>BRKX01000010.1:37682500-47682500 GCA_026008535.1 Perilla frutescens | reverse complement strand
ACTATATTAGGGATGATTTTTAAGTACTTCTGTTGTCAAAGCATGTCTATTATGTGTAGAAAATTAATCTACTCATTTTTTTCTTAAATCAAACTTAAAAAACAAACAACACCAAACATTCTAACAATATTATTAATAATTAGATCTGAAACATACACGCGTAGGGGAAGGATTTTTTATTTTTTTCTCTTGAATTTTCGGAGATCGACAATGGCTCATTGATGGAGAAATCTGGAGAGAGAAAAATGAGATTGTCAAAAAGATTGTTCTAGAGTGGTCGACAATTTGGAGAAATCTTCCAGAGTGGTTGACGATTTCTTCCATATTCCACTGCGTTGTTGCAGATTGTGAAGAAGATGAGATTGTAGAGGAGAGAGAAATTTTTCCAAATCTGATTTCAAAATGTGAATGGCGGCTGGTGTGGGGGAATTTAAAATAAGATTTCTTTTTTAAAATGAATATAAGGGTATTTTGGTAATTCTAGCTAAAAATATATATTTAAAAGTTATTGGCTAAATTAATTTTTTTTTTAAAAATTTAACCGGCTAATTTGGCTCATTTCCACAAAAATGAAATATTTTTATTCATAAAAGATTCTTATTCTATCATAGTATGTCTAAATGTCAAGACACAAAAACATGGAATGGATGAAAATGGGAGAATATACACTTTCTATTTTGAAACCATTGAGGTTTGAGAAAGGGCTGGTCATTAAAATAGTTGACCAAGTCCACGAATTTGCATGCATGCCTTCTCTACCACAAATTAAAATTTCCAACACCCTTCCTAATTCACTGCATTAATTTACTTTCCGTCTAATTTTAGAAGTAAACAGCCACCATAAACTATATACATATAAGCAACCTTCATCTTCCCAATTCATTCATAACACAGAAATGCAACTAATTAAGTAATTAAATAAATAGATAAATATCAAAATTAAAATAAATGGCCGGTAGTAAGAATAAGGTAACAACGAGGGCCGGCGGGCTAGCCACCGTCCTCATGGTGGCATGCATAGCCGCCGTGGCGGCCGGCGGCGGCGGAAACCAACAGCCATCCGGAGAGATTGTGAAATTCTGCGGTGCCACGGGGTTCAAGGAGACGTGCATGAAGAGTGTGGCGAAAGCCAACAGCACTAAACCGAAGGACCTTATAAAGGCGGCGTTCGACTCGACGGTGGCCGAAATCCAGATCGCCATAAAAAACACGACCACCTATAAAAAGGCGGCGGCGGATAAGTGGATTCGAGGGGCGTTGGATGTGTGTGAATGCGTGCTCGACAGATCCATCGACGATATCAGAAAGTCTTTCGACAATATCAACAGTTTTGAGGTTGGGAAAGTTGATCATGCGCTTGACGATGTCAAGATCTGGCTCAGTTCCGCCATTACAAACAAAGAGACATGCCTTGATGCATTTGCCAAGACTAAAGGTCATCATTCATAATTCAACTAACTAGTTTAATTCATTTGTGTACCTACCTACCTACATTATATATTATGACAAATTGAGTCGGATGCATGTGGGGTTAATTCATTACATTTCCTAACCTCAACTTTTAATGAAATTTCAAAACTCCACCTCTCGCAAAAATATCATCACCTTTCATAAATAACAATTTAATACTTGACATTTTAAAATTACCACAAATCTAGCCTGAGATCAATTTTCAAGTTTTGAATGGAATAGTGAAATTATTATTATTATTATTATTATTTTTTTCATCAAAATGACGTCTTGGGTATTAAATTGTTATATATGAAGGGTCAGAATATTTTTATAAATCATGTGCTACAATCTAATATATTAACCCTTTCAAAATTGGCATAAGCTTTACACAAATTACATTTAAGTACCTGAACTTTGAAAATTGTAACAACTCTAGGACAAGGCCGAGAATGAAACGTCTAACGAGTGAAAAATGACATCATGTTATGATGGACGAAAATTCCAGTTATGTCCTTTTTTGGTCGGCGAATTTTTGCTCTTGTCCTAGATTTGTTACATTTTTCAGAGTGGAGATACTTAAATGCAACTATGTAAAATTGGGGACATTATATTTTTGAAATTAGTTAGTGTAAAAATTGAGATTAGGAAGTGCAATTAATAATTATATTTAACGAGGTGGTTGCACTGAATGAGTTGTGTTTAATTATGATTTGCGGCAGGCAAGACTGGGACGCAGGTGAAGGAGATGCTGAAATCTACGGGTGAATTGATGCATAATGCTCTTGCAATGGTGATCGAATTCCAGAAGCTTTTCAAGTCCATCAATATAGGGGCAATCGTCGACCACTTCAAGCAACGGCAGCTCCTCGGAGATGGCAGCGACACCGACGTTGCGGCAGCTGATTTCTCCACCATTCATTCGAGGAAGCTCTTGGATACGCCGCCGCTGGCGCTGTCGTTGCCGCCGAATGTGACGGTGGCGCAAGACGGCAGCGGGAAGTTCAAGAGCATCCAGGAGGCCGTCAACACCGCGCCATTAGGGAGTGAAGTGCCATTTGTGATTTTCGTAAAGGCCGGCGTTTACAAGGAGTATGTTATGATTCCAAAGAAGGCCAAAAACGTCGTTCTAATCGGAGAGGGGCCGTTCAAAACCAGAATCTCCGGCGACAAGAGTTTTACCAGTGGTGTTCCAACCTTTCACTCTGCAACTCTAAGTAAGTATATATATTTCTCTATTTTAGTATATAATTATCAAACATGTTATTTCTTACAAACTGATTTCGTTTATTATGAGAAGTTTAATCGTTTGTTAAAATTTATAATTATTTTTTTTATTAATTAATTATCTTAATAGTATTATATGCCATTAAAATTTTTGATTCAATAAATAAGAACAAACATTTGCAATGACGGAACAAGAAATATTTTTAAGGGATTCCAACGTTTGAAAAAGAGAAAAAGTTTCCACCATTTTGCAAATTAGACACACTATATTTAATTTTAATCAATTATAACACCACGTATTAATTAGAATGAGATTAAACATCTTCAAATTTTATGGTCAGTTAAAATATGACGTGTCTGGTTTATAAGTCACATTAGCTGCTGCGTCAGTACACTTATGTAACAAACAACGTCGTTTTATTTATTTTTTTCAATAGCTTTTCTCTTTCAGAAACACACACACACACACACACACATATATATATATAATGATTTTCTCAACCAAAAAAAAGAAGAGAAAATTACAAAAACGAGATCATTTTATACATGTATGTATTGACGTAGCTGCCAACATGGTTATATACCGCACACATCATACATAATTGATCGGAAAAATTGGGGATATTTAATCTCATTCAAATTAAAATGCATGTGGCGTTGTAATTGACTAAGTTTAATTGTAGTATCTAATTTGCAAAAAGATGGAAACGTGGTGATTTATTTAACATTAATCCTAAAACAAATAATGTGTAGAACAGTAAAGATAAAATTAGAAAATGGGAATATTTTTTTAATAACTTAATGTATAATATCTTTGATTTTGCAATAAATAGAAATACTTTCTATCAATATGTCATAATAACGTAACTTGCACAGTAAAAAAGTAGAAATAATTATTGAGGATGACTCAATACAATTAAGAAGAAAATTTGAAATGTTAATGTTAATCCAATATAAAATAAAATAGACTGGATTCTCAAACAATGGGTAAATTAATTAAGTACCTAAGACGCAACATGTACGAATGTTTTAACAAATCACATGATAAAAACAAATGATAATTTTAAGGGGGGTGATCTTCTCTACATTAAATATACATATATAAGTCTTATATCATACAAAAAGTATCATTTATAATAATGAAAAGTTTTATTTTTAAATTCTAATACTAAAAAATATCATATTTATTTTACTGAAAATTGCTGCTAAAAACAAAAAAAAAACGGTGGTATTTTTGTAATTATTACTATATTTTTTATTGAAAAAATATCACTTTTAATACTTAAAACATCACTTTTAACATTGAAAAATATGATAAATTTTTTATTTTGTCGAAACAGTTCAGTACAACGGGTGTACTCAAGTTTTTACGGTTCAAAATAAAATAACTAAACAATCGATAATAGTTTTTAAAACGAACTTAATTTTTTATGATGATTTAAAGGTAAAATAACCAAAATACCATTAGAATTTTTTCCGAACTTGGAGCTCCATCTCTGAATATTTGGATGGATCCCCCCTACTGCAGAGGTTGAGGGAGAGAATTTCTCGGCGAAGGACATCGGGATCGAGAACACGGCTGGGGCCGGGGGCCACCAAGCCGTGGCGGTGCGCGCCTCCGGCGACTTAGGACTGTTCTACAACGTCCACATGGACGGGTACCAAGACACCCTCTACGCACACACGAACCGGCAGTTTTTCCGGGAGTGCAGCATCAGCGGCACCATCGACTTCATCTTCGGAAACTCCATCGCCATATTCCAGAAATGCACCATGGTGGTGCGCAAGCCCGACCCGAATCAAGCGTGCATGGTGACGGCGCAAGGGCGCATTGAGAAGAACCTGACCGGAGTGACGGTCTTGCAGGGGTGCACGATCACGGCGGAGAAGGCGTTGCTGGATTCGCAGCCGCCGGTGAAGGCGTACCTGGGGAGGCCGTGGAAGGAGCTGTCGAGGACGATTGTGATGCAGTCGACCATCGAGGGGTTCATAGCGCCGGAGGGGTGGTCGCCGTGGATGGGTGACTTCGCGCTGGCGACGCTATACTACGTGGAGTATAACAACACCGGACCCGGGGCGAGCTATGCGGGTCGGGTGAAGTGGGGTGGTATGCACAATTTCACCGACATAGAGGAAGCTCGCAGCTTCACTGCAAAGCCGCAGTTTAAGTGGGATGACTGGGTTACTAAAACTGGAGTTCCATATGCTGAGGGATTCATGTAGATCTCATCATTCATTTTCTTTTCCTTTTTTTTTTTTTTTTTTTTTTTTGTCAATTGTTTGGTGGCGATGAGCTAAGTCCGCCCCCTGCCGCCCTGCCCTCTTCCGGGTGAAAAATATGTCTACCAAAATTTGGGTAAAAATGGTTTAGTTGGGCAAAGTTATAAGATAAGGAATTTTTTGGACAATATTTCTTGATTTTACATAAAAACCCTTATAATTAATATATTGATTATAGGAAAAGGTTGCAAAAAGTACAAAAACAATTGAAAATGACATCTCTCTCTCAACATATATATGGTTTTGTGAACTAGTTTATATATATTACATAAAGGTTTTGTGAACTAGTTTATATATATTACACATTAGTTTGTTAATTATTTTACATGCTATAAGTTTATTATTGTTTATTTGATATTACATGTTAGTTTGTTAATAAATATACGTTGGTTTTGTAAACATATTTCATATTACACGTTAGTTTTAATCGCAATTAATTACTATTATATTTTTTAAATTATATTTAATGTGTAATAACTAATTAACGTGTAATAGTTAATATGTAATAACTAATGAATAATAGTTCATGTGTAATAACTAACGTGGAATAGTTAATGTGTAATAGTTGACAACCCATTTTTTCACTACTTTTAAACTAATGTGTAATCGGTAACATGTAATCTGAAAAAAAAAATGTTAATCATGCAAAATAACACATTACACGTTAATCTGAAAAAAAAAATCTTTTACACGTTAATTTTTTATTAACTTCTAATTTAAATTTCTACCTTATGATGCAGTAATAAACGTAAATTAATTCATAAATTACAGAAAATATTATCATACAGGCAAGATATAGTTTAAACATTAGTTATTATAGCATGTTCTTAATTACACGTTAGCTCCTAAAACATGTTTTAAATCCAGTATGCAATTTTGTAAGCTTAAATTTAACTATATAGTGATATATTAAAACATTTATAACATGAAATAATCGGAAATTTACCTTTCAAAAAAATTTGGTAAAATTGTTAGACAAATTTTTCAATGATTTCTCAACTTTGATTTTTTAAACAAGTTATTTTTTTACTGTTTTTAATTTAGTTATATGTCAATTATTTTTATTAATACTAGGTATAGATTTGTACATTACCTGTCTTTGTTACACAAACAATACGTGAATTAAATTGCATTCAGTATTTTGGCCAACCTCCAACCTGTGAATGTTTAATACTTTGGGGGAGACTTACACGTTAGTTTAATATTTTAGATGGACACTTACACGTTAATTCCGTGGAGACTTACACGTTAGTTTAACATTTTAGATGGGAACTTAATTACACGTTAATTTTATGGAGACTTACACATTAGTTTATCATTTTATATGGAAACTTACACGTTAGTTTTGTGGAGACTTACACGTTAGTTTAACATTTTAGATGGGAACTTACATATTAATTTTATGGAGACTTACATGTTAGTTTATCATTTTATATGAATAAATACACGTGAGTTTGCATGCAATTGTGTGCATTTTATTCTGGATATTGTAATAAATGTCAAAAGTTGTCATATGCATTGATTGAGAATGAGACCAAATGTGTCATAAGGATATTTAAGACTTTTACCCCTCAAATTACCCATATAACCATTGTATTATAAAGTTGCTCTTATTTCTCTTTGTCTATCTCATTTTGCCTATTATTATACATTTAGACCCCACTTTTTTTTGTTTTCTTAATGTGATTAATTAAGGAGCTAGCTTAATGTAGAAACTACGAACTACTGCTATTTGCGAACTCTTAATTTGTTAAGAGAATTGTTAATAAAGATTGAGTTGGTTTTGTGTGCACTTGCTAGGTGCACCATCAGACGCATTAACCGGTCAACGCATTGACCCAATAAATGTCAGAAAAGCGCGTTGAACTGTAACACTAAAAAGTATCACATGTATCCTTAAAATGCATTAACCAAAAGAAAAAAAATACGAAAAAATCATCAAAATCAGTATTAACCGTAACACTAAAAAGTATCACTCGAAATTAAAAAAGTATTACATGTATCTTTAAATAGTATCACCTATTTTGATCTTTTTTTATTTACGGATTGATCGGGTCAATATCTGGTCAACGTATTGACTGTGTAATGTGCATCTAATGCACAGAAGAATTAGCGATAAAGATATATTAAGGTTTATGTCCTCTTTACAATTATGGTATTCATATGGAAATGGAATCAATGAATTTTTTTATTTTTTTTGATGTCGAGGGTAACCCGCAGCCGCTACCGTGGTGCGCACTGAATAAACCCCGCCTCTGTGTAATAGCCTGCAAACCTACACAGGGGAGGTAAACCACACTTGGCTTGTCAGGTGTGACCACCCCGCCCCTGTGTAATAGCCTGCAAACCTACACAGGGGAGGTAAACCACACTTGGCTTGCCAGGTGTGACAGGCTCACACCTAATGGTGTTGGTGGTGGGTCGAACTTGAGACCTTTAGCCTCAAGAAACACCACTCCACCACTAAGCCATCCCCAAGGGGACTGGAATCAATGAATTTTGTTTTAGTTTGAGGTGGATTATGTTTTAGTTACTCTCGCATTATGATTTGTGCGTGTGTTAATTAATGGTTTGACATTTGAAAATTAGTTTCCAGCCACAAAGGTGATGTATTGTTTTTAGTTCAAACTAGTGCATTGCTTGTGTGATGCACTGATGCACAGGATAATTTTATATAGAGGCAAAATTTATTTTAGCTACTTAAATTTTTAAAAAACTCATTTTAGCCAGTAAATTTTAAACATACTTATTTTAGCCACTTTGAACGAAAATAGCCCTGTGCGCGCTGGCAGTGCGTGCAACAAGTAGGGCAAAAATGTAATTTTGGCTAAAAATATATATTTAAAAGTTAGTAACTAAATTAAGTTTTTTAAAAGTTTGACCAGCTAATTTTATATATTTCCACTTTTATATATATATATATATATATATATATATAGTATTATAAGAACATATGTTTTCTATAAAAAAATATTATATAGATGAGTTAAATCTCTAATTTTTTAAATGATTTGTTAGATTAAAATATATATATATAAATAAATTACAAAAAATGTACATCCAATATTATTTGGAGAAACACAAAATTAATATTGAAAGGGCGAGCTATGCACAGAGAGTTTAGTACTACATAAGTACTAAAAAAATCATCAAAGAATGAGTATAATGAAATTTAATTAATCAAACAAATAAATTAGATGGAATTTAATAAATCCTTTGTTTAATTTAATTAAAGTAAATGCAAATTTGTATTTGTTTTTATTTAATTGAACATATGATAATAACACCGTTAAATCTTCAAGCCTCAAATCATTAGTTAAAGATCATTGAATTGATAGAATCTATCTTTTAGGTTTCACATCAACAGGTTCTCCTAATTTGAATCATATGAGAAATTTAAAAAAAATCCTCACATCAATGCAAACACAGCCACCAAATGTACTAATCTTGCATTATTGCCCAGATGATATTATATATTAAACAATAATAATTATGATTCTATATTAAAAGAGTACTTATCGAAAACATATCATCAAAATTTTACAATCTGGAATTCTCTTCACTTGCAAAAAAGTATCAAGAAATAGATTTACTAAAAATAAAATAAAAACCTGGCGTATCCAGGCAAGGACTTGACTCCAAGAAATAGATTTACTAAAAATAAAATAAAAACCTGCGTATCCAGGCTGCAGGAACTTGACTCCAATGAAAAACTAAGTATTGCAAGATTACACCTCTCAAATTCTTCTGCCAAATTTATATACAAGTGATCCTCAACATTTGATTCTTTTGCGAAATGTTGTCATATATGCCAACTTTATTAGTCGTGATACTCACACTCATCCTCAAATCTTGTTTATCTTACTGTCAAATTAACTAAAACACAACAAATCATATATACACACTTACACGTAATATAATCATGATTTATGGAATTTGTAATTTAGTAATTTATCTACTTCTCGCCCTCAAACAAGTACTAACTGGTTCAAGTAACGAAATCTCTTATCCATTCATATGAATTTCCTGATTCGGCATTTGTACATCAGTTGTGGTTGCATGCAAATGTCAAAAGTTACAAAGCGTGATTTCTTTCAACAAAAAAAAAAAGTTACAAACTATAAGATCATAATTTCCATTTCACAAGCTTTAAAAATCCAAGAGTGATAGGATATGTGAAATATAACTTCTCTAGCTCATTGAGGAATATGCTATCCTATCTTATATGGTGCGGTGCATCACAATCTTATATTTAGTTGAGGAATTTGAACCATTGTTAACATAAAAAGGTATTTAGCTTTATATGTTATCCATCATCAAGGATTGTTCATTGAAGTTGTGGCATACATGTCCATGAAACTGCACCAGTTGTTGCAAATATATGACGGTGCATCCACTACATTTGTGGTTTCAAAATGCATTACATAAATGATAGAACACGGTAATTTACTCATTATGTCATGCCTATAGATATAGAGTTCAACCGTTTTCAAGTAATTTCAATAAACTAACATCAAGTACAATTTAGAATTCCAAAACAATTTTGAATGAAATCTTTTCTTCATAATAGTAGAGCCAATATGTAAACATGATTCATAACAATACTAATGGAGAATTCAGCAATAATTTTGAATGAAATCTTACCTCTCTCTCATATTTATTATACAAAGCTTCAAACTCTTAACCACAACAATGAGCTAATCTAAGAGCCTTAATTGGATAGAACAAAGAACAATGACCATATACTGTCGATTAGATTGAACTATTTTGCTTAAAGAGATCAGATATATCCAAAGTGCATAAACAAATCTATTGCATGGTTCTCCTCTTAAGAAATAAAGGAAAAAAAAGGCAATGGTCTATGACTATAACATCAAGAAGACAAGATTGAGAAACAAAAAAAATTGTCAAACATCTTAATTTTAACCATAAAAATAATTGGAGAAATATATAATGTATATCCATCGCACGATCCCATTACCTTTCCATGGTTTTTTCTCAAATCAAGAAACTCGAAAATATGAGCATGTCATGCTATGGCTCCAAATACACATCAAAATCACCTATTCTCATCGTACAAACCTTTCCTCTTGCTACCACCCTGCAAGGAAAAATGGTCTGAAAACCCTTGTTTCTTTCTTTCTTTCTTTCTTTCTTTCTTTATTTCTTCTTCTTCTTCTTCTTATTCTTCTATGCTTTGCGAGAAGGGGTTGACATGAAAAGGCCCAAATACTTCCGAGTCATTAAGCATAATAGTGTGTAAATTAACAGTTTTTGATAAAATGTAGAATTTTATTTGAAGTAAGATTATACCTTCATTTGGAGTCTTGGAGATGACATTTCCCCGGCCATTGTGGTGAAACTACAAATGATATTTGTAAAGATAAAAAGATAAAAAGTTCTTACTGAAGCGATGCGAGTATTTTTTCAAGGGATAAGGTCCAATTTGGTCCTATAACTATACCCAAAATCTCAGTTTGGTCCCGAAATAAAATTTCGAACCAAATCGATCCCTCAACTTTTTAAAAGGTATCAAAATGATCCTTTCATTAGTCCCTTTACGGATGGACGTTAACTTCCGTTAAAAACAATCGTTAAATTATACATTTTTGCATTATTTCACACACTAACACACATATTTTACACATACATGGATCAAACATCATTTTTTAAAGAATTCTAGTTGAACATCAACAAATTGTGAAGAAATAAGAAAGAGAACACAAAGATCCATTAACTTAAATAAACTTAAATCTAAAAAAGAAACAAATTCAGAAATATACTCTACATGAATGAAATTCCATCAATTTCTATATCTTAAAATCAAAATGAAGGGAATGGTGAAAAATAGTGTGCTCTCCCAATCCTCCTCCTCCTACTACTCTGAAAATTCTAAACTCGACGGAAAAATATGATCTCCGATCAAGCCCCCAATCCAACCTGCCAGCGAATCTGAATCCGAAGGATTCTCCATCTGGTCGGGCGAAGAATCTGACACCTCCACTATATCCCAAATCCATCACACTAGTCAGTGACTTCTTTGTCGACTCCCTAATCTCGCTACAATCCACTGTCGTTGAGCTGAAAAATGGGTGTTGCAGTAGCTCCACCGTCATCGATCGCTCCACCATCGTCGACCGCTGCTTCGAGTCCCGCGCGAAGCACTTGGCCAGAAAATCTACTCTACCAAATTTCTCCTACTCGCAACACCCATGGCGCTCTAAGTTGGGAAGAGACTTCACAATTTGTTGATGTTCAACTGAAGTTCTTTAAAAAAATGATGTTTGATCCATGTGTGTGTAAAATGTGTGTGTTAGTGTGTGTGAAATAATGCAAAATTGTAGAATTTAAGGGCTGTTTTTAACGAAAGTTAACATATGTCTGTTAAAGGACTAACGAAGGGATCATTTTGATACCTTTTAAAAGTTGAGGGATCGATTTTTTCCGAAATTTTATTTCGGGATCAAACTGAAATTTCGGGTATAGTTGTAGGATCAAATTGGACCTTATCCCATTTTTCCAAACCCAAATAGATTTAAGTTGGAAACGATTCCAACACTCAAAATCCTATTTAAGATGCCAAAACTTTTCAATGTGTTTAAAGAATTTGTAAAAAAATTAAAAAATACATAGCCAGAAACTCAACGAACACCAAGGAAAAGAATAGCATGCACCAGCATTTGGAGTCATCAATGATTTACAATCGACAATAGCAAGATTGTTGATCGCCTCTAGAATAACATTCACTGTCATGTCATCTAATTCTATGTACATCGATCCATATGTACTCCTCTAGCTTAATATATATTACATTAGATTTCCCTAATTGAACGGACTCTCCCTTATCTTACTCCGCCAATTCTTCTTCCTCACATCGTCAGCATTAATCGAACCAACCGGATCAGATTTCAATTCTATCAAGTAACAATGGCGGTGGAGGAGCGAGAAAAGAAGCAACACCCCACAATTCACGCTTGAGACTATTGAACTTCTGATAAATCATTTTTTACTCCACGATGTCGATAGTAATCACAATCAGAACCTTCTTCTTCACAATGATTGTAACGGCACCCCTATCACAATGTAACGATCAACAATCTTCAATTGAGAATGTGGATTCCCAAGGTTGACGATTAGGGTGGGTCGTGAAACATTGTCGTCTAGGGGCTTCTTAAATTCTTCCACCGTCGCTGCCACATCTCGTTCATCGTCGTCGAGGCAAGGACGACAACAGGTTTTTAAGGTTGTCCTAGAGCCTAGAGGTCGTGTATAGAGAGGAAATTTTAAAAAGTTGTCTTCAACAAATGCGTCCCAATTCTTCAACATGAGGAGATTTATTTGCGTCCCAAATTCAATAGATGCGCCCCATTTTTTCAGCAGATGGATGCGTAGATTTTTTTTTAAAAAAAATGCAATAATATGTGAATTCTCTAAATCACCCTCATTGTTCTCTTTTTATATAGTATATAGCTATAGATATAGATTTATCCTTTTAAATTGTATCTTCTTTTTTCAAAATTTTGAAGTCTCAAGTTTCTCTCTCTCACAAATTTTATTCTTACTTTTTCATTCTTTTTTATAGACTAGCTGAGAACGCGTGCATTGCACGCAATTCAACTAATATGCTTAAATTAATTATTAAAGTTTGAATAATTTTACTATAATATATTTGAGTAGTCAATTAAAAAAATATATTTTATTATATATATATATATATATATATCACTTTATAAATATAATAATATCGGAAAGTAAGTTCTAGATTAATCAATAATCAGAAAAATGATATCAATATAAATTGTAACTATTCGAACACGAACTCGGAATTTATAGTCTTTTCATTTATTTATATTTTTGTTCTTTTAATATTTACACACACACATATCATGTATCCTTTCTCAACTTCTTTTTTTACAACAATTCTCAACCTTTGATTGTTGATATGTATGTATGTATGTATGTATTAATACAATTCAAATATTCTATTCAAAAAATTTTATTTTGACTTTACTGTCTAATAAAAATACAAGTTTTTAATTAATGTAAATTCACATAATCTTGCATCATCCATTTCAGAAAAATCCAGAATAAAGTTAATTAAACTTACTAAAATAATTTAAATAGTTAATGAGTTCAAAATATTAATAATTATATAATTTTTTTACTATCATGACAAAACACATTATATCACATCAATTGATATAGTTTATCTCATAAGTAAATTATATTTTTAACCACTCTCTGTTATAAATTAATTTACGTATGATATCATGCATTGAATTGATTGAACTATTTTAATTATTACACTTGTCGTAAAATATTAACTATTTTTTGTGTGTATTTTATCTGAACATGCATTTAATACTATATTTTTTATTATAATATAAATGACTACATTGAACAAATAAAACTAAAAATAACTTCACTAAATTACAATGGTGTTGAATGTATAAATATCATGTGTTTAAAGATAAAAAAAAATATTATTATAGCAACATGTGTTGCTCAACGATTAAGAAATGATAAAATCTCAAAGTTTGGTTAATAGTTTGTTGTGGTAAATTGCGTTCAAGGTTTCATGTTCAATATATTTTTCAACATTTTATACACTGGTTATAATTTTTTTAAAAAAATATAATTTGATTGGCAATTGTAATTCTTGATTCAATGACTAACTAATTTAATTAGTAGTACGGAATCTAAGGGAAAATTATTCAATTCCTCCATTTCAATTATTTCATCAACTAACAAATAAAATTGGTAATCATCATTTTCGTGAAAATCTATATTCCAAAAAATGTGGAATATACATTCCTTCTACTCGAGGAGTTTAATCATTTTTATTCAACCACACCTAATATATATCATTTTATAAAAAAAATCATAATGTATAACACTTCTACATATTATATTAGTGTTCTGTATTATGTTTAGCTAAATAGTTTGAGAATTATTTTTAATAATTAGTAGTTCAATCTAAGATACAATATTCAATTCTTCTATTTCAACTCTTTTATAAGTAATTGGATTATGTTTATTCTCAGTCATATGATTATGGGCAGTCAACATAATCCATATTCTAAAAAATTGTGCAATATTCATCCCCACATGAATTTAATTAACTATTCTTAATTAACTAAATAATCTAATATAAAATATTTTATATATAATTATCAAACCAACCAATATTCTAAATTTCTCAAATTATAAATTAATAAGCTAGAAAAACGTAACATTTGAACCATAATTTTCAATTTATTTTCCCAATCAATCATATATTAATGTAATATTTTAAAAGTCATGTATAAATTGTAAATTCGTCTAAAGTTGGTAATTTTTTTTTACAATTAACCATATTTTTAAAACCGTGTCTAGGAACTTTTAAAATAGTTTCTCCCAAAATTTTATACATGAATTAATTCTTGTATTTATCTTCATCATTGACTTTTTTTAGGTGTTCTTCACTTAAATAGATATATACTCCTTCTATTTCGTTTTGATTATTTTTTTTTTGGTCAAAATATTTGTTGTTTTATATATTTTCACACTCTCACCTCTAATTTTAACCATATCCTAAATCCTAAAAATATATATGAGAAAATTTTGTCTTATTTTTAAGAAAACAAAAATGAATAAGATCTTATGATATACATAAGAGATTGTTATATTAGTCCATAAAATTAATTGTTAATTCTTGATAAAAAAAAAATTAAAACAACAATCTAAACGAAACAGAAGGAGTATATTCTAATAATTCAACATATATTATCTGACACGTCTTTTTGGTGCAGTCAACATTATCCGAGCCCGACCATAAATAAAGAAGTTGAAATTTAGTTTCAATAAATTTAATTGAAAATACTCTTAATCATATGAATGAAAATGAACACATAAATTTCAAGGGATAAATTAAAACTTAGCATTTTGATTGTATATATTATGAAATCAACTTGTTTTTTTTTTCATTTTTTCTTTCATACCATATAATATGATTCAGAATGCGCACACACACACACACACACACACACACACACACACACTATAGTTGCCACAACTAAAATTACATAATTTCTATTAAGAACTACTTAAATAACTTATATTAAATGAATCAAATCAGTGATTTAATGTCATTCCTCTTATCTTTTCTCCCCCTTAATGTTTGATGAAGATGTAATTTCTTGATTATTGACAGATAATTAAGAACAATATGTTAATTTATAATCTTTCCATAAATTCAAGTTTTTATCTTTCAATCCGTCCATTGGGTTATAATCTGTATAAACTATGCAATAGTCTAATTCTATTGAAATAATATTTAAATTATAAAATATAATATATTATATGTAGAGAATTAATTATATAATATATTATATTACTGTGGGATTATATTTTTTATTTTTATTTTTGTTTGATATGGTTGATATGATGGATAAATAATTCGTGGAGAACTAATTGATGTGAATGAAAAATTGTAATAGTACAATACTATTAAAATAAATAGAATATATTACGGGTGAATAATTAATTATATAATGATTGATGGAGAATAATTTTTTGATTTTTGATAGAAAACTTCTTTATTATCATCAGATTAATTTATAATCTTTCTATAAATTTAAGCTTTTATTTTTCAATCTCTTCATTCGAATGTAATTTATATAGAGAATGTAATTGATGGAGAATTAATTCATGCGGGTAATTGAAAAATTATAATAGCACAATTCTATTAATTTAATATTTATATTATAAAATTAAATATAATATATTATAAGTGTCAAATTAATTATCTAATACATTATATTGTTATGGGATTATATTTTTTTAATTCTTTTTCTTATTTGTTATGGTTGATATGATAGAGAAATAATTGTTGGAAAATTAATATGTTGTGAATGAAGAATTGAAATAGTACAATACTATATAATATAGTATGTTACTATTTTACCCTTAAATTAAGTGGATATTATGGATGTAATAGACAAATCATATTTTGTAAAAAATTAATTAAATATAATCTATTATATTACAAAAAAATGTAATAACAAAATTAATTTATAGAAGCTTTGACAATGCCTCTGGGGCGGCTGAACATTAATCTTATATCTATATATCTTATTAAAGAAAAAAGTTTGTTATTATTGTGGGATAATTTTATATAATAAAGTCAATTACAATAAAACTATCGAAATAAATATAATATACTAAAGAAATAATTTTGTTATTATTTTGGGATAACTTTATATAATAGAGTTCAATTCTACCAAAGCTATTGAAGTAAATATAATATATTATATTTACAGATAATTATTTATAAATGATTAGATATATTATATTATTTTTTTACCCTTAAATTAAGTGTAGATCATGGATATAATAGGCAAATCATATTTTGTAAGAAACATCCACACTTTTTATATAGGTATAGATTTTCCGATCTGTTTCGTTCATTCCTGCTTATTCCTTGACTAAAAATTGATCATATATAGCTTCCAAAAGAAGAGAAGAAATAATGGAAGATATACATGACATGAAATTGGAGAAATTAACTAATTAAAAGATTATTCTAGCGTTCTTCAAGTGGTATTATGGTACTGGTAAAATGCATTTGTATTCAAGCATGTAATCTTTTTTAGAATTATGCGATCAGAAAATGCATAATTAAGGCTAATGTGGTCACATTCAATAAACCAGTCGTCAAAATTAATTTCAAGCATCAGTGCCTTTCGTGTGACCGTGTATAGTGTCGTGTTATGTGTTAGTACTATGATTATATCATGTCATGCGAGTGCTCGGGTAAATGGTTTAGCAAAGCTTTTGACACTATATAAAGTTTCCCAAAATTTAATCAATAATCGTAAGTATTCAAAACAGGTATAATATAGGTTTGAGAGTGTGCTGCTGTGCTTTTTTGCAATAACCACTTTTGTTTGTTTTCTATGGGGAGGAAGTGAAATCTAGAGTGGTGGGAGATAATCAATAGCTGTATACAAAATTACAAATGTTGCCAATTCTTGCATCTAACAAAAATGAACTAAAAGTCAAAACTGTAATATCAGCTGTTGGCTGGGCGATAATCATAACTTAGGCGGCTCACATTTTCCTGACAAAGCATGGAGCGTTTCTCGATTGCATATGCTAACCTTCTTGCTGTTTCAGCTTCTTCTTTTGCTTCCGTCTTTGCTCGTGCAAACCTGGTTACGTAGCAGAACAATATGGTGATTGTGAAAGAGATGTGCAAAACCAAAACATCGTTTTGTACGAATAATGAAGCAAAGGGTGGATGATCATACGTTTTTTCATCTCTTTCCTCTTCCTTCTCAAGTCGTCGGAACTCCTCTGCTTTTCTGCCATCTCTTTGAGATCCAAGCATGCCTGAGAAAACGAGCGCAGTTAATGAAATTTAGAGAGATGTTATGATTTAGTCTACTCAACTGTAAAAGAACCTTTTTTGCTTCAACTGGAGAGTGCACAAGATCACCATGCACACAATTCAATAGAGCATTTATAGCGCAAGAGGGAAATGGATGACTGCAGCATTACCTCTTTACTTGCACCCCTCAATGCATGAAGCGGTTCCACGCAATCCTGGCCTATAATGACCAACTTTCTCCTTTTATTTGGACCCAAATCACTCGCGTCCCCAGGTTTTTGCCTCGCAAGTTCTTTGAATTGATGCTGAAGAATAGGTGAAATGCCAGCCTGAAAAGTTTTGAAATCAGCTTGATTGATTCATCGAAATAGGTTTGAACCATAAAAGATGATAAAAATGATAATATATTGACAGAGGTTACGAAAGGAAAATGCCACAGATGTCTGACAGGAAGCCTGCCACTTAATAAGCCCAAAGGAAAAACATTAACCCTCTATCATTGAAATGCACGACCTAGATTTGGTGGAATAAGGTGCAGAACCTGAACCATTGAACAAGTAAACTCACTTTACACAATACTATTCCCCACCTAAAATAAAATGAAATGGGTAGCAAATGTGGTAAACATGTGAACATAAAAAGGTACTACATTTTTCCAAGCACAAACCTTCAACAACATAGTCTAGGAAGTGAATCTGAGTGTGTGCGTGTGTGTGTGCGCATGCGCACTCATGTTACATCAAACAATTGACAAATGACAAATTACATATACTTACCCCAGCTAAAAAGCGCTTTGAAAATGTTCTGGGTTGTAATGGTCTGGAAAGTAGTGTGTTGAGTTCCTGCAATTTTATTGGTCACGATATGTCTTTATAAGCCATATATTTCAAATGAACTCAATCTGCATTCCTAAGAGTTTACGTGAGACAGTTTCGATCAAACAATTGAGAGCACTTTCCATTAAATACACACCTGCTGCAACTGCTGCAACTTATTTGATTGGGCTTTGTTTTGCCTATATCTCTTCACTCTATCCTCCTCACTATCATCCTCATCCAAAATTAATTCAACTGATTCAGCATGTCGCTGCAACCAACTTTTCTCAGCCTTTTCCTGAGGAAATTAGGTTCACATTAATAAAGCAATCCAGTATATCAATGACAAGTGTAAACATACAGCATATTTATATAAACAATTCAGTGTAGTAGAATATAAGCCAGGATCATGTAATAGCAGAAGACAAGTACCTGGAAGGAGGATTTAAAGATCTCTTTTTATAATATAAATGAGAAACAAGTGGGAGCCAGATAAATTTCACAGGGTTTTGTACCTTTAATAATCAGGACAGTAGAAAAGGAGGGGGGGGGGGGGAGCTTTCACATTCACAGAAAAAATTGTAGCAGTGTGCAATTCTCATACCTGGGAACCCTTTCTGACAATCTTGTCTATTTGATGTGCAAGAGATGATCGCTTCATTATCTCTTGCATGTATGAGACCTCAATAGGAAACCGCTGGAAACTTTCCTGGATAACAACCAAAAGTAATCATCACTTACGTAACACTCAAGGTTCTCTAACAGGAAAACATGGAGTCATGGCTTCCTTAACTGACTCGGGAATTCTGACTAAAAAATTTGCACATAATCTGTTTACAGTTTCATGCCATAAGCTAAGCCACTATAAAAGAGAGAGAGAGAGAGAGAGAGAGAGAGAGAGAGAGAGAGAGAGAGAATGCATGTGTAGATTCCAAGCAAAATAAAAGATTAAGTCAAGAGGACTAATAGACATACGAAACGGCGACTCGGGTAACGTTTCATAAACGAACTGATTAGATCCCCAACACCTTGACACTCAAGATGGGCGCCCAGGCTGCTCAGACAACATCATTAAGAACTCAACTACAGGTATCCATACAAAATATGATGAGGGTATCAGCATAGACTATGTTTAGCTAAGCACATACAATGTCAACAGTAGTAGTGATTTATTAAATTGTTAAGATGGCATGGAACCATAATTCTATCTAAG
The DNA here is from genome assembly GCA_026008535.1 of Perilla frutescens. Classification (NCBI taxonomy): domain Eukaryota; kingdom Viridiplantae; phylum Streptophyta; class Magnoliopsida; order Lamiales; family Lamiaceae; genus Perilla; species Perilla frutescens. The sequence continues at coordinate 47,663,146 of BRKX01000010.1, read as the reverse complement.
AACAAAAATAAAAGGATAAAGCATGCACTTATATCTTTATTTGAGACACGTGACCTCAATTCTTTACAGGCATCCATCAAATATTTTATTAATTATTCTTTCTCGAGAGTTAATATCACTGTTATTTGCAAGCCAATTAAGTAACGAGAAACTTGAAAACAATGGCTAGGATAGGATGTAGCATCTCCATGTTGATATATACGCATACTCAAACTTTTATGAGGACTAGATCCTTACATGCTTAAAATGCATAATCCAACACTCATAGGGACTTGGTACGCTGGTTGAAATACAACCCTGATCCTTTGTTATACAAGCTTGTACTTTGTTAAAACTACCAATTATTATACCAGATACAGCAAAATCTAACAATGGAATTACCCTTGAAAATGATTTGCACAAAGCTGCAAATTTCGATGCATCATTTGGTGAGATAAGAGCGATGCTGCAACCATCAGATGATGCTCTAGCTGTTCTTCCACATCTATGAACATATACCTACAGCAGTAAAGTTTTCCTGATTAAATATTCCAAATGTTTAGAAATTAAAAAGCACCAAAAAATTGCAACAATGGCAACTTACTTCAGCCGAAAGTGGAAGCTGGTAATGAACAACGGTTCGAACACCAGGAATGTCAAGTCCTCGTGCTGCAGCATCTGTAGCAACAAGGACGCCATGTTCATTTGCACGGAAACGATCTATGGACTGCATTGAACATAAGGCATACGAAGCAAACCCAATTAAGGAGTCGGAGGAAATGGATTGAATCCAAGATGATAAACATCAATGCAGGTTGAGAATGAAAGAATTGGTACAGGCAAGAAAAATCATGGTAATATTTGGTCTTGTTTCTCCAAGACACTTATGTTCTCCAATTTGTTTTAGTGAAATAACATCCTGGCTAGTAAATTTGTATTCTGCAAAACACTTAACAGCCATTGCTTTAATCAAATCACACTTTTCCCTAGTATACCACCACAGCACCACCAACCACAACAAAATAATGTAGATATGCATTTAATTGTGGACCAGAATTGAGTTTTCAGTATGTCCCGAAATTGAAATACATTATATTAACTACAAACACATAACATTCTGTACATATCAACACCATCCAAAATACATCTACCGATAACCTTTCACCAAGATATGGAAATTACACGAAACCAGCTATGCAAGTGTCAATGGTTGTGAGAAAAGCCATATTAATATAGTGCCAGTGTTGGGGACTGCCTTAACTGGCATTCACATCAAAGTATCAAACAATCATGATATTAAGAGGATAGGCATCTGAGGACCTACAAAACAGGATATGAAAAAGGGACAGATTGTTGTTCCTACTTCTCCTTTCCTTCCAACAAGTCAACCCATTAAGCTTACTAAGTTTTACCAATCCAGGCAGGCTAGACTCTTTCTTTATAATTTATTTGCTTCGTATGTTTCTCTACATGATGGAAGTTGAACTGGTTTAACATATTAAGTCAACAGTTGGACAGCTGACCCATTTAGTGACCTCTCTTGGTTTCTTAGTGCATGAGTTCTACATCATATGCCATCTGCAGCTACCGAACTCACCAAAAGTATTGCCTCAATTCTAAGTGAATAAATACTACATTAAAAGACATGTTTCCTGTTGATAAGGATATAAGGTACTTATATTTCTTAAAAACAAAACGATCTACACTTCATGAAAGGGTTAAGGCCCAAATAGGCCCCTGAACTTATTTGGGGGGACCAATTAGGCCCTCCAACTTTTTTTGGTCTCAATTGAGCCCCTGAACTTTTAGTTTCGGCTCAATCAAGCCCTTCCGTCAAGCACCTCACAAACGGACGTTAGTTGTCACACAAAACGACGTCGTTTTGTGTTTGTCTAAAAAAATTACTGAACAAAACGAGCAAATCCTTCGCTGACAGCATGCCAATGTTGCCGTGAAGCGCGTCGACCGGCGACAAGAAGCCGTATTTGATGCCGAGGGACAACAGTGTCTGCGAGATCTTCTGGGCCACGAATCCCGATTTCCCGACGCCGGAGAAGAAAATGGTGCCCTCGGTTTTCAAGAGGGTCTCCGTGAATGTTAGGGTTTGGGAAAGATCGAGATTTTGGAAGAAATGGTTGAGGTAATTCTGCTGGCATTTGAAGAGATTGAGCAGATGGGTTTTGTCCAATTTTTGTGACAAATTCATTTCTTGATCTTGTGAGTTTGAGAATGGGAGAGAAAGAGACCCCATTTCCGGATTTCTTGCTCAGCTGGTGATTTTGATATTAGGGAGAAACACAACGACGTCGTTTTGTGTGACAACTAACATCCGTTTGTGAGGTGCTTGACGAAAGGGCTTGATTGAGCCCAAATTAAAAGTTCAGGGGCTCAATTGAGACCAAAAAAAGTTGGAGGGCCTAATTGGTCCCCCCAAATAAGTTCAGGGGCCTATTTGGGCCTTAACCCCTTCATGAAATGTGTGCTATACATTCAATACAACACAAAGACATGGACTGAGAAAACAAAACACGATATATGGCAGAAAACTATATACAAGAATATGATAGCAGAGGTAGGACGATGATGAGGAACCAATTAGAAATGCAAGAAGTTGAGCAATTAAACCTTTAGGCGTGCCCTCTGCTGCATTTCTGAATGTAGGGTCCATATATTTATGTTAAGGATTCGTAATAATGAAGAAATGCGGCGCAGAGCTGCAATTGAAGTACAAAAGACAATTGCTCGGCCTTGTCCGTGAACGCCTAATATATAATACAAATAGGCATCTTTTTCGTCTTCCTGACACCTGTAATCCATAATGCATGAGACACTCTTCTCGCATAACCCAGTCCAATTAAAATAGGGAAATATGAAAGAGGACTAGCATTTGGCACAAGATCTGAGATCATATAGAGATATGTACAGGGGGATTAAACATACTCAATAATTGATTCCACAAGCTTGTTAGCTAAAATTGAAGAACTGGTGAGATCCACTATAGCAGTATTAGCTCTCATGCCAGCTCTCTGTGAAAGGTTCTCAATTGAACTAAGCTCATCCTTTTTTGCATGCAAAGATCCACGCTTCAACTTCTTACGAAAATCAGCTGATAAAGCAAGAGTTGCAGAAAACACAAAGGTTTGTCTTTTTTTCCTAGGAAGGTTTTCAAGAGTCACACAATTTTGTGTATTCTGAGGCTGACTCTCAGTTGATTCCTTGTTCATGGGAAGCATGTCAATTATGGACTGTAACTCGCGGAAATGGCCAGCTTCAATCATGTGGTCAGCCTCATCCAGCACAAAAAATGACAAGCAGTGCATCTGCAGTGAAATATATATATACACACACACGCACACACGCACGCACGCGCGCTCATATATTATATATGAAATCCAACATTCAATATGATAGAAACATGAGGAAAAAAAGACTAAAACTGGACATGCAGCCACATCAACCTTCAGAAATCATGAAGGGTTGGTGAGTTGGTCAATTAAATTGCTTGTTACAGCACACTCAACCAGTATTTAATTGTTTTATATAAAAGGCAATTTGCTTATGATATAAATAGGTACATAAATATTAACCCCTGAAAAATGAAAACAGAAACCAGATAACATTCTTGCAATCCAATCTCTCCCTCCAATAACTTTTGATTCCATCCCCCAATTGGACACATGTTGACAATTAGTCAAATCCTTTTAAGTATCCTAGCTCTTCATACAAATACAAGTTGACTTTATGCCCTTGTTATTCTTGTGAGATATGACACACTATAAATTCAGCCAGTTTTGACTTACAAGTGCAACATGGAATGCAGAAAATTCAATTTTCACAAGGAAGAAAAGAAGTAGCCAAGTATTTTAAGTCCTATTCTCAAACATATTTAAAAACAATACCTAGCACAATCAAGTAAACTCCGTTCATGCATCAATATCTCATAATTTTATGTCTTACCTCCACAAGGTGCTGCTCTCCACCTGACATAAGTTCCCACAGTCGCCCTGGTGTTCCAACAACAATTTCAGGCCTTGCTTTCAAAAGTCTTTCCTGCTTCTCAGTTGACATGCCACCAACAATAGGAACTACTCTAACATTGGTGCCTAATGAAACTTCCTTGAGATGATCTGTCACCTTCAATAAGAGACACATTTTATTTTATTATTTCAATATATAACTTACTATTAATACAGAAATTAGAGATTGAACGAGTAATTGCTTGAGGTCAGAGTTTAGGGACACAGTTCCTTCCAAAATTACACTAGAAGCTATTTAGGACACTATAGAGAAGACACCAAAGGAAAGTAATAATGAGAACCTGAAGTGCAAGCTCCCTTGTGGGGGTAACAATGAGCGCACGTAGAACACCTTGTGGAGCAATCCTATCATTGGCCTCTTCTTTTCCGGCCATGATCCTCTCCACCTTTTCTCGTTCTTCCAGAAGTCGCTGTAAAATTGGCAATCCAAAGGCTAGTGTTTTACCAGATCCTGTCTCAGCAGCACCAATTACATCCTGTCAAGCCAACTAAATCATCAGTACCACGTGTAGCTGCCACTATCAAATACAACACCAAGCTAATGAAAAACCCCACCTTCCCTTGATGAGCAGCAGCAGGAATACAGGCTTTCTGTATTGGGGTAGGCTCCTTAAACTTGAGCCTGTATATTGACTTCATAATCATGGGATGAAGTCTCAGTTCATTCCATGCGTAATATTCTTCCTCATCAACTAAATCCTCGTCAATATTACCATCATCCTGCCCATCACTAGCTGAAGGCAATTTTTTATGTCAGAAGAAGCAACTCTTAAGACTCTCACATTGATATCACAAATATACAAACAATTAAAACCGACTATCTTCAGAAAAGCATCCATCCTAATAATATGGCAATCATCAATCAATATTTTGGGTAAGCACATCTGAACTTTTTTTCATCGGTGAAGAAATAGGAAAATCAAATTGCTACAATCATGATCAAGCGAACTTAGTTTCACTCACACACATGTTGAACAACAACCGCGTTAAAGAACTTACGGAGTTAAAACTGAAACCCAAAGAATGATGATCAAAACACAGAAACTTGATACAAGGAAACAAAAGGCCAAGTGTGGGATACCGGATACATTTAGAATATGATTAAACAATATCAAACCAAACCCTGGCATATCACATTAAGGTACCAAAATTCGTTAAATAATTGTTGTCATGGTAAAATCTTTAGAATCATATCATATTGCAGGAAGTAAATATAAGTCTCAGGTTACTTACTACACAGATAAGGAAGATCAAATTAGTGAGATTACCAGAAAGTCAAACATCAACTACTTATTTTAAACATAAGTTCACACAAAATATGAACTGTTTTGTTCTCAAAATATATATATATATATATGAACTGTTTTGTGTATCGCCAAAAAACAACATATGAGGGTCCCATTTGAACTAGTTGAAAATTGAATCGGAAATGCAAACATCATAACTATAAGCATGCAGTTTCACAGCATTCCAAGGGAAGCAACACTATTTAAATCATTTCTAAGCACTTCCAAGTTCCAAGTTTAGTCTATTTACTATTCATGAGAACCCGACTCGTTATGCAATCATCTAAGGTAAATTGAATACAAACCAGTAGTTGCCTCTGCATTTTCCTGTGCTTTATTGGTCTCATCATTCTCCTGATGACATATTTTCTTTTTCTTACCCTCCTTCTTATTCTTCTTTTTCTTCTTTTTCTGTTTCACTTCCATCTTTTCATCATCCTCTTTGCTTTCTTCATCCTTAACATTACTATCATCATCCAAGCTCTCATCAGCATGGCCTTTGTTTAACTTACTTCTCTTTGACTCTTTTTTCCCTTTCAATTTTTTTCTATCAGTTTCCACCTCAACATTGGAAATTCCCAATCCATACTCTGATTCATCTATCTCTTCAAGAGTAAGAAATCCTGCACCCATGGAAAACATCAAGATAATTGATCCGCCAAACTAAACTCGTCAATTAGAAGTTCCTATAATGTAAGATATACTAAAAGGTTAATTTTTTGTTTTAAAAAAAAAACATAAAAACAAAAAAAGCTGAAACAAAAACTTTTGTTTACTTCTAAACTAGCCTAAGATGAAATCAAGAAAGAAGTTCACATTTTCTTCATCATCATCTTATATAGTTCTCCAGAGAGTCAAAGCAAAAATTAGTAAAGAGAAAAGTCACACGTCGGCAATCCATTTGGTAAACAAAAAGTACTAGTATGAAATTATACGAAAATTAGCATTTAGAGTCACTAAAGAAATTCTTCTGGAAGAAAAAAGAAAACAAATTCGAAAGTTAAAAAAGTACACTTAAATTCATATACATAAACCTATTTTTACATACCAGCAAACCAAAGCTACAGCACTCAAACAATTACATTACTTCGACATACAGCTAAACTAAATATATGCAGGAACAGAATTAATCAAAGAAATACCTCCTTCAAGCTCGTTAGAGCCGATGAAGAGAGAGAGATCATCGTCCGCGCCGCCATTACTCCAAGGAAGCGAGGAGCTCCACGGCAGCGAGTCCAACCGTTCGAGTTGCTGGTCGTACTCGGCTCGAGCTCGCTTCTTCAAATTCCGATTAGCTTTCTTTCTCTCGGAAGACTCCGGCGCCATTGTTGAACGGCGAAAGCAGAAATTGAACACAACACAATGAGGGAAAATGGTAATATTTTCCGGTTTGCAAATTCTGCTGCAGGAATTTTGAGGGTTGATAAGTTCAATTTTCCCGTTTGAGAAAATACGGGCCTTCGGCCCGAGTTAATGTAGGCCGAATTTTAGGCCCAATACGAGTCTACTGGGCTTGTGATTGATTACAGTGACCAAAACAAATTCGTGAGCCGTTAATAATTTAATATACATAGGCAGAGGCTGGATGTCCGAACCTCAAATAATTTTATGAACTATAGTAATATCTAATATACATCTTTCCAAAAAAGACGAATAGATGTGGCACAGTTTAAGTTAATACCACGCCGCTTTCACTCCAATTATTTGGTTTTGATCTAATGGTCAAAATGATACCGTTTTCGCACAATATTTTTGGGAATGTAATTTCCCTCCTTTTTCAGGACTCAACGACGATGATCTCCGTCTTTTTTTATTTCCCTCTAATTCCTAGAAAATCAAATTTGAGATTATGCTAAAAAAATAAAAAGATTTGAGATGAGCTAGAGGGAATAATCTTTTCGTATATGAACCCAAAACTGGAGAAGAAAACCTATTTATATATTTAGTGAACTAATTATATGAGAACTCGTTCATATTTCCATCTTCTGGTTGCGCAAACATGGACAAACTGCTGAATTGGAATTGAATAGTAACAGTTGGCCATCAGTTCTTGTGCTATTGTTTAAAGAGGCATTGGAATTGAGGTATAGGACACTGGAGATTGAATAGCTCCCATTAACGAACAGAAGGTTATTTCATAACTTTAATTGATTTTTTTGCATTACTTAAAATTATTGTTGGGGAATTCAAGAGATATTAGTATGCATATATTCATCTCTTGATATTTTTCGTAAATCCAAATGTATATATCATATATTGATTAATATATTTTTACTCATGTAGTTATATTATTTGTTTTCTTAATTCGTAGTGTTTTATATGTAACAGGTGATTTATTGTGATTTTGTTAGTGATGGATTCTAGTTCAGAATTTGACTTCAAACCTAGGATTGGTATGGAATTTGATAATTTAGATGATGCATGGAAGTGTTGGATTGAATATGGAGGGAAATCGGGATTTGGAGTTAGGAAGCACTATTGTAACAAGAACAAGAAAACATGTATCATAACGACGTACAAATATGTTTGTTGCAAGGAGGGGGTCCGCAAAACAGACAAAAGAGACTCTATGACACACAATCCTCGACTTGAGACTCGAACAAATTGTAAAGTACGATTATGAGTCACTTATGTGGATGGTAAATATAAAGTTAACGAGTTTAGTGATGTACATAATCACCCTCTCCATCTTCCAGAAACAATCCACATGTTGTCTTCGCAACGTAAAATTACAGAAGTTCAAGCTTATGAGATTGATTTGGCAGAGGATGTTGGTCTTAGACAGAAAGCAACTTATGATTTAAGGACTAGACAGATAGGGGGTGGAGATGGCCTTGGTTACACCATGTTAGATGCTAGGAATTATCTTAGATCCAAGAGACAGAGAAGCATGGTATATGGGGAAGTCGGTTGTCTAATGTGGTACTTTCAATAACAATTATCTAAGAATCCGTCATTTTATCACGCTAATCAGATGGATATGGAAGAACAGATAACTAATTTTTTTTGGGCCGATGCAAAAATGTTGATTGACTATGAGTACTTTGGTGATGTTGTATCATTGGATACACATATTGTACAAATCGTGCTCATAGAACACTTGCTATCTTCTTTGATTTCAATCATCATAGAGTAGCAATGATTTTTGGTGCAGCACTTATATATGACGAGACTGCAGCTTCATTCAAATGGCTATTTGAAACTTTTTTAGAAGCTCATAGACGAAATAGGCCCCTTACTGTATTCACTGACCAAGATCAATCTATGACAAAGGCTCTGCACGAGGTGATGTCTGATACATTTCATGGATTGTGCACATGGCATTTAATGCAAAATGGGATCAAGCACTTGAGAAACTTGATGAAGGAAGGGTCATATTTTTAATTGACTTTAAGAAGTGTATGTATGGTTTTGATGATGAGACTCAATTTGAGGAGACATGGAGTGTCTTATTAGCACAATATAATATTCGAGAAAATGCTTAGTTGAAGCATCTTTATCATTTAAAATAGAAATGAGCAGTTTGTTACATGAAGAATGCTTTCACGCTTGGCATGAGAAGTACACAACTTACTGAGAGTGTTAATTCTGATATTAAGAGTTGTATGAAGCATGACTTAGATATCACACAACTTTTTAAACATTTCGAGCGGGTTTTGGTGGAGAAGCGGAACAATGAGCTAAAGTGGAAATTTGAGGCACGTAAAAAATTACCAAGATTGAGGCTAGAGAGCTCTCCTATGTTACGTCAGCTTTTTGAAATTTATATTCCAACAGTCTTTGACCTATTTCAAAAGGAGTTTGTGTTGTTTGCAGCTGCGTACATAAAGTATAAAAATGAAACTCAAGCTATTTGTGAATATGTTGTTGGGCTAGTCGATGAAGATAGAGAATGGCAGGTGACATTTGATCCTAATACTAAAATGATTTCTTGTTCTTGTCGAAGATTTGAGATGATCGGATTATTATGTTGTCATGTTATGAAAGTGTATGATGTGATGGACGTTAAAAAACTTCCAGAGCATTATATTTTGAAGAGATGGACAACAGAAGCTAAGAATGGTGTGGTATAAGATTATATGGGCAATGACGTTGAGGAAGATCCTCAACTACGGAACGTTATAGGAAACTATGCGTGATGCTTATAAGATTGGCAACTGAAGCATCCATTCACCCATCAACATTCTCTTTAGTACATGAAATAGCACGTGATCTAAGCAAACAGGTCATGTCAATGCGTTTAGGAGAAGATAGCCAAGAGAAAAATAGTTGTATAGATATCTCACCAATAATCTCTTCCATGACACAATCAAAAGGATTCAAGAAAAAATTTGGTGTGAAAAAGACGAAATGATTAAAAAGTTGGGTAGAACTTCAATCGAAACTAAGAAAAACAAATCCTAAAGTCAAGGTATGTAGACTTTTTATATATGAAAAAGTTTTTGTAAAATTAATTAAATATGTTGTTTATATGATTTTTTTTTTACAATTATTGTAGGATATTGGAGCGCACACACAATGAACTACATGCTTCTTGTTCAGCACCTCGTGCTTGCCTCCAAATAACTGGAAATCAATTCAATTTTACAGAATTCTTGATTGTTTGAATTTTTTGTAACATTATTTACTTTGGTGCATGTGTACGTAATTAATTAGCTCTAATCCATATTTTTTGTTTAATATAGGCACCGCTTGATCATCCTCCATATTCTCTAGAAAGAATGAGTTTTGATGGAGATGCTTCTAAAGTCCATTATCAAAATTGTGGAAGTAGTCGAGTTATTACTTTTTTAAAGAGATACAGTTGAGGTTATTAGTTTTTTTTAAAGAGATGTAGTTGAGTTATTAATCTAATTCTTGAATTTTTCATCACCTATTATATATGAATACACGTATTTATTATGATTAAATTTATAACATACAAGATACAACATATTTGATACAAATATCATTCATGTGTTAGGGAACTGTGCTCCTCCAAATTCTAGGCAACTGCATTCTTAAATGCCTAGCTACTCATTATAGAAAAAGATAGGCACTCATATTACCGTTCCTTGGATATATTTTATATCAACTAATGAAAAAATATAAAATAAAAGGCGTCTATTGTTCAGGCCTACAAAGGAGATTTCAGAATGCTTCTTTTCCATATTTCGTGTGAAAACAGCGTAGTTTTAGCCATTAGATCAGTACCAAATAATTGGAGTGAAAGCGACGTCGTATTAACTTGAACGGTGCGTTTTTTGGCACAACATATTGTGCTGTGATTTTTCCACAGTAGAGGATTGCGGTCCATAGATGATGTGTACTTGTGTAGTATTTAGAGAAAGTTAGAAAACAATGTTATAACCAAGTATATAATTAATCATAATATCCATTTTTACTTGGTCGAAACTATCTCTTATGAATGTGCTCAAAATATGTTGATAGTAAAGTTCTCAAAATTCAAAATCTAGGTTCGTATAAAATCAAATTTAATTTTATAAAACGAATAGACACTTATTTTAATATATTGATTAATTTTAATTAATTAATTCGACAATAAATTAATTTATTTTTTCCTAATTTGGTATGAAGATGTGTTGTGCACACAGTGTGCATGGAGCGCAACAAGTGTGGAGAACAAAAGCTACATTAGTAACTATATAAATACACGTGGCAATGTATTGTGCGTGGACCACTAGTAGAGTTAGAAAATATCTTGATACATTAGCTTGATTTACAGCCATGTAAATCCTCTGTATAAATAAGAATTAATAGATCTGCATTTCTCATGTATGATGTATGAACTGTGGGATCAAAACTAATAAAATTTTTCCCTCTTCTCGAATATACTATGTTGAATCTCAGTTTATTCAACAAGACAAGATGTTCGCAAAATTCAACTTTAGATGACCAAAATTCTCACATTGGTTCTTCTATAAATTCTTGTAATATATCATTACAAATAACTCAAACTATACTTAATATATAATTAATGTTATTTTAGATACCAAACTATCTGTAATACTTATAATTCAAATATATATATATATGTGTGTGTGTGTGTGTGTGTGAGAGAGAGAGAGAGAGAGAGAGAGAGAGAGAGAGAGAGAGAGAGAGAGAGAGAGAGAGACAAATTGACGCATGCATGCATTAAAGCTAGATATATAATTAGAATAGTATGGTTGTAATTAGATAAATACAAATAGGGCCAAATGGTCCATATAAAGTTTTCATATTGAACCGTTTTTAATCGATTGTATTACGTATACACACTACACATGTATATTATAGATTATACATATATAATTATGATTGTGTGCAATTTCCTTTTTTATGTTATAATAATGTAGTTTGTGAAATATAATCTATATTAGATTATATTTTGAACTTATTTTAGATGGAAGTATCCAAAACTCAGTTGAAGCGGGTAGGAATCATTACCAAATAAATATTAATGCATGTCTTTGTTAGAAGCCTAAACAAATTGCGGCTAATCCCTTCCATTCCCAACGTACGTAACGTAACCCACATTAGGGCGGGCGTGCAGTTAGGCTTTATTGGACAATTAATTTGAGTGCTCCAAATGTCTAAAAATTCAATTTACTATTTAATTCCTTGTCTATAGTTGAGTATTGAAATTCATAATAATACTAAATTCACTTTCATACAAATTCTTTCCATAATATCCACTAAATGAAATTAAGATGCACTGAAATTTATGGGACGTCCACGGTCCACTCGACTTTACCAAATTGGCAAATGACACAAATAACCTCATTTGTCTTATGTAGGATTTGACTTGTCATATTTCACTATTCTTTATTTGTAATGTTTAAATTGTTTATTTTATGTATTAATTCATCATTCATCCAAAATTGATTTTGAGATAAGTAATGCACTAATATTATCTACTCACGTAATTTCTGAATTTACAACACATTTTCATTTCTACTATATATTTTTATTTTTATTTTTTGAAATCTCATTTCTACTATTAAACATCATTACTAAACTAATTTTCAATAATTACTTTATAACTTTTTTTATAACAAGGGAACTCGCAACCGCTAATCGGGAACATGTTATGTGTAAAATACGCAAGAGAGACAAAGTCATATATAACAAAAACAATGTACGATAGACTAAACTTATATGAGATTAATTATCTTGCGGGAGTAGTCGAAAGGCACCAATGAGCTAGATTTTTTTAACCAATTTAACCCTCCATCACTTGAACTAGCTACTTTTTTTTTGTCAAAGATAACCCGCAGTCGATACTGAGGTGTGCAATGGGTAAACTCCGTCCCTGTGTAATAGTCTGCAAACCACACTTGGCAAACCAGGTGTGACAAGCTCACACCTAGTGGTGTTGGTAGTGGGATCTTGAACTAGGTACTTGAGTCCATCACACCTGGCTTGCCAAGTGTGGTTTACCTCCCATGTATAGGTTTGCAGGCTATTACACAAGGACGGGGTTTACCCAGTGCGCACCACGGTAGCGGCTGCAGATTACCCTCGACATCCAAAAAAAAAAAAGAGAAATATGTAGAAACATCTTCTCGCTAATTACATGGAAATTTGTAGTTACAACACTATATAGTGTATAATTATACAATATCATATAATTGACATAATTATACTTAAGTAATTATATCCTTTTATAATTAACCTAATTAACGTAATTGTTGTGCATCAATAGTTGTGTAATTAAAGTAATTCTTATATATTAATCTAAATTAAATTAAAGAGTAGTGATTTTCAGCCAGATTCTGACTAGCCAGAATCTTTTACTATTTTTAATAATTAATTAATTTAATTAATAAAACACTAATTATTCAATAAATTTACATTGATGCCCTCCATAATAATTAGGGCAACTCTATATGCGCTTCAATTCAGAAAAAATCGAAGATCGAAAAAAAATAAAGAAGTGAAGAAAAGAAAGAAGATGAAGCTGCGCCCTTTTCTTCTGATCCGCTTCTAGAGTGATTTTAATAATTAATTATAAATCACTAATTTCATGACAGAAGGATAATATAGTAAAAACATAACATTTAATAATTAACATAATTAATTTATTAATAATACAATTTTATTAATCATCAAAAAATTAGATTCTGGCTAGCCAGAATCTGGCTGACAGCATTATTCTAAATTAAACAATGTATTCTAAATAACTACTTTCTAGTGTCTAGATGTTTGTTGTTTTAGGATTTTAATCTAGAATTAACAATTAATGTTTTTGACTAATATGTCCATTCCTTCTATATCACATAAAATCATATTTACTTATATTTTTCTAAAAATTCGACAATTTTCTCTCTCCATATATTTGCAGGGTTAAAATTAGGAGAAATAACTTGAAAATATATAAAACAACAAACATTGTGACATAAAATATAACTCCTAAAACAACAAATATTTTGACACTGAGGGAGTACATAATTATATAATTATCAGATAAATATAGCTCTTTTTATTTTGAGATGTAGTAGTTTCATGATTTTTATGGATTTACAGTATTTGTGTATATTGATTCGCACTTGCAATATATAATTTACATTAGGAATATATTATTATGTTAAAGTATTTTGAAAATATAATCTATATAATTATGGATAGTTCCTAGTTTCTGATAATGATTCCCAAACAATAAAATTACTTGATATATAGATATCTATTAATTAATATTATTATTTTTAAATTTAGAAATTTCATTTGGACCGGAAAATTAAAATTTCTAATTGCAGTCACAATGTTGTTATTATATAGTATTATATAGATCATGTACAATTGATGCAATATTTTCCCACTTTTTTTATCTATACATATACATATATTAAGACAAAATCACGGGAGTAAAATTATAAATAAAAAATATTAATAAAATATTGATTAAATAATATTTTTGTCAAAAAAAAATTTAAGTAAACGTATGTGGCTTAGTGGTCAGTGGTTCTGGGGCTGCCTCTTCACTTAGCCCGACTTCATAGGTTTGAAACCGGCTTTTCTCAATCAACTATTCAAATTTTTTTTTAGATTTCATTTTTATTTATTTAATTTTTAATTTTCTTTTTTTATTAGTTTTATTTCGGGGGCGGGTTGGATTTTGCCGAGAAACGGTCTTTTTGGTTGGTTTAACACACATTCTCTCTCTCTCTCTCTCTCTCTCTCTCTCTCTCTCTCTTTCTCTTTTAGTTTTATTCTTACTCTTTTATCTTATATAAGGATCTTTAAAAGCATTTATATTTTTAACAAATGATAACTTTTTAAATCCATTGATTGACCAAAACTTAGACATTTAATATCATTTATCTTTTTTTTTTAATTGACATTTAGATCTTTGGATTTTTACCTTCTAATGATTATTGACATTTAAATGTTTTAATACATGACTCAATGGATGGTTCAAAGGTTGAAAACTATGAAAAAATTCTGAAATTAAAACACGATAATTTTCGGCTTCATTATTCTATAAATGAGCTATTACTGTGCAATAAATACTTAAAAGTTGTGAAATATTTCTGAATTTAAAGTTTTGGAGTTAAAATATTGAATACATGAAAATTGATTTAAGCAGTCGATGAATGAAAACCAAATAAATTGAATAAAAAATGGATTAATCTCATTGAAATTATGATGAGATTATGATTCGAAGTTGAATTCAAAGTAAATTTTGTTGTAATTTTTTTCTCCTAAACGAAACCCATAATTTTTGGTTATCTTGAACTAACTCAAATGACCAAATTGCTACAAGAAATCAGGTTATGCTCGTTAATTTGGTGAATATTATTTTGGCTATTATAATTCTTCAATTACATTTGTTACGTTATTATTCCTTTAATTTAATTTTTCTAATAATTTTTAAAAATTATTACATATTACAAGATTTCTCTCTTTTAAAAAAAAAAAAATATATCTGATGCTTTTTATATACTTAATACGAAACAGTGATTGTATAATCTGGAGGTATACTTATAATTGATTTATCTATCTAAACTAACATTCGCTTCTGACCCTCATTAATAAGTTCTAGATTAGAAACACTAAATCTATATTGTATCTAAAAGTAAGATAGTCAATATAAATAGTAATAATAAGTTTTCCTGTCTAAATGCACTTTCTATAAATAAAAATATAATATTTATGAATTAATTAATATTTATATTATATAGTTATTCAATATTAGAATTTCAATATTATAATTTTTTTTTGAAAAAATATTATTTTTTATCAAAAATTATTTTGTTCATAAGAACAAAAATTTATGTGGCCTTTAAATTATTGATTTATATGTGAATTTTCTAAACACCTATTTTTTTCTTTACGATGGACCATAAGTTTATTTAAATTATCATTTTTTAAGTATTATGAGTGAATGTTCTAATATATTAATTTAAAATATTTTAAATTTTTAAGTTAATTAAATATATTAAAATAATTCCAGATCCACATCAAAATTTCAATGAAATATATTTAAAATTTCAAATTAAATGTATTAATCAAGATACACATCGAGAATTTTAAATTAATTCTACTTCAATTTTTGAGTTAAATGTATTAATTGAACTTGGCAGTTAATTATTAAATATATTTATGTCATGAATTATCTATTTACATATATATAAGCTAAAATATTAAATTAAATAGTTAAAACTTATAAATATTGTTATGCATGAACAAATTATAAATTGTGAATTTGTGAGTTC
Source organism: Perilla frutescens (assembly GCA_026008535.1). Lineage (NCBI taxonomy): Eukaryota > Viridiplantae > Streptophyta > Magnoliopsida > Lamiales > Lamiaceae > Perilla > Perilla frutescens. The sequence goes on along the minus strand of BRKX01000010.1, from coordinate 47,647,150 downwards.
CAACAATGATATTTCCACATTTGTTGATCCCTAAGTTGAGATCAAGTGTAATATTTAGATATTTGATATTATCATTTTAGTATTAAATATTAAATATATTTTAATATATAGATTTGATGAATTGAATTATTTATATTAAATAGTTCAAATGAAATATTTTAAAAATACTAATTTAAATTTTATACTCTTTAATTGATTAAGGGCGTTTCTAAATGCACCACTATTTTTATTCTTTATACACCACATTTATTTTATACACTACACATTTTTTCATATTTTCACATTTTATCATTACACACCACAGTAAAAATTATTCTCCACCCTCACTCTCTCCCTCCATAGTATAGACTCGCCGCCCTCTGTTGGCATCACCTTTCTTCTTAACCTGCCGCCTTCGCTTTTCTTTCCGAGTAATTTTTTTTTTTCAAAATAAAATAGAGAAAGACGTAGTTGCTGTCAACTCTGTGTTCCAAATCCGACAACCATTTTTCAGATTTATAAAATATTCTGACAAATCCTTCAATGCCATCAGATTTTAAAGTAATATCATTAATAACATGTTCCAAATTTCAACCCCTCAATCAGATATATGTATTTCTCCAAACATTTATGCGACAAATCCTATGATTGGAGAAGTTAACAAAATCAATTTTTTAGTCCCAAAAATATACGACATCAGTACACACATTTGATTTCATAGGCAATTCTTACAAAGAAAATAAATGGAGGAAGAGGTGATAAATGGAGATTAGCATAAATGGAGGGAAATGAGAGAGCAATTGTAGGGGCAATGCGGCGGGTGGAGTCATTGGGGTGGGAAGAAGGGGATTTTTTTTTATTTCTTTTTAAGTAATTTTTAAAATTTAAAATAATATTTATGGAAATTAATAATTATTTATTTTTGAATTAAATTTAATAGTGGTGTATAAAGAAAATTTAGTGACGTATTTAGAAACACCTATTGATTAAATATATTTTAAAATCAAGATCCGTATACAAAATTTTAAATTAAATATATTTAAATTTGGAATGGTCGAAACTCGAAATCTATTAATTGATCTTATCATTTTAATGTTATATAATTTTAAGATTTTCAAGTTATCATATTTAAGTTTAAAGATGTTTTAAATAGTTAAAACTTATATGTTTTAATTCTAAACCAAAATTTATCCCACATTGAAGAACAAAGAAATAATATTGTATATGAACAAACTATGAATTGTGAGGCCCAACAATTATCTCTGCAAATTGAGATCAAGTATAATATTTGATATTTGATTTTATCAATTTAATACGATACATTTTAAATTTTTAGGAATTAAATATTTTTGAATTAAATATATTAAACAAATATAATAAAATATTTTAAATATATTAATTTAAAATATTTTTAATTTTTTAAGTTAATTAAATATATTAAAAAATTCAACATCCACATTGGAACTATGATGTTTTGTTTCTCTACAAGTGGGTTCATAAAATTACATATAATAACATATAAAAATCCATTTGCCTAAGCATTTTATTTTTTTTTATAATATATTATTATATATTGCTATTTATATATTAAATTTTCATTTACCCTACATCTCACATCGGTTGTAGATTGAAATATTGGGATGTGAGTTGTATAAGACTAAGTAATCTTAAATCGAAATATCAAATTAGTTCCGCATTTTTTTCTTATTTTTCTACATCTCACATTGGTTGTATATTGAAACATTGGGATGTATGTTGCATAAAAGAGTGGAAAACCTTAAAATTTTTATTTAATCATATTTTGAACAAAAATATTTTTAAAAATTGAAAAAAAAAATTATTCGTGCCTAATTGACCAATTAATTGATGTCAAGACTCGAGACCACCTGGGCGGTGAGGACTCTGCCTTCTCGATTTTACAACCAACTTGGGTGTTTCTGGCACGGATAGAGGCGTCAAGGCTGATTTCTCCAATGATAAAAAATACATAAGTAATTTATAATTTAAACAATATAATTCATGTATTTATATGCGGAATTCATGATTGAATATAATTGTATTATTATACATAAATATTTTTTAATAATATCATCTGTGCATCGCACAGATGGTATACTAGTTCTTTATATTTTTATATAATTTCATAATTATTTGTTATTTTTATATATTAAGAAAAGAATAATGTGATTTATTTGTAGTGTAACTTTACACACATACATAATTAAATATTGAGTAATAAGTAAAATAATTCCATGCATCTCACGGATGGCAACTAATTTTTTATTAAGTAAGCACACATAAAATTTATAATCAGACTAGCAACACTAAAATTTATGAAATTAACTATAAGCCACACATTTTACACGATGAACGTTGAAATTTGCCCCCCCTTTTTTTTTCTCACACACAGCTGGAAATACTAGAAGGATTACTAGTCCATGCTGTGTACTTGGAATCTCCGAGATGTGTTACTCTTTAAATCTCATATCAAAATCATATTTTGTTACAGGAGTCTTTCAATGAAACTAACTTAGTGGTCATTCTCAAAATAAATAAAAAAAATTAAAAAAATTAAAAACTTAGTGGTCATCGAAAGTTTCAAAGTGAAGAAAGCAATTCAAACATTGCCATGTGTTAACAAATACTCGTTTTTGGTCCCTTCAAATCTCCACAGCAGCAGCACAAAATCCAAAATAAATTTTGATTTTAATATAAATCAAAACAAAAACATCTTCGTCAGCTGGAATCCTCTCCACTCTCTCTCCCTCTCTTGAATAATTTCGAATCGAGCAACTCAAACTTAAATTTATTTTATAATAAATATTCCATTAAATAGTAATTCATCTTCAACTAATAAACTCATTTTCAAATTCAAAAGAATATTATCTCAATATTCCTTCTCATACCATCTTTTATCTTTTTTCAATAACAACCACATATTTATCAAATTTACAAATTGAACCTCTTAATTTTTTTTTATATATTCATGGAACATCTAATATAAATAATTATTAATCAATAATTTCTTACAAAATATAATATTACTAGATATCTTAATTTTGAAGAGCTATAACAAAAAATATTTTAATATCATTGTTATGATTTTTAATTTATGTGTTTATGTGCATAAATTAATTTTTTTATGTCACTTTAATTTTTACAATTATAATTTTAATTATTCTCTTAATAAATATCATATACAAAAAAATTAATACAAAAACGGAAAACATATACACAATAAAAATCATTACAAAATACTAAAAATACACTATTATAAATCTGCAAATAAACAAATGACTAAATTGTAATTTTACAAAACTTTAAATAGTAGATGAGTATTGGAATAGTGTAAACTCATATTTGAATTTTTACTGTTTATAAAAATAACAAATACTCATTTTGAGTTTGTAAATTAGTGTTAGTTGGAATGAAAAGGTAACTGCAAAATGGGATATGGTCTTGAGCATCTCCAAAGGAGACGCCAAATCACCATTTTGCAGCAGATTTCTTCTCCAAGGGAGACGGCATCACTAGCGGTAAAATAGGGGATTGGAGAGAGGGACGCTATATTTGCCGTCCCTCTCTCCTCGAGCGGCATCCAATTTTTTTTTTAATGTTATATTTTATTTATTATTTTGTTTTGTATTTTGTGTATATTATTTGTATTGTATTTTAAATAATATGTTGTAATAATTAATATTAAAATTTGTTACATATGATAAATTTAATTAAATACAAATGTTGATACATAAAATTAAATTAGATAAAAATTATAACAACAATAAAAAATACCAAAATAAATAAAATCACACCAACAATGAAACTACATAAAAATACTAAAATAGATAAAATTACATGAAATAAAAATACACATAAAATAAAATAAAATAAAAATATACAAATATTTTCCTAATAATACATAAAAATATTAAAATAGATAAAAATACACTATTTACGAAAATTTGAATTTAAATATAGACATCCATTAAATGAAATTTCATAAATTTATATGTTATCAATTATAAAATATTAATTGTAGATGAAATAAAAGGAATATTTTCGAATATTCTCTTTTGATGTTGAATCATAATGTAAACAAATTGTTGGAGATGAAATTAAGAATCTGTGTATTTCAGTGATAGTGATGCTGTATGATAGTCACTGATTAGACTGTCGGAGAGTCCAGATTGGAGATGGTCACAGCCCACAGGGAAACAAAACAAACCCTTCTAAATAAATTTCCATAAAATTAATTTACTCCCATGTTTGCGCTTCCTATACTCTTCGGGATTCCTCTTTTCTAGTTTGCCTACATATAATGGATTATTCTTATTCTTACTTGAACAAAAACTTCAGAGAATCTCACCGGATTTCAGAGGTTTTCTGAAGTTTGTTTTCATAACCAGCTTCTTTAGCCCGCTTACCTTGAACTGTGATTTAATCATGTTGATTTGCAGTAAAAACCCACTATTCCCAATCGATTTGGGCGCCGAAAACCGTATAAAGAATCGAACTTTATTTTATCCGAAATCAAGAATTTTCTGTTCTCAGCAGCAGACCCCCAAGAACACTATGAGAGAATACAGTAGGCGAAGAGCCCTGAACCCAATCATCATTAGCCCAGATGATAAAATCTCTTTGATCAGCAAACAATCTGGAGAAAAATCGATCCTTGATGGAAAGAAAGGATTTCTGCATCAAGAGATGATGATTCTGTGCGCGCTTGGTTACTATGTGAATGGTTTCAGGGGATTTCCGTGGTTGGCTCTCAACTTTCACATGGCTAATAATCTTAACATGCATCCTTCGACATTGCAGCTTGTTCAGAATTCGAGCAATCTGCCTATGGTGGCGAAGCCTTTTTATGGGATCTTGTCTGATGCTCTGTACATTGGTGGTGCTCATAGGATTCCATACGTTTCCGTTGGAGGTAAAGCGCCAAACTTAGCTCGGTTTTGTTGCCTGCAAATCATGTTGTTGATGGTATATTATGCAGTGATGTTTATATCAGGTTTTATTTGCTTTTAGTTCAAGTCTTTTAAGTACTTGCTCTATGTTTTGGTAGGGGATTGCTATGTTGTTTTGTTGTTGATCTTTCGTTTGTGGTGAAGGCTTTTCGTTTTATTGCAACTCGGTTGTTCAGTTTACATGGGTTTATCTCTCTTGGCCTTTTTGTTGTTATGCACTATGTTTGTTAGTCTCGGTTTCTTTTTTTTTTAGGACCTTGAAACTTGATTCTAAATGGGAGTTTCAATGTGCAGGATTCTCAAAGTTCTACTTTGCTGTTATATGAAGATATTGTCCATTCAAATCTGATCTCATATGATAAAATTGCTACAATGTGGAGCAAGTATAATTGCTGCTTTTTTTAATCAATGTATGTCCATTATGTGCATTCTTTATTTGATCGTCACATGTTCATTAATGGTATGAAAACTTTCACATTTGTGGTTAAATCTGGTTGAAGCAAAGTCCACAATTAGGATCTGGATTTTCACACCTTTGTTGTCAGAGTTTTACAAGGCCTTTTATTAAGTTTCATGAAATAAATCGTCCAGTCAACTCTTTTAGTGTATGTGCTCGTAACAAAATGATATTGCAGGTGCTATGTTAATAATGTCCCAAAGGAGGTCATGTGTGTAATCATGTTGTTAATATGCATTTGATTTTGATCAATGAACTGGGCTAGGTAATATGAGTTTCTTCTAACAACTAACCAGCCATGAACGACCCTGATGTTCATATATATCTCTTCAGTGATTTTGCAGGCTCTATCTTGGGGATCGTTGGCATTAATCCCAACAGCTAGTAAAAATTTTGTACCTCTTATGGCATGTGTGCTTTTGAGTAATTTTGGAGCATCGATTGCTGAAGTTGCAAAGGATGCACTCATTGCGGAATATGGCCAATATAACAAAGTACCTGGACTCCAATCTTATGCAGTTATGGCCTCAGCTGTTGGTGGGGTTTTGGGAAATTTACTTGGAGGAGTTTTCTTACTGAAAACTCAAAAGACTAAATCAGTGTTTCTAGCTTTTGCTGCTATTCTCGTGCTTCAACTCACGGTATGTTTAAAAACAAGAGAGGAATCCCTCGGTTTGCCTCAGCCATCAAATTACACTCTCGTGAGGGAATCAATCCCACAGATCATCAAGAAACAGTATTCTGATCTTATGGTGGCAATTAAAGAAGAGAGTGTATCACGCTCTCTAATTTGGGTTGTTTCTTCGATCTTACTAATCCCAATCTTATCAGGTTCGATGTTCTGCTACCAAACTCAGTGTCTGAATCTTGATCCTGCAGTTATTGGAATGTCAAAAGTAACTGGCCAATTGATGCTTCTGTCATTAACGGTACTATATGATCGGTTTGGAAAGAATATTCCTATGAGGAATTTGGCCAGCATTGTTCAGATCTCATATGCATTTTCTCTTCTACTTGATCTGGTACTAGTCAAGCAGATAAATATCCAACTTGGAATCTCGAATGAGGTATTTGCTCTCTGTTTCTCGGGTCTGGCAGAAGTTATTGCACAATTTAAGCTGTTGCCATTTTACATTATGTTTGCAAGTTTGGCTCCACAAGGCTGTGAAGGATCTCTGATGTCTTTCTTGGCTTCTGCTTTGTGTTTGTCATCCATACTCGGTGGCTTTTTAGGTGTTGGATTAGCTTCGTGTCTTGGTATAACATCTGGTGATTACTCAAACCTCCCTTTAGGAATTGTGATACAGTTCTTTGCGGCATTATTGCCACTCAGGTGGATTGAATATGTACCTTCGTCACAAGACCTTACTGAGAAGACCGGGAAGAAAGGTCGAAGTAAAAGAACCCGAAGGAATAGAAGAGTAGGAAGATTCTCATATGATTCCGAGTACTCTTACCGTCGAGAAAGGGAATCTGACTAACAAAGTTGAAAGCTTCATGTGTGACTTGGCAAAAGCAATGACATCTCACAGATCTGTGAATGATTTTTTGCATGCAATAAAGGCGAGATAGAAGTAGCTGATAATCGCCTTTTTTGCATGCAAAAAGGCACATGTAGATAACAATCAGTTGGTGGGAATAGCTAATTGAGGCAGCATAGTTTCACCAGATGAGCTACAAGCCATCAAAATCGTTCTGATTTTCTTGAGACGTACAGATCCTTGGAGGCGTAAAATGGCAGTACAATCTTTTCTGGGATTCCTCACACGGTTTGGCTCTAAGCTATCTGTTTCATGACCCACCCACGACTACCAACTTTGTTATGTAGCTTTAGTTCGGAAGCTGCAGGATGCAGAGTATCTACAACGTACCAGATCAACCCACAATGGTATACGGGTAAACTACTTGGCGCTTAGGATTGCTGTTCAAATGTTCGAAAAAAGTATGCTGTAGTTTACTTCAATCCATAGGTGGCATGTTGAAAGAATTGTGAAAGTGAAATTTAGTTCTTTTAGAGCACGCCTTGTTAATTTCTGGACGAAAAAGAAGTACTATATCTGCTTTGGTACTAATATTTGATAATTCAGTTGTAATATCACCATGCAGAAAGCAAAAATCTATACAAAAATGTACTGATAATACAAACACTGCAGTTTGGTAGGTTTACGATGTTGTTCTTGCATGATTGATGGCAATTAAAACTTTAATAATTTGCGTGTTGTAGAGATAGTGGTTCAAATTGTATGTGAATATCATGTAAATACGAGGTTTAGTTAAAATTCTGGTTCTGGTTGAATATTTTCATTGGTGGAAATTTAGAGGGATTATGATGTTTCAGTGAAAGTGAATTTTATTTCGTGCTCAAAAGTATTGTCATGTCAATAACAAATGATGTTATTATGTATTGATGTTAACTTATAGTTGTCCAATCGAGCCTGCCATACTGACTTTTGTCTACGCAAACATTACATTTGGAAATGATACTAAACTACAATTTGTTTCAAACTGCAAAAATGAGTACTAATTTTAATTTTCTTTAAAGTAGGACAACTATCCTTTTTTTTTTTTACCCTTACAAATACCTCCTTGTTTAGCAAATGAGAACATTTATCCATTTTTTAAATATTTTAATTATATATTTATCCACTGTATTTCAAGAAAATAAAACTTGGTGGATGCTTAAATGCTAAAAAAGTGAAGTTGCATTAACTACATTATTGAAATATTTTAAAACGGTTGTGTTTCATATATAATTGAAATAATTTGTCAACAATATCTAAAATAGGCACATATTATTACTTGCTATTATTTATGAGATATTTGCATTTTGCAAGGGTAAAAAAGAGACAAGTGCCATATTTGAAACAATAGTTTAGTAATCTTTTTAACCAAGAAAAAAAGCATTTCCATGGAGATTTTCAATATCTTTTCTTCTTTATAAAAACATAACTTAAAATTCGATAAAGAGCCAAACAAAAATCAATAAAAGCTAAAATTCTAAAATATATTGTACGTCAATGCTTTGATGAGAAAATGTGTGTACATATCTTGTAGGAAAGGGACATTTGATATTGATAGAGAAACACGTGTCTTTTCTTAAAGAAGAGACAGTTGAATCATCTTTTATGGCAAAGGCCTCTCGTGACACAACACAAGTGGACCACCTTTACTTCACCAGGTGTATCATACTTAACCGTTACTCAATAATCTCATTTTCCCTTCATTAATATTATATTTTTTATATTGATTTGTACCTACTTTTAAATATCATAATGTGCTAAGCTACGTGTAAATTCTGCAGGCGTCAATATTGTTTGTGTAAAATATTTTCTCTGATTTAATATATTTCGTCAATATATATATATAACATCTTCATACAACTTAATTACTTCACTACTTAAACGGGTTAAAAGCAGATACATGAATTTACTCCTTGACACTATATATGAAAAGGGCTTTAGCATTATTCCTTAAACAATACCTACATATATAGATACAGCTAATTAATGCTATATAATCAAATTAGTTTATGATGGAAATTAATATTCACAAGTAATTAATGATCCAAGAAAAAGAAAGAAATATGGAAGCAGCTGAAACAGTAGTTTTGATGCTGCTTCTGAGTTGTTTAGCTAGAGTACTCATGATCTTTGAGCTCGAAAATATATATAATTAAGGTCACCATTGTTACGTTGCTAGCTAGCCGCTACACCGTACATACCTCCATCAAGTATTGTGATAAGTCTCAGCTTCATTATTAATGCTGAACCTAGCATCACATAGTTGATCGAATGGGATTGGGATTGCAACCACCAAACTATCATGAGCTGCTGATCCAACTAAATAGCCCTCACTAGCTCTTGTAATTTCCTCATAATTAACCTGCCTAGCTAATTTCTGCCACGACACCTCCATCGATCTTATAATTGGAGGAGTTCCATCGTGAAGTAGGCCGTCCAGTTCTTGCATGCATGCATTTCAAAGTTTCCACGTAGTGCATAATTGAAGCACTTACCCCAAATGCTAGCTTCAACTTGAATGCTAGCTTTTCATAAACTCGACTATACCTAATATGTAGATTAATCCTACCATATATTATATAAATGATGGGCCAAGTCCAAGTCCAATTAGACTCTTGAGCTTTATTAAAAAATGGCCCAGTTAGGGCCTCCATTGCCTCAAACTAACTGGGAAAACTGTTAGAAAATAGGATTTATTAAATTGAGTTTTGACTCATTTTATCCGATTTTTCGTGACCGAGATATTTAATTTTGGAGGAATTAAATACCGTACAATTGTTCTATGTTGTGAGTAGATAATCGTAGTAATTTTATTTGCTCAAATCCGATTTTCGGTGAGTGAGAAATAAATGGTTGAAGTTGGTCACACGATTGGACATTTATGGTGTGTGGGATAATGTGTTTAAGACACATTAAATAATCCCACATTGATTTCTTAATCAAGTTAAGAAGTGTATTTAAGTGTATTAACACTTAAGTGAAGTAATTAAGTGCACAAGGATGTGGGCCATGAGCCCACACGCGCGCGTTCGCCCATGTCGGTGCCTGGTGCTCGGCTCGTCCTTGGACTTGGATCTTGGCAATTGGACTTTGGGTGGACTTTAGGCGTACGTGGGCTTCCGGGGCTTAGCCGTACCAGTTTTACGGTACAAGGGTGTAGCTCCCATGAGTTAAGAGCCTTCAAGTGTGTAACAGCCACCTGGAGCTGGTGGAGCCTTCAAGTAACTGCCATCTGGAGCTGGTGGTTACTGTCGGGAGTCAATGCCTGCACCTGCCTTGGACACATGTCAGGCTCTGCACAAGGTAACTCCTGGAGGCTTAAATGGAAAACTATAACTCTTGGAGGTTACAACACCTGGTTTGAATGCCCTCAAACCATGCTGTCCCCTGCAGTGGAGATGTGTCTATAAATAGGACATCCTGCATGGCTTCCAATGCTACATTCTGCACAATCATCTTGCTTGCATACAAAATTTCCTTCGAGTCTACAGCCTCTCAGTTCTCGACATTGTCTAGTTCGCCGGAGCCTTGCCGGACTTGTGGTGCTACTGCCGGAAGGACGAAGCCGTTTCATCTTTGAAAGACAACCGCCAAATCGTGAGCACTAGCCGGGACGTATTTGTCTTGTGGAGAGAGGACTCCTCGACTCGGCTTACCGGAATCTGCCATATTGGTTCCAATTTCTATTTACTTTGTTTACTTTCAGTTTATATTGTAATTGCTCTACTTCTACCTCTTCTATCTTGCACTTCAGTTGTAACATTCCAGTAAAGTGTAACACGATACGATAAAAACATCCCACCATTTCACTGTTGAGTCTTCTGACTCTTCTCTTAGTGTTGATATACATATTTTTTTTAACTAAAAAAGGTCTGAGAAAATCCCCAATTCAACAACACAATGTTAGGTTTGTATAATGGAAAACTTGTCTTTGTATACATTCTACAATGGTTTTGACGATATAGATTGAATATTAATCGCAGTCACGGTGTTCATTTATTTATTGTTATATTTATCTGCTTGTTCCATATGCTTGCATTGTAGATGATATGGTGTGGGTGAACGTACAGTAACGATCATATCATTAGATTCCTTGCAATGTATTAAAAGACTCACAAGTTAAATAGTCCTGAACCCACCATTGGTACACCTAGAATAATCTAATAGTTAGTTTATCTTGACTAGCTGATTATTCTAATACACTGTCTTGTGTATTGAAGAGGATCACGATAGGATACTATTCTCTGTTCTGACCTTAAGTGAGAAAATAAAGATCTACAGAGTTCGGGTTCTTAACTCATATATATTGACGGACGTATATATGTTATGTCTACTGCTTTGGTTCATCAATGAGTGAGATTCTTGATAGGATCAATAATCTCGATATTTTAGGTTGTGGCATTTGCATATATGATGGGTCGTGCATTATATATAGCCACTATGTCCTGGTTCGCCAGGTTGATGATGTCCCATTGAGTAAGTAAAAAGTTCATGTGAGACCCTACAGGTAAAATTTATTCCGTACATGATGAAGCTTGTGTGGTACTACTCTAGGAATGGAGATGTTGATTAATTATAGCTGTCAGAAGCTTACATAATTAATTAATGGACATTATATCTTAAATATGAGGAATGAATAAACTAAAAAGAAAGCATATACGCAAATATGTATTAAATTGGTATGTCAATATTATTTCTTTAGTAGAATAAAAATAATACTTAATTTATTTATATCCATGTTATGGATATTATAAATTAAATAAATTAATGGGTCAATTTAATATTTTTCTAGATCCCTACTGCAGCCCAATTAATACCTAAGCGGATTGGAGAATGAAACAAGTGGAGAGGTCCAAACCCATTATAGTTAGGAGACTACATTTTCGTTCATTCTCTATTAAGTAGAGAGGGGGCTCAAAAATTACACATAAGAAATTAGCCCCTCTCTTGCTTACTTGATTCCCTAGAGTTTCTACACAGTTTAGTAGTCTGCAGCACACCCTGCATCTAAACAAGGTACGAGAATACAATAGAAGATCAAGGAGTGATTTTGCTGTCTTGGAGATGTTCGAACATCACCAAAGAAAGGCCATGTTCGATCGTATCTTCTCTAACAATGAGATTAGATCTTTAATCTCGTATGCAATCCTACTACGCGATGTAAGTTAATGAATTGATTTCTATTTTTCGATGCAATAGATTGGTTTCTCTCGCATGATTATTCAACAGGGTTGTTAATTAGATTCACACATAAAATATGAATTACGTGTTAAAAGAATTAATGAACATCCAGTCAGATCCTGTGGGGCATAATTTGAAAAAAAAAACCCCCAACAATTAGTATCATAGTAGGAATCGACAATGTTCAAGAATTAATTCTAGTTGATGTTCAAAATTTATTGTTAAATTTGTAGATAAATTTATGTGTTTAAATTTTTAGATTTAATTGATGGTAATTTTCGAACATGTTAATTTTAAAATTGGATGAATTTTTTATTGAAATTGAAAAATCCAATTTTATGTTTTTATGTAATTTTCGTTTCATATAAAATAATATTTGGGACGGTATTTTGATGTTCATCAAATTTCCAGATTTGATACAGTGTAGCCAACTAATCTTGAGTCAGGCGTGGATTCATACAATATGTCGTAGTTCTTCGTTCCTTGTAAGTATCAGAGTACTCTTTTTGCTGCTCCACAGTGAACCTGACTTGAATCTTGTCTAATCTTTTCATGATCAGTTCGACGCATATGGAAGAAATTTGAAGCAAGTATTGTGATCATCACTTCATATCTTCTCTTTTCTTTTCTTTTTCATTTCTCGGGACGTGCAACAGTTTAAGTTTGGGGGTTTGACAGTTGTATATTTTACACAATTTTTGGATATGAATTGATGATGTTTAAATTGTGCTCATTATGTTATCATTTATGATTTTTGATGTATTTGTGAGTTTTGCAGTAATAGTGGTGAATTTGATGATTATTTGGTGTAAAATGATCAAGTATGTGCTTGGAGAGCTAAAAGATGGAACAATTAGGCCTTTGGACCGTATTTGAAGAGCAAAGCCCATAAGAATTGATGTAATTAATTCAACATAATCCAAATGGCTAATTGAAGAGCTTAGAAAGATGGTGAATTGAGTTAGGAGCGTTGTGCAAGTTGAATCGGCTCAATCGGATGAGAAACGAGTGAGAACGGGCTGTTTTAGTGAAGCCTGCGCGCACAAGGTCGACCCACCAGTCGACCCAAATGGTTCTTTTTACACATGGTCGGGTCAACCCAACCACTCGACCCGCCGGTCGACCCGGACGAACCCAGTTCAGGATTTTCAAGGCTTTTCTTCATTTTGGGTTTCATTTTAACCCTAGGGTTCCATCCAACAATATAAATAACCCTTCTACTCATTAGAAAGGTCGCCCAAGTCGTTGAACACAGTTCAACATAGTCCAATTAGAAGTATACAATTATGAAGGCACAAGAGAGGCTTTAGAGGCTACATCAAGATTGAAGACTCCGGGTACTTTATCGTGTCGAACATCATGTTGTTTACTTTATTTATGTTTTGTTTCTTTTATTTAATTATGTCTAGGTAATTATTTTATTTGATTCTTGGATTTGTAAGTACATTGAATTTCATGGTTTGATTTATTGATATATATTTTCTGGTTATCATTGGGTATTTGATTTCCTAGTTTGGATTTCTCATGTGTATGTTGATTGCAGCAACATATATATACAAATTAATTAATTGGAAGATTCTAGTCATGACTAATTAATTAATGGGATAAAATAGATTAACCATTTTATGTGATGCTAGGAAGGACCGACCAAGTGAACTAGTGTTGTATAGGGATTTAAGTCCAAGGTGCATGATTGTGAGTAATGATGTATATGAAGAACCGACCGCAGTGAAGTACATGTTCATTATTTCTATGTTATGACATATGTTCGTGAGAACAGTTTGATAACAATTAAGTCATTTTCCACCATTGATAAATTAAATAAGGTTAATTAGTCAATAAATATGTCATAAAATCCATTGTATGAACTCTCCTTGATGAGTGTGGTTTTTGCATCATTTATTGAGCTTCACATGGTGTATTTTGATGAGTTAAATGTGTGTTTTCATCCCCTTTTGCTTTTTAACCTCACAGTTTGGAAATTTTGTTTCTTGTTTGAATTTTATAGAAAATGATGGATGAATAAATGAATTTTTGAGTGATTCAATGCCATGGGAAGATAGAGGATCGAATTGAGAGTATGCTACAAGTTGAATCACCTCAATCGGACAAGAAACGAGTGAGAACGAAGCAAAACTGTGAGAGGTGTCGGAGTAGGGGCGGAGGCGCGACCCGAGCAGTCACTCGAGCCAAATGGCGCGATCCAAGTGCTCACTCACACTATTTGGCACGACCTGACCAACGCAAAGTGCGGCGCGACCCGTGCACAGGAGCGACGCGAGTGGATGTCGACATAGAGGTCCCAAAAGTCAGTTACGGGGCGCGACCCGCACCAAAAGGAGGCGCGACCTCCGTGGTCGCGCGCATGCACATTCTTTCCCAATTTTTTTAATCCTTTTTCACCCATTTTTTATTTTCTTTAATTTTATTTATTCCCCCACTCTATATATATCCCCCATGGACGAAATAGAAGAGAAAAACAACACACACAACACAAACCAAGCAAAAATCCCTAATTTTTCCCAACACCAAAACCCTTCCTCCCTCTCCCATTTTCACATCTCACCCATCAAATCCCCCACCCTAGCTAGGATTTCCATCTAGCTAGGGTGAATAAGGAGCTAGAGCTTGAAGATGGAGCAAAGAGGAGAAGAGTCGAACCAAGGAGGAGTCGAGACCCAACTTCCGGGTTGTTTCAAGTTCTTTTCCTTGTTTTTATTTTGATTTTCTTTGAGATGATTTAGTCCTTGCATTTGTATGATGTTAGGCTAGATTATTTTGTATTTTGGGATTGAGAATATTTTGGTATTTATGCATTTATTTTTCTATTGATTGTTTATAGCCCTATTTCATTTCTTGTGCTTATGCTATGTATGGGTGTTGGTTAATTGATCACCAATTGACACGATTTTATCTATTAATTCATAAGTCAAGAGATGAGTCTCAATAGACAAACCCTAGGCACAAGACACCTTTATCAATAAATTCGAGAAAATTAAGGCTTAGTGTGAGGGCTTGAAATCCTTGGAGCTTTTGGTAAGTACATGTGTAGGATTCGATCGGAGACGGTGAACCTAGCACGTATCCTACAACTTGAGTGTCTCGTGAGAGAGTTTAAGATGCATTAGAGATTGCCCTAATGAAATTTGACACTACAAATAGACAGTCAATAGGATCATTAGTGCTAAGTACCCGAAGCAATCAATCCCGAGAGTACCTCCGCCTTCATATTTTCTTCTCCATTTATTTTTCCCATTTATTTATTGCTTTCCCTAGTTTAGATTAGTTAGTTTCCCTTTTTATTCGTCGTCTAGATAATTATTGAGATCCGATATCATAGTACACAAAATTAGATCTAATTTAGTCTCTGTGGATACGACACTTGCTCACCACTGTCTACACAGCCCCATCCTCTTGCAGGTTGTGCTAAATTTTAGCCGATCACTCCTCTAGAATCCATTGTTTTCATTAATTATTTTCTTTTAGTTAATTGTGTTTATGTTCTTCAGTGTTTATTTATTTGCTCTCCCTTCTGTTATTTGAGTATCTAGATATTAATAAGATGTCTATGTTATAATACTCACAATATTATTTGCCATACAATCCTTGTAGATACGATACTCTTCCTCACTACGTATTACAACTACACCGTACATTTACGGTTGTTTTTCTGCTAATAAAATAGTGGTCAGCGAGCTCAACCATGCTAGTGTTCATTACCGTGCTCGAGACAAGAATAATTATAGTTAAGTGACAGTGATAGTATCTCGTGTCTTCGCATTGGTCGTTGGGTGAACTTTGATCTGGACTTAGTTGGATTTAGGCTTCACCTAATATCAGTTCTAGTCGATGCAGATTAAGTGTCAGGTAATCTGTCAAGAATAGATTCAGGGACACTTTTGATCCATTGGTGTACACAAATGTGACTCCTAATCTTTTGGAGTGTAACTGGCTCTACCTATGGTAGTAGAATTATGATTGCAGTGGTGCAGTGGTCTCACTCATTATGGAATTAATGAGGTGAAGTAGTGATGCTCCCATACTTTATAGAATTAATGAGTTGAAGTAATGGATGATCACACTCCTCATATAATTAATGAGTTGCCCAAACTCTAATCCTAAATGAGGTGGAATATGTGCCTATAAGTAGATACTCTTGCATGCTTTGTTGTAGAGAATGGTAAGAAAGTCTATGGTTTGTAGAGAATTGTAATGAGAACTCATAGGGTTCTGTTAGATGAAGTCTATACATTTTGCATTAATCATCGAGTCTCATAAGCTTCTTAGTTCTCTCATTGTCTAGTTCAATGGAGCCTACCGGTTTGTGGTGCTATAATGAGTGCATCTGCACTTGGTTATCATATATATATATATATGTTGTAAATATTGTTAATATTGTTTTAATCTTAAGTTTTATTTAATATGGCCAATATAGGGAGTTTTTGGGTTAGAATAATGCAAAACAAAGTCAAATTGATTATGGGATCGACAAAGAGTGCATGAGACATGAAATGATGAAGAAATGAGCAAGAAAACAACAAAATGTTTGAAACACGACCCCAAAACGCGACTTGCTGGGGTCGCGCTTCACAACACTGCGGAACGCGATGGAGAAATGCGACACCATGAGGTCACACCTCGGCCTCCAGTCGAAACTCGACCCTGAGGTGTGACCAAAAGCCCATTTTGCAGAGCTTTCTAAGAGCCAAATTCCTTTGGACGAGGCGCGACCGTGAAATGCGACTTTCATGGGTCGAGTTTCGGCCTTCAGTCGAAACTTGATCCCAAAACGCGACCCAAAGCCCGTGTTGCAGAGCCTTCTAAGACTTGTTTTTCTTTGTTCCAAACTCGACCCTCAAACGCGAGTTCCTGGGGCCGAGTTCCGCACAGTCGAAAATTAAACTTGACTTTTGGCATCCAATTATTGGTCCACTATTTATTATATCTAATGGGGAGTTCAAAATATCATTCACACACTTAGAGAACTCAAAAATTAGCAAGGAAACACTCTCCATTTTGGATTTTTGAAGATCAAGAACATCAAGAGGAAGAGGAAGATTAAACCATCCATTGGAAGATTCAAGCCAAGGGATTGAAGGAGTTTGTTCTACATTGGGTTTTATCTTCTCCTTCACTCTTTTATTCTTGTATTTAGAATGAGTTTTGGATCATCTTTTTGTGTTCTTGATCTTGTTGTAAATATGGTTGGCTAGAGCTTTAGGGCTCTAGGATGTGGAGGAACAATATGAATCTTGATCTTGATTAGAGTTTGATATATATGGTTATGTTTTGTCAAGATTTTAATCCATGCTTGTTCTTGAATGGAGTTGTTTGAGTGGCCTTCTTTCTAACATCAAATGTATGAATCACTTACATCTTGCCCATCTCGTAATCATAAGCATGCTTGGATTAAATCTACATATTTATCTTCTTTGTCGAATGTCGATATTGTGGAAGGAAATGTGACCCCTTAGAGCCTTTGGTAGGTGCGACCTTGGAATCTATTAGTGATAGTCATCCTTGTCGTCTTCGCAATTAAAGAGATATTCGAGAGATGCTCTTTCTATATTCGTGGTCTTCCTATCTATGAACTTAGCATGATCATATGTTTAACCCTTGTTGTTTGATTAAGAGGAATATTATATATCCATGTCCTAGAACCTTGCCTTTATTTGTTATCTTCAAATCTTTCCCTTGTTGATTTTGATTTCTTGCATTTTGTTCAAGTATTGGTTTTGTTGTTGTTTGGTGTTTGTTATTTAAGTTTCTGTTTTGGTTTTGTTAGATTATAATCAACCCTCGTCTAGTTATAGTCTAAATATTTCATGTCACGTCCCCAATTTTCATAAAATAAAATAATAACAATAATAAAGAAGGGACGTCACTTTTATTAAAATATAAAATATTTAACTTTAATACAGCGGAAACTAAATAATAAAAACTTTTTGGAAATCCATCATCACACGTCACCACGCACATCGCCCGAGTAAATCATCAACCTGAAATAAATAATAGCTTTGGGGTGAGTGCTATTAACTCAGTGGTGACGGTATTTATCCAAATTATACAATTATAACAATTTAAACTGTAGGTAGCCCCAGACTACATTCGGGACATATGCAGCTCATCAGCCAATAATAATATTTGTAACCCGTAAGTTAACAACTGTGAACCTGCATAAAAGCATAATAAGGATAAATACAAAATGTGCGTCACATCAGATCACCCACCTTGACTTGAAACTTGACGTTGAAAATAACAGAGTGTTAGTTAAGTCCACGCGCCGCCTAATAAATATAAATATATAATCATTAATTTAAATATTAAAAATGAATATAATAAATAATGCATGTATATATTCTATTCCCAACCTCAACCCTTTTAAACAAATACCCAAGCCCAATTTTAACTATAAATCTAACTTAGCCCATTAGAACAAATAAAAGCAACCAATACCCTTTCCCAAACACAAAACTCTCGGCCACCCACTAATCAAGAGAAAGAAAATCTCTCTCTCTCTCTCTCTCTCTCTCTCTCTCTCATCAGAAACCCGAGTAAATAGAAATGAGAATACAAATTCCCTCTTTTCACCCATTTCTTCCCCACGACAACAACCATTATAGACATAACCCCAGAACCGTCTCTTCCCTCTCACCCTCTACACCGCCGCCGATGAAGCTTCTCCGCTACAGCAGCTGATTGCTGCTGCTTCTTTTTTTAACTTTGTCGACGCACCTCTATTACTTCATTTCTCCTTCGATCTCACTCAACCCAATGAATGCAGGATCTCATGAAAATAAATAGATACATATATATATATATATACCTCAGGAAGGAGAAATTATGCTTCTTGAGATTGTTAGAGAATTATTGAGAAATGATTGGGGTGATTTGTGAGGATCATCGGTACCCCTTTTATAGTATGAAAATTAGAGCTCAAAGGTTGGTGTTTTAAATGATAGACTTAAATTCTGGGATAGTGGAATGGTGAATTCAAATGCAGAAATAAATTGATAAGTTGAAAGAACACATCATCAGTTACAAGCTTTGATTTGCAGACAAAAGAGGACTATTCTCCATTCTCGATTTCTCAAGGTTGAAGACAACACCCAAGTGGGCTTTTGTTGAGAAATGGGCTCAAATAATAAAATAAAGAATTGGGATTTAATTCAATATGTTGGGCTTAGTAATAATGAATAATAACCTGGCTTTATAATACTAAAATTTCACTATTTAAAATAATAATAATAATAATAATAATAATAATAATAATAATAATTTAGGCGCGACTTATAGAAACGTAACAAAATAATATAACAAGCATTATAAAATAAATAAAATTTTGAAAATAAAATGTAGCAATTTTTTCTAAAAAGTTTCGGGTCGCTACATTTCACTCATCTGTCGTCGTGGTATTTGTGTTTTCATATTTTAATTCTCATTTTCCTGTGGATCGACCTCGTATCATCGCTGCTACAAACATATACTTGTACACTTGTAGAAATTGACACGAGTTTATAAATATTGAAATCAAGTAGGAGAGACAAAATCTCGTATCATGCTACTACTGGATAAGACAAAGCCGTTTTACCTTTGAGGACAAATATCAATACCATGACCACTACTCGGGACGTAATTGTCTTTCGGTAGGAGCAGAGACGGAGCTAGGGGGCTGGCGGTGGCTAGCTGTCCCCCCTCCCCACAAATTTTATATAAATATGATATAAAATTTTTAATAAGTTTTATTTTGCCCCCCTTAAAATTAGTTAGTGAAGTGGTGTATGTAGGGTTAAAGCCCAAATTGAAAATAAATAGATGAATTCTCCATTTATCACTTAGATAATTAATTAAATAAAAAAATTAGTTTCTTTTATCTCATTTATGGTTGGTGATTTTTTAGCTAACTCAAATAAGTTACTAATTATTTTTCTTATATTGAATCAATCATTGATGTGTTTGATGGCACGAAGAAGTAACATAAATAACTTAAAATGCATAAACTTATAAGATTAGTGAACATTATTTTTTATATTGCTTTAGTTATTTAATATTTATGATGTTTTTTGTTATTTTATGATAAACATGTGATATGATATAATAATATGTTTTTTTTTTTTTAATTTTGCAAAGTTAATTCTACTAGAACAACATTCCACTATGTATGAAAGACTTTGATAATTGACTGGTCTTGTTATATTATATTCGTATATTTTTTATCGTTTGTTGAATATTTATGTGCAAAATATTCATATATTGTGGAACAAAATATTATTGATGCATTGATATTATTTATATACATATATATTCAGTTTTTATAATTTGAAATTCGAAAAAGTTCGCTCCCTATCGAAAAATCTTGACTCCGTCCCTGGGTAGGAAGTCTCCCCAACTCGACTAATTACCATTCACAACCTTATTTGCTGTTTGTGTCAGATTATATCCAAGGCGTTTCAAGTTTGTTCAAGAATCTGTACAAGACGTTTCATGTCCAAGAACAGAAAGTTGAACCTATTGCCATTCATGCATATGGATTCAGTGATTCAGTCTGTGTCAGAAGTTGTTCTAGAGAAGTTTTGTCTGGTCCAGAATTTGTTCCAGACAAGGCGAGTTTGTTCTTGTATTTATATTTCTGTTTTTATTTATCTTGTGATTTTCTCCTCTTCTACTTATTTTGTGTCTCGGTTAAAGACATTCAACAACTGGAGCATTGTATACGTAATTACAATCAAAGATGGGAATCTGTTCAAGACGAATCCAGGAATAGGAACGATGTCAAAGAAGATTGCCAGTGTGGATGTTCAAGTTCGACAAAGGCAAACTTGAAATGGTTCAAGTTTATTGATGATGAATCCCAAATTGTTCAAGACGAGTTTGGATGTTACGGTTCTTGAAATTGTTCAGAATGAATCCAAGAACACGGAAATAGTCCAGTTTGATTGATATTATATATATATATATATGGGTGGGTTAAAATGAGAATCATACCCCTATATATGTAGGAACTAGAAACCATTTACATCCATAGATCTCTACAATTTGAATGGACAAGATTAATTTTAGATTTTAGGGGTCAAATTGCAAAATGATAATTTTTTACCAAAATTACAAACATAATAAGGGTATTATTGAGAAACACAAATCATCCTTTTATCATGTCCCACATATCTAGGAAGTGGGATTAATTTTACAAAATATAGTGGGATTCATTAATAGCAAAAAAAGAGTATTATAGATATTGACAGAAACCCTAGAAACCCAAATCAGATATCTTCATTAATAATAGAAATAAAATTATCTCCTCCCGTGTTCAACCGCTCGCCGCCCATCTTCCCTTACTAGTCGCTTGCCGCTCATCGTCGCCTTGCCCAAACGCCGCCGCCGACCGAAGAGGATACACTGCCCAGATGCCGCTCGCCGTCGCCCTGCCCAGACGCTGCCGCCGGCCGAAGGAGGATACCCTGCCCAGACGCCGCTCACCGTCACCCTGCCCAGACGCCGCCGCCGACCAAAGGATGAGACCCAATTAAGTGGATATGAGTAGATCTGATTTAGATCTTATTTGGTTTGGATCTGATCTGATTTGATTTGTTGGTTTAGATCTGATTTGGTTTGAGTTTTAGCAAATTAAGTGGATATGAGTAGCAAATTTGATTGGTATTGGTTATTGTTTCATCATTTTAATTATTGGTTTTGATTTGTTTTGTATTGATATATTTAGCAAATTAGTAACTTTTGATTAGCAAGTTAGTAATATGTGTTTAGTAGATTAACTTGATATGATGTGGTTTATGTGTATTTGTTATTTATAGCAAATTGAATTTGTTTATAGCAGATTTACATTTAGTTTTTAGCAAATTATGAATATATGACTAGACTGGTTTTTTGTATTTAGCAATTGAGCAAAATTAAAGGATTTTGGTTATTGGTTAATCAATATGTTTGTTGGTTTATATCTGGTTTGGTTTGAGTTTTAACAAATTAAGTGGATATGAGTAGCAAATTTGATTAGTATTGGTTATTGTTTCATCGTTTTATTTATTGATTTTGATTTATTTTGTATTGATATATTTAGCAAATTAGTAACTTTTGATTAGCAAGTTAGTAATATGTGTTTAGCATATTAACTTGATATGATGTGGTTTTATGGGTATTTGTTATTTATAGAAAATTGGATTTGTTTATAGCAGATTTACATTTAGTTTTTAGCAAATTATGAATATATGATTGGACTAGTTTTTTTATTTAGCAATTTAGCAAAATTTAAAGTTTTTGGTTATTGGTTAATCGATATGTTTGTTGGTTTATATCTAGTTTGGTTTGAGTTTTAGCAAATTAAGTGAATATGAGTAGCAAATTTGATTTGTATTGGTTATTGTTTCATCGTTTTATTTATTGATTTTGATTTGATTTGTATTGATATATTTCGCAAATTAGTAACTTTTGATTAGCAAGTTAGTAATATGCGTTTAGCAGATTAACTTGATATGATGTGGTTTTATGAGTATTTGTTATTTATAGCAAATTGGATTTGTTTATAGTAGATTTACATTTAATTTTTAGCAAATTATGAATATATGATTAGACTGTTTTTTTGTATTTAGCAAATTAAAAAGGTATAATTAGTCGGTCAACTTAATTAATTATTCATTACTTCTAACTAATTGATTTAATTTGATATTATCATGCACATACATATAAGGACATTGAAGTAATGTAGCTATATGTATACGATTAATTATTTCATTTTGACAAAGTCTCTATCTAGGCTATGTTGAATTTTATGTGAATGTGTATTCAACGAGATGTATATAAAATGAATTAAAAAAATCAGATTATATCAAAAGGTATATTGTTTATATCAAATTGACATGTGATTATATCAAAATAATCAACATGTTATTGTGAAAAAAAAATTTACCGATTTTCACATAAAAAATATTACCGATTTGCTATTAACACATTTATAATTTGTTAATTACATATACAAAATTTGCACACATACATTCATGCGATTTTAAGTATTTTTTTCTTAATAACTTGAAAACTTCCACAACCAAATACGAAAAGCATCTACCTTCTATAATAAATATGAAATGACCATCATCTGCGAACATATCAGTATCATGTAAAACACATTGAACCCATTTAAAAAAATGACCATATTATCGTCAAAAAAAGAATTACCGATTTTCACATAAAAAATATTACCGATTTTCTATTAACACATATATAATTTGCTAATTACATATACAAAATTTGCACACATACATTCATGTGATTTTAAGTATTTTTTTTTCTTAATAACTTGAAAACTTCAACAACCAAATACGAAATGCATCTACCTTCTATAATAAATATGAAATGACCATCATCTGCGAACATATCAATATCATGTAAAGCACATTGAACCCATTTAAAAAAAATGACCATATTATTGTCAAAAATTTTTTTATCGATTTTCACATAAAAAATATTACCGATTTGCTATTAACACATCTATAATTTGCTAATTACATATAAAAAAATTGCACACATATATTCATATGATTTTGAGTATTTTTTTCTTAATAACTTGAAAACTTCCATAACCAAATACGAAAAGCATCTACGTTCTATAATAAATATGAAATGACCATCATCTGCGAACATATCAGTATCATGTAAATCACATTTAACCCATTTAAAAAAAATGACCATATTATCGTAAAAAAAAATATTATATTCACATAAAAATATTACCGATTTGCTATTAACACATCTATAATTTACTAATTACATATACAAAATTTGCACACATACATTCATGAGATTTTAAGTATTTTTTTCTTAATAAGTTGAAAACTTCCACAACCAAATACGAAAAACATCTACCTTCTATAATAAATATGAAATGACCATCATCTGTAAATATATCAGTATCATGTAAAACACATTGAACCCATTTTAAAACAAAAATGACCATTTTATCATAAAAAAAATATATTAATATTTTCACATAAAAATATTACCGATTTGTTATTAACACATCTATAATTTGCTAATAACATATACAAAATTTGCTAAAAGTCGTATATACGATTCCCGAACAGAATCCACCCAGATCTCTACACCTACAAAGATACAATAATGGAGAACATAATATTTGTATCTTCCATAATCAGATGATAACTGGCGTGATGATAATATACGATCGAATAAGAACTTGTGAAAAATGAGTCATGCAGATGAGACGATGAAATCCGACAAAGTCGACGCCAAAAAAATTATTCTAGAACGCCTTCTTCGACTATAAGAGACGTAACTTCAAGGATGTTGAACAGGTGTGAAAAATTAAAATATGAAACACCGATAGATACAACTCTCTAAAAAAATTTGCAGTAAAAATTGTCCAACATAAAAAAAAACCGTCCCAAAATAAAATCCCACTATATATGGAACAAATATATTTGCTGCAGATTTTTAATATGCATTACAATGACATATATACCCTTAACTTAATATAAATCTTAAGATCTTGCACTTTTAACCCCATTTTTTTGAGATTAATCTGAGCCTTTCACAATAAATGATCCAACGCTCTATATCAGTTCCTAGTTCCTACACAAGGGCTTGGTTCTCATTTGATCTCTATACTATATATATATATATATTCAATTTTTATAATTTGGAATTCGAAAAAGTTCGCCCCCTACTGAAAAATCCTGGCTCCGTCCCTGGGTAGGAGGTCTCCCCGACTCGACTAATTTCCATTCACAACCTTATTTGCTATTTGTGTCAGATTCTATCCAAGGCGTTTCAAGTTTGTTCCAAAATCTGTACAAGACGTTTCATGTCCGAGAACAGAAAGTTGAACCCATTTCCATTCATTTATATGGATTCAGTGATTCAGTCTTTGTCAGAAGCTGTTCTAGAGAAGTTTTGTCTGGTCCAGAATCTGTTCCAGACAAGGCGAGTTTGTTCTTGTATTTGTATGTATGTTTTTGTTTATCTTGTGGTTTTCTCCTCTTCTACTTATTTTGTGTCTCGGTTAAAGACACTCAACAACTGGAGCATTGTAATATGTAATTACAATCGAAGATGAGAATCTGTTCAAGAAGGATCCAGGGATAAGAATGATGTCAAAGATGATTGCCAGTGTAGATGTTCAAGTTCGACAAAGGCGAACTTGAAACGGTTCAAGTTTATTGATGATGAATTCCGAATTGTTCAAGACGAGTCTGGATGTTACGGTTCTTGAAACTGTTCAGAATGAATCTAGGAACATAGAAATAGTCCAGTTTGAATTTCATTATGTATTTTGTTTATGTTATGATTCGTTTGTACAAATTCGTCTTTTCATTTCTTGTGGGAGGTCTAGTTACAAAATTTGTTAAGATCATGTCAAAAGCATTGTTTTTTCCAGCAGTGTATATTTACGGGATTAATTATAATATATTAATGAATCCAAAAAAAAACATATTAAAAATTAAATTGAAGAAGCATCCCACGATATGTTAATTACTAAAGTATTAACCATATAATTTATTTGTGAATTGCTCCTAAATAGGAAAGTGTTGGATACAAGAAAGAAGAAATGGCATAATTAAGCACGAACACCATACATATTCAGAATTGAAAACCTTCTTTGGTTCCAATGATTAATATTTATTTGAAACATGAAAACACATACGAATAGGTCAATAGAAGTGTGAAGCAAAAGTGTGGTGATAAATAGACAAGTTCATATTATTATTATTTCCATGGAGAGCTAGATCATCCATGTTCCACAAGCCATCCCATATGCTCAAATCATTCGGGGCCTCCGGCATGGGAACTTCTTGATCGACATCGACGATGAGTGTGTTCGGATGTACAACCTCATGGCTTGACTCGACGACGGTCGATAGCTTAGTATCATTTTCGACAAAAAGTGACTTCATGACTTTTTTCATATCTATTTCATCTTGATAACGTTGTTGGTGTTGTTGAAAGTACTGTTGCCTTTTAAGAAGGCGGGTCCGCCATTTTTCGGAATTTTGGTAACATGATGATTTTCCCTTTTTCTTGAAGTGAGTTCTCCAATAATTTTTTATTTCATTGTCCGTTCTTCCCGGTAGGCTTCTGGCAATAGTTGACCACCTATGTTCATAAGGAAGAAAAAAAAATTGAAATACTGATTAATTAACAGATAATTAAGACCAGTATAGCAGTCTCGTCTTCTATTTCATATTGATAATTAAATTCGTTGGTATATACCCCTTATATGTACATATACTACATATATGGTCTCTAGACTCTAGAGCTAGGCACAACATACATGTAGGTAAAATTATGAGCATCAATTTAATTACTACCCAGAAATTATTCTAAAATACAATTATTTAATTAAAAATTAGTACCTGTTACCCCATCTAGCATGTAGCTCAAGGATGATGCTCTCTTCATTAGGGGTTATTCGCCCCCTCTTGAGATCTGGCCTCAAGTAATTCACCCATCTCAATCTGCAGCTTTTTCCATTTCTTTTTAATCCTGTACGTTAAAATACATAAACAATTATATATAGTATTCAAAAACATGATCTTTATTGATTCACTGATTTTTTTATTATTAATTCACTGATTAACCTGATCACTTTTAATTACTACCCAATAAGCTCGAATCAGCGTAAAACCAACCAATATTGAGTGCTGGGAAATTATATTTTTTTTCTCCATTTTTTCCTTTGGTTAGACTAGCTAGATCAGACTTGATGCATGAATTTATTTAATTTGTCAAAAATAAGTAGATATATGTGGGTTAATTATAAGAAAATATCCATCGATATAACAAATTAAGATACCTGCAAGTCTAGCCACAGCGTTCCATTTGCCTTCACCATGCAACTTTACATACTCAACAAGCAACCTATCTTCTTCCGCAGTCCAAGGCCCTTTTCTCCACTCCTCTTCCATCTCTCTCTCTCTCTCTCTCTCTCTCTCTCTCTCTCTCTCTCCTAGACTTGCCATAAGGTGTCTGTGTTAGCTGCATATTTATATTGGCATGGGGGTCAGCTGCTTCAATATTGCATCAGTCTCAATCTTAATGTCATTATATATCTTGACATAAGATAAAGATCAGCTAGCCTTAATGGGCCATCAGCGTGACGACGAAATTTCTAATCGACACTTTAATTGATACCCACAATGAGTAGGTGAACATTCTAAAACGAAGTAATATTAAGAGAACAATAATCAAATTAATTATATATTACCTCATAAAGTTCTCTCATCTAGATTACACCAGTACTGTCCAGTGAATTTTTATTTTTAAGTTTATTTTTGTTAAATTGGTGTTTGCGTCACAATCTGATGAAGCCTATATTTCTCTACTAATTCTATTGCCATGCATAATCAGGCTTGTGGTTATTAGATGCAGTAATGACACATCAGCAGCAACTTGACACATCAGCAGCAGCTCAACCTTTGCTTTGCCTTGATACTAATTGCAGGACCACAGAGGTTGATCTAATCCAGCACACAAGAGAAGATCGTGGTCGTCCGTTGAAGCGCACAAGGATTGAGCTGCTTGACCGTTGATTAGTGTAGGATTTACTTGTGCTTTCTTTGCTAGTATAAATAAGAAGAAGCACAGATGCTGTAACTAATTTTTGAAAACTGAACTCTACAGAAACGTGTAGAACTATCATTTCTTTTATCAAAGATATTATGCTTTCAATCATTCTTCACGATTTTATCATGGTATCAAGAGCCATGCATTTCTGATTCAGATTTTGATTCACTGATTTGAATCATTGAAATTCGAACAGATTCTGAGATTTTCAAATTTATTTCCTTTGA
Source organism: Perilla frutescens (assembly GCA_026008535.1). Lineage (NCBI taxonomy): Eukaryota > Viridiplantae > Streptophyta > Magnoliopsida > Lamiales > Lamiaceae > Perilla > Perilla frutescens. The sequence goes on along the minus strand of BRKX01000010.1, from coordinate 47,619,231 downwards.
AATTTAGCGCTCCGAATACTCGATCAAATGCCAAAGCAAAACAGGAGATTACCGTGGAATCAAGTTCTACTTGAAGAAAGAGGATTTCATGTTGATAATGATGGATTTGGTGATCGAGAAGAGAGTAGTAATAGATCTATGAATCTGCAGATGGAATCGAATAATGAAAGAGGAGCTCAAAGAGAGGAACAAACCAGAGAGGTAGCCAACTATAGGAACCAAAGCAATGATGTGCTACACTTGCATGCGAATGATCATCCAGGTATGATCCTTACCACAGACTTGCTTACGGGGAAGAATTTTCATAGTTGGTCAAGGTCGATTAGGCGAGGATTGATTGCTAAGAACAAACTTGACTTTATTGACGGTACATTAACTGAGCCGAGTGAGACATCATTGGACTATAAACAGTGGCTACGAGTTGATTATTTGGTGTTTTCATGGATAGTGAACTCAATTTCAAAAGAGTTAGGCCGTGGATTTCAACACTTTGATACTTCCAAAGACCTTTGGGATGAACTTAATCGGCGTTTTGGTAGATCTAACGGTCCTAGGATTTACAAACTGAGACGAGAATTAGCTACATATTCTCAAGGTAATCAGTCAGTTTTGATGTACTTTCATAACTTGCAAAATCTGTGGGATGAAATACACTTGTTAGTGCCTTGTCATGTTTGTACATGTGGCGCATCTGAATTAAACAAGCACAACGAGGAGAATGAAAGGTTAATGCAATTCCTTATGGGGTTAAATGATTCATTTGAAGCGATTAGAAATCAGATATTGATTCTAGACCCGTTGCCTTCTGTCAGCAATGCATATGCAATGATATTACAAGTAGAGGATCAAAAGGAAGTTTCTTCTGGTTATATTGATGTGCATGATCAGAACGCTCTTTATTCCAACCAAAGGAACTTTGGAGGCAGATATGAAGGATTCAGAAAAAGGCTCAGTAAAGAAGAAAAACAAAAATTGAAGTGTAGCCACTGTGGTGGCAATGGACATGAAAAGGTGGACTGTTTTGAATTGGTGGGGATCCCGGATTGGTACAAAAAATTTAAAAATGAAAAAGGGAAAAATAGAGCTCATTGTGTAGATCATGAAGACACTCTGAGTATGAAAGGTGATGATCAAAGTCAACTGGGAGATCCAGCAGTAGATATGAGCAAGATAATACAGGACGAAGTTACTAAGTACCTTGGTAATTACTTCAAGAAGTCTGGTATGGAAGGAGGAGGTTCTTTCAATGCAGCTAACTTGGTGGAAGCTGCTGCAACAACAAACACAGATAGTAATGAGTTTATGGGTCACTATGCATTTGGTTTAATGCAAGATATTCAGCAGAACGAGTGGATAGTGGATTCTGGTGCGAGCATACATATGTGCTGCAACCCTTCCTTAATGCAGACCATGAGAAAATTGGAAGAACCACAGAAAATATACCTACCTGATGGCTCCAGCATACTCGCACATTATTCTGGTGATGTAAAGCTGAACAAGGATATTATACTCAAGAATGTGTTGTATGCTCCATCTTTCACACATAACCTGATCTCGGTGGGTCAAATGACAAAGGATCTGTTTGGGAAGGTGCTCTTTTTACCTTCTCACTGTCTAATTCAAAACCAACATAATGAGCATGTGTTGGGCATTGGAAAGTTGAGAGGAAAGTTGTATGTTTTCAAACATATGGCACCTGAATTGACTTGCTATATACAGTCAAAGAGGGATCTATCCCTGCAGCAGTGGCATGAGTTCCTTGGTCATCCTTCCATAGGAGCTATGCGACATATTCCTAATCTCAAAAGAACTTATTCAGAGGCTGGATTTGATAGTTTCAAGAACTGTGAAATATGCCATAGGGCTAAACAACAGAGACAACCTTTTCCATTGCTTCACAGGAGGAGTAATTCTTTGTTTGAGCTGGTACATGCGGATGTTTGGGGGCCTTACAAGGAGGAAAGTATCACTCAGACACCATATATCCTTACTCTAGTGGAGGATCATTCCAGATCAACATGGACGTACTTATTGCAGTCTAAGGGGTAGGTATTTTCAGTCCTTAGAAGTTTCTTTGCCATGGTGCACACTCAGTTTCAGACAAAGGTAAAAATGCTACGGTCTGACAATGGTACTGAGTTCGTAAACTCTGCTGTTCAATGTTTATTCCAGGAGCATGGTATTGTGCACCAGAGATCATGCCCCTACTCTCCACAACAAAATGGGACAGTAGAAAGGAAACATCGACATCTTCTGCAGGTAGCTCGGGCCCTCATGTTTCAAAGTCAAATGCCAAGTAAGTTTTGGCCCTATTCCATTTTGCATGCTACCTGGATTATAAATAGGATTCCTTCTGTTGTTCTCAGCTGGATTTCACCCTATGAAGTCCTCTTTAAGAGGGCACCAGATCTTGATGTTTTGCAACCATTTGGATGTTTGAGTTATGTTGCAAATGTCTTGCCTTCTGTGTCAAAATTTGACTCTAGAAGCCATAAATGTGTCATGCTTGGTTATGCAGCCAATCACAAGGGATATGTTCTATATAATCTTGATTCTTCCAAGATTATTATTTCACGCGATGTTAAATTCTTTCCAGACACTTTTCCCTTGCAGAGCATTGATGTTCCTGTTTCTTTACCTTTCCCTAGTTTTGATGATTCTTATCCTTCTATATCTGCTTCAGCACCTACACCTGCTATTCGTTCTTCGTCATCTTTATCTACTCCAATTCCTCATTGCCCTTCACCTCCTTTGCTTCGCCGAAGCACCCGTACGACACGTCCTCCTGCATATTTGCAGGACTATGTTTGCTCCGTCAATCTGACTACTCTTCCTTCATTTTTATCTGATCGTACCCCTCTCACTTTTCCCTATGTTTCTTCTTCATCTTTCACACCATCCTTCAATGCATTTCTTGTCAATGTACATAACTTGAAAGAGCCTCTTTCCTATAAGGAGGCCAGTAAGTACATAGAATGGAATGCTGCCATGCAGCAAGAGATTCTTGCTTTAGAATCCAATAATACTTGGGAGCTTACTACGTTGCCACCTGGGAAGCACGCAATCGGTTCAAAATGGGTCTATAAAGTTAAACTGAAATCTGATGGGTCTCTGGAGCGGTTCAAGGCCAGATTAGTTGCTAAGGGGTATAATCAAGAATATGGCATTGATTATCATGAAGTTTTTTCCCCTGTCGCTAAGTTAGTTACTGTTCGCTTATTCATTGCCTTGGCTACTTCTAATTCTTGGCCACTTCACCAAATCGATGTTAATAATGCGTTCTTACATGGACATCTTAGTGATGACATCTATATGACTCCACCTCAGGGTTATTCAAAGGCTCAGCCCCAGCAAGTATGCAAGCTCCTCAAGAGTTTATATGGCTTAAAGCAAGCATCTCGGGAGTGGAATCTCGAATTTTGTAAGCTCCTATTCTCTCTTGGTTTCTCTCAATGCCCTGATGACAATTGCTTATTTGTTAAAGGATGTGGTGATAATTTTCTTGCACTTTTAGTTTATGTGGATGATATATTAATCACTGGGCCTAATCTAGCATATATATCTGAGCTCAAATCCTCACTGCATGCTGCCTTCACCATTAAAGATTTGGGTGCAGCTCGATATTTTCTTGGTGTTGAAATTGCACGAGGGGCTGCTGGTACTTATTTGAGTCAGCGAAAATATGTTCTTGACTTGCTTGAATCTGTTGGGCTCATTGGTTGCAAGCCCTCCTCTACTCCCCTGCCACCAGGCTTGCATCTTTCTGCTACTTCCACTTCTCCTTTGGCCGATCCAGATAAATATCGGCGCTTAGTCGGAAAGCTTCTCTATCTTAACCTTACGCGCCCAGATATTTCTTACGCCGTGCAGCAGCTCAGCCAATATGTTTCTTCTCCCACTACCTCTCACTGGGATGCCGCATTACATGTTCTTAAATACCTTAAGGGTTGTCCTTCCCTTGGGTTATTTTTCTCTTCCTCTACTCCTCTCTCCTTGCATGCTTACTGTGATGCCGATTGGGGATCATGCCCAGATACACGTCGTTCTCTCACGGGCTATTGTGTGTTTCTTGGTTCTTGTTTAATTTCATGGAAGTGTAAAAAGCAGACTACCATTTCTATGTCAACTGCGGAAGACTTGGATTGCCATTTTGCCCGTGATCAGTATAAGAAAGGGTTCATTCTTCCGTCTTATGTTTCTTCTCAGATGCAGCTTGCAGATTTCTTCACGAAATCGCTTCCTCGCTCAAGGTTTCGTGATCTTCTCTCCAAGATGAGCGTTGCTGATTTGCATCGGTCTCATCTTGCGGGGGGGTGATGAAGCCTATATTTCTCTACTAATTCTATTGCCATGCATAATCAGGCTTGTGGTTATTAGATGCAGTAATGACACATCAGCAGCAACTTGACACATCAGCAGCAGCTCAACCTTTGCTTTGCCTTGATACTAATTGCAGGACCACAGAGGTTGATCCAATCCAGCACACAAGAGAAGATCGTGGTCGTCCGTTGAAGCGCACAAGGATTGAGCTGCTTGACCGTTGATTAGTGTAGGATTTACTTGTGCTTTCTTTGCTAGTATAAATAAGAAGAAGCACAGATGCTGTAACTAATTTTTGAAAACTGAACTCTACAGAAACGTGTAGAACTATCATTTCTTTTATCAAAGATATTATGCTTTCAATCATTCTTCACGATTTTATCACAATCCATTAGATATGGAGTAGTTATATATTTTCAAATTTCAGCTACACATATCAACATATAATATCGTCTATTACATCTTTTGCATGTGTTGCAATTTCTATCTTACACTCGATTTGTTTAGTTTTTTTCAGTTTTTTTTTTCGATTTCAATTTTTTGTACTTTAATTTAATTTTATACTTGTTATTTATGGTTCATCCTACCCAATTAGGTTTAATAATTTTAAGTATTTAATTTTTCAAATAATCAAGTAATAACTAAAAATTAAAAATTAAATAATAAAAAATTATAATACACCTTAATTAGGTAGGATGACCCTAAATAACAAAGTATAAATTAAGGCAATTAGTTCTGTTTGTGTATCAAAAAAAAAAGTATAAATTAAACTAAAGCACAATAAATTGAAATTGATTTTTTTTTTTTCTGAAAAAAAAAATGAAATGTATAATAGAGAATGAAATACAAAAGGTGCGATAAAGGGTCTCGTCCCGCATTTCTGTTAATCGTGACATTATGTTCGGGACTTCTATATTTTTTAATATATTAACTCTTCTAGAGGGCTACCTTTGTTTTTCTTCGTCCGTACATTTCCTTTTCAATAAGCTTTCACTTACAATGTTATGATGAGGTCCGACTCATTGAGTTACATATTGATCTCGCAATTTTCACGAGCTTTAAGTTTTCTGATTTGACATCGTTTTATTTTTCTTTTCTTTTTATATATTTCACTTATTAATTATATTATATATATACTTATAGAGGTGAGTTATAATATGCACTGTGTATTTGGTGTAAAAATTGTGCACTGTATATTTGATAAAATTTTATCACCCATCAACATTTTTCACACTAAATACTAGTATACATTTAAATCAAATTATATATGTGCGCGTGTGTATTAAACAATTGCGCAGACAATTTTCATCCAAATCTTCTAACAAAGAGCTGCTCGTGATGGGAAAAAAAAAAAAAGATATATATATATATATATATATATATATATAGAGAGAGAGAGAGAGAGAGAGAGAGAGAGATTTGCCAAGGCACTAGGTGACAAGGTGTGCTCTAAAAAGGTTCGAATCTTTTAGTGCCATTTTTTTTTATGAGGAAGATAATATTAATGCATCTCGGTACAGGACCAAAAAGTATGTTACAAAGCATTGTCATATTCCAATTAGATGGAGAAAATAAAAGATCAAAAAAATCCTATAAGCTAGGATCTCAGGGCCAACTGCTCTATTTTATAATATTGTGTTATGATTTTATATTTTATATACGATGTCTTGTGTGAGACTGTTTTATCAGTTAAAATTTATAAGATGATCAATATTTGGATTCAAATACAATGAAATATTATTATATCAGTAAAGATGTGTCACTGAATATGAGTTTGGATTCAAATATTGACATGTGTTATGTATATATTTTGGCTCGTAAAATGATTTCACATAAGTTTGGCTTCTTATATTGGACGCTATGTACTTTTGCCACACACAGTGTGTGTGTGTGTGTGATTTATGATAATAAAAAAAAACTTTTGTGAAACTGTTGAGTCAAAATTCATAAGAAATGTCAAAATAATTCAGATCCAAAATGTTGATTATTGTTGGATCTAGATCTTGACATGTTTTATAGATTTTGACTCATAAAATGATCTCACATAATACATCCTCATAATTTATATAGGTTTCACAAAAACTTAATTATGTAAGACCGTTTCTGACAGCTTAACTCCCACCCATGCCCAAACTCATATTTAACAACACATAAGTTTTGCTTGTGTTGCATAAGTATTAGTATATTTCCACACGTGCACCACACATGATCCTTCGGTCTCAAACTCAATTATTACATTTTTAAGTGTTACATAGTCACGTTATATAGATAATATTTTAGATTGTAAATCAAAACATTTGCCCAATCAACTTTTTTTTATGCCAGACATTATTTCGAATCTAAAAAGAGTTAAGTTAGCAATTGATAAAATAAATAATTGCTCAAATACACATATGTACAGATGCATATGCATACACATACTCATTATATTATAATAATATTATAACATATATCATATAATTGCATAAATAATTATATTAATAAACTACATTCTAATATTATATTATAAATTATGCAACACTTAACATTGTATTAGTATTTGTTACACTATCATCATCTTTAGAAATCAAAACTTTCAAACAATCACAACTTGTGATTTGTGAAACAACTACGTACAACTGATCATAACTAATAACTTCTGAAAATATTTGTGAACAAAGATTGTAACAATAACTTATGTTTCATTTTAATGGTTTTTAGAATTGTATATTTAAGGGTTAATTGCCAAAAAATTCACTATCTTTGAACGATTTTTCAATTTAGACATGACTTTTAAAATGTTGCAATAATAAACCCAATATTTTGATTTGTAGCAAATTCGACACTTCCAACTTTTTTCCGACAATCGAAATTGCGAGGTGGTTATAATTTTTCCCCGTGAACATATTAATTTAGTTTAGGGAGTGTTGAGATTGATGATTTTTATGATACAACGCTAGTTTTTCAATCTTTAAAATTTTATAAAGGTGTCTATTTTGCTATAAATTAAAAGTTTGAGTTATTATTGCAATGTTTTAAAAGTCATGTTTAAATTGCAAATTCATTCAAAAGTGGTGAATTTTATTGCTATTAACCATGTATTTAATTGTATAGATTTATTCAATTTAACTCTAAAAAAATTGATAATTACATTGTATGTAAAATAAATGTAGTCAAAATAGGGTTAATAAATATATTTGAAAATTGTGAAGAGCTACAGCCACATCTAATATTTGTACAAATTTAATCAGCTAAGACTGAGTCTGGAAGATTTTTGGCAGTCCACTTCAACATTTGCAAGACCGAAAACTGGATCTAGTTCATAAGTGTTAATTTGTTCAAACATTAGGTGTTAATATGTAATTATTTAAACTTTGGGACAATAGTGAAAATTCGTCAACATTTGGGTATTAAAGTGTAATTAACCTTTTTAAATAGTATTAATTTTCCTTAAAAACACGAACTTTGGTTTTCACACGTTTTAAAAAAAAAAGTCCTTAAAAATGTAGTTAATTTTAATAACATGAACTTAATATTGGTTTGATTTTTCAGACGATTTTCAAATTCCAATCAATTTTCATTTATTGGTGATAGTGATGATAGACTTGGAAATTTTATTTGAAGAATTAAGAATTACAAACGGATTAGGATTCACACTAATCAGTGATTTGCAAAAGGTGAAGACAATCCTTCCATACTCCAATTTATTTTTTGCACTATAGGTCTAATTAATGTTCTGCTTAAAATTTGGAAGGGCTTTTACTTGAAGACAATCTTTCCATCCTTCAGCAACCACGTCAGATTTAATTGGTAGCAATTTGAAAATCGTGTGAAAAATCAAATAAATATTAAGTTCATGTTATATATTAAAACTACATTTTATAAAACGTGTGAAAAACCAAAACACCCTTAAAATTGGTGTAGTTTAAGGCAATTAACTCTTTCAAATATATCAACTATGATTGTATATCCAATAACATTATACAAAACTTTCTCAAAATTAATAAAATAAAATAGACTAGATTAATTTATAAATATCATTCTTTGTAAATTATTTCATATTCAATATAATTAAAAAAATTATAAATGAATTCTATAATAGAGAGAGAGAGAGAGAGCCCAAAAAATAAATATATATATATATATATATATAATTTTTTATTTAAAACGTGTATTTTAAGGAAAATTAATACAATTTAAAAAGTCATTTTAAATAGATAGATTTAAATTTAGATATTGTTCCATACTTCCATTTAATGAATTTGAACTCTTCAGATGATTCAATACAAGACTTCGTCATTATTTTTTTATCTTGTGTATTTCTGGTCAAGTAACATTTTATTATTATTCTAGCATTGCTATGCTCCGATCAAGCGCACAATATGACATAAGTGCGGATCAGGTCTTCTGTTGTAATTCCTATTTCACTTGGTGTTGTATAATTAGTTTTTATTTTTAATTTTTTTAAAAAAAAATTAATATATCCTAATTGGGGATGGATGAGCCCTAAATAAAAAAAAAAATTAAATAAAATTATAATAAATTAAAAATAAAAAATAATTATTTTTTTTTTAAAAAAAATGACTTGGAATAGGAAATGTAATAGGAAATACTATAGGTGATCTGGTGTGGAGATGAGTGGTGGCTAATTAATAATTATTTATAATTGAAAACCACTGCAAAGCCAATGACATCTCAACAGGTGCGGAATTGCTTTCTGATTAATTAAGGAGGATGTATTCAACTTGGTGCTAATTAAAACAAGATATATTCTCTTTTGTGCATGGCCATTTACGGATTTAATTATGATCTTAGTACGTCATTAGCAGACAGGTGGTACTAATCTAGTGGCTTTTAATACAAGAGCTTATATATTGTGATTAATTAATTACGTACGAAAGTGCTTAAAACTTTTCACCAATAAATTAAAGAACGAAACAAAGAGCTTAAAAACAAATACCACTAAAATATACACATAATTAAGAAATTCAAGATGAGTTAGAGGATATTTTGCTGAACACGTGTTTTTTAGTTTATTTGCAAGAAATTCGAAAGCTCTTGTAATTAAATATATTTTTTAATGATAGAATTTAATCATAAATTTCAAAAATATAAATATTTTGAAATTATCTAATGCATGCAAATAAAACCTTTTAATTAATTATTTTAAGAATTTTATATTTCAGATTTTTTAATCGTAAACCCCATTAGGACATTACTAACTAATATAATCACAACGTAACTAACAAGCTAAGTTTTATTATGCCGAACAATATATATATGACAAACACCTGTGTTAGACGGTCTAATGGGTCTCTTATGTTAGACGGATCAAATAATATCCAAATCTACCCAAAACTCAGTTCCACGCGCAGGCGTGTGAGATACACGTGCCCCCACTGATAAACTCATATTTTACACCATTTTCGGGTTTGTTTCCGTGCGTTTTTACTTAGTTTTCGGGCTTAGTTTAGGCGTTTCGGTTTGTTTCTCGTCTGTGTGTGGATTTCACGAGTTTGTCTTGTTTTGAGTGTATTTCAGTGCTTAATTCGTGCATTTGGAGGAGTCGGGTGAATTGGAAATCAACCGGGTCGAAGACGGGAGAAAAGACGACGAAACAGAGCTGAAGCTCGACCGAGCTTGGGATTAAGCCAGCTGAAGCTCGACCGAGCTTGCCATACAGGAGCTGTTTTGGAAATTTAATCTATTTTTCGTTTTTACCTAGTTTGTACCCCAATCTTCCCCAAACTTTTCCCACCTATAAATAGAGCTATAGGGCACGAAACTAAGAGAGCCGCCCACACATTATTTCACTTTTATTTTACGTTTTACTATTGTTCGACTTTGGAGATTCAAGGATTCAATACAAGTTCAATTTTCCTTTTGTCTTCAATACGGTTTTACCTTTAATTTCCTGCAATTCAATTATGTTTTCTCTTCTCAATCTCTCTATGTTTGATTTACTTTTCGTCATGAGTGAGTAGTTGTTTATTAATTCTAGGGTTTATGAGCTTTACATGAAAATATATTCAATGCATGTTTAGATCAATTTCCCCTCCATCTATGTGTTCAAATACTTGAAGTTGATATTTCTCATGCATGATTAGGGCCCGAATCATTGTATGCAAGCACGTTAAGTTGAGACCTTAGGGAGAAATTAACGTAGTGGGATACTCAAGTAGTTTGATATGTGTTTGTCTATGTCTACGTGATAATAGAATTCATGATAGGAGGCTAGTCCGATGATTTAAGGAGTTAGTAATTGTAATCTTGAGGTCGCCGACAATATAGATGAATTGCTAATCCACGTCGACCTGAGTCTGGTAAGAGAGGGTTCGATAGTTTTCAGATTCTCCACACATAGCTTGGATTAAATTGGGATTTGACTTGCATGCTAGAATATATTGGATTGTGAATGTTCTTGCCCTAGAATTAATAGTTTTAAATATTTGATTTCATCATTGTGCTTATTGATCGTTGTGTTATTTGCATTGCTTTTGATCTTGTTTTACTTAATTTGTCTAGTTTAAAAAATCATTTGATTTCATTACCTGTCTAGTAGAGAATTGATTAGGTTAGTAATTAGTGTTCTTTCGCTATAGCAATCTCTGTGGATACGATACTCGGTATACTTGCCTATTATTGCATTGTCTCGTGTAGTTGCGATTTTTGCATTAATAAAATAGTGTATCAACTTTTTGGCGCCATTGCCGGGGATTGTTTGATTGATACTAATATTGAACTAATCAACGTATTTATTATTTCAGGTGGTTCGTAGTACATGAACTTACGTTCTAGTAGGCAACCATTAGAACCGGTTCCTAATTCTCCCGATCGACTCGCTCGTACTCGGAGAAGAGAAGAGAGAATGGCAGCTCGACATCCATCCCGTAACGAGCCTCCTCATGATGAGGAGTCGGATGAGGAGGTTGAGGAGCAACCACCTCCCATGCTTACAGTGGAAGAGTTTACTATAAAATTGCTAGCTTTGCAAAAGAAAATGGTCGATGCTAACGAGACCGGCCCCATTATTAATCAGTTGTATGCGCCGCCGGTGACCGATCCCCGTGATCGTGCTTGGGGAGGTCGGATAGCTCCGAACAACTTTGAGCTTAAACCATCCCTCATCAGTTTGGTGCAAGCGGAACAATTTGGAGGAAGAGCAGCTGAAGATGCCAATGCTCACTTAGCAACGTTCTTGGATACGTGTGATACTATAAAGGTGAATAGGGTTAGTGACGATGTTATTCGGCTCCGTTTGTTTGGATTTTCACTCCGGGACCGAGCTAAAGATTGGTATAAGGCGCTGGACCGTTCAAAGATTACTACTTGGCAGGGCATGAGCAGCACATTCTTGGCCAAGTATTTTCCACCCTCGAAGGCACAAAAGATTATTTCAGAGATCACACATTTTTCTCAATCTCCGGATGAGAATATTTCAGATGCATGGGATAGGTTCAAGGATTTATTAAGAAAATGTCCACAACATGGTTTTAGCTTGGAGCAACAAGTGACGACATTCTATAGTGGCCTTCATCAAGGGACTAAGAGGATGGTCGATGCATCCGCCGGTGGATGTTTGGTGAACCGCACTGCCCAAGTAGCTATGAGGATTTTTGAAGAAATGGCTGATACAAGCTCTCAATGGCACACCGATAGACAAGCACCTTCTCGTTCTGCAGTAGTGGTTGACACTCATATTAATGATTTAGTAGCAGAGGTAGCTTTGTTAAAGAAACGGGCCTTGGAAGAAAAGCAAAGAGAAGTAAATATAGTGCAACAATATAGTGATGGGGAGTTCACCGAGGATGTGTCCTTTGTGCAAAACTGAAATTTCGGCGGTGGAAACTTTGCTAGAGGGCCCAGAAATCCGGGTTATTCAGCAAACAATAGAAATCATCCTAATTTCTCATATGCCAACCCGAACAATGCACTTAATCCACCGGAAGAGCAAAGGGAGCCATCTATGAAGGAGTTGTTGGCTCAATTAGTAAAGGGCCAAGCATCAATGGCGGAAGGCCAAAAGAAAATGGCCGAGGAACAAAAGAGTTTCATGACCCACACCACATCAAAGATCAACCATTTGGAGGTTAACTTCAATGTCATGCAAAAACAAATTAACATGTTGGAAACCCAAGTTGGGCAAATGGCCAATCAATCCGCCGCACAACATGTTCCGGGGAGATTTCCGAGCAACACAATCGTTAATCCAAAGGCAAATATATCGAAAATTAATTTAAGGAGTGGCATACAATACACCAACCACAAACACTTGATTGATGATGATGAGGAGGAGGATCGGGGTGCAGAGGTCGTATATGAAGACCCGGAGCCCGAAAAAGGTGAAAAGGACGCGAACCCGGAGCACAGAGCTCAAGCTCGGCCGAGCTTGGGTCAGAACACCTCAGGCTTGACCGAGCTGGCACCTCTGGGCATATTTTCACAAGCTTGGTCAAGCTTGGGGGTGCACACCTCAGGCTCGATCGAGCCTGAGCTCTTCCGGCAACCGACGTCGAAAAATGCCCCGTCACGCCTTGTACCGTCTTCCGCTAAGGTCTTAACCCCTTCTACTGTTCTTAGAGCTCCTTTTCCTTCCAGATTAGCAAAGCCAAAGCATGACGCGAAGATGGACAAGTTCATGGAGATTTTCACCAAGGTGAATATTAATATTCCTCTCCCAATGCATTGAGGGACATGCCCGGATATGCTAAATTTCTAAAGGAAGCGGTATCCAACAAAAGGAGGATGAGGAAGAATGAAATGATGAGTCTATCTGAGGAGGTTAGTGCTGTGATCCAACAAAAGTTACCAACAAAGGAAAAGGATCCGGGGAGTTTCTCTATTGATGTTGTTATTGGCCGACGAACCTTTGGGAAAGTACTTTGTGATCTCGGGGCTAGTATCAACTTGATGCCATTATCTATCTTCAAGCGCTTGGAAATTGGAGCCATTCATGATACATCTATTGCCTTGCAAATGGCCGATAGAACGGTGAGACACCCAAAGGGGATTGTGGAAGATGTGCTAGTCAAGGTGGCGGATTTCATCTTTCCGGCTGATTTTGTTGTTCTTGATATGCCGGAGGACACGAACATCCCGTTGATTCTTGGGAGAATTTTCCTAGCTACGGGACATGCATTGATTGATGTTCATGCGGGGAGGCTCACATTCCGAATGTTTGAGAAGAGCATCACATTCTCTATCTTTGATGTTATGAAAAAACCAAGAGAGCTCGCTTTTGAAGAATGTAACATGGTGGAATTTGAGGAGAATGATGTAGTGGAGGCCGAGATTGCTATATCCAGTGATGATCCATTGTTGAATTGTATCCAAAACTCCGTATATATATATAGGGAAAATTTTAAATAGCCATTATGACTTAGTAAATAATGTAAATAACAATTTTTTAAAAAAGTATCGTTTCTAGTCATTATTATAAAAAAGTACTATAATACCCTTAGTTCCATATTTATCATTAAGAATTAGTATTTATGTATATCTATATATTCATATATCAATACTATTATGAAATAGATTTGATTTTCTCTCTCTTCCCTCTACAAATGTCGTTCTCTCGCCTCTTTCATTCTTCAATCTTTATTTTATTAATTAATTTAAACAAAACTATCATTAGTGAAGATAATCAAGCTATAATTTTTGAAGATTATCACGATTCTTCTTCTCTCTAATCCTCATTTCAGCAATAAATTATCTGTTGCAATAGCGAAAATTAGATATTCTTTACGAATTTAGGATTTTTTTGAAGTTTTGTTAACATCGTGCATGATTTTTTTTCGTGGCAATAAGGTATATGATATTTACGGATCTGTACTATTTTTATCGATCTAGATATTTAAGTTTTTTGAATCTTTCTTCGGAACGGATGGAAAAAAAAATTGAATGTTCTTTGGTGCACGAATCAATTTTTTGTGATACACGAGTGTAACACAAAATTTTATATTTAATTTGGTAAAACACAAAACAGTGTAAGAATAAAATATTTTCGGATCAACTTGTATTTCTTGAATCCAATCTCTATTTTTCCTCTGATTCTTCTCTTCAAAACTTGATCTTCAAACGGTCTTTGAAATCTTCAGAGTAAATTTGTCTCTTTGATTTTCTCGGACTTGTTGTTTGAACTTGGTCTTTAAAATTTTTAGGGAAGATTTGTATCATCGATCTTCTTTAACTTGGTATTTGGACTTGATAACGTTAATTTGGAGGGCTGACTCCTTATTTCCGGATCAAACGCCAATTTTTGGTTGAATTTGACGAAGAACATCTTTGACTGTCTTGCTTATGGATCAAACGTCGTCTTCGTGTTGAATTTGGTGAAGAACGCCTTTGAATGCCGCAAGAACGCATTGATTATTTGAGAGAATTTCACTTATGAAATTTCTTCTCAAATTCTTGGACTCTTCAAATTATTTCCAGTATGTTTTTCAACTGATATGGATGCTCATATTTATAGTTGTAGTTAGGAGTATCTAGGGCTAACGTGGCGCGATCTCTTTGGCTCTTGAATATTGATACATATCTCTTCAAAGATATTTACTTGTTTCCAAAGACATTTGATGTTTATCATATAATAATAGCTTTATTATTTAAATATTTTATTTAATTTTGGATTTCATAAGATTTCAAAATTAAATAAATCAATAAAAATATTATATATATTTTATAAATTTCTTTCGTCTACAAATGCCCCATCGAGACTTGTTCATGGATGATTTGTCGTTTGAAATGAATTAGTCTCGAAAACTGATTAGACAGTTTAAACTCGTATCAAGGAGTCTTGAACTTGAATTTATTAGACAGTTTATACTGGTATCAAGGAGTTTTTGAAATTAAACTTGTGAATAGTTTATACTCATATTCAAGAGTTCTTCAATTTGAATTTATTAGATAGTTTATACTCGTATCAAAGAGTTTTTGAATTTCAACTTATGAATAGTTTATACTCATATTCAAGAGTTCTTCAATTTGAATTTATTAGATAGTTTATACTCATATCAAGGAGCCTTCTTTTGGATTTGAATTAGATAGTTTATGCTCGTGTCGATTTATACTCATATCAAGGAGCCTTCTTTTGGATTTGAATTAGATAGTTTATGCTCGTATCGGGGAGTCTTCAATATTTTTAACTTGGATAGTTTATGCTCGTATCAGGGAGCTTTCTTGAATTTGGATAATTTATGCTCGTATCAGGGAGCTTTTTTGAACTTGGATAGTTTATGCTCATATTGAGGAGCCTTCAACTTGAATTTGGACTTTGTAAACCTTTTATACTCGTGTCCATGAGTACCTGGATTTGGATTTGGATTTCTGGACATTTTATACTCTTGTCAAGGAGTCTTGGATTTGAATTTGAATTTGTAGACATTTTATACTCGTGTCAAGGATCTTGGATTTGAATTTGCAGACCTTTTATACTCGTATCAATGAGTCTTGGATTTGAATTTGAATTTGACTTTGTAGACATTTTATACTTGTGTCAAGGAGTCTTGGTATTTCTTGAAGAGTTTAGATAGTTTTGTCTCTTAACTAGGAACTTTGGAAGATAGCTTAGGCTCTTATCAAGGAGCATTTGCATTTTAGATAGTTTTGGCTCTTATCATGGAGCATTTGAAGATAGTCCAGGCTCTTATCAATGAGCATGCCTTTTTTTTTTCTTTTTATAGATTGTGACATGTATTGGAAGACTTGAATAAACACATGACGAGATTTATAGCCAATTCCTCGAAGGTCTTTGGTTGAATCCCTTTTAAAATATATTGAAGACCCCAATTCATGCCTTGGATGCACATCTCAATTGCTGAAGTTTCTAACAACCGATCTTTGCAATTCAGGGTCAAGTTTCTCCAACAGTTGATGTAGTCGATGAAATACTCATCTTTTTGTTGTTATGAGTTTGTAAGTTCAACCAAGCTAACCGTCCTTCAAGTGATGTAGAAGCAGTTAAGGAATTCTTTCTCCAGTTGTCCCAACTATCAATCGAATTTGGCTCTAAATCGGTATACCAATCAAACGCATTGTCTTTTAAAGAACGAATGAATTTCACCAAGTGATCTTCGTATGTCTCATCATCATTACCGGTCTCTACAAAGTGAGTCACGTATTGTCTTGGATTTCCTTTGCCATCAAATTATTGAAATTTTGTCGGCTGGTAGCCATCTGACATCTTTAAGTTGTCAATTCTTGGAGTATATATATGGTTTGTTGTAAGTCCAAAGTGATTTACGATTCTCTCCAGACTTGTCTTTGATTATTTTCAGTGTGAAATCTTTGAGTTGATCAACTTGTATTGAGCTATTAGACGATATTTCAATTTCTTTAGCTAAGGATTTTTCAGTTTTGTTGGTACGTATTTCAATTTCTTTGGCTGTAGATTTTTTACTTTTGTTGGTATGTAGCTTTGTAGATATCTCAGCTTCAGTATCTTCATTCGCTTGCTCGCCACCAAAATCAACAATTCTTTCTTTGTTCAGCTTCAATATTAATTTGAGCATTCCGTTCTTGTATCCACTTGGCAAGTCCTTCGGCAAGTTTCGTCAAATTTGCAATTTGCTCTTCCAGAATTGTAGACATCTTGATGCTACAGAAAATTGATGAATGGAAGAGATGAGAGGTAGAGATGGTCCCACTGGGCGTGCCAAAATTTGTAACACAAAATTTTGTATTTAGTTTGGTAAAACACAAAACAGTGTACAAATAAAATATTTTCGGATCAAATTGTATTTCTTGAATCCAATATCTATTTTTCTCTGATTCTTCTTTTCAAAACTTGATCTTCAAACGGTCTTTGAAATCTTTGGAGTAAATTTATCTCTTTGATTTTCTCAAACTTATTGTTTGAACTTGGTCTTTGAAGTTTTCGGGGAAGATTTGTATCCTCGACCCTTCTTAATCGACTTGGTATTTGGATTTGATAACGTTAATTCGGAGGACCGATGCCTTGTTTCTGGATCAAACGCCAATTTTTGGTTGAATTTGACAAAAAACATCTTTGACTGTCTTGCTTATGGATCAAACGTCGTCTTCGTGATGAATTTGGTGAAGAACACCTTTGAATGCCGCAAGAACGCCTTGAATATTTGAGAGAATTTCACTTATGGAATTTCTTCTCAAATTCTTGGACTCTTCAAATTACTTCCGGTGTATTTTTCAACTGATATGGAGGTAGGGGTGTAAGTGAGTCGAGCCTACTCGTGAGCTACTCGGAATCAACTCGGTGAAAGCTCGAAATCGACTCGAAGTTTGTCGAGTCGAGCTCGAGCTCGAGCTACTCGAGTAGTTATCGAGCTTAAGCTCGAGCTCCATAATAATGAGCTCGACAGGCTCGCGAGCCTTATCGAGCTTAATCGAGCTTTAGTGCAATTACAAATTTACCCTTAATAATTTAATTATTTACATATATATCATGAATAATTAAATTATATTTATTTAAAATTAAATAAATATAATTTTTTATTTAATATTTATACATAATCGAGTCGAGTTCGAGCTTGTCGAGTTTGCTATTGAGTCGAGCTCGAGCTCGAACTTCGAGTCTTTCTTATTGAGCTTGAGCTCGATAAGGCTATTAATCGACTCGACTCGGCTCGATTATACCTCTAATGGAGGCTCCTATTTATAGTTATAGGTAGGAGTATCTAGCTAGGGCTAACATGGCGCGATCTCATTGGCTCTTGAAAATATATACATATCTCTTCAAAGATATTTACTTGTTGTCAAAGACATTTGATATTTATCATATAATAATATCTTTATTATTTAAATATTTTATCTAATTTTGGATTTCATAAGATTCCAAAACTAAATAAATATACAAAAATTAATAAATATTTTAAATATAATTTATAAATTTTCGCCGCCTACAACGAGTATTAGAGTTGATTCGTGTAATAATTTATTTGTGAACTCATGCAATATCTCATTTTCAATTGTTGCACGAGGGTACGAATTAGGAAATTCAGGCACTCGTGTATCCATACATTTTTTAACTAGTGCATGAGTAGACGAATAGGTACACTCATACAGTCGTGTATCAATTTAATTATCAACTACTGCACGTGTAAACGAATGACCCTAATCATATTTTCGTATATGAGTTATTTTTTAACTGCGACATTGAATTAATCATGTACTCGTGTATTGAATCATTATTGAACTAATATACGAGAACACGACTTGGATTACTCATGTCGTTGCACTCGTGTATTCATTATGAGGATGAGGTTGTTCGAAATCATCGTCCATGACTATTCAGCGATGAGGGTGTTTAAACCTTGACAGAGAAAACGGTTGAATCTTGTAATTTTCGTCTCCGGCAACAGCAGTGACAGAAGATGACAACAACAACAAGACGACAAAAGACAGTGGCAAAAACCTGACAGTTGTGACTTCTGAGACTTTGACATAGAACGACGATGAAAGATAGAATATTTTTTTTAGGGATGCGAAAGATATGTTCTGAAATCATTGAACGTAATTTTTTTTGTTAATATATTAGGGTGTTTTTTATTTTAAAAAATAATTAATGTTAAATTATAAAAATATTTGTAAGAGCTTATAGGAAAAAAATTTAATAAACTTAGTTAGCCAGGCCCTCGCTATGAGACGTTGTTTGATTTTGTTAATTTGTATACTATTTGCATACTTATATCAAATAAGAGTGTGTGTGTCCTTTTGGGGATGACCTAGTGGTGGAGTGGTGTTTCTTGAGGTTAAAAGTCTCAAGTTCGACCCACCACCAACACCACTAGGTGTGGCTCAAACCTGGCATGTTAAGTGTGGTTTACCTCCCCTATGCAGACCCACCACCAACACCACTAGGTGTGGCTCACACCTGTCATGCTAAGTGTGATTTACCTCTCCTGTGTAGGTTTGCAGGCTATTACACAGTGGCAGAATTTACCCAGTGCACACCACGGTAGCGACTGCGGGTTACCCTTAATATACAAAAAAGAGTGCGTGTGTGTATGTTATTGGAACTCACGCACCCAATTTTTTCTATTAAAAAATTAAGGAAACCATTTATTAATAGATTTTCATAGATGTGTAAGGAAGCTCAATGAGTGGCATTTTATTTTATTCAAACAAACAAAAAAAAATATTGCAGATCATTGTAATTAGAAAATTAAAGTAATATATGATTGCATAAATAATAGTATCCCACTGATAATTAAGAAACCGTGTAACATGCGAGTGTGGAAAAAGAACAGAATCAAAAGCTGTCTAGAAGAAAGAAATTTTGCACTAACATGAATTAATTAATTAAGATAATTTAATCAAACAATATATAGTGGTTTAACTGTTCTTGAAAGTGAGTTTCAGATTAGTGGAACACCAGCGCCCTTTTCCTTTTTTGTTTTCTTAACCATGAAAAAGGACCTTATTAGTGGAACTTTTATTTGTAATAATCATGAAAAGCGCAATATATATATAATCAAAATATGAGTTTATCTAACAAATTTACACGGATCCCACAAGGTTTCTTTTTGGATTTTTTAAGATGTCAAATCAAAGTAGATTAGGATAAGAAATTAATATAATAATATTTAGCAACTCAATATATATCCTAATCAATTAATTATATTGAGGTTAACCAATGTTTAATTAAGACATGCCAAGGGGGCTATATATCATTTGATATTCGACATTATCCGTATTGTTGGATTTACTGAATCTTGGTATATATAATTAAAAAATCAAGATAATATATTATTAGTACATCATGAACTGTGGTTTATCTATTTTTTATATGATCTTGTTTCTCACAAAGTGTGTCATTCAATTCAATCTAATGGAATTGTCCTAAGGTTTATGGCATATGCGTGCACTTATGATTAATGATTTTGAACAAATATCATGATATTTGTAAGTCATTTTTTTTTTACAAAGAGATGTGTAAGTCTTTAATTTTATTATACTATAAATGAGACTGCTAGAGATACATTGGTAGAATTTATTAAGGCAATGTTTGGTATACTGGTACAGATATATCTACATTAATAAAATTTGAATTGCTTTGAAAGATAATTG
Source organism: Perilla frutescens (assembly GCA_026008535.1). Classification (NCBI taxonomy): domain Eukaryota; kingdom Viridiplantae; phylum Streptophyta; class Magnoliopsida; order Lamiales; family Lamiaceae; genus Perilla; species Perilla frutescens. The sequence goes on along the minus strand of BRKX01000010.1, from coordinate 47,598,888 downwards.
CGTATTAGTTATTTTAATTGTGTGTTTGGTTATTAAGATAAATATACTAAGATTGTTTTACACATCTGTTTGATACATTTTTTTATTTGGTAGACTAGCTTCTGCAATGAGTAAATTAGTTTAGGCAATGTTTGGTAGCCTAGATAAAGGCATATATACTAAGATTGCTATGCCAAAAACTGTAAGAGAGGGGGGCGTCGGATACATTGTCCAGCCGAATCAGTAAATTACACCCCGGGCCTCGCGTTAGGACCGGGCCTCGCGTGAACGAGCAATGGCTACCAAAACAAGGTCGTATCCACAGAGATTTAATATTTAATCTACTAGTTATTTTAATTTAATCCCTCACAGTTATCTAGACTATAAAACATGATTGAATTTGACTATCTAAAAACTAAGAATAATAAATAAACTGAATTGCTAAAGCAGAAATTAACACAGATAAATCAAACAGTGAATAAAAGACGTATTCTAGGATTGATTAATCATCAACTAATCCATTCATTTAATCATTTCATTCTTATGCCTATATTGGGACTTAAACCTTCTCTCAAAGTGCCTAGGTTGTAGATTACAAAACTAGTATTAACGTCTCCGTTCAATATCTAGCATCCAATTCCTAGTGGCTCCTAAGGTCTATTACTTTCTCAATTAATCTCAACTCTCTCGAATGTTATTGATTAACAAGTTACTTATTCCAGATCACATGTTAAAACTCTTCTCTCGATTTATGAATTAACACATCAAATTGTACCATTTATTGATCAGGTAAATAATACAGATAAATACGAGAATAAGCAAAACACAACAAAATCATAGGCATAAGAAATCAATAGATTAAATGAACTTCATAGTTTGAATCATAAACAACCCTAAAATACTAGGGTTTTAGCTATCCATAATAAAATAAACAACTAAAATAATCCACAAAGAAAACATGAAGAATTCTAAGAACAAAGAAAATAAAACCCGGAAGGTTTAATTTGTCTCTAATCTTGAAAGCTCTTGAATCCCTTGGTCTTGTTCTTCGCGTCTGTTTTTCTCTGCAGCAACTCTCTGTTGGTAACTTTTGGGTAAGTGGAATTGTGTGTATTTTCGTCCAAGGAAACCCTTATATACCAAGTAAAGAAAAGCCCAAAAATAGGTCAAAAATCGGACAGGCCCGCTGCATTCGTGACTACATTCGCGACCAGGGTGCCCGCGACTTGGGTCGCGAGTCCACGTGGCATGACATGGCGTGACGTGGCAGAAAATTCACGACCAGTGCAAAATTCGCGAGTGGGGTCGCGACTAATACAAAGGAGAACCCCCTCCCTATCGCGACCATGCAGAAAGTTGTTCAGAGTAAAATTCGCGACCATGATTCGCGACCCGGTCGCGACTGCGGGGTCGTGAGTCCACGTCAGCTCTGGCAGCCTCTCACTGTTTTGCTCCGTTCTCACTCGTTTCTCGTCCGATTGACCCGATTCTTTTTGCAACGCGTTCCTAACTTGATTTCCCATATTTCTAGGGTGTTCCCACACTCATTTGAGGTCCACACAAAAAATGGCATTAATTCCCTTCACAATGAGCAAACAAGTGACATTACACAAAATATAGAAAACTATGCAAAACTTATCACTTCATGCATGCAATGCCCATCAAATACCACTCAAATGTACCTCAAAATACATGTAAAATATGATGTTATTAGCAATAGCTTTAGAAATTGATGATATGTATGAGGTTGAACAATACGTGGGGCAGATAGAGATTGAAGATATGGTAGTTTCAGATAGCGAAGATGAGGATTTCAATGCAAAGGATGATAGTTGTGATGAATTAATTGATGACATAATATTTAATGAAAGTATTGACAAAGATGCTGAGTGGGTTGGCACAACACATGAGATGAATTCTGAAGACTACTTGACCTCAAGTGATGAAGATGGGCTTGAGGCAGACATTGGGATTGACTTTGACAGTGCTGGGTCTGATGATTTTAGAGAAGAAAAACCCACATTTAAGTTAGGCCAAATTTTCAGTACAAATCAGGCCTTCAAATATGTTGTTAACAACTATTCAATGAAGGTAGGAAGGCCTAAGTTTGAAAAAAATGATGCAAAGATGATATATGCAATGCGTAAGAAGAATGATGAAGGGTGTGTCTAGCATATGAATGCACTTAAGGTGAAAGATGGAGTTTCCTTTCAGACAAGAAAAATAGATCTCACACACACATGTGCAAGACAATACCATGTGGACAATGCAAGGGCAAGTTGGCCGGCACAAAGCTAGGTTTGAGAAATCCTTTAGGTGTGATCCAAAGAAAAGTGTAAAGGGGTTTAGGAATTGTGCCATTACAGAGCTTGGTGTTTACATATCACCTCACCAAACTTTCAAAGCAAGGCAGAAAGCACTTAAAATGATTAAAGGAGACACAACTGAGCAATACTCAAAGTTGTGGGATTATGCACAGACTCTAAGGGATAAGAATCCAGGCTCCACTGTGATTCTACAAGTTGAGAATACACCTAGTGGCAGAAGCTTCAAGAGATTTTATGTTTGCCTCCAGGCTACCAAAAATGTCTTCATGTCAGGTTGTAAGCCATGGATTGAAGTTGATGGCTACCATCTGAGAGGGTCAGTGGGGGTGTTGTTGATTGTAATGTGTATGGATCCAAATAATGATCCATACCCTCTAGCATAAGCAGTTGTTGAAGTTGAGAACAAAGATTCACGGGAGTGGTTCTTACAGTTGTTGAAAGAGGACTTGTTAACTGAGAGAGAAGATGCCTACACTTTCATGTCAGATAGACAAAAAGGACTGATTGAGGCATTTGAAAAGGTATTGCCAAGTGTAGAAAATAGGTTTTGTGTTAGACACCTACATGGGAATATGAAGAGAGCTGGATTTAAAGGCCAAAATTTCAAAAAATTGTTATGGAAAGCTATAAATGCTACCACAGTTGCTAGTTTCCATGGTGTGATGCTTGAGATTGAAAAGGTAGACAAGAAGTGTCTTGAGTGGCTGCAAAAAGGAAAATCAGCCAAAGAATGGTCCAAATCACATTTTTCAACATTTGGAAAATGTGATACATTGGTCAATAACATATGTGAACAATTCAACTCATGTCTGCTAGAGGCTAGAGAGAAGCTAATTTTAACTATGTTGGAATGGATTAGAGAGTATATGATGACAAGGCTTCAGAAAACAGAGATAGGACTAAAAGATTGTGGGAAGAGAGATTAGTTTGTGGTAGAATAAGGAAATTAGTTGGGAAATATATGGAAGCCTCTACAGACTGCATTCCCACAAAGTCTAGTGAGAAAAGATATGAGGTATCAAGTTTTGATGGCTCAAAATATGTTGTTAACTTGGAGGATCATACATGTGCTTGCAAAAGATGAGATTTGAGTGAAATACCTTGTAAGCATGCCATCAGTGCCATTTGTGCTAAAGGAAAAGCTCTAAAGGACTATGTGCACAGTTGTTATTCAGTTGAAACTTATTGTGCAATGTATGAGCATGTTATAAGTCCAATGAATGGAGATAAGCTATGGGAGAAAACAGACTACATTCCACCATTTCCACCTTCTTTTGCAAAGAAGAACAAAGGCAGGTCTCAGAAGGAAAGGAGATTTGGGCCTAATGGAGAGAAGAGCAGTGGTACTCTTCAGAGAATGGGGAAACAAAACTTTACAATCACTTGTAAGTTTTGTGGAGATAAAAAGGCACAACCAGCTAAGATGCAACTTGAAAAAAGGTGACTTCTTGTATTTTTCATCCTGGGTATTCACTTCATGAAAATTGAAAACTAATGTTTCATATGTGCATGATTTTATTTAGGAAAATTTCCCTTCTGAAGTAGCACAACATCAACTTGAGCAAGAAAATGCAGGTGCTCAGATGGATGCTGAGACACAACAATCCACTCAGTTTGAGGAAATGTCACAACATGACTATCTTCATTCAACCCAAGAAGATGCTGCAATTGAAAGAGAAGGATGTTTCAGCATGTTGCCAACTACTGTGCAAGGAAGAAAAATGCTTGTAAGATAATGATAATTTTCTTATTAATATCTCAGTTTAATGACTTTAATCAATTACACATATTTTCATGTTTTTTAATTAGGCAAGCAAGAGACCTAAGGTTGCTAACAACAGTCTAAATGATGGTCCTGCTCAAGAGAAGTCAACAACTTATACCATTTCAAGTTCAATTAATGATGTGCAACCTTTTGCTAGGTAGCCTCCTATAATGCAACCTTCTGCTGGTTTTCATACACAAAAATTCATAGGCGATTCTTCAGTTGCTCCAAATCAACCTAAAGAACTAGATTCCATGAGATTGGTCACCAAAGGAGGCAAAAAATTTGTGCATGTTTCAAGCTTGAGAGATTGGTACATCGTTTTTCACCAAAAATAATCCGACACGCAGTCGGTATGCCCAAACTACCCAGAATAGTAGCAAGCAAGATCGTCTCCCAAAGGACCGGCGAGAATTATTCCACACTTTCAGCCTGCAGTAACCAAACTTTCCACACGAATTTTGTTGTTATAATGTAAAAACTAAAATAAAGAAAATAAATCGGAGAGTAGTTCCTTCACAGATAAAAGGTATTCCGGCTTCCAATTAACTCCACCCTAGCTTAATTATTCCGATCATCGATACAAATATAATTCCAATTAATGCATGCAAACCAGTTATAGCCACCGAAGACACTTACTGACGCAGCCTAATTTCTCCTAAGTTTCTCGATAATCAGGAAGACACTTCACTAATTATTTCCCTAACCGACTGACAACCGTAAGAGACACTCTATAGATTTAATGAGCCGACAGCATTAGACACTAGAGAAACCCGATTCAAAACCAACAGACTCTGACACAGGACTATCGAATTTAGACTGATCTTCCCTCGATTCTGAAGAATCGTTGTACCACTAATTAAACTTAAACCACAATTACGGATGGCCGGTTTAATTGGCTACTAATTAATTCCGATCTACTAAATATTCGCGACTATCTAGTAGGGACGAAACAATTAACAACTTTAAATGCAGAGAATCACATATACATGCAATTAATTAAAACAAAAAAGAACATTTAGATCTCACAGAATAATTATACCAGGGATTCGTTAATCTTCACCGGAATAGAACGCGCTTAGCTTGAATTCATATTCGGATTTGCAATTCAGAAATTAATTGAAAAGAAGAAATATGAAAAGAAGAATGAAAAATTGAATAAGATCGTGTACTGCAGAGAGAGAAATCATTTCTGGCGTCCCCCTATCTGTATCTGGCGTCTAAAATTATTGTACTGCAATGGATACTGATATAATAGAGTCCTACTCTATCTAGAAGTCTTTTATCCAAATCCTTAACTAATTAATTAATAAAAGAAATTTAATCCTAATCCAACTAGGAAAATAATAAAAATAAAGTCTAACAGTAATAAAAATAGCTCAAAAATCGTCCATGGCCCACAGCTGGTGGATATCCACTATTTCCAGTCCAAATATTCGCCCAGTCCATCAGTCGGTATGCCCATACCGACTGCTTTCCAGACTCTTCAGCTTTCTTCAATCCAATTGTGTCTAAACCTTCCAAAACAATGCCAATGCCTTCACTTCCATGTCAACCACCTGAAATAAACCACAAGACACAAATTCTTCCACAAAACTTGACCATGGGGTGAGTAACACTGCAAAAACATACCAAAAAGACCCAAAATATATACGAAATAACAACCTAATCAGAGATGCATCAAAGAAGAAAAAGAAGAACATATAAGATTTGTGCATGTTTCATGTTTTTGAATAATTACCCTAACTCTAAACCTAAAATGCCATGTTTTTGGCTTCATGTTTTTGAACAATTACCCTGCAGCCTTCTGTTTTGCATTTTTTGTTGGTTGATAATTGTTGTGATCAATAATTGTTGCTCTGAAAATGAAATGCTAGTGTTTTGAATTGTATGTTGGTTGATAATTGTTGTGGTTGCTTGGGTTGGGAAAACAGTGCTCATTGACATATATATTGCAATAATATGATTCATACATCTTACATATTAGGCTAGGATAAGCTTCTAGGGAAACACTAAAACATTTTTTACTTCAGCCACTGCATTCATTTGAAGCATGCATCCACTGCATAAAACATTAACACCAGAAATATCATTTTTCCCAACTTCCTAATTTCTGCCACATCTGCAGCCATTTTCTTCATATCTTCAGCCATATCTTCAGTTGATATGGATCTCATTCCACTGTGAGACTCCCCTGAGTTGTCTTGAGATAGACAATCATCAACCCATTTGAAAAACTTACAACCCTCGCGTAGTGAATTAGGACACGTATAAAAAAATCTACCTTTGCTATGTGCATGACTGGAAACATACGCACGCGCTGGCTTTTGACAATCACACACTAAAAAAAATTTGTTGTTGTTTTCTTTGCTTGAAGATGTTGTAAACATTGTGTTGGTAATGAGTGCAATATTCTTGTATTTTTGTTGCTTTAATTCTTGTAATTTTGGAATTGGTGTATAGGTATATATATAGGTAGGTATGTGGCATAAATGCCCTCCAAATGTTGGATATTTTTGGTTCAAAACGGTTGAATTTTCCCTCCAAATTACAAGAATTCCCTTGAGTTCACTATTATTCCTAATGTTTCGTATGGGACTAAAATTGGATTTTGTTTGGGACTAAAATTGCATGTCAACTTAATGGAAAATGTGACGTTAGGACCACTTTCGCATATCATGGTCCAATGGGACCAAATTAGTTTGTTTGTGACCAAAACCAAACGGGGACATGTTCTGTGGGACCATTTTTACAATTTTCTCTGATCTTGATGGTTAAGAGTTGTTTCAAGAGTTAAACGCATTGTGATATGCAATACCTTTTACCAAAAAAAAAAACACAATTCTAGATATATTAACTTACTTGAAGAGCCTAAATAGTTGTCCTAATGCATATATTACTTATAGAGTGTTATTAACCATACTAGTTGCATCTACTGAAAGAAGTTTTTCAAATTTGAAGATTATTAAAATCTTATTTACGATCCACCATGGCACAAGAAAGATTGGATTGACTTGCTTTGATATCCATTGAATACGAATTGTTAGAAAATATTGATTATGAAAAATTTATAAGCGATTTTACTTCAAAAAATACTAGAAGAATTATCTTTAAATGATATTGTTTAAATAAATTTGATTATTTCCTTTTAGGATTGTTCAAAGATGATAATGAACTCGTGGATGATTTTGAAGTTTCAAAAATTGAGCATATTTCATGCATTTTTTTTTTTAATGTATTAGAAATTTATAACCAAAATGATTGTGCTATTTATTATGCAATAATATTATATTTCAACAAATAGGACACCTTTTTATGTTTCGGACAGAGCACTACAAAATCTCAGGGGTAGCCATGGATATAATTATATATATATATATAATAAAATATTGTTTTATAACTCTAGTGTATATATGTCACATTAATAACTTTTATATAAGTAAAAGTTATATAAAAGAACATAATAATAATAATAATAATAATAATAATAATAATAATAATAATAATAATAATAATAATAATAATAATAATAATAATAAGTCCCTTTTCTCTTAATCAACTAAATTATGTAAAAGAACACTAGTAAAATTACTTGAAACTTTAAAATGATAAATATCAATTCCTTTTCTTGCATATCTATACAAACATAAAAGTACAAAGTTGTTTTCCAAAACTACTTTTTAGATGTAGATTTTTATTTATTTTTATTTGCATATAACGCGATGTGATGATCTTCTCAAAAGTTGGCCTTCTCAAAAGTTGGCCCACTTTGGTTATATATATTAGAATGTCGTACAACATTTCCCCCCCTTTTTCTTGCATTTGAAAATTATTATATTAATATGCTATTTGTCTACTTTCTTTTAGTTAATTTATATATGATGTTTTTTATAATGTTCAACAAACCTATTTAAGCATAACATTGCTAAACATATTTTTAAAAAAAAAATTGTGTGTATTATGCTTGTAAATACGTATTGGGGTTATATCGAGGTATTTCAACAAATATAAAAGTTCACTTTTCTTTCAATCAAACCATAAATATTAGAAATAAAACAAGAGGCAAGTCTTTTAAATAAAAAGGAAAGAATAGGGCAAATATTGTGTCTATATATCACCTGTAGAAAGAAAGAAAGAAAAAAAAAAGTTCTTATGTGCGTTAATTTTTAATTAGTGAAAATGGGTGGAAAAAAAATTTGGACCACTTCTCGATTTATGCATGTCATCCTTGCGTAGGGGCCATGCTAATCTTCTCTGTAGGGACATTTAGTTAATGACAATCTTTTGTATATATAGGAGAAAATTAGTTTTTGCATAAGCGGTGTGAAGAGCATTGAATTGGGCCAGCTAGTATTTGATTGGGCTGACTATAGTTTAGTTTTCCCTAAAAGATTGGAGCTCAAATTACGTGCAAGATATATAATTATTATATCATTAGAATTAATTATTTTTATTTCGTCAAGCATATATATACATGTACAATTTATATACGGTATCGAATTCTTATTTTTCTGTTATTTTTTTTAGATAATTCATTTAATTAATTGATTGATTGATATTATTCTAGTTTAAATAGTCTATTAATAAATCAAATAAATGTGGAAAGTGCATAATGAGAAAATTAGACTGAGCTTCTCTAAAAAAAATGAAGATTAGAGTAAGCATAATTATTTCAAACAAACGACAGATTTAAGCGATGATTGTTTTATTTTCTGAGCTAATGGATCCATATTCCATAACATAAATACTGAAATAATACATTTTAAAATGCAATATGAACTTATTTTATCGTCCATTCATATTCCTCATCGCTCAAATTCAATCCCTATTTTCCCAACTTCAATTTTATTTTACATTTTTAAAATTGGAGAAAATAAAAGCGGTCTCGAGCAGGTTTTGAATGGTCCAAACAGAAGCGTAAATTGATTTTTCAAAAGCTTGTTCATCCAATTTTGAAATCATTTTAACAAATGGAAAACATACGAGGTTTGATGTTGTAGTACTCTGTGTAATTTCACTTATCCCACCCATTTATTTATAAATGTTCAATTAATACTTCATTATCATAACCGTGTAACGAGAAATAAGAACACAGTCGAAATCGAAAATGCTACAAAATTACATTACATTAAAACTGTAATTAACTCCGATCCAAATTAAGTGGAGTGGTGGAAACATTGAGTTCAGCTAGACCACAGTACCGGCGCCGCCTTTGGACACGACGCCGCGGCCTCCGTAGCCCTGGCCGGCGTATTCAGGGCCGTTGTCGTCGTCGTGGGCGCTGCCGAAGAAGCCCGAGTGAAGCAAAAGCACGTAGATGGTCTTGGTGAATGCCAAAATTATAACGAACGCCTCCACCACCCTCAGCCGCCACCCTCGCCACCCTCCCACGTTTATCTCCTTGCACGCCAATCTGCATTAATTATCCTTACTTTTTTTAGCACCTACTCTGCTTATATAATCACGAATTTCGACTGACTTTATATATTTAATTGACGATACAATACAAAAAGGTGATGGATGAATTTAATTTATAATTTATAATTAATGAAAAAAATAACCCGAAAGCGAGAAGGGTGACGGCCCAGGCGACGGTGGAAGACGCAGAGGCGGAGGCGAGACTGTGGTTTCGCCACGCTCGGAGGTGGTTGCCGCCGGCTATTTTGGACACTATTCCGAGCACTGCTGCCAGTATGGTGAATGTCAGGAAGTGACCCGTTGCTCCGTTCCCTCCCATGCCTGTAATCAAGTAATTAATTAAACCATTTTCAAACACTCGAGAGTAGCAGTTGCAGGTTCTTAATTATATCATAAACAAGTTAATTGAACGATTAGTACTAAATAAAATATAGGAGATAAAATAATAGTGGTGAGAAATGAGAACAATAAAGGACTTACTTGGATGATTGATTAGTTTGAGCATTGATGTACTTATTTAGGCACCAACTCGCGAAGGCCAACAGAATGCAATACATTATCAAATTCAGAAACAGAAATGGACCAGCCATATTCCTTGCCACTATCCTATCCATTTTTTACCCTTCCAAAACACACTCAAAATGACCAAAATTAAAACCACTAGTATTTTATATTTAATATTTTATTTATAGTGGGGATGTGATGATGCAACTTGCAAGAGAGCATGCAGCTCGTTGAGATAATATTTAGGAAATTGAAGTGTGGGTAGCGAATATATATAGACAAAATAAATGGGAATTAATTAATGCAAGAATTAACGTGGCAGCGTTACAGCGTTGATGATTCACATTTGTAGAGGCACCTGTCCACTTCTCCACTCTTTTGGCTAGGGTTTACACATATCCACATAAAATATATAAATTATATCAACTAATTTAATGTATAGCTAAGTGTAGTGTGTGTAGATGAATAAGATGATAATAGATTGGTTGAGATATGAGTAATGAACTTAAAGACTTATGTAATAAAATATAAAGTAATAAATGGGTAAGTGTAGATAATATCTACTCGCACTCGTGTAGAAGGAGTTGAAGAGATATCCAACTTAATGTTTAACTAATTATTATCACCGTTTACAGTTATTGGCTTATAGCTACTGTTGAATGCTACATGGTACTCAACGCCTCCAACTTCTAAAACGAAAACTAGTAAGGTGTTTAAATTCCATTTTTTTATACAAATTTTAAATTCCAATATTTAGGAGGCCAATTAGCCATATGAAAAATCACAATTCTTTATTTATTTATTTATTTATTTTGAATTTGGAATGTTTTCTTCAAAATTATCGATATACTCATGACTTTTCACATTAAAAGAAATTGTGATCATGTGATTTCAATTTCAACTTCTCTTAATTAATTTAATTTCCACTTCAAAATAATATATAATTTAATACAATAAGTAATATTAATTGGTATTGAAGCAATCTATGCATTAATCGTCCTTATTATTTCTCCACACGGGAGAATAAGGTTGTAATATAATTAACCGATCAAATCATAAATTGGTCATAATTTTGCTCAATTTGAAAAACTTATATCAAGATTGACAATATTATTTAAGATGTGGCTAAAATGTTTAAGGAGTGTGTAAAAAAAGAACAAGAAGAAGAAGAAAGGAGATTTTATTTTTACTATTAGACTTATTTAATAGTATATATCGGTGCACTCTCTTGTACATTAGATGTATGGGCTTGGGCCATCAGACTAACTCAGGCCCAACACCCCAAAAAAATTGATCCATTTCGGGCGTGTGGGCCACGCGCGGCACCTGTGGTACATGCGTTAGAAATATTTTTTATTTTTATTTTTTTCCGATTATTTATTGTTTTTTTCATTTTTCTGTTTTTTTTTTGTTTTTTCCCCCAAAATTGTATACCCTAAAATATAATTAGTGAACCCTAAATATTGAAATGAATTAATTTAATTTTTTTAAAATAAATATAAATATATATCCTAAAATTGATTTAAAGGACCCTAAAATTAAAGTGCATTGCGCTCGACAATTAATTTAATTTTTTTGAAACAAATATAAATGGTAATTGAAAAAAAACATAATTTCGAAATAAATATATACCCTAAATACATGAAATTAGTGAACCCTAAAATAAAAGTGAACGAATTTAATATTTTTTAAATAAATATAACCCCTAATTGATGTAGTGGTCATTTTTCGTCAGCCCACTATACTGGTCCATGAAGGTTAAACGTTGTCGTTTAACCGAGCAACCTCATAAAAATCGGGTAATTTTAATTATTTTGATTTAGCCATCCGCATTACCTGGAAGGGTTGACGTGATCAAACGAATGAGATCATGCCTCAACCGCTCCCGTAATTTACGTGAACCCTAGCCGCTCCTCTGTTTATAAAAGGAGACATTCCTCCTAATTTGACGACTACACGGAAATACCCACAAGCTTCATACCATACCCTAAGAATAATGAGTTTATCATTTTCTGAATTCATTCCACTCTGACGGTTCAACATTCGGGCATCTATCTTACATTCCTCTCTGATTAAACGAAGCTCCCCTTGATTTCTAGTCATATTCTGGCTAGAGATTATTGTTATTAATCTCTTTAGTTATTTTGTCATTTCATATTTTATCTCTTTCTACTCTTCTTCTTTTCCTGACTTAAGTGTCGGAGGCCCAATGATCGTCACCCCCCCGATGGTCTTTGGCTCTTACGATATTTTCTGTTTTTATTTCACGATTGACCGCTGCTCCGAACTGATACGATTAATTGCAGATTTTTGGATCTACAATTGAGATTAATAAACCTAAAAAAAACACGAACCCTAAAAAAAGCACAACAAAAACCCCTAAAAATACTAAAAAAAAATATGAACTCTAAAAACCATGAACCCTAAAAAAATCTAAACCCCCCCTAAACTCTAAACATTAATTAGAATGGAAAAAATTACAATTTGATCGAACTACATAAACTCATATAAGTTAAGTAACAAACCAGTTACTTTTTAATGATACAAGTGATCATACTTTTTAAATTGTAAATGATATTTTTTAGTGTAAAGATTGATATTGATTTTTACCATTAATGAGGGAGAAACAGTCAGTGGTAGCAGAGTAGCGATGGCGGAGAAAGCAAGCTTAAAAATCCAATCTTTAGCGTTGGGAGAGAGAGGCTGATTTGGGGATAATTTCAATGGAAAGCGGGTCGGTTGAAACTAATGGAATCAAATCAGTGGCAATGGGTTAGTGGATTGGGGATTTGGTCTTTATTAGTTAATTGGGCTGTTTGTTATTTTTATGTTGGCCCATTTACATATTCCATCAAGGACACTAGTCTATTGTTATTAGGGTATTTTTGTATCTAGTTGTGGTCCCCAAATGTATGCTTTAAATACCGCAGCTGATGAGATGAAAAGTATGCAGAAATTAAACCTAAACTTTCCCTTCTTACTCTTATTCCCTCTCCCTTTCTTTCGTCTGATCCTTCCCCTTTCTTTGTTACGTTATTTATCAAGTTCCAAGCTTTATTACAGTCCCATTGATTAAAATACAGAAAAATATAAAAAAAAAATATAAAATTGGTAGGAAAAGTCTAAGCTACAAAGGGATACTCGTGAGGCCATAACACCGACCCACATTGATCCCGATCCGTCTAATGGATGTATGGACCTTATTGGATCTGGGTGATGGACCGGAGAGTTTGCCTCATATATCTAATTTGATCGAGGATACTCTATATTCTGCCAACTTATATTATTACGTATATCTTTTAACTTCTTACATAGTATAAGACTAATTAATTAATAAATGATTCTTTATTTCTCCACGCTTAATTACTCCTACTTTATTCCTTGCTTCTCTCATTATGTCCGCTTCGAGCCTTCGATGCTCTTAATCTTATATTCTGAATCTGAAAGGTAGGGAAATAACGTCTTATTCTTTTTAATTTCTTTTTTGAAAACTTAACGTCTTATTATTTGAAAGAGTTGACATAAAAATATATATATATATATATATATATATTTGAAAGAGTTAATTACAAAAAAAGAAAAAAAGACAGTTCAAAAGGTATTTGGTTGATTTTTAATTTCCTTTGAATTAATTTTTTTAGCATAATTTTATGCACTAAGTTCATTGTAAGTTGCATGCCGGTACATGATTCTAGAATTTAACAAACCGGATCGAGCTGGCATGGACGGCGAAGCTCCATCTATGAATAACATGTGGATTCTACGTCAAATTTAGATTTTTCTACATTATAAAAATTTATACATACTTAATTTGCGAATTTTTTTTCAAGTACTTAATAAAATTACAAAAGTTAAGAAATTACTTGAAGTTGTAAATTATATTTAAACTAAAAGTTTAAGTTAAAAGTTTGCACATGATCATCCCAAATTTTGTCCTTTAAAAACCGATTGTCATTGCCCAATTAGGTATAAAAAAAATTTAATTGTTAGTTTCTCAAAAAAAAAAATGTACTCCCTCCGTCCCATAATTATAATCTATTATTCCTTTTTGGATGTCCCAAAATTATAGTCCTATTCTAAATTGGGATTGTATTAAAATATTCATTTACAAATATAACCATATTTAATATAGTGTGAATGAAATTAATAGAGTAGAAATAGGGGTAATATATGATAATTGTTGTAAATTGTGCATTTCCAATATATATTAAATGTGATTTTTTAATCTGAGTAAAAATGGAAAGGGACTACAATTATGGGACAGAGGGAGTAATTGTCTTATAGACCGATCTTGTTTGAATTTTTATTAAATATAAAAAATTATATTTGGATTTGATGAGATCTCTCTATACGTATTTCAGTCTTTTTTTGTATTAAGCTTCAACTCCCATTAAAATTTTATTTTAGAACTTATTATTTTAATGTAAATGACTACTAGCTTTAATTTTTAAATTTCGAATAATTTTAAGAATTATTTTCTAATTGGGATTTATAATAACTAACACGAATCCCATTTTCATTTGTTCTGGAAGAAGAAAAGAAATATTATTTTATTCCATCGCTCTTCAGAAATCAGAAGTGCGCCAATCCGACGCCGTTTTATTCCCACCGCCCCTCTTCCACCTTCCGCCGATCAATCAATGGGGGAGGAGAAACCTCTGAAGCAAATGGCGGATGCCTTCAAAGAGTTGACCAACAACATAAGTCAATTCCCCGAAGGAGAAGAAGCCCGGATCGACCTCGGCCCCTTCTCTCACGCCTGTTCTCTCGTCTCTCCTCTCTTCCGATGTCTCGGCATCGCTTTCAGATTCGCTGAGCTCGATTACGTTGCAAAAGTAATCCTCTTTTTTCTGTTTTAATCGTTATTTTGTTTTGAGTTTTTTTTTTTTTTTTTTTTTTTTTTAAATTTTGATCGTAAGGTGTGTTAATGGAGAGTGATGAGTAGTAGGATTGAAAGAGCTGGTTTTTTTCTTTATTTTGATTTGGTTGAAATCTAATTAGTGACTTGTATGTGATTTTTAGTATTAATGTGTTGATAATTTTGCCAGTTTGTTGTTTTTCATTTTTATATCTGTGTTTGATTAGTGAATTTGATCAATGCAATTATGTGTTTTTACTAGAATTGTTTGGAATTCGTTGAATATATAATTTGATCCTTTTTGTAATTCTGAATATGTCACATTAGCTGCTCTATATATGATATAATTTGGTATATTTTGCGATTTTGATTATGTTGTGGAGCAGGATATAATGTTCAGTTTGTGCCATAGCCGTACATTATTCATTAAAATGTATAGTTTTGTTTATCTTGCAATTCTTTGTATGTTTTATCTTGCACAAGACCTAGAACTATGTATGATCTAGCAAGTTTCTCCCTTCCATGCTCGCATTGTTGCATCGTAATATATGAGAGAAAGAGTAAAAATGTGATTGTTCAATGTGGTTGCTTTATTTCTAATTTTATTTCGCAACTCATTAAGGTGAATGATCTTACGGAGGCATCAAAATCAATATCCATGGTGCCAGTAATGATGGATGATGATATTAAATCTGATTGTGTGCGGAAGGCGGGGAGTCACACGAGGAATCTTCTGAGAGTGAAGCGTGGAATAGACATGGTGAAGGTTTTGTTTGAGCACATTATTTCTTCACAGTACGTCCTCTTCTTGCAGTCTCTGCACTTGATAATTGCTTCATGGCGTTGGTGCTATCTTTCCTATTCATTTCCCTCAATCTTTTGGGTTGCGATATACATAGAATCAAAAGGGAACATGCGCATATTACCATGCCCTGTATAGTGCTTGCTTATGGTGTTTGAGAACATATGGGATCATATTTGGAACATATAGTTTACATCAGAATCAGTATCACATAATTTCCTTCTAGTACTAACTATTCAAATAATGCACGTGCAAATGAATGTTTTCCAGAAGAAATCCCCTGAAAACTATTCGGAACAAAAGTATGCAATATATATGCATGCATTTAATCATGCATAAAATGTGATGCAGCAAAGATCTATCTTGGTTTTATGGATTAGTGATTCCGACGAACCCTGTCATATATTATTGTTTCTCAATTGTCTATCCATACATCTCCTAAATTTTAATTTGAGTATTTTAACAAAGATGGAAACCTCACAGAATTTTGTATTTCGCTTTCCCTATTTATGAAAACAATCCTTTGGTTTAAGGATAATATTAATTTCTCACTGATCTATGCCTGGCACAATGACTTATTGTGTAAAGCTTCAAACCTTGTTTTCTACAGGGGCAATTCCCTGAAGGATCCAGCTTCGAAAGCCTATGCGCAAGTTTTTGCTCCATACCATGGATGGGCGATTAGAAAAGCTGTGGGTGCAGGAATGTATGCCCTTCCGACAAAAGCACAGCTGTTGAATAAGCTGAATGAAGATGGTGAGTTTTATGTTCTGCAGATCTCTTATTTTGTTAATTTGTATGTAAGCTAAGAGGCATACGTGTGTTCTGCTCATGCATTTCTTGATGTTTGCATAGATAAGTAAGCAGTAAATTAGTTTAGTAAGTTCTAATTATTTTCAAACTTGGGATAGTTGGTCCGTGTCTAACCAAGCTTGAGAAAAGCATGCACTGATGAAATCAAATTATAGATTTTCCTGCACGCTTTTCCAGAATATATACCTTGTGGAGGTCCATTTGGCTAATCATCATAATCACCGTGCAAAGCAAACTCGATCATTCAATCCTAGGACTCAGGACATATTACTCACCATAGAGAATATGTTTCATGATTATGAGATCTTTATAGTTTCTTTTTATTGTCTTTCCAATGATTTCTATTGTTTTTGTTGGTCATATTTGATGATGTACTTTGAGAATCATAATATAATGAATGAATTTCAAGTCAGAGAATACTATTTGTTCTCATTTGCACGAATTTAATTGTTTTTTTTTCTCTTACCAAAACATACTGTTTCGCTTTCAGAAACTTCAGCCAGAATTCAGATGCAGAACTACATATCCTCAGCAGCTCCAGTCGTCAAGTACATCGAGCAGCTCTTCATCTCAAGAGGATTAGGAACTGACTGGTGAATAATGCAGGGCTATATTAATTCTGAATTTCTGATTTATTTGTCTTATATTACGTCTGTATTTTAATGATTTAATCACTTGTATCTTCAATAGGTCAAACAGACCACTTGTTTATTATTATTGTCTTATATTGGAGATAATTAGTAATCACTACGGAAATATATGGTTTCCAGTCTGTTATATTGGGATCTTTTGGTTAAATCAAATCCAATATTTCTTCTTTAGGCCGAAGCCTGTTGATATGATGTCGCTACCAAGTGTGCATTTGGTAAACTACGTTATTGTATAACACACGGACTATGGAAATTCATGTGTGACAATCTAGTGGTGTTGGTGGGATTAGAATTTAAAACTTTTGGCCTCAAATTTACGCCACTCCACTACTAGGTCATACCCACTGCTTGATATTTAATAGTGTATGATTATGTTTTCAGACTTGTGATAACACATACTCTCTCCGTCCCGATTATATAGTCTCTATTACTATTTTGGGGTGTCCTAATTATATAGTCTCATTACTATAAGTAGCATTAATTTTAATGCTAATGTACAAATACACTCTTATTAATTATTGAAAATTTAAAAACTAATAACTTAAAGTTTGAAAGTCATAAATATTAAATAAGGGTATTATTGAAAGTTTAGCTTTAATACCTTGTTTTCATAAATATTTTTAATCTACGTGCGAGGAGAAATGGAACTATATAATCGGGACGGAGGGAGTATTTGATAGGATAATTCTATACATAGCCACAATTTTACTTATTATAGCCGAATATTAAATTATAATACAAAATTTATGTGACTTTTCCAAATTACCCTTATAAATTATTATCTCTTATATGTAGCTCTGCCACCCTCTTCTCCAATCTATATCTATACCTATACCTATATAAAAAGTATGTATGATTTCTTACAAAATATGATTTACCTATTATATTTATAATCTATACTTAATTTAAGGATAAAAAATAATATATAATATATCTATAAATAATTATTTGTAAATAAATATATTTACTTCAATAGTTTTGGTATAATTGAACTCTAATATATAAAATTATCCCAAACTAATAACAAAATTATTTATTTAGTATATTATATTTATTTAAATAGTTTTGGTATAATTGAACACTATTCTATAAATTTATCCCAAAATAATAACAAAATTATTTCTTTAGTTTAAATGGGTGAAACCTATATGTATTTAATATTTTATCATTAATATTACTTTTCCGAGATTATATATTTATAATCTTTAAGATCATACTTTATTTTATAAATAAGTCTAATTGCATCAGTGAATATGGTTGCCTTAATTAATTCAAATCATGTATAGATATACGATCTAATGTACGTAATTTGCTTTGTATCGCATAAGATTTGAGTTAAATTTGATCATAATTGCATCAGTAAATTTGTTTGCCTTAATTAATTCAAATCATATAATAAATATACAATTAATATAGGTAACTTGCTTTGTTTAATGTAATGTGATTAGAATTTGTGTTAATTAAAGAAACTAAATTTATATTACTCCCCTCCCTTCCTACCACATCTTCATTGCCTGGATTCACCAACAAAAAATAATGTCTATAAAACATCAATATAATTGTGTTTGTGCGCTAATAAAAATTAATTACATATAATTTTCTACATTTTGTGATTTTTATTTTCCTTGGATTATATTATCGCTGGATAAACATATATATTTTATTATTTTAAGGAGAAAAATTAAAATATTAATCAAACTGTCAAATTCTATTATGTGCCAAATAACTCAAATAAAATAAGTAATTATTAATTGACTTTGTTAATATAATTATTCTCCTAATTATAATAGGACTCTAAAATTATCTATATAAACCATTGGATTTCATCTTGCTAATTGTTACGAACAATAGTTCAGAAATTCATTCTCACTTTATAAATTTCATTGGCAATTGTCACGAAAATCCAATCACTTAAGCAAGCTTCTATAGGTTTTTATAGCATTTTCTCAACATAACACATTCATTATTTTGATACTTTCGCAATTATGAATATTCATAATGCATCGTTCACATCAAGTTCATCTTGAGGATATTTTTAAATTTATTAAAATATTATTTTTATGTAATTGAACTCTATTATATAAATTTATCACCAAAATAATAACAAAATTACTTCTTTAGTTTAAAAGGGCCAAACATATTAGATCAATATATGCACTTAATATTTTATCATTAATATTACTTTTCCGAAATACTTATTTATAATCTTAGAGATCATATCATATTGTGTTCTATAAATAAGTTGATTAAAATCGCATAAGATATTCTTTTTTCTAAAACTAAGTTGATTTGGATCGCATAAGATTTGAGTTAAATTTGATCATAATTGCTTGCATCAATAAATTTATTTGCCTTACTTAATTCAAATCTCATAGAGATATACATTAATGTATGTAATTTGCTTTGTTTATATAGATTTAATAAATATAAAAACACGTAAGAAATGTAATGTAATTAGAATTTGTGTTAATTAAAGAAACTAAATTTATTTTATTCTCCTTCGCTCCTACCACGTCTTCATTGCGTAGATTCACCAACAAAAAATAATGTTTATAAAACATAAATATTTAATATTAATATAATTGTGTTTGTGCGCTACTAAAAATTAATTACATATAATTTTCTACATTTTGTGATTTTTATTTTTCTCGGAGAGTAGAATTGTGCAACCTCTTCTTTAATTAGTTGCAATGATCATATTATATATTCACTAATGGTATTATTTGTTTGTATTATCTTATATTGATTTTATTATCATTAAATTGATTATTATTTTTCATGTACAACTCCTGATGTCTATCGGCAAAGAAGAAAAAATCTACAAATGAAAAAAAAAAAAATCTAATTTAAATATTATATAAATGTAAGAAAAGATAAATCAAGTTAAGAAAAATTGAAGAAATAAAAATGTTACTTTTATTTCGACATATGATGTCGCTTTATGTAAATCAAATGGTAAGTAATTTTATAATTTGAAATTATATATATATATATATATATATATATGATGAACAAAATTTGATTATAAACCATTGGTTTTCATCTTCCCAATTGTTACGAGCAATAGTTCATAAATCTATTTTTACTTTAGGAATTTCATATTGGCAATTGTCACGGAATCTATTCACTTCAGCAAGCTTTGGAATTTTTATTCAAATAAACTCTAAGGTTAGCCTATTCTTTTTCTGTGATTTTGCTTTTACTTGTACTATTTTATTATTAAAATAGATCTTAAATTGCTTATTGATGTTGCAACATCATAATTAAGATTAATTTGTGTTATGGGTTGATGCTTGTTAAAGGAATAAAGTTTCATTAATCAAAGATGTCGATCCCACTATGAATTTTTTTTTGCTCTTCAATAAATTGTACTATTTTAAATAACTGATGATGAGGACGTATTGCGCTCTTTAATCTTGCAACAATTCATATTAGTGATGTTTATAACTTTTACGCCATTATTAGTAAAAGTATATTATTGATGTTACTCAATTAATTGGTGATCGGGTCTGTTGATTTAGTTTCTGCATTCAACATAAATAATGGTTTCAAACCAATACAAATTCAGAGAAGGCGTATAAATACACCGAAACACATATTTACTATCAAATTGTTGTTTGAGTTTATATTGAATTCTGCCAAGACTGTGTTTACCTATATCTCAAAGTAATACTTGTGGCTACTTCAAAAAAATTCATATGATTAGCCATGTTATGTACTCCCTACTATAAAAACTCGTACATGGTAATCAACAGCAATTGGATATTTGTGATCTCTTTTCGTCCCATTTGATTTACAGCTTTCAAGTTCGCTTGTGTAAGATTGTTTTTTATATATACATTCAATGTTTTGTGTAGGGGGCTTCCTATTGAGCTCCTCATGAAATACATATTTTAGTTTAGGCAAAAATTCACGTGCGTAAGGTGCATGGATGGCCCATCAGACGGACCCACTCTGATCCGGGTTGACCCGTATCTGACCCGTGCAAAGAAAAAATAAAAAAAATTCGCCACCCACAGTACCAATTCAAACACTAAATAGTATCAATTCGTGTTTTTTTTTGTGTGTTTTTTGGGAGTGTTTTTAGGGGTTTGTTTTGTATTTCTTAGGTTTTTTGGGGGTGTTTTTAGAGGTTTATTTTGTTTTTTTAGGGTTTTTTGGGGGTGTTTTTAGGGGTTTATTTTTTATTTTTTTGTGTTTTTTGGGGGTGTTTTTAGGGGTTTATTTTATGTTTTTGGGGGGAGTTTTTAGGGGTTTATTTTGTATTTCTTAGGGTTTTTTGGGGGGTGTTTTTAGGGGTTTATTTTGTTTTTTTAGGATTTTTTGGGGGGTGTTTTTAGGGGGTTTATTTTGTGTTTTTTATGATTTTTTGGGGATTTTTTAGGGGTTTATTTTGTGTTTTATGATTTTTTTGGGGGGATTTTTAAGGATTTATTTGTGTTTTTTTAAGAAAAAAACGGAAAGAAAAACAGAAAAAGAAAAAAAAAATGTAAACAGGAAAAATCAAAATAGAAAAGGGCAAAAAAAAATAGGCGGGCGCGTAGCGCACACGCGCCAGCACGTGGGCGCCACGCGCCCGTCTGAGGTGCCACAGCTGGGGGGTGATGCACAGGAGACCACCCCTTTAGTCTAATGAGTGTCCATATCCAAGTTATGATATAAATTTATTTCTAATATTTCTTCTACTTTTTTTTTATTTTTTGTTGTAGAATATGTCGAGTGATCTAGAACAATTAGTTAGAAACATTACAAATAAATCAAAGATCCTTTACAATAAGGTCGAAGATTATATGAATTGAACATGAAGTATGTGGGATTAATAATGATAAGAGGTTTTGGAAATTGATCATGATGGACAAAGGTAAGTATCATGCTAATGAATTATATTCACAATTATTAATTTAAATTTTAATTACATTAATATTTACATATGTAACAGATTAAATTAAATTTCAAACTAAAAAATTGTTTATTATTTGATAATAGTTGCATGTTTATAATATTTGTAAGGTGTCCAAATTAGAGTTACGATATTCAAGGAGCAAATCAATTTCATTGTAGATAAATTAGAGCCAAATAAAAGTTATATGACCTCTACTGCACATGTTGATATGGTTAATACAAGGTATCCACTCATACATCTTGAGAGACAATTGATACTCAATAAAAAAAAATTGTTATAAAAGAAGCATTCAACGATATTGAATACAAGATCAAACAAAATTTTGTGAAGTTTAAAGATATAGAAATAAAAGTCAACCAAACACATGAATTTGGTAAAACTCTACTACCTAATCTTCTCCATATTACTACATTCAGTTAATTATATTTCAAACTAGATTTTCGCCCATGCGGTGCACGGAATTTTTAATATAAGTGTTAATCTTTGTATTTTATAGATAATTGATATTTTAGTTAATAAGTTAATATCATTTTTTATTTGTCTGGTTATCTTTTTTTTTATATTAGACAATTATTATTTCGAATCTTAAAAAAATAAGTTGACAATCGTTAAAAGAAATTATCACTTGATTACACACGTATACATAAATGTATATTATATAATAATATAATATATTTCAAATAATTGTAGACATAACAATTAATAAACTATTACAATCAAAATATTATATCATAAATTATGCAATGTAGTAGCATTTTATACTATCATTTATCTTTACGAATACAAACTTTCAAACTTGTGACTCGTGAAACAGTTATGTATGTTGGGTATCGTGCTTAGCTGGGGGTTCACTTTCTTGGTTCTCGACCCTTGCGGTTCACCCTCACTGTTGCTCAAGCAACTAGGGTCCTCAATCTTGCTTGTTTAGGCCTTTAGAGAGTCTCAGAGTTAGCTTTCTTCACAGACCCGTGTCTTGCTTCTTCAGATGTCAAGATCTACAACACAAGAGAGTTAGTATAGAGTGTAGGAGCAACAAATTAAAGCAGAAAGTAAGAAACTCAAGGACAGAAGGAAAAAGTAAAATATAATGAAAACCAGAGATTTGAAATCGAGAAAGATGTGTCTCAAGGACACTATTTGGCTCAGATCTTTCCCATCAGGGGCGCTTCACTCCAGCGACAACAACCACAGGACACAAAGGGGATTTCAGGTGGGGATCAGGGCTCTCTCTCTCTCTCTCTCTCACTCTCACAGATTTAGGCTCTCAATTTCTCTCAACTCACAACCAATCAGGAACCCGGTGGACAGGATTCCTGTCAAAGAAATAGAGAAGGAATTGCAGAGCTCAACACAAGGCTAAAGATCAGAGATGAGGCTTAAAGAGAAGGTGAAACGGCGCGAGGGTTTAATAGAAGAGTGAGAGATCAACTTATGTAATTTAGGGTTAAGGATATTATATAAGTAAAGTAGGGTTAGGGTATTGGGCTCACAGATGGGCGGGGAAAAATAAAAGAAATTGGGCCAGCAAGAATAAAGAGCAACTGGGCCAACCTCCACAATGTATAACTGACCATGACTAAAAACTTCAGAAATATATATGTGAACAAATATTATGGCAACAACTTATGTTTCATTTTAAATATTTTTAAATTTGTATATCTATATAAATTTGTTAGATTTAACTCTTAAGAAATTGATAATTATGTTTTATGTAAAATAAATGTAGTCAAAATAAGGTCTTTTTTTACTCACACACCCGACCTGTGGTATTAAGAAGATTTGAACATGTGGCCTTTGTATAGTCAAAATAAGGTTAATAAATATACATTGAAACATAAAAAAAAAATATTTTAAGAAACAATAATAATGCAGCTTATGTATCTTCATTTTATTTGCATTAAAACATGATTGATTACACTTTAGTATCCAACGTTGAAAATTTCAAAAAATTACATATTGGTATTGTATGTTTGCACAAATTAAGACTTATAGTGCTAGAGCAATTTTATGAACTGACAAATGTTAACATGGACTGCTAAAAATTGTGCAGAGCAACAACAATATCGAATTAATATTTGTACAAATGGAATAAACTAATATGTTAATATGTGATTTTTTAAATGTTTGGGACAAAAGTGTAAAAACGTCAATATTTGCGATGCTGAAAAATTATTTTAGTTCTATAAGAGTTCATTTGTGCAAACAATACATGCTAATGTGTAATTTTTTAATGTTTGGGACAAAAGTGTAAAAACGTCCAATTTTCAGGTACTAAAATATAATGAACCCTATAAAATATGTTAACTACGATTGTATATCCAATAACATGAGACTACACTTTCTCAAAAATAATATAATAGACTACATAAATTTATAAATATCAATCTCAGTTTTTTTTACTTATTCATTTAATTAGAATGTTAAATTGTTAACTATGTCATATTCAATATAATTAAATAATATTATAAATGTTATATCTACGTATAATATATAGTAAAACATGCTAACGATTATAATGTTTTACGAAATAATTCACTTAATTATTTTATTTAATGTAATTAATATATGTTGGTGATTATTTGACATAATAAAATATGCGAAAACTCACATATTTATTCATTCGTGTAATAGATTGTTAATGTCATGTATATAAGAAAATATGCTATTGAATATAGTATAAATAAATTCTAAAATAAAAATTGTGCGTGAGAGAGAAAGAGAGACAAAAAAGGTATAACAACTTTATTTATAAAAATTGTAGTTGATTTGATGTTTTTGGGAGAGAACTTTTTGGAGTGAACTCCATTTTATAGAATTTATAGATATAGGTATGCTATTGTGTTTATATGAGATAAGTAATGTGAAGTTCTAAACATATATTGCACAGATATATATGGAGTTTTGGTGAATGTTGAAAAAACTAAAGTGATTCTAAGTGAAAAAATTGAACTTTGAAGGATTTGTGAGGCATAACTATTATGAACAAAAAATAAGACATTTATCATTATATTTAAATTTATTCTCACATTTTCACTATTTTATTATTTAATTAACTATTTTAATCAATTTCATTTTATATTTATACAGAAAATAACTTATGGGATATACCTTCCCATGGCGAAAAATGAAGGGCATCAACTACAACAAATGGTTAAACAAAATCCAATTATTACCATCCCAAAAGTCACTGCAAAAAAAAAAAAACAAAAACAAAGAAACAAAACAAAAAAACAAAACTAAATATACTTAGATAAAATATAGTAAACAAATATATATATATATATATATATTATTATTACAAAAATAAATTATATTTACCTTTCTAACTAATTTTTCATGTTAGGTGATTTACAAATCCAAATTACAACGAGTTCCATATTACAAATCAAACCACAAGTTTAATCACACAATGATATTAGATCTTAATATTTTGAAACAGTTTTCATTTGTTATCTTGATCTAAAAAAAAATAGCGATGAAATTTAAACTCCTAACTTTTTTTATGATCTTGATGTTTTGCAAGAGTTTTCATTTGTGGTAAAAATAAAATAAAAAGGTTAACGACTTGGTTCCTTGATAAATTTTGTTCAGTCATTATGGTTGGTTAATTTCATAATATTCTCAATAATAATAATAATAATAATAATAATAATAATAATAATAATAATAATAAAGACTTAAAAATGATTCAAACTAAATAAAAAATTACATAAAAACGTATAACAATCTATAGTAGACAAGACAACATTGACTTAATATAATTTTATATCATATCATTTGTTTTATTTTCTGCTAATAATTAATTACACTTCTGATTATTATATAAATTATTTTTTCAGGACACTATATTATTTTACGGGAATTGTTGATAGCATTCAAAATAAATCGTCTATATGGTATGATTCCTGTAAAAGTACAAAACATTGTGTTCAAAGAATGCTGAAATTTCAATATGCAGAAGTTGCAATGAGGAATTCATTAAGACTATACAAAAGTAACTTTAAAAATACACATGCAAAAAAAAAAAAAAAACTCATGCCTTGACTCAAATGAATTGTATAAAAATAAAGGGAAAAAACGAAGGTGGCCCAAAACCTAGAAATTTCGGATATCACAAACTAATAACTCTGGGGACTGGGGGCCTCATTAAAACCCACATGAAAAACCCATTGTGGGAAAAATCATGTGGGAAAAATAGTATCCCTCTAATGAAAATGAAAGTAACCAGGACCACAAAAATCCTATCGAACAGCATCCACAATACAAAAAATCTCACTAAATCAAAAATCAGTCTGAACACTAGGAGAAGCTAAAATATCAGCCACGCTATTTCCTTCTCTGTAAATATGAGAAATACAAAAAACAATACTATTAAGAAAATCGAGTATCTTGCGCCAACGCGCCTTCAAAATCCATGGAACCTGTAAACTTCTGGAAGCAAGTAAAGAAACCACATATGTCGAATCTGCCTCTAGCCAAATAAAGTCTAGGGACAGAGAACAAGCCCATTCCAAAGCAACCACGACTGCCAACAACTCAGCAAGAAAAGCAAAGCCAACACCTTCAGAGGTTTGAAAGCAACATAGGACCGAACCATCAGGACACCTAAAAACGCCACCGACATATGGCCTAGAACACCCTACGCCATCTGTGTTAATTTTGATCCACCCCAAAGGTGGTGGCCTTCAGCTTACCGAAATCGTCGAACGCAAAGGAGCTGGTCTAGGAGTAACCTTTAACCTCTTGAGAATCACCAAATCAGCAACATCATTACGCATATACCCTCGAGATCCCTACATGAAAGATAACTCACGTATAGCAATACAAACCGAAGAAATAATGAGCAAAAGAGTCGGATGAATCTCTTCATAAATAGCCTTATTCCTGATAGTCCAAATACCCCAAATAATATAGACTCATGCCTTGACTATTATTTTGTACAATAACAGATACATAATCACTCTAAATGTTGTGCAAGGGGATTACAATGCATGTGCTACAATGTTCGAAGATGTTGCGGCAATATATGTAGGATATTTCATACATGAGTATCTTTAATCAATAAGTGAGATAATTATTATTGTAAAAAAATAATTTCTAAACTAATTACTCCATTAAGAATCGTAATGTAAATTTCAACATTTTCAACCATTCCGGTGAGGATGGCCTAGTGGTGGAGTGAGGTTGCTTGAAGACCAAAGATCACGGGTTCGAATCTCCTCAATACCACAAGTCGGGTGTGTGAGTAAAAAAAACATCTTACAAGTATCAACCAAAATATGTTTTATGACCAAATTCATGGATGTCAAAATCATCGATGAAAGAGGAAATTTGAGCATCAAACTTACAAAAAAAGGAAGCAGAAAACTTACAAAAAAAAGGAAGTTTCAACAATGCATTGATATAACAAGCAACCACTGAAGGATGTCAAAATCGATGAAAGGGGAAATTTGAGCATCGTAGTCAGTGCAATTCAAAAGAAACAAACTACATTAGTTGAAGAGTATAAGCCAAATCAAGGTGAAGAAAAAAAAAATAAAGGGAAAAAAATAATCTATAACAAAATTGCAGGGAAAAATGAAACTTACAAAAAAAAGAAGCAGAAAACTTACAAAAAATGAAGCTTCAACAATGCATTGATATAACAAACGACCACTCAAGAATGTCAAAATTGATGAAAGGGGAAATTTGAACATCGAAAAAGAAAACTTACAAAAAAAAGAAAGCTTCAACAATGCATTGATATAACAAGCGACCACGATCAGACATTCAACAAATTTATCTCTAAAACCAAAAAAAAAAATACAAAGTTTCTCCACTCATCAAGATCAAACAAGAAAAATAATAATGTCAATATAAACTCTCGTTTAAAATCATTCAAACATATTAACACTGTGATTATTTATTTCAAATTTTACTCTTTTCATTAATAATATTTATTTATGAATTATTATAAGTTGTAGTTGTTATCTCTACTATAACATTACTTGTCTCTTTTCTATGTTACACTTAATACTTTCATGCAAAATCAAATTAATCTTATTATGGTTAGAATTATGTAGAATATTTAATATTTAAAAATTATAAAACTTATATTAATTTATCTAAACAAAAAAAAAAAGACAAAACATATGCAACGCTCGTATCTTCTGCTAGTTCTCTTAAAAGTTATAACTGTGCCTTCCGATCCCTCAATCTTCTTCTTCAGTTCTTTTATTATTCTCCAATTCTCTTATTAGGGGAGAGCATGTGAGAACCGAAATCGACCCGTCCGCCCGAAACCGACTATTTCGGTCGGTTCGGTGCGGTTAAAATGATAGTCGGGTCGGCTTTCGGGTGGAGATTATCGGTGCTTCAGATTTTCGGGTCGGTGGTCGGGTGGAGTACTCTATTTTTTTCGGGTACCCGAACCGACCGAATATTTTAAACACTAAATAGTTTTTTGTATTTCCTAAATTCCTAAGCCCTAATTCAATTCATGATTCTGAAATTCTCCATCTCGCCCGACTCACACTCGCCCACATCTCACACTCGCGACTCGCCCACTCCGGTCGGCCGACCCTCAGCCTCAGCGCTGCTGGAACGGGCGAAGGCCCATCTCCGACTGCACTCTGTCGAGTGTTGAATACTCGACTGCCCGACGCGGCGACGCCCGCTGCTTGCCTACCGTGAGCCCGTGACCGTCAACATCTGTCTCTCAACTCTCAATGGCCGACGACGAGCAGGTAAAGCTTTCGCCTTTCTATAAATTTTCATTTTATTCATTAATCTAGTTGAAATGGCTATGTTGTGAATTTTGATGAATAGAGAGAATTAGTTCCTACATAAGCTCAGAATTGATGGTTTGGTTGTTCTCGGAAAGATGTCATAATATGTTGTCTGAAATGAGTGAATTTTGATTTCTTCAACAAGTTTTTTTTTCTTTCTTGCGAGCTTTAGAGGTTGAAAGAGTGAATTTTGATTTTCTTTCTTGTGAGCTTTGTCATGAAATAAATTTGCCACTCACTGTAGATTGCTATAAAGGTGTAGATTGTATTCAGTTAATGTAATCCGACGATAAAAATCTGAAAATTAAAACTAAAATTGTTGTCTCTGCATAATTTTTAGTCGATGTTGAATCTGGAAATTAAAACTAAAATCTGGAAATTAAAACTAAAATTGATGTCTCTGGCTCTCTGCATAATTTTTATTTTTTTTGTCAAAGTTGCTATCTCTGCAGTCTGCATAATTTTTATTTTTCATAGTTACAGTTAAGTAGTTAACAGTTTATAAATTATAATTTATAATACAATTTTATTTCATATTTGTTCTCTAATCTCTGTAGATATTATCAAGTGCGGAGGAAGGTCACGAATCAGTTGGCCATATTGATAGTAGCATGACTCCAACAACAACTTCGACTCCCGTTGGACCGAGTAATCCGACTCCTGCTGCTGCAGCTACTAAGGCAAAAGCTCCTAGGCTAAGGTCGAATGTTTGGGACCATTTCACCAAATTTACCGACAAAGAAGATGGACAATTGAAAGGCAAGTGCAATTACTGTTCTAAGACATATTGTTGTCATTCAAAAAGACATGGTACTTCTACGCTAAAGAATCATGTGCTAAGTTGCATTCAAAATCCAAATAATGTAGATCCTCGACAACCCAATTTGTCTTTGAAACCTAGTTGTGCGGGTGAAGGCACGGGTAGTCTTAGTTCATGGAAGTTTGATCAGGAATTTTGTCGGAAAAAAATGGTCCAAATGATAGTTAAGGATGAACTTTCTTTTAACCATGTTGATGGGGAGGGATTTATTGAATTTGTTGAAGCTTTACAACCAAAATTCAAAATTACATCAAGATGGACAGTCTCCAGGGATATATATCAGTTGTATTTAAATGAAAAAGAGAAGTTGCGTGAGTTTTTTAGAACTTCTGGTGTGATTGTATGTCTAACAACTAATACATGGACTTCTGTGCAAAAGATCAATTATCTATGCATCACTGCGCATTACATTGATAAAGATTGGACATTGCACAAGAAAATCATTAATTTTTGTATTGTTGATAGCCATAAGGGTGAAGAAATAGGTAGGCAGATTGATGGTTGTTTGCATTCTTGGGGGATTGCACGTGTTTTTGCAATCACTGTTGATAATGTGACTTCGAATGATACTTGTTTGAACTTTTTGAAAGAGAGGTTGGTATATCGAGAGCGTGATGTGTTGAAAGGGGAGCACCTTCACATGAGGTGTACTGC
Organism: Perilla frutescens; assembly: GCA_026008535.1. Lineage (NCBI taxonomy): Eukaryota > Viridiplantae > Streptophyta > Magnoliopsida > Lamiales > Lamiaceae > Perilla > Perilla frutescens. The sequence continues at coordinate 47,568,628 of BRKX01000010.1, read as the reverse complement.
GCATGTGCTTAATTTGATTGTAGGCGATGGTATGAAAGTCATAAACTCATCTATCAAGAGGGTTCGTGAGGCTGTGAGGTTTGTGAGGCACTCTCCTTCTAGATTGGCTAGATTTAGAGAGTGTTGTGAAGATGAGGGTATTGAATCTAAGTCTTTATTGTGTTTAGATGTGGCAACTAGATGGAACTCGACATATCTAATGTTGAGTGTTGCAATTAAGTTTGAAAAGGCATTTGAGCGTTTTGAGGTTAAAGATCCATTATTTAGATGTGATTTGAAAGATGGAGTGCCTACACAGGCAGATTGGCAATTGATTAAGACACTGATTGATATCTTAGTTGTCTTTTATGAGGTCACACTTAGAGTTTCCGCCTCACTGCATGTCACATCTCACTTGGTTTTTCATGAGATTGATACAATTGGATCTTTGTTGAGGGAATGGGTAGACAGCTCAAATCCAGAGATTAAAGCAATGGCTACAAAAATGCAACTTAAATATGACAAGTATTGGGGAGATGTGACAAAGATGAACAAACTTATTTATATAGGTGTTGTTGTTGATCCTCGATACAAGTTTGCATTCATTAGCTACTATTTTAGAGAAGAGTATGGGGAGTTGGAAGGTTCACAGTTGGCGGGAGATGTGAAGAGTGCTTTGTTTAGATTGTACGAGCATTATCAATCATTACACCAACCTCAAACTCAATCCCAATCTCAAAGTAGTGTATCAAATCAAGAGAAAGATGTTGCATTCCTTCATCCTATGAAAAAAGTGAAGTACTCGAGAAGCGACAAATACATACGACAAATGGCAGAAAGTGGAGATGAGGCCTTGACAAATGATTTGGAAATTTATCTCAGTGAGAAGACTCTTACAAAAGAGAGTGATGATTTTGATATATTGAAGTGGTGGGATACTCAACAATGCAGATTGCCTATTCTTTCACGTCTAGCTCGAGATGTTTTGGCTATGCCTATCTCTACAGTTCCATCGGAATCTGCATTTAGCACTGGAGGTAGAATCCTTGATCCTTTTAGGAGTTCTTTAGGTACTAAACTTGTAGAAGCGCTTGTATGTGGTCAAGATTGGTTGAAGCGTTCAAGACATTCACCAACCGTGGAAGAGGAATTGGCTACCCTTGAAAAATATGATGAAGGTTTGGTACTTTGTTAAGTTTGATTTTTTTTTTTTATATCTCATGTTAATTGATATTTATATATTTCTTGAATTTTCATTTGAAGGATGTGATGAGAAAGGACTCAAAGTCAAATGAGCTTGATTAGCTTGCATTTGGAGTTGGTTTGATGGGTTTGGATTTGGAGTTGCTTCTTGTTGATGACTGCTCTACAGCCCCTACTGCATGTCTGCATCTGTGTTGGACTGTTATTTGTTTGAATTTTAATGACTGTTGGAGTGTTGGTTGATTGTTAATGTTGGCTATTTTAATTGTTGGATATTTTCATTAGTATTGTAATATTTTTTGGATATTTTGATGGTTGCTCGTTGAACTTGGATATTTAATATTTTGATTGTTGGACATGGAGTGAATCGAGTGATTTTATTATTCTGTGTTGGCAGATATTTGAATATGTTGCAGAGTCTGATTTTTGGGCCATTTTTTAGGCCATTTTTTGGGCCATTTTTAGGCCACTGTTCTCGGGCCACCCGACCGAAACCGATATGTCGGTTATCGGTCGGTGCCGCCACCGTCGGGTCGGTGATCGGTCGGGTGGTGTTGGCGGTTTCGGTCCAGTCGGGTGGAGCATTTTCGGTCGGTTCGAACCCGAACCGACCGTTTGCTCTCCCCTATCTCTTATAGCCCCTCCATTAAAAAGAACCTACGCAATTCATCATCTCATATTATTTTTTTGCCCAAATATTTTAATTTTTAAATAGTTGGAGACATGAAAAAAAATGAAAAATCAAATCAATATCTCATTCTCTTTCAAATTGAATTTAAGATCTCTTGAGATTCGTCAACAATAACTTTTTTTATTAATATATCGGTATTAATCAATTCATCTTGGTAGATGAATTCACATAAAATAATAGTCTTTCATTAACATAAACACACCAAAAATCAATGGTCGAACTATCATCCAAATCCACATCAAAAAATATTTTCTTTTTCAAGGTTACAACAAATGCTCATCTAGAACCACTATTGCAGATATCATCCAATTTTATTGATGTTTCACTTAAAAATCATGCTTCAGTTATATACAATATGTGTGTGTGTGGAATGGATCAAATAAGACCTTTTTTCTAGTGTGGGAACTAAGACTACATCTCCACCGTCCAATATATTGATTTAATGGTTCTGATTTAATGAAAAATATGGTGGTAATTTCGTAAATAATAGGGCAAAAAATAAAGGAAGAAGGGTTATTTTTGTCCAAACCCATTAAAATTGATGATGTCGGTAATTTTAAAAAAAAAAATCTTAATAACTTTAAACGATCATAACTTGTTCATTTTTAATTCAATGCACACAAAAAATATATCAAATTAAAGCTTTCTTCGTGTGCTTTCATTTAAGATGTCAAAAGGCTATGTTCAAATGAAAAAAATATGGACGAAAAATATAAAAGATGAGTTTTTACGCATACTCAGGTTATAAATACTTTCGTCAGCTTATAATAATGTTTCGTCAGCATTGTGATAACATATGATAACTTATGCTATGAAGCATTTGTCATATGCTAACACAATAATTCACTGTGCTAATAAAGAATTATCATAATGCTGATTTATTAGGGTTTATTCGATCTCAATTATGATTTATTTCATCTCAATTATGGTTTATTCCATCTAATTATAATTACTTTTTTTGAATTTATTTTTTCTTTTTTAGTTCCTAATTGATTATTACGACTTATTTTATCCAATTATGGTTTATAACGTATGTTGACAGAGTATTGTTATATGCTAACATAGCGTATTCACAGTGCTAATAAAGCAAAACTATAATGCTAATATAGTACATATATATTATTGTGATGATTTGTTCCGACTCATTTATGTTTTATCACATACAATCAATGTTTATTTCATCTAATTGGGTTTATTTCATCCAATTAGATATTCTTCCATTCAATTGAAGTTTATTAAATCAAATTAGGTTTATAATTAGTTTTTAGAATATATTTTTCGCTAATAATATTTGAAAACTTTAATTAGCATAACGATAACGCTTCGTTAGCATGATGATAATACTTTGTTTGCATGACGATCTGTTATCAAATTCTCCGCAATTTTTATAAGAATTATCAAATTGCGTTAATACTCATGAGAGAAATTTTTTTTAAATATTACAGAAATGCCACTGCCCTTTTAATCAAATTTGGACCTTTGATTTTTGAGGATTGTGTATTGTGAGATGTGATTCTAGTTCCCACACTAGGATTGATTTTTACCTAACCCCTCCTACACACACACACACACACACACATATATATATATATAAGGGGACAACCACAAATTGTATTGGAGAGCAATTTTCTTGATTATGTTTTTTATTTTGATTTGTTTTTTGAAGAAGTTGATTTTGTTGAGTTTAGAACTAAAAAAATAAAAATAAAAAGCGAAAGAAAAAAAAGGAATTGAAAAAAAAGGTTTTGCAGTTTGCTAGGACAAAAAAAAAATATACTCCATTCATTTTGTTTTGATTGTTGTTTTAGGAGTTTTATTTTGTGTCAAAATGTTTGTTGTTTTAGATATTTTCACACTCTTTCTCCCAATTGTAACCCTACAAATATATAGAGAGATAAAATTTTACCAACTTTTTAGGAAAATATAAGGGAATAATATTTTATTTGATATAGAAGGAAATGATATATTAGTCTAAAAAATTAATTATTAATTCTAAATTAAAATTCTAAAACAAAACATTATGAAACGGAAGGAGTATAAGAAAAGCAAGGGGCTATGCAAAGTTGGGAGGGGTCGTTCGAGATAATGGGGTTATAGAATGTTATCTTTTTATGGGGCAAAATTTGTATTAAATAATTTATTTTTATGTAAATATTGAGGGATATAGTGAGTAAAATTGTCACTATATATAGATTCACCCTATTTGATAGTATATGATTATGTTTCGACGCATGCATATATTGAGTGCATCAAATGTGCGAGATTTATTTTTAGCCCGTTACATTTTTTGTTTGGGCCCATGCATTTAGAGGCCCATTAAAACCTTGCTACTTTTTTTTTTTTTTTTTTTAATTATTGGGAGATGGGGGATTGTAATTCGAACTCGGATTTTTCACTCCTTACAAATAGAAAAATACTGACTAAGTTACATGCATACTTAAATATAGTCACTATTGACTAAAAAAACTATAACAAATCTGAAAGGGAAGTAAATTGAGATATATCATATATGTTTGAGTAAAAAAATAAAAGGAAATTTGGGATTAAAGCAATCAATGGACAACTATTGGTTCTCTTTAAGTTTGGACATTAATTTTCCATACGGACAAATAAGTCAAAGAAGTAATTCACACGTAGAGTGGGTCCCTATTATAGATATTGGTTGAGATTCGAATTTAAAATATTTAAAAAAATTAGATATCTTTCTTATTGATTAAGATTTTCCTCGAAAATATTAAGGCAGGCCTTAATTACATATATTTGGTGAGATTTGAATTTAAAATTGATAAGATCTTCAAGTATATTTCTTACTAATTATCCTAAAAAACATTAATATTATGCATATATGATACAACTATCTTGAAATTATTTGAGTAATGCTATTTGGACAAACATATGGTCCACTAGAAATGAAAAAAAATACCGAAAATATAGAAATTTACGGTATACCATAGGTATGATATCTTATTGAAATTTTACGTTACGGTATCAATATGAATTTTCAAAAATTAAAGTATACTGAAAGTCAGTATACCATATGATATCGGTATATAAGGCGGTATGTACCCAAGTCATACCGGTACTTCGGTATATATCGATATATACTAAATTTTAATATATATTTTTATTAATCTTATTACACATTCATAATACAATGCAATGATATAATATTTAGTAAGTTTCTCATAAAAGTTTAACAAAATTTTGATATTTAATATAGTTTAATACTTATATAACTAAAAAATGAACAATTTAAAATTATGCAACATATAATAATCTTATATCCTTTTTCAATCAATAAATCTAAAAGTTTAAATGAATAATAGAAAAAAATAAAAGAAAAATGGATATGCGTAAATTATGAGATATAAAAATATTACAAAGCAATTATGTAACTTAGTAAGTTTATCAGGTTAATAAAAATATGATATTTAATCTAATTTATTACCCAAATGATAACTAAAAAACAAGTAAATTTAATAAATATAATATTAACTATATCAAACATTCTTAGGCAATGTTTGGTATACTGGTACGGATATACCCACATTAATAAAATTTGGATTGCTTTGAAAGATAATTGCGTATTAGCTATTTTAATTGTGTGTTTGGTTATTAAGATAAATATACTAAGATTGTTTCACACATCTGTTTGGTACATTATTTTATTTGGTAGACTAAGTTCTGGAATGAGTAAATTAGTTTAGGGAATGTTTGGTAGCCTAGATAAAGGCATATATACTAAGATTGCTATGCCAGAAACTGTATCCGAGGGGGGCGTCGGATACATTATCCAGCTAAATTAGTAAATTACACCCCGGGCCTCGCGTTAAGACCGGGCCTCGCGTGAATGAATAATGGCTATCAAACACACGATTCTTGTTGGATACCTATACTAATATGCCTTTATCTAGGCTATACAAATCAATGTATAAAAATTCGAATTTTTTAAAAATGATTTTCAGCATGTGCTTTGTTTATTTTGGTAAAGATTAGAGTAAATCATTTAATTGTGTGGAAATGATATTTACTGGATTTATCCATTTTTATATTTTAATAGATCAATTGTCCAAAATTTGAATTTTCGAAAAATTAACTCAATTTCTAATATAGCATCTCCAGTAATTGGGAAATATTTATATATATATTATGTCACTACCACAATCACATCAAAAATTAACTTCCCAATTTCATATCACTCTCATTTCATTTACATTTATTTATTGAACTTAACATTTATGTTAATATTTTATTTGAATAAATTCAAGTATTATTCATAATAATTTAATTAATATATTTATAGTAGTTAAAATTTTTATATATATATATATAGGGAAATGATCAAATAGGAACCAAATCCCCCGTGAGAACCTAGGAACCAAACATATTAGCAAATGATTAGTCACATATTAGCAGTGTGTATAATCGCTAACATATTAACAATATGTTGTTAGTATTATGATCTTGTCAAGTTAGCAAAATGAGTTTACCTCATGTTAGCAACATAATGTCTTGATGTCAGCAATATAAATCTCTCATGTTAGATTGGTTCCTAAGTTCTCACGGGGGGATTGGTTCCTATTTAAACCCACCCCTATATATAACCGTTGAACAAGCAACGGCTATCTCAAAATTAAAATTAAATTTTTTTAGAACAAACAACTATATTACAGAAAAAAAAAAAAGGAGTTAAGTGTCGTGGGTCCCACTCACATGGAAAAAAAAAGTTTGAAGTAGTTGTAGGCCCCATTTCCACCAAAAAGGAGAAGCCCCTCTACTTTCTCCATGGGCATCTCATGTACTGTACTCAAATTTTAGTACATAATTATATCATGTCATCGCCACATTAAAAGTTATATATTTATTTTTTTTAAATATATATTCTCTTCAAATTACCTACTATATCATATATGGAACATATATAATTTTTTAGGGTCCCACCATATTATATCACCCATTTAATAAAATATATACATGCATATATAAATATATATTATTTGTATGTATAATTTAACTAATTTTTATTTAAATATTATTTTTTGATATAAAAAATATCAAAACTATCATTAATTTTTTTTAAAAAAAATTAAATTAAAATTGAATCGCGTTTATACCAAATCATTTAAAAAAATAATTTTATTAATACTAGAAAGATGAGTACAGAGTTAAAAAATAAAACACAAATGATATATAAAATGAAATATTGAAATACATAAAAGCTTCTGAATTGACAAGTGCAGGTATAAAATCAGAAAATTAATTATCATCTTTGATCTATGAAATCAAAATTTTATTATATGGTAAAATTTAAGAATTTTAAAAAGAGAGAAATATAAAGGGGAGAGAGAGAGGAAGGGGGAGAGAGAAATGGAAAAAAGAGAAAAAGTTGAAATCAGTCGTGGAGGGAGAAGGGAGAAGAAAGGGGAAGGGAAAAGTGGAGAGAGAAGGAGAGAGAATTAAAAAAAAAAAGAGCGAACCCTACATCACACATTTGTTCCTCAAAATACTCGGTACATGCAGTTGTACCATTTATCCAATTTGTACTTTTTTTTTACCCTCCACTATAGTGTACTTTATTTTTTTACACACACCAAAAAATGTGTACCTAAAATACCTCACAATAGTGGATGCTCTAAGGCCAACTCCAAAGACACGCTTCCTTAGCGGCAGACGAAACTCTCTACAACCACCCTTCACCTGTACATGTTTTTTTTTTTAAGAGGGAGAATATAAAGGGTACTATTCACTCCCTCTAGCTTTCTTTTTTTTTTTCATTTTTTATTCTTTTTTAATTGTTGTATTAACTTTATTCTTTTTTTTTATTAGTCTAACAATATAAATTATGTTATTTCTAGGTCTAATATTATGTTTAATTTCACTTAATATAATAAAAAATATTATGTAATCATAAAAAAATTAAAAACTTAAATTACAAGAAATAACATAAAATATATTACATTAAATTAAAATTACCATAATAATACATAAAAATAACATAAAATACATTACATTAAAATAAAACTACAATAATAATAAAGAAACATACAACTCAACACATACAATACAATATTTTTCTAGTACGGTCCAAAACCGCTTCCAGATCCTTCAATATTTGGACCGCTTCCAGATCCTCCTCCAATATCTGGAAAATAACCACAAAATATATCGAAAGTATTATTTGTCATTAGCGGTTGACAGAGTTGTTCTTGCCTTTTTACAATAATTCGCGCTTGCTCTTTTTTAAAGTACTCGTGTCGAGTGGGTTTAGAAATTGTGTCTGTATCTATCATCAATATTTGGTTATATGCTTCCCATTTTTTATTGAATTACTTTCCTTTTGGGCTTCGACTTTTTCTTTTTGAATTTGCATATCGTGGTCCCTTCTTGCAGCAAAACTCTCAAATAGTTCTCGAATTTTACTATTATCTTCTCTTATGATTTTAAAACTTCATACACACCTTTATTTTTTTTCTCTTCAATTTCAATTTTTTCACACCCTCTGGACGATGTGATGCACCACTACCACTACCACACCTATCACTTAAATTGAGAGAAAACGAAGATAGCCCGTCAAGTGAGACAGGGGACATTCAAGTGAGATAGGGGATACTTCATGCACCTTTTCTGGTTGAGAAGGAAATCTTTGCAGTCGAGATCTTTGTGAGGTACAATCATACTTCACAAAGTCTTTCATGATAGGCCAAATATGATCAAACTTAAATCCTTTGGGATGTTTTGGGTCTTCCATCATTAATTTTTTTGCACAACTTATCTACATGATGCATAAAATATGTTAAATTAGTAAGATAATTAATTAAAATACAATCTAACTATATAAATAAGTACTTACAATATCTTGTTCAAAACAACCACTTGGATAAAGATATTCAACTTGTTGTATACATCCTTTAAAATAAACAGCAGCGAGTATGACTTGCATGCGAGATTTAAGTGAACGATGAGTTCGATTAGACATCATTGGATTTGGTTTATCGGAGTTGTAAGCCTCCATAACACGCTTCTAGAATTGATTTTTTTTCTAATTCACACCTATTTTTGGATCTTGAGAGATATCCATATAATGTTTGCGTGCATAATTTGAAAAAAATATGTGCTACACAATAATTTGATAAAAAAATAATAATATTAGAAAGCATAAAAATGAAATATTCCATTGTAGAGTGAATTGTAGAATTGATAGTATGCTTTTGCTCCATTTCTACATTTTCCTTTAGAATAGAGGAAGAGGGGAAAAAAATGGTTGGAGATGGCCTAACCCACCTACACTTCTTTTTCCTTTCACTCAAGTAATGTTTTTCTACCACCAAAGTTGCAGATGGCGCTAAGTGCCAGTCGGGTTGTCGATTGAGGTTTAACGTTTGGGAGGCCTAAACGGGACCTAGACCGATTCTAGACATTTTTTATTTATTATTTTATATATTTCTTAATAAATGAAGTATAAAAAGTTTCATATAAAAATTCATAAATTTTAACGTTCCAAATAATATCAATTAAAGTTTAAATCATTTAAAATCCAAAATAAAACAAACATTGAAATTTTAAATTATTCAAAGTTCATGACAAAATAACATTCAAAGTTCAAATGAAATTTTATGTTTTTTAAATGCTTTAGGAGTTCTAAATCCTAATTATTAATTTATTATATTAAAAATAATTTTTTTTAAAAGATGAAATTCAGGCCCTTTAACGGAACTCGGCCGCGTAATCGCCGAATAATTCCACCTAGGCGGCTAGTCCGCATGAGAGGGCCGATTATAGGGTTTTTGCCTAGGGGGTAGCGTCGAACACTTAGGCCGCATTCTGCAACACTACTACCACCTCAACGTCTTTTTTTATATAGAATATCTGCTGAAGATGCTCTTAGAATCCGTTATTATATGGTTACTCTAGTTTTTGATGAAACGTATATGTGAGAGCATCTCCAATGGTGCTTTTTCAATTCCAGGTATTTTGTTGTTACATTAGCATCATTTCAAAAGTTAAATACTTACTTTCTTAAATATATTTCTTCACAACAATACTTTCTTAAAGGTAACTATTCATGGATCCCATTTTCAAATCCTTATATATTTTATAGATACACGTATATGTATATTTAATACAAGTAAAAGTACAAAATAAAAGTAGTTGTAAGCATTATGCAATATGGGGCCCAATTCCCCACTTTCACCACTCACTTTCCATAAAAATTCCTAAGAAGGCCTTCAACTTTTTTATCTCACTTGAACAAGCTTCCTCATCTATACTTTCTCTCTCCACAATGGTATTTTTCTAATTGTGTGGAATACGTTGGGTGTCAAGTCAATATATTCCTAATCATTGGAGATGCCTTCTCTAGTTGTTCTATTCAATTTCAAGTGATATCATTATCACATCACTGTCATATCACAACTATCTGTATATTATCTTCATAATATATTTCTCTCTAATCATTCTACCTAAAAAGTAATTATTAATGGGTTTCGCTATCATATTCACTCGTTTATTTTTATTATATTTTATTAATTATTTTATTTTATATATAGATCATTATTTTAATTTCATATTTAAATTTAAATATATATTTTAATTAATACTTTAATTTTAAAAATAATCCGCAAAAAATGAAATATTATAATTAAAACACAAATCGAATTGATACTTGAAAAAAATATCATAAAAAAATACAACTCAAACCAACATCCAACATAATTAAAAATACATAAAATTTAAATTAATGAATTGTTAATTATCACCACAGAGTGCCCACATGTGCTCGATCAAGTCAGTTCGGAGTTGGTGATGTGTTTCCTTATCATGTAATTCAGAAACTCTTCTAAGATAGTCATGAAATGCTCCGGTAGAGCCTTGATTTATCTTTGAATAATTATTACTTGATTCATTGATGTTGGGTTCGTCTTTTCAATCAGATCTTGTATCTCTTTCATTATCGATAATCATATTATGTAAGATAATGCAAGCTAACATAATTTCTTTCAAATTATTTTTCTGCCAAAAAATATTTACTGTTTACATTTCAACATGTTTTGGGTGAAAGGGTAAAAAATAATACACACGCGCGCGCACACACACACACACACATACGGTTTGCTTCTTGACTCTTGCGGACAGGGGTCGAGAGGGAAAAAGGCGAAAAGTGATGGAAGGTTGTTGCTCTTATCTGCAGATGCCCACCTCACCCATGTTATTTTTCATTACTATCTGGGTCTTCTTCTTTGTGCCTGTGTTTTCTACCTTGTCTTCTATCTGATCTACACACTCACTCTATCTAATGCCACATAACCATCTATCTATTAAAAATCTTTTGTTGGAGGTTCCTGATGGGGATTTTCTTTTGCAAATGTCTCTTTGAAACCTATAAACTACATGTACTCGACCACACCGGTCTCATCATTAGCAAGGATTTTTTTTCACTTGCTTATCATAAGGAATTGGAACAGCTACTTCAAATCAAGGATTGAAAATATCGCGAAATATCACGGATTTTGACATTCGATACAGATATGAAGAAGAATATCTTTTTTTCCGAGTATCGACGAAATATCGCAATATATCACGATTTTTTTATATTTCTATAATATGTTTTGATTTTTATTTAATACTATATATTTTGTGTTCTTTTGTAGGTCTTCAATATAATTATTTGAGTTGCAATATTCTTTATTTTGCAAAGACACTCATAATACAAAAAATTATAAGAGAAATAAGCGCGGGAAATCAACGGATGTCTTATAAAGAAAAGTGAGATGCACAAACTTTATTTTTTCATTTTTTCAGTGACTTGTCCATGGTTGGTAACTTTAGGGGATATGATGGACAAAGTACTAAAGGAAATCCGTTTTTCAATGTGTTTGCCCTGCACATTTAGATGATAATGAAGGAAATCCTGATCCAAAAATAGCTACTATAGCTCGTGATTATGTCATTGATGTGAATTAAGTATTACAACAAGAAGTGGGTAATACTTCTTATGATTCAAAAACAGATAGCTCAACAGAGAATGGAGAAAATATTGATGGAGGAAATGATGGAAGTGGTGGAAATGATGATGATGATGATGGTGGTGGAAATTGTGGGAACAATCAATACGATTATGGTTCAAGTCATACGTTATTGAGTCCATTTAGTTGTGAGGCCGACTTCACTCATACAACACTAGATATGGATTACGAAAGTAGAGTTGGAGGTCCTGGAATAGGTGCAATAGGAAAGGAATACATAACGAGATGTGCATGGATTCAAGAAGAAAGTTCAAGCACTGATATTGAATCACTTTCAGCCAATCTTGATTCTATGAATATGGGTGGCACTGATCCTAGTGATATGTCACAAGATTCATATACTTCTTACACATATGGGAGTTCACAATTTGATTGTACTACTCAAAATGTGTATGGAGGTCAAAATGTGCATTAACAAAATAATTGGGTCAGTGGACGTTATCCAATCCATGATGAAGTTGTTGGAAGAAATCAAGAAACATATCAAGCGCATGTGCATAATTATATCTAGAATTACTCTAGTGTGATGAGTTAGTATCAATATTGTTTGGAACAAGATAACATTTCATCTACTATATTTGGATCTCATATATCTTCATTTTGATATTAATTGTACTTTGTAATGTTTATTTAGTTATTTTATATTGTATTATGCATTATTTTGTCAAATGTATTATCTTAGACATTATTTATATAATGTACTATTCATATGTTTGCTTTCAAAATACAATTCTATCAAAATTTTGAATAGAATATGTGCATAATAATATATTATAATAGTTCCTAAAATTTCTTACTAAATTGTCAAGATTTTAATATAGTTTCCGTCATTTTTTCAAATTTTTACAATATCGATATGCGATATCGATATATCCGGCGATATATCCATAAAATTGAAGTTGCGATATATGGTGCAATAGCGACATTTTCATCCTTGCTTCAAATACAGTATCTGAAAATATCGCTTGTGGAACCTCAATATCAACATGCTTATTAACTAAATGACGAATGGCACATAGAAAATGGGCGGGTAGAATACACGTGTAAAAATTCATTTAGTCATTTACCAATAATTAAACTCTCTAATTTATTACTTCAAAAATATTGAGAACTTACCTAAATTTCATATTATCATTGTCAATATGTATGTCCAAATAGCATTACCCTTTATCAATATATAAATTAGAATATTCTCTAAAATATATCATTCACTCTAGTACCAAATTTGATAAAGTTGGAGAGAATTGGTCTAACTCCTAGAGCTTCAAAATTTTACTTTAATGTATAATTTATCAAAATACTTCATTTAGTAAAAGAGATATCTTATATATTTAAATATTAAAAAAAAAACTCATATTATTTTACCGATATAGGACACTTGATTGTACGACCAACAAAAGATAAATTTGATATCACAAGTTAGAGCTCGTAAAATTCCATAAATCATGGTGGATTTGCAAGAAGTTATACTAGGTTTAGAAGTTGAATATCAATCCAGTAGAAAACTATAATATATAATGATTTTATTTACAATGAAATATATTATATTTTTCAAATATTTACGAAAACTTATTCACAATTCATTATAAATTAACATTCTACGCTAGCACTCACCCCCGTAACTATGAGCATGTGAGCTAGAATTTCAAATTCTTGTTTTGTGGGATGGTTTTTCAATCTTCTCCCCATCAATCCTCCCGCCAAAAGCACCCACTCTCTGTTTGGTCCCGTTTTCTATTTTGCTTCCTTCTTTTAAGATGGAAAAAGTGCTCACATTTTGAAATTTCAGAGAATGGTTTTCTTTTTCGATGAATATTTCAAGACTAAAAAATTAACTTGTTCATCTAAATAATTCCGTACCATATTATAACCTAATAACAAAGACTAACTAGTATTTTTAAAAATATCGTTCAGTACCCACGACAAAATAATTAGAAGATATCCCAAATATTTCTATAAACAATTAATAAGTTATGAGTTATGTATAATTTAATAGAAAATTGCTAAAGCAACTAAAAATAGGGGCTTCTCTATGATATCCCTGCGGGTAGTAACCAACTGACACAATACATCTAATATGACATTTTTATGTGTCACAATAGATCATAATAGATCTAATGTGACACTTTGATAAATAAAAATGTCACGTTAAATGTATTGTACCACTTGAGTACTATCCGCGGGGGTAGCATGGGATCTCCCCTAAAAATAGATTGAAAAATCAGGTTCATACAACCCGTTAATACCCTTCTTGGGTTTATAAAAATTCGAAAATTTTCATGTGACTTCAAAAAATATCTACTATCTTTTTTACTAAAATACGTTTTGCTATCTTATTTTGACAACAAAAAAATCATTACCACATAATTTAAAGTGCAACAAAATTTGTAATAGAGAATTTGAATTCAATATAGTATTTATAGATAAAAATTTATGTAAAATCCTTTTACGAGTTAAAATTTATAATAAAGATTTAAGATTCGAATTAAAATTTATATTTAATAACACATTTATAATTTTATTAATATTTGATTGTATTTAAATTCAAATCTTAATTTATTTTATAAAATTTTAATTCATAAAATGATCTTAAATTCAAATCTTGATTAATTTTATAAAATTTTAATTCGTAAAACGATCTTACCAAACTCTCCCATATTTATAAAGTTAGGTGTGCACATAGATAAAGGAATCTTTGACCAATCCTTGTGCACACATTTTCAAGCTATTCATGAGGTGCATTGTGGGCATTATTTGCTAGTGTGGGACATCACCATCAAAGAATATTGATTTAAAATAAATAGTAATAATGTCTAAAAAAACTCTTTCTTCTCTAATTATCTCAGAAAAAAAATATCATTAGTTAGTCACTTGGAACATCTCCAATGACCTCTCTAAAACCTATTGTAGAGATAATTTTGGCTCCGTGAGTCTCTCTAAATCTCTCTCATAACATTGTAAATAGAATTACATAAAGAAAGTCCATATTTTGTTTGCAATATTACTATGTAACTTTTTTTTTTGCAATATTGTTAAGTAACTTATTATATTTTTTTGTAATATTATCACGCGCTATAATTTTAATTTTTATTTTTAGAAAATTAAGATTAATTAAATATGTAAAATAATGAATATTATGGAATATTTCTTTTTAAAGTATAAATTAGAGAGGACTGTCGCCAGTCTGTTGGAGAAAAAAGATAGATTATATTGTAAAATCATAATAAATTGTCATCATATCTATAACTCAATAAAAATACTAATTAATAAAAATTACAAATAGATAAGCTGAAATGACAGTTCTTTGATTGAAGCCAACCCTAGGAAAATGCAAATAAAGTAACCACTTCATGATACCGTCAAGTGTTGGTAAATTGATTAAATGATTATATTTCATCTGTAAATTTTGCAAGGGCATCTTTGATAATTTTATTTGAATTGAATATATTAGGGTGATATTCAACATCTACATCATGGATGAATTTTTGATTCAAAGAGTGAAAGTACGGTGGAAAATACATACAGACACCTAGAATTTTCGAAAAAAAGAGAGTGGGGGGACAAGCATGACTTTTCATTAGGACCCACAGGCGCGTGCACGACATTTACGAGTGGGTGGTGGACCAGTGCATGCACATGCTCCCCACCCACTTTTTTTTAATGATTTCTTTATATTTTTACATATTTTACTTTTAATATGACAATGACGTGATAATAGAATATCTAGGCGATGGACCAGTGCATGCACATTCTCCCCACCGACTTTTTTTAATGATTTTTTTATATTTTTATATATTTTACTTTTAACGTGACAATGATGTGATAATAGAATATCTAGGCGGTGGCCAAGTGCATGCACATTCTTCCCCACCTACTTTTTTAATTAATGGTTTCTTTAGTTTCTTTATATTTTATACATTTTGCTTTTAATATGACAATGAATGATGTGATAATAGAATATTTTAATATAGAAATTTCATTGAGAGATTCTCTGAGAAAATATATACGAGTGTACTCTAACATGGACCCCTCAATTGAGGGTTTGGCAAACAATGCATGTGACAAGTAGATATTATATCTGTCTCCTTGGGAATGGTCTAGTGGTGGAGTGGTGTTTCTTGAAGGCAAAGGTCTCAAGTTTGACCCACCACCAACACCGCTAGGTGTGAGCCTGTCACACCTAACCTGCCAAGTGTGGTTTACCTCCTCTGTGTGGTTTGCAGGCTATTACACATGGGCGAGATTTACCCAGTGCACACTACGGTAGCGGCTGCGGGTTACCCTCGACATTAAAAAAAAAGTAGATATTATATTTGATGAATATATTAAATTTGTATTTATCATCAAATATAACGTGATCAACATTTTTAAATGATACAGACTACGTTAGGTTCTAGATGGATCCAATTGAATTTAACACTCTTGAATTGCTATCGAGCTTATGAAAATATGAATGCTAATGTTAATTAGCTTGTTATTTCAATTCAAGTCTTGAATAAATTTTGGTTGAGAACTTGAGATATTCGAATACGAATTTTAAACATTTATTGTTTTTTAAGAATATAGTTAAAGTTGACTTCTAACTTTATATTTTATCAAGCATAAACATATATTCTCTATGTCCCAATTATATAGTCTCTATTATTATTTTAAGATATCTCAATTATATAATCTCATTACTATAATTAATAATATTTTTCATGGTAATATACAATTACACCCTTATTAGATTTTGAAAATTAAAAATTAATCACTTATTTTTAAGAAAGTTATAAATCTTAAATAAGGACAATTTTAGAAGTTTAACTTTTTTATCTTGTTTTCATAAATATTTTTAATTTACATGCAAGTGAAAAACGAACTATATAATTAAAACGAATGGAGCATTTAAAATTCTGTTACACTAGCTAGCTTTTTAAATTGAACATATGAATTAAGATGAAGTTACACCTCACCGGCCACAGCGCGCTCATATACGGTGTATTCATTTTCAATTTTTTGAGTTGGTCCTCCTCATTTTTTCTTTTTCTTTTTTATTTATTTTTTTAGTGGTTTCTTTTTTTTTCATATATATATAATTTTTTTATCTAGCATATCTCAGTGCAATCGTCCAACGCTAACGGTTCATGCAATGTGCTCGATAATTAATTTTTTTAAAAATAAATATGTAACCTAAAATGGAATTAGCGAACCCTAAAATTAAATTGAATTAATTTAATTTTTTTATCTAGCATCTCACGCAGTACATAAGCTCACACGTTAGCGTCAAGCGAGTGCAATGCAATCAATAATTAATTTTTTTTGAAATAAATATATACCCTAAAATAGAATTTGTGAACCTTCAAATTAAATTGAATTAATTTAATTTTTTATTCGGTGTCTCGCGCAGTGCACTCTTCCGATGCTAACGGGTGAGCTTGTGTCATGCACTTGATAACAAAATAAATATTTAAAAAAATTAAAAAAAAAAGGAACGGTGGTGTTGGCATGTGAGATCTACGCTGCGCGTGGGTGTGTGGATCTCTCGTGCCAGTGGATTTGTGCCTATTGTTGGTAGATTTTAAACCGGTTTAACCCGTCTAACTGATTATGACATCTTAGATGTTCTAACTAAGTTTCTATCTTATTTTTATTTATTAAAAAACTTGGAGTTCATAGGTCTTATTCAATCTCCTCTTTTTAAATACCACATATCGGGTGTGTGAGTAAAAAAAAAATACAAAAGAGATAAGTTTCATTCAATTAGGAGCAATCCAAATTAAGTTATAATATCTCAAAATTACAACAGGTAACAACCAAATTCCCAACGGGGAAAACAAAATAAAGGGGCAAAAAAATTTGAATGCGGTCAAAATTGTTGTTCTATGATATAGACAAGATTTTAGTCGAATTTGCTTTGATTAATTTTGCTTTCCTCTTTCTTTATTTGCTTGTAGAATGATTTATTATATTTGGAAGAAATTTTGCACGCCTATATATATATATATATATATATATATATATAGGATTGGGTTCCAGAAGGAACCATACCCCATGTGAGAATCGAGAACCAATCTCAACCACAGATCTCGCCTATTTGGACGAACAAGATCTATTCCAAAATTAAAAAAACGCGGTGGCATAATTGTAATAACAATCAACTTCGCTGCCCCTGAATCTTAGTAAGGGTAAAATTGGAAATTTCAATGTATATGTAATTCACGCGTATATTTTTCAATTTAGGGTTTTAGCATTGTCATTCCCTATTTTAGCACTGTCATGACTTATTTTAGCACTAACATGACCATTGTTTAGCATGACAATTGTTTAGCATTTTAATAAAAAAATACGATTGTTTTACAGAGCTTCACACTGCAAAAAGAGTTAAACTGGCTAGATAGATATTTTGTACGTCTCTAGTTACATCTCTCTAATGTAACTTCTTGTTTTTTTTCTTTTTCTTTAATAAATAAATTATGGCTTAAGCCATAAACCATCACTTCAATTTCCTTGTGTTCTTTTTTTTTTCAAATGGAAGTTGAGAACTTTCTAAGAACTTGAGTAAATCAATTTAAAAAGATATAAATATTGCAAAACTTCACATCTTTTTTGGAAATGAATACAAAGAACTAAATTACATAATGAAAAAAAACACACCAACATTAAAATAAGATAACGATGACGATTGAGTTGATCTAAAATTGAAGTTGGAATCACAGAGTCCGACTTATTCGATAGTAATTATGTCACATCAATATTTGGATGATACATGAAATATGATTTTAAAAGTTTAGCATTGTATGTGTGATTCACGCGTATATTTTTCAATTTCGGGTTTTAGCATTGTCATTCCCTATTTTAGAACTGTCATGACTTATTTTAGCACTGTCATTATCCTTGTTTAGCATGACAATTGTTTAGCATTACAATAAAAAAAATCATCGACATTTTTTTATGCTTCATGATCTTCCATTTTTAGCACTATAGTTTAGAGTTTAGCATTGTATATGTGATTTACGTGTATATTTTTTAATTTAGGGTTTTAGCACTGTCATTCCATATTTTAGCACTTTCATGACTTATTTTAGCACTGTCATGACTTATTTTAGCACTAACATGACCCTTATTTAGCATGACAATTGTTTAGCATTACAATAAAAAAAATAATGTTGTTTACAGAGCTTCACACTGCAAAAAGAGTTAAACTGGCTAGATAGACATTTTGTACGTCTCTAACTATATCTCTCTAATGTAACTTCTTGTTTTTTTCTTTTTCTTTAATAAATAAATTATGGCTTAAGCCATAAGCCATCACTTCAATTTCCTTGTGTTCTTTTATTTTTCAAATGGAAGTTGAGAACTTTCTAAGAACTTGAGTAAATCAATTAAAAAGGATATAAATATTGCAAAACTTCACATCTTTTTTGGAAATGAATACAAAGAACTAAATTACGTAATGAAAAAAACACATCAACATTAAAATAAGATAACGATGATGATTGAGTTGATCTAAAATTAAAGTTGGAATCATAGAGTCCGACTTATTCGATAGTAATTATATTACATCAATATTTGGATGATACATGAAACATGATTTTAAAAGTTTAGCATTGTATATGTGATTCACGCGTATATTTTTCAATTTAGGGTTTTAGCATTGTCATTCCCTATTTTAGCACTATCATCATTTATTTTAGCACTAACATGACAATTGTTTAGCATTACAATAAAAAAATATCATCGGCATCTTTAGGGTCAAGCCCTAATTCATTTCTCAGTTACAGTCTCTGATCCTCATCAGGATATGGATGCTCCTTAAAAAATCTCCATCCATTCAAATAAAATCCCACAACATTAATACAACTCATCAACATACAAAATAAATCCAAAAATAATCTCATCTCATAAATCAATAAAACAACCAAGTGTAGCGTTTAATTTCCAAAGCTTCATGCGAAAGTAAAATACATTCACAAATTAATAAAGATATAAATTAGATGCAAATTAATAAGTAGAATGTGTACGCTTCGAGCTGCTGAACTTGCTCGGAAGAGTGATGATGATATTGTCTATTATTATGTCTTTCTCATAGTAAATAGCAGACTACAAATGCTAACACTATCACCTACCAAAATATTCAAACATTAAACTAACAGTGTTAAAAAAGGAAATGAAAATGCCAAAATATAAACTACCGGTGCTAAAATATAAACTATCAGTGTTAAAATATAAACTATCAGTGCTAAAAGATAACTATTCTCTCTCTATATATATGATCGCGTGTATGTATGTATCTACCTTGACGTTGAAGCTCTAAGTACTGATTTTCCATAGGAGTAAATTGTATCTGAAATTTGATTGAATGATTCTACTTCGAACCAGAGAATTGAAATTGGAGGTTTGCTGAGTTGTAGAGAGAGGAGGGTTGGAATGGCGGCGATTGAAGGCACATTGCCGTTTTCGGTGGCGTCAGTGGTGGAGGATGTTCTGCAGCAGCACAGAAGCCGATCGCGCGGCCTCGATTTGGACGCTCGCCGCGCGGAGGAAGACGGTAATTTCTGAGGAATATGTCTGGTTTGCAACTGAATGTAGCTAATTACAGAAAACACAAGTGAAATCTCCAAAGTGGAAGAAACACAATCTGCACATTAATCAATACATAACTAATCACGTTAGTGCTTAATAATGCTAAAATTATTCACAGTAGTGCTAAAATAGGTTACAGAAGTGCTAAACATTTTAATACTAGTGCTAAACTATTTGCTGGTAACATATTTTTCGAAATCTCAATTGTTTTTACAATTTGTAATTCTAGCAAATACGCAAAGATTCACGAACATAGTAATTACAAATCTGGAGAGATACAAGTACATAGAAATATGAAATCATGATCTGCAGAGCTAAAAATACATGTTAATCCTCAAAAATCAAAAGTTCAACTTAATCAGCTTAATCAATATTATCAAACAAATCTAAAACATAACAAAATCGTAGAGAACTGAAGAGAATCGCGTGAAAAAATCACAGAAAAAGTACAATAAAAATATTTTTACCCGACATCATCATCCAAGAACAACGAACAACCAAAACTCTAGGGGATGCGAATGGGGTTGTGTGGCGGTGGGAAGGAGGAGAGAGAGAGAGAGAGAGAGAGAGAGGTGGAGATGAGGGTTCAAGAGACGGGAAGAGATTTCATGTAAAAAATAATAGAATTCCTAAATTACGAAAATACTCTTGCTTCATTAAAAAGTCAGTAATATTACAGTAATACCACCGCATTTTTTTTAAGTTTGGAACAGATCTTGGCCGTCCAAATAGGCGAGATCTGTGGTTAAAATTGGTTCTCAGTTCTCATATGATCCCATATATATATATATATATATATATATATATATAGTTTCATTCATTTGTGAACACATGTCCCATGTGTAATTTATGAACGAATCATGTCCATCAGATTTGTTAGATGGATGGTTTGGATCCATTTTTAATTTAATTAGTGTTTATATGTATTTAATGTAGAAAAGGTCATAATTGTCATTATAATTCATTTACTTCTTTTACTTTCTTTGAATCCCTTAATTATTGTTTTCCATAATACATTAGACGGTTATGCCTAATATTTTGTTTAATAAAACCCAAGTATTTCATTTAATAATTTTTTAATACATGATGCTAAATATTTATTATTTGCGCTATGTATTTATGTGTGTTCAAAATTATTATTTTATTAGTTAGTTATATTGCTTTTTTGTTATATATGAAATGCAAGTTTGGGACTTTGTAATGTTTTATTTAGTGTTTTGTGTGTGTGTTATTAAAAATATGGGAATTTTCAAAATATTGGGTTAGTATTAAAAATTTTAGTCTAATATTAATTAATGCATTAGATTATTAAATTACAAGCATCTTGGGTAATAAAAAAAATCTTCATATAACATAGTAAGATATTAATCATACATAGAAGCATTACAAAATAATAAATAAGCATTCTAAAGTTCAAAAATAACATAAAAAATTATGTTGATACTAGTTTATTCTTTTGTATAAACATATTTTAAAAAAAAACATTAAACAACTCAACAAAAGAAGAACCTTTACATAGCTCATAGCATGACACTAGTTATACATAGAAGCATTACAAAATAGCATAATAAGCATTCTGAAGCTTAAAAATAGCATAACAATTTATGTTGATAATAGTTTATGTTTATATAAAAAAATATTAAAAATACAACTTAACAAAAAAAAAAAAACACCTTCACATAGCATAGTAATACAGTAATCATATATAGAAGCATTTCAAATCACATAATATGTATTCAGAAGTCTAAAAATAACATAACAATTTATGTTGATAATAATTTATTGTTTATATAAAAATATTTAAAAAAGGCATTATTAAACAACTTAAATCATAACAATAATAATAATATATATACCACTCCACACATCACATAAAACAACATTACAAAATCTTAAAAAAGCATTATGAAATATTAAAATAAAATAATATTATATTAGGCCAGCATGTTAAAACTATAACACCCACCTACAAATTCAGTAATCATTTTTGTTCGTCCAAAAATATTTATAAAATTATGTAAGCTTCCAATAAAATCACTACAAAAATTAAAATAAGCAATACAAAAGGCATAAAGAGCATTCGTCAAAAACTAAATATGTTGGAATGTTTGTGTAGCCCTTTCAGCAAAATATAAGGATGATCTAATTACTCTAAACCCAAATTCATATTCAATATATCACAATAGCTACCTAATAACCAAATAAAGCACAAATTTAAAAAAAAAACGTAATTCATACAAATATGATTGTGACAAAAAAAAAAGAACTAGATTGTAAAGGCAATTAAAAAACATAAATGTTTTGGCTAAATCCAAAGTTGTAACAAAAATATAAAAAAAGTTTTTTTAAAAAAAGTAAATCATTGTAGCTATATCCAAAGTAAGTGATTTAATTACCTTTAATAATCGCTTAAATCACATTTGTAACTAAAATACAAAAAAAAAAAAAATGATTATATATTTTTACCCTTGAATGCATCTATAATTGATAAAGTAGCATCCATATTAATTTTACCCCAATTAATAATATTCGTAGATCTTAAAAATGAATGGATATGATTCGTTCATAAATTACGCATAGGGTCTATGTTCACATGCTAATGCTCCCATATATATATATATTTAGGGAAAGGATCAAATGAGAACCCTTCCCCCAGGTGAGAACTAGGAACCAATCCTAGCCCTTATTTGACTCAATATGGACGGTCCAGATTAAATCAGATTTAAGTGGATGGGCGGTGGCATTCCTGTAATTTTCGGCAACTTTCTGGACGGAGGGGTAATATAGTAATTTAATAATTCTTCCATTTTGTTCTGAGGCTAAAATGAGAATCGCATAATGCTAAAATTATCGAAGTAGGAGGCTAAAATTGATGTGACATTTTCCACTAGGGTTCACCGTTCCCAATTAAGGTTTATTAAGTTCCTGATCCCAACTAGTAATTATGAGATCCCCATTAGGGTTCATTGTCCCCAAATAGGGTGTATTGCATTTCATTCCAATGAAATCATCGTTCCATATTTGTTTATCAACACATGCTAAAATGAGAAATCCATGAGGCTAAAATGTGCGAAGTCGGATGCTAAAATTGAATTTGGGCAATTTCTGAGTTCAGTTCCGATTTTACCCTTAATGAGATACGCGAATTGAAGATTTTCGCAATAATTACAAAAATGCCACCGAAAATCTGGATGGATCTGGGGCGTCGATTTTGCAGGATGGACGGATGGGATCGGTTCTCGGTTCTCACCTAGCGACCGGTTCTCACCAGATCCCATCCCTATATATATATATAGATAGATAGATAGATAGATAGATATAATAACACAGTTCTGTGATCTCTATTTTCCTGCCCAACTGCAAGTGTGTGTGTGTGTTGTCAGTTGAAATCTTCTATTGCACATTTTGTGTTGCATTCCGTATTGCACACTCGATTTTCTTATTTTTTTTTCAAATTTTTTCCTTGATTTCAATTTCTTATGCTTTAATTTAATTTTACACTTATTATTTAGAACTCATCAAACCCAATTAGGATGCATTGTAATTTTTTATTATTTAATTTAAAATTTTGAATTATTAATTGATTATTTGAAAAATTAAAGACTAAAAATATATATAAAACCCTAATTGGGTAGGATGAACCCTAAATAATAAGTGTAAAATTAAATTAAAGCATAAGAAATTGAAATTTAAGAAAAAAATTGAAAAAAAATAAGAAAATCAAGTGTGCAATATGGAATGCAACACGAAATGTGCAATAGATAATTTCAAACGGTGTGTTATTACATAGTTCTGTGATCTCTATTTTCCTGCCCAGTTTTGTGATCTCTATTTTCCTGCCCAATTGCAAGTGTAATTTTGTCAATTCATCGCCACAATTTTTATTAGTATATTTGTATTTACGTGGCTTTATTTTGAGCGGTTTTCTTTACTAAGATTTAGTAGATTCCTTTTTTATGACAACTTCCCAAAATTTACTAAATTAATTAATTTATATAATTATTTTCCAAAATACCGCCACTCTCCATAATATAATAATATATATAGATCAATTATATTTCCAAATTTTGGAGCATTCCAAACACCATTAACGTAATTATATAAGTAGATTACGCTAACTGTAGAAAAAAAGTTACCTTAATTAACATTATTTATATTAATTTGATTATGCTTTCTTTTTTAGAGAAATTTTATCATGTTTAAATACTCTATGATATTGAAATAAATGATGATTGCAAGAGATTTTTTTTTGGACAGTGATTGAGAACACCATTAACGTAAGGGATCGGAGGAGATCCTCTGCAGTGTTAAAAGAACGGTAGGAGTTGCTGTGGCTTTATGCGACGTCGTTTACGTCAAATTAATTTTACCTTTCTTTAATTCTTTATTATTATTATTATTATTATTATTATTATTATTATTATTATTATTATTTTTCTCCAAATGCCCAGCAACTATTTTTTTTCTCTCCTTTTAAAAACGGTGTTAATTAATTATTGTTCCAAAATGATGTTAATTAATTCTTGAAAAAAAAAGGTCTCGCGCGTCTTGTGTGATTTTATTTGAGATATCATTTCAAGAATTTAGTTGGATGGAAGAAAAAAGATTAAAAGAACACCTTTGAAAAAACAAGAAAGAAAAACACAAAATAAAAAATATAGCCGTCTTTGAAAGAACTTTGAAAAATAGGATAAAAGATAGATAGATGTATTTTGAACAATTAGAACATAAAAACAAAAAACACTGTAATATAGCATGTCTTCGAAAGTATTTGGAACAAAAAGAGGGGAAGATAGTTGTTGGGCATTTGGCGTAAAAAAATACAAATAAAGATTTTTAAAGAAAGGCAAAACTAATTTGACGTAAACGACGTCGCATAAAGCCACATCAACCCCTACTGTTCTTTTAACACTGCAGAGGATCTCCACCCTTAACGTAATTATATAGGTTGATTACGTTAATTGTAGAAAAAAAGTTACCTTAATTAATATTATTTATATTAA
The DNA here is from genome assembly GCA_026008535.1 of Perilla frutescens. Taxonomy (NCBI): domain Eukaryota; kingdom Viridiplantae; phylum Streptophyta; class Magnoliopsida; order Lamiales; family Lamiaceae; genus Perilla; species Perilla frutescens. The sequence goes on along the minus strand of BRKX01000010.1, from coordinate 47,543,165 downwards.
TTTTATCATGCTTTTTTTAGAGAAATTTTATCATGTGTTTAAATACTCTATGATATTGAATTAAATGATGATTGCAAGAGATTATGGTGGTTTTTTTTGGACAGTGATTGAGAGATTTAAAAGGGTTCTCCATGTGCTTCAATTTGTTTGGTGATGGACGGTGCCACGGATGATGCGGTTTTATAGATCAAAACTTATGAGATCATTGTATGATTTGCGATCAAGCATGCACACACATTAGATGTAGAGTGTAATTTGGATATAAAAATAATATTTTTATTCACATTCAAAATGTTGTCTCGGTAATTTCTTTTGTTGTTATTTCTCGTTGTAGATCTTCTTTTATCTTTGCGTTTATTATTCTTTTTCTAATATTTTTTTGGGCACATGTTGCAGTAAATTCAGTTTATTGGTATTTCCTCACTTTTCTTTATTTACCTATGCAATTCATTCACTAAATATATCCGTGATGGTGGAGTTTAATTGTTTACCCAACTTATTTTGGTATTTCCTCATTGTTCTTTATTTACCTATTCAATTCATTAAGTAAATATAATTCGTGTATTTTTTTAAAACTATGTTGTATTATAGATTAGGCGCAGGGATGAGACATGTAGTACTAAATTAAATGATTATATTTGTATGTGTAAATATATATACTGTTACTTATGTTTTTATTGAAATAGTTTAAACTAAACAAATCACACGTAATGGAAAAATACATCAAAATCAAAATTGGATTTAAGAAAATGCCTGTCAGACTATAATTTTTCTAAACAACATCCAATATAGATTCAGATGCCTTCAACACATATATTATGATTCCATGCTACTTCATTGGGTAGAATTTGGCAATAATTCTCAAACACAATAACGCAACAAATAAGCTTCTAAATTTTCGTATTAATAAGTTAATTCATAACAAATAATATTTATAACAAATTAATTATGTTGACTTTATTGGTATTATATATATATATATATATATATATATATATATATATAGGGTTGGGTTCCAGAAGGAACCACACCTTATGTGAGAACTGAGGACTAATCTGAGCTATAGATCTCGCCTATCTGGACGGCCAAGATATGTTCCAAAAATTTAAAAAATGCGGTGGCAATCTCGTAATAACGTCCAACTTCGCTGCTCCTGAATCTTAGTAAGGGTAAAATCGAAAATTTTGAAAATATATAAATACTCAAAATTTACGTGTATATTTTTCAATTTAGGGTTTTAGTACTGTCATTTCCTATTTCAGCATTGTCATAGCCTTTTTAGCATTGTTATGACTTATTTTAGCATGACTCTTTTTTAACATTAGCATAAAAAAATGTCATTGATATTGTAAAAAAATCACGAACAAACACTGTTACGTGTTGAATTATCAATATAGTGCACCCACTATTAGCATTGCAATCTCTCATTTTTAGCACTAACATAACCCTTTATTAGCATTGTGATTAAAAACTTGTCATAGTCATTACAAACCAACAAATGTGATTTGTGGTACCAGCATCATTGTTAACTGTATTTGCATCATCATATCTCATTTTAGCATTATCATTAAAGTAATGACTTATTAGCAGTATAAAGAATTATATTAGCAGTATATACACTCTTATTAACATTATCAAACTCTTTATTAGCAATGCAAAAAAGAATATCAACTATGTGTATAGCATTACAGAAAAGACTATTAGTAGCATTAATAAAAAATCTGTATGAGAAGTACAAAAAAATTGTATCTACTTCTTCTCGCAGTTCCTAGAATCATGGCTGCATTTTTGTTACACTTCTTGCAGATCCTTAAAGGTTTCTTTTTTACATTCGGCGTTTCCATTTTCTTTTATTTTTATACGACTTCCACTATCTTTAGTCTTCACAAAGTTAGGTGGAAACACCTCAACTTCACTAGGTGCAAATAACCCATAAAATTCAGAAAATAATCCATACAGCCCTTTAATTTCTAAAGAACCTAAGAATAAGATTCAGCATCCCATGATTGTCCTTTCTAGTAAAGGGTGCAAAAATCATTGAATATCTGCCAATATATAAAAGATCACAAATCTCTGTAATTATAATGTCTTTCTCATCATAAACACAAGACTATAAATGTTAATATTATCACCTACCAAATATTCAAATATTAACTACCAATGCTAAAAAGGAAATGAAAGTGCTAAAACTTCATATGGCAATGCTAAAATCACAGAATGACAATCTAAATAATAAGTAGACTAACATGTTAGTCCTATATGTTGCATCAAATGATATAACATACCCAAATAACAAAAAGTTCATTCTTGACATTGGATCAGTCCAAAACAGACACCTCAACTGATCATTCTTGTTAACTTCATTCTGTTACCCAAACAGACATGTTAGTCCTAAATGTTTTCATAGGTCCAATGTTTGCCCTTGTACAGTTCAGAATAAAACTTTGATGTGAAGGGTCTATATTCCTATTCAGATTCATAAACTCTTTGTGTGTATCCAAAATAAAAGAATGTGAATGTTCTTCTTCAAATAGTCCAACAGTGTACCCATCAGAACCAATATACTTCAACTCTATCCTAGTCATACAACAAGTTCTCTTAGACGCACGACGTCTTTTTTTCTTCTATGTTTCACCAAAATCAACTGATGTATTCTTAAGTCCCTCGCGATTACACACAACATACTTTCAAACTATAGTACCATCTTTAGACCTCTTTGTAGTATACAAATGAATATCAAATCCACATGATGAAGCATAAACTTTGTAAAAGGTTATACCAACATCCAAAGTAAGAAAAGTTTTGCCCAATGCAGGCTTCATAGATGGTTCACAGTTAGATGTGTAAAATTCAGAAAACTCATGAGAAAACTCCAAAATGTAGCTGATGCAGACTCAAAGTGTGGTATTTTATTTATGTCTTTTTATCTGCTTTTGAGTCTTTTATATCGAGTCTTGAGTCAGTTAGAGAGCTAAATTGAAGCAGGGGGAAGTGAAGGGAAAAGATCCAATATGGGCGTAAATTAAAGACAAATTCGTTGAAGGCATAATGGAGGGAGCTGGGATTGGAGAGTTTGTTGCAAATCCAGCGTGGAAATTCAGCTCCAAACACTCTAACAAACCGAGACCATGTCCACAACCGTTCCGAAATTCAGGGGAGTCAATCGTTAGTGCTGAAGAGGTGGAAAAGAAGGGAGAGGGGTCCCATATGCCAGCATTGAAGAATAGGTGGATATGGACACAACGCCAAAGGGGTCCCATATGCCAGCATTGGGTTCCTCCGATTGAAGGCCGCCATCCTTGCAAACCCTCTGCATGACTCTCTTCGTTGGGTCCTGGATGGTAAGAGACTAAAAGTCGCCGACCGTATCACTCTTAGCATACACCGTAAGAAGGAATTGGGGGGGATGTAAGGCAACCGTACCTGCTCCCTATAACCAAACGGTCAGAACGAGGTATCCATGTGTATGTGCCCGGGATTGCATGCATTCACCAGTCCAATTCGACACTTAACTTGAACATGTTTATTTATTCATTGATTTAGTTTATTCTTTTAGAATTGTTTTACATTAAGTTGCAGGAACGAATTAGTGACAGTAATTCCCTTAAGTTCCAGAAAAAGTTCGACTAGGATAAAAAAGGTTAACACTCCTCATGGGATCGACATCCGTCTTCTGGCACTATACTAGCCGCTGGAGGCACACTCAAGCATCTACCGGGTTATACCCATAGGTGTAATTTTGCACGCTAAACGACGGCGTGTCAGGAGCCAACACAATTTTCTCATTAAAAAAATATACAATTAATCATGTTAATGTTAAAAAAATATTCTTCGATCATGCTAAAAATGGTCACAGTAGTGCTAAAACTAATCTACAGTAGTGCTAAAACCTGTAATAGTAGTGCTAATACTATTAAAAAATAAGTCATGTTGTGATGCTAACAAATCTGTAGAGATGCAAGTACATATTAATAAAGAACCATAATCTGCAGAACTGAAAACATATGTTGATCGTGAAAATTCAAAAGTTTAACTAAATCGGTTTCATCGACATTATCGAACAAATCTAAAATAAAACGAATAAAAAAATCATAGGAGAAGTACAACAAAACCCAGGAGAAAACTCCAAAGTGGATCCAACACAATTTGCACATTAAAAAATATACAACTAATCACGTTGATGCTAAAAAAAAAATCTTCGATCATGCTAAAAATGGTCACAGTACTGCTAAAAGTAATCTACAATAGTGCTAAAACTTGTAATAGCAGTGCTAATACTGCGTTCATCGTGCAAATACTCTGTTAACAAGAATTAATCAACTTCCAAAAATATAGTGCATTACATGAACGAACACACCTATCATTTAAATCTGAAAAAAAATATAACAAAAAATTAAATACATGTTGATCCTTAAAAATCAAAAGTTCAATTTAATCAGCTTCATCAACATTATCGGACAAATCTAAAACACAACAAAATCGAAGAGAATTGCAGGAAAAGTACAACAAAAATATTTTTACCCGGCATCATCATCAAAGAACAATGAACAACCAAAACTCGAGAACTCGCGTGAACAACGATTAAGATGAATAGATTTCGAAGAGAATCGATTGGAATCTGGATTACACAAACACAACAAAATCGAAGAGAAATGAGGAGAATCGCGTGAAAAAGGAAACAGATTTAGAATGGAAGTATAGATTACGAAGGAAATAGGTTTCAGTCCAAAAATAATAGATTTCATAAATTACGAAAATAACCTCAGTTCATTAAAAAGTCGATAATATTACAATAATGCCACCGCATTTTTTTTAATTTTGTAGCATATATTGGCCGTCCAAATATACCAGATCTATGGCTCATATATTAACCGCTTTACTTCATGACTTCACCGTAGATGGAAGAAACCGCCTCCAAGGCGTGGTTGATAACTTCCCCACGTTCATGCTTTTTTTCTAAATGTCCAGCAAATATAATTTTCTGAAAAAGAAAAATAATTAAATAGAGAAACCGCTAGACCTAAAAAATAGGAGATAGAGTTTTGACTTTGTCAAACTCTATTTTAAATAATATCTAATATGTATATATCCGTTTATTTGAAATATTAATTTCGTGGATATACACATATATTTTAAGATATATAAAGATATTTTATTTATTAAAATAATAAATAAACTAGGAAAGGATAAGATTAGTTACGACTATGTCATAGACAATGTCACAGGAAGTCAGTCTGACATCAAGTGCAATATTGAATCTCAATGTCATACAGCACTCAACAATCTCCCCCTTAATCTTAGCCTTTCTGCACAAAACATACAACTCAATGTATTTTGTACAATTAGAGTCGCAGCGGAAAATGGAGATCTTAAAATCTCCCCCTTAATTAGATCATATAATAGAAACTTGTCCTATTATAAAATCAATGTTGAACAGAACATTCAACACAAAATATCAATGTCGAACTCATCGTTCAACACACAATATCAATGTCGAACTCATTGTTCAACACAAAATATCAATGTTGAACTCATCGTTCAACACACAATATTCAAGACATATTGATCATTCAATAAATCAAAATAGATTCAATATGCCTAATCATAATGATATATCACAACTATAAAAAACTGAATAAGCATATAAAAACAAGAACACAATCATAGATTGTATTCAACAACAAAAACCAAGATATGCATGAAATGCATATCAAAAACCATGTGTCCAGCACATATAAAAACAGAAAACATAAAATATTGTTTTTAACAAAAAAAGTTTTAAATTTCAGAAGCTTAAACATTAAGCTTCACATCATCTTCCTTTTTCCTTTGGCTGCACCTTTTCGCCCCTTTGCTTTACCAGCAACACTCGGTCCAGCATCCATGTCTTCAGCATCTGCATCATCACCATTAGCATCATCATCCACTCCCCATTTTTGTGTAGAAAGGAGAGTCAGAAAAGAATCTCGAGCCTTAGTGAGTTGACCAATCACATGATCAAGCAGAGCAATTTGATGTTGAAGAGACTCCAGTGGCATCATGACAATGGGAATGGAAGGTGTGGAGACAACATCAGGATAGACATCAGATTGGGAAGAAGCAGGGGTACCTTCGGCAGAAGGAGGCACTCGATTTGCAGCATTATGAGGATAGGGAAGATCAATGACCCTGTCATCATTTCCCTTGGGCTTCATTATGGAAAAGGTGGTTTGCTCAGACATCACACTCTTCTTGCGTTCCTTTAACCCTTGGCTCTTAAGGATCCCATAGATCAAACATGGGAAAGGAAGCAAGTTCAATGAACTGGACTTAGAGGCAGCCTTCAACGTTGCATCAAAGATGTATGCACCAAGGTTGAAAGGAAGCTGAGTTCCTATCTTGTACAGGAGAATGGCCTGATCAACCGTGATGACAGAGGCATTCGATGTGGGCAGCCAATTACACACTGCAAGCTTGTATAACACTGAGTAAAAGAATATTAACTTGGAAGCAAGCACTTTATTGAGCCATTTTGACACCAGACCTCCAGTAATAACATTCACCACATCATCAATCAAATCCAAAGACATGATTGTATCCTTATTGCCCAACTCAAGAAACGTGTTAATAACATTAGGGGAAAACTTATAAATTTTATCTCTAATAAACACAGTTCCAAAACACAGTTTAGAGGGATCTCCCATATCAGAAATGATGTTAGCATAAAATTCATGTATAATATCAGGATCATATGACACTAGCGTCGTAACAGATTTCCATAAACTCCTCTCCTTAAGAAACACATCCATCCCATATTTTTTAAAGCTAAGAACATCAATCATTTTCTCAACCTTAAGAGTTCTCTTAACATAAAGAGCATGGGATTTCTTAGCCTCTTCAGAATAGAAAATCTTACTAAAAACTTGCGTGACATCAAGCGGAGAGTCCTCATCTGTGCCGGAATCCTCATCCACGGGCTCAGCAGAAGGACTGACATTCCGTGTAACATCAGCTGGAGGAGAAGTAGGAACTTGTTCACTAGTGGAGTCGGACTCATCTCTCAGTGACTTGGAGGTAGCCTTAGACCCTTCCTTCTTCACCTTCTTGGAGGAGACGACCTCAGGTTTGTCAGTGTCATCACTGTGAAGTCGCTTCGATTTCCTTATTGGCGGAGAAGTCTTCACCATTTTTGACAAAGATTGCAGGTGAGAAGTGGCTTCCGGGTCGATTGGATTTGTGGAATCTCCAAGCACATTCATCCTAATTGGCTTAGGGCTTAGGATCTCGGTTCCAGGAGGAATAATGAGATCCGGATGAACTTCAGCTTCAGTTGGCATTGCTTTTGATGTTGAAGGCTCAGCGACATTCGTTGTAGTTGGTTCAGCTTGAGCAGTTGGTGGTGCAATGTCAGGGGTCTGAGTTGATGTTGCGGAGAGTGGGGGTTGTATTGCAGCAGCCGGAGTTGAGGCCGACGATGGGGATCCTTTTGTGAGCTCCATCATTTGCTATAACATCATCATCATGGCTTGTAGATGATTAGGGTTTTGGTCCGCCATGGATGAAAAATAGAAGAGAAAATCGTTTGAAGGAAAAAGAGAAGATGAAAAGTTGGAGAGAGAAAAAAGTGAATCAGATATGGAGAGAGAGAGAGAGAGAGAGAGGGGTTTTGAATAAAAAAGAGATAAGGACAAACCACTTTATTATATTAAAATAATGAAAGTGATATCTCTCATTCTCTCTCTCTTATCATATCAAAAGATATGCAGATAAGTATATCTGCTTATCAACAAAAAATCAATTATTTATTATTTAAACACTAAATAATAAAAAATAAATTCTGAAAAAAAATAAAACCAATGGAGACGAGTCATGATTGAATAAATTCTCATGAATTGATTCATAAAAAAAATCATATCATCGTACCATAGTTTTTATTAATAATTTCAGAATTACAAAATCTGATGTCAAAGATCATAACATTAACTTTAACACCAGGATGTCTGCATTGACTAACAGACACACATTCCAAGAGATTTCCTTGGAGAAGAAAATCTCTCAAAATCTAAAGGTTTAGTAAATATATCCGCAGTTTGATTCTCTGTAGGAATGTATTCCAATTTAATGATCTCTCGTTCCACAAGATCACGGATAAAGTGATGTCTGATGTCAATGTGTTTGGTGCAAGAATGTTGGACTGGGTTCTTCGAAATTTCAATTGCACTGACATTGTCACATAACAATGTCAAAGAAGGACTATCCAGACCATAATCTAACACCATTTGATTTAACCACAACATTTGAGAGCAACAGCTAGTGGCAGCAACATACTCTGATTCGGCCGTGGATAGTGAGATACAATTTTGTTTCTTACTTGACCAAGAAATCAGATTGTTGCCAAAATAAAAACACCCTCCGCTAGTGCTTTTTCTGTCATCGACATCACCTGCCCAATCGGAATCACTATAACCTACAAGATGAATGTTAGAACTCTTGCAATATTTAACACCAAACCCAATTGTGCCTGAAACATAGCGAATGATACGTTTAACAGCTTTAAGGTGCAATTGTTTAGGCTGAGATTGATATCTCGCACAAACACCAACACTAATTATAATGTCAGGACGACTTGCTGTTAAATACAATAAGCTGCCTATCATTCCTCTATACATGGTAGAATCAACATTGCTACCAACATCATCTCTGCTCAACTTTTCAGAAGATCTCATGGGTGTCTTCATAGGTTTAGCATTCTCCAATCCGAAACGCTTGACCAATCCTCTAGCATATTTGCTTTGAGAGATGAAGATTCCATCTTTATCTTGCTTGATTTGTAGACCAAAGAAATAGTTGAGCTCTTCAACCATGCTCATTTCAAATGTGTTGCACATTGAGTCTACAAAATCTTTGAGCAGATTAGTACATGTTGAACCAAAAACAATGTCATCAACATAGATTTGAGCAACAGTAATATGTTTTTGATTCTTCTTAATAAACAATGTTTTATTGACTTGACCTCTTTCAAAACCAAAATGGAGTAAGAATTCGGTTAGTCTAGCATACCATGCTCTAGGGGCTTGTTTAAGACCATACAAAGCCTTTTTGAGCTTAAACACGTGCAATGGATTCTCATGGCATTCGAACCCCTTAGGTTGTTCGACATATGCTTCTTCATTGAGAAAACCATTCAAGAAAGCACTTTTAACATCCATTTGATGTAAAGTAAACCCCACATAACATGCAATTGCACATAAAAGACGAATGGATTCAATCCTTGCAACAGGAGCAAATGTTTCGTCAAAGTCTACCCCTTCAACTTGGGTGTAGCCTTGAGCGACTAGACGAGCTTTATTTCTGACAACATTGCCAGACTCATCTGTTTTATTTTTGAAAATCCATTTTGTCCCAATCACATTTTTATCTTTGGGGCGTGGAACTAATTCCCATACATTGTTCCTTATGAACTGGTTTAGTTCCTCATGCATAGCATTGATCCAAAAATCATCATTAAGTGCATCCTTAATGTTTTTCGGTTCAATGTTAGACAAAAAGCAAGTGTTTGACAAACAAACATTTAAAGAAGACATGCATACCAGTTTCAGCATTTCTTTGTATTCTTCTGAGTTCTTGCTTCTAGTTTGAACTCCTTCGGATTGCTCACCTATGATTTGTGAATCTGGATGATTCTTCCGAATTCGACTTAGAGGATCCCTTCTTGGTTCATCTTTGGCAGTCACCACCTGATCATCTTCACTGTCTGAAGTGAATGTTGGTGTTGATGTTTTGACTGAGGCTTCATCATTTTGTGGAACATTGGCTTTGACATTCTCAGTGGATGTCTTGTTCTCACAATCACTTTCAGTCTGATCACTTGACATTTCATCAGTGTCAATGAGATCAATTACATCATCCTCTTCAGATTTTGAAGCAATACCTGTGTGGTCATCAAAAACAATGTTAATTGATTCTTGGACTGTTTTTGTCCGAAGATTGAGCACACAGTAGGCACGACTGTCAGATGTGTAACCCAAGAAAATCCCTTTGTCGCTTTTGGAATCAAATTTTCCCAGATGATCCCTGTCATTCAGGATATAACATACACATCCAAACACATGAAAGTACTTCAAATTGGGCTTCTTTCCCTTCAGGAGTTCATACGGTGTCACAGTTCTGCCTGGGCGAAGAATCACTCTATTCCCGATGTGACAAGCAGTGTTAACTGCTTCAGCCCATAGCTTCTTGGACAACCATTGAGCTTGTAACATTGCTCTTGACATCTCCTGGAGAGTTCGATTTTTTCTCTCAACCACCCCATTTTGTTGAGGTGTCTTCGGAGCAGAAAACTCATGGATGATACCTCATTTTTAACACAACTCTTCAAACATCGAGTTTTCAAATTCGAACCCATGATCTGTTCGAATGCATTTGATGTTGGACTCATGTTGTCTTGACACCAGCCTATAGAACTTCTTGAACATCCTGAAAGCTTCAGATTTTTCTTGAAGAAATTCAACCCATGTGAATCTCGAAAAATCATCAACTATCACCAGAATGAATCTTTTTCCACTCATGCTTTTGGTGTCAACGGGACCCATGATGTCCATGTGAATCAGATCGAAGCACTTCGTGGTTTGACAAGCTAAGGAACTTTTGTGTGAAGCTCTTACTTGTTTGCCTTTTTGACATGCACCGCAAACAACATCGAGATTGATCTTCACAGGTGGAATACCCCGAATAGCATCAGCTTCAATTAGTTTCTTCAAACTTCGAAAGCCGAGATGACCCAGTTTTTGATGTACGAGTTGAGTGTCAACATTGACTGAAACATTGCATTTTTCATTCTTGTCAGCATGATAGCAATTATCCAATGCCCGACTTCCGAACATAATGCATTTATTCTCGCTGTCAAAAACCTCACAGGTGTTCTTATTGAATCTGACATGCATGCCGTCATCACATAGTTGACTTATGCTAATCAGATTTGCTGTTAAACCTTCGACATGGAGCACATTGTGTAACTTGGGAAAGTTCTTGACATTCAAGATTCTTTTTCCTACTATGTTACCTTGTGCTCCTCCACCATAACTAACTTTTCCTTTGCTTGTCGTGGTATAGTCATCGAGAAACTTAGAGTTTCCTGTCATATGCCTAGAGCACCCACTGTCAAAGTACCACGTACCAGTAATGTTGGCTTTCAAAGATGTGTAGACAACATTACACGAGATCTTTGCCTTCTTTGAACGTTTCTTCTTTTTGGCAGGTTTAGAAGAATTTTCCACGACAATCTTACCTGTTGCTATATCATCATGATATTTGAAGCAATAAGGTTTGATGTGTCCAGGCTCTTGGCAATAATGACAGACAAATTTCTTCTCCTTGGACCTTTCATTGACATTCATTTTGACATTTCCGTCAACATTGACTGGAACATCCTTGGAGCTTTCTCCTTTGACAAACTTGATAGGATTTGAGATAGACATTGTTGAACTCGATGTATATCCCAAACCTGCTTTTGTGTTCTGTCCTAGTGTCAGAACTTCGTTCAGAGTAGATGTCCCTTGATTGAGTTGTCGAAAGGTTTTCGAAACAGCTTCTACTTCCTTTCTCAACTTGTTCAGCTCAAGATCACTTCTAGTGAGTCGAATCTCAAGGTCTAGTACTCATTGCTTTAGAGTTTGGTTTTCTTCCACAAGAATCCCAAATTCTTTTGATTGTTCGGTCCATTGGACACAAACTTCATCTACAACCTTGTGCAATTGTTGTAGAGCTACTTGGTGGCTGACTTCGGACTTATCTTCTTCTATCTGAGACACTTCAGCAGTGTTGCAAAATTCATCCAGCAAAGTCATTTCATACCAGTTAGTGGTATTTGGAGAAATGTTAGAGACTTCTTGTGTAACATTCTCCATAACATTGCTTGGAACATCTGGAGTCACATGATCAAGACTAGCATCATAGTCATAATCAACACTCTCCATGTCAGTTAAAGCGCCAATCATTTCATCTAAGTCATCATTGACTTTAACAAATAATACAGTTTATTTTTCAGCTTCTTCATCACCGGATTCATCGCTTAACATGGAAGCACTATAATTTCTTCTTTGCTTCCTTTGGACAGTAGGACATTCAATGGCATAGTGTCCAAAACCAGAACATCCCCTACATTGAACTGAGTCAATGTCCTTTACTGCAACATCTGGAGACTTTGAAGATTTTATCGATCCAGATGATGCCGACAAGGGAAAATCAAACAATCTTCGTGGTTTGAAGTTTGGGGAACCTTTCTTCATTGACCGAACAAGGGTATTGAACTTCTTGGTAAGCAGCGCAACACTCAGGGGTTCATCTTCAGTAATCTCCTGAATGTTCTCGACATCAAGTTCAACATTTGAACTTGATGTTACTGATTGAAGTGCAATTCCTTTGGAGGAGGTGTTTGATTTCTGATTTTCAAGATTCATCTCAAACGTGAGTAGAATGCTCACTGCTTCACTCAAACTCATGTTTGATACATTGTGAGCTTCTTCAATTGCTGAGATTTTCATGTTGAATCTCTCCGGAAGTGTGCGAAGAAGTTTGCTAACCATGTTTTCGTTCGAGATCGGACATCCGAGAGCTGTAGATTCATTTGACACTTCACACAATCGTTCAGTGTACATTGAAATAGTCTCATCTTCTAACATTCACAGAGTTTCGAATTTAGAGGTGAGTAGCCTAAGCTTTGTTTGTCGTACACTGATCGATCCTTCACAATGTTCCTGCAGTATGCTCCATGCTTGATATGCCGTGGTGCAATTACACACCATTTTGAAGCACGAAATATCAACCGAAACAAAAATAGCATTGAGTGCCCTCGAATTGAAGTTGGAAATGATTCGATCATCATTAGTCCATTGAGTCTCTGGAGTAAGAATGTACACTCCATTTGGTCCTTCCATCCTCGGTGGAGACCATTCTTCAATTACAGCCAACCAAGCCCTCTCATCGATGGACTTGATATACATCTTCATGCGCGATTTCCACATAGCATAATTCTTGCCATTACTATCCAATGCCGGAGAACGGCACTGATTGATCTGAATATCCATCTTTCAGTGAGTCAACAAACTAAGGATCGAATACTTAGTGTGTTAAGTACCGACTCTTGATGCCACCTGTTGTAATTTGTTGCCACAAACACTGAAATTAGACACAGATTCGTAATGTCAAACTCAATGTTAAAGACAGTTAACACAACTTATCTTAACACAAATATGCTGGAAATAAAATACACAAGAATACACGATATAATTTTTAAATCATACACAACATGTGTATGATTGCCACAGGGCGAAATTATACTATTAAGAGTACAAAATTTTCAAGCCGTTAATGTTAGATGCGAAGGCTCTTAACATAACAACAACATTACAAGTTCTAATCTAGACTATCACTAAAAAGAACTAAAACATATAAATTGACATCCCGTCAATTTATATACAATAACATACAACTTGACATCCCGTCAGTTCATATGCAAACTACAACATACAGATTGACATCCCGTCAATTTATATGCAAACTAGATCATACAAGTTGACATCCCGTTGACTTGTATAACCACTAAAACAAACAAATTGACATCCCGTCAATTTGTATACAAACTAGTAAAGGTTTCATAATCTTGCTATCTATCCTAACTTGTACAATCTATTCCGTGAAAGGATTGAACAACAATAAACATTAAGATAGAAGAAGGAACGAAGAACGAAACCTAAACTAAGTTTGTGACCCAAGCTTTCTTCAATCTTCACACAGCGGAAAACGGAATGAGCTTGAATAAGTCTTCAAGTGTCGAACACATCCCTTATATGCTTCTTCACTTGAATCCAACATGGTCCACGATTTCTCTCTCTTGAACATGGGTTGACGATAACCGCTTTACTCCATGACTTCACCGTAGATGGAAGAAACCGCCTCCAAGGCGTGGTTGATAACTTCCCCACGTTCATGCTCTTTTTCTAAATGTCCAGCAAATATAATTTTCTGAAAAAGAAAAATAATTAAATGGAGAAACCGCTAGACCTAAAAAATAGGAGATAGAGTTTTGACTTTGTCAAACTCTATTTTAAATAATATATCTAATATGTATATATCCGTTTATTTGAAATATTAATTTCGTGGATATACACATATATTTTAAGATATATAAAGATATTTTATTTATTAAAATAATAAATAAACTAGGAAAGGATAAGATTAGTTACGACTATGTCATAGACAATGTCACAGGAAGTCAGTCTGACATCGAGTGCAACATTGAATCTCAATGTCATACAGCACTCAACACGTATATATACAGTTGGTTCAAAATTTATTACATGCCTTGCTATGTTTCATATATCTATTAATGAGTGTCTAAAATCAAAAGAGAATATTTGACATGGTTTAATTTGAGATTGCTGACTGCAATGATGATTCTAATTGTAATCTTCATAGTTCCAAAGTTTTACTCAATATATACATTTTCATAGTAATATGACACTGTTAAAAATATCTATCTAATTTAAAAAATATTAAAAAAATGTGTATCTAATAGCTAGCTACTAAAAAATGTCAAAAGTATTTATCATGCATTTAAACATTGAAATGAACCTATTATACTTCTCTTTGATATAACTTCAATGGTGTATTTTATGTTTTTTCTTAGTCAAGCTCAAAAGTTTTGAAGTTATTTATTTATATTATTTTAAGTTTTGAAGTTATTTATTTATATTATTTTAACTTTAAAATGCGTAAAACGGTATTCGTGCATGGCAGGAGAGAAATATTAATTTGTACCATACTTCTCAGCATTTATCTTCAATGCAATTCCTTCTTAAAAAATTACATCCTCAAATTTTGACTTTTTATCATTTATTTAATTAACACTGTTGTTTTATAGGAGTACATATGTATATATGTGCCCTTTAATTTTAGTGGGACCATCTACTATATAGATCATGTTAATAAATGATCTACGTCAAATATTTTAAACAGTGGATCTATAATATTAATCATTTGTATCTTGACATCTAATATGCATATACTAATTAATCTCTAATTAAGCTATCATCCGACCAGTTTCAACTAATTTCTAATTAAACTTGTACCATTTCCAAAGTAACTATCATCTACCAATCATCCTACAAATCAAATTGGATTCGACTATTAATAATGATATTTCATTTATAAGTTATAGACTTATCGACACATGTATGTATGTATATATATATATATATGGGAGTGGATCTAATGAGAACTAGTCTTCATGTGAGAACTAAGAACTAATTCTCACCATCTAATCCGACAAGATCTACAGACCAGATTTAAATAACAATTCGGTGGCATTTTTGTAATAAAAACCAAATTCACTGCCCGTGAAGCTTAGTAAGGGAAAAATCACCATACAACTGCTCAGAGAAAGTTCTCACGAAAACCAACGCTGTAAAATCGAAGAGAAACACTAAACCGGTTCTATATATATATTTGAAATCTTCCGAATGAACAGTAACACCAACAAAAGATTAAATTTTTGAACCAGAAAAGATGAAAAAGCAAGGTGATATATTGTTCTTTTTTTTCTGTATTCTGTTCAATTTATCAGTTTCTTTTTATTCTGTTGTATATTGATGATGTAATTTTTTTTCCGTATTATATTTAGCATTATCGTTTACATTTTTAGCATTGTCATTTCTAATTTAGCATTAACATAACTCTTGTTTTGTTACAGGAAAATTATAAACCAATCATGAACAACGTTATTACATTTTTGTTGAATTATCAATATCGTCCACCCCTATTAGTATTGTCTCATCATAATTTAGCAGTTTTATTTTATTTTTATTAATATCGAAAAACTTGTAGAAATATGTAAAACCTAACATTGTTGGTAATGTATGATTTATCTGTACAATTTATTATGTTTAGCATTATTATTTACAGTTTTAGCATTGTCATTTCTAATTTTAGCATTAACATAACTCTTATTTAGCAATTAGCATGAAAACTTGTCAGGAAAATTATAAACCAATCATGAACAATACTATTAGAGCTTTGTTGAATCATCAATATAATCCATCCCTTGTTAGCATTGTCTCATTATAATTTAGCAATTTTATTTTATTTTTTTAACATCGAAAAACTTGTAGAAACATTTAAAACCTACCAGTTTTAGCAATGTATGATTTATCTGTATAATTTATTGTGTTTAGCATTATCGTTTGCAGTTTTAACATTAATGTCATTTCTCATTTTAGCATTAGCATAAAAAACTTGTCAGTGACATTATAAACCGACCTTGAACAAACTTTGTTACTGTTTGTTGAATTAACATTATCATTGTCATTCTTAGCATTAGAAAATATGTATGTCTGAAAAAAGTTAACATGAACATTATAAACCAATGCATGACACATTTTGTGGTAATATGATTATTGTTCACTAAATCGGCATCATCATATATCATTATAGCATTATCATTGGCACTATTATTCACTACTTTTATCTTTATTATTTAATTATGTATTTAACCTTGTTATTTTATTTACTTAGCATTATTATATAAAAATTTATAGGTGTTAAAAGAGCTACAGAAGATGAAACTACAAGGAGAACAAAAGTTAAAACTACATCCACTCATCAAGATGATAGAAGCAACGAGATGTTTTACAAATATTCATCATCGCAGATAACCATATGCCCATCAATCGAGTATAAAAAATTCAGACAACCCAGAAGAAATCTCCAAAGTGGTGCCAACACAATCTGCAGATTAAATAAGGCACAACTAATCACGTTAATGTTAAAACTAATATCTTCTTCGATAATGCTAAAACAAGTCACAGTAATGCTAAAACTAATTACAGCAATGCTAAACTCTATCATAGTAATACTAAAAGGGTTCAACCCAAATATTACAAAAATATCTCCAATTCATTAAAATAATCCTAATATTACAAAAATTCCACCGCATAACTCAAACTTGGGTATAGATCTTCACCGTCCAAAAACTGAAGGTCTACGGCTCTGATAAGTTTTCTAGGCGGGGGTCTTGAGGTAATTTGGTAATATTTATAAAAAGGCGTTAAGTAGTTGATAACATAATCGTCATGCTAACGAAACATTATCGTAATACTAATGAAAGTTTTCTCATATTGTTAACGAAAAATTAAATTCTAAAAAGTAATTATAAATTATAATTGGATGGAATAAATCGTAATTCGGATATAATAAACTCCAATGATCTAAAAAAGGAATTAAATTCTAAACAATAATTTTAAACCCTAATTGGATGGAATAAATCATAATAGCAATATAAATATATAACATTAACATTATGATATTGTTCTATCAGCACTGCAGATAAACTATATTAGCATATGACAATGCTTCATTAGCATGAGGTATAAATCCTAATTGGATGAAATAAATCCTAATTAATATATTCTAATTTGATTAAATCAACCATATATAATAATCAATTACTAACTAAACAATAAATATTAAATCATAAAAAATAATTATAAATCCTAATTGAAATTTAATAAATCATAATAACAATATAAGTATATGTATTACGTTAATACTATCATAATGATTCGTTCGCACAGTGAATACAATATGTCAGCACATAACAAATGTTTCGTTAACATTATGCTCATAATACTGACACAACATTATTAAAAGCTAACGAAAGCATTTTTTAGCTGGATACGAGTAAAAAAATTATCCTTTGTATTTTCTGTCCATGTATATTTGCACAAACATATCCATGACTGATATTGAATAAAAGAGTATGAAAAGAACTTTAATTTGGTATATTATTTGCTTTAATTCGATTAGAAAAGAGTAAGTTATTATGGTTTAAAGTTTTTAATATTGTTTTTAAAAAAGTGATGGCATCATCAGTTTTATATGGATTTGATGACTATACCCCCACCTCTTACTTCTTTGCCTTGACTTTAATATTAAATCACAGCCATCAGATCATCTAGTTGGATGGTGTAAGATGAGTTTATAGTTTCTACATGAGAAAAAAGATGTATTTTTTTATCCACATATATATAGATGGTGATGGGTTCCTAGTTCTTACACCAGAAAAAGTGTATTTTTTTATCCATATTGAGGAATTAGGAACCCATCTTACACAATCGAACTAGATAATCTAATGACTGAGATTTAATGACAAAGTCAAGGCAAAAAAAGAGGAGGTATGAGTATAGTCATCCAATCCATGTAAAACTAATGATCCCGTCACTTTTTCAAAAAAATCTTAACAACTTTAAACGATAATAACTTGCTCGTGTCTAATCGGATCAATGCAAATAATATACCAATTTAAAACTATTTTCATGTTATTTCATTCAAGACCAGTCATGGATATGTTTGTGTGAATAAATATGGACAAAAAAAATACAAAATATACATTTTTACTCGTATCTAGTGCAAAAATGCTTTCGTCAGCTTTTAATAATGCTTCGTTAACAGTATGATCACGTATTCTAATGAAACATTTATTATATGTTAACATATTGTATTCACTGTGCTAACGAAGTATTATCATAATGTTAACTAGTACACATACTTATATTGTTATTATGATTTATTAAATTTCAATTAGGATTTATAATTATTTTTTATGATTTAATTTCTATTTTTAGTTATTAATTGATTATTATACATGGTTAATTTAATCAAATTAGAATATATTCATCATGGTTTATTTCATCAAATTATGATTATACATCATGCTAATGAAACATTGTCATATGCTAATATAGTTTATCTGTAATGCTGATAAAACAATATTACAATGTCAATATTGTATATTTATATTAATATTATGATTTATTCCATCCAGTTATGGTTTATAATATTTTTTTAGAATTTAATTCATTTTTTTTAGATCATTGAAGTTTATTATATCCGAATTACGGTTTATTTCATCCAATTATGATTTATAATTAGTTTTTATAAATTATTTTTTTATTAACAATATGAGAAAACTTTCATTAGCATTATGATAATACTTCGTTAGCATTACAATAATGTTATCAACTACCCAGCGCCTTGTTTATAATCATTACCGAATTACATTAATACCTCTGCTGAGAAAACTTATCAAATATTACAGAATTGCCACCGCCTTTTTAAGCAAATCTAGGTCTTAGATTTTTGTTGATTTTATGGTGTAAGATAGGTTCCTAGTTCTCATACTAGGATTAGTTTGCATTATAATCACCTATATATATATATATATATATATATAGAGAGAGAGAGAGAGAGAGAGAAAAAAAAAAAGAGAGAATGGATCAAATGAGAACCAGAGCCCCATGTGAGAACTAAGAACCAATTAGAGCCGTAGATCTTTAGTTTTTGGACAGTGAAGATCTGTACCCGAGTTTCAGTAATGCGGTGGTATTTTTATAATATTAGGGTTATTTTAATGAACTTGAGGGTATTTTTGTAACTTAGAAATTCTATTCTATTTGGGCTGAATTTTTTTAGCATTAGTATGATAGGTTTTAGCATTGCTGCAATTAGCTTTAGCATTATTGTGACTAGTTTTAGCATTATCGAAAAAGATATAAATTTTAGCATTAACGTGATTAGTTGTGTCTTATTTAATATGTGGATTGTGTTGGCACCACTTTGGAGATTTTTACTGGGTTGTTTGAATTTTATTTGTAATGATGGATATTTGTAAAATATCTTGTTGTCTATATCATCTTGATGAGTGGGGGCAATTTTAGCTTTTATTCTCCTTGTACTTTCATCTACTATAGCTCTTTTAACACCTATAAATTTTTATATAATACTGTTAATAAATAAAATAACAAAGTTAAAAACATAATTGAATGATAAAGATAAAAGTAGTGAATAATAGTGTCAATGATAATAGTATAATGATGATGTCAATTAAGTGAATAATAGTGTCAATGATAATAGTACAATGATATAATGATGATGTGTCATGCCTTGGGTTTTTAATTTTCATGTTAATTTTTTTGATGCTAAGAATAACAATGATAATGCTAACATCTAACATGATAATGTTAATTCAACAAACTATAACAACATTTATTTTCGGTTGGTTTATAATGCGCTGGCAAGTTTTTTATACTAATGCTAATAAAGGGTTATTCTAATGTTAAAAAGAGAAATGACAATGCTAAAACTGTAAACGATAATGCTAAAAGCAACAAAATGTACAAATACATTACACATTGCCAACAGTGGTAGCATTGCCAACAATGCTAACAGTGGGTGCTGATGCTAATGCTAAACAAGAGTTATGCTAATTCTAAAATTAGAAATGACAATGCTAAAACTGTAAACAATAATGATAAAAGCAATAAAATGTATAGATACATCATACATTGTCAACAGTGATAGAATTGCCAGCAATGCTAGCAGGAGATGCTAATGCTAATGCTAAACAAGAGTTATGTTAATGTTAAAATTAGAAATGACAGTGCTAAAACTGTAAATTGAAAATATGTATACATAAATCATACATTGGCAACAATGTTAGGTTTTTACATGTTCATACAAGGATCTTGTCGCCAACAGAACAAAATGAAACTGATAAATCATCATGAAATAATACGAACAAAGTTTGTTCAAGATTAGGTTTTGTATGTTTCGAAAAGTATTGTTATGCTAACAGAACATGAAAGAAACAACTAAATCATCATAATAGAATGTTAAATCATTTTTCTAAAAAAAAAATAAACGGAATATGGAAAAAAAATTGAACGGTATAACACCTTGATTTTTCATCTTTTCGGGTTCGAAAATTTAATCTTTTCGCTGGTGTTGTTGTTCTTTCGGAAGATTTGAAAAATCTATTGAACCGGTTTTGTTTTACTCTCCGATTTTTTCCGTGTTGATTTGCGTGAGTAAGCTTTCTCTGGAGCAGTTATGGTGATTGAGCTTCTCTTTGCAAATTCTAATCTGCGTATATTTTCAAAATGTTCCGATTTTGTCCTTATTAACCTTCGCAGACAATAGATTTCCATGTTATTACGATAATTTCACCGCATAGAGATTTTAATATGGGCCGTAGATCTTGATTGAATTAGATGGTGAGGACTGATTTTTAGTTCTCACATAGGACCTAGTTCTCACTAGATCCACTCCATATATATATATATATATATATATATATATATATATATATATAGGGGTGGGGTTATATAAAAACAACCCCTTGTGTGAGAAATGAGAACACATCTCACACCACACATCCATCAAAAATCAAAGGTCCAGATTTGATGAAAAAGGCGGTGGCAATTCTGTAATATCTGAAAAGTTTTTCGCGCGGGGGTATTAACGTAATTTGGTAATTCTTATAAAAATCACGGAGGATTTGATAACAGATCGTTATGCTAACGAAGTATTATCATCATGCTAACGAAGCATTATAGGTATGCTAATTAAAGTTTTCAAATGTTGTTAGCGAAAAAAATATTCTAAAAATTAATTATAAACCTAATTTGATTTAATAAACCCTAATTAAATGGAAAAAATCACAATTGAATGAAATAAACCTAATTAGATGAAATAAATATTGGTTGGATGTGGTAAACCCTAAATGACTTGGAACAAATCATAATAATAATATATTTGTACTACGTTAGTATTATGGTTTTGCTTCGTCAGCATTGCGAATACACTATGTTAGCATATGACAATACTCTGTCAACATACGTTATAAACCATAATTGGATGAGATAAACCATAATAATCAATTAAGAACTATAAACAAAAAATTAAATTTTAAAAAAATAATGATAATTAGATGGAATAAACCATAATCGAGATTAAATAAATCATTATTGAGATTTAATAAACCCTAATAAATTTATACTACGCTAGCATGATGATAATTCTTTGTTAGCACAACGAATACATTATGTTAGCATATGTCAAATGCTTCGTTAGCATACGTTATCATATGTTATCATAATGTTGACGAAGAATTATTATATGCTAACGAAAGCATTTACAATCTGGGCACGCGTAATTTTTTTTTTCGTTCATATTTTTTCATCTAAACATAGTCTTTCGACATCTTAAATGAAATATCATTAATAGAGCTTTAATTTGATATATATTTTTTATGAGCATTGGATTAAAAATGAGTAAGTTATGGTCGATTAAAGTTTTTAAGAATTTTTTTTTAATTGTTGACATCATCATTTTTAATGGATTTGGATGAAAATAGCCCCCCTTATTTTTTGCCCTATTATTTACGAAATTGCCACCTTAAATCTCAACCATTGGATTATTAAATTGGATGGTGTAAGATGGGTTCTCATTTCTTACATCAACAAAGTGTTCTCATATGATTCATATCCTATATATATATATATATATATATAAGAAATAGTGCATTTTAAATCATATTTAAAAAAAAATCAAATCTAATATCGTATTTTAAAATTTGCGTTATTAACCACCTAACTTTTGAACTTTTTTTGCAACTTAAATTGTCGAACAAAATTTCGATGACCATTGTTTTTTTTTCATATATGTGTGTGTAATGTAAATGGATCGAATCGAGCCGAATATGCTGATGCTCGAGCTCAACTCGTTAAGAAATATTTAAGTTCGAGCTCGATTCAAGTTTTTTCTCTTATGAGTTCGGCTCGATAAATATTTGTCATGCTCAAATTCAAGTCGAGCTCGACTAGTGAAATGCTTGAAAATTTATTAATTGGGCTTGAGCTTGAATGCTCGAAAAAAGCTCGTTTAATTTACGTAGTCGAGCTCGAAATAAAAGTCGATTTAATTTACCATTCAAAATATTTACAATATTCATGAACATATGTTCGCGAACATGTTCGATTAAGCTCGAGTTTGAATATATTTACAAGCTGGTCGAGCCGGATATTACTCTGTTTAAGTTCGACTCGATAATTTTATTGAGCTCGATTCGAGATTCGAATTCAGCTCATTTAGAAAATGAATGAATTTTAAACGAGCTTTTTTCAAACTGAACTCCGAATGATTCCCGTGTGACCATGTTCATTTACAGCCATTTATGACTGATCGGGCTATATTTACATACATATTTTGGGCCATTTTTGGTATTGTTTTGATATGTTAATTACCTCACGATCGTGTTTTGTGGAAGAAAATGTGTTTTAGGAATGATTTCAGGTGATTAACACATATATGAAGGAATTGGCCAAGATTGTGGAGAGTTTGCAGTCGAGAAAAGTGAAGAGAATTTGGAGAGTCTGGAAAAGCCACGCCGTATGGGCATACTGCAGGAAGGACTAGGCCGAGAATCTGGAAGCTGAACCTGAGCGTGTATTTTGGGCTTACGCGCGGGATTTACTAAAGCCCATGACCTAGACGCGTCTCACAGCTGCTCCACCGCCTCAAGGAGTCCCTCTTTTATCTCTTTCCTAGTTTGATTAGATCTAGGATTCTATTTCCATGTTGTATACTATTTTATTAAGGATATTATATATAGATTAGGACTTATCCCTATTCATAATTAATTCGATATTCACTCAGCAAAGAGAGACGTTTCCTCTGGAGCAGATTTATTCCATCTTCTTCGATTATTTCATGGTATTCGTTTCTTTAATATTTTTGTGCTTCAATTCTAATATGTGTTCGAGCTAATTTCTTCTTATTCCGGTGACAACTAACGAAGCCCTGACCTAGCTAAACTGTGAGATCTATTTGTGCTTTTCTCGTTCAATTAATTGCATGCATTTGTTATTCTTTATATTTCGAGTCGTTAATTGTTTCGATATTACTAGATAGTTGCAGATATTTAGTGAGTTGGAATTAATTAGTAGTCAATTAAACCGGTCATCCGTAATTGTGGTTTAAGTTTAATTAGTGGTGAAACGGTTCTTCAGAACCAGGGAGAATAACAATCTTAATTTAACGGTCCTGCGTCAGAGTCTGTTAATTATGAATCGGGTTCCTCTAGACTTTAAGGATGTCGGCTCATTAAACCTATAGAACGTCTCTTACGGTTGTCAGTCAATTAGGGAAATAACTGGTGAAGCGTCTTCCTGATTATCGAGAAACTACGGAGGAATTAGGCTGCGTCAGTAAGCGTCTTCGGTAGCTATAACTGATTTGTATGTGTTAATTGAATTAATCTTTGCGTCGAGGATCGGTTTAGGTAAGTTAGGGTGGAGTTAATTGGAATCCGAAATATTTCTTCTAATATTTTAAATATGTTCATTCTGTTTCATCGTGCATCTCTCAATTTATTTGTTAATTTCGTTTGTTTTATTATAATCACAGAAACCTACTTGAAAGTTTGGTTCTACATATTGGAAATTTAGAGTAATTCTCGTCGTTCCTTTGGAAGACGATCTCGCTCATCGTTGTACTGTACAGTAAGGGCATACCGACTGCTGTCGGGAAATTTATTTTTGGTGTAAAGCGAAGCACCAATGACTATTATTGATTTGGCAGCATAGAACCACATTTTTTCCCATGTCAGCGAAAAATCACGTGCTACGCCCGTGCACCCCCAAGCTACTGTAGTTTTGTGTGGGTTAGTGTGTCAGTGTGTGTGTTTATGTTATTTTTAGGAAGTAAGATGAGCATTTGCAGCAAAAAATGGAACCGTAAAATAGGGGAAGGACAACGCAGCCACAGTTATAACTCTACTCCTTCCATGTTATTTTATTATAATTCTTATGAATATTTTAATTTCTTTATATATTACAATTATTTTTATATATGAATTAATTAAATAAAAATTAATATTAAAGTTAATTCAATTATATTAAATTGCCTTATAAAATGTTGAAGCATAAAATTATATCAACATTTAAAAATTGTAGGGCTAGATTGACATATCCATTTTGATTATTAATGGTCAGCATTGAATGCATTATGCATATGAATAGTGCTCTGTGGAATAGGTTAGTGATTTGTAATTAAATTGTAAGGTTGAGATTGAAAGATTCATTTTGATTATCAACGGTTGACATTAAAAACACAGGGATTGCACTTTCTAGAATAGGGAAGAGCTTTTACTGATAATTATAGGGCTAAAATTGAAAGATTCGTTTTGGTTATGACCATGAAAACACACGGATTGTGTTTTCTATTATGTAGTGTTGAACAATTATATATTGAACAATGCATAAAAAGGTATCTAAAAAAAACATATGTAAAAGAGCGAGGTCTTGAGTTCAAGATCCACCGCTCCATTTAACTCAAAAACATAAAAAATAAAATGCTTAATTTGCTTATTAGTTATTTGTATTCAATAAAATGCTTCATTTGCACATCTTCAAGTTTAAGTAAATTAATGATCAAACAAATTCAAACATAAATTTTAAAAACTCTTATCATTTCAAACTTGTTTGAAATGTTGGCTCAATAGACAATCATTTTGTGGTCCAAATATCTTCAAGTTCTTAAGATAGTAATTGAAAATTACATCATAAATGTACGTTTTACATTCCCTTACCCAAGATGAACTAAGCACATAAGAATATTTTTTCACCAAATTTCACACTTACCCTCACAAAAAAGAGATTAAATCATAAAAATAACATGAAATTGGATGATTACTAGCATTATTAACTACAGAAAAATGATATATATGCAAGGGTATATGATTATTACCTCCTGTATAACTGTATTGCATAAATATTGATGAACTAAAAACTAACGTCTCTCTTCTCTGAAGGCAACAAATCTAAGCTCCAAGAAAGGCTAATTTGAAGGCAATCTAAATGCTTTTGTTATTTCATGTGAAAGGGAAAGCACAAAAAAAAAAACTCGAGACAAATTTATGTTTTCTTTCTGTCAAAACCAAGGAATATCCCCATCACAAGATATGCATCCCTAGCATTTCTAACGAGTACAACTTTAAAAGTATCTAACATTACAATAACTTAAAGAAGACCACCTTGATGCAACTTCAACATCAAATTCTCTTCCAACAAAAGAAAAAAGAACCAAAGAGCACCTCATCTTAGTAAAAGAACCCAAGAACTTTACCCCCGACATTTTTCCTACGAGCTTCTTCATGATCCATGATTCCAGCAGATGTTGTCAGCACGATATAACCAAACTGCAATCAACATCACATACAAATGACACAATTATAAAACATATCATATTCTACAATAGATCAGTGTATTACAGAAACTCTCCATATTCAACTGAACAAATACAGGTTTTGGTATTTCATTTCCACCTGTCTTGATGGAAGAAGTCTTGCAGTCCAAGGCTCAATTTCCTTGACACCAACATCAAACCTAGGGCTGATAACACCGCACTTGTTAAGTCTTCCGTTCAATTCAACCACAATTTTTCCAGATCTATGGTCATCCACATACTCAAACTCCCCAATATACCCTGTTGAGGCAAATCACATATGAAACTTGTTGCGGGAAAGATTAGCACGAAAGCAAAACCAGTATTTAACTAAAGAAGAAACAAACCGTGCTTCTGCATAACCAGAAGAAACTTGATAATCACTTTCGATGAGGGCCTGATCATGACCTGTCTCTTCCCTCTCTTCTCAGCATTATACATGCTCTTCAGAGCATCATTCAACACACTGACTCTCACCATCTTTTAAAGCCAGCTGATACCCAAAAAAAAATTATATTGAGTATTATGTAGGGAAACAAGATTAACTCCATAAACCATCAATAAAGCCAGGGGTGGAAATTGATAAAAGTATGCTGAAATTTGAAAATGCCTCATCATAAACAATAAAATCATAATAAAGACAGACATACGAAGTATGGAATATTTACAGGAACAATTCTAATGACGCAATTCTCCACACACATTCAAACACAAAACAGTTGCCAAAATCATCAACAAAAAAAAAATGGAAATACATTATATCTCCTAAAGCAAAATCCATGTAAAATCAACGAATTTCCAAGCAACTGTATCCAATCCTGCAAATTTGCTAAATCGCCAAAACGGCAAGAGTGGTTGTGGATCGCAATGAGCTTTTTTATCCCCAAATATGGAGGCAAAAACTCAATGAGAGCCGATTGTGCAAGCAAAACCAATTACAGAACCGCTGTAAAAAATTGTTAACGCCGTAAAACCGCTGTAGAAACTTAAACAAGTTACCTGCAGAAAGATCGTCGGCGGGCGGCGGGGTAAAGAAGCGGAGACGCGAGCGACAAAAATAACAAATATGTAGGGTAGGGTTTTGGGCTTTTCAGAGACACTGTCGAGTCGAACTGAGGCTGAACTTAGTTTTCCCCTCATTTTCGAAATTCTATTTTTGTCATTTTAAAATTAATATATTTTATTAATTACTAATATTAAATTAGATTGTTGATACTTATTATTGACGTGTTGTTCCCGTATGAGAACTATCTAATATATTTATTAAATAATTCAACGTATATGAAAATGGCCACTATAACAAATATACATAAATAGTCTTCTTCATAGAAATATAAGTTTTTAGCTACTCCTATCAAAATACTCTTAATTTCAAATGCGTCTTGTCATATTTTGAGAATTGCAATTGCTATCATACCACGTCATAATATGATTATCTACTAAGATATATCCATTGTGAATTAGGTCTATTGATCAGGACAAAAACGATGAATTTTATTTAATTTAAGACTTTAATGTTTTGATCTATCAAGTTATTAAAACTAAATACACGCACATGCATTTCGATTAATTTGTATTGAATTTCAATGAAACTGCAACATGAATTATATGTTGAATTTTAATTAATAATATATTAAAATAATTAAAAAACAAAATACATGATCTTTTTATGATTTTAGATAAACAAATTCAATAATTTACGCTTTAAAATGATAGTTTTTACTTTGAAGTCGCGAATTGATAATAAGTTTTTTTTTTTTTTTTGCCCTAAACCGATAACCTATTATATTACTTGAACTTTTCTTTTATTCCATTGCACTGATAAAATTAAGGTACATAAACTTTTTTTGTTTGTAACTAAAAGTTATATTCGTTTGTGTAGTCCTTTTATGCTTAAAGATAAACTAATGTGCATGCTCGAAGATTAGTTCGATAAATACATAACAATGCGTCAAATATTAATATATTAGAAATTATATAGATATTAAAAAGGTACAAATACAAACATAAATATATTCTTCTTTCGTCTTCTTATTCCTTTTTTTTTTGTTTACGAATATGACATAAATATATTCTTATTTTTAAATGTAGCCTAAAATGAAAGATGGTAAATGTATTAATCCAGTCACACGACACAAGAGAAATACGACTCCTAGCTACTTGATTTTTTTTTTTAAAACGAGAGTGCAAAACTATCCAATTTATCAAAATTATCCTTTTGTCTTTGTCCAACAATTTTTTTAATCACCAGTTTTGCCATGAACAATCATTTTTTGTTATTTATATTAGTTCACTATCCACCCTCAAAAACTAATATCAAGCCTAGGTTTCTTTTGAGCTTTTTATGGGGTTTATGATGAGTATGCCGATTGGAGATGTATATAAGTCAAATTACCATTCAAATGGAGTGAATATGTTATTTTTAGGTCTATCATGAGCATCTCATGTCCAGTAAAGTGGTCCGGATAAAATATATTTACGTGAAAGTCAAAAAGAATAAATTTCCAATAAGAAAATTAAAGAATGGAGATTTCGTGCTTCACATAAAAGTGGGTAGTCTAAAGCTATATTCACATGTAGTAGCAATAACACGAGAAGAAAGTGGTCCACATTAAAGACATTCACGTGAAAATTAAAGAGAATACCAATAAAAAATAATGGCATTTCATGCTTCATATGAAAAAAGCTAGCATTCACACGTAGTAGACTAGTAGCAATAACACAAGAAGAAAGTAGTCCGCAGAAAAGACATTCACGTGAAAGTTAAAGAGAATAAATTCTCAATAAAAAAATATTGGAAATTTCGTGCTTCACATGAAAATTAGTTATCCAAAGCTAGCATTCACACGTCGTAGCAATTAATAACACGAGAAAAAAGTGGTCCACAGAAAAGACATTTATGTGAAAGTTAAAGAGAATAAATTCCCAAAAAGAAAGAATGGAGATTTCGTGCTTCACGTGAAAGTGAGTTGTCCAAAGCTAGTATTCATATGTAATAGAAATGGCACGAGAAGTAAGTGGTCCACATAAAATACATTCACGTGAAAGTTAAAGAGAATAAATTCTAAATAAAAAAGAATGAGGATTAATTAATGTTTCATATGAAAATGATTTCTCCAGAGCTAGCATTCACACGTAGTAGCAATGACATGAGAAGAAAGTGGTGCATAAAAAAGACATTCACGTGAAAATTAAAAAGAATAAATTCTCAATAAAAAAAGAATGGAGATTTAGTGTTTCATATGAAAATGAGTTGTTCAAAACTAGCATGCACATATAATATATCAATAATACAAGAAGGGTGGGAGAGCCTTCAAAATTTCCATACAAGGAGAAACTATAAGCATTATTGTAACAGTATCAAGTTTCAAGTTTTCTTTTTTATGAAAGCACGCGTTCCAACTACAAAGTCTACAATACCAAGTTTTCATTGCACTTTTATTATCCAAAAGTTACTGGTTTAATTTTTAACTCAGGAGAAATACCAATTAGAAAGAAAAAACACATGTCAAATAATTATAAAAAACTTAATACTAAAATTAAGTAACAATAATTATTTATACAGTATTTTCTCGTTCGACAAATTAAAACTAAGAAAGGTTAGAAATCGCTTCAATGTTATCACTCTTTCCATCTATAGACTATGTTTACTCTCTCCAGCACACACAAATAAATGAACAAAACATATTTTGATGCTTATAAATTTATTTTATTTTTTGTTATTTTGATTTAAGTTATATTCTTCTAGGTAGGATCTCATGTTAATGTCACACATTTCATGTTGCACTCCATATTCCAATATCAAATTGTGAGTTTTTCTCTTCTTAAAAAAAATAATTTTACTTACATTTTTCTCTTCAATTTCAATTTCTCGTGCTTTAGTTTAATTTTACAATAATTAATTAATGTATAAAATTATTTTTAAGTATTTAATTTTAAATTTTTTAATTAAGAAATGATTATTATATTGCATAATTAGCATTCATAACTTCCTAAATTATTTTTTTTGTGATAATATTGACTATAGTTAATAATATTATAACTAATTTTTATTTGTATAATAATTATTATTAAATTCATAATGTGATAGTGTAACACATAATGTGTAATAAAGATTTCGAAATTAATATTATTCTATATATGTATGTAATCAAACCAAATCGTCTATTGCATCTTTTGTTTTGCATTCTTATCGCACACTCGATATTCTTTGCTTTTTTTTCTTTGATTTCAATTTATTGTGCTTTAGTTTAATTTCACATTTACGATTTAGAGTTAATCTTATCCAATTATGGTTTATTATAAAATTTTAGTATTTAATTTTTAAATAATCAATTAATAACTAAAATCTGAAAATTAAATACTAAAAAATCATAATGCACTTTAATTGGATATGATGATCCTTAAATAAAATGTCTATAACTAAACGAAAGTATAATGACAAAAACTTATATTAGACAGTCTAACGAGTCACAATCCGTTAGACAAGCCAAATCAACCCAAAAGTCCTAAACCCACCATAACTACTAAGACTATCATTATTAGTAACCAGGCAAACATCCAACCCAACAAATAGTCTCAATATTTAATTAATTTCTCTCTCTT
Source organism: Perilla frutescens (assembly GCA_026008535.1). Classification (NCBI taxonomy): domain Eukaryota; kingdom Viridiplantae; phylum Streptophyta; class Magnoliopsida; order Lamiales; family Lamiaceae; genus Perilla; species Perilla frutescens. The sequence goes on along the minus strand of BRKX01000010.1, from coordinate 47,512,466 downwards.
CTACGTCACCAATATTCTATACAATCCAACCACACACAATTTGACAGTTTTTCAGTAATAACCCCAAACACCCAACCACAACATTATATATATATTTTTTCTTTTATTAATAAATATAACATAATTAATCAAATTAAAATTAATTATTATTATTACTGAAAATTGTAATAACACAAAACAACAAACTTATATAAAATAGACAATATGATAAAATACAAAACAATAGTATATGAGTGCAATCCGATAGTATAATCTGTGAGGCGTGTGAAAATATAGCAAAATTGATATCTATTTATAGAGAATGAAAAAAATATAAATTTGAGTATTTTTTTAATGCATCATATAAAAAAAATATATGTATTATATCTATTTATCCAAATAAAATTTACATATCCAATAGAATGGAGACAAGTGTCTAGATAAAATTTACATATCCAATAAAATATAGATATAATGTATATATTTTTTAAGGGCAAATGTTCATTTTTTTTTTTGTTGTTGAAGGTAACCCGCAGCCGCTACCGAGGTGCGCACTAGGTAAACCCCGCGGTCCCGCCCCTGTGTAATAGCCTACAAACCACACAGAGGAGGTAAACCACACTTGGCAAGCCAGATATGACAGGCTCACACCTAGTGGTGTTGGTGGGATTCGAACTTGAGACCTTTGGTCTCAACTCTCAAGATATCACGACTCCACCACTAGGCCATCCCCGAAGGGACGACAAATGTTCATTTTGATCCTATAACTATTTGTGTAGGAGCGCTTTGATCCCTATTTATCTTTTTGGTTCAAAACGATCCTATAACTATTTTAAAGGTTTAATTTGGTCCCTATTTTGATCCTCCAACTATTTTAACACACTTTTTCACATAATTAGATTATTTCACACATTAACACACACTTTTTACACACATATGGATTGGACACGAAATTCCACCATTTTCACAAAGAATTCTCATATGGATTGGACACGAAATTCCACCATTTTCACAAAGAATTCTCATATGGATTGAACATGAAATTTTCTCCATTTTCACAAAGAATCCCTCACTATTTTATGTTTGTATAGAAAATTCTTAATTATTTTATTTAGCATAACGTAAATAATTATTTTTGTATGTTTTTAGTTGTTTATTTTATTTTATAATATAATAATGATTCATATTACTTAGATAATTTCATTTATTTCATGAAAAAATGTGCGTTAGTGTATGTGAAATAATCTAAGTATCTAAATATTATTAATAAATGAAAATATAAAAATATGATAAAATAAAAAAACATACAAAAAATAAAAAATAACTAAAAACGTACAAAAATAATTATTTACATTATGCTAAATAAAATAATTAAGATTTTTCTATACCAACATAAAATAGTGGGGATTCTTTGTGAAAATTGAGAAAATTTCATGTTCAATCCATATGAGGATTCTTTGTGAAAATGATAGAAATTTCGTGTTCAATCTATATGTGTGTCAAAAGTGTGTGTTAATGTGTGAAATAATCTAATTATGTGAGAAAAATATGTGTTAAAATAGTTGGAGGATCAAAATAGAGATCAAATTAAACCTTTAAAATAGTTATAGGATCATTTTGAACCAAAAAGATAAATAGGGATCAAAGCGCTCCAAATAAATAGTTATAGAATCAAAATGAGCCTTCACCCATTTTTTTAATAATTCATTAAAAAAACAAAAAATACCAATATGAAAGAGAATAGAGAGAGAGGAGAGAGACCAACTGGTTGCTTGGTCTTCGCTGGTCGACCGCCGAGATGCAACCACCATAATATTTTTTTTTTAATTTTGTTTGCTGATGTGGGGTCGACCACCCTCACAAGTTCGCACCGATAAACGTAGTATAACAAAAATCTTCCCATCAACATATGCATGTGAGCCAATCATGACACACGTATGCAATTTTATTTTTAATTTTTTTAAACTTTTATTTTGTATCAAATGCAGTGTACGAATCAATGCATTAGCATTGAGAAAGTGTACTGCGTGAGACATCGAATAAAAAAAATAATTTAATTGTAAAAATTAAATATATGTGTAAAAGAATAAAAAAGGAAATAAAAATTTGAAAACTAAAAGTGCAAAATGGGGACCATTAAAAAAGTAAAATAGAAAAGAAAAGGGGACCACCTGCAAGGTCAAATATAAGATCTGTGATCTGTTACACGATCTCAAAAATAAAAAAAATTGAGTGTGCAATAAAGAATATGATGTAATATACACATGGAATACAAAATATATATATATATATATATATATATACATATAAATATATATATATATATATATATTTATTTAAGTGTGGGAAGAGGAAGAGAATGAGATGGAGCAGTGTGCAATAAATGGAAAAATTTGAAAAAGCAAAAAATACATCACCAAAATCCAGACAGAGTAATTGAAAGGGCATTTCCGTAAATCCAGGAAGTGGCAGTCCAGAGTTTCACTATTTCACAGCCTTTCTTGCTTACGCATTAACATCAGTTTCCTTTTCTTGTTTCCTCCATTTTCATTTTCATTTTCATTTTCACCTCCTTCAACCACCCCCCACCCCCCTCCTAAACACACACCAATCCCCTCTCCAGATTCTCCCCTTCGCCGGGAACACCGAATTCCCCAAATGGCTTCTGATTCTTTGCTACCATTTCAAGATTTGAACCACCTCCCCTCCACCTCCACCGCCGCCACCACCTCCCCCGCCGCGATTCTTCTTCCCAAAATCGAGCCCAAACTCGAGCCCCTCGACGAACCCTTATCGTCTCCTCCACCGTACTACCCCGCCTCCGTCGCCGCCGCCGCCGCTGCGGCGTCCTCCCTCAACCTCTTCTCCGAATTCACCCGTCTCTACGGTCTCTTTCAGACCACTATTCCTCAAGGCTTTCAACCGAACGACGGCGTTTCAGCTCTGCCGGAGTCCCACCCCGATTCACGCGCGATTGTGTCAGTCCCTGACCCACAATCCAACCTCTCGAATGTTGTCCTGACGCCACGTGGCGGCCGGAAGTACCAGGCCCGCTCCTCTGAGCTGGTTCGGATCATGGATCTCAAGCCTGAAGACGAGCTCTATTTCCGCCGCACGGTTCGCAAAACCCGGATGCTTTTTGACTCGCTGCGCGTGTTTGCAATCGCGGAGGACGAGAAGAGGAGGGATATGTTGGGTCCCAACCGTCGGACGAGGGCGGACTTGAAGGCGGCGGCGTTATTGAGGGAGCGGGGGTTGTGGCTCAACCGCGACAAAAGAATCGTGGGGAATATGCCGGGACTTTTGGTTGGTGATGTTTTCTTTTTCAGGATGGAGCTGTGTGTAATTGGATTGCACGGGCAGGCGCAGGCCGGAATTGATTACGTCCCGTCTAGCCAGAGCTCTAACGGGGAGCCAATCGCAACGAGCATTATTGTTTCTGGTGGCTATGAAGATGATGAGGATGCAGGGGATGTGATAGTGTATACGGGCCATGGAGGGCAGGACAAGAACAACAGGCAGGTGGTGCACCAGAAACTGGAATGTGGGAACTTGGCATTGGAGAGGAGCATGAATTATGGAGTCGAAGTGAGGGTTATTCGCGGTTTCAAATATGAAGGTAGTGCTAGTGGTAAAGTTTATGTTTATGATGGATTGTACAAGATTGTTGACACTTGGTTTGATGTTGGGAAATCGGGGTTTGGGGTTTTTAAGTTCAAGCTTATTAGGATAGAAAATCAGGTGGAGATGGGGAGTAGTATGATGAAGTTTGCTGTGAGTTTGAGGACGCGGCCATTGGATGCTTGGCCTAAAGGTTATGTTTCACTTGATTTGTCCAAGAAAAAGGAAAATTATCCGGTTTTTTTCTACAATGATGTTGATGAGGATAATGACCCAATTTATTATGACTATCTTATTACTTCTCTTTTTCCACATTATGTATGTAATGCTGGGAACACACGTGGTTGTGATTGTGCTGGGGGGTGTCTTGATGATTGCTTATGTGCTAGGAAAAATGGTGGTGAGTTTGCATATGATTTGCAGGGAATTCTTGTGAGGGGCAAACCTTTGATATTCGAGTGTGGGCCACATTGTAGTTGCCCTCCCACTTGCCGGAATCGTGTGACACAGAAGGGGATTAGGAATCGATTTGAAGTGTTTCGGTCAAGGGAAACTGGTTGGGGAGTGAGGTCATTGGACTTGATCCAGGCTGGTTCTTTTATTTGTGAGTATGCAGGAGTTGTTCTCACTCGTGAGCAAGCACAACTATTCACAATGAATGGTGATAGGTTAATTTACCCAAGTCGTTTTGCTCAAACCTGGAAACAATGGGGCAATCTATCAGAAGTATTCTCCGACTATGTTTGCCCAGAATTTCCATCAATCCCTCCTTTGGATTTTGCCATGGATGTTTCAAGAATGAGGAATGTTGCGTGCTACATGAGCCATAGTTCAAGTCCAAACGTCTTGGTGCAGCTTGTATTGTATGATCACAATAATCTGTCTTTCCCACGCCTCATGCTATTTGCTATGGAGAATATTCCTCCCATGAGAGAGCTTTGTATTGATTATGGTGTAGCTGATGAATCAAATATGGGAAAGCTTGCAATATGCAACTAGTTCTTCTTGTTATGTTAGCTCAATGGTAAACTTGCTGGGAAGCTTTCTGGGGAGATCTTGTACTAAGGTAACTTATACAGTTATACTTATTTGTTTTGGACAATATCTTTATCGCTTTTGATTTTGATCATTTTAATTTTTAAATGGTTAGTTTCTTCTGATTGATCTGACTTTGAATTATCAATATTTGTTGTTAAAAATCTCTGTTGGTGTACATGAAACAAGTGTGCCTTCTTCATTTTGAAATGCACTCATTATTTTTCTTTTTAATGTGCTTTTGCTTTCATATGTGACTATGACCTACTTATCACTTCTATTACCCAATTATGAATTGCATTAAGATGCAAATTATGAATAAGGGGACGCTCCTCAGTAAAAGGACAAGACATCCTTGCAGGGGAAACAATAAAAAAGAAGAGATTTTTTTCAAAAGTTTGGTTATGCTTTGCAAATTTTATCTCTTGATCTTGTCAGAACCAGTTTAATGCTATGTTTAAATTGACTTATCTGTGAGGAAAATTGTGGACTTGTGGTTTCCTGTACTAATTTTCTGTTTTTGTGAATTGAGTTTTATGGGAGGAAGATTATGGAACAAAGTCGTGTCTTTCCTTCTGAGGATCATAAAGCCATTCCTTGATGTTTCCTTTAAGTATGGACAAATTCTTGAAGGTTTCGAGAATCCATCCACCACTGTAACATAAACAATCATTAAGAATACTCTTAACATTATATATAGAATCATTTTTATCTGCCTTTGGTAAAAATGATTATATATAAAATCACAAGCCTCAAGGTTTGTGTACTAAACACAGAGAACTTCTCCATCATTTGGTCCTAGTAGTATTTCCTCCTTACAATTAGATTATTATAGTTTGTCCACACTCTATGAACTATCCTAAAAGTTCAAAGACACTAAACTGCTGCCCAAATTGAAATTTATGAAAGTGATTTGGTTGGACCTTACCCAGCTTTGGAATTCTTCTTTGCACAACTACACTGTGCTTGCTCTAAAAGTGTTGGTGGACATGATACTTGATTGTCTATTGTCGGTGATGTTGGAAATTACATTTAGCTGTCTTTTTTGATAGTATGGTCTAAGACAATAAGGTCTAGGTGTCAATCTGAAATAGTATTCTTACTCTTTTTGATGATACTCAATGAAGATGAAAGAGGTCAGGTATTCCTTACTATGGGACTCACTTGATATTGCAATTGGGTTGTAAAGGTTATATCTAATTATCATAGTGATTACAATAGTATTTTTATCTGAATTTGTGAAGGGCTAATTAGATAAATTAATTTCTTGTGACGAACTAAAATGAAATGAAAGGTGGAACATAATAACTTTCGAAGCTTGATAGTTGATACTACATTGGAGCACACTGCACAGCAAGAGTAACCAACCACTCTTGCTGTGATAATAGAAGCTCCATGGAAGTTTGAATTGGATGGCATTCATCTTGGGGTGGGTTTATTTCTTAATGATATTGCACAATCAAGACACTTGATTGACATCCGCTAAACAATTCCGTGGGATTCATTAATTATATTTTCATGAAAACAAATCAACTTTGTTCTTGAATAATCCTTCCTCTTCACTTTTTAAAATGATTGGGGAAGACCTAAACAAATACCTTTTTATTAATTGTATTCTATTTATGAGGTTGGATCCCCATTGAAGAATCAGTCAAATAGGTGGAGCCAGTCCATCTACACATGCCTGCTTTTCTACAACTCTAATTAAACAAAGGATTTTAAGGTTCAAAATGTGCTAAGGTGTTGTATGACTATACTCAAACCCTATTTTGTAGCTTCCGCAACATCTTTGTGGTGGCTCCCTTCCTCAACTCGTTTTTAGGAAAATAATAAAAGATTTGATTTGTTTGTGTTGGATCATCTTCATTGTCACCATTCCTTCGCAATTCAAGAGACCTCGCTAAAAGCCAACAATTTTTGGTAAATATCTTGTTCATTCAGAAATATTAAATCTCATGGGAAGTGTTCACTATTTTATTTCACCTAAAATACAATTCGCAAGTGTATGAGGTAATTTATAGTAAAATTATGGTGAGCAAGTTGTATGCACATAGACTAAGTACCTGATTCTATTATTCTACTTAAAAGGTTTGGATTTTAATTAACTAAAATGAATAGCAAAAATAATAGAAATAAATAAACAAGAACTCAAACTTAAAAGAACGGTGGAACTTCATAGAGAAAGCATACTCTAGGGAATTATACTTCTATGGATTTAATGAACACATTCAACCAATTTAATTCCTAAATTTGCTGGAGAATCACTTAAGTATCTAGTCCCTTTCTTTCGAGTAAGTTCTAGACGTGGATTAGGTATTAATTATCATCTTCCGATCTTAAATTATTTCTCAACTCCAGATGGTTCATTAGATTTATTCTCCTCATGATAATCTACCAATCTTCTGATCTAGCAAGCTCGTGTTGTGCATTTTTAATCTGTTAACAAATTAACCTCTTTCGAGAGATAATAAATTATCTACACAAGTGTAATTGCTGGCCAAACATTCACACGAGACAACATAAATCGAAGAAGCATAAGCAAATGGAGGAAAAGACAATAATATTAATTAAAACCACATAAATCCAGATCCATATAAAACCCTAGAATCTCTAATAAATTAGCTACTCATAGTGTATTTCAAATCCGCGGAAATAAAATAAACAATGGAAGCTAGTATGATAATCTCAACTGAAGAAATCATAAACTAAAACTTATGCCAAAGTCTTGAATATTCAGTCTTTGTCTCTTTTCTGTGTCTCTGCGTTCTTGAGGATTCTCACGTCATAAAAGCCATAGAATTTTCGTCCACAATCAGCCCTTAAATAGGTGGGGAAGTCTAAGCCCAAGAATGAAAGAAAACCGAGCCCGAAAAGGTAAGTTAAGTAATAATCCGCCGAAAAGTCGCGCTGTCCGTGCTTGATGAGGCATGGACTGTGCTTAATCAATCATAATTTACTGTATTGCAAACATTAATAGCCACAGCATTGACCGCCTGGTCTTTACTCCATCTTTAAATCCTGGAAATTCTCCCAACTCCGATCTAGCTCGGAACACATCCAAAAGTCGTAGTTTCTTGTCAAAACTCAATAAACCCGTGACGTGCCAACATTTAAAGAAATCAGCAATAAACGTCACAATAGGCTATGCAATCGTATAAAATAAATGTCTAATTAACCCCGAAATGCAAATAAATCCTAGGTTTATTAGGAAGTTAGCCTAAGCTTTATAACCTTTTGCATGATTGGAGTATCATTTGTATAATTCTTGTTGGTGTTTTCACTGTTTTGGAAATTATTACAATCTTCAAGGGGTTAGGTTTTGCTGATACGATGGTACTTTACAATTTTAATTAATTCTTTAGTGGATCTTGTCTTCCCAGGCATAAATATTGAGGAATTCACTCAGAAACATAAAAATACACAAATTTTTTTTCACCAAAATTTACACTCAGAAGCATAGAAGGCATCAAAAGATAGGCATAGTAAATTCATGAATCAACATAAAAGTTGAACATTGGGAGATGTTACTTATCACAAAGTGGAACATTCGGAGATGTTACTTATCTCAAAGTTGAATGTTCCAGAGCTTGTAAAATCCTGAAAATACTAAATCTTCTCAAATCTAAACACACAGAAGCAATCTGTGATGAAGGTGCTTTTTACTCGATCAGGCTGCACGTAACTACTTGAAAAGTACTAATAGTATTAAAATAAACTCAATCCCATTCTCTCTTGTACTTTTCTTACCCTCGTTGCTCAAAACATATCAAGCCTAACTAAATCTGGATTAAAAACATGCATCCCCTTTAAGTTATTTGTACCTTTCTCTTACATGCCAAAACTTTCCACATGTGCAATGACTTATATCATAATCTAAAGCTCCTCTATAAAAAATAAGAAAAAGTCTAAAGCAAGAGTTATTTAACAATAACTATCTATTGAATATCTTTTCCTGATGGGGATTCTTTTTTGCCACCTTCCATAATAGAATTATAAGAGGGTCCCTTTTTCTTATTCATACTTCATGAGATTATTGATATACAACTATGCTTGTAGGTAAATTCTACTTTTGATAAGAAGCATTTGGTAAATGAGAAAATAGAGAAATGTTTTAGGAAATATTTAAAACCTGTTAGCACTGAATTGTCAAAAAATTATATACCTAAATTCCTCTTTTGGCTAGGTTCTAATGGCCCATTTTGTAAGATCGAAGTTTCACCATAACAAGTGTTATAGCAAATCCAGATTAGTATTAGTAACAAAATTGGGAAGTTACATATCTTTCAGCCTCTTGCTTTTATTATTGATCTGAGTCTATGTATGTCAGGTCAGTCATCTCCTTTGGATTTAGTATCAATGCTCTGTTTTCTTTTTCTCTGCATTAACTAATGATTATTTAATTGTACCATTTCTAAGTCATCAGGCTCTTAATAATGAACAATTGTTACATGCAAAATCAAAGTCGATAAATAACATTAGAGTGCAAGTAAGAAGCTAAAATTGGGTCTTCGAATTAAATGGAAATTAATATAATATTTATAACATCCAATAATTTTATCCCTATAACATTTATTGATATGATGCGATTTCAAGTAGACATTTTTCTGCTAATGGAAACTTAATGATTCCACAATCTGTAAGTTTCCAAAACCTTACTAAATTGAGTTGTTCTCTTGATAAAAATCTAAACTTAATTAAGTAGGAATGTAGGATATTTATTACTACTGTTATTGTTTTCTTATCCAAAGAAAAAAGTTGTATTGATTTTTGTTTTATCTAAGTACCTGCTGTCATGTGATAATTTACACCTTTGCTTGTGGCGTGTGTATGTCTGTATCAAAACTCTTGCATAATTTGACACCCTTCATGCTTTTGATACGTTATATCCACTTAAAACATTTAAAGACATGGCTTGTGATCAATTAGAAGGTAATACATAGTCAATACATGTATTCAGAGGCTTGCATGATTATTTGCAAGCAAATTATATGTAAGTTTTGACATATTATTGGTTTTTCTTTTTAGTTCCACACAGTTGGCTTGATTGTGTCTTTAGTTTATTAAATCCTCGACACCATATTTTTCTGATTCTGTTTTTGCCATAGAAGTACAATATTATTTCTTTGATTCAATGTAGAATGTTTTTGTAATCTGAATTCATCAAATGGTAATGTGGTTATTCCCTACAATATCATATCATGTAGTGATATAGTAGTCCAGTGGTCATGTACTACAAAAAAGAAATAAAAATCGATACATTCTCACATACAAATAGGAGTTTATAGTGACAATACAAATATAATCCTTGGATTGCATTTTGGAGGAAATATTTTTCTGTTCTTCATTTTTATGCGGCTTGTCTTTTACCGATTCTTGCTCAATTTAATTTTCTTGTGCAGGCACGAAGTTGACAGTTTTGGACAGCACAAACATGGCATGAAACTTATGCTGCTTGGCATGTAAATTGAAATTCCTTCACATATTTCTTTTGTGCTCGTTTTCTGATGGCTGTGGAGCTTGCTGCTGGTTTTGTGCCTTGACATTTTCTAATCTTCTTGCGCTACACGACTGTGCAAATAATAGACGAAATGTGATTACACAGCTGAACTCTGGTCGATGGAATCCTGCACCCACCATATGCCAGAATCAAACACTGCACGCATGGTGTTCCCTACTCTAGATAATATAGAAGGTTTAAGTAGAGATCTTTGGTGAGATTTTCCTTGTATCATCACATCAGCCTGTATATATGGCATTCTCATCTGCATGTTCTTGTACATGATATATGTGTTTGTTAACTCATAATATTCTACATCTAACGTCTAATCTTTTAACGAGCTGTAGGAGTCCATTTTCTTCTGTAACATAGCTGAGCCTCTCATTTTTTGGGTTGTTGAATTTCATAAAATACATCAATCATTCTGCATTACTGTCATTGGTCTGACGTCATGCATAGACGATGATTGATCCGTTGTTAGTTGACATTTTCTGTTTATCCGAAACAAGAATTGTTGATTGCAGTTACATGATATAACAGGGCAAATTTGTAGATTTTTTCATCACTGCACAACATTTATCTGACTAAATTCATTGTGGTGATGATATTCGCCTTTTGTTTATACTCGTTATCCTTGTGTATGATATGATCCCAAGTGAAGATAAAAAAGAGCTGTGAACGGCAGTGCATAAATGAAAATGAAATATTGGGTTGTAATTACAAAATTTTGGTCAGTTAACCGCCATTTCTATTTTGAAAATTAAAACTACATTGAAATTGACAAGTTGAAAATTAATAACTGGCCGTACAGCAACTGATCAGCAGTACACGTGGTTGAAACTGATTTTAAAAAATAAACCTACAGAAATTTGGCGCCAAAACTAAACTATTAAATCACTGTGCTTCTAATTTGTACTAGCAGAACAAGTGTGCATTGCACGTAATTCAACTAATTTGCTTAAATTAATTATTGAAGTTTGCATAATTTTACTATACTATATTTGAGTAGTCAATTTAAAAAATATATTTCATTATATATTTATATATATATCAATTTATAAATTTAATAATATTTAAAAATTCTAAATTAATTAATAATCAGAAAAATAATATAAATATAAAATATAATTAAATTGTAACTATTCAAACACGAACTCAGAATTTATAGCCTTTTAATTTGTTTATATTTTTGTTGTTTATATATATATATATATATATATATATATATATATATATATATATATAGGGAAGGGATCAAATGAGAACCATTCTCCTAGGTGGGAACTAGGAACTAATCCTATCCCTTCATTGGTTCAATCTGGACGACCCAGATTAAGTGAATGAGGCAGTGGCATAATTGTAATATTTGACAAGTTTGATGAAGGGGAGGGCAATATAGTAATTCAGTTCTTCAACTTTCCTTCTTCAGATTTTTTCCCCTTTTCTCTCCCTCTCTCGCTGATTTACGTTCTTCTTCTTCTTCTTCTTCTTCTTCTTCTTCTTCTTCTTCTTCTTCTTCCCTTTTGATTTCTCATTATTTTTCAGCATCTGCTTTCATATTTTTATCGCGAAGATTCGACCATGTGATTTGTAGAGTTCATCGGCGGCGCTGTCTTTGTATGGTGACTCCATGTATGTGTTTTTTTTCAATTTATTTTAGCAGTTTGGTATGTCGATTTATTTCTCGTTTCTTCTCGTGATTTTTTTTTTCTCATCTTATTTTACTTTATGGCTTCATCATTTTGTTACGAAGATTCGATATTTTTGATTGATTTGATCTTTTTCGTTCAGATATGGATTGTATCAGTTTTTTTTTAGAAAAATATCAGTTATTTTCTAATTGTTAGGAATTTTAGGGTTTAATATGTACGAGAGTATACAGAATATGTATTAATTTGATCTGTTTATTTATTTTAGCATGTTAATGTATTCGTTTTAGCCTATCGTCACATATGTTTTAGCATGCTAATGTAGTCGTTTTAGCCTGTCGTCACATATATATGTTTTAGCATGATAACATGCTGGTTTAATGTTATTTCTACTGCACTCTGTGAAACATGTCATACAAACCATGCTTTGTTTTTTGTTTCTTTTGTGTGTGTGTGTATTTTTTGTGACTCGGCTACACAATGTTATATACACCATGTAAATATTAGAATACTTTGGTGCTAAAATGTATGTTGCATGATGTTAGAATGATACATACCTAATGCTAAAAATCAATTTGTGTGTCTGAACATCTCTTGATGTGATTGTATTATTATTTTACCTTGTTCAGTTTATAATTTTTTTTATTTTAATATGTCAGCTTCTTTTGTTTGAAGTGACCATAGTAAGATTAGTCACACGGTGATATGGAGGGTTCTACTTCACATAGCAAGATGATGATGTTTGAACAATTCTACGGTTTACTTGCCCCTTCTGAAGTTGTTGTTCATCCACATATTCCAGTTAAAACAAAAGGTAGCGACAGTCGTTTGATATCTAAGAAAGAGGCAACGAAGAGAAAGGAAAACAAACCACTCAGAATGTGCAGAAATTGCTACAAGTTGTTAGATCATGATGCTAGGAACTGTCCAGCTTGATGTTATTATAGCGATTGAGCATAGTTTAATATCATGTTTTACCATGCTTGTGAATTGTTTTCAACACATTCATTTTTAAGAATATATATGATTTTTAATAAAAGTGTTTATGACATTTTCTTTGCAGTAATTATATTACTATTAAGTTTTATTAACCACGGTTACTGTTTAGAATATGATGCTAAAATAAGGGAAGCATGAGGTTAAATACCTTGTCAGATTCCCACTGTATATTTTGTTTATCAGAAGATGCTGAAATGAGAAACGTATGATGCTAAAATGATTGAAGTAGGATGTAACGCCCCGATCCCGGAAGAGTAGTGACAAGGGATCGACGTGCTACTGGGGAAAAAGAAAATGAGTTGTGGCATAAAATAATCAAAGAAATAGGGTTAGTGCCACAAACACTTGGGCAACATAACCTCTATAACTGGAATTTAACTACACTCTAAGGCGTCTTAGAAGGAACTCGAATCAATGATCAATCATCAAAGGGAACTTATCTCACCAATTAATTGTAAAGACATATCTCAATAACAAACGCAAATCATATTATAATTCAAACAACTAAAAACAAACTATATCAGAGTAAACGGAACAAGCGTAGATCATCTTTACTAAACTTAAGCAAAATATTTCCAAGTACTTCTGTGTTTAGAGTATTTAAGATCTCTAAACAATGCAAAAAAACAAGCATATATCAACAAAAGATAGCCCCTGCCTCAGCTTTGTCATCTTTCAGCCTGTCTCTCAACCTGGAAATATTTAGAAAAGATTTGGGCTGAGTACTAGTGTACCCAGTGGGCAAATTTTGATAAACAATTCATAATCATTTTATAAATATGAATATTGTATCCACACAAGTATAACAATGGAAATGTTTCAAAACTAAAAAAAAGCATTCCATGTATACAAAGCATTCTTTTAACCTTACACGCCCTGTCTCAACTGTCCCTTCCTACAGTGTCTTAACTTATATACACGTCCTCCAGCCCAACTGTCTAATAAAGGATAGTGTATACGGTCCCAAAGCTTAAAGGATCCGAACTCGAGTCTAGTTAAGCACTCAATATTTTCGTAGGATATTGACGAACGCAAACAGTGAGCTAAATAATTTTGATACAAATATTCATGCTTCACAATTGAAAAACAGTTGAGCTTATTAGCTGAATATAATTTGAGAATGATATAGCCCACCTGATAATAGTGAGCGCGTAGTATTTGAGCAGGGAATCACAGAGTGGACAAGGATCCTAATTGGACCGCACCTAATATCAAAAATTAATTTCGAATAAATCATTTATATCAATTAAAATTTTAATATAACTAAAAATAAAAGATTTATGTTCCTAAATAATTAATTTATGACCTATGGGTTAAATAAATGAAATTTAGATAAAATTTTATGGGCTAAAAATAATATTTAAATTAATTTAGGTTAATTGTAGTTTTAATAGATCTGAAAATTAAAAATTATGGCCTAATGTAATCAATTTATGAATTCTGGAGTAGACATTAATTAATGAAAAGTTTATAGGATCTAAATGTATTATTTTATTTTATTTTTAAATAATTATGAATGATTGTGAAGTTTATATACCTTTTGGGGCTTTTTCTAATTTCTACAACTTAATGAGGATACCATTATGCAATTTACTTATTTTGCAATTAAATCCTCCCTTTCTTCTTTGGTAAATCACGACATCAAACTGATTAGATAATAAAATTCTTAATTCAATTTCATTCTTCATTTCTCTCATCACTCTCATCACTCTCTCTTTCTCTCTCTCTTGCTCGACTGAAAATGGAGGAAAATCACTAAATTCATCAAAATGAAATCTTGCCTAAATTCTTAAATCCCAACTGATTTTCATCTTATTGGCAAAATCATGATAGGAAAAATAGAATACAAATCGGAAATCCCCAATTTCCACTCTCAAAATCCCTAATTCTTCTTCCCCCCTTCTTCTTCTTTTCCCGACGCCGACGAGCTCACCGCCGTCCACCGATGACGTGAAAACCCGACCCCGAACCTGCAGCCGCACCTGCTGCAACCGGGTCCAACAACTCCAGCCATGAGATGGCTCGACGCGAGTTCAACCACAGCAGCAACACGACGTTTGTTCTTCACGACTCAAATTCCTCCAGGGCTCGGTACAACGTCGACGACCGTCCGGTGAAACGCAGACCTCAACTACAATTCATCCTAACATCGCCGAAACCCGAGCCCAGCCGACGAGCCCTTCCCTGTTTTGACTAAACCCGACAGTTTCTCTTCCTTTAATTCTATTTATTCTCCTTATTTTTTTTAATATCTTTTTGCCTATTAGAAATCTTATAATTCAATTCATGATTTCTTTGGAACTGTGGAATCATGTGTATGTGTTGGTAAGGAGATATTTGTTTGAAATATGATTTGTAGAAATTGATTTTGGGAAATCTAATTGAGGGTGGTTCTGATTTTGGTGTTGAATTGATGCTTTATGAAGAATGAGTTGATGAATTACAGTAATATGAATTCATGGGTTTTGATTTGGTTAAAATTGGGGAAATTCTGCTGAAGTTATTTGGGCGTATAATTTATAAGGCAAATACAGAAAATTAAATTCAAGCTAAGCTTACCAAGAGGAGTGAGTTGCTATGAAACCTGGTTTCCGGATGAAGAGTTTGTGGTAAAGGTTCTGTATTGTTTTTACGTTAATTTGCAGGGGAAATAGATAAGCTTATATGGTGCTTAATTAATTAGTAAAGAAAATAAAACCTAGACAAGTGTCCTTCAAAATTTGATGAATTGGCATAAACACATGCCTTCTCAATTAAAGAGGAAATCGAAGAAATTTAATAAATATTTTAATCATTTTCTTTTTTATAATAATCCTAACAATACAAATATATATGTAATAATTACCAAACTAACTCTTGCAAAATAACAAACTCAAAAGGTATTTTAAGATTCGAAAGTAAAATTCTAGATTCAACTACTAACTCTAATATTTCTATTACTAAGGGTGAAATTTTGGACAAGTTTTCTAATTATTATAATTGTTTTTTAGATAGAGTTCAAAATAATATAATATATATAATAAGATTATCATTAGGTCCTAATACGACTATTTCCGAATAGGTATCTAGGTTTCTAAATAATAGTTATGAAAACATTTCGGGATATTACATTCTACCCCCCTTAAAATAAATTTCGCCCCGAAATTTGACATACCTCTAAATGGCAAGTCAGGGTATTGCTCCTGGATCTTATCTTTTAGCTCCCATGTAGCTTCCTCATTTCCATGGTTGCTCCACAAAACTTTTACCAATTGTATCTGTTTATTTCTTAATACATGCACCTTCTGGTCAAATATAGCTATTGGTTTTTCTTCATAGGTCAAATCTTCGCTTAGGACTACCTCATGATGTTTAATTACATGTTTAGGATCAAACACGTATTTTCTTAATATAGATACATGAAACACGTCATGTACTCCTTCCAGACTTGGCGGTAATGCCAATCTATAAGCAACTTCTCCAATCCTCTCAAGAATTTCAAAAGGTCCTATATACCTTGGCCTTAATTTGTTTCTTTTGCCAAATCTTACAACTCCCTTTGTCGGAGATATTTTCAAGAATACTTTATCTCCAATATCAAAATGCAAATCAATACGACGTTTGTTTGCATAAGCCTTTTGTCTGTCTTGGGCCTCAACTATTCTTTTTCTTATTTTATCTATTATTTCCACCGTCGTCTGAACAATCGCTGGGCCCAATATGTTTCTCTCACCCACTTTATCCCAGTAAAGTGGTGATCTACACTTTCGGCCATACAGGGCTTCATATGGTGCCATCCCTATTGAAGCCTGGTAACTATTATTATAGGCAAATTCTACTAAAGGTAGAATATTCTCCCAGCTTCCTCCTCCATCTATTACTAATCCTCAAAGCATATCCTCAAGTGTTTGTATGGTTCTTTCTGACTTCCCATCAGTCTGAGGATGGAAAGCTGTGCTGAAATTCAAGTTAGTGCCCATAGCATTTTGCAAACTTTTCCAGAATCGGGATGTGAATCTTGTATAACGATCAGATGTGATAGATACGGGTATCCCATGTAATCTGACAATCTCCTTGACATATAATTGTGCTAACTTGTCCAGTCCTAAGGTCATTCGCATTGGAAGAAAATGCGTTGATTTGGTTAATCGATCAACAACAACCCAGATAGCGGTGTTTCCACGTGTTGTTTTGGGTAAACCAACCACAAAGTCCATGTTGATGTGGTCCCACTTCCATTCGGGAATCTCTAATGGTTGTAAAAGTCCGGATGGTCTTTGGTGTATTGCTTTCACTTGCTGGCAGGACAGACAACGTTCCACGAATGAGGCTATTTCTCTTTTCATATTTCTCCACCAGAAATTTCTTTTTAGATCTCGATACATTTTTGTACTCCCAGGATGTGCTGTGTAAGGAGTATCATGAGCTTCACTCATTATCTCATTCTTTATCTCTTGATCGTAGGGCACACAAATTCTTCTTTCAAACATAAGAGCGTGATCACTTGCCTCAGCAAAACCTTTAGGATCATCTGATCTTGCTTGTAAGCGCATCTTCTCTAAGAAACCATCTTTCTTTTGTGCTTCTACAATTCTTTCTCTTAAATCTGGTTTAGCTGTTAAAGCAACTATGTAACTTTTTGTAGAGCTTGGTGGTCGCACCAGCTCTATTCTTAGATTCTCAAATTCTTGCACGAGTTTCTTTTGTTGGGTTAAGAAACATCCTAAATTTGCCTTGGACTTTCGACTAAGGGCATTTGCAACTACATTGGCCTTTTCGGGGTGGTACTGAATCGTAAAATCATAATCCTTTACCAATTCTAACCACCTTCTTTGTCTCATATTCAAGTATTTTTGCTCAAAGAAATACTTAAGACTCTTGTGATCCGTGTAAATCTCACTCTTTACACCATACAAATAGTGCCTCCAAATTTTTAAAGCATGCACTACTGCCGCTAGTTCAAGGTCGTGTGTAGGGTAATTCAGCTCATGTGGTCTTAGTTGACGAGATGCATAAGCAATGACGTTCCCATTTTGTATGAGAACACAACCTAAACCTTGTAAGGATGCATCAGTGAAGATGACAAATCCCTCATTTCCTTCTGGTATGGCTAGTACCGGTGCTGTGGTTAACTTTTCTTTGAGTGTCTGAAAACTCCTCTCACATTCTTCAGACCAAGTGAATTTGATCTTCTTTTTCAACATTTGGGTCATTGGTCTTGCTAATTTAGAGAATCCTTCAATAAATCTCCTATAGTAGCCAGCTAATCCTAAGAAACTCCTTATCTCATGTATGTTGGTAGGTGACTTCCAGTTGCTTACTGCTTCAATCTTGGCAGGATCTACCTTAATCCCTTGTGCTGATACAATATGACCAAGAAACATTACTTCTTCAAGCCAAAATTCACACTTGCTGAATTTGGCATATAACTTTTCTTTTCATAGTGTTTCCAACACTATTCGCAGATGCTCTTTATGTTCATCTTCATTCTTGGAATATATAAGAATATCATCTATAAACACAAGGACAAAATTATCCAAATATGGATGAAATATTCGGTTCATCAAATCCATAAAGACTGCCGGTGCATTTGTTAACCGACGTGAAAACCCGCCGTCCATCGACGACATGAAAACCCGACCCTGAACCCGCAGCCGCACCTGCTGCAACCGGGTCCAACAACTCCAGCCATGAGATGGCTCGACGCAAGTCCAACCACAGCAGCAACACGACACCTGTTCTTCATGACTCAAATTCCTCCAGAGCTCGGTACAACGTTGATGACCGTCCGGTGAAACGCAGACCTCAACTACAATTCATCCTAACATCGCCGGAACCCGAGCCCAGCCGACGAGCCCTCCCCTGTTTCGAATCAACCCGACAGTTTCTCTTCCTCTAATTCTATTTATTCTCCTTATTTTTTAATATCTTTTTGCATATTAGAAATCTTATAATTCAATTCCTGATTTCTTTGGAACTGTGGAATCGTGTGTATGTGTTGGTGAGGAGATATTTGTTTGAAATATGATTTGTAGAAATTGGTTTTGGGAAATCTAATTAAGGGTGGTTCTGATTTTGGTCTTGAATTGATGCTTTATGAAGAATGATTTGATGAATTACAGTAATATGAATTCATGGGTTTTGATTTGGTTAAAATTGGAGAAATTCTGCTGAAGTTATTTGGGCGTATAATTTATAAGGCAAATATAGAAAATTAAATTCAAGCTAAGCTTACCAAGAGGAGTGAGTTGCTATGAAACCTGGTTTCCGGATGAAGAGTTTGGGGTAAAGGTTCTGTATTGTTTTTAAGTTAATTTGCAGGGGAAAGAGATAAGCTTATATGGTGCTTAATTAATTAGTAAAGAAAATAAAACCTAGACAAGTGTCCTTCAAAATTTGATGAATTGACATAAACACCTGCCTTCCCAATTAAAGAGGAAATCGAAGAAATTTAATAAATATTTTAATCATTTTCTTTTTTTTAATAATCCTAACAATACAAATATATATGTAATAATTACCAAACTAACTCTTGCAAAATAACAATACTCGAAAGGTATTTTAAGATTCGAAAGTAAAATTCTAGATTCAACTACTAACTCTAATATTTCTATTACCAAGGGTGAAATTTTGGACAAGTTTTCTAATTATTATAATTGTTTTTTAGATAGAGTTCAAAAATAATATAATATATATAATAGGATTATCATTAGGTCCTAATACGACTATTTCCGAATAGGTATTTAGGTTTCTAAATAATAGTTATGAAAACATTTCGGGATATTACATAGGAGGCAAAATTTGATGTGACATTTTCCACTAGGATTCACCGTTCTCAATTAGGGTTTACTACGTTCCAATTAGGGCTCATATGATCCCAACTAGTAATTTTGAGATTCCCAATAGGGGTTCACGGTCCCCATAAAGGGTGTATTGTGTTTCATTGCAATGAAATCACCATTCCATATTTTGTTTATCAACACATGCTAAAATGAGAATCATATGAGGCTAAAATGATCGAACTAGGAGGCTAAAATTGATGTGACATTTTTTACTAGGGTCTACCGTTCCCAATTAGGGTTTATTACGTTCCGATTAGGCTCATCTAATCCCAACTAGTAATTATGAGATTCACATTAGGGTTCACTGTCCCCAAATAAGGTGTATTGCGTTCCATTCCAATGAAATCATCGTTCAATTTTTGTTTATCAACACATGCTAAAATGAGAATGCATGAGGCTAAAATGAGTGAAGTAGGAGGCTAAAATTGAATCTGGGCAGTTTCTGAGTTCAGTAATTAGGATTTATTACGTTCCGATTAGGGCTCATCTGATCCCAACTAGTAATTATGAGATTCATATTAGGGTTCACTGTCCCCAAATAGGGTGTATTATGTTTCATTCCAATGAAATCACTGTTCCATATTTTGTTTATCAGAATATATATGCTAAAATGAGAAATAAATGGGGCTAAAATGAGTGAAGTAGGAGACTAAATTTGATTTGATATTTTCCACTAGGGTTCATCGTTCCCAATTAGGGTTTATTGCATTCCAATTATGGTTCATCTGATCCCAATTAGTAATTATCAAATTCCCTTTAGGGTTCACTGTCCCTAAATAGGGTGTACTATGTTTCATTCCAATGAAATCACCGTTCCATATTTGTTTATCAGAATATACATGTTAAAATGAGAAATGAATGAGGCTAAAATGAGTGAAGTAGGAGGCTAAATTTGATGTGACATTCCAATTAGGGTTTCATCTGATCCCAATTAGTAATAAACCCTAATTAAGGTTTATTACATTCCACTTAGGGTTCATCTGATCCCAATTAGTAATTATCAGATTCTCATTAGGGTTCATTATCGCCAAATATGTGTATTGCGTTTCATTCTAATGAAATCACCGTTCCATATTTTGTTTATCAGAACATGCTATAATGAGAAATGAATGAGGCTAAAATGAGTGAAATAGGAGGCTAAATTTGATATTTGTTTCAGAAAATATTTACGCATTTTCTTTCTTAGTTGTCAGTCATCTCCTTCGTTGCTTTACTTTCTCATTCTTTTTTTATCATTAACTTGTATTTTTTCATTTTGTAGTATCTATATAGGTGTAGGTGTTTATATAAAACTGTTAGAAATATATTCATAATATCCCCCACTAAAATGTATTACACAATATGCTAAAATGTTATATAGGTCATGCTAAAATGTTGTATACAACATGCTAACATAAATCTGGGGTTGATCTATGCGAAAATTATGCCTAAAAATGATTTTTTATATTTTTCATCTATTTTTTTCAAATAAACATATTCAATATGGATCTTAAATGAAAAAGTATGAAAAGAGCTTTAATTTGATATAAGATTTGCGTAAATCCGATTAAAAACGAATAAATTATGATCATTTAAAGTTTTTAAGAATTATTTCAAAACATGATGATGTCATTTTTTTTGTTCCAATTTTACCCTTAATGAAACACGTGAATTTAAAGTTTTCATTTTAATTACGAGATTGCCACCGCCCCTATTCCACTTTATCTATTTAATCTGGACCGTCCAGATTTTGGAATGAAGGGATGGGATTGGTTCCCAGTTCCCACCTAGGAACTGGTTCTCACCAGATCCCATCCCTATATATATATATATATATATATATATATATATATATATATATATATATATATATATATATATATATATATATATAACCAGTTCCTAGGTGGGAACTGGGAACCAATCCCATCCCTTCATTCCAAAATCTGGACGGTCCAGATTAAACAAATAAAGTGGAGGGGACGGTGGCAATTTTGTAATTAAAGTGAAAACTTTAAATTCACGCGTTTCATTAAGGGTAAAATTGGAAGAAAAAAAGTGACATCATCATGTTTTGAAAAAATTCTTAAAAACTTTAAATGATCATAATTTATTCGTTTTTAATCGGATTTACGCAAATCTTATATCAAATTAAAGCTCTTTTCATACTCTTTTATTTAGGATCCATATTGCATATGTTTATTTGAAAAAAATAGGTGAAAAATATAAAAAATCATTTTTAGGCATAATTTTCGCATATAGCAACCCCAGATTTATATTAGCATGTTGTATACAACATTTTAGCATGAACTATATAACATTTTAGCATATTGTGTAATACATTTTAGCGGGTGATATTATGAATATATTTTTAACAGTTTTATATAAACACCTACACCTATATAGATACTACAAAATGAAATACGAGTTGATGATAAAAAAGAAAAAAGAATGAGAAAATGAAGCAACGAAGGAGATGACTGACAACTAAGAAAGAAAATGCGTAAATATTTCTCGAAACGAGATAAAGTTTATGAGAGCAAAATATGTGCTGCAATTCTAAGTGCAGACAGTAACATACAAATTTAGCCTCCTACTTCGCTTATTTTAGCCTCATTCATTTCTCATTTTAGCATGTGTTGATAAACAAAATATGGAACAGTGATTTCGTTGGAATGAAACACAATACACCCAATTTGGGGACAGTGAACCCTAATGAGAATCTCATAATTACTAATTGGGATCAGATGAGCCCTAATTGGAACGTAATAAACCTTAATTGGGAACGGTGAACCCTAGTGGAAAATGTCACATCAAATTTAGCCTCCCACTTCGCTCATTTTAGCCTTATTCATTTCTCATTTTAACATGTTCTGATAAACAAAATATGTAACGGTAATTTCATTGGAATGAAACGCAATACACCCTATTTGGGGACAGTGAACCCTAATGGGAATCTGATAATTACTAATTGGGATCAGATGAGTCCTAATTGAAACGTAATAAACCCTAATTAGGAACGGTGAACCATACTGGAAAATGTCACATCAAATTTAGCCTCCTACTTCGCTCATTTTAACCTCATTCATTTCTCATTTTAGCATGTTCTGATAAATAAATATTAAACGGTGATTTCATTGGAATGAAACGCAATAAACCCTATTTGAGGACAGTGAACCCTAATGAGAATCTGATAATTACTAATTGGAACGTAATAAACCCTAATTGGGAATGGTGAACCCTAGTGGAAAATGTCACACCAAATTTAGCCTCCTACTTCGCTCATTTTAGCCTCATTCATTTCTTATTTTAGCATGTTCTGATAAACAAAATATGTAATGAGAATCTGACAATGTATATAACCTCATGCTTCAGTTATTTTAGCATTATATTTTAAACGGTATTATGATTAATAAAACTTAATAGTAATATAATTACCGCAAAGGAAATGTCATAAACACTTTTATTAAAAATCATATATATTCTTAAAAATGAATGTGTTGAAAATAATTCACAAGCATGGTAAAACATGATATTAAACTATGTCCAATCGCTATAATAACATCAAGCTGGACAATTCCTAGCATCATGATCTGACAACTTGTAGCAATTGCTGCACATTCTGAGTGGTTTGTTCTCCTTTCTCTTCCTTACCTCCTTCTTAGATACCAAACGACTGTCGCTACCTTTTATTTTAACTGGAATAGGTGGATGAACAACAACTTCAGAAGGGGCACATAAACCGTAGAATTGCTCAAACATCATTATCTTGTTATGTGAAGTAGAACCCTCCATATCACCATGTGACTAATCTTACTATGGTCACGTGAAACAGAAGAAGCTGACACATTAAAATCAAACAATTATAAACTGAACAAGGTAAAATATAATAATACAATCACATCAAGAGATGTTCAGACACATAAATTGATTTTTAGCATTAGGTATGTACCATTCTAGCATCATGCAACATACATTTAAGCACCAAAGTATTCTAATGTTTACATGGTGTCTGTAACATTCTAATCTTTCCTCAGCGTACGAGAAGCCTTTTCAGGAACCTTCATCATGATATGCCACATACAGAGCCTATGCCTAGAATCAGGAAAAGATTGTTCTACTGCAATCTTCAATGCAGGGTCTTGATCAGTGATTATCATACCAGGAAAATTCTCCATACATTTGAGAAACTTCTCAAATACCCAAGAATACGACTCATTATCTTCACCTGACAGCAAACTAGCACCAAAACATACACATTTATCATGGTTGTCCTTCCCAGTAAAAGGAGCAAATATCATGTTATACCTATCATTAAAACAAAAGAGAAAACACTAAGTACTACTGGAAGAAATAAAATACATCATGGGTTCAATGGTAACATATATGAAACAAAATGCTAAAATGCTATATACACAATGCTAAAACTTTATACCCGAGATGCTAAAACTATGTTATACCTCAATTTATATATATAATGTTAAAATTAGAACATAATGTTAAAATGGTATATCGATAATGCTAAAACTCTATACCCAAAGATGCTAAAATTAGAAAACATGACATACCTGTTCAAACTATATGTTGAATCGAACGAAACAACATCACCAAAAGCAGCATAATTTCTCCTTGACAGAGCATCAACCCAAAAAATGCGTGTCAGTCTATCCTCTTTGCCAACACAATACTCAAAAAAGAACCCAGCATGTGATTGTTGCCTTAAATGAAACTTATCCAATACCATTTGAGCATCAGCCCCATGAATGTATGCTCTCAAGTCATGAGCATAATTCTTGAAATCAACTCCAGTGCAACCTACATCAGAATAGCTCCCAACACCTTCCTTAAAAAGCCTATAAGATCTCATTGCACCTATGTTTGCTCTAGCACAATTCAAAAGAAAATTCTTGTGCACATCATCTAAATTTCTGTTCACCTTCATAAATCTTTTGAAATCATCCGAAACTAACGGGTGAGAATGACGTTCTTCAAACAATTTAACAATGTATCCTTTCTCACAACAAAACCTGAACACAATACGAGCCCTACAATTAGATCTTTTAGAGACTCTACGCTTCTTTGTTTTAACTGCATCACTTGAATCACCAACCTTAACTACTGCATTCTTCTCACCCTCTCGACTACAGTAAACATATTTCCATATAGTTGTACCATCTTTAGATTACTTCTCTGATCCAAGATGAATGTCAAAACCAGATGATTGTGCATAGATCCTATAAAATTTCACACCCTCATCCAAAGTTTTAAAACTTTGTTCAACAGTTGGCTTCAATTCACAATGTGGTATAAAATATTCTATCATGCCAGGAGATATCTCTACAGTCATATTACTATGCTCACTTGAAATAGAAGACTCTGAAACATTAAAATAAAAAAAATTATAAACTGAACAAGGTAAAATAATAATACAATCACATCAAGAGATATTCAGAGACATGAATTTTAGCATTAGCTATGTAACATTCTAGCATCGTTCAACATACATTTTAGCAACAAAATAATCTAATGTTTGCATGGTGTGTGTATATAGCCAAGTCACAACATTTTTTGTAAATGTTTGAGAGAGTGCGATATAAAACCAGCATCTTATAATGCTAAAACACATGTTACGAAATGCTAAAACAAACACATTAACATGCTAAAATGTCTTATATTACGTATTCAATAAACAGATCAAATTGATGCATCTGTATATTCTCAAACTAAATCCTAGCATTCTTAACAATTAGAAAACGAATGATACAACACAAAACTGAACAAAAACAGATCAAATCAATAAAAAATAAAAACATAAATAAACTCCAATAGAACGAATTGTAGAATCAATAGGATACAACGAATTCGAAATTAATCACCATTAAAACTGAATCAAACAATGCAAAATTAAAAACATACCTGGAGTCGCCATAGAATCAGAGATGTAGAAATTTCACGACAAATTGATTTTCAACAATTACAGAAAAAAAATGATCTTCACAAATAAAAAACCGTGATACAGTTTTTTTATCTTCGCTGCAAATTACGAACGAACAAGATCGAACTGAGATTTAAGGATTTAAGGAAAAAAATTCGACTGAGATTAAGAATTGAAGGAAACAATTTCGACTCCAAAAAAAGCGGAAGGATTAAAATGGAAACAAAAACAGAACAAAAGGTAAGAATTATTAAATTACTATATTACCCCTCCGTCCAGAAAGTTGCCTAAAATTACAACAATGCCACCGCCCCATCACTTAAATATGTTTTAATCTGGGCCGTCCAGATTTATTTAAACAAGGGCTAGGATTGGTTCCTAGTTCCTACCTAGGGGGAGGGTTCTCATTTGATCCTCTCCCTATATATATATATATATATATATATATATAATTAGGTTCTGGTGAGAAAGAACCCTCATGTGAGAAATGAGAATAAATACGATCGATTTATTTTTCTTGATCAATAGTTGGTATTTAATTATGTGCAATTAGGCGTGATGAATGTAGATTATTTCATATAGGTGTGTTATATATTATAAAACTGCTATGAAATCATTATGGAAAGAAATTATTAGCTACATGAAATATGCATACATTATATCTTAGATTCCCCAAAGATTAAAAATGGCCAGAGAAATTTGAGAAACTCAATCATGTTTATAATATTTGTATTTAAAAAATTACTGAATAATGGACGATCACAAAAAAAATTAATTAATTAATGAACGGCCGTGAGAGTTGATGAAACCATGAAAGAATGCGACAGGTTGATTTAATTAATTTGTTCATTATTTATTAATGATAAATTTATTACTTAATGTATTTGTTGGTTATATATCTTATATATGAATTTATTATATAATTGTTAATATTTTATTGCATAATTACTTTGTACCACTTATGCAATGAAATTATATCAATTACGTGATAAAGTATTTTAAACAATAAAATAATAGCAATTAAACAGTAAAATAATGTAAGATAAGAGAGAGAGAGAGAGAGAGAGAGAGAGAGAGAGAGAGAGAGATATGCATGTATCCTTTCTCAAGATTCTTCTTTTTTTTTTTACAAAAATTCTAAACCTTCTTAGATTGTTGACGTATACATATATTAACACAATTCAAATCTTCTATTCAACATTTTTTATGTTGACTTTACCGTCTAATAAAAATACAAAAAATTAATATAAGTTCACAAAATCCTGCATCATCCATTTCAGAAAAATTCAGTATAAAGTTAATTAAACTTACTAAAAAGTTAATGAGTTCAAAATAGTATTAATTATATGATTTTTTTACTATCACGACAAAACACCTTATCGCACATTAATTAACATAGTTTATCTCATAAGTAAATTATATTTTTAACCACTCTATGTTATCAATTAATTTACGTATATCACGATACACTGAATTGATTGAAATATTTTAATTATTACACATGTCACAAAATATTAACTATTTTTTGTGTGTATTTTATCCGAACATACATTTAATACTATATTTTTTATTGTAATATAAATGACTACATTGAACAAATAAAACTAAAAATAACTTAACTAAATTAAAATGGTGTTGAATGTATAAATATAATGCGTTTAAAGAAAAAAAAACTTCATTATTATAGCAACATGTGTTGCTCAATGATAAAGAAATGTTAAAATCTCAAAGTTTGGTTAATAGTTTGTTGTGGTAAAATACGATTAAGGTTTCATTTTCAATATATTTTTAAAATGTTATACATTGTTTACAATTTTTTTACAAAAAATATAATTTGATTTTCAATTGTAATTCTTGATTCAATGATTAAAAATAGTTGGCCGTCAAGATAGCTTATTTAAAAGATAGTTGGCCTTCAAGATAGCTTCCCCCACATGTTCTGAGGTAATTCAGAACTCAATAGCAATGCATTCATCATTTCTTTCAACGTTCTATTTTTTCCGTTCTGTAGTGCCGTTTTTGTTGCGGCGAATAAGGTGCAGTGGTCTCTTGCCTTATTCAATTTTCAGCACAGAAATTGGCAAAAGGTGACTCATACTCACATGCTTTGTCACTTCGTAGCACCTTAATCTTTTTACTTAGTTGATTCTCAACTTCAGTTTTATAGAGAACAAATTTCTCTATTGCTTCATCTTTACTTTTAAGAAGATACACATAGCAGAATTTAGTGCAATCATCTACAAAAATAATGAAATACTTATTTCCACCTCGTGTGGGAATTGCCTTTAAATCACACACGTCTGTGTGAATTAGGTCAAGTGGTTCACTATTTCTTTCTATAGTTTGGAAAGATATCTGAATTAACTTGGCTTCAACACAAGTTTCACACCGTGTTGAGTCAATATGGAGTATAGGTATGCTTTTCATACTCATTAACCTGCGCAGGGTATTAAAGTTTACATGTCCTAGTCTACCATGCCACATTATGGAAGACTCAAGCATATAAACAGAAGAGTTCACTTTATTATTCATGGCTGACTTAACAGTCATTACATTGAGCTTAAAAAGCCTGTCACATTCATAACCCTTTCCGACAAACACTCCATTCTTGGTCAAAATGACCTTATCAGACTCAAAGACAATGCGAAAGCCATGCTTACTTAACAATGAACTAGACACAAGATTCTTACAAATCTCTGGAACATACAACACATTGTTGAGAGTCAACTCCTTTCCTGAGGTCATCTTCAGAACCACATTTCCAAGGTCTTTCACGTCGGATGTCGCGGAGTTTCCCATGAAGAGTTTCTCGCCATCCATTTGTTCATTAAGGACACTAAATAACTCCTTATTTGAACATACATGTCGGGTTGCATCCATATCAACCCACCATTCCCGTGAGTTTGAACCAACAAGGTTCACCTCGGAAATCACTGCAGCCAAATGCATCTCTTCAACATCCATGGAGAGGTTTTCCACCATGTGTGCTTCTTAGCTCTTCTTCGGCTTTGTACAGTCGAAAGCCTTGTGACCATACTTGTCACAGTTGAAGTATTTCCTATTGAACTTCTTCTTGAAGTTCTCCTTCTTCAGTCATAACATCTTTTTCCCTGCAAAATTAGGTTTCTTATTAGAGTTCTGCCTTGAGCTCTCGCCATGCTCAACCATATTTGCCTTAGCATCTGGAGGAGCAAACAACCTTTTATTATAGCTCTTGTTATCTTCTTTAATGCGAAGTCTAACGACGAGTTCTTCAACGATCATCTCTTTTTTCTTTGTAAGTCAAGTAATTTTTGAAATCTTTCCAATTCGGTGGTAGCTTCGCTATGATAGCGGCCACTTGGAAAGTTTCACCCACCACCATTCCTTCAGAATGAATGTCGTGCAATATTATTTGGAGCTCTTGCACTTGACTGATCACAGTCTTTGAATCAACCATCTTGTAGTCGAGAAATCGACCTACAAGAAACTTCTTCGCTTCGGCATCTTTAGTCTTGTATTTCTTCTCCAAGGACTCTCTTAGTTCCTTAGCCGTCTTGATTGAGCAATATACGTTGTATAGTTTATCCACCAAGAAGTTCATCACATAGTTCTTGCACAAGAAATCTGAGTGGTTCCATGCATCAAGCGCAGTGACAGCTTGAGCATCAACATTCGCCCCCAACGTCGGAGGGTCTTCAGTCAAGAACCGCGCAAGGTTCAATGTTGTCAAGTAGAACATCTTTTGTTGCCATCATTTGAAATTTAAGCCATTGAATTTCTCCGGCTTGTCAGCATGATTGACAAGAACATTGATAGCACCGATCCTCACAGTGGTAGCAGCGGCGGCAGTAGCATTAGCGGCAACGTTGTTCATCTGTTCACCAGACATGTTGAAAATTAGGGCTTTCCAAAGTAGAATTTGGTTTAAGATTGTTGAACCTAGCTGAACAAAACAATGTAACAACGTAATAACAACTATAGTTGAAAACCAATATATCAACAACTTGAAATAATTTTAATATCGAAATAATTGGAACAAGTTCATAGAAATCCGAGACCTATGGAGATCACAGTTTCCTTAAACCAAATTCGCCCCGTATGAGCGTTTGATTCCCAAGATACAGCGGATAGACCGAAACACTATGTTTAAACTTGATCAAATGGAGCTAGAACTCAAAACTTGGAACACAATCTTCAAAACACAAACTAAATCTAGAACTCGAGTTTGCTCAAAAGAGATAATAGAGAACTAGAGAAGAAAGGAAATGATTTTTGTTGGTGTGTTTACAAATGAGGCTTGAGTACCTTTTTATAGCCCCAAAAGAAGATTCTCAAGTATTCTACCATTAAAACACAACTTGTAGCCTCCAAAAGTTGAAAAGTTGTCATTAGGGCAAACCTTTGGTATCTAGGGTTTTGGAAAATTCTAGATAAAAATCTAAATTTCTCTCACATTTTTCATATTTTTCCAACAGGCTTAACCCTGTTCACTAGAGAATCAACCAACTCTTTTGCTTTATCCATTTGTCCTTGCAAAAACAATACCCATCTATCAACCCAGTGTAAGTGTAGATATCAGGACTTACATTTTGTAGCATCATGATTTCCACAAGATCCTCTGCCTCCTTCACCACTCCTTTTTTGCAAAGCATGCTCACAAATCATTTCATGCAGCAAGCCCAGCATGTCTTCCCATCTACCAGCACCGCACAGCCCATGAATCATCGAAGTATTAAGTGACAGAATTCGGTAAAATGCCCCTATCAATCATTTCGCGTAATAGCTTCAGAGCATCATCAACCATTCTACCCTTGCATAAACTATCAATCAGAGTGCTGTAAGCATAAACATTAGCATTGTAGGCCGTTTTCGCCAATTGTTCAAGATAATAACGCGCTGCCCGAGTTTTCCCTGCTTTGCAGAGCCCATTAGTTAGGGTAGCAATCATAACTTCATTAGGCACACAGATATTATGAACTAACAGCTTTTGAAATAGCTTTTCTGCCTCAACTGCCTAACCATCTGTAAAAAGGCCTTTGATGAGAGTAGTAAAAGTAGTGACATTTGATTCGTAACCGCGCTTGATGTAGCTTCCCAAGATAGCGAACCCAAAGTCTACACAATTGAGAATGCAAAAGCAACGCAATGCTAAAGGTGTAGTCGTCTACAAAGACTCCCTTCTGACGCATTTCTTCAAGCATTGAGAGGGTAACCGTATACTGCTTCATCTTCGCTATAACATTCAACAATTTGGTGATTTTAAAAACCGACGGCTGCGGCCTAATACTCATCATTTCACGAAACAAAGAAATAGCACCATCTACGTCACGTACGTTAACGACATTATGAAAATTTGAACAGAAGAGAGAGAATGGATGAGCCAGAGTAGCCGGTTCGGCCGCAATCCGCTGATGAACCAGAGCTCCTGCTGAAGCCTTCATTTTTTTCACGGCAGAAGTGTGTAGAGAACGAAGAGCACTAAGTTAATGAAATAAACTGATGATTTTTTTGTAATAAATATTTTTAAAATAGAAACATCTAATTAACAACTTTAGGCCTTGATGACTATATATTTAAAAAAAATGGTAACAAGTTGGACAAACCATAAAAAAGTGTATGAAATAAATTCAGGTTAAATTCATCAGCATAGGTTTTGGAACATCATAAAACATAGTTGCATTAGTACTTTCATAAATTTCGTGTTAAGATATGCCAAATCCAAATATAATCTCAAAATATCAACAGAATAAGACTCAAGTACAAACCTTCAATTGGAAGATATTGATCTAATAAAAGAATTGGACCATTATATTTGAGAAATATACTTTCACTCTAACAAAGGCCAAAAGCATAACCTATTTGCGGATACAAAATGAGCCTAACATTTTATCTTGGCACAACTTTCTTAATCATCTCTACACGAACATCATCTTTCTCCAGTTCTTGCGCTTGATCAAGTAGCATTGAAGCATTCGATGAATTGACTGAGAAACCCCTTCGGTTCATTTCCTCGAAGATTGAAATTGCCTTGCAAAGCTCGTTTATTCTTAGCAAACCTTTGATCATAACATTATATGTCACCCTATCAGGGGCGCAGCCGCTTTTCTCCATTTCTTGAAGCAAAAGGATCGCCTCCTCTGTCAGTCCTTTCTCACAAAGTGCGCCAATAACAAAGGTATATGTTCGAACATTAGGTCGCAAACCTTTGGAAGGAAGTTGATCAAAAATCTCTCTCGCAAGGTCAAGTCTTCCTTCTTGGCACAATCCACCGATGAGGATATTATATGTGATGGTATCATGAGGAACTCCTCGCTCTTCCATTGAGCGTGCAATTGAAATTGCACCATTAACCTGATGAGCCTTGCACAAACCATCCAATAAGGTATTGTAAGTAAATAAATCAGGATGCAGTTGCTTAGCTTCCATATCATTGAAGAGCTTCACGCCATCATCAAATCTGCCATCACTTAACAACCCATGTATCATGGTGTTATAGGTACAAGTAGTATGCTGTAAGCCTTTACAAGGAACTTCCAGAAAGAGGCGCAGAGCTTCATCTACTTTTTTGTTCTTGCAATAACCATTGATCAAACTGCCATAGCAGTATATATTGGGCTTAAGGCCTTTGTTTGCTAGGGAATCAAGCAACTCTTCCGCTTTAAGCATCAGCCCTTGCGAACAGTACCCATCTATCAGCGCAGTGTAAATGTAAATATTAGGACTAACATTCTGCTGCATCATAATTTCCACAAGATCCTCCGCTTCTTTCACATTTCCTTTCTTGCAATATCCAACAATCAAACTGCCATAGCTAAACATATCGGGCTTAAGGCCCTTGTCCGCTAGGGAATCAAGCAAGTCTTTCGCTTTATCCATTTGCCCTAGCAAACAGTACCTTTCTATCAATGCATTGTAAGTGTAAATATTAGGACAAACATTTTGTCGCATCATAATTTCCACAAGATCCTCTGCCTCTTTCACCATTCCTTTCTTGCAAAGCACATTAACCAACACATTAAAAGTGACCAAATTCAAAGAAACCTTCGCATCAATCATTTCATGTAGCAAATCACGCATGTCATCCCATCTACCAGCACGACCCAACCCAAGAATCATCGAAGTATAAGTAACAACACTCGGCGAAATACCCCTATCAATCATTTTCCTAAAAAGCTGTAGAGCATCTTCAACCATTCCGCCCTTGCATAAACTATCAATCACAATGCTATAAGCATAAACATTAGCATTGTAGCCCATTTTGGCCAATAGCTCAAGATAATTACACGCTGCGCTAGTGTCTCCTGCTCGGCAGAGCCCAATAGTTAGATTAGCAATCATAATTTCATTAGGCTCACAGAGTTCATGATCCAACAGCTTTTTAAACAGTTTTTCAGCTTCAACAGCATTATCACCTAAACAAAGACCTTTGATGAGAGTAGTAAAAGTAGCGACATCTGGTTCGTAACCGAGCTTGAAAAAGGAGCCCAAGATAGCAAACCCAATGTCTACCCGATTCAGAATGCAATAACAATTCATCGCAATACTAAATGTGTACTCATTTACAGGGGCACCCTTTTGACGCATTTCGTCGAACAATGAGAGTGCAACCGTATATTGTTCCATCTTGACAATAACATCCAACAATTTAGTGAATTGAAAAACAGAAGGCTGCGGCTGAATACGCATCATTTCACTAAACAAGGAAACGGCATCATCTACGCCACCGTGTATGCGATTGAAATCTATTTCGATCTTACCTTCGTTTCCGACATTATTGAGATCTGAACGGAAGAGAGAAGACAGGGGAGCGAGGGTACTCAGTTCGCCGGAAATTCGCCGATGAATCAGAGCTTTTGCAGAAGCCATCATCTTCTTCAAGATTACCGAAATGAAATATATATTTTAAATTTTTTTGTAATTTTTGGTTGACAAATAATTTTAGAGTGTTGCAGTAACCCAAATCTGGAGTTACTGAAGGTGCACAGTAGCTAATTTAAGAATAATTTAAAAGTAAGCTACTCAGCCGATTCGTTTATCTGCTTGTCTCTAACTTAAATACACATTTTTGTCCTCACCTATTCTATGACAACTCAAATTTTACCCTTTGGAATTGGATCTACTTTGGTAATTAAATTAAATTAAATTATTATTTTTGGAGAAAAATTTCATGAAAAATATTTTTTTTGCCGACTGTTGTAAATGTGAAGTTTTTAGTGCCTACAGTAATTTTGTCCTAAAAGAAATTCTTTTTTCACATAATATTTTCCAAATTGAAATATGTGTTTACCAAATTAAATAGTCAGGTTTTAATGAGATCTGAGCAACTGAATTTGGGTGGCGCTCTCCCTTGACTTGTCCATCCTCATACCTTCCCTACTGCTTAATGAAAAGCTATATTATAACACACATGCTTCACTTCTCTTTAACTTCTTATCAGGAAATACCGATCCAAATATAATCCTGAAAATCACAGTAAAATAAGATTTAACTAAAGACCTTCAATTGAAAGGTATTGATCTTATAAAAAAATTGGAGCATTATATATATTCAAGAAATACACTTTCACTTGATCTATGGATACAGAATGAAGCTCTCATTTTCTCTGGCACAACTTTCATAATCATCTCAACAAGAACACCATCTTTCTCCAGTTCTCGCGCTCGATCAATCAGCATTGAAGCCATAGATGAATTAACTGACAAGCCCCTTCGGTTCATCTCCTTGAAGATTGGAATGACCTTGTGAAGCTCATTTCCTTTCATCAACTCTTCGATCATAACATAATATGTCACCCCATCAGGCAGGCAGCCACTTTTCTCCATTTCTTTAAGCGAATGTATTGCTTCCTCTGTTAATCCTTTTCTACAAAGCAAGCCAATAACAGCTGTATACGTTCGAACATCAGGTTGCAAACCTTTGGAAGCAAGTTGGTTGAAAATCTCTCTTGCAAGATCCAGTCTTCCTTGTTTACACAATCCACCGATGAGGATATTATATGTGATCAAATCCGGATTAACTCCTCGTTCATCCATTGTGCGTAGTAATGAAAATGCTCTATCAATCTGATGAGCCCTGCACAAGCCATCCAACAAGATATTATACGTAAATAAATCAGGATGCACTCCCTGAGCTTCCATATCGCTGAAGAGCTTCCAGCCATCCCCAAATCTCCCTTCACGTAACAATCCATGTATCATGGCGTTGCAGTTACTAGTCGTATGTTGTAAGCCTTTACGAGGAATTTCCACAAAGATGCGCCAAGCTTCGTTCACTTTTCCGTTCTTGCAATATCCATTGATCAAACTGCTATACCCCAACATATTGGGCTTAGAGCCCTTGTCCACAAGATAATCAAGCAATTCTTCTGCTCTATCCATTTGCCCTTTCAAACAGTACCCATCTATCAACGTAGTACAAGTGTAAACATCAGGACTAACTTTTTGTAGCATCATAATTTGCACAAGATCCTCTGCCTCTTTCAACTTCCCCTTCTTGCAAAGCATGTTGACCAATATATTAAACGTGACAGCATTCAAATGTATATTCTTATCAATCATTTCATATAGCAAATCTCGCATGTCTTCCCATCTACAAGCACGGCACAATCCATGAATCATGGAAGTATAAGTGATAACATCAGGAAAAATGCCCCTATCATTCATTTTGCATAATAGCTGCAGAGCATCATCAACCATTCCACCCTTGCACAAACTATCAATTGCAGTGCTATAAGCATGAACATTACCTTTGTAGCCCGCTTTCGCCAATAGCTCAAGGTAATTACATGCTGCACGAGAGTTCCCCGCTTTGCAGAGCCCATTAGTTAGAGTAGCAATCATAACATCATTAGGCTCACAGAATTTATGATCCAACAGCTTCCTAAATAGCTTTTCTGCTTCAACTGCCCTGTCATCTAAAAACAGCCCTTTGATGAGAGTGGTAAAAGTCGCGATATTTGGTTCGTAACCATGCTTGAAGAAGCTGCCCAACATAGCAAACCCAAAATCTACCCGCTTCAGAAGGCAAAAGCAATTTATCGCGATATTAAACGTGTAGTTATTCATAGGGACACCTGACTGGCGCATTTTGTCGAACATTGAGAGGGCAACCGTGAAATGTTTCATCTTGACGATAACACTCAACAATTTGTTGAATACAGTATCGGAAGGTTGTGGAGAAACCCTCATCATTTCACGAAATATGGAAATAGCATCATCTACGTCATGTATGCGACTGAGATCTGAAAACATGAGAGAGAATGGATGAGAGAGAGTACCCGGTTCGTGCGCCATTCGCCGAGGAATCAGAGTTTTTGCAGAAGCCGCCATCTTCCTCAAGATTTTTGTTTCAGGCAATTGTTTTCTATATTCAAATGAATTTTTTTAGACAATGTGCCTCAAGGTAGCATCAAATTTGTCCTAGTTTACAACGATCAAGCAGCCTATCAGTGAAAAATCTCTGTATTATTTAGAATATAAAATCATTATATTAAATATATTTGAAGTAGTGGTAGAATATCAAATCATTATATTATATTACTCTCTCCGTTTGTTTTGTTGGTTGTTTTATTTTATTTTTATCTTGTGTCAAAATATTTGTTATTTTATATATTTTCACATTTTCTCTTTCAATTTTAACCTTATCCCAATCACTATTTTAGAAAAATATAAGTTTTATGTCATATTTGAGTGTTTTAGGAAAATATAAGTGAATGATGAGAATATTATTTATATCAAATTTAATTTGTGTGAATACATTAATCAAGCAATTAATTTCAAACATCCATCATTTAAAGAACAAACATCCTAGTATATGAGAAATTAGCCACTCATGCTCAACATAAAAAAAAAAAAATCAAAAAATGAAATCATGGATAAAAGCCAGGATTAAACCCGAAAAGATGTACAAAACTTCAAATCCTTCGATCCAAGCATTCCAAATACTCTTCAACTCTCATTACTCTTATTCTCTCTAACTTTGGATAACAAAAAGGGGGTTTCTCCTTCATTTTCGAATTTGAGAAGCCTTAAATACTAGGTCAAATTGTACCATTTAAATTTAATTCTAAAATGCTCGAAAATACAAAAATCCACGAAATAATGCCCAAATGACTGGGCACGAGTCGGGGTCAGTCGCGCCCGCCAGTCGTGAGCTCGCAGCTCACGCCTCCTGGATTGCACCGCCCAACGTCTTTTTGCTCCGTTGAGCCAGAGTGTCACTTGCGCCGTGCGATGCACGGCGTGAGCTCACGCCTGTCCACTCACGCACAGGCTTTTCACCCCGCTGAGTCGAAGCGTGGCTCGCGCTTCCGCTCGGGTCGCGCCTTCTTGCCGTGCACACGATGCTTGATTGGCTTTCGTCGTCTATTTGCTCGATTTTTGACCTAAAAAGCACAATTCTTCATTAGAAACCGTTTATTACTTCATTAAGTAAACTACTAGCCAAAACAACTAAAATAAGATAAAAACTACTTAATTATGCATTAGAAAAATATTAAATGATAGCAAAAATCCCATATGTCTAACTCCTCAAACTTAAGCTCTTGTTTGTCCTCAAACAAGGAAAGAAAGGACAAATAAAAACAAATAATGGGATTCTTCTATTTGTTTTTGCCTCAGAATCACTTCAAAACAGAAATCTAGAACGTCAAAGGCATAATCAATAAGATAATGAAATAATGAGTGCAATCCTTTAACCAATACACACAATTCGACACTCACAATCCTCACAATTTTGAGAAAGGATGTGTTTACTCTCAATCATCGAAAATGTCAACGCAACAGAACTCACCTCTCCATTGCTTTGCAAAATTTCGCAACAAGAATAACTCCTGCTTGTTCCGCCTTATATAATAAAGTAGAAAAAGCCTATGCACAGATAAAACCCAAATTTGTCATAATCGCCTACAAGAAATGCCACTCAACAGGTCAACTCTATCTCATGCTTTGCTCACATCTAGTTTCAAAGTCTTACTGCCTTTAATGCCCTTTTGTTTTAATTTTCATCGAGTAAAAAATTTCGAATGCAGCCATGGCATCATGCATAATCATACGACCTGGAACAAAGGCAATTTGAAAAGTAGAAATAACATTGGTTTAAAACAGGCTTAAGCCTTCCTCAAAAAAAGAAAAAGAAAAAAAAAGCCTTCAGCTGATTAGCCATTCTTTTAGAAAGTAATAATGCAAAAAATCACATTACATAGTCATAAACTACTTGGACGAAAATCCTTAGGAGAAGCAGGGTGTTTTAGTTTAGGAATCAGAACAATGAGAGTATAGTTTAAATGGGAAGGCCCATTCTCGTGATTGAGAAAGCCAAGACCATCACACAGCACATCAGAACCAACAATATGCCAAAAATTTGTGGAGAAAGAAAGGAGTCATACCATCCGGTCCAGGTGCTTTTGTCGGGTGCATTTGTTTCACAGCTTGAAGAACCTCCTGGTCCGTGAAACTGAAAGGTTTCAGAAGCTCAGCGTTCATCTCCACAGTGACTCTAGCATCCATTCATTCACAACGTCCTCAATATTCCCCTCTCCATCAAATTTAAAATGCTGTATAAAAAAACCCATAATCACCCTCTCCTTATCCACATTCGTATAAACCCAGCTACCATTATCCTCCTGATTTTTTTGAATTTTGTTCCTCTCTTTCCTAAGATTTATAAGTTCATGACTGCATGCATGTGTTGGAAACATGTGCAAAAATGGAGAAGATCTATTTTAAAATCACATACCTAGATTTGTACTTGATCTCCTATACAATGCATAGAATTGCCGCCACATAAATAGTACCCAACCACAATTCACAGTAAGTAGCAAAATGTGTAATTTTCAAAATACACGTGCAATGAATAGAATGTGAGATGGAAACACAATTTTCACACAGCACAACTAGTTTCATATTGTTTCTATCCACAAAAAAAAAAAAGTTTCATATTGACTAAGTCTTTCTACCGAGTGATATGTACACACACTCACGCACACACACAGATCATGTTGTATGCGAGCTTAAGAATCAGATTTGATACTCCATTTGAGAAAGATATTATATTTCCAATCCAACCGTAAAGATTGTCAACACTTGTATTTTTAAAATTTAATAATTGCTACTAAAAATGTTTGGCAAGAAATAATAATCTTGTTCTAATTTGTAAATACACGTGAGGGCATTTCTACAGTTTAAATAGGAGATTAAATAAAATTCTGAAAATAGAGGATCTTGTTTACTTGAGAGTTATACATCTTGGCCACGAGACCAAATCCCCAACATTACTTCAGTGTCAGTGCCATCTTCCATCATCACATCCAGCAATCCCTAGTCCAACTGAGGAATGAAGCTTGCATTTTCTCTTGCACAACTTTCTCAATCATCTCCACAAGAACGTCATCTTTCACATGTTCTTGTGCTTGATAAAGTAGCATTGCAGCCGTAGACGAATTGACTGAGAAGCACCTTTTCAGTTCATTTCATTTTGAAGATTTGAATTGCCTCGTAAAAGCTCATTTACTTTCAGCAAACCTTCGATCATAAGTTATATGTAGCTCCATCTGGTTTGCAGCAACTTTTCCCCATTTCTTGAACCTAATGTACTGCCTCCTTTGTTAATCCTTTTTCACGAAGTGAGCCAATAACCATGGTATGCAATTGAGCATTTGGTCGCAAACCTTTGGAAGGAAGTTGATTCAAAATATCTCTGGCAAGGTCAACTCTTCCTTCGTTACACAAGCCACTGATGAGGATATCATATGTGACAGTATCAGGATTAACACCTCGCTCTTCCATTGTATGTACTAATGAAATTGCATCATCGATCTGATGAGCCTTGCACAAGCCATCCAACAAGATATTATATGTAAATAAATCAGGTTGCACTCCCTGAGCTTCCATATCATTGAAGAGCTTCCAGCCATCGCCAAATCTGCCTTCACGTAACAACCCCTGTATCATGATGTTATAGGTACTAGTTGTATGTTGTAGACCTTTACTGTGAACTTCCAGAAAGATGTGCCAAGCTTCATTTACTTTACCGCCCTTGCAATATCCATCCATCAAACTGCCATAGCTAAAAATATCGGGCTTAAGGCCCTTGTCTGCTAGGGAATCAAGCAACTCTTTCGCTCTATCCATTTGCCCTTGCAAACAGTACCCATCTATCAACATAAAACAAGTGAAAATATCAGGATTGACATTTTGTTGCATCATAATTTCCACAAGATCCTCTCCTTCTTTCACCATTCCTTTCTTGCAAAGAATGTTCACAAATACATTAAAATTGACAGCTTTCAAAGACAACTTCTGATTAATCATTTCATGTAGCAAGTCTAGCATGTCTTCCCATCTACCAGCTCGACACAACCCATGAATCATCGACGTGTAAGTGATAACATCCGGAAAAATGCCTCTGACAATCATTTTGCGGAATAGCCACAATGCATCTTCAACCATTCCACCCTTCCATAAACTATCAATTACAGTGGTGTAAGCATAAACATTAGCGCTGTAGCCCATTTTCGCCAATAGCTCAAGATAATAACATGCTGTGCGAATGCTCCCCGCTTTGCAGAGCCCATTAGTCAGATTAGCAATCATAACGTCATTAGGCTCACAGATTTTATGATCTAACAACTTTTTAAAGAGTTTTTCAGCCTCAACTGCCTTATCATCCAAAAAAAGCCCTTTGATGAGAGTAGTAAAAGTGGCGACATCTGGGTTGTAACCGAGCTTGAAGAAGCTGCCCAGGATAGCAAACCCAATGTCGACCCGATTCTGAAGGCAATAGCAATGTATAATGATACTGAACGTGTACTCATTTAAAGGGATACCTGATGCACGCATTTCGTCGAACATTGAGAGTGCAGCAGAGTGGCAATCCATCTTGATAACAACAGTCAATAATTTGTTAAATACAGCAACAGAAGGCTGCGGCCTAATCCTTATCATTTCACGAAACAAGAAACTGGCAAATTGTATGTCGTTTACAGAACTGAAATCTATTCTGAGCATGGATGAAAAATGCCTTCTACCTTCGTAGCCGACGTTCCGGAAATTTGAACAGAAGAGAGAGAATGGATGAGTAAAAGTAGCCAATTCACCAGCAATTATTCGGGGAATCAGCGCCATTGCAGAAGCCCTCATGTCGATCAACAAGATTTTAGTTGATTTCAGAGTATTATGTGACAGAATTAATTGAAAATTGAAATATATTTTTCAGTCCAACGGGAAATGAAATGAGATGTGGGACTTGCAAAACGGATCCGCCCAAATTAAGGTATCAGAAGTGTTTAATTTGTTTAACCTTTCTAATATATAATAATAAAAAACAAAAAATAAATTTTAATCTCTTTTGGATTTAAAATCTAAATTTTAAAAGTCGAGTTTCAGATTTGAATATGTGCCCAAATTCATATGGTTTGAAGCTGATGTAATTTTTATTTTTGAAAACCAAAGTCTTAGCCTCTGTTTATATCCATTTAAAGTAGAAAATTTGACCCATACTAAATCCTGGTGAGAGGGTTAAAATTTGTTTTAACCTAAGCCAAAACTGCAATTAGATTAAGTGTCTACTCAGTTGCCAGACTTTCGTTCAATTCAGGGTTCATGAGTTAACCCAAAAATTCAACTAAATTGAATTGATACACAGCTTGTGAGTAGCGAGTGCAACAGTTAGGTCAGGAAGGATTTCATAAAACGCGGTGCCGTGTATCCCGTGCATCACTAATGTGAAAATACGGCACAATGTTTCATAAAATACATGTAGCATCTTAAATACAATAATGTGGATCCACGTCAAATGGCCTGACACAAGTTTTTGTGCCTTTGAACATACGATAACGGGCCGACAATACAAAGATTACAGAAAAAAAAAATTGTTTAATTACACGGCTTGAATGTATCAAATATTCAAGAATCATACATACAACAATTTGATGATCTAGGTGGAGTGACTATTATGGGGCAACAAACAGCGTGGATCGAAAGATGAGAATTTTGTAAGAGTTCAGTATGTCTGGGAGCTGGCTGTTCCGTTCTTCACTAACGAACGTTGTCTGGCTCTCTCCATCTTCCGCTTGCGCCATTCCTCAAGGGCTACAGAAAGTTTTCACAGTTAAAATAGTTGAAGTTTGAACTTCCTGAATAGTCATTCGATACATTGGAAGCCAATATCTATTGCAAAATTAGTTTTTCATGCTACAACCTTATTATGAACCTAGTATTACGGGAATTTCATCACATCTCCAACTAGTATTTAAACAGGTTACACAGAAGCCAATGAATAAACCAGATCATCAAAGGCAGTAAAACGAGAAAGCAAAGAGAAGAGACTGGGCTACTCAAAAAAATTGAAATGGAAAAGGAATCACCTTTGTTGCTGCCAGCATCTGTATACGAACGAAAATTATTCAACCTAGATATAAGGTCCACTGCAGCTGTTTGCTTCACATCTTTCTGTTGTATTTGTTCAGTTTCGATATATATATCCTGTCCAATTTCTCTAACCTAACCAGAAACTAAAAGTTATTACCAGGCAATATGGATTGCACCAAAAAAGTATGGAACCGAAAAGTGGACGAGGCATATAAACAAGATAACTGAACTCCGAAAATAACATTTGATCGAGTAGATGGAATTGTGAAAAGAAACTTGGAAGTGTAGTGTTTTTGCATAGTTGAGATTCAACATGAAAAAGTAATTAAGAAGCCACAGAACAATGAGGATACTCACTCTTTGGATGAGATCTCGAGGAATCATAGTGCGTCTTATGTCTTCAGATTCCTTTGTATGCCTGTATAAAGCTGTACCCCCGAAGAATCAGTTGAATACACCATCAAGTAATAGGTTTCTAAATTTGAATTACTGGACTGTTTTAGCTTCATGGAGAAATTACAACCACGAACGCAAATGGGAACCAATGTCGTTCTTAGCACATATGGAACAATAACCACCCTTCATTCCTCTCTACCAAAAAATGAGAACAACGAACTCAAAATTAATACTAGAAAATATTGATCCTTGCTGCCACAGAGATGGTTCAAGAACACATTTTCAACAGAACAACCAATCATAATCTTCAAGAATTAAATAAAGAAATCCACAGAAAAAAGTTTATCTTTAGTTCCATCATCCACGATATGGATTAAAACCTCATCCAAAGGGGAAAAAAAAAAAGAAAAAAAAAATAGTGCTCATTTCTTAGTATATTCCAACAATTTGCCCACAGCAATATACGATTTCACACAGCATCACATAATTACTTCGTAATTGAAGTTCTAACCAAAACCCTCTTCAATAACAGTTAATGTGTGGCTAAATATGGAAAACTTTGTTAGTTGCTTCAAGATTTGATATAGTCAGAAAACAACCCTCATTTCTAAATAAACTGCAAAAACCCTATATCAAAATAAGAACAGAACATAGAAAATTTCAATAAAAATTGATAACAACATAAGATGTTAACAAAGACGAGACCTTTATTAGAGGTAGGCAATTTGGAAGAAGAAGAATAGAAGAAGCCTTGTAGCAAGAGAAGGACAGTGATAATGTTGAATAAGCAGACAACTATTGTCGCGTTCTTGTAAGATAATCGTGATCTCACAGCTCTCCACCATTGATGTTGCTGCACTTTCTCCATTTTCTGCTGCTGCATTCTTTCTGCCTTACAATTGGGGGAAAAAATGGTGTTGCCAATTTTAGAAAAGAAAAGAAAAATTGATAGGTGGTTGGTGAAGCTTTGTTAAGTAGCGTTTTCGTAAAATCGCATATTGCAACTCACTCGAACCATTAGCTAAAATAATATATTTAATATTTCCGTTCCGTCCTATATTTAAAAAACAGTATTGCATTTTGGATTTTAATTATATATTATCAATTATCAATGATATTAAATTAATAATTTTCGAACAAGCTTATGAATCTGTATTATTCTGAGGAGCTTGCTGTCGAATTAACTAATTCAATATTATATTTGATTTATTTATATTAACAAGTCTTATCAAATAAGCATAATAAAATTTTAAGTAATGAAGTTAGAGCAATTTACGATTTAAGTTCACTCATTGAAAATCCTAATAAATACACCAATTTTGAGGTGGGCATGTGATTTCATTCCAAAATTTAGCTGGTAAATACTATGCATATTAGAATATTTAATACGGAAAGAGTTTTAATTAAAAAAACTTATTCAACACAGAAAAGGGGAAAAAGGTTCAAAATTTAAAAATAACTAAGTAGAATAATAAAAAGAAATGAAAAGGCGTGGTCGGCAGGATTCGAACCTGCGCGGGCAAAGCCCACATGATTTCTAGTCATGCCCGATAACCACTCCGGCACGACCACATCTGTGTTAAAGCAACTGAATATTTTATAAATATACAATACTACATGTTATCCCTCTTTATCTTCAATTTTAGTGGCAGTGGGAGTGTGCAGACATGCAGTGTGCTCTTCTCGCCAATCCATTGTTAAGGTTTGCAAAAATATTTGATGCACTCATCCCATCCTGCATCATCATCTCTCTCTCTATCTCTCTCTCCATTCGTAAGTTGAATTCTTGACGGCCCTGATTCATTGGAGACCATTTTGGCTACAAAACAAGCTTTCTGAGTATAACAGTGTCTGCACATTTTTTGGTTTTTAACTCCTTATATTTAATATTGGGGAATCCTTCGCCTAGATAATGGAGGGATTTTACGCTGTTTATGTTTGTTTCTATTGGAGGCTGTTGGTTTCTGGAGTCTTGGTCGCAGACCAAGCGTTTGAGGAAATGTTTTAGTCAATGATAGTTGTGCTCTATCTGAATAAAGAATGTGTTTTTTCTTGCTTTGCTTTTCGTATTTGGAAATAACGTTTCTTCTGATTGAACATGTAGTTGTAGTTTATAGAATGATATAAGTGTGATTGT
Source organism: Perilla frutescens (assembly GCA_026008535.1). Lineage (NCBI taxonomy): Eukaryota > Viridiplantae > Streptophyta > Magnoliopsida > Lamiales > Lamiaceae > Perilla > Perilla frutescens. The sequence continues at coordinate 47,468,069 of BRKX01000010.1, read as the reverse complement.
CTTTGGTTGATTGTTATGTGAGCTGGTGCTAAATACTGAAATTTGTTGGCTTTGAGCACCATTAAACTTAGTTTTAATCGTTCTGGCCTCATTGCATTTTGTTTTAAATTCAGTATCCTTTTCATTTGTTGCTCCCTTGATTGGTTACTCATATTATTTTTAATTCACTCTTGATAGTTATGAATGTTTCTGGTATATTGTTATAGGTGTATGCTTCATTTGGGATCTGAAGTAGAAGTTTCGGAGTATATGAAATGGCATTGACATTATTCAGGGGCTTACAATCAAATTGCTTCCGATTATACCCATCAGTTTATGTTGCTAGAAAACATGTAAGATATTTTAGCGTGCGAAGCACACAAGGACAAACTGCAATGCAAGAAAAGCAGCAGACTCAATTGAAGGCTTCACCGAAATCAGAATCTGCAAAATTCGAAGAAGTTTTGAAAAACTATGAGGCAGTCATTGGAATAGAAACCCATGTGCAGCTTGCCACTCTTACAAAGGCCTTTTGTAGCTGTCCTTATAACTATGGGGCTCAACCAAACACTAGTATTTGTCCAGTTTGCATGGGGTTGCCTGGGGCCTTGCCAGTTCTAAACTCAAAGGTTATAGAGTGTGCAGTAAAAGTTGGTCTTGCGCTCAACTGTAAACTCTCTCTTAGCTCAAAGTTCGATAGAAAGCAATACTTTTATCCAGACCTTCCAAAAGGTTATCAGATATCGCAGTTTGACATCCCAATTGCAGCTGGCGGTTATATTGATGTTGACCTCCCTGTTGAGTTTGGTGGTGGGCATAGAAAGTTTGGTGTCACTAGAGTTCATATGGAAGAAGATGCTGGGAAGCTGCTTCACACTGGAAATGGAAACTTTTCTCAGGAAATTATAATTCTTCTCAAAACTACTTTATCCTATCAAATTTACAATGCTTTTATAATACGTTTACAATTTTCTCCTAATCAAGATCATTTTTCCTGTTAGGTTGCTTCTTCTTGATCTGCATGGCCAGCTATTCTAAACTAATCACTGATTCATGGCACTTAAAAATGTATTTTTTCCCCTATTTTGTACTTCACCGCGCACATATATACCGTGTTGTGGAGCAGATGTAATATTTCTGCCGAGTTTCTGCTTAATGACATGTTATTCAACTATTTTGATACGAGAGACCAATATAAGGCATAAATTTCTTAATGCATAATAATTACCATTTATCTGAAGTTTAAACCTCTATATCACTTTGTTATTTGGTGTTATTAATTCAGATTGATTGATTCTTTCATTTAACAGGTTGACTTGAATAGAGCTGGAGTCCCTTTGCTTGAGATTGTCTCTGAACCAGATATGAGAACAGGCATTGAAGCAGCAGAATATGCTGCAGAGCTACAGAGACTAGTTAGATATCTTGGAGTGAGTAATGGAAATATGCAGGAAGGATCTCTTCGTTGTGATGTCAATATCTCAGTTCGTCCACACGGGCAGCCGGAGTTCGGAACAAAGGTAAATTAATGCTTTATTCACTTTAAGCTGCTTGTTGACTTGTTGTAAATTAATGAAATAAAAGTAAGCATTCCATGTTATCTGTTGTTTTCAGTTTTAATGATTACATGTTTTAACTCAAAATCCTATCATATCTAGGTCACAGACAGTTCAAAATAGTGAATTGTGTACATGTAGTGCAGGTTTGGGCTTAGTAAAGTTCGGTAACAGTGTACTTGAAGTATTTGTTTTTTCTAGTCTTCATTCAATTTTTGTTATGTGGTACTAAGCATATGTCTGAATTGGCACAAACAGGTTGAAATAAAAAATTTGAACTCATTCTCATCAATGAGTAGGGCCATCGACTATGAGATATTAAGACAGGCGCAACTTCACAGTGAAGGTGAGGCTCATCAGATTGTACAGGAAACTCGTCTCTGGGAGGAAGGAGCTCAGGTCTGTCTTCAATCTGTTCTCACAAGTATGTAAACTAGCTTATCAGTAGCCTGGTTTTTTTCTGTTACTAATTTGTTGGTGTATTTTGCTAATTAGAAAACAGTTACAATGAGAAAGAAGGAAGGACTTGCTGATTATCGGTACTTCCCAGAGCCCGATCTTCCAGGAGTTAATCTCAGTGAGGATTACATAAGTACTATTCATGATTCCCTACCTGAACTACCTGAAACAAAGCGTCGGAGATATGAGAACCTGGGACTGAATATGCAGGATGTTCTTTTTCTCGCGAATGATATTAATGTAAGTCGTGTTTGTGGTTGTTTCCGTGAGATTTCTACCAACATGTAGGTGTGTCTAGAGACAGAAGTTTTACCATTGGGCTATATAATTGTAAACAAGGCCTCTGGCTTGCACCCTGAGTAGTGAATTTTATAAGTTTAAAAAGTAGTCAATCTGTCATCATCGAAACCTTAGACAAGTAAGGACATTGCTGAAGTTAGCAAACCTGGACTTGCCGGGAGATGCTCCTCCTGATCGGAGCTTAATTAATTTCACCAACTATTAGTTAGATGAGTTGGATTGTGCAAGACCTGTTGGCGCCTAAAGGAAAATGAAGGTATATGCTTCATTGTATAAGAGCATTCACTTTATATTAACTTCTTCACACCGGTACATTGTGCAATGTTAGTAAATTGCAACAAATGTCAGTCTAATTGGGGAGTGTGATCGCCTTATATCAGATAGAGGCTGATTGGTCGTTCAGCAATGTATCTGCCAAAGCTGCCACAATATCAGCATCATAGGGCATTCCAATTCAAATAGTTTTTACATAAGTATGAGGGTATATTATTGCCCACTTTTGGCTTATCCTTTCATTTACATGTAATAAGCTCACTGATTGTGCCTCAACACTTTTGGTGCTGTATGTGCTTTATTAAGTGATTAATGAACTTAAGACTGTATATCCGACAAGCTCTTGCAAATGTCTTCTCAGGTAGCAGCATTTTTTGATGCCACAATTGCAACAGGCGCTGATGTTAAACTAGCTGCTAATTGGATAATGGGAGATATTGCTGCATATTTGAAAAATGAGAAATTGTCTATCAATGACATTAAGCTTACCCCTGAAGAATTGGGTGAGCTCATAGCCTCAATTAAAGGTGGCACCATTAGTGGAAAGATTGGCAAAGAGGTAAAAATTCAGCAATATCTGATTCATATTCTCCTTCCATATCGTTTCTCTTGATGTTGATTCTTTGACCATTCTTTTTTTACACTAAAACTGCAAACAAAACAATTTGTTGACTTCAATACAAATGACCATGTCATACACAAATAAGCTGTTGGGACTGCTGACTGTCGTAAATAGCAATTATGTTGTCAACTTTACTCCTATAAGTGTGGGATGATTCAGAAAATAAGTGGAAAGACCAACAGAAGAAAATTAGACAAAAAATCGCAGGAGAGAATTTTACTGAGAATCAATGTATGCATAAAAGCAAAAAGAATACAGTGAAAAAAATGCGAGAATCTATTTAGTTCCTTGCATTTCTTGTATTGTTGAAGAGATTTTCTATATAATATCTGGTTCTTGTGCATGAAATGTGCAGATATTGTTCGAGCTAGTAGCCAAGGGTGGAACTGTTAAAGGTCTTATTCAAGAAAAGGATTTGGTTCAGGCAAGTTGTTTCACACTGTTTCTTGACTGCAAATTATTTCTTCTGTGTCTTGGAGGCTTGTTTCATTTTAAACAATATTTACCTCCAAACCAAATTAGTGCGTGTTACAGTGTTACTTAGTTATACACGATATCTTCCTTCATGTGACAATACGATTTTAAGTGAAATTCAAAATACTCAGATTCCGTCATCAATTAATGGATGCGAAGCAAATTTAGTTTTATATTGGACTGTTTTGAGTTGTTGATTCAGAGGACATGTTATTACCTGCTTATGCGATGGAGAAACATACAGAAGAAAGCTTATCTCTTGTTCTGTTTTACCTTAAATCAGATTGCTGACCCCTCTGAGATCGAGAAGATAGTGGACAGAGTCATTGCAAATAACCCAAAGCAATTGGAGCAATACCAAGGGGGTAAAACTAGGCTACAAGGCTATTTTGCTGGCCAGGTATGATTCTGACCTGATGTAGAATATCTCATTATATTCATTCTCGGAATTGATTCCATGTTTCTATACACAGAGAGATTCTGATATTATAACGTTGAACTCTATAGGTAATGAAAGAATCGAAAGGCAAGGCAAATCCTGCGCTTTTGAACAAGATTCTTCTTGAGAAGCTGAATTCAAAACCCTGATGCTTTCAGTAGGTACTTTCTTGGATCAACTTTCTAAGTTTTCCTACCATATGCTGGAACAAGATGATGTAGCTCGATCCTGCTACTCAGCCCCCTCTGCTCGTTTTTTCTTTCCTTTTTTGTACTGTAAATTAATTTACCTTCTTAAGAACATACTAATCCGAAAAATGTCTAGGTAAGAAGTTGTTTCTAGGATGTCATTGGTAGCAGGGGATGCAAAGGATATTCAATGCATTGATGTTCTGAGTTGACAATAGAGAAGAGATTTGTGTTCTGCCATTTATTTTAGCTTATTTAGTGGTGAAAAGATTACTAAATTTTGAGAATATGTTGTTTTCTAGAAAGGGATGTTCTCCATTTATATTTACAGTATAGACATATTTGGGAATTGTTTTATTTCAGTTCCATCAGTTTTAGCTTTGCCTTTTGAATTGAAACTAAATATTTAATTACTAGATCATGAAAACACATTTTTTTTATATTTAACCAGAATATTATTAAAAAAAATATGGATTGAAATCATGTAATTTATACTAATTAAACAAATCATGATTTCTACATTGACATATGTGTTGTAATTCTCAATATATCATCGCAATATTTTTTTTTTATTATGGTTTCTGAAAACTTTAGAATTAGAATAGAACCGATAGCTAAAAAGAAAAGAAAATATCGACAGTCGAATTCAGCGCAATGTAAGAATCATAGAATCCACTCATTAAATACAATTTGCAACATATAAACAATTTTTTATTGATGTTTTTACTTTACAAATTAATATATTATTCAAGAATTGGATTTAAATGCTTTCAAGTATGCAGGGTTACTTAAAACATCTTATTTAAGACAGCAAATATACCTGTGTTGCAGTCCAAAAGAGGATCAACATAGCAGATTTACTCGTATAAAACCAATTTAAACAAATTTCAACACAATAATCATCAGTTATCAATTCTATGATATTCACCCCTTATCAAGAAAGAATAGCATCCCCACACCACAAAATATGGACAAAAAGAAGGAACCTCTGATGAAGATTGAACCCATATGTTCATAGAAACGAATATAATATAATCGAAAATTTTAAAGTTCATCGTGCATAGGTTGTTCTAAAGGAACATTTAAATCAGGAACCATATTTTGATGAACTGGAGCAACATTAACACCATCTCTGCCACCTATAGCTGCAATCTCTTCTTGTCCAGCCATCCCAGCTTTAACAGCAGCAACCACTTTCCTCTGCAGCTTGAGAATACCGATGCGTTTTGATACCACGTATAGTACAGCCAAGGAGAAAATTAGAAATCCGGTGATAAGGATCAATCTGCCAAAACAAGCTCAACATTATATATGATTAGAGGTAATGAGACGATGACTTCAAGAAATAGATATAATCATGCCTGTCGAGAACATCTTGGCGCTGCATTGTCGACAGAAGGCCTCGCGTACGTGAGAATAGTGATCGATGGCCCTTGTATTCACTTTCAGCTTTCTTTAACACTCCAGTTGATTCCTCTGTAAGAATATTGAAATATCAGTAAATTCTATTTAGTCTCTTGTTTATTAAAGCCTATTTAGATGACACAAGTTTGCTTCTATGACATGCTTAGATGCGTAGAAGGCTAACCGGTAGGAAATCAATTAAACTGTAAAATAAGATCAGACAACAAAGAGACAGAAAAAGGAAGGGTCAAGAGCATGTTTGACAACCAGATAGTCTCATCAATGAGCGCTTATGCCTTAAAAAGTATCTTGCATTCGGCATTCCTACTCTAAGAGGATATTGTTTCTTCACAAGATTTCCATTTCTCCGATCTGGGTAGAGTATCCAGATTATATTCTACATTACTAGAATACTAGTGTCACATAGAGGCATAAGGTGAAATGTTGCACATTTCAAATCTGTGAATATATGATTAGAACAAAGGATCTGCACATGAGTACTTAAATCCCATAAAGAAGGTTCAAGGTCATATTGTCAATATCCATTTGAAGCTTCTCTCAGAGGAATCAGGCACTTCTTGTAAGCAAACATGATGATCTAAATTCAGTAAGAAATCAACAAAAGCATATTAAAGATGGTATGAAACTAATATGCATGGACTGCCTACCGGCTATCCCTATGCTTCCTTCCTATTTATCAGATTTCTAAAGCAAAAGCTTGTGCTGACCAATTCTTAAGTTCAGTTAAAAGCCTTGCACATACCATTATCTATTATTAAATCATCATGGCTATTCTCATTTGGTTTAGGCAGATGGCAGTACGGTGGGGCGGAAAGGAGCAAATTATTTCAATGTGCATTATAACATCTAAAGCTAGTGGTTTCTTTTTTCAACAATTTTGCCCAATATGAGCGAACATGCCAAAACCATATTAATTAATAATTAAACAAAAGGTAGAAATCTGATACTCAACATAAATAATATTCAATGAAAAAAGGTAACAGCGATTCGGAGCAATTTCAATGTACTAACATTTTCTATTCGGAACATATAATATTGATAGCAGTACAATATTAGACAACTTGAAAAACTGAAACATACCAAAAGTCATGATAGTGCTTGCACTCCGTTCAACCTCCTATTAGAACAAAGAAGGAGGGAAACTTTATTAGACTCCCTCTTGCCCAACAACATAGGCAGGAGATATATTAAATGTGTACGACCTGAACCATGAGCTGCCGAGTGCGCCGAAGGCTCTCTGTGATGCTCTCAGCAGCAGAAGTCATTCCTGCTTTGGTCCTGATCAACATTTATAAAATATCGTCATATTCCATGGAAATAAACATTTTTCATATTCTTGATGTTGAATTACGTCCCACAGAAATTGTTAAAAGCGTATAATACATCCAATAGCAATTATATATTTATACATACTGTAGATTGAGCCTTCGAGCTGTAGACTCTTCACCACCTCCTAAAAGGAGTTCTCTCTGAAATCAGTACATCAAGTTAGAACAGTATCTGGATAGCGGATTTACTCAAGAACCAGTTCATGAAAAACAAACACGAGATATTCTGGCACTGAAAAAGTTTATCAAAGAAATTGTATACTAATAAAGCAGAACAACATTTTTGTATGTATTCATTTGGGATGGGAGGGGGGAGCTAGCAAAATTGTGTTAATCAATTTGTCAAATATTAATCAAGACTCATTACCTCTTGTTGAGCAGCTTTCTTCATGTTTGCCTTTGCTTGCAAATTAGCGTTCCTTAAACTCTGCCGCAGACTGAAATTTGATTCACATTCATATGTGAAATAAAAGCACTAAATATTTTCATGATTACATAAACAAAAACCATAAACTATAAACTGTAGAAAAAAAACCCAACATGAATTTTTGACTGAGTTAAAAGGTTTCAATCAACAAATCCAAACTATAATCAAATCAACAGCTCCTAAACATCACTTCAACATCATAAATTAAACACTAATTCAATCAAAACCAAGATGTCCAAAATCAAGAGAATCCCACAAAGAAAACACAATTTAATCAACAGAAACAAACCTCAAAACAGCCGCACGTTGAAAATCACTGGGAAAACTCAAAATTTAACAACCAACCCGAAAAACTCAGAAATGGGATTCTAAAGGCACCTCATTATTTGATTTTTCCAGGATTGCGCCAAAGATTGCGCCTTTTCAATATCATCAGCAGAGGGCAATTGCGGAGCGAGAAGATCAAGATTGAACTGGAGTGATTGCAGCATGTTCAACCCATCTTGAGCTAACCCATTTAATCTAGGCAGCGAATCTTTCTTCTCTGCTTCTTCAATTTCCCTTTGATTCGAAATCCTCGATGTTTTGCCGTATTCTTGGATTGATTCAATGTGTTTTAGGGTTTGATCGTATGTATCTTGAAAAGCTTTCTTGACTTTCTCCACTTCTTCTGCTACTTTATCCATCTGAATTTTGAATGACTGAACAATAATGGAGGCGTTTCTATGTCAGATTTGAAGGAAAAATACGATCGTTTTGAAACTTGAAATGGAACAAGAGAGGAAATTCTATGCTACCCGCAGCCGCAGTATCATAATAGATAATGTGACACTTCCATTTGTTACGACACATAAAATATCACATTTGATTTCTTATGACAGATTGGCATGTAGATGATAAATTATATGCTCCCCCGGCACTACCCAGGCCCCGTCAGGATGCCGACACATGGACATTTTTTAAGAAATACTTTAACTTTATTTTTGATGACATTTTTTAAGAAATACTTTAACTTTATTTTTGATGCGTATATTACCGTATTTCTTAGGAAAAGAAGTGACTTAACTATTAGGACACTTCTGCTGTGAACAGTAGCCTGTGGGACCCGCGCTCGTATCGGCAGTGTCGACAGAAGGATTGATGTCGACACCTGAAGGTTTTTCGGCGAACTTTGCACGTCGGCGCCGGTACGGATACGTAGTGGATGTAATTCCCGTACTCGTGGACAAGGTTTCAGAATTTTTTGAAGAAATCCCGACGCTAAGTTTGGCTATTTACGGATTCCGATGAGTGAACAGTGTTACTGAATATTGGCGGATTTATGAAAATTGGCGGAAATTTTGAATTTGGTTAATATTTTAATTATATTCTCTTCTCCAGTGCGCAATTTCCCCCAATTCTGAAAATCGATTTTACAGCATCTTGTGCGGGGTCGCCGATTTTGCGGTCATCTTGCCTCGTCGGAGCTATTTTGAGAATTGGGTTGCCTTGAGGTATGCAAAGTTTCAGTTTTTTGGGTTCCCTTACGGTAGGGGGTTTTTTATTGATTCATTGTTAGGGTTCTATTTATGCTTTCAATTGAAGGGTTTTTCTTACGGGTTTTAACTGTCAATGTTTCAATGTGTCGGTTGTAGTGTATGAGCACCCACATTGTGGTATTGATTTAGGGTGATTGATTTTGTGAATTCATTATGGATTTCGATGGCTCCCCCTGTTTTGATCATGAAGCTTGTTGGCTAGTTAGACGGTTAGAATTTCAGGATTTCCAAAAAAAATATCATTCTGTTTTGCGACGCCCTAGTTGAGGAAGCGTTTATATTGACTGGTAAATTGCGTGGGTTTGATGGCCATAGTTGAATGCATTATTTCAGTTATCAATGAATATGTTGGTGTGGAACTCTAAACCTTTTTTAATTGTCACTAACAAGGTAAAATTATAGTCTGACTTGATTATCTTTGCTGATTACAATGATTGTCTATAGATTTTTAGCGAAGATGAATATTGACTTGAATGTTTCGATCGAGAATGAGGCATCTTCTGAGGGTAGCACTCATGATAGAAAAGATGGAGAAGGGGCTGGTAGTGATGCAGAAGCAGGATGTTTGCTTTCTATAATGTTAATAGAATTAGAGAATCGTTTAGAAATTGGGAATGTTGTAGATAGTGTAGAGCAATCATATTTATTATATTGTGAGTACGGCAGGTGCCGGGGGTTTAGTGTGAGGAAGGGTGACCAATACTATTTCTCTGGGACGAATGAGCTTCGATGGAAAGAATTTGAATGCTCGTGTGAAGGTCGGCCTGATGACAAATGATTGAAAGGGAGAGTAGCATCATATAGGAAACAGATAACTAGGAGCAACTGTAAAGCCAAATTACGGATTGGGAGGGAGAAGAATTTGCAATGAACCGTTCATAAATTTGTGAAGGAGCATAATCACGAAATGCTCAGCACGCATCAAGCCTATCTGTTACGTTCTGCTCGGTAATTGAGCCATGCAAAACAGTCACTCATTGATGCGCTTAAATATGTGGGTATCGGAGTTATTCGGGCATGTCGGTTTATGGAAAACGATGTCGGGGGGCTGCAAAATGTCGGTTTCACGAGGAGGGATGCCTATAATCACTTGAATCGGGTTAGGCAGTCAACAAGAGTGGAGAATATCGACGCTAATGCTCTGGTGAATTTATTTGCCAAGAAATCGAACATTGAGCCTTTCTTTTATTGGAACGTGCAGCTAGATGATGAGGGTTGGTTGATGAACTTTTTTTTCCGAGACTCTCGTGCTCTTATTGATTACGAGTGCTTTGGAGACGTGTTATCGGTCGACACCACGTACAAGACAAATCGGTATGGCCTGGTATGTGCACCATTTGTCGGCATCAACCATCATAGGAGAAATGTGATACTAGGTTTGGGCTTCTTGTCGAACGAGACGACGGCTTCCTTTGAATGGTTGTTTGCCATGTTTTTAGAGTCCATGCATGGGAAGGAGCCACAAGTGATCTTCTCCGATCAAAGTCAAGTGCTAATGAATGAGATTGATGCCACTTTCAAATCAGCGAGTCATCGGCTTTGTCAGTGGCATATCAGCCGAAACGCCCCGTCTCATTTTGAAAAATTAAACGGCAACAGTGAATTCAAGCGGCAGTGGTATCACTGCATGCGTGGGGTGGAGACGGTGGATGAGTTCAAGGAGTGTTGGGGTTCCATGATCACTAACTATGCCCTCGATGATCATAGTTGGTTCTCCAATATGAACATGTTGAAGAAGAGGTGGGCGTCGGTGTTCACGAACACCTCCTTCAGCGCAGGTCTTCTTGCGACCTCGTGTAGTGAGGTTACGAACAAGGTATTGAAGAATCTGTGCTCGGTGAGTTCCACTTTGACCGAATTTGTCGATAAGTACGAGCAGGTCCTGCATGATTGGCGTACAAAGGAGACTGTCGACGATGTTCTCAACTTCGGTACACCGGGGCAGTTCGTGAACAACAGCCTATTGCTGGGTCAAGCAGCACAAGTCTACACAAAGAACGTGTATAAGGCATTCGAGTCGCAATTTTCCCTTGTTGTGAGCGTGGTAATAATCGAGAAACCAGCCAATGATGTCGGTAGTGTCGATATGCATGAGACTGAAGGAGTTCTATGTCGGCACATACTTAGAATTTATTTTCACTTTGATGTGACTAGGTTGCTGACATGCTACATCATGAGTCGATGGTGCAAATCTGCGAGGTAGCGACACTTAAACGACATCGGAGACTATTCCATTACGGACGGTAATGAGGCCGTTGATGAAATGGCCTTTGTGAACTATGTGATGAGGATCACTCTTGAGGTGGCGCACGATGTGAAAAACCACCAACAAGGCAGGAAGACATGTTTAGATCGAATACGTGCATTGAAGGGTGATGTGCATACGATGGTTAATAAGGGCATACCACATAAAAGGCAAAAAGCCAGGGACCTGTCGGGTGCGAGAGCTGATCGGGCCAATATTCGGGATTCTTCCCTAGCCAAACATCGGGGCAAGACACCAATTACTTCGCACTGGAAGTGAAGAAAACCGAATCCCAATCCCCCACCTTCTGTTCCAAAGTGGCCAGGTACTAGAATATTGTCCGATTATGGTTATTTTCATGCCAAGAATGTCATTCGATAATTATAACTATCGTTATCGCTTTTGCAGATGTCGAGCCTTCTGTTCAGAACGATATAAATACCTAGCGATCTAACGAGGGGGAAGAGACTAACTTCGTTTCAAGGCGGCCGGTGTCACATGATTACATCCCTAATACGTCATTTGAAGTATGTTTTCTTCACACTTACTCCATATCCGGCTCCCAATTTAGATTAATAATTTAATTGCACTCCCCTACCCCGAAAATTCAGGACGAAGATGCAAGTTTGACTCAGTACTCTCATGATATTAATCTCGACGAGCCGCTAGATGTGTTGTCACTATTTCAAGTACGTGCTCAGCTATAAATCACACCAACGCTGTTCATATTATTTTCCGTGTCCCTTTTATTTACGTGGATGATGAGAAGTTTTTGAATTTTTCCTTGCTCAAGTCACTAACTGGACAGTCGACAAGTGAAGCTAGGGCGGGGCCTAGCAGATCTTGGTGGGTGTAGGCTCTGCTAAGATTGAGCAATTCCATATCGGCAGTGCCCTCCAGTTCATGCATCGTGGAGGTAAGGCTACTTTCACGTGATTCTGCATTGTCTTTATCTGCAAAATCAGGTCCTGCCGATACATGTAGCGTTTGATCAAGTAACCTGGCTGCCGATGCTCCATTTCTCGCCAGGATTGGATTCTGATTTAGACATTTCACAAATGTGGCATGTACTACAGTTTAAGAAACTCAACTGTTGTACATGCACGTTACCCCATGCATCAGTTATTAATAGTTTAAATGCACCTTCTATTTATGGTCATAACCCTCGTAACCCTAATTCTCATCTCAGATATCTACGGCTGCAAATGGCACCAAGAGCGATATCACAAGATGACATTTTCTTTGTAGAGCCGTGGACCAAGTATACCGAGCAGGTAGCCCTACTCGAGCTGGAGCATCAGTATTTGAATGGAAATTGGATCCCGGGGGAGGACGCGGCTAATCTTCGTGTCATTCACATCATCCGCGGACTTGTCAAACAACAATTGGAGATTGCACTTTCTAATGAAGAATTCGAGCTTAAGGTGGCTCAGTGGGCCGAGAGATATGAGATGTTTTCATGGCTGCTAGACTTTGGACATCCTCACTGCTACGACGAAGTCACCAACTTTGTCGACTTACCCGATAGCATGTGGAGAAGGGTCAAGTAGGTATATTCACCTTGCATGTACACACATCGAGATTATATTACATGAACTTCAAATTTGTTATTTTATAAGGTACACCCCGCGGCATTGGTGTACAAGAATGAGGGGGAGGAGTTCGGGGCAATCTTGAAGGAGTTGCTTGAGGTGGATGATCCTTCGAGTGGATCAAGCCCCACTTTGTCTGCGGCTGCCCCAAGTGTCGACGAAATTGATGCATACGATATGGAAGAGGGTGCGTTTGCTCTGGATAGCATTGCCGATGTGGATGCTGACGACACTGTCGACGAGGCTGCCGACATATAAGAAAACTCTAGCGCGCGTGTGCTCTTTTGATTTTATTTAATTTTATGTATGAAGATCTATTATCTACGCATTTTGGACTGTACCACTGATACGTGTTACTTTGATGACTTTATCATGCATGTGATCTTCTATTCGTCTTTTGTTATTTTTGTCGTGTTATGAGTTTGTCTTAATTGTTTACATTGTTACCTTATCATGAGTATGTGTTAGTCACTATTTGCGTTTTTCTATAAATTCACTCGCTCAATGTCCCTGAATTACCAACATATCACACCAACTGAGGAGACCTAAAGAACTACAAATGGCTTTACCCGTGCCGCTTGCACAAGATGATGTATTTTACAACAATGAGCCATGGAGCAGAACCATGGAGTCGTTCTGCATGGGCGAGCTATATTTCTTTGCGCACAAAGGCTTCTGAATTTCGGCTGACCCCACGACTCACCAGACTTGCCTCGTGTATCTGCAGCGAGAGATACGCCAGCAATGTGAGCATGAAATAACAATAGGGAAACTTCAGACACGACTTGAGCATTGGAGGGACAGGTACGAACTATTTAGTTGGTTACTAAAATTTGCAAGGCCAATTCGGATGAACCCCATGAGTAAGTGGCTAGATCTCGACATGGCCGAGTGGCAACGGATTGCCAAGGTATTAATTTAGTCAACTGTTTCTCTTATATAGATAAGGTCAAATATTGGATTATCTAAACTTGTCGTCCCACATACAGATGCACCCGGACGCACTTGTCTATATGAATGAGGGAGAGAGTTGCTGGAATTTTTTCAAGGTGATGTTCGATATTGAGGGTCACCCAGATGTTATAGGTGACGACAAGCACAAGGATGACGTCGGGCCGCCACCAATCGACTCCGACGACGACGAGTAAAAAATGTGTCCTCTAACGAATGTCGATGTATATTAGGCGACTGTCGATGTGCCTAAGACTTATTTGACTATTGAGTTGCATTAAAACATCTATTTCTGTGATCTTGGATCTATTTACTTTAAATTTGGTTGTAATATTACACAATTATGTGTGAATTTCGGACTTCGTGCTTTGATGTGGAAGACGTTGACTAGACTCCCAACCTTGTCGGTAAAGATGCATGCACACCTATTTCCAAAGCTAAATTTGGAATGCAGAGAATATATTCCATTTGTACAGTTTTTTTGTCCATATACAAGATCTTATGTCGGCAGGTTCCCTATTAAAGCTAAAACGCCATTCTCAAATGCACCCACAAACTCCCTTCCCTTCTCATATTCGCTCTCCACAAACGCATAACCCCTACGACGATCCTACCCAAAATGGCGCCACCTCAAAAAGCATTTTTCTACGATGACCATTGGACGGAGAGGCTTGAATCCCGTGTCGTGAATAAGCTACTCGAGCAGAAGGAGGAAGGAGTGTGGACTATTGGGTATGAGGACAACAGTACGGCCATTTCCAACGTTCGATCGAAGATCAACGAGGAATTCTCGAAGGACTACGGTGTCGAGTGGTACCAAGCGTATGTCGACATGCTAGCAACACGCTACGAGACTTTGAAGCTGTTGTGGGACTACACACTGGCCATGTTTCAATGGAATCACAGGAGCAATAAGTTCTATACTCCGGATGAGACATGGACATATTTTAAAGAGGTATCCTACTTATTATTACACATTCTGCCGACACAGTTGGAAACTTAGATTCGTTAACTGCACAAACAAATCTTTTGTTTATCTGCGCAGCTGAATCCGTTGACGATGGTCTATCGAAGTAACGACGAGCCGCACTACCACTCCCTGATGAACTTGTTTGAGACCGGCTAGTCTTTTATCGTGAGGGACGATGACTACTACTCATTTCAGTCAAGCGAGAGCGACACTGATTGAAGCGATGAAATTAACTGTAGTTTGAATGTTTTCTCCATTCTCTTATCTCTCTAGAATTTGGATTATGGTGTCCTACCCTAGTGTAATCCCTAATTATGTCGTCGTCGGTGTTGTATTTAGTTATGCCGTGTGAATGCTTACTTTTCAATTATGTGTGAACTGCAAATTCAAATACACCATTACTTAATCTTTTAGTTTATGGCAAAATACCACATATCCTGTGTCGGCACATGGTCATCCCCCTAATCAAAACATATACAAAAACACCCTAGGGTGAATAGTCATAGTTTCCAACTCCTAATATGTCGGCATTTCTAATATTGACCACCCACAAAATACTTAACCATATAAATACTTACCCCCTAGATATTTGAAACTCAACTACACTTATCTGTTTGGATGGACCAACAGCTACATAAATACATACAGAGAAATCTAATAAATTTTTAAATATGACGGCTACGGGCGAAGAGTTCGGTGCAAAATGCCTTTCTGTATAACGATCCCTTCTCTGGCACAATATCTTCGAACATCTGACCCGTCATCATGCACTCCAATATCTTCAAGCAGAACACGCCGCATTCCGAGTTCCCTATTTGCTGCGGAGGGTGTTCAAACCGCATCAGCTTCCACACTTCTTTTGGAGGACCATCAAGGGGCCTGTTCCTGTACACATCGCCATATTGACAAAGCAATGGCACATTCCGCTGCACATGCTGAAAGACGGTCTTGATGTCGGACCAGTCTTTGCAACGTTTTGAGATCGGATCGAAAACAACGATTGACTCACTTGCAAAGTGCAGCATGTACAGGACCCAATGGTCGCGGGAGACATGACCGATGCCATAAACCTGATCAACTGCCCACCATGGCTTCCCGCCCTGCTGAGGATAATTATCGTCGACATAAGGAGTAATACGATCACGAACCTCATCCATGTTCTCTAGCACCAATGTTTGCTGCATTGAATAATGTTCGATGTTGAATAAGCAATTGGAAGCTATCTAATAAATACACAGATATAGTCAGTGTGTATTTACCCAGCCAAGTGACTCAATAAGAGCCCAATCTTTCTTAAAGTAGTCGGAAAATTCGCTTGAGTACATAATCAACAAATTCATCACGACGTCGCATTGCTGCAAAAAATATTAACTTGGAATAAGATAATGAAATTGGAAAGAAACCGTAACTTAATTGACTGGGATGAGATTCTTAAATTTAAGGCCACTCACATCATTATCGAGCCATCCACTCGCTGTCCACAGCCCCCTGAACCAAGGGGCATCACATTGTCCCTTGCATTCCACGAGCAACGATATCCTCGGAGGGCTGGGGAACAGATGACTTGCGTCAGGCGAGATGCATATAAAATAACAATTATTTAATCGAAAGTTTAGTCATGGAGAACTCAGGGCTTTAGTGTCAGGCCTTTCTCATACCACTTGTGGAAAGGCTTCACCACTAGCCAATCATATTCCCTTGCTACGACTTATTTACCGGACATTATTGCCAACATTAGCGGCTCTTGGTGTTTTTTCGACTTCGCTCTCACACGAGATGACTTCATCTTCTTGGGTGGCGGTTGTTCCCGAGCATAAGGTCTTGCTTCGGGGATGAAGAGTTTCCTCTTCCTCTTCGGAGATGACTTCGTCTTCTTGGTTGCTGGAGGAGCTTCTCCTTTATCTGAAACACGTGGCTCCACATGATTCCATTGAGATAGCAAAGCAAAAAGAAAGCATGGGCGACGAATACCTGTCTCTTCTTCGCTCAGGAAGCTGATGTCAACATCCGCATCCACAGCCTCACCATCGCTGCCTGTGTCCGCATAGGCATCTACTACACGCAAGACATCATCATCGATATCCTCCGACACGAACTCCTCCTCATCTGGATTGAGGTCCTTACATGCTTCTGCAATAAGCTCCATCAATTTTGACATGTCTATCACACCCGCGCCATCATCTGCAGCAACTAGCTTGTCGGCAGGCCTTGTCATCATGTCGGCAGCATGGCCATGTATGTCGGCAACATTGTCGGCAGCGGAGTACTGCGTCTCGACTCCATCACCGGCTTCCCTTTCATCTTTGTCGGCATTCACTGCCGTCTCCTTTCTCCCATCTGCCACTGCAAACATGTTGGCCATTACCCTGTCGACAGGCACCGATGACATATCTGCAGTATCTCGATGCGTGTCAACAACATTGCCATACATGTCGGCATGGGGCATTTCTTGTCTATTCTCCTCCGTCATCTCTGCAAACATGTTGGCCATTACACTGTCGACATGCCCCGATAACATGTCGGCAGTATTTACATGCGTGTCGGTAACATTGCCATGCATGTCGGCATGGGGCATTTCTTGTCTGTTCTCCTCCACCACCTCTGCAAAAGTGTTGGCCATTACCCTGTCGGCAGGCCCCGATAACATGTCGGCAGTATCTCCATGCGCGTCGGCAACATTGCCATGCATGTCGGCATGGGGCATTTCCTGTTTGTTCTCCACCACCTCTGCAAACGTGTTGGCCATTACCCCATCGGTAGCATGGTTCCCCATTTCTTGGCTCAATTGATCCCGAGCACTTGTGTAGTCCTCGTCATCGTGCTGGTGCTGGTAGTCTTCACCATCATGTCGATGTTTTAGTCCTTTGTAGAGTGCATCGACCTTCTGCTCCACGCGCTTGATGGCCTTATCCAAACCGTCCATCCTAGCCATCACCAACGCGTTCGAGTCCTGTCGACAAGTTGACGAAAGCTGAATGACCAATTAACCAAGCGCAGGTTACTCAAAGCAATTATAGCATAAATTCCTTACAACTATCATTCGGGAGACGGCGGCTAAGGTCGCCGGTGCTCTATCATCAACTGTCAATTTCTTCTTAGATGGCTCAGAGCTCCTATGGAGGGGCCGACGTGTTTCCTCGGAGATCGGTGCACCTCCAGCACCCGAGCCGTCCGCGATCCTACGACCTCCACCTCAGGCTCATTCTCAGTAATGTCGTCCTCATCGATGAGACTCAAACGTCACGCCACTGGTGGTGGGGACAACTCGTCATGGGTCAAACCCACGTTTTCCAACCTCGCAATCTCAGCACTTGTCAACACAAAGGGCACATGTTAAGAAAGAGCCTCATTCTGATCAAATACCTTACGTGAATTTGAGAGCTTACTACACACCATTGAGGACCAAGTAAGTAAGAATTGTACCGTCAAATCTGGCGCATTGTCATTGAAGTACGGCACTAGAGCAGAAGCTTTAAAGAATTGATCGGCGGTCCAGTGCATGAATCGAGGGAACAACATCTCTAGAATTCTGTGTGCGCAGCGGGATGCTAGCCTTGGCATCACCTCAAAGGCAAAGATCTGCAGAACAAAAGAGAATCCACAAATGTCCGTAGAAGGCCTCGATGATGAGTTCTTCAGTGCCCAGGCGATGTTCCCTCGGGCTGCATGCGTCGATTTTACCAAGAATTGATAAGCAACCTTCCCCCAAGGAAAATTATTGAAAGCTTCGTAGTCATCGATGAGGTGAAGATACTCGAGCTCAATCGATTTCGACAATTGATCTCTGTTCAAAAGTAAACCGAAGACGATATGCATCATGGCCAGTTTCAAAACCAAGCTGCCGGCACCACGATGCACGTCGCTATAAGTTTCGAATGTTTTGTCAATGTCATGAGCTTTCATGAAAGGCTTGCTCAGGAAAATGTCTCTATGCATGTCTGACGACGCCGGCGGTTCACCCGCTTCATTGAACCGCAACCCGCTCAAGCAATAGAATTCCTGAGGCCCTAATTGAACCCGTCGTCCGTTGATCGAAAAAATAACCGGTTTCGGACCTCAGACTCTGGCTCCAGGTGAGTCAGCATGAAGTAAATGAGTTGCCATTGCGCTTGAATGTCGGGAATATCTATGAGATGGCCGAAGCATGTCCCCCGAAATGCATCAACATTAGCCCGATTGAGCCGGCCACGCACTTGACTTATGACTTCGCCGAAATTTCCCCGCACTGATATTTGGGCACCTGCAAATTCAAGCACTTTGTTATCAGAGGGTTTTCCCTCCCCCTTCCCCTTTCTTCACAATAGTCTGAGACCGGAAAAACAACTAAGAACATTCACTTTCAACCAAACAACGAATAGACGTGCACTATGGCAGAGTAATGGAAGGAGCAAATTAATAACATGTCAACAATGGGACCATAACATTGTGAAGCACAGCATTGTGAACCCATTGAACAGAGAATTGCTACTACACATTAAAAGAATTTGTATACCACTTTGAAATATGTATAAATATCTAGACTCTGCACCAAAGGCAGACACTTTAAGCCAAAATCAAGTCCACGGTAAAACAATGAAAATGCAGAAACGGAGCATAAGTTAACGAGTTCCACACCTCAAGTTCATCATCAAACGTCTTTGTAATCAAAACCCTAACCGTGCGCAAACTATGGAAATCGTAAACCCAAACTAAATTAGGTGAAAAATAGGGCACCTTTGCACACATATGACATAAATTTCGTAGATAAACTTGAAAATCGTAAACAGAGACTTACCCCTGGTAGTGTTTCTTGTGCCCATCCTTCCTCCACGCGACGTCGGCACCTCCGCCTCCGGCAATCGGCTTCTACGACGGTGCGATATTATACAACACTTGATTTTCAAATAATGAAGACGAGTTGCAGTGAAAATTTTAAAAGGTTTTAAAAAAAATCCAAGCAAACGGTCGAATGTTGTGAAAACAGAGTACACCTGCTTTATAAGCACATACCTCCTTTTATCGCGAGCAACGCGACTATTCGAAGACACCCCAACTTCCGTTCGGCAGTTGTAACCCCTCCGACGAAGATTTTTGAAAAAAAAAATGGCGTCTCTTGTCGCTACGAAATATTCATTTTGAGATATTTACCCGCGCGCGGTTGTCGATGCACTTTAAAGTGACTCTGTTTTTCGAAGTATTTTTTAATTGAATTTTGCACGCACCAAATTCGAACTCATACTAAAATTTTAAAAGCCCAATTTTTAAACATAATTGACTCTGCCGACGTCAATTTTGCAAATAACATTGATAGAGAAACCCTAAAAAAGGTTTGTTGATACAGCAAAATACCCCAAATTATATATATTCACGTTGCCGACACATATCTCGACACGTTACATTAATTGTTATTCAGAGGGTGCCATAAAGTGGCATTCTTGGAAATTTAGAGTTTTCCACTAGCCTTAAAAAGAATTAACACGCAGATACAGTATTTCATTTTTTGAGACGACATTAATCAAAAATATTTAATAATGACACATTCAAACTTCTATTTTGAACTGCCGATGTCATTTACACCTTTCAAAAATAATGATAACAATATTATTATCTTTGCCGATCGACAACAAATACGACTTATTGTACAAGAAATAAACAGTGCCGATATAAGTGCCGACACTCAAAATTACGTACTTCAGCGCATTTTTGGATTAATTACAAGTTACACATCTTTTTCCACATTTGTCTTCTTATTCCCTCATAATTTCAGTAACACAGCAGGTCAATTGTTCATACATACCATTAAGATTACCATATTTTAAATTAAAATTTAGATCAGAATTTTAATTAACTATAATAATGGAGCCCAAAATGACAAAAAAACAAAAATAAGGTGAAAAAAACTGTTCATAAAAAGGTTTTACATTGATAAGGTAAAAAGTTCTTCTCGAATGTTGTGCAGCCAATGATGGAGCGAAAGTGTCCTAATAGCTAAAGGGGGCGTATTTGAGCAAAAAGGCACCGTATTTCTCAAGGATTTACTGATTTATTTTAATTGGCCGTATTTTTCCCCCCCGGGCCACGTGTCGGCATCGCAACAGACCCGGGTAGTGCCCGGGGGGCAGCATAAAATTTTCCGCATGTAGATAGCAATGTAGCGTAGAAAATTCCGATGCTGATGAATTGTATTCGAGTTCGACCAGTCGAGCAAAGTTGCTAATGGGTTTCGGGTCGGGTACATTTTTTCTGGGTCGATCTAATTTCACAAGACTCACAGTCACAGTCACATCACGTTACAATAATTTAATTTTGACAAAAACCTATATTAGACTTACAAGTTAAAATTTATCGGACAGGTCAAATACACAACAAATCGCCCAAAAACACGTGAACGCGTTGGCTTCACTCACCTGGCTGCAAACACCTTTTTTTTTTAACTTTTATTATGTATTGAGTACAATGCACGAGCTCAAGTGGGCAATTGTACTGCGTGAGACGAAGGATAAAAAAAATAAATTAATTTAATTTAATTTTAGGGTTCACTAATTTCATTTTAGGATATATATTAACTTCAAGAAAATTAATTATTGAGTGCAGTGCACGAGCCCAAACGTTAGCGTCAGACGAGTGCACTGCGCAAGACGCTGGATAAAAAAATTAAATTAATTCAATATAATTTTAGAGTTCACTAATTTTATTTAGGGTATATATTAATTTCAAAAAATTAATTATTGAGCGCAGTGCACGAGTCCACATGTTAGTGTCGGACGAGTGAACTGCGTGAGACGCCAGATAAAAAATTACATTAATTCAATTTAATTTTAGCCGAATAAAAAAATTGTATTAATTCAATTTTATTTTAGGATATATATTTATTTTAAAAAATAACTAACAAGTGTAATGCACGAGCCCACATGTTATATGCTAGATAAAAAAAATAATAATTTAATTTAATTTTAGGGTATACATTTATTTTAAAAAAATTAACTATCGGGCATAGTGCACGAGCCTAAATGTTAATGTGGATGAGTTTGCTACGCGAGACGTTGGATAAAAAAAATTCAAAAATAGATATATTTATTTGAAAAAAAAAAGAAATTAAAAATTGAAAAAAATACCGAAAAGGAAAACAAAAAAAGGGGACCACTGAAAAAGAAAAGAAAAAAAGGGAGGTAAGCCGAATCAAATAAAAACGTCTCAGAAGACCTCTTTAGTTTTTGTTCTAGAATATGCACCCGTTTGGCCATTTCAAGGGAAATTTTATCTTACCCTTTGTCACGTGGAAGTGGATTTAAATAGAATTTTGTCATGTATATAATTACAAAGAGTGATTGTACATGTAGCAAAAATTTACCCTCCCCCATGCGGTTATTATCCCATGGGGTACTGTCGAGATCCCCCATTTCATATTGAATTCTCATTTGTTTGTTCTAAATTATATGCATCTCGTGATGTACTAAAATATTTGAAAATTGGCGTTTAATCAAAAGTTAAATGGTTTAAAAGAAGGGCTGCCGAATTGAAGAGCTCGGAAGTTGGAGATAACACTCTTAGAGTGCAATGAATTGAATGTGAAAAAATCCCGATGTTTGGGCACCTGCCAAATCTCAAGTCTGTTTGTCTAGAAGGTTTGAGGAATGTGAAGTTTATAAATTCATCATTTTATGGAATTGACAACAATATTGGCACAACTAGAATTTCCTAGTAGACCGTGTGAAATGAATACTTGAAGATCAAGGAGCTCCAAGCTATTTGTGGCCAATTGGTTATTCCAATTGTGGATGGATTGGAAGTACTTCATAGTTCTCTCAAAACGCATTTTGCAGCAACTAATTTGCTCCAACCGCTCGCCAAAACGCAATCGCAAATTGCAATTCAATCACTTTTCCCTCTCCTCCAAACACATAACATAAGTACTGTATATACTTGCATTTGGACTTTTCACAAAACGTGATTTTTATTTTCTAAATTGCAATTTAGTCGTTTTTGTAATGCCGTTTATTATTTAGTGTTTAAATATTTTCTTTTTATTTTTATAGGATGTTTATTTGGAGAATAATGAAAATTATAGTTGTGAATATTAAAGAACCCATCAGAGTTACTTTTAATGTAATTTTATTCACAAGTGGTGTAATTTTATCTTATTTCATAAATGTTTAGCTTAGTAAAAAAAATTTACAATTATTAATAATTTAATTTATCTAGTAATATTTTAATTTGTATGAAATTATTGATTACTAATTATTTTTATTAGATGCTTCGTGAAGATAAAAAAAAAATTAAGAGGTTCAATTTGTAAATTTGATAGGGTGTTATTGAAAAATATAAAAAGTGGTATGAGAACTTAATATATTGAGAATATTCTTTTGAGTTTGAGAATAAGTTTGTTGGTTGTAGATAAATTATTGTTGATATGACGATTGCTGCTTTTGAGTTTGAGATTTGAGTATTTCGATTGGAGATGACCCTACATTCATGATTCATTCACTCGAGATCCGGTTTGATCTATTTGTTATGTTTTTCATATTCTATCATGTCGAACTGATTTACATGTTATAAGAGTAGTGTTCATTTTGTTTCAAATTAATCAATTATCATTTTGAATTGGTAGCCTTTTTTAGTAGATGAAACTAGCTATAAAATTATACGACTCGACAATATCTCTTAATCGAACCACAAAGAATTCATATATCATGAGTAAAGATCCTACACACAATAATTTGTTTCATATTAATTAATTATCATTTTGTGTTCATGGTGAGAGTTCAAGGGATTGAAGGATATTGAAGCAATGGATGGATCACTGTCCATTTGCAAATTAAGTTGCAACTTAATAGTCCATTATTACATTATTCATCAACATTTTGGCTTTTTTTTCTTCTTTTTCATCGAGACATTGCGTCTCAATTGTATGCTATGCCTCATATATTCTTTGTTTTCCTTTGTCAACCCCAGTTGTTTTTTATGAAATAGAAGCTGTCGAAATACATTTTCACCATCATTTCGAACAATTCATGTCGCATAACTAGTTGAGGGTGTCACAAAATTAGATTAATCAGAACTAGAATTTTTAGCAGAATCATCATATAGCAGCAGCTCAAATCCATCCAAAATTGCTGCTGCACCAAAACATCTATCTCATCAAGGTTTACTTCTTACTAGTATAACCAACCATTTTCATAATTACATCAATTTGCAAATTCATCTGACCATCATCTCGGTTCCTAAGACATCAGCAGTACCAAAGTTCCGGTGTTTCCCGTCGGCTATATTAGTAAGCTGAAAACCTCGAGTTGGGAGCTGGTTTATGAGAAGCGTCTCCATTTGACAAGCCATGCTCTTCCCCGGTACCAATAAGTAGAGGAACGGGGCCTTCTGCATTCCCTCCTTGGAACGATGAGCACGGATCCGACCCTGAAGGTCATCTGTCTGAAAACCAAAATAAAAATCAACCATAACTCGTTAATTTTCACTTTGGAATGGAACAGAAACAAGCTTCATAACCTGAAACTGGATGTTCTGCTCAGTCAGGTTTAAAGAAAAATACCTCTCCAACGTAGAGTTTTCTGTCAGGTCTAAGCATGATGTAAACACTTGAAGCACCAATGGTGGAGGGAGGCGGCTGTTCCTTAGCATCAATCAAGACACATTTCAATGGTGAAGGCTCCAAGAGATCATGCTTCTTGTAGAAATCCATCACTCTTTCTTCACATATGCTGATGACAGCATTCTTTACTTCCTTACTCAAAGTGTCTGCAGATCTCAGAGATTTGCCAACAGGAGAAACTTCTTTTTTGGGATGACTTGGTCTATTTGTCACCATGTTGGATTGATTAATCATGGTCGGAGCGGAGAACTGCTCATGTGTTCTTAATGAATCTCTTGCATAACCTGTAGCATATAATTCCTTAGCTCTGTGGATCAATTCTTCGGGAACCCCTTCTCTCTGTGCAGTTTCAAATGCAAGGCTCTCTCTACATATCCCATCAATCAATTTCCATGTAGGCATGGTTTGATTATTAACACATTCTGCTCCCATAGCTTTGAAGACCACATTTTTTGTTCTCAACGGTAAATCAAATATTCCATGAAGGTGGGTGGATACGATACCCAGACAACTAATTGCATCAAGAGTTTCAATTACACCACCAGCAATACATGTTCCCTTTGCTGTTTCAGTACCTCGACATATTTCATCAATAAGTACAAGGCTCTTTGAAGTGGCTCTAGTAATAATAGAGCGGATATCTGACATTTCAACCTGAGAAAATTATCATCATAATAGCTTCAAATTGCATGTAAAACATGGGCCCCGGCATTCACATAGAGATATCATTTTTCTTCCTCCCCACCCCATCGAACACACCAATTTGGTGAAAGTCGTGTGGGAATTATTATATAAACTAGTTCCCCTTCCCCACTCCATGTGTCTGCCCTGAAATGAGCAAGAATCAAGCAAGTCTCACCTGAAATGAGCTCTTTCCATCTGCAGGACTGTCATAGGATTTCATGTGCAGCATAATGGCATCAAAGTGAGGAATGACAGCTGATTCAGCTGGGATCATGAGTCCACATATTCCAAGTAGTGCAGCAGCACAGATCGATCTCAGCAAACTTGATTTGCCACCCCCATTAGGTCCCGTCAAGAGAAACATTGACTTCATATCGAAAGTGTTTAGTACGGCACCACCTTGAGCTGCATCAAACCAATAAGGGGATAACCCAATGAACTTCATCCCCTCAGCTCCGGGTAGTGCTCCTGTATCCTGCACGCATCCCATTTTTAGATGTTGGCTGAAAGAATATTCAAACAAGGTTATGCAAAAATGACATACCTAAGTATCTATCTTTCCAGGATGCTGGCTTAATTAATATACTAGATTAAGAAAATCATCATAAAAAACTAAGCTTCTGAAGATGCTAATTAAGCCATTCGACTATGAATTAGTAATTCAAAACACATAGCAGAAAGCCCTTTCAAGATGTTTAAAAAATATGATGAAAAACAAGGTTATGACACCCAAGATTAGCTTCAGCTAATAATACAGTGATTTGGCAAATTCAGACCCAAAAAAGCTTAAAACTCAGAACCATAAACTACATTAGCAGAAACTAAATCAAGAAAATACGATCAGACATTAATGAATATCTTGGAGATTCAGTAGCATATTTTGAGACCCTTAAAATGTCGATCTCAGAACCTACAAACAAGCTTAATGCGTAAACAACACAAGATTATAATTAGGCATTAGCCAAATATGACATGCTTCAGTGGACTACCTCAGATTTGTGGTGCTGAGTGAGAGTGGGGAAAACCCAATTTCTCCTTCTTCCTTCACTGAATAAAAAATGACAAATATTCAGAGAGTGAGCAGGGAAAAATATGAAATATGAAATATGAAAAAATATCTATGAAACAAAAGGAGTTGAACATAAAGGAGGAAAACCAAAGTGACTGAAAATAATTAACTCTAGTCCCTAGGTAGGGTGGTACATACTAAAGAAGGTCGCTCAAACATATCTACTATCTACCATGGAATGCTTCACTTTTTATTTTTTACACAAGCACACACAAAGAAAAGAAAATTATCTGTAGTTTCATGTCACTACCAATTAAAGAATTCCAGAAAATGCATAATTGAAAACAAAATGTGATTATATCCAGCACGGCAGCACCTACACAAAGTTATAAATTCAAAAAAGTCCGAGCATATACTAGTACTGAGCTATAATAATAGCCATCAGATGCCTGAAAGAGGCAATCCTATTCCAATATTAATATGTTTACAAAGTTGAATTCACAGTTTTTCTTGAGTAGAATCAATCATTTGCAAGAAAAGAACATGATAGATATAGCAGAGATTCATAATACATGGGAGTTTGAAGAAGGATTCGCTCAGCTGTCAAGTTTGCCAATCATAAACCAGAAAGAAGAAAAATAGTTACAATTCCCTTGGAAAAAGGTTAGTTGTATATGACAAACCTCACATGGCCAAATAATGCTTTTGCAATGACAAGCAGCATCGATGCAAAAACTAGTACATTGATCTTTGTTTGT
Source organism: Perilla frutescens (assembly GCA_026008535.1). Lineage (NCBI taxonomy): Eukaryota > Viridiplantae > Streptophyta > Magnoliopsida > Lamiales > Lamiaceae > Perilla > Perilla frutescens. Next base: position 47,441,269 of record BRKX01000010.1, on the reverse strand, counting down.
AGTTCAGCAGATAATTCCCTTAATAATTCTAACACTTTTCTTTTTGCCCTGTCACCGGCCTCATGATATCTGATGCAAAAACAGGTAATCGAGAAGTAAATTAAAGAAAATATCAATCAAATCTAAGCAATGATCTTATCCATGGATGACAAAAGAGTACCTGGCCAATGCATCCTCCACCTTTATCGTGGTAAACCATTCTTCACCAACTTTTTTACCTTTGGAATCGATGGCAGGTCTGAGCTGTTTGATTTTTTCTTCTAATTGGCTATCAGCCCCAACAGATGGAGCAAAACGTTTTCCCTTGAACCACACAGCTTCATGATCACGAGCATATAGTATCTCTCCCTTCGGTCCACCTAGGGGAGCCATCGTTGCTCTGATTCTCGAAATTATAGGGGTGAAGTCTTCTTCAATCTAGGATACGTAGGGCATGCTTATTAGCATAAAATTTTGAAGTTCGTGATTAATATCCCCGTGATTAGTTGTATTCTTAAATTTAAAGAAGAGCTATTACTGAATTATGCGACTCTGCTAATTGCTAATAGTCATTGCCACTTGTCAGGTAGCATTGTGTTAATTTTAAAATGGCCACATCTTAATAATTTCTAAAATACAGTGCCAATTTGACATTCATCTTGTTTAGACATCCAATTTTACCAGTTAGCCTATTCTTGTGATCCACAGTTTCTCCAGCACACAACAGTCACGTTAAATACCATAGCTTATTCTTTTCAAATTATTAGAAAAATCTTGTCATATCTGATCAATAATAATTCTTAATCCCACGTCTTCAAGCATAGTGATTAGCGCATCATAGTAATCAGAATATTCTGGTGTCTGAGTCATCAACTCATCTCCATGAAGTGGTTGCTGCTATCAAAGATATATAGTGACTTATGTAGTAATTTAAAAAGAGTCTGAGCAGACTTACAGCAATAGACAAGGCCTTAGCAGCTTCATCCACTTCAGCAAATTCTTCTTCTAAATGGATCCTCTTGACACGACCTTTCCAGGAAGACTCCATATCTTCAAAAAACTCATTCGGTATTATAGTAGAGGAGGTTATCTTTTGGTCATTTTCACCATCTAACGCGATAATTTCACCGATTCTAGAAGAAACTGATTCACATTCACCCACCTGAAATGAAAAGAAACAATGTCAAAGTTCCATAAAAATTTTGGTAAACAAAATGGGTGTACTGCATACAAAAATAACCGGTGAAAATGCATTCAACTATGAACTACAAATATCCTGGATTTTTTCGTTTTTGTAATCATCAAAGGTTTTGTTTGAATTAATAAATTAAAATGATTTGCAACCAGAAAAGGCACTTACTAATGTCTCTACTTCAGCTTTGAGTCCAGTCGCTACCCATGTAGGATCCATTAACAACTTTAGAATCTCTCTAAGCTCTGAGTTTGTATACAGTTGTATTGTATCATCAACAACACTTTTTATCTTGCAGAACTCAATATGATTGGTCTCCCTCAACTCAAGCAACTTCACGAGCTGCAGATAGAGAATGGCATTAAAAACCTTTAGCAATTCAATAGTGACTAGGAAAAAATTATTGGATATAATAAAGCAAACAATATTGTGCAACTCAGATTTTGAGGTTCAACCCAACCTTGGCTGAGGGAACACAAGTGAATTCAGGAATGGAGCATTGTATGTTGCTCATCAGTTTACACGCTTCTGGAGGAGAGATAAAATGTAGAGTAAGAATAAAAATAAGATAATGCTGAAAGTAACAATAAAAATAATCATGCCAGCATACAAGGCACACTGTAGAAAGAATGGGCGAGCCACTTTATTCTTGAGCACATAAGCATAATATATTTCACATATGCCACTTGAAATAAGTACTTGGTTCATAATAACACACCTTGTATTTTTGATGCAATCTCATAAGCAGGAGGGTTTAAAAGAAGATCTCTGATATACCTATGAGGAGAAAAAGAGTAGGATATGTATCAATGATGAGTCAAAATCACTTGAAACAAAAATCTCAAAGACGAACGGAAGATACAATTCCCATTCTTTCTTCCGAGCAACCTTTTACAAATGGATAGGAAGAATGGATAGTCAAAATGGGGTGAATCGCTAACAGTGATGAAGGATTATTGTGTAGAAAGTGGATGGTAGAGATCAAATTGGCCTATGTAATGTGGATTGCATCCATAATCAACTTCTCACTTACATGACAGGTAGGCCAACACAACTTGATGGAAGTAGAACCTTCAGTAAACATGGAATTCCTTCAGTAGGAAGAGCACCTGACAAGACATGGTACAAAAATAAACATACTCAATATAAATCATCACAACAAGGAAAGCCCTATAGATGCAAATTTTTCAAAATCATCACCTATTCAAAGGAAAGATTTTCTACCCTGTTCCATATTTTCCTATACTATCAGAAAAATTGATATAGACTTCCAAATCGATCTAACCAGAAGAAATAATCAATAGTTTCAATTTGGTAAGAAAATGGAGCAGCTATAATGCCATTGGAATTGTATTATTTTGTATTACCAATTTGGGTGGCTGTTCCCAGGTATAAAGGACTTGGCCTATTTTCTGGGGCAACTGTAACATTTCTGAATGTGATATCATCTTCAAGGCCATAGAGGTCTTTCACCTGAATTAGTACAAGTTAATGCTCAATACATATGAGGCAAGAAGACACAAAAACAAAGAAGCAATGTTCAAACTGAGACCTTGAATAAAAGCTCGTTCTCTGGATCACCATTAAACCATTCAAATTGTCTAGCATTACATTCTCCCCATAAGAGTCCACCTTCACCAAATTCTCCCCAGCGACAAGTTCCTATATAGTGACCTTTGCGGTTAGAATATTAAAGGTGTGAATCATAAAAGGACATAGCCATCAGAACAATCAAATTAATTTATTAGTGATTTTCTATTCTCCACTTTCTCGAGGGGTGTAAACTACATGCTTCATCAAGAATTACAAATATTTAATTGTGTCATTAAGACATAAAAATTGACAGCTGCCTCTAGAAATTCTCTGAATCACCATTTCCATAATACACCATATTCTATGGCATAATGTTGGAAATTATGGCCTATAAGCCATTTCAAGGCAACCCCTTTGTGACATCACCAAAAAAAAAAACAATTAGGCAACCAATTAAGCTATATTAGAGTAAAACATTGTAAATCTGTGATGTTCAACAAGTAAAAGTAGCTTTAAGTGTTAGAACAACGGATCTATGCTTCTTGAAAACTAGATCAGACTGCGTCATTTTTAATAAGAAAAGATGACTCTGTGTGAAAAAGTAGTCAACCAACAGCAAGTTGAAGGAATTAGAATTCCTGAGTGACCATAGCCAGGTAACTATTGTACACAGGATTTGCGGAATATAAATGGAAACCACTTGCAATATTTTCCATCATATATTCATATTTGCTAAGTGGCAGGGAGGAGATTGTTTGAAGTGCACATATTTGTTGAGAAGTATGGCATTCTTGCCCATTTAAACCTCATACAAATGTGGTTAGGGCATAAAACACCAGTTACTATAGCTTAAGAGAGACAAACTGCATTAACTTGAAAAAAAAAACGAGAGAGCACAAATAATTCAATATTATAAAATTAACAATATTACAGTACAATTATACCACAAGGTCCAAAATGATGATGATACAGAACATATTATAAACCTGAAGAGTTGTGCCTCAATGATGTATGGAGGAACAAATGATGGCACCGACAAGTACGAAGTTTGGTAACCAAGGCTTCTTCAGTCAGATTATCCTCAGCAGAATAAGTCTTCATCGTCTCAAGCACCGAAACCATACAATATCCCTTAGCCGAGCGAGATATCCCTAGAGCCAAAAAACCAATTGTCCAATTCTACTGAAAAAGAATGACAAAGATGGAATATGCAAGTAATCGTACATCAGTGTTATCGTTGTTTTGATACTTGCTCCGACGAACTTAATTAGCATAGAGTTATTTCCTCCATTTAATAGAACACTGGCAATCAGTTCATCTTCATATAATAATTGAATCTCCAAGAACAAGTGAAAAAATGGAACAGGTATTAACAGGAAAAAGGTCCTCCATAAGATCCCCTTGATTTTTACCTACTACAGGCATTGGGTCAGGAAAATCCAGATCGTGATTGTCTCCAACAAGCCCAAACACGTAAGGATTGCCAGGATGAGCATGCCTGAAACATCACATTAAGTTAAGACATGTATTGACATGTGCTGAAGGATATGACAAAATACCTAATGAACATTCTAAAGAACTATCAAAATGCATGCCCAATACAAGCTGAAATGTTGGTGATGTTTGAATTTGAATCTGCAAATTAATTAGCTATTTATTTTTAGACAAGATTTGTTAGGAGTTTGTTATTTTAAGGAATCTTCTAGATATTATTTTAGGAGATTATTTGGTATTCAGTTATTTTTTTTCCTATATAATAAACATCAATAAAGAATATATTTAGCACCGTACAAAAATTTGCACTGATATACTTTTCCTTCTTTTATATCGGTTCTATAAACCAACAAATGGTATCACGAGCCTTCTTCTTGAGGGATCTGTGGGTACACATAAACACACGCATCAAGAATGGAAATATGGAATCTGCCAATGCAATACCAATTTTTGATGGTAATAATTATCAAACATGGGATGTGCGAATGAAGATCTATCTCGAAGCTTTGGATCTATGGGAAGCCGTAGAGAAGACTATCTTGTCCCACGGTTGAAGTCCAAAGCAAAAGTATGTCTGTTCTCTGGAGTTTCAAGTGCAATATTCACAACAATCATGAACTTGGAGAGGGCAAATCAAATCTGGGACTACATAAAAAAAATACCCGGCAATGAAAGAACCAAGAACATGCAGGCACTCAACTTGATTACAGATTTTGCGATAATGAAGATGAAGGAATCAGAAACGATTAAGGACTACTCTATTGAGCATTGTTAACAAAGTAAGACTTCTAGGTAAGATTTTTGATGATTGCCGAATTGTGCAAAAAAATCTTGTAACTCTACCTTAAAAATATGAGCCAAAAATTTCTTCTCTAAAGAAGTCTACAGATTTGTCAAGCATATCTTTGGCAGAGTTAGTCGGTGAAGGCTGTAGAGCAAAGAAGACTGATGAGAAATGAAGATACTGTAGAAGGTGCTTTTAAAGTCATGGGAGGCAAATATAAGAGCAACAACAATAATGTTGCAAGTTCACCTTGCCCACATTGCGAAATGTTGAATCTTATGCCAAATTGGTGTTGGTGGAGGCCTAAAGGTGTGGAAATATGGGACATGTAGAGAACAACAAACTGATGAAATTGCAACGCAGAACAACAAGAGCAAGATTTAGATGAGCTTTTTTGAAAACTATGCTTAATGGAATTTGCAGCTCCTAATTCAAAGAGGAGTGTTGAATATTTGAATTTGAATATGCAAATTAATTAGCTATTTATTTTTTAGATAAGATTTGTTAGGAGTTTGTTATTTTAAGGAATCTTCTAGATATTATTTTAGGAGATTATTTGCCATTCAATTATGTTTTTTTCCTATATAATAAACATTAATAAAGAATATAGTTAGCACCGTACAATATTTTACATTGATATATTTTTCCTTCTTTTATATCGGTTCTATAAACCAACAAACATGCACTTAGGCTAAAATAGATTATGAATTAATATATGTGTGTGTGTGTGCGCGCGCGCGCTAAGCAGATAGTTCATAGTTCAAACCAATGATGAAGGGAACTCTTCCGTTGGAGTGATCAATTAATTATGAAACTATATCCACTCAATATAAGCATCATTGTTAATTGTACAGCAGGGTATAGAAGGATGACTTGGGTAATTTGTTTATAGATAAGCATGGATGATAGCCTCTTCATCAATAGAAATAGTATCAAAAAAGAAAGTAGAGAGGTTCTCATCTATCACCTCAATGCAGTTATATTCAGTAAGATAGCAGTACGCCTAGCCCTATGAAGAAATTTGATCACTTACATGGGGTTTCCTTGAAGTATAGGAGAAAGCGTTACTAGTATCCTCCCTCCTAATAGCTATGCTTTTAGATGATGTGATTGTTCAATATGGTATCCAAGAGTTGGGAATTATAGCATCTTTTCTCTTCCCTAGTTTTTGCATATATCCTATAATTCAGAGATGCATGCCAACTCGACCATAAATAGGAATCTAGAATGCTATTTGTGAAATAAAAAATTATATTCTAGAAACAATACTTTGCTACATGTTAAATGCTGAACTGTATGTGTCCTGAATCTGTAGAAATTAAAAAAAAAAAAAAAAAATATATATATATATAGGCTGATACATTGTCCACAGCTCTCCAACATGTCAGTGCAAGGCAGCATAAGCACCAGAAATACCGGTTCCCTATGGATTATTCCTGGAATTAATTTGGTTTAGCTACAAGATGGCAAGCACCATCTAACACTAGTATGTGTGACTTTGAAGGTTACAAACTAACAATTATCTGATCGAGACTTTCAGTTTTGTCAGGCAAGCACTTTTTGCCAGACCTCAAAGTGAAAGAAGCGGCATTACCTACTAGGAGAGTAGGAGTAAAGGAATCTTGTCAATGGGCAACACGAGATGACTACTGCATGGTCCAAAAAAGATTTTGTGGCTTTAGTGATGAAGTTGAGTGCCTCAAGATGCACTACATGCCAGAAGCATTTAAAAGGAACAAAAGCTCTAAGTCTCTAACTGTAAGCTCTGGTGACTTCACACCAAAATGCCTAGTTTATATGCCTGTTTGGACAATGAAGCTCCCCTTAAACTAAAACTCACAAGTTAACTTCTTCTCTTCATATGGGTTGAAAAATTGCATTTAGCACACAAGGTCAAGGTCGCCAATTAAACAGCAAAATCACAACTTGACAGGAGAGATGTCTCATGTCCAAGAAATATTAGTAAAAGATTATCAGAAACCAATGCATAAACACTATTTCCACATTTTTATAGAAACATGAATCAGAACAAAGTTCTCCAGTATAACTTAATGTCCAGAAATTAGTCATTCTGAGCAGAAAATATTATACCAATATACTACATAGAAATGGCAACTAAACAACAAACTGAGCATAATCAAATACAATCAAGTTAATACAAATTACCCAGATATGAAACGACTTTTACGCGTGCGAGCATGAGTTGGACCCTGAACTTCCTCCACTATGCACTACAAAATTGAGAAACAAAACCAAAGAAAAAATTTATTTCATGCTTGCCAATTTTAAAACAATCAAAGTAGATAATAGTCAATAGTTCTTTTCTCCTTTCCCAGGGATGCGAAGTTGTGAGGCATAAATAAATTACAATTTGAGGCCAAAGAAACAAACTTCAGGGCATAGTACTCACAACAGAGAAACCATTACGGGTCAGATCATCCAGTGTCTGTCGTAAATTCTGCATAAATAATTAAGAGCAGCATCACAAATGGAGCCCAACTGAGCAACTACAGACTAGGACAGGAACATCTAGACATGATTTTCATAAAAAGATAGGTGCTAGAGAAGAAAGCTAGAGAAGTATCCAATTCCTCAAACTCCTAATCTGGTACGTGATCCTTGCCAAAAGTAAATTAACCCAGACAAATCATACATCCACAGAGTATCATCATCCTTCCTTGGGATGTACTGTTCTTTCTAAACTTGCCTTCATAGGATGTAGTCGCCCAGATAACCAGGGAAGTTTGATGTATTCAATCACTATATGTTGAAGAAATATACAACTTAGAACAAGTGAACAACAATTGACGCATTAGAAATGTCTGTACGTCAGTTTAACAATTTTACCCCAAGTTAAATTGTCCTTTTCTGGGCCTAAACCTTTTGCTTCTATCGTACCTTCCCTATGGGCCTTCAGTTTTTGCTACAAAAATGGTCTAGTTATAAATAGCATAAAATCCCTACAACTGGAATTATTTCTCTAAATCAAAGTATCAAGCCCTAGCAGATATTGGTAACAGCTAACAATAGCAAACAGCATGAGATTTTTTCACCAGAACAAATCTAATCAAATTTGATTGAACTCAAATGTAGCTGATGCCTTCTTTACTTGAACAGTTTTGCAGCAAAAATTGGTTGAAGGAACTAGGAATAATACAATTAAGAAATTTCATTATCTGCCACTTTGACAAAAACTTGTGTGCATAAGACTTCTAGCTACTGTCATCTTTTCTAATTTCTAATGCTTTTAAGGCATCTTTTCTAGCATCTGTAATCTTCTCTAGAAGTCGTAGGGGAAATTCATCACATTTACATTGATAGCCAAACAATTTTTGATAAGCCAATCAAGCTTTCAAGCTATTATTTGAATAATCATGATAAAGCAAAGAACTTAAACAAAATTGTCCTAACCCAGTAGACAGCAAACGATACACAGATGATATAAAATAGTCCCAGCGCATAGGCTAAAGCAATAAGTGGTAAGTAAATATGACCATTTAAAAAAATAGAAGTGAAGCATATGAAAAATGTTCATATAAGAGTTCCCTGCTAACATTGTATCCATTTTTTGAAGGCAATGAAATAGAATAGCAACTCAATGTTGCAAGTAACATCTTTACATGCCCCGATAAGAGCCAAAAATACACATGAAAAACCAGATACCATAACAGGGCAACCAGCTCGAGGGATGCTGTCTGTACGTAAACCACCAAAAGGATTCAACCCAGCATATTCAACAAGGATGCAAGCATCAATACCAATGGCCTCATAAAATTCTCCTACCTTGAATAAAGAAAAAAGTGGTGAGAGTCGATTACAAAAGTGGGCCATCATAATACTAAAAGTTCGTGTCTGGGAAGCACGAAATCAGAATTCAAAGGTGAGGAGATGAGATAAACGACATAAATACGTTAAGAAAAATCATATACACATACTCTGCATAGTAAAACTTCACGTGGAAATTTTGACTTGAATTGCAACATTTCCCAATTAAGGTTTCCTTCTTTGAGGCTACAATATAATCAAGAAAGATATTACCAAATATGCTTCATGTCATTAGTATTATAATAGTTTTACTAAGATGTCAAATGTTCATTCCTAACACTAAATCGCAAAATAGACAGAAACAAATGCAAATAAAACAAACTCTCCATTGAGTCAGGGAAAAAATTACTGCCTGTTTTTGCCAGACTGTCAGTAGACTTACAGTAAATGCAACAGTCAAAAGAATAATATATTTGGTACTGTTATTTGAAGATAAGAAAGCCCCATTTAAGATACATCAAAGAATTGGGAAGTGCTATATTCCGAAGGTATTCAGAAACATACGAGATATGCATTTATCAAATATCATCTTTCCTCATACAGTTGAGTTTACAGCAAGGAGAACAGTAGTGTAAATAAGCAGTGAAGGAAAAGTTCTGTGACTTCATTAGTCATACTTATATATTGTCCCTCATAATTTTGCTGCAATTAAAGCATCAAGCATTTCCAGCAGACAAAAATTTATTTTTAGAGCTTACCTTCCATTTTTTAAGGTACTATCAACACCTAACAAATTAGAAAAAGTTAGCCGCTTGACCAGTTGAACAGAAGAAGGCTTTCTGCACATTTCCAGTCTCTGAAACAAAAAACACAGTCCAATTAGATTTGAAAGAAGATTGGAAAATATCGCATGATGACAATAAGGTGTATTGCTGACTAATTTATGTCCCAAACTAAAAGAAGCTGAGAAAAATTTAACCTCCTTCCACCAAATAACATGAGCATAATCTTTCTCTTCCAAGGAAATTTTTGATTGCTTGAAATTCTTCGAAGATTTTGTATAAAGCTTTCTCTCTTTGAAGCAAAAAATGTGACCAGACTGCCTGATACTGTAAGGGAATGACAATTTTGCAATTAAAATATACATATCGTATTATGAAAATAAAATTTATGTATCATGCAAATAGACCAAACCTAGATGCCCAAGAAAAAAAAAGACAATGCCAGACATTGCCTTAGTTTCATCACTTGTTATGCTAATACTTCATTTCCCACATTCAGTAGCAAAAGGACAATCTCAAAAGCCAAAATGGGCAGCTTAATTAATAGATAACGGTATTTCCTGAAGGTTTGTCCACATAATAAAACAAAAGAGAATTTACAAAATCATAATCCACATAACCCTTCCAGTTAAACTCCACAGTCCACACACAACACACAAACCCACGTTTGAATCCCAATAGCCAATATAAAAGGTCGAATCTTTCACATATAAAAACAACAAACTAGCATTAAATATACCCACAGCACAGAGACTTAATATGAGGAAAACGGGAACAGTGAGAAAGAGAGAGATCTAGTTACAGCTGCTGAGGGGCGGCGGGGGGGGAAGGGCGGAGAGAGGGGTTGAGAAGGAAAGATAGAGAACGACACCGGTGGACGAAAACGACGGCGTTCCGTGCTGTAAGCCAGTACATGGTTGTTCTGGTCCCTGCGGCGTGCTTTCCCGCCACGAGAGAAACTGAAAAGTCTGGAATAAAAAAATCTGATGTGTTTTTCGAAGAGAGAATCAATGTGCGTTTCGGACATTAATTCACAACCAAAGATGACATCATTTATCTGTCTCATTCTTTTTCTTTCTTGTTTTTTTTATATTAAATATTAAATTGCGATATTATTTGTCTCGCTACTTGAATTTCCAGTGTTTTACTTGTTTGGTGCTCCTCTCTCCCTCTTTTTTTTTTTTTTTTTTTTTTTGGTCTCTTTAGTGGTCCCTTTTCCCTTTTTTTTTAGTTTTTTTTTTCATTTTTTTTATAAATATATATTTAGTTTTTTTAATTAATTTATTTTTTTGAAATAAATATATACCCTAAAATGAAATTAGTGAATTTTAAAATTAAATTGAATTAATTTAATTTTTGTATCCGACGTCTCGCTCAATGCATTCGTCCGATGGCTAACACATGGGTCCATGCATTGGGCTCGATATAAAATGAATATTTAAAAAAAAACTGAAAAAATAAAAAAAATTGATGAAAAAAATAAAAAAAATAAACAAAAAATCAAAAAAGAAAAAATAGAAAATAGCAGTTGATGTTTTATAGGTAATGATACTCCACTTCATTGCTAGTGATATTTTACTTCATGCATAGTGGTAAGTTTTTTGGAATATCAATAAACATATTCAAAAAAAAAATTGAATCAACAAATTAAAAGTCCACATTATGATTTATGGAGAAAATAATTCATATTTTTTTCTTAGCATATGAAACACTTCATAGTTAATTATAATTCAATTTATATTAAGTGATACTTCGATATGTAATTAGTGATACTTTACTTCATACATAGTAATACGTGATGTTTGGAGAATCAATAAACATATTACAAAAAAAAAATCAACTAAACTAAAACCCCACATTATGATTTATGCAAATAATAATTCATTTATTTTCTTCTTAGCATGTGAAAATACTTCATAGTTGATGATACTTCAATTTATATTAAGTGTTTTTTCGATATATAATTAGTTATATTTTACTTCATACATAGTGATACTTTACTTTATAACTAGTGATACACGCGTGGCTACGCATGGAGCTCACGCACCTGACTATTTTTGTGGGTTCGGCGCAGGTTTTTTTTTGGTAGATTTGGGTCTTATTTGACCCGTCTAACGCAAGAGACTCGTTAGACGGTCTCATATAAGTTTTTGTCTCTTTACTGATACATTACTCTCTAATTAATTTCAATAGTTAACGTTATGTTATATTTTTTTTTCACTCACACACCCGACTTGGTGGTATTGAGGAAATTCGAATTCGTGACTTTTGGTCTAACATTATGTTATTTTATCAGATCTTGGTGTGTTTTTTTTTTTTTGAAAGGAGAGAACTTCATTAATTAGAAGAACAATCGTCTAGCAAAGTAGACAACAACTCAACAGGGGACATTACCCCTATTGAAATAGTGATCCGGAAAAGAACAAGACACCCTAGCAAAGCTACGAGTCATCTTATTAGCGGACCGATAAACAAACAGACGTGAAACATTACTTATACTATGAAGGAGGTCTCGACACCCGACCTGATAGTATTGAGGGGAGATTCAAACCCGTAACATTGATCTAACATTATGTTATTTTATCAAATGGTAGTGTGTGAATTAATGGAAATTGTGCACACATTCTTCTCACATAGGAACTGACAATAAAACACATTGTCATAGTTATAAATGAATTGCAGTAATGAAATAACATTGATTTTCATTATATATTTAATAAGGAAGGAGTGTAGTTTACAGGTTTGGAACATTCATATGGCAGGAGAAGGGTTCAAGTGATACAGATTGACGAAGGGCAAGGAGGAGTTTCAGTTTTAGAAATTTTTAATTAGAAAATTATAGTCTTGAAATTCCATCATCACCGAAGGAGCTACCGGTTTCAAGTTATATGCTAGAAAAGAGACTCAGAATTTGTTATCAACCTTCTATTTGTTTTTTTTTTTTTATTAATGAAGAGTTAGAAACTCAAGTCTTATATGCTCCCGAGCAAAAAGAAATAATTTAAAATAAATACATACTTTAAATTGGAATGAGTGAATTCTAAAATTAAAATGAATGAATTAATTTTTTTTATTCGAAGACTCGCACTATACACTCGTTTGAGACTAACGTATGGGCTTATGTACTGCACTCGAAAAATAAAATTTCCAAATTAAATATAAAAACCCTAATTGTGATTAATAAATATTAATTGTGAATAATAATTCATAATTGGGATGTAATAAATACATATAAGCTCCGAGTGATACTTTGTTATGAACCAAATTTTTTAGAGTTATGAATGATATTTTTATGATTATTTTTATTTTGGATGGGTTGACCTGACCCGTAGTTCGCCCATCTGAACAAAGTTTGATGCAAAACTTGTGGTATATTCATTGTTCTTCATGTTTCAATAAACAACAAATGTGGGGACGAAAACAAAGAAAAAGTACAGTAGAAAAAAAAAAGCAATGTATTCATCAATTTGAATGCTATACAATAATTTAGGTTATCTGGTACTAATTAATTTATTCCTTTAATTGTATTTTATATATACGAGTATTTCCCTGGTAGTACATGGACATTTAATGTTACAAATTGTAATGTTAAACTTATTTAATTATGAGATTTGCTTTCTTCTATTGGTATTTTTTGCTTCTTTCATTTTCTTTACTCTTACATTTTGCTAATTGAAAAACTCAGATATTTAAAATTAATTGTAATCATGTCTTTCAATTCATAATTCAAAATTGAACTATTTAAATTTCTACTTAATTCAATTAATTTTATAATTCAAAATTGAATTATTTTTATGCTTAATTCAATTAATTAATGTAAATCCATGTAAGTTTGTATTTAATTTAATTATAAATAATAGTATGTGTGAAGATGACATGAATATTTAATAGCCACATCCATCAACTTCTATTGTGCGGAATCGATGGAATCTATATATAAATATAATCATCTTTTCAAGACTTAGATTGATAATTATTCTTAAATTAATCTTGAATGGTTAATCTTTTTGCTAATTAAGTTCCACATTGATAAAAAAAAATTACCGTTTATGTCGAGATCGATTATATTGTAAGTGCGAGGATGTTGGTTGTTAATTACGTAGTATATGGTAATGTATAATTAGATGCAACCCCTATATAGCATCTTAATTAAAATAGAGGATCTTGTCCAAACTCCAAGCAGATCTAGCATCACTTGTTCATAAACCAAAACGTAATTCGTTCTTGAAATGAGGAATTAATTAATATACTGTATTTCAACTACAGGATGCTACAACCAAGATCAACGTCCTCAAATGCCTCCACAACAGTTGCCGTGATGTTTTCCTAATTAAACAAAACATCACATATATATAAAGTTAATTAATTAGCAATTATATATATATATATATTAGTATATATGTGTTGGGAATAATAATTAAGTCATTAAATTAAAGATATATATATATGAGTATAGATAGCTTACAGTAGCAGTACTAGCCAGGGAAGAAATTGATTTCTCGGTTCCACTATCTACGATGTTTCTCAGCGCCTCCTGTAATATTGAGCAGGAATAATTAATTAATGTTCATGATCAGAATATATAATCACTTACTGTTAAATATGAATTGGAGGTGTTTTCTTTTTAGAAATTAAATTGAGTATATCATGGCAACATAGTACGTAATATCAAAAATTTAATCAATAATAACACTCAGATTGTCACAAACTTTCGATCGAGGATTCAAATAATTTTTCGCTTAATTTATTTCATCGAATTGTCAATTGTATGTGTGACACATAGATTAACTAAGGTTCTCATAATTTTACAAGCCTTTATTGTTAGATTAATTCTGTCTTTTGTTAAGGCTTGTCGACAGTTCGTATTCTTGCTAGAATATGATTATTTAGTTGTAAAAAATCACAAACACACTAGAACCAATTACTTATAATCACTAATTATAAGTATATTTATTGGAGTTTTATGCCTCGAAAAATATATTATCTCCAATCAGGTTTTGAAAACTAAAGCTATCAATTAGTGACTAAAAAATTATATATTTGAATTCTTTTTATTTCTAAATTTTTTTAATTAATTCTTCATTTATTAAATTTTACTAGAACCTTTATTTAGTAATATTTTAATTTAAAAATAATATATAATACTATTAAAAATAAAAAATTAATCAGAATACATGATTTTTTCAATTATTCTCGTTCTAAATTTACAGATAGTCCATCTTTCGACAGTATATCAATAAATTTACCAAATTCTCTCAAAATAATAATAATAATAAATTTACCAGATTAAAATTACCTTTGACGCTTGACGCTTAAAACCACCAATAACCCCCTCACGAACATCACGGCGATCACAACCTTCATCTCCGGTGGCATTTCCAGCCATGAATCGACCCAGCAGTTTAAGCATCGCTCGTGTGTCGGAAAACTCACCGGAGGAATGAGGGTGGTGGAACTTCTGTCCGCCGTAGCAGTCGCAGCAGAGGCAGTAGGAGGTTTTTCCCAAACAAGACATGCAACAAAAGTAGGAAGCAAGAAGCAGATCGTGACAGGAAGCACACCTCGGAATGGAAATCCTGTCCATGTAATAAAGGGCCAACACTTCGTCAAAGTCTAGGGTTCCGTCGTCATTTTCGTCGAGCTGCCGGAAAATGTGCTCGTTCGAGAAGAAGGGATTCACTCGCTTCTTGTATTCATGGAGGGTCACTTTCCCGTCGCCGTCTTCATCGAGGGTTTGGAAGAGTTTTCGAGCCAGATTTCTCTCTTCTTCGTCTGCACCATTGTAGTAAGCCCTAGCAACCTCTCTTATTTGGTCCATTTTTTTTTTTTTTGGGTGTTCGACTTAGAAAACGTTGAAGGAATACAAAAATGGGAGGACTTAATTAGGAGATTGAAAGTGATCAGGATTTATAATGTCTTTATGCCTCAATGAAAGGGAAAAAAAGGAACTTAACTTGTAATATTGGTAGGTTTGTCATCTCGTTGAACAAATATCAATGTAAATATGATTTCAAATTGTGTACAAATCCTTACCCGAAAAAGAGTATATAGTGTTTTGGAATCCGATTAATGTTATGGAAATAATTTATGGAATTTAAATAGCATTTTGGGAACCTTAATTTTTTGTTTGACTGTGTTATTATTATGATTAATTATTAATTATTTGAGAATGTTTGACTGTGTGATATTGTAGATGTTTATTGCGACTTTAAATCTAGTTATTCAAATACGTAATTTTAGGTAATTAATTGCATGCGTGTGTGGATACAGCTAATATTAACCGGGGTTTAGTTGTTTTTGAGAAGCTAATTAAAACCTTTGCACGGTATAATATATAATTTCTATCCTTTTAATTTGTTCATAAAAGTAACTTCATGATACGTTAAAATGTTTTGGTTTTTTTTAAAAGGGAAAATGATTTGATTGTCAAAATGTGATATATTGCTCGAGACTTTCCAAAATTTGAGAAAATTTAAAAAACCTGAAAAGTAATATGAGGTAAACTTTTCTAGAATTTCAATTTGTGCGACATATGGATGCACGTATTTTAATTTAATTTTCTATATCGTAATGTTCAAATTTAGAATATGATAATGTTGTATATATATGATATATATCAAAAGAAAGATTAACTTAATTGAGTAAATTAAAATAGAAATGGTCAACCACAAGCATACAAGTTAAATAATGTTTTTCTTTACATTTCGCCAACGTAACCTCACATCAAATATATATGTGGACATGTCCCATTGGGGATGGCCTAGTGGTGGAGTAGTGTTTTTTGAGGTCAAAGGTCTCAAGTTCGACCCACCACCAATACCACTAGGTGTGAGCCTGTCACACCTGGCTTGCCAAGTGTGGTTTACCTCCCCTGTGTAGGTTTGCAGGCTATTACACAGGGGCGGGGTTTACCCAGTGCGCACCACGGTAGCGGCTGCGGATTACCTTCGACATCCAAAAAAAATATATATATATGTGGACATAGTAGAGAGTACCCAAATTAAAGCACAAATATTTTGAATATTGAATAGCTTTTATACAATAAACCTCACCATTCTACACAAAAAATGGCTAATTTCAAATACGTTTTCGAAAACGAAAAGTTAACTCCCGTCAAATAACATTCTTAATAAACCAAACCCTAATTGAGTATGATGGACTATAATAACAAATATACAATTAAATTAAAACATAAAAAATTAAAATTGAAGAAAAAATTAATAAATAACTATTTTTGTTTTTCAATTCTATCTCAAGCATACCATTAATTCATCACGGTCTTCTCTTGCGTCACTACAAAAAAAAAATGGTCTTTAGAGACAAGATTATTAGTGACGGCAAATGTCGTCATGACTAATACTAGATTTTTAGTAACGACATATTGTTTCTAATTATTACATGTCATATCTAATAAATTTTTTGTGATGACATTGTTGTCACTTAAAAATATTTTTGCGACGATATCATGTCGTCGCAAATAGAGCGTCCCTAAAAGTTCAACCCGAATAAATTAAAAATTATTTTAAGTGACAACATTGTCGTCACAAAAAATGTCATCATAAATAACATGTAATTATTAGAAACGATATATCATTACTTAAGTCGATTATTTGTGATGACATTTGTCGTCACTAATAATATTGTCACTAAAGACCTTTTTTTGGTAGTGTGTAGTAGCTCTTCTCTTTCTCTCACCGCCTTTTCTGACTCTAATTGGGCTGGCAATCATGATGATCGCACTTCTACATCTTCCTACATTACCTATCTCGGCAACTGTCCTATTTCTTGGTCTTCAAAAAAACAACGCACTGTCGCTCGATCCTCTACTGAGGCCGAGTATCGCTGATGAGTGATATTTTTGCACAATAATTTGAGGTTTAAATGAAGTGATTTGCAGAGTGTTGTATGTGTTTTAACCCAAATTGAGTGTTTAACCTCCTAGTTTGGAAGTTTTGTTTGTTATTTGAGTTTTACAAGTAATGGAGGATAAATTAATGCAAATTTGAGGGATTTAAGACCATGAAAAGATAGAGAATCGAATAAGGAGTGCGCTGAAAGTTGAATAGGGTCAATCGACCAAGAAATGAGCGAGAACGAAGCAAAACTGTGGAAGCTACCGGAGAGGCTCGCCGAACGCGACCTATAAGCGTGACCCTGGGAGGGGGCACTCTGCAGAGCACTCCGGGAGTGACCCCTTGGCGCGAGCACAAGGGAGGTCGCGTTGCAGAGCCTCTGCAACACGACCCCCGACGCAGCCCAACTACCCGAGTTTCAGCCCCTTCAGGAACGTGTTTTCCTTTATTCCAAACTCGACCCTCGGACGCGAGCACAGGGGAGGTTGCGTTGCAGAGCCTCTGCAACACAACCCCCTAATGCGACCCAACTGCTCGAGTTTCAGCCCCTTTAGGAACGTGTTTTCCTTTGTTCCAAACTCGATCCCCAGGCGCGAGTCTGTCGGGGTCGCGCTCAAGACTGATAAATCCGACTTTTGACTTTTGGCATCTTATTATTGGTCCACTATATGATATAACTTGGGATGATTTCAAACCATCCATCTTCCACTCGAAAATACACCACCAAACACAAGAACTTGGGGATTTTGGAAGCACAAGAAGATCAAGAAGAGGAAGAAGAAACAACCATCCATCTTGAAGATTCAAGCCAAGGGATTGAAGAAGGGGGTTCTACATTGGGTTTTATCTTCTCTTTCATTCTTTACTCTTGTTTTTGGAATGGGTTTTCTTGCTTTTCTCTTTGTTCTTGACATTGTTGTAAATATGGTAGGCTAGAGCCCTTAGGGCTCTAGGATGTGGAGAAACAATGTGAATCTTGTTCTTGACTAGGCTTATATCTATGGTTATGCTTTGTCAAGGTTTTAATCCATGCTAATTCTTGAATGGTGTTGTTTGAAGTGGTATTCATTTAACATCAAATGTATGAATCGCTTGCATCTTTCCCATCCCGTCATCATAAGCATGTATGGATTGAATCCATGTATTTGTACTCTTAGTTGAATGTTGAATATGTGGAAGGAAATGTGACCTCTTTGAGCTTTTGGTAGGTGTGACTTTGGAATGTATTAGTGATAGTCATCCTTGTCACATTCGCAATTTAAGTGATATTCGAGAGATGCTCTTACTATATTTGTGGTCTTCCTATCGTTGAACGAAGCATGATTGTTGAGAATACCCTTGTTATTTGTTCAAGAGTAGCATTGTGTATCCATGTCCTAGAATTTTATTTTTAAACTTGTTATCTTAAATCATTTCCTTGTTGATCTTGATTTCTTGCATTTTAGTTAAGTATTGGTTTTGTTGTTGTTTGGTGTTTGTTATTTAAGTTCTTGTTTTGGTATTGATGACAATCAACTCTCACTTAAGCATCGTCTAGATAATTTACCAATCTATCATCGTGGTACTTGTATTATCGAGTTTTAATTTCTATTCCCTGTGGATCGACCTCGTATCATTCTATCTACATTTATATGCTTATACACTTGTAGGCATGATACGAGTTAAATATTAAAATGAGAAGTAACACGAGACTAAATCTCACATTAAGTTTTTGGCGCCGTTACCGGGGAATAGAAAACTAATTTGATATATACAATATTGTGATACCGATTGTGTAGATTAGTTTAGACATTTTATTTTATTTTGTTAAGATTTGCATTGATTTCTTGGTTCTTTGACAGGTAGTGTATGCACACTCAATCTAGAGATGAGCCACATATCGACTTGGATCCAGAAATTAAAGCAATAGTTCGCCACAACAATGCACGTAGACGGAGGAGAATGTCGGATATACCTCCACCGGTTCAAGATCCTATGCTTGCCCAAATGCAAAGGCAATTAGAGGTTATGCAACTAAGAGCCCAAGAGGAGGCTCAAAATAAGAATGTGGAGGCCCCAATCCGAAACCTTTTCCAATTCGTCGTGAATCAAAGGGTGACGAATGGACCACCCATTCAAGACAACAATTTTAAGTTCAAGACGTCCCTTATATTCATGATCCAACAACACTCGTTCCGAGAAACGCTAATGGAGGATCCAAATGAGCACATACGCAAGTTTCTTGAGTATAGTGGGACGATAAAGGCGAATGGAGTCCCGGATGATGCAATCCGAATTCGGCTCTTTCCATTTTCTTTGAGCGACAAGGCGGACACTTGGTGGTTAAGCCAAGCCCAAAGATCGTTTCAAACATGGGATGCATTGGTGACAAAGTTCCTTCACAAGTTTTTCCCACTCAGAAAAACTCTCAAACTTAAAGGTGACATCACCGTGTTTAAGCAATGAAATGAGGAAAGCATGTATGAGGTATGGGAATGCTTCAGAGAGATGCTAAGAAAGTGCCCCGAGCATGGGTTTGGAACTGACCACCAAGTGTGTATCTTTTATAGTGGAAGTAAACCCGAAGTGAGAACACTAATGGATGCGGCCGCGGGAGGATCTTTATTAGCAAGAGGCCCAGATGAAGCCATGAGAATCATAGAGGAAATGTCCTCTAATTCATTTCAATGGCCGGTGGCAAGAGAGGGAGTCCAAATCATGAAAAAGGTTGCATCTACATCAAGTTCGGATGCACTTGGGCTATTGGTGGCTCAAGTATCAACTTTGAACTCAAGACTTGAAACCTTCACTAATCCAAAAGCCGAAACTTCTCAAAGTCAATTTGAGGAAGTTAATTATGTGCATCAAAGAGGCTACTTGAATCAACAAAGGCCATACAATCCGGGGTACAAGCCCCAATACGGAGGTCAATTTGGTGAAAACCAAGGTCACCAAAATAAGGCACAACATCCGAACTTGTCTTATGGTAACCTAAATAATGCCATCCAACCACTTCCTGGTTTCTCGGTTACAAATGGCGTGATTGATGAGGAGAAGAAGCCAAAGATGGATGATCTTTTGATGGCTTTCATGGGAAAGACAGAAAAATACATGGGTGAGACTAGGGGTGTAATCGATCCAAGTCGAGCCGAGTAGTGGCCTTATCGAGCCTAAGCTCGATTGAAACTGTAGAAGCTCGAGCTCGAGCTTGACTCGGTCGAGTTCTATTTTTTCGAGCTCGAACTCGACTCGATGGCTAACTCGTTAAACCCAAGCTCGACTCAACTTGGCTCGATTGATACTTGCGAGTCGAGCTCGAGCTCGATCTCAAGCTCGATTATTTTTATATTTTCTAATTCCTGCTTAATTGAATTAATTGCTGGAAAATAAGCATTAAAGTTTCAAAGCATCAAACTTACAATTCAAACTTACAAGTTAGAATCAGATAAACCACAGAAATAAACTAAACTAGACCATCAAAGTTTCAAAATGAGTATTCTTATAACAAAAACAACAAATTTCCAACAACATTTCTTCCAATAGTCCAAGTCCAACTCCAACATATGGGAATGACTGCAACAAAAGAAATAAAAAGAGGGTCAAATGCAATAAAATCAATATGCACTACAACTCTATAAGTCTGCAATTGTGTTTTTTTTTAAATACACACATTATCAACTTCCAGCCTTCCACCATCAAACATATTCTCACTTTGCATCATCAAACACCAGTAAGTATAACATTCCCAACTGATATACACAATATTCCAACAATCAAACATCAATAATTGGAACATTAACACCATCAAACACCAATATATTAATTTCACTATTTGAAATTGTATTACTGTGTATACCTTCCAACATCAAGAAATGGGCAATATAATCTCCAAAGGCTTCTTCTCACTCTACAAAAGCAAAAGAAAATTAGGAAATATTAATCGGTTTAGAATGTAACAAAAAAAATTAAGCATAAAGGAATACATGAAGACTACTTACTTTGTTCTTTCACTTTAAACCATGAAGACTACGACACCAATCTCCTCCACAAATTAATACTTGTACAATATCAGCATTCAATAAGGCACGATATGTATCAATTACTCGACTACCTGCACTGAAAGTAGCTTCTGAAGCCACAGTGGAGACAGGGATAGCTAGTATATCGCGAGTCATTTTAGATAAAATGTGATACTTCGATGTGTTCACTTTTCATCATTCTAAAGCATCAAAAGGTGCTGCATTTTCTTCACAGATAAAGCATCCCTCTTCTAAGTCGTTGTCCAACTCTGACTTCTGTGGCTGAATAGTTTCAACAGACTTAACAAATTGGGTAAACTCAGACCAACCAAAAATTGAAACTGATTCTTGACCACTTTTGTGGGTGCTGCCACCCATGTCATTGCTTTGAGTTGAGTTGTCACAATACATTTCAACCACATATTCATCATATAACTCGTATAATGCTTCCTTGACTTTGAAAATATTATCTCGGGCTTCGTCTTTATCGTACATTTTAGGAAAGCAAAACTCAACAACCCGCATCTTGCACCTTGGATCTAAAATGGCAGCTATAGCCATCAACAAGTTGCACTCACCCCAATACTTGTCAAACTTCTTCTTCATAGCTTCAACCATGTCACGAAGAAACTTATTATCTTCAGCTTGATTTCCATAAATCTTATCCAACAACACTTTAATTCGATAAATTCCATTAAGAAATAAATTCGAAGTTGGATACTCACTCCCAGATATGATTTTAGTTGCTGAATTGAACAGTTCTAAAACAGAATACACCTTCTCAACTTTCAACCAATCTTCACTACTTGGACAACAAGTATATCGTGGCTCTCTATCTTTGTACTTTGGAAAGAATTCTTTAAACTTGATGGCAGCTGACAGCATGTCATATGTGGAATCCCATCTGGTCTTGCACCCAAGAATGAGCTTTCTATGCGGTAGTTGCAGCTGCTGAATAATTTCAGAAAAGACTTGAAGTCTTGCCTCATTATAATTGATGAAAGTCACACTCTCGTGTATATCTTCCATAATATCAGAAATTTTTGAGAGGCCATCTTGAACCATAAGGTTCAAGATGTGTGCACAACACCGCACGTGAAACAATTTTCCTCCACATAACAGCTTCTTATTTCTTGAGAAAGTGTCAGTCAAAATTCTAACGGCAACATCATTGTTTGCTGCATTATCAACGGAAAAGGTGAAGATCTTGTTCTCAATGCCCCACTCTTTTATACACTTATAAAGGCTATCTGTTATCTCTACACCGCGATGAGGAGGAGGTAGATGAACAAAACTAAGAACCCTTTTTTACAACTTCCAATTGGAGTCGATAAAATGTCCAGTAAGAACCATGTATTCAATCTTCTGATTGGTAGATCTCCACAAATCCGTAGTCACACTAATCTTGGAAATGTTCTTCAATTGTGCCTTCAATTTTTTCTTCTGAATTTCGAACACCTGCACACAGTCTTTCTTGATTGTATTACGTGACACTTGCTGCCACTCTAAGATCCCACGTCTTTGCATCATATTAAACCCTTCCTCTTCTACAATTGTAAATGGATGCCCATGCATGAGAATCCAATGTGCAACTGCCTCCCTCATTTTTGCCATATCAAACTTGCCATCAGTAAGTGCAAGTGAGACCATTTGTTCACTATCCTCATTGATTGGTTGCAACATAATATTCTTCTATTGCCTCTGATAGGTCTTTCACTTCATACATCCATCCAAGTGTCTTGAGAGGTGGGTAGTACTCTTACTCTTCAATATCGATAGATGAGATTTGCAATGTATGCACTCAACTTTCTTTCCATCATCAACTTCTTGAAACTCCAACCAAACTTTAGATGTTTTCTGCCTTTTCTTTGGTGCAAATTGTGTATCATCTTCAGACATTTGACTACCACTAAGGTGGGGATCTATAGTGGACCTTACAGTAGCATCACCAGTCGAGTTCACAGTTTCAATGGGTAAAGATTGATCATTGATTGAGTGTTGAGATGTTGATATGTTTGCCATTGCTGATGAAACTTCGGGAATGGAGAATGACATTTATCAATATTTTGAATACAATTTCAGCAAACATTATTAAAGAATTTTAAAGAAATGCAAACTTGAATCCATCATATAAAATAAAACAATATCTAGCTCTTAATTAATTAATATTTTTGCATTACTATTTACAATCCACGGTACGCAAATTATACATACAAACATTTTCCGCACGATTTTGTTTCCAGAATTCCATTGCTTTCAACTCAAAGTAGTCAGAAGGTATATATATATATATATAATTAAATATCATTGAATTTAATAGAAAAATTATTATTTTACGTATTGTTTAGTTTACATCCAACACTTTGAGTGTGTATAGTTGTGTGAAATATTATAATATAAACAAATCTAATAAAAGCATCCACTCAAATATCTTTATACTAATATGATCATAGTTTTTGTTACTTCATCCACCATTCTTTAAATTAGGAATAAAATATATTCATTACTATAGGTTTTTATTCTAAAGAAAGTTATATTCGGCCACTAAGACATTTGTTTATATAAAATCAAATAAATACACAAATACACATAATTCATTTGATATTTATTTACAACCCTTATAAATGTGTGATTGAAAGCTAAAGACAAAATTTGAATGCAAGTATAGTTCCAAGAATTTTAAAGAAATGCAAACTTGAATCCATCGTATCTAGGAGAAGTTCTTCTAAACCTTTTTCTTGAAACAAAATATGAAACATAAAATTAAGTAACAAATAATTCAGCTGAAATAGAGCGAGTTCTTAAATGAAAACAGCAAAGGCACCATCAAAACTCAAAATTAACCAACAAATTATCTCAAAAATAAAAAAATAAAAGAAATTAGATGAACCACCGAGAACCCAGAGGTAAAACAAACAAATAAGCAGAAAAGATTGAAACTTGGATCAAGAAAAATGGTGATACCGGGAACAATCTTAAAAGGGACTGAGGAGGAACACAATTGTGTGACAAATTACTTATACTCACCTATAATTAACAAACACCAACAAATAATTTCCTCTGCTTGATTGCCTGAGATTAACGCCATCACCGACTCGCCGGAGGGTCAGAGCTAGGGTGACTTCAGAAATCAAACGATTAGGTTGAGAGCTTGAGCCGCTGAGGCACCGCAGAGAAGTGAGAGTGCGAGACGCGAGAGGTTGAGACTTGAGAGGCGAGAAGAATTTTAGATCTAGGGTTCCAACTTCCAAATGAATAAAAGAAAATATGAAATACCCAACTCTTTTATATTATAGGGTATAAATGTAAATACAAAATAACAAGAAGGATAAAATTGTCAAACTACACTAAGCTCGTTAAAGCTCGTGAGCCTATCGAGTTCCATATCATGAAGCTCGAGCTCGAGCTCGAATCCTGATCGAGTAGCTCGAGCTCGACTCGACTTACTTCGAGTCGAATCTGAGTTTCATCCGAGTCGATCTCAAGTAGCTCGTGAGTAGGCCCAGCTCACTTACACCCCTAGGTGAGACACAAACTCGCTTTGAAAAATTGGAGAATCATATAGGAGCGATTAGCACCCAAGTGAATATAATAGAGAAGTAAATGAGCCAACTTGCTACAATCATAGGGAATCAACACCAACAAGACAAGTTCCCGAGCAATACAACCATCAACCCAAAAGAGCAATGTAAGGCTATACATGTGTTGAATGTTGGGTCAGTGGAAAATTGGAGGTTTCTCGTGTAAATCTTGATGAACGAGAAGTTGAAAATGGATTGAAAGCCAAGGATGGTGAAATTGAAATTGAGAAGAAGTCAACGGAGAAAACTTCAAATAAGTCACTACCATCAACTTTGTCTCTCTTCCCTGTTGTTATTCTATATCCTGAAAGGTTGCGAAAGAATGAGCAAGATGAACAATTCAAGAAATTCTTGGAGGTGTTTTGAAAAGTCCACATCAACCTCCCTCATGTGAATTTGTTGCAAAGAATGCTAAACTACACAAAATTCTTTAAGGAAATGTTTTCAAAAAAGAAAAAGTTGAGGAAGTGTGAAGTATTGAGCCTCACGGGGGATGATGTGTGAAATTTTAGTTTTAAAACTCGAATCAACTTGCAAGTGAACAAGTAAATATAGCACAGGGTAAAACGAGGTCGAATCCATAGGGAAAAAGGAAATTAAATAAGCACGTACTATGACATCGGCTCCTATTTGTTATCTAGACGACGAAATGGATAAGTGCTTGATTTAAAACTAACTAAACAATAAAGCAAAGTAAATAATTGCAATTAATAAATAAATTGGGCAATAGAGGAAAGAAACACTCTCGGGGTTGGTTTTATTGGATTAATTAACACAAAATCTAATTATAATGGATGCTTGATTTCCAATTCAAGATTACCTAGGCGATCTCAAATTTATTCTATATCTCCTCTCGAAGCATATAGAATATGGGGCACATGCATAGGATTATTGTCTCCAATTAATACCCAAGTGTGCTTACCAAGAGCACCAAGGATCTATGCCTCAACAACTATCTCAAACCTCTCGATTTTGTTGATAATTGCTCTTTGAATTCTAGGATCCTATGTTGAAGCTCATCTCTCGAATTTTGAATCAACATACATAATCATGCTAATTAATTATCAATTAGTTCTCACCAATCAACAATACATAACACCCATACATAACAAGAATCCAAAGCATAATCAAGAACCATTAAGCATCCAAAATAAATATCATTTATATCTCATAATTCAAATAAAACCAACACCCAAGAGTATCAAAGATTTAGCTTCTCATAATTATATGGGTAACCAAAATCTCTACAAGAAGGAACATGATTTTAACAAAATTAAAGAACAAAAGAACCCGGATGGATGTTTTAGCCTTCAAATCTTGCTTCAACTTTGTTCTTCTTGCCCAATCTTCAATTCCCCTCCTTCTCTCTTCTTCTCCAAGTGTTTCTCTCTCTAAAAGTGGCTAATGGTGGAATGGAATGCCCTAATTTCGAATTGGGGTTGGTTTATATAGTGGAGGAATAAAAGAATTAAAAGAAAATAAAAAATGGGGAAAAAAGATGAAAAAATCGGGAATTTAGTGCACGGGGCGCGACCACGGAGGTCGCGCCTCCTTCTTCTGGCGCAGGTCGCGCCCCCTAACTGACTTTTAGGGCCTCTGTATCGACGTCCACTCGCGCCGCCACTGTGCCCGGGTCGCGCCGTGCTTTGAGCTGGTCGGGTCGCGCCAAACGGCGCGAGTGAGCACTCGGGTCGCGCCGTTTGGCGCGAGTGAGCTGCTCGCGTCGCGCTCGGGTCGCGCCTCCGCCCCTGCTCCGACACCTCTCACGGTTTTGCTTCGTTCTCTCTCGTTTCTTGTCCGATTGAGGTGATTCAACTTGCAGCGTGCTCCCAATTCGATCCTCTATCTTCCCATGGTCTTGAATCCCTCAAAATATCTTTTATTTATCCTAAATTTTCTGTACAACTCAAATAAGAAATAAAACTTCCAAGTTGGGAGGTTAAAAGCGCAATTTGGGTTAAAACACATGTAAAACTATTCAATTCACTTCATTTAAACCTCAAAATGTTATGTCAAAACACCACTCATCAACTCCCCCAAACTTAAAAGATTGTTTGTCCCCAAACAATGAAGAAAAGAGAATAAGGTTTAAATAATTAAATGCGGATAAAATGTTGGAAATTGCTTCAGAGATTCAAAACACATTTTGTACATTCACGCATGATATTCAAAGATCAACAAGCCTTGATAAATTATACAATGAATGGCCAAATGAACTTGTAACCTCTCTATAATATAAGATCACTCAACACTCAAGTGTTTAGGCTATAAGTGTATACACTCAAAATCAAGTCATACGAGAAGTTTACCATAGGCTTGCAATGTGTCTATTCTCTCTACTACCTATGTGTGCTTTCAAACAAGAATCATTAAGGGCTTTTTCAAGGTTGTAATGAAGGCTCTTTGGTAAGGTGGGGATTGTTTGGCTAAGTAATTCAATTAAGAATTAATCCTCAATAACCCAAATATCCATAGTAACCAAGTAGAACTACACAAGCACTCTTCCACCTTCCAAGCTTTCACCAAATCTCAAAGTCTAGAAATTTTGTCATGATAAACAATATTACTTCCCTTTCTTGCTCTTTTATTTCAATGATAAAAATGTGAACACATTATTTTGTTTTCTTTTTCTTTTCTTTTTTTTTGTCTAGAAAATGAAGGAAATCTTGACTCCGATCCTGAGATAAAAAACCAAGATAAGAAGAAATCAGACGATGGTGAATTTACTCGGAGGTGCAATTCTCATTTTCAGACCTCCCAGTTCATGTCGTTATCATCCTCACAACCATTTCCACCGCACTAGCCTTAGCCGCCTCATTGAGCTGTTAGTGAGCCTTACCATCACCATCTTGCCTTCAAACTTATTTCCTCTCATGGATCAAAATAAGTTTGGGGGAGGGGGAGATAGTATGGTGGCAAGGATCTTTTCTGCTCAATTTATCGCTTTCTTTCTTTGAACAATTGCCTAGTTTAGTTTGTTTATTTTATCGGATATTTAAGCATGTGATAGAGAATTATTATTTACCTCTAAGGTTGTTTCAATATTTATTAACTCGTGTCAACACCTACAAGTGTACAAGCATATATTTGTAGCAATGATGAAACGAGATTGATCCACAGGGAAAAGGAATTTGAATAAGAAAATGCAACTACTATGACAATAGACAAACGGAATATCTAAACTAAGATTAATTGAGGGATTGATTTCATTCACAATACCAAATCAAGAACTAGAGTAACAAATAACAACTTAACATAAATAAACAATCTAAAAAGCAAGCAAGAACAACAATCAACAAAAGAGAGTTTTAAATGTGGAATTAAACAAGACTCTAGGATATGGATTCACAATACTCCTCTTGATTCAACAACAAGGATTAAACACATAATCATGCTAAGTTCATAGGTAAGAAGACCACGAATATAGAAGGAGCATCTCTCGAATATCTCCTAAATTGCGAATGCGGCAAGGATGGCTATCTCTAACATATTCCAAGGTCGTACCTACCAAAGGCTCAAAGGGGTCACCATTCCTTCCACATACTCAACTTCAACAAAGAGTACAAGTACATGAATTCAATCCATACATGCTTATGTTCACGGGATGGGCAAGATGCAAGTGAATCATACATGCGATGCTAGTAAGAAGGCCATTCAAACAACATCATTCAAGACCAAGTATGGATTAAAACCTTGACAAAGCATAAACATATATTAAACCCTCATCAAAAACAAGAGTCACATTGTTTCACCACATCCTAGAGCCCTAAGGGCTCTAGCCTACCATATTTACAACAAGATCAAAAATACAAGACAAGGATCCAAAATCCATTCTCAAAACAAAGGTAAAAAAGTGAAGGAGAAGATAAAACCCAATGTAGAACAAACTCCTTCAATCCCTTGGCTTGAATCTTCAAATGGATAGTTGAATCTTCATCCTCCTCTTGATGTTCTTGATCTTCAAAAATCCCAAAATGGAGAGTGTTCTTGAGAGATTTTTGTGTCTAAGGAACTATCTTTTGAACTCCCCAATTGTTATATCATATAGAGGGCCAATAATGGAGTGCCAAAAGTCAAAAATAGATTCGTCAGTCCCGACCGCGACCTCGTCTGGGTCGCGCTTGGAGGTCGAGTTTGGAACACACAAAAATAGGTCTCTGAAGTGCTGAAATGCGGGCCGTGCTGGCCGCGCCCGGAGCCCGCATTGCAGAGGCCCTGGGGCGCGGCCTGCCCTGCGACCGCGCCCGGAGGTGCCTGCAATGCGGCCCCGGGCTGGTCGCGCCAGCCGGTCGCGCTCGGGCTGAAGGATTTCAAGCCTCTGTTTAGTGCTCTGCAATGCGACCCACGGTCGCGCCCCTTGGCCATCTCTGAGCTCGACACTTGGTTTTCTTCAACTTTTCAAGTCTTGTACGGCCTTTGATGATCGAAATCCCATTTTAACTTTGTTTTGTACATACTATATTCGTGGTCTTCCTATCATTGAACGAAGCATGATTGTTGAGAATACCCTTGTTATTTGTTCAAGAGTAGCATTGTGTATCCATGTCCTAGAGTTTTATTTTTAAACTTGTTATCTTAAATCATTTCCTTTTTGATCTTGATTTCTTGCATTTTAGTTAAGTATTGGTTTTGTTGTTGTTTGATGTTTGTTATTTAAGTTCTTGTTTTGGTATTAATGACAATCAACTCTCACTTAAGCATCGTCTAGATAATTTACCAATCTATCATCGTGGTACTTGTATTATCGAGTTTTAATTTCTATTCCCTGTGGATCGACCTCGTATCATTCTATCTACATTTATATGCTTATACACTTGTAGGCATGACACGAGTTAAATATTAAAATGAGAAGTAGCACAAGACTAAATCTCACATCAATCACGCACTTGCTATGTGCTCTACTGAAATCATTTGGCTAACAAAACTTCTGTCTGAATTTTCGTGTCTCTCTTCCCGCCACTAGTCCTACTCTCTACTGTGATAATCTTGGTGCCACTTATCTGTCCATCAATCTTCTCTTTTACTCTCGTATGAAACATATTGTCATTGATTATCATTTTGTGTGGTCTCATGTCGCCAATGATTCCTTTCGTGTCTCCTACATCTCAACTCATGATCAGCTTGCTGAAATTAATTCTCACCAAGTCTTTCTCTGTTTCCAAGTTCAATTTGCTTCGCTCCAAGATTGGCGTCTCCAATGGCTCCTCCATCTTGCGGGGGCCTGTTAGTGATTCATCTTCTACTCAAGATTTGGCTAGCAAGTCAGCCGCGCGCAAATGGATAGTTTTATTCATATCTTGCACTTTCCTAGTTTGTATTAAATTCTTAATTATACTTAGATTGTATTTAGATTTATCTATGTAATTGTGAGCCGGCGCTAATTAATGGCCTATGCATCCTCTGTACTGTGTATATATACACTCATTGTGATCAATAAATTAAAATTTAAGTCTCCAAAATATCTTGTCTTTACAATTCAAAACCGTAATCAACCTTAAGAATGCACTTTTGATAATCCAACATTTTTTTCCCAGTCTTTGATATCAAAATGAAAGTTATTGATCAATCTAAACTTAGATTGATGCATGGAATTGAGGATTTGGTTCAAATAGATTAAAACTAAAGCCAGTAGAAGTTGAATGAACAATCATCTTAATTTGTTACGGTAAGCTAGTAGAGATGATGATGTAAATGCGGATAAGATAATTTATGCAATCAATTTTGTACAATAATTATATTTATCTAGGGAGTTTAAGAGTTGGTTTTCGAAAATTTAAAAATACAGAATATTTAAAATGTTATAGGAAATTGAAGGGGTTCTTGT
Organism: Perilla frutescens; assembly: GCA_026008535.1. Taxonomy (NCBI): domain Eukaryota; kingdom Viridiplantae; phylum Streptophyta; class Magnoliopsida; order Lamiales; family Lamiaceae; genus Perilla; species Perilla frutescens. Next base: position 47,410,484 of record BRKX01000010.1, on the reverse strand, counting down.
TGTGTGAATATTAATAATGAATAAAAATAAAATGGTTCCAGGGCTCATAATGTCCCATTCATGATTATTTGGGCCACATACTTCATTGACTATTATCAGGTGTTCACATTGCCTCATCTATAATTATTTAGGTCACATAACCCCTTCGTCTATTAAAAGTGGCTATGATTGCTCCTTTTGTTTATAACATTAGATACTCTATTAATTTTTAGTTAGTTAGTGTTCATTCTTCCACAATGGTGAGTAAAAATTCACAAAATAAAATAAAAAAATGGTCACTCATACTATTATTTTAACAGGTACAATATCTCCTCCAACAATTCTCTTAGTTCCGTAACGTACGAAGAACATCACAAATGTCACACTTGCAAACTTTTTTTTTTCTGTTTTGCAATTCAAAGAGGAAGACGAATTTTGTGAAATTTTACTTACGATGAAAATTGATGGAAGAAATGAGAACTCCGACTCACTAGCTCCCGTAAATAAGAAGTAAATTAATAGTTTTTCATGTTGTGTACAAAAAATGGAAATTATGGCCAATCAGATCATGATACCATCTACTTCAAATTGTGTGTCTTATGGATGTGCCAACATTAAAATTTTCTATTTTAATACTGTTTTTCATCAAAATAAAATTTATTATATTATAACTAATCATATTTAAATTAACTTTATTGCTAAAAATTTAAATTTTAAAAAATTATATACTCTAAGTTTTAAATAATCAACCCTGAAAATCAATTATATCAATTAAAAAAGGAAAATTAAATAGTAAAAAATAATTATAAACCCTAATTAGGTGGAATAAACTCTAAATAATAATATAAAATTATACTAAAAAATAATTAAAATTGAAGAAAAATAAAAGTAAAACTATTAAATCTTGATATTCGGTATATAATTGACACATACAACTTTGAACTAGAAGATTCCATGTGCCTTTTAATATTCGAAGGGGTTATGTTGGCTAAATAGTTGGGGATGGGGCAGTGTGAGCCCCTATTAATAATTAAAGAGGCTATGAATAAAATAAATAGACAAAAAATGAAAAGCCTCTTGAATAGATAATAAAAATGTGTTGGGCTATGTTTGGGGTCAAACTACCCAATCAATTTAAAATAGTATAAAAAAAATGAAAAAGAAATTAAGATGAAAATTGAAAAAAAAAAGAAAAGAAAAAAAAAACAGCGAGGCTTGAACCCGAAGCGCTAAGCAACATGAGGTATAATATTTTAGCATATAACCACTAAACCACAGGCATGTATTTGAAAAATTCGGGCAGAATCTTATTTTCAAAGAAAAGTTTTGTCAAACTTTTCTTATGACAATTTTACCCCTACAAATTTATCTTAATATATATAGATTGATAGATAGATATATTAATCATTTAAGAAGAAGTCCAAAAAGACAATGATCATAAATAAAAAGTTTGATTATGTTGAAATATAAAAATAGATCTGTATTCACATACATGCGAATCTACACTAACCCAATTTTTTTTTTAATTTAGATCATTTTAAATGTTATCATTTTGTTATGCAAAACAACATGGAATTTAACACAATGATGTATTACTAATTTTTTATTTTAGATAAAATAATTTATTCTAATGTTTCTTAATTTATTCTTGTTCTAGCTAATTTATTAGGTATTTAATTAATATTTTCTAATTATAATATAACTTATAACTTTTAATTTTACGTTCAAAAAAAACTTTTAATTTTACATATTATAATATTTTTATAGTGAAAATCATACAAATTGTGCAGCACATGTGATCTCTCCTAATTAGAACTAAAAGTATTTTGACCATATTCTCATGGGACGAGCAAATATGAAATTACCTCCTTTTACCATAAACCCTACGTACCATTCTACACACGCACAAAGGCTAATTGCAAAACATTCCTTGTACGTTTAGAAAACAATTAGTTAACTCATGATCCCGTGAAGTAACAAATCTTAATCTTGACACATGACAATCATCAGTAACAAATCTTACTCAGTGCGCACCACGGTAGCGGATGCGGATTATCCTCGACATCAAAAAAAAATGAAGGAGACATTACATACAAGATCTATGTTAGTGCAATAAAGAATCGGAATTGTCCGAGTATGGCTTGAATCAAAAATTAATTAAACTGGACTTGTTTAATTTTGTGCTCTCACAAAATTGTGCAGCCAGCTGAGATACTCCCAATGCCGAGTACTATTTCAAATGCATGGAGCGCAACCCTCCATTTATCCTGAAAAAACATAAAATAGAAAAAGAGATTAATATCACGGGCATTATATATATATATATATATATATATATATATATATATATATATATATATATATATATAAGAAATAGTCTTGAGCCATCATGAATCAAGCTCGTAATTGAAACAATAATTGAACGTATATATGTTACCCAATTTGATGCAGCTGGAACAATTGCGTTTGAGGGATGAACAATGTGCGTGTTGTTTGTAGTGTACGTATTATACATATTGTTACTTTGTTGTACTGGGACTATTGCATTCGAGGCCTGCAGAGAGAGAGGGAGAGAGGAGAGAGGTTAATTACCAATTAATACTGTCATTTACAATATGCAAGAAAGTTAATTCATGCATGCCTTGTTCAATTAAATTTCCGATGAAATGAAAAGAAACGTATCAATGCAAATTAAAGCAATAGAGGTAGCCAGGTAGGTATAGAAATATGAGATTTCACGTTAAATCTAGCTAGTATTACGCTTATATTACTAATACTAATACACAAGACATGTATTGAATACCATATATACTACTGTAACAGATGACATAATATGCATGCATTAAATTAAGAAATTAAATGAGATACGAGATGTTAGCATGAAAATATATATAACGTAGATGAATCAAATACATTAATTATATTACGTACGTACCTGATTGGAGTTGACGCCGGATGTGAGAGCAAGAGCAGGATCTGTCCTAACTTGCAGCAAAGTGTAGTTGTCGAGAAACTGAGAGCGGCCATTGTGATTGTGATCGCATTTTTTATGGGTAAAACAATCAAGACATAGATCAAAGGAGGTCATGTCGGGATTCTTAAAGCAATCAACGCATGAGAAAAATACTCCCGGTAAGAATTTTTTGCAGCGCCCACAGAAGGGGCGTCCGCTTCTAATTATGTAATACGATGTCATCACCTCCGAGAAATCGAGGTTGCCATTGCCGTCATTGTCAAGGTCGTCGAAGAAAGAGTCCTTACGCATATGCGAATAGCCTTCCTTTCTCATGAATTCTAAGAACTCAGCGCGATCAACTCTGCCATCTCCATCTGTATCCATGGATTTGAAGAACTCGTATCCAGATTCTTGCACCTCTGGAGATCCACTTCTATAATATGCTTTTGCTATTTTGCGCAGTTCTTCCATCTCTCTCTGCAATTTCAATCCTCCTCATCATCATCTCAAAATTATATATATATATATATATATATATATAATTTGATTCAAATGATCACTCTTCTTGGTGTGAAAAGCATGCACTATGCTTATTTATTATAATTTTATTATTTATCTTATTGTGTTTTAGTGCTACTTTTTTATTTTTATATTTATTGCTTATCTTATTGTGTTTTAATGCTAATGATATTTAGTGCTTATAAATCACCAAAATATACTAACATAAACATTAAAATTATAGTTAATGAGCAAAGTGCATAGTTCTCAAACCAAGCATGAATCCATCTAATGCCATCGAAGAAAGGGAATTTGATTGCGCGTAAAGGGTTAGCAATGATAAATTTGAGATCTTCCAGTTCACTTTATGCGAGTCACTCTTGTGCTCGATTATAAATTTTATTAGTTTTCCTACTATTTTTTTATTCAATTTCAATTTCTTAATTGTTGTTTAGTTTAATTTTATAATTATTAATTACAATCTATTCCACTCAATTATGATCTATAATTAATTTTTAGTATTAAAATTTTATTTTTAGTTAATAGTTGATTATTCCATATTTCGGGTATATAAATTTTTAAAATTTTAATTTGTATTTATTAACATTAATTATATTTGATTATATTATACTAATTTTTTATTTTTATAACAAATATTATTAAAATAGTAAATTTGCCAATGGAATAGGAAAGGGATGTGATCATTTGCTGACTGCTGTGGTTGAGGCACAACACCCCCTAAAGTGTTCAAAACCTCCCATTTATGCATCAATTCATTTCTAAATATGATGTGTTGACATAATTTTTTTATTTTTTATTGGCTGAAATGTAATTAAATACTATTAATAATAAAACCTAATATGGGAATAATAAACCCTAATTATAAAAAAAAAATTAAACCCTATAATTGTAAGGATTAATAAGAAAACTAAAATAATTATAAAACTATAATTACATTTTAATTAACCATAATTGAAATTATTAAATAAATATTATAATTTCTAACTATACCTAGCCGGCTATGAAAAACTAATTTGTAACTGAAGGAACTAAATATTTAAATTTATAAAGATAAAAAAAGAATAACAATTGAAAAATTAAATGCATCTTCGAACACTAGACTGATATAAGAAAATTAGACCAAATGATCTCATCTTAGGGAAGGAAAGTAAATACAATAATGTGATCACTTTAACTGTGTACAAATATCATTGAAGTCGGTGAGAGAATTAACTTTGGAATACTTATAATTTTTATTTCACATATAATATATTCCATTCATCCCATTCATGTGATGAAATCCTCTATTCCAGATTTGGTGCTTCATCCCGTATTCCACGATCGATTTAACAAGTTTAATAATAGATATTATAAAAATAAAAATTATTTTTAATATAATCGATCTAGTTACATCTATCAACAAAAGATTGAAATTTAAAAAATTATAAATCATATTTTTAAAACAATCAACTATAATAATCATTTCTTTGAAAATTAAATACTAAAAAATAATTATAAACCCTAATTGGGTGGGATGAATCCTAAAAAAATTATAAAATTAAACTAAAACATAATAAATTAAAATTGATGAATAAAATGGAAGAAAACTTCATAAATTTGATCGTGAAATAAGGGTTGGAACACCAAATCTGGAATAGAGGATCTCATTTGCCCATTCATATAGAAAGATTAAGTTTTGCACTAGAATGAAGAAAATTAATAAATAAGTAAACTTCCAAATATGTTCACATTTAATTTTTTGACAATGAATTATTGTTTAATGTAACATATTAAATATATACATATATTAATAAATATGCTAAATATATATGGAAACCTAGCTATATATATTTATATTAAGATATTCAAAGAAAGAAAACAATCCTATATGAATGGACCGGACGACTAACTGAAATGAAAAAAGTTAAATAATTCAAAATTTGTAAATGTTATGCTAAAATTAATCAAACTCTCCCTAAAGCTCTAATAATCTAACATTAACTTCAACATAAATTTCAAGTTACGCCCTATTCATACTTAAATAAATAAATATTTTAAAAATAATATAAAACTCATGAAATTCTCACGCGATAGCCAAAAAAAAAAACATTAATTTGATAAAATAATATAAAATATATTTATATTTAACAAAAGACGATTATCATTGCCTTTTTTTTTTTTTATAGAAAATTAAGGCGGTTCCCAAAAAAATCCTATTGTATGTCTTGAAAATGTGATTCACACATAGTTACAATTGATAAAAAAAAAAATGATTAATTACCCTATATATATTCACCATCTGGAGCGGACACATTTAGGGACCATATGGCTCCCCTCAAGTTGTTTTTTTTTTTTTTTCAAAATTATGATTAATTAAATAATTTACTTATTTAATTTAATTTTTTAAAAAAGTTTAACAAACATTAATTTTTTTTTATGTTATATACTTGTGAGTCTTTTCGGTATTTATGGTTTATTCCAACTCTCAATTCAAATATTTTAAAGTTAAAATTTATAATTCTAAAAAAAATGTTAAATTTTTTGCATTTTTAAGCGAATTTAATTTTTTCATTAAAGCTGTTTAATTATAAGCTCTACTTACTAGAGTAATATTATGACACACGAACAAAAAATCACACGGTAGTAGGAAAAAACTATGCTACCCCTGGGTAGTGCAGAAAGTGACACAATAGACCTAAGTGACACAATAGACTGTGTCATTTTCTGCACTACCCTAGAGCGTAGCATAGAACTTACCCACGGTAGTATAGGTGGTCTTACCTGGTTTTGAGTTGTGTCGGCAGCAGCCGCTTTTTCGGTGAGAGTGATGAGCAGAGAATGATGGTCGAGTACGTAGTTGGCGGAGTGGTGGTGCGGGAAGTCGTGGAGGCGGCGGTAACAAGCGCAGCAAAGATCGAATCGACGACTGCGATTACGATGGCCTTTTATCAGACAAAGCAGGCAAGAAAAGTAGGGGCCTACTAGCAGATCCCAGCAGCCGCTGCAACTGCTCATCTTCACCTTATCCATGTAGTGAAGGCACAGAAACTCTTGGAAATCGAGGCTTCCGTCGCCATTTTCGTCCAGTTTTTGGAATACGGCTTCAGCAGACAGCCACGAGCTCACCGATTTCTTGAATTCCGACAGGCTTATTTTTCCGTCGCCGTTGGAGTCTAATTTTCTGAAGAACTCTAACAACGAATTCATTTCTCCTTCGCTTACTCTGTCGTAGTAGGACTTTGCAATTTCTCTAATCCCTTCCATATCTCTCTGTCTCTCTCAAAGTGGGGTGATTTTCTTTTTCTTTTTCTTTTTCTTTTTCTTTTTCTTATTTATTTATTTATTTATCGATATGTATGCTGGAAATATACATGCATCCCGAGCAAATAAATAAGAACAATAGCATTGACTAATGGACGACTTCGTTGATTCAACGCCTGTGTGTAAATTATTCAACTATACATACTACGGCAGTTAACTTATTACGACAGCATTTAAGTCTATATCTTACATCGTGCCACCCTTACACTACCATTATCTCAGGAATCGAACAAACAATTTGATAGTCGAGCCAATCCAACCAAATACAATTGGATAGTTTATCAGCAAACATTTCAAACACTTACCATGACATTATATATATTTTTTATTTTTTATTAATAAATATAATATAATTAATTAAAATTAAAATAAACTATTATTATTACTGAAAATTATAACAACACAAAATAACAAATTTATATAAAATAGAAAATATGATAAAATACAAAATAAACAAACTATATAACATAAATAACAATAAACTCAATATGAATTAAAAAGTGAACGATAGTATGGGAGTGCAATTCGATATAGTATAAAAAGATAGAACAATAGTATAAGAGTGTAATCTGATAGTATAATTAGATATAATCAAAATATAGCAAAATTGATCTCTATTTATAGAGAATGAAAAAATACGAATTTTGATCTTTTTTTAATTTTAATGTATTATATAAAAAATTGGAGTTTCTGTTTACACCCCCATATTTACTTTTTGCACCATAGCTTCTCCATGCACCCCATTTTTTACTCTTTGCACCCCTAAAATTGACTATAATGCCCTTACTTAAAAAAAACATAAAATCTAAAAATTAAAAGTATAAAAAAAATCGCGTTCCGTTCGAAGTTGTGTATTCGAACATTCTAAATATTTTCGAAGTCTTCTGTTCGAGCATAATGGATATGTTCGAAGTCTTGTGTTCGAACGGTACTTAAAAAAAAATTCATGGAGTCCGTTCGAAAATTATTTTTCGAACAAACATAGTGTGTTCGAAAATTAATTTTCGAACGTGACTTATTTTAAAAATTATGTATGTTCGAAAATAAAATTTCGAACAAACACGATGAGTTCGAAATTTCATTTTCGAACCATACTTAATTTTTTCATTTTGAACAAAGGGCATTTAAGTAACTTCAAAACTATTTTATTTTTTCTTTTTTTCTTTTGGGGTGCAAAGAGTAAATGTGGGGGTGCAAACAGAAACTCCCATAAAAAATATATGTATTATATCTATGTATCTAAATAAAATTTACATGGCAAATAGAACAGTGACAAAAGTTGTAATTCTATTCATGGAGACAAAGAGGAGAGAGAGACCATACAGTCTCATTCTAGTGCATTATGCTCGATAATTTATTTATTTAAAATAAACATACACCCTAAAATGTAATTAGTAAACATTGGAATTAAATTGAATTAATTTAATTTTTTGAATTTTGAATTTAAATTAAATTAAATTACACATTTTTGGGTCAAATAAGATTCGTCTAACAGATTGAGATTCGTTAGATCATCTCACAACATACCTCTCCTATATAGAGATAGAAAGAGATAGAGAAATTTTGTTAGCCTACACACCTTCGAACGTAAAAGATTCGTTAGACGATCTTAAGTGTGCCTCTATAATAAATTGCAATTACTCCATTGTGTGAATAATAATTAGCTTATGCTGCTAAACTTTTTTTTTTTTTTCCTTAACCAAAATTAATATGATCTGAATAGCTAAAATTCAATCATAACTTTACTTTGGATCTTTACAAATTTCATAGATATTGATTAATGAGAATATAAAAGATATACATTTTGATAGATTTAATTCTGTTGATGCCAGAATTGAATTGTGTGCGTGAATTAGTTTAGGAGCAATCAATTTATTTATATTAATTACATAGTTTATTCCATGGTTATTTAGGGATTGATTAATTAAGGTAATATTCTAATATAAGAAAATGGAGATAAAACTAATATTAATTTTAGAATAGGAATGGGAAAAAAAAGTTTGTAAAATTGTTAAATTAACTCACCTATCATGTGACATTGACACACCAATAATGAAGACTATTTTATCGTGCAAACCGTTTTGAACTATTTTAGAATTTAGAGATAGGCAAAAATGACTATTGCTCTTACTAGTAAACCAAATTCTATGGACCTATCATCTCGATCTCTGTCTCTCTCTCAATAATTACTCAGCTACCTACTTTATCTTCTCCCAATCTTCTATTTTTTCTTTACACCATCTTAATTCATGTTTTCCCACCCACCTCTTTTCTCTACACACTCCTTCTGCTTCTCTCTTTCTTCTCTTCCCACCCACCTCTTTTCTCTCACACTCTCTTTTTGCTTTTCTCTCTTTCTTCTCTTTTATTTCTTTCCCATCATTTTTTTCTTCTTTTTTTCACCCTCACTCTCTCCCCTCTTTCATTCTTCAACGCTTCACAACGATCACCATTTTTGCTCCTCGCCTCTCTCCGACGACGGCCAGCCTAATAAATTATTTTGACTGTTCTTCTTAATCAGATTTTCTAGTTCAAATTGTGTATCTAATTCGTGTGCTAACATTAAATTGCGTTGTTTTAATAACATTTTTCATAATAATAAAATTTATTATAATACAACTGATCCTAATTAATATTTATTGTTAAGCATGAAAATTTGAAAAATTATATACCCTAAGTTTGGGATAATCAATCCTATAAAAATCAATTATATTAATTAAATATGAAAGTTAAATGTTAGAAAATAATTATAAATCCTAAATAATAATATAAAATTATACATAATCAAAATAAATTACATTAGTTTAATTTCAATTTGGGAAATATATTTTTTTTAAAAGCACAACTTAATTTTAAAAAATAGTTCAAATTCATAAATACACGGGCCCGATGTGGAATTGGTGTCTAAGTGGGTCGGTCATCTCATTTTTTATCGTTCAATTCATTATTCATCCAACCTAGCAAAGAATTGATAAAAAGAATATTTTGGTCAATTCAATTCTATTTAGCGTATTGGATGAGTTTTCGTGTTCTTTGTAAAAATTGTGCCATTATACATGATTTACAGACACGCATTCACAGCGTACGATGCATGCAATATTAAACATTCAATGCCATGCATGATTTCATTCTATAATTGTTTTACCCCTTGAGGTGCAACCTTTTAATAGCTGAATATCACAGCTTAAATCTTATACCAATTAAAACCTTCTGTGTCGAATGCATCGCATGGAGTTTGCCTACTTAATTTAAGATTTGACCAATTGACAATTTTTCTTTGCACTAGATGCACATCAGACTGTCGACGTGTTTATCGGGTGTTGACCCGCAAAAAATGTCAAGACACTTTTTTAATGATACAAGTGATACTTTTTGAATTTTGAGTTATATTTTTTAATTGGTTGTTCGAAATGTATTATTTTAAAATGATAGGTTGGTTGAACAGTCTTACTTGTGCGATTGATTGTTGAATAGTAAACGCCTATGAGCGTGTAATTTATTACTAATATTCTAAACGAAGTGTTGTATGAATTTTTATAATTCGAGAAAATAATTTATGTCAGTTTGCGAAAATGTTATTAAGTCTCAGCCCAGGTCTCAACAGCAAAAGTTCGGAGCGTAGTCGCTGATTCACCATCGTCTAGCAGAATACCAAGCGTCAAACTGAAGAACAAGATGAAAGATGAAACGTCGATCATATATTCATATCTCTAAGTGATATTATGTTAATATAATAATATGTTTTATGGTAAAACTCTTTTGCACATATTGATTGATTGGGCTAGCCCTATTATTATTTTTAAAATATTAGGCCAAATATTGGGCTGATATTTTCTATTATTTTTTAAAGGGCCTGAATTAATTTTTATAAATTAAAATGTTAATTTTTATTTTTTTTATATAAACTAATATAAGTTTTTTTAGGGAATAAACTAATATAAGTTATATAACTACTAGTACTAAAAATTTATGAAAATGGTGCCCCTAAATGTTTGAGGCCCTGTGCGGCGCACCTCTCGCACACCCTCAGAGCCGTTATACTAGGTTCGATAATATCGCAAAATTCTAAATATGACATCTATATCTATATATATATATATAATAACACACTCATGGAACATCTTTTTTTCCACCCATTTAACATCATTTAATTACATCTAATCTAATATTGATAAATTAGTCAATAAATCAATTTATATTAATTGTGTTAATAGAGTCTATCAACATTAATGAATCACAATTAATACACCAATTAGCCATCATTTTGGTAGAGTTAATTACATTTTATGGAGGTAATTATATAGTATATTTTAAATCTATAATAATAATAATAATAATCAATATATATCTACATATCTATATATGTGTGTATATATATATATTATAATACACAACTCTTTTCCCTCCCATTTATATGGGTATTTTTGTCAATTTCTAATACTATAGTTTAAGATAATATTTAATAAAATTAATGCTATAACATCTATTTTTCATAGTTTTTTTTACGTGAGTTAATGATAATTTATTACTACAGTTTTAAAGAATTAATCCATAAAACATGTCCTTTTAAATGGATTGTTTATGCCTATAAATACTTGGGGTTCTATAATCAAATCTTAAATCCAAGTTTAGTATTGTTGATTGTTTATCCATTTTTCATCCATAAATATTTTTATCCATTTTTTATTATTGGGATGGTTGTGGGACTTAATTTTGCTGATATAATGATGGGTTAATTACTTTTAAAGTTCATATTAAATTTGTAACTAAGTTCAAAATTTATGATTTTTAAAGCAATTAACCATATAATGATATATACGTGTAAATTTGTCGGATACCTATTTTTCTTTATGATGAACTACAGTTTAATGTTTGTTTTTTAAATTTTCATTATTGAACAATTATTTTATAATTATGTAGAAATATTCATATTAAATTATTAATATTGGTCCAATTATATTTTGATTTAACACTAAAATGCAAAATTATTAGTTGGACATCTATATATCATTTCTATTGATATCTATCCCAATAAAATCCACAAACCTAGTGATTGCTCAATTATGCATTGTTTTTTTATATATAAATTAGTTTGTGTTATTGAAGTATTATCAAATAGATGATGAAATTAATATTGTAAAGTCAAGCTTAAATGAATACATATTTGTTAATAGTTTTTTTTAGATAACTAATTTCTAATACAATTTCACATGATACTAGATGTTTTAAATGTAATGAGAAATTTGGATAAATATGTTGTAGTTATTATTCTTGCACAATGTGGATATGAATTCAATGAAATTAATTACTCTTATTTATTTTAATATTTATTACTCTCTTCGTTTTTATATAAATGTCATTTTGGATGAATGCACACAAATTAATAAATTAATTAAATTATTTAATATACCCTTATGTGAATACATTAAATGAGTCAAATATATATATTTTTTAAATTCATTAAACGATGGCAAAATGTGTAAAAAATGTGATTTTTTTGTCTCGAATTTGTAGAATAACACTTTTTCGAAATAAAATTAAAATGTTAGAATGACACTTATTCAGAAATGGAGGGAGTAGTTTTTAAAATTAAGAGCAATCGTCTTTTTTCATTTGTTCTATTTATATTGTTATTTTGAGTTTAAAATTATATTAGTTTTTTTAATTAGATATGTTTATTTTTTGTATTTATTTATTTTTAATTTAAATATATATCAATTTATTATTATATACATTTAAATAATATTTCATTAATTAAATATACATAAATATACATAAAAAATCAATTAAATATATTGAAATTTTTAAAAATCTAAATGTATTTGAGTTTGCAATTTGAAATATATTTTAAATAATTAAATAAATCTTTTTTCAATAAATTATTCCACAACGAAGAAACGATAAATATTATTTTGAATGAACAAACTATAAATTTAAGAAAATAAAGAGATTAATGTTTTTTTTTTATCTTTTGTTTTAATATTTCAATTTTTATCCCCTTTAATAGATAATGTTTATGCTCTTCAACTACATAGTACATTATAATTATTTTATATTTATAACTACAAGCAAAATAAAAAAATAACTATATAAATTTTATCCGTGCATCGCACGGGAGTCATTCTAGTGTGTTTGATAATTGAAAAATCCTAAATACTTTTTTGTTCCTTCTACATACTTTTTGTATCTAAAATAGACGGATAAAGTTATTATTAGGAGTATGATTGATCAAAGTTTTCGGAAATCACAATTAGAATTTAAAAGGAAGGAATTTGATTCTGTAATTTGGAATATTGAAGAAAAAGCAAATGGAAAACGGAAAATAAAAAAGTAATCATAGAAAGAAAATGGGGTTATATAGTAGGGATTTTATTTAATGTAATTATAAAATTTGTAATTGTAGGGATGCTGAATTGTCAGCCCACGTAAAGAGGGCCCATGACCTCGAGGCCCATTGTCGAAGTCGTTCATTGAAGCTCATCAGCAAAGCCGAACCGGAAATCCTTTATCTTAAAACCTCTCCCGATGCTCGCTTGATCTGTTTCTGCATTTTTTTTGTTCCTTATTTTTCATATTGTTTATTGTTTTTCGATTATTATTCCTTATTCAAGTAAGTTTCGGAGTCCGTGCGATCGTCAATTCCCAATGACCAATGAATTTCACGTTTCTTTGTGTTTTATTTTTGACCGATCTTCACTACTTGAATCCCAATACGACATTGATTGCGGATTTAGCATCTACAACAATTAGTTGGAGATATAAAGTCCAAAAGCAAAAGCAAGTCTTCTTCCAAAGTGTCTTACTTTTTCACAAAGCAACAAAGCATGGAATATTGTTCTCTAATCTTTACGTACCACACATCTCACATAACCCTTTTAACTGACATGTAATGATGTTTCCTTAGGTTCTTGGTGACCGGAATAAATCCATTAAAACTCTCCGCATTAACACCTTCATCTAAGGTGCCCACAACTAATTTTGGGACATATACAGTCCGAGTTAATAATTATTGTAGTCTGTATGCTAATAATTGTAAATCTGCATAAAAGCATAATATGGATAAATAATACATCGAATTCCACAATTTAACTTTGCCTTGAACTTGACTTTGAAAAAAATAATATAAGTTAATTAAGTCCACATGCGGCTGAATAGAATAATATAAATAATTAGTTAATAATAAATACTAATTAATTAAAATAATTAATAGAATAATTGAAAGAAAATGCATGAACCAAGCCCTATCATCTACTCCACTCTCGGCCCCAATCTTGAGTAACTAACAATTCAAAGACCAATCTAAAGGTCACCTTTATAATAATAATAATAATAGTAATAATAATAGTAATAAATAAATAAAATCTAAACCTAACCTTTAATAATAAATAAAATATCTCTCTCTCTCTCTCTCTCCTCTCTCTCTCTCTCTCTCTCATAGAACAACCAACTCCAACAATTTAAATAAAAATGAAAATGACTCCCACTCTCTCCCATCCCCCTCTCACGACAACAATCTAATAAACATAGACTAAAACTCACTCATGTTCTTCCTCTTCATCAAACTCACTCTATTTCTCCAATGCAGGTGCAAAGGAAAAGAAAACATAACATCTATACATATATACCTCAAAGAAAAGAAAAAATGATAATACTTTAGAAGATGATTGCTTTTGATATATTTTAGAATGAAATGTCACTAAAAGAAATTCCACAAATTCCAATTTTTTCTACGGGAACACGATTCCAACACATTTTCACATTTTTGAACAAGATTCCGCCGATCGAAAATACCCCTCCGCTGTTGTTCCCAAGTTTCGAACCCGAGACCTCTCGTACATGTGCGCAAGCTCTTATCGTCAGCACCAAGTGATGAATTCATTAATAATACTATATATTTTATATTCATTATATATTAGTGTATATCTTATATAAGATATATATATATATATTATGTATTATGGTATAATGCATGATTTATAAACTTTTAATATTACATTCGTTAGACTAATTTATAAAAGTTCAAATGATATATTATTTATTAGGTGGTATTGAATATTTAAAAAAAAAATCTTATCAAGATTACAAATTAATTTTAATTTCATTTTAATAATCATTCTTTATAACATTTATATAGAAATGAAACAAAAATTATAACTCATAACTTGTATTATCTTATAACTTATAACTCACAATAATACATAATTTTTAACTTTAAAATTAGATCTTCTCTATTAGCTTCATAAATTTTAACTGATTATTTGTGTATATTATACATTATATTCAACTATAATACCAAATTAACTTACTTAAAACTCAAAATGTAGGAGAGACAATTGTGTTTTGATCACATATTAAAGAAAAATTATTTTAAGTGTTGAAAATTTATAAAATAATATTTGTGTAACAATGAATTACTAATCTTAAAATTTATAACTTAAAAATTTCATACTCGCTACAATACATAGTTTTCAACTTTAAAAATACATTATCTATATTAGTTATATAAAACTTTAAATAATTAATTGCGTATATTATATATACATATTATATAAACTAGATGTATGTGTGCTAAATTAACTTAATCAAACTTTAAATTTAGAAGAGTGTCATATTATGATTATAGATTGAACAAAACTTATTATATAATATTGTATCAATAGAACAATAAATTACTTATAAAATTTTACCATTTTTAACTTAAAAATATTATAATTGACTACAATACATAATTTTTAACCTTAATATTAAATTTAATATACTAGTTTTCTAAACTTTAAATATTGATTAGTTATTTTAAAATTTCTAAAAGAACAAGAACCATTTACATAAATCTCGAGTTCATGTTTTATTTATATGATCAATTTATCTTATATATAAGTATATATTTCTCCTATGATTAAAAATGTTAATATTCAATATCTAGTTAAAAACACTAAGGTGCATTTTAATATTTTTTTGTAATGTATTATTTATATGAATTTATATTGATTTATAATATCTAATAAATATTGTACACTAGAAAAAATGAAATTTCAACCGGCGAAAAAATAATGCTGGATTTTTTTAAAAACTAATAAATACCGCTGGAATCTGAGAAAAAGTCATAGATAAAAAATATTAAAATATTCCAGCAGAAAATATTGCTGGAATCCGAAAAAATCATAAATAAAAAATATTAAAATATTTCAGCGGAAAAATACTGCTGGAATCTAAAAAAAAACATAAATTAAATATATTAAAATATTTCAACGAAAAAAATACTGTTGGAATATAGAAAAAAATCGAAAAAATAAATAAACAATATTACACTGTTCCAGCAGAAAAATACCGTTGGATTCTGGAAAAATTCATAAATAAAAATATTATAATATTCTAGTGCAAAATGCCGCTGGAATATGGAATAAAATCGAAAAAAAAACAACAGTAAAAAATATTAAAATATTCTAACGTAATTTTATCACTTGAATTTGGAAAAATTAAAAATTAAATAAATAAAAATCATTCCAGCGGGTTATTTCCACTGGAATCAAGTCATATATATGCTGGAATTTCCAGCGGATATAAATCCACTGGAATATTCAGTGGAAAATTCCAGTGAGCATAAATTTTGCTAGAAAATTCCAGCAAATTTTTTTAGATGAAATAACTGCTGCAATCCGAAAATTCCAGCATATATGAAGTCCGCTCGAATTTAATGATTTTCTTGTAGTGTGTACATAAGCACTTTTTATAGTGAAGAAAAGAGATACCAAATGTCATCTTTAAATATAAAAATAAATTTTGGAGTGGAAATGTTTGATGTTTAATGTTAGAAATTAATATGGAAAAATGAAAAGATTAATGATTAAATATTAATTCAAAATAAAATAAATAATTGAGATGATTAATTAATGAACTCTTTTAAAATATTTAAAATCCAATTAGCTTTACAAAATAAAATACATAAATAATCATTGTACACTTTCAAATAGTTATTCAATATAATAATATTATGTAATAGTTTCCATCCACATTAATAACATAATTATAAAAGCTAAAGGCGATACTTAATTATAGAAACATAAAAAACCAATTAAATTACAGAATAACAAAAAATATTCTCAAATTTCAAAACTCAAGACTCAAGAGTGATGATTCTTGCGACAAAAATATTCAGCAGACCACAACAATAATATCAAAGAAAGAGAGTAGTAGTTGTCGACTCGTTGTCTCGCCGTCCAAGCCGTAGTCGCCGACCAGTGAAAACAAAACTAGTTTCTGAAGATTGGATTTGGGTCAATTTTTCAGCAACAGTAATATCAAACTCTTCTCAAATCTCAAGAGTAAGAGTGTCGATTCTCTCAGCCCAGGTCTCAACAGCAAAAGTTCAGAGCGTAGTCGCCGACTCGCCGTCGTCTAGCAGAATACCAAGCGTCAAACTGAAGAACAAGATGAAAGATGAAACGTCGATCATATATTCATATCTCTAAGTGATATTATATTAATATAATAATATGTTTTATGGTAAAACTATTTTGCACATATTGATTGATTGCGAGATGCCAGGAAAATCCTAGGTATGAACATTGACAGAGACAGAATCAAACACACTCTCTTGCTTCATCAATCCTCTTATGTTGAACAAGTACTGAAAAGATTTGATATGAATTTGTTTAAACCTGTAAATGTCCCCCTTGCATCCCATTTTCAATTAAGTAAAGACCAGTGTCCCAGAAGTGACACTGATCTGAATGACATGTCTGGAATCCCTTATGCTAATGCCCTGGGGTCTGTTATGTACCTCATGATCAGCACTAGGCCTGACATAGCCTATGCTGTATCTTGTTTGAGTAGGTACATGGCAAATCCTGGGCTGCCTCATTGGGAAGCCCTGAAGTGGTTACTAAGATATCTAAAGTCCACAGCTTCTCAAGGTCTAATCTTTTCACAGTTCCCTGATGGTGTTAAGTGCATTGGCTATGTTGATTCAAACTATGCCAATGATAGGGATCAAAGAAAATCTACTACATCATATGTGTTTACTTTGTGTGGGTCATGCATAAGTTGGAAGTCTCAGTTATAGAGTATAGTTGCCTTATCATCCACTGAGTCTGAGTACATTGCTGTTACTGAAGTTGTAAAAGAAGCAATATGGTTGAATGGTGTGTTAACTGAAATTGATTTCATTGATGATAAACCTTTGCTTTATTCTGACAGTCAGTCTGCAATCCAACTTTGTAAGAATCCAGTCTTTCATGATAGAACAAAGCACATTGACGTAAGATACCATTTCATAAGGGACATTGTTGAGAAAGGGGAAGTCTTGTTGGATAAAATCCCATCTGAATTCAATCCTGCAGACATGGGCACTAAGTGCCTCCCAGTTGCAAAGCTGGAAGCCTGCAAAAAGTCCTTGAACATGGACTTGGGTTGAACCAAAGTTGAGGATGTTTATAGTTATCCTGACCTGAAGTCAGGGTAATTGCTGAGCCCTGAGGATAGTGTAAATACATGGTGATTTCCTTGGTACAATAATCTAGGTTGATTCAAGTTAAATGATGGTCAATGATCTTGTGAGAACTGAGACTTGAATCTATGATTTGGGTTGGTCTCTTGTGCTTGAGACTGGATTGAATACGCACAGTGTTCCTTCCTCCTTCTCTTTGTCTGTCTTTGTGATAAACATAAGAGTAAAAAATAAAAGGCAATGATGATATTCTCTTTGTTTTATTTTGGCAGGTAACTCCTTGGTGACGGGAAATACCAATAGGGCCAAAGGTGGAAATGTTGGTGTTGGCCCAATTGTTATTTTCTTGGCTCAGTTCCTATTTAATTATCTAAGAGGACCAAGCCCTAAACCCTTAACCCTACCCGACGGTCCATCTACCTATTAATTACATATTATCAATGTTGCTGCTTTTTGATGCTCTAGAAGCCTCTATAATCTGCGATGGATCCCTCTCCATCTTCATCGCTCACTTCACTGAAAACCCTAGCATTCTCTCTCTCTCTTTCTGGATCTTCTCAGCTTGCTCTCACGGTTTCTCTAGCCGGAATTTGGTGTTGTGATTCCTGTTTGGCTTATGAGTGTTGGGAGAAGCTTGTGTTGAGTGAGAGAGTTCGATCGTTGCCGCCCCCTTTCAAACCCTAGCCACCGCTTCCTCTTTCCCTTCCCCTGGTCTGGGCATTTCCCGATCGCCGGAGTTGCCATAGCCGCTGTTCGTGGGAAAATCTGAGCCAAACAGTGCCTCGAGCACACTCTTCCCACCGATTAAACTCTGATCTCTTCTATCTGGCTTATCTCACTTCTACCTCTTGTTATTTGCTCTATCTCTCTGTACTAACTTGCTGTGCTCACGTGTGTGCAGATTTAACCATCTCAGTCCCTTTGCCTGTGAAGAAAGACGTGTAGATTCACAAGATCTACCCCTCTGAGGCACCTTCAAGACAAAGATCAAGTTGCAACACAAGTTTGAAGTCTTGCTTCTGAAATATCTACTGTAATAGTTTGTAATAGCTCGAGTTCTTTTCTTTCTTCTTTCCTTGGGTCATAGCTACTTGAGTAGCGAGTGTGTGAGACCGCAATAGGAAAGGGAACCAAGTAGTGTAAACCCTGGCTAGGCGGTACCACAACACATGCTTTAATCTTCTTCATCTTCAATGGACAACATAACAATCCATTTGAAGTTGCCATGGTGCATTTATTCTTCCTTGGTTGGCATGATTGCATTGTGATCGGATCTTGATTCAAATATCTAAAATGAAGTTGGAAGCTATCTAAAATGCCCACTTTACTAAGAATAAATTAAGTATTCTTCAATTGACGTATTATCTATTAATATTTGCAACAAAATTTTAATAATATCAGCATTTTTACGTATCAGTATTCAGTCGCTCGTTCTATAAAAGAGAAAGTAAATGGGGCCACAGCTCAATAAATCTGGGTTTAAATCAATTACGTAGGTCCACAAATTCGAGAGTCCATTATCTCTGTATTTATTCCAACACAAACAAAATACAAATGAAATTAGGAAAAAAAAAAAAAAACGGGGGGAAATCATGGCAAGCAGGTGGCGGTTTCTTTAATATCAAGTTGATCACATGATCGTACAGGTCCCAGACCCAGTGGTGAGTGCTGCATCAAATTCCCTCATAGCAACTTTCCATTTTTTCTATAAAAATGAAATGAATAAACTAAATCCGACAACATTAATTTAAACCACATTCCTATATATTAGTATATAGTTAGAAATAAAATTAAACAACGAAGACTTAGTTACCTCATTAGAATGATGAACAATTTCGTTTGGAGTGTACGGGGCCGCGCCATTCGAACCCCCTTCGATCATTGGCTGTCACCACCAGGCCGCGTATTAAGTTTGAAGGACATTTTTAAAGGCCTAGTCTATTTTTGTAAATATTCGGAGCACTTCTTAATTAAAAGGCCGCAATATGCAAACGAGATTCACCAATCCATTTTATGTATCACACTTGGTGTACCATTATCATTTTTACTAGCTTTTCATTCATTTTCTACTTCTATTTCATTTAATGTGTTTTTGTTTAATTTTATAATTACTAATTATGGTTTAATCCACCAATTAGGATTAGTAATTATGTCTTAGAATTTAAATTTCATTTTTAGTTAATAATTGATTATTTGGTTTCATTATTTAAAATTTCAATTCTTAGTAATAAATGTTAATTAGGATTTATTTTATTATAATAATTTTTATTTTTATGATAATGAAATTGATAGTGGAATAGAAGAGTATGGACATAAAAAATGGAGTATATTGTTGGAATATAAACTTATCTGTAATAAAATAAGTGAGAAAAATCTAGAATTTAAGTTAAAAGAAAATTCTAGAAATTATTAGAAGCACATGCGAGTGAATTGTAAGGAAGTATCTATAACTTATCAAATAGAGCTATATATATAAGTATTCGAGTGTTTGAATTCAAGCGGTGAGCAAAGGGAAGTGAAGAAAATTAAGTTACAGTAAAACATTAGTCTTTAATTTGCTCCAAATATTTAATGTCACCTCTCTATATATCAATTCACGACCACTACATTAGTAGCCCAACCTATTTCGTTTTCTATATTTGATAGTTTGACTCAATTTTTTGTCATAATTTTTTTCGAAAATGCTAGTTAGCCCGGCCCGATCATAATTATGGCGCTAAAACTGCATTTTACCCCAAATTGTTTATATTATCTAAATCTTTCATTTTCCGTAATTAACAAAGTATATATATATATATATGTATGTATATATTACCTCAATATTTTTGTGGGCTTGAAGCAGTGCATAGTTGTCTAAAAACCGAGTCCTTCCATTATGATTGTGATTCCATTTGGAAGAGGAGTAACAATTGCGGCACAGATTGAAGGAGGTGTCGTTGGAACTAGTGCTCTTGAAACAGTCGACGCAAGAAAAGAACATTCCAGGTGTGAAGTTGCCGCAGTGGTCGCAGATGGGCCTTCCACTTTTAATGATGTAATAAAGAGTGATGAACTCCCAGAAATCCAGACTGTGATTACCATCGATGTCCACCTCCTTAAAGAAGTGTCGATTTCGCATCTGTGCATGCCCTTCCTGCCTCATGAAATCCAAGAACTCGGAAAGATCAATTCGTCCATCTCCATCCGTGTCGAGGGAATCGAAGAGCTCGTGTGCAAGGGCCTGCACTTCGGGAGATGATGCCCGATAATGGGCTTTTGCAATCTCCATTACTTCTTCCATCTCTTGCTGTGTTTTCAAAATTACCGGTACCACATATCAAATGAGTACATATAGCTTATATATTCAGCGGTTTGTAAGTAACTTTGTATGGAGTTGATGTACCAGGCGTTTATTTTGGATGAAAGATTAGATTTACAATCTATAAGATTGAGTATTATTTGAAAAATAACGTAATCTAAGAGGCTCAAAGTTTTTTAATCTATCAAAGTATATGATTAGCTTATAGTATATATTTTTACATGCATGTACGTACAAGCTCCTCCAATCTAGCTATCACGTACTTAATGATAAATTTTAGTCATTTTTGAAATAATACTTTTTATTAATGTTAGCCTACTACACTCTAGTTAATGCCGACACCTATTGTATTTTGACTTTGAAATGATGATGAGGTGACGTCAAATTCACTAAGTGCTCAAAGTAAACTTGTAAACTAGCTAGCTAATTACCTTGACTTGAGTGTAGTTTGGGATAATTGTGAGCTTCTTGGCCATAAAATGAAGTGCTAAGGCTTCATCAAATTCCAGAGCAGAAACGTCGCCGTTTTGGTAGAGTAGTTCCCGTAGCCAAGATTCGACGGAAGCCTTGAATTCCACAAATTTTACTTTGCCATTACCATCAACTAATTCTAATCTTTTGAAGAGCTCTTTTGCTGACTTTCTTTCCTCTTCACTTGCTCTCGCATAGTTGCCTCTTGCAATTTCCTTTATACAATCCATCTTTCTCTGTAATTATATGTTAATTATTAACATTAATTTTTGTGTATATATATGTTTCAAGACCATATATATGGATCACATGTTCTCTATTAAATTATATCATATATCTTTTCTCTTAATTAGGGCATGCTATATATGTTGTGTGTGATGTATACATGAGAATAATAACTCATCTGAACTCCCATATATAATTATATCAATCCTATATATTCATCAACTCTAATCTGGACTAGCACGTAATTAATTCTTCTTTTTAGTTGCATGCCCGATTAAATAAAAGCACAACACTGTTAAACATGACTTTAATTTCTAGAGTTTTATGAGGGTCCTAAATGATGGGAAACTATGTACCAATCTGATTCACGAAGGAAATTATCTTAATTCTGAATCACTTGAAATCAAAGTCTAATATTAATTGTTTCATGTAGTGGCTGTGAAACGATCCAAATTCAATATTCGATTCCTCTGTTACATGTTTACATTTCATGTTTCACTTTGTTATATAGACAGGTATATATATTTTTCATGCCATATTTAAGCATATAGTAACACGCCGATATCTTACATGCATAATACACATCATGTCCATCAGTGATAATAAAACATGCATGAGATTGAAAAGCAAAAATGTAACAATAAAGTTATATATATTAATGCAATCTAAATTCGCTGATATATATTAATAATATTACCTTCCCTTGATTTTTCTGCTCATCTGCGGTACGGTATCTGAAGAGCTGGAGCAGAGAATGATGATCCAAGAAGTCGGTGGGCGGGTGGTCGTGCTCGAATTTTCCCCTGCCGTAGCAACCGCAACATAAATCAAACGTATGTGGAGCTTTTTCAAGGCACGGCAAGCATGAAAAGTAGGCATCAACTAGAAAACAACGACACCCATTGCATTTCAAGATTTTAGCCTTCTTCATATAGTGTAGGGCTAAAGCTTCATCAAAATCCAAACTTCCATCTCCGTTTTCATCCAGCCGTTTAAAGAGAAGGTCATTGCTAAACCAAGAGCCCGCCGAAGCCTTGAATTCCGCAAGGCTTACTTTCGCATCTCCGTTAGCATCTAATGTTTTGAACAACTCTTTTGCCAATTTTTTTTCCTCTTCACTTGCTCTCGCATAATAAGCTCTTGTGATTTCCCTTATCTAGAAGGAGTTTGCCACATTAATTGTTTGTTCATCTAAACTTTTGGATTTAACATTTTGCGGGAAAGTAAAATTTTTTATCAAGTTTCAAAGAGAGAGATAGAGACCTACTAGGAAAGTAATTAAACAGAAAGAAATACAAGCTTACATATAAAAAAGGGTTAATTTGACTTTGGCCCACTAAGAATACGGTCCAAATGTCCCTTGGGAAATGGTCCACTAGTGGAGTGATGTAAATTTGGCACTGAATATTTCCAGTTCAAATTTCACCAACATCACAAAGTGTGAGCTGGTTTACCTTTTAGAATGTGATTTGTAGGTTATTGTACTGAAGCGAGATTTACCCAATGCATAATTTCGGGTAGTGGTTATTTATTACCCTTGTCATTAAAAAAATAGGGTCCAAATAATTATGGTCCCGATTCATATATTTTTGTCCCAGGTTTTATGAGTTTGACCTTTTAATTTGGTCCCAACTTTTGGAATAAAAGACATCGTTAGTCTAAAAACTGTTAGCTAGTATGTTAGTATTATATTAGGACTAAAAATATCATTTTTGTTGACTAAAAATATCGATTTTAATTTCTAAAAATCGGGACAATAAAGTTAAAAATATATAATTTAGGATAAAAAATATAATAGTTGAGACTAAAAATATTTAGACCTTATTCTTAGAGCAAGTCCAACAGCTGCTCTAAACTGTATTTTTAGAGCAAAATATCCCAAAAACCTTCTCCAAGAGATGCTGTAAAATGAAGATATAGACATTTTGCTCTATATTTACAGAAGCACTGTAGCTGTTGTATTTTACTGTTCACGATTTCTTTTATTCACGAGGGATATCTGCTGTATTTTACTGTTCACGTTTTTTTTAATTCATGAGAGATTGTTGAATGCAAATTGAGATATTTTTTTTAAATCTTATACTTTAATTAGATTAATTTTTATTTATGATATAAAGAGTTGACAAAACTGGCCCGGCCCGATGGGTCAGCCCGACCCAGCCTGATTTTAGGCCGGGCTGGGCCGTAAAAATTTAGGCCCGATTTGATTTCGGCCCGGCCCGAAAAAAAATTGGCCCAGATGGGCCGGGCCGGCCCGAGAGAAAAATATAGATTTTACACGTAGGCCCACGGGCGGCCCGACCCCGCCCGAATTTTGGGCCGGGCTGGGCCCATCAATTTCAGGCCCGAAAATGGTTCGGGCCGGGCCGGCCCGACCCGAAATTTTTTTTTGGCTCGTGTGCAGCCCTATGATATATATATATATACATATTTTAATCTTATACTTTAATTTATTTATTTCTTAAAAATATTGAAATAAAAAATTATATATCAAAATATTATGTTTTTTTTTCTATGTTGCAATATTAGTCTGTAATTTATTTATTTTTTTACAATATTAGTATGTAATTTTTTGTAATTTTTATTCATTGTAATATTATTATGAAATGTTTCCATGTTTTATTATTATTTAATTTCAGAAATTTTAATAGTTATTTTTATTGGAAAAATCTTGATTAAAATAAATACATAAAAATGAATATTATGGAATATTCCTTTTTAGAGTAGAATTTAGAGTAAACTGTTGGAGATGAAGTGAAGAATTTATTGTATAATAGAAATAGAAATACTGTAAAATGAAATAAACTGTTGGAGATGGCCTTACTGTACCAAAAGTTAAATTGTGTTTTAAAAAATACGTATATCATATCATGAGAAGATATATTATTGTTTGAAAGTTCAATCAAATTAACATATATATGATAAAATTTTATTCTAGACGTGGACTCATTGTTAAATATTGATATCGGTGAAGCTAAAGACAATACCATCTAGTTTTTATCATATGGACCCCCCACCCCCTCCCCCCCTAAAAAAAAACCAAGTAGTATTTATAGAACCCACCCAAAAAAAAAACAAAAAAAAAATAGTATATATAGGATTGTAAATGAACTGAATATTGAGCCAAACATCATGATGTTTGAGTTTGGCTCATTAAAGAATATTCTTGATTCGAGTTTTTTTCCTCTTCTTCAAACTCGACTCGACACGACACATATTTGTCATGTTTGAATCCTGTTTGAGCTCGGCTCGTGAAATGTTCGAAAATTTACTAATCGAACACGAGCTCAAATGTTCGAAAAAATAATCATTTAATTTATATATTCAAGCTCGAAAAAAAGAGTTTATTTAAATTTATCCGTTTAAAATATTTATAATATTCAAGAACATGTTCGATTAAACTCGATCTCGAGTATGTTCATGAGTTGGCCGAGCCGAATACTACTTTGTTCGAGCTCGACTTGATAATTTTATCGAGCTCAATTTGAGGCTCGAGCTCGACTCGTTTAGAAAACGAACGAACTTCGAATGAGCTTTTTTCAAGGTGAGCTCCAAATAGATAGCGACTGTGTTCATTTATACGTGTATATATATGACCAGTGAGCGAGCTTAATTAGTTTTTTTCTGACACGGTTGCACGTAATATATCATTCAAAGTTAGCTAGCTATATATGTATATATATATATATATATATATATATGTATATTACCTTTTTGTAAGTTTGGTAGTCATCTGTATCACGTTTACGGAAGAGTTCGAGGAGAGCAAGTGGTTCCAAAAAGTTGGATGTGGAGTGAGGGTGTTGGAATTTCCCTCCTCGGAAGCAATCAATGCATATCATGCGCGGGGTGTTGCTATCCAGACACTCAACACAGAAGAAGTAGGGCGGCTTTGATGCATAACACGCATCACACCACCGGAAATGCATTACTTTTATATAGTAATATGGCATTACATCTTCAAAACTCCTCCTTCCATCTCCCATTGAGTCGAATCCGTTTACGAACTCTTTCACCTTCTTCCTTTCCTCTTCGCTTG
The DNA here is from genome assembly GCA_026008535.1 of Perilla frutescens. Taxonomy (NCBI): domain Eukaryota; kingdom Viridiplantae; phylum Streptophyta; class Magnoliopsida; order Lamiales; family Lamiaceae; genus Perilla; species Perilla frutescens. The sequence continues at coordinate 47,384,251 of BRKX01000010.1, read as the reverse complement.
CTTTCCCGTAGTAAGCGCTTGCGATTTCACCTAGCTCTTTCTCACTCATATTGATCTCTCTCTCTCTCTCTCTCTCTCTCTCTCTCTCTCTCTCTCTGTGGGGTGGGGGTGGGGTGGGGGGGGGCAAGAAGTTATCGATGATAGCTAGCAGTGGTTTTATATGTAGTTATATATATATATATATATATGCATATATATTAGAGAAGAAATTGCGCTGCACGCTGGTGTGTGAACTCAAAAGTCAGTGAATTGAACTTCTTTATCTGTTTACACCACATATAGTATATAAAATTATAAATATATTTATATGACGTATGCAGCTGTCGACTTTTCAACTTAATTTGTGTTCAGTTGTAACAACCAAGATTAATTTAATCTGATAATTATATTAAAATTAAGGGGATCGATATACGTTCTCACTTCTCACTAGTTGATTTCAGATTGCAAGTATATATATTCCTAATAAACATGCATATGAATATGAGATCAAAAAATTTAAGGTGATTCGTTATATATTTAGGGTGATTCTAGATACCTCACTAATTTTTCTTTTCACGGCATTAAATTAAATAATTCAAAAATTATTATTTATAAAATTACTAAAATATTCTTAGTCAAAAATAAAAATAATTACAAAATAAAATAAAAAAATGCTAAAGTATTGGAACTGAAAGAAAAAAAAAAAAAAAAACTATTTTTCTCGGCGGCCACTACTCTTCTTCTTCCCCAGCAGCAGTCTGCCGGAGATCTTATTCTTCCGCTGGCCGGTCATTTTCTTACCCAACAATCCGCCTCTTCTTCTGCCAGACTTCTTCTTCCCTCACCAACGCACCAGACTTTCATATATATACTAAGAACACGCCTCCATCTGAGTAGACCTCGATCTGACCCTTATTCGAAATTTACAGTTCGAACTCTTTTTTTGGATTCGGAAAATATTTTCCCAACTTGTTCTAAGAAGCAATTATTATTGTCATCTTTTTTTTGCCGGAAAATTAACAACTTGCACCTCAGCGCCTCGCATTTCTCAGACTTGAACTTACTGTAGAGGAGTGGGGCTATGCAGACGTCATTAGGATTGTGTTCTTGGTTTGTGTTTGTGTCTTTGACGGACTAAAGTTCCAGAGTTCTGCGTTTCTCCGATGTTTTCTTAAGGTTCAACAACTGCAACCAAAGCATCCTTATTGCTATCACCTCTCTTGAATTCTTCGACATGCTTGCTCTTCTCTTTGATGGAAGCCCTTATTGTTTTGAACGTTGAAGTACTCCCGGGAAAGCTCCCGGGAAACAACATTGAAGTACTCAACTACCGTTTCTTGGCGTGTTTAGAGAAAAAGGTTGGTTAGTTTTATGTTTATTATTTTTTTATTATTATCTTTTATGTTTTTAATAATTAAAATTAAAATTTTAACATGAAAGGGTAAAAGAGAAATTTATTATGGTGCATGAAGAAGAAATGTGAAAAAAATAAAATTGTATGTGGTGTGTAAAGTAAATGTGGTGTATAATGAAAAATTTGTGGTGTATTTAGAAATAACCATATATTTATATATATATGGAACGGATCAAATGTAAACTATTATCTGGAGCGTAAACTATAAACCAATCACCCACCATCCATTTAATAAAGTACACATGCAGTCAAGATTATGAGAAAAAATCGGTGGAATTTTATAATTTTCGCTACTTTTTTTAAGTTAGCGAGGGTAATTCCGTCCGTTTTTTTGGGAAAAACGTTGATGTCATGCTCAGTCAACATTTAAAAAATTTCTTAAAAACTTCAATCGATCATAGTTTGTTCATTTTTTATCGGATTAACGCAAACAATATATAAAATTAAAGGTCTTTCAATCATCTTTCATTTAAGATCATTAAAGCATATGTTCATTTGAAAATATATGGACGAAAAATACAAAAGATTCATTTTTCATGCGTATTCAGGCTCAAAACACTTCGTTAGCATACGATAAATGTTTTGTTATCACATGACAAATGTTTCATTAGCACCAATTATATTGCTGTAAATGTTTATTCAATTTCAATTCGGTATGTTTCGTTAGCATATGACAAATATTTCTTAGCATCAACTATATTGTTATAAGGATTTATTTCATCTCAATTAGGATATACTTCGTTAGCATATGCCAAATGTTTCATTAGTATCAATTATATTGATATCAAAAATACATTAATCATGAATTTTTTTTTGTATGTGAATGATAATGCATTGCTAATGTTAACATTGACATATTCTAACGAAAACATTATAATAATGCTAACGTAGTGTAGTTGTATCTGCCAAGAGAATCATGTGCTTAATATTACATGTGTATAATCATTGTATAACTTTCATCTCGATTATGCATGCTTTGTTAGCATACGACATATACTTCGCTAGCATCAGTTATATTGTTATAAAGGGTAACCATATCAATTTTAGGATTCAACAATTTAATTTTATTGAATTTCGTTATTTGCTCCTGTTAGCATTGTCGTATGCTACCAAAAATATTATGTAATGCTAATGGAATATATTATATATAGGGTTGTAAATGAACAGAGCCACTACCGAGTTATTCGGAGTTAGGCTCGAAAAAATCTCATTCGAAATTCATTCATTTTCTAAACGAGTCGAGCTCGAGCCTCGAATCGAGCTCGATAAAATTACCGAGCTGAGCTCAAATAGAGTGGTATTCGGCTCGGCCAGCTCACGAACATGTTCGAGCTCGAGCTTAATTGAACATGTTCACGAACATGTTCATGAATATTATAAATATTTCAAATGGGTAAATAAAATAAGCTATTTTTTTCAAGCTCAAGCTCGAATATGTAAATTAAATGAGCTTTTTTTTTAACATTCGAGCTCAGGCTTGTTTAGTTAATTTTTGAGCATTTCATGAGTTGAGCTCGAACTGAATTCAAATATGATAAAATATTTATTAAGTGAGCTTGAACAAGATGAAAAAAGCTCGATTCGAGCTCTAGCCGAGCCCGAGCTTAAATATTCCTTAACAAGTCGAGCTCGAGCATCAGGGTATTCAACTAGATTTGATTCGTTTACAACTCTAATTATATAATGTTAATGAAGAAGTAATGTAGTCGATTAGATCCAAATAATGCAAATAACAACCTTCAATTAAACAACAATAACTTTGTCCACAATTTTTTTTTGTTAAAAAGCATGTGTCTTTACTCATACACCCGACCTGTGGTATTGAGGAGATTCGAATCCATGACCTTTGGTCTCCAAGAAACCTCATTCTACCACTAGCCCGAGAAAATTGCAAAAATAGTCCTACAGAACATGTCCCCGTTTGGTTTTGGTCCCAAACAAACTAATTTCGTTCCACTCGATCAGTATATGCACAAATGGTCCTAACGTTACATTTTCTGTTAAATTGAGATGCAATTTTAGTCCCAAATAAAATGCAATTTTAGCCTCATAAGAAACATTATTCCTTGGAACGAAAATTCAGTTTTATGGAATGAAATTTCAAGCTTTGAGAGAAAAATCCCATATTTTTGGAGGAAATAAATGCCACAAACCTATCTGCATTCATGTATATATATGACATGCTATTTATTAACAAAATAACATGTTCCGCAAGTGCGCGGTGCTATTGTAATACCTAAGTGAACAAGAGTATCGTATCCCACAAAGACTGAATATATTGACTCTCACACTAGTACTCACTTAATATCTAGACACTAATAATCATATAAAAAGAGAACAAAATAAATAGTATAAAATAAGACAACAAATATCGAAAATATGCAGATAAATAAATGAATTGAGAAACCTAGATTTTATGGATAGTGGATCTATTAAATCAGATTATATAATCATTGACTCTTTCAACCCGACTTATTTTTTTTAATCTATTAATGGTGGGGGGATCACTAGGATGTTATCAGGCTGCTTATAATGGCATATACCATAACATAGACATAATAAACACATGCTTCACTACGGTCGGTTCTTTACACATATTACTACTCTTAATCACGCACACGAAGATCTATTCAACCCTATGCAATACTTGTTCACTTGGTCGGTCCTTCCAAGCACACATAAAATGACTCCTATCTTTCTATCATTAATCATTCTCTGGTCAGTGCTTCATATTAACGACCGATATGCATAAATGGTAATCAAGTATTCATACAAGATATTAAATTAATCACAAAAATCAAATCCCAATAGTAGCAGGAAGAAAAGTAATCGAGTCATATATAAAAATTCATAATATTCTACACCCTAAAATCTAGCTAGAATTTTAGCTAGACATGAATAAATAAACAAACGAATCTAGAGTATAAGTGTTCATGACAACAAAGATAATAAAACCAAAAAACGTAAAGTAATCCAGTAGTCTTGACTTCGCTGCAACGGTACTCTGTCTCTATCAACCTTGTCGACTCAATCGAGGTCTAGTACGTCTCCTTCTTCTTCTCTCCAAGAGGTATTTTTCGTCCATTCTCTAATGTATTTTTTGAAGGTCTTGGAGTTGTATAATGATATATCTCATCCTCTTTTCGTGTGTATCAAGTGGGGCTTTTATATTTAGGTCAAAAATCCTGAGTTGGAGTGGATAAATTCAATTCCCATGAACCCGCTCACTTGGGTCGACCGAGCTCAGTAGATCAACCCAGATGAGTGTTTTTGCACATGGTCGACCCAGGTGATAAAGGTCGGGTTGACCCACCTCTATACAAAATGTACTGGGACCGGTCGACCGACACTTTCAAGGTCGACCCGGTCTCTTTTCTCGCCGAACTTCGGAATTCTTCGGGCTTCAATTATTTAATCCACTTCATTAACTCCAAATTAGCATCCAATTAAGCTCAAGAACCTAATTAAACACCTCTTTAACTTTTTTCGACCATATTTGCTCATTTTGCTCCAAAAATGTAGTCAAAACACAACTATTGCTGCAAAACTAGCAAACAAATAAAAAATTCCAAAAGATAACAATATAAGCACTAACACTATATAAAACACACAACTTTATATAGCAAAGAGCATCAATTCATATTTAAAAGTTGTGTAAAATACACAGCTATCAATGTACACCTATACACTTAATACATGAAACACAAGATTATTTCTACAAATTGCAACAGAGAATCAAAAGCTTGAGGGCACAACTACTGATCTAAATAGGCTAACGATGTTTCTATTTATAGCATTACAACAACAATAGTATAAAATGTTTAAGAGATACTACCAACATCATCTAAAGGAAGGAAATAAATACTATGCACATTACTTACAGTTGAAACATTAAACAAGGTACCCAAAATATTGTCAAACTAACCACAAACGGCATTAATGGCCTCTCGTTTGCTATGTCCTGAAAGCATAATAACCCGACATGAATGCACCTCTTTACTTTTCTTTTCACATATAAATTGTTATAGCATGGATCCATCAGCTAAACTTTTCTATTTTCCTTCCAAACTAACCACATCCATGAATTGAAACTGGAATAGTGGGAGTGATATATAGTTGTACGATCTCCCATGCGCTAATTATGTATAGATAGAACTCACTTTTAGTTTATAAGTCTATACAAAATTTCTATTAGCTTTGATCCATCCAAAATAAATATTAAAGGCTCTCCAACTCGGCAGAAACTATCAAATTAAAACTATAAGCAAAAGTGAATCCAACATAAACTCACATCGCGTCCAACTCTTTCTGATTAAAACTTCCGGCCACATCATCACCTTGTTTCTGCTTTCCCAACTCATTACCAGGTTCCGGTATGTTAGGTCTTTTCTCTTTGATATCATTCTCCTACCTCTGTTTTTGAAGATTTGCCGTCAATTCTTTCAGCCTCATTGTCTTAAGCTATCAACAATAAATTAAACAATTAACAATTACTATTAATCACACAAAGGATTCCAACTTTATAAACATTAATTAAGATCACAAAATTCAGCATAACAATTCTAAATTTCAAGAGACTAACAACACAACTCACATGATTGAGTAGCAACTTCTCTACAGTCTTCCTGATCTTAGCTTGTGCATTCTTACGCTAGTGGCGGTGCACAATGATTGTCCGCCGCTTAAAAGCGGGCGTGCCACCGTCGAACACAAACACCGGCTTAGTTCGGAGGTAGAGCTTGCAAATTCGATGGAAGAACCCCAATATGTGGACATTCCTCACCATTTCCCCCTTCTCGTCCCACATTTTTTTCATAAACTGTATCGTCCATATGCTCACATCTAGAGAGAGAGAGAGAGAGAGAGAGGTTAATAAGTGATACTAATAGTACGATTAGGAAATTAGGGCTATGGTTGGAAGTTATCAATCGCGAGCTTCCTTTCGGTGAGGGTTTCGACGGAGACAGGGTGGCCGATGAAGTTCCCAGAGGTCGTGGACTCCCATTTGATAATTATTTGTTGTGTAGGTGTCGGAGTTCTAGAGCACGCTTTTCACGGCGGTGTTGGACATGCAGGTGGACTGGTTTTAGATGAAGATCCATTTTTTGTGGTTAATAATAGTGAAGGAAAGGTGTTTGTGAAAAAATTTTCATCTTCATCGCTTGAAATAGGGAATAAATTTGGGAAATATAGATTTGGGGACTTTTTTGAATTAGGGTTAATAAAAGTCACGCACGCCTCACGTGCTAACTTTTCCGCCAACTGTTAATCAGCCCGTCAAAGAGATTCGGACTATATTTGCATATCATGGTCTTTTTGGGTTATTTTGGCTTAAAAATAGAAAAAGAACCACAATTGCATTGTCTGGGACCAAAACCAAACGACGACATGCTCTGTGGGACCAAATTTATAATTTTCTCCCACTAGGCCATCCCCATCGGAACTGTTAAAAAGCATGTTTGATTAGTTTTTCAATCATATAAAACTCACCATTTAATTATTTCCTAATAAAATCATTTAATTATTTTCTAATAAAATAACTTTTGCATTTAAAGTTAGGTATTGTGCATGAAATAATTATGCTTCGTTAGGATATGATTATATGATCGTGTTTTCATTAGCCCGTGCCCGGAAGTTCGACCTTGACGCAAAAATTACCAAAATGTCACCGCATTTTTTGAAGTTCCTTATATTTGCAACAATGCCATTATCTCTTTGACCAAATATGGACCATTAGATTTTGAAGGATGTGTGATGGGAGATTAGTTATTTATATATATATATGGGTTGGATCAAAACCTTTTCCTCGTGTAGAAACTAGGAACCCATCTTATACCGTTCACCTATATTATCTAATGGCTGAGATTAAATGTCAAATTCAAGGAAAAAAAAAGAGGTGGAGGTATAGTTGTCCAATCCCCATAAAAAAACTGATGTCATCACTTTTTTAAAAAAATCATAAAAACTTTGAACGACCATAACTCACTCATTTCAAATCGGATCAATGCAAATAATAAACCAAATTAAAGATCTTTTCATGCTCTTTAATTCAAGATCAGTCATGGATATGTTTGTTCAAATAAATATAGATGAAAAATACAAAATATATATTTTTACTCGTGTCCAGCGCGAAAATGCTTTCGTTAGCTTTCAAGTAATGGTTCGTCAGTATTATGATAAGTTGATAACGTATGCTAACGAAGTATTTGTTATATGCTAACATATTTCATTCATTGTGCTAATGAATGGTTATCATAATATTAACGTAGTACACATACTTATATTATTATTATTATTATTATTATTTATTACATTTCAATTAGGACTTATATATAATTATTTTTTATGATTTAGTTTTTATGTTTTAGTTACTAATTGATTATTATATATTATTTATTTCATCAAATTAGAATATATTAGTTAGAGTTTACTTCATCCATTCATGGTTTATACCTTATGCTAACGATGAATTGTTATATGCTAACATATATAATTTATTCACGGTGCTGATAAAACAATATCATTATGCTAATATTGTATATTTATATTGTTATTATGGTTTAATATTCCATCCAATTAGGGTTTATAATTAATTTTTAGAATTTATTTCTATTTTTTAGATCATTGGAGTTTATTATATCTGAATTATGGTTCATTTAATCTCATTAAAATTTATAATTACACTTTAGAATTTAATTTTTCACTAACAATATGAGAAAAATTTTCATTAGTATAACGATAACGCTTCGTTAGCATGATGATAATACTTCATTAGCATAACGATATGTTATCAAATTCTCCGCGATTTTTATAAGAATTATCAAATTACGTTAATACCCCGCGCGATATTTTTTTTCAAATATATATTACATAATTGTCACCACCCCTTTTAATCAAATTTAGGTCATAGATCTTTATTGATTGTATGTTGTGAGATGGGTTCCTAGTTCTTACACTAGGATTGGTATGCATTATAATCACCCCCTATATATATATATATATATATATATATATATAGGGAAAAGATCAAATATGAACCAAATCCTCCCGTGAGAACCTAAGAACCAAACATATTAGCAAATTATTAGTCACATATTAGCAGTGTGTATAATCGCTAACATATTAGCAATATGTTGCTAATATTATGATCTCGTCAAGTTAGCAAAATGAGTTTACCTCATGTTAGCAACATAATCTCTTGATGTTAGCAATATAAATCTATCATGTTAGATTGGTTCCTAAGTTCTCACGGGGGGATTGGTTCCTATTTGAACCCACCCCTATATATATATATATATATTAACAATATTGTACGTACCTAACAAACGTATACAATATTAACATAATTTTGTTTGTACCTAACATGCATTCAAGTATAAATATATTGACTCCTTAATTAGATTTATTATATATACTAATTACGTTTACCAACCAGTTTTCCATCTCCACTATGCAATCTACATTGAAATTAATTAAAAATTATCATGCTTGTACAAATCAACCCTAACAACCCTAATTTATTAATATTATATTAATTAACTTGTACAAAATATATTATGTTTATCTATTTTTGTGATTCAATTTATGTGTGAGATTTCGTGTTGCAATTTTAAATTACGATTTTTTTTATTTTTTTCTTCAATTTTATTTTTTTGTGATTGAGTTAAATTTTCATAGAAAAGAAAAAGAAAAAAAAATAAGGAGAAGCTAGATATAGTGATGATTTCGATGGATGAATTAACCGAACTCTCTCTCTGTCTCTCTCAACTATTTTTTGCTTAAAATATTTTTGAATTTTTGTTGTTTTGATTATAGATTTTTACTGACCTTTGATGGAGCTAGGGATAAAAAAAACATTCAAAGAGTAGTAAGAAAACCCAAATTCAATCGAAAGGTAGATAGTGGGCATCAGGCACGCAAAGTTCCATTATTCCCACCCACACTGGATTATTATTAGACAAGCACAGCCGCAGTATATACTCAGCTCCTTCGATGGTGTGACCCGGGCCACCACTGAATTCATATTTCTCAGCTTCAGCGATGCCCTACAACGACAGTGCGATCAATGGGCAATTGCACGAACTCAGTCGGAAGAGAGAGTTGGAGCCTTACCGTCCAATGAGGGACAATGGAAGGGGTAACATGATCATTTTTTAAAGTTCAGGTGGTTAATTGACAAAAATAGTCAAAAGACCCGTAAAATAGTCGAGGGGACTATTTGACATTTATCACTCATTAATTATGGTTCATTACATCAAATTAAGGTATATGTATAGTTATTTTTAATATTTAATTTTCAATTAATTCATTATTATAAACATCGATTATTTCATCTTTAGGATTTAATTTTGATTTTGTTGATAAATATTTAATACATTCTATTATGTTATATATTTTTTTATGATGATTGTTGGAATTATTGGTCGATTTGTTGGTCTTATCTACTTAACCAATCAAGGCCCAAGATGCCCGATCCATCTCTGATGGGCCATCTGTTTTACCCTATCCACTGACCTATTTATACCTAAAATGCGGTTACTTTCACATATTTTACTCATTTCATTGTGTGTGAGGGTAAGGTTTGTGAGAGAAAAAATAATTAGAGATCTCAATCATCTTCTTATTTCTTTCTTCCGCTTCTTCTTTCTATGTGAGATATAACATCTTGCTCTTTATGAGTGAGTGTGAGCTGTGGTGGTGCAACTGTGGTTGCGGCTATAGTTGGCTGGGCTTTATCTGCTAGTATCTGTGTGGTGTTTCACGGTGATCTGAGGGGGATTCTTATGTACGTTGTTCCTAAGCCGTCAGTCCGCTCGGTTTAACTGGATTAGGAGTTATCTTTTGAATTATTTACTTTTCCTGTTCAATCTAGATTGTAGATAGATTTTATCATGTAATCTTCAATTATCTGTTGTATCTATCCCTAACAGTGGTATCAGAGCACTAGGATCTGTTATGTACTCAAATGCTATATGATCTGTCATGTACCTAATGGTAAGTACTAGGTCAGACATTGCATATGCTGTCAATTGTCTAAGCAGGTATATGTCTAACCCTAGTATGCCTCACTGGGAGGTTTTTAAAGTGGCTATTAAGATACTTGAAAGTATCTATGCATGTGGGTTTATCTTTTTATAAGCATGCTAAAGGGGTGTATAATTATCTGGCTATGTTGATTCAAATTATGCTAATGACAGGGACAATAGGAAATTTGCTATTTCCTATGTGTTTACTCTATGTGGTTCATGTATTAGTTGGAAATATCAATTGCAGCATTTTATAGCATTATCTACTGTTGAATCTGAGTATGTTGCAATCACCAAGTCTCTGAAAGAAGCTATATGGTTGAAAGAGGTCTTATCTAAAATTGGTTTTCTAACAGATAAGGCTATTGTATTTTATGATAGTCAGTCTGTTGTACAGTTGTGTAAGAACCTTGTCTTCCATGATAGAACAAAACATATTGATGTTAAATTTCATTTATAAGAGATGTGGTAGATAAACATATATCGTTTGTCTTGAGAAAATCCACACTGATTTAAATCCTGCTGATATGGGAACTAATTGTTTACCTTTGGAAAAACATGTTTCCAGTTTGAAAATACTCAATCTTGACACTGGTTAATTGTTTTTGCAGGTACTTCTTCTCTGATATAGCAGGTGGTCTTCAATAATAATCTAACGTTCTTGGCATACTCTGTGTTAGCTATAGTGAATGATGTTATTGTTGAAGTTCCATCTTCCATATTAGGGAATAATGTGGTTGACCTCAACCACAGTAAAAGGTCTGTAATTTACTATGTGTAAGTTAGTACCTCCTGATGTGGTTGAAGTTTCATCTCCTTAGTTATTGCCCGATTAAGTTACCTTGGTCATTTTCTTGTCCTTGTGACCTTATCAGACTTTGTGTCTAATTCTGCCAAACTTTGTGTTTGGTGCTATCTCACTGTTTGTCTTCTTTGTGAATTTAATAACTGGGATAGACCGGTGATGATGATATTTCTACATGATTCTCCTCATATGTGATGATCACAAATGTGCCAGGTGGAGATTGTTGGAATTAGATGCCCATTTGTTGGGCTTATCTACTTAACCAATCAAGGCCCAAGCTGTCTGGCCCATCTATAATGACCTATCTATTTTGCCGTATCCATCGACCTATTTATACCTAAGTTACGGTTACTTTTACATACTTTACTCATTTCATTGTGTGTGCGACTAGGGTTTGTGAGAAAGAAAGTAGTTAGAGATCTCGATCATCTTCTTCCTTCTTTTTTCATCTCCATCCTTCTGTGTGAGATAAAGCATCTTGCTCTTCGTGAGTGAGTGTGACCTGTGGTGATGCAACTGAGGTTGCAGCTGTAGGCGGTTGGGCTTTATCTGCCGGTATCTGTATGGTGTTTCACGGTGATCTGAGAGGATTCTTGTGTAGGTTGTTCCTGAGCCATCATTCTGTTCGGTTTATCTAGATTATGAGTTATCTTTTGTATTATTTACTTTTCTTGTTCAATCTAGATTGTAGATAGATTTTATCGTGTAATCTTCGATTATCTGATGTATCTATCCCTAACAGATGATGATTATTAAAATTATAAATTTATAGTGAAACACGATCTTTAACACAAAAAATGTAACATAAAATTTGAACCAAACATTTGCTAATTGGCTTGTGCGAGGCTTATGTTTGGCCATGTATGTCATAGACGTCCTCGATATCGGGGGGTAATAGAGGGATAAATTCCATATATGCAGCTCCTATTCTGATAATCCAAAATTAACTAACATTTTTTAGAATTCGGAAATAAAATTTTGGGATTTCATTCGATTATAACTCAACTATGTAAAAATGACATCATAATTAATAAATTAAAAATATCACATATGTTATTTTCTTTTTATCATTACAACTAGCGCACCTTAATTAACATATTTAAAAAAATAAAAATAACAACATGAATCTAGCTTTTCATAAGAGTTAATTATATATTAAAAAAATTAATCAATGTTATTTAAGATGTTACTGTATTTTGATTGCCGTAACTTTTATTGATGAAGGTGATACATAAGATTCAACCTCCCACACAACACATTTGCACTTAATCAATCTGCTAGATCACAAGCTGCAGTATTGGAAATTAATGAGTTTTTATTATGAACTATTCCATTAATTAGTTTACGTACGGGGTCTATGATTACAATTTTAATTAATTCTTTAGTTTTAGTAGTGGAATATATCTATCTTTCTATCTATCTATCTATCTATCTATTAAGGCAAAATCATGTGATAGACAACGGTTCTAGTATTTTACCTTAATATATTAGACAACACTTTTTGTACAATAGACAACCGTTTTGATTTAATAGACAACAATAGTAACAATTATTGTTGTAATTTTTTTTTTACATTTTTTCACGACAGTTTAGATTACAATCACTGTATTTTAACAAATTTTAGCAATCCTATTTATTATTTTTTTACTTGGAAATGTGAGATCTTTCTAATATGGATTTTCATTTATTTTCACGTAAAAGTCATGTTTATCAATCCTCCAAACTTAAGCCATATTGTTCATCCTTGAATAATGATGAGAACACTAAGAAAATAAACATGAATGGAGCACAGTAAACTCGATCATCAATGCTTCAGGAACAAAACCAAATATATTTTCAAGAACAAATCCAACTCTCATAACTCATAAAATCATATACACAACCAATCTCAATAGATCTAAACATGAACCTCACCAATAATTGTATCACTCATCTCTCAAGTGTGTAAGATGTACTCTCATCGAATCAAATGCAATGCAAATGTATCAACCATAAGCTTGCCAATCGTCTAACTTATTTATACTCGAACATGTAAGAATAAAGATCAAAAAGTCTTTAATTTAGGATGTAATGTAGGGACATTGATTAAGGTTAAGAAATTTTGGCTGAGTGACTCAAATGTAAATTCAAGCCACTTGCACTTTTCTCTTTTAAACTCAAGTATGGATACAAAAATCCATCATCTAACTTCTCCAATTCACCAAATCATCTCCAAAATATCCCGATTTCCATGTACTTTGTACACCCTTCATCATTCTCTTATGCTTTATAAAGTTCAAACAATTAAGCCAACAAATGACAAAAGTTCTCAATTGTCACCAATTTAAGTTTAGCTTTTTCAATTTTTTTTCTTTCTTCTTTTTTGTTCATTTTTTTCAGAGCTTATAAGAATGACAAAACATTTAAACACAAAAATCATTTCTATTCCTCCACCCAAATCATCACTACTCATCAAAATGGATTCTCTTATTCACCATCAAAACCTCCTATCATCCAAGTTTATGAACAAAAGGCAATTATGGCTCAACAATGGCTAGCAAATGTTGATTTTTATGGGTTAGTGTTTAGGGAAATCATGTGGCTAAAAATGGATGGCCTTAAATCATATTTAAATCTTTTACATGCTCAAACAACGCGATCAGAAACCATGGTAAGTTCTAGAGATACAGATGCATGCATGACCATCACTTATCAAAGAACGAACTGTGCAATGATACAACAGTTTAAAGCTCAAGATCTCACAGGACTGTTCATGCTTCAATCTACTTCAATCAGAAGTGAACATAGATTCATACAACTCATAATAAGTCAAATTCATTCAAGCTTTCACAACTAAGCTCATTTTTCATCATCGGCATCTCACGAGTTCACAAGACACGACTCTATAAATAATTAAACACAAAAAACAGACGCTAAGGAAAAAAAACACACGTGCTAAACATATCATATCTATCCCCCTTCCCAAACTTATTTGACTATAGAGAGAATAAGTTTGGAGGGAACTAAATAAAAGATATGTTTGGAACGAACTCACCGCGTACTAATATGGAGAAAAGGATCTTGAAAACGGTATTGGATCATCTCAATTTATCTTTGTTCTCCAAAACTCCTTTCTACATATTAGAACGATAAAACAAAACACTAAACAAAAGAAAACAAAAATAAAAAAAAGTAATAAAAATGATGGGTTACCTCTCATCCAATGCTTTATTTAACGTCTAGAGCTAGACAATACCTCAACAGTCAATGAGGTCTAAAACAACACTCCTACCAACAATATGATCTTCTTCTTTTAGGAATGTTGTCCAGTGCTACTACTTTATTTACATTCACAACTTCAACTAGCATGGCTCCCTTTACATTCTTCTTTCGAACGACCTAAAATTTTACTCTCTTCTTCTTGAGAGCCAGAGCTGCAAAAAATCCCCTATCATCTTGCAAAACCATACACATCTAAAATGGTTGTGCATTTTTTACTTTAGGAACATGCAGTTGTGGTGCCTCTATCACAAGCTCTTCATCTTTCTCATCATCCATACAATCTATGAAACTGTTAGCCAAGTTTATGTCATCACACTACGGGGCTTCCTTTGGTGGAGGATTTTGACTATTTTTCTATCAACTCCCAAAGTCATCAAGCCTCTCTCTATGTCTAGCTCAGCCTCACAAGTAACAAGAAATGGTCTCCCCAAGATTAAAGGCATCTTAGGGTCTTTGGGCATATCTAACACCACAAAATCAGCAGAAAATACCAAATTATCTACCTTGACAAGCACATCTTCAATGATTCCTCGTGGCTTGGTACAAGATCTATCGACAAGCTAAATTTTCATCTCCACCTCTTTCAAATCCCCTAATTTTAGCTTCTTGTAGACATTGAATGGCACCAAATTTATGTTTGCTCTAGAATCACATAACACTCTCTCAAAATATGATCTCTTAATCTTCACAGGAATGGTAAAGCTACCCTGATCCTTCATCTTTAATGGCAACTTCTTTTGTAACCAATCACTGCATTGTTCCACTAAGTGTACTATCTCCACATTCTTCAACTTCTTGTTTCTTGAAATAGCTTTCTTCAAACCTCTAGCACAACCCGAAAAATTTCTCAAAGTATCTAGAAGAGGGATATTAATGTGTACCTTCTTGAAGATATCTAAGATTTGATCGGTCTTCTCATCCTCTTATATTTTGACTTAAAGAGTAATAGGAGCAATAAAATTTGTAGAAGCAAGAGTAGTAGATGTTGTCAATTTCAGAGCAAAGAAAGGTGTCTCAATAGCTTGTTCTACTACAGAATGATGTTGAACTCGCCATGTACCACTTGAATGGCATTATAGTGTGCATTCGGGTTAACTTGGGTATGGCTTGGGAATTGTCTTGACTTGTGCTGAGTTGCTACTTGGTTGGCTAATTGGCTCAGTTGGACCTCTAATATATTTACTTTCTTTAATAGTGTACTCGCATTCCCTTCTATCTGAGTGATATTCATACCCATGGCACCCATGAAATTATTTTGATTTACCATCAACTGATTGAACACTTCTTCAATAGACAACTTCTTTGGCTCAAAAGGAGTTGCAGCTGGAGCAACAAAACCAGAAGGCCGCAATGTGTTGTTGGGATTGACGTAGAAAATTTTTGGATGATTCCTATTATTGGGACGGTACGCCAAATTGTTATTCTGAAATCCCTGCTGACCTCTGTTGTAATTCCAACCGTTATAGCTCATCTGGTGGAATCTGAACCTTTTTATTGCACGACATTAACATCCATTCGTGAGTGCCGCTCCTCAAGAACTTGCTTCCTTAGAAGCTCGACCTCAGCCACCAAATCATCCACTCTGGAATCAGACACTACAGTTGTTGGCCTTGTTATCTTCCTCTCCATCGACCATTGATAACTGGTAGCCACCATCTCCTCGATAATCCGTAATTCTTTAGCAGTAGTTCTATTCATGGGGCAACCCCCAGCTGAGGCATCCACTAATCGCTTGGTGTTGTTGGTCAGACCACTGTAAAAGTGTGTGATCTATTGGTCGGCACTAAACCTGTGCTGTAGGCACATCCGGAGCAAATCCTTATACCTCTCCCAAGCTTCATAAATGGATTCGTCACCCATCTGTGAAAAATGGGTGATTTTAGCAATGATCTTCTGTGCCTTTGAAGGAGGAAAAATACTTAGCGAGAAATGCCTGACACATCTCGTCCCAAGTAGTAATGGAAGCTCGATCTAAACTCTTAAACTAATCATTTGCTCGATCCCTCAAGGAGAAACCAAACATCCTCATTCGAATGATGTTGTCTATCACACCATTGATTTTGATTGTGTCACAAGTATCCAAAATGCATCCAGGTAAGCATTTGGATTTTCTGTAGCTATTCCACTGAATTGCTCTAACTGCACCATATGAATGAGTGCTGGACGGAGCTCAAAATTATTTGCAGCGATGCTGCCACCCTATCCAGTGCCTAACTACCTGTCAGTAGGTGCCTGATACAACTAATTTAGAGGTAATGTGTCTTGTTCTGGCTCAGCCTGTCGATCAAGTCTCTGCTCCATCTCTCAAAGATTTCTAGCTAATGCTTCCACATCATTATTCTCATTGTTAGCTGCCATTTCTTTCTCTTATCTTCTCGCCCTCTGTTCCACTATCGATGAGCTCGATTAGGAGAAATATGAACATGGTCTACGTGTGGCTGTGTAAACCTTATTCTCATAAATTACCTGAAGTAATAAATTACTGTTAGTAATTATATTAGTGTATAATCTAATACAGTCCCTGAAAACGGCGCCAAAAAAGTTGATGCACTATTTATTATGCAATTAACTGCAACTAACATAGGTCACTACAATATAGGTAGTAAATCAGATATCGTATCCACATAGACTGTAATTTCGATCACAGTAAGTACTGAGCTAACATGTTTCTATTATTCATGCTACCTATTTTCAGGTTGAATTAATCCAAGCTAAATAATTAAAATTAAATTACTAAACTCAATTATCAAATAAAATGCAAATCGAACAAGCTTAAAAATATGAACTATCAAATAATAAAACTAATTAATCCCAGAGAATGCAAACACATGAATATATTATATATTAATCTACTTCCATCAATTTCCAATTTAATCCAATTATTGGAGGAGGATCATAATTCTAATTACATATCTCCGTCAAGTCTCAAGGTAAAAGTAGATTAACAATTTATCTATTACTTTCATCTCTAGATTAATTATTAACACCTAATAGATCAATAGATTTAAAACCTCCTACAAATCACAAGTATGTGTATCAAATCATTCAATTTAATCCTACTAATTAATTGTCTCCGCCAGGACTCAAATTAATTAGCTAGCATAAAATGACTATGACCTTAATCATGCATGAGAAATCTAAACTTGAATGTTTGAACACGATAATCGGAAGAACAATTGATGAAGAATTAAATCAATACATAATTTCATACATGTTACAAACCCTAGAATTAATTATAAAAACTACTCACGCATAATGGAATCTAAGATAAAGAAAGAAATAAAAAAATTAAAAGACATGAGTGAAATTGCAAAAGATTAAAAGAACAGTAATGGAAGATATAAATAAACTTCAATCTTTAAATTTGTAGAGAAACATCCGTCCATGAAGCTATGAAATCTAAAATAAAACTAAAATATAATGAAAAGGATTTGTGTAGAAGGTCCAAAAATCATCCAATAATCATCCTTTTATAGCTTGTAGGAGTTTGAGTAGGGTTAGGACTCGTATAAGGAAATAAAGAGAAAATCTGCCAAACGCGCTTCAGTGCACGGGCCATGCACTAAGTACATACCATCGCACGGACTGTGCACGAGTCCCTGGACAATTCTGGTGGCAAGGGGGGCACACGGGCCATACGCTAAGAATTTCTTACTGCACGGGCCGTGCGCGAACTTCTGACGCCCAACACTCCTCATCATTTTGCTCTGTTTTTGCTTGTTTCTCATCCGATTGATCTGACTCAAGTTGCAAAATGATCCCAACTCGATCCTCTATCTTTCTAACTTATCTCTCAACTGAATTAGATCCCAAAAGTATCCCTTTTATAGCTCGAACTTCTACATAAAGAGCAAAACACATGAAATTACACAAGAAAATGCGAAACTATGACTAAACACCAACCTTTGCATGCATTAACCATCAAATATCATCCAAATAAACACCAAAATGCATATAAAAGCCATTTTTATCAATTTACTCTATAATTCGATGTCTTGTACGAGCTTAACATTCCTTCAACATTTTTTTTAGGGACTTCATAAAATTTCCTTCGCCGGCTATGAATTTTTCGAACGCGTCTGCAGTGAATATCATTAAATGTCGAACAAAGTGCACTCATCCATACATTAGCGTCGGGCGAGTGCACCGCGTGAGATGTATAAAAAGTTAAATTAATTCTATTTAATTTTAGGATTCACTAATTCTATTTTATAATATAAATTTATTTCAAAAAAATTAATCATCGAGCACAGTGCACGAGTCCACGTATTAATATCAGTTTAGTGCACTATGCGAGACACTTAATAAAAAATTAAATTAATTCAATTTAATTTTAGGATTCACTAATTTCATTTTAGGGCTATATCTATTTCAAAAAAATAATTATCGAGCGCAGTGCACGAGCCCATACGTTAGCGTCGGGCGAGTGCATTGAGCATGAGGCCGGATAAAAAAAAAAAATTCAATTTAATTTTAGTATTCACTAATCCATTTTAGGATATATATATATATATATATATATATATATTTCAAAAAAATAATTATTTAGCGTAATGCACGAGCACATGTGTTAGTACCTGTAGAGTGCACTGCACGAAACTCAAGATAAAAAAAATTAAATTATTTCAATTTTATTTTAGGATTCTTTAATTTTATTTTAGGATATATATTTATTTTAAAAAAAATATCGAGCACAATGCACGATCTCATATATTAGTGTCGGACGAGTACACTGCGCCAGATGTCGGATAAAAAAATTAAATTAATTTAAAAAATTAAATATATATTTATAAAAAAATTGAAAAATTGAGAAGAAAAGAGAAACACATCGAAAAAGGAAAATAAAGAATAGGGGGAAAAAAAAGCGAGGGAGACAGGAGATCTCAAAATTAGATATGAGTTTGGTGTTGTACTATGTGAATTCGAAGCTAAACTTTTTTTTTCTTCTGTTGTATATATATCTCATTATTTTCATAATGAACAATAGTTATTTGTTCCGTAAAAGATAAATTGATAATTACATAAATTACTTTTTTGGAAAATTATCAGTCCAATGCTCGAAAAATAGATAATCTATTGACATAAATCTCGAAATTAGACATATTTTATTGATTCTAAAACTTGAAAGATCTAAAATTATCGATTCAAGGCTCCATAATTTAACATCATTAAAATTTCATCCAATAGAAGTTGGCGTGACTGTTGAATATTCATGACATTTGCACACAATTAAATTAAATATGAACTTACACATATTTACGTTAATTAATTAAATTAAGCAAGAAAATAATAGTTCAAATTTTAATTATGAAATGTGTTTACTTCTATGGTAATTTTTCTTTCTTGTGCTTTTATGTCTTTCATTTCATAATTCAAGATTGAACTATTTTTATGCTTAATTCAATTAATTTTATAATTCAAATTATTGAACTATTTTCTGCTTAATTTAATTAATTAATGTAAAACTATAAAAGTTCGTGGTTAATTTCATGGTAAATAATATTGTTTGAATTTGTTGCCTTAAATACTGTGAAAAAACAAAATCACGTGCAAAGTTATATACAATGTTGTAGTCAGTGTTACTCACATTACTAATAACATTGTCACATGAATTTATAGAACAGTTTACATGGAAATAACTTTAAAACACAAGTAGAAAATAGTTTGTGAAAAACATTAACGTGCAGATAATAGATTTGATGTTGAAGCTAGTGTAACCACTATGCCTTCAACGTGCAGCGGAAATTTAAAAAACAACATGCACGAAAATAATTTTAAATCACACACCTTCTGTATGTGATTGCCTCATGGTGAAATTTCACTAAATTAAAGTGAATACAAAATACACATAGAGATCGTCCTTGATCCACTCTCTCAAACTCTCTCTATGAAAATTACAAAGAAACTATTTTAGCTTCACTCACTCGAATAATTCCTAACACATAAACTACCTAACATCTAGATAGCTAAAATTACATAGAGATAATTCTCGGTTCACTCCCCTGAATAATCTCTATAAAAACATCAGAAATTATCCTTGCTTCACTCACTCGGACAACCTCTGTAAAAATCACTACCTAGCACTTAGGTAGATAAACAATATCTACTTGAAGAACTCGCAACATTCAATCTAATCTACACCCTATAAACATAACAAGGATACAGACCTTTGTTCATCCAAACAATAAGGGAGATGTCGATGTGAATGTTGACAAGTTCCAGTAGACACTGGACTCAACCTTCGATCTCTCTGAATTTTTCGTAGCAGCACGTCTCAGGTTGGGTAAATAATTTCAAGGTCTAAGGAGACTTTAAATACTCCTCTATCTTCCTCCAGCAGTTGCTCCACGAACACATGTGATGTGGCCTTGAATCAACTGCTTTCAACTCCCCATTGTTGTAGTTGTCTTGAGATAATTGCTTTCTGCTTTGAGTGTCACACGTTCTTCAATATTGTGCAATAGTGGCAGTTACTCCAGTCACCCACGTTTACATGCAACGATTAGTGTTCAAGACAGAGTGAGAACATCACGTCCCCTATAAATTCGGAACAGATTTTGATCAATTCAAAATCAAATAATATCTGCGATTTATTTCATAATAAAATCAACAATAAATCCCTAAATACGTGAAAAATAAAATGTGTTAAAAATCACAAAATAATCAGATTAATTTAAAATAAATTATTCCTAAAAACTATGAAATAATAAGTTTAAACTTTAGATCCACTGATTGATATTAAAGTCGATGTTACGTGCAACACTCACTGTAACATGTCTCCACATCATGGAATTCACTCATCACTACTTTTATAATTGTCCACTTAGTCTTCAACCTGCAGACACACGTTAGAACACAAAGATAGTGGAGAAATGTTCCTTAAAATTAGGAACTATTTTGACAAAGTCAAAACCCTAAAATCTAGGAAAGGAAAAGATTATGAGAATTGGAACAGACTGATGTTACTGAAAGACGGAACAACATTAGATGCAATATTAACTTCGATGTCACATCTTTTGCAACCGTAACCAGCTAACCACTTTCACATGATCTGTAGAATTAAGGAAGCTGCAACAGTTTTCCACGTTCAGTACTTGCAAGATGATTAGACAAAGTGGGGAAGAGAAAATAGTGGTTCCTTAAAAGTAGGAACTAACTTTGACCATTTTAAAGTTAAGTTTATCCACTATCTTAACCACCTATATCCATTATTTTAAAGTCAAATTTCATGGATATATTTAATTAAGATAGATAAATTAATCGGATTAATTCAAAGAGAATTAATCCTAAACATTAGAAAAGGATAAAGTTAGCTTTAAGAGAGTTGTACTCGATATCACGAAAATGACGGAACACATCGGATACGACATTGACTTCGATGTTATTAGACGAAGTGATAACATCATCATTCTCAACAAATATTATGTATGAAAAATGTTTTCTTGGATAGAGTTATAACGGTGT
This sequence comes from Perilla frutescens, assembly GCA_026008535.1. Lineage (NCBI taxonomy): Eukaryota > Viridiplantae > Streptophyta > Magnoliopsida > Lamiales > Lamiaceae > Perilla > Perilla frutescens. Next base: position 47,362,302 of record BRKX01000010.1, on the reverse strand, counting down.
TAAATATTGGAGTCTTAAATCGATGATTTTTTATTTTTTAAGTCTTGAATTGATAGAATTCATCTATAGGGATCTATATCAATAGATAATCAGCTTTTCGAGTCTTGAATTGATAATTCTCCTACTTTTTATCTTTTGGGATGAAGGAACATCGACTCTTTTTGGAAGGTTTAATTTCATCTAAAATAATAAAATATTAATTAAAAAAAGTTCAAAGTGTACACAAAAATCTTTACCGTTTGGACGTCAAGAAAGACGTTTCCGGAAAGCAACCCTTTGAAAGAGAAATACAACACACATATATATATATATATATTTGATTAATGGCAAAAACTTGCATGCACTAGATGTATATAAGGTTATATCAGGCGGTCAATGCTTTTGACCGGATCAAACGCGCGTTGACTCCGTCAACTTACAAAAAAAAAGAAAAATGATAAAATAGGTGATACTTTTTAATGATACAGATGATACTTTTTACTGTTACGATTGATACTGATTTTGACGAATTTTTATTTATTTATTTATTTTGGCCGATACTTTTTAAGGATACAATTGATACTTTTGGGCTTTTGAGTGATACTTTTTAGTGTTACGGTTGATACTGATTTTGACGGTTATTTATTTATTTTGGCCGATATTTTTTAAAGATACAAGTGATACTTTTAGGCTTTTGAGTGATACTTTTTAGTGTTACGATTGATACTAATTTTAAAAGTTTTTTTTAGTTGACTGGGTCAACGCGTTGTTGACCCAGTCAATGCGCCTAATGGTGCACCTAGTGCACACAAATGTTTCTCTTGATTAATTAGTTCCCAAATAAATTGTATAAAATAAAGAAAAGATGGAAAAGTTCAAAATCTAGAAATCTCGGATATCACATGATGATAATTCAGGGGGGAGAGGCCTCATTAAAACACCTATAGAAAATTCAAAATAGGAAAAACCATATGGAAAAAAGAGTACCCTCTGTCTAATATCATCAGTTAGTTATACAAGGAATCTCATAAAACCAAAAACCAGTCTGAACACTATGAGAAACCTAGGCCACCACATAAGTCGAGTTCGCCTCCAGCCAAATAAAGTTTAGAGACAGACGAATAGCCCATTCCAAAGCCACCAAACGTGCATTAGAGTTTTTATTTTAATCTTTGATTAATTAGTTCAAAACGTGCATAGTAAATTTTATTTCCTTTTCAATTATTCGTACATATACGGTACATATGGATGTTAAATGTATTAGGGCATACGTGTGTTTTATTAACAATTGTGTTCTCTTTACATATTTTAATTTTAAGGTAATTGTTATTTTGTTCTTGCACGTAAAAATTAATAGATGCTTAAATATGTAATGTGTAGAAATCTTGATGCATTTTAACAATGAATTTTTAAAATTTTTATTTGTTTCAATTATTCAGTTATTCCGTAGGACTATGCTTTTTGTGTCATCGTGGAAAATTGTGCATTTAAGATAATTAAATACTTTTTTTTAATCTAGAAATTGAAAAAAACGGTGAACGAATAAAAATGATCGTGATTAAAAAAATAAAATAAAAACTCTAATCCACCCACCCATCCACCCGTCATTTTTTTCAATAAAGACCAAGTACATACAAGTATTTTGGTCCAAATTATTTTTAAAAATGTTATGCATACTTTTTAAAAAAATATAAGAAATATCAGACAACATTTACAACAATATGGGGAATTTGACGTATTTTAGACAAACAACACTTTTTTTTCTTTAATTCAAAGTACGTATAAAAATAATAATCTCAAACAACATGTTCAACAAACCCACACATTCATATGCAAACTTATATTTCTCAAATTTATTTAGAAAAATCAATATAATCTCAAAATGTCGCCGGTAAAATGAGAAGAGAAAATCAAACGAATTACGTTTATTTATTAATTATCAGTTGTTATTTCATAAAAAAAAAACCATTTGTGTTGTGCACAAGAAACCGCCGCCACAGAAAAAGGGGGGGAAAAAAAGAAAAAAAGAAAAAAAGAAAAAAGGGGTGGCAACTGGCAAATTAATAGGGAGATCCCACACTGGGTTGTTCATCTTCTCCCACTCTCTGACGCCGACTTCTGCTGTTCAGACAACTTCAGATGGCTTCATCTGCTGTAGCTCCGACCTCGTCATTCCTCGCCGACAAGGTTTCTGTATGTAAAGAATTGCATCTTTTTATTTTTTTTCTTCCAATTAATTTGAGAGTTTTTTAATTAATCAATAACTTCAGCAATTCGCCTCATTATTTTGTTTCTGTTATTGCAGAAAGATGTGGGCTTTTCATCTTTCTGCACACATCCTTCATTTCTATGTCCCGCACAGCTCTCCAAGAAAAGGGCTTCGAAGAAAGTAGTTTCTGTAATGGCGCCCCAGCAATCTGAGCGCAAACCATCGACGACGGGGGCGGTGAAATACTCTCTCTCGTTTTTTTTTTTGGGATAAAGTGACGATTTTATGAAGATGGTATTGGATTTTGATGGTGGGTTTTTGGCGAATTGGTTGCAGGTTAAGACTGGGATGACCATGACTGAGAAGATATTGGCAAGAGCTTCAGAGAAATCCCAATTGGTTCCCGGTGAGAATGTGTGGGTTAATGTCGATATTTTGATGACCCATGATGTTTGTGGCCCTGGTTCCATTGGTATTTTCAAGAAGGAATTTGGCCAAAATGCTAAGGTACATGATGAAGAACAGATTTTTTCTTAGTTAATATAATTTGTTAACAGGGTCCGTGTGCTGTTTCTGAGTTATTGATGTATGCTAAATTGAAATAAAGTCTTGGTTAAGACTCGTCACTCCATAAGCTGAGGTTCTAGTATAGACTTTATGCTAGTTTATTTATTGAAGGACACTGCGTTTGTAGTGGTATGTTATATCTGCATCCCACGAAAAACAAGTATATATATATATATATATATTTTTAGCAAGTACAGACTGAAGGCAGATGCCTGATTTAATGTTAAAATTATTCTCTTTGTATTTTGTTAGTGGATCTTGATTCATTATAACTGAACGTTTGCCTTTGGAACTCTAGAAATGTGAAATTTCAGTCGAACTTTAAACTTAATTAGTAGTAAAAATTGATTTTCTTATAGTATGTGATTTGTGTATTTTGTCTCGATGATTTTCCATGACTTTGAGAAACTTACTATTCAATTATTGTACAGTTCATTTCTGATGATTTATCTTGACATTATTATGTTCTAGAGATGAAGGGAAAAACTTGACTTGTACTGCCTTAAGGAGTATTTTTTTTGTTTTTGTTTTTGCAGTTTACATTTTTATGAAATTTTGTTTGACATTTTTGTGTGTGCCTATTTAACTTTGTTTGTTGTTTTCTATTTTCTATTGTAGGTTTGGGACCGTGAAAAAGTTGTTATTATTCCTGATCATTATATTTTCACGGCTGATGAGCGAGCAAACCGCAACGTAGACATCTTGAGGGATTTCTGTAATGAGCAAAATATCAAGTACTTCTATGACATTAAAGATCTTGGGAATTTCAAGGTATGGCTACTTTGCCTGTTAGTTGCTTGAGCATACTATCTTGTTAAATACTTTTTTGCTGTACGTATTTGAGTTTGAAAAACTGACATTTCAGGCTAATCCTGATTACAAAGGTGTGTGCCATGTGGCTCTTGCACAAGAAGGTCATTGCCGGCCTGGAGAGGTATATTTGTTAATTAGAAGTTAGAACTGTTAACATTATTCAGCATTTAATGCTTGTAAGCTCTGGATGAGGTTGCATTTGAATATGATATTAAACCAATGCCAATCAGAAAGTTTCGGGTTCATATCTATCAATCATGAAAAAATAGTTTCAGGCTAGGTATTATAAAGAACATTGCCTGTATATATGGGCGTGTATTTAAGATAGAACGTGCATATTTGGCTACTCTTTTGAGATGGAAACCCTTTGTTAAATTAGAGATTGTAATAAGTGCTTATGGATATTATGTGATGTTCAGTGAAAATACTTCTAAAGAGCATCCATGTAAAGTTCAAGAGATCCAAAAGCCACAAATTTGCACTGTCCAAAATGGATTTTTAGAAAATTCACTTCTCCAAAAATCAATCTAGAAAGGACCACTAAAACAATATTTTCACAAATGGGCTTCCATGGCTAGATGTCTATTTGAAATGAGTTACAAACAAGCTGTAAATGTGTATTTTCTCTTATCTTTATGATTGAACTTCTATATGATGTGGTCATTCAGTTATGGTTTTTGGTATTTGTTCCAAATAGTTTTAACTATTGCTCTCTCTAATAGTTAATAAACTGTATTATGCTCCTAGGTCTTGCTGGGTACCGACTCTCACACATGTACTGCTGGAGCATTTGGTCAGTTTGCTACTGGAATTGGAAACACTGATGCTGGCTTCGTATTGGGTGCTGGGAAGCTTTTGCTTAAGGTTTATCTGATGTTACAGATTCTTATCTTGGTTCATTTTGTTTTCTTGTTTCTAAGTGTCTTGCCAGTATGTCTTATCTTCATGAATGCTAGAATTTTATTGTTATCTTCTCTTCTAGTCCAGTTTCATAGTTTCCACACTGGTCATGCAAATTTACTAAGGTATTACTTAATTATTTATCATAACATCATTGAATGGATTGTAAGAATTCTGTTGACTTTTTTAAATAGAACTATTTGAAACAATTTTAGACAAGCAAAAGTAAATGATAAATATTCATCATTCTGTTCTATTATTTTCAAAGTCTCAAGTTTGGTTCCATTACATGCTCTGCTTTTATGGTAATGCCTGTATCTATGATTCTGATGTCCAATTTTTTATTTTTTATTTGGAAAGGTTTTGTCATCTCTCCTTAAGATAAAGTGTTATGAATGTATGTATATTGTTCAGTTCTAGTGATCCTGTAAGTAATTTGATAGAGTTGTTCAGCCACCTGTTGTTTATCATCGTCGTCTGAAGCAACACTAGCGACATCCGTGATTTTTTATTTATTTGGTTATGAGTTTATTAATACTTGCTCCATCTCCTTTTGTTTGTTGTTTTAGAATTTTAATCTAGAATTAACAATTAATTTTTTAGACTAATATATCCCTCCCTTTTATATTACATAAAATCCTATTCACTTATATTTTCCTAAAAAGTTGAATTTTTTTTCTCTCTCCATATATTTGTAAGGTTAAATTTGAGAGAGATGGTGTCAAAATATATAAAACAACAAACATTTTGAAACAAAAGAAAAAATCTAAAACAACAAACAAAACGAAACGGAGGGAGTATTTGTTTATCATAGAAGTCAGGCCTGTGGGATTTCGCATGGATTTTAGTAGTATTTATTATGGGTTTTTCAAGATTAGGGTTGTCTTTGAGTATTGCAGTTTTAGGTAGATGAATTATCGTCTGACGGCAGACAGATTTCTGTCTGAGGACCTCTTCGGAGGAGAGTTGTTAGCTTTCTTCTTCAAGTTCAATTTTAATTCCAGTTTATTTCCCTTTACCCTATCAAAATTAATTAATTAGTACTGTGTAGTTTGCCAGCTGTTAATATTTGAGTACCCTTGTTTCCTGGACTATTTGCTTTGATATCGTGCAGTGTGCACTTGCCAAACATTGCGGACCCAGAACTGATTCTTCCAGCATCTTCTTATGTGATGCATATAGTCATTCATGAGATGAACTTTTTGTGCATCAAATACTTCTTTAGATGAACATGAGAAGTGTTGTGAATATTTCTTGTTATAATGCATTGCAGGTGCCTCCAACTTTGAGATTTGTGATGGATGGTGAAATGCCTGACTATCTGCTTGCAAAAGATTTAATTTTGCAAGTAAGTACATGCAAGTTTAAAACCATCCAAATTACTTGAATAATAGCTTGTATTTATGTGGCATAAGATACCTGCAGTTTTTGTTTGCTTACTTATTGTGTATCTTGTAGATTATTGGTGAAATTTCAGTAGCAGGTGCAACATACAAAGCAATGGAATTTGTTGGTTCTACTGTTGAAAGTTTGACCGTAAGTGCCTCTTTACCATTCAGTAAATCTAGGTTTTGAGGATAATACCTTCCAAGTCACTAATGATGTTGTCCTTGGTGCAATTAAATTTATGTTTTGCCAAAGATGGAAGAAAGAATGACATTATGCAACATGGTAGTTGAAGCTGGGGGAAAGAATGGTGTAGTCCCTGCTGATAGTACCACATACAAGTACCTTGAGGTTAGTTTAAGAAGAAATAAATTTTGTTATCTGTGTGCGTGCACGCTGTGTTGAGTTGTGTGTATGTTAACACACGGGACTCAAACAGGCTAGCACAAAGCTAACCAACCCTCATGTAGATGTAAATATACATATCTATATAAGTTTCTTAATTTGAAACTTTCTGAAAACTTTAAGAAGCAAGAGCATCTATATCATAATTTTTTGTTTTTTCCTATTTTTAATGATGTCACTTTTTATACGGCTTCTCAGGACAAGACATCAGTGCCATTTGAACCAGTATTTAGTGATGGACAAGCCAGGTAGCCTTTTATTATTAGAATCAGTATTATGTGTGTTAACACTTTATCCTGTGTGAATATTATTCTTAAATCAGATTGCAGCATAGAGAAAGATTGTTTCGGAATTGCCTTTGACATATTGATCAGTGTATTCTTCTAGTCAATTGTAATATATGGAATCCTCTTACAGGACATGTTCCTTTTCTTTTAATTAGGTTTCTTCAAGAGTACCGATTTGATATTTCAAAGCTGGAACCTTTGGTCGCTAAGGTTAGTAATATAAGCCCATTGGTCACCTTGAAGTCCTCTTAGCAAATGATCACTAGAGACATGAATTTTTTTTGCATCTCAATTGCTTATTCTCAAATGAGAGATGCTTTCGCAGAAACAGCAGCTGTTTTACTATTGAAATGTTTTGCTCTTATTATATGGTTAATTTGCTTTCTATTTTAGTTCTATTTAATGCTAAATATTTGATTTCTCAATGTGCCCATTGACTTATATTTTGTGCATCTCAGCCACATTCTCCCGATAATCGTGCTTTAGCCCGAGAATGCAAAGATGTGAAAATTGACAGGGTATATATTGGATCTTGTACTGGTGGTAAGACAGAGGATTTCATGGCCGCTGCTAAAGTATTCCTTGCTGCGGTAAGTAGATGATAGATAATAAATTTAGTGTGGACCTTTTACCAGTGAATGCTTCTGTCACAATTATCTAATCAGTCAATTACCAACTTAAGGACCATGTATTGCGTTCTCGAGATGATAAATGGAAAATTATAGTTGTCAATGAAAAAAACATTCTTGAGCTTATACATATTTTCTTATCCGCAGGGGAAAAAGGTCAAAGTCCCAACATTCCTAGTTCCGGCTACGCAGAAGGTACGTGTTATTTAGGCGCTACTAGAGGCTTATTGCTTGGTATTTAATAAATAAATGCAAACTTTCAGTGATACTTACCTAACTTGCACATCTTCTTTCAGGTCTGGATGGATGTATATAGCCTTCCAGTCCCAGGATCTGGTGGGAAAACGTGCTCACAGATATTTGAGGAAGCTGGTTGTGATACACCTGCAAGCCCCAGTTGCGGTGCTTGTTTGGGAGGACCAAGAGACACATACGCACGCATGAATGAAGCTCAGGCAAGTATCGATCTTTTGCTGAATGTTGTGTGTTGCATCAATCATATACAATAGTGGCATGGCCTAGAGAATATTTGTTCTGTCTCGAAGGAAGAATATTTGATTTTGCATTTGTTTTTTGTTTTCCTTCTCTTTGATTTTTCTATTGGATTTCACTTTTCTTTTATCAGTTAAAGTGATATTTTGGCCACGATCTATCGATTTCTAATCTTCACGTTCTTGAAATTTATATACATCTGGCATATATATATTTATATATCATCTGAGAGAACTTATAACTTCTATTATAACTACTAAACGGCGCGGTATTGGTGAAATGCAGGTCTGTGTTTCGACCACAAATAGGAACTTCCCTGGCCGTATGGGCCATAAAGAAGGGCAGATTTATCTAGCTTCTCCATATACGGCTGCAGCATCTGCATTGACTGGTTTTGTTACCGATCCACGAGAATTTCTGCAGTAAGATTTTCATGAACGTGCTCTACTTCTCGTAAATGCTGCTTCTGAGTTGATCGGTTATTCACGTGTTGTGATGTGTTAGAACTTGTAGTGTTCATGTACCGAGGGAAACAGACATTTTCGAATCGAGTCTTCTGCCTCTGTATTTGTAATAACCGAAATCTCGACGAAATGAGTCTTGATGTACCTTCGTGTTCTGTCTGGATTGGCGTCGAACGCAATTGAGATTAACGATTGATCGCAGATATTTTATGTAGTTTCTGTTGTTTAGCAAATTGCTAGGTTACGAGTAAGAAACAGCAATGCCTCGAAATAATTCTTGTACTAAACAATACATTGGTTAGTGCAGAAGTTGGGTGTCAAAGAATTTTGGAGCTTTTTTTTTGAATGATCTCTTTGAGGAGTTTAAATCCACAAATTCGTTTTTTATTTTATTTGATATAGAATTTATTTTATATAAGTTTTAAATTCCTTTTCCCAAACATTGGTTCAATTTCAAATCATTCAATCGAAATATGAAAGCAATATTAAAGTTCCAGTTTTTATAACCTTTATGAAACTTGAAGCCGTAACACGTTGTGTCAGGTTTGATTTGGATGCTGTTTGGATTGGCGACTTGGTGTGTGTGAGTGTGTGGAGAGAGAGAGAGAGAGAGAGTTCATGTATAATGATGAGTTTTAGAGTGCGTTTATATTAATGAAAGTGAAAATATATGAAAATACCTGTATTTCTGAACTAAAAATCCCCTTTACCCACCTCCTTACCTATATTCAATAATTATCCAACTTTAGTGTAAAGTCCCTAAAATATCCTAAAAAAGGTGTTACACATCTTTTACACAAGTGTACTTGATTTTGCTAAAAATCAAGACAAATGTACTTAGGAATGTTACAGAGACATGTGACAATGAAGACTTCTCATTGGCTGAAAAATCATTGCACAGATCCCGAATGAAAAATTTCGGCTGGTATTCCAGCGGTATAACATCATACTACTGGTATACAGGCGGTATTGGAGATACCGATCGGTACGCGAGCGGTATATTAGATACCGTTGGATTACAGGATCAATACCGGCCAGTATTCCAGCGGTATTACATAATACTGACCGGTATTGCACAGATTTCTGATCTAATACCGGCCGGTATTCCAACGATATATGGGCGGTATTGGATTACCCGATCGATACTCGAGCGGTATCTATGTAACCCGGCGGTATGTGAGCGGTATTCGTACGGTATTTAATTTTCCTCACTTTTGAAGATTGTCTTGTTCACATGTCTTGTTTTTATCTTTTTTCTTACACGTTTGTACTTTGATGTATAACAAAACAATTGAAGAAGTACATGGATGTAAAAGGGGTAGGTGAGATTGAAGACGTCATATTTACACCATAGGATATCAATAAAATCCAGCGGTATTCGACCGGCATCACATGATAGACTGAATAGTTTATACATTGAAAGCGACGTATCATATTGCCTTATACTTTTACACATATGTTGGATGTAAGAGAACAGTGAGATTGAAAACTTTTTCGTTGGATGATTTCATATTCAGCATTAATATACAGGATCTACTACACACATCAATTTCAAACAAACACAAAACACAACACAACACAACAATATCTAGCAAAAAGAAAGAAACAATCCTCGTGCAGTCTAACACATTCATCAGATATATTTTGAATCTTTCATGCAGAATATATACCGCTCGAATACCGTTATGAACCCTATCTAAACGGTATTCGAGCGGTAATAGCGATACCGAGCGGTGTCTTCATTATATAATATTTTCATTGACATTATATTTTGTTTAATCTATAGATGGATCATTGGCAAAGTATCATTGTACAATATGGTGGGCGATGGCAAAATTCCGACTACGAAGGCGGTGATGAGCAACTTGTGCACATTCCTGCTCAACCTATATCTTTGGGCGAGTTAATCCAGCGCATCAATTACATCATGCGATCTAATTCACTAGGTGCAGATTATCTTCTCTATTATTTATCGCGTACTCGAAATGGTAGATTATTGAGGTCTCTCTTGAGTACTGATCAAGATCTACAAGGGTTGTGCATTCGAGAAGGTGAACCGACAGTGTATGTTGTTCACAATATACAAAATGACATCAGAACAAGCTATCAACAAGATCCATATATACCATCAGTGGATTACTCAAGTCCTTTGTTTGATAATTGTGGCACACAATATTCACAATTTGATTGGTTTAGTGACCCGCATTGCAGTGTTAGCCCCAGTATGCCAACTACCACATCATATCATTAGAGCTGGCAATTTTAGCCCGGCCCACATTTAGGGCCGGGCTGGGATAAAAAAAATTAGACCCAAAACAATTCCGGGCCGGGCCGGGCTTAAAAAAATATGGCCCGAAAAAATTCCGGGCCGGCCCGACCCGGCCCGAAAATAAAAGAGGCCCGAACGGGCCGAGCTTTTTGGCCTAAAATAGCGAAAAATACACTAGGCCCGCGGGCGGCCTCGCCCGGCCCACCTTTTCGGGCCGGGCTGGGCTAAAAAAATAGGCCCGAGGTATTTTCGGGCCGGGTGGCCCGTTTTGCCAGCCCTACATATCATGAACCAGTAGGCTCACATGAATACGCGGGTGATTTTGGAGGCAATGGTGAGGAAGATGACGCTGGAGGCAACCCCTCACAGAAGGGCGAGGGTGACGGGAGAGGCAATGGTGAGGAAGAAGATGATGATGAAGATAAAGACGAGGCTGAGGCTAAGGCTGAGCGACCGGAAGATGATGATGGTGAAGATGAAGATTATGATGAATATGAGGCTGAGGCTGAGGATGATGAGGAAGATGAAGAAGCTGATTTTGCCAATAGGTTTACATAGTCTACATTTGTAGAGTTTGCTGCATGGATTCGCAGAGAGGGTGGCATAAACAAACTGTTGTCTATGTTAGGGATTAACAACCCTTCACCAATACTCGAAGAGTCAAGCCCAACTAAAGAGCTAAATGAAAATTGGTTAATACTGATGATTCCTATTGATGTTTCAGATTCACTTCTGACATCTGATTTGGAGGGGGTACCAGACGACCAACTCTGTAAAGGGTCCACCTTTTGGACCAAAGATGCTCTGTCAATCACGGTGGGATTATGGAATATTCATCATCGTGCTGAATATAAAGTGGCTCGTTCAGATTCAAAACGTCTGATTATTGTATGTAAACATGAAGATCATTGTCCTTTTGAGGTGCGCGCCATATGGAGAGAAACATTTTGGATTATATATAAGTTCACGAAAGAACATACTTGCATGAACGACTTGAATCGTGTCACTCCGAAACAAGTCCATGCAAAAGTGATTGCAGTGTATTTTGCTAAAAAAATGCGCGGTGTGGGCCAGATAATGAAACCAAAAGACATCAGGGTGAAGATGTTGGAAGAGTTTGGTATCCGAACCAGTTACAGCGTGGCACTCTGTGCCAGAAATGCTACAATCGAGATGATTTATGGTGGGCATGAAGATTCTTTTAAGATGCTTCCTAGCTACCTATACATGTTGGAACAAACCAATCCTGGTATGTTTAATGACTTAAAAGTTGGGTCTGATAACCAATTCCAACACGTGTTTGTTGCTCTTAGTGTTTGTCGTACTACATATGCTATGTTTCTGAGACCGGTGATAGTTGTGGACGGAACACATCTGAAGGGAAAGAACAAGGGCGTTTTATTTGTTGCAGTAACGAAAGACGAAAATGAGTAGTGCTTTCCGTTAGCAATTGGTATTGGTGCAATCGAAAATGATCGGTCATGGACTTGGTTTCTGAGTAGAGTGAGACTAGCATTTGGATGCAATCCCGAGACATTAATTGTCTTTAATGCTCACATCAGTATAAGTAATGCCGTTCAAGAAGTGTTTCCAGACACACCCCACGGACTTTGCTATTATCACTTGTTAAACAAGTTCACGCGGTATGGCAAAGGCGTTACAAGCATGTTCTACAAGGTCTGCCTCTCGCATATAAGACGAGGCACGATGACCAGTGTAATGATAGTTCTGATCAAACTGATCCCACTGATACGAATGATGGGACTGATATGCAGAATGATGCTCCGGCTCTGGATGATAAGAGTAGTGAGACTGATGAGGATGATGAGAATGATGAGATGACTCTGGTTAACGAGATTGATGAGACTGATGGGGATGATGAGTCTGATGGGATGGCATCGCAGAATGATGTGATGATGCTGGATGGTGAGACAAATGGGGCTGATGCGAATGATGACTGCGCCCTAAGCGTGATCGACAGTCTCCATGGTAAAGTGATTGCATCCAACTCTTTAGATCAGGAAGCAACTCATGCCTCATGTAATCTTTCAAATCTGGCAGTACTGCTTTCTTCAACTTTGAAATTAGACCGCGTTCACGTCTCTCCCAAACATGACTCCCTCAAGAAGACGAGCTCAATTCCCTACCCCATTTTCCCGAAGTTGGTGGAGGAGTATGCTTCTTCTTTGTCTCACGCACATCACTATCAGTCTTAGTCTCCGACTCCGATTCTAGTGGAGTAGCCTGTTTCTGCTTTTTTCGGGGCTGTCGTTTTGGTGCACTTGCTGAAACTGAAGCTGTAGAGCGACATGATATATTTCGCACCCGTGCTGCAGTTCTTACGACGCGCTGCAAGACATTATAGCCGCCGCGTTGTGCCTTCACAGGGTTTACTCGTGCACGGTAAACAACACCCAGTGTATCGAGGACTAGAACGCTGATCCAGTAGTCACGTACTTCTTCATCCGCGCCCGCATGAATTGTTTCTTGACACTCACCCTACAAAATAATCGGTGAAATATTAATTATTAAATTGAGCGGTACACGACGGTATCGGGCGGTACACGATGGCATAGGGGCTTAACTGAGCGGTACGCAGCAGTACTGAGCGGTACGTGGCGGTACCGGGCGGTAACAGACGATATTACATATTTAGTTAATTAAAATAGAAAAGAAATATTTTTATCGTTAAAACACATTACCGCATCATTCAGTAGTGTGTGAAAATCTTGCATATTTGAAGGAGTAAAAAGCCACTTCAAGCAACGAGGCAACGCCACTGGTTCAAAAACATCCGCAACCTCTCTTCCAAGGGCCGGTATAGCTTCATATGCCCAAATCTGTAAAAGTGATATTAAAATCAATCTAATCAGTATAATTAATACTAGTACTATTCTTAATATTTTTCATCAAATTATACATACTTGTAGAGCCCACACAGGGCCATAGAAATGATACTTTCTGGGTGTCGACCTCGACAATTGAGCAATGTAATGGAGTAAAATAGGATAGGTGTAGGCACCCTATGAAAATCTGTTCCACGCTTCAAGGTCATCGACCAACACCCACGCAAAACTATCGACCTTTCTTGGAGTGTTGTACCCACAAGCAAAAAAATACAAGGCTAAAATGTTAGCCACTTTCAAATAATCATCTGGAGTAGCCTTCTTCGAGGGTCTGCAATCCTTTCCGCAAAAAATATTCCACAGCTCCAGAATGCTGAGATCCTTGCCACAACAAAATCTCCTAAACACTCCCACGTTGAAATGATCGTGTTCGGCATTTGGATCAAAAGTCGATGATCCGAATCGAAACCCGATCACTAGAGTGTACTCGGGGAACAAAAATCTAATATGACTCTCATTAATACGGAACCATAACTCATGAGCCGGAGCACCAAGAATAGTGATCTCACGAGAGATCAAAGCATGGAAGGCTCTATCGTTGCTCGACTTGTTTTTCCATCGTATGAGGTGACCGAAACACCCCTCCTCGAATCTCTCCAGTAGTTCTTGCCCACCAACTCTCAACAGTGTTGTCCCTATCGACGTTAATACCTTCGACCCATAGTAGAGATTCACAATTTGGAAATAATTTTGCATATCTACTCTCTTCCAACTCCAAGGCGCCTGAGAAGAAGTTAAACAATTAATATTTAGATAATGCCAAAGAAATGCATTACAAAAATTTTGAATACCGCTCGTTGTTGATGGACGGTATTCATTTGTTCAAAAAAAATTGAATACCACCTGTTATTTGTTCAAACCCACGTAATTAAATGTTTTATACCAATTAAGCAGTAAAAATAACGAGAAAAATAATCAAATGAGGCTAATACCGTCAATCAAGTACAATACCGGTCGCGTACCGCTCGTCTTTATTAAGCGGTATATGAACGGTATTTGCCATAGCCGACGGTATTCGATGTTTTTAACCAACTAATCATAATATCCAAGTCCAAAAATTAAATTAAAATTTGAACAAGTAAATTATAACATCATAATTGAAAACCCCAATAGAAAACACAAAATATAATCACAAGGGGTAATATCGCTCGTATACCGCCCGATAGAGACGGACGGTATACGAACGGTATTTGCTAAGCATCACGGTATTTGATAACATCACGGTATATTTTGTAAAAATAACGTTGGATACCGCCCATCTCTATCGGGAGGTATACGAATGGTATTTTCTACATCAAACGGTATTAAATCTATGATATTCCTACTTAATCCCGAAAGTATTCCAATTAAGCAAGAACCAAAATATAAGTAATGCCGAAAAGCTTAAACATTCTATAGCCAAACAAGTTTCATAAAAATTTATGAATACCGTGGGCAAACAAAAAATTATACCGCCCGACTTGGTCATTCGGCGGTATTCATGTATTGTTCGAGAGAAATAAAATGACTAACCTGGACATTATCAGAATGATGAGATCTACTACCCTCGCGCGCCTCCATTGATGTTCGAAATTAGACCGCAAAGAATTTTTAATTTTTGGTTTGATTTTAGGGTTTGGTATTTGGGGATACAATTTGATTTCTTTTGATATATGAGATGGTATTTGGGGATGCCCGCTTAAAGATGGTGGGGATATTAATTTGAAATTTATGGAAATAACTGTCAACATGGGTCCCACATCTGAAAGTTGATACCGTTTTGTAATACGATTTAAAATGGATACCGCCCGTAAGCGGTATTAAACTTAAAGCTGATACCGCCCGAATATATTTTTTCAACGGTAATGAAATATTTTGACTATAGTCTGGATCCCTACCAATATCGAGTTAATACCGCCCGTAATTAAATGATAATATTCGAGCGGTATTCATTTTTATGGTGATACCGGCCGAATGTATAATGTGGGCGGTATTGAAATATTTCAACTATAACCTTGCAATACCGTTTGAATATCGCCCGTAATAGAATTACGGTATTTGAGCGGTATTTAAATTTATTATGATACCGCTCGAATACCGGCCGATATAATGTGATACCATTCGCATTCCGGCCGATATAATGTGATACCGCTCGCATTCCGGCCAGTATTTCATTTTTCGAGGTTTGAGCACACGCGTGAGGAATCACTTTACATATTTATTAGATTGATTTGAGCTGAAAAATGAGTATTTTTTCTTACAATTTCTGAAAAGTGAGAGGGCCCATGTTTGAATGCATTGGAAAATGAAAAAGTAGGGATATATTAGTGGGTATTTCTTGAATGTGTGTAAGAAAGTGGGTAAATGAGATTTTTAGTTAAGAGATATGTGTATTTAAATTTTTCTCTCTTAATGAAATATCTAAATATTGATAAAATAAAATGTAAGATGGAAATACAAATAGAAACAGTCTTTAATTCAAGTGGAATTTGTATCATTTAAAATAATTTATTCAGATAAAAAGGAACGACGAAATTAATTTTTTGATGTAGTTCATGAAGGAATAATTCATGCAACTCCATGCATGATCAGATAGAGGCGCATGCATGAGAATATATTACATATTGCTTACGTGGCAGCTGCTCGTACTTCTGCATGAAGGACCACAACTGAATGTCGTCGATTCTTAGATGAATTGGATCCACATTAGATCGACGATAGATAATAGAAGTTTCAATTGTAATAGTTAGTATAAAAGGCAACAAACACATTTTGTAGAGTTGAGCTCTCTGAAATAGAAAACCATATTCATGCATAAAGTTTATCTCTTTTCTTTGAATATCATGCAATATTCTCATTAGATTTAACATGGTATCAAGAGCAAGGATTATTGTTTCCTGATTAGCTGAGTAATCAATTACAATGCCAAAGAAGAATCAGGCATTTTCATGGAGACGAGCTCAGGATGAAGAGCTAGGTTTTATGGTGAATTCTTCACCAATTGAGTGAGAGGAGAGCAGCGCGATGGGGGAATCCCGACGGCATGCAATGAACTCTGGCTCAGATTCAAACAATCGATTACCTACGGGTTCTAACAATGGAGGAATTACTGAATTTCAACTTGGACACGCGAGGACAGAGACAAATGCGCATCGCATCCTCGCTAATGATGAGCTATATCTAGCACCGAGTGATCACCCTGGTATAAACTTAACTTCTGATTTGTTTGGTGGTCGAAATTATCATCACTGGTGTAGAGCAATCCGTCGTGGTTTATTATCTCGCAATAAGCTTGGATTAATTGATGGCAGTATGCTTGCTCTTAGACGTGATTCGATAGATTATATGCAGTGGTTGAAGGTCGATTATAATGTTTTTAGTTGGATTACAAATTCTATGATGAAGGATGTTGGAAGAGGGTTCCAAAATCTAGATACTTCTCAACAACTTTGGGAAGAATTGGAGAAAAGGTTCGGTAAGAAGAATGGACCGAGATTGTACAAGTTACGAAGAGATATAGCTACCTATACTCAGAATACCCAAACTGTAATGGTTTACTTTAACAGTCTTAATGCACTTTGGGATGACTTAGCTTTGTTAAAAACCTCCAAGGTCTGTAGTTGTGAAGCCTCAGATGATGCTAAGAATGATTTAGAAGAAGAGCATCTCATGCAATTTTTAATGGGACTAAATGATTGTTATGAAACAATCAGGCAACAGATCTTGATACAAGATCCACTTCCCACGGTCAGTCAGGCTTATGAAATGATTCTTCAAGTAGAAGATCAGATCAATGTGTCCACACAATTTGCTGATAATGTTGATCATAGTGCTATGCTTAGCAATCAAAGAAATATGTATAAAGGAGATGGTTTTAAAAATCGGCTAAGTAAGGAGGAAAAATCTAAATTGAAATGTGAGCATTGTGAAGGAAATGGACATTTGAAAGCTGATTGCTTTGAGCTAGTTGGTATTCCAGATTGGTATAAGAAATTTAAAACAGATAAGGGAAAAGGGAAGTCACAGGCTATGATGAATACTATGGATGAAACAAGAGGTGAATGTGGGGGTTCACAAAAGGGATTCAAGAGAGATAATACTGCAGAACCACAGTCAGAGGTTGGAAGAGTTATACAAGCTGAGTTGGCTAAGCACCTGTCTATGTATTTTGGTAAGAATCATAAAGCAGAAACTCACATGGGAGAAGGCCATGTAAATGCAGCTAATCTGGGAGAAATTGATCTTGGAAATTCACCAATTGATTACAAAGGACATTATGCCTTTGGTGCAGGGACAGATATCACTAGAGAAGAATGAATTATTGACTCAGGAGCCAGTAACCACATGTGTTGTCATGTTGGTTTACTAATTGACCTGAAACGACTTAAGAGTCCTTTACAAATATTTCTTCCAGATAGTACAAGTGTTTGGGTATTCCTTGCTGGTACTGCACACTTGAACAAGAATATTCAACTCAGAAATGTCCTTTTTGCTCCACATTTCACTCACAATCTGTTGTCTATGGGGCAAATTACTAGAGACATGAATGGGAGAGTACAATTTCTTGCATCTCATTGTTTAATCCAAAGAAAGGACACAGATGCAGTTCTTGGGATTTGTAAAATGAAAGGCACCCTTTATGTGTTTCCTCAGAATAATCAAGCTGATTCAGTAGCTCTTGCAGGACATTGCAGTTCAGATATCTTGATTGAACATAAACTGTTGGGGCATCCTTCACTCACCACCATGAAGAAAATGCCTCAATACAAGAAGAGACTGCGGAATGTTGATGATGATAGTATTACTTCTTGTGAAATCTGTCACAAATCCAAACAACAGCGCACTCATTTTCCTTCTCTACATAGAAGAAGCCTAGTCATGTTTGGGTTGGTACACATGGATGTATGGGGACCATGCAAGGAAGATAATATCACTGATACTCCTTATTTTCTCATTGTGGTGGAAGATCATAGTCGAGCTACATGGACATATCTCTTAAAGGCTAAGTCTCAAGTATATAATATCATTCACAGCTTCCTTAATATGGTGAAAACTCAATATCAAGCCATTGTTAAGATTGTCAGGACTGACAATGGTAGCGAGTTTATCAATCATAACATTGCTACTTTGTTTCATAATCTTGGAATTCTACATCAAAAATCATGCCCTTATTCCCCTCAACAAAATGGAATTGTTGAGAGGAAACATAGACATTTGTTGGAAGTTGCAAGATCTTTGATGTTTGACAGTAAGCTTCCTTCTAGCTTCTGGCCTTATTCCATTTTACATGCTACATGGCTCATTAACAAGTTACCTAGTGTTGTTCTAGGTTGGCATTCTCCTGTGGAAGTGTTGACTGGACAGGCTCCTGCCTTGGATGATCTCCACCCCTTTGGCTGCTTGGTTTATAGAACAAATACTTTGCCATCCAAAGGGAAATTTGATAGCAGAAGTTTTCAATGTATTTTCCTGGGGAATGCATCTCTGAATAAGGGATATATGTTGTATGATTTAACCAAACTTCAGGTTTGTGTTGCTAGAGATGTTTCCTTCTTCCCAACACTTTTTCCTTTGCAAAGAGTTGATCTTCCTTCTCTGCCCTTTTCTACTTTCATAGATACTTCAGATTCTTTCATTCCTCCTCCAATACTCAGTTGTTCACAAGATGACTCTGAATGTTCTCATGCTGATGATTTAGCATCATTACAAGATCATGATGATGATTCAGCTTCATTACATGACTAAGTTGATCCAATTTCTTCACCCACCACTCAGATTCTTCCTTCTCTTTCTCATCTTCGCAGAAGTACTAGGGATAAACACCCTCCATCTTATCTTGATGATTATGTCTGTAATATGACAGCTTCTTTACTATCTGATACAGCTATTCATAGCCTTACCCCTCCTACTTTTCCTTATAAAGAATCTCCTGCTTTTTCTCCTAATTACACTGCCTTTCTTCTTAATGTGCAGACTGTGAAAGAACCTAATTCTTACACAGAAGCCTGTAAGTCTGCTGAATGGGTTGAGGCTATGCAGAAAGAGCTAGCCGCCTTGGAGTCTAATCATACATGGGATATAGTTACTCTGCCCCAGGGTAAGCATGTTATTGGCTCCAAATGGGTGTTTAAGGTGAAGTTGAAGTCAGATGGGACTGTAGAGAGATATAAAGCCAGATTAGTGGCTAAAGTTTATACTCAAGAGTATGGCATAGATTATCAGGAAGTTTTCTCTCATGTGGCAAAGATGGTCACAGTCAGAATATTATTTGCCATTGCTACTCAATATAGATTGCATATACATCAAATAGACATCAATAATGCCTTTTTACATGGATCTTTATCTGATGAGATTTATATGTCTTTACCCCAGGGCTATCAGAAGGGTTCTTCAGGTTCTGTCTGCAAACTTGTAAGAAGTCTCTATGGGTTAAAACAAGCATCAAGGGAATGGAATCAGGAACTCTGTAAGTTCTTGTTTTCTATTGGATTTTCTCAATCTGAACATGATCACTGTCTATTTCTTAAAGACATTGGTTCTGGATTTCTGGCTTTACTTGTTTATGTAGATGACATTTTATTACTGAGTTCCTCTCTTGATCTCATCACTGAAGTAAAAGCCTCTTTACATCAAGCCTTCACCATCAAGGATCTAGGGGAGGCTAGATATTTCTTGGGTATGGAAATAGCTAGATCCTCTTCTGGTACATTTTTATGTCAAAGGAAATACATTTTAGATCTTTTAGAATCTGTGGGTTTACTTGGGGCTAATTCTGTTCAAACTCCATTGCCTTCTGGGATTGTGCTACAGAAAAGGGGTACATTGTTGAAAACACCTGAACAATATAGGAGAGTGATAGGGAAACTTTTGTATCTAGGTCTTACTAGACCTGATCTTACATTTGCTGTACAACAACTGAGCCAGTTTGTCCAGGCTCTAACTCAAGAACATTGGGATGCTACTGTACATGTCTTGAAATACTTGAAAGGTTGTCCTTCCCTTGGCTTGCATTATACTATTTCTGATTCCTTTGATCTTGTTGTTCATTGTGATGCTGACTGGGGGGCTTGCAAAGATACTAGACGTTCCATCACTGGTTATTGTATGTCCCTGAGATCTTGCCTTATTTCTTGGCGTAGCAAGAAGCAAGATACTATCTCTCTTTCCACCGCGGAGGCTGAATATCGAAGTTTGAGTTTTACTACTCGGGAGGTTATGTGGATTACTTATATGCTGGGAGATTTTGGAGTTCCATATTCCCTTCCTATTTCTATTAACTGTGATAGTCAAGCCACAATTCAGATTACTCAACACCAAGTTTATCATGAACGAACGAAGCATCTCGATATTGATTGTTATTTTGCTCGTTTTCAGTTTAAGAAGGGTCTTATTCTTCCTACTTATGTGCGCTCCCATGCTCAATTAGCTGATATCTTCACTAAATCTCTTGGTGGCCCTCGTTTTAGGTTTCTCTTATCCAACCTCCACTTTGGCGACGTTCACCAGGTTGAGGTTGCGGGGGGTGAAGGAATAATTCATGCAACTCCATGCATGATCAGATAGAGGCGCATGCATGGGAATATATTACATATTGCTTACGTGGCAGCTGCTCGTACTTCTGCATGAAGGACCACAACTGAATGCCGTCGATTCTTAGATGAATTGGATCCACATTAGATCGGCGATAGATAATAGAAGTTTCAATTGTAATAGTTAGTATAAAAGGCAACAAACACATTTTGTAGAGTTGAGCTCTCTGAAATAGAAAACCATATTCATGCATAAAGTTTCTCTCTTTTTTTTGAATATCATGCAATATTCTCAGTAGATTTAACAGTTCAAGAAATACTATTAAAACATAAATTAATTTAAGTAAAAAAAGCACTCCATGAACCTGAATACACATAAAAACTAAATGAAATAGAGAGAGACAAGGTTGCTATGAAAATGGGAAGCAAAATAAGGATGAGAAATTGAAGAAATTATAGCATTCAAAAAGACATAATTAATTTCTTATGATCATCTTATATATTATTCTTGTAGTACCGCCGATTGCTAAATAGTTGTCACTCTTCTCCAAATGATTATGAAAACCTACTCAATATAGTGGAAAACGTGATGAGAACAAAAGTTTAGAACAAAAAAGGTTTACAGTATAAAAAGGCCGGGTTAATTGTCCGGAAAACACCACTTTTATACTCTTTTATAATTTTAACACCAGTTTCAAAATGTTGGGACTATAACATTATATTTTAATTTTAGAAATTAAAATATTTCATTTTTGTTATCATCTGTGTCTGATGTGTGTCCACATATATAAGTATATAATATAATGATATCGTTTTACTAAAAGAATATCGAACACAAATGACTTGAAAAGCTTGTGGATCTTTTAATTATTAATTTATTACAAATCAAAATAAGGCGGTGTAGTTGAAACATTTAAAAATTGCTTTCAATATTGGAAATCATGGTATAGCTATGGTGATTTTTGAATGGGCAATTAACTCTTATAGAAATTATCTTCTTAAAAGAGATAAATATACCTATTTATTCTCTGCTTTGATGGGTTTCGATTCAAGAGCTTTAAATTAGTAATAATAAATTTTAAACTTATTTTTTGGATTACATCGATATAGTGATTTAAGTTTGTTTTAATAAGGAGCCATTTCAGAATTTTTTAATACTATTAATACAACCTAACTAAGGTGTTACAAATGTCCGTTTCTATTTTACGAAACAATTTCAATAGGTTCAATCTAAAAAAAAAACACAGCTATAGAATTAATGGACACAAAATTAAAAGTTCATCACATCTATACCCTTTTCTAGTCTTAATCTTAATTACAACTAGTATATCTCCCGTACGATGTACGGAAATCGATTCACACATTTTAAGTTTAAAATTTAATGATAGTTAAAATGTTGGTTGTAATAATATTAGTATATGAGAAGAAATTAATAATTATAACTTCATCAAATGATATTTTACATACATAACATTATATTTGTAATTTTTGAATATATTCTAAACACACTTGGAATGTTTTTTATGCTTTTAAACTGGATCTGTTATTTTTCGATAGACAAAATTGAATAGTTTTTTTGTTTTATATATTTAACATATTAAATATATTTTATGCGGCCACACATAAATTTAAATAAATAGATTTCATACCACGATATACTACTACTACTACTACTACTACTACTACTACTACTACTACTACTAATAATAATAATAATAATAATAATAATAATAATAATAATAATAATAATAATAATATTTATTGTTATATGGCACATGTGTTTATTTTTGAATTGTTAAAATAAATAGATAACACTTATTAATAAATATGATATTAGTTTTTTAATTAATAGAATGTATAGAATTGATACAATTACTATAAAGTATAAAATAAACCAATATTATCTACAAACCCTTAAAAAATGGTATTAATATATATATATATATATATATATATATATATATAATGTAATGAGAGAATTCAATTGGCTAAAATTTTTCAGGAATTTGAAAGATTGATGTCAAGAATCAAACACATATTATATTTTTCTATCCTCTTATCAGTTTTCATTTTTGGGTGTTTTGTTTTTCAACTTTTTGTCTGCCATTAAAAGCTCCCATTAATTATAAGTCCCTTTGAGTAGACGATAAGCGAATGGAATCATAAGCACACTTTGTGGAAAATTAATAACTTTAATTGTGTAGTGTAGAGTGTTGCACATAATGCAGCATAGAATTTCATCCGCACCATAAGAAATATATTAATTAGAATTAATAAATAAATAACATTTAAATTTAAATTTTTCCTTATTTTGTTTTATACAGATTGGCCTCTTCTATCTCTTTTTTTCTCCATTAAAAGCTCATGTCCCTTTGTTTACACCATGAATAATATTAGAATTAAAAATTTAAAAATTTAATTGGTTGCCATTCAAAATGCCAGTTAATTATATAATAAGTCATTTGATTACACCAGAAGTAATATTAGAAATTAAAAACAATGAAAATTCAAATATTTTCGATGGCCATTTTGTTATGTTTTGGTGATATTTTTTTAGAAAATCTAAAAAATTAAAGATGTGAATAGTTGTCAATTGTTATATATTCATGTTTTGGTGATACTTTCTATTTAACAAAATGTAAAAAGTTAAAAATATGAATGTTTACACCATAAGTAGTATTAGAATTAAAAAAATAAAAATTTAAATATTTTCCATGGGCATATTTTGTTATGTTTTGGTGATATTTTATATTTAGAAAATCTAAAAAATTAAAGATGTGAATGGTTGTTAATTGTTATCTATGCATGTTGTGGTGATATTTTTTTATTTAAAAAATTCTAAAAGGTTAAAAATTTGAATGTTTACATCATAAGTAGTAGTATACTTAAAAAAATAAAAAATATAAAGATTTTCGATAATTAAAAGATGCGGAGAAAAATCATAGAAAATGTATCGCTGAAAGGAGGATTTGATCCTTTACGTGCATGGGTGCAATGGCAATCACCAACCAACCGGGCTATAGGTTTACTTCTGTATATTTTCAGCAAACAATTTACTTTTAACATAGTTTTAACTGACAATTTTGCCTCTACGATTTTGCTTTAATATATGTATAGATAGATTGTAAAAGTAACCTGTACGTAGTTATTAATTATTAGATCAAGTTTGGTTAAATATATATATATATATATCGTAAGTTATATATAAACAATGCGATAAAAGTAATAACAATACTTTTTCATGAATAAATATCAATAAATACTGTTGTTCAAATTTCCGTTCAACATTAACCAAAAGAAAATATCACAAATTTTAACATAGCATTTCAAGAAAGTGTAAAACATCCTTAAAAATCAACTAAAAGAATTGAAGAATAAAATCAAAATAGGACGCTTAGGCATTCTCATATATACATAAATTATGCATGAGAATAATGTATCAAGTAAAAGGTGTGTGACAACAAGACCTTGACAAATTCTACAAGATATGAAAAAAAAAAGTACGTAAAAAGGTGAGTTGAAAGGCGGGGCGCGGACTATAAAAGCAGCCCTGCAAATCCAAAGAAAATCAAGAAAAATTATGGGAAAATAAAAAATAAATGAAAAAAAAGGACTCAAACATGATCATCTGTAGCTCTTTCATTTCAAGCAGTTAACAACTTTGAGAGTTGAAGCAGCAGCAGCAGTTCTATATTAGTTTGCTCTTTTGCTTCTCATTCCTTTCTTGGGACTTTGGAGCTGCATGTATAACAAATCATATATATCATTTTCAAGAAGTTGGAGATGAAATCACAACAGTGTCGAAGAAATTAATGCATGTACATACATACCTAGTCCGTTGGCCTCAGATGTTCGCATGATTCTGAGTCGTTTAACAGTGTTGAGAAACATCCTGATCGAGGTACAGAGAAAGAAATGTTAGTCTCTGTTCCTAAAACTCGAGCTATCCAATACACACCTATGTTTTTAGTCTAAAATTTGGGGAAGGCAGATCTTTTACATAATGCAAACAGATTAGTCGACCTACTTTGCTAGATGATAACTAATTTGATTGCACCACATGACACGTACTTAGGCAATACTGTTCTATGATGTTTTATTAGGAGTAAGAACTGTCAACTATGGATGCACAATTCTATTCCGGTAGTAACAAAATGTATATCTTTTGTTACACACCTATCTTGTGTCATCCCTTTAACATAATTTGATTGTTATCAAGAATTACTTGTGTAATTGGTTATGTATAAATTAAGAGTTTCCATTCAAATTCAAGTTCAAAAGTCTAGACTAGTGTTATGCACGTACCCCCATGGAACGTCGCCCACGAGCATCCAATCTCCTTCTTTATCCTCATATGTTAGCACAAACTCAGATGATCCATCCAGGAGCTTCGGAGGCTGCACCGATTGTTCCTTCCCTCCACCTGATTCATGTGCATATATATGTATCAGAAAAACATGTACAACTATACAGAGTCATTTGATGAAATGAAACTAATCTTAACATATTTTTTCCACAACTACGGATATAATAATCAATATCTACGAAATCAAGATTATTGTAGATGGTCCAGTGTCTATGAAGAGAAAACCTACGGGTAGATGTAGATGGTTTGAAAAACATCTCTTCCAACGTCTTCGCTAAAGTCTCGTAGCTCTTGTGAGCATTCAAATCAACCTTCCTCCCAATAGGCAAGCCATCCATATTCACCTTCACAAATCCAAGATGGCCTCTTTCCTTGATGGCGCCCTCGTTGCTCTTGTCGCTTCCATGGTTGATTTTCTTCTTCGAGCTCTCGTTGTTTTCGTTCCCGCCAACTCCCTTGTCCTCTTCAACATTTGAAGTCTTAGCATGGTTAAACAAGGTGTTCATCCTGTAAGACCTTATGGGAGGCCATCCAACAACCTGACTGCTTCAAGAAAATTTGAACTCCATTAGTTGTATGAATATAATGGATAGCATGAATTGAAGATTAATTAATATAACATCAATGTAATTATAAATATCATGTCAAATCAGAATTTTATTTGCAAGAAAGTAAAGACAAAGCATGATTCAAGTAAAGGCCTAAAAGGATATTAAAAGAAGTGCTCCACAACACTTTTTTGACACAACGGTTGGGGGAAATGATGCAAAAAGCAAATTAGAGGGAAGACATAATAATTTGAAAAGGGAAAAAAAGCAACTCTAAACATAATGCCAAATTATTATCGGATGGATTAAGACAACTAAGAGCTATGATGGGCTTTTAGAATGTAAGGAAAAAAAAGTAGATGCATGTGTTTTTTTTCCCTTTCATGTAGCGCATCACATTAGTAATAATGTGTATATAATATATACATGCATATTTACATTTACATAAATATATATTTTTGTCATTTTTTTTTTCTCTGGACTAGGAAAAATCGCAATATATAATTGTGATATATATTTTTCTATTGATCCATTAATGTGAGTGTTGATACAGCATGTTATATATGTATACATGAACCAATACCAATTCCAATTTAAATTAATAAAAGAGATATAAATTATAAATTAAAGAGGTTGCTCGTGTATCGTGCCCAAAAGAAAGCTAAATTAAACATTATTTTGCTATCTTGTATTGCAAAGACGAATAACTTTCCCAAACCTAAATATAAAGAACAAATTGCCAACCCTCACTAAGATCGGAATTAATATCTAATATTTCTCCTGCATTCCCTTCATTAAATTAACAAAAGGATTCAAGTTAGCTACAAGATAATTCTAGAAAGAACTATTACTAGAAAACAATTAAATAACTGCAATATTATCTAATCTAGCTAACGAAATCCATTAGAAAAATGAAACCTAGCTAATGCAGATGGAATTCTCAATTCCACAATCGTATTTCATCTCTTACTCCACCCATTAGGATGTTAATTACCGCGCATAATTTTTTAAAAATTTAATTCCATAACAACTATAATAGAAGAATAGAAGATAAAACACAGTTTTTGAACAAATTAAAGGCTCGGCTCGTCTCGTCCGTAGCCAATGCAAGAACAAAAATCATTACAAAATACAATCCAGTATTTCACCTTAATTAAATCCAAGAAAAAGCATAACAAAAATTAGCCAGAACTAACTCGATCAAAACAAAAAATACATACAAAAGATCAAGAATTAGGCATGCAATAAAAATAAAATAAAAGACAGAGATTTGTGATTTATGGTTACCTGACAGCAGCAGAAGCAGGAGCAGAAGGTTCATCAAGAGCTCTTTCCCTCTTAGTGCCAGCAGCAGCTGCTCTACCTGATGAAAATCCATTTGGAAAATCCTTAGCTGTCAATATTCTACCATACTCACCCCATGCACAACTCCTCCCTTTCTCCACCGCCCCACCACCACCGCCAAGACTCAACCCTAAGCCCAACTCCAGCTCAGATTCTTTCGTCATCCCCATATGCATGTAGTCTTTCTCCACTTTTGCATTCTGCTCAGACATCAACCCCGCCCCACCACCACCGCCGCCGCCTAGTAAGCCGAGAGATTGTTCCATGACATACACAAGAGTAAAGTGAACTCTGAAAGTAAGAGGAGAGATTAATTGAACGCAGCAGTATTGGTTCTTTCTTTCTTAATTTCTTTCTTTCTTGAGAGAGGAGAGAGAGAGAGGGGGAGAGAGAGAGTGGAAAAGAGTTGTGGGATAATGTAATGGCGGGTGGCAAATGAGATGGTGGAGATAGTCATGATATGGGACCCATATGTCTGCTGCTAATGCGCATAGCAATTTCTTTTTGTTCTACACTTTTTGATCCCACATTCCCCAACTCAATTTCTCTCTTTTTTTTTTCGGATTTATTAAAGAATGTGTTAAATATTATATGATTGTTGTTTCTATTCATTTAGGGTTTGAGATATATATAATATTGTACACTATCGATCAAAAAGATAAATGTAAGATGTTATCCTTATGTTTCATTAGTTTTTAAAAGAATTTTGATATGTCGTCTTCAATACCACTATTGAGTGTCGTAACGAAGCAATATATAAAATATTTGATATATCTTTCTAACAAATTCATATATGACAAGATAAGCAACTTTGCTAAATCAGGTGTACCTAATTATCAGAACATTTTTGAATTAAAATGTCCAATAAGTTACTATGTCTAAAAATAATCAACTTGGTTTAATTTTTTTTCTTGGACTCATAATATTTAAAAATCAATATTGTAATCACACACAATATATATATATATATATATATATAAGATCAGATACAAATTATTACAATCCATATTCCTAACATAAAATACAATAATATATAATATTAGAATACGTTCATTAGATCACATAACTTGTATAACTAATTAATATAGCTAGCCTACAGATAAAATCATTAATTTGTGTCCAAATCTTATTTCATCCCCTGTTTGCATTCTCTCGTGCTTAAATTTAATTTTATAGTTATTAATAAATAAAAAATTACAAACTATAATCATAAAATAATCAACCATAATAGTTAATCATTAACTAAAAATTGAAAATTAAAATTTTAAAATGACTATAAATTCTAATTGGATAGAATCAACCATAATTAATATAATTCTAAAATTAATAATTAAAAGCACAAGAAATTAAAATAGAAAAAAATAAAAATAATTGAGAAAGAAACAGAGAATGAAATACGGCTAGAACTTAGAACACAGCAAATTTCATCCGATCCACTGACCAACCACCTATATATTTATCATGCACGAACAAAATACACCTAATAAAATATGCTCCCTGCGTTTTCATTTAAATGTCATTTTGAATGAATACATTAAATGAGTTAAATATAGATGTTTGAATGCTTTAAATGAAGATAAATGTAAGAAAAATGTGAATTTTATGTTTCGAATTTATAGAATAATGTTTTTTAAATAAAATTAGAAATATAAAATGACATTAGAAACGGAGGGAATATTAAATGCTAGTAAAACAAAATATGATGGTGAGAATAGTATTAAAAAAAAAATCCCTTGATATAAAAAATAAAAGCTAGGTGGCCTTAACTATTTAACCATGACTAAGTAAATTAACTAATTAACTTTCCCGACAATAATTCTTTTGTTTTTCATGCTTGAAAATGTTGTACTCAACTTTATATTCATGCACTCATGACAGGGACAAGAATGAATCTTTCTCGAGGCCTACAAATATATTCACACATTATTTAATTTGTGTATTTTAGTTGCCTAAATTATTTATTTATTTACATACATTAATCAAATTGTTGGAAAGACAGGCGACAGTCAAGACCCCTCCACTGACCACTTTTTCAATTCACAATTCTTGTATTACAACTAACAAAAGTAATGACTATGATGATAAAGGAAGGTATTTCATCATGTATGCCCCCCCTGTAAACGAGTATATTTATTTATTTATTTATTTCTTTTGATGAATAATATCTTCTTTCTTATTAACTTTTTCACTTCAATATATAATTTTTATGATGTCTATATAGGAGTTTTTATCAATTTTAAATGTAAAAAACAAGTTGAATATCAATTCATGAAAATGAAAACTATCAATTTATGACTTAAAATCATCAATCCAAAACTAAAAAAAAATCATGAATTTTGATTTCTCTTTCTAGTTTTAAATTATTTTTAATAAATTCTTTATTAAATTTCATCTTTAATTTGTAAATGACATTTAAAATTAATTAACATAAATAATTATAAATGAAAAATAATCAAATCTTAGAATGATAGTTACGTTTCAATCATTTGGATTATCTTAACTTGATATTTTTCAACTTTTAGGTTTTAAATTGATAGTTAACCAATATTACGAGTTCTAAATTGATAAAAAAATCCTATTATGTATCACATAACATATATAAATATATAAAGTAGGGTGTGTGTGTGTGTGTATATTCATTAGATTTAGGGATTTGTGATAATTACTAAATAAAAAGGTGTTCATTTGGAACAGCATCTTGATTTTATTTTATTTTATTATTATTATTATTATTATTATTATTATTATTATTATTATTATTTTAAAATCTAGGCTAGCTGTAGAGGGATATATGCTTGACAAAAAATCGTGCTTTTAGCTAAAACAATGAAAATTATGCAGTAGCCACAACTACAAGAGACTTTATAGTGGCTAGCTAGATTTGGAGGGTGAGGGTTATCACATGTAGTGATAATATATTACAAATCTCATATTCATTAATTATGATCTTAAAAAAAAAAAAAAAAAACTTATTGAATATAGCGTTTGCTTCTTTCAATTGTAAAAAAGGGGAAAATATCATAAATAATTAAGTAACTGGTTTGATATCGTTTCTGAAATAGCTAGGTATATATAGTGTCTTGTATGCCAATGTGATCATGATTTGTTTATTTAATTTAAGTTTAATTTTTTTAAACTAAAATGATAGCTACAATTAATTTATTTGAAAATGTAATTTTATTTTTATAAAATCAAACTTATATACGACATTTGTTACTTTAAGTTTTAATTGAACAATAGAAAATTCTTAATTAAGTTGATTTTTTTAAGACACCGAACAACGTTCTGGTAAAATTAAGTTAGAATTTATAATTACTTTTTAGAATTTAATTTTTATTTTTAGTCAATAATTTATTGTTAGGGTTGACTATTTCATAATTAGAGTATATATATAGTGTACTATAATTTTAGTTTGCATAAATAAATGTTAGTTATGATTGATTATATTATAATAATTTTTATTTTTATAATAATTTTTATTATACTGGTAAATTTAACAGTGAGACACAGGAGAATAAGATATAGAAATTGGACTAGAGGACCCCACCCTTTGTAAGAAATACAGAAGACGCAATTCTTTTTGGTTAATTTTATTAAACCATTATTGTTGTTTAAGACAATTTATTTTTGAAACATATGGTTTAATTTAGTTTCTCTGTGAGTAAATTGCCATATCTAACCATCAGACAAATGAGGATCCAAAAAAGTTGGATTCAATAATGAATTCAATTTTATAGAAATGGTCTCAGCTAGGTAACATTTTTGTTTGGAGTACAATCCTTACTGCTGTAAAAATAAGTAGATAGTCCACAGTATAAAAAAGTAAAAGTAATCATAACAAGGATTGTTATTATTAAATGAAATTAACTATTAATTTGAGGTAAACAATCTTTTGAAACTTTACCACAAAATAATCAACATTGTCAAATAGGTTTTAGTCATTAATCAACAAGATCCAAGTAAGATTAAGGTGTCTCAACTTTAAGAAGAAATGTTGAAGTGGGTAGCTAGGTAGGTTAAAGTAAGGAGAGAATTGAGTCTTTTTACAAAATAACAAATGTATTGTAAAATGTAAATAGTGTGCTGCTCCATGCTTTGTTTTTTGTTAGTCTGTCCACTACACACAAGACAATCAGTATAGTCAGATCCTTGTTTTGGAAAGTAACATATGCCTACCACCCAACCAAACACAAATATATTCAATATATAAATTAACAGAAAATTCAAGTAATTATAACAAACTTGAGTTTTTAAATATTAATTAGTTTCTCAGATAACATCCTCCATTTTAATTTAATTTGTTGTTCCATCTCGTATTCTAATTGTTAGATTTATACCATGTGTATTTGATTTTTTTAAATAAATAATTACTTATTTTTTTAAATACACATGGCATATAAATCAAATAGTTGGAATACAAGATCGAATACGTGCCAAATTAAAATGAATGATTGTGTCCGTTAGTTTCTTACAAAAGAAAATATTAGTAGCTCTGTTTAGTATCATATATTTCCCCAAATGGAGTCAAACATTTTATATTATTCTTTCTTTCTTTTTCTTTTTATTTGTGATGACATATCCTTTTTTTCTCCTCAAAAGACATAGATTATTTGTAATATAATTACCATAATTAATATGCAATCACTTATTTTATCTTTTGTTAAATTAAACAAACAATTCTTATTAGCAAAAATACAAGAAACCCATTTTGTTTTTATTTTTTGTCAATAAATTATAGATAACCAACCATACATTATAAATAATTCAACGTGACCTCCCATCCATCTCAAATAGTTTAGTGTCCTTAATTTATTGGATCCGATAATAAATTATCCATAACGATTCTAAAAAATAGTATTATCTTGAATAAAGTATGTATTATCTAGTTATTTGGGCCCGTAAAATATAACTCCTGGCATAATACTTTATTTCAGTAATTATAATAAATAACTTAAAAGAATGAGGGAACAAACCCTTAACGTTATCAATATTTAACTTTTTCTCTTTTATTGTGGAGAATAAAGTAACTTTATATAGTAACCTACACTTTAAAGTAAAACACTAAATTTAAGAAATATCATATGTTAACGAGCAAAAGCAATCTTTTCTATATATTGATGAGGTCGTTATCTTAATTGCTTTTTTTATTTTTAATTTGGCAGTTTAAATATTTTTTTATAATGGTAATTTCTCATATCTTTGAAATATATATATATATATATATATCCAAATATGTTAGATTCACTGACATATTTAGTTTATAGTAATATTGATTAAATCTAGCTCCACAACTTTGTTCTTAGCTGCGCTCCTCAAATGTTTTGAATCATACTAGTATTGCACCCATGCGATGCACGGAGAGTGGGGTACACATTTAAAATTTTATTAAAATATGATCACAATAAAAAAAATATTGCTTCAATTATCGTACTGAAACAACACTCATGCATAATGTAAAATATAAATCATGAATTGAAGTATAATTTGCATCTTCAATATAAATCATGAATTGGTAGGACATCTGTTACGTTGTATTTCTCGGGGTTCAGAGTGCTTTTCAACTTTTTCAATAATGTCTGTTATAATAAAAAAATTATATATATATTAGTAAAACAAAAACATATAAACAATATAAACTGAAATTTTAATATTAAGTGTAGTTAATACCAAAAAGCAAACCCTCATCAAATGGACCAACTCTTATAAAGATGTGAAATCTCAAAATTGGAACATGTAGTGTGGAAAACCTTCATCCACGATGGGGATAACTTTCGTATAGTAAGAAGAGATGAATTTGAACAAATGTTGGGTTGTTCTATATTTCATCCTATTATCTTGTATATCGAAAAATTGAAAAGCGTATAAACCGCCTTCCACAAATTCGATATTAAGCCGCTCGAGCTCTGACTTCCTCATGGTACCGTGTATATGGTCACCGACACGATCATGGAGAATTATCTCGAGAGTTGGTTTAGCATGCGATCATGGAGAATTATCTCGATATTGAGTTAGTTTCAATATCAATTCATATATGGAATGGCCGGTTTCCCTAACCCTTTCAACTAAACTGAAAAATGGAGACATGAAGTTATGACTTGGAATGAATTAATTTCTTGTAAAATGCAATAGAGCGTTTGATTTGTATGCGTAGCATACGGATCTATTTATAAAATCGTACGACGAAAAATATTTATGGTATGAATTGAATTTTTTGATGAATTGGATTTGTTCTATTATATATGGTTTATATATGTACACAAATCTCTAAAATATATGTGATAATATGTCTTTAACGTGTGAAAATTAATGATGATATATTCATATATATTATATTATATTATATTATATTATACATTATACATCTCATTAGTAGATTAATAGATATCATTAGATAATATTGCGGGGAATATCTTATTAATATGGAGATGATTATACAACATTCACATTGAGATATTGCAGATTTTATAAATGAATTAAAAAAATAAGTTTCACGAAGTGCGCGTATTATCAGTAGAATTTTTAAGGGGAATATTTAATTAGATTAGGTTCATTATATGTGATTTATATATCCTCAATCCAATATTAGGTCCTAGATACCATTCTCATTTAATATTTCATATATTAATTCTTAATATAAATAGATATGGTGTGTGTATATATAATCAAATTTATCCATATATAATATAAATATATACACAAACTCCTAATATTAATATTAATATTAATATTTCACGGCTGAGAGTTGTTCATCCCTAATATTAATATTCATATATTAATTCCTAATATAAATAGATATGGTGTCTATGTATATATATAATGAAATTTATCTATCACTAATATTATATGTACGTAATCTATATATTAAGAGAAAATATTAGCTTCTCAATTAGTATAAATAAATATGGTGTCTATGTATATATATAATGAAAGTTATCTATCCTAATATCTATCACTACATTATACGTACGTAATCTATGTATTAAGAGAAAATATTAGTTGCTCAATTAGGAATAGTGATTTGGGCGGGAAAAATTGTTATTTCTATTTTCGATAACTATCTTACTTTTAGATAATATATAGATTTAGCTCGTTTTGCCTGTGAGTTGTGATCGAGGTTACTTTTAAAATTTTATCTCTATCTAATATATGAGTAGTGATTTTCAGCCAGATTCTAGCTAGCTAGAATCTTTTATTATTTTTAATAATTAATTAATTTAATTAATAAAACACTAATTATTCAATAAATTTACATTGATGCCCTCCATAATAACTAGGGCAACTTTATATGCGCTTCAATTCAGAAGAAATCGAAGATGGAAAAAAAATAAAGAAATGAAGAAAAGAAAGAAGATGAAGTTGTGCCCCTTTCTTCCGATCCGCTTCTGGAGTGATTTTAATAATTAATTACAAATCACTAATTTCATGACAGAAGGATAATATAGTAAAAACATAACATTTAATAATTAACATAATTAATTTATTAACAATACAGTTTTATTAATCATTAAAAAATTAGATTCTGGACCAGAATCTGGCTGGCTAGCATTATTCCTAATATATATATATAAGTATATCAATAATGCTAGCCAGCCAGATTCTGGCCAGAATCTGATTTTTTAATAATTAATAAAATTGTATTATTAACAGATTAATTATGTTAATTATTAAATATTATATTTTTACTGTATTGTCCTTCTATCATGAAATTAGTGATTGTAATTGTCCCAAATAATATTACTGATTTTCTGGAAAATATTTGATCGGTAATATTCATTAGAAGCGAATTTGTTTTTGAGCAGACATTAGAAGTGGATTTTTTTTAGCAGACATTAGACGCGGAAATTAATTGGAGGATTAGACCTAATTATTATGGAAGACATCAATGTAAATCTATTGAATAATTAGTGTTTTATTAATTAAATTAATTAATTATTAAAAATAATAAAAGATTATGGCTAGCCAGAATCTGGCTGAAAATCACTACTCTAAGTATATTATATGAAATTATTGTATTATTTGAATGCAAATTCATCACTTCCAAACTCTATTTTGCAGTACTTTAAAATGCATATCTCTATACTTTATTCTAAAAATATTTCCAATTACATATATACTCAATATATCTTACTACATTTTTACTTTTATTCATTTTCCAATTGTTGACATATAATAAATATTAAATAATTTGGATAATTAAATATATTTAAAAAATATGTAAAATTAAATTAAAAGGAAAACATAAAAAATAAATAATAGCACATACAATAAAATAATAATTAAATTATAATTATGTTATTGGTTAATATAACATAATTGTAATTTCGTATATCCAAATAGTAAATATAGGATATGGAGTCTTGAATATTGATAGAGTATCATTGTTCAAATCTCTATTTTCAAATTTATATTAAAGTTGAAATGCATCTATGACTATGAGAATGCTCTTAGATACTACGGAGAATATTATTTAATAGTTATTTTAATGGTGACATTATGCAAAGTAAATGAAACAAAATTAACTATTTATGCTACAGCCTACAATTAAATAAAAAAAAATGTTATGCTTAAAAAAATTGTTTATATATGGATATATTTAAGAGGGACAAACCGACACATGGGCCAGAGAGTCACGTGACGAGGACCCTCCATTTGCCACGCTGGCCGACCACGTCCACGGCTGACTTGTACCGCTTACCAAATTTAAAACACGAACTATAAATTTTATGAATTTAAATACCAATTTAATATTTGTTGTAAATTAGACATTCTTAAATTTTTTTTCACACCACCAGATCAACCGTAATCTTGCTCGTCTTCATAATAATATTTAAAGTTCATATTTATTCTACAATTATGGTTAAAGTTTCCGAATTTATTTGCAATTGATCTAAATATAAATGCTCCATTTGAATTTAAAGGAACTAAAATTGCACCATCCAATCCATCTAAATAGCGTTTGATTTAGTTGATGGGATAAATAATATTGGTAAGATAAAGTAGGATTGTTCTGTTCATATAAAAATAATATTGTATTTGGATTGTTTGATTGAGATTTCGATGATTTATGATAGATTGTCATTATTTTATTTGGATTGAATGATTATTATTAAAGTGTAGGAGAGTACCTAAATTGACTTACACATAAGATTTTTTTTAATTAATTTTGAGGTGTAATTACTTTTATTCAAAATTTTAAAATATATATTATTAACATTAATAAAATTTTAATTATTTTTTATAAAAATAATTATAAAAATAAATTTTATGATAAAAATATTTCCCTATTAATAAGAATGCATTTAATAATTTTTAAGATTGTAATTATTTTTATTAAAATTCTAAATTTATACGAAGAAATGAGGAACAATTATCTAAACCTTAATTATATGTTCACATCACAGATTTGGAGGAAATCCAATTTATGTGTTTTATTAATGAAAATTCTAATATTATTTTTGTAAATTAAAAGAACAGGAGAAAATAAGATGAGGACAGCAACGAAAATTTACATATAACTTAAATTGGAGGATTAATTATCAACCCAAAAATGGGATGACACCATATCAAGCAAATAAATGATGAGGTACCAGGCTCTTTATCCATCACGGGCCACAATCATTCAAACCAAATGTGGCTCTTTATCCATCACGGGCCACAATCATTCAAACCAAATGTGTGATTACCCTTTATTATTTTATCCATCACCCCTAATTATGCAATCCAAACATCCTCTAAGGTCCTGTTTGGTTCGGATGATGGGATAGATAAGATTGATAAGATAAAGTAGGATTGCACTGTTTGGATAAAAATAATCTTGTGTTTGGATTGTTTGATTACAATTTTAATTATTTATGATAGATTGTTAATATTTTGTTTGGATTGAATGATTATGATTAAAATGTTAGGAAATACCTGAATTGCCCTTCATATAATATATTCATTTATAATTATTAAAGTTGTATTTTACTATTAAAAAATGCTTGAAATCATGAAATTGAAAATAATTGATGCACAAAAATAATTTACTAAATATTGGGAAATAATGACAAAAATAATTAATGAAAATAGTTTCTCTTCACATGTCCTCTTTTAATTACGTATTAGTATTCACATTAATATTATAGATCAATATTCTCATAATAATTAGGATTAATAGACTCTAATATCACAACATTTTCATTTTTTTTGATTTTTCACATAATGTTTCAATTTTTGCAATAATGCCACAACTTTATCTTTTTGTTAGAATTAAGCCACAATAATGAAAATTAATCTGACGTGGCCTAAATTTTTACACATGTGCACTCTTAATCTGATGTAGTATAAATGAAACTAGAGTATCTCTCCCGTGCGATGTATAGATGTGATATGTATAATTTAATTTGTTAGAAATTATAATTATGAAAAAATTAATAAAATTATTTCAACAAAATAAAATTAATTTATAACTTTCTGAATTATGGAAATTTTCGTATTATTCATTTTTTTTTAACTATAAAATACTTTTGTGCTCACTATTAATTTGATATGGCATAAATTAAACTAGAATATCTCTCATGCGATGCACAAATGTGATATGTATAATTTTATTTGGAGCCCTAACCCATCATTAATCCCGGGCTACAATCCTTCAAACCAAACAAATGATAAGGGAGAATAATTTTATCAATCATCCCTAAACTAGGCTGATCCTTTAAACCAAATAAAGCCTAAATGTTAAATATCAGATTTATTCATCATTGTTTTCATCTCTTATAGATTACAACATCATCCATATTTTATGGGACTAAAAGTGCCACATCCGTCCCCTTAGGGATGGCCTAGTGGTGGAGTGGTGATATCTTGAGGCCAAAGGTCTCAAGTTCGAATCCCACCAACACCACTAGGTGTGAGCCTGTCACACCTGGCTTGCCAAGTGTGGTTTACCTCCTCTGTGTGGTTTGCAGGCTATTACACAAGGGTGAGGTTTACCCAGTGCGCACATCGGTAGCGGCTGCGAGTTACCTTCGACAAAAAAAAAAAAAGTGCCACATCCAAAATAACCGGTTGAAATCCTCTGCTACACTTTGTGATACATCTTCTAATACACCGTTGGATGAGTGACACGTGTCCTAATTTAATTAAATTTGCTAACACCATTACTTAACATTGGAATATGAGGTTAGGGTCAATTAGGTGATTACCAAAAACAAAATTTTCAATCCGTCTTGCCAAGATTCAAGAAATCCCTCATGGAAGGAAGAATATTTCCAAATGGAATTCATTTTCTTCTTCCAAAAACAAAAAAAGATCAGCAGCGTTGGATTGAACTTGCTGCAGAGGGCCGCAAAATTATCGTGCAAACCTGTTGTGCTCATCTTGCGTTCCCCGATTCTTCCTCAAGTATCGTTATCACTCTCAATCACGTTCACAAGGTAAAATGTTGAATTCGCTACTTTTTTTCTTGCTTTATTTTGTCATTAGCGGGTGGATGGTGACTCTTTTTTGTTAAAAAATTAATCTCCATGAACAGCACACCATCTGTTCGATAAAAGTCCCGAATGCATAAGTTTTAAGAAAAAAACTTGTCTGCAACAAAATCAGCAACTATTCTTTTCTACTCTGAATCTAAACAATTAAGATCGTATTAAAATTAAATAACTATGAGTGATTAGATAATTATTCCTTATCTTGAGCATAAATTATAATTATGAATTGTTGTTTCGCATAAAGTTCTTGTTGAATTTCTTGGCAAAATAAGTTATGGACTATCATTTTTATCCCTTTGTTTTCTAGCTGATTGTATCTACCCTTAAGTGATTGTTGATGTGAAAATTTGAGTTTCTAAACAATTCAACTTCTGGAAATGGTCTCGTCATGATAAACCGAATCTCTGATGTATTATATATTCCTGAAGTTAGTAATTTCTTCTATTCAAGGGCTGCTAAGGACTGCGGTTGAGCTCAGCTTACAACATTAATGATGGCTTAAAAGGTTGTTCATTGTTGTCGACGCCTGAGAAAGAGCAAAAGACCTTCAAGCACATTTGAGTTGGGAAGAATCTATTTGCGCGGATGTCATTTTTGAAAGAAATGTGGACCACAATGAAAAGAGATAGACGATAGTTGACATGATCATTGTAGTTATTTTATTTGCATTGGAGAAAGCTTAGAGCTTTGTTATTAACCAGTTAGTGACTCCACACTGTTATAATTATTACGATCAATGATCAAGTTCGAGCATACATAGCCTCGTATTGTGTTAATTCATGTTGTTTATTGAATCTTGACACCCATTTTTCATGAATAATTTTCAATTAAAGCAATTCTAACAACACCCCAACCTTTAATAGAAGTCCTGAATAATTGTTCTGAACATTAATGATACAAATATTTATAAAATATTTCGAATGTGAACCCCTTCAAATTGTCTCTAAAGTTTAAATATGTTGTATAATTTTTAAAAATCTCAAATCGAATATGGCTTATGATTTGATTTAATCAATATAATCTACATTGAATTGATAGTTTTTAATTTAAAAAATAAATTACGTTTTAGAGAGCAATTCAAATTTTATTTGTAGAATAATGCTTTAGGTACAATCAAATCTAGCAAAGCAAATTAGAGTGCAGAAACCAGTTTTCCCTCAGAATATGGCTATGCTTCTCCAACAACAAGAGAAGACTCGATGCAGCAGCAGATCATGAGGGGTTGGAGAAGAGGATCTTCAGCTGTCTCGGCTTTGAGGATGAGATCATTCACAAACTTGCTCTCGACAAACGCCACCTGCAGGTGGCGCTGCGACACCAGCTGAAGCGTTGAAGATACTTAATTGTCCTTGATGATGTTTGTGTCGTGGAGGAGGAGCTGGAGGAGGAGGACTTCAGCTTATTATTCTCTTTCAAAACTCTAGGAGGAAGAGAAGGGGTAATCATTGTGAACAACAGATACGAAAAATATTTGGAGAAAATCAAAGTCCCGTCCAGCTGCAAGATTAATAAACAGAGTCTTTTGGCTCTTCTAGATGAGGAAAACTGCTGGAATATTTTCATCGATTTGATTATGTTGATCCATCGATCAATCTGATAAATGAATGTAGGTATTGCATATGGATCCTTGTAGTGATTATTATGTGTATTCCTATTTAAATAGGCCTGAGGTTCAGAAAGCTCTTCATGCTAATGTTACCAACTTGTCTTATGATTGAGAACCATGCAGGTTCGTACGTGGTTATATAACTTACTCACCTCTTCTAGCTCCTTGTTTGGTCAAGATCCGTCTAGAAATACAATTTGATTAGTTCAAACTACTTTAATTTTGTATGAAAATTACAGTGCAGTGCAGTGAATGGTTTATTAATTAATCCTGATGATGATGAGTTTGGATTTCTTGGATTTTGGCTATGACGACGTGGTGGGCGATTTCCCCCAGCATCTTCGCCATTAACGGCAGGCCTTCACATTTTTTCAAAATTTCATCTCTTCGCTTCTCCATTTCTGCAGGTACTTGCTCGATTATTCCATCTTTCTTAACTGCATCACTAAAAATATTCCAGCAGCTGTCCTCATCTACAAGAGCCAAAAGACTCTGCTTATTAATCATGCAGCTGGGCGGGACTTTGATTTTCTCCAAATATTTTTCGTATCTGCTGTTCCACGCTTCAACTAGTGTCGCAGCGCCACCTGCAGGTGGCGTTTGTCGAGAGCAAGTTTGTGAATGACCTCATCCTCAAAGCCGAGACAGCTGAAGATCTTCTTCTCCAACCCCTCATGATCTGCTGCTGCATCGAGTCTTCTCTTGTTGTTGGAGAAGCAGAGCCATATTCTAAGGGAAAACTGGTTCTGCGACTATAGAGTAATCAAACCACGCCAATGATTAAAAAAAAACTATGTAACTTCTATTGAACATCACAAGTAATAACTGAGAGTGCCACAACTCTAATTTAACAATCTGAAATTAGCAAGTCATTTCCGAAGTTTTGAGTTTGCATAAAGAATATAAAGTTTAATACAAAAAGAAATTAAACCAATGTTATTTTAATTCACTGTTTGGTATCCAACCAAGAAATTCATACGACAACAATTGTATAAATGTAAAAAGCTAATGAAATGTCTAAAAGCTTTGGGTATATCATAAATCACATGCATCCATCATTGATTTTCTTGGCTTCCATATCTGATCAGATCGTAATGCTTCCCATTGAAAACTTGTGGTTGCATTCGTTGTTCTTGTGCCTACAAAATGGAGAAATATGTTGACATATAATTAAGAAAAGATATGGATAAATGCTAGCAGTTACCTGCAATAACTTTGTCAAGCTCATTTCGTTTTGTTGATCCATCTTAGAATATGGAGCAATATTATTTTGCTGATTAACTGTCGAATTTACAGCCTACAAGGAAGGCAATCCATAAAGAATTAAACCAAAACAATTCATGTAGTCTAAAAATGATTCATAATAGAAAAAAACTGTAAGACATGCGTGAGTAAATAAAATGTGATAAAATATAAGAAACCTGGGCATTGTTAATAACATAAGAGCAGAACAATAAATTAGAGGAAGCTATGAGAAATAAAGAAACCTGGACATTGTTTTCACTTCGTATTGCATTATTTTGCTTCTTTTGCCTTGGACGTTTCTCTAATCTACCTATTGCTCTCTTTCCCGTTTTTATTGATTTTTTCTCTTTCTTTTTCCAACCTTTCACCATAGGTTCAACAGATTCTTGTCCATCTTGATTTGTTGCCTTTTGACTTACTCCAATGTCAAGTTCGGATCCAATAATTGGGTTGCCGAAGCTGGTATTTTCCAAACTTGCATCCAGGTCTTCAATCATCCTAATAAGGCCATTCTTCACATTTTCAAATGCATGTGTTGATAATGTAGCTCGCATAGCCAACTGGTTGTGCAAGTTACCCAACTCTTTGCA
This sequence comes from Perilla frutescens, assembly GCA_026008535.1. NCBI lineage: Eukaryota > Viridiplantae > Streptophyta > Magnoliopsida > Lamiales > Lamiaceae > Perilla > Perilla frutescens. Next base: position 47,320,321 of record BRKX01000010.1, on the reverse strand, counting down.
ACGAACTGCTTTCAGTTTTTTTTGTTCATCTTCATTAGCAGGTTCACAAGGTACTAAACTTGCTCCGGTAGGCTGAGCTCCAACAAAATTTTTCTTAGCATTCTTGGTCCATCTCTTCAAAATATACAAATCAGGAATTTCCACCACGTTATTTAATGATAACACTTTGAGAGCATGTGAACATAAAATTCCTGCAAATTCAAATTTTCTACAACTGCATGACACTTCAACTCGAGAACAGTGAAATACAACCATGTGATGATATTTCTTCCCAAAAGATACCACTCTGTACTGTAAGATTTCTTCAGAATTGCTACACAAGTCTACTTTACAATCATAAGCCTTACTCAACTGTTCTTGAAATAGCTTAAAGACGCTGTGTGTATATATGGTAGCTGCATGCTTCAATATTTGAATTGGAAAAGTCATCGCTGGTGTAGTCTGACTTATTTTAAAATCATCTTTGTACTCTTTATACCGACGATCATCAATCAATCTATCAAAATGGTGAAAGATTTGTAGCAAATCGTGTTTGTAGCTCACATATTTCTTAAGACTACTATGCATACTTTCACTTCGTTGAGTAGTTATCATATCTGCACAAAATGATTGTCGCCCGTAAACTAGGGCCCATTTTTCTCTTATTTTGAATAATCTTTGTAGCCACTCATTGTTCTCAAGTTCATATTTTTCCAGCATGTGATGCCAAGCATTCAGAAAATCATCTTTTTCATCATAATCATATATACATGAACTGAAATCCTTAGAGAAACTTGTGAAGTTTGCAAACACATGACTCAAATGAGTAGCTGCATTCTGATATATATGCCAAATACACAAGCGATGACAAGTTTCAGGCCACTGTGCTGCTAAAGCATTTGCCATTGCTGGATCTTGATCTGTAAGTACAGTTCTAGGTTTTTTTTCCCGACATGGCTTCTACAAATGTGTCAAACAACCAATTAAATGTTGATGTAGTCTCATCATACCATAATGCTGCCCCAAAAACAACTGTTTGCTTATGGTGATTCACGCCAACAAAAAGTGAAAATGGTCTGCCCTCTTTATTTTTTCGGTATGTCGTATCAAAAGAAATCACATCCCCAAAATAAAGATAATCAACCATCATTTGACCATCAATCCATAAAATATTTGCTATCAAATCATCTTCATCAAGCTGAATTGCATAAAAAAAGCTAGGATCATTCAACTGCCTTTGTGTTAAGTATTCTAACACACCTCCAGTTTCACCGGTCTTTGTTTGCACAGTTCTCTTTGAACGCAAGTAATTTCTATAATCTTCCAATATAAATCCAACATTTTTACGACCACCCATCTGTTTCGACATCAAGGTATAACCTGCTTTCGGTGCTATTCCTGAGCTTTCAATAATATCTACTTGTGAAGTTTGCAAAGTATTTATGTTTCGATGAGACCTCAAGAGAAAAGTCTTATTTGGACTTGCTAGCATGTGACCACCATGTTCTGGAATAAACTCAGTAACTGTGTATTTAGCAGTACCTCGTCCATTAATTTTCATCGCTGCCTTACAACCTGTTCTTGTTTCTGGACGATGAGACTTAATATTGGCTTCTCTTTTGTCTGTTGGTCTATGCCCCTGGCATGAACAACAAAATATCCTATCAAGTAATCTTCCATTATGTTGATGACCACTCTATTTTCTGATGCTAAATCCAACTTCTTTTGCATATTCATTATAAAATGTGTAGGCTGCATCATCAGTCTCAAATTCCATACCGACTTTTGGAATTTTCTCTTCCAATATATTCAAGTGTCTCTCGTATATGAGCTTTTCCTCACTGGTATTTGCAGGTTCCTTTTCTTTATTAGCCTCAAAGAAATCTAATCTACGGCATGCATTATTATCAACATATGCATCTTGATCCATAGCTTAAAAGATCTGAAAGCCAACATAGTTGGTTGAAAAAATAAATTATGCTATCAATATCATATGAATATTTAATAATAAGAGACAATCACAATCCAAGGAAAGAAAATAAGATACCACTACTACATGCATTCGTAACTTTCCAAGTAATTGGATTCGTAACTTTTCAAGTAATAACACAAGTAATCGCATTCGGGACTTTTATATAATCACTCCTAGTATTTAATTTTGATGCATTAAAATCAACAATCACTTAAGGGTAGATACAATCAGCTAGAAAACAAAGGGATAAAAATGATAGTCCATAACTTATTTTGCCAAGAAATTCAACAAGAACTTTATGCGAAACAACAATTCATAATTATAATTTATGCTCAAGATAAGGAATAATTATCTAATCACTCACAGTTATTTAATTTTAATACGATCTTAATTGTTTAGATTCAGAGTAGAAAAGAATAGTTGCTGATTTTGTTGCAGACGAGTTTTTTTCTTAAAACTTATGCATTCGGGACTTTTATCGAACAGATGGTGTGTTGTTCATGGAGATTAATTTTTTAACAAAAAAGAGTCACCATCCACCCGCTAATGACAAAATAAAGCAAGAAAAAAGTAGCGAATTCAACATTTTACCTTGTGAACGTGATTGAGAGTGATAACGATACTTGAGGAAGAATCGGGGAACGCAAGATGAGCACAACAGGTTTGCACGATAATTTTGCGGCCCTCTGCAGCAAGTTCAATCCAACGCTGCTGATCTTTTTTTGTTTTTGGAAGAAGAAAATGAATTCCATTTGGAAATATTCTTCCTTCCATGAGGGATTTCTTGAATCTTGGCAAGACGGATTGAAAATTTTATTTTTGGTAATCACCTAATTGACCCTAACCTCATATTCCAATGTTAAGTAACGGTGTTAGCAAATTTAATTAAATTAGGACACGTGTCACTCATCCAACGGTGTATTAGAAGATGTATCACAAAGTGTAGCAGAGGATTTCAACCGCAAAATAACTACGATCTTATTTTTCAAGAATACATTTTACGTTCTAACATGACATATAATATTAATTGCTACTATTAGGTATTACACCCTCCTAGTCCTTGATTATAATCTAGAGCTCCAAATGATTGAACTCGACAATTAAATTAAAATGAGTTGGACTCTGGTGCATCGGTTTGGGAAATTTCTACGTTGCCCAACGGTTAGTGCCCGACACCCGTTGAATTGCTACACGTGTCCTACTTGCTGAACAAAATTTTCATTAAAATAAATTAAATTAAATATCAAAATACATCGTATTTTATAGAGAAATAGTACCATTTCTCTATTGGAGCACTTCCAATTACGATAGCGTATAATTTACCCTTCCAATGTTAATCATTGCTTTACTAAGACTAGTGGAATCAATTTTTCCCATAGAGATCTATTAAATAATTAATTGATTTATGTGTCTTAACATAATTAATTTTGTCCACAATAAATATTTTTTTGTAAACACGAATATTACTTATTTGAATAGTTAATACGTATAATTTTTGTAATATTTGATCAGTGTATCATATCAGTACAAATTATATAATTAGATTTTATCAACCAATTTTAATTGATTTATATTATAGGACCATAATATTATAATATATGAAAATTGTTTTAATGACAATGTTTTTAATAAGGTGAATTAAAATATTTAAATATATTGGCAAAATTGATTTAATTTGCGAAGTCTAAAAACAATTATATCCAAAATAAATTAGTCTATTTTTTTTTTTTTTGAAGTAGGTGAATTAACAAAAAATTTAAGACATCGGCAGAATTAATTTTAACCTCAGAAGATTAAAAATTTGAATAGGCAATTATTTTTTTTGTTATAATTCAAAATAATTTAGATCATCATTATATCAGCAATAATATTCCAATGTATAAAAAATTACTAATATAATTAATTTAGCCTCTTATATGTTGTTTATAGTAAAAAAAAAAAAAAAAAGCTAATTCACAATGGGTGGCAAATTCAAACCCCGAGGTGGAAAGTTACTTCGATTCTCGATAGAAACTGCCCCAATAGTTAAGTTGTAGTTTCTTCATAAATACAGTATATTTTGTGAATTTAATTAAATGAAAAATATTTCCAGCAAATGGGACACGTGTAGCAATCCAACGGGCGTCAGGCACTACCCGTTGGGCAGCGTAGAAATTTCCGTTTGGTTTGGGTGAGTCGCGTCTCATCCAAAAAAGAAAAGAAATGATGTGCGCACGCCTCACACGTGTGTTGTGCAAGTGCCATATTATTATTATTATTATTATTATTATTATTATTATTATTATTATTGTTGTTGTTGTTGTTGTTATTGATTTTTATTTTATTTTTTATTTATTTTTTTTTTCAAAAAATATATCCTAAAATGGAATTATTGAATCTAAAATTGAATCATTAGAGACTCGCGCAGTGCACACATCAATACTAAGGCGTGAGCTCCTGCATTGCACTCGATAATTAATATTTTTAAATTAAATATAAATCTAAATTGAAATGTAATAAACTTTAATTGAGATGGCATCTATATATATATCTATATACTACTATAAAATGGAGTTCTTTCCAAAAAAAATTTCCTCTCAAAACCATCAAATCATCTACATTTTTTATAAATAAAAAATTATTTATACCTTCTCCCCCCTCACTCCCTCTCTCTCTCTCTCTCTCTCTCTCTCTCTCTCTCTCTCACACACACACACACACACATACACGTGTAACACACATTTTTACTTTAGAATTCATTTATGTTATATTCAATTATAACATATTTTCTTATATACATAACATTTAAAATCTATTTGCACAAATGATTAAATATGTAAGTTTTTGCATATTAAGAATTATTGATAATGCTCGGTAGATTTCATTATGTCAAATAATCACGAACAGATATTAAATATATTAAATAAAATAATTAAGTGAATTTTTCGTAAAACATCATAATCGATAGAATGTTTTATTATATTTTATACGTAGATATACTATTTATAATATTTTTTTAATCATATTGAACATGACATAGTTAACAATTTAACATTCTAATTAAACGAATAACTAAATAAAACAAAGATTGCTATTTATAAATGTATATAGTCTACTATATTATTTTTGAAAAAGTACTCTCTAATGTTATTGGATAGATAATTATATACAACTAACATATTTTATAAGGTTTATTACACATTAGTACCTGAAAATTAGACCCTTTTACACTTTTCTCTCAAACTTTTAAAAAATTGCATATTAACGTATATTGTTTGCACAAATTAACTCTTATAGAATTAGAGTATTTTTTCGGCCCGACAAATGTTGGCATGTACTGTCGAAATCTTTTAAATTCAATCTTTAGCTTATTTAATTTGTACAAATATTGGATGTTGTTGTTCTCCAACATACGATATAAATATGTAAACATTTGTTAGTCTGTAAAATTACTCTAGCCCTATAAGCATTAATTTGTGCAAACATACGATATAAATATGTAAATTTTGAAATTTTGGAACACAAGTATAAAAGCATCCAACGTTGGATATTAAAGTGTAGTCAATCATATTTTAAATGAAAATAGAATGAAGATACATAAGTTGCATTATTATAGTTTCTTAAATTGATTTTTTTTTATGTTTGAATGTATATTTATTAACTTTATTTTGACTATATTTATTTTATGTAAAACATAATTATCAATTTTCTTAAGAGTTAAATCAATCAAATCTATATAAATATACAAATTTTAAAACATTTAAAATGAAACATAAATTTTTGTTATAATATTTGTTCACATATATATTTCAGAAATTTTTAGTCATGGTCAATTATACATAACCGTTTCACAAGTCACAAGTCGTGTTGGTTTGAAAGTTTTTATTGGTAAAAATGATGATAGTGTAACATATGTTACTACAAACGCTATATACAATTGCTGCATGATTTATAATATAATATTTTGATTGTAGTAGTTTATTAATTATTTATATAATTATTTGAAATATATTATATTATAATACAATATTTATCATGTACTGCGCGAGTCTCTAATGATTCAATTTTAGATTCAATAATTCCATTTTAGGATATATTTTTTGAAAAAAAAATAAAAAAATAAAAAATAAAATAAAAATCAACAACAACAACAACAACAACAATAATAATAATAATAATAATAATAATAATAATAATAATAATAATAATAATAATAATAATAATAATAACAATAATAATATGGCACTTGCACGACACACGTGTGAGGCGTGCACACATGATAATAATGCAACATAAAATTATGTTTTACATAAAATAAATATAGTCAAAATAAAGTTAATAAATATACATTGTAACATAAAAAAAATTCAATTTAAGAAACTATAATAAATATAGTCAACTTAATTTTTTTTAGATCGAAATAATAATTAATGTCTGATATAAAAAAAAAGATAATCTAACAAATAAAAAATGATATTAACTTATTAACTAAAATATTAATTATCTATAAAATAAAAAAATATAACACTTCTATAAAAAATCTCATGCATCGCTCAGACGAAAATCTAGTAAATCTCTATTAGTCAAGTAGCAGTCTAGGATTGATTCTTTTAAGGTTATGAGCAATAGGGGTGACAATTTTCGACACGACACGAAAATAACGGGTTAGTGTTTGACCTTATTGTGTTTGTGTCGTTATCGTGCTAAACACTATAAAATTAACAGGTTATCTGATAACCTGATAACATGCCAACCTGATAATACCTGATAACACGATAATACGATAAAGAACCTGATAACATGTTACACGAGAATATTATTAAAATTTTTAATATATATATTTATTATTTCAGTTTCTCCTTTTTATATATTTTTTAATGAATTAAATAATTTATATACTTATGTAATAAATATATTTTTAAGTTTATTTTTCTAGTTGTTATGCATATTGACATATTTATCTAAGATGTTTTTTTTTTAATTATTGCTTTATTGTCGTGTCGTGTCAATATCATGTCGTGTCGACATCGTGTCGTATCAACACGACAAAAAATCGTGTTCGTGTCGTCTTCGTGTTTACACAAAATTATCATGTTCATGTTCGTGTCGAACAAATTCTTATCGTGTTGTGTTCGTGTTTGACCTTATCATATCGTGTCGTTATCGTGTCGATACGAAACACGATTTATTAACACGAATTGCCAGGCCTAACGAGCAATATATTTTAGCAGAGTAATATATATTTTGTTTGGTATTTTATTTTATTTTATTTATTTATTTTTAACCGGCGGGACGGGATGAGTTAACCCGCGGCATGCCTGTCTGACGGTGTAATGGGAATTTTATTTTATTTATTTTGTTTTGGTGTAATTTGCTGCTAGAGTGCTAGATCTCAATAAATTTTATACTCCAAAAATCTGTTTAATTTGTACCGGGAGCTCTGAAAAGGCCCATTACGTTGTGGTCCAACACCTCGGGCTGGCCCAATTTGAATTTCGGGTTATTTAGTATATTTCTTTTCGATATTGTTCAATATTTGTGACTCATACATCAATCACACACTATAAACGTAAAATATAGATATAATCATATAATATAATGTTTGATAATATGTGTATGTTATGCCAATTTGAATTTTCATGCCATGTCATATGCTTCATTATTATTATACATGATATATGTATGAACTTTCATACTTATATATCTGATGACATTATGAATATATATACATGATGTGTATTGATGATATAAAACACGTGAAGTAATATTATATAAAATTCTAATAGGGGAATTAAACCAATTTTGTGAATTATTTGTACGAAGTAAAACACGTATTGAAGAATTTATGGTATCTCTTTACACTCAAAAAGGAACAAAGGCATTGATAATTTACAAAACATGTAAAAACAGAACTAATTGAACCAAGAATTAAATCAACAACACGCCGATAAAACGCAATCTCTCTCCAAAAAAATCCAACCATTCACCACTCTGTAATTCAATCTTCGAGATTGCCCAATCAAAATTCCAAATCATTAACGCCAACCAAAAATAAAATTAAAAATAAAAAAAATAAAATCACCCCATTATTTGCAATAGTAAGTCAAAACACTAGAACAAATTAATAAAACGGTCATCGTTGCCTCTAAAAAAATATATATAACAAATCTTGTCAACATTCCTTTAAAGGAACGATGAGTCCGTAGACGTCGCCGGCGATGACTTCCGCCGCTTCTTGCCGCCGGGAGGCTTGCCGCAGACGCATTGACACTCGTATCCGAATATATTGCCAAAGCATGAAAACAAACCACTCTCCTTATCTTTATTAGTCTTACGAGACCGCTGCCCCGACGACTTATAGCTACTCGACGACACGTCGGCGGTGGTGGCACCGTCGTACAAAGGCGGCAGCTCCATCCGCCACCTCTCGAGCTTCGATCTCAGCCCTTCAACGCTCTCATCCATGCTCCACCCATCCAGAACGGAGCTCTGGTTGTCCTCTAGAGGATACCTCCTCTCCGCCATCACCGCCGCCACCTCCGACGGCGAAGGCCCGACCTCGGAGTCGGACCAAGCCGGATTGCCTTTCTTCATCACGGGGCCTCCGATCACATACTTTTGCTGCGGTACGGGCCCCTTGGCCGCGAGCACAGCTGCTCCGCTGGTGTCGCCGGCGCCGTTGATCTTTTGAGGTTTTCCGATGGTTGCAAGCGGTAGTTTATCCTTGGTGGGATCGGCATTATTGGCGTCGAAGATTTTAGCTAGTGATTTTACATCAACGACTTTTTGTGTCGGTGAATCTGGTTTCTCCGGCGCTCCCTTCTTCAGATCAGCCGCTGCTCCGGCCTTTGAGAAGCTGGTCGACTCTTTGCTCAACATCGAATCGCTCACTACCGAACTTGCCTTACCTATTATATTATATTGTTGTGTACATGCGATCAATAATTAGTAAGATGTTCGTTTTTTGCCATCGAAAAAATTAATTTGTGTTTCACTATAACCTTTTTATTTATTATTTCAATTTTAATTTCTTATTATACTTAATTTAATTTGTTCACTGCTGATTATATCTGGTTGGGGTTTTATAAATGATTATTTAATTTTTTAATTAATAGTTGATATGCATTATAATAATTTTTGCTTTCATAATAAATATTATTTAAAATGAATTTACTAGTGAGACCTAGCAAATGTTAGGACAAAAATGATCCTATCTTCTCTTGATATCTGCTTAGCTTGTTGTAATCTTTCTTATTAAATATAAGAATGTTATCAATTTAGAAGTGGAATATATAAGTGATCTATCAATTTGAGACGTGAGAGACCGTGGCTATCAATTTAAAATAAAAAAGAAATATATGTGTATTTATAATAAATTGTTGATTAATAGCAAAGTGAGAAAATGGGGCCCGGGCCGGGTGACGTACCTTTCTTGGCCCTTGGTCTGGGTTCCTCTCTGAGCTCCGCACCACAAATTACGGAACTGGCCTTGCCTGCCTTCTTGATGCCTTCAATTGGAACCATGCATTCCGTTATACTCAAAATGGAGCTTTCTTTAGCTTCCACCTTGCCCTTAACTATGATCATGGAGCTACCGGGAGAGAAATTATCAAACCCCATTGCTTCACTGCGCTCGCTTCTTGATCTGCGCAGCATGGGCCCGTTGCCGGTATATTCCGGTAGAGTCGGTGGATCCTCCATCAGATCGTGGTGTCCGACGGCTGACATGGCGGGCTGCGTGTACAACGGCATGCTTCTCATTGAGCTGTCAAGTAAGGCCACGCCAATGTTCAGGATGCCCTGTGGACGCCCTGATGCCCGACGAACCTGTCATCAAATACCAGATGAAATACTATACAATACAATGTGTACGTCTATAATGTACAAGCTTTTATTATATTTCAGTTTTGTATTTCTTTCCATTCACATATGCATGTACGACCACGAATTTATAGTGATTAAATAATAATATAAAAAGTGAAAAAAACATTTGACAATACCATTTCCCTAGATCATACATGCATGTTATCCGAATGTATGAATCAAAACTTTTTTATAAATTAAATCAAATCTAAAAAAAAATCCAACAAATTAAAAATTGCAATACATTCTCATTATGCATGTTTTTCACGATCCAAAATCACCTTCTTCTATAATAAATTATTGAGGGAAATGATAAATATTTTAATGAACACAAAAACTTATGTAAGATCGTACAGCAGATTGAAGAAATGATGCATGAAGAGGAAATAAAATATACCTGAAGAGCGACGAAACGCATCCCAATATAACCCTGGCCATTCTGGGCTCGGCCACCGGGCTGAGGAATGAGATTCCCGACGAGGCACCGCACCGTGCCGACGAGCACGTCGCGGAACCAATGGTTGGAATAGATCTCGATCATCACGGCGGAGGTGTCCTGCCGGAGAAACTCCTCCTCCACCCGGAACACGAACTTGTCATTCCACGTAGGGTTGTTCGTCCCCTCCTCGTCCACCCTCGATGACAGCTTCCGCCTCGGGTTCATCCACGCCGTTGCATACGTCTTCATCGATTTTGACACCAGCTCCAGATCCTGGGCGGAGATGATGTTGATCTCCAGGAGCTGGTGCGTTTTCGACGGTGGCGCCATTTTTATTTCTTTGGGGAAATATATATATATGGGATGTGTTTGGCGGTGGTTCTGCACCCGCCGCCGCCCAGAGAAGGGTCGACGAGGGGTTGATGAGTGGTTGTTGCAGGGTAGAGAGGAGAAGGAGGAGGTGGAAGCGAGTGCGGCGGAGGATATTAAATTGGGCTCTCTAAAGCTTGCATGGAATGGGAGTGGGAAGGGGGAGATAATTAAGGAAACAAATGCAATACTTTTTTGGTGGTTTTTCACTAATTTTGGCCATTCTTCAATGGCTGGATGTGGAAATTCCTTCACTGTCAAGCATTCATTTTTCTTTTCTATTTTTTTTTTACAATAATAACTGGTGATTTTTATGTGATTTGTTTTTGCAAAATATAGATTAATTAGAACACCAAATTTTCGTATGGCTCATTTTTTTAGCTAGTTTCTTTCTCTACATGCGTATTTTATTTGTTCGGTCATAATAAAAATCTTATTTTCGGTTTCAGTTTGAAATCGTCACAACCAACCAATAATATACTTCCTCCACCCCGTTTGCAAGGTCCATTTTCTATTAAAATAAAAAGAGTAAATAATAAAAAGGTAGACCTTGCTAATTGGGACGGAGAGAGTATTTTTTTTCATCGTTAAAATGAATGCTACCACAATATATTATCCTTATATTAATTTTTTTTTGGCATACAACTTACAGTCTTCAATCAAACAACTATAATATAACTTCATCCAAATTTAATATTTTTTTTAAATTCTTTTTAGTTGATAACTATCTAGACTCAACTAGATTTTCAAACGTGTAAAGATTGCCGTTTAAATATTTTTCCATGGAAATAGTTTCGCATTCTAAATCAGGTGTCACGTACATGAAATGAAAATGTTTCATTAACACTATAATATAATGTACGGCCTACGTTATATATATGTACATGTTTTAGCGGATTAAGTATTTACAAAAATGCCATCGTTTTTTTATAAAACTATTATATCCTAAGTTCCTAACAGCCTACTATTTTGATGTGATCTTGTCATTTATTACAAGATTGCCACTTTTTTTAATTAATTTTCTGTCAATGAGACCACATCCAATTGGAGGGTGAACATGAGTTCTTAGTTGAAATTTTCTGAAGGATATCAATTAAAAGATAATTTTTAATTTCTTTATTATTGATTGTGGTTATAATTCTGTTGGTATATATTTAAAATATATATAAAATGAGCTTTTCAAAGTATAGTATTATTTCATTTCATAAAAAAATATTTAATCTCGTGCGTATATGTATGTATATATGTAAAATACATACACACACACACACACATATAGAAACAAATTCAAAAACTTACTATTTTTCGGTATTTTATTTACCACTCCTTCTGTTTTTGAATAAGTGTCATTCTAATACTTTAATGGGATAAGGTCCAAATTGGCCACCAAACTTATTTGGGGGCTCAATTGAGTCACTACAACTTTTTTGGGCTCAATTGGGTCACTGCAGTGCTAAAATTGGCTCAATTGGGCCACCGCGTGACGGAGCCCGTTAGGGCTCCGTTAAGTATTGTCAAAACGACGTCGTTTTGATCTTTTTTTACCCGACCCAATACCCCGACCCACTCTCAATCCAAAAACCCGACCCAAGCTTCAAAAATCAATTTCCTTTCCATTTTTTTTTAATTTTCATTTTTTTTGTTTAATTTTTCTTTTCTTTTATTTTATGTTCTTAGTATGTTCTTTGTCTAAAATCCAACCTCCAACCATGATTTGGGTCTGATTCCAAAAATCTTTTGTTATGGGGCGTAAAAAACCAAATTCTGGGACAACAATTTGCAAAAACAGTAAGAAAAAAATCCAAGAAGAAATTAGCCAAAATTGTCTTCAAAAAAATCCCAGTAAGAAATTGGCCAAAAATTGTCTTCAAATCTAGACAACAATCTGCAAAACAGCAAGAAAAAAATTCAGTTTCATCTCCCAGATCTGTTGTCAAAAAATCAAAAATTCAATCACAAAAAAATTCAACTCCTAGTTCCAAGATTTTCTGATTTTCCAGAAAATCTGGCAATAGCTTGAGTTTTATTTTCCCCAATTCCAAGATCCAAAAATTCCACAAACCCCCAAATCATTCAAACCCTTCGCCATGGACCACCACCACGATCCGCCACCTCCGCCGCCCAACCTCCGCCACACCACGACCTCACAAATCCTCCGGCAAACTCATCACTCTCTCATCGAGAATGACCCTTCCTTGAAATCCATCCTCTCCCACCTCGATTTCTCCGCCTCCTCCCACCACCACGTTCATCGCCACTTGACCTTCCGCCGCCGCCGTGCCTTCCTCTACCTTTCGTGCGTTGGAACTCTCAACGATGCCGTGCCTTCTCTGGATTCCAGTTTCGATCGCTCTCTCTTTCACCCCTTCTCTAGAAAGGACAGAAAAAGAACAAAAAATAAAATAAAAGAAAAATTAAAGGAAAAATAGAAAATTAAAGAAAATAGAAAGGAAATTGATTTTTGAAGCTTGGGTCGGGTTTTTGGATTGAGAGTGGGTCGGGGTATTGGGTCGGGTAAAACAAGATCAAAACGACGTCGTTTTGACAATACTTAACGGGCTCCGTCACGCGGTGGCCCAATTGAGCCAATTTTAACACTGCAGTGGCCCAATTGAGCCCAAAAAAGTTGTAGTGACCCAATTGAGCCCCAAATAAGTTTAGTGACTAATTTGGACCTTATCCCTACTTTAATTAGTTTTGATTTGACAAATAATGTATGTTAATAAAAGTGGAAAAATATTCACATTTCCTCACATTTGTCCTCATTTAATATATTCAAACTTTCCTATTTAACTTATTTAATTCATTTACATAATATTGTATAATGTAATTTACTTATTTTATTAATATATATACATTTATCTAAAATAATATTTATTCAGAAACAAATTACACTGTGCATAACAGTATATAATGAGTAGCATATATGCAACATTCACATTATATGACTAGTGTGTGTGTGTATACACGTGTCACATAAACACATGTTTCAATATACTCGTGACCGACATAATCAAAGCGGACCCAATTATATTAATTAATCCCACAGCGCTGCATGCATGGAACATACGTAAGCCAATACGTACCACAATTTCATTGCCTTACTTGTTGGACTATTTTGCTAATTATCATTTTAATTAAAATTTATTACCGAAATAGATATATATCTACTCCAATCTTCCAACTATATATATCATAATTAACTACAGCATTAAAATTCCACCCCAACTAACTAGTAACTACCAACATCTAAAATCAAATAATTCATCAAATCTTACTCTATATAAACACTGCACCTCCATGCAAACACGCACAAGCAGCTCTTCGATCAATTTTACTATAATTAAACTCAAGTACATATTTTCTTCTTGCAATGGCAGGAATAGTGAAGTCATTGTGCACGGTGCTCATCGCTGCCATGCTGATTGCAGCGGTTGCTCCACCGTCTGAGGCGGCGATAGGATGTGGCAGTGTGGTTTCGTACCTGAATCCATGCCTTCCCTACGTGACCGGAAAAGGTCCATTGGGCAAGTGCTGCGGCGGTGTAAAGGGTCTCTATTCCGCTGCGAAGACGACGCCGGACCGGCAGAGCGTCTGCAGCTGCCTGAAATCTCTTGCTGGTTCATACTCCGGCGTCAGCCTCAACAAGGCCGCCGGCCTCCCCGGCCAATGCGGTGTCAGCATTCCTTACAAGATCAGCCCTTCCACTGACTGCTCAACGTGAGTCAATGTCATTCTTTTATTTCTCGATCTTCATAAGTTAAAACTTTTTTGAAGTTTATTTTATCAAAACAAAACCTTGTGTGAGGCTATATTACGTGTCAAAATTTGAATCCAAACTCATATTTAATTACATACATGTATGTAAGTTTGTTGGTGTTTGATTGGATTTAAATCCGGATCTTAACATTATTTTATAAATTTTGACCTATAAGACAGTCTCACACTTTTATTAATACATATTGTGTGTATTTTTTTAGTAGTTACGAGATTATTTAAAATATAGAGAATATGTGCATGATATTATCCATGATTTTTAGGAAGCTGATTTAATTTTTAAAAAATAATTCAATCTTTGGATAATCGATCGAGATATTATTGTTTTATAATGTAATAATTAATGTGCTTTTCGCAGGGTGAAGTGAGCTTAACCCGATGGAGATCAAGTCAAATTATATCCCAGCAACCTACAAATAATTACTATAAATAAATAAAGAGCTGTTCTCTATAGAGTCTTTGCCGAGCTCTCTCTATATATATGTGCCATCTTTATTTACATGAGGATGTAATGTAATATTTGCCGTCTTTTGGATGGAAGTAGCTTTCTAATTTTATATCTTGTGATTTTCTAATAGATTACTCTACATATAATTTCTATATGCAAGGGTAAAATTTAAGGTTCTTAATAATAAAAATAAAAATAATAATAAAATAAAAAATTAACCACGACGATTATACAATATCAGAGTACGTATGTGATGATAAATTAAGCTAGCTATACTTTTGTGTCTCCTCGGGGACACCTGCTCAAGCGATGGAAATTTGTGTAAAAAGAGACTTTTCGAGTTTGAAATACACTCGGAAACACACTTCTCTGTTGTTACAATGTAATCGGAAATGACAAAAATAGCAATAGTAAATAAAATAAAATAAAACAGTAGCTGAGGCAAAAGTTTAGAGTCTTTCTGTAATACCCAAAAATATTATCAAATAGACTACATTAAGTTTGGGCCAAACAAGGTAGATTTATAGAATTTAAGTGCTAAAAGGGCCAACTTAGGGTAAGTGGGCTAAATTAAATTAAAAAAAAACAGGCCTAGTTCTAAAGAAATCAAGCCTTGGGCTGAAGCCCAAGCTCAGATAAATATAAATACACCTAAATGCACTTTAAAATCCATTTTCTCTTCCATTTTTCAGAGGTGAGTTTCGCATATTTTCTTCTTTTTGTTTTCCCTCCTCCTTCAAGACGATTTCCGGCAAGGTGGCCGGAGGCGGAGCGCCGCTGCCGGACCACTGTCTGTCGCCGCCGGAAAATACCAAAGTTTGGTCAAATTTTCTAAAATGCAATATTCAAGCCTCTCTTTACCTTATAAACACTTTGGAACTTGTTTGGAGGGAGAAATGAAGGCTGCAATGGCCGGAAAAGGGCCACCATGGCTGCAAGTCGGAGCTTTTCCGGCGACTTTTTTCGATGGCCGGATCTAACATGCAACCACACCATAGTCCTCCCCTCTTCCTCCTCTACCCCTTTCTTTATTTTATTTTGAAGATCCATAGTGTTTTAAAGGTCAAAATTCGAGTTAAACTCCATGAGTATCAATATCTGAAAAATCTTACTTCTCCATTCTTTTTTATTATTATCTTAATTCAGTGTTCTTTTGAGGTTTTCACCCTTTGAAAAAATATTGTTATTTTATTTTTCTTTTGATGTTGAAGGTGTTGCATGCAAATAAATATGAAAAATAGAGAGTTGGTGCATGTGTGTGAGTGTCGACCGACCACTGGAGAAGCAAGAATGAGACTTAATTATCATCCTATATTTTTTTTAGGTTGTATAAGTATGCAGTGAGGAGATAACTAGTTTTAAATTTTGGTTGCCTAATTTCTAAGTGTGCAGAGATAAAAGAGGGTGAGGGAATTTGTTGGTTCTCTTGTAAGAAAATAAATTGATAAACAAAGATGTGGATGTGTGTGCAGTGAACGAAAAGAATGTTCAGAGAGAGAGAAACTCTTATTTCCAAAGTACAGTAGAGAGAGAAAACATTGATTGGTTTTAAAATGTGTGATATATGTATATGTATTGGTTTTAAAATGTGTGATATATGTATATGTATGTATGTATATATATATATGAACACACGTATATCTTTGAGGAGTGAGAGGAACAATGTTGAAATTGCTTCAATTACAAGTTTGTACTTGTGTGTTGGTGTGAGTCCCAACTTTTAAAATAAAAGAAGAAAGAGAGAGAGAGATGAATAAAGTAGTGGGATAAAGTAATTTTGGGTTGTTGTATGTATGTCAGGGGCGGTTTTGAGGGTGTGCGGGGTGGGCGACTGCACAGGGCCCCGAAAAATCGAGGGCCCTCGAATATATATAGGTCCATATATGTATATATAGATAAATAGTTGAAAATATTATCAATTAGTCATTTAGCTCAATAGAAAACCACTTTCTTAAAGTTTCTTAGTGCTAGGGATCGATTCTTGAGTGTAATATTTTTTTTTTACTGCTTACGCTTGGGGCCCTTTGACATAATTCCTTTTTAAAAAGTAGGGCCCTCCCATATTCGCACAGGGCCTCCGATAGGCTAGCCCCGCCCCTGATGTATGTGGAAAATGAGGTCAGAAGAGAGAGAAAGACCTTGATATTGAATTATCACTTTTGGTGTAAGTATAGAAAGAGAAATGGTGGGTTGACTTGGAAATTAAAAGTGTTGGTGTGTGTGGGGAAAATCGATGCTAGGTTACACGCACTGCGCACCGCCACTAGAATGGCGACACGTGGCGCAAGGTCGATACAGATGAACAATTTCTCCAAAAATAGACTGAGTTGCTAAGTCTCGGAGTCAACTCAGTGAGTGACCGAGTCAATGCGGAACATTGAGTCTTGAGCCTGTCAGATACATTTAATGCAATGGCAGACAGATGTGTAGACTTATGTTCTTTACAAAACTATCGACGGATCTATCTATCTAAAAATATGCTGTTAATTTGTACTGATTTTTCTTGTAATTTTTTCTAGATTTATTATAGTGTGAGATGTATAATTTGAAAATTCGACTTATATTTTCCGTCCATTGAATGAATTATTTTTAATTTTTTGTTGTTTTTGTGGATTGATAGTTTTGATTTGACCCTTTTACAGCTGTTATTTATTTAGAATTTAGTTTTGTTTTCGTATGAGTATTTATGCAGATCATTGCTTGCCCTGCTGATGAACTTTGGCAAAGCTTTCCAAGAAAATAAGCGATTCACAAATTTGTTGGCCCCTAATTTATCGAGAACCAAGATGAAGGCGTCATCCTCGTCAAGTGCAAAGAGCGAAGGTAATCACTGCTCCATACAACTGAAACACAACACATATCTTTATATATATAAAAGTAAGAAGTTATTCCTTATTTAGTAAGTATAGTTTTCCCGCCTAAATCAATTACTATATTTAGTAATTAATTCATTTTTATATTGTACTATTGTTTTAATTAATTAATCCTAATTATCATCTTAATATAATACATAATAGTAAATTAACTAAATATATATTGAATTAATTATATATATATACTATATATCATATCTTTAATTTAATTTAATATGATAGTTTATATTACATTATCTTAATATAAATTAAGACAAATATGCATATATTAAATTAATTAATTAATATCAAATCTAAAATACTATATATATATATATTAAAAAAATGTAATATTATATTTTTATATAGGATATTAAGATACGATATATAATTTAATATAAATAAATTAATTTTATCTTAATATATATATATATATATATTAAAATAAGATATATAAGATGTGTACTAAGATATATATGGCATAATATATAAACCATTTAAGATAATACTATATCTTAATATATAACATATGTGCGTGTGTTGTTGTGTGTGTACATTAATATAATATAATATAATAAGATATATAAGATAGGATACAAAAATTAATTAACATTTTCGTTACAATTCTTAATTAATTAAATAATTAGATAATATCTAAATCTTAATTTTGATCTTAATATATAAATGTAAAGACAAGTAATTA
This sequence comes from Perilla frutescens, assembly GCA_026008535.1. NCBI lineage: Eukaryota > Viridiplantae > Streptophyta > Magnoliopsida > Lamiales > Lamiaceae > Perilla > Perilla frutescens. The sequence continues at coordinate 47,301,940 of BRKX01000010.1, read as the reverse complement.
CATGCATATATACCTCCCTAATCCGCCTAACATGAGAAGAAAATAAAAGCTAAATTAGTCTATAATTTATCATAATTAGGTGCACTAATACTAGGATTTAATATATTTTCAAATCAATTCAATAATCCATAAATTCCCCTAACTATTTATTAATGGATTTCCACATTTACCTTAATTAGTTATAATCAATATACTTAATCCCATCAAATCAAAACCCTAAAATATGTATTAATTAATGAATTAATTAAAAAAATTCATTATATATAAGGGTTGGTGGAATTCATTTTGTATCACATCCCCTCATCAGTTTTTGTTTTATCGAGAAATGCCGTCATATGTTTTTGTGTTTTTAAATATCATTATTTTATTCTATTTTTTGCTTGCATATTTGTGTTTCTAATAGTCATGTTTCTTACTATTAAATTTGTGAAGTATTGATTTCATTCCGTTATAATTAAAAAAAAGATGCATCGACAAATGGCGTGCTCCCTGGTAACACCGTAAAAGAGAAAGAAGAGAAATGTCAAAAAAGAGAGGAGAAACAAAATTGTGAAGAAGAGCCGATCATACTTTTTTTTTCATTCAACATGTTCATTTTGTTGTTGGAATGGAAAAAAATATCCAGAATTTTGTGGACTTTATTTTGCTAAAATACTTATTTTTTCTTTATGATGCAATTTAATGTTAATTATTAGTATTAAATTATTATTTTATAGTAATGTATAAATATTATTTCTATTAATATTATATTGTAAAATTATTAGTTATCTATTATTCCTAAATATTAGTCTTATAAAATCTACACCTATTATTGATTGTGTTTTATTATGCACTAATTAATTGTACGTTTATTTAGTTGGGATTAGTTTGTTTTTATTGTTAATTTAGTATTACCAAATATATAGAATTATTATAATTATTGTAAAATCAACTATATATATGTATGATTAATATGACTTCATGACAAAGATTAATATTCATTTTAATTTTTTTTGTGTAATAAATAGTTTATAAAAAATAATAATTTTATAATGTTGATTTAAATAGATTTTTCCGACCAATAATTGTGCCAAATACACACACACATATGTAGACCTTTCTTGAGTTGTATATATATATATATATGTGTGTGTGTGTGTGTGTGTGTGTTTCGGGTTTTTTTATATTTTTGGTAATCAAATGACTTCCATGTGTGTTATACTGCACAAAATCATATTCAAATGTTATAGGTGGTGGCTTTTTAGTTATACTACACAATATCATATACAGAAGATACTCATATGCATGTGTAAATTCTCCAATTAACCATTTATCTTAATTATATTTTTGTAGTATTTTTTTAGTTTCACATTATTTCTTTTTAAATTTATTTTTTTCTCTTAAGTAATAGTATAATCGTATCTATCCAACCATCAATAGTTAGTTATTGCAATCTTCACTCCATTAGAAAGAACATATCTACACTATCAAGAATTTTATAAACTTCATCATATTAATTACCATAACCGAAATCAACTATCTCATACATAATTTGGAGTGATTTCCATTAATATTACTCATTTGAAGAACAAGTCCACCCCAGAGCATCAAGTGATCATATTGAGTAGGATTTACCCAAAACACTTAATATTGGTGAGTTTTCATTAATATATTAGAAATTAGATGACAAGATGTTATTGACATCAAAAGGTGCATAATATATATAATTTTATGTTTTGAATTCCAAGCACAATTATCAAGTGATGATCTATTTTGTAATAGTCCAAAAGTTAATGCGTAAATTATGTTATTCACAACATTGAAGATAGATTGGAAGGTGAAGATGAAATAAACATAACAATATTAGTTGCAAATGGGAGAGAAATAAATATATGCTACCTTATTTTATTCGATAAATTATTTATACAATAAATTTTTAATTCTTTAATGTTTTTCTTTAATATTTAGATATCATATGTATATTTTACATATCATAAATAAAAATGACGAATGTTTAATTTCACACTACATATAGATTGACGTTGTACAATAATATAATATAATATATTTATACCCGTATGTAAGGAGACGTAAAGTGATATAATGTTAAAGATGGAGTTTAAAGGTGTTATCTATAAATAAAAGATATATGGTGAAATATTGATTAAATCGTGGAGGTGTTGTTCAAGTAGTCACAACTCTCACATGATTAGTTCTATTCATTTCACACAGTCCAGAGGCATGACAGAGATGTATATAATACAATAATATTCTTAAATGTGTTTTATAGATGTGTCCTTTTTTTCTTAATTTTTTCATTGTGTCTAAAATTATAAAAGATTCTAATTATGTTGTAATGGATTTCGGACGGACCAGTTATGTCATTTGTTTTATTGGGCACGATGAATGAAAATTTATTAATGGATATGAGTTGTCTACCAATAAAATAGTGAACAAAATTGAATATAACGTTATATATTTTGTATAATGTTTATGATTATTTCTAATAATTATTTAATTATGATTTAATTATTTTATCAATTTATAAAAAATATTTATTATAAAATTTATTTATATATTTCTCACCGTGCATCGCACGGGATGTAATACTAGTATTATCATATAACATTCAATTCCCTTCTTGTCTAGCTGCTTCTTCAAATTATAATCATCATAATAATAAAAAGATTCAATTTTTACCTTTGAAAATGTCAAGGATGCAGATCTTAGCTTTTTCCTGCTGGAAAATATGATGGCGGAGACCGCCTCACTGGAGTTGGTAGCCAATGGAAGCGCGATGAATGATATGAATAAAGTAGGAATCTGTGTCGCATTCGAGAAATTTTGAACAACATCAATAAGAGGATCTGCGAATGCGGCTGCGATCACAGTTCCGAGCAACAATAGCAATACAGCTTTCACTGTAATCGACCGTGAGTTCTCCTCCTCACCCTCTTCACTCTGTTCTCCGAGAAGAAAATGTTGTCTCTTTGTTTGGAAACCCACCTCAGGGCTGCTCTACCACGATGACAAGTTAGAAAACCTCTACCAAAATGCTTATTGCTTGATGCAGCGGACATGATTTTGTGTCCAAAGTTGATTGATTAGTCAATCCATCTGTTTTAGTTGAGAAATAAAAAAAATTGCTACTTTTAACGTTTGGGACCAAAAATGGGAGTAAAAGTTAACGATAAATGTGACGGAAGGACCAATTTTGATGTCCCAGGACCGTTTTTGAAAAAATTGGGGCCATTTTCGGATTCGACCGTGTCCAGTGGAACCAAAAATGAATTTTTCTCGTCGGGACGGACACCTACCAAACGCCTCGCCCGAAGCTCCATTGCCGCCAATGTCATAGTGCTAGATTTCTTGTTGTAATGTACATAGTTGTAGGCACAACCTTGCACGACCGTTTTGGATGTGTTTCTAGCTTTTTTTAGTATCTAGTGCTGTTACTATCCTTTTGTTTTCATAAGCCTATTATAGGGGGAAGGTGCTAACTAATTGTCAGACGAGGACGAGTGAGCGTTGCAAGGAGTATCCCCTCCAACTACCGCATGTTGTAATTGCTACTAAGCTATAATGTACATGCAATTTACATTAATGAAGATTTCCTTTCGATCAATTGTGTTTGTGTGCTGCTTACTTTGCTGAGATCACTAAAAGCACCAGAAAGTGTGAATTGCGTCGTCACCGTGCATCAAGCTTTGCGAGTAAAGCTTAACGAAAGTAAGGTAGGAAGTAGATTAGGACGGACTACTAGCCCACAATGCACTCTTATATTAACCACTACAAGTGTCCCATGACACTCCGTCCCAATAAGATAAACTTATTTGCCTTTTTGGGATATTTCGATTTGTAGGCGGGTTTCCATATATATTTGACTAATTTACTAATATATACACCTTTATTTGTTATCAAAAAAATAAATATGGACATATTAAGAAATTTTTTAATTAATTATATTTCTCAATTTTTTTCTCAATCATTGTGAAAATCTCAATCAGCCTATCCTATGAATCTTATTAGAATGGAGAGAGTATATATTACGTTTTTGTGTTGATATAACATACGTTTTTTCCCAACATTTTTTCCCATATCTATTTTTTAAATCCATGTGTATCATCATTTTAATACCACATTTTTTTATGGGGGCATATTTATTAAAAACTTAAAAGATCGGATCTCTTTTAAAATATCTTTTGAGACCGTAACATTTTTTAAAAAAATCACCAAATTAAAATTAGGGGAATATATGGTATTTATTTGCTCTCTTCAATTAAAATATAAATATATAAAGAGAAAAATGAGATGAATTGACATTGAGATTGAGTTGGTTGAAAAAGAAAGGTTCGGTTGTATTGACCAATCTTAATTAGATCTTATCTTCGTCACGTGGGGAAACTCATTTTCTAATCACAATCCCACCGCCCCCACAAACACTTGCATTAGATTTTTCCCTTCAATTTATTGCTTAGTTTTAACTGAATTGATTTAAAAAAAGAATGAGTGAATCGGTGCTGCAAACAGAGCCATCCTTCTGTATATACACAGATGATGAGTTCGGCGAGCAGGTGGGGAATGCGGAGGTGATGAGGGAGAAGATAGAGAGAACTGCTACAATTGGAGATAACATCGAAGCTGAGTTCAGTTTCGCGGGAAATGAGATGAGAATGATCGAGGAAGATGAAGACGAAGAAGACGGCGGAGATGGAGATGGAGACGGAGAGAAGGTGTCGGGCAGATTTAAAGATCTCAAGATTGAAATTGGAGGTGAGCAAATTAGCCCTCCTATTCATGAACCCAAAACGGACGGCAGAGATGCGGCCACTCTCAACAAGTGGAGAAATCATGCTCAATATTTGGAGGTTTGAGTTTCTTCACTTCATATTGTTTTTGTTTGCTGTATTTATTGAGTAGGCTAATATTAGGAGGCCCCAGTTTGCTTACGCTGTCTTGAAAAAATATAATTTAGGAATGTAGCCATTTTCTAAGTAGCTTGACTTAGAAAACTTTAAATATAAGGGAGTGTTGGTCAAGATGTCCATGTTTGAATTCAAACACATTCGGATGCAGTTAAATTACAAACATTTCATTGAATATAGACTTAAATCTAATATTATTACCATCTAACAAGTATCCATCTTTCGGATGGTCTAACATAAGTTTTTGTGACATTGAATATGGACTTAAATCTGATATTAGTACCGTCTAACAAGTATTGATCTATCGAATGGTCTAACATAAGTTTTTGAGGGGTGGACATATATGAGCTTTTGGCATGTTAGACTCATATTTGATGTTATTGACTACATTTACAAGGTCTGGTCACTAGGCTCTATATAAGTGACAAGCTTTTTAAATCTTATGGTAGTTGATTAGGCATCAACATATCAATAATGCTTCAAGAAAATCTAAGAATGGAGAGGAAATAGACCTGGCACAAATTTCTTGCCAACTATTGTGCTCCAGAGCTCTAACTGAAATGCTTTTCCCCATAGATTATGCCACTCAAGATTTTATCAGAATTCTGTTTTTGAATTGAAATGTCGAAACATTGCAACAGTCCACGGGGGATCTTTATGGTGCTGAGGAATACTATTTCCAAGCTATGGAGGCAGATCCTAATGATGGTGAAGTGATGTCTCAATACGCCAAGTTGGTATGGCAGCTCCATGGCGACCAAGCTAGAGCCTCGCGTTATTTTGAGAAGGCGACTGTGGCTGCTCCAGCTAATAGGTGAGTTTTTGTTTCTTTTACTGTCATATTGTTGCTACCATAGTTCTTGCATCTGAATTTCACACAAAAATTTGATGTTATGAACTAGCATTATTACTGGTCTAACAGCTGAAGATTTGGTTCGTCTTTGCAGTGATGTCCTTGCTGCATATGCAAGTTTCCTGTGGGATATAGATGAAAGTGAAGAAGAAGAGCATTTGTCTGATGGCACACAGGTGGTTGTTGTTTGTTTTTGGCTGAGGTTAAAGAAGTTAAAGAGCTGAAGCTCATTGTGTTTGATCAGAAATGGCAGGTTGATGAGAATCCTGTTCTTCTGGATGCTTTGGCTGGAGATTATAAAGAAGAAACGAGGCCGTCTAGTCCTCCGTTACATCTTGCCATGGGGCTAGGAATCAATGGTGCTGGTTTTGGTGGTTTTAATGATGCTGTTGACTACATGAATTCAAGCTCTGATGACAGTACTAATGTTGAAGACTACTATAGGAGGATGGTTGAGGAAAATCCTCGTAATGCTGGTTTCCTGAGAGATTATGCTCTTTTCTTACATCAGGTAAAATGAATCTCCCTCCAGTGAGAGTTCTCTGAGTCTGTAATAGTTTAGTCAAAAAATTGAGCAAAGAGGCGTTTCTTTTGTGTGGCAATTAGGATTCATTGTCTGCTGTTAGGATTATTTGTTGTGAAATGATATTTTATTTCGTATTGCACCAATGCATGCCATGAGTTCATTGCTACAAGACTATGATGTTCAGAAAGAGCTGGCATGGATAATAACTTCAGTTGTCTTGCAAGCATGAGAAACAAATATATATTCTGCAAATGCAGTTTGATTTGCTTTGTTATTCTAATGACAGAAAAAGGGAGATCTGCAAGGTGCCGAAGAATATTATTCACGAGCAATACTAGAGGATCCACGCGATGGTCAGATGATGTCTCTGTATGCTGGTATAGTGTGGCAGCTTCATGGCGACAAAGTCAAAGCTTCAGCCTATTTTGAACGAGCCATTGAAGCATCTCCAGAGAATAGGTAACAATCAACACATGGCATATTGTGGTGGTTTTATTGCAATTTTAGCTTCAACAACTATAAATTCATATGAACACAAGATGGCTTGCTGGTTGGAAACCTTAAGTACGTACGGCCTAGTTGATCATAGCTTCGCCTCACTTGAAATTGAGTCGAGCACTGACAAGAACCTTCTTTAAGAATTAAGATAAAAAAAAAGAACACTGAATTCACAGACATATCTAGCTACAAACAATGCATATGTACAATAATTGTCATGTTAAGAATATTTTCTTTTTTCAGCAATGTGCTGGCTGCATATGCTAAATTTCTCTGGGAAATAGATGCTGAAGAAGATGTCGAAGACGAAGCGCAGAGGATCAGCAACTGATTGGTATATATCAAAATTTGAGGATAATTTAGTTGCTATGAGGTTGTTGAATAGTTATATCAGTTTTTCTTTATCTGTAACAATTCAAGAATATGCATTTATTAGGCATAAATACATGAGAATCTGAGCTTAGCTCATGAAATTTCGAAACGTGGTGTACTAATTTAGGATTCAACTAAAGAAATATACACACACCAAATATACTTTTCAGTTTAATTAATCAAATGTTTTTTTGATTTTGTTTTTAGAAAAATGAATCGATTGAATTCTTTGAATAAAGATCATGGTTAATTGCATGAGTAAATGTTATAAGCACCAAACATGTGCTCTTTCTACACTTTTGTCTCAAAATTTAATAAGTAACATATCGACACTTAACCTTGGCATACTTAACATTTTTAGTACTGGTAAAAAATTTCGATGACTTGGACTGTCGAAAATAATTTTCACGCCATTTTAATAAAGCGGGTGAAAACCAAAGCTATCAATTGTTGGGTACTAACGTGTAAATAACCCTAAAGATCACAATTTTTTTTTTCCCTCAAATGAATTCTCATGTTTCTTTCTGCTTCCACCCTTTATCTCTCCCAAGACTTGGTCTTTACCATTTCGACTTCGGATTTCTTTCAATTCACAGTTCACACATGTATAGATATATGATTTCAAACTACAACAATGAAATAAGAGATCTTCATAAAATATGGAAAAAAGGAAAGTCACATTCTCAAATATACTGAAGTAAGCTTCCAGCAGGTGCCAAATACTTGGAAAATTTCAATCAGTAGTAGTTTCTGCAGATAATGCAGAAAGCCAAGATGGTTATAAGCAACAAGAACATTGAAATGGCGTCGCCATCTTCTGATATGTATGCATTGTAGCAGAGGCTAATCCATGCATCTTTCTCTTTCTTGAGATGAAGCAAAATCTAGGCCTTCACAAATCTACAATGTTACTGTTCCTATTGATTCTTCCCTTGCGCTAGGCTAACACGCATTGTGCGCCCTTCTAGTTCCTGAAAAAAACGAACGAGCAACACAAATGCAGTCGTCAACAACAATCATTGAGGCTACATAACATGCATTGCACAACAAAACTTTGAGAGAGAATCCAGTACCACTCCGTTCAGTGCTTCGAGTGCAGCTTCCAGTTCAGATCTCGTTTCATAGCTCACGAAACCATAGCCACGAGACTTTCCCGTCTCACCATCATACAGAACTCTTGCTCCAATCACATTTCCGTATGGCTGAAATGCTCGTGTTAGACTCTCAGATGTAACTGCCCATGATAGATTCCCTACAAAAAGTTTGTGTTCGGTTTCTGGATATAGGGGATCCTTCGGTTTAGGCTTGTCTGAGAAATTAACTCTCAATGTCCTACCACCATATTCCTGCCAAACAAACAAGAAGAATTAGTTTTTAAGCTGGAAAGGTGTTGAAGGGATGTTGACAGCAACTTGTTAAGAAATGGCCTTTTTTTTTTCTCTTGCAGATAGATTCTTACACTCCCATCAAGATTTTGAATGATTATGTTGCATTCTTCGACGCTGCTCATGGTCACAAATGCAAATCCTCTGCTTTTTCCCGTGTTCCTGTCGTAAAGAACCTAAAGGTTTGCAATACATTAGTTCACACTTACTTCTCAATGAACATAACATAATTAGAGTCAAGTTTTTTTTTTTTTTTGTTTACTACAAAGCTTCCACTTCCTCAACAACTCACCAAATCAAAATGTTGAGTGTAAGAGGGATTGACAAGAACATCAAACAGATTGTGACAAATTCATAAATTACGACACAATTGTGACATTGGACACGTAGCACGTGCAGTGTTCTTGTTAGCTGGACCGGATTCACATTAGCTACCGAAGGAATAATTCTTGGATAGACTGCTGTTGCAAGTTGCAACAGTCCTACTGCAGAATAACTCTGTATAGTCTAAGAAACCAGTTCTATTTGATTGAACAATTCCTCAACATATTAGTGTTATTCATGCAAAAAATGCTGATCAAATCATACTTGCATTTTTTGGATTGCATTGTTTCATTGAAGTTCGATATTTGGAATGACAGAACACACAAAACAGTTCATTCCCAAAAATCAATTAAAAGAAAGGCAAGGTGAAATTGCTTGGGATGTAGAAGATCAAAATTCGCAAACAAGAAGATTTTCTTAAGATTTTTAAAGACAAAATATTTCATCTATTCCACAATTGAATCAACTAAGGCTGTATACATAAGAGCATGCATCAAATCGAATCTCATGCCTTATTCATAAGTAAAAAATGGTGCTAGATGAGAATAACCAAGCATAATGCATAAGCTTCATACTCACTCAAGTAGATTACTTGATTGAGCTTTGATTTATGAATTTGTCCCCCAGAGACAACTATAAGATCCTAACACTCTTCTTTCCCTCTTTCTTTTCTAGCTTGAGTAGATGAAACTCAAATTCACTATATAGGAGAGATAATCAAACAGCATTCAATGCTTATTAATTTTAGCTAGTCAAGGTCATCATGTATTGCTGATTCACTCCGACCACATTTGGTATGAGATTTCTCACTACATTTCGTGTTACATCTCATGTTTCAGTGTCACTCCTACACCTCATGTGTAATATATATCATATCCCTCGAGCACATTATAAATGTACATACGTGTATTAGTGAAGTGAAATATAAGAATGCAATAAAGAAACTTAAGTTGCTCCCATATAATCATTTGATGCATCATGCATAAACTATTTTTTTTTTTTTCGGATAGAAAGTTTCCTAAATCATCACAAATCCAATTCAATCATGCATACACTGCAATGAAGTCTGTTGTATAAAACTTTACAATCATCAAGAGATAATACATATCAATACTCAAAAGCAATTTCTCAAAAAACAACTTATAAGCATTTTTCATTAACACCCAAAAATAAAACTTGGCCATTTTTTGTTGCATATAAAATTATAAAAAATACAAATAAAATTGCAATTGAATAAAATACCTCAACCAGCTCAGGACTTGCATATTCTTGAATAATACCAGCAAGCTGAGCACTATCACAAAGATACGGCAAATTTCCGAAGTAAAGCTTAGTGTTTGCTCCAGAATTCTCCGCGGCAGCAACGCCATCACTAGCCAACACATCCGCCTCTTCAGCCTCCTCCACCGGCGGCGGATCCTCCGCCGGAGCAGTCAAAGCCGCCTCTTCTTGCGCTACAGCGGCGGCTATACGCGGAGCCCTCCACTTGGTACACACGCCGTTAGTGGGATTCAATTCAATCCCAAGAGAGTGAGAAACCAACGCAGGCTGCAGTGTTTTGGGGCATGAAATCTTTATTAGCAGATGATCGTTGGGCCAATTTTTCGAGCTTATACATTTCAAACTGTGCATGGATGTGGAGAAAGATGAGGCTACTGCAGCCGCAGCAGTGGCTGCCATTGTTGGCTGATGTTGAGGATGAAGAAGTGCTTATGATGGGAGTCTCTCTCTCTCTCTCTCAAGATTTTTTAAGGGTAGAGGGAATGCTGATGTGGAGAGATTTTGTCCAATGAGAATGGAAAGTGATATACGTGAGATAAGGTTTCACTGTTTATGGTTACAGTTGTAAGATTTTGAGTTAACCTATGGCCTTTTGCAGTGGTGGTCTATTCTTAGCCACAATTGATTTTTAACTTTGTATTTTACCAAATGAATGAAATGGTAGTGTGGTGGGGAGGAGATGAGAAAAATTGCTGCTTCTTTTTTCAAATAAAAATTATCAAAATTTATCACATATACGAAGGATATATATTTATTTTATTTAATAATCTATATCTATACTATTTTTTAATATAAAAAGTGTGTTACCTTACAATTTTGGATTTACCTATTATAGCCTTATTTTATATTTTATTTAAGGGCAATAATGTAATCATCTAATATTATTAATATCTTAATATTATTTGTATTATAATTAGTTTATAATTTTGAGTTTACCTATTATACTCTTATTTTAAATTTTATCTAAGGGTAATAATGTAATCATCTTATATTATTTAATATTTTATTATTCTTTGTATTCTAATAACTAATCTATGATTATCATTCTAATATTTTAACCCTAAAAATTCTAATTCGTTAAAAACTTATCAAGATAGCATAAGCATTAAAATAATTAATTTAAAAATCATAATTTATACGTTTAAGATAAAAAAATTGTAATTTATACACGTTTAAGATAAAAAAAATCGTAATTTTATACACTATTAAAAATCGTAATTTTATACACATTTAAGATAAAAAAAAATGGGCTAAATAATTTTTCAGGATCATGTCACTTAATGATTTCGAAATACAACCAATAATATGTGAAGTTCAATTTATTTCTATAAATTAATAGCAAACTCACGTGAATACTAAACATTGTAATTTGTAAATCACAGGTTAATCAAAAGAAAATCCTAATTAAAATCCCATTTTTTACTTTAAAGGCGGGATTAATTGTCTACCAAATCAAAAGGGAAAAATCAATATATTTATAATTTGCTACCATTTTTTACATAAAAAATGTCATATTCTTAATTAATAATATAAGTTGTTCATTAAATAGAATTCATAAAATGCTATGATATTCTTAAAAATGTAACAACTAAGACATTAAATGCACATATTGATAGACAAAATAAGACAAGAAACTTGTACTTTATTTACATTATTTATTAATTTTTAATAATATCAAAATATAATCCCAATTGATATGGAATAATATAATATATTTACAAATACGTTTTATTAAGAAAAAAATTCACGTGCTTTTTATTGACAAAAAAATCATTTGTGAGATTTTGACCATATATTAGTGCTTTCATTGAATATGATAAATGAAAGTCATATTCAATGAAAGTCATTGAGACATTATTATTTGTTCCATTATATTAAAATTTATATTTAATTTCAGATGATGCCTGAATTAATTGTGTTTTATTGATTAAAAAAAAAAAGAACAAACCATGAAACCAAAAAACTAACACATCAAATATTCAAAAAAAGACATTTAGGGTATGTCTCATTAAAAGCTAGCTAACATAGTAAAACCCTAATGAGGGAACCTCTGATAGAAAAAAAGAGTATACACACTCTAAAAAAACGAATGAAAATGAATTGATGTTAATTTCGAATGATGTCGCATATATTTAATTTATATTTCTTTTAATTACATAAAATAAATTTAATATAGAATCCTAGGCAATAGATAATATCCGTAAATTTATTATATATTGATTTGCTATGAATTATCAATTAACCATAAATACACTGCACATGTATGCATGTAAAAAAACTTTGTTTTTTAATTGGGAAATTAAATGTATTTTTAATATCAATTTGTGAATGTTGAATTTTCATACTATGAATGTTAAATTGCAAAATAGGTCAAATATATTAATTTATTTGAAAATTATATATCCTTATAATTTGTTCAATATGCTTAAATCTTAATTTCTATATATAAATTACTAATTCGCATCATCCGATATCAATAGTGTGAATATTGATATAACTAGAATGTGACTTAGTTGATATTCCTCCCATTTATAAGGTTAAGAGATTTAGGTATAATCCCTCCCCAACTCAAAAAATATAATGTGAATATTGTTGAACTAAAATAGATATAAAAAATAGCAAAATACAATATGCATTTACGAATAGTAATGATTTCATTTTAAAGAGTGTAGTGAAACTCTCAAGTCCTAAAGTTTACTTATTTTGTCAAAATATGCTTCACGACTCATTATACTTAGGGTTAATTGACTTAAATATAATTAACTATACATGATTTTTGATTCTCAACACGAATTTTAAAATGATATACCCAACTTATAACACACTTACATTTTTTGCAATTACAACATTCATTTAAAATTGGGAGTAATCAAGTCTGGTGTGGCCATCAGAAGATAATTTTTTGTTGTAGGGGTATTCATACATAGTTCGTGATATTTAAACTTATTAACCCATAAACTTCAAATAATTTTATGTTTGATATAATTTTAACGGCATAGAGGTTAATATTCAAATAATATACAAATTGGTTAAAAAGATAATTATTTAAATATTATTCGTAAGAGAATATATTAATTTGAATTTTACACCCACAAGTAATTATATACGTATAGTATGTAAATCTAGAATATATACTTTTATGTTATTCATTTACACTATAGTGATGATCAATACATACTAATGACAGACACATTATTAATTCTAAATATTAATATACTTATTGATATAATTATATCATATGCTGATAAATAGTTCATTTTACTGAGATGGTAAATTTTTTCAGATCCATGTTATGTTTTGTTTGGATATGACTTCATATTTTTCGTAAGTCATTCTACTTCTATATTTCATATATTATTTGATGTGCAAACATATTTGTTAACTTTTTTTATTATTTTAAATAATGCTTAAGTTATTTAAATAATGTTGTATTTTATTTATTTTTGCATTTACATATGTATTGATATATTTAAAATATAAAAAATGAGAACTGTTATTGTATAATCTATTAATGTTGCATTGATATTTTGGATTTCTTCAATTTAGAATTTAGAGGCCATGTCTATTTGTTAAGATGAGAGAGGTAATTTTCTGTCTTGCTCTAGCTCGAGGTCAAAGTGTTGAGGTTCCAGTCCTACTGATAATAATTTAGATTGAACTTGTAGTTCGACATGCAAGTTCTTGACAATTATGCACTGAAACTCACAATTTATCTCTCCTACTAACCTCTAGGGATGAAACAGTATGGGCCCTATTGAAGTGGTTCATCCAGAAATATTTCACTTTAAATACTATTAATTTTTCAATTACTATTTTAATTACATATTAGGGGAACATTTAATTTAGGATATTGTGTTATAGTCTAATAATAATTTTATAATACCATGTACAACATGATATAATAAGAATGTAGATTTTAGTTGCTAAACTTGGACGTATAATATTTTTTTTAATCATGTTAATTGTACTTTTTCATAATAATTAAATCCAAAACATAATAATTGTACTTTTTGAAGTCTTGGATTAACAATTTTCATCTTTTAGGCCATGGATTAAGAGTTTTCATCTTTTAGGTCCTGAATTGATAGATTACCCATCTTTTAAGTTCTAAATCAATAATTATCCTTTATTTTAATATGGTTAATATTATCTTATTTTAAATTTTAAATTTTATAATTATAATATACCTTATAACTGCTAATTATACATATTATAACATTATTTAGTAAAATCATAATAACTACGTGCAATGCACGTTATCTATACTACTTTAATAAAAATACCAAAACAAGACACCTTAAAGATCACGCACAATCCATTTTTTCCCTTTCATATTTCTTAGATTTATTTTAACTTTTTTTTAAATGTATAATAATAGAAAAAAGAAAAAGAGAGACCAAACCCTATAAGTCCCGAAAATCACAACAAGATAACTCTGGGGACTAGAGCCTCATCAAAACCAATATGGAAAACTCATATTGAAAAAAGAGTAATCATATAAGAAAAACGAAAATAACCAGTACCATACATGTCCGAATTAACAAGCAAATTAATACATGGTAAAGAAGAAAACCAAAATCCAGAAGACATAGAAGAGGCTGCTAACAAATCAGCAATCTGATTGTCTTCTCGATAAATATGCGACACTCTGAAATAAATACCCTCTAGAAAAGCCAGCATAATAATAAAAAAAAAAACAAAATAAACACTGAACGGAAGCAAGAGAACAACTTAAGAATTCTTACAGGTCAACTGAACGTAAACAAAATTAACATGCTTAACTCGTTATAGGTCAACAAATCCTAATTAGGAATTTCTTAATCATATTCTAAAAATCCGGGCTGTTACACATGTCTAATACACTTTTTTCTCATACATTCGGATCAAAGCATAGACTTCTGAAAAATATTAACATTGCAACTTTAAAAAAAATATAAATTAATTAATCAACACTAAATTAACAAATATATATATATATATAGCAACATAAATAATCAGAGATAGTTGATATTTTACTAGTCTACGAATCTTGGAAATGTATATTTATATTTGATAATATATATTTTGTGAAAAGTAGTAATTATGTTGGTCGTCCTATTTTAGTATCGATTTTGGTTCAAAAAACCCAGAAAATTTTCACAAGTTGATTGGAGGCAAAATTGAAATGATTTAAGGGAAAATTTAATATGATTTGGAGCCATAATTCCCACCAGTATACATGTATATGTTATCTACTCACTCAATCATCAAAACACAACTACCAAACCATCAAAACACAACTATCACCACCATCAAAGGAAAGCAAAAATTCCAAGCTCGATTTCAATGTGTTAAAACCCACAATAAACTGCAAGTTTATAAACTAAAAGCATTGTTTAACAAACATTACTTCAACCCAATCTCAGCAACTAAAATCATTCTTATAAACAAAATCAATAACTAGGTAACAAGTTCAAACCCAAGTTGAACGACTAACAACATTAATTCATACAGACAAAAGCAAATACCAACAAGAGCAGAACACTCTTCAACCCTCATTTTCAACCTTCTTCTTATATTTAATGCAGATTTTAAGCTAGTAAATACATTCATGCTTTTCTTAACAAGCTCTTTGTCCTTTGAAGCACCACCAATAACCTCATTTGGATGGAAACTCATAGATGAGGGAGCTATTATTTGAATGCCCTTCTGTTTGGGTTGTGTAGCATTAACTGCATTAGAAATATTATATGCATCCTCTGATGGTTTCTCTTCACTCACAACAGTCTCTCTTTGTGGAATGTTTCTAGCAAATGTAACTCATATTTTGCCTAAATATTATGAAGTCAATGAAATCAATAAAATGAATTATGTAGAAATATTAAAGATGTTGTTTGTAACTTACAAGCTGTTTTCTCCCCTGCACAGTTGTTAATTTGATTTTGGTGCCGTAACTTGGGAACTTGTCTATAGAATCCATCAATGATGCATCTTCATTTGCTTCACTCATATGGTAATTAGGTTGATCTTCAATTGTCTAAGGAACATATAATGCATGCAATTAGATCATAACAAGATTAAATAATAAGAATAAATATATGTAACTATAACATATATCGAATTGACCTTTCTCACTTTCACATCCAAGTCGGTTGTGACAATTTTCACTACAAAATATGCAACAAACATTGAAATTTTGCTTTCCCATATTCTACAAACTTGCACCCCCCCCTTTCTTATGTTTCTTCCTTGAACTTTCAGAGGCCCCAATCCTTCTTTCTTTTTGAGACCTCCACTTCTTCTTCTTATGAAAGTCACATGGCAATGGTGGTATATAATCAGTATTCTCCCCACAACTCATCTCCACTCATTGGGCTTATTGCATGACTATAAATTGGTTTAATATGTTTCTACAGAGTAGCACTTATTGACAAAGTCTTCTGGATCACCCCCTCTGCACAAATTGCACTAATGGCATGTTTGCAGGGTATTCCTAACAAGTCCCATCTTCTACAATAACAAGTATGGTTCTGCAAATTCACTGCATATCTTGAGCCATCAAAGCTTGAAACCTCATACTTGTCTCTACTTGCTTTGATAGGAATACAATCTCCAAATGCATCCATATTCTTCCCAATCATCAACCTAATTCTCCCACAAACCTTTCTACCTTCCCACTTCAGTTCAACCTTCTCTTTGTATCTTTGGAGCCTTGACATCATGTATTCTCTTATCCACTCTAGCATGGCCAGTATATGTTTCTCCCTAGCATCCAACAAGCAGCCATTAAACTATTCACATATATTGTTTACCAAAGTATCACACTTTCCAAAGGCAGAGAAATGTGATTTTAACCATTCAGATGGTGATTTTGCTTGTAGTCATTCCAAACACTTATCATGAAGCTTCCCAATTTCAAGCATTATTGAGTTAAATGCTCCAACAGTAGTTGCATTAGCTGTTTTCCACAATAATGTCTTGAAATTTTACCTTCTGAAGCCACCTCTCTTCATATTTCCATGTAGATGTCTCATATAGAATCTACTCTCCACACCAGACAACACATTGTCAAAAGCCCCAATTAATCCCTTTTGTTTATCAAATATAAATGTACATACATCTTGTCTTTCAGTCAGTAGATCATCCTTCAATAGTTGCAAAAACCACTCCCATGATTCTTTGTTCTCAGAAGAAACCACTGCATATGACAAAGGGTGTGGATCATTATTAGGATCCATAGCCATAGCAGACAATAAGACAACTGCATTTTCATGACTCAGGTGACAACTATCCATACCTATCCATGGCCTACAACCTGCCTTGAATCCATTTTTAATAGCATCCAAACATACATAATGTTTTTTGAAATTATTATTAGTAGGTGTAGTTTCACAGTCTAGAATCACAATGGACCCTGGATTCTTCTCCTTCAGGGTGTCTGCATAATCCCATAGTTTGGAGTATTGCTCAACATTGGACCCTTCAATCATTTTGAGCACCTTCTTTCTTGCTCTGATAGCTTGCTGAGTTGATACATACACTCCAAGCTCTGAAATAGATGACTTCCTAAAACGCTTTACACTCCTCTTGGGATGAACTCTAAAACTCCTCTCAAATCTTTTTGCCAACCATCCTGACTTAGCATTAGTGCCATGAAACTGTCCTGCACATGTGTATGCCAAATCCTTATCTCTAATCTAGAAGGTTTCTTTATTTTTTTTTACCTTTAGTGCATTGATATGCCAGCCACAACCCTCATTTGCCTTCTTACACTTAGCATAGATTCTCCTTACATCATTAATTCATTTTTAACAAACTTCGTGGCCTTTCCTATTTGAATTGAGTTGTTGTTCACAACATCTTTAAACCGAAGCTTGGTGTTGAACATCTAAACAAGCTCAAAGATAGGATTTTGTGAGCTTGATCCTCTATTGGCCCTCACAATCACCTTTTCTTCCTATTCATTATCAGAATCTAGGCTATCAAAATCACTAACCTTTTCTATTGTATCATCAGAGATTAATTCTGAGCCTTCAACATCCTTAACATATACTCTAGTACCTATCCACTCAACTTCCTTATCTACATTCTCATTGTAGATAATTTAATCTATGAGATCATCACAACTATCTTCATCACAACTCAAATCAACATCTTCACTATCATAATCAAATTTCTCTTCCAATATGGCATTCCCAATAGAAATTATGTCTTCTTGCACTTCATCATGCCCTGCAGCATATTCTAAACCTTCATCAGCAATATCAACTAAGACTTCTTCAAGTAAGCCTTCTTGATGCTCTACTAACTCATCCTCTGCAACTATGACATTATCAACTAACTTGCCATCTGCAGCCCTCACATTATCAACTAACTCCTCCTCTGCAGCTCTCACATTATCATTCACAACATCATGTTCTAAGTCCTCATTCACTACTTGATTTTCAACATCAACTAAACATGTCTGCAAATATCTCTTCTTTAATCTCTTCGTAGTCTCATCTTGTTGCTCAACAGGCTCTGTTTGTTCATCATCTATATACTCAACCTCTCCATCAACAACTTCTCCAATCATATCAATATTATCTTTTTTTCCCTTCTAAATATAGCGTAAACTCCCTACTTTCTTCCGCCCCTTTTATTAATAACCAAAAATCTGTCTCACAGTCAATAACCTTTAATTTATTCTTTTCATCATACCCGTAAAATTTCTTTACCCCCATATAACCTAATTGTTCACAGAGGTCTTCTAAATACCTCCAACACCACCTACGTATGTCTACAAAATCAAAGGAAGTCATTTTGCCCTCTAAATACATAAGCTTACCGTATCATTTAGTGGTATTCCTCCATGCATGAGCTTCAATATGTACCAGAAATGACACCACCTAACATAAATAAAATGAGAAACCATAAAAATAAAAAACCATCGCAAGCTTTAAAGCTTCAACCATGAGAACGAAACCATCAAATGCAAAATGGAAATCCGACACTTACTATAATTTGGGTATGGCATAGCTAGAAAATACTTCATTCGAATTATCCTGTCATTCTTTGAAATCGACGAGCTTGCTTGAAATCAGGAAAATTTTGGAAGATGAGGGCTTGGGAATTTTTGCAGTCGGGTGGGAATTAGGAATATCTCTTTCGATTTGGGTATTTCGTTCAATTTGGGGCTAAATTTCGCACGTGAGTCACGTGTAACCAGCTCTCTGTTAATTCCTGAAATACCCGTTTAAATTGTGGGTTCTGAAATGAATTTATAATTTTGAATTTATAAGATTCTATAACTAAGTAAATGTATAAAATTAATAGAAATATTATATACAACTAATTAAATTTTCATTATCTACAATATTATTGAAGTCAATCATTTTTTAATATAGTTGAAAAATAATAATCCGTGCTCAAGTGCTTAATTAATACTGCTATCAGTTGTTCTACGATATGTGTGGGACAGATGTAAGAACATAAAATATAAAGCAGTAAAATACGCACGAGATTGATAACCCAGTTCGGTTAACCAACCTACTCTGGAGGGACTTTACCCAAACTTGAAGATTCGACTGTTACTCATTTGTGTAGTGTATTAGGGTTCTAACACATACAGGACTCCCTCCTTATGTCGCCCGTTCTTCTCCACGAACTCTTTCACTAGCCGAAAGCTGTAAGATCCCCTTACAACCGTGACACTAGACTCCCTCTAGCTACCCACGACTTCAACTTACAATCTCTCCTGAGATTGTGTACAAAACAGGTAGTAAAAACCCCTCACGTGTTTCACTCAAAAACACTCAAAACTAGTCTATCACGTTGAACTGTTTTAAGGAACAACTACTAGTAAATACATGGGACACAAACCACAATGACTCTCAAAAATATGCTGGGAGAATCTAACAAGTCGTCCACTGATTGTTGTGAAGAATCGGCCTTCATATAGACTTCACTTCAAGACTGGCGTCGGTCTTCATCCGCCGTCAATATGGAAGGTGAATGATGGTTTGTAATCTTCCCAAATGTGTGTAGATACTTTCCTTGGAAATGAGGGTTATTTGCAGCTCAGTATCTACTCCACAAGGCAGTCAATCGAACACATCTTGCCTTCCAAGAACGGATCCCTGCAAGATCTTCTATTTATGGAAACTGCCATATAAATGTGTCCCTGGTTCTGTCTGGGACATCAGAGGGAACAGTTTGCCAACTGTTCTTCTTCTCTCGCACAGCGGACTGAATAGCTTCAGGGACAAACCCAAGCACACATTGTCGAACATATCTCGCCAACACAACATGAACACTTAGTGCATAATGGTGGCACTAACAATCTCTCCATTTAGCATTTATGGTCGACAATTATCATTGCAATCTGCACATCACTTGAATAAACTTCGCTGATCAAAATATCTCAAAACAAGTGATATATTTAAAAACTGTCTGGGATAGTTTTACACACCCTCTCTGAATCTGAACCGGGAGTGTCTTCAAAACTTGCATAGCGAAACTTTTATCTTCAAGCACATAGCCTGGAACACATTGTCTTCTATATCTCGCCAATACAATCACGGACCAAGCATTAGTGCATAACGATGGCATTAACAATCTCCTCCTTTGACATTTATGGAAGATAGTAACTCTTAATCTGCACACCTCATGAAAAATCTCCGCAGATCAGAAAATATCAAAAAGTGGTATTTATAAGAAACTGTCAGGCACAGTTTTCTTGTCATGAACTCCCCCTTAATCTGGGTTAGAGAGTTGTCACCAATCAGCATAATTGTCCAAAACAATTCATAAGCTGCGAACTCCCGTGACACACCGCAGCTTCTCTTCATCTTCATCTCCCATCATCTTCTCCATGAATAAACTCCCCCATGCTATCATCACTTCTTCCCCTTAGTGGCTGCCATAAAAGCCAAAGCTCTAGGCGGGAGGCACTTTAGCAGCAACAACAGCTGGAACAGTTTCTGGCACAACACCAGTAGGAGCAGGTCGAGGAGTGGCAGAAGCACTTGGACCTACAAAATTAAAGTCAGCACCAGAAGGACCTGGTGTATCCAGCGGAGAGGTAAAACTAAAGGCATGAGCCTTTCGATCCATCATCAAATACTCAAGCTCCTGTTTTCGAGACTAGGCAGTCCTAAACTTCTCTGTCCAAGGACTGAATATGCCATTCAAAGAACACATCATTGGCAAAGGATCTAGACGCAGGTCTGTGAGGCACAGATGATGGAACATCTTCAGCAGAGCTGGCATCAAGATCTGCAGCAGGAATATCACAAGTATGCTACGCAGAAAACAACCTTTGGTTGATCACGAACGGGGGCTCCTTGGTCTCGTAGACATCTTCCAAGGTCACAACATCATGCTGGGAAGATGGGATGCTGAAAATCATTCCTGGGTAACCAATGGGCTACGGATTTCTCTTAGACTCAGAATGGCCACACACCAACAGAAGAATGAAGCTGGCCGGGATGCTAGTTCTTCGCTGTAATCTTATGAAGTATTGAAAACTTCACACTCAAGTCAGATGCCAATAAGGACCTTCCTTTTGGCCACACCAAATGACTTTCTTCAATCAATTCAACTGCCACATCATTTATGTCAGGGACAGACTCAGGAGCAGTAGAGCGCTCTCAGCCTAGATACTCATTAATCACTGCAGGGAAAAGAAATGCCAATTTCCACGCACATAAACAGAAAAAGCATGTGCAGGATTCACATCACGGATGGGCTTGCATAGATTGGCCTAAAATTCATGCAACACAGCCTTTAAAAACAAAGACACATCTTATACAGATTTTTTAAGCTTCAAATCAAACAGTAGCTCAACCACACTGATTCAGAGTCTGCACTGTTTGACACATCCTCTGGCACATCATCAGTCTCTTCAACAAAAGGGGTCGGAGCTCTAGCATTCTTCATCAGCAGCTGGTGAGAAGATAAGGCCAAGACTATGAGACATTCTGACACGCTCCTTGTCATACAGCAAACGGAAACAAAGGCAGAGGCCTTCTTGGCATTAGCTTTTCATCAAGTAGACTTGGACTTTGCTCGAGTTCCCAACTGTGATATAAAAAATCTCATCTTCATCAGAGTTCTCCTTAGCATCAGCAGAATCAACACAATTCTTAGAGGCAGCAGATGATTCCTCTAGTTCATCAAGCAATTGAAGCTTGAGCTTCACACCACGGGACTTGAAAAGGTCCCTTCTTATTCCAAAACATGTAGAACAGATCCAGCATCAGGTGAGGAAATATCTTCCTCAACAGCAATAACATCTTCAATTCTCGTCTCTCAAACTGAGCGGAGGTGGGAGCAACAACATCAGCAGCTTTCAGCGAGACTTCTCCTAACGGAACTTAGATCATAACCACCGGAGTATCCATAGAGGGGGTTACGTCAGCGACAGACACTGGCACAGATTTAAAAGTCATGGCAGCAATTGATGCAACAAACTCTTCAATTGAAGAGGGATCAAGATAGGCAGCGGTGACAACAATTGTGGAATCAAGAGATTCAGGCTCCATCATAGGAGGCGATGAAGGTTCAACGGAAACCATAGATTGAGAAGGAGGTTCCGAAACTGTCACAGAAATTGACTTAGACAGAGTCGCAGACAACTCAGAAGCATCGCAGGACATAGATGCAGGGACTTCTGCGAGCACAAAAACAATGTCACTGCTGGGAACGTGGTAGTAGGAACAAATGGGGAGAACACCAATGATTTTTCCAGTTCTCCAAGAGCCTTCCAAAGATCAGAAGTATCAATTCTGAGTTTCTTGAAAATCACCACACAATTTTCATAAGGAAAGCTTAGATTATTTTCCATAAATAGGGATCACTTTCCTTGTAAAATCTACTCTGTACATCCTCAGGAACTGGAAGTGAGCTGCGCGATGAAATCGAGGGCCCACTAGCCGTTGCAGTTAAAGAGTAACTGCTACAAACTGTGCTTGCATCTGTCAGGCATACATGGAGGCACACACTTGCAAAGACCATAAAACACTTGGTCATTTTACAATCTCTGTACATACATTACTGACCAAGACTGTATAGAGATATTTCTCTTAAAGGAGAAGTTTAGAGAACACAAAGATCCAAGGAGGATCTAAGTATTTCAAATCTTCCACTATAAAGTGCCTTAGTGAAAGTATCAGCAAGTTGGGCATCTTCAACTAGTTCATGAATGAAGTGGTGGCGAATATCTATGTGTTTCATCCGAGTGTGCTGAACCGAATTCTTTGAAATATTTATGGTGCTCAAGTTGTCACAGAAAATGGTAAGCACAGACTGTGGCACACCATCGTCAAGCAACATCTGCTTCATCCACAAGAGTTGTGCACACCAACTTCCAGCCATGATATCTTCTGCTTCAGCTGCAATCAATGAAATAAAATTCTGTTTCTTGCCGAACCAAGAAACCATATTGTTTCTAAGAAAGAAACATCCTCCTGAAGTACTCTTCTGATCTTCAGAACAACCAGCCTAATCTGCATCACAAAACCCCACCAAACTAGGGTTTGAATCATAGGAGAACCATAGTCCTAACTTAGCAGTACCTTTTATGTGCTTGATTATGTTTTTGACAGACTTCAGAAGGCTTTCTTTGGGATCAGATTGATATCTAGTGCATACTCCAACACAATAGCAAATATCCAGGTAACTTGCAGTCAGGTAGAGCAGATTACCAATCATACTTCGGTACAAGGTTTGCTCAATAGACACACCAGCTTCATCTTTTGACATCTTCAAGGATGTTTCCATAGATGTTCTTTTTGTGCTGCAACTATCCAAACCAAACTTGCTTCTCAAGTTCCTTGCAAACTTTGTTTGTGAAACAAAGATTCCATCATCTTTTTTGCTTCACTTGAAGCCCCAAAAAGTAGGTTAGTTCTCCTACTAAACTCATTTCAAATTCAGATGTCATGAACTTGACAAACTCATTCACCATTCTGTCTGACACAGATCCAAAGAAAATGTCATCGACATAACTCTGAACGATGATCACATCAGATTTTTCTCTTTTGACAAAGAGAGTTCGATCTGCTCCACCACGAACATAATCTTTCTCAAGAAGGAACTTGGTTAGCAATTCATACCAATCTCGTGGAGCTTGTTTGAGATCGTAAAGTGCCTTTTTTAGTTTGTAAACAAACTCAGGATGGTGAGGGTCTTCAAAGCCCTTAGGTTGGCTAACAAACACATCTTGTTTCTCTGGCCTTGCTTCAGTCAGGTCTCTGTTTTCAGAATCGTCCGACACGGATGCAGGAACATGAGTAGTAACATCAAGGCTTTCATCATCTATCTGGGCAGCAGGTTCATCCAGATCATCAACAACGATATTAATTGATTCCATGTCAGTTTTGGTCCTTTTGTGGTAAACACGGTAGGCCCGACTATTTCTTGAATACCCGAGAAACATACATTCATCTCCTTTGACATCAAACTTACCAAGCTGCTTTCGGTCTCTCAACATGTAGCAAGTACTTCCGAATATATGAAAGTACTTTAAGTTTGGCTTTTTCCCTTTCCACAACTCGTAGAGAGTAACTCTTGTATTGGGTCTGAAGTACACCCGATTAATAACATGACAGACTGTATTCACCGCTTCAGCCCGGAGGTTGTCAGGGATAGATTTCGCCTTCATCATGACTCGGCTCATCTCTTGAAATGTCCGATTTTTTCTCTCAACAACACCGTTTTATTGAGATATTTTTGGTGTTGAGAATTCTTGACCGATTTCTCTTTCTTCACAGAAACATCTGAAGAAAGTATTTTCAAACTCACGACCATGATTGCTTCTTATTCTTACAACATTGGTTCCTTTCTCCACTTTAAGTTTAAGACATAATTTCTTGAATCTCTCGAAGGTCTCTCCCTTATCTCTTAGGAATTCCACCCATGTGAATCTTGTATAGTCATCCACACAAACAAATATGAACTTTTTCCGTCCAATGCTCTCAGTTTGGACGGGCCCCATCAAGTCCATATGCAGCAGCTCCAAGGCGCTTGAAGTGGTGATCTTTTTAACAAATTTATGAGATGTATGAATCTGTTTTCCAACTTGACATGGTCCACAGATTTTGCCCCGATCAATACTCAATTTTGGAACTCCAATCATAGTTTCAGTCTACATTAGTCTTTGAAGGTTTCGAAAACTGATATGGCCAAGCTTCTCATGCCATAAATTTGCTTCACAAATCTGAGATCTGAAGCAGGTCCCCTTCATGTTAAGGAGATAACAGTTGTCCCTTGATCTGTCCCCATCCATCAGAAGAACACTTTCTTTGTTCTTGACAAGACATTTGTCTCGAGTGAAATGCACCAAGAGACCTTGGTCACATAACTGACTAATGCTAATTAGATTAGCTTTCAATCATTCTACAAGCAGCACGTCCTCCAGGTTGGGCATTCCATGCACATTGAGACATCCACGACCAAACACTCTACCTTTAACACCATCTCCAAAGGTAACCATTTGGTATGAGCAATCTTTCTGAATGTTGCTCAACATGCTAGCATCTCCGGTCATATGCCGAGAGCATCCACTGTTAAAGTACCAGCTACTCTTTGCATGCATATTGAGGGCAGTGTGAACCACATAATTTCTGTGGTTGTTCCTGGATCTGTTCCAGACATTTCTTCTGGAAAACTGATTGGATTCTACAAAACTCTTTTTTTTTCATTCTTTGGAGGTCATTGATAAAGTTTCTGCAGTGTGGTCAAATGTGACCAGGTTTCTCATAGTAGTGACACACAACACGTGTTTTTTGAGGTGATTTCATTCGCTGCTACTTGTTCTATAGCTTAGCTTTCGATTCTGGAACTGTCGAATCTTTTGTTTCAGAGGTCTGTCCTTGACAGAATCTACCATAAGTATGACCACCATTGTAGCCGAGCCCAGAATGATCCTGAGGGCTTTTTCCCTTGGAAAAAATCTCATCCAGCTGAGATGATCCAGAGTCATCATCTTCACAAGCTTCTTCAGATGTTGAAGCTCACCAGTCTGAGAATGACTGTTGTTCCTGGACTACAACAAGTCACTTTGCACTTCCTTGAGACAAGTGGAGAGATTATCTCTTTCTTTCAAGAGATCTGCATTTTCTTTCATCAGTCTTTCATTGGCTTGAACCACCATAATCTAACTTGTATGAATTTTTTTATAAGCTTCCATGGCAGACTCTTCAGTGAATTCTTCATCATCACTGCATTCAGACACCTTGTCATCTGGACTGTCAGGAACAAATTCAGACACAGTTTCTTTGGCAGACTGTGTCATGAAAGTAATATGATTGCTCACACATTCTTCATCACTTCCGCTATCATCAGCATCATTACTCTCACTGAGAGTAGAACAGTAAGATTTGTTCTTCTTTTTAAGAGTATTGGCACACTTGGCGTGGTAGTGACCAAAACCACCACACTCTCTATACTTGACATCTTTATGCTTGTCTTCATTTGAGTCTTCATCTTTTGATCTCCGGGGTTTAAAAACCTTGTTTTTGTCAGAATTGTTTTGTGAGGACTTCTCATAGCGTTTGGTAAATCTTGAGAAGTTCTTCGACAACATAGCAATTGTCTCGACAAGTTCAGTTTTGTCAGGGACATTGTTTGGCACATCAGAACTGGAATCTGCCTGAAAAGCTATGCTTTTCTTCTGCACTGTCTCATCATCTGTCAGCCCCATTTCAAATGTTTGCAGAGACCCCATCAGCTTATGTAACTTCATCTTGCTCACGTCTTTGGCCTCTTCAATGGCCGTGACTTTATAAGCGAATCTTCTAGGTAGAGATCGCAAAACCTTTCGCACAAGTTTCTCTTCAGAGATCGCATCTCCGAGCGCAAAGCTTTCATTAGCAATGTTGCAAATCTTGGTGTTGAAATCAGTAAGTTTTTCACCTTCATCCATCATAAGGTTCTCAAATCTGGTGGTAAGCAGTTGCATTCGAGAGGCACGAACATTGCTTGTTCCTTCAAACGTGGTCTGCAAGATATCCTACGCATCATTGGCTTTATCGCAGGTTGATATAAGCTTGAAGACATTCATGTCAACAGCAGAGAAGATAGCACTCATGGCTTTAGCATTAAGCCCTGTGACATGGTAGTCAGCATCATCCCATTCTTCTTCCGGCTTCAGCACCATTTTACCTTTATCATCCTTCTTGGTGGGAGGCTTCCAGCCTTCAGTCAACATCTTCCAGGCCCGTTCTTCAATCGAATGAATGAAAGCTATCATTCTAGCTTTCCAATAGGCATAATTGTTGCCATCCAGGAGTGGAGGTCTCACCGTCGAGGCTCCTTCTTTCATTGTGTCCATCTTGGTAAAATAACACAGAATACACGAATTAAAAACCCACGATCACACCTTAAGAAAGGTGACCTGCTCTGGTGCCAATTGAAAAACGATAATCCGTGCTCAAGTACTTAATTAATACTGCTATCATTTGTTCTACGATATGTGTGGGATAGATGTAAGAACATAAAATATAAAGCAGTAAAATACGCACGAGATTGATAACCCAGTTCGGTTAACCAACCTACTCTGGAGAGACTTCGCCCAAACTTGAAGATTCGACTGTTACTCCTTCGTGTAGTGTATTAGGGTTCTTACACGTACAGGACTCCCTCCTTATGTCGTCTGTTCTTCTCCACGAACACTTTCGCTAGCCGAAAGCTGTAAGATCCCCTTACAATCGTGACACTAGACTCCATCTAGCTACCCACGACTTCAACTTACAATCTCTCCCGAGATTGCGTACAAAATAGGTAGTAAAAACCCCTCACGTGTTTCACTCTAAAACACTCAAAACTAGTCTATCACGTTGAACTGTTTTAAGGAACAACTACTAGTAAATACATGGGACACAAAACACAATGACTCTAAAAAATATGCTGGGAGAATCTAACAAGTCGTCCACCGATTATTGTGAAGAATCGGCCTTCATATAGACTTCACTTCAAGATTGGCGTCGGTCTTCATCCGCCGTCAATATGGAAGGTGAATGATGGTTTGTAATCTTCCCAAATGTGTGTAGATACTTTCCTTGGAAAGGAGGGTTATTTGCATCTCGGTATCTACTCCACAAGGCAGTCAATCGAACACATCTTACCTTCCAAGAACGGATCCGCGCAAGATCTTCTATTTATAGAAACTGCCATATAAATGTGTCTCTAGTTCTGTCTGGGACATCAGAGGGAACAGTTTGCCAACTGTTCTTCTTCTCTCGCACAGCGGAATGAATAGCTTCAGGGACAAACCCAAGCACACATTGTCGAACATATCTCGCCAACACAACACGAACACTTAGTGCATAATGGTGGCACTAACAATATTTTTATTATTGCAATGTTTGAAAATTAGTGTTGAAATTGCAAATAGCGTGAAAGGCGAAAAGTGATATTTTTTTTGCCAATTTACCCAACGTTAAATGACTTAATATTTTCTTAAATTTTAGCCAAAACATCGGAAAATTTGCTGCTGCTCATTGGGGGCACCAAACCCAAATTTTGTGTTTTGTTTTTTTTAAAATATTATTACAAAAAATATTTCGAGGACATAAATGACGACATTAGTAGTTACTATTTTTTTCACCAATTGATATATAAACGACATAGGTATATATTTTTATTGATATCGTACGAAAAAACCACAACATTGACATTTACATCGTAGAAAGTGAAAAGAAAATAGAACCAACATGATTAACATTTATTTAAAGAGTGATATGTCCCCAAAATATTTTAAAAATATGTTTAAAAAATAAAATGCAAAACTCGGGTTTGGTGGCCGAATGGGCATTCCACACACACCTTATTCTAAGCCCAACTCCATTGTTTTACAAGCTCAAGCCCAAAGTTAGATACTTTTAAGAAAAACAAAACAAACCATCATCTCTCTTCCTCGTAACTCTCTCTCAAGCGACGCCGACAACAGCTGCACTGCAGAGTTCAGACTTTTTCTGTTTTATCATCTCCTCATTCACGCTGGAGCTCACACGGCCGTTGATAGTTGAACACGAACAACCCCTCTTCTTCTTTCTTCATGCTGCTTTGGGAGGGATTGTTGAAGAAAATGAGGGCTTCTGCAATGGCTATTATTCGCAGAGGAATTTCTGGTGAATTTGGTGCTCTCACTTATCCATTCTCGCTCTTCTGTTCAAATTTGCGTAATGTGGGCTGCCAAGGTACGAGGCATTTTTCGTCTAAGTTCAGAATAAATTTCAGTTCTGTGAATGACATACAATCTGCCACTTGCTTGTTTCGTAAAATGATGACGGTTAGGCCGCCGCCTTCTATTGCTGCATTCAGCAAGTTGTTGGGTGTTGTTGTCAAGATGGAACACTACACGCTTGCCCTCTCAATGTTCGACCAAATGCGTCACTCAGGTACACCTATAAATGTGTACACGATGACTATCGCTATCAATTGCTATTGCCTTCTCAATCGGGTAGACTTTGGTTTTGCTATCTTGGGCTGCTGCTTCAAGCTCGGCTACGAACCAAATGCCGTCACTTTTAGCACTCTCGTAAAAGGGCTTTGCTTGGATGATAGGGTGGTTGAGGCAGAAAAACTGTTTAATAAGCTGTTAGCTCATAATCTCTCTGTGCCAAGTAAGTTTATGGTTAGTACTCTTATTAATGGTCTCTGCAAAGGGGGGTACACTAGCAGAGCTCGTGATTTGCTTGAGCTTTTGGAAACAACAAGTTGCAAACCCAATGTTTATGCTTATAATGCTGTAATTGATAGCTTATGCAAGGATGGAATGGTTGAAGAAGCTGTTCGACTCATCTGTGAAATGGTTGACAAGGGCATTCTGGCGGATGTTGTCACGTATAATTCAATGATTCATGGCTTATGTGAAGTTGGTAGATGCAAAGATGTTAAAAACTTATTAAATGGAATGGTCAATCACAAGGTATCTTTGAATGAGGTCACTTTTACTATATTGGTCAATTCGCTATGCAAGGAAGGAGAGGTGAAGGAGGCCGGGGATGTTGTGGAAATCATGATACAACAAAACATTACTCCTGATATTTGCACTTATAATGCGTTGATAGATGGGTACTGTTCGCAAGGGCAAATGGAAAAAGCAAAAGAAATGTTTCATTCCCTTGTGGATAAGGGGCTTATGCCAGACATATTCACCTACGACAGTTTGATCAAAGGATATTGTAAGAAAGGAAAGGTGGATGAAGCTTGGTGCCTTTTCCTCGAAGTTCCTTGTAAAGGTTTGGAACGCAGAACATGTACATATAACACCATGATTCGTGGATTATTGAGTGAAGGCAGATTTACTGATGGTTGGAAGCTTTTCAATGATATGGAAGCTCACCATGTACATCCCGATTTAATCACTTACAATATCTTGTTAGATGGCCTCGTCAAGTCTGATCAGATTGATGATGTATTTTCATTTCTATCCACGTTGGAAGATAGAGGATTTTATACCGATATAGTCACATATTGTACACTAGTCAATGGCCTATGTGCAGATGGAAGAGTTGGTGCTGCAAGAAATATTCTTAATCGACTTCCTTCCAAAGGCTTGCAACCTAATGTTCAAATGTATACCATGATTATTGCCTCACTATGTGAAGCGGGATTAACAGAGGAGGCAACATGTTTGCTCGGGGAAATGGAGGAAAATGGTTGTGCACCTAGTAGTACGACGTACAATTTTATCATCCGAGGTCTACTTGAGGGAAATAAGCTTTACGAGGCAATGCCGTTGTTGGAGGAAATGAGCAAAAGGGGATTCATGGCTGAGACAGCTACTGTTTCAATGTTACTAGATCAATTCCAAGAGCAAGAGAGAGATGAAATTCTTGCAAACATGATTAGAGAAGTTGTGCCAGAGAATATGCATAGTCAACTTTGTTGTCTGAAATAGAGTATATGCTTTTGGCCTCTGCTAAATGTAAGTAGGAGAATTGATGTAATGCTCCAACATGTAAATGAGATCAGTAGGTTATACAAAATGAGTTTTATATAATTGATATTATCAGAATTCTATGAGAGAGAGAGAGAGAGAGAGAGAGAGAGAGAGAGAGAGAGAGAGAGATTAAAACCAAGATACATGTGTTAATATGAAGTGTGCCAACTAAGATGTTTCATATTATAATGAATGTAAAAATATAAGAGAATATAATAGATATCAAAATGTACGAGAATTAGACCTACTTCGATTTAGTTTTGCCTAGACAAGATTACATGTAATTGCAAAATGATAAAAATTCATTAGTAACTCGCTAAAACTAAGGGGAAAAATGATTGAACTGTAAAATGACTAAGAACTGTGATTAAAAAAAATAGTAATAAATTTCATTAACAATATATTGAAGACACATGTGGTGTATGAGTCTCGACCTATCAGATTGACCCAGATCCAACAGTAAAAAAAATTGGCCCATTTCCGGCACGTGGACCCCACGCGCTTGGGCCAAAATTATTTTATTTTTGATTTTTTTTTTGTTCCCTTCCCCCCAAAATTGTATGCCTTAAAATACAATTAGTGAATTCTAAAATTAAAACGAATTAATTTAATTTTTGTGAAATAAATATAAATTTATTCCCCTAAACTGATTTAATGAACCCTAAAATTAAAGTGAATTAAAGTGAATGAATTTATTTATTTTTTGAAATAAATATAACCTCTAGTTGAGATTAATAAAATTAAAAAAACTTGAACCCTAAAAATCACAACAAAAGCCTCTAAAAAAAACTAAAAACAATGAATCCTAAAAAAACCATGAATCCTAAAAAAACTAAACTTCTAAACTCTAAACATTAATTGCAATGGAAAAAATCACAATTTGAACTAGCTACATAAACTCATATAAGGTAGCAGACCGGTTACTTTTTAATGATACAAGTAATACTTATTGAATTTTAAGTGATACTTTTTAGTGTTTTGATTGATACTGATTTTTACCATTTTTTTTTTTTGGCGGGTCAATGGCAGTCAACACGGGTTGATCTACGTTGATCCCGATCCGTCTGATAGATGTATGAGCCATATTGGTCTTGGGAATTTGATGTATAGGAGAATTGTTGCATATTGAAATATTGATCATAGGACATTGTAAAAGGTCGGAATGTTTTCCTCGAAGCTCCTTGTGAAAGGTTTACAACATATATACGTACGAAACATACATTCAGCAGCGTACCATGATTCATGGATTGTTTAGTGGAGGTAGATTTATTGAAGGTTGCAATGTTTTCGATGGTATGGAAGCTCAGCCTACTTTAGTTACGCATACTATATATCTTGTTAGGCGGCTTGCTCAAGGATCATAAAATTGATAAATCATTTTTTAACTCTTCTAGGCGTGAAATGGTAACTTACACCTTGTTAATTTTTCTCCCCTTCCGGTGGAGCTCTTCTGTGACTGATCAGTTCAACTTCATCCCTTCCATGATTATTTGCATGTTTGAGATCTCATAGTAGTTTTCAGGAGTTTGTTTTTCTTTTGTAGCATTCATATATATTCAATAACCATTATATTGTTTTATTTTGAATGAGGAACGATCACGGTTGAAATAATAAAAAATCCATGCGAATTGAAGATGGCACTTGCTTATAAAAAATTCACACAAGCCTTGCTGCTGATCGAAATTCTACGATGTACAATTTCAAAAATTGAGTCCACTCTTTTTTTTTCCCCAATATAACATAAATCTAGTTTAACTTCCAAATATCACATAAATAATGGGTTTCGTCTGTGTAGACAGTGGCAAGGATTTGATTTTGGTGAGGTTAATCCACTCCACGTGGCAGCCCCCTCGATTGTGTAATGTCCCCGTAAATATCAATTCACAACAGTAACTTATTTTTTATATATTATATAAATTTGTGCGTAAACATCAAAGAGAGTAGAAACACGCGCAAAAAAACAAATCGAGTCTATAGTTATGTACCGACAGCTCCGATTCTTAGCTGTTTTACGAATTTATTAATAAAATAAAATAAATATGGTATATTCGTATGTGTCCCACGCTACCCTACTCTACTTAATAGCACGTTTAGGACTGTATTGACCATTTCAAATCCCAGCCCCAGGTACGTTTTCTTCACTCTTTTCAATTTTCAGCTTTCCTCTGTTTTTTTTTCTCAATAATATTAATATAAAATGCTCTTCCCATTTTAATTTATTATTTTTACTCTTTTAATTGCTTTTTATTATACTAATATTTTTGGAGTTACTGTGCAATTTTGTTTAAAAGGACGCCAAATGAGGCTTCAGCCTGCATGTTTCCACTTAACCCTGTGCTTCTCCGGCCAAGGCCTAAACGCCGCCGGCGGTGGAATTAAACAGAATAGAAATCTAGGGTTGGGCTTGTCATTTGAACTGCGATTCCGGCGTCAATTTGGCGTCGGATTGTAATATTAGAAAATAAAAATTAAAGCCCCAAAAGCCTGATTGTTGCCCTACTCTCCAGAATTCTTCCTCGCTACCTCATCAGTCACCATCGCTTTCTTCACCAGTTGGAGTTAAGTAAAAGAAATGGTGTAGGGTTTACACTAATTTATCCTTTATTAAGCAAACCTGGTCGACTCAACGGTGCGTTGCTTTCTGTAAAATTTTCATGCATTCTCTACATTTACACCTATTTACGCACCAATTTTTTCCAAAGAAAAGATTATTGAGAAAATCAGTTATGAATTCACTTGAGCATTTGTTCTGTTTGAAGAGTTGATATGGGTATATATATAGTATTCTGTTTTTGTGATTTGTTCAAGCAAAAAAGAGGTTGTTTTCTATATGATATGATTGAATAACTGCTGAATTCATTTTGCCGTTGTAGAATTCGAAATGGAAATTTGCTGAAGACTAGATAGTTAGATAGATGAGCGGCTATCATGGGTTTGACACAACTTGGATGGTTCTAACTTATCATAATTTGAGAGTTAATTGAAATTCTGAATGTGTTGTCAATAATTTTATATGGATTCATGTTCATTGGGATTCTGAATGAATGGGCCGAAATAACCTTTGCAAATGGTTGGGAAACAACATATTTTACTACTCTGTTACTTTGTATACATAGACTTCGAGATCAAGGAGTATGGCTACTACAAGCATTACAAATGCTGACCCAACGCTCTCTCACCACTCAAGGTAGTTGATAAATTTTTGTTTCATGTATTACTTTCAAATATGGTTAATGAGATTCCTTATCATAATCAAGGTTGTGGTTTGAAATTTTTATGTATTTGGTTTCGTGTAATAATGTCATCACAAATATTCTAATGCAAAATTTTATTTTGCTTCTCTACAATTTTATTGTCATTTGTTATCATTGAATCTCATTTTAAGAAATAAGTATGTGACTCTCTTAGTTATTTTGGCTAGTGAAATGACCCAGTGTTCTTATTCTACTGTATGAAGCTGGTATTACTTGCCATACATGTACATTGCTCTCACCACGATGGACATTTTCACCGTGTGAATGATATCTGCTTTCACGAGCAACCACTATTAAATATGCCATATTCGGATTGTTTATTGGCCATAGGCTTATAGCTATCTAATTGATTATGTAGAGTGATACAGTTGCATGTTATATTAATGCCTTCTCAATTATTGCTGTTTCTTCTATTTTCTTTGTGCCAACTCTTTTATGATCGATCTCTTTATTATTCTTGTTTGTTGTTTGAGCCATTGAAGGTATGATGCTAAGAATAATTATCTTACAACCAAGTCTAATATGTTTATTGCTTTTGTAATCACTAGAATTTGATCATGATTTCAGATTATTAGGAAGAGTAGCTTTGGTCACTGGAGGTGCCAGTGGCATTGG
The DNA here is from genome assembly GCA_026008535.1 of Perilla frutescens. Taxonomy (NCBI): domain Eukaryota; kingdom Viridiplantae; phylum Streptophyta; class Magnoliopsida; order Lamiales; family Lamiaceae; genus Perilla; species Perilla frutescens. Next base: position 47,267,020 of record BRKX01000010.1, on the reverse strand, counting down.
AGAGAGCATCGTGCAACTGTTTCTGAGACATGGTGCAAAAGTTTGTATAGCTGATCTTGAAGACGAACAGGGCCAGCGTCTCTGTGAAACCCTAGGTGGCAGCTCAGACATTGCATTTTGCCACTGTGATGTCACAATTGAAGATGACGTCAAGCATGCAGTTGACTTCACCGTCGAGAAGTTCGGCACCCTCGACATAATGGTGAACAATGCTGGGATAGGAGGGCCACCCTGTCCAGATATCCGCGACTTTGAACTCTCAGTATTTGAGAAGGTCTTCGATATAAATGTGAAGGGTGTTTTCTCTGGAATGAAGCATGCAGCTCGCATAATGATTCCGGCCAAGAAAGGCTCGATAATATCTCTCTGCAGCGTGACGAGCACAATTGGTGGCGTGGGCCCTCATGCATACACGGGCTCCAAGCATGCTGTTCTGGGGCTCACCAAGAATGTTGCAGCTGAGCTAGGAAAGCATGGCATACGTGTGAACTGCGTCTCACCTTACGCTGTTCCAACGAGATTGGCACTGTCTCACTTGCCTGAGAATGAGAGGACTGAGGATGCATGGGTTGGTTTCCGTAGATTTGTAGCGACTAATGCTAACTTGCAGGGCGTGGAATTGACGGCAGAGGATGTCGCCAACGCTGTTGTCTTCTTGGCAAGCGACGAGGCAAGGTACGTAAGCGGCCTCAATCTCATGGTCGATGGCGGCTTCACATCTACAAACCATGCTCTTCAGGTATTCAGATGAAGATCCATGTTATGCAGACATGAGAAATACTATTTGGCTGAGACAGCTTTAGATTTGAGAAAGCTTTATGCTCTCCTTTTATGGCTTAAGTAGGGCTCTAAATGAGTCGAGCTAAAAAACTTGTTTGAAATTCAATGATTTAATTAAAAAAATAAGTAGAGTTCTAAACTTGTTTGAAATTCAATGATTTAGCTCGGTGGCTTGTGATTTTGTGAACATGTTCGTTTTTTTAATTAAGCTTGCTAGTTGCGACAATTATCAAATGAGTGTGCTCATAAGCTACAACATAAATGGTTAATTTATTCACGACCCTTATTTTTCTTCCCACAACCCCATAATTTTTAAAAATGTAGATATTAATTAGGTGGATTTTTTTGCCCTTTAACCCCAATACATAAAAACCCATATAATTACCCTCAACATAAATTGATTGCTTGCTTGCATAACTCGATATAAATTGTATAAATGAAAAGGACTGATCAAAATTAAATCTTATAACCTTTGAGATTAGAGAAAATTCGAACACGAGAGATTATTCATTGAGTTGACTATAGTTTTAGGGGATAAGGCCTAAATAGGCCCTCGAACTTTTTTTTTGTCTCGATTGAGCCCCTAAACTTTTACTTTGGGCTCAATCAAGCTCCTCCGTCACACATTTCACAAACGACCGTTAGTGAGGGCACAAAACGACGTTGTTTTATACAAAACGACGTCGTTTTGTATAAAACTAAAAAAAACCCGCACCAGAGGGATTAACCCGCGTGCCCGCCCCAAAATGCTTTAACCCGCCCAAATCTTTCACCCAAATCTTCAATTCTGATGCTAGATTAGAGTGAGAGGCTGCAGCTGAATTGTTCCCAAAAGAAGTGAGGAGAGACAGGAGCAGACAAAGATGATGTGAGGGGGAGGCTCTCGACTGGGAATCCTTGTCCAAAAATGATCGGAGGGTTAGAAGGTTGAGGGTCGGTGGCATAATGGGGTGGGGGTGTTGCAGTCGCTGCAGGAGGGGAAGAAAGGCTGGCAGATGGCGGTGAAAGGGGCTGGGAGGTCGCGGGAGGTGTGGGCAGAGGCTGGGGTTTGCCATTAAAGGTTTGGGATGAATTTTTTTGAAGTTTTGAGCCCGGTATAGTGATAGTTAGAGATGAGGGTTGGGTGATAATTGCAGACGCATGGGAAGAGAGGAGAGGGGATGTCGGAAGTGATGAGGCCGACGGTGAGAGCCTAGAAGATGGCCGGCTCGATTCAGGTATTGCTGTCGGTGAGAGAGATAAGAGAGGGATGGAGCCGTGGCTTTAGGAGTCAGGAGAGGCAGAATCCAATGAATTGGATGTCGCCGGAGGTTGGCCGTCTGGAGAGGAGTCTTCGCCGGTGCCGGAGAGGTGAGATGGTTGAGACCCATCAACTGTATTTGCGACAGGAGAGAGAGAGCAGGTTGAGAAGATGGACAAGTGGGTTTGGGTACGCGGGTCGGGTGGTGCAGGTTAACCTCTCTAGTGCGATTTTTTTTTAGTTTTTTACAAAACGATGTCGTTTTGTTTGAGAAATAACGTCCGTTTGTGGGGTACCTGACGGAAGGGCTTGATTAAGTCCAAATTAAAAGTTCAGGGCTTAATTGAGACCAAAAAAAGTTTGAGGGCCTAATTGTTCTCCCCAAGTAAGTTCAGTGGCCTATTTGGGTCTTATCCCATAGTTGAATTATTTGATTTAAATTGCTTGAAACGTATGTTGGATGTTTTTGACGATGAGGAGGGAAAACCCGTGTTTGGCATACCGAAGTTAGAAACTTCGAGTAGCCTTAGTTTTCCTTTGAATGCAAGACCCAGCAAGAGGCCCCCGAGGACACAGCAACAAGAGCCAGTAGCCACCACCATCATAGCCAGACTAGACCGATTGGAGACCGCCATGTTCGTCTATTTCAAGCACGTCAGATTTAATTATCCGACCTCCTCTGATGCACCTGGTACTCTTTCCCTTAGATTAGGTTTTTGTTTTTTGTTTTGTTTTGTATCTGTTTAGGAGTCGCCCCATTTCCACACTTTGCTCAAGGCAAAATGTGTGGGTGTGGGCATTATGAGTTTTTTGTTTTTGTGTTTTGTTTGTTTTGTTGTTTTTGTGTTTTTTTGTTGTAATTAGATGACCCCCGTACTGACCCACTTTTCTTAAGGTAAAGTGTGTGGGTAGGGGGCCTTCTAATGTTTCGTTGAGTTTGCGGTTAGTAGGATAACCTTGTGAGTGGGGGTTACTCTGCCTTCTTTGCGTTTTTTTAGAGTGTCAAACATGTGTAAATATTTGAACTTGTAAGCATGGAGTCTAGGGTCTTGTGACCATAAGGCAAGATATTTTACTGTATTTTCATTTCAGCATGCCCATGCTACTGCTTATATGAGGAATGAACTGAGTACCTTGTGAGGAATTGAGCCTGAATTCACAATGCATGTGCTTATTCTTTCTTGTGTGATTTCTATATTTTTGAATTTAGGTAAACTAGAATTTGCTTTTGCTCTATTCCGAGATCACAAGGAATTTTGGGTATGCTATTAAAATGCTTAGGCAAATTTTCTTTTTGAGCCCACAAAGCTAAATAAAACCACCATGATATTATCCTTTGTAGCTCTTTTGAGCCGAAAATGAATAAAGTCCTGATCATGTTCTTTCTTGAAAACCACAAAAAGACCATGGGCATGAGGGAAGGATATATCTGGTGTGTTACAAGGCATAAAATGCCAAGAAAAAGAAAAAAAACGAAGGGGGTCGAAATGAAAAAGAAAAAAAAATGAAAAAGAAGCCCCCAAGAAAATAAAAGTACAGAATGCCCATAAGAAAAAATCTGGGACATGTGCTTAAATAAAATGGGCACGGTGGCAAAGGCCAGTAAGAGTCAACAAAAGTCTCCTAAAAGAAAAATTCGACTAAATTCTGAGCTAGATCCAAATATTTCCTACCTTGAACTCGTAGCCCCATTACAAGCTTAAAAGTCCTTAGCATAAGTGTGCCCATTATTCCAACAGTGGTGGAGGAACAAGAGCAATTGCAAGCCTATAGTGACCCTCGGTTCAATTATGTCTTTCCTTGAGCTAAACACTTAGCCAAAATACTTGAGTGAGGAAAGCATGAGAGAACCAATAACTTAGTCATTTTGATTTGCAGTGGACATTATGTATGTTTTTACTGTTTATATGTTGTTGATTGTGATCAGGTTCCTAGGTCTTTGTACCCGTAAGGGATTTGCTTTTACATTTTTGCTTTGTCGTGTCTTTGTCTTGAGTTTGTCTTTTCCTCCTTTTGTTTTCTATTTTTTTTTCTTTTGGGCACGTTATACCCGTATACTTGAGGGCAAGTATGACTAAAGTGGGTTGGTGTGACAAGTCCAAATTCTCTTGTGTTTTGTGTCTTTTTCTCGTTCTTTTGTCCTTTATTTTTTCTATATTTTGAGTCGGAAAAAGCCAGAATGGGCACAAGGGGCAGCAAGAGGCAGGAGAATCACTTTTGGAGGGCATTACGATGCCAATGATACCAAGATGGGCAATAACTTCTCAGCGGAAAGCTCTCTCTCGAGCATGGCGGAAATCGCCCACCATTCCAGCAAAAGCTGAAAAAGAAGTTTGTGATCTTGCCCACAACAACCCCAGAGTGATTGAGAGGAGAAGGAGAGGAGAATGGGCACAAGGAAAACAAATACCAGCTACAGCAGGAGCAATGCACCCTAGCCGCCGAAGGAAAGATGAGCCGCGGAAGGCAAGTTGACGCTTCCAGAAGGATGCTCGGCTCTACAAGGAAAGTTATATGTCGGCGCTACTAGAGCACGGCGAGTACAAAATCTACGACTCAGGATCTTCTAAATAAGGGAAGAATTTGCCAGATATGGAAAGCTTTGGACATGGCGGCTGCGAATTGGGCTGAAGATCCCCGGCCTGTCGGGGAGTTTACCTTGTGTCTTTGTATTCCTATATAAGTAGATTTCATGGCAGAAAATAAACACCTTTTTACAGCTCTGGATCTTTTTACGCACCAAACAATTTATTTTAGTTTTATTTTACGTTTCTGCAATAGGTCTCGGGCCTTATGCCCGCAGACACTTAGGATTTTACTGCTTATGTTCTTAAGTCCAGCGTTGGAGTTGGATTTCTTTTGCAGTTTAAGATAAGTAAGTTTTTATTTAATTTATGTTTTCTTTTATTTATTTTAATAATTATTATTGTTGTTCTAAGTCTAGCATGAGCGGCTAGACTCGTTATTCCGGATTGAATAAAGATAAGAACTTAATGAACACCTGAGAACCGTGAGGCTTATGGGTATAAACTGTGTGAATCTGGTTCCGTCGTGTAATCGTTTTCTTTGTTGCATTATACAGTGTGCTAAGCTAGTTAATTGTGGCTGATCACTCGTTAATTAGAATTGTGTTCATTACCTCTATAAATAGTCAATGAATCGTAGCTGTGTGTTGGTCATAAAGGGATGGGATACATCACGGGTACTGAGGGCATCTGAGAGATCAGTGTCTAGGTAAATCTGGGTCTGTCTAGGGCATAATGCTGCTTTGTTGTTTACAATCATATGAGAGATCGGGGTTGGGCCACAAGTTAGGTTTAGGGGACGAGAGATCACCTCTAAGCTAAACATAAAGGATAGATTGGGTACATTGAGAAAGATCCGGTACCTTTAACCAGATAATTAGATTTGCATAAGTAATCAGCGTGCCCATGATCGGTCAAGTGTTTGTTAAGTTCAAAATCTGAGTTCTAATCCGGAATACGTTTACTATTAATATTTTCTTATTTTGTTTTGTTCTGTTATTTTAGTTTACAGTCTTTAAATACAAGTACGGAGACCACAACAATCCTCAACCCTTTTGAAAAAGTGACATTGGAAGATAGAATTTGCAGCTCCTCGTAGGATCGACCCCTACTCACATTAGCTTGCTACGCCTTGCTGTGGGCATAAGGATAACTCTCTCTTGAGAATTATTCTCACCACGAAACGATCACGCGTCAATGGGGAGCATACAGAGCATGTTGTGGCAGAAGCTAAGGCTACAGAGGAGGTTGTGGTTGCAGCTGGGGCTACAAGGGAGGTTGGGGTTGAAGCTGGGACTGCAGAGGAGGTTGTGGTTGAAGCTGGGACTGCAGAGGAAGTGGTGGTTGAAGCTGAGGCTGCAGAGGAGGTTGTGGTTGAAGCTGGGACTGCAGAGGAGGGTGGGGTTGAAGCTGGGATTGCAGAAGAGGTTGGGGTTGAAGGATCACACATGTGATTGTAGGAGATGGGAATTGAATGGAATTCCCTGTAAGCATGCAATTTCTGTAGAAGGCAAGCAGCCAGAGGATTTTGTGCATAACTGCTATTCAATTGAGACTTACAATGCAGTTTAGGAACCTGATATAAGTCCAATGAATGGCAAAGAGCTGCGGGACAAAATAGGGTACATTCCACCACTTTCACCAGCCTTTGCAAAGAAGAAAAGGGGTAGGCCTCAAAAAGAAAGAAGGTTTGGGCCTGATGAAGAGCCATAAAAGAAAAGGAAGAGGACTCAACAAGTTCAGAAGCTGGGAAAGTAAAAATTCAAGGTCACTTGCAAGTTTTGTGGAGAGCAATGGCACAACAAATTGGGCTGCAAATTGAGAAAGGTGGAGTTGTTCATTTAGTTTGCTTCTTTGTTAATTATCTTACTAACCGTAATACTAATCATGAGAGTGTTTTTCATTAGGAGATGCCACATGCTGAGCCACCAACTGAGGAGAATATGCCACATACTGAGCCACCAACTGAGGGAGATATGCCATAGGCTGAGGGAGAGATGCCACAAGCTGAAGAGGTTGAATTTGGTTCCACTTAGCCCGAAGAAATTTCACAACATGATTACCCTCCTTTAACCCAAGAGGATCCTACTGAGTTATAGCTCCTTATATATGATGGTTGCTGTGGGTAATTGATTTTATACATTATTAATATATGATTGCTTATGCAGGTTATTTCTGAAAAGGCATGTTCCAGGAACAAGCCAAATACATTGCAAGGGAGACAAATGCTTGTAAGTTGATGTATTTAAGTTTCTATTCAGATTTCATTATATTCATTTAACTATATTAACTGCATACTTCTTAGGCAAGGAGAAGAGATAGAGTTGCTAAAAAGGATCTAAATAAGAGTTTGAGTGAAGGGGGAAGATCAGTACCCTACACTATTTCCAGCTCAATCACTGCAAGTCAACCTCAAGTAATGCAAGCTCCTATCTTGCAACCAAGACAGATGAGGCCAAATATCAGGTCCTCCTATTATGAATTTTAATCCGTAACAATTCATAGGGAGCCCTTCAGTTGGTGCAGAGCAGACCAGAGAAGTAAATTCCATGGGAGTGTTAAACAGAGGTGGCAGGAAGTTCACAACACTGTAAAGCTTGAGGGAGGCAGCAGGGAAGAGATAAGATAAGGCCTCAACTGTGTGTTTGATGGTTTTTGTTATTTTAGCATCAGGATTGTTAGTTTTTTTGAAAAAAGCACTGAAAATGGCAAACTGCATAAGCTCTGATCTTAGTTATATTTTTTTGTTAATTATGGTGAATTGGAACAGTTAAACATGTTTTTGTTAACTAGGGCTGACTGCAGAAGTGCCACTGTTGATTGGGTTCCCTTGTTGATATTGTTGCTCTGATGTTATGAATTGCTACTGGTTTGATATTGGAATTGTTTATATTGTTGCTTGGGTTTGGAAATGCTTGTGTTGTTAAGGTTGAAAATGAAAATGAAATGCTACTGTTTTGATTTTTTTTTTTGCTTACTGTTGCTTGTGTTGATATGGGTTGATATTGTTGCCTGGGTTGGGAAAACTTGCTCATTGGCATACATATATGGTTCATGAAATGAACACCTTACATAATAGGCTAGGATAAGCTTTTAGGGAAACATGAAAGCATTCATTTGAAGAAAACAGTCACTGCAACCAACATTAACACCAGAAACATCAATTTGCCCCACTTTCTAATTTCTGCCACATCTGCATCCATGTTCTTCATACCTCCAGCCATTTGCCTCATACATTCAGCCATTGTCTTCAAATCTTCAGCCATATCCTCAGTTGACATCTTCACCTTTGAGCTATGGGACTCCCCTGCGTTTTCTTGAGATGGACACTTATCAATCTATCTGAAAAACTTGCAACCCCCACTTAGTGAATCAAGACAAGTATAAAAATGCCTACCTCTGCTATGTGGACGATTGGAAACATAGGCATGCACAGGCTTCTGACAATCACACACCAAGAAATATTTGTTTTCTCTGCTTGAAGATACATCAGACATTGTTTTCTTTTGCTTGTAGATGCAGCAGAACTAAGTGTATATATGTATATATATATTCAATCCAGACAGGTATGAGGCATAAATGCCTTCCAAAGGGTTGAATTTTCCCTCCAATTCACTGTTATGAATAATGTTCTGTACGAGACTAAAATTGCAAAACGCTTTGGGACTAAATTTACATTAATATTTGATGGCAAACGTGACGGTGAGGACCAATTTTGCATATCGTGGTCCAATGGTACCAAATTAGAAGGTATGAGACCATAATTGGGGGGAGGGCGCATGTCCTATGGGATCATTTTTGCAATTAACTCATTAATGTGTACACGATGACTATCGCGATCAATTGCTATTGCCTTTTAAATCTGGTGGACTTTAGGTTTGCTGTCTTGGGGTGCTGCTTCAAGCTCGGTTACGAACCAGATATCGTGACATTCAACACTCTCATAAATGGGCTTTGCTTAGAAGATAAGGTGATTGAGGCAAAAAAGCTCTTTCATAAGCTGTTAGCTCATAATATCTGCGTCCTTAATGAAGTTATAATTAACACTCTTATTAATGGGCTCAACAAAGCGGGATACACCAATAGAGCTTTTGGTTTGCTTAAGCTTTTAGAAACAACAAGTTGCAAAGCCAATGTTTCTGCTTATAACATTGTAATTGATAGTTTATGCAAGGATGAAAGGGTTAAAGATGCCCTCTGGCTCTTCTGTAAAATGATTGACGACGATGGCATTCTACCCGATGTTATCACATATAGTTCATTGATTCATGGCTTATGTGGAGTTGGTAGATGGAAAGATGTTGAATACTTATTCGATGAAATGGTCAATCGCAAGATATCTTTGAGTGCGTTCACTTTTAATACATTGGTGAATGCTCATTGCAAGGAAGAAAATATGAAGGAGGATGGGGATGTTATTGATGTCATGATACAACAAAACGTTAGTCCTGATGTTATCACTTATAATTCATTGATTAATGGTTACTGTTCACAAGGGCAAATGGATAAAGCAATATAAATATTTCACTCCATTGTGAATTGTGGCCTTAAGCCTGACATATTCACCTACAACATTTTGATTAAAGGATATTGTAAGGAAGGAAATGTTGATGAAGTTTGGTGCTTTTTCCTCGAAGTTCCTCATAAAGGTTTACAATATACAACACATACATATAACACCATGATTCATAGATTATAACGTGAAGGTAGATTTGTTGAAGGGTTGGAACCTTTTCAATCTTATGAAAGATCGATCAGCAAATACATCCTAATTTAGCCACTTATAATATCTTCTTAGACGGTTTGCTCAAGGATCATAAGATTGATAAAGCACTTTCATTTCTACGAAGGATGGAAGATAGATGATTTTATCCTGATATATTCACATATAGTACTCTAGTCAAAGGTTTGTGTGCAGATGGAATAGTTGATGCAGCAAGACATTCTTAATTGGCTTCCTTTAAAAGGTTTGCAACCTAATGGTCAAATGTATACCATGGTTCTTGTTTCACTCTATCAACAGGGATTAGTAATGGGGGCAAAAGGTTTGCTCAGGGAAATGGATGAAAATGGTTGTTCACCTTGTAGTGTGGCATATAATTTTATTATCTGAGGTCTACTTGAGAGAAACAAGCTTTACTGGGCACTGCAGTTCTTGAAAGAAATGATCATACGGGGATTCATGGCTGATTCATCTACTGTTTCAATATCACTAGATAAATTCCAAAAATAAAAGAAGGGTGAAATTCTAGCGCGAATGATTAGACTAGTGTCAGAGAATGTAAATAGTCAACTTCATTATCTGAAATAAGAGTATGCTATTGCCTTCTGCCAAAATAACGGTATGCATGTCGAATATAATGTTCCAACTTCTTAGTTAGATTGGTATGTTACTACACTAATAGTTTAATTTCATTGATATTATCAGGATTATATGTATGATGGAGTGGAGAGTGAAGAAGGCAATATACAGAAATCGCAGAATTGATCTGACTAAGTTAAGCAGTGAGTTTTTTTACAAATTTTCTTAAGGTCTGCTCAATTCCAGACCAAATGTTGAATCCCTGAATTGCTCTGGTAAATAAAAGAGATTTTTGTTCTGTTTTTTTTTTCAATGTTTTCAGTTACACTTTAACTCTGAATTGCAATGTCTAGCATGCCCTTAACGAGCTCAAATTGGTAGATAAATCCCACAACACATTACAGATATGGTTTTATCTTTCCAAATCATGTATATGGCGCTTTACAAACAGTTGAGAAGTTCTAGTTGACAATTTGTTGTTTTGTTAGTGCAATAACATGAAATTATAAATGTGGCGACACTTATTATTTATGGCAAAAACTTCTGTGCATAAAGTGCATGGGTCGGCCCATCAGACGGACCCGACCTGCACCGACCCGACCCGCCCCATGACCCGGCATATAAAAACTATTTCTGCCACTGTTCTCTCATTTCTCCCTTTCTCCCTCGACTGCAAACCCTAGCCGCCTCTTGTCCACCGCAATTCTTCACCCTCGACTGCAAAACCTAGCCGCCTCATATCCACCGCGATTCTTTACCCCCGACTGCAAACCCTAGCTCGCTCACGGTGTCTCTCTCCCAGAGTTCGGTGTTTCGCGTCTGTCGCTGCGTCTCTCTCTCCCGGAGATTGGTGGTTCGTGTCTTCTGCTATCACCATGTTATCGAATATCGTGGTTTGCAACGGCAACACTCAAACTAGTATACCTACTCGGCCTTCTGGGTTTGCAGACTCGTTCACATCATCAGATGAGCAGTGAGACGAAGAAGAAGAAGAAAGAGGTATAGGGCGACGAGATCCTTGGTGTGGCTGATCGATCAGTCTTGCTATGGGATTTTCATTCTTTACTATGTAAGGTGAATCAATCTATTGTGATTTAGATTAATTAATCAGCACTTATGTTTTCGAAACACATTTAGGTGTAGCTCTTTATTTATTTATCTTGATATTTTTTTGGGAATCATGGAAAGAATGGATTATTTGGTTTGTTTATTGCTTTTAGGTTTTTGATTTGAAGTCCAATTACTGCTGCTGTTGTTCACATGTATATAATTTAGTTCATAAATTGATTGATTCCTTTCTTTTATGGTTGAAGATTACCAAATTGTATTATTTTTTATAGGTTTGGTTGTGCAACTACTAGTCTACCGCCATTAGTACTAGTAGTACTATTCAACATGCTTATGAGTACCATTTGAGGTATAAACATCTATGACATTTTGTTTTAATGCTTGCATATGATGTGGTGGTTCAGATGTTATGTTTATGTGTTTAGGGTTCAGTCTAGACTATTTTGCATCTGTCATTTTTAAAATTGTGTCCATTTGTATATGGAATATCAATGTTACTGATGATTAGTACCAGATGAGATACTTGTGAGTATCTGAATTTTAGAACAGATTTGGTTTTGTGTGTTTCTGTGCATTTTGACTTTTGTGTATTGAGTATGACATTAGAAACTGAGTAGTACCATTTGATGTGTTGATTTTACTGATTAATTTGAAATTTTATATAATTATTATGAATTATCATTTTAAGTATCATTTACAATGCTTATTAGTACCAATTGAATCAGAAACAAGTATCAAAATTTTCATAATTTTTGTCTCTTATATGTTTTGTTAGATGTTATGTTTATGTCTTTAAAATTCAGTATAGCTTGTTTTGCCACTTTCATTGTTTGAATGTTTGTGCATTTGTGTATAGAGTATCAATTTTCATGCTGATTAGTACCAAATGAGATGCTTATAAGTATCAGAGTTAGGTCAAATTTTATTTTATGTTTGTATGTGTGTGCAATTTCACTTTTTGTATGGAGTATCAGGTTTCATGCCGATTAGTACCAAATGAGATGCTTATAAGTATCAAAGTGATTTTGTTTTATGTTTGTATGTGTGTACAATTTCATTTTTGTATGGAGTATCAATTTTCATGATGATTAGTACCAAATGAGATGACTATAAGTATCAGAGTGATTTTGTTTTAGGTGTTTGTGTGTTTGCATTTTTTTTTTGTATGAAGTATTAATGTTGATGCTGATTAGTACCAAATCGGATGCTTACAAGTGTCAGATTTAGGTCAGACTTTGTTTTATGTTTCATGTGTGTACATTTTCTTTTTTTGTATGGAGTATCAATGTTGATGCTGATTAGTACCAAATCAGATGCTTACAAGTATCAGAGTTAAATCTTCCATCATATGTTTTTTCTTGATTCATGCACAAGGATCCCAGTACAAACTAGGACAGCCACTGAGAAAAGGCGAGGATGACCCGACTTCTGTGAAGTTGCAAAGTAATGTTGGTGCGCCTCTTCCTGGTAACAAGAGATGATGAGAGGATTTAGTTTTCTCGTAGAGAATGTCATAATTCGGAGAAGAGTATTGTGATTTTGGTGAAGGAATGAAAGACTCCAGCTTGTGTAATAGAGTTATTCTTTATATGTAGACCCCAAATTTTTTGCAATATGCAATAAAATTTATGTTTTTTTTGGTAAGTTTGCTTGTATATTTTAAGCTGATAACCCACGAATTAAAGAACCATCATAATCTGTCAAGAAAGCTTATTTAAGTTGCTCATTCATCCATATGGCTCAGTTAGGCCTCAAGTTTACATTCTGAAATGAAGAATTCGTTCAACTCTGCATCAAGTGTACAGTAGTCCATACTCCACAGAGGTAGTAGTAGTCATGCAAAAGAAGAAAAAAAAAAGAAAATCTCAAAACTAGCATAAGCAGATCATAGCTAATCGCTTCATGCATTTAGATCTTCACAAGTGAACCTTAGCATCAAATGCTGATTTACATCTCCGAACAAACAAGATTCCAAGTATATGGGATATAATAAAATGCAATACCAAGGGATATGAAACCTTCCTCAAAGCAAGGTTTCACCAAAACAAGCCATTTCCTGTATTCAGGCAGCATAATCTTTCCTTTCACCGTTCTTAGTTATGTCATAACAAAGTCCTAAACAAAACGGTAACTGTCTTCACACTGTCTGTCATTTACTGATCGAATCAGCAAAAATCATCCAACAAAAGGAATGCCTGCAAGCTATGGTAGAAATTGGTATGAGGAGGAATCCAAGTCCAAGCATTTATATATCCATCGACTTCGTGGCTGTAGGCTTTTTCTTTCTTGCTTTACTTTTTCTTTTTTTACCATCCTTTCTCTTAGGCTTCTCTTCTGTGGCAGGATGCGTCATCTGCAAATGTTTATAAATGGCAGCTAATGGATCTGACTGATAGATGGGATGGTTAATAACCATCTTCAACTTATTACTCTCTTTCAGCCTGAGAAGCAATATCATAGAAACGAGTCAACCTGTATTGCAAGATAAAATAGTGCCGACAGTTCCACATTTCTAATCTCTACTACTTACACTAGGTCGTTTCTCTTTTTACAATTAAGTTTGAGGTCGGCTGGTTCTGATGCTAAGGAGGCCTTCAATTCAGGGAAGACATATCGTACACTCGTAATTTCTTTTGCTTGCTCCGTTTCTTTTGCTGTTTCTCCTGGTGTAGAACATGACTCAATTAGGAGACAACATAAGCTAACAGATCATTATACAAACAACCTTAGAGCCACTATGAGATCCCAATAGACCCATAACATGAGATGCATTTTATCTGATTACATTCATATATGAATTTAAATTATAATAGAAAAAAAATAACATCTATAAAGCATGAATGCATGATGAAAAAAATTATATATCATGCTTCCACAAATTTATTTCAAGGGTCGAGAATCATACCTTACTAATAGCTTTTTCAGCAACTGATGCCATGATCTCTACAAAGCCAAAGCAACACACGTCATACTATTCGTATTCATTATTTTAGAACTTGATATCCATCCCATGGTATAATTTTATAATTTGACATGCACAAATCTATAGCAAACCAAGAAGACTGATAGATCAACTATGAAAATTTAAGCATTAATTACAATGTAATCTATACCAACAGGCACCCCCCAGTGAGTAACAGATCAACATTAATTAGTTCTCCATGCTAATACTATATCTAAAGTTATCACTACAAGAAAAAAACACATACACCACGCCAGATTGACCACGGTTTTGATAATAAACTGTGGTGAATTTGAGAATTACCACGGTTTTCATTAAAACAGTGGTGTATGAGCGCACTTTCTCCAAAAATGTACCACTCTTTTTAAAAAACTGTGGTAATCATCCCGAAATACACCACCGTTAGTATATGATCGTGGTATATGTGCGTGTTCTAACCTTAATTGATTCAAATTAAAGAGAGAAGGTTGAAAAATTGAAAACACCGCTCTTTCCCGCCTCTGCTTTATTTCTTCCCTTCAAAATTCATGGTGCCCGTCTCTCTACTCCCTTTTCCTCTCACTTCGAAGACTGGCGTCCAAATTTCAATTGGAGTTGCTACTGCGAGTGGATTTTGATTTTTGGACTGAGAAGGGAAGTTCTTGCCTTGCCTGGCTTTACGTCGCTGGCCGGTTTGTTTTTATGATCTTTTTCTATTATTTTCTACTAATCTTACTTCAAATAAATTAAAGTGAAATTAGGGTTGACGGGTTGAGCAAATTTTTGTATCTATCTATTTAATTTAATGATTTCTCTCATTTTATTATGCGTGTCAGTTGAACAGAAAGCTACTGGAAAATTTGTTGAAGAAGAATTCTGATCAGGTTTAAATTCTGTAAACATTAAAAGGAAGTAGTAGTCTTGGTTTGTTGTTGCGTTTTCTTTTTTATCTTTAGTTTGGAATGAGGAAACTTGATCTTTATTGTAACCATGAAATTTTCAAAGTTAAAGTAGAAATTTGAATAGTCGAATGAAGGGGGGATAAAAAAGCTTGAGAATATAGATACTGAGTAAGAGAGAAATTCAGTGGTGTTTCAGTAGACAATTGAGGAGGGCAGTTCACAATCTTGGTTCTTCCACTGAGGTATTGTTTGATCTTTCACGTTTTTACAAAGTAAAAATGATGATAGGAAGAAAAAAGGTTAGTTCTTTAAGAACAAAGAGACAATTTTTTTTTGCAGAGATATGGGGAAATAACCCTGACGAGATTCTTGATTACAAGATCATTTGACATAGACAAGGCTGCAAAGATGTTTATGCAGTGGCAGAATTGGAGGGCTTCTTTTGTGCCCCTAAATCACATCCCTGAATCCGAAATTACTAATGAATTAAACACAGAAAAAATATATTTGCAGGGCCTTTCAAGAAAAGGGCACCCTGTGGTGATGTGCAAAGCTAGCAAACATTTTCCTGCCAAGGATCCACTTCAATTTAAGAGTTAGTGTTTTTTTTTTTGGGGAGGGTTTGTTTAGGTTCTTATATTTGATTTATTAGTCAATATGATCTGTGATTTTAGTTTGTATGGATTCGATCATAGTGTTTGTAGGCTGATGCTTGCCTTAACCTTTTGTCATGTAATTATAATCTGACCAATGAATTTTAGTTTATCTTATTTGTTGATTAAAAGAATGATAAAAGGTCAAAGAATTCTGGAGAATTTTAAAGATTGTTCACCAATTGTTTTTTCTGATGTGGGGCCATTAGTGATCAATTTAAAAGTGACGATCCTTCATAGTTGGGCAATATCTACCACCTATCACTACTTGTATCTTTTTCATCTTCCTTTTCTAATTTACTCATATCTTAATTGATTACAAGAAAACCTCAGGTAACCGCTGTCCTTCATGCCAGTTCTGTTTATTACTCCTCGAACAGTCTTAATCAGGTCAGTTCATCTCAGGAATTATTGCTGCACATGCTATGCTCAAACTGTGCAACTGTGGAAAGACTGGACAATTTAAATGAAGTTTGCTTGTGCTGAAATATATAGCACTGAGGCGTGTGTAATTAATTGATATGATCCTAGCTATATGAGGAGATCTCAAATTGGTTATTTATATTGAATTGTTGATTCACTAGAACTGCTTCAAAACTTGTCTAGTTCTTGTAGAGCAGATATAGCGAATTTAAATTAAAATGGCGAATTAGTCGAACTAAGGTATGTGTAATCAATTGATATGATCCAGGCTTTATGTGGATATTTCAAATTAGTTATTTATGTTGAATTGTTGATTCACTAGAACTGCTTGTGAACTCAGGTGGTCTCGTTGCTGCCGATGCCTTTGGTAAACATTTTTCTTTTTCTTGATTCACTAATGTTAATTTATTGTGGAGTTGCTGATGGAAATCTTACTTTTTTTTCTTCTTCTTTGTTATTGTTGTTGTTGTTGTGTAGGGTATGAAGCTCCAAAGCTGAGGTATATTTAAGTTTCTTGATCATTTAGTTGTTCTTGATTTTGATTTTAGATTTAAGATAATTTTTTGACTTTTCTTGCAATTGGGAGCAGAAACAGACAACCTTGCACGAGCTGAGCTGTTGAAAAAGCTTGGGAAAGTTTTATCAGCAAAATTTGAGGCAAGAATTAAGGCTTATTTAGGCACCTTTTTTTTAGTTAAATTGGAAATCTGATCAAGAATGTAAATGGGAGTGATTATGCAGATTGATAGCTTTGTGAAGATATTTCCTGGTGTTGGGCATGGATTGACTGTGAGATACGAGGATGACGAATTTGCTGTGAAGAGTATGTTATTTGCTCATCTACCACTCTTTCCCCATTCATGCTATTCTTTATTTTGATTGTAATCATAACATTTCTTTGCATTTAACTGTTTACTTGAGGCATCTTAATTGGTTATATAACTAGAATGTTCTTGTTTCAGCATGAGTCTCTGAGAAAATATATTAAGTGGCTAGAGATCTCTCATCATTATTATATGCCTGACATGAGCAAGCTTTCTGGAATTCATGCAAAGTTTCTCAATTATTCAGTTTTAGTCTCTCATCTCTGCATATCTTTCAAGTCATATTCATCGTCACATCATTAGCTATGTTGCAATGCTCATTAACTGTCTTCTTTGTGACAGTCTCATTTTTATAACACAATTATTCTCTATGGTATTCAGGCTTGTGTTCACTTTAATCACGGTCAATATTCTGAAGCACTTGAGTTATACAAGGTTCATCCATTTTCCTCTATTCTATTTTTGGCATGTAATTTATTAGTTTTTTCATTCCATTTATTCTCATCCTATTTATTTTTATTTGCTTGATTTTTTCATTCCATTTATTGTACCTATATTATTTCTTCTTTATTGGACCTATATTATGCTCAGGCAATGTTATTGTACCTAGATTGCATTGTGGAATTTGTTGCATCTTTAAATGAATGATTTTTATTTAATCTTGCAGCAATTAATGTCTCTCGAGATCATAAACCAGACCAAACTGATGAGAGACAACAGATTGAAGAGGCTGGAGGTTTTGTGATGTGGGCCAGTAAAGAGTTTCGTAACCTTTTTTCAGTCTAATATCTTTTGCAGGAGAGATCATGTTCTGATTTTCTCATCATCTAAATATTCTCTGCCGGAACTTGGAGGGTTGGAGGAGTGCTTGCTATATCTCGTGCATTTGGTGATAGACTACTGAAGCAGTAGGTGGTCGCCGATCCAGATATTTAGGTGCACTTTGGGACTTCGCCGATCCAGATATTCAGTTTACTCTATTTTTTGCTCGTGTTCGATTACTAAAACTGCTTATATGTTTCTTCTTATGGACAAAATATATACTATATTTTTATTTATGTAGGTGTGAACATACAGAGTGGAGAAGAAGTAGCCATCAAGTTGGTATGTTTCAGATTTTGAATTTTTATTGAAGATAGAAAATTAACTGCTTGGGCTATGCATCCTCGAATACTTTGGTCTCTACTAATCTTCTACTCAGACAATTATGTTTCTTTATTCTACTTATACAGGTGGGAGGGTCTTGGTGATGTTGTCACAAGTCTTTCACGAGCTGTTTAGGATATGAACCATAATGTCGAAATCATTCTCCCAAAGTATGACTACATGAAGTTTAGCCATGTAAGTTTCAAAATGCTTCTTTTTTCCTATGGTTTAAGTATTAATATTTTGGACAAAGTCTCTTTATATTTCTTATAATGTGTTTGGAGTAGAGTTTCTGCCATATGCTTGACTTGATTTTACTTTCAATGTCATTGAATTGAGAATTCTTTAAGAAAAATCCATACAAGGACACAGATGAGAAAACCCCTTGTAACATTTCCAGTTTTCAATTAAAATTTGGTGTTCCATTGTGATATATGAGTTATTTAGTTCAAGTGTTGGGACCTGATTAGGTATTATTGTTATAACTGATTATATTGCTGAAGCTTGTTTTTGAAAAGAGTAACCTGTGTGTATGTGGTCACATCAGAATCCTTAGATTTTATTTGAAACTATATGTTGTTGAAGAGGTTAAAGAGGTATCTAGAAAATACTGCTGTTTGATTCCTTATTTATGTAGCGTGCACATTTTTCTATTCCTTGTATTTTAGTTTTTTTCCTTCTCTAGGCACAAAACAAACACTTAGAATGTAATGCAAAGATAGAATGTAATGTGAAGAGCCATAAGGTATTTGTGCATGTTCCTTCTCTGGAAGATTTTTGCTAATGTCATGAAATCTTGTAGAATGCTACTCAGAAAAGCCATAAGATTTTTGTGCATGTTCCTTCTCTGGAAGATTTTTGCTAATGTCATGAAATCTTGTAGAATGCTACTCAGAAAAGCCATAAGATTTTTGTGCATGTTCCTTCTGAAATTGTTGCACATGAAGTTGAAGAAATTGGTATGTTGCTGCAAAAGAAATGTTCATCTTCTTTAGTATATGTAATTGTGTATAGTGTTTTAGGTTAATATATCCCGTAATTGTTTTACGATTTTAAGGCCTTGTATTAATTACTTGTCTTTTGACATGTTGCAGGGTATTGTGAGCTAATCATCTCTCCTTTATTTCTTCAATATATCGGAGCTAGCTAATGGAACTAGTAAGATCTTTGTAATAGAACTTTGAATTTGTTTAGTAGTTTTTTAACAAGCAATACAGATATTTCTTGCAATGAATTTTATATTTTGGATAAGATATTGTATTTTAGATGAGATTTTGTATTTTGAATGAGATTTTTGTATTTTGGATGATTATTATTTCTATAAAATATTTTTTAGTTTGGGATTATACATGCTAGATAACAATCTATCAAGGGATTTAAAAATAAAATAATAAAATCATAAAATTAAATTAAAAATAAAAATATACCACGGTTTTAATGGTGAACCGTGGTAAATTTACCACGGTTTTATCGAAATCGTGGTAATTTTACCACGGTTTTTTAAGAAAATCGTGGTAATTTTACCACGGTTTTTATAATTCGTGGTAAACTTACCACGATTATACTTTAAACCGTGGTGATTTTACGACAGTTTTTTGTAACCGTCGTAAATTTACCACGGTTTTTCATAAATTTACCACAGTTTTTTAAAAACCGTGGTAAAATTATCACGGTGAATAACCGTGGTATATGCGACCGTCGTAAATTAACCACGGTTTTATTAAAACCGTGGTAAAATTACCACGGTGATTACCCGTGGTGTATGAGCGTGTGCATAGACGACGCCCACCTAGACCACGGTTGGAATTTGTCATACACCACAGTTATTACCCGTGGTGTATGAGCTTTTTTCTTGTAGTGTATTCAGATATAAAAAAGCATACACAGCGATAAAAATTGTACTTAAAATACAAAGCTCATATCCTTACTTCCGTAAAATTGCAATTTCTTTTCGAACATATGTTCTTTACGTGGCTTCCCATTAGAACTGAAATTCGTAAAAACGATGTTAATTTACCAACTGAATCAGACACAAATACTGTGAAAATAATCCTCGTCAAACAAATTAGAAAAATCTCAATAACTGGTGCGGACACGATTCACCAACTTTGCCCTTCCGGCGGCGGCACTGATGGTGGCGCGTTGGCAAGAGGTCGTCGATTATCTCTCGCTGTTGTCTTCGTCGTGCTTCTCCGCGCGCGCTCTCTCTCTATCGCGTTCTGCGTTATTTGTTTTTTTTTTTTTAATTATGTGCTGAATTTTGATAGTGGGCTGGATCCGGATTGATGGGCTGACCCGTCTGATGGGCCGGCCCATCAGTCTCCTGCACAGGAGACCAGCCCATTATTTATTGAAAACGAGTTTTGAAATTATGATAATATATTAGATTCACAAGCAATTGGTGATAATGTTGATATATTCCTCGACATCTTCTAGTTTCTTTATTGTTAATAGTAAAGATTGGGCCATCTAATATTGTTCTTTATTTTCAAATAAATAAATCATGTTAAAGAAATTTAACATCTATTATGCTTACTTTTTTGCCCCGGCCCATAACTTTATACCTTTTAGTGGTCACTCCAAATTATTTTTTGGGTTAATTATTAATAAATACTCGAATTTTGACACAATTTGCAATGTAGACACGAATTTTTGAAGCTATGTATTAACAACAAAAAATTGTAATCTGTTATAAATAAAACACTGCGGCTAATTTTTCGTTTTTGGGTTGATCAATTTCCATGATTCGTTTTTTGCTTTCGGATCTTTCAATCTCAGTCCCCTCAACTTATCTGGTAAACAGAAGAGTTTTTTTTTTCTGTTATATATATATAATATATATATATATATATATATATTCAATGTTCATTCAGTCACACTTTTACCCGTGAATGCTATATCAACCATAAATCTATAGTTGCTGTTCAAATTATTTAATTTGCTCTGTTGTGCTGTTGTTGTACCCATAAAGTAGCGATTTATGGCTTCATTGAAAAAGTGTAGATAGCATAGTATATTGGTATCAACTTCTTAATTTCTTATACAAAGTTAGTGATTATATTTCTCTAGCATAGTATCCACTATCTTAGAAGATTTGAAATGATGATGGTTTTAATTTGGTACCTAATTTTGCATGATGCAGCTTCTTTTGTTAGAGTACGTAGAACAATATTTTCATGGACAAAATTTTAAGTTTTTGCCATTGTATACTATAAATAATCCAATATGTTGATACTTCCACAGTTCCACTAGACCTGAAAAAATACACAGAACAGAATCACCCTCTGATGATCACTGACACCCTGAAAGGGTAAATCCCAAACTTAAAATGAACAACAAATCACAGAAATACAACAGATGAAACTATATATATATATGGAGTTTTTAGGCATCGGGATTGGCGTGGAGGTATGCCTCAATAGCCTTGAACATGGCCATGGCCTTCTCTTTGCCCTCCTTAATCTTCTCTTGGCTAATCTCGACGTCCCCTTTGGTGTTGTAAATGCTCCTGTTCTTGCAGATGCATCCTCCGTCTTCAGTCGGGACGATCTTGATATGGTATGTGATGGACTCAACAACATCCATCAGAGCATCACCCTCAACAATGCTGTAGGTGTGGGTCAAGTTTTCCTTGTCGATAGCATCAACGCGGTGCTTAACGCTCTTATATTGGCTGCCTTCTCCAAAATGGACGAGCTTCACAGTTCCAACACCACCATCTCCCTCCAAGATTTCGACATTTTTGATTGCTTGAGGCATGATCTTGGGAATGAGGGTGTCGGCATCGAGAACAACGGCCTTGTACATCTTGGCAGCTGGGATGGAGGAAGGGATCTCAATATCATAAGTGATGGCACCCATGATTGATTACAAGTTTAATTATGCTTGAAGTAAAATGAGAATTGAGGTGTAATTAAGAGAGGGAAGATTAATTTGTGTAATGGTTGTATGTGGCTTGGTGCGATGTGGAAATGAGAGAAACTGAGCTGCCTATTTATAGTTTATAATCGAATGTTCTCTTGCCTGTGTAGCCCAAAATCGTTGAACTGAAAAAATAAAGTCATTAGTTTTTGGTTGGGTGTGAAAGAATTGGGGCGTTCCTATATTGACTAGTCTGCATTATCCAGATTTTCATGTATTATTATTATTATTATTATTATTATTATTTTTTTTTTTTTTTTTTTTTTATCACCCACTGTCTTCTTTTGTGTGCATCTTATTTTCTCTATTGTATTTTTATTTTTTTGGTATGATAAAAAAAGTAAGATCAATAGATCATGCATATATATGATTTGGCCTGGTACATATATATTTCGTTTTATTTATTTATATTCATTCAGACATTATGATATTCTAATATGAGTTATTGTAACAATCTATTATTGTTTGGTATGGATAACTTATATTAAACTAACCCGACAACTTGGCTACATTTACTACTAATTTTTGCATTTTTGTTCTAAAATTAACATCCCAAAGATTACGGGCTTGAATCTTCTCAATACTATAAGTCCGGTATGTGAGTAAAAAAAAAATGTTGTAAAGTAATTTGTTAATTTTGGAACAAAAAAAGTTGGGAGAAAAAATTTAGGAACAAAAAAATCAAATTAATAAATTTTGAGACTAAAAATGTAAAATGTGATACTAAAAATGTTTTTATATATCCTATTCTAATGGACTAATAGTGAAATTACAGTAAAACCTCTATATAAGAATACTCTATATAAGAATAACCTCCTTATAATAATAAAAAGTTGCGGTCCCAATTCGGGACCAGTTATAAATAAGAATATCCTCTACATTGTAATATTCCGCCATTTTTTTAGGACCATCCTTAAGAAATTTACCTCCATATAGTAATAAAGTGACATAAAATTTTATATATATATTTAAATATCTATATAAATGTCTAGAACTATTTTAACTGCATATGTTACATTAAATTTAAGATAATATGAAATACTTATGTAAAGTTATTTGTGGCAGTGCTTTAATTTTTCGGGTTAATATCACACCCTTTAACTGGTACGTTCGAAGTAATTAGTCAACACGATCACTTTCTTGTTGAATCTAAAATATTTCCAGTTTGTCCAAAATGTTTGAATTTTGTTGACACAATACTTTTTCTATTTCTACACTACTTTTTCTATTTCTACACTATCATCCTCTGGATTATCAACATGCGTATCTTGCTTGATTCTATATGATGCATTCTTCAGTTAGACCATATGAATAAATCTTATATACCTTTTAAATTCATATTTTTAAATATGAAGGGACATTTTCCAGTGTTGTATAATATATATTATTTTTTAAAAAAATAATAATTTTTATATGTAAACTCTATATAAGAATAACCTCCCTATAGTAATATTTTTCTCTGATCCCAACGATATTACTGTATAGAGGTTTTACTGTATTCGATAGCGGTCAGATAGTTACATGCACGCCATTTCACATTGTTGTGTCAAAGTCGTGTGTTTTTGTTTACTTAATTTCAATCGAACTGAATTAATATTAATTACATTACCTTAGTGAGTGTGAAGGGCATGAATTAACATAGTTCATTCCGTTGTAGAATAGTCGACCTAAACTAGAATTCCACCCACTTTTATTTTATTTTATTTTATTCATCCACTTGTTTCTTTATTATCTTTGTTTTCAACCATTCCTGTCCATATTTTGTCTTCATTATCTTTGTTTCTTTATTGGTGTACCAGAGAGTGAATGTACCTTTAAGCCCTCGTCCTTAGATAGGCGTTCAATGCTTTTGGATCCGTGCATATTTTTTTTTTTTTTTTCAATGAGACTGATTCCACTTATGAATCTGATTCATTAAACGTGACTATTTTTTAAATAGTTTCTCAATTATTAGGCATTTACAATTTTTCTATTCTTTTTTGTCTCTTGAGTCTTGATGACTTAGACATCGTATATTATCACTAGGGCCGTACCCAATAAGATGAGATAGATTCTTTAATTCCTTTAATTCTATTTATTATTTCCCAACATCAAATTTACTATAACAACAACAACAACAACAATAATAATAATAATAAAAAGAAAACTAGTATAATATAACCAATCATAATTAATATTTTTTGAGAAGAATTAAAATTTTAAAAAATATATACCCTAATTATGGAATAATCAACTCAAATGGTCAATTATATTAACTAAAAAGAAACATCAACCCTAATTGGGTAGAATAAACTTTAAATAATGATTGTAAAATTAAACTAAAGCACAATAAAATGAATTCGAAGAACAAAATGTAAGAAAAACTAATTAAATTTGTTCGCTATTTTATTTCACACAAAACACGACTCGCAAGTGTACGAGGTAAATTGTAGCAAAATAGGTGAGAACAAATATCGTATCCACAGAGACTAGCTATGCAACCTAATCAAGTATCCAATTTAAATTACCCTACTTTATCTAGATGTCCAATTCAAGTTTTTGAGTTTTAATTAAATAAACAAGAAAAACAAATTAAATAAATCAACAGAAGACAAAGATGCAAATAACTTGACGGAAGAATATAAGAATAAAATGGATCATAGAGAATGCACGCATATGAAATTCTTGATTTCAATGAACACATTGAACCAATTTTTAATTCCTAAATCTGTAGAATAATCACAAAGTTATTTAGCCCCTCTCTCTCGAGTAAGTTCTAGACGTAGATTAAATGCCAAATTTTATCTCTCGATTTCAATCTGCCATTTAACTCCAAAATGATCCTAAGATTTATTCTTCTCACATAATCCTACTAATCTATCGATTTAGCAAGTATGTGTTATGTATTCCTAATCCGTTAATTAATTAATCTCTCTTGAGTGATAAATAATCAACTACACATGTGCATTTGATGGCCAAACAAATCCACAAGCAAATTAAATCCAGGAAACATAAACAAATGAAGAAATGGAATAATATTATAAATCAATCTAAAAAATCCACAATTGTAGCAAACCCTAGAATCACTAAACGCTTGGCCTCTCATGTTCATGTTACAATCCAAAGAAAATAAAAGAACAATCGAGTCTAACATAATCAAAGTAAACTAGAAATTAAAAACAACTTATGCTAGTTTGAATGATTGAATCCAGTCGATCCCTACGCCCCAGTCGTTTCTCTGCTTTCTCTGCTCTTCAATCGGCTGAAAAGTGGTGGAATTTTCATGCAAAATAAAGTCTGAAATAGTTGGGCCGAGTTTGGATCAAAATCAGAATCAGATAAGGAGTAGAGAAAAAATCCGTCAATTTGCCGACTTAAGCCCGCACGGGCCATGCGCCTATGATGTCTTGGTGCACGGTCCGTGCGGCAGGATCTGGATGAATTTTATGAAGAGCCGCACAGGCCGTGTGGCACCCTGCATGGGCCGTGCGGCCTTAACTCGTTCATGCACGGTCCGTGCGGGGTTCCTCCGACCTATTCGGCTCCCATCTCACATCCGACTTCACTCCTCTTCAACTTATAACTCCTTTTTACTTCTTATTTGCTTCAAGACTCAATGAACTCATCAACGCAACAATAAAACAAGAATTGCATGTAAACACGCTCTAAAAGCCTAGAAACCACCTACAATTGCATCTTGAATAAGCTCGAAAAGTATGAAAAATCCGAGCTTATCAACTCCCCCAAACTTAGAGAAATGATCTTCCTTGAACATCCACAAAACATAGAAAAGTAGAAATAAGAAACTTTAATTGTACAATGCTTTAGAAGCTAGACTGGATCTTTACCAAATCAAACATGTAAATCAAAATCACCATGCACGAAAATAAACTCAAAGATAATATGCGTTCAAAAAGTGAATCTCTCCAGGTGCATGATTTTTTTCTCACTCTTAAGTGTTTAACAGGACTTGTTTATGCTCAATCATCAATTCAATGCACATAATCCACCATAAGCTTGCAATCGACCTCATCTCTTCACTACAAAAACGTGTGCTTCAAAATAAGAATAAAAAGGGACTTTTTCATTGGTTGTAATGTAGGCTTCGGCTAAGGTGGGGAAAATTTGGCTAAGTGGCTAAGTTTAAATAACTCCGACACCTTCCAGAAAATACAACTCAGTAGGATCATTTTAGATCCTCTTCCAACCTTTCCACTCAGTTTCTGGCCTCATTAGACTCTTCGAGTCTTATTAATTCCCTTGGTATACTTTTAATCTCCGTGCTCATTTATTATTATTTTTTATTATTCATTTCTTTGAAGTGATCAACACGAGCATCAAAATCTATACCAAATTTTCCGGGCAATAAACCTCTATATCAACACCAACTACCCATCACTCCACATCTTCCAACTATCCTTTCTCCACAAATTTCCAATGAAAAGGTACTCAAAGAAATAGGCTTCAAGGCTCAATGTGGCTAACTAAGGACAATCAATTTATTAGGACCAGTGTATGGATAAATTTGGCTAACAAAAATGGCCTTAAATCATTTTCAAATTATCAACACACAACACGTAGCCTTGAGAGAGATCTGAAAGCAAGTTCTAGAGATTACACACAAGATCGATACCCACACCAGAAACGAATAAGACCACAAGTCTTAGGCTCAAAACTCTCATGCTCAATCACATTCCAAAGGAATAAATTCTAAGAATCTATCATGCACATAGCAATTAATCATCATATGCCCAATTCGGAGATTTCCAAATCTAACTGATTCATCATTAGCTAATCAAACTCCTTAAATTCCAAATTCCCATGTTCCATAAATATTCTCAGACATACCCGTACAGACCATCAGAAACATCCAACCAATAACTTAGTCAACAATACAGACCGACAAGAGTACTAAAGAAAACAATAAAATGATAAAGATAAAAAACTAACACATAATAAAAATGAAGACACTCAGGATATCACACCACACCCCCTTCTCCAAACTTATTCACACGACAGTGGAATAAGTTTGGAGGGACAAAAGTGAAATATCCTAAAGTGTAACTCACTCCGGAGGCGGTTGAAGCTGATAAGGCTGCCACTGCTGCATCATTTGCATCATCCGCACGACATTGGCATCCACATTACTCAATTGATCATACATCCCATCCATGCCGCCGCTCATGTGGTTGACAGTAGTCTCCATGCCTTACATTCGGGTCTCCATTCCTTCCATCCGGTGTCCCACGCTCTCCATCCACTCCTCATGCGTCTGCTATCGCTACCGGCACCTACATCGTGAAGACGACTCAGGAACATCCTCTGCGTGGTCGTGAGCCTACTCCTTAGCCTGCCCGGCCATCTCCTCACCTCCCTCAATAGCAAGGTACTGAGGAGGTGCTGCCTATGTGGGGTTAAGGCGATGGTGCCATGGTAATCGGACCGGGCTAGCTTCACTAGCTCGAACATGCTCCGCCGTATTCATCCACCAGTTGTAGCGGAAATCCCACATAGAAACATTTGTGAGGTTGGGATTGGGGAGTAGAAAGTGATCTCCCGCCTTTTGAATGAAGAACCCACGGTGTGAGTCGTCGACTCGCAGGAACTCCATATTTTTAAGCACATCCGCAGTCAGCAAATGTTCTCCTTCAGCTGCATCCCAATTCAAGCTATCGATGCCACAATAATTAGCAATTGGGGTAATAATGCCCCACAACACAATATGTCTCCTCTCTTTGCTGTTGTATGTTCCAAATGAAGAGCTATGAATGCTCCCAGATCGATAGGCCGCCCTTGAAGAATGTTCCACAGAAGGAACAACTCAGCCGTCTGCACCCCTCTACTATCATATCTAGTAAACGGCAGACTAGCACAAGCCCTTTGTATGTAATGGAGCATGGGGTTACAGATTTGTGTGGACTTGGATAGTTGTGGCTCATAGCGGTTAACGCCACCTGGTGGGAGAAGATTTATCTCATTCCAAAAGTGATCTCGATAATATTCTTCCAGCTCGAAAAATATGTCACCATTGCAGCCAAAGATGGCATTCAACTCCTCCACAGTGACCACCCAATCTTGATTAGCCAGACGGAATTTAATTTGTTGAACTGAGGCAGGGGACCGAGACTTAATAACCTTCAGCGTGCTCAAAAACTCCAAAGCCATACGTCGATAGGACGACCATCGACTCTCAAAGATGGTGGTGAGGCCGCCTCGTCTGCAAAACGTCCAGAATTGATTCTCAAGTCCTAAGGTTTGGAGTACATTATTATCCGGATAGTGAGATGCTTAGAAATCCAAATGGACAAGTCTATCCCACACTTCTTGTTGACGATCATCTTGAAGAACCACTCCAAAACTCCGTGGGTGGTGAGGATTTGCTCTAGCCTGATTTCTCCTTCTAG
Source organism: Perilla frutescens (assembly GCA_026008535.1). Classification (NCBI taxonomy): domain Eukaryota; kingdom Viridiplantae; phylum Streptophyta; class Magnoliopsida; order Lamiales; family Lamiaceae; genus Perilla; species Perilla frutescens. The sequence continues at coordinate 47,238,912 of BRKX01000010.1, read as the reverse complement.
ACATATTTTGTGTACCTAAACAAATAGGATGCGAGGCAAGAACCAAGGAGAAAATCAACTAAAAACAAGCTACTTGGAGTTAGGCGACCTCAAGCAAAACAAAAACGGACCACAACACTAACGTGAAAGTAACCAAAGACCCATGACCAAGCACGGAACAAAAACCCCCTCAAAATCACCACCAATCAAGAACAAGTACTAAAGAGCATACTTCACAACACAAACCAATCACAAAGTAGCATGAAATACCTCAACAAAATTAAAAAATTGGGGTTTCCCCAATTAGCACGGGATTTCCTAAGAAATTCCACACCAATAAGCATCAAAGAGCCTCACAACATAAGGAAATACGAAAATTTCAAGCTTAGCAAGCCTACATTACACAGAATAGCTCAAACAAGCATGCCTACCAAGTGTTTGTGAAAATGCCACAAAGAAATCATAAAGAAAATCAACAAATTAGGGCCACAATTCATGTACCCATGGCTCAATTCAACTACCAAACAACTCACCATAGTCAAAATTGGAAGAATTCATACCTTAATTGAAGGAATTTTGAATTTGAAAAAAACCCCTTTCTTGCTTCAAAAAAGGGTGAAAATTTCTTGCCCTAAGCTCTAAGAGTGTGTGCTAAGTGATTATGTGAGAGAGATGAGGGGAATGATGAAGGATGTGAGGGATTTGTGTATAAAGATGGAGAAAAATGAGTGAAAAGAAGGTGGTGGGTGCGGTCCACGTGAAGAGAGAAGAGAAAGAAGAATACCTTATGAGAAGAAAGAAGAAAAATCGCGTCTCTTTAAAAGTGTAGCGCATGGGCCGTGTGCCTAGGCGGGCTTGGCGCACGGTCCATGCGCCAGTCTCTGGATGGATTTTGGCCTTGGCCGCACGGGTTGTGCACTAAGGCGCATGGGCCATGCACTAAGACGCACGGTCCGTGCGGTCCTTCGATTGTTTTTTTTAAATACCTGCATGAAAATAGTAAGAGCCAAAATACAAAGAAAACACAAGGAACACAAATAAATAGAAACTAGCAAAAAGAAACATAAAAGAATGAAAACAAACCAAAAATTGGGTTGCCTCCCAATAAACGCTTGATTTAATGTCTCTAGCTCGACATACTCAGATGACCTCAAGCATCCGCCAAGAAGATGGTAGACACCTCACTTTTCTGCTCTGAAGAATAGTATCTCTTAATCCTTTGGCCATTAACCCGGAAAATCTCTCCCTCTTAAGATAGTAACTCCACAGTGCCATTATGCTCACTTAGCTTCCGGATCACAAAAGGGCATGACCACCTTGATTTTAATTTTCCAGGAAAGAGCCTCAATCTGGAATCGAACAAAAGCACTGATTCCCCCACCTTGAAATCCTTCTTGGTGATCATTTTATCATGGAACCGCTTGGTTCATTCTTTGTACAGCTTCAAGCTCTCATAGGCTTCATCCCGAAATTCCTCCAATTGATTAAGGAGCATAGCACGATTTTCACCCGCAGCTTGGAGATCCATGTTCAACTTCTTCACTGTCCAATACGACTTGTGTTCCAATTCTACAGGCAGGTGACAGGACTTGCCGAACACAATTTAATAAGGTAAAAATCCCAAGGGAGTCTTCTACGCGGTTCGATACACCCACAGTGCATCATCGAGCTTGGGCGTCCAATCCTTGCGAGTAACGCCCACTGTTTTCTCCAACACTTGCTTAACTTCTCGGTTTGCCAATTCAGCTTGTCCATTGACTTGAGAGTGGTATGCTGTGGTAACTCAATGCTTGACTCCATATTTGGCTAAAAGGAGATTCATCCACTTGTTGCAGAAGTGCTTCCCCCCATCACTGATAATAGCTCGAGGAGTTCCAAACCTCATGAAGATGTTCTTCCTCAAGAAATTCAAAACCACACTTGCATCATTAGTTTTGGTGGGAACAACTTCAATCCACCGAGAGAGCTGTAGCCAATGAGTACGGGTCAATCCCACAGAGAGCTGTTCCAATTCTATCTTCAAGTAACCAATCACAAAGGGGGTTTTGGTGTTGTCACTAAACTGAATTTAAATCTGCAAAAGAAACTTAAAGAAAATATCAAATAACAAAAGGTTCTGGCATTTGAATTAGAATTTGATTTAAACATAAAACAACTCGATCATGGGCACACCTATTTTTATACATGATAGGTCATCTAGTTATGGTGACTGGATTCCTCTCTGCGTCTCCTCATCCATTCTTTCATTTTAGGTTTAAAAGTGATTCCTCTTTTATGAAACCCCTAACCAGTTACCCACCTCCCGATTCCTCTAAGAGATGTAAGCAAACAAGCAGCAGTGTACCCTAGACGGACCCAGATCTGTTGTGTTCAACTGATTTCTCTTATGCCCACAACACCCCATTAATTCCTTTATTACTATATGAACTAACACACAATCACGATTCACTAATTTAATTAATAGTGGTGTACCCTCTTTACCCAACGAGTGATCAGCCACATTGGGCACTTCAGACACACATTCACGTGGAACAAGGCTCAAGAATTAACGGAAAATAATCATGCATTACTATGCCCATTTTGGCCTCACGAGTCCAGATTTATACTCAAACCAATTTCATTGTTCAAATGCCAGAATTAAAGATCTAGCTGAGAAGGCTAGACATAATTAAAACTGTAGAATTTAAAGACATCAAATTAAATAAGAACTTACTGAATTAATTAAGCAAAAACTCGACTCCAACGTCGATGAACATGAACATAACCTAAGTCCTGAAGGTTTAAGACCTTTCGGATTGTTTTGGCTGCCTAAGCAGCGTACTGAAAGTAAAAATGTAGAAATGTAAATGTAAAATGTTTCAGACTGTCTAAAGCTTGTTTTTCCAGAGACTAAACTTGTTTAAATAACTACATTTCCGAGTGGAGTTTTCCCCACAGACGGGGGTCTTCTGCTGAAATTCCGGAACGGCGTGCCCTCTCTGACCTTGACTGGATAAGCTTCAGCTTTAACAAATCCCTATTTTTAAGGGATTGTTCTTATCTCCTTTGATTGAGCTTATCTCTTCGGCTAAGCTTATCCTTTTGTTGCAGCGCCTTCTAGGAGTCCAGCTTAGCTCCAACTCTCCTTCGGATATGTAGCTATCTTCCACCAACTTCCTTTCAACTGAATCCCGAGTTTCACTGGAATGCCCATTCTGACCTGTGGTCGAGTCTGTGCGAGTACTGTGGGCACGACATCATCTGTCAGTTCCATCCGTATCTGATATGCCCACTTCACCGACCGAATGTGGGATGGATACTGAAGAAGTCCCCTGTGCCTCTAATGAACATATGTGTGAGATATACGTGAATAACTGGGCATAAAATGCCCCTTCCGCCAGACTCGACTCTTGGAATGCCCTTTGACCGCAACCTGGTTCTTTTCGACTCAAAACACACTAAAAAGGACATTTATAGAGGATAAAATGCCCATAAAAACACGAAATAAATGGACTTATCACACCCACACACTTTAAGCATGATTGTGCTCAAGCATGGGGTGCAACGCATCCAGAAAAACAAAAGAAAAGAAAAGATAAAAGAGACAGACTCAAGACACAAGCATGCAAACTGTTACTCAGCGTGAGCACATCAGAAATAATCCAACAAAAATGCAAAGTTTCAGCATACCTAAAATAGGTCAAAAATGAGTTTTAGCTTGGTATTCCTCACAGACTCTCTTCACTCAGTGTATACTCTTATTTCGGCTGTAATTCTATGCAAATTCATCCCATAAGTTTGCCAAAGTTCTGCTGTTTATTCTCCAGAAATCATGATGCATTAGTATCAATAGGGCTTTTTAGGCTACAGTTGGGCATTTTAAGTGGGAGGGATTTTTATTGATTGTACAGACCCCTCCCCAGCTCCTTTCTATTCACTACCCTCATATGCCCTGTTCAGGCACTGAACTTTCTTAAAGTGGGCATTCTGAGCACTTAAGACTCGGGGGGAGTTTTATTCAGACTCCCTTTTTTTCTCTTTTTTTTTTCCTTTTTTCTAATAACTTCTTCCCCCCCTTTTTTTTATTTCCCCCGTAGCCCTTCATACATATGCCTTCCAACAACAACTCTGCATTCCCTTATTTTTCTTTTCAGGTTTTATAATGCCCTGGTTAAGTATAAACCATCCCAGAACAAAATCGACCAGGGCATTTTATATGCTCAAAGAGGCTGCAAGGGCTGTGTCATTGGTGGGAGTTATTTTATTTCAGTGGTTCAGCAAAAACATGGCCTATCTCATTTACATGTGCATCAATAATTCCCAGAGTTTAAACGTAGAACAAAGGAAAATTCTAGAACATCATAAGCACAGAATTATTCATACTCATGAATGAAAGAAAACTGTAAAATTGAAGCATACAGCATATAGGCTCAAGTCTCACAGGGCATGCTAAAACTCGTTCGTCATCCCTATCTTACTTGGGCATGCTGATTTTTCTGTAAAGCAATTAAAGTTGGATCATCACGTGAAATGCCCACACAGACTCACAGAATAACATGCTTTGACTCAACTACCTACCCACACACTTTGCAACTTGTAAAGTGTGGACACAGACTCAAACAACATGACAACAAAGAAAACAGAAAAAAAGAAATAAAAACAAAACAAAACCTAATCTAAAAGGACAGAAAGAACCAGGCTAGTCGGTTGCAGGCGTTGGGTAAGAGAACCCAACATGTTTGAAATAGGCCTTCAAGGCTGCTTCGATTCGGGTCAGCTTTTCATTGGTTTGGAACTGGGCATTCTCGATCAACTCAAGTCTCCTCATGATCACTGCGACTGGGTGCTCCCTCTGCAGTGCCTTCCCTGCTGGTGGTTTCTTCGATGTACCTGCCATAGCTAAAAGCATGCTCGAGGGGTCTGCCCCCGGCACAAAGAAAACAGGCTTTCCATCCTCATCGTCAACCACATCTTGCATTCTTCTTAGGCAGTTAAGATCAAAATATTCACAGGAAAGGGGGGTTAAATCAGTATCATACAAGTCAAGGAGCCTATATCTAACTGCAATCTGGGTGATCAATTGGGCACAAGAGATACGATACCTAGGGTGTGTTTTAATCTCCCGAAAGTGTGCAATGGCCACAGAACCAAAATTTATTTTGATTTTATGAACCATGCACCACAAAATAAACAGCTCCTGATTAGTGATTAAATTAGAGCTATCCTTACGGCTGAAAAAATTATATGCCAACACCCTATGACAGAATCTCAAGGCATCATTATTTAAACAATATCCCTTTGTGGATCCGCTCTGAAAAATGGATCCATCCCCAATATCTACCCATTTTGCATCAACTCCTTCTGCAGAGTCGGGCACTACAGTCACGGCATCGACATACTCCTCCTCCTGGAGGCCCAAGTATGTCACGATGCCCAGTAACATATTCAAGTCATCAGCAGACACAGAGTAACTTCTACCCATCAGTTTAAAAGATAAAACCCTAGTGGATGTAGCAGGCTTGTTCACAACTTTAATTTTCAAGTTTTGGACAAAATTACGAGACAAAGACGGAAAAATTACATACTCCATATCTAGAAAGCATTCCCAACCAATCGCAGAAAATAAATCCCTTACCTCCCGCTCTATACCAAGAGCTGCAAGCGTCTCACGGTGGACTCCTTTTGAGTTGATGATGCCCCTGACTGGTGGCGGGCCACTGCTGGGCTTACTTGGTGTGGGGCTCCCCACCCCTCTGCCTCTTTTAGGCACAGGGGCTGAAGTGCCCTCTTCAGCTTTTCTCTTCCGTGAAGAGGCCTCTCCAGCCAGCTTAGCTCCGGCTTTCACACTAACAGATTTCCCCACCCTTTGCCTGGGTGAGGAGTCCTCCGAGGGCTCTTCAGAGCCTGCTTGCGTTTGGGAGGACGCACTGGGCTCCTGCTACTCCTTCTCTTCTTCGGTATCCCCTTTCTAGGACACATCTGGCTCGGTTGGCTCTGGAATGGGCTCTCCAACCTTCCTTTTTCCTTTTGCTTTCTCCAGTGCCCGCCTCTTGATGTCAGCAGGTACCTCGTCCTCCTCTTCGAACAGTAGTACCTTCTCCGGTGGGGCTTCAGCTTCAATATCTTCTATTTCAGTTAAGTATTTGTCCAACTCAATGTCTCTGTCTCCTTCCTCTTCAACTTCTTCTCGTCCTTCGACTTCCTCTCCTTCCTCGTTATCTTCCTCATCCTCGATCTCTACCGATGGCACAGGGGTCAGAGCCTTAACCGGCTGTTTAGCTTTCTTCTTTTCAGCCCCTTTCTTAGACTTTGGCGTAGGCTCTTCAGTAGCCTCTTCCTCCTGCATGCCCTTTGCAGTCGCCTCATCATCTTGCTGCTCCGTTTGAGTCGGGGTTGCAGAGCTTTCTTCCGTCGCCTCAACCTCAGGCACAGATTCCTTTTCCGACGGAGTCTCCTTGGCATGTTTGCTCGACATGGCTGCCTCAGACGCAGCTCTCCCCTTAGGTTTGACAGAGGGTTTCTTCACGACCTTGGTTGGAGAGGGCTCTTCAGAGACAGTAGGTGTCTCAAAGTTCAGGCGTGCCTTAGGTCCAGCTTTTGGTGCGACCTTCTTGCCTCTTGTCTTCGCCATTGTTGGATTTTTGAAGGTTTTCAGAAATTAGGGTTACAGGAGAAATCGCGAGAGAGAGAAAGTTCTGATTTTTGAAATAGGAGAGTAAAAGTGATAGTGGAGATTTGTGGGGTAAGGCTTTTATATAAAAGAATTCACTATTCATGATTTGACTTGAGACTCTTTAGATTCCTTAAGAGTCTCTCAGATCAGTATGCCCTATGCTAATGGATAAGCCTTATCCCCTGAAAAATCGGAACAAACTTTATCTCTTTAGAGTGCCTTACTTCAGAATCCCTATTTTTAAGGGATTTATTTTATCTTCATCTCTCTCTCTCTCTCATTATCTAAACCTGCAAACACCATACTTATCCAAAACAAGCGTAAAATTGCTCCATAAACTAGGTTAATCAACTAGAAAAATTATTAAAAATAAATAAAAACGGATTAAGACAAATAAAAAACCTGGGTTGCCTCCTAGTAGCGCCCCAGTTATTGTCGTGGGCACGACATCACCCCAGATCAGGCGTAAGTGGGCTCGGCGAGCCAGATCACTGTGACATCTTCATCAGAGTGCCCTAGGTAAGCTTTCACACGGTGACCATTCACTTTGAAGCGCCCTCCAGTATCGGGATTTATCAGCTCAATTGCCTCATTTGGGCATTCTGCGTATACTTCAAATGGACCTACCCACTTGGTCCTCAGTCCTCCTCATATAAGCTTGAATCTTGAGTGGTACAAAAGTACCTTCTGTCGTGGGATGAATCTCTTCCTCCGAATTACTTGATCATGGAGTCTTTTCATCTTTTCCTTATACAGAACCGAATTATCATAGGCCTCCATTCTCATTTCTTCCAGCTCTTGAATTTGAAATTTCCTGAAATGCCCAGTGGCGTTAGGATCCATATTCAGCTTCTGAAGTGCCCATCGTGCCTTATGTTCTAACTCGACTGGTAGATGGCAACACTTCCCAAATAACATCCTGTATGGGGACATCCTAATTGGAGTCTTGAATGCAGTTCGGTATGCCCACAGGGCATCTTCCAGATGAACACTCCAATCTTTTCGGTTCGGAGCCACAACCTTTCCAAGAATGGCTTTAATTTCTCGATTTGAGACTTCAGCTTGGCCATTTCCTTGGGGATGGTAAGGTATGGTGACCCTATGGTGAACCCCATACTTCTTCAATAATCTTTCCATCATTTGGTTGTAAAAATGGGTCCCTTGATCACTGATGATGGACCTGGGCACACCAAATCGACTGAACATGTGGGATTTCAGAAATGCAGCTATCACCCTTGCATCCATTTGGACACGTAATCAATTGCCAGGATAATGTATTGGTTCCCCCTCGAATTTGGAAAGGGTCCCATAAAATCCATTCCCCAAATATCGAAAATCTCCACTGGCATGATTGGTGTCATGGGCATTTCATTTCTTCTTGTGATGTTCCCTACCCTCTGGCACTGGTCACACTTTCTGCAAACATTATGGGCATCCTTGAATATTGTGGGCCAAAAGAACCCACAATCCAAAATTTTCCTTGCTGTTCGGTTTGGTCCGAAATGCCCTCCGCAAGCATAACTGTGACAATGCTTTAGAATTTCATCTATCTCTTCATCAGGGACACATCTTCTGATGATTTGATCAGCGCATCTCCTCCATAGAATAGGGCAATCTCATGCATAGAACCTGCTCTCATACCTCAGTTTATTTTTCTGGTACCTTGAGTACCCAATAGACATTTCTCCAGACTCGAGGTAGTTCACTATATCCGCATACCAGGGTGCTAGTGTGCCCTTTGCTGAATATAAATGCTCATCAGGAAAATGATCGGCAATGGGCATTTTGTCACCTTTCTCGTTCAGCACCCGGCTCAGATGGTCAGCTACCAAGTTCTGTGCCCCACTCTTATCTTTTATCTCGACATCAAACTCCTATAAAAGCAGGATCCACCTAATTAGTCTCGGTTTCGTCTCTTTCTTGGCCATCAAGTGCCTCAGGGCCCCATGATCTGTATAGACAATGCTCTTTGCTCCCAAGAGATAAGATCGAAACTTCTCAAATGAAAACACTACTGCCAATAGCTCCTTTTCAATAGTGGTGTAATTGCACTGTGCCCCATTCAGAGTTTTGGAGGCATAGTAAATTACATGGCTTTCTTTTCCTCTCTTCTGACCCAGTACCGCGCCCACAGTATAGCCACTGGCGTCACACATAATCTCAAAGGGCATTTCCCAATCTGGTGGTTGAATAACTGGTGCCGTGACCAGTTGCTTCTTCAGAAAATTGAATGTCTTCTTACATTCTTCATCAAAATCGAACGACACATCTTGCTGCAATAAGTGAGTAATAGGCTGGGCAATCTTTGCAAAATCTTTTATAAATCTCCTGTAAAATCCAGCGTGCCCCAGGAATCCTCTCACTTGCTTCACAGAAGTGGGGTATGGCAATTTCTCGATTATGTCCACTTTTGCTTTATCGACCTCAATGCCCCTCTCAGAAATCACATGTCCCAGTACAATGCCCTCTCTAACCATGAAATGGCATTTTTCATAATTCAGCACCAGGCATTTTTCCACACACCGCTGCAACACCTTCTCCAGATTATCTAAACATTGATCAAAGCAGCTTACATACACCGTGAAGTCATCCATGAACACTTCAATGCAGTTCTCAAGTAGGTCGGAGAATATGCTCATCATACAACGCTGAAATGTGCTCGGAGCATTGCAGAGGCCAAAGGGCATTCTGCGGTAGGCAAATGTGCCGAATGGGCACGTGAATGTTGTTTTCTCCTGATCCTCTTGATTGACTGCTATCTGCATGTATCCAAAATATCCGTCCAAGAAATAAAAAAACTTATTTTCTGCAAGTCTCTCCAACATCTGGTCAATAAACGGAAGTGGGAAATGATCCTTCCGCATGACCATGTTCAGCTTCCGGTAATCAATGCAAACTCTCCAGCCAGTTTGCAGTCGTGTGGGCACAAGCTCTCCTTTCTCATTTTTCACAAATTGAATGCCTGACTTCTTGGGCACAACATGGATTGGACTGACCCACTTGCTATCTGAAATTGGGTATATAATGCCCTGGTCCAAAAGCTTAATTATCTCTTTTAGCACCACATCCTTCATCACTGGATTGAGCTTTTTTTGTGGATCACGAACGGATTTTGCATCATCTTCCAACAATATTTTGTGCATGCAAACCGCTGGGCTAATACCCTTTATATCTGCCAAAGTCCATCCGAGTGCCTCTTTGTACAGCCTTAACAATCTCAAAAGGCGATCCTCATCAGCTTGATTCAACCCCGCACTTATGATTATGGAGAGAGTCTCATTATTTCCCAAGTAGGCATACTTCAAATGCCTTGGCAGTGCCTTCAACTCTAGCGTGGGCGCTTTGATAATAGAAGGCATCAGCTTGTCATCATTTCTCCGAATGGGCACATCATAGTCCACACATCCATGTGGCATTTCTTCTAATGAATACAGCATCATAATTCCATCCCTTATGTTATCATCCTCGTCCAGGGCATCCTGGTCATTCAGTCCATCCCACAATGCCCACTCCAGTGGTTCTCTGCTGCTCACCATGGATAAAGTAGAACGGTTCGAGGAATGAAATGTGTTTACAAAACTGCAATTTTCTGTATCCGGGGGGTGCTTCATGGCTTCAAAAATGTTGAATGTCACCTTCTTCCCATCAAACTCACACGTCAGTCTGCCCTTGTCCACATCAATCTTGGTTCGAGCTGTCTTCAAGAAAGGCCTTCCCAGCAACAAAACTGAAGATTTTGAAGTCGTTGTCCCCATGTCAAGCACATAAAAATCTGCTGGGAAGATAAGCTCTTCCACTTTGACCAATACATCTTCAATGAGGCCTTCTGGATAAACATTAGATCGGTCAGCTAACTGAATGACCACATGGGTCTCCTTCAGAGGTCCAATCCTCAATTCTTTGAACACAGACAGGGGCATTACATTGATTGATGCCCCAAAATTCCAGCATGGCCTTTTCAACTTTCTTGTTCCCTATGATGCAAGGAATCATAAACATCCCTGGATCATCACACTTTTTGGGTAGCTTTCTCTGTATCACTACCGATACATTCTCCCCAACTACGAACCTCGCATCATCATTAAAGCGCACATTTCTGGTACAGAGTTCTTTTAGGGCATACCGCGGTACTTGCTTGATAGCTTCGATCAGTGGAATATTGATTTCCACTTTGCTGAATACTTTTAGCATCTCCCTGGTTTCCTCTTCTTTTCTATTTTGTGCCAATCTCCCTGGAAAGGGAGGTTTCCGTCTCTCTGGAATGGGCACTTTGACAGGCTGTTTCTCTGGGATGGGCATAGTATTAGTCTGCTCAGCTTCTTGTGCCTCATATTCTGTGGGAATTTTTTCCACTTCTTCCTCCAAGGGCACATCATCCTTCTCTTCTCTTGTCCTGACCATCTCCGGAAGCTCTTTTCCACTCCTCAATGCTACTGCATTCACTTGTTCTCTTGAATTCTCGACCTGGGAAGGTAACTTCCCATTTTTCTCCTCCATCTTGTACATGGCTTGAGCTAGCTGATTGATTTGCTTGCTCATGTGCGAGAGACCAGCTCGAGTCTCTTGCTTAAACTTCTCATTCTCCTCAGCCATAACAAACACAAGATCTTCCAGCCTTTGCTTCCTCTTCTCCTCCGGTGGTGGCAATGGGCATGCAGGATGCCCATCATCTGGCCTTCTCCATCTAAAATTTTCATGGTCCCTCCAGCTAGGATTATAAGTCTGGGAATGGGGATCATATCTTCTGGAATGCCCATTCTGATCACCTATATCGTTCACTTCTTCCATTTTATCTTGTAGAGTAGGGCATTCATCCGTGAAATGAGATATGCTTTTGCATAACCCACAAGGTCTGGGCTTACTCGCCATGCTTGCACCGGACAAGATTTTTTCAATCTTGTCACACAATCTATCAATCCTGCTGTCCTGGTCTGGTGCCCTTTCTGATTCACTTACAACCCGAATGCCCTCTCCACCGAAGTCTCGGTTGTCTTCAGCCATTTTTGTAAGAATTCTGAATGCTTCAACAGGCTGTTTGTTCAAAATGGATCCTCCACATGAGGCATTCACGATCGTCCTCTCATGTGGTCTCAATCCTCCGACGAAATACTGAATCAAATCGTGTTCAGTAATCTGGTGCTGTGGGCATTTCGCCAGCATCGCCTGAAATCTTCCCCAATAGTCATAGAAACTTTCGTTAGTTCCCATCTTCAGGCTCCCTATCCTTCTTCTCATTTCTTGCACTCTGGATGCTGGGAAATATTTCTCCAAAAATTTCTGTTGAAGTTGTCTCCATGTGGTCACAGCACCAGTAGGTAATGTGTACAGCCAGTCCCGTGCCCCATCCTAAAGAGTGAAAGGGAACGAGACCAACCGCACATACTCCTCTCATCCATGGTCGGATGGTTGAGTTTGGCAAACCATCTCAAAATCTTGCAAGTGCCTTTGTGGATCCTCTCCAGGCATTCCGTGGAACTTCGGCAAGATCTGGATAAAGTTTGCGTGAATATCCCAGTTCAGAGTCACAGCTGGGAGTGTAATGCCCATTGGGCGCAAATTCATGTTGGTTGGGAAGAACAACTGCCTTAAAGTCCTGTTATCATCCGCATTGCCATTCGCGGCATTTCTATTTGCGGCCATGTTGATGTTGTGGCCGTTCTCAAACTGTCCTTCCTCCTCGTGCCCTTCGTCTCCTTTATCTTCTTGATTCTTTGGTGGTGGTGTGGGCTCACGAGGTCTATTTGCTGCTTGGCGTGCCCTCTTCACTGCTGCCCTGTTTTTCCTCGAAGTCTTCTCTATCTCCGGATCGTACAATAGAGTCTCCTCTGAAGAGCCCCTGGGCATCAACTTCCAGACTCACCAATTGTGGAAGATAAAATCACTAGAAACCAGCTCCCCGGCAACGGCGCCAATTTTGACACGCGGTCGTTTTGCGCTCAAAATAAATTTGTAAAACTCCTGTGCCCACAGCAAGCGTAGCTAGCCAATGAGTACGGGTCGATCCCACAGAGAGCTGTTGTGATTCTATCTTCAAGTAACCAATCACAAAGGGGATTTTGGTGTTGTCACTAAACTGAATTTAAATCTGCAAAAGAAACTTAAAGAAAATATCAAATAACAAAAGGTTCTGGCATTTGAATTAGAATTTGATTTAAACATAAAACAAATCGATCATGGGCACACCGATTTTTATACATGATAGATCATCTAGTTATGGTGACCGGATTCCTCTCTGCGTCTCCTCATCCATCCTTTCATTTTAGGTTTAAAAGTGATTCCTCTTCTATTAAACCCCTAACCAGTTACCCACCTCCCGATTCCTCTAAGAGATGTAAGCAAACAAGCAGCAGTGTGCCCTAGACGGACCCAGATTTGTTGTGTTCAACTGATTCCTCTTGTGCCCACAACACCCCATTAATTCCCTTATTACTATATGAACCGACACACAGTCACGATTCATCAATTCAATTAATAGTGGTCTGCCCTCTTTACCTAACGAGTGATCAGCCACATTGGGCACTTCAGACACACACTCACGTGGAACAAGGCTTAAGAATTAACGAAAACTAATCATGCATTAATATGCCCATTTTGGCCTCACGAGTCCAGAGTTATGCTCAAACCAATTTCATTGTTCAAATGCCAGAATTAAAGATCTAGTCGAGAAGGCTAGACATAATTAAAACTGCAGAATTTAAAGACATCAAATTAAATAAGAACTTACTGAATTAATTAAGCAAAAACTCGACTCCAACGTCGATGAACATGAACATAACCTAAGTCCCGAAGGTTTAAGACCTTTCAGATTGTTTTGGCTGCCTAAGCAGCGTACTAAAAGTAAAATTGCAGAAATGTAAATGTAAAATGTTTCAGATTGTCTAAAGCTTGTTTTTCCAGAGACTAAACTTGTTTAAATAACTACATTTTTGAGTGGAGTTTCCTCCACAGACGGGGGTCTTTTACTGAAATTCCGGAACGGCGTGCCCTCTCTGACCTTGACTGGATAAGCTTCAACTTTAACAAATCTTTATTTTTTAGGAATTGTTCTTATCTCCTTTGATTGAGCTTATCTCTTCAGCTGAGCTTATCCTTTTGTTGCAACGCCTTCTAGGAGTTTAGCTTAGCTCCAACTCTCCTTCAGATATGTAGCTATCTTCTACCAGCTTCCTTTCAACTAAATCCCGAGTTTCACTGGAATGCCCATTCTGACCTGTGGTCGAGTCTGTGCGAGTACTGTGGGCACGTCATCATCTGTCAGTTCCATCCGTATCTGATATGCCCACTTCACCGACCGAATGTGGGATGGATACTGAAAAAGTCCCATGTGCCTCTAATGAACATATATGTGAGATATACGTGAATAACTAGGCATAAAATACCCCTTCCACCAGACTCGACTCTTGGAATGCCCTCTGACCGCAACCTGGTTCTTTTCGACTTAAAACACACTAAAAATGACATTTATAGAGGATAAAATGCCCATAAAAACATGAAATAAATGGACTTATCAGCATCTTATTCCTTTTAGAAATATTCCCGGTCCGCTGGCACCTATGACACTGCAAAGCAAATAACTGGAACTTATGAAAGATAGAAGACCAGTAAAATCCAGAATATAAAACCTTAGCTGCAGTACGGTTGTGACCAAAATGACCACAGCTAAGGGAAGAATGACACTGCTGGACAATTGGGATCCATTCTTCTTGCGGCACACACCGCCTAATAACTATGTCAGCACAATGCTGATAGAGAAACGGCTCATCCCAATAGTAAAACTTCACATCATGTAAGAACTTCTTCTTTTGGTAAGGTCCAAAATCTGGAGGAATCACGCCTCCAACCAAGTAATTCATGAAGTGTGCGTACCACGGGAAGCTAGACTCGACCACTAACAACTCTTCATCTGGAAACGTCTCTTTAATGGGAGCTCTATTCTCAATTCGGCCCTCGTCTGTTTTCAACCTCGACAGATGATCCGCCACCACATTCTCGCAGCCTTTCCTATCTTGGATCTCACAGTCAAATTCCTGCAAAAGTAAAATCCACCGGATTAGTCTAGGATTGGCATCCTTTTTATCAAAAAGGTATTGAATAGCAGCATGGCCAGTATAGACAATCGTCTTGGTGCCGATCAAGTAAGAATGAAATTTATCAAAAGCAAACACCACTGCCAGCATCTCTTTCTCGGTGGTGGTATAATTTCTCTGAGCTACATCAAACATCTTGCTAGTGTAGTAAATAACGCGGAACAACTTCTCCCGCTTTTGTCCAAGCGCCACTCCCAAGGCGTAATCACTAGCATCACACATAAGCTCAAATGGCTGCGTCCAGTTGGGAGTCACCAACATAGGAGCACTAACCAATGCTTTCTTCAATATCTCGAATCCCTGTAAACAAGCTTCATCGAAGTTAAATGGGATATCTTTTTCTAACAAATGGCACATGCGCTGTACAATTTTAGAAAAATTTACGATAAACCATCTATAGAACCCGATATGCCCAAGAAAATTCCTCAACGCCTTCTCATTGGTGGGTCGAGGCAATTTTTCAATTGCTACCACTTTAGCTCGATCGACTTTCAAACATGCAGCAGAGATACGATGACCAAGCACAATACCATCTCTAACCATAAAATGACATTTTTCCCAATTCAAAACCAAGTTAATCTCTTCACATCTATGCAAAACACGGGTGAGATTATGCAAACAATGATCAAATGATGAGCCATACACAGAAAAGTCATCCATAAACACTTCCATAATATTTTTAATCAAATCATGAAAGATGGCCATCATGCAACGCTGGAAAGTAGCAGGCGCATTACACAAACCAAATGACATTTTTTGGAAAGCAAAAACACCATAAGGACAAATAAAAGCAGTTTTATGTTGATCCTCAGGAGCAATGACAATCTGATTATATCCGGAATAACCATCCAAAAAATAATAAAATTCATGCCCGACTAACCTATCCAACATCTGATCAATAAAAGGCAAAGGAAAGTGATCTTTTTGGGTGGCTTCATTCAATTTTCTATAGTCAATACAAATTTGCCAACCATTCACTACCCTTGTAGCCACAACTTTCCTAGTCTGCTCATTTTTAACCACAGTTATCTCCCCTTTCTTTGCGACCACTTGGGTGGGACTCACCCACTCACTATCAGAAATAAGAAATACAATACCATGATCAAGCCAATTAAGAACTTCCTTCTTCACTACCTCTTGCATACATGATTAAGACAACGTTGATGTTGCACACAAGGCTTATACGACTCTTCTATCAAAATCCTATGCATACAAATAGACTGGCTAATTCTCTTCAAATCAGCTAAAGACCAACCTATAGCAGATTTATATTCTCTAAGCACATCAAGCAACTGACTCAATTCATCATCAGATAATGCAGATGACATAATCATAGGAAAAGTGTTACCTTCACCGAGATATGTATACATCAAATAACTAGGAAGCTCCTTCAAGGGTGGCGCCTCTTCTACCTCAGCCGGCTTGGTCTCGGGTTCTTTTTCTTCCTCCTTGATGCTTCATAAACTCTTGAATTATGGGTCTTTCAGCTCTTGCTCTTGAAAAGCCTGCAAAGCACTTACACTTTCAAATAAGTCTACATCATCAAAGTCAATGATAGAAGTGCAAGAAAAAAATGGAATTGCTAAGACAAAATTCCAGAGGATCAGAGAGGAAGCTTTTGGCTTGTTCTTCATCGACACAAGCTTGAATAACATCAATTCATTTGCATTCTTCCGTGTTCCCTTCGAACTTCATAGCATCATAAATAGAATAGACCACTTGCTCATCATTTACTCGAAGCGTCAAATCTCCCTTCTGCATGTCAATAAGGGCTCGGCCAGTAGCAAGGAATGGTCTTCCTAAAATTAGATGAACTTCATGATCCTTTTTCATCTCCAACATGATGAAGTCTACTGGAAAAATAAACTTGTCGACTTTCACTAACATGTCTTCTACGATCCCCTTGGGATGTTTAACAGATCTATCAGCAAGCTGTAACGTAATAGAAAACGGCTTCACTATCCCCAAACCAAGCTTCTTGAAGATGGACATCGGCATAAGATTAATGCTAGCCCCCAAGTCGCAAAGCACTTTATTGAAATACGTGCTTCCAATCACGCATGGAATGGTGAAGCTTCCCAGATTCTTCAACTTCTGAGAAAGCTTTCGTTGGAAAATGGCACTGCACTCTTCAGTCAAATTCACTATCTCATACTCTTAAATCCATCTCTTCTTAGCCACAATGTCCTTCAGAAATTTGGCATAGTTGGGTATCTGCTCAAAAGAAATGTTGATTAATAATTTCTTGAAAATCTCAAGAAATTTGGCGAACTGAGCATCCTTGGCTTGTTTCTTTTGCCTTTGTAGGAATGTCAATGGTGGAACATACTTAGGAGGTGGCACATATTTAGAGGAAGATGCACCAACCCCCGTAGTAGATTCTTTGGCAACCTCTGTTGCTTTGTTCGCCACATTTTCATCCTCTGCAGCCTCTTTTTCAGTCTTCTTCTCTACTTGTCGTGGCATCTCGGGACCTTCATATTGTTTCCCATTCCTTAGCTAAATGGTTTGGCATTGTTCTTTTGGATTTATTTCCATATTGCTAGGAAATTATCCCTTCGACTGTTGATTTCCCACTGCTTTGGCAATCTGACCAACCTGCATCTCCAAAGATTTTATTTGAGCTCCAATGTTGGTTGAGAACTTGTTGAAGCAGGTCGCTAAATTGTCGACTTTTGTAGCCTCAACATCCATTCTCTGCTTAGTAGCTTGCATGAATGATCCCAGAATATCTTCAAGTTCCGGTTTCTTCTCTTCATTGATGACTCTATTTGTGGTAGAGAAACTGGGAGGTGGCTGCTAGAAATTATTAGGATTGGCATAGCTGAGCCTATCCTGATTCCCGTACTGGTTACCACCTTGATTCTGCAGAAAGTTGTTGTTGTAGCTACGGCCTTGCATATAATTGATGTCAGCTGGATCATCATGAACCGCAGTAACATGATCTAGGATGACCTTTGGTGATAAAGAACTGTTCTTCGTCAACAGTGTGATTGCTTTTGCCATCGTTGACATCTGAGTTGTTAACTCCTTTAAATCATCTGAGGCAGCTGAGACTTTTGCAACTCTTCGAACTGAATTCCTTTGAGATGACCACTAAGCACTGTTTACGGCTATCCTCTCTAATAACTCCATAGCATCGTCTGCCAATATCTCTAATAGAGACCCTCCTACAGCTGCATCTATCATGTCCCGAGTATTCTCCAATAACCCATTATAGAAGTAGCAAACTTGTTGATCTGCTTCAAACCCGTGCCTCGGGCACTTCCTGATAAGATCTCAAAACCTTTCCCAAGCTTTGTAGAGTGATTCTTGATCGAATTGTCTGAACTGAGTTATTTCATTTTTCATCCGCAATGTTTTGCTCGGCGGACAATACTTCGCAAGGAACTTCTTACACAAATCTGCCCAAGTTCTGACTGAGTCCGGCTCTAGGGATTGATACCATAACTTCGCCTTATCTCGCAGAGAAAACGAGAATAAGTGAAGTCTGATGGTGTCTACTCCTACTCCATTCATCTTAACAATGTTGCAAATTTCTAGAAACTGCGCCAGATGCGCATTCAGGTCATCAAGTGCTCATCTACTAAATTGGTTCTGCTGAACCATCAGAATCAACTCGAACTTCAATTCAAAATTATTGGCATCTATGCCCAGTAATGTCACTCCACCAAAACTTCCAATAACTTGAGGCTCCAGAGCCTCTCGAATCGGTGGCTGAACCACCGGTGGCTCAGGTGCTCACTGCTGCTGCTGAAGCAAGGTATGCAATGCCTCCATCTCTCTACGCATGGTTGTCATCTCGTCTTCTCGGTTAGATGTCATCTTCTCAGCTCTGTTTTTGTCTGCATTCCAGTGTCGTGCAGAGGCTTCGATCTCAGGATCAAAGGGGACTGAATTTGAAGTTTTCTTGGACCGCATGTTCATAAACTACTTGCTAAATACCAAAACAATCAAATGCAGCAGACACTAAATAAAATAGACACAAATAAAATACAATCTAAATTAAAGTGAAATAATCAAAATGAATATTAATTAGAATTACTCTAGTCCCCGGTAATAATGCTAAAAACTTGTTCGCTATTTTATTTCACACAAAACACGACTCGCAAGTGCATGAGGTAAATTGTAGCAAAATAGGTGAGAACAGATATCGTATCCACGGAGACTAGCTATGCAACCTAATCAAGTACCCAATTTAAATTACCCTACTTTATCTAGATGTTCAATTCAAGTTTTTGGGTTTTAATTAAATAAATAAGAAAAACAAATTAAATAAACAACAGAAGACAAAGATGCAAATAACTTGACGGAAGAATATAAGAATAAAATGAATCCTAGGGAATGCACGCATATGGAATTATTGATTTCAATTAACACACTGAACCAATTTTTAATTCCTAAATCTGTAGAGGAATCATAAAGTTATCTAACCCCTTTCTCTCAAGTAAGTTCTAGATGTAGATTAAATATCAAATTTTATCTCTCGATTTCAATCTGTCATTTAACTCCAAAATGATCCTAAGATTTATTTTTCTCACATAATCCTACTAATCTATCGATTTAGCAAGTATGTATTATGTATTCCTAATCCATTAATTAATTAACCTCTCTCGAGTGATAAATAATCAACTACACATGTGCATTTGATGGCCAAACAAATCCACAAGCAAATTAAATCCAGGAAACATAAACAGATGAAGAAACGGAATAATATTATAAATTAAAATCTCAAAAATCCACAATTGTAGCAAACTCTAAAATCACTGAATACTTAGCCTCTCATGTTCATGTTACAATCCAAAGAAAATAAAAGAACAATAGAGTATAACATAATTAAAGTAAACTAGAAATCAAAAACAACTTATGCCGGTTTGAATGATTGAATCCAGTCGATCCCTACGCCCCTCTGTCATTCCTCTGCTTTCTCTGCTCTTCAATAGGATGAAAAGTGGTGGAATTTTCATGCAAAATAGAGCCTTAAATAGTTGGGCTGAATTTGGATCAAAATCAGAATCAGATAAGGAAAGAGAAAAATCCGCCAATTTATTGACTTAAGCCTTCACAGGCCGTACGCCTATGATGTCTTGGTGTACGGTCTGTGCGGCAGGATCTGGATGAATTTTGTGAAGAGCTGCACGGGTTATGCGTCTCTGCTCTCTTTCCGTACGGGCCGTACGGTACCCTGCACGGGCCGTGCGACCTTAACTCGTTCATGCATGGTCCGTGCGGGGTTTCTCCGACCTATTCGGCTCCCGTCTCACGTCCGACTTCACTCCTCTTCAACTTATGACTCCTTTTTACTCCTTATTTGCTTCAAAATTCAACAAACTAATCAACGCAACAATAAAATAAGAATTGCTCGTAAACATGCTCTAAAAGCCTAAAAACCACCTATAATTGCATCTCGAATAAGCTTGAAAAGTATGAAAAACCCGAGCTTATCAAAATTGATAGCGAAACACCTAGTGTGATTGTTAAATCTAGCTCATGATTTAATAATATCAGAAGAATTCTTGATCAACAGTTTGTGATCAAGAGCTGCATGGAAGTTTCATGCACATACAAGTATAGATAATATGCTCAAAATCAGTTATAGGGTTATCTGCTCAGCTTGTGAATTGTTAATGAGCTAGGATTGTTATCTGCAGTTGTAACTGGTTGCCACATAAGCTTAGCAGTTAGAGGCAGTTATCAATTGTGAAGTATTAGTAGCTTGATCAGCAGCTAAGGTCGAGCAGTTCAGAAAAATAAGAGAGAAAAAAAGTAAGGAAAAAAAAAGCCTGCAGCGAGAGAGAGAGAGAGAGAAGGAATTGAGAGAAAAGACACACAGCCTGGTCATCCTTTGTCTAGGAGATAAAGTTCTGAGGGAAGTTTCCAAAGAAGCAACTACCATTGTAGTTTGGGAGAAGCTTGAGAATCTATACAATCTGAAAACTCTTGCTAACAGATTGTATATGAAGCAGAAATTTTTCTCATTCAAAATGATAGATGACAAATCTATTTTGAAGCAAGTGGATGAGTTCAACAAACTCCTTGACGGTCTGGAGAATGTTGAAGTGAAGCTCAAGGAAGAAGATAAAGTATGCTGCTGCTGTCTGCACTACCAAAATCTTTTGAAAATTTCAAAGACACTCTATTGTTTGGCAGTGGAGATATAATCACTCTGGAAGAAGTGCATATAGCCCTTAAGTGTAAAGATCTGCAGAAAACAACAGGCAATGGAAGCTCCCAATCTAATGAAGAAGGTCTGCATATCAAGAAAAACAACCCTAAAAGCCAGCACAAGAAACCCTCCACAAAGGGTAATTCAAAAGACTGAAAAGAAGACAAATAAAGCACCAAGAAATCCAGACCTGAAGTGCTTTCATTGCCAAAAACCAGGCCATTTCAAGAAGCAATACCCTAAGTGGCAAGAAATGATGGCCAAATATGCTGCTGAAGATGCCAAGAAAGCTCAGAGAAGTCAAGCAAAACAAGTAAGAAAGGACATTGGTTATGAATCATGTGATGTTTAATATGTTACAACTGAAGAGGTTGGTGCAGATTGGGTTTTGGACTCAGGCTGTAGCTTCCACATGACTCCAATAAAAGAATGGTTTTCGAACCTGAAGCTGATCAATGGAGGCATTGTGCTTCTTGGAAATGATCAGGTATGCAAAGTAATGGGAATTGGATCAATGAATATTAGAATGTATGATGGTATAATCAGGTCCATAAGCAATGTCAGGTATGTACCAGAGCTGAGAAGGAATCTAATATCTCTTGGTCTATTTGATACTATGGGATACATATTCTCTTCCTATCAAGGGAGAATGACTGTATCAAAGGAATGGAAGGTTTTGATTGAAGGCAAGAAGAAGAATGAACTCTATTTTCTTATTGGCAGGACTATCTCTGCACAAGCTCACCATTCTTCAACTAGTGATAACACCTACTTGTGGCACAGCAGGCTTGCTCATATAGGTGACAAGGGCTTACAGGAACTTGCTAAGTAAGGATTGCTCATGAGAGACAAGATCACCAAGTTGCAGGTGTGTGAACACTGCATCTATGGCAAGGCAAGAAGACAGAAATTCAACACAGCAACTCACAGTACTACAGCCATATTGGAATATGCTCATTCAGACCTTTGGGGGCCAACCAAGGTTCTTACCAAAGGTGGAGGCAAGTTTTTCATGTCTATCATAGATGATTACTCCAGAAAGGTCTGGATCTATATCTTGAAGTCAAAGGATGAAGCTTTTGGAAGATTCAAAGAATGGGTTGCTGCTGTTGAAAACAAGACAGGAAAGAGGCTTAAGGCTTTCAGAACAGACAATGGCCTTGAGTTTCTCTCTGAGGAATTCATGTCATTTTGTAAAGAAAAAGGAGTAAGAAGACACATGACTGTTTTCTGGAACCCCATAACAGAATGGGGTGGTAGAAAAGATGAATCAAACCCTGTTGGAGAGGGTAAGATGCATGTAGAGTAACTTAGGATTATCAAAGGCATTCTGGGGAGAGTTGGTATGCACTGCAGCATACCTGATTAATAGAAGCCTGATTAATAGAAGCCCCAGCTTTGCTCTAGCTTTCAAAACACCTCAAGAAATATGGAGAGGCGCTCCTGCCTCATACGACTCTCTCAAGACAGTGGGGTGTCTAGCTTATGCACATATGAAGCAGGACAAACTGGAGCCTAGGGCAGTGAAGTGCGTGCTTATTAGTTTTCCTACTAGAGTGAAAGGATATAAGTTATGGGCAATTACAGCTCAGAAGTTCATTGTGAGCAGAGACGTAAATTTTGATGAATCTCAGTTCCCTATAAGGAAAAAGGAAGATCAGCCTAACACCTCTGTAGAGATCAGTCATGATCATCACTCATATAACAATGATGATGGATCTGATGACTCCCAGGATGAGCCAGCAGAATAAGAAGGAGATCAGAATTTAAGCTCCTATCAACTTGCCAGAGATAGGACAAGGAGAACTATAAGGCTTCCTTCCAAATATAAGCAAAAATATCTTGTATCTTTTGCTTTATATTCAGCACTTGAGGTGGAGTCTTATGAGCCAAACAACTATTCTGAGGCAATCTCTTGCTCAGAAAAAGAAAAATGGCTTGTTGTCATGGAAAGAGTTACTGTCACTCAACAAGAACCATACCTGGAAGGTTGTTGACAAGCCTATGAATCAGAAGCTAGTAGGCTGTAAATGGATATTTAAGAAGAAACCAGGTGCCATAGAAGGAGCTGGAGTGAGGTTTAAAGCAAGACTTGTAGCCAAAGGTTTTTCTCATAAGGAAGGAGTAGATTACAATGAGATCTTCTCACCTATGGTGAAGCATTGCTCTATTAGAATCTTGTTGGCATTGGTGGCACAGTATGACCTGGAGCTACATCAAATGGATGTCACCACTGCTTTTCTCCATGGAAGGTTAGTTGAATATATCTACATGCAAATACCTAATGGTATTCATGTGGAAGAAGCTGAGAAGAAGGCCTGCAAGCTGGAGAGATCACTTTATGGGTTAAAACAAAGCCCCAGACAGTGGTACTTAAGGTTTCATGAGTACATGATATCAAATCAATTCTGCAGAAGCTTGTTTGATAGTTGTGTTTACTACAAATCTGAAGGAAATTCATACACTTACTTACTATTATATGTTGATGATATGTTGATAGCAAGTAACTCAGTTGCAGGCATCATAAGCACTAAGAAAAATCTTATGGCTGAGTTTAAAATGAAGGATCTTGGTGAGGCTAAAGTGATCCTTGGAATGCACATTAAGAGAATCAGACATGAAGGAAAGATCACTCTCATTCAAGAATCGTACCTGGAGAAAGTGTTGTGCAGACATAATATGAACTTAAGCAAGTCTGTCACAACACCAATGAAGCAAGGTTTAAAGCTGAGTGTTTCTCAAGGCCCTCATAATGAAGAAGAAAGGAAAAGAATGATGTTCATTCCATATACAAGTGCAGTAGGCAGCCTTATATATGTATTCCATGGTTTGCTGTAGACCTGACTTGGCATTTGTGATGAGTGTTATCAGTAGGTTTATAAGTGATCCTTGCAAAAGTCATTGAGAAGCTGTAAAGTAGGCAATGAAATACATTAAGGGAACTAGCATGAAGGGATTGATGTTCAAGAGAAGCACCAAGGATGAAGAAGCACTGATGGGATATGTAGATGCTGATTTTGCTGCAAATGTTGACACAAGGAAGTCTTTAACAATCTATATTTTTACTCTATTTGGAGCTGCAGTCAGCTAGAAGACATACCATCAATCAGTAGTTGCTCTTTCAACTATATAAGCTGAGTATGTAGCTCTTACAAGAGCAATTAAGGAGAGCATGCGGCTAAAAAGCATACTCTCTAAGTTTGGCTTGATTCAAGAGAAGGTTACAGTTTTCTATGACAATCAAAGTGCCATTCACTTGGCAAAACACCATGGATATCATGAAAGGACTAAGCATATAGATGTCAAACTTCATTTTGTGAGGGATCTGGTGGAGAAGAAAAGCATTACAGTTGGCAAGATAGATACTTTGGTGAATCCAGCAGACTCTCTTACCAAGGCTTTGTCAACAGCAAAGTTTGAGCTCAGTCTTGAGCTTATTGGAATGAACTAATATGAAGAAAGGAAGGAATGCAGCAGCAGGTGGAGCTGCATTTTCAAAGGGAGTAAGAAGTTGAAGCTCAGCTTAGTTCTTGAAGAAGTGAATCAAGAGCTAAGGTGGAGAATTGCTGAATCTAGCTCATGATTCAATAATATCAGAAGAATTCTTGATCAACGGTTTGTGATCAAGAGCTGCATGGAAGTTTCATGCACATACAAGTATAGATAATCTGCTCAAAATCAGTTATAGGGTTAACTGCTCAGCTTGTGAAGTGTTAATGAGCTAGGGTTGTTATCTGCAGTTGTAACTGGTTGCCACATAAGCTTAGCAGTTGGAGGCAGTTATCAATTGTGAAGTATTAGTAGCTTGATCAGCAGCTAAGGTCGAGCAGTTCAGAAAAACAAGAGAGAAAAGAAGTAAGGAAAGAAAGAAGCCTGCAACGAGAGAGAGAGAGAGAGAGAGAGAGAGAGAGAGAGAGGGAATTGAGAGAAAATTCATGTGATACGTCTCAATTCTTCATATTTTGTATATTCATTCTTGCTTGAGTGATTGTACAGTGAGGTATTGTATTTGTTGAGTTACAAATCAATAAAGAAGGTATCTCTTTCTCAAGTGGACGTAGATCTTTCAAGATCGAACCACTATAAATCCATGCGTTCATTGTTCTTGTTTTGAGTTGTTCTTGATTGTTGCTGCAAGCTATTGTTCTGAATCCAACAGTGATACATAAAATGGACTAGTGGATTTAGGAACATATTAGTGAAGCAACATCAGAATATGTTTAATTAGCATTTAACTGCTGAAATTGTTCTCATATTCTCCTCTTATGGGGGCATATAGATTACATTAAATCACAATTATCTTGATGTATCCAATTAAGTAAATGAGGCATATATATATATGTGTGTGTGTGTGTGTGTGTGTGTGTTGATCGATAGATATTTTTGTCAACTTACATATATATATATGTGTGTGTGTGTAAATGTGCATTTCATTCAAACATATATGATATATCCTTGGTTTGGTCCGAAATTAATATTACCAGTCATTTCACATTTCATCGTCCTTCTTCTTCACTTGTATGTATATATATAGTTCATTCAGCAGGATGTAGTGAGAAATTCATATTTCCTATATATTTCTAACGATCCCACTCCCTCATTTTTTAATTATGTTTTAGTAGCAGCTGCAAGGTTCAATGAAGAAATAAAAATGCATATTAAGCTAATTGAGATATACAACTAGCTAGTCTAATTTTGATATAAATATATATATATATATATATAGTCCTGACAAGGAGCTTTGATGAGAGTAATACAATGAAAATACATGTTATTAGGAAGAAATACTTGTGGAATGGTGAGATTGGAAATGGAAACAGAGCTTTATTTTTATATTTTAAATCGAACTTTCTGAACTTTGGAAGCAAAGTCAATTCATGTTGGCTAAAAATGTGAAAGAATTGAGCATTCCTACTTATACATTGACCGCTCTCTGCATGATTTTTACGTCCCTACTTTATCTTTTCCACTCTATACTATTACTACTAGCCCTGTTTAGCTTTTCTCAAGGTTTTTTCCATACCTCTGGTGATTTACCAGAACCAGAAGTTGTTCATCACTGACAGCACCGGAGGTATTGCAATCAAGTTGTAGAAGCCCAAGGGATAGACTTTCCTGACGGACCTGACCTGAGTGATGAGCGCGAACAAACTAATAAGAAGACACATCTATCACATTCATGGAAAATGAATGCTCCTTATATCAACACCTTGGTTATTCTTGAAAGCAGGGGAGCGTGATGCTAGTATGCTACCCACCCCCCTCTCCAAAGAAAAATATTAACAAATAAAAGAGCATGCACTATGCTATTTGAATAGGGATCAAGTTGTACAGATTATGCTACAACACACCTATTTAGTTTTAATGTTCTTTTAGTGGGATAGTTGGATTTTATGTTGAAACTTTCATTTTAACATTTGTCTAAACTTTTGATTTTAACATAACAATATGCTTGTGCTTTAACTTCACCACTTCCATGACTTTCAAGGCCTTGAAAATTGGTAGACATTGTATTTCATTAATATCAACACTCTGAAATTGAATAAAGCTTGATAGACATACCAACCACCCAAAGAACAATGCCACACCACTGTAAATGTAAAGTTTGGAATTCTTTAGCCCAGCTACATCAAGATGCCTGGATGGGTGTCAAATGAATAAATAAATGTATAGAAATTAAGAAATGAAAACTGAGAAAGGATTTGAAGAATTCATGTCTCCTAAGCTTACCATCTTAAATTAACAAAAGGGGTAGTGATTTCCGTAAAGAGAACCATGAATATGTAGAATTGTGCTTGATGTAAGATCTAGCAAAACAGATGAGCACATAATTACTATTAGAGATGCCCAAACGGAACCGGACCGGCGGTTACAAACCGTCGGTTAGCCGGTTTTCGCCGGTTTGGAAACCGTCGAGACGGTTACGGTTTACAA
The DNA here is from genome assembly GCA_026008535.1 of Perilla frutescens. Classification (NCBI taxonomy): domain Eukaryota; kingdom Viridiplantae; phylum Streptophyta; class Magnoliopsida; order Lamiales; family Lamiaceae; genus Perilla; species Perilla frutescens. The sequence continues at coordinate 47,212,094 of BRKX01000010.1, read as the reverse complement.
ACCGTAACCGTCAACCGGATTCCGCCGGTGCGGTTCCGGTTTAACCTTCCCGAAGTTCACAAACCGCCGGTTATAAACCGGCGGTTTGGCGGTTTAACCGCCGGTTTGAGTTTTTTTTTTTATAATCCTCTATACTCCATTCATGTATTGTAATAATAAATTTCATGTAGAATTGATTATTCTATCTTTCATTTATTTTGTATCTCTGTAGTAAAAGTTAATAATTTTGGTAATACTAAATTTTAATATATATATATATATGCAAATGATCGATTACCTGTCTCAGGTAACTACACAAATATTCACTAACTCTTATAATTAATTTATTGTGTTTATTTTTGGTAATACAATTGTCATTTAGGAAAAAAACTATATACATTCTATTGACACATGTAACATTTGACAAATTATTTTCAAATAAATAAAAAAGTAATCCAGTGAGACCGGTGTTTTCTTCGATCTTACTTTTTTGTGATTTAATTTAATTTCATGATTGTTTATCAGGGTTCAAATCACCCAATTAGTGTTTATAATTATTTTTTAGTATATATATTTTAATTTTTATTAATAATTCATTATTATGGTTGGTTATTTTAAATAAAATTTTATAATTCATTTTTGTTAATAAATGTTGACTATGATTATATATGTTATAATTAATTTATATTTTATAATGGATATATTAAAATCATGATAATGAATTGTAATTTAATATTAAATTGTAATTTTTTAATTTGTAATTTCATAGTTTGATTTACAATTTGTAATTTTATAATGTCATATTATTTATCAAATTAACTTGTATTCTTAATATTCCTGTAAGTTGTAAATTGTATTTTGTAAGTTGTAAATTGTAAGATATAAATTGTTAAATGTTAATTCTAATTTGTAAATTGTAATTTAGTGTTAAATTATAACTTATAAATTTATAAATTGTAATTTAATATTTTCATAGTTTGATTAATTTATAATTTATAATTTTATAATGTCATATTATTTATCAAATTAAATTGTATTCTCATTTCTCAATATTCTTGTAAGTTGTAACTTATAACTTGTAATTTGTAAATTGTAAGATATAAATTATAAAGTTATATAATAATATCAAAATTCAAATAAACTTGTGTTTTGTTATACTTCTTAGTTTTTAACTTGTAAATTTATAGTTTTGTTGATTTAGTTCGTCCAATCATCCGTTAAAAAAAAAAAAAAAAAACCCCAAAAACCGGAAACCGGCGGTTAACCGAATAACCGCCGGTAACCGGCGCTAACCGCCGTTGGGACAAACCGGCGGTTCCGGTTACAAAACCGTAACCGGCAACCGCCTTAGCACAGTGCGGTTACGGTTCCGGAACCGCCTAACCGGCGGTTTCTAATCGGAACTGACCAGAACCGGAATCGTGGGCACCTCTAATTACTATCAGCCAAAAAACGAAAGGTTAGACAAAATTGATAAAGCTGTTGAAATATAAATATACATATTATCTTAACAAATGCACAGGCAATTAGGCTAAGCCTGGAATGACATCTCACTCGAGTAGGCTGTTTTATGTATTTTAGCAACAACGAGACATGATAGATAACTACGAGTAAACATGGATTCGGAAAAATTTGGTTGTGTCTCATATTTACATACTGCACTCCACCTAAAGCTTGATAATGATAAAAATAACCAATTGAAACCTGTGGCATTAAATAACAAAAGAAATCAAGGTTAAGACATGCCTCTAACTATTTTACAAAAGAACCTCATACACTGGAATTAACTAAGTTGCCATGAATCATTTACAAAAGAAAGAAGTTGCAATAAAGTACATAGGACAATGGCATATCAGTAGAGAAACATATGAAGATCTATTGAGATACCTAGACCATTCACTGAAACAAGTTTCCCTCAAGCTCATAGGCAATTATTGAATCTAATATCTTTTTAAAGACAACAAAGAAATGTTCCCTCTCATTAGTGATATCAAACCCACATATACTTTATAGAATTTTCAACAATATCATAATGATTTGCGCCAGCTAAAGCATACCCCCCATCACGGTGTCTGATAGAGTTGAGGACTTGTTGATAAATAACCCATCTTCATCATCAACAAAAAGATCTGAAAAAAGAAGCAGATACAGAGAACCAGCAGCCATAACAACGACATGGAAAGAGGAGACCCCCCTGCACAACAGTAGCCAAAGAAGCACCTAAAGAAAATGCGTTTAATGGCAACTAAAGAACGTATCATTACATCACCAAGAAGCACTACCTATTATTCCATTCAAGCTTTTCTTTGTTGACAAGCCTTTGGGCTTGCCTTTAGGCCAAAAGCAAGGTGGTGGGGTGGTCATCACTGTAAGTATTCTATATCTATAGTTCTATTTTATCCACATTTGAAATTGATAGGCAGAATTAAAACCTTCAACTAGATTAACCACATAACTCAATTCAAAATTGATAATCACACACACACACACACACAGAGAGAGAGATACATAGATAGATATCATTACCTCCATGAAGTTGGTGAATTTGGGATCCCAATTCACAACAAATCGATGAACCTGCAATAAACAATGCCAACAAAAAACCCTCAAGATTCACACGAACTAACATAAATTAGAAAGAGAGTCAGAAAATCGATTTCAATGGCGAGGGCTCTAGAAACCGCCGGCGCCGAGGTTGATTGTTAAGTAGAAATAGAGATAGAGGTCGTCGAGCTGGGTTTGGTGTATGAGAGCCTCTTTGCTCGGTTGAGTTCAGCACATCAGTCGGGCTAGGGAGTTGGGTAGCGTTGTTGTCTCAGCTGCGGATCTGTGTCGAACCCGTAGGCGTTCAGTTGGGTCTGTATTGCCGAGGCAGGGAAGTTGAGTTCACATCGAGTTTGGGATCGTTGCCAGAATCGGGTCTGCTTCGGGTAGTCGTCGTCAATATGTGAGTGGCATCGTTGATTGGAACGGTGATACTTGCTTGCCGGAGTTGGGTAGAAGAGACAAAAAAGAGAGATAGAGATGAATTAGGTTCTTCAATTCGGGAGAACTGGATTTTGAAAAGAGACGGCGAGCTCAATTGTTAGGGCAAAAATGAGAGGGGGAATTGGGTTGAAAATTTTGGGGGAAATTATGTTCAAATTAGAATATAAGGAAATTCAAAGCCCGAATAATAATTAGAGCGGGATATGCTGCTGAAATCCTCACAGGAAAAAAAATTAATTCCAGCGGGTGTCGGTCTCCGAAGGAAAAACACGCTGGAAAATAGGTGATTCGATAAGAAATTTCTGCGGGTATGTCAACTACAGGAATACCCGCTGGAATATCACTAAAATTCCAGCAGATTTTGGGGACGCAGGAATATGCCGCAGGAATTAGCGAGATTTCTTGTAGTGGCATAAGGTTTAATAAATCTTTGTATGCTTGATTGTGAGTAATGTCAAGTGTGAAGAACGACCAAGTGATGGTATATGCCTTAATAAACAGCCTAATAACAATCAGTGATTGCCCACCATTGATAAATTAAAGACTAAAGTTGGGTCACAAGAATCTATGAATATGAATAAATGAAATAATAATTCAATTTCCCTAAAACCTAGGTTTTTTCCATTATTAGTTTAAGTTATTTTAATTTGTTGTTTTATTTACTTTTTAATTATTTTTCTCTTACATGTGTATATAGAGTCTAGATATTAATTAAGTGTTTGTGTTTGGGAACATAGGAGTTGCAGTCTCTGTGGGATACGACACTCTTGCTCACTTACGTATTATAATAACACCGTGCACTTGCGGTCATTTATTTGTTAATAAATAGTATATATATATATATATTTAAATTGTTTAATTAATTGTTTGATGACCGATCATCAAAAACTAATATTATTATTATTATTATGCCAAATATGATTTAATATTATAAATTGTAAACTATTCACGTAAATTTTGTTGAACATTTTGAAGATATTATTTGGCTACTTTTAGAATTATCAAAATCATTTTCATATATTTTAATCTTGTTCTTTAATTTATGATTTTGTTTAGTTTTGAGTTTATTAAAAAACTTAGAACTCACAATTCTGATTTTAATTTATTTTTTTATTATTATTTTTGAGTTTATTGACAAACTACACGTTTTTTAGGATTGGCAGTTTTGATCTTATCAACCAGTTTAGGTGCCTAAATCCTATGAAAGTATTTTTAAAAAAAAAAGTTTGGATAGTGTTCGTCTGTTACAGACACAAATTAAGATTAAAAATATAAGAAAGAAATTATATACCATATATGCAAGGCCACTAATAATTAAATTTTTAAAAAAAAAATTAATATAGTTAAATTCTAGAGGTGTTCTTTTTCATTGTGTAGTTTTGATAGGTGTGAAGTAATCCATATATACGGATGAATGATTAATTATTTAATTGATGTATTCAATAATAATAATAATAATAATAATAATAATAATAATAATAATAATAATAATAATAATAATAATAATGATAATCTACTATGACATAGTTACATTAGGAGAAAAAAAATGTAATAAGAAAATTTCCACACATAATTAAATAAATCAACAATGCTAATTGTGGGAGATGTAGTTGTAGTGTTACCTTGCAAGTCACGAATAATTTTTTTTTAAAAATTAATACTATTAAATTTTAGTTCCAAAGAGTTGAAATAAATTAAAAGTTTAGAATGGATTTCTGAACTTTGGAGCAAAGTCAATTCATGTTGGCTAAAAATGTGAAAGAATTGAGCATTCCTACTTATACATTGACCGCTCTCTGCATGATTTTTACGTCCCTACTTTATCTTTTCCACTCTATACTATTACTAGCAGAGGCGGGTCGTCGATTAGACAAAAGATTTTTTTTTTTTTTTTAAAGGGTGAGTCCTACAATTAAATATAAAATTTAATCTCTCTCAAATTTAGTTAAATATATGATTTTTTTTCCGCATTAATAAAATTCTAAAAATTTATTAGTTGTCCAAATTAATTTTTGTACTGTTTTTTTTGATAATCTATATTTTTAACAAAATAAAATTTTAAATATTTAATTTTCTTTTAAATTTCAATATGTATGTTAGATTATTATTAAAGGTTATTTACTCAATATTTATGTTATTTGTTAAATATCTTTCAGATTGTTTGTTAAATATTAAATTATGAATTTTATTGGTTATAATAAATGGGATAAATTATGATTTTTTAATTTAAATTATGATTTATGAATGTTACGTACTATTAAAATATATTCAAATTTAATAGTTTATGAATATTAATTTATATTAATATTATTAAAAATTAGGGAAAAAAATAAGAAATAGAACAACATCATCAGTTCCGGGATAACATAAGAAAATAAAATCCGCACTTTAGTGAAACAACATCATTTCGCAATACACTTATAAAAATAAATACAAAAAGATTGACGGTTACCTTCTCACTATCCTTGTTTTGGCCGCACAAGCAAATTTGAAAACACAAAACAACAGTTGCTCGCTCTGTTAGTCAACAATGCAGCTCCCTTAGAAAAAAAAAAATTCATGGATCTGGCACTGATTACTAGCAAGAATACATGTGCTTTTCAAGAATTCATCAATTTACCAAATTAAGGAATATTTAATCGGTTTATTATAATAATGAATATTAAAATATAATTACACAAAATAAACCATCATTTTCATAGAGGAAAAGAAGAGTCTACAAAAAGGTGCTAACTATTCATATATACCCTGTTTCCCATAGAAAAATATATCGTTATTCATTAATGCACCAAAAATAATTCACCTAGCTAATTAAAAATCCAGGCGAAGAACCTTCTATTTTGCACCATAAATAGAAGCATTGTTTCCTACATTTTCCCATCAGCTTTCAAACAAACACAATCAACTCCTCCATTGTTTTCCCACATAATTTTTTCATTCAATTTGAAGCTCAAAATCCATAACCATGGGTGCCATCACTTATGATATTGAGATTCCTTCCTCAATCCCAGCTGCTAAGATGTTCAAGGCCATGGTGCTCGACGCAGACACCCTCATTCCCAAGATCATGCCTCAGGCTATCAAAAACGTCGAAATCTTAGAAGGAGATGGTGGAGTTGGCACCGTCAAGGTTATCCATTTTGGCGAAGGGAGTCAGTATAAGAGCGTGAAGCACCGTGTTGATGCTATCGACAAGGAAAACTTGACCCACACCTACAGCATCATCGAGGGTGATGCTCTATCTGATGTTATCGAATCCATCACTTATCATATAAAGATCGTCCCCACAGAAGAGGGAGGAAGCATATGCAAGAACAGGAGCATCTACAACACCAAGGGAGATGTGGAGATTACAGAAGACAAGATCAAGGAAGGGAAAGAGAAGGCCATGGCTATGTTCAAGGCCATTGAAGCTTACCTCCATGCCAATCCAGATGCCTAGAAAATATGCGAGATTCTATGTCTCTGCCTCGCTGTTACTGTTTGGAGTTTGCAGTTGATATATTGGAATTGAATTGAATAAGAAGTTTTCAGCTTTGTTTCCGCAATGTTTCTTGTAATTTAGTGATTTTTTGAATCAAAGAGTACTTGATTTCTAGTTCATATTGATTCCACTAATGGTGAAAAGCTTGCTTGGTAATTCGATTATATCTATAATTATTTGCCAAAAAAAAAAACGCTTTTTAGCTATGGAATTTTCCGTCGTTAAAAACCTTGCCGTTAGTTATTTTAATGAGAAATTTAACGACCGAAAAAAATAATGAAAGGCTTAGTGATGGAATTTTCTGTCACTAAAATTAGTCTCCAACACCGTCGTCAGAAAATTTAAAAATAAAAAATAAAATATAATTATTCGTTGCTAAAAATAAAATAAAACATAAAACATAAAATGAAATTAATGATTAATAAAAAAATAAAATTAAATTAGCGATTTTATTCGGTATTTATTTTCAACTAAATTGCAATTGTACAGTGGGACTCATAGTATAGTAGTGATCGAACAAAGTCGTATCTAGATGCACTTAATAACTAAGCTACTAGTTATCTAAATAAAATCACCTACATTTATCTAGACTACTCAACAGATTCAAATATGGAAGTAATTAAAGAACTAAAATAATTAATGCAATAAATCTAAACACAAACTAAAACACACAGGGAAATTAACAATGAACGACATACGTTTTCTAGGATTGAATAATTATCAATTAATATATTCTTTTAATCAATTCCATTTATACACATATGTTGGGACTTAAATTATGCTAGAGCAACCACTTTATTATCCTAAACCTGCTCATGAAGTGTTGTAGATTACAAATTAAATAACAATGTATCCATTAATAATCTAAAATGGAAATCCTAAATGTTCATCAAGTTTATTGCTCTCTCAAATAATCGCAACTGTCTCGAGTGATATTGACTATCCACTTAATTGTTCTTAATCTTATGTTAAAACTCTTCTTTCAATTTATGAATTAATACATTAAAATATACTTAATGGTCAATCAAACGGTGCAAAATCAAATACAAGAACAAATAAAGCATAATAAAGTCATAGGCGTATAAAAGGAACTAATTAAATGGATCTCATAATTAAATCATAATCAACCCTAGAATACTAGGGTTTAGTTGTTCATCATACAATAAACAAATAAAATCATCCACAAACTATTGATTGTTCTACAAGATTAATTAAAGAGAATAAAATTCGGAAGATTAAATCGGCCTCTAATCTTGAAAATACGTGAATCGTTTGGTCTTATTCTTCGCATTCTGTTCCTCTTTTGTATTTCCGATCTACTAGTAAATTCAGGATATATATGTAATATTGTGTTGCTTTTATTCCATAATAATCCTTAAAATACCTAGGAAAGTAAAGCCCAAAACTAGTTCGAAATCGGACAGGCCAAGACGACCCGCAATTTCGCTCATGACCTAGTCACCCATAACTCGGGTCGCGAGTCCATGTGGTTTCGACATGGCACCAGAATTCTACACCACCTCGCGACCGAGATCACGAAGATCCTGAAGAGTAGTGGGCTTCTAGATGCTGGCTGATGGGTGATTCGCGACTTTATTCGCGAGCTGACTCGCGAATCCACTTGTGAGTTCCCTTCTGTGTCGTTTCCTTCCCTTTCTCAACTCAAATTCTTCATCGTACGACTCCGGGACATTTGCAATTATTTTTCTCTCGAAAATAGAATATAAATCAGTACAAAGTCTACAAAAACCAGTAAACACACCAAACTTCAAGAAAGAGTGAAGTCAAATTAAATTGAGATTAAAATACAAGTAAATCATATAAATTGCATAATTAAATAGCATGAAAACTAATGCAAAATCTCAGTTTATCAGATTCCGTCGCTAAAAAAAAAAGAGGCGCACACGAGCTCCATGCGTCACATATTAGTGATCCAATATTTGCTATTCGCAAGAATTGATGTAGCTGAGCCAAGTGTGCTAATGTATAAATATATTATTATTTACACACACATGCGATAATTAAAAAAATTAATAAAATCAGAAAAAAATAAAAAATTAAATGTTTAACGACATATTTTTCAGTCTTTAACTTATCGACTAAAATATACGCCGTTAATATAAAAAAAACTAAAAACTAAAATTCGACGTTTAACGACAGAATTTTACGTTGCTAAGTTAGAGACCAAAAAATACATCGTTAAATGTCCCAATCTTAATTCGTCATTAATTTATGGGTAATCTAGTGACGGAATATAATCCGTTAAGTCGCCAGTCGGTCGTTAAAATGCATTTTGGTTATCTTGATATGTAGAATTAAATTAGCAAGATAGGTTTGCTCGTATGCGCGTAGGAATTGTACCAACTTAATTATTAATGCATTTATTCTTCAACGTACAACTCGTTTCACACATAGATAGAAATAAAATTTAGTTTGTACTTCGTAAATTGTAATGGATTGATAGAGTAATATATACTCTGATAGTATAACAAGCACACTTTTAAGGATAAAATGCACAAAAAATCACAGAAACAAATGAAATTCAAACAGATCTGTAGAGTTGGAGGGAGAATTAGGCATGAGGATTGGCGTGGAGGTAAGCCTCAATAGCCTTGAACATAGCCAGAGCCTTCTCTTTGCCCTCCTTAATCTTTTCTTGGCTAATCTCAATGTCCCCTTTGGTGTTGTAAATGCTCCTGTTCTTGCAGATGCATCCTCCGTCTTCAGTCGGGACGATCTTGATATGGTAAGTGATGGACTCAACAACATCCATCAGAGCATCACCCTCAACAATGCTGTAGGTGTGGGTTAAGTTTTCCTTGTCGATAGCATCAACGCGGTGCTTAGCGCTCTTGTACTGGCTGCCTTCGCCAAAATGGATGAGCTTGACTGTTCCGACACCACCATCTCCCTCCAAGATTTCGACGTTTTTGATAGCCTGAGGCATGATCTTGGGGATGAGGGTGTCTGCATCGAGAACAACGGCCTTGTACATCTTGGCAGCCGGGATGGAGGAAGGGATCTCAATATCATAAGTGATGGCAACCATGATTAAATGTTGTGTATGAAGTGATACTAGAAAAAGGACTAGGAGGAAGGATAATTTGTTGAGTGGTTTGTATATAGATTTGGTGTAGTGTGATGGGAAACTGAAGATGAGCTGATATTCTATTTATAGTGTAAAATGGAACATTCTGTGTTGCTTGTGTGTACGTAGCCCAGAATAGTTGAATTAGTAGAGTCAATTTTTGCTATATTGACTAGTCAGCTTGCTCTACACTTTCACATGCTCATTTCTTTAATTATAATATGATATTATCAAGTTTTAATAGATTAGAAAAGTTTTGCTGTGGTATCTAGAATGAGCAGAGATTGGTCTATAATAGAGTGCTTAATTAATTACATTATTATTTTTAATATTGCTTGAATAATTGTTTTGGTTGTTGAGTCTTGGTCTACAATCCTGGGCTACTACAGCTGATCATGTCCAACACTGTTGTCCTGATTAATGTGAATAACTAACTGATTCAGACATAGCAAGATTCTAATTCTACTATAAATATGGGTTCTACTTTACATCTCAAAGCACCAAATACATCAATCAACAAACTATTTACAAACTTAAATTTTTCTTTTCTTTCTACAACAAGCTAGCGCGTCATCAAATCATGGGTGCCATCACTTATGACATTGAGATTCCTTCCTCAATCTCTGCGGCAAAGATGTTCAAGGCCATGGTGCTGGATGCAGACACCCTCATTCCCAAGATCATGCCTCAGGCCATCAAAAACGTCGAAATCTTGGAAGGAGATGGTGGTGTTGGGACCGTCAAGGTTATCCATTTTGGAGAAGGGAGTCAGTATAAGAGTGTCAAGCACCGTGTTGATGCTATCGACAAGGATAACTTGACGCACACCTACAGCATCATCGAGGGAGATGCTCTCTCTGATGTTATTGAATCCATCACTTATCACATAAAGATTGTTCCGACAGAAGATGGAGGAAGCATATGCAAGAACAGGAGCATCTACAATACCAGGGGAGATGCTCATGAGATTAGCGAGGGCAATATAAAGGAAGGGAAAGAGAAGGCCATGGCTATGTTCAAGGCCATTGAGTCTTACCTCCATGCCAACCCCGACGCCTAGAAAATCTGCGGGGAGATTCTCTGTCTCTGCCTCTCTATTTCTGTTTGGAGTTTGCCTTTGATATATTGGATCGAATTGAATTGAATAAGAAGTTTTCAGCTTTTGTTTCTGCAATGTTTCTTGTAATTTAGTGATTTTGTGAGTCAAAGAGTACTTGATTTGTATTTCCTATTGATTCAACTAATGTTGAAAAGCTTGCTTGGTAATTCGATTATATCTATAAATATTTGCCAAAAAGATATGTGAATTGTCAGTCAACAGTAGAAGAAATCTTGACCTCAAACGATAATCAATATCTAAGTTTAATTATTCCTTTTTAATAAACTAGCATAGATAACGTGCGTTGCACGTTTCAGTTATTTTAATTACTAAATAATTATATAATATGTATATTAACAATTATAAGGTATATTATAATTATAAAATAGCTAATTTAGAATAAAATTATACTAAGCATATTAAATAAATTATTTTATATAAAAGTGAATGATAAATAATCTATCTTTGTGTTACATTTTATGTTAAATTATGTATTTTATTATGTACAAATTCGTAATATGTGAAATATAATATAAATTTTCATAAAACAAAAATGAAAAACTTAAATAATCGGTCAATAATTTAGTCTTGATTAAAATAAATTGATTAGACTGTTATCTTAATTTAATGATTTTCAATTGTGTAATTTATTTTTTAAATTATAACAATTGAAAATAATATAATCATGCATGTAATGTTGAGCTTTTAACATATAATTTTTCAGTGCATTTTACATTTTCTTTCATTTTTATTATGATGCTTATTATTTTTTATATTTATAAATAATCAAACATATGTTTCTAAAATTCCTCTAAATTTGATTTATGAAATTACTAAAATATAAATTATAACTAAAGTATACAAATGTACAAAATACTCTTCGTTTGTTTTGTACTTATTTTCCAAAAAGTACAATAAATATCCGCATTTTAATTGAATTATTATTTATGTCACTATAAGAGTAGTATTAGACTATCATAAAATTAATAAATTTAACATAATTTTCTAAACTTTCCCATGAGGATTTAGTAATTTTCTTATATAAATTATTGCACATATGTTTATCATACATATGGTTGAAAAATATTTTTCATGTTCAAAAATACACTTGATGTGAATTTCTAATATTAACTTTTGAAAATAACAAAATTTATTAACATGTTCAATTTCAAGAAAAATCTAGAACATGAATTATGCTCGCTGAAAATTCTAGCATGGTTTTTACTCTCTAGATATTATAGATGTATTTCGATCATACTATCATTTCACATACTAATTAACACCCACTTTTACACACATATGAATTAAACACTTTATGTTCTTCTTTTTCATATTTTTTCTATTCATTTCCCTTTTTCTTTTTGTTTTTATTTTGCCTCTAAATCTTGATCTTGGTCATTTTGAGTTATAAATCTTGATCTTGTTCACCTTGAACTATTTCAAACCCCCCATCATCATCGAACTCCATCAATAACTATTGGACTTCTATAAGTATTTTGAATTATAAACTATTGAAACAATTGTGTTTAATTCAATTCGTGTGTAAAAAAAAGTGTGTTAGCGCGTCAAAAGATCCAAAAAAATGTGTGTTTTAATGGATGTTATTTTATTCTCCCTTCGTTTATTAGAGGAGCAAAAAAAAGATCAAGTTGATGCCTTTAAAATAGTTACGGTATCAATTTCGCCAAAAAGGTAAACGTGGACTAAATTGTTATTGGGAAAATAAGAAATGAAGCAAAATTGAACTTTTCTCTCTCTTTTTTTTTTAAATTCCAACGTGAATATACTATATGAATTTTTTAATATTTTAATTTTATTTCAAATTTTAATTCCCGCTAAATTTTTGTATATTCTTTAACTTTTTATTTAAAATTATGTATATCATAAGCAATATATACATATAATTAATTCTTACACATGATACAATATCGCTGCCATTTGTGATAATATATATATATACTTCAAATGTACTACAATTTTTTTTTTTAAAAACGCCTTTAGTTTTCGTTTAATATAATTAAATTGAAAATATACAAAAATATCAATGCAATAATAGTTTATACAATAATAGTTCTCTTTTTTATATTTTAGATATATAACTACATATGTAAATGAAAAAATTAAATATAAAATTATTTAAATAACTTAAGTGTTATTTAAAATAATAAAAAAGTTACAACTATATTTGTTCTGTTAAATAATATATGAAATATAGAAGTAGGACTAACGAAAAAAAAATGTACAGAGTCCTCTATCCAAACAAAACATAAAAATACATGAATATGAGAAAGTTTATCATCTAATTAAGTAAAATAAAATACTTGTGTGCATATGGTATAATTTAAACTGATAGCAACAAGTACATTAATATTTAGAATAATAATGTGTCTACTATTAGTATGTATTGATTGTTACTATAATATAAAATATAACATAAGAATATATATATTCTTGATTTACATATATATATATATACACACACACACACATAAAAATATATATATAATTACTTGTAAGTGTAAAATTTAAATTGGTATATTCTCTTATAAATAATATTTAAATAATTATCTTTACACTGATCTGTATATTTAAATATTAACCTCTAGGATCTTAAAATTATATCACAGAAAAAAATTAACTTAAGTTAAGGGTTAATAAGTTTAATTATCACGAACTATATATGAATACCCTTACAATACAAAATTAACTTTCGGCGGTCACGTCAGACTCAATTGCACCCAATTTTGAGTTGATGTTGTAATTAAAAATGTAAGTTTGTATTATAAGTCGGGCATATCATTGTAAAGTTTGTGTTAAGAATCAAATTAAATTCATGTATAGTTAATTATATTTAAACCAATTAACCCTAAGTTTAATGAGCTGTGAAGCATATTTTGACAAAATAAATAAAATTTTAGTAAATATAGTTTTATGATTTGAACCGCATGACATTAAATAGCCACATAATTTTACAAATTAATAACTTAAAAAAAAAACTCACTTTAATATAAACAAATAATATGTCAAAATAATATTTGATTAACTGAATTATTATTAATACAAACACATGAGGGATAATTTTTTGTGCACTAAGAGTGCTCTACTCTTTGAAATGAAATCATTACAATTTATAAATGCATATTGCATTTTGCTATTTTATATATATATATTACTTTTGGTTCACTGATGTTCACTTTTTTTTTTTTTAGTTGGGGATTGATATTCATACCTAACTAAGCTACATGTTAGTGGTACCAATATTCACATTATTGATATCGCATAATCCTACTATATCTAAAAGCAAATAAGTATGCCATAAATAGTAATTTCAGTTTTCCCGCCTAAATACACTATCCCAAAATAGTAAATTCCCTATATGTATTAATTTAATTATTTAATTATATATCACATCATTAGTCTTTAGTATAATATAATAGTGTGTGTATATATTTAATTTAATGATATATATCCATATATCAATATATATATATATATAATCCCATATACAAATAATAAAATAATATAATACAATGTAATGAACAAGTATTTTATAATATAATATGGCCAATATATTATCATAATTATATTGTTAGTCAATATCGATACATGCTTATCACACTAGATAATTTATTTTTACATAATTTTTCACAATTTGTGTATAATATATATAGCTTATATATATATATATGAAAATCAATTTAACTTTATAAATTTTATATTTGAATACAATAATTTAGATTTACGATGCCATAGTAGCTAATAAACATTATATTCTTTATACTAATACCATGCAAATAATTATATAAAAATAAATACTATAAATACGCCTAATTTATATTTAATATATGGTTTTCCTTGAATACAATTGAATTGCACTTATTGTTATTGATTACAATAAATTTTGATTAACAAATTTGTGCATATTTAATTAAAAATAAATACTATAAATATGACTAATTTATATTTAATATATGGTTTTCCTTGAATACAATTGAATTGCACTTATTGTTATTGATTACAATAAATTTTGATTAACAAATTTGTGCATATTTAATTAATTACCATATTTTTGTGAGTGTTTAATTCAAAATGAATGCATTGTGATGGATCTTTGATGTCTATAAATAATGAATTGCTATATCACAATTTCTTAACTCCAATTTTGTGTTCATGCATTTTTTTATGATCTGTTTTATTTATTTCTTCCATATTCTTATTTTGTAATTTGATTTTTCATTTTATTTAATTAATACTATGTTGTAGAGAATATCACAATTACTTCAAATTCTTGAGAAGATGTCAACATTCGTCATTGGTTGAGAGCTTTGAAGTTCATTTGATCAAGATTTATCATCTATCTACACATCGACATAAAGAGAGGCAATCTAAACATTTTTGTAGCTAGAATGATTATATCATAATCATCTATTGTAGCTATATTATTTCTTTTGAATTTTAAATAGATTGTCCTAATACAATATTTTATTATTTGTAATTTTAATTTTCATGTAGGGATATATTATGATTTCGTTATGTTGCCTCAATGATATTTGCCAACACTTTGATTCATGATTTGGGAGGTTTTAGAGTTCTATTTTGTCTAACTACAAATGGCAATGAAGTAGTGTTTGCCAAGTTCTTCAATTCGTCCAATTTATTTCACATGTTTGTGTAAAATAATTATTACATTTTAATTATTGAAACCCCGTGTCTTGCTTATTATATAATAGTTATAAGCTTAATTATTCTCTTTATTGTGATTATTTTAATTATTTCTTTTATTGAATTTTTGTGCTCAAAGCAATATAAAAATAACTATCAGTTTAATTTCCTACCCATTGTACAATTTCATGCTATAGAAATTAAAAATATAATAGTTGAATAATTCCACATGAATTTTGTTCAAAATTTATTCATTATATAATAATTAAAAATAATGATTAACATAACTATTTTTGCCTTTTTAAAATATGTTAACTTTGAAATTATTTCATCTTGGATGTCAATATAGAATTTTTCAAAATATATTTAGTTAATTTAAAGAATTATATATATTAAAAAACTCAATACTGTCATCTAAATTTAATTTACATCGAAGAACTAACAAATATAAAATATGTTTTAATATATTTTAAATATATTCTAAATATATCATTAAATATAATTTGTTGAATAATTAACCTATCAACTTTAATTTAGGTATATTTAATTTTTCAAATAATGTTTATCCCACATTGAAATCTGACAAATATTTGTATAAACAAACAAATTATAAATTGTAAGTCCCCACTATGAATTTTTTTTTTCTTTAAGTTGAGATCAAATATAATATTTTGATATTTGATTTAATTAATTTAATATTATATATTAAATAAATTTTAAATTTATAAAATTTAAATATTAGAAAATTAAAATATTTAATTAAATATATTATATTTTATAATAAAATACTTTAAATATATATTGATTGAGTTTTTTTTAATTAGTTTATTAAATATATTAAAAATCAAGTTCCACATCAAAAATTGTAAAGTAAATATATTTAAATTTAAGAATTTGATGTTTATTAATTGATCTTATCAATTTGATGTAAATATTTTTAAAATTTATCAATGTTATCAAGTTTAAATATATTTTAAATAGTTAAAACTTATATATTTTAAGTTTTTAAATTAAATCTATTTTGCATCAAATAACTTACATATATTGTTGTGCGTGAACAAACAATAAATTGTGAAACCTGAAAATGATTAATCCATATTTCTCAGATTTTCTGTTGAGATCAATTAGTAGTAATATTTGACTTTACATAATTTAATATTAAATATTATGTATATTTTAAGTTTGTATGATTTCAATATTTTAAATTTTAAATTTAGAATTAAATATATTAAAGATTTCAACTAAAATATTTTAAATGTGTTAGAAAATATTTTTTATTTTTGAGTTAGCTAAAACTATTAAAAGAAATCCAGTCATATCCAAAAATTTAAATTTAATATATTTAATTGTTTGAATTAAATGAATTAATTGATTTTATCAACTTAATTCTAAATATTTTTAAAATTTTGAAGCTAAAATATTTAATTTATCATTATGTATATTACATATATTCAATAGATAAAACTTATATATTTTAATTTTTGAAAAATCCGCCTCGAAGAATTCATAAATATTAAATTAATATAAGTTTAATATAAATATTAAATATATTTTATATTTATATATTTAAAAATTAAAAAATTTAAGTTAATGAAATATATTAAATTTTCACCTATCAATGGATATTTTATAAAATATTAATAAATTATTCATTTATTAATTTAAAATATAAACTAGCTAGATCACATTTCATTAATGTATATTGAAAAATACACGATGAAATGCTATTAACACTAAAGGTGCTTAGTATATATAATTTTACCTTTCAAATTCCATGCACAATTACCAAGTGATAATCTATTTTATACTAATATACACTATTATATATATTTTGTGCAATATAGTAGGTAATGGAAACAAATGACGTAAAAATAATATAAATTTTATGCTTAAAAGTACATTCTTCACAAGATTGAAAATACACTGGAAGGTGAAGATGAAATTAATACAATAGTTTTAATTAGTTGCAAATGTCAAGAAAAATTAAGAATGAAAAATCCAAGAAAGACAAACCTATAGCATTGAAGATAATTTAAGGGTTTAATTTTTCATATTTGGATATAACTTCATTGTTGTATTTATTTTTTAATATTTTTAAAATTTATTAGGTACATTCAAATTTTTATCCAGTGTATTCCACACGTTTCACTATTGAAATAAATGTATTTTTGAGTTAAACTTTAACCCACTGAACAAATAAAACTTTTTTTCACGTACTTCATTAGTAAAATTAAATATGATTAATTTTATGTTTGTATACAAAATTCATAATAATTTTATTTAGCATAAGTAATTAATTTCTTATTTGTGTTTTTTATTATTTTTATAGTATCATATAATAATTATTCATTATAGATAAATAATTTCTCTTAATGATATTATTTCC
The DNA here is from genome assembly GCA_026008535.1 of Perilla frutescens. Taxonomy (NCBI): domain Eukaryota; kingdom Viridiplantae; phylum Streptophyta; class Magnoliopsida; order Lamiales; family Lamiaceae; genus Perilla; species Perilla frutescens. Next base: position 47,194,408 of record BRKX01000010.1, on the reverse strand, counting down.
TGCAGTGGTTTATGACTCTCAAATCCTAATTTAATTTCACTTATAAACGAGACTCCTGGCCTATTTTTAGAATTTTCATTGTTAGGTAGTCAAATTATGCTAAATTATGTTGAAAATGAACAATTTTTTAGTTAGAAAAATTATATTATAATGAGCTTCAAATACGTGAGACACGTGTTTGGAAATTTCTCTTCTACCTTATTCAATCCAAAAAATTATTTATACTACACATTTCAAATTCTTTAATATTTTTTTTAATGGTTAGATAGCATCTGTATATTTTACATATCATATATAAAAGTGGCCAATATTTAATTTCACACTACATATATATAGACCAATATTTTTACAATAATATAATTTAAAATGCATTCATATTTATGTGTAAGGAGATATAAAATGATATGATGCCAAAGATTGAATTTGAAATGGTCTCTACAATAAAAGAGATGACGATGAAGCACTAATCAAATTGAGGAAGCGCTGTGACAATTGTCCTTCGATGATATCCTATATATCCATTTCACACAGTATGGAGGGAGGACGAGAATGCATACATAATAATTTTTTTAAATATATTTATGGTGGTGTATACTTTTTTCCTAATTTTTCTCATTGTACCTAAAATTATAAATTGTTTCAATTATGTTTCTAATGGATTGTAAACAAGCCGATTATGTTATTTTTTTATTTAAAAATAATGGATGAGAAGTGTAAGTTTATTTATGCAATCTGTCAATAAAATAGTGAATAAAATCTAATTTAATATTATATTATTTATACATGTTATAGTTGTTTCTATTAATTATTTAATTGTAATTTAATTATTTTATTTATACAAACTATTTATTATAAATTATTTATAAATCTCTCACCGTGCATCGCACGGGATGTAATACTAGTGTAAATTAGTAATTTATAGGTAGAAATTATGATTGAAGCATATTGAATAAATTATAGGATATATAATTTCTGAATAAGTTACTATATTTGACCTACTTTGAAATTCGACATGATTTTTAAAATGTTTCAATGATATCACAATTTTTTATTTGTATATTAAACATCCACGGTATGCAAATTCAACATTCACAAATTGGTGTTAAAACTACATATAATTTCTCAAATAAAAAAACAAATATATATTTTTACATGAATACATGTGCAATCTTTTTATGGTTAATTCATAATTTATATCTAATCAATATATAATGAATTAAAGATATTAATGGAGTGCCTATGATTCTACATTAAATTAGAATATGTAACCGAATGAAATATAAATATACATATATATGACATCATTCGAAATTAACATAACTTCATTTTAACGCCTTTTTTTTAGATTAGACACTCTTTTTCATATCAAAGGTTCTTCCATTGAGGTTTTACTCTATTAGTTTTTAATGAGGCCCCCCTAATATCTTATTTTGAGCATTTGGTGTGATAGTTTTTTGGTTTCATGGTTAGTTCATTTTTCTTTCTTTCTTTTTTTATCAATAAAACACAACTATTTCAGGCATCATTCGAAATTAAATAAATATTTTAATATAATGAAGTTAATTATAATAATGCCTTAATGACTTCCATATATCATATTTAATGAAAGCATCAATATGGTCAAAATCTCACAAATGATTAATTTTTTTGTCAATATATAAAAAGTACATGGATGTTTTTTTAATAAAATGTACATGTGACTATATTATATTATTCTATTATCTTTGAATAAAATGTATTACATGGATATAATAGGAAAACTAAAATTTACAAAACTCTTTTTATACAGTAGATTATATATATTTATCAATGGTAGATTATATTTCTAACTCATATCATTGTGGATTATATTTTGATATTATTAATTAAAAAACTAATAAGTAATGTAAATAAAGTACAAGCTTCTTATCTTATTTTGTCTATCAGTATGTGACTTTAATGTCTTGGTTGTTACATTTTAAAGAATATTATAACATTTTATGAATTTTATTTAATGGATCACTTATTTTATTAATTAGGAATATGAAATATTTTATATAAAAATGTATCAAATTATAAATATATTGATTTTTCCTTTTTAATTAGGCAGACAATTAATCACGCCTTTAAAGTAAAATGAGATTTTAATTATGATTTTCTTTTGATTGACTTGTGGTTTATAATGTTTAGTATTCACGTGAGTTTGCTATTAATTTGTAAAAATAAAATGAACTTCACAGATTATGAGGTTGTTTCGAAATTATTAAGTGATATGATCCTAAAAGTTTGTTTAGCCTTTTTTTTAATCTTAAATGTGTACCAATTTTTGAATTTTAATAATATATTTGAATTTAAATTAAATATATTGATTTTTCCTTTTTAATTTGGTAGACGATTAATCATGCATTTAAAGTAAAACGAGATTTTAATTATAATTTTCTTTTGCCTGACTTGTGGCTTATAATGTTTTGTATTCACACGAGTTTGCTATTAATTTATAAAAAAAATAATGAACTTCACTATTTATGGGTTGTTTCAAAATTATTAAGTGTATGATCCCGAAAGTTTGTTTAGCCAATTTTTTTAATCTTAAACGTGTACAAAATTATTAATTTTAATAATGTATTTGAATTTAAATTAATTATTTTAATAATTATGCTATTTTGATAGGTTTTTAACGAATTAGAATTTTTAAGATTAGAATATTAGAATGTTAATCATAGATTAGTTGATAGAATACAAATAATAATAAAATATTAAATAATATAAGATGTTTACATTACTACCCTTAGATAAAATTTAAAATAAAGTTATAACAGGTAAACTCAAAATTATAAAATAATTAGAATACAAATAATAATAAAATATTAAATAATATTAGATGATTACATTATTACCCTTAATTAAAATATAAAGTAGGGTTATAATAGGTAAGCCCAAAACTGTAAGATAACACACTTTTTATATTAGTATGTTGTGACCCTAGAGCTACCGGAAAATGAAGAAGAAGAGGGGGTGTTCGGAGTGGAGGAAGCCGGCGAACGGGAGAGGCGCAAGAAAGGATTTTTAGGGATTTCACAGAATGAAGAAGAATTGGGGATCGATCTTCAAAAGAGGGTTGGGCCAGCAGCGGGTCGGATTCACGTAAAGAAATAATGGGCTATTTCAGGACTGGGCTTGTCTACTTGTTATTTTTAATTTTCAAGAAGGACTTAGTCCAATTTCAATTATCTAGGGTTGTTGTTTCATTTTCTGGTCCAGGTTATTGTATGCTTATATATGCATTTTCACCTAAGTGGAATGATATGAAAGAGATTACTCTAAATCCTCCTTATTCTCTCTTATCCTCTCCCTCTCGTTCCTTCTCTGCTTTTCTGCTTTTCTATCACTCTCAATCGATCTCCATTAAAATTACAATATTTTTGCTACACTCCAGTACAGATTATTACAACAAATCACAAAATAGGTAAAAAAAACAAGAAAAATCAGGAAACCACAGAAGCTATAAAATTTGGTATCTAGAGCTGCAGATCCTCGGCCATGGCGGATGGGACGTGCTTGAAGGAAATTCAAGATGGGCAAACCAAACTTAATCAGATCTGGCAAACAGAAGCAATGAAAAGGGGATGCTGCTGAAGAAAAAATACACGAAAAAATGGAAAACATTCAAGAAGACATGGCTGCGCAGATGGAGAGTATACAACTAGGTATGACTGACAAACTGTATAAACTTGCTAAATCTCTTATGGCCCTACAAACCCAGCTATCCAACAACTCTCCTAAGAAGGGGATTGGGGATAGTGAGTCTATCTTGGGGGCTCCTCCACTGCTGTTGATGGGTGAGTCACAATCTAAACCCCAATATCCTAGCAGAAGCAGGGCTGTGATAGAGCCTTTTTCAAATCAGGTCTACTCACCCCTACCTAGAGTGGATTTCCCTAAGTTTGATGGGTCTAACCCCAGGGGCTGGGTGCTAAGGTGTTTGGGCTACTTTAAAATGGTTCCAAACCTTACAGATGAGCAAAAGGTCACCCTAGCTGCCATGAATTTTGAGGGTAGAGCTGCCCTTTGGTTCCAGAATTTTTCAGTTCCAAGTATGGTGATGTTGCTTGGGACCAATTTATTGAGGTTGTTGCTGCCAGATTTGGGGATATTAAAGAATCTCAAATAGTTGCTGAATTCAACAAACTTAAGCACAGTGGAGATTATCTAGACTATGTTGACAAATTTGAAGAATTGAAGGAGTACATGGTGATAAGTGGGACTGGGTCATATACTGAGGTTTACATAGAAAGTAGGGTTGACGACGAGATTACAGGTCTAATCTCGTTGCTGTAGAAGAAATGATCGGATGGCCTTCTTTCTCACTGTACTCGACGCCTCATAGGGCTGCAGTGACACTCCTCGATCTTCTATTGTATTCCCAATACGCGTTTAGATGTAGAGTGGGCTACAAACTACTAAACTGTGTATAGAAAACCTAGGGAATTAAGTTGCACTGAGAGGGGCTGTTCGTGTGTATGAAATACATGCCTCCTCCCTCTTTAAATATTGAGGGAGGCGTGTACTATGTCCCCCAACCCTGATGGGTTTGGGCCTCTCCACTTATTCCATTCCCACAGTCCATTAAGGTATTGTTTAGGCTACAGTAGGGATCTAGAATAATATTAAATTGGCCCACTAATTTATTTAATATCCAATATTCAATACCTAGGATATAATTAAATAAATTAAGTGTTATTTTTATTCCACTAAAGAAATAACACTGACCTACTAATTTAATACATTTTACTCAATGCATTCTTCTTTAGTCCAGCCATTCTCCATATTTAAGATATAATGTCCATTAATTAATTATGTAAGCTCTGACAGCTATAATTAATTAATTATTCCATTCCTAGAGCAGTACCACACAAGCTTTACCATGTAAGGAATAAATTCCACCTGCAGGGTTTCACATGTACTTGTGTTTACTCAAGGGGACATCATCAATCTGGCGCATCAGGACATGGTGACCAAACACAGTGCACGACCCATTATGTGTGAATATGTTACTGTCTAAAATATCGAGATTATTGACTCTATCAAGAATCTCACCCATTGATAAATCAAAGCAATAATCATAATACACATATGTCCGCCACTGTGCAAGGCTTAAGAACCCGAACTCTGTGGATCTTTATTCTCTCCATTTAAGGTCAGACCAGAAAATAGTATCCTGTCGTGATCCTCCTCAATACACGCATCAGTGTATCAGAATAATCAGTTAGTCAAGATAAACCAACTATCAGATTATTCTACAGTCTACAATGGTTGGTTCAGGACCATCTAAACTGCAAGTCTTTCAATACTTTGCAAGGAACCCGATGATATGATCTTCACCGTGTGTTTACCCACCATATCATCTACAATACAAGTATAAGAAAACATGCATATATAAAGAAAAACTTTCAGTATACAATCCTAACAGGCTTGTCCCAGGGTCTACTACATCCACTACCTGTACCAGACCAACCATGGAGTCATGTCTGCATGGACTTCATTGATGGATTACCAAGGTTTGGTGGGAAAAATGTGATCCTAGTGGTAATTGATAGATTTACAAAATTCAGTCACTCCATGGCTCTTTCTCACCCCTATACAATATAGATGATAGCAAAGTTGTTTATGGACCACATATACAAGCTACATGGTCTTCCTATTAGCATTGTATCTGATAGGGACAAAATATTTACCAGTCAGTTTTGGAGAGAACTTTTTAAGTTACTTGAGGTTACCCTGAACCTCTCTTCTACCTACCATCCTCAAACGGATGGGCAATCAGAAAGGCTCAACCGATGCCTCGAGAACTATCTGCACTGCATGACATCAAGTCATCCTAAGCAATGGTTTGAGTGGTTAACTCTCACCGAGCATTGGTACAACACAAATTATCACATAGCACTCAAACAGACACCCTTCCAGGCACTTTATGGTTACGCACCCCCTACCTAATTGGGGGTTCTTACCTAGACACTAACCAGGTAGAAGTCAAGAAAGGAGGTTCAAGATAGAAGAGCTATGATACAAAATCTGAAAACTCTCCTACAACAAGCCTAGAATAGGATGAAAAGTCAAGCAGATAAAGCTCGAGTTGAAAAGCACTTTGCAGTGGGAGAGTGGGTTTACCTGAAATTGCAAATCGAACACCAGCGCTCCAATTGATCAACCAAGCATTAAACCACTAGGTCAAAGTCATTACTTGTCAAATGTACATAATATTATATATTTATAATAATACATGCCTTTTCATGAATATTCATCTAATCAAAATATAATATATATTATAAATGTAAATAATAATAATAATAATAATAATAATAATAATAATAACAATATATAAAAATAATAATAATAAACGAATATAAATATTATTTTCTATCTATTATTTATTTTTGAATTAATAACTATTTAATATTAGATTATTTTAATTAATTTTCTAAAATATTATATATTTATAACATATACATAAACAAAATTAAAAGTATTAAATAAATGACTTAATATAATTATATTTTCAAATATTATAGAATTATAAAATACTACAATGAAAATATTTAAAAAATGAAAATAAAAATAAAAAATAACATAAAATATTAAAATATAAAAAATATAATATAAAATATTAAAATTATTAATTTCAAATTTTTAATTTTTAGTAATTGAAAAATAAAAAAATAAAAGCTAAAAAATTAAGAGTATTAAATAAATGAATTAATATAATTATATTTTAAAAAATATTATAGTATTATAAAATATTAAAATAAAAATATTAAAAAAATAAAAATATAAATATAAATATAAAATAATATAAAATATTAAAAAATAAAAAAATCTTAAAATATAATGTAAATATTAAAAATATTAATTTCAAATTTGTAATTTGTAGTAATTGAAAAATAAATAATAAAAGTTAAAAAATAAAAAATTAATTTAAAAATAATATAAAATGTGAAAAAAATAAAATAAATATAAAGAATAAAAATAAATTAAAATATTAAAATAATGTTAAATTAATAATTAGTAATAATTGAATAATAAAAAAATAAAAATAAAAAAAAAACTAAAAAAATCAAATTTAATTTTAGCAACGGAAAAATTCCGTAGCTAATTCCGTCGCTAAAATAAAAAAATTAAAAAATATTATTTAACGACGGATTTTGCCAACTTTAACGTAGCGACAGAAAAGTCCGTAGTTAATTCCGTCATTAAAATAAAAAAATAAAATTTTTTTAAAAAATATTATTTATCGACAGATTTTTCTGTCTTTAACTTCGCGACGGAAAAATCGGTCTCTAGTCTGTCGCTAATTTAAGTCGTCGCCGTTCTGTCACCCATTCCGTCGCCCGTGATGACAAAATAGATTACATGACCATTTCTGTCGCCTGTTTTATGTTTTTTTTGTAGTAGAATCTTGAATCCTGGGAAGATTTAAGATTCCTACAAGGGAAATTTTCCTACTTAGATCCTTGGGGACAAGGATCTAATGGAGGAATGGGTAATGTTATGACCGGAGTTGAGAATGGAAGGGAGGCAGAGGTCACGGGATTGGGAAAAGGAGCACACCAGAGATTTTAGGTGAAAAGATGGAATTTTTAGGGTTCGCAACAATTGAAGTTGAAATTAGGGAAGGAGTGGAGAACCTGACTAGTCAGACGGGGTGTATGCTGGGTCGAGTCGAGAAATACGAAGCAATGGCAATGGGCTAAACAAATATTACTGGATCTTATTTCTATCTGGGCAACACTTTTTTTATTTAAATCAAGGACTTGGTCCATGTTAGCTAGAGTTGTTATTTCATAGTTCTTGTGGGTCCCAGATTAAAGTGTATGGTTTAAATACCACCTTTTGCATTGTAGAGAAGCAGCAGAAATATATTTAAGTTCTCCCTACTTTTTCTTCATACTCTCCCCTTATTTCTTCTACTTCATTTCCCCCATTTATGTTACTAAACAACACAAAGATTTTCTTCTACTTCATTTCCCCCATTTATGTTACTAAACAACACAAAGATTGCACCTTTATTACTGATTCAGTTCATACAACACTATTAAATACAAGACCCACCAAGATAGGAAAAGGGAAGATAAAAAACACACGGGAAACCACCGAGATCATAACTCAAAACTAGTAAAAATTGATGCATCACCTGGAAACATAGATATCAACTTATTATTTAGTTTATCCACATGCTCATACTTAGCTGTTATTATTGCTCGATTTATCATGTACTCTGCCTAATGTGCATTTTTTTTTCTAAATTTGGAAAAATGGCTTTGATGAGCCTTTTTACAGAGTTTTCTTCATTATCATACTCTGACAATTTCATCTGGAATTTTGCCTTCGGAATATGTTAGTTCTTCACCATTTCCAACTCTAAGAAAGAATTGGTTGTATTCTGGATCATTCTTCGATCTCATATTTATTGACAAAGTTTTTTTTTTTTTCATTCTCGGCCATAAATAAATAAGACTTAACCAAACTTGCAGATATAGTTTGGTGAATTGTAGATTTGGGCACTACAGGCAATACTTGTCTAAAATCTCCTCCAAATACTACAAAATTTCCACCAAAATCCATATTATTCCCTATCACATCCTTCAACATTTTATTTAAATTTTCAATTGCCCATTTTTTTGCCGCAGGTGCTTCATCCTATAAAATTAATTGTGTTCTACGTAACAATTCTTCAATTGCACTATGTTTAGAAATTGAATATTCACTTGATTCATTTGCATTTATTTGAATTTTGAATCGTAAATGTGTTGTTCTTGCTTCCGACATTATTGCAACAGCAACTCCAGAAGTCTCAGTTGCAAGTGCAATCTTTTTTCTTAATATTAATTGAGCTAACAATATACGGTATAAGAATTTTTTCCATTTCCATCCGGTCCATCTATAAAAAAAATTCACCTTTTTCTTTCTCTATGCTTTCCAAGATAATTGAAAAAAAAATTTGTTGTTCAATGTTTAACTTTAACTCTACGTCATGATCTTTTTTTCGTATTTCTATTGACATTTCATCTTGTATCTTTCTAGGACATGCATTGTCTACTATATCAATTAAGATAGGAATGTCTGGAAAATCATATGATTTTATATTTTTTCTCATATGTTTTCAAGAAAATGCTCAAGCTTTTTAATGTTTTACAAACTCATTGTTCAACTGAAAGATCGACTTTCCTTTTCAAATCTTCAGACAATACATCAAAGTATGCATTCTAGAGTATTCTTGCATCAGTTGGTGCACAATGTACCAAGATTATTGCGAACAACCTTCGCAATTTATTTGGCATTTGAAATGGCACTTCTTCATTGCGAATGCGAATCACTAATCCATCATTGCTTCTTCTATAAATTGGATATCCGTCTTTTCCTTGTATTATGCCTTCACGGTATGGTTGTGAATAAAGACATTTTCATTTTCCATGCAATAATTTTTTTTATTCTTCTCTCCACAAGAACCATACATCATGTGTTTTTAAATGAATTCATACAGTTCGGGATTCTTTTTTGTGATCAGGGAGTTCATCACTAACAAGCTTATCAATTTCATCTAAATTATTTAACTTATACCCTGACTTGAAAATTATCAATATGTGGACATATGACAAACCCCTTTTTTGAAATTCAATTACATAATCATGTGCAACTACATTTCCAAATATCATGTGCATGGATTTTTGCACCTAAGTGAGCCGCTGAATAAAAAAATAAAATTAATTCAAATATTGAAATATATATTTGTGAGAAAAAGAAGAAATTGAAAAAAAAATAGGGGGTAATGAAAAAAAGAAAAGGAAAAGAGAATGAACCACTTTATGGGTCTAATAAGATCCATTACACGGTCTCATTGGAGACTAGCCCATCAAACTTTAGTTCTCGTACTTGTATTTAATATTTGTCTCTCTATTTTGTGATTTTGTGCATTATTTTTATTTGAGGTGGACTTGCGTGCAACATCGATTATTTTCGCCTATTTCAGGCGGTCACATGGCCCCACGCGGGCGTGCCACGTGGCACATGATACTTTTTATTGTAGTTGGAATGATGATAGTATTAATCTCAGGTTGATACCTTTCTTTATCGTACTTGATACTTTTCTGCTTACCACATGGTACTTTTTATTTTACCGAACTCGTGTTTTGTTTTCCTTTGCAAATTCTTGGAATGATGATTGTTTTAGATTAATCCCAACACATACAATATAAAAACTGAAAAAAAATCAGAATTTGAACTAAATAAACTTATATAAAATAACTAGCAGACCCCTTACTTTTTAATGATACAGATGGTACTTTTCGAATGTTTTGTGATACTTTTTAATAGGAAGGTCGGTACTCACTTTGGATAGGTTTTTTTTTATGGGTTGACCCAGTCAAAGCGGATTGACCTGCGTTGACCGGGTCAAAGCACGGGTTGACCCGTGTTGACTGGGTCAAGAGCGGATTTAACTGACCCGTCTCATATAGTGTTATTTGCATCATGATGCATGCAAGTGTTTGCATTTTTATTTTCAGAAAGTTCCAATTAGTGTAGATTTCATCATTGATTTTACATTCAATTAAATCAAAATGAACTCGACCAGAATCATCAAACACGAGGATTAAGAAAATGCATAATTACTTTACTTTATTTTTTGGATAATTAATATTTTTACATGATGTTTTTATAATCAGTTTACTTGGATATATTTAATTACTGAATTATATATCATAACAATCTTATTTTATTTATTTATTAAAAAGGAATAATTAAACTTAGATATTGATTATCGTTTGAGGTCAAGATTTCTTCTACTGTTGACTGACAATTCACATATCTTTTTGGCAAATATTTATAGATATAATCGAATTACCAAGCAAGCTTTTCAACATTAGTTGAATCAATAGGAAATACAAATCAAGTACTCTTTGACTCACAAAATCACTAAATTACAAGAAACATTGCAGAAACAAAAGCTGAAAACTTCTTATTCAATTCAATTCGATCCAATATATCAAAGGCAAACTCCAAACAGAAATAGAGAGGCAGAGACAGAGAATCTCCCCGCAGATTTTCTAGGCGTCGGGGTTGGCATGGAGGTAAGACTCAATGGCCTTGAACATAGCCATGGCCTTCTCTTTCCCTTCCTTTATATTGCCCTCGCTAATCTCATGAGCATCTCCCCTGGTATTGTAGATGCTCCTGTTCTTGCATATGCTTCCTCCATCTTCTGTCGGAACAATCTTTATGTGATAAGTGATGGATTCAATAACATCAGAGAGAGCATCTCCCTCGATGATGCTGTAGGTGTGCGTCAAGTTATCCTTGTCGATAGCATCAACACGGTGCTTGACACTCTTATACTGACTCCCTTCTCCAAAATGGATAACCTTGACGGTCCCAACACCACCATCTCCTTCCAAGATTTCGACGTTTTTGATGGCCTGAGGCATGATCTTGGGAATGAGGGTGTCTGCATCCAGCACCATGGCCTTGAACATCTTTGCCGCAGAGATTGAGGAAGGAATCTCAATGTCATAAGTGATGGCACCCATGATTTGATGACGCGCTAGCTTGTTGTAGAAAGAAAAGAAAAATTTAAGTTTGTAAATAGTTTGTTGATTGATGTATTTGGTGCTTTGAGATGTAAAGTAGAACCCATATTTATAGTAGAATTAGAATCTTGCTATGTCTGAATCAGTTAGTTATTCACATTAATCAGGACAACAGTGTTGGACATGATCAGCTGTAGTAGCCCAGGATTGTAGACCAAGACTCAACAACCAAAACAATTATTCAAGCAATATTAAAAATAATAATGTAATTAATTAAGCACTCTATTATAGACCAATCTCTGCTCATTCTAGATACCACAGCAAAACTTTTCTAATCTATTAAAACTTGATAATATCATATTATAATTAAAGAAATGAGCATGTGAAAGTGTAGAGCAAGCTGACTAGTCAATATAGCAAAAATTGACTCTACTAATTCAACTATTCTGGGCTACGTACACACAAGCAACACAGAATGTTCCATTTTACACTATAAATAGAATATCAGCTCATCTTCAGTTTCCCATCACACTACACCAAATCTATATACAAACCACTCAACAAATTATCCTTCCTCCTAGTCCTTTTTCTAGTATCACTTCATACACAACATTTAATCATGGTTGCCATCACTTATGATATTGAGATCCCTTCCTCCATCCCGGCTGCCAAGATGTACAAGGCCGTTGTTCTCGATGCAGACACCCTCATCCCCAAGATCATGCCTCAGGCTATCAAAAACGTCGAAATCTTGGAGGGAGATGGTGGTGTCGGAACAGTCAAGCTCATCCATTTTGGCGAAGGCAGCCAGTACAAGAGCGCTAAGCACCGCGTTGATGCTATCGACAAGGAAAACTTAACCCACACCTACAGCATTGTTGAGGGTGATGCTCTGATGGATGTTGTTGAGTCCATCACTTACCATATCAAGATCGTCCCGACTGAAGACGGAGGATGCATCTGCAAGAACAGGAGCATTTACAACACCAAAGGGGACATTGAGATTAGCCAAGAAAAGATTAAGGAGGGCAAAGAGAAGGCTCTGGCTATGTTCAAGGCTATTGAGGCTTACCTCCACGCCAATCCTCATGCCTAATTCTCCCTCCAACTCTACAGATCTGTTTGAATTTCATTTGTTTCTGTGATTTTTTGTGCATTTTATCCTTAAAAGTGTGCTTGTTATACTATCAGAGTATATATTACTCTATCAATCCATTACAATTTACGAAGTACAAACTAAATTTTATTTCTATCTATGTGTGAAACGAGTTGTACGTTGAAGAATAAATGCATTAATAATTAAGTTGGTACAATTCCTACGCGCATACGAGCAAACCTATCTTGCTAATTTAATTCTACATATCAAGATAACCAAAATGCATTTTAACGACCGACTGGCGACTTAACGGATTATATTCCGTCACTAGATTACCCATAAATTAATGACGAATTAAGATTGGGACATTTAACGATGTATTTTTTGGTCTCTAACTTAGCAACGTAAAATTCTGTCGTTAAACGTCGAATTTTAGTTTTTAGTTTTTTTTATATTAACGGCGTATATTTTAGTCGATAAGTTAAAGACTGAAAAATATGTCGTTAAACATTTAATTTTTTATTTTTTTCTGATTTTATTAATTTTTTTAATTATCGCATGTGTGTGTAAATAATAATATATTTATACATTAGCACACTTGGCTCAGCTACATCAATTCTTGCGAATAGCAAATATTGGATCACTAATATGTGACGCATGGAGCTCGTGTGCGCCTCTTTTTTTTTTAGCGACGGAATCTGATAAACTGAGATTTTGCATTAGTTTTCATGCTATTTAATTATGCAATTTATATGATTTACTTGTATTTTAATCTCAATTTAATTTGACTTCACTCTTTCTTGAAGTTTGGTGTGTTTACTGGTTTTTGTAGACTTTGTACTGATTTATATTCTATTTTCGAGAGAAAAATAATTGCAAATGTCCCGGAGTCGTACGATGAAGAATTTGAGTTGAGAAAGGGAAGGAAACGACACAGAAGGGAACTCACAAGTGGATTCGCGAGTCAGCTCGCGAATAAAGTCGCGAATCACCCATCAGCCAGCATCTAGAAGCCCACTACTCTTCAGGATCTTCGTGATCTCGGTCGCGAGGTGGTGTAGAATTCTGGTGCCATGTCGAAACCACATGGACTCGCGACCCGAGTTATGGGTGACTAGGTCATGAGCGAAATTGCGGGTCGTCTTGGCCTGTCCGATTTCGAACTAGTTTTGGGCTTTACTTTCCTAGGTATTTTAAGGATTATTATGGAATAAAAGCAACACAATATTACATATATATCCTGAATTTACTAGTAGATCGGAAATACAAAAGAGGAACAGAATGCGAAGAATAAGACCAAACGATTCACGTATTTTCAAGATTAGAGGCCGATTTAATCTTCCGAATTTTATTCTCTTTAATTAATCTTGTAGAACAATCAATAGTTTGTGGATGATTTTATTTGTTTATTGTATGATGAACAACTAAACCCTAGTATTCTAGGGTTGATTATGATTTAATTATGAGATCCATTTAATTAGTTCCTTTTATACGCCTATGACTTTATTATGCTTTATTTGTTCTTGTATTTGATTTTGCACCGTTTGATTGACCATTAAGTATATTTTAATGTATTAATTCATAAATTGAAAGAAGAGTTTTAACATAAGATTAAGAACAATTAAGTGGATAGTCAATATCACTCGAGACAGTTGCGATTATTTGAGAGAGCAATAAACTTGATGAGCATTTAGGATTTCCATTTTAGATTATTAATGGATACATTGTTATTTAATTTGTAATCTACAACACTTCATGAGCAGGTTTAGGATAATAAAGTGGTTGCTCTAGCATAATTTAAGTCCCAACATATGTGTATAAATGGAATTGATTAAAAGAATATATTAATTGATAATTATTCAATCCTAGAAAACGTATGTCGTTCATTGTTAATTTCCCTGTGTGTTTTAGTTTGTGTTTAGATTTATTGCATTAATTATTTTAGTTCTTTAATTACTTCCATATTTGAATCTGTTGAGTAGTCTAGATAAATGTAGGTGATTTTATTTAGATAACTAGTAGCTTAGTTATTAAGTGCATCTAGATACGACTTTGTTCGATCACTACTATACTATGAGTCCCACTGTACAATTGCAATTTAGTTGAAAATAAATACCGAATAAAATCGCTAATTTAATTTTATTTTTTTATTAATCATTAATTTCATTTTATGTTTTATGTTTTATTTTATTTTTAGCAACGAATAATTATATTTTATTTTTTATTTTTAAATTTTCTGACGACGGTGTTGGAGACTAATTTTAGTGACAGAAAATTCCATCACTAAGCCTTTCATTATTTTTTTCGGTCGTTAAATTTCTCATTAAAATAACTAACGGCAAGGTTTTTAACGACGGAAAATTCCATAGCTAAAAAGCGTTTTTTTTTTTGGCAAATAATTATAGATATAATCGAATTACCAAGCAAGCTTTTCACCATTAGTGGAATCAATATGAACTAGAAATCAAGTACTCTTTGATTCAAAAAATCACTAAATTACAAGAAACATTGCGGAAACAAAGCTGAAAACTTCTTATTCAATTCAATTCCAATATATCAACTGCAAACTCCAAACAGTAACAGCGAGGCAGAGACATAGAATCTCGCATATTTTCTAGGCATCTGGATTGGCATGGAGGTAAGCTTCAATGGCCTTGAACATAGCCATGGCCTTCTCTTTCCCTTCCTTGATCTTGTCTTCTGTAATCTCCACATCTCCCTTGGTGTTGTAGATGCTCCTGTTCTTGCATATGCTTCCTCCCTCTTCTGTGGGGACGATCTTTATATGATAAGTGATGGATTCGATAACATCAGATAGAGCATCACCCTCGATGATGCTGTAGGTGTGGGTCAAGTTTTCCTTGTCGATAGCATCAACACGGTGCTTCACGCTCTTATACTGACTCCCTTCGCCAAAATGGATAACCTTGACGGTGCCAACTCCACCATCTCCTTCTAAGATTTCGACGTTTTTGATAGCCTGAGGCATGATCTTGGGAATGAGGGTGTCTGCGTCGAGCACCATGGCCTTGAACATCTTAGCAGCTGGGATTGAGGAAGGAATCTCAATATCATAAGTGATGGCACCCATGGTTATGGATTTTGAGCTTCAAATTGAATGAAAAAATTATGTGGGAAAACAATGGAGGAGTTGATTGTGTTTGTTTGAAAGCTGATGGGAAAATGTAGGAAACAATGCTTCTATTTATGGTGCAAAATAGAAGGTTCTTCGCCTGGATTTTTAATTAGCTAGGTGAATTATTTTTGGTGCATTAATGAATAACGATATATTTTTCTATGGGAAACAGGGTATATATGAATAGTTAGCACCTTTTTGTAGACTCTTCTTTTCCTCTATGAAAATGATGGTTTATTTTGTGTAATTATATTTTAATATTCATTATTATAATAAACCGATTAAATATTCCTTAATTTGGTAAATTGATGAATTCTTGAAAAGCACATGTATTCTTGCTAGTAATCAGTGCCAGATCCATGAATTTTTTTTTTTCTAAGGGAGCTGCATTGTTGACTAACAGAGCGAGCAACTGTTGTTTTGTGTTTTCAAATTTGCTTGTGCGGCCAAAACAAGGATAGTGAGAAGGTAACCGTCAATCTTTTTGTATTTATTTTTATAAGTGTATTGCGAAATGATGTTGTTTCACTAAAGTGCGGATTTTATTTTCTTATGTTATCCCGGAACTGATGATGTTGTTCTATTTCTTATTTTTTTCCCTAATTTTTAATAATATTAATATAAATTAATATTCATAAACTATTAAATTTGAATATATTTTAATAGTACGTAACATTCATAAATCATAATTTAAATTAAAAAATCATAATTTATCCCATTTATTATAACCAATAAAATTCATAATTTAATATTTAACAAACAATCTGAAAGATATTTAACAAATAACATAAATATTGAGTAAATAACCTTTAATAATAATCTAACATACATATTGAAATTTAAAAGAAAATTAAATATTTAAAATTTTATTTTGTTAAAAATATAGATTATCAAAAAAAACAGTACAAAAATTAATTTGGACAACTAATAAATTTTTAGAATTTTATTAATGCGGAAAAAAAATCATATATTTAACTAAATTTGAGAGAGATTAAATTTTATATTTAATTGTAGGACTCACCCTTTAAAAAAAAAAAAAAAATCTTTTGTCTAATCGACGACCCGCCTCTGCTAGTAATAGTATAGAGTGGAAAAGATAAAGTAGGGACGTAAAAATCATGCAGAGAGCGGTCAATGTATAAGTAGGAATGCTCAATTCTTTCACATTTTTAGCCAACATGAATTGACTTTGCTCCAAAGTTCAGAAATCCATTCTAAACTTTTAATTTATTTCAACTCTTTGGAACTAAAATTTAATAGTATTAATTTTTAAAAAAAAATTATTCGTGACTTGCAAGGTAACACTACAACTACATCTCCCACAATTAGCATTGTTGATTTATTTAATTATGTGTGGAAATTTTCTTATTACATTTTTTTTCTCCTAATGTAACTATGTCATAGTAGATTATCATTATTATTATTATTATTATTATTATTATTATTATTATTATTATTATTATTATTATTATTATTATTATTATTGAATACATCAATTAAATAATTAATCATTCATCCGTATATATGGATTACTTCACACCTATCAAAACTACACAATGAAAAAGAACACCTCTAGAATTTAACTATATTAATTTTTTTTTTAAAAATTTAATTATTAGTGGCCTTGCATATATGGTATATAATTTCTTTCTTATATTTTTAATCTTAATTTGTGTCTGTAACAGACGAACACTATCCAAACTTTTTTTTTTAAAAATACTTTCATAGGATTTAGGCACCTAAACTGGTTGATAAGATCAAAACTGCCAATCCTAAAAAACGTGTAGTTTGTCAATAAACTCAAAAATAATAATAAAAAAATAAATTAAAATCAGAATTGTGAGTTCTAAGTTTTTTAATAAACTCAAAACTAAACAAAATCATAAATTAAAGAACAAGATTAAAATATATGAAAATGATTTTGATAATTCTAAAAGTAGCCAAATAATATCTTCAAAATGTTCAACAAAATTTACGTGAATAGTTTACAATTTATAATATTAAATCATATTTGGCATAATAATAATAATAATATTAGTTTTTGATGATCGGTCATCAAACAATTAATTAAACAATTTAAATATATATATATATATATACTATTTATTAACAAATAAATGACCGCAAGTGCACGGTGTTATTATAATACGTAAGTGAGCAAGAGTGTCGTATCCCACAGAGACTGCAACTCCTATGTTCCCAAACACAAACACTTAATTAATATCTAGACTCTATATACACATGTAAGAGAAAAATAATTAAAAAGTAAATAAAACAACAAATTAAAATAACTTAAACTAATAATGGAAAAAACCTAGGTTTTAGGGAAATTGAATTATTATTTCATTTATTCATATTCATAGATTCTTGTGACCCAACTTTAGTCTTTAATTTATCAATGGTGGGCAATCACTGATTGTTATTAGGCTGTTTATTAAGGCATATACCATCACTTGGTCGTTCTTCACACTTGACATTACTCACAATCAAGCATACAAAGATTTATTAAACCTTATGCCACTACAAGAAATCTCGCTAATTCCTGCGGCATATTCCTGCGTCCCCAAAATCTGCTGGAATTTTAGTGATATTCCAGCGGGTATTCCTGTAGTTGACATACCCGCAGAAATTTCTTATCGAATCACCTATTTTCCAGCGTGTTTTTCCTTCGGAGACCGACACCCGCTGGAATTAATTTTTTTTCCTGTGAGGATTTCAGCAGCATATCCCGCTCTAATTATTATTCGGGCTTTGAATTTCCTTATATTCTAATTTGAACATAATTTCCCCCAAAATTTTCAACCCAATTCCCCCTCTCATTTTTGCCCTAACAATTGAGCTCGCCGTCTCTTTTCAAAATCCAGTTCTCCCGAATTGAAGAACCTAATTCATCTCTATCTCTCTTTTTTGTCTCTTCTACCCAACTCCGGCAAGCAAGTATCACCGTTCCAATCAACGATGCCACTCACATATTGACGACGACTACCCGAAGCAGACCCGATTCTGGCAACGATCCCAAACTCGATGTGAACTCAACTTCCCTGCCTCGGCAATACAGACCCAACTGAACGCCTACGGGTTCGACACAGATCCGCAGCTGAGACAACAACGCTACCCAACTCCCTAGCCCGACTGATGTGCTGAACTCAACCGAGCAAAGAGGCTCTCATACACCAAACCCAGCTCGACGACCTCTATCTCTATTTCTACTTAACAATCAACCTCGGCGCCGGCGGTTTCTAGAGCCCTCGCCATTGAAATCGATTTTCTGACTCTCTTTCTAATTTATGTTAGTTCGTGTGAATCTTGAGGGTTTTTTGTTGGCATTGTTTATTGCAGGTTCATCGATTTGTTGTGAATTGGGATCCCAAATTCACCAACTTCATGGAGGTAATGATATCTATCTATGTATCTATCTCTCTGTGTGTGTGTGTGTGTGATTATCAATTTTGAATTGAGTTATGTGGTTAATCTAGTTGAAGGTTTTAATTCTGCCTATCAATTTCAAATGTGGATAAAATAGAACTATAGATATAGAATACTTACAGTGATGACCACCCCACCACCTTGCTTTTGGCCTAAAGGCAAGCCCAAAGGCTTGTCAACAAAGAAAAGCTTGAATGGAATAATAGGTAGTGCTTCTTGGTGATGTAATGATACGTTCTTTAGTTGCCATTAAACGCATTTTCTTTAGGTGCTTCTTTGGCTACTGTTGTGCAGGGGGGTCTCCTCTTTCCATGTCGTTGTTATGGCTGCTGGTTCTCTGTATCTGCTTCTTTTTTCAGATCTTTTTGTTGATGATGAAGATGGGTTATTTATCAACAAGTCCTCAACTCTATCAGACACCGTGATGGGGGGTATGCTTTAGCTGGCGCAAATCATTATGATATTGTTGAAAATTCTATAAAGTATATGTGGGTTTGATATCACTAATGAGAGGGAACATTTCTTTGTTGTCTTTAAAAAGATATTAGATTCAATAATTGCCTATGAGCTTGAGGGAAACTTGTTTCAGTGAATGGTCTAGGTATCTCAATAGATCTTCATATGTTTCTCTACTGATATGCCATTGTCCTATGTACTTTATTGCAACTTCTTTCTTTTGTAAATGATTCATGGCAACTTAGTTAATTCCAGTGTATGAGGTTCTTTTGTAAAATAGTTAGAGGCATGTCTTAACCTTGATTTCTTTTGTTATTTAATGCCACAGGTTTCAATTGGTTATTTTTATCATTATCAAGCTTTAGGTGGAGTGCAGTATGTAAATATGAGACACAACCAAATTTTTCCGAATCCATGTTTACTCGTAGTTATCTATCATGTCTCGTTGTTGCTAAAATACATAAAACAGCCTACTTGAGTGAGATGTCATTCCAGGCTTAGCCTAATTGCCTGTGCATTTGTTAAGATAATATGTATATTTATATTTCAACAGCTTTATCAATTTTGTCTAACCTTTCGTTTTTTGGCTGATAGTAATTAGAGGTGCCCACGATTCCGGTTCTGGTCAGTTCCGATTAGAAACCGCCGGTTAGGCGGTTCCGGAACCGTAACCGCACCGTGCTAAGGCGGTTGCCGGTTACGGTTTTGTAACCGGAACCGCCGGTTTGTCCCAACGGCGGTTAGCGCCGGTTACCGGCGGTTATTCGGTTAACCGCCGGTTTCCGGTTTTTGGGGTTTTTTTTTTTTTTTTTAACGGATGATTGGACGAACTAAATCAACAAAACTATAAATTTACAAGTTAAAAACTAAGAAGTATAACAAAACGCAAGTTTATT
This sequence comes from Perilla frutescens, assembly GCA_026008535.1. Lineage (NCBI taxonomy): Eukaryota > Viridiplantae > Streptophyta > Magnoliopsida > Lamiales > Lamiaceae > Perilla > Perilla frutescens. The sequence goes on along the minus strand of BRKX01000010.1, from coordinate 47,173,840 downwards.
TGAATTTTGATATTATTATATAACTTTATAATTTATATCTTACAATTTACAAATTACAAGTTATAAGTTACAACTTACAAGAATATTGAGAAATGAGAATACAATTTAATTTGATAAATAATATGACATTATAAAATTATAAATTATAAATTAATCAAACTATGAAAATATTAAATTACAATTTATAAATTTATAAGTTATAATTTAACACTAAATTACAATTTACAAATTAGAATTAACATTTAACAATTTATATCTTACAATTTACAACTTACAAAATACAATTTACAACTTACAGGAATATTAAGAATACAAGTTAATTTGATAAATAATATGACATTATAAAATTACAAATTGTAAATCAAACTATGAAATTACAAATTAACAAATTACAATTTAATATTAAATTACAATTCATTATCATGATTTTAATATATCCATTATAAAATATAAATTAATTATAACATATATAATCATAGTCAACATTTATTAACAAAAATGAATTATAAAATTTTATTTAAAATAACCAACCATAATAATGAATTATTAATAAAAATTAAAATATATATACTAAAAAATAATTATAAACACTAATTGGGTGATTTGAACCCTGATAAACAATCATGAAATTAAATTAAATCACAAAAAAGTAAGATCGAAGAAAACACCGGTCTCACTGGATTACTTTTTTATTTATTTGAAAATAATTTGTCAAATGTTACATGTGTCAATAGAATGTATATAGTTTTTTTCCTAAATGACAATTGTATTACCAAAAATAAACACAATAAATTAATTATAAGAGTTAGTGAATATTTGTGTAGTTACCTGAGACAGGTAATCGATCATTTGCATATATATATATATATATATATATATATTAAAATTTAGTATTACCAAAATTATTAACTTTTACTACAGAGATACAAAATAAATGAAAGATAGAATAATCAATTCTACATGAAATTTATTATTACAATACATGAATGGAGTATAGAGGATTATAAAAAAAAAAAACTCAAACCGGCGGTTAAACCGCCAAACCGCCGGTTTATAACCGGCGGTTTGTGAACTTCGGGAAGGTTAAACCGGAACCGCACCGGCGGAATCCGGTTGACGGTTACGGTTTGTAAACCGTAACCGTCTCGACGGTTTCCAAACCGGCGAAAACCGGCTAACCGACGGTTTGTAACTGCCGGTCCGGTTCCGTTTGGGCATCTCTAATAGTAATTATGTGCTCATCTCTTTTGCTAGATCTTACATCAAGCACAATTCTACATATTCATGGTTCTCTTTACGGAAATCACTACCCCTTTTGTTAATTTAAGATGGTAAGCTTAGGAGACATGAATTCTTCAAATCCTTTCTCAGTTTTCATTTCTTAATTTCTATACATTTATTTATTCATTTGACACCCATCCAGGCATCTTGATGTAGCTGGGCTGAAGAATTCCAAACTTTACATTTACAGTGGTGTGGCATTGTTCTTTGGGTGGTTGGTATGTCTATCAAGCTTTATTCAATTTCAGAGTGTTGATATTAATGAAATACAATGTCTACCAATTTTCAAGGCCTTGAAAGTCATGGAAGTGGTGAAGTTAAAGCACAAGCATATTGCTATGTTAAAATCAAAAGTTTAGACAAATGTTAAAATGAAAGTTTCAACATAAAATCCAACTATCCCACTAAAAGAACATTAAAACTAAATAGGTGTGTTGTAGCATAATCTGTACAACTTGATCCCTATTCAAATAGCATAGTGCATGCTCTTTTATTTGTTAATATTTTTCTTTGGAGAGGGGGGTGGGTAGCATATTAGCATCACGCTCCCCTGCTTTCAAGAATAACCAAGGTGTTGATATAAGGAGCATTCATTTTCCATGAATGTGATAGATGTGTCTTCTTATTAGTTTGTTCGCGCTCATCTCTCAGGTCAGGTCCGTCAGGAAAGTCTATCCCTTGGGCTTCTACAGCTTGATTGCAATACCTCCGGTGCTGTCAGTGATGAACAACTTCTGGTTCTGGTAAATCACCAGAGGTATGGAAAAAACCTTGAGAAAAGCTAAACAGGGCTAGTAGTGATTCTTGAGGATAAAATTATTTAGGATGTACATTCTTTCAAGTTGGCCGTGTTGAGACCACAGTTTTTAGGATTTATGCGATATCATGGATGATGATGGTCGTGACGCCGATGAGCATGGTATTACTGGTTTTTAGGTAGGTTGGATATGATGAACTATTGATGGATTTGTTGCTAGTATTTTGACGAATTTGATGGTGGTAGTTTGATACATTTATTCTATGTATTTGGATAATTTTGATGGAAACTTTTTTATTGTTTGTAATGGATAATTGATAGTTTGTAATGAAATATTTGATGGTTGTAATGGATTATTTAATGGTTTGTGGATTATATGATGGATTTTAGATTTTGATTGCATTTTAAAAAATGAACAGATCTAATTTACGAAAAGAAATCCCTAATACAAATTATATATTCCATCAGTTGATTCCTGTGGAAATTCACCCGCAGGAATTAAAAATCCCTAACCCTAATTGCCTCTTCCATCGACCGATTCCTGTGGAAATTAACCCGCAGGAATTCAAAATTCCTAACCCTAATTGCCTATTCCATCGACCGATTCCTGCGGGCTTTAAGCCGCAGGATCCAACCCGGGCCCGAACAGGACATTCCTACGGGCTACAATCCGCAGGAATTCGTCCGCAGGAATCACTTCAGCCGCAGGAATGTCGCAGGAATTTACCAATTCCATCGGCCACTTTTCCTGCGTACCGTGCGCGCAGGAATTTCCGCAGGAATCTCAAAATTCCTATGGAAAAAACAACTATTCCAGCGGGAATCGTCCGCAGAAATTCCCGAGATTTCTTGTAGTGTGCAATACTTGTTCACTGGATCGGTTCTTCCAAATACACATAACTTGAATTTTATTTTTCTATCAATTAATTCTTTTCCAGTGAGTACATCAAATTAATCGACTAGCATGCACAAATAGTGATCAAGCACTCATGCAAGATATAAATAAGCTCATAGAAATTAAATCCCGAGAGATAACATGAAGAAAGTAATCAGATCATATTAATAAAATCCATAGCATCCATCCCCTAAAACCTAGCTATGAAATTAGCTAGACATATATAATTAAATAAAGAACAAAAACTAGAGTATATATAAGTGTTCATGACAAAATAACAAATAAACTGAATAACACGGGAAAATCCTTTTGAGTAGATTGAAAACCCTCGTCTTTCTCTTCTCTTCTCTCCTCGCTTATGTCTCTCTCATGCATATGTAGTAATATTATAACTTATGAAGCGTGTATCAAAATGGAGGCTTTTGTAAGTAGGTTTAAAATAATGAGTGAGAGATAAAACATCTCATTCCCATGGACCCGAGCACATGGATCGACCGAGATATTTCAATCGACCCTGATGGCTGATTTTACTCTGGGTTGACCTAGGTGAGTTGGGTCGGGTCGACCCAGGCCTTTGTATTTTGCACTGGCTTGGATCGACCAACACTTTCCAGATCGACCCAAGTGTTTTTCGCACTGGGCTTCGGATTTTCATGAACTTTGACCATATTTAATCCAGTTTGTCAGGCTTTAATTAAGTATTTAATTAAACCCAAAAGCCTAATTAAATTTTTCTTCAACTCTTCATGCTCATAATTCACTGTTTTGCTTCAATTATGCAATGAAATATAACTATTATTGCAAAACTAGAAAACACATCAAAAACTCTTAATGATAACAATTAATTGCACAAAAGATATATCAAATACACAAGTTAACATTCTAAACACATCATCAATTCATATTCAAAACTTGTGTAAATACACAACTGTCAGTACACACACATATGTGTGTGAATTAGTTTTGTTTATTAATATCTCTTATATTTAATTTAAATATGTAATGTATAGTATTTGAGGGAATCTTGTGTGAGACTTTCTTACGGGTCAAAATTCATAATTAAGACATGTCAAGATATGAATCCAAACACAATCAAATATCGAAAAAAATTATACATGTACCATTGAATATGAGTTTGGATCCGAAATTTGACCCGTCTTAATTACGAATAAGATAATTGGTTAATTTTTACCCATTCATCAATAATAATATTTCAAATTTATATAGATCATGTATGTAATTCTATAAAATTATGCTCGATAATGTGGTACTAATGATATATTAAAAATTGATAAGTTAACAATGATCCAAAGAATGAAGTGCGCAAAGGAAGTGACCCTGGAATATTTGAAACATCGACATATACTATCAAAGGTATAATTTTTCTCTTCTTTGTTTTTTTTTAATTTTTTACTTTTTTTTAGTGGGTAGAATTTGGCTATTTTAAAATTTCAAAATTAATATTAGTATACATATGCACAACATTATGTTTTTCAGAATATACTAAATAAGTATATATATATATGTATATGTGGGAAGAAATACGATAATAAAATGAGGGAAAAAGCTAAAAAAAACCTTAAATGGGAAGCAATTAGGAAAAAGCAAAAAAATAATTAATTTAAGGGTTCACTGATTCTATTTTTGAGTATATATTTATTTTTAAAAAGTTAATTAATGAGTGTTGTACATGAGCTTACATGTAAGCATTGGGCTAGTTCATTGTGCGAGCCATCGATGATTTAATTTTATGCTTTAGTAATTTTATTTTAGGGTATATATTTTTGAGAAAAAAAAGCCCAAAAATAAAGAAAGAACATAAATGCTGAAAAAGAAATTTGAAAAAAAGAGATGAATCAATGAAACGGTCTCACAGACAGAGTAGAGTAGGTCTTTTTTCGAAAGTTCTCCAAATCTATCAAGGGACAAGTCATGGGACTTGATTCAAAGAAACAGAAGGTTTCCAGACATCTAATAGGTGAAGAATAATCCAGTGATTCAAGGGACAAATTCATTGAAAAATACCATGAAAGCGAAGATGAAGAAAATCCCTCAGAGGAAGAAGCAAAGGTTGCCTCTTTAAAGAAGGTCAAGAAGAGCAAGCCATTAAAACTTGATAATTTGATCAAACAAGTCACAAAGACCTACAAGCCTGCTGTTGCTTCCAAGGCCAGAACTAAAAGTAGCATCAAGAAGAAAGCTACAACAAAGAAGTCCAAGAAAGTGGTTGAAGCGGTTTCAAAGAATTTGGAGAAAGAAACTGAACAAGCCGATCAACCTGTTGCTGAAAATGAATTTGTTGCCAAGAAGGAGGTTCAAGAAGAAGTTCATGAACCTGTTGCCGAAGAAAAAGATGAGCACATTCTACTTGCTCAAAGATTCAAGTCCAAAGCAAGAAGCCATCTACTGCTGACAAAGGGAAGACCAAGATCATCCATCGATCTTATTATACATTTAGACTTATTAATATAGAGCAAATTAAATAAAATCCTCTTAGTCCACTATTAATTGTTTCTTTAATTTGATTTCTTTGATTTCTCTCTTTACTTTAATTTCTTATTCTTCATTTGGTTCAATTTTAATTTTTAGATGATAATTGATTAATATTAGTGTTGATCGATTATTCAACAATTATGATATATACTTTTTAAAACTATCATGTGTAGTAATAATGTTAATTATGATTGATTCTATCATAATAAATATTATTAAAATAATGAATTTGATAGTGGGCATGGAAAAACATAGTGGGACAAGTGATCATTATGTACCCTCCAATAATAGCTAGCTAGACTATATATTCTGTATATTTTCATGCATATACCTCTGTTACGAATTCATGTATATACCACTACAAAAAAATTCTGATTTAGTGACGGGGTTTTCCGTCGCTAATCCCGTCGCTACAGGGTTCCCGTCGCTAATCATGTGCGACGGTGGCTCGCCCATCGCCAAGGCTTTGCGACGGATCTAGCGACGGGGCACCCCGTCGCTATATAGCGACGGATCTAGCGACGGAAACCCCGAAAATTATTGATTGGCCCGGCCCGCGATGAGCCCCCGACCCGGGGGCCCGGCCCATTAATGAGCCCTTGACCTGACCAGATGAAAGGCCCGCACCCAAGCCCTTCCCAAGCCCTTCAAGAATAATTTTGTATAATATGCACCTAAGAGGATTCGAACCTGTGACCTCCTAGAAGGAGGGCCAAGCACTTATCCATTGGGGCAAGTTCAATTGATGTTATATTGATAGTTTAAATAATATATATACTTATACGATTTTTTCATAATTTATTTTTATTTATCTCTATAAATTAAAAGTGCTATATTCTTATTAATATATTTATATCTATTTGTGCACAAATATATATATATAATATTGATATTATATTGTATTATATATTTGTATATAAGAACTATAATTTAAGGTGATATTTATTAAGTATCCATGCATACAAAAATTATAATAAAGGTGATATTGTATTATATATTTGTATATAGAACTATAATTTATTAATTAAATTATTTTAAAAATTATATATATATATATATATCATGGTGAAAATGTGGCTAAATAGTCTTACTTTGTCTTACATAATAAATAACTTTAGTTTATAATTAAAAATTAAAATCCATTATATACTATATTATGTATATATTTTCATAGTATATTTTAGTTTGTTAATGTATAATTGATTAATCTTGTAGTAGTAACTATAATAAATATTATGTTAAACTTAATACATTTTTTAAATATATAATAATATACTAATTAGTTTATTTATAAGAATACTAATAAAGCTAATTTGTATAAATTTGTATTTAATAAGGAAATAATACAAATTTAAAGATGTGATATTAATAAATGTGTATAATTGCGATATTATTTTTTCAAAAATTAAAATAAATGAATAAAAAATATAAAAATGATTTTAATAGGGAGAATATTTGTATTAGAATAGATTGAAATCATATTTAATTATTTTAAAAATAATTAAATAAAATTTAAAAAATAAATAAAAAATTAGAAAAAATTAAAAATTACTTTAGATTATAATTAAAAATTAAAATCCATTATATACTATATTATGTATATATTTTCATAGTATATTTTAGTTTATTAATGTATAATTGATTAATCTTGTAGTAGTAACTATAATAAATATTATGTTAAACTTAATACATTTTTTAAATATATAATAATATACTAATTAGTTTATTTATAAGAATACTAATAAAGCTAATTTGTATAAATTTGTATTTAATAAGGAAATAATACAAATTTAAAGATGTGATATAAATAAATGTATATTGCAATATTATTTTTTTAAAAATTAAAATAAATGAATAAAAATATAAAAATTATTTTAATAGGGGGAATATTTGTATTAGAATAGATTGAAATCATATTTAATTATTTTAAAAATAATTAATTAAAATTTAAAAAAATAAAAAAAAAATTAAAAAAAAAATAGCTACGGGGGTTCCCGTCACTATTTTCGTCGCTAAGTTGTAGCGACGGGAACCCCCGTCGCTATATTTAAAAAAATAATGATATATTAAAATTTTAAAATCTAGCTACGGGATTCCCCGTCGCTAGAATTAGCTACGGGGAACCTTGTCGCTAATCCCGTCGCAAATTTTCCCGTCGCTAGTGGCGACCCGTGTCAGCCCCGTCGCTAATTTCCGTCGCTATAATGGACTTTTTTTGTAGTGTACATGGAACAAATATTATCAATTTATAATGATTTTACTAAATTTCAGATGGGGCCGGGCTTTGATACCAATTAAGATTTTCTCTACGGTTTAATTATGATTGGAAAAAGTTTCGAGAAATAATTAAAGTGCAAAAATAAGCCTTTTGACAAAAATAATTGAATGATCAGTATATGATGATCTATCCATCTCAAATTGTATTAATCCAACAGTAACAATTCACAAAATCACCAAATTACAAGAAACGGACAAGAAAATTAACGACTTCTTATTCGATACAACCAATACAACAAACATGCAAACTCCAACATGCAGTTAAAAAAAGAAGAAGAAAAAACAAAAATAGATAGTATATAGCAACCAAAAAAAGCGGTGCAGCCGCCTTTTAAGCGTAGGGATTGGCATGGAGGTAAGCTTCAATGGCCTTGAACATAGCCATGGCCTTCTCTTTCCCTTCCTTTATATTGCCCTCGCTAATCTCATGAGCATCTCCCTTGGTGTTGTAGATGCTCCTGTTCTTGCATATGCTTCCTCCATCTTCTGTCGGGACGATCTTTATGTGATAAGTGATGGATTCGATAACTCCCGATAGGGCATCACCCTCAACGATGTTGTAGGTGTGTGTCAAGTTTTCCTTGTCGATAGCTTCAACACGGTGCTTCACGCTCTTATACTGACTCCCTTCGCCAAAATGGATAACCTTGACAGTGCCAACTCCACCATCTCCTTCCAAGATTTCGACGTTTTTGATGGCCTGAGGCATGATCTTGGGAATGAGGGTGTCTGCGTCGAGCACCATGGCCTTGAACATCTTTGCGGCAGGGATTGAGGAAGGAATCTCAATGTCATAAGTGATGGCACCCATGGTTATGGTTGTTTTTGAGCTTGAAATATTTTTTGAAAGGTGAAAAATAATGGAGTTGGTTGTGTTTGTTTGAAAGGTGATGGGAAAATGTAGGAAATGAGGCTTCTATTTATAGTGTAAATAATTAAGAAGGTTCTATGCCTAAGACCTTTTCTACTTAATTAATTAATTAAGTCGAGCATTTAAAAAACGAGGCTTCTTTTTGTATAAGAAAACAGGGCATGCATCGATGAACAGTTGAGCACCTCTTTGTGGAAAATGATGGTTTTTTTGTGGCTTCTATATTTTATTTTATGATGTGCTATGATCTCTTTTCAATGTAAATATTATATAAATCAACAAACTAATTAAAATCCGAAATTTCAAAAAGTACCGGGTTATTTTAGTAATATGACCATAATTACCACAAGGCTAGTGACTATTACTTGCCCTTATAAGGGTGAGATTTGAGAGAGCAAGTTCGAACCTCAATTAAAAAAAAATGTAAAGAAAGAAGTAATACCACGGTAATTTACTTTAAAAAAAGTATTTAATGTAGGGAAAAGGTGCAGATACACCCCTAACGTTGACTATGAAGAGCGAATCTCCCTCTAACGTTTTTTTAGGGCAAATAATACCCTAACGTTTACTAATAGGTGTAAATTCCCCCTTCCCTCCCCCAAAACTTTTTTTTTTTATGGAAAAATATCATTCTATTAACATTTTTTCCCTTTTTTTCTTCCCTTAATTCTTTTTATTTTTTTAATTTTCCATTATTTTATTTTTAAAAATTCTAATTTCTCTTTTAATTATAAACCTATAATAATACATAAGTGTATAAAATTAGTATTATTTTATCATAATTGAGTTTATATTTTTGTGAAGGAAATTTATTGAAAAAAATATAAAAAATATATGCAAATTTTTTTATTTACAATATATTACGTACTCAGGCAACTTCAATAATAAAATGCTAATTAAAAAATAATGAATCTTTGCCCCCCTCCCAGACCTGGCAGGATTGAATTGCAGCATAGATTTTCTTTAATTTTATTTCTCTTTTATTAAAATAATAAAATTTATTGAAACTCTTGATTACATGTATTTTTCATACATTTTTTTCAATAAATTTCCTTCTCAAAAGTACAAACTCAATTATGATAAAATAATATTAATTTTATGCACATGTGTGTGTGATTGTAGGTCTATAATTAAAGGGAAATTATATTTTCTTAAAAGGGAAATTGTACAAAAAATAAATAATTTAATTCATTAGAGATGAAAATGGAAAAAATAAAAAATAGTAATAAAATATTATTTTTCCACCCAAAAAAATAATTTTGGGGGAGGGAAGGGGGGATTTGCACCTACTAATAAATGTTATGGTGTTGTTTGCTTTAAAAAAAAACGTTAAGTGGAAATTCGCTTTTCATGGTAAACGTTTAGCAGTGTATTTGCACATTTTCCCTTTAATTTATATGCCTTTTAGTTTCTTTGACAGCTGTGAATTACTTAATTATTTTAATTTTTTCTTGAGAATCTGAAAATTATTATTGCAATAGAATATATGTACTGTGAATTATTAGAGCATGCATGTTTGCTCAATCATAGATTTGTTTATATAAGTGTATTTTTTTTGGCATAATATAGAGCTAGCATTAGGTCGAGCATTATAATTAATTTTATAAGTACTAATAACAAAGCTATTACGCAACGGTTTCAAAAAATGAAGAATGTAAATGAAAGATCGCAAAATTAATGTATAAATAAACTATTTTGAATGTGTAAAGGGAAAATGTAAGAATGAGAGCTGCTCTTTATAGTTTGAGAGAGAAAGTTGACTCGATTTTCCACGTGCGGTTGTTAGCGAAATACAGTAGTAATTATGTACTTATTTAAGTTTCGACTTTCCGCGGCTATAAAATAAATATTTCCGCCCTATTCTTGACTTACTTTTTTTTTAATATAAGTGTATAACTTAATTTATAATTAGACAAGTGGGTTTGGTCCAGCTAAGCTTTCTATGATAGTAATAATTAATTAATTTTAACGAAAATGATTATTTTGGTACTCTGTGATTCACCTCAGCTCTTATCAATTTTGATGCTTTACGTATTGTTTCAATTAGTGTAATTCCTAATAATACTTATTTTAATCATTTTAGTTCAGGTACCTAGAATAACAAGTTTACAGAGGTAATTTGATTTATTTGTATAATTTTTTAAAGTTGAGAGTCAAACATTGAAAATTTAACATATTTTTATAATCTTTATTTTTAAAAATAAAAATATATTTTTAAAAAAAATTAAAAATATATATTTAAAAAAATTAAATTATATATTATTTTTAAATTTAAATCTTATATTTTTTTGGGAAAATGTCCAATTTGGTCGTTCAATTATACCCTAAATCTCAGTTTGGTTTCGAAATAAAATTTCAACTCAAATCGATTCCTCAACTTTTTGAAATATATCAATTTAATTCTTTTGTTAGTCTCTAAACTAAAGTCTGTTAACATCCGTCATTTGCTCGACCAACGACCGTTAACGAATATATTTTAACTCTAGGGTTTGCTCAAAAATTCTCCAAATTGCATAACTTAACATATCTTGCATGAATTTATATTTCATTTCACCAAATCTTCTCTCACTCCATTCGCGTCTGTTTCTTTTGGCACTGGCGGTTCTCATTTCAGCTGCCATCATAGACAGCACCGCGTCCGCTGCTTGTAATCAACAGCATCAGCAATTCGCTATTTCACCTCTACGAGATAAAGGCAAGCGATTTTCAGTAGACAAAGATATATGTAATTCAAAATTGGGGAGAAAAGAGAGAAAATAACTTGGAAATTATATTGGGCTAAGAGGTGAGAGAGGCGAATCAATTGAAGAGATAAGAGCAGTTGATCTCGTGATAGAATTTCGAAATTTTGAAATTCCATTTTTGAGTTGAAAAACAACTAGAATAAATTGGACTACGACCTTAAGTAATAGGAGGAAAGAAAAGGGAGAAGATGATGACGGTGATGCATGGGGCTCTTCTTGGCAAAAAAAATAATGGGTCCGATAGGAATTGGGTTGGGATTTTTTGAAAAAATTGTTTAATTCATATCTATAAAATGTGTGTGCTAGTGTGTGAAATAATCCAAAATTGTATAATTTAACAATCGTTATTAAGGAAGTTAACATCCATCCGTTAAGGAAGTAACGTAGGTATCATTTTGATACTTCTTTACAAAGTTAAGGGATCGATTTGGACTATAATTTTATTTCGGGAGATTTTGGGTATATTTAAAGGACCAAATTAGATACGTGAGCTTAATGTAATAAACTCACTTATATAGCATCCTTAGAATTGTATGTGAGCTACCAATTGTTGGAAATCAATAATACATTATAATTTTAAGATATGTTGTTCACTTCAATAATTCAATGGTATAATTTATTTTAAATATCACATATATTTGTATATGTACATGTGTGTTCAAGCGCGCATATGTGTATTGATATTATATAAGTAACATATATATATGATATCAAAGGCCCCTAATTTGGAATATGAACAAAAAATGTATCTATATATGTGCATTATAGATTTTGTATATAGATTCTATATATAATATATCTGATATGTAAGTGTATGTGTATGTGTATACATATATGTGTGTGCACGTCTCATAAAAATTAAAATAACATATGATAATTAGGGTTAATTGCTAATAAATCACCACGTTTACACCTTTTTATAAATTAGACACTACGTTTAAATCTAATCAATTACAACACTATGTTTGGATTCGTATGGAATTAAACATCCTCAATTTTTTCGGCGAGTTAAGTATGACATATTTGGTCTAAAAATCACGTTGGCAGCCACATCAACACACACATATAACAAACGACATCGATTTTATTAGTTTTCTCAATATATTTTCTATTTTATAAACAAATAATTATATAAAAAATGATTTTTTCAACAAAAAAAGAAGAGCAAGTAACAAAAATTGTATTATGTTAATAAACAACAACAATATATCAAAATAAAGTAAAATCTAAAAAGTATACTTTGTCACAAATTGATTAATTTATCAAATTCGGGAAATCTTTTATTCTATGAACATTAATAGAAAAATAATCCAGTTGTTAGAATTTGTTGCCTCAAATACTATAAAAAAATAAAATCACGTGCAAAGTTATATACAATGTTGTAGTCAGTGTTACTTTACCAACAACATTGTCACAGGAATTTATAGAACAGTTTGCACAAAAATAACTTTAAAACACAAGCAGAAAATAGCTTGTAAAAAACATCAACGTGCAGATAATAGACTTGCACGGACCGTGCTATTTTACGGTCTTTTTCACGAATTTCTTTTTTGGCACGGTTCATTTCTATCTTGGGCTAGGACCATCCTCTAACTATTTAAGGGTTTCTTTTGCTCGAAAAATCATCAGTTTTCACCCTATATTGAAGAGCAGAAAACATCGTGGAGAAGACAGAGAAGAGATTACAGAGAGATTGAAGAAGCACATCATAGACTAAGTTTATTTTATGTTTTATTCAATTAGAACTATCACGTTGATTACTTTTGTGTATTTATTTCCTTTGGATTTTGAATGCAACATGAGTAGCTAAATTTATTGAGATCCTAGGGTTGTTGAATGTTGATGGATTTATGATATGGATTAATTTATTGTTCCGTTCTATATCTTGTTTATGCATCCTCGTTTATTATTGTCTTATGTAGATGAATTGATCAGCATGTACACATGTGTAGTTAATTTATTATTCACTCGAGAGAGGTTAATAGATTAACGGATTAGGATTACAAAACACGAGTCTGCTAGATCGAGAGATTGGTAGGTGTCGTGAGGAGAATAAATCTGAGGTACAAATTGGAGTTAGATAATAATTCGAGATCAAGAGACGATGATTAGAATCTAGTCTACGTTTAGAATTTACTCGAGGGAGAGGGTCTAGCTAATTTAGTTATTCTCCTACAAGATTTAGAATTAAATTGATTTAATAAATTATCTAAAAATCGAAAAATCCATTTATCTACAACACCCTAGGATCCATTTCCTCTTCTGTTTATCCAGTTTCTGTGCTTGATTTATTCATTTTATTTACAACATTTATTTTAGTAAAATCAACCTTTAATTTGGTTCTCTAGATAAAGTATGACAAAAGAATTGGGTAATTAGCTGCATTACATAACTAGTCTCCGTGGATACGACCTTGCTCCCTATAATTTTACTACATTTTTCCCGTACACTTCCGAGTCATTTTTTAGTGAAATAAAATACAGAACAACCTGTGTAACAATACAACATATATGGACAAGTGAGAAATTATCCCTACACAAGTACGAATGTGAACACTGAGATGTTCACACACGAGGACCAACATTTTAGAGCAACATGTCATAATTTATGAGACATATGCGTGCATATATCAAAATACAATTTAAGATGAATGACACATCATCTTAAACACAAAATCATCAAAATCAATCCCATGATTAAAAAACATAGATATCACAAGAATATGAAAATCAAAGATGCATATGGACATACACACCCAAAAATGATGTTTAAGGTATTAGCAAAACAAAAGCGTTCAACGTTTATAAACCAAAAAGAGTTCAACTCTTTAAAACATCAACCATTCAACCAACCTCAATCTACTCCCCTTTTTGTGTAGAAAGAAAGATTTTGAAATCTCCCCGTATGTCCACCATAGCATTGTTCATCGATGTGTTGCAGTTAGGGCTGGAAATTTCGGGCCGGGCCGGGTATAAAAAAAATTGGCCCAAAATAATTTTAGCCCGGCCCAGCCCGGCCCAAAAATGAGAAAAGCCCAAATGAGCCGGGCTTTTTGGCCCAAAATATGAAAAATTACACTAAGCCCGCGAGGGCCCCGACCCGGCCCGCCTTTTCGGACCGGGCCGGGCCTCAAAAAATAGGCCCGAGGTAATTCCGGGCGGGGCCGGGGCTCACAAAAAATGGCCCGAATTTTTTCGGGCCGGGCCGCCCGAATTGCCACCTCTAGTTGCAGTGAATCATGGATTTCAGTTTCTCAATGTAGGTTTTGAGATTGAAGACCGATAGTTGGAACATCTGGGCGGCATTGACTTCAATATATGTTCTATCATTAATAAAAACATTAGTAACATAAGGAGTAGAGGCAGACATCTGAATCAATTGGGTATTGGTCATCTCAGCAACATTGTCGCCAATAGCAACATGAACATTGGCTTCTGGTGGGTAAAGGTAGAAAGTGCAGTAGAAAATTAAGGTAGATCCATTGTACGATCTCCCTTGTCATGTATAAACACTGCACTGTACACATTCATCTTCCAAAGAGATCTCTCCATAGATGAACATTCATACCATATTTCTTAAGGCTTAACACTTCATTAGATTTCTCAGATTTAATTTGTCATTGAGACACAATTTAAGACAAATCATAGATTGCAAGAGAATAAAAAGATTTGCTAAAGGCCTTTGTAAAATAATAGAGAGAATCTGAGGAATATGTATTGCATGTGTTGAATGA
The DNA here is from genome assembly GCA_026008535.1 of Perilla frutescens. Taxonomy (NCBI): domain Eukaryota; kingdom Viridiplantae; phylum Streptophyta; class Magnoliopsida; order Lamiales; family Lamiaceae; genus Perilla; species Perilla frutescens. Next base: position 47,158,789 of record BRKX01000010.1, on the reverse strand, counting down.
TTGGTCGTCCACTGCACCATCATGATCAGAATGAGCTGAAGAGTAGACTGAGCAGCTACTGATGTTGGAACTGTTGTGTCCTGAAAAAAGACAACTTTAGCAGCAACATTCGGATTCTGGACTATGTTATCAACTTTAACCTTCACTGTATATCTGCTTTACAAGCTCTCTTTTTCTCTTTTGATTTCTTCTCTTTAGTGGTAGTCATGACATCAGCTTCTTTAAAGTTCTTATGACTTGCTTCACGTTCTTCCAACTCAACAACAACGTTGATTTCATGAAGCCTCTTTTATTTTGGGTAGGATGTGTGATACTCGTCATCATTACTAATTATTTTGTGTAGAATATGTGATACTCATCATCATTTTGGGTAAAATGTAGTTCAAATTGTGATTTTTTCATTCTAATAAATATTTAGAGTTTAGAAGTTTAGAGTTTTTTTAAGGTTCATGATTTTGTAAGATTTATTAATATCAATTAGGGGTTATATTTAAGTTGAAAAAATTAATAATCGAGCGCAATGCACAAAACTATGCGTTAGCTTCAGGCAAGAGCATTGCGCTAGTCGCCAGATTTCAAAAAAAAATTAATTCACTTTAATTTTAAGGTTCACTAATTTCATTTTAGGGTATTTATTTATTTCAAAATTAGGTTTTTATGTTCAATTAGCATTTATATTTGCTTCGAAAAAATTTAATTAATTATTGAGCGTAATACATAAGCCCACGCGTTAGGGTCAAGTAAGTGCATTGCGCGAGTCATTGGATTTTTCAAAAAAAAAATAATAATTCACTTTTATTTTAGGATTCTTTAATTCCATTTTAGGATATATATTTATATTTATTACAAACAAATTAAATCAATTCACTTTAATTATCGGGTTTACTAATTTTATTTTAATTATATAATTTTTAAAAAAAGACTAAAAAACCAATAAAAAATCAAAATAAATTAAAAACAATATGTGGGGCATGTAGCCCCACGCGAGGCGAGGGGTCCACACGCCTGACATGGTTGAGTCTATTTTTTTACCATTTTTTTATTGGATGGCTGCGGCCCATGCTGGACAGGAGAGCAACCCCACATATTATCTTACTGGCAAATAATATCTATATAGTACAAAACAAGCTTTTCAACATAAGTTGAATCAATATGAACAAATTACAAGAAACATTGAAGAAACAAAGTAGAAAACTTGTTATTCAATTTCAAGTGCAAACTCCAACAGAAAGAGAAACAGAGAATCACGCAAATTCTGTAGCATCCAAAAAAGGCGGTGCAATAGGCTTTTAGGCATCGGGATTTGCTTGCAGGTAAGCCTCAATGGCCTTGAACATAGTCATGGCCTTCTCTTTCCCTTCCTTGATCTTGTCTTCTTTAATCTCCACATCACCCTTGGTGTTGTAGATGCTCCTGTTCTTGCATATGCTTCCTCCATCTTCTGTGGGGACGATCTTTATATGATAAGTGATGGATTCAATTGAATCAGAGAGAGCATCGCCCTCGATGATGCTGTAGGTGTGTGTCAAGTTTTCCTTGTCGATAGCATCAACACGGTGCTTAACGCTCTTATATTGACTCCCTTCACCAAAATGGATAACCTTGACGGTCCCAACGCCACCATCTCCTTCCAAGATTTCGACGTTTTTGATTGCCTGAGGCATGATCTTGGGAATGAGGGTGTGTGCGTCGAGCACCATGGCCTTGAACATCTTAGTAGCGGGGATTGAAGAAGGAATCTCAATATCATAAGTGATGACACCCATGGTTAGTTGTTTTTGAGCTTGAAATTGAATGAAATGTTTGTGTTTGTTTGAAGGCTGATGGGAAAATGTAGAAAACAAGGCTGCTATTTATAGTGTAAAATAGAACCTCTTTGTGGACTATTGTTTTACTCTGAAAATGATAGTTTTAGCTTTGCATCTGCATGTCGGTGAATCATCTTCTTTTACAAAATGAAAATATAAAGCATGCGCGCAGAGACTGGTCAATATAGGAATACTCAATTATTCTTTCATATCCTTAGCCAAAAATAATGGACTTTCGTTCAAAAGTTTTGTGCCAAATACACCACCACTTGTGAGGATGAAATCAACTATTGCACTAGTGTTGTGATATTTCTGTATTATATTATTAAATTTATAATTTTATAATAATTTTTATAAAAATAAAAGTTAATTATAACATAATGAACCCTAATCAACATTTATTAATAAAAAAATTGAATTGAAAATTTTAATTTTAATTATGAAAAATCAACCATGATAATCAATTATTAACTTGAAAATAACAATTAAATACTAAAAAAATAATTATATGCCCTAAATGAGAAGAATGAACCATAATTAAAAAGTATAAAATTAAATAATTAGTATTTTTACAAAAACTATTATAAAATTATAAACTTAATAGTGTAACACGAAGAGGCCACACTAATAGCACAATATATAGAGGATTTCATGTGCCGTGTAAGCAGCAAAAAGTTCGATAAAATCAAATTTCCTACATTTCTAAATTAAAATGGATTAAATGTCTTAAAATACACAAACTTTGGGTTTTTTATTTTTATTTTTCATATGTTCTAAAAAAATAGTTTTAATAACATGTTTTCATGTAATTTTCAAATTTTGGTCAATTCATGAATCTGGCATGGCTAGCGAAGGTTTCTACGTGTACATCTATGTGGAAACCAAATTTCCTTAAAATACGCAAAATTTGGACCGATTTTATTTTTTCACACAATTTAAAAAACAACGATTTTTTAGTTTTTTCTTGATATACTCCAAAAAAATTAAATTCATTACCTTTAATTTTTTAGGGTTCAATAATTCCATTGTAGGGTATATATTTTTTGGGAAAAAACTAAAAAATGCAAATAAAATAAAATAAAATAAAATAATTGAAATAATAAGTTAACTTTAAAAAAAAAAATAGGGCATGAGCGTGCGTAGTGGCAGAACTAGAAAATTTCTTTGGGGCACTTGGCAAGCCTGTGTAATAGCCTGCAAATCTACACAGGAGAGGTAAACCACACTTAGCAAGTCAGGTGTGACAGGCTCACACCTAGTGGTGTTGGTGGTGGATCGAACTTGAGACCTTTGGCCTCAAAAAACACCACTCCACCACTAGGCCATCCCCAAGGGGACGACTATACACACGCTTTTGTTTGCTAAAGTGGTTGAGAGAGAATAGAGATGAGACAGACGCTTGCTAATTTTTTTTACATTTAATTTCATTTTTTATAAGTATGTAAGTGGATATTCGTAGATAATAACATAAATAAAATCTTGGACAGAAAATTTCATAAAACATTATTAATCGAAATTAAAATAGTTAGGTGCGAGTGCATAACTTGCTTACCTAGATAATTTAAATCGAAATAAAATTTTGTATGCATAGATAATTAAAATCAAAATTAAGTTTTTGTGATAAAAAAAATACACTGCTAATTACTTACTACAAAAGTAAATATAAAATCACACATCTTGATTGATTGTTGGAAATGATTGAAGAAATTAAATGAAAGTTATTTTAGAATAATAGTGCTCCACTTAAAAAATTATAAAAATGATTCTCATAAATATTTAATTATGAAAATAATACGTAAAATAAATGAATTTAATGAAATTTAATAAATAAATGATTTTAGGCAAAAACTTTTGTACATTAACACGTGTTAGCTCGGTTAGCTAGTATTATTTCAGACGGTCAATGCGGGTTAACGCACTGACCAAATTAACACGTGTTAGCTCGGTTAACTCGCAAAAAAAATGATGATATGAGTGATACTTTTAAAGAATACAAGTAATACTTTTTAATATTACGAATGATACTGATTTTGATCTTTTTTTTAGGCGAGCGTTTTTCAGCATTGACAATCAACGCGTTAGATGGTGCACCTAGTGCACATAAGTCCAGCTTATGATTTTAGAACTCTTTTAAAAATAATGAAAATTAAAAAGTTATATATCAAGGACTAAAGTGCAATTATTTTATTTAATAGAATATTCAATTTCTCTCTCCACTAGCATCCTCCTCATCTCTCTCTTTTCCCACCGGTACTCATTTCTTTCATCAACCGCTATTCTCTCTCTCATCTTATAATCACATCAATCACTGCCAGCGACTCTGTAAAATTAATACTTTCGCATCATTTCCAAGATGGTCTCGTGTTGCACCCCTCTTCTTACCCTCCTCTTCCCGGCTGGCAACTGCGGGGGCTGTGGCCTGAAAAACCACGAGCCCCTCCAACCCCACCTGAATCTGCCACGGGGCGCACGTGTCGGGCATGAACCTAATGTGGGCCATATTTTTTTTCTGATTGAGCTTGTAACATGGGAGAGTAGCTCTTAAAATATTATATGTTGGAAGATTTACGAATTATATTAGTTAATATCTAATTATATCTCATGTTCTAAAAGGGGAAAAACATTGAGAATGCGTGTAACGCAAGTCTGCTAGTATATAGTATAAAATTATTGGCTCATAGTGTTGGTAAGCAACTGAAAAAATGAAATATAACTTTCCACGAAAACGTTCATCAATACAATGCTTCTCTATATAGACTAATACAACACAATTACACAAATCCGATACAACAATATCATTATTCATTCAACACAATTTCACAAATCATAAAGGAGGCAATTACTATTTTCACTCAAGGCAATTAGGCCTATATATACTCGCACATAAACACCTCTATTCCAAACCGCACTCTATCTTCTATTCGAGATATCACCTTATTGGAATAGAAAACGAAACATATTTTGAAATAGAGGATCTTAACCGTTGTTTCAGTAATCAGGGTTGGCTTGGAGGTAAGCCTCAATGGCCTTGAACATAGCCGTGGCCTTCTCTTTCCCTTCCTTGATGTTTTCCTCACTAATCTGAGCGTCGCCCTTGGTGTTGTAAATGCTCCTGTTCTTGCAAATGCTTCCTCCCTCTTGTGTGGGGACGATCTTTATATGATAAGTGATGGATTCAATAACATCAGATAGAGCATCACCCTCGATGATGCTGTAGGTGTGGGTCAAGTTTTCCTTGTCGATAGCATCAACACGGTGTTTCACGCTCTTATACTGACTCCCTTCGCCAAAATGGATAACCTTGACGGTGCCAACTCCACCATCTCCTTCCAAGATTTCGACGTTTTTGATGGCCTGAGGCATGATCTTGGGAATGAGGGTGTCGGCATCCAGCACGACGGCTTTAAAAATCTTTGCGGCCGGGATTGGGGAAGGGATCTCAATATCATAAGTGATGGCAACCATGGTTGATTTTTGAATATGAAAACTGGAAGAGAAAATTGAAGATTGATTGAAATGAATGATTTGCTTAGTGTGGTGGGAAAATTGAAGAATGGAAGCTGCTATTTTATAGTGTAAGATGGAAGGTTCTATGCCTCTAATTTTCTTGGGTGCAGCCCAAATTCGTTGAATTTAAAGTCAATTATATTTAGGGTACATTTATGAACTGATTTAATATATGATTAGCACCTCATTGCTGACTCTTTCTTCAACCACATGAGAATGATGTATAGTTTTATCTAGTTAATATATTGTGGATTTTATCTCATCTATCAGTTTATTATTAATGTAATAGGAGAATGTTCAATATAATATGCATCTGACGATATATATACAACTCAAAAGAAAAAAAAAATTCAACTAGAACATAAGATAATCTTAACCACTATGAATTTGGCAAATACCTGCGTGAGGGGTAGTTTTCATGAGTTTGACTGTAGTTGAAGTCCTTTTGGTAAGTAAATTCTAGATCTAGTTGACAGAGAGTTTGGTAAAATAAATAAAAAATAATAATAAGTGAAAACACTCAACTAATTTAAAGACTAATAATGGTTAGTCTTCTGTCAAGCCGTCGGATAGTCCTATACCCTAATTCAAAACATCATACAATTTATATGTTTATGTAGTTCAAATATAAAGTTAATTCAGATACTATATATATAACGGATTTTAATCCATCGGATAATCTAACACAAATTAACTTTTATATTAAAGGGAATTGAATATGGTTGTAGACTTGTAGCACCTAATGTAGACTCATCTACAAAGTAATTATTTCTGCACCTCACGTGTTTGTATGAAGGAAACTTGTTTTATTCTGTTCAGATTCATAATTCCGAGTTTCTGACACACCTAAGTGGACTTTTGACTATTCAACCATTTTCTAGCTTACAAAATGTGAAAAAGTTAATATTTGACGACGACGATAAAAATAACCACCACCATAATAATAACTCACTTGATTCCACATCCACGATATATGATAAATGTTTTAATTTTAATTGGTTGGTAGCAATTCAAATCAAATCGTATCTAATTAATTAAGAGACACTTATGTACACATGTCTTATTTAAATTGGAGTGCATGTGGTACGAGTTGAACGCACTTGCTATTTTTCGATCCTAGAAGTTATAATTTTCATTATTAAAAATGATACTTTTCTTCAATAAAAAAATATAATAATAATTATAAAAATATAACCACTTTTTAGCACTTCTTTTGAATAATAGAAATTATACTTTTTTTTTGGGACGGCTCTAGGATGGTTCCTGCCCGTTTGATATAAAAGTCGTCTGCATTCGATATATAGGAAGTTTTATCCTTGAATAATCTAATTTAGGTGTCAAAATGAGCTTGGAATATTAATGGACCATATCTATTAATGAATTTGTCCTTCGTTGTCATTTGTGTTGCATTTCATGTATCACAACTTTTTTTTTTTAACTTACCCTAACTAGGAAAGTCTCAACTTTAAATAATTTTTTAAGTTAAACTATATTATAATAACTTAAAATAAAAAAATACACAATATATATGTATATATGGCACAAGAAATATATATAACGAAGAATGATAGAGATGATCTGAAATGAGACATTAGAGGTCTATTTCAAGATGGCCCTAGCAGGCTTAATTGGGTCATAGGCCCACAGTTAACGACCGATTTGTTCTACTTTTCTTTTCTTTTTTTGTTGGGTGTGGATATTAGTATTTTAACTCTGATTTCTCAAGAATAAAATAAAATTTAAAAAAATACCTTCTCATCTCTCACTTTTTATAAAGTTGGAGCATGCCAAAAGTTACCATTCTTTTTCTATCCTTCTCTTTATTTGTTTTTAATAACTTTATAAATATGTCTAGTTCATATAAATAATAAAATAATATTAACATAAAGAATTACAGAAAAAATATTTATGTACAAAATGGTTGAGAATTATATTTTTCTAGCTCATAAAAATAAGAAAGTAATTATTCATAAAATTATTTTTTAAAGAATTTAAATTAAAATACAATTTTCTTATGTTAAATTGGTTCGTCGTTGTAATGACTTGATTTTTAATGTAGTAATGACTATTATAATATCTTGTAAATTTAACTAGTATAATGAATACTGAACAACAGTAGTAGCAATTATTTTAGTTTTAAAATTTTTCGATGGGCTAACCTAGCTAGACCGCAGCTCATGACAGGTTGAGTTGGATTGATATCAACTATACTAGAAATATAGTCGTACATGAAATCATCTACTCCGAACATCAATTGTATTAATTTCTTTTTCAATTTCTTGCGGTCTAGTTTAATTTTACATTATTATTTAAAATTTATTCTACTAAATTTATTTTTAAATATTTCATTTTCATTTTTAATTGATTATTAGGATTTATATTCCAAATTTATGGTATATAATATTTTGAAAAAAAATCAATTCTCATCAATAGATATTAATATTAATTGATGATAATATAATAATTTATATTTTTGTGATAAACATTATTAAATTTGCGTAATTTTAATATTATGATAACACACGATTCGGACTAGAGGATCTCCAGTGGATTTTGTGTATTATACTGTCTTAATTAGTAAGTATGATTTGCATTGCATGAGTACATAAATTATTACCATCATATACCCCAAGACCTACGTACGTTGATGATCGATGAGACGATGACGACTACTAGATTAAATTGTTTTTTCTTTTTTCACACATATATAATATTACAGTTTCATGATGTGAATAATCAAAGTAAGCTTAATTTGATCTTACACATCCATCAACCTATATATTCTGAAATTCATTTTAATCATTCATTCAATGTCTGTAATTAAGCTACAAAAAAAAATATATAATTTATTTCCACGAAAACGCATTATTAATTAATAATGCTTCTGTATGTAGTACACACAAATCCAACACACTATATATTTCGTTCAATACAAATTGAAACACCACAAATTATATCACTCAAGGCGATTTGGCCTATATATATTATGTATATATAGTCGCACACAATTAAACACCTCTATTCCAAACTGTATCCTGTCTTCTATTCAAATATCATCTTATTGGAATAGAAAACGAAACATATTTTGAAATAGAGGATCTCAACCGCTCTTTCAGTAATCGGGGTTGGCTTGGAGGTAAGCCTCAATGGCCTTGAACATAGCCGTGGCCTTCTCTTTCCCTTCCTTGATGTTTTCCTCACTAATCTGAGCATCTCCCTTGGTGTTGTAGATGCTCCTGTTCTTGCAGATGCTTCCTCCCTCTTCTGTCGGGACGATCTTTATGTGATAAGTGATGGATTCAATAACATCAGAGAGAGCATCTCCCTCGATGATGCTGTAGGTGTGTGTCAAGTTTTCCTTGTCGATGGCATCAACACGGTGCTTCACGCTCTTATACTGACTCCCTTCTCCAAAATGGATAACCTTGACGGTCCCAACGCCACCATCTCCTTCCAAGATTTCGACGTTTTTGATGGCCTGAGGCATGATCTTGGGAATGAGGGTGTCGGCATCCAGCACGACGGCCTTAAAAATCTTTGTGGCCGGGACTGGGGAAGGGATCTCAATATCGTAGGTGATGGCAACCATGGTTGATTTCTGAATATATATGAAAATTGGAAGGGGAAAATGAAGAATGATTGAAATGTAGTGTGATGGGTGAAAAATTTAAGAATGGAAGCTGCTATTTTATAGTGCAAAATGGAAGGTTCTGTGCTTTGATTTTTCTTGGCTGGAGCCCCATTTGGTTGAGTCTAAAGTCAATTATTCATGGTGCAATTATGAACTCATTTAATGATTGATGATATTTATTTAGGTGAGAAAACATGGCTTTGTATCATTCACTAATAGTTAGCACCTCATTGCTGACTCTTTCTTTACTACTTGACACTGATGGTTTTATCTAGTTAGTATGTTTTAGATTTTATGTTGTGTGTCGGTAAGTATATAAAAATGAATAAACTCCTAAATAAATATCATTTCGCGACTAATGAAATGAATTTATAAGCATTACCCCGTTTTTGGCTCCAATTTAGGACAGAGGGGTCAGCCTACAGAGGTATATATAAGTGTAAAATAATATCAAGAAAATGTATCATAAATTAATTTACTCAAAATTAAGAATTTATTTTAGTGATAACTGGAGATAAGGGTGAAATAGCCCCTCGACTATTTCTCATGTCTCTCGTTACTCTTTCTTTAATTATTTGGTTCATTTAGCCCTATCGACATTCTAAAATGACCTATATTCTCTTTTATGGATGAAAAAGTTAACACTTTTAACAACCACAAATCAACACATATTTTTTTTTTTTGGATGTCGAGGGTAACCCGCAGCAGCTACCGTGGTGCGCACTGGGTAAACCCCGTCCCTGTGTGATAGCCTGCAAACCTACACAGGGGAGGTAAACCACACTTGGCAAGCCAGGTGTGACAGGCTCACACATACTATGTTGTGTTCACTTTTGTTTACATACAATTTTACACATTAACGCTCACTTTTACAATTAACCGAAATTTCAACAAATTAATAAATTATATTAATAATTAATAAAATAATAAATACACAAAAAAATATTAAATACATAATAATAATATAATAGGAAAATATCAATATTTATAATATATATATATATATATTGAGATAATTTATCAAATTATATTAATATAAAAGTTGCACTCTCGAGTCTCGATAAGTTGTTAAATGTTTTTATTAAAAAATAATGCTTAACAATAGACTATAATATTGCGTAATTCTCAACATGAAAAATATTGTATGCTCAGAAAAATGGAGCCGAGGCTGAGATTTCAACATAATTAAGAAGTCTAGACATCCCGATGGGGATGGCTTAGTGGTGGAGTGAGGTTGCTCGGAGGCCAAAGGTCACGGGTTCGAACATTCTCAATACCACAGGTCGAGTGTGTGAGTAAAAAAAAATCTCATTTTTAAATAGCTAAAACACAAGTAAAAAATTGATATGTCAATAAACTTTTCAATTAAAATTAGATATTATAAATTATCTCTCATATATTATAAATATTAAATCATTCATATTATATTATTATTCTGTGTTTATTATTTTATTAATTAATTATTAACCTTAATTATTTAATTTGGTGCATTTTTTATTAATTATAAAAGTGTGTTAGTGTATAAAGGTATGAGTAAAGGTCCTAGCATGTGATGTGAGAAAATGGGTGTGGTTGTTAACGGTATAAGTCTTTTCATCCATAGAAAAGACAATAATGTTGATCATTTTAGAAAGTCGAGACAACAAAATGAATCAAATAGTTAAAAAGAAGAGAGAGAGAGAGAGAGAGGAGAGAGAGAGAGAGAGAGAGAGAGAGAAGCCTTTGTGAATATTGGAGGAGCTATTTGGTCATTATCTCTTTATTTAATTAGTAAATCATATCTTGATATTATTACATAGTTATCCTTACAACTATTATAGATTTGAAATAATTGAAGTGTTTTGGTAGGGTCATTCCAGAGCTGTTTGAAATACTTTGAATTAGAGAAATATGGAATGAAGATAAAAGTCGCTTTCACACTTAATTCATAATAAATATTAGTTATAGCACTCCAGCTTATACTAATCCATACACCTTTTCTTGTTTGTATTTGACACTAAAATATGAACACAAATTTTCAGAATCAATCTCAATGAATAGGGCTGGTCTAGACTGATGGGCCGGTCCATATTAGGCCCATCAGGAGCTAGCCCAATCAGTTGCCAGCCTGATTAAAAAAGGGGAAAATAAAGAAAAAGAAAGAACCGTCGCTCAGTTCCCGATTCCCACAAGCTCGTGATTTTATCCGTGTTCGTCGCCCGTCCAAGGTGAAGCCGCCGCCACCATCGCCGGCGAAATACAATCAAAACATTGCCACATGGGTTGACATTGCGACGAAGAAGAACACAAGCTCAAAATCAACAGATCGAATTATTTTGCTATAGCTCTTGAATTTTTGAAGGTATGCTTCAAATAATTAATAATTTAATGTGTATAAATGTTGTCTGTTGTTGTTTTCTTTTCTTTTCCCATTGAAATTGAGACGATATGGAGGGATTTGTGGGTTTGTGATTTGTGATTGCTGCTGCAATTTTATTTTCCAAATTGGGAGTTGAAGTTGAAGGTTTCCAAGTGGAAGATTTTTTAGCAGGAATGAAGCATATGAATCTTTGTTGGAATCTCTCTTTTATTTAGAATTTGTTGATGGAGTTGTTGATGCTTCACGAGATATCGATTAACATGATCAATACCATAAAGTTTGATGTTCTGATCATGGGACTCATCAATTTCATGCTACTGCAAATCCTCCTTCACAGAAAAAGGATTTTCGATTTTATCTCGCCATTTCAAACTTCGATTTTTGATGGCGATGATTCGATGACAAAGAACATGGATACGGAGAAGAGAGTTGTTGTTGATGATGATGATGATGATGATGATGATGATGATGATGATGAGATTTGATAACATCATATTTTACATGTATTTTGAGGTACATTTGAGTGGTATTTGATGGGCATTGCATGCATGAAGTGTTGAGTTTTACATAGTTTTCTATGTTTTGTGCAATGTCACGTGTTTGTTCATTGTGAAGGGAATTAATGCCATTTCTTGTGTGGACCTCAAATGAGTGTGGAAACACCCTAGAAAGATGGGAAATCAAGTTAGGAACGCGTTGCAAAAAGAATCGGGTCAATCGGACGAGAAACGAGTGAGAATGAAGCAAAACAGTGAAAGGCTGCCGGACTGCCACGTGGACTCGCGACCAGGGAGAAAATTCGCGACCGGGTCGCGAATTTTGCTCTTCGGACCCCCCTCCCAGTCGCGAGTAGGCAGGAAAATGCCACGTGGACTCGCGACCACACCCGCGATCGACCCGGTCGCGAGCGAGGTCGCGAGTGAAGCTCTGGGAGTCCGATTTTTGGCCTATTTTGGCCCGTTTTCTTTCCTTTTTCGACTGGGATACTTCCAACACTATATATACCTCCTCAAACACGAAAATTGGGATATCAAAACCCTACCATAACACCAAAAACCACAACAACACACACCATATTCCTCTCTTAAACACAGAGATAGAGAGTTGCAGAGAAGAACACGGAGAGCAAGACCAAGAGATTCAAGCCAAGCAAGAATAGAGACAGAATAATTACTTCCGGGTTTTATTTATCTTTATTTCTGTTAGACATGATTTCTTGTTGGATTTTAGTTTTCTATATTTATATGGATAGCTAAACCCTAGTTTTCTAGGGTTGGATGATGAATTCTTTATGAAGTTTATTTTATTGGTTTTATCATATTTCCTATGACTTTATCTTGATCTTTGATTACTCTTGTTTTTATCTGTATTGTTTAACTGATCACTAAATGATACAATTTGATGTGTTAATTCATAAATCGAGAGAGGAGTTTTAACGCGTGATCTGGAGTAATTAACTCATTAATCAATAACACTCGAGAGGGTTGAGGTTAATTGAGAGAACAATAGACCCTGGAAGCCATTAGGAGTTGCATGCTAGGCATTGAACGGAGACGTTAATACTAGTTGTGTGATCCACGCTTTAGGCACTTCGAGAGAAGGTTTAAGGTATAATTGTGGTTGTTCTAGCTCGATTTAAGTCCCTACATAGGTGTGTGATGAAACAAGTAAATAAATGGATTAGATAAGGATTCTCCAACTCTAGAATTCGTCTTTCTCCGTTGTTTCTTCTTTACTCTTTCTTCTCTGTGTTTCCATTTATATTTTATGTTTAAGTACTTTAATTAGTTCAAGCACTTTAATCGGTTGTCTAGATATCATTTAGGAGTTAAGTTCTAGTACTTAGTTAAATATTAAATCTCTATGGATACGACCTTGTTCACCGCTATCCTATAAGCCTCGATGTACACTTGCAGTTTAGGTGAAAATAAATACCGAACAAGATTGTTTATAGAGAAGAAATGGTGGCAATAGTTTTGAGAAGCTTAGGAATTTCTTGCCAAGAAAAGTTGCTGCTTTCGGCCAGGTTGGACACCGCCGAGATTTTTGACATTTTTTAGGAGAGAGAGCCAAGTTTAGATGAAGTGAGAGAAGTTTTTGATGTATTTGATGATAACATAGATGTATTCTAAAATCGTACACCCATGTGAGAAGTATCTATTTGTAAAACGTTCACTGAAAAGTACACGAACATTAAAGAGCAACATTCACAATAATGTTCAAGAACATTCACTCGAAACATGTTCTACTCGTACACCCTCTTTTGTTGAATTGAATAGTGAGATGCCCTCACAACCTAGATGTCTATCCTATCTAGTTCCCACAGAAAATCTCTTCTGAGACTTCTTTTAACAACGTATGAACAAGTGTGTTTCAATACACGTTGACTAGAACACTAATCTCTAGTCTAAATCATACCCGTAATAATGTGGCTTAAAATAGTTAGAGCTCTTGAAACTATTCTTGTGTAGTACTTCTGTTCGGTGTGTGTATGTGTCTCTCTAACATGTCTATATCACAGGCTATTTATAGATGAACAATCATAGCCTAAACAATGGAACAGATGTCATAATCTGACTCTGAAACTAACAAGAAAACTTTCCTTGTTTGAAACCGAGACCAAGGTTGATCCATGTTAGGATTTCTTCCATCTTTAGGAATCTACCTTTGACTTCAGTCACAAGATCTTCAGTTTGAATATGGCAGCTTCTAGACCGATCTTTGATTCTCTCCTTGGTTTGGAAACCTCGAACAACTTTATCAATCTTGGAAGAATAATATAGACAAAGAATGTTCATGTAAACGTTCACATACGTTACAATGAACATTGTTCAGAGTCTTCTCTTCATGCAGACGTTCATATACTTTGTAATGTACATTGTTGATCTTGAAACTTCACTTCAGATAGCACAATGGAATCTTGTATGTTCACAGGCTGACTTCAGGCTATCACTTAAGCTAGCTGACAGTACTCAGCATGTTGAACAATCTTTATTGTGGCATGATACACAACAATCTTCTTCTCAGCTCAATTCAAACTCCTTGCTTAAGCTATCTTCAGGAAGTTCAGATCACGTTCATGTACATTGTTATGAACGTTGTCCAGAACAGTAGTAATGTACTTTGAAAAACCAAATACTGAAGTGATTATCAAATGTCATAAAGATGAATGACAAATAATCACTATAGCAAGTGCGATGTAGAGCACTTGATAAATAGTCATAGTGCAGTGTGACACCACTGAATCAATCTAAAACAAATTTCTTTGATTGATGTCACGTATGGCACTAAAATATTCATTGATGAAAATGAGTTGCAGAGAGTTGTGTGCACTCTGGGATTCAAAAAAGGATTGAAAATGGAGAGTTGTATGAGAATCATTGGGGCATTTGATGAACGTCGAGATGGAATGATTGATTTCCAAGAGTTTTTGTCAAATTCATGGAAAATAGCTGCAAAAGCAACAACCAAAGGAAGGAAAAAAAAAAGAATTAAGGGACAACTTGAGAAAGGCATAAAAAATGGCAATAATACAACAAACTCAACTCAGTTGAATGAGTTTGGCTCCAAAACTCCCAACCCTCATTTATTTTAGATGAATATCAAGTTGATACATATCTTCAATATAAGTGATACTTTTATGCTAAATGAATGATATATTTTCTATTTATCTGACTCGTATCTTCAATTCCCTTTACAGATTCTTGAATTGGATATTCTTCATTTTTTAAATATATTTTGGATATTTTAAGACTTGTATTTGAATAAAATATTGATGGAATTTATTATGTTGGAATTCTATGATTTTAGAATACTATTATGATGTAATTTCATTTCTTAGACATTCATTTATGAAATCTATTTATTTTTCTTCTAGTTTTTTCAATATGGAAATAAACATCTACTTATTAGGGAGAACATGATAAGTTCTTATGATTCTTAAACTGAAAATACATTTGTTCTTATATGATAAGTTTTTGTATGTCAATTGATACTTTTAGGCCAAACAAATGATATTTTTCTAGACACGAGTGTTACATTTTTTTTAACAATTGATACTTGATACATGAAGGATCACAACTATTGGATACATGAAGGATCATGGTGTCGAGAATGGCTCCCTACCCTTCATCCATGCCTCTAACCATGGATGAAATTCTCTACCACATGAGCCTTCGTGTCAAATTGGATATCCCCCCAGAGGCCCCTACAGTAGTCGAGAATGTTGCTTCATTCATATTAATCCATATCCAGCCAGTCACGTTCGAAGCTCAACAATTTACTAACATCATTTCCTCGGATGATGACATTTTTGCCAACCTCTCAGATCTTGACCTCTCGACCATCTTCACCAACGATCTCCTCACGCCTCAACAAGTCCCCAGCTTTACAAATCTCATATAGCTTCTCTCTCCTGGCCAAAACCTCAAGCGCACTTCCCACTTATACAGATGTCCTGGTCACATTATTCCCAATGCCCTGTGTCACTTCTGGTCTTCAGGAGTGACACATGGTTTCCCAAGACTTAGGGATCGCTGAACATGTGTGGGCCTTAATAGAAAGAGTGCAATGAGCATATATCATGAGATAGAGGTGGTTAACCTATCCGGGGTTAGTGTAGGAGTTCCTGAGCATAGTTGCACACTCAGATGAAGGCATAAATTTCCAATTGAGGAATGCACAAAGATCGTTAAGTTTTCAAGAGCTCAACGAGATTTATCAAACTATAGTTCAAGGCTTCTACGACCCATCGCAAGCATTCAGGCTTGGGCATTTTTGGAGACAAATTGCATGGGTCGGGATATGTCGTACCAATTCGTCACCAATCGTTCACGAGCACAGAGTATCAACAATCTTGAGCTTCATTACATTCAAATGGTGATGGCATATTCAGTCTTTGGGCGCCAAGACAGTTGTGTGGTTCGCACCTTTGAGCTCTTCGCTCTCTGATGTATGTTGTTGGGCATGAGCATGGATTTAGGGCAGTTCTTGGTGGATCATTGGATCAGTCAAGTTGCTATGATGAATACCGGTGAGATTTATCTGGGTGGTCTTATTACGCCCATTGCTTTTCATTTTGCTCTCCAAATCAGGATTTTAAACCTAGATATAAAATCTCCCGTTTTGATACATGCCTCATAGGTTATGAAGGACGCCTCATACCACACCATACACTTAGAATACACCAAGAAAGAGGAAAAGAAGACAGAGGTTTGCCATCTACTTGAGAGGAGTTGACAATGTTGCTAGAAACGGAGTGATACCGCAGAAGAGACAATACAACTGGATTTTCTCATTTTATTTAGTTATATTGTTTATTTTGTCATGAACACTTATATTCTAGTTTTTATTATTTATTTAATTATGTCTAGTTGATTTCATAGCTAGATTTTAGGGATTGGATTTTATGGATTTTATAATATAATTTCATTATTTTTTTCATGTTATTTCTCGGGGATTGATTTCTATAAGTTTATTTACATTTTGTATGGATGCTTGATCATCATTTATGCATGCTAGTCATTAATTTGAAGTATCGACCAGAGAAGAATTAGTGATAGAAAGATAAAAATCGGGTTATGTGTGCTTGGAAGGATTGACCAAGTGAACAAGTATTGCATGTGGTTGAATAAATCTTCGTGTGCTAGATTAAGAGTGATGATATGTGTGAAGAACCAACTGCAGTGAAGTGCATGCTCATTATATCTATGTTATGGTTTATGCCTTTAAAAGCAGTCTGATAACAAACTAGTGATTCCACACCATTAATAGATTAAAGACAGAAGTCGGGTTGCAAGAGTTAATGAATATTGATAATTGATATAATAATCTAGTTTTCCTAAAGCCTAGGTTTTCCTTTAATTAATTAGTCCAGTTATTTTATTCTATGTGTTTATTAGTGTTATTTTATTTATTTCCATTTTACCTGTTTATTTAATGTCTAGATATTAATTAGGTGCTTGTGTTTAAGATCGTGAAAATAACAGTCTTTGTGGGATACGATACTCTTGCTCACCTAAGTATTACAATAACGATATGCACTTGCGGTTCATTTATTTGTTAATAAATAGCGTGTCGGATACTAAAAAGGGAGAAATGAGAGGAGATGGAAAAGGAAAAAGAGAAGGAGAAAATCAAATCTAGGGGCAACAAGGAGAATCAAGCAAAAGGAGAAGAAGAAAATAGAAGAAATTTTATTATTTTGTACTTCTTTTGATCTTCAGTTGTAACATACTTATTCAGTTGTAAAGAAATTAGATTTCACAAAAAGTGACATCAATGTTATTTTCCCAAAATTAACTTTCCCATCAAAGAGTTTTGGCATCATCAAAAAGAGAGAAATTATTAAGAAAAAATATCATAAAAGTTTTCATGAAATGTCGAAAACTCAAAGGTGAGAAAATATAGAGACAAACAACCAAAAGTTCAAAAGACAACTATCCAAGCTTCTTGAGTCAACTAGATTGAGAATGTTGTCTCACAAGAACCAGTTGGCGCAAGTCATCAACTGAGATCGTTCAACTAAAAGTCAGCAACTGAGATCGATCAACCGGAAGTCATCACCTGAGATCGCACAACGGAAGTCACCAACTGAGATCAATCAACTGTAAGAGTCAATGATAATTTTTTTCATTATGTTAATGTGGAAGTATATTGTTTTTACAGTGGAATTGACGGTTGTTGTTATCGAAGTGAATGCCCAAAAAATGCGTGATTAGAATAGTTCGAATGAATGTGAAATTTCAACTTGCCAACAACAATGCGTCAAAGTATATAAAGGGAATGGAGTTTGCACCAGGGGTTGGAAGATCTAAGTGTGATTGCATTTATAAATGCTTGTGATTGATTAATGTAATAAACTCATTTATATAGCATCCTTAGAATTGTACATGAGCTACCAATTGTGGGAAATCAATAATACATTATAATTTTCAGACATGTTTACTTCAAAAATTCTGTAGTATAATTTATTTTAAAAATCACATATATTTGTATATGTACATGTGTGTCCATGCGCACATATGTGTATTGATAGTATACATTCATGTAACATACATATATGATATCAAAGGCTACAAATTTGGAATATGAACTAAAAATGTGTTACTGTATATTATATATTTTGTATATATACTCTATATATAATATATGTGATATGTATGTGTATATGTATATGTGTGTGCACGTCCCAAAAAAATAAAATAAAATATAACTAAAGTGTTCAAATACACCCTTAAAGTTACTATATGTATATGAATATGTATATGTGTGTGCACGTCCCAAAAAAATTAAAATAAAATATAAATAAAATGTTCAAATACACCCTTAAAGTTACTATCTAAAAGACAATTATTCCCTAATTTTTATTTTTATTTTGCAATAATTAAGCCCATATTTTAACCCTCGATGTTCCAACTCCATCCACAATTTTATTTTTTATTGTAAGTATTATTTCAAATTGGAGAGACATATATGGCAAGAAAATTTCTCAAAACTCCACCACTCCTTTTTCATTCACTATAGTTTTCAACAAATACTCCCATAAAACCCTACAACAATTCTTCAACATTTGAAAAGACCCAAACTTACTCCATGTACATCTTCAACATTTGAAAAGACCCAAACTTACTACATGTACAACTAACTAAAGTGTGTCTGATATGGATGATGAATGGTGTTTTTGCACAATATTTTGAGGGTTAAATGAAGTGAATTGAATAGTTTAGCATGTGCTTTTAACCTCCCGATTTGGAAGTATTGGTTCTTGTTTTAGTTGTACTGAAAATTGAGGACAAATCAAAGACATTTTGAGGAAATCAATGCTATGGAAAGATAGATGATTGAATTAAGAGACGCACTGCAAGTTGAATCGGTTTAATCGTTTAAGAAATGACCGATGTTAGTGTCATCGTTTAACACTAAGTATTTTTAGATTGTCATGATCTTTATGGCAATTCAAAGAACGCAAAGGTTTTGATTTTTCAAAATTTGAAAACCATATTCTGAACATTATGATATGAACATTCCCCTGTCAATATGATTGAAGATTGAAAAATGTACTTGAGTTTGTTTGTGAACATGATCAAAATAATAATAATACGAAATTTGTCTGTAATAATAATAATAATAATAATAATAATAACAATAACTACCGTTACCACCACTATTACTATTACTACTACTAAAACTACTACTCCCACCACCACTATTATGACTACTACGACTACGACCACTACCACCAGTGGCGGATATACGCCGGGGCTAGGGGGTAGTTGTTCCTCCCCCAACAATTTTTTTTTCGTATATATTTTTAATTTTTTTTTCTAAGATTAAAATTAAGTTTGCCCTCCCCCAAATTTTTATTTATTTATTAGTGGGCCTTCAAACTTGAATGTAATTAAAATTCAGTGGGTTTTTGAAAAAATAGGCTTCCATTATTCCATACACAATTAACATTCACCACACAATCTATTGAATTGAACTATTACCTAAACAAAACTAATTCAAAAAAAAGGAAAGGGGCGAAAGGCAGGGTAAAACCGCAGTAAGTAGCAACTTTTTCTCTTCTCCAATTCTCTACCATTTCACAGTCGACGGTCAGTCCTCAACTTGCACGGCAGCACCCAGCAAGCAGCAGCAGAGCAGTGCAGCTCTTTCTCTTCTCCACTTCTCCATCTGTTGCTGGTCGCCGGTCAGCACTCAAGTAGGTAAGTGATTTTTTTTTTCAATTTCATATATAATTATTAAATTTATATTTTTTACTTCTATAAGTTGTATTAGTATATATTTGTATAATTTTATTTTATTATTGTTTAGGCTATTATTTTATCTATGAGAATTGAGATTGTGTAACTTAGGATTGGAAATGTTGGAATGTTGGATAATTGGATTATAATTTTGAAATAGAATTAGGGATTTGAATAATTGAATATGATTGTCATGAATTATGATAATTTTGCACAGATTACCAGAGTTCTTATTACCTAGCCTAAATTGCTTAGGATCTCATTTAAAATCACATTCAAAATCTCATCTACTTTAATTTCCACTTCATTTAATATAATTGCTTAGGATCTGATATCTGTCTAGTGTGTGAGAGTAAACTGAGTATGTATGTGTCTCTCATTATTTTAGATTTTATATGTGCAATAATCTCATAATCCAATATTTTAAGCTCTCATTTTTTACATATATTATGGGATTGAATATCATTACTTTTTTTATCAATTTATTTTGTGTCTTTTTTTAATGTAGAATATGGAGAGATTTTTTTTCAAAAGCTAATGGGGGTGCTTCCTCATCCGCTTCTCATGTACCTAGACCTAGTGCTAATAGGTCGGTGGAAAAATGACCTCGGGTACAAATAGAACTAAACCCTATTGATATTGTTAGTGATCCGGGGTTGAGAAAATCAATTGAGGAATTTGATGTTTCTATTCAAGATCAAGTACGGAGGGAGTATTTGACTAGGGGTTCCTTGCCAACCAGTCGGTTATAAGTATCTGAAAAATAAATCTGGTAAATATAACAGATGTTTTGGAGATGAATGGTATACAAAGTTCACATGGATGGAATATAGCATATCAAAAGATGCGGTATTTTGTTTTTGGTGTTACCTTTTCAAAAAATCATACAAAGAGGGTCGATATGGACTGGAAACTTTTACAAAAATTGGATTCAATAATTGGAAAAGGATAACAAAAAAGTGTGAATCTCATGTTCGGGTCCCGAATAGTTGTCACAAATATGCTAGAATTGAGTTTGAGTCTTTTCAAGATCAAAGACATAGTGTGGCAAATATGTTTCGAACAAATATTCGTGAGATAGATGTTGCATATCGTATTCCTTTAACAGCAGTGTTGGATGTAGCTCATTTTTCGTTGCAATAAGGAATGGCTTTCCATGGACATGATGAGTCAATTAGTTCTTTAAATAAGGGCAATTTTCTTGAAATTGTTCATTTGTATTGTCAGAGGTGTCCTAATGTTTCCAAAGTTATGGGTCTAAATGCTCTTGGAAATAATCAAATGCTTGCACCTTCAATTCAAAAGCAACTAACACATGCTTGTGCTTCAGAAATTACACTTGCTATAATCAATGATATTGGAGACAAGTTTTTTACTCTTTTGGTTGATGAAGCACGGGATGTTTCAGTGAAAGAGCAAATGGGAGTGTTTTGAGATATGTGAACCAAAAAGGTTATGTGGTTGATCATTTTCTTGCTATCGTGCATGTGAGAGACACTAATTCACATTCTTTGAAAGATGCTATTGATGCTTTGTTTGCACGACATGATTTATCATTATCCAAATTGAGAAGTCAAGGATATGATGGGGCTTCAAATATGCGAGGTGAGTTCAATGGCTTGAAATTCCTAATCTTGGAAGAAAATACATTTGCAATGTACGTTCATTGTTTTGCTCACCAACTCCAGTTAACTATTGTTGATGTTGCTAAAGGAAATTATATGGTTCAAGATTTTTTCTCTTATGTATCCATGATAGTGAATATGACTGGAGCATCTTGTAAAAGAAGAGATCAACTCAGGATGTTAGATCATGAAAGAATAATTAATGAACTCAATGATGGGGAAAGAGTTAGTGGAAGTGGTAAAAATCAGGAATCCACTTTGAAAAGGCCTGCAGATACTCGTTGGGGTAAACATTACGTTACATTGGTTCGTCTATACTCTTTATATATGGCCTTCGATTGAACAAGTATTGCGAAATGTACGTGATGATGCTACTTTATCTGAAGCTAGAAGTACTGCAAGGGGCTTGATTGATAAAATGGCTAGCTATGAGTTTGTTTTTGCACTACACTTGATGAAGTATTTATTAGGAATCAGACACGAGTTGTCTCTTGCCTTACAACAAAGGAAGCAAAATATTATTCAAGCCATGTCATTAATTGCCACCGTGAAATGTTAATTACAAAACTTCAGAGAAGATAGATGGAAAATAATTTTAGGAGAAGTGGATAGATTTTGTGAATTGAATAACATTGATCCTATTGATATGGATGCCAATATTTCATGGCGTGGTTATAAAAGGAATGAAAGAGAGGCCTTCACTTATGTACATTATTATCATGTGCATATTTTTTATCAGGTATTATTTCTAAATATATTATGTTTATTTTATTTGTTGAAAATTTATAATTGTTGTTAATTGTATTTTTCTTTCAATATCAGGTTGTTGATTTGATTATCCAAGAAATAAATAATCGGTTTTCAGAAGTTGATACTGAATTGATTCGTTGCATCGCATGTCTTGATCCTAGAGATTCTTTTTCGCGATTCAATATTGATCAACTCATGTGCCTTGCTCGTCATTATCATGGGGACTTCTCAACAATCGATTGTTTATTTCTTCCGCAACAACTTACCAATTTCATTGTTAATGTTAGGTGTGACCCTCAATTTTCTACAATTGCCAACTTAGGAAGTCTTGCTCAAGAAATTGTTAAATCTGGTAAGAGTTTAGTTTTTCATTGGTTTATCGTATGATCGAGTTGGCGTTGGTGTTACCTATTGCTACTGCTTCTGTTGAGAGAGTGTTTTCTGCTATGAAGATTGTCAAGACTGATTTACACAATCGAATGGCAGATGAGTGGATGAATGATAGTTTAGTGGTATTTATTGAGAGGGACTTGTTTTTGACAATTGAAAACGAGCCGATCTTGCAACGTTTTCAATCAATGGAAACACGCAGATTTCAGTTGTCGGCACTTCTGCAAACAAGCACAACTACAATCTCACAAACTGTTAATTTTTAGAGCATTTTTAATGTACTGAATATTTATACAATTCCATCTTACTTAAATTTGTGATTTTTTTTCATATTATATTGTTATTGTATGTTTATTTGATTGTGTGGATTTTTTTTTATCATAGACTATAATGTCGCCCCTCCCCCCTCCAAATATTTATTTCTGAATCCGCCACTTACCACCACTACTAGAACCACTACTACAGCCACTGCGACCTCCACAACCATTACCACCACCACAAATAATAATAATAATAATAATAATAATAATAATAATAATAATAATAATAATAATAATAATAATAACTACGACGACGAAATTTGTCTGTAATGTTATGCATATAATAGAGTGATTAGAGTCCATTTGGTCACTTTCATTTGTCCCGCATACAATTGTGCTTCATCGTTTTCCGCATACCATCCATGGGCGCAATGTCATTAATGTAATATGTATATTTAACGACATCACTAATAATACACGTGGCATGCATCCATAACGTCGGAATATGAATTTTTTGGAACATAAGAATTTGACTGCAACTTCATGTGTACAAAGCCTTGTGCTGTTCCAAAAAATACACATTCTACCCTTTTTTTTCTTGTTTGTTTGAGAACACATTCTACCTGATTTGAATTACCTTTCTTTGTCAGTCTCTTTAGTTGAAAAACTGTTTGTCGATTTCCCGGCAGTACAAGGAAGAAATCTGTACTAGCAAAGTTCCAAATCAGTTCATCAGCAGCCTCATCTCTGGACCGATGATGGAGCTACTTTTCTCCGGTGTGCAGCTGCTCTGATTCTCGAGTCAGTTACTGCTGTTACTCTGCCTTTTGCTCGAACGTCGTGTTTCATCCCAGATAATTCCTTGTCCTGTGCTTTTGTAGGCGCAAGAGCTTCAGCAGCTGTGGACTTTGGAAAAATCTTACATTGAGTGTGCCTGTTCTGACTTGAATCGCGGTTTTTAAGGCCTGGAGAAGGTTGTGTTCTTGCCTGTGTTATGCTTCCGATGATTCCATCGTTGTCTGAGTTAAATGAAAGAGAGAAATGATGATGTTCTTAGTAGAGAGGGTAAACTACATGCAGACAAATTCAATGCAAGTAAACGTGTAGATTATGTAAATGGATTATGCATCCACATTTTTTCCAAGAGAGCCTCAAATTACAGAAACTATGCATTGTAATCAGTTAAGAGTAGAGTGGCATACTTGGATGAGGAATCTGCTTTCCAATATGAGCAAAAACATGATACGAAAATAATCTAGAATCTTCAGAAAAATATCGATCTCTAACACTCAGATTTACTAAAATGTAAATTCAAATAATTTTCCTCATTTAACCATTGCATGAAGAGCCTAAACAAAATATAAAAGCCCGACTGCAATGCTTATGGGAATGCAGCTCACCGGGGCAGATAAAGACAAGATCTCATGAAACAAACTAACTAATCGCAGATTATATGTGATATAGCATGTTACAAACTTTTTCTGGTAATCAAAACTTTGTCTGAATTAGACTTCAATGAACTGAAGAAGGGGTAAAACATGTGGAGTTTTATACTTACGAACAAACAACAATAGTACTATCAATGTTTTTACATTTCCATAATCTATGCAACACCGGATAGGTTTAGTAATCAGTACGTCTAAGTAACTACATAAGTCGTTTCTTAAGCCAACATCTTGATCTGAACTCACAAACAACAAGACAAAGTACTTGTGACCTCTTAAGCATGCACCAACCGGTTAGATGGTACATTATTTTCTATGAGTAGAGCATCAAAGTCCAAACATCACAATCTAGGAAACTAGTTAGCAAGAAAATAGGTATGCATGCATAGAGTTAAACTAAGCGAGTTACCTGGACTTGATAAGACTGCACGTGGACGTGGGGCTGAAGTTGCTCTAACACTTTTTTGGTCCTCTTTCACTGCTGCATTGTTTTTGTTGATTTCTTCTGTTTAGCAAAAGAGAAGTATCAATATTTGTTGGGCTGAACTCAGTTTGATACTGTCATATTAATATTAACAGGTAAATATCTAACCTTTGGATCTGTAAAAGCTAGGAGGCGGTGATAGGGGGACATAAGAGCGAGGAACTCTCACGACGGCCCTTGGAGAATCATCTGCACATCCAAACAATCGAAAACTTTCAAATTTACCGTTGGGCTTACTAATGAAGAACTGCAAGAAAATATTTTGGTGTTTCTACATCGTAAACACGTAAATGGAATATGGCATTATACAGCTTAGCACAAACAGATAGCCTCTCACTAAGCCTCCAAATCAAGGTGAAATATCGATGATCATAAGATACCGTGGTGATTGGTGAACCATGTAACTTATTTTCGTTTCTTGACAATAAAAAGCAAGGTTCTAAAACTGGAAGCAGTGTTACCCTTTAGAATATAATATGCAAACTTGATAGGAAAGAACTGCATCCTATCTTCAGAATTCATCTTCTAAAAGTGGCATCTTAACCACAAAAAGAAACAAACGAGGGGAAAAAATATTCCATGTAAATATATATCGTGCAACCTCCTAATTGTCATCTTAGCAATATAATCAAGTGCTATCTCCGTCTTTCTGCATAGCAATCCTCACAATTATAATGGTAAAGATGAGCAAATGGTTTGTGGGGTTGCTGCATTGTATTTCTCTTTACATTGTTCTATGAAACAGGACAGTTCTGAGATTGATGAATGCTGCAACTATTTCTTACATTCAACACATTAAATACTCGAAAATCTCAGAGAAAACACGAGTTCAAGTTCCAGTAGAAAAGAAAAGACTAAGCTTTCTAGTTCGGGTGGAGGTTTTCGTATGTATGGCAGATAATTGACTCTTATCCCCCATTCCGACTAAAGAAAAAATTACACCACACACAAAATAGCTTCCCTTTGTCTGATCTTGTGTGATCAGATCACATATCTAAAACTTCATTGGAAGGCTAAGTCACTCATTAAGATCACATTATGAGAATTTACAGATATTTATACGGACAATTATTCAAAATCAATAAATCACCACTTCATAAAAGGGTTTTTTCTAACAGAATCATATCAAAACCCCAACCAGACAAATTACCAGGAATCTACCCACACAAAACACAATCAATCATAGCAGAATAACATATAGGTCAATAAATTTGCACCAATAATATTTATGTCAAATATATATAAAGAGATTAAAAAAAAAAAAAAGATTACCTGAAGAAGAGGAATCATTGAGAGAGAGCCATTCAAAAGCCTTCAGAGATTGTAAAGAAGTCTTCTCATAAGCATATTGATCAGCATCTTCTCTCTGCACTCTCACCTTCACTTTTGGATACACTTTTTCAAACAAACAAAAACCAAAAACAACAAAAGTCCCATTTCAGAAAAACAACAAAAGGAAGTTTAAATCATATCTAAACCCATGATTCCAACATAGGAAAACCCGAAAACTTACTGCTTTCCTGGAGATGCTTCTTCCCAGATTGAGTCATAATTAACAAAAAAAAAAACTTGGAATAACAAATATATAAATAAAGAAGACGGAATTAAAGTTGAAAAGGAAGCATGTTTTAAAGATGTGAATTTCAACGGTTTGAATGAAAGATTCTTGGAAGCAAATATTTATTTTAAAGGGCAAAAAAAGAAGTGGGGGAGAGATCAAGTTGTGTTCGGTGCCGCTTGTCTCTTAAGAGGTTTGAATGATTATATTGCACGAGTCATAATGTAAACAGGAAGTCAACTACATGCATTTCATATTAACTTTACAATTCACTTTGTAAAATTTATATTATTATTTTTTTCAATATTTTTAAATATAAAAATAGTATAATCACAAAACAAAAATTAAAAAAAAAATCAAATTCAAAAATATTACTGAAAATTAATCTTTTCATAAATTTGTACATGTAGTTATGTACACGATTTCATTCAAATTTGTTTGTTTCCCTTAATTAATTGATGAGAAATTGAGAATTAGATGGGCACCTGTGCAGCTGCGGGTCCCACATCCCACTTTTCAGAAATATCTAATTTTTAAGAAACAGGTGCGTGTCGATATGGTCGGCTGATTGATTGTGTTGTTGTTTTTTTTTTTTTTTTTTGAGTACGATTGATTGTGTTGTTACAATTTGTTGTCATTTGATTTTATTTTTATTTTTATTTTTTGAGGAAAAGTTATCATTTGATTTTATTTCCTATTTCAAATTTTCAATGCAATAATAAATTAGATAAATGTACATTATATTCCATCAATTATAACATGTACCTTGTATTCAAGAACAATTAAGTTTAAGCCCTTAACTGATTTGAGATCAAACAGTTTCAAGTTCGAAAAAATATATTATTATTAATTAAGTTTATATCTAGTATACTTAATTAATAAACAATTAATTCCGTGTTCCCTATAATTTCTTGTCCACTTTATTGAGTAAATGTCGATTACTATAAATTGTAGCAGTTGCTGAATAGTTAAGTAAAGATTGATTACTAGAAATTATAGTTGTTTAAGATTCACTTCTCTCCAAATATATATATATATATATATATATATATATAGTATAGAGATCAAATGAGAATCAATACCCTATGTAGGAACTAGGAACTAATATGGAGCGTTGGATCAATGATTTTCTAAGGCTCAGATCAATCTCAAAAAAATGGGGTAAAAAATGCAATATCTTAAGAATTATATTAAGTTGAGGATATATATGTCATTGTAATGCATATTAAAAATCTGCAGTAAATATATCTCTTCCATATATAGTGGGATTTATATGGAACGGTTTTTTTTTATTTTGGACGGTTTTCATAACTCATTTTTTTACAGAGTTGTATCTATCAGTGTTTCATATATTGATTGCGTTCTCTTACGGTTGAAGAAGTCGTTCCGGAGAATTTTATTATCGACTTCCACAAGTTCTTATTCCATCGTATATTATCATCACTCTAGTCATCGTCTGATTATGGAAGATACAGGTATTATGTTCTCCATTAATGTATCTTTTTACGTGTAGAGATATGGGTGGAATCTGGTATAGACGCGTATTTCTGATATTTAGCAAACTTTTTATGCATAATTAGCAAATTATATATATGTTAATAGCAAATCGGAAATACTTTTATGTGAAAATACGATTTTTTTAAATGGTTTCAATATGCTTTACATGATATTGAGATGTTCGCAGACAATGGGCATTTCATATTTATTATAAACGATAGATGCTTTTCGTATTTGGTTGTGGAATTTATGAAGTTATTAAAAAAAAAGTTAAAATGGCATGAATTGTTGTGTGCAAAATAAGAATGTATTTTTTTTTCCACGAGTCCTTACTCCATCGTATATTATCATCACTCTCGTCATCGTCTGATTATGGAAGATACAGGTAGTATGTTATCAATTAATGTATCTTTGTAGGTGTAGGGATATGGACATATTCTGTTATGGACGCGTACGTCTGACGTTTAGCAAATTTTGTCTTCATAATTAGCAAATTATAGATATGTTAATAGCAAATCGGGAATACTTTTATGTGAAAATATGATTTTTTTTTTTTAAAAATGGTTTCAACGTGTTTTGCATGATATTGAGATGTTCGCAGACAATGGGCATTTCATATTTATTATAAACGATAGATGCTTTTCGTATTTGGTTGTGGAATTTTTGAAGTTATTAAGAAAAATAGTTAAAATGGCATGAATTGTTGTGTGCAAAATAAGAATGTATTTTTTTCCATAAGTTCTTACTCCATCGTATATTATCATCACTCTCGTCATCGTCTGATTATGGAAGATACAGGTATTATGTTATCGATTAATGTATCTTTGTAGGTGTAGAGATATGGACATATTCTGTTATGGACGCGTACATCTGACGTTTAGCAAATATTTTATGTATATATAGCAAATTATATATGTTTTAATAGCAAATCGGGAATACTTTATGTGAACAAATGATTTGTTTTTTTTTTATGATAGGATGGTCTTTTGTGTTTTTTTAATGGTTTCAACGTGCTTTGCATGATATTGATATGTTCGCAGTGAATGGGCATTTCATATTTATTATAGATGATTTTTGTATTTGGTTGTGGAATTTTTGATAGATGTTTTTCGTATTTGGTTGTGGAATTTTTGAAGTTATTAAGAAAATAAAATAGCATATGCATGATTACTTTTAAAGTATGAAATTATTTATAACATATTATATACTCGTGTATAGCATATACTGTACGTGCTTATAGCATTATTTTATATAGCAGGAATTAATGCTGATTCAGTTTTGGGTCCTTGTGGAAGCTACATATCAGAATGTAATCAATCTTTGAAGCCATTTGTTGGTCAGATATTTAAAAATCTCGAAGAAGCAACTACCTTTTATCGGATTTATGGTCAAGCAGGTGGTTTCGATATTCGGCTTGGATCGGAAAAAAAAAGATGGATGGTGTTGTTATTTGGATGCATATTACGTTATTCATTAATGTATCTTTGTAGGTGTAGGGATATGGGCAGAATCTGTTTGTAACGTGTATATACGATGTTTAGCAAATTGTTTAATTATAAGTAGCACATTATAGATGTGTTAATAGTAAATCGGTAATATTTTTATGTGAAAAATATGATTTGTTTTTTTATGAAAAAAAGTCAAATAACACTGTGGACTGTGGTCTCGCATAATAGTCTTTTTTTTTATGATAAAGGAGATCAATTAGAAGATCTACTCAAAATGCAAGAGAAATTTGTGAATAGTTTAAACAACATGTCAAATTGCTATAAATAAATTATCAATTTGCTAAAAAGAAGATATAGATTTGCAAATATTGATAATCTCATTTTACTAAGTTGCTATAAACCAATACCAATCTGCTACAGATATAATGAAAATTTGATATAAAGAACACAATTTGCTATTAATAACCAATACGCATAAAAGCATGTCTAACAAATCTACTAATCATGTCTTAATAATTTGCTAAAACAAAATATCAATTTGCTAAAACACGAATCTCAGTAGCAAAATTCCACAGATGCAACATTTGCTAGTCAAATCGTACTAAGTTGCTAGAACGCAAGTCTGGATGGTTTCTATTCACCAATATAATCATCCAGCCTCTCAAGTTGTGAATCATATATTCACAATTTGCTATAAACTAAATATAAATATGTTATAAACAAACTCAATTTGATATAAATAACAAATATTCATAAAACCACACCCTATCAAGTTAATCTGCTAAACATACATAAATAACTTGCTAATCACAACTTACTAATTTGCTAAATATATCAAGACAAATCAAATCAGAATCAATAAAAAAAATGATAAAACAAAAAGGAATACCGATCAAGTTTGCTAAGTATAAACATTTAATTTTCTAATCATATCCATTTTATTTGTCAATACTCAAACCAAAACAAATCTAAACTAGTAGATTATTCAATACCCAATAACCTTAAATATCGCTAATAATATACAAAAAATATGCTAAATACATCAAATCAAATTATCACAAAAAAATTTGAAAAAATGGTTTCTATTCACCTCTATAATCATCCAACCTCTAAAATTGCTAATCATATATTAAAAATTTGCTATAAACCAAATATAAATATGCTATAAACAAACCCAATTTGATATAAATAACAAATATTCATAAAACCACACCCTATCAAGTTACTCTGCTAAACATACATAAATAACTTGCTAATCACAACTTACTAATTTGCTAAATATATCAAGACAAATCAAATCAGAATCAATAAAAAAATGATGAAACAAAAAGGAATACCGATCAAGTTTGCTAAGTATAACATTTAATTTGCTAATCATATCCATTTTATTTGCCAATACTCAAACCAAAATAAATCTAAACTAGTAGATTATTCAACACCCAATAACCTTAAATGTCGCTAATAATATACAAAAAATATGCTAAATACATCAAATCAAATTATCACAAAAAAATTTGAAAAAATGGTTTATATTAACCTCTATAATCATCCAGTCTCTCAAATTGCTAATCATATATTAAAAATTTGCTATAAATCAAATATAAATATGCTATAAACAAACCCAATTCGTACGACCTTCACCCCCTTCATTGTTGTTTCGGCGAGCGTGCAGCGACGAAGGGCGAGCTTCCGACAGCGAAGGACTGCCGGCCTCTGGCGACGACGGCTGGCGGTGTTTGGCGGTGTAGGGAGTGCGAGCGGCGCCTCGGTCAGGACAACGGCAGGCGGCGTCTGTACAAGTGCGGAGGCGGGGCGTTCGGTGACGTGGAGGAGGGCGAAGGTGGCGATCTGGACGAGGGCAGAGACGGGGCGTTCGACAACGTGGAGAAGGGCGGAGGCGGCGACGAGAAAGAGAGCGGAGAGTGGAGGCAGCGGCGTTCTTCTCTGTTTCTTCTATAGAGGAGCTGTCGTTTATAGCATCTTTAAACCGAAAGATCGGGATTTATTAATTTGCAGATCTATTTGTTACATATTTATCCCTATAAAATCAGATAGGGTTTTAAAAATTGATTTTTTTGCACTTAGCCCCCTAATTATCTAATTGAATCTTGACCATTCAAATTAGGTGGATGAATGACTATTAATAGTTCCTAGTTCCTACACAGGGGGTTGGTTCTCATTTTAACCCACCCCTATATATATATATCAATTCTCTCCATTTTAAATGCAAGGGCCACTCAATTCAATTGATTCATCTCATTCATGCAAACACATCGAATATGCATATAGTTTATTTATAGATTTTATCATATAATATTCATTATTTGATTCACAAAAAAAAATTAATCTACCAAATTACAAATTCCCTAAATAAATAAATATTTAGAGTAATTTGTACTTATAACACTAACATGAGTATATATGCGTGTGACCTGTCAGTATATGAAAGAAAGAGATCACGAAGTCGTTTCTCATGTAAATGTTATAGTGATGGAATAGACGATCTCATAATTAAAAAGTTATTGGTTTAAATTATATTAACATTTTTATATATGAATAGGGAATGTGGATAGTACATACATAAATAACTAATTTAGGGCCATTACAATTGTTTGAGATATAGTAACCTTTTTCTAACCAGATTGGTGTGCAATTAGTATGCTGAAATGCATTATATCTTTAAATTATTTATATAAGGTATTATCTGTGTCTTTAAGTTATTCTCAACAATACATTATTATAAATTTGAAAAATCAGTAGATTATTTTAATTTGAGATCGGATGAGTAAATTATTCTATATATATCGCTTGTGTACGTCCACTAGTGTTGCCAAAACTAGATTTGCATGTACTATTTATTTAATTATGCAATCGAACTTAAATATCAGCATGAACCTCATTAATTACTAAAAACTAAACATGAAACTATATATATATATATATATATAGGGAACGGATCAAATGAGAACTCATCCCCCATGTGAGAACTAGAAACTCATCTCATCCATCCATTACTTTTATTTAGATTGCTAAGATTCGGTCAATTTTTTGTCAAATGTGGGGTGGCAAACTTGTAATATTTGAGCATAATTTTCAGAAATCATATGGACAACACTTTAAAACCGTTGTCTATTCTTATAAATTTCTATGCTAAAATGAGAGTACTATCATGCTATTTTGAATATATATACATGCTAATATGAATATATATGCATGATATTAACGAACACTATTACTGCTATTATGAGTAAAAATTTATGTGTTTTATGAATTCTTTTCACGTTGTTATGAATATTTTTTTATGCTATTATGTGTATACTGTGAGTGGTTGGCCCAATTTGCTCTGGCCCAATTCTTTTATTTTTCCCTTGACCCAGTTGCAAGCCCAACATCAATAACCCTAGCCCACTACCCGACACCCGTATCCCTTCCATATATAATCCTCTCAACCCTAATTTTCCTTATTCATCTCTCACTCTCCCTTACAAAATGCGGTGCCCCCTCTCTTCTCACTTATGCCTCACGCAAGAAACCCTAGCTTTGATCCTTCTGCTCCGAGCTAATCCGCCGCGATCCTCTATTTCTCTGGTCGGAATCCTGTCTGCGGGTTCTTGTGTGGCCTGTGAGTTGAGGTTGCGGGTTAGTTTTGGGTTGAGGAAGCCTGTGAGAGCATCGAAGCCTTCCTTCTCACCCTCCCCTCCTGGTCTGGGTCCGATCAGTCACCGAAGTTGCCTTTTGTCGCCGTACTTAGGAGAATCTGAGCCCAACAGTGCCTTTGGGCATTTTTCCTTTACAAATCTCTCTCTACTTTATCTATATCTATATTCTGTTTGTCTCAGTGTGGGTTTATCGTTTATTTTGACTCGATCTAACTCCTGCCTTTGTCCCTGTTCTTACAGATTTACACTTGATTTAGCAAGCCTGTGAAGAAGAAGCCCTTGATTAGTTTGATCTAGCGTCTGAGGCTACTCTGGGACAAAAATTCCTAAGTGATACTCTCACGGCTGCCTGAGCAGCTAGTGAGGCAGACCGCCGAGGTCAGGGAAGCAAGTGGTGAACCCTAGCCGGGCTTGATACCCAACAGTGGTATCAGAGCCGGTGTTGGGCCTGGCCGGGGCACCCTCCTGCCTACATCTGCCTCACCCCGCCGCCGGTAAGGGCCGCGCCGAGTCACCCCCCTGGGCTTGAATCATTTTATGGTAAGCCCGGTCTTCTCCTGCCTGAGAAGACCGGCTCTGGTATCGCTCTGAAACCCTAAAACTCCTTGTTGTGGTATCTGACGATCCTGCTTCTTATCTTGCTTCTGTTATTTGCCTCTATTTGAAACCTCTTGGTATTCCAAGCCATCTCTAACCCTAGCTTACGGTCCGGACCGTCTGGACTCCCCTGTGGGTTTCCTCAAAGCGGGTTGCCCTGATAGCAGGGTTAGGAAAGGGGTTCAATAGATTCTCTGATGTTCTATGTGCATTCTGCTGTAAATTTGGTCTCTCTGTGAGTTGTGTCTCTTGACGATCCTTCTTTGAACTCTCTGTGTTTCTGGTGAGGGTGGTGTGGAACTCTGAGTGTTGTTCTTGAGTTCCTGAGAACTGACTTCTTTACTGCAAGTCAGTTGTTTTTTACTGAATTCAAGTATTGAGGTTGCCCTGAGTGAAACCTTGCTCCACTGATAAATCTGTGCTGAGAACTGGGCTCTTCTCTGCGCTCTATCCTCCAGGTGCACTTGATTTAGTACTTGTGGTGGCTTTAAGCCAGTTTTGGGATTTATTTTTGTGTTCCCTGAGTATTTTAAGGTGGATTCTTGCATTCTTGGTGTTTCTGTGATTTCTGGCATGACGAATAACTTGAATGTTGTGCCTTTTAATGGAAAAGATGATTTTGGTGATTGGCAAACTCGAGTTGAATGCATTTTAATAAAAGAAAACCTGCAAGATGCAATTTATGAAAGAATTGGTGAAAAAGAAACTGATAAAAATCTCATTAAATTAAATGCTAGTGCCAGAGCCACTATCTTGTTGAATTTGAACAGTTCTGTTGTGAGAAAAGTGTCCCATCATAAATGTGCTAAAGATTTATGAGAAAATTTGACTTCTTTATATGCTGCTACCTCTGAAGAAGCTGTTTATTCATTGCAAAATCAAATTATGAATTTTAAAATGGATCCTTCAAAAGATGTTGACACTAATGTTGAAGAATTTTTTAAACTTTTAAAGGATCTGAAATTAGCTGGTGATGACACTTTGGAAAAGTATTCTGCTCAAATTTTGCTTGGATCAATTCCTGAAACCTTTTCTGATGTAAAAACTGCTTTGAAATATGGTGGATCTAAAGTTACTTGTGATATGATTGTTAGTTGCCTGAAAACCAAGGAAAATGAGATTAAACAACTTAAATCTAAGCCTCTTCAGAATGACATAATGTATGTGAACAACAGAAATCATGATTTTAAAAGGCCTGTTGTGAACCCTGAGAACCCAAGTGTGCTGGTTGCTGAAAGACACCACAGAGAAATGAATATGAGGCAAAACCAGTATATGAATCAAAATTATGCTCATTCTTCTCACTCTTCTGATCCTATGTATAATTTTCCTGCTCATGCATCCAATCATGCTCCTAATCATGTTCATTTTCATAACCCTGCTCATAATCATGGTCATATTGCTCCAAATCATGCTCAAAATCATGCTTACTACCCAAATTCTGATCAAAAACCAAGAAAAACATGTTGGAATTGTGGTAAACCTGGCCATTTTTCAAATAGATGCAAGCAACCTAAAAAGAACAAGGGTTACATGCATAATCATGCCAATAATGTGATGCACTATGATTCTCATATATCTGATTTGAACCCTCATGATTATGGTCTGACATCTCATGATCCTGAAACCCATAATATGCATAAAAGCTATGATGGTAGTGGTATCTATATGGTGCATGATGTATATGATTTTTAGTTTATTAATTATACCAATGCTATTTCCAAAAATGTGCATAATAATGAGTGGTTGATTGATTCTGGCTGCACATTTCATGTTACCCCTTTTAAGGACATGTTTTATAATTTAAACTTCATGAACTCTGGGCATGTAGCATTGGCTGATGGCCAAAACTGTAAAATTCTTGGAAAGGGAGATGTATGTCTAAAATTTGAAAATGGATCTATGTTAACTTTAAATGAAGTAAGATATGTCCCAAAAATAAAATTCAACCTGCTCTCCGTGTCTAAAATTGCTGATCATATGATTGATGGTTCTGTGAACAATCTGAGGTTCAAATTTGAAAAGGATTCAATGTTATACTTCAATGCTCTAAGAAAGGGTGATTTGTATGCTGTGATTGCTGAATCTGTTCCTTTGCCTCTTGCTAATGCTGTTCAACATGATAAAACTGCCCTTTGGCATGCTAGGTTAGGTCACATGAGTAATAAAGGTTTGGAGATCTTGAGTAAAGCTGGTGCTTTTAGAAATGATAGAATATCTAATGTGCCCTTCTGTGAACCTTGTGTGCTTGGAAAACATCATAAAGTGTCTCTGCCTGCTACCATTCCTTATCCAAGAAAACATGTTAGTTCTGAAATACTTGAATATCTGCATGCTGATGTATGGGGTCCTGTAAGGGATCCAACACATGGTGGAAATGTTTTCTTCTTATCAATAATTAATGATTTTTCCAGGAAAACTTGGGTGTTCTTAATGCAAAACAAATCTGATGTGTTTACTAAGTTCTCTAAATGGGCCATTGAAATTCAAACTCAAACCAATAAGAAAATAAAATGCCTTAGAACTGATAATGGTCTAGAATTTTGTAATCAAGCCATGGATCATTGGTGTGCTATTAGAGGAATCAAAAGACATAAGTATGTTCCTTATACCCCACAGCAAAATGGAGTGGCTGAAAGAATGAATAGGACCTTGCTTGATAAAGTAAGAAGCTTGTTAATTGCCTCTGGTCTTGAAAAACCTTTTTGGGGTGAAGCTTTAATGACTGCATGTTACTTGATAAATAGATCCCCTTCTGTTCCTTTGCATGGCAAACTTCCAGAATCTGTGTTCTATAATAAATCTGTTTGCTTGAATAATCTGAGAATATTTGGTTGTGCTGCTTATGTGCATCAAAAATTAAGCAAACTTGACCCCATAGCAAGAAAATGTGTCTTCCTTGGTTATCCTGAAGGTGTTAAAGGTTACAGATTATGGGATAAGAGTGTTCCTGGCTTTAAAACTTGTATAAGCAAAGATGTGATGTTTA
Source organism: Perilla frutescens (assembly GCA_026008535.1). Classification (NCBI taxonomy): domain Eukaryota; kingdom Viridiplantae; phylum Streptophyta; class Magnoliopsida; order Lamiales; family Lamiaceae; genus Perilla; species Perilla frutescens. The sequence continues at coordinate 47,122,035 of BRKX01000010.1, read as the reverse complement.
ATGAGTTTGATTTTCCTTGCCTACCTGAAATTTTACCCTCTGCTACACCAGAACATGTGGAGAAATTGCAAGACTTGAATAAAAAACTTGATGACTACTTGGTTTCTTCTAATGATGATAATAAGGTGGATGATCCCTCCCCCATTCTACCTGAACCTGTTGTTAATGATGCCTTAATTGATGATATTAATCCTGATGATTCTGCCTCAAATAATGAAACTGATTCCCCTGATAATATGGTGATATCTGATTCTGAAACTAGCTCAAATGAATCTGGAAAAACACTTGAACCTGTGCCTACTATGAATAACTTGAGTAATTATCAACTTGCTAGGGATAGACCTAGAAGAAATGTTAAAATGCCTGCCAAGTATGATGATTATAATTTGTCTATGTATGCCTTCAATGTGTTCAGTAATGTGGATCAATCTGAGCCCAAATCTTACAAGGAAGCTGTTAATTCTATGGATTCTGATAAATGGATCAATGCCATGAATTTTGAAATGAAATCCTTGCATGATAACAACATTTGGATATTAGTTGAGAAACATGAATCATGTTCTGTTGTTGAATGCAAGTGGCTCTTTCAAATTAAACAAGAAATAAATAATGTTAGATACAAAGCAAGGCTTGTAGCTAAAGGATTCACTCAAAAGGAAGGGATTGATTATAATGAGATCTTTGCTCTTGTGGTTAAATTTACAACTGTGAGAATAAGGCTTGCTTTAACTGCTCATTTTGATTGGGAATTAAAACAAATGGATGTTACAACTGCCTTTTTGCATGGTGAGCTTGAAAACAACATATATATGCATCAACCTGAAGGCTACATTGATAAAGAACATCCAAACCATGTATGCTTATTGAAAAAATCATTGTATGGTTTAAAACAATCCCCAAGACAATGGAATATCAAATTTGACAAGTGCATGCAAAGTTTGAACTTAACTAGAAGTAAATTTGATCATTGCTTATATTATATGAAATCTGGAGTGCCTGTGTTCCTTCTTCTTTATGTTGATGACATGCTGTTGATTAGCCCTTGCCTGAATACTGTGAAGCATATTCAATCTTGCTTGTGTGCTAATTTTGATATGAAGGATCTTGGTGATGCAAAGAAAATCCTTGGCATGAACATAGACAGAGATAGAGCAAATCACACTCTTAAATTGCATCAAACTACTTACACTGAACAAGTCTTGAAAAAATTTAATATGGAAAGCAGTAAAGCTGTATCAGTGCCTCTTGCCTCTCATTTTATTCTAAGTAAAGATCAATGTCCCAAATCTGACTCTGAAATGAAAGAAATGCAATTTGTGCCTTATGCTAATGCTATTGGATCTGTGATGTATTTGATGATTAGCACAAGGCCTGATATTACTTATGATGTGTCTAGTTTGAGTAGATTCATGGCTAATCCTGGAATGCCCCATTGGGAAGCTTTGAAATGGCTGCTAAGATATTTGAAATACACTGTGTCCCATGGATTATTGTTTTCTAAATCCTCTGATGGTGTTCAATGTGTGGGATATGTTGATTCTAACTATGCCAATGATAGGGACCAAAGAAAATCCACAACCTCATATGCTTTTACTTTATGTGATGCATGTATTAGCTGGAAATCTCAATTGCAGAGCATTGTTGCCTTGTCTTCTACTGAATCTGAATACATTGCTGCAACTGAGGCTGTAAAAGAAGCCATTTGGCTAAAGGGTGTCCTATCTGAGATTAAATATATTAATGATATACCTTGCTTGTACTCTGACAGCCAGTCTGCTATTTAGCTGTGCAAAAATCCTGTTTTTCATGACAGGACAAAACATATTGATGTGAGGTTCCACTTTATTCGTGATGTTGTGGAAAAAGGAGAAATTATCTTGGATAAAATCCCATCTGAGTACAATCCCTCAGACATGGGAACCAAAGTTCTACCTGTGGCAAAATTAGAAACCTGTAAAAGGGCTCTAAACATGGTGACTTGAAGATCTGAAAAGGGTGGATCCCCTGACCACTTCTGTGGGATCCTGATCAGCCCAAAAGGGCTCTCTCTCTCTCTCTCTCTCTTTTCTCCCTCCCTCTCTTCTTGGTATCTGGCTACATAAGTACTCTGGACTGGGAAGGTCAAAATCTAACTGGAGTCAGTATACTTGGGGTTGGTCTCAAGTTGTGTGAGACTGAGAATAATGCGCATAGCATTATATCTCTCCCTCTCTGATCTTATCTTGTCAAAGATAAGTAATGAGTAAAAATAAGGGCAGTGATGAAGATTCCCTAGTTCTTGGCAAGCAATTTCCTTGGTGACTGTGACAGACCAAATAGGGCCAAAGGTGGATATGTGAGTGGTTGGCCCAATTTGCTCTGGCCCAATTCTTTTATTTTTCCCTTGACCCAGCTGCAAGCCCAACACCAATAACCCTAGCCCACTACCCGACACCCGTATCCCTTCCATATATAATCCTCTCAACCCTAATTTTCCTTATTCATCTCTCACTCTCCCTTACAAAATGCGGCGCCCCCTCTCTTCTCACTTATGCCTCACGCAAGAAACCCTAGCTTTGATCCTTTTGCTCCGAGCTAATCCGCTGCGATCCTCTGTTTCTCTGGCCGGAATCTTGTCTGCGGGTTCCTATGTGGCCTGTGAGTTGAGGTTGTGGGTTAGTTTTGGGTTGAGGGAGCCTGTGAGAGCATCGAAGCCTTCCTTCTCACCCACCCCTCCTGGTCTGGGTCCGATCAGTCACCGGAGTTGCCTTTTGTCGCTGTACTTGGGAGAATCTGAGCCCAACAGTGCCTTTGGGCATTTTTCCTTTACAAATCTCTCTCTACTTTATCTATATCTATATTCTGTTTGTCTCAGTGTGGGTTTATCGTTTATTTTGACTCGATCTAACTCCTGCCTTTGTCCCTGTTCTTACAGATTTACACTTGATTTAGCAAGCCTGTGAAGAAGAAGCCCTAGATCAGTTTGATCTAGCGTATGAGGCTACTCTGGGATAAAAATTCCTAAGTGATACTCTCACGGCTGCCCGAGCAGCTAGTGAGGCAGACCGCCGAGGTCAGGGAAGCAAGTGGTGAACCCTAGCCGGGCCTGATACCCAACATATACTTTCATGTTATCGTGAATATTTTGTCATGCTATTCTGAGTTTAACATCACGCTATTATGGATGAAAAAATATATTTTCGAATAAACATATGAACAATGGATCTTAAATGAAAGAGCACGAAAAGAGCTTTAATTTGATATATAATTTGCGTTAATCTAATGAAAAATAAGCAAGTTATGGATGTTTAAAGTTTAAATAAAATTAAAACATTGCGTGATTGAGATTAGTTCCTAGTTCTGACATGAAGATTGGTTCTTATGTGAACCATACCCTATATATATATATATATATATATATATATATATATATATATAGAGAGAGAGAGAGAGAGAGAGAGAGAGAGAGAGAGAGAGAGAGAGAGAGAGAGAGAGAGAGAGAGAGAGAGAGAGAGAGAGAGAGAGAGAGGGAGAGAGAATTTTGTTGGCCTTAGCATATATGCATTGATCTCTGAGAAAGCATGCGCTGATGCCAAATTGATAATGCTTTGCTTCAAAGTGAAAACTCGACCACGTTCTTGCCTCATCAACTTTTGCAGATATTCCTTGCATTCAGGATTGGCCTTTAGATTTCTTTTTATTTCTTGGTGTATAGTAATCATTATTGTACAATTTTATTTTATTTTTCCCGAAATTAATATTCTGTTTTCTTCAAATTCTACAATATCTTAATTTATTCTACTAAAAAGCCGGTTATATATTATGCATCTTAATTTGATAATTTGGAGAAAGATACAATCCAAAATTTTAAGTGTGGCTGTTTGACAGATCCGGCTAATGCTAGTCCATTCGATTAAAGTACAAATTAGTCGGGACGGTCTGAACCAATATTTAATGGACTAAAGTATAAATTTGTCGGGACGGCTGAGCCAATATTTGAACTCGGGCTGGTTCAATCAATTCGATTGGGTTGTTAATTTTGGAACCCGATTCAACCTTAAAATTAAATAAATTGAGATGGATTAATTTTGACATCTTTTCCCACACACGTGATGGATTGGACATTCTAAATGCGAATAAATAAATATTTGAGAATTTAACAAATTGAATTCAGGTTGCACTAAAGGTCAACTTAAAAAATGTACCAAAACACAAATTTAGAATTTAGGGAAAATTATACGCTACCCGAGTAGTACTTTTTTCAAGTTTTTTCCACCTCATTTTTCATAGTGTCAATGTGGTAAATTAGCTAGTCAAAAATTAAAAAAAAACTTATTTTAGCCACTATTTTTTAAAACTATTTTTTTTGTTCATATTTACTAAAATACCCTTAAATTTTTATTTTTAATTATTTTATTTATAAATTTTAATTTCAGAAAAATTGAACTCCCCTCCGTCGTCTTCACCAGTCATCCAGCCTTCTGTCTTCCCCGTTCATCTCATTTGTTTGCAACCGTTCAATTAACAATTTTTGTATCTTTTTTTTTTTATGCATTTGCAATAAATCCATCTCCTCCAATCTCCTCCTTTCCTATGCCCTCCAAAAACTTAGATCCAGTTTCCGACAATATAATTCACACCATCTTTTTCTCCATTTTTTCCGGCAACAGACACAAGCCCATTTCCGGCGACAGGCAAAATCTTGTGCAATTAAAGGTGGCGGATGCAGATGGGAGGGGGACGACTCCGATTCGCATGCTCTGGCGCACTACTGCTGCGCGCAGGCGGCCTCTCGCCGTCAACCCCTTCCCCGACCTCTCTCTCATCTCCGCAGCCCGCCTCTGTCTGAAAATGGTATTGAGTTCATCCCTGCGCGCCGCCCCCGGCGCATAGGTTCAGCGCGTAAGTCGGGCGTGTAGCATCGAGAGTGCAGCCCCGACGTACACCGCAGAACCCGTGTGCAGCCCGACACACCTGCGCGCAGCCCCGACGTACCTGCGCGCATCCCCAATGTACAGTCCCGACGCGCATGCGCGCATCCCCAACGCGCAGCCCCGACGCGCACCCTCTCGTCGTTTCCGTTCAACCCCTCCTTAGCCCGACGCCGTTGCCGAAAATGTCTCTATTTCTCTCCTTTCTTCTGCAATTGGATGCTCATTTTGCAGCCCGATTGCTCGTCGAACTCTGGTGAAAACTTAGCCTTGCCCTAGGAGAGAGTGGCCGGATGTGGTGATGGAAGAAGTGGGAGGGAGCGATGAAGATGATAGTGAACGTGGGGGAGGGGCTGGTCGGAGGTGGAGAGGGGGAAATGGGTGGGGTGCAGGGGGTGTTGAGGGAGACGCTGTGAAGAAGAAGATAAGCTGTGAATTATTTTTAGTGTTCCTATTTCTGTTTTCAATTTCTTTTTTTATTTTCTTTTTTTTGTTTTTCAATTTTTTTTATAATTAAGGGTATTTTAGTCCAAAGTGGCTATAATAAATAGTTTTAAAAATTAGTGGCTAAAATAAGTTTTTTAAAAATTTAAATGGCTAAAAAAAAAGTTGGCTCTTTTTCATATCTTCACTCTCACTTTATTTTTTCATATCTCTACTCTCACTCATTTTCTAAAATGATAATGGAATTCATATCTTTATTTTTTTTTCCGCTGCTTCCATTTTTAACATTAAAAAACATAGCTCCAACTTTTACATATCTTCAATTTTTTAATGACTGTGATTTTAATATATCCAATTCTCCAATTTGTCATAATGGTATTTCTTTAATGATTTGAAGTAAAATAACTTTGGTAGAGATTTTAAGATAAACTATTTTTCCTTATAATTTTTTTAGGAAATATGAAACAAATTAATTTTTTATATTGAATAAATAACTAAATGTCCCATATGTTATAAAATATTATTATGATATGATTTATAACATACCAAAATAATACATAATAAATTAAAGTTTGATTAATGGACACCTTTTAAATAGGGTTAATTAAAATAATTGAATACACCGGTAAGTCTTTTTTAATACATCGGCAAGCCTTATTTAATATAATAAATTTAATATTATGTATAGGCAACATTTTTATTTTTGCGAGAAATCAATTTCAGTGAAAGAAATATATCGACAACTAAAATTTTATTTTTACAATATAATATATTATATTATATTTTTCAAACTAAAATATTTCATTGATGTCAATTTCACCCATAAAATAAATTTGCAACAATAATAAAAATATGCCGATAAAGAACATTTCATTAAAATAACTCAAAAAAAATGCCAACTTATGTGCCGATATGGAAAAAAAAGGGAAACACCTTATTTTTGCACATTTTAACTAATTAAATAGTAAAAATTATATTTCAAAAGCCTAATTTAACTAGTTGTCATGGAAATTTGAACTTATTAAATAATATTTTAAAATAATTACATTCTATAACATTATTTCATTTAATTTAATATCGATTCATATGAAATTTATTAAGATTTTATATCTCCATATTTTCAAACTAAAATATTTCATAACCAATGTCATTTTCTCCCATAACATAATTTTTCAATAACAATAAAAAATTTACCAATACGGAATATTTCATAAAAATAACTAAAACATAAGTGTCGACGTATGTGCCGATATGGGAAAATTATTTTTCAAACGCCTTATTTTTGCACATTTTAACTAATTAAATAATATTTAAACTTAATTGAATTTAAAAAAATTACGTTTATTTTTACGTAACAAAATAAAAACAGGAAATCCATTTAATTCATATTCTCACAAAAAAAAAAATTAAAATAAAAGAATTAAGTTTAATAAAGAAAAAGAATAAGAGATTTAGAATGTCTAAAGAAAAATAAAAGTATGAATATCAATTTTATGGGATATTTATTAAAATATTAGACTATAAGGCACTACCCTGGGAATAGCGTATAAATTTCCTAGAATTTAGGGTAGGTTTGCATGGGAGTTGCTCAAACAAATCGGTTTGGTTAAGGGTAGGAAATGATAATTTATTTTGTGCAGTGGGCATTTTCTCCAAACTTTAGAAAATATAGTGGTGCCAAATGAATTTTAGCCCAATCTTTATCGACTCAAATCAATTGGAGGGTTGGAGCTTCAAGCCACGTGCAGGTCAGTGCTCTCTCTCTCTCTCTCTCTCTCTCTCTAGATCTCTCTCTCTCTCGCCCCCTATGGATTTGCAGTAGTCAGTGGAAGTAATTGCAAGTTAGAAGTGACAAACGAGGTAAGACAGCGACGTCTCCAACATACGACGGGCCCATTCTATGGCTACTCCACCCAAATTTACAATTTGCGGCCGCGATTAATCTCCTCTTTCTCTTTCTCTCTCATCGATTGATCGATGCTGGTTTCAACTACAGCACCACCGTCTTCATCCTCTTTCTCGCTCGGTAATTATCCTATATCTCATTGCCTTTTTATCTGTTTCCTTTGTAATTTATGTCCCATTTTCTCTGGTGTTTTTCCATCGAGTAATTTCTTCCTCTTTTTGTGTGTTTATGGACTCAAACCCATCAAGTAGTTTTCTTTGCTTTTATGAGAAATCAAAGCAATTTTCACTTTTGTTTCTCTTTAAATTTTGGGATTTTCTGAATCCTTCAATTGATCGTGAATTTGTGATGGGACATTTCTGTTCGCCCTTTTGTGAGACATGACTCATAACTCGTCTCTTCTTATTTAATTGCATATTTTCTCATTGTTTTTGTTGATTATTGTTCTGTGTCTTTATTGAGATTTCAAATCGAGCAAATGCATTTCTATTGTGAATAGAGCAAAGCGAAGGCGGAAAAAAAGAATAAAAAATTAAGTCTTTCTATGAATTACTTTTCTTTTGTCTGAAGATGTAAATGTTCCTGACCTGTTTTTAAGTACGCCATTGATCTGGAATTTCCTTGAGCTCTTGAAAAATGTATATTTGATGTTTTTACGATTTCATGCCAACTGAATCGTTTCGACTATTATATTTTCCTGACTCTTACTGCATTTCCAATTCTAGGTGGCTCAGGCTGTTCTCACTGCCTAAGATGCCATGTTGAACCCATGATTTGCTCAACATCATATGGATTCTCCAGCAGTTCGATTAAGGCTCCATTTGAGCTTCAAAGAATTTCTCAGTATTCAGGCTTGAGGTGCAGCCTTGTTACATTTGTTCAGTTGCCGCCATCTTCATCCCTCTCTCTCCTGTTTTCACTCTGTGCACATTTGTGCCTCGCTGCTGTAATATTACTTTTGCCATTTTCTCCTTGTCAAATAAAACATCACCACACACGGATATGAACAAAGTGCACACACAGAGATGGCCGCTTAAAGGAATAAGAAGGTCCAGAGTTTCAAATGCTTTTAGTCGCGTAAGTATGATGTTAGAATACCAGATAGAGATGTAAGAAGATGTTTGAATGATGGAGAAACTTACAAGACTACAGTAAAAGAATACACTATATCTTGCTCTACTTTGTGAGAGTAGAGAAGGCCAGCTTTTTGGTTCTTGCATGCAATCATGTACATATGCTGGGCAGGGACTGGGATATATATACTTAACATTCTTGTAAGATATTATTGCTGACTTGGCTTCCAATGGCGCATGTAACATAAAAATTATACTTTTTTCCTGCTATTCAGAAACGCAGAAGTTCCTCTTGGTTCCATGTTTGTGTATGCTGCTTAACTTTCTCCTTTTGAATGAGTTCTGATAACAACTAAATATTGCAGTTTCAGAAGGGAAAATCTGCTCTTTGGGACCGCGCAGCTTCACTGGTTGCTTCAAGGGCGCGATATTTGTGTTTCACAAGTTTCAGTAGCTGCTGATTATTCAGATTCAGTTCCCGACTCATCTAGTTATGCTTCTAGTAATGGTTATCACCCGCTTGAAGAATTGAGAGATCATGGGCGTGCTCGTGATACAATGCCTACATCTGCTGAAATAGCAAGGACTGCTGTCGAGGTTTCCCTTGATATATGATATATATTTCCCAAATCAAATATCTTGTGCTATAATACCTAAAAGTACTCTAGATACAATAGTAGGTTGAGTAGATTTAGTCAGAATCTAGAATATAATATATATATATATTTTTTTTTTTGCTTAGGCTAACAGCAAGGCATTGGTGATATTTCCGAGCATTGTGCACTCAGAGCCACATGAACAAATCTCATGGGCTGAATTTGAGTATGTTATAGATGACTTTGGAGGTTTGACTTTCCCTTTCGTAGAGTCTGACACATTTTTCTCTTAACATCAATTTGCATGTGTGTCGTTTTTTAGATACTTTAAAAGTCATTTCCTTATTGTGGTTTTCACTTACTCTTCAGACATATTTTTTGAGGTTTTTGATGGTCAGAACATCTTGCAAGATCATGGAGCTAGTAATCCTGTGGTGAGATTTTAATCTTGTGTGCCCTGTAGTTGAATTTGTAACTCTTATCTCATATTTCTCTTATTTGGGGAACTGCAGGAAACATTATTCTTTTAACTTTGAAGTTGCACTGAATTTCCTTTAAACATGTTTTGCAAAACCATAACTTATTGCTGTCAACTGTTTTTTTTTTTTTTCTTTTTAAAGATATAGAGTGATATCACATGTTAATATGGGAGTGAAGAGAGGATTCAGTGGAGGTTTTATGAGAAAGTTACACAACCATTAGTCCATTACCGAAAATCCAACCAATTTATCTTCAAATTGACTCTATCCTTGTACAGAATTTCTGGTATTTGCTACTGTTCTTAAGGCTTCTATGTTTCCCCTATTCTAAGTAATGTAAAATATGGGAACTCAACTAACTCAACTTATGCTGTGCAAGCTAACGAGAGAATATCATTAACAAATATCTTATTGACATCTTGATGCCAACCAGAACTTGGAACTTGCTTCTGTCTTTTACTTCAATTTTTCTGTTGTTTTGACTTTAGGTACTGTATATTCATTAAAATTTATTGAGACTTTAATAGTCTGTCCATCCTAAGTCAGAAGCTATGTTTGTAAGATGCCCAGGTTCCATAAGATTCCATTCCCTGAAATGGAAATGTTTGTCCAAAAATATGCTCTCACTTAAAGTTGCAATCTGACAGCAATAGCATAAGCAATTTTCTTCAGATTATGTACTGAAAAATTGTCATTTTTTATGCCTTAGACCGCTTTGATTGGAATGGACATCTCGCATTATGAGAGCAGGAAATTGGATCTTTATGATGACAACATCTTGGACATTGAAGCTGGAGATGATGATTTTTTTTCTGATGACTATTTTGAAGTGAGAAATTTGATCACCACCACCGAATATTTGCCGTTTAGTTCATCAATTGTCCTCTCTTTTAAATAATGCCCCTTTTGCATCGTCCAGGTTGAGGAACCTAGCAAGACAGACATTTGGATTAATTGGGGGATGCCTGAGAATTCCACCTGGACCCATCCTGTTTATTTTGCCAAGTGCTTGACAAAGGTTGTTCTTGTTATGGTTATTGAGCATCCATTTTTCCAACCAAAATTGCTTGAACCTGTTCTCTTTCAACTTTAGCATGATCAGACCTATCTTCTCAACCTCCATGACAAAATCTGAGCTTTCCTTTTGTATTTCTAAAGGCTGAAAAACAAAATTTGATTTTCATAAGTAGAAATATAAATTAATTCTAATAATAGAACATAAAATGTAAAAATATTAGAAATTATTACCCAAAAGTATCATACCACATATGAAGCTATGAAGCTAATATGATTCTAAACATGAAAGTCTATAATGCATATATAGTTCTTTATAAACTTCATATGTTAATGCTAAAAGTATGCATTCAAAATTCAAATTCCAAAATCATGTTCGATTTTTAATGTGGAGCTTTAATTTTGTCATTTTACAACTGAAACTTGCTTTAGATATATTGATCAAAATCATGTTCGATTTTTATTAGTATTTTATTTTGTGTTATGATTTAAGATAGTTGCAACCCCAGTTCCAACCACTAGTGACAGTATAGAACCAGTTAAATGTCTGTCCGTACCATCATGAAGATCACATATATACTCCAAAGGATTTTAATGCCCATTAATCTTTTAGCTGAAGCATTAACAACTGAGGATTCCATCTCTGCATGGCCTTTGTGAAGGGCTTGGACTGGTTGCTAGTATATACTTAATTGGCATTTAAGTTAGACGAGTATCTAAAATTACCTTGAGCAACAAGTTTTCTGTGGCTAGATCATAAAGGAGTGAATAATTTCATAGGAACATGAAATGGTTCAGGTATTTTTAAGATATGTGGTTTATATGTTAAATCGTTTTGAACTTTGTTTCTTCATCTTTTATAGGCTATTGATGTGGAACATGCTAAACTGATGGATCACCCATCAAATGGTGTTGCTGTCTGGGGGTTTCTCAAGCCTACTTTCATAGATGAAGAGTTTTACCTCCGACGGCTCTTCAATGATGAAGAAAGTGATAGTGACACCTCAGAAAGCAAAGGTAACTAAAAGTGTGTAGTGTATTTTGTAATTGAATTAAACTTAGTCTTTATTTTCCTTTTACCTTTTTTTTGCGAGTATAATTTAAAATCCAATGACACTTTTTTTCTTCATATTATACAAGACAAACTCCTATGAGATTTCTTGCATATCGCTTTGATGTAGTAAGATAAAAATTGGAAGTACCTTTAACTTGATGGAACATGAATCAAGTATCTAAAGCTTAATCATGGCTTTGGTTTCTTTTTAAAATTTTAAACCTGAATTTGATGTTCCATCATTAGTTTGCCATCTTTATGCTACCTTTTAGTTTCTCTGAAGTTGGTTTTCTCAGATGGAGATATTGTGAGCTACAGTACAAAGGATGATGGAAGATGTGGTAGATCAACAATTTATAGATTGGATATCACAAAGATAGAGCTATTCTCAGTCTATGGTGTTCAGGCATGTACAATCAAGATTTTTCATTAGTACTCTATGACATTGTCCCTTTGTTTTATATTCACTTCAGTTCACTGACATTCACATTATATATATCAGTGGGGATTTATTCATGGGTTCTAGTTATCTTTCTCCTTCACTTGTTTCCGTCTAACAAATGAGCTGTTCAAAAAGTTTTTTTCTTGTTATACACGTGAGTGTTCTTGAGTGTTGGTATGATGTTGATTTCTGTTATGGGTCTTTTGCAGTCAATGGTTGGTGTTCAGGATTTTCAATATGCTGAGCCCGACATTCTTGTGCACTCAAAGCCATCAATCCTAGAGCGTTTTGATCAGACAGGAATGAGGTGCAGTGCTGCTCTTAAAGCCCTTTGCAAAAAGAAAGGGCTTCATGTTGAGGTTAGACTTATGTCTATTTTAATTTTGAGTGCCATTACATACCATAGACAGTTGCTCATAGATTTCATTCATATTATAGAATTGAAGTAATTGTAGAAACTCCCCTGAGGTTTTAAGTTAGTTTATAAATATAGATAACCTCATCTGGCACGTACATTTGTTAGAACCTAAAATCTCTGGTTGTTGATTCAAATTAGAGATTGGAGGTTTATCCCTTCATAAAACTTATAATTTCTTAATGAAATTCAATTTCTTGTTTTTTTTTTTTTTAAAAAAAAGAACGAAAAAACTAACTGTATCATGTTACTGACAAATTGTGTCTTGTACACATTGATGTTGATTGGTCTTGTACACATTGATGTTGATTGGGATTGATTAGCATTCCCATATTCAGTTTGACAATATATATACAAGATGATGATCAACAGTAAACACAATTTAACACTGCTGCTAGCTTGCTTCCATCTTTCTTCTGGGAAAATATGATAGTTATTCTCGGTTGATAGTTCCGTTTTATCTGATCCCACCATCCTTTTGTAGGGTGCAAATCTAATTGGAGTCGACTGCCTTGGCATGGACGTCAGAGTTTATACAGGAACAGAAGTACGAACACATCGATTTTCCTTCAAAACCAGGGTCAGTAAGCACAGCATTTTTCCAGGATGCCTTTATTGTGAAGCCTTTTCTTTTCAATGTTACATTCGTATTTCTGTCAGCTGGCTGATTGATCTTATAATAAACAAGGCTGATTTTATCCGTCACTTGGCTCGTTGTGCAGGCGACTTCGGAGTGTGCTGCAGATAAACAGATCCAGCAGCTCTTGTTCCCAAGGTCGAGGAGAAAAAAATTAAAGGGTCTTGATAAATATAGAGAGGACTCATATTGATACATACTAGTATTTGTTTTTTGTTTTCAATTTTGAGGCTGGAATAAATGTCAAGAATAAAGCTATTGTGAAAGAAAGCTTCACAATAACATTTTTCGAAGAGTTTGGTAGTTAACGTCTCCTACTTTCTATTGGTGTCAATCCCGTTGCCCTTCTAACTTTTCTTTTCTTTTTCTTTTTTTTTCTTTTTTTTTTTGTGGGGGCGGGGGGGGTTCTTTACTTTCTCATTATTTTGATCGTTGGAAAATTGATATAAAGTATAGGATTCTTGCAAGAAATTGGTTTCTATCTCAAACCATCGACCACTTTTGGAGCCGCCAATGATGTACAATCAAACAAGGTGAACCCAACATTAAAAAGTTGGGAAGGTTTCCCACCACACGGGTGCAACTAATCCACGTGTCAGACAGGCGAGCAGCCGGTGCTTTAGTTTTTTCTTTTTTTTCCCAATAAAATATATACCTATGAATTAAAGCAAATTGATTTTTTTTTCTTATTCAGTAACTCGCGTAGTGTAGTGTGTTCAATAATTAATTTTTCAAAATAAATACATAACTTAAAATGAAAATAGTGAGATATAAAATTAAAGTTAATTGATTTTTTTTATCCGGCGACTGGCGCAGTACGCTTGCCTGACTTGCATGAAAAGCGTTCGATAATTAATTTTTTTGAATTAAATATAAGCCCTAGTCGGAATTAATAAAACCCTAAAAATTCCTTAAAAAAAACCTAAAAAAAAGTCTAAAAATCCTAAAACTTTTAAGATGGAGTAAACTCAAATTTGGATGAATTAAACTCGTATAGGTAGAATAACAAAGTTGTACTTTTCAGGGTACAGATGATACATTTTTTTTGTCTTTTTTTTTTCAGGTGGGTCAGGTCAACATGCGGCTCACCCAACTGATGGTCTAATGTTATTTAACAGTTTGATGCAAAACTGTGTAAAAAGTTTGAGTTTAATTGATTTATTATCGAGATGAATTCAAATTTCTTTTACCAAATACATTCAAAACTCATGAACTAACTTAATTTACAAAATATATTCAAAACTTGTAAACTTATTTGATTTAGATATGCCCTCAAATCTAAGGGGGGTGTATTCGTTTGAGATTTTGATGGATTTTAATGGACTTTTAAAATCCGGAGGTATTCAATCCGGACTTTTAAAAGTCCTTTAAAATCCGGAGGTATTCAATTCAGACTTTTAAAAGTCTTTTAAAATCCGGAGGTATTTAAAAATCTATGGACTTTAAAAAGTCATTGACTTCATTGGATTTCAACTCGATTTCACGTTAAAAATGCGCAGGATGAAATCCGACCCCTGGACACGAGAGTTTGATGGATTTGAAAAATCCCGCGGCCGGTGTAGGATAGCGGCCGCTAGAATCCGAACTCGGGCATCCCAGCGGCCGCTGGCATCCAGCGACCGCTTGAGTAGTCATGTTCGGATTTCAGCGGCCGTTGAGCCTAGCGGTCGCTGGAAGTAAGTCGGTTTACTCTTAGCGGACGCTGCGGCCCAGCGACCGTTGGGCTTAGTCGGTCTCACCCCTTTAAATAACCTAGGCAACGATTTTTTTGATCATAATTCATCAAATTCGCGGCTGCAATTTGCTCATGGGTGCTCAACTGAAGTCCAGTATATTCTTCTGACAGAGGTACTCGATACACTCCAATTTTAATTTTTTTACACGTGTACTAATTATTGATTGTATTTGGGTTTGAATTTTTAAGTTTATTGCATGAAGAAATAAAATTTTATACATTTTTCTTGAATTACTGTTTGCCGTTGTTTTTATTATACTTTCATTCATAATAGATGCGTTTTTGGTATATTTTTGAATTTATAAAATGAAGGACCAACAATAAATATATATGTTTTTTATATTACGATGATTAATTATTTGTACACAATAATATATTAGTATTGTTATGGGAGACGCACAACAAGATTCGAAAAGGAAGGCATCCTATGCATCATGGACTAAGGAACAGAGCGATGTTCTGTTAGAACTTATGGTTGATGCTGCGCGTCGGGGATGGTGTGATAATAGTGGTATCTTTAGCAAAACCATCGTGGAAGAAAAAATACTTCTTATGCTTAATGAGAGACTTCATTGTACTAAGACCTATAGCAATTACCAAAGCCAACTGAAATGGTATAAACATCGTTGGACTTCTTATTCAAATCTTTTGAGATTTAGCTCTGGTTTTGGATATGACCACATTACAAAAAAGTTCACGGCTTCAGATGAAGTATGGAATGCGTACTGTAAGGTACTATCCTATTGCAATAATATTATCGATTTTTTTTAACTAATAAAGTGATTTAATAAGTTTGTTATTTATTTGATTCTAGGCCCACGCAAAAGACGCAAACTTACGCTATGGGGAATGTTCTGATTATGAGGACTTGTTAATTGATGTGGGCAATGGTGTTGCCGTAGGAAAAAATTCAATTGGGTTGGGTAGTGCTACTGATGCAAACACATTAGGAGATGTTGAAAATAGAGATCCGCGCATAGAAGATTTGACTTTTGATGCTGAAAATGAGGCGTTTGTCGCACTAACCCAAGACGAGCTACCATCATCTGGTTCCACACCTCTTTCTAGGCTGCCTGAAGTGCTTGAGGCCTCCACTCAAAGAAGAAATCTACCCAAAAGAAGTAGAACCCAATATGAGGCAACTTCGGGCTCTACTGATAATATCATGAAAGAGATTAAAAAACTATCCAACACTTGTGAGGGAGTTCATAATCTCTTACTTAAAAGAGATAGCATACTGGAGAAAAGAGAAAAAGAAAGATCCTATACGACTTGTGATGCAATTAAAGAGATCCCAAATTTGAATGAAGACACTCGACTCAAGGCATTTGACTTGCTTGATACCAAGTCAAAAAAAGATGATTTTTTTAAGATGACCGTTGATGAACGAGCTAATTGGATAGCTTACAAAATTAGGGATTAGAGATCATTAGAAATTACGAATTATGTTTTTTGATTATTATTTTATTTATTTGAACTTATGAATTATGTTATTTGAACTTATGATTCATGTTTTTTTATTATTATTTTATTTCTAATGACCATTTATTTGAATTTATGAATTATATTTTTTTATTATTATTTTATTTATTTGTTGATTTTTTAGTTGTATGAATTTGAATGTATTTCTTATTTTACATATTTGTAGTATTGTCGTTAATTAAGACCCCGTTCATATTTTTTAAATGCAGCATGGAAAATCATGAAATATTGAAAGAAAAAATAGAAGCAGAAGAAATGGAAGAAGACATTAATGAGGAAGAGGAGATAGAACTTTACGAAAATGTTAGGCTCTTGCTCTTGACAATTAAGGCAGTGATAATCTTATTAGGAAAAATTACCATGATGCGTCGGCGTATTGAACGTTCTTTGCAGCGACGATCAAAAAGTAGAACTGGATTTCACTTTTTTTAATAATATGATTGAAGGAGATCCACAAAGCTTTCGACAGCTGTATAGGATGTATCCTGACGTGTTTCTGAAGTTATGTTCTATCATTAAAGAGAAAACGCATCTAGAAGATACAAGATACGTATGTGTTGAAGAAATGGTGGCGACATTCTTGATCATTGTTGGGCACAACGACAGATATTTTAATGTTAGTCAGAGATTCGATCGTTCCCATTTCACAACTAGTCAAAATTTCAATAAAATCTTAAAGGCATTGAACACCATAGCACCGGACATGATGGTTAAGACGTCTACAGGGATCCCTGCTAAAATTAAGGAAAGCACAAGATTCATGCCTTTCTTTAAGGTATGTATCTTTTATTATGTAAAGAATCTGAAATGTTGTAGTTTTCTTCTCTCACATATTCATTTTATTTTAGGATTGCATCGGGGCTATAGATGAAACTCATATCCCAGCAACGGTAACAGGCCGAGAAGTAAGCAGTTTTCGTAACCGGTATGGTATGCATTCGCAGAATGTTTTGACAGCTTGCAACTTTGATTTGCAGTTCATATATGTGCTAAGTGGGTGGGAGGGAAGGTTCGACACATGACTCAAAACTTTTAAGTGATGCTTTATCAAGAACAAATGGCCTTCAGGTGCCCCAAGGTATGTACCCCATATTTTACATCTTGTTTTTTTTTAATGGTGAAAAAGTCACTAGTTAACACAAATATTTTAATTGTGTTGTTGTAGGTAAGTATTTTCTGGTGGATTGTAGATTTGCTAATAGACGTCAGTTTTTAGCTCCATTACGTGGCGCTCGATATCATTTAAAAGATTTTGGTGGTCAAGGTCGTCACCCCAGAAATGCAAGTGAATTATTTAATCTCCGTTATGCGTCGTTAAAAAATGTGATTGAGAGGACTTTTGGTGTCTTCAAATCCAGATTCACAATTTTCAAAACGGCACCTCCGTTCCCATTTCAAATACAAGCAGAATTAGTTTTGGCTTGTGCTGGTTTACACAATTTTCTCTGGAAAGAGTGCCGCTCTGATGAATTTCCAGTGAAATATGAAGGAGATCAAGATGTACCACATCTCGATGCGGAAGAAGACAATGTGGAATGTCTATCTCAAAGCCAACTACAACAAAGAATGGAAGCTAATGCATGGAGAATGAGTATTGCTAATACTATATGGGAATCGAGGCCAATATACAACGGTGGTGATGAAAATGAAGATAATGAGACGGAAGTTGGGAATGCTGAGTAATGTTTTTTCTTTAATTGACTATGAATTATCAACTTTAATCAGTATTTTATAAACAATTTGTGCTTATTGTGTCAAATTTTTATAACGAATTTGGATAACACTTTTTTTTTAATAATTATTATATTTTTCTTTCACAACTTCTGTATCCGATTAAACATCATACTAAACAAATAATACGAGATAGAAAATCATCATCATCAACGTAGTACACATAAAAATTGTTGAAAAACCATATGTTCAAAAAAATAGAAAAAAAAAACCATTAAAAAAAAAAACTCCAGCGGCCGTTCGGACGGCCTTTGCGCACTCCCCCACTCCCAGCGCGCGCTGGGAATGTTGGGCAGTAACATTCCCAGCGGCCGCTGACTCCCAACGGCCGCTGAGAGTGCAGTATGATTTTTTTTCCCCTATGTGGTACATGTGTTCTATTTTATCGAACAAATGAAAAATATGTTTTCTATACGATGTTTATGTTTACTACGTTGATATTTGTGTTCTTTTTTTTTTAATAAATGGTTTTTGTATTTTTCTATAATACTTTATGCATCATTCAATCATCATCATACTAAACAAGTAAAATGAAATGGGAAATAAACATAATCGAAATAAACATTGTTACCAAGCATATTGTTCAACAAAATAGAAAACATATTGTTCAACAAAGTTAAAAATTTTGAGTTCAACGACATAATTAATTAAAAAAAAACATCCAAACAATAGCAGCTGGGGTCCTCCGACTCCGGCGTTCATCTTTCTCGAGCGTGCACACCTACACGATTCACAAACACCCAAAATCAACAAACCAGTAACATAAACCATATTCAACAACAACTCCAAACACTACAAATTCAATAAAAATCATTAAACATCAAACATAATATTAACATAAATCATTTATTCAAACAATCAAAATATAATCCATAAAATACAAAAAAAACAAACCATTAATTAGGAGGTGGTGGATGTGGTGGCGGATAGAAGACAGTTCAAGCATCCCACTGAGTCTGTAAGGATGCAATTTGTGCATCCTGCGCGTCAAACCGGGTGTTCATCTGCTGGGTATGCGTATCAAATCGGGCGTTCATTTGTTGGGTATGCGCGTCATACTTATCGTCGATATGCTGCCTCAGTGATCCAAAGGATGCATCGATATGCTCCCGAAATGACATCATATCATTCTGGAATCGCCCATAATAATCTCCCGACATTGTA
Organism: Perilla frutescens; assembly: GCA_026008535.1. Taxonomy (NCBI): domain Eukaryota; kingdom Viridiplantae; phylum Streptophyta; class Magnoliopsida; order Lamiales; family Lamiaceae; genus Perilla; species Perilla frutescens. The sequence goes on along the minus strand of BRKX01000010.1, from coordinate 47,102,953 downwards.
TGAGGTGGTTGTTCAGGTTGCTCTTCCTCTTCCTCCTCATCTTCCTCCATGTCCTCATCTTCGTTTCCACCTTCATCACCACCAGTGGACGGACTGGCACCAGAATCACCTTGCATCTTGACGCGCTCTTCATTTATTTGCTTGCTCACACATGCCCTCTTAGCAGGGGATAAAAACGTGAATCGATCTTTAATAATCTGAGCTCCTTTTAGCTCATAGAAATCGATCGAATACGGCCTGATTTCATTATGCCCCTCCTGATACCCCGTCGTGGCACTGAGAATTCCAAAATTATGTGTCAATCCCGTCACAATAGGAGCAAATGAAGGATGCGTGTCTGCCCGAGTCTGCATCTGCCTCATAGCCGACCAAATGAAGTTTGAAATGCAAACTTTTGTGCCCCTCAATACACAACACAACAAATATACCTCATTCGCGTTCACTTTATTCGCCTGCTCTTTCCCAGACACATTATAAGCAAGGAATTTGTGCACAATTGCCACTGCCGGGTCTTGGATGTACCCATTCGACTTACCTGAATTATTCCAATTGTCAAACCCAGACAACTCACGCCAATCCGCTTCCACACTAAACGAATTGGGTCTCTCCCGTTCCCCACCAGTAGGAAATCCAAACACAATTTTCATTCTAGGCAAACTAATTTGGTAGTCTCTCCCGTTCATCCTAACCCCAAGCTTCTTGTGTGGATCAATCACATACATAGTAGATAAAAATCCATAACACAAGTCTTGATAACTAGAATAATCAACATGCTTAGCAAAATGTTCTAACCCCAAAACCTTCAAATACTTCGTCACTTTGGTTATAATTTTTAAATCTTTCAACAAATCCCAATCAAAATAACGAGGCGTCGTAACCATAGATTCGTTCAATTTTTTATAGAGTTGTCCCTCCCATTCAGTTTTTAGAGGAAATGGACATTCATACCTCGTCGTGAGATCCTCCTCTTCGACTTCTTCGTGTGCCCCGACGTTGGGATTCTTCATGCGAGGAGGCATGATTGAGAGTGGCAGCGGTCGTGGGCTTCGAACGGTCGGTGGAGCGGTGGCTGGAGGCGAGCGACGGATGGGGTTTCACAGTTTTTCTTTCACGTTTTCTGGTGTGTTTTGTGAATTAGGGCGTGTTCTGCCCAATTTGGGGCTTTCTGCCCTTTTATATTTTTAATTTCCAACGGCCGCTGGGTTCCAGCGGTCGTTGAGTTTGTTCGACTCGTTCCCCAGCGGCCGTTGAGCCCAGCTGTCGTTGGGTTTTCTATCCTAGTCTCCCAGCGGCCGCTGGCTTCCAACGGTTGCTGGGTTCGCTCGACTCGCCTTTCCAGCGGCCGCTCAATTCAAACGGTCGTTGAGTTCAATTTTTTCACGTGTCCACCGCTCGTTATGTTCCATCGACCGCTGGAAATATGGATTTCAAATCCATTGAAATCGTTCGAAATCGGTACGAAATCCATACACGAAATCCGCCAGACTCTGCGTGGAGTTGGGAGACTCCATGTGGAGTCTATGGATTTTATAAATCCATAGACTTTTAAAAGTCCAACAAAGTCTCAAACGAATACACCCCCCTAAGATTGAAGTACCAAAAATATTAAATAATACTCTCTCAATTTCACAATAATTGAAGTTTTAGCCTTTCAATTTTGTTTCTTATTAACTTACATTTGATTGATGATTTTTTTTTCCCATAGAAGTGGAGAGACAAGAGAGTATATTTGTCTCTTTTTTACTACGTAATTTTTGTTGTAAAACCTATAAAACATCAATTTTAATGAAATCGAGAGAGTAGAATATTTAAAGATCTTTAATTTTATTTTTCATCTACATCAATTATTAATTAGAAGTGTGAGTTATGAATACCTCGACCTAAACATGATCTAGTTTCAAGTAATATATCAACTTATGCAACCATAACTAACAACAATAATTATGTAAAAACAGAAATGAGGGGAAAAGGAAACAACCAAGTTCAACTATAGGAGTAATTTCCAATAAAATCTAATTCCCTTTTTTTTAGCCCAATAATCTAATTCCCTTTCATGCTCTTTTCTTAAACAACAGCAATGCTCGATCATCTTTATAGTAGAAGCATGCAAGAATATGTACCTACTCCTATAAAAATCACCAGATCAGAATCTCTTTCCTTCCGATCCCCATGGTATTTCCTAGCTTCTCGACTCCGACCCTCCGTCTCCGGCTGCAGAACTGGAACTAACATCATGTTTTCCACCATAGCCATATCCACCTTTGGAGCTCCGAACTGCGTCTCTATTTTCCGGGCGACCTACTAAAGCCTCCTCATCAAAGTGCTTGCTACGCTCAATCTCCTCATCCGCCACCTCAACAGTATTCTGATCAATTTTATCGCCCCTGCAACCAGTTTGTCGTCAAGTCATCAGTGTCACGAAAGAAATGGAAGAAGAACAGTTATAACGACTGGTGAACAGCAGGGAATGCCGTGAAGTTTATGTAAGAAGATGTGGATTCTATCATAATGAACAGAACCTCGATTTTCGGGGAAAGCAGATAAGACTTTAGCCACTGGTGCTGAAGGTAAAGAAACCTCAACAAGATTTGCTAAACAGTCTAGTTACAGTTCATGCAACCAAAAAAAAAACATATCCAGAAATACAAATACTCTCTGCCACTGATAATAATTAATTTACGTAGATATAAAAGCTCGATTCCTCATGGATCGCCCTAACAGTATGCAGTTGAACAATTTCTAATACTAGATGAATGATAAATCAAATGTAAGCTTTTGACTGGAGTGAGTTCCCACGACTGTTTAGTTGAAAACAATTGATATTGGTTCCTACCTTCACATATGCTTAAGTTCACCCTCACATTCTTGCTAATAACGATCATAGATAAAAAGTAACGCAACCTCAAACAACGATCACAGTAAAAAAAAAAAAACATAATAGAGACGGCCTTTTGTGGATTTTTTTTGTGACTCCTGCTAACTGAGATACAGTGCAGGGACAAAGAACTGAGAGTGCATAAAATTTTTTTGCATACCCTGAATAAACAACAATTCCGAGAGCAACAGCAGCGAAGGCTACGAAGTACATCCAATCAACCTGAAGAGTGAAAAATACAATTTAAAAATTAGAATTATATGCAGACAGAATCCATGTAAATAATCAGCATTTTATTTTATTTTCGACAACTGTGTCCTTCCACACCTTTTCATGGTAAGCAAAGATCCGAATTAGAACTGCCCACATATCCGAGGTTAGGAGTGACAAATTAAGCATTGTTGATCCACTTATCTGCATATGAAAAGTTGTGGAATAGTTATTCATCTGAAGAACAAATAAACGGTGGAAAAAATGGTTGAACTAAGAGTAAAGACATGAGCATATTTAAGAAAGGACAGCGCATACCAACGAGAATAACTGAAATGAATGATAGAGAGAAAAAGTAAGGAACCTCAGAAAGAAAGACTTCCAATATTATTTGAAAGATGAGGAAATAAGAAGTTCAAGATTGGAGAGTGTTTTCATTGTCCATATCTATTAAGCTGAAATATTCACCTAATTGTGGAGCCATTCAGAATCAGCTAAAAATAAAACCACCTTACCTTAAGTAAGACAGGGACTCCAGAGTAAAACAGAAACATAGCAACAGAAAATCCGACAAAAGGAAACGTCTGCAACAGAAAGCGAGCAATGTTATCAGATCATGTTTCAATGCAAATTAGAAGTTACTATGGCAGTAGCACGAAGATTCCCTAATCCATGTGAAGCCACAGATAGAGCTTATTCAAACCACATAAATCAAGATTGGCAACTTGCATTTTTCAAAAAAGAGAAACACATCAAAACCAAAAAAGCCCAGTACTACAGGAATTGTGTGATTATAATAGCTTTCTCAATGGGAATAACCATTACACAAGTATGAATTTGTTACCAAAACCAATACTTCTATTTATGAGGTGTGGTGTATTTGATGTGTTTCAGTGAGGAATTACATGCAATACGACGTTGATTGTATTACAACTCTCAGACTTAAAGTCATTATTCATTTATCCACAGCATTAAAATTAGCCTTTTGGGCTCCAAATTTTCCTGAATCATATACATAATACGCCTCTAAATTGGCACACTGCCACATACAGCCTAATAAGCCTCTGACAAGCTACTTAACCATTTATTTCATGCTCTAACACCCCTTACTTATGAGTGGTTCATAGATAGAGTATCATGCCACGTTTTATACAATAGATATAGAAAAATATTTGGGGCATTGAGGTGATGAGGTCAAATAGCTTATCCTCTTTTCGAAAATCAATTAAATATAGCCTCCTCCGTCGAACTGATTCCTTGGCTCATTAAACAACAAAGAAGGATCATCTGAACCATCTAGATTTAAAACAAGAGAATAATTTTTTAACTAACTACTTTTCTTCTGCTAAATTATGCAAGTAGTAATTAATATTTCTCAGCTCTATAAGAGGAAAAATTGATGGCAACAGAGAGAGAGAGAGAGAGAGGCAGTACCGCTCCCGTCGTCCAGTGAATAGATTTGAGTTCATCACGTTCAAGTATGCTTCTGTAGCACATTGTTTAAGAAATTTCATTCAGAACTAGTACTTTCTTGCCATTAGAACAAAGTGAGCTTAAATCAGTATGAAGAAACTATGCAGTGAATAACTGCAAAGAACGAAGAAAAAGGATACATTTGGCAAGCGCTGATAATTGCACCAAACAACCCCAAGAAAGCCATAAGTTCAACCCTATCAGCATTTTTAACAAAATACTCCTGCATAAAACAATGATGCAAGAATTTTACCTCCAGATTCAGAAGCAAAGAAAGAATCAAATTACACCGGAAGATTTATATGCTAATTAAAATGCACTGAGCTGCAGACAATTGTAGCTAAAAACTGTAAAATAAAGGAAAGAGAGCATATAGCAAAATTAAGTACAATAGAGTTACAAAAGAGAAGTAAAAAAGATCAAGCATATGAATCCAATAAAGAGTCCAAGATTAAAGAAATTAGACAAACAAAGAACATCGTGTTATCTGAGCAGGAAAGGAAAAGGAAAGATATTTATGAAGAAGAAAGAGCTTTCTAAACTCCAGACAGAACAATTCCCACATACAAGGAGCCAAAACAGCAAACACAAAATAGTTCCCGCAAGCTACCTACCTCGCTGACATTACTAACACCATAAAGTGTGGCCCCAGCGATAACAAGCAGATCACCTTTGATAGGGTTGCTACCACCTAAAACAACAATAAGTATAAGAACACGGCTAGAAAGAGTTAAGCAAAAATGAGAGAGACAAGAGCATAAATAAAAACAAAATTTGGAAGCAAGTAATCCTCAACAATTTTAATTTGGGTTAGTTTAACTACTTTATTGATTACATTCTCTTTTCCTACCACATTAAAAAGGTAATAATGACAATACAAAAGAAGTCCAAGGTAAATTATATCCTTTCTACTTTATCTTCCCAAATGCTTCCTAGCATGACTGAACAAGGTAGTGCTTCACCTTACAATCCGGCTGACCTTACTCTCAACTTAATAGGATGCAGTGTAATAATGTACCTCAAAACTAAGAGAACTAGTATTTTCACTTGATCCACTAGAAAGTACTGCAGGGATAGCATAATCAAGTATAAAATGGATTTTTCCCCCTCCTACTATTGGTTGAGTGGGGAAGAGAAGAGTACAGTTCCTGAATTCACCTTGTCATAGATATTAACTAGAACAATTATTTTTTAACACATTGCAGAATACTACTTACTTGATCTATCTGCAGAATGGACATCTGAGAAAACAACCATTACGAGACCAGCAACACATATTACTACACCAACCAACTTCTTAAATCTGTATTTTGTCTTCAAAAAGAACCAGGTGAGGAATAGGACACATGGTATGGTCCAACAGTCCAGCAACATGACACTGGTAATTGATGTATACTGATACGCCTTCACCACTGTCATGTCAAAAGGTACTTAGTTTATTCTTCAATAAGCATGCAGAAGGATTATACATCTAGCTGACAGTTTCATAAGTAAAACAATGTTACAAGGTAATTTCAAAAATAGCAACATTGTGATGATAACTCTACTTTTAGGAAATCATAGAAAAATGATATATTGGCATTCATACAAGTTTCTTAAATTTTCTCAATACAACACTCAGTACCATTAGTTAGATACTCATGCCTCAGCTAGCATGATGTGAGATCCATTCCTTAATAATGCGTCCACTATCTCAAGTTACAGATGTTCAAAAGGCACTCAAATCACTTGAAAGAATGAGTAAGAAAACTTGAAATATGAGATCATTTTAGTTGTTTTACGTCTAGTCTTCAAACATATCTCAAATAACAACAAGAGGACATACTGATAGATACTTACCAAGAAAATTGGCTTCCACATCAACCACTCCAAGCAAGATGTAGTAATACCATTTTGCCTGCTTATAGAAAAGAGTTAAACAAACATGTAAGACCATAAAAATTTATTCATAATAAGCCTTTGATTATGAAATCATTATCTAGAATACAAGTTTCACTTTGGAAGTATATACAGATAAGTACAAGTGAACCTACTCAACTGCTCGAAATTAGATGGAAATATCCCCAAAAAGAGCACTAAAAAATCCTATCCTTCATTAAAATTCTTGGACATTTCAGATTTATCTAGTCTGCTTCAGTCCATTAGAATACTTACCATATTAAACCCATAACACAAACATGTGCATATTAGTTTACTACCAAATGGAAGCTTCAAATCAGCAATACTAAACCGGAAACAGCCATAGATTTTCAAATAGGTTCTATGAACACACGTGCAAATCATCCTCCCATAAATTCTCTGTCCATCATACTCATTTGCAAAAGGCTCACCACAAATATTTGCTCAAAGTACTGTGCAAGTTAAGAGTGATAAGAATCGTGTCTAGACTCTAGAAATTTTAACCAGCATTAACTGCATTCCTACTCCGAATAAAACATGTGATAAATGGAAACAATGAGCTCAGAGAGATCAATATATCAGGTGCCAATAGCCAATAACTGACAATAAATAAAATTATATTAATCAATCACAATAACACCAAATAGTAGCAGATACCATATCTTCGCAACAGGTTAAAAGTAGTGATTTCCAACCACAAAAGTGTTTGGTATACTAACATCCTGAGTTTTAATAGGCATATTTTTCGCAACGAAGAACATCTTAGTAGCTTATAGTGCGAGTATGAAACGTGTCTAAATGCTGAATCCTCCCAACTGATGCTTGTTGCTCAAAGCACACCTCATTTTTAAATAATACTTCCTTCACCACTAAATTTCAAAAATTGAAACTATGGTCTCAGTATTAGGAAGCTAATCTTGGGCTCAGCTGCCAAAGCAATCTAGAAAGGAAAAATAACTAGACAACTCCCGGAAATATTTACAGTAGTGATATTAGCTAAGCAAGAACTACAAACACATCTTAAATTACAAAGCAGCTTCAAACTGAAAGATCAATTCATGGACCATATTTAACTGAAAAAACAACACCTGAAAGTCGAATAATAACTGACCTTGAGAGATTGCCTTCTATAGAGCATAATGCTCCCATACACCAATGCCAATAATACATAGTTCAAGAAAGACTGAGAAGTTGGTGCGTTGATTCCTATAGATTGCAGACAAATGGGAGTCTTGGATATATTAGAAAATGGAAACAGCTAAAAAGGCCATTTTTTTCTTCATCGGCTTAATACCAAAATACAACACCCACAATTTCCAAGTAAACGAAAGCAAAGCAATCCTAAATTTTGATGATAAATATCTATAAATGCTAAAGCATAGTACCTAGTACCTACAACGATGGATCTAATGAGCCCACAACATGAAACCAAGAAATCTCAGAATAAAACAACTAAATTTGATCAAGATCAGAAAACAATGATATTATCATCAACATTAAAATGGAAAGGGGAAAAAAAGGAACAAAAAGCAACCTTTTTTTGCGAGTTCCGAAGATGAGAATCCAGTGGACGTAACCAAAAGAGAAAGCAACTGTCCTAATCCAAGTCCCACTAATGTATTCTTTGTCCAAAACTCATCCAAATTCACCATTTTTTTAAATTTTCAATGTGTCAAATTTAGGATTTTGTGGCAAACAAAAAAGGTGGAAACTTCAAGAAACCACGATAGGTGAAGTATGTACTCAACTCAATTTGTTCAGCTAAAACACCTAAAAAAGATAAATAAAAAAAAAAATCGAAAAACAGAGTGAAGCAAAACAATTTGTTTGATTGGTGAGAAGCAAAAAAGGAAACTGGTTCTGAAGCAAACCGACAAAAATTGCCCCAGAACCCTTTTAATTTCTCCTGTTCTTACATGGCTGAATTATAGAGATATATAGATGCCATGATTGGTGAAAATAGTGCAAATTTCCGAGTGGAAAAACTGAACGGCTGTCACAAATTCCCAGATGCTTTATCACTCTTGTATAATGACAGTATTTATTCTAAAAATAAAATAAAACTTGAAGAGTGAAAAAGGTTATAGTTTTTTCATATTACATTTCTAATCAAAAGTAATGTTATTAAATTGTAGATTGGGTAGAATATAATTAAAATACGGACCCAAAGATTCTTGTTTTGATCGTTGAAACTTTATAGTGGTGAGCTCCAAATAAAGAATATAGATAGGAATGAGCATATAACTACATAAGAATATGAAAGTGATATTTCAGAAAAGATTTTACGTTTCAAGAAAAAAGGGGTCCACTCATATTGATGCAGCGCATAGTCGTCTATGATCAAAATCACATTTGAGTTGCTTTTTCAAGAGAGAATTTTTATAAAAAGACATCCAACTACTTTTCTGATGGAACTAATTACTATATTTATATGTTCACAGTACACAAACTGTTCATCTTTCGTTCAATATTGGTGTTAAAATTTCTTTAAGCTTTTGGGAGCTTTAAATTTTTTTTGAACTTGTATGATTATTAATTAAAGGAGTTTAAATTGAGTGTTTTTTTTTTCAAGAATTGGATACAAGTTGAGCTTGATTGGTTCTATTTATTTTTTCACACATCATAGTTTTTTAATATAAATTATCAAACTCGAGCTTTATAAGTTGAGGTCTACGTATATCTACTAATAAAAATGTGTTCAATATTATGTCCCGATGGGGATAGTCTAATGGTGGAGTGAGATTACTTAAAAACTAAAAGTTACGGGTTCGAATCTCCTCAATACCACCAGATCGGGTGTGTGAGTAAAAAAAATATCAAATATTTAAAGAAAATCAGAAGTGTTCAATATTATTAATTATGTTTATTGTAGCCAGAATAAGATCTTAAAAATAGTAAATATATATCAGTATCTGTAAAAAATGGTGAAAATGTACCGAATTTAGCCTTGAGAGAACCATTTAACTTGACACTGAGATAAGTGTTAATTGTGGTGTGTGTTGGAACTGGAAGGAGAATATAGTTGAAGAAATTAAGGTCCTGTTTGTTTTTATTTCCAAGTGGAAATTTCTCACTTTTTTACTGTTTAAAATATCAAAAACACGATTATTTTACTCATGCATGTTTAATTTTAGTTTTCATTTTTTCCAATTCTATATAACGTATTCAATACACACACACAATGTATCCATTATTTAAATATTCATCATAACCACACAAATATTTATCTTTTTATCCCAACAACAAATTCAAATTGAATATACAATCAAACAAACATATTTTCATTTTTCAAACCTATAACTCTAAACATTAAAGCATCCATCAAAACAAAATCATTACATTTTTTCAAAAAATAATATACCTTGTAAATTGAACTGAAAATACTGAAACTGAAAATTAATGTTGAAAATAAAACCAAACAAGCCCTTAACTTTTTATATATCCATATCCCATGTTGATATATATGAAGTTAATAATTTTAATTACTAATACATAAAGATGTATAATGTAACGGGAATTAAATTCAGAAAGAAAACGAGCAATATCATTAATATCATATGTTGTGTTCTTCACAAATTCAACCTTCTTCAATTTTGCCATCATTCGTCATTAATTATTATTGGTACTAAAATGAATTAATATAGGCCTAATAAAATACTATAATATATAGGAAATCAACTTCGTTGGATTTGATTCGCACTCATTCATTTTAGTTAATTGAAGTTTTGCTGGAGTTCGATTATAAATTAAAATTCAATCAAAGTCAAATATGTTTTCTTATAGTTTGCTTGGTAAACTTTAGTTTCAATAATAGCCAATTTCTGGCAAACTTGATTCATGTACATTGTATTAATAAGTGTAGTAGCTGTTAAATGCATAAAAAGAAAAGCGCATACTATTATTGTTATATAAAGTGAAATACTATCTAATATGAACTTATACATGATCAAATAATTTATTTTTCAATGCGAATGCAAAAGGATTTTACAATAAAAAGAAAAGTGTAAAAGATTGAAATTATAATTTTATTCGGGCCAAAATAGTGTTGTTTTTAGGTGGCCAAAACAAAGCTACATAACTTAAAAAATATTAACGGAATTTTAATTTATAATTTGACAGTCACGAATTCATTCACTTTGTCAAATTCCTAACTTAACAAAACCTAAGTTTTGAGTTTTGAGTCAAAGAGGGAAGAGGGCTTCCACCAGCCGCATAATGTGGACCTTTAAACTTTTTTGGGTTGACACTTAATTAATTAGTTGCCTTTTAATTTTTTAATGTGTGAAGAGAAAACCAAATGCTTTTCTTGATTCTCATTATTTACTTTATATTATAAAGCATTCATGGAATCAAATGATATTATTTATCACTAACAACACTTAATCCTAATTTCATTCATCTTTTAATATCATAAAATCCACTTTTAGTGCGTAGATTCTTGATGCCTTCGGACATTAATGGATGTCATTCTAAATTTTTGGGATCCTTTTGTTGCAGAATACTAATATTTTATATATTGTAGTAGTGTCGCATATTTTTTTATAAGTTATTACAAAAAGTAGATGTTATGTGCAGTATTGAATAAGGCGCGCAGTTTGAACTCAAATTTTAAGCATCGTTTTGCAGTAGATAACCCAAATTATTTCCGATAGTATATATATATATATAGGATATGGATCATATGAGAACACATGGTTGGTGTGAGAAATGAGAACACATCTCACACCATTCAATTAAATGATCCAATGGTTTCGTAAATAATAGGGCAAAAAATAAGGAAGGAGGGCTATTTTCGTCCAAATCCATTAAAATTGATGATGTCAGCAATTAAAAAAAAATTCTTAAAAACTTTAATCGACCATAACTTCCTCGTTTTTAATCCAATGCACACACAAAATATATCAAATTAAAGCTCTCTTCATGCTCTTTCATTTAAGATGTCGAAAGGCTATGTTTGGATGAAAAAATACGAACGAAAAATAAAAAAGAAATTTTTTTACGCGTGCCCAGGTTGTAAATGCTTTCGTTAGCATATAATAATTCTTCGTCAGCATTATGATAACATATGAACGTATGCTAATGAAGCATTTGTCATATGCTAACATAATATATTCGATGTGCTAACAAAGAATTATCATAATGCTAACATAATATAAATTTATTAGGGTTTATTAAATCTCAATTATGGTTTATTTAATCTCGATTATGGTTTATTCCATCTAATTATCATTATTCTTTTGAAATTTATTTTTTTGTTTATAGTTCTTAATTAATTATTATGGTTTATCCTATCCAATTATAATTTATAACGTATGTTGATAGAGTATTGACATATGCTAACATAGTGTATTCACAATGCTGACGAACCAAAACTATAATGCTAATGTAGTACAAATATATTATTATTATGATTTCTTTCAACTCATTTAGGGTTTACCACATCCAATCAATGTTTATTTCATCTAATTAGGTTTATTTCATCCAATTATGATTTTTTTCCATTTAATTAGGATTTATTAAATCGAATTAGGTTTATAATTAATTTTTAGAATATTTTTTTCGCCAACAATATTTGAAAACTTTAATTAGCATAACTATAATGCTTCGTTAGCATTATGATAATACTTCGTTAGCATAACGATCTGTTATCAAATTCTCTGCGATTTTTATAAGAATTACCAAATTACAGTAATACCCCCGCGCGAAAAACTTTTCAGATATTACAAAATTGCCACCGCCTTTTTCATCAAATCTGGACCTTTGATTTTTGATGGATGTGTGGTGTGAGATGTGTTCTCATTTCTCACACAAGGGGTTATTTTTATATAACCCCACCCCTATATATATATATATATATATATATATATATAGATGATGGATCAAATGAGAACATGAACCCCATGTGGGAACTAGGAACTCATCTCATCCATCTATTGTTTTGATTTAGATGGCTAAGATTTGGTCAATTTTTGGTCAAAGACGTGGTGACAAACTTGTAATATTTGTGCATAATTTTCGGAAATCATATAGACAACACATTAAAACCGTTGTCTATTCTTATAAATTTCGCTATGCTAAAATGAGAGTACTATCATGCTATTATGAACATATATACATGCTAATATGAATATATATGCATGCTAGTATGAACAGATAATGTCCTATTATTAACGAACACTACTACTGCTATTATGAGTAAAATTTATGTGTTTTATGAATATTTCTTCATGTTGTTATGAATATTTTTTCATGCTATTATGTATATACTTCCATGCTATCGTGAATATTTTGTCATGCTATTTTGAGTTTAACATTACGCTATTATGGACGAAAAAATATATTTTCGAATAAACATATGAACAATGGATCTTAAATGAAAGAGCACGAAAAGAGCTTTAATTTGATATATAATTTGCGTTAATCTAATGAAAAATGAGCAAGTTATGGATGTTTAAAGTTTAAATAAATTTTGTGTTAGAATACTGATGTCAGCTTTGACCAGGAGTAAGTTTGACTTCCTCATATTTACCATTATGCCACCGTCTTTTTATTTAAACCTGGACCATTGAGATCAAATCATTGTGTGGTTGAGATTAGTTCCTAGTTCCCACATGGTGATTGGTTCTCATGTGAACCCTACCCTATATATATATATATGTAGAGAGAGAGAGAGAGAGAGAGAGAGAGAGAGAGAGTCATACACGATCTGACGATCGATCGTGATAGTGTTGTTGCTTATATTTGATTTATTTTTAAAGTGTGAAACTAAATGTATGAGTATGTGCATGTGAACACTATCATTCTTGCGTAAAGCATTTTCAAAAAGTATTGTTTTGGGGGTTGTTTACTTAATATTGTCAAATTGCTTTATAAACTACTAATTAAAATGAGTTATTATAAGATTTATTTGAACGACTAGTCAAACTGACTCGTAGTTTCAGTTTAAGACGGAAATACTTTTTTAGTTTAGATGGTAGAATTTCTGTCTATATGTGAACTTACTGAACTAATATTTATTACCCATTTTTACAGATATTCAAATAAGTGTTTACTAATAAATGAAAAATAATTGCAGTCAATTAATGCATTACTCGATCGATGTAGCATTTATAATTGAAAGTAATTATTTTTCAATGTTTTTTTTGTTGTGACTAGAAAAGGAAATAACTATATCTTCGAATGAAAATGATCAAAAGGAATAAGTATACAAATAGTTAGTATAAAATATAGAGATGCGTATTAGCGTGTATCAATAAACATGACTCGTAATAAAATCTCATGTACAAACTTTAAGGAAAACTCTTGCGGAGACTTTTCCTCAAAAAAAAAAAAATAAAAAAAAAATCTCTTGCAGAGACTTCAAAAAAATAAAATAAAACTCTCGCAATGTCTAAATTTAAATTTGCAATTTCCAAGACTTTAATCATAGCTAAAAAAATAAAACCTTAAGAAAACATTACTTGTACTTTCTAGTAATTAAAAAAAATAAGTATATAATTGGGCATCATATAAGAACTTAGATACAAATCTCAATTCTCATAATGATATCAATCCATACAAATTCTCAAGCAATTAATTACTTCAAACCCAAAATAAGATAACGTTTTCCTCGATTATTCCAAAAAAGTTAGAAACAAGTAAACATAATTGAAAATTGTGAATGAAGAAATAGGGAGATAATTAAATCTGACCTCTCTTAGCCAATTCAGAAGATGAAAATCCAGTTGAAGTGATGATAAGGGAGAGAAGCTGTCCCAATCCAAGTGCCAATAATGTCTTCTTCCTCAAAATCTTTTCCAAATTCTCCTTCACACCTCTCATTATTTTCCTGTTATATTCTCACTATTATTCTTATTCTCATTGTTGTTGTTAGCTGAAAGAAACACCACCACACCAACGATGATCGTACGTTCTCTCACTTTCAAATTTTTTGTGTGACAAATACAAATGAATAATCTTTCCTCTAAAGTAATAAATATATTTTTTTTTCTATTTTTCCAACGAAGCAATCTTAGAGTTCTAATACTTGAAAAGAGAGAGAAAGATAGATCACTCCAAACCTACAAAGCATCTCTTTGAAATGGTAAAGAATACAAACATATGTAGACATGAAGAAGAAGCATAAAATAAAATTAGAAAGAAATTGTTGTATGGTTATATCGGATGGTTGAAAGTGATTGCAAAGTTGACAATGTACAATGCTAGCCTTAATGTTGTGTAAATCGGCAAACTGAAAAAGTCAAATAAATAAATAAAATGAAATAGAATAAAAGAGTGAACATAATGACGCATACCACTTGAAATTTGAAAACGGAACCAAAGAATAATTCACCAATTATATTAGTTACGATTTCCTCAATATATGTTAAAATATTTAAAGTGTACGAGCATAATATTACTCATTTCTTCTCTGCATAAAATTTATATATATAGACATAAGAGTATTCCCTCGTCGACACTACTAAAAGTATACTCTAAAATCTACAAAAAACTTGGTTCAATAAGCACTCGTTGGATGAGGTTTGAAACTCACTCCAAGTCTGAACTCAAGTGAGTTTAATTTAAAGCTCAAGTCCCAATTTAGTTGTAATCACACGTACATATAATTTCTTAAAACTCAACGAAAATTTCAAGAATATTTGGAAAGTATTAATTAAATTGATCTACAAAGACAGCTCCAGTGCAAGTTTCAATCGATGACGACGATAAAGATTACAACGATGCCGCCACAGCCGCTAATACCTTCGGACTTAGGCAGTAACCTCAAATTTGAAATACTGAATCCACCCAGAAATGAAATATCAAAGTTACAGAATACAGAGAGAGAACAAAAACTCGGGTTAAATGAGCTTTATTAAAGAAGACCGAGACCACAAAAAACAAAACAAAAAAGTTAACCTTAAAAATACATATATATTGAAGATGTGTCTTCTGTAAAAAATGAATCAACTTATAATTGACCTATAAATCATCAATATACATTATGATTCTAACACTGTGGGTATAAGGTATAAGAGGAAGAGAAGAAAACATGAAGCAGTTGTCCCATATCTTCAAAGGTTGAATTCTCCAACAATGTAGTTTCAAACTCTTCCAGGGAAGAATCGATGTGCCAGATAGAAAAATGACACTAACCGTTCTTCTTCGATGTGATGAATTCCGCTTGCATTTTTTTTTTCCTAATTTTGTTCTGTATCTTCCACATATAGTGCCAAAAATACCTGAAATGAAATTTAATGTTAAAAATAAAATACTGAGTGTTGAAATAGCAGAATGAAGAGAGCTCAGAAAGTTATAGGTATTAATATAAACAAAATGGCATAGTAGAAATAAAAACACCATAAAGCACTTGCTACTACTGAAACAAAAGTTTTTTTTAGTAGTATGTTATTTTATATTAACCTCCCACTTTTGCCCTTCAAATATCAAATTCCTCATGTTATGTACAGGCATGCATACTTTGGCCTAAATGAACTCATTTTATGGAAATTCTAACACCCATAAGTTGCAAGAAGCTACATTTATCCGTCAGCAACCACAAGTGCCAGATGGGCACCTTTGTCATCAACTCTATTAAAGATTGTCTTCTACTGGAGTCTCTACTCAGTTATATGCCACGTATAAATTCAGACCCCAAAATACCATGGAATTCTGGTAACATCATGATTTAGCAATTACTGCGCCAACTCTAGATTTATCACAAATCCAGAAAATAGCTAAGAATAGAGCAGCTAGCATATTAAAGTAAATATACGCACACATCGAAATGGACCTACACACATGACATAAATACAAATTAAAGGATATAAACAAATAAAGTCTCGGCCACTTACTGAAGCAAAGCCACTTTAGGTGGGAAGAAGAGGTTGTCTTTCATCAGGTCCCACACGATGACTAGCCTGGAAACAGCAAATAGTAAATGAGGGTAACAATGTGTTTCAGAAGAAATAACATAATCATCTGCAGAATTATAACAGATTGTACCTCATCATTAGCTCCAGCAGCCATTTCTATCAAGGATGGCTCCTTTAACCTGGAAGAATAGACATTGAGAAGATGCAGGGTGAGACTAAGATCTTCCTCCAGAATGAAAATTGGAGTCCAGAAAAAATGTTAAAATTAATAAGAAAGAAGCCTGGAAGCTATTTCAGCACGAAATAATGTAGATCCAATCAGCCAAAGAAATTTTAACAAGTAATAAAAATAGATAGATAAACGTTTACATTTTCAGGATATCAAAAGTGACTTGCTCCAATACATGCCAGAAATGTCTTACATTTGAGGAATTATTCATTAATATTAGGACTAATATGTACCAGTACCCGATCCCTGCTTGATGTATCTTTTCCCACAGAAAGACCCCACCCCCATCATACACTAATTAACAAGGGGGAGAATGCAGTTCTTCACTACAGAAAACAGAAGTAAATAGAACATATCCAAATCCAAAATGGAAAGAAATGGCAGCATTCTGATAATGTACAGGGAAACTATCCATAATTTGTAAGTGCATCAGAATCAAACACGTTGGAATATTTCATGGTGTTGTCCTGTCCTCACCCATCCAAGAAATTAGCCTCATAGAATTACTAGGTCTAATAGCAGGAAATAAAGTCATGAACTAAATCAAAGTGAGTCAACAGACTATAGTCAGATTTAGCTTTTAGGTAAGTCCATCCATATCCTGTACATATAATTGAACCCTTAACGATAGCATTCAAGAGATGGGACTCAGAAGATGCAAACGCATTTTAGCAGGATAACCAGCAGAAGATTATATGTTTCATGTATGTGATTAATTTGGAAAGGAAAAAAATAAATACCTATGATCATCCTGCACATTCACTCTCTCAAGCATACCACTTTGCTGGTCATCCTTAGCTTTTGCAAGAGGCGAAAAGAACTAGACAAATAACAAACCAAGAGGTAAGTCCCAAGAAGTATACATGAAAAATAACAGAGACTTCCGTTAATAACGGTACCTGGTGCATTGAAATGAAAACTACTGAAATCCCCAACATAAAATTTATGGTCAATGTGTGGCCAAACATGATAGCAGATGCTATGCCTGTAAATATTGTGGCTACAGTAGATGAATACTTCTTCAGAATCGTATCTGGTAAAATATTGAAAAAGCCTTGGGTGAGCAATTATTATGAAACATTAACTATAAGTTATAGTTGGCAATAAAGAACTAAGACAGTAAAGCACGTGCATTATTAGTCCACTAAAATATGTGAATCATCTCAAAAAATACTAAAATCGTCCTCTTACCAGCATATTTGAAGAAAAAGGAGGATAAAATTCCCTGTGCTGCATTGTTACATATTAAAAGCACGGTAGCTTTTGAATGTCCTTCCAATATATTAAAGCTGCTAGGACCTGAATCATTTAAGTTACATTATTAAATAGGAACACGATAAAATTTCACCATCTAAAGCAAGAACAGTCCTCCGATCTGCAATGCAATTGCACCCAAATAGAAGAAATGCCTAGAAACCATGTCCTACACTTCCACAACAATACTAGTAATGTAAAAGCTTGCAGAAGGTAGAACTAATCTACAGGAGGAGAAATAACATTTTTGCACCAATACCTTTAAATATGGCAAATGCAAGAATTCCGAGAAAGTTGAATATAGCTCCATATCCATACAAAAATAAGTTCTGCAGATTAAATGACAGAGTATGCAAAGAAAAAGTGAGACCCTCTTTGCGGGAGACATGCAATATCTTATGGAAAAGATTTGTAATCAGAAGTCGCAGGATAAATATTGTACAAATTCTTAAATTCAAACCATTCTCCAATGTATCAGTCATGAAATGAATCAACATTTACGTCAAAATAAACTAAAAGAAATGAATTAACACCACATTTATCTTATTCCAAGGTTACCGCCACAAATATGTAATCTCAGGCAAAAACCATCCTCAGAATTGTAATGAATTGACATGCACATGACTAAAAAATGTCTGGCTTATGGAAATGAAAAAATTTAGGCAGTAACCAATTATCTTTAAAATGGCCACAACTTTTTTGTCCCTTCTGCACTCACAGGGACGGGGATTTTTGAAGAGGGTTCACAAACTTGACAAAAGGGGTCAAAAGACAAGCCTGCAAGAATCAGGACAGATACTTTATATGATACACTAAAAAAACTTAATTATGTTATCACCTGAAGATAAATGCTGGTGTCATACTGGCTTTTTAGAGCATATTCATTGAAGACTGATGCCATAGAAGGAACAGTAACCTATATCAAACGTTGGAAAGTGAGTTTTCATTGCAGAGAACAAATATACGAGAAAGCCTAAAAGGCAAACAGAGAAAGCAAATCATGTATGGGCATACATATCCAAGCACATGATGAATGTGATCATGAGTAGATGCCTTGAATCACTTACAAATATGGTAGTATACACATATGCAACAGTTGTGACTGGAAGAGCCAAAGCAGTGGTGTCGGGTAAGGATTTAAGTTGATTTATGCTGATACCAATCAGCAACAATGCAAGAGCCTCCCACTGCAATTTAACAACAAATCACTAGAGAGTATGGACATTATAATACATGTTGCTTTTATGGCTCATCTTGCAACTAATCGTCAAGCTCTTATTTCATTTGCATCCCAAGAACTGGTGAACCTTCATCATCCATAAAAATTTTCAAACTCTACCACCTTAGCCTCTCAATCAACACAACTAACCTGAATTACTGAAAATCGGCGTTTCATCATGAACTTCAGAAGTACAGCAATGACCAAAACCTGTAAAACAGTAAATATGAAAACAATGATAATAAAATGGACATACTAGATAAAATTAAATAAAACAAAAGTACAGATATTTCCATTCCTATTTGAATATAATGATAAGCTTTATCAGTCCTCGTATCAATAAAAGAGATTCTGATATGTTGGATGCCTTGCACAAAAGAAGAAGAAATATGCTCTGGAATTAAGTAGACCTGAGTATCTATAGTTGACACAACAGAAGCATAAAGCTGTAGGAGATTTGCTTAGCTGTAAGTTTTAAAAATACTACTTCCACTTAAACTTGTTCTGGCTCATACTGAAAAAACAAACATGCAATTGAGATGTTCTTTCTTGATGAGATCTATGAACTGCCATAGTAGCTTGAGAAAAATTTGAGAGTGGACTCTCCTGCTTACAGAAACCATTAATCAAGAAAACAAATTAATCAAAAACAACTTCTCAGGCATGAGAGTAAAAAATAAATCATGCATAACATCTTCCAAGCCTTGTCATTCCACAATGTGTTGAAGGCCAATAAGATAAGCCACTAAATTCTACCACATCAAATATGGGTAGCTTCACTGGAAACATACCTTTAGATTGCTCAACATTTTCACTGTCGCAGGGTTGAAATATAGCTGGAAGACACGGTTTGAGGATAGAGAGTTATTAGTTATCCAATACATAGAGAAACAAGTGAGGAAATGTCGCTCAGTATTCAATTACAGAAACAGTGAGAGCACATCCAATAAAAAATAACCATAATTTGCTTACAGTTGGATACAGAGGGCCTTGCTTAAGTTTAATAGTTGTTAAAACAGCTATACACTACAATGGTTTCTCTTTATTGGATAAAGGGGTGACAGGATTCAACATATGCAATATTCAGGACATTAATAATTTATACAAACAGAAAGTTGTTTAAAGTAGGATTTTCTTATCATTTTGTTGTTGTGGTTGTTGTTGTATAGAAAGAATACAAGTTTACCTGCATAATGAACTTCAGGTAGTTATTTATAGCATAGAGAAGGGCTGGAACGGCAAGTAGCATATTGCTACGAGCAGCCTGCAAATAAAAAATAAGGTATATTAAAAAGAAATGCATTAAAATGAGTTTGAGGGCAATACCACAATACAAGTTGGGGGGGGGGGGATACTAAATATATTATATTCTAATTTTACTGGTAAAATGCATATGATATAGATTGAAGTATCATTGAAGCTGGATTCTAAGGAGTTAGATCCATGTTTAAAAGCACCTGAACAAAAGTGGAGATTGAGAGAAGTGGCTTCTCACCAGCCTTCTGTCTCCTAGCCTGCAGGAGAGAGCCAACTCCATAATTATGACAGGGCAGAGATGGAGAATGGATTAGACAGTTATATACACCTCAGTAGCCAGCAGTCTGCTAACACATTAAAATTGTTTTTGGCTATGCTATAATGTTCCATCTTGTCATATATATTAATGAACTACATACAAAGACCTGCATGTGACCACTGAGAGAAAGATTTAAGTGCATAAGCTATATATTAGCTCATTACAATTTCTAATGAGGTTTTGGTGAGAATTGGTGACAATACTCAGGAGAGATTTATAAAGGAACAGCCTCCTTTCTAATGTACTCAATTTAAAATCTCCAAAATATCTTAGCCGACTTTAAGTATCATATGTATAAATTATAATTTAGTACTTTGCCATAAGACCTGTCAAATTCCTATCAAGAATCTGAGTAGATGTACTTGAAACATAACAACTTAGGGTGATCCTAGTGATTCTTCACCAATATCATATCGTATGCATTAATGTAATTATTATGTTGAAACATCATCAAATGCTTTTCATCCCTAATAACCTTACTGATAAAGTGCACCATCCATAACTCTCCATTTTCATTTTTTTCATACGGCTTTTCACCTTTCCGCATTAGCCATATTGTCCAATAAAAGAACGAAACTCCTTTTCTCTTTATATGTTGGCATGTTGCTTTAAAAAATATAAGAATACGAATAGTTTTCTTCATTCTAATGATTGAATGGATAGAAGTACCTGGAATATAAGCATTGCAATTGCGAATAGAACTTTTGCAATCTCCGTCAAAAAGTTAACACTGATGGGGCTAAACATGAAGCGTCCATCAACCTTTGACATAAAAACCAGAACAGGCTGGAAAAGACATATTAAACATTAGACAAGGTTTAGTATACTTATAAGACCAGAGATATTGATAAGCATTCACACTGTAGTTTTTTTTTTAAGAAACTAAGTTTATTAGAAAAACAAAAGTAGAAAGTACAAAGGAATGAGAAATCCCCAAAGGTGAAATCAACCTAACTACCAATAAAACTCCAATTTCTTGCAATATCTAACACAAAAAAGGCCTTAAAATCTTTGTGATTTGAGGGCACGGCCCACCAAGCAACTTAAACTTAACTATATCCCGCACCTCCTCTAAATAATACTCTTTATCCTTAAAGATTATGTTCACTTCTTCATTCTGAAACAATCATTCCTATTTCTTTTGATTACAGGACTCTTTCTTTTCATTCTCATCAGTCATCAATAATGCTCGGCCAATCATGTCACTATAACACAACAAAAACTAAAACACACCATTCCTTCTACTAAAATGATTCAACTAAAGCATGGCATTAACATTGCCAACAGTAAAACACTATCATCCTCACTAGCATAAAATCAATAGGATAAAAGCATCAAAAGCATACCTGTAAACCAACTAGGACACAATCACCGCCAACCAACAAGAAATTAAGCACCCGCTGCTTTGATGAAACCTTGATCCTATGCCGATCATAAGCTCGTGAAACAGCCTTAGTTGCTGGATTAACTATTTTGGAATGACAGACACTGCACTCTATCATCCCGTTCATCATCAGCCAACCCCCCCAAGGCAGGCTACGAGAAATTCAACCTGGAAAACAAAACGTTAACACCAATCAACAACCATTTCGATTAAAAGCACAATCAAACACCAAAAGCCTCCATCCATAATCCAGTACATAACTATCACTTCAAACTCAAAACACGCAGTACAACACACAATTAAGATGCTCAAATGAAAAAAACACTTTTTTTTGCCTGAAACAAACACTGCTGTAGTTCTTCTACATTACTACAGCTAAAACACAATTGATCCAGCTCAGATCATGATACCGATCAACGTACCCGTCGTAAGAGAATTAAATACCGGTTTCCGATTCGGCAACTAGATCTGAGAGAGGCTGCGCCGCCGCGATCTGAAATGCTGCTCCGACCACAGGGAATTAATAGCACATGAGACTGAATTCAATTCAATTCATTTTCCCTCCTTTTATACATGTGGAGACTGAAGGAGTAGTGAGAGAAAGTTGAAGAAATATGTATGAAAAAGGTTTTTGATTTCGAGATTTTGGAAATTTGGGCGATTTTGCTTTGGATCTAAGATGCAGTAGACCGCTAACTAACATTCGTTGAAAAAAATAGATAAATAAATATTTTTCAGTTAAAAAAACGTAAATGAAATATGAATTCATACGGAATATTCCACGGGTTAATGTTTATTAGGTGTATAGATTTAAGATCACCCTACATCATTAATTTTTTATATACCATCAAATATTATATTATACTGATTTGTCGTGATTTCTGCATGACAAATAATATTGTTACAGTAGAATTGTGAATTGTCCCGTATTATTGTTACAGTGTAATTCAAAAAATGTAAATAAAATTTTATTGTATTAATTAATTCTTTTCTTTTAGCACCAACTCAATCTGATATGAATTCTAATACAGTTGAATTCGATTATATATGTAGTAATGTAGAGGCAAAACTAACCTATTACTTTGGCGATTTTTTTTTTTTTTGAGGGAAAAGATATATACACATCATGTTGGAAAGTTGAAATTGCAATCAATTAAACCACCATAGATAATAGGTTACAGGTAGATTTACCAAATAAAAAAGAATAGATTATAGCAAATTACAAGTATTGCTTTATTTACTATAGCACGTTCCATATTTAAATGTAATCTCACAAACTATAGTATTAACCTTTGTTATTTTATAGAAGATTTCGTACAAAGAAAATAATCGAATATTAATATGCAAATTACATTACATTTTAAGCGATTCGTGAAATTTGATGTTTTCTTGAAAATCTCATTAAGTATGAGGTATTCATTCGTCAGTTTCATACTATGGGAATTCGTAATTTGTTAGTTTCATATTCTTTGTAATACTAGTATACTACACGTGCGATGTACAGGGGATGTTATTAAAAAAAATATTTATGTATAATAATAAAATTATATTCCATCATGAATTTCGCGTATAAATATATGAATTATATCGTTTGAATTATAAATTACTTATGTATTTTTCATTATTGGAAAAATCAGCCTTGCCGGCTCTAGCCGTATTAGAAATACCCAAGTTGGTTGTAAAATCAAGAAGGTAGGGTCCTGACTGCTCAGTTGGTCTCGACAACGATTAATAGGCAAATTAGCCATGAATAATTTTTTTCTATTTTTAAAATATTTTTATTCAAAAAATGATTAAATAAAAATTTAGAGGTTTTTCACTCTTTTTATACAACAACCTACGTCCCAATGTTTCAATCTACAACCAATGTGGAATGTATAAAATTTATAAAAAGTTGCAGAACTAATTTGAGGTTTCGATTTAAGATTACCCACTCTTTTATACAACTCATATCCCAATATTTCAATTTACAACCGATATGAGATGTGTGGTAAGTGAAAATTTAATATGCAAAATGGGAATATGTAATAATATATTATAAAATAAAAATAAAAATGCTCAGGCGAAGATAATCTAAATGGAATTTTATATGTTATTATATGTAACTTTATGAACCCACTTGTAGAGAAACAAAACATCATAGTCCCGATGATTGATATGTAACTTTAAAACTTCACAAATCTACACACACGCACACACACACAAATGAGGAATGAAAGAAAAAAAAATATTGAAAAAAAATCAAATGCATTATCTTTAAAGATTTTAACTCATTAAAAGAGTTTGGATGTGGATGTTGAATTTTTTAATATATTTAATTAAATAAAAAATTTAAAATAATTTAAATTAATATATTAAAATATCTTATTATATTTGTTTAATATATTTAATTCAATTTTAATTCAAAAATATTTAATTCCTAAAAATTTAAAATGTATCGTATTAAATTGATAAAATCAAATACCAAATATTATACTTGATCTCAATTTGCAGAGATCATTGTTAAACCTCATAACTCATAGTTTGTTCATATACAATATCATTTATTTGTTATTCAATGTTGGATAAATTTTGGTTTAAAATTAAAATATATAAGTTTAACTATTTAAAACATCTTTAAAGTTGAAAACTTAAATATGAAAACTTAAAAATCTTAAAATTATCTAACATTAAAATGATAAGACCAATTAATACATTTCGAGTTTTGTCCATTCAGAATTTATATATATTTAATCTAAAATTTTATATGTAGATCTTGATTTTTTAAAATATATTTAATCAATGAGCATTTCTAAATGCACTATTAAACTTTCTTTATATACCACTATTACATTTAATTCAGAACTAAATAATTATAAATTTACATAAATATCATTTTTAATTTTAAAAATTACTTAAAAAGAAATAAAATAAAAATAAAAAATCTCCTCCTTATGTATTAAAAGTCATTTATATAAATCCGTATGCATTTTTCATGCATAATAATATTTTTAAATTTTTTAACGTGTGATGATTTTTGTTTGAAAAATTAAAACCACAAGCCTTAACTATTTAATTTATATATAAAATTGATGACATAAATATATTTAACAATTAATTACCAAGTTCTATTAATACATTTAATTCAAAATTTTAAGTAGATTTAATTTAAAATATTCGATGTGTATATTGATTAATACATTTAATTTGAAAATTTAAATATATTTAATTGAAATTTTGATGTGGATCTGGAATGATTTTAATATATTTAATCAACTTAAAATTTTAAATTTTTTTAAATTAATACATTAGAACATTCACTCATAACACTTAAAAGAATAATAATTAATATAAATTTATGATCCACGTAATGAAAAAAATAGGTGTTTAGAAAATTCACATATAAATCAACCATTTAAAGGCCACCTAATTTTTTCATTGAATGAACAGAGTAATTTTTGATAAAAAATAGTATTTTTGCTAAATAAAAATAATAATTTATAATGTTGAAATTCTAGTATTGAAAGATTATATAATATAAATATTAACTAATTAATAAATATTATACTTTTATTTATAGAAAGTGTATTTAGGCGGGAAAAAACGTATTGTTACTATTTATAGTGAATATCTTACTTTTAGATATAATATAGATATAGATGTATCGATTGATTTCCACATATTAGGTAATTAGTTAGATTATTATTTATAATTTTTGTTACTCCATCCGTCTCAATTATATAGGTAATTTGATTTTCGTTAGGATTAAAAAATATATTGAAAAAGACAGTTAAATAAGTAAATTTTCTAATATGTCCATATTTATTTCTTTGACAATCAATTGATATTTGATGTAAACATATTAAATATGACATTTATTAATAAATGAACTAAATATATATAGAAACAAGCATATATATTGAGACATCCAAAAAATAAAAACAAGTATATATGAATGGGGGCGGAAGGTGTGTATAAGTAATTCCACATATTTAGACTACTCCCATCAACAATCTACAACAATCCAATCTTTCAATAAAATAATCATTTATCTATCCTCCACGTACATGACCAACTCAACAATCAAAATCCACAATTTTTCAAGTTTATTAACAATCATCACCAATCCAAAATAATTTATTTTACTTGATTATTTATAAATTATCTATATCTATAATTATTTTTTTATTATATTTTTCAAAGTTAAAATTATTTTATATTTTAAATTATCAACTACAATAATAAAAATATAATTATCATATGAACATTACAATGGATGAAAAATTATTAATAAGTGAGAATAAATGATTTTTTAGTATGATTCCAAGTATGTCAATATTAGGCTCATTTTATAGACAACTAAGAAATACTACGAATTATGATATAGTTTTAATTTTTTAATATATAAATTATCCATAACAATAACAATTTAAAATTGTATCCAATAATAATATAATTGACAAATTAAATAATGACATTTAATTGACACCTGGCGGAGAGAGGGTAGATGGTGGGATGAAATATCGATTATGGCACGATTGTTCTGCCAATCTGCTTGGCAATCGATTGGGCTAATTTCATGATTTTAACATTTTTTTTTTCCATTTTTGTGTCTTTAACTAACAATCGATTGTGTCGGATTGTTAATGTGAATAGTTTTAGTAACTCGCAACAATTAGATTAATCAACTTACTATTGAGAAAAATTGACAATTCTTTAAAGTTGATCGACCAAAATCTAAATTTAAAAAAAATAGTATATTTTTTGTGAAAAATGTCCCAATATCAGTATGACGTTGCCAGAGAAATGTTGAGCGGAGACGAGTATGTGTGCTGGAATATTTGAGTGACTGTTTGGCGTCATCAATGAATGAGAGTACGTGTCCAAAATATTCCGACAATATACTTATCCCGGCTCGACATTACTCCGGCAACATTGTATTGGTCTTGGAACATTTTTCAAAAAAATTATATAATTTTTTAAAATTTATCTTTTGGTCCATCAACTTTAAAAAATTGTAAAAATAATTCAAACGAATGGAAGTGAATTGAGCCTACTAGTGAGCTACTCAAAATCTATTTGATGAATATTAAAAATCGACTCGAGATTAGTCAATGTAACATTAGTACTCTGCTTTTCATTTTTTATTCCATTCAACAACAAAATTAGTAAACTCAATTCTCTCATTTGTTACTCTATTAGCTCAATTACTTCTAGGAAATCCATGATTTATTTCCATTTTTTTACTCAATGGAGGCTTTGGAATTCCATGCATTTTATTTCTCGATCATCTCTTGTTATTTTATTTTGCTTGATGAAATTGGACATGAAGAAATATATCTCAATATTTATTTTGCTTGATGAAATTGAACATGAAGAAATATATCTCAATATAACCCAGATGAAATGTCAATAGTTGTAATCAAATAATATGAGTTGAAGGTAGGGGTGTAATTGAGTAGAGTCAAGTGGTAACCTTATCGAGCCTGAGCTCAATAGGGAAACTTGAAGCTTGACTCAACTTGACTCGAGCTCGGTCAAGCTTTATTTTTGAACCCGAACTAGATTCGATAGCAAACTCGACAAACTCAAACTCAACTCAATCATGTATTAATGTTAAATAAAAAATTATATTTATTTAATTTAAAATGAAAAATAATTTAATTACCTCAAAGCTCGATTAGGCTCGCGAGCTTTGTCGGACTTAATATGATTGAGCTTGAGCTCGGTAACTACTCAAATATGCACAGAAAATAATTTAATGTACTACAAATACAAGATGTTTATATTAAATCAGCAAACCTACATTACGAGCAGTTTTGTTCAGATGGAGAAATAGATATGGAGACTACAAAATTGAAGCGAAAAATGAATTTGATGAAATAATCATACTTGTTGGAACATATAAAACTTAATCGTGAACGAACTCTGTTAGCATTGTTTCATGTTGAATTAGCAGTTTCATTTTATTTTGTTAGTATCAGGACAAATTTAGCATTATTAAAGCTCATATTAACATTACCATAACTCATGTTAGCATTAGCAGAAAAACTTGCTAGGAACATTATAAACTAACCATGAACAATACTATTAGAATTTAGTTATATTAGCATAATCGTTCACTAGTGAATACATCAGTTCATTAGTTGTCAGTGTTTGGAGCACCATATTTAACCAAAATGAAAGAATGCAAAACTCAAACTCTAAGCAAAGATTTTTCTTCTCCCCACAACCATGCGTAAGTGTATACATCCTCAAAGATGAACATGTTAAATCAGCAAATCTATACTACAAAATTGAAGCAAAAAATGAATGTGATGAAGTAACCATACTTGTTAGAATATATAAAACATAATTATGAACAAACTCTGTAACATTGTTTCATGATGATTTAGCAGTTTAATTTTATTTTGTTAGCATCGGGAAACTTGTTGGAACATGTAAAACCTAGCACTGTTGACACTATATGGTTTAGCTGTACATTTTGGTGTATTAGCATTATCGTTCACAAGTTTTAGTATTGTCATTGCTTATTTTAGTATTATCATAAAATCAAGAATAGAGACAGTCACTAAATGCAAGAAGAATCCTTTAAGGACCTACAAAAAGTGCAACTATAAATGTTTCAAGAACTGTAGGAAGAAGTAGATTTTAGACTAATCACAATATAGTTTTTTGTACTGCTAATAATGACATACCACAGTAAAAAATGCTAACATCAGTGAACGATGATGATAATTCAACAAATTTCTGACAATATTGTTCATGGTTAATTTATAATGTTTCTAGCAAGTTTTTCAACACTGTCTCATGGCGAAAACTTCACTAAATATAAGGTGAATTATAAAAATACACGATAAAGAAACATCTCTGTAAAGTTGTTCTTCAAAAACAGGAATTTCTACAAAATATCAAAATATCCACTACAAAATGGATGACTAAAAATAGTTTTGAATGTAGGCAAACACCAAAAATCAACAACCCTAAAAAGAACTACTATGGAGGATGAATCTCCAGAATAGGTTGTTGAGCATAAAACGTCTAACACTCAGCATGACATTATTTAGACTGCGACAACTCTTGTTTCTTTGTAGATTTTTCTCTCGAATTTTCAATCAAATAATCTGAAACATTGAGCTCTCTTTTATAGATGAGTAGTAATGTTTGAGAGATACCAATATCGTTCATTTTCTTCCTACATAAGGAATAAGATAAACATGAAAATATGAAACAAGAAATGTTATGTTATCAAAAAGGAAATATCATATCAAAAAGGAAATATTGTATCAAGATACAATATCACTTGCTTCTTCAACGTCCATAGATGCAGTAACATCCCTGATTTCAAGCCTAGAAATGGTCAAAGGAGCCGACGGATAGAATCGTATCATCTAATAACTCCATTTAACTCGAGCTTAAAATGATCTTGGACCTACCAAATTGAGATAGAAAAAATCATCCAATGTATATTTTAAGAGAAGTCGAGTCATGGAACTTTCCACCTTAAGAGAAGCTTATAAAATTTTGTGTTCATATACATATATATATATATATATATGTTATAGTATATCTCA
This sequence comes from Perilla frutescens, assembly GCA_026008535.1. Lineage (NCBI taxonomy): Eukaryota > Viridiplantae > Streptophyta > Magnoliopsida > Lamiales > Lamiaceae > Perilla > Perilla frutescens. Next base: position 47,073,427 of record BRKX01000010.1, on the reverse strand, counting down.
GTCACACTGTCTAACAATAAAAAATATGAAAATATTATTGGATGATTTTATTTAAACTAGTACAATATTTACTCTTCAGTATAAAACATTAATTATGTTGGTTGATTGTATTTTAAAAAGAAAATAATGTATCTAGCTAGTTATTCATTATTAACTATGCGCAAGACCCTAAAGGATCTTCGTAAAGTTTATTAAGCAAAAATTATAATAATTTTGATTCAAGCTTATAGAATACATAACTAACTAAATATGAGCTACATATATATTTCCACTAATTTAATAATGAAGATATGAGATCCAAAAATTTCATTCGGTGATGCTAGAGGATAAATATCCACGCTAATACTTTGTTGGGAAATTGGGTTTAATAAAGTGAGTTATTAGTCTCATTATATCCGATTATTAGTGGCCATAATATTTAACTTTGGAGGAGTTAAATAGTGTATGATTGATCTCCTTTGAATTATATAATCATAGTGTTTTAGTTTCTCAAATTCGATTTTCGGTGAGTGAGAAATTAATCGTGAAATTGGTCATGTGAAAATGGCATGTATATTGTGGTGAAAATGTACCGTGTTACATTTGAGAGATCCCATAGTTGAAGCTTAAGTTGATTAAGCTTGTACTTAAGTGTGTAATCACTTGAGTGTAACATCTGATGTGTACTAAGTGTGCGAGCTTTAAGTCCATACGAGCTAGCTTGGTTGTGCCAATGTCCATTCTCATTCTCAGGATATGAACAATTATAGTGACAGTGATAGTGTCTCGTGTCTTGGCATTGGTCATTGGGTGAACTTTGATTTGGACTTGGTTAAATTTGAGTCTAGCCAAAATCAATCTTAGTCAATTCAGATCAAGTGTCGGGTAATCTATCAGGAGCAGATTCAGAGACATATCAATGTCCGACCTATTGATGTACATGGATGTGACTCTTGATCTTTTGGAGTATAATCGATTCTCACTCATGGTGGAGAGTTAATACTGCAGTGGTAGTAACTTATAAGAGGTTTCAAATGTGAATTTGAATGCATCATCATGGGGGTTACAAATGTGGCTTGAATGCATACTAGTAACTCATGGTAGGTTATACTATGGTTTGCATGTCCAAACTCTAATCCTAAATGAGGTGGAATGTATGCCTATAAGTAGGTGCTCTCGCATACTTTGTTAGAGAGCACAAGGGAGAGAAGTTTAGAAAAATTATAGAGAGTAATAGAGAGTTGTAGAGAGAACTTATCTCTAGATCGAACTCCCTGCATTTTGCATCATTCATCGAGTCTCATATGCTTCTCAGTTCTTCTATTATCTAGTTTGATAGAGCCTACCGGTTTGTGGTGCTACTACTAGGTGAGATGAAGCCGTTTTATCTTTAAGGACAAATGTTAATACCGTGAGCACCAGTCGAGGCATAATTATCTTGCGAAAATAGGTCTCCTTGACTCAACTTTCTCCATTTTAACCTTGTTTGCTATTTGTTCCGGATTCTGTCGAAGGCATTTTAAGTTTGTTTCAAAATCGATACAAGAAGTTTCCTATACAAGAACAGAAAATTGAACCCATTTCCGTTCATGCATATGATTCGGTGATTCAGTCTGTGTTTGAAGTTGTTCTAGAGAAGTTAAGTCTAGTTTGGAATCCTGTTCCACAAAGGTGAGTTTGTTCTCGTGTGTTTATATTTTTATTTCTATTTATCTTGTGGTTTTCTTCTCCTCTGTTTGTTTTGTGTCTCAGTTCAAGGATTGGAGCATTGTAATATGTGATTACAATCGAATGAGAGAATTTATTTAGGACGGATCCAAGAACAGAAACAATATCAAAGAAAACGATTCTAGTTTGGATGTTCAAGTTCGACGTAGGTAAACCTGAAGCAGTTCAAGTTCATTGAAGATGAATCCTAAATTGTTCAAGACGAGTTTGGATATTACAGTTCATGAAACTACTCAGAACGAACCCAGGAACACATAAATAATCCTATTTGAGTTACATTATGTATTTGGTTTCTATTTTGATACATTCGTAATTCATCTTTTTATTTCTTATGGAAGGTCCAGTTCCAAAGTTTATCAAAACCATATAAAGACATTATTTTTCCCAACATACTTCCCCTCAAGTTGGTGCATGAGGATCTCGAATACCACATTTGCCAAGTGAGTTGTGAAAGCTTTTACTACAAACTATCAGTATGTCAATTGGTCTTCGGACTTAATAAATGAAAATCGAATTATCTGAGCTTCGAGTTTTTGCTTAATGAAGTGACGATCAATTTCCACATGTTTAATTCAATCATGTTTGATAGGATTATGAGCAATACTAATTGCAATCCTGTTATAATAGAATAAGTTCATCTCTCATTCAAGAACAAATTATATTCATGCAACCACCTTCGATTTTCTATTTCTTCACATCACTAGGTTTTTTCAACAAAAGCTAAATGAGCCGAGCTAGATCTTTCGTCGGAGATATTTCCTGCTCAATCAGCATCTGTGTAACTTTCCACTTGTAAAGTAATTGTTTTTTGTGAACATAGGTCATGTTGAATGATAAGATTTCATATATAGAAGAATCTAAATCACGACATTCATATGATCTTCACTTGGACAATGCATAAATTAGCTCACTAAACTTATATTACTTGTAGGCAATGTAAGGTCGCGTATGATAGAGATAAATAAGTTTTTTGACCGCTTAGCACCAAAAAAACGTTATTAGTGCAATCAAGTTTGAGATCGATTGATACATTAACAATATTTGAGGTTTGATCGGCCTGAAGTTTTGTTAATTCATTTTGTTTAGTTAATTCCATTAGAATAGACGACTCATCATTAGATGGGAGGAGAATGTCAACCATGGAATATGATGATATTGGTAGGTTAGAAAATTGAAAATAGTATCATTGGCTTTGATGCCATGACAATTTGTGGTAAAAAAAAAATATTATTTCTTTCAAATTACTATCTATTTAAAAGAAGAAAATTGCTAAAAAAAACAAGAAGAAAAAAAGCATATATAACAAAATGCATAACTGACTCAATATATGAGTTATATACACATTGCCACTAATATAGTAATAAAGATATTAGATCACGAAATTTTCTCCATATATTGGAGGACAACTCATGCCAACAAGCTTTATTTGCTAATATAGCAGCTTTGATTTCTCTTTGTTGTATACAATTTCACCATTTGGGTAGGAAAATCTTAGTTGTAAATGGGGGGAAAATGATGTATACTTAATACCAAACTTTTGTAACTATAACTATAATACCTCAACTTCTAGTAATTTTACCCTCAATGTTTTACAATTCTAAGTTCCATATGTTTTATCGATAACTAAAAAAGCTGAGTCACCACTTAGAGAACGCGTTGACAAGAAATCTTGCTCGTTTCCTCACATAAGATATTAAATCACACTCGAAATTATTATTGTTTAGTATAAATTGATGGACTTTTAGGATCTACATGGAGGTATGGTAGTTAGATTTTGTTGAATTTTCGAGACCTCGTCATTTTGGCTTATGTGAAATATTTTTTTCTTGTCCAAGTATTTTCCGACGTGATAACTAAGCTTTAACTTGTCCAAAAAACTTGTGGAGTGTAGAATTGTGACCAAAATGAAACATTATGGCAAAATTACTGTCAAAGATAAGTTGATGTATTATTTTTATAAGTTGAATCTCTTGTTTTCATAAATATTTTTAATCTACATGCGATTAGAAAATAAACTATATAATTGGGACGGAAGGAGTAGCATTTTTCTCGTTATATATACATATAAGCAACGAATTACTTTACATTAAGCAACGAAGTACTTTACGTTAAGATATGTCTTGTGTGAAACAAGATTGCTTTACATTAAGATATATCTTGTGTGAAACAAGATTGAAATAGGGAGTAAATATTAATCAATAAAGCTAGAAAATATTCCACTATGCAATGAAATTAATTTATGGTGTAAAAGAAAATTGTTGTAAGTTAGTAAATTAGCTCATGCCATAAAAATGATCGCATCAGTAATTCTATGATTGTTTGTTTACAAGCAATAAATTTATATACATTAAGCAACAAACAAATATATATTAAGCAACAAACAATTATAACTTTAAATTAAAACATTGAAAAATCGAAGAAACAAAATAAGATGAAAGGAAAAAAAATCAAAGATGTTGTATGTTATATTTGGAAGGAATATTATAATATATATGAAACCTACCAAATAGAAATAACTTTAGATATGGAATTGACGATTCCTATGGATTCCATCAACTAAAATTACAAAGTTAACCTCCCTAACATCAAATGTGACATGATATATAATTACAAGATCATTTAATTTAAATTAGGAAATCAATCTCCACCATTTATCTGATCAGATCCAACAGTCAATAATCATTTCTATTTCTCACACCAAGCAAACTTTCTCACCTGAACCAAAACTTATATATATATATATATGTATGTATTAAATTGTTTGTGAATAATATTTGAATTTATCCAAGTAAAATATTAAAACAAATGTTAAGTTAAAAAAATATGATGGAGATTATAAATGAGTAAGATATAGTAATGTGAATATTTAGCTTTAAAAAAGTATTGTTGGAAATAAGTATATTTGAGAAAGGAGGAAATAACTTTTGATGTGACATGCATGAATATTCCTAGAAGTAGTTCCAGAAAGTATTTCTCAACTAATAGAGATGCCTGAGACCATCTCTTACCCAATTGCAAATCCCATTTTGCAGTTAACAAACTGCTCCAACCCACCCTCAAACGCAACATCATTTTGCTGTAAAATCTCAAATTTGAACAATGTATACCCATATATGCATGATGTATTGTTCATCCATGCATATTGCTTTTTCAAAAATCTGAAATTACAAAATAGTCCTTCTTAATCTCTGCCAAGGTTTAAAAAAAGTTTTTAGTCTCGATGCGTTTTCCCATAGTACCACGAGGCGTAAGCCTCACAACAATAAGAATAAATATAATTTTTAGCTCATAACCTTGGACATAAACTCGTATAAATCATATCAAAGAACATAATTTCCATAAAAAGTCATAGAAGTCATTAAAGTACTAGTTTAAAGTTTTCAAATTATAAATTAAATGCAAATATTCAAATCAAAACAAGTGAAACAATCTTCATATTCACTCTGAGTCTCCCCTCCAAATTCCTCCTCATCAAAGTCCTCATCCACAAGTCCTTGGGATTTTTTCCCTTTCTCTCAGCCTTGGTACGCTGTGAGGAGAGTTGTGCAGAGTTCACAGACTGAGATGAAAGAGAGCTGGTTTCTTTCTTTTACCGCATCATCGCGCGAGAGCAAATATTCAGCGAGCTGGCCGAACTAAGGCTTAAGCCTCGTCGGAAGCTGTTGGGGCAGAGCCTAGAGGCGTTTTTTGGCTGATCCTTTTCGAGGCGGCGGCTCGATGCGTTTTTTAAAACCATCGCTGAGAATCCCTGCCTATTGCTTTCTTCTCATCTTTCAGCAGGCAGAGATTTATTCATTCATCTATTAAAGTTTTAATTCATCTTTAATCTCAGCACCAACAAAAACAACAGATACTTCAGAAATGAAAGCTCCCAAAAATTGAGAATTCGGACAAAATCGGCAAAAGGGACATGTGTTTTTGTGTTCGTATCAAAATCGAAAGGGAGTGCAATTGGGCAAAGGAGAAAAACCTAAATGGAAAAGGTTGGTTGCCGCAAACGACGCCATTATTGCGAGTTGCGAGTTTCCGGGTCAACGAAATTTTGACCAGGATCGGAAACGCTAATCGCCAGCACCAATTGCATCTGAAACTCCTCCTCGAAGAAATTGAAATTGCTGTTATTCGAACTGCCATGGTCCGACGATGACGCCGTTTGCGGCGCATCGGACAACGGCGACGTGGATGCCAATGGCTACGAAGGTGCCGCTTGAGGGGAGGGATCCAGCGCAGGCGGCCGTCCGTGATGGTGGTGATCGCCGATGTGAAGCTTCCGCAAAAAGTGTTTCACCTTTGACATTTCCGACGCCTCTCATAGATTTTTCAGGTTGTGATCTCCACCCCTTCTGTCAAATTCGATGTAAGTTGACTAATTTTAATAATACAGTTTGTTTATCCATTCAAGTATAGCTTTTTACACAATTTTGGACCAAAAATGTTTAGTTGGGTAAATTATAGGTGTAGATAGTTTAATTGTGAGGTAGTTTAACATTTTAGATTGTACATTTCTTTGAATAGTGAAACTGATTCTATGATTTTCTTGGAGGTGGAGATGCCTGTAAGGGACAAGAAGCTTCATTTCTCTATGCCACATGCTTAGATTCTTTTGAAATATTTATTCAGATGAGAAATAACGTCAGGTAGCATGAATGCACGACAATTGACAGTGAACTTATCTTCACAAATATTTGATTGATGAGGTCATCTTAATTGAGGGAAGAAGCATTTTGCTAGGAACGAGCATTGAGAGTTTGTATAGCTTGAAAGATAGAACTATCACTCAGTCACAACATGCTTGTGGAATTCATTCTAGCTAGAGTAGACCACTGTTTATTCAAGTACAACTGCAAAGTCTTTTATGTGATAAGCCTTAATTTTCATATTTTGTCTGCTGATTTTATTAAAGGCTGATTTAGATGATTGAGTAATTGAGTTTTGTATTCATTGTGTAATCACTTCTGAGAGGCTGGTATTAGGAGAATGCCTTTGCAACACATTGGTGGTGATCCACACGATTCAATTTTAGTGTTATACATTGCTATTATTTCAACTGAGTGATGTGGTTTGTTCTTTAATACATTGATGGACCTTCATGATCCAAGTGTTGTTTGAACTGCTGTCTTATTGACCATGTATCTTCTCATTATCTGGCAATTCATTTTCAATCTCCAAATATTCCTATCTTTTTTGTGATGCTATCAATTAAAACGGCCAAATGATTTGTGATTGATTTATATTATTTTCCGTGTGCAGAGTTGGAAGGCAAGTTGTGAATGAGCCTTCATTTCTGGTTAGGATGAACTCTCAGAAGCACATTGACTTTTCTCTCACTAGTCCATTTGGTGGTGGACGTCTTGGTAGAGTGAAGAGAAAGGAACCAGAAAGCGACTGCAAAGAAGGCTTCAGGTGGTGATGGAGATGAGGATGATGAGGAATGAGGTTTAATATCTTATTGATTTTATGATAATGTTAGGCTGCACTGTTACAAGTCTCGCTTAACTCTGTGAAGAATTATATATTTATAATTAAATTTAATACAATGTTGTGTATATAACAAAAACAAAAATAAGAAGTTCAATTTATAAATTTTGATAAATATGTGGGTGTTATTGAAATAAACATGATAAATAATAAAAGGTAAAATATACTGAGAATATTCTTTTGAGTTTGAATTTGGATTTTTATGTTGGAGATAAATTACTGTTTAATGCGATACTTACTGCATTTTGAATTTGAGTTTGGGTATTTGGGTTGGAGATGGTCTAAGTGAGATACAACCTACTTTCTTAAATATCCTATCAAAATTGAATATCCAACAGAAATGAAATCACTAATTTACAGATCAAAAAGGAAATAAAGAAAAAGAAGAAAAGAAAAGGATGAACCTCATTGAAATAAGATATATCTCGATTACAAAAAATGAATCAATACATAACTGAACTAGAACTCATCAATTTACATATACTCGTGTAAGAATATATTGGGAAGAGAGTAAAGGCTTGCAGTAATCTTTCTATACCTTCCTCCCAAGGTTGAATTCTCAATAATGTATTTCAAAACTATTCCAAGGAAGAAGCACAGTGCCCAAAAGAAGAATAACAACTAACCGTATTTTGTCGAAGTGGTCAATGCTAATTGCGTTTTATTTTCCTAATAAACATCGTCTCATCTTCTGTTCTGTGCTTTTCCAGTGGTTGGTGCAAGAAGCACCAAGGAAACAACCTGCAACGAGATTCATCGTTTGAACAATACATCAAAATGGAAGATATATAGCATGGCTCCTCCCAGCTTATCAGATTATGCTGGAGTCAGAGATGATATTATAAGGGGCAACACGAGTAAAAGTACTATAAACTTGTAATTCACATAGTTATTAGGTGGTATGCACACAGAGAAAAGTTTTTATAATGAAGGACCAATCTATCTATAAAACAAGACTTATATTAGCTCAATCTTCAAAAACTTCCAATCTTATTAGTTAAATTATCTATAAAAATCATTATTGAGTTCTTAACATGTTTACAGCCGCTCCATAATAAATCAAGATCTTCTTTATTTGCATAGGTTGAATTCAATTAGATAAAATGTTTTCAATGCAACTGGTCAAGAGGCCATAAGAGCCCCACATAACAATGTAGATAACATACATCAAATTGTGGACAAGAAGCATGACCTAAATACTAATTAAAAGATATATATAAACTATAAGTTTCGCCAACATACCGACATATTAGCTTTAAGTGGGAAGAAGAGGTTGTCTTTCATCAGGTCCCACACGGTGAGTAGCCTGGAGAAAGGATGCAGAATTATGAGGAAATGTATGCTTTAGAAGAAAATATCAGATGTGCAATTGTACATATAACAACAGATTTGTACCTCTTCATTAGCTCCAGCAGCCATATTTAAGAAGGACTCCCTCGACCTGAAGGATAGAGAATATCCAGTGTGACATTAACTTCTTTGTCAGGATAAAAAAAATGTCAAAACATGTTAAGGGGGGAAGGAAATCCTCAAAGCTATTATGGTAGAAATTATGTAGATTAAGAATTCAAAGTCATACAAAAAATGATATATGGTTTTAAGATAATGATGTAAACCTAACCATAAAAGTCAAGAATCAACAAGTTTTAAGATAATATTGGAGATGCCAAAATGATCAGCACCTCACCTAATGCATGCCCGAAATTATATATGTATAAGATAAATTATACAATATTCTGCAGGATATGCAAGAGTAGTCACTCCCTACCCTGCCGTTTCCCCTTAGCAGAAGTCCCCAGTACCATCACCAAATAGGGCACCCAGAAAAAGAAAAAAAAAACGAGGAAAAGAAAATACAGTTCTTTGCTGAAAACATATCCAAATAAGACAAAAATGTTCGTGTTTATAGCATCAACTGGAAAAGTATCGATGCTTTATAAGTGCACTCAGAAGCAAACATTACAAAATAATCACAATTTATATAGTATGGTCCACTCAACCATCATATAAAGTATGGTCATCAACATTTACTAGTTTTGGGGATTCTTGACATGAAATTGAAGCTGTGAGCTATACCAGAGTAACTCAAAAGGCTGTTGTCACATTAAGCATTCAGAACAGATCTAACAAGTAACAACAGATAGTATATAATATCATTATATTATGAAACCTTCAACAATACGTCCTCACTTAACAAATGGAAATATTTTATATTTGAAGCATGTGAGTATTTTAGAAATAGAATGAATACCTATGGTTATCTTGTACATCCATTCTTTCTACCACCCCATTTTGTTGTTCATCCTTGACTTTTGCAAGAGGTGAAAAGAACTGAAAACAGAATAAAGCAACAGATAAGCCTCTAAATATATACATGACAGAAAAAGATACTTCAGTTAGTTATGTACCTGATGCATAGAAATGAAAACCACTGAAATCCCTAACAAAAAGTTTATGGTCAAAGTATGGCCAAACAAAGCAGCAGATGCTATGCCTGTAAATATTGTTGCAACGGTCGACGAATATTTCTTCAAAATCGTGTCTGGGAATATGAAAATACACTTGCGTAAGCATTTAGCAGAAGTTAAACAATAAGATATCATATTAGCCTACACATAGAAGGTCAAGGAACCACAATGGTAAAGCCAGTGCGTTACTAGCCCATGTAAAGATATAATCTGCAAAATGAGCTCCAAAAATATCTCTCACCAGCATATTTGAAGAAAAAGGAGGATAGAATTCCTTGTGCAGCGTTGTTACATATCAAAAGCATAGTAGCTTTTGAATGTCCTTCCAATATATTAAAACTGTCGGGACCTGAAACATTTATTGCAATGATATTTTCAATAAACACTGAATTTCTCCCTCCAACAGCAAGCACAGTCTTTTCCAAACATTTGACACTAATCTGAAGGCTGGAGAAGCAAGAATTTGCACTGGTACCTTTAAAAATGGCAGATCCGAGAATCCCAAGAAAGTTGAATATAGCTCCATATCCATATAAAAATAAGTTCTGCAAATTCCATAAAGTATCGTATGCAGAGAAAAAAAAATAAGAACCTCAATTTTGAAATAATCCCTGGCATAACAAATGGGCTACTAATCAACATTTTCCACTTCAGTACCACAACTCTATTTGCTACCTTGCATATGATTATTAAAGGACTGGAATGTGGCCACATATATGAGAAAACAACACATACTTGAATCAGAAACACACAGTTTAAATGATCTGGAATACTCTTCCAACATTTGATTATGTTAAATCACCTGAAGATAAATGCTGGTGTCATATTGGCTTTTCAGGGCATATTCATTGAAGACCGAGGCCATAGAAGGAACAGTCACCTGTATTCAAAAATCTGAAGTGATTAATAACTGCAAATAATAAATCAATGAAAAGTTTGGAAAGACAAGAAAAAGAACAAGCTTGTTCTGTACATCCATGCAACACAGAAATTATCACCATCAGATGCTCAGAATAACTTACAAATATCAGTGTGTACACGTATGCAACAGTTGTAATGGGAAGACCCAAAGCAGTGGTACCCTCTGGCATGGATTTAAGTTGATTTATACTAATCCCAATCAGCAGCAAAGCAAGAGCCTCCCACTGTGATATAACAACAAATTACTACCAAATGTTTGACAAATAGATTGCATTGGTGGCACATCTTAGACAAGTTCATAAAATTCTTGTACTGTGTATACATGAGATAGAAAAATCTTTATTTTTTCATAATACACAATAATCTATTTGATCTTATCTGGTCAGTAATGGAAACTAACCTGAATGATTGAAAATCGACGTTTCATGACGATCTTTAGAAGTACAGCAATGACCAAGACCTGAAAAGAGTACTCATGAGTAGAAGATAAGAGAGATGGGCATACGAGATAAAAAATAAAACCACGCCAAAGATCAGCTCTAGATGGTTTTGTTCCTATCTATCTAAATATGGTAATGAGGTTCACTACCACTAGCATCAGAAATAAAGATGCCCAGAGGAAGAATACAGGAGAAAATATGATGCAGAACCAGTTGAGTATAGTCAAAATAATGGAGGCAAAAAGCTCTGAAAAGAGATTGTTGAGTAGTAAAATTAAAAGGTGCATTTCCCCACTTAAACATGTCTCGAAATACTTGGTGGTAACAAACCAGAAATAAACAGAAAGAAGGCAGAAAACAACTTCAACTGTGCTTCGCAAATGGGCTTTCAGACATTGGAGTGGAAATTTGGAAAATGTTCTGCCAACTTTATTATTCTCAAGGCGTGTTGGAACATCAATAAGACAGAGGATTAACATACTCATAAATTAGATAGAAGAAAAGATATATATTGCCAAGAAAGCTGCATTATCAACACACCTTTAGATTGCTCAACATTTTCACTGTTGCAGGGTTGAAATATAGCTGCAAAATAATTAAGAGAAAATGAAGAGTTATTAGTTTCTACTAGTAGTATAGAGAAACAAGCTGTGGCCACTATATCTCTAATAAAAGAATCAGTTAAGCCTGTGTAATAGAAGTACCCCAAAACAAGGACTTCACAAAATTATGATTTCACAAGAGTATAAGAAAAAGCTTTCTATCAAACACCCAGACACTGCATATGATGGAATTGATATCAGCGTAAATGATGTGATATCAGTAATCACAGGAATACAGGATGATAAATAACCTTGTCTAAGACATTATTATATTATTATGCTCCACCACAGTCTCGGAGAGAACTAAAAAGAGCAACAGTTGAAAACTAGACACCATCACATTTTCTATATAAAGGGTAGAGTATTGATGGAAGGTATTTCAGTTGTCTAAATATGGACATTTCATGGGGTGGCGCCACCTGTATTCTGTTCACGAGGCTGCGGATGTTTTTGCTTCTGAGGTGGTCGCCTGCTCCAAGGTTTTCCACTATCCATAGTATTCAACCGCCACCTAGTTTTTGGTCTAAACTGTTCCGCGCTTCTGGTACTAAGCTTCTTCGACCAAACCGAGGTCCTTAATAGTTGATTGGAGACTTACTTGCATTGGTTTACATCAGAAGCAATTGGTTGTCAAATGCCGAGTGTACTCATTTTGAGGTAGTTTACAATTGGAGAGATCCAGGTCCAGACACTGGCCAGTGATCTTGGTACGTGGATTCACATTATGTCCCATTTGTGATTTCATTTGGAGCGTGCGCAGCAGCACATGAACTTATCGACTGAAAACTGGCGTAGGCCGTAGGGATGATCAGTTTGATGTTGGGGACATGGTTTTTGTGAAGTTGAATCCTCAGCGTTTTGAGGTCACCGGAGGGGGATGCTACGTGGCTGGATGAGGCTGATATTAGGGGGGGGGGGGGCAGTTTCCCACATTTATCCTTGAGGACAAGGTTGTTTCGCATGGCCACAGAGTTTTTAGCAACCCGCAAATTCGGGTTTACTTCCATCAGGATAAAAATTGAAGTGGCCCAACAGAAGTTAATTATTTTGCTTATTACTATTATTATTTTCTTTGCAAGTTCAAGCTGTTTAGTTGGGTTAGGAGTCAGGGTGGGACGGGCTAGCATCTGGCGCCCTGTTGTGATCGAAAGGAAAAATTATCATTGAAAATCAATGACAAAAGTTGTGCTTCCTGCTATTTATACAACAGTATGAAAGCAATAGAAAATACTAGAAACAACTAACTAAATACTACTGGATCTACAGTCCTAGATACATGATCCATGCATATTTGACTGAACGGCCAAGATACAAAGTGAGATAACATCTCAGATCATGCTCCGATGCTACTGCTGAGCAGGACAAACCATATGTGAGATTTATTCCTTAGCTGCTAGTAGTGCTTTGTTGCTTTGCATGCAAAGCTCATCGTGCCCTAAGTTCTATTATTTCATTATTTCCTCTACACATTTAACGGGTAGGATTTGAGTGTATGGAACTTTGATAGAATTGAGTCAGCCTTTAGCTAGAACAGGCTTGCCTGTGGAATTTTGGTTGTTTTCCATCCTGTTTTTTGCATCAATATAATCATGGTTTCAATCATGCAATTTCTCGAATCCTTTGCTTCTACCAGAGACAATATACAGAAGGAAAAAAATGACATGTGGACATACTTCAGAATAACATTTAATATTTTAATGTGAACACGTCAAATTGAATAAAAAATTGTAAACCAGGACCCCAAAACAAAACTAAGTTTACCTGCATAATAAACTTCAGGTAGTTATTTATAGCATAAAGTAGGGCTGGAACTGCAAGAAGTGTATTATTGCGAGCAGCCTGCAAATATCATGAGAAGGAATTTTTTTCATAAGGATATTATCAGATGGAACTTAGCCTTGCAGGATGAAAAGAAGCATCCTGTTATCATGTAAGATGAAACAAAGAAAATATGTAGGTCTTGAAATCTAAGCCTCATAAGACAAAGACTGTCAAAACTAATCGGGGTATGAAACCCAATACATCTTGCTGACCAGAGATCAACTCTCAAGAAAACAGAACCATGACTAGCTGCTACAGATTGTCGTAAGAAAATTGGTAACAGTACAAGGCTTTAAGAACATTTCTAAGGGACCAAAATCAAGGTGAGCATCATGACAGAAATCACACAATTTGGAAATTGATAGGAGAGAAGTCACAAAACACTAATACTTTATAAACGACACTGGGTAACTCTATATATGACCTAGCTGGAAAACTAAAAAGAAATTCATTTTGGCTGCACTATGAGTAGTTGCTTCAAGATTTGCTCTCTCTACGTGACAGAAATGTAATGCAGTTATGTTTCAGCTTATAGGAATTAGGAACCATGAATCAAGCACCTCAACTGAGTTCTGAAGGCATGCTGGATTAAATTGCCTGTTTCCAAGCTGGAGTAAGGCGTGGATCCTATTTAGGCGAATTCAACTTCTCAAGTACTGATCTGAATAATATTTTTTAAATTACGATGAAATGGCAGCTCAGAAAACTTCCTATTAGAAAATATGAGCTTCTGCATGGTCAAAATGACCTAACGGATCTTTGTAAAACAACTTTCCTAGATGAAAAGGGATCAAAGTTGTCAATCATTTGAGACCTGATAAGCAAGAATATTCCCACAAGAGTGACTAATAAAGCTGTAGACTTTTACCTTTAAATTCAACACCCACGTCCAAATAAATTACTAGCGAGTTGTTCTAAAGTAAGTGAAGGGAAGGGAATCACTTGCCAACATGTTTCTTACATCTCAAGGCAAATCTCAGTGGCATGCTGAATAAAAAGTTTAATGTAACAATTAACAAACATAATTCTTTCGGGTAATAAGAATGCTATAGTGAATTAAAATATCATGGGTACCAACTTCTCAAATACTAAATCAGTGAAAAGTGCACCTGAATAAATGTTGAAATTGAGAGAAGCGGCTTTTCGCCAACTTTCTGTTGCCTAGCCTGAAAGAAAATATCCCAACTGTAAATATGACAAGGCATAGATGTTATTTGGATGTTCAATGGGGTATAAACACCAGTAGTTGCTTTAGCCATAAGTGGCACAATATAAAATGCCTGTAGCCTTTTCATTAAACTTCCATTTTCTATGTACAATGCATACGAACACATGCATGCAACCACAAATTTGAAAGATTAAAGTGTGTACATCTGTAAATTGGCTCAATGCACTCCCAATAAAAACTACAGAGTTCTAAGTGCACTTAATATAAAATCTTAAAAACTTGTTAAGGCATGCATGTATACAGGGTACTATCTCATTTGATTAGACAGATTAATGTTCCTAGCATATTTCACGCTTATACTCTCAACTTTATTATCTCTGAAACAGCACTGAATACTTTTCTGTTTTACCACCATTGTGATACTATAAATTTACGTCCAAAAGCAATTTCACCCATAAGGAAAAACTTCACATCCAGAAGTAGACAATTTATAAGGTCACATCTTAATATATCATATATGAAGTCTATAGAGTAAATGATAATGTACTAGAACTCAAGCTACTTGTTATGTTACATTCAAAGATTTCGATGTCTTCACCATAATAGATAACAATAGTATTTCCTAAAAGAATGTGAAACTCTGCCTTTTTCTCAAACCTAAATTTTTCTTAGAGATCTAGAGAAGAGTACCTGGAGCAAAAGCATCACAAGTGCAAAAATAACTTTTGCAACCTCTGTCAAAAAGTTGACACTAATCGGGCTAAAATTGAAGCGGCCATCCACCTTTGACATATAAACCAAAATAGGCTGGGAAAGGGAAAATCAGAAAAGAGTTAGCAGAAATTATGAAAATTGGAGTAAATTGTATGTAATAACTGAGCACCTACAATGTGTGGGGATGCTTACAGTTTATTGCACATTTGCAATTAAACCAAAAAAAGAGAGAGAAAAAATATATGAGTGTGTGCATTATGCAAGAAGATCTACACTGATCGAGTTACAAAATGGACATGGCCAGCAATGAAGCATTGAATTAGCAATGCACTGGAGAAATAACTAACACCTCTATAAAATCAATAAGGTAAAAACGCAAAATGTATACCTGTAAACCAACAAGGACACAATCACCGCCAACTAATAGGAAGTTAAGCACCCGCTGCTTTGATGATAACTTGCTCCTGTGTCGATCATAAGCTCGTGAAACAGCCTTAGTTGCTGGATTAACTATTTTGGAATGACAGACACTGCACTCTATCATCCCGTTATTCATCAGCCAACCCCCAAGGCCAGCTATCAAAATTTAACCTGAAAGACAAAACCAGAAACCCCATCAACCATTTCTATGGATAGAACTCAGTAGCTAATTATACAATCGAACTTCACATTGAACTCAACATCCGTAATCAAAGGGACATGTCACAAGAAAAAAAAAGTAAAAAAAAAAAATATAAGTCGCAATTCAGATCAACGAAAACGTTAATCAAGCAGCAGCACAAAGCAGAGTTGCCGCACAACCAGATCTTATCCACAAATACTTGCATATACATACATGAGCACGTACGTGATTATATGTATACCGATATTGGATAATACCCAGGATATAACTCATAAATAAAACTGCAGCAACATTAAATTACAATCCACTTTTAACTATATAAAAAATCAAACAGAAATCCAACAGCATTGATGTAGCTTATGCACGCTTGATCCATCGAAATTGAGCTTCGATCATGAAACTAATCAAAATTAAACACGCACAAAACACGTACTTGTGATTACAATTGCGCGCCGATTTTGATTCGGCGGGAGATCAAATGATTAACTGCAGCTAGATCTGGCCGACAGATCTAAACGCCGGAGATAAAACACCGCCGCGTACGCTGAATTAAACAGAGGACTAAATTTGCATGAATTTTTGTGGAGATTTTTTGAAATAGTAAGGAAAGCTGAAGAAAATGCAGCAAAAGATGTTTTCCGCTCCGCTTTGCTTTTGGATCTAAAAATTGCACAGTAAAACACACTACTTTTGTTACATTTAAACTATGTGATGAAATGAGGGAACTTATTTTATATGTAGACTTATATGAACATATATAAGATTAAAACTCAAGTTACATTTGCGATAGGAGTGCAGCAGTAAATATTAAAATGAGTCTGAGTTGAGTCGAGTGGACGTGGATATCATTTTATAATTTTCACACAATGTTTAAAAATTTACAATTCATATCACAATCTTTAATATTTTTACAATCGCAACATCCTCAATATTAATATGGCATAAAACAATATTTTATGGAGATGAAATTGATGGAGAATCTTATTGTATACGGTGAATCTATATAACGACGTCGTTTAGATAGCCGGGAATAGTTGTATACGTGGATTATAAATCGGACACATATGATAGATCATATGAATTAATATTGGGATGTTACGATTGCAAAAATATCAAAGGTTGTGATATAAATTGTAAATTTTTAAACTTTTGTGTGAAAATTGTAAAATGGTACAAACGGTATGTTAAATTCTACAATTAACCCTAGTTAGTTTAAAGAATACGATTATTTAAATATTATACCTTGAAATTTATATATGCTAATGTGTGCCAAACCTTAAAATTATTATTTTTCTTTCATTTTGTTTTTTATTTTAATTGCTTTTGATTTAGTGTAAGTTTACATTATTGTTTAGGGTTTATTTCACTCAATTAGGATTTATAATTATATTTTAATATTTAATTTTTATTTTTTAGTTAATATAATTAATTTTTGGGGCTGATTATTCCAAACTTAAGGTATATAATTTTTAAAAATTTCAATTTTTAGTAATTAAATATTATTTATGATTAATTATAATATAATAAATTTTATTTTTATAAAAAAATATTATTAACAGTATACAATTTTAATATGGACACACAGTTAGCACACACAAGTGGAACTAGAGGACCTCTGCTCGTTAGCTGCTTCCTTCATCTTTCCATTTTTTCCCCTTGTCAAAAGACTATTTTTGGTAGTTGAATTAGTTCCTCTTTTTTTTTTTTAATAAAAAATTTGGTTGATATATGATGGTAGTTGAGTTTCCATTTTCAACAAATAAAACTACCCCGGTTAGTTGAAAACTTGAAAAAACAATATTTTGTGCTTCATTCATTCTTTAAAGGGATAATATCACTTTTAGTCCCACTAAAATAGGGTCAAAATATTTTTGGTCTCATATCTTTCGTTTTTGATCCTATAGTTTATTAACTCGACATTTTTGGTTCCAAGTGTTTTTTTTTTGACACTTTTGGTCCCAAGTGTTTTTTTTTTTCTAAATTTTTAGTCCTAAAACTAACAGTATATATTTTCTTATATTTTTTTCAACGTTTTTTTTCTGTATATTTTGTTGAGAATTTTACTGAACAAAAATCGTATATTGGCAAGAAGTTGAAATGATTTTGTTAGGCATTTTGCCATTAACAATTAAATTTTTTTATTTTTATTGTAATCTAATTAATAATAATTGTAAACTATTTTGACTAACAACACCAATAGTTATTGTTTGTAATTAATACTTAATACTTAATATTTATTAATTATTAATTATTTTATCTATTTATTAACAAAATGAAATCAAGAAAAAATATCTAGTAAAAATTATCTTTTTAGTTTTGTAATTATTTATACATGAAAATAAATAATAGGCCTAATAGTATAAAACAAAACAAAACAAAGCTTTGTATTTTTATTTTATTTTTTGAATTTTACCTATTTCTTTTAATATTGTCAATTTAACCATGTATTAGTCAATTGAGTAAACTTAAGGATAAATTATTATTTTGATCAAAATTAAGTAATTAAATTTTTGTGACATTTTTAGGCAAGATCAACAAAACATTAATTATGCCATTAATAATTAATATTTTTCTTATTAATTAATTACTTCATCGATTTTGGGACCATTTGCGGATTCAGGTGTGTCCAGTGGAACCAAAAATGAAATTTACTCTCATGTGCAACTCACATGGAGGCCCCCGTCTACATTTGATGGTCCCGTTAAAAAAATGGGACTAAATTTGAGAATTTTAATCGAATGGGACTACATTTGATGTCAAAATTCGGGTGTGTTCGGTGAGCCCACAAATGAAATTAATTCGCATTTTGCTGAATATTTATTGGGAATTTTATTTGATATTTTGCTGAAAATTTTCGAGATATTATGTTAGATTTTTTGCTAGATATTTTCTTTTTTTTTTAATGATTTGCTGAAAAAATGAAGTCAAAATGTCATTTGAATAAATAAATATATATATAAACACACACACATACATATACTACACTTGGGACTAAAAATGTAGAAAAAAAACACTTGGGACCAAAAGTGTCCAAAAAAAAAACACTTGGGACCAAAAGTGTCGAGCTAATAAATTATGAGACTAAAAACGAAAGATATGAGACCAAAAGTATTTTGACCCTATTCTGATGGGATTAAAAGTGTAATTTTCCCTTCTTTAAACTACCACGGTTAGTTGAAAATTTAAAAAAATAATATTTTGTGCTTCATTCTTTAAATTTTTTTTTTTATTGTTTTTTTTTTCCTGTTCAATTGACGTAACACAAGTAAAGAATGTTTTAATTGGGTAGCACCGTCTTTACCTTATTTATTCGATCAAATTCAAGACTAAAAAAAAAACAAAAAAAAACACAAGGACATATAAAAAGGGGATAATATAATTTTGCATAGTGATCAGAATTATATTTTGTTATCATTATATTAGAAGTTTCGAAATCTAAAAAAAGATGAAGATCATTATTCAACCTAAAATGCTAGAAGTAATTAACATTTGAAAAGCGACCGTTAATGAATCGCACATGATTAAGCTTGATTGTCAAATCATAATCATGTAAGTGCCAACAACTATATAATTAATTAATTTAGAAATACTACTAGTGAAGTTTAAGTAATAATCGGCCTGTCCATGGCTATATGTCCATGACAAGTTGGACCAAAATTTATAGTTGTCACCATATATTTTTAGCCAAATGTCATATTACACCCCAACCTTTGAAAACTTTTACAAAAATATTGCAATCTGTACTTAATTATAACGAGCTTCCCAAATTTTCAATATTTTTCAATTGATTCAACTTTCAAAATCCTAAACAAAAAAAAAATAAAAAAAATCCAATCAACATCGTTTTGGCATATATATATATATATATATATATATATATATAGGGATGGGATCTGGTGAGAACCAGTCACCAGGTGGGAACTGGGAACCAATCTCATCCCTTCATTCCAAAATTTGGACGTCCAGATTAAATAGATAAAGTGGAATAGGGGCGGTGGCAATCTCGTAATTAAAATGAAAACTTTAAATTCACGTGTTTCATTAAGGGTAAAATTGGAACAAAAAAAAGTGACATCATCATGTTTTGAAATAATTCTTAAAAACTTTAAATGATCATAATTTATTCGTTTTTAATCGGATTTACGCAAATCTTATATCAAATTAAAGCTCTTTTCATACTCTTTCATTTAAGATCCATATTGCATATGTTTATTTGAAAAAATAGATGAAAAATACAAAAAATCATTTTTAGGCATAATTTTCGCATAAAGCAACCCCATATTTATATTAGCATGTTGTATACAACATTTTAGCATGACCTATATAACATTTTAGCATATTGTGTAATACATTTTAGCGGGTGATATTATGAATATATTTCTAACAGTTTTATATAAACACCTACACCTATATAGATACTACAAAATGAAAAAAATACGAGTTAATGATAAAAAAAAAGAATGAGAAAGCAAAGCAACGAAGGAGATGACTGACAACTAAGAAAGAAAATGTGTAAATATTTTCCGAAACGAATATCAAATTTAGCCTCCTACTTCGCTCATTTTAGCCTTATTCATTTCTAATTATAGCATGTTCTGATAAACAAAATATGGAACGATGATTTCATTAGAATGAAATGCAATACACATATTTGGGGACGATGAACCCTAATGAGAATCTGATAATTACTAATTGGGATCAGATGAACCATAATTGGAATGCAATAAACCCTAATTGGGAACGGTGAACCCTAGTAGAAAATATCACATCAAATTTAGTCTCCTACTTCACTCATTTTAGCCCCATTCATTTCTCATTTTAGCATATATATTCTGATAAACAAAATATGGAACGGTGATTTCATTGGAATGAAACATAATACACCCTATTTGGAGACAGTGAACCCTAATATGAATCTCATAATTACTAGTTGGGATCAGATGAGCCCTAATCGGAACGTAATAAACCCTAATTACTGAACTCAGAAACTGTCCAGATTCAATTTTAGCCTCCTACTTCACTCATTTTAGCCTCATGCATTTCTCATTTTAACATGTGTTGATAAACAAAAATTGAACGATGATTTCATTGGAATGAAACGCAATACACCTTATTTGGGGACAGTGAACCCTAATGTGAATATCATAATTACTAGTTGGGATCAGATGAGCCCTAATCAGAATGTAATAAACCCTAATTGGGAATGGTGGACCTTAGTAGAAAATGTCACATCAATTTTAGCCTCCTACTTCGATCATTTTAGCCTCATATGATTCTCATTTTAGCATGTGTTGATAAACAAAATATGGAACGGTGATTTCATTGCAATGAAACACAATACACCCTTTATGGGGACAGTGAACCCCTACTGGGAATCTCAGAATTACTAGTTGGTATCATATGAGCCCTAATTGGAACATAATAAACCCTAATTGGGAATAGTGAATCCTAGTGGAAAATGTCACATCAAATTTAGCCTCCTACTTCAATCATTTTAGCCTCATGCGTTTCTCATTTTAGCATCTTTTGAGAAACAAAATATACAGTGGGAATCTGACAAGGTATTTAACCTCATGCTTCCGTTATTTTAGCATCATATTCTAAACAGTAACCGTGGTTAATAAAACTTAATAGTAATATAATTGCTGCAAAGAAAATGTCATAAACACTTTTATTAAAAATCATATATATTCTTAAAAATGAATGTGTTGAAAACAATTCACAAGCATGGTAAAACATGATATTAAACTATACTTAATCACTATAATAACATCACGCTGGACAGTTCCTAGCATCATGATCTAACAACTTGTAGCAATTGCTACACATTCTGAGTGGTTTGTTCTCCTTTCTCTTCGTTGCCTCCTTCTTAGATATCAAACGACTGTCGCTACCTTTTGTTTTAACTGGAATATGTGGATGAACAACAACTTCAGAAGGGGCACGTAAACCGTAGAATTGTTCAAACATCATCGTCTTGCTATGTGAAGTAGAACCCTCCATATCACCGTGTGAGTAATCTTACTATGGTCACTTCAAACAAAAGAAGCTGACACATTAAAATCAAAAAATTATAAACTAAACAAGGTAAAATAATAATACAATCACATCAAGAGATGTTCAGACACACAAATTGATTTTTAGCATTGGGTATGTACCATTCTAGCATCATGCAACATACATTTTAGCACCAAAATATTCTAATATTTACATGAAGTCTATAACATTGTGTAGCCAAGTCACAAAAAAACACACACACACATAAAAGAAACAAAAAGCAAAGCATGGTTTGTATGACATGTTTTACAGAGTGCAGTAGAAATAACATTAAACCAGCATGTTATCATGCTAAAACATATATATGTGACGACAGGCTAAAATGACTACATTAACATGCTAAAACATATGTGACGATAGGCTAAAACGAATACATTAACATGCTAAAACAAATAAACAGATCAAATTAATACATATTCTGTATATTCTCGTACATACTAAGCCCTAGAATTCCTAACAATTAGAAAATAACTGATATTTTTCTAAAAAAAAAACTGATACAACCCAGATCTGAACGAAAAAGATCAAATCAATCAAAAATATCGAATCTTCGTAACAAAATGATGGAGCCATAAAGTAAAATAAGATGAGAAAAAAAATCACGAGAAGAAACGAGAAATAAATCGACATACCAAACTGCTAAAATAAATTGAAAAAAAAACACATACATGGAGTCACCATAAAAAGACAGCGCCGTCAATGAACTCTACGAATCATTGGGTTGAATCTTCGTGATAAAAAGATGAAAGCAGATGCTGAAAAATAATGAGAAATCAAAAGGGAAGAAGAAGAAGAAGAAGAAGAAGAAGAAGAAGAAGAAGAAGAAGAAGAAAAAGAAGAAGAACGTAAATCAGGGAGAGAGGGAGAGAAAAGGGGAAAAAAATATGAAGAAGGAAAGTTGAAGAACTTAATTACTATATTGCCCTCCCTTTCATCAAACTTGCCAAATATTACAATTATACCACCGCCCCATTCACTTAATCTGGACCGTTCAGATTGAACCAATGAAGGGATATGATTAGTTCCTAGTTCCCACCTAGGGAAAGGGTTCTCATTTGATCCCTTCCCTATATATATATATATATATATTCTACAAATCTCTCACTAAGATATTGAGAATTGATGAAAATGTGGTTATATATATTCATTGACAAGATCTTGGATTTGAAGGAAGTATTCAATGAATAAATTAATCATTTACATACATGATACAACACACACAGATCACACACATTGTTGGGTTGCCAAATAATTATTTACATATTAGAACTTTGCATAAGCATGACTTGTTATTTGCACTACACTTTTTACTCTTTACACTATAAATTATTTTTTCTTTTCTTTTATTAATTATAGTTTACTTATACTTAGTTACTAAATAAATAAATAAATAAATGAAAAAAGGAAAAAAAATAAAATAAAGGAATGCAGATTTGCAGACGGCTACGAAAGCTTTGTTCCTCCATTGTAGATTTGCAGACCGACCACCACCCTCCCCTCTCCTCCTTCTCTTATCCTCTCACACCTCTTTTCATTTCTCGTTATATCTTCTTTTTCTCCCCACTTTTAGACTGAAGTGAGTTTGTTATGTTCTTCGTCGCTAGTGGTTTGAAAATTATAGTCTGAACACATTGAAGATTGTTTGAAAATATGTATTCGAATAGAAAAAAGATGGCTCGTTAATGATTTTTCGAACACGTAAATGTTCGAAAACTCTATTCCGAACATGCCTCAATTCTAAGTTTGAATTTTTTTCTAAATTTTTACATTTCCAGATTTTCATCGACGGCAGGGACATTAGCCTAATAAGAAGATATTTACAATGATTCTAGTTTGTGCACTTTTTCACACCATAAGGTTTAGATAGGGTTACAGATCTGTCATCAAATCCAGATGTGTAACCTCCGGGAGTTATAGCCTGGTTCAGATAGGGTTATAGGTCTGCCATCAAGTCCTTCAACCAGGGTTAACCAGGTGGAAGTTACATGTCAACTAGGTAAGAGTTACAGATTAGACAAGTGTGTCCTTTAATAGATAAGTGTCCAGGTTTCTTCAACCAGGATTGACCAAATGGGAGTTATAGGTCAACCAGGTTGGATTTACAGATTCGAATCTGCATGAGCCATCCATTCTAGACAAGTGTCCAGTCAAATCTGCAGGAGTCATCCATTCTGGACACTTCAAGTGGGAGTCAACCAGATTCGAATCTACATAAGCCATCCAAGTTCAGCCACGGGTCTGAAGTTCGACCTGCCGACTAGAGCTACTGACTCGTCCGGGTCAACCGATAGTGGGAGTTATACATTCAAATTTGCAGGAGCCATCCATTACAGACAAGTGTTTAAGTCTCTTCAACCGGTGTCAACTAGGTCGCAGTCAACCATGTGGGAGTTACAGATTCCAGATTTGAATCTGTAGGAGCCATCCATTCCAGACAAGTGTTCAAGTCTCTTCAACCAGGGTCAACCAAGTGGGAGTCAACCATGTGAGAGTTACAAATTCGAATTTGCAGGAGCCATCCAAGTCCAAGTCTCTTTAACCAGGGTCAACTAGGTGGGAGTTACAGATTCGAATCTACAAGAGCCATCCAAGTGCAGTCGGTCTCTTCAATCAGGGTTAACTAGGTAGGAGTTATAGATTTGAATATGCAAGATCCATCCAAGTGTAGCAACAGGTCGAACATGTGAGAGTTACAGATTCCATATTCAAATATGCAACCAGCGTTAACTAGGTGGGAGTTACAGATTTGAATATGTAGGAACCATCTAAGTGCAGCCGCGGGTTGAATGGGTAGGAGTCAACCATGTGGGGGTTACAGATTCCAGATTCGAATCTGCAGGAGCCATCCATTCCAGATAAGTGTTCAAGTCTCTTCAACTAGGGTCAACCATGTGGGAGTTACATATTCGAATCTACAGGAGCCCTCCAAGTCCAAGTCTCTTCTACCAGGGTCAACTAGGTATGAGTTATAGATTCGAATCTGCATGAGCCATCCAAGTCAAAGTCTATTCTACCAGGATCAACTAGGTGAGAGTTATAGATTCGAATCTGCAGGAGCCATCCAAGTACAGCCGTGGGTCAAACGTTCAACCCGCCAAATGAAGCCAGCGACCCGTCTATTTTTGTATTCTAAAACTGGAGCTCGGCCAGGCCCAAGTCCACCTATGTATAGCCCAAAGTCCAATTACCTAGAACAGACATGGACGCGCACGTGTGTGCGTGTGTGGACTCGAAACCTATATCCTTAATTGTGCACATTAGATATTATACTTAAGTGATTAAACACTTAAATACTAATCTTAACTTAGTTAATAATTCAATGTGAGATTCATTAAATGTGCTTCAACATATTTCCCACACTTCATAAATTCCCAATTGAGTAACCAACTTCGACGATTAATTTCTCACTCACCGAAAATTAATTTTGAGAAAATAAAAATACTACGATTATCTAAAACAAACGTAGATCAATCAAACTATTTAATTCCTTCAAAATGAAATACCTTGCTCATAAAAAATTGGATAAAATGAGTCACAACTCAATTTATTAAATTCAATTTTCCTACATGGTATAGGTTGTCGTCGACGACGGCGGGAAGGTATTCACTAAGAAGGTGGTTGATCTGCCAGAAAAGAAGACCATTGTGCTTATGTCTTCCATTCTGATTTTTTTTATTTTTTCATTTTTTAAATACCCATATTTTTCTAAATTTATAACTAATTAAAAAAAGAAAAATAAATAGTGGTGCAAAGAGCAAACAGTGTAACAACCCATTTTTCGGATAGTCATTTTACAAGTAATATTATCACTTCATGAGAATACATATGTATTTATTTAAGAGTGTTTCTAAATATACCACAAAATTTTCTTTTCACATCACAAAAAGAAATGTAAAAAAGTTATTTTTGAGATCACTAAAATACCTTTTTTTTTTACTTCAATATACTACAAATTTTTCTTTCCACACCACAAAAATTAAATGATTTAAAAAATTGAAAAAAAAATGATTTCCTTCTGAAACAACCTTCAACATTACATTTGAAAAATAATAGAAATTGCATAGATATAGTTTCTGAAACTTTAAATTTGAACACATTGGGTTTAAATCAACCATAGAGGTGGAAACAACGAAGAAACAAGTAATACAAATGATTTTCTATTGTTTACACCGAATTTTTTTATTTTTTCATGAGTTCCATCGTGTTTGGATATTCAAATCGTTGAAAGACATTCGGAAATAATAGTTTGAACGTCGTAAAGGAGGTTCAAAAACTTATTTTCGAACCCGTTCAGAAACAAGTTTATAAACCTACTGCTTTGGGTTTAGAAACATGTTTATGAACCCAATGCTTTATGTTCAAAAACATGTTTTTGAATCTTTTTTTTTGCATTCAGAAATTTATTTTTGAACCTCTCCAGTATTCAAAGATTTAACAAGTAAAGTACATTCCCAACTGTGGAAAAAAAAAATCACTTAAGGCAAACAATAGCTTCAAAAATATGTTTATGAACTACCTTATGTAAGTTCAAAAACATGTTTAATTTTTTTAAGTTGAAGGGTATATGTTGGTCCCTGTGCGAGTCTTTGTCAGTTTAGATGTGGGTGAATAAACTGACTTCAAAAACTTAAAATAGTTGTGGAATGTTTAGGGCCCTGACTCGCTTAGACTATTTTATCTACTCTGTTCAGTTGAGAGAGTAAGCTTGACCTAGAGCTGAGCTGGTGAGCCGATCAGTTAGGACTGATAGCTTGAGAGTTCAGTTTAGCTTGTCAGTGCAGCTTGTGTGCTAAAGTGTGCAGTTAAAGAACATGCAAAGCTTAAAGCGATAAATACAGCACACACAAGACTTATAGAGGTTCGAAGCTTCCTGCTTCTACGTCCTCTCTTCCTTCAACAGAAGGAAAATCCACTATGCAAGAGTAAAGTTTCTTTATTACAATTACATAGTGAAGAAATTATGTTGGACATGAAAATGACATCCTTCAAACCGAGCGCGGCCTCCTTTCCAACTGTTGCTGTCCCGGAAGAACGGACCCGTCAGTACACGCTCCTCCTCAGCCAATTTTTGGGTCGACAGCTCACACTTACCAGTCTCAACTGCTCGCTGAGACTTTAGGTGCTATTGTCCGTCTTTTCATGATTTTAGATCTCACTCGATCTTCAAGAGTACAGTCTTGAAATTGGTATCAACTGAAGTGCTCATTTGCGCGTCTGCGTCTGAGCTGAGTAGTTGATCTTTGAAGGATTGAACTGAGAAGCTTTGCTCTGGCTGGAATTCTTCGTCAGCTAGCTGCTTGAGACTTGAAGCACGCCTTCTCAGTTGGGACTTTTCGCACTTAAGAGGTTTAAGCTTTGAGCTGTAAGGAGGGAGAATGAAGAGCTCAATATCTGCAAGATAGCAAAAGTTAGTTTAGCGAAAGTCTTGATCAAAATTGTATTCACTCTCTTTTTATAGATGAGTGATATTTTGACCGTTGTGATTGGTGGATCTGTTTAATCCACCGGCAGCAGTTTAATGCCTGTAGCCGTTTGAAGCTTTAAATGAATTAGCCGTTTGTCTTTAATGACTTCTGCTCAAAGATCATCAGGATCTTTCCAAGATTTCCTGTTAAGATCTTCATTGATTGCTTGTCAGAGAATGAGCAGATATTTTGGCTATCAGTTCTGGACATTCAACTGATGGGCTTACAGCTATCTCGGCTTTCAGCTATAAGATTGTCCAGTTAGCAATTCCTCAGCTGCTTTAAGCTTCAGTCTTGGATCAGTCCAGTGAAGCTGCCTTGGCAACTTAACTTTAAAAGCTTTCAGTTTTGGACTGCCAGTCGGCTGATCGTTTGAGCTTCTCTCTCATTGAACTGATCATTGGTCAGTTCAGTAATGGCTCAAAGCTCTTTGAGCTTTTTCTCCCAGTCAAACTGATCTTTGATCAGTTTTCGATTTTGCCACCTGATTTTTGATCAGTTTAGCTTCAGCTTTTCAAGCTGGCTCTTCTCTCATCAGTCTATCTTGGCTTTCAACTTAGACTGATGGTTACTCATCTGTGGATGCCTACCAGTCTCCAAAGTTCTCTTCCCCTTTAGCTTTTTAAGCTTTGAAGAGTTGACTCTTACTGGTCTGATCAAGGCAACCTTTAAGCTGGTTGATCATGCTTCAGTACAACTGACTCTCATTTCAGTTTGACTTTGTCTGAAGTCTTATTCGATCATTGCCCCTAATTCCCAACTTTAAATAACCTGCAGTTTTTCATAGGATCATCAAATGTGTTTTGACATTTCATCAAAACCATCAGTTGAATCATTCCAATAATTTTCCCAATAATAGTCTTTTAGTGTGGTGTGTAAAGAAAAAATGAAAAAAACACCAATAATTTTTGTGGTGTGAAAAGTAATTGTGGTGTAAAAAGAAATTTTTGTAGTGTGTTTAGATTCAACATTTATTTAATTTGAAGAAGCACTTTTCTCATTATTTTTATTTATTTATTTGTAAGGTATGAAACCCCAATTTAATTTTAAAAGAAGTATTTTTATTCTTTAAGCCCATTGAGGAGCCCAATTCTTATTTAATTTTATTTCTTTTTTTCTCCTAACAAGAATGATCGGGAACATTGGAGGAGTTATCTTCAACATCAAATATTAGGAGTTTGATTCTTTAGTAAATTCTAGATTTTTAAAGTGGCAATAGGGGGAACTAGCCGGTCAAAAGAAGAAAATACTTTTTTTAGTCAGTATTAAATAAAAATAATTATTTTGTCCAACTTTACGCATATACCCTTATTTTAATTAAAAACAATTCAAAATAAATAAAAACAAAGAGTATTCTCTCTCCTCTCTCTCTCTCTCTATCTATCACAAATCCTCTTCTCTCTTCTCTCTTCTCTCTCTATTGGTGGGTTCTATCCTAGAGATTAGAACGACTAGCTCACCGTCTCTTTCGATTGTATCCCTCGCTGTCGTAGTCACTCTCACCATCATCGTCGTCGTTGCCTCCCCGTGGTCACTGCTCCGGTCACTACCAACGTCTGCCCTTTGAAACGAAAGGTGCAATTATTCAGTTTTCTCTATTTGCAATGTAGTGGGTCTACAATGTATTCATGTTCATTACTCTTCTGATTTTGTACAATTTTACATTGTTTATTGTAGTTTGGTATTGAATATTTGCTTGGGAAAAAGAATGGCAAGTGGAAAAGTTGTTTTTAAACAAGTTTCATAGCCATAGTTCACATGAATTGATGTTAGAGGTATTTTTACCCCCCTTACTATGCACATTCTTTTTATTTTGGTTTTCTGGGACAAATTTGTTGTCTGCAATTAAAACCCAAAAAATTTGGGTTCGAGTTCTTACCTGCGCACCCAACTCGGCGCGCAAGTGCACATGTGGGTGCCAGCACGCAAGATGGGAGTGCGAGCATCAGGGCGGGAGGATTACAGGCTGATCGGTATTTTTATTTCACCTAAAATACTACTCGCAAGTGTACGAGGTAATTTATAGCAAAACAATGGGAGCAAGGTCGTATCCACAGAGACTGGCAATGCAAAGCAGCTAATTACCCAATTCGGTTGTTTCACTTTATCTAGAGAACCAAATTAAAAGTTTGATTTTAATTAACTAAAATGCTGGAAATAAAATAAATAAAGCAAACAGAGATAACTGGATAAACAGATAAAAAGACGGATCCTAGGGTATTGCTACTAAATGAATTTATCGAATCTCAGATAATTTATCAAACCAATTTAATTCTAAATCTTGTAGGAGAACCCCTAAATTAATCACAGTCTCTCTTGAATAAGTTATGAAAGTAGATTAGATTCTAATTCTTATCTCTCGATCTCGAATTATTATCTAACTCTAATTAGCACCTCAGATTTATTCTTCTCACGACACCTACCAATCTCTCAATCTAGCAGATTCATGTTATGCAATCCTAATCCGTCAATCTATTAACCTCTCTCGAATGAATAATAAATTAACTATACAATTGTAAATGCTGATCAATTCATCCACAAAAGACAACAATACACAAGAATGCACAAACAAGAAATAGAAAGGAACAATAAATTTCTTCAATTCATAAATCCATAAAACAGTCAACAACCCTAGGATCTATAGATGTTTAGCTACTCATAGCGTATTCAAAATCCAAGGAAAATAAATACGAATAAATAGCTGTCATGATAGTCCGGAAAGAATAAAGCATAAAATAAAACTTAGTCTATGATGCGCTTCTTCAATCTCTCTGCTGTCTCTTCTCTGGATGCTCCAAGCTGTCTCTGCTATCTTCTATAGGGTAAAAGTGATGTGATTTTCATGTAAAATAACCCTTATATAGCTGGGGAGAAGTCCAAGCTCGAGATGGAAATGAACTGGGCCGAAAGGAAAATCCATGAAAAGGCCAAATAATAGCACAGTCCGTGCAGTCCACCATAGCACGGGCCGTGCTAGCTTAGCACGGACCGTGCAGTCCATCCAGTGTCTTCTGCCTCGATTTCACTCCTTAGCACGGGTCGTGCAAGCATTGCACGGTCCGTGCTAACCCTCGATACTTTCTCGTCTTGATCAAGCTTCAACTCGAACCACAATGGCTAGGAATAGGATTTCATAAACTCTAATAGCTTTTTAGTCTGAATTTCTGTAGAATTACACCAAAAACCAAACTCGTCTAAACAAGTGAAATCCGAAACAAAACATGAATTAAAGCACTTACAAATGATTCAAAATCATTCCAAAACAAACTCCATATAAGTGCAAAAATCTAGTTTATCAACTCCCCCAAACTTAGAGACATGTTCGTTTTCGAACATTTGAGAAACATAAAAGAACTGAAATGCAGAATATCAAATGTGCAGTGCTTCAAAGAAAGTAAGCTGAATTTTTGCCCAATCGAGTATGTAAATCAAAACCACAATGCACCGAGACAAACTCAAAGAAATCATGCCTTTAAAAAGTGAACCTCTCCAAGTGTGTATTTTTCTCTCACCCTCAAGTGTTTAAAAGGTAGTGTTTACGCTCAAAATCCATTCAATGTATATAATCTGCCATAGGCTTGCAATCAATCTCATCTCTCCATTACAAAAATGTGTGCTTCAAAATAAGAATAAAAAGGGACTTTTTCATTGGTTGTAATGTAGGCTTCGGCTAAGGTGGGGGAAATTTGGCTAAGTGACTAAGTTTAAATAACTCCGACACCGCCCAAAAATACAATTCCTCAGTAGGATCATTTTGAATCCTCTTCCAACCTTTTTACTCAATTTCTAGCCCTATTAGACTCTTCGAGTGTTATTAATTCTCTTGGTATAAGATATTTCCGTCCTCGCTCTTTATTTTTCTCCTTTTTTTTTCTTCTTTCTCTTTTTTTATTCACTTCTTTGAAGTGATCAACACGAGCATCAAAATCTATATCAATTTTCCGGGCTATAAACCTCTACATCAACACCAACTACCCGTCACTCCACAACTTCCAACTATCCTTTCTCCACAAATTTTCAATGAAAAGGTACTCAAAGAAATAGGCTTCAAGGCTCAACGTGGCTAACTAAGGAGAATCAATTTATTAGGACCAGTGTATGGATAAATTTGACTAACAAAAATGGCCTTAAATCATCTTCAAATTATCAACACCCAACATGTAGCCTCGAGAGAGATATGCAGACAAGTTCTAGAGATCACACACAAGATTGATATTCACACCAGAAACGAATAAGACTACAAGTCTCAGGCTCAAATTCTCACATGCTCAATCACATTCCAAAGGCATAAAGTCTATGATTCTTATCAAAGCACAAAGCAATCCATCATAACAAACTCAATTAGCAAATTTCCAAATAATTACAATCTCATCATCAGTGAATTGAATTTCCCACAGCTTCATACTTTCACATTACACAAACATTCTCCGAAATCTTAATATAATACAGACCATTTTCAATAAACAAAGAAATCCATAAATAGAATACAAAGCAACATCAACTACTAAAATAAAAACAACAGAACAAAACAAAAAATCAGAAACACAGAAAATAAATAAAAGATAGACTCAGGATACCACCACACCAACCCCCTCTCCCAAACTTATTCATACGCCAGGAGAATAAGTTTGGAGGGAAAAGAAGTGGAGTATCCTGAAAGAAATGAACTTACGAAGACAGAGGTTGAGGAAACTGTAGGCCCCACTGCTGCATCATCTGCATCATAGCAGCAACATTCATGTTGATGGAGGTCATATCGCCTCGCATCTCCCGCACATCAGTCTCAATGGAGGCAACTCGTCCCTCCAAAGCATCCATCCAATCCTCAAGACTTAAATGGCGTCGTCTGTACCTCCCAGACTGAGAGCTGCTGGGCTGAGTCTCGATCGTGGGAGCACTCGAGCTAGCTTCCAGGGTGCTGCCTCCTTCATCCTACTGCTCATCTGTCTCCTTCTCCTCAAGTAGCTGCCCAACTCGTGTAGTGAAAGGTCGGGCAGACGGGTGGTCAACAATGACCCGCAGATGGGCTGGAGTGATCATCCGCCAGTTCTGGCGGTCATGCCAGCCAGACATGTGGGTGAGGGCACGGTTCGACAGTGGGAAGTGCCCTCACAGCTTCTGGGTGAAGTAACATCTCTGAGCTCGATCCACTTTGATGAAGTCCATATTCATCAGGACTTTGAAATTCAGTAAAGAGTTGCCCTGCAACTCCTCCTAGTCAGAATAATCAACCCCACAATAGTCAGCCAGTGGAGTAATCATGCCTCCATACATAAAAATGCCTCCACGCTTCGTGGAGGTCCGGCTCAAATGTTTCGCTATGTGGGCTCCCAAATCAAACGACTTGCCCCTCAACAGGCACCAAAGGAAGTATAGCTCACGAGCCTGAATACTTCCTCCATCATAGCGAGCGAAAGAGGCATTAGCAAATGCCTTCTGCAGCAAACGGAATACAAGGTTCCTGATCGACGAGCCCTTGTCCAGCCTCGGGTCAAAGTCGTGGGACGGCGCCTCATCATGGGCCTGAGTCAGCTGGCGCTAGAATGAAATGCGGTCATAGTCGTCATGCTCCTCGTACTCCCCTCCAGGATTGCCATAGATGGCATTTAGCTCCTCAGTGGTGAGCGCAAACTGGCGGTTATCCAACAGATAGAAAAACTTAAAATATGGAAATAAAATAAAAATACACTCTAAATTAAAGCTCAACAAATAAATCAAATATTAGCCGTCAATAATGCCAGTCCTCGGTAACGGCGCCAAAAACTTGATTCGGTATTTTATTTCACCTAAAATACTACTCGCAAGTGTATGAGGTAATTTATAGCAAAACAATGGGAGCAAGGTCGTATCCACAGAGACTGGCAATGCAAAGCAACTAATTACCCAATTCGGTTGTTTCACTTTATCTAGAGAACCAAATTAAAAGTTTGATTTTAATTAACTAAAATGCTGGAAATAAAATAAATAAAGCAAACAAAGATAACTGGATAAACAAATAAAAAGACGGATCCTAGGGTGTTGCTGCTAAATGAATTTACCGAATCTCAGATAATTTATCAAACCAATTTAATTCTAAATCTTGTAGGAGAATCACTAAATTAATGACAGTCTCTCTCTCGAATAAGTTATGAAAGTAGATTAGATTCTAATTCTTATCTCTCGATCTCGAATTATTATCTAACTCCAATTAGCACCTCAGATTTATTCTCCTCACGGCACCTACCAATCTCTCAATCTAGCAGATTCATGTTATGCAATCCTAATCCGTCAATCTATTAACCTCTCTCGAATGAATAATAAATTAACTATACAATTGTAAATGCTGATCAATTCATCCACAAAAGACAACAATACACAAGAATGCATAAACAAAAAATAGAAATGAATAATAAATTACTTCAATTCATAAATCCATAAAACAGTCAACAACCCTAGGATCTATAGATGTTTAGCTACTCATAGCGTATTCAAAATCCATGGAAAATAAATACGAATAAATAGCTGTCATGATAGTCCGGAAAGAATAAAGCATAAAATAAAACTTAGTCTATGATGCGTTTCTTCAATCTCTCTGCTGTCTCTTCTCTGGATGTTGCAAGCTGTCTCTGCTATCTTCTATAGGGTAAAAGTGATGTGATTTTCGTGTAAAATAACCCTTATATAGCTGGGGAGAAGTCCAAGCTCGAGATGGAAACGAACTGGGCCGAAAGGAAAATCTACGAAAAAGACCGAATAATAGCATGGTCCGTGCAGTCCACCATAGCACGGGCCGTGCTAGCTTAGCACGGACCGTGCAGTCCATCCAGTGTCTTCTGCCTCAATTTCACTCCTTAGCACGGGTCGTGCAAGCATTGCACGGTCCGTGCTAACCCTCGACACTTTCTAATCTTGATCAAGTCTTAACTCGAACCACAAAACATGAAGTAAAGCACTTATAAATGATTCAAAATCATTCCAAAACAAACTCCATATAAGTGCAAAAATCCAGTTTATCACAGGCGTGTATGGGTGCGCGCCGAGCGCGCGCATGCTCCTGCACGCAGGATCCCACGAGCACACCCCGCGCGCAGGAGCACGTGCGCGCTGCAGCGTGTCCCGTCTACCTTCCATCGTCTCCCGTCATCGTGCCCTACCCCCCATCCCATGCCCATCCTCTATTTCATGTCCCCGTCTCCCGTTGCACTAATATATATAAACAATTGGGGTAATTTTTGCTAATGCGATTATGTACCGCATATTTACAATTTATTTACATATTTTAGAATAAATTTGAAAAAATGCCCTCATTTTATCATTAATGATATAAATTACCTTTAAAATATGCACTAAATTGCCTGTGTACTAATTGTTTAAATATTTTATATATTAATGATAGATTTTTTTTATATTAGCTTTATTAAACTTTAAACTATGGACTAATGAAAAATGAACTACAATAAATAAATTGCCTGTATATATTATATTTGTTTTTTAATTGTTTATAAATTTAGTATATATGTTGTGTTTTAGGTACCGCATATTTACAATTTATTTACATATTTTAGGATAAATTTGAAAATATGCATTCATTTTATAATCAATGATATAAATTATCTTTAAAATATGCACTAAATTGCCTATGTATATTAGATTTATTTTCTAATTGTTTATAAATTTATTAAATTAAGATTATTATATTAACGTGACCTTTAAATTAATTTTGTAGGATGGTTGGGCATGGAAAAGATAGAGCATGATTGATACAACTTGTACAATAAGTAATCATGATCGTGTCAATTAGATGAAAGATATATCGGATGTGTTAAATGGCCGTTGTAAGAATGTTTATGTGGCATTATTGAATTAATGTTTTGGCCATTTTTTCAACTTCGAGCGAATGTTGAAAGATGCAACAAAGTCATGCATTGTTTTATCTCACAAGAGATTGTGAGGACAGACGACAAGGGTTCTAGTGAGATGTGGTTTCGAATCCACAATACAAATTTTAGATTTGGGCGAAAGGAGTATGCACTAGTGACAGGGTTGAAATTAGGAGGCTCCGAGTTCAATCCAAATATAAATCAGTCGGCGCGTGGGTGCTTGCGCCCGCATCGCGGATTCTAGTGGCGCGCGGGCGCGCGCGCCGATTTCAGTGCGTAGC
This sequence comes from Perilla frutescens, assembly GCA_026008535.1. NCBI lineage: Eukaryota > Viridiplantae > Streptophyta > Magnoliopsida > Lamiales > Lamiaceae > Perilla > Perilla frutescens. The sequence goes on along the minus strand of BRKX01000010.1, from coordinate 47,037,824 downwards.
AAAGAACAATCCGGCATGCAGGTGACACGCTGTCATTTAGCGTGCAAAATTACATCTATGGGCAAAGCCCGGTAGATGCTTGAGTGTGCCTTCTGTGGCTAGTATAGTGCCAGAAGGCGAAAGGCGGATATCGTCCCACGAGGAGTGATAACTCTTCTATCCTAATGCGTATCCTTTTGGAACTTGAGAGAATTATTGTCACTAATTCGTTCATGAAAACTGAATGTAAACAAAACTAAAACGTAAACTGAATCAAATAATAATTAAGACATGTTCAAGTCGAGTGTGAATTCGGACCGAGCTAATGTATGCTATCCCGGACACAAACACATAGATACCTCGTTCAGACCGTTTGGTTATAGGGAGCAGGTACGGTCACCTTACACCCCCCCAATTCCTTCGTACTGTGTACGCTAAGAGCGATACGGTCGGCGACTCTTAGTCCCTAACTATCTAAGATCCAATGAAGAGAGTCATGCAGAGGGTTTGCAAGGATAGCAGCATTCGATCGGAGAAATCCAATGCTGGCATATGGGACCCCTTTGGCGTTGTGCTCATATCCACCTATACTACAATTTCCGGACTTCATCGACTCTAGGCTTCATCACCCGATTTATCACTTAGTGGCTCATCAGGATTCGATCGTCCTTACTTCCACCCTGACATACAACAACAACAGTTTGACTACGAGTGATCAACCACATAGCCTCCACATTGCCGTGTCATTGTTCTTCCCAAGTTGAAGTTGGGAATCATCCCGAGATGTATTACGCCTGATTAGCCTCATGCATAGTCATTGCTCTTGATCCTTAATACACTCAACTCGAACACTACCTACTTAGCCGGAAAACATATTCATAAATAAGACAAGAATAATTAAATAACTCATAATGAAGAAAAATAAACTATATTAAACTTCTGGAACTAACTCCAGATAAAAGATAAAACCAACACGCACATCAACTGAGGACAAATCACCAACAGCTATGTCGAATATCCAGAACTAAAATACTAAAATATAAGAATGGAAAATGAGCCTTATAAAATATGTTAACTACGATTGTATATCCAATAACATTAGACTATACTTTCTCAAAAATATTATAATAGACTGACTACATGAATTTATAAATATCAATATCTATTTTATTTAGTTATTCATTTAATTAGAATGTTAAATTGTTAACTATGTCATGTTCAATATAATTAAAAATATTATAAATGTTATATCTAATTATAAAATATAATAAAACATACTACTGATTATGATGTTTCACGAAATAATTCACTTAATTATTTTATTTAATGTATTTAATATTGTTGGTAATTATTTGGCATAATAAAATATGCGAAAATTCACATATTCACTAATTCGTGCAAATAGATTTTAAATGTCATGTATATAAGAAAATATGTTATTGAATATAGTACAAATGAATTCTAAAATAAAAAATTTCAAACCAGCATGACTTGTGATTCGTGAAACAGTTATGTATAACTGACCATGACTAAAAATTTCTGAAATATATATGTGAATAAATAAGAATAAAAAAATAAAAAGTTTCACACTCTCCTACTTGTTCCGTCTGCAACAAAGTTTCTAAGCCCACCATCGGTGACTTTGTTGAAGGGTATCTATCGAAAAACCACTCTCAAATATGAGTGGCGGATTGGGGGAGCTGCAGTGGGACCATTCTTAGATTCGATGGGAATTGTGTACTTGTTGAGAGGAATCCGTGTCATCAATAGAGGGTTGAGCTCCAGAGAAGTCATGGTGTCCACCGCAGGAGTTGCAGGTGGCGGGGGGAAGTATGCGTCAGAGAAGGTGCTCAAATCCTCTCGAAAGAACTCGGTCCCACTCACCATCGCTGAACTCACCGGCGCAGCCACCCCCAAGTCACCGAAGAGTTCTACGCCTGCATCCCAACCTCCTCATTGGAGTGAATTTGATGCTTTTTTTTAGAGATAAGAGGCGATTGGAGGAGGAAGGAGATAGAGAAGAGAGGGGGTTTCTTTTAAAATTAAACAAATACAAATAATATAAAAATATTAAAGTGATATGTATTTTGGAAAAGTGAAAATTGGCTAAAGTAGCCACTTAAACTATTAAAAAATTTATTTTAGCTGGTAACTTTTAAATATTATTTTTTAGCCAGAATTACTATATTGTCCCCAGTTTAAATAATCAGCCTAAAAAAAGAAAAATTCAGAAATAGTAATTGTGAAACTCTCTCTCTCTCTCTCTCTCTCTCTCTCTCTTCCTCCCAAATTCAGAAACGGTAATTCTTCTCTCTCTCTCTCTCTCTCTCTCTCTCTCTCCCTCGCCGCAAACTTTAATAGTGAAATCCGGTGATTGCTAAAATCTAGCGACTGCTACATCCTCGTCGCATATTATTGAGCAAATGTGAGATTTGAGTAGTTGGTTGAGTTTGCGTATGGTTTGGGTATTTGATTAGATTTGGGGTTTGCGAAGTTGAATGGGTTTTAGGGGTTTGGGTCTGCTTTCTTACAACATTACTTCGTGAATTTTGTTTATAAAATTAATACATATTGTTGTCGTTGTTCTGTTTTGAAGTCTAATTTTTAGGAAAAATGTCAAATACTGAAGAACGTCATGAATAAGGTCCTCCTCGTAAGAGATGACGTGCAATGGTGTTAGAGGTATCTGAAAACATATTCTATTGAAGTTCATCTGTGAAAAAATGGAACAATTTACGGTTTTTTTGAAGTAGAAAGAAATCTGGAAATTTGAAGTTCTTAGGTGCGCGCTCGCGCGGGTTGAATTTGCGCGTGTTTGTAGCGCGCATTTTCACTCTCGTGTAGTTGTGCGGAAGGCTGATTGAGTGATTATTTGTAGTAGGTTGCGCGCAGAAGTTTTGCGCGCAGGGCTCTTGCGGGCAGCAGTTGTGCGCGCAGGGGTAATGCGCGCATTTCATTACATGCATTAGTTTTGCGCGCATCGGATACGCGCATTAATGGCAAGCATCAGCATGCTTCTTTTGATACATCGGCAGCCATTTACCCAACATTCCATTGCATCGGCACAAAGTTTTCTTTAATCTTACACACACCTATACAATTTTGTTGGCGTCGATCAACTAATTAATTTTGTTGGCGTCGATCAAATAATTAATAGATTTAACTGCCCAATGAAAAGAAATATTAAAACTAAAAACAGTACATAGAATTATTCTAGCTAAAAACGCCGTTCATCTTCTCCATAATCTTGTAGTCTTTTATGTAAAATGATTGAAATTTCTGATGTTCACCTTTGGTAAAATTTGATGCACAAACTTTGTTTATGAGGTTAGTTTGCGTTGTTTATTATATTTATTATTCCATTTACTTGTATAAAAGTTATATATATATATATATATATATATCAATAAAATTATAAGTTCCAAATATTTCAATTAAAAAAAGAGTAGATTAATATAACAAACAAACAACTGAAGAAATGAGATGATAAAATCTCTTTATTTTTAATATTCTAAATTTATGTGGCCTAACTTTCAAAAGCTATAAAGAAACTTGTGGAAGGGTGCATGAGGTCAAGTTGGGAGTTCATCAACATCTTTGGTTGATTTGTTTTTGGTGGAAACTTGAATTTCACGAACTTGAAATCTCATTAATATGAAGTGAGAAATTGTATAAAATCGTTAAATACAATAATTAAGAGAATGTCCGAGATTGCAAAATGTGACAAAACACTATCCATTAATAATTTATCCACAAACACTACTATCTATAATTGAAATAGTTTTTAGATGGATGATAACAATTAGGGGTGGAAATGGGCCAAGCCGCCCTATAGGGGCATATGGCCTGGCCTAATTTGGGCCTAGTTCGGCCTGGCCTATATAGTAAAGAGGTCAGGCTTAGGCTTTTTTAAAAGCCTATATTAATAAGTAGGCTTGGGCTTAGGTTTTTAAAAAAGCCCATTAAGCTTAACAGGCCGGCCTATTTATAATATATATATATATATATATATATATATATATATATATATATATATATGTATGTATATAAAAGTTAAAAAAATAAGTTATTGTATATTTATTGTTTAAAAAATAAAATAATATAATATCTAATTCAAAAAAAAAAACAAATGTTCTAAGTTAGACGTGAATTATTTTAGTAAAAATGGAGAGAGAAATGCTCTAATCTAATTCACGCCTCGCTTGATATATGCTATATAAGTATAGTTATACTACTTTTGTTAATATTAATCTTAGTTGAATAAAAATTAATTAATTTCATATAGGCTCAAATAGGTTTTTATAAGGCTTCAAGCTTAGCTCATTTTATTAAAAAGGCCAGACCTAGGCCTATAAAAATGCCTACAACAGATAATGGGTCAGACTTGGCTTAACATTTCTATAACAGGCTCAGGCCTAACAAGGCAAAGCCCAGCCTGCCCTGGCCCATTTCCACCCCTAATAACAATTAAACTTAAATATGACAACCTCTTCTTCGAAATTTATAAAATGAAAACAAAACAATAATCATATTAGAGAAAGATGTAGATAAATGTTCAATAGTATAAATTACAAATATGTGAACGGACTACTGGAAAAATCTATATGTAATGGAAATAATGATGCATGCTTTAACTACTATAGGTCTGAAAGACCAACTCTTTATTTCATGTATGTAGATGAATTCAAGAACTTGCACCTTCCAAACTCTTGATTATATTCTTCTCTCCAGTCTTGTGATTTCGATAATCCCGCACTTTGTATTTTTTAGTAATACAATAATTAATTAAACAAATAAACTATGCGGGTGTCACTAACAAAAAATATGAAAGAGCAAGTACCAACAAATTTTACAGATCGATGACTGTTTGCTAAGATATCGACGCCAACAACTTTATAAATTATAGATATTAAGATAAAAAATACGAAGAAAAATAATAGACAGATAAATTATGTATGAACAGATCCAAAACAATTTGGTTGTTATTCCAAGTGTAACTAAAGGAGCTACAATATTTTCTTTGTAAGCAAGAAAAAATAGTCATTGGGTTTAAAAAGATACCAAGAATCAAGATGCAAGATATGTGAATGGGTGTATATTACGACATACCTCTTTTTATATATATATATATATATATATATATATATATATTGAGGCTAATGTTCAATCAATTTTTTGGATAAATGCAATTACAAATATTGCCTATATAGAATATATAGAAAATTCGCAGTCATTATAGCGCTAATAAATACAAAATCAATCAAACTTTATATAATTCCAAGAATTACTAAATTACTATATTTATACAAACGACTATTTGATGATTATAAGGACTTCCTTCATAAAAATTGGTAAATATCAAGCCTTGTGCAATTTTATAATTCCTTAATAAAAATGCTAGCTAGCTATTGCATTTTATAATTTTTATTTAATTCAGGTGCCTATAATTATAATATTTGTTATATTTCTAATTATTATTAATATTATGTTAACTATGTTATAATAATATGCACATTAAACATATTTAATTTTATTATTTTTATATTTATTTATTATTTATTATATATGTACAAAAATAATTGTTGAAATGTATTGTAATCAATATACTATAGAAATTTAAAATTAACTAAATGTACCTTATTTAAAATACATATTCTCGGGGTAAAAATATAGAATGGTTGATTAGCGGATAATTATTTTATAATTAACTAATCAGCTAAATATGTAATATAAATATCGATATTTTATTTTTGGAATTTTTGGCAGAAAAATGAGAGTTTCCATTAAAGGAATTTAAAGGAATATTTTTTTACTTATATATATATATATATATTAAGATTAAGATTATAAAGTGAATAAACGAAATATTATGAAATATTCTCTTTCAGTGTATAATTATGGGCGGATCCAAGAGGGCAAGGGGGGGCACTTGTCCCCCTCCCCCAATATATATATATATATATATATATATATATATATATATAGGGGTTGGATCAAAAATACACATTTTTTTGGTGTAGGAACTAGGAATCCATCTTATACCGTCCACCTAGACGATCTAATGGCTGAGATTAAATGTCAAAGTCAAGGTGAAAAAAAGGAGGTGGGGGTATAGTTGTCCAATCCCCATAAAAAAAGCTGATGTCATTATTTTAAAAAAAATCCTAAAAACTTTGAACGACCATAACTCACTCGTTTCAAATCGGATTAATGCAAATAATATATCAAATTAAAGATCTTTTCATGCTCTTTAATTCAAGATCAGTCATAGATATATTTGTTCAAATAAATATAGACGAGAAATACAAAATATAAATTTTTACTCGTGTCCAGCGCGAAAATGCTTTCGTTAGTTTTTAAATAATGGTTCGTTAGCATTATGATAGGTTGATAACGTGTGCTAACGAAACATTTGTTATATGCTAACATATTGCATTTATTGTGCTAATGAATGATCATCATAATGTTAACGTACTACGCATACTTATATTATTATTATGATCTATTACATTTCAATTATGACTTATGATTATTTTTTATGATTTGATTTTTATGTTTTAGATACTAATTGAATATTATATATTATTTATTTCATCAAATTAGAATATATTAATTAGAGTTTTCTTCATCCATTTATGGTTTATAACTTATGCTAACGATGAATTGTCATATGCTAACATAGTTTATTCGCAATGCTGATAAAATAATATCATTATGCTAATGTGTTATATTTATATTGTTATTATGATTTATTCCATCCAATTGGGGTTTATAATTAATTTTTAGAATTTAATTTTATTTTTAGATAATTGAAGTTTATTATATCTGAATTATGATTTATTTCATTCTATTAGAATTTATAATTACACTTTAGAATTCAATTTTTCGTTAACAATATGAGAAAAAAATTCATTAGCATAAAGATAACGCTTTGTTAGCATGACGATATGTTATCAAATATCCTCCGCGATTTTTATAAGAATGACCAAATTACGTTAATACCCCCGCGCGATTTTTTTTTTCAAATATTACAGAATTGCCACCACTCCTTTTAATCAAATATGAACCATAGATCTTTATTGATTGTATGGTGTGAGATGGGTTTCTAGTTCTTACACTAGGTAGAGTTTGCATTGTAACCCAGGTTGGTGGAGATGACATGATGTTGTGATCTTTCTCCTCTATGGACCCAATCATATTTAGTGTTTCAAGCCCATAGAATGTGGCCCACTCATGTAAATTGTAATGAAAGGCCACGAGATATATGTGAGCATTAAATTATTCCATATGATTAGATTATGTTCCTATATTTATTCTGCACGCTTCACTTGTCTAATAAGTTGATAATAACAAATATTAGTATTATTGTACTGTAAATATCATTTTAGACCTAAATCTACACGAAAAACAATAGTGTTGGCCATACTTTAAAAAAATTGGATTCTTCTTCTTACACAATATTTGGATTTTAAGTCCAAATCATCATTATTTTTCCAGATTAAATATAGATTTTTTTATTATTCTTTAGTTTAGCATTATTGTTGCAATTCAACTTAATTCTGTTCACCTTTTTTTTAGTTGGAGAGCCGGTGCGATAGAAACTTTTTTATATAAAAATATAATTATAACAATAAAAAAAAATCGACATTCATTACTTATAAATGCATTATGATGTTAATTCGAATCTAAAAGGTATCAATAAGATACGGATAAGTGAAAATTATATACTCCTTCCTTTTGAAAATGTTTGTTATTTTACGAGTTTTGATTTGTATCAAAATATTTTGTTGTTTTAGCTAATTCTACACATTTTTTCCCAATTTTAACTATACCCAAAATCTTACAAAATCTCTTAATTCTAACTTAAATATTTGATGTAATGTGGGAGTATATTAGTAAAAAAAAATTATATCTTAATTTAATTTAGATCAAGCCCCTAATATAACAAACATTCTGAAGCGGTTGATGTATTTGCACGTAAAACCGATGCTACTCATATGGGGGCAATGCCCCCACCGGCTAATTATAGCTATTTAGAACAATTGGAAAATGTGTTAGCAAAAAGTTAAAATGAATATAACTTGAGCTTCTTTTTTTTTTTTAATGTCTAACATTATAGAAAATTGAAAAAAAATGGTTTGAAAAAATTAAACCAGGTTATAACAAGTTGCAAACATAATATATTATTTGTATAATTAATATCCAGTGTAACATCATATATAGATGAATGACTGTTTTATAAAATTCATTACAATATACTAATTAATGTCATAAATACGTGCAATTTAATATTTTAAGCAAATTATATTTTAAGGAGTAATCAATTAGAAAAACATAACACAAATTGCGTGGGCTTTTTTTATTTATTTAAGAAGTTTGTTTATAGACAAGGTCAACTATATATTGTTGTTTGTATGGTGCATATGGATCCATTGAAATCTAGGTCATAGATGAATGATAGTTTTATTTAAAATTGATTACGATAAGTACATGAAATTTATTAATATTTGAATGAGTAGTTAATTAGAATATAGTAGTATAATACAACACAAATTGCGTGGGGTTTTATTTATAATTTATTTGTTTGAATATTGGTACATATATATCCACTATAAAATAGGTAGACATTTACAAGAAATAAAAGTCCTTGAATTCATAGCCATGGCTGGCATCAGTTGTAATGATATTGAGATTCCTTCCTCAATCCCTGGCGCAAAGATATTTACAAGAACAAGATATATCACCTACAACACAAAGCTGCTGCAGGCCATAGTTTTGTTCAAGGCCATTGAGGCTCATGTCCTAGCCCATCCTGACGCCTATTAAAATTCCCTCCCCCGCCCCTATACGTTTTACGTCACAAATAACAAATATGTTTATCTTATTATAATTTGCTGCTTAATCCTTATAATTTCATTGCAATATTATAGCTATTAAGTAGAAAACTACAATAAGATAAGTAATTGGATCTCAGTTTGTTTCTTTGTTTTCTTTTATTTTTAATTTCCTTCTGCATGCTTTACGTTGGGAGTCTGCGTCTCATGTATCAATTTGGTGATATTGGTCCAAGGGTTGTACTATACGTACTTCAATTTTGATTCAAGTAAGTTTGAAAAGTTTGCGATCATATTCCAAAAATGTTTGCCAACGATTTACAAATTAAACCATATATACAAGTATATGACAGCATTAGAAAAGTTTCGGGTTGATTACACTTTTGTACCCAATGATTCCAATATTTTTTTTTCATTTTTTTTAAGTTTTAAAATTACATATTAATACCCAACACTTCATAAATTAGCATTTATAGCACCATATCGATCAACATTTTGTTAAATACAATCAAACACTCAGTCAGTCACACACATAAATTTATGATAATTTTCACGGTTACAAGTTATACTCTTTTTTCAATTCAAAAAATATAATAACAATTGTATAAATGTCACCACCTTCTTATTTTTTAGCAATAATTTTTAGTAAAATAGACGTGATAATTTTTAGTGTTATATACAAGTGATATTTTTCAATATTACAAGTGATGTTTTCTTCAATCCAAAAAAATATAGTAATAATTATAAAAATGTCACCGCCTTCTTATTTTTTAGCAGTAATTTTCAGTAAAATAAACGTGATAATTTTTAGTATTACTAGCAGAGATGACGTACATTGCACGTGTTCTCAATATTTTTTTCTTTTTGAGAAAATGAAATATAATTAGATATTAACCGACATAATATCTCATTTTATAATTAATAATTAAGTTTTATTCAAACATATAATATTTTAATCATCACCTTCAACATTGGAAGACAAAATAAGCAATTTGTATTTCTAAAAAATATTTTCGCTTTATCATATCTTCTGCTTAGTTGTATGAGTTATTGACTCGTAAGAAATAGTAAATAGTGCAGTAATATACTAATCTTGTTTGCGACCCGCACAACAAATTCAAAATAGTCCTACTTAAATCTATAATAGCTGACAAAATCATAGTACATCTATTTATTAATTTCTTTTAGAACTCATGGGGATGCATAATTTAATAGATTTCAAAATTTCACCTTTTGTGTCTATATAATATTTAAATAAGTATATTTAATTTTTTTTTGAAGAGTCGTGATCGAGCCCTATTATCTACAACTTTCAATTTCAAAATAAGATTTTATCTTTTGAATATGAGAGTATCTTATATATGACTAAATAACTAAAATTTGTGCAATTTTATATATAAAGTAAATAAGAAATTTATTAATAAATACAAAAAAAAAATAGTAAAAGGCTCAATAATCTTTAGCATATATATGTAATTATATTCTAAGAACAATTTAAAAAACTCAACAAATATACCTCTACTCTATAGAGATAATATTGATGACGGTAATAAATCTTGATATTGTAGAAGTATCATTGAGATCCTTCACATAAATTGAAGCTATTGTGGTAATAATATTCTTAGTGTTTTGAGGACAACTTATTTCACCTCTATAAAAAAAAATAGGGCTAATTACCATAAAAATTATGAACTTTGAGTATAATTGCAAATTTAACATGAACTTTAGAAGTAGGTAAGTAAAATATCAACTTTGAATTCGAGTGTTATTCAACATTTCCAAATTTTTATAAAATAAATTGATTTCCAATCCAACATGCAATTTCCTTGTTTTGATCCCATCATGGCTTCATCATTAATTTTTGAAAAATAACGTCATAGTGGCCAAAATTTCACACTTGCATCAATGAAAAAAAGCCAATTGTTAAATTCGGCCACACATCTTTTTTCAAAAATTGATGGTCGAATCATGATAAATTTGAAAAGACGAGCAAGTTGGAGGTTGAATTGGAGATCAATTTGTTTTGCAAAAAAAAAAAATGGAGATGTTGAATAACACTCAAGTTAAAAGTTGGTGTTTTAATTGCTTAGTTTTAAAAATTGTGTTAAATTTGGAACTATGTCTAAAGTTCAGTGTTTTTAAGACAATTACCCCAAAAAATAACTGAAACACATATAATAGTATTTTATCATATTCCTTTTGTCTAAAACAACATGGACTACAATATCTTGTGCCAACAGTATGTTGTCATCATTGTCGTGTAAGATTTATTAATGGCAACGTGTCATTAATAATTAAGTTATTAAGATATTTATATTAATTTAAGTATCTTAATTATATGGTTTAAATAATTTGATGTTTATCTGATAAGTTGGTCATATTTATCTAAAGATGGTTTCACGATATCCATCACGTTGATAGAACGTGTATATATATACATATATATATGTATATATAGGGAATGGATCAAATGTAAATCATTCTCTAGTGTGTAAACAGTAAACTAATCTACCACCACACATTCGGAAAAAATGGACGCTCCAGATTTAATGAAAATTGCGGTGGCTTTTAGTTATTTTCGCTACTTTTTCTGGCTACGAGGGCAATTTCGTAATTTAGAAATTATAATTTTATTTTTCGTTGTTGATTTCCTTTTCTTATCGCGATTTCATTCCATAAATCATGGATATATTCGCTGATCGTCTCATTGTTAAATTTTTGAATGCAAAATCCATAGATTCCGTTACACGATCGATATCGATTCTTTCTACAGTTCATCGCTGACTATTCATCGTTTAATTCAAGGATTTGATGAATTATACATGTAATGTTATGTTTTTTAAGTTTTCTGTAATTTTTTTATGATCTGTTCGTAGAGTTTTTTATTAAGTTTTTATGGAATGCGACTTCTTTTTTGATAACGATGTTTTGTTGATAAAAAGTTGATTTCAATCTGATGTATGTTGTTAGCATGTTGTTATTTTTGTTGAGTAGTTATGAGATAACGTTTCTGTGTTTTTGATCAATTAGAATGATTTCAACATCATTCGGTCTGTTTGTTAGCATCATGTGTTTTGATTATATTTTCAAATTTCGCGTTGATAATTTATCATTTTGATGTTAACATGATTTCATTTTGGTTGAATAATTACTGTATTTGTGTTTTTCTGTTTTTTTAAATAGATTAGCATTATACGGTTTGCTTGTTAACATCATGTGTTTTCAGTATATCTTCATGTTGACATTGTGCTAATGAATATCGTGACATATGCTGAGTAAGATGAGTTTGTATGTTGAAGTTGTAATATTTTGATGACATGTTCTAACTCAAGTTCTAACAGTTCGGAGACTAGGATAGCTGTATTCCCTGGTTTATTTGAATACTATATACCAGGATGTGAGTGTTCTATGAAGACATTGGTGGGGATGATGTTCAAGAATCCCTCAGATGGTATAGAGTTTTATAAGTGTTATGCAACACGTTGTAATTTTAATATTCGATTAGGTACTGCAAAAAAATATAAGGATGACATAATTACTTTGAGATATGTTTATTGTAATAGACAAGGTTCAAAGAACTCAACTACAGGGTATGATGATGTTGTTGATCATGTTATGAAGAAGAGACGTATAGTATCTAGGAGGATGTATTGTATGGCTCATATAAGTTTTAAGTTTATAGGTGAGCATGGGTATGTTATTCATTTGTTTGAAGATCGCCACTCACATGGTCTGTTGCCTGATAAATACAAGAAATTTCTGAAAGTGAATAGAAAATTAGATCGTGTACATCAGAAATTTGGGTTGAATTGTGTTAGGGCAAACATTGGTCCAATGAAATCTTACAAACTTTTCCAGCAAGCAGTTGGGTGGGGGGGTATTCTAATGTTGGATGCATAATCTCTGATGTTAAGAACTTTACTCGTGATCTGAGGGCTTATATTGTTGGTGCAGATGCTCAAATGATTCTTGACAATCTTTTTAGGAAGAGAGAGTTGTGTCATGCGTTCTTCTTTGACTGCTGTGTTAATTCTGATGATCAGTTGACTCATTTATTGTGGGCAGATCCAATCTGTAGGAGGGACTTTGCTTTGTTTGGGGATACTGTGTCATTTGATGCTACTTATTCAACAAATAGGTTAACAATAGTTTTTTATTTGTGTTTGTTCATGATCTAATTATTGTCGTAATCTCTTTATGCATGATGCTAATGTAGTCTTGACTTTATGCTAACGATAGACTTTTATAATGCTAACTGTTTACATATATGTATGGTGATAGGTATGAGATGATATTCACCCCTTTTACTATGAAAGATAATCATGGGAAATGTATAACATTTGGGGTTGCTTTGTTATCTGGTGAAGATAATGAGGCTTATTCTTGGGTGCTTGATAATTTTAAGGTTTGCATGGGCCGGTCTCCTGGTATGTTGATAACTGATCAAGATTCTGCATTGAAGATTGCAGTTGAACATTCATTTCCTGAAACGAGACATCGGTTATGCATGTTACATATTATGTTGAAGGTTCCAGATAAGGTCCCTGCCCATTTAAGGAAAAATGAGTTGTTTAGGGAGAAGTTTAATAAGAGTGTTTGGTCTAATTTCATAGAGCCATTTGAATGTGAGAAAAAATGGGAAGAAATTATGGTGGAGTTTGGTTTGACTGAAACATCTTGGTTCAGTTCAATTTTTCATATCCGAAGAGATTGGATACCTGCCTATTTTAGAGATTTCCCATTAAGTTGGTTGTGTAGGACTACATCAATTTCAGAAAGTGTCAACAACTTCTACTGCACATGTTTATCTCCCAATTCGAATCTGGTTGAGTTTTTATGAAGTATAACAGTGCTTTAGATTCTCAGAGGTATGCATATGTTGAGATGAATAGTTTGGATGAATCATCTGTCCTTATGCTGAGGACTCCAATTTTGTTTGAGAAGCATGCTACAGCTGTGTACACTACAAGTATTTTTCGTAAGGTTTAAAAGGAAATTTATGCTGTTTGCTTCAAATGTCATGTTATGAGCATAGTTCACGATGAAAGACAGTTGGTTTATGAAGTGAATGATGGACATGGGATTTTCCAAGTTCGGTATGACAAGGATGAGAACACAGTAGTATGTAGTCGTGCAAAATTTGTTCGGAAGGGTCTGCTATGCTGTGATATATTCATTATATTGAAGGGTTTGAGTTTTGATAGGATCCCTGATAAATATGTGCTTTCTCGATGGAGAAGGTCTTCTTATTTTGATGCTGTGAATGAAGTTTTGGGTGATTTGGTGAATCATTGTGCTGGCTTGGATGATAATAAATCAATGATCAATACATGTATTTCTGAATTATATGCATGCATCAGTTTAGTTGAGGGTGATAAAGAAAGGACATCAGAATTACTGCGTGGTGTTCGGGAACTTAAATTTCTTATTGGACATAATAATGATATGGAAGATAGTCTTGATGGTAAGAAGAAATTATTTTCGGATTTTTACGGTTCTGCTCCTCCAAGAAAAATAGATATGCGGCCACCAAAGTTTGTGAAAACGAAAGGAAGTGGGAGTCAGTTCAAACTAAGGGAGGAGAAACAATTCGAGCGTGCTAATAAATCTTTAAGAATGTGTGCAAAATGCAAGAAAAAATGTCATCACGATTCCAGAAATTATGATAAAAATAGTGAATGATACTTCTAATGTTGATTACTGATTAGGGTCAATTATATTATAATTAATTTATATTTTAATAATTATTATTATTATTAAAATAATATATTAATTATGGAGACACGAAGGATTCATAAGGTGGACTAGAGGCTCATCTCCTATACATGGCTACGCAACATTATGGCAAAGCATTAAAAATCTTGAATATATATTGTGTCAGATTATTTAATCTAAATACTACCAAAACAATAATAAAGTTACAAAATGTCATTTATAAATGTTGGTCAATCTTGATCCACCTTACGTATTTCTTATTATAGAGAACTAGGTTTTGTGTAAAAGTGTTTCAATTGTATTCCTTAAGGAGAGTATCTTAAATACACCACTTAATACAATACAAGAGATCAGAGAGATCTGTAAGAAGATTACAATATACCTATTTTATGGAAGGAAATAATTACAAGATAAGTACAAATATTATGCAAGCATATTATCCTTTCTCATGCCCCTGCAAGATGGAGCTCCGTGAGGAGAGGCCGATCTTGAGAATAAGGGATTGAAAGCGAGCTCGAGAGAGTGGCTTCGTTAGAGCATCAGCCAACTAATCGATTGTCGAGACATGAGCCACTCGGAGAAAACCGCTTTGGACAAGGTGTCGAATGAAATGGTAATCGAGGGTGACATACTTCATGCGGGAGTGAAATACCGGATTGGAGCAAAGATATGTGGCACCCACATTGTCACAGTAGATAGTGGGTTGTGAAGTAACAGGGAATCCCATTTCACCTAGGAGAGAAGTTATCCAACACACTTCGGCAGCTGTAGTAGCAACGGTTCGATATTCAGCCTCAGTGGAGGAACGTGCCACATTGGTGTGTTTCTTGGAGCTCCACGAGATTGGATTTTTATCGAGATAAAGTATAAATGCCTCCGTGGAGCAATAGGTGTCCTTGTCGCCTGCCCAGTCAGAGTCAGAATATGCATAGAGCGTGTGAGGAGAGTCGCAGTGAATGAGAATCCCATGATGAATCGTGCCACAGAGGTAGCGAAGGATATGCTTGGCTGCGGACCAATGATCAATTGTGGGGCGATGCATGAATTGTGATAATCTATTTACAGCAAATGCAATGTCGGGACGAGTGAGAGAGAGGTATTGGAGTCCACCAATGATTGTGCGAAATTCTACTGGACTAGAGAGAGCTGTGCCTGAGTGAAGAGACAGTGTTGGCGAAGTGACCATCAGCGTAGCAATAGAAGTGGCATCTGTCATCTTCGAACGAGCTAACAAGTAAGCTATGTAGTGACGTTGTGAGAGGAGTACCCCACTTGGATGGGGAATAACTTCAATGCCCAGAAAAAAATGCAATGGTCCCAAATCTTTGAGGGAAAAATGATGAGCAAGGACAGAAATGAAATCTTGAATAGAATTCTCTTGAGGCCCTGTAATGACAATATCATCTCCATAGATAAAGAGAAACAACATATCACCATCAATCTTATGAGTGAACAGAGATGTGTCGGCTAGTGAGTTGGTGAAGCCAGAGTGAAGCAAGAATTGCCGAAGCTCATTATACCAAGCCCGCGGAGCTTGTTTGAGGCCATATATAGCTTGACGAAGTTTGCACACATGATGAGGCCGTTCCGGATCAATGAAACCTGGGGGTTAAGACATATATACATCATCTCGAAGTGAGCCTTGTAAGAAGACATTATTAACATCGAGTTGCCGAAGAGACCACCCACGACTGATTGCTAAAGAGAGAACCAGGCGAATAGTCACGGGCTTGACGACAGGGCTGAAGGTGTCATGATAATCAATCCCAGGCCTTTGATGAAATCCCTTGGCAATGAGACGAGTTTTATACCTGTCAATGGAGCCACTTGAGTTGCGTTTAATCCTGAAAATCTACTTACAACCAACCACATTATGAGAAACATTAGAGGGAACGAGTTCCCATGTGCTATTTCGAACCAAAGCATCAAACTCATCTGACATAGCTTGCCGTCATTTGCTATCTTTCAGGGCCTGTAAGACACTAGTGGGTTCAATAAGGTGATTGAGTTGTGTGGAGAGACTAAACTTGGTGACGGGTTTGAAGATGTTATTTTTGGAGCGAGTGATGATAGTAGAGGTATTGGTCGGAGGTGGCGGGACGGGCACAGATGGTGGAATGAGCGGAGGAGGGGAGGGTGAATTGTTGGTCATAGAGTTATCTATTGATGAAAACGTATGTTGAGGGGACGAGGTAGATGTGTCGGAGGCCTGCAATGTAGAAGAGGAATAAAGAGAGGAAGAAGTAGAAGATACCTGATTGGATGAAGAAGACTTTTCAGATCCGGACGTGCTCAATTCAACCGGCGGCATAAACGAGTGAATCGGCGTAAGTACATGTGGGGGTAGCCATGGAGACATAGTGGACTCATCTAGAGGAGAGGGAGGGGATGGAGAGAGGGTGAGTGTACACATAGGAAAAACTTGCTCAAGAAAACGGACATGGCGAGACACATACATGCGGCTAGAGTGAACGTCATAGTAAAGATAGGCGCTTTGAGTGAGAGAGTAGCCGAGAAACACACATGGGAAAGATTTAGGGGCAAGCTTGTGAGGTGTGTAGGGCTTGAGCCAAAGATAACATAAACACCCAAATACGCGAAGCTTGTGGTAGTTAGGGGGACGAGTGAATAACTTTTGGTAAGGTGAGGACATTTGTAGGGTAGGTGTGGGAAGTCGATTTATGAGATATGCAACTGTAAGAAAAGCATAAGACCAAAAAGTGACTAGGAGAGAAGCCTGAGTAAGGAGTGCTAAACCCGTTTCAACAATATGGCGATGACGACGCTCGGCAAAACCATTATGTTCCAGAGTATGTGGCGGGGATGTGAGATGTAAGATGCCATGAAGAGACAAGTAGTCGCGGAGGCCAATAAATTCACCACCATTGTCCGAGTAAAGAGTTATTATACGTGCTTGAAAGAAATTTTCCACCAAGGATCGAAAACGAGCAAATACAGTAGTAACATCACTTTTGCGTTTAAGAGGATATAACCATATATAATGCGTGAAGTGATCAATAAAAACAACATAATATCTGTAGCCATCATTTGAGAGTAAGGGAGACGTCCAAACATCAGAGTATATAACTTGTAAAGGTGAATCAGTCCGGATAGTAGAATGAGAGAAAGGTAATTTGTACTCTTATTGCAATGACAAGAATGACACTGACTCGATCTAGTAGAGGAAGAGACAATAGATAATTGAAATGAAGAAATGACATGACTTTGAATAAATTCAGATGGATGGCCTAGCCGTTGATGCCAATCGATGATATGTGAACGAATGCTGGTGTTCACCGATGGGGATAAGGAAGCCGACCACTCAACCACACCGTCCTTAGGTTGACCGTCCATGAGCGTTGCCCCGGTCCGAAGATCCTTCACACAAAAAGAGTCAGGTGAGAAAATAATAGAAGCATTATTAGTTTTACAAAACTAAGAGATGGATATGAGATTTCTTTTTATTTGGGGAACAAAAAGAACATTATGAAGGTGAAATGTGTGTGAAGGAGTATGCAGAGAGGTGGAACCAGTGTCGGAGATAGGAAGCCCTGTGCCATCACCAATTACGATGTCATCGGGTCCTTCATATGGCATGTGTAGAGACAAGTTGGCAAGATCTGATGTTACATGGTGAGATGCCCCACTATCAAGAAGCCAAGTGGGTTGTGGTGCAGTAGAATTTGTGGTGGCAACATGAGCACGAGGACTCCATGCATGAGGGCCCGACGCAGATGGAGGTGGAGCTGTATAAGGTGAACGACTCAGATTGGAGGTGGGAACCAGTTGAAACCGTGGACAATAGGAGACGCTGTGACCGGGCTCACGACAAGCTTGACATCTGCCAAGATAGGGGCGTGGCGAGCGACTGGCGTTAGTCTGAGAAGAGTGGGGTGGGCGAGAACGAGCAGTGTTCGGATGATGATATGGCTATTTTGTTGAAGCATGGCGAGATGGATTGGATGGCATAGTGGCGGCTATATTAGCAGTGGCAGGATGAAAGGGAGCAGTTGTTTGTTGTTGGCGTAGATAAAGTTCACGATTTATGAGTTTCTCATGCAACTCATCAAAAGAGATCGGCGAATCGCGCCCTTCAACCATGTCAACAATGGAGCGTTAGTCATCATCGAGGCCTGTAAGAATAACTTCGAGGAGATCTTCATGATCCAGAGGCTTTCCCAAAGCAGCAAGTTCATCAGACTTGCTTTTGACAAATTGCATAAATTCTGAAATGGATTGAGAACCTTTCGTGGCATGTTTAAGGTGATCCTTAATCTGTTTGATGTGCCCGCGAGAGGGACGAGCATAGGTGTGAGAAAGTGTTTCCCACACAGCTCGGGAAGTTGATGATTGCTGGATGATTGGGATAAGGGGCGTCGAGATGGACCCAACAAGGGCGCCGAAGAGGAGTTTATCCTGGCGAATCCAGAGTTGATGGTCTGGATTCGGAGTGGAAATAGAATCAGCAGTGGTGGTAGGTGACGGACATGGATATGAGCCGTCAATGAATTTATAGAGGCTATAGCCTATAAGAATAGCCTCCATTTGAAGTTTCCACGCCAAGCAGTTGGTTGAATTAAGTTTAACTATATTAAGATGGGAGACATTTAGTAGTTGAGGGGAGGCTATATCAGAAATGGCAGTGGTAAGAGTGGAAAAAGCCATGGCAGAGAGGGAAGAGACACAGGTCGTTAAGAACAACGGCGTGATACCATATAGAGAACTAGGTTTTTTGTAAAAGTGTTTCAATTGTATTCCTTAAATAGAGTGTCTTAAATACACCACTCAATACAATACAAGAGATCAGAGAGATCTGTAAGAAGATTACAATATAGCTATTTTATGGAAGGAAATAATTACAAGATAAGTACAAATATTATGCAAGCATATTATCCTTTCTCACTTATGTGTGTGTTTTTTTTTGCTCGCACGATCGTGTTTTGCATTGGGCATTCCTCTCCTTTAAGCCATCTCCAGCGGCGACGGCATGCTCTACACCGCGCCATTTTTCCGTTTGTTTGTCCTCCAACAAAGGCGACATTTGTGACGGTAAAATGAGGGAGAGGAGAGAGGGACGCCAAATATGGCATCTCTCTTTCCTCAACGGGATAATATTTTTTGGGCTTTTTTTTTCTTTTTTTTATGGGTAAATTCTATAGTAAGGTGGATGCTATATGCAATCCTTTTTCCTATTTTTAATTTTTATCGGCCGATCGATAAAAAAATTTCGGGATCTGTCTGTCACAATTAGAGCTGTAGATGAACTGAATCGAGTCGAACACCCTGATGCTCGAGCTCGACTCATTAAGGAATATTTAAGCTCGAACTCGATTTGAGTTTTTTTCCTCTTGTTCAAACTCGGCTTGATAAATATTTATCATGTTCGAATTCGGTTCGAGCTCGACTCGTGAACTGCTTGAAAATTTACTAAACGAGTCTGAGCTAAAATGCTCGTAAAAAGGCTCATTTAATTTACATATTTGAGCTCAAGCTCGAAAAAATAGCTTATTTAATTTACCCGTTTGATTATAATATGCATGAGCATGTTCGTGAACATGTTCGATTAAGCTTGAGCTCGAACATATCGCGAGCTGGCCAAGTCGAATACTGCTCTGTTCGAGCTTGGCTCAATAATTTTATCGAGCTCGATTCGAGGCTCGAGCTTAGATTATTTAGAAAATGAACGAACTTCGAACGAACTTTTTTAAAGTTGAACTCTGAATAGTTCGTAAGTGGTTCTGTTCAATTACAACCCTAGTCACTATAGGTAGTCAAGTGTCACAATAAGTAGTTGAAGTGACTTAATACATTTTTTGGAGGGCCGGAATTTTTGGTCGAAATTTTTGTTATTGAACACAGTATCAACCATAATATTAAAAAGTATCACTCAAAATTCAAAAAAGTATCACATGCATGTATCCCTAAAAAATATTATTTCTGTTAACGGGGTTTTTTTTTTACCAACATGCGTTGACCGTCTGATGTGCACCTAGTACACATGAGAATTGGTGTATATTAATGTATATCATAAATACATGCAATTTAATATTTTAAGCAAACATTTTAAGGAGTAGTCAATTAGAATAACACAACACATGAATTGCGTGGGATTTTTTTTTATTTATTTAAGAAATTTGTTTTTAGACAAGGTCAACTATTTATTGTTATTTCTATGGTACATATCCATTGAAATCTCATAGATGGATGACAGTTTTATAAAATTCATTACGATATCATATCTACATGAGATTTATTAATATTTTATACAAATATTTTACTGAGCAGTCAATAATTAGAATAATACAGCACAAATTATAATTCAATAAAATAAATAATTATAATTTAAAATATGAAATTATTAATTAAGTTGACATATATTAGTTTAGAATAGTACAAAAATTATAAAACCATATACTATCAATAATTTAATTTAATACAATAAATTATTATAATTTAAAAATTAATTATATTGTAATTTTTAATATACAACGAACCAATCGATCGAGGGTGTGTGTGTATATATATATATTGTAACTAATTATGTTTATAGTAGTTATAATTAACAATTTATATATATTATAGCATTGTGAATTCCAATTTCAACGTAATCGATCAATTGCATCAAATACTACACAAATCCTTCAATATTAAACCATATACCCTAACCCTTAATATAAACCCTACACCCTAAACTATTGAAACCCTTCACACTAGCTAGCTACACCATAACCTTACAACTACTCGGAATATAACATTAATCATACGTTGATCGTTTCATACAATTCACTTTCACATATAACAATGAATATCACAATTTTACTAATACTTTATTAATTATAGAATTGGTAAAAATCATATATTTATATTAAATTTTAATTTATGTAATTAACAATTTACATATAATCTTATTAATTTTGTGAATTTAAAAACAAAACATTATTTAATTTACTCCAAAAAATATTGTGTGACTTAAAATGTAAAAAATATTAATTAAAAATTAAAAAAAAAATCAAAATAGAAATTAAAAATACAAAAAAAAAGAAATCAGGCGATGGAAACTTTCCATCGCCTTATTATAAAATTAATTATTAAATTAAAAAAATAAGGCGACGGATTATGTCTGTCGCCTTTTTTCGGGAAAAAAAAATATTTTTTTTTTAAAAATAAGGCGACGGATATGATCTGTCGCCTTATTATTCGGAAAAAAAAAAAAAAGGCGGCGGAAAATGTCTGTTGCCATATTTTTCAGAGAATAAAAATTAATTATAAAATAAAAAATAAGGCGACAGAATAGTTTCGTCACCATATTTTGTAGGGAAAAAAATAAGGCAACATAAACTGTCTGTTGCCCCATATGCTGACGGAGTTTTCGTCATCAGTTCCGTCGCTAATTTTGTTCGTCGCTTTTCCGTCGCCCATGTTGACAAAATGGATTCTATGACCTTTTTCGTCGCCTGATTTGTGTTTTCTTGTAGTGTCAAAATTCAAAAAGTATCACATGTATCCCTAAAAAGTATCACCTATTTTAACGGTTTATTTTTCTAACATGTGTTAACCGTTTGATGTGCACCTACACATTGTGATTTTGAAACTACATTATTTTCACTTAGATTG
This sequence comes from Perilla frutescens, assembly GCA_026008535.1. Classification (NCBI taxonomy): domain Eukaryota; kingdom Viridiplantae; phylum Streptophyta; class Magnoliopsida; order Lamiales; family Lamiaceae; genus Perilla; species Perilla frutescens. The sequence goes on along the minus strand of BRKX01000010.1, from coordinate 47,015,682 downwards.
GACCCAGTCACTGACGGTGGGTGGATACACTTTTTTTTTCGAGGAAATTGAATTGGAATTTTTGTTTTATGGTGTAAGTGTGAGATACGTGTATGCAAGATCAATATTTTTTGTTTCATGGTGTGGCGTGTCTGTGTGTGCCTTTGAGAGAGAGAGAGAGAGAGAGAGGAGGTGGTGCAACGATAATGGAGAGAAAAAGCAGGGAAAAAAGAAAAAAGAAATGCTGATGTGGATGCCACGTGCAAATCGCCCACAGGAGGCGCCTACCGAGAACGCCCAGCATAACATCTCTCTCTCTCTCTCTCTCTCTCTATATATATATATATATATGCATGTTTACAATATAAATAGCAAGCTAGACAACATAAACAAACAGAAGCAAGTCGATCATAGCTGTAGGCATGGATGGCATGATGAGTTGTTATGATATCGAGATTCCTTCATGAATGCCGGCCGATAAGATGTTTAAGGCCATGGCGGTGGACTTAGACAGCATCATTGGCGACATCTTCCCCGGGAGTCAGTTTAAGAGCTCTAAGCGCCGTATTGACGCTATCGATCGATGAGGAAAAGTTGAGCCATAGCTATACTGTCATTGAAGGTGATATTCTATCATCATCCATTGAATCGGTCTTACATGAATTAAAATGGAGGAAGCATTTACAAAGACAAGCTCACCTACAAATACAGTACAAAGTTGGGTGATCTAGGGAATATTAATTTATTTATTAAATTCCCTGTGTATGTGCGTTTTGAGTGTGCATGTGAGCTCATGTATTATCTTGGAATTGAATAACATGCTTTAATTTTCTACTCTCTGTTTCTTGTAATTTGGTCATTTTGGTGGAAGGGCTGTACGTAGTTCAATATTTGCCAATCACTTACAAATTAAGCCATATTTCTATTTCACTCCACATCATAAAGGTTTTCGCGTTGATTATACTTTACTACCCAACCATTTTTCATTTCTTTTTTGTTTCAAAGTTTCAACAATTAATATAAATGGGAATGTTCAATTATAAAATTATTTGAAATTATCTAACATATAAAGTTATATCAAAGATGCTATTAATTAAACATATATATGACAAATTAATATGTAGTTTCTACTTAATCAATTTATTTGTTAACTTAATTGATTGATTGTGTAATATTATTCATCAATATCGTAATGGACCACTATTTATGACTTGATAATTTTTGTATTCGAAATTCAATTATATACATATATATACTATATTAATGGAATATTATTATTTCGAATACCCACCATTACAGTAGCTTAAGTCAGATTTTTATATAAAAAAAATCAAATAGAGAACTAAAGAGGTCTGATGGTTATTTTATTTAATACTTTCGAACATAATTAATTTTTTTATATTGCATGAACTAAGAAAATTCAAACATATTTCACATATATCATTTGCTTATTTTATAGATTAATTTATCGTTAATTATTCATTTTAGATGAAATTTATAATAATAATTCACTGAACACACATTCAAAATGAATGTAATTATAATAATATAATTGGTGCGTTGTTTTTCACCAAAAATAAATATCCCGACTTCCGTCGGTAAGCCCTTAGTGCAGAGTACAACGATGAGCGAGATCGTCTCCTAAGAGACCGGTGAGAACTACTCTTGACCTTCAATCTGTATAACCAAACTTTAAAGAGGGTTTTCGTGTGTTTTATGAAATAAAATAACGAAATTAATAATAAATGACTAACGAAATAATTAAGCAGAGGAAACGGGTTTTAAATAAATTAATATAGATATTCCGGATCCAACAAACTCCACCCTATTTATATAAATCGATCCTTGATGCAATAATTAATCAATTAATTCCATGCAAATCAGTTATAGTCACTGAAGACGCTTCTAACATGACCTAATTTCTCCATAAATTCTCGATAATTAAGAAAACACTTCATTAATTATTCCCCTAATCGGCTGACAACTGTAAGAAACGCTCTATGAGTTTAATGAGCCGACAGCAATAAGCACAAGAGAAACCCGATTCTTAACTTCACAGACTCTGACGCAGGACTGTTAAATTAATTCTGTTATTCCCCTAGTTCTGAAGAACCGTTTTACCACTTATTAAACCTAAACCACAATTACGTATGGCCGATTTAATTGGCTAGCAATTAATCTCAGACTATCGAATATTTGCAACTACTCAATAGACCCGAAACAATTACCCACTTGAAATTCAAGAACAACAGATGCATGCAAATAAGTAATGATGAACGAACAAATTAGATCTCACAGCTTGTATAAACGGGGCTTCATTGTTGTCACTGGAATACGAGAAACTTAGCTAACTTGCATACTTGGAAATCGAGCACAGAAAATATTATGGAGCAGTGCGATGAATTAAACGAAGAGAAGAGAAAGAAATCTGAATTAAAACCGTTCACTGCTGCTGCGTTCGTTTTGCGTCGTGTGTGTCGTAAAATAAGTTAAAAACCTAATATATATATACTAACCATAAAAAGATAGAGTCCTACTAGGAAATAAGATCCTAATCTAGATAAACATAGTAATTTCCATGCAAAAACTTCATTGAGGCGATGGAAGAATGTATTTCTGCGTCCAAGTTGTGGTTTGGGCCGAGAATCAGATTTTGCAAGCCCAAAACGCGTGTAGAGGCCTAGATCCCAGAAACTCGCTCCAGCTTTCCAGCGGCAAGCCCTTACAGCCTGTCTTGTCAGACTCAAATTTTGATCTTTCTTTACTCAGCTTCTTCTTGCACCAAAAACTTGCCATTTTCTCCAACTTTGTACTACATCCCTACACAACTCAACAAACACATCATTCTTCCAAAATACACAAGTATAGGGCAATTAATTAGGAGAAATGGCACCAAAAGATAACAATAAAAGCAAGTAAAATACGTCCTATCAATAATCAACACATCGAATGATAAAACACAATGTTTGCTACAACAACTCTATAGTAATAATTGATTAATTTTCTGTATTACACGGAAAAGCGAAAAAAAATATTGGTATTTTTTTAATTCGTGTGAAAAAATAAAATCAGTCCAAAGTTTGTGTATTTTAATAAAATTTGGCATCCACGTAGATGTACACGTGGCAGTCTCCGGTTGCCACAACAGATTCAATTTGCCGAAATTCAAAAATCATGTGAAAAACCAAACAATGGTTGTTGAGTTCATGTTATTAAAACTACATTTTTGAAAACGTGTGAAAAACCAAAAACAGCCAAAAATTTGTATATTTTAAGGCAATTAACCATAAATATTAATACTCAGCGTTTCATAAATTAATATTTATAGCACTGGGGTAATTTTCCAGTTGACCAAATTAACACTTAAAACGACGTCGTTTTATTTAGGAATGATTAAATTCAATTTCCGCATCATTTTATTAAATCGGACAAAAATTCAAATAAGATTTTTTGGCAGTCCATATCAACATTTGATAGGCCTCTAATATTATAAGTGTTAATTTGTGAAATGTTAAGTATCAATATGAAATTTTTGAAATTTTAAGACAAAACTGAAAAAGTGATCAAGCGTTGGCGGTGAAGTGTAATTAACCGGAGGTTTTTATCAAACAATTGGTCATCATTTGAATTTTGTAATACTTTTTAAAATTGATATAATATAATATTTATTAATCAAAAGTAGATGCTCGTTTTATAATATTAATTTCCAGTTTATATTTCTTATTTTTATTTATTTTGATTTTTTTTTAAATCCACGTATTTTCTATTTATTATTCTGTGATTTTCGCTTCAACCTCCGACAACCATATGTGTTTTTTCGTCACCAAACAACTGAACTTGGGATATTATGTCCCAACATTATTTTTTTCTAACAAATATGCGTATAGTTAATTACAATGAGATCCTTAAATTTTCAATATTTTTTCAATTTGAATAATTTTAATCTACCTAAAACTTTCTTCCCCAAATGAAAGTTGATTCAACTGTCAAAATTGTTAGTGTTGTGCTTGACACTGAACAAGGAGGCACGGTCAAGGTAGATTACTAGTATCATGATGTACACTAAGTTTATTTATCAAGTGCTCTACATTGCACCTATTACAGTGATTGATTGTCATTAATATGTATGGCATTGAATAATCACTAAGTATTTGGTTTTTCCAAGTACATGATTACTGTTCAGGATAATGTTCATAAAGATGTTCATGAACGTGATCCGAACTTCCTGAAGATAGCTCAAGCAAGGAGTTTAGATTTAGCTGAAGATGAAGACGGTTGTGCATCGTGTCACAACTGAGATTGTTCAACATGCTGAGTAGTTCCAGCTAGCTTGAGTGATAGCCAGAAGTCAGTTTGTGAACATACAAGACATTCCTCTGTGCTACCTAATGTGAAGGTTCAAGATCAATAATGTTTATTGCAACGTTCGAGAACGTTTGCATGAACATCCATTGTCCAGATTGTTCTTTCAAGATCGTTGAAGCCGTTTGAAGTTTTCAACCAAGAGGAGATTCAAGATCATTCTAGAAGATGTCTTGTTAAGCCTGAAGAGCACGTGATTGAAGTCAAGGCAAAGTTCTAAAGATGGAAGATATCCTAACATGGATTGTCCTAGGTTTCGGTTTCAATAAGGAAAGTTTCCTTATTCGTTTCAGATTTGGATTAGGACTTGTGTTCCCTTGTTAAAGGCTATTAATAGCCCGGGATACAGACTTATTAGGTGCGACCCGAATAGAGAAAAACTGCACTGAATATTTCAAAGAGCTCTAACTGTTTTGAGTCACATTATTTCGGTCGTGTGTTTAGACTAAAGTTTAGTGTTTTAGTTATTGTGTATTGAAACATTTTTCATACACTGTCAAAGGGTTCTCGGGAAAGAATACCTGTGGGAACTAGATAGGTTGAAATCTAGGCGGTGAGGAGAGCTCATAATTCAATCCATTGAAAGAGGGTGTTCGGGTAGAAAGGATTTTGAGTGACGCGAGGTCGGCTGTATGTAAGATACCAAGTAAACGATATATCAGAGTAGTGGATTGTTTCTCATGGACTTGACAAGTCCCCCTGACGTAGATCAGTTGATCGAACATGGTTACCAATCTATTGTGTACGCGCTTTACATTCTGCAATTTACATTAAATTTCATTATAACGTTCTTGAACATTATTGTAAACATTATTATACAACATTAGTGAATTTTGCTGTGAACGTTTACAGACAGATATCATTCACATGGGGTGTGCACTTTCAAAAATCCAACACGAAAAAGGGTAAATTATATTTTGATAGATACATTTTAGGTTCTTTTTCAAAAATAGTCCATTTTTTCAAAATTAACGAAATAATACCCACTTTTTCAAAAAAATTACAAATCTAACATTTGATCAATTTTATGGCCTGAAAATTGTACGTAATTAATTGTATTTTAAGATTTTTTTGATTGAAAAATTTTTTTCTGCGTAGTTGAGGAAATAGAAATATTAAAATACAATCAATTACATAGGGTTTTTGGGGCAAAAAAATTGATCAAAAGTTAGATTTGCAAAAAAAAAAAAAAAAAACACACATGTACTGTTTTGTTAATTTTAAAATAAATGAACTATTTTTGAAAAGGAGCCCAAAATGTAAGAATCAAAGTGTAATTTTCCTTAAAAAAAATCCAAACAACACTGTCTTGGTTTATATTGAATTTTTTCCACAAATCTCTCACTAGTCTCCTCTCTTCTTAATTGGTCAGACAAAAACTCAAATTCATCAGATGAGATCTTATATTCCTCCAACTTGTGGTCCACGACCAAATTTATTATTTTTTTCTCTCATTCTTTAATTTGATTTTACACTTAGGGCATCTCCAATGCAGGTAATATTTTTTAGGTACAAATTGCTGTCACATCACTGCCACATCAAAAGTTACCAAATTCACTAAATTGCTATCCAAACCTCTCAATGCATCTAGGTACAATTGTTACTTTTTGAGGGTCCCACTATGATATCACTCATTTTATTTACATATTATGAATTTATTAAAAAAATATTTATGATTTTCATTATATATACTAATTTAATATGATAATATTTTTTAGTAAATTTATTTTAAATACTAATTTGAAAATTTTAATTTATTTAAACACAAATTTATTTTAGCGGATATTTTTTAACTATTCATTCATATATTTAAACACAAAAAATATTTATGATTTTTTCATTATATACATACATATTTTAATTTAATAGGATAATATTTTTTAATAAATTTATTTTAAATACTAATTTAAAAGTGTCATTTATTTAAACACGAATGTAATTACTTCAACATGTAATTCTATATATATATATATATATATATATGTTCAACTAATATTGTAATTAATTAGCTAATTCTATCTTGTGTGTGTGTGTGTGTGTATTGATAAGGCTATATGCCAATATGAACGATAGGAAAAATAGAAAAGAAAGAGAACAAGAAAGATGAAAGAGAAAATGAGGTAAAAAAAAGAGAGAAATGAGCTGCATGACTTCTTGCAGTTGTGGCCCCCACATATTCACTACTACCCACCCTTGTCTTAAATAGAAGCGCCGTCCACCACCTACCAATGCTTAGGGTGTTCCTCACGTGAGTGTGTGAGAATGGTGTTCAATAGAGTCAATTTCAAATGATACCTGGTAGCAATATTGTTACTCAATTAAATTTTGTCAAATGTTACCTTGTTCTCCCAACGCAAATGTTACTTCAACACTTGGTACAATTTGAAATCCAGCTCAGATTGTTACCTAGCGTTGAGGATGCCCTTATATTAGAGTTGATTTTATCCAATTAGAGTTCATATTTGTTTTTTAATATTTAATTATCGAAGAAATGATTATTATGACTAATTATTTTATAAAAATGATCTATAATTTTTAAAATTTCAATTTTTATTGACAAATATGACTGGGTCAATTATATAATAATTAATTAATTTTATTTTTTTTATAATATCTATTATAAAATTTATAAATTTGATTGTGGCATATAGATTGAACAACAAACGTAGTCACGTAGATCTCATCCGCATATTCCTAGACCACAAGATCTTGAGAATTGATGAAAATGTGGTTACGTTCATTGACAAGATCTTGGATTTGAAGGAAATATTCAAGGAATAAATTAACCATTTACGTTCCACAAACATAGATTACACACACATTGGACAACAAAACTATATTCATAGTTGGGTTGCCCAATAATTATTTACATATTGAACTTCACATATATGCCTTAAATAACAATCCAATTGCTAGCAAAAATTGATAGCTGCAGCCAATCTAGCCTCACTCAAATCGTCCCTCTTGAAGCTACAGCAAAGGCACTCTCTGATCTGATACAGCAGCTCCATGCGAATTCCGACGAGCCCTCTCCTTCCAGATTCTCTCCACTTCTTCAAATGACAAACCCTTCGTTTCTGGAACGAAAACAGCCACAAATATAAACGCAGCAACAGCCACAGCAGCAAGGATCAAGAAAGTTGCCCCGGTGCCAGCAGCCTCTGCTATCGACAGAAAACTTTGGGCTACAATGAGATTCGATATCCAGTTCACTGTAGCTGACATGCCTCCACAGAGCCCTCGATAGGCTTCTGGATATATTTCTGAGTTCACGGTCCATGGGACGGGACCCATACCGGGGGCAAAGAAAGATATATAAAGAGCCAAACCCAAAACTGCCATCCAACCATAGAGCCCGCTGACAGAACCAGACGGTTGGAAGAGAAACGCCACAGCAAGGATGACGAGAGATATGGTTACTCCAGACAAACTGCTGAGTGCCAGCTTCCTACGACCAAAATGATCGATGAGGTATATTCCGAGGATTGTACCCAGGGCATTCATGAATGCTATGACGAGGGATAGGAGGAGTGCTAGTTGATTGGATTGAAATCCGGCCATTTGGACTATAGTTGGGCTGTAATACATCACTGTGTTGATGCCAGTGAACTGTTGGAATGCCTGCAAAATCAGAAGTTCAGATATTCAAAACTTGCCTTATCTAGTTATCTGTAAATTTTGAATCAGTTGAATCTATCAAATGTCAAGCCTCATTAATGAAGCCTACTAAAGAAGAAACATGTGATTTCGTCCGAAAGCAATTCAGAATCACACCATTAGTAATGCATTAAAACTTGCTAAAGATTCGAGACTATCCTTTTGGAAGAGACTGAAGCCCGGAGCTACACAATTTCAGATGGAACAATTAATTTGTGTACAAACAGACACATTTCATCCACCTCCTCGACTCCTATGACATGCATTCATACCATCTTTGCTCTGCAACACAACTACATCATTATTTCAACAGCTCTGCTCTTTTTTCATTCTCTTGTTGCACTTGACTAGTATTTTTACAAGAATCTGAGTTTCTCTGATTATCACTTTGAGTTCTTAACTAGAAAGTCTCCTGAATGTCACTCTAAGAAATCAAATTCAAAGGAGCAGGTAACCTAGTAGACAAAAACCAAAAAGTTCTGACAATTCTTAACCATTCAACTAACAATAAACTTACAACTCACCAATGTTTTATTATAACAGTAGTCCTGTATAGAGCAATGCCTAAATTATGAGAATAATACACCCTCTAAAGTATTTCAAACCAAATTAAAATGACTGATATAATTTGGTTTGATTAGTATAACGGTCTTCTTATTACCTGCATTCCAGCTCCAGCCAAAAAGGCAAGTCTTAGCTCTTTTACTCTGAAGACATCAAAGTAGCTGACTTGGTTCTTCCGTTGGCGATCTTCTTCAAGTGCAGTAGCAAGCTGATCAATCTCCTCTTCCAAACGAAATGGATCATAGATTTTTGATAGCACAGCAATCGCTTCAGATTTATGTTTCTGTAAGAATGTTAGTAAGATGTAAAATGAACTATAAAAAGTCTAATAAGCCTGAAAAGCGTATGCTATAGAAACAAAGAATCATCACCTTCATGTAAAGCCAGCGTGGAGACTCTGGCAAAAATATCATGATAATGAATTGGACAATAGCAGGCAACCCAGATACCCCAAGCATCCAACGCCATGTACCTGGAACCTATTTTACCATCAAGACAAGAACACATAGCAAAGTAAATTAATGAACAGACAATAACATCTGCATCACATCATTCAGCATAGAACAATTTTTAGAAAGATCAAATTTCTCCACCAATTTAGCAGTTTTCACACATGCTAACATTACTTGATATACCTTCTGCCATTCATATATTCAAATAAAAGAAAACTATCATCTACTGAAACATCCACCACCAAAATAACATATAATTTGAGCAAGAACTACAAATGCACAACAAAATACGAGTGCCTCAAACTATTACTGTGGAAAATTTAACGAGAAGGAAAACTTATGCAAGGAATACCATATTAAACATGCAGCAAGTTAGGGTATATCTATGTTTACAGATCTGCAGAAGTTAGTTCACCTCATGCCATTAGGCATCCACAGTTGGACAAAAGCACAGCCAAAGATCAACAATGACACGTGACTCAATCTCTTTGTGAGGCAACAAAAAGTCTAACCAGTTAACACGCTCAAGATCAATACCAATCCTTCAAAGTACCACCCACCCCTACCCTCAAAAAAACCATATAGCAGTGGTATGGGCTCAAAAAAACCATATAGCAGTGGTATGGGCTCCAAGATTTCTATAGTCAACTAAAAACTGTTGGACATTGAAAGAATAGTTCAAATGTAATGTTACTCCATGGTATATCTTAGCACATTGCTTTAAAAAAATAATAATAAAAAAAAAATTGAGTTAAGGGTGTCATGGCAATTGAAAAGAGAAAACAGAAAACATTAACTATTCTCAAAACCTTTTTAGTTTAAAATACTTTCTTTCCCATCAGTAAGTAGTGAATCCAGATAGAACCAAAGGGCTGGACCTGGCATTGAGCTAATGAGAGAATTGATTTTAGAAAATATTGGATTGTGAACAATTCACCCCGACAAACTGCAGATATTTCTATTCAAACTAACCACTCAACGAAAAGCTCATTTGCATAGTTAAATTGGAAGTATGACAAATATACTTTCTAATTTATTGAAAATCTATGAAAACTATTTGGATGGTCCATAGACCAGTTTTTTAACATCAATTCATAATGCACAAATATAAACTAACAAGAAAAATAAGGAATGTTCAGAAGCCAATATATTAACATCCAACCATACAGATTATAGTGCTGCTCTTGTTAGATGAAGTTGTGCACAGTAAAGTTACAAGTAGTTCAGCAAACTTATCCATTAAGAGGTTTTATGACATTCTCCCATAGCTACTAAAGTATTTCATCAAAAAGATTACAACATATGAAAAACATTTCATGGGCTGACTGATGAGATATCACATACAGAATATGCAGAAAGCATCAAGTTATTAACAATTTCAAAAGAGAAAGCATCGGGTTACCAACATGAATTACGACAAACAGAACAAGGACCGGAGAGAAACTACAATTTCCTCCTTTGAAATTACTCATAGGAGAAAACATAAATGCAGGTCGCGAGTTCTATGTTGGTGGTGAAACTTCAGATCAGCATGATGGCACCCTTCAGAACAACAAAGCAGATAAGCATGACTAAATATAATCTCATTGTCACAATCAAACAGATGCAAAAGGCACCATGGGAACCAACCAACCAATACTAACCTTCCTGTGTAAAATTTAAACTAATAATTTCAAAATTCTACATGAACTAGAGACCATGCTGTCTGATGGAATATGATACTCCTACCAAGAGATGCCCTTTGGTGACATGCAATGAAACACAATAATGGTTCAGGTAACACAAAGGGAACAGAACTGTGAGTGGCAGCATCACAAACTCACTCTACGCAGAACTCCTATCCCAACTCCCAAGTTCAGAAATCCTGCCACTGCAATCCAACTAGACAGACTCTCTGATGTTCCAAGCCTAGAAAAGTGGAATAAGAAGGATAATTTTCCATGTAGTCATCAAATGCAAAATGCCTTTGCCCACACAAATGACCATCAGAACTTATATGAACCGAGAGGCACTGCCCTATTTAAACTATGGGAATGGCATATTCTAACACTGTGGCCCAAACTAAAATAAAAAATAAAAAAGAGAGAACAATTATAGAGAGAAAGACCACAGGAGCAGATAAATGACAAAGGCAATAGATCTGACCTCAGTAAAAGCAAGGTTCACAAGGTAAGAGAGAAATTGTCCACCAGTAATCATAAGAACATTTGTGCTCACTAGGCCACCCCTAATTTCTGATGGAGAAGCCTCTGCAATATACACAGGAGCAGTTACAGATGCTATACCTACGCCCAGGCCAACCAAGAACCGCCCAACAATAAGAATGTAAGGATTTGGAGCTGCCGCCATGACAATGGCTCCTAGTGCAAATACAACATCAGCTGACAGAGTAGCTTTCTTACGCCCAAAAGCATCACTAAACCACCCCCCTACTGCAGCTCCAATGATGGCACCAACCAAAGCCATGCTGACGATTGTTTCCTGTAAATTTATTGATTTAAAACATTAAGAAAATTATAATCTGACAAACCAAATGGAATATAAGCTATAAATAACTACTATATCTGAAGAACTAAACTGCTTTAAATGAATCTGAGTTTTCAATTGATTAAACAGGATCATTAGAGAAAAAATAAGTTCAGCTACAGAGTAAATCAGTCCAGTTACCTAGGATCAAATTGTAATCGTTGCGGAATTGAAGAAAGCAATATACTACAACCAAAAAGTTAATTAACTATAGCTTCCCAATCTGAATATAGCAGTTGAAATAAGTATTCCCGCTCAGTAAGTCACCTCCAGAATAATAATTTCTCTCCATATAGAAGTATAGAACATATATACCACACTCAAGGGAGCACACCTGTAAGAAGCTACTCTGATCAACTTCCTCAAATTCATCACGGATATACAGAAGGGCTCCTGATATAACTCCTGTGACCAAACAGTTACGTCAGAAGATGCCAAGAAAAATACGCTGATATTTTGATATTCTACATCAAAACCAAATTTGAAAAAACAAACAAACTACTGATTCAAGGCAGATAGTTAAGAGCTGTAAAGCACAAAAAGACTCTACACTAAATGACTAAATGTATTGCATGTTACCACTAACGTATAACCACACCAGACACTGTAGCCTTTCATGAGTATGTAATTGCACAAACAATGCATACTCTAAATTATAAGCTTCATTTTCTAGAAAGCGACCACAATGAACAAGCGTTGGCAGAGCCAAAAGCAAATTAAATTTTATTTTACTGTCTCTGCTCAGCAGACCAATGCTAAAAAGAAAATGAGTGTTTTACACTTTGGGAGAAAAGATTAGACGACCACTCTAGTCTTCCCCTACAACGTCGCCTTATAAATGGTCCCAAATTTTAATATATTTATGTTTTCTTTGTAAACAATGAAAAGATTCTACATTTAAAGTAGAAGTGTTTATTTTCTATAAAATAAGCTACTAAAAAAGCCTAAATTCTTGTAATCTTGTTTTCCCATAAAAGATGCTATAAACAATACTCAAGTCCTATTATTCTTCTTGTTATCCTCTATATATTTATTTTGTTTAGGAAATGATAGCTGTTTCTTAGTTTCCTTTTTATTCATTTGAGAACCTATATAATTTCACGATAAATAATTAGAATGCAGTACAACCCCTTTTTCAAACAGATCCCTAGCTAAAAATCTATTATGATTATCTTTTCTGATATGTATCCATACATAAGTGTATCTATTTTAAGAAAATTTGTTTTTGTTTGAGACTTGTAAAGACCCACGAAATTGTGATAAAAGCATGATATCTGCTTTTGTTGGTTATGATCTTTTAATAATGTTTGCTCTAAGATTTGAAGAAGAGTGACACCCTTTTTATTCTTTGCATGTCCCAAAATTGTTGCACGATAATGATTGGCGTGTTTTGTCATCTAAAATGATATTTATTTTTATATTGCCATCTTCTTCCTTTTTTTCCGATTGAAATTTAAAAAAAATGCATTTTTCATCCCGAGCACACTGCCCACGAAAATATGACAGGGTGTGTTAAAATTTCACGGGATGGCAAATGAGAAAAGTTGAATACTTCATGGACAAAAAAAATGTATGGCCAACACAAAATGTGTAATAGTTCAAATGGTAAACAAACAAATTACTTTTAACTTTTTTATGAAACTAACTATGCATATTTCAAACAAATTCAACTTATATATCCATATCTCATATTTTATTTAATATTTTATGCAAAGTAGAATAAAGTAAAAAAATTGGAATAATAATAATAATAATAATAATAATAATAATAATAATAATAATAATAATAATAATAATAATAATAACAACAACAACAACAAAAATAGTATTCTTGATGATGTTCCCCTGTTTTGAGTTGTTTAAGAAATTATTGAAATAGTTTATTATAGAGAAATTTTAAAAAGTAATTTAAATAAAATTAAATTATAGACCAATTTTTATGTATATCAATAATTAAATTAAAAAATACTAATCACTACAAAACTACAAAAAAATATAATTAAGGCAGAAAATTAACAATATTATTCAATAGCAATTATAAAATGATTAGGCCCACCCACACCAATTTTGGTTTTGGAGCAAGATTGGAGCACCAAATTTGGTGTTTTGGTCTTGGATTGGAGATGTTCTACTGCTAGAAATGTATGTCGTTATCACATTCAAATAAACAAACAGGAAGAGATTGTCTTTATCCGTAATAAAAATAAAATAAAACGTGAACTCCACATATAGTTGGCCATCAAACGAAAATCTCAGAATTCCGAAATAAAAATAGACTAGGAAGAAATAAGTCAGTTCATAATGTCAACAAGCTCCACCAAAATCAAATCTTTACTTAGCAAAAAATCTTTAAGAAAAACAGAAATATAGTAATTATTCACCAAATAAAAATAAAATCAGCGCAATCAATACTAATTCCAAATAGCATACAGAAACCTTCAATGAAGAGCCATTAATAAAAACGAGAGAGAGAGAGAGAGAGAGTAGATACCGGTATCATAGCCGAAGAGCAGACCGCCAATACCGGCAGCTACAGTTAATCCCAACACGTACGAATTGCTGAAATATGTAATCTTACGCCTACTACTCCCATTCAAATAACCAGAACTCTCTGCAAACGACTGTATCGTCATCTTCCGCTCTACAAACTCGGCAATAAATATAGTGAAAATTTAATTTTACAAAAAAAAAAAAACCACCACAACCGCAGAAAAAAAACCGAAACGGATGGGCTGATTCCGAGATTTTGCGAGGGTATTGACGCAGCGATCTAACAAGGAAAGAAAAATGAGCTCGGTCGATGAAATTGGAGCTCAAAAATTTGGGGACTTGAAGACAATGGAAGGGAAATGATTTTTTTTTTTTTAGACAGAAAAAATGAATCTTTGTTGTTATATTAAGAGTTTTTTCAGTTTGGATAAGAGACTATGATAAAAATAATATATATTAATTAATATTTAATCGATCGAACCATTTATTTATTTATTTATTTTGGATGATTAATTACTAACGTTTAGTGGCCCATACCATGATACCAGTTTTATGGAGCTGTCGTACAAGTCCAATCTTTATATTTTGAGAAATTAAATTGAAGATTTTATATAGGAAAAAGGTCCGGACCCTAAACTATATGATAAGGTTTGAGTGGGATCTTATTTTGATTTTTGGTCCAAATAGATCCTCAAATTTCTAAATTTAGTTCAAGGAGATTCTCCATTACCCCTTTAAACTAACATCTCATACATCCATCAATTTAGCCGTTTGGATTATGAAGAGAGGAGATGCATAATGAGCCAAGCACAGAAAGTCACTTCAACCGCAAAGAGGCTAAAGCAAAGGCAGAGACCTGAATTCGCAATTGATCCCAACATCCTCATATTTAATTCTACCGACAATAAACTCACATTCGTTGCCTAATAACCAAATCCAACATGCTAATTCCTCATCCCATACGTACGTCACTCAAATCCAATAATCTTGTTTCCGAAGGTGATGATGATGAAACTCTATCCTCATATAAATCATAAAACCCAATTTTGAAATCAAATATATGGAACCTTTCATTGAGTTTCTCTCTCCTCTTAAATCATGTGAACCATCTGCGTTGCCATATGCTTATTTCCTTAAACCTCAAAATTTTGCCTACTCCTCAAATTAAAAATTTTGAAGATCAAAACAGTTCTTTTAAATTTGATATGTTTCTTTGCTACGCCTGCAATACTTAGCTCCAAATTCGCCCGATACCTTCTAAACGCAGTTGGAATGTCCAGGCTTTGACCATCGATGGGAGGCAAGTTCTGTTCAGGAGATGCGAAAGTTGAAGGAGAAGACAACACAATTATAATGGCTGCTGATGATGGGTGGTAGCGATCAATGAAGGCCTCCTGTCCGATGAGGTGTGGTGAGGGAGACGAATTGGAATAATATTTAACGTCCATTATAAAGATGTTAGTTTAAGGGGGTAATGGAGAGTTTTCTTGAACTAATTTTAGAAGTTTACAGGTCTATTTGAACCAAAAATTAAAATAGGGTCCTACTTGACCTTTATCATATAGTTTAGGCTCCTTCTTGAACATTTTCCTTTTTATATATGTTGTCTCCATATGGGTAGTCTTGCATAAACTTATTATTTGAATTGAATATTTTTAATGCGTGCCTAGGCCAATAATTATAGGCATAGATTTGTGTATACTCATTGTATATAAATTTTATTATGTTGCCTATATAGTTGTACTAGATTTCCACCCGTGCGATGCACGAGATTTTTAATGTACGTAAGTGTTACATATTTGTATGTTACAGATAATTAAATTAGTTAATAAGTTAATATCATTTTTTTATTTGTTAGATTATCTTTTTTTTAATATCAGACTATTATTATTTCGAACCTAAAAAAATTAATTTGGCAATCGTTATAAAAAATAATTGCTTAATTACACACATATACATATGTGTATACATACATATTATATTATAAATATAATATTTTCAAATAATTAATAAATTACTACAATCAAAATATTATATTATAAATTATGCAACACTTAATTATTTGTATACAATGTTTGTAATAGCATTGTTACACTATCATTATCTCTACAAATAAAATTTTTAAACCAACACGACTTGTGACTCGTGAAATAGTTATGTATAACTGACCATGACTAAAACTTCTTAAATATATATATATATATACACACACATGAACTCTTAAGAAAATTGATAATTATGTTTTATGTAAAATAAATGTAGTCAAAATAAGGTTAATAAATATATATTGAAACATAAAAAATTTAAATTTAAGAAACTATAATAATACAACTTATGTATCTTCATTATATTTGCATTAAAATATGATTGATTACACTTTAGTATCCAACGTTAAACGCTTTTATACTTGTGTTCTAAAATTTTAAAATTTACATATTTATATCGTACGTTTACACAAATTAACGCTTATAATGCTAGAGCAATTTCACGGGATCACAAATGTTATCATGGACTGTTAAAAATTGTGAAGAACAACAATAACATCCAATATTTGTAAAAACAGAATAAGCTAAAAAATGAGTTTCGAAGATTTCGACAGTACACGCCAACATTTGTGAGGCCGAAAAAATATTTTAGTTCTATAAGTATTAATTTGTGCAAACAATATATATATGAATATGTAATTTTTAAAAAATTTGGGACAAAAGTGTAAAAAAATTCAATTTTCGGGTACTAAAGTATAATAAACCCTATAAAATATGCTAACTATGATTGTGTATCAAATAACATTGGACTATACTTTCTAAAAAATAATATAATAGATTATATGAATTTATAAATATCAATCTTTGTTTTATTAGTTATTTATTTAAGTAGAATGTTAAGTTGTTAACTATGTCATGTTCAATATAATTAAAAAATATTATAAATGTTATATCTACGTATAAATTATAATAAAACATTCTACTGATTATGATGTTTACGAAATAATTCACTTAATTATTTTATTTAATATATTTAATATGTGTTGATGATCATTTGATATAATAAAATCTACCGAGTGTTATCAATCACTTCTTAATGTACGAAAACTCACATATTTAATCATTCGTGCAGATAGATTTTGAACGCCATGTATATAAAAAAATATGTTATTGAATATAACACAAATGAATTCTAAAATAAAAAATGTGTATGACATGTGTGTGTGTGTGTGAGAGAGAGAGAGAGAGAAGGTATGAATAATTTTTTATTTATAAAAATTGTAGATGATTTGATGTTTTTTATGGGGGAAATTTTGGAGGGAACTCCATTTTATAGTATTATATAGATATATTGTAGATTAATTTGGAGAATTGTATTAGATAGTTGATCTATATATTATAAATGTGCCGACAATTGCTATCAATGGAGTTTTCAGAACAATTACTGGTTTTGTCATGTCATCGGACTTATCAAAAGAGTGGCATCAAAACACAATCAGCGCTTCTTCCTTGTGCTCTGTGCCCTCCAACGCAACTTAATGAAACGTCCAGCTTGTTGTCCATCTTTAATTACAATTAGAGTGCACTCATATGTGCTCACATGTGTCACAGTGGCAACAATTGTGTACTTATAAAATATATATCGTAAATGTATGATTATTTATATATGTTTCAGGGACTGATCTGGGTGGGCCCTGCCCCCTCAAAATTTTGTCCAAAATTTTTTATATATGTATATATATAATTTATTATATAAATTTAATAATATCATAATATTATTTTTCGCTCCCCCTTCACCTGTTTAAGTTAAAATTCTTGCATCTATTTTTACTATGTTTTAGGTTGTGGATAATGCATGGTATATTAATTAATATGTGGTGGTGGAGTGTACTGTACACGTGTAATTTTAAATGATTAGATTTTATTGTATATTAAACTAATATATATTTTTATTTTTATTTGTTGAGACATGTACACTAGTATAATATTTTAATGTTCGGATTGGTCAGCGATATTTTTTTATGGTTTTTTACTTACACATCCGACCTATGGTATTGAGGAGATTTGAATCCGTGATGACCTTTGGTGAGCGATATTCTTTGTAGTGTTTGCTGATAGACAAATTTAACTTTAAATGTGTTACTATTAGTATTAATTAATATATGTTACCTATTAAAAATATTAATCATATGAATTTAATAAAGTATCAATTTTTTCTAAGTAGGTGTGATTAGTTGTCACATAGGAAAATAATAGAAAATAAACATGTTGATAAAAAGGGAAAACAACGAAAACAGTCAAATATGATAAAATGATTAGAGATGGACCACATGGTAGTTTTAACTTTGACAAAAACTTGTATGAGACGGTCTCATAGATGAGACGGATCCATACATGTGAGTTAATGATACTTCACCCATAAATAATGATATTTCACTCATAAATAATGATACATGTGAATTAATGATACTTCACCCATAAATAATGATACTCACATGCGGATATAAATAATGATACTCACATATGAGTTAATGATACTTCACCCATAAATAATGATTCCCGCATGTGAGTATTGACCCGTCTCATATATAAGACGGTCTCACCCAAGTCTCTCCCTTTAACTTTTAAGTATGTATATATTATTCTCTATAAAAAAAAGTACGAATGGCAGTTTCTATATAATAACACATTATTATTTATATAGTTTAACCAGCTTGTGGCTTAGATGTTGGAATGGCGATCATATCTAACATTTTTTAAAAAAATTAATGAGATATAGTGTTTACATTATAGATAGCAACTCGATGGACTAAAAGAACAAGTGTTTACATATAAAATTTGAATAACATTATATGAAATCATATAAAATTATCGTTTCCCATAATATTCGTTCTTCATTCGGGTAAAAAAAGAAAAGTGAAAAGTATTTACTTAGTACTTACCAGTAATATACCAATAGACAAAGATGATTAAGAAATACTCCTATATAGAAGTTTTTTTGAGAAAATTTTAAACTATTATTTAATAAATTAACTTTAGACAAGCTTTTAATGCCCAAAAAATGTGAACCGGACAAAAGTTTGGCATTTTGTTAGAAAAATTCATTTTGATATTGGCCAAAATTAGATATGGTAAATGGTAATGGTACTCATATTTTCCAATTATTTAGTGTGTGTATCTATAAACATTTTTTATTAAAAAAAAAAAAAGACATGTATATCGACATTAGTTTCCGACAAAGGTTAGAAATACTCTTCTCGATAATATGATATAAGGGTGTCTGATAGAGCTAATAATTGCTCTAAATCAATTTGTAAAGGAAGTTTCTAAATGCACCACAAATTTTGCTCTTTGTACCACATCTACTCAATGTACTATTAATTTTATTCTTTGCATCACTAATATTGACAATACTGCCCTTCCTCTAAAATATGTATTTTACTTGAAAAAAAAACTTAAAATCAGAAAATTGAAAACATAAAATCAGTTTAAAATAAAACTTAAAAAACTTAAAAACACTAATGAGAAAATTAACGTAAAAACTGAAGTAAAAAGAAGTAAAAACAGTTTTCCAACATTTTCGACCGCAAACGAGTTTGAAATCGAGCCGAAGGAACTTGTTCGACATTGCACGGCGATTTGTTCCAAGCCCGACAACTTCGAAGCTACATTCATGGATCGATTTGGTGAGTTTCATGTTCGATTTTTGTTAATTTATACATTTTATTCCATAAGATAAAAAATTGTTGGGTCATTGTTTAAATTGAGTTTTCCAATAATACAAGATGTTAGGATATGTTAGAATGATTAGATGCTAATTTGAGTTGATTGTGCGCAAAAAATCGAGGTTTGTGTCGAATTATTGATCTGATTTTGCCCTCTTTTTGCGTTGTGTTCGGACTGTATATTTAGAATTTAAGGGTTTAGTTCAAAGTTGAGACGCCGAATGCTACTTGACGAAATTTTAGTTTTCATATGGTTCGAATTATAGACGCCGAACAGGAGAAGAATGTTCAAAATTTATAAGTCGAACCTCACTTAAATAAATTCAGTTTGCATGTGGTTCGAACTCAAGAGTCCGAACACAATGTGTATGTTCGGCTTATCGAGTTCGAACATTCAACTTCTGTTCGACGTTCAGAATTCGAACCAAATGAAAACTGATTTGACAGTGTTGATCGGTGTCTCATGTTCGAACATACACATTTTGTTTGGTTTCTTCAGTTCGAACCTATCTCTGGCTTATCGAGTTCGAACATTATGAAGGCTTCGTGGACAGCCCCTACAAAATATATACATGCAACCTCAGTGGTAGATTATGTTGTTAGTACTGGTTTTGACAAAATAATTACATTAAGTGTGGTAGAGGTCTCTATTGCTTCAGCTATGGAGTTATGGTATCAATTTATAGTTAGCGTTTGCAAAAAAAAATTGTAATATTGAGTTAGTGATCATGTCTAGAGTTTGCAATAATTGCTCAATAGTTGAAGGATGCAATATTTGTATAGAAGCTAAAACCAGAAATATCAGAAGTTCGAGTTTTCACAAAAAATCACTTGTACATGTGAAATGACAATTCAACATGTGTCTCTTTTAACTCGTGTATGGAAGAGTTTTAGTACAAATATGAAATATGCTTGAACATTGAGGTTAAAAGTCTTAAATGAAGTTCTATTCAATTACTAGAAACTAAGAGCGCCCATTAATGCTCTTAGATTTACAGTGTTTATTTTTTTGAATTTAAAATTAGAAAACACTCAACTTTCAAATATAAAGCTAAACTGAGTTATCAAGCTTTTAATTTTTTGCAAACACAAGATATATATATATATATATATATCTTGTGTTTGCAAAAAATTAGAAGTATATCCCATGCTTGACTAGCCAAGGAGATAAACGACCCTACAATATTTTTTTATCTCCCACATTTATATATATATATATATATATATATATATATATAAAGAGATGAGATATCTAGGTTTGCATCTTGTTCACACTTACTCCCTGACTAGAAACTGTAACATTCAACACATATGTGCCTCGTGTTCATCTGATTGGTTGCCTAAAACAGCTCAATGCCTGAAATATGAATATATAAACATATATTAAATAAATGGAAGCACTCTTTAGCATCGATGGGGCAAAGTTCAAGTTCTTACGGTCACCGTAATCTCGATCATATCCAAAAGGCCAAGTCATATCAGTCTTAACAGTGTATATGCTAAGAATGTGATTTTTTTACTTACAGTGTATCTCTACTAGGAAGGTGATTTTTTACTGATTTCATTTTAACACAATAAAAACTCCATATATTTTTTGTGTTGTGTTATTTGTCCTAAGTTTTGTGTTATTTCCTTCTCTTCTTTGTGTTGATTACTAAATATAGTTTTTAGTTTGTCTGAATATGTATTCCATTTATTAGAGAAAGCCAAAAGTAATATCATATTGAATTACAAGTGATGAAAAAAATGTTAGCAAAAGTTCTACCATATTGTTATCTGCGGACTGTATAATGCAGTCTTATGAAACACAAACGTTCTTTATTGCAAGTGAAAATATTTATATGTGACAAACTCAATTAGGTTTTTGTTTATATTAATCAAAAACTTGTTTCTTTTGCTTCTTTTTTCCATTAGAAATGCCATTTTTCTCGATGATTCTCTGAAGCTCCTATTTCTAATTTACTTTTCTATCAGGTGGGAAGAAAGTTATCCAAATCATATGTTGCTGAAGACCAAATGGCAACATATCCTCTTAATGAAGTTCTCTTAGAGCCTACTATGAGTCTGTATTTAGGTGGTGTGTGGATGATTAAGCTTGTTAGGAAACTTTGTTATTTTTTCCAACTTTATGTTGATGTTATACAAGTGTTTCATGAGTCTTATTGTCAAATTATTTTCAAATGGAATGAGATTCGAAGTTGCAACATGTAACGTTAATTTCCAGCAAGGAATGAGATTCGAAGCTGCGACATGCAACTTTAATTTCTGGCAAGGGAATCATGATGCACTAGAACAGAGTTAGCCCACCAATTAGCATATTAATCCTGAAACTATTATTTGGTGATCATGATATTAATAGAATTCTTTCTCCAGAAAAATGAGTGCTCGTTATTGAAAATATTGGGTGAATTTATTATATGCATCTTTTCTACTCAACCTTACTAAATACAATATGTACCACTTCCAAGTTTTTCGTTGCTTTAGTTGGTATTTCGTATGCATGCGTGAAATAATTTGAATCTATATAGCTAGTAAAAGTGGTAAAACCTCATACCACCCTTCCCTTGCATCTACAAACCAAACTAACACTTCCAACTGCATCACATTCAAAAACATCCAACACAAACCAACTCACAACTCATTCCAACAATCACGTAACAATTTCTTTTCGAAAGGTCCTATAGATCTTGGTTACCACCTCAACAAATTCACTGCAATTCAGGATAGAAAGTCATCATGATGCCAATGTAATATACTCAAACTTGTATTTAGACAGTCAATCATGAAAGAAAACGACTATCCCCACTACCTTGTTTGTGAACTTATGAGAATGAATGATTGCCCTTTTGAGTCTCAGAAAATAATACAAAATAACATTGCCCTAATATCATCCAAATAGCACATATTATTCAGTTTGTAAGAAAACACAATCCTTGCCCCCATTCAAGAAAAATACATATTTTCAGGCTACCTGAAATCATATCGAGTTCACTAGACATTACTTGTCTGCTCATTTCTTGGATCAAGAAAAGTGAGAAACATATTAACTGGATCAGGAATATGTCACTCAGGTTCATAAATGGAAGCTATACAAGCTTTTTTCATGACCTAAAGCACCAAAATTTCACATAAATTAATCCATCCATTTTTTTGCTATATACTCATTTACAAAACATAGAAACTAATATTACCAAGATTTCACACGTATCAACTTAAAGGTTAAACAAGAAAATCAGCTTGATTGGCCAATCTGCCTCACGATCAAATGTTCCTCCCCAGGCTTCCTGAACTGATCTTACCACATTAAGATCGATTTTCTTCAACTGATCCTACCACAAAATTACATGTTATTAATACAAACATTATTCAAATATACAATACAAATATGACTATATAATCCAATCATCCCACTTACATCACAACTACAAGTAAAGATCATCTATTTCTGGAATTCATGCAACAACTATGTTAAAAATATAGAATGCCGAAATAATCTGTACTTACCTCCTTTTTTCTTTATTTTTTTAGGATAGGGCTTGTATTGCTTCAAGAAGTTGTTGTTCTCTTGGATTTGACCTAGAGAAGATCAGCTGAGATATATGTAATAACAACAAAC
This sequence comes from Perilla frutescens, assembly GCA_026008535.1. Classification (NCBI taxonomy): domain Eukaryota; kingdom Viridiplantae; phylum Streptophyta; class Magnoliopsida; order Lamiales; family Lamiaceae; genus Perilla; species Perilla frutescens. The sequence goes on along the minus strand of BRKX01000010.1, from coordinate 46,992,326 downwards.
TTATAACTAATGAGCACCCCTAGAACAAATTAATAGAGACAATGTAAGAGCAGCAAATAAAAAGCACTCACAAGGTAAAAGGTTATTCCACCCACTATATAAGAAGCAGCAGATAAGAAATCAGCCAGCATCTTTACAGAAGTACAAACACAACAAATATTTCAATGTTAGGGATAAATTTCCAGATAGAACTGACTAGTAGCTAAAGAGTAGTACTTGATAATATCTTCCACCCCTTGTTTTCCTCAATTAATTGGACAAGGTGTTAGAGATTAATCAATGAAGACGTATTAGTGGCAGAAGACTGATTTCCAAGACTCAGATTTAGTAGATAAAGAGTAGTAAATCGACCCTAGCTTACAATACATGGTGCTCTCGTAGACAGATGAGCACAATATGACAAAAGGTACTCAGAAATCAGGTGCTAAACTTAAAACAAACCAAAATGAGCAGCGATTGAAGGGGACAATAATTCGAACACAGCACACAATCCTTGCTATTTTAGCAATCAATGGAGCATTAACATGTAATATGCCTTTAGGACCAAAACCAATTAGGGCAGCAATTCAATGAGGTAGTAGACAGAATTTCAACAAATTCAAAAGCACTTAAACATCTTAATCGGTGCTAAACTTCACATAATCACAGAGCATGGTAGGGCAGAATCCTATCTAGCTCCTAGAGATATAGAATGAACGAGATAAACTTACAGTAACTTGCAGCCTAACCTATTTGCTTTTAACGGCGGTCGCCTGAGCCCAGGTGGGTCGCCGGAGTATCTCCGACAGAGGCAGAGCAATCCCGTGAACGATTCGCTCACAGCCTGAAGGGGGAAATGGATCTGCAGCCGTATTCACTCTAGGCGATGGAACACAAAAAAAAAATCACAAAATCTTCTGTAATAAAAGGAAGTAAACGTCGATGGTGCGCTCCCTTAGAGCCCCGGAAAACGACGATAGCTGAAGTGGAGGTGACGGACGGACGGCTGGCGGAAGATTTTTTTTTTTTTGTTTGGATCTTGTTATTTTCGACTTTAATATGTTTAATAATATATTTTCTATTGTTTTATTTTTTATTTTATTTTTAATTTTATTTTGTGGTGCATTGAGTAATTATTGTAGTGCATACAAGTAATAAAAGGGTAAATATGACATTTTGTATTTATTTTATTTTTCATTTAATTTTTTAATGGTGCAAAGAGTAAATTAAGTGGTGCATTTAGAAACTCCCATGCGTAAACTCTTAGTAATATTATCTTATAAAAAAAGATTATGATGTGCAATTTAAACTTTTTACGAGTTTATAAGTTGTTCGATAAAACTTGTGTAATATCTTCTCTTTTGAAGAGCCTATATAAGTTTTTATTCCCTACGTAATGAAAAGACAAGAAACCTTCAGTCCTTCACTATCTATATAATATTTAATTAAAAATGTCTTACTAGAAACCAAAACCTCAATTTTTTTTTTCATTCAAATACATGCACACTACTATTTTTTATTTTATTTGAAGGGAATACATGTACACAGTATTTAAAAAGTAGATATTGTGTTTATATCTACCAAACTATTACTACATTTCCACTAGTTATAACATATATTATTATACTATCTCAACCAACTATTAGTATATAATAATATCAACTCTATTATAATTTTTATAGGATGCTTTGAAGATTGGGTTTATCATGTGGCTTTTGAGTGTAGCACTCACGCCGTTAATGCATCTATATATGTGGTTTTAAGATAATTTTACTATAAGCTTTTGTCAAATATAAACATTAAAATTCAATTTAAAATTATTTTAAGATTGAAATGGACAAACCATGTTATAATTTAATGATGTATTGATGCTGGATAATTATGATGTTTGGGAAGAATGTAATTAAGAATTTAAATGAAAATATCCAAATTTCCTGAGCAAATTAACCGTAAGAACGGATATAGAACTTTTCTTTTTTTTTTTTCTTTTTTTTTTTGTGCATAATTTTATTATGATTGAGGGTGTTATTAATAGAATGATTTTTTGCAATTTTCGAAAAGACACGTGGAGGTTTTTTGCATTTTCTAAAAAAAAGTAGTGGCTAAGAAGATAGAAAGTGACATGGACCATCACAATAATAGTTTATACTCCCTCCGTCCCATTTATATAGTCCACTTTATCCTCGCACGTAGATTAAAAATATTTATGAAAACAAGATATTAAAGCTTAACTTCCATTATTACCCTTACTTAAAATTAATGACTCTAAAAAATTTAAATGGTTGAGTTTTAATTTTCAATACATAGCAAGGGTATATTTGTATATTACCATGATAATTAATACTATTTATAGTTATGGGACTATATAATTGGGACACCTCAAAATAGTAATAGGGACTATATAAATGAGACGGAGGGAGTATATTATTTGACAGCAATTATTAGCACGTGAGTTGTACTGTGCTTAAATTGCACGATCAATAATTCAACACATATATGATATAGCGTTGAAAATATTTTTAAGATAGCAATCTTGATTGATTTGTGACCTAGAGTAGCTAGTGATTAATGGCCAATTTACATTTTGAGTTGTAAATGGGTGGAATTTGTATCATGTTCTATCTTCAATAGCCATTATGACATATTAATCAAATGATTCTAGACAAAATCAATGTAATTGGAGTATTTTGTTTGTTTGTTTTTTTTAATTTTGCTCTTGTAAATCATCTCCAAACCACCATACTACATGTTTTTTAATTGTTTTTATTTATTCATGTATTCCTTAATTCATTTAATATATTTCGCTATTTAAATTACTAAATAAAATTTATGTATACACAATTCAAATTTTATATAATAATCACAATTTAAAGGGATCGTTCAAATTAGCTTTATAATTGAAGGAGAAAAGTATTACTAAAGATTCACGAGGTCATAAAATCAAACCAGCCCACATGGTCCAAAAGATATTGTGTGTGTGTGTGTGTTAAAAAAAATCCAACAAATGAGAAGATGAAATAGAAACCACCTAAATAAAATAAAATAAAAATTCCAAAACGATCTTTAAAAAGTTCATGTTTGAACTTTGAATAAGACAACTGAAACCATGATCAGTTGGTAAAGTGATTGCTTACACTTCCAAAAGAGAACATACAATCAAATATATAATTTTTTATCCACGAACTTAAATGTGAAAACCAGAATTTTCGAGTAATTCCAAATAACATAATTTTCAGATATAGAAGAGAAAAAATTGAGTTTGATGACATCTAAAAAAATTCGAGTGTCGACCAATGCATTATATGTTTATAGGGCTTACTTGAGAATCCAATTTTTATGATAATGAATCCATTTAAATGAACTTGCAGATTTAATAACTAACAATTAAGGTAATTAATGACACATGAAATTAAATTTAACACTAGGCTGGACTAATTTTCCTACTTTTTGGTACTGAATTTGGTATTGGAATGGAACAATTTTATTGATATTTTCACGAGCTTTGAACAAAATGTAGACCATAATTTAAATCGACCTACCAATATTTATCACGTAATTAAAGTTAATTTGTTGCCTTTTCTCAAAGGTTTTAATTAGTGAGTCCAATACTCCAATTGTATGGATGGAATTCATTACTATATTTTCACTCGTCATTGTTAACGTAACACTGGTTTTGACCCCCTTCAAAAGAGATGGATTACGTGAGAATCACACCCCCTGTGAGAACTGAGAATCAATTTTAACCACAGATCTCGCCTATTTGGACGGTCAAGATCTGTTCCAAACTTTAAAAAAAACGCGGTGGCATTACTGTAATATTACTGACTTTTTAATGAAGTAAGGGTATTTTCGTAATTTAGGAATTCTCTTATTTTTGGCATGAAATTTATTCCCGTCTCTTGAACCCTCATCTCTCTCTCTCTCTCTCTCTCTCTCTCTCTCTTCTTCTTCCCACCGCCACACAACCTCATTCGCAGCCGTTGTGTGGACGCCATGTCGAAGCACTACCGTCCCGCCGTAAGTTCAAATATATCATCATTCGCTGAAAGATCTCTTTGATTTCTCTTCGATTTTGTTGTGTTTATGTAATTGGTGTGAATTTTCTTGTATTATTTGTTATGTGTTTATCCTCGTTGATATTGTTAGTTCATTTGTGGAAATCAGAGGAAAAATTATTTAATTGTTTTAGTTGGAGAGATATGATGATAATAAATAATTTTTCATGATTTTTTTTTTGGCTTTCCCTCCTTTTGGATCTGGATTGGGATATTCTTTGATACTTGTTTACTAGAGGAGATTGTGTAATGGGTTTTTACATATGTTGAGGACCATTTTGTTTGGTGAGTTTTGTGGTTTTTGATTATTAGAATATCGGTGCATCTACTGACTTAAATGTTATCATAGATGTAGGAGTATTATCACTGTATATATTTTTGGTGTTACATTTGTTAATTTTTTGTGGATAGATTCATTTTAGCACTATTGTGATCTATTTTAGCACCGTTGTAACATATTTTAGCACTTCTGTAAACTGTTTTAGCACTAACATATACTTTAGCATTACTGTGATCTATTTTAGTACTGTTGTAACCTATTTTAGCACTACTGTGAACTATTTTAGCACTTAGGTTGACGAAGCTGATTAAGCTGTTATTTTAAATTTTTCACTATCAGTATTTTAGCACTACTGTGAACTATTTTAGCACTGTTTTAACCTAGTTTAGCACTACTGTGAACTATTTTAGCACTGCTGGACTTGAACAAAAATCAAATGGATTGAAGAGAAAATTGTACAAGAGAAGGAGCACGCATTGATTAAGGATTTGACTGTTGTTGGTGGAGTTGAATCTCGACATGGCTACAAGAAGGAAGTTGATACATTGATGGCGAGAGCATTGCACAATAGAGGGAAAATGATAGGAACATTCGATAGAAGTGAGCAAAAATGGTGTATATTTAAATTAGTTCCATTTATTTTCCACTTGCCTTTTCTCGTGTATGGCATTAAATAGCAAACATAAAAAAATTAATGTTTGTGGGATTTTATTTGGATTTATTTTCCACTTGTCTTTTCTTATTTTACTGATTTATGATATGAGATTATTTTTGGATTTATTTTGTATGTTGATGAGTTGTATTAATGTTTGTGGGATTTTATTTGAATGGATGATGGTTTTTTAAGGAACATCAACATCCTGACGAGGATCAGAGACTACAAACTGAGCTATTGAAGATGTTGAACAATGAGATTGATACACAAGATGTTGAGATATCCCGCCCTGGCCTTGTTTCTGATTTGATGGAAGTCAAAATAGGACTCAGGCATTCATCAAAGTTCACTTCTTCGCCAGCAGTACAGCTAGTTCCCAAGCACGATAGATAGCAAATATGGGGTTTTTTTTTTCAGACACATTAATTCCTTGAGGCTGATTCTATTCATTGTACAAAAAGAGGATCATATATGTGAAGCATATATATGTGTGTGTAACATTTTTTCTTTAATCTGCAGCTGTGAAATGACAATTATTTTTGCTTAATAATTAATTCTACTCTGTTTGATTATTGCTGGAAGACATATAAAACAGAACTACTCGATGAGAATCAATCTAAAGAAAAGGTTAAAGTTGTCTAGGCAACAAAAATTAGGCTTCAATTGAGTTCATCCATTTAAGGTAAAGATCTCTTGTGATTTCACTTCAACAGCACATGCTTAATTTGGAACGGAAACCTTGCTTGGAGCAATGAAGTAGGGCTTGACCCTAAAGATCCCGATGATATTTTTTTATTGTAATGCTAAACAACTGTCATGCTAAACAAGGGTCATGTTAGTGCTAAAATAAGTCATGAAGGTGCTAAAATAAGTCATGACAGTGCTAAAATAGGCATAGCTGGTATTTCATTTTTTGCACTTTTTTTTGTATACTGATTTTTTATTAACGATAGTAATATTCTTTCTTGTAATGCTAAATAGGCATAGTTGGTATTTCATTTTTTGCATTGCTAATAAAGGTTTTAATATTTTTAACAAGTATGCAACAACAGTGCTAAATAAGGAAACGTAAGTGCTAAAGTAGAAACTACAAGTGTTAAAATACTTTATAAAAGTGTTAAAACTTCAGAATTCAAATACTAGTGCTAAAAAAGGAATGACATAGCTGATATTTCATTTTTTGCATTGCTAATAAGGGTTTTAATATTTCTAGCAGGTGTGTAACTACAGTGCTAAACAAGGAAATGTAAGTGCTAAAGTAGAAACTACAAGTGCTAAAATACTTTATAAAAGTACTAAAACATCATAATTCAAATACCAGTGTTGAAAAAGGAATGACAAGTGCTAAAACCTCAATTACCAGTGCTAAATATCGCATAAAACTGCTGAAAACTCAGAATAGTGAATCTAAATATTAACTAGACAAACATGGTAGTCTTATATGATAGTAGCGGTGCTAAAAAATGATTTGTAAGTGCTAAAAGTCAAAATGTCAGTGTTAAAACTTCAGAATTCAAATACTAGTGCTAAAAACGGAATGTCATGGCTGATATTTTATTTTTTGCATTGCTAATAAGGGTTTTAATATTTCTAGCATGTGTCTAACAACAATGCTAAACAAGGAAACATACGTGCTAAAGTAGAAACTACAAGTGCTAAAATACTTTATAATATATATGGTGAAGTATAAAAAAAAATACATAGTTATATATATATAATTAATGAATAACTAGGTCTATATATTTATTGAATATATTAACCACTTGATTAAATAATGATTAACTCCTTAATATTCATTGTTCTGAGGAATTAAATAAACATAGCTACCACTATACTTTTTCCCGTATAATTAAAAGAAACAAATATTTTTGGGCGAAAAAGATAAAAGAACCCCTCGATCGCTGTCGCTTGTTTCTATGAAAATAAAATAAAAGGAAATTACACAGAAATATAGTGGTATTAATCATCATATATCTTTACAAAGTATGTGATCGGATTCAATCAACCAATTTCCCTCCACAAACTCAAAAATTAAAATACAATAATGCATCATTGACTATATAAGTTTATAATTTTAGCATATTAATTTAATCAATCAATCAATTATAAATTTTGAATAAGGTAATTGATAATTAATCACATCGAGTAATATAAACGCCCATTAAGATAATAAATATACGTACAAATGAAGAATGCTAGACTTGGCATGGTAAGAAATGATCGAGAGCATTAGATTGATCGACCACGATCCTCTCACAATAGTTCATATATATGCAAATCTAATCCATAATAGCTTGCATAAATTAAAATAACAAAATCTGTTGCATAAATTAAAATAACAAAATCTGCTGGAATAAGAGTCATGCTAAAATAAGTCATGACAATGCTAAAAAAGACCATGACAGTGCTAAAATAAGTCATGACAGTGCTAAAATAGAAAATGACAGTGCTAAAACCCTAAATTGAAAAATATACGCGTGAATCACATATACATTGAATTTTCCGATTTTACCCTCGCCGAGTTTCAGGGGTAGCGAAGTTCGAAATTATTACAATTATGTCACCGCGTTTTTTTAATTTTTGAACAGATTTTGGCCGTCCAAATAGGCGAGATTTACGGTTGAGATTGGTTCTCGGTTCTCACATGGGGTATGGTTCCTTCTGTAACCCAACCCTATATATATATATATATATATATATATATATATATATATATATATATATATATATATATATATATATATATATATATAGGGAATGGTTCATTTGTAAACACTCCCCTAGTGTGTAAATTGTGGATTCATCCTATCCATTAGATTTGTTAGATGGATTGTTTGGATCATTTTTAATTTACTTATTTTTTATATTTAATTCATATAGAAAAGGGTATAGTTGTCCTAATAAATTCATTAGCTTATTTTAATATCTTTGAATTGAATTCTTAATTAACGTTTTTCCATAATGCAATAATCGGTTATCCAAAATATTTATATTTATTAAAACCAAAATATTTGATCTAATAATATTAATTTGTAATACGTGAAGCTAAAATTTATTCTCATTTGTGCTTTGAATTAATTTGCATGTGTTCATGATTATTAATTTATTATTAGTTAGTTATGCACGTATGCATTAATTTTTTTCAATATGTGGTGCTAGTTTATGGACTTGTAATGCTTTCTTTTGTATTTTCGTGTGGATGTTATTAAAACACGACAATAATCGTACATAAAAGCATTACAAAATAACAAAATAAGCATTTTGGATAACAAAAGAAGCATCTTATAACAAAATAAGCATTTTGGATAACAAAAGAAGTACCTTGATATAGCATAATACGACAATAATCATACATAAAAGCATTGCAAAATAACAAAATAAGCATTTTGGATAACAAAAGAAGCACATTGATATAACATAGTACGGCAATAATCATACATAAAAGTATTACAAAATAACAAAATAAGTATTTTGAAGTTTAAAAATAACATAAGAATTTATGTTGATAATAGTTTAGTTTTTATATAATTTTTTTTAAAAAGCATTAACCAAATTAAATAATTACATCATGTATAATTAAAAAATTACAACTTAAAAATAATATGATTCCAACAATCAAACATAGAACAAAGTAGAATTAATGATGCTCTTATTAAAGAAGTTGATGCATGTAGATGTAGAAAAAACTTATTGATAGAAAATGAAAAAAAAAATTGCTTATCGGTATTATTCAATTAGAACGGGTGTGAGTAAGTTTGGGTAGTGGTGGATTTACCATAATAAATATGCTAGAATCTTGTGAAATTAAAACTCCAAAATGTGATTGTACATAATTACCCTTAAGTGCATCCACAATTTTAAAAAAAGCTTCATTATTATTTTCTCTCACGATTAATAATAACCACCAATTTTAATGAATTGATGGACATGATTGATCCACAATTTATACATGAGGACTATGTTTACATGCTAACCATCCCCTATATATATATATATATATATATAAAGGAATGGGTTATACATAATAAATTCCAAATAGGAAAATAAATACTAACTAAACACATTGCACATATATAGTTATTTATGTGCCGTTCATCATTTGGCGAGTTATCCGATGTTCATAGGTATATATAGATATAGATGTTCATTGACAAGGTGATAGTAAAATATTGTGTGTGATCATATGTTAGCTTGCTATTCACATATAAATATAGTATAGTCTAAATTAATAAGAAATTTTAAATTATATAATATTTTTTTGGCATTGTCACCTTGTGTGTGTGCGCGCTTCTCGTAACCCTTATCTTGTGACAATCAATCATGAACCTTCTACATTCTTCCATTTCAATCATCATGGATGCATTCGCTCAAAAAAAAAACATCATGGATGCATGGATCACACGTTGCTTGATTTGATCCATTTCCGATAATATCTTGTTCTTAATTTTGTTTTGTATTTATTCAAGCTACATATGATACTACTCTATCTAGACTCTAGTACATAATTAAGTTATCATGATTTATTTTGTTATCCCTAAATCTAAAATAAATCAACTATCTAAGTAGAATCATCTAAAAAGACACCCAAAAAAATAAAAAACTATCCAAGTAGAATTCATGTTATACAAAATGCAATTTATCGAGCCTATGGAAGAAGCTATCAAATGCCAGGGCATTATGCATCCCTACTTTCTTTTCTTTTCGAATTGAATCTCATCAAAATCAATTTTTTTGGCCCTTCAATCTTGAAACTATGTTTCTTATTTTTGAAACTCTATTGGGCTATATAGATGATGAATTTTTGAAACTCTATTGGGCTATATAGATGGTGGTGGTGGTGGTTGAAATTATTGCTGTTTTGCATGGCCTTGGTCTTTGTTTAGCAGGGAATATTGGTCCTGTTTGGATTTGTTTGGTTTTTTTTTCTGAGATGATGGAGTTAATAAGTTTAGGCTTTAGTCGGAGCATCTTTCATATCTATGTATACGAGCGTTAATAATACAGCACATGCTCATATTTGGTGTTAACTTGCTTGAAGCTTAGGCTTGAAGGAAGTTTTGAAGAGAGTTAATGAGGATGACTAGGATGACCAAGGAGAAAAGACCAGCTCAACTCAAAGCTATTTATTTATGATAAAGTTTGGTAACTGAAAACGTCAACTAACTAACTAACTAACATTAAAGCGGGTAAGATCAGGTGCGAAACAAGAGAATAAAAAAAAGCATCAGATTTCAGATCATCACTCTTCTTCTTCTTCTTCTTCTTCTTCTTCTTCTTCTTCTTCTTCAGATGCCTCATTGAGCCACTGCATGAATTTGTATTAGAATTTGTGTAGCAGTTATATATATACACTAGTTATTTTGAAGATGATAAAGCTACCAACCAACCAACCTGTATGAATTTCTCTGCCTGCTTCAGGAATACCTTATCCGACTCATCCGCTTCTTCCTTTTCTGCTGCCCAATTTAGTATAGCGTCTTCTTGCAAAATGTCTTTTTCATATAGAACATGCAAAATCTACACATTGCATGCATCCACCCACAATTAATTAATATCCACACCCTCACCCCTAAAACTACACTTTGTAATATAAAATCCAACAGAACCTTACCGTCGCAAATAATGTTGAATATTCCTTTGTAGACTCTAAACACATTTCTTCAAATTTCAAGATCACCTCAATCTGTGATGAATTCAAGAAAATCAACAAATATTCATACTTGGAGATAAATTAATACTAAAACACTTAATTTCTGACTTTTCATAACATTGTCAATCAATAGATATTAATATGTTGACAAAGTTACTGATCAAAGCAAATATATGCAATTATTCAGAGTCCAGAGAAATACAAAAAAAATTTATGGTCAAATCATATAAACAATAGAATTATCTACTTCAATAGGAACTTGATGATTTACCTCTCAGTATTTAAGACCAAAACAGCAGAGACATTAGATTATGTCTTCATTACGAATTACACTTCAGCGCATTGGGAAAGAGATGAGCATTGATAATGTAGAGAATCGGCATGGGGGCAACAAAGTAAGCAAATACTACAGCACATGATGATAGCAAAATCTAAATTTGGTGCTACTTCACCGACTTAAGAGTGTTCAAAATTGTGGTCATCCAGTCCCCATATAAAATCATGAGGCCAAAATAGGACAAAGTTGACTGGTAAAATAACAGATATGATCAGTTAGTAAAAAGTCCAAGATTTCCATGTACCAACCTCTTCATCTAAGCTTGGCAGGTAATACTTCAAAACCTTTTTCCATTTTCCAATCACACCAGCAACATTTTTAAGAAGTTCTCCTGCAGAATAAAAGCAATTAAATTTTTGGTGGACATTATATAGAAGAAAAGACCACAAAACTTCTAATCCAAAATGTTGAAGAGTGAACATTCTCCAGAAAAATAACACACCCAGCATGCATTGGGTGATTTCCAGGGAGTTGTCTAGTAAGGAGTGTAAAGGATCTATGCAAAAGATTGTCCAATTTGAGCAACTATGGTTCCCTAGTCAGTCTTTCAAGCAAGGATCACTATGTAGATTGAGCACGCCAAGATCATATCCTTAACATTTAGCACCAACTCGACATAAACCTAGGCTAAATAAGTTGTGAATCTAGATACTGAGACGATGGAGGCAACTCTTCATGTATGTGAACAGTGACAAAGATGAATGGGTTACCCATGTTTGCAGACTTGCAGTAATGTATACTGACCTTGGAAGCACGATGCTGGTTTTTTTTCTTTTGTACAACGCAATGATGTGTGTTTTAACTGTGGTGAAGCAGCAGACAATGCTCACGTGAAGTTACTTTGAGGTTGATTAAAGAACTTCTAACATTTTGCCAGCATAGAGCTTAACTAGTTCTTTAGAATTAATTGATTGCGTTCCAAAGAAAAAGTGTGTATATTTGCATAATATTCAGGCTTGGATAATCCTTAGATTCTCAATCTATGAAGAGATTTTACTGTTTTACTCGAGAAACCTTTCCCAGGCCATGAATATGATTGACCCAGTTTGCTTCAATTTTACATCCAAAATGAGCCCAAATCACCTTCATGAACTTGGAAAAAAAAAAAACTTAATGGGACACCATATACTGAATTCTAAAGGCGACCCAACAGATCCATGTATTTGACATTTTACTTCTCATATCTTCCTTCAACTATTTTTGTCAATAGTTGTCTGGGAAGTAGATATTATAAGAAGGTAAAGTACAATTATCTTCCCTAAAACAATGTGAAGTGAATGCTTTCAGGAAAAGACATAGCAAACTACGTTGTACGTTAAACGCATAAAGTTTCATAATCACACCAGATCAAATACTTGTGAAAAGGCCTACTAGACAAGAATATATGCATGTTTATCACCACCAGTGGTTGGTCCCAAAATAGCCTTCTGCATCTTTTTCATGTTTGTATCACATCTCGAAGGACTGAGACCAAGTAGTTGGTTCCAGTAAATATAATTTCAGTCACATACTTTAGTTCAAAATTTATAATCAATGATATAATGTTTTAATAATTAGTAAAAACTGTTCTATCTCTTACCCATATTGTTTCGCAAAGACAAACAAGGCCTTTAGCTATAAGGTAGAAAACTATTTAAGGAAAGAAATAAGCTGGTGCAAGATATAGCCCAAGGTCAACTCGTACAACATGTATTAACACCGTGTGGATTGGAACCTGTGAAAATAACATTCATGCATATACTACGACGCCAGTTTGTTTTATCATTTTTTTAACATCAGAAGAAAACGTTTCGCAGCATATAGAATTCAAAAGAAATGGAAGAGGAAATTTACCTGGAGAACCATGTGGAGTGTCTAATGCCAACTTCATCATCGCATAGAATAAAGCGCCAGCACAATCAGTAGAAGCCAGATTGCATGACAACCTGAGGCATAAAAAAGATAAGGATCAAACTTTGTAACATGTGCCACAGTGAATGGCCCAATACTTCTACCTTGTACATCTAACTAGTATTGCAAGAGCAGAATGGAAATCTAGAAGCCATGTACATAATAAAAGGAGAAAAAAAAAAGGAAATAGGTTTTGTAGAGAATGTATTCATCTAACGCCCATGAATATAATATGCAAGTGCCTAAGTGGAAAGAGAGGAATGTTGTGAATGAAGTTGCACCAGGAAACAATAAATATTACCATTACTTAGTTGTAACAATACTCAATCAGTGGATATATAGGTTAAGCATTTGCTATTACCTCATGACTAACTTATCTTCATTGGTCCAGTATCATTTTTCAAAACCATGCAACTTTGTTTAAAAACAAACAAAATAGCATGAAGCCAATAAAGTGAAAATTATCACAACTACAACAAGATCATAAAGAAAAATGCAAGGAAATGCCAAATCATACCGCAGCGAGTTTACTTCTAATATTACATGGTCTTCTTTGACATTTTCATTTACAGCCCTCAGAAAAGTTGCTTCAACCTGCAATGAAAAAACGCAATCGATGTTAGGATTTCAAACACCAATCAAGTATACTAAGCATACTTGTGAGCATGTACCTCTTTTTCAAAATGAGCAGAATCATCTCTAGCATCTTCATCAGAATCATTAACAGAATCGTGTTCCAACTCTCCTGAAGGTGGAAGAATATTGCTATCTGCATTTGATATCTCCAGTTCCTCAGTTGCAGTTTTAATTATTTCAATGAGTCGATATGCAGGTATCGGTGCCACTGAATGCCTCCATTCTTCTTCATGGCCTTTCTCACCAACCGACCAAATAAAACCAACCCCATCAACCTGGTAGTGTAGTGTTGGTTAGAAAGCTTGCCTATTCATCCAGTGCAAGGATATGCTGAATTAAACTCTATTGACAATTAGTTTTCTAAGCATCTTCACATGCAGTTCTCCACTTCTGTATTTTTTTTAATAAAATTGCATAAAAGAAAATTATAATAAGCACAAAGCTAAAAAATGGTATTAGACTCATTAGCTTTCTTAAAAGGACTAAAAGTTTAAGGCCAATTTTAGTACTTAAACTCTGCAAAGTGGAAAGAAGAAAGCAACTACAAAGCAAATTTGGACCTCAGATGCTGCCTGAATTTGTGAATCAGCTACCTCAGTCCTCGACTCCTCCTCCAACATTTCAGCTGTATTAGGCAGTGCTGTATATAAAAACATATAGTAAAAAAATTAGATGCCGAAGACTTCCAAGATGCTTTTAATGCATGAATTATTTCCAATAAATTTCTTACTAGTTATATTACAACTAAGACTTGCACAATGCACAAACTCTTTTCCTTGAAACTTCACCCTCATTACCAAACAAACAATCAATTAATTTAACTGAGTATATGATTCCAGATGAAACCATCTCAAATGGAAATTAATGGGTGAACAGACTGGCAGTCATTTTTCAAGCCAATTTAGGACATACGAAAGTAAACCCTTAATATTTCTCAAATTTTGTATAATTTCAAGCAGATGAAAATCAGCAAGATAATAATTATAAATGTGCATGATAGTAAATGATGAAAGCTTGCTCTTAGATACCCTGATACGATCCTAGATCGCATCATGCCCTTAGGAGTTAGGACTCAAAAGGATTTTTTTCAGAAATGCCAGCTCCTTGACATCAACAGACGAAGTGTAACTCTACTTCATTTTACCAATTTACCTATTTGACAAAAGCTGAAGCTTGAAGGATATGACATTTATGCACAAAAGACAGAGACGAGAAGAGACTCACAAGAGATGATAAAAAACATTGGTCCTAAGGCTAAGGTACTAACTGGATAATAATTATCACAGGTTCACAGAGTTACACATTACCAATCTGTAGTGCCTGTCTAAAGTCCACCTATCTGACAGCCTACAGCCGTTATTACTTTATAAGACCATTATAGAACAAAAAGGGTCAACAAAGAGGTACTTATTCATGGCCCACAAGCTACTTAAAAAATGAAACATCCAAACATGTAGCAGATCATGAAAAGAGACAAAATGCTTCAGACCAGAACATTAAAAATCTTCAATGAACCAGATTTTCATTCATGTAGACAGGATTTTATTTATTTATTTTCTTCAAATACTTCCACCTAGAAGGAAGCAAAACTCAAGTTGGAAATAATCTACCAAGTATAGATTTTTGAACATAAGTTTCTTGAGATAATAAAAGTCTTCATATCCAAAAGTACCTTCCTCGAATACAGAAATTTACATAGGCAACAGAGTCAATCTGTAAGAAACATTCTAGTAATGCGTAAATTATACAGGGATTATGACAAGCAGAGTGGAAAAACAGAGCAGACAGTACTTAAACAGTTAAACACAGTCCTGAGCATAAGCAGTGAATAGCAAATCGATAAAAAAAATAAAACAAAAGGAAAACTATTTAGAATTTATAAAGCCGGCATCAGAGAATCTCAGAGTGGTGTTCAAAATATCCACCATTTGATCAATGCATAGAGATGTATCCATGTTTTAGGAAGGCATTAAGTTCCATTCCCTATTTTTATAGTGTAAGTGTCAGCCTTCAGATATATCAGCAAAAAACTGGTGACAAGACTGAAGATTCTCAAACAGCCAGTTTTTCTAATCCAAATATTTTACATCAATTCATGATCTAAAAAGTAGTCTACATACATAAATGCTGACAAAAAAAAGACTGCTAATCATACATTACATGACGACTGAGTGAACATAACCTCTATAATCTATCAGGTTTAACTCATAATGATGACAGATATTTAAGAGGTTTCAGAAGTTACATGCAATTTCTACGTTCCCACTGCTATTATCAGCATATTCCAGTTCTTCATCACTGTCTTGTTTGACAGGCTGTTGTTGTAGTGAAACCTTTGAGTAAGCAGGCACAACAAAATTTTGCCCAATTACGACCTACACAGCAACAGTAAATAACATGATAGAACTAGACTCAAACAAACAAACCAAGAAAATATTACATCTTATACTAATAAAACATATTCTAGATGGGATGTGTTTGTGTAAGCACAATTCTAGCCATATTCATCTCTCATAGGACTTCTCTCACAACTTAATCTTAAGTTTGACAGGAAATATATAAATGAGTTTGTGACCACAATGTGAAAGGTCTCCAAGCACATTACTCTAATTACATTACATGGCTCTGCATGTCAAAATATATAAAAGAGCCACGAAGCAAAGACTAACACAGAATCACAGATGATGCAATGCATGTTGCAATCATTCTCTCTTCAGAAGTGCAAGTATTTTGTCACCCTGTACAAATCAGCATTTGAGTTCTTCACAGGCAATGGATACAAGCAACAGGCTCATGCCTTAAAATTGTGGGTTCCAACAGAAAGGCTACTAGATTCTAGTCATAAGCAATTGGGATCCCTTTTAAATGATTAACTTTATCAAGAAAGAGAAAAAGAAGGATGGGTTTATCTTCTCCTCACTAGAAGTCTTTGTGCACCAATATTTTGATTGAAAAACTTATCCAGCAGTGACTCTTAACACCAATAACCACAGCTTAAAATTCCATGAAATTTGGAAAAAAAAAAAACATAAATTAAATTAACAACGTGTTGAACTGCAACAAGGAATGAATGAAGGCTACAGAAAGGGATAATCAATACACTTAGGCACTTCAAAAATGTACCTTAAAAGACAACACCACACCAGATTCAAGAGCCGCTCCAGACTTCATGGTCACCCCATCACACACTATTGCATGCTTTAATTTACAGCCATCCTCAATGGTAACCTTGTTCCAAATGTAGCACCCATCAATTGAAACATTTGATCCAATTATACAACCTTCACCAATGACAGAATTTGAAACTTCTGAGTGGTTTCCAACAGTAGTGCCACTTCCAATAACAGTAAAAGGGCCAATTTTTGCAGAACGTGAGAGCCCTATGTCTGCAAAAATTAATGAACATCATGTGGAATGTCAAGCACAATACAGCTATAGACAATCATAAGCTGAATTTCATGGTTTTTACCCGATGCCCGATAAGTTCCCTGTCTTTCAAGCTTTGTCAGACTATTTTTCAAAAACGGAACATCAGGAACCAAAGGATAAGTCCACCTCTGTAATATATCTTTACTAACAGTGTCGTAGCTCCTATAGTTATCCACCCTCGCTGCATAACTTGAATGAATTTCATGGGTGAAAATTTTGTAACCCATAATCTGAGCAAAAGAAAAGGAAAATTAGAACAAATATGAAGACCATATTAATGAGTAAAGGCCTGCTACCTCTACAAATTGACGATGGTGCAACTCATGGATTGTTACTGAAATTCGACCTTAGGGAAATTACAAAAAAAAGAAAAAGAACCCAACTCCCGTAAGATGGAGACATACAGAAATAATGACTTAATAATGTATCATTCAAGGACACAAATAAAGAACTTAATATACAAATAAATCAACAAAGATGACGGCAAACTATCATAATATGTCGACCATTGACAACATTCAAACTATTCATCAACCAAAAATTGGACCAACTTGAGCACTGAAATGAGTCCGACTTAAGCAACTCAGAAACATATGTAGCTACTAGAGACCAAAACCAGAGAAGATAGCCAACACAGAGAGAACCAATAATGGAAATAGCACAAATAAATGACCAAAACAAGACAGCTATTATAATATAAAAAAAGGCCACTATTACGTGACAACTAACAAAACTACATCATATAAGACATAATATGACACCTGCAAAAACAACTCTTAGACCCTGCAAGGCTAATCAACAAATTTGTCTTAACTTCATTAGCCTCTAATTCTGGAGTTTTTTCTTGCTTTCAGTTGAGCTAGCAGCTGGCGCAAAAGTAATTGAGCCACAAAGTAATTTGCAAGCTACGGAAGCTAACATACAACACCCAGACACTTTCACGCATTCAGAGTCAATAAATTATATTCAGGCAGAACACGATGGAGAAAAATTATACAATAATCTAACAGATCAAAATGAATTTAAAAGGGGAAAACAGAGCTGAAGTCAGGAGAACCGACTATAGAAACTCAATGAGAGCAATCTCATAGACTTTCTTAAAAGGAAAATTGTAGTAGGATTCTTGATGCCTTACACCACTAGTAACCAAAGAAGCAAAGGAGGAAGGATCACAAGAATGATGCCAGTAACAAGCTAGCAGCAGCAGAGCTTGGTGCAAGAAAGAATTATCTACCAAAAATTTGATGGACAACATACATGGATCTAAAGCAAATCAGATCTTAATGGCAATGATGAGAACAGATTTATGCAGATAAAGGTGAAATGAAATGATAGTGGCAACTGGCAAGGGTGAAACGAGGAAAAACTTGCGGAACAAAAGATTTTTCATTAATGAGAATGATACAAACTGGGATGGTTTTAAAGGCAAGAGCATGCCCGAGATGCTGTAATATAACTGGTGTAATTTCTGCTATGCTAGACAACTGCTACTTCATCATTTCGAGAAATCCTGACTCTTGTGCTTTGGAAATAGACAGCACAATCAGGAAATTCCTTTATTCTGACTTGACCAACTTAAATAATAACTAGGAAAACAAAATAAATATGGCAGATAAACAAAGATCCCTGAATATCTGGTTGGATAATCCTCTAGCTGTGCCTTCTCTCTGCGACAGTAGACCCAAATTTGAGGGGTGATATTATGCAATCACAAAGAAAATATGAAGAAGAACTAGATCGCCATGGACTACAGGTTATGGCGTAAACTCCAAGAACAACCTGATGGCCGTGGACTACAGGACATGGCAAAATTTTCAAAGAACAACATATTGGCCTACAGGAGTACAGGACTATGACATCAAAGAAGAATAAAAGGTGAGGATCATGATAAAAATAAATGTGACTCACAAGCATTATAGAGAAGTACGAAGAGAATGATGATTTCACATCTACAGATAGCAGCTAGGATAGTATGATTTAAACTAGTGCAAAGTTTAAACTAGAATAAAGTTCATGCCAAATCTACTAACTAAGCACAATTGCAGCTAAATGACTTGCTACCAGAGATAGATGACGGTGGCAGATTTCTTGATGCTTGACATTTATCCTGATCTGGCCTACAGTCTCAAAGATTTAGTCTGTATCTTCCTTTAGAAAAAGCTATTACATTTCGGCTATATATATACATACACATATATATAATATATATAGGAAATAAGAAAATTTTATGAGAACTTTTTCTTACAAAGTGATGAGTATTTCCAGAAGTTATGACATCCTAGCTAAAACAGAACCTTAATCTCTAACTACATCTGATACCAAAAACTAAATTCTTTATGATTTGAAACCCAAAACCCACCAAACTCTAAACTTTACCCTATCCTACACTTCCTCTATGGATTTTCTTGATCCTCAAAAAATTTCCTAGTCATTTCAAGCCACAATGACCAACAGAGAGCTGGAGACATAAACCCCTTTAGATTATAACCTCTTTTGCATATGAAACTGCTAAGATTTGACAAAAAAAACATATCGTTGAGTGATGTTGAATCCAGTGTGTGCTCAATTACTTCGACATTTTAAGCCATAAACTAAGAGAAAAAGACCAGCGTAGAAAAACATGATCTAGGTCTTCAGATTGATTCATACATATGCCATCCTAGTTTGGGGAAGGTGGGTGTATGAGAAGCATCTTTGTAACACATTGACGTTGCAGGTGATCATCTTATCAAATACCAAAAAACATGAGAAGACTTGAATTTTTCTAGGAACGGGAACCTTCCAAATAGACTTGCAAGATAAATTTCCCGTTGAATCCAGAACTCATCTCCTAACATCATCCTGACCCTCTATGAGATGAGCTCCTTCCACTTTCCCTAGCAGAGAACACAATCTGATTTTTGAGAATTTCAGATCTTTCATTACTTTATAAATTCATATTCATGGATTGATACATAAACTAAATTGGGGCTTATACAAAACTTCTGGGCATGAAATTCTTAAGAGTTCCAAGTTGTGGAAAATAGAGGAAAAGACTCACTGAAGATAAACACGTCAACCAGTAAGTAAAAATCCCTTCACATTAAAAAAAAGGATAATTACACTTCATGACACTGATTGTTAACACATTAACACATCTTCTTCTTAGATGATATAACAAAAAAGGTCAGGATAGTTGAAAAACATGCTCAAGCAATTAGGAGGGACCACATTTCTAAGGATTAGTCAAGCACATGTGCATTATATACAACAACATTCATGTACAAGCACATGTGGCTTTTGATCAATCATGGAAGATTAAAGGTTGCTCCTCATGATGTTGCATTACATCCTGGAGCTTTGAGTGATTACATAATGTGAGGAATTCTCCACAAAATCAAAAGTTTTCCATCCAGTGTATACTCACATCATCAACAAGTAAACCCTTGACAAAATGTCGCCGTAAATGCTGGTAGTCAAAATTGTCTGTGAAAAGACTGAGAACCTCAGGGGAGCATATGTCAATAAAGCAATCCTACAAAGGAGATAGACAACAGTTAGAATGCCATGTCTACACAATTCTTCTGGAACATTGATGAAAGGGTTTCAGTAAAAGATACAGGAAACACAATTAAGCAAAGATTAAGCACAGAGTGCATTGTTAAATTGTGGTGCGCTAAATACAGTGGCAGAGTTGCATGTTTTTATCAAAATTTTCATAAAGCAAAGTTCTGGGTTCATGGGCAGAAATTTCGGCTTTTGCCCATATTCTTCAAGAAGCATATGCTAAATCAAATGCATCCAAAATTGAACAAAAATCCATATTTCAGGAAGTACAAACCTTATGACATTAAAAATGGAAGATCAGAGGCCGTTAAATCTAATACTGACAAGTAGTAGCAGATATTAAACTTTTGAATGAGTAGAAACTGATTCCCAGCAACTATTTAAAAAAGGTTGGTGATGGATAATTTGTTGTTCGAGTTTTAACTGTTATCTTCTCCACATTTTAGTATAGAAAGATTCATAACATTTTAATTCCTATACTTCAAAAATTACTTATATTTTTTTATGTCTTGTCATAGTTTTAGAACTTAAGTTATTATTCTTTTACTATTTATATTACATTGGCTTATCATGAATTTAATCTAAATTACTAAGAAAATTTTAATTCATATGGTTCAGATCCTTTAGTCTGTAATTATTCCACTGAGTTCCATTTTTAAACAGCTACTTTGAATTTCAAAAGATACCTAAAAGCATATGTCTGAATATTGTACTGTTAGAACTTCTATGCAAATTTTTGGGAGAGTGCACTGCGACAGCAACATGAAACATAAGGCTAAACAAGTTAAACATAGACAGGAACCTGCTTATCATTATGAAGAGATATACAAGAACGATCGAACAACATTGTCTTGTCCAGAGATACAGTCCCTTTTGAAGCATCAGCCTTATCCTCATAATACAAGAGCTCCTTCGTCTCAGGATCTATCGCCATGAACAGCTCCTCTGTTCCAAGACGAGATTGATGAGTTATTGGAGATGGCTTTGACTGTTTGATTACCATAGTCATCACAGCATTACGATCATTTTTCCTTCTTTCCTTGTGTTCTTTAAGTGCATGGTTTAGTGGCATGTTGCTCACAGTATCCCCAGTAACAAGAATAAAATCTCCGTGTATCTTCAAAGAGAAATAAACATAATCAACTAGATTGTTAGAAACTTAAAGACAAACATGAGACTACAAGCACCTGAGCCAACATTCTCCTAGGTAAGTAAGGCTAATACATAGAGATAAGTGCTTCACTGCACCTAGTGAACCTGAGCCATGTAACACTAAACTACGTTCGTATTAGATGGGGGATTTAGACTGTAGGAAAGGATTTCAAATAAATCCATTCAAAACAGATTCCAAATTCATGCAATCGCAAAAGTTAAAAGTACTGAGTATAGCATACGCTGCATACCACATTCCTTTCGTATATCACGCGTAGAGCATCTCCAGCACACGATGCATTGTACGATTCTATTGTAGTGACCAAAAATTTTGGGTGATTGAGCCAGTCGAAATTTTGCAAATAGTCAGTGACTTGCTTGGAATGAGCGCAGCAAAACACAAAAACCTCCTCAACTCCAGCAGATTCAAGCCACGCTAAGGTATATTCGATCATAGGTGCATTAACCAGTGGTAGCAGTACCTGAACAAATTAAGAGAAAAAACGAGGAAAAGGTAAGCCGAAGATGAACCTCCCTCCTCACAATCAAATAGGAAACACATTACGACCTAGTAGATTCATCAACAAAAACCTAATACGTTAGGTTTCAAGATACATACCTTAGGACGTTCGAGGGTGATAGGGCGGAAGAGAGTAGCAAAGCTATCGGCCAAGACGATGGCCTGCAGCGGGACACGTGTCAGTTCCTCCTCTGTATCTTCGCCTCTGCCCCCTTTCTTCGCCACCATATCGTCGCCGCCCACGCTACAACACTGCGCCGCCGCCGTGAAGGGAGGAATTTTTTTGACTGCGTATCTACCGCTGCCCTCTGCCAAATAAATTAGAATCTCTTGCAAAAATTAATAATAAGTTAATCGGATTCGTGCTTATGTTTTGACTTTTGCATGTACTAGCATATCACCCGTGCGATAGACGGTTATTAAATATCATATTTTATTGTTATAATGTATATAATATAATATATTGATCATAAATACAAATTAAAATAATTATATCAATTAATTAAAAAATTAAAATTAATAAGTTATATTTTAATTCTAAATTGTTTATAGATAACTAAATATATTTGCTACTAATAAAATAAATTAAAACAATTTCTTATATACGTAGTAGTAAAGAAATTGTTATTATATTCATCACACATTAAAATTTTCAAACGACTACATCTTTTGACCTGAAAATAACAACATAAAGTTAACTATAATTGAAAATATATTTCTTCATTAAAAGTTCTACTTGGAACGTGGTAGTGATAAATAAATATAATGGATAGTTTCCAATAATTTGGAAAAATATATACAAAGAAAATTAAAGATGAACGTTAATAAATCATTTATAAGAAAAAAAATGAAATTAATGAGTAAAAAACCCGAATATCTTCCATACATTTCCATTATGTGGACCATTCGGTAGTAATCTTGTTTCATAGTGCATCAGAAATCTACAATCATGGAGGAACGTTTACGCTTGCATCTGTAAAAATATAACAGACAATATTGAAAATTCTATAGAAATATATGTAACACAAAGAAAACATTTCAAAACATCCACAACTTATTTAAAAGCAGCTGGAAAAAAAAAAAAATTGTCCGTGTTGCAATTTTTAACCAACAAAAAAGAATCTCAATCGTTTCTCTCAGAAATAAACTTTTTTTTTACAAAAAAATAAAATAAAATAAAATTAATGTCCATATTCCCTCTAATAGTCATAATAAACGAATTAATTGCAAATTAAACACAAACCAAATCAATTTACATTAAATATTTATTTTCTTTCATTTAGAATTCTTCATATGAGTAATTATTCTTAATGTTTCAGTACGATCGTCGCGTGTGCACATACCGACCAAAAAATATTTAACCTTAGAAAGCTAGTGACCGACTGATGTATATCACACAATTGGAATGGATTAGCTTTCAAGGTCGTGACTTGTCCATGGTGCAACAAAGTTCTTCATTCTAATTTCATTTTTGTATCTTATTCATATTTTAACCAATAATAAGATCCACTCATATATATTATTGATGAAAAATTTCACATTTCATAGCATAAATAATATTTCTCAGTTTTACCAAATATTAGTAAAATTTGAGAGAGTTAAAAATTATTACTCCAAATAACATGAAGTCCCACCAAAATATAAATCACGGAACCTCTTAAATGGAGAAAAGTCTAGCCATTTGCAAATGAGCTTCCCCAACAAATAATCAATTACCTTTTTTTTTGTGAACAATTTGTTGATAACTAATAAAATACACACTTTGCCTCTTCAATTAAAGACATTCAAACATTGAAAACTCTTATGTAAAATTTTCCACTTAACATGATTATATATTATTCGAATTTAACTTAGTAATATAAATAAATTTTGGAAAGGGAGTATTGAATTGACCGATTTGTAATATTGAACTTGTATGGGTAGTTAAAATTAAAATGAGAGAAAATGTTATAATAAGATTAACATAATTCAATTTATGCCTAATTTAAAAAAATAAAAATAAAAAGAAATCCAAAATAAAAATATTTAGTTTGAAAAAAATAAATTAATATAATGCAGTTTTTTAATTGGTTATCATATCCTGCAACAATAGTAGTCATCTTCTTAAAAATATTTTCCCCCCATAATTTCAATGAAAAATATATAATTTAAAGCAAAAAAAAAATGTAATTTATATTAGGGTTAAGATAATTAGATAGAAAATAAATATATCTTATCATCGAGTTTGTTGGTTTTACGAATATTAAATGCAGTTTTTTTTTTAAAATATTGGTACACGTTGCGTGCATGATGAGATATATTAAATTATTTAATTTTAAATTACAAATATATACTGTCAAGAGTTAAAACTATTTTTTATATGGAAATGAGTTATTTATTTATTTAGAACAACATGCAAATGATCAATATTGAATCAATACAAACTCAACCAAAATCAATCACCCAATAATTTTCTTTTCATCCTCTATAATATTTCCTTCCTTCTTGGACCACCCGTGTTCTTCATTGATTTCACTTTGCTATTGGAGAGAGAGCGTGATGGGGCATAAAAAATTATTGATATTTACCTGTAAATATAATAACTAAGATTAGATACAAAAAGGAGATAATATGTGCACAATCTGGCGCTTAAATCATATTTCTACCTCTTTAGCTTATCAACAAACATTCCTAATAACACCATATCAAATTATTTTAACCTACGATCTAACGTGTCGTTGAATGCTTTATATCGATAAATTAGCTAGCATTTATGAAAATATTACAATCACATTTCAAAATCAGAATACCCAAAAAATAAAAAAGAAATACAAAAGTGATCGATTCTAACGTACAGTGTTGCATAATTGAGTCGAATAAATTATGGTTGCTGCTCCAGAAAATAATAATTCGGCTTCCTAAATATGCATGGGAGATTTTGGTTGTCATTCTCTTCATTTTTGAAATTCTAGAACAATGTTTCTCTTTATTATATAACAAATAAATTACGTACAAACGTGCAAGTAAGTAATACAAACAGCTTGAAAGCTTTCAAATACTGCATGGTGATGAAGGGTGTGACCATGCATATGATGAAGAACATCCGATATTGCATATCAGTTGAATTTATATAGCATTATTCGCTTCCCAATTTTCAACTAAATTAGTACATTGTTTAGTTACCAAAAACTATATTAATATATAGTTGGATTGATTGTAATATATATACTAATATTGATACGACCCGGGATGAAGGAACGAACACACGTCGACACACGTAAGGTTTTGTGTCTTCTACGACTCAACAACTAATGCGGAAATATGCGGAACAAACTAGACGACTAGAACTAAATAAAATACCTAAACTATGACACACAAAATAACACAAATCCAAAGAATTATGGGGCTGTTTTGGACGGCTATGATGATGGTAAATATGAAGGAATTTCGATGGTGATGAATAGGTTTAGAAGGGTTAGGGTAGATAGGATATGATAGAGTTGTGTTGGACTTACGATTTGAATGAGTTGAACACGATCTAGAACACGTTGGTGGCTGGACTTGAGGCGGACGGCGGCGGCTTTGTTTGACGTCGAACGGCGGCGGTGGTGGTGATTTGTCGATGTGAATCACAACCCGAAAGTTGCCCTGAATCTCGAACGTACGCAAGGCCAAATTCTTTAAGTTGTTCTTCGATAGCGAGTCTCCGGCGATCCCTCGAACGTGTGTCGACGTGTGTTCGTTCCTTCATCCCGGGTCGTATCAAATATTAATTGAATGATATCATTACCTTTATTAATTATATAAAATACATCTTATAGATATATATTCTGTTATAAATAAGACGGGACTTGTTATCGTATTATATGATTATATAATATGTAATTATAGGATTGATTAGCGTAATCACCAATCTATCGATTGATGATTACGCTTTATATATCTTATTACTATGGCATCATTATAAATATTATATATGTTACAGATACCATAAATATAGAAATTGAACATATAGATTTGATTAATATAATTAGAGGATAGTTTATCTTAGGTAGATCAATATGTATAATTTATAGGATAGAGAATATATTAGCATAATTTATTGATAGAATAGAAAATATAATATGTAATTACAAGATTAATATTAGCCGCTAGTGTTTTCCGGATATAATTTATGATAGTGAATTCAAGATAATGTGACTCCAATATATTAATTAATCTATTTTTTTTAATTAAATAATGTAATTTTTTTCTAGTTTGGTGGAAAATATTAATGGTTTCTATTTATATAGACTTTCTTCCTTTTAGATATTATAATATAGAAATGTAGATATAAATGATGAAGATGTATATTATTATATTGTAATATATATAATTACTTTTAAAACAAAAAATTAACTAAATATGCACATTTTTAAAAGATATATTCCCCGCATAAATAACTATTACAATTAATAGTATAATTCTTTAACAAAATTAAATAGATTGTCTAAAATATAATATATATATATATATATATATATATATATACCATAAGTATCCTATTAAATGATGGCATGATTTTGAAAATCAAATATAGCTATACTATCTATATATAAAAGCGGATTTGAAGACGATTATTTTCCAATCCATCAATCAATTAATTATTTAGCTAATTAATATTAACAATTATTTTATAATAAATGTTATATTTATATTTTGGGCAAGTGTAAATGAGCGGGAAAACTTAGACTTACTATTAAGGGTGACTATCTTACTTTTAGATATAACTAGTATATCACTCGTGCGATGCACGGATAAGATACCTATACAATATTTTATTAAAATATCACAATAATTATTATTTCTCTAATCATCAAAATAATATTAGTCGCATCAAATATAAGAAAGGTGTTTCTTATATGCCACACATATTTTTATTTTTTTTTACATTTTTTCTTTACACAACATAGTAAATATATCTTTTACTCTTCTAGTTTAAAAATTAAATTTTAATTATCAAAAACATTAAAAATAGAACAAATAAAATAAAAAAATCAATGAGAACTTTTCCAAACGCCCATCATTTCTTCTCCTAGGAGAGTAGCTGAGCAAGATGTCGATGATGGTATTCCGAATGGGCACCGACGATCATCTTTACGATGTCCTGATGACGTCAGCATTGCGTCCCTCCTCAACAGTAAGTTAGAGTCTGAGATTTGATACATATTATTGGTGAAGAAGAAATTGTTGCAGATTGTTGGGGAAGAAGATGGCTAGCGGGATCTAGAGACGCCCAAAAAAAACCGGACCGGCGGTTATAACCGCCGGTTTGCCGGTTTGGGACGGTTCCGGAACCATACGGACGGTTACGGTTTACAAACCGTAACCGTCAACCGTAATAGGGCGGTCCGGTTCCGGTTTGGCGGACGGTTTTTTTCAAACCGCCGGTTAGAAACCGGCGGTTAACCGGCGGTTTTTCCTTTTTTTTTTTTTTTTTTTTTAACGGTCGAGATCACGATCCGCGTGATCTCGATCAACGGCTAGGAACGCACGGAGGCGGATCGCTGACGTGGAACCGCCGGTTTTGGAGCCCAAACCGCCGGTTTGGCCGAAAACCGCCGGTTTGGGCTCCAAAACCGGCGGTTCGGCCGTTTTTTTTTTCAAAATTTTTCAAATTCAAATTTTAAATTTTTCCCCCCACTCCCCAATTTTCACCTATAAATACCCCATCTCCTCCACCATTTTCACTCACACCAAACTCTCAATCTCTCTCTCTATACTCAAATTCTCTCTATTCTACTATTCTAGCAATATCATTTTCTTATTCAAGTTTTCTTACAAGTTACAATTTTACGAAGTTACTCTCTAGTCTCTCCAGTCTCCACTCTCAATCTCTCAATATCTCCATTTCTTCATTTCTTCATTTCTACAATTCTACTCATTTTCTATCATCCATTCATCCCTAATCATCATGTCTAGCCGAGGTAGCCGAGCCGATAAGGGTAAAGGCAAAGCTATTGCTGATAGTTCCGAACCTCCACATCGTCGTCGTCGTACTCATTCTGGAGTACATATTTCTGATGATGCTGATACGACGTCGCCTCAATTTCAACAACAACCTGAAGAATATGTGAATCCCTATGGCGGAGCCGATAGCGGTTTCTACAACGATCCAAGTGGTGGCGGTTTCTATCATGATCCAAGTGGTGGCGGTTTTTACAACAATCCTACTTCTCAAATGGAAGTTGACGAAGAAGTGGCAAGATGGATCCAGTTTGAAGAATTACAACGATTTCAAGAATCTCGTGCTTTCAGCGGAAATCCATCCATCGATCTCGACACGGAAGAGGCGGATGAAGAGGCGGAGGCCGTTCCAACAAGAAGTACGGCACTAAAATCTGCTCTCTTCACTATTCATTTCCGAAAGGTGGCAAGGAAGAATGAAGCGGGCGTGTTTGATTTGTATTGCAACTATTGTCCGAAGCAATACAAATTTCGCACTGGAGGAGGCTATGGGACGTATTGGTCACACATCACCAACAATCATCAAGTCGAACTTGGACGTGCTCAAGCTCAATCGCAACTCAACTTCCAACTGGTAAGCAGTCAAAATATCGAAAGCCAAGGTGAAGGTACGCCGTACTCATCCCAACTCTTTAGGTTTGACCTTCTAGTTGCTAGAGAACAAATGTGTTATTTTATTTGTGAAGAATCTTTAGCACTTCAATTTGCCGATAGCATGAATTTTGAACGTCGTATGAAAGCTGCTTATAATCCTGGTGCTCAAAGAATACCTAGAATGACTATGACTAGGACCCTTGAAAAATTGCATATAAGATATAAGACGAAATTGAAAAGTGTTATTAGTAAAATTCCTTATAGGGTTGCTATTTGTTCTGATATTTGGTCTGATAAATTTATCCGTCGTCATTATATTGCTGTTACATTGCATTGGATTGATTATTCATGGAATTTAAATAAACGTTTAATTGCTTTTCGTAGATTTAACTGTTAACATAGTGCTACTAATATTGCTAAGGCTATTATTAAAATTTGCAATTATTTTAAAATGCTTGATAAAATTTTTTCTATTGGTTTTGATAATGCGAGTGCTAATACGGCTAGTATTAGAGAATTAATCCAAGCATGTAATCCAACCTTGCATGGTAAATATTTTCATACTCGATGTATTGCTCATATTTTGAATTTATGTGTTCAAGATGGACTTAGAATATTAAATAACTCAATTCAACCTATTCGTGATGCTGTAGATTATATTCATGGTAGAGTTAGAGTTAGACGTAGGTGGGAAAAATTCTGTAGGGAAGCTGGTGTGCATCCTAAAATTTTTAACTTAGATGTGCCTAATAGGTGGAACTCTACTTATGAAATGCTTTCTGCAACTTTTGAATATCGTGAAATATTATGTTCTTTTTTTGCTACGCATATTGAATCGTTTATTTTATTATCTTCGTATTGGGATGATTGTATTGAATTAATGGAGCTTTTACAAGTTTTTCAATATGCAACAAAAGATTTATCCGGTGTGTATTACCCTACTGTTTGCAAATTCATGTATCATTGTTGTTTAATTGCTGCAAAATTTAATACTTGTAGTTATAAACCCGATTTGCAAGATATGATTCTAGCCATGGTAAAAAAATGGCTAAAATATTTTGATCATGTGCCTAATATTTTTTTGGTTGCAAAAATATTGGATCCTACTTTTAAACTAAGTGGTACTAACGATATGATTGACATGTATTACAAGTTTTTGTCTACTATGAGTTTTACAGGTTCCGATCCCGATATACATGTGCCAACTGCTGAAGAAATTAAAACAGAAATTTATGAGTCTATATATTCACTTTATAGAGAATATGAGTTAAAATAT
Source organism: Perilla frutescens (assembly GCA_026008535.1). Taxonomy (NCBI): domain Eukaryota; kingdom Viridiplantae; phylum Streptophyta; class Magnoliopsida; order Lamiales; family Lamiaceae; genus Perilla; species Perilla frutescens. The sequence goes on along the minus strand of BRKX01000010.1, from coordinate 46,962,342 downwards.
GCTGATAGTATAACTCGTCCAACCAGTCGTTCTTCAGGTTCTAGTAGTTCTTTTTCGTTAGGATTAAATACTTCAGCTTCACGTGGTAGTGCTTTACAAGAATTCCAAAATTTTTTCCACGGTAGAGGAAATACTAGGCGTAGTCAAAATGAATTAGATATGTATTTGCAAGACCCTGTTGTGCCCCCCGATGATGAAAATGCAGGTCCCAACGATTATGATGTTCTCAAGTGGTGGTCCCGAAATCAAGAGCGGTATCCTTTGCTTGCAATTATGGCAAGGGAGATTTTTGGAGTCCCGGCATCAACGGTAGCGGTCGAGCAAGCTTTTAGTGAATCCGGTTACATGTTGGACGAACGGAGATCAAATTTGACACCGGATCACCTCGAAGCTCAAATGATGTTGAAGGACGAGTCCAAAGCCGACCTAAGAGAGCAAGAGAACCGCTGGGACGACTTGATGGATGACCCGCTCATTGAAGTTGGCTCGGAGAGTGAAGCCGAAGGAGGGAGCCAAACCGGAGATGATTGGGACGACGACTTCGAATTCTAGACTCGCCAAGGAAAAAAGGTAAAATGAACTACGAGGGCTTTGATTCCAAGGTAAGGGATACGTAGGCAGCTTCATATGAAGTGCAAGCCCAAATTTCAATTATTTCTTTTTCCCCCATAATTCCTAAATTAGCTCAAATCATTTGTAACTTGTAAATTGTAATTTGTAAATTTGTAATTTCATAGTTTGATTTACAATTTGTAATTTTATAATGTCGTATTATTTATCAAATTAACTTGTATTCTTAATATTCTTGTAAGTTGTAAATTGTATATTATAAGTTGTAAATTGTAAGATATAAATTGTTAAATGTTAATTCTAATTTGTAAATTGTAATTTAGTGTTAAATTGTAACTTGTAAATTTATAAATTGTAATTTCATATTTTCATAGTTTGATTAATTTATAATTTTGTAATGTCATATTATTTATCAAATTAAATTGTATTATCATTTCTCAATATTCTTGTAAGTTGTATTGTTGTAACTTGTAATTTGTAAATTGTAAGATATAAATTATAAAGTTATATAATAATATCAAAATTTAAATAAACTTGTGTTTTGTCATGCCTCTTAGTTTTTAACTTATAAATTTATAATTTTGTTGATTTAATTCGTCCAATCGTCCGTAAAAAAAAAAAAAAAAAAAAAAAAAAAAAAAAAACCGGGAAACCGGCGGTTAACCGGATAACCGCCGGTAACCGGCCAAAACCGCCCGACCTTCAAACCGGCGGTTCCGGTTTGTTAACCGGAACCGTCAACCGTAACCGCACGGTGCGGTTCCGGTTCCGCCGTTCCGGAACCGCCTAACCGGCGGTTTCTAACCGGAACCGGAACCGTGGGCATCTCTAGCGGGATCGCAAAAATTTGAAGATGGTCGGTCGGTGGGTTTGCAGAAGATGGCCAACCTAAAATTGCGTATTTGCAAATTTGAAGATGGATCCAGATTTTTTTTAATTATTTTATTTTCCAATTATTGTTAATTTGATTTAGTAAGGGAATTTGAATAATTTTATAAATACTTAAGTTTGAATTATTTTATTTAGTGGTGTATTTAGAAAAATCGATGGTGCATTTAGAAATACTCATATAAGAAAGATTGAAAGAATGTGAAATCAAATATAATATTTCATAAAATAAACTCCCAACAATCTAAAAAAATCACTAATGACTTTAAAATGATTTTTGCATCACAAATATTATAAATTAGTAGTCTTAGATGTGAGACATATGCAGGTTCAATCACAAAATCTTCCACCCCTAAAACCCTAAAAAAATCATTTAAAAATAAATTTCATAATTTTATCGCAGTTTATTTGTAATTAAGAGTAGATTGTTCTCATAAATCGTTGATCAAAAGATTCATATCTTTTGTGAATATGAAAGTATTTCCTCCAATCGGCACAATCTTTGAAATATCCATCTTTGAAATATCCATCTTAAAGATAAGTTAATTGTTGGTTTTTAGTATTCATTCATATATATTTTGGTTAGACGATGTATTTTTAATGCTTACCACAAATTAACATTTGATGTATATGTAATTTTAGAGAATAGATGATATTGTGACTTTTTTGCTTTGATTATCCACATTATTCTTTACTTTAACAAAATAAAATAAAATTATACTTCTAAATTCCTAATTTTATATAAATTGATAAAAGAATTAACATTTTTCCCATGTTTTAAACACTATTTGTTGATTTTAAGCAATATATATTTTTTGTATTTACGAAGTATACAATTACATCCCTTCAAAAAGTAAACCACAAGATTACAAACAACCATTCAACCATCGATGATTTTTATAATTCAAAGTGCACAAATAGACCATCTTGTTGGTGCTACACAAATATGTGATATTAAAAATTTGGGAAAATAAAAATTTCAATCATTATTAATAATACTGAACTCCTCATTTTAAAATAAAAGGCTTAAAAGTTCACAATTATGTATTGAAATTTCACAAAATATATAAAAAAATAAGTAAAATATATAACATATATATCTCTGAGATTTTTTTGATAAAATATAATAAATTTAAATAATCAAACTACAATAAAGATCGTGGAACTTAGGATCAATCATGAGTTAATTCTTCACTTTATAAAATAACATAAACGGCTCTAATTAATAAAATAAGTTTATTAAAATCCTCTACATTTTTTGCCGGGACACTATAATTTTGATTGGATTTGGGTGAAGATTTGGATTCAAAATATATATTCAAGATCATTAATATATTCCACTGTAATAAGATTATCAACATATCTGAAAACTATAATCAATAAGTTGCTTACCTATCTCAATGACAAATAAATTGTGTATATTTCAATTAAAAAAAATTCATTAATGGAAGAAGACTGCATCGGATTATATATACTACAATATATGAAATATTTAAAGATAAAATCTGAAACTCGGATACATAAAATTCTAAGAGCAAGAAGCTCTTCAAGAACTTGGTCTCCAACTCTCCACCATCGCAGCTCATCTTCTCTCTGCATCAAAAGTTAATTGCTAGGTGGACTTTGACAATTCATTTTACTGTTGTATTTAATTTGTAGTTTAACACTACCATTGCTAGATGGACTCAAAAGTCCAAATGACAACAAAAGAGAAAATAAATGAGAACTATTTCCTAATGCAACCATAAACATATAAGATTTTTATCCGAATTTTTCTGAAAGTCAAACCTCAAGTGAAAAATCTCATATGCAACAATAATTTAGATATCAATACATGCATGCATACATGTTTAAAAATTGAATTAATTATATTTGTGTCGGCACCAACCTTTTGATAATAAATGAAAATGAAACTACCGCTTTCTCCGTGTGATGTTGGTCCTTGTTGAGGCAAGACAAACGATCATGACTATTTTTCTACAATTTGTATCCTGCCATAAAATTACAAAAATAAAAATAAAAATCATTAGATTAGTTTGTAGTTTTCATTACATGTTCTACAACAATAATTATAACAAAATGAACAATGCAATGATATGGACACAAACAAATTCGAAAAAATATATCATGAAATGTTGAAAAAGAATTATAGCATTTTTTTCAAAACTTTGGAAGAAATGTTTAATCAAAAGTTTTGAAATGAGACCATCAATATATAGAGAAATATTAGCAGAATGCATTGACTTTCCTAATCACATATAGTTATATAATCAACATAAAAGCAGCGTGTATAATTATATAACAAATAATTATCAATTACTAATTGATATGATTAATGTATTTAAAGTAGTTAAATATATAGGTAGATTTTCTAATTTGAGCAATGGGTTTAATGTAATTATATTTGGATTCGACTATATATATTATAATTAGATAAATATATAATTAAATTATATTCAATTTAAATAATTAGATATCTGAAAACTGTATATACTTTCTCTTATTAGTTGAATATATTTTTTTTTTAGTGTATTTTTTTATTATGGACTCTAATAGATTCTAATAGAATAGTGTATTATTATGGGAATTTATGACTATATAATAAATTTCAATCCTCTAAATCAGTAGAGATATTCTAATTAATTGATGCAATCTTCCAAATCTTCTAAATCATTCATGGTATAAATTTTATAACATATACACTCCATTACCATAATTAAATTACATGCATCGATTTGTGTAGTTGAAAATAATTAGTTAATTATATAGAGTAAAAATTAATTTTGCATTAGACAGCAAAATTCGAAAAAGAATACAAATGGTCACCCATAAAATAATATATATACATATATATATATATATGTATATATATACACACACCAATTCAATTAACCTACCTTAATGCCTCTATAATAGCCTTAATAATTAAAAGTTTAATTATCATGCATGTAAATATGCATATAAATTAGCACGAATTAAATAATAATCCCCAATACATATACACGGTTATTTGGTCATGAAAATCCAAAATTTTATGTATAAATTATTATTATTATTATTATTATAGATTAATTAAGATTAAAATAAGATAAGATTAAGATTTATATTAAGATATTTATTCACATTATCCTTTTTGGAATGAATTATAATAATAATTTTTAAAAATAATAATTTATTTATTTATGATAGCATTCATTTAGTACTTATAATCGTCCATAATTGGCTGAATATTGACTGGCATGCACAATCTAATTCATTGGCTAATATATCTTTAGATGTTTATTAATATATTAATTAATATGTGTAAATAATCTTTTGATTAAATATTATAGATTTCTGTTTCTAGAAATATAGTTTAGGCGGGAAAATGAATAATTTCTATTTATGCTAGACTATCTTACTTTTAGATATAATATAGATATAGATTCAGCAATATTATTTTTTATAGCCAAAATGATATTGCAAAATGTTTTTGGAAAAAAAAAAATATGGGTTCTCGTAACATAAATATATAAAATATTTTTTGTTTAATAATATACATTTGCCTCTATATTTGGACTTTGGAGACTATAATTACATAGACCAAGTATATATATATTTTGAAGAGTGCGTACATCATTCGAATAAATGTATTGTGTTTTTTTTTCATTCACAGCGAAAAAATAAAATTTAACCATTTATTTTTACCTATTAATTTGTAGATGAGAAAATCAATATTGTTTAGAATTTTAGAACGTTGCAGCTATCGTGAAAGTTATGAAGTCTTGCTTGTAGTGTGGCAGAGCAACTCTCGGTGGTGTTGGTGGGAATAAAAAATTATAGGTGATAATAGAAAACTAAGGCAATGTTTGGTAGCCTAGATAAAGACATATATACTAAGATTGCCACGGCAGAAACTGTAACCGAGGGGGCGTCGGATACATTGTCCAGCCGAATCAGTAAATTACACCACGGGCCTCGCGTGAACGAGCAATGGCTACCAAACACACGGTTCTTACTGGATACCTTTACTAATATGCCCTTATCCAGACTACCAAACATTGTCTAAATGTGATAGGCGAATATCGAACACCTATCGATGTTGGTGGGAATGGAAAATTAGGTGTCGCGGACGAATACCAAATACCTAGCGGTGTTGGTAATGTTCGTGGGAATGGAAAATTAGGTATGACCAATGTTTTTAAAACCGGATCGGACATCGAACGGGTAAATTTACCGGGTCACCGGATTACTGGTTCGACCGGTCGAACTGTTCTGAAAAAACCGGATAACCCGGTATATTATATACATATATATAATAATAATAATAATAATAATAATAATAATAATAAATTAGTATCATGATAAATATATTAAATAAGTTTAAAAATACACAATTTATATCAATGCAAATAAATAAAATGTTTAATTAATTGATAATTATTGCATAAGTTAAGTATTTAAAAGTATAAATTTATAAAATAAATATTGAACATCAAATACTAGATTTTTAGAAAATATATAATTAAATGTTAAATAATTAATTATTGATTTTAATTACAAACAATACTACACGATAACAATAAAAAAAATTTGCTAATCATTATTTCAAATCCACTACTTTAGATATTAGATCTTCTCTTCATTAATATTAAATTAGATATTATTAAATATTAATTTTAATTATATGGTAAATATTGATTTTAATTAAAATGAAGACTAGTTATTTTAAATTTGTGCATATATATGTTATTATATTCAAATAATAATATAAGATTGTGTTGGCTCAGTTGGTTGAGCACATTGTATAAAATTTTATAATTTTTGGAGGTCTTTGGTTCGAATCCTTTCAGTCATACACATACAACCAGACCGGACAAAACACCGAATATGGCAAGCAAATATCGAACATTTCAGAATTCAAACTTAAAACTTTTAGTTTCAAGTTTACACCATTCCACATCCTCACCAATAACACACCAAAGATCCGATGCCGCTCAATGGCTCAAACAACACTACTACCCAAATTTTATAAAAACATTCAAAATGTACATCTATACATTATGAATTTTTTTAAGACACCACCGTCTTTAAAAAAAATCCACCCATATGGTTAACATAACATGAAGTAAAAAATAAATATCGCATCACACTAAATTAATAATTTAATATCACCTTGAAATGATAATATAGATTGCAATTTTTTAAAAAAATATATTATATAAATGTATATTTTGATTAAATAAAAAAAAACGAATAGAGACTACTAGGGCGACATCGAATCTTCAAAAAAATACACGCAACACCGGTAGGAGAAAAGTCATGTGCTCAAAGCTTGGGCTACAATTAAATTATTTGGGCTTCTTCAATAAACTTGGGATATAGTAACTAATTGGGCTTTCATCCATAAAAATAAATTAAAAACACTATTTGCCCGCTTATGAAATAAGAGAAATTCTAAACATAGTCCCATTTTACTCTTCACAACCTTCACTAGTTATAAAATATAAAAATAAATATGATTAAACATTTTTACGCCTTAAAAACCCCACAAATTTACAACCCTAACATACTATAGCCCTCGTCCCTTTTCATATAACTAAAATGCAAATAATAAAAGGGAGTTTCTGTTTGCACCCAGAATTTTACTCTTTGCACCCCTTAAATAAAAAGACAAAAATAAAATAATTATAAATTGACTAAATTACCCTTTAATTACTTTCTTGTACCATTTTTTTTACTCAATGCACCCCAAAATAAAATTTAAAAAAAACAAAAATTTAAACAATATAAAATATATGAATAAATCTGTGAAAATTGAAAAATATACGATTTGAACCCCAAATTTTTCTTTTACATTATTGAACACAATTTGTACTCAATAACCTAGTTTGTAGATGTGCAATTATTGTGGCAAAAATGAAAAGAGAGACAATGCAAGATGAAAATGAAGATGAACAAAGCAATGTAAGTCATTTTGTTTAGTTTGTACCGATTGAATTTCGAGATTTCACAGTTTTCGTAGACCTGTTTTCGCGTTTTGTTCGGGTTTTACAGTTTGAACATTCTTCAATAAGTTCGAACAACGAAGATCGAACATCATCACAGTGTTCGAACTTTAAAACTCGAACCAAACTTGAAAGAATTTGAAGATGTTCATGTTCGAACTAATTTTTTCGAACTATATAAGTTTGTTCGGCTTTTAAATTTTGAACGTTTCCTAAAGATCAAATTTTTATTTTTGAACATGTGTTTCTCCAGCAGCATGTTCGAACTAATTTGTTCGAACTAGATAATTTTGTTCGAGTTTTAAAGTTCGAACTTGTCCATTTAGGTTGAATTTTTATTTTCGAACATGTGTTATCCAACAACAACTAATGTTGATTTAATTTTGAATAGGATCGAACTGAGAGCAGTGTTATGGGCCCAATCAATACAGAGCTGGTTCCTGATTTTACGGACGTATTTCAAACTATGGAATTGTTTGATTCTCGTGAGGATTTGATTAGTTGGGTTCGTGAGAGAGGTATTCCAGTTGGTATTATCGTTATTGTGCGACGCTCAGATGCTGGGAGTGATACTAGGAATCCTCGATTGGTATTGTCATGTGAACGAGGTGGGTATCCCCGTGTGATTAAGAAGAAGCCTCCAACAGAACGTGATTACATACAACAAAATTTAGATGATGATGACGTTTCGGGTGAAAGGAAAGAAAGAATGAGTTCCAAAACGAGCTCAAGGGAGACTGGGTCGAAGAGAATTGGATGTCCGTTTCGTTTGAAGGGGCAATATCTCCCGGAGTGTAATCAATGGATGTTAGAAGTTGTTTGTGGGGTTCACAATCATCCACAAGCACAATATTTGGAAGGGCATGCATATGTCGGTCACCTAAAATCAGATGAGGAGAAGTTGGTGGCTAGCTTATCGAGTTCACATACTCGGCCGAAGCAAATATTGGCCACAATACAAAGAAGCTTTCCCAACAACAAGTCAACAATAAAGACAATTTATAATGTGCATAGTAGAAACAAGTATGTCGAGCATGCTGGTCGATCCCAAATGCAGTATCTGTTAGATAAACTGGAGGAACATGGCTATTACCAGTATACGAGGCGGTGTCCACAGACTGATACCGTGAAGGATATGTTCTACGCACACCCGACAAGCGTGAAGCTTCTTAGAGCTTTTCCTGAAGTGTTATTGATGGACTGTACGTACAAGACGAACATGTACAGATTACCTTTGTTCGAAATAGTCGGTGTTACCTCAACAAGCATGACGTTCTCTGTTGCATGCGCCTATCTGGAGGCTGAGAAGGAGGATAACTACATTTGGGCGCTCACTGTTCTTAAAGGGCTGATGGACCAGAGCACATTACCTAGTGTGATTGTGATAGATCGTGAGCGAGCATTGATGAATGCCATAGAGGTGACGTTTCCCACCACCCGACATTTTTTATGTCGATGGCATATAAATAAGAACATTACTGCCAATTGCAAGAAGAAGTTTCGTACTAAAGATCAATGGGAATCATTCTTGAGTGCATGGAATCTGGTAGTGTTTGCTGAAACTGAAGCACGGTATGGTGAAATGCTTCGGAGGTTTCAAGAAGACCATGCCACCAATCCCACTGTTGTGGATTATGCCATTAACAATTGGATTGTGCCTTACAAAGAAAGATTTGTAAGCTGTTGGACAAATCGTGTCATGCACTTTGATAATACCACAACATGCAGGTATGTTTCTATATTTCTTATTCCAAAGTTTTGGACAAATTGATTTTGTTCGACTTTATGTATTCAAACTCGTCTATATCTAACTATTTTATACTATATTGATAAATTGTAGGGCTGAAGGTGCCCATGCAAAGTTGAAAAGGTTTCTTGGAACAAGTACATGCAATCTTGAAGGATGTTGGGAGAAGATACATGATCTACTAGAGACTTCTTTCAATGCAATAAAGGCATCGTTTGAGAAGAGTGTTAATGTGGTTCAACATCGCTACAGGTCTCCAATATTTCAATTCCTTCGAAGTACAATTTCTATTGCTGCATTAGATAAGATTTATGAGGAAATGAAGAGTATAGGGAAAGATGCAATGGACCCATTACTATGTGGTTGTATGTTGAGAACGAAGTGTGGTCTTCCATGTGCACATGAGATCGATCAGCATGTTCGATCATCCACACCATTTTCCTTAGACGCTGTGGATAAGTTCTAGAGGAAATTGGATATGGAACCTACAGGGGCGAAGGTTGTTGTGGCTTCTGACATTGATAATCGTTGGTTTGAAACTTGGACTTGTGCAAACAACATGTTTGCACAAGCGGACGAGTCTGCTAGGTTGCTCATACTGAAGAGATTTAGGGAGATTGTTACCCCGTTTACCACTTCTATAGTTGAACCAGACGTGCAAACTAAGACTCGTGGAAGACCGAAAGTCACAAAAACTAAAGCTGATACATCCACGAAGCGTGAGAAGAGTGCCTTTGAGTACACTGACTCATTCAATGACAGTTGTTCGCAAGTTCCGGACTCATTTGAGGTTGATACATCGCTGTCACAAGTGCTGTTCACTACGAGGCCACAGAAACAAAAGGTCATTCGTCCTAAAGCATCGCATCATTTGGGGATTGGATACATTGATCAGATACCAACATCATTCAGAGGTTATGTGACGAGGACTGAGGATGTCACCACAGATGGTCATTGCGGATTTCGTGTGATTGCTGGTTGGGTGCTTGGGGATCAGGAGGCTTGGTCACGTATCCGTAGTGATCTTTTCTACGAGATCCACACTAATCCAGAAATATGAGACAAGTGTTTCCTTGAGCATGGACGAAGGGAGAAAGTGTTGAATATACTTAACTGTCATGAATTGACAGCTCACACGAGACATTGGTTTGTTTTGCCTGATTTAGGCAATGTAGTGGCTACGGTGTACAATGTTGTTCTTGTGACGTTGGGTGGTCGCTATCCCACTACATTCTTGCCTTTATCATCAGCTTTTCTAGTGGACCCGAAGTGTATTTGCATGGCAGCGGTTAAGATTGGAGAATGGAAACGCCCCAATCACTTCATACAGGTCCTTGTTTTAACTAGTTCATGGTTACATTACTTATATTTTACTATACCCATTATAATTGTAATGTAATGTTTTTTTGTAGGTTTTCATGAAGCCGAATCACCCTTTTCCACCCATATCCGTCCAATGGAAGGACTTTAGCATGGAGTGCGCAGCTGGATGAGAAGAATATGTCACTCGTCATTAATTTATGTACTAGAACTGCGTAATGTACTTCAACGTTGTTATGTACTAGAACTGCCTAATATAATAGAACTTTATAATGTACTAGCATTTAGTAATAGAATTTTAATTGGTTCCAATCTGCTGCAGGTTGTATACGAAATTGACAAGGCAAGTAAGCTTGTTCGAACTATATAGTTCGAACATGTCAATATTGTTCAAACAAATACTTATTATTCGAACTATATAGTTCGAACAATATTGACATGTTCGAACTATATATAGTTCGAACAAGCGTAATTGCCTTGTCAATTTCGTGTACAACCTGTGATTCTGTTCGAATTAAACACCATGTACAAAACCTATTATCGTAAACATGTTCGACATTTGAATTTATAACAAATGGTAATACGAAATAAAATGTAAAAACGAATCTCCAATACAAACCACATCAAATACAATACAAAATAGATAATAATCATCACATGCCCAATACAAAATAGATAATGATCATGTCTAATACAATCACATGCCCAATACAAAATAGATAATGATACAAACCACATCAAATACAATATATAAAAGATAAACACTACTGTCGTCTACGTCTTCGTCTCGCGGAAGACTTGCCCTGCTCCTATCCCCTATCAGCATGTCTCTCGCCCTGGTCATGCCCTGTACGTAAATGCAATGCCTCCACAGCTTCTTCAACTTGAGACATCACATACGGCAATGATAAGTCCTGATCATGAGCTCTCCACCGAGTCAGCACTGGATCAAGATATCGAATAGCTGACTGAATCCCCTCCCAAGGCGAAAGCTTTGGGTCTACAACAGGAGCTGCGGCCTCAGGCTGGACTCGAGGATGCGATATCGAGTGATACCACTGAAGGTAATCGGGGGAGCACGCCCAAGCTGGATATGCAACTTGTCCTCGGCGTTCTTCTGACAGCATATGACTCTCCCACTACTCGTAAAAGGATGCAAGCATGCCCCATACAAGGCGATACTATCCGGGCTTCTTACCTCGTCTAAAAACAACAGGATCTAACGGACGCCGTGGAATGGTCTGCACTCGTCCAAACTGTCTCAACACCCGATCTGAGAGATATGGCTCCACAATATCACAAGCTGTGATACAACCTTCGTAGAAGGTCACCTCGGGTCGGTCACCGCCATCTCGCAGCCTCACATACGGATCCCACACAACCTAATATTCAAACTGAAATTAAAACATATGATTGAAATAAAATCACAACATATACAAATAGAAGTAACTTACATCATCTGGTCTCAATGTATCCAGCTGCACCCTATAAGCCCTCACCGCATCCTCAGATACTGCACCATGCGCCTGTTGAGCCCATCTCATAGCATATGGCTGTCCAGTGTGGTAGTCAGCATTTGGTTGTGGTCGGCCAAGCGTCGGGAAGTGCTCATAAATCCATGCCTGTGTGAATTAACAATACATTAAGAAAAAAACATATTTAATGAATTAAAAATGAAAATAAGAACAATAAATTTGTCATTTACCTCTAAGAGTGTCAGGAAACCAGCCATCTGTCTACACCCAACCTGAGAGCCCACTCCCAACTATCTGTATAGAAAAGCCAATGCAGCTACCCCCCATGCATAACCCTCAAACTCCTCGGGGTCCTCAAACAATCGGAGATAATGGCATGTGATCCGATCGCCCGTCTTATCCGTGAATAGTGTACAACCTAGAATGTATACCGAGTACGCCATCGCCGCACAAACTGCCTCGAAATCATCAGTACTAGAAGCCCACTCACTAAACCTAGTGTGCAACCACTTTAATTTGATGTAGCTACCCCGATCACTCACTTCCTCAATCGCCTCATTAGCCGAGACTCCAAGCAGACATCGTACCATGTGTTGCCCCCCAGCAACATCCTCCCCAGAAAACACAACTGGTCTACCCTCCATACTAAGACCAGTCAAACAATACACATCATCCAGTGTAATAGTCATCTCACCAAATGGAAGGTGAAATGAGTTGGTCTCGGGCTGCCAGCGCTCCACGAATGCCGAGATGAGATTCCTATTCGGTGCTCTATAGGCTAAGTGTCTAAGCCTCAAGAGACCCGACCTTTTCACCAAACTCTTCCATGTCCTTGACTCGCCTGCGAATAGCCACTTCAGTAATTTTGCAGTTAGAGAGTGGCATTTTAGGACTTCTCTTTCTTCAACCCTCCAAATTGCAGCTGCAATGTGTGTTTTAAAGCTGCGCAACACTGATATATCTGTAGGGCCACCGGGGAATGGAGCTCTCAGGATCTCATCATCGTCCTCCTCATTATTTGCATCCCCCTCATCACCCTCATTACCTCCAAACTCTTCTTCAGCTTGGGCCCGGGCTTGTTCTTCGGCTTGGGCTCGGGCTTGTTCTTCGGCTTGAGCTCAGGCTTGTTCTTCTACTTCTGCTTGCCACCGCTCCTGTGCTGATTGCCGCCTCGTGGATGCCGTTGGTCTTCTCCTATCATAGTGAGCAGCTGCACAAAAAAACACAAGGCAGATGATGGTTCAAACTGTAAAAATCGAACTGAACTGCATAGTTCGAACTATATAAGCCGAACCAACACTTAGAAAATTTTATGCTATTAGCGTTCGAACTCTGAAAGCCGAACATGTAGGGTTTGTTCGGATTTTAAAATTCGAACCTATACTTAGCCAAATTCAAGCCCTGATGATGTTCGGCGTTTAGAGTCCGAACAACTCCTGTGTGTTCGGTTTTAAAAAGCCGAACATCATCAGGGCTTGAATTTGGCTAGTATAGGTTTGAATTTTAAAATCCGAACAAACCCTATATGTTCGGCTTTCAGAGTTTGAACTATAACTAGAAAATCGGAGTATACAGTTCGAACAGAACACGCATCAGGGCAAAACATAGTCACCATCTCGACACAAACCTCCATTTTTCACCACATTCAACTCAAACTAGCATCGAAGCATCCTAATAACCTATCCTAACATCTTAAACTATTGTAAAACTTGATTTAAACAAAAACTCAACAATTTAAAATCTTATGAAATAGAATGCATTAAGTAACCAAAAAAGACATGAAACTCACCAAATCGATCCATGAAACTAGCTTTGAAGTCGCCGGTGTTGAAGTAGAATGTCGAACAATTTTCTTCGGCTCGATTTCGAACGATCTCCGCGGTGAAAGTCGACTCTTTTTTCTTTCACTTTCACTGCTACGTTTTTTTTTACTTTTTTGTTAATTTTGATTTTTTTTTTTCAAAATTGTTTTATTGATTTTAATTTCAGATTTTTTTAAGTTAAAAACATATTTTATATGTAAGGGCAATATAGTCTATTTTAGGGGTGCAAAAAGTAAAAAAGAGGGTGCAATGAGAAGCAAGGGTGTAAAGAGTAAAATTCTGGGTGCAAACAGAAACTCCCATAATAAAATCATAGTCTCTTCCACCATCCCTTCCACCATTATTTTATAATTAATAAATGCTAGAGAAAAAAAAAGACAAGAGAACAAAAGGAGAGTTATGAAACATCAAACTAATAGTGGAGAAATAAATGTGCAATTGCAATGGACGTTCAATGAATAATTACTTCCCTTGGCAAATTGCAATAACATTATTTGAACTCCAAGAGTCAATTCAGCAGCAAAAGTAGCTCTTGCTTGCTGATAGCCTTCCAACCATCTTGTTGCCTCTTCTATCCCAAAAGCCTTCTCGGTCCATCACAGTCATATTTCTCCTTGCATAGGAAGTCCCAAGTTAAAAACAATGTAATTATCCAAATTTTAAAATCTTCTCTGGACATTTTAGTAGACACTGTCTCCATCATTGAGCAACCCCTTCTCTTTTTAGCACTTCCCAATACAAACTCTCTTTCCTAACATGTTTGCTCTTGTTGCAAAAAATCAAGCCATGCACCACCGTACCCCATTCACTCTCACATTTATCGCACACAACAATTCAATACAATATAGCTATACCTAATTTCAAACTAGTTAATTCAAGAACTACAAATATAACTATAGTTCATAAATTTAATATGATTTCAAACGAAAATACAAACTTACATGGTAAATAATTCATATGACAGAGAAGAACACGAGTAAAATTATCAGAGCAGATCATCTGTTGCCATTTGTGTTACATTTGGTGTTGCATAACTAAGTTTTTTTTTTAATATACCCTAATTGGGGAAAGATAAATTCTAAATAGAAAATTAAAATTAAAATAAATCATAATAAATAAAAAAATAATATATATATATATATATATATTTTAAAAAAATATTGAAGAGTTGCAACAGGATTTGCAACAGCCAACAGATGATCCGATTTCTAAAATCATTGCTGCTGATGAAGGATTGTGTCTTGTTCTCTCTCTCTCTCTCTCTCTTTTTGTTATCTCGTCTTTTTTTTTTCTTCTCTCTCTAGCATTCATTAGTTATAAAATAAATGCTTAATTACGTCAAAAATCACGAACTTTGAGTATAGTTGCAAATTTAACACGAAATTTAAAAGTAAGCAATTAAAACATCAATTTTTAAGTTGTTGGTTTTTCAACATCCCCATATATTTTTGGTGATGCAATGTTGTTATGTCTAGCAATTAATGCCACGTCAGTACTCCTATCATTTAGTTTTATTTTTTAATAATAAGTGACTCAATCCGTATATTTCTTTCTTCTTATGGAACTAGGTTGGAATTTAGGGATCGAGAGAGAAAAACGCAAGACAAAATTGAATTTGAAATCACAATGCTAAAATAAATTTCCACTCAAAATCAGGATGAATAGAAACAACTCGAGCAAACGATTGTGTGGGGAAATTGCACAGATAGTTGTTTAAGGTAGTGTTGTGTCGTCCAAGCATGGGGAATTGCATAGAAAGTGTTCTATATAATCTTGTGAATTTTATAGATTCTGATGCTTGTCCTGTGAATTATTTGGGATTTCAAAAAATTACAGAAAAATATTTATCTTTTACCGTGATTTGATACGGTTTTAGTACACCTATCAAAAAAGTTGTTCTTTTCGCAACATAATTTGATTTGGCTATCTCAGATTGTTTTTGTTTTGTTGAGGAAATTACCCATCTGCGATTTGACTTTGTTTTGTCGAGGAAGTTTCTCATCTGTGATTTTGATTGAGTGTGGTTCATGTTTTTGACGTGAGGAGTATGATTGACGAGCTCGAAGAGGGTGATTTCTTCAGCTTTTGCTATGAACTCAAACTTGCTGAAAATTTCATTGTGTTGGTCATATGTTGTAGTTGAATTTGTGATATTTGTAAGATTTTCTATTGCTGCTCATCTGCTGTCTGCAGTTGAATTAGTGATATTTCTTGTAGTGTTAAAATTTCCCCTCCCCTTTAATAAATTCCATCGTAGTTTTTGTAAAATTAAAAAAAGGAAAGAAAGAACGAAACGTAGGGTGTCAATTTTTTTCTTTTTTGAAAAATAATGAATGATGTGGTTTTATTTTCCACATGAATTACTGACGTGGCATTAGTTGATAGACACATCAACATTGCATTACCAAAAATATTTGGGGATGTTGAAAAACAAACAACTCAAAAATTTATGTTTTAATTGCATACTTTTAAACTTCGTGTTAAATTTGCAACTATACTCAAAGTTCGTGATTTTTGGTACAATTAACCCTAAAATAAAAGTGGAAAGGATTATGATTTTATGATTTGCATTTTAGTTTTATGAAAAAGGATAGAGGCTACAGTGTATGGGGCTATGCTAGGATTTTAAATTTGTAGTGACTAAGAGGTAAAAATATCTTATCATATTTATTTTTATATTTTATAAATTAGTGAGCGTTGTGAAGAGGAAAATTGTGTTTAGAATTCCCTATCAAATAAATATGTATTAACGTGCATATGTAAAACCACAATCAACACACGCATACTTGAATATGACTTTATTTAATTTTAAGAATAAATTTCAAAACATTAGCATTTACAATTGTATTTTGACAAAAAAAAAAAAACTCCCCCAAAAAAATTCAAATGACTTTATTTAACTAATATGAGAGAGAGGTGAATTATATAATTTTATTAATTATTTAAAATATACACGAACTTAAAAATAAAAATTAGACCCTCTAAATTTAGGACCTTGTGCAAGAGCCCATCTTACACACCCTATTCACCGAGGTTGATTGTGAGGTATGTCTATGGATTACACCATAGTCAAAGTCTAAACAATCGTGTTCTTCATTACATGAGAGGACACGAGTGAATAGTGTTGTGTGTTAGTGTGTTCGTAGTCGTGTGCTTGTGCAGACGAGTGTGAATGGTGTCGTTAGGTTGGTGTCATGTGGAAGATTATAAGATAACATACCATGCACATGAGCAGGGTCGCTCCTTGCATGAGGCAAGTGAGTCGGTCACCTCAGGTCCCCAAAAATTTCGAAAAAAATTAGGGGTCCCAAATTTTTCAAAATATAATATAATATATATATATATATATATATTAATGGTTGTAAAATTATATGAAATGCCATGTTGGCCTAGTGGTTAGAAGTTTTGTAACTCTTAAAGAGTGTAAAGGGATCGAATCCCTACAGAGGCGCGAGCTTTTTTCTTTCTTTTTAAATCAGTGAAACTCCGCATTGTTTTTTCTTTCCACCTCTTTCTTCTTTCTTTTTAAATAATTAAATTAGGCCTCTCTCTCCCTCTCTCTTGTTAAGCTTCACCAAATTCAGTATTTTTTTTAAATCTTAAACTTAAAATCTAAATTTTTACCATTATTTTTATAATTTTATCCGTTACTAATGTTTTTTTTCTTTTCAAATCCTAAATCCAAATTATTTTACTAGTCTTTTTAAAAAAAACTTAAATCTAAATCTATATTAAAAGGACTGCATTTTTACCATTTTTTTCCTTTTAAATCCCAAATCTAAATTTTTACCAGTTTTTTTCTTTTTTAATCTTAAATCTAAATTATTTTACCAACTCTTTTTTAAATTCTAAATCTAAATTTATACTAAAAGGGCTTCTGCCTACAACCCGCAAACAGAAACACCCATTTTTTAATTTGTAATTCTAAATCTAAATATATTGTAAGATGAAATATATATATATATATTTAAATATGTAATCCTAAATCCAATATATTATAAGATGAAAAATAGGGCCTCATTTTCCATCTTGACTTAGGCCACTAAATCATTAGGATCGACCCTGCACACGAGTAGTAATATAATGATCATGAGCTCATGTACATTTATCAGTATTACATGAGCATACAACATTGTAATTTTTCATGTACTTGTTGGAATTTCATGTAAACATACATGAACTACATTTATGTGAATCTTCTTTTCAACACAAACACTCACACACACACACACACACATACAATGGACATATCACACATATATTACACACAGGGACGGAACTAGACAAAAATATTTGAGGAGTTTATTACACTGTATATATATAAAAAAAATACCGTCATTGGTGAGGGAACCTGAATCTACCGGCGGCCAAAAAAAAAAGACAGAAAAAATAGGGGGTTGGGGGACCAAACTCCCCTAGCTCCCCTTGGATTTACACGCAGTAACTAAAAATAATCGAGCTCAAATACATCAACCAGTTCCTCAATAACGAGTCCTTTTACCCATGAGTTTTGAATGTGTAGAGAAGTTAGCTAGACAGAAGAAAAGTAGATATCGAATACATAATTCAACCTACTTTTGCCATTTTTCATATTCTATTAAAATTAAGACTTATAGAACTTTAATTTCCACCACTCAATTCTAAATGGGTTAAACAAATTTTGGCCCTATACACATTTTGGATTCACATGACATTCTCTAGTATTAAGTGCATGTCTCACCCTTGTCTCAATATCAATTTTTTAATTTTTTTTTTCAATTTTAATGTCTTTTGTTCTAGTTTAATTTTACATTATATTATAATTTAGGGTTTATAATTATTTTTTAGCATTTAATTTTATTTTTAGTTAATTAATATAATTGATTATTTAAAAGAGTGGGTATATAACTTTTTAAAAATTTCAATTCTTAGCGATAAATATTAATTATGATTGGTTACAACTTACAATAAAATGATTAAATTTATTTTTTATAATTAATTTTATAAAAACTTTGTAATTTTAATGTTGTGACACACACTTCAGACTAGATGATTAGCTCCAATTTAATTAGGTATTGCTCTTGATCAGTCCTACAGAGTTGATCGTTTAATGAATAATATTTCACTTGAGTAATATATATATATATATATATGCATGCATGATGCATATTAAATTAAATCATACAATTCATTCAACATATGAAAAAAAATAAAGGACTTACAAAGTTAATTGTAAATAAAGATTGTGATGACATGCATATATACCATGAAAAGCCACTACTTTACTTCATTACTTATCCCATCCTAAAATTCAATTTACGTGCATTTGTATATTCGCTGTAATTATTTAACTATATCATTATCAGCAGCAGGTTAATTGGTTAATATATGGTTTCTTCCGTGTATTCTATTTTTATACATAAAATTTCCAATAAAAATTGAAGATCAATTAAAATAAATTATCCAAGCCGAAATAAAGCATACCCCAACACTATTATCTCTTACTATTTTTAGCCCATTCGTTCGACTCCTATCTTAAATCAATCTTTTGTTCATTTCTGAAAGTGATAATATTCTCAAAAGAATCCCATCTCTGTGGACGTACAAAACCATTCATGAAAATTCAAAGATAATTGCATAAAAAAAAATAATACAATTAATTATACATTTTTCAGACAACATGGTACAAGATGATCATACGACCATACTAAAGTTTTATATATCTTATTTTCTCAAGGCTTAATATTACAATTTTTTTTATGTTTCTTGACAAAAGACTACGTAGCACATAACACTTGGAATATTGCTGAAACAGAAGAGGAAGATCTCTTTCACGTAATTCTTTTTTTACACATCTTCTGATGGTAATAATGCGAAGTATTTACTCATGATCGAAGGATGAACTCATCACTGCAGCTTGAGATTCCTCAGCAGCCTGTTGAAGTTCATTAGCTATGTCATAATATATTAACAAATTTTGATTAAGTGTACATGTAGCTAGAAAGGAAGAAAATAAAAGATAATTAAATCTCATTAATTATGTTTTATCTTATTTTAAAGAATATATGTTGGGTACGTGGACGATGATGTTCAACGATTCTAGTCACTTCTTCACAATGTGAACTGGAATTTTATTTTATTTGTAGCTGCAATATCCAAGAAACTATGTCTGAGGTGTAGGCTTTGGATCGAACAAGGAATTTGTAGAACTCTATTAAAAAAATGAGGCATCATGTGATGATCTTATCATCTTTAACCAAGAAAAGAAATGATGCTTTCTATAATGAGGTGGCTGAGGAAGAGATAAAAGGCCATGTGCGATTATATATATATAAAAGTATAAAACTAGTAAGATTAGATTTCATGTGGTTTCGTCTAGGAATACAAAGTTTCGAATCTTCTAGTGAACTTGTATGTGTAATGACTCTTCCCTTGGCTTTAGGTACCAGAAACCTAACTTTTGCATTGCACGACGCTATGAGGTAGCGCGTGCATTTATTATACCCGGAAATACAGAAGGAATCTCTCTTCTTGATACACCAAAACGACTGCATAACCATCATCTTCTCAACTTTTGTTTTGTTAGAACTCATGTTGTTTAGAATTCTTTTGCAGTTCATTATGTTTTTCAGATAGTTGGAGCCAAATTTAAGCCCTTCTTGTAGCTTATTATGGGAAGTGCATAAGTTTGAAATATTGCTGTTTTATTGTAGATATATAGTTGGAAGCAAATATAAGGCCTTTTGTAGCATATTATAATGAAAAATGCATAAGTTTAAAAATGCTGTTTTAAAACATTTAGTTTTCCAGATAGTTGGAAGCAAATACAAGCCCTTTTGCAGCCTATAATGAGAAGTGCATGAGTTTAAAATGTGGTGTTAAAAGAAAAGCAAGTTTGATTCGATGAAGATGAAAAATGGGGAGCAGGGTACCTCTGTTCATTGGCATATCCTCGGGCGTGGGAGGCGACGGCTCTGTAATTAGGAATGGGAACTTGATCAGTTTCTATCTGCATAATGTCCTTAACCAGAACTTCATAATGCCTCCTCACTTCATCAGCTGATTTCCCACCAACTGCTCTGGCTATGTTGTGCCAACGGTCGGGTGTATCTCTGTCGTACCTAGCTAAAGCCTCCTCGAACTGCTTGTTTTGCTTTGATGTCCATGAGGAGGCCGTGCTACGTGCAGATGTCATGGAACTCGAGGCCATCACCTCACGAAGAGTCAGTCGTGGAACAAGGGGATCGAGCTGAGGGTGGTGGGCTGAAAAAAAAGTTAGAACACCAAAGGCTAAAGGAGGGGATATGATATTGAAACAAGTGTGTGTTACTGAGAGATTTTATGAACTAAAGTCTTTATATACAGAAGAAAAGGTGACGGTCATGAGCTAGTTGACAGAATATATATATATATATATATATATATATCTTTTGATTGGGGGGGCATGTAAAAGATGTTATTCTCTTCCTTTAGGGACAGAAACATGAGCTAATTAGAGTCCAATAGCCATTGAAAAAGTGAGTGAGAGGATTTATATAGGACAAATCTTTTTCTCTGAAAAATCTCTTTTCTTGTCTTTTTATAATATCATCATCTTCGTCTGTAATTTGATCGTGTTGGAGAATTCTTAGCATAGCTGGATGGGATTAGATCCCCCTAATCGCGAGCCCTCTACTAGTACTAGTTAAGATAGATGCGCGATTATGCCAGCTCTATCAGAACATACTCCCTTAACTGAAATGCACTAGATATTCTTCTTTCTTTTTATGGAATGATGGTTCTCTTATCTTGCCTAGCATCTTTTTTTTTTATCACTTCCCATGTCACACGACGAGACTACTTGCATAACAACTAGCAGAATGGAGAATGGCGCGTTGTAACACAAAAATACGCAGTCTTCTCTTATCTAGTATGGCATATATCTGTGTTTTTCTAGCAGTGTTAGTTTTGTTTCTCTGTGTTTTCTCTCTGTTTCTTGAGCCTGTTTGTGAATTCTCATTGTTGCTGGGATGAGTAAAAAAATGCACAAGTGTTTCTTCAACTGTTGTTAGTTTTGTCATGAAATAAACTATGTTTTTGTCTTTGAATTGAACATACTGCATAAATTGTTTAAGGGCTCATTTTATTGAAATAGTTGACAGATTAGTTGTTATGACTTCATTTTAACTGCATGTAACTTTGAGTGAGTGTGATCATCAGTGGTAATTTTATATTTATAGGCCAATATGATGATATGACAATCTAATTTATCCTTCCATAAATGCTAAAAAGGCCAAAACATGATAAAGACTCTTTTTTTGTTCATCTGGTCCCCCCCCCCAAACCATATTTGAGGTCAAATCTAGCACAATCTTTCATATTTTGTACTTTACTATTTCAATTATTGGATTTTTGTCACGTGTATTTAATTTTCTTTAGAGGCAGTTATTGAATTTTTTGGATACATATTTGTGAAAATTGAATTATTGGAATACGAGATGAAATGCAATGTGTTTTAGGGAAAAATGAAACATAATGATGGAATAGAGGATCGTAATCATTCGATTATCGGCTACTAAAACTTTTTTTCTCTTATGGTTTTCATGACCTTTTTGCACCTTTTCTTTAGAAGAATATATGTTAACATTAAAACCTCAAGAGAGAAGGAGCTTCGTTTGTTACAATTTATAAGAGCAACCGAGCGTGAAGAACATCAACTTTAGAATTTATGGTTTGTTAAGTTGTAAAAACAAATGAAAATAGAATAGTATTGATGGGATTGTTTTGCTCTTGACATTAGCCCATGAGAGGGCATCGGTTTAAATTAACCAGAGTGGTCAATTTGTATAATTATGTTGTGTCCACGAACTCGATATGATGAGCTCAACACATGAATATGACACGATATGGATTCATCCGACCTGAAAATGAACAAAAATATTCCTTGTTGACATGAGATGATTAGTAAATTGCTCCCTCCGTCATATAATTTTAGTCATTTACTAATTTTCACACAGATTAATAAAATATATTTAATATTGTACTTGAAAAAATAAAATTACATATTTTTCCCTACTATACTTAATGATTCAAAATAAAAGAGTTGTTAATTTAAAATATCAAATTATGGTATATTAAGTAAAATGAAAACTCAGCGCACCATTTAATAACGAAAATGAATTACTACTATAATTTTGGGACACCCATAAGATATCTTTTAAAACCTCCGAAAATAATAAATACGTAAATATTTAATAATTAAAAATTATACTATTTAATAAATTGTTGTTAATTTATCGTGTGGACATAAATACATAATAACAGACACAATTTAAACAGGTTGGTGTATCTACAAGAAAAAAAAAACAATTAAAGTGTAAAAATAGTTACGCAATTATTTACTCCTTTTAAAAGGTGAAGTTGATTTGCCAATTTATTCGGGTTGTTTGGAATGAGTTATTAGGATATTATATCCCTCTATAGAATTTTGATATTTTATTTCCATTTGAGTGGAATAGATTCCTAATCGTACCAAAAATCTCACCAGCATTGTCTTTCAAAGTGAATGGAACATGTTACCATGACCAAATTAAATTGATTCCCACTTCTTTCCCTTTCAAATTTGACCCTACAATCTCTTATCTTAGGAATCAAATTCATTTATTATAATTAAGATTTTATTTCAAACCAAATCCCCCAGAAAATTACAAAATAAACTTAATTAGCATTTCCTTCATTCTTCATTGGTCTTTTTTTCTTTTCTTTGAGGTGAAAACTAAATTTATAAATTAATTCTTCATTGGTTCTTGAACTTGGCCTATAACCCCACATGCATTAGGGTTATATATATGTGCTCAATATCATGCACATTTAATTGATCGATATATACCACTAGTTTGACTTACAAAAATCTAAAGTCATTGTCTCTGTGTTTAATATGTGAACACAACAGAAATTCAGCAATAAGATTAAAGGGAAAAATCCAAGTATTTAATTTGGACAAGTAGTATAGCATTGAGATTTAAGGACATGCAACATGCATGTGGAGGGCATTTATTATAAGGTAATATTCATGCTTACTGCAAGAATTTGTAATCAATTTGATTTTTTTTCCAAGAATCCTTATCTTTTTCCATCTCTTTCGCTTAAAGTTGCACAAATATGTATATATACGTTTGGTGTTCTTTCTTTCTTTCTTTTCTTATATTTTCCATAGATGCTCTGGAGGTCCCCAGACGTACCCCATAGATGTGTTGGTGATATGATCTTAATTTGGATGTCGTATATATCAAGGCCGTATTTTTCTGGTGAATACCGACTCTATAAGTAAAAGTTGAGTTATTATTTATGATTACTGAAAATATGTACATAAATCCTATAAAAAGTTAATTATATATATTTCAAAAAAATCCTTAATAATTTAAACAAGGAAAAGAATGAGTAACCATATAAATCATCTAAAGTAAATAAATCAATTCATAAATAAATACTAGTATCTCTTAAGTTTTTTAAACCAGATTTTCCTGTTGGAATTTTTGTGTTTTCTTGTAATGAGAAATTGAATGTAATGGTTGATTGATGTAGGGCCTCAGTACGACTTTCTCGGCCTTTCAAAAAAAATTTTATATAAAATAGATGGAATAATATATATATATATATATATTTATGTAAATATGTGTATACATGCACAACAATCTAATTAAAATGCATATCCAAATTAAGATGCAAGTTTGACTCAGGACAAAGGAATGAAAGGATGTTTTAAAAAATGAAAAAAAAAATGTCAGCTCAAAACAGACCAACTGACAACTCTTCACATCGCCTTCTTTAAAGTTTTGAACACTTTATAAGTCAAAATTGCTAACAAGTGATCTAATCATTTTTTTTGGGAGGTAAAGGTACAATTTAGTCCTGGAACTATAATTGAAATCTCAATTTGATCCTGAAATAAAATTTCGATTCAAATCAATCCCTTAACTTTTTGAAAAGTATTACGTTAATATGTTAGTTCCTAAACTAATTTCTGTTAAGATTTTCCTAATTTCAGTTAACTTCCGTTATAACAATCGTTAAACCATAAATTTCTAGATTATTTCACACACTAACACACATTTTACACATACATAAATTAAACATAATTTTTTAAAAAAATGGCAACCCAATTCCTATTACACCCAATCTTTTCATCTAGAATTTTTCACCCCAGTTTTTTAAAAAATCTCAACCCAATTCAACCCCCCTTCATATGTAGAGCTTGGAGAACATGCCACCAACATAAGAATATCGCCGCCCGTCGACTGCAGATCTTTAGCGCCTTCATCGCCATTCAAAACTTCAACCTTCTTCAAATCTGCAACAGAGCCCTCAACCTTCAAAAAATAGCAACGAGCGCCCTAGTTCAAATTTGGATTGAGAACATCCCTTTCATCCAACCAATCATTTTGTCGTTCAATCTCCACCATCTATTTCCTAATTTCTTCAATCTGATCAATAGTGAGAACTCTTGGGTCAAATGTCTCATCGAGAACAGGCGTGGGCTTCAATTTGTTTATTTTTATTTTTGAAAGCTCAAGCTTTGACCTTCCTTTTGAAAAAGAGGATAAATTTCTAATTTCATCCTTGGATGCCGATGGCCGTGTTTGACACTGGAGGTGACTGAATCCAGACGAATTCAATGTCTTGTTGGACTGCGAGCCTTTCGACCTTCAACACTCAGACATGGATTTGTTTGATTTTTGTTGGGTTTTTGTGTGGGATTGGATGCACGGCCTTTGCTGCGTGAAGATCGACTTCAAGTTTTGTAATTGTTCATGAGAGATTGAATTCTTTAATTTAAGGATTAATTGGGCAAACACTAATTCAATTTGGAGATTTTTCGAGCTATAATAAATCTGTTAACGGACGTTAGTAGCTAAAATGAGGGACATTGACATTTTTTTTTGTTTAGGGATTAATGGAGGTACCATTTTGGTATCTTTTAAAAAGTTGTAGAGATTTGGATCGAAATTTTATTTCGGAACCAAACTGAGATTTCGGGTATAGTTAAAAAACCAAATTGAACCTTATCCCTTTTTTTCCTTCTAATTTTTATCCGGCCTTTTTAGGTTTTTAGTGATCAACTACATTTAGCCGGTGCATCGCACGAGTTCATTTATGATCTCAAATTTAATTAGTATATATTTCATATAAGTGTCATATCTTCGTATTTTATTGATAATTGATATTTTAATTATTAAATTATTATTATTTTTTATTTGTTCGATTATCTTTTTTTATATCAAATAATTATTATTTCGAATCTAAAAATAGTTAAGTTGACAATTGGTATAAAGAAATAATTATTTGACTACACACACACACACACACACACACACATATATATATATATGTATATACAGGGAAAAGATCAAATGAGAACCCTTCCCCTAGGTAGGAACTAGGAACCAATCCTAGCCCTTGTTTGACTCAATCTGGATGGTCCAGATTAAATCAGATTTAAGTGGATAGACGGTGGCATTCCTGTAATTTTCGGCAACTTTGTGGGGGGGGGGGTAATATAGTAATTTAATAATTCTTCCCTTTTGTTATGAGGCTAAAATGAGAATCGCATGAGGCTAAAATGATCGAAGTAGGAGGCTAAAATTGATGTGACATTTTCCACTAGGATTCACAGTTCCCAATTAGGGTTTATTACGTTCCGATTATGGCTCATCTGATCCCAACTAGTAATTATGAGATTCCCATTAGGGTTCACTGTCCCCAAATATGGTGTATTGCATTTCATTCCAATGAAATCATCGTTCCATTTTTGTTTATCAACACATGATAAAATGAGAAATGTATGATGCTAAAATGAGCGAAGTAGGAGGCTAAAATTGAATCTGGGCATTTTTTTTTCGATTTTGCCCTTAATGAGACGCGCGAATTGAAGATTTTCATTTTAATTACAAAATTGCCACCGAAAATCTGGATTAATCTGGATCGTTCAGATTTTGGAATGGAAGGATGAGATTGGTTCCCAGTTCCCACCTAGTGACTGGTTCTCACCAGATCCCATCCCTGTATATACATACATGTTATATTATAATTTAATATATTCAAATAATTAATAAATTGCTACAGTCAAAATATTACATTATAAATTATGCAACACTTGTGTTGTATACAATGTTTGTAATAACATTTGTTACTCTATCATCTTCATTTTTACAAAAAAAAAAAACTTTTAAACCAGCTCGACTTGTGACTCGTGAAACAACTACGTATGCTTGATTATATATCAATCTTAATTTTAATTATTTGCATTAAAATTAAATATGCTTGATTACATTTTGGAGCTCAAAGTTAGAATGCTTTTACACTTGTGTTCCAAAATTTCAAAATTTACATATTAAAACCAAACATTTGCACAAATTAACGTTTTGAATTATAGCGCTAGAGAAATTTCACGGCCCACAAATGTTAATATACTGCTGAAATTTGTGAAGATCAACAACAACAACCAATATATGTACAAGTTGAATAAGCTAAAGACTGAGCTTGAAAGATTATCAGTAGTCTAAAGTCAACATTTGCGAGACCTAAAAATTGCTAGTTTTATAGGTGTTAGTTTGTGCAAACACTAGGTGTTAATATGTATTTTTTTTAAACTTTAGAATAAAAGTGTAGAAATGTCCAATGTTCGAGTACTAAAGTGTAACGAACCCTACAAAATATGCTAACTATGATTATATCCAATAACCTTAAGACTATACTTTATAATAAATAATATGATAGAGCATATGGATTTATAAATATCAATCTTTGTTAGATTTAGTTATTCATTTAATTAGAATGTTAAATTGTTAACTATTTCATGTTCAGTATAATAAAAAAATATTATAAAAGTTATATATACGTGTAAAGTCTAATAAAACATGCTACTGATTATGCTGTTTTACCAAATAATTTACTTGATTATTTTATTTAATGTATTTAATATATGTTGGTAATTATTTGACATAATAAAATCTACTAAATATTATAAATCACTTCTTAATATGCAAAAACTCACATATTTATTCATTCATACAAATAGATTTTGAATTTCATGTATATAATAAAATATGTTATTGAATGTAGAACAAATAAATTATAGAATAAGAAATGCACATGACACATGTGTGAGAGAGAAGATGGGGAGACATTAAATATATATGTATATGTGTGTGTGTGTATATATATATATATAATTTTTCATTTATAATAACTGTAGATTATTTGATGTTTTTGGGAGATTATTTTTTTGGAGGAATTCCATTTTATTTATAGATATAGATTCTATAATAACAGGGTTGTCTCAATCATTTTGTAGCCCTGCACAAATAATAAAATTTAGGTTCTAAAATTAAAAAAAAAATGTTATAATTTTTATAATTACAGTAATATTGTTAGAAAGACTAAAAATTCAAAATATTATATTTATAATATTGATAATATTCTCAATACAACATTAAACAAATATGAATCTTTTACGATTTTACATAAAAAATAATACTCTTCTAGCACTCTTTGAAGCAAAATTCATCAATCAAATCTTCATATTCAATCTTTTCCAAAATATCATTTTCTATGGCTATCATCGCCAATCCATTAAGTTTTTTTTTTGTGACATTGTCGAACGTAGATATGACCTCAACAATTTTAATTTTGAAAAACTTATTTATGTAGATCCAATAGTCACAAGAGTAGTTAATAAAATTCTATATACGATAATTGTATTAGAAAAATAATTTAAACCTTTCAAAAACTTCAAAATATCAAGGGGACCTATATTCGTTCAAGGAATCAGAGTCTGAATCAAGAAATGAAAAAAATCATTTATGTAGATAATAGAATTCTCCATCAATTCGTTCAAGCAGATAATTAAATTTAGATTTCTGATTCATTCAAAAAAAAATATCATTAAAGAAAAATACTCACTGAGGATTTGGCCTTTGAGGAATCGTGTAATGAAAGAAAATTTTATAATTGTAGAATTGTAGTGACAACTGACTCGAAAGTGTGATTTATGAAGGAATATTGTAGTTTAATTGATATGAGTATTTCATTAAAAATATGAGAAGGTATTTTCATATAAAAAAATCTAACAGTAATTAGAAGAATAATCATGAAAAAAGATAGAAAGTTCAAAATTGAAAAAGAAATAATGTCTGTGTTGGAGCTTGGAACTTGGAAATCTAGATATTTATATGAGGTATTACCGCAAAGGGGAGAGAATAGAGAAAATTTAATTTATTAAAAAAATATACAAAGTATATTAAATAGAAGTAAAAAAAAAGTTGAGACCCTAAAAATTGTGAGGTCCGGTGCGAAAGCTCACCTCACATACCCTGTTAGACGACTCTGTATAATAATAAGAAGTTATCAGTTAAATCAATCCAACCCGGCCATTGGACCAATTTCAATCCAAAACCATTTTCAAATGTCATTTCCCATGACTAGCAAAGCAATTGAGGTTATGAATTAGGGGTACTCTCAAATCTCAGTTAAGAAATTCAAGATTATATGAATGCAGATCAAAGATCTATGTGATTAAACAATGACATATGGTTCGGTAGTGGAATCCTATACATGTATGGTATTGGTATAGACCGTATTAGAACACTTTGGAATCTGGAAACAACTTGAAAGTACACATAAAAACAAAATAAAAATAGTACTGCAAATACAATAATCGAAAATTCTAGAAAATAATAAGAACAATGAAAAGTAATGCAGAAATACAAACTATAGCCGAGTCGAAAGGGAATTATCTCCGGAAGACAATACACCTTCACGGATTGACGTTCTGTCTTTTAAAGATGAAACGACTTCGTCCTTTCGGTAGTAGCACCACTATCCCAACAAGGCTCCAACGAAGTAGAAAATACAAGAACTCGGAAGCAAACTCTAATGAACTACTAGATGAGAGATGCTTGTGTTGGTGACGCCCACTATCCAGGCAAGGCTCTGATGAACTAGACAGTGTGAGAATCGAGAAGCAGACTCGAATGAACTACTAGATGCTAGATGAGAGATGCTTGTGTTTGTTCTCTAGCATGCGAGAGTGTCATGTTTATGGACACTTATCCAATGAGATATGTCTATGTTAGTATGTTCTCTAGCATGCTGGAGTGTTCTGTTTATAGGCACTTCTCCATACCATAAGGTAGGTTATGACAAACGAGACAATGGAAGAACTGGGAAGTAGACTCGAATGAACTACTGGATGCTAGATAAGAGATGCTTGTGTTGGTGTGTTCTCTAGCATGTTGGGTGAGATTCATTGAATGTGTTTCAACACATTTTCCCACACTCCATAAATGCATAAACGAGTGACCAACTTCAACAATTAATTTCCCACTCACAGGAAATCGATTTTGAGAAAATAAAAATACTACAATTATCTACTACAAACGCAAATCAATCATACACTATTTAATTTCTCTCAAATTAAATAATTTGACCACCAAAAATCGGATAAAATGAGTCATGACTCACTTTTTAAAACTCAATTTTTCAACAATTGGTGTGGTGCAATCATATGGAAGAAAAAGTTCCCTAAAAAAAATGGAAGAAAAAGTTTAAAAATAAAATAAAAATGTGATAGAATCTTTGACAAAAAGGAATCATACATTTGGAGAAAATATTTGGACATGGTTGAAACTTGAATCATCGAGGTGTAAAAGGAGGTAGCAATATTGATGATCCCTTGGAGATAGAGAATTGTTCCAAAAGATAAGGAGATAGACCTATGAGGTGATATATGCACAAACGAAGACATATATGCTCACCAGATTTGATATTCTTAATTCAAATTTTTTAATCACTATCATCATTCCATTAATTAGTTTGAACCCCCCCCCCCCTGCAGAATAGATTTAATAAATTGTGTCATGCATGATGAAATACATCACATGTTAGAGTTGTCAATTGGGCCGGGCTAGCCCAGCCCAGCCCAGGTCCGGATCGGTTTTGAGATATAATGGCCCAACTCAGCCCATGCCCACTAGTGGAATGGGCTGGGCTGGGCTGAATTTTCTTAAATATATATGAGCCCAACCCAACCCATACACCGGGCCTAATGCGGACTGGGTTGGGCTGGGCCGGGCCTGAGGTGGGTTTGAATTTTTAAATGCTAGCATTAATTAATATAATTATACTTAGTGAATTTATTTATCATTTATATGACAAGATACAATTAATAATATGATTTTATGGCATTAAATTTTGAAATTGTAGTATATTAAAATATTTTTTATGTATAGTCAAATAAATTAATAAATTAAACTAAGATGGGCCTAAAGTGGGCTTAAGGAGGGCTTGGGCTGAGCCTGAGCCAGGCCTTTTGTGAACCTGAGCCTGGGCTGGGCTGGGCTGAGTTTCAAAAATGGGCCCACGTGAACCCATTTTGTCAAGGCAAACCCAGTCCACTTAGCCCGTGATTTTCATGGGTTGGGCTGCGTCGGCTCATAGTGGGCTTGGGCCGGGCTGGGTTGGGTCAACCCAGCCCATTTTTGACAACTCCATCACATGTATATATTCTAACTAATGATAGACATATAGTATGTATATACCAATATACATACTATATGTCAATTAGGCTTTTATGACTCGAATTTTTTGATTTTTGTTTTGTTTGGATTTTGGCCCACGTCGGTTTTGTATAGAGACAGTGGGTAGATTTATCGTATAAAATGATATTTTAGACATCTGGTAATTAGAGTATGAATTTGTCTTTCTTATCTCAATTTGAGAAAACATATATTTGGATTCATTTTAATTGTAGTTAGTATTCAATATTATTTTGGTTGAGTATTCCATAGTCTTGATATCCCAACAAATTGTATCAAATCTTGAAAAAGATGAGTGTGCTTTCTGCCACGAAAAAGGCCATTGGAAGAAAGATTGTCCGAAATTGAAAAAGGGAAAATCATGAGTTGCTCAAGATGAAACTGAATATTCGGACCTTTGATATTTTTCAATATGGTGGCGGCTGCCAAAATTAGTTCACATTCAGATTCAGAAATTTGGACATTTTATTTATGATTATCGGACTTACTAAAATATGATAATTATATAATTTAAATAATAATAATATTATTATTATTATTTTTTAACTACACACCCAACTATGATTCAAACCGTGACCTTTAATCTCTAATTTTCAACTCTCAACATGTGCGGCCGTGCGGGATTATGTCTGCGAGTAGCTCGGTAAAATGTTTACTAATGTGTTCAATAAAACTCAATTTGAATATGTTTGCGAGTTGATCGAACAAAATACCGTCCTGCCCGATTTGTTTAGAAAACTAACAAGTATTGTACAAACTATTTTCGAGGCGGGCCCGAATTGGCCGTGAGCGGCGTGTTTGGACCGAAATAATTACCGAAAATTAGAAAATCAGAATCACTACTGCACGGGAACCTACCACCAATAGGCGCCGCGCCGCTGCCTGCCAGGGCACTTCTCGCTGCCGTCGCTGCAACGCCGTCGGACTTCCCTCTTCCGGTTGCCAGGTATGCTGCGTCCATCCTCTCTCTCGCTGATAGGGTTTTGTGCATTTCTCACTCTCACCTCTGCACAATTCAAGCTCTCCTCATTTCCAATCACTAAATTCGCCCTGCCGTCCGCCGCCGCCAGCATTCGAATATTTCAGTTATGTAACAACGTTCCAGATAGCATAACAGTCTGCAACAAATCCATTCATTCTCAATTTTGTTTTTGATTTTTCATATTTAGATACTCTTATTCTCATTGTTTTATTTTTACAAAAATAAATAAATTAGTTTTGAGGAATTTGAACATCGCGACGCATGTGAAGAAATCTGTGATAAAATTACAGTATTACAACATCTTTCGGGACTGAGATTCCCGTTCTGAGTTATTTTTCTTTTCAAATGAATGATTGTGCTTGTGCTTATTGACGGTTCAGTGCTGTTTGAGTTCAATTTCATCGGAATTCTGAGTGCAGTTTACGCCATTATGATATCCGTTTATTCATCTTTTACATGCTGGTATAACCAGTCTCAAATACCTAACGGAGCACATGTTTGGGTCTTGAAGATTGAATTATTAATGCCCTCTTTTTTTCAATCTCTCTCCCTCTCCCTCTCCCTCTCCCTCTCTCTCTCTCATTACTAGTCTCATTTTATTCTTCATGTTTTCGTTCACCTTTTTTTTTGCCCCCTCATTTGTCATTCATTGCTGAAATCTGGATAAAAATCGGTGTAATTTTGTCTGTTGACACTTGGGTTTTAGCATGTATTCCTTACATTTGATTTAGCTTTAGCCTAGGATTCTTTGCTTTAATATGTTATTTGGGCTGATTCTATTCTTTTTTTGATGGGTTTTTAAAAATTGTACTTGGTCTTGTTTTTAGGACTCATTCTTGTTTAGATGTTACTC
This sequence comes from Perilla frutescens, assembly GCA_026008535.1. NCBI lineage: Eukaryota > Viridiplantae > Streptophyta > Magnoliopsida > Lamiales > Lamiaceae > Perilla > Perilla frutescens. The sequence goes on along the minus strand of BRKX01000010.1, from coordinate 46,929,145 downwards.
AATAGCTCTTTTTCCATGATCATAAAATTTTCTCCTTTTTCAAGTCTTCGCAAATGCAGGAATCACGTGGTATCGTTTTTGATGTCCTAGTTACAATACCTTGTTCAAGATCAGTGTTATCTAGTGTTGGATCCGATATTTCTTTTTCTTGAGGCTACAGAGAAAGATAGATATGAATTTGAGGTGCTTCTTTAGCAGACACACAGTTAGAAATATATCAAAACTCAATGGTAGAGCATTCTCCCAGCATTCATCTGGTTACAGATGTGTTGCAGGTGCTAGCACCTCCACAACCCCTTCTTTTCATCCATTAGGAGCTCACCATGGCTTATCTCTTGTGAACTGCTTCAAGGGTAAAAAAATTGATCATCAGTTTTGTAGATGGATTCAAACTTCAGGACTAGATAACTTAGATGACTCATCAAATCATTTGGAATGTGAATCAGAAGATGATGCTACAGTGAATGAGTTCTTGTCCAGATTTGTTTGGCTGATGAGGAAAAAGCTCGCTGAAGCTTATCCTGAGTGCGACAAGGATACCGTTAATGGGATGCTCGTGATCATTGTTGAAAATGTTATATCAGAGATGGAAAAGGGTGGTCTTCAGCATATGACGGGGCCTGGTGCATCTATGCCTTCACAGGATTTTAGCGAGGATTTGTGGAGAACTGTGTGGGACATTAGCAATATAGTTCAGCAAGACATGGAGAAAGAAAAGAAGAAAGAGAAGATGAAGAGATTTCTTCAGTCTGAGGAAGTTAAGGAAATGTACAGATTTGCTGGTGAAGTGGGCATTCGTGGGGATTTGCTAAGAGAGCTCAGGTTCAAGTGGGCTCGACAAAAAATGGAGAAAAGTGATTTTTATGAGAGTTTGGAACTTATGCGGAAAGAGGAAGCTCAAAAAGATTCCCAAGAAAAAGATCAACGGGGAAGAGAAATTGTTGCTGGGAATTATAATATGGTTGAAGGTAAACACAAGAGTGTCTCACTTCCCAAAAGACATGGCAAGATTAAGTATAAGATTTATGGGCTTGATTTATCTAATCCAAAGTGGGCTAAGGTGGCGGATAAAATTCACGAGAGCAGCAAAGTTATGTGGCCTCAAGAGCCAAAGCCAATATCTAGTGAGTGCAAACTTGTTACTGACAAGATCTTCTCTTTGAAAGATGAGGATGATCCTGTTCCACTTTTAGGCGAATGGAAAGATCTTCTCCAACCTAGCAGGATTGACTGGGTTGCTCTTCTTGATAAATTGAAAGAGCAGAATTCTCACATATATTTTAAGGTATGGCATTTTGGTCTTTTGATGGAAAGTTTATCTGGAAATTATTTTTAGAAGATTGAAGACATGATGGGAATGAATTTTGATGAAACCCACGTTCCTATTTTTGTTTAGTATAACCAAATCATCCTAACACCATTATTTCATTAAGAAACTTGCTTACTCCTGATAAACTTGGGCAGAACTGAACGATTTAGATTAATAAATACCCAGATATGATTCAGATTTGATAGTGACTGCAACTTGAACTCTCTGAGTTTCCATCATATTGAGTTACAGACTAAGCTTATTTTGTTAGTTTGGCTCACAAAGCAATATGATTTATCCCTTATGCAAGTGCAACTTCATCAATGGTTTAAGAATTGAATCAGTGGTGTAGAGATAGAGATGCCTTTGAGGTATTGCTGGGCATTATCTGGTTATCAACTTTTATGTATCAGTTGCTTGACTAAGTGAATGGAATGAGTGTTTCCTTTTTCAGTCCGTGGTTCTTAATTTTGACCAAGTGAGCGAAGGTGTGAACTGACAATAGGGGGAATGTTTACTTTTTCGAACAAGTGTTAAACCTGCCATAATTTATCTTGGACTTGCATGGTTTGACAAACTTTCTGCCAAAGATCTACATAAGCTTGATCATTTTTTGAATGGTGGAATTTGTGGATTCTGCCTTCCCTATATGAGTGCCGCTGGATGCTGCCCCCCCCCCCCCCCCATTTTTTTTCTAACAAACAGAGAAAGAAAAATAAAGAAAAATTCTTCCTTGAATTATTGAGCAATGACTAGCCTGTCTAAATCTCCATTTGATATGTTGTATTTGATGTTATATTATGTCTTATGTAGTAGAACCTGCTTTATCCTAGTCTATCTAGGATGGTGCTTAGATACTTTTTTGCCAAATTTTTGATCTTGAGATGGAATCTGATTTGCTTCGTCTGTGGATTTCATGTATGCTGAACTCTGATCTCCGAAGGTCATTTTGGATTGATTTTGAACTTGTAATTATTGCATTTTATTGGGAATGGATATGTTTTCTTAACCAACAAAAATATTGGGGAGTGGCACTATCTGTTGAATGTTCAGTTACTCCAGCAGTTGTGGGAAATTTAGATGGTGAATAGCACCCTCCATATAATCTTGTTTCATGCATTTTTTTTTTGTTGTCATTTTTCCTTTTTTAACTTCTATTATTTCAATCTTCATGCCCATGTTCCAAATAAGGTCCAATGTATAAGAGCAGCAAAGAATGTCTGTTTTTGCTTTACCATTCTGGGTTGTGTTCTTGAGCATGCATACGGGAATGAGTGAATTATGCACAGATTCTGTGTAACTCTCTGCATTTCAGTCAGTTCCAGGAAGCATAATGGGGACATTCATCCCATGTTTGAACTTTTAGAAGGGTGTAGGAGGTGCATGTTTGATCCTAATTCTTTTATTAGTTAATGCTTTGATTTTTTTTTTTTTGCAAAGATTTTCTTTTAACTTCAGATCTTTAATCATTGTGATTAATGCAATTTATGGTTACTAATAGAGTTCTATAAAAGGTAAATATCCTGACTTTTTTAACGTTTTTATGCCAATGATTTGTTTCAGATTCAAGAATCTGTGCTTGGTGAAGAGTCCTTCCAGGCAAATGAACGAGACTATTCAAAACTGATTGATGCTCTTGCTAAGGAAAATCGCTTAGAAGATGCTGAGAGAATTCTAAACAAGATGAATGAGAAGGGCATTGTACCTGATGTTATCACATCAACAATATTGATCAAAATGTACTGTAAAGCAGGAAATCTTGATCGAGCAAAAGAGGTGTTTGATAGCTGCAAGGCCCATGGACTTCAACCAGATGTGAAGGTGTACTATTCTATGATCATGGCCTACGTGAATGCTAGTCAACCAAAAGAGGGAGTGACATTAATGGCAGAAATGGGCTTTGCGGGTTTAAAGATTCCAAAGGAGATATACATGGTCTTGCTTCGGTCACTTGCCCAAGCTGGCAGTGCTGATGCAGCTGATCGAATTTGTACCTCCATGCAGTTCACTGGAGGTTTCAGTCTGGACGTTGAAGCTTTGGCATTAATGGTTGAGGCCTATGCACGAGCCAATGACCATGACAGTGCTATGAATTATTTTACTCAGATGAGGAACCTTGGGCACAAGCCAGACGACAGATGTACTGCCAATATGATTGCTGCTTATAAAAAGAATAATATGTTGGATAAAGCCTTAGAGCTCCTATTGGAACTTGAGAAGGATGGGTTTGAGCCCGGGGTTGCTACTTGTACAGTTCTTGTTGAATGGTTTTGCAAGTTGGGTCTTTTTGAGGAAGCAGAACAGATGTTGGATAAGATTGCCGAACAGGGCGAGGCTCCTCCATTTAAGCTCCATGTAAGCCTTTTTGAAATACACATGGAGTCAAAAGCTGAGAAGAAAGCATTGCAAGTGTTGGGAGTTCTAGAGTCAAATATTGATGAGTTGAAGCTGGAGGACTTCGAGAGGATTATAGGTTTACTCGTTGATGCTAACTTTGTGGAAGATGCTAAAAGGGTACACGGGTTGATGAAAACTCGGGGATTTGCTTTGTCCGGCAATTTGAACTTATCTCTGATGTCAGCTCAGTCAGTGCGAAGGGTACGGAGGCACGGAAGAGAGAAATCTGATCAAAGTATTCAATAAAATCTAGCAAGTAAAACCATTGCATAAGAAATCAAAATGACAGACTGGTGTGATGATGGTTCGTTGTTAATGGTATGTTCACTTAGTCATTTTAACTCTACTCTCTTTTTTGAACACATTTTTGTTAGAATTTGGGAACTTTATGTCATCATCTAGTAGGTCAATTTTGGAAAGGAAAATCAATCGGTATAAGTTGTTACTGTGACTTTGTAATAAGTCTGGAGTTTGTGGTGCTTACTGCTTACTTATTAAAGGTATCCACACTCCAGTGCTATTCTGATATTTTGTGATTGCTTTGCTTGGTTTTTGTATGGCTTAAAAATCTCCCATTTCTTACTAAAACTTGTGCGGGACCGTCTGTCAAGATCTGTAAGATTGTTTGTTCCCATATCGTTTGACATATTTGTAATTTTGTTGGTATTTTGTATTTGGATCTGGGTGTGGGTTTCGATCCTCCCATTAAAACATGTTAACGAACAGGTTTGTCTGAGATGGTGCTTCATTCTGATATTAGCTCGCCCTGTAAATTGAAGAGATATAGCATACATCAACTTTAATTATCCAAATATTTAAAAAAAAAAATCACGAAATGGCGATGAAAGCATGAAGAGTTACAACACCAACCTGATGAGTCATGATCTCCCCAACTTCAGTGGCCCTGTGGTGCTGCTGCTTATTTTGAACACCCTATTAGCCGGTCCTGTGAGACGAGAGACCCTATATATGTTTTTCGGAGCCATCTGCATTGTTTGACTGTGTCAGTAGGTAAACGACGTGATCTGTCTTAGTGATGAGACTCACTTGATTGACAGCATCATATATAGACGACGCCAAGATCCAACCTTATCATATCTTCTCCTTAATTTAGTCGCAAGAGCTTCAGCTACTGTAGTATTCTGCAATCCCTTCTCGGGGAAATTGATCGACCGTGTTTGTGAAATGTGACACTTAACATGCATGGTACCACCTATCTACCTACTTCAACTTCACTACAAATTAAGGGGTTAAATCCTCATAATTAATCATCTTTGGATTAGAATGTTCCTTCCATTAATCAGTTGCTTGTTAGGATTAAATTAATGTGTTCTTTTCTTGATTAATGAGTTGCACATATGTGGGAATGGGATTGTTTGTCCAACTAAAGTTGGTTATGAACTTTCTCTCTGTGGAAGGCATGTTAGAATAAAGAATATATACCAAGTTTGTGATGTAAGAATGGGCAAAATCTAATGAAAGAATGAAATTTGGACTGAAATTCTAAACTTGGTTCAGACTTAGACATGATTTTGGAGGATCACAAGAGTTTCACAAGCAAACTTGATTCCCTAGAAATCATCTGCAGTAATTTTTTGCATTACAAAAGTTATAAAGATCCTAAATTAGTCTTTAGTTGCATATCTCTCTCTCTCTCTCTATCTCTCTCTCTCTCTCTCAGGAACACAAAACACAGCCTGTCTTCTCTCTTTAAAGTTTTAAAGTGTTGCTTTCCAACATTCATGGCTGATCGAAAGTCAGTATTCTCGCGATTCTGGCCTCCATCGTCTTCACGCCGCACGTCCACCACCCAAACTGCTGCACCATCACCAGCAGCCACCACTTCTAAACCTATTAGCCAGACCAGCCCCACCTCAGCACATCCACCACGAGCTGCAAAAGCCAGCAGCCCTCCTGCCCCCACCACTCCGCCTAGAACAGAACCCCGGAAGGCTGATCAGCCGAGTAGTGCATCATCCCCTGAGACGAGCAAATCGCTTTCAGGGGAAGTGCACAAGGCTAGCCAGCAAACATCAACTCCTTCAACTGACTCCAAAGATGAGCCACGTGCTACGCGATCTCCATCCTCAACAAAGCCTGCATCTCCCTCTCGTTTGTCAGCTCAATCTAGATCACCTCCTCAGCCGTCCTCTCCCTCCCATGCAGCTCCTCAAGCACGATCCCAGACTCCTCAGTCCCCCTCCACTCCCAAACGGGCCTCAAAACCTCCTTCACCTCGTATCACTTCTCGTTCTCCTAAGCAGGGGTCCTCTAGCTCTCCCAAGGGGAAACAGCCTGCTTCCCCATCAAAAGGATCGACAAAGCCTGCAGCATCTCAACAAGAAACCCCTGAGATGAAGGAGGAGGTTAAACCTGATAGTGCTGAGATTGTCAATGGCCAAACTCAGGAAGGGACAAGCTTCAAGCACGATAATGTTGAAGCAACACCTTCTCAATTATCAGAACTTGGCACTACAGCAACACCTGCCCAAGGAAACAAAAGTTTAGACTCTTCCACTGTCAATGGCGGAGATGAGCCCCGCATAGAATTGGATGCAAAGCCTGAAGAAACTAAAGATGTGAAGGAAGTAGTGCAAGCAATAAACACTGGAGCTAATGAAGAGACAAAGAAGGAAGTCGATGATGCTGTTGCTCCAAAATCTGTCTCTGAAAAGGCTGAGATCCCCGGTGAAGCAGACCAGATCCACAGAGAGAAGCAAGAGGCCCTTGACACAAAGGAAATTTTAGCTACCCCGGCCAATGGTAAGGCTTCTCAACCAACGAAGCGAAGCGAAAATTCTGATGCTCGTGATAAACCTGCTCTACCAAATGGAGAACAAGTCCCATTCCAGAAAAACATCAGAGCTGACATGTCGAAGTTTGCCAACCAAATGGCCAAAGGAGACCCCAAAAAAACCATTTCTGATAGGCCTGTAAGTGTGATAACCCTTGCAGGAGAAAATAGAGGGGCATCAATGCAAATGGAGTCTGATTCTTCGAAAAGGGAAGGACCAATTCACATTCACCGGAGCTACAAGATCAACCCTGATGAAAGTCCTGAAGCAACCACTGATGGAGAGGAAGGCTCTGAAGGGAAAAAGTCAGAAGACGAGAGATCTATGGAAGATCAACTGACAGAGGCATATGTAAACAACAATGCACAAGGGATCAATAACTCCATTGTGTTCAACAGCTCCATTACTGAAGGAAGTCCAGGAGTTCACATGGTTGTCAGTCATCTGCCAAAGGAACCAATCCAGTCAAAAGACAAAATAAGTTGCCCCGAGACACGAAAGGCTGAAGTTAACATGAGTCATGCAGAGAGACTCACCTACCAGCCCACGGTAAGAAGAAGATGTCTGAGAGGTCTTTTATTGGAAACAAGTGATTCTGATCTGGAAAATCCTGAAAAGCCTCGACGCCATGGTTGCCGCGTTGGCTGCCAGAAAGGGGATGGAGAGAACAACAGTATAGATGTTCTCTGAACATGAAAAATCACCTATTACTATAATCATGCTGTAATGAACCAACAGTTACTTGTAAAGTCTTCACATGTAAATAAATAAATGAAGTAATGAACATTTGCCACAGTCACTATAAACAAAGCATTCCGAAATTAGTTACTTTCACAGCCTGATTTTCTACATAAGAAGTACATATCCAAATAGTTAAGTTCAAACTTTTTCATCCATAATACAGAAACATCAAAATGGAAACCATATCACTGACATCTCATGACTAAAACTTAAGCTTATGAAGGTTGACTGCATGGCATACCTTCTTCAAGGAAAACAAAAAAGACCTAAAATTATATACAGACATATCTATTTGCATGGACAGCACTCTCAGATCCAATACATATAAACAGAAAAAGCCTACTCGCATACTGGTTTCGTATCAAAGCTGCTTAAACAGATAGCAAAAGCTTGGAAGGCAGAAAGGGGATATCGATAGTCCATGGTAAAAATGTCTTTCCCTATCTTTCCAAATTGCAAGATTACTTTCTCTTGTTCTGAAGTTGGAATGTTCTCTGATGGGTCTACAGCGGCTACCAGCTGAAAGTTCTTGACAGAGGCCACCGTAACGCGTCCTCTAAAGTTGAGACACCAACACTGGAGCTGCTCATGCCATCTTGGAGTTTTGTTTTTCAAAACAAGTGGTTCACTAATGTTGCCATTCAATTGTTTTGATTTACCTCTAATAGGGGTTACGGAAGCTGAATCCTGTTTTCTCACTTCAGAAGCTGTCAAGGGGCTAAAAGTTTCGTCAAGACCATAAGTAAATGTTGCAGGAGTAGGAGCACTTCCCCCTTCTTGAATTGATGAGAATGGAATCGTGTGCATCGTGCAGTTCATTCTTCTTGGCCCTCTTGTACGGAGAACATTAAGCTCATAAGCTATAGTCGCAACATTAAAGTTGCAAATAGGTATTCTTGGTGCCACCTTCTTTGCGGAAATTCTTTTCCTTGACCAACCATGAGATTGGATAGGAGTGTTGCATGGAGGCTGAGAATCGTGAACATAGAATTTGGAGCCGAAGAAATTGGACCTGATAACACAAACTTATAGTTTAATTCAAAGATGAGGAGTATAATGAAGAGACAAAAGAATGCAAGATACAACAAGGCGGTACCTTAGTTTCCCTGCATAATAATCACTGGTCTGAGAAAAGTCATTTGCAGCCAAAGATATAAAAAAATCTGTTTTTGTGGCTCTCTTGATCCTTTTCGCTGCTAACAGCAGTTTACTTGCATCCCCTGAAATAGCTGCAATTGACCACAAAATTCAGAATTAGACCTGCTAACAGCAATTTACGTGCATGAGAATCTCAATCAACAAGCAATGTAGTTAGAAAATAGAGAGAGAAGATCATGATCATGACTTGCCAGGGGTTAAGCCGAGGTATAATCTATACGTGGATGTTGCCCTTTCCCTTCTGATGAAGCACTGAATTGAAGAATCCCTTGGTCCAGGCTGATACACATTTCCAATAATAATAATAATTCAAAATAAAGAAGCAAATCAAAGAAATAATATGAAACATTATGAATATGTAGTGAAAATTTAGAATCTTAATTGCCTGCTTCAATGACGTAGGGAAAGTTAGCAAGCCACATTCTTGGGGAGTCTTAACGAGCTCCTTAGCTATTTCCCTCCATGACTTGCAAACAGCAGCACAAGACACCACAGCTCTTCGAGCTGGCCATGTAGTCTCATTGGCCTCTACTCTACCAATGATATCAAGAAGCAACTCAGGTGGCAACGAGCTCTGCTCTACCAATGGATATAAAGACGACGACGACGACGACCCCTCTGCCTCCGCAGTAAAACTAAACTTTCTATGTTCCAGCTCTACCTTGTCATCTATGCCCCTTTTCCCCTTAAAAATGGATTTAAATGGCATTTTCTACTCGGAAACTACAAGGCTACAAAAATTGGAAATATCCCACCGCAGATGAGGAAAATTCATTAACTCTTGACATTTGCAAACAACACTCGATTATCTGATGAAATCGACCATACACTACCCAGAATGAAAGGGATACGAAAACCCCCCCTTCACCTCCATTCTTCTCTCATGAAAACATGAACATCAGAATGCAGAAACAACCCATGAACAGCAAATGCTCAAACGACTCTGATTTCCCAAAATCCTTAGCGAGATCCAAAGCCTAAAATAAGTCCCTTTCACGTTTTGTTGTCCCCCTAAAACAAAACACAACCACACGCACGCACAAATATACACACAGATTCATGCATGTATCTAGATATACAATTCCTCCGAGGAAAAGGCCCCCCAATGTCTCGGGGCAAAATTCAAGAAACACAAATTCAGTGGATCGAAAGCAGACCCCAACAATTACTTAAAACAATCCCATCATGCCCCCACTTCTTTCAGCTCGAATAGCAAAATGAGATGCATCTCGTTTCTGCTAATCAAACTTTTTTTTAAAAAAAAAATTACCTTTTTTTTTTTTTTTCTTTCAAAACTCTATCGAAACGAGGTAGCGCAGTGCCACCGCCACTGTTGAAAACACAAAGCGCCTCTCGGATTCACCGAAACTCTCAGTTTTGTGCGTCTCTTTATCAGAATTTGTGTTGTGTTTTGTAATAATCTTTTTTTGGGGATGAGGTTGATAATATATTTGAAGTGCCCCTTTCATGGTCGTTAAAACTAACGGTCGGGTGTGTGTGACAGAAAGAGTGATCAAATGGAGAGAGAGAGAGTCGAACACGCAATGGGTCCATCAATTGTTCATCATGCTTCCAATTAGGGCTGGGAAAAAATACCGTCATACCGTACTTACCAATATCGGAATACCGAACTTTAAGGTATACCGATATTTTCGGTAAGGTATGATACCGTACCGAGATTTTTCGGTAAGGTAACGGTATAAAATTTTAAAAACCGAGGTATACCGGCGTATACCGATACCAACGGTATACCGAATTTTTAAGGTATATACCGTTAATTCGGCATATACCGTAGATGCGGTATATACCGTTAGTTCGGCATATACCGTTGTAACGGTATACACCGGTATATTTGTGATATTATATAAATATATGTATATGTGAATTATAGATACTTGATATATAATACTTAATAAATATGATATATTATATATATGTAAATATCTAACACTTATAATTAATCTTATGTTATACTTAATGCATAGTAATGATAATTAAATGTGTTCTTAATTAATACTTAGTAAATAATTCTTACAATTTCTAAGTAAAAGATTTCAAATTTGTAATATTTAGTAAGTTTATAATATTTTTATACAATTTATATTAATTATAAAAATATGATTGATATATAATACTAGTAAATATGTTATACATTTATAAATCTCTAGTAAATTTACATTACTAACACTTAGAATTAATCTTATGTTATACTTAATGCATTGTAATGCTAAGTGTGTTCTTTGTTAGTATATACTTAGTAAATAATTCTTACGATTTCTAAGTAAAAGATTTCAAATTTGTAATATTTAGTAAGTTTATAATATTTTTATACACTTTATATTAATTATAAAAACATGATTGATATATAATACTAGTAAATATGTTATACATTTATAAATATCTAGTAATTTACAATATTAACACTTATAATTAATCTTATGTTATACTTAATGCATTGTAATGCTAAGTGTGTTCTTTGTTAGTATATACTTAGTAAATAATTCTTACGATTTCTAAGTAAATAATTTACAATATTTATTTTATTTTGTTGAATTTTGATAGTTATTAGGAATGTTTCATATATTTTGAGTAAATATATGAGATATATGATATATCATAGGATAATAATGGTATGATAAGGTATACCGATGTCGGTAAGGTATACCGAACTAAAGGTACGGCAAAAGTATGCCATTTGTTTCATACCGAACTTAAGGTATACCGTTGGAAGGTATACCGAACCTTAAGGTAAGGTAACGGTATGAATTTTCTCCATACCGTACAAATAAGGTAAGGTAAAGATATAGGGAAAAAAGTAAAGTATATCTTACCGTGCCACCCCTACTTCCAATATTAATAATCTCATTCATATCTTACATGTATTTTTGATTGTATATTCCTACTATGATAATTGATGGTGGTATCAAAATTGAGCACTAAACTATTTTTTTTATAAAAAAAATAATAAATTCACGTATATTTTATTTTAATTTCAAATTGATTAATGAACTTTTTTTCTCTCTCAAAATTACTTATACTTGTCCTAAATAGTTTAATTTCATTAATTTTAAAAATATTTACGTGAAAACCGTCTTATTAACCCAAATTAATTGAAGCTGCTTTTTGAAGCCTTTCAATTGTGGTATCAATTTGCCCAATTGACAATTGTAGGCTATAGAATTGAGGTTGTAATTGCATCACCAATTTCAAAGTTTATTTTAGGAGTTAATTATCTTAAAAATCATAATTCTTTAATTAATTTTCAATTAAAGCATGATATTATTATTGCAGTTAAAATACCAGTTTTAAGGAGATTTACAATTAGAACACACAGTTTATTCCATGAAATTAGAAGACACGACATCAAATCGACCTTAGGATTTGAAATCTAGTCCACATGAGAACCCCAAATGCAGAGATTTTTCTTCTCCTTTCAATTCACTCCAGTCAATCAACAAATAAAGACTACCATAAAAAAACATAAGAACAAAAACTTTCCAATTGTACCAACATTGTAGCATTTTTTCGTCTCTAATTCAAGGTACGTGTGTTAAGTGAATATTTACACCTTATTCCTTAATTAATTCAATTGAGAATTTCAAGTAATCTTAACTTCACACCTATTGTGAGCATATTTATGGGGTATTATTGTATTTTAACTTTGAAATGATGGTTTAGGTGATATATCTATATTATAGTTCAATTTTTATAAAAGGATAAGTATTACAATTGTTAGATCAAGAGTTGGCCCATATCTAGTCCGGAAGTTCCTGTAATCTGTCATAATAATATATCATCATTAAATTTATACTTTCGTTCTATATGCATGCTAAAAATCTCAATTTCAGTTGGGAAATTTAAGATGTTCACCTACAAACACAAATATAAGTAAAATTATTTTTTTGCCATTGATGGTTAAATAGTCAGAAATAAAAACTAAATGTTTGTTTGGAGGAGGAGATGAGATATTCTAGTTCCCTTTCTCTATCCAACTTTCGTATTTCACTGTCAAATTTAATATTTTAGTGATCCCTCAAATTTAGAAATATTGATGTTTTAGCCTCTTAATTTTATTGCAAATTATTTAATGTTTTCCACTTTTTAACACTATTATTCCCGATTTTACCCCATAAATATATTGAGAAAATTATGGAGAGATATAGAGGAATACAAATTATAGTGGAGAGAAATTAAGATATATTTGGAAAATATAACTTAATTGAGTGTGTGTGTGAGAGAGAGAGTATTTGGCACATTTTTAAATTTTTAATTTTTATTGCAAAACCTAAAACATCAATCTTTATGAAACTGTCAAACTGATAGAGCCCGAACTATTAAAAATAAACAACCCACTTAAAAAAAAGGAGTGCACAAACGCGAACCATTTTTTTAAGGGTATTGCTATTTGCACCACTAAATATTCAATATGTACACCACATTTACTAAATACACTATCATCTTAAATTTTTATTTTTATTTTTTACTTTATACACCACACAATTTCTCAATTTTACCATTCAATTTAAAAAATAAATTTAAAACAATTTAAAAAAAAAAGGATAGAAGAAGACCACTACTACTTCGGTTCTCCTTCAAACTTCAAAGTCTGAAGTTCTTTTCCGTGGAATGCCCTACAACTTCTTCTTGTTGCGGCCAAAGATCGGCCACGACGTCCAAACATGACGCCAACGACTGTCGATAGCCATTGCGCGGCTCAACCACCATCGGTGCAAATTGAACCCCTTCCAACGTCAATGATGAATCGAACTGAATTTTTTTAATATGGAGCTCTGCTTAGATTTTTATTTTCTGAACATTATGAATAAATTTGAAAATTTATATTTCAACCTGGTAGTTTACTTTCAAAATTTTGTTTTCAGAATTTTTTTTTATGAAACTAGCCTCAGTTTTTGAAAATTTGTTTTTGAAAAGTTATTTTTCCAGATGCTAAACTTCGTGCAGAAAATGGTGAGATATTTTGCTTCTTTGTTTCTGCTGATTAATTTTGCAATAGATCTGGAATCTTGATTTATGTGAGATTCATTATTTTTTGAATTGGTTGTGGGTTTGCACTTTGTATAAATGGAGGGAAATGGGAGAGAAAATGGGTTGAGGAAGAAGATGCGATTTTGCAAAAATGGATGGAGAGGAGAGGGAAAATGGGGGTGAGTAAGAAGACGAGGCGATAGTTTTTTCTTTCTTTTTTTTTAGTTTATTTTGAGTATTTTTTTTATTGATTTTTAAATAAATATTTTTAATTAAAAATATAATTTAAGTAAATTATTAATTATTCATTTTTAGTTAAATTTAATGGTGGTGTATAATGAAATTTTAGTGGTGTATTCAGAAACACCATTTTTTTTTTGTTTTTCTGCATTTTTTGTAAATTTGTCCCCAAAAAATATATTTTCTAAAATGAAATTCGTAAACCCTAAAATTAAAGTAAATTAATTAATTTTTTTGATCCAATAACTCGAGCAGTACACTCTCCCCGACACTTGTACTGTGCTTGACAATTTGACAGCTGTGTATTTTACACAACTTTTGGACATGTTCTGATATCTTTTATCTTGAGAAGTTGTGTGATTTACTAGCTTTTATACTTCAATTCCTATCATTTGGTGTTTTTGATGTGTTTATGAGTTTTGCAGTTGAAGTGATGAATTTATTGAATATTCGGCGCAAAATGATTAATTGAAGTTGTGGAGAGCTAAGGAATAATTTAATTAGGCTTTGGGCTTAATTAATGACTTAATTAAAGCCTATTGGAGTAGATTAAATGATCAAAGCCCCCGTTGAAATCTGAAGCCCAACTCAAAAAGGGGTTGGGTCGCGCGACTCAGAAAGGCTCGGTCGACCCACCCATGAACAATTTCTAAAGGGCTCGGTCGATCCACGCCTTTTCACCTGGGTTGAACTTGTGGAAAATCAGTCCTCTGGGTCGACCCGGCCATTTCAGTCGACCTATGTACCTTGTACGGGGCTTACGAGTTTTTAATCTATAATTAGGGTTCTAACCCTAATTTACACACAATTCGAGAGATACAGAGAGGGGACGCCACCTACACTTGAGAACACTCTCAATACATCATTGATACATGTCCACACATCCCGAGAAGATGGAGGACGATACCAGTACCATCTACACTCGGGGGAGAACATTGAACTATTAGAGAGAAGGAGTCCAATGATGTCGGAGAGAGAGTTTATCATAGAAGAAGATTGGATGCGACAAAGGATTACCGGTGTCATCTATATTTATTCTATGACATTTCAAACTCCGCTTTATTTCATTTTATTCATGTCTAGCTAAATTTCTGCAGGGTTTCTAGGGTTTGCAAATATTATGGATCGAATGATTTAATTTATTGAATTATGTTTTCCGTTCATTATTGAGCATTTGATTACCTAGTTTGAATTTCTCATATGTATGTTGATGGCCACAACATGTGTATGCAAGCTAATTAATTGGAAAATTCTAGTCGTGACTGATTAATTAGTGGGATAAAATAGGTGAATTATTTTATGTGATGCTTGGAAAGACCGACCAAGTGAACAAGTGTTGCATAAGGATTTAAGTTTGAGGAACGTGGTTGCGAGTAATAACGTGTGCGAAGAACCGACCATAGTGAAGTGCATGATTATTATTTCTATATTATGACATTTGTTCTATGAACAGTCAGATAACGTATTAGTGATTTCCCACCTTTAATGAATTAAAGAAGGTTAAATAAGCAATAAATCAATTCGAAATATGTTATATGCGCATTATCCCTAGAATCCTCCATTTCCATTATTTGTTAAGTACTTGTGTTAATTATTACAATTTGATGTTCTTGTCTTGTTTTACATTTTATTATAATTTTCTCTCTTCGAATTTAGAGTCTAGATATTGATAAGATATCTGTGTTTTAGTCTTGTGATTTATTTGAGCTTCAGTCCTTGTGGGCTACAATATTCTTGCTCACCTAAGTATTACAATAGCACCGTGTACTTGCGGTTGATTATTTGTTAATAAATAGCGTGTCACAATTAATCTTTAGAAATAAATATACACAAAAAATGAAATTAGTTGATCCTAAAATTAAAGTGAATTAATTTAATCTTTTTGATCAGGCGACTAGTGCAGTGCACTCGCTCAATGCTAACGCGTAGGCTCTTGCACTATGCTCAACAATTAATTTTTCAAAATAAATATAAACGCTAATTGAATAATATACCCTAATGTATAAAACCATAATTTAGATGTAATAAACTCATATAAGTAAAGTGACAAAATTATTCTTTTAAAGTTACGACTGATATTTTTTAGTGTAATGAATGATCCATTTTTCATTCGCAATTTTTTTTCCCATAGCGGGGTGGGATGGGTTTACTCGACTCACGCGCGGCCCACCCATTTGAAGGTCTAATGGGTCTAATTTTGGACCTCAAAGTCTGATTTGAAATTTTGCTATTATAAAAATAAAATTTATTATAATATAACCAATCTAATTAACATTTATTGCAAAGAATTAAATTTTTTAAAAATAATACACCCCAATTATGAATTAATTAACCGTAATAATCAATTGTATTAATTAAAAAAAATAAAATTAAATACTTAAAAATTTATAAACTCTAGTTGTATAGAATAAATTATAAATAATAATTGTGAAATTAAATTAAATCAAAAGAAATTGGAGGAAAAAAATGAAAGAAATTAATAAAATGTATAATGAATCTTCTATACATATATTAAAGCAAAATCGCAGGGGTAAAATCATCATTTTATAAAGTCAGTCAAATTTTAATTTAAAATAATATTTCTTCTATAATATTAATGAAACGTAATTCTGGTCCAGTGCCTTCATGATAATTTAAAAAATCAAGTTGGGCAGGGTTCGATTACTGTTAGCCCCCTAAGTTTGCATTTGTCTGTTTTTGAATTCTTTTTTGTCCTTTTCATTTATTTCTTTCACTCTTTGTAAATTTTTTATTTTGTTTCTTTTTCAAATTTTTCCCCTTTCGTTTTTTTCTTTTATTTTCTTTGGGTCTATTCCTTTATCCATATCCCTTTTTATTATTTTTTTATTTTATTACTTAATATTTTTTAGGTAGATGATGAAGTCCACCATTTTTCATTATTAACACTGATTAGTTTTCTTTTTCTTTTTTAATTTTTTCCTTTTTATTTTTCTTTATTTTCCTTTTTGATATTTTCTTTTATTTATATCCTTTTTTATTATTTAATATTTTTTTAGTACAAGCTCATCATTTATTTTGATAATTTTTTTTAGCAAAATCATCTATTTTGATAATTAACATGTTTTTTTTTTATACTTTTCCATTTCCTTCCTTTTAATTTTTCTTCTTTTTTTTTCCTGTCTTTCTTTCATTTTTCTTTTCGATATTCTCTTTTATATCTACCTATGTCCAATTTTTTTCCTTTTAGTACTTAATATTTTTTAGACGCATAATCAAGGCTTCCATTTATTTTGATACAATGATACTTGACATTAATTCTTTTTTTTTTTTTTCAATTTTTCCTTTTGAAAATTTCTCTTTTTTTTTTTCCTTTCAATCTTTGTCCTTTTCTTTTATTTATAGCTTTTCTAATTTTTTTCTTTTATTACATAATATATTTTAGATGCATGATCAAATCCGCTATTTATTTTGATAATTAACACCAATTCTATTTATTTAATATTGTAACTTTTTTATTACTTTCTTTTATTTTTTTTATAACATTTATATATAATCAAGTCCATCGTTTATTTTATTGATTAACATTATTTATACCTTTATAATATTGTAATAGTAGGTTAGTCGAATCCTTATGTATTCATTTTCTAAAGTTATTTATATGGTTTTGGAATCTATCATTTTCCTATCAAAGTATTAAAAGAATTATTTACTTCAAATGATTACATGTCCTCATGATAATTATCACCCTTTGAATCGTATTTGTTTTGCATCTATAAATATAGTTTTCCTAAAAACACTTCAAATTAATTCTTATAGTATTTTTCTAATTAGTCATTTATCATGATTTTCAATTATCTTTAGTGCTTTAAAATTCTATACCCCATGTGCATATGTTGAAGAGGTGAAGATGAATGGATTGGTGATTTATATCAACCTTAGTATGTTTATATGTGTACTTCAAAAAATTAATAAAATTAAACCAATAATTATTGTTACTAATTTTCAATTTTTTTGTTAAACTGATGTTGTGATATTTGGTAAAACTACTTATATATTTATACATCGCCAAATGTTAAATGTAATTAATTATTAAGATATATGAAGAATGTTTCTAACCAACCATATAAAATCCGTGTAATCACATAGAAATATTTTGAATACAATTGAGATCCACAATATTTTCTAATTCACATACATAACAGTCACATTCAAAATTTAAAATATTAATTTATAAATATTTAAATCCGTACAACGTACGGAAGAAATACTAGTTGATAGATAAAAAAGGACTATAGTATTTCATTTGTGCTTGAAAACCATTTAACATGGAAGTATAAAAATTGTCATGTTTCAATATGAATAAACACTATTTTAAAAATTCATATTTAAAATTTCTATTTTAGAAATAGACTTCCACACCAATAGTACTTTTTTTAGTTTTTAGTTTTTTTTTGTTTTTTTTTTCTTTCGGAGAATGCACATCAAATACTTTTGAATAGGATTTTATAACTATCTTTCTCTCTCACACTTCATAATGTCAATTGTTGGAAAATTTGTGAGGCTTGTGTGAGTAGTACCTATATAGTGGGGCGGAACTAGAAACTTTTTATCGACCGAATTGTTCTTAATTAATATTTATATATATATATATTTTAAATTTACATGTATATACGTCCTTCGTCATACAAGTGTCTTCGCGACACATATTTAAAAAATAAATAATCAAGGTAAATATGTTGTAGGTAGATTGTAGTTATATGCAAGTATAATTGTATTTTTATCTCATATACTTGTAATTTTTTTTTTGAAATTAATCTATATACTTCTCCACCTACGTACAACTATATCATATCTATATTGACTACATTTTTTAAAATCTGTGCCAGATAGACACATGTATAGTGAGAGAAATTCTATGACGCGTGAGGACGTAGTGTGCCAGTGCCACTATAGATTTATTGTGATATATGTAAATATCATATTAAATTTATTGTGGCGCATGATACACTATGCGTCATAGAATTTCCTGTATGGTGGAGGGAACTATGCCACACAAGCCCACTTGAATTTACCCTAATTGCCATGTAAATGGAGTTAAGTCGACCATATACAAAGTAATCTAAATGATTGATGCGACCATTAACAAAATTAAATAGACTATTTTGAAGAGTAATAAAAAAATATTTTCCTTGAAAAAGGAAGAAATAAAATAATGTTTACAATTTTATTTCCTTTTTCTTATTTAAATTGGGCTTCATTTTTTCTCAATATGGCACAACTTGAGACGTTAGTTTAATCAAATTTTTTCATAATTTATTTATAACTAAATAAATTTAAAATCTTCATTTATAAGTTTATAAATCATAATAATCCAAATTGTGATGCATCGAGCGGTTAATAGCTCTTGAATCATATATGCTCGGTGCATGGTGTAGTGCATGGGAGTGTTAGTTGCAGATTGTTAGCGTTGGTTATTCAAGTTGTTGATAGCTAGTCATTCTGTTATGAGTGGTTATGCCCGCTGTTTCAACTGCTTTGATAGATTAGGGTTTTGTATAAATTCTCTTCTTTTCATGCAGTAGAGAGAGGTCGAGAGATAGATAAAAAATCAAAGAGTTTCCAGATCACTTCTTGCGAAAAAATCTACTGTGTATTCTAGCATTAGATTGAGAGAGAAAATCTGAGGGGTGGTGTATGTAATCTGAAAAGATCAATACAAAGTAAATCATCTTCTTTCGGCAGTGGACGTAGATCACATTGATTGAACCACTTAAACCTTGTGTGTTCTTCATTTCTTCTATTTTCTTCTTGTTATATTGGGTGTAATTGCAATCTTGATCCAACAAAATCTATTTGTTGAGCTAAGTTCTTAACAATTGGTACCGTCTGTGGGAAACCGGAAGGATCAAGATGAGTTCGGCTCGGTTCGATGTGGAGAAACTCACAGACAAAACAGACTTTGGTCTGTGGAAGGTGAAGATGAAGGCGCTCTTGATTCAGCAAGGTCTGGGTGATGCTCTGAAGGAAGAAACTGCAAGCTCTTCTGCGAAGGAGAAAGTTGACAAAGAAAAAGGGTGATGAGAGGGCTCTGATGCTGGAGAAGGCACATAGCATGATTATCTTATGTCTTGGTGATAAAGCATTGAGAGAAGTATCCAAAGAAACGACTGCAATCAAGGTATGAAAGAAACTGGAAAGTTTGTATATGGTGAAAACCCTAGCAAATCGCCTATACATGAAACAAAGATTCTATTCATTCAAGATAACTGAGGAGAAGTGAGTTCTGAGCCAAATGGATGAGTTCAACAAGGTTCTTGATGATCTTGAGAACATTGAAATGAAATTGGAGAAAGAGGATAAAGCTCTAATTCTACTGTCTGCCTTACCAAAATCATTTGAGAACTTCAAAGATACTCTATATTTGGCAGTAGAGATTCCATTACCCTTGATGATATGCAGGTGGCACTCAAATCCAAGGAATTTTAGAAGACTGCAGATCAGATGCTGGCTCCCTCTGGTGGAGAATGACTGAACATTAAGAAAGTAAATTACAATAAAAAACAGTCCAAGAATGAGCCAAAATCTGGGAACGAGAAACCAGACAAGAAGGAAGCTGAAACCCCGCTGATCAAGAAGTGAGGAAATGTTTTCATTACCATGAACCAGGCCACTATAAGAAGAACTATGCCAAGTGGAGAGCCATGAAAGGAAAAGCTGCAGAAAACACAACTGCAGGCATAAGAAATCAAGCAAATCAAACCACTAACAACACTAATGCTGGTTATGATTTCTGTGAAGCTTTATCCATAGCTTCTGCAGAAATTGGAACTAAATGGGTACTAGATTCAGGCTGCAGTTTTCATATGTCACCCAAAAAGGAATGGTTTTCAAAATTCAAGGAGTTGAATGGAGGAACTATCCTGTTAGACAATGATCAGTCATGCAGAATCAAAGGCATTGGAGCTGTCAAGATCAGAATGTTTGATGGAGTAATCAGGGAGCTGACCAATGTCAGGTATGTTCCTGATCTCAGAAGAAATCTAATTTCATTGGGAATTTTTGATTCAATGGGGTATAAGTTTGAATCAGAAAATGGCAAGTTGATGGTGTCTAAGGGTACTAATACTGTAATACAAGGAATAAGGAAGAATGATCTCTATTTTCTGGTTGGTAACACAATAAGTGGTCAAGCACACACTGTAAATTAGAGAGATAACACATATTTGTGGCATGGAAGACTTGCCCATGTGGGTGAAAAAGGCCTGCAAGAGCTTTCTAGACAAAATCTACTGTCTGGAGATACAGTGCAGAAGCTGTAAATGTGTGAGCATTACATTTATGGCAAAACAAAGAGGCTGAAGTTTACTGCTGCTACACATACCTCCACTGAGATCTTACAATATGCTCACTCTGATATGTGGGGTCCTGCCAAGATCACAACAAAATTTGGTGGTAGGTTTTTCATGTCTATAATAGATGATCATTCAAGGAAAGTATGGATATACATTCTTAAAACCAAGTATGAGGCATTTGAAAGGTTTAAAGAATGGCTATCTGATGTAGAGAACAAGACTGGAAAGAGGCTGAAATACTTGAGAACAAATAATGGCCTTAAGTTTTTAGTTGAAGAGTTCCAAAGTTACTGCAGAGAAAGAGGTATAACCAGGCATAGGACAGTACCAGGAACACCTCAACAGAATGGTATTGCAGAAAGGATGAACCAAACTCTTTTTGAAAGAGTAAGGTGTATTCTGAGCAGTTCTAGATTTCCAAAGTCATTTTGGGGAGAGATAGTCAACACAGCAGCATATCTCATAAATAGATGTCCAGCTACTGCTCTCAAATTCAAGACTCCAAAAGAGGTTTGGAGTGGAAGACCTGCAGAGTATAGTCATCTGAAGGTTGTAAGTTGTTTGGCATATGCCCATACCAAACAAGATAAATTAGATCCAAGAGCTCTAAGATGTGCATTTGTTGGCTACATTAAAGGAGTCAAAGGGTACAAACTGTGGTTTATTGAGGGATAAAAGTTCATCATCAGTAGAGATGTGTCTTTTGATGAAAATAGCTTTCCCTTGAAGGTGTCATCTGGTCAGAATACCTCTCAGTTGGCATGAACAGAAGCTCAATCAACAAGTGGTAATACTCATATTGAAGTGGAGTCTAAAATTCCAACAAGACATCCTGCTGAGTCTACATCTAACAGAGAAGCAATTATTGAGGATTTAGAAGATGAGGACGATCACAGTCACAACAACTATCAACTTACCAGAGACAGATCAAGAAGAATAATCAGACCTCCTACAAGGTTTGGACAAGCTGATATTGTATCTTTTGCTTTATTCTCAGCTCTTGAGATGAAGCAATATGAACCAAGAACATATCATGAAGCAATTAGCTGTGCAGAAAGTGATAAATGGCTAGTTGCCATGGAGGAAGAACTTCTGTCTCTGAGCAAGAATGAAACCTGGGAGATTGTTGAAAAACCAAGGAAACAGAAACTTGTAGGTTGCAAGTGGATCTACAAGAAAAAACCAGGAGCTACAAAGGGAGAAGGGCTGAGGTATAAAGCTAGACTTGTAGCTAAAGACTTCTCTCAAAGAGAAGAAATAGACTACAATGAGATATTCTCTCCTGTGGTAAAGCATTGTTCAATAAGAATCTTCTAAGCTCTTGTAGCTCAGCTCAATCTGGAGTTACATCAGATGGATGTAACAACTGCTTTTCTTTATGAGAGATTGGAAGAAGATATCTACATGAGGATCCCAGATGGGATCTCTGTGAAAGATGCTGAGAACAAGGAATGTAAGCTTCAGAGATCATTATATGGTTTGAAGCAAAGCCCCAGGCAGTGGTATCTCAGATTTGATGACTATATGTTGTCTCAAAGGTTTAAAAGGAGCAATTATGATCACTGTGCATATTTCAGAACTGAAGAAGTGTCTACTACTTATCTTCTGTTATATGTGGATAGGGCTGTAAACGAGCCGAGCCGAGCCCAGTACTGTCAAGATTGAGCTCGGCTTGTTTAAGTATCCGTGAGCTCGAGCTCGAGCTCGAGCTCGGCTCGATAGGAAAAACTCAAGCTCGAGCTCAACCCAGGCTCGGCTCGTTTATTTAAAATTCGAGCTCGACTCGGGTTCGGCTCGATTATTTAAAATTCGAGCCCGAACTCGAGCTCGAGCTCGAGCTCGGCTCGTTTATTTATTTGTTAATATTGATATTTTCATTTCTCTAA
Source organism: Perilla frutescens (assembly GCA_026008535.1). Lineage (NCBI taxonomy): Eukaryota > Viridiplantae > Streptophyta > Magnoliopsida > Lamiales > Lamiaceae > Perilla > Perilla frutescens. The sequence continues at coordinate 46,906,320 of BRKX01000010.1, read as the reverse complement.
TTTTTTATATATTTTTAAATTTATACTATATGTTTATTAGTTATATAATATATATATATATATATAATATTATATATATATATATTATGTGTGTGTGTATTAGTTATCGAGTGTGTGTCGTGAGATTCACAAATCATGAATCACAACTCATAAATTATTCCTATTATAATATATTAAGATAATTTATAAATTAATAATTCTATATTATTTAAGAGACTATTAATTCTTATTTTGTTTTAATTATTATTCTTAGTTTAGCTTATTTAATGTTAGTCTTAATTTTTGTTATTTTTTTATTATTATGTTCATATTAACTAATATAAACTATATTTATATAAACTATGTACTATAATGTAAATAGTATATATAACTAAGAATTTAAGATTAATTATACAACGGTGCTAATTAACTGATAAGAAATAAGAATATTGTTACTTTTGAACTTGATTTCTTAATTTTGACAAGAAATTTTTGAGAAATTATTATGTTTCCAATATCATTTATTTCATTTCATTCTTATTTAATGAATTGAGATTGATTATTTTGTCAATATTAGTATTAATTTTGTGAATTTTCTTTTTTTCTTTTATTGCTATGTACAATTTAACTAATATTGATTATATGCTAGAATACTAATTGATGGACGACAGTATATATGACTCATAGTTTAAGATTAACTATATAACATTGGTGCTAAGAATATTGTTACTCTTGAACATTTAATTAATTTTAATTTTGGTTAATTTTCCTTTTCAATTATTATTTTGTTACTTTCAATAATAGTAGTTTAATATTATTGATTACATTTCATGTTTTAATATTTAATGATGAGTATTATTTTGTCAAATTGTTAATATTAATCATAATTTTTTTTTTCATTTATTACTTTACATGCATTATAAATTTATAATTTATTACTTATATTCTTGTAAGTTATAACTAATAATATAAGATGGACTATAATCTATATATTATGTACTATATTCTCCTTTTTCTTTATTTTCTTTTATTACTCATCTACTCTTGTGTTAAACACCATATTTCTTTATTTTGATAATATTAAATTAATATTGTTGATTTCATTTCATATTTATTAATTAATGAATTGAGAAATATTATTTTGTAAATATCAATCTTAATTTCTCTTATTACTCAGTATTTATTATTGAGCGTTAAATTTCTTAAGTTCGACAATATTAATATAATATCATTTCATATTTCATATTATTATTTATCATACTAATATACTATGTATAATTGTAAATAAGATAACTATATTATATATATATATATATAGTTAATTAGTTTGTATGTTTATGTATATAATCGTTACTCTTGATCATTGATTTCTTAAGTTTAATAATATTAGTTCAATGGTTAATACCATTAATTTCGTTTAAATTTTACTGAGAAGTATTAATTTGAACAAAATTACAATATAAATAAATAATATTTTAATAATTACAAAAATAGTATGTGTCTCGAGTTCTAAATTGAATAGCTCGCGAGTCCCGTTCGAGCTCGGCTCGTTTAAGTACTCGCGAGCCAAGCTTGTGAGACAGCTCGCGAGCCAGGCTCGAGTTCGACTCATTTAACTACTCGCGAGCTGGATCGCGAGACAGTTCGTGAGACAACTTGTTAAAAAGCTCGAGAACCTCACAAGCCGAGTTAGCTTGCGAGCTCGGCTCGAGAAAATGATGAGCTCATTTAACAGGCTTGAGCTCGGCTCGTTTAACAAACGAGCCAGTCTCGAGCGAGCTTTTTTCGAACTGATACCCGAGTATCTCACAAGTAGTTTGGCTCATTTACAACCCTATATGTGGATGATATGCTCATTGCAAGTGATTCAGTGGAAGGGATCACAAGTGTAAAGGATATTCTGAGAGCAGAATTTGAAATGAAGGACCTTGGAGAAGCCAAGGTTATTCTAGGAATGCAGATAAAGAGAATGAGGAGTGATAATGTAATAATTCTCACTCAAGAGTCCTATCTTGGAAAGGTACTTAAAAGGTATAACATGAATCTGTGTAAGTTAGTCACCACTCCACTCAAGCAAGGGTTAAAATTAAGTCTAAAGCAAGAAGCATCTACAGCTACAGATCAGTTAGAAATGAACATCATTCCTTATGCTAGTGCAGTAGGAAGTTTGGTGTATGCCATGGTGTGTTGCAGACCTGATTTGGCTTATGCTATGAGTGTTCTGAGCAGATTTATGTACAATCCTAGAAGAAGTCACTGGGAATCAGTAAAATGGGTCATGAGATACATTCAAGGTTCTATTGGAAAATGGTTAAAGTTTCAGAAATGCATGGGTGAAAGTGATGCTCTGGTTGGTTTTGTTGATGCAGATTTTGCTGCTAATATGGACACAAGAAAATCACTTACTGGTTATGCGTTTTCATTATTTGGAACTGCTATAAGTTGGAAATCGACTCACCAATCTATAGTTGCTCTTTCAACCATAGAAGCAGAATATGTAGCCCTTACTAAGGCTGTGAAAGAGAGTGTCTGGTTGAGAGGCATTCTGAGAGAGTTTGGTGTTAATCAGGATTGTGTTACAATCTTTTGTGATAATCAAAGTGCTATCCATCTATCTAAGCACCGAGGTTATCATGAAAGAACTAAGCATATAGATGTCAAGCTGTATTTTGTGAGAGATCTAGTAGAGAAGAAGAAAATCTCAGTTGCAAAGATTGATACTACTGAGAATCTAGTTGACAGTTTCACTAAGGCTCTACCAACTACAAAGTATGAGTTGTGCATGAGTCTTATTGGTCTGAATTAAAAGGGGTAAAGTTTGCAGCTCAAGGTGGAGCTGTGTTTGCCGTTTAAGGACAACAGGTTCATACTTTTGCTTGGGACGTTGATTCAAGGCTAAGGTAGAGAATTATGATACATGGAATGGTTAATAGCTCTTGAATCATATATGTTCGGTGCATGGTGTAATGCATGGGAGTGTTAGTAGTAGATTGCTAACATTGGTTATTCAAGTTGTTGATAGCTAGTCATTCTGTTATGAGCGGTTATGCCCGTTGTTTCAACTGCTTTGATAGATTAGGGTTTTGTATAAATTCTCTTCTTTTCATGCAGTAGAGAGAGGTCGAGAGATAGATAGAAAATCAAAGAGTTTCTAGATCACTTCTTGGTCTACTGTGTATTCTAGCATTAGATTGAGAGAGAAAATCTGAGGGCTGGTGTATGTAATCTGAAAATATCAATACAAAGTAAATCATCTTCTTTCGACAGTGGATGTAGATCACATTGATCGAACCACTTAAACCTTGTGTGTTCTTCATTTCTTCTATTTTCTTCTTGTTGTATTGGGTGTGATTGCAATCTTGATCCAACAAAATCTATTTGTTGAGCTAAGTTCTTAACACAAATAAAATATTTAATGTTCAAATCATCTAAAATTCCAAATAAAGCAACATTCAAATATACCAAAATACAATCTCCATCCGGCTTATATTCAACTTCATTCTTATTAATTTCCTTATCTCCACACTCAAAATCATCCTCACATGGTTCTCTTATTATTCATATTTTGGAGTTGGATACCTATAACCTCAACTCCCACAAAACCCGTATCGCCATTATCATCATTTTTGTTATTAAAAAAAGATGTCAGACCTTCCACCCCAAATAAACAAAATTCTAAGAAAAATAAATAAATTAAGTTAGATATCTAATTAATCGACGCTTAGACTGCCTAGGTAGCCCAATCGAAGAATTGTGCTGATTTCATCCTTTCCAGCGCAGCTAGGGGCTACCTAGCCCAATTTTACAACATCATATGTTTTTTTCTTGAATCTAACTTATGCTGAAGGTCAAGCATCTATAAATAATCATGAGTTCGGATTCTATCAATTTATTCACAAAATTTACTAACATAAAACCTAAAGAAGCAATGAACTTTGCTAGTGTGCCATATTTCATTCTTGTTCACTAATGAGGCAACCGTTTCTAATGAGAAAGTCCCCGTTTTAATTTTATAGTATTTTCAGCTAGCTCCGAACTCGATGTACACAAAGGCTTGTGCCGAGATCAAGTGGATCAAATTCTTAATGAGCGCAGCCTCAAAGCATATCCGCTCGTTTACAGTCCTACCAATGCCAATTCAATTCATTTACGCAGCAAGGTCTCAAATTATTTGAGATAGTTAATGAATTATTAAAGTTCCCTACCAACTTGTCCCAACAACTATATTTGATAACAAAAGATCTTATTTCAAATTAAATATAAATCCTAAGACGTTTCTAGATTATATATGTTTGGATCGATCTGTTAACATACAAAACACGAGCAAAAAGGCAGGCACTATCGCTTGAATATATAATTAAAGAAATAATTAGGTTGATGATAGTTTGAAAAATTATGAAATGATTAACTGGGAACCTCAAATTAATCCTTTATTAGTTAGTATAGTTACTAATTGCATTATATTTATTTTCTTGCTGTTGGAAGCTATTGCCATTTTGGAAAAAATCAGCCGACAATAATGCGCATTTGCTAGCTGGCTGCTTTGGCTCCTTGACATGAATCGAATTTCATTAGGAAAAAAAGCCACTTTTTTATATTTGATTTTGTTCTATTTCATTTGGAATATATAGTTGCGTCAAGAAAAAAGAAACAAGTTCTTTTTTGGCCAAAATCTTGAATGTTTGGGTAAGATGGCTTATTTATATATGTACTTTAGTTCTTTTATTTCTATTTTTTATTTGCTAAAAAAAATAATAATAACCTATCGCACTATAGCATTTGGCATTTTGCAGTTTGTAGTTTTCATTTGATGATTTAATTTGTGTTTAAACATTGTGATGAACGATTTGAAAGTTATGCTGAGTTGTTGGATTGCGGTTTGGAGTTTGGACCCCTCAAAATCTTATTCCCCAAGATATTATTAGATATTTTATAACTTATATTAGTTGCATGGCAAAAAGCACTGTTAGATATACATATATAATATTAAATTTGAAATGCACTAAAATAGAACGCCGCCAATTATTGTGTTATGATTAATTTCATTTCAATAGTAAAGTTCAGTGTGAAGATTGAAATGGAATTGATTAATTGAACATTAAGAGTTATATTTACCATTAATAAAATGTGATAAGAAATTAAAGTAGAACTCATGCAATACATGAATAGATATGATAATGTGCAGGCCGATTGTCCATCCCATCTTATATATTATGGGTCACATGAGATAACATGTACGTAAGTGGATCTATGCATTTAGAGGGGGTCTCTTGTGAGACAGCCGCATATCATCATACACGGCCCCATGAGGAGAGTGTGCACACTTTTCTTTACTTTTTTTTATCCTTTTTAATATATATACCGTAAAAATGAATTTTCAATGGCTTGCGAGATTCATCAGCCTAGCACAACGCATAGGATCGTGCACTGTGCTTGATTTATGAATTTTTTCGAAATAAATATACACACTGAAATGAAATTAGTGAATCTTAAAATTAAAATGAATTAATTTAATTTTTTACCCGGTGGCTGGTGCACTGTGATCAATAATTAATTTTTTCTAATTAAATATAAACCCTAATTGAGATGAAATAAATGATTTTTGAAATAAAAAATAAAAAAAAATCTAAAAATCGAATTTTTTTTTCAAACTGGCGTATGGTGCGCACGTATCATGCTGAAATGAGCCAAATGGGCGGGTTTGACTTGTCTAGCTGCTTGTGACCCATTAGACGATCTTATATAAGTATTTGTGATGCATATAAGTTTTCCCACCCAAATTTAAAACTTTTGATCAAGGTGAAACTTCCACACAACCAGCAATGAGATGGATATTCAATATGTGATATCTAAGTCCATTTACAAAATATACCCGATCAACAAAGATACTAATTAATACTTCTTGATCGAAACAAGTAAAAAATCAAACACGTCCAGTTTCTTTTTTTTTTTTATATATTATGCACTTAATATTTCAAGCTTTAATTTTGTTTGGTAAAAGACTTATTTACCTTAATTTGTATTCGGTGAGAGCAAGTAAACTGCGAAATCCAGACATCAGCCGTAGTGAGGATTGTTAGTTAAGTTTGTTTTAAACTTAAACTTAAGTTCGAATGATAATTAAATAATTTGTACAGATGATATATATATATATATATATAAATGTATTATTATATAAATCGATTGATAGATACAATAATAATAGAGAAATTCGAAGTTCGATCATGGTGAAAGCATATATTTATTATATATATGGTAGCTAGTCCTTGTATACACTATTGCAACATGAGACATGCGAGATTTGATACTCGTGATGTGTGACATCACTAACAATAGTCATAGATATAATTAGGTTAAGAGCTGCGTTTCAAAAAGTATTGTTCAATTTGCCAAACAATCTAATTATATTGTGGGGGATTCAGTTATTCATTAATTAATATTTAAAAAATGAGAAATAAATTAACTAGATTCTTGGAATTCGAATATAGTTCCAAATTCTTTAAATTAAATAAGCCATAATTTTGTCTCTAATTATTAAAACATCATATATATATATATATATATATATATATATAAATGAATTTTGGACGGCTATCTAGCTGCAGTAATATGATAAACTAGCTAGCTCTATGAACTTTTAAATGATAAAATGGTGAGTTTTCAAGTTTTATTAATTTAACATTTGTGAAGATCGAATTGATGATATACATGCACTACCTAGTATATATATGTTGTGGTATCACCTAGCTGGAGATTACACCTCTTGATTCCCTACCTCTCTGCGGTTCCTAACACTAGCTACTCAAGTAGCTTGAACCCAGAAATAGTTTACAAGAAACGATAACAACAGTAACTAGACTAGGGTTTCTTCAGACAGCTGTGACGGTGACGGCCTCAGAGGTGAAGGTCAAGGGACCTTCAAGGTTCTTCACAGGCACAGGATCTCCAGATCTGTAGAGTAATCAAATGAATAAGTTAGAAACCCAGCTGAAATAATAAATAAAGGAATAAGAAAGAACAGAAAGCAATCGAGAGTGGGAAAAGGTGCCCAAGGCACGGCGGCTCAGATTTTCCCACTGGGATCTGCAGTAGTCCTCTCCGGCGACCGGAGAAAGAGTCCAGGGAAGGGGAAGAGGAAGCGGGGTGGCTAGGGTTCAAGGGGGCAGGGGGTTTCAGCCTCTCTTTCTCACAACACACTCCTCCCAAACACTCAGCGGCCAAACAGGAGCCGATGGACAGAACTCCGGCCAGAGAAACCGTGGGAGCGAGGTGAAAAGATCCAAAAAGAGAGAGAGAGAGAATGTGAGATTAGATTCAGGGATCGAGCGTATCTAGGGTGAGGGAGAAGAGAGATATTATAGATGCTTCTAGAGCATAGGGAATTACCAACAGCTTTAATGTTGTTTAGATTAGGAAGTTGGATCGTCAATTAGGGTTTAGGATTTGGGGCTGGGCCGGGTAGATAGGTATTTTAGTAAATGGGCCAGAAAAGGGACAAATGGGCCAACCCCCAACAATTCCACCTTTGGCCCTTTTGGACTTTTTCTGTCACCAAGGAAGAGGACCTGCAAAGATGAAACTCACGAGATTATCATCATAGCCATAATTTTTACTCAAGAGTATAACACAAAGTCATACTAAGAGAAGGAGGATGTAATCACTATGCGTGTTTAATCCAGTCTCTTTACACGTGAGACCAACCCAAATCACAAGTCTTTGGTCTCAAAAGATCATTGACCAATTAAATGACTTGTTCAAACCTAGCTTGAAAGTACCAAGGTAATTCACCATCATGAGGTTCCAAAGACCTCAGAATTTAGGATGGGTAATAGGATCTCAGATCTAAAAGCCCATCTCAGGTTCCATAAGATTTAACCAAAGTCCATGTTAATGGATTTCATGCAAGATTCCAACTTTGCAACTGGTAGGCACTTTGTGCCCATATCCGCAGGGTTAAACTCAGAGGGAATTTTATTCAACAGCACTTCACCTTTCTCAACAATGTCTCTTATGAAGTGGTATCTCACATCAATGTGTTTAGTTCGATCATGAAATACAGGGTTTTTACATAGTTGAATTGCAGACTGACTGTCAGAAAATAACATAGGTTTATCATCAATAAACCCAATTTCAGACAGAACACCATTTAACCAAATGGCTTCTTTGACAGCCTCTAGAATCTTCCTTGCATTTCCCAGATCTTTCATATTGAAGTTGGCACAGAGTTTAGATTGGACATTCTTCACAGTCATCAAGCAAGGGCTTATCAGTAGCATGTCATCAACATATAGGAGCAAGAAAAAAGGTACAGGAGATAACATATAGTACAGGCAGTGATCAAATTTGCTTCTACAGAAGCCCATATCCTTCATACAATTATCAAATTTAATGTTCCACTGCCTAGGTGACTGTTTCAAGCCATACAAAGATTTTTTTAATAAGCATACATGATCAGGGTGGTTATTATCAATAAAACCTTCAGGCTGTTGCATATAGATGTTGTTTTCAAGTTCTCCATGTAAAAAAACAGTAGTTACATCCATTTGTTTGAGTTCCCAATCAAAGTGAGCAGTTAATGCAAGCATAATTCTCACAGTAGTGAACTTAACTACAGGAGCAAAGATTTCATTATAGTCAACTCCTTCCTTTTGAGTGAATTCTTTTGCTACCAGCCTAGCTTTATATCTAACATTATTAATTTCTTGTTTTATCTTGTATATCCACTTACATTCCACTACAGAACAATCTTCAGGTTTCTTAACTAGGATCCAGGTTTCATTATCATGTAATGATTTCATTTCACATTTCATGGCATCAACCCATTTTTCAGAATCAGGACATGTTACAGCAGCTTTGTAGGTTTTAGGTTCAGCAGAATCAAGGTTATTAAACACATTGAATGCATAAAATGATAAATTACATCCATTATACCTAGAAGGGGCTTTAATTTCCCTTCTGACTCTATCTCTTGAAAGCACATAATCATTTAGGTTAACTTGTTCAGAGTTATGTTCAGAATTATGATCAGGATTATGTTCATTAAGAGACTCAGAGGATTCAGAAACATTCATATGGTCAGAAGCATTTGAAACAGAATCATCAGCATTATCATCTTGATTATTCATATTATCATGCAAATCATGCTCAATAAAGGGGGGTTCTACCTTAGACAGATTAGGGAAGAAGGATACATCAGCAGGTTTCTCCACCTCACAAGGAGCAATAGAGGGTGAGGATTTCATCAAACAAGGAAAGTCATTTTCATTGAAAGTAACATCTCTACTAATACAAGTTTTGAAGCCAGGCAGAGTTCTATCCTATAGTCTATAGCCTTTTACCCCTTCAGGATAGCCAAGAAAGATGCATTTTCTAGCCCTTGGTTCTATTTTACTTAACCTTTGATGTACATAGGCACAACAACCAAAAACTTTTAAGTTATCAATGCAAATAGGCTTATTATAAAACATAGATTCAGGTTGTCTACCTAGTAATGGGACCGATGGGGATCTATTTATAAGATAACATGCAGTCATAAGAGCTTCCCCCCAAAATGGCTTATCAAGCCCAGAGCCTGCAAGCAGACTTCTAACTCTCTCCAGGAGAGTTCTATTCATCCTTTCTACAACCCCATTCTGCTGGGGGTTGTAGGGAACTGATTTATGTCTTTTAACTCCCATTTCACTACAGAAACTATCCATAGCATGATTACAAAATTTCAAAACATTGTCTGTTCTTAAGCATTTAATTCTCATATTGGTTTGATTTTGTATTTCAGCAGCCCATTTTGAAAATTTCATGAAAACATCAGACTTATTTTTCATTAAGAGAACCCATGTTTTTCTTGAAAAGTCATCAATGATTGATAAGAAGAACATATTACCACCATGGGTTGGAACCTTAGAAGGTCCCCATACATCTGCATGCAAGTATTCTAGGATTTGAGAACTCATTGTCAATTTTGGATATGCAGCAGATAAAGGGAAAGAGGACTTGTGTTGTTTTCCTAATAGACAGAGTTCACATAAAGGCATGGCAGAAACTTTATCATTTTTAAAGGCCCCAGCCTTATTCAAAATATCTAAACCCTTATTACTCATGTGACCTAATCTTGCCTGCCATAGATGAGTTTTATCAGATTGAACTAGGTTTGCAGACAAGATAGGCATTGGTTTAGCAAAAACAGAGTATAAATCTCCCTTTCTGGGAGCATCAAAATAGTGCACTGAATTCATATCAAAACTGAAACATTTTTGGTTCACAGAACCATAAAGCAGTTGATTAGCCAATTTTGAGACAGATAAAAGATTAAACTTTAATTTTGGCACATATCTCACATTCTACAGGTTGATCATGCTATTATTTTCAAATTTCAGACATATGTCACCTTTTCCTTCAATATCACATTGTTGGCCATCTGCCAGAGCAACAAAACCACACTTAGACAGATTAAGATTTGAAAAAATGTGCTTATGTGGAGTGACATGAAAGGTGCATCCAGAATCTATTAACCATTCAGATTCAAGCATAAAGTTTGACACAGCATTAGACAAATTTATGAATTGGAAATCTGAAGTAGTGTGAACCATATATATTTCTCCCCTTTCATAATCAAGATCATTATTATCACACCCAAAACACTCAGGGTTATATTGCATGGTGAGATTAGCATGATTATTCCCAAAACCTCTACCCTTCTTAGGTTGCTTACACCTATTTGAGAAATGGCCAGGTTTCCCACAATTCCAACATGTTTTCTTAGACTTTTGGTCTTGGGATTGGAAATTTTAGGGTGAAGGTCTGAAAGATTGGTTTCTGGGATGATAATGATTTTGTCTTTGAGAATTTTGAGGGAAAAACCTGTTATTACAAGAGGGCTGACAAAGGCTGTTAGATTTCTCTATTCTGCATTCTCTCCTATGTCTTTCCTCAAGATCAGATTCTCTTTTATGCTGTTCTGCATTCAATACACTAGGGTTTTCTGGGCTGAAATCAATGTAGGGCCTGCTTTTGAAGTTTTTATTTACATACATGATTTCATTTTGCAGAGCTTTAGAATTTAATTTCTTGATTTCAGTTTCTTTAGCCTTTAACCCAGACACAATCATATCACAAGTGAGTTTACACCCACCATACTTTAAAGCAGATTTAACTTCAGTATATATTTCTGGAATAGCACCAAGCAAGATTTGAGGAGCATAAACTTCAATTTTATCATCTCCAGCAAGTTTTACATCTTTTAAAAGCTTAGTGAATTCATGCATATTTGTATCAATATCTTTAGATGGATCCATTTGAAAAGACATGATTTGGCTTTGCAAAGAATACATATGCTCATCAGATTTTGCAATAAACAGATTAGTTAAGGCATCCCATAAGTCCTTAGCACATCTATGGTGAGACACTTGCCTCACTATGGCACTACTTAGATTTAACAGAATTGTAGCTCTAGCACCAGCATTTAATTTTGCAAGATTTTTATCAGCTTCATGCTCATCAATTCTATCAGAAATAGCATCCCACAAATTTTCTTTGGTCAAAATACATTCAACCCTAGTCTGCCAATCACCAAAATCACCACTCCCATTAAAAGGGACAGCACTAAGAGTATTCATGCTTAGCACAGGATTTTCACTTAAACACAGAAAAAATTTCACAGAATTACCCAAGAATCACAGGATAATCACCAGAACACAGACAAACACACAGGAATGTACTAATGACCAGGAAGCAGAAGCTTCCACAGGCCAGAAAAGGAACACCTGGGGAATCTAGAGCTGAGGCTATCCCAGCTCGCAACACAGATTTATCTGTGGCGCAGGGGGTCACTCAGGTCAATCCCTAACACCTTTTCAGCCTAAAAAAACACCACCACAGACTTATTACTAAGTCAACAGAAAACTCAACTCAAAGTTTTCACAATAATAACAGGGAATCAACCAATCAGAAAATACAAACTGCCAAAGGTACAACAAACAAGCCCAAAACCCACTGAAAAGTCCTTTCTTATCTTTTCTATCGGGGCAACCCGCTTTGAGGAGACCCACAGGGGAATCCAGACGGTCCCGACCGTAAGCAAAGGACAAGGATTAGGCTTGGAATGCCAAGGAACAGTTCAGAGACAAAGCGAAAGAAAATGGAAGCAATTAAGGCACAGGATCGACAAAAAATACCACCAAGGAGTTTTAGGGTTTGAGAGACAATACCAGAGCCGACTTTCCCAGGAAGGGGAAAGTCGGACTTACCCTAAAAAACGGAGCCCGAGGGGGGCGAAGTGAGCGCGGCCCTTACCGGCGGCGGGGTGCTAGGAATGGAGGCAGGAGGGTGCCCCCGGCTAGGCCTAAACCAGGCTCTGATACCACTGTTGTGGTATCGCCTAGCTGGGGATTACACCTCTTGATTCCCTACCTCTCTGCGGTTCCTAACACTAGCTACTCAAGTAGCTTGAACCCAGAAATAGTTTACAAGAAACGATAACAACAGTAACTAGACTAGGGTTTCTTCAGACAGCTGTGACGGTGACGGCCTCAGAGGTGAAGGTCAAGGGACATTCAAGGTTCTTCACAGGCACAGGATCTCCAGATCTGTAGAGTAATCAAATGAATAAGTTAGAAACCCAGCTGAAATAATAAATAAAGGAATAGGAAAGAACAGAAAGCAATCGAGAGTGGGAAAAGGTGCCCAAGGCACGGCGGCTCAGATTTTCCCACTGGGATCTGCAGTAGTCCTCTCCGGCGACCGGAGAAAGAGTCCAGGGAAGGGGAAGAGGAAGCGGGGTGGCTAGGGTTCAAGGGGGCAGGGGGTTTTAGCCTCTCTTTCTCACAACACACTCCTCCCAAACACTCAGCGGCCAAACAGGAGCCGATGGACAGAACTCCGGCCAGAGAAACCGTGGGAGCGAGGTGAGAAGATCCAAAAAGAGAGAGAGAGAATGTGAGATTAGATTCAGGGATCGAGCGTATCTAGGGTGAGGGAGAAGAGAGATATTATAGATGCTTCTAGAGCATAAGGAATTACCAACAGCCTTAATGCTGTTTAGATTAGGAAGTTGGATCGTCAATTAGGATTTAGGATTTGGGGCTGGACCGGGTAGATAGGTATTTTAGTAAATAGGCCAAAAAAGGGACAAATGGGCCAACCCCCAACAATATATATAGACTCAAATTAAATCATCTCTCCATTTAATTTCCACAGACAAAATTATTATGCCGGCCGCATCAATAAGATCTTATATTTATTTTGAACTTACTCATAATTAAAAATATTTTACACACGGACTTAACTCTTAAGAAAGAAAATGTTGATTTTGAATTCAGAATGTGATTAGTTATTAGTTAAGGTAGTTAAAACAATTAGAGGCCAAAATAAAAGAAAATATATTGATAAACGTCATCGCACGAAGTCGGACCCCGTGTAATGGTTGTTTGAAGACATGTACCTAATTTCAGACCCATCAATTCATCTTTTTCATTGAATCATGAATGACGGCGATCGTAAATTATTTAATTTGTCTATCTTGTCTGTAAATTCAGTACTCTCCCATTTTATAAAATCCCCCTTTTTTTTAAATCGAATTCTCTCTAATAGAAAGTCCTTACATACCTGGAGTGTTATTATTTTTCAGATTCTAAATTAATAAACATATTTTCGATAAAATAAAACCCCTAAATTAAAAGATATATAATGCAATATATATTTCCAAAGTGGTTACACAAATTTCATTTTAATCGCCTACACAAATTAAAGTACTCGTTGGAATCTTTTAAAATTTTTAAGGAAATCCGCCGGGTGTAAACTGTTAATATATAGCCATTGAAATCTTTTAACATGAAATTCAAAAACTCCAAAGAGCACCATATATACCCGTTGGTATTTTTTTATAGCTATTTACAGTTAATTTTCCATATTCTATTATAATTATAATATAATATTAAATAATGGAAAATGTATTTATTTAAGTAAATAAAAGATATATATAACACAACTAAGCCCACAATTTTCTCCTTTAATGGTTCCTTGGTCTTTCAATATATTGTAATTAATTTTCAGTTAGTTTTCATATATAAATAAATATATACAAGTTTAGCTCATTATTTTATTTTAATATTCATATTTATTATTTTACAAAATTGATATATTTGAAATACATTATTTAGAATAATATAAATAGAATAATTAGTTATTATTCAAAATAATAATAATAATATTAATAATAATAATAATAATAATAATAATAATTTATTATTATTATTATTATTATTATTATTATTATTATTATTGTCGTCGTCGTCTACTATATTTCTCATAGCATATGTTTTCTCAATTCATTTGATATGGTCGGTTTTTCATGGTGAAGCTTGTATTAATTACACAAAATTTCATGTATGCGAATTATTAATTACTGGATGCGAGTTAAAAACTCTGGTTTGAATGAATTTTTGTTTTTGTACTTAAAAATGACTATATTGTCTCAACCAATCTTCACTGACGAATACATCCTACATTCGTACCTATCACAATTTAGCATTTGCTTTCATTTGTTGCATTAGCTCTCTCTAATTCAACCTTTTACTAAATATTTCTCAACGCTTTTTCAATGAAGAAATTGATTATAAATATAATGAACTATATGAAGTAAAAATGCTGCAACTGGGATGACGTGGAATGTGAAGAAGACTTGGAGGATTGTGAGTGATGAATGTCCATCCTCTCATTATCTCTTTTCGATGACCCATATTGCTTAATTAAGATGTTCAAATTTTATATTTTTTTTGTTGGTATATGAAATGTCTATAATTATGTACCAAATCGAATATAGCATCTTATACACGGTCAACTAACAAAATTTAATTACCTAGATTACTTAAATAATGCTCAAGAATTGATTCACTTGGCATAGACTAAAAATAAAGCTTATATTGTGTATAATAATAATAATAATAATAATAAGTCTCTTATCTTAAAATAAATAAACAATGCAAATACTTGCATGCACAAGGTGCATATAAGGCTTATTTCAGACGGGCGGGTCAACGCGGGTCAACCCGCAAAAAAAAATCCGGTAAAATCAGTATCAACAGTAACATTAAAAAGTATCATTCAAAATTCAAAAAATATCACCTGTATCATTAAATAGTAAGGGGTCTGCCACTTATTTTAGGAGTTTTGGGGGGGTATTTTTAGAGATTTATTTTGTGTGTTTTAGGGTTTTTTTAGGGGTGCTTTTAGGGGTTTATTTTGTGTTTTTTGAGGGTATTTTTAGGGTTTTTTATTGTGTTTTTTTTTACGGTTTTGGGGAGGGGGGGGGGGGGGGTTTAGGGTTTTATTTTGTGTTTTTTTTAGGATTTATTAATTTCATTTAGGGTATAAATTTATATTTTTTTCAAACAAATTATATCAATTCGATTTAATTTTAAGGTTCAATAATTTTATTTTATAGTATAAATTTTGTTGGAAAAAAAACAAAGAAAATCGAAAAGAAATTAAAAAATCGCCAGAAAAAAAAAAATTGACAGACGTGTGGGCCCCACGCGCCGCGCGTGGACTTGCACGTGGCTGCCACGTGCCTGTCGGATATAGTCTGATATATGAGAGTGGTGCACATTAGTGCTTCTCAATAAACAATACCCTCTCTTACCCCTCTCTCTCTCTGGCAAAGACCTGGTCGATCAACTAACATAACTAGAGCACGCGTTTTACTGTTTAATGTTAAAAGCCAGATTCCATTCCATTGTGTGTAAATATATAAATTTCTATTGTTAAAAAAATTATCGTACGTATATAAAGTTTAAAATTAGTTAAATTATTTGAAATTTGATCTAATCCTACTCTATCTAAAAGTAGGATAGTTTGGGGTTTTATTTTCCCGCCAAAACTATCCAACTTACCAAATTCCTAAAATTAATATTGATTAATTGAAAAATATTTTTATTAATTAATTGGTTAATTGAAAATTCATTATAGAAAATAAATATGCACATCTATATAGATGAAGCCAATAATATATTTACATACTATATATATACCCAGTCATTCTATAATTAAATCATGTATAATAATATGTATATAGTGTAATTAAATATTATAAAATTTACACAAGCAGAGAGGTTTTGGTTGACAATTAATTTTATTGTGTTACACAATTATAACATTAATTCAGTCAATCAAATCCGCAAAGCTTGATTTTATATATAGTTAATTTCTTATTACATTGAATGTAAATTGATCATACACCAATCGATTTATTCTTTTCAATAATAAAATTAAGTTACTACACACATGAATGTCGTGTGTATATATATATACATATTGAAACCTTTTCCTCATAGTATATATCCTACAAATCATTTCAAACTTTTAGTAGAAATGGTAAAGGCTGACACCACCAAGAAAACCAAAAAAATTAGCAACACTGTTCATGATAACAATTTTGATGCTATCCCTTGATTGATTAATCATATCCATTAATTTATTAAGATCTAAGGCCATTATTGATTAGGATGGTTTTAATTACATAATGCTATTATTCTAATCATAGATGCATTTGAGGGCAAATATGTAAAATTCACATGTATAAATTATGGAAATTAAATATATCTCGCTAAAATCCACGACATGATTTATATGTTTTTTTTTCGAATTTAAATCAAATGTCCACTAATCTTTTCTTATTTTTGTTGTTTCTAGAATCGATTTTAGGATTGTAATTATATTTTTTAATTGATGTTTAAATAATCAATGTATTATATTGCTTGAATATATCATAGTGCTGTTTTTGCATTATGGGATGCATGATTAATGATTTTATAATGTTTTAATGTATGATTATTTTATGGGTCATTGGGTATTATGATAATTAAATTTATGTGTTTACATAGTATAATAATATATTGTTATGCTATATTTACATTTAAGAATGCTTTTTTATTCGATTAGTGTTTGTTTAAGTTATATACATATTTTTTTAACATCAAAGATGCTTTAAATTTAATAGTGTAATGCTTTTTTTTAATGAAGAACATATATATTACTAGAAATTTATTAGTATCATGCTATTTTTAAATTAAGAAGTACCGATGGGATATACTTGACAATAAAATTCCGCCTGGAGTTGTGAATATGAATCCGGGCGTGAGTGATCTCATTTTTTCTAGCAGTGTATTTTTTTTTTTTTTTTGTTATTGATGGGGCTATAATTTAAGTTGTTGAATGGTGTTTCTATTATGAAATATGTTGTTTAAAAAAATGACATAATACTAAAATGTATCAATATGCTATTTTTAAGTATTAGAATGCTTAATTTGTTATTCTGCAATGCTATGCTATTTTTAAATTTTTGGATGTTTCATTTATTATTTTGTAATGCTTTATTGTCCGAATAGTGTTTGATTATGTTATATGAATGTGATTCTTTATCATCCAAGTTACTTTTGTGATTTATTAGTATAATGCTATTTTTAAGTTTTAGAATGCTTAATTTGTTATTCTGCAATGCTATGCTATTTTTAAGTTTTTGGATGTTTCATTTATTATTTTGTAATGCTTTATTGTCTGAATAGTGTTTGATTATGATATATGGATGTGATTCTTTATTATCCAAAGATGCTTTTGTGATTTATTGGTGTAATGCTGCTATGTGTTAAGCATGTATGTAATAATTAAAATTGCTATATTGATTTTATTAAGAGTTCATAATTGTCTTAATCACGCATGGAAGATTAACAATTGATTTATTGACTTTTTTTTTTTATAGTTCGTGAAAAATAAACATTATAAGCTTAATGGTTTCGTGTTGACATCTGTTTTTGGTCTTATTTAATTTGTGTACGATTAATACTAAAGAGTTTTTTACTCGTTATTATATATTTGTAAACATGATTTTGTTAATAATGTTTTTAATTAAATTTGTTAATGTAAATATGCACATTGATGGATAAATAATGATTATATAAAGAGCAGTCATGATATGATACGAAAAATTAATAGTAATTATAAAAGTACACTATATATACTTAAAAATAATATTAATATATTAAGGAAGAGGCAATAATGGGAAAATAGTGATTCTAGGAATTTAATGTCTGAATTAATTAATTATTCATGACAATTATGACCTTTCTACATAGAAAAAAATATAAAAAACTAATTAAATTATAATTGATCCTAACCATCCATCTAGCAAATCTAATGGACATGATCAATCCACAATTTACACACTAGGAGAGTGTTTACAAATGATCCATTCCCTATATATATATATATATATATATTGTTTGATATTCTATTTTTCATTGTATCTTTTCTTCCTCTAATCTGAGGATTTTTATTATGGATACAGTTATGAGTTAAGATACAAAAATATAAATATACAAGGTTGTAGATCCCAATGAAAATTTAAGTCAATTCTTTTTGCTAAATATGATTACTCCACTATTTGAGATCTATATATTGTTAGATCTTCAATTTGGGAGAAGATCCTTAAGAAGTTAACCAACTTCTATCATAAGACCTCTCATGTGGATTATCAAGATCATAACACGAAAGTGGAAGCATACCTGAGTCCATGCTTTGGTGATTCTCGTGTTCTTGAAATGGTTTGGATCTTCCAAGTGAGTGACTCCCTTAGTTTGCCTTGGTGAGAGCTAATGAAGGAATATAGCATCAAGAGTTTGTGTGAACCATCACTTGGGGACCAAACCCTACTAATATATATAGTAGTCCTTTATTTACAATTTGGTCCCTCAACAAATTGCAAATCACCTTATGAATCGGGTTCCACATATTTTAATTCCATTATCATATGATAGCCCCTTTAGCCCAAATTAAAACCTTATTTAGATCACTTTAATTGGACAACCTTAAGACAACTTATGCACATTTAAATTAACATATGTGAGTCCACATTGGATTATAAATATATAAGGTTGTAGATCCCAATGAAAATTTGAGTCAATTATTTTTACTAAATACGATGACTCCACTATTTGAGATCTATATATATTCTTCAAACGTCGACGGTTATTTTGAAGGTTCTATCATATGACACTTCAAACCAAAGGGAGACACCACAACACAATTAGAATTGAAAATTTGTAATTTATTATTATTTGAACTTTTAATATTAATTTTCTTGATGTAACGAGTTGTAATTTGTAATTTTAGTTATATTTATGTCAACGTGAGATTAAATCGATTTTTTTTAACATAATTTATTTGTGATGAATTATTACATGTAATTTAGGTACACTTCTCTAAGTGTACGTACCTAAATCCTGGTGATTTGTACAATTTTTTTATATAAAATCAAAATATATTATTATTAAATCATTTTAATGGTATATACTACAATATCCATAAATAAAATGCGACCAATTAATTAAAATCAATATATTATCATACTTCAATTGTTAATCAATCAATCAATCAATCACTTAATAAAAAAATATAATTGCTATTCGATGATTTTAGTGTGATTTGTTCTATTTATTCATTTGAATTTAGTAATAAATTAATTACAGTTAAAATATATTTTTTTATAAATTATAAATATGAACACTAAAATTAAACCACAATTTTTTTTTTGAAAGATCTCTTTAGCTTTTATCGTGTTTTAAGAATCAAAACCATCAAGTGAAACTGTAACCAATATTTAATTCATCGAAATGAATCTATTTATCAGCTAATTTATGCATATCCTTGCTCAAAAAAAAATAAAAAAAATCCTACATTCAATAGATTAAATATCAATCCATTAATCCCATAAAAAATTGCCTTACTAATATAAATTGAATAACAAAGTATAGATTTTAAAATTTTATTTTGTCTATTTACAATGGGTCAAATTCGACATAAAAATATAAAAGACCGTGAAAATAAATAAAATAAAAAATATACAAAGGATCAAATTAAAAATGTTAATATGTAAATACAAATTCAAAAGAAAAGTACATATATAGAAGAGTAGCATTTTGCCATTCAGATTTAAAACTTAAAATTTTAATTACACAAAAGAAAATATCAATGAAAGAAATAAATATTTACACGGGTTTGAAATTAAACCCAACTATCCAATGTCAATAATTAGGATGTAATTGTACTAAACAAAATACTTGGATGTAAATTAAACTTACAAATTGAAAAAGAAAACGAACCAAAGTGAAAGAGATACTAACTCAACAGGAAAAAATAATATTAAATATATATAATTCCATTATATATATATATATATATAATTGATGTATGTAAAATTTAGTTAGATCAATAAACACAACCTCAATAGAAAAAATGTGTATGGTACTTCAAAATTTATAATTATACATTATTTGTTCAAATCATTACTATATTACTAAAAAAATAAATTGAATATCATCTGGATTTTTTTTATGATCATTTCTATGAATTGTTATTAAAATATTGCTATAACATATATAATATCTCTATATTTTTTATAATTTTATTCGTGCATCGCACGCTGGGTAATTCTAGTTATTCAAAAGTGAGGATCGTTTAATCTGTTAATTTCTTCAATTCAATTGTGTGTACATATACAAATTGTCATTGTTTACAAATTAAACGTAACTACATAAAGTTGAAAATCAGTCAAATTATTTGAAATTTGATCCAACTATTCAAAAGTAATTTTTGTTTGTTAATTTTCTAAATTCAATTGTGTTTACGTAAAAAAAACCATCATTTACAAATTAAACGTAACCTTATAAATTAACTTAAAAATCAATCAAATTATTTGAAATTTGATCCAATTATTTAAAAGTAATGTTGTTTGTTAAATTTTCCAATTCAATTGTCTGTACATATACAAAATGTCATCGTTTACAATTAAATATAACTACATAAAATCAAAAAATCATTCAAATTAATTATATGAAATTTGATCCAATTATTCAAAAGTAATGTTTGTTTGTTAATTTCTCCAATTCAATTGGGTTACATATATATACAAACGGCCACCATTTACAAATTAAATGTAACTACATAAAGTTGAAAATCAGTCAAATTATTTGAATTTGATTCAATTATTCAAAAGTAATAGCTGCTTGTTAATTTCTTCAATTCAATTCTGTGTACAAATAAAATTGCAATCGTTTACAAATTAAATGTAATTATATAAAGTTGAAAATCAATAAAATTATTAGAAATTTGATCCGACTATTCAAAAGTAATGTTTGTCTATTAATTTTCTCAATTCAATTGTGTGTACTTATAAAACTGCCATCGTTCACAAATTAAATGTAGCTAAATAAAGTTAAAAATCAATCAAATTATTTGAAATTTGATTTCAACTTTCAAAAGTAATGTTTGTTTGTTAATTTCCTCAATTTAATTGTGTGTACAAACAAGCATCGTTTAAAAATTAAACCTAACCATATGAAGTCGAAAATCAATCAATTTTTTTGAAATTTGATCTAATTATTCAAAAATAATGTTTGTTTTTAATTTTCTCAATTCGAATGTGTGTATTCACCAAGTGCAAATTCATCTCTCCATGAAAAGCCCAACTAATTGTATTTCCCTTTGCACATACATGCATCGTTGCTCTGAGATTATGTAGTATCATCGTCGATAACATGCATAATGTTCTGTCATCTTCCACCACAACACATTATTTCTATTCAACGACTTATCATTGATGTTGTTGTTGTTGTTGTTGCCGCCTGTTAGAAGATATGGCAATCAGTAATTGAGTCAAGTCAGGCACTCAAGTGAAGAGCTAATCCAGCATACTACTCAGCTTGAATCAAATCAAAATA
The DNA here is from genome assembly GCA_026008535.1 of Perilla frutescens. Classification (NCBI taxonomy): domain Eukaryota; kingdom Viridiplantae; phylum Streptophyta; class Magnoliopsida; order Lamiales; family Lamiaceae; genus Perilla; species Perilla frutescens. The sequence goes on along the minus strand of BRKX01000010.1, from coordinate 46,884,577 downwards.
TTTAATTTTGTCCAAGATAGACACGTGGCAATGGTCCCAGATTAATTATGTATAGCAAATTGCTTTCTTCCCAAGCTGCTAGTGTTTTAGCCAATAGATAACATATACGTGTATTGCCTTTTTGACCTACCATTAGTTTTTACATAAAAAGCACATGTTGCTCATCTTCTGAGCAGAGTTTCAATGAAATAAGAATTTCCAGAATACAGAGCTCCATTTTAATGGCTTCCGCTTCCATATTTAATGTTTTCTATCATGGTGTCAGAGCAGAGCACCTGACTCTGATACTCTTCTTCCCCAATTATTATTATTATTTCTTTCTCGATAGAAGATTCTCAAACTTCTTCCAATCGCTCAAACCCTACCGTTTCTTTTAAATCAATGGCTGACACACTTGTCTAGCCACACAATCACCCAATTTCAATTAAATTAAATGAGTCCAACTATTTGATTTGGAGACAAGTGGTCCTAACCACCGTGAAAGGATATGGCTTAGAGCCCTTTCTCACAAGAGCTGCCAAACCGCCGCCGGAGTATGTAGTTGACGCTGAAACTAAAGAATCGAGCTACAACCTTGAATATGATAATTGGCAGAGGCAGGACCAGCTCGTATCATCTTGGATTCAGTCTTCTCTCACTGAAGGTATCATGATATTGATAGTTGGTCTTTCTTCTACTAAAGAGATCTGGGAGACTCTTGAAACAAATTTCTCTAGTCAATCTAGGGCAAGATTGATGCAGTATAAACTGCAACTTCAAACATTAAAGAAAGACAATCTGAGTATGAGAGAGTATCTTGGTAAAATTAAAACATGCTGTGATTTACTTGGGTCTGCAAGGTATAAAGTGTCTGAGGAAGATCATGTATTACACATAATCTCTGGTTTAGGGAATGAATATGATTCTGTAATGGTTTCTTTTATATCTCGCATAGAACCTTGGAGTTTGAAAGATATTCATGCTTTGTTGCTTGGTTTAGAAGCACGGCTTGAATCAGGAAAAGGGAACTTTCTGAATTTTGAGGGTTCACAACCTTCAGCAAATGTTGCTACTCAACCAGGAAACTAGAGATTCAATACATCTAGAGGACAACAACCACCAAAAGCAAGAGGTTATCAATTTGGAAATCAGAATGGTAGAGGTGGTGGCAGGAATTATAACTCTATCAGATGTGGATACAAAGGCAGAAGTGGAAGGAATTCTGGGAATGACCCTGTTTGTCAAGTTTTCAATAAACTAGGGCATACTGCTAATATATGTTGGCATCATTTTGATGAAAATTATGTTCCTCCAGCTCCACAAAACCAGAACCAGCAACAAGGAAATTCCAGTTCAGCACATTATCCCAATTTTCAAAATAATCCCACCTTGAATGTTACTAATGTTCCTTTTACGCAGGCACCATCTGAGGCTAGTTTTAACACCTCTTGGTATCCAGATTTTGGAGCCACTCATCATGTGTCCAATGATCTGGGAAACTTGAACATAGCATCAGAATATCATAGAGGAAACAAATTGCATATGGGAAATAGAGCAGGTGTGGATATTGCTCATTTTGATAAAAATTTTCTTACCTCACCTTCATGTTCTAAACCTTTTGTATTAAATAATCTTCTTCATGTTCCTTTTATTACAAAGAATTTACTTAGCGTTTCTCAGTTTGCAAGAGATAATGATGTATTCTTTGAATTCCACCCTTCATTTTGTCTTGTTAAGGATCAGGTTTCTCAGGAAATTCTCCTCAAGGGCACTCTTAAATAAGGACTTTATCAGTTTCAACTGGTCCCTTCCAAGTCTTTTGGAGACTCTTCTATCCAAGATCCATCCGTTAATCATCGGTTTGCTTCTCAGTTATCTACTCATTCGGCATCTTTACATAAAACCAGTCTAGATCTTTGGCATCTCCGACTAGGTCATGCCGTTTTTGATATTGTTAAGAAAGCCTTGCAGTCTTGTAATATTTCTTTTGATTCCAATATCAGTCCAACTCTATGCTCTTCTTGCATGTTATCCAAAACTCATCGTTTACCTTTTCTCATTTCTAAATCTATTTATGAGAATCCTTTTAAGCTTGTACACAGTGATTTATGGGGACCATCACCTGTTACCTCCATGAATGGTTTCTGTTACTATGTTAGTTTTATTGATCATTGCACTCGTTTCACTTGGGTATACTTGTTGAAAGCTAAATCTGACACTCACAATGCTTTTAAGCATTTTAAGAGTTTAGTTGAAACTCAATTCAATCAGAAAATCAAGATTGTTCAATCTAATTGGGGAGGAGAGTACAGAGGTTTAGGTGCATTTTTTCAAGAACATGGGATTCTTCATAGGGTATCTTGCCCATACACTCCTCAACAAAATGGTTTAGTAGAGAGGAAGAACATACACTTAGTTGAAATGAGACTCTCATTATTAGCTCAAGCTAATATTCACATTAAGCACTGGGATGATGCTTTCATAACTACAGCATACATCATCAATAGACTTCCTTCTAAAGTGTTGGATTATTGTAGTCCTTTTCAGAAACTTCAAGGTTGCAAGCCAGATTATTCTAGATTCAAGGTATTTGGATTCTTATGCTATCCTTTTCTCAAGCCTTTTAACAAGAATAAATTGGAATACAGATCTGCCGGAGGTGTGTTTCTTAGCTACAACAATCAACATAAAGGTTATAAGGTCTTGTTGCCAAATAACAAAGTAGTGATCTCCAGAGATGTTGTTTTTGACGAGTCTGTCTTTCCTTACTCAACAAATAAAGCTCCTGCTTAGCCCAATTCGACTTCCCCACACACTTTGGCTTATGGACTTCCTCCGTATAATATTGTTGATACAACTGAGAGTTCTTATATGCCTCAACCTGCCATTCAAGAAGATAATTCATCCTCTGAATCTAATCCACCATCTTCCCCTACTCATTTCAATCTTTCTGATCCTGATATTGATCTCTCCCTCAGTAAATCACAAAGTCCGGCTGATAGTTCATCAAGCTCCTCACCTCTACCTCCACCTCCACCCAATATAAGTCATCAGATGATTACTCGATCCAAGGCAGGAATATTTAAGCCTAAACTCTATCATACAGACTATGTTGAAGGTTCCAATGAAGTTGAACCTACATCTGTGACAGAAGCTCTTAACAACACCACTTGGAGACGATCTATGAAAAAAGAATTTTAGGAATTAGTGAAAAACAACACTTGGGTGTTGACTGACTTACCTCCGAGCAAGAACTTGGTGGGATGTAAGTGAATTTTCAAAATAAAAAGGCATGCAGATGGCTCAATCTCAAGGTACAAATCTAGATTAGTGGCTCAAGGTTTTTCTCAAGAAGCAGGTTTTGATTACGGAGAAACCTTCAGTCCTGTTGTGAAGCCCACAAGTATCAGAATCATACTCACTCTTGCCACACAATTTGGATGGCCAGTACAGCATCTTGATGCCAACAATGCGTTTCTCTATGGCCATCTAAAGGAGGATATATACATGAAACAACCGTCGGGATTTGAGGTATCTACCTCTAGGCCTCTTGTTTGCAAGTTGATAAAGTCGATTTATGGATTGAAGCAGGCTTCAAGATCTTGGTTCCTGACTATCAAATCTGTCTTACTTGCTCTTGGTTTCACTCAGTCCAAGGCAGATAACTCTTTATTTATCCGGCTAAATGAGAGTTTTATTACATATTTGCTCATTTATGTTGATGACATTTTAGTCACTAGGAACAACAATCTGGAAATTCAGTCCTTAATTCATCATCTTGACAAATCCTTTTCTTTGAAAGATCTTAGTCCAGTTATACATTTTCTTGGAATTGAGGTCCAGCACACATCTCATGGACTTCACCTTAGTCAAGGAAAATATATCAGAGATATATTTCAAAGAGTCCAGATGCAGGAGGCAAAGGGGAGTCCCATTCCTATGGTTTCATCATTAAAACTTTCTAAACATGAAAGCAGTCCATTTGATGATGAGAGGCTCTACAGAAGTACCGTAGGTACTTTGCAATATGCAACGATTACAAGACCTGAGATTTCATTTAGTGTGAACAAGGTAAGTCAGTTCATGTCTTGTCCTTTAGATTCACATTGGAATGTTGTGAAGTAAATCTTGAGACACCTAGCTAGAACCACATATTATGGCTTGCACATTGAAAAATCAAGTTTTTTAAATCTTACAGCCTTCTCTGATTCTGATTGGGCTGCCGATTTTGACGACAGAAGATCGATTAGTGGTTATTGTGTTTACTTTGGTAAAAAACTTGTGTCTTGGTGTTCTAAAAAAAACAAGATGTGTCTCGATCTAGCATAGAAGCTGAATACAGAAGCCTTGCTCATGTTGCTGCTGAAGTTACTTGGATTCAATCTCTTTTGACAGAGTTTTATCCATAACGTCTTCCAAGATTCCTGTCATATGGGTCGATAACCTTAGTACCATTGCTTTAGCCTCCAATCTCATCTCACATGGTCGCACTAAACATATTGGGTTGGATTTGCATTTTGTCCGAGATAAGATTGTTGCAGGTCACTTGGCAGTTCAACATGTTCCTTCCCATGCACAAGTAGCAGATATTTTGACTAAGCCGTTAAGTCTCCAATTCTTCACACGGTTCAAAAATCAGCTTGGAGTCTGCCCCTTCACCGCGCTTGAATTGAGGGGGCATGTTAGAAGATATGGCAATCAGCAATTGAGTCAAGTCAGGCACTCAAGTGAAGAGCTAATCCAGCATACTACTCAGCTTGACTCAAATCAAAATATTTAATTTTGTCCAAGATAGACACGTGGCAATAGTCCCAGATTAATTATGTATAGCAAATTGCTTTCTCCCCAAGCTGCTAATGTTTTAGCCAATAGATAGCATATACGTGTATTGCCTTTTTGACCTACTCTTAGCTTTTACATAAAAAGCACATGCTCATCTTCTAAGCAGAGTTTCAATGAAATAAAAATTTCCAGAATACAGAGCTCCATTTTAATGGCTTCCGCTTCCATATTTAATGTTTTCTATCACCGCCTTCTTCATCATTTGTTACTTCAACCTCGATCCAATAGTCTTGAGGTGAAGCTCGGGTTTCTTCTTCAAATTCAGAGAGCAAGCCTAGAACACGATAGAGATGTGATCCATGCAAAGGTCTAGACATAATGTGATCACAAGGGTGAGGTATTATTGTTATTCTCTTATTAAGGTCTAGACATAATGTGATCACAAGGGTGAGGTATTATTGTTATTCTCTTATTATCATCATCTACCTCTTTTGATTGGACTATTGAGCTAGACAATTTTGTGCTTCAACTTCTACATTGTCTCCCTTGAGTTAGCCAGAACCAAACATAATTTTATGTTCGGGTCTGCATTTGCATCGATCAACACAAGGAAAGAGCTTGTTTTCTTATGGGGGTTTTTGGAGGCAGAGTCAGAAGAACTCTCAGGAAGGAGCTCTATCTTTTTTGCTCTATTCTACTAAGAAAATAGACAAGGTCTTCACTTCTTCTCATACTGGAATCTCTCAAACCGAACATCAACATTAGTCTTTTTGTTATTCTCATTCTCTCTTCACTTTTAAGGAAGAGAGTGACACGAGATACATCTCATCTCGAGGGAAACGAGTCAACGTACATCCCAAAACAACAATGGATATCATATCTATCATTGTCGGTGTTATTAGTCTCTTCCATGTCATCGGTAGAAGCGTGACATGGAGTGAGGATGACATTGAACCTAAAGTAAGTCCCCAGTGATCTTTATCAACTATTTTGATTTCATCTTCCATCAAACGCACCTATAACACGAGCTTGTGTGCTTCAATAACAAATAAAAATTTGTAAAACAAATAGAACTGACTAGAGTAGCAACAAACACACCAAGGACTGAATGATTCCTAGTCCCAAACTAGTGCCTTTTCCGAAGGCCGTTCTTTAACCTACATGAAGTTTTTGAAAACCAAATCTCTCCTCTTTTTAGGGATTATTTTTCATGTATCATCAACCTCAAATATGTAGTGCATATAGTTTGGATATTCTTTAACTGTTTTCAAGGAAGAGAAGTTTCCATTGTGGTTGTAGAACATTCTTGACAGACATGAGTTTGATATAATCTTGGTGTGGAAGCATTAACTATTTGGTTTTGAATGCTTGTTTTCTTGATTATAGATCTAACTGATATATGGCCTTTTGATGTAAACTTTGTAGCATAGCTCGACAAATTGCATAATATCAGCTTGAGCTTTCCTCTATCAATCTTAACACGGCTAAACTTCAAGATTGAGCAATCTGTGGTGTCGAGCACCATGTCCACACCTTTCTTCATGGCTAGAGGATAGAACATGTTCATAACATCCTAAACAAGTAGTGCAATATCAAATTACTCCTCTTCGAGTTGCATCTTTCCTGTTTCAATTTTGCTCATGTTAAGAATAGAGTTCAGTATGCCCGAAATAGATAAAAACAACATTAATAATTATTGGTCCCGGACGAGTCGATGTCAGTCTAGAGGGGGAGGATAAATAAACTGATACAAAAACTTTACTTTAAATGCGGAATGATAAGGCCCCTTGACTCGCTTAGCAACTTATCTATGCACAGATCAGTTGAGCACTTTTAGACAGCTTGAGTGCAGATTGTGTGAGCTTGTGTACAGTTCAAAGATATACGAGTATAAGCAAAACAATACAGCACACAGACGATTTATAGAGGTTCGAAGTCTCAAACTTCTACGTCCTCTCTTCCTTTCGTAGAAGGGCAACTCCACTATATAACTTGAGTTTCTTTACAAATTATACAATGAAGGACAGTTGGCTGAACCTGGTAACTGCTCGCTACCTCAGCGGGTTGACGACTCACATTTGCAGTCCTTAACTGCTCGCTAGGGAGGTAGGTGCTATTGACGTCTTTACAAGGTTTTAGATCTCTTTCAATCTTCAAGAGGTTAGTCTCTTTCAATCTTTCAATCTTCAAGGTTTTAGGTAGTTGATCGGTATATTACTGGAACTGAGAAGGTTGCTCTGGCTGGATTATCAACAGCTAGCTGAATACTTTGATTCTGTGGATTCTTCTTCTCAGTTGGACTCTCGCAGGTTTAACAAATGCTGAACTTGAGCTATGTGGGAGGGAGAAAGAAAGCTCAGTCATAAGTAACTTGAATGAAGGTTTCAAGAATGAAATTCGCGAAAAGTCATTTGAAAACTTTGATTCACTCGGCTTTTATAGAGGAGTGGTTTTGTGACCGTTGAGTTCCATTGATCGGTGGCTCTGTTGGTTCATCAATGACAGATGGTCTTTATGATCGATCATTGGAGCTTTTGGTTGAAGTAGTTGTTGCTTTGCCAATCAATCTCTGTTGGATATTCAATTCCAGTAGCCGTTGCTTTGCCAATCGATCTCTATTGGATATTTAATTCCAGGATCTCCGCTGGAGCATTTATTCCAAGATTTTCATTGGAGCATTAACTCCAGGACTCTCTGGCTGGCAGTTCTGAGCTCCAGTTTAGCAAGTTTGAGTTCCAGTTAGCAGTTCTGAGCTTGTCTGCTTAGTTCGTCTATCACTCCAGTTAGCAGTTCTGAGCTTGTCTGCTTAGTTCGGCTATCACTCCAGTTGGCAGTTCTGAGCTTGTCTTCTTAGTTTGGCTATTACTCCAGTTGGCAGTTCTGAGCTTCTTCCTCTAGTTCGATTGATCACAAGCTGTTGAATAGCTTGTCAGTTCGACTGGTCTTTCTTGAGCTTTCTTGTCAGCTTAACTGATCACAAGCTGTTGGCTAGCTTGTCAGTTTGACTAATCTTTCTTTGAGCTTCCTAGTCAGATGTTTGCTTGTTTTCTCCTACAAGCTAGCTGACTTCAGTTCTGGCCTTTGATTGATTCGTCTGTCTACTTCAGTTCAGCTGAAGTTAAGTTTGGCCATCAGTTGGATACTTCCAGTCTTCAGTTAAACTGATCCCTTATCAGTTTCTTCAGTCTTGTTGATTTTTCTCTCAGCTCAGTTGACTTAGCTATCAGTTTGTTTTGACTGGTTCGACTCCTTTAACCCTCAGTTGGATTGAGTTCTGACTGGTTGGCGTATCCTTCCAGCTGGTTGACCATGCTCCAGTTGGGTTGACTCTGGCTTCAGTTGAGTTCCTTCTTGAGGCTCTGGATTGGTCAGCTTAGATCTACAGCTTGGATCTTGATCAGTTTTTCAGGAATAGTTTTGACATCTCATCAAAACCTTATCTAGGGGTTCCTTGATAGTTTTTTCCTAACAATAATTATTGAATAAATTTTGTTTAATGCAAGAATAGAATCTGAGCTGCTGAAAGAGACCTAAGAGATCCATTGCACAAGTACTCATATGATCTAAGTTTGCTACTAATTTAAACCTCAATTCGATTGTCTCACAACAAAGATCTATTATGTTGGATATGGGTACCAAAGAATCACGTATGTTGTGGCTAGCAGCGGAAAATGCAAGACTCTTCCTCATGCTCTTGTGCTTTCTTGTTTAGTAGATTCCATTTGGTTTATAAGAACAACACGAGCAAGCACTTTCTGTTACACTGATCTTAAGATCGCAATAATGAAAGCACCAAATGATACATCTATAGCACCAACCATAAGTACTGTAACAACCCATTTTATTAAAATTTTCATTTTTTAAAAGTATTTTAATCTTGTCATTATGACTGATTTAATATTAGATATTTTATATTTTTTTAAATGCATCGCCAACAGATTAGAGAAAATTAAAATAAAATATCTATAATTCATAATTTGGACAAAAATATGATAAATTCATGATTTATATTTCTAAATTCAATAAGCAATCTAGAATCTAGAATAAAATCAAATATAATATAATAATACAATTAATAGTAAATAACAACAACAACAACAATAATAATAACAAATCATTATCCAAATAGCAATTATTCTCATCCTTAATTCACATATAATCAATTTCAGAACTGCTGCACTTTCTTATCCCTAAATCACAAATCAAAAACCCTCGTACAAGTATCGAACAATTCTCAAAGATGAATTTCAACCATGAACAACCCGAAATTGCGTTACACATAAAAAGATAAGAGTTCTTTGTCTACAAAATCCAATATATAATTGTTAAATTGTCTCAAGAGATGCTAAAAAAAACTCACGATTATGAGTTCCAACAACCAATTTGCAGCAATAAGATTTTATCAATTTCCTTCTAAGAATCAAGGTGAGATTTCGAACAAACCATTCATTTAAAGTTGTATTATTTCAAAGATAACGTAAATATAATTTTATTTCATTCTTTTATAGAAACTTATGGTCGGCGAAATCAATAATCAACAAATCTAAAATTCTAAACCAAAGTTTGACCGAATTCAAGGTAATTTATTATCTGTCAAAATTTAGATTATATATGTATATAGTTAATATAAATTTAGTGTTAATGACTTAATCTTTTTGATTTCTTGCCTACTGAAATGATGAACGGTAGGAAACTAGTTTATTTGCTGCTTTGATATTTTATTCTCTATCTTTGTACACTCCAAATTGTAGGTGATGACGTAAAGAAATAATTATAGGAAATTTATAATGATTAAGAAATTAGTTGAAGAGAATTAGTTTAAATTGTTAATTTGAACATGTAATGCTCTGCTAAAGTTCTATTTATTGATGAAATAATGTTTAAAGCTTTAGTTATTCTTGATACCATATAATCTTTTCATTAAACTGGATTAAGGAAACTTGTTAATTTTTAGTCTAGAAAAATTATTAAATATATATATATATATATATATATTTAAACTCTCCAACAATTACACACGAGAATCAGAAACTTACAATTCAACTCTTTAAATTCATAAAACTTAACCTTACTAAATTATTTTAATGTTACCTCTGCTAGGTAAAATGCGTGTTAGTTCCTGAAAGTCTTTTAACATTTTGCATTGGAAAGTCAGGTCAAAAGTTTTCAAAGTAAATGTGGGAATTTTTCTAACTGATAAACATGATTTCATATATTTTTGTTATATGTGACTCGTTATGTTTAATGTCATTTATGTTATGAAATGCTACTTGTAAATCATATATATATATATATATATATATTGAAATGTTATATGGTCAGAGACTTGGTAAGGATTCTTGGGGTAAAAGTCCACCGTGCAAATATATTAAAATGTTATATGACCAGGAACTCGGTAAGGGGTCCACGATCGGAAAGAGTCCTTAAGATAAAAGCCCACAGTGCAAATATATTGAATGTTATATGGCCAAGGACTCGGTAAGAGGTTATATGGTCTGTGAGGTAAAATTCCACAATGCAAATATGTTGAGCTAATGCATTATTTGGATATATAGATTTAAGCAAAGTCAATATATATGTCTTCATTTTTCATACGTAATTTATCGCAAAGCATATTTCCTCAAAATCCATTATTTTACTAACCCGACGGATTCAGGTAAAAATAATTGAAAATAAATAATAATTTTAAATGGTATAACCCATAATCCAAATGGAGAATTAGAAAGTTAGATATGGGAGGCTGCTTGTGGGCCATTTTTTAATAAAGAAAACTCTTGGTGACGTCTCATTTTGTTTATTATTTTTTCTATGGTATTTGAAAGAAAATTACAAAATTAGGATTTTCTTTTATCAAAATGTTAGGATTTTTTTTATCCTAATTATATGTTGTTTCCTAAAAAATAAAAATCAATCTCACTATTTTTACAATTTTTAATTAAACGTGTAAGCTCACCCTTTATTGTTTACACATTTCAGATTGAGGAAAACTCTTGACAAATGGAGATCATTCCGGGTAGATTCCGTCTATCAAATAGTAGCCTTGATTGTATGATGTGTCATTTACCGTGAAATGAACTTCTGGAGCATTTCCTTGTAGGACAACATTGAATAACAATGATCCATGAAGAACATTTATATCATTGTAGGATCCAGCTACACTAAAAAAACATGTCATATCCACAAGTCTGCAGATGCAACCGTTTCTAGAACTATTGTTGGGACTCCATGATCACCTCGAGTATATTAGTCTTTCCAAGAAATGCAGTCAAGGCTCCTCAACATACCATGAAATCTATGTCTTTGCTCGTGCATTTGAAGTAAACGTTGTGTGTCTGCAATATTTGGGCTTCTTAAGTATCGAGTTCTAAAGATTTCAACGATAAATTGACAAAAGTTGGATAGACAGTCCAAAGCAGTTCTTTCACCCATCCGTATATACTCATCGAGAGAGTCAGCCGGAGAATCATAGGCTAATTGACGTATAGTTGTCATACACTTTTGTAGTGGTGATAAACCCTTCTTGCCCAATCCATCTTCCATCTACTTGAAATAATCTGAATAGTTTTCCAGGAAATCGACAACACGAAGGAATAAATCTCTTCGCATTCGAAATCGACGATGGAATATATTAGCAGCAAATATCGAATCGTCGGAGAAATAATCACGGACAAGACGTGCATGACCTTGTTCACAGCCTCAATCGACAAAGTTTCTGGTTCTTTTAGAAGAACTTTGAGCTGCATGAAGTCGCTGCTCTTTTTTCTCAAGATGATCAAGCATCACGAATTCGAGCTCATCTCCTTTTTCTAATATTTCATTCCTCACAAAATCAAGAATTATTTATTTTCTGGAAGACATTTTGATGACAAAAGAGAATTTTTGTAGAATGAATTTAGTTAAAGTTAGAGAGGAGAGTTGATTAAGAATGAAAAAAAAACAGAAAATGAACTTTAATTTATAGACAAAATGAGCTAGTTGGCAAGAGCTATTTTTGTATTATTTTGTTTCTCTGCCGACAGCAGAAAGCAAACGTAAGTTGGCAACAACTATTTTTGTATTATTTTATTTCTCTACCAACAGCAGAAAACAAAGGTTAGTTGGCAACAACTATTTTGTATTATTTTATTTCTCTACCGACAGTAAAAAGCAAATGTATTATTTATAATAATAATTGAAAAATATTATTCAAAATAAATGATGCACACATTAATATAATATTACAACAATACAATGATATAAAGAAATTACAACCTAAATCAATATTTTAAAAGGAAACACACAATCTAGATTAAGTCACGCCTAATTTTGATGAGTTCAACTCTTTTTAAATGCATGATTAATTGTGGCCCGGACATTCCACTCGTATCTATACAGAGCAATTCAAAATCCTTATATTCTAGTTCAATTTGTTAAAGTTCCACCTCGAGTTTTCTTTGTTTTATCTCTTCATTCTTTTGCTTAATTTCTTCATCATTTTGCTTAATTTTTTGCTCGAGAAGTTGTTGCATTCTTTCCAAGTTTCATCGGTTTCACCATCTACATTAACTTTTGTTTTCGCTTTAGCTTTGCTAAGTTTTTTTTCCCTCTGTGTTCTTATTGGATGAGATCGATGCGCTTCACTATGTATATCCGGATTTGTTGAACTATTCCCCTCAATTTCAGATGTTCCGGACTTCTTGTTAGAGGCCATTTGTTGGGGAGCCCATTTTTCCAACTCTTTCATTATTTTCCATACGTGCATAAACCTGAAGTCTTTTTTGGGGTGCGTGTTGCGCCATTGTGTAATTGTAGCTTCTAACACATCATCGTCACTCTAACCACTAGCGCGATTGTTATAAAAATTATTGTACCATTGAGAAAATAAGGTAACTTCACGGATTACCTTATAGTAATGTCCTTTCAACTGTTTCCATTCTCGAGTAGGAGCACCCGCAGGCAGGGGCGGAACCAGAAATTTTTTATCGGAGGGGGACGAATTATTCTCCACTAATATTTCTATATAATTTTTTTATTTTTTTTATTTTTAAAAGATTTTACATGTATTTTTTTTTATTTTTTTTGGGGTTGGGGGGGGGGGCCAAGACACCCCTTGGCTCCCCCTAGTTCCGCCCCTGCCCACAAGTCGATGCTTGTTGAAGTATGCAGCAGTATTTTTCCAGAATTGTTTATCTTTTTATGCATTACCAACTTTTGAGCAAGTGCTGACAATACTCAAAGAATTTGCAAGAATCTTCTCCTCTTTTGTCCACATTATCCTCACTTTGCCATGAGATCAACCAATGCATTCATTGTTGTCATTAACAACTTTATCTTCATCTTCAGGGTTGATATGCTCTAACCCAGTTTGTGTGTAGAGTGTAGTAGAAATTGAGAGCTAAATGGTGGTGTTATCTCGTTATTGGATGCAGACCCTCCGTGACTCGATCATCTGGATTCATTTGATTGTGGAGGAGAAAATACTTGAGAAGGTTGTGACATAAAGTGTCCATCCATTGCTGCATAATAATCACGTTGAGACATGAAATACGGAGCTGCATTATTTTGTGAAGCGGGCATGAAATATGGAGCAGCAGTGGAAAAATTTTGGGGAAAATGTGGCATATTGAAAGAGAATTGAGAAGATTGAGAATTGGGATGGTTTTCAGAATTTTGAGAGTTTGAATTTCCCTGCGTATTTGACATTCCAAAATAATTTGGAAATGAACCACCGTATTTGTCAGCCATCTTTATATCTAAATTTTTGGAAGAGATGGAAAAATATGATAATGGTAACAAGGAGATAAATAATTTGAAATTTGTGAAAAAAATGGGGTAATTGAACTTCTATTTATAAGGAAAAATTAGAAATAACCGTTGTTGCAACGGTTACATTTTTATATATCTGTATATTGTATAATTTTTTTGAGAATTTAATTTAGCAACGATCATATATATATATATAGGGAAGGGATCAAATGAGAGCCCTTCCCCCATGTGGGAACTAGGAACTCATATAAACCTTCCATTACTTAGATCTTAATGGTCATAATTTAGTCAAAGTTTGGTCAAATGTAAGGTGGCATACTTGTAATTATTTACAACTTTAAGTAAAAGAAGGTATTATGGTAATTCAATAATTCTTATGTTTTGAAACATGATTTTCTCCACTCTTCAACATTCACGATTTTTTTTCTTTGTGCACTTTTCTCTCTCTTTCTCTCTCTTCCCACTCTTTCTCTCTCTATTTTCCATTTATTTCCTCTCCCCTCTCTCTGTTTGTTTTGTAAACCATTTACTAAATATAAATTTAAACATTATGATAATTTAATAATTTATTAAAATAATAAAATATTATAACTATACATATATATGTGGTTAAGAGAATTTTTTTAATGCAAAAACTCAAAATTGATGTTGTCGGTTCAAACACGATTTTGAATTCTTGATATATTTTTTTTTGAAATTCACATGCACATTTTAAATTTTTAGGATTTCTTGATTTGTTTGTAAACGTTATTATTTTTTGGATTAAATGCTATTTTTTTTTCTAAATTATCCCAATTAAATTTTTACCTTGTTTCATCTTTTTTCATATAATGTTGTTTATTCATGTATTTATCTTTTTTAATTATCTCGTCCAATTCTGATTCATGTATTTATTTTCATTTTTTCATTTACATCATGCTGGAATGGTTCATAGTCCATGCTAAAATGACATGACTTATACTGATATTTATAATATCATTCAAATTTATTTCTGATATGTGATAAATGTTGCTGATGTAAGTTACATGTTGGATAAATTTCACAATAAATTAAAAGTTTCAATTAAACAACAATAACTTCATCCACATATAAACGTAATACTGATATGTAACGTCATGCTAAAATCTCTTATACACTATGCTAATATGAGAGTAATTTAATGCTAAAAATTCATAAACGTAATATTTTTTCATATAATATATCAAATTATAATTTTTTTCATACTATTTCATTCAAGATCTCACATGACTTTGTTTATTTGAAGAAATATGAAGAAAAATATAAAATATTCATTTTTAGGACTCATTTTATTTTATTTTATTTCAAGAATATATGATTTTTTTCAAAAATTTTATGACATTCCCTTTGTGGTTATTACATTAATATTAAAGTTTGTCAATCTCAATTACTGTTTAGAATATGATGCTAAAATTAAAGAAGTATGAGGCTAAATATGTTCCCATTATGGTTTATTGCATCCCCCATTATTGTTTATCAAATCATGCTAAAATTAGAAAATTATCAGGCTAAAATGAGGGATGTAGCATGCTAAACTTGATGTCACATTCTCATTAGGGTTCATTGTTTTCAATTGGGATTTATTCTTCCCAATTAGGATTTATTACATTCGCATTAGAGTTCATTGTTCTCAATTCGAATTCATTGCATGACCCGTTACTGTTTATAGTATCTTGCTAAAATGGAGGATGTATCAGGTTAAAATGAGGGCAGAATAAGGCTAAATTTGATGTCCCGTTACCGTTAGGGTTCATTATTCCCAATTAGAGTTTATGACATTCTCATTAGGGTTCATTATTCTCAATTAGGGTTTATTATGCTCAATTAGGGTTTATAACATTCCCATTAGGGTTCATTATTCCCAAGTAGGATTTATTATATTCGCATTACGATTTTCTAGATAATTTTTTTGTCACATTCCCATTAGGATGTATGACATTTCCATTAGAGTTTATTACATCGCATTATGGTTTATTGTTTATAACATCAAGTTAAAATGAAGTGAGAATGGGGTTAAATTAAGTGTACCCAGTTCGATTAGGGTTTATTGTGTTCCTATTAAGGTATAAAACATCATGCTAAAATCACGGAAGTATGATGTAAAAATGAAATATTATATGATGCTAAAATGAAATACTATATGATGCTAATAAAACAACAATATCATGCTCGTATAAAGAAAAATTCACGCTAACAATGACATTTTCAAATATTAATAACAAATGTTTGAAACTAATATTCATCACCTTAAACTAATATTCTTCAACTTGAACTAATATTTATCAACATAAATTAATATTCATAAGAAATATGTCTTAAAATTAATAGTACTTGTAGAAATTTTATTAACAGTATAAATCACTTTGACATAACAAATGCTTCAATATTAATTGGACCATCTTCACATGAGAGTCTGTAGTGTAGGTTTTCCTCAGCTTTGTTCCTTTCACTTTGTATGTTACTCTCTGTACTTAGAATTGCAGCACATATTTTGTTCTCATAAACTTTATCTCGTTTTCGAAAATATTCTCTCATTTTCTTTCTTAGTTGTCAGTCATCTCCTTCGTTACTTCACTTTCTCATTCTTTTTCTTCTTTATCATCAACTCGTGTTTTTCATTTAATAGTATCTGTATAGGTGTAGGTGTTTATATAAAATTGTTAGAAAAATATTCATAATATCATCCACTAAAATGTATTACACACCATGCTTAAATATATTACACA
Source organism: Perilla frutescens (assembly GCA_026008535.1). Lineage (NCBI taxonomy): Eukaryota > Viridiplantae > Streptophyta > Magnoliopsida > Lamiales > Lamiaceae > Perilla > Perilla frutescens. Next base: position 46,868,327 of record BRKX01000010.1, on the reverse strand, counting down.
ATATGCTAAAATGTATTACACAACATGCTAAAATGAGAATTTTAATAACATGCCACCAAATGAGTTCACCCCAATCTAATGAGAATATCTTTATTTTGATATATAATTTGCATAAATTTAATTAAAACGAGCAAGTAATGAACAAAATGCTGATATAAGTTATGAATTATGCTCAAATGTCCTATATATATCATGTTATTTTGCGAGTAGTTTCATGCTAAAATGTTATATAGATCGTGCTAAAATATTATATAAGTCGTGCTAATATAAATCTGGGGCTGTTTTTGTATGAAAAATATGTCTGAAAATTGATTTTAGTATTTTTCATCTATTTTTTTCAAATAAACATATGCAATATGGATCTTAAATGAAAGAGTATGAAAAGAGCTTTAATTTGATATATGATTGGCGTAAATCCGATTAAAAATGAGCAAGTTATGACTGATTAAAGTTTCTACAATATTTGTACAAATATGATGACATAATCATCGTATTTTGATGGAAAGAAATTAACCCCCACTTTTGAAGTTCAATTTATTTACCAATATGCCACCGTCTTTTTTTAAAAAGTTCAATATATTTACAAATTTGCCACTGATAATTTGTTTTAATCTTAGCCATCCAAATCTATAAATGGGTGGATGGGATGGGTTCCTTGTTTCCACCTGGGGGAGGGTTCCCACCAGATCCCACTCCATATATATATATATATATATATATATATATATATATATATATATATATAAATATATGCAGAATTGATATAAAACTATACACACACACACATATATATATACACACATTCCAAACAAAAAAAAATCAATGAGGCTGACAACAAATGGGTATTGGGCCCCGGTCAAATTACTTTTTACTGTATGCACTTGGGTTTTTTGTATGGAACATCATTCCTTGAAACTCCTCTAGCCTGGCAGCTACATTGCATGGAAGTGGGATTCCGGATCCTTGAAACTTGGTGAGGAACCTACATTGCAGGTACCCTTAGTATCACAGTTGAAAAAGAACAACGGGTTCAGAGAATAAGAAGCGATCATGGGAGAAAGTTTGAGAATCAATTCTTTTATTCATTTTATGAAGAACAAGAAATCTTGCACGAGTATTCAACTTCCATAACCTCACAACAGAATGGTATAGTTGAAAGGAAAAATAGAACTATGGTGATATGAAAAATAAAGATGTGGCAGTCCACTTCTGGGCAGAAGCCATGAATATTGCTTGCCATATAAGCAATAGAGTTTATCTTAGGCCTCAATCTAACACAACCCCATATGAGATATGGAAAAGAAGAAAGCCAAACGTAAAGTACTTCATGTGTTTGGCAGCACTTGATATATCTTTAATGACTGATAGTATCTCGAAAAGCTTGATGATCGAGAAGAAGAAAGAATTTTCCTATGCTATTCTAGAAACAGTAAGTCCTACAGTATCTTCAATCAAATGACCAAAACTGTTATGGAATCTGACAATGTCAAATTTGATGATGACATAACTCAGCAAGATAAACCTGATGAAGAACCAATTGGTGTCCGACCTAGCGTGTCTGATCAATCAAGTGAACACCATACAGAAGAACAGGTGCAGAACACAAACACTCCTCAAGCAACAATTAGGAAATATCCCAAACAACTGACCAAAGATCATTCTACTACAGATGTGATAGGTGATATTCGCGATGGAGTAAGAACAAGAGGAACATTCAATCAAACGAAAAGAGAATCCATTGCAAATGTGTCTTTCACATCAAAGATCGAATCAAAGAATGTGAAGGAAGCTCTCTTAGATAAATATTAGATTGAAGCTATGTAGGAAGAGCTTCTACAGTTTACAAAGAATGATGTCTGAGATCTAGTTCATAAACCAGCTAATGTTAACATCATCAGTACCAAGTGGATATTCAAGAACAAGACATATAAACTTGGTAACATCAACAGATGCAAGGCAAGATTGGTTGCACAAGGATATACTCAGATAGAAGGAATTAATTATGATGAAACCTTTGCTCTAGTTACAAGACTGGAATCAGTCAGGTTGCTTCTATCCATGGCTTGCCTCATGAAGTTCAAACTAATTCAAATGAATGTGAAAAATGATTTTCTCAACAGGTTCCTGAAGCAGCAAGTATACGTGGCACAATCTAATGGATTTGAAGACCCTCATCATTGAGTATGTCTACAAGCTTAAGAAAGCTCTTTATGGTTTAAACCAGGCACCCAGAGCTTAGTATGAATGTCTTGCAACATTCTTAATCAAGAAATGATACAAAAGAGGAGGAGAAGACAAAACTTTGTTCATCAAAACAAAAAAGAATGACAACACCATTGTTCGAATCCCGCGAGTAATAAGTGTTGGAATAATATGTAGCGCATGAAGCGCACATGCTAGTTGTGCCACTCGCTCCCACTTGTTTAGCGGCGGAATTTGTTCATGGCTAACGGCGAACTCGATATGATCCATCGTTAAACCATTTTATGACAAATTTTTGAAGTTTAGCGACGAAAAATTTTGTTGCTAAAATGCAATTTTTTTGTAGTAGATTGAACATTATTATTATTTGTCATGTCATGTATAATTGATTTTTTTTTCCATTTGATGCACTTTGATGTCAATCAAATTTTCTATTTGTTATATTCTTTTCATTTATCTTAATTTTTCGTGTATTTATTTATTTATTTAAAAAATGAGAGATGATGATGATCATTTAAGAGTGTATCAAGATATTATTATATCAGTGGAAAAAATCGTAAACATGTCAGCCTGACGAGTTAGCCCGAAAACTGAAGGGTTAAGGTTAGGTCAATAATTTCCGGTCCAAAGAAAATTTTAATCGAATAAGTTTAGCTCCAAACCAAACGGATTAGCCCGATTGACATTCCTAATAATTGGAACATTTGTAAGGTCACCAAACCCAAATTTACAAATTTTAATTAAAAAATATTTTTAATATGTTTTTGTAAATTTTTAAAATTAAAATTAAAAGATAGGGAACTAGACTAAAATACGATTATAGCCGCCCCAGACCACTTTCTTTTTCTTTTTTTTTATAGAAAACTAAACTTATTCTTTCAATTGGTTTGTCAACTTTTGCTTCTTAATTATGATTTTTATTCTTTTAGTATTCCAGTGGTGTGTTGGTTTTTTTTATCTTTAAATCAGTTTCACTTTTGTTGAAATGGATAATTGATGATTGGTCTTACTTTGATTTTGTGAATGGTTGAGACATTTATGGAGTTGATAAGCTGAAAATAAGATGCTTTGTGATGCTTCGCCACAACTATCGTTGTAGTTGGGCTTAGATACGGCTGGATTTTGTGGTGTAGTGTTGGTGAGGAGGCTACTATGAATATGATCAACAAAATTGATGCATGCGTATTTCTTAGCACATCAAAGAACAAGTAATAAAAATAGCGATTCTCAAACATAAAAAATATATGCAGCAAAACCATGTTTCTCAACATGCAACAATGCCTGTGACAACCGCGATTGTGTCCCATTTTCATGTTTTCTCTATTTCAATTTTAGTTATATGGAACATGAATGGGGCTATAGCATGTAGGGGTTATGCTAAATTTTTAGGTATTTGGCTAAGGAGTAAAAATATCATATCATAGTAATATTTATAATTTGAAAATCAATGGAGGTTATGAAGAGTAAAAACGGGTCGGTGTTCAGAATTTTCCTAGAATTTACTGGATAGTTGATGATTGGAGAATTTGGGACGAGAGATATAGTAAGCTGGAGCCCAGGCCCACCCAAACAATGGGTTTTTATTATAGTCGAGCCCAGGCCCACTTTTGACCGCTATAGACTTGTGTCATTTTATCATTTTCTTTAATTTATACACTCATTCACGTAGAATTGTTTCAAATCGTGCATATTCTAAATAAATAATTCACGCACAGTAATTCATTAGTTCTCATGCATTAATTAAAGTTGTATTATACGGGCATACCTATCGAAACGCAGTTAGTAACTTCATTTATAAGAAGGGGCAATAAATCCAATTTTGGAAATCGAGGAAACAATCAGAGCCAATTTTAAATGTGAAGGCGCTAATTAGGTCAAATAGTTAAGAATGCGGTAATATGAGCTCCGGAAAATAAGTCGAGGGGACTATTTTACCCTTATATCTTTTATATATGATAAATTAAGGTTCTATATAGTGTACTAAAGTATCTTTCGTGTGATGCACGGATGAGAGATATGTATAATTTTATTTATTAAAAATTATAATTATGAAAAAATAATAAAATTATCATAACAAAACAACAAATTTTTACATTTGCTATCATGATCATTGAAATTAAGTCCAATAAAAAAAAAAAGAAAAAATGATTATTTAAACTTAATTTTGAAATTTAAATTAGCTTGAATTATGAAAAAAATGTAAGAATTGTTACATTATGCAACATTATTTTTTATTTACAAAGCATACATGTGAAGCTTTTGCTAAAGTGATTCATAATTTATAATAAAATATTATTTGTGGGTGACATTTATAATAAAATATTAATTTCCAAAATTAGCAATGACTTTTGACGGAAAAACTATTTTTTGCAATGATTTTATTATTGAATAGATAAAAATTTTAGCATTATACGTGTTAAATTTTAGGATTGTATATGTAGTATTTTAGCATTGTACTTATTTTCTAAAATAATAAGTTTATACTACGATAATGTCACTGCCTTTTTTAGGATTTTGATTAAATTGCATCATGTATGTTTTTTAGCATTAACTATTGTATTTTCTATCACCTTGTTTTCAATATATTGGATCTTCATATTCAATGGTTTATATTAATTCTTAAGTAACGCACTAGGACAAATTTTCACCTCAACCAGTCCCTATAGATACATATTGAATGATTTTTATTTATTTTTTTCCTTTATTGAGTGTTGTCCATAAAAACGTGTTGCTAATGATCAGGATGTGTTGTTGTCGTCGGTTTGTGATTATTATTATAATCAATTAAATTGTCATCACCAATCAAATGACGCCACGTGGAAATTAAACAATTAATGTCCAAATTATATCATTTATTTACATTTTAGGAATTTTAATTCCTAAATTAAATAAATAAATTGGTATTCAACATGTGAAAAAATCTCGACCAATAGAAATGCGACACGTGACGAGCTCACACAAGAAATGGCCACATTGTTGTAGAGAATCACAAAGGGCACAAGGCACCAATGAAACGATGACACGTAAGCCCTAATGAATACACCAATGAAATAACGCCACCTAAGCCCTAAATGCACCCTCTTTTGCCTATAAATAGAGGGCTTGACCTAAGGAAACAACAACAAGTTCAAGAGCTCAAGTTTGGAGAAGGATTCATCGGAGAAAGCTCTCTTCAATCTTCAAGGCATTCAAGTTGGAGATTCAAGGCGTTCTTCGCGTTCTTCCCCAGAAATCATCCCAAACTCGACGTTCGATCCGGATCTGAGGTGCTCGGCCCTCCAATCGGCGTTATCAACCTCAAATCCTTAAGAACAACTTGAAGATTCAAAGCGTTCTTCAACAAATCATCCCAAAAACGACGTTTGATTCGGAATCAAGATGAAAATCCTTCGAATCGACGTTATAAACCTCTAAACATCAGATTCTTGAAGATCGAAGAGTAAGAACAACTTGAAGATCTTGAAGAACGACGATGAACAAATCCTGAAGAGAAGAATCAGAAGATTTAGATAGAGAATCGAACCACAAATTGTAATTTCAATCCAAAATCTATTCTTTGTACGATTTTCCGGTGTTTATTAATTTAAATACACGGAATTTGTGTTACAAATTCTGGCACGCCCGGTGGGACATCTCTACTTCTCATCTCCTCTCTTCGTCAAATTTCAAATTTAAGATGTCTAACATCTCAAATACTTCGGAGTCCGCTACGAAGGGTGTTGGAGTGACTACGAGAAACATGGCTAAGCAAGCATTGGAAGCTTCCAAAATGGCTACTGTTGAGGAAGAAGAGCCTCATCTTGTAGAAGTCGACGCAAGCAACAAAAGAATGGAAAGTAATTTCCTGTCACAAATAAGTGACTCACTCGAAGCAGCCGTCATGATGGCAAACGACTCTACTGTAGAGGATCAGCTCGCAAATATAACTAAGCTCATCGAAGGACTTCACAAACGTATGTAGCATCAAGATGATGAGATCTCAAAGCTTAAAAAGGAAAAGGGTAAGGTGAGTCGTGTAAATGAGGAGGTGAACGATGAAAATGGTGATGAAGAAACACCTGCGAAGCAGTAAACAAACAAAGAGGAAATGTTTGCGTCCAAAGGCTTCCAAGTCTCCGATAACGGATTCATTCAAATCAATCAGCTGAAAGAGTTCATCGAAGGGACCATCAAGAGCAGGTTTGATGGAGGCTCTAAGTCATCCTCAGCTTATTCCAAGCCGTACATCCAAAGGATAGACGATCTGAAGATGCCTTCAGGCTATCAACCTCCCAAGTTTACGTAATTCGATGGAAAGGGCAACCCTAGGCAGCACATTGCTCATTTCATTGAAACGTACAACAACGCTGGAACCTACGGGGACTATTTGGTAAAACAGTTTGTCCGTTCACTCAAAGAAAATGCATTCGACTGGTACACGGACTTGGAGCCCAACTGGATCGATAGTTGGGGGCAGTTGGAATATGAGTTTCTCAACTGCTTCTACAGTACAAGAAGAACAGTGAGCATGGTAGAACTCACAAACACTCGTCAGTAGGATGAAGAGCCCGTTATTGACTACATCAACAGATGGAGAAATTTATGCCTTAATTGCAAAGACCGCTTGTCCGAGACTTCCGCCATTGAGATGTGCATTCAAAGAATGTGATGGGGCCTTCAGTATATCCTTAAAGGGATCCAACCAAGGACCTTTGAAGACTTGGCTACGAGGGCTCATGATATGGAATTAAGCATGACCGCTAGTGGAATTAAGGACCTACCAATCCAAGAGTCCTGAAAGCCAAAGGAAAGACAAGAATTCAAGAAAGGGGGCAAGCCAGCTGATAAGAACCCAAAGAAGGAGTCCATGGCAGTGAAAGCAATGCCCGTCAAATTCCTAAAGAAGGAAGAGGCTAAGGAAAAAAACAGCACCCCACCAGAAAAAGTACAAAGGAAGTTTACTCTGAAGGAAATGTAGCAAAGGGAATACCCCTTCTTGGACTCAGATGTTCCTGGAATTTTCGAGGACTTGCTCAAAGCAAAAGTCATCGAATTACCCGAAATGAAGCGGCCTGAGGAATCAGGATGAATTGATGATCCAAAGTACTGCAAATACCATCGTGTGGTCGGGCATCCTATACAAGACTGCTTCATCTTTAAAGATAAGGTCATGCAGCTGTCACGCCAAGGAAAGATATCACTCGAGGAGGATGGCGCCACCACTAATCTCATCACGTTAGAATCCAGCAACATGATAAATGATGAAGAAGTTGTGAATCAAGCAAAAGACCAACTTGAGAAGAAAATATCAGCAGTCATTGATGAATGCATAACCTTCACTGATGAAGATTTAGAGCTTGGTTCTGACCCTCACAATCGACCTCTATTCGTCAGTGGCTATACTCGTGAACAAAAGTTGAATATGATACTCGTTGATGGAGGATCTGCAGTCAATATCTTGCCTTTGCGCATGTTGAAGAAGTTAGGGATCTCAACTGATGAACTTTTAACTAGCCGACTGATGATCTAAGGTTTTAACCATGAAGGACAAAGGGCTCTCGGTTCAATAAGACTGGATCTACTAATGGATGATATGGCTTCAACAGCACTATTCCATGTGATAGATGCTAAGACATCCTATAATATGCTTCTTAGATGGCCATGGTTGCATGAAAATAGGGTTGTCCCTTCAACATTGCACCAATGCTTCAAATATTGTCAAGGCAGTAGTGTGAAGAAGGTGGTCGGAGATAACAAGCCCTTTTTGGAGTCTGAATCATACTTTGCAGATGCAAAGTATTACCTTCCAAGTAAGAACTCGTTAAAAGCCATAGAGAATGATGAGGTCCAAAAGAGCAAAGATGAAACACCTCTCATCAAGGGAGAATCCTTGGAAAAGCTGACAATTCCGTTGACTAAAATTGATGCAAAGAAGCCGCTTCCTCCACCACTTGAAGGATTTGTCCGGCCAGTGCAAGGGAGCTTGATTGAGCATGGAGAACTCTCGGAACATACAATTCCTCAGAACTTTGGTCCAAAGGCATTTCCATTGCTTCTCAAAGCCGGATATGACCAAAAGGTAAAAGAACATCTCTCAAAAGATAAGGGGAAAAAGGAAGGTGAATGCGATGCCACCCATAAATGCTCAAAAAATGGTGGATATGCTACTCAAAATCCTAAAGCAGGATTGGGATTCACACCGCATAACCCTGTTCGAATTGCAATCAAAAGGGCCAATGCCAACCATATTTCTGAAGAGAAAGCTCGAGTGTCTGTATCTGAAAGGCTTGGAAACAGACCGAAGAATAGAGAAAAGACACCCCGGGTATCCGTGTTCAAGAGACTTGGCAAGAAATTGAAGAATGAACCAACAGGATGTTGGAAGCTGAGTTTTGCCAAAACTAAAATTGTGAATGGGCAATGAATGAAAAGCGTGACCCCTCCCTGCAGAAAGAAACAAACCACATTAACCATAACATGCGGAAAAGAGTTACAAGCCAAGGTGAGAACTGTTGCTTTAACAGAAACCTCCGACATTGAAGATGATAAGGAGAGTGTCGCTTCGTCATTCTACATTGTTGGTAGAATCCGCGATTCCACCCCTCGGACGGTCCAAAGTCTTGCACTTCAAGAAATGCTCACCTTGATAAGAGATGGCATTATCAACGAAAGGAATGGCATAATGCAGCTAGTTCAAGTGATGCAAAGAGATGGAAGGATGAGAACATGCATAAAATTTGTAAGTTTTGAGGAAACAAATGAAGAAATTGTATCCTCACACCAAATTTGTAAGAAGATGTTGAAGAAGCTCCCCCACAGCTTGAAGAAGGGGTCAAGGCCACTGTCAATGAACTAAAAGAGGTCAACTTGGGAAGTATTGATGGCCCCCGGCCAACTTACATTAGTGCACTACTGACCATGAAAGAAGAGGAATCTTATGTTGAACTGTTAAAAGAATTCAAGGATGTGTTCGTATGGTCTTACAAAGAAATGCCGGGACTAGATCCTAAGGTAGTTGTCCACCACTTATCTATCAAGAAGGGGGCACGACCAATCAAACAAGCACAATGTCGATTTCGACCTGACTTGGTTCCATTGATTGAAGCTGAGGTGAACAAGCTTATTGAAGTCGGATTTATTAGGGAAGTCAAGTACCCTGCATGGATCTCAAGCATTGTTCCTGTTAGAAAGAAGAACGGGCAAATTCGGGTTTGTGTCGACTTTAGAGATTTGAACGAAGCATGTCCTAAAGATGTCTTTCCACTTCCAATTGCTAAGTTGATGATTGATGCTACAACTGGACATGAAGCACTATCATTCATGGATGGATCGTCTAGTTACAATCAGATCCGCTATCTCTGAGGGATGAAGAGATGACAACCTTCCACACCCCAAAAGGCATATATTGTTACAAAGTGATGCCATTCGGGCTAAAGAACGCCGGTGCCACATATCAAAGAGCCATGCAAAGGATCTTTGATGACATACTCTACAAGAATATTGAGTGCTACGTAGATGACGTGGTAGTAAAGTCAAAAGAACGGAATAGTCACTTGCAAGATCTATGATTGGTGTTCGAACGTTTGAGAAGATATCAGCTCAAGATGAACCCCTTAAAATGTGCATTTGGGGTAAAATCGGGAAAATTCATTGGCTTCATCATTCGCCATCAAGGAATAGAGATTGAACAAGCAAAAATCGATGCGATACTGAAGATGCCCGAGCCCCGTAATATTCATGATCTCAAGAGTTTGCAAGGAAGGTTAGCATACTTGCGAAGGTTCATCTCAAATCTAGCGGGGTGATGTCAACCTTTTAGCCGAATCATGAAGAAAGGAGTCCTGTTTGAATGGGATGAATCATGCCGCAATGCTTTCAGAAGTATCAAAGAATATTTGATGAAAGCCCCAGTATTAGTCACGCCTGTGGCAGGCCGGCCGCTAATTCTATATATTACCGCCCAAGAGCGTTCTGTCGGAGTACTGCTTGCACAAGAAAATGACAATGGAAAAGAGAATGTGTTATATTACTTGAGCAGGATGATGACGCCAAATGAGCTAAAGTACTCTCCAGTTGAGAAGCTATGCTTGTCGTTGATTTTCTCCATTCAAAAACTGAAGCATTATTTTCAAGCTCATACGGTTCGCCTGATCTCAAGGGCAAATCCATTAAAGTACGTGATGACGCGACCGGTTTTATCTGATCGACTAGCACGTTGGTATCTTCAGCTCCAACAATTTTAGATCATCTATGTTCCTTAAAAGGCTGTGAAAGGGCAAGTGCTAGCAGATTTCTTGGCTGACCACCCGATCTCGGCTGAGTGGGAGTTAGATGATGACCTCCCTGATGAAGATGTTCTTGCAATCGAAGTTCTGCCCCCATGGAAAATGTATTTTGACGGAGCCTCTCACAAAGAAGGAGTCGATGCTGGAGTTGTATTCATAACACCTGAAGGGGAGGTGTTGCCATATTCTTTCACCTTGACTGAAAATTGCTCCAACAATGTTGTTGAGTACCAAGCACTCATCCTTAGGTTAGAAATGGCGATGGATGCTAAGAGACTTCAAATCAAAGTCTACGGGGATTCCAAGCTAGTGATTAACCAGCTACTTGGATCATATGATGTCAAGAAATCTGAGTTAATACCTTATGTTAAGTATGCTCAAAGGATGATCGGATGGCTTGGAGATGTAGAACTTGAACATGTTCCAAGGAGGGAAAATAAACAGGCAGACGCACTAACTAAACTTGCTTCTACAATAGCCATGCCTGACAGCAAAATTCACATCCCAATTTGCAAAAGTTGGGTTATCCCCCCTTTATTTGAAAGTGAAAGTGATGAAGAAGAAGAAAATTGTGCTATTGAAGTATTTGAAATCGATAAAGAAGATTGGCGTCAATCATTCGTTGACTACTTGAAATACGATAAACTGCCAAGTGACCCATGCCGAAGAGTCAACATTCGACGATGAGCCAATCGTTTCATTTATTTTAAAGGCACACTCTACAGGCGTTCGTTTGACGGGGTCTTCTTAAGATGCGTAGGTGACGAAGAAGCAGCACAAGCCATTGAGAAAGCACATTCCGGCATTTGTGGGGCCCATCAATTTGGCCCGAAGCTACACTTTCATATCAAAAGAATGGGCTACTACTGGCCGACAATGGTAAATGATTGCATAGACTATGCAAAAAGGTGCTAACCATGCCAATTTCATGCAAATCTCATCCATCAACCACCAGAGCCCTTGCATCCTACTGTTGCTTCATGGCCATTTGATGCCTGGGGTATGGATGTTGTAGGACCGATGACTAAGTCTTCAGGGGGGCATTTATATATCCTAGCAGCAACTGATTACTTTTCCAAGTGGGCTGAGGTTATCCCTTTGAGAGAGGTAAAGAAAGAAAACGCTGCTGATTTCATCAAAGGCAATATAATCTATCACTATGGGATCCCTCGGTACATCATCACTGATAATGGAAAGCCGTTCAGCAATGCCTTGATAGATAAGTTGTGTGAGAAGTTTGGATTTAAACAAAGAAAATCATCAATGTACAATGCCGCCGCTAACGGACTCGCTGAAGCGTTCAACAAAACCTTGTGCAATTTGCTCAAAAAGGTGGTCGGAAAGTCAAAGCGGGATTGGCATGAAAGAATTGGAGAAGCATTGTGGGCATACAGAACCACTCATCGGACTCCTACTCAAGCAGCTCCGTATTCGTTGGTGTATGGTGTAGAAGCTATCATTCCCTTCGAACAACAAATCCCATCTTTGAGGATCGCAATCCAAGAAGGTTTAACTGAAGAAAAAAATACACGGTTGCGTCTTGAAGAACTGGAAGCTTTAGATGAGAAGAGGCTGGAAGCACAACAAAGGCTCGAGTGTTATCAAGCTCGCCTTTCAAGAACCTTCAACAAAAAAATACGGCCACGTTTCTTCCAAGTTGGGGATCTGGTGCTGGCAATGAGAAGACCAATTGTCACCACCCACCGTGTTGGAAACAAGTTCATTCCTAGATGGGATGGTCCGTATGTCATCACAGAAGTGTACACAAATGGCGCTTATAAATTGATCTCTGAAGACCGTGTGAGGGTTGGTCCGATAAATGGGAAATTTTTGAAGCGTTACTATCCCTAAAAGAGAAATGAAATAAAAAAAAAAGAAAGAAAAAAATTGTACAGAAAAAAAAAAAGAGCAAAAAAAATGTGTACAAAAAAAAAGAAAAAATACGAAAAAAAAGAGAAAGAAAATGCTCCATGACGCATGAGCCTAAACTGCATGTTACTCCTGACCCGCATGAGTATAAACTGTGTACGGTGACCACCAAAAGTTAAATCTATGTGGTTAAACTATTATTTATCCCACCAAAATGGTAAAATTTATGTGGTTAAACTATTATTTACTCCACTTTGTCTATATAGTGGTTAAAAAAATAGTCACTCCTGGCCCGCATGAGTATAAACTGTGTACGACACCCCTTTCAAGAAAAATTTCATTTGAACTACGTTTTGACTTGATCCCTCTTATGGGTACGTAGGCAGCTTAGATATTTTCTAAGTTCAGTCATGTTCCACAATCTGTGTTATGTCTTTTACGTTATATAGTTATAACAAAAAAAGATATAGCACTAAAAAGGGAAGAGAAAACCAAAAGTGCACAAGTTCAAACATGTCTCAAAAGAAAGCATAAGGATAATGATGTCCGTTACAAGGAACAACTGAAATACAAATGGCAACTAAAAAGGAGGAATAACAAATAAGTCCGAATAAAGCCCTAGATAAAGGGGTCTTGATCCTCCAAAGCCTTCTTGGCGTGCTCCAATGAAGACTTTGAACTCTTCAGCTTCTTCTCCGTCCTGCCATCGAAAGAATCTCTGATCTTAGAAAGCTCTTCTTCATGACTATGAATCTCGTTCCGGAGAGCTAGGCGAGACCCCACATGCCCTTTCAAGGACATAGTCAAATCCATCTTCCGCTCCTCTAAGATAGCAAGCTCTTCTCGAATAAGATCAATCTCACGAGTCTTTTCATCCTCCTTGGCTTTAGCAGCACAAATGCGATCGTTGACTTCCTTACAATGCTGTGCAGAAACCTCATCGAGCTGGAGGACGCCGACCTTGCTTCATCATAAGCTGTAGCACTCGTGAAAAGTATCTCCAAACTCTTTGTTAGATGAGAAAGATCAAAGCTATGAGGAATGTTCTTCATAAGTAAAAGTTCCTCAAATGCCGTCTCTTGAAGTGACGAGAGAGAATCGACAGACGTCCTCATCAACTTGTCACGGAGGTCACCCCAATACATCTTGAGGAACGATTTGCAATGATCATCGAACACCGCCCAGTCATCAAACTCAGTAACAGCTCTAGCTGGTAGGATGTGCTCACTATCCGCATCTTCATCAGAGTGGCAAGCTTCGGCTGGTGCATCGGAATCTCCTTGATCATCAGATCCGAACAACTCCTTCACCAACTAAAAATGCAAAAAAAATATTGGTTAATAAGAAATAAAATAAAACAAAACAAAAAAAAGAAATAAAAATGGATGAAGATACGAGAAACCTCTTCCGTAGATGCACCCGCATGACTAGGGTCATTCCCACCATGTCCCTCAAGAGGAAGGGAGGATTTGCGATTGGTCATTTCCCTCTTCCAGTGACGATCCGCGTTACTGCTAACAGAGGCCTCCGGATCGACCTTTTTCTTTCCCTTGATAGAAGGGTTAGCCTCTTCCACTTCCTCTCGACTTGGTAGGAGGCCACCTGGTTTAGGTTGAGCTAAAAGCTTAACATTCCTCTCCAAGAAGTTGTCGAAGACTCGATCCCACCATTTCTTGTATTCGACATTAGGGAACTTCTTCAGATTCAGGAATGGAAAACATGTTTTTGCCATAGATCTGCGTATCAAGCAAATACGCCAGTATCTAAGGCCATCAGCCAAGGAAGCCTCACGGTTGTCTTTAGTAAGAACCCCTGGAACCATCTGTTGGTAGCCAAATTGCCGGCTGAAGCGGTGTGGGCTATAAGGCTCGATAATGAAATGGTCATCTATCCTCTTAGCCAGGAAGTTGGATCGGATAGCCATGAAGAGTCCATGATCTAGGCCGCTTGCATTTTTATCATCAATGAACATGAAATCCTCAGTTCTAGAAGGCATGATGCAATGCCAAGAAACTAATTCAGCTCTATGCACCCTTTTGCGAGCCTCAGTAGGACCATAGAATCTGGCACCGCCTTCGCCTGAATAACGAACCATCCTGGGGGATTCCCTCTTTCCTTCAAGATTGAAATGAGTCCGAAGATAGCACGCCATCCACCCATAGATGAAATGGATAGGAAATGTTGAATGACCCTGAGGCGGCTTGGCAAGGTTTGAGATCTTGTTCAAACCATGGTAAATGCTTACCAATACCGGGACGGCAAGAGACACCCTTTCACCGCTTGCCATGATACTGGCTATCTTGAAGACGCTGGGCCGAATCAAACTACCATCACCCTCGGGGAGCACAAAACTGCAAAGCCAACATGCGAGATGGGCGACTAAGTACGTCTCATTTTGATGATTCTCCTTAACTCCGAGCTCAGTAAGCAGAGCCCTTTCAGAAGAAGTCCACTCCTTGTGATCCTCGACTTCTTCGGAAGGATTGTGCGTTAATTTGGGACGCTGACTTTTCTTCTCCTTACGAAGTGGAGGTGGTCAGTATCTTGATTTTCTTCTCAACCAGAACTTAGTCCACCTCTCAATCGACACGGAGTGATGCGAAGCTTTGCCGTCTTCCCTTCCGAGGAGGTAGTAGGCATGGAATAAGTACTTGCAACTCGCAGGACGAATAGCTTACCCCTTTTGTTGACTCCAGTAAGCTCCTCCGTCCGATGCACCATCTCGTCACAAAGAAGCCTGGTTAAAGGAAGACCGGTCGTCACGTGCAAGTCCCATAATGATATAGACAACTCGTCGGAGGAGGTCAGCAAGGTATTGGTCAAGGGGCACCACGCTTCGCAAAAGGCTTTGACTACCTTGGTATTTCGATCGTATGTGAAGAGAGAAGTGTAGACAAGATCGTATATACCCGCACCATGAAGTTTATCACTACAACAACTGAGCACGTCCTCGGTCCACTCCCAATATCCGTCGAAGTGACGAGATTCGCCAAGAAACTCGACTTTGACGTGCCACCTTGCCTTGCCTTCTACTATTTGGCACTCTAGAAACGGGAGAAAATCTGCCCCGTCACCTTGTTGATGATGAGCTGATTGTAGAGCCCACTCCTTCATCACTTTCGTCAAGGAAACCTCATAATACCAATGAGGCTTGTGAAATGGATCCGTAAGCTTAGGCCACTCACAAGCATATTTCCCGATAAGTGGCTCACGAGCTCGAAGACGAGTACCTCTCTTCACGGGCTGCTGATCATCATCTGTGATCACTAAGTAATGTTTTCCGGAGATGCTCGTATCCTGGAAATGAACCATACCTAGAAACAAAAAAAGAAGTATGAAATATGCTCAAAAAAGGAGAAAGAAAAGAAAGCATGAAATACGCTCAAAAAAAGAGACTCTACCTCCAAATTAAAAAGATCTTCAAAATATTCGGACGTCTCGATCAAATTCACGAGCAAGTTAAATCAGACACAAAATCCTGCAAAAAAAAGAGAGAAATATTAAAGCCCAAGTTATTTGCAAAAAAAAAAGGCCCAAATAAAAAGGAGAAAAAAAAATAAAAGGCCCAAAACCCTTTTATTTAGCCCAATTTCCTAGCCCATATCCTTTAAACCCTTGAAGCAAATAATAAGTTTCGCTCTCTCCACCATTTCGAGCAGGTGCGGCGGAAGCAGCCTCAGCAGCCATGGGTGTCAATTTGGTTGCCATTGACGGATTTCGATTTCTTAAGTTTAAGCAGAAGCACGCAGAATTTGGCGGCGGATTTCACCAAGAAAACCGAGAATTTGGAGTTCCCTTCGGCGCTGTTCAAAGAATGCTCGAAGGCTCAATCGAAACCAAATCGCCTAAAAAAAAGGGGGTTCATCTGAAGGAGAAAGTGCGGCGTCCTGATCGGTACTCTCACTGTTGGTGAGGGAGAATTTGAGCTCTGTTCGATGCGGTAATGTTGAAGCATTTGATCGTGAGCAAAGTCAACAAGGCGCCGCTCTCACTCTCCCGACTTATTCGGCTCGGAAAGGGCAAGGAGGACAAGATCGTCGTCACTATTGGGCCTGTCACCGATAAGATTCGTGTGCATGAAGTCCCCGCCATGAAGGTTACCGCCCTGAGATTTACAGAAAGAACCAGGGCTAGGCCTTCTCCGCCCAGACATCCAATGACTTCCATACCCATTTCCAGTCACCGCCGACTAATAAGCCGCACTCACGCAGCGTAGGTTAGCATCAAGCTCGCTTCTATCTGGAACGCGAAGATGATAAATATGCAGGGAAGTGAATCAGGGACGTTGATGCAAAGCCCTCGATCTCCATTCGTCGCAGTCACCGTATTTAGCAGTATCGGTGTTTGATCCAGAAGGCATTTTCTCAGCTTGGTGCAAAATCAGAGATTTTGTCAGAGAGAGGCTCAAAATCACTTGATGAATCTTGAAAAACCTATAAAATTTTATGTCCGGTCTGTGCGGTCTATTAAGGCAACAATTTCCGAGAGGGCAAATGCGTTCAGACACCATTACGAATTGGCTGGAGCAATTAAGTTTAAGGAAATAGATATGAATAAGCTTGGGTTAACATGTTCAGAAAAAATGTTTAGGCCGAGCATGAATATGAGGAGCTAAAAGCTGAGGGTGCAGAGTGGTGGAGATGGGACTTCTTGCTGCCACGTTGCAAGCAATGAGGGGCACTGGTAAGGGAGCTATAACTGACCTTGAGGAAGGTTGCTGATTGTTGGGAATATACATCATTGGAAACGTGGGTGCTGGGGAGTTCTTTTCCACAAAAATAGAATTTTTAGTAGGCTCTGTCTACATGCATGTTAAGGGCTCAATCTTTCCTACTGTTGCTGCCTATCTATAAGGGTGTTAAGAGTTCAAGATGTCCTACTGTTGTAGTCCATAGTCTAAATAAGGAGGCTACTGTACGTTTCTCAAAGCTTATGAAGCAGAACCAAGAGCTAAATAACAGGTAGAAAATGCTGTGCATTAAATCAGTAGGAGAAGCTATTATACAGCAAAGGAACAGCCTATGACTAAAACTCTTTAGCATGCTTCAAAAAGAGGAGAAGATTAATAAGGAGGAAATGAATAACAGTAGGAAGGAAAAACTCACAACAAGCTTTATCCAGTGCAGAAAATAGAAGGAAAGTTCTAAGCATTAAAGTGTTGGAATCTAGATCAAAGTTTGAGAATGTCTTCCCAGAGTGTCAAGTGGCAAATTCAGAAAACGTAAAACAACAAGCACATGAGAAACAGAAGACAGAGCTAGCAAATGTCAAGATCAATACATTCAGGTTTTGTTTCGAGAGGTGTTCACATTCTTCCAGATTGTCATCAAACAGAAGCATAGTCTACGATACATAAGCAAAATTTTCAAGAAGGCAAATATACCCAGAGGAAAGTGACTGCACTCTACAGAAGCAAGCAATGGCATGAAGAAGATGACAAACTTACAGCTTTGAAGCCTTGAAAATGCTTGTTTCTCCCCGTCGACGTTTATGCAGCGAGATTTTGGCCAATCTCGTAAAACGCAGCAACGCCGTCCCAGCCCATTTCTTTCTGTCTGAAACAACAAAGTTACAGATTGTTGGAAGACCAAAAGAAAGGGAAGAAAGCAAAACAAAAGGAAGAAAGTAGCAGAAGCAAGGAAAATAAACTCACCACCTTCCAATAAACGAAGAAGTCCTCTTGACAAGAGCTCTCGAGGTCTCTCTCTTGCTGTTACCGATTTTTTTTCAGAACTTGGGAATAGTATAAAAAATGTGTATAGAACGACTGAGAAGATGTGTGCTTGGTGGTGAATGCATGAAGGGAGCCAAGGGCATTTATAGAGCCCAAATAACAGAAAGAAGCTGTTATGTGAATACTTTGCAGATGTTGTATTTGAGGCAGGTAACAAACATTTGGCTTTTGCAGAAATGGTACCATGAAACTGTTAAGGCAGGTGCTCCTATAGTTTTCAGAAATTGAATTGCAGAAGTTGTTGAAGAAGCAAACAAAAAATGTGCTTGTACCCCAAGATTCACAAAAAAAATCGATATGTATACATGTATATGTATATATACCTGTATATCTTTTCAAGCAAAACAAGAGAGCCATTAAATGCGTCGCAGGAGTTTGTTGCAAGAATTGTTGGGTTCAGAAACATGAAGACAAATTTTTTCATATACGTGTAAAGCTAGGTGCTCCCAATCCAGTCCATGATATTTTCAGAATTCTGAAGACAAAAAAAAAAACAAAAAAAAAGAAGTCACTTAATGCATGCAGCAACTTGTCTTCTCTTCTTCAAATATTAAATGAGTCGCTGGCCAAATATCATTCAAAAGGGAAGTCTTGAACAAAGTGTTATACCAAATAAGAAATATATATGGTTGCTGCTCTGCATGCCTTCTTTCAGATATGCTGTGGAGATATTAACAAAAGGGGGGACTGCTTGTACCACCCTTTCACTGCAAGTTTGCAATGCATGGTACTTATGTTGCAAAAAAAAATGTATATAAAGAAGAAACGAACAAAAGCTCCTGCAGCAGCATTAATGATCCACAGATACTTGGACCATTTCAAAGACTGGTTGCGACAGGGTTTAAAGAAATGACAAAAACAAAAATCTTGGTGGAAATGGGCCATTTAAACATAATGGGCTACAATTTATCCAATTTGGGCCATTAAACAAATTTAAAATGACTTGGGCCCAATGTACTTTGTCATTTGAAATGAAAGCAAATAAGATGGAGAAGTATCGTAATTTTACCTTAATTTGGCCAAAATAAAAGGCCCAATTTCTTTTATGCTTCAAACAAAAAAAAAGAAAAAAAAAGAACTCTTAGATATGAGTATAAACTATCTAATAAATTTTAAATCAAATTGAAGCACTCCTTGAAATGAGTATAAACTTTCTAAAAAAAAAAAAAAGAACTCCTAGATATGAGTATAAACTATCTAATAAATTTTAAATCAAATTGAAGCACTCCTTGAAACGAGTATAAACTTTCTAAAATAAAAATCAAATTCAAGAACTCCTTAGATATGAGTTAAAACTATCTAGCAAAATTTTCAAATATGAGACTCGTCCACCTTCAAGGCAACTCGCTCATGAACTCGTCTCATGTGGGCATTTGTAATCAATTAAATTGTCATCACCAATCAAATGACGTCACGTGGAAATTAAACAATTGAAATGTCCAAATTATATCATTTATTTACATTTTAGGAATTTTAATTCCTAAATTAAATAAATAAATTGGTATTCAACATGTGAAAAAATCTCGACCAATAGAAATGCGACACGTGATGAGCTCACACAAGAAATGGCCACATTGTTGTAGAGAATCACAAAGGGCACAAGGCACCAATGAAACGATGCCACGTAAGCCCTAATGAATACACCAATGAAATAACGCCACCTAAGCCCTAAATGCACCCTCTTTTGCCTATAAATAGAGGGCTTGACCTAAGGAAACAACAACAAGTTCAAGAGCTCAAGTTTGGAGAAGGATTCATCGGAGAAAGCTCTCTTCAATCTTCAAGGCATTCAGGTTGGAGATTCAAGGCGTTCTTCGCGTTCTTCCCCAGAAATCATCCCAAACTTGACGTTCGATCCGGATCCGAGGTGCTCGGCCCTCCAATCGGCGTTATCAACCTCAAATCCTCAAGAACAACTTGAAGATTCAAAGCGTTCTTCAACAAATCATCCCAAAAACGACGTTTGATTCGGAACCAAGATGAAAATACTTCGAATCGACGTTATAAACCTCCAAACATCGGATTCCTGAAGATCGAAGAGTAAGAACAACTTGAAGATCTTGAAGAACGACGATGAACAAATCCTGAAGAGAAGAATCAGAAAATTTAGATAGAGAATCGAACCACAAATTGTAATTTCAATCCAAAATCTGTTCTTTGTACGATTTTCCGGTGTTTATTAATTTAAATACACGGAATTTGTGTTACAATTATTACTTGAGATATGTTTAAAATGACATTGAACTCTTATGATTATTTGTCGCAGAAAAACTGCAATTCTAGATCTTTTGGTATTTCTATTGCTCGTCTAGTTGTCTGTGAAATATATAATTCCATGTTGGTATTTTAAAATAGCGAGATATTATTATTCAAATTTTAAATCAAACTAATTTTAAGAAACAATGTTGTTTTAATTCCAAAGGTAGACGAAACCAAGCAGACAATCTATATGTCATTTTCATCATTCTTTTTTTTTCCCTTTCTTATATATAGAGTCAATAAAATCAAATTATGATTATAATTTTTTTTTTATCCAATATTAACTTTTTTATTTTTTTTAGAAGAATCAACTATTAACTTTAACTATTGGAGTGTAGCTTAATTATATAAACGTTTACTATCATTTTCATCATTGGTTTTTCTTGTTCTCCTTCTCCCCGGATTAAACAAATGTAATCGAGTCGAGTTAGAGCTAGAACTAATTTAATTAGACAAAAACGTGTATGAGACCGTCTAACGGGTCTCTTGCGTTAGACGAGTCAAATAGGACTCAAACCCGTCCAAAAACTCATCCAAACCTGCAAAAAGGTCAACCCACGCGCGTATCACTAGATATAAAGTAAAGTATCACTACTTATATGTGGGTTTTAATTTAGTTGATTTATTTATCTTTTTTTTTTAATATTTATTAATTCTCTAGACATCATGTATCACTGTATATGAAGTAAAGTATCACTAATTATATGTCGAAGTATCATCACTTAATATGAATTGAAGTATCATCAATTATAAAGTGTTTTCACATGTTAAAAAAATGAATTATTTTCTATATAAATCATAATGTGGATTTTTGAATTAATTCAAAAAAATTATAATGTGAGGTATTAATTTAGTTGATTCATTTATCTTCATTTTTTTGGAATATTTGTTGATTCTCCAAACATCATGTATTACTATATATGAAGTAAAATATCAATAATTATGTGTTAATTATATATCAAAGTATCACTTAATATGAATTAAAATATAATCGACTATGAAATGTTTTCAATGAATGAATTATTTTCTACACAAATCATAATGTGAACTTTTAAATTAATTCAAAAATAAATAAATATATATTTATAAAAAAATATAAAAATAAAAAAGTGAAAAAAAAGGAAAAGGGGGATGGAGAGGGGAAATGGAACCACTAAAAAGGAAAAATAAAAAGAGGGACCATCTAATGGGTCAAATAGAAATCCGTCTAACGTAAGAGATCCGTTTGAGGATATCACACAAGTATACCTCATTTAATTAATATGGCGCTCGAGCAGTATGTTTTTAATAAAGTTGGTAATTTGTGATTAATAAAACAAGGTGCTTTGAGATGTTGAGTGAAGCCATAAAGCAGGTGGATGTGGTTATATCATTGCTGCAACTAAAGAAGCAGGAAATACTAAGGTGTGACAAAATTGTTTTCGATTTTGTATTTTTATTTTACTAATTAACAATGTTTGTTTCCAAATTCCGATGGATGGTAGAATTGTTAAATAGAGGTGTCGGTGGGGGAGGAACGTAAGCCCTTCTTTGATTCTGAGTCCAGCCTGTTAGTTCCAACATCAAACAAATCCCCACCCTTCATTTTATTTCTTGGTCCCATCTCATGCAATCATATTAATTGCCCCCTTTTTTATTTTAATATATCCATTTGTACATTTATATATAATTATCAATTCTCGAGTTTGCCCTTTAAATGATCTCATGTATTTGGAATTGGAGGTACATATATAGCTTCCTAAATTTCGATCAAAGCGATTGATCAATAAAATATAATGACACAAATTTTTCACGAGGGAATTTAAAAATATAAGAGACGAAAGTTCATGACATTATTTTTTTCTTATATTTGGAACTAAATGGTATTTTATATACATATATTTTTGAAGTTTAGGTGATTTTTGCAAAATAGTCGGCCAAAAATAAAATCCCAATACTGAGGTGTGAGGGTATTCTCGTAAATAAACACTATTATTTACATTTATAATAATTAATTATAAATGATGAAAAAGGATGAAAAAGAAGAACGTGAAATAGACAGCTGATCTAACACAGTCTGTCGTCGGTGGACTGCTCTTCTTCTTTGCTTCTCTTCGCATTTCATCCAAACAAAATAAATCCAAATTTCCACCAGAAATTTTGATTCTTGCCTCCATTCTCTGAAAAAATTAATTTTAAGCAGAGGAAAAAGAATCTCGAAATTTCACTGGTGTGAGTAAGTCGTTAACCCTTCACTTTCTTTCCCGTTCTTTAATCTTCAATGCATTTGATGTATCCATGTTGAGAACCCATTATTCAATTTATTTGCTAGTTTAAATCAAGCCCATTATTCAATCTTTTACCAAAACCCATAAATCCCCCACTCTCATCTTGAATTCTCGATTTGTTTCGTAAAATTTCTGACTTTTTTGTTTGCTTGGCTAAGCAGAAAAATGGAGGCCAGCAGCAGAGGGTTCGCGAAGATGTGTTTGGCAATCTGCGTCTTAACAATGGCGGCGGGTTTGGTGAGCGCTGCCGACAAAGAAATAATTGTGAAGACGGTGAAGGGGGAGAAGGTGTGCGCCCAAGGATGGGAGTGTAAGGGTTTCTCGAAATTCTGCTGCAATCAAACCATCTCCGACATCTTCCAGACCTACCAATTCGAGAATCTCTTCTCCAAGAGGAATTCTCCGGTGGCTAACGCCGTCGGATTTTGGGATTACCGGTCGTTCATCCTCGCCGCCTCCTTGTACGAGCACCTCGGATTTGGCACCACCGGTGGCCAGACTATGCAGATGAAGGAGATCGCTGCATTCCTTGGCCACGTCGGCTGCAAAACTTCCTGTGAGTTTATCTTTATACGGCTTCTTGTATTTATTTATTATTTATTTTTCAGTTGGACCTCTAAAAATATGTATATTGGGATGTGGAGTAGTAATTTATCGTTTTGGTGTCGAGGTGAAACGGAAGGAATTTGATACGCTGTTGATGCTATTAATGTGTAGTTTGTTTAATATGTGCTTTGGATCTTGATTGTTGGTGTGAATTTGAGCTTGTAGCAGATGAAGTTTTGTAAAGTAAGTAACTTTGTGAATGTAGTTGGGGAATTTAGTGATCTAACTATTTAGTTCTCGAAGTCGAAGCAATTATGGGGAAAATTATTTTTGTTTACCCAATTGATGTTGACTTTGTCTTTTCCCAAAGATTTCTTCTGGGGATTGGGTTGATTAGGTTGGTGCAAATATGTCATTTTAGTTGCCAATTAATACAGTCTAGTGAAATGCGACCTTTGATCTGTTAATCATTTTGTTCTTTTCAAGGTATATTTTGCTATTCATGTTGATAATTTAGTTGGATGTCGCCAAATAATATCTGCAAGATGTCAAGAATTGCTTGATTGATTGTGGCTACTTCCATCTGTTAAGTTAAGTTATGTTGTGGAATAGATGATAAGTTCACATCTGAAGAATACAACTTATCAAGTGGCAAATAGTCATTATTGGCTCCTAGTTTCTGTCCTTGATTGAAGATCACTGATGTTAGATTTTCTCCACATTCTTATTTTGGGAAAATGAAGCTGTGTGTGGAATTAATACCTTAGACATGAACATTAAAAATTTTGGAGAATTTGAGACATAAAATTATTGTTATATAGAAGCAGAAATTTGGTTGAGCTCGTGAATCCGGTTATTGAATTGGCTTTGGGGGAAACAATATGGTAGACATGAGAGAGATTCTTGTATCTTATTTATTGCATAAACATCTAGTGTGTAAATCATGCAGGTGGTTATGGAGTGGCCACGGGTGGACCACTGGCTTGGGGTCTGTGCTTCAACAAGGAAATGAGTCCCAGCCAAAAATATTGTGATGAAAACTACAAATATGAGTATCCATGTGCTCCTGGAGCAGAATACTATGGCCGTGGTGCTCTTCCAATCTATTGGTACTCTTATCTTTTCCTTAAGCTTTTTCTTATTCTCCTTAATATATATCCTTTCTTTTTTGGTTATCCTTGCTGTTAGAAACCCTGTTGTTGATAAGTATTTTGACTTGATCTGATGGTAGTGAATCGACTAATGCTAGTCTCTTACTGCCTACTCACTAATCCACCTTCACCTTTGGTCTTGTTAGTTAGAGAATGAAATTTACCCTCTGCTAGGAATCATGTGTTATGTTTTATAAGAAATAATTAAGGAATCAATCCCTTGAGGAAGCTCAGCCTATCAATGTAATCTTTATTCAATGTCCCTTAGGTTTCCACGTCATACGCTCTGGATTTGCTAACTTGCTGTGTAAATAAAATGTCCCGTCTTGTTGTAATATCATTACAGGAACTACAACTATGGAGCTATTGGTGAAGGCATCAAGCAAGATTTATTGCACCATCCCGAATACGTTGAACAAAATGCCACTATTGCTTTCCAGGCTGCAATTTATAGGTGGATGACACCAGTCAAAAAGGGACAGCCATCTGCTCATCAAGTTTTCGTTGGGGACTGGAAACCCACAAAAAATGACACATTAGCTAAACGAGTTCCTGGATTTGGAGCCACGATGAATCTTTTGTATGGGGACTACACATGTGGCCAGGGTGACATTGATCCCATGAACAACATCATATCTCACTACCTGTATTATCTCGACTTATTGGGTGTTGGTCGTGAACAGGCAGGACCTCATGAAGTACTGTCCTGTGCCGAACAGGCTCCGTTCAATCCTACTTCCAAATCGTCATCTTGAAAAACCTTGGTTTGTGTCTGAATCTCTCTTGGAACGCCATATAATAAGATTTGCCTTGGCGGACCTCGCCCGTATTTGTGTGATTATTGGTTAGAGTGAAGTTGTAATGTGTCGACTGGTATTGTTATACAGGTTTTGTGAATTCAAATTTGTTCTGTTGCTAGTGTATTATTACTGTGTAATATTTGATACGTGAATGTACTTTGCCAGTTCATACCTGAGAACACATTATATTTGATTATTATTTATTTATTTTTTGGGGGTGGGGCTTATTATCATTATTTCTTTCTTTGTTGTTTGATCACAACCATATGTTTTCATTATTTTCAGCATTAAGATTGGCATCCTAATGAATCCAGAGATTTTAATTTCGAAGTCTTTGCAACCTTTATGCAAGTTGTAGAATAAATGGTTTGCAGCCTTGGCTTTATGTTTTCAAAATTTTGCTCGCATTTTTTTGCTCTTTTTTATATCTAGCAGAGAATTCGTACGTTCCACGTGTTTTGCTTGGTTTTGTTTTTTTAGATAAATTAATATAAGTTTTATAGTCCAATTGTTATTATTGTAGTTTTTCTTAACCAAGCAGTTTAGTTTAACTTGAATTTTCAAAATGGAATATTGATCCACCGGTTTCGACTGATTTTTCCATCCGTGTTTACTATTATGGTTCTAAATTGCTTAAGTAAATAAAATTGATTAATAAAAGAATCGGAAATTTTTTTACCATATGACTCAAGTTATATAAATGTTACTTCTTAAAAAAAAACAAAAAAAGTTATATGGATGTTAGTGAACTCAAAATACTCTCACTTAGGATTGAATATGTTATTCATAGGAATATTGGTAACAATTTTAATTTAAATTTTAGTTTTTAATTACGCAACATTATAAACATGCAATCATTATCAAATTCAAAACAGTTTTTAGTTTGAATTTTAATTTAATATGTTAAATATGTAAATATTAAGCAACTACACAGACCATCTAACGACATAGTAGGTATTTGTGCAACTTTTTTTTATTCAATAATTGTGTGATTTTGGCTTGAGCTAAGTTAGTTTATGGCCGTTAGTAATTTTTTTTTTTTTTTAAAAAGACTAACGATTGATGCGCCTCCACTCCATGATTAGTGATTAAGAGAGTTTTCTCAGTATCAATTTTTTTTTTTGAAGAATTAATTTTAACACTGTTTTATCTCGTTTAAATTCAATTCCATTCATATATTTTGAAAACAATTTAAAAAAAATTAACATACATACCTTGTTCTCTTGATATAACATCGTCTGCACTAATAATTCTTGATAGTGGAAAAGCATTATCAAAATCCATGTTGGGAACTGAAACACATTTTCAAGTATAAAATTACATAAATAAATAAATTAATTATATAAATATGATTACATTAAAAATAAATAATTTTATTGTTACAATGTAATAAATATAGGAAATAATTAACATTATTGATGATAGACTTTGTGCCATTAATTTTTTTAATATTTTGATGTCAACTCATTTTGCCTTTTGAAAAAAGAAATGGATATTGCAATGGGTCATAACATCCATAATAATATTTTATTATGTGTCTCTTGCCGGAATTAACATGAACTACAATGTCTCGCTCTAATGGAATGTTGCCATTATTCCCTTCAACCCATATATAGCTAGCTGCTACTTGATATGCATTTGGAGAATTGTATACTCGTTGATCTAAGTTCACGTATTTTGAGATATAAAGTTGAACATTATTATATAATAAGAAATTTCATGAAATTAGAATCCAAATTATTTTTGGGATTAGTTAAATTATGGTCTTAGAGAAACTATAAGATCAAGAAAAGTTTCGACCTTAGTTGAGCATCTAAATTAAAATTAGAATTTAAAACTAGACTTTAATGGGATCATTTGAAATCGAGATCATTCAAATCAGACTTCATTTGTTCTTTTCATAGAATTTATTCTTGACATTTTGAACAAAATAAAAATAGTTCTAAGCAAGTCTAACAATCTTATTCAATTAAAGGCCAATTTCCGGCCCATTTATTCAGGCCACTTCCAACCAATTCATCAATTATTATACATATTACTACAAGTGGGCCTAGTCATTAAGTGAATAAATTGAAGACGAAAATTATTTGTTCAATTGGGATGATTATTAAGGCAATCACCAATCATTTTTGACCATTTGGGAAGTCATGGGAAGATATTAGTGTACATGATATTATTAGAACACGTGTGTGTTGAGTTTATATATATATATATATATAGGGTTGGGTTCCAGAAGGAACCATACCCCATGTGAGAACCGAGAACCAATCTCAGCCACAGATCTCGCCTATTTGGACGGCCAAGATTTGTTCTAAAATTAAAAAAAAACGCGGTGGCATAATTGTAATAACGTCCAACTTCGCTGCCCCTGAATCTTAGTAAGGGTAAAATCGGAAATTTTAATTTATATGTGATTCACGCGTATATTTTTCAATTTAGGATTTTAGCATTGTCATTCCCTATTTTAGCACTGTCATAACTTATTTTAGCACTAACATGACCCTTGTTTAGCATGACAATTGTTTAGAATCCTCTCGAAACGACTGGATTTCTTTCATGATCTCGCCCTGATTTTCAAGGATTAATCTCATCACGCTCGACATCCCCATCTGCATCTCGAAACTTGAGAATCTTCGGGGAGATCACATAGATGCACAAGTCCTAAAATGTAACGCTCAAGATCCACAAACACATTCATCAAGCAATCAATAGATCGAATCATCAAAATTTTCAGTGGAGACACACATCAATTAAACTAATTCGACAATAATCAAGAATGTGATAGATATATCTACAATAAAAAAATATCATCGGCATATTTTTATGCTTCATGATCTTTCATTTTTAGCACTGTAGTTTAGAGTTTAGCATTGTATATGTGATTCACACGTATATTTTTCAATTTAGGGTTTTAGCATTGTCGTTCTCTATTTTAGCACTGTCATGACTTATTTTAGCACTAACATGACCCTTGTTTAGCATTACAATAAAAAAATATCATCGGCATCTTTTTATACTTCATGATCTTCCGTTTTTCGCACTGTAGTTTAGAATTTAGTATTGTATATGTGATTTACGCGTATATTTTTCAATTTAGGGTTTTAGCATTGTCATTCCCTATTTTAGCACTGTCATGACTTATTTTAGCACTGTCATGACTTATTTTAGCACTAACATGACCCTTGTTTAGCATGACATCAGTGTACTGTATTTCTTCTACTTGAGTGGTTTTTATTTGGCTGTTGTAACAGGTGTTTGCAGAGAAACAAATGCAAAAGTCATAGATGAATTTTTGTCTGAATGTATTTGTCACGTTTATAAATTATATAACATAATACTTATCACTTATTAGTTCACAATTCCAAGGCTGTCAGCGAAGTTAGAAGATTCGTGGATGGAACTTTAGACTTGAAATACTGTGTGCATTATTTCATTCGCACAAGTCCGCAATCACCCCAAAAAATGTGTAGAAGAACAAAATAAAATCAGTTAACCGAACAAAAAAAAGAGTTAATTTGGTACAGTTACTTAAGCTCTATATGATTCGGTTCTTTATTTATTTATTTTTTGATTTATTGGGTTCAATTGTAAAATAGCCAAAATATAGCCGAATAGGTCGGTTGCTTATAAGTGTATTATTGTGCATTCTCTTTTAAAATGACTACTAACATTACTTTTTTAAAAATTAATTATTTACATAATTTACTAAGTATAAATATTTAATAATTAATATAGGAAAACAACCACTTTCACTTAGTAAATCATGTAAGTAGCCACTTTCTTAAAAAGTAACGTTCTTTTGATTTGTAGTCGAAAGAATCATTCATCTAGAATAACGGAGAATCATACAACTCGACTGTTCCTATCATTTTCCCACTATTGTACAATGCTCTCACCATCAATGTATCAACTTCCTTCTTGTAGCCATGTCGAGATTCATCTTCACCAACATCAGTCAAATCCTTAATCAATACGTGCTCCTTCTCTTGCACAATTTCCTCTTCAATCCATTTGATTTCTGTTCAAGTCCAGCAATGCTAAAACAGTTCATAGTAGTGCTAAATTTTGTTACAACAATGCTAAAATAGTTCACAGTAGTGCTAAAGTACTGATAGTGAAAAATTTAAGATAATAGAAGCAGTGATGTATATTACAAATATCCATTCTTAGAAGCAACAACATGCCCATCAACTCTCTTAGAGGCTGTAAGGGAAATGAATAAAGCACAATGGGAAAGCAGCACTAAATGTCACAAGCTTCCCATGATTGTCCTTTCAAATGAAGGGTGCAAAAATCATTGAATACCTGCAACCATGTAAAAATTCACAAAGCTTTGTTATTATTATGTCTTTCTCATCGTAAATAAAAAACTACAAATGCTAACACTATCACCTACCAAAATATTTAAACATTAACTAACAGTGCTAAAAAAAG
Source organism: Perilla frutescens (assembly GCA_026008535.1). Lineage (NCBI taxonomy): Eukaryota > Viridiplantae > Streptophyta > Magnoliopsida > Lamiales > Lamiaceae > Perilla > Perilla frutescens. The sequence goes on along the minus strand of BRKX01000010.1, from coordinate 46,838,801 downwards.
AAATAGAAGTGCTAAAATATAAACTATAAGTGCTATAAAATATAAACTACCAGTTTTGATGGTGAATTAAAGAGAATCGTGTGAAAAAATCACAGGAAAAGTACAACAAAATTTTTGGATGGTTCACATTCAGGTGTGTAAAATTCAGAAAATAAAGGCGCAATCTCCAAAGTGGTAGAAACACAATCTGCACATTAATCAATACACAACTAATCACGTTAATGCTTAATAATGCTAAAATTGTTCACAGTGGTGCTAAAATAGGTTACGGGCAGGGCTAAAACTAATTACACCAGTGCTAAAAATACGTGTTGATCCTCAAAAATAAAAAGTTCAATTTAATCAGCTTAATCAATATAAAACACAACAAAATCGAAGAAAATCACAGAAAAAGTACAACAAAAATATTTTTACCCGGCTTCATCATCCAAGAACAACGAACAACCAAAACTCTAGGGGAACTCGCGTGAATGATGATTAAGATGAATCGACTGGAATATGGATTACATAAACACAGCAAAATCAAAGAGAAATCAAAGAGAATCACGTGAAAAAATCTCAGCGTCATCAATCTTATCGAACAAATCTAAAATAAAAACGGATAAAAAAATCGCAGCAAAATACAGCAAAAACTTTTTTACCCGGCATCTTCATCAAATAACATCGAACAACAGAAACTCCAGACAAAAAATCGCGTGAACACCGATTGAGATGAATAAAAATCGAAGAGAATCGACTGAAATTTTGATTATATAAACATAAAGGAAATCGATATGTAGAAGGAAAGAGATTTCGATTGTAGATGGGAAAGATATTTCATGCCAAAAATAATAGAATTTCTAAATTACGAAAATACCCTTGCTTCATTAAAAAGTCTGTAATATTACAGTAATGCCACCGCGTTTTTTTTAAGTTTGGAACAGATCTTGGCCGTCCGAATAGGCGAGATCTGTGGCTAAAATTGGTTCTCAGTTCTCACATGGGGGTGTAGTTCTCACATGATCCCATCTCTCTCTCTCTCTCTCTCTATATATATATATATATATATATATATATATAAGTTGAGGGTTTCCACTTATGTTAAATCAAAAGCAAAGAAAGAAAAAAAAAACGTCAGGAAGGAAAAAGAAAATCGTACAAGAAAAATAGGAAGAAAAAAAGAAAAGAAAAGAAAAGAAAAGAAAAGAAAAGAAAGGTGAGTTTTTACCCTCCGATGTTTCTTTAATTCGATGTTATTTGATCTATTTAATTTCGGATTTGGTTATAAATATTAAAAGAATCTAATTTTTAAATTCATATTTTTTTTAGTTCTAGTTTAATACTTGAAAATTAAATTAGGATTTTTAGAAAACGTGATTTTGTCTTATAAGTAAAATATTGTATATTGCTCAAAATAAATTCTAAAAATTCACTTCTATGTGTTAAATCGAGCTTTTTAGTTATTAAATTCGGTTCAATTCATCTTTATCCCTATTCAATTCTATCTGTAAAGTCTAATAAATTCTCAAATAAAATCACTAACTTGATTCAATCCATCAAATGCGCATTATTCGCCCATTTGACTCTATTTCAATTCCAAACGATCCCAAGACATAGGAAATTCCTACTTAAGTTATTTATGATCTAAGTTATTACCTTATTGACCTATTTGAGGATTCTAAGTTAGAATTTTAATTTTATAGGTCGAGACGAGCTGAAAGCATAGTAGCTTCTCACGCATAAATTGCACTGTATATTGAGATCATCCAGGTGGATTTTTCTATAACTCACAACTATGTTTTAAATTCGTCCATGAAAAGTATGTTAAATGTTTTTAATAACATTGTTTACGCAATGATTGGATGTGTTGAGACTTCATGCATTGAGGAATTCTAACTTACAAGCGAGACGGTTTACTTTGTGACTAAATGTCTAGATAAGTAACCGTAAAGTATCATGTGATCACATTGGGTCTCTCATCTAATGAAGAAGAGTAAACTTTGTTATAAAGAATGTTCATGGTTATTTTCCATGATTTATGCAGTATAACAGTTTTAAAGCATGAAAGTTTATCTTGGACGAATGTTAATGCCCACTGAGTGTTTTCTGGCACTCAACCCAAATATTTTCAAATATTTTCAGGTCCTGGAGATCGAGCTGGTTGATGACGTGTTGCTGGTTTGGGTTTTGATGGTTGACCCTTATGTGGTTTTTACTTAAAACCATCTTTAAACTTATGTTTGTATATTAAATATTAAATGCTTTCGTTGATACTCTGTAAAATCTTTAAGTTTGAAAGTTGTTGACCCCCGTGGTCAATTTTGACTGTATATACAAATATTTTGAATGTATATATGGGTTGACCGTGGCGCTTTTAAATGTGTGGCCTGTTTGGCTATATATATTGCTTGTTAACAGGTCATTTGGTTATGTGTGAGTTTGTGATTGCGAAAAGCCTTGTTGAAAGTTGACTTTGAAAGCACCTGAGTGTGTGGTTCGAATATTTTTAAGTTGAGGTGCTGCCCGTTTACAAATTATTTGTAAAGTTAATTTAATTTCTTGAAAAATATTTATCACGTAAACATGTACGTACGTCTTTTTGTGACGTTTTGGTCCTAGTGGGACTGGGGCGTTACAGGTGGTATCAGAGCAGGTCTACGTGATTGTAGGCCTGTGATGTTTTCAAAATTGAAATATTTTAAGTACTGTGTTATTGAAATGGTTACCCATAACCTAACAGCTATTGTCTACGCCAAGCTTACTCTGAGAAGGTACTAAAGTTCATGTTTTAAATTTCTTTAGTGCCTTATGAAAAGTATATGTGTATAATTGTATGCAAGATATATAAATGCAAGTGATCTCAATGTGTAATTTAAAGCATGGTGAAAAGTATGATTTTATAGCATTGTGAAAGTTATGTTTTACAAAGCATGGTTATCAGTGTATTCATGTCAAATCTATTTGATGCATAAACATCATCTGAGCTAGTTTTAGATCAGAACTTAGCTGGGATTTGAACATAGAGGTGCTGAACATAAGTACCTAATATGACTTGAGAGCTTTTTTAGCTCACTAGAATTTTATGATCTATATGAATCTAAGTGCATTGTATCGTTGCCTTAGAATCTTGTAAGAGTATTTGTCGATCAAAAGAATCTGACGTATGAAATACATGTATAGGATGCCGCAAAGACGTCAAAATAATCAAGCTCAAAATCCTCCACAAAAAGATACAGCACGTGTTATCGCTCAGTTTCGAGCATACCAACCTCCGATCTTTAACGGTCAAGGTGAACCGACTGAGGCTGAAGAATGGCTACGAATGATGGAACGCACATTCGCGTACATGGTGTGTACCGACTCGCAACGCATCGCATGTACAATCTTCCAACTCACTGGTGATGTTGATCATTGGTGGGAAACACATAGGAGGTCGATGACGCCTGAACAATTTATGAATATGACTCGGGAGGATTTCAAGCAAGCTGTTATGCGGAAGTTTGTTCCCATGTGTTATCAGGATCAAAAAGAAACTGAGTCATTACAATTAACTCAGGGAAGTATGACCATGAATGATTATGAACGGAAGTTCAATCAGTTATCCAGGTATGTTCCACACCTGACAGACACTGATGAGAAAAAAGCTCATAGCGGGGCACGGCATGGCCACGTACCCTGAAACTCTTGAACAAGCTCAAGATGTGGAATCATCACTTCACAAGAATGAGAACAAGGTTGATGAGCCGAATGGGAAAAGAAAGTGGAATGATAACAAGAATAAAGGTCGTAGTTTCGATAAAAAGGCTAGGATGAGAGGGGGATCAAAACCTAAGACACAACAAGAAAAACCATTATGTCAAACTTGTGGAAAGAAACATAATGGTGAATGTATGAAGGGAAGAAATGTGTGTTATAGGTACTGGCAACCAGGACATATGGCATATAATTGTCCAATGAATAAAGGGAAAGAAGTGGCTAGGCCAGGCCAACCTCCGATAAGAAATGCTCGAGCATTTGCTCTTAATCGACAAGATGCTGCACGGGAGCCTGGAAATATGGCAGGTATGATTAGTATATCAAATATGCCTGTACTTGCATTAGTTGACACTGGAGCTTCGCATTCATTTATATCTGCTGCACTATGCTCTAAGCTAAAACTGACTAAGGAAAAACTTAGTGAGGCCTTAGAATTAAGTATACCTTCGGGGAGGATCTTAATTGCTGATCAAATATGCAAAAACATAGATTTGAACCTTGGGTATAGATCACTAAGTGCAGATCTACATGTTTTAGACTTGAGAGACTTTGATATTATCCTTAGAATGGATTGGCTAGAAGCTAACCATGCTACAGTTAAGTGTCTTGAAAAGGAGCTAATCTTCCAAAGACCGAAAGAACCGGAATTCACTTTCCATGGATCAAAGTTGGGAACTAGAGTAAGAGTTATTTTCGCAATGAAAGCAATGAAGATGCTTAGAAGAGAAGGATGTGAATCGTTCTTAGTGAGTTTGATAATGAATAAGTCAGAGAAGATGACAATTGATGATGTACCTATGGTGCGGAATTATAAAGACGTGTTTCCAGACGACTTGCCAGGTCTGCCTCCAGACAGACAGGTTGAGTTTACAATAGACTTGCTACCGGGAGCTGCTCCAGTATCAAGAGCGCCGTATCGCATGGCACCAAAGGAGTTAGAGGAACTAAAGGTTCAACTACAAGAACTCTTAGATAAGGGTTATATTCAACCCAGCGTCTCACCGTGGGGAGAACCTGTGTTGTTCGTTAAGAAAAAAGACGGAACGCTCCGAATGTGCATAGACTACAGAGAGTTGAATAAATTAACTATCAAGAACAAGTATCCACTTCCCAGAATTGATGATTTATTCGACCAATTAAAGGGAGCAGGTGTATTCTCCAAGATTGATTTAAGATCTGGGTATCATCAGCTTAAAATTCGGAGGGATGATATACCTAAGACTGCATTTCGCACACGTTATGGTCACTATGAGTTTATAGTGATGCCTTTTGGTCTTAGCAACGCACCTGCAGTTTTTATGGGTTTGATGAATCGAGTTTTTCATCCATGTCTAGATAAATTTATAATCATCTTTATTGATGACATACTGATATATTCCAAGAATGAAGAACAACACATTGAGCATTTGAAAATTGTGCTAGACACACTACGAAGGGAAAGACTTTATGCCAAATTCAGCAAATATGAATTTTGGTTAAAGGAAGTGGTGTTTTTGGGACACATTGTCTCAGACCAGGGCATTAAAGTGGACCCTGCCAAGGTAAATACAGTTAGTGAATGGAAAACCCCGACAAGTGTACATGAGATACGTAGTTTCTTGGGTCTAGCTGGGTACTGTAGAAGATTCATTGAAGGATTCTCCAAGATAGCAAGGCCTATGACCCATCTATTGAAAAAGGAGAATAAATTCAAATGGACTGATGATTGTGAGGGAAGCTTCCAAGAATTGAAAAGGAGGTTAGTTACTGCACCAGTACTAGCAATACTAGAGGAATCTGAAGGGTTCGTGGTTTTCACGGACGCATCAAAATAGGGTTTAGGTTGTGTTCTGATGCAAAATGGAAAGGTGATTGCGTACGCGTCACGTCAATTGAAACCACATGAGAATAACTACCCAACACATGATTTGGAATTGACTGCCGTGGTGCATGCATTGAAAATTTGGAGACATTATTTATATGGTGGAAAGAGTGTGATTTACTCAGATCACAAAAGCTTAAAATATCTATTTGAGCAAAAAGAGCTTAACATGAGGCAAAGAAGATGGTTATAGCTGGTCAAAGATTATGACTGTTCCATCTAATACCATCCAGGGAAGGTAAATGTTGTTGCTGATGCCCTAAGCAGGAAGAATCGAGTAGAATTGAGTTACCTGATAACTCAACAAGAACACATCGTCAGGGACTTTGCCAAACTTAGCATTGAAGTTGTAACTCCACCAGATAGCATAAGTGCGCATATAACAACAATGATAATGAAGCCTAACTTGCGAGGCCGAATCATTGAAGCTCAACAAAAGGATGACTATCTTGAGAAGATAAAAAGAAGAATAGGTCAAGGAGCCCCTGGTGAATTCGTGGTTACAGACGTTAATGCATTGATGTATGGGAATAGAATTTGTGTGCCATGAAATGAAAAATTGATAAGAGAAGTTTTAGATGAAGCTCATTGCACGCCTTATACTGCTCATCCAGGGAGTACTAAAATGTATAGAGATTTGAGATTAACATTCTGGTGGCAAAATATGAAAAGAGACATTGCAGCTTATGTTGAAAGATGCGTGACTTGTCAACAAGTCAAGACAGAACATCAAAGGCCATCTGGATTACTCAAACCACTAGAAATTCCTGAATGGAAGTGGGAGCATATCACAATGGACTTTGTGGTTGGTCTACCAAAGTCATTACATGGAAACCATGTCATATGGGTTATCGTTGACCGTTTGACCAAGTCAGCACACTTCTTACCGGTCAAGATGACTTTAGGATTGGATAAACTGGCACAAATTTATGTAAGAGAAATTTTAAGACTTCATGGTGCACCTGTGTCAGTGACATCAGATCGTGATACGCGATTCACGTCTAAATTTTGGCAAAGCTTACAAAATGCAATGGGCACAAAATTGAATTTCAACACAGCTTTTCACCCACAGACTGATGGACAGTCTGAAAGAACAATACAGACCCTAGAGGATATGCTCAGGGATGTGGTTATGGATCAAGGAGGAAGTTGGGAGGAATATTTGCTTTTAGTTGAATTTGCTTACAACAATAGTTTTCAAGCGACCATTGGAATGACGCCTTATGAGGCTCTATATGGTCGAAAGTGCAGATCACCAATTTACTGGGATGAAATTGGTGAAAGAAAAGTTTTGGGCCCGGAAATTATACAGAAAACTGTTGAAGTTATTGATAAAGTAAGACAAAGAATGAAAGAGGCCCAAGATCGACAGAAAATGTACGCAGATAAAAGAAGGAAAGATATACAATTTCAAGTGGGAGATAAAGTATTCCTGAAAATATCTCCTACAAAAGGCATTGTGCGATTCGGAAAGAAAGGAAAGTTGCGGCCTAGATATATTGGACCGTATGAAATTCTCGAACGAATTGGAGAAGTTGCCTACAAGTTGGCATTACCGCCAAAGTTAGGAGGAATTTATGACGTATTCCATGTTTCAATGCTTCGAAAATATATTTTCGATCCAAGCCACGTCGTAAATCAGGAAGAAATAGAAGTAAATCTAGATCTGATATACGACGAGTTTCCTATAGCTATTCTCGACAGAAAAATCCAAAAGCTGCGGAATAAAGAGCTAATGATTGTGAAAGTTCAATGGAGCAGACACGGACAAAAGGAAGCTACATGGGAACTTGAAGATCAGATCCTGGCAAAGTATCCAACCCTCGTTATAGCAGATATATTCAATTTCGGGGGCGAAATTTTTTTAAGGAGGGGAGGATGTAACACCCCGGAAAAATATAGTATTTAAATTTATTATATAATAAGAAAATTCATGAAATTAGAATCCAAATTATTTTTGGGATTAGTTAAATTATGGTCTTAGAGAAACTATAAGACCAAGAAAAGTTTCGACCTTAGTTGAGCATCTAAGTTAAAATTAGAATTTAAAACTAAACTTTAATGGGATCATTTGAAATCGAGATCATTCAAATCAGACTTCATTTATTCTTTTCATAGAATTTATTCTTGACATTTTGAACAAAATAAAAATAGTTCTAAGCAAGTCTAACAATCTTATTCAATTAAAGGCCAATTTCCGGCCCATTTATTCAGGCCACTTCCAACAAATTCATCAATTATTATACATATTACTACAAGTGGGCCTAGTCATTAAGTGAATAAATTGAAGACGAAAATTGTTTGTTCAATTGGGATGATTATTAAGGCAATCACCAATCATTTTTGACCATTTGGGAAGTCATGGGAAGATATTAGTGTACATGATATTATTAGAACACGTGTGTGTTGAGTTTATATATATATATATATATATATATATATATATATATATATAAGTTGAGGGTTTCCATTATGTTAAATCAAAAGCAAAGAAAGAAAAAAAAATGTCAGGAAAGAAAAAGAAAATCGTAGAAGAAAAATAGGAAGAAAAAAAGAAAAGAAAAGTGAGTTTTTACCCTTCGATGTTTCTTTAATTCAATGTTATTTGATCTATTTAATTTCGGATTTGGTTATAAATATTAAAAGAATCTAATTTTTAAATTCATATTTTTTTTAGTTCTAGTTTAATACTTGAAAATTAAATTAGGATTTTTAGAAAACGTGATTTTGTCTTATAAGTAAAATATTGTATATTGCTCAAAATAAATTCTAAAAATTCACTTTTATGTGTTAAATCGAGCTTTTTAGTTATTAAATTCGGTTCAATTCATCTTTATCCCTATTCAATTCTATCTGTAAAGTCTAATAAATTCTCAAATAAAATCACTAACTTGATTCAATCCGTCAAATGCGCATTATTCGCCCATTTGACTCTATTTCAATTCCAAACGATCCCAAGAAATAGGAAATTCCTACTTAAGTTATTTATGATCTAAGTTATTACCTTATTGACCTATTTGAGGATTCTAAGTTAGAATTTTAATTTTATAGGTCGAGACGAGCTGAAAGCATAGTAGCTTCTCACGCATAAATTGCACTGTATATTGAGATCATCCAGGTGGGTTTTTCTATAACTCACAACTATATTTTAAATTCGTCCATGAAAAGTATGTTAAATATTTTTAATAACATTGTTTACGTAATGATTGGATGTGTTGAGACTTCATGCATAGAGGAATTCCGACTTACAAGCGAGACGATTTACTTTGTGACTAAATGTCTAGATAAGTAACCGTAAAGTATCATGTGATCACATTGGGTCTCTCATCCAATGAAGAAGAGTAAACTTTGTTATAAAGAATGTTCATGATTATTTTCCATTATTTATGCAGTATAACAGTTTTAAAGCATGAAAGTTTGTCTTGGACGAATGTTAATGCCCACCGAGTGTTTTCTGGCACTCAACCCAAATATTTTCAAATGTTTTCAGGTCCTAGAAATCGAGCTGGTTGATGACGTGTTGCTGGTTTGGGTTTTGATGGTTGACCCTTATGTGGTTTTTGCTTAAAACCATCTTTAAACTTATGTTGGTATATTAAATATTAAATGCTTTCGTTGATACTCTGTAAAACCTTTAAGTTTGAAAATTGTTGACCCCCGTGGTCAATTTTGACTGTATATATAAATATTTTGAATGTATATATATGGGTTGACCGTGGTGCTTTTAAATGTGTGGCCTGTTTGGCTATATATATTGCTTGTTAACAGGTCATTTGGTTATGTGTGAGTTTGTGATTTCGAAAAGTCTTGTTGAAAGTTGACTTTGAAAGTACCTGAGTGTGTGGTTCGAATATTTTTAAGTTGAGGTGCTGCCCATTTACAAATTATTTGTAAAGTTAATTTAATTTCTTGAAAAATATTTATCACGTAAACATGTACGTACGTCTTTTGGTGACGTTTTGGTCCTGGTGGGACTGGGGCGTTACATATAATCATCTCCACATTAATAAGATATTCCTTGCAATATTATCTAATGATATCTATTAATCTACTAATGATATGTATAATGTATAATATAATATATATGAATATATTCTCATTAATTTTCACACGTTAAAGATATTTTATCACATATATTTTATAGATTTGTGTGCATATATAAGCCATATATAATGGAACAAATCCAATTCATCAAAAAATTCAATTCATACCATAAATATTTTTCTTCGTATGATTTTTATAAATAGATCCATATGCTACGCATACAAATCAAACGATCTATTGCATTTTACAAGAAATTAATTCATTCCAAATCATAACTTCATGTCTCCATTTTTCAGTTTAGTTGAGAGGATTAGGGAAACCGGTCATTCCATATATGAATTGATATTGAAACTTAGGGTTGTTCGTATGTACGAACAACCACCGTATGGAAGATCGCATGCTAAACCAACTCTCGAGATAATTCTCCATGATCGTGTTGGTGACCATATACACGGTACCATGAGAAAGTCAGACCTAAACCAACTCTCGAGATAATTCTCCATGATCGTGTCGGTGACCATATACACGGTACCATGAGGAAGTCAGACCTCAAGCGGTTTAATATCGAATTTGTGGAAGGCAGTTTATACGCTTTTCAATTTTTCGATATACAAGATAATAGGATGAAATATAGAACAACCCAACATTTGTTCAAATTCATCTCTTTTTCCTATACGAAAGTTATCCCCATAGTGGATGAAGATTTTCCACACTACATGTTCCAATTTTGAGATTTCACATATTTACAAGAGTTGGTCCATTTGATGTGGGTTTGCTTTTTGGTATTAACTACACTTAATATTAAAATTTCAGTTTATATTGTTTATATTTTTTTGTTTTACTAATATATATAATTTTTTTATTATAACAGACATTATTGGAAAAGTTGAAAAGCACTCTGAACCCCGAGAAATACAACGTAACGGACGTCCTACCAATTCATGATTTATATTGAAGATGTAAATTATACTTCAATTCATGATTTATATTTTACACTATGCATGAGTTTTGTTTCAGTACGATAATTGAAGCAATCTTTTTTCTTATTGTGATCATATTTTAATAAAATTTTAAATGTGTACTCCATCCACTCTTCGTGCATCGCACGGGTGCAATACTAGTTTGATACAGTTTAGAACCCTATTATAATCAGGAGAGAATTATATTAACAAAGTCAATTTAATTACATATTTTAGTTGAGTTATTTGATCACATAATAGAATTTGACAATTTGATTAATGTTTGAATTTTTCTCCTTAAAATAACAAAATATACATGTTTATCCAGCAAAAAATATGTGTTATTCTTTAAACTAAAGAAATCATTATGTTATTATTTGGGGTAATTTTATATAATAGAGTTCAATTATACCAAAATTATTGAAATAAATATAATATAATATAATATAATATATTATATTATATTATATTTACAAATAATTCTTATAAATAATTTAATATAGATATATTAAATTACATGTTTACCCTTAAATTAAGTGTAGATTATGGATATAATAGATAAATCATATTTTGTAAGAAATTATCCACACTTTTTATATAGGTATAGATAGATATAGATGGGCATGCCAAAAAAAGAGAATGTAGTTCACATATATAGAGGTCAAAGTATAAATCGGTCGAAAATGGATTTTCTAAAGTTTAGCGTCCATTTTAGACTAAATAATACTATCTCCGTTTCGAAATGCTTGTTGTTTTAGGATTTTTTTTTTGTTTTAAAATGTTTGTTGTTTTATATAATTTGACATCCTCTCTCCCAATTTTAATCCTCTCAAATCCTACAAGATTTCTTGATTCTAACTTACCTGTAATATATGAAGAGAGAAAAATATATGGAGAGAGAAAATATTGTTATTTTTTAGGAAAATATAGATGAATTAGATTTTATGACATATACGAGGGATGGGTATATTTGTCCACAAAATTAATTCTTAATTCCAGATAAAAAAAATAAAATAAAGATTTTGAAACGGAGGTAGTATATAGTTCAACATAACTCTATAATGATACCTTATGGTTTAATATGAACTACTTTTTCAAGTTTAAATTCCATTTTAGACAAGAAAAAAGCATGAGAGTCAACACTAATCCAATACTTTCAAAGTTTAATTTCGTGTTCATTTTTAAATTGCCTTTCAAGCCCCTTTCATCTTAAAAACAAGGTAAAATGGTCAATAAATAATTAAAATAATTGAAAATTTATATACTCCTATGGCGTCCTCATGAAGAATATGTTAAATTACGTATTTTTCAGGGTTCGCAAATCTTGGAACTTGTAGTACAATTTTCATTTATCTTGACAATATATCGCATGAACTTTGTCAAATTTGCACTTCCCCACTTCCAAGTCTAATTTTCTTGAACGAGAAAACACCACAAAACTACTCGATTCCAACTCATGTTTGGTTTCATAAAAGCTCGCATAACATTGATCCGACTGATAATAAAACAAGCTCAATCACAATTTTCAAAGCTTCATACTCATATACTGAATGGTAGTGTGCTTGCCTCTTCACAGTCCTAGCTCTGATGCGATCCTCCACATCTAAATAGTGATGAAATGGCATGAACTGCGCCAAACGAAAAAAAAGAAAGAAAAAAACTCAGAATATAACTTGAGAAAGCAGAAAAAAATTAGTGAAACACAACAGAAAAGATGAATTTTTGAGTCATATCAAGAATGTATCTACTAGATATTTTTCGCTCCAGTTATATTGAACGTAATTGTAATGGGAAACTCTATTTATGGAGTGAAGATCACGTACTCATTAACGCTCTAGCTGTCCAAAATATCTGCCTGCTATCGTCACGAGAATGTTTAGAACTATAACATCATCATCTGCTACTGTTTTGACAGCTCGCAAGCTTGCACACTTTCGGAGTAGTGACCGAAGGGCTGCACTTGTGTCGCCATGGAGGGGGGAATCAATTGCTACACAAAGAGCAAACAACCATAAGCTATCATTGTATGGTAATCTGTCCATATCCATTGTGGAGCTTATTCGTTTTTTCAGCATTGAAGTTCGAGCAGCAGAATCCATTTTCAGAATTGTAGAGAGGGTCGGGTGATCTACTTTGGGACTGAAACTTTCAGGAGAAGACGGGCTAGATTTGGCATCACTAGTCTCCAAGATTGAGGAAGCTTTGGAGGGGCCTGAATTGTCCGCAGATTCTAAGCTGACAAATTTCTCAAGCATCTGATTCAAAAACTCTTCTTTGATTGAAGTTTCTGCACTGGGCTCCTGAAGGTCAATCTGTGAAAAAGCCTGAGAAAAATAGATGATTTCATGTTCATGAAACTGTTGGTAACCAGCAAGACTTCAACTGCTACAGAATACATGAACACATTGATATAACTAATTTTATTTCCTTCAAAGTCCTAAGATGTGCTAAACAAAAATAAATAAATAAATTGGGTACAGATCAATTTCCTCCATCAGCTTATATATCCTTTTTTATAAGTAAGATGCATTACTCTGAGACAATATTTCTTATTCTATGTGAGGATTATAATTTGTTAGCATGTAACTAGCTAGCCGTCTCTTTTGTTAACATGCTATCAGTTGCAAATGTAGTTTCTCTCTCTAGCAGGATCCATGCGAGTTTACAGTTTATTGCCTATTCTCTCTCACTCCCCCCTCCCCCCTTCTCTAGTTCAGATTTAAAGAATCCGTGCGAGTCTCTCTCTCTCTCTCTCTCTCATCACCAATTGCATCCTGAGAGTGGAGAGCAAACTTCATGACTTTATTACTACTATGAAGAACCAAAAAGCTCCTGTTTTCATGGCTGAGAATTGGTGTTTTGTAGAAAGTGATAGCTAATGTTGAGAACATGAGACTAAGCCTGTTTATCGGTTGACCTTCTTCATCCAAAATGCCTCAGTCCTTGGTGATTGATATCTGATATCATTTGTGTTTTGCACAGGTTAACATCATATATAATTGTCAACAGTGTGTTCTCCAGCAAAGGCTCGATTAGCCTCGTCAAATTTGAGTTCGGTCTTTTTTTATTAAAGCTAGATCACTGAAATGTCACTAGCAGTCATCCTAAGCTCGTTCTCTTTTTAGCCCTATAACGTGGTACAAGTGACAGCGACATTACTGCAATGCAACATTTTGTACAAATGGATACCCGAACAGGCACTGAACCTTAAAATCAAGGAGGGAAGGGTCACATTATTTACCTCTCTCAGCTGTGAAAAATCAGAAAGAAAGCTGTCCTCCCAATGTTTGAGTGGCAATAATTGCTCCGGGCACTTCATAACATCAGGAATTTGAGGCATATAGATACTCTGTTCTTTGACTTTATTGACCTTGACGACTTTTACCTTGGGAATTCTAGCAGCCTCCCACCTAGAAAACAAGCAAGAAACTTAATTCATTCAGAACTGTAAAAATTAAACATCAGTATCCAAATAACAGATGCAAAAATTTAACAAATCATCTGAACATTATCATAATCATAACATGCACACAATGAAAGGTTTGTAAAAAAATTTAGGCTGTCTAAAGGTCGATACGCAAAATGCAACACCAGCATGGGCTAGGAAGATTAACATGAATTGACTGCCCACAACCTGGCTTAGAAATGGTACCTTACACGCCTAAGATATTCAAGCCCATCCTGTGGAGGGCCAGAATCAAAATCAGGTTCTCCTGCGACAAAAAAGGCAGGCCTCTGAATACTGTATTCTTCATCGCTATCATCATCTTCACAATAGTTTTCTTCCACAACTGAGGGTCCAATGTCATCACTTACAGGAAGAAAGGAGGAATGATCAGATGCGTTCAAATTCTCAAGGTTGTCACCTTCAACTTTTGGGCACACTTCACCTGAAAAATGTGTGCAAACTTAGTTAATCCTTCAAATAACTTAAATATGATGCAACAGAAACATAAGTTATTGACCTGATTTCCAAGAACCAAATTTCCATCATTCAGACGAGAACAACTCAAGTTTTCCAAAAATCAATAAAATCAGCTAACAGATCTGTTCAGTTTACGATTCAAAGCATCTATCAACTCTCACATTTTTTTACTACAATGAATCAATAATATTCTCGTTTCAACAGCAGAACTATTCTCTGATGCACAATCCAAAACCCTAATTCCTTACTTCAAGGAGCTAAACTAATTGATGATTGTATGTGCTGTAGGTGAAACAAAATCCTGATGCTTCTATTTGAAGTAAAAAAAATTCCAAAAACATAATGTGTATTACATGAACAAGGTTTCCACAATTCCTACAGACCTTCAACTCACAAAGACAATCAGATGTTTTCCTTTCCTCATTGCAGCCATCACACCTGTGCATGTGCAAAAAGTAACCCATCAAATTGACACAACAAGCGCAAGCATCTACAAAATCAGGTTCCCAGCCACCCACCCCAACACGTGAAAAATAAAACCTCCCAAATCATCATTTTCCAAGCTTATAAAATAAAATAACTAAGAGGACGGAAAGCAAAGCAGGCAAGATAACATAGAAGTGAACTTTTACATTCTATATCTGCCCTGTTCTCCTACCTCTTAGATTCCCATTTCTACAACACTTTCCAAATTCAGTAAGCTAGACAGCATCATCACAACACCAAAAATCTTTTCCGCAACACTTGCACCACAAAAACACATATAGATGATGGTCGAAGGTACATTATTTAGGAGCAAATATAACTGAAAAGACGGAAACATTTTTAACATGAAAGGATACTCATAACGACAACCCACCAAAGATTCACTAAGCTTGTCATACACTTTACTGAGTGTACATCAGCATGATAAGATAACAAGCATTGTTAATAACAAGAATGTTAAGAACCAAGTTTCTTCATTAAACACCACCGTGCAAGAACCATCTTTGAAACACAACTCCCCAATAAAAAAAATACATGTACAATGCTGAAAGTAGAAGAGCATACCCAAGTTAGCCAATTTCTGAAACTGAGGCCGAGGATCGAAGTTGAAGCTCGGCATTCTATCCTTCTCACGAGCTCTCTCCAATTCATCGTACTCAGCCACCACCACCGGATCAAGCCCGCAATATACCTCAACCCACTTCTTCTTTTGTTCTTCCACCTTCTCAAACCTCAGAGCCTCCAACTCCTCTCTCGAATACATCCTCCCCTTCTTTTCTCTCCTTACATTCGGATAACAGTCGGACACCTCATGATATTTCCTAGCCTTTCCTCCCCTTCGTCTCGGCCTCTTCCCCTTGGGTTCTTGCTGCTTCATATTCATATTACTATCATTGTCATCGTCAACCTTACGATCTCTGATAATCGGAGGCCCGATAGGTTCAGCGTGTTCAATCATCTGAGTCTCAGTTGCGCATTTCTCCGAACAGTTAGCGTGCACCCCTTCTTGCTTTTGTTCTTCAACTCCCCCGGCACCCGTCTCTGCGTTGCCCGATAGAACGGCGTCGTATCCATCACACTCTTGAACGACGCCGTCGCGGGTGGTTTCTTCCACAGTAACGGCGACGCTGTTGCTTGTAGAATTAGCAGCGGCATCCGCATGGAAACTGCCTGAGCCGTTGGAAAATTGTAGATTGATATGAGGCGGCGCTTCTAACGCAGTATCGGTGGAGGTCCGGTGAAGTGAGGCGGCGTCACCGCCGTCCGAATTCAATGAGTTCGCCATGAGAGTCGAGTGTGCTAACATCGGAAAATGGTTATGCGCTAGTATGAATTATGAATGATATTAATATTAGGCATACACCGCATAGTAAATAATAATAATAATTATTATTATAATAGCTCAGGCCGTGGGCCTAAAAAGCTGTTTTTAATTATTTATATTTGATGATGTTCTTATATATATGTTTATACTTAGGTTAAATAATACTCCCTCAGTTTCTTAATAAGTTTCATTTTAATATTTAAATTTTATTTTAAGAAAAATGTCATTCTATAAATTCGAGATAAGAAATTCACTTTTTTCACACATTTACCCTCATTTAATTTAATACATTAATACATCTATATTTAACTCATTTAATGTATTCACACAATGATATATTAGGTAACTCAATTAATTTATTAATATGTGTGCATTCATCTAAAATGACACTTAATTGGAAATGGAGGGAGTGTATAGCAAAGGAGATGTAGCTCAAATGGCAAAGCAATTGAACAGTATCAATTGAACAGTAACAAATCTTCTTGAAATTGTTTTTATTTGATGATGCCTAGGGCTAGCAATTTTTAAGTGTAACAAATCTTCTTGAGATTGTTTTTATTTGATGATGCGGCCCGAGTAATTGTCAACCTCCGACGGTCCTTCTAGATACTCAAACATTATCAAATTTCAATTTTCAAATTCCAAATCATGTCTCTATCATCTCCCGGACTACCACACTACCTCTCATTTGCTCAAGTTCTTGGTTGTTAAGAACATACATACACAAAAAAATATTGTACCTTAAGATCAATCGCCAGCATATCAAATTAACTTGAAATATATTAAGAAACATATGCCTAAATATTTCACTTAAATTTATCGATCATAGTCAAATCGATCACATCTATGACATAATATCTTTATTCTATTTTTTTAACTTCTTTTTAGATCCGATTTTGGCCTAAAAATGTATCTCGAGATATACTTAATAATTTTCTTAATAGTTTAGATATTTTAATTGATAAAAATATTAGTTTGTGATAAATTTGAGAGAATGAGAATACTTTGGAATATAAATGATGGTTTAGCCTATATTTTTCATGGAATAAAAATTTTGTTAGACGGTCAAACGAACTCCGATTTAAATTATTTAATTTTCGTGTCAAAACGGTTCTTGGCATTTTCTTTCATTATACTAGCCACAATTTTCATTTCGATGCTCGGATTAAATCAAAACCTTCAATCTTTCATGACATGTTCATAAAGTAGTCGTGCAACACACAGGTGGATTTCTAGTATTAATTAAAAAGTAAATTATACATATCTCAGCCGTGCATCGCACAGGAGAATCGCTAGTTTGTTCTTTAAAAAAAATACTTTGTTTAAAATTATCATTTTTAATCTTTATTGCCTAAAATAATTTTTTATAAAAATTAAATAAAATTTGCTCTAAAAATTGCATTTTTTTTCTTTCAACGAATAAATGGAATAGAGAGAATGTCATAAAGCCATGGTGTTGGGAAGTGAATCCACTTGACTCAACTAGAAAATTATAGAGAATAGTAATTGCAACAATTTAGGAAATCGATCGAAATGGTTGGCAACAATGATTGACTACAAAATGTTTCTGACCATGAATTATTTTCTATATATATGTGTGTGGTTTTTCCCGCAACGGTTAAACAAATATGTGTAAAGGAAAACACACATATATGGCGTGCATTTTTTTGTCAAAATCAAATTATTACCGATGATAAGAAAATTATGAGGGAATCAAATTCGTGGTTAAATTATACCGCTCCCGTTTATGGAAATTCCCCATATATGATATGTATAAACTGATTAATTATCTCACACATGGGATGATGCATTTTGTCAAAATCAAATTACCCTGCATGATAATAAAATTATATGAATAAAGTTTAACTTGTACGCTTCGAACTTTCTGGAATTTAATTTCTCCCGTGATGGTGATGGTGGTGGCCTATATATATTGAACCAGACATCTCTCCCTATCATTATATATATCTGCCATATATATACAATTAAGCGTGTATATTGAAAATTAGAAATCACTAACTTTTATATATATATATATATATATATATATATATAGGGATGGGATCTGGTGAGAACCAGTCACCAGGTGGGAACTGGGAATCGATCCCATCCGTCTATTCTCAAAAATGAACGCACCAGATGAAAGTAAATTTTCGATGGTAATTTTGTAATTAAAATAAAAACCTTCAATTCACGCGTCTCATTAAGGGTAGAATTGGAACAATTGACTTTTAAAAAAAGTGACATCATTATGTTTTGAAAAAATTCTTAAAAACTTTAAATGATCATAATTTATTCATTTTTAATCAGATTTATGCAAATCTTATATCAAATTAAAGCTCTTTTCATACTCTTTCATTTAAGATCCATATTGCATATGTTTATTTGAAAAAAAATAGATGAAAAATACAAAAAATCATTTTTAGGCATAATTTTCGCATAGAGCAACCCCAGATTTATATTAGCATGTTGTATACAACATTTTAGCATGACCTATATAACATTTTAGCATATTGTGTAATACATTTTAACGGGTGATATTATGAATATATTTCTAACAGTTTTATATAAACACCTACACCTATATAGATACTACAAAATGAAAAATACGAGTTGATAATAAAAAAGAAAAAAGAATGAGAAAGTGAAGCAATGAAAGAGATGACTACTAAGAAAGAAAATGCGTAAATATTTTCCAAAACGAGATAAAGTCTATGAGAGCAAAATATATGTTACAATTCTAAGTGCAGAAAATAACACACAAATTTAGCCTCCTACTTCGCTCATTTTAGCCTCATTAATTTCTCATTTTAGCATATGTTGATAAACAAGCTATGGAACGATGATTTCGTTGGAATGAAACACAATACACTCAATTTGGGGACAGTGAACCCTAATGAAAATCTCATAATTACTAATTGAGATCAAATGAGCCATAATTGGAACGTACTAAACCCTAATTGGGAATGGTGAACCCTAGTGGAAAATGTCGTATCAAATTTAGCCTCATACTTCGCTCATTTTAGCCTCATATTTCGCTCATTTTAGCCTCATTCATTTCTCATTTTAGCATGTTTTGATAAATAAAATATGGAACAATGATTTCATTGGAATAAAACACAATACACCTATTTGAGGACAATGAACCCTAATGGGAATCTGATAATTACTAATTGGGATCAGATGAACCCTAATTGGAACGTAATAAACCTTAATTAGGAACAGTGAATCCTAGTGGAAAATGTCACATCAATTATAGCCTCCAATTTCGCTCATTTTAGCCTCATGCATTTCTCATTTTAGTAGCATGTGTTGATAAATAAAAATGGAATGATAATTTCATTGGAATGAAACGCAATACACCCTATTTGGGGACAGTGAATGTAGCGCCCCGGTCCCGAAAGACCGTGGAAATGGACGCCACGGGGGTGGGAATTAAGAAGCGGGAAAGAAATGGGGTAATTAAATTAATGACGGGGTGTTAATCCAAAAGGATTAATGTTTGGAATAAAATTTAACAATCGAGTATGCCAAAGATAGGTTATGCCTTCCGAAAAATTAGACAGCATAACCTCTGTAACTAGAGCGAATCCCCGTTTATAACGGCTTATAAGAGAAGAATGGAAGTTGTAACAATTCAATAAGCCCTTTCATAGGCCAAACGGAAACAAATAACCAGATACCAACAATTAATAGACCCATTCATAGGTCGACAAAAGAAACAGACACCAATATGCTGAACAAATGAAGCCCTTCCATAGGCCAAAATGAATGATCAAATAGACATAACGAAAGACGGACTTCCTCCTCTTGGAATAATTATGTAGCTAAGCATATGATACATGTTAACTAGGAAGTCAACAAAAGTTCAGAATCAGAGAAGCAGAATCATATCAACAAAATACCAAGATCAGAGTTCTTAGCATTTAGCAAAAGAATACCATAAGTGCGAAAGCTCAATTCTTAACAGAATACTAACAAAAAGGGACAACGGAAAAATATGTATATCATAATAGCCCATATCTTAGCCTCGTCACCTCCACGCTCCAGCCTACTGACCTGAAAATGTTTGAAAAGATTTGGGCTGAGTACTAATGCACTCAGTGGGCAAGTTCTCACAATTTAAGTTATGCAAATCATTTTGTTAAAGTAATCTATCTGTGTTCATGCAGGTAGTGAAGCTTAGGAGGTTTAAAAGTTGGAAGCAACCTAAGTTCACCAAAACATTTTATCGTGAAGCGCTTAAGAGTATAACCCGTCACTGCCCGCAACCCGAACTACATCACCAGCGCATAAAGTTGAGTATGGCCATAATATACCCAAAGAGTATAACCAATAAGTGTTTCATTTTAGTCTCACCGACAAGGAGTAGGGCAGGACAAATAATGCATGCATACTGTAGCTACTCACATTGACACAGCGCTGGTTTATGAGACTCCGACAACATACAGTAGCATGTAAATATTTAACACAGATAGTCACATATGCAATTTTGACAAAAGCAGAGCTTAATAACTCGAAAGATACAATTTGCAAAGATATAGTATAGTATAACCCACCTTATACATACAGAAGTCCTTCCCTGGTTCCCCTAGGCTAAGATGCTCTAACCATCTCGAGATTCAATCATTCACCTTCCTCGTAAGTCACGCAAATCCTACAAGGATCGATCTTCAGCTCAGAACGACTACTATATTTTCGGAAATTAATCTACTGTAATCCGAGCTATTATTTAATTTTATTCTTTTTAGAAATAGATTGCGCGACTCTAGAGACCTCGAATAATTCCGACAAAGAAGGAAATAAATTCCAAAATATTATTCTTGATTTATTGGGACCATCCGATTTGACAGGGGTCTCTTTTCAAAACTTGCCATTTTAATCGATTTTTATCAGATTTGTGCCACGGCACTTTTTAACCGTTCAAAAATTATGAAAATATTCAAGGACCATCCTATATATGCCAAGCCTATAGTTTGAGAGTTTTAGAATTTTTTTGATAACACATGACTCCAGTATAAAAATAACTGCTTAAGTTGAATAATCGAGATTATTCAAAACTCGTCTGAAAATTACGAAATTCGACGGGCGCATAGGAAATAATTTTTGGAGCAACTTTCGAGAAGAAACTTTTTCAATTTGACGACCCGAAATAGGTGAAACGGGGCAAAAACGTAACTGTTCGGCGCCCCTCTACTATTCACGTTTTCCGGCGTTTTGGCCGGTTTCCGGCCACCGGATGACAACGATATCAAAAGACGAAACGTAGAGCACATAAAGATACACGACATACTAAAATTTCAGCTTAAAAGAACGAGAAACGAACCGAGACGAGGCTGCGCTACGTGGCAGCCACGTTGCCGTTTTCCGGCAGCTCCGGCGGCGCTCCGATGACGGCGGTGGCGGATGGCAGCTCCGGCAGGTGGCAGCAGCAGCTGCTGCTCTCTCTCTCTCTCTCTCTCTCTCTCTCGTAACATATATATATATATATATAGCTTGGGGATTGGGATTACTCTCTCATCTCTACTCTCTCTCTCGTAACATATATATATATATATATATATATATATATATATATATAGCTTGGGGATTGGGATTAGGATAAATAGGGGGCGGTGATTTAGATAATTTTAGGATTTTTTTTAAATATAATATTTCGGATATAAAATACTGATAAAATATTTTTAGACTCGATTTAAAAATTACTTTATTTTACCGGGAGTTCAATTGATATCGCATTATAAATCTAAAAATATCGGGAGGTTCATTGGATTATTTCCTATTGAATCAATTAAAAATAGTATGCCGAAAATGTTATTTGATAATCGAACGAGAAAATATTCATTTTCAAATTAACTAGAAATCACCATTTATTTTACCAAAAATATTGTCAGGAGTTCATTTGACCTCTAATTAAAATTTTAAAAGTATCATTGAAATTCTCAGGTCGTTCTATTTACAAAAATCATTATTGACCACGCGTCAAAAATATTTCAAATATAATAATTTTTTTTCAATCTTAAATAATACCTAAATCGCGATTTTTTTTTATCTATTTTACTTTATTTTAGCTCCAATATATTTTTTTTTGTAGCCTTCTAAATAAATTTAGAAAACTTTTAACTATAATCCAAAAATACGGGGTGTTACAGTGAACCCTAATGTGAATCTCATAATTACTAGTCGGGATCAGATGAGCCCTAATCGGAACGTAATAAACCATAATTACTGAACTCAGAAACTGCCCAAATTCAATTTGAGCCTCCTACTTCACTCATTTTAGCCTCATGCATTTCTCATTTTAGCATGTGTTGATAAACAAAAATGGAACGATGATTTCATTGGAATGAAACGCAATACACCCTATTTGGGGACAGTGAACCCTAATGTGAATCTCATAATTACTAGTTGGGATCAAATGAGCCCTAATCGGAACGTAATAAATCCTAATTGGGCACGGTGGACCCTAGTAGAAAATGTCACATCAATTTTAGCCTCCTACTTCGATCATTTTAGCCTCATATGATTCTCATTTTAGCATTTGTTGATAAACAAAATATGGAATGGTGATTTCATTGCAATGAAACACAATACACCCTTTATGGGGACATTGAACCCCTACTGGGAATCTCAGAATTACTAGTTGGGATCATATGAGCCCTAATTGGAACGTAATAAATCCTAATTGGGAACGGTGAATCCTAGTGGAAAATGTCGCATCAAATTTAGCCTCATACTTCAATCATTTTAGCTTTATGCGTTTCTCATTTTAGCATCTTCTGATAAACAAAATATGCAGTAGGAATCTGACAAGGTATTTAACCTCATGCTTCCGTTATTTTAGCATCATATTCTAAACAGTAACCGTGGTTAATAAAACTTAATAGTAGTATAATTACTGCAAAGAAAATGTCATAAACACTTTTATTAAAAATCATATATATTCTTAAAAATGAATGTGTTGAAAACAATTCATAGGCATGGTAAAACATGATATTAAACTATGCCCAATCGCTATAATAACATCAAGCTGGACAGTTCCTAGCATCATGATCTAACAACTTGTAGCAATTGCTGCATATTCTGAGTGGTTTGTTCTTCTTTCTCTTCGTTGCCTCCTTCTTAAATATCAAATGACTGTCGATATCTTTTGTTTTAACTGGAATAGGTGGAAGAACAACAACTTCAAAAGGGACACGTAAACCGTAGTATTGCTCAAACATCATCATCTTGCTATGTGAAGTAGAACCCTCCATATCACCGTGTGAGTAATCTTACTATGGTCACTTCAAACAAAATAAGCTAACACGTTAAAATAAAAAAATTATAAACTGAACAAGGTAAAATAATAATACAATCACATCAAGAGATGTTCAGACACACAAATTAATTTTTAGCATTAGGTATGTACCATTCTAGCACCATGCAACATGCATTTTAGCACCAAAGTATTCTAATATTTGCATGGTGTCTATAACATTGTGTAGCCGGATCACAAAACACACACACACACACACACAAAAGAAAAAAAAAAAGCAAAGCATGGTTTGTATGGCATGTTTCACAGAGTGCAGTAGAAATAAAATAAAACCAGCATGTTATCATGCTAAAACATATGTGACGACAGGCTAAAACGACTACATTAATAGGCTAAAACATATGTGACGATATGCTAAAACAAATACATTAACATGCTAAAATAAATAAACAGATCAAATTAATACATATTCTGTGTATTCTCGCACATACTAAACCCTAGAATTCCTAACAATTAGAAAATAACTGATATTTTTCTAAAAAAAAATAAAAATTGATACAACCCAGATCTGAACGACAAAGATCAAATCAATCAAAAATATCGAATCTTCGTAACAAAACGATGAAGCCAAAAACTAAAATAAGATGAGAAATAAAAATCACGAGAAGAAACAAGAAACAAATCGACATATCAAACTGCTAAAATAAATTGAAAAAAAACACATACATGAAGTCACCATACAAAAACAGCACCGCCGATGAACTCTACGAATCACAGGGTCGAATTCTTGCGATAAAAAAAAAGCAGATGCTGAAAAATAATGAGAAATCAAAAGGGAAGAAGAAGAAGAAGAAGAAGAAGAACGACGTAAATCAGCGAGAGAGAGAGAGAGAGAGAAAAGGGGAAAAAAATCTGAAGAGGGAAAGTTGAAGATCTGAATTACTATATTGCCCCCCCTTCATCAAACTTGCCAAATATTACAATTATGCAACCGCCCCATTCACTTAATCTGGGCCGTCCAGATTGAACCAATGAAGGGATATGATTGGTTCCTAGTTCCCACCTAGGGGAAAAGTTCTCATTTGATCCCTTCCCTATATATATATATATATATATATATATATATATATATATATATATATATAGGGGTGGGTTAAAATGAGAACCATACCCCTATGTAGGAACTAGGAACCATTTATATCCACAGATCTTGACAATTTGAATGGACAAGATTGATTTGGAATTTTAGGGGTTAAATTGCAAAATAATAATTTTGTACCAAATTTAAAACATAATAAGGGTACTATGGAGAAACCAAATCACCGTGTATCTAGAAAGTGGAAACAATTTTTATTTATTAATATCAAATAAGAAAACCTAGAAAACAAATCAGAAACCGCCGCCTACGTCTTCAATCTCTTGCCGCCTCGTCGCTGTCTACCGCCTCTCGTCGCTCCCGCTCGCGCACCGGCGGCCAGACCCCTGTCGACTGCACGCTCTCACCACCGCCTACCGCCTGCACGCCATACGCCGCCCTACGCTGCAGGACGTCATACGCCACCCAGACGCCTCCCGCACTCCCTACGCCGGAAGATACAGCCAAACGCCGCCACCAGACGATGGACGCCAGTCCTACGACGCCCGCCCTTCGCCACCCACATCCCCACTTTATTCGAATTTTATGGGTATTCAAAAATTTTTGATGTTTTTTGGTTATATTTCTGATATGCTTCTCGTAACTGTAGGCAAATGTTTTGAGTTTTCATTTTTGATTGATTGTTATATTTATTGGTTTTGTTCTGTGGTGGTTTGATGCATTTAGCAAATTAATTAGATATGATTAGCAAATTATTAATGTATTATTAGCAGATTCGTAATTTATTCGAATTTCTAGAATTAATGTTGCTGGTGTCGGACTTTTTTTAATCATGTTTTGTGAATCCTTTTTATTTGAGTTTGTTTGTTTGTTATGCTGGATTTGGATATGAGTATTTGATTTTGATTCGTGAAGGAAATTTAAATTTATCAAAATTACTCCAGAAATAGCTAGAAACTTGAGTGATGGATTTTTTATCTGCTGTAAAAGTGTAGAATGGATTTATTCACATCACTTTGATGAATTTTAAATTGCCGGATCTGAACTGTACAACTCTGGAGTCAGCGGTGAGAATTATAGCAGGCACTGGATCAAATATGTGGATTGAGTATTAGCAAATTAAATGTTTATGATTAGCAAATTAGATGGATATACTTAGCAAACGTTTTTTATTTATTGATTCTGATCTGATTTGATTTGTATTGATACATTTAGTAAATAAGTAAGTTGTGATTAGCAAGTTAGTAATGTATATTTAGCAGATTAACTTGATAGGTTGTGGTTTTATGAATATTTGTTATTTATATCAAATTGAATTTGTTTATATCATATTTATATTTAGTCTATAGCAAATTTTGAATGTATAATTAGCAAATTGAGAGGCTGGATGATTATATAGGTGAAAAGAAACCATTCAGTCTTGCGTTCTAGCAACTTAGTACGATATGATTAGCAAATGTTGCATCTGTGAAATTTTGCTACTGGGATTCGTGTTTTAGCAAATTGATGTTTTGTTTATAGCAAATTAGTGATATAAGATTAGCAAATTATTATAGCATATTAGCATATTAGTAAGATGCTTTTATGCGTATTGACTATTAATATGAAATTGTGTTATTTATATCAAATTCTCATTATATTTGTAGCAGATTGGTATTGGTTTATAGCAACTTAGTAAAATAAGATTAGTAATATTTGCAAATGTAAATCTTCTTTTTAGTAAATTGATAATTTATTTATAGGGATTTGACATGTATTTATAGAAAATAATTTATTGTTTTGCAGCCATTAGCAAATTGAGAGGGTGGATGATTATAGAGGTGAAGAGAAATCGTTTTAGCAGATTAGTTAAGTAATACATAATTAGAAAAAATTAAGGATTTTGTTTATTGTGTAATCGTTTTATTCGTTGGTTTGGTTAGTGATACAAGATTAGCAAATTTGTGATATATTTTTGTGTTGTATAATATTTTTTTTTTAAATAATGTTATTTCATAAAAAAAGTTCATATTTTTCACATAAAAAATATTACCAATTTGCTATTAACAAAAATATAATGTGCTAATTACAATTAAAAAGGTTGCTAAACGTCGTACACACGCGTTACTAACAGATTCTGCCCATATTCCCTACACCTACAAAGATACATTAATGGATAATGTAATACCTGTATCTTGCATAATCAGACGATAACCGGCGTGATAATAAATATAAGATGGAGTAAGAACTTGTGAAAATAAAATACGTTCTTATTTTACACACAACAATTCATGCCATTTTTTTTTTCTTAATAACTTGAAAACTTCGACAACTAAATACGAAAAACATCTATCGTCTATCATAAATATGAAATGCCCATTCTCTGCAAACATCTCACTATCATGCAAAGCACATTGAAACTATTTAAAAAAAAGAGACCATTCTATCATCAAAAAAATAAATCATATTTTCACATAAAATATTACCGATATGCTATTAACAAATCTATAATTTGCTAATTACGCATAACCAATTTGCTAAATGTCAGACATAGGCATCCCTACCAGATTCCACCCATATCCCTACGCATACAAAGATACATTAACGGATAACACAATACATGTATCTTGTATAATCAGACGATAACCGGCGTGATTATAGTATACAATTGAGTAAGAAACATTAACAGATGACACAATACCTGTATCTTGCATAATCAGACGACAACCGGCGTAATGCTAATATAAGATGGAGTAAGAAATTGTGAAAAAAAAATCTTATTTTACTGGCATTTTAACTTTTTTTCTTTTTTTTTCTAACTTGAAAACTTCCACAACCAAATACAAAAAAGCATGTATCATCTATACTAAATATGAAATGCCCATTCTATGCAAACATCTCACTATCATGCAAAGCACATTGAAACCAATTAAAAAAAAATCAAATTTTCACATAAAAATATTACGGATTTGCTATTAATAACACTATAGTTTGCTAATTCCGAATAACAAATGTGCTAAACGTCAGACATACGCGTTCCTACCAGATTCTGCCCATACACCTACGCATACAAAGATACATTAACATATAACACAATACATGTATCTTACATAATCAGACGATAACCGGCGTGATGATAATATAAGATGGAGTAAGAACTTGTGAAAAAAAAAATTCTTAGTTTACACGCAACAATTCAT
This sequence comes from Perilla frutescens, assembly GCA_026008535.1. Lineage (NCBI taxonomy): Eukaryota > Viridiplantae > Streptophyta > Magnoliopsida > Lamiales > Lamiaceae > Perilla > Perilla frutescens. The sequence continues at coordinate 46,810,934 of BRKX01000010.1, read as the reverse complement.
GGCATTTTTACTTTTTTTTTAATTGCTTGAAAACTTCTACAACCAAGTATGAAAAAACATCTATCATCTATAATAAATATAAAATGCCCATTCTTTGAAAACATCTCACTATCATGCAAAGCACATTGAAATCAAATTAAAAACAAATTCGAGTTTTCACATAAAAATATGCCGAGTTGCTATTAACAACTCTAGAATTTGTTAATTCCACATAAAAAATTTGCTAAACGTCATACATACGCGTCCCTACCAGATTCCACCAATATCTCTACACCATTAATGGAGAACATAATACATGTATCTTCCATAATCAGACGAAACCTGCAGTGAGACCGACGAAATCCAACGACTCCTTAAACCGTAACAGACCCAATCAATAAGAATTTTGAACAGATTTATGATTAATTAAAATATGAAACACCGATAGATACAACTCTGTAGAAAAAAGAGTTGAATCTATCGTCCAAAAAATAAAAAAAAAACGTCCAATCTAAAAAAAACCGCTCAATATAATCCCACTATATATGGAACAGATATATTTACTGCAGATAATTGATATCCAATACAATGACATATATACCCTTAACTTAATATAACTCTTAAGATATTGCACTTTTGACCCCATTTTTTTGAGATTGATCTGAGCCTTAGAAAATCATTGATCCAACGCTCCATATTGGTTCCTAGTTCCTACACAGGGTATTGGTTCTCATTTGATCTCTATACTATATATATATATATATATATATATATTCCATCCGTTTCGAAATGTTTATTGTTTTAGGTTTTTTATCTAGAATTAACAATTAATTTTGTGGACAAATATACACATCCCTCATATATGCCATAAATCTAATTCATCTATATTTTCCTAAAAAATAACAACATTTTCTCTCTCCATATATTTTTCTCTCTCCATTTTGTTATAATCAAGAAATCTTGTAGGATTTGAGAGGGTTAAAATTGAGAAAGAGGATGTAAAATTATAAAAAACAACAAACATTTTGGAAAAAAAAAAACCCTAAAACAACAAACATTTCGAAACGGAGGAAGTATAAGTTGTTTTGGTAAATTTAAACACGTGCAATGCACATGCATTTTTCTAGTGCAATATAATATAGTTTCTAATAAAATAAATTTCAATAATTGTACTTTACAATTTTATATTAATATTTATTATTTTTACACAAATAATATATTTAATAATAATAGTATAATATTATAGTATTTCTATTTAATTAAATTGTTAAACATTTTTTTTGTCGAACTATTTTAAACATGTGCAAAACACGTGCATATTTCTAATGTATTCATATATACATAATGTAAACTCTAATAAAATACAATAAGTGTATTTAACATTTATTTTGTTTCATTCTTTATTAATATAAACGGCTTGACATATTTCTTGAATTCCTCAAGTCATACTCTTAGGCAATGTTTGGTATACTGGTACGGATATACCTACATTAATAAAATCTGGATTGCTTTGAAAGATAATTGCGTATTAGCTATTTTAATTGTGTGTTTGGTTATTAAGATAAATATACTAAGATTGTTTCACATATCTGTTTGGTACATTATTTTATTTGGTAGACTAAGTTCTAGAATGAGTAAATTAGTAAGCCAATGTTTGGTAGCCTAGATAAAGGCATATATACTAAGATTGCTACGCCAGAAACTGTATCCGAGGGGGGCGTCGGATACATTATCCAGCCGAATCAGTAAATTACACCCCGGGCCTCGCGTGAACGAATAATGGCTACCAAACACACAGTTCTTGCTGGATACCTATACTAATATGCCTTTATCCAGGCTATCAAACATTGCCTTAATGTATAACATGTGAGCAAAAGTTTGTAATAGATGCTAAAAATATTAAATATATATATATATATATATATTAATTGATATATTTATATATAATATATAATATATAATACACAAAAGAAGATAAAATAAATGATATAGCCAATCTTTAAAAATATAATTAAGAATAAAAAAATAAATTGTAATTCGAAGAAGTAAGAAAAAAAATTAAGTGAATGATACAGTATAATTTAGCGGATAAATCACCGATGTTTTAAAATACCTTGAATTTATTTGAAACTAATTATATTTTGTTTGCTTCTACAAAAAATTATATTTTGTTTCAATTTTTTTTTTTAAAAAATACATACTTCTAAAAAAGGCAAAGCATTTCATGCAATTTTTTTAAAAAAAAAACATAAGGGGATGGTGCATAATTTCGAAAATTCAATGGTCTAGTTTTATGCATTTTACCCCTAATAATCATAGGAGAGATGATGCACTTACTTAAAACCCCAAATCCACACGAAATCACGATTGAACAACACCGACGGCAAGAGAAATCTGAGAAAATTAACATTATTTGGAAATTAATTATAATTTATAAATATAATTAATTTCTATTTGTAGGAGAAGATCATGCAGGGCCTCTGTGATCTCAACCACGGAATAGCCTGTGGCCGTGGGCGGAGTTATGACCAGCTCCTGCAACATTATGTAATTCTCTGTGAGTGTCAGCGGCAAGCATGCACCTACTACCTACTAGGTACTGGAGTTAATTTGTCAATCCATACATATACCTGTCTGTATGTTTATAATAAATATGCTAGCCTAGGACTAGGAATAATATTTGACATTATATTAGGAAAAAACGATGCTACATCCGTGTCTAATGCACTCCCTACGTGTGATTGCGCCACGTGTAAAGGTCCGGCCGCCAAAGCAACGGTTCGCTACAGTAAACGGGCGATGAAAAGCACCCAATGTTCGCAAGTTGAGTCGTCCATTCCGACCCGCGTAACAGACGTTAAGTCTCGGTCATTTACCTAGGTCAAATATTTCAGCAGCAATACAGATCTCCATTAATGTGTGGGCCCATTTGGAAGCATGTTTCAGTCTGTAGGTTTCTTTGCGAGGCACAAAGTTATTTCATTATTATTGGATTAATAAATTTGACTTATTTTCAAAATTAAAGTACACCTAAGATATAAATTTAAATATAAAATTATATATTGAGATATTATATTATATAAATAAATATTTTCTCCCTTAATATATACTATCTATCAGATATTATTGGATATGCTAATTATAATAATTATTTTTTGTTGAAGTAAGTTTTTAAGTTGAGTAATATGTCACAGTTTGAGATTTTAAACATTTAAAAATGATTTTATTATTGATAGAATGAGAAATAATAAATGAATTTCTTTAAAACCTATTAGTGTACAAAGCGACCCTGACAAGCCACCAAGTATACAACAATTCATTTTAGAACACTACTAATTTTTTCAATACTATTTTAACTTGTGAAAAGTTTAGCTTAATTACAGTATTATATTAGAGCATAATATTATTTTTATAATAGCACGTACAAAAATTATAATTAAAATGTAGACTTTAGTATCCAAAATTGGGCAAATATAACAATTTATTTTTTAAATATAATTTCTTGAACTACTCAACTAAATATTTATTTATTACATTATAATTATTCGACTTATCATTAGCTATCTACAAGTATACGAAGTAACTGTATTATAATATTGAGCAAAATCATATTCCACGGAGACTAAAAACTTAATCATAATGTGAGTACTGCATGGAAATCTTCTAAGTACTAGTTAGGTAGAGCATTCAAGATTTTGTTGTATATCTACTAGCGATACATAAATAAATAAATAAAGGCAAATAAAGATAAATGGAGAAAATTAAGAACTGATATAATAGAGGAAGAAATAACATAAATCATCAATGTCATAGATTCATCTAAACAATTTCAATTCAATTAATTGATTTATTAACGATTCAATTTTATTAGGATAATCACTAGATTATTTAAAAGGGGAAAAAGATAACAATAAATATAATACATTTTATAACGTGAATATGAGTCTCATACATTAAAAATAAATATATTTTTAAGCTTTATTATTTTCAATAATTAATATTAGAAATAACACATAATGTATTTATAAACTAAAGATATATTTTTTTTTTTATATAACTGTAAACATATAGATGTTAATATTTCAACTACGAGAACTAATAAAATTATATTCTTACAAGTAACTTTGAGATAGTATGATATATACATAGTACGTAAATCAAGAATATATATTCGTTTAGTATCTGTTACACTATAATGATAATAGTGATGACCAATATATACTGATCAATGAATTAATAATGACAACATTAATATATATAAATATTAGTATATTTATTGATATTAATTTCATTTAGATCATAAGCATACAAGTTTGTATTGTTTGTGATACATGAATCATTTGAAATTAATTTATAATAGGAATGATATATGAATCTATACGAGCCTTATAAAAAAAATGTACCTCTAATATATATAAACTTTATTATTTTCATAAATGATAAAAACTTATATAAGACCTCTTACAAGTCAAAACTCATAAGACGGGTCAATATTCGGAACTTTAGATCCAATTTTATCCTTAATTTAAAAAATTAATTTTAACCAATAAAAAATATTAATTCACGTATGCTACAAAATCGAAGAGATAAATTTTCACGTGTGAGCGAGAAGTGTTTACGCTTGGGAGGTAAAAAGAGATGTCACGATTTCATTTTTCGAATTTGAGAAGAGCGGGTTAGATTTGCTAAAATAGGTTAATAATAGTGATGTATACTTTGAATTTGTAATAAAAATGTGATTTAAACTTGTAAATACTGATGTTTTGTCGCTCAATTTTGGATCTGAAAACTATTTAATTACAAATATGATCAATAAGTCCAAAAATACGTTCAACTAATTTTTTTCTAAGTTATTGGTCATGTATGTTCAAAAATATATTTTCATACATGCCTTGTAATTTTGTAAATGAATTTTCGAACATAGTCTTGTATGAAAAATATATTAAAAAATGAATGGCTATTTCAGTAATTTAGTAATCAATAAATTTTTAACTAGTGGTATATGAAGTAAATTATGTGGAGTATTTAGAAACACACATAATTATTAAGTATGCATTTTATAATTTTACTCTATTTTTTTCAATTTTTACAAGGAATCTGCTCTATAATGAATTTTGTTTGATTCCTAATAAAATGCATAGAAAGTTCTTTGATCAGTATAGGTTGGCCTAAAATCATTAGTGAAAAGGTATTGACAAGATGTTCTATTTTTATATAAAAATATATTAGTTGAAGAAGAAGTTCAAATGGATGTTGATCGTAAATAAAAAGCTTGGTTATTGTATTCACATGTATGAGAATCTACACCCACCCTTTATATATTATATATTTTTAAAATTTTGATCAATTTAAATATTATTTTTTTATTATGCACACTTTTAATATATTTCACATATTTGCTTAATTTGTACTTTAGAAGATATACATATAATATTCAACATAGAATTTAACACAATGATAGATTACTTTTTTTAGATAAAATAATTTATTTTTAATGTTATTAATATATTATTGCTCTAATTATTTATTAGATATTTATTAATATTTTCTAATTATAATATAACTTATAGTTTTAAAATTTACATTTTGAAAAGAACTTTTAATTTTACATATTTTAGTAAAAAAAATCATACAAATTACGTGCAACGCATGTGATCTCCTCTAGTTTTATAAAAAGGAGGGGATGCATTCCATTTCATTTACATCGTAGTTGAAATTTAAGTTGTATGCCTTAAAATTGTGTGAACTAAATCACTAGTTGTATGAACTAAGTATGAACTAAATCACTAATTAACTAACATGATTACAATTTTTACATAACATAATTAATGACTCATGTACGATGCACATCTAATAATATTTTTCAATATCCAAAATATTATCATTACTCTATAGTGATCTCTGTAGTGTTCAATATTTAAAAATTACTAAAATGATATGCATATGTGATGATTAATTAGATAAGAATTAATATTCATATTTCGTAGTTACGACAAACAAAAATAAACGTTAAATTTAGTAATTAAGAATTATTTTCTGTTAAAAAGTTCAAATTAGAATATTTCAAACACAGGATGTTATAAATAATTATGTGTAACATGTGACGATTGAAAAACATATGATTTATTTGAATATACAACGTGGATAAAAAATACAATTATCTTTTTACTGATTAAATTTTAGTATATGATCTATGTTTGAAATTCGTCGAGATAAGGTTATAACCAATTAAACATACTCTGTCGAAGCAATTAAGAGAGATAGTTAGTAAATTTTTTCATTTTGATTAATGGGAAACCGTGATGACAATTCACAAATGATCAATTTTAATCATTTTCATTTGTTTAACATTTCAATTAATAAGTTAATTCTTCAATTTATAATTAATCGCAGTCATAACTAGCGTGGCTTATTCGAACATTAGGGTAGCAAAATTATAATGAAATTTGATTTAGAGAAAATTTAACGAAAAAAAAAATCAGGGAACAAACATTATTAACATTTTAATTTTAATAACCGAGCAGTACTAAAACTTGGAAATAATAGAAGCTCTTATCCTATAATGTATTAAATCTATACACACACAATTTTACAACTTTTGGAATTCCAATGCAGTTTAGTAGGATTACTTGGGGGATACGCACCATTGCCATAAGTCACAAAATTATAATTTGGGTTGAAAAAAACTGGATCCCAAAACGGCAGATAGCGACTGCAGGTTATGGGTCCAGCGAAGGCTTCCAAACGGCATCCCAACTCCATCTCCGGTTCATAGTCCTAAACCGGTCCAATCTTCATTCTGCACTACTTCCCAAAATAACTTTACAGATGGCGAAATCTCAAGACCACACTCCATTGGGTGGGGGTGTAGCATCGAGGCTCCCATTATATTATATATATTCCTAGACTAGACTAGATCTCGTCTCAATCATTTTACTTATCTTGTAATTTGTTCATTTCAATATTAATATAATTATCCTAGCATGCTGCATGTGACTTAATTAATGAAGTGTAAATGGATAAAAATGGGTAAAAGTAAATAAAAATTGAGAAAAAATAATTTTTAAGAATATTGATTTTTGTAGGCAATTTGAATTGTAAATGTTCCAAATACTTCTATGACACACTTGGTTCCCACACCTAATCATTGGATAAGTGTACTTTGACACTTATTACTCACTACATATAATATTGTGTTATGGGATTTAATATCTCAAAATGCTACATTACCTATCTAACCTAAATAAACGTCTAAAAATAAATAAATTACAAATCTACTTTTAATCTCATCCTAATAATTAATAAGATCTAATAGCTATAAATGGTTCCTAGTTCTCACATAAACACGTAATACCAATTTATATATATATATATATATATATAAATTAGACATTTAAAGATGAATTTTTCTGTCTCTAACTTAGAAATGGAAAAATCTATCATAAATTCATCGTTTAAATTCGTTGTTAATCTATCCGTAATTTATTGACAGGGTATAATACATCACAAAAATGCATTTTTTGTAGTGATATTACGTCGAACTCGAGCCTTCCATCGATTTCGTCGTCCTGATGTGGATATCAGCAGCTTGACGCGCTTCTTGAATTCCTCGAGGCACACTCTTCCTTCCCAATTCATATACATTCTCTTGAAGAACTGATCGATCAACTTCTTCTCTTCACTATCGGCGATGTCCAGGGCTGGCCCTAACAATTTAGAGACCCAGGGCGAAATAAAAAAAAGGGACCCTCATATTTTTTTTTAACGAGCATCGTGAAGTTTTTTCCATTTTATTCGAATCATCTTAAATCCTGAAAAAGTACAATCAACATTTACAAAATCTCATTCGTGAATTCTGTAAGTAAAACAACACTTCATTAATTAAATAATCGTGAAAAAAAGATATTGATAATATTAAGGAAAATACAGTAATTCAAAATGGAATCAACTCAATTTTTTATTGTAATATTTTATGTTAAAATTCCTAAAGTTGAGATTTTGGTGATCTCAAAATTGTGGAATAAAACCCCTAAATATAAAAATCGAGTATATTTTTTTCTTTATACAGTTTTAATAAAATTTCAAAATTAAATCTTTAAAGGTGCATTTCTAGTACGGGATCTTTGTATAGAATACAAATAGTTGATTAATTATTCAATTACAAAATTAAGATTAAATCAACACAAAATCTCAATAAATATTTTATCACACTAAATTTACATAGAAAAAATAAGTGATGAATTTAATCACTAAAACCCTATGAGATTTCAAAGTCGAGAGAGTAAAATCTAAAAGAGATGACCATTTTAACTTTATATATGTTTTTTTAAATTACATAATTTTATAAATATTTAAATATATATATATATATATATATTAAATGTGGGCCCCATAAAAGTGAGGGGCCCTAGGCGGTGGCCCACCTGACCTACCCGAGGGCCGGCCCTAGCGATGTCATAGTAGGTTTTGGCTACTTGGTGCACTTGATTCATTTCCTCTCTGAGTTGGTTGTTCACCGCAGACAATGACATAATAATGTAATGCTTTTTCTTGTTCTTACTTTTTTTATAATTTGTTTTGGTAAATTTAAACACATTCATTTTTCTAGTGTAATATAATATAGTTTCTAATAAAATAAATTTCAACAATTGTACTTTACATTTTATATTAATATTTATTATTTTTACACAAATAATATATTTAATAATAATAGTAATTATAATATTTCTATTTAACTAAATTGTTAAACATTTTCTTTGTCGAACTATTTTAAACATGTGCAAAACACGTGCATAGTTCTAATGTATTCATATATACATAATGTAAACTCTAACAACTTGAGATAAATTTTGGAGTTCAATTTTTTTCCATAATAGACAGAGAAAATACAAGAATATACTGACAAAGAATATTTTTAGGGCCCAATTCGAGGGTTTTATTGTGATACAAGTACACATTGCCTAAATAACTCCCTACTTTTAAATCTTGCCCGATCATCCCAATTTTAATTTAAAATTATTTATATATACTTTTAACCCATTAATGAATGCCCTCTGTTTTCCTTCACAATACTTGCTTAATTCATTTATATATATATATATAGTTCCCTTCATATTATTTGTATGTAAATATGTAAATATATAATATTTGAATTAACACATCTTTTTTATTTTGCTAGCCTTTGTAGAAATCGAAATCATGCATATTCATATTGAAAATCTGAACAAAACTTGAATGTTAATCTTAGATAATGAACCGTATTTTTACAGAAAAATATCTCTCAAAAATACAAAAGTCAGTTACAACCATCTCGCTTCTCTTATTTATACTAGCAATGTTAATGGAAGCCTAGAAAATATCTAAGAAAATATCTAACTAATCTGATGGCTGAGAAGAGTGATCCTAGCCCGCTTAATTAGATGGTCATGATTATCTGTAGCAGCTTGATCTTGATCAAACATAGTGGTCCTGCAATATTGGAAGAGAGAGTTGAGCTGCTGACATGACACATTTAAATAACAACAAGCTTAGATAGAGCAAGCATGCTTGCTCTGCTGATCACATAGCCATTGCATGGATGGTTTGCATGAATAACTCCCTACTTTTAAATCTTGCCCAACCATCCCAATTTTAATTTAAAATTATTTATATATACTTTTAACCCATTAATGAATGCCCTCTATTTTCCTTCACAATACTTGCTTAATTGATTTAGTCCAACTAATTTAAAAGCACTACTATTCCATCTCTCTCTCTATGACTCTCTCTATATATATATAGTTCCCTTCATATTATTTGTATGTAAATATATAATATTTGAATTAACACATCTTTTTTATTTTGCTAGCCTTTGTAGAAATCGAAATCATGCAGATTCATATTGAAAATCTCAACAAAACTTGAATGTTAATCTCAGAGAATCAACTGTAATTTTATAGAAAATATCTCTCAAAAATACAAAAGTCAGTTACAACCATCTTGTTTCTCTTATTTATACTAGCAATGTTAATTGAAGCCAAGAAAATATCTAAGAAAATATCTAACTAATCTAACGGCTGAGAAGAGTAATCCTACTAATGAAAAATATCTCTCGAGAGTTTTATTATGATACAAGTACACATTGCCTAAATAATTCCCTACTTTTAAATCTTGCCCAACCATCCCAATTTTAGGGGGTGTATTCAATTCAGATTCTATTAGATTTTAATGGATTTTAAAAAATCCATGGATTTATAAAATCTATAGACTCGACATGGAGTCTCCTAACTCCACATGGAGTCTCTGTGACTTTAGGTATGGATTTCGGACCGATTTCGGATGATTTTAATGGATTTGAAATCTTTCTTGCGCTGCTCGCTGGAACACAGCAACCGTTGTATGTGGGACAAAATTGAACCCAGCGGCCGCTAGGAATGAGTGTGGGCTAGTCCCAGCGACCGCTGGACTCCAGCGGCAGCTGGGAATGATACGCAGAGGGCAACGGTAGATACGCAGTCAAAAAATTCCTCCCTTAACGGCGGCGGCGCAGTGTTGTAGCGTGGGCGGTGACGATATGGTGGTGAAGAAAGGAGGCAGATGCGAAGATACAAAGGAGGAACTGACACGTGTCCCACTGCAGGCCATCGTCTTGGCCGATAGCTTTGCTACTCTCTTCCGCCATATCACTCTCGAACGTCCTAAGGTATGCATCTTAAAACCTAATGTATTAGGTTTTTGTTGATGAATCTACTTTATTAGGTCGTAATGTGTTTCCTATTTGATTGTGAGGAGGGATTCTTTCATTTGTACTTTTTTTCTTTTTTTATTGGGCAATAACTTCTGTGATTAATAATTAAACTTTGTTACAGAGACAGTACTAGCTTTGCTTCAGCATCCTGATTATTGCATCTCTGCTTATTCATCAGTAAGTTACAACATGTTGATTCCTTGTTTTATTAGATTTTTTTCGGTTGGAGTGTATAGAGCTAAAGCTGGAGATGAATTAAAGTTCTGTCATTTGTGTTTATATGTGAAATACAGATATATTAAACTGATGATGTGATTCATGTCTTGCCTCATGCTAAGAAGAACTGTATAACCTGTCATTTGTTTAACTTGTATAACCTTATGTTTCATGTTGCTATCGGCTACTCCAGTGGCCGCTGGATGCCAGCGGTCGCTGGGGTGCCCGAGTTCAAAACCTCAACAACGGCCGCTACACTGTACCGCGCGCCGGGTTTTTCAAATCCATCAAAATCTCGTGTCCAGAGGTCGGATTTCATCCTTCGCATTTTTAACGTGATTTTGAGGTGAAATCCAATGAAATCCATGACTTTTTAAAGTCCGTGAATTTTTGAATACACCCGGATTTTAAAAGACTTTTAAAAGTCTGGATTGAATACACCAGGATTTTAAAGGACTTTTAAAAGTCTGGATTGAATACACCAGGATTTTAAAAGACTTTTAAAAGTCTGGATTGAATACACCCGGATTTTAAAAGTCCTTTAAAATCCAATGAAATTCGGATTGAATACACACCCCTTAATTTAAAATTATTTATATATACTTTTAACCCATTAATGAATGCCCTCTGTTTTCCTTCACAATACTTGCTTAATTCATTTAGTCCAACTAATTTAAAAAGCACTACTATTCCATCTCTCTCTCTATGACTATATATATATATATATATAGTTCCCTCCATATTATTTGTATGTAAATATATAATATTTGAATTAACGCATCTTTTTTATTTTGCTAGCCTTTGTAGAAATCGAAATCATGCAGATTCATATTGAAAATCTCAACAAAACTTAAATGTTAATCTCAGAGAATCAACCGTATTTTTACAGAAAAATATCTCTCAAAAATACAAAAGTCGGTCACAACCATCTTGCTTCTCTTATTTATACTAGCAATGTTAATGGAAGCCAAGAAAATATCTAAGAAAATATCTAACTAATCTGACGGCTGAGAAAAGTGATCCTAGCCCGCTTAATTGGACGGTCAAAAAATATCTGTAGCAGCTTGATCTTGATCAAACATAGTGGTCCTACAATATTGGAAGAGAGAGCTGAGCTGCTGACATGGCACATTTAAATAACAGCAAGCTTAGATAGAGCAAGCATGCTTGCTCTGCTGATCACGTAGCCATTGCATGGATGGTTTGCATGAATGAACAGTTTCATCACCCCCCGCAAGATGAACACTGTGCAAATCAGCGACGCTCATCTTGGAAAGAAGAAAACAGAAGCGAGAACTAGGTAAGGACTTTGTAAAAAGATCAGCCAACTGGAGATGCGAGAGAACATAGACAGGAGAAATAAACCCCAGCTTATATTATGCTTGAGAAAAATGACAATCTAAATCCAAGTGCTTTGTTCTTTTGTGAAACACAGAATTCTTGGTTATATGAACTGCGGCTTGGTTGTCACAATGAAGAGAAATGGGAAGAGGAATAGCAATATGAAAAGCACGAAGCAAAGAGGAAACCCAGACTAACTCTCTAACTATGATACTCATGCTCTTATACTCAGCCTCTGCAGTAGACATGGAGACCGTTATTTTTTTTTACATTTCCAGGACAATAAAGAGGACCCTAAGAAAACACAAAAGCCAGTAAGAGAGCATCTAGTGTCGGGGCAAGATCCCCAGTCTGTATCACAATAGGCACTTAGCTGGAGAGAAGTAGAGACAGCAAAGAAGAGCCTCAGAGATGGACTCCCCTTGAGATATTTAAGAACATGGAGGGCGGCATCCCAGTGAGAAGAGGAAGGACAGGAGACAAACTGACTTAACTGTTGCACAGCATAGGATATGTCTGACCGTGTGATATTCAAGTAAAGAAACTTGCCTATGAGTCTTCTATATTTATCTGGATCAGGTATAGAAATAGTGGGAGAACAAGCAGAGAGATAAATACCAGGGGTAAAGGAGTGGATGTAGGTGTACAACCCAAAAGACCAACAGAGTCTATCATGTCCAGAACATACTTCCTTTGGTTGATATAGGTGCCATCTGAACCCCCTAGCAATCTCAACTCTCAAGAAATAACGAGTAGACCCCAAATCTTTAATGGTAAATACAGAGTGAATGACAGACTTGAGCTGACATATAGCTTCCAGATTAGGCCCAGTAATAATCACATCATCAACATATACCAAAAGAGCAAGAAAAGACTCACCACAACCCTTGACAAACAGAGAATCATCTGCATCAGATTGAGAGAACCTGAGAGAAGATAAGAGCTTACTGAATTCTATGTTCCATTCCCTCGAAGCTTGTTTGAGGCCATAAAGGCTCTTGATAAGCTTGCAAACTTGGTTAGGTTGAGCCTTGGTATACCCCTGTGGAGGAATCATATAAATATCATCACTCAAGTGCCCATGTAAGAACACATTATTAACATCAATTTGATGTAGTGGCCATAAATTAGAGGTAGCAATAGCAATGAGAGCGCGGACAGTGACCAATTTGGCAACTGGGGAAAAAACATTTGTGTAGTCAAGCCCAAACTCCTGCTTGTAACCTTTGGCCACTGACCGAGCTTTAAAGCGCTCAACAGTACCATCAGTTTTAAGTTTGACCTTATATACCCATTTGGAACCAATGGCCTGTTTTCTTGAAGGCAATGTAGTAAGCTCCCATGTTTGATTGGATTCAAGTGCCTGAAGTTCTTGTGCCATTCAATATACGTACTAGCTTCTTTGTAAGAGGAGGGCTCCTTCAAGGAGTCCACATTAATCAAGAAAGAATGATAAGAAGGAGTAAAAGATAGAGAACAAATATAAAGAAATGTGAGAGGAGTTCATTGAGAGGAAAAAGAGGAAGACGGAAGAGATTGTGTAACAGTACACACATAATCCTTTAGATAAGCAGGTGGATGAGTAGGTCTAGAGCTGCGGCGTAGTAAATGAGTAGGATGATGAGGAAGATGGTTAGATGAAGAAGGCACAGGAGATATAGCAGTGACAGAATTAGGGAAATCTCCAAAACTTGGAAAAGGAAGAGTAGGTAAAGTGTCAGGACACTGCAAAGGGTAAGAATCAAGGAAGAATTTAACATCTCTAGACACCAAAATGCGAAGATCATCAAGATTGTACAGAATATAACCCTTACAATTAGCTGCATAGCCCAGCAACATACACTTCTTACTTCTAGAATCAAACTTGGATCTCAAAGGTAAAATATTTGTTGCATAGCTTAAACAACCAAAAGGTTGAATCAAACCTAAATTTGGAGCCTTTCTAAATAACAGTTCATAAGTACACTTCCAGATAAGCATAGCAGAAGGTGTTTTGTTAATAAGCTAAGTTGCATGTAATATAGAATAAGGCCAAAACTTACTAGGAACTTTGCTCTGAAACAAAAGGGCTCGAGCAACATGTAACAAGTATTTGTGCTTGCGTTCCACTATGCCATTTGTTGTGGACTATAAGCACAGGACTTCTGATGTATAATACCATGATCCTGAAATAATTGGTGTGTAGCTGAGTTAATAAACTCACTACCATTATCATATCTAAAGGTTTTGACTTTAGCAGAAAACTGTGTCTGGACCATCATTAAAAAGCTTTTGATGACTCTAAATACATGTCCATTTGATTGTATGAGATATGTCCAGGTAGATCGGGAGTGATCTTCCACCAAAGTCAAAATATAGGCAGTATGTGTGATGTTTTCCTCTTTGTAAGATCCCCACAGGTCACCATGGACCAGTTCAAATAGATGTTCCCTCTTCCTTTTTAATACAGGGAAGGGTTGTCTTTGTTGTTTAGCTCTGTAGCAAACTTCACAATTTGCCAAATTATCAAACTTAATATCTAAATAAGCTCCTTTAAGATGAGTAACATGCTTCATAGTTCCAACAGCTGGATGCCCCATTAACTCATGCCACCGTTTAAGTGACATGCCTTTCTCAGATTGTGTGGTGCAAACTACCTCATATGTCACATGCTTGAAGACATAAAGCCTGCCTTTCAGTTTTCCTATGCCAAGTATATGATCATTAACCTGATTCTGAATAAGACAATGAGATGGCAGAAACAAAACTTTCCCTTGCAAATCTTTAGCCATTTGCCCAACAGATATCAGATTATGAGTGAAACATGGTGCCAAGAGAACATTCTTCAACATAATATCATCATTTAACTTGACCTCTCCACAATAGTGCGCTAACAAATTAGATCCACCAGGAAGGAATATCCTTTGTGGTTCTGGCAGCCTTCTCATGGTGTGCATTAAAGCAACATTACAGCACATATGTATGCTCGCACCAGAATCTACTATCCATTCATTACACTGTGTTTCTTGTTGTAAGCCAACAGCAAAGTGACTCATGTGTGTGTCATCATCTGCAGAAACTAGTCCATCTGTGTAAACTAGATTAGCTGATGTTTGAGATGAAGCACATCCACTTAATCCAGGTTTCTTAAAATAGTTACATAGATATCTACTTTCTTCTTGTATGACAGCAGAATGATCACCTATTTGGCTGCTGTTCTCATCCTTCAAGCTAGCCATATCTTCATGGTCTACACAATGTGCTCTTGTCTTTCCTCTATCCTGTTTGAATTTCTTATACCAGTTAGCATAGCCAATTAACTCAAAACACTCACTTATCTCATGCCCAATACCACCACAGTGTCCACACTTTAGCTTCAATTTCTCCTTTAATTTCTTAATTTATTTATTTATAATTTTTATTTTTATGTAATTAGGATATTTAAGTAATTTTATAATTAATTATTCTTTAATTAATTTATTTTGTGGTGCAAAGAGTAAATTTTGTAGTGCAAACAGTATCTCCCTAATAATTATTATTATAATAGCTCAGGCAGTGGGTCTAAAAAGCTGTTTTTAATTATTTATATTTGATGATGTTCTTATATATATGTTTATACTTAGGTTAAATAATATGGATAAGGGTCATGCAAGCCCTTGAACTTTTTGGCGGGGACCTCACAGGCCCCTGTACTTTTTTTTAGCTCAATTGAGCCCCTGAACTTTTTTTTTTTTGGTCTATTGGGCCCCTCCGTCAAGCCCCTCTTGACGGGGCCGTTAGTTCGTATTAAAATGACGCAGTTTTATGTGTTGCCCGGTGGCAAAAAGCGCGAACCCCATATTATGCTCACCTTTGAAGTTCACCTGCGATGCCTCGTACCCTGGCAGCCACCGCAGCAAATTCTGCAGCTCCCTCTCATTCACATCCTTCAGCAAACCCAAGATAAATACCGTACGCACCTATGAGAATTTTGGAGAGAGAGTGAAAGAGTCGCCCATCATCACTACAGTTGCAAATCACGGCAATCGCTAATCGCCAATTAAAAGGGAATAAATTTGTGGAAAGATAAAATTGTTCGCGTTTACCTCGTCGGAGATGGCGCATGAGGCAGAGTTGTCAATAGGAACTTGCGCAGAGTGGGGATGGGGGTGGGGGTGGGGGTGTGGAGGAGGTGGCGGCGGCGCTGCGGCGGAGGCTGGAGGAGGGGCGGGAACGGGTGGCCATTGCTGGTGGTAAGGGTGGATTCATGTGCCCGCCATTTCGGCAAACCGATTGGGTTGTGGAATTGTGTTTGTTGTTCTTATTTCTTACAGGGTATTGCACAAATTTGAAGAATTTGAGCTGCAATAGTTGCGATTAGAGGAGGAAAGCAATTGAATTGGGGAAGAAGGGTTCTCGATTGGAATAGGGCAAAGTTTTTTTCTTTTTCGAATAACATATAAAACGACGTCGTTTTAATACGAACTAACGGCCCCGTCAAAAGGGGTTTGATGAAGGGGCCAATAAACTCAAAAAAAAAAAAAAAGTTCAGGGGTTCAATTGAACAAAAAAAGTACAGAGACTTACAAGATCCCCGCCAAAAAGTTCCTATGTGACCCTTATCCCTAAATAATATCACAAAGGAGATATAGCTCAAATGGCAAAGCAATGAAACAGTTTCAACAGTTTGGAGTTCAACTCCCCTCATCTCCAAACTTGTGATTTTTTTTTTTTTAAGTATAACAAATCTTCTTGAAATTGTTTTTGTTTGATGATTCTAATTGATTTTTTTTATGTTTTTTTAAGTATATAAATCTTCGTATTGATGTACAGTAGTACAATGATCTAGTTCTAAAATAATTCAATATTTAAAAGAACTAAATATAAAAGTTATGTGAAAATTATAAATTGAGATAAATGTTATGTTATTTTTTATTTTATTTTTGAGATAAATGTTATGTTAATTCCATCAAATAACACAGATTATTTACTGACGCTGGATAGATCGGCGGTTATCGCTCTTGACAATAGAATACGAAAAGTTATTTCCCACTATTTTAAACCAATATAAATTCACACGTATGTATCTCAAAACCAATTTTCCAAACATAATTTCGCCTTTACAGTCCAAATTATCTCCCTTAATTTCGTAAACAAACTTCCATTTTTACAAATCGAAACCAATTCTCCAAATTCCCAAAAAAATTGAATTAAAAAAAAAAAAAGCAAAACACTCCAATATTATACTATAAACAAGCAAGAGTAAAGTGGCAGTGAACGATGTCGTTATTTGCTATAGCAGAATTCAAAAATACAAGTTTGCAGCAAAAATGTTGAATAAAATACACGCAGCAGTTACATAGCATTGATGAAAAACTTGACTAAATTTCTAAATAGATACAAGATATAGCAAAGGCGTTTCACCCACTACCAAAATAGAAAAACCAAATGACACAAACAAGATAAAATTGAATAACAACCAGCAACTGGAGAAGATGACAAGGTATTTCTTTAACTTATAATGCATGCATCACCTTGCTTTCATTGGGATCTTCCGTTTTTAGGCGATTCTTGAACCCCAAGAGCTTGTTGAGGGCATTAACATAGGCTCGAACACTTGAGATGACGATGTCCATGGATGCTCCAGTCCCACTAGTTATATGAAAGAAGAAATAATGTTATTTAAGTGCAACAAATCATTATTTTTCCCCATTCTGTTGTCCTAAAAAAATCTTCTAAAAGAGGCAAAGTATTTCAGTACCTGAATGCACGGTTGACAGATTCTCCTGTATAAGCATGGGTTGCTGTCACACTATCTTCACCACGTATTAAAACCCTTGTTGTGGCTATAGCATCAATGCCTTCATTAACAGCATTCATGGAATATTCAAGAAGTGTTACAGGAACCTGTGCGCAAGAAAAACCACAAATACGGAGAAAACATTACAACAATAATTAATATGAGTATTTTGAGGTTCAGGTGTTATATGATAATGAGATTAGATGCCTTGCAATAGTAAATGATGGCAAGTAATTTCAACCTGACTACAAATCTTAACAAGATCTTGCTCATACATGAAAACAGACAATTTATGCAATACATCTACTATTTCACATAAATCCGGGATCCTTTAACAAGTAGCCTGAAAAAGTACGAAAGACTTTAGGATATTCGTGAGAAAAACAAATTATGTAACCTGTTTGGTTGCAGAAAAAACTTAGAAGCAGAAATTCAAAGCAACTAATTCCAATGCATTATACATGTGCGTCTATTCACTTTAATAGCAGCAGAAGACACTGATGATGATTCATGCACATTTTCCAAGGTGTCCCTGAATCAAATTAGAATTGCAAAACAGTGTACGAGTAACTGAAATGTGTTGATGTTTCAAACCTTAACAATAAGGTCAGCTGCCTTATATGCTGCATCAACAGGTCCTGTCCCAACTGAACAAGAAATATGCTCATCACCGTTTGCATCAATGAGTTTGACTGTTGCGGTTGAAAGGCCAAGAGATCCACATGTAACCTGTCCAAAAGGTACAAGTATGGTAATTGAATGAACCATCTTAATGTACCACAACTATATCCAGTTATCAACCACTAAACAGAAAGTAGGATGTAGACATGCCTGTACATCTTCTAGTTTCCAAACAATTTGTGGCTGGAAAACTTCATCCGAAACTAGGGCTACTAGGTCATCATCGGTGATATTCTGGAATATCAACAGAATGTAGACATGTGGGAAATATGTCGCAACATTATAAATTTAATAACATACATCACATGTATAGTTGGCCAAGCAGTACATTAGTTATAATGAAGAGAGAGATAAAGAGAGGGTCAAATTATCATATTTTATGTAATATATAAAAAAAGAGGCTACAATTATCATGTGCTGCTCATCATAATCCTTTTATTTTTCTGAAACCTACAAATTTGAGTCAAAATATGGAAAACATTATCATAGTCTTCTACATCTGACTTTGCATATTTCAGCTTCAAGGCAAGAATACGAGTACCTTTTTATTTCCAGCTACAGCTTTGAAGCGTGAAAAGAGATCATCAAGTTCCTTTCCATCAATATCAAACCCAAGCTGCAGATTGATTTAGAGAAAAAAATTGATGCATAGGAGGAACAATTGCAGAAGCTAATTTTATGGTTAATAATATGCTCAAGATTGAAATTCACCTCCAGCATTTTGGCTTTCAAAGCATGGCGTCCACTGTAAAATAATGCAAAAAAAGAACAAATTTTTTTAAGATAAATACTCCAGGTACATCAAGACCTATGAATATGATATGGTGATCCTCATTATGAAAACCACAATGATCGAGAAAGTAACTTATAGCAAAAAAAAAAAAAAAAAAAAAAAAAATCATAATTAGATTGATTTTGTGCAGTTCATTTTCAAGATGAGAAATAAATACCTATTAGCTATGAATTATGATACAAATATGACATCATTGGTTTGACCATAGTTCACCCCATTGAAACTGTGACCACGTGACCTGGTGGATTCAGGTCGAATAAATGACAAGGACTTTTATAGCATCAATACTGCCTGTGCCTCTTCTTGTTATCTTGACACCCCCATTAGACCTACTTTCTTCCTATCCAAGTACTTTATTTCTGTTTCTGATGTGAACTAAAGGAAAGTTCCAAAGTGACAATTTACTGTTAGTTCACTGTTTCTGATGTAAAATAAAGGAAGGTTCCAAAGTGACAATTTACTGTTAGTTTACAGCAGAAATATAAACTGAATGGGGCACAGAATAATGGTGTTTTAGTTAATGTATATTAAAACAATTTAAAAAAGGAATAAGTATCACGAGAAACTTAAGAGTTGGAATAAAAGAACAACAATGAAGATGCAGAGATGGGTGGAAGAGAGTAATAAGGAAGACACTGACATGTAAGTCCAGCATACCTGAGTTTTCCAAGAACTATACCAGATTCATTAGAACGAAGAAGTCCAATATCTTCAGGAGATATAATTTCATAGGTATTTTTATGTTTGAGCATTCCATCCTGCAAAAACGCTCGAATAAAATGTGCGAACAAGAATTCCTGATTACAACTTAAAAAAGTCCAATTCGTGCAACACCCCCACCCCCTGATACTCTCTCTTCTCCCTAATCCCCACAAAAAGACAAAAAGAAAAAAGAAAAAGAGAGAGAGAGAGAGAGAGAGAGAGATCCAGGCACCAAACAGGTTGAAATCATTCCTTTGTTTATACGCATTCATATATTCTTTAAAAACTTCTAGGAGCAAATTCACTAATTATAAGATCCACAAACCTCTGCAAAGTACCTACTGCAAAAACTTTCAAGGTAAAAAATCTTAATAGTTTCCAAGTTTCTTAATTTTATTTCTCAATTCTCATACTACTCTTTTTTTGAGAAACTCATTGAAATGTCACCACCTGCAAAGCAAGATGAAAGACAGAGATTTACATATACACCAGTTGTGATTAACAAGAAAGGTAGATCAATCAACCAAAGCTGTATTCAATGCAGATGCAAAAGATTCTTGCATAAAAGAAAACTGTTAACACACCAACCTGATGAATTCCACTTTCATGAGCAAAAGCATTAGCTCCAACAATTGCTTTGTGTGGCTGGACACGAAGCCCACTATATTCTTCTACCTTAGAAAACATTTTTACAACAATGTGAGAACATATGAATGTGTGTGTATGTATATCAAGAAAATGCCAGAAATCATAAATGATGCTGAGGAGAGTATACCATTTTGCTTGCCATGGTAATGTGTTGAGTATTGATCCCTGTGTAAAGACCGTCTAGTGCTTGCGCTCCACGGCATTTTAAGGCCATCACAACCTGCAGTGAATCAGAAAGAGAAATAAACTTTATTCAGAGAAAACATAGGGGACCTAGACGATCCTTGAGTCAGATTTGAGTACTTGATGACAATAGAATTTCAATCACAAACTGCCGAACTGGAAGGAACTATCGAGATACTTTTCTACCATGTAACCTATAATTTTTTAACAAAGACTCAAAAACTAGTCACTCAAGAAATAGGAAACTAGCTTTTCACAGTTTACATGGTGATATGTCCATCGTAATATAGATTACTTCAAGCAATTGATTCTTTGCAAAGGGTGTAGACTAAGAAAGTTTAATGAACTATATAAGGTTCTCCCTCAAAGAGAACATACCTCCTCCAGTGAAGCATTACCAGCCCTTTCACCAATGCCATTAATGGTACACTCCAGTTGCCTTGCACCAGCATGTGCCCCCTGAAGTTGAGAAAAAGCCCAGTATGAATCCAGCCTCAATTTATTTGTCTAGCACTCCAAGGGAAAGAATATACGTACCGCTAAAGTATTAGCAGTAGAAAGTCCAAGGTCATTCTGGCAGTGCGTTGAGATAATCACATTTTCAATTCCAGGGGTGTTTGCTTTTATGTCTGCAATTAGTTGTCCAAATTCAAAGGGCAAAGTGTAGCCTACTGTATCAGGGATGTTAAGAGTTGTTGCACCGGCCTTAATAACCTCTCCCAGAATTTGATAAAGAAATTCTCTGTCTGATCTGTGTGAACCAAAGAGAAGAAAGGTGAGATGACGAGGTTGTATTAGGCCACAAAGCTACATCGGGCACTCATTGCCTTATATCCATAGCAATTGAAAACCTTAAAAGATCTGTTGTACTGATCGCTTAAATCATAAAATTCTCAGACTTCATAATGTACTTTAAACACCAATTTATGAACCTCTAGGTAGTCAGCATCCCCCACCTCAGCCGGACCCCAAAATCCAATTCAAGCTATTGTACAAATGCAAAAAAAAAAAGAGAAAAAAAAAAAAAAACTCAAACACACACACACACAACATAGCATATCCAGCTCTTTCACATTTCAAAACAAATCATAATAACATTTTATTCCAATTCGAACACAGTTCAATCAGGTGAAAAATACATGCAAGAGCATCAGCTGGAAATGCTCGACCACTTAAAATCAGTTACGAACTTTGACAACTAAAAGCACTAGGTACAACAAAATACGAGTGAACAGAATGCATGCTATGATTAGTCATGGTTAACTTTCTTATTAATAAAAACTGTTTTAAATCCTTCGATTACTGTAGTTACTTCGAGTCTCCACAAAAGTTTATCAAAAAATACAATCTTTTAAATTTATTATCAATATATAATCACAATCACATAAGTAATCTGCGTCACCTTCCAGCATCTTCTGGGCTAAATTCAACATCTTCACATCCCAAACTCCGAGCATAAGCCACCATACTCCTCGCCTTCTCAATCACTTGCGCTGGTGTCATCTTCAGCTTGAAATTCATGTGAATCTCACTCGTAGCGATAAACGTATGAATTCTCGGCTTCTTCGCACCCTTCACCGCTTCCCACGACCTCTCAATATCCCTCTTATTACACCTCGCCAAGCCACAAATCACCGGAACATGATCGGAATCCACATTTCCGACCTCGCGCGCGATCAGTTTGACGGCTTCGAAGTCGGCCTCGGACGACGCCGGAAATCCAGCCTCGATAATGTCGACGCCGAGGCGCGCCAGCTGCCGCGCGATGTCGAGCTTCTCCTTGGTGGTCATGGTGGCGCCGGGAGACTGTTCGCCGTCGCGGAGAGTGGTGTCAAAAATGCGCACATACTTGGGGTCCGGAATGTGATTGGGGACGTAGTCCGGGCGGCTGAGGGAGCATCGGACGGCGGCGACGACGGCTGTACGGCCATTTCTGAAGAGGTAAAGTGAGCGGATGGGAATTTTTGTGGAGGAGAAGGTAGTGGGAGGCGGTGGGATGGCTGCGTGCTTGCAAATCGATGACGCCATTGTTGAATGTCAGAGGTAAGGGATAGGATTGATTATAAGTTAAAACTTAAAACCCTAATTTTTTTTTTTTAACAGGGTTTAAGAAATTTTAGTCCCTGTGGGGCCGGTACTTGTCCAATATTTGACTTCTTTTTTTTAAAAAAAAAAAAAAAAACTTTTGTGTTTATCTTGACTATCTAAATTCTAATCCGATAAATAAATATATAAATGTCTGCAAATTACACGTTCTAAATTGCATTAACTACGTTATGAATCGAACTTATTAAATTTCAATTGTAAATCATTGCCGGCTGATTAACAACTTGCACCCTTAAATTTTTAAATTATTTACTCACTTCAAAATAAAATGTTGATACTTTATTCTATTTAATTACTATCTTCTTTAAAAGTCGCAACCATAAATAAATTTTTATGATTTTTCAATTGATTGAACCATTTATGATAAGGTATTCAACATAAAATCATCATAAAAGGTCGTTTAATTTGCATCAACATAATAAATAAATAGTAAATTTGAACATATTTTATGTACAACTAGTACGCGGCCCGTACATTGCACGGTGGAAGTAAATCGGTGTCTGAGCCGTGCATTGCATGGTGGAAGTGAATTGGTATGTGAGTCGTGCGTTGCACGGTGGAAGGAACTGTTATTTCACTGTTGCATTGCACGGAAAAGAAATTTAGTTAAAATAAAAATTATGTTATATTTTTATGTAATTTTACATAGCTTAGTATTTAATTTTTTTAAAAATTTATTAAATAATGTCATAATTATTAATTTTATCAAAAAAATTATTAACACAAATTTTATATGACATATATATATATTATAAGTACTTATATACTTATTAACATTTTAAACCAATGTTAATTCATATTTAAATCATATACACTTTAAAAGTATATGTTATGAAAAATCAAAGTAAATATTAAAAAAAATAATTAAATAACACAATAATTTTTGGATCAATATGTATGATTTAAAAATAATATTATATAAAAAATCATCATTTATAATTTTATAATCTATTAATTCAAAATGTAATAAAAAAAATTATACCTGTATTAGAAATCTGTTCAACATGTATGTCAATTAATCTTGTATTATGTAGTACTTCCTCTGTTAATGAATAACCTGTAGTAAAAAAAATATAGAATATTTTAATTAATACAATAGTATATACATTAAATATTTAATAAATTTATGAAAATATATTTATTACAAATTAGAAATACATGAAGAATTTGTTTATCTATATTAGAAATATTATACAATTTTATTATACACGTAATTTAAATTATTATTTCATGAATCATGTTAATAAATGTAGGTTTAAACCTGATAAATAAATTTACAAATAAAAGTGTGATTGACAATTTGTTTTTTTTTGTGTTGCTATAAATATTTAAAAAATTAAAAATTAAATATAAAAATAATATTAAATAAAAAAATAATTAAATTTGGACATAATAAGTAACTTAACAGTACAATATTACTGCCAATTATGATCATACTGTTCACCTAATAAGGGAAAAAATAATTAACATGAGATTCATTTAATTATAATTGAAATTTGAAATTCACTTTTTAATTAACATATAATGCATTTAATACATGTATCAAACATTTGTGTAACATGTATATCAATTAATTGGTCAGCCTCCATTAATTCATTAATTGTTAAATCATCAATTTGCTCAGGGTTACTTGTCCTTTTACCTGTATTTCAATAATTAAAGAATGGTTTTGAGTATCTGAAATAATATGAAAAAATAGCAATAATAATTACATAAACAAATAATATACAGAATTTAATTAGAAACTGACCAATTTGATTTAGAGAATGACTAAAATAAGATTCTTTGACAAAATGGTTACATAATACAATAATCTTTTGATAAATATTAATTATTTTAAAATTTTAAAAAATATAAATCTTATTTATAATATTATAATCTATTATTTAAAATTATAATACTAAAAAAATAATACCTGTATTAAAAATCTGTTCAACATGTATGTCAATTAATCTTGTATTCTGTAGTAGTTCCTTTGTTAATGAATAACCTGCAGTAAAAAAATATAGTATAATTAAATTAATACAATACTATATAAACTAAAGATTTAATATATTTTTAAAAATATATTTATTACAAATTAGAAATAACATAATTTTATGATGTTAATAACAAAAATTTTATTAATAACATAATTTTATGATGTTAATAACAAAAATTAATCATGCTCATTAATAGAAGCAATACCATTGGCTATCTAAATTAATCGTATTTAATTATCTAAAACATTATTTAACATAATTATTATTTGGGCCGTAATTTTTGTATTTAGTATCATATCCTAATAATACATCTTCATTTGGGCCGGAAATATTTATATTTATAGCCCACACCAAAATTTGACCCGTCCATTGATGCTTAGGGTTTTCAGACACAACTACATACTAGCCGACATATATATATGTTATAATTTTTGAGAGGCTTCATTTCTTCACTCCACAGCTCTCTCCTCTACACTTCACTCCGCAGCTCTTTCCTCTCTCTCTATTTGCCTAAATTCTCTGTAAATTTTTTTAGATCCAGGGTTTCTTCTTCAACTAATTTAGAGCTTCTATAGCTTCATTACTGTAAATTTCCGCCAATCTCTCCTCACTCTCTCTTTGCCGAAAATCTCTGTAAATTTTTTTAGATTTAGGGTTTCTTCTTCAGCTCAGTTAGAAGTTCTAGAGTATTCTGTAATTTCTGCCGATCTCTCCTCACTCTTTCTGCCAGAAAAATAGCGCCTCTGTAACCTTGTAGATCTGCAGTTTTGAGCTTCCGCCTCTCTTGTCAATTTCTGTCTTCCGTAACCTCCGTCATCAATCTCTGTTTTCCACCTCACTAATTCTAGATGTGAAATGATGATAATCAAAGTTTTGTACTCTATGTTACTATGATGGCGCGACTTAGGGTTTTTTGATCTATTCAATCTCTGTCATCATTCTCCGACTTAGTGTTTTATAGATTTGGGGATAATTTTTGGCGGCGTGAGAGCATGGCTCTCTCTCTCTCTCTTACTGTCAAGGTCCGCCCGAAGGTTGCCGATAACCTAAAAAAAAGCTAAGTCTATCTCTTTTACTGTATCAGTAACACACACGCATTTGCCGAAAAGAAAGGTTCAGATCTAGACAGGTCTATAGATTTTTTCATACTTTATTTTACTCTATAATTGATAATATTTTACTTACTTTTTTCTGCTCTGTATCTATGATGATTTACAAAGGTATCTATGTTGTCGTTTAATTTTCTTATATTTCTTCATGTTTTTCAGGTGGCAGATCCCACAAGCTTACTGTGAAGACCAAAAAAAACATAAGTTTTTGTTTTTTGATGTATCTATCTTTCTGCCTAACACAAAATCACATATTCTTTATGTAAGACTTAAGAATTCGGAATATATATTCAATATTCATAATATTTATATAATATCTGACCCTGTTATACTCTGCATATACTTTAAATTGTGCTTCTCACAGAGTCTCCTATTTTTTTAGTCTCTTCTTTTTTATGAAGTTTTTTTTGTTTATGTTGCAGAGTGACACTGTGGATGTCTCTCTTGTTTTCACTATTGTCGACTGAGGGTTTAATATGGCTCATGTATGAAAATAGTATGAGTGAGAGTCAGACTCTGTATTTTAATGTGAAAGAGCTACTTAGGCTTCCTAATGATCCAAAAAGAGATAAGTTACTCACTGTTAACATACATACACATCAGATTTATTTGACTTAATATATATATCGCACTCTCACATAAAAACAGATTTTATTACATAATTTTAACTTTCATTTTAATTGAAATTGCAGATCATCAACACACAGTTCAACGGATGTAAGGAGATGCTTCAATCACAGATTTAATTCAACTGGTATAAATTATAAACTGCAGCTACTAAAGATATAAATCTTTCCATTTTTTCTGATGAAAAGCATCGTCTATGTTTATATTTTTAGTTATGTCTGTTCCACCATGCAAAAAAATTATAATATCTTTTGCTTGAATGAGAACATAGATGTATGCTATTCGTACCTGGTACTGATTCTGACATACGAAGTCATTTAATTTGTTCTTCTGTTTCATGAGAAAATGGATGCTCTCTCTCTGTGTTTTTCATCTTGGCAGTGGTAAATGTCCAGTATTGTGATATTTGAATTTGTGAAATTCACTGTATTTTTGAATTCTGATAGAAGTGACAGTTTTAAAAATTTTCCTACTGCCCACTACTATGATCATTTTTACATATTTTAGTTTATTTATTAATAATTTATTTCCCTGGTTTAATTAATTTTTTTTCACTGCCGATTTTATTAAATTGTTTAAATATTTTTGCATTGTTAAGTTAATATTTTTTTTTCAATTAGTAAGGTTGCTGTATTTTTAATTGTTTATGGTGTTAATATAATTTTAACTGTTGTTCTATTTAAATTAAAAAATTAATATATTAATTATTTAATATATGTACATGTTTGTATTTATAATTAATTATCTTTTACTTTTGGTTTGTCTAATACACTATATTAATTTACTGTTTAAAGTGACATATTTATTTATCACATAAATCTGTTATAATAATGACTTATTATTAGATGTATATTTGAATGTATCTTTGAATGTTATAGGATAAAATCTGTTATTTAATTTATAGATGCTTCATTGTTATTGTTCATGTTTAATGTTATTTATTTTAATTAACGCATCTGTTCATGTGATTAAAAAAATATGTTAATGTTATTTAATTTAATTTACTTTTCCTGTTTTTTTTAATTCAATTTACTATTCCTATTATTAAAAATCTGTTAATGTTGTTTAATTTAATTTAATGTTCCTGTAAATTTTTTATATGCTTTAATGTTTCATAATTTATATGTATGCTTCAATTTTATAGGTAATATTCTTATATATACATGCTTTAATATTTTTATCTGTATGCTTGAATGGTTGTACGCTCTGCTATGTCCTTTCGTATGTCAAATCTGTGTGATCTGTAACCGTTCTATTTGAGAACGGTCTATGAGAAACCTCTTGATGAGAGGTTTTGGTCTGAGTCACAGTGTTTAACCTGATTGAGCCTTGGACTTTGTGTGACTCTTGCGCTCCTGTTCAAACGGGTGATTGTGAACTGGGCAATCCACTTACTCCTAAAGGGTTCTTGAAATGTTAATAATCTGTGATTTAGATCTTTCACATTTCTTCAGTTAATATTTAATTGTGTTTCATTCTATTCTTGCAGCATTACATTAATGTGGTATGATATTTTGTTTATTGCAGAATTAGTTATTTATATTCTGAATTTATATTTAAATTATTCCTTTTGTTTTTTGCAATCTATCATTTTTATTTGAAAATATAAAGCGGCATATTTTTGATGCAGTGGATGTTATTATTATTTTTTACTGTACTCATGCTGCATCAAGTGGTGAAACTTGCATGTTAGTAAATTTGTTGTGAATTTAGTTTTGAATTAATATTCTAAAACTATAGTTTACTCAATTCGAATCGTCTGTATTTTATGATTTCTGTTTCTGAAAATAAATAAAGTAAAACAACAAAAAATGTCTAAAAATTAACAACCCAAAATTATTTAAATTGTCTTAATAAATAAAGCATTTCAATAAATTAATAAAATCCCCTCCGATTAGTCTGATGTCAAACTTGTGCATGCGTTTTCATCCTGCTCACTGTTTTTCTTTCTTCAGCAATCTCTTAGTCCTCTTTTGAGTAGTTGATGAAAACTCATCAATGAGTTTTCTCTTTACATCATCATCATCCATAAGAACGACTGCATTACTTGTGTTAGTGTTTGTCTTTCTTGATGTTAGTAATGCGTCACTTATCAAGTTATCCTGAAATTGTTAAAAAAAAAATTAATTAACCGAAAAAATATTCTGCATAAATATAGTAAAAACATAAAATGTCATTCCTATTTGAAAAATAATATACCTCATCTGCATTTTCATCAACCTGCTCTTTCCCTTTCTTTGACTTTGATGACTTTCCCTACATAATGCATACAATTGTAAGTAATGATTTAATATTACACTAATATTTTCTGATCCAGCACAATCTTTGTAACATTAAACAAAGATGAAATTCGTACTTCACCTATTGTAATATTTAATTAATTAGAAACTTTCCTTAAATTGAAACTTATAGGAAAAAAAAATCTTACCCCTATATATGTTAGGTTTGCAAAACTGTAGAATAACAGCCACTGGTGCTTCAGGGGAAGTCTCCAAAAAATCTATCATCTGTTCTGCATAGCTTTCCCAAAGTGTTGTTGTAATTGTGTTTCCTCTACAAAAATTCAGAAATAATTACTGAATACATAATTAGAGAACACTTAAAAACTTTAAAGCATAAAAATATGTAGTTTAAATTAGAAAGCTTACTCTAGATCTTCCAACACTAAATCCATCAATTTCGTAAGCTTCCCATTTATCTCTCTTGTAAGCGGTCTATAGTGTGACACTATAGTTCCCATTACATCTGCCCAAGAACAAAAAATAATTTAAAAATTCATAGCTGTGAATTATCAAATTATTTTATCATATGTATTGAGTTGTCTTACCAAACATCGCTGCATCTCCTATGTTCTCCATATTTGCAATATCGTTGAAATTCTTGATCTCGTACAAATGCTGCGGAAATTCTTCGTGAAAAACCTCAAAGATTCGTGTGTATTTAAATGCAATAATCTTATAAAGGCTCTCAGTTGTCTTGTACTTCATGACATTTAATCCAATAACAAAATCGATTATAGCATAAACATTGCCTTCAATAAGGCGATCTTTAAACTTTTCGATATTTGTCTTTGGAATTGTCATATGGATTCGTTGACCCTATAAAAAAAATAACTCTTATAAGTTTTTATATCATAAAGCAAAAAAAATCGAAAATTTTATAACATGAATATACCTCTCGGTCATGGAAGATGCATTCCAGACTAAATGCGTTTGAGTTTTCGCACCATCGTATCAACCTTAGTTCTATACCGAACGTACTTCTTCCGGATTTTAGCATCTGTAAAGTTCCAAAAATCGGAGCCATTAAAAAGATTCAGACTGTTTTTCTGCTTTCAGAAGAAAAATTCTGAGAAAGATTGTGATGATTTCAGAGAAAATGAACAGAAGTAGACGTAAATTATGAAGAGTGAGTGAGTGAATTGTCGTTTCTAAGATGTAAAATTTTTTATATATGAATCAGGTTTTTGTTAGAAGTAGTGGGTGCTAGAAAGTGGAGGATAACTTGTCTGTAGTGGTCTATAGCAGTTTCATTTATTTTCTGTTTTGTATATATTTTTTTAATTTTCGTTCCCTGAATCTAATTTAATTACTCCCACTGTAAATATTAATTATAAATATTTATATATTAAATATCTATTCTGAATGGTAAAGTTAAATATTTTTAAAAAATAAAATATTTTTTTATTTCAATAAATTTAATTACATGATTCAGATTATGGATTTAAATTACAAACCCACCACACGTTCTCATAACCCAGTACACGTTCTCATAATTATTTATTTAATAACATTATATCCTAGTACACATGTTTTAGATAATTATTATTAATATAATTTTAAAAATATTCAATAAAAATCGGATTTATTAAATAATTTTTTATTTCAATAAATTTAATTACATGATTCTGATTATGGATTTAAATTACAAAAATAATTTTTTATTTCAATAAATTTAATTACATGATTCTGATTATGGATTTAAATTACAAACCCAGTACACGTTCTCATAATTATTTATTTAATAACATTATATCCAAGTACACACGTTTCAGACAAATGTTATTATTCATATAATTTTAAAAATATTCAATAAAATCCGGATTTATTAAATAACCTCAATTCACTTTATATTTGCAAAATTGCCATCAATTTTGCCGCCAAAATCAATTGCAATTGAATTTTTTCTGCTTTTATATATAGTATAGATATATCTAAAACTCAATCGTTTGTATTTTTAAAGTTGGCTCATCATCAATTCGATGATAATTTGCTCAAATTGACTTATTAGTATAACTAGTGTATTACGCTCGTATGATACACGGTATTCATTATGTTATAATTAAATATTATTTTGTAAATATCATACATAAATACTTTAATATAAATATATTAATATATATATATACATATATGAAATTTTAATGATTGATTTTACAATATTTATCATAATAATTCATATACTAAATCTTATAAATAAATTGTAGAGTTTCTCTATTAATTACTTGCGCGTAGTTGCCTTCTTTTTCTTGTTGTTGTCAACTTGTGATTTTGTATGCGTTTCAATATTTTCCGTTCTCTTGAAACTCAAGTATATATGAAAGTCTAATCACATATAATATATATGTCATCTATTTTGAGCTCTTTAATTTGATCACCCGTCTCTCGAAACTCAAGTATATATGAAAGAGTAGTACTCACTACGTACTCACATTATCAAGTAATTGTAGATTTATAATGTTCACATATATATATATATATATATATATATATATATTCGCGTTTAGGTTGGAAACAGATTAAAATTGTTTTTTTTTTCTAAGACTATTGCCATTTGGATGTCACCAGAAATGACAAAACAAGTTAAAAAAAAAAAAGTCATGCAATTTCACGACCTGGGCGCCCATCTGACCCTTAGATTGCCCCTCAATTCATACACATGCACTACAAAAAAATTCCAATTTAGCGACGGGGTTTTCCGTCGCTAATCCCGGGTTTAGCGACGGGAAACCCCCGTCGCTAAATCGCTCGTCGCTAATCATGCGCGACGGTGGCTCGCCCGTCGCCAAGGCTTAGCGACGGCGACGGGGTACCCCGTCGCTATCCGCCAAATTTAAAATTTTGAAATTATTGATTGGCCCGGCCCGCGATGAGCCCTCGACCCGAGGGCCCGGCCCATTAATGAGCCCTTGACCCGACCCGATGAAAGGCCCGCGCCCAAGCCCTTCCCAAGCCCTTCAAGAATGCTTTTGTATAATATGCACCTAAGAGGATTCGAACCTGTGACCTCCTAGAAGGAGGGCCAAGCACTTATCCATTGGGGCAAGTTCAATTGATGTTATATTGATAGTTTAAATAATATATATACTTATACGATTTTTTCATAATTTATTTTTATTTATCTCTATAAATTAAAAGTGTTATATTCTTGTTAATATATTTATATCTATTTGTGCACAAA
This sequence comes from Perilla frutescens, assembly GCA_026008535.1. NCBI lineage: Eukaryota > Viridiplantae > Streptophyta > Magnoliopsida > Lamiales > Lamiaceae > Perilla > Perilla frutescens. Next base: position 46,778,623 of record BRKX01000010.1, on the reverse strand, counting down.
TATATATATATATATATAATATTGATATTATATTGTATTATATATTTGTATATAAGAACTATAATTTAAGGTGATATTTATTAAGTATCCATGCATACAAAAATTATAATAAAGGTGATATTGTATTATATATTTGTATATAGAACTATAATTTATTAATTAAATTATTTTAAAAATTATATATATATATATATATATATATATCATGGTGAAAATGTGGTTAAATAGTCTTACTTTGTGTTTCATGCTAAATATCATAATGAATTAAATTATTTTTACTTACATAATAAATAACTTTAGTTTATAATTAAAAATTAAAATACATTATATACTATATTATGTATATATTTTCATAGTATATTTTAGTTTGTTAATGTATAATTGATTAATCTTGTAGTAGTAACTATAATAAATATTATGTTAAACTTAATACATTTTTTAAATATATAATAATATACTAATTAGTTTATTTATAAGAATACTAATAAAGATAATTTGTATAAATTTTTATTTAATAAGGAAATAATACAAATTTAAAGATGTGATATTAATAAATGTGTATAATTGCGATATTATTTTTTCAAAAATTAAAATAAATGAATAAAAATATAAAAATGATTTTAATAGGGAGAATATTTGTATTAGAATAGATTGAAATCATATTTAATTATTTTAAAAATAATTAAATAAAAAATTAAAAAAAATTAAAAATTACTTTAGTTTATAATTAAAAATTAAAATCCATTATATACTATATTATGTATATATATTTTCATAGTATATTTTAGTTTGTTAATGTATAATTAATTAATCTTGTAGTAGTAACTATAATAAATATTATGTTAAACTTAATACATTTTTTAAATATATAATAATATACTAATTAGTTTATTTATAAGAATACTAATAAAGCTAATTTGTATAAATTTTTATTTAATAAGGAAATAATACAAATTTAAAGATGTGATATTAATAAATGTGTATAATTGCGATATTATTTTTTCAAAAATTAAAATAAATGAATAAAAATATAAAAATGATTTTAATAGGGAGAATATTTGTATTAGAATAGATTGAAATCATATTTAATTATTTTTAAAATAATTAAATAAAATTTAAAAAAATAAAAAAAAATAAAAAAAATTAAAAAGTAAAAAAAAAATAGCTACGGGGGTTCCCGTCGCTAGAATTAGCTACGGGGGAACCCCGTCGCTAACCCCGTCGCAAAATTTCCCGTCGCTAATTCCCGTCGCTAGAATGAACTTTTTTTGTAGTGATGTGGCACCCTCTGATTGGGTGCCACATAATTCTATATATATATATTGATTTAAAATTTAAATAATTTATATAGTTATCAAAAATAAAAAATATATCAACATTCACAGTTTTTTTTCCTCTATAAATGAAGCCTAATATTGGTATATTTTTGCAAACAACTAAACTCTCTTTTTCTCACATATCTTATTTCACCAAATTCCCAATCTCACTAATTGAATATGTAATTTACATCTTTTGCACTTGTATTTTAGAATTTCATGTGTTCTCATTGTAGTTTATTTAATTATGTTTTATTTTGTTTTAACTCTTGTAATTTTCATTTTATTGTCAAGTAAATTATGAATTTATAATTGTATGTGGATTTTTTTAATTATGAATTTAAAAAAAAATATCTAATAAATTAATTATGATTTTTTTAAATATAGTAAAAATTATTATTAATAATGTGTTATTTAAAAAATAAAATGATAAATATTTTATATAGTTTGAAAGAAAGAGAAATTAATATTTTAATTGAATATTGGGTTGGATGAGTGTCACTGATGGAGTGCAAATTTTAAAATGTTGGGAGTTGTGGATGTGAAAGAGAGATAAATTAATATTTTATTTGAAAGTTGGGTTGGATGAATGTCACTGATGTGGATAGTCTAATGAATTTAGATTGCCAACGTTTGGCGACGACCACATAAGTAGTTAATTGTGTGTGCAAGATGTTAGAATTTTCTAAATCTTCCTAATTATTCAATCGATGCAACAAAATCTTGAAGAGATATGTATGTTGAATATTTTATTTACGAGGTAACTTTTTTTTATCAACTTAAAGTTTTAAAAAATTTATTTTATACATCAATTTTTAAATATACTTTTTTATCCATTTTAGACCAAAATACTATTTAGATATTTAAAAAATAATAAAAAATTGAAATACCCCATCACACCCAGATCTGCTCTTCATTATCTTCAATCTTGATCTTTCCCATCACACCCCATCCCAACCTACCCCATCTTTATGAAAATCTTCTTGGACACAGTGCAGTTCTCATCATAGTTCGATCATGTCGAGCTAGTGCAGTGATCAACCAAGTTCAACTTTTACAAATAAAAAAAAAGTGATTTTGTTCTTAACTGCGCTCAAGACCCGGCGCGCACAAGACGCGCGCGTGCAACAACAAACATCTGCAAAACATTGGGCTGATAACTTAGCATCAGGTGCGCGCAGATGGCTCCGCGCGCATCAACAAACATCGACAGACATCAGTTGATTATTTAGCCTCGGGTGTTGGCGCGTAGATCGCTCCTCGTGCAACAATAAATATTATCAGACATCGGCATAAATATCAATAGAAATCAACAAACACATCGACAACACATTGACATACATCAGCACTGGCACCTCGACCACGCACTAGCAACTCCGCGCTAAGCTTGGCGCGCAAGTTTCGGTGCGCAAAGTTAAGAACTTTACTTTTTTAGATTTTTTGAAAATTTAAAATTTGAAAGAAGAATTCTTGCAATTTGATAAAAATGAAGTGTGGGATCTTGTTCCACGGCCCCAAGATGCAAATGTGATAGGCACAAAGTGGATCTTTAAAAATAAGACCGGTGAGGAGGGGAACATAACCAGGAATAAGGCTAGACTGGTTGCCCAAGGATATTCCCAAGTTGAGGGACTTAATTTTGACGAGACTTTTGCTCCCATTACAAGGCTTGAGTCAGTCCGTATGCTTCTTGTCATGGCAGCTTCGATGAAGTTCAAATTATATCAAATAGACGTGAAAAGTGTCTTCTTAAATGGGTATTTATCGGGAGATGTTTTTGTTAGCCAACCTAAAGACTTTGAAGACCCTCATCACCCTGAATTTGTGTACAAACTGAAGAAAGCACTTTACGATCTCAAACAAGCCCCACGTGCTTGGTATGAACGTCTAACCAAGTTCCTTCTTGAGAAATGTTATGTTCGGGATGGAGCTGATAGAACTCTCTTTGTTAAAAGAGAAAAATCTGATGTGATCATCGTTCAGATCTATGTCGATGATATTGTCTTTGGATCTGTCTCAAACAATATGGTGGATGAATTTGTCAAACACATGACATTTGAATTCGAGATGAGTTTGGTGGGTGAATTAACCTAATTTCTAGGACTGCAAATGAAGCAAAAAGAATATGGCATCTTTATTTCTCAAACAAAGTATGCAAGAAACTTGATCAGCAAGTCTGGAATGGAGATCAGTACGAAGAGAACACCCATGGGAACACATTTGAAGATGTCAAAGGATAAAGCGGGTGTGTCTATTGAGCAAACCTTGTACCGGAGTATGATAGATAGTCTGCTCTATCTGATACGACCCGGCTATACTAGGATGAATCTTGAGAATGTAGCGGAAGACTTCTGGATACGAAACACGTCAACTAAAGAAGTTATTCAATTCAACTCAACTAAACGAATGAAATACGGCTAATCTAGACAACTAAAATACCTAGACTATGACACAAACTATGGAACATGATACCAAATACCAAGGGTGATAGGATGGAGGTATATGGCTGGAAGTTAGGTGTAGGAATGTGTAATGGATGGTGAAGAAGGGTTTGGAGTAGGTAGGATATGATAGAATTGTATTAGACTTACAGTTTGGATCGTGTAGAACTCGAACTTGAATTTGTTGTAGAAGCTCGAACTCGATCTTGTGGAATGAAGGAGGCGTGTGTTGATGGAGGTTGAAGTGCCATCGATTGATGATAGGAGGGTGGTGATTGTTGATATAAATCACAACCCGATAGCCTCCTTGAATCTCGAATGTATCCAAGGTTGAAATCTCTAAGTTGATCTTCGATTAGTGAATACCGGTTAATCCCTCAAGTGGATTAAGCAATACCCTTGAATAAGACTTAGATGTGCTAATTCTAAGAATGATAATTTTCTTGATGGAAAACAATCAAAAGAATATAAAAGATTGAGACACAATTGGATGCAAAAGCAAAATAACTTCAATAATGTCTAAAGTAACAATGAAGCATAGGACCCCTATTTATAATGTCATAAGGGCCGAAAATCTATAGTCCAAAAAGAGATCCAACTAGCCTAGGGAATTACCTAAACTAGAATTCTATTTAAGGTAGGAACTTACCTTAGCTAAAATTCTAGTCAAACTCTATGACTAATGACCGAAAATTGTAGCAAATAATTAAATAAAATCTAATTCAACTACAGTCTAAATTAAATAAAAATAATACTATAGTCAAAATAAAATTAACCCCTTAATTAAATTAATTAGGGACCGATTTTCTTCAACACACGCACACACATGCACGTTAGCTTCATGCACATGCACTTCTTCACTTCATCTTCAACTCTTTAAGTTAAATTCTCCATGGTGTGATCTTGATCTCCAATAGGTAATAAATTAACTATCTTGGAATTGCTTCTTCCGACTCCTTCATCTTCAATCTCGAGCTTCCTTCGAATCATCACTTGCAAGTATGCTTGAAGCTTCTTAGCTCTTGATCGAGTTATTGGTCCTCGAAATTGCAACTCCGGGTCTTGATCTTCATTGTTGATCATGGCTTCATCATTCCGCCCCTGCTGAAAAGAATTCATCCTCGAATTTAGATCATCGCCTTGATCGAATTCATCTGCATCAAAGGGAGATAAATCAGCAACATTGAAAGTTGAAGAACATTTATACTCACCAGGTAGATCAATGCGATAGGCATTGTCATTAACGCGGCTCAAAACGGTGAAAGGACCATCTCCTCTAGGTGAGAGTTTCGACTTCCTCAAGTTGGGAAATCGTCCAGGACTCAAATGAATCCAAACACGATCACCAAGTTGGAAGACTACTCGTTTGCGCCGTGTGTTGCGATTAGCGATAATCTTGGAACCCTTTTGTTCGATCCGAGCTCGAACTTTCTCATGCATCTCTTTGATGAAATCAGCTCTTTTCAATCCTTTAACACTCGTTAGATGCTCAACGGGTAAAGGAATTAAATCATTAGGCGTTAGTGGATTAAATCCATAAATAACCTTAAATGGAGACATGTTAGTAGAAGAATGAATAACACGATTATAAGCAAATTCCGCATAAGGTAAACATTCTTCCCATGACTTCACATTATTCTTTATTAAAGACCTAAACAATGTACCTAAAGTACGATTCACAACCTCAGTTTGACCATCAGTTTGTGGATGACATGCAGTAGAAAACAATAGCTTAGTCCCTAATTTTCCCCATAGAACTCGCCAAAAATGTCCTAAAAACTTGGAATCCCTATCACTTACAATAGTTCTAGGAATGCCATGCAATATAACAACATGAATGAAGAACAAGTTGGCTATGTGAACAGCATCATCGGTTTTCCTACATGCAATGAAATACGCCATCTTAGAAAACCTATCAACAACAACAAACACAGAATCTTTACCCGATCTAGACCTAGGCAAACCCAAAATGAAATCCATAGATAAATCAATCCAAGGGCTAGATGGTGCAGGTAAATGAGTGTATAAACCAAATAGATGTGAAGTAGACTTAGACTTATGACAAGTAACACATCTACTGCACATGCGTTCAACATCACGTTTCATATGCGGCCAAAAGAAATGCTCATGCAACAAGGATAATGTCTTATGCACACCAAAATGTCCCATTAATTCTCCCGTATACGATTCTAACACAAGTAGCTCACGCATAGAACAAGTGGGAATGCACAACTTAGACTCTTTAAACAAGAACCCATCATACACATAAAATCTTTCATAAGACTTTGAAAATTTCGAACACTTCTCAAATATGGGCGAGAAAAATGGGTCTGATTCATACAAAGACTTGATTGATTCAAATCCAAGCATCTTACCATGCATTAGGTTAAGCAATGCATAGCTTCATGAGAGTGCGTCGATGATGAAGTTGTCCTCTCCTTTCTTGTACTTGATGACGTACGAGAATGACTCGATGAACTCGACCCATCTTACATGTCGCTTGTTCAAGTTCTTTTGACCTTTCAAATGCTTCAAGCTCTCATGGTCCATGTGAATGATGAACTTTTTGGGCCAAAGATAGTGCTGCCACGTCTCCAACGCACGCTTCAAAGCGTAGAGCTCTTTATCGTACGTAGAGTACCGGAGGGCGGCGCCATTGAGCTTCTCGCTGAAGTAAGCCAGGGACCGTTTTTCCTACATCAAAACAACACTTATACCTATCCCGAAGGCATCACACTCGATCTCAAAAGTTTTAGCAAAATCCGATAAACATAAAACAAGAGCAGAACACAATAAAGACTTCAAAGTATTAAACGCATGCTCTTGTTGTTTACCCCATTCAAATTTGTGATCCTTCTTACTTAGCTCAGTAAGAGGCACGACTATGCTAGAGAAATCGCGCATGAAGCGACGATAAAATCCGGCAAGGCCGTGAAAGGATCGAACTTCAGACGCGGTTTTGGGTGTTGGCTATTCATTAATCGCCTTGATTTTGGAATGATCAACCTCAATACCTCTAGAACTCACAATAAAGCCTAAGAACACAACTTCATCCAAATAAAATGAACACTTAGACATGTTTCCATACAATCGAACATTTCTCAAAAGCATAAATACACGCCTAAGGTGATCTAGGTGCGCATGTGCACTGTGACTGTATATCAGGATATCATCAAAGTAAACAATAATATATTTCTCAATAACGTCACGTAAGACATGGTTCATCAATCTCATAAATGTGCTCGGCGCATTTGTGAGACCAAAAGGCATAACCAACCATTCATACAAACCATGCTTGGTCTTAAAAGCAGTTTTCCATTCATCTCCTTCATGCATGCGAACTTCAAAATAGCAAGACCTTAGATCAATTTTAGAGAAAAATTTTTATCCACTAAGCTCATCTAACATATCATCAAGTCTAGGGATGGAAAAATGATACTTAACTGTTATCTTATTGATGGCTCTGCAATCCATGCACATTCTCCATTCATTGCTCTTCTTGGGCACGAGAATAACTGGAACTGCACATGGGCTCATCGATTCCCAAATTTACTTCTTCTCTAGCAACTCTTTCACTTGTTGATGAATCTCCTTGGTTACTTCGGGTGATGTGCGATAAGCTGGATGATTCGGTAGAATGGCTTTGGGCACGAAATCAATCTGGTGCTCGATCCCACGAACTGGAGGTAGTCCACTTGGAATCTCTTCCGGAAAGACGTCTTCAAACTCCTTCATAAGGGGCTGCACAACACTAGGCAAAGAAACTTCGTTAGTAGCACTGTCCTTACAAGTTAAAAGAACTAAAGGCAAACCTGCTTTAATAGCCTTTTCAACTCCTTTAATTGTACAAAACAATGATCGACTCTTCTCTTTGGATAAGGTGGCTGTACTCAAACCTTTTCCACAATCAAGGGAACTGAGAAGTGGTGGTTTTGGGGCTGTATTGGCCATGGGAGAAGAGGTGGCCAGCGGTGAAGGGTTTTCGACCGAAGAGGGGGCCGTCGGCGGAGGTGGTTCGAACGGCGGTGGCTGCGGCCTTCTCTTTCTCTTCCTTGAACTTTTCTCGTATTATTTCTTGATCTTTTTGAACGTCCTTAGGGGATAGCGGCTTAAGGACAGTGGTTCAGCCATCTCTCTTGATGGTGTACGTATTCGCGAGTCCGTCGTGTACAACTTGTCTATCAAATTGCCATGGCCTTCCTAAGAGTATATGCGCTGCATCCATGGGAATAACATCGCATAATACAATGTCAGAATAACGACCAATGGAAAAAGAAACGTGTACCTGACCAGTAACGCAGACTGTGCATCGATCTGTAAGCCACTGCAATCTGTATGGCTTTGGATGCTTCACTGTGGTGAATCCTAACTTGTCGACAGCATACTGGCTAACTGCATTGATCATGTTGCCACTGTCGATAATCATTGCACAAGTTTTGTCTTGAATAGCAACTCTTGTGTAGAAGATGTTCTCTCGCTGCGATTGTTGCTCTTTTTCTCGACTTATGCTCAGACTGCGGATGGAAACCAAACTGACATGAGGAATCTCGGGTTTCTCTTCTTCAAAATCAGTTTGGGGACGTCTACTTTAGTGGGGGTGTCGGCCTTGGATGGTTCTTCATCTTCACTGGCTGATTCGAGTTCATTTTGCTCCGTGAGGAATAGAACTCATCGGTTCGGGCATTGGTTCTGAAAATGACCCCAACCTTGACATTTGTGACATTAAACGTCACGGGCTTGACTAGGAGCTGAAGTTGGCGCTGAATTGGAAACATTGGTCCATGTGTAATTCGGCCTAGTAGGGGCGGTGGCGGGTGTAGGGTCGGCCCTACGACTCGGCTGCGGTGTGGAACGGTTGAAATGTCGTTCGGGTGGTCCAAATTGACCTCGGGGTCGAACAGGATCAGTAGAAGGAGTAGAAGATGATGTGGGAGGTGTACCTTTGTTCCAAGATGGCCGAATAGGTGCTGAAGTGTGATGAGATCGATGTCAGCCTTCTCGAAGTCGTCTCTCCACAATTGATGCATAGTGCACCATCTCTTCTACACTCGTGAAGTCCTTGAGCTTGACTTCACATGCGATGTTGGGATTCATGCCTTCAATGTACCTAATGATGGTAGCATTTAAGGATTCTTGCTTTCCGACTCGGTTCAAGGCGGTTTCCAACTCCTTGTGATATTCTTCAATGGATCGCGTGCCTTGCTTGATCCGGGTGAGCTTCTTTTCGAGCTCTCTCTCATAATGCACAGAAATAAATCATCCTCGCATGAAGCCTTTCATTTCTTCCTATGTATCAATGGGTGGATATCTCTCACGGCGACGTCATTCCTGCTGCATTTCCCACCATGAGGCTGCATAGCCTCGAAACTCCAATGATGCTAACTGGACCTTCTTGATCTACGAAAAGTTGTAGCATGTGAAAATCTTGTCTACTTTGCGTTCCCAATCCAAATAAAGATCAGGATCATGTAGACCTTCAAATTCCGGAATGCTCGTTTTGATGTTGTTGAGCAAACCGTCTCCATCTCCAAATCTTGGCCTTTCGACACGGAATGCATTTCTGTAAGGTGCTCGGGATCGATCACGGTGATCTTTCTACCTTGGTGGTATGAAATCGGCTTCATATCCACTAGCTGCGTCGAACTCGGGTCCGAAGGCTTCATCTCCAATGTCTTCTTGAAAAATGGGCTGTCTCGGTGCGTCTCTTTGCTGTGGATGTTAGATTTCTTGTGGTGTAGTCGACTGAGCTGTGAGTTTCTTGATCTGCTCAATTAGTTCAGCTACTTGATTACCGAACTCATCCTTTATCAGCTGGTTTTGGCGCCTGAAGTACTGTGCCATAGCTTCAAACTGGTACTTCGGCTCCCAATCGGTTTTGGATGTGGAGAATGGATCATCTGGTGTGATGGGCGATTTTGGTTCATCTATGGGTGGAATAGACGACTCTCCTTTCTTCATTGTTCCTACAAAATAAATAAACGTAAAAGAAAACAAGGAAGGATCCTCACAATCTCATTGTTCTCTCGTTTGTTTTCTCTCTTGATTTTTCCACTCTTGTTTGTACTTAAGTATGTGGTGCACAGTGTGTGTGTGTGTGTGTGTGTGTGTGTGTGTGTGTCATGTATATGGGGTGAGAAGTAGCACTCTTTATCGAATATCGATGGTACAACTTAATTGTACAAAGAATTGATGAGGATTGCTAGCTAGGATCAATGAATGATATGTAGTATGGGTGTATAAGTGGCGTGTAAGATGAGGTGGCACAAGAGGGGTATGTGGCGTATGGTAGGGTTGAATGGATCCCCAATGGGTAGAAGGAAAGAAGCAGAAAAGAAAAAGGAAAAAGATTTAGGTAATTTGGAAAGTGTTACACAATCTAAATATCCTAATTGAACTAGACTCTAAAAGGAAAGAACCAAAAATAAATTACAACTCAAAAGGAAATTACCAAAATAAAAAAAAAACTTGGAAGGAAAGTTCCAAAAATAAAATATGACTCACAAGGAAACTACCAACTATGGATTAGTACTAAAAGGAAAGTACCAAAAATAAAAAAAGACTCAAAAGGAAACAATGAATATACCTCAATTCAATTTTTTTTGATCGATTTCTTTTTTTTTTCTTTTTCTTTTTGATCAGCCTTTTTTTTCGGCTTCTTCCTTTTTTTTAACCGATGCTTTTTTTTTCAATGAATAGCTATGCTATTACAACTCGATAAAAGAAAATAAAAAGACACGTAAGATGACACCTAGGATAAAATATGACACGTCGGATTGAACCACGACCAGCAGAGCTGACGTGGCTCTGATGCCAAATTTATGATACAATCCGGCTATGCTAGGATGAATCTTGAGAACGTAGTGGAAGACTTCTGGATACGAAACACGTCAACTAAAGAAGGGATTCAATCCGACTCAACTAAACGAATGAAATACGGCTAATCTAGACAACTAAAATACCTAGACTATGACACAAACTATGGAACATGATACCAAATACCAAGGGTGATAGGATGGAGGTATATGGCTGGAAGTTAGGTGTAGGAACGTGTGATGGATGGTGAAGAAGGGTTTGGAGTAGGTAGGATATGATAGAGTTGTATTGGACTTACGGTTTGGATCGTGTAGAACTCGAACTTGAATTTGTTGTAGAAGCTCGAACTCGATCTTGTGGAATGAAGGAGGCGTACATTGATGGAGGTTGAAGTGCTGTCGATTGATGATAGGAGGATGGTGATTGTTGATATGAATCACAACCCGATAGCCTCCTTGAATCTCGAACGTATCCAAGGTTGAAATCTCTAAATTGATCTTCAATTAGCGAATACCGGTTAATCCCTCAAGTGGATTAAGCAATACCCTTGAATAAGACTTAGATGTGCTAATTCTAAGAATGATAATTTTCTTGATGGAAAACAATCAAAAGAATATAAAAGATTGAGACACAATTGGATGCAAAAGCAAAATAACTTCAATAATGTCTAAAGTAACAATGAAGCATAGGACCCCTATTTATAATGTCATAAGGGCCGAAAATCTATGCTATATGGCTGAAAATCTATAGTCCAAAAAGAGATCCAACTAGACTAGGGAATTACCTAAACTAGAATTCTATTTAAGGTAGGAACTTACCTTAACTAAAATTCTAGTCAAACTCTATGACTAATGACCGAAAATTGTAGCAAATAATTAAATAAAATCTGATCCAACTATAGTCTAAATTAAATAAAAATAATACTATAGTCTAAATAAAATCAACCCCTTAATTAAATTAATTAGGGACCGATTTTCTTCAACACATGCACGTTAGCTTCATGCACATGCACACATGCACTTCTTCACTTCATCTTCAACTCTTCAAGTTAAATTCTCCATGGTGTGATCTTGATCTCCAATAGTTAATAAATTAACTATATTGGAATTGTTTCCTCCGACTCCTTCATCTTCAATCTCGAGCTTCCTTCGAATCATCACTTGCAAGTATGCTTGAAGCTTCTTAGCTCTTGATCGAGTTATTGGTCCTCGAAATTGCAACTCCGGGTCTTGATCTTCATTGTTGATCATGGCTTCATCACTATCTGACTGCAAGAAGATTGAAATTTGCTACAATGTTGGTGTGTTTGCTTGATACCAATCCGATCCCAAAGAAAGCCATCTGAAGATTGTGAAGAACATAATCAAGTACATAAAGGGAACTGCGAAGTTAGGATTATGGTTCTCCTATGATACAAACCCTAGCTTGGTTGGGTTTTGTATTGCTGATTGGGCTGGATGCACTGAAGATCGGAAGAGTACTTCCGGAGGATGCTTCTTCCTTGGAAACAATATTGTTTCTTAGTTTAGCAAGAAACAGAATTTCATATCACTATCTACAGCTGAAGCAGAATATATTGCAGCCGGAAGTTGTTGCACTCAACTTCTATGGATGAAGCAGATGCTGCTTGACTATGGTGTTCCACAATCTGTGCTTACCATCTTCCGTGACAACATGAGCGCTATAAATATTTCGAAGAATCCAGTACAATACTCACAGACGAAACATATAGATATGCATCACCACTTTATTCGAGAGTTGGTTGAAGATGGATCACTTGTCATTGAATATGTTGAAATAAATGCTCAACTTGCATATATTTTCACCAAGGTACTTGAGAGTGGAAGGTTTGAAACACTTCGATCCTCATTGGGTCTTTGTGTTCTATAAACTTTTCCTTTGAGAGAAGTATCTATGTACAGTCTTGGTCAATGATGTATGTACAGAGAACGAAAAATGACCAAGTAGTTCATGGTCTTGTATGATGTGTGCCTTCAAATGTGCCTGACAGAAGTAAGCACTGTTTGAGCGATTACTTTTTAACTACAATGGCTAGTGGAGCCTAGTTTCTCACGCCCTGTTCGCTTACACTTCCTGAGTACGTGCAGAGAGGTGTTGTCATGGGATGTGATCGCTAATTATGGAAATTTCCTCATTATTTTCTTAATTAATTTGTGTGGTGATATTTTTAAATGTTCATTCTCAAACAATTGTCTTCTATCTTCCTAACTCCAGTAGCAAGTTTTTTTCAAAGTTTTTGTGATTCGAGATTTTCTTTGAGCATCAATAGTGGATAAAACTGAATCCTCCTCCAAATCCTCATTATTCAAGAAACTGATGATCGATACTTCAGGTCTTTGGCGAGCCCTGGGTGAATTGTCGAAACCCCTAGTGTTCTCGCAGTCTGTACCCACTGCTGTGGTCTCGTGCAGTAAAAGAGGATCTCCCACAGTGGTCCCTGAATATGTTCCATGTGTTTTGCCTGAACCCGGTGAGTCCTCCCCTAGGTCAGCCGTAGTGACAATTCTGGAACCCCCTTTTCCTCTAGGGTTTTCGTTGAACCTGCCCCGTCTCTGCCGGAGGAACCCGAGACTGATGAAATTGATGTTCCTGTATTTGTCAAAGCAGTTGTGCATGAATTTTATGCAAACTTGTCCAAGTCTATTCGGTCTGTGAATAATGAACATGTTTTCTCTGTCTATGTTCGTGGTCATTAGTTTGATTCTTCCTCTGCTATCATAAATGCTTATTTAGGTCGAAAGTATTCAACTACTCCAGAAGTTGTGCCTGACCTTCATGAGGTCGTTGCTGAGTTAACCGGTGTTAGTAGGCTTGTATGGCCCCAAGGTAGGTCTCTGTTGGCCTCTGATCTTAGAGTGAAATTCTCAATTCTCCACAAAATTATTGTGAAGAACTGACTTCCCAGTAAGAACCATTCCTCAGTGAAAAAGGATTTGGGGGTGCTGTTGTACAAGGTTGGAACACAGGCGGTGTTCAACCTAGGTCAGTTAATTTTTTATCAGATTTGTGCGCATGGCGAATCGATGCGGAGCTAGCAACCGCTAGGATATCCAGGGATGATTTTTAGCATCCTCATATCTCAACATGATTTGCTGACTGATGCTGATGTGTATGAGCCTGCAGAGCCTTCTCTTGTGATTAGTCACAAACTCTTCTTAGCACGGCATGCGTGTGATATTCCTGCCCCCAGATCCTGCCAATGCACCTGCAGTTAAGCCTCAGTCTGTTTCTCCTAGACCTGCTCCTCGATCATCAGTAAATGTCGTTTAATTTAATTGGCACATTCAGTCTTTGGAGAGTGAGGTTCAATTCCTAGAGAAGACGATTTGGACTGCTCGTTCCCAGAAACAAGAGCTAGAATCCTTGATGATGGATCTCTGAGCTTGTGCATTTGACTTTGCTTCTCCACTTGACACACCAGGCCCTTCTAGTGAATACTTTGATTTTGCAGGTGCTCGTGTTGCTGCTCTCCTAGCCTTGCTGCTGCTACTACCCAACCACATTCTACCGTTGTGCCCGACTCTATTCCAACTGATGCTGATGCACCTTTTGTCTGATGCTTTGCCCTTTATAGCAGACACTAAAGGGAAGAAGAATAAAGGAAGGGTGATGATGATGGGGGATGAGAGATGAGTGATGGTGATAGGGGATGAGAGATGAGAGCTGTTGGACGTCTCTTTTAATTTTTTTGAAATTTTTGAACAATTTATCTTTGGGGATTATGTCTTGCCCCATTTTGATTTTTGTTGGTCGATATAAATATTTGATAAACCTAACTAAGCATTTGTGACTGCAAAACAATGATCGTGAAGTGATGAAACTCTAGTATCGCTTCAGGGGGAGTTCTTAAAACTATGTCAGACAGTTTTTCTCAATATATCGTGTCTTGATATATTTGCTTGATCTACGAGTTTATTCATGCGTTGTGCAGATTGATAATTATTGGCTACCATAAACACCAAAGGGGGAGATTGTTAGTGTCATTGTGTTGCACTAAGTTTGTTTTGGCATGATATGTTCGACAATGTGTTCAAGGGTATATTCCTAAAGTTTAGTGTTGACTCCGTTGTGCAAACATAAAGAACAGTTGGCGAACTGTTCCCTCTGATGTTTCATACATACCCCAGAACAGTCTTATTATGGCAGTTTCCATGTTTAGAAGATCTTGTGTAGATCATGTTTGGGAGGCCAAGATCTGTATCGTTTGACTGTCTTGTGGAGTGGATGTCGTACTAAATTTAACCCTCATATACAAGGAAAGCATCTACACACATAGGGAAAGATCACAAATCCTAATTCACTTACTATGTTGATGAAGATTGAAGATCAAGTCAACAAAGAAGAAGTGAAGCTATAAGAAGACTGATTCTTTGCAGCAATTGGTGTGCGTCGAATTAGATTCTCTTAGCATATTATTTGAGAATCATTTAGTTTGTGATATTTGTAATAGCTAGAAGTTGTTCCCCTAAACTATTCAACGTGATACTTTAGCATTAAGTGTTTTTTAGAAAAACACGTGAGGGATTTTGTTAATCCTTTTTGTACGCAATCTCGTGAGAAATTGTAAGTTGAAGTCGTGGGTAGCTAGAGGGAGTCTAGTGTCACGGTTGTGAGGGGATCTCATAGCTTTCGTTTAGTGAAAGAGTTCATGATAAATAACGGGCGATATAAGGAGGGAGTCTTATATGTATAAGTTCCTCAATACACTTCATGAAGGAGTAGTGAACGAATCTTCAAGTTTGGACGAAGTCCCCCCAGAGTAGGTTGATTAACCGAACTAGGTTACCAATCTCGTGCATATTTTTACTACATTTTATTTATTGTTCTTGCTTCTGTTCCTACCATATTCAAGAACACTTGCATGCAGTATCATTATAACACACTTTGCACGGATTGAGGTTTTTCATATATAAATAGCAAAGCCCACAAGAATTGATGAAAATAATTCAAAATAATCCAAATAGGTGTTTTAAGAGTCTATAAAAATGGAGAATCAAATTAGGAGCATTGTGCAAGTTGAACCGGCTCAATCGGACGAGAAACAAGCGAGAACGGGTCGTTTTAGTGAAGCCCGCGAACACAGGATCGCCTCGGTGGTCGACCCGACCCTCCAACTGACCCCAAATGCCTATTTTTCTCATGGTGGGGTCGACCTAGGGTTCAACTGAAACCACTTGACCATTTAGTCGACCCGAAAGGATCCGATTCAGGATTTTTAAGGTTTTTCCCAACTTTGGGTTTGTTTTAATCCTAGGGTTCCCTCCAATATTATAAATACATCATTTAATCATTAGAAAATGTGTGAAGAAAGTGGTACCAAGATGAAATAAGATGTGAAGTGGTGAATACAATTATGGAGGCACAACAAAGGCTTTGGAGAAACGGATTTGGCTACGTCAAGACTCCAGGTTCTTTATTGTGTTGAACATTATTTTATTTACCATGTTCTTATTTTATTCCTTTTATTTAATTATGTCTAGGTAATTAGTTTGTTGGATTTTTGGGTTTGTAAGTACATTGGATTTCATGATTTGATTTATGAGATATATTTTTTGGTTATCATTGAATTTTTAGTTCCTAGTTTGAATTTCTCATGTATATGTTGACTGCAGCAACATATGTATGCAAGCTAATAGTTAAAAAATTCTCACCCGTGACTGATTAATTTAGTTGGATAAAATAAGATAATCAATTTATATGATGTTTGAAAGAACCGATTAAGTGAACAAGTGTTGCATACGAATTATAGTCTCAGGTGAGTAATGACGTGTGGAAACAACAGACCCAGTAAAATGCATGTTCATTATTTCTATGTTATGACATATGTTTGTAAGAACAGTCTGATAACAGTTAAGTGATTTTTCACCATTTATAAATTAAATAAGTTAAGTAGTCAATAAATCAATCCCTAGAAGTCATTATGTGAACTCTCATTTAAAATCAATTGTTTTCATTAATAGTTTTAATTAAGTATTTTAGTAGATTATATGTTTTTGCTTTTGAAGTATTTATTTGCATGCTCCTTCTTTAATTATTTGAGTATCTAGATATTAATGATGTCTCTATGTTTTAGTACTTACATTATTATTTGTCATTACAATCCCCCTGAATACGATACTCTCGCTCACTCCGTATTACAATTACACCATAAACTTGTGGTTGTTTTTACTGCTAAGAAAATAATGGTCAAAGGTTTGACAGATTGTGGTAGAATTTTCTATTTCTTCTCTTGAATTTTCGGAAGTCAACGATAGCTGGGTTGGTGAAGAAATTTAGATTTATTCTCTTCAAATTGTATAGATCGACGTTATGAGGAGATTTCTTAACAAATTTTCAAAATCTTCAAATTTTTGCAGTTGGCAATGAGTTGTGGAGGAGAGAGAAAAAATTTCAAAATCTGATTTTTGCCAATGGGATTTGGGTGGCTTGTGGGGGAGATGAAGTAGGGATTTTTTTTTTTAAATGAATATAACAATATTTTTGGAATTGTAAATATATAGTTAAAAGTTTGTGGCTAAATTAAGTTTTTTAAAAATTCAAGTAGGTAGTTTCTCACATTTACACTTTATTTATTTTTATTTTATGAAATTCATATTTTTTCAAGAAAATACAATTAATGCAAAATATCAAAATTGTTCCTATTATTCTCTTTTTATATAATACTAGAATTATCCACCATGTGATGCATAAATAAGATATGTGTAGTTTATTATTATTTTATTAAAGAATGTAAATATGAAAGAAATATAATAAAAAATTTTAAACTTAATTTTTTATTAATCACATCGAGAACATCCAAACGGTGGAGACTCATGTATGGGAGAAGTTTCATATTTGAAACCTAAAAATTGATATGTTTTTACTAGCTTTTTAGTTTTTCTTTTAATTTTACAAAAAAAAAATCTAATACATGTTGACTTTAAAGTTTTTATTTTTTTTTTAAAAAAATTATTTAAATTTTAATATCTGAAATTTATATTTTTGAAAAACAATAATCCGTGCACTTATGTGTTTAAGGTTACTGCATACATATGTATTCTTGAGAGTGACATGAACAAAAACAAGAACAGGTAAATAAAAGCAGTATAAGTATGTACGAGATTGATAACCCAATTCGATTAACCAACTTACTATGGGGAGACTTCGCCCAAATTTGAAGATTCGTCCACTACTCATTTGTGATGACTATTCAGGTTCTTACTCATACATGACTCCCTCCTGATGCCGCCCTTTCTTACAACACGAACTCTTTAATGAACAAAAGCTGTGAGATCCTCTCACAACCGTGACACTAGACTCTCTCTAGCTACCCACGACTTCAACTTATAATTCCTCCCGAGATTACGTATAAAAACGGATAAAAAATCTCTCACGTGTTTCACTAAAAAATACTCAATGCTAGACTACCATGTTGAACAGTTTAAGGAACAACTTCTAGCTATTACAAGTATCACAAACCAATGACTCTCAAACACTAAACTCAGATAATCAAATATGGGGGGGTTGTTAGATCCACAAATTATACTTATATTTCCGGTTTATGCTCAACACTACAACTACTAGGACCGTACCTGCAATTGGACGGGGTCAATCGTAGACGTGATAAGCTTAACCCGAGTCGATCTCTCAAGGAAAACTTTTGTGAAGAAATTATCTAAGAGACTATGCATGCAACACAATTAAACTAATCGCAATAAAACCTAAACATTCTAAACAAGGGGGTTGATGATGATTTACACTAAGAATTAAAGTAGACAATTGAACAAGACAATAATATGCAAACAATACAAATTAAAACAAGATATGAGGAAATAAGATAGATTAAGGTATTAGGGTGTAGATTCTCTCAATGGTTTCTCACTATGCTTTGTTCAAGTTGATAATGCTAATCTCACGCATACAATAGACCCTCTCAAGCGGTTTAACTTCAATTACTGTCACCGTCTATCCATTAAACCTCTTTTAGCTATATCATACGAGTAAGATTAACATATTAGGCTTAGGAACCCTATCCACCTAACGTCAAAGGAACCAATTTTGGGATTTAGAATCACAATCAAGACTTCTCTAAATCCTAACAATGCTCAAGTAGTGATCAAGTACTCTCACATGAAAAGGCACGATTCCAACAACAGCAACCAACAAGAATAAGCATAGGTCAAAACCATATCGATACTCTACCCCTAATAGAGGGATTAGCCACTAAACATGCTTAAAACAACACAAACACCATAGAAGATTGTCATCTCATAAATCAAATGCAAATAACAATAACTTCTACAATATTATATATCCTTCAAGAGTTTGGACAAATCCCCACAAAAGATCCAAGAAATACAAAGAAAAAATACAAAGGGAAACCTCCTTCGAGCGTAGCTTCCGCGGATGGCTCGACGTCAGTTCCTTCTCGTCTTCTCTTCTCCTTGCTTGGCTTGGTTTCCTTCTTCTTCCTTTTCCCCTCTTCTCTTTGGTGAAGGTGATGATGGTGAAAATGGTGAGAAAATGGTGTAGAGATTTAGTGTGTAGTGTGTGTGTAGAGAGAGAATGGAGATGGAGTGGTGGAGAAGATGAAGTGAGTGAAGTGAATGGAATGGTATAAGATGTGTTATGATAGATGAATCCCCAAATATCTATATGAGATCAAATGGAGAGGGAGAGAGATACGTAAGAGAGAGAGAGGGGGGAGAGAGGAAAGGTGCTGGGAGTTGATGGTAAGGGATCCATTAATGCAAAGATTTGAGGAGATTTTTGGGTGCAAAAGTCCAACTCTAGGTGATTTAGGGAATAATACCCTATACCCTATAGATCCTAGCAATTAAAAATGGCTAAAAAGCCTTTGATTGAATAAAAATAAAAATCTAGAAAAAAGAGAGTGCAAAAGAGGGGAATGAAGTGGGAATGCACGAAAACGGGTGAAAAACTGGACCCGAAGGAGAGGGGCAGCCCGCGCGCCGGCTGGCTGCATGGGCGCCGCGGGGTCGGTAGTGAGGAGCACCGCGGGGGCGTGCGGAGAAGAGAGGCGAGGGGGCGCCGCGGGGGCCTTGAAGCGCGGCGGAGCTTGTGTGTTTGGGGCAAAGGGGCGCCGCGGCGCTAGGGAGCGTCGCGGGGGCGCGAGTGTCTAGGCATTGTGCGCGCCTGCCCGCGCTGTGTAGCCTGCCCGCGCGGGTACTATTTCTCATTTTTTTCTTCACAATCTTCGATCCTCCAATTTAACCAATCGAGCTCAACTATTCGACTTTCCACTTGCCACCTAATTTTTGTAAAATACCTGTTTTTATAATTAAAAGCTCAAGTTTTTGCAACACTTGGCACAATCCACCATTAGAGCAATAAATACAAATAAACACATAAAATCAACACATAACAAAATAAATGTGTAGCTTACTTATTTATAATTTATTCAATCAAACTGGATCCAAACTGGATCTTCTTCTGCAAGGAAACTGACATAATTAAATTATCGGGGATGCTCCTGGAACATTAGATAAAATAGTTCACAACCTGTTCGTTACTTTGCACAGCGAAATTAGCACATCACATCAGGAACATATCCACGAACACTTCGTCGAACATAAATCGCCAAAATAACTTAGTGCTACAAAATGATACTAACATTTTTCTTCATCATAATGAATATAAAAAATATACAATCGTAATTATTTTTTCAGATTAATAAAAAAAACTATAATGCATAAATTTGATGTGTATGATTTTTTATTTTTTATTTTTGTATTGATACATGCTTTAATTTGCTGTTTGAAGGTATAAATTAAAATGATTATTATTAAATATTCAGAGAAAAAATATTGAGCGATTGATTTGAATAAAAAAATGAATAGTTAAATCAAAATTTGTATATAGAAAGTTGACCAAACAAACATAAATTACATTATGGATTTTATAATACTTCTTTATATGCATCAGTTATAATGTAGGGTACTCTTAATTAAATTTAATACAATGCATTAGTAAAATATCAAATATAAAAAATTTATATAAAATAGAATACTTAAATGATTAGTATATAAATTTCTCAAAATTTATTTGTTTGGAAATATAATATATAGTACCTTTGGAAAATAGTCATAAATTTTTTGAAATGTAATAATTACAAAAAAAAAAATCGTCTATCATTGATCATGTAAATTTATCATAAATTATAAATAAGTAAGCTACACATTTATATAAGTAGTTATGCGAGTTATGATACATATCTATACATATTATAATAGGGTTTTATATACTTCATCCTACAAATCATGACTAATTGTACAATACTTCATCCATTGTAAACGGTAGAAGGGGAGATAGACTTGGTGGTCGAATGAGAAAATATTATTCAAGTCTATTATCGTGCCCTTCATATAATATAAATTACAATATTATTTTGTAATCATAAAATTTAAATTACTATATCGCAAATATGCAATAATGTGGAAACCTTTTGTGTAAACTACAAAATATGCAAGCATATATTTGTATATGACGTAAAAATATTAAAATTGGCTCTAGCTAACCAATTTGAAACAGAATAAATAGAAAATCAAACCCTTTTTTTTTTACACTAATGATTCATCTAGAGTCTATGACCATAAATATTATACATAAAGTCAAAAAAAAAATAAAAAAATTGGACAAATAAAGAATAATGTATTTTGTTGCACTGTCGTCTTCGTGGCCGTGAGCCATCATGCCTTCAGCCTTCTCTTTTTTATTATTCCAAAAATAATATTGTACATCTGATTGTGTGAGGCTGCCGGATTTGGTTCGATCAAGACTAGTTGTGTGTTTTGAGAGAGAGTGCAAATTAAAGAGAGAAACAATGGTTTTCTTTATTTTTATTTTCAACACACCAACCCACTCACCTTTTATATACTCTCAACACCCAATGTAAATTAATCAAACTTCCTAAATTTTGTGAATGGTACATTAGCTACTCTATTCATGCCGAAGTTTTTGAAATTGTAAAAGTGATTTATTGCGTGAATTATGGATTGATTTAAATTGTACCCATTAATTAATTTATCCCCCTAACATTCTCTTCTCAATTTCAAGCTATATACAATGTTCAAATGTTTATGTAATATAAATTGTTTAGGACATTAGATTGATTTTTTGTTTTTTTTGTTTTTTAAGTATTACCTAAATTGGGTATTCATAAATAATTAACTATTACTATATTTATTGACTATCTTATTTTTAGATATAGTAGGATATAGATTGTATAAATACTCCAAAACTTAATTGTGTTTTTACGGTCGGTTTTATTTGGATCACTATATTTATATATAATTAAGCAATTATATAATGTTTTATTTAGCTAAATATTTAAACATTTAGATGGGTTTATTTATTGAAACCCATAATGCATATTGAGAAAAACCTATATAATATTTGAAATTTACATAAATAACTTTAAGTAGTAAATATGTACATATATTAAGGCAAAATCGTGTGATAGACAATGGTTCTGCTATAAATTGTTGTCGATACACGATTTAATAATTATATTTTAGACAACACTTTTTATATAATAGACAACGGTTCTGAGTTAATAGAAAATAATTTTGAGTGAATAGACAACAATCGTGACATTTATTGTGGTGAATTTTTCTTCTTGTTTTTTTTTTTGCATTTTCCATGACGGTTTACATTATAACCGTTGTATTTTAACAAATTTTTATAATCTTATTCATTATTTTTTACTTGAAAATTTGAGATTTATAATATTTTTTATTTTATTTTTTTATGCATAGATGGATGATTTGTATAGTACTCTACATTTGTCGCATAAAAAAATAGATTTCATTTATGTTGCACTATAATAATAATAATAATAATAATAATAATAATAATAATAATAATAATAATAATAATAATAATAATAATTTATCATCTTTCTATCTAAATTTCATCATTTATAATAATTAAATAATTATATTTTTTATACGTATCATATATTCAAAGAAATCAAATGTTCTTTAATCTTGAACAATTTTACACTGCTTTTTATAAAATTGTGTCGTTTGAAATATTTCAATTTGATCTTTCTAACATGGATTTTCATTTAGTTCCTAAAATTTAATTTTCATTTTATTTGTCGTAACTATACAAAATTGGTCTTCTTATCTAATTAATTAACACATATGCATATTATTTTATTAATTTTAAAAACTAAGCACAACATATAAAATTCATAAATAATCATAATATTACAAACTTTAAAAATTAATAATTATTTGTGCATCGCACAAGATAAATTCTTGTACATATATTAAGGCAAAATCGTGTAATAGATCGTTGTCTATTATTCGATGTAATAGTTATATTTTAGACAACACTTTTTATATAATAGATAACGGTTCTTAGTTAATAGACAACAATTTTGAGTTAATAAACAACAATAGTGATATTTATTGTTGTAAATTTTTTTTTTTATTTTTTTATTTTTTGCATTTTTCATGACGGTTTAGATTATAACCGTTGTATTTTAACAAATTTTTGCAATCTTATTTATTAATTTTTTACTTGAAATTTTGAGATTTACAACATTTTTTATTTTATTTTTTTATGCATAGGTGGATGATTTGTATAGTACTCTACATTCGTCTCATAAAAAAATAGAGTTCATTTATGTTGCACTATAATAATAATAATAATAATAATAATAATAATAATAATAATAATAATAATAATAATAATAATAATAATAATAATAATAATAATAATAATGATGATGATGATGATTTTTTTTTTCAATTTCATCATTTAAAATAATTAAATAATTATATTTTTTATATCTATCATATATTCAAAGAAATCAAATGTTCTTTAATCTTGGACAATTATACATTGCTTTTTATAAAATTGTGTCATTTGAAATATTTCAATTCTATCTTTCTAACATGGATTTTCATTTAGTTCCTAAAAATTAATTTTCTTATCTAATTAATTAACACATGTGTATATCGTTTTATTAATTTTAAAAATTAAGCACAACATGTAGAATTCAAAAATAATCATAATTAATTTTTAAAAAATAATAATTATTTGTGCATCGCATAGGATAAATATTAGTTAATATAAAAATGGCACAAAAGTCTTAGGAGGTGATTGGTACGATAGAATGAAATTAGGTATGAATGGAATGAACTTTGGAATAACATAAGGGTCTGAATGGAATGACGATTCTTATGATTGGTATGACTATGGAATAAAATATCAGCTTTTTTATTTTATTTTATATAATGAATATTTTATGTAATTTTAAATTTTCTAATAATTGAATAAAATGTAGGTAGTAGCTAATAAATATCAACACATGCCTTAATTTATATTTTTATATTTCTAAACGCCATTTTTCTTTTTTAGTATATGATTTTTCTAATTATTTTAGCAAATTATAATTTATTTATTTTATTGAAAAACTTTATTCTAAAATATTTAATTAATCAATGTATAATAATTTGCATAAGTTAATAAAAATATTTATACTTCATAGAAAAATACTTTAACATTTCAATTTTTCATTTGAATATATTAAATTATATCAAATACATAAATATTTTATATTGTATTATAACATATTTTTATGTTATATTTATTTCGGCACCACTTTCATTTTTCTTCAATAAAATTATAAAAGCTATCAAAATTTGATTTTAACACATATTTTTAAATTATATTTTGAAAATAAATAAATAATATAAAAATAATTAAGAAATAATAATAATAATAATAATAATAATAATAATAATAAATTATTTAATTTGATTTTTTATTTATTTTTCTAAATATGATAAAATAATATTATAAGACATGATTATGAATAAATATGTTATATATTAATTTTTTTGATCATTGTGAATAGCTATTCCCCTTCCTTTGGGAATAGGGTGGGAACGATGATTCCCGATTTGAACCATATCAATCATCAAAATGAGAATGAATATAGGAATGATCATTCTATTTCATTCAATTTTACCGTACCAATCACATCCTTATAGTTGCAAGATTTGAAGCTAACAAAAAAAAAAGCACATAAATTACAAGTAACCACTATATATGGTGAAAGGCCTAAACACGTCCTTTTTATGTGGTAAAAATGGTCAAATTAGTCCAAAGATGCATTACTTAACGAAAAATATTTTCTTTCTTTCATTTTTTTTGTACAAAATTTATAATATTTAAGGAGTTTTACTTTTAAGGCTATTTATTTATTTATTATATATGAGTACTAGTATACCGCCTGTGCGATGCACAGGTGATATCGCACAGGAGATGTTATTAAAAAAATATTTATGTACAATAATAAAATTATATTCAGTCATGAATTTCGCATATAAATATAATAATTATATCGTTTGAATTGTAAATTACTTATGTATTTTTCATCATTTAAGAAATCAACCTTGGCGGCTCTATCCATGCCAGAAACACCCAAGTTGATTGTAAAATCGAGAAGGCAGAGTCATCATCGCCCAGATGGTCTCAACATCGATTAATCGGCCAATTAGGCACGAATAATTTTTTTTTTCAATTTTTTAAATATTTTTGTTCAAAATATGATTGATAAACTGAGATTTTACACTAATTCTGGTACACTTTTGTGTTGAGTTTGAATTGTTTTGGGTGTGTTTCATCTCAGTTTATTTGCGTTTACATGCATTTGGGAGTTTGGTATTACTTGTTGGAATTATGCAGGAATTGTCCTTGAAGAGATGGTATTTTAACGAAGTATGGAAGTCTCGGGAAATACACGCAAAATAGCCGAGAACTGCGGCTGACGTGGCAGCTTGCGAGTGAGGATCCCGGCCTTTGACTGTGAAGTCGTGACAGAGGCTGGGGTTCACAGGGGAAAATTCGTGACCAGTTCGCGAATCGCGAGCGAGACCGCGAATCACCAAGAGTCGTCAACTGTTTGATCGCGACAGAGGAGGGGGTCATCTTTGCAATATTTGCGACCCGATCGCGAATATCCGAAGAGCTCGCGAATTTTGTGACAGCTGGATGCCACGTGGAGTCGCGACCGACATGCTCGGGAGCGAGCTCGCGAATTTTAATGGCGGTACAACTTGTGGTTTCCTACATTGGATCAAATTCTTACTTGGTATTTAAGGGTTTCAATGCACGAAAATAAACACAATTCTTCCTACCTAAAAGTTACCAACAAAGAGTTGCTGCAGAGAAAAACGGACGCGAAGAACAAGACCAAGGGATTCAAGAGCTTTCAAGATTAGAGACAAATTAATTCTTCCGGGTTTTATTTTCTCTGTTCTTAGGATTGTTCATGTTTCTTTGTGGATTATTTTAGTTATTTATTTTGCCATGGATAGCTAAAACCCTAGTATTCTAGGGTTGGATTATAATTTATTTATGAAGTTCTTTTGATTCATTTTGTTTGGTGTCTATGATTTGATTATGTTTTAATTATTCCCGCTTTTCTCTGTATTATTTACCTGATCACTAAATGATGCAATTTGATGTGTTAATCCATAATTCGAGAGATGAGTTTTAACACAAGATCTGGAATAATTAACTGGTTAGTCAATATCACTCGAGAGAGTTGCGATTAATTTAGAGAACAATAAATCTTTGGAACCATTAGGAATTGCATAATAGGTATTGAATGGAGACGTTAATATTTGTTGTGTGATCTACAATCTAGGCGCTTCGAGAGAAGGTTTAGAATACATGAGTGATTGTTCTAGCATGATTTAAATCCCAACATAGACATTAAATGGATTGATTAAGAGAATGGATTAAATAATGATTATCCAATCCTAGAATGCGTCTTTTTCTTCAGTGTTTGATTTATTTGTGTTGATTTCTGCTGTGGTGATTTATTTTATTTATTATCTTTAGTTTTTAATCAGTTAAATCCAACCATGTTTGATAGTCTAGATAACTGCGAGGGGTTAAATTGAATAACTAGCAGATTAAATATTAAATCTCTGTGGATACGACCTTGTTCACCGCTATCCTATAAGCCTCGCTGTACACTTGCAGTTTAGGTGAAAATAAATACCGAACAATGATTAAATAAAAATTCTGAAGTTTTCCACCATTTTTATACAACAACTTACATTCCAATGTTTCAATTTACAACCAATGTGGGATGTAGAAAAATTAGAAAAAATTGCGGAACTAATTTGAGGTTTCGATTTAAGATTACCCACTCTTTTATACAATCCACATCCCAATATTTCAATCTACAACCGATGAGAGATGTAGAGTAAGTAAAAACTTAATATGATAAATAGCAATATATAATAATCTATTATAAAAAAAATACTTAGGCGAAGACAATCTAAATGGAATTTTATATGTAATTATATGTAACTTTATGAACTCACTGTGTAGAAACAAAATATCATAGTTTCGATGATTGATATGTATTTTTAGAATTTCGTAGATCTACATGCGCGCGCACACACGAGTGAAGAATGATAGAAAAAAATATATTTTTTTATTGAAAAAATCAAATACATTATCTTTAAAGATTTTAACTCATTAAAATATTTTTTATATGGATGTTGATTTTTTAAATATATTAATTATTATATTTGTTTAATATATTTAATTCAATTGTAATTCAAAAATATTTAATTTCTAAAAATTTAAAATGTATTGTATTAAATTGATAAAATCAAATATCAAAGATTATACTTGATCTTAATTTTTTAGAGATCATGTTGGGCCTCACAATTGATAGTTTGTTCATATACAATATTATTTCTTTGTTCTTCAATGTGGGATAAATTTTGGTTTAAAATTAAAATATATAAGTTTTAACTATTTAAAAAATCTTTAAAGTTGAAACCTTAAATATGATGACTTGAAAATCTTAAAATTATCTAACATTAAAATAATGAGATCAATTAATACATTTCGAGTTTCGACCATTCAAAATTTAAATATATTTAATTTAAAAATTTGTATGCGGATCTTAATTTTTTAAAATATATTTAATTAATGGGTGTTTCTAAATACGCCACTAAATTTTCTTTATACACCACTATTAAATTTAATTTAAAAATAAATAATTATTAATTTACATAAATATCATTTTTAATTTTAAAAATTACTTAAAAAAGAAATAAAATAAAAATAAATAACCCTGTTCTTCTCACCACAGTGACCCCATCTGCCGCATTGTCCCCACAATTGCTCTCTTGATGTCGTATATTGTTGGGGCTAAAAAATTGATTTCGCTAACTTCTCCAATCATAGGATTTGTCACATAAATGTTTGGAGAAATACATATATCTGATTGATAGGTTGAAATTTGGAACATGGTGTTGACAATAATACTTTAAAATCTGGTGACGTTGAAGGATTTGTCAGAATATTTTATAAATCTCAAAAAGGGTTTTGTCAGAGTTGGAACATAGTGTTGACGGCAACTACGTCCTTCTCTATTTTATTTTGGAAAAAAAAATTAATTATTGGGGAAGAAAAACGAAGGTGGCGGGTCAAGAAAGGTAATGACGATGGAGGGCGGCAGATCTATAGTATAGAAGGGAGAGAGTGAGGGTGGATAATACTTTTTTTTTTAATTTATTTTCATAGTGAAATGATAGAAATGACTTTTATCGTGGTGTGTAAAGATAAAATGTGAAAATATTGAAAAGATGTGTGATGTATAAAATAAATGTGGTGTATAAAGAAAAAAAAGGTGGTGTATATAGAAACACCCTTAATCAATTAAAGAGTGGAAAATTTAAATCAATATTTAAAAAAAAATCATTTGAACTATTTAATATATATAATTTAATTCAAATCTATAAATTTAAAATATATTTAATATTTAATATTAAAATGATAATATCAAATATCTAAATATTACACTTGATCTCAACTTAGAGATCAACAAATGTGGAAATATCATTGGGACTCATGCATAACAATATTTGTAAGTTTTTTTTATGTGAGATGATTTTTGTTTGAAAAACTAAAAGTATAAGCTTTAACTATTTAATATATATATATACACACATACATATACATGTATATATATATACATATATATAATATTCATGACATAAATATATTTAACAATTAATTGTTAAGTTCAATTAATACATTTAATTCAAAAATTTAAGTAGATTTAATTTAAAATTCTCCATGTGTATCTTGATTAATACATTTAATTTGAAAATTTAAATATATTAAATTGAAATTTTGATGTGGATCTGGAATCATTTTAATATATTTCAAGTTAAAAATTTAAAATATTTTTAAATTATTATATTAGAACATTCACTCATAATACTTAAAAGAATGATAATTAACATAAAATTATGATCCATTGTAAAGAAAAAATAGGTGTTTAGAAAATTCACATATAAATAAACAATTTAAGGGCCACATAATTTATTTCATCTTATGAACAAAATAATTTTTGATAAAAATATAGTATTTTTGCAAAATAAAAATAATAATTTATAATATTGAAAATCTAGTATTGAATGACTATATAATATAGATATTAATTAATTAATAAATATTTTATTTTTATTTAAAGAAAGTGTATTTAGATGGAAAAACTAATTATTACTATTTATAGTGACTATTACTTTTATATACTCCCCCGTCCCGTTTGCAAGGTCCACCTTCTATTAAAATAGAGAGAGTAAATAATAAAAATATGGACCTTGCTATTGAGACGGAGGGAGTATAATATAGATTTTTTTGCATTTTGGGAAAAATATGCCTTGGATTTTTCCACATTTAGAATTCAAATCAATAACCGTAATAACTATAATTCCAAAAAGAAAAGTAAAAAAGTTCCAGCCTCCAACTCCCTATTTTCAGTTCAGTTAGTCCCAACTACAGCAATTTCCCGCTCTTATATACCCATTATTCTACCATTTTTTTCAGGAGGGTTTCAAATTACAAGCATTGAATAGCGATCTTTGCCGTGATGACATTTTCCAAGAACCGGAGATTATCCACGATGTGGTGCGAGGACCGGGTACAAGAAGCCCACGATCAACCGACGGTAGAGGAAGATGTGGATTACTCCGACGTCGACGAAGAAGAAGATTGCTACCACAGCTATGTCATTGGTGGTCAAGTGGACTTCAGTGAGGTTGATCACGTCTTTCTTTAGTAACATCCCCTGCAGCTTTATCATTTATTAATTTCTGTATATATGAAGTGATTCAAGATTGGTTGGAAACAATCTGTACCGCAAATCAAGAATGTAGTGGTGAAGTTGAATGTCGTTTGCCTGAATGCTGAATATAGATTCTTAACTATCGTAGTTTTCAGATGCAGGTCTAGTTTCTTTAATCATGGGTAGATTTAGAATTGCAGTTGTTCAAGTAATTTTGATGTTCTAATTTTTAGCCCTGAAACTAAAATTTATGGTGATTCTTTTTCTTTTTCTTTTTTCTAAGAAAAATTTTGATATATTCCGGCTTGTAGGCCTAAAATTTGATTCTTGCTATTATGGGCTCAAGGCGGGATTAGGGATACTTTCTATTAACCAAGTTGGGGGATTTATTTTGTGGGAGTTCGAGCAAGCAATTCAAGATTGATAATAATGAATTGAAGAAACATTTTTGAGAAATAAAGCAGTTGGTATGTGATGGATTTGTATATTTGATTTGACTCCTACTGATTCATGTTTCTTGTTTATGTTCCGGAATAAATACACCATCTTGAAGGAAGAAGAAGAAGATATTACTCAAATTTCTACCGTATGTTCAATTTCAAAGGAAGCAGCATGCGTGCTGTTGCGTCATTATAACTGGTAATCTTGGTGTCTCATCGTCTCATGAAAATGGAGATCTGTCTATGCATTGTCATATTCATACATACTCATTCTTCCTTTGATAGCTCTATTTTATGGTTTCTTTTCATTTTTGACAAACTTTTTGTGCACGATTTCTATGTGGAGGAATGTGAGTGAGGTGTATGAAGAATGGTTTGCTGAGGAAGAGAGAGTCTGTTATGCTGTTGGTGTATTGGAGAAGCCAATGGTTAAGTGTGTAGCTGCTGAGGAAGTAAGTTATCTGCTGTTGAGTCCACCTAAATTGCTTTCTTTTCCATATCTGTGCACTACCATCGTCCTACACATCATAACTCTGCTTCTAATTTTATTTTGGTAGACGGCTTATGATATTTCTTTCGATGACTACTCTCATGAGAGTTTACGATCTGCTGGATGTGCTCATCTATTTTGTGACACATGCGGGAAAGGTTTGCTAGCTATAACACATTTTGATTATCCCATTTTAAACTTTGGCTTGCCTTTGAATGGTCGATCTAGAGCATTTCTCTCACTGCCGCATCTGTTGTTGACCTTTTACGTATATCTCTTACAGTGACAGACAAACTTAAGAGATATAGTAAATAGTTTAAGATATATATCCATACCATTGTGATGCTATTAACTTTCTTTACAGTAACTTGGTTACTTAACTAGGCTCTCCATTGTAATAAACCTATAGACTGTAGTTGTAACTTACTGCACTTTGATTTTGCAAAATATGGTGTCTTTGTTTTTTCTTAAGATAAGCCTATAGTTCAGTTGTTTTAGACAAACTCTGGCATGGAAAGAATACAAAGGGGTAATGCTTCCTGAGCTCCTTATAAGCTTCTTGCATTTTTTTTATTTAAAGAAACATGATTCAGGGGTTTCAAATAAAAATAATTTACGAATATACATTCAAACTGATTAAGCTGGATAGCCATTTCATAAAACAACTGATTATCTCCGTTATTCAAATGCATAGACTGCATGCCAGCCCTTTAAGTATTGATGTTGGATTGGCTTGTAACATAGAATTCTCATCTGCCATCAGAATATCCTGCTATAGCACCTAGTTCTACCATCAGAATAAACTGATTAACGTCTTGTTGAGCTTTTTACAAGTCAAGTTTCAAACTTCCTTTTTTTGTTAGATTTGCTTATTCCTCATCACAACTTCAACAGATTAAAATGCTGGCACATTTTCCCTTGTTTGCTCTTTTAGTTCATATTAGCACATCCATCAATGAGGGGACTGGATGCTTGATGTTGAGGTGTCTTGATCCATCCTATGATGCTGCTGTTGGCCAAGATATGATAGATGAGTTGGCAACAAATGAGGATAAGAAGAAGAATCACAGTTTTCCCTTCATATCTTATGTCGGGGACAGCTGCAAGGTGATCATTTCTCTTCCTTAATACCTGCCTTTTCTACATAAAGGAAACCAATTATATCTATATAT
Organism: Perilla frutescens; assembly: GCA_026008535.1. Taxonomy (NCBI): domain Eukaryota; kingdom Viridiplantae; phylum Streptophyta; class Magnoliopsida; order Lamiales; family Lamiaceae; genus Perilla; species Perilla frutescens. Next base: position 46,746,810 of record BRKX01000010.1, on the reverse strand, counting down.
GTGAATGGTTTGCTGCTTAAAAAAAAAAAAATCAAATCTATCTGACACAGAACAAATTAGTAATCTAGTTTATCAATCATGAAGTAAAATTCACTTTCATTAATTAGTTCTTCTATATCATTGCCATCACAACTATGACTATTATGATCATACCTTTCACTGATAAGACATGAAGAGATAATAAATGCAATGAACTTAATGTTTTCCTGTCCTGTTTTGAGTAACAATTAACAGACAATTGAATATCTTACATACCTTTCCAAAATTATATCCAAAAAGAGACTCGTGTTTTATTATTCAGCTTAGAGTAGTACACTGGATCCTATTTAGTTAATTGGGCGTTGAATATTGTGGACACCATTTTTGGAAGAAGTGTTCTTCACTGACTTGATTGCATGCCCTTTTTTATGTTTCTGTGCAGATTAAGTGGTGCCTTGCTCCTGGCTGTGATTATGTTGTTAAATATGGCTTTGGTTGTACTAACTATGCCACTCGCAGTTGTTTGCACGACTTATGTGGGAATGTAAGTTCGGTCATATGGTATATTTGGTTTCATTTCACTTTCTATATGGGGATTCCTCGTGTTATGTGTCATCAGATGGTTCAATCAGTGTGCACAGGAAGCTCATCGGCCTGTGGACTGCAAAACCGTTGCAAAATGGCTAATGGAAACCAGTGAAGAGTCAGAAAACTTGAAATGGTATATTGCTTGAGCAGATGATTGTTCTTACATTATCAACAGTTCTTAGTTATGTGCATATATATGTTCTGTGTGGTTAAATCCGACAGAAAATTAAGTCCATCTATTGATGTTTAAGTGGTTTTGTTAGTACATGTCAAACCAAATTCATGCAATAGTCTAATTAGAAAATTTGCATCTCTGAATTTGTCACTTCAAGGATATTAGCCAACTCCAAGCCTTGTCCGAAATGCAAGATTCCGATTGAGAAGAACGAAGGCTGTCTGCACATGACTTGCAGACCACCCTGCAAGTTTCAGTTTTGCTGGTAAATTCAATATTTCCTCACTTTTAGATAAACTAAATGTTTGTTGTGAATGTCAAAGGGAGTGTTTCCTCCATTTTGTAGGGAGTGTCTTGGTGCTTGGTCAGACCATGGGAAGAGGACAGGTGGTTTCTTCTCGTGCAGACATTATGAAGCAGGAATGAAAGAAGGAAAGGTACTCCATTCAATTAACACATTCATCGTTTTCCAACTGTGCCTTCCATTGCATATGATGGTTTTAAGTTCTTACGTAGTCTTCTGAGAATGTTTACGTGTGCAATCCAGGATGATGAAGCTGAGAGAAGGAGCGGGATGACCGAGAACTATCTGGAAAGATGCGCTCATTATCACTATAAGATGTGGGCAACCAACGAAAGGGTATGCACTATTTTGTCACACTGTCATCGTCTCACTTTATGCACTCTTCAGAATCATTAACAGTTATATGCTTATATTCTGAGTTCAAGTTATATGTTGGCATAAATTTATATTAAATTTCATGGACCGTGACTCTATATGCAATTGATGATCATGAGAGATCCATGCATCATGATAAGAATCAAACTAAGCTTATGAAATGCAGGAGCTCATCTAATCTTCATGTTTCACGATAGGGACCAGTTTACATGCAGTGCTTGCCTTCTGGTCTACTTGCAACCCCCCTTTTTTCTTGGTCGAAATACAAGCACTCTAGTACCTTTCCAGCTGCAAGTGTCTTACCTTACTGGATCATCGTGTAGCAGAACTTCTCACGACTATGATGTTCATTGTCTTTCCAAATGCCGCCTTACAACTTATTTCAGTAATTATGTGGTGTTCGCAGTAATTTTAAACTTTTAATTGAATTATATTCACTCTCACACAATTGCATTTGGTTTAGCATACGATGATCATGCAATGCAATAGATGCAACTCTCTCTATCAGCGATTCAGAATAAAGCCTTCTAATTCTTTCTCTGTTTTGAATAACCTTTAATTGTTTGTAATTTGATGCAGTTAAGGCAACAAGCGCTTGCAGATCTGCTTCATATACAAAGTATATATGTAAGACTTATATCTTTGAGATTCTTGTTAACATGGAAGAGCTATTCAATATCATAGAAACAACTGTTAGTAATAAAAAATACAAATAAAAGTAGCATTCTTGAAATATTTACAAATGATATGAATAACAGAATCAAAGGACACTGTAGTTTTATCAATATTTCAAGCATTTGGGGCCTTGCCAACCTCTACTAGCCTATTGAAATTTCCTAAATTTGTTATCATGAGTCGTGATCATGTATGTGAAGAGTGAAAAGTATGACACAGCAATGTAGAAAAATATAAAAAACTGTTTATTTTTTTTATCTTGTTATCACTGCTTTCTGCTTTTCTTATTCTACAACTACTATTTGCTCTCTCCAGCTTAGTGAAGTACAATACCGGCCAAAGCTGCAATTGAAGTTCATATCAATAGCCTTTCAAGAGGTAAAACATTATCTCTCTCTCTATTGTCTTACAACTGGACTAGTATGATAAGTATTTCTTGGTAATTAAACTGCCAAGTTTGTGTTTAGTTTTTCCATTCTTGCCGACTTAAAAAAGTATCTTGTATGATCCTTGGGAATTTAATGCAGATAGCTGAATGGAGTAGGGTGCTAAAATGGACCTATGTATATGGCTACTATCTACCTAAGAACAAACAAACTGAAAAACGGTTTTTTAAATATTGGCTAGGTATCATCCTTTCTCCTATCATGTTTGAATTTTCTACGAAAATTTATAGATTCTCTGTTCGAATTGAACCGTGGGGATGCATGCACGTTAAACATTTAGGTGAGGCAGAAACGCAACTTAAGGAGCTTCGTCAGTGTGCAGAGAGAGCGCTGGAGAAGTACCACAGATATGATGGACCATCAAAATATACAAAAGAGTTGTGTGCAGAACTCATTAATCTAATAAGGTAATGTCCGTAGCTTGAACAAATGTTCGATTTATGCAAAAGATGCAAACATTGTAATTTGTTTGTAATGTCTGGTGTTGCTGGTTTTGCTCCTCACCCTTTTTGCAGTTCACTAATTATTTGCTGTAGATTTCGTATAATTGTGTGTTTGAGGGTGTAAAAAGAAGGGGTTTTAATACTTTTGAAGTGCAGATCATGCTCAATTTTAGAAATGCAGCCTAATCTAGTTACAATCTTTGTATGTCTGTCTGAGTAACATGAATTTGCTTCTTTTTTTCATTTTTGTTTAGCACTTTTAGTTGATGAAATGGGACATAGTTCTTGGTTTCTTGATCCATACAAGTGATGTAAAACTTCATCAATGCATGCAAACTTGTTTAAATGATCCATATCGATCAACTGGAATGAAACTAATCCATTTCTGTCATTGTTTATTTGTTCTGCAACAGTAGGAACACAACATTCTTTGAAAATCTGGTTAGGGTGGTGGAGAATGGCCTTAATCCAACCAAACAAGCTCCGGAGGCAAACGCAGCAACATGTGAGGCAAAAGCTCGTCATGAAACTGCTCCTAGCTTGCTGTGATCTCTACCAATGGTTTCTGAGAGATACAATGTGGCATCAATTTTTTTGCAGTGTGTGGAGAGCATTTGTGGACGATGTGAGAGAAAAAGTATTTTTGTATACAAGAACTGAAGAATAGGCAGCTTAGTTTAGTGGAGATGAATTTGAAAATTTCAGCTGTGAATAGTTTGTATCTTTGTATATACCTTCTTCAAAATTTGGTTCTAATAGCTTGATTCAATGAAATAACACACCAAAAAAGAAGAAATAAGCAATGGTGTCTGTTGTAAATATATTATTTATGGACATTACTCCATAACCCTTGATATGCTAATTAAGAATCATTGATTAATGAGTCCTGTAAGAATCATGCTATATAATATGATCATCATATTACAGCAATGGGAATTAAGCACAGTAAATCACTAAATAATTCCCACAAGCAATCTCAAATAAAAAGCTAAACAATACAGCAATAATATTCTCATAATGATCCAGATTCAAAATAAAAAGGTTGAATGTAGTGAACTGGATTTTATACAAAATCCCATAATAGACGACAGATAAAATTTCAGTCATGAAGTATCAAATTTGTCATATCCCAATCAAAATAGACTAGAAAGATAAAAATCAATCAAAACAGATATATATATATATATACAAACAATATATAGCATACATATTCACAATGTATATAAAACAAATAAGCATTCCCAACATGATGGATACTTAAAAAAAAATGTACACAAAAAAAACATATATACCGACAAACCAAAAAAAATTATTTAATATAGTTAGGCTCCACTTATGAATTTCGAGTCACTATAGCATAAAAATACACATTAATTCAAGCATAATCATTATCAAACTTTGAATTTTCGTATCCCAGAGAGAATTGACAGATAGTAAGCTACATAAAAAAAATTAATAGAGAATGAAATACCCACTAGAGCAAAAAAAAATTCAACGAAATGCAATAAGTTTATCATATTGGTTAATTCATTCACAATCCCAATATTATACTGAAAATTTGAATTAAGAAGTTACCAGTAAAGACACGATTCTTTCCTAGGGCATATCATCGAAAATTATACAGTTGGTTAGATTATCATGCTGATAATGTGTTGTAAAATTATAATCCACCACACTTCAAATGATGCTTCGTAAATAGTAAAAAAAGAAGATAAAAATAACAGGAGACAAAAATGATAAGAGAAAGAAATCTTTTCTCATTCATCCATAGCCATAATATCCCATATTTTACATTATATAAAAACCAAGGATTGAAATATCGCGAAATATCGCAGATATATCGCGGATATATCGCGGATATTGACATTGCGATACGGATATTGGGGAGAATATCTTTTTTTCCGAGTACCGACGAAATATCGCAATATATCGCATATTATCGCAAAATATCGCAATATATCGCGATTTTTTTATATTTCTATAATATATTTTAATTTTTATTTAATACTATATATTTTTGTGGTCTTTTTTAGGTCTTCAATGTAATTATTTGAGTTGCAATATTCTTTGCTTTATAAAGACACTCACTTTGCAAAAAATTATAAGAGAAAGAAGACTGGAAAATCAACGGATGCCTTAGATTGAAAAGTGAGATGCACAGACTTTATTTTTTCATTTTTTCAGTTAGGGGACATGATGGACAAATCATTAAATTTTTTCTCCTCATATATCATACGAAATTGAAATCTAAGAAATCAAGAAACATATCAAACGCATGTGCATAATTATATCCATAATTACTCTAATGTGATGAGTTGATACCAATATTGTTTAGAATAAGATGACATTTCATCTACTATATTTGAACCTCATAGATCCTCATTTTGGCATTAATTGTACTTTATAGTATTTATTTAGTTATTTTATGTTGTATTATGTATTATTTTGTCAATTATATTGTCTCAGACGGTATTTATATAATGTATTATTCATATGTTTGCTTTCAAAATACAATTCTATCAAAAATTTTAGTGGAATATGTGCATAATAATATGTCATAATAGTTCCTAAAATTTCTTGCTAAATTTCGAAGATTTTAATATGATTTCCGTCATTTTTTTTAATTTTCTGCAATATCGATATATCCGGCGATATATCCGTAAAATTGAAGTTGCGATATATGTTGTGATAGCGATATTTTCATCCTTGATAAAAAACAAATAGAATACAAAGAGGTTTTAGCATATCAAGAGTTATAGAGTAATGTCCGTAAATAATATATTTGCAACAGTGTCTACTTTTTTATATACTTTCTTTTTTTTTTCTTTTTTCTGGTTTCCTTTATAGCAGGTGGGAGTTACGAAACAAATATATTGCCAATTAAGAAAAATATATTTTAAGATATTATAGACTTTTTTGAAGAAAAATATCAGTTAAAACATTCAGATATTATTATAAAATAACTTGGTATGTCCACAAGTCAATAATTGAGAAACAATGTTAAAAATAAGTAAAGTGAACTCTTTTTGTTTCTTTTAGTAATAAAGTACATGTCCGTGCTAGACTAAGGGGGGTGTATTCGATGTGGATTTCGTTGGATTTTGATGGATTTTTAAATGTCTATGGATTTGATAAATCCATAGACTCCACATGGAGTCTCCCAACTCCACGCAAAGTCTGGTGGATTTCGTGTATGAATTTCGGACCGATTTTGAACGATTTCAATGGATTTCAAATCCATTTACCCAGCGCTCGTTGGAATACAACGATCATGGTGTTTGGAAAAAAATTGAACCCAGCGACCGCTGGGTGGCGAGCCGAAAGAACCCAGTGATCGCTGGCCTCAACGACCGCTGGGGCACGAGTCGAACAAAGCCAACGACCGCTGGCACCCAGCGGGCGTTGGGAATAAATAGTATAAATGGGCAGAAAGCCCCAAATCGGGCAGAACAGCCCTAAAAATCATTTCATACGCGAAAAATTACTTCCTCAAATCCATCCGCCGCTGCACTCTAGCCACTGCTCCACCGACCGTTGGAAGCCCACGACCTACCACATTCAATCATGGTTCGCACGAAGAATCCCAACATCGGGGCACACGAAGAAGTCGAAGAGGAGGACCTCACGACGAGGTACGAATGTCCATTTCCTTTAAAAACTGAATGGGAGGGACAACTCTTTACAAAATTCAATGAATCTATGGTTACCATGCCTCGTTATCTTGATTGGGATTTGTTGAAAGATTTAAAAATTGTTGCAAAAGTGACGAAGTATTTGAAGGTTTTGGGGTTAGAACATTATGCTAAGCATGTTGATTATTCTGGTTATGGAGACTTGTGCTATGAATTTTTGTCTACTATGTATGTGATTGATGAACACAAGAAGCTTGGGGTTAGGATGAACGGGAGAGACTACCAAATTAGTTTGCCTAGAATGAAAACTGTGTTTGGATTTCCTACTGGTGAGGAACGGGGGAGACCCAATTCGTTTAGTGTGGAAGCGGGTTGGCGTGAGTTGACTGGGTTTGATAATTGGAATAATACAGGTAAGTCGAATGGGTACATTCAAGACCCGGAATTGGCAATTGTGCACAAATTCCTTGCTTACAATGTGTCTGGGAAAGAACAGGCGAATAAAGTGAACGCAAATGAGGTGTATTTGTTGTGTTGTGCGTTGAGGGGCACAAAAGTTTGCATTTCAAACTTCATTTGGTCGGCTATGAGGCAGATGCAGACTCGTGCAGGCACGCATCCTTCGTTTGCTCCTATTGTGACAGGATTGGCACATAATTTCGGCGTTCTCAGTGCCACGACGGGTTATCAGAAGGGGCATGATGAAATCAGGCCGTATTCGATCAATTTCAGTGAGCTAAAAGGTGCTCAAATTATTAAAGATCGATTCACATTATTACCTCCTGCTAAGAGGCCATGTGTGAGCAAGCACACAAATGATTTGCTTGTCAAGAGTCAAGGTGATTCTTGTGTCGGCCCGTCCACTGGTGGTGATGAAGGTGGTAATGAAGATGAGGAGATGGAGGAAGAGGAGGAGGAAGAGGAAGAGCAACCTGAGCAGCCACCTCATACAATGTCCGGAGATTATTATGGGCGATTCCAGAATGATTTGATGTCATTTCGGGAGCATATCGACGCATCCTTTGGATCACTGAGGCAGCAGATCCACGATGGGTATGAGGCGCATACCCAACAGATGAACACCCGATTTGATGCGCATACCCAGTAAATGAACGCTCGATTTGACGCGCAGGATGCACAAATTGCATCCTTACAGGCTCAGTGGGATGCTTGGACTGCCTTCTATCCGCCACCACATCCACCACCTGACAATTAATGGTTTGTTTTTTGCATTTCATGGATTATATTTTGATTGTTTGAATAAATGTTTATGTTTACTGTTGGTTTTTGGTTGATCTTTGGTGTTTGTGAATCATGTAGGTGTGATCGCTCGAGAAAGGCAAATGCCGGAGGCGGAGGACCCAACTGCCATTGTTTGGGTTTTTTTTTTTAATTCTATCGTTGAACTGTAATGTTTTTTACTTTGTTAAACTGTGTGTTTTCTATTTTGTTGAACAATATGTTTGTGAACAATGTTTATCTCGATTATGTTTATTTTTCATTTCATTTTACTTCTTTAGTACGATGATTGAATGGTGCATAAAGTGTTAAAAAAGAATACAAATATCAACGTAAACATTGTACAATAGAACACATAGCGAAAAAAAAGAACCATACTTCAAGCTCAGCGGCCGCTGGGAATGTTTCTGCCCCATATTCCCAGCGCGCGCTGGATCCCAGCGGCCGCTGGGCTTGAATTATGGCCGTCCGAACGGCCGCTCACAACCAGCGGCCGTTGGACTTTATGTTTTTTACATAAAACGGTGTTTGACGAATATTTTTTTATCATATGGATTTTCAACTATTTTTATGTCTACTACGTAAGTATGATGATTCATCGGATACACAAGTTGTGGAAGAAAAACACAACAATTATAAAAAATGTGTTATTCAAATTCGTTATAAAAATTTAACACAATAAGCACAAATTGTTTATAAAATACCAATTATAGTCAATGTTTCATAGTCATTTAAAAAAAATATTACTCAACATTTTCATCTTCGGTTCATCATCATTTTCATCACCGTTATACGTGGGCCTTGCTTCCCACATAGCATTGGCAATGCTCATTCTCCATACATTAGCTTCCGTTCTTTGTTGTAGTTGGCTTTGAGATAGCCATTCCATATTTTCTTCTTCTGGAGGAGGTGGTGGTAAATCTTCATCTCCTTCATATTCCACTGGAAATTCATCAGAGCGGCACTCTTTTCGGAGAAAATTGTGTAAACCAGCACAAGCCAAAACTAATTCAGCTTGGATTTGAAATGAGAAGGGAGGTGCCGTTTTGAAAATTGTGAATCTAGATTTGAAGACACCAAAAATCCTCTCAATCACATTCCTTAACGATTCATGACGGAGATTGAATAATTCATTTGCATTTCTGGGGTGACGACCTTGACCACCAAAATCTTTTAAATGATATCGAACACCACGTAAAGGAGCTAAAAACTGACGTCTATTAGCAAATCCACAATCCACCAGAAAATATTTACCTACAACAAAACAATTTTATTATTATTTGTCAAATAGATGTCTTTACACTATTTAAAAAAAACACACAATTATAAATATGATACATACCTTGCGGCACCTGAAGGCCATTTATTCTAGATAATGCATCACTTAAAAGCTTGGAGTCATGTGTTGAACCTTCCCATCCACTTAGCACATACATGAACTGCAAATCAAAGTTGCAAGCTGCCAAAACATTCTGTGATTGCATACCATGACGATTACGAAAACTGCTTACTTCTCGGCCTGTTATCATTGCCGGAATATGAGTTCCATCTATAGCTCCGATGCAATCCTAAAATAAAGTCAAGATAAGATATAAACAAATAAAACGTTTAAAATACATTACATAATAAATGATACATACCTTAAAAAAAGGCATAAATCTTGTGCAATCTTGAATTTTAGCTGGGGTCTGTATAGACGGCTTAACCATCATGTCCGGTGCTATCATGTTCAATGTCTTTAATACTTTATTGAAATTTTGACTTGTGGCAAAATGAGAACGACTGAATCTTTGACGAACATTACAATATCTGTCGTTGTGCCCAACAATGATCAAGAATGTTGCCACCATTTCTTCAACACATATGTGTCTTGTATCTTGTAGAGGCGTTTTATCTCTTATGATAGAGCATAACTTCAGAAACGCATCAGGATACATTCGATACAACTGTCGAAAACTTTGTGGATCTCCTTCAATCATATCTTTAACAAAATGATATTCAATTCTCGTAATTGGTCGTCGCTGCAAAGAACGTTCAATATGCTGACGCATCATATCAATTTCCCCTAATAGTGTTAACACTGTCTTGGCTGTCAATAGCAAGAGCTTAACATTTTCATAGAATTCTGTCTCCTCTTCCTCATCAATTTCTTCTTCCATCTCTTCATTTTCAATTTCTTCTTCCAATATTTCATGATTTTCCATGCTGCATTTAAACAAATAAAATTTCTTGATTACAGCGATTGTGTTAAATAAAAAATATATCCAAATGCATACAACTTAATAAATCAACAAATAAAAAAAATTTACCCAAAAAAACACAATGTTAATTTCGAATAAACCAAACATGTTATATAATCAAAAAACATAATTCATAACATCAAATAAATAATCAACATAAATTCTAACAAGACAACCAAAAAAATACTAATAAATCAACATCAAAGTATGTCAAATATGAAGCAAAATATCCCTATTTCTTAATCTTGTAAGCTATCCACTGAGCTCGTTCCTCAACACTCGTCTTTAAAAAACCATCTTTTTGGGACTTCGTGACAAGCAAGTCAAATGCCTTAATCCGAGTGTCTGCATCCAAATTTGGGATCTCTTTGATTGCATCCCATGTAGTGTACGATCTTTCTTTTTCTCTTTTCTCCAATTCGCTATCTCTTTTCAGTAAGAGACTGTGAACTTCACCAAACAGTGTTTTCACCTCTTCCATGATCTTTTCACTAGAGTCAGAAGTTGCTTCATACTGAGTTCTACTTCTTTTGGCTTGCTTCGGTCTTTGAGTGGAGCTCTTAGTCACTTCAGGCTGCCCAGAAGGTGGTGTGAAACTAGACGGCGGTTGCTCACCTTGTGATAGTGCGACAAACGCATCATTCTCAGGATCAAACGTTAAATCTTCTATGCGCGCATTTCTATTTTCATCTTCTCCTAATGTATTTGCATCAGTAGCAATTCCCAACCCAATTGAATTTCTTCCGACGGCAACACCATTACCCACCGCAATCCTCAAATCCTCATAATCAGTGGTATCTCCATATCGCAAGTGTGTGTCTTTCGAGTGAGACTATAAAAAATAAAATCAAAATAATTAATTCACTTTATTAATTAAATAAAAATATTGAATAATAATTTTTTTCCAATATGATACATACCGATAAGTACGCATCCCACACTTCATCTGTAGCCGTGAATTTTTTCATATTGTCGTCATATCCAAAACCAGAACTATACTTCAACAGGTTCGAATAACCGATCCAACGACTCTTAAACTATTTGAGCCGGCTTTGATAATTACTGTAGGTCCTATTACACCCCAGTCTTTCATTAAACACAGTAAGTATTCTTTCTTCCACAGTGGCTTTGCTAAATATGCCACTATTATCACGCCATCCGCGACGCGCACCATCAACCATAAGTTATAGCAGAAGGTCAGTCTCTTCCTTACTCCAAGGTTCATAAGATGTCCTCTTTTTCGAATCTTGTTGTGAGTCCCCTATGATAATACTAATATAATATGTTGTATACACTATTAATCATCTTATCATTAATAATAACACCATATATACTAGTTTTCTATGATTCAATAATCAGTCAAATTATATCAAAATCAAAAGAGAGTAATTCAAGACAATTAATGAATACACGAGTTAAAAATAATAATCATAATCGAATAGTATGGAGAGTACCTGACAAAGATTGTAGGCGCCGCCGCTAGGGAATAATCGTTGCTGCCGCTGCCGTTCGTAGAGAAATTGTGGAGGAAAAAAGAGACCGTGAACGAATATTTATTAGCGGATTATGCCAGGCCCAGCGGTCGCTCGACCCAACGGCCGCTGGATTCGCTGAGGATGGCACCTCAGCGGCCGCCGACTTCCAGCGGCCGCTGGGTTTAAGGCTGGCGGCCGCTGGGTTTAAGGCGGTGATATCCCAGCGGCCGTTGGGTCGAGCGACCGCTGGGAGTCCCAATTTCGTGTACTCACCGGTCGCTGGGTCACAACGCTCCCCGGATTTTCCAAATCCATCGAAATCTCGTGTCTGGAGGTCGGATTTCATCCTTCATAATTTTCACGTGAAATCCATCCGAAATCCAACGAAATCAATGACTTTTTAAAGTCCGTGGATTGTTGAATACCTCAAAATTTTGATGGACTTTTAAAAGTCGTGATTGAATACATCAGGATTTCATTGGACTCTTAAAAGTCTGGATTGAATACACTAGAATTTCGTTAGACTTTTAAAAGTCTGGATTGAATACACCTGGATTTTAAAATTCCAATGAAATCCAACGAAATCAACATCCAATACACTCCCCTAAAATATATCTATTTTAAAATTTATAATTATGGGTAAATTATAAACAGGTATAACGTGTAAATATGCACTTAAATTGGTGCCAAAATTTATTTATCCAATTACCACAGACCTATTCATTTTGAGGTGGACTTGCGTGCAACAACGGTTATTTCCGTCTATTTCAGGCGGCCACTTGGCCCCACGCGGGCGTGCCACGTGGCACATGATACTTTTTATTGTAGTTGAAATGATGATAGTATTAATCTCAGGTTGATACATTTCTTTATCGTACTTGATACTTTTTTGCTTACCACATGGTACTTTTTATTTTACCGAACTCGTATTTTGCTTTCCTTTGCAAATTCTTGGAATGGTGATTGTTTTAGATTAATCTCAACACATACAATATAAAAACTGAAAAAAAAAATCAGAATTTGAACTAAATAAACTTATATAAAATAACTAGCAGACCCCTTACTTTTTAATGATACAGATGGTACTTTTCGAATGTTTTGTGATACTTTTTAATAGGAAGGTTGGTACTCACTTTGGACAGGTTTTTTTTTATGGGTTGACCCAGTCAAAGCGGGTTGACCCGCGTTGACCGGATCAAAGCACAGGTTGACCCGTGTTGACTGGGTCAAAAGCGGATTTGACTGACCCGTCTCATATATTGTTATTTGCATCATGATGCATGCAAGTGTTTGTCATTCGATTTTAGGGTACCCATCCGCAAAATAGTGAAAGTTCAACTTATTATCAGTGCCACGTCAAAAAATGACTTCTACCAATTTATTTCTACGATGCTAAAGTAAAAAAAATAACTTATATATGTCCCACTAAATCTACACATCATTTTAATATATTAATTTATTACAATATTCACTTATATAATTTAATTTAATCTAATAAATTATTTAATTTAAAGTGTAGAATGATGAGTTTATATTTAATATTTTGTTTTACAACATCTTGGAAATATTTTGTTTTAAATATAAAGCATTTTGAATTTTCAATATGATTATGCAAAATGTTTTTTTTTAATTAATAGTTGGAAAATATTATTCAAAATTAAGGATACACCCAATTAAAATACAAAATCTTAACACTACTAGGAAATGAAAGACATCGATACAACATAATCAATAATTTAAAAGAAATTACATAATCTAAATTATTAGACTATGTTTCATTTTGATTTGTTTAGACTACCCACAATGGTGATCTTTGTCCAAAGGTCACCGCAAAAGGACAAATTTTATAAATAAATAAATAAATCAAAAGTCATATTGGAGCGTGACTTGAGGCGGCCGGGCAACTTGAGTCATCATTTGCATGACTTGCCATGTGACACCCTCTAATTGGGTGTCATGTGTATATATAGTGTAATGTAAATTATAAATATTTTATATAATTAAAAAAATTAAAAAAAAATAAAATTATATCAAAATTCATAAAAAAAAATTATCTATAAAATAGATCCTATTATTGATATGTAATTTACGTTTTATGCACTCGTAATTTAAAATTTCATGTGTCTCATTGTAGTTTATTTAAATATGTTTTCACTCTTATAATTTTTATTTTATTGTGAAGTAAATTGTGAATTTATAATTGTATGGGTAATTTTTTTGATAATTATGAATTAAAAAAAATTCTAATAAATTAATTAATATATTTTTTTAAATGCAAGAGAAAAATATCATTTTAATAACATGTTCTTATTAAAAAATAAAATGATAAATATTTTATGTAGGTTAGAAGAAAAGGAAAAAATAATATTTTATTTGAAGGTTGGGTTGGATGAGGTCACTGATGGGAGTATAAATAATATAAAGTTGGAGGTTGTGGATGTGGAGGAGAGATAAATTAATATTTTATTTATAGGTTGGGTTAGATGATGTCACTGATGTGGGTAGTCTTAACTGTCTTCAAATGTCATTCACGGTCATTTTAGTGATATCCATACAAAGAGTTTGAAAACCCATATACTCAAGCTCAATTTCTTTATGCTTCATCTCGATCTCTTTCAACTGTATCATTTCCTCAAAATATACATACAAACATAGAAGATTGACATATTGTATTGAATTAAAAAAAGAAAAAAGAGAGAAAAAAATAGGTGGTTGACAATAGAAAAGGATGGGGACGCACCATCCCACATTTTTCCTCCCCCGTGGATCAGTAACTAGCGACTCAGCTTCCGCCAAGCTTGCTACCACAAGGCTTTTTCCGAGTTGGAAGAAGCCGCATTGCAATTGCTCTTATTTTGAATAGTTGAATGAGTCATTTGTGACTGATAGTATAATTTAGGCAAAATATATATTTGGATGCTTATACCATTTTTTTATTTATTTTGTTTTTGTAAGTTCATTTACTACTGTACTATTTCATCTCAATACATCATTTTTAACGAATTTGCCTCAAATATTAAGGTTTATGTTGGATAGGACCTATTGAGATTTGAGACTAAATTTAGAATAATGTACTTATTGAAACAAAGGTTAAATATTTCGTATTTATTTCTCAACATCAAGCTTTCTTTTATGGTCTTTGGTTCGCTAGCTACAATGTGGCAATGTGATTGTATTGGCGGTTTCTTGTGTATTTTTTTTTATATATATAGGAAAAAGTATTATATTTACAACTAGATCCACCTTCTAAACTGAAAATGTGAATTGAATCTGAAAAACACCCAGTAAAATCAGAATAACAACAAAATCTTAAAGCAAGTTGAACGAGCTCGTGAGCAACTCTATTAATTATATGCCTAGTTCAGCTAAACTCAACTAAATCAACAGAAGAAATAATAATTTCCAACACATCCCACGATATATAAATTGATCTTGCAACTCGAATTATTTTTTAAGAGAAAAATGGCGCCCTATGGTTTTAAATATCGAGAAATGATTGCCACTCGGGCACTCTCACTATTCTCCAAAATAACTCTTGTTTTATAACTGGAAAATTATTTGTGAAAATTAAGTGTAAATCACCAATACTTTTTTATTTTAATCGTACATTTAACTTTTGTTTCAATAAGTCCCCATATTTTTTGTTTTTTTATAGGTCATTTTTAACGGAACATTACCGACTCAGATAAAATTATTTTAAAAAGATCTCTTGAAATTGTAAATAAATGAGATTTGCCATTGATATTGGAAAACTTGAATCTAAGCTGAGAAATAAAATAAATGCAGATAAAAGTTTTGGGAGAATTTTCACTTGTATTGAATTGTATGATTTCGTCTCTTGCTTACATATTACTATATATATACAACCAATATATATATCTAGAATCTCTAAGCATGTAGCTAAATAATTGGTTACTGAATATCGCATTCCTATTCCTATTCAATACAGAATATTCCTTTGTGTCCCACAACTCAAGTAATACCACCAACCTTCATTGTTTTCCTTGCTGACTCATTATAGCTTTGTTGTATTGGCAGTGATCTTGTATGGCTAACATAAATTAATTATAAAAGTATAAGAACATATGAAAATGAAAAAATAGTATATGACACTATATTTACCAACAATATCCATTTCCAAACGATTATCCAACATTAGTTTTTCAAAACTTTATCAACATGCATCTTTGTTTAATTAAATTGATTATCTTTATAGATAGATCATATTAATACATACTATTTGGATTAGATGATTTCATCCTGAGTAGCAGCGGCCAGTGGTAACAAACTACAGATCATAGTCCAATGTATTTTTAATAAAAATTTATCATAAATAAAAGAGAAATTCTAAATGTAGTCCCATTTTTCTCCACAACCTCAATATTTTAGATTGAAAAATTAATATGATAAGACTCTTTTGTCCATTAACCCTAACACCTAAAAAATCATATCAAAGTCCCTATATTTATAAAACAATTGGGGGCTACGAAGAGAAAACTAAAAAGACTCAAAAGAAGATAGAACGAGACAAAAACAAAATAAACCCTAAAAGAA
This sequence comes from Perilla frutescens, assembly GCA_026008535.1. NCBI lineage: Eukaryota > Viridiplantae > Streptophyta > Magnoliopsida > Lamiales > Lamiaceae > Perilla > Perilla frutescens. The sequence continues at coordinate 46,730,685 of BRKX01000010.1, read as the reverse complement.
ACAAAATAAACCCCTAAACACCCCCAAAAAAAAAAACCTTAAAAAATACAAAATAAATCCCTAAAAAAATCTTGAACCTTAAAAATCATGAACCCCTCAAAAAACGCTGAATTCCTAAACTCTAAATATTAATTGGAATGGAAAAAATCACAATTTGAACTAAATAACCTAGTATAAGATAACATTAGACGCTTTACTTTTTAATGATGCAGATGATACTTTTTGAATTTTGAATGGTACTTTTTAGTGTTACAGATGATACTAATTTTATCGAAATTTTTGTTTTTTTTGCCGGTTGACCCGGTCAATACAAGTTGACTCGCGTTGATCCGGATCAAAATGAGTTGACCCTATCCATCTTAAATAAGTCTTATTTACAAGTGGTGCATGGAAGTGTTTGCCATAAATATTTAATGGGACTCTCTTCAGAATTTCCCCAAATAAAATTGGACGATTTTATCGAATTGTTGGATTGGATTGTATACTTATTGGGCCTTCACTCAACGGAAACCAGCCCAAAATGAGCCATCTGCAAAGTCAACTCAATCTACGGCTCGTATAGCATAGCATCTCTCACACTACTACATATAAACCTTCAATCTAGGGTTTCTAGTCTCTCTCTCTTCGCATTTTCGACTCTCTCTCACTCTCGCAGCCGGTCTGCCGAAGCTTGCTTTCATATAGTGACAATGGTGAAAGGCCGTCAGGGGGAGCGCGTCAGGTTCTCTCTCATAACGATCCATTTGTTGCTCAATTCTGTGTCAATCCACGACCAATTTCTAATTCAATTCTGTTTTTTGTTCTAAACCTTTTTTCCCGATCATTTGAATGCAGACTCTACGTCCGTGGGACTATACTAGGGTACAAAAGGTAAAAAATTGGGATAATTTTTCGTTTGTTTAATTTGTTAATGGAGAACAAAGAGTCGATTGAATGTGTGTATATTGCGTGAATGATAGGTCGAAGTCGAATCAGTACCCAAACACGTCGTTGATTCAGATTGAGGGCGTCAACACTCAAGAGGAAGTAGGGTGGTACCTGGGGAAGCGCATGGCGTACATTTACAAGGCCAAGGTGAAGAAGAACGGGTCTCACTACCGCTGCATTTGGGGAAAGGTCACGCGGCCGCACGGTAACAGCGGTGTTGTTCGCGCAAAGTTCAAGTCCAATCTTCCCCCAAAATCAATGGTATATTTTCTCTTTCCTGAAGTTTTTGGGTTTATGTTGATGGATGCAAATGTTTCTTGGATGATGAGTCAGAATTTTGTTTATGAAACAGGGAGCTAGAGTAAGGGTGTTCATGTATCCAAGCAACATTTAAGGTATGGACTTATGCTCTGCACTGTGCTGGTTTCTCAGTGATTTATGTCATCATATTTGAATATTCTGGAAATTTATTTTTTGTCGTGTAATTCTAGTCAGTCTGTTGTCATTTGCTGCTATGTTTTGAAGAATAAAATGATACGCATTACTATGGCATAATAGTAATCGAATTCATTTAGCTAACTTGCGTCTCCATGTGTATAATTTGTCTGAGTTGCTATCAGTGTTTTGTGTTTCATAAAATTTCTTGAGCATCATCTTTCCTACGGTGGTTGTGTCCGTCTCTGTATGTTTTCCTCTCATGTAAGGTTTTTTTTTTCAGCTCCAAATATGAAAAGTATATGCTTGTCCTGCACATTCTATGTGCTTACCTCATTTACGCATTAGTGTTGCTGTTTTCACCTTCCTTATTGGTATATGAGTATGTAGCTTTACTAGAAAAATTAGGATCCTGTACGGTGTGCCTAAAGATTGCCATGCGCTGTAAAATTTATTATTAGAAATTGTTTTTAATAGTTGCTAAAATGAGCTTGAATCTGTTTGGGTCTTAGTGTCTTACAGTTTCAGTATCTTTTCCTATCATCCCTTACACAATAAAATAATGTTAATTTAATAATTCTTTAACAAATAGTTATTCGAAAGGGGTATATTTCTCTAGAGCAGCAATTCTTGCTCAGAGCAAAGTGTATTCAAATATGTTTGCGGAGAAATTTAGGGTCAGAAATTGAGAATTGTAAAAAACCCAAACTATTTATCAACAACTGTACCATAAGAGTTGAAGAATTTTGCTTATACATTAGGATAGTATCAAGTTTGGCTTCAACTTTACTGATGATGGCTTTGGTTTAAACTTCTGACTTTTGGCTAGAAGCCTTTTGAAAATGTCTCACTTTAGAGGAACACTCTAGAGGGAAGTGTTGCATAGATTTGTTGCTCTGCCTTCATATTTGAAGATATAATTTGATAGACAAACCCAATATATACAAGATACTATATCTGCAGACTGCTTTTCCTTTGTTGTGAGGAAAACTTATTTGGTGTACTATTTAGTAATTTTGCTGAGCTCTGTTATGATCTTAAGTATGCATGCCAAATTCATTATTCACCCCTTCTATTTTTAATTAGAAATAGATAAAGAATTATGAGCTTCATGAGTTATTCTTGCTGATAATTGCCAAAATCTGTTATTTGCATTTGCAGTGATGGGATATTTTGGATTTTTGGAGAACTCAAGGTGAAGCTGCGATTGTCTGAGATTCTCTCTCTAGGTGTGGCTCATTTTGAGACTAGAAAAAGTTTTGTACCATCATTAGTCAAGTTTTAAGTTTTCTTTCACCTTCGTTATGTGATGCACTGATTTTGAGATAGCAAATGCACATCTATTATTAATAGAGTTTACGAGTTTGTCTTCTTCTGCTTTGCCTTTTCATTATTGTATGCATTTTCAGCATTTTGCAAATATTCAGTTACACTTCATGTTTCTCAATATCAGAATTTGCTGTCAGGTTATGATAGCCATAATTTCTGATACTAATCGTTTCATTAGCTGCTAAAGAGTCATTTTCAATATCCGATGATAGTTACCTTGTATATTTGCCAAAATAATCAAATTGTGCAATTCTTTTTTTTTTTTTTTTTTTTTTTTTAAGTGGAAAATCCGTCGTGTTAGATTGACATAAAGAAGCAACAACCATCTCGTTAGAAAAATCGACTTTGTTTTTTACACCTTCCCATCAATTAGTGTGTTCATTTAAACACAGCTAAGGATGAAAACATCAATGTTTAAGAATACAGTAAATACTATGTAAAATTAACCCTCGTTATAGTAATAAAAAATGGTCCCAATTCGTGATCAATAAATAAGAATAATTTTTACATTGTAATATTTTAATATTTTTTTAGGATATTTCTTAAGAAATTTACCTTTATATAGTAATAAAATGACATTAAATTTTAAATATATTTAAATATTTATATAAAATATCTAGAACTATTTAACTACGTATGTTATATTAAAACTTAAGATTGTATAAAATACTTATCTAAAGTTGCCTATGACAATGCTTTAACTTTTTTAGGTTAATACCATATCCTTTAACTTGCGCGTTCGAAATAATCTTCAACACAATCAACTTCTTATTAAATCCAAAACATTTCCAACTTGTCCAATATGTTTGAAGCTACTTGGAATGTGACTTTTTCTATTTTTACACTATCATTCTTTAGATTATCACCTTGCGCTTCTTGCCTAATTTCTATAATGATGTCTTCTTCATTTAGAGTATATGAATGAATCTTATATATCTTTTAAATTCATGTGTTTTAAAATATAAAGGGGCATTTGCAAGTGTTGCATAATATATATTAATTTTTTTAAAAAACAATAATTTTTATATGTATTCTCTATATAAGAATAACCTCCCTATAGTAATATTTTTCTTTGGTCCCAACAATATTACTGTATAGAGGTTTTACTGTATATTGATTTTTTTTTTTTTTTTTTTTTTTTTTTTTTTTTTTTTTTTACGGTAGTAAAAACTTTAAAATTCCAGCATGTTCGATAATTTCTCTATGTTTTTTAAAAGAGGCACATTCCGGATCTCTATTTGATCTTTTTTTATTTTTCTTTTTTAGTGGCTGCTTCCTCTTTCCATCCACTTTTCTCATTTTTTAGTTTTTTTTTTCACTTTTTAATTTTTTCATTTTCTTATTAACATGTATTTATTTTTTTAAAAATTAATATATTTTTTTAAATAAATATATACCCTAAAATGAAATTAGTAAATCTTAAAATTGAATTGAATTAATTTAATTTTTGTATTCAGTGTCTTGTTCAATGCATTCGTCCGACGCTAACGCGTGGGCTCATACACTAGGCTCGATATAAAATGAAGATTTAAAAATTTTTGAAAAAAAAATAAAAAAATGGAGGTTGTCAGATGCTTCATAGGTAACGATACTTCGCTTCATTACTAGTGATATTTTACTTCATACATAGTTGTACTTGTTGTCTGGAAAATCAATAAACATATTCTAAATAAATAAATCAACTAAATTAAAAGTCCATATTATGATTTATGTAGAAAATAATTTATTTATTTTCTTAGCATGTGAAAATATTTCATAGTTGATGATATTTCAATTCATATTAACTAATATTTCGATACATAACTAGTGATACTTTACTTTTTTTTTTCTTAGCATGTGAAAACATTTCATAGTTGATGAGATTTCAATTCATATTAAGTAATACTTCGATACATAACTAGTGATACTTTACTTTATACATAATTATACGTGATGTCTGGAGAATCAACAAACATATCAAAAAAAGAAAGATAAATAAATCAACTAAATTAATATCTCACATTATGATTTATGCAGAAAATAATTCATTTATTTTCTTCTTAGTATGTGAAAATATTTCATAGTTGATAATACTCCAATTTATATTAAGTGATATCTCGACGTATAATTAGTGAAACTTTACTTCATACATAGTAATACTTTACTTTATACCTAGTGATATGTGCATGGCCGGATGCTTAGAGCCCACATGGCTGACTATTTTTGCGGATTTGGATGAGTTTTTTGGGTGGGTTTGGATTCTATTTGATCCGTCTAACGTAAGAGACCCGTTAGATGGTCTCATACAAATTTTTGTCTTTTTAAAAAAACATTTTCGGTGTTTTCTGTAATTCTTAGATTTTTTTTTAATTTATACTATAATTAACTGATAATGATGTTAAACCTTGTAAATACTATTTATAGCTATGGATAAGCTCTCCAAATATCCATTACATAAATAAGTCAATTATTTATACTCCTCAAAGAAAGAACATAGTCAATTATAGAAAATACATTTTATTCGCAGAGAAAAAAGATATTAAAACGCATCTCACCATTGATCGATGCATTTGTACTACTAATAATTTTCTTTTGAAGAGAATAGTCTTGACATTGAAATATTGATATCCCAGTTGCTACAATCTCGAGCGCAAAGATTCAATTCTCTTCTTATTCCTTTTTTCACGATTCCACAAATTCGCAAGCAATAACGATAATGAAAGAAAAATTTATCTGAATCATCCCTTGATCTATAATCTATGATGAATAAGGAGAGAATATTGGAGAAGAAAACTATTAATTTAATTATATATGATGATAATAGAATAAAAACACATTATACAACATTGGAGAACGATTGTTTTATATCAAGTATCCATTATTTTGCTCCACATACAATCCAAATTTTTTCTCTATCATTGGTCGGCAAAGAAGATACAAACTACATTAGCGAAAAAGATGCAAATGTTAAGTTAGAGGTTGGAAGGGATGCTGTATGCAGCAAACACATGTTGCTCCCTAATAAACAAAATTATGAGATCTAGTGGAGGTTATAAGGACAAATTAAAATAAGACATTTAAAAATATTTTTATTTAAATTAATATTGGGTCTATAAAGAAAAAAAGGAGGATATGTAATATGTTTATAATTTTCCATTTAGAAAATGCATGAGAGAGTAAAATAATAAATTAAAGAAAAAGGTGCAAATACACACTTTTTAAAGTTTCCATTCAATTGAGGTGCTTAAATTTTAATTTACAGCAATTGAGGCCAAGGCAGACAGGAAATAAGTCCTAACAGACCTTCTAACTCCGTCTACTATCTATCTGTTTTTTATTTATTTCCATTTTCCACAGCACAGAGCACATAATGCAATGCAGTGTAGACGGAGACAGAGTCAGAAGGTTTTTTTTCTTTTCTTTTCTTTTTTGCGTTGATTTGGACTTAAATAAAAGTTGGCATTTGCATGTGGATGGAAATTTTAATTCATTGGCACATTTTCCCATAAATTGAGTAATAAACTAGGAGATAGAGATAGAAATAGAATGCATTAAGTCGTGTGAGCATTTCATCGATCATTCATCTGTAGATCTGCTCAACAAGTTAAAAGGAATGGAAGGAGGCGCGGCTGCTGCAACCATTGAAGTTCTTGTTCAAAATCTGATCAACGTTGCCGCGGATGAGATCTCACTTATCCGACATCTCGAAAAAGATGCCCAAAAGCTGAAGACGAGCTTGTCCATGATTCAGAGTTACTTGAATGATGCCGAGAAGAAGTTCATCGCCCAAGAGGCTGTCAAAACTTGGATCAATGAGCTTGAAGCTGTGGCCTTCGATGCTGATCATGTTTTGGATGAACTCAGCTATCACCTTCTCTCCAACAAAGTCAACAAATTGATGTCACTGAAGCATAAGGTACTATCATTCTTCTCATCCTTCAATCACATTTCACGTCCCTCAAAATTGGCTCATCAAATCAAAGATATCAGTATCACTTTGGACTCTATTAACAAAAGGGCAACCCAGCTCCGCCTAATTGAAGCCATAGATGTAAGTGCACCTGCTCCTCCTGCTGCTGCTGAAACTGATTCTTTCACCGTTGATCCTATTTTCATTGGAAGGGTTGATGATGTGCCCCAATTAGTTGAGAAGCTTATCGAAAGAGCAGGGGAACAGAAGTTCTCCATCCTTTCACTTGTTGGAATGGGTGGAATGGGGAAGACCACGCTGACTCGGAAAGTCTTCAATCATCAAAAGATGAAGGCTCAATTTGGATCACTTATTTGGGTGCATGTTTCTCAAACTTTTGATCAAATCATTCTTTTCAAGAAAATTCTTGCATCGCTTTTATCACAAACTGATCACGCTGAGAGTAGGGAAGACATTTTAGAAAAGCTTCAAAAATCTTTGAAAGTGAAAACTGATGAAGTTGAGAGCCAGGAAGTTATTCTGATTAAGCTTCAAGAAGCTTTAAAGGCTAAACCTTGTCTTGTTGTTCTTGATGACGTTTGGAATCAAGATCTTCAGAAATGGGAAGATTTCATGAATTCCTTGTCAGGAGTTACTTCTGTGAAGGGAAATGGCATTATCGTGACTACAAGGAATACTGAAGTTGCTTCGATTGTGAACCCACTTCATATTCATCAGTTGAATCCTTTATCAGATGAAGAGTGCTGGTCCATAATCAAAGCAAAGACTTCTGAAAATGGAGATCATGTTCCATTAGGATTTGAGAGCATCGGAAGAAAGATTGCAAAAAGATGTCAGGGTTTGCCGTTAGCTGCAAATGTAGTTGGGGGAGTGCTCCGAAGTAAATCAGAGGACGAGTGGCTCTCAATTCAAGAGAATTGGCTTCCAGATGTTGAAGGAGATAACAATATCTCAAAAATATTGAGGTTAAGCTTTGATAATTTGTCTTCACCATCACTCAAGAAATGCTTCGCGTATTGTTCCATTTTTCCAAAAGGTGAAAGAATCGAAAAGCAGGAGCTGATTGAGCTTTGGATGGCAGAAGGATTTCTTCAAGCTGATAAGAGACATGATATGGAGTCTGTGGGCAACAATATTTTAAATGTCCTCCTACACAACTCTTTATTGCTAGTTGCACCGAGAGATGTGTATAGCGATGTAGATTGTATTCTCATACACGATCTTGTTCACGATCTTGCATGTTCTATTTCAGGCTGTTATGAGGTCGATGAAAATATTAATTCAAATGGCATCAGCCGAGTTCGATACTATAGACAACACAAATCAAGTGGTATCCCAAAAGAAGTGGCAAAATATTTGCGTACATTATGGTTTGAAGGTGAACTTTGCGGTACCATGTTTTTAGACTTCGAATGTCTGCATGTTCTTACTCTTACTAGCGATCAAGTTGAAGAGTTTCCGATTTCAATTAAGCAGTTGATTCATTTGAGAAATCTCAATATTTCAAACACATGCATTAGATATTTGCCGGAATGGATTGGTGAACTCCATCACTTGCAAACATTAAGAGCAGAAACAAAATATTTGAGGAAACTGCCAAGTACGTTCAAGTACTTGATTAACTTGAGGCATCTTTACATTCGTGATGATGTAGAGTTGCTAGCCGAGAGTGGGCAACAACAAGGGGTACAAAATTGAAGAGCTTGGAAGTCTGAAGAACCTCAAAGGAAAACTAAAGATTAGTAATCTGGAAAAGGTGCATGACAAGGAAGAGGCTGTGAAAGCTAATATATTTCACAAGCCAGACTTGTTAGATTTGCAGTTTGAATGGAGTTTTCAAAGAGAAGGCGATGAAATAAATGATGAGAGTGTGTTGGAAGGCCTCCAACCTCACCCAAATCTGAAGGTGTTATCTATTAAAAGATTCAAAGGCAAAAGATTTCCATTGTGGACCCAGAAAATGTCAGTACGAGATAATCCTGAAGGCTCTTGGGTAGGACTTAACAGGTTGACGGTGATAACACTTTTAAACTGCAGAGAATGTGAGGAAATCCCAGCGTTAGGGCACTTGCCAAATCTCAAGTCTCTTTATTTGGTAGGATTGAGCAATGTGCAATCTATAAATTCTTCATTCTATAAAGTCTACAATGTTGGAGATTGCAAGGAGACCACCATTAATGTTTTTCCAGTGCTTGAAAGTCTCACATTGGTTGGTATGCCTAAGCTGAGAGGGTGGGCAGAAGTAGAAAGTGGACCTAATTGTGAAGTGAAGCCATTTCCTCACCTTCAACACTTGCAGATCATTGATTTGATGAACATATTTGAGATCAAATTAACATTGCTCACAACCTTTTCGATAAAAGATATTGATGAATTGGAATGTCTCCCAGATTGGTTATTCTACAACAATCAAAATTTGTCAAAGTTGGAAGTAGATTATTGTCCCAAGTTGAGAGAATTACCGGATGGTCTGCACACCCTCAATTCTCTGGAGGAGTTAATTATAAAGGATTGTCCAAATCTGAAGTTGATAGGACAATCGCAAGGAAGCTTGACCTCCCTTCGTAGTTTGAAGATTGATGAATGCCCAGAGCTGATGGATTTTCCATATGAAATGGTAGAGTCATTGGCACCGTCGCTTCAGACACTTTCACTGGTGGGACTAAAGACTCTACCAAGGGTACTTGACTGCCTAATAAAACCCACACCCAATTCTTGTTCTGAGATTTTGACTTTTCGCAGCTTGCGAGAATTAGAGATGGATGTTAGTGTTGACACTAAAGAGACTGTTGATGCCATATTGCAAGGATGCTCCTACTCACTTCTTGAGTTGAAGTTAAGAGGAATGGAAAATTTGGAATGTCTACCGGAATCAATTCAACATCTCACTGTTCTTTATTCATTAGAGTTACAGAATTTTGGAATGGAAGAATTGCCTGAATGGTTTGGGAACCTCTCATCTTTAATGTTCTTAGATCTATCTAATTGCAACAACTTAAGGCGTCTGCTCTCTTTGGATGCAATGCAACACCTCACCAAATTACGATCTTTATACATTAATGATTGTTCGAATGAATTGCGTATTGATCCCAAGTACCTCAAGATTTCCAATCTCTCAATCCACGTTGATGGAGACATCCTTATTGATCAACCTTCAACCCAGTAAGTGTCATTTTTGTTGTTGAATGATTACATAAACCATCATACTTTTATTTTAAATATTGATGGCATTAGTCTGGTATCTAATTCCAATCGAGTAATTTCCATAATGGACCTTTTTTTTTTATACCGTTTCATGCTATATATTACTTGCTATCCATTTGGTACTCTTTATTAAATTATAAGATTATGTAGATCATCTTGGAATGGTGAAACACGATTAATTTTTCTGCACAATCACAGCTGCTGAGTTTATTCAGAACATTTTTTAGCAAGATTTAATTTGTGAGTCATTAATATACATAATATTTCAGTGTTTATATAGCGTGTTGTGTATCTTGTTATAAAGAAAGTAGATAATTGGACTAATTGACTAAATTGAAGTATGTTTATTGAAGTCCAATAATTCATAATATAGTAAAGGCCTATATTTACATATAGTATGCATGGATCAGAATCATGGGTTTAATATTAATTATTGTTTTGTGTCATCTTCTTTAGAAATTCAGGAGAGTTGTATCAACGCTGCTTCTTTAGAAGCTAGTCAAGCTGAGTAATAATGATGGCTGAACCTTGATATGCATCTAATACTAAGTTGCTGTGCTTCTCTCCTTTAATCCATGTTTTTTTTTAATATCTAGTTAGCAAACAGGGCTTCAATTTTATCGTCAATTAGCTAAAGCAATAAGTAGATTAATGGTCTGACTTCATGTTTTTTGTAACTTGATTGGTGGTTTTTGACAAATGAATGTGAAGGAGGGGCTTGTTCATTGATATAACTGCACCAATCTTTTAACTTTGCTGGTTTTATGTATGGGTTGATAATTCTGGTAATCAATGTCGACTGTTCTGTTTTTATTTTCTTTAATAAGCTGTCGGTCTGCTATAATTTTTTTTTTTTTCAAATATTAATAGACTTTTCGAATATAGTTCCTGGACAAGTTCTAATTCTTGGATTTTTATTTATACAGTTTGTTGGAGTGAAAAGTTGCTACAGAAGTAGACCTAGAATAGCAGCTCTAATTTTGCACAAATCTCCTCATTTTATGCCATTCTCTATTATACAATGTGTTAAATCGTTCGTGAAAATCAAATCTGATAAAAGAGGTGGTGGTTGGTATTGAGAAAGGGAAAATCTACTAAATCCATCAGATATATGTCTTAGTTATGGATTTTTATTTTCTTTCTGTTTTTCCCTTTCAGATTGTGCGGTTGCCCGAAAGCATCACTGAGTTGTTGCATCAGGAGAAACTGAGGGAGGGTTCCTTAGGTAAGTTAAATTTCATGTGTTAAGAGCATATGATCATGTCTATTTTATTTCAAACGTAAAAAGAATCTCAATCGTATTTCAACAGTTTTTAGGTTGTTCTTGCTTAGTTCTCTAGTTAATTATATATGATTGGTTTACCTGTTATATATCTCATGGCAAACGCACAATTATGCACAATTTTTAATCTATTCCGAAATTCAAACTTCTGTCTAGCAATCTGTTTTCCTTTCTTTTTCTTATTTCTATTAAGACGTTAGAATTGTGAAAGCATGTGTTATTTTGTCTGAGTTTTAATTCCTTCAGGTAATTGGATTGTTAGTTTGAGTTTATTTTTTATGAGGCAGTTGTTCTTGGTGCAGTCCCTCTCATTCCCAAAGATCATGCCTTAGGCAGCAATAAAAAACGTGGAAATCTTGATGGTGGTGATTTTGGCAAAGGCTGTCAATTTTGTGACGATTTGACAAGAGACTACAGCTATTATTCATTTGTTAATGTTTTTACCAATTTCATCTGAAGATCACACACACACTTGGATTGAATTCAAAGTTGCAAGCAAAAGCTTTGGGCAAGACAAAACCAGATTGTCAACTAGAAAATAGAAATGCACGCATACGTTTTTTTTTTCATAATAAATCCGACAGTGCATGACTGTCACACGCCCCTCAATGTTTTTTTTTCCCTGGTGAATGTTTTATTTTTTTTGGTTTTTTTTCTCTTTTCCGTTTTTTCTTTTTATTTTTTCCCAAAAATTTTATACTCTAAAATAAAATTAGTGAACCTTAAAATTAAAATAAATTTATTTAATTTATTTGAAATAAATATAAACCTATATCTTAAAATGAAATTAATAAATCCTAAAAAAATAAAATAAACCTATAAAAAAACACTTAAAAAACCCTAAAAAATCACAAAATAAATCCCTACCCCTAAAAACACAAAATAAACTCCTAAAAAACTCATGAACCCTAAACTTCTAAATTCTAAAACATTAATTGGAATGAAAAAAATCACAATTTGAACTAAATAAACCAATATAAGATAACTATCAAATGACTTACTTTTTATTGATACAAATGATACTTTTCGAATTTTGAGTGATATTTTTTAATGTTACCGTTAATATTGATTTTTTTTTTTTTTGCGAGTTGACGCGCGAATTTGATCCATCCGTCTGAAATGAGGTTTATATACACCTTGTGCATGCAAGTATTTGTCTTTTAATAATGCATGGACCAGACAACAAACTATTATAGGAACATGTGTGTGGTATGTGTGTGTTTTCAAGATTGAGGCCACCAATAACAGACGTTCTTGTTAATCTCACTTGCATTTTTTCCTTAAAAAAAAAAAAAACTCATCTATGTACAGCAGGCAGCAGCTTGACTATTACAGAACATAAGTTCGAGCAAAAAAACTGAAATTCGACCATTGAATTAAAACCGCTTCACTGTACAAGACAGTGACCTCGAAATTCTTAGCTACAAAACTTAGCAGCAACATAGTTAGTCCTTCATGATGTTGAAGAAATTCCTTTGCTGATCTATCTCCACTGATACTCACCAGAAGCAAAGTAATTAACTGCCGATGGATATAACGTTTTTTTTGTAAGGCAAGGGCATTCAAGTAACATGAGACTAAAAAAGAATTCATTCTGACAAGGTAGCCAGCAATTGGAAATTCAAAGTTCTATGAGAGACAGTTTGAAGAATCTATTTTGAGAGTCTATTAACATTTTATATGATTACACTAAGTGATTTTGATTTTGCAAGAAGGATAAGGCATAAGAAACAGAAATAACTTTCCTAGAAATCTCATTTCACTATTTTCAGACCATTTATATTTATGTTCTTCGTGTTATACATCAATGTATTATGATCAGTCGAATCTAAGAACTATAAACGACACTTGCATTCACCATGAATGATCAAAATAAGGAATTCCCAACTATTTTGGTCTTAATGACTTGGTTCTCACACAATCACATTTAAAATATATATATTTTTTTAGTTGGCTAAGTCTAGATTCTGAGAGACTTGGGATCCACCGATCCAGGTAAGTTGAATAGCTTTTCAGACTTTCACAGAGCAATATAAGTTAAACGAGAAACAAGCAAAAGATAAAAGGGAGCAGAAGAAATAAGGACATCTCTTGTATAACAAAGATACCAAAAGAGTGAAAAACAACAGAACGCAATGAGATACCTGTACAATTTTTCGAGCTGAATGGATAGGTTTCTAAATTGAGGCTGACTTAGCTCCAGATAGATGGGTTTCTAAATTGAGTAGCCATTGCCTCTGATAGAAATTTAACAAGGTTTTCCTTGTCAACTTCTTTTTCTTTCTTGAGCTCTAGATGTCGAACCTAAGTCACAGGCTAGAAATATTAGCAGAAAATTGAAAAAGACTTAATGTTATCGGAGTATTAAAAAGAAGATAGCCACATGCAAATGGAACAAGCAGTTAGGTTAGAGTTCAACCTTAACTGAGCCGTTCTGGGATACACCAGAGTCGGTGATGACAACAAGACATTTGATATCATGCTCACTCGCATATTCATACTGTTCAGTTAGGCTTGGATCATGCAAAGGAACAAACTCTGCCTGTATAAGTTGTTTTCAGGAACTTTAGTTTGTGCACAAGACACCAAAAAATCTTACATGAGATCAGATTACTGACCCTGATATTCTCCTCCCACAGTTCAGCCACCAGTTCCATGCGCTCAGACAACAAACCACCCCCTCCTCTTGAACAGACAAGAATATTAATGCCTATGTCATTCCTGTTAATGGAAGAGAAATTCCCGCACATTTAGTAGATGCAGAAAATAGGAACATTATCAGCAACAACAGTGGACTCTACTACAAGGAAAGAAGACCACCTATGAAATTTGTTATCAAGAGAAGAATGTAGCAGAATAGTTTCTAGCGCAATACTAGTTCCAACTGCACCAGGTGGACTTGATTTCTGGCAAAAGGATAGGCACAAGTAAAAACATTTATTGTGTCAAATGGGAACAAAGAAACGGGTGAGTGTGGGAGCAACCCCCCTGGGTTTCACGAGACATCTCCTTTTTCATACTCACTAAAGACCCACCATCAAAACATATATGTTTTGCTACAATAATTGAACCGAAGAAATAAAATGCAAGCATTCAAATATAAACTTCACAACACCTACATATTCAGAATCAGCCATCTGCTGAAGCAAGTAATCATAGCGACCACCAACAGCAAGCAGCGTTCCTTCCGATAGTGATAAAGGATTATTATCTTTTTTTAGATATATCTGTGTATAGAAAAGAATACTTATTAAAAGAAAATTTTATCATGCAATTTAACAGCACATTCTAAAGTGCTTCTGATCACCTCAAAGTAAATAACAATAACCACAAATCCCGGTTTACACATGGCACATTTTCTGTCTTCTTTTTATTATGAAACTCTCCCAATGGTTGAGGAAAAGATGGCTTGCATATGGTTCAAGTTACAACAGAGAATCTGAGGCAGGACATCCAATATTCAGAAATAAAAGAATTTTTGACAAGATAAGAAAACCTTGAGATCTTAGCCATGAAATGACAAAATGAAACCTTAGAAATTTTCTGGCATCTGTATATGATATAGCTTTCTTTAAACAAGTCTGTATCTGAAAGGAGGAACTTGTTCCAATACCTGGAAATACAAGTTCCTGTGATATGATTCAGTTGGTGGCATAAGTACATCAAGGAAGACATGTCTTTCAATCTTCCACATTCTCAAGTAGTTGAAAAGCTCTGAAACCTCATCAAGTGCCTTGCGTATGAACTTATCTGCAATCATGATCAACCACAACTTCCCCTATTGGCTGCTTCCCAATGATAAAAAAAAGTTTTAAAATAATTTTTTTGAAGGAAAAGTAAATTAATGAAAAGATACCAGCAGGCAGGGCACCCCTTAGTCTTGGTAGTGCCTGATCTGCAGTTTCACAGAACCTCAATCCTACAGTTTGTAATCTATTTAAAGCATCATCAGAAAGATCAAGTTCCTGGAATTGACAAAGATAGAAAAACATTCAAATCCTCATAAAAAAGTAGGCCCTTTTTGGGAATGCAGAGACTTGAACCCCTCATGATTTTTTAGGTTGATTTTCCTCTTGAGGCAAATTTCATTATTGCTGGTATTGACACAAGTAGATCTAAAAACCCTATATTAAATACAAACAACTATAGTATTCAAAGTGCACAAAACTTCCTTGAAAAAGAGCTTGCAGACCTGTCGAAGTTGGCGCCTGATAACCCCCCATTTTGACTTCCTTTCAGAAGATTGAGGACGCAAGGAACCCAAAAGCGAGAGAAGCTGCAACCATACAAAACTATTAATATATAAGTTGTCATCATAAGTCATAACTGAAGCATCAATATAAATCTGACCTCAGCTACTTTCTGTCTATTTTGAGGTTTGATTCCTGTCCAAGACCATATTGCCTCCAATATGTCCCCATGGTTTAGATGAATGTCACATGATTCTGAATTGAAGAAACGAGAGACAATGTCCATAGTCGCCTGCAATCGAACAAAAATAAATAAACAGATAAATAAATCTGCTAGAAGACGCAAAGCATCATTAGAACAAACATATCCATGCAGTGCATAAATCGGAAAATATTTAATATGCTTAAAAAACGATAATGGGTTATTATTTTATTTACCACATCTGAAGCATCATTATCAGAAAAATCAGTTGGTTTCTAGTAGGTCATAGTTGCAGTATTGTTTGTGTGTATATGAGTACACTTCAATCTAAGCCATTACAATTTTATAAAAAGAAAATTACTTGAAAATCTAAGATAGACTAAATATTGCTTCCAGTTCAGTAAAGAAATATTCAAATAAACTAGCAACGAAATCATCTAAGCTGCACACCAAAGTTCCATAGTGGAAACACTTAAACAACCTGATAAACACTGTCAAGGAGTATATAGAGGGAATTTGGTCAATGTTGTAAACGGAGCAATATAGCAGATTGAATGTCTTTGAAGATGTGGGTCCAGGTTTACAGAGCAGAACGGAGTCAGTTCAAAGATTGATGGGGCTTGAGCTTGATTATATTTTGTTTTTAGGGTACAGCACATTGATGTGCAAATAAAAAGAAGCCTATGGTAGAAAGACATCAAGCTTAATTTGTAATTTTCCAGCTAAATGGGAAAAGGATAGGCAAACTAAGATTGCTTTTGGACATATCTAGCACCCTTCCCACAGGAAATGAAATGGTATATAATCTTTGGGCGGTAGCCATTAAGCAGGTATGCATAAGCTGACTGCAATATTCTACTTTCATAGTTGTGATCTCATGTTAGAACTACCATTCTAAAAAAGAATCCCATGCCCACGAAAATCACATTTCTTAATGAAGTTGTTTCTCACTGATCACTGACATGCTCAAGGTTATTATCATTCTGTAAAGTTCATATTTGGGATATTTGTTATATGCCAAGTATAGGACCTTTATGATCTCTGCCTCTGTCAATGCAGTTGCTCCTCCAACAATATCAAAATCCCCCTGTAAATATAGCATTTATAGTAAATAAGGCCTATATTCCTTTACCAAATGGCTCCATGATAAAAACTTTAAATGCAAAATAATTGACCTGTAAGTACCGATTTGGAGGTGAATGGCCAATCGCTCTTCGGTAAACATATGATATTTCGTACCGCCTGAAAAATGATTTCTGCAGAAGATCAAAACTAACTTCATCAGTACTAGCAAAAGGGTTCTCAACTAGATTATTACCACTGTTGAAACTAATGATGAAAATAATAACAATGGCAAACAGAAAATTTAAATAAAAAGAAAACTAAAGGCACCTATTACAAATGATTGAAATGAAAACATGTGATATACATCTGAAACATGCATGCTACAGTGTCTTATTTGCAAGGGTTAACTGGGACATAGTAATCATAGAGTCAGACTGGAAAACCAACTAGAGTAACGAGAAAAAGTACCTAGGAAAGGGGAACACCTTAAAGGGTGTAAAGATTATAATCCCAGTGTTCTATCAAAGATAAATGTAAGGAAAAGAAAATAAAGTAGAAAATTCTGCTATGATAATGTCCACAATCAATTTATGAAAGTTGTTAGACCACAAAAAAATGGAATAAACTTGGCTCAAGAGAGTGGGCATTATGCTGTTTTAAATGTGCATCCCAGTAAGCACTTGGCAGGAGTTGAACCATATTCCGGCAGAGAGCAATGGATGAATCCTATGGAAACTAACCTGCTTTGCAATGATCCATTTCACAAAAGGATAGCGTAGCTCATGGCAAAACTCAATCATGTCTCCTCCATGGGATAAAAGTTTGACATTACCCCTTTAATAGTTCAATAGAGTTTCAGGAAAAAAAGGCAGTCATTAGAAACTTTTGCAGATGACATTCACATAAAAATGAAAGGTATGAGGGTAAGAAAATAATTAAGAATCCTACAGAAAAAGACATTGCTACCTATTTACTTGCTGGCCATCTCCCAATATTCTCATTGGTAAGATCTCCAAATGGTTTGCACCATGCTGTCTGTAAACTTCTCTAGCAATATCAACAACCAGATCACGATTAGCAGTATCTACATCTGTGAAAATAATTGGCGAGATATCATCTCGAATAGATTTCAGTTGTCCAACATTCTCATGACTGTCCTTTGCACTTAGCTTATCCTCGTCAAAAATTGCTGACACAACTTTTTCATATATACTTGTGTCTTCTGAAGTATGAATTGTCCTCAAAATACCTGCAAGCCCAGGCAGAAAAGATACTTAGTGGAAACAAGTGACATTATCATTTAATTCCACACCCTAAAAGTGAATATATGCTTGGGTATGTATTTAATTTGAAGAACTCAAGGAAAGGATATTAGAAGGAAAAGTCTTGACCAGTGAACCCACAAGAAAATAAAATTAAGGGCGTGTTTATGAAATTCAGGAACTAGAGTAAACCCCTTGATAGCACCCATTGGTACATATTCGGCAAATAAGTAAGTAAAACTGACCTTTGATGATTAAATCTCATACCTTATCAAATCTATGCCTGTTAAAATCTAACTTGAAAAAAATATAACCTTGCTTTAAAAAAAAATGATGGTGAAAGATTATTTGACCTTTGATAATTAAATTCCATACCTTTTCAAATATATGCCAGTTGAAATCTAACTAGAAAAAAAATATAACCTTGCTTTTAAAAAAATGACGGTGAAAGATTATTTATTCAAGAATTAAGTTTCTGCTCTCTAATGAAGACGAACTGCTTTTATTTACATTTTTTTTATAGCAAAACAAAAAACAAAGGATCCTGGAAACATCTTCAGCATGATAAGGAACTCTTCACCACCCAACCAGTAGAGTTTCAAAACAAATTTTATTATTCATTTTGTTGATAAAATCTAGAGAGGTAATTGCACAATAGTACTGAAATATAACTCATCAAGGAGTAATGGCAATGGGATGCAATTCATGCTACCAAATATGAAGGACTGTCATCTTTAATACAGACATAAGCTTGGTCAATGTATGTGCACTTAGGATTTTTTCACACTGAATCATATAGCCATTTCTTTTAGAATCTATCATCAAAATTCTGCAAGCAGATACCAATCACTTACTATCTAACATTTCATACTCCAGTTGAGGTGGAAAAGCATGCTTAAGAAGTTCTGTGGCTGAAGGACGATCTGATGGACTTGGAGACATCAAGCGCCGAAGCAAGGTTGCCTGTTCTGGGAATACGGTGACCCAGCTAGAAGGTAGCTCTCCTTTTAGTTTCAGATCAGATAGTACAACATGTCTCTCCATTGCTGTCTCAAACGGATGCCAAAGTTCAAAGAACACAATTCCTAAGCTGTACATGTCAGCCTATCATATAGTGAAATGAGATGAGCACATGTAGGCAGGTTCTCTATAGAATACTTTAGTATATGTGTACAGATGAACTTAAAACTTGACCTTCTCATTAATCTTTGGCCAGCCTTGTTCTATTTCGGGGGCAGTGTAGAAATAAGTTCCAACTTGACCAGTACCATCAATAGATACGCCAACTGTTTCAATAACATCCACATCCTGGTCCAGTTGCTCCAACTTCAGAAATTTAGCTGAAATATAAACAAAAAGTCAAAAACTCATGTTATTAAAGGGACCCTGTAGGAAATCCAGACAAGCCAGAAATTTTCTAACTGAAAAATTGGAAATACATGATAGAACATGTTTTAGTGATCACTAGACAATTAAATTATCTACCCACCTATGTCACTTCATATTATTTGTTATCCAAGGGAAAGAACACAACACACCTCCCAAATTTGAGACATTTGACGCTAACAAAGAGGCAAGTAAACTCATATAGGATCAAAACGTAAATATTCCAAACAAATGATGATTAGTCACCATAACAAACATCCTTATACATCATTTCTAAACTATAGAAACATCCATATACATCATTTCCGAAGTATACAAACATCCATATCCAGGCATCTTTAAAGCATACAAAGATCCATTAGTCAACATATATATCATTTCCAAAGCACACAAACTTCCATCAAAATACATGCTAGACCATGTACCTGAATCAGTAAGTTTGGAGAGAGAAGGGAAGTTAGGCAAATTCACTCAAGTTCCAAAACCAGAAAGGGAAGTGTAACTCAAGGAATATGAAATTTTATCTTATTACATAAGCTATTCCAGTTTATGAATGTCTACTTTAAGCTTCCTCCTTGGATCATATTATTTTGGATAAAACTAGGGTGTTTCTATTTGCACTACAAAATTTGCTCTTTGCACCAGAAATTAAAACAATGCAGAAATGAAATAATTTTGAACTTACTTAAATATCCTTACTAAATAAAATAAAAATAATCAATTTCTCTGTCCTCTCCTTCTTTTCCTGCGGTAACCCCCTTCTTCTCTGGCAGGTTACCAATCCTACCAATGATTTCTCCCTCCTCCCCTCTTCTCTCTCTGCATGTTCTCTTTTTCCTCTTTTTCTCTCCTCCCCCTCTGCTCTCTATGCACAATCTCTTTTTCTCCAATTACATATATTTTTAGCAGAATATGGGACTACTGACTAAGTTCGAAAAATAATTTTAGAAAATAGACTTGAGGTTCAAAAAATGTTTTTTGAACAATGGGCATGTGGTTTGAACATCGTTTTTCGAAGGTTGGTGTTCAAAAATATTTTTTAGGAGGTTGGCCTGTGGTTCGAAAATAATTTTTTGAATCTATTACTCATGTTTGAAAACAAAAATCTGAACCAAAGTCCAACCTTCGAAAAGTTCAGTCCATCGACCGTTTCCAGACAGAAAATTTGACGAGAAATACATCAAATTTTGTTGGGTGTCTCCCAAAGTGGTGGATGGTCGTTGTTGGCTGGGCTGCAATGGTGACAACACAGCTGGGGATTAAGAATGCGTAGTATTTGTGGACTTGTGGTGGTGGGATTGTGCAATGGTGGATGAGAGGTGGAAGGGCAGTGGTGGAGGGAGAATGACGCTGGTGATGGCGGGCGGAGTGTTCAGTTTCTCTCTCTCCTTTTTTTTTTTAATAATGATTAAATTATACTTTTAGAGAAAGGGGTAAAAAAGACTTATTATGTAGTGTGAAACATAAGTGTGGCGTGAAGAGTAATTATTGTAGTGCAAATAGAATCACCCTAAAATTATTGATCCTGCTAAATCACTTTCATTTAAGGGGTTTTGCCTATCGTCACCATCAGAGTAAGATAGGTATCTAAGCAAGACAAGAAACAAATTTACAAAGAGAACGAACAGTCTGCATGAAACAACCATAATCAAGTATCAAGGACAACAACTGATCTCCATATTATCCTAAGATTATCAAAGCTAAGTCATTTATCATGGTATAGTAACCTGCTGCAATATGACCAATATACAACTTTAAAATCTAAGTTATATACAGCTAGATAACTTCTAGTTTAAAAAGTGTTCCATGATGTAAATAAAAAGTTATAGGCAACATAAGTCCTACCATTGAACAAAAATAAGAATATGTTGATTGATAGAACATGGAAAAATAAGGTCATTGTGAAATGAAGAAATACTGAATAGCAACTTTGTTAACATGGAAAGAAACACACTCATGAAATTAATGGATGTCACCAAGATGGTATATAAGAGAAGCCAAAACAGTTGGGAGACATTGCTAACATATTGCAAGCTATGTCCCTGAAATGAATTTTTAAGTAGATTATAGCACTTTCAATGAACAAAAGCAACTCAACAGAGTGCTGTGAGTCAGTTTTAAAAAAAAACATGGAAGAAGACGATCTCAGAAAATACAAAAGTGTATAAACGTATGAGCCTAAGACTCAACATGATTACGTTACTTCAAGCACAACTCCGTGCATCACTTTTTTCAGCATTTACGTCAGCAGCAATTAAAGGTTCTAGAGGAAACAGCAACATTATTCTTGGAAAATTATCAAATTCCCAAATTCCGGTTCCTGTTGAATTAATAAATAGGAAATGGAATTCTGTTACCAAATTCAAACAATTTAGAATCAAAACTAGGGAGCAAGAATTGAGTCTTACCGAGACCAAAGTCCCCAATTTTTATGTCATTTCGAGCATCAAAAAAGATGTTATTAGGAGTCAAATCACGATGGATAATTCCTTGTCCGTGTATATGTGCTAGGCCTTCCACAATCTGGCGAAACAAATGCCATGCAAGTTCCTTATCAAGGTGATTATAGGATTCAAACATTTGCCTCAGAGTCCTACAACCAAACATGAAAATATAAGTTAGGAAGATATATTAGTGACTCACAGAACTAAGAACTACTATGCTTCAAATCTCCTGAGGGATGGGTAGAAATCTCCAATTTTCATTTTAATTATGTACAATGATATTGATATCTTGAACTTTAATTTTTAGAAAAGCACAGATTGGATATCTGTTTTTTCACTCATTTTGTCAAATTTTCACTCCATCCGCACATTCGATAATTGCTTCTGTTACTCTTCCACCATAGAGGCAACCAACAAACTTTAGAAACATATTTTCCAAATTTTAAAAAATGCAAATTAACTGGAGAACTCATAAAAATGGGCAAATCAAGGGTTCCATCCTGTGGCATTTTAGCAATGCTGAATTTAGGAAAATCTCAATTTCCTGTTGATCTAAATGGGAGTGGGAATCGATATAACAAAGTAGCTACCTAGGGCAGTATTCCATCTGAATATAGAGGTAAGTTGACTCGAGCTTATTTTCAAGTGCAAACTGTTCTGAAGAATCAGCTTCCTTGAAGCTGACACTGGAACTCATGCCAGTTGTGGAACCCCAG
The DNA here is from genome assembly GCA_026008535.1 of Perilla frutescens. NCBI lineage: Eukaryota > Viridiplantae > Streptophyta > Magnoliopsida > Lamiales > Lamiaceae > Perilla > Perilla frutescens. Next base: position 46,708,333 of record BRKX01000010.1, on the reverse strand, counting down.
GCGGTGCTTCCAAGGTTTCCAATATCTCCTGCTTCATACCAAGCCTGATATAAAAAGTAAAAAGTAAAAATCAAGACAGATATGTATTTAATCATTATAATAATTTAAACAAGCATTCTAGCTTCGAAATCCTATAACTGAGGAAAACAAAATTAAAAAATACCCACAAAACCCTCAAAACATTTAATACCTGATAGTATCGTACAACATGCTGATGCTGCAACCGAGAAAGAGTAGCTACTTCCCTTTTAAACCATTTCACACAGAAGTGCAAAGGAGTTACAAGTCAAAAGTGGACAATGAAAATGACAAAGGACAAAAGGATATTTTGACAAAACGCACTTCCATAAACGATTTTGCATGAAAAAGAACAGGATTGACATAAACAGAAGGAAGAGAGAATTTGTGAAGAACATAAAGCAGTTCAACTGATGGTAGAATATAAATAAAATGTTAAAGTAGTTACCACATTCTTGCAAATTTATTAGTCTCATTTTCCCTTTGGCATGGCTAGAAATAAGTTCTAATTATCATTTTTCATAAGTAATGCAACACCACTAACTCAATCAAACTTTATAAGCATAATTATACTTATACGGTACCGAACACTTGTACTTCTCAATTCTAATCGAAATCTATCCACGAAGTCAAATGGGAGGGTAAAAAGTGAGATGGAAAAATTAATTGACAAGAAGTAATTACATGTGGTCTTAAGTAAAGAATGCATAATGGATTGCTAGCTTGGGACAAAATGTTATTATTTATGATAAAATGATTTAACTCTTTCTTAATTTCACATATAATGTTGCATCACTGCAATATATGCTCAAGGACTACAAATTTTAAGAGAATACTTTCAGTTAGAAACTTTCCTGCTTCACAAAGTTGTGTATGCTATACAACAAAAATGATTTTCCAATTTTTGTTACAGAAAATTGTAAAAAAAAATGTGAAAGGAGAGTGACCGAAATTTTGTTTAGAATAATAATTGAATAAAAGAAATATTTATCTGAACCTATTTAAAAGAAAAAAAAGAGTATATCAAATATGTTTAAGCCAGATAGGAAACCCCACAGAGCTAATAATAATTGATCATCTAAAGCATAAGTAAATATATAATAGTGAATTAGAAGATGTTCTTCCAGTATAAGATATGACTATAGCACTTCTATGTTAACATTCGTAGCTCGGTGTTTCCCACATTATTGTAGGCAAATGCACAAAAGATTTTTCCTATAAGATTGTGCAAAAGCATTTAGCCAATGGCCTGTACAACATCCAACTAAAAAACCTTTTCACAGCAAAAATCTTCATGCATATCTACAATCAATCACATTAAAATAGAAGAAAAACAAATACTCTGTTCTGGAGTCCAGAATCCCCTTCCACCTTGACAGATCTCCAGAACACAAATCAGTCCAATCAATTTTCTAGTCAAAGTTCTGAAACAAGAACTAGTAGTCTACTCAATCATCACTCTAAGAACAGCCATAAGAACAAAGAGGAGCAGAACCCAAGTATTATAGAGCTTCGGGAAGTACTACACTGTATGAATTGCAACACAAAAGGAAATTAAACTTTGATTGCATAAAAATATAAATACAGACCTTAATATGCGGTCATTTACAGGCAGAATCTTGTCCTTTAAGCGAATTTTCTTCACAGCATAATGCCTACCATCTAGCTTATTCTTGCATAATACAACGTGGCCAAATCCACCATGTCCTGCAGAAGGTAAAATTAATTACACAGTTGCATGAAGCAAGAATTTATGTCATTGCAAGGGGCATGGAAGTAGCATCAAGAAATCAAGTCTGTAAAATCCAATATTGAAGCCATCAAATGGAATTACCAGGTTATGGGAATAACAAGATGAAGTATAGAAAGATTGAGATAACCGACGAATGGATGAGTAACATATTAGATAGATGAAACTGCTCTGGTTGGATGAAGCGCAGCAGAGATCAATATGCTTCCACGAAAAGTTTCTGGAATTATTTATTTGTGTGATTGTCATGCTATTTAGCTGTTAGACTGTTATGGAAGATTAGAATTTTCTCTAAGACTGGAAAGGCACAGGAAGATATAATCAACTATCCTGAAGCAAGAGCTCCTTGGCCCTTGCTGCCAATAATCCAATTGTGCACACTGTAAGCTTTCAAAGCTAATTAACTAGCTGTTCTAGTACTACAACAATGGTGTCTCAACATGAATTTCATCTCAATTTCCTAATTCTAAATTAATCAAGACTCAAGAGTAGCAAAACTCATCAATCATAATGATGTTCAACTAGCATACTAAAACTTCCAATTTATTAAGTTAAAAGAAGAAGAGAAATAGTTATCTTTAGGTTAGTTTTGTGACACATCATGGTGGGACCGGGAGAAAAAATTGAAAGAAAATTAAATAAACAATTAACTAACTCCAAAAATCACTAATTGTACTAATTCTTTAGTACTTATGATTTTATTTATATGACCAAAGTGAAAAGCTTCACTACTTGAAATGTTTGGACACAATTTACTCTCAAGTTTTTTTTTTTTTCACTCAAGTTCCATTCAGCGTGTGAAGACAGATATGCTCTCAATCCCTATGACATTTCCCAAGATTCTTCCTAAAAGAATATATTATAGAATCTCCATTTTGTTTGTGCTTAGTTTTAAGCACCAACATTATCCTAGAAACTTTACACAGAAAAGAAAATAGGATCATCGTTCCCAATTCACAAAGAAACTAGTAGAATGAAAATGTTAACCTATATGCAAGTAGAACACACTGTAAAGCATTTCCTTACCAAGAGGTTGAAGCTCCTCAAAGTCATTTAAATAACGGGAATTTGGAACTGAAGAACTTTGGCCTCCAAAATCAGAAGCAGTTTTCCAAAAGCCGGATATTTTTGATGAACTCTGTTGGATGGAATTCAAGAAAAGGAATGAGATAATTGACTAAATGGGTATCCGGCTTGCATGGTTTTAGAAAATACTACTAACAATATGCTTCCCGAACACACGATCAAAAATCTTGTCAAAAGATGATGATGGTTTGATAGCCATATCATGTACGTCTTCTGAAACAATCTGGAAAAAGAATAAACTTATAAGGCAGGGGGAGCAAAATGACATGTATTACATAATTGAGACACATAAGAAAATACACACCCCCAGATTGAGGAGCTCTGATGTAATTTCTGGCAAAGCATCACCCAGTGCTCCTTTCGGAGCACAAGCAAGGCGAAGTAAGTGGGCCTAAGGGTAGCAAAACTTGGTCAGTGTCTAAGTGGGTTTTAGAAAAATGGTTCCCGGGACAAGGTAAGAAAATTACCAGGAGCAAGTCCCTCTTCATAGTTTGGAAAGATTGAACTTGATCAGCAGGCTCAGACGAAGATGACTCTGAATCACTATTTGAACTACTGTTATCAGTTTCTGTTAGATTTCCTTGGACAAAAATATCCTGTAAAAGAAAGAAACTGTTATCCCTGGAGAAAAGAAAGGAGGTACAATAGACAGATACAACTAAACCAATTAGACAAATAACAGGAGAAGGGAGGAAGATATCATAAGATGTCTCCTGTGATCCATCGTCCTTTAGGTAAACAAAGAAGTAGAAACCCAGTTTGAATTCTGGCAGGAAATAATGGTTGAGACAGCCAACACTATCTAGAGAAAAATAAAAATATAATCTCAGCATAAAGCAACAGTTGTCTATCCTAGTAGTTTTCATTGAAAGGCTCTTTCTAGCTTGATGGGGCACCATAGACAGACAGAATGCTAATAACATGACGTGAGCATTGCAATCCTCAATCTAACTTAGAAGACAGCCAAAAGGTGTTGAAGACAATGAAGGATCCTAATGGATTGGAATACAAAAAAAAATCATCAGAGTGTGTTTTGCAAGATTGCAACTATGAAGGGCACAAACTTTACTTTGCCTTGGCTATTTAAGAAGTTTGGATATAATGCATGCCTTCTCCAGAAGTTCAAATTCATGACACCACATTAATTGAGATAAAAAAAAATAAAAAAATTGGCCCAACCTACTCACGATATCTGATCTTTACATACACGGCCATTTCCAACTTATACCAATTCTTTAGGCATCAAACTTTCCTTTTCTGTGTCTTTCACTGGACTATTTTTAAAACATTTGAATGCAAAAGAAGGTATTTTATTGCATCTTTCTAATTCCTGAAAGCATATTCACCTCCTAATCTGGTACTGCAGGATAATGTAATGCTCTCGAAGATAGTGATGCAACGAACACCACAAAAAATAAAAGGTTGCACAAAACCAAATCTAAAAGCAGTACAATGTTAAAGAATAATAAATCCACTTCACATACCAAACTTCCCTTCCCCCCATCACCACCCACATGCCAAAAAAGAGCAACAGGAAAAGATAAGAACGCAATAAAATAGAAGAATGAATATTCAAACAGAAACCCATAACCACCAAAAGAGGGGAGCAAGTGAGAAAAATAAACGGGGGTTAATTGCTAAGTATTGGTCAAATTAAATCATTTAGGCTCAAAAGAACAAGGTCAAATGAAGAACTTAAAATTGTATGATAACAGTTCGTCGTGGTTAGAAGCAAAAGGAGGAGAGGATAAAAAAATAACACCTTTAAGTGGCCAATGGTACCATTTCCAACTGATTCATCAGTACTTTTTGTCTCATCTTCACTCACTTCTTCAAGCGTACCTAATCTTAATAACTGATTATTCGCATGCTCTGGCTTATTACTTTCCACCATTGGTGGCTTCATATATTTGCCCAATTGCTTGTCCAAACTAGCATTTCCCAATTTTGAACTGTCAAATGTCTGAGAAGACACTACCTTGCTGTTCTCTTCCATTTCTAGGTTCCACTGCCACAACTCCCCAGAACCACTGAAAAGATCTAAATGACTAAAGATAAAAGATCCTTTAGAAGAACAGATCTTGCCACTTCTGGCAGGAACATCCTTCGCTGGGAGCTGGCAACTCTCATCATTATCATGGCAAATAACCTAAAACAGAAACCAATAATGAGCATCTCTTTACTCTAATTTGACAAAGTAGTTCTTGATTTATCAAAGTGTGATTTGTCTAGCAGAATCTCAAATGATACCAGTAAGCTATTCAGTGAAAAGAATAAAAAAATTTGATCCAATCAGAAGTTAGATAATGTTGTAGACCTATCACTAATTCAACAGTGCTAGTATGATAACACTTGCACTGACATTACATGGCATAATTAAAGAGAAAGATATCCTTTACAATAATTTTCAGTTTTGTGAGGTTAGTATTCGATTTACAAGTAAATCTCTGAATCTTATCATGAATCCCTCTTAGTTGTCATTTTTCACCAGTAAATAAGCATGAATTTCCATTTGGAAAGTCAGTGGAGAAGTTATCTACCACATATTTCTCATCTTGACATATTGCATTCAACTTCTACACCGAGTTTCAAGGTCCCTATTTCCCCTCATTTCATACTATTAATTATTTTATAACTGTAGCATCATAAAACAATGATCCTGCAATCAACTTGATCAGGAAATAATCTTGCAACTGGAATCTAAGAAATATATAGTTCATACAGATTCATGAGTCTGCTTTTGAGGAATGACTTCAGACAAGAATTCTTGGGCAGCTTCCACTAAATTGTAAATCATCACACGGCCTTCCCGAGCATTAGAGTTAGCCTGCAATAGTTAACCACAAGACATTCAATTTCCAAAATAATCTAGCAGAATTAAAAGAAAAGGGGCATCGAAATATTACAGGAGATGTGGAAAATGGATACAAGGTGAGTGCCATTTGATATTCCCTTTTTCATGTGAGTTCCAAACGGTGAGTACATTAAAAGCAAATTTTCATATAGGTTCTCTGTTTCTTATGAAGTAAAAGAAACAAAAAGACAATGATTTATGCAGTATCAGTGGAGCCTCATTGCAATTTGCTACCATATATAACTTCAAATGAATGTGCAATACAGTACAGAGATTGTATAAAGAAAATATATAGGAAAATTCCAAGATGCAGAATCTCCAGAGCGGACGAGCTTTCACAAGCATCTTATGCACTACAAGTTATTACCCTTTCTCAATTTAAAGGTTAAGGAATAAGAACTCACAGTAGCTACCACGTGATGGTAAAACACTTGCAATTGTCACAAGTTTAGTCTTTCTGAATGTACAGCTATTAGTGAAGTCCTACCTGATCATAAAGTAGGGATAAAAGGTTATCAGCCTCAGTTTTTGATAAGCCTTTCTCTGGTACTATCCGCAGCTTTGGGCATTTGTACGGATAACCTTGTAAGCATCTGCAGCAAGAATGTACGTAAATAGTTCGATACAAGCACCTTTACAGAAAAAATGAGAGTGGGCCCCAAACCTCACTGAGAGCTGGGCACAAACATCAGAATCCTCATATCCCGTATCCTTTGAATATGGCCTATAGTTTCATCCAATAAACACTCAACAAAAGACAGGCTGAAGCTTCAAATTTAAATTCAATGAATTATTACATATCAGAACCTGAGCTTGATGTTGATAAGAGGAGGTGATTCAGAAACAACTTTGCAATCTTCCTGAAATATGGCACACCTGCAAGTAGCCATGAACTAAGTTTTGTACTAGAAGATCATAGGTAGAGGTTTGTTAATCATCATAGAATTTCTTACAGAGCCTCCACGCAACAGAATTTTTAAAAAATTAAGCATTATCAAGCATATATATCTGCTAGACCACTACTAGCATAGTATACTCCCGCAGAGAAGAGAACTAAAGATAAGTGTTTAATATGATGACCATTAATGTGCAGAAATGTTTGCACGAAGTTTTAAGTTGAGATTTTAAAGTCAAATATAATGTAAACTAAGTTTTTGAAATCAGGTTTTATGAGAAGTGATGGCATAACTAAAATTTGAATGTTCATGAACCATAAAAAGTAATAAAAAAATAATTAAAAAAATATAACCAATTAAATCAAACAGGAGTCAGCATCAAGAAACAGAGCTGTCATTATCTATATCTTATGGTTCTATCATATCATTCCAGAAATAATTTTCGAAGACTGCAGCAAAAATGAATAGTAGGAGCAAGTTTTTACCAATCAAATCCACTTTTCTACTAAAAAAATCAAGTTTACTTTTAAGTTTTAAGGAATTTATTTCTTGGTATTAACCAAGAATGATGATTTTTCTTGGAAAAAACCCAAGAATGATGAGGTTGTAAGCCAAAAGTGAAACTCATTCATCAGACTCAGAAGAACAAGATGAGTATGTTATAACAACAATGGATTCTTTTAACACTTTAAGGTAGTATTTAATAACTGCAAGTTATTTCACCACTGAACTATAAGCTATAAGGTACATCTACTTTTCGCTCCAAGTTCTAAAGTACTTCAAGCCAACTCAATTTTGGAGAATTTCAAGTTGAAATATCGATCAAATTATTGATGCATATGCCTTAACAGTTTCAGAGCAATTCAGCAATATTATCATACTGAATCTGCATTGGTACTCTCATCTTTTTTGTTGGACATGGAATATAGGAAACATAGAAGTGCATCAATATGTTAGTCCCAGAGGCCCCAAACAGAATAAAGTGCCAAGTTGATTCATCTTTATGATAAACTACAGCAGTAGTCAACAAGAATTACACCAATCCTATCTATCAAACAGACTCAACTTGGAGTGCCTTAGACTCGTATCATCAAGTCAAAGTGGATCTATTCAAGGCAGTGACTTGGTTTTCTTATACTCCACATACACAGGCTGTAAGTAAAACATCAATGCCATGTATCTAATTTATTAACTATGTGTGTATCCAATTTATTAGCTATGCATTCTCGCCAAAGATCTTATTTGTTTATGATGCTATGTTTTATCAGTCACATGAATTGGCAATAACTTATGCCACAACTATATAATTCCATACAAAGAACCAGATCAAGTCAAAGCATTAATCAACTAAAAAAATCGCCTAACTAGTGGAGTCTTCTCCTCAGCAGTCAAAGTCATTGGAGTAATCTTGCAGGATCCCACTCGTGCAATATAAATCAATCAAGGGTCAGATTTGTAATATAGGCACTTATATTTCTCTTCAATTCCATGAGTATCTTGGTTGGAACTATTTGGGCTATCCGACTTCCATCACTAGGTTTTGAGGTTGGATCCCCTCAGTCATATAAATTATAAATCAGTATAATTGGTATGGAATGCTCCACCCAACTGCACTAACACAAAGTAGGTAGTGAAGCCAGTATCACAGTGCTCATTCAAGGCTAGATGCAGTGAGTGCAAAGTGAACCTGTGTGCTACAGAATGTGGTAGAATAATCGTGACTCCAGTTGCAAGATATAATAGTAGGATCCAAGATAAATATTATAGGTTCTTGTCTTGAAATAAAGTTTATTCACCATAGACTCTCTCTCTCCAATATTGCCGCTTGCAAAAACCGTAGTTTTGTTGTGTCACAGTAGTTCGTCAAGATTAGAAACGTATATGTTGGTTTTGACACAAACATAAGATTGATAGAATGATAAGATAAATGCCATGTATCACTCTCTCTACTCATAATTTTTCTTTCTTTTTTTTTTCTTTTTTGCTTGGGAGGGGGTCATAGCAGCAGCCAATACAGAGAGATAAGCAACCATAAGCAGCAAATAAAGATATTCTTCGATAATTTAGGCGTAGCTTGAACAATTCAGGCCACACTAATCTGAATAAACACACCATTTTCCAACATGATATCGATGAGGCCGATGGCTACAGTCCCCAAATCAGCTCAAACTAATTGTAAAGTACATACCACTTTACTACAATGATATGAGTAAACAAACTCAGGTAAAATGCGCTCATTTACAGAAGAAGAAAAAAAACTTACAAGGCAGTTACTTCCTCGGTCAAAATTTCAGAATTATCGGCGACAGTCGAATGATGGTCCTTGGACTGGGAGCGGCGGCCCTTCTTCTTCTTCTTCGAACCACCCATTTGCTTAGAATTTGAGTCTCAAATCGTATTGGGCTGTTTCAGTATTTGCTACGAAGTTCCTGGGAATTTTGCCTCCAAAAGCGAGTAGAAAGCTGCGTTTTAAATTTCAAAGGATGCTTGAATCAATTAGCTGTTCGGAATTCGGAAAATGGAGAGAAGAGAAAGGTGGCGACGAAGTCGAAGGTGAAGACTGGAGAGAGAAGCCGGCGTCTAAGAAAACCACTTCTCTTTGCGTGTTTATATACATGTGTGACTGTGTGAGAGAGGAGGGACTTTACTATGGACTAGTTGACAGATGAGTGGGACATGGCGGCTTTTCTTGATTTATTAATTAATTTTATTTTTCTTTTAACATTTTGCAAAAAATAATATTACATATTTTACCCAAATTAAATTGAAAAAAAAGGTCACAACATTGTTTTGGATTCGTGTATTTACATTTTTTTTTTGGAACTAACAATTCACCTGTGGCGATGTACATAGTATAATAATTTATTGTAAGTAGTAATTAATTATATCGAACCAATATTAATAACATATAATTAAGAACATAATATATATAAAATAAAAATTCATAAAAATGTGTGTATATTGGAATAGCAAATACAAAATGAAAAATATGTAAGAGAATATTCATCATTATCGTGGACATATTAACATGCTCAAAGTAATCATCTATGTATTGAACGGAAAAAAAAAAAAAAAAAAGCTCTATAATTGCGGAAGCAAGTGGGGATGACCAACTACATTATGTATTTGGTACAATAAAACGTAAATTAGTTTTCAGACTCAATGGATTATGATATTTCTGTAAAATAGACCAATAAAAATGTGATACCATACAAAATTAGAAAAAGTAGTGGACTAATATTAATTGTCTATCATATGATGGATATTAGAGTATTTATGGTTTTACAATATTCAACCCGAACATCATTAATCATTATGAATACATGGATTCCAATGTGCATTATCACTACTAATATTAGTCACGACTTGCACATGATCAATGGATGATGATGTTTCTATAAAATAGACCAATAAAAATGTGATAACATACAAAATTAGAAAAAGTGGTGGACTAATATTAATTGGCTATCATATGATGGAAATTAGAACATTTATGGTTTTACAATATTCAACCCGAACACCATTAATCATTATGAATACATGGATTCCAATGTGCATTATCACTACTAATATTAGTCACGACTTGCACATGTCATTGTTCTTATAGTGTTTGCATGTCTATTTATATTGTAATAAAAATTTCAATTAACTTAATAGCATATGTGCCCCCATTTTAAAAAAATAAATAAATTCAGTAGCTAGTATATGCATAGATTTCCTCCAATTTCTTGACTTCGATCCTATTAATAACAACTAAAAAAATATCAAACTAAAAAAACACAATTAGCTCCAACTATTTTTTAATATGCATTAGCTTCCAAAACTAATTTTAATCACGACTTGCAATTAACTCATTTACACACACACACACATATATATTTTGGTTCAGGTGAAAATTATATGTTGTTGTGAGAAATGGAACATGCTTATGTTATTGTACTTTACTATTCATTTGATAAGAATGTTCTCAAACCAAAGTTATTTCTCACCTATACATAAAGATCAATGAAGATTGTTAGATTAAGAAAAAAAAATATTATGCTAATAAACACATATTTCCTCATTCCAAAAGTTTCCATCAACCATCTCACCACACACCACACATTTCGTGACTCAACCCATAATAAATTGATAATACAACCAAATCACACATAAAAAAGGCCAAATATATACTTATATCCCGAACTTTGACTTTTTTTCTAAAAATGTCCCAAACTTTAAATAATACCAAAATATGTCCTGAACTTTGATATTTTTTCTAAAAATGTCTTGAACTTCAATAATAACAAAAATGTCCCGAACTTTCCACTTTTTTGTAAAAATGTCATAGGATTAAATTTTCGGTGTCGGATTAATGATGAGGCATACCAGAGTCCAGCGTGTCAAAGTGAAATAGATTTTTTTTAAAATCTCAATTTGAAGGGTATACAATTTTTTCCAGCAAATTGGGTTGATTTTGTTCGGATTGAGATTTTGGGAAAATGAGAAGAAATCGTTAATTTTCTTTTTCCATCGGGATTGAGAATTTCGAAATGAATGGAAATAAATCATTTTTTCTCTTCAAATTGGATTGGTATGAGACATTTGTTGGAATGAAAAGTTACGGTTTTGGAGATGAAAGCGGAAAACAATGTTGTCATTATTTATTTATTTATTTAAAAAAATTACGAATTCCACATCACTTTGACATGCTAGACTTCAGTATGCCTTGTCACTAATCCGCCGCCGAAAATTGAATCTCATGACATTTTTGCAAAAAAAATTGGAAAGTTTAGGGTTTTTTTTTTGAATTTTTTTAAGTTCGGGTCATTTTTAGACAAAAGTCAAAGTTCATGACATATTTTGGTATTATTTAAAGTTCGGAACATTTTTAGAAAAAAAGCCAAAGTTCAGGACATAAGTATACATTTAGCCCATAAAAAATATATTCAGATAAACAATATATTACAAAATTTCAATAGAAAGTGTAAATACAATTAGCATTAATATTACTAACATCAATACACTCTTTTTTTCTTGTAACGTGGAAATTCGGCCACTTATGTACGAAGACTTCTTTAAAAAAATTTGATGGATTGTAAAATGATTCAATAATTTCTTCAAAATAAAATAATATATGATATTTTATAAAGCAACATATGCATGTAGTGTATGGTTAAATATTAATGGATGTAGTATGCTATTTTTATGATTATAAATTGACACCAACCTTTTGATAATCAAATGAGAAAATTAAGTCATTGATTCATTGATTCCTTTGTGCGATGCAGGTCTTTGATGATGATTCATGCAAGATAAACTAATCGAGATTTTTCATCAATATATATCAAGACATCAAAAGTATAATTGATTCATTACTATCACATTATTTTTCTTTAGATGTATTCTACTTTGTAACAACAACAAAAAAATGATTCTCAAATACTAAAACAAAAATTCAACAACACAACGTACAGAAAGAAAATAAAATGCAACTCAATATGTACGGTGTTACAAGAAAAAAATTGAAATCTTAAAACGCTAGTGAAATAATTGTCCAAGGTACGGTATGATGGATGCAATTATTTATAGTTAAGCAAGAGGTGGTGATTTTAGATATTTTCAAATTTAAATGGTGTAATTATAGGACAATATATATTGGTCGAATTATCATTTGGTTAATTTAATTGAGCCCACATACCCCCATTTGAATTAATAATTAGTAATGTTTGTTTAATTGATTATTTAATTAGAGAAATGTTTAACTAAATATAAAAACACGTTCATTTGCTTAAATTAAATCTATTTGAAACACTGTATGATAATATTAATCTTAATTTGAATGAAATTGTCAACTATATCTTGCTATGATTATAGCCGAATTTTATATATTTTCCCTAAGATTATGCCCAACTATATACTATAATATAATATATATTAAACATACCTTAAAAAGTAGATTTATAATATTAGATATATATATATATATATATAATGTATGGTTTTATTTTCGTAAGATTATAGGCAACTATATTTGAGAATGATTTAATAATTAAATATATATGTGAATGATATTGAAGCCATTGTAGGCTAATCTTAATACTCCCTCCGTTTCATTATGATTGTCGTTTTAACTTTTTTATTTTGTGTTAAAATGTTTGTTGTTTTATAAATTTTTTCACACTCTCTCTCAATTTCAACCATATCCAAAATCATATTTTAGGAAAATATAAGTGAATAAGATTTTATGTCATATATGAGGAATTTGTATATTACTCCATAAAATTAATTGTTAATTCTAGATAACAAAAACTAAAACAACAATCAAAACGAAACGGATGGAGTATTAATTTGGATGTAAAGGTATGCCAACCACCATCTTTTTTTTTTTTTTTTTTTTTGAGGAAATGCCAACCACCATCTTGATAATAGAATTGTAGGTGAATTTTTTTCCCTAGTTAAGATTATAGCCGAATTATATTATGCTAAATTGAAAATTTAATGGCTCGATTATTAATTAGCATTAATGATAATTTTAAATTTATATTAAGATTTTAGTTTTAATTACTACCTCCGTTTCATAATGTTTGTTGTTTAAGGTTTTTTTTTTTAGTTTCAAAATATTTGTTGTTTTATATAATTTGACATCCTCTCTCCCAATTTTAACCCTCTCAAATCCTACAAGATTTTTTTATTCTAACTTACCTATAATATATGAAGAGAGAAAAATATATGGAGAGAGAAAATATTGTTATTTTTTAGGAAAATATAGATGAATTAGATTTTATGGCATATATAAGGGATGAGTATATTTGTCCACAAAATTAATTCTTAATTCCAGATAAAAAAAACAAAACAACAAACATTATGAAACGGAGGTAGTATTATTTCAATTTTATATTTAGAATTCCATTTATGCTAATGTGATTTAGATGGGAAAAAGTTAATGTTACTATTTTTAACGACTATCTTACTTTTAGATATAATATAGATATAGATTGGATTTATATGCTATATTTGGTTAAAAACATGACCATTCATTTAGTTGAAATTAAGTCATTATGTTACTTTATACTATTAGAGTTTGAGTTAACGGTATGTATTTGATTTTAATTATGGGCCTGATTTTAATTAAATAAAGTACATGGACTTCAATTAAAAAAAATGTTGCAGTATAAATTAACAATGCAAATATCAATAAATAAAGTTATGTAGTAAATAAAATTACAAAAAGTAATTGGATTAATTCTCTTAAAATATACAAACTTTGGGGTATTTTTGATTTTCACACGTTTTAAAAATATAATTTTAATAACATGAATTTAACATTTGTTTAGTTTGTCACATGATCCTTAAATTCCAATCAATTGAATCTGACGTGGTTACCGGAGGATTCCACGTGTACATCTACGTGAACACCAAATTATCTTAAAATACTTGAATTTTGGATCGATTTTGATTTTTAAAACAGTTTAAAAATGACAAATTTTAGTCTTTTCTTGCATTTTTTTGTTTTTTGGAATTTTTTGTAATGTGGAAAATTCCTCAATTATTAGTATAGTCATTATTACAGACATTATTTTTTTTATGATTTCACGTGTTGCATGGAAATTGTATTCATTTTGAATGTATGTACAGTAAAATTACTATTATAAAGCTCGTCTAAATTGATAACTAGCAATAGAATAATCAACAAAATACACAAATAAATATAATGAAAGTTGTTTGAATTTTTTTAATTCATGCAATACATATTATCTATGCTTGAAAAATTAAAAAAAAAATATCATACCTTTTTAGTTCTTTGTTTGAAAGAAAATTATTAATCTCAAATTGGCGTAATGTTGGGTATTCGAAATAATAATATTTCATCATGTTATATATATATATATATATATTGTTAATTCAAATTATAGGAACAATATGTTATTTACTATTATATTAAAAATAAATAATTGAGCTAAACACCTCAAAATGCATGCCAATATGTTTATAAACGTATAGAATTTAAGCATATAGTTGAACATTTCTATTTATGTTGTTGAACAAGTTCTTTATTCGTCTATTTTATTGTTATTTAACAATTCAAATTCTTCCAAATATCATAATGATAAATTTACACACAACACTTACCCTAAAATCATAGTATACTTTTCACGCATATTAAATAAATTCATAAGATGAAAAACATCACAATCAAATGATATTAATTATAATTTATATATATTCAATTAATTTTAGAAAATATAAATTAAGTATCTATATCACGTTATCGGCATTACACAAAAAGAAAAAAAAATGTAACACCCCAAATCCAATAATAGAGACCCAATGAATTTTCTAGAGCCCAAATGCTTAAGTTGTATCCATTTTTTCATAAAAGGCCCAAATGATGGGCTTTCTAGCCCAATTATGATTTTAATTATTTACGGCCCAATTATTATCCGATCGAGATGAACGAATATGTTAGATGATAGTGCTCATTGATACGAATCCATAGAACTTAGTTTCACTATTATAGGAATTCAATTGACCAATATATGATTTAATTTCTATAATTTATTTTATTTTAGGTTAGGTTAGAGAGGGATATAAATACCCCCTTATTTCTATTTTAGGTCATTAGTTGGGGGATCATTTCTTGAGCAGCCCCCTTGCCTCGTCTTTCCCCCTCTCTTCTCTCCCCTCTCCCCTTCCCCACCGGAGCTACGCTGCTGTCGCCGAAATTTTTTCTGGTGACCCAATTTTCGACATGCAATTACATTTTTAGATTTCCCTATTTTTCCTCTTTCTATTTCTTCTTCTATTTTTGAAAGATTTTGAGGTTTAGAGATCCGATTTTCGGATCTAATAGTGGGTTAAACCCTAACCTTTTAGAACCTCATTTCTTTCTTTATTTTACGATTTCCATTTTGATTCTTATGGTTATAAATATGGATTATGGGCTGTTTTGTTTATATATTTTTAAATATTATTTTAATCTTAAATTTTAGTGTTCTTGGTGTTCTTGAACACTTGACAAGTTGAATTTGTTGATGAAGAAATAAAGATAAGTGAATGTTGATTTTTTTTTTGTGTGTGTGTTTAGTGTGTGCATGTGTGTGTGTCCAGTATGTGTATGTGCGCGCGCGCGTGAGTTTTTGGGTTAATTGTTTTTCTTTTCTTTTCTTTTCTTTTTGTTTTTATATATACTATATAGTGTTAAACCTATACAATTTAAAAGTTTAGAAATATTATCAAAAATTGATCTTAGTCTCATGAATATTTTTCTCAATTAAATTACAAGGGTTATGAATTAATCTTTATTAGTAGCAATTTATTTTAATTAAGGCATTTGTTATTTTTTTTTTACACATTAATTATAAATCTTGGTATATATTTCAAAGATTCAATTATAGCTTAATGTATGATCATTTAATTTTATGTGCAAATGTCTAAGGTTCAAATATGTGTCAAGTAGTTATTATTTTAACTAGCATTACACCCGTGCGATGCACAGTGAGCATTTTATAATTAATTTATAATAAATAGTTTTGTGTAAAAAATAACCGGCCTTAGTTGATCGGCATAATCAACCTTAATTAGTTGCCGCCTTGAATCTCGCCTTTGCAATCGATGGAAAATAACCCGTGCCCCTCTATAATTGTCGTCAGTCACTGGAAAGGTGAAATGATGTCAAACCCTAATGGCCACCTTGGTGGAACCATGAAACCCTAGATGAGTTTTGAGAAGATTTCAACGATTCTTTTTCAATTTTTATTTTAATAAATATATAAATATAGGATATATAATTGATGCACCACATATTCTATGAACCGTAGTCGACAAAAAACGTAAACAATGGTTGGATAATAATTGTGGTGTATACTCTTATAGGTAGACCATATATTTTTAACAAAGGTGGTGATTTTTTAGGAAAAACACGCACATATAGACTATGGGTTTGATAAAAAAAAATGTGCTAGTTATTTAAATTACCACGATTTTTAAATGAACTATGGTCAATCAATTGTGGTATATATGCATTTTTCTTGTAGTGTGAGCAACATCGCCACAACTTGATTATTTCATCAATCATCATCATCATCTTCATATGTGTGAATAAATAATATACAAAATCACGATATGAGCCATCATCAATTATACAAATAATTTAATTAAGATACCTACTAAAATCTTAATTCAAAAATAAAATAGTTATAAAATACGTAGAAATTGAAAAAATTCTACATATATACAACTCCACAGAGAAAATAAATTAAGCGTATAATATTTCTGTTTTCAGTATAATTAAAAAAATACACATCTCTTATATGGATTACGTAATCTATTTTTTTTCCACCTATATATATCTTTTGTTTCGATTGTTAATGTACAACTTTCATCTTCATACTATTAATTCCTGAAAAACATATTTTCTTAAACACCAAAGTTCTTAATCTAGTGAAAATATAAGACCGGGGGGCAAATTAAATCGTTATACATACACACATACATATATATATATATATTGTGTTGGGGACTTGAGGAGCGGTTCTGATCTTTATTACACATTTGTGTTATATATATATATATGTGTGTGTGTGTGTGTGTGTGTGTGTATTCTGGTAATTTATGACTAAGGATCGGCCTAATCAAACACACAAATTATATCTATATATTCTATGTAATATTGAATTATTCCATAGGCAATTGATGTGAAGGCTAGGGAATACTCAAATAGTTCTATCCAAATTAAAAATAAGTAAAATCAGCTGGCTAAATATGTATATATAAAAAAATGCACGTCCCAATTTGTAATATACATACATACATATATATATATATATTTAGTTCTATAGAATACAACTACAAATCTATATTAATTTATAGAAACGGTTAAAAACAAAGATGAACGTACCTAAATTATATAGTTATATTGCATATAATGATACAATATTAGTTCATCATAAGTAAATAAAACTGAAAAAAATTCAGAGTCCAACCGCAACTCCAAATTACAATTTGTTACATTAACTAAAATAATAATAAATTAAAAAAAAACTCACACACATTTTGTTTGTAAGGTAATTTCATTGCACCGCATTTCCGTCAACCCTAACCATGTTACGTTGTGTTGCTTCCCCTTCTCGTTTAAAGTCTTGCAATCACTACACAAAATGGAACCCTCCAATCTAAAGCAGTCTTTTACGCTTGGAGGATATATAGATCTCTAAGAGTGAATCTATCGTAAATTTCTGCACACATGTCCTGACATTATGTTGATGTATTAATACATTATTTTGACAAAAAAATATAAATCATGAACATATAATATGTAAGGTGTAAACACATAAAGCATAAACATTAATGCACCAAGCATACATGCATCATGTGCAAACCAAAATAACAAAAAAAAAAGTTAAAAAAAATAAATAATGTTGCGATTTGCATATTACTTTTATATATAGGCCGCGAACAAAAAAATATTGACTCCAAATATTGGAAAATCTGTGCAAAAAATAATACAGCCAAATGAAACGTATATATTTTACTGAAATAAATTGCTATGATTCCTTCAAAAAAATAAACTATGATATATTACCATAATCTGGAGTCTAAAAATTTTCTTTACATATAAAATACATATATATCTATATATATACCTGGGTTCTTGTTAAATTTGTGCAGCCATAATTAGCCGCAATATTATACCTTAAATAAAATATTTATTTGTATAATTGAAACTTAATTTAATCAATTAGGAGTAAGAGATTATTTACAAAATATCTGGGTTTGGTGTAAAATATTATTTAACTAATATATACTTATTAAGGTCCACGTTTTGACATGGAAACATTATATTAGTAAGTGTAGGTAGGATAAAGTTATATTAGTAAGTGTAGGTAGGATAAAGTTATAGAGTTATAGTTCATGATTTTCTTCATGGATTTGATTCGATTCTTATACCGTATGTGCATATGTGTATGTGTGTGTACCAAATTTAATGTTATATGATACACACAATCACATACGGAATTATAAGAATAATTGATTGATTGAATTGAGATATTATGGCGGATAAATAAGAATAATTGTAGCTATCTATATATTTAATCCATTAAATATTGATTGAAATAATTTATTAGCCCTAATATCTATTCCTAATATAAATATATAACAATTTTATACGTAAGTAATAATTAAATTAAGATAAAATATTAACTTCTCAATTAGGAATAGTGATTTGGGCGGAAAAAATTATTATTTCTATTTTAAATGACTATCTTACTTTTAGATATAACTAGTATACACCTGTGCATCGCACAGGGGATGTTATTAAAAAAATATTTATGTACAATAATAAAATTATATTCAATCATGAATTTCACATATAAATATATGAATTATATCGTTTGAATTATAAATTACTTATGTATTTTTCATCATTGGAGAAATCAGTCTTGGCGGCTCTAGCCGTATTAGAAACACCCACATTGGTTGTAAAATCAAGAAGGTAGGGTCATGACTGCACAGTTGGTCTCGACAACGGTTAATCGACAAATTAGGCACGAATAATTTTTTTCAATTTTTTTAAATATTTATATTCAAAATATGATTAAATAAAAATTTTGAGGTTTTTCACCCTTTTTATACAACAACCTACATCCCAATGTTTCAATCTACAACCAATGTGGGATGTAGGAAATTTATAAAAAATTGCGGAACTAATTTGATGTTTCGATTTAAAATTACCCACTCTTTTATACAACTCATATCCCAATATTTCAATCTACAACCGATGTGAGATGTGGGACAAGTGAAAAATTAATATGTAAATAGGAATATGTAATAATATATTATAAAATAAATAAAAATGTTCAGGCGAACACAATCTAAATGGAATTTTATACGTTATTATATGTAACTTTATGAACCCACTTATGGAGAAACAAAACATCATAGTCTCGATGATTGATATGTAACTTTAGAACTTCACAAATCTATACACAAGCACACACACGCGAATGAGGAATGAGAAAAAAATATATTTTTTATTGAAAAAATCAAATACATTATCTTTAAAGATTTTAACTCATTAAAAGAGTTTGGATGTGGATGTTGAATTTTTTAATATATTTAATTAACTAAAAAATTAAAAATATTTTAAATTAATATATTAAAATATCTTATTATATTTGTTTAATATATTTAATTCAATTTTAATTTCCAAAAATTTAAAATGTATCGTATTAAATTGATAAAATCAAATATCAAATATTATACTTGATCTCAATTTGCAGAGATTATTGTTGGGCCTCACAATTAATAGTTTGTTCATATACAATATTATTTATTTGTTATTCAATGTGGGATAAATTTTGGTTTAAAATTAAAATATATAAGTTTTAACTATTTAAAACATCTTTAAAGTGGAAAACTTAAATATGATAACTTGAAAATCTTAAAATTAACTAACATTAAAATAATAAGATCAATTAATACATTTCGAGTTTCGACCATTCAAATTTTAAATATATTTAATTTAAAATTTTATATGTAGATCTTGATTTTTTTAAATATATTTAATCAATGGGCATTTCTAAATACGCCATTAAATTTTCTTTATACACCACTATTAAATTTAATTCAGAAATAAATAATTATTAATTTACATAAATATCATTTTAATTTTAAAAATTACTTAAAAATAAATAAAATAAAATAAAAATCTCCTCCTTCCCACCTCAGTGATCGCACCCGCCACATTGCCCCCGCAATTGCTCTCTCATTTTCCTCCATTTATATGCTAATCTTCATTTCTATCACCTTCCTCCATTTATTTTCTTTGTAAGAACTGCCTATGAAATCAAATGTGTGTATTGATGTCATATATTTTTGGGGCTAAAAATTGATTTCGTTTACTTTTCCAATCATAGGATTTGTCGCATAAATGTTCGGAGAAATGCATGTATCTGATTGAGGGGTTGACATTTGGAACATGGTGTTGATGATATTACTTTAAAATCTGGTGATATTGAAGGATTTGTCGGAATATTTTATAAATATGAAAAAAGATTTTGTCAGAGTTGGAACACAGTGATGACGGCAACTACGTCCTTCTCTATTTTATTTTAGAAAAAAATAATTAATTACTTGGAAATAAAAGCGAAGACGGCAGGTTAGGAAGAAAGGTGACGGCGACGGATGACAACCAACATGTAGTACGGAGGGGAGAGAGTAAGGGTGGAGAATAATTTTTTTTTTAATTTTTTTCATAGGGAAAGGATAGAAATGACTTTTATTGTGGTGTGTAAAGAAAAAATGTGAAAATATGAAAAAGTTGTGTGGTGTATGAAATAAATGCGATATATAAAGAAAAATGATGGTTTACTTAGAAACGCCCTTAATCAATTAAAAAGTAGTAAATTTAAATCAATATTTTTAAAATATTTCATTTGAACTATTTAATATATATAATTCAATTCAAATCTATAAATTTAAATATATTTAATATTAAAATGATAATATAAAATATCTAAATATTACATTTGATCTCAACCTAGAGATCACAAATATGGAAATATCATTGTTGGAACTCACAATTTATAATTTGTTCATGCATAATAATATTTGTAAGTTTTTTGATGTGTGATGATTTTTGTTTATGAAAAACTAAAACTATAAGTTTTAACTGTTTAATTTATATATAAAATTCATGACATAAATATATTTAACAATTAATTACCAAGTTCTATTAATACATTTAATTTAAAATTTTAAGTAGATTTAATTTAAAATTCTCAATGTGTATCTTGATTAATACATTTAATTTGAAAATTTAAATATATTAAATTAAAATTTTGATGTGGATCTGGAATTATTTTAATATATTTAATCAACTTAAAATTTTAAAATATTTTAAATTAATATATTAGAACATTCACTCATAACACTTAAAAGAATAATAATTAATATAAATTTATGATCCATCGTAAAGAAAAAAAAATAGGTGTTTAGAAAATTCACATATAAAACAACAATTTAAAGGCCACATAATTTTTTCATTGAATGAACAAAATAATTTTTGATAAAAAATGGTATTTTTGCAAAATAAAAAAAATAATTTATACTGTTGAAATTCTAGTATTGAATGACTATATAATATAAATATAAACTAATTAATAAATATTATACTTTTATTTATAGAAAGTGTATTTAGGCGGGAAAACTTATTATTACTATTTATAGTGACTATCTTACTTTTAGATATAATATAGATATAGATTAATTCATGTATTTTCTAAGTTATTAAATTTAAAGCTTGTTGTAATTTTTGAAAATCATATCTTGTTTAATGGTTGGAGGTCTTGATTTAATAATGATAGGTCTAATGTTTGAATCTTATGAAATACATTTTTAAGACCCATTTCTAATGTTATACAACCTTATTTAATTAAAAGCATGATTTAAATTTCGAAAATTAACTATTGTCTAATGGCTGAAATCTTGTTTCCTTAAGTATAGGTCAAGGGTTCAAAATTGCTTAATTATAGTTTTTAACTCATTTTTTACCTTTATTTTATCTAAGATGGTTTTGAACCTTATATAATTAATTACATCTAATAATTTTTGAAAATTGTATTTAGCTAAATGGGTGAAGTTTAGATTGTTGTTTGAGAGGTCTAGGGTTCAAAACCTCTTTTGAACATTTTATTTATGGATTTTATTCCAATATGATTCTGCACTATATATAAATAAAAATCTGTTATAATTTTTGAAAATCGCTTTTGGCCCAATGGTTGTGTTCTGCATCCTATTATGATAGGTCAAGGGTTCAACACTTTTAGAATGCATTTTATTTATTTTTATTCCAAGATAATTATGAACTTTATTTAATTAAAACCACTAAATAATCTTCAAAAATAGTGTTTAGTCTAATGGTGAGAGTTTAGATTTTATGCTAGAGGTCTAAGGTTCAATCCACTTTTTTGATGTATTTTATAATCCTCTTTTTACTCAAGCATTTATGAGTGTACTTAATTAAAGCAATTTAAGTAATGTTACATAAATTCTTCTAGCTTAGTGGTTAAGTGCTTACTATTTCAATTATGTTTTGGTCAAGTGTTCAAGCCCTCTTGACTACATAATCATATTATATTTTTACTTTATTTTTATTTGGTCTATTTTGCTTAATTTAGATTAAATTCGAAACTAAGTGTATGATATAATAAATCAATATTTTCATATTAATATTCTATGATCCTTTAAATATTAAATTAAATTTTATAATTTTCCTATGAATCATCTATTTGTACGATCAATGACTCCGATATATTTTAAGCTAGGATCTCGTTCAACCTTTAAACGACGTCAGGGTACGCTCTTACTTTAAGGACTCGTTCCCTAAATCCTTATTTACATTATGATATATGTTTAGAAGATTAATACGTTACTAAGACATAGTTCTTATGTATAGGTCCTAACTCGAGAAACGATTAGGACGAGCAACAAATGATTAAGGTTATACTTATATTTAAGCATAAGGTCCTAATCCAACAGTAGGCTTAGGACGAGAAGTCGTGAATAAAGCTTTAGCTAATTTAGCTATAAGGTGGGTTTACTTACTAAAATGCTTTCGAAAATATATTTAAACTTTCGTTCGCTATGAAAAATGATTTATGCTTATGTTGCTCAATGTGGATTGACACGACTCGTATGAGGAATTCCGAATATGGCACTCCGGTGTAAATACGTATGAATATGTTATAGTTTATATGTGATCACATTAGGGTCGGTCTCCACTATGTCTATTGAGCGTATGATTTATGACATGTCAAATATGGATTTGTGGATATTCTTATTGCAAATTATTGGACGAATGTATGAGTATTCCCACGGAGTGTTTTCTGGCACTCAGCCCCACTATTTAAAAATGTTTTTAGGTAATTGATGACGGCATGTGGCGAACGTGGACTAATGTGGACATTTTGTATGGTTGACCATATTCTAGTTTTTGAAATATTTACTCTATTCAGTTTTGGTCAACAAATATTTTAATTATGCTTCCGCTGTATGTTTATGGATTATTTAAATATTTTATGGACGTGTGTGATCGTCGTGGCCTTGCTGGCATAGTTTGAATGTTGAATATTGGATTTTTTTTACTAGTCAAGATTGAACATGTTTTAATTGGTTGTTCGAAAGGTGTGATTTTAAAATAATAGATTGGTTGAAAAGTCTTATATTGTGTGATTGATTGTTGAATGGTAAACGCCTATGAGTGTGGAATTTATTAGGATTCTAAACGAAGTGATGTCCGAATTTTTATAATTCGAGAAAATGATTTATATTAGTTTGTAAAAATTTTATTGTGATTTTTATTTCATCGTGTGTGTTCCCATTAGCGCACTGGGCCTCCGGGTTCGAGGCGCTACAAAAAAAGACTAAAATTGTTTTTTTTTTTTTTATAACAGTGGAATTATAATGTCACTTTTAGCTTCTGAACTACGCAGAGTAACAAGAATGCCGACTGGAATAACTCTCTCATGAACCCAATTGATCAAACTCTCTCGAGAATCAAACAATTCCATAGTATGGAATACATCTATATAATCAGGAACCAACTCCTTATTGACTGGGCTAACAACACTGCTCTTAGTTTGATCCTATTTCAAAACAAGAAAATTAGTTACTGCGCGCGCGCGCGCACACAGATTCGACAACATCATTTTGAACAAGTACATAATGTTCGAACAATTAAGTTTGAACATTTGCTCTTTATTCAAATTAGTAACTTTGACCTAAATCTGGATTAACAAAATGAACTTTGTGTTCAACAAGTAAAGTTTGAACAGTTTAAATGTGTTCGAACTCATTTAGTCGAACACTTTCCTATTATTCAAACTTATGAATTCGAATCAAAACAAACTTAGCAAAATATAAATTCTTGTTTGAACACATAATTAAGTTCAAACAACCTATCCTTGTTCGACTTTCGTCATTGGAACACTGAAAAGTGTGTTCAAACTGTATTTTTCAAACGAAATGCGACAACAGCTTCAAGGAACATGCGAAAATTCAAATTTTAATCAGTAGGAACTCAAGAAAAATACTTACATTGTTCCATTCCTCTTGATTTTCATTTCATATTGCTGTTTGCCACCTAAATTACCCATGTTTAACCTAGTTTTTGTGAGTTTAATTTGTATTTGTATGACAATGTATAGATGTTATGAATTTTAATATGTTTAATAAATCCTTTTAAATTTGTTTTCTTTTTTATTTTTATTTTATTTTTATTTTATGGTGCATTGAGTAATTTATGTGGTACAAGAAAGTAATAAAAGGACATTTAAGTCAATTCATAATTATTTTATTTTTTTTCTTTTATGGAGCAAATAGTAAATCAGTAGTGCAAATGGTCGTTCCCTAAATTTATAGTAATGTATTTAATTTGTAGTTTTGGGTACGCGTACTTATATTTTTTTCAGGATTGGTCACTCTGTTTCATTTGATTATACTCAGTCCTTAAGTATTATTAATTTGGTTAAAATTAAATAATTTCATTAACTCAAACCCTAACAGAAGATAGACGAATTTGATTTTAGCCAAATTGATAGTACACAAATCTCATTTTAACTAGAAAAACAAAAATTGTAATTAAGTACGGGATCTTAATTAAAGGTTTCTCATTTTAGTCGAACCAGGTTTCTCCACATTCTGCACTCTCATTAAAGGTCTCCTTTTAGAATATAAGTTCATCGACGCTGTAAAATTGTTCAAAAACCTTTTGGATTTCATACTATGCGAGCTTGATGATGTTATCATTCTATGTAGGCCCATAATCAAGTTGAGTCTAGCGACTAGTCACAAGCTCGAGTTTCAATAAGCTCAATCTTGATCGATTATACTTCCTTCGTCCCATAGTTGTAGTCTATTCTCATTTTCATACAAATTAAGAAAAAATGCATTTGATATGTATTGGAAAGACAATTAATGTACAATTATCATATATTGCCCTTATTTTCTACTCTATAATTTTTCTTTCACACTACATTTCAAAGAATATTAAATGGGGGTATATTTGTAAAAAAAAATTTAATATAAACCCAATTAAGAAATAGGTCAATAATTTTGGGCATCCCAAAAAGAAATAATAGATCGGATTACAACTATGGGACGTAGATGATATATTTTTCGAGCTTGAACTTAACTTAGTAGGAAACTTGGCAAAATCAGAGCTCGATCCAGTTAGGTTACATATCAATATTAAATAAAAATATTCTTTATTTAATGAAAATAAAAGTAATTTAATTATTAATTATATATGTATAAATAATAAAAAATACTAAGACCAAGATGGTAATTACCCTCAAGTTTGATGATGCTCAATAAGGTATGCGAGTCTAGTATGGTTGAGCTAGAGTTTGAGCTCATCGTCACTTCCACCCCTACCCCTAATACGTAATAAATTTTTCTAATATAATTTTTTATATGTTCGTGTAATGTTTTTACAAAGTGATATTGGACTATATATTGGTGCATGAATGTGTTAAAACCCGTTTCCGGTTTGATTTTTTATGGATTACAGCAGGGTGATTCGGCCGCTTATACAGGCGACCGTGATGGCTGGCGGAGGCTGACGGCCCCCCTATCGAGACTAAATAAAAATTAATTAATACAGTATTATTTTGGTTGACAGAACACGAATAATAATAATAATAATAATAATAATAATAATATGGGCAAGTCTCCTGTACATAAGATGTACATCAGACGGTCAACGCGTTGATCGGGTCAATGCCTGTTGACCCGATCAAAACTTTGACAAAAAAATTCGTCAAAATTAGTATCGTTCATGATACTGAAAAGTATCATTTCAAAGGCCCAAAAGTAAAAAATAAAGAAAAAAATTGTTAAGATTAGTATCAATCGAAACACTAAAAAGTATTATTCAAAGATTTTTTGGTCAACGTTTTGACCGAGTCAACGCGCGTTGACCCGGTTAACGCGTTGACCGTCTGATATACATCTTAAGAGTTTTTGCGTAATAATAATAAAGAGTAGAAAATGTTAGGTTGACCTGACAAATAAACAATAATCGAGATCGAGATCTGCAATTGAGGTTTAATTACTATTAGTTCATATTCTTCCCTCAAAAGAAAAAAAAAACATATTCGGCTAGATCATGAGTTACCTTGTTGATTAGTGAAATTTGTTCGAGATCGAGAGAGAGGTGGCTTTTGGTTGTGTCATTTCTCTGAAGAGCAAAATTGAGAAGTATCTAATTGAACATGATACTTCACTTGATCCCTCATCTCGAGAAATCTTAGAATTTGCCTACAAGCAAGTCGAGACCTCAGAAGAAATTTCCAAAAGAGAGTTTGGCCGCACCGAAACTCTACTTTTTGCAGCAGTCACCAAATTAACGGCTGCAACTGAATCCCTCCTCTCAAAGCAGATTGATTCACAATCCGAAAATGAGATTCATCTTTTCACTCTGAATGGATGAAGATTTTGGAGGAGAAGCATGCTGATGAATTATACCACTGATCATTAGCTCAAGAAGAAGAAGAAGTTGTTTCACCAACTGATCCAAAGATGGTTGGATTAGCTGATCAGTACAGCCAACTCAAACAAGGGCTTACTAATAACCGGGCAACCCGACTCTGGGTTGTCTCGCTCATTGGGATGCCCGGCATTGGTAAGACTAGTCTCGCTAGGGAAATATTTGAAGATCCGCACAGTATGGAGCACTTTGATTGCCGTGTTTGGGTGAGAGTAGGCAGAAAATGTCGATCAAAAGAAATCCCACGGCGTGTTTTGGCTGAGGTGAAGCCTGACAGTAGTAGTACTAATGTGGAAAAGGATGAGGATGTAGCTCGTTGCTTGCATGAAAGTTCGAGAGGTAAGAGATATCTGATTGTCTTGGATGATATATGGGACAAATATATGGCCAAGTTCTTGCCAACTCCTGTATATTCACCGAGGGGAAACCAATTCAAGAGTCCAATTCCAGATGAGAAAAATGGAAGCCGGATATTGTTTACAAGTAGGCTACAACAAGTAGATGAAAACAACTTCATGTATGAAGGTGGAACGATGCAAATGCGATTGATGAATAAAGAAGAAAGTTGACGTCTTTTTCGTGAGAAGGTGTCGTGCCCTTCTCACGAACTCGAGATACTTGGAAGATTGCGGAGAAATGTGAAGGTCTTCCTCTTACAATCGTCACCGTCGCCAACCTGCTATCCGAAGTAGACAAAACTGTTGAGTGCTAGAATGAGGTTGCAAGGCTGCGTACGATAAAATATCAAAGGTACTACTTCCTAGCTACAAGCGCTTACCTCGACCTCTACAAATGTGTTTTATGTTTATGGGAGTTTTCCCTCATCATCAGGAGATACCCCAGTCCAAACTCATCAATTTGTGGGATGCTGATGGATTTCTGGGACTAAATCTGCACAAATATCCAGATCGTGCCGTAGAATGTTTGCAGGAACTTGCCTCAAATAGTATGGTTGTGATCTGCAAGAGCATCATAAAATCTACTTGGGCAGTTCGTCGCAGAGACATAAAAACTTGCCGCGTTCATCCTTCTATGTGGCACCTTTCTAACAGAGAAGGTACGAGAAGCAAGTTTTCTTATGTCTTAAATACTCTTGCTGATGCTCTGGAAAAAGAAGAAATCAAAGGCCAACATCGTTTATCTTTCCACAACAACGTTTTATTTGGCATCAAAGATGTGCGTAAATCAGTGGAGGATATTTGTGTGGACACGGCACATTCATTATTATGCTATGGTCCATATCTTCAATATCTCTGGTTTGCTGTGTCTCAGAGAACTCGATGCTCTTACAATCTGTTTCTATGAATTCCTAGTAGAAATACTTGCATTAGTCCAGTTGAGATATCTTGCCCTCACTTTGAACGGGAAGCTCCCTGCTGCTATATCCCAGCTCTCAAACCTTCGATTTCTAGTTGTCGATCAACATCAGAGAATCAAATTTTGTGAAGGCTCGTCGTATCTACCAATGGAGATATGGAGCTTGAAAGAGCTGCAGCATCTTCAAGTCACGGGCAACGCCTGTCGAAACTTTCAAGTGTCGGTCCCAACAGTTGCACCTCCAGCGTTTTCAGGGCTATTCCTAATTTGAAGAAATTAGGAATTCAAGTTGAATTGGCTCCTGATAGTGATGGTGAGCCATTGATCAGCTGCATGGGTCGTGTTTCTCATCTTCGGAGGCTGGAATCACTTAAATGTGTCGTTGTGAATCCTAAGGCCGTTCCCAACCTTGCTCCGCTCCCAACGAATTTCCCAGTATTGCTGACGAAGTTGAGCTTGAGCGGGTTGGGGTATGCATGGGAAGAAATGAGCAAGAATATTGCTTCAATTTATGCATTTCGAGGTGCAGAGTGGGAGGTAAGAAAAGGGGAGTTCCTTTCACTTCAATCCCTTGTAATTGAGGACACTGGTTTGGTGAAATGGAAGATTGGACGTGGAAGCTTATTTGTGGTTAACTGCTTGGTCAAACATTGCTACAAATTGAAAGAGGTAAGGGGAGAATTTTGAGAATCTGTTAAACAGATTGGGATGGTTGATTGCAACCCTTTAGGTGCAGAGCAAATGAAGAAGGCTGCATCGACACAAGTAAGACTCAGCTGTTCGTGGTATATGATCACAAGTCCTATACTTTCCAAGAAATGGAGCTTTCACCACACATTTTTCACAAAGCCTAATAAATGACCAACAACTCATCAGCTCATTCAAAGTTGTGCATGCTTTTTAACCGATCGACTACTTATTTAACATGACATCGATTATACATATATAATGAAATTTAATATTGATGATTAATATTATTGAGTACTTTAATAAAAAAAAACGTCTACTTTAATGATATAAATGAAACCATAATTAATTAGATTGAAAATTAAGAATCATTCTTAATGTAACGAAATTTATTCAATTTGTTTAATTGTTGGGCAACTAATCAAATAGGAGGCTTGATATTTGCCAATTATTATGGAATTAAATAAAATTATATTTAATATATGATAATTTATCAAATAATTATGCACGATTGTATCACATTATCATTTTAGAATAAATATGTATTTATAATTAGAATAAATATCTTCCTTTCATTATGCTAGCCACATGGAAATTAATTTGGGATCAATTAATTTGCTAATTAGCTATATTTGAGAGCTTAATTTTCACTATATATTAGAAAAAATATCGTTAGACTATGCAATGAGCCAATGACCATCCCATGATTTAAGTAAATATACAATTATATAATTAAACAATTAATTTCGTAAATCTCGAATATCAAGTATAATGTATATTTTAAATGTATGATTAATGGTTTCACAATTAAGTATAAGTTTCTAAAAATAGATATATCAATTAATTAGTTTAGTGAATTTACAGGAGTTTATTTTGTGGAGTTTTTCTTCCAAGATTTAGCAGTTACATTTTTAATGACTTTCACAAAATTTAGTGGATTAATTAATTTACCTACTTTAATTTTCCAAAAATCTGTCATTGTTCATAATGTAATAGTATATATTAATTATAAATATGAATGTTACCTTAATTAACGCTATTTATATTAATTGTAAAATAATTAAGTATTTTATGATGACTTTAAATTAGATTAGATGTTCATGACAATATATTAATTAGGTTTATTGGGACAATGATCCGTAGATATAAAATGGTTCTCTACGTGTTTTGTTTGGCCGATCGACAGTGCCACGGAAGATGATGTTTTATAAAAAAAAAAAACTCAAGAGCGTTTTCAGGTTTTGTGATGAAACATGCATATACATTAGATACATATTGTAGTTTGGATATAAAGAAAATACCTCTATTGACATTTAAAATGATGTCCCAGTTATTTATTTTGATGTCATTTCTCTTCCGATCCACAGATCTACTTATATCTTTGTGTATTGTTTTTGTAATTAATGATTTTTTTTGCATCAACACTATTATATTGCAAATAGACCGCCCCCGATCGCGATCACATATTGCAATAAAGTTGGTATTTTCTCATTTTTTCTTTATTGTAATATATGCAATTCGATCATTTGCTATGATCCGTGTTGGTGGAGTTTAATTAATTATTTTTACATTTTATATGATGTTTTTCTTATATATTTGGTTATTATGCATTATGTTTTGATTGGAAGACTTTAGTTGTTTTGCTATTTATCAACTGAAGGTTATTTTCCTATTGTGATTTTTTTTTGTGCTATTGGATTATTTGAGCTTAAAAATATTATTTAAGTTCAATTTACATTTTTGTTGTGATCACAAGCGTATAGCCAGCGATCTAATTTCTACTTTTTAAAATTATGTTGTGTTACAGATCATGCACATGGAAAGTGATGGAGATTGATCGAGTTCATCAGGCACATAGTCTTCTTATATCATATAATCTAACGTAGTCTTCTTAATTACATTAATGAAATATATTCTTATTAATTTAAATTGTTTTTAATTATATTATTATACCATCTCATGAACTCTCCTTCAATTAAGGGCATTTACTTTGGTAAATAGATCATGATGAATAGATTGATAAAATAATATAGTTTAATCCACCACTTACTTTGATTGATTGAACTATTTTAAAGCTTGAATCCTTCAAATACTAAATCATATGCATTATCAAACTAATATATCTAATTTATCATCTAAAGTAAACGTCTCCTAAATTGATTAAGTTATTTACATTTGATGCTTTATAATATTGATTACAAAAATAAATTGTGATATTTTAGAACTTATTATATCGAA
Source organism: Perilla frutescens (assembly GCA_026008535.1). Lineage (NCBI taxonomy): Eukaryota > Viridiplantae > Streptophyta > Magnoliopsida > Lamiales > Lamiaceae > Perilla > Perilla frutescens. Next base: position 46,676,957 of record BRKX01000010.1, on the reverse strand, counting down.
ATACATATACGGTGCTCCCCTTTCTCTATTTCTTTTTATTTATATATAATATGAAATTCAGAAAATTCATAAAATGTATCCCATACAGTGCACCGGATAAATGTTAGACATGAATGAGTATATTAAGACAAATAATGAAATTCAATTTTTCTATATACAACATTAAGAATGAATATCTTACAACATGCGATTAATTAAGAATGAATTTCTTTACTTTTGAAATATTTCATTAATGATTATCACTTATCAGTACTTCAAAGCATAGTGCGTAAACTTGAATACCTTATTAAATATCAATTATCAATTATTTAATTAATACATAAAAATTTATCTAACTTAATATCAACTAATTAATATAGACTAATTAATATAGATATGTCTAGAAGATTAATTATTTTAATAAATAACAAACAATTTTAAGTATGACACATACCTTATCCGTGCATTCCACGGGAGAAATGCTAGTATTATAGATGATGAAATCTTTACACGGTGATTTTTGTGCTCGATCGTGTGTATAGAAAATAAAGAAAGAGAAGAACATTCCTTGTCAAGATTCAAGAGTATTGTTATAGAAATCAGGCTAGATGTCCCCTAGCCGTGCACAAAACATCCAAGTGGGCTGAGAAATCGGGGAGGCCGACTAAAATTTTAAATAACGAGAATTTATTCGTGTTTCACATGCCAAAACATTGAAGAGATGTGTTATGCAGCTTGTGTCAAAGGCTTTCAATGACCAGTTTGTGCTAGCCTTTGATCGAGGAGGTTTGTATGTGATCCAAAGCTGTCAAAGGGGGCCATTGAAGGAGCTAGATTCACTGTCACTGAAAGCCCTAGTTGGACAAAATTATTATTTTATATTATTTAAGAGTTCTATTTTAATTAGGAGACTTATTTATTTACTTAGTAATTTCTGAATTTATTTACTATAGATTTTAGGGTTTTTATTTATTTCATTGTTAGATTGATATCCTTAGTAGATTTGTTTCTTTTTCAGATTTATTTTCCTTTTGTTCTAATTTTCTGTTTAAGAAGTTTATTCTATACCATTCCTATATTATATAAGGGGGCTATGTGAATGAAAATATCAGATCTTTTATCAATAAAATTATTTTATTTTATATCTCTTTTGAGATTTATCCGAGTTGAACGAGAAATCCTCATGAGATTCAAATTTGACTTATCAAACGGATCAGTCATCCCTATTTGTGGCATCTTCACCTTTGTTCAAAAGTTGTTATTTCCCATCACAGTCAAGTTATAGATTTCATATATCTATAGTTCATCTGCGTTGTGAGATTCGCGTCGAAGAATTCCATCATTTTATCCTGTTGTTTGTGGCGTCTTCACCTTTGTTCTAAGGTTGTTATTTTCCATCACAATCGAGTTGCAAATTTCATATATCCATAGTTCATTCGCATTGTGAGATTTGAGTCAAAGAATTTCATTATTTATCCTATTGTAACCTAATACTTTTGGAAGTAGGTTCCCGTCGTCGTCAACCATCTGCCAGCGAGAATCGTATCAGCACAACATATAAATATAATAAATATAATAAAAACTAAATAAATCTATAAGGCCAATTTAATATTCTTCTAGATCCATATTGTAACTCAATATGACTTAAGTGGACTGGGGATAGAATAAGAGTGAGAGGCCCAAACCCATTAGGGTTTGGGAGTGAATTTTCGGCTATCCCCTTATATATTAAGGAGGTGGTGGTCGAAAATTGCACAAGTAATTTCAACATCTCTTTGTGTTCTCTTGATTCCCATAGTATTCACACCTTGTTTAGTAGTATACAACCCACCCTGTATCTAAACACAGTCCGAAAATACAGCAGAAGATCAAGGAGTCGAATAGCTGAGCAAGGGGCGCCGATCATACGTGTATATGTTAGTTTTGTATACTGGAAGACTTGTCTTTGTATACTTTTCTGATGATATGATGATATGAAATGAAAGTTATTGCAGTCACTGTTTGCATTTAGATTATGTTCTATAATTGTTTTATGTAATGTTCCATATACTTACATTGTAGATGATATGGTGTGGGGAGTCACACGGTAAAGATCATATCATTAGAACCTTGTAATGTATTAAAGAGCTCACGGCTTAGATGGTCCTGAACACACCATCGGTACACCGTAGAATAATATGATAAGTTAGTTTATCTTGGCTAACTGATTATTCTAGTACACTGGTTAGTGTATTGAGGAGGATCACGATAGGATACTATTCTCTGTCTCTGACCCAGTTACTGAGAGAATAAAGATCCACAGAGTTCGGGTTCTGAACTCATGTGATATTAGCGAGCATATGTGTGTGTTGTTTATTACTTTGATTTATCAATGGGTGAGATCTTTTCGTAGATCGAATTCGATATCTTGGGTAATAACAATGTATACATGATGTCTCGAGCAGTATGCATGAGTATTGTGTCCTGGTGCGCCAGGTTGATGATGTTCTCTTGAGGAAGCATAAGTTCATGTTGAAACCATGCAGGTGGAATTTATTCCGTACATGAATAAAGCTTGTGTGGTACTACTCAAGGTTTTAGATGTTAATTAATTATAGCTGTCAGAGGCTTACATAATTAATTAATGAACATTATATCTTAAACACGGGGAATGGCTGGACTAAAGGAGAAAGCATATTCGTAAATATGTATTAAATTGGTAGGTCAGTTTTGCTTCTTTAGTGGAATAAAAGTAAAACTTAGTTTATTTAATTATATCCTAGGTTTATTGGATATTGGATATTAAATAAATTAGTGGGCCAATTTAATATTCTTCTAGATCCCTGTTGTAGCCCAATTGACTGAAAGTGGACTGGATATTGAACTTGAGATAGAGGCCCAGCCCAATAGGGCTGGAACATGAAATTTCGCCCCTCCCTATATATAAGGGGAGGGGGGGCACGAAATTTTGATGAATTTATTCATAGGAAATCAGCCCCTCTTAGTCTCTCAAAGTTATCCACAGATTTCACAACTCTATCTAGTAGATTTCAGCCCACTCTGAATCTAGATACAGTCCGGGAATACAACAGAAGATCTTGGAGTAGAATTTTTGGTGGTCGAATTTTGGTGTTAGGTGGCGCCATACAGTGTTCATTCAACAACAAGATTAGATCTTTAATCTTGTCCACAGACCGTCTATCGATTTGTAAGTAGATTCGTTTCTATGTCTTCCGCTTTATTAGGTTCGAATCTGCTTTGCATGTTTTTTGATTAGACTGTGATAAACTTGCATGTTACATAAAATTATGATTTGCATGAACACGGATTAATGAATAACCAAATGATCCTGCGGTGGTTTAATTCGAAAAAACCCCAACAGTATACAACAACAAGATTAGACCTTTAATCTTGTCCGCAACCCGTCTTGAATTTGTGAGTAAATTTCGAGTTCTATGTTTTCGCTTTTATTAGAATCGGAATTTGCTATGCATGTTAATTCAACTCGGCTTTAATTAATTTCATATGAACACATAAAATATGATATGCATGACATTATGATTAAATGAGTATCCAATTAGATCCTGCGGTGGTTCAATTCGAAAAAACCCCAACATATCATACCGAAAAAAATACTGAAATACCGAACTTTAATGTATACCGGTGTTTTCGGTAAGGTATAATACCGTACCGAGATTTTTCGGTAAGATAAAAGTATGAAATTTTAAAACTGAGGTATACCGACGTATACTGATACCGGCGGTATACCGAACTTTTTCGGTATATACCGTTAGTTCGGCATATACCGTTGTTGTGGTATATACCGATATAACGGTATGTCGGTATATACCGTTATACCGTATATACCATTGGTACCGTTAGTGCGATATATACTGGTATAACGGTATATACCGACATACCGTTATATATCATTGGTGTACTGAACTTTTTCGGTATATACCGTTAGTTCGACATATACCGTTGTTGTGGTATATACCGATATAACGGTATGTCGGTACATACCGTATATACCATTGGTACCATTAGTGCGGTATATACCGGTATAACGGTATATACCGACATACCGTTATATACCATTGGTGTGGTATATGCCGAACTAACGGTATATAACGATATGCCGGTATATACCGAATTAAATATATATATGTTGATATAGAAAATATAGCATACCTAATTTATACATGAATTATAATTAAACAATGAATAACTGAAATTACATGAAATAATTAATATTAATTTTTTCCTCAACTTTAGATTCACATTGCAATTAAAATTTAATTATAATCAGATAAATAGATACGAGAAATAAGAACACAAATAATAAAAATATTATATTTAGCAACTACATTAATTTATTTAATTGTATATTTAAATTAACACATATGCGTGAGATAGAACTAGAGATGATTGTTATGTAAATATGTAATACTTAGTATAAATATTATACATGCATATAGTAACTTTATGATATTTTATCTAATTTATTATTTATTACATTATTGAGTAAATTTACGATATCTAATACATATAATCATATGTTATATTTCATACAAAGTAATAATAAATATATTCTTATTTAATGTTTAGTAAATAATTTTTGCAAATTAGACACCACATTTAAATCTAGTCAATTACAACACCATATATTTTAATTTGTATGAGATTAAACATCCTCAATTTTTTCGGTGAGTTAAATATGACGTATTTGGCCTAAAAATCACGTTGGCAGCCATGTCAACACACATGTATAACAAACGACGCTGTTTTTGTTACTTTCTCTTCTTTTTTTTTATTGAAAAAAATTATTTTTATATAATTATTTATTTCTAAAATAGAAAATATATTGAGAAAACTAATAAAATCGACCTTGTTTGTTACAGATGTGTGTTGATGTGGCTGACAATGCGATTTTTAGACCAAATACGTCATACTTAACTCATCAAAAAAAGTAGTGTTGTAATTGAATAGATTTAAACGTGATATCTAATTTACAAAAAGTGTAAATATAGTGATTTATTTAGCAATTAACTCTATTTTTTATAAAGAAATAAATTTGGCACATAACACGATTTGGTATAGAGGATCTGATTGGAGATATTATAGAAGTATGACACGAAAAAATTAAGCATGAGGGATCAACCCCCGATTTGGAGGCATAATCATTAAATCGTAGGAGATACGATATACTCCTATATACTTTGCTTCAAAAACCAAATCCACGCGAAATCACAATTGAAGCAACACAAATCTTGGTTGAGGAACATCAACGAAGCTTCACTATTATTTGACGCCTAACAAATGGTGGAGAAGCAACCGCGACGAGAGGTGACGAACAAACAAGGTGCTTCTATTATTTTTTTTGGAAGATTTCAAGATTGATGAAACTTATATTTAAAGTTAAATTTCGGTTTTAAAGCAATATGAGAATCCAAATTTGTTGTGAACCATATTAATTAATCGATAACTGAATTAAATTGAGGGAAAAATTTAATATTACTAGGGTTTATCTTTTTGAAAATTTGAATATTGCATATTCAAAATTGTGCACACTGCCAATATGGACGCTGTTCGATTTGTGCCACCATAGACAATAATGCGATTGTGAATCAAGATTTTGTCTTCGCGTTTCACTCCTTATTACAATTTCAAATTAAGACTTTTTTCTTATATTTTTTCTTCAATTTCATTTTTTTTATGATTTAATTTAATTTTATAATTATTTATAAGAGTTCACTTCATCCAATTAAAGTTTATAATTATTTTTTTAGTTTTAATTTTCAGTTTTCAATTAATACTTTATTATTATGGTTGATTAAATTAAAATTTATAAGTTTTTTAATTCATTATTATGTTGATAAATGTTGACTATGATTATTTATATTATAATTAATTTTTATTTTATAATAAGTATTATTAAAATTATACATTTGATAGTAAAACATGAAAAAATGCAACATGAAATTTGAACCGCATCTAGTTTGATTGTTGATTGTTCTCTATTTAAAAAGATATATGGTTTGTGCTAATATTTGTAGTGCTATTTCTTTCAAAAAATAAAGAAATAAAAAAAATTGCAGTGCTATTAATTACACGTGTGTACACTAGACTGAATCAGCCATACACATGGCAATGATGGCATTATGAGTACTCTATGATGATCCAACTGTCATTGCTATTGTTTATGGTCTCTAAAGATTGAATTATGTAACAATGATGTGTAGCTGTGTCAAAGAAGAAAAGGTTTTGTAGAGATGGTGGAAAAGAAGGCCAAATTGGTGGCTAAAGCCATGATTGATATAATGTCAATGGTTCAAGGGGCTCCCCAACACGTGGGGAAATATGACTTTCAGAAAAATGGTGGAGAGAGTAAATAAATTAGTAGGCGATTCAACATCTATAATACCTTTTGGGGAGACGCAACTCCCCAACATTCATGGAGATGATGATGGATTCTGGGGTAATTCAGATCGCATTGCTGCAATGGAAGAGATTGAGAATGCAGTGGCAAAGAGAGATGAATTCAAAAAGTGGGTCGATGATTTGCCTAGCTTCAACATGTGTTTAACTCGGGAGGTATTGATGAAATGATATGATACAACTTTTCTATAGCTAAGCTCATGATTTTACCTCTTATCTTTGAAACGATATATCACTAGACACTAACATTTGCCAACCAACTTAATTGGCTATCTGCGTTGGATGGTTATTTCCACTGGACGGGATAACGTTCAAATTCATCTTATAACTAGTTCTTGATGACTACTTTGCACGTTATATAATATTTTCATCCCAAATTGCTTCTACTTTTATAATATATATATATATATATATATATATATGCATCTCATTCAACGTGAAGTTGATTTTATAAAATAATTGTTAGAGCTCTTTCATATGATAAATGTCCAACTTTACATTGTCACAGTTTTGATTACGTTCGATATAGTTCGGTTTTCAGCTGCTTCTTCTTCTTTTTTTTTTTTCCTTTTTTTTAATTTAGGATTTATGCTCACCCTAGCCCTGCAAAAGAATTGAATATATAACTAACTTCAATATATTTATCTCTATAGTATTTGGATATTACTCCATATATCTCATATTTTTGGGCCTTTATATGACCCTATATGATAATATGAACGTAGTGCTGAAATTTATATTTGGTAGGATTTGGTTAGATTTCTAGAAATTGATCGGTCGATCGTCCTTCCGATCAAGTTATCTAAGGAAATTATACGTTGGAATACACGACTTGATGAATGATGATAGGATGAGATTTCTAGTCCAAATTAGGGGTGGGATAGTAAGGTATACCTTACTTTTTTCACCATACCTTTACTTTATTTGTACGGTATGGAGAAAATCCATACCGTTACCTTACTATACCTTAACATTCGGTATACCTTCCAACGGTATACCTTAAGTTCGGTATGAAAAAATAACATACCTTTATCGTACCTTTATTTCGGTATACCTTATATATCGATATACCTTACCGACATCGGTATACTTTATCCTACTATTTTACGATATATCTCATATATTTACTATAAGTGTTAGATATTGTAAATTTACTAGATATTTATAAATGTATAACATATTTACTAAGTATTATATATCAATCATGTTTTTATAATTAATATAAATTGTATAAAATATTATAAACTTACTATATATTACAAATTTTGAATCGTTTACTTAAAAATCGTAAGAATTATTTACTAAGTATTAATTAAGAACATATTTAGAATTATTATACATTAAGTATAACATAAGATTAATTATAAGTGTCGGATATTGTAAATTTACAAGATATTTATAAATGTATAACATATTTGCTAAGTATTATATATCTATCATGTTTTTATAATTAATATAAATTGTATAAAATATTATAAACTTACTATACGCTACAAATTTTAAATCGTTTACTTAGAAATCGTAAGAAATATTTACTAAGTATTAATTCAGAACATGTTTAGAATTACTATGCATTAAGTATAACATAAGATTAATTATAAGTGTTAAATATTGTAAATTTACTAGATATTATATATATGTATATAATGAGTAAAAAATATATATAGAGATGGAATACTAATGCTTTTAAATTAGTTGGCATGTACTAAATGAATTAAGCAAGTATGTGTGAAGGAAAACAGAGGGCATTATATATTTATATTCAATAATTAAGTCGCAGTCAACACGCTAGGATAATAATATTGAAATGAACAAATTACAAGATTTATTATGAACTCCACTCAGTACGTTACAGAGAATGTTGCACGAGCTGGTCATAACTCCGGCCATGGTCACTGCGGCTACTACGTTGCCACAGGCTATTCCGTCGTTGAGATCTCGGAGGCCCTGCATGATCTTCTCCTAGAAATAGAAATTAATTTTTTTTAAATTTTTTTTACTCACACACCCGACCTATAGTATTGAGGAGATTCGAACCCGTGACATTTGATCTCCAAGCAACCACCGGGACAAATTAATTAATTATATTTGAGTTAAAATTATATATAGGGGTGGGTTCAAATAGGAATCAATCCCCCCATGAGAACCTAGGAACCAATCAAATTCAAGTATTTTGATGACGTGGAGGATAAAAAGGCGGTGACATGGTTGTAAATATGAAAAATTCGAAATATAAGGGATATTTTCAGATTTTTTTTTATAAAGTCACCATCTTTTAAAAAATTCTTAAAAACTTTAAATAATCATAACTTGCTCATTTTTATCCAATTTACTCAAAAAATATATCAAATTAAAAATTTTTACATGTCCTTTCATTTAAGATCCATAATGCATATATTTATTTGAGAAAAAATTGATGAGAAATACAAAAAACTATTTTTCACGTATATACAACTCGTAACTGTCAGATATTGCTAACATGATATCACAATATTTCTCACATCTTGTATTTATGTTGCTAATATGAAAATTTTTATGTACGACTTTGAACGTCAAGTTGCTTTCATGAGAAAATGATTAAAGTATGAACTATATATAGTTAGGTTCATTAAACAATTATAACTTTATCAATGTTTAATATTGTTTTGAAAACTTGTAATATTTGAGGATTTAAGTCATACTAGCAAATCATTATTCACATCTTAGCAACATGTTACTAACATATTAGTAAATTATTAGTCACATATATATTAGCAGTATATATATTTCTAACATGTTAGCAATATGTTGTATATATGAATGATGTTACACACTATTATTTTAAATGTGGTTCAATGTAATATGTGTAGAGTTTAATACGTGTCAATTTAGCATTATGATCTCGTCAAGTTAACAATACGAGTCTATCTCATTTTAGCAACAAAATCTCTTGATGTTAGCAACATATATCTCTCTCATGTTAGCATATTACTATAATGCCAGAAAAGACAACGGTTTTAAAGTGTTATCTATTTAATTCCGGAAATTGGGCCCAAAATCCGAAAAATATAACAGAATTTATAAATTACGAAGATAACCCCGTCTTCATTAAGTTCTCAAATATTATAAACTTGCCACCTTACTTTGACTAAAATATTGACTAAATTGTGGCCATTAGATCTAATCAAATTTAAGGTTAGGATTGGTTTCTAGGTTCTAATGGGCCTATTTGATCCATTCCCTATATATATTTCCCATATGAAAACTAGGAACTCATCTCATTTATCCATTGCTTTGATTTAGATGGCTAAGATTTGATCAATTTTTGGTCAAAGGCGGTGGCAAACTTGTAATATTTGAGTAGCCTAATAAAGATTAATTTTCGGAATTATATAGACAACGCTTTAAAACCGTTGTCTATTCTTATAAATTCCGCTATGCTAAAATGAAAGTAATATCATGCTATTAGGAACATATATACATGCCAATATGAATATATATATACATGCTAGTATAAACATATAATGATTCTTCTATTAACGAACTATACTACTGTTATTATGAGTAAATTTTACGTGTTTTATGAATATTTTTCATGTTGTTATGAATATTTTTTTTATGTTATTATGCGTATATTTTCATGCTATCATGAATAATTTGTCATGCTATTATGAGTATAATATAATGCTATTATAAATAAAAAAATATATCTTCACATAAACCTATGAACAACGGATCTTAGATCATGAAATGGGTTTTAATTTGGTATATAATTTGCGTAAATCTACTAAAAAATGAGCAAGTTATGGATGTTCAAAGTTTTAAAAAAAATTGTGTAAAGATATTGATGTCAACTTTGACCTACTAATAAAATTAGAATTGTTGTACTCCAAATCTAATCTTCGAAGAATATATTCGAATGACTTGCTGTGGAACAAGAGAATGACGTTCCTAGGACGCACTATATGATATGACATGTATTTAATGCTTGTGAATTCGAATGTGGTTGTTGGTGAAGGCTTAGTACTTGATTGACAATAAAAAGTCAACAGGTCCACCACATGTGCACCGTAGAGAGGAGCACTTGATTGCTCTCTCTTTGTGCCTTTTCCTTTATTAAATGCTTTCAACTTCAATTTTTTTTCCAATGTGGGATGACATTTAATTCCATTTCCACATTTCCATTTTATTCCAAGTTTCAAGTTCCAAGTAGTCAACTTTGAACTATAATTATTTATTCATTTGACTTTGGAAAAATTTAAGTAAATATACTACTTTATTCTACTCGAAATGAACTTTCCATATCTCTGATTTATTTCCACAAAAAATAAATCGAGCATTGCCAAATAAATTTGGTAAGTTGGGCACTTAATATTTTAAATCAATAATTTTTCCAACAGGTTCTTCGGTAGCAACCACCACCATTTTGCCGAGCAGTTTAACCATGAGCCAGGTGTCGCCAAATTTGTTGGCGGAGTGGTGGCGGTAGGTAGCATTCACAGCAGAGGCTGTAGTTGGTCTTGCCTAGAAGCAGGTTTGCACAACCACCGCAACGAAGAACGTCTATATGGTCCATGTAATACTCGGCCAAGAGTTCCTCAAACTCGAGAATACCGTCTCCGTTGCTGTCCAACATGTTGAACAGGTCTGCCGCTGAAATAAACTTGTTCCTCACTTGTTTGTCGTTGTTCATGTCCGACAGTTTCCTTTCTTCTCAAAAATGCATTTTTTGTAGTGATATTATGTCGAACTCGAGCCTTCCATCGATTTTGCCATCCTGATGTGGATATCAGCAGCTTGACGTGCTTCTTGAATTCCTCAAGGCACACTCTTCCTTCTCAATTCATAAACATTCTCTTGAAGAACTGATCGACCAACTTCTTCTCTTCACTATCGGCGGTGTCATAGTAGGTTTTGGCTACTTGGTGCACTTGATTCATTTCCTCTCTGAGTTGGTTGTTCATCGCAGACGATGACACAATGTAATGCTTTTTCTTGTTCTTACTTTTTTTTTATAATTTGTTTTGGTAAATTTAAACAATTGCAATGCACGTGCATTTTTCTAGTGTAATATAATATAGTTTCTAATAAAATAAATTTCAACAATTGTAATTTACATTTTATATTAATATTTATTATTTTTACACAAATAATATATTTAATAATAATAGTAATTATAATATTTCTATTTAACTAAATTGTTAAACATTTTTTTTGTCGAACTATTTTAAACACGTGCATATTTCTAATGTATTCATATATACATAATGTAAACTCTAACAACTTGAGATAAATTTTGGAGTTCAATTTTTTTCCATAATAGACAGACAAAATACAAGAATATACTGACAAAGAATATTTTTAGGGCCCAATTCAAAGGTTTTATTGTGATATAAGTACACATTGCCTAAATAACTTCTTACTTTTAAATCTTGCCCAACAACCCCAATTTTAATTTAAAATTATTTATATATACTTTTAACCCATTAATGAATGCCCTCTCTTTTCCTTCACATATACTTGCTTAATTCATTTAGTCCAACTAATTTAAAAGCACTAGTATTCAATCTCTCTCTCTCTCTCTCTCTATATATATATATATATATATATATATATATATATATATAGTCCCCTTCGTATTATATGTATGTAAATATATAATATTTGAATTAACACATCTTTTTTATTTTGCTAGCCTTTTCAAATTAATTAAGCACATGTTTCAATTTAATTCGTCGCGAAATTCTTTTCACAAGGGCTGCGGGAAAACCCACACACATATATATAGAAAATAATATAATTCATGGTCAGAACCTTTTGTAGTCGATCATTAATGTTGCCAACCATTTCGATCGATTTCTAAAATTGTTGCGATTACTAAGTTCTTTAATTATCACCATGACAGAAATTCGTGGAAATGCCATTTTTACGAATATCAATTTCAACACTAACACTATGTTCCTATTTCAAGGCTCCTTTTAGATTTAGATAAATTAAAGACCCTTAATTTGAGACTTTGAGTAGTTTAACAAGTCATGATGTAAAATTACTCCAATATATATGCATAGCGGAAATTCTAAATAAATATCGAAGTATCTCAAATCTTTCCACGCAATAATCAAGCAACAAACTACGAGCAATTAATACCAATTATACACACAAAGCAATTAAAATGACACCGCAATTTTTACGTGGAAAACCCCTCAAATCAAGGGTAAAGGTCTCAAGTTCTCAAGTTCGATATCTTGAGGCCAAATGTCTCAAGTTCGAATCCCACCAACACCACTAGGTGTGAGCCTGTCACACCTGGCTTGCCAAGTGTGGTTTAACTCCTCTGTATGGTTTGCAGGCTATTACACAGGGACGGAGTTTACCCAGTGCGCACCTCGGTAGTGGCAGCGGGTTTTCAAAGGATTATTACTCTTGCCTTTCAGTCTGCGTGCCCAAACTTTCAGAAAAGGGTTTTTGTGTGAATTATATAACAAAATAAATTGAAGAATTAAATGACCAACTAAAGAAAATATTTATGCAAACGAACTGATTTAAATCAATGACCAAAGGGTATTTCGGATCCAACAAACTCCACTCCACTTATAATACCGATCACAGATGCAAGAATTAATTAATCAAACCATACAAATCAGTTATAGTCATCGAAGACGCTTCTGACATGACCTAATCTCTCCATACTGTTTCGATAATTAAGAAGACGCTTCATTAATTATTCCCTAATCGATTGACAACTGTAAGAGACGCTCTTTAAGTTTAATGAACCGAAAGCAATGAGCACAAGAAAGACCCGATTCTTAACTTACAGACTCTGACGCAGGACTGTAAAATTAACTCTGTTATTCCCCTAGTCTTTGAGCAACCATTTTACCACTTATTAAACCTAAACCACGATTACGTATGGCCGATTTAATTGGCTTAGCAATTAATCACAACCTACCAAATATTTGCAACTATTCGATAGACTTAGAATAATTAACAACTCGAAATACAAGAATAACAGATACATGCATCAATTAATTATGAACAAACAATTAGATATCACAGTTATATAAGCAGAGCTTCGTCGTTGTCACCAGAATATGAGAAAATTAGCTACGTTGCATGTTGGAATCGAGTAACAATAAATTGTGGAATTGTGCGATGATGATATCGAAGAGAAGAAGAAAATAAAACTGAATTAAAACCGTTTACTGGCTTCGTTTCTAGTCTGGAACGTCCGTCCTCAATAGAATAAACTAGATACCTAATATATATTTACAATCCATAAAAGATAGAGTCTCTATTAGGAAATAAAATCTTAATCTAGGTAAATTCCATGCAAAATACTCCTAAAGGCGGTGGAGAGGGATTTCCGCGTCCAAGTTCGCGCGTGGGCCGAGAGTTGGGCTCAGCAAGCCCAAAACGTGTAGTGGACTGGGCCTCCAGAAACTTGCTTCGATCATCCAGCTGCATGCCTTTTCAGCTTGACCTGCTCGAACTTCTCCCGTCTCCTTCACTTAGATCTTTTCTTGCACCAAAAACCTGCCTCTTTTCTCCATTTTTGTACCATGTCCCTACACAACTTAACAACATATCAAAGCACCAAAATACACAAATATAGGGTAAACAATAAGGAGAAAAGGCACAAAAAAGTAGTGATAATAACAAGTAGAATACGTCATATCAAATCCCCCCACACTTAACCCTTGCTCGTCCTCAAGCAACAAAAACAAGAACAAAGAAAACATTAACAACAAAAACAGACTTCACAAGGATGAATGACCAAGTATCAACACCCCAAATCAATGAGAAATTAGAGCACAAGCTGTGATATATCAATCCACAAACCACCAACCAATTTGTTCAAGAAACATGCCAACACTTTGTCAATCAAGTTAGAATTATGCTTCACAATCCAGCTTCACCAAGATTCACTCCTCATCACTCAAAAAAACAAATTCAGATCGGGAGGCCATTCACTCAAAGATCATGACTAGTTATCTTCAACATAGAATTGCTCATTTGTCATCAAAATTATCACTCTTCAAATTCATCACAAATCACAAAGTCTTTCCCTCTTTGGTTGTAATGGGGCTTAGGCTCATGGGATAGGGTGTTTTTGGCTAATGTGGCTAAGGAGAAGTGAAATCAGACAAGTGTAAGCATGAATGTCTCTGTGGAGTGTAGCTGCAACAAAATCTTTTCTTTTTAGCTTAAAACAGGGCTTCTTCAAAAGTGGGAGCATATTGAGTTTCACCCTTCTTCACATCCTTCTCCTCAATATTTTCTCTTTTTTTTATTTTTTTCTTTTTTTTCTTTTTTTCTTTTTTTTTCTTTGAAGCTGTGCTTCTTTCATTTTTTTTTCTACTTACATTTTTTTCTCTTTTTTTTTTCTAGGAGAAGGGAGTGAAAATTTATGAATCTCCTATCACTTCGAGCCCTCAATTCCTTCAACATCGCAGCTTAAATAACTACTCATACAACCTGCCTGATTCCAAGGACACAAACAGGTCAAAAGAAAAGCAAAAGCTAGTTTATAGTGGCTGTAATCAATGAAAGTGGATCTGTTAGGCTCAAAAGGGCTCACTAATTGACAATGAACGGGCAGGGCATTTTCTTTTGGTTTAGTAGCTCGGGTATCCCTAATACCTTGATCATTTTTGTGAATGAAACCAAAAGGTGACAATAAAACGGCAGCAAAGCAATTCAAGCATCGAATAGCCTAGTCAGATAACACTCATCAACAAAAAACTTCGAGCTCTTAATTCATGCATGCTCATAGGCTCAAGAACTCACAATTTGTAGGCTTAGAAAATAATGATTGGAAGCATGATTCATCATCCAAGATTTCATCCAAAACATGGCATATTCTATCACAAATTCAACCTATCATCTAGTCAAACCATCACAGCCCAAACTCCTCAAACTCATCAATTCAAGCAGTAAACGTAGTCAAACTCCCAACAAAACCACACAATAAATGATTCACATTTTTTTTCTACTTTTTTTGTTTTGTTTTCTTTTCACATAACAATCAAGACTCCCCCCACACTTGAAAGACATAGAGTCCTCGCTGTGAGAAGGGGTATGAAAAAGATGAAAAACACACAACAACACCAGAAAAGAAACCAAAAGCAAACAAGACAGAGGCAGATAAGGGTTTAACAGGGGAGGGATAAGAGAGAACTAACTCTGATCTGCCAAATGGCGGATCACTTGCTCCATCACGTCAAGGCGACCATCAATCTCCTCCAACCGGTGGCCAAGGCTGTCCTTAAGTCGAGTGGTGGCGGCGGTGATCAACTCCTCAATCGCTGGGAGGAGGGAGGAAGCAGCAGGTCCTGCAGAAACAGAGCGATGCAGGCCTTCAATGCCCGGTCGGGTAAGCTGATAATGGCCCAGGTCATTCACAAACAACAACTTCATAGCAGCAAAATTCTCCAAACGGAATAACATGGCAGACAAAGGATCGGGGTCAGAAAGGGGTATGCGGAGTCTCTCAGCAAGCAACGTCACAAAACACCCCAAGGGGGCTCGGCAAAGGGTGTGATGAGCACTGAAATACCATCGCTTGGCAAGCCAATACCCAAAGTTCACCTTGGTCCTAGAATGCATACAATCAAGTAAAAACAACTCTTGCATAGTCACTAAATTCATCATGTCCAACCGACCAAACACGTTAGCAGCTAAGAACCTATGACAAAGTCTAAGGGCATCATCTTTCAAGTGGGCTCTCTTAGAGGAGCGAGAACTATAGGACTCATCTATAGAAAGCATAGCCCAGGTTTCATTAGCCGTTTGAGAAAAAGTAGACGGGACTTCACAAAGAGAGGAATGATACGCCTCTTCAAGCACAGATTCATCGGACTCAAAACCAAGCACAATGTTCAAATTTGTAATAGACATATGAAACTTTCGACCACTAAGAGAAAAAACAACGGCATGCCTATCTTCGAGCCCCCTCGAGGCATCAAAATCAAAAGATGATAAAAATTCCACAACCAATGCACGATGCACATCAATGGAAACATCAAGTAACTTATCCCATCCAATACCAATAAAGAAACTCCTAATACGATCGTTAACACCTAGCACAAAAATATTAGCCCAATCAAAAAGGCGCGCGCTGACGAGAACACGGTGCGTGTTCAAGTCGGCGCGGCGCTGTACCTCATCCGGTGGCAGGAAAACCGGAAGGGCAGAACTCAAATAAGCTGCTGGGGCTTTGTCCTTCTTCCCTTTTGTCGATGGCTTGGCCGGGGCAAAGGATGGAGTGGGGGCGGTTTCTGGCGGTGGGGTAGAGGCGAGCGACGGTGATGCAGCGGGCGGAGGGCTCGTCTGGGAGGTCGAAATCGCCGGAGAAGGCGGTGGTGATGGCAGGTGGTTTGCCGGTGATGGTGACTCGGTGGTGGGAGGCTTTCGTCGCTTGGTGGTGGTGGAAGAACCCGCCTCGGCCTGGTGTTTCAGCACACGGTGAAGGAAGGGTGGAGGTTGGTTGATTTCAGGGGAAACGGCGGTCGGAGATGGCGGAGGTGAAGCGACCAGCGTCGATGGTGACGAGGATGCTTGTGGTGCGGCTTCCGCGGTAGATGAAGGTGGTGGCTCTGGGATGGTGGCTTTTCATTTGGCGGCTGAGGATCGCTTCTTTCCCATGGTGGTGGACGGTGAATAGGGGCGGAGAAGTGGTCGGCGTTGGCGGTTGGGAGGAGGCGGGAAGACGAACTGTTGTGTAACTTCTGCAAAAGAGGGGGTAAAATTTTAAATGCTGAGAATTTTACTAAGTGTGGGTGAAAGTGAATTGGGGGTTAGGGTTTTTTTTTAAAAGAAAATTCCCAAATTGACTATGGGCAATTTGCAAGTAAGTCCCTATAGAGAAAACAAATTTCCTAAATCCTCCCCCAAACTTGAATTGGCGGTTATGTCCAAAACCGCTCCCCTGTCATGTTTTTTTTTTTGTATAATGAGATGGTTGAATTAAAAAGACAGAAAAATAAGAAAATTAAAGCAATAAAAAGAATAAAGTGAAAATTGAAAGATAAAAGAATAAAGGAACAAAAAATCGGGTTGCCTCCCGAGAAGTGTCTGTAGTTAACGTCGAAGGCTCGACGGCATGGAGCAGCTAGTGATGAATCATCGGGGCTACAAGGTCAACCCCATCAAAACTTGAGAAGGTGAATTCGGCACAATATGGCTTGAGCAATTGGCCGTTCACCTTGAACACCTTGTTAGTATCAAGATTGCGAATTTCCACAGCACCATGCAGACTGACCGACACTACTTCAAAAGGGCCCATCCAATGAGACTTGAGTTTACCGGGCATAAGGCGGAGGCGAGCATTGAAATGTAACACTTTCTGACCAACCTCAAAAGTTTTCCTACGGATATATTTGTCGTGCAATAGCTTGGTACGATCCTTGTAGTAACTTGCACTGTCATATACTTCAAAACGGATTTCTTCGAGCTCTTGTAACTGATAGCGGCGTTCATGGCTGGCAAGTTGAGGATCCAAATTGCATTGTTTCACGGTCCAAAAAGCTCGGTGTTCCAGCTCTACGGGCAGGTGGCATTGTTTCCCAAAAATCAGTCGATAAGGGGACATCCCGATATGCGTTTTGAAAGCCGTACGGTATGCCCATGCAACATCATCTAGGCGTAGGCTCCAATCCTTGCGGTTTGGGCATACAGTCTTCTCCAGAATATTTTTGATCTCATGATTAGAAACTTCAGCCTGGTCATTGGACTGCGGGTGGTATGCCGTAGCAACTCGATGGGTTACTCCATACTTCTTGAAGAGAGCTTCTAAGGTACGATTGCAAAAGTGTGTGCCTTGGTCACTGATGATGGCACGAGGAACACCAAAGCGCTGAAAAATTTGTGCCTTGAGGAATTTGGCAACGACCTTAGAATCATTGGTGTGGGTAGCTTTGACTTCGACCCACTTAGAAACGTAGTCGACGGCTAACAGAATGTAGGAGTGGCCGAAAGAGCTTGGAAACGGGCCCATGAAATCCATGCCCTAGACATCGAAGATCTCGCATATCAAGATAGGAACTTGAGGCATCTCATTCCTTAAAGAAATGTTACCAAGGCGTTGGCAACGATCACAATTCTTACAAAAGAAGTAGGCGTCTTTGAAGATGGTCTCCCAATAAAAACCACAGTCTAAGACCTTGCGGGCTGTCCTTCTTGGGCCAAAGTGACCGCCGCATGCGTGGGCATGACAGAAGCTCAGGATAGATGGAATCTCCTCCTCAGGAATACATCGTCGAATGACTTGATCGGCACAAGTTTTCCACAAATATGGCTCGTCCCAGATGAAATATTTGGCCTGGCTTTTCAATTTGTTCTTTCGCGCAGATTCAAAGCCTTTGGGAAAAATTCCAGTGGTGAGAAAATTCACCAAATCAGCATACCAGGGTGCCTTTTCCGCAGCTGCAAGCAGAAGCTCATCTGGGAAATCATCCGGAATGGGCATACCGTCGGATTCTGTCAACATCCTACTCAAATGGTCAGCGACAATATTCTCGGCTCCCTTCTTGTCTTTAATCTCCAAATCAAATTCTTGTAAAAGGAGAATCCAACGAATAAGATGTGGTTTAGACTCCTTTTTGGACAGTAGATACTTGAGGGCAGCATGATAGGTATACACCACAACCTTGGACTCAACAATGTAGGATCGAAATTTCTCACAGGCGAAAACCACGGCCAGAAGCTCTTTTTCTATAGTTGTGTAGTTGTATTGAGCCGGGTTGAGAGTTTTTAAAGCATAGTAAATGACGTGACTCTGCTTCTCAATCTTCTGCCCAAGGACAGCTCCAACGGCATAGTCACTTGCATCGCACATGAGCTTAAACGGGAGTCCCCACTGCGGTGGCTGAATTATGGGTGCCGAGGTCAGCTTCTCTTTCAACAAGTCAAAGCTTCCTTACACTTGTTATCAAAGATGAAAGGGGCGTCCTTTTGCAACAGCTTAGTCATCGGTTGAGCTATCTTCGAAAAATCTTGAATGAAATGACGGTAGAAGCCAGCATGACCTAAGAAGGCTCGAATTTCTTTCTCATTGGATGGGTACAGCAGCTTTGTGATCAAGTCGATTTTTGCTCTATCCACCTCTATGCCCTTCACAGATATGACATGCCCGAGCACAATTCCTTGTTGTACCATAAAGTGGCACTTCTCAAAGTTCAAAACCAAATCAGTCTCAACACACCGTTGAAGAACTTTGTCCAAATGCTCCATACACTGCTCAAAAGAGTCGCCATGAACTGTAAAGTCATCCATAAAAATTTCGATGCAACTCTCTATCAAGTCGGAAAAGATACTCATCATGCATCGTTGGAAGGTGCCCAGGGCGTTGCTCAAGCCAAAGGGCATCTTTCGGCAAGCAAAGGTCCCAAATGGACAAGTGAAGGTCGTCTTTTCTTGATCTTCTTGAGCCACAAAAATCTGGAAGTAGCCGGAGTAGCCATCGAGGAAGCAAAAATAAGATTTCCCAGCTAATCTTTCGAGCATCTCATCTATAAAAGGTAATGGGAAGTGGTCTTTGCGTGTCGCATCATTCAATTTCCTGAAATCGATGCACATTCACCACCCTGTTTGCAATCTCATTGGGATCAATTCGTTGCTCTCATTCTTCACGAGCTGGAATCCGGACTTCTTTGGAACGACGTGCACTGGGCTAACCTAAACACTATCGGAGATTGGGTAAATGATTCCCAATTGGAGCAACTTCAGAATCTCTTTCAATACCACTTCTTTCATTACTGGGTTCAACTTCCTCTGAGGATTTCGGGCTGGTTTATGATTATCTTCCAGAAATATATGGTGCATGCAAATGTCGGGGCTAATCCCCTTGATGTCGGTGAGAGTCCAGCCGATAGCACCTCTGTGCTTCTTTAAAAGAGTAACAAGTTGTGTTTCCTGGGCTGCGGTAAGGTCTTTACTCACGATGACAGGTAAGGTATCTACTTCGCCCAGGTAGGCGTACTTCAGGTGCTCGGGAAGAACCTTCAATTCCAGAGTCGGAGCCTTCACATGAGAGGGAAGAATGGGTTCCGTGTTGGTCGGCAAGGGCAAACGGCCTAACGCATTTCTGGCAGGAAACGCTTCTGCGGCATACAGCTGCTGTATGAGTTCCCTGATCTCTTTTTCCTCTTCTGAATCTGCAATGTGGTCGGGTATCCCTCCAAAAAGTACCTGCTCTAATTTGTCATCCCTGAAATTGTACTCAACAAAATCATCAGTAATGGAATTGATAATATCAACCATAAAGAGCGCTTCTGGATCTTCCACATGCTTCATTGCTTCAAATATATTAAATGTGACAACATCCCCATCAAATTCGAAACTTATCATTCCTTTATCAATATCAATTTTCGTGCGTGCAGTTTTCATGAATGGACGGCCTAGTAAAATCAGGGATCTGTGTGCAGACAATGCATCATCCATGTCAACGATGTAGAAATCAACAGGAAAAATCAATTCATTCACCTTAACTAAGACATCCTCTACGACACCTCTAGGGTATGCATTGGACTTATCATCTAATTGAATGATAACTCGAGTATCTTTCATCGGACCTAGCTGTAACTCTTTGTAAATAGAGAAAGACATAACATTAATAGATGCTCCTAAGTCTAACATGACTTTTTCTACCTTTTTGTTCCTAATGATGCAAGGGATAGTGAACATACCTAGGTCTCGACACTTTTGAGGCAACTTGCGTTGAATTATTGCTGAGACATTTTCTCCTACCCTGATTTTTGCATCCCTTCCATACCTTATCTTCTTGGCACACAGCTCCTTCAAGAACTTCGCATATCTAGGGACTTGCTTGATAGTATCAATCAGGGGTAGGTTGATCTCGACTTTCTTGAAAAGCTCAAAGATCTCTTTCTCGTCTTTCTCTTTCTTGTGCCGTGCCAACCTAGAAGGAAAAGGAGCTGCATTAATGGGGTTAGGGATTTTAGACAAAATCTGTACCTCATTAGGAGCAATCTGTGCAGCAGGTTGTGTGCCCTTAGCATTGGGTCTGTCATCAGATTCTGCAGTTTGCCCACTCAGCGTGTGGTTGTGCCGCTTCTGTTTCTCATCCTCTACTAACTCTTTCCCACTCCAAAGAGTCACAACACTGACATTTCCTCTCGGATTTTGCTCGGCTTGAGATGGTAGCTTCCCGGTGTGCCCTTGCAGCTTGTTCAAATGAGTGGCAAGTTAGGTGATCTGTGTGCCCATGCTGCCCAAGGTGGCTTGCGTTTCTTGCTGAAAGGCCTTTTGGCTCTGCGCTAGACTACTCACGAGGTTGGTGCTTTGCTCTAGACTCTTCATGATCTCACTCATAGATGGTGTGGATCGGTCTGTGTGGGCATACGGCTCACCCCTTGGGGGTCTCCGTGGCAAATCTCCTACTGAGGGTGGATCTCCAAGCTGTCTCCAACGGAAATTCAGATGATCTCTCCAACCAGGATTGTAGGAATTGGAATAAGGATCATTATTCCGCTTTCTCCTAAAATTGTCTCCTCGCGGAGCATCATAATTTATTCCTCTAAGAGCATCTTGCTGCGCATCGCCTGATCCGTAACAAGCTTGTTCAATGGGTGGCTCATGCAAATTGGGACACTCGTCAGTGAAATGTCCATGCTCGGAACAAACTCCGCAGCGGTTTGGCCTTGTGTGCGCCACAGCCAAGCCTCGGACTAGGGAGGTAAGAGCATCTATCTTCTCATTCACTTCTGACCCTTCAGCTCGGTCGATTGCCCTTACAGGTCGATGTCTGCTGTCATCTTCTTCTTCGTATTGCTGTCCTCCAGAAGCCATGTCGATTATGAGCTGTTTGGCCTCGCCGAGGGTTTTGTTGGTAAGAGATTCCCCGCTGGCAGCATCGACAATTTTCCTATCAAAAGAAGACATGCCACAGTAAAAATAATTAGTCAGAAGCTGATAATCAGTGAACCCATGGTCCGGGCATTTGCGGCAGAGTTGTTGAAATCTCTCCTAGTATTCGGCCAAGCTTTCATTCAGTTTTTGTTTGATGCTGCTGATAGCCATTCTCAGATTTGCAGCTCGAGTTTCAGGAAAGAACTTTCTCAGGAATTGTCCTTCTAATTCCGCCCAAGTGGTAATAGATTCCGGTGGCAAATCAAACAACCAATCTCGTGCCTTTCCTTGCAAAGTGTGAGAAAAAGTGAGTAACCTTAAGTTATTAGCAGTAAAACCAGTAGGTTTTAAAGTTGAGCACACGAGATCAAATTCAGATAAATGCTTGTGTGCACTTTCTCCCGGCAAATCACCAAACTTCGGTAACACTTGGATGAATGCAGGTCGGATCTCCGCATTATTGGCAATCGGGGGCAGCACAATGTAGATGGGTCTGTTACTCCGAAGACGACCGATTTCCCTGATGAGAGGCTCATGATCGGGTCCATGATCAGCCACGTTGGCATGGATGAGGGCTCTTCCTGCGGCAAGGCCTTGCGGGTTCGGTGGTGGATCTTCATTATTGGCCATGTCGAGGTGTTGATCAGCTTCAAGAGTCCTTGTAGGCTTTTGGTAGTCTTCCTCAATCGGTGTAACGTTCTCTCTGGCTCTGGATCGAACACTAAATTTTTATCTGTAGAAGAACGGGTCATGTACCAGAAAAATTAAAAATAAAACAAAGTAAATACAAACTGAAAATTTCGAGTAATCACTGCTTTTAGAACCGGTCCCCGGCAATGGCGCTAAAATTTGGTGCGTCGTTTTTCACCAAAAATAAATGTTCCGACTTTCATCGGCAAGCCCACACTGCAGAGTACAGTGGCGAGCAGGATCATCTCCCAAAGGACCGGCAAGAATTACTCATGACTTTCAGTCTGCGTGCCCAAACTTCCAGAAAATGGTTTTTGTGTGAATTATATAACAAAATATATTGAAGAATTAAATGACTAACTAAAGAAAATATTTATGTAAACGAACTGATTTAAATCAATGACAAAAGGGTATTCCGGATCCAACAAACTCCACTCCACTTATAATACCGATCACAGATGCAATAATTAATTAATCAAACCATGCAAATCAATTATAGTCATCGAAGACGCTTCTGACATGACCCGATTCTTAACTTACAGACTCTGACGCAGGACTGTAAAATTAACTCTGTTATTCCCTTAGTCTTTGAGCAACCATTTTACCACTTATTAAACCTAAACCAGGATTAAGTATGGCCGATTTAATTGGCTTAGCAATTAATCACAACCTACCAAATATTTGCAACTATTCGATAGACTTAGAATAATTAACAACTCGAACTACAAGAATAACAGATACATGCATCAATTAATTATGAACAAACAATTAGATATCACAGTTATATAAGCAGAGCTTCGTCGTCGTCACCAGAATACGAGAAAATTAGCTACGTTGCATGTTGGAATCGAGTAACAATAAATTGTGGAATTGTGCGATGATGATATCGAAGAGAAGAAGAAAATAAAACTGAATTAAAACCGTTTACTGGCTTCGTTTCTAGTCTAGAACGTCCGTCCTCGATAGAATAAACTAGATACCTAATATATATTTACAATCCATAAAAGATAGAGTCTCTATTAGGAAATAAAATCTTAATCTAGGTAAATTCCATGCAAAATACTCCTAAAGGCGGTGGAGAGGGATTTTCGCGTCCAGGTTCACGCGTGGGCCGAGAGTTGGGCTCAGCAAGCCCAAAACGTGTAGTGGACTGGGCCTCCAGAAACTTGCTTCGATCATCCAGCTGCATGCCCTTTCAGCTTGACCCGCTCGAACTTCTCCCTTATCCTTCACTTAGATCTTTTCTTGCACCAAAAACCTGCCTCTTTTCTCCATTTTTGTACCATGTCCCTACACAACTTAACAACATATCAAAGCATCAAAATACACTAATATAGGGTAAATAATAAGGAGAAAAGACACCAAAAAGTAGTGATAATAACAAGTAGAATACGTCCTATCACCTCCCTACTAAAATAGGGGAATCACAACACCATCACCAAAGAAACATCAAGAACAACAATCTTGGAATACACAAATTAAATTAGGAGGAGAAAACTTTCATGTAGCAACTATTGGAGAAGATTTGGAACAATTCTAAACACTACAAGAAATGCGCTCATACACCACGGTTTTTGGCGGTGGTGTATGCCAAAATAAAACCGTGGTGTGAAGAGGCGTCGTCTGTGTGCGCGCTCAAAGACCACGGTTTTTAACTGTGGTCAATTTACCACAGTTTTGTTAAAACCGTGGTGAACTAACGACGATTTTGATATCCAATCGTGGTTGATTTACCACGATTTTAACAAAACCGTGGTAAATCAACGACGGTTTTAAACAAACTGTGGTAATTTTTTTATATTTTTTCAATTTTTTTATTTTTATACCGTTAGTTAATAATCTAGCTGTATAATCACAACCATCTGAAAGATAAAAACTTATCCAAAAACATTTTATATTAAATCAATATCCAAAATACATAGTCAATCAAAATATGTAAAATTCACTATTACAAAGATTCGATTACTTATTTAAAACTACTCAGTAATAAGTCCAAAGTTCTATTACATAAATCTTACTAATTTCAATAGGTAGCACGATGACGTTGGGAGACAAGGAGCCAGGTAATGCTCATAACAACCTGCCATGAAAAGCTTCAGAATTTTTTAGACAAACTATAGATGAAATTAGTACCTGAATAGACAGCCAAATAGCTTCCATAACCATGATGTCCTCGAGATCAAGGTCAAACTCGTCCTCCCTGCATTCAGAGTCAACATAATACCAAAATATAATGACTGTCACACGTTTAATTGTCCACCAAATCTCTAGGAAGCAACCAATAATCACATTAGTCACAGGTTGCAATTATTATAATGCTTATATTAAAAATGAGGAAAGAAATTTTTCCTAGGTGGATATCTGTGTTACTGTGCGTGGTGGACTTTGAAAAGTGCTTCATACTCATGGAAAAGATTCTAGCAACATTAAATGTTGTAGATTCCAACTTTTGATAAAAATGGCAGTTAAATCAGAGAGAAAAAAATAACTTTTGTTCAATTCTAAATGCATGGCACAAAACGTAGCAAAGGCATCTTATGCATCTTTGCCACTTTTCCTTCAAGCCCCCTAACACATAGGTATTATCTGGATCTAATTCCATTTCCACTCTCATAGTTTCTCTTCATCAGTTCATACGTTTGTGGTAGCTGTCATTACTATCAGAAAACAGATATTGCTAATTGATTCATCTCTATTACAGCCCACGCCAAATTTTGTTTTTTCCATGTATCTCAGGACATCGCAAAAACCTACAAATAAGCTTTCCACTATCTCTAAAAATGGAAAAGAGATGTGTACATTAATCACATTCAGAAACAATGAAGCCAATTTTTCACTGTGTGTGCATGCAGGCAGGCGTGTGTGTAAAAGTGATGAGATATTTTTACTACTTAGAGTTTTAATACCCAACTTAACTTGCAAGTATACAAGCAGATTGTAGTACAAGAAAAATCGGGGTCGAATCCATAGGGAATTTAGATAATCCAAGGCATGCAAGCACCATATGCATATCGTTTTACAAGTCAAGCATCACAAAATCATAGGTTGAATTTGATTTTTTTTCTTTTACTCTAAACGTGGAAATTAACAAATCGCGGAAATAAACTAGAATAAACTCAAACAATCACAAATCCACTAAAAGAGGTAACAAATGATAGGTAAAAGAAATCCTAGGGTAATATTCATCAACACGAACGGTGGGTTTCAAGATTAAAAAGCAAATTAATTCCACTCAAGATTAATTCCAACCAAGAGTAATCCTAGACTCTCTCGAGTTTCTAAGATATAATTGAGTAAAAGGGAATTCTCCTATCTCTAGGACTAAACTCCAATTTTCTCAAATTCAAGCACAATTAATCAACCAAAAATCCACTTAGGCATAAATTCTCATTTAATACCTAATGGGTCCCATAAATCAACTCCTAATGCTAATTAGTCTTTCTCAAAACATAATCAACATAAAATCCAACTCAAGGAGGCCAACCCTAGTTAGATAAATCCAAACCATTAATCCACGGAAATACAAAGAGAGGGAATCAACATGCTTTTCTATCCATTCACCCAACCATTTAATGTCAAATCATATCACCCTAGGACTACAAAATTTAGCTAGACATATCCAAACATGAAACTAAACAAAAATGAATAAAGAAGAAAGAAATCACAATCATAGATAAGAGTAAACCCGAAAAGGGACGAAACAATCTTCAAACTTCCTTTTTGCTTCCAAAGTCTTCACAACTTCCACACTTGTATTCCAAAACATTCTCTCCAAAACTCAATTTCTCAATTTGGGGGCTAATAATTTTTAAGTGTTGCCCTAGTTTGAAAGAGGGTGGGTATTTATACCCCTAAAAATTCGCAAAATAAAAATAAAACAAAAATGAAATAAAAATGCCAAAATTCAGAACGGAACAAGGGGGCGCGACACGGGCTCGGTCGCGCCCCGTTCGAGCCGCGCCAGGAGGCGCGACCGAAGTGGTCGCGCCAGATATCTTCCGGTCGGGCCGCGCCTAATAACACACTTTCATGGCCTCTGCATGGACGCTCGATCGCGCTTGGCCTGCACCCGCGTCGCTCCTGGCTTGGGTCACGCCTGGTGGCGCGACCGAGGTGGTCGCGCCTCCTAGGCGTGAGTCGGGCCACGCCGTTTGCCGTGTTTTTGGGGCCTCTGCATGGATGCACACTCGCGCCGCTCCTGCACCCGGATCGCGCCAGCTTCGGTCTTTTGAGTCCCGACTCGATCGGCTTTGCCCTGAAATTGCACGACAGTGTTTAAAAACACTTATTATAAAATAAAACAGAAAAGAAGCATTAGAACAATCAAAATATATGAAAAGATCAATAAAACGAATATGTTATGCTCAGAAATACGGGTGAAAATCCCGTTTGTCAACTCCCCCAAACTTAAACACTTGTTTGTCCTCAAACAAGAAATAGAAACACAAGGAATTGATAGAAGCAAACATATGGGATTTTCAAGCCTTGATGCCTCAGAAGAAAAAGCTAAAGCTCATGCGATGAAAACGAGATCTAAGCACATAAAGATCAAATTATGAAACTTCAGCTCCTCTCTTTCAGTTGAAGAATCAAACACACAATTGAACCTCACGGGGTCAAAAAGGGTGCATTTTCACTCAACATAAAGCAATACTAACATGCAACCATAAGCTTGCAAAATAACTCGAAATCATCACAATATATGCTAGAAACAAGAATCACATAGGTCTTTCGGGTTGAAGCGTTCGGCTCTTAGGATGGGTAGGAAAAGTATGGAGAAGAGTGGCTTCCATTCTAAACCATGTCTAATGCAAATCTAAGCAAAACAATCTACAAGCTTTCTTCTACCCTCCACAAATTCTCTTGGGGACAATGCAACAATAAAACAGATAGCCCTTAGCCTACTTTTAGTGCACTTCTCCTATGAGGACGCATTTACTTTCAACACAACCTCTAGAGTGATCATTTGTTCTTCTCCTCAATCATGATTTCTCTTTTTTTTTTCTTTTTAATCTTCACTCTATTATTTCTTTGTTTAGTTCTAGGAGAAGGACTCTATTTGAATTTATCAAGGCAATGATCATATTCTTCATTCTCTAGACATTTCACATTTTATGCTCCCCAAGCAGTTGTCGTTCCCAACCTACTATTCTCATCAATTTCCACTACCCTTGGTTTTTCAACAAAAATAATTTTCAACATGGCTCAAAAGGGGTGGACAAAGGATGTATTTTGTAGAAAAAGAAAAATCGTAGGCTCAAAATTTTGAACAAGAACCGCCTTAGGTCATCTTCATGTTTCTATAAGCACATACATAATCATATGAGTTTGTAGAGCAAGTTCTAGAGATGCTAGCATTGTTGAAGAAACTCTCAATCAAGGAAAATAAAAAGGCCCAAATCTCACGTAATATGCAAGATATGCCAGAATTTCATAATTTAATCTATATGCTAATCACCAATTACTCATTTCCATGCATGATTTTTCAAAAATTTTGCACAAATTCATCATCATAGGCAAGGTTACACAAATCCCTAGTCATGCTCACTCTCATCCTGCTTTCCTCTACTCATGCAAAGAGGACAAATAAATGCTCAAAGATAGTAAAAATATCGAAACAAGATTCACACCCAAATCCGAGCATAACTTATTACATAGCCCAAATAAAATCCTAATGATCAAATATATCCATACAAATCAACGGAGCTATCAAATTATCCTAAATAAACATAAACATAACATAGTATCCAAATAACAAAACCAAATAACATAAAACATAAATTGTTCAAGAGAACTAAGAAAGACTAAAGGCTTGAGCTCAACAGGTCACCACGGGCATATCCCCTCCCCAAACTTGCACCATGCCAAAGGTAGGTCAAGTTTGGGTGGAAGACTTGTGGGACCGTTGAGAGAGAGGCAAACTTAGTTCTCAGAGTGATCTCTGTCTTGAGGTGGCTGCTATGGCTGGTATGGAGGATATGGCGGATATGGATACGGATATGGAGGGTACTGCTGAAACTGCTGAGGAGGCCGCTGTGAAGATGAGCTCTGTCCAGTCCACTGCCTCATGTAACCTGCAAAATCATTGAAACCAGATTGAAAAGTATTGAAATTTCCTTGCAGGCCCTGGATTTCAGCACTGATCCCGGTGAAACGGGAATCAACATGGGACTGGAGGTTCGAAAACCTTGTGTCCATCTCCTCATGCATGTCCGTGAAACGGGCGCCCAGATCCTCCTGCAATCCAGTGAAGCGTGCATCAAAGTTCTCTTGCAGCCCCGTGAAACGCAAATCCATCTCCGTTCGCATATCCCCAAATCTGGAAGTCATATCTACCCGCATATTTCCCAAGTTGGCCATCATCTCTGTCATCATCCCTTCCATGTTGCTGAACCTCTCCTCCTGCACATCCTCCCTAGACCGCCTCGCTCCCCTGGGCGCCTGAGATGTAGATGCTTCCCCTTGAGGGGGCCTACGTGGACCGGCATCAATCATGGTCATCAGGGCGTGGTGCTCTGGTGTGCTCATCATCCAGTTCCGCTGATCCTCAAAAGTGGTGATTGAGGTGAAAGTGGGATTGGGGAGCGGAAACTGGACTCGATTCTTCAAGAGGAATTAGAATGGAGGTGGAGCAGCAGAGCCTATCATTCGAGCGTTACAGAGATGTTGCAAATTTATCCTCCTGGATCCGGGCACAACAACATAATTGGTGAGGTCTACATCCAAAGCTCGAGCAATTGGGGTGATCAATCCCCCAATGCAGATCTTCCCACTACCCGGTGCAGCCTGCCTCTTGCACTGGTCAACAAAATGAGCTGCAAAGTCCACGTTGATCGCTTTCAACATACAGCATATTATGTAGATTTCCTGAGTGCGGAAACCACTATTCTCGTGACGGGCTAGAACTGTGGATGAGAGGATCCGCTGAATGTAACGGAAGACCGAATTCTGGATGTGAGAGGCCTTAGCTTTGCTCGAGTCATAACGGACCATCCTGTGATCGGGGTCCATGATACGCCTCCAAAAGTCCTCGAGGCGGAAAGTAGGGTGCGAGTTAAAGATTCCATCATGCGGAGTGTCAAACATACGGTTCATCTCAGCCATAGTGAACCGCCAGTTCTGGTTTCCCAGTCGAAACTTGCACCAAATGGGCCCCTTTGCATCAGTAGACTTGACTCTTAGTGTAGCCAGGAATTCTTTTACTAGCACTGGGTAAGTCACCCATCCTCTCTCTAGCACGTGTGTCCAACCCAGTCATCCAAACAACCTCCAAACATCCTCGTTAATTCCCAATTGTCGGGCAGCCGCCGCATTCGCAAACTTGGTTGCCTTAATCTCAAAATGTTTAGACAGTCGCAACCATTTCTTTCTGTGCTCATGTTTCAGTAGATGGACTCCCACTTCGCTTGGGTGATCTCCATTCCAATTCAATGGGGAGAACGAGGCCTCATCCTTCTCTACTTCATCTTCATCAATATCATCTTCTTCTCCTTCGTTATCTTCATCGTCCCCTGCTTCTTCGTCATCAAATTCCTCATTTTCTTCTTCCTCTTCTTCATTACCCTCATCATAATCCCGAGCTTCCTCCTCACTACTCTCGGACTCTACTTGTCTCCTTCGATGTGCCTCCCTACCTCGTCGAGCCATACCTTGAATAAACAAAATATGATTCCATCAAACACAAATTTTTGAGGATAAAACACAAAACAGGCGTAGGCACCACTTTAGACCACTAACACACTTTCAACCCCTTCAACTACTCACTACACCCAAACAACATTCATGTCAACTATACACAACTTTACATGTCAAGATTTGCATCAAAAGCTAGCATAGAGGGGCATCATTCTAGATCAAACATCACGGGGCATATAATTGCACAACTAAAGCTCATCAAAGGTATAAAATTCCAAATGACACATACAATCCCCTAAAATCTCCATAATCTCTATTCATGCTTCATCAATCCATCATGCTTTTCATTCGGGGTTCCCAACAACAATAGACCGCAATGTGACCCAATTGGGGTTTGGCTATCATGGGTACATGCATGAAGGTGCAAGAAATATGGCATTTTTCCCAAAATTACCAAAACCTTAAATGCACAAAATTCACATTTCAACACAAATAGCTAGAACTTCACAAATTTCACCATCACTAAGGTCTATGGGTGAGATTAATTTCAATTGTGGCAACAAAATCATAATCAATCAACAAGAATCAAATTATCCCCAAATTGCATAGAACCCTAGGTTTTGGGAATTCTAAAATGTGACCAAAAATACCAAAATTGAACAAAAAATTGGCTAGGATTCATGGATAGGAGCATCATTAAGCCAAGAACAAACATTGTCAAGAGTAACACATGATTTTTCCCAAATAATGTTTGAAGTTCAAATTTAAACCATAGAAAAAGAAAATGGGGAGAGTAGAAACGCCATACCTTAGATTGGGGTGTCCTTGTGTATGGAAGAGTGACAAATTGTGGAGAAATGAAGAGTGAGCGTGTGTGGGTGCGAGAGTTTAGAGAAATCGAGAAGAAGAAGTGAAAAGAAATGAAAGGGGGAGAGGGGTTTAAAAACCCGTAAGTCAGGCGCGACTGAGGGAGCGCGACTTCTCTGGGCAGTCGGGCCGCGCCTCAGGGCGTGACTGAGTTGCTCGCGCCAGCCTTTACTAGGTCGGGCCGCGCCTCGGGGCGCGACTGAGCTTCTCGCGCCAGCCCATCTCTGAGTCGCGTCGCGCCCGGCAACGTGGTTTTGCACCCTCTGTGTACACGCGCACTCGCGCTGACTCTGGCACCGGGTCGCGCCATACTGTGCTCGGGGCTCCATACTTGATGAAATTTTGGCCCTATCCCCTGCACTTTTGCACTACACTAACCAAACTATTAAAAACCACAAAAAAGACAAAATCAAAAATGACAAGATAAATAAAACCAACAAAAATTAAGAAAACATAAAAAGGATTAAGAAAATTAAAATAAAACACAAATAAACATTGGGTTGCCTCCCAACAAGCGCTAAGTTTAACGTCGTTAGCTCGACGGGGTTACCAATCATTAGGCATCTTGTAGGTAACACGTGGTAGGCTCAAGTTTGTCTTCGGGTGTGTAGAATTTCTTGACTCGATGTCCATTTACTACAAAAAGGCATCCATCCCTTCCCTTGAGCTCAATGGCGCCTCTATTAAAAATCCTCTCAATCGTGAATGGGCCACTCCACTTTATTTTCAACTTCCCGGGGAAGAGCTTAAGTCTTAAATTAAATAGAAGTACCTCGTCTCCCAGGGCCAATTCTTTGTTTCTTATGAGCTTGTCATGGTAACACTTTGCCCGGAGCTTGTAAATTGAGGAATTTTCAAAAGCTTCCATCCTAAACTCGTCAAGTTCATTCAATTGGAAGATCCGTTCTCCCCTCGATGCCATATGATCAAAATTGAGCTTCTTTGTTGCCCAAAAAGCCTTATGAGTGAGCTCAACTGGTAAGTGGCATGACTTTCCAAAGACGAGTTGATATGGTGACATTCCTAACGGCGTCTTATAGGGGGTCCTATATGCCCAAAGTGCCTCATCCAACAATGAGGCCCAGTCCTTGCCATTAGTCTTAACTACCTTTTGCAGAATTTGCTTGACTTCTCTGTTTGCTAACTCCGCCTGACCATTGGCTTGGGGGTGATATGGTGTGGTGATTTTGTGCTTCACCCCATGCCGAGCAAGTAGCATCGACATCCATCTATTGCAGAAGTGGGAACCGCCATCACTGATGAGAGCTCTTAGAGCACCGAAACGTGTGAGTATGTTCCTCCTCAAGAATTTGAGTACCACCTTAGAGTCATTCGTCTTTGTGGGCACCGCTTCTATCCAACGGGACACATAATCAACGGCCAAAAGTATGTACACATTTCTTTCAGAGGCTACAAACGGACCCATAAAATCTATACCCCACACATCGAAGAGTTCCACTTCAATTGAATTTCTCATAGGCATCTCGTCTCTTTTGGAAATTGACCCCATCTTCTGACATTGTTCACAACTCTTTACAAACCCTCCTGCGTCTTTAAACAATGTAGGCCAATAGAATCCACTTTGGAGAACCTTCCTAGCGGTCCGGTTGGCACCAAAATGGCCACCACTTAGCTCGGTATGGCATGCTTCAAGGATTTCTCTCTATTGATCTTCAGGTATACACCTCCTCAAAATCAAGTCGGCACAGCGTCTATATAGGTATGGTTCATCCCAAATGAAAAACTTTACATCATGAAAGAATTTTTTTCTTTTATAACTCTCGAGCTCCACAGGTTTGACCCCTGCCACCAAGTAATTCACAAAGTCCGCAAACCACGGTGTTGTGGCTCTTATGGCTAGTATCCTTTCATCCGGAAAATCATCATTTATTGGACTCTTGTCATCTAACTCATCCGAGGTATGTTCAAGCCGAGAAAGGTGGTCCGCCACCACATTCTCACAACCTCTCCGGTCCTTGATCTCCAAGTCAAACTCTTGCAGCAACAAAATCCATCGTATCAATCTAGGTTTGGAATCCTTCTTAGCAAATAGATGTCGCAGGGCCGCATGATCTGTATGCACGATAGTTCGGGCCCCAATGAGGTAGGGCCGGAACTTATCAAAAGCATATACGACCGCCAACAACTCTCTTTCCGTGGTTGTGTAATTAATTTGTGCTGGGTCCAAAGTCTTGCTTCCGTAGTAGATCACCCAGAACAACTTTTCTCTTCTTTGCCCTAATGCGGCCCCCACGGCTACCTCGCTTGCATCACATATGAGCTCAAACGGCTCGCTCTAATCCGGGGCAATGAGTATCGGGGCTGTCATAAGGGCCTTCTTCAGGGTCTCAAATGCCTGCATACATTCGCCATCAAACACAAACTCATTAGATTTTTCAAGCAATTTACACAAAGGTTTCAAAAATTTTGAAAAATCCTTAATGAAACGCCGATAGAACCTGGCATGGCCAAGGAAACTCCGGACTTCCTTTTCATTAGTAGGGGGTGGAAGCTTCTCAATGGTTACTATTTTGGCTCGATCCACCTCCAAGCCTGCAGCGGACACTTTGTGGCCAAGGACTATTCCGTCTCTCACCATAAAATGGCATTTTTCCTAGTTTAAAACAAGGTTAGTTTCCTCACAATGCTACAAAACTCATGTTAAGTTATCCAAGAAATTATCAAAAGAATTCCCAAAGACCGAGAAATCATCCATAAAGACCTCCATTATCTTTTCAATTAAATCATGAAAGATTGACATCATGCATCTTTGGAAAGTAGCCGGAGCATTACACAAACCGAAAGACATCATGCGAAAAGTAAAAATTCCATAGGGACAAGTGAATGCTGCCTTATGTTGGTTTTCAAGAGCTATTAGAATTTGATTGTACCCGGAATAGCCATCTAGAAAACAATAGAACTCATATCCGGCTAACCTATCCAACATTTGATCAATGAATGGTAGGGGAAAATGGTCCTTCATAGTGGCAGCATTTAGAGCTCGATAATCTATGCAAACCCTCCAACATGTGACAACTCTAGTAGCAATGGATTCACTACCCTCATTTTGGACTACTATAATGCACCCCTTTTTGGCTACAGCCTGAGTGGGGCTAACCCACTCGCTATCAGATATAGCATAAATTATACCCGCATCAAGCCATTTCAAAACTTCTTTTCTCACGACTTCTTGCATAATGGGGTTTAACCTTCGTTGTGGTTGCACACGTGGTTTGTATTCATCCTCAAGCAAAATTCTATGCATACACACAGACGGGCTAATCCCTTTCAAGTCAGCAATAGACCAACCTAGAGTGGACTTATACTTCCTCAAGACTCTAAGCAATTTATCTAGCTCACATGCTGACAAATAAGCCGACACTATCACGGGGTAAGTTTCATTTTCACATAAGAAAGCATACCTCAAGTGTCCTGGAAGGGGCTTCAACTCTTCCTTGGTCTCCTTTTTCTCTCCTACTTCATTCTTCAGTGCTTCTTCTTTTTCATCCCTTAATGGAAAAAGCGATTTCCTAATCTTGGGATTTCCTGTGGGGAATCAAGAGTAAACACACAATCCACAATATCGATATTATCATTAAAATCATCAAGAGAAGAAGAAGAGTAGAGGGATGCAAACAAGATGGTCTCCAAGGGGTCTTGAGAGATGCAATTCTCCATCATTGTCTCTTCAACACATTCTTCTACAATCTTCATCACGTTACACTCTTCCACTCTCATGGACTCCTCGTTATCATCATGAAACTTCATAGCATTGTAAATCGAAAATGTACTACTTTCATCATTCAAACGAAGTGTGAGCCCTCCTTTCGACACGTCAATGAGTGCATTTCCCGTTGCCAAAAATGGCCTTCCCAAAATGAGGGGTACATTTTTGTCCTCCTCCATGTCCAAGACGACGAAAACCACGGGGAATATGAAGTCGTTCACCTTAACGAGAACATCTTCTACAATTCCCTTTGGGTAGGTTAGCGACCTATCCGCCATTTGCAAACAGATTGTCGTGGGTTTTATCTCTCCCACATTTAACCTAAGGAAAAATGACAATGACATGAGATTTATACTTGCACCAAGATCACAAAGGGCCCTCCTCTCTTGGCTATCTCCAATGGTCACTGTGATGTTAAAACTTCCAGGGTCCTTCATTTTGGCGGGCAATTTTTGTTGAATCAATGCACTACAATTTTCCGTTAGATTAACGGTCTCATAATTTCCCAACCTCCTTTTCTTCGTAACTACCTCCTTAAAATTTTTAGCATACGTAGGCATTTGTTGTAAAGCCTCCACAAGGGGTATGTTTATTTGCACTCTTCTGAAGATGTCCAAAAATTTGGAAAATTGTTCCTCATGTTTAATTTTTCGAAGCCTCTGAGGATAAGGCACATCCATCTTTGACTCAACTTCTCTTTGATTCCTAGGGACCCCTTTTGATTTCCTTATAGCATCTTCCTTCTCACCTTCATCATCCCCTCTTTGTTCTTCCCTTGGCTCTTCCTCACCCAAAACTTCTTTCTTTTGATCGGGCATATCGGGCTCCTTATAAGATGTCCCACTTCGAAGGGTTATTGCCTTGCAATTCTCCTTGGGGTTAATGGTAGTGTTTGAGGGGAATTGTCCCGGGTGGTGTTGACTTCCTAAAGCCGAGGCAAGTTGCCCCATCTGTTTTTCTAACACCTTTAGTTGAGTATTCACCGCGGCTTGATTTCCCTCTATCTTCTCAAAACGTACTTGAGAATCCCCCATGTATTTATCAGTCTTATTCATGAAAGCCATAAGGAGCTCGTCAAGTTTGGGCTTCTTGTCCTTATCAATGACTCCATTTGTGACCGAAAATCCGGGAGGCGGTTGGAGGTGATTGTTCTGGTTTGAGTAAGAAAGATTTGGATGTGGTGGCCTAGGATGATATTGGTTTCCACCTTGCCCTTGTGGTCCTCCAAAGTGAGGCTTAAAACCTTGATTGAAAGGCCTTTGGTAGCCCCCATAGTTCCCTTGACCAACGAAGCTCGCTTCCTCTAAGTTAGGCATGATTTGAGGCTCCGGTCTTGGAGATGCCATAGCCTCTATTTTAGAGTTCATAGTAGTTATCTGGGCGGCTAAAAGGGCTATGGCATCATTGTTTGTAGTTTCCACCTTTTTCAAGATTTGTACATTTTCCCGCTCCCCCGGCCATTGATAGGCGTTGGAGGCCATTTCCTCGATGATTGTGACGGCTTCTTCGGGTCCTCGATTTAGTAATGATCCTCCGGCCGACACATCCA
This sequence comes from Perilla frutescens, assembly GCA_026008535.1. Taxonomy (NCBI): domain Eukaryota; kingdom Viridiplantae; phylum Streptophyta; class Magnoliopsida; order Lamiales; family Lamiaceae; genus Perilla; species Perilla frutescens. The sequence goes on along the minus strand of BRKX01000010.1, from coordinate 46,640,247 downwards.
GAATACTTCGAACGTTGGACTTGCAACCCCCATAAAAAATGCAGACTTGATGATTCGTGCCAAAATCGTGGCCCGGACACTTGCGAAGCATCTCTCTAAACCGCTCCCAAGCTTCACACAATGACTCTTCATCCCTTTACTTGAATTGAGTTATTTCTCCCTTTAACTTTAATCTCTTTTCAGGAGGAAAGAATTTCTGAAGGAATTTAGAGAGCAAGTCATTCCATGAGGTGAATGAACCGGGTGGTTGGATCAACCACCATGTTCGTGCTTTGTCCCGCAGTGAGAAATAAAATAGCTTCAAATGGATTGCATCCTCGGGCACCCCATTAATCTTAACCGTTCGAGCGATCTCCAAAAATTGGTGGACATGTTCGTGCGGATCTTCAAGTGCCGTCCCGCCAAATTGGTTTTGGGACACCATAGCCATCAATGCTGGCTTCAATTCGAAGTTGTTGGCTTGTATAGCCGGCCCATTGACAACCCCCTCATTAAGCATAGGTTGGAAAAGGTTCCGAATTGGCGCTTCTTCAACTCGAGCCCTCACTTCCTCTTGGACCCGAAGTTGTCCTCTCATCTCTTCAAGCTGTCTTTGCATTTGAAGAATCAACGGATCTTGGATGGGAGGCGGATGTGGTGGATTATCCGCCATTCTATGTCTTCTTCTTCTTCTTCGAGCATTGTTGTGACGACTCATGGCTTCGATCTCGATATCTAACTCGAGCAATGGGTCACCACGTGCCCTTGTATACATACACCACCTGCGAACAACTTAAAGTAAGTTTGATACTTAAATAAAATAAGACAGAACCACTTGATCTAGCAAACAACACTTATATTGATGTTGCATAAAAAGACTTGAATAAAACTAAGATTCCCCGGCAGCGGCGCCAAAAACTTGATGAGATATTTTTACTACTTAGAGTTTTAATACCAAACTTAACTTGCAAGTATACAAGTAGATTGTAGTACAAGAAAAATCGGGGTCGAATCCACAGGGAATTTAGATAATCCAAGGCATGCAAGTACCATATGCACATCGTTTTACAAGTCAAGCATCACAAAATCATAGGTTGAATTTGATTTTTTTTCTTTTACTCTAAATGTGGAAATTAACAAATCGCGGAAATAAACTAGAATAAACTCAAACAATCACAAATCCACTAAAAGAGGTAACAAATGATAGGTAAAAGAAATCCTAGGGTAATATTCATCAACACGAACGGTGGGTTTCAAGATTAAAAAGCAAATTAATTCCACTCAAGATTAATTCCAACCAAGAGTAATCCTAGACTCTCTCGAGTTTCTAAGATATAGTTGAGCAAAAGGGAATTCTCCTATCTCTAGGACTAAACTCCAATTTTCTCAAATTCAAGCACAATTAATCAACCAAAAATCCACTTAGGCATAAATTCTCATTTAATACCTAATGGGTCCCATAAATCAACTCCTAATGCTAATTAGTCTTTCTCAAAACATAATCAACATAAAATCCAACTCAAGGAGGCCAACCCTAGTTAGATAAATCCAAACCATTGATCCACGGAAATACAAAGATAGGGAATCAACATGCTTTTCTATCCATTCACCCAACCATTTAATGTCAAATCATATCACCCTAGGACTACAAAATTTAGCTAGACATATCCAAACATGAAACTAAACAAAAATGAATAAAGAAGAAAGAAATCACAATCATAGATAAGAGTAAACCCGAAAAGGGACGAAACAATCTTCAAACTTCCTTTTTGCTTCCAAAGTCTTCACAACTTCCACACTTGTATTCCAAAACTTTCTCTCCAAAACTCAATTTCTCAATTTGGAGGCTAATAATTTTTAAGTGTTTCCCTAGTTTGAAAGAGGGTGGGTATTTATACCCCTAAAAATCTGCAAAATAAAAATAAAACAAAAATGAAATGAAAATGCCAAAATTCAGAACGGAACAAGGGGGCGCGACATGGGCTCGGTCGCGCCCCGGTTGGGCCGCGCCAGGAGGCGCGACCGAGGTGGTCGCGCCAGATATCTTTCGGTCGGGCCGCGCCTAATAACACACTTTCGTGGCCTCTGCATGGACGCTCGATCGCGCTTGGCCTGCACCCGCGTCGTGCCTGGCTCGGGTCACGCCTGAGTCGGGCCACGCCGTTTGCCATGCTTTTGGGGCCTCTGCATGGATGCACACTCGCGCCGCTCCTGCACCCGGATCGCGCCGGCTTCGGTCTTTTGAGTCCCGACTCGATCGGTTTTGCCCTGAAATTGCACGACAGTGTTTAAAAACACTTATTATAAAATAAAACGGAAAAGAAGCATTAGAACAATCAAAATATATGAAAAGATCAATAAAATGAATATGTTATGCTCGGAAATACGGGTGAAAATCTCGTTTGTCAAAAAGCGAGAGAGACCACAATCCCAGCACAGGATTAGCAAACTACTTGAGCCTAGTTTCCCACTTTAGCCCCAATGGTCAAATTTAAGCTACAATATCCACTCGAGAAAGCTAGTAACATACTACATAGAGGGACTAATCATATAACCAGAACACCCCATATATGTCCTTGTAGAAAAGTGGGGGCATGCTTATGGTTATCACTATGGGAAGATTATATGGAGTTATTTTATTATTTGATGTTTTTATTTAATTAAGTTCCTAGTTTATTAAAAGGTTCCTTTTGTGTCAGTCATGTATTGAACTGACTCTAGGGCCATAGAGTGGGTTAAAATATAAATATGATCAAGAGACATACAAAGCCCATCGACATAAAAAACCTCGAATGTACTTCTAGAAAAATGTTAAATAATTCTCATGTCATCCCTACTTTTCCTATCCAGGTAAGAGAAGCACCGAAATAAAACAGCATACTTATCCCCTTCTTATGCACAATGATGAGACTCCACCAACTTTTCTTTGATGGTTCAGTCATTGGTACTGTCTCCAACAAGGTAATATATTGAAAAGATACTCACATTTGAAAATATTGGAACGAAATCAGAATATAACTATGGCCATATATCGTCAAGATTACTCCCAGGTCAATAAGGTTTGAGAAACATAACCTCAAGGAGAATCAGACTTGACGACCTGAAGAAGAAACACCGTAGATATCAACAATATTCACAAATCTAAGTACATATTGGCTAAAATCAATCGAAATTTTTTAAAATAGAAACTGAAGTCAAACAAATATGTAGACTGCAGTAATCGTGTATAAAGAAATAAATCCTACTTAATCCAGAAACTCAATATATGGTTCATAGCTCTCCTGTAGTCCTGTAGAAAACTAGGTGTAAAGGACCATGGCTATCTCCCCTCTAACTAAACTCATGTTACCAGCTTTAAAGTCGGGAATTATTTTTGACATGGCATTAAAAAGTTAAGAGGCCAACTTTAATACCATAAATAAATAAATAATTTTCAAGTGCACCTTTCTAGCCTTGTATTTCTCTATCTTATAAAAAATCGCAATCCACTTTTTGTTACTTTTTTCTTCCATCTGTCAACAACTCCCAGAGTAAACTATTCCAGGAAGGGAGAGCAATGAGGTGTCAGTTTTTGATTTAGCTAATATGCAAACAACCTAAACTTGCCAAGAAGCAAATAAACATGACTTAAATTTATCTACGTTGAACAATTAAATGTTTTGAGTTATAATATAATCAATATTTTTTTAGATGTTTACAGCTTATCAAGAATAACAAAAAAAAAGAGTGGCATGGAATTTTGGCATGTTGGTTTGTTGAACTTTAATGGACAGAAATCCTATACTCGCCCAACTCATCTCTTCCCATTAATCCCATCAAAATGTATGCAAAGATGGATAAAGTGATACTGTTGTGCTAAATCTTGAATGCAACAGATGCAAATTATTAACAACAGATATAGGCCATAAAAATTAACATTTGACGTAAGTTTCTTAAGCTAAACCAAGATCTAAAAAAATGATATTTTAGAATTCCATATTCGCAGATAACTAAAAATGCCAGACATAGCAATGGGTTTCAAAATAAACTAAGCTAACAAAAAGAATAATGTCATACCTAGTCTGCCTTTGGCATTGAGGTGGTCTTATTGCTGAAGTAGTACTGGACTCATGTGAAGCAACGATTTCTTCACTTTCTATAGTAGAAACAAAAGTGGGTGTTGTGTAAAGCACAATGAGTACACGAGCAAGAAGCAATATATGTTGCTTGAGGCTAAAACCAGTTATGCATTCGGGTTAATGAAACATCAACAAAAGTCAGCTTTAACCGAACAAAATCCAGAATTAGTCTTTCCTTAGTAACATTTTGGTAACCCATGCAAGCTGTCAAGACAAGTTGACTGCTATCAAAAGTAGATCCTGCTAGTGATTGAAGAAGTGTGACTGCATCTCCAGCATCCTTTGTTGTAACCAATGCAGGTCCTGCATGAAACTGAAGATAATTTTTTCTTATAAGCCCAGAAACACGGTCTCATGATGTACTATATAGTTGAGATTCCTAGGGCTGAATTTTTATGTTTATATCAGATAAATAAATAAAAGGACATTTGCTTGCCAGTACTGTATAACTCCATTAAAGTAAGTGCAGATTGTATTAATCAAGTTTATGGTTTAGGGATTGAATAAATGGATAACCTAGAGTTAGAGCCAAAGCGCAAAGCTTCCAACATTGCAAAAGTTTTTCAAGATTCACATTGTTCATTGAGATAAAGAATCTCACCACTTTCCCATGGAAGCATATTCATATATTTTGTTAAGGTGGTATGGCTTAAGGTTGAGTTGTGCAAGCTGCTTGAGGAAAAACGATCAGCTGAGCTCAGGTCAACACAATATTCTAGTCCTTCGAAGTCCCAACCCCTTGTTAAATTTGAAAAAATGTGGCTAAAAAGAACGTACTTATTTTTAACTAAAGAATGCATGCCAAGTTATGCCGGCCACAATTGATTTGATAAAAGCATATATTTTTTAAATATTATTACCCAACTTTATTGGAAGTAGGTCATACACTACCCCAGACTTTACGATTCCCTAATCTCATAAAATGGCATTACCTTCTCATCGTCATACTTGAAAATTTGTCTAACAAAATTACTCTAAGCAAGGGCTTAAGACAAAACAACTTGAAATTAGATGAATGGGAAACAATTGCGGACACAATGAGCCCTTCAAGTTAGGACACCAAAAGATCACTTCAACATACGCAACATTGTTTATAGCTGTATATACACATTCCATCCTTAATTACAAAATACAGTTTAAAAGATCAATAAACATCGACCACAATCACCAAAACCAATACACACAACCAAATTCCTTTGTTCCATTCAGCTAAAATAGCACATTTATTCGCACTCAACTATTGAAACATATATGTCATAGTAAGGATAGGTCCTATCGAAGGCGTAGCAACTACTACTTGGTACAACCACCGTTCCAATTGCGCAAAAAATTGCAGCTTAAAAATATAAAAATAGCTATCAAAAGCAACAAGGGCAATAAAAATCCATCTAAGATTTTCCCCATTATTATCTCTTTCCACATCTCAATCTTATCTCTGAATTTCACAGCGCACTTTCATCAAACAACTAAAGTGCGAGGAATAGCTTGCAGTGTATTAAATAACCAGTACAAAAACAAGAAAACCCGTTTAATAAAGAATCTGAAATTTATAGAAATATCATGAACTTGAGTCCAACACTAAAAAATTTTTCACGTTCAAGAAAAAAGGGAACTATAATTAAAACCCAACTAACCAAGATTTGAGCCCAATACAGAAACTTTTGGCAATGAATAGTAACTGTAATTGAGTCCAATTGATCAAGATTTCTTCTCAAATATCAAAGCTTGAAAACCTAGTGATTATAGAGTTGCAAAATTGGTTATAGTTAAGAATTCAAAACTTACAACTACTGCATTTTCTATGTCAGCAGTGCTTGTTTTCTAGTCGAATTCATAGGCTTCTCAGTTGAGCAGTTAAAGAGCAGGGGTTCATGGTACAAGTTTCTGGAGAAGGAAAGGTTTATTTCAGAGGATGAAGGTCACGGGTAGAGACCATCGGCAAGTAGAGATGAGGCGGCAGGTGGGAGACGGCGGGTAGAGATGGTGAGTTTGTAGACGAGGTGGCGGCGGGTAGGGCTTCAGTGTGTTCGTTCATTTGGGAAAGAAAGAGGAGAGCAAGCGGCAGCAGAGAAGAGACGGCAGGAAAGAGGAGAATCTGAGATGGGAGGGAAAAGAGAGAGGTGCGCAAGTTGAATTTCAGGGATTTGAGTTTTTTTCAATCGATCCGCATCGTTTTCTTTTGTTTTAATTTTTTTAAAATATTTGAAAAATTGTATTTAATAAAAAAATGCACATACACCACTGTTAATTAATAACAGTGGTGTATGCATGAATATAGACCACAGACTCATTAAAACCGTGGTATTTTTTTCGGGAAAATGCGCTCATACACCACCGTTTTTGGAAAAACCGTGGTTATTGGCTCCGTTACCACAATTTTATGTCAAAACCGTGGTTAATCAACGGTGGTGTATCAACGATTTTCTTGTAGTGAAACCATCAAATTGAAGCTCTAGTTGCCACGAGTTATTCTCTAAAATTTCAGATGAATCCGAGATGATTTGGTCACCTAAATCTCAACCCCTTTTCTCTTTTCTTTCTTTGGCTTATGTGTTCCCATCACTCTTGGCGGCTGCTCTCAATTCACAAATTGTGAATCACAATTCACCCATCTAAATTACCTAAAAATGAGGCCAACTCATTTTTCCTTTTTGTATTCTTTGGGCCTTTAATTAATTAGGTTAATGAACCCATACCCAACAATCCCCTCTCCCAAAATAATTGGAGAGAGGTAACATACCTCAGGTGATCATCTGGAATCCATGCCGGACAACCCGACATATTTCTCATGCTTATCCCTTGTGAGTGTTTTATAGTCAACATATCTGCAACATTGTCATATGTGTGGACTTTCTCCATTCTCATCAACTCCATCTCCAATACCATTTTAATCTAATAGTATCTCACATCAATGTGTTTTGTTCGAGCATGATACATAGAATTTTTGCTCAAGTCTATTGCACTTTGGTTATCACAAAGTACAACATACCTCTTTTTCTTAATCTCCAGCTCTTGCAGCAATCTCTTTATCCACATCATCTCCTTACCAGCTTCATTAACTGCAATGTACTCAGCCTCAGTAGTGGATAAAGCAACACATTTTTGCAGTTTTGACTGCCACGATATAGCTTCTCCTACAAAAGTAAACAAGTAGCCTGGAGTAGATTTTCTATCATCAAGGTTACCCGCCATGTCAGCATCTGCAAACCCTTTAAGAATTAGCTTTGCACCACCAAACCTCAAACATAGCTTTGAAGTTCCTCTCAAATATTTGAATATCCACTTCACAGCTTTCCAATGATCTTTTTCAGGATTGGAAAGAAAATCTACTCACCAAACTAACTGTATGAGCAATATCTGGCCTCGTTCAGACCATCGCATACATCAAAGAGCCCACTGCAGAGGAATATGGAACCAATTCCATCTCTTTTTGTTGTGCTTCTGTTGTAGGACACATATTCTTATTCAACTTGAAATGATTAGCAAGTGGTGTGCTAACAGATTTAACATTCTTCATGTTAAATCTTTCAAGCACTCTCTCAATGTACTTCTCTTGTGACAACCGCAAATTTTTAGATTTTCTGTCACGAATAATTTCCATTCCCAAGATTTGTCTGGATGGGCCTGAATCCTTCATGTCAAAAGATTTAGACAACTTCTTCTTCAACTTCTCAATCATTGCAATGTCATATCCGAAAATCAACATATCATCACCATATAACAGCAAAATAATGAAATTACAATTAGGAAAGTGTTTCACATAAACACAACGGTCTGTTTTTGTTCTTTTATAACTCTAGCTAGTCATAAAAGAATCAAACTTCATGTAACATTGTCTTGAAGCTTGCTTCAAGCCATACAAGTTCTTCTTCAACTTACAAATCAAGTGCTCATTCCCTTTAACTTCAAAACCTTCTGGTTGACTCATATATATCTCGTCATCCAAATCCCCATGTAGAAATGCAGTTCAAACATCAAGTTGTTCGATCTCCAAATTTAAGCTAGGTGTCAAACCCAAGATAATTCAAATTGAGCTCATCTTCATTACTGGTGAGAAAATCTAATCAAAATCAATTCACTTTTTCTGATTGAATTTCTTCCCCACTAAGCGTGCTTTATACTTGATTATCTTGTCTCTATCCTTCTTTAGCTTGAAGACTCATTTGTTCTTTAGTACTCTTTTACCCTTAAACAACTCGATTAAGTCATAAGTACCATTCTTGTGTAGATAATCCATCTTCTCCTGCATGGATTTAATCTAATAACTCTTATCCTTGAGTGTCTGCATTTTTTTATAGCTTTCAGGCTCTCCCCTATCAGTGATCAATAGATAACTTGAACTGAAATATTTTGATGATGGTCTACGCTCTCTCTCGATCTTCTAAGCTGTTATTCTAGATTCTCTAGTGGTGGCTCTTCTTGCTCAACATTTGGCTCTTGGTCATTTGCATCTTGCTCATTTTCAACTTCTGTCTCTTCTCTACCACCTTCAAGAATGGTAGTAGGAATCTGTTGTGAAGTTAGATCCACAACACCTCTAAGAACTCGTGTCTATATGTTTCTTCTTCAAATCTTCCATAGTCTTATGCTCATGGAAAACAACATCTCTGCTCCGAATAATTGTCTTCTTCTCTGGATCCCATAGTCTGTAACCAAGTTCTTCATCTCCATATCCAACAAAGATACATGGAGTGGCTTTACTATCCAGTTTACTTCTTTGCTCCTTTGGCACATGCATGCATGCTTTTCATCTAAAAACTTTCAAATCGGAATAAGAGACATTTTTCCCACCCCAAACTCTATCTGGAATATCAGACTCCAAAGGAACTGAAGAGGATCTATTGATCATGTAGCAGGCAGTCAAAACAGCTTCACCTCAAAATGACTTACCCTCAGCATGCTTCTAACTTTCTCCATAATGGTTCTGTTCATTCTTTCAGCAACACCACTATGTTGAGGAGTAGCGGGCTCTGTTCTTTCATGTCTGATACTATGTTGAGAATAATATTCTTTAAATTCATTTGATGTGTATTCACCACCATTGTTGGAATGCAAACACTTCAATATTTTTCCTGTTTGCCTCTCAACCATGGTATGAAATCTTTTGAACTTCTGCAATACCCCCTTGCTCTTGAGGATATAAACCCAAGTCTTGCGTGAAGCATCATCAATAAAAGTTACAAAAAATATGTTACCACCCAAGGACTCCATCTCAAGTAGTCCACAAATATCAGAATGTATTAGTTCCAATATATGCATCCTTTGTTTAAAATTTAAATGAAAGAAAACTCTATGTTGTTTACTAAATAAATAATAATCACAAGGGTTGAGTGATTTACCTTGCACTGTTGGAATCAAAGATTCTTTGACCAAGAGTTGCAATCTTTTCTCACTCATGTGTCTCAGTCTCTTGTGCCGCAAGTTTGGTGACAATTCATCTTCTACTACGTGTAACTGACTCTAAGTGATCTTGAGCTTTGTTCAATACAAAGTGCAACAAAGCTTCTCTCTGCCAACCAACAAGGAACCCTTGAAAAGCTTTTAATTCTCATCAATGAATTTCTGATCATAGCCCTCTTTGTCAAGAACATTCACTGCAATCAAGTTGTGGTACAATTGAGGAATATGCCTCACATTCTTTAGAGTCAACGTGCATCCCAAATTTGTTTCAACAATCATATCGCCAATCCCAACTATTGGTGCAACACTCTTGTTCTCCATATACAACTAGCCAAAATTTCCAGCTCGATAGCTTGTGAAACTTTCACCATGTAGAGCAGCACTTGGGCGCATCTGCTGCACCCGAGGCTTATTTTAAAAAGGTCACGTCAGCTTTTTTCTAAAATAGTAATAAAGTTAATTGATCAGTTTTGGCATCATCAAATTTTCACAAACTCCAAACGATTGTAGTTTTTTTTCTTGTTCTTTTATTAGATTTATGCAAGATTCATATCAAATCATTCGTGATTGGTATGATGGAATGGAATGAAATAGAATCATCATTTCTATATTCATTCTTATTTTGGCGATTAGTATGATTTAAAATAAAAAATTGTCATTCCTAAAGGAATCTCTATTCCCAAAGGAAGGGGAATAGCCATTCTACCCACCCATGGGTTTAGCTATTCCCATTGACAAAAAAATAAAATATAAAATATATGATATATTTTTACATAATCATGTTTTATAATAGTATTTTATCATATATAGAAAAAAATAAATCGAATCGGATTAAATAATTTATTATTATTATTACAATTTCATAATGATTTTTATATTATTTATTTATTTTGAAAAAATAATTTAAAAATATATGTTAAAATCAAATTTTGATAGCTTTTATAATTTTGTTAAAGAAAAATGAAAGTGATTCCAAAATAAATACAACATAAAAATATATTATAATACAATACAAAATGATTATGTATTTGATATAATTTAATATATTCAAATGAAAAATTGAAATGATAATCTATAAAGTAAAAATATTTTTATTAACTTATACAAATTATTATATATTGATTAATTAAATGCTCTAGAATAAAATTTTTCAATAAAATAAATAAATTATAATTTGCTGAAAAAATTAGAAACAATCACATACAAAAAAAGAAAAATGATATTTAGAAATTAATAGAAAAAAACTAATGAAGACATGTGTTGATATTTATTAGCTACTACATACACTCTATTCGATTATAAGAAATTTTGAATGTATAAAAAATATTCATTATATAAGATAAAAAAATGAAAATTTCATTCCGTTCTTCATTATGTAGATATACCAATCATAAGAACCGTCATTTCAATCAAACCCTCATTCAATTCCTAAGTTCATTCCTTTCATATCTAATTTCATTCTTTCATGTCAATCATCTCCTAAGTCTATTAAATGTTGTTGTTTTAGTTGCATATGTAGAAGGGAGAAAAGTTTATCTAGATAATTTAATTCTAAAATTGGGGTAGTTGGGCAAGTTTTAATGGTGTAGGAGTTATATGGGCAATTTGTACTATATTCTGTACCCTTTATTTATAGTGGGTCCCAGAAAATCAATTTAAAAAAAAAGATTCTGATATCTTCTGAAAAGTTTACTACTTTTTGTACTTTCAATCCTAAAATTATTAAAGGAATATAGAATATTTTGGAAACATAGTTTCGTTCCCTCCTCTCTCTTTCTAACGTTACAAGAACACCCAAAATCTCTCTCTCGTATATCTGAACGAAAAAAAAAACTGGTGTGTGGAATTAATTCCTTTGAATCTGGGTATTCAATATTTTGTAACTACCCACTCTCTCTCTCTCAAACCTAAAATTATTTCGTTCCTCCCTCTCTCTATGTAACGATAACAAAAAAAAAATCAAATCTGCTCCCTTCACGCCATAGGAGCTCCAATTTTCTTCACCCTCACGCTTCGTCGTCTCTCAGAGAACTAGGTGGGCAGCCCATTGACGTCGAACGATGGAGGATGCAGGAGAAATTCTGACGGGTTCGATAGAGGTTAGATTTTTCGTTATGCTTAACGATTTGCTCTTTTTGATTAATGTAAGATAATTATGCTAGGGATGCTTAAAAGCATGTTTTTTGTGAAATTTTTATGTTATATTTTGAGATCTGGTGTGATGATAGGTTCTTAGATGTTAAGCGATACAGTTTGAATGCATAACGAAAGAGAGAAGAATTAATCATTACGGCATATTTTATTAATCGTTATGTATTTTGTAATTAATAGTATGGTTTTTTAACTAATCGTTATGGCTTGATTTAATCAATCGTTATGCTAATTTTTATCAATCGTTATGGCCTTTTTAGTTCAAATTGTTATGGCCTAATTTTTTTGTTAATTAATCGTTATGCTAATTTAATAAATCGTTAGTTTGAATGCATAACGAAAGAGAGAAGAATTAATCGTTACGACATATTTTATTAATCGTTATGTATTTTGTAATTAATAGTATGGTTTTATTAACTAATCGTTATGACTTGATTTAATCAATCGTTATGCTAATTTTTATCAATCGTTATGGCCTTTTTAGTTCAAATCGTTATGGCCTAATTTTTTTGTTAATTAATCGTTATGCTAATTTAATAAATTGTTAGTTTGAATGCATAACGAAAGAGAGAAGAATTAATCGTTACGACATATTTTATTAATCGTTATGTATTTTATAATTAATAGTATGGTTTTATTAACTAATCGTTATGGCTTGATTTAATCAATCGTTATGCTAATTTTTATCAATCGTTATGGCCTTTTTAGTTCAAATCGTTATGGCCTAATTTTTTTGTTAATTAATCGTTATGCTAATTTAATAAATCGTTAGTTTGAATGCATAATGAAAGAGAGAAGAATTAATCGTTACGGCATATTTTATTAATCGTTATGTATTTTGTAATTAATAGTATGGTTTTATTAACTAATCGTTATGGCTTGATTTAATCAATCGTTATGCTAATTTTTATCAATCGTTATGGCCTTTTTAGTTCAAATCGTTATGGCCTTTTTAGTTCAAATTGTTATGGCCTAATTTTTTTGTTAATTAATCGTTATGCTAATTTGATATGAAATCGTTATGCCAAATTTAATAAATCGTTATGCTTATTTTTTTAGTGATAAATCGTTATGCTAATTTTTTTGTTAATTAATCGTCATGTCAAATTTAATAAATCATTATGCTTATTTGATGAAATCGTTATGGACTTTAAACATTAATCGTTATGTATTTTTTAATTCATCGTTAAGCAAATTTAAATAAATCGTTATGGCCTTTTAGTTCAAATCGTCATGCCAAATTTTAATAAATCGTTAACCAAATTTTAATAAATCGTTATGGCCTTTTGCATTTAATTTTAATTAATTAAAAGTAATCATTAACGATAACCGTAGTCCAAATAATACTATTAGTAAAAAATAAAAGTAAAAAAAAAATTAATATACATAATAATAATAATAATAATAATAATAATAATAATAATAATAATAATAATAATAATCTAATAATAATAACAACAACAACAATAATCTAATAATAATAATAATATTCGTCTAATTAATACTATTAGTAAAAAAATAAAAATAACAAAAATATATAATATAAATAATAATTCTTTTTTATTAATAATAGTAATAATAGTCTAAATAATACTATTAGTAAAAAAATAAAATAAAATAAAATTAATATAAATAGTAATAATTTTATAATAATAAAATTTAAATAATCATTATGGCCTTTGAAATAAATCGTTATGGCCTTTGAAATTTAATTTAAATTAATTAAAAGTAATCATTAACGATAACCGTAGTCCAAATAATACTATTAGCAAAAAATAGAAGTAAAAAAAATTAATATAAATAATAATACTTTTTAATAATAATAATAATAATCTAATAATAACAACAACAACAATTATCTAATAATAATAATAATATTCGTCTAATTTTCTATTGTGAAATTTAGATCGAGTGGATTAGACGCCCCCTCCAGAGGTTCAAGCCGACTGTGAATATGTACGTGAAGATGGAGTTAGTAGACAAGATTAGGGAGGTGTTACAGCATTTCGGCGGTGAGGATACGATCCAGACGTTCAGATCTGGATGCTTAGGACACTTCGTGGACTTTAGGGGGGTAACATAGCCCGGAAGGCGCTGTATGCATTGATTTGTCGCGAAGTGCGTGTCCAGGATCCTGCACGCGAGGGTAGAGAGTGTTGGTTCCATGTGAGTGGAACGACACTACACTTTGGGCCCTCAGAGTTCGCACTGGTGTCGGGCTTGCGGTTCGGGCCGTCCAGTTTCGATACGAATGCGGCTCATGTGATTCCGGCCAGTAGCATCTATCATCGGCTATTTGAGGGGAAGAAGACGACAATTACACAGATATATGAGAAGTTGACGGCGAAGCGTCTAGCCAATCACCCTCCAGATTACGTGAAGATTGCGAACATCCTGATCGTGTACCGGATGTTATTTTGTCAGGACCCCGGACGTACGATCGATGACTGGGTGTGGGCCCTAGTAGAGGATGCTGATGCGTGGAATTCTTTTTCATGGGGGGGGATACACATTTCAGATCCTGATGCACTTTATCAGCATTCTCCCTAGAGCTCGACGGGATATGGGCCCACAGGGGGACGGAGCATATCATTGGTACGGTCCTGTTTGGGTATTTCAGGTAATTAGTTGAATTTATCATGAAAAATTTATGTTTTAGTAATTTGATATTATACTTACATGATATTCTATGTTTTTAAACAGGCATGAGCCTGTGAAGTTTTTCCCGAGATTGTCCGTCATTTGGGCGTCCCTGGAGGTCAGATGACTACACCTCGCTTATTGAGGTGGTCATTCATAGCCCCGAGCATTGACTTCTCCAAATTTTTTGATAGACAGGTAACCTTTTTTATGTAAATAATTTTAATTATTAAATTGAAGTAATATTGGTTAATGTTAACATGGTGTTCGTTATTGGTGCAGATGGATGTCCAGCCGATGGTGCCATCAGCAGCGGAGCTCCTGACCCCATATGTTCAGAGCTTGAACGGAGATAGTTTGTTGGGTGTGAGGTACGTGGTACCTCGAAAGGTCTCCAAGAAGAAGTTGCTGACTGGGGTGGCCTGTCATGTGGTCCCGAGGACATGCAAGGGGATCTCTGACGTCGTCAACCCAGCACCACAGCGTAGGAGTGCCCGTACTGCACAGCATCAGGCTCCATAGACGACGCACCATTTGATAGACGAGCCGGATGAGGGATCTGGACCCTCGGAGCAGGGACCGGACCGCAGTGAGAGCCTTCCTCGACCGACAGGCAGTAAGCGCCCGAGGAGGAGCCATGAAGGGAGCCGTGGAGAGCCCGGTCCACATCCTGGTTGGTTCGATCATGTTATCCACGTCGTTACTGCCTCAGAAGCCCGCATTATGGGTCAGATGGAGAATAATTTCAAACAGATGGAGAACAGTATCAGAGGGATGATTGAAGGCTTATCTGATCGGATGGGGCGGTTGGAAGACCTTGTTATGGGTCGGCTACGCAGGTCGCCCACACCACCCAGGGGGCCCACACCGGTGCCCAGAGACCCCACACCACCTCCCAGGGACCCCACACCTCGTAGGGGGCCCACACCGCCTCCCACTGACCCCACACCACCTCCCAGAGACCCCACACCACCCAGGGGGCCCACAGCGCCTCGTATGTCCCCCCGTATGAGAGGGGGGAAAGCCAGAGGCAGATCATCTGCGGGTCGATCTTCTTCGCGCCCTTCGTCAGACGCGCAGTCATCTCCAGACCCGTTGTCTACCCAGCCGTCATCTGTTGGCCCGTCGCCTGCCGCGCGTTCGATGGTATTTGACTTACTGGAGGCGGATGAAGCGCGTAGGGTAGAGGTTGGATACACGGAGTTCAGGAGGAAGGGTCATGGGGTGAATATCCAGGTTATTCACACCGGTGGCATACTCTGGCAGGCATTTTTTGAGCGTATGGAGGATGTTAATGAGCTCGTTGATTATGAGATGGTTGCACATTTCTTGCTTGAGATGAAGCGATGACTTTTTAGAAGGCACAGGAGCGATGTTGTGATTTGCTCTTCATATTTTTTTGTAAGTTCAAGATACATTCTTTTCTTTTTTTGTATTTCATTATCTCTTTGTGTGTTTACGTGATTTGTTCATGTGTTTTTTTCAGGTTCAGCTACAGTCAGCATGGCAGAAGCTTCATCCAAGAGATCCTCGCTGTGAGGAGGAGTATGGTGAGGACAAATATCTGCACTGGGATCCTCCAGATGTCTTACTGGATGTAATCAGAGGCAAGGGTGGCGTCCAGGAGGTCCCGTGGACGAGAGCAGCTTATGTAAGTGATCTTTCAAGTACACTTATCATACTATCTATGATGATTTTTTTTATTCATCCATTAATCATTATCATTTATGTAGGCGATCATGATATGCAATGTTGGAAATGCTCACTGGGTCACTGTACGTATCTGTTTCGCGACGTGGAGGGTCGAGTTGTATGACTCGTTATTGTTCTAGATGCACCTCCCGGAGAACAGAGAGCTGTCTTAGAGGCGTGATCAAGAGCTTCTACCGCTCCTACGTCTACTGCCACGCGTCATGTGGAGTGCTGGTTATTGGAGAGGTCGGAATAGGCCAGATACATATCTCTTAGCCATGACACTGGACAAGACTATCCAAGAGCAGTTTGCGCAGTTCGACAGCATCAGTTGTGGTGTTTATGCTATGATGTATGTGGATCATTTGTTGTTTGGCACTCCTGGTCTTGATGTCGGTCCATATGATATTCAGAGATATCGTCTTTCTGTAGCAAAGAGGATCTTCTCACTTAGCTATGGCCGCCTAGAGTGACTTATGATGTTATATATGTATTGTACTTGACGTCTTTCATGTATGTATTGCATTTGACATTGCTTGTTCATTTTATTCAAATATGTTTGTTGACTACATGATTTTTAAATAAATAAAACCAAAGTAGACATCATTATCATTTTAAACAAATACAACCAAAGTCGAGATAAACCATATTATCACTGCAAGCCAACAACAATAATGAAGACATGATCAATCTAGGTCCTTCGCCTGTCTACTCGGACACCTGGGACGGGTATGAGTCGTCTCACCACAAATACCACACTTCTTAGGTGCTCTTCTACGTGCAGACTTCGGTGGCGCGCTCTCTGGAGGTGCATTTAAGTCCACACCGACAATGGGCACCAGGACTGTGCATACGCGTCTGTTATGGCCCGGGACATGACATCTAGTGCAGATCTGCCTCCGCTGACTGGATGACGCCTCAGCACCCCCCCGAGCTCTAGACATTCGAGGACGACCGACCTGTTTTGTTATCACAGGAGTGCGCACAAGTGGAAAACCGTCACCCGTGCAGGCACCTGTCGTGGGGCAACTCGGCTCATATCCATGTGGCAAGTGTGAGTGCCGTCAAACTTGTAGATTCTCCAAACAACTCCATCCACAATGGCACACAGCTTGAACAGGCACTCCCTGCCATGCTTGCACATGAAGACCAGCCATGTCTTGTTCGATTGATACACGGCATACTCCACTCGATTCTGCATGTGATACAATCGCACAGCCAGGGCCAAATCATCCTTGGTGCGGAAAATTGCACCCTTCTAAAGTTCATCCGTATTGGCTGCTGACGGCTCGTCCCAACTCAGTGGGCCTACAACGTCAATATTCACAAGTGGAACAAGCCAATTGCTCCCACCCCTCTCAGATACATCCTCAGCCATAGTGTTCGACGATGATGCTCCTCCGGTCATGTCTATCAATCGTCCCATACCCCTTGTAGAACGAATCCATCCCGTGAACACTGATTCGAGCAAGTCCGTTCTCACATTCTCTTCCGCTTCTTCATCAGTAGTAGGAATTTCTTCTTCTTCCTCTAGAGCCTCATAGTGCTGCATATCATCACGAACCTCCTCTCTGACCGGTTCTCTATGTTCGGGCATAGTGTCAGGGATGACCCTTGAGCTGCTGCGTCCTCTCTGAACAACATACACAATCATCTCTTGACTCTGCTCGTGGAGCAAGTCAAGCAAATCAGCATCATCTTTCAGTCTTGTCTTGATCTGTCTTCCGCTATTGGTGCTCGACATCCATGATAACTGGTACTCGACAGAGATGGGATCGGTCTCTAGTAACTCATGTATCTCTTTCATCAGTGTCCTAAAACAGATATCATCAGATGACATGATGATCAGCTCCTCCACACCATCTACATATTGAGCTCTTTCCCAACGGCCACTATGTCGTACAATTATACGACGTCTAACCATCTGTGATAACAAAAAATTCAATTTAATTTAAGCATAACGAAATATTTAATTTCATTTAACGAAATATTTAATTTAACGAAATATTTTGAGCATAACGAAATATTTAATTTAAGCATAACGAAATATTTTGAGCATAACGAAATATTTAATTTAAGCATAACGAAATATTTAATATAACTTTCATTTTGAGCATAACGAAATATTTAATTTAAGCATAACGAAAAAATTCATAACGAAATGTTTTGAGCATAACGAAATATTTAATATAACTTTCGTTTTGAGCATAACGAAATATTTAAATTAAGCATAATGAAAAAATTCATAACGAAATATTTTGCGCATAACGAAATATTTAATTTAATTTAAGCATAACGAAAAAATTCATAATAACGAAAATTTAATTTGAGCATAACGAAATATTTATTTTTCACATAATGACTCATAACCTTAAACTATAACGAAAATCTTTTTATCAATAACGGAAGTTTATTTTAAACATAACGATAAATTTATATTCAACTATAACGAAAATTCAAATTTAAAGATACCGAAAATTTATTTTCATGTAACGATATTTCAATTTTAAGCATAACGGATAATATCATTTTCACTATAACGAAAATTTAATTTGAGTATAACGAAATATACAATTTTAAACATAACGATAATTTTCATTTAACACAATGATAATTAATTTTAATTATCACGAAAGTTTTATTCTATATTGTAACGAATAGTCAAATTCAACTATAACGAAAATTTAGTTTTTAACATACCAAAATTGAAATTTAACAATAACGAACATTTAGATTTAACATAACGATGTTTAAATTAAAACCTAGAACAATTTTCTAACAAAACTTGAAACATACCTTTCAATTTTGGAGAATTTTTCCGCGAAATTTCACCGATGATGATGTTTTGTTGATGACAATGATCTTCTCGCTTGCACGATCAAACATTCATTTTTTTATGTGAATTCAGAGATTTTCTTCACCAAACTCTCGAACTATTTCTTCTATTTGGGTGTGGGTTGAATTGATGCATCGGTGTAGTGTAAATATAGGTGAATGACACCAACCTCTCTTACATAAAATTAAATGCATTAAATTTCATTTAATTTGGGCCAACTAATACCTACCTATGCAAATACAAATATTTATGCATTTTACCTACCTCATGTTGACCACACAGAAATGACAAAATAATGCATTGATGCATAACGTTATAAATGTTTCGTCATAAGTTTTCGTTATATATTTATAAATTTTCGTTATATGTTTTTATACATGTATCGTTTAATATTTTCGTTATACATAAAATCCTATATAATGAACTATCGTTTAATGTTTTCGTTAATATTAATTTCGTTATTATTATTCTTATACTTTCGTTATTATCAATATATAATGATATATTACTTTCGTTATTTCGTTATTCTTATTATTATTACTTTCGTTATTCTTATTATCATTATTTCGTTATTCTTATTATTATTACTTTCGTTATTATCAATATATAATGATATATTACTTTCGTTATTTCGTTATTCTTATTATTATTACTTTCGTTATTCTTATTATCATTATTTCGTTATTATTATTATTATTACTTTCGTTATTATCAAGATATAATTGACTATCGTTATTATTATTAGTTATTACTTTCATTATTATTACTTTTCTTATTATTATTATTATCATTACTATTAATTTCGTTATTATCATTACTATTAATTTCGTTATCCTTATCGTTATTCATTATTATTAATTTTAAAAATAAATTGTCTACAAAAAACTGGTAGGGATCGATCATATATTTATTTTTATATGTTAGGGTTTGTATATGTTAGGGTTTTTAAACTTTAGGGTTTTAGGTTGCATTTAATGTTTAGTTTTGAAAAAAATGTAAAAAGTACATTTCTCCAATCATTGGGTGTGGGGACAAGTGTGTCATAACTCTAAATTGCTCATGAAACTACTACACTCTTATATGTTGCCTTTTTTTCCCTTTTTTACTTTTTTTTGTCTATATTTATAGATTTACACTATGTAGAATATATATGTTATATATACATGTAAATAGTTCTGCACA
Organism: Perilla frutescens; assembly: GCA_026008535.1. Lineage (NCBI taxonomy): Eukaryota > Viridiplantae > Streptophyta > Magnoliopsida > Lamiales > Lamiaceae > Perilla > Perilla frutescens. The sequence goes on along the minus strand of BRKX01000010.1, from coordinate 46,620,249 downwards.
TCTATCCAACCGTGGACACTCTAGTTAATGTATCCACCGTGTGATGATGCCACATAGGTAGATAAATCAATTATTGAAGCCACTGTATTTGGCAGTGATTTAGATTCCGCTTTTCTAAATCTTGCTTTAGTTAAATTATATTATTTCTAACTTCCGTTCACTTAAATAAATTTTACTTTAATAATTCTTATTAAATTAAATTAGGTCTACATCGACATATTTCAAGTTTCATTCTTTTCATTTTTTAAAATGATACATAACCTTTTTTTCAAGATTGATGTTGGTACTGTTTTCCGAGATTATATGTGTAATCATTGTAGATGCGTTGCTTTTCCACTTCAACATACAAATACGGTGCTTGGTGCGGAAAATTTTATGCTACCCAATGTATAATGTTCGATGTGTCACAATAGATCTAATGTAACACTCTCATGTATTACAATGTCACAATAGATTTATTATGACACACTAACTATTACGCATTAGATAGCATAGAATATTTGGGCTTGGTGCTGAGCTTCTTCTCGTGCTTATGGAATTATTTTATTTGTCTTGAAGAGACATTGGTCCAGTGGCAGTTGATTCGATGCTTGATGTTCATGTACCAGCTTTGGCTGTCCTTGTTCCGGATGCTATTATTGTCATTGATGCTGATATATTTAAGAGGATAAATTTGGCTCAGTAAAATTTAGTTGAGGAAGTTTTTAATGTTTATCGCTATGCAAATGTTGTTGCATCTTCTTTAATTAGTGCATCATGCGATCAATATTTTTAATTGAGTCAAGTGGATTGAATGACTTCATGACATTGCCTCTATTTCATTCTAATAAATAAATAAAAATACAACTTTTAAAGTAAATTTTATTCAATTTTTCTAAAAAATTATTTAAGGCAATAAAGATTAAAAATGATAATTTTAAACAAAGTAAGATTCCTTTTTTTTAAGGACAAATATTACTGCAAAAAATGGTGGCTTAGAACTTGATATATATGGACACGGGCATCATCATTTCAACGATGGACACATTAAATCATACCGAGGTTAGGTTAACAAAATTGTTGGTTTTATTAATTTATAGAATTAATCATTGATATATTTTTAAATACATTGAATTGTATTTGAAAATTATGATATTTTGTTTCAAAATTTTGAAAAAAGAAAATTGTGCATAATTTTTATAAACACAAAGCATTTTATTAAAAAAAAAAAAAGGAAAGAAAAAGAACATAAGGGCTTGGTGCATAATTTCGAAAATTTAATGATCAGTTTTGCACATTTTACCCCTAATCATAGGAGAAACGATACACTTATTTAAAAACCAAATCCACTGGAAATCACGATTGAAGAACACCGACGAGGAAAGAGAAATCTGGAAATATCAACATTATTTGAAGACTCAGAAATGGCGGATAAGCAACAGCGACGCGAGGTGCCAGATAAACAAGGTACCTCAACAAACAAACAAACAAACAAAAAAAAATCGGAGATTTAATGCATTTTAAAATAGTTATTTTTTTTTATTGAAACTTGTATTGTAATTAAATTTCGGTTTTAACGCAACACGAGAATCCAAAATTGTTGTGAACCATATTAATCGATCACTGAAGTTGAGGGGAAAATTAATCGATAGTTCCAGAAATTACTAGGGTTTATCTGTTTGAAAATCGAACTAGTGCATATTCAAAATTGTTTACAATATTGCTAATATGGATCTTGTTAGATTCATGCGAACTAAGAGAATAATGCGAATCATTTAGTGTGATTCTTCTCTTTTTTAAAAGATTGTAGTGAATAGTGATCACGTTAAAGAAAAAGATTACTGATACTGCTTTGTCAAACAAAAACAGTCTATGTTAATTTGTAGTGTTATTACACATGTATACCGTAGTAATTGGATGAAATATATTTTAGATTGAATCAGCAGTATACACATTATGAGTGTTCAATATCAGCATTTCTGATTTATTGATTTTTGAGTATTATGATAATGCTATTATGTGCTTATGGTCTCTTAAGAATCTATCATGTAATAATGTGTAGCTATGTCAAAGAGGAAAAGTTATACTAGGCAAATAGTTAGCGAGACACATAGTGAAGCCACACGAAAAGAGAAAACGAAAGCTAGAAATGGCAGTGATGGTGGGAAAGAACACGAATCAGATTGGCAAACATCAAGCCAACACCAGCAATCTACTGAAGCTGATATGCCATCTGAACACCAAACTAACAGATATGATGATAGTTCAGAAACAAAAGTGAGTGTCGAGAAGAGAAACGCGGGTACTGACGATGATAATTACCCAACACTGAAAAGCAGGACATGCCTGTCTGTGCTGTACAAGGCCATTGAAAAGATGAACGAGAAGCAGAAGACTGATGTTATGTCAATTGGCTTTGGTCCAATCCTGCTTTTGAAGATCAAAGAATGTCCACAGAAGCTAAGCTATTGGGTACTCAACAACTTTGATCCAAAAAGTTGTGAGATTACATTGCAGGATGGGCAAAGAGTGCATATAGATGCTGATGATGTCTCCCTGATCCTCGGTTTCCCAAGAGGACCTCGTCCTATTGGGAAAGAAATGAGAAATGTCAAATGCCCAATGACAGAGCTGTGGAGAGAACATTTTCAAAAGAGAAGTGATACGATATTAGCAAAGGATGTCTGCAACGAGATGCTATCACACAGAGAGGGTGGGATATGGTTCAAAAGGCAATTCATAGTGCTGCTCACATGTTGCCTCATTGAAAACTCTGGGAATGATCTTTTCCTGCAGATAATGAGTCACTTATTAGTTGATGTTGACAATGTGGCTGATTATGATTGATGTGACTACTTGCTTCGATGTTTGGTGGAGCACACATTAATCTGGCAAAAGAACAAGGATAAACATTTCACCGGCCCCATCCTCTTCCTAACAGTAAGGATTCTTATTGTTTGCAACATATATGTATATATGAAATTAGTATTACTGATTTATACTCTGTTTTCAATTGCAACAGCTCTTGTATGTTGATAGAGTGGTCCTGTACAGAAGAGTGGTGCCAAGGTCTATACCAGCAATCAATGGATGGACCTATAGATTGTTGTGTAAAAGGGAAACGGCTGAGATCAAATCAGGAGGGTTTGGTGGAGGATGCCCTTTTGGACCGTGCACGGATCGTGATGCAGGACCTAACAATGGTGCTCTACCACAGCCAAGCCAGAACCAAGAAGCACAAGATGAAGTGAATGCATTTGTAGACAAGTTACTTGAGACGGCCAAATTGCTGGCTGCCACCATGATCAAGTTAATTTCATTGGTTCAAGAGGCTCCCCAAAAAATGTGGGGAACAGTGAGGTTCAGAAAAATGGTGGAGATAGCAAAGAAGTTAGTAGGCAATCCAACATCATCACCTTTTGGGGTAAGACAACTCTTCAACACTTGCGGAGATGATGAATTATGGGGTAATCCACATGGCATTGCTGCAATCGAAGCGATTGAGAAAGCAATTGCAAAGAGAAATGAGTTCAAAAAGTGGATGGATGATTTGCCTAGCTTCAACAAAGGTATAACTCGCGGAGATGGTGAATTTTGGGATAATCCTGATTGCATTGCTGCAATCAAAGAGATTGAGAATGCAGTTGCAAAAAGAAATGAATTCAAAAAGTGGATCGATGATTTGCCTAGCTTCAACATAGGTTTAACTGGGGAGGTGAAGGAGTCGTCATCAATGTCACCAGAGACATTGATGAAATGATTCAAAATGATGAGACAGAACAAGGAATGAGAGGAGTCAATATATAACAGCTGAACATGCATGGCATCAGCATAAACTTTTTTTTTGGTTATGGAGCCATTTTTCTGGATGGCATTGTATTTGATGTATGGATAATGGAATTCCTAGATGCTACTTGTGGACATCGAGTATTCTGGATTTAATTTCAAGCATTTTCTAGACGACATTTTTGTAAATGCAGATAAATGCACAAACATCCACAAACATAAGCTTCCATTTCAATATCCAATTTTATTTGAATTACTTGAATTTATATTTTTTTTATTTATTAAGATTTTAAACTCTGACCATTAACTATTTTGCCTTTTTTTTATATATAAATATTCGCATAAATTTTCAAAGATAATCAAAATTTCGAACTAGTCTATAGCACCAATAAACGATGTATCTAAATATACTATGAGAGAAATATTGAATTAATCAAATTCACAAAACTCGGAAAATTAAAACAATGCTAATGCGAGTGATTCCATATTGTATCTAACCTGATATTGCTTTCAAAAGAAAACCGAATAAGCCCTAGAATCAATCAAATTCTTGAAACTTCTAAAAAAACTAAAACAATGCAAAATCTATTCCCTTCTAAACTAATATTCCTTTTAAAAGAAAACTGAACAAATTAAACCCTAACAGCATTGAAATTGATTTTTTTTTGTTTTGAATCAATCTAGCACAACCAGCTTCTGATATTCTTCACCAGAAATTGCAGCTTCCATCACAACCAATGGATCAATAACTCCACCTCCCTCAGGAAACATTTTCATCAGATTCTTCGAGAAGCCGCTGACCAGCGCCACCCCGGGCTGAGTCGCCGGCACCGGCGTCGCCTTCGAGTCCCTCAGATTCCAAAACACGATCTCCGGCACACAATCTTCATACCCATTCTTCCTAAACTTCCTCACGATCGCCTTATAATCAGTCTCCCATGGATTCCTCGATGCCTCGTCGAATTCCATGTCGCTGAACACAAACAGCCTCTTTATCATCTCTTCTTTCTTCAAATTCCCTCTCACCGCCACTTTCAGCAACACATTAAACACCTTCTGAAAATCAGTGTTAGCCCCCCACTGCATTGCTTTAACGAACTCAGTTTTCGATTTCAAGCTTCTGCCTCGGACTCTTTGGAGCTTCGAATTTTTGCTGAACGTGATTAGCTTCCCTTTCCACGGCTTTTCGCTTAATTCCGAGACACCAAAACTCCGAGCGCCACCGCGACATCCATCGCAGTTCCGGTCATACTCCCCGAAACATCGCAGATTGCGAGGCAGTTTTTCAATTTCCCAATCTTCACCATGTCTTCCACCATTCTACTCCACTGCAGCTCCGCCACTTCACCATCATCGTCGTCGTCCAATGCCTCAATTATCTGATGAGGCAGCAATGCACCGGCGGCGATCTTGGCTTCGCCGGACTTCACTTTTTGAAGATACTCCTTAAATCTTCTCTGATCGTGATCGAGGAATTTATCTTTGTACGTTTTCATGGCTACAGATGCGACTCTGTTGTAATTAAGAGAGCTCCAATCATTAGCTCCCATGCAACTCTAAGGTCTTCCGCAGCGGCACGAGTACCTCCTTTCTCAAACGAGTTGGAGTTTGGTATCAAGTATACCGAAGAGCAATTCATGGCGTAGTATAGTATAGAATTCTATATTGTTTTAATGTTGCTGTATATTCATCATCTTATGGAACAGAATACAGACTGCTCTATATAGCTAAACAAACATATAAAAGGAAATTATCTCTTCCCTTAATTACATATGATCCTTGAATCTAATCCCATAAAATATGGGATTCGAATCTTCTTCTAACACTCCCCCTCAAGTTAAGTTACCAGATCACCGAAATTTAACTTGCTCAGAACTTCTTTAAAGACCTTGGAATTAACAGCCTTGGTCAAAATATCTGCTAATTGGTCTTCAGACCGAACAAAAGGTAACTCCACAATATCAGCTTCTAGCTTCTCCTTGATAAAGTGTCTGTCAATCTCCACATGCTTGGTACGATCATGCTGAACCGGATTCTCAAAAATACTTATGGCTGCTTTATTATCACAAAACAACTGGCATGTCTGGGTAGGACAATTGCCCATTTCTTTTAATAATTTTTGCAGCCACAAGATTTCTGTTAATCCACTCTTGATGCCTCTGAATTCTGCTTCTGCACTAGATAGAGCCACAACCTTCTGTTTCTTGCTTCTCCAAGTAACGAGATTCCCCCCAACAAAGGTAAAGTATCCACTTGTAGATCGTCTGTCTGTTAAATTATTTGCCCAATCGGCATCTGTGTATCCCTGAATCCCTAAATGACCGTATTTTTCAAACAACAACCCATGCGCAAAAGTCCCTTTAAGATATCGCACAATCCTAATTGCTGCCTCCAGATGATCAGCTTGTGGCTTGTGCATGAATTGACTTACTACCCCAACAGCATATGCAATATCGGGTCGGGTGTGAGACAAATATATGAGTTTTCCCACTAAACGTTGATATCGACCTTGGTCTGCCAATTCAGCACCTTCAACTATCTGCAAGCCATGATTTACAGCTATGGGTGTGTCAGTTAGTTTACAGTCCACCATCCCAGTTTCTGCAAGAAGATCTAGGGTGTACTTTTTCTGGCAGATGAAGATTCCTTTAGCTGACCGAAGAACTTCAATGCCGAGGAAATACTTGAGAGCACCCAAATCCTTCATTTCAAACTCAGTGAACAGATTCTCCTTGAGCCTTTTGATTTCTTCAACATCGCTGCCGGTGATAATCATATCATCAACATAGATGATTAAACACGTGATCAGCTCTCTTTTATTCTTCAAGAACAGTGTATGGTCTGAATTGCTTTGACGGAACCCATAGCTCTTCATAGCGGTGGTGAACCTCCCAAACCATGCTCGTGGTGACTACTTGAGACCATACAAAGTTTTCTTCAACTTGCAAACTTCCCCATTTCCAAACTCATCTTGGAACCCAGGTGGTGTCTCCATGTAAACTTCTTTGTTCAGGTCACCATGTAAGAATGCATTAGTGACATCAAACTGATGAAGTGACCAATCCTGATTTGCTGCTATTGAGAGTAAAACTCTTACGGTATTTATCTTGGCCACAGGTGAAAAAGTCTCCGAGTAGTCTACCCCATAGGTCTGAGTGGATCCCTTCGCTACTAATTGGGCCTTGTATCTTTCAATCGTGTCGTCAGGTTTTCTTTTAATAGTAAAAACCCACCGACATCCAACTGGTCTTTTCCCCGTGGGTAGTTTACACTTCTCCCACGTGTTATTTCTTGTCAGTGCTTCCATTTCTTTCTTCATTGCATTCTTCCACTGTTCAGATTCCATAGCCTCTTCAGCATTCCTTGGTACACTTTCTTCTTCATATAAGGAAGCTTCAAAGGCCTTGGCGGTTTCAGATAGACTCCCCCTGAAAATGTTTGCCACTGAATACCTTGTCTTCCTTATATTCCTTTCCGGGGTATACCGGTTAGGTGGGATTCCTCTGTTACTCCTTGGTGGCAATACGTATTGTTCTATATCCCCATCAACAGCGATAATCTCTTCTTGTTCTCTTATCTCAGGTAAATCAGAGTGCACATTAGAAATCTCAGTATTATCAACCTCAAAAGTATCACTTACCTCGGGTATCAGAAGCGGCGAAGACGGTGGGACTGTATCACTGAAAGTCGAGGTTTGCATTTCTGTTTCTGAGGTCTGCGCAGCGGAACTGTTAACTGTCTCTGTTGGATCTCCGTTCGGGTTTGACTCTGGCATAGAACTTGGCATAGAACACCAGCTTAGTGGGTCAAAAGTAGAAATATGTTCCTTCTCCCCCTGACTACTAAGGTGGTGATGGTAAAAGTATTCAGTCTCCAAAAAATCACAATTGAGAGTGGTAAGGATGCGACCGGATTTGGGGTCATAGCATCGATACCCCTTTTGAGTGATCCCATATCCAACAAACACACATTTGATTGCACAAGGAGATAACTTGGTGCGTTCGTGTTTCGGAATATGGATGAATACGGAACAACCAAAAATGCGAAGCGGAAGGTTCAAGGCGGGTGGGATTTGGGAATGAGTAGATAGGACATGGAGGGGGGTTTGAAGGTTATGGATTTTGGTAGGGAGGCGATTGAGGAGGTAGGTGGCAGTGGCTAAAGCTTCAGGCCAAAAATAGGTAGGAACCTGGGATTCAAGAAGGAGGGCTCGGGTTATTTCAAGAAGGATTCTGTTTTTTCGTTCGGCGACTCCATTTTGCTCGAGGGTATATAGACACATGGTTTGGTGAATTAAGCCTGTGGTGTGAAAAAACTGGGTCATAGCAGTGTTGACATATTCACCACCATTGTCAGATCGGAGCGTTTTGATGGTGGTTTGGAACTGTGTCTGGACCATGGTATAAAATTGGACAAATTTAGAGAAAACCTCGGATTTATTTTTTAAGAAGTAAATCCAGGTCATACGTGTGCAATCATCAACAAATATAAAAAAAATATCAAAAATCTTGACCGCCTAAAATAGGTGCAGGACCCCAAACATCTGAATGAACTAAAGTAAATAGTGAATCAACTTTAGTATTATTAGGTTTAAAAGTTTGCTGATGATTTTTGACTAAAACACATGTCTGACAAAACAAATGTGGGGAAAAATCTAGGTGAGGAAAAAGAAGCTTTAAATAACCTGAAGACGGATGTCCAAGACTTCTATGCCAAAGCCAAGCGTCCCGATTCTGAGATCCGTGAGCCAGCATCACAGTGCTTTGTTGAGCAATTTCATCCACATAGTACAATCCCCGTCTCTCAGTGCCACGCCCAATGATCTTCCCCGTTCTGATATCCTGTAAGAGACAAAAATGAGGATGCATCAGAATAGTACAATTCAATTCTTTGGTGACATGACTGATAGAGAGCAACTTATGAGACAACGACGGCACATATAAGCAATTTGAAATTTTTAAAGTAGGGGAAATTTCGATTGTCCCGGCGCCGTGGACAGGTGTGATGGCACCATTGGCAGTCTGAACATGTGTCTTAAGAGGTACAGAGGACTGTATAATATCAGTGGACTCAAACGTCATTGTATCAGTGGCACCACAATCAAAAATCCACTGATTAGATTTATTATCACTATTGGTTTGAGCAGTATATCCAAATGACACGGTCTCATTATTTAGTTGGACACCATTAGTGTGGAAATAAAGAGAGGAGGAAGTAGAAGGGCTCAATTGCAAATTGAGCCCTTTACCTATTTTAACGCCGCATCCTTCACTTCCAACCCTAGCTGTTGCGCCTCCTTCACTTCCAACCCTAGCTACCGCGCCTCCTTCACCGTTGTGTCTCACAGCGTCGTTCTGGAGCCAAGCCGTGTTGCCACCTGTGGTGTCGGCGGCCCTAGAGCTACCCACCATCACGGCGGCGCCGGCGACGGTAGCTTTCCCTTTCTGATTTTTTGGTTTTTTGTGGTTGTCTTCCCACCAATCGGGGAAGCCGACTATCTGGAAGCATTGCTCCTTGGTGTGCCGTTTCATCCCGCAATGGCTGCATACGAGGAGATCCTTGTTTTCTCGATCTCTGTTTTTGGGCTTGTTCCACTGTGGTTGCCCGGATCCGCCTCGAGCTGCGAGGCCTACACCGATGCCGACGCCCGATGAGGAAGAGTTTTCGCTGCCGTCGCCGGTGACAGTTGTCAGCTTTAGAATCTGAAGCCGTGTAGCTTCTCGTTTCACAGTGGCGAAGGCGGCCTCGGCTGAGGGCGGTGGAGAGGTTTTGATGATGTCTCGCCGGATATTGTCGAATTGGTCGCTGAGTCCGGCCAGAAATTGATAGAGCCGGCGAGTCTCAGTGAGTTTTTGATACTGGTTGATGCCTTTTTCACAACAATCTATTGGCTCCGGCTGCCGCCGGTCGATGTTGATCCATAGACTCTGTAGTTCGTTCCAGTAATCTTCTAAGGTATGGCTGCCTTGAACCACTTTGTTTGCTCGTGTTTCTAAGTCATAAATCTATACGGGATCCGCTCCACTACCGTAAGTCACGGCTAAACTGTTCCATAGTGCCTTTGATGTTTGATGTTGAGCAAAATTGTGAATTAACTTGGTTTCCATGTTCTGTATTATCCATGAAAACACTATGAGGTCACTTTCCTCCCACTGAGGGTATTTTGGATCGTCTGAGTTTGGAGAAGACGGAACTCCGGTGACATGGCTGGACTTCCCCCGACTGCCAATGGCGACTCTTAAGAGTCGAGACCAGAGGGGATAGTTTGTACCATCTAGTTTGAGACCCAAAGTGATGTTTTCGGGTCCTCGAAACAGATTGGCAATCTGTTGAGTTAATTCTGTTTGATTGGTTTCTGAAAGTTGATTGTTTTATGACAATCTGTTGAGTTAATTCTGTTTGATTAGTTTCTGAAAGTTGATTGTTTTCTGACATTGAAACTTGAAAGTTGATTGTTTTCTGACAATCCGTTGAGTTAATTATGTTTGATTGGTTTCTGAAAGTTGATTGTTTTCTGACATTGAAACTGGTTTTGCAGGGCTCCTGATCTGTGGCTTAACTGAGCCGACAATGGTATGGACGATGATGAGTTTTCTGAGTCCGACTCACACCAGAGCAACCTGTTCTGATACCAAGTTGGAGTTTGGTATCAAGTATACTGAAGAGCAATTCATGGCGTAGTATAGTATAGAATTCTATATTGTTTTAATGTTGCAGTATATTCATCATCTTATGGAACAGAATACAGACTCCTCTATATAGCTAAACAAACATATAAAAGGAAATTATCTCTTCCCTTAATTACATATGATCCTTGAATCTAATCCCATAAAATATGGGATTCGAATCTTCTTCTAACAAAACGATCCCTTACACGATACGCGTAATGCGCATCCTCAACGCCGTCGTAGTCGGGATACTCCGCTCTCGGAAACACCTTCTTCCCAATGGTTTCACACAACAACGTTGTTTGATCGAAGGAGGAATCCAGAGATGGGCACCATTTTGCAGCGAGGCTGATTTTGTTCAAATTTTCCGATTTCAACATCTCCATATCCGATCTCAAGCGCTGCGCGAAGAAATCAGACAGACGATCGTGCAACAGCTTGAAATTTGGATCCTGATTGAACTTCTCCACGACCCTTTTCGCCTTTTCAATCCTTTTCTCTTCGCCGGACAATTTCTGTTCACCGTTTTTACCATAAAAATTCCTGGAAATTTAGCGCCTTTTCTCTTCCGTTTCTTTGATTTCCAAGATTTCCACTTCTTCCCCGTTTCTTTCGCCAATTTCCTGGCATCAGCGCCTAAAAGAATCCGGAAAAGAATCTCCAGCAAATCCTTGGAGTAGCCGAAACCAGCGAAAGCTGCCACATTGCCGGCGAGAGTTTTAGGGTGATGGTGGTGCAGCCACAGCGCGGCGGTGTAGAACCCTTCTCTATTAGTTCTGCCGGTGCCTTTGACTCCACGGAGATTGCAAACGAGCTTTAGGGCCATGAGCGGATTGTGAACCCATGCTAGTTCCAAGCGATATGGGTGAGGGTTTCCGGCGGCGTGTCGGGGACGACGTGAAAGAAGAAATCCAAACACGGATTTCCTGCCGATAGAAACGTCGCAGAAAGGTTTTCCGTCAGTCCCATTGGCGGCGTTTCTTGATAGATTTCAGGTGGTCCGACGAGAACTACGGCATCCATGCTTGAGAGAGAGAGAGAGAGAGAGGGTTTTGGTTGATTGTTATGCGAAAAAGGGAGTTTAAGGTTTTAGAGAAGGTTTTATAGCGACGAATTTACGAGGAGGATTTGAAGCAATGTGAAAGGGTTTTGAGTTAATGCAAAATGGGGGAGGATTTATAGTGGGGAATTTACTTAAATGTTACGCACAAGATATGCATCAATCAGTATGGATTAATTACTAATTAAGTTTATTTTTCTTGGTGATTGGTAACTTCCATTCACGTCAATTATTGCATGTGGTTGTATAAATTATGTGCCTAATTAATATTTTGATTTAGACTACTTATTGGACTCTTACTTATCAAATTCCTTCGTTTCGTTTTATTTATTGTTTTAGATTTTTTATCTAGAATTAACAATTAATTTTCTGGACAAATATACTCATCCTTTATGTGCCATAAAATCTTATTCAATTATATTTTCCTAAAATAGGGTTTGTGATAGGGTTAAATTAGAGAGAGTGTGTGAAAATATATAAAATAATAAATATTTCGACACAAAATAAAAAAAGTTAACAAAACAAATTAAACGAAACGGGGGAGTATTAACTATTAAGTATTCATGTGCACAATACCACAGGTCGGGTGTGTGGGTAAAAAAAAATATAGTCTTAATGGCCAATTTACCATGCAAACTTTAATTATAATTAAATAAATAAAAAAACATTACGTTTTGTATTATATAATTTTTCGCAAGCTTATTGTTCCAATATCATATGGAAGAATGCACATGAGATCCTCTAGTTTTCTTCAATTTTAATTTTTTTTTATTTAATATAATTTGACATTATTATTTAGGATTTATTTCACTCAATTAGGGTTAGTAATTACTCCTTCCATTTCTTTATGATTGTGGTTTTAACTTTTTTTTTTTTATTTTGTGTCAAAATGTTTGTTGTTTTATATATTTTCACACACTCTTTTCTAATTTTAACCTTATCCTTAATGAATTGCATTAATAAAAGGGAAAAGTACAAAAAAAAGAAAGAAAAAAAACCCTAAAGATCCCAAATATCACAAATTGATATCACAAAAAAGTAAGCCTCAACAAGAGAGCTTATCTAGAAAAAAAAAAGGAAAAAACCTGCTTAAAAAGAACCAATACTGCATAAGATTACATCATTCAGCACCCGTAAAGATAATTAAAATACTAGAATAATAGGCACTTATCCTTTTTCCATTTGCTCAGAATGAAGCTTAGCAACCAGGCCTTTGAAATCGGAGGAGCCACGACATAAGGAGCAAGTTTTTCTCCAGCAGTCTTATCAACTGGGCCTAGCCATTCAGAATGGCGACGCTCGTTAGTTATGGTCCTCATAGTATATGCTCGCTTCTTCGAAGCTATAGAAAGCATTTTAGTAGTCTCAACAACTGTGACAACCACGTCGGCAATACTGACAAGCCCTCAATCAACCAGTTGCCGAGAGAATGCTTCTTGAGCAACCGCCTCGCAACAGTCGTCTCTAGAGTATCTCGAACACCTGCATCACCTACCGATGGAACCAGCACCGCTCTTGCAGCCACCTCAATATCGACTGCCACTCAATCAACCGCCTCCTGAGCAGCTACATCTCGATCAGCAACCTCTCTATCAACATCAATAGTTCCATATTTCTGCTGCAGGTCATCCTCATGAGCAGCACCCCCATCATGATCAGAAACCACACTCTCAACAGACCCCTTAGATTGTAGCTGACCCTTTGCAGTCCCCTCCTCCTGCTGCAGTACTTCCTTATGGACATCATCATAAGCTATAACAACACTCTCAACAGACCCTTTATCTACCAGAGTCTACACAACTGCCTTACTCTGTACACTCCCATCAGGAGCAGAAGCCACCATCTCGTTCTCAACCTCAATTAGCCCTTGCAGCACCAAAAACTAATTGGAAGTAGATAAGGAAACACCATGAGCAGCCTGCAAAACAACAAATTGAGCACTAAGTTGCACCCCCTTGCAGCCACCACTTCTTTATCATACGACCCAGCATCTGACTCCACCATAGCCACCTTTGAAATAACCGCAGTGTCCAAATGAATGGTCTCTTCAGGCAAAGATTGAATCTTAGCCGGCACAGAATGTGCAGACATTGTCACAACAGATATGGGATTCTGATGGGGTGATGAGACAAAAGTCTTAACTACTCAATCTTTCGTAGACTGGTGAGTAGCACGGTGTCTTTCCACACCAGTACTGACCTCCACGGCCTCCTTGGAGAAAGCAGTGGCACCATGCTTTGAAATATCAGTCTTAGGCATAGCAGACTTGGCCACTTGACAATTCAAAGCGACATGCCCAATCTGTCTACAGGCCATGCACGCAGAGCTAAGGAAGGTTCTCATATGAGATATCCACAAAGAACGACGCCTCCCCTATCAATCATCACCAAGTACTGTAGCGGTTGAGCTAAATCAATTTCAATTAAAAAACCGAGCAAAATGCCCGGCTTCTTATTACACAAAAATGGAGAGAGAGAAAAAATATGTAGAGATAAAATGTTATCTTCTTTTTAGGTAAATATAAGTGAATATGATTTTATGTAATATATGACAGATGGGTATATTAGTCCAGAAAATTAAATGTTAATCTAAATTAAAAGGCTGAAACAACAATGATAAAGAGACAAAAGGGATATTTTTTCAGTATTTAATTTTCAAATTTTAGTTAATATTGAAATTTAGGGTTGATTATTCCAAACTTAGAGTATATAATTTTTTTACTAATAAATATCAATTAGAATTACTTATAATATAATAAATTTTATTTTTATGAAAAAATATTATTAAAACTACGAAATTTTGATGTTAGATATGATCTCATCCCATAAAAATGATTAATTGAGCCACAATTCGGAAATCTCGGAATTCTAGACAAACAACCTAATCATTTTGTTACACTAGTAAAATATTGACAAAAACTTGTATGAGACCGTCTAACGGATCCCCTTATATTAGACGGGTCAAAACCCGCCCAAAACCGCCCCAAGACCCACCCCACCTGCTGTGCTGTGCAGTTTGTGTTTTTTTTTTTGGCCTTTTTTCGGCTGCCGGGCTGGGCCTAAGCCCTTTTCCCTTCTTTCTTTTTCTTCTTTCTTTCTTTTCTTCTCCTTGTTTTTTCGCTGCTGGGCTGTTTTGCTTTTTTTTTTCTCTTTCTTTCTTCTCTTTTTTTATTTCGTTTCCTTTTTTTTTTCTTTCTTCTTTTTTTCTTTCTTTCTTCTCATTTTTTTCGCCCCTTTCTTTTTCTTTTCTTTTTTTTAATAATTATAATATAGTCATTTCAGAGTATACATTTATTTTTAAAAAAAATATATTTTTTCTTGGCGGTTCACTAATTATTGAGCCAAAAAAAGAAGTATCATTAATTATAAGGTAAAGTATCATTAACTATTAGTGGAGTATATCATTAACCAAAGTATCATTATTTATGAGGTGAAGTATTATTAACTCACACATGAGTATCATTATTTATGGGGAGAAGTGGAGTCTCATTACTATGGAAAAAAGTATTACTATTGCAGAAGAAAATATCACTAATTGAAGAAAAGTATCACTAATTGCAAAGAAAGTATCACTAATTGAAGAAAAATATCACTAATGGCAGAATAAAGTATTACTAATTAGAAGAAACGTATCACTAATTGCAGAAGAAAATATCACTAATTAGAAAGAAAAGTATCACTAATCGCAGAAGAAAGTATCACTAGTTAGAAGAAAAGTATCACTAATCGCAGAAGAAAGTATCACTAGTTAGAAGAAAAGTATCACTAATTGCAGAAGAAAGTATTACTAATTAGAAGAAAAGTATCATTAATTGCAGAAGAAAGTATCACTAATTAGAAGAAAAGTATCACTAATTGCAGAAGAAAGTATCACTAATTAGAAAGAAAAGTATCAGTTCAAACATATTGCAATTCAAAAATTGAATCATTAGCTACATAAAAGAAAACGTTACAATTAAAAAATGAACATGATAGTGAGTAGTAACTACTCATTATATTAGTCATGCTTCATTTTTTATTAATAGTGATACTTACTTCATAATTAATCATACTTCTCTGTTGTTAATTCAATAATTAATGTTTAATCATCGGTAATTTTCATTTTAATGAAAATATAAATTTTCTTCTAAATTTTCATTTTAATGAAAATATAACGTTTGTGCTAAAAAAAGAAAGGAAAAAAAAGGAAGAGCACAAACGTGTTAAAGAAGAAGAAGGGAAAAAGGAAAAAGAAAAAGAAAAGCACTTTGTGCTAAATAAAAAAGAAAAAAAAATCAAACAGCACATATGCGCTTAAAAAAAAAGAGGAAACAGAGAGAGAGAGAGCCGCAAGTGTCAAAGAAGAAAAAAAAATGAATATCAAAAAAAGGGGAAAGGGGGACCATTAAAAAAATTAAAAAAAAAAAAAAGAAAAAAGAAGGGGGACCACTTTATTGGATCAAATAATATCCATCGAACGCAAAGGGATCCGTTAGACGGTCTAACAGGAGTGTGCCCCTAAAATATTTAGGGCTTATAATAAACTTATCTTACACTTTAGGAATTAAAAAGTTGATCAAAATTCAAAACCATATATGTGGTTTTTAATCATCATTTTCAGAAACACTTTGGGGTCATATTATGATTTCAGAAAGTTGAGGGACTTAAATGAAAATTCAGAAAAGCTAATTTGAGAAAATCCCCAATTTCAAATTTTCTTCCCAAACCTAATTTCCTTGGCCCTTTTCCGCCTCCTCTACTTGGGTTGTTGTATCATACCCTCCAACAATTTCTATATTAGAATTATGTGTTAAATGATTCCAATGTGTGGAGATCGAATATGCGTTTTAGTTAGTAAAACAACCGTTCACCCCACCACTAATACTGACAACATTCAGATAAAATTTTACAATACTTGTTGTTTTAACCTTTCAATTTTATTTTAAATTATTTGATATTTCAAACATTTTAACACTCTTTCTCTCAATTTTACCCCATATCAAAATATTATAAAATCTTCTATATATTAATTTACCTTTGATAAAATTTTACACACACACACACACACACACACACACATATATATATATATATATTGAATAATAAGAGATGTCGTAATCCACTGAATTTGTTTGGGTAGGAAAAGTCGATGCCAACTGATCGGGTACCCGGTACTGTACCCGGATTTTTGAATTTTAATGAAAATACATGTTTTCAAAATATTTTGATAAAAAATAGAGGACATATGTTACTTCTTAAGTAGATGTTAAGCATCTTGGTCTCGATTTTTGCCTATTGCTATGTTAATGACAATACTGTATTTTTTTAACGATATCGTTAAAATAATACACCAATGTCGTTTTACATAGAAGTTGGCGAAAAAAATATATCATCATTTATGTTCCGAAAATATTTTTAAAATTAAAAGAAGAAATCCAGGCATCAGCTGGCATCGACTTATCCTATCCTGGACTGCAACTCTTGGGCGTGTATCATGGCCCTATCAATTCAATGCCAGTTCGATGAAGTAAACTTTGAAAATCTGATTGATGAAGTCTTTGAAAATAATGCTCTGGAAAAATCTAGTCTTGTATAAAGACGACAACTCAACCACAATGACATGAACAAATGGAGATAAATTAATATCCATAATAATTTATCAACAAGTCTAGCTACCAATTACCACCACCAAATGAGAATCAATGTCCAAAAAAATATCTCATTGGAAAGTGTTTGATTGAAAAATGTCACATCATTGTGAATAACAATAGATTTAATTTATATTATCAATAAATTTGATTAATATAGGAAATTCATTTGATGAAAATGTTACGAACCGTATGTATGAGTCATACCAGAATGATTTTTGTGACATTTTAGCATGAACTATGATATATAAATATAATATCATCAATTATCAACCCTAGTAGATAACAACATCATTTATCAATCCAAGTAGAAACATATATCTGACCAACCAGTAATATAAAAAATTCATATTCACAATATCTCGTATTCAAGTAATTTAAGTCATATTGTATATGAATATGGAAATCCAATTCAATTCACTGAAAAACTTATCAACTATATGTAGGGCTATAAATGAACAGAGCCGCTCGCAAATTATTCGAAATTCGATTCGAAAAAAGCTCTTTCAAAGTTCATTCATTTTCAAAACGAGCCGAGCTCGAGCCTCGAATTGAGGTTGATAAAATTATCGAGCTGAACTCGAACAAAGTAGTATTCGGCTCGACCAGCTCGTGATCAACATGTTCGAGCTCGAGTTTAATTGAACATGTATGTTCATGAATATTATAAATATTTCAAACGGGTAAATAAAATAAGCTATTTTTTCAAACTCGGGCTCGAATATGTAAATTAAACAGTCTTTTTTTCGAGCATTCGAGCTCAGGCTCGTTTAGTAAATTTTCAAGCATTTTACAAACCGAGTTCAAACCGAATTCAAACACGACAAATATTTATCGAACCGAGCTTGAACAAGAGGAAAAAAGCTCGAATCAAGCTCGAGCTTGAATATTCCTTAATGAGCAGAGCTTAAGCATTAGGATATTCGGCTCGATTCGATTTGTTTACAATCCTAACTATATGCATGTATGAACCATAATAGCGTCTTTTGACCAGGAATATATATAACCAGATGACCATCTAAATCAGAATTAAAAATAACAATAAATGAGATAATTAAAGAAGATTAACATGTGAATCAAGAAAAAAATATGAAGAAGATGAAGACGTGAATCATGAAGAAGAAATAAGAAAAAAAAAACACGCCAAAAAAACTAGTGGACACCAAATAAAAAATTGAATACAATTTATGATATAACTCGATGTCTCATGTGCGAATTAACAAATTTAAATTTTATGAATATAATATTATCACATCAAAGTGAATTAATTAATTTTTAATTAAAGTAGAGAATGGAGACGTGATGCTAGATTAATTAAATACCAACAAATTCTCACATCTATGATAGCTTAAAATCATAATAGAACAACATATATACTTTAAACAAAGGTAACAAACCTAAATACAAACTAAAAATCACATTAAAATTTAATTTATATACACTTAGCTAGCTTGGTGACGAATTGACTCCAAACCTAAATACAAACTAAAATCACATAAAAATTTAGTTTATATACGCTTAGCTAGCTAGGTAAAGAATTGGTTCCAATCATCTAAAAGGAATCAAATAAACAAGTGTTATTATATAAAAATAGACAAAATTATTGTGAAAAAAGGGAAAAAGAGACAAGTTTTAGTGTACAGGGGAAAAATAGACAATTTGTATAAAATTGACTTTTCAACCTTGATCCATTTTGCTAAAAAGGTACTTGTTAAAGTGTCCTAATTGGTGTTTGGATGGTATTTCTTTGTTTTAATTCTATTTTGCCACTTTACATGAAAATGGTATCAGAGCCTAGGTAATTTTATTTAGGAATAATAATTTATTTATTATTAAAAGTAATATCCTAACGGATGAGACACCCAGAAAATATGGATCCGAACAATTGTTCGAGATGTTTTTATTTCAGAAGGTACCTTCAAATTTTGAAGGAACTGGAGGAAAGTCACCAGAAGAGGCTAACCTATTGGAAAGCCCTATACGAAGAGAAATTCCTATCAGAGTCAAGTCTGGAGGAAATAGAGCAGTGTATTTCCCAAAGACAAGCTCAAATGAACTTGTTAATGGTGAACAATCTGCTACAATGCGACTTAATGAACCATCAACAAAGGGCACACCAAAACCATGGTTGATGGAACAAAGAAACTACGAGATAACTCCCAGATTTAAAGAGATTGTGACTGACACATCTAAAATCTCGGAGGATTTACGAGAGATCCAGAAGACGGTACAAAATTACGGAAATCACACGTATGGAGTACCACAAGAAGTAAGGCAAATTTCTATAAAACAAGATGAAATTCTAACCATCTTGTTAGAACTTCAAAAGAAGATCCAGACACTAGAATTAAATCAGACATGTTCTAGTAGAAGGAAACCCATCAACTTTGGCAAAGTGAATTTCACACCAAAGGCCAAAGAAGAACCCAAGAAATCGAAGGACGAAAGGATTTGCCAATTGTTAAGACAAATCAAAGAATGACGTCCTCCGAAAGGATAGGATTGGAAGATCTACAAGAATTGGCAGAGTCATTTGCCAATATGAAGATGGTAGATCTGAAGATGAATACAGGAGATGGGGCTTTAATTCCCCGAGGATACCATCAGGTACCCCCGGAACAACAAGTACCGCAGGTGCCACCAGCCCAACAGCAACATGAAGGAGGCCCAGCACAAGACGTTCTCATGAGAGCCCGCGAGGACTTTCATGTTGGAGATCAACACAGGAGAGAGAGAGGCCCAATATGAACAATCTTACAGGAACTAGGGTGAGGAAACAGATCCCTAAGTTCCGAGATACGCCTCTCGGGAAAACAAGCCTTGATCCCATACATCCGTATGGACTCATGCTCAATATCGATGATATTGACTTCAAGGACATCGATATGATTATTGATGATTGGTCATCATCGATGAGAATAGCAGCAGGAACGTTGGATCTAGAAAAGGAGGAATTCATCAAGCTGCTAGAGATGAGTTTGTTGGGTGTAGCCAAAATGTTATGATTAAGAGTTGCACCAGCAGTCAAAGAAGAAACCTTGGAGCCAGCCTCATACATGGAGATCGTGGATAGAATGACTTTCTGGTTTAAGCTCACCTTTTTGGGAGCAGAAAATTTCGGAAGTGCAGATTCCGAAAAGAGGAAGAATTATTCTCAGGCTATTTTAAACCTGAGGCTGAACAACATGGAGAATGAGTCAATTGACCAATTCTTCAAGTTATACCACATCTACCAATGGAATTCAGATGTGGATAAAAGAGTTTGTGTAAAGATTTTCTTCACGAAGTTCCCGAGTCCCTGGAAGGAAATGTTCATTAAAGAATACATTCCAGGAGATCCTGACAATGTTGGGAGGAGAATGTCTTTTGTCAAACAAAAGCTAGCTGAATGGTGCGGACAGGCCATTCTACAAAAGAATTACAAGAGATTAAAGAGGATGAATAAATATTCCCCTCTTGACTGCACAGCCAATGATCTGCCGACTGCCGACCATCATTGGAGGAGAATCTCAAAGGCCACGGAAGAATAAGAAACACCGAGTTCATCCTTATGCCAAAGAAGAATTCTCAAGGAAAAGGAGCTGGAAACCGAGGAGCAGATGGACCAGGCAAAAGACCAGATTTTACAAATCTGGACAAAGAAGGGGTCCTTCCAAAGACAGGACATCACAAAGTTCATCAAGTCGAACTCCCGTGAGGAAAACTTTCAGAAGAGCTCTAAGCCGGTGATTCAAATACCCCTAACACGAGCTCTAAGCCAGTGATTTCTAAAGAAACACAGGCCCAAGAGAAAATTGAGGGTCAGGGATCACACTCTGAACCATCAAGTCAACCTAGCACCTCTGGGGTTAAAGAGGGAGAGATTAATCTTAGACCGATGACGGGTACCTCTAAGATTAATACTAACAAGTCTGAAGCTTCACCTTGGCAGGTTTATCAAGCTAACTGGGAGAAGCTCTATACTAGACAGGGAATCAATCCGTCTAAAATAAAGGTTGATATCTCTGGAAAGTACCCAAGGGTGTGGATGTTACCAGGAACCAATCCACATGAAGTCAAGCAATGGTATGATTTTGGGGCATTAGCTTCAATTCAGACCATGTCACCAGGCTTCCCAGAAATCAAGTGTCTACCAAAGTGGATACAGGAAGCTGTGCAAGAGTCCTGGGCTAACAATGATTTGCTTAGCCGAGGAGATGTTCTTGAGCTATACTTCATCAGTGCTGCTCCGGAACCAACAGAAAAAGGGAATCATGAGGCCTTTCACTACATAAGGCTTCAAAGGCCAGATTCCAGGAAATGGGGTGATATTAGAACCTCATCTGAAGAAATCCCACTAATCGCCTCCATTACAGAAGATCAAATATCGATTAGGCGAGCACGGGGATTATGGGTCTGTCTCACTGAGATGGACAAAGTCAAGTTCTCATTCAAGTTTTTCCATAATTCTGCGAATGGGTCATTCCTGTTAAATACCATGACAGGGAGAACAACGAGATTTGCTGAGGATCTGTTCGAGAAGAAAAGGTCCTTGATATGGGAGAACAAGCTTGCTATGGGCAAAGAAACCCATCGCAAGTACTGCAACATGGCTCATTTTGGGCAATGGGATAATCGAGTATGCTCGGATTGCCAGAACCAGAAGGAGCCAGAGTTCGGAAAAGGGTTCCGTCCAAGGATGGAACGAAAGCGAGTTGGGGAGGATAAGCATCCAATGCCGAAAGCAAGGATGCTAAGAGCCCTACCAAAAAAGTAGTTTCCCAATAAGGGAAGGTGGAGACATGTGATTACAGATCATGTGACCCAAAAGAAGAGGCCACTAGCACCAAACGACAAAGGCTGAGTGGTCCAACACAAAAGGCACATGGTGCCATTAATTGTGGGTACCTCCACCCACAACCACTTTCACTTGAGGATAAAGGGAACCGGGCCCGACCACTAATTCAAAAGGAAGTGTCGGCAGAAAGGGCCACTCACGTGAATTGCGGAGCTAAATAATGGAGTTGGTGAAATAGAAGGATTCCCCTTCTATAAAACGAGAAACTGAAGGAAGCATAGGGCATCGAACATTTTCCTATCTTTCTTCAAAATTGTAATAGTTATAATATTTTGAGTATTCTTAGTTTATGAGCGTGGTAAGGATTCTAGCTACCATGTGTAGCTAAACAAGTTTGTCTCCTCCCCAAAAGGAGATTTACTTATTATAATAAATGTTTTATTATTCCTAAATAAAATCAAGGCTTTTGCTCATCACTTGTGTTTACCATATATATTTTCTATAAACCAAAGGAGTATTCTACACCCCGGGAGGAAACGAACGAGGGTTGTGTTGTTTGTTACTGAAGGAATTCGTGTCTGGAAACCATAGGTTGCGATCGTGTGGTTTAGCAAGGCCTGTAAAAATCCGACGGATTACCCGGTAACATTCCGGTCAAAAAGGTATGAATTTGGTTTATAGTTCAATGTATTTGATTTACGGAAGCATGATGGGTCGGATATGGTCGTAATTGACTATTTCCATTTGATTATGAAAGTGGCATATTAGAATGAATAGTAAAGAAACTATCTTAAGGGTATACTAGTCATTTATCACCCAAATTGCCTATAAAACTACTATGTTTTAAATCTTGCCCCTTTTTCCCAATCCTTATTTACTTTTGTCTATATATAAGTTTGTCCCAATAAACAATTATATATCAACTTTCAAGAATACTCGAAGATAACTGGTCAAATTCAAGAGTAAAAGTCAATAAAAAAAAAAGTACCACTAAGAAAACCTACAAGTTGTTTTTTTTTTAAAGGGAAAAAGTTTTTACTGAATTTTTTTATTTAAAATTTTACCTTCATAATTTTGTCTTAATATATGTATAGATAGATAAATTGAAGAAAAATTATCATTGTGTCTTAACTCAAATTTAACTAGATTGTGGTAATCTAGATCAAAATAATTAGGGGAATATATGCTTTCTAGATCCCATACAGGGGATTAATAATCGTTTGATCTCTTCCGCCTCTCTTCATAGGGTGCAATACCTTGCAGGAAGGTCTCACTCTTCGTAAGGCTCTTGAAATCTTACAACATCGCCGATGGAATGACATCATTTTGGAGTCAGACAACAAGCTGATTATTAATGGCATCAATGGAAATGTGGATTTCGAAATTTATTATGATGTGTTTATTGCAGACATTCAAGCGTTGTCATCCATTTTCAATTTCATGCGTTTTGTTTTTGTTCCTAGGAATTGTAATAAGGCAACACATATCATTGCAAAGGGGCCTAGTTTCTTTAGTATGGGGTATGTCCCAACTCATGCCCTTTCCACCATTTTGGAAGATGTTTGAACTGATTTTTACTTTGGCTAATATATGTATTATCCCATTTTTTCATATATATATATATATATATCCAATCAGAGCAAAAAATTTACTTTATATATTATTATTGGCAATACAATACATTTATATATATGTGTGTGTGTGTGTTACCTAGACTTATAAATTTTCTTTTCAATTAAATAACCAATAAAAATGAAGCTAATCTGATATTTAAATAAAAATGTTGTTCTTCACCAGAACAAATCAGCACATTATTTCATTATTTTTGTTTAAAAAAATAAATAAATATAGATCTTCGAAGATGCTTCCTACCGATTAAATAAAATAAAATAAAATGCCTTATAAAACGAGTAAAAGGGTAGTTGACACGCCAAAATAATAGTTGAAGATATTTATTGACCATTCTAACATTATTAAACACCACGAAATATCAAGAAAAGGTACAGATCATATTACATTGCAATAGATAGAACACATGAAAAAGACTGTAAGCAGAAAATTCAAAATAGATCGAATTTCATGCAAGTGTGTGTGTACGTGTGGGGACCGGAAGGGGAGAAAAGTACTACTGATTTGAAATCAAAATCCCACCCTTTTTTTATAAGGGAAGTTCCCCAAAAAGGACTAGAATTTCATGAAAATTAATTTACCATTCTACATCAAAAAATATTCTTAATTAATAATCTAAGAAGAAAATTCGGTGATCAATATTAAGAAATCTTTCTTGTTAACATTTCACAGGACAATGATCAGCTAGCAGATTTATTTGTGATTTTCAAATTTATTTTAAACAGTACTAAGTTTGTGTAATTTTCTAGATTTTACCATATAGTTTTCCTAGATTTTCTAGATTCTAATTAAAAGTTTTCACATTCTTAAACCAATTTCTTGAACTAAATTTGAATTTTCAAACACAATCAAACAATAATAAAATTATAAATATAACACTAAATATTTATTTAGTTCGAATCTTCGCATGCCCTGCAAATTTTGACAACTTAAAGACACAAGTTTTAATTTGTGAATATTTTTTGCCTAGAAATTAATAAAGATACAAAAGGGGGAAGTCTGAATTCTCACCACTCTTAACTTAACTGGTATACTCTCTCTCTCTCTCTCTCTCTCACACACACACACACACAATCACTCTCATACACACAAGTCGGAAACGCAGAAAATTAAGGCAGTCTGTTGTGATGGATGAAGCTATTGTTGGCGGCATCGTGGGTGCCATTGTTGGTCCCATC
Organism: Perilla frutescens; assembly: GCA_026008535.1. NCBI lineage: Eukaryota > Viridiplantae > Streptophyta > Magnoliopsida > Lamiales > Lamiaceae > Perilla > Perilla frutescens. The sequence goes on along the minus strand of BRKX01000010.1, from coordinate 46,595,546 downwards.
GTTCAAGGTGTCGTTAAAAAGCTGGTCTCAGTTTCAGCGGAAAACATCAAATTCATTCGTGATTTCAAGAAAGACTTGGAAAATCTAAAAATTAGCTTCGACATGATTCAGCAGGTCTTGTACGACGCCGAGATGCGGCACATCACCGACAGAGCTGTGAAAAGATGGCTCGATAATCTCGAAGATGTGGCGTTCCAAACTGACCACGTTTTGGACATCTTCATCTACGTCCACCTCCGTAGATCTTCCGCCAAGAACAACCTTAGGTTCAGAACCTCACCCTCTAACTATTTCAGTCGTCTCAGACTTGGTCGGAAAATCAGAGACATCAAAAACAAGCTGGAGTTGATCAACAAAGAGGCACAGAGTTATGGGCTTCAGACGAGATTTGCTGGAGCAAATGCAGATCCAAACGCCTCTGCAACTGCAGGTTTGGAAACTGATTCATTCGCTAACGATCAACTCTTTCTAGGAAGAGACGAGGATGTGGCAGGAATAGCAGAGATTCTGACAACTAGTACTCGAACTGAGCAAGTATTCTCCGTCGTCGCAATTGTGGGAATGGGCGGATCGGGAAAGACGACGTTGGCTCGGAGAGTCTACCATGATGAAATGATTAGGGCTCACTTTGGGGCACGTATTTGGGTGCATGTTTCTCAAAATTTCGATCCAATTAGTGTATTCAAGAAATTTCTTATGACGGTGACGTCACAAACTGTTGGAGCTGAGAGTAGGGAAATTGTTCTGAAAAAGCTTCAAGAAACCTTAAGGGACAAGACATATCTTCTTGTTCTTGACGATGTGTGGGATCGAGGTAGTCGAAAGTGGGAAGATCTTACAAAATCTTTATCTGGAGTTACTTCTACAACGGGAAATGCCATTATTGTTACTACTCGGAATACAGAGGTTGCTTCGGTTGTGAAGCCGCTTCATAATCATAGGTTACACGGCTTATCAGAGGAAGATTGTTGGTTGATAATCAAAGAAAAGACTTTCGGTGATGAATTCGTCCCATTTGAATTTGAGGCCATTGGGAGAAAGATTGCAAGAAGATGTCGTGGTTTGCCGTTAGCTGCCAACGTAGTAGGGGGAGTGCTGCGCGGCAAATCTAAGGAAAAGTGGCTCCGAATTGAAAGGGAACGTCTCTCATTTGTTGAAGGTGATGATAATTATATCAAGAAAATTTTGAGGTTGAGCTTCGATGATCTGGATTTACCGTTTCTCAAGAAATGCTTCACGTACTGTTCTGTTTTCCCCAAAGGTGAAGAAATCGAGAGGGAAGAACTGATTGAGCTCTGGATGGCAGAAGGGTTTCTTCAATCTGATCAAACAAATGAAATGGAGATTGTGGGAAGCAATTTCTTAGACCTTCTTCTGCAGAGCTCTTTATTGCAGGTTGTAGAGAGAGATAACTACGGCAATGTAACACGTTGTGGCATGCACGATCTTGTTCATGATCTAGCATTCTCTCTTTTGACTTCACCGGTGAATGATCATGATTCAGAAGCCACTTGTCGAGTTCGATACCTTGGCCTTGAATCAAGTCTGAATTTGAAGAAGGCCAAACATTTGCGTACATGGTTCTACAGAGATGGAGATATTTCTGATAAGCTCTTGAACTTCAAATGCTTGCACGCTTTAACACTAACGGGAGATCGTGTCATTGAGTTGCCTGGTTCGGTTGGGAAGCTAATACATTTGAGATATCTCAACATCTCACGAACTAGGATACCTTATTTGCCAAACTCGATATATGAACTCTGTTTCTTGCAGACTTTCAGAGCAAATAAAGGGAAGTTGACGAAGCTGCCAAGTACTTTTTCGTACTTGATTAGCTTAAGGCATCTTCATATTGATGGTGGGGTAGTTTTACCTCCGGAGATTGGAAGAATAACCTCTCTTCAAACACTACCACACTTCACAGTGAGCAATGAGCAGGGCTGCCGAATTGGAGAGCTCGGAAGCTTGCAGAATCTCAAAGGGAAGCTAAGGATCTATAATCTTGAAGAGGTGCGAGATGAAGAAGAGGCCAAGGAGGCAAATCTCCGTTCAAAGCCAAATTTATATAAGTTAAGGTTTGCATGGGATAAATTAATAGAAAGTGAGGCAAATGCTAAGAATGTGTTTGAAGGCCTTCAACCACACCAAAATCTGAAGAGCTTATCTATTCATGGATTCAAAGGCACAAGTTTCCCATTATGGACTTTGAAGATGGCAGTTAGATGTGAGCCTCAAGGAAAATGGAGGGGACTTAATTGCTTGATGAAGATAAAGCTATCGAATTGCAATTGTGAAGAGATACCAAAGATGGGGCACTTGCCACATCTCAAGTCTCTTTATTTGAAGGGCCTGCCCAATGTGAGATCCATAGATTCTTCATTCTATGGCACTGACGAAAAGGAGACAGTTTTTGTGGTCTTTCCATCTCTCGAGAGGCTCACTCTGACAGATATGCCAAACATAACTGTGTGGGCAGGATTAGAATCTCCAAGTGCAGTTGAAACTCGACTGTGGGTATTTCCTCGCCTTGAGTACTTGCGTATCTATCAGTGCAGGAAATTGAAGAGCGCTCCGACTCATTTCCCCTGCCTTAAAGAATTGGACATTTGCAAGATGGACAGCGGCTTGCCTCTGTCAAACATATGCGGGATGAGACTCAAGTCTCTCACAGAACTCAGCATAGAGAGAATAGATGAGCTGGAATGTCTCCCAGATTGGTTATTACACAACAATCAAACTCTCTCAACTCTGAGCATAAGACAATGCTCCAATTTGAGGGAGTTACCAGATGGTCTGGACAACCTCAGCTCTCTCAAGAGCTTCTCATTGGTGAGATTAAGCAGCCTAATGAATCTACCTAGGATAATTGACTCCCTCCAAAATTCACCTCGTCTCACACAGCTCACAATTGCTCTTGTTCCTAATTTTGTGGCCACTTCTTTAATCGAGGTGGGCTCTTTCCGGTACTTGCAGCAGTTGGAGATGGATGTTAGTTTGGAGAGACGGGATAGTAGTGTTTCTGTTAAAGACACGGTTGATGGCATACTGCAAGCGTGCAGCAGCCACTCACTTTGGAAGTTGAACTTAACTGGGATGGAAATGTGGGATTCATTGCCGGAACCACTTCAGCATCTCACTACTCTTTCTTACTTATTGCTGGAGAATCTGGGAATACAAGTATTGCCTGAATGGTTCGGGAACCTCTCATCTCTGCAGATTTTGCACCTACGGCATTGCAAGAACTTGAGGCGTCTGACCTCTGTTCGTGCAATGCAGCGAACCAGATTGGAGAAGGCGAACATATACATTTTGGATTGTCCGGAGTTAAGTAACGTGACTGCGGAGCAACTCCAGCTATAGCTCATACTTATTAGTTTTCTGGTAGATTTTGGGACTCTAAACTGCAAGATATTGTTCCCAGGCAATGTATTTGTTTTTTGTTTCAGATTGATAAATTCTCTCTGGTTCTTTGAGGTGTGAGCGAGTCACACATTTGTTGTTTGAGTGCTATATATATGTAGTGCATTACTCATTGGATTTCTATTGAATTGATGATCGTTATATATATACACACACACAGTCATATCATATATATGTGAAGTTGCACGAATAATTATAGCCTTCACAGTTAATTTTCTTCCTTAATTTGAAGTACATGTTGCAGGAGATGAGATTTCGTATTATTTGCAACTAATTTAAATAATACCATCTTACAATGTATTGATATAAGTGAAATAGTAAGCCATGCCGGCCAGATTCCGGCCAAGAGGCTGTCTTAATATTGCAATTGACTGCGGCAGCTTCTCGCCCGAACTCCGGCGACTTCTGACGGAGATAGACAAATCATAATGACCGCCAAATTATGGGCGTTTGGAATTTGGAATCGATTCTTCAATACGATCACACATGGAGGATTAATTGAAGATTGACATTCGATTAATTTTTTTTTACGAAAAGTAGGGTTTCTAAATTTTGAAATAGGGGATTTTTTCCAAATTGACTTTTCTAAATTTTCATTCAAGTCTTTGACCCAAAATCTATACCTGCATAAAAAGTGTGGATGTTTCTTACAAAATGTGATTTGCCTATTATGTCCACAATTTGCACTTAATTTAAAGGTAAAAAAGTAATATAATATTACAATTTTTGTGTGAATATAATATATTATATTTATTTCAATAGTTTTGTTATAATTGAACTCTATTACATAAAATTATTTCTAATATAAAATATTATAAATAATATTTTTTTGTAATATAATATATTATATTTATTTCAATAGTTTTGTTATAATTGAACTCTATTATATAAAATTATCCCTAATATAAAATATTAAAAATAATTAGTTGTAAATATAATATATTATATTTATTTAATTTGTTACAAAATATGATTTATTATTATATCCATAATATGCACTTAATTTAAGAAATAATTAGTTGTAAGTATAATATATTATATTTATTTAATTTCTTACAAAATATGATTTGATTATTATATCCATAATATGCACTTAATTTAAGGGTAAAAATAAAATTATCCCTAATATAAAATATTAAAAATAATTAGTTGTAAATATAATATATTATTTTTATTTAATTTCTTACAAAATATGATTTATCTATTATATTCATAATATGCACTTAATTTAAGGGTAAAATAGTAATATAAGTCTTCAATAACAAATCACTTCAATTTGGTTCGGTAGAGGCCAGACGCCTTGAATTTCTGCAATTCCTACAGACTGCATATGACTGTACTCGACATAGATTCAGACAGAATACCAGAATGTAGAAATCATCAATTCAAGATAAACTGAGTCAAACAAACTGGATCTGCTTTCAAACAAGAAATTTGAGGCTTATAAATGAGATTTTCGTTCCAGATTGAATCAACTCCACAACATGGAGGAACAGATATTTTCATCATCATGCCGAAACCAGCAGCCAGAGTTCCTTTCTTTCCTTGAGCTCTCTCCTCGAACCTTCTCTTTCTTCTTTATATGCAGTTGCAGTTCAAACTCAAATGATTTTTAACTCTAAAGGACAAGCAAACAATTAATAATATTGCTGAAATTATTCAATGACTGTGCTTCAATTAAAAGATTTTATCAAATCTCCTCGTGAAATACAATTCGGTTCAGTTACCTATTTGGCTATTTTTAATAAGAAACAGATACATAGATTCCATTTCTATCAAATCTTGAAAAATACATTACATTGTTTCTCTCTCTGTGTGTGTTTAATTGCTCGATAATCTAAACAAACAAACAAACAGCAAAAAATGATACTTACCAGCTGTAAGATCGAATCAAGTACTGGCCATCAATGTAGACATCTGCGAGATGGGAAATCTTGGGCCACTCAGAATCATCACCATCACCATCAGTTTGTTGTGGTTCAATGTGTAATAGCGGGCAGTAAACAATCATCAATTCCTTCAAGTTGGTGAGGCGTCGAATGGCTTCCACAGAGGGCAGATGCCTTAAATTTTGGCAGTTATTCAAGAATAAAGTTCGAAGAGATGTGAGGTTCCCAAACCATTCGGGCAATTCCTGTATTCTAAAATTACTCAAATATAAGGAACAAAGAGCAGTAAGATGTTGAATTGATCCCGGCAGAGATTCCCATGTTTCCATCCCCGTCAAGTCTAGCTTCCTAAGTGAGCGGCAACACGCTTGCAATATGCCATCAACAGTCTCTTTAACGACAGCACTACTTCCCCCTATCGACTGCATGCTAACATCCATGTCCAATTCCTGCAAGCTGCAGAAAGAACTATTTCCATTACAAGAAATGGCAAGGATAGGAACATCCTCAATCTTCAATACTCTGAGAGAAGGTGATTTTTGGAGGCATTCAATTAGCTGAGGCAGATTCTTTAGGTTGCTTAATCCCTCCAACGACAACAATCTGAGCAATGGAGCACACTCTACCAATTCATGTGGCAAATTGATCAGCTCCCCGCAGTCACTGATCTCCAAACTACGGAGGGATGCCAAGCCTCCTTGTGATTGATACGCTATTGACTTCAGATTTTGGCAATGCTGTATACGCAATGACTCTAGAGAATCGAGGGTGTGTAGACCGTGAGGCAATTCTCTCAAGTTAGGACAATTGTCTATATCCAGCTCTGAGAGATTTTGATTGTTGTGAAATATCCAATGTGGGAGAAACTCCAATCCATCTAATGCTGCTATGTTGAGCTTTCTGAGCGACATTAATCTCACCCCACATATGTTTGCCAGAGGTATGTGGCTGTCCATTTCTTGAATATGCAGTTCTTTAAGGCATGGGAAATGAGTTGGGACAACCATCAACTGATTGCACCGAGAGATCTCCAAGTATTCAAGGCGAGGAAATACTTTCACTTCACTTGGAAATTCTACTTCTTCCCAATGTGTCAAGTTTGACATTTCTGAAAACACGAGCCTTTCAAGAGCTGGAAACACGATGATTGTCTGAGTCTCTTCCTTGCAAGCTCCACTGCTGGAGCTGAAAATGTCGATCCCATAGAAGGAACCACTTATAGATCTCACATTGCTTAAACTTACCAAATAAAGAGACTTCAAATGTGGTAGGTGCCCCAGCATTGGGATTTCTGTACATTTATTGCACGATGAGAGTTTTATCTCCATCAAATTGTTAAGCACTATCCAGCAGCCTTCGACCTCATCTCGTACTGCCATCTTCAAAGTCCACAGTGGAAAATGTTTGCCATTGAATCCAAAAATATCTAAGTACTTGAGATTCGGGTGAGGTTGGAGGCCTTCTAACACATTCTCATCATTTATTTCACCTTCTCTAGATTCACCCCACCAAAGAACTAACTTGAATAAGTTCGGATTTTGAAATAAATTTGCTTTCTTGACCTCATCTTTGTCACGTACATTCTCAAGATTTTGTATCTCTAACTTCCCTTTGAGATTCTTCAGACTTCCAAGCTCTTCAATTCGATGGCCCTTCTTGTTGCACACTTGAAAGTATGACAGTGTTTGTAGGGAAGTTAATCTTCCAATCTCAGGAAATGATTCATCATCTCCATCATGTTCACAGCTTATGTATCTATCTCGAAAGATGCCAGCTGAAACAGAGCATGCTAGATCATGCACAAGATCATGCATACAAAAATGTGTTTCTCTGTCATAATCATCTCTCTTCACAACAAGCAATAAAGAATTCTGCAGAAGAAGTTTGAGATACCTCTTGCCCAAATTCTCCATCTCAATTGTTTGACCACCTAGAAGAAATCCCTCTGCCATCCAAAGCTCAATCAACTTTTTCTTGCTGATTTGAGTACCTTTGGGAAAAATAGAACAATACGCAAAGCACTTCTTGTGTGATGACAAAGGCAAATCATCAAAGCTCAATTTCAATATCTTAGAGATATTGTTTTCATCTCCTTCAACATCTGAAAGCCAATTTTCTTTGATCAAGTGCCACTCTTCTTTGGGTTTAGAGCGAAGCACTCCCCCAACTACATTGGCAGCTAATGGCAAGCCTTGGCATCTTCTTACAATCTTCCTTCCAATGGTCTCAAATTCTGAGGAAACATCTTCTTTTCCGAAAGATTTTGCTTTGATTATTGACCAGCAATCTTCATCTGATAAGCCATTTAAGTGATGAATATGAAGTGGTTTCACAATTGAAGCAACCTCTGTATTTCTGGTGGTAACAATAATGCCATTTCCCTTTATAGAAGTAACTCCTGACAATGAATTCATAAAATCTTCCCATTTCTGCAAATCTTGATTCCAAATGTCATCAAGAACAAGAAGATAGTTTTTACCTTCCAAAGCGTCTTGCACCTTTTTCAAAATAACCTCCCTGCTCCCAACTTCACCACTTTCTTCCAAATAATCTTCCCTGCTCCCAGAATCCTCATTTCTCGAATTCAATACTGCATGGATTCTCTTGAAAAGAATCACTGGATCAAAATTCTTAGAAACGTGCACCCAAATACGTTCTACAAAGCGAGCCTTCACCTTTTCATGATTGAAGACTTTCCTTGCCAACGTCGTCTTCCCCACTCCACCCATTCCCACAACTGGAAGGATGGAAAATACATGTTCATCAGTTGCGATGCTGGTCATAAGCATCTCAACTATATTTGACATGTCATCATCTCTTCCAATAAAAATTGGATCAACAGTGAATGAATCAGTTTCCAAGGCGGCATGATGAGCAGCAGGCGCGGCCTCAAGTCTGCTTTGAAGCCCAAGCTCGGTTGCCTTATTGTTAATTGACTTAAAATTCATATTGATTTGTTTGATTGTATGAGCCATTTTTCGCGGACGTGCAATGTGATTAAAAGAGGAGAAGCATGATAGTACCTTATCCTTCATTGCTTTCATGGTTTTGATTTTCTTGTGTAGAAGATGATAGTTGAGTTCATCCAAAACATTGTCTGCATCAAACGCCACAACTTCGAGCTCCTTAAGCCATGTTTTGACAGCCTCTTCGAAGATGAACTTCTTCTCGGCATCCTTCAAGTAACTTTGGATCATGGCCAACGTCGTCTTTAGCTGTCCAGCATCTTTCTCTAGACCTTGGATTAATGAGATTTCTTCCTTGGAAACGTTGATCAGATTTTGAACTAGAACTTCAATGGTTGCAGCAGCCGCACCTCCTTCCATATTTTGCTGAGAATATGCGCGCGTGTGTGTGTGTGAGAGAGAGAGAGAAGGTGGGACAATTGAGAAAATGCTTGAAAAACTTGTGAGTAAAGTGAAGAATGGTGATTGGTATAAGTTAGGAATGGGAAATATTGGGATACCTTCCCTCTTTAGCTTCTTATGCGACTTCTCAAGCTCTCTGTTTGAAGATTAAGATATTAACTAACCGACGGAATGAACTGGAAATAAGATTTTCTCCCACTTTATATGGATATGGAAAAAAAAAGAAGGTAAAATAATACTCAGAGAAAAATACAATTTTTGTATTTGCTTTTTTGGGGTCTGCAGAAATGAAGGGGGTAATGTATTAAGAGGTAATATAGGGCTCTTTTTTACTTTGTGGCATTAATACTCCTTTATTCCTTTTAACTTTTGCTTTTCCTTTATTCAAACACTATGCTTTGAGAATCCTGATTTCTAAATGCAAACATATCTCTTTTAAGACCACAAGTAAACTTGAGAGAGAGAGAGAAAGAGAGAGAGAGAGAGAGAGAGAGAGAGAGAGAGAGAGAGAGAGAGAGAGAGCTACTGAAAATGTTTATTTGATGCAATTATAAAAGACCCAAAAAAGGGTAAAATCCATAAAACTGAACGAAAGCAGGGGCCTGCATAACTAATATTCAGTTCTTTAAGACATTGGAAATGATTTGGAGCACTCATCAATTGCTTGCAGTGTTTAATCTCCAGAAATTCGAGACAAGGGAACACCTTCACTTTACTTGGTGCTTGAGTTTCAGCTGCACTTGGAATTTCTACTTCTTCCCATTGTGCCAGATTTGGCAAATGCAACAAACTGAGCATTTCAGGCGCTGGAAACACAATGATCGTCTCCTTGCCAACTCGACTGCTGGAGCTAGAGCTGTGGCTGCCATACAATGAACAGCCTATGGATCTCACATTGTTCAGATCACTTAAAACAAGCGACTTGAGATTTGGCAAATGCCCCAGCATCAGATTATTGAGTCCTATCCAGCGGCCTCCAATGTTGTCTCGTACTGCCATCTGCAAAGTCCATGATGGAAAACTCGTGCCATTGAATCCGTGTATCTCTAAGATCTTTAAATTTTGATGCGGTTGGAGGTCTTCCAGCACATTCTCATCATTAGTTTCACCTTCTCTGTATCCATTCCATTTAAGCTTTAACTCAGATAAGTTTGGCTTTTGAGATAAATTTGCTGTCTTGGCCTCTACTCTGTCATTCACCTTTTCAAGATTATAAATCTCTAGTTTCCCTTTGAGATTCCATAAGCTTGATAGCTCTGCAATCCTTTGGCCCTTCTCATCGCCTAATTTAAAGTGTTGTAAACTTTGAAGAGAAGTTAGTTTTCCGATATCAGGAGTCAAATCTACGTTGAAAGGAATGTAAAGATGCCTCAAGCTAATCAAGTACTTTAATGTCCTAGGCAGCTTCCTCAAACATTTCTCAGTTCTTAATGTCTGCAGATGACAGAGTTTTCCTATCAAGTCTGGTAAATATCTAATGTTTGTGTATGAAATGTTGAGAAATCTCTAATGCCTTAGCTTCCTGATTGAACTGGGTAACTCTGTTACATGATCAGCCTTAAGAGTCAAAACATGGAAGCATTTGAAGTTCGAGAACATGATATCAGAGACTTCACAATTGAAGAATAGTGTACGCGAACAACTTGATTCCATTGGGATAGGATTGGATTCATCTCCAAAACATCGGAGGCCAATGTATTGAACCTTAGAAGAACCCAAAGTAGAGCATGCTAGGTCATGCACATGATCATGCATGTTACATTTTGTTATTTGATCACAGAAATCCATCCCCACAACCTGCAATAAAGAATTCTGCACAAGAAGTTTGAAGAATTTGTTACCCACAGTCTCCATGTTGTTTCTTTGATCGGGTTGAAGAAATCCTTCTGTCATCCAAAGCTCAATCAATTCTTCCTTGTCGATCCAAGCCCCTTTGGAAAGATTGAACAGTATGAAAAACACTTCTTTAGCAATGGATAAGGCAAATAATCAAAGCTCAATCTTAGAATCCTTGAGATATTATTCTCGTCTCCTTCAATATCTGAAAGCCAATTATGTTCAACTGACAGCCACTCATCTTTAGATTTACCACGCAACACGCCCCTGACTACATTGGCGGCTAATGACAAACCTTGACATCTTTTAGCAATATTCCTTCCTGTTAACTCAAACCCTAATTGAATACATCCTTCTCCAAAAGTTTTTGCTTTGATAATGGACCAACAATCATCATTCGAGAGCCTTGCTAGTACATCACTAGGAAGTGTTTGCACGACTGAAGCGACATCTGTATTTCTGGTAGTAACAATAATTCCATTTCCCTTCAAAGAAGTAACTCCTGACAAGGAATAATTCATAAAATCTTCCCATTTTGACTTGTCTTGATTCCAAACATCATCAAGAACAAGCAGATATGTTTTGGCTCTCAAAGATTCTTGAAGCTTTCTCAAAAGATCTTCCCTGCTGTCAACAACTTCCATTTTTTCTGAAGCCAGTTGTAAGCATTTTCTTCAAGATAAGCAAAGGGTCAAAACTCTTGGAAATATGCACCCAAATATGTTTCCCATAATGAGTCTTTACCTTTTCATTAGTGAAGATTTTCCTAGTCAACGTCGTTTCTCCCAATCCGCCCAAACCAACAATTGGAAGGATTGAGAATACACATTCAGTTGAGCTTGTCCTCAGCATCTCAACTACTCTTGACACGTCACCGTCTCTTCCAAGAAAATATGGATCAAGGGTGAACGAATCACTCTCCGAGACAGAAGAAGCAGCACTGTGACCATGAGCATGAGCACCAACGAGTCTCATTTAAAGGCCAAAACTGCTCGCTTCTTGGTTGATCATTTCCAAATTCTTATTAATGTCCGTAATTATATAGCCCATTTTTCGACCATGATCACGAAAACAAGAGGCTGAGAACATGGAGTTGATTTTTCTCTTTGTTGGAGTGTTGTTGCTCTCCTTTCGGAGAAGTTGATAATCAAACTCATCCAAAACGTAGTCAGCTTCGAAGGCCAGATTTTCAAGCTTTTTCAAGATATTTTGTATCATGATCATACTACTTTTGAGCTTTTCCAACTCTTTCTTGAATTCATGAATAAGTTTCATCTCTTTCATGGAGATTGTGGTCAGGTTTTGAAGCACAACTCGAATGGTAGCACCAATGACAGCTCCAACCACAACTTCTTCCATAGGCGCCCTGTTGGGAAATAAAATACATAGGGCATATTTTAATCCAACTTCACACTTAAACTTAGCAACTCTACAACGATTATGCTGGAACCTGGAAGAGGACATATATATATTGACATTGTGAAAGCATATCTGAATCTAACTTGAATTCAACCTAACTAGGTTTGGATTTTCCAAATGACCCGTTTCAACTTTGTTTTGCATTCTGTTCAGAGAAAACACATTTGCAAGAATCATATGATTATTTGGAGCCTATTACCCTAACAAAAAACTATGATTTTCAATTTGATTGCACAACAAATTAAATACACACACACACACACGTTATTTTCATAATTATTGAATTATTTTATAAGTCCAAAGATTGTCTTAAAATAGTTGTGTTCATTATATTTTTACCTAATAGCAAAAAAGAAGAAAAGAAAAATTACAAGTTTTTTGGATTTTAATCATTTCATTTAATCAATTGAGCAAAACTATGGCCAAAAAATTATTTTGGTCAAATTAGATTAATTCTTGGGCTCAAATATAGTATTTTATACTACTAGTTAGTACTGAGAAGGGAGTTGTACAATCTTGACCCGGACAATTTATACCTACAATATTCTCGTGTTTTGTTTGGCAGCTCTCAGGAATCCCAAAGCTTACAGCCGAGCCAGACTCCAGTGTCCTGATTGAGAAGACTTATATTATGTGGCCTCATGTACGTATAAGATATAAATAGCAATACAATCGAGTTTGAGTGAGTTAGGTTTTCATGTTGTAATACTACCTAGGTTTTTATTTTCCAATTTTGTGTACCCCGCATAGCAGGACTAATAGACAGTGTAGCAGTAGAATCCCTTGCTGGCACAACATAAACAAAAAACCTGATTTTATTTCATTAGGGGAGCTTAAGCATAAATACAATCTATATCATTGATTAAACATAAAAGGTAAAGAGCAAGAGGTGGAAGCTGAAGAAAATGCAGAACTGACGACAATTAAGCTCTTCCGAAAGAAAAAGAACAACTATATATATGCATCTGAACATGTGAAAAGAGCCAGACAAATACGATGTTAGGCATCAGAAAATAACTCTTTAATTTGAATCTATCCTTATTGTCAGCTAGTCCCGAGTAAAACAAAATAATTCAATGAGCAAACACACCGGGCTTAAACTTGGAAGCCTCCTGTCTAGCAAGCTCGAGGGGGACAGGACAGTTGCTCTGGATCAACATTTGTTTGAGATCATAGAAGACATATGAGTCGTGCAGAGTCAAGAAAATTATATTGTAGCTACACCCATCTTTCCGGCGCGACCTGTTCTTCCAATACGATGAGTGTAAGCTTCTATACTACCGGGCATGTCATAGTTTATAACATGTGCCACATTGGGAATATCGATACCACGTCCAGCCACATCAGTTGCCACGTACCAAAACGTTAAATGACTTTTTGCTCTCTGATCTTGAGACTCTCCACCGTGAAGTGCGGTGACCCGGTAACCACCCTTCTCTAAAGTATTAGAAACATTATCGGCAACCTTCTTTTTATTAACAAACACAATAGTTGTCTGATCCCGGAATTCATCCTCGTTCTCTGGCTTCATGTTACTCACTTGCATCCAACACACCAACAATTTGGGGCTCAAAACCCATGTCAATCATACGGTCAGCCTCATCAAGAACAATATAATTACACTGGTTGAGGACTGCATACCGTCTCTCCAAACAATCAAGGAGACGTCCTGGAGTAGCAATGACGACTTCACATCCCTGCCTAAGCCTAAAGGCTTGTTCTTGAATGGATTGACCACCGACAATAGAAACAACCCGAATCCCCAAGTAATGAGCAAATTTGACCGTCTCGTGCTCAATTTGCTGCGCAAGCTCTCTCGTAGGTGCCATCACAACAGCATATGGTCCATTCTCATTCTCCTCAGTTATAGGAGGAAGTCTGGCTATGTAGGTGAGCATAGGAAGAACAAAAGCAACAGTTTGAAGATCCTCCAATCTCTCTCAGTCATTTCGTCGAGCATCTTGTCGGTCTACCCTCATATCATACAAATCTGCCTTCTTCTTCACAAACAGCTTCCCTTGCCTGGACTTCATTTTTCTGCTCCCTACGGTCTATCCCTGTGTAGATAGCCAAAAATCAAATTTTATATATAATATTTTTATTGATTTTTATATATTTATTTAGTTTTGAAATCATATCAAATTCAAAATTAAATAAAATATTTAAATAATAAAGATATTATTATTTGATAAACATTAAGAGTCTTTGACAACAATTAAATATCTTTCAAAAAATATGTATTAATTTCCAACAGCCAATGAGATAGTGCCACATCAGCTCTACATCTCTCTCCCTATAACTATAAATAGGGGTCTCCATATTAGTTGAAAATCACATCAAAAGTCATTTGAAGAGTTCAAGAATTTGAGAAGAACTTCCATAAGTAAAATTCTCTCAAATATTCAAGGCGTTCTTCACCAAATTCATCCCAAAGGCGGCGTTTGATCTGTAAGTAAGGCAGTTAAAGACGTTCTTCATCAAATTCATTCTGAAATTGGCGTTTGATCCGAAAACAAGACGTCGGCCCTCCGAGTTAACGTTATCAAGACTAAAGATCAAGTCAAACAAGATCGATGATACAAATCTTCCCCGAAAAACTTCCAAAGCCAAGTTCAAACAACAAGTCCGAGAAAATCAAAGAGACAAGTTTACTCTGAAGATTTCAAAGACCGTTTGAAGATCAAATTTTTCAGAGAAAAATAGAGATTTGATCCAAGAAATACAATTTCATCTGGAAATCATTTAATTCGTACACATTTTGTGTTTTACCAAATTAAATATAAAATTTTGTGTTACAAATTTTGGCACGCCCAGTTGGACTATTTTTACCTCTCATCTATTCTCTTCACCAATTTTCTCAAGCATTAAGATGACCACAATTCTGGAAGAGCAAATTACAAATTTGACGAAGCTTGCTAAAGGACTTGCCAAGCGGATACAAGAACATGATGCTCAAATCTTGAAGCTGAATAAAGAATGGGTTGTTGATTTTGGTGGCGAGCAAGCGAATGAAGATACTGAAACTGAGATATCTACAAAGCTACATGCCAACAAAAGTGAATAATTTACAGCCAAAGAAATTGAAATCTCGTCTGATGGCTCAATACAAGTTGATCAACTTAAAGATTTCATACTGGAGACAATCAAAGACAAGTCTGGAGAGAGCCATAAATCACTCTGGACTTACAACAAGCCATATACTCCAGGAATTGACAACTTAAAGAAGTCAGGTGGCTACCAGCCGCCAAAGTTTCAATAATTTGATGGCAAATAAAATCCAAGACAACATGTGGCTCACTTTGTAGAGACCTGTAATGATGATAGGACATACGAAGATCACTTGGTGAAGCAATTCGTTCTTCTTTAAAAGACAACGCGTTTGATTGGTATACCGATTTGGAGCCAAATTCAATTGATAGTTGGGGACAACTGGAGAAAGAATTTCTTAACCGCTTCTACAGTACTCGGAGGACAGTTAGCTTGGTTGAACTCATAAATACAAACCAACAAATAGAAGAGTTCGTCATCGACTACATCAACCATTGGAGAAACTTGAGCCTGAATTGCAAAGATCAATTATCAAAAAGTTCAGCAATTGAAATGTGCATCCAAGGTATGTGTTGGGGTCTTCGATATATTTTGAAAGGGATTCAACCCAAGACCTTCGAGGAATTGGTCACTAAAACTTACGACATGGAGTTAAGCATGGCTGCAAATGAAGTTCAAGAACTATCGATGCAAAAGCATCACAACTTTGAAGAAGAGTAAAAAATAAATGATGGGGGCAAACATTTTGAGAAATCTCCAAGTGAAGAAGAAGAAGATGAAGATGATGATGATGATGATGATGATGATGATGATGATGAAGAAACGGCTACAAATCTAACCATGGGCCAATTCAAGTCTTTCAACATATGTCACAATCAATGAAAAGAAAATGGGCAATGCTCCTTGATAAGAGCCTAAACTATCTTCCAAAGCTCCTTGATAAGAGCCTAAACTTTCTTGAAATGCTCCTTGATAAGAGCAAAAACCATCTAAAGTACAAACGCTCCTTGATAAGAGTCTAAACTATCTTTTAAAACTCATTGATAAGAGTCAAAACTATCTAAAGTCTTCAAAATGCAAAAGCTCCTTGATAAGAGCCTAAACTATCTTCCAAAACTCCTAGATAAAAGTCAAAACTATCTAAATTCTCCAAGAAATACTAAGACTCCTTGACACAAGTATAAAATGTCTACAAATCCAAATTCAAATTCAAGTACTCACAAACACGAGTATAAAATGTCTACAAAGTCAAATTCAAATCCAAGACTCATTGACATTAGTATAAAAGGTCTACAAATTCAAATTCAAGACTCCTTGACATGATTATAAAATGTCTATAAATTCAAATCTAAGACTCCTTGACACGAGTATAAAATGTCTAAAAATCCAAATTCAAATCCAAGTACTCACGAACACGAGTATAAAAGGTCTACAAAGTCTAAATTTAAATTGAAGAATCCTCGATATGAGCATAAACTAACCAGTTCAAGAAAAAGCTCGCTGATATGAGCATAAACTATCTAAGTTCAAGAAAGCTCCCTGATACGAGCATAAATTATATAAATTAAAATCCAAATTGAAGGCTCCTTGATACGAGTATAAACTATCTAATAAATTCAAATTGAAGAACACTTGAATACGAGTATAAACTATTCGCAAGTTGAAATTTAAGAACTCCTTAATACGAGTATAAACTATCTACTAAATTCAAGTTCAAGACTCTTTGATACGAGTTTAATTCTATTAAGTTTTCGAGACTCATTCATTTCAAATGACAAGTCGTCCATGAACAAGTCTCGAGGGGGCATTTGTAGAGAGCGAAAAATCAAATATTATATATAATATTTTTATTGATTTTTATATATTTATTTAGTTTTGGAATCATATCAAATTCAAAATTAAATAAAATATTTAAATAATAAAGATATTATTATATGATAAACATCAAGAGTCTTTGACAACAATTAAATATCTTTCAGAAGGTATGTATTAATTTTCAACAGCCCATGAGATAGTGCCACATCAGCTCTAGATCTCTCTCCCTACAACTATAAATAGGGGTCTTCATATCAGTTGAAAATCACACCAGAAGTCATTTGAAGAGTTCAAGAATTTGAGAAGAACTTCCATTAGTGAAATTCTCTCAAATATTCAAGGCGTTCTTCATCAAATTCACCCCGAAGGCGGCGTTTGATCCATAAGTAAGGCAGTCAAAGACGTTCTTCATCAAATTCATTCTGAAATTAGCGTTTAATCCAAAAAAAAGACGTCGGCCCTCCGAATTAATGTTATCAGGACTAAAGATCAAGTCAAAGAAGATCGAGGATACAAATTTTCCCCGAAAAACCTCCAAAGCCAAGTTCAAACAACAAGTCTGAGAAAATCAAAGAGACAAATTTGCTCTGAAGATTTCAAAGACCGTTTGAAGATCAAGTTTTGAAGAGAAGAATCAGAGAAAAATAGAGATTGGATCCAAGAAATACAATTTGATCTCAAAATCATTTAATTTGTACACATTTTGCGTTACACCCTGCACGAAAGAGAAGTGGAGGTTCTCACCAGGTTTAACCACCCTCATTTTAGGTTGCTTCGAAAATCCTAAATATTGTTTTCCGATAGCATCTCTGGAAATCTCAAGTTGATGAAGCAGTCATGATCAAACTGCTCGAAGCAAATGGACATTACTTCTGGATCCAAGAAAGCATTTGGAGCAGGAACTGGATGAACAATCGATTCACAACATCTCCAACCATATCGGAGATAATGGATTCGATGATACAGCGGATCCAACACAGTGTTCCAGCCGAAGCCCTATTGCCGTTCAATGAACTGTCTAACTCCTCCTCCACTCCTATAGAGTTCATGCAGCCGCCACCAACTGAAGATCTTTTCACCAGCTTGGCCGCGATGACAACTGATACTCAAGATCAATCTCCACTCCCCGATCTTGGACAACTTATGCCCACTGAAGAGGCATACAACTGGATACCCTCTCCCATGCCACATCTCTCCTATCCATCTCCATTTGAAGGTAACCTCGTTACTACCTTCAGTTTGTTACCACATGTTCCCATCTCATCCTTTGATCTACAATTATACACCCTTTTGGATGATGCCAAAAAGAGAGAGAAGATGAGAAAGTTGATGAGAAAGATGAGAACAACAATGATAAAAAAAAGAAAGGGGAAAAGCAGCCTTAGGGGGAAGAAGTGAGGACTTCCAAAGAGGAATGGCATCAGCCTCAGGGGGAAGCATGGCTATAGCATCAGCCTCAGGGGAACCTTGGAGAACTGCTAGAGAAAAAGGAGAATCTAGCAATAGGTGGGGAAGTTGAAGGGAGAAGCAACTGCCAAAAGAAAAAGAAATAAAGTGGGAAGCAGTTGCCAAGAACAAAAGAAAAAGAAAGAAAGGGGGAAGCAGCTGCCAAAAAAAAAAGAAAAAGAAAGAAAGGGAGAGCAGCTGCCAAAAACAAAAAGAAAGAGAAGCTGAAGGAAGAAGAAAGAAGAAGAAAAAGAAAAGCAAGAAACTGAAAAGAAGAAACAAAAAAGGGGGAAGAAAAGAGGCAAAACTGTTGTAGATTGTGAGAATCTAATCAGTTTATGCAAACAGTTTCTTAGCTTATGTATATACTTTGTACAAAGTTTTCTTATGCTTGGTTGTGTACCATCTTACATAATTTGAATTTTTTTTTCAAATCAGTTTTTCCATCATCATTGCTATATTTTGAAAGGTTTTGACATCATCAAAAGAGGAAAATTGTTAGAAAAAATATCAAGAGTGACCTATCAAGAGTAACCTCGGTTGTGGTTTTGATGAAATGTTAAAATATGTCAAAATGCTTCGAAAAACTGAAAGAAAACCAAGATTGATCGAACAAAAAATACAACTGAAAACATTCAGAGCATGGTCAATCTAAAGAAGAGGAAGAAGCATATCAAGACCAGTCAAAAAATGGAAGCAAAAGAAAGCAGAAGCCTGATTGCTAAAACAATTAGCAAGTCAAAGAAACTAAGGCTACAGGCCGTCAGAACAGAGGAACTGACAAGCTCAGAATGTCAAACTGACCATAAGGGTCAAAATGCATTCCAACCATAATTGCCAGTTCAGAATTCCAGCTGAAGAGGTACCAGTTCAAAATTCCAGCTGAAGAGATACCAGCTCAGAATTCCAATTGAAGACATTCCAGCTGAAGAGGTACTAGTTCGGAATTCCTGCTGAAGTGATACTAACTCAGAATTCCAACTGAAGACATACCAGTTAAAGAGATACCAGTTCAGAATTCCAGCTGAAGAAAGGTTAGTTCAGAATTCCAGCTGATGAAATACCAGTTCAGAATTCCAGCTGAAGAAAGGCCAGTTCAGAATTCTAGCTGATGAAATATCAGTTCAGAATGTCAGCTAAAGAGACACCGGTTCAGAACTACCAGTTAAAGAAACTCAAAACTGCCAACAAGATGCGCAAAACTGCCAGCTGAGGAAATGACCTAACTGGAGATCACAACTGCCATCTCAGAACTGACAATCAAGACAGAAGCCGAAATTGGAAATCAAATCTTCTAGAACTGCCGACACAAGGATCTTAAAGTCAAACCAAGATCTTAGAGTAAATGCTTGTCAGAGAACAAACGGTAGTGCAACAACTACATCAACAAAAAGCCTCTCAACAGCTTTAAAAATCAACGAATCATTTATGATCATTCGTTGATTCACAAACGGTCACAAGCTCACTCATCTATAAAAGATGAGTAATTCAACTTGTGAAAAGTGACTTTTTCCGCTGAAATACTTATGCTGAGTAGACTTTTCGCTCTCATAAAAAAGAACAACATTCAGATTAAGCGCAAAACATCTGCAGCAAAAAGTCCCAACTGAGAAGGAGAAGCCAAACGCTCACCCTGCTAGCTGTTGAAGAAGTCTAGCCAAGAACAAGCCTCTCAGTTCGAAGATATACACCGATCAATTACTCAGCTCAACTTAAGGAACACACCAGTTGATACCAATTTCAAGACTGTATTCTTGAAGATCGAAAAAGATCTAAAACCTTGAAAAGATAAGCAATAGCACCTTATTTCTCCAGCGACCAGTTGGGGATCGCAAGTGTGAGTTTGTCGATACCGACTGAGGAGACCACATTCGATAAAACTGCCATTTTCGGGACAGCACCAGTTGAAAAGGAGACCGTAACTGTTTGAAAGTTGTTGTTAGCCAGGTTTAACACTTGTCTTCATTGTGTAATTATAATAAAGAAACTTTACCATTACATAGTGAATTGCCCTTTTCCATAAGGAAGATATGACATGGAAGTTTAAGCTTCGAACCTCGATAAACTGTTTGTATGTTGTTCTTATTACTTTTCAGTTGCATTCTCTAACTGCACACATACATCACACAAACTGCACTTACGAGTCAACTGATTCTCTCAACTGATTAAGTGCATGGATAAACTTTACACTGGTCAAGGGCCCTATTCATTCCGCATTTATTGTTAAGAATTGGAGTCAGTTTATTCACCCCCCTCTAAACTGATTCAGACTCGCTCGGGACCAATATGAATGTTGGGAAGATATCAAAGTAACCCATGGAATATTGAAAAGTTGCAAAGAAGGTTTTGGTATATTTATAGGGAACAAAAGATCACATGCTTACATATATGAGGTCTGATCACCTTAAGGTGATTGGGTATGTTGACTTAGACTTTGCTGAATGTTCGGATACTAGAAAGTCCACTCTTGGCTATGTATTTCTTTTAGCCATAAGAGCGGTATCGTGGGAGAGTGCAAATCAATCTGTTCTTGCTGCCGCCACCATGGAAGCTGAATTCGTAGCATGTTTTGAGGCTACAATTCACACTAATTGGCTGTAGAATTTTAATTTATGGCTTGGAATTATCGACAATATTGTCAGGTCGCTGAAATTGTACTTTGATAACTCTGCAACAGTATTTTTCTCTAAAAGTGACAAGTATTCTAAGGGTGTTAATATAACATATTAGCACAAATCTTATTATACTTGACCCTTTAACAAAGGGATTACCGTGTAGTGAAGCCTAGATAAATTTTTGTATTTTTGTTTGGTTTTCTGTAATAAAGATTCAGTTTGTATAATAAAGATATGAACTTTAGAATATAAGAAATGATGGAAGTAACTACAAATACATAAATAGACAACGGCTATTCACCGTTGTGAATAAGCTTTGAAAATCGTTGTCTAAAGTGGTGTTGTCTTTAGTGATATATTTAACAACAGTTTCAAACCGTTGTAATTTTATATCTAACAACGGTTCTGCACCGTTGTGAAAAAGTTACCAGTTGTATTTTGCTTCAAAATGACAACGGTACATTCATAAACTGTTGTATTTAGAAAATCTATTTTCCACCAATAAACAACGTTATTCAACTTAACCGTTGTCATTTGAGCATATTTGACGATAGTTTCTTTTATAAACCGTTGTCTTTAACGTTGTATTATGTGACAACTGTTGTGATATGTACTATTTGTTTGTATTTTGAAAACAGTTTTCATACCAAAACCGTTGTAAATTACCTTTTTATTAAATAGACACCTATTTATTTAAAATCCATTGTAGTTTTTAGTTTGGTAAATTGTTTTTTCCAACCAATAAATGCATATAGCAAGTCAAATACCAAGAAGTAATTATTTTTTATTTATACATAATGAATAAGTCATAATTGTAGACAAGTATCTAGTAAAAAAATCTAATTAAATCTATGTACAAAGCCTAAAAATTGTTTCTGCTGAACCTCCACTTAATAATTGTCTTCAATATAAAAGAGGAATCTTCACCATGTCTGCAATTTGTACAACTATATATGTCAACTTCATTCTCTGTCTGCATCCATACAAACAACACCTAAGTGAATTACAAATAAACAAATGATAAATCAAACCAATATGTGAAATAAAAAAAATAAGTACACCCCCAATTGAACCTTAAAAGAAAGAAAAATATTTACAAACAATATAATTAACAATACAAAAACACAAACTCATAAGAACTTGAGACAAGCAGCTAAATAAACGTTATCTTGTATTATCCGAGAAATAACCATTTATTCAAATTAACAATTAACAATATAATTACTAAAGCATATTAATTTAACATTATATAAACCATATTTGTCATAGCTTTATTTACTTAATAAAAATATAGAGTAAACAATGACAATAGAATATTAAACCTTTTAAAATACCGTGAGTATTAACCCTATTAATTAAACATATGGATTGTCCTCCTCTTTTTTGCAAGTCACAAGAATGGGTCAATTAAAACCCTTTTCACATCCATGTGTTTCTCTATGAAGTATAATTGCACTAATACTTGCGAGAGGCTCATAAGGATATCCTACATAAAAAATAAAAACTAAAAACTAAAGAGGACTACATCCTATAAACTTAAAGCATCATAAATATTATAATTAACTGAAGGATTATCATTTGAGTTAACTTGCTAACAGATTCCTTAATTTTTCTCTAAGGAAATAATGATATCAAATTTTACCTCCAAATGTAGTGTGACCTCTGCTGCAATTTTGCAAACATCCTCTCTTATTTCATGAAAATTGTTATACTTGTCCATGACGAAGCCTTCAAAACCTGATTATCACAATAATGCAAGTCAGCCAACCAATTGATGGCAAACTCTACAGCAAAGACAGCACATGTTCCATGCATAAATCATTGAACTAACAATAGATCCAACAAGACATTTACCCAACAAAATGCTTCACGTCCAACCATGCACCATGTTACATTAGTTAAGACACAAAAAACTAACATGTTTCAGAGCATAAAACATAAAAAAATGCATAAGAATCTAAAGTATATATAACTGCAAAAGTTAAATGTCAAAACCAAAACAACTTTAACATGCCAAAAGAATAGGAGATGAGTCCACACCAACATATTCAGTGCTGTTGTCAAGATGGCTTGGCCAAACAAATATATTGGGAAGGTGAAATTGCTTGAATACAATTTAAAAGAGAAGCATGATACCTGACAAAAATAGTGTATGATCAATAAATTAAGAAAAAACCTACCAAAATCAGAAGTTGAAACAAAAGCTTGCCCTCTAGTTGGCCTCATTGGTGAATCTCTCTGGTCAATTTTAAATGAGTGCTTCAATTCTGATAACAAATTATGTACAATTCTGAAATAGATCACATTAGAGGAACCATCAAACGTAAACATTACTTCATGAAAAATTGTAGCCTTTCCTTGTGTGCTTCTCAGAATCAAGCTTCAAACCTTTAGAGAACCATTAAACATAATTAATTCACAATTTTACAAATGAACGGTTCAACTAATGCAAAAGAAAAAAAGAAACAAAAACAAATACCAAAATTATAAAACTGAAACCGGCGATGATTGATATATCAGCAAAAGAAACGACACCGATGATGCAAAGACTTTTGGAGGCTGTTTTGACAGAGATACCGTAGGAGATGGGGTCGGCTGACAAGATCTATATTTCTACATTTCAGAAAGAAAAAAAAACTAAATCATATAGTCATCATAATTTTTGAACGATAGATTTCACAAATATAATGAAGAAAAAGAAATATTACCTCGTTCTCTATCTTTGTCGGGTGACGGCTACAACGTCAATTTCGTCCGAACCAATTGAAAAATTAAAGACAAAATTATATTTTGAATAAACAGCCACCAGATAGAGATATAGAAAACCAGGCTGCTCGATTCGTACTCGGTGAAAGGGTATTGGAGTTGGGGTTTCCGCCACCGTAAAAAGGTAGTTTCCGGCGAAGGCCGAATGGTTTTGGGGATGCCAGAGTTGGAGGGTTTTTCACTCGGTAGATACGCAGAGACTATTATATGAGTTAATTCCGTAGATAAAATAATTTCTAAGGTAATTGTAAAGAACAAAAATATGTAAAAATATATTCTTGTTGTAAACAAGAGAGAGACGAGAGGGAATATGAATTGTGTGTATTCAATATGAGGACCAAATGCCTTTATTTATAATAGTACAAGAGATAGGGTTTTAGAGTTAGTAACTTGGCCATCACTCATATCATATATATCTATTAGATATATTTACAACACTCCCCCTTGAGTGACCAATCTCTAAAACAAATGTTGCCTCATTAAAACCATGCTAGAAAACCCAGTGGGAAAAAATCTAGTCGAAGGAAAAAGAGTACAACTGCTCCCCTGATCTTGAGATCACTGTAGATCTTTGAGTCGGCATATGCCGATCTTGTGTACCAACTTTCTGAATGTTGATGTTGGTAATGCCTTTGTGAATAAGTTCGCCAAATTGTCACTTGAGCGAATTTGTTGAATGTTGATATCGCCATTCTTTTGGAGATCATGTGTGTAGAATAACTTGGGAGAAATGTGCTTCGTCTTATCACCTTTGATGTATCCTTCCTTGAGTTGCGCGATACAAGCAACATTGTCTTCATACAAAACAGTTGGAGTGATCTTTGATGAAGGTAATCCGCATGACTCTTGGATGTGACTTGTCATATTTCTCAACCATACACACTCTCGACTTGTTTCATGGATTGCAATAATTTCAGAATGATTTGAGGATGTTGCAGTCAAGGTTTGCTTCACAGACTTCCATGGTATAGCAGTTCCACCACATGTGAAAACATAGCCAGTTTGTGACTTGGCTTGATGTGGATCGGATAAAAATCCTGCATCCGAATACCCTACCAGAGAAGAATCGGAATTTTCTGAATAATATAATCCAAGGTCTATGGTACCCTTCAGATAACGTAGAATGTGCTTAACACCATTACAATGTCTCAAAGTGGGTGCAGCGCTATATCTTGCGAGAAGATTTACAGAAAAAGCTATATCTGGTCTAGTATAATTAGCCAGATAAGTTAATGCTCCAATTGCACTTAGATATGGTACTTCAGGACCAAGTATCGTTTCACCATCTTCAATAGGTCGAAATGGATCTTTCTTCGTATCAAGAGATCTAACGACCATTGGTGATGCTAATGGATGTGCATTATCCATGTAAAAGCGTTTTAACACTTTTTCTGTATATGTGGATTGGTGAATAAACGTTCCTCCTCGGACACTTTCAATTTGCAAACCAAGACAGAATTTTGTCTTTCCCAAATCTTTCATCTCAAATTCTTTCTTCAAATATTCAGCAGTTTTATTGAGCTCTTCAGGAGTCCCAATTAAATTCAAATCATCAACATAAACTGCTATAATTGCAAATCCACTTTCGGTTTTCTTTATGAAAACACAAGGGCAGATATCATCATTTTTGTATCCTTCTTTCAACAGATACTCGCTCAATCTATTATACCACATACGGCCAGACTGTTTCAGCCCATACAACGATTTTTGGAGTTTAATTGAAAACATACTTTTGGGTTTTGACTTTAATGCTTCAGGCATTTTAAATCCTTCAGGGATTTTCATATATATGTCATTATCTAATGACCCATATAGATAGGCAGTTACTACATCCATAAGGCGCATAGCAAGCCTTTGTGACACAGCCAGACTAATCAAAAATCTGAAAGTAATCGCATCCATTACTGGAGAGTATGTTTCCTCATAATCAATTCCTGGTCTTTGAGAGAAACCTTGCGCTACGAGTCTTGCTCTATATCTCGTAACTTCATTTTTCTCATTTCTCTTTCTAACAAATATCCATCTGTATCCAACAGGGGTTTCAGATTCCGGAGTTATAACTATAGGTCCAAATACTTTCCGGTTATCACAGGAATTTAATTCCATTTCCATAGCTCTTTTCCACATTGGTCAATCATTTCTCTATTTACATTCTGTAACAGATTTTGGTTTAGGATCCTCATTTAAAATTTGATGAGCTATGTTAAAGACGAATATATCATCTACAATGATATGTTCTCTCTCCAGTATCTGATTGGAAAATAAATAATTTATTGAGATCTCATGATTTTCAGATACATGTAATTCTTCAGGAATTACGTCACTTACATTTGATTGATTAATCATTTTCGTCATTGTTTGGTTTCCATCTTGCCCTTTTCTTTTCCTAGGCACAGAATCTTTGGAACCATTTGGTCGACCACATTTTTGATGAATTTTAGACTCATGTGCTACCAAAGCTATTTGTCCTTCAGGGACATCAATTTTGGCTGGAGTATTTGCAGCATGTATGTGAGATTGTGTCACTTTTCTTGTATCTACAAAAGCATCAGAAAGTTGGTTTGCAATCTTTTGCAAATAAATAATCTTTTCAACTTCTTGTTCACATTGATTAGTTCGAGAATCAAAATGTGACAAGCTTTTCTCATTCCAAGATATTTCCTTGTGCTTTTCTGGATGTAGATTCGTCCCACCTAATGTTGGAAATGTCATTTCATCAAAATGACAATCTGCAAAACGTGCAGTAAATAAATCACCCGTTAAAGGTTCAATATACCTTATAATCGAAGGTGAATCAAATCCAACATGTATCCCAAGCCTTCATTAGGGACCCATTTTTGTTAATTGTGGGGGTGCAATTGGGACTTGAACCGCACAACCAAAAGTTCGTAAGTGAGAAACATCTGGTTCTCGACCAAGAATAATTTGCATTGGGGAGTATTCATGGTTAGCCGATGGTCTAATACGAACTAATGTTGCCGCATGTAATATGGCATGACCCCAAGCAGTAGTTGGGAGTTTTGACTTCATAAGTAATGGTCTAGCAATAAGTTGAAGACGTTTAATAAACGATTCTGCTAAACCATTTTGAGTATGGACATGAGCGACTGAATGTTCAATCTCAATTCCAATAGCCATACAATAGTTTTCAAATGCTTGAGACGTAAACTCACTAGCATTATCAAGACGAATTCTTTTAATTGAATTATCTGGAAATTGAGCTCGTAATTTTATAATTTGAGCAAGTAGTCTAGCAAATGCTGCATTTCTAGTAGAAAGCAAGCATACGTGTGACCATCTAGAAGAAGCATCAATCAATACCATAAAGTATCGAAAAGGGCCACAAATATCTCCTTGAATTCTCTCTACGAAAGATGGAGATTCAATATTAACCTTCGTATATGAAGGTCTAATGACTAACTTGCCTAGTGCACAAGCATCACATGGGAATTCATTTGTCATAAGAATCTTTTGATTCTTCAAGTTGTGCCCATATGAATTATTGATTATTCGGTGCATCATAGTTGCTCCAGGATGTCCAAACCTATCATGCCAAAGCAAAAAGCTTTTTGTGTCATTGAACTTCGGGTTCATGACATGGTTTGTCTCAATTACCTTTATGAATGTGTAATACATCCCAGAAGGTAGTATTAATAATTTTTCTTTTGTTCACTTATAGCCGGACATAAAAGAATTTATTCAGAGATATTCTTTTCCACCTTCTGATATAGTCTCGATGTGGTATCCATTATAGCGGATATCCTTGAAACTTAGTAAGTTTCTTTTGGACTTACTAGAATACATAGCATTTTTAATATCTAATTTAGTATCATTTGGTAAAATAATACAAGCTCTTCCGGAGCCTTCAATGATGTTTGATGCACCTGATATCGTGTTAACATTATCCTCAGCTAATGTCAACTTAATAAAATATTTCTTATTTTGGAGAATGGTGTGTGTAATGGCACTATCAGCAAGACAAATATCACAAGATTCCATTTGAATGTCTGAGACGTTTTTAAAAGAAGATCAATTATTATTGAGTAAAAATACGAAAGGAAAAATAAATAAATTGTTTTTAATGGAAAAACAACGATGTGAAAGTAAATAAGCAATGTCTTTTTATCAACTAGAAATAAATGATAAAGGACTAAACAATGTTCATATGATCGTCTTCAAGCACACCACCACCAATTAACTAATCCATATTATCTCCTTTTGGGTCATCAAAGAAGTCGGAGACATCTAAGTGAGTAGTATCAATTAGGCCGTCAAAGTCAACGACATTGGTTTCCTTCTTGTCTTTTCCCTTGATCGAATCTTGATATAGATCTGCAAGGTGTTTTGTCGTTCGGCAAGTACGTGACCAATGTCCATTCATGCCACATCTATGACATGCAGCTTTCTTTTTGGATGAACTGTGCTCATTGGATGTTTTCTACCTTTTGTTGCTAGAGGTTGCATCATTTGGATTACCGCGTCCACGACCGCGAACATATCCACATCCACGTCCATGCCCACGTCCGCGTTGGTTCCCACGACCACGTTCATTGTTATGGTTGAAAGTTGCATTGGCTTCAGGCAATGCAGCGGAACCAGTGGGGCGGAGTTCATGGTTTTTCATAAGCAATTCATTATTTTGCTCGGCAACCAACAAACAAGATACCAGTTCAGAGTACTTTTTGAAACCACGCTCCCTATATTGTTGCTGTAACAGCACATTAGAAGCATGAAAAGTGGAGAATATTTTCTCAAGCATGTCAGTATCAGTGATACTCTCTCCACAAAGTTTCAATTTTGAAATAATTCTAAATAATTCAGAATTATAAGCACTCACAGACTTAAAGTCTTGCAGTCTAAGATGCATCCACTCGTAACGAGCTTTAGGAAAGACGACAGTCTTTTGATGATCAAACCTTTCTTTCAGGTTTGTCCACAACTCACTCAGATCTTTGACGGTCAAATATTCCGTCTTTAGATCATCATGAAGATGATGACGAAGGAAAATCAGCGCTTTAGCGCAATCCTATTGAGATGCTTTATTTCCTTCTTTGATTGTCTCCCCTAGACCCCTTGAGATCAGGTGAACAGCAGCATCAAGAGTCCATGACATATAATTCTTGCTCGAGATGTCAAGGGCGATGAACTCAAGTTTGGCTATATTTGCCATTCGTGCAATTCTGCACAAAGAATCAAGGATATATTATCCATATGTTTAATTTATTTGCTCTTTAGAGCATGTAATATTCTTCAGGAATATTACTTGTGCTACTTTAATAGCATCAATTTATGATCTTGAATGTAATATTCTTCATGAATATTACTTGTGCTAAAACTTCAGCACTTTATCAATCATATAAATAAAGCTATTTTCCAGAAACATGATTTATAAACATAATTATACCACGACACCAAGAAATTATGTAAAAAAATCATTTACTTGACAGCAAGCAGATATAACACAGAACTCAAATCCGAAATTAAACATCTGCCAACCAAAAGGATTCGTGAATTGAAATCATATTATTTCGATTCCAATAAACTTATTACTAAACTTTTGAAATCTTAATTATTAAAGCAACAAAAGTGGGCAGACGTCATCGTAATTAGTTAAATTTCAATGAAACATCACCAAAATCATGATAGCCCTCGGTTTGCGTGAATACCATATATGCAAATTTCAACCCATGAAATTAATTCACACAATTAGAAAACTAAATAACCGATCCATAATACTTTAAATCCAAATATGTGTTCATGATTTAACAACTCAAAACTGACAACTTCAATAAAAAAAATATTCGATAAAGATATATTATATATTCTTTCTTTTTCGAAATTTACGTAATTCACAGATTGACGGTAAATACGATGTGAGCGAATGAAAAGAAAATTAAAGAATGTACCTTCTAGAATCGATGGACTTCTAGAATTGAAAGAGGGGTAGAACAATCGTGCTGATAACTTGTTGTAAACAAGAGAGAGACGAGAGGGAATATGAATTGTGTGTATTCAATATGAGGACCAAATGCCTTTATTTATAATAGTACAACAGATATGGTTTTAGAGTTAGTAACTTGGCCATCACTCATATCATATATATCTATTAGATATATTTACAACAATTCTGAAATTAGTTATAAGGAAAATATATTGAAATTAGGTTAAAATTATACACTCATAAATGGAAATTTATATTTTATAACTCCAATTATATACAATTATTTATAATTTACACATTGTTATTTCAAATATTCTTTTATATATACTTTCTCTTTTTTTTTAATATTATTCAAAAAAATAATTATCATATTAAAATGTTAAATTCAAATTAATAAAAAAATTATCAGAAACAAAAGTCTTAAAAGGAACCAAAATACAAAATTGTCGTTCAATTATTATTATTATTATTATTATTATTATTATTATATTTGTTTGAGTTTTTTTTTTGAAACCATGATTATTACTCATATAACATTTTATTTTCACAACACAAAATTACAACAATTCTATCACCGTTGTATAATTTAACTAACTACAACGGTTCAAAAATGTTATCCGTTGTCGTTACAAACATTGAAAAACTACAACGGTATGCTAAACTGATGTCGATTTCAAAATTGGAATCTACAACGGTTTATCTGCTGTTGTGAAATAACTGTTGTCTAATACAAATACTACAACGTATAATGACAACGGCTTATACAAAATTATTGTCTTTTGTAAAACTCACTGACGTAAATACAACGGTTTTACCATGAACTATTGTGAAATTCAATATTACAACGATTTTCTAATGAAATCGTTGTATTATAGGCGTTGTCTATTCACTTATTTGTAGTAGTTGTAGTAGTAGGAAAAATGGGACAAGGTTGAGAGAAATAAAGAAAGAAACGGCTATTTCATTACTTGCTTTACAGTACAAAATACCTCCCTTTTATATCATAAGGGTTTTACATAAAGTTGATAACCCTAAAGGTAAAATATAAAAACAAAGGAATATTAAATAAACTAGGTTGCTGGGCCGCTATAACTGGGCCTTTCCAGAATTAATTAAACTGAAATGTAGCCCAACTCTTGATCCACTACTCCAGCCCATTCGTGCCTGACCCGTTGACCATATCAGAAGCGTATAACCCGACTCCTTCTTCATTCTTTCCCAAATTCAGATCTTCAAGAACCCTTTTTTCATCCTCTTCACTAACAATCTCCCCAATTCCTTGAATCATCTTCTTGTTCATGACATACCGCCCAAGACATTTACTGATTATGTTAAAAACATGGGCATTATTGTAAACAATAACTCTTGAATATGTTTATTTTGTAATTAACAATCTGAGCTCATTTATGAAATGTTACTGATTACCTGTCTCTATTTTGCATGCATATTTGAATCTGAGTAATGTAAACATGTATAATCTTGTATGAAGACATTATAAGGGACCAATTATGTGCTCCTCATTAATGATCAAATTAAGAAGAAGATTAGTTCATAGTATATGGAAGGGACTATGTCAATTGCGTGATGTACAACCGCTAAATTAGTTCATATTCTCAATTATGAAATTATGATGAACCCAATAAAGTATAATGTTCAGTTATTCAAGTGTGCATTACATTAGTTTGATTAATTTATTTATTTTGTCCATGATGTTAAATAACGTCACATGAGCCGAGTGAGAGAATGTAAGATTATTTATGTATCATATAAAGTTATGTGGCTTACTAAAGACTAATAAATAAATGCTTAAATAATTATGGACTAATTATATTTGGGTTAATATGGAGCAGTTTTATTATATATCTACTATTTGATGGGAATAGTGGACTTATGAGGAATAAGAGCCCATTATTGTAAAATTTAATCCACTTCGTGATACAAAAGATATTCTCTTAAAACATTAATCATCATGAACGATATAGAATAGAAAGAAATATCAAGGACATGAAACACCGGTTTTCTGCTCTTCTCAAGAAATTCAATAGAGCAATTATTTTATATATCAATTATGTGATTATGTGAGAATCATTAATTTCAAGATCATATAGTTTTATCATAAAGTATCATAGAAAACTAGAATATATTGCTTTTATAATTACCTCGTTTTTAATAGGTGTTCTGAATTTTTTCTCATAGCCCCCTCATGATGTCGGATGACCGAAGACATGGTTGATGTTGCCGAAACTAAGAAAGAGAAAAGGGGTGGAGAAGAGAAAGGGGAAAAGACCAGGTAAGTGGTAGGTTGAATAAGAGAAGAAAATTAAAAAAAAAAAAAATCAATGTGTCTTGTGTGGCGTCGGCATAATGTTGAAGAAGAGAGAGAATAAATATATAATAATATAATATTTTAAATATACACAGTTAACTCTTCAAAAGATAATGGGGCAAGCGTTCTTTTCTTAATAAAAAGTGTCGCTCAAAACACCTCTCCTTAGAAAAAATAAATCATAAAAAAAGGCAAAAGACTAATTGGAAATAAAAGAAATTCACACATTTTTCCTCTACTCTATCCTCGGTGGGATGCTCTTCCAAACTTCTCAAAAATATAATATTAATCTTTCTTCTATTTAATTTAATTTTATTCTATTTTTGCATCTCTTTAGAATTTTTAGATATATCATTTTCAATATATTAGACTAGTTTGAATGTATGATTTATTTATACATTTTTATGACTATTATTATTTTGATTTTTTATATTATTTCATGTTATTACATTTAATATAAATATCTAATTACGTGAAAAAATTATACTACAAAAGTAGTGCAGCCCGCCCAAACATTTTTTCTTGTTCCAGCACTACAGATATCTATTTCTGAGAGTGACTATACACATCGTTCTTGAACATTTATAACCAACCTGCCAACCCATATATGTACAACATGTGGTTTTAAATTTGCCTTAGTACTTCTCTGTAACTTCTAATTAATACACGATAAAAAGGTGCATCCATATTTCGGTGAGCACATGTTTTTGCATCGTTTGCATTTATTAAGTTTTTGTAGGGATAAGGGTAACCCTCATCGTTTGCATTAATTAAGATTTTGTAGGGAAAAGAGTCAAGTAATTTATATTTTTTAAAATGAAGTTACAGTATATGTTGCAAAAAAAAATTATCTGTAACATTTCTTTTTTTTTTTTAAAAACGTGTCATCAAAAAGATTCAAATGTGTAAGAAAAATATGTATTAGTTTGCTTAATGATGTAAGATTTTCCATTCACTGATATGACCTTGATTTGAGATCATATCGGATATGGTATTATTTGAGTGAATATATACTCTACTTTTGCCTTTCGAGAAAACGAGACTCCAAATTCACCTTCGAGTGAAGAAAATTTTAAAAATAATATTATTATTATTAACTACTTGAATATCAAAATACGTAAAACCTAATCATATATAAGCCAGAAATCCTAATAATCACTACAAAAAATTCACGTTTTAGCGACGAAAAAACATCAAAAATTCGTCGCTAAATTATTGTCAAATTCTGTCGTTGGAAAATAAAAAAATATTAAATTTTCCGTCATTAAAAAAAAAAACTGGTCGAGCCAAGCCACAAGTCAGGGTGCGTGGCTTGGACTAAGACGCCGAGCCTTAAGCCGAATTAATTCATTTCATTTCATTTTCGCGTCGATCAAGAACTGAACCCGAACCTTTGGAGAGCATACAATGCACCTATAACCATGTGAACTAGTGAATATTTGTGTTATAATGTAGAAATGATATATATACACACAAAACTTATTTTGAGTGAATTTTACTTTCTAAATTAAATAATTATATATTATTCATTTATTTAAATATCTATTATAATTTTTAATATTATATGGTTATTATAAAATATTATTATATTACATCATTATTTAATATTAGATTATTTTAATTAATTTTCTCAAATATTATATACTTATAATTAATAATATCTATAGAAATAAAATTAAATTGATAAAAATTATTAAAATAAAAAAAATATAAAAAAGTCATTAATTAGTAACTTAAAAATAAAAAAAGCTATAAAATATTAAAATCATAATATAAAATATTAAAAACTATCTGAAAAAGAAAAATAAAAATATTGAAAATATAAAAAAAATTCATATTCGTAATTAATTAGTAATTGAAAAATAAAAAAATAGTATAAAATATTAAAATCTTAAAAAATAAAATAGATTTGAAAATGAAAAATAAAAAAAATTAATAATATTAAAAATATTAATTTCAAATTCGAAATTAATTAGTAGTTGAAAATTTAAATATTAAAAAATAATATAAAATACTAAAAAAATTTAAAAAATAAAAAAATTTTAAAAAAATTATAAAACAAATAAAAAATAAAAAAAATTAAAAAATTGTTTTCAAATTTGTAATTAAGTTTAATTGAAAAATAAAAAAAATTCAAATAATTAAAAAATTTAAAAATTTAAAAAAAATCGAAATTAATTTTAGCTACGGAATTACTCCGTAGCTAATACGTCGCTAAAATAAAAAATTAAAATAAATAAATAATATTTTTAACGATGGATTTTTCCATCTCTAACTTAATGACGGATAAATCCGTCGTTAAACTTAAAAAAATAAATTGAAAAATTAAAATACGACGTGTAACGACAGATTTTTCTGTCGTTAAGTTAGAGACGGAAAAATCCATCATTAAATATCGCAATCGTAATCCGTCATTAATTTGTCAGTATTTTAACGACTGATTATAATCGGTCGTTAATTCCGTCGTTAAATCGCGTTTTTCTTGTAGTAAATCTAGTTAAACTAGGAGAATAATATCAATTATGTGAACTACCTAAACTAACTAATTGGGGAGGGGGGGGGGGGGGGGGTATTTCTTCCAAATAGTAATGGATGGAACAAATTTATATATTTTAAGTTTATCGTGCATTTCCTATGTAAGTTGTGTGATCTCATTCTAAAAGGGCATTTCGGTTCTCTATAGTTTTCTAGGATAATTGTCTATTAAGTTTAATCAATAGTTCATTTTAGTTTCAGTTTTATTATATTTTATAATCATTGCTACTCATCATTTTGGGTCTAATTGACAGTATGGGGGAATTTCGCAATAAAAGTGTATCTTGCAGTACTAAATGTGCATTTTTTTTAACACGATGACGTGATTAAACAGATGTGCGGCCATATACCTACATGATCCACCCCCTTATATTAACATTTGACGGACTTCCTAAAAGTTTGTACTAATTAACTATGAACAGACCTAGTCCTACGTACAAGACCACTTCTGCAAGTTTTGTATCCTTTAGAGTCAAAAGTAATAATAATTGTGAGTAAATTAAACTTTTGGTCCCACATATAATACGCTAGTTTCTATTAGGAAATGGTCTAAATATTTTTACTTTTGACCCCAAATGATACAAAACTTGCTGAAGTGGTCTTGCAGGACTAATTAAATCCGTTCCCAGCTGGTACAAACTTTTAAAACCTCCTCCTTCAAATGTTTAACATATGGGGTTGATCATGTAGCTATAGGCTGCACATATCTCTTTAATCATGTAATCATATTAAAAAAAACTGCACATTAACATTTGACGGGCTTCTTAAAGGTTTGTACTTGCTGTGAATGGATATAGTCCTACAAGATCATTTCTGCAAATTTTGTATCATTTGAGATAAAAGTAAAATTATTTAGACCATTTTGCAATAGAAACGTATCATATGCTAGAACCAAAAGTTTAATTTACTCACAATTACTATTATATTATCTCTTGTACTCATGGTACTCCTTGTAAATAAATAAGTCTTGTTGCAATATCAAATCAAGAGACATATAAACAACAATACAATTATTGATCAAATCTCTTTAATATACAATTACTCAATAATTAGAATTGAACTACTTCACCTTATCTCATTAATTATTTCCAATACCCAACTCTAGCGTATAAAAGTGACCATGAGTTTTCGTAAGCCCAAATGAGTAACCATCGAAATCAACAAAAGCAAATTTCTAGGGACCCATACAGAGTATATCCCCATTCAGAAAAGGATAGCTACCTTCCCTCAAAAAAAAAAAAAAAGGATAGCAACCTTAAAAAACCCAAAATAAAATAAAATAAATAAATAAGAACAGAAAATTACAAGTGGGTGATTTCAGGAGCAGTGGCATCCTCGCCTATATAAAGTGAAGATTGCAGAGAGCTCCATGTACCCTTCTTCTCTCTATTCGTAATAACACACACTCACACATACATATATAAATATTCCAATATAATCATTAATTTATTAGGAAGATTTGGAGATGGGTTTACATGGAAAGTTGATCGCAGCAATGGAATTCAAAGCTGGTGGAGATGTGTTCCATGAACTATTCAGGCACAATCCACATAATGTTTCCAATGCTAGCCCTGAAAAAGTACAAGGTTGTGATCTTCATGAGGGTCAATTTGGTCATGTTGGTACCATCATTTGCTGGAGGTACACCCATGGTAATGTCACACTCCGTCGTCGTCGTAATTTTCTGTTAAATTTTCACAATATTAGTTTTTAACGTTTTCTTTCATACATACTTTAATTTGATTCACTGAAATTGTTTGAAACAACGATCTCATCTAGCTAGAGCTTGTTGGATTGGTGGGCCTAATCTAGGACGACGTTGCTATCAAATTCATGAGATGATGTGAACAGACAAATAATTTGAGTGCGATTATCTCATTGACTAGCTAATAATGTTTTGAATGTTGCGTTACAAATATAATATGGGATTTGATTTGCAGAAGGAAAAGAGAAGAGAGCAAAACAGAAGATCCGGTTCATTGATGAAGAGAAGAAGCTGATTGAATATGAGATGCTGGAGGGGTCGGACTTGTTGGAGAAACACAAAACATTCGACATAACAATCCACGTGGAGACTAAGGGCGACATCGATTTGGTGACGTGGACCTTAGAGTACGAGATGCGTGATGATGATGTGGTGGAGCATCCCATTTCAATGCTCTCCTACTTCATCGACCTCACCAAAGACATCGAAGCTCATCACAATGCCAAACCATGAACTACTGTTCCCTTACCATTTCCGCTGTGATTTCTAATAATGATTTCCTCTCTCATGTGTAATAAGACCTTGTGTCAAGATGTGTACGTGTTTAGAGAGAGAGAGAGAGAGAGAGAGAGAGAGAGAGAGAGAGAGAGAGAGTTTGTCCTAGTGTCTTGTTGTGTATGCCTTATTTCAACTTTCCAAGTTGTTGTATTTGTCCTTTATTTTCTTTCTACTACGAACTGTGTGTGGATGGAGTTATTAATAAATCTATTACTATTGCATAAGTTTCTTGTTTCTTACAAAGGAATAATTGGAGTTTATATCTCATAGCTAGAATCAGTTATGAATTGAGTAATCAACTGAGCCACGTACGTTGAGAATGCGCCAATCTCACACACATCGATGTCAATTTTAGATCAAATAAAATTTTGACAACAAAGGTATACAACTTTGATAGTTTTTCCTTTTAGTACGTTCGTGAGAATTCATTCAGTTGAATATATATATATATATATATATAAAAGTTGATTTGTTTCTCTAATATAATTCCATACATAAATACTCCCTCCGTCCCATTTATATAATCAACTTTATCCTCATACGTAGATTAAAAATATTTATAAAAACAAGATATTAAAGCTTAATTTCCATCATTAGCCTTATTTAAAAATTATGACTTTAAAGAATTTAAGTTGTTGAATTTTAATTTCCAATACCTACCAATGGTATATTTGTATATTACTATGAAAAATAATACTATTTATAGTTACGAGACTATATAATTGAGATACCTCAAAATAGTAATAGGGACTATATAAATGGGACGGTAGAGTATATAAATAATAATTTAGAGTCGAGAACACAACATGTTTGTGAAATATCCTGATAGAGAAGAATTCATTGATTCATGAATTTTGTGTATTAATTTCAACAATTGGCGCCGGGGATGTCAAATGAGATCTTTGCTAGTTAACAAGGTTCGGAAAAATGCATTGAAGGCGGAGAGAAGTTTCAAGGTAATAATTAAGCTGTACTTTGCTCGAATTGGAAAAACTCTGGCAAAATATATATATATTTTATATGAACAAGATATTGTATCCATTCAAGATGACGGATGACAAATCAATCTCTGAAAATATTGATGAATTTAATAACATTATTGATGATTCTGAAAATGTACAAGTAATTCTTGAAGCTGAAGATCAAAGCCCTTTTTAATTTTGTCGCTAAATTGTATTAATCCAATGAGTATTGAACTAATTAATTGTCTAAAAAAAGAGTGTTGAACAAATTAACGACGCAATTATCTATGGAATCTAGTAGAATGTTTTCTGAGAAATGCTAAAATCTGCATTAAAGACTAATAGAGAAGGCCGTGCAATTATAGAAAAGCCAATAACAGTTACGAGTTTCGGGCAGTAACTGTTTGATGAAATGCTTGGGGAAAAATCTGTCATAGCTTGACACTTACAAAAAAGAATAATAATAATAATAATAATAATAATAATAATAATAATAATAATAAAATTTGAGTCCACCACTGATTCCCATAAGGATAGGTTTGAGAGTTGAGACTTTGGAACTCTCCAATGATGGAAGCTTATTGGAAACAACAAATTATGCATAATCATTGGTAGTGGCATTTTCAAAATTAGAATGAATTAAATTGATAAATGATAAATATACAGTTAGATCCGGATAAATTTAAAGTTAATTTGTTTCAATATATTCTCTTGTACTAGCTGGTTTTTTTCCCCAATGAGTACATGCATTTCTATACTTTATCTCAAACTATCATTTTAGCGAAATTTGTTTTAACTGTTTGCATTGTCTTTTAAAAAAGGAAATATTGAAAAGATAGAAAATGCACATATGCAATCATCTATTGCACTAGTAACGTGCAGACATCCCTGTGACACTATTAAATTTAAAATCTTATAATACTTTTTATAAAAATAAAAATTGTTTAGGTTTATGATTTTTAATTAGGGTTCATTTTTCCCAATCATGGCATATAATTATTATTTTCTTCGAAATATTATTATGTTTTTTTTCCTATATTGCAATGTTATGGTGTTTAATAATTTTTACTGTTGTTTTTGAAAAATTAAGATTAAATAAATACATAAAATTGAATATTATGGAATATTCCTTTTTAATGCAAAATTTAGAGCAGACTGTTGGAGATGAAATGATAATTCTATTGTATAATAGAGTTCAAATTAATGTAAAATAAAACAAACTATTGAAGATGACCCGAGAGTTCTGGAACTACTAGACTTAGAGGCACGACTAAATCATTAGCTCCCCAACTTTTTTTTTTCCAGATGCGCCTTTGATTATATCACTGGCGGATCTACTAATTAAGGAATAATTGCCCCTAATTTTTTTTTTTTTTACAAAATATACATACATGCATATTCTATTTTTTTTCAAAGGAATAAAGTTGTGTTTATTTTTTTTATTACTGTGTAAGAGAGTAGAAAGTGATGGATGAGTTGACATGTGGAGAAAATTGTTAAGTCATAAAATATGTGAAGGGTCTTACCTTTAAAGAAATGCTAACTAATCAACCACTAATTTATCTTTCCTACTCCTCTTTAAATTTCATACATTTAAATATAGGTAATACATGCTATTCAAATTTCAAGTCTACAAAATACAATTCAAAAAAGTAATTTTTTTTTCAATTTAAAAAATTATGCAAGATTTTACTTTGAGAATTGATGGTTGAGCGCATAAATAACACCACTTTCGGTCGATGTTATTTTTTCCTTTCATTATTGATTTTTTGTGTATTATTAATTTGGTTTAATATGTATGTTTTGTGTTGTTTACATATTTATGTTTTGTATTTTGCATCATGTCATTATACATGTAAATATATATCATATATTGGATATCACAATGCATGACAAAATTATAATAAACCCTAATTGGATAGAATGAATTTTAAATAACAAATGTAAAATTAAACTAATGAATAAAAAGTTGAGATTGAAGAAAAAAATGAAAAATATTAAGTATATAATAGAAAATACAACATAAAATATGCAATACGATTTCGTGCCGATATCACGTAAGAACTAGGGTCAAATAAAGGATTAATTTAATGAACCATTTCATCATTACATGTTCATCAAAAGTGTCTCACTGCACTTACAAGAGTAGTTCAATTAAATTTAGTATAATCAAATAATATTTCTACGTAACATTAATTCTATTGGATTTCTGTAAATAACTAAGTATTGATATACTTGGGTCTATAGGGTAAAATATTGTCACTCGTTTTTCTAGATATACTTGCTAATATTGTAAAATATGACTATCAACCACAACAATTTGAATAACTGAATATTATTCGTCCAATTTATTATCAGTTACGATCCTTGTGGATCCAGAATCGAGCAATTTTTGGTTTTCTTGATCCACGTTTCATTTTATAATCTTCTGATCAGCAACTTCCTCTCTCTCTCTCTCTCTCTCTCTCTCTCTCTCTCTCTCTCTCTCATGTGTTTCTTTTGGTTGAATTGAAAAATTCAAGTTAAGGTAGAGAATTCCCAACTTGAATCTGAAGGATGACCCGGGTTTATAACCCGATTCGAATATTTTTGTACTTAGCCCGAAATGAATTTAATTTTCATAGAGGCCGCCTGTATTTTAAGGTTCTGTAACTATAAATATGTTATGATCCTTTGTGCTTGCTTGTTAATCAAAGAAATAAACGAACTCTCTCTTTCTGTGAAGGTGTGCTTGTGGCTGTATGCTATTTTTTCTACTAAAATCATGCATCAATAGATGTTCGCCTAAAACATTTCATAAAATTTGATAAAATATTTATTCCACCATGAGAACGTATCTCGATTGTGAAAAACTCAAGAATCCCAATATCTAGCTAGCTAGCAGAAAAATCCAGAGAAACCACATTATTTTAAGCAATAACTTAAATACTGCAAATATTTGCAATACATGCCCAGATTAAACCTTATAAGACTCAACCAAACCACGTGAAATTTCCTCTTGCACTCCCGGTGTTACACTCCATGTTGCACTTTCAAATTATGTTTTTTTTTTTTGTATTTGTTCTTCAATTTTATTTTTTGTGACTTGATTTAGTTTTATGATTGTTTATTAGTGTCCACCTCACCTAACTAGAATTTATAATTTTTTTAATATTTTATTTTCAATTTGAAATTAAAAATTGATTTTTATGGTTGATTATTTCAAAATTAAATTTTCTCATTTTTTAATTCATTTTTTGTTGATAAATATTGAATATAATTTTTATATGCTATAATTAATTTTTATTTTATTATACATATTATTAAAATCATAAATTTAGTGCAACATGAAGAAATATGCAACATGAAATTTGAATGGCAAGTCTGCAACCAAACTAGAGCTTCAATCTATTTATAAGGTTCATGCAGGTACACCTTTATTATTTAACTCAAATCTCACATCATGAATAGTTATAGTACAAACACTTTTTTAAATAAAAAAAATTAATGTCATATAGGTTTTCTCTAGCAGCCGACCAAGACACAACAAATTTTGATGAAGGTCAGGCACATTATTTATAAAAATCACCAATCAAAATCTATTGACTCATGCATCCTTCAAAGTTATCTAATATTTCCCTTAATTTCCTTATAAATGATGCTTCATGATCGATCATATATATAATATAAGCCCCCCCCCCCCATCTCTCCGCCCATGTAAATATATTCTACAACAAGAATTGATATCCCAAATATAATTTTATTTTTCTCAGCAACACCAGCAAAAATTAAAGTCTCTATCACTTCTTCTTCTTCTTTAATTAATTTCCACGTGTTTGGATCTACACGATATCGATATTATTCAACATTTATAACTAACCTGCATAAGAATAAAGAAACAGGTGAATCCAAAATTTATGAATGGCCACATGTAATTTGCTGAATTATGTCTGAATATCGTATTTAATGGAGTTCTTTTTTTTTTTTTTTTTCCTTTTTTCGTTTCTTAAATGTTATTCTATCATTCTATGGTAGTTGGATACAATTAAATTAATTAATATAAGTAAGATCTATTGTATATGAAGATGCACATAAGACTTATGCACATCGGGCGGGACACATGTAGTATGTATACGCACTAAGTGAATCATAATTTTGAGTGTTACGTACAAGTGATATTTTTCAATATTATAAGTGATACTTTAAAAAAATAGTAAGAATGGCAAAAATGCAACATTCATTTTTCTTTTATTTTTTTAATTTACCAGTACTGTCCAGTAAAATAAACATGATATTTCAGCATAAGAAGTAATATTTTTTTGCCCAAAAACACCCAAATTATATATCAAATCTCACCTAGACGTACAAATTATTTTTTGATCCAAATACACACCTAAACTATTTAAAAAGTACAATCGACCCCCTAAACTATTCTAAAAAGAACAAACAACCATTTGATATTAACACTGTTAGTTTTTCTGTTAATTAAAAAGTGTCAAGCTCAATTCTATCACAAATGGATGTCAATTAGACAAATTGAAATCACGACGATATAGCCCACATTATGGAGTTACAAACCCATCTTTTAATTTCAAAATCCAACATCAAATCGGTATCGATATTTAAAATTTAATTCGTAATACAAACTCTTATCACCGATATTTCTCTATGTAATTATTCTATCGTTTGATACTCAATTGATAAATTGAGAGCATAGTTAGAAATCACATAATGAAGGTTTTCTAACCATACCAAATTACATGGTATCATCGTTTGAATCAATCATAATTAGCTCAAAGAATTTATGTATATTTTATTTAACGAAAAAAACTAATGATGTTAAACGAAAAGTGTGAATTTGATATATTTTGAATAATTGAGAAGACCGGTTGTACTTTTTAAATAGTTTGGGCCAAAAAATAATTCAAATAAAGAAATATTATTAATAAAAATGCAATTATTGATCAAAGTTGTTCAATCAATTGATCAATATATACATAGAAATCAAAACAGTTGATCCACGCTAGCTTTTCTTATCTGCTCCATTATATCGTATTTTAATATCGAACAGCAAAATATATCGTATCAAAGTGGCCATAAATTTCGGAGGGTCAAATTAAATCAATAGCTAAAATTAATAAAAACAAATTATCAGGGACCCACCATGCACAATAATTTACCCATTCAGATTATGGATATTAGTTACCTAAAAAATAATAAAAAAAAAACATAAAAAGAAGAAACTGATATATAATAAAAAAAATTACAAGTTGGGTAATCGTGAGCTGTGAGCCTCGCCTATATATCCAGAAGATTGTGAGACAAATATTTTTGTGTATATATACTCGATTGCAATAAGTTAATTAAATAGGGAGATTTGGAGATGGGATTACATGGGAAGTTGATTGCAGCAATAGAATTCAAAGCTGGTGGAGATGTGTTTCATGAAATGTTCAAGCAAAATCCAAATAAATTTTCTGAAGCCAGCCCAGATAAAGTACATGGTTGTGATCTAATTGAGGGATCATTCGGCAAAGTTGGTAGCATTATTTGTTGGAACTACACTCATGGTATGCACTCATGTCACACTCCCTCCTCTCATCACTAAAATTAGCTTTCCAAATTTTCGCAGGCAATTGTTTAGGGTAAACTATCATTTATATCCTCAATTATTTTTATTGTTCAAATATATCCCAAATTAAAATTATTAATTTCTCAAACTAAAAAGTGAAGAATACGTAATATATTTAAAAATTAATGCTCAAATCTAACCTCATATGCATTTTATGGCAAAAAATTATCTTATACTTTGGTTGAATACTTAGATCTTCTTCGTTACATGTTCTTGTTTTTGTGTTGTGGCTAAGTCGACCGCATCTATGGCATTCGATGTTAGATTTGATTAGTTTTTAAATAGTTTAAGTATTTAATTGGGTAAATTATTGTTTATACATCAAACTATTTCTGTTTTCTCAACTCTATCTTGAAGTATTAACATTTTTCTCAATTAAATGGCTAAAGTATTTAAGAACTAATAAATTCTATCATTGGATATATTTTTCGGCACCTAAAATATGATTGAGCTAGGTC
The DNA here is from genome assembly GCA_026008535.1 of Perilla frutescens. Lineage (NCBI taxonomy): Eukaryota > Viridiplantae > Streptophyta > Magnoliopsida > Lamiales > Lamiaceae > Perilla > Perilla frutescens. The sequence goes on along the minus strand of BRKX01000010.1, from coordinate 46,551,828 downwards.
TTTGATGATGTGGGTTTTTAGTTTTAACGAGAAAATGAGTTAATTTCGAGATTTGATTAATTTATAAATAGTTTAGATATTTAATTGACAAAAATGTATGTTAGTTGGGATAGATTTGAAAAAATTGAAATAGATTGAGATATAAACAATAGTTTACCCAATTTAATTGTCAAAATTGTTAGTTTGTGATCGATTTGAAACAACAACAACACTAACAATTCCATAATAATGATTCCGCCAATATTGATTATTCTTTTCAATGCCGTGTTATAATTAAATTAAATTTGTGAGGAACAGATGGGAAACAGCAAAGAGGAAAAGAAGTGATCCAAGCCATTGATGAAGAGAAAAAGTTGATTCAATTTAAGATGGTGGAAGGAGACTTGTTGGAGCTGTACAAAAGTTTCATCATTACATCCCACGTGGAGACCAAGGGAGATGATATAGATTTGGTGACGTGGACCTTTGAGTACGAGATGCTTAATGAAGATGTGGAGCATCCCATTTCATTGCTCTCCTACTTCATGGACCTAACTAAAGAGATGGAAACTCATCATCTTGCCAAACCTTGAACCATTTCCAACTACAACAAGGATGTGCCATTTTTAATATTGTTTTCTGTCTAATTAATAAGCCCTCGTTACAAGATCCATGTGTGTTTCTTTCTTACAAGAGAGAGACAGATGAGGGTGTGTTTGTGTGTTTCTTCAACAGTATATTATCTTATTTCATGCTTGGAAGTAGTTGGAATAGTATGTTATACATGATCTATTCCATCAATATCAATATGTGCTATATGAATATATGTTTATTTAAGTGGAGGTTAATAAAAAAACACTCGAAGTATTGGTTCATTTTAGGTTTGCCCCTGATACGGTGGCTCGACCAAATCGGTCCACTATACTATTTTAAATTATGTAAATAAACACTTTCGTCAAATTTATTAGTGTTTACATTAGTAATAAACGTTACTTAAATGTGAAAAACTTTTATAACATAATTATGTTTGAGTTATTCAAATGATAATATTGTACAGTGTAGCTATGGTTGGAAAGGTCTCATCATGGGCATTTCGATGGAACTCTCAATTTGTTAATTGGCTATCACATGATGGAATAATTGGATGGTGAAATCTCGAACGTGGGGTTTTGTATTCGTGATTTAAAATGAAACTTATGTCAATTTGATGTCGAATATTGATTTAAATTGAATGAGGAGTTCAAAACACTAAATCATATAGGTTAAGTCTCAATTTGTTCGAGGGGAGGCCGGGGGCCGGAGGGGGAGCATAGTCTTCACTAATAACCTTAAGCACTATTTAGTTTGGAAAAAACTATATTAAAAACATAAATTTAAAAACAATTGGGTACCAGACACCCCCAACTAAAGATCTTATATACAATTGAATCTGAATCTCAAATTGCTACCAAATTTGCATGTTTAGTTAGTCTTAATTACGAATGGAAATACTAATAATTTCTTGAAAGTGTTTTATTTTCACCATTTCAAATAGTTTAATTAGTCAATTGGGCCGAATCATAGTATCAGTGTATAACAAAAAATAAATCATTTAAAATTATTTATGATCGATAACATCAAGCACATATGACATTTGGATAAGGAGTAACTCTATTCACAACCCCCGTTTTTCTCTTCACACACTCCCAAATTAATTAAAATAAAAATATTATTTGATCATCCCATTTTATCTTTAGTTATAATCCCCACAATTTAAACCCTAATAAAATTAAACATGACCCTTAATTCATAGTCCCACTCATTTTCTTCATTCAGATGAAAAAATAAAAAGGGTTATATAAACAAGAATGATAACCATTTTTTATCTCTATAAATTTTGGTTAACATGCTTGAAAAACTCTTCAATCTCTAACACCGTCTGCAAAAAATTATAAATTATTATGAGATCAATATTATCTACATTTTTCTCAAACTGTTGATTCTAGATGAACAAAACAAGATAACATCGTAACAACAATAATAATCGAAGATCAAGATAACAATAGTTTGAAAAAATTAAGGATCAAAATAATATTAACAAGTATAAAGGAAACTCGAGGCCTGTGGAGATCACAATTTTCTTAAACCAAATTCGCCCCGTATGAGCGTTTGATTCTCGGGATACAACGGATAGACCTGAACTTCCTCCGACGAACGGAACACTATGCTTGAACTTGATCAAATGGAGCTAGAACTCAAAACTTGGACCACCAAATAGAGCACAAGCTTAACTCGAAACTAGAGAGCAAAATTAAGAAAAGAGAGAAGAGAAGATAGTGAACTTTTGGTATGTCTTACAAATGAATTTTAGCACTCTTTTTAGAGCCTCCAAAAGAAGCTTTTCAAGTGTTCCACCATTAAAATACAATGAGTAACTCCTAAAACTCAAAGGTTGCATTAGATGCAAACCTTTGATATATAGGGATCTAGATAAAATTTCCCTCACACTAATGATATTTTTCCAACAATCCCCCCACATGAGGAAAATTGACAAAGACTTTGATCAAGTTTAGCAGTTGAATCTAACATAAGATAGGTAGGTGTAACCCTTTGAACCTTTCCTTGTAAAATATATCAACTTTACTAGCTCTCAGTAGACGCGATGTCCTTAAATTGGTCTTCCGTTGTGTAAATGATGGTATACCTTATACAGGATTCTCTCTAACATATTTCAGTCCGCATTATTATGTTCATTCATGGCCCTGAAGGTTCTATAAAAGGGTTTAAGAATTGAGCCTCACACAATTCCCTTCGAAACGGTCCCACTTCTCTCTTACATAGGTGATTTGTTTACATAGTCCGTACTATCCCGCTCGACTCATCGACGCATAAGCTAAATACTTATCTTTCTCTATTCGGGTATCACTTAACAAAGGATACTGAATCCCCCCATAATGATCTTACGAGTCTTTTTACAATTAGGTTGTCCCATTGAACCTAAATCTTGGGATCTTCAGTGAACTAGGTTGGGTTTCTATTTTATCAACTCTTTTCTAGAGGCTTTAAATATATTCATTTGGTCGATTTTGCAACTAATTCTTGGTTTAGCCCTTTGGTTAACGGATCCACTAAGTTATCTCTTGATTTCATATAGTCAATAGAGATAACATCAGTTGAGAGTAGTTGTCTAATGGTATTGTGTCTTCGATGTATATGTCTAAACTTGCCATTATACATATGGCTCCATGCCTTGCCAATTGCAGATTGACTGTCACAATATAGACAGGCAATGGCTTCGGCCAACTTGGAATATCTTCTAAGAAATGAAGTAGCCACTCATCTTCTTCATCACTCTTGTCTAACACTATAAACTCATATTCCATGGTAGATCTAGCTATATAGTTTGCTTAGTGGATTTTCATGATATGGCTGTATCTTCCAAAGTGAATACATATATATCCACTTGTGGATTTTTGATAGATGTTGACTAGTGTCTATCGGTCTTCTAGCAATACTAGAGTCACTCTAGTTAAATTTCTCAAGAATTTTGTCCACATAATGTGACTGACTCAACACAATTCCTTGTGATGTTCGAATAATTTTCATTCCGAGTATCACATCAGCGAGACCCATGTCTTTCATGTCAAATCTTGAATTCAACATATCTCTTACGGATTTAATCATTTTAACATTACTTCCAACGATAAGCATGCTATCTACGTAAATACATAAGATTAAAAATCCATTTTATGTATCTTTAACGTACGTAGACGCATTTGTCACACTGATTGATTTTGAATCCACATTCCATCAAAGCATTATCAAATTTCTCATGACATTGCTTTGGTGCTTCCTTTAAGTCATATAAAGACTTTACCAATTTGCACACCTTATTCTCTTGTCCGGGAACAGAAAATCTTTCTGGTCATTACATATAAATTTTATCTTCTAATCTCCATTTAGAAAAGTTGTTTTTACATCCATCTGATATATTTCAAGATTTCTCAAAGTTACAAAAACGATAACAATCCTGATGGATGTTATTCTCGTTACTGGGGGATATGTGTCAAAGTAGTCAAGACATTTTTTCTGTCTAACCTTTAATTACAAGTTTAGCTAGCCTTGTACTTATCAACAGTTCCATCAACTTTCATTTTCTTTTTGAAAATCCACTTATAGCGTAATGGTTTACTTCCTGGAGGAAGATCCACTAGCTCTCACAAGTGTGATTTTGCAAAATGGAATCAATTTCACTTTGAATTGCCTTTTTTCCATAGAAGACCATCTGATTGCTTCGAAAAAGCTTTGAGGTTCACTTTCAATCATGTAGGTTAAAAAGTCTGGACCATAGAATTTTTCAATCCTAGCTTTTTTACTTCTTTATGGTTCTACCACCTCTTCGTCATGTTGTTCTTTTTCAACTGAATTCAAAGTCCATTTAATGAAAGTAGATTCTATTTCTCGATTCAATTATCGTGGAAACACATGTTTGAAGAATGAAGCATTTCTTAATCCAATTATCGTGTTTTTGTGTATATCTTCAATTTTAAACTTATGCACAAGAAATTGATAAGCACTACTATTATGTGCATAACCAATAAATATGCGATCAATATTTTTTGGTCCAATTTTCATCTTTTTTGGTGTAGGTACTACTACCTTGGCAAGACACCACCATACTCGTAAGTATTTATAAGATGGTGGTCTTCCACACCACAACTCATATGGAATTTTGTCTAACTTCTTGTGGGGCATCTTATTTAAAAGGTAGTTAGGTACAACTTCCCCCCACATGTTCTGAGGTAATCCAGAACTCAATAGCAATGCATTCATCATTTTTTTCAACATTCTATTTTTCCGTTCTGCATTGCTATTTTGTTGCGGCAAATAATGTGCAGTGGTCTCGTGCCTTATTCTATTTTCAACTTAGAAATTAGTAAAAGGTAACTCATACTCACCTCCTCTATCACTTCTTAACAGTTTAATCTTTTTACTTAGTTGATTCTGAACTTCAGTTTTATAAGGAACAAATTTCTCTATTGTTTCATCATTACCTTACTCATTTCCACCTGGTGTGGACACTGTCTTTAAATTGCACTCATTTGTGTGAATTAGGTCAAGTGGTTCACTATTTTTTTGATAGTTTGGAAGAAAAATCGAGTTAACTTGGCTTCAACACAAGTTTAACACTTATGTGTTAAGTCAATATGGAGCATAGGTATGCTTTTCATACTCATTAACCTGTGCATGGTATTAAAGTTGACATGTCCTAGTCTACCCATGCCACATTATGGAAGACTCAAGCATATAAATGAAAGAGTTCACTTTATTATTATTCATAACTGAACTAACAGTGATTACAATGTGTTTAAAAAGCTCATTACATTCATAACCCTCGACAAACACTCCATTCTTGGTTAAAATAACCTTATCAGACTCAAAGACAATGTAAAACCCATGTTTGCTTAACAATGAACCAGACACAAGATTCTTATGAATCTCTAGAACATACAACACATTGTTGAGAATTAACTTCTTCTCTGAGGTCATCTTCAAAACCATATTTCCAAGGCCTTTCATGTAGGATGTAGCAGAGTTTCCCATAAAGAGTTTCTCATCATCCACTTGTTCATCAAGGGTATTGAGTAGCTCCTTATTTAAACACACATGTCGGGATGCACCCGTATCAACCCATCATTCTCGTGGGGTTTGAACCAACCAGGTTACCTCAGAGATTACTGTAGCTAAGTGCATCTCTTCAACATCTATGGAGAGGTTTTCCACCATGTGTGCTTCTTGGCTCTTCTTCAGCTTTGTACAGTCAAAAAGCTCTATAACCATGCTTGTCACAGTTGAAGCATTTCCCATTGAATCTCTTCTCGAAGTTAACCTTCTTCGGTCCTTATGTTTTTTTCCCTGCAAAATTAGGCTTTTTGTTAGAGTTCCGTAGCTCTCGCCATGATCAACCAAATTCACCTTAGCCACTAGAGAGGTAAACATCCTTTTATCATAGCTCTTGTTGTCTTCTTCAATGCGAAGTCTAACGACGAGCTCTTTAACAGCCATTTCTTTCTTTTTGTGAGTTAAGTTATTCTTGAAATCTTTCAACTTGGTGGTAGTTTCGTTATGATAGCAACCACTTGGAAAGTTTCATTTACCACCATTTTCTTAGAATGAATGTCGTGCAAGATTATTTGGAGCTCTTGCACTTGACTGATCACAATCTTTGAATCAACCATCTTGTAGTTGAGAAATCAACCCAAAAGAAACTTCTTGGCTCCAGTATCTTCAATCTTGTTTTTTTTTCTCTAAGGATTCCCACAGTTTCTTAGCAGTCTTGATTGAGGAATACACATTATACCGTGTATCCACCAAGCAGTTCATTACATAGTTCCTGCACAGGAAGTCAGAGTGATAGAGTGATTCTAAGCATCAAGCACAGTGACAGCTTGAGCATCAACATTTTTCCCCAATGTCAGGGGGACTTCATTTAAGAACCTCGCAAGGTTTAATGTTGTCAAATAGAACAACATCTTTTGTTGCCACCATTTGAAATTCAAGCCAATGAATTTTCCCAGCTTGAATGCATGATTGAAAGGAGTATTCATTACACCGATGCTCACAGTGTTAGCAGTGGCGACGACGTTAGCGGTTAAGTTGTTTGTCTGTTCACCAGACATGTTGAAAACTAGGGTTTTCCAAGTAGTAGAATTTGGTTTAAGATTGTTGATTCTAGCTGAACAAAATAAGGTAACAACATAACAACAATAATAATTGAAGATCAAGATAACAATAGTTTGAAATAAACTAAGGATCAAAATAATATTAACAAGTATAAAGGAAACCTGAGGCCTGTGGAGATCATATTTTCTTTAAACCAAATTTGCCCCGTATGAGCGTTTGATTTCTAGGATATAACAGATAGATCGGAACTTCCTCCGGCGAACTGAATACTATGCTCGAACTTGATCAAATGGAGCTAGAACTTAAAACTTGGACCAGCAAATAGAGCACAAGCTTAACTCGAAACTAGAGAGCAAGATCGAGAAAAGAGAGAAGAGAAGGTAATGAACTTTTTGTGTGTCTTACACAAGGTTGCAGAATTTACTAGGGGCTAATTGGGCAGTCGATGGGGGCCTAGTACCTAGGCGAGGGTTAAGTGGCACCTAGGCGTTTCTATTTATTTATTTATTATCCTGGTAATAAATAAATTATTGTAAACTTTTTAAAAAGCAATGCACGAACATAATATATTGAATATTAATATAGAGATAGCAGGTAGCAGACCAACTGCTTTTTTTCAAGCAGACCACCGTGGAATTCAAGCCTCAAAAATTGAGAGAATTGTGAATCAAACTTAAATACTCACTACAGCAAATTCTACACAACAAATTGTAACTCAATTTAATACATTATACAACAAATTGTAAATAAAAAATCAATACAACAAATTTCCACTCAATACAGCAAATTCACACTCAGTACAACAAAAATCAACACAACAAAAATCAATGAAACAAATTTTCACTCAACAAAGCTTGAATAGATGAAAGAGATTAGATAACCCCTAGAGCCCCTAAATGGCTAACCCTAAAAAAACTGAACAAAATAGATAAAAATTGGTACATACCTCGACTCCTCTAGACAGCAACAACGGCGGTAGATGGGTGTTAGTCGATGCCGGACAGACTGGTAGAGAATAGGGATAAACTGGATGGAGCAGCAATGGTGGCGACTCTTTTCTCTCTCGACTCTTGAGTGGTTTTTTTTTTTCTGAATTCCCATCTTTTACGTTTGCCTTCACACGTTGCGACTCTGAATTGATTAGGAATTAGAGAATAAAAAAAACATAAAAATAAGTAAATAACTAAAAAATATAAAAGCACCGCCTAATCGCCCCGCCCACATAACAACATTGAATAGCAGTGTTTCGGCACGGCCAGGAGCCACCTAGCATCTCGACGGCGCCTAGGCGGTTGCCTAGGCCGAATTCTATAACCATGATTTTACAAATGAATATGAGCACCCTTTTTATAGCCTCCAAAAGAAGCTTCTCAAGTGTTCTACCATTAAAATACAATGAGTAAATCCCAAAACTTAAAGGTTGCATTAGATGCAAACCTATGATATCTAGGGTTTGGAATCATCTAGATAAAATTTCCTTCACACTAATGATGTTTTTCCTACACAAACTACATGTGCCTCTAAGCGTAATTATATGTAAAGTGTCATTGGAGTGATTGTCACGCAACCAAAAAATTGAAAATAGTTTCAAGTTTTAAAGAATGTCAAGAAATTGAAAACAATGCGAAGGAAATTTAAAAAATAAAACATAAAATTTAAATTTAGATGTTCATTAAATTATGCATTATTCCAATATTCTTTTTCATGAACAACAATCTCAATTTATCTTGCATAAATCAATTCCATTGTTCGGAAGAAGATGTTAGGACCCATGGACCATTCATCTTCGTAAATTTTGTGTTTGTCCCGTTTCTCATTCATTCAACTTAACCCTCTTCTAGAATCTCTAAAAAGATTTGTAATGACAGACATTATCATCCTTTAATCAATCAATATTTCATTATTCTAAAAAAAATCTTAAATCCACTCTGCGTAAAAAAAAAATCCTACATTAATTGAAGAATCAACAATTGCAACAAGAAATAATAATATCAAAACCTATTAAATAAGGGTGATTCTAAACACAATACAAAAATTTCTTTTCACACCACAACTGCTTTTCACACCACAAAAATTGTTGGTGTTTTTTTCATTTTTTCTTTACACACCACACTAAAAGAATATTATACTCTTCAACTTAAAAAAATTAAACATGTTTTTGAACTTACATAAGGTGGTTCATAAACATGTTTTTGAATGCTGCTGTTTGTCTTAATGAATTTTTTTCCACAGTTGGGAATGTACTTAACTTGTTAAATCTTTGAACACTGGAGATGTTCAAAAACAAATTTTTGAATGCGAAGAAAAATGTTCAAAAACATGTTTCTGAACATAAAGCAGTGGGTTCATAAACATATTTCTAAACCCAAAGCAGTAGGTTCATAAACTTGTTTCTGAACAGGTTCGAAAACAAGTTTTTAAACCTCCTTTACGACCTTCAAACTGTTATTTTCAAATTTCTTTCGACGATTTGAATATCCAAACACGATGAAACTCATGAAAAAAAAATCGGTGTAAACCGTAGGAAATCATTTATATTACTTGTTTCTTTGTTGTTTCCACCTCTATGGTTTATTTAAACCCAATGTGCTCAAATTTAAATTTTGAGAAACTTTATCTATGCAATTTCTATTATTTTTCAAATGCAATGTTGAAGGTTGTTTGAGAAGGAAATCATTTTTTTTTCAATTTTTTAAATCATTAAATTTTTATGGTGTGGAAAGAAAATTTTGTAGTATATTGAAGTAAAAAAGGGTATTTTAGTAATCTCAAAAATAACTTTTTTACATTTTTTTTGTGGTGTGAAAAGAAATTTTTGTGGTGCATTTAGAAAGACCCATTAAACAAATTGAAATTCCAAGCAATTACCCTTATACCATCAACATTCAAATACGTACTAAGGTAATTAGATTAGAAATATTTTAATGAGGGAGGGTGGGGCCTATATATTGGGAGCTCTATATTTTTCCAGGTTTAGAAAAAAATTGGGTTGGAAAGCAAAAATGTCCAAAAAAATATTATATATATATATATATATATATATAGAGAGAGAGAGAGAGAGAGAGAGAGAGAGAGATGAGATCATATGAGAATCACACCCCCTGTGAGAACCGAGAACCAATCTCAGCCATAGATTGCTCTGATTTGGACGGCCAAGATCTGTCTCAATATTGAAAAAAACGCGGTGGCATATTTGTAATATTAGCGACTTTTTAATGAAGCAAGGATATTTTTGTAATTTAAGAAATATGTTATATTTGGAATGAATCCCTTCTATCTGCAATTCGTCTTCTTCCTCGCAATAGAGGGCATCAAGCAAAGATTTTTCTGCATTTCTGCATCTCGGTTCTCTGTTCATTATACAAGAAAAAGAGTAGCAGAAAGTAAAGCATTCCTATACCCCCATTATTTTCTTCTTTAGCGGTTCTCGAGATGTCATCGATCGATCCTAGCGTCGGTGCGTCGTCTTCCGCTTCGCTTAACAATTCCAATGATCTAAAGTAACTATAATGTTGTGTTCATTATTTTTTTTACAAGTGTGTTGTGTTGTGTTGGATTAGAAGAGAAGTTATGGAGTTGCTGAACTAGGTTGATTGTAGTTGCCGTGATTTTTTGTTGTTCATTTGCTGCTTTTGTTATATTTATTTATTTGAGTTCTTCGAGCATGATAGACAAGTTAGATACAATAGTTTCGAGGAGCAACGACAACGAAATCGATATATAACCTATTTTAGCACTACTGTGATCTATTTTAGCACTGTTGTAACCTATTTTAACACTATTGTGAACTGTTTTAGCACTGCCATGTACTTTAGCACTACTGTGATATATTTTAGCACTGTTGTAACCTATTTTAGCACTACTGTGAACTATTTTAGCACTTAGGTTGATGAAGCTGATTAAGCACTTAGGCATGTTGATATACTCAGCTGTTTGCAGTTCAATGCTGCAAATAATATGACTGTAGTTTTTGATGCCACAACTGTATCTACGTACTCGTATGTCGGGACAGATTGGATTGGATACGATAATACTACTTCGATTGAGCACAAGATCAAGTTTGCTAAGGCTCAGGGCCTTGGAGGGTATTTCTTTTGGGCTCTTGGTGAGACAGCAACTGGACTCTTGCTAAAACAGGTATGAAACTATATATGTGTATATTTAATATTCTTGATCTCATATATAAATATAATTGATCACTTTTGTTTTTCACTATAATGTAGATGGTTGTAAATTGTAATCGTATGACTAATGCTATATATATTGTTGTGTGTATGCAGCTTCCGCGGCGTGGGACAGTGACAGTTGATGATGTAGATTAATGGAGAGTTGTATTGTATGTTGTTTCATTCTTTGTTCTTCTATTTAAAGAGCAACAACTTTGTATGTATTATAACAGTATTCCATCATACTTAATACATATTCTGTTTAAATAAACATCATCTGTCGATTCCCAATTGTCATGAATGCTTTATTTTTATCCATCTCGTTGCACAAAAAATAAAAAACTGAGCAAAGAGAAATGTAAATATGAAGATGTAAAAAGGATAAAAATCTACAAAACAATTCTTTCAATGAACCTAAATGCACTCTGACATTCGATCCAAAACCAACACCAGCAATAAAATTTTTATTGCCGAAATATAAGTCATGACAGTGCTAAAAACCCTAAAAGAGACATGCTAAAATAAGTCATGACAATACTAAAATAGAAAATTACAGTGCTAAAACCTAAAAGAGTCATGCTAAAAAAGGTCATGACAGTGGTAAAACCCTGAAAGAGCCATGGTAAAATAAGTCATGACGATGCTAAAAAAGATCATGACAGTGCTAAAATAGAAAATGACAGTGCTAAAATCCTAAAAGAGCCATGCTAAAAAAAGTCATGACAGTGCTAAAATAGAACAATATGAGTTGCGAGTAGAATGGGGATCATGCATTGGAGGTGTTCTATATATGGAATTTACCATGCAATTATATATTGTTTAATTTTAGGTATAAGCTTGATGGAAAGCTTAGATGTAATAATAGATGGAAGTTAGATCACTATATTTGCTTTCATCTATATATATATATGACCTCAAATCCTCAATGAGTTCGTGGTCAGTTCAGATCCTAAGAAAAAAAAGTTAATGAAGCTACATATATAGTACTAGTTAATTAATAATTTAAAGTTCTTCATTTTTTTAAATATCAAAAAGCAAAAATACCTACCTATGTTACTAATTATATAGATGCGCTCTATGTAACATGATTGATACAATTAAGAATATTATGGTGATTATTCATAAAGGACCGTGTATTTGATAATAGACTAATAGCACACATATCCCAAAAATATGAATTACTTAGCCATATATGCCATGCATTGACAAAAATTTAGTAATCTAAAAAATAAGACATGACAATACTAAAAAAGACCATGACAGTGCTAAAAAAGGTCATAATAATGCTAAAATAGAAAAATGCCAGTGCTAAAATCCTAAAAGAGTCATGCTAAAATAAGTCATGACAATGTTAAAATAGAAAATGACAGTGCTAAAACTCTAAAACAGCCATGCTAAAAAAGGCCATAACAGTGCGAAAATAGAAAATTTATCAACATTTATATAGCATGATCTTTTATCGTATTTTACTCATCACTTAATAGAAAATTTATCAACATTTATATATATATATATATATATATATATATATCTAGCCAGTTCTTTGTTATCACTTCTGTGCCTTGCATAGTTATATTAGCCTGTCAAAATTTAAATTTGTAAAGAATTTCTCGACTAACACTTTTCTTAATTTGAGTTGAGAGAAGAAGTTGCAAGTCTCTAGCTCTTTTTGCATAACTAGAGATTTCTACAGCTTGGGACTTTGGATGTGCTCGAAAGAATCTGTAACATTAAATTAATTAATAAAACAAAGAGAGAGAGAGCTTCACATTATAACATTTACAAATTCTTCTTATCTTTTCTTTTTTGGTGATAAATATCATATACAAAAATTAATCCATAATAGCTTTCATAAATTAAAATAACAAAATCTAACGTACTCGCTAACATCGGATTCTTCAATCCACGAGAAATCACTCGATGGTACAAGAATTTGGTAGATGCACGCACGTATTATTACAAAATTTGATCTGCTAGAATAAGACATGACAATGTTAAAAAAGACCATGACAGTGCTAAAAAAGGCCATGATAGTGCTAAAATAAAAAATGACAGTGCTAAAACCCTAAATTGAAAAATATACACGTAAATTCTGAGTATTCATATATTTTCCAATTTTACCCGTACTAAGATTCAGGGGCAGCGCAGTTGGACGTTATTACAAAATTGCCACAGTGTTTTTTAAAATATAGAGCAGATCTAGACCGTCCAAATATACCGGATCTATGGCTGAGATTGGTTCTCAGTTCTCATCTAGGGTGTGGTTCCTTCTGGAACCCAACCCTATATATATATTGGTTCACGGATTGCTAGAAAAGTAAAAGTCACGGATTCAAATCTCCTCAATACCGCAGGTCGGATGTGTAAGTTAAAAAAAAAAAAGATCTCTAAGTCGAAACAATCAATATATTACCCTATTTTTAAATATGTTAGTCAATACATAACCTATTGAAGATGATGAGACATCTGATAATCTCAATTTAATTAATATAAATAAAATAACATAGCATATCTATTATAATACGTAGGCATATCTCTTTGATATCTACCTCTGATATTTCCAAAGTAACCCTTTTTTATAACACAACTTATAACTAATACGGAAACTCAACTTGGCACTATTTTTTTTTTACCCATACACCCGACCTGTGATTTTGAGGAGATTCGAACCCATGACCTTTGGTCTCCAAGCAACCTTACTTCACCATTAGGCCATCCCCACTGAGACCAACTTGACAATAGTTTACTTTATGCTACTCTCTCAATAAATTTTTTATTGTTGTTTTAGAATTTTCAATAGAATTAAGATATAAATTCTTGACAAATATATATCTTCTATAAAATCCTATTAATATATAAAAGTAAGATATTCAATTTGTATGGATTTTATAAGGTTAAAATTGAGAACATGTGAAAATATGTAAAACGATAAATAATTATTTACAAGCTACAAAACCTAAAATGACATAAAAGTTTACAGTGGATGTATTCAACAAGGTTACAAAGAAATGTAGAGTATGTATGCATTAAAGCAAAACTGAATTTGTCCAAACATTTTGTATTGAGTAACTTTCCGGTCGAAGATGACCCAACAAAAATTAAGTGTGTTACTTTAAAAGTTGATGCATCCATGCATCTTACACATATCTCAAAAATTAAAATATGGTTGTGATTGGAATTTATCTCTATTTTAGTTGCATGATTATATTTTAGATTTGTAATGAATTTACAAAAACATTTAATACTTTATCGTTATTATTACATGAGAATCCGAACTTTAAATCGCTCATTCAAATACAAATATATATATATATATATATATGTTTAATTTGTGAATTGTAAAGTTTGAATGATCTATCAAATATTTTTGCTATGACCATAACCTAAACAATGAACTACAAAAATTTACAATAAACTTATCTTTAGGACCGGTACTTAAAAGATTGTGTCAATCGGTTGAAATACTCTCGTATTCACAAAATATAATCTTTTGGTCAACCATTCAAAAGTGTAATCAACTCTAAATTACAAATAAATTGTGATAAAAGTATGAAATTTATTAAATAAAATCTTTTTTTAGGTTTTGAAGGCGGTGGATGATTTTGGGATTGAACTTGGTGTCACCATTAATAGTAATACTACTAAATTATAAAGCTACTGATACAAAAATCATTTTAAAATAATGAGTGGTTTATGGGTGCATAAATTGCACTCAATTGCACTCATTTTGAGAGCATTATTTGCACTTGGTTCATGTATATATGTTGTAAATTTTGTTAATATTATTTTAATCTTAAGTTTTATTTAATGTGGCCAATATAGGGAGTTTTTTGGGTTAGAACAGTGCAAAACAAAGTCAAATTTATTATGGGATTGACAAAGAGTACACGAGGCATGAAACAACAAAGAAACGAGCAAGAAAACGAACAAGTGCTTGAAATGCGACCCCAAAACGCGAGCTTGTGGGGTCGCGCTTCACAGGCTTGCAAAACCCGAGCCTAACACGCGACTTCTTGGGGTCGCGCCTCGGCCTTCAGTCGAAACTCGACCCCGAGGCGCGACCAAAAGCCCGTTTTGCAGAGCCTTCAGAGAGTCAAATTTCTTTACTTAAAACGCGGGTGTCAAACACGAGTTACACGGGTCGTGTTTCGGCCTTCAGTCCAAACGCGGCCTTGAAACGCGACCCAAATGCCGTGTTGCAGAACCTTCAGAGACTTGATTTCCTTTGTTCCAAACTCAACCCTCAATCGTGAGTTCCTGGGGTCGAGTTCCGCACAGACGAAAATAACTTTTGACTTTTGGCATCCAATTATTGGTACACTTCTTTATATATCTACTAGTATTTCTCCTGTACGTTGTACGAATTTAAATATTTATAAATTAATATTTTAAAATTTGAACATGTCCATGTTATAATTGAATGAAAAAAGTAGTATGGTTCTTAAATGTATTGAAAATGTTTTTATATGATTATAAATATCACAATGTTGTTTTAGAGATCTTCCTCATAGATCCTAATAATTACATTTAATATTAAAAAAATATATAATTATATAGGTAATTTTTCCAAATATCACAACATCAGTTAAACTAAAAAAAATAGTAATCGTGCTAATTGGTGTTATTTTATTTATTTTTCAAAGTACAAAAATAAAAATATGCTACTAATGGAAAAAAAAATACATAACTTGAGTTGTAAAAAATAATCAGGCTCAGTATAATTTTGTTATATTATTTTTAAATCTGTGTCATATTGTTAAACCAAACAATCATAATCAACTTTTTTTAAAACATTATATAAAACTACTATTAGTGTTTTAGTGTAACAATCAATTTTTAAAAACTCTATATGATTTTCTTTAAATTTTAACAAAACATTTATTTGTTCCATGTTCTTAGTTACTAATTCATTTAACTGTTCTTCTATAAATACAAAAATAAATCATGTAGTTATCGATATTAAATATTTAACTTCATGCAATTATTTTTTCTCTCCTAATCACTACAATTATGGAAAAAAAATATTGGGCTTGGCAACAAATTTTAACAATTTAATATAAAATGAAAACTCAAATTTTGAGAGGAAATGTATGAGTGTATTCACCTTTATTTCAGACGGATCATCTTTATCATTCATTCCTATTAAGGTTAGTGTGAATCATCAATTCATTCATCTCTACCTCCTCAACTTGTGCACATGGAAGGGACAGTTTTAAAACATTAAATAAAATTGCCAATCATGATCAATGACTAATTTGAATAATATTTTGATGAGTAATTTGAGGTATTTTCAGGAAAACTTTATTTATTGATGCAAACAACTATTATTCGAATGATCACAACTTTCACGAGGAAGTGCGATCATTTAGAGTAGATAAATTTTGTAATATTTTAATAAAGAAGTGAGATTGTAAACGTATAAAAATAAGTCCAAAAAATAATAATGCTACCAAGTGCAATATAAAATTAAATAGCCAATGTATGGCTACAATATTAAATAGGTAGGATTATAATGTTAATCAATAAGATAAACGGTCAACTTAATCTCGCGTGAACGTTAAAAAGAAATCAAAGAAAAAAAAGTGTTGCAGTATTAAATATGGCAAGTTATAGTTCGATACGTAAATTTTGGGGCTCTTTTTTAAAAAAATAATCTAGTTTTTTAAAATAAACAAACAACACCTATTTTTTTAAAAAAAATTGTGAATCTAACATCTGATCAATTTTACGGCTCGAAAATTGTATGTAATTGATTGTATTTTAAGACATTAATTGAATGATTTTTTTATGTGGATATGAAATAAAATATAATCAATTACATAGGGTTTTCAGGTTGAAAAATTGATCACATATTACATTTGTTTTTTTTAAATGAGTATTATCTTTATTAATTTTGAAAATGTGAGCTATTTTTGAAAAAGAATTCAAAATATAAGTATCAAAGTGCAATTTACCTTATTAAATAAGTAGAATCAATGTTAATTATGAAAACAAATGATGGGTTCGATCACGTGCAATAATAAGAGAAAAAAAATGAATGTGATATAAATAAAAGGGAAAGAATAATAAAAAGAAACGAAAAGGAAAAAAAAAAGAAAATTGAGAAGGATAAAATAAAATAAAAGGAAAGGAAAAATCTGAAAAGGCAAAAGAAAGAGAAAAAAACAGAAGAGAGAGAGATGAAAAGGGCGCTTTATAGTATTCGATCCCAGGCCATTCAAGTTTTGGGCCTCTCATGCAACTACTTGATCAAGATCAAATTTTATAATATTTTTAAATAAAATCATTAGTTTATCTAAATGTTTGTTTGACTTTTTTATGACAATTTTACCCCTACGATTTTGCTTTAATATATGTATAGATTGGGGTTTTCAAATGAACGATCTCAACAAACCTAGAACTCAAAATACACTTAGAGAAATACCACATTCGGGGATTTTTGAAGATCAAGAACAAGGAGAAAGATCCAATCATCCATTTGAAGATTCAAGCCATTAGGTTGAAGAAGAGTGTTCTACATTTGGTTTTATCAACTTTTTTACTCTCTTAATCTTGTTTCTAGAATGGGTTTTTATTCCTTCTTTTGTATTCTTGATTTTACTGTAAATATGGTTGGCTAGAGCCTTAGGGCTCTAGGATGTGGTGAAACAATGTGAATCTTGATCCTGATTAGGGTTATATATATATGATTATGCTTTTTCAAGATTTTAATCCATGCTTGGTCTTGAATGATGTTATTTGAGTGGTCTTCTTACTAGCATCACATGTATGAATCACTTGCATCTAGCCATCTTGAGATCATAAGCATACTTGGATTAAATCCACATAGTTGTCTTCTTAGTCGAATGCTGATTATATGAAAGGAAATGTGACCCCTTAGAGCCTTCGGTAGGTGTGACCTTGGAATGTGTTAGAGATAGCCATCCTTGTTGCATTCGCAATTAAAGAGATATTCGAGAGATGCTCTTTCTATATTCAATCAACCGGCAAGGATCCCGAAGCCAACTAATCTTCTCACCAGTGAAGAGAAAAGGTTGAAGAATCTAGAGTTCGTTGCTCAAGCTGCATTATTCCAAACTTTAGATGAAGATCGTATGAAGAATACCAAGAATTGCACAACTTCCAAAGAGATATGGGACCTACTAGCAGATCTTTGCAGAGAGTCTGAAGCCATAAAAGGAAACAAGCTCCAATTGGCAGTTGACAGGTATGAATCCTTCAAAATGCAGGCAGAAGAGTCCATCTCAAGCCTTGAAATAAGATTTCTAGGCATCATCAGTGAGATGAACAACCTCGGGAGAAGTTATCCCAATTCAGAGATGAATTCCAAAATACTGGATAATCTCACTGATGAATGGGATATGAAAGTGATCGCTACTAAGGAGTCAAGAAACCTAAACAGCATTACTCCAAGGGAATTATTTGGTTCTCTTAAAGCTCATGAGTACAGTCTAAACTGAAAAAGAGAAACGTCCATATCGTCAGCTCAAGACGCAGCTTTCTATGGCGAAAGGACTAGGTTTAGAGACACTCGAGGATGAAACAACTTTTGACCTAGGAGCTCACCAACCAAAGAAAACTAAGGCGGATCTTCAACTGAACGAAAAATGGAGGCAACTGAAAAGAAGGAGAATCTAACTGATGACATCAATGATCAGATCCAATCAGTTACCAAGTTGTTAGAAAAGTTGAAGAGAGCTCGGGATAAACAATCAGTTTCACCTCAAACTGATGAAGTCCCAAAAGTTGAAAAAACCTACCAACCAGCTGAACAGCCAGCTGAACCATTTAGGAGTGGCAATCGCAATCTTGAAGAGTGTTTTCATTGTCATAAACAAGGACATTATAGGTTTGAATGTCCAGAACTCCCCGAGGACAAGAAAGCAAAGGTAAAAAGAAGTTTCTTCAAAAGAAAAGCAATGGTCGCAAGTCTTGAGAATGCGGTGCTGGATGATTCAGACTATCCTTCTGGAATCGATTCTGACGGCTACAGCTCAGATGATGATGAAGCATTATTCTACCTCATGGCTGACCATGATGAAGAGGTTAGTACAGCTAACTCTCAAACTTCTTTTTATCATATAAATGAAGCAACTGTCTCTAGTAATGAACTTGATGTGAAACTCATGATGCTAGAAGACCAATTAGCTTCAATCTCCTATTTGCATGTTGAACTGAAAGATGAAAATGATGAACTGAGGAACAAAGTCAGGAAACTGAGCATTGATCATGAAAGATTAAATAATCTTGAATCTCAGCTTATAGAATTTAAGAGATTGAAACTGAGAACTGCTGATCTAGAGGAAGAAAATCAAAAACTCAAGCAAGAGATCCTTGAAAAAGAAAAGGTAAACCTAAAGTTCAAAAAAGGATCTCAGACTCTAGATGAAATACTCAGTCATCAAAGAACTGGAACTGGTAGCTCAAGGCTAGGATATAGCAAGTTCACTGCCCTAGAAAAGGAAAAAGCAGTTGCTCAACTTAATGACAAGGGTATCCTAAAAGGTTTCACGAGATCTCAGGATCAGCCAGCTGAGTCAAACAAAGGAAAGGGAATATTGAAAAATCCCCAGACCCAGCCTAAAAAGTTTGGTTAGTTCTACCAATCTAAAACACCCGATCAGCTAAAGCCCAGTTCCCAGTCAAGACCTTCAGTCCACTCAAGTCAATCCACTCGTCCAAAGCCTCCAGTTCAACAAAGGCCACCAGTTCAGTATAAAATGCCCTCAAGGCAAACTGGCAGATCAGTTCACTATGGAAAGAAAAATCAGTTTGGATCTCAAACCTATCCTACCAAGAAGTTCAATCAGAACACCTATAGGAGAGATCAAATAAACCAGTTTGAGCATTATCATCATTATAATGATTATCTAGATTCCAGAAATGAGCCAAAAAGGTTCATTCCAATAAACTGGAAACACACAAGGCATTGACCTGATAGAAGAGCCCAAAAATCTCAAAACAATTGTGTGCTAGTTGAATTGTTTTATCCCACTAACTTTCAACGCATATACCATTCAACCGACTCAAGGAGAGTTGAAAGAGAGTCGAAACTGATGAAACGATCCAAATCAGTTGACTCCTTGAATGATAAGAAGCCAAAAGTTTGGCAAGTCTAGATTCCAAAAGACTTAATGTATCAAAAAGGACCTGATATGAAATGGGTCCCTAAATGCTAATCCTTTTCTCTGCAGGACAAGAGCATCTTATCTATAAAGAAAACCAAAGACATTTGGTATCTAGATAGCGGGTGCTCCAAGCACATGACCGGAGATAGAGAAGATCTCAACGGTTATGAAGAAATCAAAGGTCCACTCGTCACATTTGGAGACAATTCCAAAAGTCGAACCATTGGAGAAGGGTTCGTTGTCAAAGGAAAAGTAGTAGTGAATGGAGTCTCCCACATGGATGGACTAAAGCACAAATTACTCAGCATCAGCCAGCTGTGCGACAATGGCTACTCAGTTGACTTCACCAAAAACTCCTGCAATATAAGAGACAAGTCAATTGGAGTAATCTTGCTAATCGGCATCATGAGAGGCAACATGTACATTGTTGACTGGTCAACTGGCTACTCAGAAGCTTACTTTCTCTCAAAAGGATCAACTAAAGCAAGCTGGCTATGGCATCGACGACTGAACCACCTCAACTTCAAAACAATCAACTATCTAGCAAAGAATGAGCTAGTTGAGGGGCTTCCCAAGGAGATATACAAGAAAACAGGTGTATGTGGACCATGTCAAAAAGGGAAGCAAGTGAAGTCATCCTTCAAGAATAAGAATCATCCACCAGGAACAACTGACTGTCTTCAACTGCTGCACATGGATTTGTTTGGTCCAGTTAGAACTCAAACTCCAAAAAGCAAAAGATTTACTCTTATAGTAGTTGATGATTACTTAAGATATACTTGGGTGGAATTTTTAAGGAGCAAAGATGAAACATATGACAAGCTCACGGCGCTGATCAGAAGACTACAAACTGAAAAGGAAAGATCAGTTCAAAGGATTCGTTCCAACAGTGGAACTGAATTTGTGAATCAACACATGATTAGCTTCCTCAACCAGCTTGGGATTACTCATGAACATTCAGGTTCAAGAACTCCACAACAAAATGGTGTAGCTGAAAGGCGCAACCGAACACTAAAGGAAGCAGCTCGAGCGATGATAGCTGATGCCAACATAGCTGAAGGGTGCTGGGCTGAAGCAGTCAACATAGCTTGCCATACTCAAAATTGAAGTGCCATTGTAGCAGCCCATGACAAGACACCTTATGAACTGTACAAGGGTCGTAAGCCTTCTATCTCATATTTTAAAATATTTGGCTGTAAATGTTATATTCACAACAATGACAAAACTTAATTGAAAGCTTTTAGTGCTAAAGCTGATGAGGGAATATTTCTTGGGTATAACTCTCCTCATACACAAGTTTATAGAGTGTTCAATAAATGAACTCTTGTTGTGGAAATAACATGTCATGTGGTATTTGATGAATTTGCTAATGAGTACAGGAACAAAGAAACTATAGACACATCAGTTCAAGTACTACCTAGTGAAACTGAAAATTCGCAGGACTATGTAGATCACATTGTTCCAGAATGATTTGAAGTTTCATTAGAAGAAGGCAATGAAACTGGTACTAAGCCAGTTGAGAACAACTTGGTCAATGAAGACACAAATCGTGCTGAGACCGCAAACCCTACAAATGAAGCAAGGGGAAGAAATGATGAGAATGCCGAACCTACTGATGAACAAGCAACTGAAGACGTCATCACAGAAGAGCCAGCTGGAGACTCAGCTAAAGCCATATTGCCTAAATGGCTCCGAAGCCATCCAACTGACAAGATAGTTGGTGATCTAAGAAGTCGAGTTCAAACCAGAGGATCAACCAAGCATGCCTTATTCACATGCTTCATCTCTCAAACTGAACCAGCAAACGTCAAGGAAGCCTTAGTAGATTCAGACTGGATCATGGCTATGCAGGAAGAACTGAACCAGTTCACATGAAATGACATATGGTTTCTTGTTGACATGCTGAAAACCCAGAAGGTCATTGGCACAAAATGGGTTTTTCATAACAAACTAGATGAACTAGGAGTGATCACAAGGAACAAGGCTAGACTGGTAGCCAAAGGTTACTCACAAAGTGAAGGGATCGACTTTGATGAGACATTTGCACCAGTTGCAAGATTGGAAGCCATCAAACTGTTCCTAGCCTATGCAGCTCACTTTAACTTCACAGTCTACAAAATGGATGTCAAGAGTGCTTTTCTTCAAGGAATGCTCAAGGAGGACGTATATGTCGAGCAACCGCCAGACTTTGAAATTGGTGATCAAGTCTTCAAACTGAAAAAGGCTCTCTACGGACCGAAGCAAGCTCCAAGAGTGTGGTATGAAACTCTAACAACATTCTTGCTGAAAAACGGGTTTCAAAAAGGAGTCATCGATCGAACTCTATTTAGAATAGAACGATCAACTGAGATCTTAATGGTTCAAATTTATGTGGATGACATAATCTTTGGATCAAAGAGCAAAGATCTATGCACACGGTTCGCTCAACTGATGCAAAGTGAATTCGAGATGAGCATGATGGGAGAAATGACATTCTTCCTAGGACTCCAAGTGAAGCAACTAAAAGATGGAATTCATATCAGCCAGGCAAAGTACACTAAGGAACTAGTCAAGAAGTTTGGAGTAAGTAAAGGAAAAACTCTCAAGGTTCCAATGAACACATCAGTTCAGCTAACTATTGATGCAGAAGGAGAATCAGTTAGCCAAACTTACTACAGAGGAATCATTGGGTCCTTACTTTACTTAACAGCCAGCCGGCCAGACATCTCATATTCAGTCGGTCTATGTGCACGGTTTCAAGCCAATCTAAAGAAAAGTCATCTTGAAGCAGCTAAGAGAATCATCAAATATCTCAAAGGAACCATAAATCTTAGATTATGGTATCCGAGAGATGACAGTTTAAGTTTAATTAGATATTCAGACTCAGACTTTGGTGGATGCAAGATTGACAGAAAAAGCACCAGTGGAACATGTCAGTTTCTTGGAAGCAAACTGATATCCTGGTTTAGCAAGAAGCAGCACTCAGTTGCCACGTCAACAACTGAAGCAGAGTATGTAGCTGCTGGAAGCTGCTGTGCTCAAATACTCTGGATGAAGCAACAGTTGAAGGATTACAAAGTTGAAACTGAAGAAGTGTCTATCTTCTGTGACAACAATAGTACAATTGCGATATCTCAGAATCCAGTTCTACATTCAAAAACTAAGCACATTGACATAAGGCACTACTTCATCAGAGATCACATTGAGAAGAAAGACATATGCATCAAATATGTCAATACTGAGAAGCAGATAGCCGACATCTTCACCAAACCGTTACCTGAAGCAAGGTTTATGGAGCTATGCATACAGTTGGGACTG
Organism: Perilla frutescens; assembly: GCA_026008535.1. Classification (NCBI taxonomy): domain Eukaryota; kingdom Viridiplantae; phylum Streptophyta; class Magnoliopsida; order Lamiales; family Lamiaceae; genus Perilla; species Perilla frutescens. Next base: position 46,528,595 of record BRKX01000010.1, on the reverse strand, counting down.
CTGGAGCTAGCATCACATGATGAAGATGATGAACTGGAAGAAAAAGGACAAGGAACCACTCCAGCTGAAGAGAGAAACTGAGTCAAAAAGACGAAAAACTGATCAGTTCACCACATAATCCATCAGTTTGAAGTATATGCAAGAAGTTGCTGAGAAATAAGCAAACTGGAAATGATCAGTTTACCCCATCAGTTCAACTGAATCATCAGTTCAGTCGCTCAGAATGATGATCCAGTCAGTTATGCAGAACTTACAAGTTGTACATTGATCAAACTGATGAAGAGGTTATAGGAACTGAAGTAAACTCAAAATGAGATATCAGTTCAAGGAGCAGCTGAACTGAGAAGCAGCTGAATGAAGATCTGAGCAGTTAAGATCAGTCAGGAACTGATGAGAAGATATCCCAGTTGGAACTGATCAACAGAAAAACCATCAGTTATGGCCATACCCAACTGATGACGTAATCAGTTTTCAAGCCTAGGAGAAACTGCTGAAGAGAAGAGATAAGTTCAAAAATATCAATAGTGGGAAACAGTAAAAACACGTGTCATCCAAATGTTACCGTTGAAACGTCTTTCTCTCTCATCTTCACTCCCCAATGTATAGAATTGAAAAGCCAATCGACGGGTCGATTAATCCAATCCAACCGTTGAATTTGGGGAGACCAAGCGTCACAACCGTTGGATGAGCCAAATCTCTATATATAAATAAGTCGGCTGAATAATCGAGATAAGCTTCCCAATTCTTACCACAGAGTTACTAGCCTTCTATCTACTTCTCGTCAAAAACTTGTTCAATCTTGAAATATCAATTCCTCAGCTTCACAAGTCAATCCTTCTCGAAGAATCATGGCTCAAAATCCATCACGCAGAAGATTCAATTTTCATCAATTCGGAAAAGACTCTAAAGCTTTCTGTGATAAGCTCGATAGAGACAAGTTTTTCAATCTAGCCGAATTTCTTCAAGCTTGCAAAGCTTCTCCGCTCAGTAGAATTATCGTCGAAAAGCTTTCTTAGGCTAGGCTGAAGAAGTTTCTGGAGGTGTTTCCAGAACGAATCTACATCGAGCCAATTGCTGAATTTTACTTAAATTCAGATGGATCCTCGAGTTCCAGAGAAATTAGATCAGAAGTAAGAGGACACGCTATTATCATAACAGCTGAGTCCCTGAGCAACATATTTGAACTACCCAACAACGGACTCAAGCTGGAGAACGTTCAAGTGAATTTCAAGGAAGCTTATGATTTCTGGAAAAAGGAGGGAGAGCTTCAACCATATAAGAGCAATCATCTTATCTCAAAGTTTCAAGATGAATTCCAGGTACTCGCTGCTATTGCTTCAAAAATCATGGTTGGAACAACTGGCAGCCAATCGGAAATGACAGCAACAAAAGTATAAAATCTGTGCTGCCATCTACAACAGAATGGAAATCAACTGGGCACAGTACTTCTTCGAACAACTAAAGAGGTACGTTGATATCATTGAACGAAGCTGGAATGGTGAGAATTTCCCTCAAAGGATTGGATATATCAGCCGGGTCAGCATAATTCTGGAGAAGCAGTTACCATGGATAGCTGAGGAGAAGGAATTCAAAACAATAGTCAGTAATGACTTCATCTCGAAACCTCTCAGAATTATTGAGATTGATCCAGAATATACTGACCAGTCAAGAAGAAAGAAGCTTGCAGCTGACGAAATTCTAATAACTCAGAGATTCAGGCAACACAGTTTAGTTGCTACCAGACCTGACATGATCGGACAGTCAGCTAGGCCAGCTGCTGTCAGATCAGCTACAAGGAAAAAGCCAGCTGATCAACCACGAAGGAGAAGAATATTGCTTTCTCAGTCCAGAAGGAGAAAACGATCAAGTCCTATACTAGATCCAACAATTCCACCAAACTTAACTATTGAAGATACAGCTCCATGCGACAACCCAGAAGATATCATCCCTTCAAGAGGGATCCCTCACAATGGAGCCGGAGCTGATTACTTTCAACTAACCTGCCCACCAATGGCTCAAGTCGAAGGAAATATAAGAGCCTACTCCCAAGGATAGTCCGTGAAGAAATGAGCTGATGAAACCACGCAGAAGCACATGGCTCAACATTTTGCCCATGAACTAACTGGCCATGAGGAGCTCTTCCACACCTTAACCAGGTACATCTACTGGTTTTTATGGAGGCACGTATACCAGTCAAAACAGTTTCTATCATTGCTAGCCTTTCATGGAATGAGTTTCTGGAGGCGAGAAGAAGAATGGAGTCTATGGTGGACAGACAGTGAGAATGCCAGTATTACTAAAGGCAAACACCTCATGAGGCAGCTACGGCTAAGGAAAGAATGCTCAAATCCAGCTGAAGGATCAATGAGAGACGTGTTTGATGAACTGTGCAGAATTCAAGGATTAAAGCTGCCAGTTATCACTACAGAAATGGAACAAGAAAGATGGTTGTACCCTCATATTTAACATAAATGGCTATTCAATGAGTTACTGAAGAAATCACAAAGTCACCAAACTGAACAGCCATCAACTGCAGTACGAGATCAAACACTCATTCCAGTGGATGATCTTTTTGACGAAGTAATTCAAGAAATTCGTGCTGAAAACACCACTCAAGGAACTGAAGTTGAAATTAACATCATTCCAGAAGAATCAGAAGAGTTAGCTGATCAAACTCGTCAGTTTGATAAGACGAGTTTGATCAGCTGAGCCCCAAACAATCATGACACAAGAGCCAACTACTAAGAAAGGAAATGCCTCACCTATTCCTCCAACTGATCCAGTGATGGATAAGACTGATCAATCAACTGATCAGTCAGCTCAAAATAACCAGGTTGTCTGCCAACGCAGTATAGAGACAGATGATATTTCACATACAGTTCCTTGTGAGGAACTTGTTGGAACTAAAGAAGGAGAGGAAGCGGACTCAAGAGTGGTCCAGTTCATGGCTCAACCCAGCGGTTCCATGGTCCAGCTCCCTTCACATTATGTGGAACTGATTAATTCCCTGCAGCAACAGGTTAAACTGCACACTGAGCAAATAAAGTAGCTGCAAGCCCAACAAAGACTTCAGTTTGTTGAAACTGAGTCAGCTAATAGCACCGAGGATGAAGATGAGGAGCCCACCGAGCCGTTGGCCAAGAGAAGAAAAACTGATCACAAGAAGGACTAGAGGCTGATCACTCTTAAACATGATTAGAAAAGCCTTACGTACACTTCTTGTTAATCAGTTGTAATTTTCTTTTGATTATAAAAGATTATTTCTTTTTATTTTCAAATAAATGTCAAGCTTTACATTTATTTTGAAATTTTAACCGTTGCAGATAAATGATACGTGTCAAGGTCATTAATTACCAACGACCAAAAGAAATCAGAGGCTAGTACCATTCCAACCATCATATCTATGAGCCTGTCCCAAAACTCATAAAAGCCTCTTTTTCTCTCAAGCCTCTCAAATAGCCTCCTCCTCCAAAAAGATCTCAAAACCTCTCTCTCTCTCTCAAACAATCTTGAATTGTCAAAAATTTCAGCCAACCTCAAAGATGGCCGAATTATCCAGATCTTCAAACTTCTTCAAAAGCCAACTTATGAGAGATAAATTCCTTGACAGACAGAAATTTCAATTGATTCTTGATGAGTCAAAGAGTCCAACCTTTTTGTCAAATCTTCACAAAACAGGAGTTCTTCACTACCTGGAAACACCACCAAAATTCTTTAGACAAAATTTGGTGAGTGAGTTTTTGCTTCAAGCAAAATTATCTGCAGATGGGAAGATGATATCTTTAGTGGCTCAAGGAAGGATGTTACACATTAATGAGAAAACAATTGCTGAAGTATTCCAACTCCCACAAGAAGGCTTATCCGTTCACGATCTAAAGGAATCTGCAAAGTCGCACTAGAGAGACTGGAAAGCCTCAACCTACAAAAAGCAATTCAGTTTTACCACCGCTAAAACTGATCTCAAGCCTGAGTATGGAGTTCTACTTGACATAACGAACAAGATGATGTTCGGAGCGATTGGAAGTCTAAGCCAACTCACCCAAGAGAGATACAAAGTCATGATTCACCTTGCTGAAGGAAAACAAACAAACTGGGCAGAATTTGTCTTTCAACAATTCAAGCATCAAGTCATCAAGGCTGCAGACTCAAAGAAGTCCGGCAAATTTGAGTCCAAGGTCGGACTTGTTCTAAGGATGAGCAAAATGCTTGAAGACCTGCTGAAGCTCACAAGTGATGAATCACTACCAGTTCTGATCTTCGACTGGATCCCCAAGAAAGGAACTGCTCATCTACAGTCCCTAAAGAGGAAGAGAAAAGGAAAGGCCAAGATGAGCAACCAAAGTTCGAGCAACTCAACTGCCAATGCCGTTCACTCTCCAAAATCAAAGAACGGATCACCAGTTGATTTTCAGATTTGCTCTGATCCAGATGAGCTTATTCCATTTATTGAAATACCCCATCCAAACTATGGAGCAGACTACTTCAGAGGCTCATGCCCTCCGCTCCAGCTGACTGAAGAGAATATTTGCACTTTCTATAGTGGTGAATATGCAGTTAAAAGTGCACAAAAGGAAGTGACCAATCTCCTTCTCACGCACTTCACAGTTGTTGCACAATGAGATCAAGATTTGTACAAACAACTTCATCGATATTTTTATTGGTACAACTGGAGATATTCTATGTCTATCCTATCTCACTTCTTGCTAACTGCCTTTCATGGCATGAGCTTCTGGCAAAGAGAAGAAACCTGGAGCATCAAATGGATAGGATCATCAAATCCATTCCCTCCAACCATTGTGCAAGTTCAGCACATTATGAATCACCGGATGGTGAACAAGATTCCAGCAACCACCTTACTGGCCGAATTTAAATCCAGATTCATGTTTCAAGTAGTTGGAACTGCAGGTCAACGAGTCAACTGCCCAACTAACTCACTTTGTCGACAGCTGAACTTTGATAATCTATCAAGTCAGTTAGCTGAGCTATCTCGACGAACTCCACCTATTGTTCAGGGGATAGAACCCCACCTATCCCACACTGCAGTCATAGCTTCTCAAAGGAAAACAAGGCATAATGATGCAAGAGACAGTGACGATGAAGATACTGCCACATCACCAAATCTCCTATCCAAAGGCATGTGACTTCACTGCTCACGTCAGGCTCAAAAGATGTGCAGTTGACCAAGAAACATGATCAGTTTCGATCATCGCCAAAGGGAATCCCACACTCCCTTAGTCAAATGATGAAGAGCTCGTCAGTTAAGATCCAGCTTCATCTTCGCAAAGCCAAGAAGACGGAAAGGCCTGGACCATCAACGCATAAAACTGCATCTAAAGAAAGCAATGCAGCTAGTCCAGCTAGGCCATTCAAGAAGCGAAAATTGTCTACAGAAAAGCCGAGCAACTAAACAAACATGCTGATCAATTCAGTTGCAGCCTCAACTACAGCAAGCTCAGCCATGACAAATGTGTATCAAAACTCAACTGCTCAACTAACCGCCACGTCATCAATCAGTTGGACTGTATCCTAACTAACTAAGGATAAGTCTTCATTTTTTCAAAAGCTTATCTCAATTATATTGTTACCGTTATGATTATGAAATATCTTATATTATATGTCAACAGTTACAATTTGAAAATCGGGCTCTATATCTCAAAGTTGTCATTAATATCTCTGCATGGATCTTAAAACCTACCCTTCAAACAGACGAAGAAAAAATATTTTATTGCGCTATTAATATAAAGATCTGCAGAAAATATTTCGCTATTTATGGCAACTACCCCATTTTCAAAATGATCTCATCTCAGCCATATGATCATAAAGTCATTTACCGATAAACGGCTGAGATTCATACATCATTAATTCAGCTAATCAACCATCAAATCGGATGGCTGATCAGTTAAGAAAAGCAATCGAGTACTCTCGATTCTTGCATGCACAAGATGCATAAATATGAGTACAGAGATGAAGGCTCCGATCATCTGAAAATCTCTCTTAATTATTTGATCTTTTGCTAAGCCTTTTCTCACTCATCAAAACTCTTGCATTTCTAAACTGAATTTCATATCTTTGCAGAAATGATGCCTCCATTTCCCCGGGTGCATATTAAAGCTCTTGCACTCAAAATGAGAAAGGACAAGTCTCTAAATCTAGAGATGCTAAATGCACGTCTTGGCCCGGATGTCTTTCAACAGATTTATCAACCATTGGCAGCGATTGGACTGTTTCCTTTCTTGACACAGTTGCCGGTCAAGAACATACTTGACTATTTCGCCGAGTTCTACTACAATGCAACTATCAAAGGCGACAACATCATCTCCACTGTAAAGAATTAAGTGATCATAGTCACCAAGGACACGATGTATAATACCCCAGATTTTTGAATAAGGTTTAGAGAATTGTTAATACTAGTTAATTAATTAAAGAAGGAATTTAATTAAGGTTAGCTATGATTGGATGTTAGTCACGACTTTAGGAGTCAGTTTTCGTGAAGATCGTCTTTTCAGGAAATGTGATTTTAACTATTTTATGACCATTCATGGTCTCGTTAGAAAGATTTTAACTCAAGAAGTATGCCGGTGTTTTCGGATTTTAATTCTGAAGTCATTTGAGATCCTAGTGTTGAAAAACGTATTTAAGAGATGAATGAATAGTAACTTTTGCGTGCCTTCGTGTTTTGAGAAATTTATGAAATCCTCCTCGTTGATCCGAGTCTAGTTCTGTCAGGCCCCTCTTATGGGAAATGACTCAAGGATTCCGTTGGTGTTCACGAATTTCCATTCTAAGGTCAATCGAACGCTCGGGAGCAAAATCTGTCAGTCTAAGTGAATAGTAAAAAGTAATTCCAAAAAGGGAATCTTTGCTCGTCTCTCTTCAGACGACCCCGTCTTCTTCACGAATCAAGTTGGTTCACTAGTATTCGAGCCAACGAGTTCTCCGGTATTTTTAGATTTCGTGTCTGAAGTCATTTGGACCTCGACATCGAATAAAGCAGCTTTTAACCGAACCCGGAGTAACTTTTGCAGTATTCTTGCATTGAAGTGGCTTTCCTTGGAAGCCAAAGCTTTTCCTATAAATATAAGGCCACCCCTTTAGCTTTCATTGCTCATTTGTCATCTATTTCACTCCTAAATCGAGAGGGTGAGAAGCTTTGAAAGCCGAGAAGGTTTTGTCAAAGTAAAAGTGTTCTTCGTGAGTATTCTTCAAGACGACGAGCGGAGTGGCGTGGAAGGGATGCGGTGAGGAAATGTGCTAGGGGCGCCGTTGGGTCGTAGCAGGCAACTCTGCCGCTGTTGTGACTCGACGAGACGCCGAGCTAGTCACTTTCCTTCGACACACCTAACCCCGTCCATTCTTGTTCGTCGGTTTCGATCCTATTTCTTTTCCGTCTTTTAAATTCCGCATTTACTTTCCGTTCTTTACGTTCTTCGCGTTCTTCATTATTACTCGTCTAAAGTAGTATTTCAATTTTTATTGAAGTTCCAAGATAATAACATTTACGTTATATTTCTCGTTTTACTTGCGTTATTATTATTCTAGAGATTAGCCTCGTTTATTCCGTTAAAATCCGTTCAAGCCATATTTAGCTATTTCATCATTTAAGGAGGATTATCGTGTTTATGTCGTTATAATGCCAAAATTCTTTTTAAGTTAAAGCATGTTGTTGCATGATAAATTGAAGTATATTGTTTTTAAGAAATTTCAGATTTAGTGTTATTCGTGTTCGTCGAAAGGATCAACGAACACGAAGAACCCAGTTGAAGATCGCCCAGGAAGAGAGAGAAACTAGGCCCGCGACCGTGCAACATCCCCCTCGGCCCAGAATCCCGCGGGCGTGGAGGGTGCGCGGACGCGGGGCTGCGCGGGCGCGCGGGGTGCCGCCGACGCGTGATGCCCCCCCTGTGTCGTCTGACGCTGGTTCTTTCATCTTTTCGAGTTTTTCTTCGAGTCATGTTTTTCCGAGTAATTCTCAAGTTTAAATTAAGAAGATTTTCAAGCTTTCTCTGATTTATTTTGAGAAAATTATTCAAGTTCTTTTCCGTCTAAAAAATTGAGAAATCGAGTCAAGAAGTTCCTTAAATAAAATAAATCCTTATCGGACCCTTATTAAGTAAAAGTCGAGCTATCCATGTTGAGCTCTAGCTAAGGGATTATTAGTTGGGTGTTATTTAATATCATGTTATTAGAAATCTTCGAAAGAGGCTTCTAAGTCGACAATTCGACTTTTGTAGGAGGAATCGAGCCTTGGAGGAATACTAAGGAAGATCACCAGCTTGTTGCCTCATCTTCCGTCCCGTAATCAAGATGTGTAAATCTATACTCATCTAAAGTTTGAGCTAATAAGCTCTAGAAGCATGTTAGGGCAAATGAGATATCCAATAAAGTATTTTTGCTCAGCCTGATTGATCTCTGTACAAGGAAGGAAGAAAGAAAGATATTATACTTTACTTGAGCTCTCAAGCATGTTTAGAAATGATAGGATTACTAAAGTATTGTTTATGCTTAGCATGAGATGTTTGGAATTATCTTTAGCTCCGATTCGTACTTGTTTACGTGCTTCTCCTGTAATTTAATGTTTATGCTTGTTAAGCTCGTAGAATTAAGAGTTAAGGTTTGCCTTGTTAGGGTAGCATTAACCCTTTGTAGGCCGAGATCATATAGTATTAAAGGATTAGCATTAGACATTGTTCTAAGCTTGGTACTTCTAGCAAGGTAGGAAATGAAGGAACTTAGCTTTTCACTTAAGCAGGATATGAGCTCGGAACTATTAAGGGAGTCACTGCTGGGCTTTTCCCTCGCAAACTCGTTAGGATATTTGAGGTAACCCCTCTTCTATTCTATCGCATGCCTAAGGGTACAGTTGACGACAGGTTTGAGCCAAGATGGGCCCAAAAAGAAAAGAAAAGAAAAGAAAAGGTTTTACGGATACGGAGAGGGCTTTTGTGTTTTGCTCTTCGTATACCGTCTGTTAATCATTTGATATCTTGAAGTTATTAAAGCATTTTCGCTAAAACCCACTGAGTACACTAGTGCTCACGCCCCCTCTTTTCAAATATTTTCAGGTTGAGATGCTGGGAATGCTGGTGGATGTGAATGTGGGTTGGCTGCCAAGACTGTTTTGCTATGATCTAATGTTTCCTTAAAATCCCACTATGTGATCTGCTACTTTGATACACTCTTTCCAATTCTGTTTTAAGTCCTATTATGATTAGCAAGACTATGAATAATCTCCCCAGATATAACTATTTGAGTATAAGATGCATACTAGGTTCTATTTCTTCAACCCGAGTATAATTTCCTTTCATCTATACAAGGGGCTTGCATGCATTATCAATCATCATCATCTATGTTGGATGGTATCCATTTATCCGTTTAATTTACTTCCTATCAAAAGTAAACCCGAGTATCCCCGTCTAATCTCCAAAAGCATATTCCAATGATAAAACCAACTTATTAATCTTCCATTTTATCCGCTTAATCCCGTAATAACACCCCGTCTCTATCAATTAATCCCTATCTTGGGACCGGGCTGTTACAGTTGGTATTAGAGCAAGGTTTGCAACTCTGCAGACCTGTCTCTTTGTTTGAAATAAGTTATTAAGTTTATGTGAGTATAAGTTGTTCTCTGATAAGTTAAAGCAGCAACCCACAACTCGCCATCACCCTCGCATTCTCAACCAAAAATCAAGGTATGATAGTATAGAAATTTTGGATGTTGGATTCATGATTTTGGAATACAGGAAGGGAAAAGATTTGAGCAAGCATACCTGTTTTATGGATAAGAGAAAAACCGTGAGAATGAAATTCCAAGTAAAAGGTGTTCGGGTAAGATGATTTCCCAGATGGAAAGTTTGTGAAAAGATTTCTCGATCCCAAAATGACTTAAAATCATTTCTCGAAATTTTGACTCAAAAGAAAAGGTAAACAATGTATGTTTAAAGAACTTTGGGCACCAAAATTTTTATAAAAGTTGTCAACTACTTCATAAGAAGAAGCTATGCATGCAAGATTAATCCAGACATTAGGAGGACCTTAGGTCTCCCTTTTATAATCTAGACTGATTAACTTATTCTATTCTAGATGGTTAAGCGTCGTTCGACAACTAGAAAGAGCGTGCCTCGTTTTCGGCCTGTGCAAGAGAGAGTTGAGAGATTCAGAAGGGAAACTTGGAATGGCAATGAACAGTTGCTATCCTACATGGCAAGATACCTCGAAAGGTGGGCTTGGGCAAATGGCTACGGAGGGGAGCCCGGAAGTGTATCCGACTTGGAAACGTGCATCCGCATGTGTGAGCATGCGCCACCTACTTGGAGGCCTATACTGTACCGTATCCTGCAAAGCACGGTTACCCGCGATCCCGAGGCGTACGCTGAAATCGGAAATCTGACGGAATTCTCATCAGCCTTAATGGCTCGTTGGGTATCGGAGTATGGCCACGTGCACGCGTTAGCCGAGCAGCAAGCAGATGAACAAAAATCATCTCTCGTGGTAGAGTTAGAACTACAAATGGCGACTCTCAACAGTCCCCCTGGATTTCAAGTGCCACGCCCTCACGACGAAGGAACCGCAGGAGTAGGATCCTCAAATGTCCGGATCGTGAACCACACCGAGTCTCTATTTTCCTGCACTCCACAAGTGAACCAGTGGACCCCTGTGTCCGCTTCTCAGGGTCTGGGACAGTGTGTGCCCCATCAGTATCCCGAAGGGATTGTCTGCATGAGAACATTCAAGTTCACCGTCCCGGAAACAGTTGATGTTGGGGACGAGGAAGAGAAAGACGAAGACCCGGAGGAAGGTGAAGAGGAAGTAGGATCGCCATGCAAGGAGAAGGGGAAGGGCCCGATTTATGATTAAACGTTGGTAGGAGGTGTAGGAGGTGTTGCTGTTAGAACACCTAATTAACTAATCTATATGTTTATCTATCTGTTATCTAATATCCGCTTGAACCAAGACTCTAATATGTAACAAATGCTTTAAATTTTCTAAACCCAAATAGTGGCAGTGAATTTTCCAAGAGACTTCCCTATTCCGTTTGTAACTCATAAATTATTCTATTATATCGATGCCAAAGTCCTCTAAATGAGGCAATTTTCCCATCATGCTTGAATAATGTCTAAATTTTCATCTTGCTTGATCTATCATGCGCAAATGAAAAGACCTTATCAAAAGGCATTCTTACTCTGTGTAAATTTAATCGAGCCTTGCTAATATTTAGTTATTTAGAATGCCGCCCCGAAGACGTCAAGCCAAGAATGAGGATGAGAACGAACCCGAGTAAGCCCCAAACCCCGGTCCAAGAGTCGAAAGTGTGTTTCTCAAACATAATCCTTCATCATTTAATGGTTTAGGAGATCCAATGGATGCCGAAAAGTGGGTTCGCTCCTTAGAACGAATTTTCAATTTCATAGCTTATTCGGAAGAGGAAAAGTTAAGTAGTGCTCTCTTTATGCTGACGGATGATGCGGACTACTGGTGGGAGTCCGTTCGAAGGACCATAACCCCGGATCAATGGGAAGACTATAGTTGGGAGGATTTCAAGCACGATCTGTATCAGAAGTATATTCTGAATTGTTACCGAGAGGCAAAAGAGATGGAGTTCTGGAATCTAAAGCAAGGGAACAAGAGAGTGTCCGAATACGATAGAGAATTCAACCAATTGTCAAGACATGCTCCACATCTAGTGGACACAGACGGGAAGAAAGCACGCAAGTTCAAGAAAGGACTCAGATCCGAGATTGGCATAGCCTTCGCTGGGCAAGAAGACATGTCTTATGCCTGAACCTTAGCCAAAGCATTAAGCATAGAGGCCATCCTTCATTGAGAGAAAATTCAACCCTCTCAGTCATCTAATGATCCAAAGGGAAAAAAGAAGTGGGAATGAGGAAGAAGAGATGACAGAGGGAAGAAACCCCACTGGCAAAGCCAAGAGTTAGGGGTGCCTCGACGTCAGCCTGGCAACGCCCCTAGCTTTAGGCCGTGTCAAAGGTGCAGAAGAATGCATCCTAGAGTCTGCCAAGCAAATCTAACTGGGTGCTACAACTATGGTGAAGAGGGGCACTTCAAGAGAGAGTGTCCTAAAGGAAACGATAGACGATCTCAGACACCACAACAACCCATGTACCCGCAACCACTTCAGCAACTTCCTGGAAACCAGCCAAGACTGCAGCAAGGAGGACCTCAGGGTCAAAGGCCGGGAATGAACCCGAGACTGAGCCAAGGATGAGATCAAAGGTCCAATCAAGGACAGAGGCCGCCTCAGCCAGCTCGTACGTATGCTCTCAATCAGCAACAAGCTGCTAAGGCCCCAGGTAATCTAGTAGGTATGATTACCCTCATCGAGACGCCAGTTTTAGCTCTCTTTCACACGGGAGCATCGCATTCGTTTATAGCTGAGTCTGTTTGTAAGAAATTGAAGATTAAACCCGAGAATGTCGAGAATGCTCTTGAAATAAGTATTCCCTCTAGAGAGAAAATGATGTCTAGAAAGGTCTGCTCTAACCTAGAATTGAACATAGAAGGGGAAACCTTTAAGTCAAATCTTTATGTGATAAAGATTCAGGACTTCGATATAATCCTGGGAATGGATTGGTTAGCCTCAGCTTATGCTTCCAGAAGCTGCCCTTAGAGGAAGGTAGCGTTTCGACCACCCGGGAAACCCGAGGTGAAAATCTACGGATCAAGGCTGGGAACCAAAATCCCAGTGATATCCGCCCTGAAGGCCACCAAGATGATAAGGAAGAACAGCTGCCAAGCCTTTTTAGTTAATCTAATAAGGAAGGAGGAAAGAGAGCTTTCCATTGAAGACGTTCTAGTCGTAAGGGAATACCCCGACGTGTTCCCAAAAGAGCTGCCAGGACTACCTCCAGACAGGCAGGTGGAGTTCGCTATCAAGTTGGAACCAGGAGCCGTCCTAGTTTCAAAAGCCCCCCTATAAAATGGCGCCTAAGGAGTTGCAAGAACTCAAAATTCAACTGCAAGAGTTACTAGACCTAGGTTTTATCCAACCTAGTGTGTCTCCTTGGGGAGCTCCAATCTTGTTCATAAAGAAGAAGGATGGTACATTGAGAATGTGCATCGACTATAGAGAGCTCAATAAGCTAACCATCAAGAATCGATACCCTCTCCCAAGAATAGACGATCTCTTCGATCAGTTCAAGGGAGCAAGCGTCTTCTCCAAGATAGACTTGAGATCTGGGTACCATCAGTTGAAGATTCTGAAGGAGGATGTTCCTAAGACCGCTTTTAGAACTCGCTATGGGCACTACGAGTTTGTGGTAATGCCATTCCAATTAACCAACGCCCCATCAATGTTCATGGATTTAATAAACCGGGTTTTTCACTCGTATCTAGGTAAGTTTGTTCTAGTTTTCATAGATGATATCCTCATCTATTCCAAGGATGAGGAAGAACATCAGGAGTACCTAAGAGTGGTGCTGGAGACATTAAGAAGAGAAAGGCTTTATGCCAAGTTCAGCAAATGTGAGTTTTGGCTCAAAGAAGTTATGTTTCTAGGTCATATAGTCTCGGTAGAAGGAATCAAGGTAGATCCAGCCAAGATCGAAGCTGTAAGCAACTGGAAGTCTCAAAGAAGCATGAACGAGATAAGAAGTTTTCTAGGACTCGCTGGATACTATCGCAGATTCATTGAAGGATTCTCGACTATATCCAAGCCTATGACGCAATTGTTACAGAAGGACTCCAAGTTCAAATGGATGCCTGAGTGCGAGGAAAGTTTTCAAACTTTGAAGAAGATACTAACCACAGCCCCCATATTAGCCATTCCGGAAGGGAATGAAGATTTCGTGGTTTACGCAGACGCATCGAGTAAAGGATTAGGGTGTGTACTAATGCAGAGAGGAAAGGTGATTGCTTATGCTTCTAGACAGCTTAAGAATCACGAATAGAACTACCCGACGCATGACTTAGAACTAGCAGCGGTCGTTCATGCGCTGAAGATCTGGATGCACTATCTCTATGGAGCTAAGTGTGAGATCTTTTCAGATCACAAGAGCTTGAAGTATTTCTTCGAGCAGAAAGATCTTAACATGAGGTAAAGAAGATGGCTAGAACTCGTAAAAGATTATGACTGTATGATTCACTACCACCCAGGTAAAGCAAATGTGGTAGCAGATGCCCTAAGTAGGAAAGAGAAAGCAGAGTTAGGACTCATTTTAGTCAAGGAAAATCTTCGCAAGGAGTTCGAGAAGTTAAGGATCGAGGTGCTAACACCACCCGAGACCATCCAAGCTCAAATTGCCACGATAGTCGCTCAGCCCGACCTAAGGCAAAGGATAATTAAAGCCCAGAGAGGAGACGAGTTTCTCGAAAAGAAAAGGCTGGAAGCACGATCAGATAATTCACAAGATTTCGCAGAAGCCGCCGACAACGTGCTTTTATTCAAAGGATGGCTTTGTGCGCCTAGCAAAGAAGAACTAAAGGAGGAAATCATGTGCGAAGCACATGACACACTATATACAGCACATCCCGAAAGTACCAAGATGTACAAAGACCTCAAAAGGAACTTCTGGTGGAATAACATGAAAAGGAAAATAGCCGCCTTTGTGGAAAGGTGTCTGAACTGTCAACAAGTGAAGGCTTTGCATCAAAAACCTTATGGTTTGCTTCAATCCCTAGAAATTCCTGAATGGAAGTTGGATCATATCAACATGGACTTTGTCGTAGGATTGCCAAGGTCCAAGCGGGGAAATACCGCTATTTGGGTAATCATTGATCGATTATCTAAATCAGCACATTTTGTTGCTGTCAAGATGACAGACGGGCTAGATCAACTAGCCCAGTTGTATGTTAAGGAAGTTGTGCATTTGCACGGAGTGCCGGTCTCGATTACATCAGACTATGATTCAAGATTTACATAAAGATTCTGGAGGAGCCTACAAGATGCAATGGGATCAAAGCTCAACTTTAGCACAGCATTCCATCCTCAAACGGATGGCCAATCTGAAAGGACTATCCAGATTCTGGAAGACATGCTTAGAAGAGTCGTCATCGATCAAGGAGGCAATTGGGAAGAGTTATTGCCTTTGGTAGAATTTTTCTATAACAACAGCTACCAGACATCGATCGACATGGCCCCTTATGAAGCCCTTTATGGAAAGAAGTGTAGATCGCCTCTGTATTAGGACGAGGTTGGAGAGAGAAGGATACTGGGACCCGAGATGGTCCAGGAAGCCGTCCAGAAGATCGAGCTTATTCATCAACGCATCAAAGAAGCTCAGGATAGACAGAAGACTTATGCGGATAAGAGCAGGATGAAGCTCAGTTTCGACATTGGAGATAAAGTGTTTTTGAAGGTGTCTCCATCAAAGGGAATAATTCGTTTTGGCAAACGAAGCAAATTAAGGCCCAGATTTATCGGACCTTTTGAGATCATAGAAAAGGTGAATGAAGTAGCCTACAGGTTGGCCTTACCACCCAACCTGAGTAACGTACATGATGTCTTTCATGTCTCAATCTTACGAAAGTATGTGTTTGATCCAAAGCACGTGATTAGCAAGGAAGAGATAGTCCTGAATGAGGACTTAGCCTGTGAAGAAAAGCCCCAAGCCATCGTGGATCGAAAAATTCAGAAGCTGAGAAATAAGGAGATCGATCTGGTAAAAGTAATTTGGAACCACCATGGTTTAGAGGAAACAACTTGGGAGCTTGAATCCGAACTGCTCAAGAAATACCCTGATATCGCTTATCATGGTTAGTAAATTTCGGGATGAAATTTTCTTTAAGGGGGGTAGGATGTAATACCCCACATTTTTGAATAAGGCTTAGAGAATTGTTAATACTAGTTAATTAATTAAAGAAGGAATTTAATTAAGGTTAGCTATGATTGGATGTTAGTCACGACTTTAGGAGTCAGTTTTCATGAAGATTGTCTTTTTGCGAAATGTGACTTTAACTATTTTATGACCATTCATGGTCTTGTTAGAAATATTTTAACTCAAGGAGTATGCCGGTGTTTTCGGATTTTAATTCTGAAGTCATTTGAGTTCCTAGTGTTGAAAAACGTATTTAAGAGATGAATGAATAGTAACTTTTGCGTGCCTTCGTGTTTTGAGAAATTTACGAAATCCTCCTCGTTGATCCGAGTCTAGTTCTGTCAGGCCCCTTTTATGGGAAATGACTTAAGGATTCCGTTGGCGTTCACGGATTTCCATTCTGAGGTCAATCGAACGCTCGGGAGCAAAATCTGTCAGTCTGAATGAATAGTAAAAAGTAATTCCAAAAAGAGAATCTTTGCTCGTCTCTCTTCAGACGACCCCGTCTTCTTCATGAATCAAGTTGGATCACTAGTATTTGAGCCAACGAGTTCCCTAGTATTTTTAGATTTCGTGTCTGAAGTCATTTGGACCTCCACATCGAATTAAACAGCTTTTAACCGAACCCGAGGTAACTTTTGCAGTATTCTTACACTGAAGTGGCTTCCCTTGGAAGCCAAAGCTTTTTCTATAAATATAAGGCCACCCCTTTAGCTTTCATTGCTCATTTGCCATCTATTTCACTCCTAAATCGAGAGGGTGAGAAGCTTTGAAAGCCGAGAAGGTTCTATCAAAGTAAAAGTGTTCTTCGTGAGTATTCTTCAAGACGACGAGCGGAGTAGCGTGGAAGGGATGCGGTGAGGGAATGTGCTAGGGGCGTCATTGGGTCATAGCAGGCGGCTCTGCCACCGTTGCGACTCGACGAGACACCGAGCTAGTCACCTTCCTTCGACGCACCTAACCCCGTCCATTCTTGTTCGTCGGTTTTGATCCTATTTCTTTTCCGTCTTTTAAATTCCGCATTTACTTTCCGTTCTTTACGTTCTTCGCGTTCTTCATTATTGCTCGTCTAAAGTAGTATTTCAATTTTTATTGAAGTTCCAAGATAATAACGTTTACGTTATATTTCTCATTTTACTTCCGTTATTATTATTCTAGAGATTAGCCTCGTTTATTCCGTTAAAATCCGTTCAAGCCATATTTAGCTATTTCGTCATTTAAGGAGGATTATCGTATTTATGCCGTTATAATGCCAAAATTCTTTTTAAGTTAAAGCATGTTGTTGCATGATAAATTCAAGTATGTTGTTTTTAAGAAATTTCGGATTTAGTGTTCTTCGTGTTCGTCAAAAGGATCAACGAACACGAAGAACCCAGTTGAAGATCGCCCAGGAAGAGAGAGAAACCAGGCCCGTGACCGCGGGGGGTGCGCGGCCGCACGACATCCCCCTCGGCCCAGAACCCCGCGGGCGCGGAAGGTGCGCGGGATGCCGCCGGCGCGCGATGCCCCCCCCCCCCCCCGTGTCGTCTGACGCTGGTTCTTCCATCTTTTCGAGCTTTTCTTCGAGTCATGTTTTTCCGAGTAATTCTCAAGTTTAAATTAAGAAGATTTTCAAGCTTTCTCCGATTTATTTCGAGAAAATTATTCAAGTTCTTTTCCGTCTAAAAAATTGAGAAATCAAGTCAAGAAGTTCCTTAAATAAAATAAATCCTTATTGGACCCTTATTAAGTCAAAGTCGTGCTATCTATGTTGAGCCCTAGCTAAGGGATTATTAGTTGGGTTTTATTTAATATCATGTTATTAGAAATCTTCGAATGAGGCTTCTAAGTCGACGATTCGACTTTTGTAGGAGAAATCGAGCCTCGGAGGAATACTAAGAAAGATCACCAGCTCGTTGCCTCATCTTCCGTCCCATAATCAAGGTGCGTAAATCTATACTCATCTAAAGTTTGAGCTAATAAGTTCTAGAAGCATGTTAGGGCAAATGAGATATCCAATAAAGTATTTTTGCTCAGCCTGATTGATCTCTGTATAAGGAAGGAAGAAAGAAAGATATTATACTTTACTTGAGCTCTCAAGCATGTTTAGAAATGATAGGACTACTAAAGTATTGTTTATGCTTAGAATGAGATGTTTGTAATTATCTTTAGCTCCGATTCGTACTTGTTTACGTGCTTCTCCTATAATTTAATGCTTATGCTTGTTAAGCTCGCAGAATTAAGAGTTAAGGTTTGCCTTGTTAGGGTAGTATTAACTCTTTGTAGGCCGAGATCATGTAGTATTAAAGGATTAGCATTAGACATTGTTCTAAGCTTGGTATTGCTAGCAAGGTAGGAAAGGAAAGAATTTAGCTTTTCACTTAAGCAGGATGTGAGCTCGGAACTATTAAGGGAGTCACTGCTGGGCTTTTCCCTCGCAAACTCGTTAGGATATTTGAGGTAACCCCTATTCTATCCTATGGCATGCCTAAGGGTACAGCTGACGACAGGTTTGAGCCAAGATGGGCCCAAAAGGAAAAGAAAAGGTTTTACGGATACGGAGAGGGCTTTTGCGTTTTGCTCTCCGTATACCGTCTGTTAATCATTGGATATCTTGAAGTTATTAAAGCATTTTCACTAAAACCCACTGAGTACACTAGTGCTTACGCCCCCTCTTTTCACATGTTTTCAGGTTGAGATGCTGAGGATGCTGGTGGCTGTGAATGTGGGTTGGCTGCCAAGACTGTTTTGCTATGATCTAATGTTTCCTTGAAATCCCACTATGTGATCTGCTACTCTGATACACTCTTTCCAATTCTGTTTTAAGCCCTATTATGATTAGCAAGACTCTATGAATAATCTCTCCAGATATAACTATTTGAGTATAAGATGCATACTAAGTTCTATTTCTTCAACCCGAGTATAATTTCCTTTCATCTATACAAGGGGCTTGCATGCATTAACAACCGTCATCATCTATTTTGGATGGTATCCATTTAATTTACTGCCTAGCAAAAGTAAACCCGAGTATCCCCGTCTAATCTCTAAAAGCATATCCCGATGGTAAAACCAACTTATTAATCTTCCGTTTTATCCGCTTAATCCCGTAATAACACCCTGTCCTCATCAGTTAATCCCTATCTCGGGACCGGGCTATTACACGATGATGTTCACTCTACACCTTTCCGGCAGAGGTCCAGACGTGATGAACCTAAATCTGCCATCCAAACATGAGTTATGGAAAATCTGAAAGCTTCCTCATATGCACCACAACGACAGTTCACACAGATTAAAGGAGAGCTTGCAAAGTGATATCATCCAACTTCTGGATATCACCAGCCATATTATCCATGGCAACTTCGAGATCGTTCATCTCTCCGAGATCAAGGCTCATATCACAGCCGCCCTCTACTTTAGATGTCAAGCTGACTGGGCTTCCTACATCCTGGCGCAACTGAGAGCCAACGTCGAGCGAGTGACGTTTGATCCGTCAACTGGCACATTCCGAGAAAAAGTTGGCTTTATGAACCGACTAAGCCACATCATACAAAGCCAGTTTGATGAGATCATACCAACTGGTGAACTACTTGGAAGATGGGACATGCTCCCCACAATATACTGCCATCTGACTCCAAAGCATCCACACCCACAAGGGCCTTCCAGCTCAGATCATGGAACGGCGTCTTTGGAGGACACCGTCAGCTCCACTGACGAAAGAGAGTTGATGCTGGAGAATGCATCTCTTTCAAGGCTGAGTGATCAGCCCACAATATCAGCCAGCTCCCAACCTCCATCTTTAGTCCAAAGCGACTATATTGAGGTTGACTTTGAAGCGGTTCTAAACCAACAGCTCCGAAGCTGCTTTGGTCTCATTGAGGACACCGACTACTCCCTCTTCGCGCAACTGCGGCGGTACTTGCAGTACCATATCTGGTGCTTTCAATTGGATGAGTCGACTATGTTTCATCTCATCCACACCCGTGGTTCAGCCTTTTGGATCAGCGATGGCACATGGAGTCGAAACTGGATGAATCATCTACTCTCATCGCCTCCAACGCTCTCGAAGATCATGGATTCGATGATCAAGCGACTCCAGCTTGGTATATCCGCTGATGCCCCTCTCCCCGACAATGAACCAGCCAACTCCTCCTGCGCACCCTTCGTTGGTGAACCACCACTCCTTTCATCTGATGAGATCTTCACCAGCTTGGCCAACATGAGCTTCAGAGAGCAAGACATCTCTGATCCAGGTCAGTTCATGCCAACTGAAAATGCCTATGCATGGCTTTCTCCGCCCATGCAAATCCCTTCAGTTCCTCCAGCTCATGATGACAATTTGGCAACCGCCTTCACTTTTCTGCCAAATTTATCATTACCCTCATGTGATCCTCTTCACCTTTTGGATGATGCCAAAAAGGGGGAAGATGGATAGAATGATGATGGACAGTATAATGGATGCATGACTCTTTGGGATCAAATTCAAAGAGAACTTCAAAGAGAAATTCATCATTGAGGGGGAAGATCAGCTTCAGGGGGAAGCATGGACACTAAAAGGAGTCCAAGAAAGAGGAGAATCGAGCAGAAGGAAAAAGAGCAATCGAAGCAACATTCAGGAAGTAGACTAGTAGTCTTAATTACTAACTCTTGAATCTCTTAAAATCATGCCAATAAAATGAATATATAATACAAGTTTTGATCATGATTTTACTTCAAGCTTGAATGCCTTGACATAATTCTTCATGCTCTAATACCTCAGCCATGCTCTGATATTTGAAAAATAAGCATGAATAAGCCCAAAAATTGCTCTTAAAATTGACATGCTCTGATATATGAATGATAAGCATGAATAAAAATTGCTCCAATAATTGAATGAAAATCATGAGTCAATGTGTCACAATATGCTATGAATATGACATGCTCTGATATTTGAAAGATAAGCATGAATGACAAATGCTCGAATAACTGAGTGAAAATCATGAGCCAATTTGTCTCAATATGCTACAAATGTGCACTGACTGAAAGACTATATTTAAAGCATTTGCTACACTTGCAGTTTTTTCATCATCATCATCAACAAAGTTTTGACATCATCAAAAAGGGGGAAATTGTTAGGAAAAACTATCAAGGAACCCCTAGATCAGGTTTTGATGAGATGTCAAAATTATTTGTGAAAAACTGACCAAAGCTCAAGCTGTAGATCGAATATGACCAGCCCAGGAGGGCATTATCAAAGAAGAACTCTAGAAGAGTCAAAGTCAACCGATCTGAAGAATGGCCCAAATTGAAAGACACGTCATCCAGTCTAAAGTTCAACTTGGCTGAGGAATCATACCAGTCAAAGCAAGCTGACAACCGAGTCAGCTGAACTGAGGGAGAAAAGAGTTGACCAAAGACTGAAGAAACTGATAGAATGTCAGTTTATGCCAGAGACTGGCAGTATCCAACTGGAGCGATGGCCAATCTCAGCTGACAAGCCCAGAACTACCAACTGGAGCGATGACCAATCTCAGCTGACAAGCCCAGAACTGCCAACTGGAGCAATGGCCAATCTCAGCTGACAAGCCCAGAACTGCCAACTGGAGCGATAGCCAGACTCAGCTGACAAAGCTCAGAACTGCCAGCTGGGACGATAATGTAACTGAGCTGAGAAATCCAAAACTGCCAATTGAAATTCCAAACTGCCAAGAGAGCTAAAGCCAGAAGACTCCTGGAGTATATTGCTTAAATCAACATATCTTGGAATAAATGCTCCTTCAAAGATCCTGGAATTTAATGAAGATCGATTGGCAGAGTAACGGCTACTTCAACCAAATGATCCAAGCGATCATTAAAGACCACATGTCGTTGATGAGCCAACAGAGCCACTGATCAAATGGACAATGGAGCTCAACGGTTATAAAATCACTCCTCTATAAAAGACGGGTGAATCAGAGTTTTAAACACTTTTCGCAACCATAACCTCTTGCCAACCTACCACACATACAAGCTAAGAGCTTTTCTTTCTCCCTCCCACTTAAGCTCAAGTGCAACGTTTGATAAAAACTGCGAAAGTCAAATTGAGAAGAAGAATTCACTGGATCAAGACATCCAGCCAGCTGTTGACGATCCGCTAGGGCAGCCTTCTCAGTTCCAGCTATTCAACGATCAACTACTCAGCTCAATCAAAGGAGCACATCAGTTGATACTCCCTTGTTCAAGACTAACCTCTTGAAGATCGAAAGAGATATAAAACCTTGTAAAGACGATAATAGCACCTACCTTCCTAGCGAGCAGTTATGGACTTCAAGTGTGAGCCATCGACCAGCTGAGGTAGCGAACAGTTACTAGGTTCAGCAAACTGTCATTCATTGTGTAATTTGTAAAGAAATTCAAGTTATATAGTGAAGTTGCCCTTCTGCGGAAGGAAGAGAGGACGTAGAAGTTTGAGACTTCGAACCTCTATAAATCTCTTGTGTGTTATACTATATTGTTCATTGCATATCTCTAACTGCACACAACATCACACAAGCTGCACTTAAACTGTCTCAACTGGCTATTAAATTTGTGCATAGATAAGTTTCATCAAGCGAGTCATACGGCCCTGTTTTCCGCATCTAAAGTAAAAGTTTTTGAATCAGTTTATTCACCCCCCCTCTAAACTGATACCGACTCGCCCGGGACCAACATTCTTGATCAAATTCAACCTAAAATTAGCGCTTGATCCGAAAATAAGGCGTCCTCCCTCCGAATTAATGTTATCAAGTCTAAATACCAAGTCAAAGAAGATCGAGGATTCAAATCTTCCCCGAAAACTTCAAAGATCAAGTTCAAATAACAAGTCCAAGAAAATCAAAGAGACAAATTTAGTCTGAAGATTTCAAAGACTGTTTGAAAATCAAGTTTTGAAGAGAAGAATCAAAGGAAAAATAGAGATCAGATCCTTATATTTATATTTTGATCCAAAATCATTTTATTTGTACATTATTTTGTATTTTACCAAATTAAATACAAATTTTTGTATTACATACTCTAATAAACAAATCAATTCCACATTGTGAACCAGAACCCATATTTAACCTTCTCAAACTGCCATCCAAAATCACATTCTGGCCCTCAAACACATTTTGCAAAATCGATAAACTCAGCACATGCCAGAAAAATAGTTTACCATCTATTTCAACCCGCATCTATCCCACGGCCCACCACCGTCCATTTCAACACCTCATTATTGTCGGACTCCGCAATGATTATTGGACTTCTATGAATATTCTGAATTATAAATTTTTGTAAGAGCAAAGGGCAAAAAAAAAACCTAAACTATATGTCGAATCCTACCTAGACGTATGAACTATTTTTTAGCCTAAATACACACCTAAACTATTTAAAAGGAACAATCGATCACCTAAACTATTAAAAAAAGAACAAACTGACACTTGAAGTTAACATCGTTAGTTTTTTTCGTTAATTAAAATTTGTCAAGCTCAATTCTATCACCTATGAATTCCGATTGCACAAATTGAAACCACGGCCCAATAGCCCACACTATGGAGTTTATAACCCCTCTTTTAATTTCAAAATCCAATATTAAATTGGTATCGAGATTTAAAATTTAATTCATAATACAAACCCTCGTCATAGATATTTCTCCGTGTAATTGTTCTATCTTTTAACACATGATTAACAAATTGAGAGTATAATTAGAAAGCCCATGACGATGGTTTTCTAACCATACCACAATACATGATATCGGCGTCCAAATCAATCATAATTAGGTCGAAGAATCTATGGACATTTTATTTAACGGAAAAAGTTAACAATTTTAAAAGAAAAGTGTGAATTTGATATATTTTGAATAGTTGAGAAGACCGATTGTATTTTTTAAATAATTTAGGTGTGTATTTGGGCCAAAAAATGCTTCGTACGTCTAGATAGAATTGGGCATACAGTTCGGGTGTTTTTTTGGCCTTTTTCCCTTTTTGAAATAATTGTGTCTAATTTATATGTGTGTAAAAAATGTATGCTACTAGTATGAAATGATCTAAATATGTAAAAAAAAGTGTGTTTTAATAGATATTAATAATTTTGGTCTCCTTTTGTCTGTTAAAGAACAAAAAAAAAAAGATTAACTTGATACGTTTAAAATATTTAAAGTGTTAATTTGGACCCAAAAAGTGAATATGGATTAAAATGCCCCTGAACAATTAAGAAACGAAGCAAAATTGATATTTTTTCTTATTTTTCTATTAAAGAAAATCTAACCACACCCAATCTGATGATCTTAATTCCTTTCACCATCTGAAAAGTCATAATTTCAAAACTCCCACAGTTAGTTAGTTATTTTTTATTTATTTTTTGAAATTCTCTCTCATTCCATGTTATATTAATATTTTCTATATGGCAACCCCCCCCCTTTTTTACTTCATTATACTGCGCTTTAATTTCATTTGAATTTTTATTTAGTATTCATCATTCCCAAATTAGGATATATTAAAAATATATAAAAAAACTAATTGTGGCATTAGAAATAAAATGTGGAAGGCCACAGATGGACTGATCACGTTATTGTTGGGGTTTTTTCAAATTAAACCACCGCAGGATCTATTGGTTGTTCATTAATCTATGTTCATGCAAATCATATTTTTATGTACCATGCATGTTTATCACGTCTAGCATAAAACCATGTAAAATGAATCTAATAAAGTGGAAGACATAGATTCGAATTACTTACAATTGTCAGACGGTCTGTGGATAAGATTAAAGATCTAATTTTGCTTTTGAATGAACATGAAACAGGCGCCCCTTTTCCTCAGAAAAATCGTTCACCACATAATTCTACTCCAAGATCTTCTATTGTATTCCCAGACTGTATCTAGATTCAGAGTAGGCTGAAATCTAGTAGATAGGCTTATGGAATATGTGGATAACTTTGAGAGACAAAGAGGGGCTGATTTCAAGTGCTATAATTTTCGTCCCCCTATCCCCTTTTATATAGGGAGGTGGACGAAAATTGCTTCTCCAAACCCTACTGGGTTTGGGCCTCTATCTCAAGTTCTATATCCAGTCCACTATCAGTCAATTGGGCTACAACAGAGATCTAGAAGAATATTAAATTGGTCCACTAATTTATTTAATATCCAATATCCAATAAACTTAGGATATAATTAAATAAATTAAGTTTTACTTTTATTCCACTAAAGAAGTAAAACTGACCTACCAATTTAATACATATTTACGAATATGCTTTCTCCTTTAGTTCAGCCATTCCCCGTGTTTAAGATATAATTTTCATTAATTAATTATGTCAGCCTCTGACAGCTATAATTAATTAACATCTAAAACTTTGAGTAGTACCACAAAAGCTTTACCATGTAAGGAATAAATTCCACCTGCAGGGTTTCAACATGAACTTGTGTTTTCTGAAGAGAACATTACTGATGATTAAGGGCAAAGTGCATTGTCCTCCCAGAAAAGCATATTTCAGATGCTCAGAAAGGACCTTCAACTCCAGTACGGGGGCCTTCACATGAGATGGTAAAATCGGTTCTGAGTTGGTCGGTAAGGGCATACGGGCAGTCAGATTCTGAGTTGGAAATTCACTGGTGGTGTACAGCGCATGATGACATCTCAAATCTCCTCGTGTTCATCTGTTATTGCAGCAGTTTCAGTCAGCCCACCAAAAAGTACCTGTTCCAACTTATCTTCCCTGAAATGACTCTCAACAAAATTATCAACTAACGGGTCAACAATATTAATCACATACAAAGCTTTAGGGTCTTCAGCATGACTCATAGATTCAAAACTATTAAATGTAACAATATCACCATCAAATTCAAAGCTAAGCATGCCTTTATCAACATCAATCTTTGTTCTTGCAGTTTTCATGAATGGCCTTCCTAAAAGAATCAAAAATCTATATGCAGAAAAGGAATCATCCATGTCAACAATGTAAAAGTCCACAGGAAAAATCAAATCATTAACTTTTACAAGAACATCTTCAACCACACCTTGAGGATATGTATTAGACCTATTGGCTAACTGAATGATAACACGAGTTTCTTTCATAGGTCCTAATTGCAATTCCTTACACATAGACAAAGGCATAACATTGATGGATGCACCTAAGTCTAGCATGACTCTTTCAACTTTCTTACTGCCAATAATGCAAAGAATAGTAAACATACCGGGATCTCTACATTTTTGTGGTAATTTCCTTTGAATAACCGTAGACACATTTTCCCCAACTTTAATCCTTGCATCTTTCCCATACCGCATCTTTTTAGAACACAACTCTTTCAAGAATTTCACGTACCTGGGAACTTTCTTGATGGCATCAATCAAAGGTAAATTAATTTCTACCTTCTTGAACAGCTCGAGGATCTCCTTTTCATCACTCTCCTTCTTGTTTTGAATCAACCTGAAAGGAAAGGGAGCTGCAATCAGAGAGTTAGAAATTTTAGATTCAACACTGACCTTAGGTGGAGTGAGTTCGGAAGTTGGTTCGTCATCTACTCTGGGGTGGCTTTCCGGCTCTGCAGTATGCCCATACTGCTCCTTTGCTTTCTCCTTAGCCTCCAATTTGACTAACTCCTTCCCACTTCTTAAAGTGACAGCGCAACACATGCCCTTTTGGATTCATTTCAGTTTGGGATGGGAGTTTGCCCTGATTCGCTTGCAGCTTGTTCATTTGAATGGTAAGCTGGGTGTTCTGTGTGTCCATACTCCCTAGATGTTGGAAGGCTTTCTGGCTCTGTGCCAAACTATTCACAAGGGCATTGCTCTGCTCCAAACATTTCATGATTTCGCTCATACTAGGCGTAGCACGATCGATATGGGCATACAGATTACCCTGCGGTTGCCTCTGAGGCAAAACTCCAGGTGTCTTTTGATCGGACTGCCTCCAGCCGAAATTTGGATGTCCCTCCAACCTGGGTTGTACGTATTTGAGTATGGGTCATAATTCATCCATCTTAGGGCATCTTGCTGCGCATCACCGACCCATAGCATGCTTGCTCGGTTGGAGAATTTTGCAAGGTAGGACAAGCATCAGTGAAATGGCCATTTTCCGAGCAGACTCCACAGCGGATATTTTGAGCTTACGCCACAGCTAGATCTCGAACCACAGAAGTCAGAATATCAATCTTCTCATTATCACCGGAGCTCTTAGCTCGGTCAAACCCCTTCACAGGTCTATACCAATCATCGTCCTCCTCTTCATAGTATTGACCTCCAGAAACCATGTCAATGATGAGTTGTTTAGCCTCGGCCAGGGTCTTATTGATGAGAGATCCTCCACTAGCAGCATTAACAATTTTCCTGTCAAAAGTAGACATGCCACGGTAAAAGTAGTTGGTTAGCAATTGATATTCAGAGAACCCGTAGTCTGGGCACTTGTGGCACAATTGTTGGAATCTCTCCCAGTAATCTGCTAGACTTTCATTCTGCTTTTGCTTGATGCTACTGATTGCCATCCTTAGGTTCGCAGCTCGGGACTTTGGGAAGAATTTCCCTGAAAATTGTTCCTCCAATTCATTCCAAGTAGTGATTGAGCTAGGTGGAAGATCAAATAATCAATCCCTAGCCTTGCCTTGCAGAGTGTGTGAAAAAGTCAGTAGCCTCAGATTATTAGCAGAAAATCCTTGAGGTCGGAAGGTGGAGCAGACTAGGTCGAACTCAGATAAGTGCTTGTGCGCACTTTCGCCAGGCCAGTCACTGAACTTGGGCAGAACCTGTATGAAACTAGGTCGTATCTCCGAATTGTTTGCAATGGTAAGCAACACGATGCAGATGAGCCTATTACTTCTATGGCGGCCGAGCTCCATGATAAGAGGTGCATGTTCGTCGGCATTGACGAGAGCTTGATTTCCATCGTTGGCTATGTTTTCCTCGAACAATTTATCAAGATCAAATGTCCCCAGATCAGATTCGGAAGCCTTCCTAGCTTCCTTGGCAGCTTTCCTCAACTTATGTAAAGTTCTTTCCGACTCGAGATAAAAAACTAGCTTCCCTTTTTGTGAGGATCGAGTCATGCACTGTAAAAACAAAACAAAACAAAGAAAAATAGCAAACTGAAAATATTAGAACAATTACTAAATAAAACCAATCCCCAGCAACGGCGCCAAAATTTGGTGCTTCATTTTACACCAAAAATAATATTCTGATCGACAGTCGATATGCCCATACTGCACGGTACAGTGGCGAGCGAGATCGTCTCCCAAAACTTCCAAAAGAGGTTTTTGTTATTGTGAAATAAAACAAACGAAAATAATAAATGAATAGAGAAAACGGTTTAAACAGATTAAGAGAATTATTTCGGCTTCCAATTAACTCCACCATATCTTAATTACAAAGATATTTCCAATTAACACATGCAAACCAGTTATAGCCACCGAAGAAACTTACTGATGCAGCCTAATTTCTCCGTAGTTTCTCGATCATCAGGAAGACACTTCACCAATTATTTCCCTAATCGACTGACAACCGTAAGAGACACTCTATAGATTTAATGAGCCGACAGCTTTGAGCACTAGAGAAACCCGATTCAAAAATAACAGACTCTGACACAGGACCGTTGAATTAAGACTGTTATTCCCTCGATTCTGAAGAACCGTTGTACCACTAATTAAACTTAAACCACAATTACGGAGGCTGGTTTAATTGGCTACTAATTAATCCGATCTACTAAATATTCGCGACTATCTAGCAGGGATGAAATAATTAACGACTTTAAACACCGAGAATAATAGATACATGCAATTAATTAAAATAAAAAGAACAATTAGATCTCACAGTATAATTACGCCAGGGCTTCGTTAATCTTCACCGGAATAAGAACACGATGAAAAATAACGAAGAAGATGAAAATAATCTGCTCCAAAAGCGTCTCTCTGCTGCGGCGTGAATTCTGGTATATCAAATCTAATATCTCTCTATATCCTTAAATATAATTGTTTAATTAAGGAAATAGAGTCCTAAGCCTAATCTAACTAGGAAAGAGATAAATATAGAGTCCAAAAGCAATAAAATAGCATCCAACTCGCGTCCAGGCCCATAAACTCAAGCAATCTGTATGCTCTAGCCAGATTCTCGCGCGTACAGGCCCAGCAGGTAATTTCTCGGCACCTCATCTAGGCAGTATGCCCATACGGCATGGCCTTCATGTGTTTCCAGTTTCAACTCTTCCTTGATCTGTCTGTTCTTCTACCAAAAGCATGCCCATTTCTCCAATTTTGTGTTAATTCCCTGCAAAACTCTCAAGGCACAACATTCTTCCAAAAATGCATAATTACAAGGCAATTAACATTGAGAATTCACACCAAATAGCCTAAAATAAGTAGGTAAAAATAGCCCGATCGGTAATCATCAATGAGAGTGATGAAATACTTAAACCCTCCTCGAGCTTGAACTGACATAGGGCCGCACAAGTCAGAGTGAACCAAATCTAATAGCCCTTCGGATCTATTTCCTTTTGACTGGAAAGGACGCTTGGTCATTTTGCCTTCCAAACAGGATTCACACAAAGGAAATGATTCCAGTACCAAAGAAGACAATGGTCCATCGTTTACAAGCCTTTGTATCCTCTTAAAGTTAATATGACCTAGCTTTAGATGCCAAAGATAGGTTTGATTCAAGTCTGAAGGTTCTTTTCTCTTGTTAGGGTTTATGATCGATGTATTCAACAGTTGTCTTTGCGTAGTGTTTTCAATTTGTTTAAGAAAGTATAAGTGTCCATCCAATGTGCCAGAACAGATAAAATGTTTACCACTAAAGATAACTACTTTGTTATCAAAAGAAACAGAATATCCATCCATAATCAATTTAGAAACTGAAATCAAGTTTCGCCTAAAACCAGGCACATAAAGACAATCTCTCAAAACCAAAGTTCCATCACTACTGAAAGGTAAAACAACATCTCCCACTCCAACAGTTGCCACTCTTGTAGCATTGCCCATGTAGACGGTGATCTCATTCTCGCGCAGCTGTCTTTTTACCAGGAACCTCTCTATTCTTCTTCTTGTTAGGGAACGCCGCATTCTAGTGACCTGGTTGGCTACACTTGAAGCACTTAGTCTTCGACTTGAACTCCTCAGGATGAATCTTTGTCTTTGGCTTCTTTGCTTTAGGCGCCTCATCTGCAGCCTTTTTAGGTACGTTTCTCTTCTTCATTTTTCCACCAGAAGAAGACGCCCCTCTCTTAGCTATGTAGGCCTGAGGATCACCCTTTTGGAGCAATTCAGCCGCCTGAAGATCTATGAGCAGTTCAGTCAGGCTGACATCCCTTTTGATTATGTTAAAATTCAGCCTGAACTGCTCAAACTTCGAGGACAAGCTATGAAGAACAATGTCGATTTGAGAATCGCCATCCAGCTCTCCACCCAAGGTCTCAATCTCAGATAAATACCCCATCATCATGAGAACGTGATCCCTAATAGGTGTGGAGTCAGACATTCTCGCATCCATTAGCTTCTTCATTGCCAAATGGCGTGCCGAACAGTTCTGATGATCGAATAGCTACCTAAGGTTGTACATGATATCATAAGCGGTTTTCATAGGCTCATGCTGATGTTGCAACACATTCGACATAGATGCCAGAATGTAACAGCGTGCTATCTCATTAGACTTAACCCACTTATCATATGCAACCTTTTGAGCTTCGTCAAAACCCTCATCTGGCTTCTGAGGACAAACCTCTTCAAGTACAAAGTTGTGTCCCTCAGCAACAAGAACTAGGTTAAGGTTACGAATCGAGTCATTGTAGTTTTCAATGACGAGTTTTTTTTCTTTGAGGATTGAGGACAGATTGGAGAGTGCCATTGATGATATGAAATAACTGAAAATAAAACATGCAGTACAGTCACAAACTTTTAGGATAAACAGTATATAATCGAAAGCCTCATAAAAATTATATACTTTTCCGCCGACACTTTAAAAACGTCCTCTATAAGCCATGATAGTGTGGACGTTTATAAAATTCATTTTTAAATAGGTTAAAACCTTTAATTTACCCCCAGTTGAGTTTCCTTACAACAAGCAAATTAATAACCGGATAATAAACATGGTCATGTAATCGTCAAACTGATAAGCCACGATCTTGTGGACGTTTATCAATAAATTACATCTATGCGTGCATACCATTATCTTCGCACCAAGACCACCATTCAAATTTAACTGCTCCAGATAGAGGAGTCAGTTAGTTCTTATAGTTTTCTACAGCTATCCATTTAGGAGATTTAATTTCTAGAGAAATCTGTGATATGACACATCCGATATGGAGGAAGACCGATGTCAACGCGCATGCCCATCACTTCTCAATTAAATCAGATTTTAATGGAGACCGTATGAGATTTCTACATACTTTGGTATGAATCTCTCCCACTTAGTTATTTATGCTTGAGGTTTCATTTTATCCCATTAACGAACATGCAAACATCACATAAATGATAAACATTCATTGCATGCTTCAACATAATAAGCAACAGTAATATTCCAACTATCATGGCTTATATCTCATGTTGATTGATGAGATAAAACTGGAAAGTCAGCTCCGGAAACAGGGCTATGGCCGCCGCCCCCTTCACCGCGCCTCGCCGAAAACCCTAGCTCCATTTAGGGTTTCGGGACATGAACCGGTGAACCTTCTTCTTGGTGCTGAACTACTTTCCTTCTTTGAGTTGATCTTCGATCTTTATTCAATACAGACTATCTATTCCAAAAGGAAAAACCTAATATTGCTAGAATAAAAATTACAACTCAAAACTCGGTCTAACAACTTTATATCTATTACATTAAAACAACGTAAAATAAAACCTAGACCTAATCCATGAATCTTCTCATGGATTAAAATCACGTAGCCAAACCGTCATACGGCCAACATTCATTCAACATAAACATACATCACATAAAATAAATGAGCCACTATAGTTGGTAAACCTGCAAACAAACACAGTATATAAATCCAACAATCATATATTATATGATCCACATAAAATAACATATGATATCTATGCATGAATATTAAATAATATTTGAATTTTTTAATTAATTAAATTAATTAATTCGATATTATCCACAAGATAAAAATTGGAAATTAAAATAATTATCCACCAATTTTAAACTTGTTATTTTCAAAAAATACTTCCAAAATAAATCTGAAAATTATTTAAAATTATCCACCAAATTTATTTAATATTTTCAAACCACTCTAATTAAATAATGCTTGGATATCTTGATATAAATCAAAAATCTAATCCAAATATTATCCATAAGAATCAAAATCTTTAAGGATAAGGTTTGAAGATTTGATCCACTTCAAAATCTTTCAAAACCTATCCAAAATTAAATTCTTATCACAATTGGATTTTGATAATTATATGTATATATCCAAAAATTACCTTATACAATTTTAACTCATAGATTTTCGAAAATTATCCAAATAATAAATCTGAAAATTTGATCCACTTCAAATTCTTCCAAATTTAAAATTCTATTTTCAAATTTATCTAGATTAAAATTAGGTAAATTAAGATATACATCAAATAATATCAAATCTAAATCCCATGCTCATAATTTTCGAACCTAATCATTAAATAAATCTGGAAATTTAATTTCCATTAAAATTTCCTCCAAATTTAATTTAATAAAATCAAAAATTACATAAAATAACATATTTGAAAATTTTGACATTAATCAAAAAAATATTCCAAATAAATAACATAGATTTCGAAAATTCTAAGAAAAATAAATCTGGAAATTTGATCACTTCAAATTCTTCTAAGATTTAAAATTCTATTTTCAAATCTATCTAGATTAGAAATAGGTAACTTAAGATATACATCAAAGATTACCTAATCTTTTTCTAATCATCACAATTTTCGAACCTATCTAAAATTAAATCTGGAAATCTTGAACTTGATCAAAAATCTATCCAAATTTAATTCAAGGTGACCGAAAATTTCAAGAAAAAATTAGGGAATTTTTTAACATCAAATTTCGAATAATTTGATCTCAAATTTTCGAACCATTACCCAATAAAATCTGGAAATTTGTAGTACATCAAAAATCATTCCAAATTTTATATCATGATCGAAAATTCTATTCAATCCAGAACTAGGATTTTTCGAATTAAATCAAAAAATCCATCCAAGTTTTGAACAACAATAAAATCGACACATGAACATAATTAAATCTAAAAATTTAAGAACAATAAATTTAACATAAAATTTAATTAAACATGTCGAAATTATACTTGGATTAATCCTAGAACAGTGCCAAAACCCGCTCTGATACCAGTTGTTGGGGTTTTTTCAAATTAAACCACCGCGGGATCTATTGGTTGTTCATTAATCCATATTCATGCAAATCATATTTTTATGTACCATGCATGTTTATCACGTCAAGCACAAAACCATGTAAAACGAATCTAATAAAGCGGAAGACATAGATTCCAATTACTTACAATTGTCAGACGGTCTGTGGACAAGATTAAAGATCTAATCTTGCTGTTGAATGAACACGAAACAGGCGCCCATTTTCCTCAGAAAAATCGTTCACCACACAATTCTACTCCAATTTCTTCTGTTGTATTCCCGAATTGTATCTAGATTCAGAGTGGGCTGAAATCTATTGGATATGCTTGTGGAATCTGTGGATAACTTTAAGAGATAAAGAGGGGCTGATTTCAAGTGCTATGATTTTCGTCCCCCCTTTACATAGGGAGGTGGACGAAAATTGCTTCTCCAAACCCTACTGGATTTCGGCCTCTATCTCAAGTTATATATCCAGTCCACTATCAGTCAATTAGGCTACAACATGGATCTAGAAGAATAATAAATTGACCCACTAATTTATTTAATATCCAATATCCAATAAACTTAGGATATAATTAAATAAATTAAGTTTTACTTTTATTCCACTAAAGAAGTAAAACTGACCTACCAATTTAATACATATTTACGAATATACTTTCTCCTTTAGTTCAACCATTCCCCGTGTTTAAGATATAATGTTCATTAATTAATTATGTCAGCCCCTGACAGCTATAACTAATTAACATCTAAAATCTTGATTAGTACCACACAAACTTTACCATGTAAGGAATAAATTCCATCTGTAGGGTTTCAACATGAACTTGTGTTTCCTCAAGAGAACATCATCAACCTGGCGCACCAGGACACAATGCTCATGCATACTGCTCGACACATCATGCATACACTGTTATTACCCAAGATATTGAGTTTATTGATCTACGAAAAGATCTCACCCATTGATAAATCAAAGTAACAAACAATGCACACATATGCTCGCCAATATCACATGAGTTCAGAACCTGAACTCTGTGGATCTTTATTCTCTCACTAACTGGGTCAGAGACAGATAATAGTATCTTATCGTGATCCTCTTCAATAAACTAACAAGTGTACTAGAATAATCAGTTAGTTAAGATAAACTAACTTATCAAATTATTCTACGGTGTACTGATGGTGTGTTCAGGACCATCTAAGCCGTAAGCTCTTTAATACATTACAAGGTTCTAATGATATGATCTTACCGTGTGACTCCCCACACCATATCATCTACACTGTAAGTATATGGAACATTGTATAGAACAATTACAGAACATAATCTAAATACAAATAGTGATTGCAATAACTTTCATTTCATATGATCACATCATTAGAAAAGTATACAAAGACAAGTCTTTTAGTATACATAACTAACAGTTATCACCATCTAAATCAATTTACAAAAGTACCATCAAGATTATCAATTTGTTACATTAATTATCTATTCACTGAAGTTTGTTTTGCTATGATCTCTAGATTATTGCTTCCGATTTAATTAAAATATTTAGCTCTTGAATGTTTAGAGCTGAGAACACTACGTGTTTGTGAAATGTCCTGACAGAGAATTCCTTATGTGTTCTTGAATTCGGTGTGCATCAAATTTAACAATTGGCCTGGCCACAAAACTAAAATTCGATATGGAAAAATATCTCAAATTTCGTTAGTTTCATTGCAGTAAAACAAAAGAGAAGTTTGAAGAGGAGAATTTTCACAAGCAGTTTGGCGACATGACTCAAGTCTTTGCCAAATAGATTTAATATGAAGAATAGATCTAATTTGTGGAAATTAGAGTCCTTGAAGAAGTTAGGCATATCCTAAAATTCAAAATAATTTTGCTTTCTACAGATTCAACGGGAGTACTTTTGTTCGAGTTCGAAAAATGACAGCATTAATTGGTTGGTTTCAAACTCGAAACGTATCTCCTACCAGTCTACCATACACCGATCGAACCACTGACTACACCATTCTTCAACATTCATTGCCAGCATGTATACACATCATGCGGTTTTAAATGTGCCTCGAGTTGTGTGAATCTCTTAATACATACATATACATATATTATATATATAAGAAACATGTGTATCAAAATTTTAATGGCCACGAGTACTTGTTATATGATCGTGCTTGGTGGAGAAATAATTTCTTTCTTTTTTTTTAAAGAAAATTAACTCTGGTTTGATTTGTTTAGTTAAAGTCAAATATAGCACAGAAATTGCGGAGTCGCGTTGCTCGCATCTTAAACAAGAAGATACAAGAGGTGTACATGCATGTATGTGGTCATTCTGCTCGGGATGATATTTTAATTTTATCTTATATTTAATGCATTACATTTTAATTTTACATATCATCTGGAGTAGATGATATAGTCGATCAATGTTAATAACATGCATGAATATCATTTAAAAATAATGTATTTCCGTTCGGGCGACATCGACCCTGTGTTATATTACTATTACTATCAAATATACTTTTTTTTTTATTTATGAGAAGTCAATGAGATTATTGTACTAATATATAGTTCGTGAACATGGCTAGCTACTTAATTTAGATATATATTCAGAGAAATAATACATTAAATAAATATCATTATGTCATGATCATAGATAATAAAATATATTAATATATATTCTGCAGTAAATTAATAATAGTGATATCAAATCAAGAGATATTATTAAGAAAAAGTATTAGAATTATTGATCAAAGTTGTCTAATCACTTAATCAATAAATGGAAATTAAACAGTTGAACTCATCAGCTTATCTTATCTGTTCCATTATTGTATTTTATTGAACAATCTAAAGTGGCCATGGGATTCACAGGGCCAAATTAAATATCAGTGCAAATAATAAAACCAAATTGCAAGGGACCCACAGTACAGAATAATTCCCCATTGAGATTTGGGATATTACTATTATTATTTTTTTAGAAAGAAGAAGATCGAAGAAGAAACTTAGAATAGATCTAAAATATACTAGTGGGAAATCAATGATGGAGCTGTGAACCCTGCCTATATAAAGGGAAGATTGCAAGGAACTCTATGTACACTTCTCTCTCCTCTCTCTACTATTACTTATAATCAAATTAATAATTAGCAAGGGAGATTTAATTTGGAAATGGGATTACATGGGAAGTTGGTTGCAGCTATAGAATTCAAAGCTGGGGGAGATGTGTTTCATGAACTTTTCAGAAACAAGCCACATCATATTTCCACAGCTACCCCTGAGAAAATAAAAGGTTGTGATCTGATTGAGGGTGAATTTGGTAAAGTTGGTAGCATCATTTGCTGGACCTATACCCATGGTACGTAACGAAGTCATATATTTATATATATGTCATCGTAATTAGCTATATATATATATATATATATATATATCAAAGTTTAATTTGACACATGCACGCACCCAGTTTTAATTTGATTTACTCAAATGAATTGTTGTACATGCAGATGGGAAAGAGAAGAAAGCAAAAGAGGTGATCCAATCCATAGACGAAGAGAAAAAGTTGATTGAATTTAAGATGCTGGAAGGAGACTTGATGGAGCTATACAAAGATTTCATTGCTACACTCCACGTAGAGACAAAGG
Organism: Perilla frutescens; assembly: GCA_026008535.1. Classification (NCBI taxonomy): domain Eukaryota; kingdom Viridiplantae; phylum Streptophyta; class Magnoliopsida; order Lamiales; family Lamiaceae; genus Perilla; species Perilla frutescens. The sequence continues at coordinate 46,491,946 of BRKX01000010.1, read as the reverse complement.
GCGACATTGATTTGGTGACGTGTACCTTAGACTATGAGATGCTTAATGAGGATGTGGAGCATCCTATTTCACTGCTCTCCTACTTCATAGACATCATTAAAGACATCGATACTCATCACCTCGCCAAACCTTGAATCGATCACCACCTTTCACCATTAATTAATCCAACTCAAATTGCATGCCTTTTCATTATAATGTGTTTAATTTGCTGCTGCTTCGATCCTTTCCATGTCTAATAATCCCTTGTTGAAAGATAAGATGTGTGTTTCTTCCTCCTATAGGGAATGTGTGTTTGTTTCACAGTGTATATATTGTGGAGTAGAGATCCTCTAGTCTCATTTGTGTGTGTCAACCGTGTGCCAATATTAAAATTATATACCGTTAATAATGTTTTTTATAAAAATAAAATTTATTATATCATAATTAATATTTTTTACAAAAAAATTGAAATTTAAAAAAATTATATACCCTAAGTTTGGAATAATCAATCCCAAAAATCAATTATATGAACTAAAAAATGAAAATTAAATATTAAAAAATAATTATAAACCCTAATTGGGTGGGATAAACTCTAAATAATAATATAAAATTATATTAAATCAAAAGAAATTAAAATTGAAGAAAAAAATAAAAGAAAAGTTAATAATTTTGAGGTGTGGCACACGGTTAGCATACATAAGTTGGGACTAGAGGATCTCAAGTGATATATTGTGCTCGATCTATTTTTAATTAAGTTTGGACCGAGTACGAATTTTCTGCTATAAATAAAGGAATGGAATGTTTTACTTTTTCATGCGCGCAAGTGTACATATTGATCACTGATTTCTTAACAAATAAAATCCCGGTGCAATTATGATTAATAGCTAGGGATCGATCTAGACATATATAAGACGACCGTAAATTATAAATAGCTAGTGAGCACGGTGCAATTATAAAAGTGAATAAAAAAGGTAAGCAACCTATATCTTATTATAATAGACAACCATAAATTTAAGAGTACTACGATTTAATTCCTAAACAAACTAAACATGCTATTCAAATAATAAATAAGAATACTAAATCAAATAGGAAAGAAAATAGATCATAGTGCATACTTTTTCTACATTATCATGTACGCATAATTATTCAATTCAACAAACCAATTTAATTCACATGTGATGGAAATCAATTAGTAATTAGAACCCCTCCGTCAAACAACTAGTTATAAATTAGATCGATCAATAAATTATTCATTTTATGTCGGTTTTAAAATAACTTATTGACTCCAAAAAAAAATTATAACCTTTTATGAACATTTAATCACATGTCGATTTCATAAACATCCATATTATATAATTTTATTTTATCTCATCAATTAACTGGTGATCTCTAGTTAATTGATTAGCATTCATATTTGATGGCCAAACATTTATATATGAGAAAAAAAAAATTGTTAAACCAATATATGTAACATGAGTACTCCGAATTCTATCTAATGTCGGACGCTACACAATTATATAAATATTTTTTCTCCAATAAACTTAAAAGGAAAAATAAAGATAACGAAAGAACAACTCAATAACAGCGGAAGTATTCTTCTAATAAACATTATCCCATACCCACAATAAAATACACTTAACTTTTTAACAATTCAATTTGTCTGTCTCAAGCAATCTAAAACTACAAGGTCTGTTTGAATTAAAGAAAAGTGTAAATTTTGTGGAAAAGTGGAATTTGTGCTAATTATAGATCATGTTAACGTTATAATTTCTTATGATATTGAATTATATGATCAATTATATTTTTGAACATAAATAAAGAAAATATACGATATGTTAACCTAGTTAGGTTAATACACCTAGCTACTATGGGGGGCCACACCCAGTAGACAACCAATCCACTCATTCAAAGTAAGTTTCAACGAATGACCTACACGATAGAACGTAACCATCTACTTGACCATCTTCTCAAACACTATCACCTTCTTTAATGTACCGAAAGCATAAGGCACACTTATATATATCCCAAGTACCCCACTTAATCTCAATTGCAATCTTCGCGAGATTACGAACATGATTAGAAAGTACTTACCCAACCATTTGCACAAGACAAACAAACTACTAGAACAACTAGTTGAACTTGAGAAAGAACAACACTAGTAGACAAAAGAAATACTATCAAATATCATAAGACTTAGGAGCGTTTACTTTGGGGATGGATTAACTTGATAAGAATAATATAGCTTAATCCACAACATACTTTGTTGGATTGTACAATTTTAAAGCTTTGATTCCTTCAAATACTCAATCTCATACATTGATATTCTAATATTCTAGCTATCACTCAAAGTAAACGCCCCTTTAGAGTTTGTGAATAATAGTCAGTATGCACACCTTTCGTTGATACAGGAAATGTCTCCATATAGACACTCGCAACGCCTTCCAATCCACGAACTTTCCTAGATGAAGCATGTAATTTCCATTTTGATAGGTTTTTGTTGCATTTTTCGACAAGAGTCTTCATTTGCTGATTAGGGTGAGTCTTTAAATATTTTCTCTTCAAAAACGGCAGTCAAAACTTTCGTTTGATCTCCAAGAAATCCAAAGCATTAGGTCTTTTTCCCTAGAAGGGAACTGCCATAAATACTCGGTCACGGATGTCATTAGGATCACCAGAATGATATTTTCTCCAAGTTTGAAACTCTTAGTTTGAATATTCCTTAATAGGTGAGAGCGTATACTTGGTCAGTGAAGACACGTATATTAATAGTTCATATTCTGGTAACACATAATGATTCATGATCAATATTATTCACATAACCATCATCGTACAATACTGTGAACAAAAGAACCCTTATTGATTTCAAACCCCTTATCGAGTCATTGACCAATATACTTATGCAAGATTGATGAGTAATTTAAGCTATATATTGTTTTTAATAATAATGATCAAAAATAGTTTGTTAAATTATTGACTTCTTTTCACTTGCATATATAAATACTGAGAGGCAGACGCACCTTGGGGGCAATCGGCGCCCCTAAATTTTTTTCAAAAAAATAGGGGTATATATGTCATTTCACATTTATACCTAAAAAAAATTCCTTTGCCTAATTAGATTGTAGAATTCTCTCTTCTCACGTTTTACCCACCTCATTTCCTTTTTTTCTTTTACTTATTTTGTATTAGTTTTGTTTTCTTTTTAAAATTTCACCTAAAATTTTCATATCAATGCTCAAAGTTATAATTCACATATTGAAATGTTTTAATTTTATTTACTATTTGGATTTTTTTTTTGTTAATTGTTTTTAAATTATTTTTCAATTTATCATTTGGTGTGAATTTTCATTACATATATAGTTGTTAATAGTTTGATTAAATATTAATTTAATTTTTTTTTTGTATCTAATTTATTTTATTTCATATGTGTGTGTGTGTGTTTTATTTTCTTGGTAAAATGTATTGAATTATTAATGAAAATTTAATATTTTTGATAGACGAATGTTAGAACATATATATCGGGAAATGAATGAATATGTAGCGTTTGTTAATTGCTCTTGATTATAGCTTAATCTATTTCATTTTATCTTCAATAAATATTTTAATCTCTTTCTTAACAAGTTATTGAAAAATATTTTTTATTTTTTATAAAAAAATATTATTAAATCTTAATTTTATTTTTAAATTTTTAAATATTATTTGTTGGACCCTTCCAACTTAAATCTTGGATCCGCCAGTGTAAATACTCATAGAAGTATGTCAGGAGATTTCGTGTAAATTAAATAAATAAATTGTTGGTGCGATATCAAATCAAGAGATATAATATTAAAAACAATAAAATTATTGATCAATAAATAGAAATGAAAACAGTTGAACCACATTAGCTTATCTCTGTTCCATTATATTTTATTGAGCAACAAAATTAAAAATTAATCACACGTTACAAGGGACAACTACTACTATTACCATTACTACAAATTGAGCAATCGTGAGTTTGTGATTCTCCACGAGTTTTTCTTATAATTTTTTTTGTTATTTTGTTTAATTTAAAAATTATATATTAGAGTTCATCCCATCTAGTTAAAACTTATAATCATTTTTAATATTTAATTTTCAATTTTCAATTAATATTTCATTATTATAGTTGATTATTTCATAATTAACACTACAAAAAAATCGATGTTTAGCGACAGACAATTTCGTCAGTAAATCGCGATTTTCCGTCGTTAGGACTATCTAACGACGGACAAATAATGGAAATCGTTCGTCGTTAAAAGCTTCATCGGCAAGCAAATCTAACGACGGATTTTGACGGTCGTTAAATATAATGACGGATCTTCCCGTCGTAAATATGGTTGTCGCCATTAGTCGTCTTCAGTCTTAACGACAAACCTAACGACGGACAGTTTCCATCGTTAGAAAAGTCACGTTGACCGTCGTATGATAACGAGGTCTGTCGTTAAATCGATATTTCTTTTTTTTCTTTTTTTGAATATTTTTTTTATTATTATTTTTATTGAATATTTTTATAATATTGTATTCAATTTCAATTTTTGTTTGTAAATTTCGGAACAATGCAAATAGACACATAAAATAATATATATATATATCTCTGATAAAACACAAAATGTCATAAAATATCAGTATTCATAACACAAGTATATGAAATAAATATAATAATGTCACGATGAAGATGGAGGAGGACCTCTAATTTGCGCCTGCATCTGCTCGACAATAGCAGACTGCTGCTGTATCATCTCCTACTGCTGACGTATCTGTTCTTGTTGGGCATGGAGAAGCACTGTCTATGCATCCATCTTCGCCTATAAGTTCCGGATGACTGCTTGAGTGTTGGGTTGTGGAGGAGCTACGAAAAATACACTAGCAGCTGAAAGGAAAAAATAAAAATACTAAATCAAATAGGAAAAAATAGATCATAGTGCATACTTTTTCTACATTATCATGTATGCATAATTACTCAATTCAACAAATCAATTTAATTCATATGTGATTGAAGATTAAATAGTTATTAGAACCCCTCCGTCGAACAACTAGTTAGAAAGTAGATCAATCAATAAATTATTTATTTCATGTCCGTTTAAAAATCACTTATTGACTCCAAACAAAAAAAAATTATAACCTTTTATGAACATTTAATCACATGTCGATTTCATAAACATCTATATTATATAATCTTGGTTTATCTGATCAATTAACTGGTGCTCTCTAGTTAATTGATTAGCATGCATAACTACCAAAAAAATAGTTTTTAGTGTCAATATTATTAGCGACGTCAAATGTCATCACAAATAATAGACTTAAATAACGACATGTCGTCTCTAATAATTACATGTTATTTTTAATGACATTTTTTGTGACGACAATGTTGTCACTTAAAATAATTTTTAATTTATTTGGGACGAACTTTTAATGACGCTCTATTTGCGACAACATCAAAAAATATTTTTAAACGACAATAATGTTATCATAAAAATTTTATTAGAGATGACATGTGATGATTAGAAATGGCATATCGTTACTAAAAATCTAATATTAGTGATGACATTTGTCGTCGCTAATAATCTTGTCTCTAAAGACCATATTTTTTGTAGCGATAATTGATGGCCAAACATTTATATCTAATCCCGGACGCTACACAATTAAATAAATATTTTTTCTCCTATAAACTTAAAAGGAAAAATAAATAAAGATAACGAAAGAACAACTCAATAACAGCGGAAGTATTCTTCTAATAAACATTATCCCATACCCACAATAAAATACACTTAACTTTTTAACAATTCAATATTTGTCTGTCTCAATCAATCTAAAACTACAAGGTCTGTTTGAATTAAAGAAAAGTGTAAATTTTGTGGAAAAGTGGAATTTGTGCTAATTATATATGGTGTTATTTTTTATGATATTCAATTATATGATCAATTAAATTTTTTAACATAAATAAAGAAAACATTGAAAACATACGATATGTTAACCTAGTTAGGTTATTACACCTACTCTGTGGGGTCACATTTAGTAGAGAATCAATCCACTCATTCAAAGTAAGTTTCAACGAAGGACTTCCGCGATAGAACGTAACCACCTACTTGACCATCTTCTCAAACACTATCACCTTCCTTAATGTACTGAAAACGCAAGGCGCACTTATATCCCAAGTGCCCCACTTGATCTCAATTGCAATCTTCGCGAGATTACGAACATGATTAGAAAATACCCAACCATTTGCACAAGACAAACAAACTACTAGAACAACTAGTTGAACTTGAGAAAGAACAACACTAGTAGACAAAAGAAATACTATCAAATATCATAGGACTTAGGGGTGTTTACTTTGGGGATGGATTAAATTGATAAAAATAATATAGCTTAATCCACCACATATTTTGCTAGATTGTACATTTTTAAAGCTTTGAATCCTTTAAATACTAAATCTCATACATTAATAATCTAATATTCTAGCTATCACTCAAAGTAAACGCCCCTAAGAGTTTGTGAACAATAGTCAGTGTGCACATCTTTTGTTGACATAGGAAATGTCTCCATATAGACGCTCGCAACACCTTCCATCCACTAACTTTCCTAGATGAAGCATGTACGTAATTTCCATGTTGGTAGGTTTTTGTTGCATTTTTTGACAAGAGTCTTCATTTAATGATTAGGGTGAATCTTTAAGATTTTCTCTTCAAAGACGGCAGTCAAAACCCTCGTTTGATCTCCAAGAAACCGGAAGCATTAGGTCTTTTTCCCTAGAAGGGAACTGCCATAAATACTCGGTAATGGACGTCGTCAGGATCATCAGAATGATATTTTCACAAAGTTTGAAACTCTTAGTTTGAATGTTCCTTAATAGGTGAGCGTATACTTAGTTAGTGGAGACACGTATATATATTAATAGTTCATACTGTGGCAATACATAACGATTTATGATCAATATTATTCACATAACCATCATCGTACTACACTGTAAGCAAAAGAACCCTTATCGATTTCAAGTCCCTTACCAAGTTATTGACCTATATACTTGCGCAAAATTGACGAATAATTTAAGCTATATATTGTTTTTAATAATGAGGATAAAAAATAGTTTGTTAAATTATTGACTTCTTTTCACTTGCATCTATAAATACTAATAGAAGTATGTCAGGTGATTCCGTGTAAATTAAATAAATAAATTGTTGGTGCGATATCAAATCAAGAGATATAATATTAAAAACAATACAATTATTGATCGATATCAAATCAAGAGATATAGTATTAAAAACAATACAATTATTGATCAATAAATAGAAATGAAAACAGTTGAACCACATTAGCTTATCTCTGTTCCATTATATTTTATTGAACAACAAAATTTAAAAATTATCAGACGTTACAAGGGACAACTGCTGCTACTACTACTACCACTAAAAATGGAGCAATCGTGAGTTTGTGATCCTCCACATTGCGAGTTTTTCTTATACTTTTTTTCAATTTTTTTGTTATTTTGTTTAATTTAAAAATTATATATTAGGGTTCATCCTATCCAGTTAAGGTTTATAATCATGTTTAATATTTAACTTTTAGTTTTCAATTAATATTTCATTATTATGGTTGATTATTTCATAATTAAATTTCATAATTTTTTTATTCAATTTTTTATAAATATTGACTATGATTATTTATCTTGTAATTAATTTTTATTTTATAATATATAGTATTAAAATTATAAATTTGATATTGAAACACGAAGTGTAACATCAAGATGTGCGACATGAAATTTGGATGGTGAGCCTCGCCTTATGTTAACAGTTCAAATTTTCTGTTGCACTCCTTGGTATTTCACTTTTAAATTTATAATTTAAATAATATTTATTATAAAATAAAAATAATTATAACATAAATAATCATAGTCAATATATTTCAACAGAAAATGAATTTAAAATTTACAAAATTTAATTTTGAAATATTCAATCATAATAATGATTCAAAACTGGAGATGAAGTATTAAAAATTAATTATAAACCCTAAATGAGTGGGGTGAACGCTAATAAACAATCATAAAATTAAACTAAATTACAAAAAAATTAAAAAGAAAAAAAAAAGAAGAAAAACTCATAATTTTGAGGTGTAACACGAAGTGTAACATAGAGAGTGCTACACGGAAATCTTGGGTGTTATATATATATGCTTATATTAAGGGAAGAATGGGAACTCTCTGATTGCAGCCAATTAATAGTGGAATAACATGAGCTGTGAGCATTGCCTACATAATTATACAGATATATATTTCATTCCAATTTCCAATATTTCAACCAAATAATAAATTGGGGAGATTTGGGAAATGGGATTACATGGAAAGTTGATTGCAGCTATAGAATTCAAAGCTGGTGGAGATGCGTTCCATGAACGTTTCCGGCACAATCCACAAGATATTTCCACAGCTACCCCTGACAAAGTGTAAGGTTGTGATCTTCATGAGGGCGAATTTGGTCATGTTGGTATCATCATTTGTTGGAGGTACACCCACGGTACGTACGTACGTAACATGCGTTATTCTAAGTAATTATAGCTATATCTATATATCAAATTTTATTTGAATATTTAGTAAAACTTTTAAGTGTACGCGTACGTTACAAATAAAATTTGGGTGAAACGTACAGATGGGAAAGAGAAGAGAGCAAAACAGGTGATCCAAGGCATTGATGGAATTTAAGATGTTGGAAGGAGACTTGATGGAGCTATACAGATATTTCGTTATTACAATCCACGAAGAGACAAAGGGTGACATTGATTTGGTGACGTTGACATTAGAATACGAGATGCTTAATGAAGACGTGGAGCATCCCATTTCACTGCTTTCCTACTTCATCGACGTCACCAAAGACATTGAGACTCATCACCTTTCCAAACCTTAATTCAATCACTCTTCAAGGAGAATATATAATTTGCTTCTTTATGTTGCAAGATGTGTGTGTGAGAGAGAGTTTGTCAGTTCCACAGTGTGTTGTCACTTATTTCTACTTTGCATGCTCAATTCTATTTCATCATCTAATAATACTTTATCGCATTATTAAATTGGATGTCACTAATTTGTATTCATTATATATTAGCGTCATTCTATATATTCAAAACCTCTACTATTTTTTCTCCTCACAAACCCCACAATCTCAAAAAAATGTAAATATCAATTAAAGGGATATTTTTACCCTTTAACCCGGTAACATACCCCATAGCCCTACTCCGATCCTGAAATAAACAAGCCCATCCTCTTTTCTCATAACAAAAGAAAGAGAGAGGTGAACTAAATTATGATTTACATATCATTTTCACGGCCATCATCATTCCAACAATCTCACCAGATTATTTAACGGAATTTTGAAAAACAAACTAATTGGTTAGTCATAAAATTAGGGATGCCCATTTCAAAACGGACCAAACCACCGGTTAGCTGGTTTCTGGCTGATTAACCGTAACCGTCACCGGGGAAACGTCGGTGCGGATCCGGTTTTAAGACGTCGGGATTCACAAACTGCCGGTTAGAAATCGGCAGTTTACATTTTTTTTTTCAAAGATCGAGATCATAATTCTCGTGATCTCAATCAATGATTGGAAATTAAAGGAGGCGGATCGATGACGTGGAACCGGCGGTTTGGGTGCACACAAACCGCCGATTTGTGTCCAAAATCTCCGCTTTGGGCGGTTTTTTTTTCCCAAAAAAATTCAAATTTTAATTTTTTTTACCCCACTCCCCAATTTTCACCTATAATTTAGTTAATTTATGCAAATTATCATGTGATAGTGTTGAATAGTTGATATTTCATCGGTTTGAATTAAAAAAAAAAATGGAAAACCGGCGGTTAACCAGACAAACCGCCGGTTACAGTTTGAAAATCGTAACCGGCAGCCGGGGGTGACAGTTCGGTTACGGTTTGCGCCGGACGGAACCGCCTAACCGGCGCAAACCATAACCGTAGGCATCTTTACATAAAATAAACATAAATAACTATGCAATGGTCTGCCAACATTTCAAAATGGTTTCAAAGTTTATCTGTAGAATTTGACAGACGAGAAGCTATAATTTCTGCAATTTTTTTGTTTTGTTTTGAGTTTTCTATAAAACTAAAACATAAGAAATTAAAATCGAAGAGAAATTTGAAAAAATAAAAACAAAACTAAAATAATCAAATGTGGAATAGAGAATGCAATATCAAATGTACAATATAGGATTTCAGCTGGATTTTGAAGTAGTGAGTCATTAAGCATGAAATACCTAATAAAATAATAATTTTATTTTAATTAATTTTGAGATTGTGAAGAGAAAATTGGGGAATGTGAATAGAATTACCCTATATATTATTCTCCATATCCAAATCGGCCTAGAAATTAAAGATGTGATGAAAAACAGAAGCCTTGAGGCACCAATACGATATTGTAACTTTTTTTGCATGACGAAATTTTGAACAAATACTGACTCTTGGTCAGCATTTGAGAATATGCAAGTGCAGTCGAGAATTAAAGGCATCCACAGTGGTGTATCATAATTTTGGTACATAACTCCGCCACGTCACTGTCACATTAAAATTTATATACCTACAATTTTAAATACTCCTTCCCTTCAAATCAGCCACTATAACATATGATACATACATAATTTTTTGGAGTCCCACTCCCACCATTATATCACTTATTTAATAAAATATATACATAATATATATATATATATATATATATATATATTACTTTTACATATAATTTAACTAATTCTTATTTAAATATTATTTTTAGATATAATAATATCAAAGCTATAATTAAAACTTTTTTAAAAGTTTTTAAATTAAAAATTAATCACGTTCTTACCAAATCATTAAAAAAATAATAATTTTATTGATACTAGAAAAATGGTGAGTACAACATTGGAAAATAAAACACAAATGATACATAAAATGAAATATTGAAATACATAAAAGCTTCTTAAATGAACTAATTAATTAAACATATTGAAATTGGAAGTACCCCCAAATACCAAATTGAGTAATTAAAGGAAAAAAATAAAATAAAAGTGGATAGTGGGGATAGGCACGTCCCACATTTGACAAAAATAAGATAAAATATTGGTACATGCAATAAAAATAGTATATAGTTTTATAGTAACTTTTTTGAGCTCCCACTATAGTATATACTAACTAATGGTACATACAAACTCTTTTGTAAAAAAAAAAAAAGAGCTATCTTGGATGCTCTAATGAGATTGTGTCATAATGACAAATCTTTTACATTTTATCTACACTATCAATTTTTTCCTTTTTTTTCTTTGATTTTAATTTATTTTCCATTAATTTAATTTTATAGTTATTAATTGCAGGATTTTCTATTCAATTAGGATTTATTTTAATCTTTTAATACTATTTTTTTTATTTAATTTTTAAATAACCAATTAATAACTAAAAATTAAAAATTAAATATTAAAAAATTATAATGAATCTTAATTGGGTATGTAATACATCTTAATTAACGAGTGTAAAAGTATACTAAAGCAAAACAATTTAAAAATTATATAAAAATGAAAAAAAAAATCAAATAATTCATCAGTAAGGAATGTTACAAGCTTTGTCACAGGCACAGCCTCACAGGGGATCTCATGAGATCTAATTACTTCTTAAAACTAAGAATTTAAATAATAGTCAGATGATTGTAGCAACAATTAATATAGATGCTAAATCCGCAATCAATGACGTATCGGGATTCAGGCAATGAAGACCTATTAAACAAACACAAACACATGTGAAGTCTAAAGGAGCGTCAGGAGTTGACAATCGAGCAGACTTTGACGGTCAAGTTACTAACGGTCACAAAATCTTAATCAAACAAAAGCGAGGAAAGAGATCAAACGAATAATCAAGAAGGAACCTTCTCTTTTCCATGTTGATCTAAGATCACTTAACTAGTTTGATTAGGGTAGCTCTACGTGTCAGAGAGGTCTATCGAGTGTCAGATGAAAATATGTAGGTGTAGAAACAATTTTTCATAAGCTCAAAATAATGTGGTCCAATGGTTATGAGGCTGAATGATACAACCTCGAGTTTGAGGTCGAAGGTGAATGAGAAATGTAGGATTAGAAAATCAAAGATAAGCCGCCACCAGATGAGATTGAGTCAAAACCCTGAAAGTTGCACGGATGGGACCGGGTCAAAACCCATTTAGAGATAAGATGAGAACAGATTCTTAGAGAGACACCATGTTATAAGAAGTGGAGGAGCTCATATACAAAAGGGAGACGAATACCGACCTAAAATCTCTTTCAACCTTAGCATTACTCTTAATTTTTTGTCACACTATTCTGTTTTGTTCCTTTCTTCGATTCTGACTTGAGCATCGGAGTCTGCTCGATCCTTATCAACTCCACGAGATTCGAACCTCATGCCCTTTCTTCCTCTTGACCTTGACCCTAAGGGATGCAAGGGCATCAATGGCGACCCTTGAAGATGAGCCCCGAAGGTGGGCATACAATTGTATGCTCCAACAATTCAAAGATTTGGTTTGACGACTCTCACAGGCTATATTCATTAGTTAAAGGCATAACAACCTCCTATTTTTAATGGATCTTCTTGACCTTTTACTATATCTTTGACTTCTTCAAGGTCTATCTTGGCATTTGACCTTCTTCCCTTACGAGCCTCCTTGAAGAGTCTGGGTCAAGGTGGGCTGTAGTGAGTTAATCTAAAATTGTTTGAGGCCCTTACAATTATAACTTACTAATGACCCTTTGCGGATCAGATGACCTAATAATGGAGTGATATAGGTTTAAGGTCAAATGTTTCAAGTTTGAATTCCATCAACATCATTAGGTGTGAAACTGTGACACCTGATTTTCCAAGTGTAGTTTACCTCTTCTAGTTTGTAGACTACTACACAAGAATAAAATTTACCTAGTGCCCAGCTCAATAGCGCGCGACTTACCTTCAACATAATTTTTTTTATCAATTATATATAGTTTACTAATGTACATGTTGTTGATCAGTTGTATTTAATTTGTCCTCAGTTAAGGCGTAGGTTTGTATCATGTGCTTTACATTATTAAATTATTTTTATATTGATAATGAAGAATTTAAGCTATATATTGTTTTAGGGCATTGTTTTAATCAAGATCGAGAATAGTTGTTAAATTAATGACTTGTTTTCACTTGCATATATAAATACTCATAGAAGTATGTTAGGTTCTCCGTGTAAATTAAATAAATAAATAAATTATTGGTGCCATATCAAATCAAGAGATAAAACAATACAATTATTGATCAAAGTTGTTTAATCGATTGATTAATAAATAGAAATAAAAACAGTTGAACCACATCAGCTTATCTCTGTTCCATTGTATTTTATTGAACAATAAGCAAATTAAAACTTGGTGTATAAGTGGTCATGCAGATGAGTTTCACATTTGGTGTTACGATCTATATTTCATGATTGAATTTATGAATTTTTAAAATGATATTACTAAAATAAAAATTAATTATAACATTATAGACCTAGAAATATTTATCAACAAAAGATTGAAATTTAAAGAATTATAAATCATATTTATAAAATAATCAACAATGTATAATTATTTCTTTGAAAATTAAATACTAAAAAATAAATAAAAATTCTAATTGAAAAGAATGAACCATAATTAATACATGTAAAATTAAACTAAAATATAATAAAATAAAATTGAAAGAAAAATTTATAAATTCAATCAGAATGCAAGTTAAAACAATGAATGTGCAATGGACGGTACTATCCAGTGACCATGGGAATTCAATTCGTTCGCAGGGCCAAATGAAACCGGTAGCAAGAAATTAATACAGGCACGTTACAAGGGACCCACCGCGCACAATAATTTCCCATATCCTGATTAGGGATATTATTAATCACAGACAATAAAAATATAGAAGAATAAGAGGAAAAACTAAGAATAAAATATTACAATTGGGGTCCCCAAAAGAGCACGTAGGTCCGTGTACTTTGCGCCAAAACAAAAAAAAAAAAAAAAAAAGGTCAAAAGAAAGTGCGCGCTAAACACACGGATCGATTTAAAAATAAAAAAAATTTAATGACTTTCTCTTGACTTAACTGGCCTAATAAATTGCCCTAGATACTTACCCTTATAACTATATAAATAGAATAATAATCAATAAAATATTAGAACATCTATAAATTAGTAAAACCTAATTTTTATGAACGTAATTATTTCTACTAAATTAATCACAATATACAAACCAAAAGTTGGAACATTTCAACAAATTTTACAATTTGTTAAAATATTCAAGTGTAAGGTATTAGGTATATAATGGACAAATACTATCAAATATTTAATATTTTTAATTTGGAAATGGATAGGGGAGAGTGTACAGACTTTTACTTAAGAAGGGACGTTTTTAGGCTACATTGTTATGATAGTGGTTTTTTAGCACTTTCGAGAAAATATTGGGGTTATACATTTTTTTAAAAAAAAATAAAAAAAAATGCATTTTGATACCTATTTAGTGTTATTTTTCGAAAAATATTCAAATGTAAATTATTAAGTAGTACCAAGATTTTGAAAATCTAACATTCGATCAATTTTCTGCTTGGAAACCCTACGTGGCACGCCGGATGATTGCATGTAATTTGAACTCCAATTAAAAAAATTACATGAATTTTTTTATAAGCCAGGTCAATTACGAATTTTATTTTTAGTGTTTTAAAAAAAAATTGAAATCAGATATTTTAGGACAGACCGAATTCTTCCCCTAAGAAAATGTTTGAATGTTTAATGTCGAAATGAACAATCCTAGTGTTGCAACCTCTGTGCAGATATTCAATACATTTGGCAACTCCAACTGCAATCAATCTTGCGTGCATAGTTTGTTCAAGTGCGAGCCACAATCCGCCTTAACCAAACCACTCTTGCTCATAAACTTGTCTAAATGAATTCATTCACCAGAGCTCTTTGGTAAAAAAAAAATATATATATATATATATATATATATATATATATGGGATATCATGAGCAAAAAATGCTTGCCATGTAGGATTTCCGAATCCAAAAATTGATTGGAGATTAGGGATGTTAATTTAGTCCGAAACCGATGGGTTAGCCCGAATAGACCGATAAAAATATAGGATTAGGGCCGAAAAGTTTCGGCCCGGGAAAAAAATTAACCGAACGGCCCAGACCGGTCAGGCTGGCGGGCCAAACGGGCTAGCCCGGTCGGGCCGCGGGTTGGCCCGTCGGGCTGGCCTGGCAGTCTTCGTTGTTTTGGTCATAACTTTTTCTAGAAAAATTCGATTCACGAACGGTTGGAAGCTTTGGAAAGCTAACTCAATTATATTTCCATCCATATATTATGCATTTACAGATTCCAAGTATGCTAAAAGTTATGAATTTTTAAAATTACAACTAATAGTAAATGAGTTTTAATCAATGATGCAATTTTTCATTAAATGTTATATTTTCATTTATAACATACATTATTGCATTTATCAATGTTATAACTTATAAGGGCAATAAGTGCTTAGTATGATGTATAAAACATGTTGTTTATTCGTTTGTTGCTTTTTGAATGTCAAGACCTTTCACTTTAATATTTTTTATTATTTTATTTTATTTTTGTTAAGAAAATTATCTTTCACTCGTTATCCATCTATTATTATATAGTATTGATGTTTTAAAGTATTAAAATTATATTATTTATCATGTTTTCAATAATTTAATTTTATATACACTCTAATGTTATCGTTTGTTTAATGTATGAGAAAGAATACAAAGATAAATGAAATAAATAATGAAGACTTTAAAAATGAAATATGAACATGAAGTTGAAAGATCTTCAAATATTATTGTTGAAGTAGAAGAAGATTGTACTTCCAATTAGATCGGAGATTGAGCTATAATTAGATTTATGATTTAGTTTGAAATTATTATTTTTGAAAGAACAAATTATGATTGAAAATTATTGTAATTTATCATTTCATGTACCGTTGATTTTTTTATTTGATGCACTATGATGTTAATGAAATTTTATATTCGCCATATTTTTTTTTCATTTTATGTTATTTTTCGTGTATTTGTTTATTTCAAGAATAAGAGATGGTGATCATTTTTTAGAATTATCAAAATATAATTTATACATGTGAAAAAAATTCGTTGACATGTTGGCCCGACGGGCTAGCCCGAAAACAGAAGGGTTAGGATTAGGGCCAATAATTTTTGGCCCGAAAAAAATTTTAACCGATTCGGCCCGAAACCGCATGGGTTGGCCCGATTGACATCCCTAGAGATTAGATTTGCAATTTTTTTTTTAAAAAGTGAATCCTATTTTATTAATAATTTTTATTTGTGTTATTTTCAAAAAAGAACTCAAAAATGTAGCTCAACAATTTGCCTTAAATAAAATTACAGATGGAGTAATCGTGAGCTGGGATCCTCGCCTATATGTATTAAGAGAAGAATGGGAACTCTCTGATTGCAATCAATTAATTAATTGGGAAAGATTTCAAGATGGTCAGATGGCAATTAATAATATCACATCAAGATAAGGCATATCAATTACAGAAGAGAAAAGAAATTAAAAGAAGTACAAAAGAAGAAGCTAAGAATAGAAAATTTCTAGTGGGGTAACATGCGCTGTGAGCATTGCCTATATAAATGGAAGATTGGAAGGAACTCTCTGTACCCCTCTCTCTCTCTCTCTCTCTCTCTCTCTCTCTCTCTCTCTCTCTACAAGTAATTATACAGATATATATTGCATTCCATTTCATTCTAATAATTAATTAGAGAGATATTGGAGATGGGTTTACATGGGAAGTTAGTTGCAGCTATACAATTCAAAGCTGGTGGAGATGTGTTTCATGAACTATTCAGGTACAATCCACAACATATTTCCACAGCTAGCCCTGGAAATGTACAAGGTTGTGATCTTCATGAGGGAGAATTTGGTCATGTTGGTACCATCATTTCCTGGAGGTACACCCATGGTATGTCACGTAGCTACCCTTTCAAACTTTAATTTGATTTACTCAATTTTTTCATATATATCCATCGATAAAATAATTTCATATACGTACATATACCGGTCTCATTGACTATATATATATATATATATATATTCTGTAAATTAAAGTGTGTTATAAATATAAATTTGGGACTGATGCACGTACACAGAAGGGAAAGAGAAGAGAGCTAAACAGGTTATCCAAGTGATTGATGAAGAGAAGAAGTTGATGGAATTTAAGATGTTGGAAGGAGACTTGATGGAGCTATACAGAGATTTCGTTATTACATTCCACGTGGAGACGAAGGCCGGCATTGATTTGGTGACGTGGACCTTAGAATACGAGATGCTTAATGAAGATGTGGAGCATCCCATTACACTGCTATCCTACTTCATCGACGTCACTAAAGACATCGAAGCTCATCACCTTGCCAATTAACCATCATTGAATCACACCCTCTACCGTTTCCAACTCTTGAACCAGATCAATATATATGTGCTTTACTATTAATAATGTTTGCTTCTTTATGTTTTAATAAGCCGGCCCCTTGCTGCAAGATGTGTGTTTCTTACTCCAATCTCGTCAATGTGTGTGTGTGAGAGAGAGAAAGTCAGAGACTTTGTTCATCACTGATTTAGTGTGTTGTCACTTATTCCGAGTTTTCGGAATTACCAGTTGGAATTTAATTATGATGGTCAACTCTGATTGATCATGTAATACGTGATCTCATATATATGTCCATAAATCCGGTTCAAATTTCTTGTTGCGTTTCTTCGTATTTTATTTTTTAAAATTTAAAATTTTAATAATAGTAAAAATTAATTATAATATAAATAATCATAGTCAACATTTATCAACAAAAAAAAGAATTAAGAGGATTATATAATTTAATTATGAAATTATCAACCATAATAATGAAATAATTGAAAAATAAAAATAAAATATTAAAAGTTAATTATAAACCCTAATTAGGTTTGATGAACCTAAAAATCAATCGTAAAATTAAATTAAATCACAGAAAAAAAAATATAATAAAAACTCGTAATTTGAAAGTGTAACACAAATAGTACAACATGAAATCTCATGCTCCATAAATTATAACCCTAATAATGTGGTTCAAGTCTCCTATTTTAAATGGTGTCATGTATATCTCTTGTTACTTATTATAAATATGTGACACGTGTATAGTAATGATAGCATTAAATTCATTAGATGGAAGTTAATACATGTTGATGTGGCATTCATTCATGATAATATATAGAATAGGAGATATAACACCAGTTTCAATATATAGGGGATCTGAACTGCTAATAATTAATCTAAACAAGGAAAGAATCCTAACAAGGCTCGTAGTTCACTTCCAAGCATCAATATCTCTCATGGAAAGAATTACCCTAATAATTTAAACAAGAAAGAATTCTAACAATGTAAAGTACCTGAACTAAACAAGATAGAACATAAATAAATAATAATTAAATTAACATAAATTATAATTTAAGATAGGGATGTATCATGATTCACGATCACCCTAATTAGAAATCAATCATAAAATTAAACTAAATCACAAAACAAAAATAAGAGAGAATTACAATAAAAACTCATGATTTGAAAGTGTAACATAAATAGTGCAACATGAAATCTCATGCTTCATAAATTATAACCCTAATAATGTGTGGTTCAAGTCTCCTATTGTAAATGGTGTTATATAGGTATATCTTTTGTTACTTATTATAAATATGTGCCACGTGTATAGTAATGGTGTCATTAAATTCATTAGATGGAAGTTAATACATGTTGATGTGGCATTCATTCATGATATATAATAGAATAGGAGATATAACATCAGTTTCAATATATAGGGGATTTGAACTGCTAATAATATAATCTAAACAAGGAAAGAATCCTAAGAAGGCTCATAATTCACTTTCAAGCATGAATAACTCTCATGGAAAGAATTACCCTAATAATCTAAATAAGAAAGAGTTCTAACAATGTAAAACTACCTGAACTAAATAAGATAGAACATAAATAAATAATCATTAAATAAACATAAATTATAATTTAAGCTAGGGACGTATCATAATTCATGATCACACTATTAAATTGGATGTGACTGATTTATTCGCAATATTATACATTATTTTCTATATTATCCTACAAATTAAGATGCGAAAAACTCAAACTTATATAAGGCACCAATACGATATTGTAACTCTTTTTGCGCCCCTATAATTTTGAATAAATAATAAATTTTGGTTAGCATCTGAGGATATGTAAGTGCAGTGAGGAACACAAAATTGAAGGCGACATGCATTTGATATATGATCTTAATACATAAGAATTGAACAGGTGCATCAAAACTTTAATGGCCACATGCATTTGCTATATGATCGACCGTACTTGCTGACATGTACATGAATATAGAAGAGATGGGTATGTGGTCATTCATAATGTTTGATCAGGATAATATATATTTCATGTTACACTATAAAGTTATATGTTTACATCATGTCATTATGTGTGTGTGTGTGTCGTGTATTAGATATCATGTCTTGATTTGTATTAGAGCGATGATCACATCACAAATAATGCACATGCATGATATGCATACATGATATATAATGAAAAAAAAAATTAATATTAATCCTTTCTGCATGACATATATACGTAAGAACTAGGGTCAAATAAAGGATTCATTTAATGAACCATTTCATCATTACATGTTCATCAAAAGTGTCTCGATCACTTACAAGACTTCAATATGAAATATTAGTATCATCAAATAATATTTCTATGCAACATTCTATTGGATTTCGTTGAGTATTGATATATACTTGGGCTAATCTAGACAATATTCATGTTAAGCTACCAAAAAACCTTCAAAATTCGCCATTGATATTTGTCGCTCCAATTTCAGTGGTCCAGTTGTTATTATGTGAATTTGTGGATCCTGTGTAAAAAAATTTGGGTGGAGCCGTGAGTATTTTCGTTTGGGTATTGCCCTATTGGTCAAATTAAATAATTTTGTTTGTTTGTTTTTTAAATTATTGAAAAAGACAAGGAAGAAGTGAACCAAAAGAAGGACCCATCACTTTTGAGAAAGGGCATTTATGAGATGATAACACTAAAGTTGTTTAGAAACTAACGAGTTATGAATCTTTCATAGAGAAGAATATCTTATTCTACTTTTAATTGGCTTTAAATTAAAGACTCATTATCACTATTTTTAGTGTATTATGTACTCCTTCCGTCCCAATAAGATATGTTTGTTTGTCTTTTTAGAATGTCCCAATATATCGACAAGTTTCTATATATATTTAGTTAATTTATAAATATATTAAACATTAATTCATTGTTAAAGAAATAAACGGGGGCATATTGGGAAGTTTTTGGATTAATTGTATTTCTCAAATTTTTCTTAATCTTTGTGAAAATCCGAATCGGTTTATCTTATGGTGACAGATGGAGTATTTATTACTTCTAAACTTCTTCAACATCTCACTTCAAGTCTCATATTTTGTTAATCCGACTCTGACCTCTAGCCTTCGCGTGATTGGATTCAACATTACTTGGTGCTAATATGATATCTCATGTTACACTTTTTGTATTTTACTTCGTGTTTCATTACCAAATTATGAGCATTCTTTCATTTCGTTTCTTCAATATCAATTTTGTATAGTTTAATTTTACAACTGTTAATTATGATTGATTCTAGCAAATTATGGTTTATAATTTTTTTTAATATTTAATTTTCAATTTTTAATTATTAATTGATTATTATGGTTGATTATTTCATAATTAAAATTTATAATTTTTTATATTTAATTTTTTGTTAATAAATGATTGATCAAAAAATGTATCTCAATATCAAATACAAAATTCCGAAAATGATTATATTAATACGAGCACATCCGCTGGATCTACAATATTCTTTTAACATTTATAACCATGCATGTATATACAGTGGCATTTAGTTGTGGATATATGTGACCTCTTAATACATACATAAGTAGCATATGCATGTCATGCATCCAATATTAATGTTCACGTGTATTTCTATATATAATATGTGTATGGTGGAGAGAGCTTTTTTCTATTTTTTTTATTTTTATTTTTGTTAAGTTGAAGAGAAATTGCGGAGCAACGTTGCCGACATTTGAAGATATAGAAGAGTTGGCCTTTCTGCGGAGAAGGAGATTCCACGTTGCATGTTAATTACTGTTGTATTTTATATTCAAGACAAACACTTAAATCTGACCGCCGTTAGACCGGCCAAATCCGCTTGCATGTGTGTGCCACGCACGGATTAATTTGTCATGCAAGCGCCAGCTTTAAATTTATTTTTCAGTCTTTTTTTTATTTTAAAATTTCATTATTATCTCAATTGGAATTTATTATTAATTAGAGTTTATATTTAATTAAAAATTAATAATTATTCAACACAGTGCACGAGCCGTCAGATAAAAAATTAAATAATTAACTTTAATTTTAATTAGGGTTCGCATTATCTTTTGTAAGGAGGATTTACAACCAAACTATCAACTATTACAGATTACAGCAAGGAATTGAAATCACAATAGTAAACCCTAATCTAGAATCCAATGCCTCAAATGGCTCAGAACTTCGAATACTAGATCTCCTCGAACAAGTCGTGAACTCCACAAAGAAAGCCACGGCGAGCACATGCCTCACCACCAACGGAACACCCGGGTTGCACCACTTCCCTTAACCCTCACTCACACAGAGCAAGACATTACACACAGGAGGAAGAAGAAGAAGAAGAAGAAGAAGAATCACACAGCTGAGCATAGTAACCGTCTTAGTTCTTTCCTCTCTCTCTCTCTCTCTCTCTCTCTCTCTCTCAGAAACCCTAGCCATTTCACACACTAAGAATGAGAACTGTGTGTTAACAGTGAAGGGAGTCCGGCTATATAGGTCGGTGGATAGGATAAGAGAATGGGGCCTTCCATCAAGCGGACCGGGTAGAGAGGGCCCAATTGCTTTGAATATTAGAAGCCTAATATGAAATGGGCCATATTCTAAAATCCTTTTCTTAGTTTTTTTTTTTTAAAATGTGCAAGTGTATTGCATGAGTTGTCGGTGGTTCAGTTTTAGAGTTCACTAATTCTATTTTAAAGTATATATTTATTTTTAAAAAATATAATTAACAAATGTGATTTCATTTTAGGGTTCAATAAATCAATTTTAAGTGCATATTTGTGCATTCGATATTATTTCATAGTATTAGAGAAAGTTATAAAAGTCATGACAAGAATTTATGAAATAAAAAAATTATAGTGTAACCAAAAAAAAAAAACAAAAACAAAAAAACAAATTGCTATGCTCGATAATTAAAGGAATCGGATCAAATAAAGGATCCATTTTTTAGAAGATCTCAATGTTCATTTAAAAAAAATCACTTACAAGACTTTAATACAAAATATAGTACATTTACTCGTTATATATGAAAGTATTCAGAATATATATTAGTATCAAATCATTTTTAGTATTTTCAACTTGCTTACTGGTTTTTATCGAGTACAAACAAGGCAAATGCTCTTCATATATAGTTCAAAACCTGCTGGCGGGATATATCTTGGACTCCATGCAAATAAATAAATTAATGTTATGATGCAAGATCAATAATTATATATAAAAAAATACAGTTACTGATCAAAGTCGTTCAATCAATTGATCAGAAGTCAAAAAAAACGGTTGAACTGCTTCAGCGTATATCATCTACTCCATTTGTGTATATTTTAATTAAGAGTTAATCACAATTTAGTAATATATGTCCGGGTATTTTTATACTTTTATCTTAAAATTTTAAACATTACATATTAATGCCCAACTTATGCACAAATTAATTAATACTTATAGCACTAAATTAACTTTTTATTCTCCCAAATATTGACATGGATTGTCAAAATTCACGCAAGATTTCTGACGATTCACGTCAATAATTAGGAGCTGAGATCGGAAAATTGCTCTGATCCTATATATAAGTGTTCGTTTATATAATAAAATTTTAGAATAAAAGTATAAAAATATCAAATATTGGATACTAAATATAATTAACCATTAATTAATTAACCACAAAACGATAGGGTATCAAAGTGCCGACGACCTAGGGTAGCTGGATCACAATAAATGAGTATAGCTAGAAATTTTGATGGTCAACTCTGCATGTCTGCATCATGTAATACGTGATATATTATTGGACGTGAATAATTTTTACTCATTATGTATTATTCTCATTATTGGCCTAGAAAGATTAGTGTTTATTTACACCAACGCTGGATATTAATATATAATATTCGAAATTTTGAAATAAAAATATTAAAATTTCAAACGTTGAGTGCTAAAATATAATTAATTTATTAATTAATTAACACAAAACGGTAGTGTATCAAAGTGCCACGAGGGAGGTAGGACACGTAGCTGGATCACGATAAATGAGTATAGCTAGATATTTTGATTGTCAACTCTGGTTGCTCGCATCATTTAATACGTGATGACATCCGCATTATTGGCCTAGAAAGATATGAAGAAGCCAAACCCTTAATGCGCATCGATATTGAAATTTTGCATGACTATAAATAAGGTGTGGCTCGTCGCTATCCGTCAAATTTAAAATTTTAAAATTATTGATTGACTCGGCCCGCGATGAGCCCCCGACTCAGGGTTCGGCCCATTAATGAGTTCTTGACCTGACCCGATGAAAAGCCCACACCCAAACCCTTCAAAAATAATTTTGTATAATATGCATCTAAGAAGATTCAAATCTGTGACCTCCTAGAAGGAAGGCCAAGCACTTATCCATTGGGGCAAGTTCAATTGATGTTATATTGATAGTTTAAATAATATATATACTTATACGATTTTTTCATAATTTATTTTTATTTATCTCTATAAATTAAAAGTGTTATATTCTTATTAATATATTTATATCTATTTGTGCACAAATATATATATATATATAATATTGATATTATATTGTATTATATATTTGTATATAAGAACTATAATTTAAGGTGATATTTATTAAGTATCCATGCATACAAAAATTATAATAAAGGTGATATTGTATTATATATTTGTATATAGAACTATAATTTATTAATTAAATTATTTTAAAAATTATATATATATATATATATCATAGTGAAAATGTGGTTAAATAGTCTTACGTGGGGTTTCATGCTAAATATTATAATGAATTAAATTATTTTTACTTACATAATAAATAACTTTAGTTTATAATTAAAAATTAAAATCCATTATATACTATATTATGTATATATTTTCATAGTATATTTTAGTTTGTTAATGTATAATTGATTAATCTTGTAGTAGTAACTATAATAAATATTATGTTAAACTTAATACATTTTTTAAATATATAATAATATACTAATTAGTTTATTTATAAGAATACTAATAAAGCTAATTTGTATAAATTTGTATTTAATAAGGAAATAATACAAATTTAAAGATGTGATATTAATAAATGTGTATAATTATGATATTATTTTTTAAAAAATTAAAATAAATGAATAAAAATATAAAAATAATTTTAATAGGGAGAATATTTGTATTAGAATATATTGAAATCATATTTAATTATTTTAAAAATAATTAAATAAAATTTAAAAAATAAATAAATAATTAAAAAAAATTAAAAATTGCTTTAGATTATAATTAAAAATTAAAATCCATTATATACTATATTATGTATATATTTTCATAGTATATTTTAGTTTGTTAATGTATAATTGATTAATCTTGTAGTAGTAACTATAATAAATATTATGTTAAACTTAATACATTTTTTAAATATATAATAATATACTAATTAGTTTATTTATAAGAATACTAATAAAGCTAATTTGTATAAATTTTTATTTAATAAGGAAATAATACAAATTTAAAGATGTGATATTAATAAATGTGTATAATTGCGATATTATTTTTTCAAAAATTAAAATAAATGAATAAAAATATAAAAATAATTTTAATAGGGAGAATATTTGTATTAGAATAGATTGAAATCATATTTAATTATTTTAAAAATAATTAAATAAAATTTAAAAAATAAATAAAAAATTAAAAAAAATTAAAAATTACTTTAGTTTATAATTAAAAATTAAAATCCATTATATACTATATTATGTATATATATTTTCATAGTATATTTTAGTTTGCTAATGTATAATTGATTAATCTTGTAGTAGTAACTATAATAAATATTATGTTAAACTTAATACATTTTTTAAATATATAATAATATACTAATTAGTTTATTTATAAGAATACTAATAAAGCTAATTTGTATAAATTTGTATTTAATAAGGAAATAATATAAATTTAAAGATGTGATATTAATAAATGTATATTGCGATATTATTTTTTCAAAAATTAAAATAAATGAATAAAAATATAAAAATGATTTTAATAGGGAAAATATTTGTATTAGAATAGTATGAAATCATATTTAATTATTTTAAAAATAATTAAATAAAATTTAAAAAAATTAAAAAAAAAATTAAAAAAAAAATTTAAAAAATTAAAAACTAAAAAAAAAATAGCTACGGGGGTTCCCGTCGCTATTTCCGTCGCTAGAATTAGCTACGGGGAACCCCGTCGCAAAATTTCCCGTCGTTATTTCCGTCGCTAGTGGCGACCCGTGTCAGTCCCGTCGCTAGAATGGACTTTTTTTGTAGTGATAAAATAACTAAATAAACATTATAAAGTACAATTAATACCAAAATGAGGATTTATGAGGTTCAAAAATAGTAGATGGAATGTCATCTTGTTTCAAGCAATATTGGTACCTGTTAGAATTTTTTGCCTCAAATTCGTGGAAATCTGATGTAAACAGCAAAGTTGTAAGTAATGTCGAAGCTAGTGTTTCTACTATGCCTTCAACACGCAGCGGAGTAATAAATAACACTTTGCACAAAATATGTTTTAATCACACACCTTCGGTATGTGATTGCCTCAAGGCGGACTTCACTAACATAAGTGAAAAGCAAAAATAATACAAGTGTTGTCTCGGTTAACTCCCTTGACAACATTGCATACAACATACAAGAGATCTATTCTAGCTTCACTCACTTGAACAATCTCTTGAACAAAACAATATCTAAGCATATAGATAGATACAATACGTCAATCTAAATCATAGACTCTCAATATTTGACTATCTAATCTACACACACAACTGAAATTAATCTTCAATTGATTGGGACGCTAGGTAGATGTCGGGGAGAATCTCTTGGATCTTTGAGACGACACTAGATGCAAGTTTCAGAGCTTCTCACAAACCTGGTGATAACCTGCTTGCACCAATGATTTTAAGGTATAAGGAGACCTTAAATACTTCATCCATCTTGTATTAGCAGTTGCTCCACGATCACAATAGGCGTGGATTTGAATCAACCGCACTCCACTTCTCATTGTTGTAGTGGACTTGAATAACTGATTTCTGCATTGCGAAGCACACGTTCTTCAACATCGTGTAATGGTGACAGTTACTCCAACGACCCATGTTCACCTACAACAGTTAGTGTCCAAGAGAGAGTAGGAACATCGCGTCCCTATAAATCCAGAACAGATTTTGAACAAGTCAAAATCAGATATTATCCATGATTTTAATTCATAATAAAATAACCAATAAATTCCTAAATTTGTGGAAAATAAAATGTGATAAATATCACAACATAATCAGATTAATTTAAAATAAATTAATCCTAAATACTAGGAAAGGATAAGGTTAGCTTTGAGAGAGTTGTACTCGAAATGTCACGAGAATGACGGAACACATAAGATACGACATTGACTTTGATGTTATCAGACGAAGTGATAACATCATCTGGAAGACATCATTCTCAACAGTACCAACTCATTACATTAAAGTAATTCTAGATATAATTATGCACATGCTCTTGATTTCTTCCAACTACTTCGCCATGAATTGGATAATATCCACTAACCCAATTATTTTGTTGATGCATATTTTAAACTCCATACACATTTTGAGTAGTCCAATCACATTGTGAACTTCCATATGTGAAAGGAGCATATGAATCTTGGGGCATATCACTATGATCAGTGCCACTCATATTCATAGAATCAAGACTAGCTGAAAGTGGTTAAATATCAGTACTTGAACTTTCTTCTTGAGTCAATGCACGTCTCCTTATGTATTCAATTCCTATTGCACCTATTCTAGGACCTTACTCTACTTCTGTGGTCCATATATTATGTTGCATGAGTGAAGTCGGCCTCACAACTGAATAAACTGAATAACATATGGCTTGAACCATAATCGTATTTATTGTTTCCACTATTTCCACCACATCATCATTTCCACCACTTCCATCATTTCCTCCATCACTATTGTCCCCATGCTCTATTGTCCCCATGCTCTATTGATTACCCATTTCTTGTTGTTATACTTGATTCACATCAATGTCATAATCATGAGCCATAGTAGTTATTTTTGGATCGGGATTTTCCTCGTTATCATCTAAGTGTGCAGGGCAAACCATTGAAAAAGCAAATTTCCTTCATCATCATTTCGTGAGCGGAAATAATTACGATGAAGACCTAAAGAAGACCACAAAAAATTAGTATTAAATAAAAATCAAAATATATTATAGAAATATAAATAAAAACCGTGAAATACTACGAATAGTACGATATATTGTGATAGTTTGATTATACCAGGAAAAAAAATACATTCTTCTCCGTATCTGTACCGCATGCAATGTCAAAATTTACGATATATTTGTGATATATGCAAGATATATTGCGATGTTTTCATCCTTGGATATACTTACTAATTAAATATTATCTTATTGCATTGCATTATTCTAAAATCTCATAATTTAAGTATATCTCATGTTCTTTTAATTTTATCTATTGTCATCTTAACTTTTAAGCTTAGAGATTGAAGAAGAATAAAAGACTATTTTTATTACATTTACTTTCATTTTTTTAGGTATCATTTAGATGATAAATTCAATTAAATATCATATTTTTGCTAACTTTTATATCTAAGTTATAAAACATTATAAAATATTACTATCTCCGTTTCGAAATGTTTGTTATTTTAGAATTTTTTTTTTGTTTCAAAATGTTTGTTGTTTTAGAATTTTTTTTTTGTTTCAAAATGTTTGTTGTTTTATATAATTTGACATCCTCTCTCCCAATTTTAACCCTCTCAAATCCTACAAGATTTCTTGATTCTAACTTACCTGTAATATATGAAGAGAGAAAAATATATGGAGAGAGAAAATATTGTTATTTTTAAGGAAAATATAGATGAATTAGATTTTATGGCATATATGAGGGATGAGTATATTTGTCCACAAAATTAATTCTTAATTCCAGATAAAAAAATAAATAAAACAACAAACAATTTGAAACGGAGGTAATATTATTTATTGCATTTACTTTAAATAGAAAGTTACTAAGTTATATATTTAAGTTGGAATAATTTTGTATCTCATAATTCAGGTATATCTCTTTTTATTTTAATTTTTTTTTATTATTCATTTTAACTTTTATTTTATTGTTTGAAAAAGAATATAAGATTATGATTTATTACATTTAATTTTAAATTGTTCATTTTTTAGTTATAATTTAGATATTAAATTAGATTAATTATCAAATTTTTGCTAATTTTTTATGATAAACTTAATGAATATTATATCATTACATTGTATTATGGATGATCAAAAAAATAGTTAAAATATATATTAAAATTTAGTGTGTACCGTTATAATGGTATATCTTAATTTTTGAAAATATATACCTTTGTCGTGCCATGAAATTCCGGGTAAAGTATGATGCCTTATCAAAAAATTGATATACCATAAATTTCAATATTTTCAGTATTTTTTCAGTAAGGTATGAATGATATTCTGATATGATGGCATTTTTTCCTACCTTTATTAGAAAAAATGGAACAAATAAAATCTCCAGATATAACTTGATCCACATATGAGAATATGTATCTTTATTTTCATATGATCTCTTGAAGATATATATATATATATATATATATATATATATATATATATCATTTTCGATTTTACGTGCTCACTACAAAATATTTAACTTCTTCAATATCTAGAGTTGAGATCGCCACGTGTTTGTGAAATGTCCCAACAAAGAATTAATTATAGGATAAGATTCAATTTGATCTTATAATTACACTCAAAATTTTAATTTGGTCCCGAAATAAAATTTTAATCCAAAACGATTCCTCAACTTTTTAAAAGATATCACATTAATCCCTCCGTTAGTCACTAAATTAATTTTCATTAACGTACGTCACTAACGACATTAATTTAAGGAAAAAAGGTCCAACTCGGTCCTACAACTATACTCGAAATCTCAATTTATTCCTGGAATAAAATTTTGATCAAAATTGGACCCAATTTTTTCTTATTTTTTCTTAAACCCTAGTTAGATTAATTTGAGGCCAATACCAAACCATATGTACAATTTATGGATCTGAAAGTTTTGGAGTCTCAGTTAGAATTTAATAGTTTTAGAAACCAAAACTGAAAAACTGTAATCCGTGCTTTAAACGTTTTTGGTAAACTGCTTAAAAACTGTTCTGTGATATGTGTGGGACAGATGCAAGAACATAAATAAATAAAGCAGTAAAAACGCACGAGATGATAACCCAGTTCGGTTCAACCAACCTACTCTGGGGGGATTGCTCCCAAACTTGAAGATTCGACTGGTACTCCTTCGTCGAGTGTATTAGGGATATTACACATACAAGCCTCCCGCCTTATGCTACCCGTTCTTCTCTACGAACTCTTTCGCTAGTCGAAAGTTGTAAGATCCCCTCACAACCATGACACTAGACTCCCTCTAGCTACCCACGACTTCAACTTACAATCTCTCCCGAGATTGCGTACAAAACGGATATAAAAAATCCCTCACGTGTTTCACTCGTAAACACTCAAAACTATTCTATCACGTTGAACGTTTTAATGAACAACTATTAGTTACAAAAAACGACCACAAACTGATTCTAACACTAGAATCTAAACAAAATATCAGTGGTACCGATTGCTGCACAAATCGGTCTTCATATATAGACTTCTCTTTAGCTTGGCGTCAATCTCTTGCTTTCCGCCAACTAGGTAAGTGGTTTGTGGCCTTCCAAACGTGTGTAGATACTTCCCATGTGTAGGAGTGTTAATTCAGCACCGGATCTACACCACAAGGCAGTAAAACGAATCTATCTTGACTTTCCAAACTGGTTTGGCGCAAGATCTTTCCAACAAGGAAACTGCCATAAATAGAGTGTCCCTGGTTATGTCTGGGACATACTTTGGAACAGTTCACCAACTGTTCTTTCTTTTCTTGCACAGCGGAAAACAAATCTTCGTGGGACATACCCAGGCACATATTGTCGAACATATCTTGTCAATTCAACAACACAAAACTTAGTGCATGACGATGGCACTAACAATCTCCCCCTTTGGCGTTTATGGTCGGCAATTATCATCACGATCTGCACAACACTTGAATAACCTTCGCAGATCAACAATATATCAAAAAGAGTGATATATTTAAAAACTGTCAGAGACAGTTACAAGCACACTCCCCCTGAATCTGAACTGGGAGTGCCTTCATCACGATCAGAGCATTGTTTTCGCAGTGTAGAACTGCATTGTCAGTCGATCAAAAATATAGTACAGACCAACAAAAAATAAAGAGGGGTAAACAGCATCCCCAATAAAATGTTTGTTCAGAAATCATCAAACATAAAAAATGAGCACACGCTCAACAGCATCAGCAACATACCATCCCTTCATCCAGCTGTGGCCTTTGTGCACCAACATTCTTCTCCCCCTTAATTGTTGCCAGAAACGGCAAACACCAAACGTCAGGCCGGGGAGGCAGCATCATCATCATCATCATCATCAACATTAGCAGCAGCCGGCTTATCAGCAGCAGGAACAGAGGAAGCACTTGGCACGTCAAGTGACGAGGTAAGGCCAAGGGCTCGGGCCCAGAGATCAATCAGCAAGGCCTCCAACTCTTGTTTCCTGGTTTTGAAAGTCCAAATGGACTTGCTCAGAAACACAACTTCACGCTCCAGAGACTTGATATGTCTGTCAAACAAAACAGAAGTGACAGCAAAATAGGTATCAGATCTGTCTGGGACAGATGGTGGCACAGGTCTCGAGCTTTCATCAGCATCGCGGGAAGGAACATCCGGAGCATGCTGGGATGAAAACATCTTGTGGCTGATTGACAAAGGTTGCACAACAGGCGCATACACATCATTTGCAGAAACAACATCATGCTGGGCCATTATGATACTGAAAATTAGGCCAGGATAGCCAACAGGTTGCTGGGTACGAGTTGATTCGGCATGAGCAATGACGTTCTCAAAGATCAGTAGGCCAAGATTAAACTCACTACGAGTGCCTACGGTGAACAGCAACAAAGCCATAAACTTGCCAACAGTAGAATCATGAATACTGGGCAACCAATTTCGAACAGCAACCTTGTGAAGTATTGAGTACTTCACACTCAGATCAGACGCTAACAACGCACGCCCCGAGGGCCAAACCACCCGACTTCCTCCAGTCAATTCCGACACCACTTCATTCAGATCAAAAACAGGTGCAGGAGCAACAAGGTTCTCACGACCCAAAAATTTATTAAACACAGCAGGGGAAAAAGCAATCCAATGACCCCGCATAAACACAGAAAAAGCATGCTCATAGGAAGCATCACGCATACGCTTAGATAAGTTTGCATAAAATTCATGCACAATAGCAGCAATAAAAGGAGGAGCAGAATAGGCAGATTTCTCTAACCGGAGATCATGCAACAAAAAGTCAACACCAGTTCCCTCTATATCGGACTTAACCAAACAATGCTCGGAAATCAACGAGCGACCAGCAACAATCTTGAATTGATTTTGGTGAAGGGCAGAGATAAACTTACTTAAATCAAAGTCCTCAGAATCGGAATCTGATCTGTCTAGAACAGACTCAGGGACATCCTCTACTTCTTCATCAGAGGGGGAAGGTGCTCTGGCTTGCTTCATCAGCGGGCGACGACGTCCCGACATCAACCCCATCCTCTGCTCAGACATACTCCGTGTAATACGGCGAGCAGGAACAACCTCAGACTTCTTAGGCACAACCTTTTTCACAGCAGGCTTCACTGATTTTGGGGGTTTTGACGAAGGCCCCTTCTTAGTAGCAACTTTCTTGGATTTGAGGGTTTTTGAAGAAGAACCCTTCTTCGCAGCAACCTTGGCCAACACTTTGGATTTCAATTTGGCAATGGGTATGTCATCTTCATCATCAGACACTGGAGGAGTGACTAGTTCATCTCTCAACTCCAACTTGCGTTTGGACCCGTGAGTTTTGGAGGAGGTAGCCTTTGGAGGAGGGACAGAAACATCCATATTAACAAGAGACTCCTCATCGAGGAAGGAGATATCTACATCATCTTCACCTTGATCATGAACAAGATTTTCAGCAGCAGCAACAGGTGATACTTCACCAAGAGGAACTTGAACCGTGACAATGGGCTTGTCACTCACCACAGGATCAGCAGCAGAGATAGACGGAGCTTGAACAAATTTCAGCGCGTCAAGAGATGCAGCAAATTCCTCAATAGAGGTAGGATCTTCGTCAATAGCAGGGGTGACGGCAACATCATCTTCAACAGAGGCCATAGAGACTTCATTTCCTCTAACATTCTCAATAGCAGCTGCAATTGAGGCATCCAAAATTTCCGCAGACACCATGGGCGGAGATAATGGCACTTCAGAAATCCTAGGAGAGGGTTGAACATCGAGATCTGTCTCAGACACAGATTGAGGCGGCAAATCAGCAGAAGGTGCCACAGAAGTTGGCACAGAAGCAAGAGCTTCAGAGGAAGCAACAGATGGCTTCACAGAGACAGAGACAATTGAAGACGAAAACACAATGGGTTGAGAAAGCTCCACAAGCTATCGTCGCAAGTCTTCAGTAGAAATTCTGGGTTTCTTCGCTTAAGAGGACTTAGAAGAAACAACTTTGTCCGCCATTAGAGTTCGAACAACAAAAATTCAAACACACACCACAGAGAGAGAACAGCTTGGAAATTTTGCAACGATTATGTCTCTTTTGAAAAATAAGGTTATGACCTTAATTAGGAAATTCTAAAAGGAAATTTTCTTAACTCACTTATTCCTCACACATCACCCCGCAGCTTGGTGTGGAGAAGTGGAATCGATTGTAGTGCGAAAATCAAGGCACTACTAGCCGTTAAAAAGTAACCGTTCCTCCAAAGCAGAAATTGCCCGAGACAGATATTGGCACAACATTTACAGACCATATTAACCATGGTCATTTTATACTCTCTATACATACATCACTGACCAAGACTGTATAGAGAATCTTCTCACAATGGAGAAGTTTAGAAAACACAAAGACCCAAGAAGGATCTTAGTGTTTCAAACCTTCTGCTATCAAGTGCCTTTGTAAAGATGTCCGCAAGCTAGGCATCTGTTCCAACATATTCGATCACAAGAGATCCGTCTTCAACAAGCTCCCGGATGAAGTGGTGACGAATATCTATGTGCTTTGTACGAGAGTGCTGAACTGGATTTTTTGAAATGTTTATCGCACTCATATTGTCACAGTATATGGTAAGGACAGACTGTGGGACACCATAGTCATGCAACATTTGTTTCATCCACAAACCACAAAAGTTGAGTACAACAACTCCCAGCAACAATATATTCAGCCTCGGCAGTAGACAGCGAGATAGAATTCTGTTTCTTGCTGAACCATGAGACCATGTTATTTCCAAGGAAGAAACATCCTCCAGAGGTACTCTTCCTATCTTCAGTACATCCTACCCAATCTGCATCACAAAACCCCACCAAACTAGGGTTTGAATCATAGGAAAACCAAAGTCCCAACTCAGAAGTACCCTTTATGTACTTGATTATGTGCTTAACAGATTTCAAGTGACTTTCTTTGGGTTCAGATTGGTAGCGAGCACAAACTCCCACACTGTAACATATGCCTGGCCTACTTGCTGTAAGGAACAGCAAACTCCCAATCATACTCCGCTACAAGGTTTGCTCAATAGCAACACCAGCTTCATCTCTTGACATCTTTGAAGATGTCCCCATCGGAGTTCTTTTCGGGCTGCAACTTTCCAATCCAAATTTGCTGATTAAGTTCTTTGCATATTTCGTTTGAGATACAAAGATTCCATCATCTTTTTTCTTCACTTGAAGCCCCAAAAAGTAGGTTAGTTCACCTACAAGACTCATCTCAAATTCGGAAGTCATGTCCTTCACGAAGTCTTTCACTATTCTATCCGAGACAAATCCAAAGACAATATCGTCCACATAAATCTGAACGATGATCACGTCAGATTTTTCTCTCTTGATGAAGAGAGTTCTATCAGCACCACCACGAACGTATCCTTTCTCCAGAAGGTATTTGGTAAGTCGTTCGTACCAAGCTCGTGGAGCTTGTTTGAGACCGTAGAGGGCCTTCTTCAGTTTGTACACATACTCAAGATGGTATGGGTCTTCAAAGCTTTTGGGTTGGCTTACGAACACATCTCCAGATAAGTACCTATTTAAGAAGGCACTCTTCACATCCATTTGGTACAATTTAAACTTCATCCATGCAGCCATGGCAAGGAGCAACCTGACAGATTCAAGACAAGTAACTGGAGCGAACGTCTCGTCAAAATCCACACCTTCAACTTGTGAATAACCTTGTGCCACAAGTCTCGCCTTATTTCTGGTGATGTTCCATTCGTCATCGGTTTTATTCTTGAAGATCCACTTCGTGCCGATCACATTAACACCTTTAGGATATGGAATCAAATCCCATACTTCATTTCTTTCAAACTGCAAGAGCTCTTCTTGCATGGCATGAATCCATCGATTATCTTGTAAGGCCTCTTTAACGTTCTTGGGCTCAGTTGTAGAAGTATAGCAGACATTTGCAATCATCTCACGATAATTCTTTCGAACTCCTCTGGTTCTAACTCCTTCACTCACATCACCAATGATGTCTGTTGCAGAATGATGCTTCTGCACACCTTTTGAAGGTTTGAGGCTATTCAGGTTCTCGTTTCTCAACTCAGCTTGATCATTGTGTCCCAAACTATCTGGAACAGAAGCTGGCACAGGAATAGTGACATTAACAATCTCTTCATCAATCTGGGCAACAAGTTCTTCCAGATCATCTACAACAATATTGATGGACTCCATCACCGTCTTGGTCCTCTTGTTGAACACTCGATAAGCCCGACTATTTCTCGAATATCTGAGAAAAATGCATTCATCTCCTTTGGCATCAAACTTGCCAAGCTGCTCTCGGTCTCTTAACATATAACAAGTACTTCCGAAGATGTGAAAGTACTTTAAATTTGGTTTCTTCTCTTTCCACAGCTCATAGGGAGTAACTCTTGTCTTGGGTCTGAAATACACCCGATTAATAACATGACATGCTGTATTCACAGCTTCAGCCCATAGATTATCAGGGACAGATTTTGCCTTCAACATGACTCGGCTCATTTCTTGAAGAGTCCGATTTTTCCTCTTAACAACACCATTTGGTTGAGGCATTTTTGGTGCGGAAAACTCCTGAGCAATACCTTTTTCTTCACAAAAATATTTGAAGTAAGCATTTTCAAATTCACGACCATGATCACTTCGAATTCTCATCACAGCTGTTGCCTTCTCCAGTTCAAGCTTGAGACAAAGATTTTTGAATGTCTCAAAAGTTTCTCCCTTATCTCTAAGGAACTCCACCCAGGTGAATCGTGTGAAATCATCCACACACACAAAAATAAACTTCTTCCGTCCAATACTTTCAGTTTGAACAGGCCCCATCAAATCCATATGCAACAGCTCCAAGGCTTTTGAGGTGGTAATCTTCTTAACAGATTTATGTGATGTATGAATCTGTTTTCCCACTTGACATGACCCACAAATTTTGCTACGATCAATATCAAACTTCGGGACTCCATTCACAGCTTCTGTCTTCAAGGGTCGCTGCATGTTTCTGTAACTCACATGGTCGAGCTTTTCATGCCATATGTTTGCTTCATCAAGTTGAGTTCTGAAGCAATTACCTTTCATGTTGAAAAGGTAACAATTGTCCCTTGATCTGTCTCCATCCATCAGCAGCACACATTCTTTGTTCTTCACAAGACATTTGTCTCTAGTAAAATGAACCAAGAGACCTTGATCGCAGAGTTGACTTAAGCTAATTAAGTTAGCTTTCCGTCCTTCAACAAGTAAAACATCCTCCAAGTTGGGCATCCCTTCAACATTTAGATAACCACGGCCAAGAACTCTTCCCTTAACACCGTCTCCAAAAGTAACGGATTGATAAGAACAATCCTTTTGGATATTCTTCAACATATATCGTGAGCATCCGCTGTCAAAGTACCAGTTGCTCTTTGCGTGAATATTGAGGGCAGTGTGAACAACATAGTTCCTGTGACTGTTCCAGGATCTGTTCCGCACAGATTGTCTTCTGAAATTCAGGTCATTCTGAGATCGACCTTTCCTCCTCATTCTTCTGAGATCATTGATATAGTACCTACAATATGGTCGAATGTGACCAGGTTTTCCACAATAGTGACAGACAACTCCATTATTTCGAGGCTGTGACTTTGGAGGTTGTGGCTGCTTGATCTCTGATTTAAATTCAGGTTCTGGAACAGATTCATCATGCTTTCCAGATATTTGTCCTTGACAGAAACGATCGGAAAACTTCCCACTAGTGTATCCAAGACCTGTATGGTCCTGCGGACTTTTTCCTTTAGAAAGGATGTCATCGAGCTGAGATGATCCAGAGTTCATCATCTTGACAAGCTTCTTAAGATGAAGCAGTTCACCATTCTGAGAGTGAGAATTATTTCTGTACTATTGAAGATCATTCTGCAATTCATTGAGGCGCGTGGACAAACAATCTCTTTCTTTAATGAGATCACCATTCTCTTTTATCAGCCCTTCATTGACTTTAACCACCATGATCCAGCTCTCATGAAGCTTTTTGTAAGCTTCTATGGCAGACTCTTCAGTGAATTCTTCATCATCACTGCATTCCGAAACATTATCATTATGTCTGTCAGAGACAGAATTAGACACAGGTTCTTTGTTAGAATGTGTCATGAAAGCAATATGGTTGCTCACGCATTCTTCATCACTCCCACTATCATCTGGATCATCACTTTCACTAAGAGTGGAACTGTAGGATTTATTCTTCTTCTTTAAGGTGTTAGCACATTCAGCTTGATAGTGCCCAAGACCCCCACATTCTCTACACTTGACCTCCTTCTGTTTTTCTTCAATGGAATCTTCATCTTTAGATCTCCGAGATTTGGAGAATATGTTCTTGACAGAATTATTCTGTGAAGACTTCTCATAACGTTTGACAAATTTTGAGAAATTCTTTGTCAGAAGGGCAATTGACTCAGCCAGATCATTTTTGTCAGAGACATTACTTGGATCATCAGCACTGGAGCTGGCTTGAAAAGCTATGCTTTTCTTCTGAACTGTCTCTTCGTCTGTTAGTCCCATTTCAAAAGTCCTCAGGGACCCCATCAGCTCCTGTAACTTCATCTTGCTCATGTCCTTGACCTCTTCAATCGCTGTGACTTTATATGCAAATCTCTTAGGAAGAGATCGCAGAACTTTCCGCACAAGTTTCTCCTCCGAAATGGCATCACCAAGTGCAAAGCTTTCATTAGCTATGTCACAAATCTTGGCGTTGAAATCAGCAAAATTTTCACCTTCATCCATTCGAAGGTTTTCAAATCTGGTAGTGATGAGCTGCATATGAGATGCACAAACACTACTCGTTCCTTCGAAAGCAGTTTGAAGGATATCCCATGCATCCTTTGCCTTGTCACATATGGAGATGAGTTTGAACACGTTCATGTCCACTGCAGAAAAAATGGCGTTCATGGCTTTAGCATTCAGCCCCATGATCAGATAATCAGTATCGTCAAACTCTTCTTCTGGCTTCAGCACCGCTTTGCCTTTCTCATCCTTCTTGATAGGAGGCTTCCACCCTTCAGTCACCATCTTCCAGGCACGCTCATCAATTGAGCGAATGAAATCTGTCATACGAGCTTTCCAATAGGCATAATTATTGCCATCAAGGAGCGGAGGTCGCACCGTCGAGGCTCCTTCTTTCATCGAGTCCATCTCGGCAAAAACAACACAATAACACGGATTAATACCCCAAGATCAACCCTGAATACAGGCAACCCGCTCTGGTGCCAATTGAAAAACTGTAATCCGTGCTTTAAACGTTTTTAGTAAACTGCTTAAAAACTGTTCTGTGATATGTGTGGGACAGATGCAAGAACATAAATAAATAAAGCAGTAAAAATGCACAAGATGATAACCCAGTTCGGTTCAACCAACCTACTCTGGGGGGATTGCTCCCGAACTTGAAGATTCGACTGGTACTCCTTCGTCGAGTGTATTAGGGATATTACACATACAAGCCTCCCGCCTTATGCTACCCGTTCTTCTCTACGAATTCTTTCATTAGTCGAAAGTTGTAAGATCCCCTCACAACCGTGACACTAGACTCCCTCCAGCTACCCACGACTTCAACTTACAATCTCTCCCGAGATTGCGTACAAAACGGATATAAAAAATCCCTCACATATTTCACTCGTAAACACTCAAAACTAGTCTATCACGTTGAACGTTTTAATGAACAACTACTAGTTATAAAAAATGACCACAAACTGATTCTAACACTAGAATCTAAACAAAATATCAGTGGTACCGATTACTGCACAAATCGGTCTTCATATATAGACTTCTCTTTAGCTTGGCGTCAATCTCTTATTTTCCACCAACTAGGTAAGTGGTTTGTGGCCTTCCAAACGTGTGTAGATACTTCCCATGTGTAGGAGGGTTAATTCAGCACCGGATCTACACCACAAGGCAGTAAAACGAATCTATCTTGACTTTCCAAACTGGTTTGGCGCAAGATCTTTCCAACAAGGAAACTGCCATAAATAGAGTGTCCCTGGTTATGTCTGGGACATACTTTGGAACAGTTCACCAACTGTTCTTTCTTTTCTTGCACAGCGGAAAACAAATCTTCGTGGGACATACCCAGACACATATTGTCGAACATATCTCGCCAATTCAACAACAGAAAATTTAGTGCATGACGATGGCACTAACAAAAACTAAGTTATCGAACTATCTATTCAACATAATGGAATTCTGATGATATATAATTATGAGTCAAGGCAAAAAAAAAATCTAATATTATTATTTCATGATTATTACAAGAAGAAAACTAGTCAGTTTATATCGTTTCGATCATATATCAATTCCAGATAAGTTTATTGATAAATATTATACTATTCATTATAATATCATTAATTATATTGATATTGAAGATAAACATATACATTTATTAATTATATCATATACAATCATTTGAATATCATGAGAGACATTCTTCAAATTAATCATAGACTTTATTAATTAATAAAAAATGAAAAAGAATAGTTATATAATAAAATTATTAATAAAGTAAAAACGAGACTAAAATATTCCACATTGAACAAGTACAATTTGGGTCGATTTTATTTCGGGATCAAACTGAGATTTAGAGTATAGTTGTAGGACTAACTTGGGCCTTTTTCGTTAAATTAACACCGTTAGTGACGGACATTAATGGAAACTAGTTTAGGGACTAACGGAGGAATTAACGTGATATGTTTTAAAAAGTTGAGGGATCGATTTGGGCCAAAATTTTATTTTAGGACCAAACTGAGATTTCGGGTATAGTTGTAGAACCAAATTGGACCTTATTGAAACACTCGTACTTTGTGGACCAATATCAACAATTCGAATCCGCTACAAAAGAAATGAGAAAAATTCAAATCCGCTACAAAAGAAATGAGGGAAAAGGTCCAATTTGGTTCTACAACTATACCCGAAATTTCAATTTGATCCCTAAATAAAATTTCAACCCAAATCGATCCCTTAACTTTTTAAAAAATATCACGTTAATCCCTATGTTAGTCCCTAAACTAATTTATGTTAATGTATGTGACTAACGACATTAAGGTTGTATTTTAGGCGAAAAGATCCCCAAATTCACTCAACTCTCCTGCATCGATGGTTCGTCGGCTGCCGGCAGAATAAAATTTATCTCTATCTCTATCTCTCTGTCTCGTCATGCATCTCATTATGCATATACAAAATTATTGATATTTTCAAACTATATCTCACCAAACACCCTACCGATATTCACAATCTGTTTTTATTTTTTGGTATTTTTTCTAGGTTTTATTTTCTACCTTCTGTTTCTTGTAATTCTTGCATTTAGATGTTATGTGTAAATTAGAAAGTGTGAATCGACTTGCAGATGTAATAATTTTTAATCCGTTTTCAATGTAAAAACCAAATAGAATTATGCTTTATTTATTTTCGGCAAGATCTGAGTATGACAATTTGTTGATGTTCAACTAGAATTCTTCAAAAAAATGATGTTGATCCATGTGTGTGTTAGTGTGTGAAATAATGCAAAAATGTACAATTTAACGGTTGTTTTTAACGAAAGTTTACGTTCGCCCGTTAAGGGACTAACAGAGGGATCATTTTGATACCTTTTAAAGAGTTGATGGATCGATTTGGTCCGAATTTTTATTTCAGGTCCAAACTGAGATTTCAGATATAGTTGTAGGACCAAATTGGACGTTATCCCAAGAAATGGTCTTTAGAGATAATATTATTAGAGATGATAAATATCGTCACTTATAATATACTTAAGTAACGATAATTTATCTCCAATCACCACATGTCATCTCTAATGATATTTTTCGGATGACACGTTGTCACTTAAAAATATTTTTTGTGACGACACTATGTCGTCTCAAATACAACGTTCTTAAAAGTTTGTCCCAAATAAATTAAAAATTATTTTAAGTGACAACAATATCATCAAAAAAATGCCATTAAAGATTATAAGTAGTAATTAAAGACTACATGCATGTCGTTACTTAAGTCTATTATAAGTGACGATATTTGTCGTCGCTAATAATATTGTACATAAAAATCATTTCTTTATAGTGGTTCTCTCCAAAAACTTCCCCCCTCCCAATAACATCAGATCATCTATAATTTTTATAAATAAAAAATTATTTATACTCTCTCTCTCTCTCACACACACACACACACACACACACAAATGTCATACATATTTTTTATTTTGGGATTAATTTGAATTATATACAATAACACATTTTCTTCTATACATGACATTCAAAATCTATTTGCACAAATGATTAAATATGTGAATTTTCATATGTTAAGAAGTGATTGATAACGCTCAATAGATTTTATTATGTCAAATAATCATCAACATATATTAAATACATAACATAAAATAATTAAGTGAATTATTTCTTAAAACATCATAATCGGTAGAATATTTTATTATATTTTATACTTAGATATAACATTTATAATATCGTTTAGTTATATTGTATATGACATAGTTAATAATTTAACATTCTAATTAAATGAATATCTAAATAAAATAAAGACTGATATTTATAAATTTATATAGTCTATTATATTATGTTTGAGAAAGTATAGTCTAATGTTATTGGATATACAATCATAGTTAATATATTTTATACGTTTTATTACACTTTAGTACCCGAAAATTAGATACTTTTACACTTTTATCCAAAACTTTTAAAAAATTATATATTAACATATATTGTTTGCACAAATTAACACTTATAGAACTAGAGCATTTTTCGTCCTTGCAAATGTTGGCTTGTACTATTGAAATCTTTCAAATTTATTCTTTAACTTATTCCATTTGTATAAATATTGGATGTTGCTGATCTTCACAATTTTTAGCAGTCTATGTTAACATTTGTCAGCTCATGAAATTGTTCTAGCATTATAAGCATTAATTTGTAAATTTTGAAATTTTGGAACACAAGTATAAAAACGCTCAACATGGGATACTATAGTGTAATCAACCATATTTAATACAAATAAATTAAAGTTACATAATCTGCATTATTATAGTTTCTTAAATTGAATTTTTTTTATGTTTCAATGTATATTTATTAATTTTATTTTGACTATATTTATTTTACATAAAATATAACTATCAATTTTCTTAAAAGTTAAATCAAACAAATTTATATAAATATACAAAATTTAAAACATTTAAAATGAAACATTAGTTATTGTTATAATATTTGTTCACACACACACACACACACACACACATATATATATATATATATTAGAAGTTTTTAGTCATGATTAGTTATACATAGTTGTTTCACGAGTCACAAGCCAAACAAGAGTCACAAGTTGTGCTGGTTTAAAGTTTTTATTAATAAAGATGATGGTAGTGTAACAAATGCTACTACAAATGTTGTATACAAATAAGTTTTGCATAATTTATAATATAATATAATATTTTGATTGTAGTAATTGATTAATTATTTATAGAATTGTTTGAATAATATTTTATTATAATATAATATGTATGTATAGACACATGTATATGTGTGTAATCAAATAATTATTTCTTTTAACTATTGTCAACTTAATTTTCTTTAGATTCAAAATAATAATAATTGTTTGATATAAAAAAATAAAATAACGTGAGAAATAAAAAATAGCATTAACGTATTAATTAAAATATTTATTATTTATAAAGAATAAACATGCAAACTTATATTAAAATTCCCGTGCGATAGCGGAAATCTAGTTCAATATATATCGAAAAATTCAACCAAAGAAGATTTCAGAATATGCATTGAAAATAAAGAATTTGCATGCAGTTTTGCTCAAGTTACACAAGACTATGTCTTTGACAAACGTAATTGGGTACATTAATCATAAACAATCGATTATATCCCAAATTATTTTAATTTTTAAAAATCAATTCTAACTTATCACTTTTGTCAATACAAATTTATATTTTTAATTTACATAAAATAATGATGACTACGTACAAATCACCAGAAAATAAAATATTATGAATTTGATTAAATAGGTGAAATAAATAATGTCGTATGGAACAGCCAATAACAAAATTAATAACGTTATACACTCTCTCTATTTATGTTTAAATGTCATTTTGGATATTGCACACAAATTAATAAATTAATTAACTTACCTAATGCATCATTGTGTGAATACATTAAATGCGTTAAATATATATGTTTGAATGCATTAAATGAGACCAAATGCGAGAAAAATGTGAATTTTTTTTATCTAGAATTTGTAGAATGACACTTTTTGACAAATAAAATTAAAATACTAGAATGACACTTATTCAGAAACGGATGGAATAATATAATAGATGTATATGAATACACATTTAATAATTATCTATTTAGTGCAATTCATAATAAATTACTCACTTCGTCTTGTAACTGTAGCCGCACTCCAATTTTCACACAGATTAAGAATATATATTTAATGTATTTGGAAGCATAAAATTAAATAACATTTTTCTACTACAACCTTACTTATTGATTTAAAATAATATGATGTTAATTTCAAGTAATAGTAAATAAGGATATATCAAGAAAAATAAAAATTTAATGCATATCAAATAAAGTGTGGACTATAATTTT
This sequence comes from Perilla frutescens, assembly GCA_026008535.1. NCBI lineage: Eukaryota > Viridiplantae > Streptophyta > Magnoliopsida > Lamiales > Lamiaceae > Perilla > Perilla frutescens. The sequence goes on along the minus strand of BRKX01000010.1, from coordinate 46,448,275 downwards.
TGGACCGCCAAATAAAGAATTAGAAACTACATTATGGGACGGAAGGAGTGTTTACTTTCCCATAGTAATATATATTCACTTCTTTTTCTATTTTAATTTTAGTTACTACATGTTTTTATTTACGGAATATTAATATTATGTGTGTATTGGAAAATCCATAAAAATAGATCTTTTTTAAGATTAAATAAAGTACATAAACTTACAACTACGTACAAACTAAATAATGTTCTAAAATTCTATTATATTTGAACAAGAAAACTAGGGGATCTTGCCAACCAGTTGGCCATGTGTACCCGAAAAAGAAAATCGAGATGGTTGATATAAACAATTCACATAGTTAGCATATCAAAAGAAACATCTCTTTTGTTTTTTGTGTTATCTTCAAAGAATCATATAAAGGAGGTTGATTTGGAGAGAAAATGTATATAAAACCTGAATTCAAAAATTGGAAAAAATAACAGAAAAGTATGAATGTCTTGGGGCTACAAATAGTTGTCGATCACAACTGTGCTCGAATTGAGTTTGAGTCCTTTCAAGCTCAAAGACATAGCGTAGTAACATCGTTTCGAACAAATATTCGTGAGATAGATGCTGCTTACTGAACCCATTCAACATTAATGTTCAATGTAGCTCGTTTTCTTTTGCAACGAGGAAAAACTTTTCATGAACATGATGAATCAACTAGTTCTTTAAATAAAGTTAATTTTCTTGAAATGGTTCATTGGTACTGTTAACGGTGTCCTGATGTTTCCAAAATTTTGGGTAAAAATATTTTTGGAAATAATCAAATGTTTCCTCCTTCAATTAAAAAATAATTAGGACATGCTTGTGTTTTGGATATTACACTTTCCATAATCAATGATATTGGAGACATATTTTTTACTCTTTTGGTTGATGAGGCTCAGGACATTTCAGTGAAAGAGAAAATGAGAGTTGTTTTAAGATATATGAACAAATAAGGGTGTGTGATGGAAAATTTTCTTGTCGTTGTGCATATGACTAACACTAGTTCTCATTCCTTTAAAGATGTTATTGATGCTTTATTTACACAATATGGTTTATCAATATCCAAATTGAGAGGTCAAGGATATAATGGAGCTTCAAACATGGGGGTGAGTTCCATGGCTTAAAATCCTTAATCTTGGAGGAAAATTCGTACGCCATGTATGTTCATTGTTTTGCTCACCAATTCCATTTAACTACTATTGTTTTTGCTAAGAAAATGATATCATTCACATTTTTTTCCTATATCTCCATGGTGGTATATATGACCAGGACATCTTGCAAAGAAAGGGATCAATTTAGGAAGTTGGAGCATTAAAGCATGGTTAAATAACTCAATGATGGGGTAAGAATTGGTGGCAGTGGCCGGAATCAAGAATCCAATTTGGCAAAGCCTGGAGATACTCGTTTACCTAATATCGATTTATCTATGCTCCTCATGGCATTCAGTTGAACAAGTGTTGTAAATTTGTGTATGATGATGCTACATTTACCTGAAAGTAGAATGACAACAAGGGATTAGCTTCAGAAAATAGATAGTTATGAATTTATTATTGTGCTACACTTGATGAAATATTTACTGGGAGCCACACATGAGTTGTCTTTTGCCTTACAATAAAAGGACCAAAATATTATTTTAGCTATGTCATTGATTGACATCACGAAATATCAATTACATAGCTTTAGAGAAAATGGATGAACAGAAAATTCCAAAACAAGTGCATAGATTTTGTGAATTGAATAATATTCATTTGATTGATATGAATGACAATATATCACGATGCAGTCATACAAGACATGGAGTAGAAGCTACCACTAATTAGCATTATTATCATGCTGGTATTTTTTTTATCGGGTATTATTTCTAGATATCTTATTTTATATTATTAATTGAAATTTTACACTTATTTTTAATTGTATTTTTCTTTCAATGGCAGATTGTTGAGTAGATCATCCTAAAAGATAAATAATCATTCAGAAGCTAGCACATTATTAATTTATTACATCTTGATCCCAGATATTCTTTTTCATGTACCGTTGTTGATCAACTCACAAATTTTGCTCATTTTTATCACAATGACTCTCAACAATGGATTGTTTATTTCTTCCACAATAACTTTGCCATTCCATTAATTGTTAATGTGAGGCAGGATCCTCAATTTTCTACAATTAACAACTTGGGAAGTCTTGCTCGGGAAATGGTCAAATCTGGTAAGAATTCAGTTTTTCTGTTAGTTTATCGTATAATCGAGCTGGCATTGGTGTGACCTATTGCTACTATTTTTATTGAGAAAGTATTTTTTGCTATGAAGATTGTCATGACTGATTTGCATAATCGATTAACAGATAAGTGAATGAATGAGAGAGGGACATGTTTTAATTAACGATCAAAAATGAGTCAATCATGCAGCAATTTCAATCTATAGATATATGAAGATTTCAGTTGCCATTACTTCCTCAAACAAAAATAACTACAACCAGACTAGCATTAAATTTTAGATCATTTTGTGTAACGATTCAGTTTTCTAATATTTAAATTTCTATTTTTTAAGTATTTTATTTGTTTTATTTATTCTTCTATGTGATATTAATTGCTTAAGTTTAATAAGTCGCGCCTCAGTAGGTTAATAAATAATTAAGCTTGTGCGATGCATTTTGTTGAACTAAATCATACCAAGAATTTATTTTATTGTATGCTTATTTTATGTCATGAGCATACATGTACGATTTTTATTTTGAGAATTATAAGATTTTACATTTTTTTTTATCCAAGTTTTATAGCCCAATTGAAATAATATTTTTTTTTCCTTTTTCATTTAAGTCCAAGTTATCAAGCCCAAATGTTATGTGACCCAAATTCAAGAAGTTTCCTTTTTTATCTTTCTTCTCCACGAGATTCAGCCAAAGAGCCCTCATCTCTCTCAAACTCTCTAATACTTATCACATGTTTAATCTTATCAACTTGTTTTCTTGATAGCTATGAAATCTAAACATAAACCCCAATCTATGATTATAAATAGAAAAATTTACCTCTCTATTTTTCCATACACCAAAACTGAAGCAAGCGAAAAATAAGATTTTGAGTTTATTCTCCAAAGTTTCTAGTTTCGTTTAAAGGTACGGAGACCTCTTTTAGTTCGTTTACTTTTCTTTTCATTATCATGCATTACATTGCATTGCATAGTTTGGAGAGGGTTGGTATAGGAGAGGAGAAAGATGGTTGTGTTGATGGCGGCGGCAGTGACAGTAAATTAAGCAATAGTCATAGTATAACTCATGAATTCAAAGAAGAAAGAAGAAAGTGTATTGCCAAGGAGTTGCTCAACCAAAAAGGAGGCTTACAAAAGTGAAGTGCAAAAACTATGAGACTCAAGTCCTATGCAAATATTCTTAAGGGATACACTAGGGCAACAAGGAAAAAACTAAACTACCCTCAATGATAAAATAAGAAAAATACACTTATATTTTATATTTCCAACACCCTCCCTCAAACTCAAGATGTCACTGCAAGGAGCGTCGAGAGTTTACCAACTAAGAAATGAAAACGCGGAAGAGGAAAAGACTTGGTGAATAAATCGGCAATCTGTGAGGAAGAGATGAAGAAGAGAAGCGTGAGAGTGCCAACTCGTAAATGATGTCAGGTGAAATGACAGTCGATCTCAACATGCTTGGTCCGTTCATGGAAAATGGAATTATGAGCAATCTGAATAACACTCTTATTATCACAATACATAGGAGTGGGATTATAAATGGGGACTCCCATGTCGGCAAGCAACTAACGAAGCCAAACAATCTCAGTAGTGGTAGAAGCCATGGCTCAATACTCGGCTTCAGTAGAATAACGGAAAACGACATGCTGTTTCTTGCTCTTCCAAGAGATGAGAGAATCGCCAAGAAATACACAAATGCCAGTGGTAGACTTTCGATCAATAGGATCACTAGCCCAATCAGCATCAGAAAAGGCATACAAGGTAAGGGAGGAGGTAGATGGAAACAATAAACTCTGAAAGATAGTACCTTGAAGATACCGCAGAATGCGGAGAACAGCCGCCTAATGGATGGTTGTGGGAGCAGAAACAAACTGGCTGACAATGTGAACAATATAGGCAATATCTGGATGAGAGATGGTGAGATAAATCAAGCTTTCAACAATAGTGCGGTATAGACTAGGATCATCTAGAGATATCCCATCAAAAGGAAAATACCGAACATTTGCTACCATGGGAGTGTCAAGTGTTTGAGTATCAGTGAGACGAGCATGCTCAAGTATATCAATGACATACTTGGATTGGGATAGAAGGTAGCCCTATGGAGACCAACAGACCTCAATACCCAATAAGTAACGAAGAGGGCCTAAATCTTTCATCTCAAAACAAGACGCCAAATCTGATTTTAAAAGAGAAATCTTATTGGTGTCACTACCGACAATAATCATATCATCAACATATAAAGATAGAAGGATAATACCAGAAGATGAATCCTTAACAAAAAGAGCACAATCATTGTTACTTGAATGAAAACTAAGAGAAGTGAGGGCATCGAAGAAAGTGCCATACCAAGAACGGGAAGCTTGTTTGAGGCCATATAATGACTTCTTAAGCTTACAAACATGTCCAGTCTTGTAAGGTACTCTTAGTGGAGGAGTCATGTAGACCTCGTCAACAAGATGTCCATGTAAATATGCATTCTTAACATCCATCTGAGTGATGGAGCATTGACAAATGGAGGCAACCACAATAAGAGTACGAATCGTGGTCATCTTGGCCACTAGAGCAAAGGTTTCTTCATAATCAAAATCATACTATTGGGAAAAACCTTTGGCTACTAACCGTGCTTTGTATTTCTCAATAGACTCATCTGACTTGGTCTTGATCTTTTATACCCAACGAGATCCAATAGCATGTTTACCCCATGGAAGGGGTACCAAAACCCAAGTTTTGGTCTTAGATAAAGCGTCAAGCTCATCAGTCATAGTCTGCTGCCACATAGGATCAAGAACAGCCTCTTTAAAGGAAGAAGGCTCTGAAATCTTATGAATGAAAGAAAGAAAAGAAGTAAAGGAAGAAAAATTTGAAGAGTAAGCAAAATCAGGGAGACGAGTGGACTTACGAACATGATCTGAATGACAAAGAAGAGGATCATCAATCCTAGGAGGAGAAGAGGAAACTGACGAGTCAGGAGGAGGAGCTGTATCATCAGGATCAGCACCTGCAGAATCAGAGCCTATATCGCTGCCAAAGGGGTCAGTGGGAATGAGAGTAGATGGAGACATATTAGGAGATAAAGAAGGGATAGAAAAGAAAAGAATGCGTTCAAGGAAGAAAACATGACGAGATACATAGAGTTTACGATTAACATGATCAAAACAACGATACCCTTTTTTACCATTCCCGTAACTGAGGAAAACACATAAAGCGGAACGAGAAGAAAACTTACTGCGTTCAACATGAGGGCGAAGAACATAGCAAACACTACTAAAGACACGTAAGGAAGCATAGTTAGGGACATAGCCAAAAAGCCTCTGAAAAGGGAACATGTCAGAGGTAATCATAGAAAGGATTCTATTTATTAAGTAAACAGCAGTAAGAGTAGCTTCACCCCAAAAATTCACTAGGAACAGACGCAGATAAAAGAAGAGAGTGAGTTGTTTCCATAATATGTCGATGTTTTCTTTCAGCTACCCCATCTTGTTCAGGTTTATTCGTACAAGTGGTCTGATGTATAGTACCATCTGATGCTAGGATCTTATAAAAACTATTGGAAGTATATTCCCCACCCAAATCACATCGAAAGCATTTGATAACAGTAGAAAATTAAGTTTTCACAAGAGCACAAAAAGCATTATAAATCCCAAAGAAATCAGAACGACGCTTCATCACATATAACCAACAATAACAAGTATGATCATTAATAAATGAGATATAGAAATAGGATCCTCCTTAGTAGCAATCGGGGAAGGACCCCAAACATCAGAGTGAACTAGATCAAAAGGAGAAGTAGAAATAGAGATGCTTTTAGAGAAAGGTAGAGTAGAGAATTTTGCAAGTTTACAACCACTACAACTATATGACTATTGACCTTTCCTAAGGAACTAGTAGAGGCTAAATAGTTTAAACGAGAAGATGAAGCATGTCCAAGGCGTGAATGCCACAAATAAAAATCAGAAGAAGAATGACTCAAATGAAAACTAGATAAATAGGCACTAGAGGCAGCAACTCCAGAAACCTGAAGATCATCCATGATGTACAACCCTCTATGCCTATGGCCTGTCCCAATCCGCATCTTGGAGTGAGGATCCTGCACATGATAAACAGTAGAAGAAAAGGTGACAATGTATCCTGAATCACAAAGTTGACCAACAGAGACTAAATTTAACGCAAGTGTAGGAATGTGATAGACATTTGAGAGAGAAACATATGAGAAGACAATGGAACCAATACCTGCTAAGGGCATTGGAGTGCCATCAGCAATCATAACAGATACAGAAGTGGAATGAGTAATAGAAATAAATGAATCTGCAGAGGGGAACATATGATTAGAAGCACCCGAGTCCAAAAGTCAGTCTAAAGAAGATATACCTGTGGAGCTCAAAGTGGACAAACCTGCTGAAACAGACATGGCATGATGTTGGCTGAGGAACTTTTGGAACTGCTCAAAAGATCATCAGGCACAGGACTAACAGTGGTGGTGGTGGTATGATTGATGTCTGGTTTACCTACACACGCACAACTACTATTGACTGGACCCGCAAGAGGACAGGTAATTGTAGGGGGGTGAGCTAACTCGAGTCATGTCTCTCGAGAAAAGCTTAATCTGGGTGATTACCTTTCTACGCTACAATTGTTAACAATCACAAGAATTTAAATACAATCCTAAACATTCTAATCAAGGGTTGGATGGCTTTTACTAAACTAATGAATTTAAAACAAGTAAAATTAACTAGCAACACCAACAATAACAAAGAAGAATGAAAAGATTATGAAAAGAGCATTAGGGTGTAGGTTCTCTCATTGGTTTATTTCCTAGCTTGATTTAAGTTGATTATGTTAATCCTGGACGTACAATAGACCCCTTCAAGTGGTTTAACTTCATTTACTGTCACCGTTAATCCGTTAAATCCCCATCGACTATATTATATGAACAATTAGGCTTATGTACCCAGTCCACCTAAAGATTAAACAATTAGGCTTATGTACCCAGTCCACCTGTTGGTCTCGGTGCGAGCCTTTGTCAGTTTAGAGGGGGGTGAATAAACTGACTTCAAAAACTTTAAAACAGATGCGGAATAGATAGGGCCCTGACTCGCTTTTGAGATTTATCTGTGCTGACTGATCAGTTGAGAGAAGCTGACAGAGGCTTAGCTGGTGAGCTGATCAGTTTTTAACTGATAGCTAGAAGACGTGGCTGAAGCTTGTCAGTTCAGTTTGTGTGTGTGAATGTGTGCAATTAAAGAACTTGCAAGACTGAAAAACAGTAAGAACAACACACACAGAGCTTTATAGAGGTTCGAAGGTTCCTGCTTCTACGTCCTCTCTTCCTTCCGCAGAAGGAAAATCCACTATGCAAGTGTAAAGTTTCTTTATTACAATTACACAGTGAAGAATTCCTGTTGGACCTGAAAACGGCACCCTTCAACCCGAGCGCGGCCTCCTTTCCAACTGTTGCTATCCCGAAAGAACGGACCCGTCAGTATATGCTCCTTCTCAGCCGGTTTCTGGGTCGACAGCTCACACTTACCGGTCACAACTGCTCGCTGAGACTTTAGGTGCTATTTCCCGTCTTTACACGATTTTAGATTGGTGCATCATTTTTCACCAAAAATAAATACCCCGACAACAGTCGGTATGCCCTTACTGCACAGTACAGCGGTGAGTGAGATCGTTTCCTAAAGGATCGGTGAGAATTACTCTGAACTTCCAATCTGCAGAACTAAACTTCTAAAAGGGGTTTTTGTTATTGTGAACTAAAACAAATGAAAATAATAAATGAACAGAGAAAACGGTTTAAACAGATTAAGAGAATTGTTCCGGATTCCAATTAACTCCACCCTAGCTTAACTAAATCGATCATTGATGCAAAGATTAATTCAATTAACACATGCAAATCAGTTATAGCCACCGAAGACACTTACTGGCGCAGCCTAATTTCTCCGTAGTTTCTCGAAAATCAGGAAGACACTTCACCAATTATTTCCCTAATCGATTAACAACCGTAAGAGACACTCTATAGGTTTAATGAGTCGACAGCATTAAGAGCTAGAGAAACCTGATTCAAAACCAACAGACTCTGACACAGGACCGTTGAATTAAGACTTGTATTCCCTCAATTCTGAAGAATCATTGTACCACTAATCAAACTTAAACCACAATTACAGATGACTGGTTTAATTGGCTACTAATTAATTCCGAACTACTAAATATCCGCGACTACCTAGCAGAGATGAAATAATTAATGACTTTAAACCCCGAGAACAACAGATGCATGCAAATTAATTAAACAAGAAAAGAAATTTAGATCTCATAGTTTAGCTAGGCCAGGGCTTCGTTAGTTGTCACCGGAATAAGAACGAGTTTAGCTCAAATTTATAACTGGATTCGAACTACAATAATTGTTTTAGAAAATATATCGATGAAAAGGAACGAAATAGAAGAATAAAAATCTGCTCCACCGCGTCTCTGCTGCGTAAATCTCGAATAGAATATCAATTCTAATATCTCTCTATATCCTTAAATATAATTGTTTAGTTAAGAAAATAGAGTCCTAAACCTAATCTGACTAGGAAAGAGATAAAAATAGAGTCCAAAAGCAATAAAATAGCATCCAACTCGCGTCCAGGCCCAGAAACTCAAGCAATCTGCAGCTCCAGCCTAATTCTCACGCGCACAGGCCCAGAATCTGTCATCTTGGTACCCCTTTCAGGCAGTATGCCCATACGGCCTGGCTTCCAGACTCGCCAGATTTCTTTCAATCATCTTGACTGCATAAATCTCCAAAAAACTCGGCCAATTCCTTCATATTTGTGTTAATCACCTGCAAAACTCTCAAGGCACACCATTCTTCCAAAAATGCATAATTACAAGGCAATTAACATTGAGAATTCACACCAAATAGCCCAAAATAAGTAGGTAAAAATAGCCCGATCAAATCCCCCCACACTTAGACAATGCTCATCCTCGAGCATACCTAAACAGAAAACAGACTCGAAATAAAAATAGAAAAATGACACGTCAAGCATTGGCTGCCTCAAACGAGAAACACTCAAAGTCAGGATTACAACACAATCATTCACAGTCCACCAACTCTTCTCTTGTTTCATAAAACTATACACATGCTCTTCATTCAAGTCAAAAAAATATGCAAACTTAATCCTGCCTCACCAAGGTTCACTAAATTTCTCTAAAAAAAAAGTAAGGAGAGATTTTAATTCACACAAGTCATGACCTGATGCCTTCAAACATAGATTTGCCCAAATGTCAAAACCATTACCAAGCAAGTAAGAACTATGCACAAATCATAAGGTCTTTTTAACATGTTGTAATGGGGTTAGGGTGCACAGGTAGGATGATTTGGATAAAGTGGCTCAAAAATAAGTGAAAACATATAAGCACATTAAAACACATTCCTCAATGTTTGCTGCTACTTCTCAAATGGCTCAATAAACTCCAAGTGTTGAGTACTGGTCTTCAAAAACTATACAGGGCAACAAAAATTAACATCAATCGGGTACAGGCCCTATTTCCTGCACGTTCGTCCTATTCCAGTATGGGCATACGGACCATTTTTTTTCTTTTCTCTCTTTTTTTTTCTTTTATCTTTTTTTTTTCTTTCTTTTCTTTTCGTGGAATAGGATAGGAGCATACATATTTATTTTTTCAATTTCCAGCACCAACTATCTCCAATGTAAATGTGAATGCAGCTCAACTCAAATATCATAATACTTACATGCTTTCAGGGAAAAGAGCATGCCAAAAAGGGCTAAGGCTGAATTATTTAGTGGCTGTTAACAAGAAAGAGAGGCTTTAGGCACAAACGAGCTCACTAGGAGGTAATATCGGGTGTGGATAATTTATTCAGGCCAAAGCAAAGGTTAATCCTACATGCCTTTATCACTTTTATGCAAAAGAAAACTTACAAGCAGTATGATCATGACAACAAGGCAAATTAGAAATTCAGTATTCAAGTCCGACACACTCATCAAAAGAATGAAATTAAGCTTTCTATATATATATATATGACATGCTCAACAGGCTCAAATCTCACGTTAAGGGAGCTTCAATAGATTTGATCAATTTGCATATTTCATCTTCCAAGAACACATACGAGCAATAACACAATTTCAATCATAAGAAAAAACATCCAAACGAGACCAATTCCATATCATAATCCTTCCTTTTCATGCAATCCAGTTTCAGGCAGCTAATGACTCGACAAAAACGAACAAACAAATCTTTTTTTTATATGCAAAAACTAGAAAAACAATAACTCCCCCCCTCCACACTTAGACAACACAGTGTCCTCACTATGCAGGAAAATGAGAGTGACACAAATCAAAACAGGAAAGCATGAAGAAAAACAAACTAAGTAGAGAGGGTAGAAAGAGCAAACTGTGACAATCATGGAGAGCGGGAGATGTGGATATCAATCTGCTTGATTCAGCTTGTCCGGCTCGGCGTAAGCAAGGGTGGAGCAGCGTTGGAAAAAGAACCTGCACTAGAAGGCTGGACTAGAATATTTTTTTTTTGTTATTTTTTCTTTTGAACAATAAAAATAAAATAAACAAAAAAATAGCAAATAAATGCTCAGGTTGCCTCCCGAGAAGCGCCCTTATTTAACATCTGAGGCTCGACATGGGGAGCTACAGTCAAGAGACAATTTCAGGGATAACAGATCTACCCCTATCGAAAGTAGTCATCTCCATCCCCAAACCTTTATGCTTCTTCACAAGCTTGACCAACCTTTTTTTTGCCCTTTGCAAAGATCATTACGAATGATTAAGGGCAATGTGCCTTGTCCTCCCAGTAAAGTATATTTCAGATGCTCAGAAAGGGCCTTCAACTCCAGTACGGGGGCCTTCACATGAGATGGCAAAATTGGTTCCGAGTTGGTCGGTAGGGGCATATGGCCTGGCAGATTACGAGTCAGAAACTCATTGGTGGTGTGCAGCTGCTGGATAATCTCTCTAATTACTTCTTCTGCATCTGTATCTGCAGCAGCTTCAGTCACTTCACCAAATAGGACCTGCTCTAACTTATCTTCCCTGAAATGATTCTCAACAAAATTGTCAACTAACGGGTCAACAATATTAATCACATACAAAGCTTCAGGGTCCTCAACATGATTCATAGCTTCAAAAATATTAAATCTTATAATATCACCATCAAATTCAAAGCTAAGCATGCCTTTATCAACATCAATTTTTGTTCTTGCCGTTTTCATGAATGGACGTCCTAACAGAATCATGGATCTATGTGCAGAGAAGGAATCATCCATGTCAACTATGTAAAAATCTACAGGAAAAATCAAATCATTAACTTTTACAAGAACATCTTCAACCACACCTTAAGGATATGCATTAGACCTATCGGCTAACTGAATGATAACACGAGTTTCTTTCACAGGCCCTAATTGCAATTCCTTATACATAGACAAAGGTATAACATTGATGGACACGCCTAAATCTAGCATGACTCTCTCAACCTTCTTACTGCCAATGATGCAAGGAATAGTAAACATACCAGGATCCCTACATTTTTATGGTAATTTCCTTTGAATAACCGCAGACACATTTTTCCCAACTTTAATTCTCGCATCATTCCCATACCGCATCTTTTTAGCACAGAGTTCTTTCAGAAATTTTGCGTACCTGAGAACTTGTTTGATGGCATCAATTAAAGGCAAATTGATTTCTACCTTCTTGAACTGCTCGAGGATCTTCTTATCATCATCCTCCTTCTTATTTTGAACCAACCTGGAAGGAACATGAGCTGCAATCAGAGGGTTAGAAATTTTAGATTCAATACTGACCTTAGGTGGAATGAGTTCGGTAGTTAGTTTGTCATCTGCTCTAGTGTTGTTTTTTGGCTCTGCAGTATGCCCATCTTGCTCCTTTTCTTTCTTCTTAGCCTCCAACTCAGCTAACTCCTTCCCACTTCTCAAAGTGATAGCACAAACATGCCATTTTGGATTCATTTCAGTTTGGGATGGGAGTTTGCCCTGATTCGCCTGCATCTTGTTCATTTGAGTGGCAAGTTGGGTGATCTGTGTGCCCATACTCTCCAGAGCGGCTTGTGTCTCTTGCTGGAAAGCTTTCTGACTCTGTGCCAGACTATTAACAAGTGCGATGTTCTGTTCCAAACACTTCATGATTTCGCTCATACTGGGCGTAGACTTGTCAGTATGCCCATACTGACCACCCTACGGATGCCTCTGAGGTAAAACTCTGGGTACCTTTTGATCGGGTTGTCTCCAACTGAAATTTGGGTAGTCCCTCCAGCCTAGGTTGTAGGTATTTGAGTACGGGTCATAATTCCTCCATCTCAGGGCATCTTGCTGCGCATCACCGGACCCATAACATGCTTGCTCCGTTGGAGAATTTTGCAAGGTAGGACAAGCATTAGTGAAATGGCTATTCTCCTAGCAGACTCCACAGTGGATATTTTGAGCTTGCGCCACAGCTAGACCTCGAAGTAGAGAAGTCAGAGCATCGATCTTCTCATTAACACCGGAGCTCTCAGCTCACTCAATCCCCTTCACAGGTCTATACCGATCATCGTCCTCCTCTTCATATTGTTGACCTCCAGAGACCATGTCGATGATGAGTTATTTTGCCTCGGCCAGTGTCTTGTTGGTGAGAGATCCTCCACTAGCAGCATCAACAATTTTCCTGTCAAAAGTAGACATACCACGGTAAAATTAGTTGGTTAGCAATTGATATTCAGAGAAACCGTGGTCTGGACATTTGCGTCACAGTTGTTGGAATCTCTCCCAGTAGTCTGCTAGACTTTCATTCTACTTCTACTTGATGCTACTGATTGCCATCCACAAATTTACAGCCCTGGACTCCGGAAAAAACTTGCGTAAGAATTGTTTCTCCAACTCATTCCAGGTGGTAATCGATCCAGATGGAAGATCAAATAGCCAATCACGAGCCCTGCCTTGCAAAGTATGAGAAAAAGTTAGTAGCCTCAAATTATCGGAAGAAAAACCTTGAGGGTGAAGAGTAGAGCAAACTAAATCAAACTCGGCTAAGTGTTTATGTGCACTCCCTCCAGGCAAATCACCAAACTTGCGTAAAACCTGAGTGAAACCAGGTCGTATCTCAGAGTTATTTGCAATCGCAGGGAAAATGATGCAAATAGGTCGGTTGTTTCTGTGGTAACCCAATTCCCTGATTGGAGGTTCACGCTCAGGTACATTTTCGAGGGCTCGATTCCCGTCATTGGCCATGTCTTCTTCGAACAAATGATGAATATCAAGTGTTCCTAGATCAGATGTGGAAGCCTCCTTAGACTCCCTGGCAGACTTCATCAACTTTCTTAGAGTTCTCTCCGGCTCTGGATCAAAAACTAGATTTCCTTCTTGTGAGGATCAACTCATGCACTGTAAAAACAAAACAAAATAAAGAAAAATAGCAAACTGAAACTATTAGAATAATCACTGCTTAAAATCGATCCCCGGCAACTGCGCAAAAATTTAGTGCGTCATTTTTCACCAAAAATAATTACCCTGACAGAAGTCGGTATGCCTTTACTACACAGTACAGCGGTGAGTGAGATCGTCTCCCAAAGGATCGGCGAGAATTACTCTGAACTTCCAATCTGCAGAACTAAACTTCCAAAAGGGGTTTTTCTTATTGTGAACTAAAACAAACGAAAATAATAAATGAACATAGAAAACGGTTTAAGCAGATTAAGAGAATTATTCTGAATTCCAATTAACTCCACCCTAGCTTAACTAAACCGATCATTGATGCAAAGATTAATTTGATTAACACATGCAAATCAGTTATAGCCACCGAAGACACTTACTGACGCAGCCTAATTTCTCCATAGTTTCTCGATAATCAGAAAGATACTTCACCAATTATTTCCCTAATCAACTAACAACCGTGGGAGACACTCTATAGGTTTAATGAGCCAACAGCATTAAGAGCTAGAGAAACTCGATTCAAAACCAACAGACTCTGACACAGGACCGTTGAATTAAGACTGTTATTCTCTCGATTCTGAAGAACCGTTGTACCACTAATTAAACTTAAACCACAATTATGGATAGCTGGTTTAATTGGCTACTACTTAATTCTGAACTACTAAATATTCGCGACTACCTAGCAGAGACGAAACAATTAACGACTTTAAACCCTGAGAACAGCAGATGCATGCAAATTAATTAAACGAGAAAAGCAATTTAGATCTCACAGTTTAGCTAGGCCAGGGCTTCATTAGTTGTCACCAGAATAAGAATAAGTTTAGCTCGAATTCATAACTGGATTCGAACTATAATAATTGTTTTAGAAAATATATTGATGAAAAGAAACGAAATAGAAGAATAAAAATCTGCTCCACCGCGTCTCTGCTGCGTAAATCTCGAATGGAATATCAATTCTAATATCTCTATATATCCTTCAATATAATTGTTTAATTAAGAAAATAGAGTCCTAAACCTAATCTAACTAGGAAAGAGATAAAAATAGAGTCCGAAAGCAATAAAATAGCATCCAACTCGCGTCCAGGCCCAGAAACTCAAGCAATCTGCATGCTCCAGCCCAATTCACTCGTGCACAGGCCCAGAATCTGTCATCTCGGTACCCCTTCCAGGAAATATGCCCATTCGGCCTGGCTTCCAAACCCCCAGATTTTGTTCAATCATCTTGACTGCATAAATCTCCACAAAACTCGGCCAATTCCTTCATATTTGTGTTAATCACCTGCAAAACTCTCAAGGCACAACATTCTTCCAAAAATGTATAATTACAAGGCAATTAACATTGAGAATTCACACCAAATAGCCCAAAATAAGTAGGTAAGAATAGCCCGATCATAGATCTCGCTCGATCTTCAAGAAGACAGTCTTGAATCTGTTATCAACCTGGAGTGCTCTTTTCTCTTGAGCTGAGTGGTTGATCTTTAAGGGACTGTATTGAGAAGCTTTGCTCTTGCTGGAATTCTGCGTCAGCTTAGCAGCTTGCTTTGAACTTGAAGCACGCCTTCTCAGTTTAAGACTTTTCGCACTTTGAGAATATTGAGCTTTGAGTTGTAGGGAGAGAGAAAGAAATAGCTCGTTCTGCAAAATAGCAAAGTTAGATTGGCAAAAGTCTTGGCCAAAATTGATTTCACCCTCTTTAAATAGATGAGTGAATTTTGACTGTTATGATTGGTGATGTCTAAAAATCACCGGTGGCATTTTAATGCTTGTAGCCGTTTGAAGCTCTTTTAATAAACTAGCCGCTTTGGCTTTAATATTCTCTGCTCTAAGATTATCAGGATCTTCTAAAGATTTCCTGTTAAGATCTCCATTAACTGCTTGTTAGTAGAAGTAGGTGATTCGGCTATCATTTCATGGACATTCAGCTGACGGGCTCTCAGCTATCTCGGCTTTCAGCTCTGAGATTGTCCAGTTAGCAGATCTTCAGCTGCCTTGAGCTTCTATCATGATATTGTCTAGTTCAGCTGACTCATCAACTAAGCTTAAAAGCTTCTATTTCTAGACTTATTAGTTGGCTACCTGATTGAGCTTTTACCTTTTCTCTCTGAACTGATCTATGGTCAGTTAAGTGGAAGATCAATGCATTTAGAGCTGTTTTACCAATAAACTGATCTTTGATCAGTTTAGGATCAGCTCTGACTGATCTCTGATCAGATCAGTTTCAGCTTTCAAGCTGACTCTGTTCATCAGTCTATCTTGGCTTTTTGCTAAGACTGATGATTAACTCATCTGTGGATGCCTACCAGTCTCCAAAGTTCTCTTCCCCATTTATAGCTTATCTCCAGCGTTGAAGAGTTTACTCTGACTGGTCTGATCAAGGCAACCTGTAAGCTGGTTGACCATGCTTCTGAATAGTTGTCTCTCATCTCAGCTTGAAGTCTTATTTGGTCATTATCTCTGATTTTCAGCTTTTCATAACCTGCAGTTTTTCATTAAATCATCACACATGTTTTGACATTTCATCAAAGCCATCATTTGGGATTTTTCCAACAATTTTCCTAACACCACCTAACGTTGAAGGAACCTAAATCGGGCTATAGAATCTCCTCTCGATCTCATCTAAAGCCTAGCAATGCTAAGTAGTGGCCAAGTACTCAACATAAACAAGCACAATTCCAGCAACAAGAAATCAACTATCACAAGTATGGATCGAAACTAAATCGATTATCTACCCCCCCTAATGTAAAGATTTAGCCCATCATGCTCAAAACAAAATAAGAATCATACAAGTTCTTCATTTTATAAATCAAAAGATAAATAAAATATAAACTTCTATAATATTGTTTGTCTCGTCAGTTTTGGGACAATCCCCACAAATGAGAAAAAGTTAAAGAAAGAAATACCAAGAAATAAAACTCCTTGAGCAAGTCTGGCTTCCGCGGACGGCTTGGAGTTGGGCTCCTCTCTCGTGCCTTCTTCCTTAATCTTCGAGCTCCCTTACCTCTTTTCTCCTCTTTTTCCTTCTCTTTAGAATAGTGGTGTTGGTGAATGATGAAGCGTGGAGTGGTGACTGGTAAGGGAAATTGTCTCCAAAATCCCCCCTCCTCCAAGTTTGGAGTGAATGGTGAGAAGTGATGAAATTTGGTAGAGAATGCGTACTTAATCCCCCCAAAAGGTATGAATGAATGGATGGAGATGGTGGATGATTTATTGGTTAAAAGAGAAAGCAAAAAGGCAGAGTTATTAGTAGATGGTTCCCCAAACTCCTCCTACAACTCTAGAACCGTGTGCATTAAATTTCCACAGCTAGCCAAGTGGGTGGAGAGCATTAAAGAATGGAACTCCTGAAAACTGAAACTGGAACTGATCGAACAAAAGGTAGAAACTGATCAGGGGGAGGCAAAAATGGTTGGCCCACGCCTGTGGTGCCATCCCGCACCGGCGGACTGAGGAGCGTCACACCGGCGGGGTGCTGCGCCGTGGGCCTTGACTCGCGGTCATTTCACGGTCAGAATAAATCTCAAGAGAGACTTATCCTTATGCCCACAACAGGCATAGCCAGCAATGTAAGGAAAGGGTCGATCCCACGATGAGCTGCGAATTCTACCTTCCAATGTCACCAATTCTAAAAGTTGATGGTTGTTGTGGTCTCCGTACTTCGTATGTAAATACTTTAAAGTAATCTTGCAAAAAATAGAAATAAAAAGAAACAAAGAAAAATAAAGAAAATAATTAGTAGTAAAGTATTCCGGATTAGAACTTCGAATCAAACTTAACAAACATTTTCCCGATCATGGGCATACCAATTTCTTATGTGAATTAAATCATCTAGTTAAAGGCACCCGAATTTCTTCATTTGTGCCCAATCTATTCTTTCAGGTTAGATTAGAGGTGATTTCTCGTCCCCTAAACCCTAACTTGTTACCCAACCCCGATTTCTCATTTGATTGTAAGCAACAAGCAGCTTTATACCCTAGACAGACGCAGATCTATTGCAAACACTGATTTCTCGTGTGCCCACAATACCCCGTGATGTACCCAGTCCCTTTATGATCAACACACAGTTATAATTCATTGACCATATATAGATTTAGCGTGCCCAATTCTAATTAACGAGTGATCAACCATATTAACCATCTTAACATGCTTTAGTACAACAAAGAAAATAATACACGACGGAAACTAAATTCACACAACGTTATGCCCAAACTGCCTCACGGTATTTTCATGTTTGTTAAGTTATCATCTCCGTTCAATCCGGAATAAAAGATCTAGCCACGCATGCTAGACATAAACATAAAGATAATATTTAAAGACATGAAATTAAATAAAAACTTACTGAAATAAATAAGAAATGAGTCTCGACTCCAACGCTGAACTTAACAACATAAACTGGAAATCCTACATTCCGTGGGCATAAGGCCCAGGGAAACTGCTAGAAAATAAAGAACTAAAACTAAAATATGGATCTGGACGATTTGTTGTGTTTTTGGATTTTTATGTCGTCTTCTGGCATGCATGAATGATCCTCTCTAGTGGTATTTATACAGGTGAGTCGAATCCCTAGCATCCTTGGGCCACAAGTAAGTTTGAAGCTCAAATCGGCCCATGAAAAGACTTAATTCTGGACTGTCCGTCGGCGTGCCAATTATTTTCTTTTCTGGCAGCTGTACTTTCCTTGTACAGACAGATCAACTTTCCTTGTAGAGATAGGTCAACTTTTCTTGTAGAGTAGATTCTGATTCTATCTCTTCAGCTCGCGCCCACAGGAGGACGATTTCCTTGTGGAGAAGATTGATCTTCTAGAAGCTTCAAGATATATTCTCCAGATTTGGTAATTTCCTCTTTGACATGATCTTCTTTCCTTATTGAACAAAATCTGGAATATCTTGGATGACTTCTGTCAAACTTCTCGCATTGTGCCCATAACAAGTCTGCCAAGTTTAGAATCTCTTCGAGCCTTGTGGGCAAACAGCCATTTCTCAGCAACATTGAAATGTGATGGACTCTACAAGCTGGCACCTTTCATGGAGATTAGTGCTATGAAAATCTCATCGAGCTTGCATCATCGTATCTCAGCTCCAAAATGCCCAGTGTGTGATTTTACTCTCTTCATGCCCCTACTCATATTTCTGGCTCTTTCCAACTCTAAAACAACAAAAATAAGGACTAAAGAACGAGAAAAAGACTCCAAAAATACGAGAGAAATTGGACTTGTCAGGCCTCCTGCCGCGGCTACGGTGACTCCGCACCGTGGGGAGTTTCAGCTCTAGTTTTCGGCTTTGATTTTCAAATTTGGCGCTTGACATCAGTTGCGCTCCATCATTTTTGGCTTCATCAGTTGTGCCTCTTCAGTTTTGGCTTTAACTCTGCTTTACTCTTGGCGTCAAAGCTCTTCAGTTGCAGCTCCAGGCTCTTGGCTTCATCAGTTTAGTTCATAAGTCAGGGGACTTCAACTAATCCCATCAGTTATGGCTCCAGCTGCAGCTCCAAGCTCTCAACTCTGGCTTGGAATCTTCAGTTTGACCTCAAAACTGATCAGTTTGGGATGCGACTTGAGCTCAGCGAGACCCCCGACCAACTCAGCGAAGTGGAAGATTCAAGACACATCAACAAGTTGGGAGCTTCAGTTTGAAGCTTCAGCTCTTTGCCACCTTTGTGCCATAAAATCCTTCTTTTGGACTCAAAAGCTCAAGTTTTGCAAAAACCTGGCACAACTCACCATAAGAGAAAAAGTGAAGGAAATAACATAAAAATAACACGAAAATAAAGGAAACACACATACTAAAGACACCAAATTCCTATAATAAAATAGTACAAATAATCACCAATCATGGTACAAGAGTTAGTCTACTCAGTAGATGGAACAGTAGCAGCGGTATTGGATTACTTTAATTATCATGTCTGGACATGAGTCGGGTGATGCTGAGAGGGACGAGATCCAGAGGAAGAAGACTTGGCTAACAAAAGAAAGCACTGTGCCTTCCAATGTTCCGGCTACTGACAAAAGTTACATTCATTTGGTTTGGAACTCGGTTTACTCTGACTCTTGTTGTGATTTTGATGAGGACGTGAGTGAGCAGCCAAAACATTTTGATTTGGAGAGAAAAAAATTACCTTCATCGTTCTAGATTTTTAACGAGTTTCCTCAGCTAAAAGTTCATTAACAACAGAATCCATAGAGGGCAAGGGGCTACGATGCAAAATGTTTCCATGGAGTCCTTCAAAATCATCACGAAGAGCCATTAAAAACTAAACCAGACGTTGTTCTTCCCTCTATGAAATATAAGTAGAAAATGCTCTAAGTTCAGTAGATTCGGTAAGGGCTAATTGATCCCATAGATTGGTCATGGCACAACAGAATTCTTGGATACTCATCTCCTTCTAGGATAAAGACCGAATATCCATCTCCAACTGATACTTCTTAGCAAAATTCGATTGAGTATACAATCATTCCAAATGATCCCAAACCTCATTTTCCGTGTCATATATAGCCAACTGCATTCTAATAGAACTCTCAACAGAGTTGTTGATCCATGTAATGATTTTAGAATTGTTCATCTCCCAAACATCAACCTGCTCGGCATACTTCTCATTGTTTTGTTTAACCGGTTTGGGTTGAGTCTCTGTCACATATCCCCACATTTTCTTGCCCCTCAAAAAATTCTTCATTACATAGTTCCAATATGAATAATTCTTTCCATTCAAACAAATACTAATTGACTGCAAGGAGTCATCCCTCTCGATTGCCATCCTTACAGTCCCAAAGAAAATAATACAAACCCAACAAAAAATGGATACAAGTGCAGAATAGACGAAGCAGACTAGGGCACATACAGAAATAAATAGATTTCTAATGAATTCAGAAAAATAACCATAGATTGCGAGTTCACCTGAGAAGCGAAGGATCTTTGTGAACAGTAACAACAAAAATCCGCGATATTGGGCACCAAGCAAGAGATTAATCTTGCTCTGATACCATGTAAATTAAACAATAATCATAGTATAACTCATGAATTCAAAGAATGAAGAAGAAAGTGTATTGCAAAGGAGTTGTTCAACCAAAAAGGAGGCTTACAAAAGTGAAGTGCAAAAAGTATGAGGCACAAGTCCTATGCAAATATTCTTAAGGGATACATTAGGGCAACAAGGAAAAGACTAAACTACCCTCAATGATAAAACAAGAAAAATACATTTATATTTTATATTTCCAACACAATAAGCGAAGCAACATTGAAGGAATGCAACTACGGCGGCAATTCGGCAGATTATAGCAGTTGTTATTCGTTTGAGTCAAGTCGAACATCAGCATGTTCTAGGACGGTCTTCCATAACAATGAGGGAGGAGTGTTGTCTTCAATCAAAAGAAGAAGTAAGAGAGATAAATATGATAGTTGTTTGGTTGCTGCTATATCGTGAATTGAAGAAAAGGGAGAGAGAAAGTTGGTTTTGTTTTCTAATCTTATTTGTTTTGCAGGTGGGCTTTTCTTAAAACAAAATGAGAAGTGGGAATTAATTGGAAAGTGGGCCAGGAGGTTGGCTTGGCTTGATTAATATATTTCGAGTTTTGGTTTTAGAAAGAAAATGGGAGAGCTAGTCAGCTGGGACGAGAGTGGGATTCATGTTTCATTTATTTTACTTAAGGATTTCAACTAATAATTAAAATTGATTATTCATCATTGCAGTTATTATTGGTATTTTTTCATGCATTATCTTTCATGCATTTAGTAATTGGCATTTAGATGATCACGTAGATTGCCTAGCAAGTTAATTAATTAATTTGGCCATGCATTTATTCATTTCAAAATCATATAATGTTTCACGTAATTACGTACTAGGTTACTAATTAATTTTAATTAAGCATGCATCATATTATAGGAATGGTTTAGTCACCTGCATAAATTTGCGTATCATGTTATTCATTTCATTAATTAAAGATAATTAATTTATAGGCAAGACGCGCAGGACTTAATCAGTTAATATCAAGGTCAAGGTCAAGGTGGGGTTTTACATTGATTTTGTCCCTATTATCCTCTTTATATGTTTTATTGAATGTATGTGATGTCACAGCATAGCAAGAGCCTTTGGACTACACGCAGAGCCTTCGGGCTAACACGCAGAGCTTTCGAGCTATCAAGTAGAGCCTTCAGGCTATATGGTTTGGTCTACGGACTGAACACAAATTACTATTCGCATATTATTTCTGTTTAATATATAGTTTGGATAATTGGACACTCCCCACTGAGTTAGTAGTACTCACCCCAAAAATTAGTATTGTCTCGGGTGATGCGTAGCGGGCAAGATGTGATGATAGTAGTCAAGTGGTCAAGCATGATTAAAGATTTAATTTATTTTTTTGACTTTTTTTTGTAATAAATGTCAATCTATGCCATAAACTTCCGTTGTATTTAAAGAAAAAGTATTTTATTAATGAAAAGTATGGATAATGTGCATTTTTCTATTAAAAGTGAATTTGGGGCATTACATTTTGAATGTACGAAATATTTATACATTTCTCTCTCAGTTAAATATATGATTATTTGTTTATATAATATGTTTTTAATATTTATTTACTTAATGAAGTAGATTTTTGTTATGCACAATAAAATGACATCCCCTTAAATTTTTTTACTGGATCTGTCTCAGGATAAACTCTGATTAATTATGACACACACATATATGGGAATGTATAAATGAAAAATTAATTGTGATGAAGATTATTCCTTAATGATAGTGTCAACAATAACTTGTGTAATTAAGATTTTCTTTATATATAAATTAAAAGATTAATTATGATGAGCACCGCTCAGTTTTACATAAAGCGGTCGTAAATAGATATTGCAAGTTGTGAAGACATGTGTGGATCGAGCTGTTCCAATCCATTAGTCTTTTACGTGAATGTAAATGTAAATTACACTTTGACACCTATATATTGGATACTTTTTTAGCAATGATCTACTTTTTTTTAAATTAGTAAAATAATATCCATTTTTTTAAAAAAATTATAAATCTAACATTCAATCAATTTTAATTATGATCCAAAAATCATACTTAATTGATTGTAATTTGATATTTATTGACTGGATGAATATTTTCTATGTGGCTAGAGAAAACAGAATATTAAAATATAATTAATTATGTACCATTTTCAAACTGTAAAATTGATTAAATGTTAGATTTGCGAATATTTTGAAAAAAATGGGTATTGTTTTGTCAAATTTGGAAAAGTTAGTCATTTTTGAAAAATTACCGAAAATGTAAATATCAAAGTGTAATTTACCCTTTATTTAATTAATTTAACCACAAAACTCTAGCTTGTGAAGCAAATGAAATTCTCTAATCAGTTTTATCAACTCCCACTTTTTATATATCGCATTAAGAATTTTATTAGATTTTTTTTTAATTTCAATATATTTTTATTTAGTTTAATTTTACAGTTATTATTTAAAGTTTGTTCCACCTGATTAGGTTTATAATATTTTATAATTTGTTCCACCTGATTAGGTTTATAATATGGGTGTTTCTATTCACACCACTAATTTTTCATTATACACCACATTTACTAAATACACCACAATTTAAATTTTTTTTTATTAATTTTACTTTATACACCACATTTATTTCCAATTTTATCCACTAGTTTAAAAAATCTATTTTTTTATGACAAAGAAAATACAGCCAGTAGTCAAGTCTGCATTCAGAAATTATTAGCATTGAAAATTGCAGAAACTAAATGAACAAGAAAGCGTTTCCAGATCATAAGCTTGAAAAAACAAAAACTGTCGTTAGGATCCTCGTCGAAAGGAAGATATTTTCCTCATTCTTTCTTTCTGATCCCATGAGATATGTAGATCCCCTTCCAATAAGAAACAACAGAGTATCAGCCAAAGAAATGGCAATGGAGGTGAGCTTTATCCATCAGCCCCTTCAAATATGTATGCTTATGAATACTCTGAAAAAACTTTTGCTTCTCAATGAGCTTCTCTCTCGGCCTAAAGGGGTCTCATTCTCAACCATCCTGAATTGCAGATGTTGAAGAATCACAAGCAAGGAAAAGTATAAGAAGATAGAAGAGATTGGGCGAGATGGAATCTCATTCATTTAATATCAATTAAAAAACAAAAGAAAATGAAAATTTGGAAAAATCATTGTTGTGAGCAGAGAAAACACCAGCTACGCACGACATCGTGAGGGCACCGGTGGTCGGGCAGCCGAACTCCTCCTCGGCTTGGCTGAGAAGGGCGACGAACATCAGGAGGTTCAAGAACTGGGTTGGCATGACGAAACGACAGCACTCCGTGCCGACGTAGACCGCTACAGAGCCGGAGAGAGTGCAGCAGTTCACGCCGGTCCAATTCGTTAGAATCATCTGGGGAGGTGTAGATTATTTAAGGATATTTAAGTAAATTATTAATAATTTATTTCTGAATTAAATTAATGGTGGTGTATATTGAAGTTTTGGTGGTGTATATAGCAACACCCTTATAATATTTTTTATTATCTGATTTGTATTTTTAGTTAACATAATTAATTACTAGGGTTGACTATTCCATAATTAGGATGTATAATTTTTTTAAAAAAATTATTTTTAATAATAAATGTTCATTGCAGTTGATTTATAATTAATTTTATTTTTATGATAAATATTATTAAAATATTAATTTTACCGCGAGATAAAAGAATGAGATAGAAAAACTAGACTAGACTGTGAAAATTGCCTTGAACTCATAGTAGCTCGAAATCACAATTTACAAGGGACCCATAGTGAGAAAACCATTTCCCATTTTGATTAGGGATAACATATTAAATGCAAAAAAAAAAAAAAAAAAAGAATGAAAGAAAGAATTAAACTAGGGAAAATTGCAAGCGGCGCCGTTGAGATGTGATCATCGCCCTCGCCTACATAAAGGGAAGATTGCAACTTGCAAGGAACTCTTTGTACCCTTCTCACTATTAATAAATATTATACATTCTATACATACCATTTCAATAAAATAATTAAATAGGGAGATATTGGAGATGGGATTACATGGGAAGTTGATAGCAGCAATAGAATTCAAAGCTAGTGGAGATGTGTTCCATGAAATATTTAGGCACGGGCCACAAGAACTGTGCACAGCCAGCCCTAACATACAAGGTTGTGATCTTGATGAGGGTCAATTTGGCCAAGTTGGTGCCATCATTAGTTGGACCTACACCCATGGTACATACGTACTCATCTAATACTGTCTAACCATCGATCGTAGCTATCAAAATTTTAATTTTTACACATAATTAGTTTAAACATATGTATTCTATATTCATATATTTTAATTCGATTTGCTCAAATTATTATAGCATATAACTCGTGATACTATAAAAGTGAACAAACAAATTAAATTTAATTTGCGATGCACAGATGGAAAATAGCTCATAGCAAAAGAAGTGATCGAAACCATTGATGAAGAGAAAAGATTGATTGTATTAAAGGTATTGGAAGGAGACTTGTCGGAGAAATATAAAAGTTTTGTTATTACATCCCACGTGGAGACTAAGGGAGATAATATTGATTTGGTGATGTGGACCATAGATTACGAGATGCTTAATGAAGATGTGGGCCATCCCATTTCATTGTTCTCCTACTTCATCGACATCACCAAACACATCGAAGCTCACTGTATACCATGTCCAACTGCCTAGAAAGAGGGAGCTAGGTGTGATTTTTAACAATGTTTGCCTTTTCGATCATGTGTAATAATAAAACCTTTGTTTCAAGATGTGTATTTATTTCTTCCTAGAGAGGGAGAGACCGTCTGTGTTTGTGTATGCACACCCATCATAGAATTACCTGTTCAATGGTGTAGAGTGTCTTATCTTGAGTTTCGAAGTTTTCTGTCATCAAGAATTTTTCAATATTGATATATGAAGTCATGTTTGGTTTATAGTATTGACATTGAGTATGCTTGATTAATAAAATAATCCAATATAATTACAGGTTTGGTTCAATTGATAGAATCCGTGATTGTTGATAAGCTCGGAGTCTATTTCCTATCACCCATTTAATTGATAACTTACCACCTTAATATTGACATGATTATTTTTATTCATCAACTCCCATTTTTTGGACTTCAAATAAAATTACCTAACTACCCTAAAATAGACATAATTACAACTTTAAATTATAATGAAAATTTTGTGTGTAGGGCAATTTAGATAATCTCCTACATTTTAATCATAACCCTCTCATATGGACAGATTATTGACAATCGATATAAAAGCGTTAAAATTTTAACCAAATCAATCTTATTTATCCCATCCACCAAACCAAACGAGGCCTAGGGAGGGCACTGGATAATGGACCCTATGAGCAGTGGCGGATCCAAGAAAAAAAAACAAAAACTTAAGGGCGTCATTATAGTGTGCATAAAAAAATATACGTATGCAAATAAATAAATAATTATTAAGAACATATGATCATATCAAAATCATAACTCTAAATGAGATAAAAATGTATAAATATTTTGCACATAAAAAAATGATCTAAAAATTGATAGCCGGTGTGGTTGTAGTTGGCAAGGTCGCCTAGTTGAGTACTCTCTTCGTACTTGATTGAGAAGAAGATGGATAAATTGGAGGTTGTAGTGGGGAACCAACCACAACAAAGCCTGGAGCATTACAAAGTTATATCTGTGATGAGAGTTAAATCTTTTAAAGAGCCAAAGATTCCTTGTGGTGAATTCATTGAAATAAAAGTTGAGGATGACTTAAGAGAGGGAAATGATAAGAAAAGAGAATCAAATTAGTGGGTTGAGAAAGCTTCAAGTAAGCCGTCATCGGTACACATAGCTCCTATTCCTATTGCCATACATTATCTTTAAAGATTGAAGAAGGGTACCATGATGGAACAATTTGCTAAATTCTCAGAGATATTTCGAAAAATCAACATCAATATCCCTCTTGTGAAAGTCTTCGAAAGAATGCCAAACTAAGCAAAAATTTTCAAAGAGATGCTTTCAAAAGAGAAGTTAAAGGATCATGAGATGGTGAGCCTTGTAGAGGAGTGTAGTGCAATAATTTAAAGAAAGTTGCCACTAAAGCTCAAGGATTCGGGGAGTTTTGTCATCCCTTGTGAAATTGGGGAGAAGATTTTTGGAAATGCCTTGTGTAATCTTGGTACTAGTATTGATCTCATGCCCCTATCCTTTTTCAAGAAGGTCAATGTTGGGAAGCTCAAACCAACAAGTATTTTCTTACAAATGGCGCATTGCACATTAACATATCCAAAAGGTATCTTAGAAGATGTGCTTGTGAAAGTGGACAAATTTATCTTCTCGATTGATTTCTTGGAGCTTAATATTGAAGAGGACAAAATTGTGCCTCTTATCTTGGGGAGGCCATTTTTGAACACTGGGAGAGCTTTGATCAACATGGAGAAGGGTGAACTAATCCTCTGAGTGCATGAGTCAAGATTCGTGTTCCTCATTATCATGAAAATGGGAGCTACAAAAAATGATGAGCTTAAAAGCATTGGTGAGTGCAAGGTGGTCCAAAAGGTAAAGCCGAAGGAGAATAGTATAGAAGTAAAGAATGAGGAAGAAATGCCCAAGAAATACTATAGGATCTTAGATCCGGATTTAACCTTAAAACCTCAAAGAAAGATGAGAGGAGTTCGAAGGTAGCATCAAGTGCTATCAAACTTGTTGTGACGGTTGTAAGTCCGTCTAAAATAATCCACTTCTTCTCTTTC
Source organism: Perilla frutescens (assembly GCA_026008535.1). Taxonomy (NCBI): domain Eukaryota; kingdom Viridiplantae; phylum Streptophyta; class Magnoliopsida; order Lamiales; family Lamiaceae; genus Perilla; species Perilla frutescens. The sequence continues at coordinate 46,420,902 of BRKX01000010.1, read as the reverse complement.
AAACTTATTTGTACTTTGTTCCGAATAAGTTTGAGGGAGAAGGAAGTGTGGTTATTTTGGACTCCTTTCTATTTATTTTTGTTTTGCATTACATTTAGTTTGCATTAAATTTTTTGGTAAAATTGTAAATTTTAAATTTCTCATTCTCCTCTGCCATGCCATACACAAGATTTTATAGCCTTAACATCTTCTTCTCTTTTGATGGTGGTTGTGGTCGCATAGGTGGTCCATCCTCTGGCCTCTTCCATCGAAAGTTCTCATGGTCTCTCCAGCCAGGGTTATACGTCTGGGAATGTGGATCATATCTCCTGGGATGCCCATTCTGTCCACTGACCGCATTCACTTTTTCCACTTTGTCATGTAGAGTTGGGCATTCATCAGTGAAATGAAGTACACTCTTGCATACCCCACAGGGTCAGGGCTTCTTCTCCATACTCACACCATACAGGATCTTCTTGATTTTGTCGCACAATCTGTCAATCCTGCTGTCTTGGTCTGCTGCTCTCTCTAACTCACTTACAACATGTATGCCCTCTCCACCGAAGTCTCGGTTGTCTTCAACCATCTCCTTGATAATTCTGAATGCTTTAACAGGCTCCTTATTCAATATAGACCCTTTACATGAGACATTCACAATCTTCCTCTCATGTGGTCTCAATCCTCCGACGAAATACTTAATCAAATCATGTTCAGTAATCTAGTATTATGGGCATTTCACCAGCATTGCCTAGAATCTTCCCTAGTATTCATAGAAACTTTCGTTGGTTCCCATCATCAGGCTTTCAATCCTTCTTCTCATCTCCTAGACTCTAGATGCTAGGAAATATTTTTTCAAAAACTTCTTTTGAAGTTGTCTCCATATGGGCACAACATCAGTCAATAGTGTATATAGCTAGTCACATGCCTCATCTTGAAGAGTGAAAGGGAATGAGACCAACCACACATACTTCTCTCGTCCATAGTCGAATGGTTAATTTTGGCAAACCATCTTAAAATCTTGCAAGTGTCTTTGTGGATCCTCTCCAGCATCCCATGGAATTTTAGCAAGATTTGGATAAAGTTTGCACGAATATCCTAGTTCTGAGTCACTGCTGGGAGTGTAATGCCCATTGGGCGTAGATTCATGATAGTCGGGAAGACTAACTGCCTTAGAGTTTGATTATCTTCTTCGTTTCCTGCTGCCATGTTGTGAACTCAGCCATTCTCAAATTGTCATTCCTCCTCATGCCCTATGTCTTCTTGATCTTCTGGTGGTGGTATGGGCTTACGAGGTTCGTTTGTAACTTGTTGTGCCCTCTTCCCTGCTGCCATGTTCTTTCTCGAAGTCTTCTCTATCTCCGATTTGTATAATATGATTTCTTTTGAAGAGTTCCTGGGCATCAACTTCCAAGCACACATGTTTGGAAAGTAAAATCACTGGAAATCAGCTCCCCGATAATGATGCCAATTTTGACACGCGGTCATTTCGTGTTTCAAAATAATATTAATACTCCTATGCCCATAGCGAGCGTAGCTAGCTATGAGTAAGGATCAATCCCTCAGAGAGCTGATATGATTATACCTTCGGGTCACCAATCACAAAAGGGGTTGGTTTATGTTGTCACCTTACTGGAATGTAAATGTGCAAAATAACTAAAGATAATATCACATAATAAAAGTTTCCGGCATTTGAACTAGAATCTGATTTAGGCTTTATTCACTCGATCATGGACACACTGATTTTTTGCATTACTATGCCACCCAGTTCTGGAGATCGGATTCCTCACTACGTCTCCTCATTCATCCATTTAGAATAGGTTTAAAAGTGATTCCTCGTCGATTATTACCCATCCCCAGGTTCCCCAAAGAGATGTAAATGAATAGGCAGCAGTGTGCCCAAGACGAACCCAAGTTTGTTGTGTTTATTAATTCCTCGTGTGCCCACAACAACCTACTGATTTCCCATTTACTGTTTGAATTAACACACAGTTTCGATTCGCTAATTCAATTAATCCTAGTGTGCCCTTTACAACTAAAGAGTGATCAGCCACATTAGTCATTTTAAACACACAATCACTTGGAATAAGATCGAAAATTGGCAAAAACCATTCATGTAGTAATATACCCACATGGCCTCATGAGTTTAGAATTTAGTCTAAACCATTATCTATCATTCAAACAGCGAAAATTGAAATCTAGCCACTCATGCTGGATGTATTTTTGCAGAATTTAAAGACATAATGAAAAGAAATAAACTTACTGAATTAAATAGATAAACAGCTCAAATCTAACGTTGAGTATAGAACAAAATCCTAAGTCCCGAGGGCATAAGGCTCCTCAGATTGTTTGGCTGTCGTAGCAGCTTGAAAGTAAAATAACAAAACAGAAATTAAAGTGCAGAAAATAAAGAGTATAATTGATTGTTTGTTTCCAAAAAGCTAGCATGTTTAAATAGAGAACAAGTTGAGTACAACCTCTCCAATAGACAGGGGTTTTCAATTGTCTTCCCGAAAATGGTGTGCCCCACTTCATTACTGGACTGGATAAAGCTTATCCAGTCAGGTTGTTGATCAAATCCTGATTTTTCAGGGATTTCTTCTAATCACTTCAGGCTCATCCCTCCAACAGTCCTGCCTTATATCAACTCCTCTCGGATCAGTCCCCATCATCCATGTCTATCTCCAGTCAACTGAACCCTGTAATTCCCGCGTGTGCCCTCTCCAAAGCTTTGGTCGAATCTGCACGAGCAATGTGGACACGGCATCATCTAGTCAGCTCAATCATTTTTTGATATGCTCATTCTGCCTCCTGAATGTAAGGATGTTGCTGAAGAAGTTCCCGAGTGCCTCTGAGTACTACTTATAGCGTTGAGATATGCATAAATAATTAGGCAAAATGCCTCTTTCGCCAGATTTGGCCTCTGAAATGCCCTTGACCGCTTTCCTGGTTCTTTTCGACTCAAAAACAACTAAAAATGACATTTAGAATACCTAAAATACCCATAAAAACACGAAATAAATGGCTGTCACTATACAATAATTTGATTTTAAAAAATTAATATTGGAAAGTATAAAAATGGAATATTCCATTATAGGGTGAAATGTAAAGTTGAGGTTAGAAATAATTTGTTACCACATATTTTCCTTTACAATAGGGTTGGAGGGACTCTAAAATAGAGGAAATGGTTTGAGATGCTCTGAACATAATCTTTAATTGTAAAAAAATTTGAGAAACACTATTGGAAACTCATATGCCAATGAACATAACATATATTTCATTATCATGAACAAAAGTATCACTAATTACACATAAAAGAATCACTAATGATCTTCTATCGGATCTTGATCTTCTACCTTAGAACACCAATAATGATATCTTCTAATGCACCACCAACAACACAACAATAGATCTAGGAGGGTATATATTTATATTTCTCAACTACAAATCCAAACTCCAAAAACAGATCTAAGAATTCTCAAAATAACATAAATCAAGCACATGACAGAACTCCTAGCTAGAATTTGAAAACAAGTCAAGCATTCAAGCCACCCACCAATACCACAACTCAAAAACCCCAAATCATAACACATCTAATGACAAGAAAATCATATAATAGAAATGAAAACAAAAAATTACGACTAAGAATTTGTGAAAGAGACCCACTCAATGTCAAGACCGATAATGAGGCACTGGAACTTGTGGCGATAGATAAACTCCATCTCAGAGATCCACTTGGAGTTAGTGGCATGGTGGCGAAGAAAGAAGAGTTGTTGCTCATATTGACAACGACGAAAATTGCGCCCTCAACTTCGTTGTCACAAAAAAAATGAAATAAAACAAAAAAAAAAACTCAAATATCCACTAGGAGACATTAGCGTCAATGGTATAGGAGTTGTAGCTCTTGCTGAAGATGATGAAGCCACTGAAGATGTCTTCAACGTCATTGTCACAAACAAAAGAGAGAGAAAAAAAGAGAGGTCAAAGTGAGAGAGATATCAGGGTTTGCAATTTAGAATGAAACAAGAGATGAATGAGAAATACATGCAAATTTTTTATTGTGTTAATATAGAAAACTAATCATTTTTTACTTAGTAAATTATGTAAATAACCACTTTTAAAAAAATATATTATTAGCCATTTTAGAGGAGAAGTACAACAATATCCTTATAAAATTATTTATCATATTTTTAAAATATAATTATATTTAATAAAAATAAAAGTCATCTCCCTCCCATCTTTTTTATTTCCCCCTCTCTCCAACCCTTACAACCCTCACAACCTCCACCTTCTCCTCTCCCAACCTCTCGTCCATCTCCATCTCTCCTCTCTCTCTCTCTCTCTCTCTCTCTCTCTCTCTCACCGTGCCCCCTCAACCCCCCCAACTCCTCCTCGGTCTCTCTCTCTCTCACACAACTCACACCTCGTCCCTACGGCCCTCTCCCTTTTTAATATATACAAATATGTATTTGTAATATTTGAGATTTGGCGAATAAGAGGATCGAATGACTATGGTTAGTCATATAATAATTTATATTTATATTGGTGCAAGAATTTATGATGGCGGAAATTATGATGTATTCGTGTATTTACATGATTTTGCACTTATGCACGAGTGGAAATCAGGTATTTGTATATTTGTACTATTTTTCAATGGTATGCTAGTGAACACACTCATGTGTTCATGCATCTATTCAAAATTAAACACGTACACAAATACACAAATGATATCACTTGTTCACTCGTGCACCAATTAAAAAATGAATAACTACATGATTTCACGAATTACTTAATTCAATCATGAACTCGTGTAGTTGTTAACAAATGAATTAATACACGAGTAGGCATAATGGTATATTCGTGCAGCATTTAAAAAATGCATTATTACACAAATACATGAATGAATTTACTCGTATAGTAGCTCATTTTTAAATTGCTACACAAATTGATAATAATTTTTGTGTACCAATCGAATCAACTACAATACTCGTGTAGCCATTAACAAATGATTTGCTACACGAATCAATTTCAACACTCGTGTACCGAACGAAATCACTTTGTGCATTAAAGAACATTTATTTTTTCATACATTCCAAAGCAAGATTGAAAAACAAATAAATATCTAGATTGATAACGTCGATGCAGGAGAGAGAGAGAGAGAGAGAGAGAGAGAGAGAGAGAGAGAGAGAGAGAGAGAGAGATTTGCTAATATTAGTGGTTTATGAATGTATGAATAATGATTTTTAATAATAATTATAGAACTAAGGACATTGTAGTACTTTTTATGATAATGGCTACAAATATCATTTTCTTAAAAAGTGGCTATTTACATGATTTACAAAGTAATAATGACTATTTAAAAAATTTCCCTCTTTTTAGTTATATGTCTGACATAAGCTCTTATGTGCACATGTTGTATTGGAGATTTTGGTTTCAACAAAATTAATACTAATATAAGTATTTTGGAATTATTTGAGGAAATAAATATCATTAAACTACTTTTTCAAAAGAGTTAAGATATTACTAATTTTCTATTTACCCTACTTAAGAAGAGGTTCATTCAAAACGGGCTAGGCTCTCCGGACTGGCCCATCACTACTCTTTTCTCTAGTATTCTCTATTCTTCGGTTCTGTATCTCGATTTTCTCCCTCATTTCTTTCATCGTTGACTGCAAGTCTCCCACCTCCAGCAATCACCACGCAGCGGCAGCCGGCAACAACTCTTCAATCTTCATCACACATCATCATCGGCTTCAATCGACACCAACTCCTCAATCTTCATCCCAAGTCACTGGGCTGCTAGCTATAGTTTTGGAATTGAGTTAGTTTGGTATTAAGTTTGAAATTAAATTGAGTTAGTTTTGTGCGGCAACATAGATCAGTACTATTATGTGTAATTGAGTTTTGTATTGAAAGAAAAAAAAAGTTGTTGATCGACAAAGCCCGCGTGCCTAAGCGGGCACGGATAGGGCCTCATTTTTTAGGCCCACCAAATGGCGGGCTTTCCAAGCCCACAGCCGCCCCACTCGTCAGCCTGTGTTTTGACAGGTCTAGGTTCATAGTACATACAATATTTATTATGTATGAACATATATATTACTTAGAAATGAACTATGTTAAAAGATAATGAAATATGATTGAGCATATTTAGAACAGAATTTAATCTTTTTTTCCTTTCAAAACAATTAACAATCATATTACTTCATCATCTATGTATATATTTTTTTATATAGAAAGAAATATTAGTATATTTAAAAGATATACATAATATATGGTTATATTTAACTGTGGAAATATTTAAAACTTATACATATATTTTAAATGTATTAAGGATTATAAATTATAAAATGATTCTCATGCATTGCAACTGAGAAATATTGGTTAGTTAAAATGTGGGTAATGAGTACAGATATTGGTACTTAGATACAAGAGAGTACAGAAACGGGCATAAGAATTGCTACTCGTGCGTATACGAGGACTGGTACTTACTTTTTTTAATTGGAGGTATGGCGACGGATACCTTACCCATTATCATCCATATTGATTCAGTTTCTTAAATTTATATTAGGCTTATGGTAAAATAAACACAGTGACCCATTATCATAATGGGCTATTTAAGTTATATAAGTAATAGTTTTACAAAAAACTCTGAATGAAAAAAGATTAATCGGGGGTAATTATATTCACAACTCCCAATCGACTTCCTCATCTATAAAGAAGAGAGGCCCCGTAGAAGACTCCAGGCCTTCCTATTCCCGGAGCCAAGGAATCTCTTTCTAGTGGAAAACTTTAGCCAGAGGGTTAGGCCCTTCCAAGTCCTCTTATTATGCTCGCATGGATGGTCCTTTTTTCCTTTTCTTTTGGTGCTTACCTCCCTTCCAAGCTAGAATTCTGTAAATGCCTTCTAAAAGCCCTCCTTGTGAATAGCTTCTTCGGTCGAGTAGCTGTGCACCGGCATAACGAGATGATATAGAACCCTTCTCATACGTAGGAATACCCCCATTAGCCAGCTTTTATAGCAAATTCTATTTGTTTTTCGCCGCTTTGGGCCTCAGGGCAGGAAAGCCAGCAAAGAAAGGAAAGAAAGAGAAACATAAGAAAAAGAGACATTGATTTGATTCCTGCCAGGAATGAACTTTCAATCCTAGCTAGCTCGGGTCGTAATAGGCAGTTCAGCCTGTTCGGTACGAGATATTAAGGTGTGATGTGAGCGCATTCAACGGACATTCAACAATATAACCCCGAAACGAGGCAACCCCGTTCACTCCGATAAAAAAGGTGTCAAGTCTGAAAGTCAAGACTGGGCAAGAAGAGGGAAAGGATATCTGGATTGAAAACCCAGGTCAAGGAGCTCTCTCGAACAGGGAACTATTTTCTCTTTATAGCCCCTAAAATTATTTAAATTACAATTATTATTTTTTTAGACATTTTTATCCCTATAATTCCCATTTAAAAGACCTAACAATTAAAATAAAAAAGAGCTGTCAATTACTACCATTTCATAGATGGAAAAGAGTTTATACTATGTCATAGCTGGAAAAGAAATGAAATTCTATAGAGGTCTGTCAATCTCTTTTGTACCTTCAAAATGGCACGGGGAAATACTTGTATACCCTTCAAAACATTGCACAAATAATTTGATGAGGAAGTACTAAACTAAATTTACACAAACCCAGCATCATTTTCTTCATTTATTTTGTATTCAAGAATGATGAACCTTAATCAATTTTGGTTATGGAAACAAAGTTGAACAAGAAGTATTAAGATTGGAGATAAGAGATATTCCCAATAATTTTTCGATAGCGTGGCGTGAGAGAAAGAGATGTTGGAAAATTGGATTTAATAAATTGAGTTTTGACTCATTTTATCCGATTTTTCATGACTGGAATATTTAATTTTGGAGAAATTAAATACCGTACGATTGTTCTATGTTGTGAATAATCGCAGTATTTTTATTTGCTCAAATCCGATTTTCGGTGAGTGAGAAATAAATGGTTGAAGTTGGTCACACGATTGGACATTTATGGTGTGTGGGATAATGTGTTTAAGACACATTAAATAATCCCACATTGATTTCTTAATCAAGTTAAGAAGTGTATTTAAGTGTATTAACACTTAAGTGAAGTAATTAAGTGCACAAGGATGTGGGCCATGAGCGCACACGCGCGCGCCCGCCCGTGCCCCAGCCCCAGCCCGGTGCCGGTGCACGTCTCGTCCTCGTCCTCAGACTTGGACCTTGGCAATTAGACTTTGGGCGTACGTGGACTTCTGGGGCTTAGCTGTATCAGTTTTACGATATAGAAACGGTCGGGTCATGGAGCGGGTCGACATTGTACAGAAACGGTCATGGAACGGGTCGACATTGTACATAAATGGTCGTGGAGCGGGTCGGTGGATCGGTTGACTGGATCGCCGGGTCGTGGGTGCACTTAGTGGTGCATGTCCAGCATTGAAGTGTGTAACTCCTAGCTGAGTTAAGTGGCTTCAATGGTGCAACTCCCACCTGGAGCTGGTTGAGTTAGTGGGCTGGACTGTAACCGAAAGTAACTCCTGTCGGGAGTCAAAGTCTGCAGCTGCCTTGGACACGTGTTGGGATCTGAGCCGACATGGGACACCTGTCGGGACCTGTAGAAGGTAACTCCTGGAGGGCTTAATGGCAGAGCTGTAACTTCTGGGGATTACAACACCTGGTTTGAATGCCCTCAAACCCTAGCTGTCCCCTGCAGTGGGGATGTGCCTATAAATAGGACATCCTGCATGGTCCAAGATACCACATTCTCCTGGAGGACTTAATGGCAGAGCTGTAACTTCTGGGGGTTACAACACCTGGTTTGAATGCCCTCAAACCCTAGCCGTCCCCTGCAGTGGAGTGCCTATAAATAGGACATCCTGCATGGTCCAAGATGCCGCATTCTGCACAAGCATAAACATATTGTTGCATACTTCCTTTCGAGTCTTTGATTCCCAGTTCTCGACGTTGTCTAGTTCGCCGGAGCCTTGCCGGACTTGTGGTGCTACTGCCGAAAGGACGAAGCCGTTTCATCTTTGAGAGACGAATCGCCAAACCGTGAGCACTAGCCGGGGCGTAATTTGTCTTGCGGAGAGAGGTCCCCTCGACTCGGCTTGCCTGAACCTGCTTCAGTTCCAGTTTGTTTGTTCTTAATTTCTGTTATTTCGATTGTTGCATTAGTTCTTCTTCTACTCCTTCTGTTTCTTTGTAATTCAGATTGTAACAATTTTAATCAAGTGTAACGTTGCTTCTATAACAAGAGAATTAGGGTTAGAGAGAATAAAATAATTACATCAATCAAATCAAATTAATTAGCTTTAAATTCACTCTGTTTTTATGAACTATATATGCCTATACGTGTGTGTAATTAATATCAATATAGGGGAGTTAATGAAGGAGAGAGTTTTTGATGAAGATTAGTTCAATTTCTTCTTGTTTACAAACGATTTATTTCCCAGCAAATATTTGCAGCATTCTATTTTCTTTCTTTTTTAATTAATTATAAATAGGACGGGGCTGGGAGCTTTATTTTATTTTGCTAGGCTTTGTTTTTAAGTTTGTGAGGGTTGTATGGACAAAAATGTCCAATGAATTATAATTGCATTTTAATTAATTTTGGGATAAAAAAAACAGAAAGATTGTGAATAGAATCACCCTTAATTAAGCCTGAGGTTCAATGAGTGGAGCTGACCCAAGTCCAGCCCATATTGACTATGGGCCAACCTAGGACCAATCCACAAAAATTACAAATTAAGTTGGTCAGATTTAAGCGGGCTACATGGACACATATTGGGCTTTCATCAAAGTTTGGGCCCGACAAGGCCGACTAGAGGCACAACCCACAATAAATGGATAATTCTAAACACAACTCACGTTTTACTCTTTATAGTCCCACATTTAAAAATAATTCAATTATAATTTAAATCTACTATTTTAATTACCCATGGTCCCTAACTTAAAACCCTAAGGAACTAGATGATTGGTATAGAGAAATGGAATGGAATAGAATGGGATATGTTTATTCCCACTCTGATGATTAATATGGTGTAAAATCGATAATTACCATTTCTGGAGGAATCTCTATTCTCTATTCCCAAAGGAATGAGAATAGTAGTTCCACCCACCCTCATGGGTTTAGCTATTCTCATTGACCCAAAAAATTAATATTTTATATATTTCTAAATAATCATGTCTTATAATATTATTTTATCATATTTAGAAAAATAAATCAAAAATTAGATCAAATAATGTATTATTATTATTATTATTATTATTATTATTATTATTATTATTTCGTAATTATTTTCATATTATTTATTTATTTTTTAAAAAATAATTTAGAAATATATGTTAAAATCAAATTTTGATAGTTTTTATAATTTTGTTGAATAAAGATGAAAGTGATGCCAAAATGAATTGAACATAAAAAATATATTATAATACAAAATAAAATAATTATGCATTTGATATGATTTAATATATTCAAATGAAAATTTTAAATGATAAACTACTTTTCTATGAAGTGAAAATATCTTAATTAATTTATACAAATTATTATATATAAATTAATTAAATCCTTTACAATAAAGTTTTTCAATAAAATAAATAAATTATATTTGCTAAAAAAAATTAGAAAAAAACCACATACTAAAAAAGAAAAATGACATTTAGAAATATAAAAAAAAATAAGGCATGTGTTGATATTTATTAGCTACTACGTGCACTTTATTCAATTATAAGAAAATTTGAAAGTACATAAAATATTCATTATATAAGATAAAAAAAATTGATATTTCATTATGTTCTTCATTCCTTAGACATACTAGTAATAAAATATTAATTAAAATTCAATATAAAAAAATTAAATGAATAACTAAGTAGAAAATGCACACTTAATATTAACCTGGTTGATTTTTTTTATTAGCTTGAATAAATTCATTTAATTTATTCATACATGGGTAACTTATAAGTATAATTTTGTGTATTTACTTTGAAATATATTCAATATAAGAAATATAACTTTTATAATAATAATTTTATATAATTTTTTACATATGAAGTACTTCAATATGTGAATATATGTGAATAATAATTGTACAATGAGACAATACACAATTATACATATTTAGATAAAACATTGTCGAAAAGAATTAAATTGTGGGATTATTATTGATGTATGATAGACATTCTTCATTAGTAAAAGATTATGGAGATTATCCTCAACAATGCAATGCACATACTATGTTTCACAGATTATAATTAAATAAAGGATAATATGGCCCATAATTAAAGTAATAATTAGACTAAATTATAACAACTTTGAGTTTTTCTAAATATTTTATAACTCATTTTCGGTAAGTGCATCAAAAATCGTGATTGATAAGTTGATTTTTTTTTTTTTCATTCCTCAAAACTCAATTGATATAAATTATTTCCTCCATTTCATAATATTTGATATTTTAATATTTTAATCTTGTCTCAAATTATTTAATGTTTTAGAGTTTTTTCATATACTTTCTCTCAATTTCTTTTATCAAAACACTATAAAATCTCATGCATTAACTTAACTGATATATATATATATATATATACTAGTATTACATCCCGTGCGATGCACGGTGAGAGATATATAAATAATTTTTATAATAAATAAGTTTTACAAATTAATAAAATAATTAAATTACAGTTAAATAATTAAAAGAAAGAATTATAAAATGTATATAAAATATATAACGTGTGATTCAATTCTGTTCACTATTTTATTGGCAGACAACCCATATTCATTAATAAATTTTCATTCATTATGCCCAATAAAACAAATGACATAATTGGTTCGCCCGAAATCCATTTCAATATAATTTGAATCCTTTGTAAATTTAGGTATAATGAGAAAAATTAAAAAGAAAAAGACACATGTAAAACACATTTAAGAGAATTATTAAAATATATACATCTCCATCATGCCTCCGGACTGTGTGAAATGAATAGGACATCATTGTGGGAGAGTTTTCATGGCTGGAACGATGTTTCATCATCTCTTTTATTTGTAGAGAACATCTCAAACTAACATAAAAATTAATTAATCACTCTACTACAATTTCACTATTTAAAAATATTAATATATTTAAATTTTAGATCTTTAATGTATATCTAAATTTTGGAGTTCAAGTAAATTTATTTGAATTTTTAATATATTTGATAAAAAAATCTAAATATTTAAATAGACTTTTCTAAAATTATGACTTAGTTTGATGATGCTTCCTATTAAGCCATACGCTTCAAGTTGCATATCTTCCTAATGCAAATTGATTTTCTTTAAAATTTTAATTTAATGTTAAAGGAATAGAATCACATACTTATATTTGATCTCAATTGAAAGACTGAGAAACGCGTTATAATTACATTATTGAGCCCTACAATTTATATTTTTTTATCTATAAAAATAATTGGTCGCTTCATTGATGTGGTATAAAATTAGTTTAAAATGTTAAAAAATTAAAGACTTAATTGATTAAAATATATTTACGATATTTAAAATGACAAATTTATGTATATTTAATTTCAAGATTTTAAATATATTTATTCAAACTTTTTAATTTATTTCGTTAAAAATTTATAATTTGCTCATTTAAAATAAAAAAAAAATTAGTGGGGTTCTTGAATTTGTGACAACTTTAGTTTGAGAAATTAAAATTTATGAGAGTAATTTGTTTTTAATATATTTCATATAATTGAAATTCCAAACATAAAAACATTTAAATTTTTAAATTTAAAAATATTTTTAGTTTTAATATATTGACTTATAGAATTAAAATCTTTAAATTAAAATAGAGTTAATATTATACTAATTAAATTGGATAGTTACAATCAATATCTTTAGGAATATGTACAATGCGAAATATCAAGTTGTATTTGTTTCATAATTTTGCAATGCTAAAGAAAACTACTTAATTGGTCACTTCATTGATGTGGTATAAAATTAGTTTAAAATGTTAAAAAATTAAAGACTTAATTGATTAAAATATATTTACGATATTTAAAATGACAAATTTATGTATATTTAATTTCAAGACTTTAAATATATTTATTCAAACTTTTTAATTTATTTCGTTAAAAATTTATAATTTGTTCATTTAAAATAAAAAAAAAATTAGTGGGGTTCTTGAATTTGTGACAACTTTAGTTTGAGAAATTAAAATTTATGAGAGTAATTAGTTTTTAATATATTTCATATAATTGAAATTCCAAACATAAAAACATTTACATTTTTTAATTTAAAAATATTTTTAGTTTTAATATATTCAATTGACTTATAGAATTAAAATCTTTAAATTAAAATAGAGTTAATATTATACTAATTAAATTGGATAGTTACAATCAATATCTTTAGGAATACAATGCGAAATATCAAGTTGTATTTGTTTCATAATTTTGCAATGCTAAAGAAAACTACTTAATTGGTCGCTTCATTGATGTGGTATAAAATTAGTTTAAAATGTTAAAAAATTAAAGACTTAATTGATTAAAATATATTTACGATATTTAAAATGACAAATTTATGTATGTTTAATTTCAAGACTTTAAATATATTTATTCAAACTTTTTAATTTATTTCGTTAAAAATTTATAATTTGTTCATTTAAAATAAAAAAAAAATTAGTGGGGTTCTTGAATTTGTGACAACTTTAGTTTGAGAAATTAAAATTTATGAGAGTAATTTGTTTTTAATATATTTCATATAATTGAAATTCCAAACATAAAAACATTTTAATTTTTAAATTTAAAAATATTTTTAGTTTTAATATATTCAATTGACTTATAGAATTAAAATCTTTAAATTAAAATAGATTTAATATTATACTAATTAAATTGAATAGTTACAATCAATATCTTTAGGAATACAATGCAAAATATCAAGTTGTATTTGTTTCATAATTTTGCAATGCTAAAGAAAACTACTTAATTATCTCATTTTAGTATATAATTGATGAATAATATTTAATGACGCAAGTTATCTATTTTTTGGTTTAATTTGATTAAAAAATTACAATCCTCAAGACCATGCATTATTTTAGATTTATAAATAAATAATTATTAAGGACAATTTCAAATAATTATAAATTAAAATAAAATATCAATTCAATCATGCAGTAAATATATATGCAACTAAAATACCCAACATAAATTTAAAAAAAAAATAATAATAACCAATACACATAATCTAAGTATTATCTTGCTTGATCACAATTATTTTCTTTCTATAGTCCCATTGATGAAAACTCGCCAATATTTTACAACATTAATAGGAATATTTATACATTACAATAAAATAACAATTTAATACTAATGATTAAAAAAACAAATTGTGGTCCATCATAAAGAAAAAAAGAAGTATTTAGTAAAATAAAGCCCACAAAATTCTATATTTTTTTTCATCCCAATAACAAAATAAATTTGTGAAATCAACAATATTATTTTACAAAAGAATAAAAAGAAAAAGTGCGGCCCGACTCTTCTTCAAATTTTTTTTCTTCTCTCCTTTTGGCCATTGCTCTTTTTTTTTTACGATTACCAAGAAGTACTTCATTTGTCGATGTATCTTCTTTTTTAACTCATTGCAACAACTATAAAAAAAACATAATTCTTCTCTCCATCATGTGTCATGATTCATCCTTCTCTTTAAATCAATCGATTTTTCTTAATTTTTGAACCATGGCTACTATAACGGAATGGAGTGAATACTTCACAAATCTGCAAGTAAGAAAGATGACAATTAGAGATTCACAAATCTGCAAGTAAAAAAATAGAATAGAACTATGATATTTAAAAGTACAAAAACAAATGAATGCATTTCTCAATAAAATAAAAATTGATGGGGGAAGTGATAGAAAATGGACTCCCCCCAACATTATATATAATGAGAAATTTTAATTAATTCATTAATGTATTCAATGACTAATACCGATTTTAGGGGTTTGATTTGAGGGGATTAAGTGTATTGATACTTAATTAAGGTAAATTTTAAAATTAATTAATAAATAGTTGACGAATTTGATGGGATTATTGAATTGATGTGAGAATATGCTAAATCATAGTATTAGACTATTAGTGCACCAAATTAAGATAAATTTAAAATTAAATTAGTTCTTATTGTCTTCTCTTATATTAAAATCCACCTAATATATGTATATATATTTTGTGGTGATTACTATAATAAAATTTAATCATCATAATTAAATAAGTATATTACCATTAGCCAATGATTGCCATAATTAAATCTAATGTAATCTAGAATTCACGATCATTTGGCAATTACAAATGAGTAGTATATAATAATTAGTCATAAAAATGGTCCTAATTAAATGGTGATTGCATGATTAAATATAATTTGCATTAATTCATATTAATTAAATTTATAATTTTTCTCCTAGATGAAATCATTGATATATATATATATATATGAATATAGATATACAATATATATATATATATATATATATATATATTATAGATCAATGTTTATGGCATGGGCAAATTGTGACCCGATAATGGTATAATTTTAATTTTTTTAAATTGAATAAGTTATATAACCAAAAATAGTACAAATTATTATTATTATTATTATTGATGATTAATTAATAAATATAATCATAAGTTGGTATTATGTATGAAATTATAAATTAACAATTAAATATGATATGATGTTAATGTGCGATTAATGATTAATTAATCAATATACAATTAAATTAAATTAAATTAAATCAAATTAAATTGCTATATAAAATAAACTTACTAAATGTAGTAAGTGGTTTTGGCGGGAAAATTTAAGTTTCTATTAAAGGTATAACTTCTTACTTTTATATATATAAAGATATATATATATATATATATATATATATAGAGAGAGAGAGAGAGAGAGAGAGTATTTGTCACATTTTAACTTCTTAGTTTTTGTGTAAAATGCTAAAACATCAAATATTATAAAATAGAGAGAGAGTATATTTGTCACATTTTAACTTCTTCATTTTTGTGTAAAATGCTAAAACATCAAATATTATGAAATAGAGAGAGTAGTACCTAACAATGTATCTAAATTATAATAAGCATTAATATTGATAAATTCTATAACTCATTTTCGATAAGTGCATAAAATCGTGATTAATTTCTAAAATAGATTGATTAACAATATAATTGGATGGTAATATATTTATTTTTTTAATATATTAAATTTATTTATTTAAAAGAAATGTGTTTAAATTATAGCAATTTTTAATAGATGCTATGATCTCATCCCCTTTTTAACTCGGTTTAAATGTTATTATGGCATGTGAAGACTTCGCACGTGCAAATTTTGTGCAACAATTATTCTAAATTGTGTAAATTTTGTGTATTAATTATTCTGAATTGTACAATATTTATTCAAAATTGTGCAAATTTTGTGCAGCACTTATTCTAAAAATTGTGTGTGTGTTTGTTTCTGGAAGATTAAAAAATGGGACAAAATTAATTAGCAACGCTTAAGCTGGAGAAAGAAATATAATAATAGTATTTGTACGTAATAAACCTCATCATATATATACAAATTTAACAACAAATTGATTATTCGATATATTGCTACCTTGATACGTACACTATAAATTACTAATTATAGACGTGGCACGATTTTTATAATCATTGTTGGGTATTTGTGCCCTGCCGGGGTTCATCGTCTTGGTTCCCGACTCGACGGGGTCAGCCACACGGTCGTCTGGCTTCAACAAGAGACGTGGCAGCAACTTTGTGAGTCGTTTCTCCTTTTGATTTATTGTCCCAGCGGCAAGAACAACTCTGCAGCAACAAGGGAAGGGAATTGACGTCTGCTACAGCAACTGCAAAGCACAACAACAAGATCAGATTTGAGACTATTAATCAGCAAATGAGATGAAAAACAGAAAATGAAATAGAAGAGGAGAGATAAAGATGGTGATGGCAGAGCAGCAGCAGCGAACAGTGGCGACTCGTCTCTTCTGCAGAACAACAACAATACAGCAGCAGTAGTCGTGCGTCTTCTCCGGCAATCAGAACAGCAGCGATGAAGTGCAGCAGGGAAGCAGAGTCGTGCTCCTTTTTCGACTGAGCAATAGCAAGAGCAAGAGGTCTTCTCCTCCGGCGATTGAACAACACAGCTACGTCTTCTCCGTCAGATACAGAGGCAGCAGCAACGTTGAAGTTGTAGCAGCGATCAGCAGCGTCTTCACCGGTCGTCTTCTCCGGCAAGAGAAGTGACTCTACAAAACTATCAAATAATATATATATATATATATCTATGAATGAAGAGTAATGAGAACCGATATATATATATATATGTATAGAATATAAGGAAATTAGGAGAATTGAGTAAAAGAAATGGCTCAGGATCCAAATAGGTGGCGGCGTCCTCTTCCGGCAACAACAACGATCAATCAAGCCCAACTATGAACAGCTCAAGAACAGAGCACGGCTAAGAGATGAAAGGCAGAAATTGGACAAGACAATAGATGCTTTCTCTCTCAGGAAGCTTGCACTCTCAACGCCAATCAGGAGACCCGAAGCACAGGAATCCGACGAAGAGACGAGAATGGGAATAGCAGAGCCCTCTCTCAAGTGAAGAATTATCAAGCTTAATCAAACAGTAGCCGTTCTCTCTCAATTTATGGTGAGGAAGAAAGAGATTAGGGCATAATTAGGGATTTGGGCTAATTAGTGAATATGGGCTATCAAAGAATTAAATGAGCCCATTTAGGAATCATTGGGCCAACATCCACATTTCCACCTTTGGCCCATTGATCATTAAGTCGCCAGGGAAGAAAACACCGCACACCTTAATATGGATAACATCATCGCCTATTTTTACTCCCGTCTATCACGAAGACAAGACAAGAGAGGGAGAGAACAATACTATGCGTATTGAGCTCAATCTCAACACTAGAGACCAACCCTCTTGCAAATCATCTCAAGTCACTTGATGACTATCCTTGACTGACAAGCAACCTAGCACAGTACCAACGGGAAAAGCTAACCAACACACACAAAAAACAAGTAGAAAAAACACATAAAACAAATAAGGTATCCAGCCAGAAGACTAGAATACCATCACATAAAGCTCACATAGAAGAATTTAACCAAGATCAAAGTTCAGTGACCTCTTGCAGGACATTAGCTTTGCAACTGGAAGGCACTTAGTGCCCACATCCGCAGGGTTAAATTCGGAGGGGATCTTATCAAGCAAAACTTCCCATTTTTCAACAAGTATCCGAGTATTGTTGTCATGCAAAGATTTCATCTCACAATTCATTGCAGCAAGCCATTTATCAGATTTATCATCAGATTTCATAGCTCCATTATAAGTTCTAGGCTCATCATTAACCTCATGCTCAGACACAGACTCATCCACATTATGATTCTCAGACTCATGCTCAGTGACAGGTAAATCATTGGACACATTTTCAGATTCAGATAGCATAGGAGTCACATTCTCCACCTTATCCTCCACCTCACTTGGAGCAACAGGTGGAGCAGGCATAAAATCAAACAAATTATTATCTAAGTTTTTCAAATTTTCCACCTCACTTGGAGCAACATATGGTGAGGATTCAGGTAAACAGGGAAAATGATGCTTCCTAGGATAAGGCATAGTGATAGGTAAAGGAGTTTTATGATGCTTGCCCATAACACACGGTTCACAAAAAGGAATAACAGGCACTTTATCTTTGCCAAATGCACCATTTTTATGCAAAATTGAAAGACCTTTATTGCTCATATGTCCTAGTCTAGCATGCCATAATGCAGTCTTATCTTCTTGAATCACATTAACAACAGGCAGAGGCACAGACTCAGCATGGACAGCATACAAATCACCCTTTCGGGGAGCAATAAAATAAAGCTCTGAATCTTTCTCAAATTTGAATCTCAAAAAATTCACAGAACCTTCAAGCATCTTATCAGCAATTTTGGACACAGATAACAAATTGAATTTCAATTGAGGCACATATCTGACATCACTTAATGTAAGCAGGCTCCCATTTTCAAATCTCAAGCAGATATCACCTTTTCCTTGAATGTCACAATTTTGACCATCCGCAAGAGCTACATGTCTAGAATTCATATATTGTAGGTTATGAAATAGATGCTTAAATGGAGTGAAATGAAATGTGCAACCAGAATCAATGAGCCATTCATTATTTGAAACAGATTTTGACACAGCATTCGTGTAATTGATGAACTGAAAATCATATGCATCATGTACCATATAAATACCATCATCCTCATACCCATTATTAGCATGTTGTTTAGGCTCATAATTTCCATAACCTTTATTTCTTTTCGGTTGCTTACATTTATTAGAAAAATGACCAGGTTTACCACAATTCCAGCATGTTTTCCTAGGCTTCTGGTCAGACGTATGATTCTGAGCATAATTAGGAGCATGATTAGGATGTTGGTTTTGCCCTAATTGCATATCCCTCCTATGTCTTTCAGCTGCAAACACACTAGGATTCTCAGGATTTGGAGGTCTATTAAAGCCATGTGGAGGATTTCTATTATTATTCCTATTCACATACATGATCTCATTATGCAAAGGTTTGGATTTTAACTTTTTAAGCTCATTTTCTTTAGCTTTCAAGCATGTTACAATCATATTGCAAGTAACTTTTGACCCACCATATTTCAAAACAGATTTGACCTCAGAAAATGACTCAGGAATAACACCTAATAGAATTTGCGCAGCATATTTTTTATACGTATCATCACCAGCAAGTTTCAAGTCTTGAAGCAATTTATTGAATTCATCCATATTGGCATCAACATCTTTTGAAGCATCCATTTGATAATTCATAAATTGATCTTGTAAAGCATATACAGACTCTTCAGAAGTAGCAGTATATAGAGAATTCAAATCATCCCACAAATCCTTAGCACATCGATGATGAGACACTTTCCTAGGAACAGTACTACTCAAATTCAATAAAATGGTAGCCCTAGCACTATCATTCATATCATACAACTTCTCATCATCCACAGATTTATCAATTTTAGTGAAAATTGCTTTATGAATCTTTTCTTTTGTCAAATTGCACTCAATTCTAGTTTTCCAATCCTAAAAATCATTTCTACCATCAAAAGGCACCATATGAAGGTTATTCATGATTATATGCAGACACAGGAGTCACATGAAGGCAAAATAATCACCAGAATATCAAAGAACTCAACAGAGCGATCACAAAATCGGGAGGGAACACCTCCAACACACAGAAACAAGTACACACGAGGGATAAAGTGCTGAGGCTAGCCCAGTTCTCAGCATAGATTTATCTGTGGAGCAAGGATTCACTCAGGACAATCCCAAAACTTGTTTCACCAGCAATTGACTCAAATACCGGAGTCAATTTCTCAGAAACTCACAAGAACTTGGAGTTTCACCAGATTTTCACCACCAAACCCAACCAAAATACTCACAGAGATATCACAGTAAAAAACAAGAATGCGGAAGCAATTAATAAGATCGCTAGATACAGAACAAATAGAAGAGATATAGCAAAAATAAATTTTCAAAACAAAATATCTCAAAATTTTCCAACAAATTCAACCGAAATAACGGATTCTCCCAAATCAACACAAATTAACAATATTATCACAAATTGCCACAAATCTCAAATATTCTCCCAAACAATCACCACAATACTCCAAAATTCACCAAATCTCCACAATTCACCAATATTTAGCGCAAATAGCAAATAACACAAGCCTACGATCTAGGAGCTTAGAGTTTCGCCACTTTACCAGAGCAGATCCTCCCAAGAAGGGGAGAAATCTGACCTACCATGTTCCTTGCTCGTCGGGAGCGAAACGGCGCAGCCAATGGCGGCGGGGTGCGCTGGTGCGAGTCGGAGGGTGCCCCGGCAAGGGTCCCTGTAGCTCTGATACCACTGTTGGGTATCCGTGCCCTGCCGGGGTTCACCGTCTTGGTTCCCGACTCGACGGGGTCAGCCACACGGTCGCCTGGCTTCAACAAGAGACGTGGCAGCAACTTTGTGAGTCATTTCTCCTTTTGATTTATTGTCCCAGCGGCAAGAACAACTCTGTAGCAACAAGGGAAGGGAATTGACGTCTGCTACAGCAACTGCAAAGCACAACAAGAAGATCAGATTTGAGACTATTAATCAGCAAATGAGATGAAAAACAGAAAATGAAATAGAAGAGGAGAGATAAAGATGGTGATGGCAGAGCAGCAGCAGCGAACAGCGGCGACTCGTCTCTTCTGCAGAACAACAACAATACAGCAGCAGTAGTCGTGCGTCTTCTCCGGCAATCAGAACAGCAGCGATGAAGTGCAGCAGGGAAGCAGAGTCGTGCTCCTTTATCGACTGAGCAATAGCAAGAACAAGAGGTCTTCTCCTCCGGCGATTGAACAACACAACTACGTCTTCTCCGTCAGATACAGAGGTAGCAGCAACGTCGAAGTTGTAGCAGCGATCAGCAGCGTCTTCACCGGTCATCTTCTCCGGCAAGAGAAGTGACTCTGCAAAACTATCAAATAATATATATATATATATATATATATATATATCTATGACTGAAGAGTAATGAGAACCGATATATATATATATATATGTATAGAATATAAGGAAATTAGGAGAATTGAGTAAAAGAAATGGCTCAGGATCCAAATAGGTGGCGTCGTCCTCTTCTAGCAACAACAACGATCAATCAAGTCCAACTATGAACAGCTCAAGAACAGAGCACGGCTAAGAGATGAAAGACAGAAATTGGACAAGACAATAGATGCTTTCTCTCTCAGGAAGCTTGCACTCTCAACGCCAATCTGGAGACCCGAAGCACAGGAATCCGATGAAGAGACGAGAATGGGAATAGCAGAGCCCTCTCTCAAGTGAAGAATTATCAACCTTAATCAAACAGTAGCCGTTCTCTCTCAATTTATGGTGAGGAAGAAAGAGATTAGGGCATAATTAGGGATTTGGGCTAATTACTGAATATGGGCTATCAAAGAATTAAATGAGCCCATTTAGGAATCATTGGGCCAACATCCACAATCATGCGGGTAGTACAGAACGAGTTGGGTAGAATTTCCCGCAAGCAAATGCAGCTGTGTTTCAATTCCTTGCGGAATGCACATAAAAGTTCTACGCCAAGCCACACCCTTATAGGAAGAGATTCATCACACTTATGGAAATGAGTGGGTGCTAGAACTAGACCATCAACGTCTTTTGCATTGAGTTGTACATGTTCCACGATGGGTGAATGTTATGAAAACTTCTCTACACAAGGGATTAACGTAGGTTCTCCTTTTATTTGGACACATTCAAGCAATCGAGACCCTTGTATAAAAGGGAGACATCTCGTATTGGAGAACCACCACTCGTCCTCAATGTCCTTATGGAAGAGAAACATTTTGTACTTGAACTATTTCTCCCTCTCGGCATTCTCATACATATCCTCCACATAGCCAAGATTCATTTGCGAGACGACGCTTTAGCTACTTACCACATATCCAAGCTTCACCTCATAATTATTTCTCATTTTTGTCTGGATCCTTCAATCTCATCATATCATATATAATTAAAGAATTTGAATTCATAAAAGTTTTTGTTGGAATGCCTTGAATCTCATAATCGGGAAGACTCGGGGGAGTCTCACTATTTTAAGCTTGTTTTTCAGCCTAGTTTTCAATTTTAGGGAGTACAAGGTAAACTCTAGTTTTTCGATCGGCCTAGTTTTTAACACGAGAACTTATTGTACTCCATGAGACTTAACCTATCATATTCTATTATGTTGTTATTGTTTATTCCACAGATCAATAATATATTATCTCTTTTGTATGTGAACACTAACATATTGTTAGTGAGCCATGTTAAATTTGTATGTTTCTTGCACATGTTATAACAATTTTAAACAAAAGATTAAATTTAGAGGATTGAGAGATTCGTCAACGAATCACTTGCATGTCCTCTGCACAGAGATGAGAAACTTTCGCACTTTAACCATTTTTAAAAACACAATGGGTTGTGATATAATTTCAAAAGAAAAATATAAACGCATCTCTCGTTTTACTCTTTATATCCCCACTATTTTATAAAACATAAATTGAAATATGATAAAACTTTTTTACCTCTTAGCCCCAACACCTAGCTAAAATCTATCCTAGCCTCCTCCTACACTATAACCCCTATCTTTTTTCTATATATAACTAAAAAAGAGAAATAATGAAGACATAAAATCATAATTCTTTCTATCGCCACCCATTTTTTATAACTAAGAAAAGTGAGAGAATATAAAAAAAATAAAAGCTTTATGCAAATTCTAAAACTTCAGCAACCTCGTTGATGAAAGCCCAATCTTGTTACTTGCAAGTTTGGTTTACTGACAATACTCATTAACCAAAAAGAAATAGTATAGGTTAAGAAAAATTTACGACAAGGCAAACAACGTTCAAGTCAAAAGATAATTGATTCTACATAATCATCAATATCAAAGCACTACCATTCGTCCATTCTTGTATAAGATATTGATACTATGATTCGAAAAAAAAAACATATATGGCAGCAAATATGCACCATACGATGTCTTAGGGTATCTCCAATGCATATATCATTTTATAAGTACAAATAACTACCACATCATTGCCACATTAAAAGTTACTAAATTCATTAAATTGCTAACCAAACATTCTAATACATCTAAGTACAATTACTACTTTTTGAGGACCCCACTATTACATCACTCATTTTATTTACATATTGTGAATTTATTAAAAAAATTATTTATGATTTCATTATATATACCAATTTAATATGATAATATTTTTTAGCAAATTTATTTTGAATACTAATTTGAAAATTTAATTTATTTAAACATAAATTTATTGTAGTGGATATTTTTTTAACTACTCATTCATAATTGACAACTTTATTAAATAGACAAATACGAGTACATCGTGCATAACAAATAAACTAAATACGTAAAACAAATGAGGACTAATACAACGTGCATACACAAACAATACATAAACTTATACTAAAATATATTAAATGCTAAACAAACTAATATTTTTGCTAATTATTGCCATATCGTGCCCATACTTAATTTGCATTCTTAATTTATTTTTTATTATAATTTTCATTATATATTAAATTTTCAACCAAAAAAAACAACAATTATTTAATATATATATATAATTATAATTATTTTGAGGCAAAAAAATTATATATATATATACACACACACATACAGGAAAAAAAATTGAATTGATCATTGGTTGTTTCACCCCAAAAATAGAAAAGAAAAATAATAGAAAAAAAAAGAAAAAGGAAAGAGAAAAGTGAACAAAAATTAAAGGAAACGAGAGTAGATGGGTGGAAAGCAATTGCAGACGCGGGCCCCAGAGCTATACCCCTAACCCACTGGAGCGTGATTTACAGGCGCTTGGTTTCTGCTTTCCGTGCTGGAGGTGGCCTTCACGCGGGACAAGTGAAAGTGCCACTGATTTGATCAAATATCAAATGTTACCGATAAAATTAATTGTACCTAATAATTTTTTTTCAATTGCTATATTTACTCCACTATGCGAATGATATCAATGCATGGGGTACAAATCCCGTACCTCTTCACTGGAGATGTCCTTAGATTCATTCTGTCAGAAAATAGTTTTCATTAAAAAATATTCAGTAAGCTAAAAATATTATATCTATGTATAAATAGAAGCTCAAAAAATATATCATCAAGAAGAAATGTCGCATGATTGCTAATAGTGTGTGACATTATTTATAGGTAGGAAAATTAAAGTAATCAAAAGCGTGCAAGTTACAAACTTCTTTTCTAATAAAAAAATGAGGGTTCATTCTTTTCTACCCAAAGAGAACTGTTAAAGTCTTATTTACCCTTATTCAAATTTTGAAAAAGTTAAATGAAAATGTGGGGATTGCATCCACATGCTACACTCTGTCGATATATCCGTAAAATTGAAGTTGCAATATATATTGCGATAGCGATATTTTCATCCTTGGCTAGACTACATTTCTACCCTCAAATCATACTACATGCACACAGACAATTAACATTTTGCACAGTAATGAACTATAGTACATGCACACACACACTCACACAGTACACTCTAGATCTATTCTCACATACAATGAACACATATTTTTTTTGTTATTTGAAATATTAAATATTAAAAAAGTAGGAAACATTTGAGATTTGTTTTTTTAATCGTCTACAATTTTTATTTTCATATTTAGGATTAAAAAAAATTCAAACATGTATCTTTTAAAGGATTGAGTTGTAGAACGCATGATGTTATTTGGGTAGATTAGCATGTAGATTAACATACATTTGGCTCTAGATTAGCAACTGAGAAGGGTGGAGTGTTGTGAAAAAAAATAAGAAAAAAAACGTCTTACACGTCGAAGGAATGAGTAACACTTTTGCATGTACGTGTAACACTTTTGTGTGAAAGCGTAACACTTTTTTAAGAACATGTAACACTTTTGAATAACGTGTAATAATATAAACTCATGGTTTTTATGCTTTTTGAGGGTCATTTAGATGATAGTTGATGAGCATTGTATGCATATATTGAGTAGTTGCGCATAGTTTTTCATATTTTGTGCAGTGTCACATGTTTGCTCATTTTGAAGAAATTTGATGTCATTTATTTTATGAGACTCAATTAAGCTTGAAAAGTACCTAAGAAGATATAGGATCGAGTTAGGAGCACGTGACAACTTAAATCGGGTCAATCGGATAAGAAACGAGCGAGAACGGAGCAAAATGATGAAGTGTGTCGGATGGCGAAAAAGAGCACGGTCCATGCTCCTATCTCGGCAAAGCAGACGTTTTTTTTTTTTTGCAATTAAGAGCACGGACCATGCTCCCTGTTGCACGGCCCGTGCTCTGTTCAGCGATTTCTGGCGAGTTTTCTTCCTGAACCAGGTTTTCTTCCATTATTGGGCTTGAACTTCCTCCACTATATTAGGGTTCATTATACACGAAAATTTACCAATTTTTTCCTTATTAAAGAGCAGAGAACACCGTAGAGAGGATGGAGAAAAAACTACATAGAGATTGAAGAAGCACATCATAGACTAAGTTTATTTTATGCTTTATTCAATTAGAACTATCACTTTGATTACTTTTGTGTATTTATTTCCTTTAGATTTTGAATACAACATGAATAGTTAAATTCCTTAAAATTCTAAGGTTGTTGAATGTTGATGGATTTTACGAGTAGCTAAATTTCCTTTTTTTTTCTCTATCAATTGTCTCACTTTTTTAGTTGTAAAAATTAAAACGGATAGAGGTTATGATTTTATGTCTTTCATTTTTTTTAAAGTATAGAAAAGAGATTAGGGTCTACAGTGTAAGAGACTATGATAGATTTTAGGGGTTGGAAGCTAAAAGGAAAAAAATTCTTATGATATTTAAATTTATATTTCATAAAATAGTATGGTCTCTATTGAGGTCATACTTCTTTACAATTTCATTTATTTATTGCTGAAAAATTAATTGTAATAGTAGTCCATCAAGGAAAACTCAACCTAAGCGGTATTGGATAATTACTGATCAAATCACAATATATATGTGTGTGTAAATATACACATACACGGAGCTTTAGTATATGAGCATAGGTCTTGTGCGTAAATTATGGATGAATCATATCCATTAATTTGTTAAGATCAATATATTATCAGTTTGGAGGAAATTAAGAAAAATGCTATTATTTTCATTGTAGATGCATTCATGGGCAAATATATATTGTTTTCTAAAAGCATCTTCAATGTGAAAAACAAAATATATTAACAAATAATAAATTTTATGAAATGTAAAAATTGCATGACAATATATTATGTCATTCTTCTCTCCAAATTAAATTCCAAACATCTTAGATATGAAAAAAACACTACAAAATAAAAACTTAAATATTTTGAAACGTAAAAATAGCATAAATTTCTGATAACATGTTACTACATAAAATAACTATAAAAAATCAATTAATCATAACCATCCTTATAACAAATCTAATTTATATGATTTATCCATAAATTACACACTACGTTAATGTTCACAAATGACTCATAGTAGATACATACATGCATACATAGTAGATTTTTTAAGTTATTTCATTAAAAATACAAACTTAGCATATTTTGAAATTTTAACATTGATTCCAATTTTGCCAAAATTAAAATTGACTTTTTTCTTATTAGAAACGGCATTTTTTGACATGCAATAAAAACCTCTTAAAACTATATATCGTCGTCTACGAGTTTTTTTTCAATCTAAGTTGGTTTGAATTTCGCCAAAAATAAAATTGATATTATATTTGCAAAATAGGTTAAGTTTGTGTTATAAGCAAGGATGAAATTATGGCGGATATATCGCGGATATTGACATTGCGATACGGATATTGGGAGAATATCTTTTTTTCCGAGTATCCACGAGAAATCGTAATATATCGCAATATATTGCAAGATATCGCAAAATATCGCAAGATATCGCGATTTTTTTAATATTTCTATAATATATTTTGATTTTTATTTAATATTATATATTTTTGTGATCTTTTTTAGGTCTTCAATGTAATTATTTGAGTTGTAATATTCTTTGCTTTATAAAGACATTCACTTTGCAAAAAAATATAAGAGAAAGAAGACCGGGAAATCAACGGATGTCTTAGAAAGAAAAGTGAGATGCACGTGCACCGACTTTATTTTTTCATTTTTTCAATTAGAGGCCATGATGGACAAATCACTAAAATTTTTATCCCCATATATCACACGAAATTGAAATCTAAGATTGAATATAAATTATTTGTCAAATCTTGATTCTATGAATATGGGTGGCACTGATCATAGTGATATGTTCCAAGATTCATATGCTTCTTACACATATGGGAGTTCACAAATTGATTGGACTACTCAAAATATGTATCAACAAAATAATTGGGTCAGTGGACATTATCCAATTCATGGTGAAGCTGTTAGAAGAAATCAAGAAACATATCAAGCGCATGTGCATAATTATATCCATAATTACTCGAACGTGATAAGTTGGTACCAATATTGTTTAGAACAAGATGACATTCCATCTACTATATTTGAACCTCATAGATCCTCATTTTGGTATTAATTGTACTTTACAATGTTTATTTAGTCATCTTATGTTGTATTATGTATTATTTTGTCAAATGTATTGTCTCAGACGGTATTTATATAATGTATTATTCATATATTTGCTTTCAAAATACAATTCTATCAAAAAAATTAGTGAAATATGTGCATAATAATATGTCATAATAGTTCCTAAAATTTCATGCTAAATTTCCAAGATTTTAATATGATTTCCGTCATTTATTTCAATTTTCTGCGATATCGATATGCGATATCGATATATCCGTCGATATATCCGTAAAATTAAAGTTGCGATATATGTTGCGATAACGATATTTTCATCCTTGGTTTTAAGGAGGGTAAAGGACCAAAAAAATACCCGAACTATATGATGAATCTCACCTAGACATATGAACTATTTTTTGGTCAAATACATATATAAACTTTTTAAAAAGTACATTCAACCTCCTCAACTATTTAGAAAAGAACAAACTGACACTTGACGTTAACAATGTTAGTTTTTTTCGTTAATTGAAATGTGTCAAGCTCAATTCTATCACCTATGAATGTTGATCGGACAAATTGAAACCATAGCCTAATACCCCACACTAGGATGTTTCAAACCCCTCTTTTAATTTCAAATTCCAATATGAATGGATATCGAAATTTAAAATCTAATTTGTAATACAAATCATTGTCATCGATATTTCTCCGTATAATTATTCTATGGTTTGACTCTCGATTGACAAATTGAGAGTATAACTAGAAAGCCCATGACAATAGCTTTCTAACCATACCATATGACATGGTATTATCACTCGAATCAATCATAATTAGGTCGAAGAATTTATGATCATTTTATTTAACAGAAAAAACTAATGGTGTTAAACGAAAAATGTGAATTTGATATATTTTGAATAGTTGAGGAGGCCGATTGTACTTTTTAAATAGTTTGAGTGCGTATTTGGGCCAAAAAGTGAGTACATTTAGGTGGAATTGGGTATATAGTTCAGGTGTTTTTTTTTTTGGGTCATTTGCCCTTTTAAGTATGTCAATTTAAAGTCCATGTTAACAATCAAAACCATATAAAATTTATGATTTTAAAGACCTTGTTTACTTTGATGGATAAGGGTTTATTAATAAATTATCATATGTTTACTTTGCATGATATGAAAATGTAGGATAACACAAGGCCCGTGATAAATGAGCATTGAGTGCTTATTTGTGTGATATGTATCACTCCTAAAGAGGTGGGATATGATTTATTCATAAATGTATCCATTAAACTAGTTATCCTTCAAATTGTATATTCTCAAAGTAAACAAGCCCTTAAAGTATTTAACAAATTAATATATTTAAGTTCTATTTTACGTAACATACAATTTTTTTTTAAAAAAATATTAACCGAACGTAATCCCGTGTGTAAAACGTAAGCAATGATAACAATAGTATCATCAGGTTTCCCGCCAGAGTGCGTAACTCCGGCCTTTTTGATATATAGTATATCATATTAGAAAATATTTTTCAATATATAATATAGCATATCATAAAATATTTTTCGAAATCAATTGGAGCATGAACAAAAAGCATTATTCGATATCAAGTTCTAGCATAAGAAACTAGAGCATATCAGAAAATATTTTTCGAATTCAAGTGGAGTATATCAGAAAACGTATGTTTTTTTTAAAATCAAGTGAAACATATCAAAAAACGTTTTTTAAAATCAAGCAAAACATTCAGAAAATTTTTTTTAAAATCAAGCAAAATATATCAGAAAGTAAGTATAACATATAAAAAATATTTTTCAAAATAAAGTAGAGCATATCAGAAAATAATTTTCGATATCAAGTGGAGCATATCAAAAAATATATTTTGAAATCAAACAGCAGCAGAAAGCAGAAAGCAAGTAGAGCATATCGGAAACAACGATTTTCGACCAAAGCATCTTCCATCAAAAAAACCAGTTTGACGACTAAAATTTTCCAAAAATGATGAATACCATTTCTTCAAAAAGCAAAACTTAAATCTTAAAATAATTGGAATGAGAAACCGAGGAATTTTAACTACAAAACTACGTACATCAAATTTAGAGAAACATTATCTCACATAATAATAAAAATTGAAGTAAAAAGGAAGAAAATTCAACATTTCTCCATTGTTTTCCACACGATCATAATGAAAATCAAACTTACGAACAGCTTTCATGAAGTTCAATTTGAGTTGGATCGAAAAACGCTCTCTTCAAAGAACACTTCTCCCTTCGATTTCAATGTCTTCCTCTCAATTGAAAAAAATAATATTGAATCCTAAACTAGGCGTCTCTCTCTCTTTCTTGTTTGTATACATTTGCAAATTTTGATTAAACTTTTACTTTGTGTTTATTGTTTTAAATTAATAATATTATTAAAATTATTTTTTAAGGTGAGAGGTAAATATGAAAAAAAATTGTAGTATGGAAAGTAAAAAAAACAGTATGTAGTGTGAACTGTGAAGAGAGAAAGAAACTGTGTTGGCAATTGACCAATTGTGCTTGTTGAGCTAATTCCTAATTTTTAATATTTTCGTTGATTGGATTCCATTCCAGCGGCCAGAAAAAGCCTTTTTGGCAAATTTCAATTTGATTGTTTTTTCTTATTAGAAATGACATTATTTGACATGTAATAAAAATCTCTTAAAATAATATCGTTATTAGTGATCGGACGCCGTCTATGGCCTTTTCAGACATCTAAGTCGATTTGAATTTTGTCAGAAATAAAATCTATATTAAATTTTAAAAATATGTTAAGTTTGTACCAATATAAAGTTGAGGTTAACAATTAAAAACCATATAAAATTTATGATTAAAAGTATTTAACAAATTAATTAACCAAAGTTCTATTTTGTAGTAATACAATTTGAAAATAGAAAATAAAAAATTAAGCGAAGGTAATCCCCATGGGTAAAACGTAAGCAACGACAACAGTGATATCATCAGGTTTCCCGCCAGAGTGCGTGACTCCGGCCTCGTACGCCGTTACTTCATAAGGGCTTACGGTGTCTCTCTTCAAAGAATTACGGAGAGCCGTCTTAGCCAATTCACGCGCCACCATCGCCGGCGGCGTCCCATCCTTCAAGCACCGGTCCACCGTCGCTTCTACGTCTTCAGGAAACACATTATCAAACAGCCCGTCGGTCCCGACTACAATGATATCTCCGCTCTCCACCTCCACCACCATCTCCGCCGCCTCTACCGGGCCGTCTGGCGACGATCTGATCCCTAGCTGATAAGGCGTGTTGAATTCATGCTGTTGCACCGGCGACCGGTAAATAGTCGTCCCTTCCCTGATCACCGAGAATCCGCTGTCGCCCAAGTTGGCCGCGCGGAGGCGGTTTCCGTCGAGATTTATGATGCAGGCGGTGGAAGAGCCGGGCTTCGCCGTCTTCTTGAAAGCGTGGAAGAGGACCGACTTAGGGTCGACGGCGGATGGGCAGGAATACTTGACGGAGTCTGCGGCGTTTCTCATTAGCTCGCGTGCGTACTCTCCGGCGTCGATTCCTTTCCGCGCCCAGCCGCCGACGCCGTCGGCCACCCCGATAACCTGCGCCGTCCGGCAGAAAAAGTGAGCGTCTTCGCCGAGTGGCTTCTCCGGATTTATCTTTGGAATGTAGAAAGAATCGGCAACCATCATCAGTTTTGTGGCGAGGATAAACATTGCATGAAATCGGCAATTTATTTTTGTTTCTGCGTCGATTTTCAAAGTAAAAACTACGCTTTCTCTATGTACATATACATATATATATGATATCCTAATTAGAATCGAATATGGAATATGAAATCTAGTTGGATATGGGAATTGCGTGATGACCAATTAAATCACTTTGGTTCTTAATTTGGAAAGGAAACTTTCCTTTTTTTTTTTTCCCTTAATTTAGGGAAAAAGTAGTGAGTGTTTCATTAATTAATTAACCAAATTAACCATAACAGGGCCTCTACCCTACAAATCCTAGGCGTGTAATATCAATCTAAGTTCTTCGCCAACTCTTTGATGTCATCTAACTCATATTCCGAATGGGATTACCATAGTTTACATTTTAAATCTATTATTATTACTTATATATAGGGGTATAATGTAAGAGTAATAATGTAATATCAATATTTTTTTAGGGAGTCCTATCAATATATGAGGCTTATTCTTTTCTTAATAATTGTAGTAATAATTATTTAAATTTATATTAGATCTCATACATATTTACAATTTCCTTTCGGGGGCTAGAGACAAATGTGGACTAGATATTTGAAATGGGGTGAGGGAGTATCACTTTTTGTGGGTTATACATGCATTCTATTATGCACAAAGAATCTTCTTTATGGAATCCATATTAGAGCTTAATTTCTAAATTAATTTTGCATCGTTTTCAGACGGATCTTCAGTTGGGCAACCTTAATAAAATAGTGCTAATATTCTTGTTGATAAGGCAACCTTATTTTATGTTCCATTATTTCAAACTGAAATAATACCAGTTGTAAATCGATAAAACTTTCAGAAACAGTCTTAGCAGCAGCAGCAATATTTATAGAGCAAATTAAATTCCCCCCCTTCTAGCTTTCTAGTGTTATCTTCACAAAGTGGAAATCAATATATCAACCAAAAAGAAAGCATGAGTAGACCCAATTTCTGAAAAGAAATGAAAAATAGAAATGGGAGAATCTCAACAATATGAATTTCATATTTTACCTTCTTTACAACCACATAATCTACCAAATCATATAGTTGCTAATCTTAACTAGTAAAAAAATATAGAACGAGATACTGTAATTATAATTTTACAAATGAGCAACAACGAATCTTCTAAGGTTCGATAAGATCAACATATATTATCTTCAAAATTTTGAATTATATGATACATGTACAATAACTATTTCAAGTACCATTACACTGAAGAGAATCGTTCCTGTTAAAAGCATCAAACAAAATTAACCTCTAATGATTGTAGGTTGATAAAGTTAGTAAATAGAATTGTGCTCAGAGAGAGAGAGAGAGAGCTTACTTAAAAAGCAACCCTATGCGCAAGGGCAAAGCCTCCTCGTATGACTGTGAGAACCATCACACGATAGTGTAGATTGTCTTTCCGTATACAAGCATGCACCAGGGTTCTATTGAACAAAGATAAGTTAAAAGAGGATGCATTCATCAAGTTACAACGTAACTATGCAATTCTGAAGAAAGAAAACAGGGAGATCTGAATGATGCTCGTGTAATTTAAATCTTTCCTCACTAGCAACATGTTTAAATCATGGAAACAGCGGTTATTGAATGCATGCATAAGTAATAAGATGTCAGCTTATGGTGGATCACATGAATCTCCAAATTAAATGTGATGTACTCACTAACTCACTATTCCAAATCAAGAATGCAATGTCATTCTAGTATTATAGAGAAGCAGGGGTTAGTTGGAAAAATGAGTCTTCTCTACACAACCTAGTCTAAATCATAAAGATCTAATTTAGCTATTGTATGGTAGCAATTGCAAGTAAAATTTTGATTTTCTGGAAAATATGTAAGCATCTCAAAAGCATAACTACTATAAAAGAATCACTTGCATCCCAGCCACATAATTGTGCATGCGTCAAGTGACTTGTCAGTCCATACGCAATATCACCTTAATCAAAGTAAAATTTCGAGTTGTAGAATAGAAGATTCTATAATACATTTCGAGGCTTTAATGAGAAAGTACTTGGCTTCTCAGTCTTCTCTTTCCCTATCACTCTGTAGTTAAGTAAACATAACAATGCTTAAATAAACTGTATGGCCATGGTTTAGTGAACTTGAAATAGCAATTTTACCAGATGTACCGGAGCATCATCAACTACTTCAGCTGGTTGGTCAGCTCCAACACTTGACAAACAGGCGCCTTTGCAGCTCATGTATTTTTTAATGCTATTTGTTACGCGAGAAAATCAGTTAGAAACGAGCGATGCACAAAGATGAGCTTATACTGAATGTAAGAAGTGGTTAGCTTACACTTCGCACTGATTAAGTACAGCAAGCTTGTTGGGCACACAAGATTGTCCATTAGACTTGCAGGCGGAGTCACAAGATTCTCCTTGCCTATTTACATGAATCGAAATATCAAACATCCATTAGCATCTGTTATCTTTTAGGTTCTTCTACAATTTCAGAACATAAAACAACCATCAGGATATTTTACCTTCCAACAATGACATTGATGCCAGCCAGTGTTGATTCTAGCTGTGCGCTAGAAGACTCTGCCATTGAAATACTATTAAGCACATATCATTTTAGTTTCTGAGAACTTTCGCAAATCAAGAATCGTATCTACATATATTTCTTGGAGATATATCTAAAAGAGGAGTTAAGCACAGTGTTTCAGTGATAACTCCAGGCTAGCGATAGTTTGACCCAAAAAAAGAGGACTCTGCTACAGGTGTTACAGGACCATAATCAAGACATATAATAAGACCCGATCCAAAGAGAGAAACGGCTGTAATTTTAAACTGAAAGAAGAATTCAAGACGGAAGCCAATGAAAAACCTTTTCTGAATTTCTCTTCATAGGTATCATAAATTTACACAAGTGGAACTAATTTGGAAAATGCCCACATGAACATAGAGAAGTGTTATACCGAACTTTTCAAAATAGAAGTTTTATCCTCAGTTGCCTAGGTGAACTAACTAACAGCCCTTTACTGAATTTTAAACAAACTTACGATTTTTTCTCCCTCTCACCCACTCTCTCAGCACAAATCTCTCCCACTCACTGAAGCACCATCCAACTCTGGCCAAAAATCATTTCCTTGACAATAAAATCTTCCGGCCAGGGTAAGTAATAAGTATACATCAGTCAGGTTTTTTTTTTTTTTTTTTAATTTTAAGACTGATGCAAGCCATTTTTCTACACCATGGCACATAGGGATGAGCCATTACCTTAAGGCCATGGCACAACAGCTTTTTATAGCCATGGCATGATGGCGCAACTGTTCTTCAACGCGGTTCGTGCCATATTGTCTTTAGCCATGCCGCATTGTCTTTCCCAACACAGTGTCAAGACATATTTGCTTCATCACAAAATACCAAACCAAATCAAAAAGAGAACCAAGTTTTATAGATTCTATGCACAAAAGCCTTTCCTCGAAGCCAGATCTAAAATGCAACCCTCATCTCCTCCATCAATGTTGGCAGAAGAAGCCTTCTCTCTCCTCTGCCCAATTGCCGCTGTATAATTCTTCTCTTCAGCAGCCGGACAGTCAAAAAGATCAAAAGCTTGACTCTTTTTTTGTTAAGGTTAAATCTGTCTTTCTACATCCCAAAATGGGTGAAAAATATTTTTTCTGAACATTTGGGTATAAAACATTTTCTGCCATGTCCAAATGGGTAAAAAAAAAAAAAAAAAAAAAACTTGCTTTCCTTTACATAAAACGTTGTACTGTTTAGATCCCCAAACGAATTTGCCCTATTTGTAGCTGTTATCTTAAAATTAGTATCAACCCAAAGTCACCAATCATCTCTCCAATCTAAAATCAAAATAGCTTACATGACTGCCAGGTATTTTTATATTTAACATGTGACAGTCTCAATTTAACGGAAGCAGGGTGAGGAACATGGACATGGAAATTGAAGATGCAAAGAATATTGGAAAAAGTTAAAATTCGTAAGACAACAATATTGTATAGGAAAAAAAAAAAAAAAACCCCTTAGATAACCATTGTAAGTTACAAAACCTCCTTAAATAGCAATTGTACATTACAAAACCTCCTTAAGTAATAATTGTAAATTACAAAACCTATAAGCATAACTAACCATTTGATGAAAGAATAGAAGGCCAACATATCTAAAAACAACTCTTCCATGGTGGTCATAATTCATAACCATTAATAACCTTCTGACCTACATACTGTGCATGAAAATGATGCACTAACCTGATGAATTAGATTGTATGGAAAAACAATGATGAAATTCACTCAGATATGCATTTTCATGAACCTGAAATATCAGAAAATTATATTAGATGCCAGTCTAAATGGTGTCATATAAGTGAAAAGTAAGGTTCCATATCATAAAAAGAAAACAAAGCCCAGAGCTAAGGGTGGTTTTTATTGTGTAACCAGATTTTTTAAAAAAAAAAAAAAAAGAAAGAAAAAGAAAAAGAAAAAAAAAAAAGAAAGCACACACCCACAACTGAAGCTCCCACGGGCAGCATGCCAGCAAGGACAAAAGATAATTCACAAAAGGATCCAATTCTACAACGTCATGGATTAAATTCGACTAGATTGCATTTGCATACAGAGAACCATGAACACTTGAAACCTTCGACTATGGCCTTATGTAGTTCGTATACTACAACTTGTAACCTAAGTAAACTACATTCATGTTGAACCTTCAGGTAACACTGAAGTTCAACATTTTGAAACTGAATACATATTGTTCGTTGGAAAAAAAAAAAAAAAAAGTCTCACTCACAAGCATGATCACAGGAGTGTTTTCTAAAATAATAAACTTTAAGAGGTAGTTGACATCAGATAATATTTTAATAGTGAGTTGATCCAACGCTTATACACCCTTGAACTAGACAGTTTTCTTTAACCATGACGACTTTTCAGCAATGAACCATTAGAGAGGGAGAGATCGGTGCATTAATTGTTACAAATGAGTACTAAACTTGAGGACTTATGGCTCAAAGGAGAAAAAAAACACCTACAAATACTACAGGAAAGAGCCAAGAACATCCAAGACTCAAAACCATACATATGTGCGGGCAGTGCGGCAACTAAAGCAGCAACGCTGTGGATATTCCGAGCTTCAAAATGATGGCTGTAGTCTGTAGAGCTACCTTTCACTAATAGATGACAACTACATAGAGACCTCACAGTTCTATTTTATGTTCCATGGCTGAAATACATCGCATTAAAATAATAATGCAATCAAGAAAGAGTGCATACCACACTCTCAGAATTATGGCGACACCTCCCAGCACAATAATCAAAAATACTTCCATAGATTCCTGTCAAACAAAGACCGAATCTGAAATTATCATGGAAATCAGTGTGTAGATTATCAGATCAAATAAGCATGCATGAGAAAACAACAATATTCCTTTCAAAAATGCATCCAGAACATGGAGAAATTAAACTCA
This sequence comes from Perilla frutescens, assembly GCA_026008535.1. Classification (NCBI taxonomy): domain Eukaryota; kingdom Viridiplantae; phylum Streptophyta; class Magnoliopsida; order Lamiales; family Lamiaceae; genus Perilla; species Perilla frutescens. The sequence continues at coordinate 46,383,640 of BRKX01000010.1, read as the reverse complement.
GAAAATGCCATCTCATTTACATAAAAAGGCAGCATGAAGCTGATCTCAGAACTATGCAGATCAAATGTAAAACATCTATAATGAAGAGCTAGCCCTTCAGGATGATTTCAATAGTTTTAGCTTAAGATCTGTATTAGAAAAATCCTATGATGAGCCAAAAATTTAGCATGTTAATCAATATTTCTTTTTAAAGTAGAGTTTACCAGCAGTGACAGGCTTTGCTATTTTGACCTTTAAAGCCAGTTCAATACGAGTCTGCAGGGCAAGTAGACAGTATATTATAATGAGAAGGATTATTATTAAAAAAAAAGGCGGAAAATCTGGATGACACTACCATTTCCGGATTCAAGCAGCAGGAAACACAGAACTCATATGAGTTGCAACACTGAGAACCAATATTGCACCCCCTGAAAGTTAATCAAAAGGAAAATAAACAAAAGAACCACACTTCGATAAATAGAAGGGACACAATAACTAAAGAACAGAAAATTGCAAATTGGCACTCCACCATCCCATATATTTTCTTCAATTCATACTCTATTATTAGGGCAGCGGATTGTTACTTCTTTGGATTGTAATTTGACTAATAGCCACTACTTTCAACTCAATATTTTTGGACTTGTGATAAAATACTGTAGTATTTTTATGTCACTGTAGTGAGCGTGAGAGTGAAATGTACAGTTCAGTGTAAATACCAAAAATGTAAAAACCATTTCAGCCGCATGAAACAGTATAAGGACCATAACAACAGAATGTGAAGAGTAAAGAAAAGGACTTAAAGAGATAACTCACTGACAAGAGAATTGATCTCCTCTTCTTGGACAACAGCGGGACCGAGGATCAATTGAGAATGCATCACACACATAACCTAAAAATGACAAGCCATCAAGACAACAAATTTTGTGATTATTAGGCTATCAAAGTTTAAGTCCCCCTAAGACCTAAGATCAGAATAACCATCTATCCAATCACCTTCAAGAGGAACTCGAAAACTAGGAATCTCTCACAAGGCAATTATGGTTCCTTTGGCCAAGCAGACTCTGTAAAGTCTCAAATTAACCTAACCATCAATTGTCTTTCTCTTTTTCGTGATGAAAAACAGAAAATTTAAACAAATTATATGTTAATATAGAGATCTTTTAATCAACACTATCACCTTGTAAACGAATCTCATTTGCCATAAAACAACCACTATTTCCTAGCCAATAATTTCTTCTATATACTAAAAGATACTGAAAGTATGATTAATCATATCAAACAAAAAATGTTCTGTTGTTATATACACCCTATCTTTATCTCTATCCACGAAGATACCTATCAGTAATGTACTGTTAACACAACATAATTTATCTAAATCTTATTCTAATATTTACTTTTATCATAAGCTAGTGTTACAAACATAACACTGGCTGGTAACATACCACAACCAATAACTCAAATCGGAAATGGTATAAAAAATACCAAATTCAAATTCGTCTAGTACCATTATCATCAGTGAGGTTGTATCTTCCTTGCACCGTGGTTTTACAATAATGTTTCAGCTTAAGGCTCACATCCTTCCTGCAACGGTGTAATATACAAATCAACCTCATTTAACCAAAATTAACCATCTAGAAATGGAAGGGAAAAACAAGGAGCAAACAAGTGAAACTAACAAACCAGCTACAATAAAACTTCTATAAAGAGTATTAAAAGAGTAATAATTTATCGAATATTATATAGCTACTGTAACCTGAATCAAAATCAGAACAGCATCAAAATTTCACCAGTGGAAACAATGATTTCACGCTACAATTACAAAAGGGCTCGTTGAGAAACCCTTGAAATTGATAAAAATGAGCTGAAAATCGAATGTTATGTACCTGATAGCCGTAGCTGGCGGAGAAAACTGAAGAAAAAATAGAGATAGTAATATGAGATCAATGCTCCGAGGATGTCTGAACATTGGATTTCTGCGTTGTGGGGCAGATCGAAATTGCGATATTTTCACAGATACGGTATAATTAACAGCGGAAAAATGGGAAAGTTTTCATCTTGGTCGACGCTGAGCTGCAGTAAGCCAAATTGTCAGATGAATTTTGGGTGTTCTATTTCTTCGTTGATATTCAATGGAAACAAGAAAATGCAAAAATAAATAAGGGTTAATTAGTTAATTATAGGAATTAGCACAACGTTTTTGTAATTTTTGTATGTTTGCAATTAAACCACGTCCTTACATGTTTTTTCAATTGTAACAACCCACTTAATTTTTACGGAGATTTGTCTATTTTGTTTATTATTTTCCAACTTGCTTCGTTTATAATATTATTCAGTAAAATGACATTGTTTAAGTTTAAAAAAAAATCATGTTAATTTAAAATTTTGAAATATTAGGATTTGTGACGGTGAGTTTCTGAATGAAATTCCACCGTTTAATTTGGGCATCGTTCCATCAATTCACTGAGGAAAAAATTTAAGTTCAATAAGTTGAGCATTTTGGTATCAAAGTTGACAGCAAACATTGGCTGACAAGCGAAATATTCAACTTAATTTTTAGAAATTTTGAATTGTGATGTAATTGCTATATTAAAAAAAAAAAAAGTTATGGTTTAGTTAGAATGTTTTGAATGTTATGTGGAAAAATGCAAATCTGGGTGAACTTTGCATTAATTCATGCAGTTAACCCTTATCGAAATTGTCATATAATATCCTAGCCGCTAATTATAAAAAAAAAATGTTCCAACATTTGGACAATAGCATTTTGATTACCAAAGTTTTGATAAAAATATCCTGATGTGATATTTTCGATTATGGCAATCATATTGTGTAATATTTACATTTGATTTCGATGGTCACTTGACTATTCATTTCGAACATTTTTATAATAATTAAGTGTTGGGTGTGTGACGTGTCTATATTGAAAAGTGATCCTTATTTCGGCTAACTATAAATCAATTAAATAGATCACTATGGAAACAATATAATGAAGGATAGCTAAATTAATTAACTCGATAACTATAGAAACAAGATGAGGAACCTGAAAATCAAACTCAAATATGTTGGAGGGCTACGATACAATTATTGGATTCTGAGCATGTTAGACCAATGTAATGACATTTTTTAGTGGAACCTTATGAAATTTTTATTTAAGGTAAATTACGTATTTTGATTGTAGTTGTAAATTGAATATGAATTTTAATGTTACTAATCTAAATATCAATTTAGCATTTACTGTAAATTAAACCACATGAAATCCTCTAATCTAAAGTTGTATCATGTATGTCTCGTTCATGTCCTGACATCAATATTATTAGTTTTTCTTCAATTTTGATTTCTTTTAGTATAATTTAATTTTATATTATTTCTTAGGGATTTATGATTATTTTTCTAGTATTTAATTTTCATTTTTTTAGTTAATATAATTGATTGGTACGGTTGATTATTCAAAAGTTAGGCTATACAATTTTTTAAAATTTAAATTATTAGTAATAAATATTAATTGTGATTGGTTATAATATAATACATTATTAAATTTACACATTTTTAATATTGAGACACGGTTGAGAGATATACTTTGGACTATATAATCTCATTCGAAATTAGACACAAGACATAATTATGTAATGTTTGGAGTGTGAATTCGAGTAGAGATCCTCTAGTCCCAAGTTTGTGTGCCAACCTGTGCCAACATTAAGATTATATATTATTAATAATGTTTTTTTTATAAAAATAAAATTTATTATATAATAACTAATAATAATTAATATTTATTGTTAAAAAATAAAATTTTAAAAAATTATATACCCTAAGTTTGGAATAATTAACCCCAAAAATCAATTATATTAACCAAAAAATGAAAATTAAATATTAAAAAATAATTATAAACCCTAATTGGGTGGGATAAACCCTAAATAATAATGTAAAATTATAATAAACCAAAAGAAATTAAAATTGAAAAGGAAAAGAAAAGAAAAGGTAATATTTTTGAGACTTGGTACACGGTTGGCACACACAAGGTGGGACTAGAGGATCTCAAGTGTGTGAATTCGGCTAATTGGGGCGTCATTTCAGGCACTTGAGGGAGGGGGAAAATCGTGACCAAGATGATGGTTGATCCAACGGCAATTCGTGCTCACTAATTTGTAATCAAAATTAAATTCATATTTAAATTAGTAAAGTTTAAAGTTTACGTTTAATTGGCCGCTACATCTTAATTTTTTGTAGTTTATGTATAGAATTTATCGCTAATCTTGTTACAAGTGACCCAAATGCAAATTTTTAGGGCCCAGAACCTGAATGGCCCAACTAATGAAATTTAATTCACCCACATTCAAACAATAACCACACGAGATCAATTAAGTGTCTAAAATCTAAATTAAACTCTCATTTTGAAATAAGAACATCCAAGCCGTAAAATTCGCGTATAAATGGGAGAAATTTCAGGTTCGAGACACACCCTCTCTCCTTTCTCCAAATGAAAAAAAAAATTAAAAAAAAAAATTACATTAGAAAGCAAATTAATATAACATATTTCATCTAAATTCTCTCTTCATTTTTTTCTTTAATTTTCTTCACTGCATAGAACCCTGTCCCTAATAATAGAAAGCAAAATAAGAGCGAGTGAAATTTTATTTGTATGGAGAAACATAATATTATAGTAGTTTGCAATATCAGTAAACATATAATAGTATAATATTAATTATATCTTACAATTCACATTTATTTCTTGGAAAATTATAAACTAAAAGCCAAAAGTTGACTTTTTAAAGACAATTAAGATACTGTATACAATTGGGGTGATAAAATAATATGCTGTACCAATATTGTCTGATCCTTTTTGTTTTTGTATTTATTTATTTTATTGTTGTACTGTCACTGTGTTCTTATTGTCTAAAATTGTGCTAAGTCAACTTTCCACTCCCCCTCAAAAAAAAATGAAAAAAGCAACAACTTTCCATCTGTACAACATACTCACTCTCTCGAAGTAGGCTAATTTATACAGTGCATAATCTTATAATTGAAAAATTATGAGTTCAAATCATGTAAACACTTCTAAATCTTGTTATTCAAAATATATACATAAATAATTGGCATATTCAATGTGTATTTGAGTATAATAAATTGAATCTAGAGTTAAGTATATTGTTACTAAATATTTTATGATTTTTTGAAAAAAAAATCTAATTTATTTAATTAATTATGAATTGAATTGAGGCTAACTAAAGTTTTATTTAATCAAGCATCAGTCGAATGCAAGTGATTTAACCGTTTGATGCATTGCGTGATTGTTTTACCAATCCAATGGTGCTTCGCCTAGTACAAACTAATACATTCTATAATTTTATTTATTATTGTAGATTAAGTTGAAAATTGAAATGGCTTTTTAGCCATTCATTTAAAATGGAACGTCGAATGAATTATTTTCCAGATGTAGAGTAGTAGGGGGTGCTGCCGTGCTGGGATGTAAAAGACATTCTCTAGATTAATTGTTACTTTATATAAACAATTGAGTGCATTTATTATACATGAATTACATTTATTTTTCAACAGCTCGTTTAATATGTTCAATTAATCATACCATTCAATAAATAAATGTTTAATAGAGAAACCGTTTAAATAAAATATATAGTTGATATTAATAACAGTTGGTGAATGACTTGAGCAACAATTTGGTTCACAAATCACACTCACATAGGGGCATGGTGTGGTGTCTATTCTTTTATTTTAGTTTTTTTTTTTTTTTGTTAAATTACACTCTCATGATGCCCATGTGTTGGGTTCTTTTTCAAAAATAACTCACTTTTTAAAAACTAATGAAATAGTGCTCACTTTTCAAAAATATTGCAAACCTAACAGTTGATCAATTTTACAATTCAAAAATCATACGTAATTAATTGTATTTTAAGATTTTTTTTATTGAATGACTATTTTACTCGGCTAGGGAGATATAACTATTAAAATATAATCAATTACATAGGGTTTCCGTACCCAAAAGTTGATCAAATGTTAGATTTGTAACTTTTTTGAAACAATGGATACTGTTTTATTAATTTTGAAAAAATAAATTATTTTTCAAAAAAACCCAAAATGTAAGTAGTAAAATGTAATTTTCCCCCTTTTTTTTCTTATCAAATTCGATTTTTTATCACCGAAATTACCAACCATATATAATTCAAATTTATACTGAACATGTGATGTGATGTGATGTGTAAACAAGAAATAAGCGTCGGATAAAAAAATCCAGTTGGTGAACAATTAAAAAAATGGATAATGCTAATTTTTAACATGTTTATATTTTTTTCAATTTCCATTTAGTTGTAAAAAAAATCCAATTGAATTATGCCAATTTCAAGGGGTTTTTTAGCATTTTATTTTTGTTACATTTCACTCTAGATATATATCCGATTAACTAGCAATATTAATGGATGATTAATAATTGGTATATGAAGGACCTAATTAGACTGAAAATATAAATATTTGGGGTAACTATTCAAATAAAAGATTACGAGTCACATCAATATTTTCAGATCAAATTATATGTTGTCATTTTTCATTTGGGGTTACATAACTAAATTTTATTTTAATTTTTTTAAAATTAACATACCCTAATTAGGGATGGACCCTAAATAAAAAATTTATCAATATATATATATATATATTTTAAAAAACTAAAGGCCTGGAACAAAAAATATAACAATAAATGCAATAGGTGATCTGGTGTGTAATATTTTGTGTAACAAAAACTAAAAAAAAATTTGTGAAACAATTAGCAGTTAAATTACTAACTATTCAATTTTTTTAAAAAAAACATTAAGGTGATAATTGTTCCAAATAAAACTTTAACAAGATCCGTCCCTCTAAGAAAACTTCGGAGGGGGAGTTACATATTTTCCCTATATGTATGTTTCGAAAATAAATAAAAAATAAAAAAAAATGAGGAAAAGGTGATTTATAATTCGACCGTTTGATTTGAAAATGAAATCTGGACGTAGATTCTTGCTTAGTCCAAGAGATTTTAATGATTATCTATCCGGCATATTCCAAAATTACTTTATATTGTAACTCAATTCATACATAATTTTTATATCATTTTTTTAGAAAATATGTTTTTTATTTTTTTATAATTGGAACATCAACAATAATAACAGTAGTGAATTGGGCAAGCCACTATATTGTTTACGATAAACAATATATAGTAATACATTTAAAAAAAACAATAGTAATACATTTTTTTATTAAATTTGTTTGAGGGACTTTCAACTGATCAAGTATTATTATAATTCATCCATTTCATTTAAATTGATATTTTAGAATTTTTAACTTATTTCAAAAATTAATATTTTACATATTTTTGCACATTCTCTCAATTTTACCTCTATCTAAATAGGAAATCTGCATTTACTAGGAAAATATATATCATTATAATTTGATATGAGTGGAGACAGGTGATATATTTGCCACGTTAATTTACATCTTTAGTTATGTGGAAAATTCTAAAACATCAATTAAAATGGAACATATGTTATATAAGACAATGATATAAAGAAAGAAATTCTTCACATTAAACCATCTCTAATATAAAAAAATTAAGTTATATTTTTTAAAATGAAGTCCAGGCCGATCAACTCTTATTTTCCTAAGTCTTAATTAATTAATCCACAGTGATGTGTGAGCAGTCACACTAGAGGCATTCTAAAAATATGAATTTTTCTTATAAAATATGATGTAAAATTCAAATTTCACCAATCTTTTCCTCAAAATTAAACAAAGTTAATAGTGAACAACAACACTTCATTTTGGAAAAAAATAAATAAGAAAAGGCGACTGCTGCCACATCTCGTGGCATCTTCATCAAGTGCATGTTTGGAACAAAATGATTTTTTCTATCATCTAAAATACCTAAAAAGAGAGCGAAGACATTCTTTTTTTTTTTCTTAAGCAACAACATTGGTATCTAAGAAATTGAAAATAACATCAATTGATTTTCCCCCAATAATTGGCACTCCATTCCTTATTTTGAATACATGCAATAAAAATAACAATATTATCAATTTATACACATAACATGTAATTTTAATGCAACTAATGAAGACATATAAAAAAAACAGAGAATACATCCGAAGTGAAATGACATGCCCGTTAACAAATACTAGGAAATAAGAAAGAGATATTTGAGTATTTTAATTTGGAGTGGTATGTTGGCGGAGTATGAAACTTTGCGGTTGATGGCTACAAGTTTCTCACCAACACTTTTTATGTCAATTAAATATGTTGTAACGAAAGTGTCTACTATATATAATATCCGGTATAATTTGCAGACTATCGTAATAAGTGAAATTTATCCAAAATACATTTATTGATATTGGTTGCATTTTTTCTTCGCTATGGAAAAGGAGAGTGAACATACAGTAAAACATTTTATAATCAAATGGCACATCACTTAAAATGGACTATCCGATGCAAATATGCAATAATCAATTGATTCAATTCATCTAGATTAGAAGAAGATGCTGACCTGACCATTTGTCAGTTTTCTATTTCATTATTTGTTTCATCATTCTCATACAAAAATGCACAAAACACAAACTAATATAATTTTATAAGTTAATACAAATATCACGTTAGAAATTACAGTAATAGTTTTATTTTATTTTTTAGGAAAATTACAGTAATAATTAGAACCATGAAGTCTTAATTTTTAGGGTGGGGCCACCAAGAAAGTGAACCAAAACAATTGAGCGTGTCGGCCACAAGTCGACCCTACTCTTGAAACGGCCGGATTATTTTTCCATTTCTTTCTTTTCATTTTTATTTTATTAATTCACGTCACGTGTGACCCTATATACAGTACAAATTTGTTACATTACGAAAATATTTCTTAATCCGAACCTCAACTAACAACTATACTTCTAAGAACAATTCCAATGGTCTTGCCCAATTTTGGTGTAGCTTTCAAACTAAATTTATGTAACTTTAGTACAAAAAATATTTTGAGTTTAAATTATTTATACCAGATATCACAAAAAAAAAAAAAAACTGTTTTATTTTATAATCTTAATTATCAATACGCAAGCTAAATAATTTTACTTATGCACTCTCTAATTTATAATTAGATTATGATTTTTTAAATAAATTATTGAACCATCTATTTATTGAGATAATTTACAAAATCATTTAATCAAAATTAAATTATAAACCACTTGTATGTTATCAATAATCAAATCAGAAAATCACTAATAAATCAATACAAAAAATATAATTACGATAAATAATTAAAAAAATTACAAACGATTTTAATAATATTTTATCATATACAAAATATATGAAACCCAGTCGCGCCAAATATGATGTATTTATGCTTCACCGTTCACTTCCATCATTTTGGTGCACCATTGTTTGAAAATCGCTTTAAAGTTGGTGTTTTGATGTTATTGGAGTTGTTATAATTATTAATACAAAAAATATGTCAATTCTCTTATTATTACACATACACACATATGGGAACAAAAGAAAAGGATAAAATGATAATAAAAAAAAACTAGAAAAGTTATACACCAAAATCCAAATGCAACATTTCGTATATAAGTATCTAACCCTTACCAAACCAACGACTACAAACCATTTCTACTACATGGCGCCAACTCCACGCATCCACGTGTCAGCATCCAACCAATCACGCGTTTTCTACAGCCGGCCTTTAAGTTTAAGCAAACGTCTTTTTCTTTTTCGTTTTTTTTTACTACTTTAGATCCGTTATCAACGGTCACTTCTCCCGCTCGTTTTTCACTGGATCTTTTTATAATTGCGAATCTGCCCCACCACTCTATTAGTCTTTCAAAACACGCGCACACACAATTATAGCAACGCGGTTTTTGGAGTTAAAAAGCCACTAATTTATTGCCAACTGACGAATCTAAAACGCGTCTTCGACAGAACCAATTGCACCAAGACAGCTCTTTTTCAACCCTACCTAAACAACCCCACAAAACATTTTTTTTTCCCCGAAAAAATTGGTTGCCTACTTATTTAGGACCACCATTTCCAAGTTTATTTCTAAGTTTCTCAAATCCATTCACAGTCACACCTCACATTTCTTCTGCTTCTGCATACTAATATCAACTTCTCCGACAATGCCAGCCATCTTGTTAAGAATTTTTCTTGTATACAAGCTCTTGAACACCGTTTTCGCCTACTTAGTACCCAAGAAGCTGAGAGCGTATCTCCCTACTTCTTGGTACCCGTACGCGCAACAACAACAACAACTACATATCAAGAAAGAGCCCACTTCACCATTTTCCTCTTCGACAATCCCATCATCCCCATCGTTGCACATTCCTCGTAGAATGGATGTCAGTGAGCTGAGGCGGGTTTTCCAGATGTTCGACAGAAATGGAGATGGGAGAATCACCAAGAATGAGCTGAGTGATTCATTGGAGAACATGGGAATTTTCATCCCCGGCAACGAGCTGTCTCAGATGATTGATAAGGTCGACATCAACAGAGATGGTTGCGTTGACATTGACGAGTTTGGAACCTTGTATCAAACCATCATGGATGAGCGGGATGAGGAGGAAGACATGAAAGAGGCGTTCAATGTTTTTGACCAGAACGGTGATGGATTCATTACCGTTGATGAGCTGAACTCTGTGCTGGCGTCTCTTGGCCTCAAGCAAGGGAAGGCTGCCGAGGACTGCAAGAAGATGATAATGAAGGTTGATGAAGATGGTGATGGAAGGGTCGACTTCACTGAGTTCAAGCAGATGATGAGAGGAGGGGGGCTCGTTGCACTAGGCGATTGATGCATTCGTCTATGCTACTTCATTTCAAGCAGGGTAATTTTCGTAGGCTGCAGTGTACATAGATCTTGGTTTTTTTTTCTCTCTCCATTCATCATCCCACAAGAAAGATATATTGTTGATCACACAACTCCGGCAATGTTTTGCTCCACATAGCCACCTGCTGCAAAGGCATCATTGACAACAGACTGTTATTATCTGTTTCCATTTTTCTGCGTACACAAAGCAGTATATTGTATATGCAACATTTTGAGCCTTTGAGACAAGAAGTTGGGAGAGGAATGAAGCATTGATCAATGGATACATCTACGCTTAAGCCTTTAAGGTTTAGGGAAGACATCATTCTTATTCATTCATGTATCTCCTGTTTTCTCCCCTTATGTCTTGTTTTTTTATTTGATTTTAGTCACCTAGTTTTTTTTTTTTTTTTCCTACTCGAGTCTTTGAGTCGGTGATGAAATCAAATGTCAACTGCATTGCTAATATAGCAGCCAGCATTCAAATTGTTCTCGCTTACTGATCACAACTTTTTGCTCGTGACTGTTAACTGTAAATCAGCTTATTATTAAATAGGATTGAGAAGGATGAACTCTGAGACTATTATGCACATACAAAATTCACTGAGAAAGAAAGACTTGCTATTTTATTGCCACTGAGTTAACTAAAGACGAAAAAGAAGCTGGTGGAAGTAGCAGAGATTCTACTCTAAAAAAAACATGTGAGCACAAGATTTCAGGAGGCTTCTTGTAAAATGAAGCTCCTAGATTCGGTTAATGTATTCGCTGAATGCATAAAAGCAGCAGGTTTACAAGAGCAAAATATGAGCCCCTTGAGTAGTTCTGGAGTAAAAACATACGGGCTCCAAACAGTTTCACATCATTTATACTATTAACTAGAATATTGTGAACATCCATATTTTTATTTGTGAGATTCTTGAAAGTTGGTAGATGACCTTCAGAACTCGTCCCACTGAGTGTCAACAGTTGCACACCATTGTTATTGTTGATATCAAGAAGTATATTTCAAGCAGCGTACCGGGGAGAAAAATGAAGACAGCAAATGAATCGGCTTTGATAAAAACATCAAGTAGTTATACAGACATTTTTGGAACCAGTACATTTACAAAAACAGAGATTCCAATTAAGAGTAGTCAGAGTTGCCTGAGGAGTCTACAGATCCATTTTCAAGATGCTTGAGATATTCAGTTCAGATTTATAAACATGTATGTGAAAACAGCAGCATGGTTTCAAAATTATTCTTTGGGAAATAGCCTCGGTTCTTTACCTTATCACAGTAGAATCATAACACTCATATGGTGGCAATCCTTTGTCTTCAGCTGACAGCTCAGCCTGCCTGCAACAGCTGGAAATCAATGGTCAACCCCTTGCGCTCCCTAAGTCATGGCGGCATCTTCTAACATCAGATAGCAACTTCGTTCTAATAAATGGATCAGCTGACAGCCTGCCACCATAGAATTTCTTTAATCATTGAGTATTATGTATCATACACGAGGAGCATAAGAAAAAACAATAATAGTAAACATCACTCATCACCAGTGACCCTGAGAAAATGTGAGAAGATTTTCGTATCTATGTAATAAAAGGTTCACTAGCCCCCAAAGAAGGAAACTTCGTGTCTCAGAGTTATCAGAAAAGATATGAGCATTGACCAAATCAATTGCTTCAATTCTTTCTGGAGGCTACATACATATGGAGAATATACGAAGACTAATGATGACAAATATAAATGAGAAGGGCAAGGAAAGCAACACTTCAGTTTAGAAAAAAGGAGAAAAAAGAAAGAAAGAAAGAAAGAGCTAGGATTTTCAAGACTATAAATCTTCCTTACCCTGCATCACTACATAAAAGGAATCTGCTCCTAGGTAACCAGTATTCTTGCTCCAGTATCAATCCTCATACATGAATGCAATTGCTCAACAACTGGACTGAACATATGAGCCAAAGGATGAATTTTGTCTCCGGCTGTAAAAGTATGCACACTGGTACCCACATGAACCAAACTGTAACCAGCCACAATTTTTACACCTCTTTCCTTCATCAAACATCTAATCCCAGACGCAACTGCCCATGAACCTCCAGCAGCAAAAGTGTTGGATGCAAGTAAATAACCAGCAGAGCTTGATGGCTCCAATTCAAGAATCTGAGAAAGTGCATCTTCAGTTAATTTTCTATTCTCATGAGTCCTACAGGCACTCAAAAGTGCACCCCAAGCACTAGCACCAGGCTTCATGGCAGCAGGAATGGACTCAATCAGTTGGAATGCATCATCAAGGTTTCCAGCTCTAGCTAGCAAGTCCACTAGGCACGAGTAGTGTTCTAGCTTTAGTTCAGCTCCATGCTTGTTCGCCATATCCTTGAAGAGAGACAGACCCTCCTCGACCAATCCCCCATGGCAACAAGCAGATAACAACGAGAGAATTGTTACTGAATTAGGCTTTACCCTATGGACTTCCATTTCGGAAAGCAAAGCCACAGCATCTTGTGGGAGTCCATTTAGGCCATATGCTGCAATAATCGCACTCCAAGAAACAACATTTTTCAGTGAGATTTGGTCAAATGCCCTTCTAGATGCTTCTACTTCCCCACATTTTGAGTACATATTAAGTACTGCTGTGCCAACTGCTACATGTGATGCCAAGCCCATTCGAATAGCAATTCCATGAGCGCATTTTGATCTTCCAATTTCAGCAGAAAGTGCACATGCCTCGAGAAGATTTAGCAGTGTTACATAGTTTGGCCTTTCTTGTGAAATCATCATCTGTCGATATAGAGAAATCCCTTCATCAGGCAAGCCACAGTGAGTGAAAGCTGAGATCATTGTACTCCAGGTAACAATATCTGGTCTTTTGATTTGGGAGAATAGTCTCCATGAAAGATCAATCTGATTGCATTTTGCATATGTATCAATTAAAGAATTCATAGCCAAATCATTTGAATAGAAACCTCTCCGAATTATTCTAGAATGGATCAACTTGCATTGATGCAAATCCCCAAAGACTTTGCATACTAGAAGTAGGTTCACTAGAGTCACCTCATCAGCATCAGTTCCTGATTTTCCCATCAAAGCAAAGAATGTCAAAGATTCGGCATACTTCTCATTACGAACAAGTCCAGAGAGCAGAGAATTCCATGATACTATATTCCTATAAGGCATCTCCCAGAATGCTATCATGGCAGAATCTACATCTCCGCACTTGCAATACAAATCAAGAAGAGTGTTTCCTACAAATAAATCATAATTTAAACCTCTTAAGACTACAAAGCCATGAATTAATTTTCCTATTTTGATATTCCCTAAATTAGCACACCCTTTGAGCACGCTTACCATGGTTTGTCCATCCGGTTCAACCCCAAACTGTGAAATCATCTGCTTAAATGACTCCAAGGCAAATATATTATCATCACTATGCACATATCCTCTAATCATCACACTCCATGATATTACATCTTTCTCATACATTTCCTCAAAAAGGTTTTCTGCGAAGTCCATTCGAATGTCCGTGTACATGCCCAAAAGACAATTTTGTACTGAAGTTAGGCTCCACAACCCACTCTGAATCAAGTAGCCATGAAATTTGTGTCCATCATTAAAAGCTTGTAGACTGTGATGGGCCTGAATTATGAGCACCAATGTAGAGATATTGGGCTCAAATCCAAATGCTCTAGCTTGAATATACAAATCGACCCCATCTTCAAGAAAACCTTGATCCAGATGCCCGTGGAGAATTATATTCCACGAAACTGAGTCTCTTGTCTTCATGCAATTAAAAACACTCAATGCAGAGTCCAATGCGCAAGATTTTGCATAAAAGTCCATTACTGAATTTCCCACTGAACTGAATGAATCAAATCCCTGCTTAGACAGCGATGCATGGACAGACTGTCCAAGTCTAAATGATAAAGTTGAAGAAGCCTTGAGAACGTGAGAGTAAATTGCATGATCTATCAATTGAAATCCTGCCCTTTTTATCTCTCTATAGTGGGAAAGCACCTCTTTCCATCTGCAACCTGATGATGACTCTTTAATTTTGTGACAAAGATTTTGGAGATTGGTCACCGGTGAAACAATAGGAAATCTCATACGATGAAACAAGTTAGAGCCTTCTTAAAAGGGACATTGGTAGCATACAGGACCTAGACAGGTAAAGAATCTTCTCTGATGCAAACTTCCTTGCTGCAAGATATTTTATTTTTGCAGCTGCTCCAATTTTGTGGTTGATTGTTTATAAATTAGATGTTAATGAGAACGGCACTTGCAGAATGAAATAAACCTGCATGAATGTACAAAAATAATTATTCTTCCTTAATAATTTGAAAATGAAGGTAATACATATGCAACGAAGAAGACAAACAGGAGAAGCACGAGACATTCAAAGCCTACTCAGATTGAAAAGCAGTAGCGGAATTTTATTTTATTTTTATCAGGAACTATATTTCTATAAGAAAATCTAATCTATTCCCACGATCATTGACCCTCCTCCTCATAGTTCAACATGTAACTTAGAAAACTTACCACTCAAATTCCTCATAGTTCAACATGTAACTTAGAAAACTTACCACTCAAATTATTCACTTAGAAATCAATAAAAATTGAACCACGAAAGGCTAAACGTTTCTGTAAATTGAACAAGTTCTGGACATATATACAAGCACATGGTGTACATAGCAGAACAAAAGCTAAACGAAGTTCATGGGATATAATAATGACAGATATAAACAGATTAATGAGCTGAAAATTAGAGCAAACAGTGATGAAAGAATAAAAAAATCACATTAAATTACTCAAGAAATTGCTCTAACTGTGTAGGTAGCTAATCCGAATGGCCGTATCTGTTTTAGAATTGATTCATTTTCAGCGTCATTAGGCTATATTGGATTTCTTCTACCTTCAGAAATAGCAATCCAACCGCCGCCGATATGTCGCCGGAAATGGATGTCGGGCCGCCGCGATCAATTTAGTAGACTTCAGAAACTGACAACCGGTTTTAGAGTACTCTGGAGGAAAATTATAAAAAATAAAGAAAATGAAAATTTACTTTTCAGATTTGCTTACAAATATTTTTCATTATAAATCTTAATCTTTCTAATTTCTATAAGACAAATTAATATTTAATAATATAAAACTAATAATTTGCCTCAAATTAAATTTGGAGTAAATTACAAATATATCACAAGTGATTTGTGTTTTGAGCCTGGTAAGATAATTTGACATGAGTTTTTGCTCCATTATTAGACTTTTAACAAAATGTCAAGCCAAATCTATACTATATATAAAAGCACAAAAAATCCAATTGCAATTGATTTTGGCGGCAAAATTGATGGTAATTTTGCAAATATACAGTGAATTGAGGTTATTAAATATTGATGACAATTTTGCAAATATACAGTGAATTGAGGTTATTAAATAATACGAATTATTTGAACGTGTAGTCAGTTTTTAATTTAAATCCATAATCAGAATCATGTAATTAATTTTATTGTAAAAAAAAATTGAGGGTATTTAATAAACCGGTTTTTATTGAATATTTATAAAATTATATTAATAATAATTATATTTTTAAAAAATTGTATTCGGTTTATAAATATTACAGATCGTGGGTAGTGATTTCGATAGCATGTGATTTGAGTTTAATTAAAATCTGTTTGTAAATCAAATTTTTTAAAATTAAAATAATTTTAAAATTCATCATAGTGGGTGACGGATTTTAAAATTTCATAATTCAAAATTGATGATCCGACGGATTCTATCTATAAAAAATTTAAATAATACATGAATTAATGATGGTGACTGTACTTATTATTAAAGTTAATAAAAATAACTTTGTTAAATATTTTGTCGAACCAATAAAATGTAGAACCATAACTGTTGTGAAAACAAAATAAAAATAAATCAGAATTCAGCAACGTGAGTGTCCCACTATATACAACTTAACTCCCACTTCCCACTACATTTAACTTAACCAAAAAACTGAACAATATATAATTAAAACCATAGCTTAGTTAGTTTATTTTTTGATTTTCTCCATTTCCTCTCAACGTCAATATCTACATTTTCTCTCTATTTCTTCATTCGGTCGTTTCAAAATTCCACCAAAAAAATGACTCCAATTTTTGGAACAATCCAAATGTTGAAGCCCGGAAGCAAAGAACTGCGACTGATTCGATGCTATGAATATAGGTGTGTTTATAAATGTTAAAAAAAAATTGGTGGCCCAAAATAAGTGTGTTTGCCAATGTTAAAAAATATTTATGGCCCAAATAATTATTTAGATAATTACAGATAATTATAATTTCATAATTTATGTAATTAATTATTTCAGTTAATTACTTATTTAGATAATTAATTTAGATAATTAAATATTTAATATTTGCATATAATTAAAGATTACATAATTTAGATGATTTAGTTAATATTAAAATATTTTGTTAATTATTAAATAATTATTTAATATTTAATATTAATTAGTTCATTTAGATAATTTTGTTAATAATTATTTATACTTACTTAAATATTAGATACTTTAGTGAGTATTTAAAAATTTGTTTACGGTTTGGTTAATTTTATGATTTTAAGTTATATATATATATATATACATACAGAGAGAGATATATATATATATAACAAACTAAAATATTGAAAATTATATTTTATTAAGTATTGAAAATATAATTTCCCCCAAACAATTGAAATAGATGGCCAAAAAAATTCTAATCAAACCTAATACGATTATAATCAAATAATATATTAGTTATATGATGAAATAATACATTTAGACATAGTTGTGACCAAAAAAATCCATTTACTAATAATAATCTCTCCTATATAATTATAATTGCCATAATTCATTTTATACGATAAATTTATAATGAAATCATACAATATGTGATTATGAACCAAAAAAAAAAAAAATCAAACCTTATTATTTTCGTTAATATATTTTATCTTCTTTTCGTTTGTATTTTATCAATAGTTCATAAAAAAATACTGAAAATCATATTTTATTAGAAACACTTAATTTGATTTTATATAAATACAATTACATTAATAATTGATTATTTTATTTTACTAAAATATTAAATTAGAATAATTTAAAATTTAAAATAACTTATTTATAAAATATTTTAGAATTTTAAAATATTAACATAAATTTGCATAAATTATTACCCTAATTTAATTTTTACAATATTTACCTTTCAAAGCTTCCTCATAAATTTAATTTTTCGGGGTTCAACATACATTTATTAACATGATTTATCAAAAAATAATTATAATTACGTGCACAATTAGAATTGTATAATATTTATAATATAAATAAAAAATTTCATCATTAATTAATAATATATAAGTAAGTATTTCTCATTTGTAATAAATATAATTTAAAAAATATATTAAATATTTAATGTATATAGTATTGTATTAATTTAACTATACTACATTTTGTGACTACACGTTATTCAATAACTGAGGAACTACTACAAAATACAAGATTAATTGACATACATGTTGAAGAGATTTCTAATACAGGTATTCATTTTTTTTATAATTTTTTTTAACAATTTAAATACTAATCTATCTAAAATTACATAAAAATAGAATATAATATTAATTTTAACTAATTTTCTTTTCGTGCAATGCAACGGTGAAGTGATAGTTCAGTGATGCCGTGCAACGCACGACTCAGATACCGGATCACTTACGACGTGCAACGCGCGGGTACTATACTAGTTAAATTATAATAACTAATCTACATAAATGTTGATAAAACAATTACAACCATAGAAAATGGCAGTAAGTAAGAAAAAGTAGTCTGTTTCTGAAATAGTGTAATATACCATAAATGTAAATTCTTTTGCATATAAGATGTATATCAGTCGGTCAACAGTCAACGGTCAACGCGTTGACTAAAAAAATCATCAAAATAAGTGATAATTTTTTAGGAATACAAATGATAATTTTTTAAAATTTTAGTGATAATTTTTAGTGTTACTATTGATACATATTTTGATAGCTTTATTCGTTATTTATTTTTCTAACCGATACTTTTTAATTATACAAGTGACATTTTGGGCTTTTAAATGATACTTTTTAGTGTTATGAATGATATTGATTTTGATGAATCTTTTGATCAACACATTGACCCAGTCAATGCGTTGATCGTCTGATATGCACATAAGACATGCCCTACGATAAATTGTAAAGTTATTAATTAATTAAGAAACTGTAATAATTAAAATTACCCTGATTCTATTAAGACAAATTACCAATTAGGTTTAAGAGCCCAAAAATCCTTTTACTATATTATGGTATGAATCAATATCAATACAGATGAGTGATGACAAGTAATAGATAACACACGAAAAATGAAAGATTAAAAAAATAAGATTCATGTATTTGCTGTGAAAGTTGTATAGCATATATAACAAAGTAGGTAAAAGAAGAAAACTGCTAATAAAAAAATAGATTTATCGTTTGTGTTACAATGAATTTTTAATTTATTGAAAACATCATAAATAAGATAAATATACACAAGCACACACTTAACACCTAGTAAAAATAATGAATTTCTAAATAAACTAATTATTCTTACTTTCCGATTCCTGCTTCAAACAACAAAGAAATTAATCTTATAACTTCCTAGAACTTTCCTCATGGCATTCATTAAACCAAAACCTTCTGTACAAGCTAAACTAGGCCACTAAACAAAGCTACCTTCTTTCCACTAGCTACAACCTTACGACCTTCATAACTCTTCAGAAATTTGCATGAGCAGCAAAAGGACCATTTCACTAGTTGCATTTTCTTTCAACCACTTTGCATCATTTGTTCTAGGAACCAGAAACCGAATCATCAAAAATCGATCCCTTGGAAATTCCACAACGAATGAACTAAACTTGATCTTGGTGATTCATCAGTAGTAGAAAGGCATGAACTTATGAAGAAGGTCATCCAAGGTAGCCACTGCTACCACTTGAGCTGCCTGAGGCACTAAGTGTGTCACGAACCATGATCTTCACATTGTGTCTTCCCAATAAATCCAGTATCTCGAGGCACTCGAGCAAATCAGAATCACTTACCAACATCACCCATTCCTCTTCATCATCAACATACCTGAGTTGGAATTGCCCTGTCTGTAGATTGAACCTCTTTGCTACTTCCTCGTAGAGGCGAATGCATCCATGAGCCGGTTCAAATTTAAACCGAACTGTATCTTCTTTATAAGTAGCTTTGATTGTAACTTTAGACCCACTATCATCACAACTTGCCTCATTTATTGGATGTTGTCTTTGGTTGAAGCTTTGTGAGCTTGAAGAACATCCTTTCATCATTGATGCAGTTCTAGATTCATTGGATGAGTTCGTCAAGCTAGAGGAATACAATTGGCTATCTTCAACTCCGTTATCCTTATCTTTCGCATGATCATCTTTCTTCTCAGTGTCTATCTCACTTACAGGTGCTATGAGCCTTGAGCTTTGAGAAGTGAAAAATGATTGAGGAACCTCTCGTTTTGTCCGCTTTGTGGTGTTTGGAGTAACACAACTTGACAGTCTGGCTTCCATTATAGCAAATCTGGAATCATAACTTCTAAAATGAGTCGAACTGGATTTGTTGTCTCCCTTGCATAAGTTTTGATATCCATCTAATAGACATTCTTCTTCAATTTTCACTGAACATGAGCTTCCAATTGAAGGATTTTTAGTAGGTAATGCAACCATGTTTCCATGGTCAAGCTCTTGGAGAACTGAGCTATCTGCCACAAGGCCCCCGGTGGTTGGATCAAATCGCAACCCTCCTTCCACACCCTCAACAGAGTCAAGCACGCTTTGTATTTTCCTCAAAGATCGATTCACCTTATTTATCTTACGAGAAGGCCACCTTGGGATGCCATATTGTCTGCATATTCTTTTCAAAGTAGTTGGACAAACTGTGAAAACCAGAAACACGCAATTAATTCAAAGTGTTATGATCATGCATATGCTGCAATAAGTCATACATATAATAAAAAGGAAAAATCTAAGTGACCCATAATAAGCTACTTCATGTCCTCATTGGGTGAGTGTGTGTGTTCCACGCTCTTAGTTAACTGGATCTCACTTTGGTATGTATAAGCATAATGACTCACCACCAATACTTTTTGCAGCATCTTTAAGGCTCCCCGAGAAATATTTTTGAAGAACACTTAAACTAACATGCTTCTCAGCCGTGTTTCTTCTCTTCTCCATTTGTTTCTTTGATCCAACAATTGGCTACAACAAAAATAAGACAAGTTAAATGCTCTATGTATAAGCAATTGTAGAAGAATAAGCAACATTGTGCCAAAATTTATGATTAGTGAAACCAAAAAACCAATCTCAAAGTAACCATCAATTATTACTCTCATTATCATAGATAAAGGTCTTCTTTGAACCGGAGAGTATCGCCAAAATCAGAAAATAATGGCAGACATCAAATATAGAATTGATTGATTCCTCAAACTCATGTAATAAATACAAACAAGAAACATTTACACTTGATCTCTTGATATCCCAACCTCATCTAAACATGAATCTTTTAAAAACTAATATGCATTATGTGCTTTTTTAGATCTGCAATTCAAAAGGTACGGCAAAATTAGTCCTACAAACTTTTAAAGGTTAGAAATTTTAGTCATTTTCCCTAATTCATTTACACTTGATCCCTTGCTATCCCCAACCTCATCTAAACATGAATCTTTTAAAAACTAATATGCATTATGTGCCTTTTTAGTCCTGCAATTCAAAAGGTACGATAAAATTAGTCCTACAAATTTTTAAAGATTTGAAATTTCAGTCATTTTCCCCTAATTTCTTTGTTCCAGGAAAACATGAAAAGAGATTTGAGGCTTTCCACCGAAAATGTTGAGATTTTGGAATTGCTACATTTTTTATGGAAAGCCATAATGTGTTTTCTTGCAGAACATAGTGAATTAGGATATGAATAACTAAAGTTGTAAAATTTAGAATATTTTAGGATTAATCCGCCACCTCTCAAGTCATAGGCTTAAAACAATACTCCACTATTGTTATATAGACTAAAAATGCATTTTATCCAACTAATTAGACTCTCCAAAACAGAAACAAGAATGAGTAATTTGAGAGGCAACATAACTATACCAAAAATATGTATAACACGGGTTAAAAAGACTAGAAACAGTTTCAACACATTTAACTCTGTTGTCATCATCTTAGCTAAAATAATCACAATACAAAGGATAAAAGATCAAATGCAGACATACCTGTTGGTGAGGACAATCATATCTTGTTAATTCATATGCATTTTCTGTTAGATGATCAACACCAGATAACTCTACATCAATAAGTGACTGTTCAAAATTCTTAGATAATGCTCTTGTCGGTAGAGTTTCCACAATATTATCCAGCAATTTAATGTTAGAATCCTCTATCTTGAGCAATTCACTATCTGATACAGTCCTCAAACTCTTGCTGAATCGTTGCATGGTAATCGAGAGGTTGTTAAGCAAGAGTTGATGCTCTATACTTCCTTTCAAATCGAGTGGAAGAAAAAACTCCAGTACATAATCGTTATCACCGGTGTAAGTAGATCTTAGTCTGATTGCGATGGCAGCATTTAGGCCAAATTTACGAGCATGATGAACAAGTGGATAATCGCTGACATGGTATTCCTTCACATCTGGGTTAAAGAATGGGTGATTTGACTGAAGTGCTTTCCCAACAATGCCTTGTCCTTCCTCAAGATAATGTTCAGTACATGCATGCACAAAACTCTTCAAATTTTTATCATTTATGTAACATGCAGTATCCTCAATGCACAGAACACATTTCTCATTTAGGCCGACATTATATCCTCCAGCACGTACTCTCATAATTTCATGGCCATTCTCTTCTACGTAACCACATGGGATCCATGTTAGAGCAAGGGGCAACCGATGTGTGTGACAAACGACACGTAAAACATCTGTTATGTCAGCTAAAACGGCTCTTTGGTTATTAGAGAGGGTCTGAAATTAACATTTAATTATATAACTTAGTCCATCATGTTGCCATAAAATTAATATATGTAAAGGAAGAAAAAAACAATCAAATCAAAGATGTAATGCAAACCTGGGAGTAAAGCTTAGGAGGCACTTTGCTTCTTAGATTCACAACCTGTAGAATTGAAATTATAAGTTAGTAGAATCACTTATATGTATTATGCAAAATCTAAGAAACAAAAGAAGAAATTAGAGCAATTTAACATTAAATATAAAGTTCAGCTAGTCATATTATGCATATAGTAAAATTCTCTAAGACAGTAATACTAAAAAGAGAACAAATGACACTAAAACTAAGGAAACAAGAAGTGAATTATCTAGGTTGGAAAAACAAACATAAATTTGTTTTCCTCTTCTTATGGAAATGATAAAGCAAATAATAATTAAAACAATTTAAACAATCTGATTGAAACAAGATGTTGATGAGCCATAAATACATCTTTGCTTCTAAAAGTGTGTGTATTTAACGATAATTTACAAAAAATTGTAATACATATCTTTTGACAATATTTTCTCACATTCTAATCACTAAATTTAACCACCTTGATTATAAAATTTACCTCTCATGGAGTTTGATCCCATACAAAATATTTAAAGCAATGCAATTATATAAGAAAAAAGTGGCATAATTGAGAAACTGACCTCTAGTGCACGACAAACATTTTCCATTTCCAAATCAAAATTAGATTTTTCCGTCATGGTAACCAGTTCTAACACTGCACAACATGACCTTTCAAGTGAATCATCATCGAATATAGGTAAGGCAATAGATCCGCGAACCTCATGATCAATGGCATGTTTTATCCTCAGATACTCAGTTTTGTTGTAGTACATCACATTTGAGGTCCACTCTGGAATTCTTGTGATAAATACACGACCGGGGAGCCCCGAAAAAGAACCCAATTTTGATTCTGCTGAGAATGTGAATATTTTAGACACTTCACGGTATCCAGAAAGTTGTTGGTCTAAGAAATAAGGTTGTTCGTATGTGCTTAAGATGTATTCATCCCCACTCTTCATTGGAACCCAAATTTGGGCTAAAATTCCACATGTAGACCACTCTTTGAGTAGACACAATGCTCTACTTATTCTCTCAGCCAGTGGTTGCATAGGAGGCCTTGGAATGGTATTCTTCCCCGCATCACCCGCTACATAATGTTGACTTGGACTCTTATCACTAGTTCTGATGAAATTGATATCATGATTAATATTTTTTTTTGGACAAGGCAATTGGCTTTCACCCGAAGGAAACACTAATTCATCTCTATCACGCAATGAATTTTTCATGACATCCTCATCCACCAGGAAAATTCCTGAATCATATGTACTGAAGTTCAACCCATTCAAAGGTGAAAAAGTTACAGATGAACTACTAAGTGGAGACAAGACGAAAGAGGATATCATCTGGTCGACTAAATTATTAGGGTTGTCACACCATTGAGCATATGCATCAAAGTTCATAAGTTCATCAATATTATTAGATGAGTTATCCAAATTCATAGTCTGCTCATCATTCTCCGTTGCTGCCAAGTCCATACCATCCATCCATCCCCTTGGAGTGTACTCCATTTAACATATAACTACAGAATAAATTCTATCTAGACAAGAGCAAATGTTAGAGAATTTCTAAGACATTTAAATAGAAACTTATTTTAAATATTTTCCGAAATTTCATGCCTGCTGTAGATCTCCTTGGGGTCATATTTCCCTAGTTAGTCCCAATTCTACCTTTTTCTCAACCATACACTCCTATATACCCGTTCCTTCACTAGTATAAGCAAGGTGTATAGGTGAGCTTGCAAGTAATAGATGTTGAGAGATCCGATGACAATAGCTGCATATATATATATATAGAAAAAAATGTAATTAAATGAAAACAAGAAAGACCCCATAAGTATAAACTTCTTTTATTAGATGAACTCCATAATTTGATTATAGTGAGAACCCATCAATATCATGAAACACGCACACACACACACACACACACATATATATATATATATATCTTATAGAGAACTCCAATTTAACTCTAGTGAAATGTTTGGATAAACGTATTGATTTAGAGAGGTTTTCAAATCACTTCAAATTCCAGTAATAGTATTGAAAGAAGGTAACTGATTTTAAATCCTTCACTAAATGAACTAACAAAACAGCCTAAGTCGATTCGCAATTATGAATTTCACAAACATCCCCTAAATCTCCAAACCAAAAAGCAAAATAACAGAACAATTAATGGAAATAAGATCAATTTCTTCTTCTTTCATAACTGACTTAACCACCTAAGTCGTACTCTATCAGCATAAGAATTCAAGCACATAAATGCTAAAATTTCCACGAACTAAACTAACAACCTCTTTTACCGATTATTATCAAATTAAATCAAACTTACATTCGAGAAACATAAAGGATAAGGTAGACAAGAAGATTAAGCACAACTACAACAAGTAGATAATAATACCTGCGGTGGCACATCTGAGCTTGACGGCGGAGGCGGCAAGAAGGAAACAGAGAAATCGCTACTCTAATTGATTTTTCCGATGAATTCGTATACGTTTCTGAGCTTAACGAACAAATGCTGCAGAATATTGCTTTTTTGGCTTTGTGAAGATGCTTACGTCATTTAGTACGAAAATATCCCATCCCCAAAAGAGTATTATTAATGTAATAACAATTGTCACAAAAGATTCTGTGCAAGGAATACTCAATATATATATATGGTCCAGTTTGGACTCACGTTAATTAAAAATTATAAACTTTATGTGTTACTTTTGCAATAGTTTAATATAATTTGTTAATTTCTGAATCCAAAAGGATACATATCTTTAAGTAAGTATAAAAAATTATATTGAATATAGTAATTAAATGGATATACAAGGGATGAATATTAGATCATGTGCCCCTGTCAAGGCCTCACTTATTTTACTAAGGTTTTTACAATAATTAAGCTATGTTTCGGAACTATTCAATGGTGCATGACACGTCGTTTCAAGTCAAGTAGATTGGTACGTGATCAATTTTTATATAATTCATTTTTGTGCTTCTAAATTCCATATATTCTATATGTTATTCAGTCGAATAATATATAATAATATCTTATTAGTGTGCACGAGAGTCGTCGTTGATGAGTCTTCATTTCTGAATTGCTTTTTTGAGATGCATGTATATGTATGTTTACTAAAGTATATTTATGGGGAAAGGATTTATGTATAATTACTTTTTTATGAGCATAATCATTAAGTTTAAAAACATTTATTCGATATTTTTGAAATGACGAGACAACATCAACCAATTTAACTGTTGGATTTAGGTTTCCGGACAGCCTGTGGATGTTTGTTTTCCAATTTTACTTTGGATTCTATTCTATTTTGTGGGCGGGTTGTTAATTTTTGGACAAGATATATAATAATATTTTTCCTAAATAGAGAATAGGATTATTGAAAAGTCATTGTTGAACTTTTTTGAATAGTCATTTTGAACATTTAACACTTCAATAAGGGAGTTGATAAAAAAAAAAAAATCGGTTCACGATCGAGTTTTAACTAAAATTACCAAAAATTATTAACATGTATATTTTATGTATTAAAATAGTGTTTATATAATAATATATTTAATTTGAGTCATTTTGGCACTAATATATGCTATATTTACTTGTTATATACACAGCCTAACATTTTCTTATGAAAAATTGACACGCGGTTCATAGTCATCTCATATATAGAACAATTATTATTATTATTATTATTATTATTATTATTATTATTATTATTTAAAAAATATTTTCCTACTAAGAAATAATTTTTGATTTTAATATGTGCTCGAGATTTTCTTGCCAGCAAGTATTCCTTGAGATCATTTAATACAACAAAGTTATTTATTATTTATTTTATTTTTTTGTATCATTCGTACATGATAAACATATTGGGGATCGACGCTCTTAATTTTACTTGTTATGAAATAATTACACCTTACTGAGTAAAATATAATAAATCTTGATATATATTTGGTCAAAATATTCCTTTTTTTCTAATCTTGGAATTATTTATCACATATATTATTTTAAAAGAAAGGATCTTTTATTCTAGAGAGAGAGAGAGAGAGAGAGAATCTCATTCATGGTATACAACGTGCCATAATCCCCGCATTTGACTTCATATATACAGTAATTAGTATTTTTCATGTGCTATGCATAAATAATTATTATTTTTAAATTTTTAATATTATTATTTTTTTAATTTTATAAATCGTGTTCAATTTTTTAAAATTAATAAAATGATATGAACATGTATTAATTAATTAGATAAGAAAATCAATATTGTGTTGTTACGGAAAAAAATATTAAAATTTAGGAACTAAATGAAAATCCATTTTAGAAAGATTAAATTGGAATATTTCAAATGACACAATTTTATAAATATCAATGTATAATTGAGCATAATTAAATAATATTTATTTTTGTTTTTTTGGATGTATGACGGGTATAAAAATATAATTATTTAATTACTTTAAATGATAAAATTGAAATAGAAAAATAATAAATTATTGCAAATTATGTTATACTTATATTATCATTATTTATTTATTTTAAATGATAAAATTGAAATAGAAAAAAAATTAATTATTGCAAATTATGTTATATTTATATCATTATTATTATTATAGTGCGGCACAACTGAAATCTATTTTATGCATAAAAAATAAAATAAAATAAAATAAAAAATGCTACAATTCTCAAATTTTCAAGTAAAAAAGAATAAATAAGTTTGCAAAAAAAAAAGACAACAGTTGTAATCCAATCTGTCCTGGAAATTGCAAGCAATAAATAAAAAAAATTATAAGAATATATGTCATTATTGTTGTCCATTAACTCAGAACTATTGTCTATTATACAAAAATTGTTATCTAAAATATACTACCTCCGTTTCATAATGTTTGTTGTTTTGTTTTTTTATCTGGAATTAAGAATTAATTTCGTGGACAAATATACTCATCCCTTATATATGCCATAAAATCTAATTCATCTATATTTTCCTAAAAAATAACAATATTTTCTCTCTCCATATATTTTTCTCTCTTCATATATTATAGGTAAGTTAGAATCAAAAAATCTTGTAGGATTTGAGAGGGTTAAAATTGGGAGAAAAGATGTCAAATTATATAAAACAACAAACATTTTGAAACTAAAAAAAAAACCTTAAACAACAAATATTATGAAACGGAGGTAGTAATTGTTAAATCATGTGATAGACAACGGTTTTTACCAGAACCGTTATCTATCACATAATTTTACCTTAATATATGTATAGATTACATATTTGATTTAAAAAATGACAAAAATTCATATTAATGGATATTTTGCACATGGATAATTATCGAACCGCATAATCGACATATCCAATCTACTTCGTGTCTCGATGTTAAATTGAATTTAAGTATACACCATTTTCATAAAAAAATAAAATAAAATGTATATATCTAGTTTATATTAAACAACTAAAAGAAATAATAAAAAAATAATATCTCATATGACATAAAATATCAAAGGAGAACCATTTCATGGTGTGGAAATTAAGAACTTATCTTAATAGTTTAAGGATTAATTGTTAAAAAAAAAAGACCACATTTGTATGAAGTTATAAATTTGACATCACATTTAAACGTAGACAATTAATATATTAATTTTTAATTTAAATATTATTCAATATATCCCTAATTTTTTTAATGATGCAAGTTTGAAATTCAGTCATTGCATTATTTATTTATTTCTCCATAAATTATGGGTTTGGCTAGGGTGGGTTCAAAGAGACAAATAAGGTGATGATTTTGAATTTCAGACACACACGTTACTAAAACAATTGAAAAATATTTTATTGAATAGCATTCAAATTCAAAATTTATGCCTTAATTACCTAATTTTAAAGTCTTGTCTAGTTTGAAACTTTGTAAAAATATGGTGATTTTTTAGTAATTTATCCATAATTTAAATTGATTAAATGAACTGAGTTTTTATTTTTATTTTTAAGTGTGGAGTGTTAGTGTATGTAAAGTTTGGCGGTTGGACATGTGTTAATAGCATTACCATTCTGCTTATATATTAACTAGGGAAAATGTGCAAATACACCTCTAACGTTTATCTTGGGTTGCACATTCACCCTTAAGGTTATTTTTGGAGCAAATAACACCATAATATTTACAAGAAAGTGCAAATCCCCCCTCCCCTTCCCAAAAATAGTATTTTTGTTCAAAAATATAGAATTTTATTTTTTTCATATTTGTCGTCTCTAAAAAATAATAATTTTTCATAGGATGAAATTTATTAAAAAAACTTACGTGTATTTTGCATACATTTTTTAAGGGAAAAGGGTCTCGCAGGCCTCTGAACTTTTTGGCGGGGACCTCGCAGGCCCCTGTACTTTTTTTTGGCTCAATTGAGCCCCTGAACTTTTTTTTTCGGATCTATTGGGCCCCTCCGTCAAGCCCCTCTTGACGGGGCCGTTAGCAAGACCTAAAACGACGTCGTTTTAGGGTTTAGTTATATTAAAAAAAATTCTAAATTCAATTAAAAATGCACCCGACCCATTTTGATAGAAACCCGACCCGACTCAGAGATAACCACCCCCCTCCCCCCACCTTCACCGTGTATCTGCCCACATCCTCCGCCATCCTCCATGTCCACCGCCTAATAATAATAATAATAATAATAATAAGATGATGATGATGATGATGATGCATGTAAGTTTTTTACTAAATTTCATCGCATACAAATTTATTATTTTTTAGTGATGAAAAATATAAAAAATAGTAAAATTTTATATTTTTGAACAAAAATACTATTTTTGGGTTGTGTTGGGTTGGGGAGGGGAGGGGAGGGGAGATTTGTACTTTTTTATAAACGTTCGAGTGTTATTTGTTTCAAAAATAGCCGTAAGGATGAATCTGCCCCCCAAGATAAACGTTAGGGGTGTATTTGCACATTTTTCCTATTAACTATAAACGAATAATAATAGCATTACTTAATTCACTTACAATTTAAGATGTATTAGCATTTAAACTCGATCACTATGTATTTTCAATTACAAATTCGTTTACTCCACCCTCGAGTCCCCTACCAATTAGAAGACCTCGAAGAAAGACCAATACAATTTGACCGAATTCAATATATAAACTATCTATAAGAATATTAATTCATAAATAAATTGTTTAGATATATACTTAATAAATATTATGCAAATATGTTTTACTGAATATGACATTTATGGTGTATTAGTTCATAAAAAAAAAGGAGTTTCTGTAAAAAAAAATAAAAAAATCACCACATCCGAACGAATTTGTAATTAAAATATAACTTTTAAAATTTAATAACCCAGCCTTTTTATTTAATTTATTGCAAAATAAACACTCCTTAAAAATTTCGGAAACTGATAAAAACTCTTATATTTGACATACCGAAATTAAACTAATATGACAACATGAAATCTTATTATCACATCATAATTCTGATTATAAAAAAAAAAAAAAAAAGAGAATGTTAACTGTCGAGTATGCTACAGATTAAAATAACAGATTATTATTCTAGCATTTTAAAAATTGAGAATTAATCTTTTTAAAAATGACTAGATACTTGGAATCTGGGTTGAATAGCTGGCATTAGATTCTGGAGATATTTTAGTGTAAAGTTAATTGATGGGGACTTGGTATCTTACAGCAACCATGTGAATGATGTCATGGCCTATCAAAAACAAACCCACTCTTTTACACGTGGCCACCCCTCAACCCTTCACTAAATTTTAAGAGCTCATCCTCATTTAATTGCACATATCATCTCGCCTTCCTTTCCAAAATTATATTTTTGTTTGTTTTCCATTCTTAGAAATTTTATTACACATCGTAGGTTTTTATTACAGAGCCATTATTTCACTTAAAACAAAAGTCTATTATATATATAGTTGATCTTGAGAAAACTCGTCAAAATTATTGTTTATCTCAAAATCTTAATTATTAATGAGACTCAAAAATTTATTACACATTGTAGGTTTCTATTACAGAGCCACCACTTTATATATTACTCCCTCCGTCCCATAATTATAGTCCACTTCCCCTTTTCACACAGATTAAGAAATCACATTTAATATGTATTGGAAATATACAATTTACAATAATTATCCTATATTGCCCTTATTTTTTACTATATTAATTGCATTCATACTATATTAAATAGGGTTATATTTGTAAAAGAATATTTAAATACAATCCCAATTTAGAATAGGACTATAATTTTGGGACATCCCAAAAAGGAATAATGAACTATAACTATGGGACGGAGGGAGTATTAATTGTTTCACTTAAAATAGAAGTCTACTATATATAGTTGATCTTGAGAAAATTCGTCAAAGCTATTGTTTATCTCAAAATCTTAATTATTAATGAGACTCAAATTTTATTATATCTTTTAAACCTGACATATATTGTTAACACCAAGAATTCATGTATTTATGTGCAGTTTATATACAGTTATACACACATCTTTATTATAGAGCTAACCTCTTTATTCTGAAGTTTTTCACTTGATATATAAGTATATGATATATAGAATCCATCTTGAAAAGTTTCGTCAAAGTTATTGCTTATTTCAAAATCTAAACTATTAATGAGACTCAAATGTTACTATATCTTTTTGAACCTTATATATAGAGTTAACACCAAAATATAATTAACTCAAAGAATTACACTTGAGATCCTTTAGTTTCAATTCGTGTGTACCGAACCTCAAAATTATTATTTTTTCTTTCATTTTTTTTTCAATTCTAATTTATTTTGATTTAGTATAATTTTATATTATGATTTAGGAATTATTCCACCCAATTGGGGTTTATAATTATTTTTTAATATTTTATTTTCATTTTTAGTTAATATAATTGATTTTTAGGGTTGATTATTCCAAACTTAGGGAATATAATTTTTAAATTTTTAATTTCTAGCAATAAATATTAATTATGATTAATTATAATATAATAAAGTTTATTTTTATAAAAAATATTATTAATAATATATAATTTAATATTGACACACACAAGTGGAACTAGAGTATCTCTGCTCAAAAAATTAAGTTAGGAAAAAAGGAGAATTATGGATATCCAATTAGGGACGGTTCACTTTTATACAGAAGTATAATTTGGGTGTCCCGGCCAAGGGGGCAACTCAAACATATTAATTTAGTTTACATGAGAAGTTTAATTTAAAAAGAATCACAATTTGTAAAAAATGAAAAAAATATGTAAAATGAAGTTTAATTTAGGGAATTTATATATATTATAATATATTTCATATGTTTAAAATACTGGGAAATCTGTGATTATTTAGTTGTTCGATAATATATATCATTGTTAAAAAGACTTCGATCACACACACACACATATATATTGATTTGAGTGGACTTGATTGTTTATCATTGTTAAAAAAATATGAGTTTAATTACATTATATTGGTGCTACTGTATTTGCTAGTTTATGTTTTATTTTGGGATAATTAGACTTTAGTAATTAACATTTATGATCCCTAGTACTTTTATCCTAAAGTTTCAAAAATTAGATATTGATATATTGATACTCAATACTTATATAATATGATAAATCTTGTACAATAATAATTTTTTGACATCCCTAAATCTGACATGACTTGTCGGAATCAAGGAAAACGATATATAGTTAATTAAAATATACATCAATCTAATTTATTCCGGCAAGTCACGTTATATTTGCTACCGCACAGATTATACAAATATTGAATATTAATATGTAACTTTTAAAACGTTGGAATAAAAATATTAATTAGCAATCTCAAAATGTTAGATACACAAATATAATTTAACCCTTTTTTAGAAATTTAAGTACTGTGACCTTGATTCATGATTTAAAGAATACTAGCATCAGTTAATTTATCTTAATTGGATCGAGCGTGAGAGAATCTCCGTACAAATTAATATTGTGCGGTGGAAAATATTTACTCCCTCCGTCCCATTTATGTAGTCCCTATTACTATTTTGAGGTGTCCCAATTATATAGTCTCATAACTATAAATAGTATTAATTATTATGGTAATATACAAATATACCCTTGCTATGTATTGGAAATTAAAACTCAACCACTTAAATTTTTTAGAGTCATTAATTTTAAGTAAGGGTAATAATGGAAGTTAAGCTTTAATATCTTGTTTTCATAAATATTTTTAATCTACGTGCGAGGATAAAGTGAACTATATAAATGGGACGGAGGGAGTATATAATATAACATGCATATTCATATTCCTGATAATTTAAAAGGTTTCTAATTTAAATATATTTTATACTTCCTCCGTCCCATAATTGTAGTCCCTTTCCATTTTCACTCAGATTAAGAAATCACATTTAATATGTATTGGAAATGCACAATTTACAACAATTATCCTATATTACCCCTATTTTTACTCTATTAATTTCATTCACACTATATTAAATAGGGTTATATTTGTAGAAGAATATTTTAATACAATCCCAATTTAGAATAGGACTATAATTTTAG
Organism: Perilla frutescens; assembly: GCA_026008535.1. NCBI lineage: Eukaryota > Viridiplantae > Streptophyta > Magnoliopsida > Lamiales > Lamiaceae > Perilla > Perilla frutescens. The sequence continues at coordinate 46,350,263 of BRKX01000010.1, read as the reverse complement.
GACACCCAAAAAAAAAATAATGGACTATAATTATGGAACGGAGGGAGTATAAGTTTTCGCATTTAAGTATACGAGAGGAGTCTAATTGAGTCGGACCCACTTATTACTTATAAATGTTAGAAATTGGTACTTTGCAGCTGTGGGGATTTTATCTCGATTAGTCATTAGTCAATTAAGTTTGTTTATTTAAACCGGATGAGCTCGTTTAGAATTAGCTTCTTATTTATTTATTTTTAACTCACACACCCGATTTGTGATATTGAAGATATTCGAACCCGTAATTTTTTGATCACCAAACAAACTCATTTCACCACTAAGCTATCCCCACCAGAACATTAGAATTAGCTTGTTATTAGATCAAATTGTAGAGGTAAGTTTTTTTTTTTTCCTACATATAGGAGACTAAAGCAATAGCCACGATCTTATTATATACAATACATTTGATATAACTTGAGAAATTGAATATCTTTACACAAGAAATGAAAAAAAAAAAACATGAATAGCTGCGGTAACCATTTTCGATTTTCTCCCACGTTTATAGCATTTTCAATATCGATGCGATCGATATAAATTCACAAAAATAAAGTGGTTCTAATCCATCAATAAATACATGAAATTTCCCTCAAAAAAAAAAAAAATACATGAAATTGATTCTATGCTTTCGACAAAATAATTTAGGTGAAAAAAGTATTTATAAAAAATAATAAAATTATATTCAATTATGAATTTAGTATATAAATATATGAATTATATTGACTGAATTATAAATTACTTATGTATTTTTAAATGTTGGAGAAATTGGGCTAAGCAGCCTCCTAGCTAGGCGTTAAGGCAGTCTCTAGCCGTGCAGAAAACACCCAAGTCGGGTGTAAGATTGGAGAGGTTGAGTCCTCACTGTCCAGTCGGTCTCGACAGTGATTAATCGGTCAATTAGGCACTAGTTAAGTTTTTCAAATTTTGTGGTTCAAAATATGACCAAATATAAAATTTGAGGTTTTACACAGAACCTACATTGAATTCTTCAATCTACAATCAATGTGGGATTAAGATGTTAGAAACAGAAATCAAGGAAAGGATCAAAGGAGATCTTTAGACCATATCTTTAGATTGATTTGTTTCCATATGTGATACGTTGTATAGTCTATATATCTCAGTGTAACCTATTGTGTAAAATAGATAGAAATTATTCAATACAATTGTTCTTTCAACGCTCCATACACACTTCCGCACATTACAATTCTTCAGTAATCTTCAAATATGCCCGTACCATGTTTTTAACATGGTATCAGAGCCAGGCTCTCTGATCCAAGAAACCGAAACAGCAGGAACTTTGTGAACTCAGATTTTATTCTCGTCATCGTTCAACCTTCGATCAAACCATCTTCAATAGAAGATGTCTGAACTCACCGCAACATCAGCCGGCAACAAGATCTCCGATGAGTTAGCCCTGCAAATTGCAAACATCCTCAAAACCGGAATCAATTCAATGCCAAATCAAACACCACAGTCAGACAAAATCAATCTCAGCATCAAATTAAATGGAGACAACTATCCCCTCTGGGCTCGGCTCATGCGAGTCGAAATTGGAGTTCGAGGCAGAACGGGACACATCACCGGAGCGACCCAACCTCCGGCTACCGATGACACAGCCATTCTCCGATGGGAACAAGCGGATCTAGGAGTATTTTCCTGGATCCTTCACAATATCGAACCCAATTTGGTGAATAATGTAGCAGAATATCAGACAGCCAAAGCCCTCTGGGACGCCTTGGCCGTGACTTACGGTAGCGGCGGTGATGCTCTCCAAGTTTATGATCTGCACAATCAAGCAAGCCGACAAACTCAAGACACACAGACTCTAGAACAGTATTGGAACACGATGCAAGGGTTATGGCTCGCAATCGATAGGAGACGCCCAAATCCTATGAAGTATGACGAGGACATCACAGCCTATAACCGAATTGTACAAGAACACCGGTTATTCAATTTCCTCGGCGGACTCGACCGACGATATGATGCAGCTCGCCGGGAAATCTTACGGCTTGACCCCCTTCCCTCAGTCGAGTCGGCGTATGCTACTGTCCGCAAGGAGGCCGCCCGGATCCGCATATTGAGATCGGCAGCCTCTGAAGGTGTTGACTCGTCATCATCGGGAGAGTTAGGTGTCGGTCTCCTCTCAAAAACTCCTGCCCATGGCCGCGGTCAACGACGGTCAGAAAATCGACCCGGCAAATCCACCATCGACAAGTCTAAGCTTCATTGTACTCACTGCGGCATGAACAAACACACCAAGGAAACATGCTTCAAACTTGTGGGATATCCAGAATGGTGGGAGGATGGACACAAACCCGGAAAATCTAACAACAGCGGCAAGGCGGCAGTCGCTGCGGGTAGCTCGACGGCCTCCGGCGCCGACGACGGTCACCAGGAACTCGAGCAGGGCGGCGAGCGGCCGGGATTTGCAGCAGTAGCTGCGGGCTACGGTGACGACGATGGCAGAGGTGAAGGAAAAAGAGAGGGGGGAGGCGCAGAAGGTAAAAGGGGAAATAGGGTTTTAATACCCTCCTCACTCCAAAAATTACAAATCAACCCCTCCCCAAGTTTTAATGATACTAATGTCTCTCTTGCTCTTGTATCTAAAGCCTCTAAGTGGATTTTCGACTGCGGAGCAACAGATACTATGACCTATGATCCCAATGATCTCACAAATATTTTGCCCACTACTAAACAAAAAATTTACACAGCAAATGGGGGCTTTGCTCGTGTTGAGGGGGCCGGTGAAGCAAGAGTGTCGGCCAATATTAAATTGCCGTGTCTTTTTGTGCCTTCATTAGCTTGCAAACTTCTCTCTGTCAGTCAAGTGACACGCGAACTTAATTGTCTTGTTCTCATGTATCCCACATTTTGTATTTTGCAGGATATTCTTACACAGGCGATTATTGGGCGTGGCACTGAGAACAATGGGTTGTATGTGGTAGATAAGGTGTCTCAACAGGGTGTTGCTAGGCTTGCTCACAGGACATCAGATCGACAACTTTGGCTATGGCATCGCCGGTTAGGACATCCATCTGTCGGATATCTCAAACAATTATTTCCGTCGTTATTTTCGAGTAATCCTAGTTTGTCTTGTGAAACGTGTATTTTGGCTAAAAGTCATCGTACTACTTTTCGTCCTACCAACACTAGGATTAATACTGTTTTTTCATTGATACATTCTGATGTGTGGGGTCCAGCCCCGGATTCTACCAATTCTATTTTTCGGTACTTTGTTCTGTTTATTGATGATTGCACGCGTATGACTTGGCTTTATGTTTTGAAAAACAAGTATGATGTTACTGATCGCTTTATTAATTTTTATCATATGGTGCATACTCAATACCACAAAAAAATCCAAATCCTCCGGTCTGATAACGGCGGCGAATACCTCAACACAGATCTTCAGAAATTTTTTCACCACCATGGTATTATCCATCAAACCACCTGTCCAAACACCCCCCAACAGAACGGTGTTGCAGAATGGAAAAACCGAGTCCTACTTGAAATGACCCGAGCTCTCATGATCGAGTCCCACGTGCCCCAACATTTTTGGCCCGAAGCAGTAGCTACCTCAGCCTATCTCCTCAACCGTCTCCCTACCAAAATCCTCAATCATCTTACTCCTCTCCAAAGCCTCGCTACCCATACCAGTGTTCCTGTGTCCCTCACCCTACCTCCTCGTATCTTTGGCTCCACTGTGTTTGTTCACATTCCCAAAGCATCTCGCAGTAAACTCGACCCCTGTGCTCTAAAATGTGTGTTTGTGGGGTATGCACCACACCAGAAAGGATATCGATGCTATCATCCTCCTACTCGCCGTCTCTATACAACTCTTGACTGTCAATTTGTTGAGTCCGAGTTTTATTATTCATCCCAACTCCAGAATCAGGGGGAGAGTGTATGAGATTCCTTGAGTTGGTTGTGTCAACCAGTTTTATCTCCAGCAGGGGTGTCGAATACTGAGGTCCCACAAGAGCTTGCGCGCATCACCACCGAGACACCATCACCCACCACAGTACAACTCGAAGCTCCTGTGTCACCTGTCCAATTGTCTCCTGCTGAGAATACTCCTGAGGTACACGTCTCTCCTGATATTTCTACTGGTATTTCTTCTGATATTGGTGATATTGGAGATATTGAAGAAGATAGTCATGAGACTAACAATGAGTTGAGTGATGTACAAGATGAGCATGAACAGGTTCAGGGGGAGGATCAGAATCAATTTGAACATCAGGAAGAGCCTCAACGGCGTGTGTTGCCACCCAGAATCAATAGAGGCGTGCCACCGAAGAAGTACTCTCCGGAGTACAAGCCACGAGTATCTAAACATCCGGTGGCTAATACAGCTCAGAGAAACTTGACAGAAATGGCCTTGGCTTTTGAGGCAGCCATGTATGAAGAAGTGGAAATTCCAAAATCAGTAGAGGAAGCTCTTCAATCCAAACATTGGAAGGATGCTATGGATACAGAGATGCAAGCATTGGCTAGAAACAATACTTGGGACAAATGCCAACTTCCTGAAGGCAAACACCCAGTTGGATGCAGATGGGTGTTCACTATAAAATGAAAACCTGATGGAAGGATAGACAGATACAAGGCACGCCTCGTCGCAAAAGGATATACTCAAACCTATGGAGTGGACTATTCTGAGACATTCTCTCCAGTTGCAAAAATGGACACAGTTCGTGTCTTACTCTCAATTGCAGCAAATCAAGATTGGCCGCTCCACCAGTTTGATGTCACCAATGCCTTCCTGCATGGAGAACTAAGTAAAGAGGTCTATATGGAAAGACCACCGGGTTTTGAAGAACAATTCGGAAGAAGAGAAGTCTGCAAGTTGAGGAAAACATTATATGGTTTAAAACAGTCTCCAAGAGCTTGGTTTGGCCGATTCACCACTGCTATGAGGAGTTATGGGTATCAACAAAGTAATTCAGATCATACTCTTTTTTTGAAGAAACAGAAGGGTCTTATCACATGCCTGATTATTTATGTTGATGACATGATCATTATCGGCAGCGATGTAGAGGAGATGGAAAACCTAAGACGGGCTTTGTTCACAGAGTTCGAAATGAAAGACTTAGGGAAGCTGAAGTACTTCCTCGGGATTGAAGTGCTTCGATCAGAAAGAGGCATCTTCATTTGCCAAAAGAAGTACACCTTAGATCTTCTTGCAGAGACAGGGATGGTGGATTGCAAACCAGCTGATACACCGATTGTCGTGAATCACAAACTACAAGTTGAAGAAGGAGCCGAATTCACTGACAGAGACAGGTATCAACGCCTAGTTGGTAAATTAATCTACCTCTCCCATACAAGACCAGATATCGCGTATGCTGTTGGTGTAGTGAGTCAGTTTATGCACAGACCTCAAGTTGATCATATGGATGCAGCTCTAAGAATCGTTCGATATCTGAAAGGGACTTATGGCCATGGTTTGCTATTTGCGAAACATGGGAACTTTGAGATACATGGGTATACTGATGCTGATTGGGCAGGCAATCCTGTGGACAGACGATCAACAGGAGGATACTTTACCTTTGTCGGTGGTAATCTCGTCACTTGGAGGAGTAAGAAACAAAAGGTGGTATCTCTCTCAAGTGCAGAAGCAGAGTTCAGAGGGATCAAAAACGGGTTGACAGAAATCTTGTGGTTAAGGAAACTGCTCAAGGAAATGGATCTCCTTTCGTCTCGAGTATGTCAGCTCTTCTGTGATAATAAAGCCGCAATCAGTATTTCCGAGAACCCTGTTCAGCATGATCGAACAAAACATGTTGAAGTAGATAGACACTTCATCAAAGAGAAAATTGAGGCTGGGATTGTTGAGCTACCGTTTGTTCGATCAGAAGATCAGTTAGCGGATATTCTTACTAAAGCGGTCAGTGCAAGAAACTTTACAATGATACTTGACAAGCTGAACATTGGCGATCCTACTATTCAGCTTGAGGGGGAGTGTTAGAAACAGAAATCAAGGAAAGGATCAAAGGAGATCTTTAGACCATATCTTTAGATTGATTTGTTTCCATATGTGATACGTTGTATAGTCTATATATCTCAGTGTAACCTATTGTGTAAAATAGATAGAAATTATTCAATACAATTGTTCTTTCAACGCTCCATACACACTTCCGCACATTACAATTCTTCAGTAATCTTCAAATATGCCTGTACCATGTTTTTAATTAAGTCTATCCACTATTTTATACAACCCACATCCTAATTTTTAATCTACAACCGATGTGGAATGTAGAAAAGGTTGAAAATTTAATTTGAACTTTTATACAACAACCTATATCTTAATTTTCATTATACAACCGATATGAGATTTAGAATAAATGAAAAATTAATATGTAAATAACAATATGTAATGATAAATTATAAAAAAAAAAACGTATAGGCTCCGTCTTGTTATATGTTATTACATGTAACTTTATGAACTCACTTGTAGAGAAATAATACGTCATGGTCCTGATGATCGATATGCAAATTTAGAACTTCCCAAATCTACAAAAAAAAAAATGAAAAGTGGTAAAAAAAATATATTTTTTAATTAAAAAATTCAAGTACATCGTTTTTAATTTTAAAATATTTAATTTCTAAAAATTTAAAATGTCTTTAATATTAAATTGATAAAATCGAATATCAAATATTACACTTGATCTCAACTGAGAGACTGAGAAAAATGTACAACCATTGTTGGTTTCATAATTCTTAGTTTGTTCATATATAGAATATTATTTCTTAATTATTCGATGTGGGATAAATTGTGGTTGAAAATTAAAATATTTAAGTCTGCCTTAAATACATACTATTAAAATATGTTTAGAGTTGAAAACTTAAATAAGACCACTTCAAAATTTTAAAATGATCTAACATTAAAATGATAAAATCAATTAATACATTTCATTCAAAATTTTATAATATTTAATTTAAAATTTGTATGTGTATCTTAATTTTTAAAAATATATTTAATCAATTAAAATGTAGAAAATTTAGATCAATTTTTTAATATATTTAATTCAATTCAAATCTATAAATTTAAAATATATTTAATATTTAATATTAAAATGATAATATCAAATATTAAAGATTTGTTTAAGATTTACGTTTCATATATTTAAAATTGCATACTTGTATACATTTAAATTTTCAAAAATCAATATATTTATTTGCATTTTTTATATACTTATATTTTAAAAATTTAAAATAAAAAATTAACTATTAAATATATATTTAATAAGAAATCGGCATACTCTTAATCATCCGACATAGTGTCATCAGTTAAGTTGATCACCACTGATCTATCAACATAAGGTAAATGCATTTTTGTGGATATTAGATCAGTTGATCACTTCGAATATCTAATTCTTCACAATTATCAATCACTTATAAGATTTATAAAAAGTCATAGATATGTCATTGTGTCATGTGTTTGTGATCCAAAGAGATTAACATATAAAAATTAAAGCACTCATAGTAACATACAAACGAAGATTCATCATAAACATACTAATGCTTTTATAGGCATGCCTCAAAGCTTATATAAGATATGCTATGTTATACAAATTTATACTTATATAAATTAGAATCGACATTTTTTCTGGATTGATTTTCTATGTATAATATTATTTTGTTTTGTATTAGATTGAGATTGGAATGAAATATAGCATATATATATATATATATATGAATCAGGTAATATATTGACTAACATATTTAAATATGGAAAATATATGATTAATAAATTAATTCTGTAATTGATGACGGTTTATAATGAATTAATTATGATTCATTTTTTTATGCTACTATATATTGGCTAAAAGCAAAACTTCAATATTAATTTTATGATTATGGTAAGTAGGATAGTTTTGGCGGGAAATTAAAACCCTAGACTATCCTACTTTTAGATATAGTAGGATTTGATATAACTTGAGAAATTGGATATCTTTACACAAGAAATGAAAAAAAAAAAAAAACATGAATAACTGCGGTAACCATTTTCGATTTTCTCCCACGTTTATAGCATTTTCAATATCGATGCGATCGATATAAATTCACAAAAATAAAGTGGTTCTAATCCATCAATAAATACATGAAATTTCCCTCAAAAAAAAAAAAAAAAAAATACATGAAATTGATTCTATGCTTTCGACAAAATAATTTAGGTGAAAAATAATCACTTTTCCCCATGAAATAATATTTCATTCTAAAAGATGATTAGAAGTAGACAGTTCCATAAGAATTTATTCTTAAAGAAAACCGGTTTCTTGATTCATTTCATATATCCCATGCACGACGGGATGGGAAAAGGGAAGGATTGATGATTTGAACCAAAATAGTGTTAGCTGAAGAAATATAATTTTATATGATTAGAAAAATCTGCAACTATTACTCAATCAAGTGCATATATATCAAGTAAACTTTGTTCATATATAATTGATCGTTGCTACGTACACAAGAGATATAAACTGAATTAGAAAAATCATACGTGATAAACTCAACTTAACAGTTAATACGCGAGCCTATAATAGTCTGCAGGAGTAAAATATCATTTCAGCTGATGATGTTAACATGGGTGCCACAGGAAGCAGAATCAAATCAAAGATCCTTGTTCTATCTTTATTTTAATTAATCAACTCTATGCATGCTTTATTTATTTCAATCTAGTGTTATTAATTTGCCATTGTCATTTCTATGGAAGATCGATTCAGATCTGTAATAAATTATACTTGCTATGCTTTAGTAAAAAAAATAAAGGGGATATTTTGAATAAATAATTCCCACTAATGATATGTGAGAAAATTTTGAGCTATTATGAGCGGAAAGAGAAAAGGACACATCGTTAGGGTGCTTGCAATAGTACTTTTTTTTTTTTTTTTTTGAATTACAAGTATTATGAAATTAATTTTTGTAAGGAGTATAGATTAGAAAAATCATACATTGATAATCAAATTTTAAAACAAACACTCGCTTCGACAATCAAAATCAGATGTACAAAAAATCCGAAACAAGCAATTCCAAAAAATTATTCCCCATACCCCGACCAGTGACGGATTCAGGAATTTTTTTGGGCGAGACGGCACTGATATATGACGGAGCGATCGATTTTCGAATTTATTTACGCGGTTGATAAATAATGTTGTTTCACTATTGTTCTATATCTTTTTCTTATTTCAAAGGTTGACAGTAGTCCACTCTTTTAACTTTTTTCCCTTCTAATTTTAATAGTGTAAGCTAATATGTAAACATTTGAGGATGACTTAGTGGTAGAATGAGGTTGTTTTGAAACCAAATGTCACGGGTTCGAATCTCCTCAATACCACAGGTTGGGTGTGTTAAAAAAAAACTAAAAAAAAAACTAATATGCAAACATTCAAGAATCATAAGTTAAATTCAAAGTTCGATCCTACTTTTTTTATTCTATTAAAGACATTAAAATTCATAATCAACCCCTAATTTAATATTTAACAAATATTAACTTAATTGAAACTAAAAGAAAAGATACCAATACAAATTTGTTTTAAAACATCTATATATTCTACAAAAACATAGAAAGAGATTAATAAAAATGACATTTAATCACAATCAAAAGTTGGGGGTAGCTGCCTGATAACCTCATATTTTACATGTATTTTGAGGTACATTTGAGTGGTATTTGATGGGCATTGCATGCATAAAGTGATAAGTTTTGCACAGTTTCTATGTTTTTGCGCAATGTCACGTGTTTGTTCATTGTGAAGGGAATTAGTGTCATTTTTTGTGTGAACTTCAAATGAGCTTGGGAAGACTCTAGAAAGATAGGAAATCAAGTTAGGAACGCGTTGCAAAAAGAATCGGGTCAATTGGACGAGAAACGAGTGAGAACGAAGCAAAACAGTGAGAGGCTGCCGGAGCTCAAAATTACCCGCGACCGGACTCGCAACCAAGGGGGTCGCGAATCATGGTCGCGAATCACCTTTTTCCACTTTTTCTGCAATGTCGCGACAGAGGCCAGGTTCTCCTTTGTTTTATTCGCGACCTGGTCGCGAATTTTAAGCTTGGTCGCGAATTTTCTGCCACGTCAGCGCCACGTCATGCCTTGTGGATTTGCGACCCGAGTCGCGGGCACCTTGGTCGCGATTCGAGCGGGCCTGTCCAATTTTTGACCTATTTTTAGGATTTTCTTAACTTGGTATTTAAGGGTTTTGATGTACGAAAATACAGACAATTCCACCTACCCAAAAGTTGCCACCAGATGTTTGCTGCAGAGAAAAACAGACGCGAAGAACAAGACCAAATGATTCAAGAGCTTTCAAGATTAGAGACAAATTAAATCTTCCGGGTTTTATTTACTTTATTCTTAGGATTTCAATGTTTATTTTGTGGATTATTTTAATTATTTATTTTGCCATGGATAGCTAAAACCCTAGTATTCTAGGGTTGGATTATGATTTATTTATGAAGTTCTCTTAATTCATTTTATTTGGTGTCTATGATTTGATTATGTTTTGATTATTCCTACTTTTCTATGTATTATTTACCTGATCACTAAATGATGCAATATGATGTGTTAATCCATAATTTGAGAGATGAGTTTTAACACAAGATCTGGAATAATTAACTGGTTAGTCAATATCACTCGAGAGAGTTGCGATTAATTTAGAGAACAATAAATATTTGGAACGATTAGGAGTTGCATAATAGGTATTGAACGGACACGTTAATATTTGTTGTGTGATCTACAATCTAGGCGCTTTGAGAGAAGGTTTAGAATACACGAGTGATTGTTCTAGCATATTTAAATCCCAACATAGATACTAAATGAATTGATTGAGAGAATGGATTAAATAATGAGTATCCAATCCTAGAATGCGTCCTTTTCTCCAGTATTTGATTTATCTGTGTTGATTTCTGCTGTGGTGGTTTTTTTTATTTATTATTGTTAGTTTTTAATTACTTAAATTCAACCATGTTTTATAGTCTAGATAACTGCGAGGGATTAAATTAAATAACTAGCATATTAATTATTAAATCTCCGTGGATACGACCTTGTTCACCGCTGTCCTATAAGTCTCACTGTAGACTTGCAGTTTAGGTGAAAATAAATACCGAACAAGTTTTTTGGCGCCGTTGCCGGGGATTTAATTTTTTTATTTGCTATTATTTAGATTTAATTTCTTGTGGTAATCTAGACATTTTTTTCATTTTATTGTCATTTAAATTTTATAATCCTCTTTTTCTTGTGATTAGGTGTGTATGCATACACGATCTTAGGGAGGATCTCTAGAAAAATACGATCCTGAGATTGAAGACACCACCCGCCACAAAAATGCAAGGAGAAAAAGAGAGATGGCAGAACAGACAACACCTGTTACAGTTGAGCAAATGCAGCAGATGCAACGACAATTGGAAGAGATGCAACGCAGAATGTAAGAACAGGAGACTGCAAGAGAGGCAGTGCCGGCACCGATAAATCAGATGTTTATGCCGGTACTCAACCATGGCCATGTTTCCAGTCCCGGGATCAATGCTAATAATTTTAAACTGAAGTCGGGACTAGTGGGCATGGTGCAGCAGCACCAATATGAAGGTCACAAAGTTGAGAACCCGAATGCACACTTGCAAAAAATTTTGGAGATATGCAGCACTATCAAGATGAACGGGGTGTCCGATGATACCATTAGGCTCCGCTTGTTCTCGTTCTCACTAAAGGATGCTGCTAAGGACTGGTACCATTCACTGGATCTCAGTACGGTGGATAGTTGGGAGTGCTTGGCATACAAATTCCTCCATAAATTATTTCCTCCTGGTCTAACTCTGAAGCTAAAAGGCGAAATCACTCAATTTCGCCAATATAAGGATGATAATTTATACGAAGCATGGGACAGATTTTGAGAGCTGCTGAGGAAGTGCCCCAATCATGGATTTGGGGTTGATCACCAGGTTTGCATCTTCTACAATGGATGTGACATGGAGGTGAAGAGGCTTCTGGATGCCTCTGCGGGTGGCTCACTGCTGAACAAAGGCCACGATCAAGCTGTGACGATAATTGAAGACATGGCCATCAACAGCTATCAGTGGACTGGGGATCGACCAGTAAGGATATTGAAGAGAGCTGCAGCAGTTGATGATAGTGATCCGATTTCTAAATTGGCGGCTCAGCTGTCCATGTTGAATGCTACTATCAATAGTAGATTTGATGCCATGTCTCAGCAGACTGCGAATCATTCCATAAATCAAGTTGTGGAAGATGTGAGCTACATCAATCAGCGAGGGGGCTATGATGGCAATAATTACTGAGGTGGAAATCAGTTCTACCAAGGTAATCGATCCAACCTTTCTTATGGGAATCCTAATAGTGCACTGCAGCTCCCACCCGGCTTCTCAGTAACAATTGGAGGGATCAATGAGGAGAAGAAGCCGAAGATGGATGATCTGTTAATGGCGTTCATGGGAAAGACCGATAAATTTATGGGGGAGTCGCAAGATCGAATGGAGAAGTTGGAGAATACTGTGGGTGCCATGAGTGTGCAAATGAAGATGTTCGAGAAGTAACTGGGTCAGCTGGCTACAGTTGTAGGAAATCAGCACCAACCGGGACAGTTCCCTAGTAATACCACAGTGAATCCCAAAGAGCAGTGCAATGCAATCCATATGCACACTGAAGTCCCTACACCGATTACCGCCACTGCAGTTGTTCATATCATGCTGGCTTCTGAAAAGCCGAATTCCACCATAAAGAGTTCTGAGACAGGTCCTACAGTGCTTCCTACAGTGACTATCCTGTACCCGCAGCAAACCCCAAAACAGAAAGTTGATGCTCAGTTCTCTAGATTCCTTGAGATATTCAAGAAGGTGTACATCAACATTCCTTTGGTGGAGGCGTTGCAGCATATGCCCAAGTATGCAAAAGTCCTCAAGGATGCTGTGTCCAAGAAGAAGAAGATAGAGGAGTTCAAAATGGTGCATATCCCAGAGAACTGCAGCTTCATCATCCAAAGGAAGCTCCCGGCCAAGATGAAGGAACCGGGGAGTTTTACACTTCCCATCACTATTGGAGACAAGATAGGTGGCCAAGCATTATGTGATTTGGGGGTGAGCATCAATTTGATGCCGCTCTCATTTTTCAAAAAGTTGAACAGTGGGCATATAAAGCCCACAACCATGTGCTTGCAGATGGCCGACCGATCTGTGGTGTACCCCGAGGGAATCTTAGAGGATGCGCTGATCAAGGTGCATGATTTTATATTCCCAGTGGACTTTGTGGTGCTGGACATGGAGAAAGACAAGAGCGTTCCTCTCATCTTGGGACGCCCATTTTTGAGCACCGGACGGGCCAACATCAACCTAGACACGGGGATCCTCACTCTTCGATTTGAAGATGAACACATCCGGTTCTTGTTCGATGTAGAGGAGCACAAGGCAGCTGTGGAGTGTAACATCATCAACACTCATGAAGTTGGCTACAGTACTGATGGTGGAGGTATAGAGATGGATGATCGGGGAAGAGAATGAGGGATACCAGTTTCCCCGCTTGTGGGAACTTGAGTTCCCAAATTCGTCTGGCTATCGACGTTAAATGCAGCGCTTGTTGGGAGGCAACCCAATATGTTTTATTTTATTTCATTTAGTTTTTTTTCTTTCTTATGTTTTTCACTTCTTTTTCTGAGTTGTGCAGGTAAAGAGCGAATGGATGCTGGAATATGGGGGATAGCACATTAACCAACTTGTCTTTCGACAAGTTTGGGGGAGGACGTTGAACCCGAACGAAAATTCATATGATTGTTGTAAGTGGTCGACCACACCTACATGCATTCTTACAAACTTATTCCATCCCGTGGATTTGAATAAGTTTGAGAGGATGCATACTTGTAGTGTCTAGACCTTTATTATGTTTTTACCTGCTTTACTTGTTTCGTTTTGTTTTTTCGGACAATTTGAAAAATTTTGAATTTTGATCTTGAATTTTACTTGGAATTTTGATGATATATGCTTTATGGTTTATGGTTTAGTACTTATAATCGAGATTACTTGATTGGGGATGATGTGAACATGTATAGCATGATTCGAATGAACATGTGTTTTGGAGATTTTCGAGTTTTATTTTGGCCAATGTTGAGCTGTGAGATTTTGAGCCTATAAGACTGTTGTCTTAATTTTTGTTCTTATGTGTTGGTTGTCTGTACACTTGTTTCTCTAGAACTTGCATGTCGTCTTGCTTGAGATTGAGTTTCTGTGCTTGAAAATAGGAGATGATTGTAGGTCATCTTTTCTTTAGCCATTTATCCCATACACTGTCCTAAATTCATTATATTCCCTTGCGAGCCCTTTTGTGCCTAATTACCTTTTCTTTGGAAGCCTATTTGGGATGTCATTTGTTGATTCTTATGGAGAAATAGGAAGAAAGATAAGAAATTTTGGAGTTGGGATGAAAAAGAAAAAAGGTGATAAATTGGTGGTTTTTGTTGGTGCAAAAAAAAAGTGCTATGTGAGTGTTGAAAAGAAAAAGAAAAATTATGAAAAGAGCACTAAAAAAGGAAAATATGAAAAGTGCCAATGAAAAATAAATAAGAAAAGAGACCAAAGGTCCATGAATTGAAAAAAAAGAAATATATGAATGACTTTGATACGATCATTAGAGACAAGGGCAGAGAACGTCCATAACGAGAACGCAAGGCTCCAGCTAGATATCAAGATTATTGCATGCACTAGTATTTTTTTAGTTTGGTAATATTATATATATTTCCTTTTTAGATTAGAACTTACTGCTTTCCTTATTTCTTTGGAATTGTTTCCTTCTGATATTATGTTTCCTAGTTAGTGGATATGATTAGTAATCTATAAATACTTGTTAGGAGTTATTTATTCGGTAAGCAATTTAAAGATTAAAGTTCCTTCTTTCTCTCTTAAGTTCTTCTTTCTCTTCACAAAACTCTTATTCTTGAGGAGTTCGCACACACTCGAAGGGTGCTATCTTGATACGAACGCCAGAGAGTCGTATCAATTGGTGCTTTCATTGAGAGTCATTGACGATGGCAGACAAGACGGAAGGTAGCAAGAAAGAGATGCAGGCCATACAGAAGATGATGGAGGATTTATTAATTGCTCAGGAGAAGCGGTTAAAATTTGAGATCTCTGAACAAATTAACGCAACCATGGCGACATCAGAAGCACAACGGCAAGTCCAACATAACAAGGCAAAATTTGAATCAAATGACACGAAAATACAAGGGCATGAAGGCAATAATATGAACAATACCTACCACTGGCGTGGCATGTCTTCGTCTTCGACACCACGCATTAATACCATGCGACTCAAAGTACCCAGGTTTGATGGAAACAATCTGCAAGGATGGATATTTAACATACAAGAATATTTTGATTTCCATAAGACCTTAGAGGAGCAGAGACTACAGATTGCGGGATTTAACTTGGAAGGAGAAGCTTTAGAATGGTACCAATATATGAAAAGAAACAATTTTTTGTACGGTTGGCATGATTTCTTGGAAAAAATTAAGATACGATTCAGCCCTTCTCAATTTGTTGATTACCAAGCAGAATTATCAAAACTAACTCAAAGGGGCTCAGTAAAAGAATTTCAAGATGAATTTGAACGTCTTATGAACAAGGTCTCAGGTATCTCTGATCCACTCCTTATGTCATTCTTCGTAGGAGGATTAAAAACTCATTTGAAAAGAGAAGTGCACATGGCTAAACTGAAATCATTGATGGAAGCCTTTTCGGGAGCCTTGGACTGCGAAGCTAGGTTTGAAGAACTAGTCAGGGAAAGTCAATCTACAGCCGCATCTCGCTGGACTAATAGGTCGTCTATGAGAGGAGAAGTTAACAATAACACGAATAATTCATCAGCTCGAGTAATCGGGCGAGAATATAACACCACAACACGAAGCTCTGCGGGAATTCTTCCAACACCCAATGGAGTTGCGAGCAAGCCTCCAACCCTGAATAACTTACCCATACGAAGGTTAAGTGTGGCAGAAATACATGAAAGACGTAGCAAAGGGCTTTGCTATAACTACGATGAGAAGTTTGACCGTGGACATCAATGTAAGGAACGATTTCTAGTACTGATCGGAGATTATGAAGATGAGGATGAAGGCATGGAAGGAGCTCTCGAGGCTGAGGGTGGAGATGATGTGATTATAACAAGAGATGTCTCTTGCCTTAATTCATTAGATGGGCAGGGGAGTCCACGGTCTCTACGTCTTTGGGGACAACTGAGAGGTAAGCATTTCATTGTATTGATTGATAGTGGGAGCACCCATAACTTCATTCAGCCTAAGGTCGTTGAAGATTTACAATTATCCACCGAACCCACAAAGGCCTTTCAAGTTGTTGTCGGCAATGGGGACACCATGGTGTGCAAGTATTATTGTCCAAAGACTAAGTTAGCGCTGCAAGGTGTCAAGTTTGAGACTGATTTGTATGTGCTACCTATACAAGGGCCGGATATTGTGCTTGGGGTCCAGTGGTTAAGGGAGTTGGGGAAAGTAACGCAAGATTTTGAAGAAATGACCATGGAATTTAAATGGAAGAAACAAAAGGTAACCTTACAAGGAAATGGCATTAAAGTTCCGCAACCCATCATTTTTAATGAGTTAAGAGCAATATGGGAAGCCGGAAAAGTGTCTGGGTTGTATGAGGTATACCCTATCGGGGTAACGGAGAAGAGTGAACAACACAACGATGAGGAGCAAGATATAGTTGAAGATAGTCTACCTGAGCCATTTAAGGAATTGTTGGAAGAATGGGCTGATGTTTTTGAGGTGTCAAAAAAACTACCTCCCCACCGTATTTTTGATCACAAAATTCATCTAAAACCTGGGATACCGTCTGTGAATGTGCGACCGTATCGTTATCCACATTATTAGAAAGACGAGATTAAAAATTTGGTAGGAGAAATGCTACTTCAGGGAGCAATTCGACCAAGCCAGAGCCCTTTCTCCTCACCGGTATTATTAGTCCGAAAAAAAGATGGCACCTACCGCTTTTGTGTCGATTATCGTGCATTGAACACAGTTATAATTCGAGATCATTTTCCCATACCTATAGCAGATGAATTGTTCAATGAATTGGGAGGTGCCGCTATTTTTTCGAAATTAGATTTACGAGCTGGGTTCCATCAAATTTGAATGCACCAGGGTGATATATTCAAAACAGCTTTTCGAACTCATGAAGGCCATTATGAATTTTTGGTGATGCCGTTTGGGTTGACCAATGCTCCTTCAACTTTTCAAGCCTCTATGAATTCGTTATTGGCACCTTATTTACGGAAGTTCGTCATCGTATTCTTTAATGATATTCTAGTCTATAACACATCCTAAGAGGAGCATCTCAAACATTTACGCCAGGTACTTCAATGTTTGCATGAACAAAGTTTCTTCCTGAAGAAATCTAAATATACATATACATTTTGTAAGAAATCCATCGAATATCTGGGACACATTGTGTCAAAGGAGGGAGTACAAGTTGACCCTCATAAAGTTGAAGCTATTGAGGATTGGCCGGTGCCTGTCACTCTTCGGCAACTACGAGGATTCTTAGGATTGGCCGGATACTATAGGCGATTTATTCAGGGATATGCCACCATTACAGCTCCGCTTACAGACTTGCTTAAAAAGGATAAGTTCCAATGGAGTTTTGTAGCAGAACAAGCATTTCGAGAGCTCAAAACTAGTTTAACAACAACTCCAGTGCTTCGGCTCCCAAATTTTCAACTCCCTTTTGTTATTGAAACAGATGCCTCAAATGTGGGACTTGGAGCTATGTTAATGCAAGAAGAGCAACCTATATCATACTTTAGCAAGAAGATAGGAGAGAAGCTACTACATGCCTCAACATACTCAAGGGAGATGCATGTGATAGTGGAAGCCATCCAAAAGTGGCAACAATATTTGTTAGGGAGCACCTTTGTGGTGTGAACGGATCATCAGAGTATTAAGGAATTGTTGCAACAAGTAATTCAGACTCCAGAGCAACAATACTTTATGCGCAAACTTTTGGGGTATGACTTTCGCATTGAATATGAGGTCGGGAAAACTAATAAGGCAGCAAATGCCTTATCTCATGTTCACGAAGAAGCTACTGTGATGTTGTTGGCTAGTCGACCAGTAGCAGAATATTTGGAAATATTGCATAAGGAAAATAGTTCATTGGAGGACCTACAGTTATTACATGCCAGGTTAGATAAAGGGGAGACCATTGAGCATGTTAACCGACGAGATGGGTTGTTATTTTATAAATAACGATATTTCCTGAGTACCTCCTCAGAGCTTAAGGGAATTCTCTTGCAAGAATTTCATAGCTCATTGATAGCGGGACATTCTGGGGTCAAAAGAACTTTGGTTAGACTATCTACACTATTTCATTGGCCAGGCATGCGTAAGGATGTGGAAGAATTTGTGGCGGTATGTCTTACCTGTCAATAGATTAAATATTCCACACAGGCACTCGCCGGGCTGTTACAACCTCTTCCCGTTCTGGTGCGAGTGTGGGAAGACCTCACAATGGACTTCATTATAGGATTACCAAATTCCAATGGGTTTTCTGCTATATTGGTTGTTGTGGATCGACTGACCAAATACGTGCATTTTGGTCCATTGCCAGAAAGGTTTAATGCCGAACGTGTTGCCCATCTTTTTGTCGACATAGTTGTCAAGCATCATGGTTTTTCGTCCACCATAATCTCTGATCGCGATTCTATATTTCTTAGCAAATTTTGGGGAAAATTATTTGAGCTAAGTGGCACTAAACTCAAGCCTAGTATAGCTTATCATCCACAAACGGATGGACGAACGGAGGTGGTAAATCGGGGTTTAGAGCAGTATTTACGAGCCTTTGTTCAACATCAGCCGCATAACTGGGTTCGTTACTTGAGTTAGGCTGAGTTTTACTATAATACTTCACACAACGATACTATCAAGATGAGTCCTTATGAAGCATTATATGGTCGGGTTCCTCCGGTAATTCCTCAGTATATTCCACACTCTACTCTTATTCAAGCTTTGGATGAGTTATTGAGTAAACGTACTTCCCTTCTACGCCAACTCAAGGATACTCTCCAACAAGCTCGTCATCATATGGCTCAGAAACCTAATAAAGGCCGACGAGAAGTCCATTACGAGGTAGGAGATTCAGTTTTGGTTAAGTTACACAAGTACCGCTAGAATTCCGTTGCTTCATGACTTTTCTATAAGTTACGCCAACGTTACTACGTCCCATTTCAAGTGGAACAACAGATCAGACCAGTAGCATATAAATTGCAGTTACCACCGAGCTCTAAGATCCATCCAGTCTTTCATGTTTCGTTACTTAAGCCGTACAAGGGATCAACTGAATTTGTTCATTCAGAATTGCCAGATGAGTTTTTGTCAGAAACCTTTTTACCCAAACCGCTTGCCATTTGTACAACTCGACAAATCATGTAGCAAGGGAGAGTTGATAAGCAAGTGCTGGTACAGTGGGAAGGTGATTCGCCAGAAAATGCTACGTGGGAATCGTTTCCAATTTTCAAGGAGATTTATCCTAAGTTCCACCTTGAGGACAAGGTGTCTTTTGAAGGGGGGAGAGTGATACGATCATTAGAGACAAAGGCAGAGAACGTCCACAACGAGAATGCAAGGCTCCAGCTAGATATCAAGATTATTGCATGCACTAGTATTTTTTTAGTTTGGTAATATTATATATATTTCCTTTTTAGATTAGAACTTACTGCTTTCCTTATTTCTTAGGAATGGTTTCCTTCTGATATTATGTTTCCTAGTTAGTGGATAGGATTAGTAATCTATAAATACTTGTTAGGAGTTATTTATTCGGTAAGCAATTTAAAGATTAAAGTTCCTTCTTTCTCTCTTAAGTTCTTCTTTCTCTTCACAAAACTCTTATTCTTGAGGAGTTCGCACACACTCGAAGGGTGCTATCTTAATATGAATGCCAGAGAGTCGTATCAGACTTAAGGATGTGTCGGAGGAAGTTGGAAAAATTCCAACTAGTGTTTGATTGTGAAAAGTAGTTGGGAGTAGAAAGTAAAAGTGGTGGATTGTTTTGCAATTGTGGAGTCACTTGAGCAAAATATTCCTAACCTTAACCTGAGCCTACATTACAACCTCATCAAAAGTCCTATTTGATCTTAATTTTGAGCACATTTGTTTGTCAGTGGAGAGTTGAGATTGCATGCAAGCCTATGATAGATAAAGTGTATAGTTCAATGCTTCGATGAGTGCTTATCCTTAATTTATCACATTTTGAGTGTTTGAGCGAAACACACACTGGTGAGGATCATTGGCTTGAATTTTGTTCGTTAAAATCTATCACATGGGTTCATGATTTGAGTGTTGTGCTTGTTTTTTACATTCTCGATTAGATTTTTGAGGTTGTAGATGTTAGATTATAAATTGTAAAGCTATGTATTGTTTGAATTCTAAGTTTAGTTTTGTTCTTTTTTTGGGGACAAACAATGTTTTAAGTTTGGGGGAGTTGATAACCTTATATTTTGCATGTATTTTGAGGTACATTTGAGTGGTATTTGATGGGCATTGCATGCATAAAGTGACAAGTTTTGCATAGTTTCTATGTTTTTGCGCAATGTCATGTGTTTGTTCATTGTGAAGGGAAATTAATGCCATTTTTATGTGAACTTCAAATGAGCTTGGGAAGACCCTAGAAAGATAGGAAATCAAGTTAGGAACGCGTTGTAAAAAGAATCGGGTCAATCGGACGAGAAACGAGTGAGAACGAAGCAAAACAGTGAGAGGCTGCCGGAGCTCAAAATTACCCGCGACCAGACTCGCGACCAAGGCGGTCGCGAATCACCTTTTTCCACTTTTTCTGCAATGTCTCGACAGGGGCCGGGTTCTCCTTTGTTTTATTCGCGACCTGGTCGTGATTTTGAGCTTGGTCGTGAATTTTCTGCCATGTCAGCACCACGTCACGCCATGTCATGCCACGTGGATTCGCGACCCGAATCGCGGGCACCCGGTCGCGAGTCGAGCGGGCCTGCCTGATTTTTGACCTATTTTTGGTCTTTTCTTAACTTGGTATTTAAGGGTTTTGATGTACGAAAATACAGACAATTCCACCTACCCAAAAGTTGCCACCAGATGTTTGCTGCAGAGAAAAACAGACGCGAAGAACAAGACCAAAGGATTCAAGAGCTTTCAAGATTAGAGACAAATTAAATCTTCCGGGTTTTATTTACTTTATTCTTAGGATTTCAATGTTTATTTTGTGGATTGTTTTAATTATTCATTTTGCCATGGATAGCTAAAACCCTAGTATTCTAGGGTTGGATTATGATTTATTTATGAAGTTCTCTTAATTCATTTTATTTGGTTTCTATGATTTGATTATGTTTTGATTATTCCTGCTTTTCTTTGTATTATTTACCTGATCACTAAATGATGCAATATGATGTGTTAATCCATAATTTGAGAGATGAGTTTTAACACAAGATCTGGAATAATTAACTGGTTAGTCAATATCACTCGAGAGAGTTGCGATTAATTTAGAGAACAATAAATATTTGGAATGATTAGGAGTTGCATAATAGGTATTGAACGGACACGTTAATATTTGTTGTGTGATCTACAATCTAGGCGCTTTGAGAGAATGTTTAGAATACACGAGTGATTGTTCTAGCATATTTAAATCCCAACATAGATACTAAATGAATTGATTGAGAGAATGGATTAAATAATGAGTATCCAATCCTAGAATGCGTCCTTTTCTCCAGTGTTTGATTTATCTGTGTTGATTTCTGCTGTGGTGATTTATTTTATTTATTATTGTTAGTTTTTAATTACTTAAATTCAACCATGTTTTATAGTCTAGATAACTGCGAGGAATTAAATTAAATAACTAGCAGATTAATTATTAAATCTCTGTGGATACGATCTTGCTCACCGTTGTCCTATAAGCATTGTCGTACACTTGCAGTTTAGGTGAAAATAAAAATAAATTAATTTATTTTTTTTGAAAATAATATAAATATATATATATATCCTAAAATTGATTTAATGAACCCTAAAATTAAAATGAATATTTTTTTTTAAACTCAGGGACTGTGGACATGTGAATTGCGCTCGACAATTATTTTTTTTTTCAAACAAATATAAACAACAATCGAAAAAAACTAATTTTGAAATAAATATATATCATAAAATTGAATTAGTGAACTCTAAAATAAAAGTGAATGCATTTAATTTTTTTAAATAAATATAACCCATAATTGAAAATAATCAACCTAAAAAATCATGAATCCTAAAAAGACAAAATAAACCCCTAAAAATGTAAAAGATTCTAAAAACACTAAAAAAAAACTAAAAAAAAAAATCTAAACTCCTAAACTCTAAAGATTAATTGGAATGGAAAAAAATTACAATTTGAACTAAATAAACTCTTATATGATAAGTAGAAGACCCTTTACTTTTTAAGATACAAATGATACTTTTTGAATTTTTGGTGATATTTTTTAGTGTTAACCCGTATTGGCCCTGACACGTATCGCGGGGCCATCATTTAACTATTTGTAGCTCTTTTTTTGTCCAAAAATAAGAATTTCGGTCGACCGAAAAAATCTATCGTGACACTTCGATCATCTATTGTGATAGTTAAATACCTATTATGACAATTCGAAATTAAAATTATTTTATCGATCTGCCGATGAATATTGAAAATAAAAAAAAATTACAAATAGTAAATGGATACATTACGATATAATTTACCTAGGAGAATTGGCGCGCGTGTGTGGAATGGTTCAAATAGGAATCCTATCCCCCCGTGAAAACTTAGGAACCAATCATAATCTTATATTTGAATAGATCTAATGACCATAATTTAGTAAAAGTTTTAGTCAAAGTAAGGTGACAAACTTGTAATATTTGAGAACTTAATGAAGACGGAGTTATTTTCGTAACTTAGAAATTAGGTTATGTTTTTTCAGATTTTGGGCCCAATTCCCGGAGTTAAATAGATAACACTTTAAAACCGTTGTCTTTTCGGGCATTGAATTAATATACTAACATGAGAGATTTATATTGCTAACATTAGGAGATTCTGTTGCTCACACGAGATAGACTCATATTGTTAACTTGACGAGATCATAATATTAAATTGACACATATTAAACACCACACATATAGCATTGGACCACATTTAAAATAATATTGTGTAACATCATTCATACATACAACATATTACTAATATGTTAGAAATATACACACTGCTAATATGTGACTAATAATTTGCTAATATGTTAGTAACATGTTGCTAATATGTGAATAATTATATGCTAGTATGGCTTGAATTCTCAAATATTACAAGTTTTCAAAATAATATTAAGCATTGATAAAGTTATAATTGTTTATGAACTTAATTATATATAGCTCATACTTTAATTATTTTCTCATTAAAGTAACTTAAGATTCAAAGTCGTGCATAAAAAATTTCATGTTAGCAACATAAACACAAGATATGAGCAATATTGTGATATCATATTAGCAATATCTGACAGTTACGAGTTGAATATACGTGAAAAAAAGTTTTTTGTATTTTTCATCAATTTTTTGCTCAAATAAACATATGCACTATGGATCTTAAATGAAAGAGCATGAAAAAATCTTTAATTTGATATATTTTTTTGCGTAAATTGGATAAAAAACGAGCAAGTTATGATTATTTAAAGTTTTTAAGAATTTTTTAAGAGATGATGACATCACTTTATAAAAAAAAATCTAGAATTACCCTTGTATTTCGAATTTTACATATTTATAACTATGTCATCATCTTTTTATCCATCATATCATCAAAATCCTTGAATTTGATTGGTTCCTAGGTTCTCACGGGGGGATTGGTTCCTATATCAACCATATTTTTTAAAGATTACTTGGGTCTTCTATTTTGTAGGCCTATTGGACCTCACGCTTTCTTTGTTTGACAAAGGTTTTGAATGGCCTATCCTTGAGGTGGTCAAAGGTGGAATAAAATGCGCGATATTCCTAAATTTATGACATTAACGGTTTATCTTAATAATAATTTTTCCAATTGATTTCAGGATTAATCCCTCAAAAATAACACGTTTTCAAAAGGTAAATTCTACACGAATTTTAAACGTAGATAATTTTTTTTTTGAATAGCAAGAGAACATTATATTATTCAAATAAGCTCCCCCAACTAGTGGGGAAAGAAATTGTTCCAGGTTATCATCCCGGTACAATCGGATCCAAAACGAGCAACAACATGAGCGACCGTATTGGCCTCTCAAAACATATGGCAAAAATCACATATGAGGCCTTTAGAGTAGGCCTCTGTGAGAGATGGCAGTTCATCTTCCAAAAAAGTATCACCACCTCGACCCCTTTTGAGCATTCTAACAGCCAACAAGGAATCTGAGAAAACAACAAATGGCACGAGCTCTTCCTGAAGGCACAAACCAACCCCAAGGAGAATCGCATTAATTTCAGCCTCCAGCACCGATGCAGGTTCAACAATAGACTTTGCGAGTCTTGCCTTTTAGCTTACCTTGTCAATCTCTAACCACTACTCCCACTCCATAGCTTCGACGCTGGAAGTTAACAGATGCATCGACATCGAGTCTGAAGAAGCCTTTCGCAGGGGGAAACCACTTCTTTTCCCCCACTTCCACGTCAAGAGACAAAGAGGAGAGGAACAACCGTCGTGCCTCTTGTAAGGCGAGCACCAAGGCAGTCGATCGGTCGAAATTGTCCACCACCGGAGTTTCCATTCATGTCATGCTTTTGTTTGCACAGGAACCTCCAAACTTCCGCTACCAGGACAGCCCAGATTTCATACTCATTTTTGGAACACTCATGTTGCAAAAGTCGGCCGAGCTCAAGCATTATCGACCACCGTCTATCTTTTAAAATTCACCAAAAAATAGTCTCCTTCCAAAAGTCCTTAACTTTTCCACAGAAGAACATCCCATGAGTGGTGGTCCCCCAATCCTTCCCGCACCACTCGCAAATACCCACAACTGGCACATGGTGAGCTTTGAGATTCATCGATGTTGCCACAAAATTATGGAACAGCTTCCATAGGAACATTTTCATTTTAGGAGGGATGTTGACACTCCAGATCAACTTCTCCCATTCCTTGCCATCCTCATTAGACTTAGAATCGTGTGACCCAAAAAAGCCAATTTCAGATAGGTATCCCGATTTCACCGTGTAGCTACCCTTTTCTTCAAAGATCCAAGCACACCGATCATCCCCCTCTCCTTCAATGGGAACTGTCAGAACCCTCTCCACAAACTCCGGGTTGAAGAAGGATGTGAGTAGCTCCTTATTCCAAGTTCTATCGGCAGTAATAAACGGAGCGGCCTTGGAATGTTGGCCCTCAGGAGCATGAAATGGGCAAACCAAAGCCAATCCTATCCACGAAACCCCCCGCCGCAAGTCGAACCTGATCC
The DNA here is from genome assembly GCA_026008535.1 of Perilla frutescens. Classification (NCBI taxonomy): domain Eukaryota; kingdom Viridiplantae; phylum Streptophyta; class Magnoliopsida; order Lamiales; family Lamiaceae; genus Perilla; species Perilla frutescens. The sequence continues at coordinate 46,324,804 of BRKX01000010.1, read as the reverse complement.
TCCTTACCAATTTTCCATCTTAAACCTTCAAGGACAAGTGGTCTGCTCCAGCAGATTGAGCGCCAAAGGAAAGAAGCATTAGAGCCCACCTTCATTACCAAGATCGAGCTGTTTCTAAAGTATTTTGACTTCAGAACTCTACCCACAAAAGACTCAGGTCCCTTTAACAACTTCCAAACTTGTTTCGCTAATAAAGCTTTGTTAAAAGAAATAAGATTTTGAAACCCCAACCCGCCCTTCTTGGGTTTTTAAACGTAGATAATTAAGATATTAATTTTTAATTTTGATATTATTTAATAATTTATTTTCCCTGTGGCGTGTGACTAAAATTCGGCTTGCCATCTTACTCGTCTCTTCTAGCTCATCGTGACCCACTATCATTATTTGGGAAAATGACACCGCAATGGTCGGATTTAAGACTTACATCATTGGAAAATTTTTGTAATATTGAATAATTTTCAAATTAAAAATTGATGTCTTAATTACCTATGTTAAATATCGTATTGGATTTGAAGTTCATGAAAAAGTTGTGATTTTATTTAACAATTTAGCATTGATTAAATAAGTTTTTTATTTGGAAAATGTCATGGAGAAAAAAAAAGAAAAAGTAACCACGGTTGCAAGAAAATTTTAACCGCAATATAAAAAAAACGTGACCTAGCATTGCGAAAAATCAACAAGCTAGTTGGTAATTATCGTCCTAGTTTTCAAAGTGCAACAATATTTTCGTCTTCTTAGCCCTATAATGATTTTAAATTTGTACTTTGGAAGTTAATTGGACTAAATTGGCGTAAAATGTATCAAACTTTATTGTGCTATTGAAATTATGCGCCAAACTTCATTGTGTTTCTTAAATTGGACTAAACTCCCGTGTACTTTAAAAAAATATAAACAACTTCTTCTTTGTTTAAAAATGAGGGTGTTTTGGGTTTTGGGCAAATAATTAATAGAGGAAGTTGTGCATATATTTTTAAAGTGTATTTCTATTTGTATTAGTAATTTTGATTTTTGCACTCCACCCACTTCTACACTTCACGACACAGTATAACGTATTCGTCATTCACTCTGACAAATATAATACAAGCAAAATTAATTGTTCTAAACAACTTAACACTCATTTGAAAATTAATTTTCGAATATTCTCTTTGGACTTTAATTTTCCAACAACTTGCAATGGGAAATAGTTTTCAAATCCGTAAACATTGCGAACTTTTATAATTTTTGGTGGAATACAACAATGATCATTTCTTGCGTTGCTAGTTTCTTCTTCATTTTAATACATTATTATTGTTTTCCACCTAAAATATGCTAGTGCACTAAAGGTTTTGAGACTTTTAAGAAGTGATTTTTTTTCAGAGAGAAAGGGGGTTAGAGAGAAATTTTATGAAAATATCTTGTATTATTATTATTATTATTATTATTATTATTTGTGGTGTGAATAGTAATTTATATAGTGTGAGAAAGTAACTTAAAATGTATTTTAAAATAATCTAAAAAATATTTCATTTTTTTTTTAATTTGTGGTGTAAATAGTAAAATTAGCAGTGCAAAAATGTAAACACCATTTTTTAAAGCACAAGATAGATTGGTGTAATTTCAAAAGCATACAGGAGTTTAGATACTGAATTTTGATAAGACAAGGAGGGATTTTGACCGACTCTTATCCTATGAGGCTTGGACAGTGTCGTAGAATTCAACACCTAGCTAGGGCCACTTAAGCGGCACATAGGCGCTAAATGATCATTGACCATGGCGAAAATTCTGTAATCACTGTGTGAAATCGATGGAACTGTCTAACTCCACCTAGATGACCTAGGCGCGAATTAATCAACCCATTCCTAATAGACTAAAGGTGCCTTTCACCCAATTCAATATTTATACATGTACATTATTTTGTGGTAGTGATGTCATGCCAACAAAATTTGATCAAATAAAATAACATTGGAATATATAAAACCAAGAATCCGAACGTCCTAAATATACCACCAGTCCACCACCTTATATCGAGCATTGTAAGGAGCTGATTAATGGGATAGAGTGGATCAGTCATTTTTTATGTTCATTCTCATTTATATGATTGATATGATTTAAAATTGAAAATCGTCATTTTTGAAAGAATCATTATTAAAAAAAAAAAAGCCATTCCACCAATCCATATAGATTTAGATATTCCAATTGAGCCAAAAAATTAATATACAATATATTTATATATAATCATGTCTTATGATATTATTTTATCATACTTAGAAAAAACTAATTTAAAAATAAATTAAATAGTTTATTATTATTATTTCATAATTATTTTTAGATGATTTATTTATTTAAAAAATGAAATATATATAAAATCAAATTTTGATATTTTTAAAATTTAATTAAGGAAAATGAAAGTGGCACCAAAATAAATATAACATATAAATATTCTAATAAAAAATAAAATAATTATGTATTTGATATAATTCAAATGATAAACTATTTTTATATGAAGTAAAAATATTTTTATTAAGGTATACAAATTATTATATATGTATTAATTAAATACTTTAGAATTAAGTTTTTTGATAAAATAAATAAATTATAATTTGCTTAGACAAAATTAGAAAAGAAAAATGTAATTTAGGAATGTAAAAAAAATTATGACATGTGTTGATAATATTCGCTACTACATTTTATTCAATTATATATAAATTTTAAAGTACATGAAATATTCATTTTATAAAATAATAAAATTAAAATGTTATTTCATTCCGTAGACAAACCAATCATAAGAGAAGTGATTCTATCATTCTATTTCTAAATTCATTACATTCACATTTAATTCAATTGTTTCACACCAATCACCTCCTTTTGTTGCTGATAGATTTAATGGTGCGAGTCTTTGAGAGTTTGGAGTTTGGACATACCTTTTTCCATGAAAAAGACTATATAAAGAAGAAAAAAAGTTAATAAAGTTAGTGTAAATAGCTTCATCTAGACAAATTTGAGATAACAAATTCTTTTTTAACCCACATTTATAACTCATTCTTTTTTATATATAGTAGAATTATTTTTGCAAATTAATACAATTTCTTTTTTGTAATCAATGATTTGCATTTGTATTTATACATTTTTTATTTATAGATTTTATTAATTATAACTTATATTTTTATTTATTTATTTTTTTTGTAATCAATGATTTGCATTTGTCTTTGAGAGTTTGGAGTTTGGACATACTTTTTTTTTTACTCACACACCCGATCTGTGATAATGAGGAGATTCGAATCCGTGACCTTTGGTCTCCAAGCAATCTCACTCCACCACTAGGTCATCCCCACCGGGATAGGAGTTTGGACATACCTTTTTCCATGAAAAAAACTGCATAAAGAAAAAAAAAGTTAATAAAGTTAGTGTAAATAGCTTCATCTAGACAAATTTGAGATAACAAATTCTTTTTTAGCCCACATTCTTTTTTATATATAATAGAATTGTTTTTGCAAATTAATACAAACTTTTTTGTAATCAATGATTTGCATTTGTATTTAAACATTTATTTATTTATACATCTTATTAATTATAACTTATATTTTTATTTATTTATTTATTTCCTCAATTGTTAATTTACTTTTTTTTTTAAATTAGGGAAGGAGATTGAGGATCCAACCTTGATTTCTCACCCCCAATGAATTCTGACAATTTCCTACTTATATTCCAAACATATGATAACAAATTGTTAATAGTCATTTTACATAATCACATTCTTAGAAATCATATTCTCACGCAACCTATTTTACTGCCAACCAAACGAGCCTTACGTATATTTTGAAATTCTTAGTATTGACATTTGGGTTTACCACTATTTATGTATTTCATAAGTGATCACTGACAAAATATATGAAAGTTTTAAAGTATACATAAAGAGAATTCAGTTTTTGAACTAAGAAGCAACACGCCATTTTTTTAAACACAAAGTGACAAAACACAATATAGATAATACCAAAATAGAGCATTAAAATGTTCTATAGGAGACACTAATCTTATGAAGACTCCTATAAAAAAAAAGAAATTTTGAATTTGAGATTCCCACACAGTTCTTTCTCCCCCAACTTGAGAAAAATAAAATATTAAGATATTAGAACAACAAATTATACAATCGAACTTATTAAAAGGAAATTATATCCTAGTGATTGGGTAGTATCCCAACCACTAATACATGATAATAATTTTTTTATTACTCTTCTAATATAATTTTATTATTTTTTAATCATGTATTAATAGTTGGGGGGTAATGTTAACTAGCCCAATCACTGGGGTAGAAATTCTCCTTATTAAAATAGTCCAAAGAAAGTCTTCTAAAAGGTCAGTGAAATCTTGAAGACAAAGGAGTAAAAGGTATTCTCACCACAGATGAAAATAAAAGACCAGAAAGCCTAAGGAAATTGAAAAGACCCGCCCTTTCCATTTTCCAACACCATTTCTTCACAGTATACACCTTTTTTTAATTTCTATACACAAAAAACTTTACATCTCCACACTTTTTTCCATGATCAAAATCTTCTCATCTCTCACACTCTTCTAGTGGAACTTTGCTCAAACGTACGGAAGATTCTTAGTTTGATAACATTTTCTACAGTTTTCCTTAATCTCAAAGAAAACCCATTTGTCTATATATCAGTTTCAGTCGAATTTTTTTGATCTTTCATGCATGCAACAGTGTTGTGTTCATATTACTCTGACTTAGGCTCTGTGTTTTTCTTTTTTTGCAGAATTTCTGTCTGAAAGTGAAAAAATGGAGGAGAAATGTTCAGGAACTAGTAAGACATCATGGCGTAAAGATAACTTTACCGATTTGCTGTTCTCATGGACTATAAGAGATATTTTTGATGAGGATCTGTACAAAAACCAGGTACGTGCGAGTGGGTGTGGGATATGATAATGGATCAAGATTTTAGTCTAAATCGGGGTTTTATTGATGCTATGCCTAAGGAACTACACCATCTTGTGCCGTACATTTTCTATAAACACACAATCACACACATAACCGTGTGTGTATATGCGTGCAAATCTACTGTTGGCAAAACTGCTGTTGTGGTTAACCAGTTATCGAGGAACAATATAGGGAGAGATTTATGTGTGTAAATCTGTAGTTGTGTGTTGTAGTAATGGTGTAAAATGGAACTTGTTTAGTTAGTGTAGACTAGAACAACTGATCACTCTATTTTGGACCGTGTAATCCTGTTCTGTTTATTCTTTTTTTTTTATTATAGTTTTTAATCAGCAGGTGTAGGCTTTTGAACTTGCTTTCTTCAGTCTTATTATAATCAGCCAGTGCTTAAAATTTAAAATCAAAGTTGTGAAATGGTGTTACATCATCTCAAATGGGAGTGGCTGTTGTGCCAAAGTAGTCAAAACAAGTAGATAAATAAAATGAGGGGTCTGAGGAAGACACCGTAGCTTGCTGATATTGAAACTATGCTTCTTTTATTAGGCTCATCGACACTCACCCGTGTTAAACTTAGGATCACTATATATCCTTGCAGTAGTTATGCATACATGCTTCGATGAAGTATGAAAGAGGAGAAGATAATGTTATTGAGTTTTCGTTTCTTACAAGGTCATATCACTATTTGAGCATCATGAATTTTTTTTTAGAGAATTAGGTATGTGAGAACAGTTCTTACACACCCAAGTACCTACCTTACTTCTGTTAAGGCATAAGTTAGGATCAATTGCGCTTCTCTGATTCCCCAACATCTACATTTTATATCAGTTGTGGTTTCTTTTCCCACTCTAATTTCAATTTCTTTCAACATATTAGGTGGAGAAGATTCCTGATTCATTTGATAGTGTGGGTCAGTACCTTTCATCATATATATTCCCATTATTGGAAGAAACACGTGCTGCACTTGCTTCTTCCTTGGAGACTGTTTACAAAGCACCTTTTGCTGAAGTGACATCTCTCATAGAGATGAAACCTGAATCATTGTTGTACAAGGTTAACGTTGGCAGCTGGAGAAACAAAATAAGTGATCGTGGCAAAGAGCCCTACAGAACATTGCCTGGTGATCTTGTACTACTTTCAGATTCAAAACCTGAAAGTGTTTCTGACCTACAACGCATTGGATGGACGCACATTTTTGCATCTGTAATACAAATTTCTGATGATGAGAATGGTGATAATTGTACACCCTCTGGTTTCAAGCTTAGAACATCTTGTGATATTGAAGTTGGTGAACAGCAAAGCAAGTCACTCTATGTGGTTTACTTGACAAACATTACAACTCATAAAAGGATATGGAACTCATTAAGAATGCATCAAAATCTGAATATCATTGAGAAAGTACTAGTGAAGAATGACCTGGTATGCTATTTTGCTGGTACAAACGCATTTTGGTATCATGAAGGTGTTGTACATGAAGAAAATTTAGTTTGTTTTGGAGGATGTATGGTTTCTGGTAGACACCACATATGATAGTTATAGCAGTTAGTTGAACTTTATTCATCATTTTCATTTTAGAATTATTTTTGGTTCTCCATGCATTTTTGGAAAGTTCAATATTTAGGCCCCCACTCTCAAAACCCAATATGTTTGTTTGTGTTGTGTGCTTATATAGCTGGTCAGGCGGTTATGAATTATAATGGCTGCTTGTTTCCTAATATGCTAACGTTATGATCTCTTAAGAAAATATGGTAATATTTTTTATTTTATCAGTTTCATTGTTCTAAAATCTTTTGTTTTTACCTGTTTAGTGTTGCATGGAGTTCTTTTAATTTGATGGTTTGGTTCATTGGTATCTTGGACATTAAAAATTTGTTTGAGTAGATATCAAAAGCTCAGGAAACTTGTTGAAATGACTTATGCTGGGAAATATATTTTTTTCAAAGGAAAATTTCTATATTTGACATGAATTAATCCATGTTTCATATCTGCCTATTTTTAATGAAGACTTGAGTACTTGACAGCCTACTCTTCAGTTGGAAACTCTACATTTTTCCACTTGCCTGAGTTTTAACTAGTGTCTATATTGTTAAACAGGGTGATCAACATTGTGAATCTTGCCCTCAAAATTTTTACGGTGAAGTCGAGGAGAAGTTTCAATCAACTTTATTATCCAAGTTAAATAAATCACAACGTGGAGCAGTTCTGGCCTCTGTATGCAAATTCGGATGCAGCCACCAGTCTTCTGTGAAACTGATATGGGGTCCGCCTGGGACTGGCAAGACATCAACCTTGAGTAATTTGCTGTATATCCTTTTAGGAATGAAGGTGAGGACCCTTGTCTGTGCTCCAACAAATACTGCAATTACAGAGTTGGCTTCTCGGGTGACAGCACTAGTGAGGAATTCAGTTAGAACTGAAAGTGGGAAGAGCTTTTTGACTTGTCCTCTAGGTGGCATGCTCATCTTTGGGAACAATGATCGTCTTAAAGTTGGCTCTGACATTCAGGAAATTTTTTTAGATTACCGTGTTGATAGGCTTACAGAAGTCCTAGTACCACTAACTGGCTGGAGGCATTGTGTTTCGTCCATGCTTGATTTTCTTGAGGATTGTGTTTCTCAGCATCAAATCTTTGTAGAAAATGAACTGAGAAAATCCGAAGAACATTTTGATGGTGAAACTGCGAAGTCTGGATCCAAATCATTTCTGCATTTTGCTAGAGACCAATTTACAAATGTAGCATCACCTCTAAGAAACTGTATGCGGACAGCCGTCACTCATTTACCAAGAAGTTTCATTGAAGAGGGAAACTATCAAAACATAGTGCAACTTTTTTCTCTTCTAGACTCCCTAGAATTTTTTTTGTTTGAAGACAGTAGCATGGTATCTAAGGATTTTGAAGCTATATTTCTGCAACAAATAAGGATCAGTTCCGAATCATTTATTGATACAGCATCCTTACAGTACATCAGAAGCCAATGTGTGTTCATTCTGAGATCTCTTAAGGCTTCTCTAAGTAAACTTGGCTTTCCAGTTGTCACTGGTAAAACTTCAACTACAGAGTTCTGTTTCCAAAAAGCTTCTCTGATATTTTGCACCATGTCATCATCATACAAGCTGCACTCAATTGATACGGAGCCATTTCAGTTACTGGTCATTGATGAAGCAGCTCAGGTAAAGGAGTGTGAAACAACCATAGCATTTCAGATCAAAGATGTGAGGCATGCTATCCTGGTCGGTGATGAGTGTCAATTGCCAGCTACAGTATCCAGCAAGGTGATCATTGAGTTCTAATCTGTTAAATTGCATGTCTTACTCTGCTTCTGAGTTCTGTCTGATTTTTTTTATTTGGAAGGTTATTAATAATGACGATGCTTTGTTTATACACAGCTTTCTGAAGAAGCTGGCTTTGGGAGAAGTCTGTTTGAAAGATTAAGCTCAAAGGGTCATCCCAAACATCTGCTTAATGTGCAGTACAGGATGCATCCATCAATAAGCCGATTTCCGAATTCAAATTTCTATCAAAACCAGATATTGGATGGACCTAATGTGCAGAGCAAAAGCTATGAAAGGTCCTATCTTCAAGGGAAAATGTTTGGTCCTTACTCATTCATAAATGTCCGTGGTGGAAGAGAAGAATTGGACGATGTTGGTGTCAGCAGACGAAACATGGTTGAGGTTGCAGTGGTAGTGAAGCTAGTGCACAAACTCTTCAAAGGTATGCACTATTTGTCAAAATCATTCCAGGAACATTAGTTACCTTATAGTAATTTTGGATTCCTCTATCCAAGCATAAAAGTTCCTGTCTGCATGAACCCTAGAATTGTGGTGTGAAAAGAACAGAGAGTCACCTAGTACATTTAGTTATTTACTCATGTTCATATGGATTTTTAGTTCCTTCAGTCTAAATCAATAGAGGATATAAGCTCTGAAGCCCTTAAGCCAATCAATTAATTGTTATAGTGTTTCATGCATGACACAATTAGAGATATGTTTGCAATTCTTTTTCTCTTTTAATTCATAAGTTTTTCCCCAGTAGTTTATTGTGCTTTCTACATTAAATTCCATAGTTACTCTAATTTATGTTAGATGCCACAATTCAATTCCCACCTTTTATGTACTTTAGTGAGACATGATATTGTTTTTACAGTTGGATTTTTTTCAGATCACACATCCCCTTTGCGGATTTTTTTTTCTTATCATTTATTATTGATATGTATCATGAGCAGCATGGAATGGCTCAAAAGAGAAACTCAGTATTGGTTTGATTTCTCCCTATGCTGCTCAAGTTGGAGCAATTCAAGATAAGCTTCAGTCTAGGTATGATAACCTTAATAGGTTTACAGTTAAGGTGAAGTCAGTTGATGGGTTTCAAGGTGGTGAGGAAGACATCACAATTATATCAACTGTAAGATCTCACAAAGGTGGATCCATTGGTTTTTTGTCCAGTCCTCAAAGAACCAATGTTGCTTTGACAAGAGCTCGGTAAGCATTAAAAAGATTTATATAATTTTTTTTTTTTTTTGTTTCAAAGAGATTATAATCATTCTTCCCTTTCTTCTAGTCATTGTCTATGGATATTAGGAAATGAAAGAACTTTGAGTAAAAGTGATTCAGTTTGGGAAGCAATAGTATCTGATGCCAAGCGCTGACAATGTTTCTTCAATGCTGATGAAGATTGTGACATCGGAAAAGCTATTATAGATGTTAAAAAAGAGTTGAATCAACTTGATGATCTTCTAAGTGGGGAGAGTACACTTTTCACAAATTCAAGATGGCAGGTACTGGTTATTTATGATATCTTCGGTAATTTATTGTTGCTTCATATGTTCTCTTTTATGGATTGCTCATGTCAGCTTCAAATAAGCATCTTCCTGACTTTTAAGTTCAGTAGTTTAAGATAATTCAGACCTTCATATCTTGCTGCTTAGCTCTCTTTTAGATAATAAATTTTCATCTCTTGTGTATTTATGTATTTTTATATGGAATATGGTGAATGACAACCAATCTTTATGTTGTATTTGGTTAAGATTTCATCTTATTTACTTTGTGTTCTCCACTGTAAATTATAGTTTTGGTATTGAGTTTATTGACCATTATCTCTGCATGTCACAACCTCTGATTTTCTCTTTTCTCACTGGCTACAGGTTTTGTTCAGTGATAACTTTCGAAGATCATTTCAAAAACTGAGATTCTCTGGTACTAAAAAGTTGGTCATAAATTTGTTACTGAAGCTTGCACAAGGTTGGCGTCCCCGTAAAGTAATTGTGGACCGGAAATGTGAGAACTCTTTATATATCGTAAAACAGTTTAAGGTTGATATATACTATGTTGTGTGCTCTATTGATATTATGAGGGACTCCATCTATAAGCAAGTTTTGAAAGTGTGGGACATATTGCCTATGACGGACACCACAAAGTTGTTGAAACGACTTGACAGCATATTTTCTTTGCACACGGATGATTTCATCAATAACTGCAACGATAAGTTATTTGACAGGTATGTCAATTTGGTCACATGATGTTTGGTGCAATCACCATATATTATGATGTGCACACTATAGTTGAACATAACATTTCTATTTTATATAATACTCATACTTGTTGATCACGTGCTACGTCCATGTGCTCGTTATATTTCAAGTGTAACTCTAGCATTACTTTTCTGTGTATGAGCTCAGTTGAATATTGTTGTTAAAACTAATTCTGTTATTTTGATTTTTTTTAGGAATTTAGAGGTGCCGAAGAGTTGGCCGCTCTCCAGTGACATATTACGGTTCAAGAGTCCTAGTGACACCAAATTAATTACTGGTGCAAGTGCTAGCTCTGTTGAATGCAGAACTTATGTTGAAAACTCGAAAGTGAGTGAAAGCTTGTTGTTGATGAAATTTTACCCGTTGTCATCTGGTACCGTGAATCATTTGCTTTCGGATGTCGAGGGTAAAGAAGTTGATCTCCCATTTGAGGTTACTGATGAGGAGCGTGAAATAATAGATTTTCCTAGAAGTAGTTTCATACTAGGAAGGTCTGGAACTGGGAAGACTACAATATTAACTATGAAGCTTTACCAGAAACTTCAGCAATACTGCATTGCTTCACAAGATTCTTTGGCAGCTGATAACAATGAGCGTATCACTAATGGAGTTTATGTTGAAGGGTGCAGTAGTGAATCCAAGGATCCTGTTTTACACCAGCTATTTGTGACCGTCAGCCCAAAACTGTGTCATGCTGTTAAAAAGAATGTAGCTCAAATGATAAGGTGTTCTTCCAACTCTGTCATCTCATCTTCTAGTCGTAGTCTACTTTGAAGTGCAGCTGTTTCTCTTATGGCTTATCATTTATTTTTGCTGCAATTCTATAATTAATTTACTGTACTCATGTGATGAATATTTTGTACATTACAGTAGCTGCCAACTTATACTCTTTTTATGGAACTCATGCGATGAATAAAGGAGAACTGATCCCTTTTGCCCCATTTGGATGGGCCATTTGCATTGTTATGATATAAGGTCCATTGACCAACTTTATGCACAATATTTAAATTATCTTGTGTTATATGCTGTGATAGGTTGCATTTTACACTGGTAGACTTTTCTTAAAGAAAAGTTGACATTTTCCCAACCTTTTGAAATATTTGAAGTTAAACTTGCTTGAAAGTTGACTGCCCTTCTTCTTCAAGTACTCAGCTCTTTATCTGAAAGATAATAATTTTTCTCCATGCTTTTTTTGAAGACTTATAACTTTTTAAGAGGTTTTTTCATTTAATGACTTCGAATATCTTAATATTTTAACTTTTGCAGCATTGCTACTGAAAACTTTTCTGGACATAACAACTTCACTAGTATGGATGATGTTGATGAAGTTTCTGAATTTAAAGATATCCCAGACACATTTGTTGGCATTCAACAGGAAAAATACCCTCTCATCATTACATTTCACAAGTTTTTGATGATGCTTGATGGCACTCTGGGACAGTCGTACTTTCAGAGGTTTCCTTATGTAAGAGATTCCACTCATCATGAAGGCAGAAGATCAGTTGCGCTTCAGACTTTCTTGAGGAAGAATGAGGTCACTTATGATCGATTTTCATCCCTATATTGGCCCCATTTCAATGCAAAGCTGACAAAGAGTCTTGATGCTTCACGAGTTTTTACTGAGATAATGTCACATATTAAAGGAGGTCCTCTGGAAGGGGAAGCATGTGATTACAAGCGATGTAGGCAGGATTACATATCATTGTCTGAGAGTAGGATATCCACTTTATGTGAGGAGCAGAGAGATGCAATTTATGATATTTTTGAGGACTATGAGAAAAGGAAGTTGGAGCGCTGTGAGTTTGATCTTGCTGATTTTGTGATTGACATTCATCTCAGGCTCAACAAAGAAGATCTTCCTGGTGATAAAATGGACTTTGTGTACATTGATGAAGTGCAAGACCTTACCATGAGACAAATTTCCCTTTTCAGATACATCTGCAAAAATGTTGATGAAGGGTATATTTTTTGTGGCGATACTGCACAAACCATTGCTAGAGGCATTGCCTTTAGGTTTGAGGATATTAGATCCTTGTTCTATAATGAGTTTCTTATGAGATCTAGAAATTGTGTGATTTCAGAAAAAAAGGAGAAAGGACTTATAACTGATATGTTTAAGTTGTCCCACAATTTCCGTAGTCACACTGGAGTACTTAGATTAGCTCAGAGTGTTGTGGATCTTATATGCTATTATTTCCCACACTCCATTGATGCGTTGGCTCCAGAGACTAGTCGTATATATGGCGAATCTCCACTTGTTCTTGAGCCTGGAAGTGATGAGAACTTGATTATGTCTATTTTTGGACATAGTGGAAAGAGTGATGAAAAATGGGTGGGTTTTGGCGCTGACCAGGTTATTCTAGTATGGGATGATTCTACAAGAAAGGAAATTTCCAGCTATATAAGCCATCAAGCTCTCATTCTGACTATTGTAGAGTGCAAGGGCCTTGAGTTTCAGGTCAGCAGTTTTGTTTTATCTTTATTTCTTATCGTTTCTCTTTCTTACCAATGCGCTGCTACTTTAACTCTACTTCAAGCACAAACATTATGCTTGTTAGTTGTTACTATGGCATGCTGCTTAATGTTATTATTCTCTCTTTTACGGAATTGGCTTTGGGGAGATTTCTCTCAATGAAGATGGTATATCCATATTCCAAAAAATAATGAATTTTGGTTCTAGGAGAGGAACTCTTCTGCGGTTTTTTGCTTATCATGTTTAGCCTAAGAACTGTACCCATTTGTATGATTACAATGGATATCATTAGTTAAGTTAAATTAGATAAAGAAAAGGTAATAGACTCTAATTTGCTTCACTATCAAGCTTCTCTTGTAACTTTTTATCAATCAATAATGTTGTTTGTTAGATTGTTTGTTACTATCACCTTTTGATTTCTTGATCTCATACTTGATGTAGGATGTTCTTCTCTACAACTTTTTTGGCTCCTCACCATTGAGTAACCAATGGAGAGTTGTGTATGAATTCTTGAAAGAAAAAGATCTTCTTGATGGCGATTCTTCAAAGTCTTTTCCGAGTTTTAGCCAGTCAAGACACAATATTTTATGCTCTGAGTTGAAGCGATTATATGTGGCGATTACTCGAACAAGGCAAAGGTTATGGATTTGTGAAAACAATGTGGATGTCTCCAAGCCAATGCTTGATTATTGGAGGAGGTTGTCCCTTGTGCAAGTGAGGAAAATAGATGATTCTCTTGCAGAGGCAATGCAAAGGGCTAGCACTCCTGAGGAGTGGAAATTACAGGGAATGAAGGTCTGGTTTCCCTTTTTCCTGTTTTCTATCATTTTTTTTTTCCTCTTATCATTCAGTATTAATGTTTTAAGTGTTTTTTTTTTTTTTTTTTTGGTGGTAGCTCTTTTGGGAAAAAAACTATGAAATGGCGACGATGTGCTTTGAAAAAGCAGGTAATGAAATGTGGGAGAAAGTGGCTAAAGCCTCTGGACTTAGAGCTGCTGCTGACAGTCTACGTGGTTCAAATTCTGAAGAGGCCACTATATTGCTTAAAGAGGCTGCCGAAATATTTGATTCTATTGACAGAGCTGAATCTGCAGCAGAATGTTTCTACAATTTGGGGGACTATGAGAGATCAGGTATATTACAGATTAACCACCGCAACAGAACACACACAATAACCTTTGTTACAAAAAGTTAGTTGAAGAAAATAGGTGTCCTTAAAGGTCATAATATTTACTTTATTTCTTGCAGTTTAATCAGTTCAAAAAAACAACAACAAGGATCATGCTTGAGTTAACACATAAAATTGGAGCTAGGCACATACTGCATGTTAACAAAACACAAGTATTATTGTGATAAATTTTTGCAAAATGTTCCCTCTAATTAAGTTACTCGAAATATTAACTTGTGCTAATAAGTGTGCACTAAAATTGGTGAACTGCTGCTCCTACTCTCCTACTCTTCTCTTTCAAGGAAGTCCATGATCTCGGTATTCAATGGCCATTCGCATGTACTTAGGTCCATTTTTGGAGGTATTGACTCTATTTTGAATTGAAAACTGGAAAAAAGACTATAAATAGTTTGCACTGGAGATTTGCATTTTGATGTATTTTTAACAATTATTTAAGCATCCTGTAATAATTAACATCCAACGTTCTGGTTATTTTTTTGAATTTGTCCATGCAGGAAGGATATATAGGGACAAGTGTGGTAAGTCGGAGCTAGGAAAAGCTGGTGACTGTTTCTCATTAGCTGGAAAACATGAACTTGCAGCAGAAGTTTATGCGAGCGGGAACTTCTTCAGAGAGTGCTTGTCAGCTTGCACTAAAGGGAATCGTTTGGACCTTGGTTTGCAGTATATTGAGAACTGGAAACAGCAAGCTCTATCAAACAGTGTAATAATGGATAGATTTAAGGAGATTGACAGAATTGTGCAGGAGTATTTGGAAAACTGCGCTCGACAATGTCACGAGGCAAAGGATAATGCATCACTAATGAAGTTTGTTCGAGCTTTCTGTTCTACAGAATCCAAACGCAACTTTTTAAAGTCGTTAGATTGCCTTGAAGAGCTTTTGGATTTGGAGGGAGAGTTAGGAAACTTCAATGAGGCTTCTGAGATTGCAAGAAGTCTTGGAGATACTCTACTTGAGATTGATATGCTGGAAAAAGCTGGACAATTTGCAAATGCTTGTTTGTTAATACATTCTTATGTTACTGCTAATGCTCTGTGGGGATCTGGGAATCAAGGATGGCCATTGAAGTCATTTCCTCAAAAGGTTGAACTTTTAAATCGAGCAATGTCAGTTGCACTAAAGGTTTCTGAATCCTTTCATGAATCAATTTGTGCTGAGGCCCAATTTTTGTTGTATGAGCAGAATAGTTTGTCTGAATTGATGAAATTTTTCAGAGCTTCAAAGCAATATAAAACTCCAATTGTTGAAATTCTTATTGTTCGAAAACTTCTAGATGCACATTTTGAAGTTAATGCTAACAAGTATGAGTGGGATGCTGACTTGCACTTGGATCCAAAGTCATTTGATCAGAGAATTGCGAGGAACCAAGTCTCTGTTGGAGCACTTGCTTTCCTTTGGAAGTTATGGGAGGTACACAGTTCACAGATATTAAAATGTCTTGACATCCTTGAAAGGACAGATTCCATCAAACTAGAAGGTGTTGTGGGATTCTGTTTTAATTACTTTGGATTGAGGTTGCTTGATAATTCCAGAGTCACCTTTCACTTGCTGAATCGTGATGCTGCATGGGTAAAAAATGTTGAGGGGTTCATTCGGCAAAACAGAAATGTAGCGACTCTAGAGACTTGTCATTTTGCATCAGCTGCCCGTAAATTCTGGCTCCAAGAATTAGTATGTGTTGGACTTAGAGTATTGGATGCTCATCAACAACTTTATAAGAGTTCCGTGACGAAGTACAACCAAAGCCAGTGTCTGCTGCATATTTTTGACATTACAATGTCTTTTCTTGATTTGAAGCCCGTAAATATAAAGTTCACAGATAACAGGAAGCTGCAGGATTGTATGCAGTTATGTACTAAATACTTTGACTTTGTTTTCCCATTGGACCCTCGAGATTCTTTTTCAGAAAACATGATATCTTTGAGAGAAACTGAAATTTCCGGTCATTTACTTGAAGAAAGTGTTTTTAGAAATATTGTTAGAAGGAGGGAACTCAGTAGTGGGCAGATCGGACAGGCAGTGATGACAATGCTAGGAACCGGCAAGCTGAAACATAGCTTCTATGATAAAGTTTCCGAAAGGCTTTCAAATGACTCGCCTTGGAAACCATTCATCAAAAATCTAAAGGGAATCATGGAGTCTGATTCTACTAAGGAATCTAAATCTTGTGAGTCTAATGGAGATGGTGATGGAATCTCACATTCACAACGTGTGCAAGAATCTCCATTGAGGTGCTCTACTGAAGCTTTGAGTCAAGCATTTTGCAGAGCATTAGAAGAAACTTATAACATCCATTGGAGGGTACGTGACTATATATCTCCACACTGCTTCCTTTAGCTTGTAGAAAGACTCATGATTTTGGCTCCTCATCCACGGGGCGTCTTTTACACAACAAAGTCCTCATTTCTAGAATACTTAATATGTCTGCCATCGGATGCCAATCCAAGAACCAGTTTGGTCACAGACAACAGATCCGATCCTGGTAGAGTGGTTGGTTTTGTTCTCCAAGTGGTGGATCAATGTCTTTATGAAAGAATTGAGGCAGGAGAATGGATTAAAAAATCTGGTCTCAATTACAATTTGTATTTTCCTTTGTTTGTGCTGAGACTAGTCATGATTCTGTGTATATTGTCTATAAACTGGGATTTGTCTTTTGATATGCTTAATCGGAAGATGGCTCGAGGTGATATCAAATCCCAGCTGCCAAACGTGTTCAACGAAGCTCTTCGACCTAGAAGGCGGGGTTATATTCAATTTGTATCAGCAGTTGCTACTGCATTCAAGCTTATTGATGATCCTCTTGTCATTGTGGTTTCGGGTGGCAATAATCACAAATTTCCATATCCCGATGCCCTCCTCCTCGACATGAGATCCTTCTCATGCAAAATTGATATCATGGACACACTATTTCCTCAGAGCACAAAAGCATCATCCCATGATCAGCCTACTGCTGTGGTAAGAAGTGTGACCGAGCCTAGCAGCATTATCATGCCTCCTGTTGTCAGCAATGAGGGCGAGAATACCATCCTGCAATCTTCAGAAATGGCAACAAAAACTGCTTTAAATTCAAGTTCAGAGATTGGAAATGGGAATTTGCAAATAAACTGGGCTCTTATTAAAGAGATTTCTGATGCGTTCAGGTCATTCAGAAATATGAATGATGAGAATCTGAAGAGCCTTCTCTTGAGAAAAAAGGTGATGTGAAGTTGCTTTTATTCTAATAGTTCTTGGTTAATGTGGATCATGTTAGCTGATATGTTGTTTAATTTTCAGGTGGAAGTGGAGGAGCATATAAACTCTATAACTTCTGACATGGCATGGTTAACTGCGCAGAGGTCTCTTTCTGGTGAAGATAAAGATTCTCCCAGTGATGCCAGCCGCTTGATCGAGGATTTAAACAAACTTTTGTCTTTATTCCGCACAAGGTTAGTGAGCTAAATTATTTGATACTATTACAAAATAAACAAGCCATAATGAATTCATAAAGTACCTGAACTCAACTCAAAATCAGTTGAGCAGAGCTATAAGCTATTCAACTAATTGCCGAGCTTGGGATTAGAGCTTCTCTAAGTAACTCCTGAGCTCGATGGGACTCTAACGGAATCAAGATTTTGATCAAACTCCAAAAATAAAATCCGATTCAAGTTAGAGTCTAGCTTGCGCTTTGAATTTTTAGTCGAACTTGATCCTAGCACCCTACTCAACTAGGATCGGCTCAATTACACCCTTGATCAAGTTGACATGAGGATAAGATCCATGCATGAATATTATAATCATCAAAATCTTTCAGGCATGATTAATGCTCTCACTTATTCTTATAGTAGGTGTTAACATTCTTGTTTTAGCCTCCAAATTCACAGGCATCTCATTCAGCTAACCCTTTAAAGAGATGGAATTGTTTTAGACATCACAGAAGTAGGTGAGCTCGGGTTCAAAACCCGAGCTTAGTCCTTCAATGATTTGAATGTTGAGGATATATTACTCCTTGTTTCCAACAATTCAACCATATTACAGTCAGTTCGTTGTTGGATATGTTCCAGCTTAACTTGATTCATGACGACTCATTATTGCAGTGAGTATGATTCTAAAACCATGACAGAGATCGGAAAACTTTTGAAGAGCTTTGAGGCGAGGCGGCCTCAACTAGATGCCATGCTGCTGAGTCCCCTCGTGGGGCAGAATGATCCTGATGCAGTCATTGTCTCTGAAGAGAATGACGATGAGAAAAAAACTGACAGCATTGTTGGCGACGAAGATGGACAAATAGAGGATTGCAGTCTTGTCGATGGAGAGAGAGAAACAGAGGATTTAGCAGCTGCTGCATCCAATCCCAGCAACAAGGGAGTTGCATGCAGTCAGGGAAAAGGTAAGAATAAGAAGAAAAACAAGCAAAAGAAAGGGAAAGGAGGTAAAAAGAAGTAGAGCCAGCTACAATTTACCAACTTGTTCCATTTCTTGATGAATGAATGTTTATTTGCATGGAGGAATCCTTTTGTTTAAATATTCATATAGGCTGGTGTAAGTGGTAGGAAATATAAATCGGTAGAATCTTGTTTGTTTCCAACCTGACTTTTTGGTGGAGAATGCGCAGTTATATTCTACCACTTGAATGCCCATCTTGATTTTCAGTTCCATGACCATGAGATTGAGATTCACTATTTCTCTCTTTCCCTAACACACAAGAAAGATTAATTAGAACATAGATTGCGACTCTATGTCGAACCATAACAGAGATAATTAGGAAAGGCTAGTATGAAATAATATACTACTATATATTATAAAAGAGTCTTATTTTACAAAATTTGATTACATATTTTATCCCTCGTATTTATTTAATTTAAGGGTAATATAATATATTATGTTTATGAAAATATAATAATTCAATAATTATTTTTAGTAAAGGTAATAGATTAATAGTGCAATCGTTTTTACCATTAGTTTAGATTGCATACAGCAATCACTTTCCAAGAATAATCATTGTTTCATTGTAATTAATCACTTTTCAATTCCAATTTTACCCTAAAAAAAATAATGACAATTTTGATTGCAAATTCGCAATACTCGATTGTCTTGTTTTTATTTTTGGGAGTTTCTATTTGCGCCCCAATGTTTACTCTTTGCACCACAGTTTTTTAATGCACCATTTTTTTTTTACTCTTTGCACCTCTAAAATTAATTATAATACCCTTCCATATTAAATATGTTTTTTACTTAAAAAAATCGCGTTTCGTTCGAAGTCGTGTGTTTGAACATTATGAATATGTTCGAAGTCTTCTGTTCGAACATAATGGATTTGTTCGAAGTCTTGTGTTCGAACGGTACTTAAAAAAATTCATGCGAGTCCATTTTCGAACACACCATGTTTGTTCGAAAATCAATTTTTGAACAAATATGGTGTGTTCGAAAATTCATTTTCGAACGAGACTTATTTTAAAAATTATATATGTTCGAAAATGAAATTTCGAACAAACATGATGAGTTCGAAATTTAATTTTCGAACCATACTTAGTTTTTTCTTTTTGAATAAAGGGTATTTAAGTAACTTCAAAATTATTTTATTTGTCTTTTTATTTTAGTGGTGCAAAGAGTAAATATGAGGGTGCAAACAGAAACTCCCTTATTTTTATCTACTTAATAACAAGATTATTGCTAAAAATAGTTTCCATGTCAAAAGTCATTGCTAATTTTGAAAGGGAGATTCTATTTGCACCACCAAAATTGCTCTTTGCACCACAACTACTCTTTGCACTCCAGTTTTTACTCTATGCACCACACATTATTACTTTAATACCCTTAACTTAAAAAATTAATTTTATACTCAATAAAAAAAGCAACAAAATTAAAATACATTTAAACAAAAATAATAAATGGAGGAGACAATCTGCCATTCTTCTCAAACGGCGGCTGCGTTCGTTTCTCCACCTTCTTCTAACCTTTTCCGGCATCGTCGATCACCACCGCCTAGACCGACTTGACTTGACGATAACTACTCTACCCGGTTCCAACTTCACTCATTTTAATTGGAGGAAGGTAGAATTGGATTAAGAAATCTCTTGACAAAATGATTTTTTTTGTTCAAACTGTAAATTTTGAATGTTGTGTAGAGAGTTCGGAAAATAATTTTCGAACAAATTCGAAGTGTTCAAAAGTTCATTTCCGAACCACATCAGAATTGCATTCAACTGTGTTCGAAAATTAAATTTTCGAACAACCTTCTATTGTTTCGCAAGTGTATTTTCGAACATTCTTCATTGTATTCGAACTGTAGTTTTCGATCATTTGCGATGAAAAATTGGAGTAGAAAGAAAGTAGGGTAGGAAGAAGAAGAAGAAGAAGGGTGGCTAGCAGTGGTTTGTGCACTTTGAATTTGGGCATAATCAATGGAGATAAATTCTTCCTGAATCGATCGTGTATTTCATATTGATGGTGGTCGGAATCTGCAATATGAGATTGCTAAATCTGGTGGTGTTTTGGGGGCAGATTCCGGCGTCTTTTTTGGAGTAGTTCCATTCCATTTCCGGCGGAAATGAACGGTAAGAATGGCAGCAGCAGGAGGACATTTTTTAAATATTTATATTTATCTATTAATTATTATTTATCTATTGTGTTATTTTTTATTTTATTTTAATTTTATTCTGTGGTGCATTGAGTAATTATTGTAGTGCATATAAGTAATAAAAGAGTAAATATGTCATTTCGTATTTATTTTATTTTTCATTTAATTTTTTAGTGGTGCAAAGAGTAAATTAAGTGGTGCATTTAGAAACTCCCATTTTGAAAACTATTTTTTATTATTAATGTCAATCCACTAAAGTATTTTATTATTAATTGCGAATCACCTTAGCAAAAGCTTCACATATATACTTTGGAAACAAAAAAAATAATATTAAATAGTATAGCAATTAATACATTTTCTTCGTAATTCGAGCTAATTTGAATTTCAAAATTAGATTTAAATAATTATTTTTTTATTGGACTTAATTTCAATGACCATGATAACAAATGTAAAAATTATTATAATTCACAATAATTGTGAATTAATTTTATTTTGTTAGGATAATTTTGTTATTTTTTTTCATAATTATGATTTTTAGCAAATAAAATTATACATATATCATATTCGTGCATCAGGAGATACTCTAGTATATGAAATAAGCCTAACGCAAATAGTATTCTTAGGTTATTCCTAATTATAATTATTAAAAATTGAAACTTAAATGTTATTAGAGTCTTCTCATATATTTCATTAATCAATTATTTTAGACCAAAATACGTACTAATGAATTAAGTGATAGAGGATATCATGTCGATCCTCATAAATATTTATCACGTGATATTCAAAAGTAAAATTTAGAGAAAATTATATTCTTTTAAATTCCCTCAAAAATCATTTATAGATTACATTAGAGCACGGCCGGTCCTAACATTTTAGGAGCCCATCGCAAATAAAAAAAAAATGGGGCCCTCATTTTTTTCCAATTAACATTTTGAAGTTTCTTTCACCATTGTCTTCATTACGATATTTATTGAAAAAGTGCTATCAACGTCAACGCCTACCCACACATATATTGAATATATAGAAATATGTTCCAATCTGCACAACAAATTGCACTCTAATGAATGTGTTGTAAACTATATTTTGTATTATTCATTCTAGGCTAATAGGCTAAACAATTCAACATACGCGGTTCGCTACCGCCTGCTGATCATCATTCAATCATTCACCAAAATTCCAACATAGAATTTATTTTGGTGATTGAGGAGATTAATCGAACACAAATAAAAATTCTAACAAAGCATATCTAAAAAATATTGAAGATTATCATTTACTTCTTGAAAAAAGATGAAGAGATGAAGTTGATTCTTAATCATTTTCAAGGCTGCAAATATAACTAATAGCATCGAATTCAGAATGGCAATAACAATGGTGTCACCACCATGTGTGAGTGGAGATAAATAGTTAGAAGTCAGGGGGTGAGAGAGAGAGTCGGTGTCTACGGAGGCAAGAGAAAATCAGTGAGAGGTCTTGCATTTAGGCTAATAGCTAGGTATATTGTTTTTTTTTGCCCCTAAAATTTGGGGGCCCATGGGCATTGCCCATCCCAAACCCCCCATCAGAGCCGGGCTTCCTGTAGAGTTTATGTGAGTCTTACATGAGTTTTTTTAGGGCACGTTTGCTAGACAGTATGGTATAAGGTTGTACATGTTTGACATGTGTCTGTATAAGATATCAATAGCATGTTTGTTTTTATGTATTAAAATATATGTATTAAGAATATAGTGTTTGTTTAAATGTATTATATTCTCTATAAAGTTTCAATTTCTAAAATATCATTTAATTAGTTACCATATATTATATGCTTATTCTATAAAAAGTTTTTTAATTAATATCTGCAAGGTTATTTTAGTCAGCAAATTTTAATAATTCTGTATGGTATTAAATATTCCACTTGCATGGTGTGATATGTTATACCATATAAATGGCTAACATATATCGGGTTGACTAGCTTGATTTTGAGTGTATACTCTTATAGCCTAAACACTTGAGTGATGAGTAATCTTATATCATAGAGAGGTTACAAGTTCTTTTGGCCATACATTGTATAATTTATCAAGGCTTGTTGATCTTTGAATATCATGCTTGAATGTACAAAATGTGTTTTGAATCTCTGAAGTAATTTCATCCTTTTATCCACACTTCATCATTTAAACCTTATTATCTTTTCTTCATTGTTTGAGGACAAACAATCTTTCAAGTTTAGGTGAATTGATGAATGTTGTTTTTGCACTACAATTTAAAGTTAAAATGAAGTGAATTGAAGAGTTTTGCATGTGCTTTAATTCAAATTGCGTTTTTAATCTCCCGACTTGGGAGTTTTGTTTTTTTCATTTAAGTTTTACAGGAAATGGTGGATAAATAAATGAATTTTTGAGTGATTCATTGACATTGGGAGATAGATGATCTAATTGGGAGCACGCTTCAAGTTGAATCATCTCAATCAGATAAAAAATGAAAGAGAACGAAGCAAAATCATGAAATGTGTCGGAGCAGCGGCAGAGGCGCGACCTGCACACTCTCGCTCGTAGGCGCGGCCCTATGGCGCGAGCGATCTGCTCATGCCGATAGGTGCAACCCGAGCTCCCGCGCAACCTGAGTGACGACGCAGAGTCTGTTTTTGCCCTTTTTGAGGCATGAGCATTCCGCACGACCACCCTCAGTCACACCTGTAGGCAGGAGTCCTTTGGCACGTGGTCGCGCCCCGTGCATTGATTTTCTGATTTTTTTGTCTTTTTTCCCCCATTTTGATTTTCTTTTAATTCTTTTATTCATCCACTGTATAAACCCACCCAAATTTGAAATTAGGTCATTCTATTGCACCTTTAGCCACTTTTAGAAAGAAAAATACTTGGAGAAGAAGAAAGAGGAAAGAGAATTAAAGATTGAGCAAGAAGAACAAAGTGAAGCAAGATTTTAAGGCCAAAACATCTATCCGGGTTCACTTTTGTTCTTTAATTTTGTTAAAATCATGTTTCTTCTTGTAGAGATTTTGGTTACCCATGTAATTATGAGGAGAAAAATCTTCGATACTCTTGGGTGTTGGTTTTATTTGGATTATATAAGACATAAATGAAGTTTATTTTGGATGTTTAATGGTTCGTGATTATGCTTTGGATTCTTATTATGTATTGTTGATTGGTGATAACTAATTGATAATTAAATTGCACGATTATGTATGTTGATTCAAAATTTGAGAGTTGAGCTTCATCATAGGAACCTAGAATTCAAAGAACAATTGTCAACAAAATCGAGAGGTTTGAGATAGTTGTTAAGGCATAGATCCTTGGTGCTCTTGGTAAGTACACTTAGGTATTAATTGGAGACAATAATCCTAGGTGTGTGCCCCACGTTCTAAATGCTTCGAGAGGATTGATAAGCTCGGGGTTTTCATACTTTTCGAGCTTATTCGAGATGCATTTGTAGGTGGTTTTTAGGCTATTAGAGTGTGTTTACGTGCATTTCTTGTTTTATTGTTGCGATGATGAGTTTGTTGAGTTTTGAAGCAAATAAAGAGTAAAAAAGGAGTCATAAGTTGAAGAGGAATGAAGTCGGACATGAGATGGGAGCCGAAAAAGTCGGAGAAACCCCGCACGGACTATGCATGAACGAGCCAATGGCACACGGCCCGTGTAGGGTGCCACACGGCCCATGCGAGAAGACAGCATAGCCACACGGACCGTGCGGCTCTTCACAAATTTCATCCAGATTCTCCCGCACGGACCCTGCGCGAGCAAGCCCTTGGCGCACGGCTCGTGCGGCCTTAAGTCGGTTTTCTGGCGGATTTTATCTCTTTCCTTATCTGATTCTAATACTGATCCAAACTCGGCCCAACTATTTAAGGCTCTATTTTGCACGAAAATTCCACAACTTTTTCACCCTATTAAAGAGCAGAGAGAGCAGAGAAACGACGGAGGAACGTAGGGATCGACTGGATTCAATCATTCAAATTGGCATAAGTTGTTTTTAATTTCTAGTTTACTTTAATTATGTTAGACTCGATTGTTCTTTTATTTTCTTTGGATTGTAATATGAACATGAGAGGCTAAACGTTTAGTGATTCTAGGATTTGTTACAATTATGGATATTTGAGATTTTGATTATAATATTGTTCCGTTTCTTCATCTGTTTATGTTTTCTGGATTTAATTTGCTTGTGGATTTGTTTGGTCATCAAATGCACATGTGTAATTGATTATTTATCACTCGAGAGAGGTTAATTAATTAACGGATTAGAAATACATAACACATACTTGCTAAATCGATAGATTAGTAGGATTATGTGAGAAGAATAAATCTTATGATCATTTTGGAGTTAAATGATAGATTGAGATCGAGAGATAAAATTTGGTATTTAATCTACGTCTAGAACTTACTCGAGAGAGATGGGCTAGATAAATTTGTGATTCTTCTACAACTTTAGGAATTAAAAATTGGTTCAGTGTGTTAATTGAAATCGAGAATTCCATATACGTGCATTCCCTAGGATCCATTTTATTCTTATATTCTTCCGTCAAGTTATTTGCATCTTTGTCTTCTGTTGATTTATTTAATTTTTTTTTCTTGTTTATTTAAATAAAACCCAAAAACTTGAATTGGTCATCTAGATAAAGTAGGGTAATTTAAATTGGGTACTTGATTAGGTTGCATAGCTAGTCTCCGTGGATACGATATTTGTTCTCACCTATTTTACTACAATTTACCTCGAGCACTTGCGAGTCGTGTTTTGTGTGAAATAAAATAGCGAATAAGGATATTTAGAATAGGTTAATGATCGTCTTGGTAATCTTGAATTGAGAATTAAACATCAATTATAATTAGATTTTGTGTTAAGTAATTATCCAATAAAACCACCCTCTAGAGTGTTCATTTCCTTAATTACCCAACTTGTTTGTTAATTGCAATTATTTATTTTACTTTATTGTTTATTTAGTTTTAAATCAAATAAATATCCATTCCGACGTCTAGATAGCAAATAAGAGCCGATATCATAGTATGTGCTTATTTAATTTTTCTTTTCCCTGTGGATTCGACCTTGTTTCACTATGTTCTACATTTGCTTATCCACTTGCAAGTTGATTCGAGTTTTAAACTAAATTTAACACATCACTGTCTAACGTAAGAGACTCATTAAATGATCTCACACAAGTGTGCCACATGTTGTTAATATGATATTTGCTAAGAGTGTTATGAGTTTCACCCTAATAGAGATTATTTATAGACTATTTATTAAACATGATTTTTTTTAAATATATAATAGGATTAACATGAAGTTTATGGTATTATTTTTTGAACTCGATAAATAATACGAGTTCAGACATAAAAACTTGACCAAGTAAGAAAATAATATGCCTTTTGTTTGAAGAATTCAGAAGTTTTAGTTATTTAAATAGAGTCGATGGTCTTTTCCGGGTCATGGGTTCATTTATTTTTGTTATAAATTTTAACTACTGCATTATTCATGCATTGCAAGACGATCATATAGTTAAAACTAATTTTTAAATGATATTTATTTGTAGATACTGTATATAACTACTATATATATAATTTTACAAATTTTGAAATATTATTTATGCTTAACATCTGTAGCCATATATGTATTAACATGATCTTAATTGCAAATTAATATCAGTTAACTCTTGAAAATATTTCTTTATATACAAATTTGTAGTCGTATTTGTATCAACATGATCTTAATTGAAAATTAATATCTTTAGTCCACTATGCCTTGTAACTCTTGAAAATAACTACAAGTAACATATAGTAATTGTTTACGAGCGAAAACTTGCGATAGTGAATGCTCTTAACTTCTTTTGTTAATTGTCATTGCATATGAGATGGTAAGAGGACTACTAAAACAACCATTATATTGTAGAGATTGAATGAAGATTATAAGCTCCATTCAACAGATAGAACACGAAGATAATATTAGTGATGAATTGATGAATTATTCCATTCAAAAAACTAATTAGCAATAATAGAAATAGTTTCTAAATAAAACAACTAAAATCGTACCAAACATACGATATACTTCATCAAAAGGTTTGAAGTTGAAGATGTGGATTCAGATCGAAAGTGTCCATCCACAAATGATGGTGCCATTTTTTAATTTCTCTGCTATAGATGCAATGGATTGTTGAATTTCTTGCTATCAATTTTTTTATACGAAAACCTACAAACTGTGAATTTTAAAGTTATGGCTACTTCTTATATAGGTTATTGAACATTGGAATCATTTCCAATCTTAACCTATTTGCATGCACAGACAGAGTTTCAAATGAAGATCGTTTCGGAGGTTTGATTTTTTCAATGTGCACCGCTTGAGTTATAAATTATAATTAGGTTGAGCTTTTGTAATTAATATAGAAAACTAGTTAGACTTTTATAATTAATTTTAAAAACAAATGAACTATTGTATTACAATATTATGCAAATCACAAAAACTTCTCTGCACCCGTTGTAAATAGTGTTATTTAAGACGGGTCGGATCCGGGTATTTTCCGACCCGATGTATTTAAAAAAAACTTGTTCCTTTTATTATTCTCAGTCACACTCCTAACACTAGTTTCACGCTGTGAGGTAGAGAATCGCCGTTCTTTTGAAATTCGCCTTCATTTCCCTTCACGATCGTAAACCCTAGTTTGAAGACGAGATCTGCCATCGTTATTTTAATGGAGTTTTTCGGCAATCATATACTCTAGTTTCAAGCAAAGAGGCGTCGTCATTCCTTCAATCGAATTTTCCGACAACCGTGAACCCTGATTTGAAGCGAAGAAGTGACGTTGTGACTTCGATCGAGTTTTCTTCAATTTGGTTTCATTTGAGGTTAGTTTCTTCACCTTTTTAGGTTATTTAATCTCGTTTTTAATTTATAATTTTCTGTGAATTCTTTTAAGAAAATAATATTCATTTTTTGCTAGTTATTTACTCTTACACTTGTCTATAATGGTTAAGGCTGCACCTAATTGTGTATCTGAAACAAAAATAAAGATGTATTGTTTTTGTTTGCTCCATTTTCATTGCATTTTTTCCCCTCTCGTATATTTTGTTCATATTGTTTGTTTGATATATAGATACATTATGTTTGTGAATGGTCTCAGATTTCATATGGAGATATCATATGCTTGTGAATGGTGTCAGATCTGATATATGGATACAATATATTCTTGCTTCAAAATCGATTTGTGGAGTGATTGGTAGATAATTGATATACATGTTTGTTATTTGATGTTGTGGTTTTCTTTGTATGTGTTATTGCACAATTCTGAGTGAGTTTATTATAATCAAACCATACCACATATTTTGTATCAGTTTTTACACAGTTAAGTATCATTCTATTCACATATATGTAGCAGTTGAGTATGTACCTGTCTTATACACATACAATCAGTGGCCTGAGTTTTGTAACTTGAAAAATGATGTCTGGATTAATTGAATATAACTTATTTTCATCTTTGTTAGTTGTTGTTGTAGCTTTCTCTGAATGTTTTGTTAGAGTTTAGTATCAGTTTTTACCCATTTAAATATCATGTTATTCACATATAAGTATCAGTTGAGTATGTATCTATATTATACACATACAATCAATGGACTCAGTTTTTGTAACTTGAAAAATGATTTCTGGATTAATTGTATATAACTTATTTTCATCTCTGTTAGTTGTTGTTGTAGTTTTCTCTGAATGTTTTGTTTTGCTAGAGTTTAGTATCAGTTTTTACCCATTTAAGTATCATGCTATTCACATATAAGTATCAGATAAGTATGTATCTGTCTTATACACATATAATCAATGGACTCATTTTAGTTCTGCGGAAGTGAGTAAATCAAAGAAGCGGAAAAAGTTTGGCAATGGCCCCCATCAGATTACGGAGATAGCAGTCGTGCTAAGAAGAAGTCGGTGAAGAAAGTTTTGGATACATCTGTTGGGGTTTTTTCGAATTAAACCACCGCAGGATCATTTGGTTGTTCATTAAACCATGTTCATGCAAATCATATTTTTATGTCACATGCATGTTTATCACAGTCTAACAGAAATAGCATGCATAGCAGATTCGAATCTAATAAAGCGGAAACATAGAAATGAATCTACTTACAAATCGATAGACGGTCTGTGGACAAGATTAAAGATCTAATCTTGCTGTTGAATGAATGCAGAAATAGGCACCCCTTTTCCTCAGAAAAATCAGCCACACACAATTCCACTCCAAGATCTTCTGTTGTATTTCCGGATTGTATCTAGATTCAGAGTGGGCTGAAATCTACTAGATAAGTTTGTGAAATCTGTGGATAACTTTGAGAGACAAAGAGAGGCTGATATTAAGTGTATAAATTTCGCCCCCCTTCCCCTATATATAGGGAGGTGGGTGAAATTTCCATCTCCAAACCCTACTGGGTTAGGGCCTCTATCTCAAGTTCAATATCCAGTCCACTATCAGTCAATTGGGCTACAACAGGGATCTAGAAGAATATTAAATTGGTCCACTAATTTATTTAATATTCAATATCCAATAAACTTAGGATATAATTAAATAAATTAAGTTTTACTTTTATTCCACTAAAGAAGTAAAACTGACCTACCAATTTAATACATATTTACGAATATGCTTTCTCCTTTAGTCCGACCATTCCCCATATTTAAGATATAATGTTCATTGATTAATTATGTTAGCCTCTGACAACTATAATTAATTAACATCTAAAACCTTGAGTAGTACCACACAAGCTTTATCATGTAAGGAATAAATTCCACCTGCAGGGTTTCAACATGAACTTGTATTTTCTCAAGAAAACATAATCAACCTGGAGCACCAGGATACGGTGCTCATGTATACTGCTCGAGACATCATGTATACATTGTTATTACCCAAGATATCGAGTTTGATCTACGAAAAGATCTCACCCATTGATAAATCAAAGTAACAAACAACGTACACATATGTTCGCCAATATCACATGAGTTCAGAACCCGAACTCTGTGGATCTTTATTCTCTCAGTAACTGGGTCAGAGACAGAGAATAGTATCCTATCGTGATCCTCCTCAATACACTAACGAGTGTAGTAGAATAATCAGTTAGTCAAGATAAACTAACTTATCAGATTATTCTACGGTGTACCGATGGTGTGTTCAGGACCATCTAAGCCGTGAGCTCTTTAATACATTACAAGGTTCTAATGATATGATCTTACCGTGTGACTCCCCACACCATATCATCTACAATGTAAGTA
Source organism: Perilla frutescens (assembly GCA_026008535.1). Taxonomy (NCBI): domain Eukaryota; kingdom Viridiplantae; phylum Streptophyta; class Magnoliopsida; order Lamiales; family Lamiaceae; genus Perilla; species Perilla frutescens. The sequence goes on along the minus strand of BRKX01000010.1, from coordinate 46,294,914 downwards.
TATGGAACATTGCATAGAACAATTATAGAACATAATCTAAATGCAAACAGTGACTGCAATAACTTTCATTTCATATCATCATATCATCAGAAAAGTATACAAAGACAAGTCTTCCAGTATACAAAACTAACAACATCTAGTATTGAAAAAATGATGAGGTAATATATTTTGTGAACTGATACTTTTATGTGATTTTAAGTGTACTTTTATGCTATAGACTAGATACTTTATTTTTGCAGTTTGTGAATTATTTTTTTTTCTGTTTTTCTTTGAATTTTTTGTTACAGTGGAAGAGAATATGCTATTAAATGCGGACCTTCTTCGATCTCTTCTCTTATCACTTTATCAAATGAGGAGCAGTGGGCTACTGTAAGAGATATTGGGTTGGGAGGTTTGCTTTATTTTTAAGATTTCACATGTGTGTATTGGTCATATGTTTATTGGTTTATCGAGCATTTTAACCTTGCTACTCGATTGCTATGTTTTAACAATAATGATAAGTTTGTCATCATGCCAGATGATATATGTGATCTATTTTTACTTCCTAAGAATGAGGGTAGGGCTGTGTTGAGGGGTAGAGATGGTCAATTCCTTAAGTCTTTTATTAGTGACTGGATTAAGAAATATTCTGAGAACAACATTGTGACAGTGTTTGGTGTTCGTAGTTTACTGTTAGATTCACATTTGGCTAATGAAGGAGATGATTTCAAATGATTTTTTGTTATGTATGTTGTGTCTGTATTCCTTGCACCTAAAATGAATCGCTCGACTGATCTGAATTTGATTAAATAAGTAGTCGAGGTTTATATGATTTTGTCTTTTGATTGGTGCTCCTATGTATTAGACAAATTGTGCAAAGGTGTTGTTTTCTTAAAGAAAAACCTTGAAAAGAAAAATGTCATTGGTTGTATTCTTGTGCTTCTTTTACTGTACCTACACCGTTTGAAATGGAAAAGTTTTATTGTACCTAGTACACTGCCATTGATTAGGCATTGGAATGCCTCAATTTTTAATAAGAGATTGATTGAGGAGACGAAAGCGGGGGGTTTCGGGCAGAGAGAGTTTGTAAATGGAGTTTATCCCATGAGTCATGGTATGAGTGGAGCATCTGCTTCTTGTGAGAGAGAATGATTTGGTGATGTGAGGATGGATCAATCTAGGAGGTACATCCGCTACCTGCTCCTTTCCAATGAAAAGAATGATGCAGATATTCACAATGGTTCAGAAGATGTGAGTATTGTCATTTTGTTTTCTATTTTTTTGTTGGGTTTTTTGTCATTTTCTTAATTGTGAATTAATATATGTATTTTAAACTTATTTGCAGGCTCTCTAGGAGTCATTTTTGCTGTTGAAGAGGGACTTAAACCTTGTGACTCATGCTTATATGGATCGATTGAAAGATCTTGTAAAATATTTTCAGGAACGAGATCGTCATCATTCGTCTTTTTCTTCTGCTAATCCTATGCCTCATAGTTTTGGATCAGACAAATTTATTGCGCTGGTAGATGAAGTGATAGACACCTTTAGGGCCGTGCAGGAGGATTCGAAGTCTTGTTATCCAATTTTTTCTAGTCTTAGACCTCAGTCACCGAATGTAGATATTAACGAGGTTTCAATAGATGGTATAATTGATAATGTTTGTAAGTTTTCTGCAAGTTTGGATGCAGTTGGAGTTGGTCATGAAGAAGCTAAAATTGAAGTGAAAGAAGATGATGTTGTATTTTGAAGAAGTGATGGAAGAGGATATTTCTAGAGGTATTGATACTTTTGATATAATTATTGAATCTTACATTATTTTTATATTGTTATTCATTTCTTTATCTCCATATTTTGAAACAGCAGACGATACATGTGCTGATCGTGGGAAGAGAACTTTATTGAGAGATGTCGGTGAAGGTAAAGATTATTATTTTGGCTGACACCTTGTATTTTCATTGATGTTACTTTTTTATGTATGCATTTTTTGACTGATTTTATATGTTTTCTTTTTGTAATGAAAATGGTCTATATGTTGTTGTGGTTGATGAAGTGCTTTATTCTGTTGGTCAGAATGGTTCACAATATTTTGATTATGATCCCATTGGTCCATGGCTTGTGGATGATAATGAGTGGTCCGTGGATGAAAACGTTTCCTCCTAGTCAATTTTCATGAAGGAAAATGAACGACGTTATTTGAAGGACTTGACTATGAAGGAGAAACATGTGGTGGATTATTTTTTTCACAATCATCATTCAGCAATCGAGTAAGTGGCTTTACTTACATAATATAATGTTTTCTATTTAACTATTCAAAAATGTTCATTTTATATATTTTTTTAATTTTTTACAGTTACAATGTCTTTGCATGTAAGGGTAATTTTTTTGTATCTTTTTCATTGATGCAATCTTTACAAGAAAGTTATTATGTTCATATAACAATTATCGATACATAGGCTCTGTTACTTGATCAATTTGAAAAACACAATGCACGCATTAGTGCAAGAAATCAGCTGAAGCTATATTTTATTGGCCAACAATCTGTAAGTTCGTTTATACTTTTTCCGGTCTTTGTTGAAACTTCCTTTATATATGATTGATACTCTTTATTATGTGTGCATTTCTCTATTGATTTTTTTTTTCATATCAGATGTGTCTTGATGATGTGATGAAGTTAAAACGTGAAATGGAACGCCAAAATTCTGAAGTTGATGAGGAATTCTTAGAAGGTTATGAAATGAAAATGGCGGCATTGAGAAGTTGTTGGAACTACAACATGGAGCAGATGGGTTCTTTGGGTGGTGTTATGACAGCAGAAATGTTGTATTTTCCTATCTATTCTTCTGGTCATTTTTCCTTGTGGTCATCAATTTTCATGAACGGTTAGTGCAGTATCTGGACAATATCAAGTGCCTGAGTATTGAAGATTGCATTTTCTGGCAATTATCGATCGTGTTGGTAAAGTTTTATATTACTTGATATATTAATTTTGTTATCATTGTTATGTTGTTTATTTGTTATTTACATGATACACATTTCCTCCCCCCTGTTGTAGCAACAAGAATTTGTTGATTATCTTCAAGAGATCAAACATCCAAAAGCATCTGAGTTGAAGAGGTACCCTTCAGAGAATGTTGAATTCGAATGGCAGAAGAATTCTGGCGGCTTCGACTATGGAGTATTTGTCATGAATCACATGGAGAATTTTGATGGCAAAGTTTACTCATGTCCTGATTTGATGAATGCGAGTTTTTTTATATATATTATTTTTGTTTCGTTTTAATTTTTTGACCTTTAATTTTTTTTACAATCTTGTGGTCGAAGGAAACTACGAGCACTATATTGTGCTCGTATTGTTCTTTCCGGTACCAATGACCTGAGATTTGATGTTCACAAATCAGTTCTTGTATTTTTGAAGAGAAGAAAGAAATGATGCATTATCTTATTTTGATGAAGTTTTTTTAGATGTGTTTACATCTTGGTTACAGTGATCTAACTGTCGGATTTGTTTTTTTTTTTTTGTATGGGAAAAAGATTGTTGATTATGGTTTGTGTTGTCTTGTTTTTAAATTAGAAGATATTTGTTCATATGCGTATGTTTTTTGGGAGAATACTGTTTATGATTATGGTTTTTTGTTGGTAATGATGAGCAGATGGATGTTTCTGAATGTATTAACAATGATTTTATTAAGTATTTTATTTATCATTTTTATGATTATAAAAGGGTATTTTGGATGTGCAAAAGTTTGTTGTAGCTTTTACTAAAAGTATGCCAATTATATAAAGAGTATCACTTAATATTAAATGAAGTATCACTTAACATGTAATTTGGATACATTGCAAATTTAATACATAGTGAGTGGGTATGAATATTCATAGTTAAATGTGCTTCAAATGTAGCTGTAAATTATTTTCTTCATCATTATTTGTAATTTAAATTTTAAAAAATGAGATCTTTTTTAGATATAATAATAATATCACATATGAAGTATAATAGTATTCAAAGAGATAAAAAATACCATCATGCAGATTGAAACAAGTATACTAAAGATATTAGCAATCATTGTTTTAATGAATAAAAAAAAATGATTTGTCATAAATGAACGTTTAATAAATCAAATTTACATGATAAAATCTCAAAGTAACAAAATATAATCAGTGTTTTTTCAATATAACTGTAAGATAAAAAGTACCATGCATTAAGCAAAAAAGTATCAATTCTAATGAAGACAGGTATCAACATGATATAAATTTAAAACAATCGAGGATTGATAGTTTTTTATCCAAACTCATTCAACTGAGTTGAGCTTGCTACATTATTTGTTTTCTTTTTTTGCCCTTCTCAAGTTGTCCTTTAATCCTCTTTTTCCTTCCCTTTGTTGTTGTTCTTTGAGGATAAGTACACTAATGGATGATGTGGAGACATCGGTGTCCTCTATCAAATTTTGTGTTGTTGCCAATGCTTCAACAGCCTCAAAAATGCTCTTAGATCCCTCTTCTATAATCATTCTTGCTTCTTCACTTTTCTAGGCTTTGATAAGTATACTGTATTAGTTCATCGCCATCTTGTGCCTCCAACCATTGAAATCCATCAATTCTCCAATTTGATCACCTGAATTTACAACTTTATCCTACAAATCCTTTTTTGCAAATTTAGTCCATCTTTTCGTAATATAATGGATGGGTATTTGTTGTGTTGAATTCCTATCCAGTATCCTCAAGCAATGAGTGCATAACAATCCACACTCCTCAAATCTCCTACAAGTACAAGTTATGAAATTTTCTCTAAGGAAAAAATTCACTCTATGTGAAATGCATACATCATGATCTTGGACATCATATACTTTTACTCCTAATTCTTCACCAACTAGATTGACAGTTGATGATATAGATTTTAAAAGCTCATCCTCAAAATCATAAAACACAGATAGTGTGTATACCTCAGAGGCATGCTTGAGCATTCCTGTCAATGGTATACGCGAGTTTGGTATGGCTCTTGAGCATTCAAATTCATCAGCTTGTTCTCGGCTTCTCCATTGTTGGATTGTTCTCTTGAAAATTGTGTAGAACTCATGTAAATTTGTAGTCTTTCTTGCCTTAAATCCAATTGCATGGTTCGTACTCTCACTTCGTTATGAAGAAAGAATTTCAGCTGAAAAGTAATCTTTATTATACATAGTGCACCATTTTTCTCTCAGGTCATAAAGTCTTGTAAACCAACTATTGTCTTGCAATCCATAAACTGATATCATTGAGGCCCAACATTGCTTACATTCTTCTTTGTTGATACATCCAGATAAACATCGTTGGAAAGTATCATTGAAGTTCTTGTTACCTTTTAATTTTCCGAAACGACTTATAGCATTCTGGTACAAATGCCATATACAGAGTATGTGTCTTGCTTCTGGGAAGACCTGATTATCATTCAATTTTTTTTATATATTTCAATACAGGTATTATCTATTAATAAGAAAAGTATCACTGATAGGAGAATAGGTATACCTTTGATATTGAATTTGTAATCGCATGATCTTGATCGGTGAAGATTGTGACCGGACATTTCAGCTTCATTGACTTCTTGAAAACCTCAAACAACCATTCAAATGTATCAATTTTCTCATCTGTTAAGAATGCACGCCCAAACATGATATTCTTCTTATGGTTATTAAGTCCAACAAAAGGCGCACAAATCATGTTATACTTGTTAGTTCTATAAGTTGTGTCAAAAACTACCACGTCACCATACAAGTGATAATCTTCACACATCATAGAGTCTCTCCAAAAAATATTAGATAGTCTTCCATCACTATCCAACTTAAATCTATAAAAAAAGTCTTCATCTTCAGTTCCGTCTTGACCTAACATGTCAATAAAACTCAGTGCATCTCTCACTTCAATTGCACTCATCTTCATTCTGTTTACAAAATTCAAGTGATCCTTCATCGTATGACCAACCAAATGCTCATCCCCTGCTTCTTTTGCCATATATCGATATGAGTCGCTTCCTCTCATGTCAGAAGAGATCATGTCATGAATACGAACAACTTTCTCATCTGTAATTGATCTTTGAGATCTATGTCTGTGACTCCATTCCTTCATGGAAAGCTCGTGGTTATGTTCTTGAATATGTTCAATGACTTCAAGCAATCCATCTTGGCCTCTCTTTACCCTCAATGATGCTTTACAATTTGTGCGTGTAATGTTTCTTCTCTGTGTTCCCTTTTTTTGTTGATTGCTCAAAGGAACATTTGTTGTATTATTTCTAACTCTCTTACTTGAACAAACATAATATTTTTCTATCACAACACCAGTACTGTTGTTCCTTTGAATTTTTCTGACACTAAAGCCAACCTCCCAAGCATGTAGACAGTATAATTCATACATTTCTTGAAAACTCTCTCTCTCTCTTGAAACCAATTAGAGAGCCACTGAGGTCAAACGTATTTTCTATATTGCATAAAAGTAACAATGAGTGCAAAACAGAGTACGACAATATGTAGAAGTCTTGAAATACATAAGATTAGATTTTTCACCTCTTTCAATCAATGTAATGCTTAGCTCGTTTTCATCAGTAGGTTCATGATGCTCATCCCTAGATTTATCAAGAATAACTATATCTAGTTCATTATCTGCAATAATAGCATCTACAATGCAAAAAGTTAAGATTGGGTACTAAATAAATTTTCGTATATGAAGTTTTAAAATAAAAACTAAGATTTCTTTACTCTGCTCCTTTTTAGCAATACATTCTTCATGCTCATCCCTAGAATTTTCATGTATGATTATAGGTTGTTCATCCATTTTTATATCGTAACCTTTCAGCCAAAAATAAAAATAAAAATAAAAAATCAGAATTTCAACTCAAATTCTATAAAAGTACCTCCAATGATGTTATGATAGTTGATTTTATCTCAATTTGAATGAACGCAGATCTAATTGAGATTTTTAATCTGAAATTGAGACCAATTTTAGCTTCGTGATTTCTTAATGGTGGCGCCGACTCACTGTTTGCGGTGGTCGCAAAGCCTCATCGATGGTGACGACGTGCTCTTTCAAGTGCGTACGAAGGTTCACCGGTGGCGACGACCGAGCCTCCGCGATGGATGAGAGGCGACGGGTGTTGGCGAATGTCGAGCTTCATTTTTTTTCTTGGGCTTTGACAAGAGCTGCTCTTTTATTTTGGATTATGGTTGGGTCCGAATTGAAGTGGGCCGGCCCGTCTGACAATTTTCTTATATCAGACTTGTGCATCAAAGTCCTTCTCTACGCAAATAAAACAAAATAAAATAAAACATGCATGATAGTGAATTGTATAAAAAAACTAACTTAATTATAAATTGTCTAAATTACCCTCACTATTTTATTTTTATATAGTGTATAAATAGATATAGATTGGCTCAATGCCGGCATAATAAGTTCTTAGATATCAAGCATTACGTTAATTAAAAGCAAATAAAAATGGGGTGATCTCTTGTGAGACGGTCTAACGGGTTGCTTCCGTTAGACGGATCCTAACCCGACCTGCCAATAAATGTGTCACCCGATAATAAGCAAGGTATCACCAAATATGAAATGAGGTATCACCAACTATGAAGTGAAGTATCACTCGATATGAAGCAGTATAAATTAACAGATTAAACATTAATTATATATTTAATAAAACTATAATAAGGACTTAATTAAATTTATATTTTTAATATGTGAGAATTATTTATTACAAAATTCATAAATGTTCATGAATAAAAACTAAAAAAAAATACAATCACATTGAATTATTGAAGTAAAAAAATAAAGAAGTGTCATCCGATATTAAGTGAGGTATCACCAATTATAAAGTGAAGTGACATTTGATATAAAGTGAAGTATCACCAGATATAAAATTAATTGAATCGGGTCGGATCAGATTATAAGATCCGTCTAACGGTTTATGACCCGTTAGACGGTCTAACATATAAGTCTTTGTCAATAAAAATATATCTATATATTTACTTATGAATTATAAAAATTGTCTAGGGACAAAATAATAAATAAAGACTAAAAATAATTAATAGTTTAACCATGGGTGAAACAGAAGACCACAAGTCAAGCAAGTAAAAAAAAAAAAAAAACTAGAAAGTGGAAAGAAATCCTGGCTTCATATTTCATATTTTTTAGTAATTTTTTGCAGTCATAAAATCATATTTTATAGACTGCTTGTATATTTTCTATAATTAAAGTCGATATCAAAGTAGCTATAATTATGCAAGCATGCATTGTTCTGAAAAATGAAAATAATATAATAAAAGTAAAGCACATTAATCATGTACGTTTAATTCAACGGACGCCAACTTGGATTTTTCATTACGAAGTTATATTTCCTTTTCGCAATCATAAAATTATATTCCATATTATAATAATTACATCAGTACATGATGTATAGGGCGATGATGTTATGATTGTCCAAGCTGCTTACATGGGCATGACCAAATACCTAAGACAATTATTTTGTAATTGAAAGTTTTGATATGTTCTAATATAGTAATAAAAGATATATTTTCCCCTTAATTTTATTTTTTAAACTATAGATAGATGATCCAAAGAATTGGTAATTGTACTTTCATTAATTTATTTTTAGTTGAATCTAGCTCTATATTATTATCTGTAATTAAATAATGGTTCCTAAATTTTTATTTGTTTTCTATTAGCTCTCAACATCATTTATAAATACGAAGTTTCTATACTGTATAATTTATGACAATATCATGTCATTGCTTTTAGCATAAATCTAAATGCAAAGGAGCTATAACTAGTTTAAGGTAAAATTCGAGTGAGATTGTTTTAGGAATTAAAATTCATAAAATAAGTCAAAATTTAGATAAAAAACTCATGCATGCAATATGACATAATTGTAATTTTGTTCATGTTTGCATTCGAATTTAGACCCATCTCATATATTTTAACATGCTAAGTTAGTATAATAGTATTACACGAGATTCTCTCAAATTTTAATATAGAGATTAATTCTAAAAATATAAAAGTAGATATGTTCAATTTAAAAAGAAAATTATATAAGAAGCTAAGTACGAAATCTCCGGCCAAAAATAAAATAATGTTAATAATAAATAAATAAATAAATAAAAAGGGATTTCTCAAGGTAAAGGAGAAGAAGACCATAAGTCAAGCAAAGTAAATGCTAAAGAAATGGAAAGACTATAATTTCTTTGTGAAGGACTATTTTTTCAGTCACACCCTTGCAGTTACCAACTGATGACTCTTCATTTTCTTCCTTTTTTGTTCAATCAGCTTGTATTTGCTTTTTCTTTTTCTTTTATTTTCTTTTAAATTTGATCCAAACTGCTATAAATTAAATCTTTTCCTTTGGAATGGTGTTTTTTTTTAACACTAAAAGTTGTACGTACGGAAAGATTCCTAGGTTGATGACAGTTTCCCTCACTTTTCCTTTGTCTCAGTTTTCCCACACTTTTCCTTACTCTCAAAGAAACCCCATTTGTCTATATATCTGTTTTAGTGAAAAACAAAGAGTTGATTTTTCGTGCATGCAGCACTTTTAAGCACATTTTCATCCCTCTTAGTTCATGTTTTTGTTTTCTTTGGGCAGGATTTCTGGTTGAAGAAGTGAAAAATGGAGGGTAGTTGTTTAGGAAGTAACCGCGGCAAATCACGGGCTAAAGATGATTTCACTAATATGTTGCTTTCATGGTCTCTTGATGAAATTTGTGATGAGAATCTGTACAAATATCAGGTTCTTCTTCAATTTCTGTGTGTGTCTGTGTGCGTATTTTATCTATATAGAGATATATAGTTGTTCATTGTGTTGTAGTTGTCGTATTGAATGGCTAACGTATGTATTTGTGTGTATATATGTTTGATGAAATTAGACTTGTTAATTTTAGACTAGAAGAGCATAATAATTTGGTTTGCAGCCTAAAAATAATCTTCTTCTTTTTTGGCTTTTTAATTTTTAGTGGATAATGATCGCATTTTTCTTGACTTCTCTGAACTTGCTTTCTTCAGTCTTATTATAATCGGATAGTGTTTACAATAATAAAATTGCTTTTTTTTTTTTTTTTTTTTTTTTGCGGTCCTTAATTAAAGTTGTAAAACATTGTGTTTTATGTCCAATGGTATTGTTTTTGCGTCAAACTAATCAAAACAAGACAATGAATTAAAAAGTAGTGTTTCTTTTCTTGTTATTGCAAATATGCTATGTTGAATGACTGTTTTCTGAGATGTAAATAATGATTTAAGTCGGATGTTTGGATGAACGATGAAGGTAAACGAGTAGGAAAAGATGGACGAGTTTAATTTATTTTCATTTGCCTTCCCTATAAAATTTCACGAAGAACATGTAAAGACTTATACATTAACAAGTCCCTCACATATTACCCCAGCAATCAAGTAATTACATGATTAATTCTAGTACTCCGACTCCTTGAAATGTATATTGGATGATTAGTTCATTTTTATGTGTAGTTCGTTTCATTTTAAAAAAAATATAATTAATTAATTTCTATACACATTTAGGTGACGAAGATCCCTGAGTCGTTTGAAAGTGCAGATCAGTATCTTGGTTCTTATATTATCCCATTATTAGAAGAAATGCGTGCTGAACTTGCTTCTGCTCTGGAAGCTGTAAATATAGTGCCTTTTGCTGAAGTAACATCATTGAAAAAGTCCAAACATGGCAAATTATTATATGATATTAAAGTTGATTATTGGAGAAACAGGACAAGTGATCGTGGCAAGGAGCCTTACAGAACATTGCCTGGTGATTTTGTTCTGCTTTCAGAATTAAAACCTGCAAGTGTTTCTGTCCTACAGCGTGCTGGCTTCATATACACCTCTGCATTTGTGAAAAGAATGTCCGATGATGAGAGAGGTGGTTTTACACTCAAAACATCTGCCAGCTTTGAAGTTGAAGATCTGCAGAATGAGTCACTCTATGTGGTTTATTTGACGAATGTGACAACTCACAAAAGGATATGGAATGCACTGAGTATGCATCGAAATATGAATATTATTGAGAAAGTATTACACAAGAATGTCTTGGTATGCATTCTTCACTGGTTCAAAAACCTTTTAGTACTCTGCAAGTGGTATATAGTGAGGAAATATAGTATTTTATTTTGTTTTGTTTTCCGTGGATGATACTTCAATGGTGATAACAATGAGCCTAAATTTATCAGCCTTCTAAGTTTTTGTTTTTCATTCATGTTTGTTTGTTTGCACTTATTAAAACTAAATTATTGCAACCTTAACTGTCGGCCCCTATTTGATTGACTAAATTACCGTTTTATAACAATCATATAGGCAGCTACAATTGCTCTGTTTGTGGTTATGCTTCCATTGTAAACTTTCTCAGGAATCTTCTTAGCCTTTCTCTCCATTACTGTTGCATGTAATTAATAATATTGAAGGTTAGGCTCATAGTCTTCAAAAATTAGATATTTATTTTAAAGTAGATATAGGAAGGTCAAAAAACTGCTTCTGTGCACTGCATGCTTTTGGGAAATCTTTGTTATATTTGGCATGAGTTGATATATGCTCTTTATTTTAACTAGTTTGTACATTATGGTCAGGCTTTTAACTAGTTCATACATTATGTGACAGGATGATGAAAATTGTGAATTATGCCCTCTCAAATGCCTTAGTGAAGTGGAAGAGAAACTTGGAACAGAACTATTGTCCAAAATTAATGAATCACAACATGAGGCAATCATGGCTTCTATAAGCAAAACTGGATGCAGTCACATGTCTTCTGTTGAACTCATATGGGGTCCACCTGGGACTGGCAAAACGACGACCTTAAGTATTTTGCTATACATCCTCTTAAGATTGAATGTGAGGACCCTCATATGTGCCCCAACTAATATTGCAATCACAGAATTGGCTTCTCGGGTGACTGCTCTAGTAAGAAATTCAGTTGAAGCTGAAAGTGAGAAGAACTTTTCTCCATGTCCATTAGGAGAAATGCTCATCTTTGGGAATAAGGACCGTCTCAAAGTTGGTTCGGATGTTCAGGAAATCTTTTTAGATTATCGTATTGAGATGCTTATGCAATGCTTAGTGCCTCTAACAGGCTGGAAGCACTGTATTGCATCCATGATTGATTTTCTTGAAGATTGTGTTTCTGAGCATCAAATCTTTGTGGAAAATGAGCTAGTGAAATCAACAGAACTTGTTGATGGTGAAACTCAGCAGTCTGGATCCAAACCATTTCTGGAGTTTGCTAGAGAACGGTTTACACACGTAGCATCACCTCTGAGAAGCTGCATGTTAACAATCATCACTCATTTACCTAGAAGTTGCATTCATGAGGAAAACTATGGAAGAATAGTGCAACTTATTTCACTTCTCGACACTCTCAAAATGTTGTTTGAAGACAGTTGCATGGAATCTGACGATTTAAAGGCCATCTTTTTGCAGCAAGCCATGACAGATTCTGAATCAGTCGTTGACGCATCATCTTTACACCATATTCGAAGCCAGTGCCTGTCCATTCTAAGATCTCTTCTGGATTCTCTCAGTCAACTTGGCTTTCCAATTGTTGGTGGTGAAACTTCAACCATGAACTTCTGCTTCCAAAAGGCATCTCTGATATTTTGCACCATTTCATCCTCATATAAGCTGCACTCAGTTGATATGAAGCCATTTCACGTATTGGTCATTGATGAAGCTGCTCAGGTAAAGGAATGTGAAACAACTATAGCCCTTCAGATACCAGATGTGAGGCATGCCATCCTCGTAGGTGATGAAATGCAATTACCAGCAACAGTGAGCAGCAAGGTAACTACGCCTATTGCTGCCTCTAACTGTCATTTCTCGTTTACTTAAAGGTTATTAAAACCAATAACAATCTCTTATGTGCAGCTGTCTAACGAAGCTGGGCTTGGGAGAAGTTTGTTTGAAAGGTTGAGCTTAATGGGTCATCCCAAGCATCTTCTTAATGTTCAATACAGGATGCATCCATCAATTAGTCGGTTTCCAAATTCAAACTTCTATTTCAACCAGATAAAGGATGCACCAAATGTGCAGAGTGAAAGCTATGAGAAATGTATTCTTCAAGGTGGAATGTTTGGTCCATATTCATTCATAAATGTCCTTGATGGACAAGAGGAATTGGATGATGTTGGGCACAGTCTAAGAAATATGGTTGAGGTTGGTGTAATAGTAAAGCTGGTGCAGAAACTCTTCAAAGGTATGCTATGTTCAGCTGAGTTGTTCTTCTGAAATTATAACTCTAATCCTCAAATTATATCTTTTTTTTAAGGACTGGATGGGTTGTGTTTGGTTAAAGATCTTCTGATTTAATTAAGAAACCCTTTACTCACATTGGTCAGTTATAGAGAGGGATTCAACTGTGTATTATTAATCTAAACTTAGCTCCTAAAGAGTCTTTGCACAATAATGAACATATTTATGTATTCCTTTAGTCTAATCAGTAAGAGGGGATGTGATCCCCCAAATACATGCACTAATCAATCAGTCGTTTCGGAGCATAATGATATGCAATTAGCTCAGTATGCATGCAAGTGTTGTTTGCTTTCACCTCAATAGTTTATGCAGCTAGCTCAAGTTTATGTTAGATGCCACAACTCAGTTTTTGGCCTTTCGATGAAATTTAACTAGACATGAGTGTTTTGTGGCTTGGGATTTTAGATTACGCATCCCATTGGTGGATATTCTTGTTTCTCACTACCTTGTTATTAATTTATATAACGAACAGCTTGGAATGGCTCAGAAGAGAAACTCAGCATTGGCTTGATTTCTCCCTATGCTGCTCAAGTTGCAGCAATTCGAAATATGCTTCAGTCCAAGTATGGTAGCCTTGAGAGGTTTACGGTTAAGGTCAATTCAATTGATGGGTTTCAAGGTGGAGAAGAAGACATCATTATTATATCAACCGTAAGGTCTAATAAACGTGGAGCCATTGGTTTCTTATCTAATCGTCAAAGAACCAATGTAGCTTTGACAAGAGCTCGGTAAGCAATCAGTTCATCAATATCTTTTATTTTGTTTTTTGTTCAAACAGATTATAATCATTATTCCATTTCTTCTAGCCATTCTCTATGGATATTTGGAAGTGAAAGAACTTTGAATGGAAGTGGTTCAGTATGGGAAGCTTTAGTGTCTGATGCTAAGGATCGTCAATGTTTCTTCAATTCTGCTGATGATTGTGACTTTAGAAAAATTACGATAGATGTTAAGACTCAGTTCGAACAACTTGATGATCTTCTTAGTGGGGAAAGTACACTCTTCAATTCTTCAAGATGGCAGGTACTGAATTCTTATAGTATCTTCATTGAGCTTGTGTAGTTGCTTATATTTTGCCCATACAAATTATCGTGTGAGCCAGAAAGAAGTGTTGTCTCAGATTCTTCAGAGCTTTCTAATCTAGCACCTGTCTTGCTTCCAGTTTCTCTAATCTGCAACATTTTTTGTCATATCTATCAAGATCACACGTTAAACTTAGTCATCTTATTGCCATTAAATATCTTAGCCATTATTTTTCTTCTCTAACAGTCTATTTTGCATGTCTTCAGGTGCTATTCAGTGACAACTTTCAAAAATCCTTTCGCAAACTGAAAAGTAATAAGAAATTAGTCATAAATTTTTTACTGAATCTTGCAAGTGGTTGGCGGCCAAAGAAAAAAAATGTGAACTGGAACTGCGAGAACTCTTCACATGTAGTGAAACAATTTATTGTTGATATCTACTGTGTTGTTTGCTCCATTGACATTATTAAGGACTCCATATACAAGCAAGTTTTAAAGGTGTGGGACATACTGCCTAAGTCGGAGACCGCAAAACTGTTAAGACGACTTGACAGTATATTTTCTATGTATACAGATGATTTCGTCAATCACTGTAATGAAAAATTATTTGAGGGGTAAGTCAATTTGATTGCATGAACTTTGTTGGATCCAATCAGCATTATGTAGTCGAAGATAACATTATATTTGTGAACAAATTTAAAGTGGCTTGACATCATGTGCTACAATCATTTTGCTTCTGCTTATGAGCACAGTTGAATTTTTTTTCAATATCGTTGTCAAAACTAATTCTAATTATTTTCATCCTTGTTTAGGAATTTGGAGGTGCCTAAGAGTTGGCCACTTTCTTGTGATATATCACGGTTCAAGGATCCCAATACCACCAAATTAACCAGTGGTGCAAGTGCTAGTTCTGCGGAAAGTAGAAGTTATGTTGAAAACACGAAAGTGAGTGAAAGCTTGCTGTTGATGAAATTTTACTCCTTGTCAACTGGTGCAGTGAATCATTTGCTTTCAGATGTTGAGGGTAGAGAAATGGATCTTCCATTTGAGGTTACTGATGAGGAGCGTGAGATCATAAATTTTCCTAGAAGCAGCTTCATATTAGGTCGATCTGGCACTGGGAAGACAACTGTATTAACTATGAAGCTGTACCAGAAATTTCAGCAGTACTGTGTTGCTTCACGAGATTCTGTGGCATCTGATAGCGGTGTGCATATTAGCGATGAAGTTGATGTTGATCAGTATCATGGTCAATCCAGGAATCCTGTCTTGCATCAGCTATTTGTCACCGTGAGCCCAAAACTGTGTCACGCTGTTAAAAAGCACGTATCTCAGCTAAAAAGGTGTGTTTCATTCACTCTTTTCACTGCTTTCATCATCAACTTTACTGTGTAGGATCGCTGCTTCTAGTCAGGCTTGCTTGTTCGTTTTAGATGCAATTCCATAACTCATTTTCAGCACTCATGTTGGTTTATGATAACATTCCTTTTCTACTCAAAAAGAGAAAAAAAAACGATGTATCTAATACCAGCTGCAAACTTATTCTCTTTTTGTTCATGATCTTGTATACACTTACGAGAGACTTTTCACGGACCATTGCTATATTCTAACCTTTCTAATCTGCACAGCTTTGCTATTGAAAACTACAATTTCACTGGAATGGATGATCTTCATGAAATGGCAGAATTCAAAGCTATTCCAGACACCTTTTTTGGACTTCAACAGGAAAAGTACCCACTCATAATCACATTTCACAAGTTTCTTATGATGCTTGATGGTACTCTGGGTAATTCATACTTTCAGAGGTTCCCTGGTGTAAAAGGTTCCTCCCATCACGAAGGGAGACGATCAATTGCACTGCAGGCTTTCATGAGGAAAAATGAGGTTACTTTTGATCGGTTTTTGTCCTCATACTGGCCCCATTTCAATTTGAAGCTGACAAAGAGTCTTGATGCTTCAAGAGTTTTCACTGAAATAATGTCTCATATTAAAGGCGGGATGCAAGAGGGAGAAACATGTGATTGCAAGCGTACCAGATTAGACTACGTCTCATTGTCTGAGTGTAGGATATCAACTCTAAGCGCAGAGGAGAGGAATGTGATTTATGATATTTTTGAGGACTATGAGAAAATGAAGTTGGAGCATGGCGAGTTTGATCTTGCTGATTTTGTGACTGACATTCATCTCCGACTCAAGAATGGAGATCTTCTTGGTGATAAAATGGACTTTGTGTACGTTGATGAAGTGCAAGACCTTACCATGAGGCAGATATCCCTGTTCAGGTATATCTGCAAGAATGTTGATGAAGGATTTGTATTTTCTGGTGATACAGCACAGACCATTGCCAGAGGGATTGACTTTAGGTTTGAAGATATTAGATCACTGTTCTATAACGAGTTTGTTATGAAATCTCGAGATTGTGATATTCTTGGAAGAAGAGAGAAAGGTCTTATATCAGATATGTTTACTTTGTCCCAGAATTTCCGCACTCATAATGGAGTACTTAGGTTAGCCAAGAGTGTCATAGATCTTATTTGCTATTATTTCCCTCAATCTATTGATTCGCTGGCTCCAGAGATGAGTCTTATATGTGGCGAGTCTCCTGTTGTCCTCGAACCTGGCAGTGATGAGGACATGATTATATCTATTTTTGGACATAGTGGAAAGAACGGTGGCAAATGGGTGGGTTTTGGTGCTGACCAGGTTATTCTAGTAAGGGATGATTCTGCAAGAAAAGAAGTTTCGAGGTATATTGGTGATCAAGCTCTTGTTCTTACAATATTGGAGTGCAAGGGCCTCGAGTTTCAGGTCAGCAATTGCTCGATCTTTATGATCATACTGCAGCCTAGCTTCTTTTCAATCCCTAAGAAACTGTATGCATTTGTATGATCATAGTTTATGTCTTAAGGTGTAGCCATAAGATATTGGTAATCTTTTTATTAAATAAATATTGGGAGTTGTTCAGATTATATTTGCTGTTCTGATTTGTCTCTTGTTTCCTCACTGGATATTGTAGGATGTTTTATTGTACAACTTTTTTGGGTCTTCACCTATGAGTAATCAATGGAGAGTTGTGTATGAATTCTTGAAAGAAAAAGATCTTCTTGATGGTAATTCTCCAAAGTCCTTTCCGAGTTTTAGCAAATCAAGACACAATATCTTGTGTTCCGAACTGAAACAATTATACGTGGCAATTACTCGAACAAGGCAAAGATTATGGATATGTGAAAACAATGTAGAGGTCTCCAAACCTATGCTTGATTATTGGAGGAGGTCAGGCCTTGTGCAAGAGCGAAAACTAGACGATTCTCTTGCAGAAGCAATGCAAAGAGCTAGCAGTCCTGAGGAGTGGAAATCACAAGGCATCAAGGTTCATTGTTTTGTTTTTCTTCCCATTTTTTTTTTCTGTATTTTACTTATTTTGTACTATCTCACAATATAATATTGAATTCCATGTGTGTTCTGTTGCAGCTGTTTTGGGAGAATAACTATGAGATGGCGATAATGTGCTTCGAAAAAGCAGGTGATGAATCGTGGGAGAAAAGGGCAAAGGCCTCTGGAATTAGAGCTGCTGCTGAGAGTTTACGCGGTTCAAATCCTGAAGAGGCTAGCATAATGCTTAGAGAGGCTGCAGAAATATTTGATTCCATTGACAGAGCTGAATCTGCAGCGGAATGTTTTTGCGACTTGGGGGAGTACGAAAGAGCAGGTATATTTCAGAGAAATCTGTTCAAGGAAATAGTACTTTTATGTACAACATATTATATGCTTTCTTGGAGTTTAATTATAGCAAAAGATAATTAACAAGAGTAAGTTAGAGCATTAAAACTGGCTAAGCTACCTTCACTCGATTGTCTAGTCGAGATCAACTACTGAAACTTGGTTTTGACATGTGTTATCAAGTAAGGAAAATGAAGCTTAAAAGTCCATTTTACTCTGGATGAAATTCAAAATTGGCTTGATTATGTAAGTGCTGCATTCAATTGAAAATAACCAAGATACATGAATGCATATTACTGCAATGTGAGTATTACCATCAAGAGTGTTTGCAACATATATGTTGCTATTAAGGGTTTTCTAGTCAATCTAATCACTTATGATTGTACTAAAATTGGTGAACATCTCTTCTGAGTTTTATGTAGTCTTTTTCTCGGTAGTAAACATATTATTATGTCCAACATTTGGTTGATAGCAAAATGGTCTGTTCAGGAAGGATATATTTGGAGAAGTGTGGTTCGTCGTGTATAAGAAAAGCTGGTGAATGTTTCTCTTTAGCTGGAAGTTATGAAACTGCTGCAGAAGTTTATGCCAAGGGAAACTTTTTAACGGAGTGCTTGTCAGCTTGCATCAAGGGGAATTATTTTGACCTTGGTTTGCAATATATTGAGAGCTGGAAGCAGCAAGCAACAATGGATAGTGTAATCATGGCTAGATTCAAGGAGATTGACATAATTGCACAGGATTTTTTGCAAAACTGTGCTTCAAAATGTTACAAGGCAAATGATAAGGCGTCTTTGATGAAGTTCGTTCGGGCTTTCCCTTCAATGGAGTCGAAGAGGAACTTTTTGAAGTCTTTGGACTGCTTTGAAGAGCTTTTAGGTTTGGAGGAAGAGTCGGGAAACTTTGATGAAGCTGCTGAGATTGCAAAGTGTATTGGAGATATTCCAAATGAGATTGATCTGCTGGAAAAGGCTGAACAGTTTGAAAGGTTTTCCTTGCTCATACTTTCGTATGTGCTTGCTAAGTCTCTGTGGGTGTCTGGAAAACAAGGTTGGCCCCTGAAATCGTTTCCTGAGAAAATCGAACTTATAAACCGAGCAGTGGTAGCTGCACAGAAGGTTTCTGGAACTTTCTATGCATCAATTTGGGCCGAGTCAAAAATCTTGTTATGTGAGCAGAGAAACTTGTATGAACTGATGCAATTCTACTATGCTTCAATTCAGTACGAAACTCCAATTGGTGAAGTTCTGTCTATTCGGGGACTTCTAGATGCTCATTTTCAAGTGAATGCTCCTAAATATGAGTGGGATCGTGAATTGCACCTTGATCCAGGGTCATTTGATGAAAGAATGTCGAAGAACCAGGTTTCTGTTGGAACACTGTTTTATGTTTGGAACTTGTGGAAGGCAAAAAATTTGGATATCCTAGAATGTTTAGACGGTCTGGAAAAGCCAGATTCTATTGAAGTTGAAGGTACTGCTCGATTCTGCTTTAATTACTTCGGTGTGAGGCTTTCAGATGATTTTGGTGTCACCTGTCACTTGATGAACTCTGATGCTTCATGGGTTAAAAATGTTGATAAGAGGTTCGTGCGGCTGAACAGAAAGGTGGCAACTCTAGAAGCTCGTCATTTTTCATTAGCTGCTCGAAAATTCTGGCATCAAGAACTGGTTTCTGTTGGTCTTGGAGTGTTGGAAGCTCTTCAAAAAGTTTATCAGAGTTCTATTTTCAAGTGCTTGCATAAGTACTTCCAAAGTATGTGTCTGCTTTACATTTTTGACGTAGCAAATTTCTTCCTCGGGTCCAGTTCATTTGATATGAAGAAAGCAGAAGCCAAGAGGCTGCAGGATTCTGCGGCACTATCTACAGAGTACTTCAAGATTGTTTTTCCCTTGGACCCTCAGCAATCCTTGTCTGAAGATATGATATCTTTGAGAGAAAGTGATCTTTCCAATAATTTACTTGAAGAAATTGTGTCCCGAAATATAAGCACAACTAATAATCTCACATATGGACTGATTGGAAAGACAGCAATGATACTGCTTGGATCTGGCAAGCTCCGACGGGCCCTCTACGAAAGAATTGGTGAGAGGATTTCTGAGAACTCGTCGTGGAAGTCATTGTTCAAGAATCTAAGATCATTGGAGCAAGATGTTCTTCCTATTATAACTTCTGCTGATGGAGTTTCACATTCAGGATTTCTGCGCGAATCTTCTTTGAGCCGTGAGTTGCATGGAGCACTGGTAGAAACTTATAATGTCAACTGGAGGCTATGTGATTATATTTCTCCCAATTGTTTCTTTTATCTTGTGGAAAGGCTTCTGATTTTAGCTCCCTACTCTCGCGGTTTCTTCTTTACTACAAAGTCTTCGTTTGTTGAGTACTTGGTATGTCTGTCATCCAATGCCAATCCAAGATCCAGTTTAGTCACGGATAGTAAATCATGTTCGACAAACATGGCTCATTTTTATGTCAGAGTGATCGAGCAATGCCTTTGTAACAGTCTTGAGACTCTGGAATGGATTAGAAAATCAAATATGAATTGCAATATCTATCTTCCTGTGCTGGTGCTAAGACTTATCATGATTCTTTGTTTGTTGTGTCTGAGCTGGGACTTGCCCTTCGATATAGTTTATACGAAGCTGGCTCTGCATCCGATCAGTTCCAAGCTGCCAAGAAAATTCTTGGAAGTTCTTCGGCCTAGAAGGCGAAGAGATTATTCATATGCATCAGCAGCTGCGGGTGCATTCAGAGTGATTGGGGATCCTCTAGTGATTGTAGTTTCAATCGAGAATAATTTCCAGATTACACATCCTGATGCCATTCTGCTTGATTTGAGATCCTTCTCGTCCAAAAATGAGATCATGAAATTACTATTTCCCCGGAGTACAGCTGATCAGCCTATTCCTGTTGAACAAAAAGTGGCCAAACGAAGCATCAATATCATTGTTCCTCCGGTTATCAGCAGTGAGGGTATGAGTCCCATTCTGCAATCTTCAGAAATGGATTCAAAAACTGCTTCAAACTTGAATCCAGAGAAGGAAAAGGAGAACTTGCAAAGTAACTCGGATCTTATTCGGGAACTGTCTGATGCATTTGAGTCGCTCAGAAATCGAGAAGATGGGAATTTGAAGAGTCTACTCTTGAGGAAAAAGGTAAAATTAAGGTTTTTTTTTTTTTTTAATCTCAAATGTTCTTTAGCTGATATGGCTCATGTAGCTGATACGGCATCTACTTTTCAGGCGGAGGTGGAGGCGCATGTGAGCCTTATAACCACTGCAGTGGCACAGTTAACTGACCAGAGGACTCATTCTTGTGAAGATAAAGATTTGAGTCGTGATGCCACCATAATTGTTGAGGAAGTGAACGCGCTTTCTTCTTTGTTCTGCACGAGGTTAGTCACTAGAAAACTCAATTAGATATAAAACAACAGCAATTTGAGGATAAAATGCGTGAATATTATGATTGTAGGCCTAGCTAATATGTACAATTGTTCTGTTCTTGAGTAATGTTACGACTTATCCAACATTAGGCAAAAGCATAGTTTTGTTTATGTTACTTGAAACTTCTTCAGCCAAACTCACAGGCATCGAATTCTTTAACTCAGAGCTCAATTCTTTCATTTTTTCCCCCATAATTTGTATTTTGGGATACATTGCTTCTTAGTTTCCTGTACTTGATTGGATGAAGTTGATTGTTGGATATGTTTATTCATAACATACACGACACATTTAGTTTCGATTCTAATCACAACGACACATGGTTGCAGTGACTTCGACTCTGAAGCAGTGTCCAAGATGAGAGAAGTTTTGAAGAGCTTGGAGGCAAGGAAGCCTCAACTGGATGAGCTGTTGAATCAGCTGAAGGTGCAGAACGATCCAAATGCAACAGTCGTCTTTGAAGAGAAAATCTCCGACAGTAATGCTGGTGGTGATGATATAAAGACAGAGGATTCAACTGCTGCTACATCCAATCCCAGCAACCAGGGAAAAGGAAAGAAAAAGAAGAAAAACAAGAAAGGGAAAAGGAGGTAAAAAGTAGTAGGCAAGTTTTAACAAGTTCCTCCATTTTCTGAGGAATGCATGCTTTATCTCCATGGAAGGAAATTATTCGAGTTCGAATGTATATTCAGATGAGCTAGTGAGGTAATATTAAAGATCGGTAAAATCTTGCTACTTTTCAGCTTTAAATCAAGCCTTACAATTTCGAATGGTTGAACGCAAATTGATGTAAATATATATTTTGATTTTGGTACATATTCATATCTTTTTTTTTTTATGTCAAGATTTTTTTTTTATGTCAAGGGTAACCCCGCAGATGATACCGAGGTGCGCACTCATGTCCTGATAGGAAATGTAAATTACACTCGATTAAATTAAGTGTGACACTCGCACTTAGTGGTGTTAGTAATGAGATTCGAACTTGAAATATTTTGTCTCAAGATAACCCCGTTCCATAGCTAAACCATCCGAAGGGGACATAATAATATCTTTCTTAAACTTAAGTGAACGAATATGATGATAATAAATAAACTACTAATGATTTTTCGAAACTGAGTCTGGGCACAGCCGCACATACATTAATTTTTACCATTATAATTTTTAATAGTATGTTAATATCGACAATTTTTTTTTGTTCCTTTCCCATTTTAATTATCATGTACGTAATTATTGACAAATAATTATGCGGAATCATAATCATGTAGCTCTAATATTTCCTCATTACCGACCATTTATTATAAGTTGTAATTATCTGATAATTTATTATTAAAACAAGACAATTGTTATTGGTACTACGTATTTTACTTTTTGCACTTCGATTATTCAATGCACTGCAAATTTTACTCAATGCATCATACACATTTACATTAATAAATTTCACTCTAAAAGCTTTTCTTTTACTTTAAAAAAAAAAAATCATTTTCGTAAAATAGAGAAAAACTGTCGTGAGTCACCGTGAGAGAAAAAATCATAAGGGAGAAGAGCTAGAGTTTGAATTCGAGCAGAAGAATTTTGTTCAAAATGAGGGACAAACGTTTCGTTAGTGTCAAAATCGGCTCGACCCGATTTTGAACCAGATTGGGCCACAACACAATTTTACAGGCTCAACACATGCCCAAAAAACATTGGCCCACATGGGCCAGTCCTATCCAATGAAAAATTAAAAATTTAGCTTTCGGCCCACAAGCAGCCCAACTGGGCCCAAATTTCAGGCAATGTTGGCTATAAATTTTTAGGCCCAAAACACTTCAGTTCGGGCCGGGTGCCATATTAAATTTGACCTGTGGGATTGGACTAGCCCGATCCAGCCCATCTGACAACTTTATGTTTTATTTTTAATGTGTGTTCTTTTTTCATTTTTCTTAGTTTTGAATTTGTGATACATTGAGAAATTATGGTGGTATAAACAAGCAATTAAAGGGTATTTACGTAATTTTCTTTTTTATTTTGGTGCTAAGAGTAAAATTTGAAGTGCAAAAATAGTGGCTCCCTTAAAATAAATGTATTGTTGTGTAAATACATGTGAGTCGTGATGTGTTTATTTACAATTTGCATTTGATTTCTTAAAAGTATAACGGAACTAATACGAGAAAATTTCATTTGTGGTCCCACAGGACACAGCCGAATCCGCAAATGGTCTTAATGCTATCTAAAGTGGTCCTTATAAAAAATTTAACATAAAATGTGGTCCTGTTCGATTAAAATTCTCAATTATAGTCCTTTTTTAATGGATCCGTCAAATGTAGATGAGAGCCCTCCACGTAAGTTGCACATGATGCGTAAGACACAAAAATGTTCCCCTAATTCATCTAAATGCCCTAATTTTGCTATCTCCCTAAAATGAACAAGAGAAATCCCTAATTCTCCAGATTTCTTCCTCAAAATTTCTTCTCCAATTCTATTGATTCTTCACGCACAGAGACACCCATTGCCCCCAGTAGAAAGAAAATCAAAAAGCTTTAGTAGAACTTTTCAATATCACTATGATAAGAAGAAATCATTGTGTGCCGAGGCACACCCAAATTACGGTGATTGTGATTTTTGGTACACACCTAGGCTGAAGCATGGAGGTATGACTCTGCACGATTCAGGTGAATTTGAGTACGTAAGTGGCACAACAAGTGTTTTTTATTTCATTGATGGAAAAAATGGGATATAAGGGTTTATGGGAGGGTTTAGGTTATATAGGTAGGAAGAATTTCTTTTTTTGCTATGGAAGCACAATTGCTGTCTCTAGAAACTGATGAACATGCTTCATTGATTAAAGAGGCAGGAGCTACATCTAGAGAATTCACTATATGTTTAGAATGTGAAAAGAATGCAGTTGGAGTTCTATCTACTTTGGGAGATATTGATGTTGTCATTGAGTAGAGGGAAGGTAATGATGGTGAGCAGAGGAAAGATGAGGACAGTTACCTTGGTGAAAATAATGTAGTTGCTGCTTTGGAAGATATTGATGTTGTCATTGAGCAGAGGGAAGGTAATAATGGTGAGTAGAGGAAAGACGATGACAGTTAACTTGGTGAAGGCGATGCAGTTGGAGTTCTATCTGCTTTGGAAGATATTGATGTTGTCATTGAGCAGATGGAAGGTAATGATGATGAGCAGGGGAAAGATGAGGACATTTACCTTAGTGAAGATGACAACTCAAATGAAAATGAGGACTTCACATTTAAGGAAGATAGTTGTGATGAAATTATGGATGACATTATTTTTTATGAGAATGTTGACAAAGAAGTTGAGTAGGTAGGAACAAAAACATATCAGATGAGTGATGAGAGTAGCTCTCATTTCAGTGGTATGTCAGATGAAGTAAGAAGTGACAGTGATTTTAATTGCATAGACACTAACATTGATAAAACAACAGATGATTGGAAGCTCACATAGAAGAAACTTAATTCATGTTCGGTTAGAAGTTCAGCACTAAAGCTCAATTTAAAGAAGATGTGAATAGTTATGCAGTCAAGGTTGGAAAACCTTGCAACTTTGTTAAGAATGACAATAGGAGAATATATGCAAAGTATAAGTATTGTGGAGAGCATGGTCATAACAGACTTGGATGTGCAAAGAGAAAGATAAGCAAACATTTATTAGCTATGATTAGTGTTTATTGAGATTGTCATAACTTAACTAACTTTGTATGTCGATCGAAAGTTGAAGGTTCAGTCAGTAAGACCAACAAGGTTGATATTGTTTGCAACTTTTGCTTAGACATTGGACACTATGTCCAGGATTGTGCACTGATGAAGCTATTTGAAGATAAAGAAATTGAAGAACAGGAAGGTGCTAACTTGCAATCCGCTAATTTGCAAGAAGCTGAAATGCAACAATTCACACAACCTGATTTCCCTAATGTGACTCAAGAAGATCAAGAGGGCATGAAATTGAAACTGTCAATGACCCAAGGAAAGGAAGAAACCAACAACAAGGAAAGGAAGAAAACTTCTTGTAAATTACAATTCAGTTACATGTGTAAGTCAATGTATTTCAACCATTAATAAATTAATTTACTGTTTATTAAGCAAACAAAAGAGTTGTTGTTGCTAGCTCCAAAAAAAGAAATGAAGACAAGAGATGAAGCAGCACAGATAAGAGATGAAGCCACTGGTGGACAGTAAGCTTTACTAAGACAGTAAACTATTTTAGACTTTTTTGCTATTATGTAGTGATGGAACTTTTGAGACGATAGACAACTTGTTGAAGCTTTTGAGAAGACATGTTTATGTCTTTTGTGTTGAAACTGAATGGTAGCTATTATGCTTATGTTCTAGTATTCTCATGCAATTTATTAATGTCATATTTGTGCATTTCTGTTAGAAAATAGATATGCATTTCATTGATTGAAAAGGAGTTGCATTTCATTTCATTACATAATATTTCAGTTCATACACCTTCAACACAGAGCTGCATTTCATTGAGAGAGAGCTACAAACTATTTCAAGAAAATAGCCACCAACACAAACAATTGTAGAACACATAGAATCTTCCATATCTTCTTCATTTTACCAACCTTTTGGCCCAAATTATTTACTTCTTTCACCATGTTTCTCACTTCTTCAATCATTTTCAATTTTCCTAGGTGGTTGTCAAAGCTACTCTCATCATAAACATAATCTTCACCCTCTCACATAAAAAACTGCATTCTTTACCATATTGAGAATCTGGGCAGTTGTAGAATGTCTTGCCTCTGCTGTGAGGTTATTTGGGAACCCATCTAAGGGCTGCTTTACCATAGCTAGTGATAAGTTAGGAATCCTCTACCAAAATATTTAGAGGCAAAAACTATTTTAGCCATTTTAACTTTTAAAAAAATTATTTTAGCCAGTAAGTTTTAAACATATTTTTTTAGCCACTTTGGACCAAAATGCCCTTTAGACATAAAAAAAATAAAAAAATATCAAATATGCTTTTATCTTCATCTTCATCTTTAGATCTGTTTTTCATTTCAGAAAGAGAATTAAAATATTGTCGATCTTCATCTTCATTTTCAGATTTGCTTTTCATCTTCATCGTCGATCTTTATCTTCAGATCTGCTTTTCATCTTCATCTTCATTATCAATCTTCATCTTCATCGTTGATCTTCATTTCTTGGACCATAGTTCTCGTCATACTTCGTCCATGTCAAGCTAGTGCAGTGAGCACTTAAGTTTGACTTTTATAAAAAAAAATGATTTTGTTCTTAAGTTAGCACTGGATTGTTATTAAGTACACACAAAACCCGGCGCGCATAAGGCATGCGCGCACGCAGACATCGGCAGAACACATCGACAAACTATCGGCATGACATCCGTTGATAATTTTTATACATCGGCAGAACAACTGTTGATAATTTGGCCTCAAGTGTGTGTGATTTTCTTCTTAACTGCGCCCACAAGCATACGCACAAGGCATGCGCGCACAAAGTAAGTGAGCGCGCAGACATCGACGGACTATCGGCATGACATCGGTTGATAATTTCTGTGCATCGGCAGAATAACTGTTGATAATTTGGCCTCAGATGCGCGTGATTTCTTATTGTGGGCCCCCACAAGCATGCGTGCATAAGGTATGTGCGCACAAAGTAAGCGCGCGCGCACACAACGTAAGCACGCGCGCGCAGATATCGGCAGAACACATCGGCAGACTATCGACATGACATCGATTGATAATTTATGTGCATCGGCAGAACAACTGTTGATAATTTGGCCTTAGGTGCGTGCGATTTTCTTCTTAACTGTGCTCACAAGCATGCGCGCAGGGCTCGCACGCAGTTAAGAACATCATTTTTCCAGATTTTTCGAAAGTTGCAGAAATAGTTCATTTTTTCCAGATTTTCAAACATCAACTATATTAGTGGTACTTTTATTGTCAAAGCATGTCTATTATGCGTAGAAAATAAACTTCAAACTTCAAAAACAAACAACATCTAACAATCTAACAATATTCTTCGAATCAAATTTTTCCCCAAATCAAACTTAAAAAAAACACCACCTAACAATCTAACAATATTATTAATAATTAGATCTAAAACATACACATGGTGGGGAATTATTTTCTATTTATTCTCTTGAATTTTCAAAGTCGACGGCTCATTGATGGAGAAATCTGGAGAGAGAGAACTTCACACGAATTTTCGGAGGTCGATGGCTTGAATCTGGAGAAATCTTCACTTGAACAATCATCTCAGAATTGAAGGGAGTTTGAAGAAGATGAGATGTAGAAGAGAGAGAGAGAGAGAGAGAGAGAGAGAGAGAGAGAGAGAGAGATTTTTCCAAAATCACATTTCAAAATGTGAAATGTGAATCGGCGCGGTTGAAATGGTGGGGGGAAATGAAATAGGTTAAAAATAAATATAGGGGTAATATAGTAATTCTGGCCAAATAAAACTTAAACTAAACTTCTATTTATTTTTCTGTACATGTAATTATTGCAATTCTATACATATCCCTTAGTTTTGGCCAAATTAAACTTAAACTAAACTTCTATTTATTTTTCTGTTCACTATGATATGTTTGTGATATGAAAGCATGAAATATTCTAAACTGGCACACTTCACATTAGTAAGTAAAATTTAGGTTAATTTTAGTTTAATTTTGATTGGTTTAAGGGTTGTGCATCGAAATGCAACAATTTAAAATTTCGTTACTAACAATATTGTTGAAATTCGGGTAAATTATGCTTAACACCCCAAATTATATTTAATAT
The DNA here is from genome assembly GCA_026008535.1 of Perilla frutescens. Lineage (NCBI taxonomy): Eukaryota > Viridiplantae > Streptophyta > Magnoliopsida > Lamiales > Lamiaceae > Perilla > Perilla frutescens. Next base: position 46,266,757 of record BRKX01000010.1, on the reverse strand, counting down.
TAATTTTACTCTCAAAGTTTCATTTTGTCATAATTCTTCTCTCCACAAATTTTCTCGACAATTGAAAGTTTAGTCACCACGCTGGAGAACACATGAATAATTAAAAAAAAGGGTTAATTACAGTTACAAAACATTTGCACTATTTTGCAACTTTCACATAATATATAAAAATTTACAATTAATTCACGACTTTTAATAATTTTACAATTGTAACATCCCCAATAGTAATTCGACATAAAACGACGTTTTATGGAGATGAAACTAATGAAGAATTTTGATGTGTGTAGCGAATCTATATAACAATGTTGTTTAGGTAGCCATAAATAACAGTAAATTTGAATTATAAATCGGACACGTAGGATAGATTTGCCGGATTAATATTAGGGATGTTACAATTGCAAAAATATTAAAGGTTGTGATATGAATACAAATTTTTAAACATTGTGCGAAAATTATAATTTTTTGCAAACGCTGTGTTAAATTTTGCAATTAACCCTAAAAAAAGATATTCCATATAACCCAAAATGATATAGACCTCAAAAGTTTAGTAAAATCCCTACTGCCAAACCTCCTTACGCGTCCTTCAACATTTTTTTTTAACAAAATAATGATGAGGTGGACTTGCGTGCAACAACAGTTATTTCCGTCTATTTCAGGCGGCTACGTGGCCCCATACGAGTGTGCCACGTGGCACATGGTACCTTTTATTGTAGTTAGAATGATGATAGTATTAATCTCAGGTTGATACCTTTCTTTATCGTACTTGATACTTTTCAGCTTACCACATGGTACGTTTTATTTTACCGAACTCGTGTTTTGCTTTCCTTTGCAAATTCTTGGAATGATGATTGTTTTAGATTAATCTCAACACATACAATATAAAAACTGAAAAAAAAAATCAGAATTTGAACTAAATAAACTTATATAAAATAACTAGCAAACTCCTTACTTTTTAATGATACAGATGGTACTTTTCGAATGTTTTGTGATACTTTTTAATAGGAAGGTTGGTACTCACTATGGACAGTTTTTTTTATGGGTTGACCCGCGTTGACCGGGTCAAAGCGCGGGTTGACCCGCGTTGACTGTGTCAAAAGCGGATTTGACTGACCCATCTCATATAGTGTTATTTGCATCATGATGCATGCAAGTGTTTGCCAATAATGATAATTTCAAGTTTAACATCTTATGTGGGAAATTGAGTAAAATTTATTGTCTACGTGTTCTTCCCATAATGACTCAACTTTCAATTGTAGAAAAAATTTACAGAAGGTTGATTAATTGTGATAAAAATGAAAGATTATATTATCAAATTGCTACTAAATATAGGTTGTGACATTATTGTTATAAGTTGCAAATATTTTAATATTAAATATAATTTATCCTTACAATTAGAGAAAAAATAATATATTGCAAAAATAGCTAGATGTTGTGATTCAACTATATTGGAGTTGGTATGTATGTTTTAAAAAAGTCGACCAATCTATTGAGACGCATAGTTGAATGAAAAAAGTAAAATAGAAATAACTAATTTGATAATAAAAAATAAATAAAATACTAGTTTATTAAATTATGAATTTTAATCTTGCTAACAACTACAAATAGTTCATTTAAAAAAAAAAAAAAACTAGTTTGCTACGGACAACAATATTAGTAGTTACCTAAAGATGGAAAAAAAAGAGAGCAAAATTTTTAAATAGCCATTTTTACTTAGTAAATCATGTAAATAGTCACTTTTTTAAAAAATAATGTATCTAGCCATTATGAAAAAAAAGTACTATAATACCCTTACTTTCATATTTAATATTAAGAAATATTATATGTATATATATAATATATATTAATATATTAATAAGATTTGGGGAAAAAATATCTAATTCTCTCTCTCTTCAATCTATAACGTCGTTCTCTCTCCACTCGCCTCTCTCCTTTTCAATCGTTGTTTTATCATTTGGAACAAAACTACAATTAGCGAAGATCAAAAGCTATGATTTTTTAAGATTATCATGATTTTTCATCTCTGTAATCACCGTTTCAGCGATAAATTATCTGATGCAAAGTCAAAAATTAGGGATTCAATGCGAGTTAGGTGATTTTAAGAAGTTCTGTTGACATCGCGTGTGTTGTTTTTTGCGTCAATAAGGTATGATTTTTATATATCTGTACTCTTTTTATTGATCTAGATATTAAGTTTTTTTTTCTTTATTTGGAAGTGGTGGAAAGATTGAATGTTCTTTGGTGTACGAATCGATTTCTTTCGGTGCACAAGTATTGGAGTAGAATCGTGCACCAATTTATTTATAACGTGTGGATATCAATTTTTTTATTGTTGCACGATTACACGAATTAGCAGAATAATGAACTCGTGTGTATCTATGGATTTTTGAAGTAGTGCACGAATACACGAATAAATATACTAATGCAGTCGTGTTTCAAGTTAATATTCAACTGCTACACGAGTACATGAATGAGCATAATCGTGTTCTCGTGTATTGAACTGTTATATTCAACTATTCGTGTACTTGTGTAGTAGTTGAATATTTAACCAATGCACGATAACACGACTTGAATTACTCGTGTCGTAACACTCGTGTACTTGTGTTGCATTATAATTTTGATTTAAATACTAATATATAATTTTCCTACTCGTCTAAAATTCATGCACCACTAGATTAACTAACTATTGTCTTCGTGCATCACATGCAACTCTAAAGGGAGAAAAACAAACTATATACTCGTGCATCATGTTTATGATAAAGGTCAAATTGTTACCTCTTCAGGGAATTGTTCGTTATGAGGATAAGGTTGTTCGAAATCATCGTCCATGATTGTTCAGCGATTGTTGAATCTTGTAGTTTTTTCAGTTTTCAGTGTTGGTACTCGACTTCAATGGTGGCGATTGGTGAGATATATTTTTAGTTTGAGCGTGAGAAAATATCAATGTAAATCAACGTTCTTTGTTTCCGGGTATGATAAAAGATTACTATGAATCTGATTTGTTTTTAAATATATTAGATTATTATGAATATGATTTGTTTTTAAATATATTATGGTATTTTTATTTTAGGAAATAATAATGTTAAAAATACATTATTTTCAAATATTATTTATATGGAAGTAAGAGTATTGATGTATATTTACATCCTAAAAGACTAAATACATCATTTTTTTAAAAACTGGCTATTTACATTATTTTACTAAGTGATAATAACTATTTACCTCTATTAACACAAAAAAAAATAAAAATTACTCCCTCCGTTTCGAAATGTTTGTTGTTTTAGATTTTTTTTATCTAGAATTAACAATTAATTTTGTGGACAAATATACGCATCCCTCATATATGCCATAAAATCTAATTCATCTATATTTTCCTAAAAAATAACAATATTTTCTCTCTCCGTATATTTTTCTCTCTCCATTTTTTTAGGATTAAGAAATCTTGTAGGATTTGAGAGGTTTAAAATTGAGAGAGAGGATGTCAAATTATAAAAAACAACAAACATTTTGAAACAAAATAAAAAAACCTAAAACAACAAACATTTCGAAACGGAGGGAGTATAACAATAAAGTAAAGAGTAAAATTATGGGTTCGAAGTTCGTAAACTACGTGCCAGAAAATAAAAAAGACTTTACTGTCCTCCTCCGTTCGGCTACATGCACAAATCACTATAAGGGAAAATTATAAAAGGTGATGTAATTTTCTATTTACAGTTCATTTGGGCTATTTTCTGTATTTATCGGCTGACCGATAAAATAATTTCAGGTTCAGACGATTACAATAAGTAGTCGAAATGTTACAATATGCTAGTTGAAGTGTCACGATAGTTTTTTTCAGCTAATCGAAATTTTTGGCTGAAACTTTTGTTTCTGGATAAGAAAATGACGGTAAATATTTGAAATTTTGTGGGTCCGGGACACATGTCACTTGCAGAAATGAGAAATGCACTGCATGTGTTGTACCTTACAATTTACCTCACTATAAGGCCATCTCCAACAATTTACTTCATTTTACAACACATCTATCTCTATTATACAACAAAATCTTCACTTCATCTCCAACAGTTTATTCTAAATTCTACTATAAAAATGAATATTCCATAATATTCCATTTTTATGTGTTTATGTTAATATTTATTAGAAAATATTATTGTATTGCTTTATTTATAGGGCAAAGGTACAAAAAAACACTTGAAGTATTTGTGATTTCCCGGTTAGACACTTAAAGTATGACTTGGCCCAGTTAGACACCTAAAGTTTTAAACTCAGAACATCCATTCCCCTCCGTCCACTGAGTTACACTGAGTTAAAATCGATTGTTAATGAGTTGAAACGGTGTTTATTTCCAGTTTTCATCCTTTTCATTTTTATTTAATTTTATTTTCTGTTCATCCTGTTCATCTTCAAAATTCAAATCTCCAGTCATGTTTGGGTTCTGACATTCCAAATCAGCTGTTATGAGGCGGAAAAATTTGAATTCTGGGCAATCTGCCCAGATTTCAGCTCCTTCATCCTCCAAAAAATCTGCCAAAAGTTTGGCAAAAATCGCTCACTCTTCAGCCGTCAAGTCTGCAAAAAATCATAACACAAATTCAGTCAGTTCCTCGTCTGAGTTCTGCAGAAAACTCAAAAACTCCAACCAAAAACCTTCCTGCAAATTCTCCACAAAAATCTCAAACACAGAACACACACATCCATCCACCCAACACCAGCCCTGAATCTAATCCTAGCCCAGAAACAGAACTGGCACAGATCCCTCACATTCCATTCAAAATATCTGCAAAAATTCCTAAGAACTTTTCAATTCCAAAACCCGTCCATGAACCAGAAAACCCAAACATTCCACCACACTCTGCTTATGTTTCTGACCTTAACCCAAAAAATACCTCAGCCCAGAAACTGCAATCTGCAGATCCCCTAACCTCAGCCCCAGCTCTCAGAATTCACCCATCACCCCCAACAGCCCCTGAACACCTCAACAAGGCCCTCCTTCTTTCGTCAGATCACCGCACTCCCCTCTCACTGCAAGTTTCAACCCCAACAACCCCACTCATACCCCCTGCAACATCCCGCAGCTCTCATACACCATCCCAGCCCCCACAAGCATCAAAAACCCACCACACTTATCTACTTTTCCCCACAGCCACAGCACCACAACAAGAAAGGGAGGAAGAAACAGATGATGGAAAAGAAACAAAAGAGGATTTATCCACTGTTGCTTCGTAAATAAACCATGTTTCAACTCATTAACGTTTGATTTTAACTCAGTATAACTCAGTGGACGGAGGGGCATGGATGTTCTGAGTTTAAAACTTTAGGTGTCTAACTGGGCCAAGTCATACTTTTAGTGTCTAACAGGGAATTCACAAAAACTTCAGGTGTTTTTTTGTACCTTTGCCCTTATTTATATTTTCAATGTTGTATTAGTAGTTTTAAATTATCATTTTTCAATGTTTTATTTGTATTTTTAATGCTTTATTTGTATTTTCATTGGTTTTTATGTTTAGTAGTTTTATTATGTAATTTTATTAAATGTCATTTTAATTTTTACATAAAAAAACATGATTCTTCTTATTTGATGTCATTTTAATTTGATATACAATTTTTTATTTCAATATTTTTAAGAAATAAATAAAATAAAGTATAAGATTTAAAAAAAATTGTGAACATTAATAGAGAAGTGCTACAGTATTGCTGGATATATAGAGTACTAGAGCATGACCTTAAAATACAACAACATTTGAAGTCTCTGTTGGAGTGCGTTATTGTCACTTTTTGCTCTAAATTTGAAGTTTAGAGCTTCTCTTGGAAAAGGTCTAAGGGATGTGGGTAAATTCTAACATATTGCATCCCCCTAATGTGAAGATCCATTCCTCCTGTAACTAATGAGTGTTTCGGGACTCGCAAATTTTAGTTATTTACAATTTTTTTTTCAAAAATAAAAGTTTCGGTCAAAAATTTTGGCCGGTAGAAAAAATCTATTATAGAGGGGAAAAAAGTGTTGTATCTATCTTGACTAGTTTCCCGAGGTGTTGGAAATTTAGACCAGCTCATACTTCAACTAACATATTGTGACACTTTAACAATCTATTGTGACACTTAACTACAGATTGTAACCATTCTAAATCGAAATTATTTTATTCTCGATAAAAATTGAAATCTTTATAAGGGATAGGTTCGTCATTTCATTTTTATGGTAAGACTCCACCTTCTAATCAAGTAAACTTGCACCAAGTAACTTACAACACCATCATTTCACGGTTTTTTATGCCAAAAACTCTTCAGCTTCCAGATTTTTTCTTTTTTTATTTTTGTGGTACCGGGCTCGACTGGGGTTCACCGCTTGCTTCCCTGACCTCGGCGGTCTGCCTCACTAGCTGGTCAAGCAGTAGAGAGCTTAGGGCTTAGGTTTTTCTTCTAGAAGCAGCCTCAGACGCTAGATCAAACGGATCTAGGGCTATTTCTTCACAGGCGCATACAAAGGCTCAGAGAATACGTTTCTTCACAGCCCTCTTCTTCTGTCTTAGATCTGCAGAGATAGGGACAAGTTAGGAGCTCACAGATTGCTATATAATAACAAAGAAGTAACAAGTGCATAAAGTAAAAAACACATAAAGATTTAACAAGGGAAAATGTGTCTCAAGACACTGATTGGCTCAGATTTTCCCTCCGATGACGGTGGTGACACTTCCGGTGACAAGAAAGGCCCTAGACCACAAAGGTGAGGTGGGTTATGGCCTGAAGCTCTCACAAACCCTCCAGCTATAAGAGTAAACTCAACAGCCTCTCAACTCACGGCCAAATCAGGAGACCACAGACAGGGCTCCGGCCAACAACTCAGAGAGGAAGGCAAAGGGTGCTCTGAAGCGGGTAGGGTTAGGAGATAATGGTGTGAGGCTTGATTTGGGAGATGAAGAGGCACGGCCATTTGTAGAGAGATGGGGAGAAATAGAAATGGAAAATTAGGTTTAGGGATTAGTATATAAGGTAGATTAGGTTACCGGGTGGGAAATGGGCTTTAGCAGCTGGGCCGAGATAAATAAGGTAAGTGGGTCAAGACAGAAAGCCCAAATGGGCCAATACGCTACATATCCACCTTTGGTCCATTTGGTCTTTATGTCTCCATGGAAGTGCCTGCCACAAAACAAATAGAGGTTATCATCACAGCCTTATTTTTACTCATTACTTATCTTTGACAAGATAAGATCAGAGAGGGTGAGATATAATGCTATGCGCATTATTCTCAGTCTCACACAACTTGAGACCAACCCCAAGTACACTAACTCTAGTCAGATTTTGACCTTCCCAGTCCAGAGTACTTATCTAGCCAGATACCAAGAAGAAGGGGAGGAAGAGAAGAGAGAGAGAGAGAGAGAGAGAGCCCTTTTAGGCTGATCCGGATCCCACAGAGGTGGTCAGGGGATCCACCATTTTCAGTTCTTCAAGTCTCCATGTTTAGAGCCTTTTTACAGGCTTCTAATTTTGCCACAGGTAGAACTTTGGTCCCCATGTCTGTGGGATTGTACTCAGATGGGATTTTATCCAAGAGAATTTCTCCTTTTTCCACAACATCACGGATAAAATGAAACCGCACATCAATATGTTTTGTCCTGTAATGAAAAACATGATTTTTGCACAGCTGAATAGCAGACTAGCTGTCAGAATACAAACAGGGTATATCATTAATATATTTAATCTCAGATAGGACACCCTTTAGCCAAATGGCTTCTTTCACAGCCTCGGTTGCAGCAATATATTCAGATTCAGTAGAAGACAAGGCAACAATGCTCTGCAATTGAGATTTCCAGCTAATGCATGCATCACATAAAGTAAAAGCATAGGAGGTTGTAGATTTTCTTTGGTCCCTATCATTGGCATAATTAGAATCAACATATCCCACACATTTAACACCATCAGAAGATTTAGAGAATAATAAGCCATGAGACACAGTGTATTTCAAATATCTTAGAAGCCATTTCAAGGCTTCCCAATAGGGCATTCCAGGATTAGCCATGAATCTACTCAAACAAGACACAACATAAGCAATATCAGGCCTTGTGCTAATCATCAAATACATCACATATCCAATAGCATTGGCATAAGGAATAAATTGCATCTCTTTTATTTCAGAATCAGATTTAGGGCATTGATCTTTACTTAAAATAAAATGAGAGGCAAGAGGCATAGAGACAGTTTTACTGCTTTCCATATTAAATTTTTTCAAAACTTGTTCAGTGTAAGCAGTTTGATGCAATTTAAGAGTGTGATTTGCTCTATCTCTGTCTATGTTCATGCCAAGAATTTTCTTTGCATCACCAAGGTCCTTCATATCAAAATTAGCACACAAACAAGATTGAATATGCTTCACAGTGTTCAGGCAAGGGCTAATTAACAGCATGCCATCAACAGAAAGGAGAAGGAACACTGACACTCCAGATTTCATATAATATAAACAATGATCAAATTTACTTCTAGTGAAGTTCAAACTTTGCATGCACTTGTCAAATTTGATATTCCATTGTCTTGGGGATTGTTTTAAACCATACAAAGATTTTTTCAATAAGCATACATGGTTTGGATGTTCTTTATCAATGTAGCCTTCAGGTTGATGTATGTATATGTTGTTTTCCAGTTCACCATGCAAAAAAGCAGTTGTAACATCCATTTGTTTCAATTCCCAATTAAAATGAGCAGTTAAAGCAAGCATTATTCTCACAGTTGTAAATTTAACCACAGGAGCAAAGATCTCATTGTAATCAATCCCTTCCTTTTGTGTGAATCCTTTTGCAACAAGCCTTGCTTTGTATCTAACATTATTGATTTCTTGTTTGATTTTAAAGAGCCACTTGCATTCAACAACAGAACATGATTCAGGTTTTTCAACTAATATCCAAGTGTTGTTATCATGCAAAGATTTCATTTCAGAATTCATAGCAGTGATCCATTTATCAGAATCCTCAGAATTAGCAGCTTCCTTGTAAGTTTTGGGCTCAGATTGATCCACATTGCTGAACACATTAAAGACATACATAGACAAGTTATAATCATCATACTTGGCAGACACTTTAACATTTCTTCTAGGTCTATCCCTAGAAAGTTGATAATTACTCAAGTCATCCACAATAGGCACAAGTTCAGGTGGTTTTTCAGATTCATTTGAGTTAGTTTCAGAATTAGATACAACCATATTATCAGGAGAATTAGTTTCATTATTTGAGGCAGAATCATCAGGGTTAATATCATCAATTAAGGCATCATTCACAGCAGGTTCAGGCAGAGAGGGGGTGGGATCATCCACCTTATTATCATCATCAGAAGAAAACAAGTAGTCATAAAATTTTTGATTCAAGTCATGCAATTTCTCCACCTGTTTTGGTGCAGCAGAGGGTAAAATTTCAGGTAGACAAGGAAAATCAAGCTCATTAAACAGAACATCTCTGCTTATACAAGTTTTAAAGCCAGAAACACTCTTATCCCATAATATGTAACCTTTAACACCTTCAGGATAACCAAGGAAGACACATTTTCTTGCTCTAGGTTCAAGTTTGCTCAGTTTTTGATGCACATAAGCAGCACACCCAAATATTCTCAAATTATTCAAGCAAACAGACTTATTATAGAACACAGATTCTGGGAGTTTACCATGTAGAGGAACAGAGGGAGATCTATTAATCAAATAACATGCAGTTATTAAAGCTTCACCCCAAAAAGGTTTTCCAAGACCAGAGGCAATTAACAAGCTTCTCACTTTATCAAGCAAGGTCCTATTCATTCTTTCAGCCACTCCATTTTGCTGTGGAGTATAAGGAACATTCTTATGCCTTTTTATTCCTCTAATAGAACACCAATGATCCATGGCTTGATTACAAAATTCCAGTCCATTATCAGTTCTAAGACATTTTATTTTCTTATTGGTTTGAGTTTGAATTTTAATGGCCCATTTAGAAAACTTGGTAAACACATCAGATTTGTTTTTCATTAAGAACACCCAAGTTTTCCTGGAAAAATCATCAATTATTGACAAGAAAAACACATTTCCACCATGGGTTGGATCCCTTGCAGGACCCCATACATCAGCATGCAGATATTCAAGTATTTCAGAACTAACATGCTTTCTTGGATAAGGAATAGTAGCAGACAGGGACACTTTATGATGTTTACCAAGCACACAAGGTTCACAGAAAGGCACATTAGTTATTCTATCATTTCCAAAAGCACCATCTTTACTCAAGATTTCCAAACCTTTATTACTTATGTGGCCTAACCTAGCATGCCAAAGAGCAGTTTTATCATTTTGAACAATATTAGCAACATGCAAAGGGACAGATTCAGCAGTTACAGCATATAAATCACCATTTCTTGGAGCATTGAAGTATAGCATAGAATCCTTTTCAAATTTGAACCTCAGATTGTTCACAGAACCATCAATCATATGATCAGCAATTTTAGACACAAAGAGCAGGCTGAATTTTAGTTTTGGGACATATCTGACTTCATTTAAAGTTAACATAGATCCATTTTCAAATTTTAGACATACATCTCCTTTTCCAAGGATTTCACAGTTTTGACCATCAGCTAATGCAACATGCCCAGAGTTCATGAAGTTCAAATTATAAAACATGTCCTTAAAAGGAGTAACATGAAATGTACATCCAGAATCAATCAACCACTCATTATTGTGCACATTTTTGGAGATATCATTGGTATAATTGATGAACTGAAAGTCATAAACATCATGAACCATATAGATACCACTACCATCATAGCTTTCATGCACATTATGGGGTTCAGGATCATGAGAAAAAACAGGCCAGAGTTATGAGGATTCAAATTAGACATATGAGAGTCATAGTACATCACATTATTGGCATGATTATGCATATAACCCTTATTCTTTTTAGGCTGCTTGCATCTATTTGAGAAATGACCAGGTTTACCACAATTCCAGCATGTTTTTCTTGGTTTTTGATCAGAATTGGGGTTGTATGCATGATTTGGAGCAGTATTAGGAACATGACCATGATTATGAGCATAGTTATGAAAATGAGCATGATCAGGAGCATGATTGGGAGCACGAGCAGGATAATTATACATAGAATCAGAAGAATGTGCATAATTTTGATTCATATACTGATTTTGCCTCATATTCATTTCTCTCCTATGTCTTTCAGCAACAAGCACACTTGGATTCTCAGGATTAACAACAGGCTTTTTAAACTCATGATTTCTGTTATTCACATACATAATGTCATTCTGCAGAGGCTTAGATTTCAGTTTTTTAATCTCACTTTCCTTGGTTTTCAGGCAGCTAGCAATCATATCTGTAGCGACCCAGTTTTCTAATTATATTTAAATAGCTACATTTTTTTTTAGTAAAATATTTTATTTTTTTATGTGTGATATTAATTGCTTAAGTCTAATAAGTCGCGCCAAGTTAATAAATAATTAAGCATGCATTTATATTTTTGCATCATGTAATATCATTATTGTCATGATTTTATAGCATAGAAGCCCACTTAATATTTTAGACAAGTTCTAAAGCCCAAACAAATTACTTTGAGCCCAAACATTTAAGCCCAAGTGTAAGTAGACCAAAAGTAAGATAAATAGATTGCTTTTCTTCTTTCCCACGAAAACATAGTAGAGAGATTTTGATAACTCAAACTCTTTAAACCTTATCACCACTTGATCTTATCAAATGTCCTTATCTCTAACCACGAAATCAAGAGCTAAACCCTAATCTATCATTATAAATAGAGAACTTCTATCTCTATTATTTTTCTCACCAAAGACAATATCCGAGACCAGAAGAGAGAGAGATCGTGAGCTTGAGTCTCCCTTTTTAGTTTCGTTTCAGGTATAGCTAGTCCCTTGATTTCTTTTCTTGTTCTCATGCATTGGCTTTGCATAGCATATCATTTTGGGTAGTGTTTTGAGAATGGTCGATTGTCGGCAATCGACGATGATGTTAGGGGCCTCGGCTTAAAGTTGTAGTCTAGAGATGATGCTGTAGTAACGTGGTTCATGGTGGCAACGGTGGCGCAGTGGTGCTGTTATGGCGGACTGAATAACTTTTATTATTCTCACTTACTCGTTTAATTTTATATAGTGTGGATAATTGGACACTCCCCACTGAGTTAAAGTACTCACCCTAAAAACTTTATCTTTTCAGATGGAGGCTCGGATGATGCCTAGCGGGTCAAGATGCGATGGTGGTGGTCATGGTCTCGTTTAAATAAAGATTTTAAATGAATTTAGATTATTTCCTTATTATGTTTTCCGCTGTAATTTCTTTAAGACCTTAATATTCAATTATTTGGGATTTTCTTTTATCTATTGATAAAAGCATGTTTAACGTTTCATTTTTATTAAGAGTAATAAATTTGGGGCGTTACAATATCACAAGTAACTTTAGAGCCACCATATTTCAAAGCAGTTTTCACATCAGAAAAAGTTTCAGGAATAGATCTAAGCAAAATTTGAGCAGAATATTTTTCCAAAGTGTCATCACTAGCTAATTTCAGATCCTTTAACAGTTTAAAAAATTCCTCAACATTAGTATCAACATCTTTTGAAGGATCCATTTGAAAATTCATAATTTGGTTTTGCAATGAATAAGCAGCTTCTTCAGAGGTAGCAGCATATAAGGAAGTCAAATTTTCCCATAAATCTTTAGCACATTTGTGATGGGACACTTTTCTCACAACAGAATTGTTCAAATTTAACAAGATAGTGGCTCTGGCACTAGCATTCAACTTAATGAGAATTTTATCAGTTTCTTTTTTCACCAATTCTTTCGTAAATTGCATCTTGCAGATTTTCTTTTGTTAAAATGCATTCAACTCGAGTCTGCCAATCACCAAAATCATCTTTGCCATTAAAAGGCACAACATTCAAGTTATTCATCATGCCAGAAATCACAGAAGCACCAAGAATGCAAGAATCCACCTTAAAACACACAGGGAACACATAAATATCCCCAAAAAACAGTCAAAACAGCAACAGGCAGGCAGAAACACAGAGATACTCAAAAACAGCTCAAAAGACCATCATAGGTACTAAATCAAGTGCACCCGGAGGATAGAGCGCTGAGGAGAGCCCAATTCTCAGCACAGATTGATCTGTGGAGCAAGGTTTCACTCAGGGCAACCTCAAAACTTGAATTCAGATAATAATCAACTGACTGATACGCAGTCAGTCCACTGAAACTTACAATCACAGAGTTTCAGCCTCAGAAAACCGCAGAACTCACAAACTAGGGGCCAACAGAAACAATAATCACCACAAGCCACAGATAAACAGCAGAAAACACACAAGAACAACTCAGAGAATCCTTCCCCAAGCCTCAACCCCCAGACAACTGGCACGAGGAGACCTTAAAGAGAATCCAGACCAACCAGGGGTAAGAAACTAGGGTTTTTGGCTTTGAATGCCAAGGACAACAGAGAGTTTGGCGGATGCAAAGAAGGATCGCAAGGTACCACAGATGAGCTTAGGGTTAGAGAGTTATACCAGAGCCGGTCTTCTCAGGCAGGAGAAGACCGGACTTACCAGAACACTTCAAGCCCGGGGGGGCGACTTGGCGCGGCCCTTACCGACGGCGGGGTGAGGCAGATGTAGGCAGGAGGGTGCCCCGGCCAGGCGGACCAGGCTCTGATACCACTGTTGTGGTAACGGGCCCGGCTGGGGTTCACCGCTTGCTTCCCTGACCTCGACGGTCTGCCTCACTAGCTGCTCAAGCAGTAGAGAGCTTAGGGCTTAGGTTTTTCTTCTAGAAGCAACCTCAGACGCTAGATCAAACGGATCTAGGGCTATTTCTTCACAGGCGCATACAGAGGCTCAGAGAATACGTTTCTTCACAGCCCTCTTCTTCTGTCTTAGATCTGCAGAGATAGGGACAAGTTAGGAGCTCACAGATTGCTATATAATAACAAAGAAGTAACAAGTGCATAAAGTAAAAAACACAGAAAGATTGAACAAGGGAAAATGTGTCTCAAGACACTGATTGGCTCAGATTTTCCCTTCGATGACGGTGGTGACACTTCCGGTGACAAGAAAGGCCCTAGACCACAAAGGTGAGGTGGGTTATGGCCTGAAGCTCTCACAAACCCTCCAGCTATAACAGTAAACTCAACAGCCTCTCAACTCAAGGCCAAATCAGGAGACCACAGATAGGGCTCCGGCCAACAACTCAGAGAGGAAGACAAAGGGTGCTCTGAAGCGGGTAGGGTTAGGAGATAATGGTGTGAGGCTTGATTTGGGAGATGAAGAGCCGCGGCCATTTGTAGAGAGAGGGGGAGAGATAGAAATGGAAAATTAGGTTTAGGGATTAGTATATAAGGTAGATTAAGTTACCGGATGGGAAATGGGCTTTAGCAGCTGGGCCGAAATAAATAAGGTAAGTGGGTCAAGACAGAAAGCCCAAATGGGCCAATACACCACATTTATGATCTTGCATTTAATTTGTTTCGTTCTAACAACCCATTTTCCCATACGCATCAAAGATTCCCAGGTTGGTTACGCTGCACAAATTTTCTTTAACAAATAGAATCTTATTTATACCTTAGTGGATGCTGAATTTTGTTAGAAACTACACTTAAATTAAATTTTGTGCATATGGATAATGTATGTAATTGCGTGAATATAGATGGAAAATAACATACGTGGGTGCAGTTCATCAGCTATTTCATTAATTGAAAAAAAAAAGAAAAAAGAAAAAAAGAGAAAGACTTTGATCTTTCATGCATGCAGCAGTTTATGCTCAGATTCATCTGATTTAGTCTCCATTTTTTTGCAGAATTTCTGTTGAAAAGTAAATATGGAGGGGAGCAGTTCAAGTTACAGCAGGAAATCATGGCCTAAAGATAAGTTCACTGATTTGTTGCTTTCATGGTCTCCTGAAGAAATTATTGATGAGGATCTATTCAGATATCAGGTATTTTTTTTCAATTATTGTGGTTATGACACGTTAATATTTGGATTAATGATGAAGGAAAACGGACATGAAAAATTGGGAGAGTTTAGTTTATTTGCATTTTACTTCTCTATAAAGCGTTTCTGTTGAGGTATATGCTACATGATTAGTTCTGAACTCTGATTCTTTGGAGTTTGCCTTTTGTTTTGCTTAATCAACTCAGTTTGTGTTGTTTGGTTCTGTTGTTTTCTAATAGCAGTTTTCTTGTAACATTTAGGTGGAGAATATTCCTCAATCATTTGAAAGTGTGGATCAATATCTTGATTCATATATCTTCCCCTTGTTAGAGGAAGTACGCTGCGAACTTGCTTCTGCCATGGAAGCTTTAGATGAAGCACCTTTTTGTGAAATAAAATCTGTTACAGAGTTAAAACACGACGGATTGATGTATGATGTTAAAGTCGATTGCTGGAGAAACAGAGTGAGGGATGGTAGGGAGCCGTATAGAACATTGCCTGGTGATTTTGTTCTTCTTTCAGATTCAGAGCCTTGTGACATGAAATGTGCTGGCTGGACACGCAATTTTGCATCTGTGAAAAAAAATTTCTGAGGGCGAGATTGGTGATAATTGCACAGTGTCTAGTATCCAACTCAAGACAGCACACAGCGTAGAAGTTGAAGGGCAAAAAAGCAAGTCACTGTATATGGTTTACTTGAGGAACATCACGGCACAAAAAAGAATATGGAGTGCATTGAGAATGCGGAAAAACTTGAAGATCATTGAGAAAGTATTAAGCAAGAATGACTTGGTAAGCTGCTTTGTTGATTCAAAAACATTTTGGTATTCTGCATGTTTTATACAGTATGAAATTTGAGTTTTTTGTTGGAGGAAGTATGGTTGCTGTAAATTATGGTGGTGATAAACGAACCATATTTTTCATTTCCTTCATTTTTGTTTTGCATGCACTTTTAGAAACTACTTGATAGCATCATCGATTCTGAACTCTATTCCGTACAACAGTGTTTATACTTTTGTTACAATTTGTTATGATAGCTGTCCGTTTTCACGTGCTTCCATAGTCAATTTGCAAGAACAGATATTTGATATTCTTTAGTTCACCTTTTACTTAAACTAAAATCTTTTGTCTTCCCCTGCTGAATAGTGTTGAGTGGAATTAATTCACTTAGATGGTACAGATTCTGGAATGTTAGAAATTTGTTTGAGATATACATCAGAAGCTTATATTTTTTACTTGAGCTTTGTGTTTTGTATAAATCTCTATTTTATGCAAGATCTTCAGGTTTTGATATGATTTGATCCATACTTTGATGTTCTCGTTCTCCGTAGAGACAAGATAGAGTACTCCTTATAATGATTCCCGCATTTTATACAGCTGACTGGATTTCTAATCGGTATGTATATTTTTCAACAGGGTGAGGAAGATTTTGAAATTTGCCCTCTCAAATCTCATATCAAAGTAGAGGAGAACTTGGAATCGATTTTGTTGTCTGAACTAAATGAATCACAAGTTAAGGCAATTTTGGCTTCTGTGAGCAAAATTAAGTGCAAGCACAAGTTATCTGTCCAACTTATTTGGGGTCCACCTGGGACTGGCAAGACAACAACATTAAGTATCTTGCTGTGTATTCTGTTAAGAATGAATGAGAGGACAGTTGTCTGCGCCCCATCAAATACTGAAATCACAGGATTGGCTTCTCGTGTGGTAGAAGTAGTGCGAAATTCAGTTAAAACTGAAGCTGAGAGGAGCTTCCTGTCTTGTCCTCTGGGAGAGATGCTCATCTTTGGGAATAAGGATAATCTCAAAGTTGGTTCAGACGTCCAGGAAATCTTTGTGAATTATCGTGTGGAGAGGCTTGTACATTGCTCTGCACCAGCAACTGGTTGGAAGCACTGTATTGCATTGATGGTCGAGTTTCTTGAAGATTGTGTTTCTCAGCACCGAATGTAAAAGGATAATGAGCTAATGAGATCAAGACAATTTCTTCGTAATGAAGTTCAGAAGTCTAAATCCAAATCACTTTTGGAGTTTGCTAGAGATCAATTTGCACTTCTGGCATCACCACTGAAAACATGCATGATAACGTTCTCCACCCATTTACCAAGAAGTTTTATTAATGATCAGAACTATCAAGGCATTGTGAAACTTATTTCTCTTCTTGACTCTATCGAATTGTTGTTGTTTGAAGACAGTAGCATGACATCTAGCGAATTAGAGGCTATCTTTCTACAAAAGGTGGTGATTGGTTCTAAATCATTTGTTGGTAGATCATCCTTGACATATATCAGAAGCGAGTGTCTGTCTGTGATTGATGGTTTTTTATTTATTTGTTTTTTTATGGTTCAATAAAGATTGTGATTGCTATTCCATTTTTTCTTTTTTTTCTTTTTTGTTCTAGTCATTGTCTCTGGATATTGGGAAATGAAAGAACACTGAGTAAGAGTGACTCGGCTTGGGCAGCATTAGTAGCTGATGCTAAGGACCGTCAATGTTTCTTCAATGCTGATGAAATTTGTGATGTCTGGAAAACTATCATAGATGTTAACAAAGAATTGGATCAACTTGACGATCTCGTTAGTTGGGAGAGCTTGCATTTTGAAAATTCAAGATGGGAGGTATTGGATTATTTGTGTTTCACTGATTGTTTCTGCAGATACTGCTAGATGGAACAATTTTATAGCCATTACTTATTTGGGATGCATGCACTTGGATCTCTCCATCTGCATCTTTCATTTAGACATGTTTCTCTGGATCATATATTAATGTCATCCCTGTTTTATATTGTATTTGTGCACTGAATCTTTATATATTATTTTGTTGAGTATATGTTCTTAAAACTTTCTTGGCATGTCATCAGGTTTTATTTAGCGAGAACTTCAAAAGTTCATTTCTGAAACTGAAATCTTCCGGTGTGAAGAAGTTGGCATTAGGTCTAGTGCTTAAGGTTGCAAGTGGTTGGCGCCCAAGGAAAATAAATGTGGACAGGACATGCAAGAACTCTCTATACGTTGTGAAACAATTTAAGGTTTGCAATTACTATGTTGTTTGCTCTGTTGATATAATCAAGGACTCCATCTACAAACAAGTTCTGAGGGTGTGGGACATATTGCCTAGGGCGGAGACATCAAAATTGTTGAAACGACTCGAGAGTATATTTTGTATGTTCACAGATGATTTTGTGAACCACTGCAAAGAGAAATTGTTTGAGGGGTATGTCCATTTTTTTCCTTTTGCTGTATTACATAGTAGAAAAATATTAATTTTGTGAACAAAACTAATTCTTGTATATGCATTCGTGTTTAGACATTTGGAGATCCCAAAAACTTGGTCACTTTGTGATGATATAATCCAGTTCAAGAATCGCAGTAAAACCGGTGCAAACAATTGGTCTGAAGTTTCCGCAAGCAATCTTGAGAATTCAAAAGTAAGTGAAAGCTTGCAGTTAATGAAATTTTACTCCTTGTCAACTGGAGCCGCAAATTATTTGCTTTCTGACCACAAGGGTAGAGAAGTGGATCTCCCATTTGAGGTTACTGAAGAGGAGCGGGAGATAATATTATTTCCTAGAAGCAGCTTCATACTAGGTCGATCAGGAACTGGTAAGACAACAATATTGACTATGAAGTTGTTCCAGAAGCATCAGCTACACTGCATTGCTTCAAGAGATTCTACGGCAGCTAATAACAATGTGCACATCAGCAACAAGGTTGATGCTGGTCATTACCTAGATGAATCCAAGGGGATTACATTGCATCAGCTTTTTGTGACTGAGTCCAAAACTCTATTATGCTGTCAAAAGCCATATATCTCAGCTGATAAGGTACGCCCATTTACTTTATCACTTCAGTGACTGCTGTTTACCTTGAGGCCTACTTTTTTTGTTTTAGCTGCATAGACGTATATCATTTGCAAAACTCATTTGACAGACATTTTGTATAGAAAATTAGCTGTCAGTTCTGTACAAGAAATGGAAACGCTTTAGCCTTTCGATAGAATCTTGCCATGTGATGTTTTGATGTCAAGATGACCAAATCCATAAACTTGTGTATTTTGCTTTTTTTTTTCTTGGTTCTGTTGCATGGACTGTTGATAATGTTATACTTATTCTGGTAATATATGTCTGACCATTCTGGTATATGCAGCTTCGCTAGGGGAAACTTTTCTGAGAGCATGAACGTCACCGGTGTGAATGACATTGATGAAATGGCTGATTTTAATGATATTCCGGACACATTTGTCGGCTTTCCACAGGAAAAGTACCCTTTGATAATCACATTTCAGAAATTTTTAATGATGCTTGATGGCACTCTGGGTAATTCATTTTTTCAGAGGTTTTATGATGAAAGAGATTTCTGTCACTACGAAAGTACAAAATCAGTTGCTCTGCAGACTCTTATAAGGAAAAATGAGGTTACATATGACCGTTTTTGTTCCTTATACTGGCATCATATGAATGCAAAGCTGACAAAGAATCTCGATGCTTCAAGAGTGTTTACTGAAATAATGTCTCATATTAAAGGAGGTCTACAACATGGGGAAGCATGTGATAGCAAACTAAGCAGGGAGGCCTATATATCGCTGTCATATAGGAAGGCTTCCACTTTAAGTTCAGAAAAGAGGAATACAATTTATGATATTTTTGAGGACTATGAGAAATTGAAGTTGAAGCGAGGTGAGTTCGATCTTGCTGATCTTGTAATGGACATTCATCACCGACTCAAGAGAGGCCATCTCCTGGGCGACAAAATGGATTTCGTATACATTGATGAAGTACAAGACCTCACCATGAGGCAAATTTTGCTCTTTAGATGTATTTGCAACAATGTAGATGAAGGGTTTGTATTTTCAGGTGATACAGCACAGACCATTGCAAGAGGCATCGATTTTAGGTTTCAAGATATTAGATCCTTGTTCTATGAGTTTCTTATGAAGTCAAGAAATTGTCAAGTTTCGGGTAGAAGGGAGAAAGGTCTTGTCTCGGCCAGTTATTGTCTGTCTCAAAATTTCCGTACCCATACTGGTGTACTTAGATTAGCACAGAGTGTCATAGATCTCATTTGCCGCTACTTCCCACAATCTATTGATTCATTGGATCCTGAGACAAGTAGAGTATATGGTGAGTCTCCTGTTGTATTTAAGCCTGGATGCAATGAGAATTCAATCATGTCTATTTTTGGCCAAAGTGCAAAGAGTGGTCGGAAATGGGTTGGTTTTGGTGCTGACCAGGTTATTCTAGTACGGGATGATTCAGCTAGAAATGAAATTTTCAGCTATGTTGGTAGTCAGGCTCTTGTTCTGACTGTAATGGAGTGCAAGGGTCTCGAGTTTCAGGTCTGAATTTCTGTATCTTTATTACTTACTCTTATGTATTTCTTACTTCCAATCGGATACGTTGAAGCAACTTACATTTTGCCAAGGCGATAAGTTCATCGTCATCTCATGCAGCATGATAGTATTGTTCTTTTGCTTTAACGGGTTGCTTTGTGTAGAATTGAACTCAATAATGTCTTCTTCTTTGTTTCAATCATAAAGGTAATAGGGTTCTAGGAGAGGAACAATTGTATGGTAATTTTGTGTTTTCTTGGAGTAATGAATTTGTATGAATCTTCGTAATCATTGTTGAAGTTGTACTTTTTCTGGCTATCTTCGTGATGACCTATAATGTTATTTGTTTAGCTTATATTTCCTGTTTTGATTAATCTCTTGATACCTCACTGCATGTTTTAGGATGTTTTGTTATACAACTTTTTTGGTTCCTCACCTATGAGTAACCAGTGGAGAGTCGTGAATGAATTCTCGAATGAAAAAGAGATTCACGGTGCTGATTCTCCCAAGTCATTTCCAAGTTTTAGCGATTCAAGACACAATATCTTGTGCTCGGAACTGAAGCAGTTATATGTGGCAATTACTCGGACAAGGCAGAGATTATGGATCTGTGAAAACAATGCAGAGTTCTTCCAACCTATGCTTGATTACTGGGGGAGATCGGATCTCGTGCAAGTAAGAGACATAGATGATTCTCTTGCAGAAACAATGCAAAGAGCTAGCCGTCCCGAGGAGTGGAAATCAAGGGGAATCAAGGTCTGTTTGTTCTTTTTCTGTTTTTGTTCCTTTTCAATTTTTGTTCCGTTTTAATTCTTTTATGATCTTTGAATATTTGTTTTCTTGAGTTTTTACAGCTCTTCTGGGAAAAAAACTATGAGATGGCAGCTTTGTGCTTTGAGAAAGCAGGCGAAGAAGCATGGGAGAAACGGGTGAAAGCCTCACGGCTTAGAGCTGCTGCTGACTGTTTACGTGATTCAAGTTCTAAAGAGGCAAATATAAAGCTTAGAGAGGCTGCAGAGATTTTTGATTCCATCAACTGTGTTGAATCTGCAGTAAAATGTTTTTGTGACTTGGGGACTATGATAGAGCAGGTATGGTGCGGATAGATTTATGATTCCCAAGACACACGCGACAGCAAAACTAAAGAGTCTGTTAAAGAAAATTAGTTCTTTTATTTTTAATCTGTTATAGCAAACAAGGCCCCAAGACCTTTTCTACCAATGATGTAATTAGAAAACTGGTTTGAGCTTAACCACATATTTTAGAAATAAAATTTGCTGCATTTCAATTGATTAAAAAGAAAAATAGTAGTGAGATGTTACATGGTTGATGTGAATTCCTCGAAGGTGAACCTGTATTTACTTGGCCTTTTTGGAGCAACAAGTTGTATTATAAGGTTTAGGAGGAGGAAACTCTTAACTATTTAGTTGGCGATTCACATTTTTTTTTCACGTTATTTTTTGGGTTGATTTTGGTATGTGATTTCCTGTGCAGGATGGATTTATTTGGAAAAGTGTGGTATGACAGAATTAACAAAAGCGGGCGAGTGTTTCTCTTTAGCTAGAAATTATAAAATTGCTGCTGAAGTGTATGCTAAGGGAAACTTAGTCAGAGAGTGTTTAGCATCTTGTGTCAATGGCAATTATTTTGACAAGGGCTTACAATATATTGAGAACTGGAAAAAGCAAGCATCGTGGAATAGCATAATCATGGCTAGAATCCCGGAGATCAACAAAATTACACAGGAGTTTTTGGAAAACAATGCTTTGAAATGTTACAGGTCCAAGGATAATGCATCCCTACTGAAGATTGTTCGAGCTTTCCCCTCAATGGAATCCAAACGCAAATTCTTGAAGTCTTTGGACTGTCATGGTGAACTTTTAGTTTTGGAGGAAGAGTCGGGAAATTTCATCATGGCTGCTGAGATTGCGAGGAGGCTAGGATATATTCTGAGAGAGATTGATCTTTTGGAAAAGGCAGAGAAGTTTGCAGATGCTTGCATGCTGATACTTTATTATGTGCTTTCTAACTCTTTGTGGGTGTCAGGAAACCAAGGTTGGCCGTTGAAGTCATTTCCTAAAAAAGCGGAACTTTTAAATAGAGCTATGTCAATTTCAAAGAAGGATTCTGGAACATTTCCTGCATCTATCTGTGCTGAGGCTGAGATTTTATTACCCAAGCAGAGTAACTTGTCTGAAATAATCCAGTGTTACAGAGCTTCAAAGAAATATGAATCACTATCTGGTGAAATTTTATCTGTTCGAAAACTTCTGGATGGTCATTTTCAAGTTAAACAAGTCAAGTATGAGCTGGATTCTGAACTGCACCTTGATCCAGAGTCATTTGATGGTATAATATCTAGGAACCAAGTTTCTGTTGGAACCTTGGTTTTTGTTTGGAATTTATGGAAGGAACACAGTTTAAAAATCTTAGATTGTCTGGACAGAATTGCAAAGCTAGATTTCATCAAATCCGAAGGTACTGTCCAGTTCTGTTTTAATTACTATGGAGTGAGAAAGTTGCAGGATAATGCTGCCTTTCACTTACTGAACCCTGATGCTGCATGGGCTAGAAATGTTGTTAAAAATTTCACGAGGAACAAGGTGGTGACTGTTGAAGCTTATAATTTTGCCCCAGCTGCTCGAGAATTCTGGCATCAGGAATTAATTTCTGTTGGTTTTTGAGTGTTGGATGTTCTTCAAGTAGTTTATAAAAGTTGTAAGCTTTCCAAATGCAGCCAAAGCATGTGCCTGCTTCACATTTTTGACATAGCTAAGTTTTTCATTGGCTCAGAAATCAGTTAAACTGAAGGATTTAGAAGCCATCAAGCTGCAAGGCTTTATCAAGCTATCTAGTAAATTTTTTGACTTTGTTTTCCCGCTGGACTTCCGACAATCTTTCACCGCAAACATGATCTCTCTGAGAGAAGCTGAACTTTCCAGGAGTTTACTAGAAGAAATTTTCTGCAGAAATATTAGAACAATGAGCAAATTAACTTACAGGCAGATTGGATGTGCGGTGATGATCTTGCTGGGATATGGCAAGCCTAAGTATAGCCTTTTTGTTAAAATTGCTGAAAGGCTTCCAATGGACTCATCTTGGAAGTCATTCATTGAGAATCTCAGAAGAACTATGGAGTCAGATTCTGTACAAGTATCTGATCTTAGCAATTTCGTTTCAAAAGGTGCAGTATCAGAATCTGAAACTCTTCCCTCTGCCACTTTTGTTGCTGGAGTTCCTCTTGAATCTGCAGGGTGCTCCCCTGAAACTTTGAGTCATGAGTTGCACGAGGCATTGCAAGAAACTTATAATGCTAACTGGAGGACGTATGGCTATATATCTCCCAATTGTTTCTTTTATCTTGTGCAAAGACTTCTGGATTTGGTGCCTCACTCTCGGGGCTTCTTTTTCACTTCTAAGTCTTCATTTCTGGAATATCTAATGTGTCTTCCATCGGATGGCAATCCCATAGCCAGTTTATTCAACTATAAGAACTCCTATTCTGCACATATAGTTGAGTTTGCAGTCAGAGTAGTCGAGCATTCTCTTCTAAACATAGAGGAGACTGCGGAATGGATTAGTATCTCTAATCTTGATTCTACTTGCTATCTTCAGGTGATGATGCTGAAAATTATTGTGATTCTGTGTCTATTGTGTCTGAACTGGGATGTGCCCTTGGATAGACTGTATGAGAAGCTGACCGTGCCCCACATCAGAGCGCAGCTGCCAAGTGAATTTCACGGAGCCCTTCAACGTAGTCATAAGAATGGTACGTCGTTTCTAGCTGCAGTGGTTGAAGCTTTAGAGATTATTGGCGACCCTCTTGTGATTGTAGATTCCATAGAAAATGATCTCAAGTTTGCCTGTCCCAATGCTATCTTTCTTGACTTCAGGTCCTTCTCATGCAAGAATGAGATCATGAAAGTGTTGTGGACATGGTAGAAATTGGGGGCAAATTGGAGGACTTTGGGAGTAGGGTTTGTGTTGAAGAAAAATCGAATCTTGAAGGGAGTTGTGAATTGGGGATTTCTGATCGAGAGAAGAGGTGAGAAGGGAAAAGAACGTCGGGTCAGACCCACTATTGGGCTGAAGAAGTGGAATCCATCTTTAATTATGAGTTTAAGTAATTCCTTGAAGAGGCCCAATTCCTAATGGCCCAGTTCAGTATTTTAGGAAATAGCATATGCTTTATATGTAGGATTTTAATATCATGATGTAAGCACCTGGACTATAAATATCAGGTTTATGAACTTTATTATCAAGAAATGAATTAGCCGTCTATCCCCTACTTTCTCTATAT
Organism: Perilla frutescens; assembly: GCA_026008535.1. NCBI lineage: Eukaryota > Viridiplantae > Streptophyta > Magnoliopsida > Lamiales > Lamiaceae > Perilla > Perilla frutescens. The sequence continues at coordinate 46,242,201 of BRKX01000010.1, read as the reverse complement.
CTCCTTCATTTCTCTCTACAATTCCTTTCCCTTTCTTATTATCAAGAATAAATCTTTATTATCGATTTACAATCCCAATATACATATTATACAAATCTACAACAAGGACATTCCCAACTGTTTGCAACATTTGGTATTTTAGAGCCCAGGTTCTGAAAATGGCGGAGGGCACCAGACTACGCGAGTTGCAAGAACAACAAAAATTGTTAGATCAAGTATTAAAAGCAAAAGCCTTAAAAAGGGAATCAGCTGAGCTAAAGATGCAGGAGCAAATCACCAAGGATAATGATGAATTGAGAGGTTTCATACATGGAGTTAATGGAAAATTTGATAATCTGGCCAACACCTTGGGTTCCATTCAACTGCAACTATCAAACATGGACAAGGGGAAGAGCGTGGCCAATGAGAGTTCTATCTTGGGCAGCCCAAATCAGGGAGGCCAGAGTATGACCAACCAACCTAGGCCACACCAGATGATTCCCACCAGAGAATGGCATGACACAGGTAGAAACTCAACCTCACACTTTCCAAAATTGGATTTCCCTAGATTTGATAGGGAACAACCTAGGGCATGGATTCTAAAATGTCAAAGTTATTTTAGAATGGTAACTAATGTACCTGGTGATCAAAAGGTTACATTAGCCACCATGCACTTTGATGGGAAAGCTTCCCAATGGTACCAGAATTTGCCCCTAGATGAAGTTGATCTCTCATGGGAGCAATTCCTAGAAGTGGTGTCTGCTAGATTTGAAGAGATTAAGGATACCAAAGTTATAGCAGAGTTCAACAAGTTTAAACATGTGGGGTCCTATACAGACTATGTAGAAAAATTTGAAGAGCTAAAAGCCTGCATGTTGCTGTTAAACAAAGGGCAGTTTACTGAAGATTATTTCATAGTAAGTTTTATTAGTGGATTGGGGGAGGAGATTCAACCTCTAATTCACATGTTTAAACCCTCTACACTCAGCCATGCAATAGAGCTGGGGCAGCAACAAATTCTCAACCTAGAAGCCATGACTAAGAAGTTCAAGGGGGGTACTAAGCCTAATCTGGCTGTAAGGAGGGAGTACTCTAGCAGTCCCCCTAATACCAAATCCACAACAGCAACTACTAAACCACCCTTCAAATTCCTTACAGCAGCAGAGATGGCAGCAAGGATAGAGAATGGACTATGCTATAACTGTGATGAAACTTTCACAGTGGGGCATAGGTGCAAATCCAGGATTTCTTACATGATTATGAGTGAGGAGGAGGAATTAGCTCATGTGCAGTCAATGTCTACTGAAGGTGAAGAACCCTTATCTACAGAACTAGAGGAAGTCCCAATGGCCCTGAATATTGTTTCTGGAGAAGGGGGCTTTACCACTATAAGGGTTTATGGGCAAGTGGGGAACCACAAACTTCACATACTAATAGATTCAGGGAGCACACTTAGTTTCATCAGAGAAACCACAGCAAGAGACCTGGGATGCAATCTAGAACCTACAAAGCCTTTATTGGTTAAGGTTGCTAATGGTAACAGAATGGTTAGTTCTACAAAGGTGAATGGCTTCAAGTGGTATATGCAGGACCACCAGTTTACCTACTCTCCTAGAACTCTAGCAACAGAAGGTTGTGATCTGATATTAGGGGGTGACTGGCTCAAAGCTTGCACTCCCATAGAGTTGGACTATGACAAGATGACATTTACTGTCAACTTGTTGGGAAAGAGGGTCAAAATTCAGGCATTAACAAAAATGGGAGAGTGCCACCTAATTTCTGAACACAGCCTCTACCAGATGATACATCAGACACCTTCCTGCCCAATTGCAGAAGTGTTTATGGTGAAAATGAAGGCAGATTACCATGAACACAATTTGAAACTGGAAGGCCTGCTCAGAGAATTTAGGGATGTGTTTGAAGAACCCAGAGAACTGCCACCTAGCAAAGGCACTGAGCATCAAATAGTGCTCAAGCTAGGGAGTCTTCCCAAGCACAAATACCCCTATAGAGTATCTCATGATCAAAAGGCTGAGATAGAAAGGATAGTCAAGGAGCTACTGGACAGTGGCATGATACAGGACAGTAGAAGCCCTTTTGCTTCACCAGTCTTGTTGGTAAAGAAAAAAGATGGGACATGGAGGATGTGTGTGGACTACAGATACCTAAATAGTCTAACCATTAAACATGACTATCTCATACCCATCATTGAAGAGCTTTTAGATGAACTACAAGGGGCCAAATTCTTTTCTAAGATTGACCTCAGATCAGGGTATTTTCAGATCCTAATGAAGCCTGAACACAGATACCTAACAGCCTTTAGCACCCATAATGGCCACTATGAATTCCTAGTGATGCCATTTGGCTTGTGCAATGCCCCTGCCACTTTTCAATCATTGATGAACAAGGTATTTGGACCACAGCTCCGTAAATCAGTCCTTGTTTTCTTTGATGACATCCTGGTCTATAGTCTAACCTGGGAGGAGCATTTAAAGCATCTAAGGGAAGTTTTGGCTATCTTAAGACAACACAAACTCTTTGCTAAACAAAGCAAATGTCATTTTGGTCAAGAGAAGATAGAGTACCTTGGTCATATCATTTCTGCAAGTGGAGTATCCACTGACCCAACCAAGGTAGCCTCTATGAGTAGTTGGTCAATGCCTACTAATCTGAAGCAATTAAGGGGTTTTCTGGGACTCACAGGATACTACAGAAGGTTTGTGCAAGGATATGCTTCACTATGCAAGCCACTCACCTCCTTATTGAAGAAGGGAGCTTTCCACTGGACTCCAGAAGCCACCACAGCTGTTGAGACCCTCAAACAAGCAATGGTGAATACTCCTGTACTGGCATTACCAGATTTTACCCTGCATTTCATCCTAGAAACTGATGCAAGTGGGAAGGGAATAGGGGTTGTTCTCATGCAGAGGTGCAGACCCATATCCTACATGAGTAGGGCACTCTGCCCTAGGAACCAGTCCCTCTCCATCTATGAGAAGGAGTTCTTAGCAGCGCTTATGGCTGTGCAAAAGTGGAGGCACTATTTACAGGACCATAAATTTATTATAAAGACTGATCAGCAGGCTCTAAGACACCTCCTAGACCAGAATATCATGAATCCTACGCAGCAAAAGTGGATTACAAAGTTATTGGGGTTAAACTATGAGATTCAGTACAATAAGGGCATTTGTAACAAGGCTGCAGATGCCTTATCTAGGAAGCTATCTACCCCAGAGGATTGCTGCACTATTACTACTGCAGTACCAGTCTGGCTGCAGCAGGTAGTGGAAAGTTATACTAATGATACTTGGGCTACTAACATCTTGAATTCCAAGCTTCTGGACAGGGACACGTATCCAGATTATGAGGTTATGGGTGACTTGCTTAAATATAAAGGCAAGATTGTCATTGGGGCTGGGACTACTATTAGACAACAACTCCTCAGAGAAATGCATGATTCACCTTATGGGGGGCATTCTGGGATCTATGGCACTTATATCAAGTTGAAGAGACTATTCTACTGGCCTCACATGAAAGGTGATGTTGAGCAATGGGTGAGCAAATGCAACACTTGCAGTGTTAGCAAAGCTTCTGGAGGGCCTTACCCGGGGTTATTGCAGTCCTTGCAGATCCCCAGTCAAGCTTGGACACATATAACTATGGATTTTATAGAAGGCCTGCCTACTTCCTTCCACAAGAATGCAATTATGGTGGTGGTGGATCGATTGACAAAATATGGGCATTTTATATCTATCTCCCACCCCTACACAACTCAGTCTATAGCTAAAAAATTTCTGGACACTATTTATAGGCTTCACGGTCAACCATAGAGCATTGTCACAGACCGAGACAAAATCTTTACAAGCCTATTCTGGAAGGAGCTATTCAAACTCATGGGGACTACTCTCGATATGACATCAGCCTACCATCCCCAGTCTGATGGCCAGACAGAGAGAGTAAACTAGTGTTTCGAAACCTATCTCAGGTGCATGGTTCATCAACACCCTAAACAATGGTCTAAGTGGCTTCCCCTCGCTGAATTCTGGTACAACACTAATTATCATACCAGTTTGAAAGCTACCCCCTTTCAAGCCCTTTATGGGTATCCCCCACCCCAACATTCACTACAATCTTATCTCTCTACTGGGAATACAAAAGCCAAGGAACTGGTTACCGACAGGAAGCAGTTCATGACAGAGCTCAAAGCTAACCTACACTTGGCCCAGAACCGAATGAAGGTATATGCAGACTCAAAAAGGACTGAAAGGGAATTCGAGGTAGGGGATCTCGTGTACCTCAAGCTTCAACCTTTCCGACAGCAGTCAGTCGCTCTTCGTAAGAACAACAAGCTGTCGGCTAGGTATTATGGCCCTTATAAGGTGCTAGAACGTGTGGGAAGGGTAGCCTATCGGCTAGGGTTACCTGCGGGTTTGAAGATCCACCCGGTCTTTCACGTCTCCTTACTGAAGAAGGTCCTGAGCAGCTCCATTATTCCTACCGCAGCTCTTCCGGTTCATGACAGTGAGGGGCTTTTCTATCTTGCCCCTTGTGCCCTAATTGCAGAACGGATCGTCCACCGTAATGGGGTCGAAGTTGTTCAAAGCTTGGTTCTTTGCGGTGAGGCCGGTAATAGCCTGACATTCTGGGAAGATTCCGTCCTCGTGACAAAATTATTGGGCAAGATTGATCCTTGCGGACAAGGATCTAAAAACAGAGGTGGTAATGTCGTGGACATGGTAGAAATTGGGAGTAAATTGGAGGACTTTGGGAGTAGGGTTTGTGTCGAAGAAAAATCGAATCTTGAAGGGAGTTGTGAATTGGGGATTTCTGATCGAGAGAAGAGGTGAGAAGGGAAAAGAACGTCGGGTCGGACCCACTATTAGGCTGAAGAAGTGGAATCCATCTTTAATTATGAGTTTAAGTAATTCCTTGAAGAGGCCCAATTCCTAATGGCCCAGTTCAGTATTTTAAGAAATAGCATATGGTTTATATGTAGGATTTTAATATCATGTTGTAGCACCTGGACTATAAATACCAAGTTTATGAACTTTATTATCAAGAAATGAATTAGCCGTCTATCTCCCTACTTTCTCTATATCTCCCTCATTTCTCTCTATAATTCCTTTCCCTTTCTTATTATCAAGAATAAATCTTTATTATCGATTTACAATCTCAATATACATATTATACAAATCTACAACAAAGACATTCCTAACTGTTTGCAACAGAAAGCACTGCTTTCCACGAACACTGATATGACTACCACTGTGAAATCCTTAGAAAAGACGTCAAAATTTGATGTCTACTTGAGTTCAGAGAATGGAGGAGAGCGTAACATGCAAATAAAGTGTTCTATTCTTCGTGAAATGTCTGATGCATTAGAGTCACTCATAAGTACAGGGGATGGAGATTTGAAAAGTTTGGTGTTGAGAAAGAAGGTTCGTCTTTAATCTTAGAAGTTGTTGTACATGTCTGATATGGTTCGTGTAGCTGATACAGTTCTCTACTCTCCTGCAGGTGGAGCTTTTAGCAGTTGGAGTGGCACAATTAGCCGAATAGAGGTCTCATTCTGGTGAATATGAAGATTTTTATGGGGAAGCAAGCAACATGATTGGGGAATTCCACATGTTTTTTTCTTTGGTGGATATAAGGTTAGTCCCTCGATTGTTTTTTTCCAGCCATGTATAGTCATTATGAGTGTTCTTGAATTATTGGATTGGTCCTTGCTGCGAGTTCAATGTGGAAGAGATTGAAGAAGTTGGAGGCGAGACTGCCTGAGGTACGCAGATTATTGAGAATGGTTATGATGCAGAATGGGATGAGTGTGGTCTCTGAAGATAGAAAAGCTGGTGTTGAATGCAGTCAAAGAAAAGGAAAGAACAACAAGAAGAAGAATAATAAGTCGAGAAAAGGGAAAGGTGGAGGTCCATGGAAGTAATTAAATTCAACTTACGTATATATTTTGCATGGAGATGGAAATCTTTTGTTGTTGTGGGAGTAACAAACATACTCAGCAGTTAGCAGCAACGTCTATTGTCTATTGTACAAGGCTTCGTTTCTTTTTGTTACGAAATTACCAATTATATATTTAGTAATTAGGCTTTTATCTCTGAGTTGCAGCTTGCCATTAGGAAATAAATAGATAATCACAATCTTTTGATTTATTTCTATTACGAAATACGAGTGTGGTTTGATTTTCTATGAATTAAGGTTAGCCTCTGCCTCGTTATAGAGCCGGTCTCTTGTGCGGCGCCCTTTCCGACGGATGGACCGGCCTATCCTAGGTCAGGATGGCCCTCAAACCACTCCAAATCTGCAAATAAATAAATGAAATTTCCAAAATTTTAAAATAATCGTAACTTTCTCATTTTTAATTGAACTAGTGGTGATCACGCGCAATATTGTATGAATTTTTACTAAAATATGTAAAATTAAAAGTTATTTTGAAATTTAAAATTTTATAAGCTATATTATAATTAGAAAATAATAATAAATATCTAATAAATGATTAGAGTAAGATTATATATATATATAACATTAAAATGAATTTATTTATCTAAAAATAAAAAAATAAGTAATGTATCATTGTGTTAAATTCTATATTGAATATGTATATCTTCTAAAGTACAAATTAAGCATATATGTGAAATATAATAAAAGTGTACATAACAAAAGAATAATATTTAAATTGATTTAAATTTAAAACTATATATATATATATATATATTGAGCAAGTGTAGATTCTCATATATGTGAATACAATAACCAAACTTTTTATTACGATCAACATCTCTTTGAAATTCTTCTTGAATTAATATATTTTTATATTAAAATAGAACATTTTGTCAATATTTTTTTTACTAATGATTTTTGGGCGAACCTATGATGATAAAAAAAAAAAAACTTTCCATGCATTATACTCCCTCCGTCCCATAATTATAGTCCATTATTCCTTTTTGGGATGTCCCAAAATTATAGTCCTATTCTAAATTGGGATTGTATTTAAATATTCTTTTACAAATATAACCCTATTTAATATAGTATGAATGCAATTAATATAGTAAAAAATAAGGGCAATATAGGATAATTATTGTAAATTGTATATTTTCAATACATATTAAATGTGATTTCTTAATCTGTGTGAATTATCAAAAAGGCTATAATTCTGGGACGGAGGGAGTATAAGGTATCAAACAAAATTCATTACGGTTTCAAAAAGGGATATCTCTTTTGTGGTTATATTGGTTTTAATTTCTCAAATCAATATCCTAGTAAAAATTGAAGAAAGTAGATTAAAATTATAATATTTACACCTTATAGTTAGGTGTGTTTCTAAATATTCCACATATTTTTCATATAAGGCTATGTTCGTAAATTCATTTTAAAAAATATAAGGCTTTGAAAATATATTTTTGAACATACATGATCAATAGCTTAGGGAAAAAAACAATTATTGAACGTATTTTCAAACCTATTGATCATATTTATAATTCAATAGTTTTCAGATCCAAAATTGAGCGACAAAACATCAATATTTATAAATTTAAATCACATTTTTATTACAAATTCAAAGTATACATGACAAGTATTAACTTATTCTAGCATTTCTGTCTCCCTCTTTTCAAATTTGAAAAATTAAATTATGACACCTCTTTTTATCTCTCAAACATGAACACTTCTCGCTCACACGTGAAAATTTCTCTCTTTGATTTTGTAGCATATGTGAATTATATATGCTTTTAAATTGGTTAAAACTATTTTTTTTTAATTGAGAATAAAATTGGATCCAAACATTGGCCCGTCTTATGAATTTTGACCTGTAAGATGGTCTTACATAAGCTTTTGTCATATATGAAAATAATGAAGTTTAGAGAGAATTGCACGACACAATGCTCTATTCTCTCTCCTCAAGGTTTTCACGTCATCATCGTTAACAATGGATTCTTCACTGATTAATTCACAAGCAATTGTCGGAAATTCTCTTCAATCTCAGTCTAATGATTCCTCACGAACATTAGATATAAACAACCCTAGGGAATCCTCTTGATCTCTAGAAAATAATAACAAAAACCCTAGCCCTAATTCGGCAAATAGGGTTCTGTCACATTCATCAACTTCGCTGCATGGGGTCTCATATGCAGCAGTTGTTAATTCTACTATTTCAGATCGTCACCTTGATCTTTTTACCATGTCGTTATCCCGCATACAACCTGTTTGTAGGGGTAATTTTTGCTCGGTATCTATCCCAGATGATTTATATAGATCGTAAATTAGGAAATTTCAATTTGCATTGATTGGTCGTCTGATTATGTTAAAGAGAGACAAGCTCTGGGGCGCGGCGAATCTTAAATTAAATTATAGAAGCTTTGGGAGCCCGTCGCTGATTGGGATTTCGATTGGGAAAGGTTTTTTTACCCTGCAATTTTGCTGATTGGGATTTCGATTGGGAAAGGTTTTTTTACCCTGCAATTTTCTTATGTGGCAGATCAACTAAAGGTACGTGCTTTGCAATCCTAGAATCTCCGACCTGGATTTCTTAGAATTCGGGAATGGGTACCTGATTTTACGCCATATAAGATTAAGTCTATGTTGACTCAAGTTTGGGTTCGAATTTATAACCTATCGATTGAATATTGGCATGCGGAAGTTTTGGTTGGTATCGTACGCTCGGTGGGAACTCCTCTCAAAATTGATGGTACTTATATTCATGATAATGTTGGACATTTTGCTCGTGTGCTCATTGAGGTAGATATGACACAATCGCTACAGACCTCAGTGATGATTGATAAAGGGGATGCATCCTTTTTTTGTAGATCTTCATTATGAGAATATCCTTTTATTTTGTAATGAATGTCAAGTGGTAGGTCATGCTACTAGTAAGTGTCGTAGTGCTCGACTGTAGTCTTCTAAAGAGGATGTTAAGGGTGATTTGGGTGATGGGATTGTGGCAGACAATGTAGATCAAGCTCCTAACATGAAAGGAGTAGTCTCATCAAAGCCTCCTCAATCGACGAAAGAATGGGTGGCAAAAACTTTCGGAGGTTCTAGGGATCATAATAATGCTTCAGGTAAGGAGGATAGGAATGTTGTTCCTATCTCGAATACATTTGATGTTTTGATGGAGGTAACTGTCCCGGTGCCCTCTATTTCTAAGGTTTCGGGGGGTGTCTGCTTCTAAAGAGAAATTTCTGTCAGATAAAGGGGCTATCACAGATACGGTCATTGCTCAGGACCATGATGATATTCTGAAACAAAAAGATAATGGTCAAAAGGATATTCTGTTGCAGAAGGAAGATAATGTTGACAAGGAACAAAATGATGATGGCAGTCTTGCTAATTATTCGGTTAATTAGTTGCAAGGGGTTGATACTCATGAAGGAATGCAATCTTCAAGCTCTGGGAGTGGAAAGGGAGTTCAAAAGGTGGCTGAGCCAGATGCTGAGCATGGTGATGAAGGGTCCATGTAGTCTGCTCCAAAACGAGTGTATACTAAGAGGAAGAACGTTCCTGCTAATGAGTTGAGGTGTTCTGAACATTTAAGACCAGCTGATGCAGTGGATAATGTAGAAGATTTGGTAGCATATGTGTTATCTGAACCTAACAATGCTGCTTTACGCAATATGGACCTGGTTTCTAGGGTTCATTTGAAGGATAAAAGGTTGATGCAGGGGATTCTCGTCCCCTGCAATCAGATACACACTCTCAATGAATGTGCTATCATGGAATATTTACGGGATAGCAACTGAAGTTTCATGTAATATGCTGCGTAAACATGTTAAGCTCTTCAAGCCTGAAATTTTAGGGTTATTGGAGCCGCCTACTAGGTTCGAGAAGATTTCCAACTCATATTGGAGGTCGTTAGATTTAATCCCTCTTTTTCAGAATGATCGGGGAATTCTGAGTTCAAATATTTGGATGTTTACTAGTCGTAATGTGCAAGCCTCTATTATTTTCTCTTCTGATCAATGTGTGATAATTTGAGCTTAAATGAATCAATTTTCTACCCATGTGGCAATCGTGCATGGCTCTTCATCTTACATTAAGCGCCGACAATTGTAGTTGGATCTTAGTGTTTTGCAGGGGACATTCATTATTTTGGGAGATTTTAATGCGGTGCATGGGGCACATGTAAGAAGGAGCAAAACTATGCCTTCTCCTTTGGCTTGTTTGGATTTCAATAACTTCATTGATGATATGGGGGTTATGGAAATTATTAGTAATGGTCTCTCTTTTTCTTGGTCCAGTCGTTATTTTTTTTCAGAGCATAGAGAGAGTAAATTGGATCGGGCGTTAGTCTTGGATGATTTTATGAATGCTTGGGTCTCTATATCTGCAACGCTTCTTCCTAGGATTTGCTCGGACCATTCTCTTTTGGTGGTCTTTTGTAAATCTCCACAGCATTCGGGCCCTCATCCGTTCAGGTTTTGGAGCATGTAGATGTCGCATGAAAAAATTTTAGACGTTGTTCGGGATTCTTGGAAGATTAAGATTAATTCAAGTAGCAAGATTCGACAGGTCATGCCAAAACTCAAGCGGCTGAAAGGTGCTCTTAAAGAATGGAATGTGAAAGTTTTTGGTAATTTTAATTCTCAAATTGTTGATCTGAAAAAGAGATTATGTGAGGTGTAGGAGGAGATTTCTACAATCGGATACAATGATATTCTCATTGATAAGGAGATTGAGTTGCAAGCTGAGATTAATGGCCATTTACTCGTGAAATCGTCTCATATGCAACAACATAGTAGAGTTGATTGGTTGAATGACGAGGATCGAAATTCTAAATTTTTTCACGACAGTATTCATGCTAGGCATGCTCAAGCATCGATCAATATCATCTCTAATAAGAGAAAGATTGTTCATGATCAACAACGTATTTCAGCTCATGTTGTTGATTATTTTGAGAATTTATTTCGTGATAAAGGTGGGACTATTTCTGATTTTTCCCTTATGGATTCTTAGATTCCTAATCTGGTTTCAATGCAACAAGGTAATAAGTTAATTGAGAAGCCTTCTTTGGAAAAAGTTAAACTTGCAGTGTTCGATTTAGATGCTTACAGTGCAGCTGGGCCAGATGGCTATACCGAAATTTTTTTTCACGTTGCATGGGATATCATTACTTTGGACGTTTATAATGCCATGTTGGAATTTTTCACATATGGAGTCATTCCTCCAGGCTTAAATTCTAGTTTTTTGGTTCTTATTCCAAAAAAAGATCGTGCTTTGATGGTAGAGGATTTTAGGCCTATCGCTCTTAGCAATTTCTTTTTCAAGATCATCACGAAAGTTCTGGCTACTCATCTCAATAAAATTGCTTCGCTCATTGTCTCTAATTAGCAGTATGGATTTATTCAAGGACGGAACATTCATGATGCTATTTTGATTGCTTCTGAAGAGCTCAATTCTTTGAATCGTACTCATGATGGTCAGAATATGGCTTTGAAGGTGGATATTACGAAGGCTTTTGACACATTGCAATGGCAGTTTTTGCAACATGTTCTTCGTAGATTTGGATTTCCAGAGACGTTTTGTGCTTGGATTGGATCTATTCTCAGTTCTGCAAGGCTTTCGATCTTGGTTAATGGCTCGCCAATTGGATACTTTGCTTGCTCTCAAGGTATCTGTCAAGGTGATCCTTTATCCCCTTACTTTTTGGAATCGCTGAGGAGGTGCTTAGCTACTTATTTATGTCTATGATTAATGAGAAGAAGTTAATTTCTATGTCTTATGGTCATCGGGCTCTCTTTCCTACTCATATTTCGTATGCCGACGACGTTTTCCTTTTTTGCCAAGCTTCTTTAGCTAATGTGGCGGTTGTTGTGGATATTATGGATATTTATGCTAGTTTATCGGGGCAGGTGTGTAATCGAGCTAAATCATGAGTTTTCTTTGGAAAATGAGTTCGTCCTAGGGTTCGATTGGAGATTGATACTCGGCTGGGTTTTACAATCGGTACTTTTCCTACGATATATTTGGGTGTGCCTATCTTTGATGGAATACTGAGGATTAGACATATAAACTCATTAGCAGACAACATTTTAGCTAAGTTTGATCGATGGAGTGGACGAACTTTATCTACGGCGAGTCGGCTTTGCTTGATTAAATTCGTTATCACTAGTTCGGCCATTCATTCCATGATGGTGTATCATTGGCCTACGTCTTTGATTCGAAATTTGGACATGACGGTGAGAAATTTCCTTTGGAAAGGTGATATTGCAATTCGTTCCTTCACGACAGTTAGTTGGGCACGCACTTGTGCAATTATGGATGAAGGAGGCTTGGGGGTGTCATCATTTAAAGATTTAAATCGAAGCCTCCTTATGAAATTAGCTTGGAACATTATTACTTCAAATGCTAGTTCAATGCAGCTGTTTCGTATGAGATATTTGCCTCACCCCCGTCAACCTAAACAAGTTGTTTATTCATCCATTTGGCCCGGGGTTCATGCGTCTATTGGAAATCTGGTTAATGATTCATTTTGTGTTGTTGGAACGGGCTCAACGGTGGATTTTTGGAGGGATAATTGGATTGGATATGCTATAGTGGATCACTTGCAAATTCCCTCAAGTTTGCATGGTAAATTTAATGATAAAGTGGGTGATTTTCTTGTTGAGGGAACGTGGAATTTCACGGAGTCTTTTACCCTTGCTTTTCCATTGATTATGTTGGATATCTTACGTGTTTCCATTATTTCGGGTAAGGATGAAAGGTTCTGAAATAAATCTTTGCATGGCAATGTCTCGGCTAGGCTTGCTCGATTGCATACTCGGCAACATTTTCCCACAGTTAAATGGGGTAAATGGATTTGGAGTTCCTGCATTCATGTTCGACGATCTCTGGTGAATTGGAGGCTTCTTCTATCTCGATTGCCTACATTGGATACTTTACATGATTTCATTGGCCCGGGTATTTGTATGATGTGTCACGGTACTTCGAAAAGTTTGGATCATCTATTTTGGAGTTGCTCCCTTGCGGTAGCTGTTTGGCATTGGATATTTGATATTTTTCAGATGGAGTTGGTTGTGGCTTATTCAATTCATGAGGCTTGTGTGCAGTTTATGAATTGTACTTTTAGCTCTCAATTATCACTTTTATGGAGGTCTGCGGTGGTTACGGTGATTTAGAGTATTTGGACATTTCAAAATAAGACAATTTATAACGATTTGGTTCCCACTCCTCTCATTCTTATTAATAATGTTTGTGTTGCTCTTCGTGAGATTGATTTCATGCATGGCAAGAAAGGATTTATGCGGAATTCTATGACAGACTTACTCACGTTGAAGGCCTTGAAGATTACTCCAAGGGTTTCTCTTCCCACGACCATTCTCATGGTGGTTTGGCGACCACCACCTTTAGGTTGGATCAAAATTAATATAGATGGCTTTTCCAAAGGGGCGTCGGGTTTGATGGCTACTGGAGGCGTCTTTCGTCGACAGGATAGTTCGGTGCTTTATTGTTTCCATACAGATGATGGTGTGGGTTATGCGTTCCTGGCGGAGTTACTTACGGTGATCTATGCTTTGGAGTAGGCTGAAAGACTGTCTCTGGACTTTATTTGGCGAGAGGCAAATCCTATTTATGTGGTGTTGCTCCTTTCTTTGAGGAGTTTGCAGGTTCCTTGGATGTTACAAGCTCGTTGGCGTAGGGTGCTTAATTTTATTAGTAAAATTCATTTTTGTGTTTCTCATATTTTTCATGAAGGCAATAAGGTAGTTGATATGTTAGCCTCTAGTATAGTTCATTCGGGTGTTTGGTTTTATGCTATTCCTTGTATTGTTGATTTTGTTGAATATGATTCTTGTAGTTCTGGTTGCTTTTGGTTTGTTTAGAGAGGTACTCTTTTTCCCATATGGTTTTTCTTTCTTTGGATTTTCCATATGGGTTTTGATGAGGCCCCGGTCCCCTAAGTTATCGACGTGTGATTTCTGGAGCTTTTAAGTCTAGGTTGTTTTTTCTTTAATTTATACAATTCATTAGAGAGATACATTCTTTTTTTATATTTTTATAAGGCTCGTATATATATTCATACCTCATTCATATTATTAATCAATTTGAAATGATTCATGTATCATAAACACTACAAACTTGTATGTTTATGATCTAAATTAAAGGGGGTGTATTGGTTCCAGATTTTGTTAGATTTTTTTGGACTTTAAAAAGTCCATGGATTTAGAAAATCCATTGACTCCGCATGGCGTCTCTCTGGATTTGTAAATGAATTTGTGACGATTTCTACGGATTTGAAATCACTTCTTCCCAGCGCTCACTGAAACACAGCCAGTGATCAATGCGTACCCCAGTGACCGCTGGTGTCCAGCCGCAGCATTAACTAAAACCTAGCGATCGCTGGAAGTAAGCGACTGCTGGACTAAGTACTACATTAGTTTAATTATGTTTCCAAACTGTACTATACATGCTCATACCAAAATTGAGTCGATATTTGATTGACCATGTTAAGTGCATAAATCCTACAATTCTACAACACCACAACAATGAGCAACATCATAAAAATGAATTTCACTATCTATAAGTAACCTCTCCGAGAATTCAACAAGCATATCATGAAAGCAACTGATTGAATCATATGAAATCCTAGAACTTCAATCAAGCATAACGGTTTAACTATCAAATCATTTCGATTCACAGAATTCACCGACAAGAAAACACTAACACAATCCAACCAATACAAAACCTGCGCATTTAGATCCCTCTCCAACACGATATCAGAAACTGTGATCTGCACGACCCCTTTGTACCCGGTGATCCTGCGTCGTACCCTTGCAACAACACCCAGCTGAATTTCAGAAGCAAACTTGAGCGCCATTTACGCAATTGATCGAACACCTGATGGGCACCGCCTCGAGAAGTAAGGCGAGGTGAGTTGGTTGAGCCAGAGGACACAAGGGATGCAACCAGTGCCATCATCAATGGTGAAACGGAGGAAGTAAGGCGAGGTGAGTTGGTTGAGCCAGAGGACATAAGAGATGCAGCCAGTGCCATCATCAATGGTGAAATGGAGGAAGTAAGGCGAGGTGAGTTGGTTGAGCTAGAGGACACAAGGGATGCAGCCAGTGCCATCATCAATGGTGAAACGGAGGAATTTGTCGGGTTTGAGATCGCGAGTCACAATGACTCCGACCGACTCAGCGCGTGAAAGTCGAATCCCTTTACGAAAGAAGGTTGATGGGTCTGATCAGTTGGGCGAAAGAGAGAGAAAATCGAAGGCTAAAAGCTTCACGTGAGTGTTGTAGAGATCCATGAAAGAACACCCAGCGGCCGCTGGCGTACACCACGCGTTGGGGTATTCGATTTGAACGCCTCAGCGGCCGCTGGAGTACACTGCACTCTGGGGTTTACGAATCCATGAAAATCTCATGTGCAAAGGTCGGATTTCATCCTTTGTATTTTTTAGGTGATTTTGAGGTGAAATCCAATAGAATCACTAACATTTTAAAGTCTATGGAGTTTTGAATACATCTAGATTTTTTAAGACATTTTAAAATCTGTGTTGAATACCTTTGGATTTTTAAAGACTTTTAAAAGTCTGGATTGAATACACCCGGATTTTAAAAGTCCAAAAAAATCCTACAGACTCTCTATCCAATACACCCCCATAAATTGATATCAATAAATATATTAATACTTAGATATATTAATGTTCTCATCATTAATTCATTGATTAATAAATATTGATTGTCACTATTGTCATTATAGTGTAAGAGATACTAAAAGAATATATATTCTTGATTTACATACTATGTATATATACCATATTATCTTAAAGTTACTTGTAAGCATAAATTTCTATTAGTTCATGTAGTTGAAATATTAACCTCTATACATTTACAGTTATATAAAATAATATATATATATATATATATATAGATTTTATAAAACACTTTGTGTTCTCTCTAATATTAATTAATGAAAATAATGGAGTTTAAAAATATATTTATTTTTTAATATCTAAGACTCATATATTCACGTTATAAAATGTATTATATTTTTTGCTATCTTTTTCCCCTTTGACTAATCTGGTGATTGTCTAAATAAAGTTGAATCGTAAATAAATCATTTAATTGAATTGAAATTGTTTGGATGAATCTATGAAATTGATAATTTAGATTACTTCTTCCTCTATTATATCAACTCTTAATTTTCTTCATTTATCTTTATTTGTCTTTAGTTATTTATTTATCTTTAGTAGATATAAATAAAACATTGAATACGCTACCTATTTAATACTTAGAAGATTGACGTTGTAGTACTCACATTATGATTAAGTTTTTAGTCTCTATGGAATACGATCTTGCTCAACATTGTATTACAGGTACTTCGTATACTTGTGGATAACTAATGAGAAGTCGAATAATTGTAATGTAATAAAATAAATATTTGGTTGAGAAGTGCAAGAAATGATATTTAAAAAATAAATTGTTATAATTGCCCAAATTCAGCGGCTAAAGTCTACATTTTTAATTATAACATTTGTATGTGATATTGTAAAAGTAGTATTATGCTCTAATATAATAGTGTAATTAATCAAAATTTTTCTCTAGTTAAAATAGTATTAGAAAAATTAGTAGTGTTTTAAAATGAATTGTTGTGTGTATGGTAACTTGTTAGGGCCTCTTTGAGACAATATGAGGCCCGATGCGAAATAATGAATATGTTTAGAAGTAAAATATACTACCTCCGTTTCGAAATGTTTGTTGTTTTGTTTTTTTATCTGGAATTAAGAATAAATTTTGTGGACAAATATATACATCCCTCATATATGCCATAAAATCTAATTCATCTATATTTTCCTAAAAAATAACAATATTTTCTCTCTCCATATATTTTTCTCTCTTCATATATTATAGGTAAGTTAAAATCAAGAAATCTTGTAGGATTTGAGAGGGTTAAAATTGAGAGAGAGGATGTCAAATTATATAAAACAACAAACATTTCGAAAGGAGGTAGTATTTTTTTTAAGATAATATACTAATGTGTTTTAAAGAAATTCATTTATTACTTCTCATTTTATCAACAATAAAATCACTTTTAAATGTTCTAAATCTCAAATCGTGACATATTGCTCAACATAAAAACTTACTTCAACAAAAAAATATATATATTATAATTAGCATATCCAATAATATCCGATAGGTAAATATGCATCGGAAAATATTTATTTATATAATACAATATCTCAATAGATGATTTTGTATTTAATTTTATGTCTTAGGTTCTCTTAATGTATACTTTAATTTTGAAAATAAATCAAATCTATTAATATCTAAGTGTTTTTCAAATGTTAGATAAGTTACATGGTTAAAAAATAATTCGTTAGAGATTAAGACATGATAAACTTTATTCAGAAGTCATAGATTTGATCATTTATATATTTAAAATATTTGACTTAACAAAACTTATTAATCGAATGTAGATAATACATATATTTATATAGTTAACTATTTTAATGAAAATAATGAGGCCTGAGGCGATCGTCTCATTTACCTCATAATAAAAACGACATAGTGTTATTTCATTTACTCACACACACACATATATTCTTGTTTTATATATATATATATATATATATATATATATATATATATATATATATATATATATTTTTAAATTACTTGTAATAATATTCGAATTAATATATTCAATGATGAATAATATTTTTTTCTCCAATCTATATATTTGAAATTATCCTCAATGATTTTTTACATTAATATTAAAAAGAATTCTTTAGATTGATAAGTAAATGTGAGGTTTATTTTAATAAAATATGTAATTTTTTTATAAATAACATTTTTATGATTTGGAAGGTATGACATCATTTTTACAACTTAATTATTTTGATAATATGAATTAACTTATCTTTAATAAAAAAGATGAGTGGCCAAAATAACATTTCATTACATATACTATTTTTAATACAAATATGTAAGCAATGATAATTTTTTTGGTGCTCGTATAAGTTTATATCGCTCTTTCAATATATGTACATTACGTAACATTCATAATGCTGAAAAGTATCATTTCAAGAGCCCAAAAGTATCATTTGTATCAATAAAAAGTATTTACCAGAAAAAAAAACTGTTAAGATCAATATCAATCGAAACATTAAAAAGTATCATTCAAAAAAAAAGTATCAGTTGTATCCCTAAAAAGTATCATCCGTTTTCACGATTTTTTTGGTCAACACTTTGACCGAGTCAACGCATTGACTGTCTGATGTACATCTTATGTACAGGAGTTTTTGCGAAAATAATTGACATGAATGCATGTCATATGCATTGAATATATATTAATTCATTATTTATATCTTTTTGGTTTACAAATGTTAGGAAAAACTATCAAGGAACCCCTAGAGTAGGTTTTTATGAGATGTCAAAATTATTCATGAAAAACTGACTCAAATTCAAGTTGTAGATCGGAGCTGACCAATCCAGGGCATCTAAAGGGAACTCAAGCAAAGTCAAAGTCAACCAATCAAGAGTATGGTCTGCAAGCTGAATGATACGTCATTCAGTCAGAAGTCAACTCAACTGAGAAGTCAAGAAGTCGAATCAGTCGAAACAAACTGACAACTAAGTCAGCTGAGCTGAGGGAGAAAAGAGTCAACTAATGGAACCGATAAGAGATCAGTTTAGACTGAAGACTGGAAGTATCCAACTGATGACCAAACTGAAGTAAACAAGACAGATCAGCTGAAGGCCAGAACTGTAGTTAGCCAGCTTGTGATTAGTCAAGCTGACAAGAAAACTCAAGTGAAATCAGTCAAACTGACAAGATAGCTAAGAACTTGAGATCAGTCGAACCGGAGAAACAAGCTCAAAATTGCCAACTGGAGCAATAGCCAAACTCAGCTGACGAGCTTAGAACTGCCAACTGGAGTAATAGCCAGACTCAGCTGACGAGCTCAGAACTGCCAACTGGAGCAATAGCCAAACTCAGCTGACAAGCTCAGAACTGCCAACTGGAACAATAACAAAACTGAGCTGACAAAACCAGAACTGCCAACTGGAACACAAAACTACCAAGAAAGCTGAAGCCAGAGAACCCTGGAGTTTATTGCTCAAACCGCCGAATCCTGGAGCAAATGGTTCAACAAAGATCCTGGAATTAAGTATCCAATGAAGATCGATTGGCAGAGTAACGGCTACTTCAACCAAAAGCTCCAAGCGATCATTAAAGACCATCTTCCATTAATGAGTCAACAGAGCCACCGATCATGGACAATGGAACTCAACGGTCATAAAATCACTCCTCTATAAAAGACGAGTAAATCATAGTTTAAATAAACCAAGTAAGCCAAAGAGAATCCTTCGCCTTCACAACTTTCGCATATACAAGCAAGAGCTTTTCTTTCTCCCTCCCACTCAAGCTCAAGTTCAGGATTTGATAGAAACTGCGAGAGTCCAACTGAGAAGAAGAAATTCATAGAGTCAAGATAATCAGCCAGCTGTTGACAATCCAGCCAGGGCAGCCTTCTCAGTTTCAGCTATACAACGATCAACTACCCAGCTCAATTGAAGGAACACATCAGTTGATACCATCTATTCAAGACTAACCTCTTGAAGATCGAAAGAGATCTAAAACCTTGTAAAGATGACAATAGCACCTACCTTCCTAACGAGCAGTTAGGGACTTCAAGTGTGAGCCGTCGACCCGCTGAGGTAGCGAGCAGTTACCAGGTTCAGCCAATTGTCCTTCATTGTATAATTTGTAAAGAAACTCAAGTTATATAGTGAAGTTGCCCTTCTGCGGAAGGAAGAGAGGACGTAGAAGTTTGAGACTTCGAACCTCTATAAATCGCTTGTGGGCTGTACTATTTTGGTTATTGCATATCCTTGAACTGCACACAATATCACACAAGCCGCACTCAAATTGTCTTAACTGATCAATAAGTTTGTGCATAGATAAGTTTTACTAAGCGAGTCAAAAGGCCCTGTTATTCCGCATTTGAAGTAAAAAGTTTTAATCAGTTTATTCACCCCCCCTCTAAACTGATATCGACTCGCTCGGGACCAACAAGTGGTATCAGAGCGGTTGATTCTAAGGATCAGCTGTTTCTGTAGATCAACTGAATGAGATCTACTTATCTGTGCTAACACTTCAGCTATGGAAAACTATAAGCTACCTTTATTTTCAGTTGAGAATTATGATAACTAGAGCAGGAGAATGAAGGCTCATCTTTGCTCAATTCATGAAAATATGTGGGAAGTCATCGAAGATGGTCCAATCATCATCATGATGGACAATGATGCTCACATAGTTGATATCAATCAACCAGCATGGATTCCAAAGCCAACTAATCTTCTCACCGGCGAAGAGAAGAAGCTAAAAAAATCTAAAGTTCGTTGCTCAAGCCGCATTATTCTAAACTCTAGATGAAGACAAAATGAAGGACACAAAGAACTGCACAACTGCCAAGGAGATATGGGACCTACTAGCATATCTATGCAAAGAGTCCGAAGCCATCAAAGAAAACAAGCTCCAACTGGCAGTCGACAGATATGAATCCTTCAAAATGCAGCCAGAGGAGTCCATCTCAAGCCTTGAAACCAGATTTCTGGGCATCATCAGTGAGATGAACAACCTCGGGAGGAGTTATCCCAATTCTGAGATGAATTCCAAGATATTGGATAATCTTACTGAAGAATGAGATATGAAAGTGATAGCTACAAAGGAATCAAGAAATCTAAATAGTATCACCCCAAGGGAACTATTTGGCTCTCTCAAAGCTCATGAGTACAGTCTAAACCGAAAGAAGGAGGCATCTACATCGTCAGCTCAAGATACAGCTTTCTAGGGTGAAAGGAACCGGTTTAGAGACACTCGAGGAAGGAACAACTTCCGACCTAAGAGCTCACCAGCCAAAGAACATCAAGGCAGATCTTCAACTGAATGAAAAAGAGAAAAAATCTAACTGATGACATCAATGATCAAATCCAATCAGTTACCAGGTTGCTAGAAAAGTTGAAGAGAGTTCGGGATAAACAATTAGTTCCACCTCAAACTGATGAAATCCCAAAAGATGAGAGAACTCATCAACCAGCTGAATGATCAGCTGAACCATTCAGGGGAGGCAACCAAAATCTTGGAGAATGCTTTCACTGTCACAAATAAGGACATTATAGATTTGAATGTCCAGAACTCCCTGAAGACAAGAAAGCCAATGTGAGGAGAAGCTTCTTCAAAAGGAAAGCAATGGTTGCAAACTTTGAGAATGCCGTGCTAGACGATTCGGACTATCCATCTGGAATTGATTCTGACGGCTACAGCTCAGACGATGAAGCGATATTCTGCCTCATGGCTGACAATGATAAAGAGGTTAGTACAGCTGATTCTTAAACCTCTTTTTATCATATAAATGAAGCAACTGTCTCTAGTAATGAACTTGATATGAAACTTATGATGCTAGAAGACCAATTAGCTTCAATATCCTGTCTGCATGTTGAACTGAAAGATGAAAATGATGAACTGAGAAATAAGGTTAGGAAACTGAGCATTGATCATGAAAGATTGAATTATCTTGAGTCTCAGTTTATAGAATTTGAGAAATTGAAATTGAGAACTGCTGATCTAGAAACTGAAAATCAAAAACTCAAGCAAGAGATCCATGAAAAAGAAAAAGTAACTCTGAAGTTCAAAAAGGGATCTCAAACTTTAGATGAGATATTAAATCATCAAAGAACTGGAACTAGCAGCTCAGGGCTAGGATATAGCAAGTTCACTGCCCTAGAGAAAGGAAAAGCAGTTGCCCAACCCAGTGACAAAGGAATTCTAAAAGGATTCACTAGATCTCATGATCAGCTAGCTGAGTCAACCAAAGAAAAAGGAATATTGAAAAATCCTCAAACTCAGTCTAGACAATTTGGTCAGTTCTACCAAACAAAAACACCAGGCCAACTGAAGCCCAATTTCCAGCCAAGACCATCAGTTCATTCAAGTCAATCCACTTGTTCAAAGCCTCCAGTTCAACAAAGACCACCATCTCAACAAAGAATGTCCCCAAGACAAATTGATAGATCAGCCCTCTTTAGAAAGAAAAATCAGTTTAGATCTCAAGCTTATCCTACCAAGAAGTTCAATCAGAACACCTATAGGAGAGATCAAAGAAACTCGTTTGAACCCTACCGTCATTATAATGAGTACCTAGATTCCAGAAATGAGCCAAAAAGGTTCATTCCAATATACCGGAAACATACAAAACACTGGTCTGATCACAGAACTCAAAGGTCTCAAGACCAAAGCGTTTTAGTTGAATTGTTTTATCCAACTAACTCTCAACGCAGGTATCACTCAACTGATTCAAATCAGAATAGAAGAGTTCAGAGAAAATCTAAACTGATCAGGTGATCCAAGTCAGTAGGATCTCTGAATGATAAGAAGCCAAAAGTTTGGCAAGTTTGGATTCCAAAGAACTTAATGTATCAACAAGGACCCGATATGAAACGGGTCCCTAAATGCTAATCCTTATTTTTGCAGGACAAGAGCATCCTATCTATGAAGAAAGCCAAAGACATTTGGTATCTAGATAGCGGGTGCTCCAAGCACATGACCAGAGACAGAGAAGATCTCGACGGTTATGAAAAAGTCAAAGGTCCACTTGTCACATTTGGAGACAACTCCAAAAGTCGAACCATTGGAGAAGGGTTCGTAGTCAAGGGAAAAGTAGTAGTAAATGGAGTCTCCCACATGGATGGACTGAAGCACAAACTACTCAGCATCAGCCAGCTGTGCGGCAATGGCTACTCAGTTGACTTCACAAAAAACTCCTGCAACATAAAAGACAAGTCAACTGGAATAATTCTTCTCACTGGCATAAGAAGAGGCAACATGTACATTGTTGACTGGTCAACCGGCTACTCAGAAGCTTGCTTTCTCTCAAAATGATCAACTGAAGCAAGCTGGCTATGGCATCGACAACTGAACCACCTCAACTTCTAAACAATCAACTACCTAGCCAAGAAAAAGTTAGTTGAGGGGCTTCCCAAGGAAGTATACAAGAAAACAGGTGTATGTGGACCATGCCAAAAATGGAAGCAGGAAAAATCATCATTCAAGAACAAGAGTCATCCATCAGGAACAACTGATTGCCTCTAACTGCTACATATGGATTTGTTTGGTCCAGTTAGACCACAAACTCCAAAAGGCAAAAGATTCACTCTCGTAGTAGTTGATGATTTCTCAAGATACATATGGATGGAATTCTTGAGGAGCAAAGATGAAACTTATGACAAGCTAACGGTGCTGATCAGAAAGCTACAAACTGAAAAGGAAAGATTAGTTCAAAGGATTCGCTCTGATAATGGAACTGAATTTATGAATCAACAAATGATCAGCTTTCTCAGCCAGCTTGGAATCACACATGAACACTCAGCTGCAAGAACTCCACAACAAAACGGTATAGCCGAACGGCGTAACCGGACACTCAAAGAAGCAGCTCGAGCAATGATAGCTGATGCCAACATAGCTAAAAGATACTGGGCTGAAGCAATCAACACAGCTTGCCATACTCAAAATCGAAGTGCTATTGTAGCAGCCCATGACAAAACACCCTATGAGTTGTATAAGGGTCGTAAGCCTTCTATCTCATATTTTAAAATATTTGGCTGTAAATGTTATATTCACAACAATGGCAAGACTCAATTGAAAGCTTTTAGTGCTAAAGCTAATGAGGAAATATTTCTTGGGTATAACTCTCCTCATGCACAAGCTTACAGAGTGTTCAATAAATGAACTCTTGTTGTGGAAATAACATGTCATGTGGTATTTGATGAATTTGCTAATGAGTACAGGAACAAAGAAAGAATAGACACATTAGTTCAAGAACTACCTAGTGAAATTGAGAACTCACAGGACTATGTGGATCACATTGTTCCAGAGCGGCTTGAAGTTTCACTAGAAGAAGGCAATGAAACTGGTACTAAACCAGTTGAGAACAATATGGTCAATGAAGACACAAATCGTGCTGAGACCATAAATCCCACAACTGAAACAGGGGGAAGAACTGACGAAAATGCCGAACCAACTGATGAAAGGGCGACTAATAACGTCACCACAGAAGAGCCAGCTGAAGCTATCTTGCCCAAATGGCTCCGAAGCCATCCAACTGACAAGATAGTTGGAGATCCAAGAAGTTGAGTCCAAACCAGAAGTTCAACTGAGCATGCATTATTCACATGCTTCATTCTCAAACTGAACTAGCAAACGTCAAAGAAGCCTCAGAAGATTCAGACTGGATCATGGCCATGCAAAAAGAACTGAATCAGTTCACAAGGAATGACGTATGGTTTCTTGTTGATAGACCAAAAACCCAGAAGATCATTGGTACAAAATGGGTTTTTCGCAACAAACTGGATGAACAAGGAGTGATCACAAGGAACAAGGCTAGACTGGTAGCCAAAGGATACTCACAAAGTGAAGGGATTAACTTTGATGAGACATTCGTACCAGTTGCAAGATTGGAAGCCATCAGACTATTCCTAGCCTATGCACATCACTTTAATTTTTTACAGTCTACCAAATGGATGTCAAGAGTGCTTTTGTTCAAGGAATGCTCAAGGAGGACATGTATGTCGAGCAACCGCCAGGCTTTGAAATTGGTGATCAAGTCTTCAAACTGAAGAAAGCTCTCTATGGATTGAAACAAGCTCCCAGAGCGTGGTATGAAACTCTCACAACATTTTTGCTGAAAAATGGATTTCAAAAGGGAGTCATTGATCGAACTCTATTCCGAATAGAACGATCAACTGAGATCTTAATGGTTCAAATTTATGTGGATGACATAATTTTTGGATCAAAAAGTAAAGATCTATGCACCTGATTCGCTCAACTGATGCAAAGCGAATTTGAGATGAGCATGATGGGAGAAATGACATTCTTCCTAGGACTCCAAGTAAAGCAGCTGAAAGATGGGATCTTTATCAGCCAGGCCAAGTACACCAAGGAGCTAGTCAAGAAGTTGGGTATTAGTAAAGGAAAAACTCTCAAGATTCCTATGAATACATCAGTTCAGCTAACTCTGGATGAAGAAGGAGAATCAGTTAGCCAAACATATTACAGAGGAATCATTGGGTCGCTACTTTACTTAACAGCTAGTCGGCCAGACATCTCTTATTCAGTCGGTCTATGCGCACGGTTTCAAACCAACCCAAAGAAAATCCACCTTGAAGCAGCTAAGAGGATTATCAAATATCTCAAAGGAACCATAAATCTTGGACTATGGTATCCCAGAGATGACAGTTTGAGTCTAATTGGTTATTCAGATTCAGACTTTGGTGGATGCAAGATCGACAGAAAAAGTACCAGTGGAACATGTCAGTTTCTGGGAAGCAAACTGATATCCTGGTTTAGCAAGAAGCAGCACTCAGTTGCCACGTCAACAACTGAAGCAAAATATGTAGATGTAGGAAGCTGCTGTGCTCAGATACTCTGGATGAAGCAACAGTTGAAGGACTACAAAGTTGAAACTGAAGAAGTCCCTATCTTCTGTGACAACAACAGTGCAATTGCAATATCTCAAAATCCAGTTCTACATTCAAGAACCAAGCACATTGATATAAGACATCACTTCATCAGAGATCACATCGAGAAGAAGGACATATGCATCAAATATGTCAACACGGAGAAGCAGATAGCTGACATCTTCACTAAACCATTGCCTGAAGCAAGGTTTATGGAGCTATGCATACAATTGGGTTTACTTGAGCTAGCATCAAAAGATGAAGATGATCAACAGGAAGAAAAAGGCCAAGAACCCATTCCAGCTGAAGAGGAGAACTGAACCAAAAGGGCGAGAAACTGATCAGTTGGACACAAAAGCCATCAGTTTGAAGTAAAAGCAAGAAGCTGTGGAGAGAAAAGTAAACTGGAGATGATCAGTTTACCCCATGAGCTCAACTGAATCACCAGTTCAATCGCTCAAACTGATGATCCAGTCAGTTGTGCAGAACATACCAACTGCAAATAGATCAAACTGATGAAAGAATCATAGGAACTGGAATCAACTCAAAAGGAGATATCAGCTCAAAAGACCAGCTGAAGGAAAACAGCTGAACTGAGAAACAGCTGAATGAAGGTCCATGCAGTCAAGACCATTTTGGAACTGATGAGAAGACATCTCAGTTGGAACTGATCAACCGAAAGATCATCAATTACAGCGGAAGCCAACTGATGACGTAATCAGTTTCAAGCCAAGGAGAAACTGCTAGAGAGAAAAGATAAGTTCAAAAATTTCAATATTAGGAACGGTAAAAACATGTGTCACTCAAATATTACCGTTGAACTTTCTCTCTCTCTCCTCATTTATCCCCAACGGATAGAAATGAAAAGTCAATCGACGGATCGATTGAATTAATCCGACCGTTAAATTTGGGCATATGAAGGGACACAACCGTTGGATGAGCCCAATCTCTCTATATAAATAAGGCGGCTGAATACTCGAGATAAGCTTCCCAATTTTTACTAAAGATTCATCTTTTCCTATCTATCTCTCGTCAAAAACAAAACCCTTCAGCCCTGAAAGATTAATTCCTCAGCCTCTCAAATTAATCTCTCTTCGAAAAATCATGGCTCAAAACCCAACTCACAGAAGTTTCAATTTCCGACAGTCTGGAGAAGACTCTAAAGCTTTCTATGAAAAGCTCGATAGAGACAAGTTTTTCAATCCAGCCGGATTTCTTCAAGCCTGTAAAGTTTCCCCTCTCAGTAGAATGATCGTCAAAAAACTTTCTCAGGCCAAGCTGAAGAAGTTCCTGGAGGTATTTCCAGAACGGATTTACACAGAACCAGTTGCTGAATTTTACTTAAATTCAAATAGATCTTCAAATCCCAAAGAAATCAGATCGGAAGTAAGATGAGAAGTTATCATCATGACAGCTGAGTCTCTGAGCAACATGTTCGATCTACCCAACAACGGACTCAAGCTGGAAGACGTTCAAGTCAATTTCCAGGAAGCTTATGATTTCTGGAAAAAAGAAGGCGAAACTCAACCATATAAGAGCAATCATCTCATCTCAAAACTACAAGATGAATTTCAAGTGCTCGCTGCCATCACCTCAAAGATAATGGTAGGAACAACTGGCAGTCAGTCTGAAATGTCAGCAACGAAGTACAAAATCTGCGCCGCCATCTACAACCGAATGGAGATCAACTGGGCACAATATTTCTTTGAACAACTGAAGAGATATGTTGATATCATTGAGAGAAGCTGGGATGATAAGAAAATTCCTCAACGAATTGGATATATCAGTCGGGTCAGCATCATTCTGGAGAAGCAGTTTCCTTGGATGGCTGATGAAACAGAGTTCAAAAACTATAGTCAGTAATGATTTCATTTTGAAACCTCTCAAAATTATGGAGCTTGATTCTGAACAAACTGACCAGCCAAAGAGAAAGAAGCCTGCAGCTGAAGGCAAGGGAAAGAAGCCAGTTACTGATGACTCTGATGATGACATCCCTATAGCTCAGAGATTCAGGCAACAAAGCTCAGTTGCCACCAGAACTGACATCATCGGACAATCAGCTAGGCAAGCAGCTATCAGAACAGGTCCAAAGAAGAAGCAAGCTGGTCAACCAAAAAGGAGAAGAATCGTACTTTCTCAATCCAGAAGGAGAAAGGAATCAAGTCCTGTACAAGATCCAACAATCCCACCAAATTTAACTGTTGAAGATACAGCTCCGTGCGAAAATCCAGAAGATATCATCCCTGCAAGAGGGATTCCTCACAATGGAGCTGGAGCTGATTACTTCCAAATGACGTGCCCACCAATGGCTTAAGTTGAAGGAAACATAAGAGCCTACTCACAAGGAGACTCCGTGAAGAAATGGGTTGATGAAACCACACAAAAGCACATGGCTCAAAACTATGCCCAGGAATTAACTGGCTATGAAGAGCTCTTCCACACCTTGACCAGGTATATCTACTAGTTTTTATGGAGACACGTATATCAGTCAGAGCCTTTCCTCTCACTGCTCGCATTCCATGGAATGAACTTCTGGAGGCGAGAAGAAGAATGGAGCTTATGGTGGACGGACAGTGAGAATGCCAATATCACTAAGGGCAAACACTTTATGAGGCAGCTACAGCTGAGGAAAGAGTGCTCAAACCCAGTTGAAGGATCGATGAAAGACGTGTTTGATGAACTGTGCAAGATTCAAAGCTTAACATTGACAGTCATCACTATAGAAAAGAAACATGAAAGATGGTCGCACCCTCATGTTCAACACAAATGGCTATTCAATCAATTAATGAAGAAATCACAAAGCCATCAGACTGGACATCCATCAACTACTATGAGCGATCAAATATACAACCCAGTGGATGATATCATTGATGAGGTGATGAGAGAACTTCACTCTGAGAAATCTCCTCACAAAGATGAAGTGGAAATCAACATTATTCCTGAAGAGTCAGAAGAATCAGCTGAGAAGACTCATCAGTTTGAGAAGGCAGCTAAGACCCAGACAGCTCCCTCACAAGATCCAACTGCTGAGAAAAGAATCATATCATCTATTCCTCCAGCTGATCCAGAGCTAGCTCATATAGACAAGTCAGCTGATCAGTCAGGTCAAAGAAATGATCAACTTGTCTACCAAACAAGTGTGGAAGCAGACGAGATATCCCACACAGTTCCTTGCGAGGAACTAATTGGAATTGAAACAGAAGAGGAAGCTGATTCAAGAACAGTTCAGCTTGATGCTCAGCCAAGTAGTTCAATAGTCCAGCTCCCTCCTTATTTGGAAGAGCTGATCCATACCCTGCAACAACAGGTTAAACTGCACACTGAGCAGATCAAGCAGCTGCAAGCTCATCCAAGGCTTCAGTTAATTGAAACTGAGTCAGAAAGCAGCGATGAAAAAGAGGACCTCACTGAACCGCTGGCCAAGAGAAGAAAAACTGATCACAAGAAGGACTAAGTGGCTGATCAAGTTAAACCTGATTAGAAAAGCCCTAAGTGTACTTCTTGTTAATCAGTTTGTAATTATATCGTCTGATATATTTATAAAAGTTTATCTTTTTCATTTCAAATAAATGTTAAGCCTCGCATTTATTTTGAAATTTTGACCATTGCAAAACAATGACACGTGTCAAAGTCATTAATTGCCAACGACCAAAAGAGACCAGAGGCTAGTACCATTCCAACCATCAGATCTATGAGCCTGTCCAAACACTTATAAAAAGCCCCTCTCTTTCAAACCTCTCAAAAAAAGCCTCCTCCTCCTACAATCTCAAAAACTCTCTCTCAAAAGATCTTAAAATTCCCAAAATCTCAGCCAACCTCAAAGATGGCCGAATTATCCAGATCTTCAAATTCCTTTAAGGAACAACTTATGAGAGATAAATTTCTTGATAGGAAGAAATTCCAATTGACTCTAGATGAATCAAACAACCCACTTCTTCTGTCAAATCTTCACAAGACAGAAATTCTTTACTACCTGGAAACACCACCAAAGTTCTTTAGACAAAATTTGGTGAGTGAATTTTTGCTTCAGCAAAATTATCTGCAGATGAAAAGACAATGTCATCAGTGATTCAAGGACGGCCACTTCAAATCACTGAAAGGACAATTGCAGAAGTGTTCCAACTCCCACAGGAAGGTTCATCCGTTCACGATCTAAAGGAATATGCAGAGTCATACTAGAGAAAATGGAAAGCTTCAACTTGCGACAAGCAATTCAGTTTTACAACCGCTAAAACTGACCTGAAGCCCGAGTATGGAGTTCTACTTGACATAACGAACAAGATGATGTTTGGGGCCATTGGAAGCCTCAGTCAACTCACCCAAGAGAGATACAAGGTTATGATTCACCTTGCTGAAGGGCGTCAAATAAACTGGGCAGAATTTGTCTTCCAACAATTCAAGCATCAAGTCATCAAGGCCTCTGACTCAAAGAACTCTGGTAAATTTGAGTCCAAGGTTGGACTTGTTCTAAGAATGAGTAAAATGCTTGAAGACCTGCTGAAGCTTCCAAATGATGAGTCACTACCAGTCCTTATTTCTGACTGGATTCCCAAGAAAGGAACTGCTCATCTTCAGTCACTAAAGAAAAAGAGAAAAACCAAGGCCAAGACAAGTAACCACTCATCGAGCAACTCAACTGCCAACGCCGTTCAGTCTCCAAAATCAAAGAACGGATCACCAGTTGATTTCCAGGTTTGCTCTGATCCAGATGAGCTTATTCCATTCATTGGAATCCCTCATCCAAACTATGGAGCGGACTACTTCAGAAGCACATGCCCTCATCTCCAGCTGACAGAAGAGAATATTCGCACTTTCTATAGTGGTGAATATGCAGTCAAAGATGCACAAAAGGAAGTGATCAATCTCCTTCTCACTCACTTTGCTTTTGTCGCACAACGTGACCAAAAAAAGAGACATCCCAACTTTATGATGTGCCCTTGTCGGATATTCTGGCGAGCGGCATATGACTCATCAACTGGCTCATTTCGCGAGAAGATCGGGTTTATAAGTCGCATAAGCCATATCATTTAAAGCCAGTTTGATGAGGACATCCCAACTGGCGAACAACTCAAAAGAAGGGACATGCTCCCAACTATCATTTGCCATCTGATCCCGAAGCGTTCACGTCCACAAGGGCCTTCCACCTCAGGTCGTGGAAAGGCACCTTTGGAGGCACCCGCCAGCTCATCTGAAGAAAGACAGCTGCTGATTGAGAGCGAATCTCTCTCAAGGCTGAGTGATCGGCCTACAATATCAGCCAGCTCTCAACCTCTACCGTTAGTCCAATGTGACTCCATTGAGGTTGAGTTTGAAGCGGTTCTAGACCATCAGTTCAGAAGCTGTTTCGGTCTCATTGAGGACACAGACTCCTCCCTATTCGACCAACTGTGGCGGTACCTCCAGTACTATATATGGCGATTCCAACTGGATGAGACAACAATGTTCCACCTCATCCACACCCGTGGATCCAATTTCTGGATCAACGAAGGATATTGGAGTAGAAACTGGATGAATCATCCACTCTCCTCGCCACCAACGCTTTCAGAAATAATGGATTCGATGATCAAGCGAATCCAGCTAAGTCTATCAGCCGATGCTCCTCTCCCCGACAACGATCCGGCCAACTCCTCATGCACACCTTTCGTTGATGATCCACCCATCCCTTCAACCGATGAGATCTTCAACAACATGGCCTCGATGAACTTCAGAGAGCAAGAAGTCTCTCTCACCTCTGCTCAAGGTCAGTTCATAACAATTGAAGAAGCTTATGCATGGCTATCCTCACCCATGCAAATTCCTTCAGTTCCCTCAGTTCATGGTGACAATTTGGCAACTACCTTCACCTTCCTGCCAAACTTGTCACAACCATCATGTGATTCATTCCGCCTTTTGGATGATGTCAAAAAGGGGGAAGATGGACAGAAAGATGATGGAGATGATAGATGCTTAACTCTTTGGGATCAGATTCAAAGAGAAATTCATCATGAGGGGGAAGATCAACTTCAGAGGGAAGCATGAAGAATACAAGGAGTTCAAGAAAGAGAGGAATCGAGCAGAAAGAAAAAGAGCAAAGGAGCAATTTTCAGGGAGTAGAGCAGATTAGTAGTTTTAATCACTCTTGGAAATATAATATGCTTTAAAGTGAATATATAATACACATTTCAATCATGCTTATAATGCTCATGCTCTGATACTTCAAGTTTGATTAAGTTGAATGTTCTGATATTTGAATGAAAAATGCTCTAATACTGGAATGAAAGCATGCCCAAAGTAAAAGAATAAAAGAATGCTCTGAAACTTGAAGCCTAATTGCTCTAATACTTGAATTTCATGCATATCTTGAATGCTTTAATACTTGAATGAGAGCATGAATGACAAATGCTCTGATACTTGAATGAAAATCATGAATCAAATTTTCTCAAACTTGGTCTGAATTTGCTCTGAAAACTACTTAAGCAAACTTACTACACTTGCAGTTTTTCCATCATCATCGACAAAGTTTTGACATCATTAAAAAGGGGAAAACTGTTCGGAAAACTATCAAGGAACCCCTAGATTAGGTTTTGATGAGATGTCAAAATTATTCATGAAAAACTAACTCAAATTCAAGTTGTAGATCGGAGCTGACCAATCCAGGGCATCTAAAGGGAACTCAAGCAAAGTCAAAGTCAACCAATCAAGAGTATGGTCTGCAAGCTGAAGGATACGTCATTCAGTCAAAAGTCAACTCAACTGAGAAGTCAAGAAGTCGAATCAGTCGAAACAAACTGACAACTAAGTCAGCTGAGCTGAGGGAGAAAAGAGTCAACTAAAGGAACTGATAAGAGATCAGTTTAGACTGAAGACTGGAAGTATCCAACTGATGACCAAACTGAAGTAAACAAGACAGATCAGCTGAAGGCCAGAACTGTAGTCAGTCAGCTCGTGATTAGTCAAGCTGACAAGAAAACTGAAGTGAAATTAGTCAAGCTCACAAGATAGCTAAGAACTTGAGATCAGTCGAACTGGAGAAATAAGCTCAGAACTGCCAACTGGAGCAACTGACAGACTCAGCTGACGAGCTCAGAACTGCCAACTGGAGCAACTGACAGACTCAGCTGACGAGCTCAGAACTGCCAACTGGAGCAATAGCCAGACTCAGCTGACAAGCTCAGAACTGCCAACTGGAGCAATAGCCAAACTCAGCTAACAGACTCAGCTGACAAGCTCAGAACTGCCAACTGGAGCAATAACAAAACTGAGCTGACAAAACCAGAACTGCCAACTGGAACACAAAACTGCCAAGAAAGCTGAAGCGAGAGAACCCTGGAGTTTATTGCTCAAACTGCCGAATCCTGGAGCAAATGCTTCAACAAAGATCCTGGAATTAAATATCCAATGAAGATCGATTGGCAGAGTAACGGCTACTTCAACCAAAAGCTCCAAGCGATCATTAAAGATCATCTTTCATTAATGAGCCAACAGAGCCACCGATTAATGGACAATGGAACTCAACGGTCATAAAATCACTCTTCTATAAAAGACGAGTGAATCAGAGTTTAAATCAACCAAGTGAGCCGAAAAGAATCCTTCGTCTTCACAACTTTCGCATATACAAGCAAGAGCTTTTCTTTCTCCCTCCCACTCAAGCTCAAGTTCAGCATTTGATAGAAACTGCGAGAGTCCAACTGAGAAGAAGAAATTTACAGAGTCAAGATAATCAGCCAGCTGTTGACAATCCAGCCAGGGCAGCCTTCTCAGTTTCAGCTATACAACGATCAACCATCCAGCTCAATTGAAGGAGCACATCAGTTGATACCATCTGTTCAAGACTAATCTCTTGAAGATCGAAAGAGATCTAAAATCTTGTAAAGACGACAATAGAACCTACCTTCCTAACGAGCAGTTAGGGACTTCAAGTGTGAGCCGTCGACCCGCTGAGGTAGTGAGCAGTTACCAGGTTCAGCCAACTGTCCTTCATTGTATAATTTGTAAAGAAACTCAAGTTATATAGTGAAGTTGCCCTTCTACGGAAGGAAGAGAGGACGTAGAAGTTTGAGACTTTGAACCTCTATAAATCGCTTGTGTGTTGCACTATTTTGGTTATTGCATATCCTTAAATTACACACAATATCACACAAGTCGCACTCAAACTGTCTTAACTGATCAATAAGTTTGTGCATAGATAAGTTTTACTAAGCGAGTCAAAGGGCCCTGTTATTCCGCATTTGAAGTAAAAAGTTTTAATCAGTTTATTCACCCCCCTCTAAACTGATATCGACTCGCTCGGGACCAACAACAAAGATATTAATGAATTGCCTAGCATTTAATTAAAAAATAATATGTTAGGTGAAATTAGAAATTTATACACACATGTACATATCAAATTGATGCACCAATCGAAATTATATATGTATTTTAAATATAATATTATGGAACTCAATAATACTATTTATTAATTGTTACCATATATATGCATATCAAATGAATGATCATTTGCATAAAATTATGCTAAAATTTTATATCTACTACTATATGATAATAAAAAGTTCATGTTGTATATTTATTATATTACCCTATTGTGCTTAATTTAAATGTATTATGGGGATATATTAGTTAAATTCAATTTTGTAAAATTAGGATCTTTTTATATATAATTGTTGATTTATATGGAAACTAATATATTACATTATATTTTACATTATAAATACATATTATATATTATATTACACAATTACCCTTAAATTAAAGTTGTAGTAGGGATGTAATAGGTAAATTAAAATTTATAAAACATCGCACTTTAATAATAGTAGTAGATTAGCAGAGAACATGTGCAACTCATATGATTTTATAAAAGATAATATAATGCATTATATATACTTACATATAGAAGTAATAGAAAAAAAGACAGACGTAAACTAATATGCTATAGTAAATGTCAAATAATCAAATATCTACAAAGTTAGAAAATGAACTTTATTAATTACATTATATATTATATTATGTACCTACCTATAGGGCTCGTTTATTTGATAAATAATTAACTTGAGAAAGTGATTCAGTTTGTTTTTAAAAAAATCATGTTTTGTTCAATTATTATGGATCAAGAAAAATAAAAGAATCCTTACTGGAAGTAAAATAGTACAAATGGTTGGATTGATAAAGAAATGTAAAAAAATCTTTATACATATTATATATATATATATGTAGTATTCTATTAAAAAAATAAAATAATTCTAATTTTAATTTTTGAAAATTAAAGGCAAGTTGATAACACAAGAAGTGTGAGGGCTCTAGTTGAAGAACACATTGAAATATGGGGCCTGTTAAACAGTAATACTTGAAAGAGAGTATAACAAGCATGAACTTATAAAAAGACTTGATATCATTAGAAAAATGAGCAAGCATTTTCGTGTTAAATTAATAAACAAGTTATTTTAAATAAATAACAAACTTTATTAATAAAAGGAAAAGGAAAAACAGTTATACCATTTGAAAAGGGGAATGAATTGAAATTCACAAATAAATGATTTTCATAGCGGTAACTCTACCTTGATGACTGGAGATCTCAAGAACTTGGTTCAAAAAGACAACTAAGTTATGAAAATCAAGTGTAAACACTTGAATCTATATTAAAATTCATTCTCGAATATATCAAGTGTCAACCTATGCATGTGATGAGGATAAGTTCTAAAGGAACTTTTAATGATTCCTATAGATCTTTTATAGAGGAAAGTAGGGCGGGATATTTATCTAAAAGGATGAAATAGAAGATCACCTATATAAGTGAGAAGTGGAGCCGCTTCAACTTGCTAAAGAAAGACCACTTATGAATCCAAGATACGGTCCAATGTCAAAATGGACAAAACGTAAAAACAATAGATATTAGATTATTTTACTGTGCATGTGCAATTGTTTTGGTTTACATTACAAAGTCGTTCGGTTCAAGACATCATGTTCACCGAACAGTTAGTAAATCCGATTGTACTATGCTAAGGAAGGTTCAAAGCCGGAAACTACTTATCCTGATGCAATAAAATGATCTTTGGAACTTGAGAACGTTTTGCATGCATCGTAGGCATAATTATCATTCATGTGGGGATTGTTGGAAAAATTATTGATTTAAAATATTAAGTGTCCAACTTACCAAATTTATTTGGCAATGCTCGATTTATTTTTTGTGGAAATAAATTAGAGATATGGAAAGTTCGTTTCGACTAGAATAACATAGTATATTTACTTGAATTTTTCCAAGGTCAAATGAATAATTAATTATAGTTTAAAATTAACTACTTGGAACTTGAAACTTGAAATAAAATAGAAATGGGAAAATTAAATTAAATGTCATCCCACATTGAAAAATTAAATAAAAGATAATTTGGTGCGGCAGTTTTTTTAAGTCACATACCCGACTTAATGATATTGAAAAATTTTGAATATGTGACATTTATTTTGAATCAAACAAACTCACCCTACCATACCACTGCATCATACTCAACAAACTTGATGCGGCAATTGTTATATAGAAAAGTTGTAGGCCTAATTAGCAGAAAAAGCAACAGCTGTCTAACCCCATAGGACACGCGTGAAGCTACTAGATTCTAGCTTAACTTACAATGCATACGCCGACGCACCTTATCTCTTCCAAATATAATATATACATATGATTAATTCGCTCATCTTTCCTCTTCTCTGTCCAACTTAAAACAGTTATGATCAACGCAATCAGATTGGGTAAACCACTGCAGCAACCATCTCTCACCTCATTTTCTCTCTCTAACTCACGAAGAGCACCACCTTCAGCCTTACGATTCCTACAAGCTGCATCCGGCGAAGAAATAATGGATTCCAAGAAACAGAGCGACCCTGCTGAATCCAAAACCCAGTATGTTTGTTAATTAATTCTCTTTGCAAATAATGTTTTCATATATATACGTATTTTTTATGTATGTGATATATATATATATATATATATTTAGGGATACGATGTCTTCTCTGGGAGAAGGATACGCGACGAGGTCCGATGATGAGGGGTTCGGTTGTATTTACGGGAGCAAGGAAAAGGACGACGACAAAATTGTCCATGGTAATTAATATACATCCATGGGAGTTACGTTGTTTATTTGAGATTATATATGTGATGATTTTATTTTAATTTTGAATTTCAAGAACTCGACCACGATCAAGGCAGCGACGTGAAGGTGAAGGAGAAGGAGAAGTATAAAGGTCGAAACCAAAACAAGGACGTTGCAGCTGGCTAGAGAATGCATGCCGTTTTGACTTGTATATATGATCGTTCAATTATGTGGGATCTGCTTTGCATCATATATATATATATATATATATATATATTATGTTTGTTTAATTTAGAGGATTGATGAACTATTTCTAATTAATGTATTTATGTTGTCATTATGTCATATATAGACTCAGACATGTTAATTATCTTTTTGGGCTAAGCTTAATGAACTATATATAGGGTTCTACTTCTAGAAACTCTATACAACTAATAATATTAAGTTTCGAGACTATATATGACTGTCCAACTCAAAAAAAGGTTATACAGATATAATAATGTCTGTCCGATTCGAAGGCTAAATTTTTCAGTTCATCACTTTCTTGGATCTTAAATATTTTGTATGTTTGAAATTTAATTTAATTTGTATAGTGATTTACATTTTGGTATGTAGAAAAAATATTGATATGAATTAATTCGAAATTTGGAAATTTAGGAACGCAAGTCCAATCAGATCATGAAAGTTATAATTCATACTGCCATAAAAAAAAAAATGTGTGGTGAACTGGTGATAACATATGTATTTTTTAACTGAAAATATTATTTTACAATATCTACCGATATCATTTGGAAAAAAATAATAATATTGGGAGTATACTGCAGATAAAACTAATGTTGTCATATATTTTTGAGTTTCCTGTATGGATTATACACGAAAAATCAGTTAAATTGTTGGATTATGTAAATAAAAAAAAAAAAAAAAAAAAATCGGATAACACCCGATTTTGAAATTATTGGATTTAAAAAACCTCGGATAACATCCGGTCAGACGGTATCGAATCTTTCGGGTCTGCCGCTTGACCGTTCTGGACTTCTATGAAAATTAAAATAAGCTCATATTGATTTTCTCTATAAAATTGATTAGAGCTGGACTTCCCTGCACCAGATGAAAATACCACTATATCAGATGGGCCGGCCCAATACAATTCGGATCCAGCCTAATAGAATGCAGACCCAGTCCTAATCTAAAAAAAAATGTAACTCAAACCCAAAAGAAAAAATCATAACCGAAGCTCAACATCGGCTAGCATCTCTCGCGATCGCAGACGCAAGAATCGCCGCCATGAACCTTGGCATCATCACCGCCGTCAACTTTCATACCGAGTTCAAATATCACGTCGTTTCCGTCGGTTAGGATTTACGACCACCGCAAAGAGTGAATCGATGCCACCATTAAGGAATTTCGAAGCTAAAGTCGATCAAAATTTCAACTGCAAATCTGAATTGGATCTGGATTCATCCAAATTGAGGTAAAATCAACTATGACAACATCATTGGACATACTTTTATAGAATTTGAGTTGAAATTCTGATTTTTTATTTTTATTTTTGGATTTACTGTTAGAATAAAAAAAATGGATGAACAAGCTATTTTGGCAGATAATGAATTAGATATAGTTATTCTTGACAAATCTAGGGATGAGCATCATGAATATACTGACGAAAATGAAGACAACATTACATTGATTGAAGCAGGTCATATATCTAATCTTATGTATTTCAAGACTTTTACATACTGTGCTACTTTATTTTATAGTCATTGTTACTTTTTTATTATACAGGTGAATACGTTTGATGTCAGTGGTTCTCTAATTGGTTTCAAGAGAGAGAGTTTTGAAGAGATGTATCAATTATACTGTCTACATGCTCAGGAAGTTGGATTTAGTGTCAAGAAAAATACTCAAAGGCACAATAGTATTGGTGCCGTGACAGAGAAATATTATGTTTGTTCAAGTGAGAGGGTTAAAAATATTACAGAAATTGTTCCTCTGAGCAATCAAGAAAAAAAGTGGACACGGAGAAGAAATATTACACGTGCAAATTGTAAAGCATCATTGAGGGTAAGGAGAGGCCAAAATGGATTGCTTGAAGTTATTGAACATGTTCAAGAACATAACCACGAGCTTTCCAGGAAGGAATGGAGTCAAGACATAAGTGTACTAGATCCTCAAAGAACAACAACAAATGGAAGGAAAAAGATGATTAAAGGACAACTTGAGAAGGGCAAAAAAAAAGACAAATAATGCAGCAAGTTCAACTCAGTTGAATGAGTTTGGATCGAAAACTCTCAATCCTCGAGTGTTTTATAAATATCAGGTTGATACCTGTCTTCATTAGAATTGATACTTTTTTGCTTACAGCATGGTACTTTTTATCTTACAGTTATATTGGAAATGCACTGATTAGATTTTTGCTACTTTGAGATTTTATCATGTAATTTCATTTATTAAACGTTCAATTATGACAAATTATTTTTTTATTCATTAAAACAACGATTGCTATTATCTTTAGTACACTTGATTCAATCTGCATTATGGTACTGTTTTTTATCCCTTCGAATACTATTATACTTCATACATGATACTATTATTATGTCTAAAAAAGATTTAATTTTTTAAAATTCAAGTTACGAATAATGATGAAGGAACAAATTTACAGCTACATTTGAAGCATATTTATCTATGAATATTCATACACACTCACTATTTATTAAACTTGCAATGTATCAAAATTACAAATTAAGTGATACTTCATTTAATATTAACTGATACTTTTTATATAATTGGCATATTTTCAGTAAAACCTACAACAAACTTTTGCACATCCAAAATACCATTTTATAATCATAAAAATGATAAACAAAATACTTCATAAAACCATTGTTAATATATTCATAAACATTCATCTATTCATCATTAACAGTAAAAAAAAGTAAAATCATAAAAGAGTATTCTCCTAAGAAACATACGCATACGTACAAACCATAATCAACAATATTTTTTCCAGTACACAATCCAACAGTTAGATCACTGTGATCATGATGTAAACACATCCAGAAAAACTTCATCAGAATCATTTCTTCTTTCTCTTCAAAAATGCAAGAATCGATTTGTGAACTTCAAATCTAAGATCATTGGTACCCGCAAAAACAATACGAGCACAATATAGTGCTCGTAGTTTTCTTCGATCGCACGACTGAAAAAAAAATAGAATAAAAGGTCAAAAAAATAAAACAAAATAAAAATAATATATAACAAAAACTCACATTCATCAAATCAGGGCATGAGTAAACTTCGCCATCAAAATTCTCCATGTGATTCATCACAAACACTCCACAGTCGAAGCCACCAGAATTCTTCTGCCATTCGAAATATAAAATCAAATGATAACATTAGAAACCTACAACATAAACAACACACCTCAAATATCAAGTTACAAAAAATTACTCCATTAATTGTATGTGTATAAGATAGATACATACTCATGTGATACTTATATGTGAATAGCATGATACTTAAATTGGTAAAAACTGATACTAAACTCTAACAAAACAAAACATTTAGAGAAACCCACAACAGCAACTAACAGAGATGAAAATAAGTTATATTCAATTAATCCAGACATCATTTTTCAAGTTACAAAAAATGACTCCATTAACTGTATGTGTATAAGACAGAGACATACTCATGTGATACTTATATGCGAATAGCATGATACTATAATGGGTAAAAAGTGATACTAAACTCTAACAAAAGAAAACATTCAGAGAAAACCACAACAACAACTAATAGAGATGAAAATAAGTTATATTCAATTAATCTAAACATCATTTTTCAAGTTACAAAACTCAGTCTGCTGATTGTATGTATATAAGACAGATACGTATGCAACTGCTACATATATGTGAATAGAATGATACTTAACTGTGTAAACACTGATACTGTGGTATGGTTTGATTATAATAAACTCACTCGGAATTGTGAATAACACATACAAAGAAAACCAGAACAGCAAATAACAAACATGTATATCAAATATCTACCAATCACTCCAGAAATCGAGTTTGAAGCAACAATATATTGTATACATATATCAGATCTGACCCCATTCATAAACATATGATATCTTAATAGGAAATCTAAGAACGTTAACAAACCTAATGTATCTATAAATCAAACAAAGAACATGAACAAAAAATACGAGAGGGGGAAAAAACCGCAACGAAAATGGATCAAACACGAACTACACATCTTTATTTTTGGTTCAGATACACGATTAGGTGCTACATTAAAAGAAATCACAGAAAATTATAAATTAAAAAGAGATTAAATAACCTAAAAATGCGAAGAAACTAACCTGGAATGAAAACGTATTGAAGAAAATCTCCAGAAAACTCGATCGAAATCACAATGTCGCTGCTTCGCTTCAAACCAGGGATCACGGTTGTCGGAAAATTCGATTGAACGAATGACGGTGCCTCTTCGCTTGAAACTAAGGTTTTCGATCGTGAAGGGAAAGGGGGGAAAAAATGAAAGAACGACGATTCTCTCTGGCACAGCGTGAAACTAGGGTTAGGAGTGAATGAGAATGGTGGAAGGAATGGATTTTTTTTTATATACATCGGGTCGGATAAAACCCGGATCCGACCCGTCTGAAATAGTGTTATTTGCATCTGCTGCATGGAAGTTTTTGTGAATTGATTATATTTTAGCTATTTTGGGTTTTTTTCTATGAAAAAGTACAAATAAGATAAGCTAATCTTGATTATATTTTCTTAAAGTCATATGGGTGACTGAAATTTTAAGAAAGGGAAGCTAATTTAGCTCAAAACCGATAGGTTAATTACAAGGTAAAGGTCGAAAATTTTCAATCTGAAAAAAATAAAAAGAAAAATTAACCAAACGGACCGGACCGATTGGGCTGGATGGCTCGATCAGTACTCAGATTGCCACAGTTGGACTAGACCAGCACTTCAATGTTTTGATCATAACATTTTTTAGAAAAATACGATTCACGATCGATCATAGGTATTGGAAAGCTAACAAAATTATCTTTTCGTCCATATATTATATATTTACAGATTCCAAGTATGTTAAGAGTTATATATTTTTAAAGTTACAACCAATAGTAGATGAGTCACATTCACTGCTGTATTTTTTTCGTTAAATATTATATTTTTATTTACAATATGCATTCTTGAATTTATCAACGTTATAAGGACTATAACCGATTAGTATGATGAATAAAATATATATTAGAATATTTTATAATTTATTGTTAGAGTTTGAGGATACATGTTGTTTATTTGTTTGTTACTTCTTGAATGTCGAGACACTTCACTTTCATTTGTTTTATTATTATTATTAATGTTGTTGTTGTTATTATTTTTAGAAAATTATCTTTCATCTCATATCCCTCTATTATTAATTAGATATCATTGAAATTATACAGCATTAAAATTATATTATTTATCATATTTTCAATTATTTAATTGTGTGTGTGTGTGTACATTCTAATGATATTATTTGTTGAATAGATGAGAAAGAATACAGAGATATACGTAGTTATATAGTTGAATTGAAGCATTAAATGTCGTTAAAGAAGAAAAATTATGTAATTCCAATATTTAGATCGATGATTGAACATAGTTATTGCTATGTAATTTGAAATTATTATTTTTGAAATAATAAACTAAGATTGAATATTATTATTATTATTATTATTATCATGAAATGTACTTTTGGTCTTTTCTTTATTACTTGAATATTCTAAGTGTGTGATGTAAATTATATTATTTTTACCCTTTTATTTTATTTTCTCGTATCTTTTCTGACTAGCTAGCTATTATTTATCATGTTTAAAATTATTTAATTGTATAATATTATAATGTTGTTATTTCTTTTAATAGGTGATGAAGACTTTGAAAATAAAATAGAACATGAAGTTGAAGGAGCTTTAAATATTATTGTTGAAGTAGGAGAATATTGTACTTCAAATTAGATTGAAGATTAAGTTATAATTAGATTTATGATGTAGTTTGTGTTGTAAATCGAATTCCAAAATCATACTCAAGAAGTAAATAACAGAAAGTAGAAGAACATAGAATATTAGGGGGGAAAAAAATGATTTTATTCATCGGTGTATTTTATTCATTGATGTGTTGATCTACACCATATTACAAGATATATATAGGACTAGAAACTAAACCCTAGAGTAGGGAACAAGTAATGTCCATATATAATAAATATATTTATAACACTCCCCCTTGGACATTACGACGTGATGTTCATGCCTCGTTAAAAACCTCGCTGAAAAATCCAGTGGGAAAAACAGTCGAGGAAAAGAGTACATGGTATACGATTATATGTGTTGCATTAGTTGCCTCATTAAAAACCTTCACTAAGAAAACCCGGTGAAAAAAAACTTAGTAATGGAAAAAGAGTACAACTATTGGGCCTTCAGGGCATAATGTAGACCTACAGGGTCTGACCTTCAGGGCCCAATCTTCTAGATTATTTTGAAATTAGCGCTCCCCCTCAAAACAACAATTATTGGAGCGAACTTAAATTAATTTAACAACTCTTCTTGACTTCACGTGGATTAGTTAATCTTTAACATACCTAATATTCATTTGTGCAACACAAATGTATTGTCTTTAAAATAGACAACAGGGATAATATCACTCGTCGCAATACCACATAAATCATGAATGTAAAGTGTGGAGTATCTTTAATAGTAAACATTCTTTTGAGGTGTTTATATAATACGACAATCTTTCAATGATCCAAAATGGATATATAAAAACAAAATCAGTCTCAAATATGACAATATGGGGATCATACATATATAGTCAACATTTAAATAGTCCACCAATGTTATGTTATTGTTTATTTCAATAAATAATATTTATAATTTGAAAATAATGGAGGATATAGTAATTGGCATGCTAGTGCCTCATTGTACAAAGACACTAAATCTTGCTAGCAAATTAATTATAATGCAGTACCTGGCCAGGTAATCTCGTAAGATAAAATATTGTAAGGAACTTCTGGTCCTAAAATATCCTCTTATCAACATTGAGTTTAAATAAATACTCATTCACTTCAAGTGATCTGATAAAAACATTGGTATGCTAAATAAAATTATTCATAAATAAAATATCAAAAATATTTCTCAAGTAGGTTGACTGGTGTATAAAATCACATCGGGTGATTCTCGATATGCAGGTCGAGACAATACATAGTATCATCCAAGTCTTGTATTTCAAATGCTCATCTTTAAGCATGCGTTAACTTTTCTCACAATAAATGTTGCGATGTTATACAAGAAATTTTAAATCCATCAGGATTTTCATATAAATATTATCGTTCAATGACTCATATAAATATGCGGTCACAACGTCCATTAATTGCATATCCAATGCTAAAATTACTGCCATTTATAATATGTAGCGGAACATAATGATATTGTTAATAGGAGAATATAATTT
This sequence comes from Perilla frutescens, assembly GCA_026008535.1. Classification (NCBI taxonomy): domain Eukaryota; kingdom Viridiplantae; phylum Streptophyta; class Magnoliopsida; order Lamiales; family Lamiaceae; genus Perilla; species Perilla frutescens. The sequence continues at coordinate 46,198,209 of BRKX01000010.1, read as the reverse complement.
ATTGAATATGAGTCTCTGCGTAAACCCATGAGATACAACCTCTCTGTATGTCTCACCACCTTGTCATTTCTCTTTCATAGAAATGTTCTTCTGTGCCCTATTAGGACAATAACTGTTTAGTGGGTTGAGCTTTGCCTCAATTGCAACTTTTCATTTTACAGAATTAGAGTGCTTCTGGCAATCTGCTTTTATCTTAAGTTTTGGATCCAAATTATAAAAGCAATTGTTGAGACAATATATGGTGTCGACAACTACGTTATTTATGTTATATATTTCTCCCATAGTTATAAAATATATGGTACCTTCAATATTATAATATTAACCAGATCATTGTCATTTTCCATAATATTTCAATCTGGTTGTTCCGCAATCTCAGTATTGTGATTATTTAGCGCACGTGCAAATATACTGAGATTTCCGTCTTCAAAACGATCATCTTCAAGAGGTTTTAGGAGTTATTGCATATGTTTAATTTTGTTTTCCGCAGATTTTACATTTCAAATATTTGTTTCGCTTCTAGCGTCAATGAACTCTCTCCCTTCTGGCGTTAAGTAATTTAAATATATGTGGAACTTCCACTGTTTGTAATGCAAATATATTATAATAATTCCATTATGATAACTTTTGGCAGTTAATAATATATTGAACTTCCAGTTCATGTAGTGTGTGAAATTAATTTTCAACAAATATTTATTGGCTATTTCAGTCATATCTCCCCCTGATACCGATAAATAATTATAAAATCAACGTATCAATTTATAAATTGATCCCAATTATTGACTTTACTAATATAAGTACGTTTTGGTGGTGATAGAAATAATTCGCAGATGAGAAATGTTTCTTTTGTTATTCACACATTAATATAAAGGGGATGACCCGAATACTCATGTCATAATTCAAATTTTTGGGTCTTTAAATTTTTAATATATCGCAACATAAAATTGTTTTATTAAATAAAGGTATATTACAACCTTGATAACTTTTAAAAACTCAACTGGAGTAATATTCAAATCGAGATAGATATAATATTTAACAAATATTAAACTAAAAAAATGATATTATATCATCAAAATCATCAATTAAGTTGCGCTCAAGTAATCATTGACATCAATATTTAGTCTTATTTGCTGCTGGTAAATTGACATAATTGAATTATGTTTCATAACTTTGGGAGAACTTTATAAGTCATTAGTCTACCCTTCAAAAATGTAATTTTTTATGAGCGATTTAATCAAATGATCCTTCAGGAATAGTATAATTTTTCCAAAAAAAAAAAATACTATTTTTCTTCAAAATTGGATTTAGATGGTGATGACGAACGTCTTTCCACAAAGTGATGTTCAATATAATAACTCTATGTCAAGATTATATCCACTATATAGGGTAAGCTAATAAAAACTCACAATTATGAGAAAGATGATGTATAAAATATGATTTCATACATAATTAATTAATCATGAATTCATATATCATGAAATCAATCTGAGAAAATGGTTATAAGTATAAAACATATTTTATCCAAATAATTTCTATTTGATAACAAAATCAAAAAATTCTCCAAAAAATACATTATTATCAGTTAATATCCAAATATATATAACAGTGCATATGAGCATATGCGTTCGTTTAATTCTTCCCATAAGAAAATAAACAATCTATTCAAAATTGATGAATTTATATTTGCCGTATTCTTTCTTCTTCTTCCCCCTTTTTTGTTAAAGAAAATTATCACACATTCTTACTTTCTTTAATTCCGGGTCTAATAGAGAAAAAAATAGTGAGTGCGTGAATTCGTCGTCCAACAAAAAATGTTCAAGCATGAGCACGTCTTAAACTATTTCATTCACATTTTTTTTTAATTCAAATCAAAGAATTGACGGAAAACAATCTTCACCAACATAGTCACAATCCAACTTCAAATCAAGATATTTTTATGAATCATAATTGTAAAAACAAATTGAAACTGACAGCATGAACGATTAAAAGAATTTCATTCAACAATATTATTAAAACCCACGCATAAAAAATTAATCAAAACGTTGATTATGCAAGGTCTTACAGTGACTTTTATTCATGTGCTGGAACGAAGTATTAAGAAATAAAATAACCTTGAATATTATTTAAACGTAATCAGCCTTAAAGTATTTAATTTATTATTTTTCTAATTCAAATGTTTAAGAAAAACTGTTGGAAATAAAAAAAAATTGAAGCCAGCAAACGGAAATATCACAAACCGACTTTAAATCAATGTGTGTGTTAATTCAGTTCATGAATATCAACATCAAAAATCAAAATTGGCAATATGAGAGCTACACGTACGATTGAATTTCATTCAACATAATTAAATTATAGATTTTTGGATTTGTGTCCTCTTAGCAAATCACGTAAGTCATTGAATAATTTTTTGTTAATTCATAATCACCGTCAAACTATCATTTCATAATTTTGATTGAAAGTTACCTCGCAGGAAATACACGTATTTCAGTTGATACTTTGAATACTTTTTAATATTACAGTTGATATTGATTTTGAGTTGACCGAATCAACACATATTTTTCTGCATTGAGATCAATGTATTGATCCAGTCAATGCGCCTGATGGTGCACCTAATGCACACAAGTGCTCCTCAAAAATTAAAGAGAGGTATGGACTCGTTTTGGGGTCATTTAAAAAAATAATAAAAAAAAATTAAAGAAGATAAACTTGTATTCGCCTAAATTAATATGGTTGATTGAAAAGTTGAGAACCAGAACAGAACTCCATTTTTTCTTTCCTTCTCCCTCTCCACCTTACTCCCTTCCGCTACTACCGAGTTGCAACATCGCCACCTCCCGCTAGAACCTTGCCGAACAGCCAACAGCCAACAGCCATTATTGCTGCCGAAGCGCCGCCGAATAGCCAAGATTCAGCCGCTGCTGCACTTCGGTTCATGCATCTTGCTGAAAATCTGGGTGAGCTCTGTGGGCTCAAAATTCTAGGCCTTTAAATGAAATGCTTTGGCACGACTTGAAAAAATAACAATTCAAATTCAAATAATTATAATAATAAATAAAAAAAATATCATTTTAGGGAAAATTGTAGCTGACTAGTTTAAAAGATTTGGATCGCACATAAATTCTTCCCCTGCTTGTTCTAGAATGGACAAGTCAAAAGTAATAACTTGTTAAATGTCTTTGCTTTAGAAAAGTGGAAGCAAAATCTGAAAATGATTATTTTGGTGCTTCAAAGTTTTCTTTTTTAATGTAATGTATTCAAGCAAGGTTCTGGTTCGTGTTAGTGAAGATTAATCTGGTAGAATTTTGATGGTTTGTTTGTGAAGGGATATTTTTATAGTTGTTGCTAGATCGAAGAATAGAACTGCTTATGAACTAATGTGCGCGCCGGTGTTATGAGTTTTGAACACTAACTGTTTGATTAAATACTTGTTAGAATGCTCTAGCTAAGTTTTGTTCAAGTCTTCAAGATATCTTGACGAAACTAAGTATTCAACGAAGACAGGAATTCATCTAATGCCTGGAAATGTTGCAGCTGCAGGTAGGCAGAAAGCCTAATATGTCTGCGAAATGGTAAAACCAGTGCTCCGGTCTCTCCTCCGAGTATCTTCACTTCTGCAACGTTCTATCTCTTTCAGGTATATCTCTCAATGTCCGGTGCTACCTTTTTGTGCATGTCTATTTCTCTACGCACCAATCTAAGTCTAGAAATTGTAATCGGCAATTATTGTATCTAATTATTTCTCTCTGCACCAGTAGCTTAGTTTTCGTCCTATTTTTTTTTTTATTATTTTATCTTTTTTGAACCATCACTCCATCAGGCAAATCCTTTGGAAACCCGAGCCCATGTTTACTCTCTTAAGGCATCCATCTCAACTGCATCAAAATCCATATAGTTCTCGTCAAGTAGTTCGGTGCTGCCAATGGAGAAGCATCACTCATGGATCAGTGAACGTGGTAATATCACCACAGGGAAAACCCAAGTTTGAGACCCACGAAATTGATCCCCCAAAGAAGGAGAAATGGAAGAAGAAGAAAAGACTGAAACTTCAAAGAAAGAAAGAGAAGCAAAAGAGAAAGGCTGCCAATAAGAGAGATCCAAGACGGCTTGGTTTCAAAGGAGATAAAAAACGAAAATTTGCCACTGCAGAGGAGAGGATCAAATACAAGCTTGAACAAGTATGTGCCAAAATTTTAAAAGAATCAATTTTTGGTAGTCCCTGGTGGTCTATATGATGTTTCGTTATGGAGTATCACTTCCTGTTTTTTAGCTGGTTGTTCCATTTGATTTTGGAAGATTTATGTATTTTAATTGGGGTATGACGAGACTTAATTTACATAGTGCTTCCTTGTTGATGTTTGATTGGATTTAGAATTTGTAAATTCGCTAATTAATTTGCTTTTATTCAGATTAGGTTCATATTTGTAACTATATTTGCTAATGTACTGTAACCACCATTCTATGACCACACCAAGTATTCTCTTTTGTCTCATCCCATTAATGCTTAGTACTATCTTCAGTGTTCTTGCTTATCTGATAATTTGGTTAGTTGATTTCAGGCAAGAATCAAGGAAACCTTATTAATTGAAAGGCTGAAGAGGTATGAAGTTCCCAAAGCTCAGGGCCCTATGGTGGAACCCCAAGTGTTAACTGGCGAGGAACGATTTTATATGAAAAAAATGGCCCAGAAAAGGTCCAACTATGTTCAAGTTGGCAGAAGAGGAGTCTATGGAGGAGTTATTCTTAATATGCATATGCATTGGAAGAGACATGAAACTGTTGAAGTCATTTGCAAACCTTGCAAGCCTGGTGAAGTACAAGAATATGCAGATGAACTTGCTAGGCTGAGTGGTGGGATTCCAATCCAAATTATTGGAGATGACACGATAATCTTTTATCGTGGCAAAAACTATGTGCAGCCAAAGATCATGTCACCAGTTGATACGCTATCAAAAAAACGGGTATGCTTCTACAAATTATTTGATTTAGTAAGTCGTTCTTTGCTGTATAATGTGTAGGATGGGGTAGATTTTCTGAAGCTCTTCCTAACTCTTTTCACTGCTATCTGAACTGGTTGCACTTAAGTTTGAAATTGGTGTTTGCCATTCCACTTTATCGAGTAAAGCCTTGCAACTTTACATAGTCCATTTCATGTACTAGAAAATGAAAATGAAATTTGGCACAACCGTGTACTAAAAGGTTTATGTTGCCTTTTGTTGTGGTTTTTCTTGAACTTTTCATCTTGCACAACCTGCAGTTGCTATAGCAAATGTTCTCCATCTCTAGTGAAAATTTATGCAGGGTTTATGTTTTCCTTACATCTATCCTTTTGATTTTCCTGTTTGCGTGCAGTTCTCACTGCTAACGTGTTGCATCTTCTACAGGCACTGGAAAAATCGAAATATGAACAGTCACTTGAGTCAGTGAGACGGTTCATTGCTATTGCTGAGAAGGAACTAGAACTGTATTACCGGCATGTTGCTCTTTATGGTGATCCAAATGATAGAGATCCCAAATCAGTCTTAGATTATCCAAAGGCCAAAGGCAGACCAATGAACAAACCTATTTCTTCGACTGTGGGTGAAAGCATGAAAGGCCTTTCATCATCAACAGCAGCAGCAGCAGCAACTGGTTTTGTTGATCAAGACCACTTCGAGGATGAAGAGTCTTCTGATTATTTGAATAGTGAGAGCGATGGCATGCTAAGTGAAGATTTGGTTTCTTCTGATGAAAGTGTAGATGAGAGCTGATATTTCATTCAAGAAGGTGCTTTTCTACCTATGCGTCTCAGGCTCACCATCAGCATCCACGTAAGTAAATCGGATTGCAGCAGAAATATTTTATAGAAATAAATTTATTGATCGTTGATAATCTGCAATGATTATTTCTCTGATAGGTGATTAACCTTTTTTTTTTTTTTCATTTTTGCGAATATAATCTGACCCTTGCACTCTAGTTAGTGTCTGTGTTCGCATTTCCAAGTTATAACTTTCAAGAAAATTACATCTCTTTAGTTTTAAGAAAGTGTTTTATTATTTAACTCAAACGAGTTTAATCTTAAAGTTATATCAAGATAAAATTATGATTTTTATGGATTAAAATGTGTTTTGATACACTTATCTTATATGAAAAAATAGAATACATTTCGGGCTCATCTAATATATATATATATATATATATATATATATCTTATTTCATACTAACAATATTTTATAATTTTAAGTTACGAATAGTATAATTCTTCAATTTGCAATAGTACTATACATATTGAATGCACCATATTATTTCAATTTAAATAAAATTATATTATTGAAATTTTGATAGAAATGACAAAAAATGATTGATAGTATAGTCGAATTTTGTCAATAAAAAAGTATCACATTTTTTGAATTTCTTTTTTCATTTATAAAATTTTATATTTCTTCTATTTTATTTATTTATTCTCATTTTTTTATTGAAATGTTTTAATTCAAACTTAGTATTAATAAAAAAAGAGATGATAAATCTTATTTTTTCAATTTAAAAAAAATCATTTTTTAATTTTTGAGTTAAAAAAATAAGAATCCAAACTTAATAGTAATTTATGAAAAAATAAATAATAATAATAATAATAATAATAATAATAATAATAATAATAATAAATGAAGAAATCAAACAATGAAATCATTTAACATCAGATTTCCAAAAATAAGGAATAAGAATATCCACTTTGAGTGGATATTCACATTTCAGAAAAGTTGTACATTTTTCCTTGTTTTGAGAAATCTGATTCTTTTTCATATTACATAAAAAATGAATCAAACACCGTAACGTTAAAATAAAGAATTAGATTACTTTCTAACCTCAGATTTCGTGTCAATCAAACGAGGCCTTCGCGTGAGATTGAAATCCATGGCTCCTTTATTTTTGGCGCCAAGATGTGGAAAAAAATCTTGCAAAATGGTGAATATGTGGTGTTATGTGCATACTTTGAGGGCTAGTATTCTTCAATAAATTATAATTTGGTAGATCGGCGTGTTTTTTTTATGTGATATGATATGATATACTTAATTAATAAATAGATTTTATGTAACCTTTGGCACTCGTTTGTTAGGTAGTATAGTATAAGGTCGAATATGTTTGACCGATATGTCTTTTACCATATAAGATATCAATATTATATTTGTTTTGTTGTATAAAAATATTTGAAATATATGTGTATTAATAATATATTATTTGGTTGGATATATTAAAAATCTCTATAAAATTACAATTCCTTAAATATCATTTAATTACTTCCATATATTGTGTGATCATTTTATAATACTCCCCCATTTTCGTTTTGTTTGTTGTTTTAGAATTTTAATCTAGAATTAACAATTAAATTTTTGGACTAATATATCCCTATATTTTATATTACATAAAATCCTATTCACTTATATTCGTGTGAAAACAACCCTTCACCGAGCCATCATGAATCCGAAACACCCCTCCCGTCGCCATAACTCCTGGAGTTCCCTGTGCCGACCCATCAGTATTAATCTTTGTCCATCCATGCGGTGGCGGCCGCCAAACGACCGGAATAGGGACTCTCGACGGTAATGGCCTAGGATCGATGTTAAGATTATAAGAAGATTTGAAATTACATAAAATATTCATTATATAAGATAAAAATTTGATTTTTTTTTCGTTTTTCATTCCGTAGACATACCAATCATAAGAACCGCCATTTCATTCAAACCCTCATTCTATTCCTAATTCTATTTTATTCATATCTAATTTCATTCTATTATACCAATCACCTCATTAATGTACTGCGAAGAATAAGATGAATCTTCCTTAGAAAAACAAAAAGAAAAGGAAAAAAGAAAGAATAGAAGGAAGACTCATATGAATATCATGTTGGCATACCAATCCATTAGTAGCTCAAATTTAAAATAATAACAGATATTGGGTTATCTTCTCACTTAAACTAAAATTAAAAATAAATCGCAATTTCTTCTACAGAACGGGTATATATAAGTAGTTTTGTAGTATAAGAAATTATATTTTTTCTTTAATCAAAACAATGTAGCGATACTTATAAAAATTAAAAAATGTAGTCAGATGGACATGGATGGTCAAAGTTGTGTGTTGGCTTGTACACAGATTTGTACTCAATATTATTTTGTAAAAATGAATTAATTAATCAAGTAATGCTATGAACATGCATCATCCATAATCAGCAAGATTACATGTGAAGGAGCTTCGCCAGTCAAAAAAAAATAAAAATCGTCCTTCTCTCAACATACATTGAAAGAACCAAATCCCTGATGTTGATCTTGTCTTCAACAGTTTGGAAAAATCTACATAAATAATATTTATATTTTTATTAATTATGGGAGTTGTGTAACGAAGAGGAAAAGGGGGGGGGGGGGGGGGGGGGGGGGGGTTACGAATAGAATTACTCAAATAAATATTTACTAATTACTATATAGGGGGGCCTAATACTAGGAGATATATTATATATAGTACCCATACAATCCCCAATTGACTAATCAGACTCATTTTGAAGACCCATTTGTCGATCAATATCTTTCTTATTAAATTAGTTTATTTTCATCCCTAATTTTCTTCTGTCATGTGTTATTTTATAATACAAATAATTTATTTTCATTATTTGAAATAAGGAAACTTTTATAAAAACTTAACTAACATCCTGCATCCAGTGAACCTAAAACATGAGCCACGTGGCGCTCGTATATAAGCATCAAACATACGAATAATAACATAGCCTTGTCGACTCAACCCCAACCCCATCACATCTTGTAAATCATCCAGCTCCACCTCCTCATCATCCTATTATAAAATTAAATAAAAAAAACGGATTATAATGTATAAAAAAATATCAGTGATTTAGTTATTACCTATAACATATAACGCAAAGTTCAACATTAAACCAAATAAAAATTCGAAAATCCAATTAAAAAAAAGGAAACGTAGAAATTCAATAATTTATGAGTAAATTTCACTTTTGGTTCTATAAGAACATGGTCAAAATACATTTAGTCTCAAAAGTTACTTTTTCGGTCCCAAATGATATTTTTTTGACAATTTTGGTCGCATAAGATACTTTTCTGATAAATTTAGTCTCGTAAGATATTTTTCTGATAATTTTAGTTCCAAACTAACTGAGATGGGAGATCTTTGGCGCATTAGACAACACAAATTGATTTTAGATAGAATGACATGATGTCTTGAATTTTGTAACGCATGTTGTTTGTTTTCATAAACATTAGACACATCTCATATTCACCTAAATTGTTAGTTTGAGACTAAAATTGCCGAAAAAATATCATTTGAGATCAAAAAAATAATTTTTAAGACTAAAAATATTTTGACCCTATTCTAAAGAGACCAATTTACTCATAATTTATTTATACATTATTACTAAAGAATCTACTCTGAATTGAAGAGAGAGAATTTTTGGAATTAGTTTATTCCCTTGAGAAAGTCTTTTTATTCTGTCATGCTGCGTCGAATTTAAGCACCACAGCAAGCAAACAAATTAAGATAGCCAGATGGGTATTCTTCAAATTAAAAATAAATAAAAATAAATAAATAAAGATGACGGGTATTCTTCATAGGTCGATCATACAGTATTTTAATCACGGATTTATTATTTCAATCTTCTACAAAACAATTCATTCCTCTTTTAATTTATAATTTTTATTTTATTTTAATTAGTTTAGGGATATAGTTTACATAAATGGAATTGTTTTCCTAGTTTAGATAATTAGGATTTCCACCTTATAAATTGTTCTAGGTCTTATGTATTTTGGTATCCAATTAATAATATTGTTCTTTTCATTGGAGCTCTTCATGCTCAAAAGTGAATTTGGAGTCTCGTTTACTCAAACAATGAAATTATAGTCTGTACTTGTTCGAAGAGTATCCAATCTGATACGGTCTTAGATCAGAGTCGTATCAACAATTGACCCCAAAAAAGCAAAAATCGGTGAGGAAACAATCCGTTTTCTCATGTTGCCCCCAAAATTCTTGGTAAATGTCAAGATAGGACAACTATTTTTTATTTTTTTTAATTTATTCAATTTCAATTTATTTTAATTTAGTTTAGTTTAAATTTTTTATTTAGGGTCATTCTTTCCAATTAGGGAATATGAAAATAAAAAATTAAAAATTAAAGTATGCAACTGGAGATGTAAAAGAGAATGCAACAAATGGTCTCATCTGAGATAGAACATAAATTGAATAGGTTGACCCTACTCATTATCAGATTTGGAGGGTTCAAATTTCCTATTACACTTCTTGTAATTCACTTTAAAATTTATGATTTTAATAATATTTATTATATAATAAAAATCAATTCTAACATAAATAGTCATAGTCAACATTTATCAACAAAAAAATGAAATAAAAAAAGTTATAAAATTTAATTTTGAATTAATCAACCATAATAATAAATTATTAATTGAAAATTGAAAATTAATACTAAAAAAATTATAAATCCTAATTGGGTAGGTGAACTCTAAAAAAAAATCTTAAAATTAAATTAAATCATAAAAAAACATAATTAATGAAAATATATATATATATATACATATAATACATAATTTAAAAGTGTAACACAAAGAGTATAATATGAAGTTTCAGGTGTCAAATTGGATTCAACCAGAATAACTACTATTGATTAATTTCTTGTCTTTTAAGATACTTGTCGTCGTTAAATGTCAATGCGTACGAAATAATCAAACTCACATTAAAATATTAAAGATAATAACCAATAACCTCTAGCATTATACGTATCTTGTATGGATAAGCTAGAGTCTGTAGTTATCTTTTGTAATCTCTCATTGTTATCTCTTTATTTAGTGATTGTTTGTAATCTATAAATCCTGTAACTCCATTCAATAGAATATAAGAAAATTTCTACAATCTATATTATCTACATGGTATCAGAGCTGGGTCGGTCTAACCTCCTCTTCACTATACAGTTGTCTCTTCTCTCCTGCTATGGCCACCAATGCTACCATTACACAGCTCGACAATCCAGCCGAACCAACCAAACCTCTTTCTGTTATCACCATAACTGGCTCCAACACAATTAAGTTGAATTCCACCAATTATCTATCATAGAAATTACAACTGGAATGTCTTCTCATCGGCTATGATTTGTTCGGCTACATCGATGGCACAACAAAATGCCCGTCTACTACTCTTACTGCTGATGACGTCACCACACCAAATCCCGCCCACACCACTTGGATTCGCCAGGATCGACTCATTTTCATTGCTCTCGTCGGATCTTTGACGTCTTCTCTTGTCCCGCTAGTCCAACATGCCTCGTCCTCTAACGATGTCTGGACTATCCTGGCCACCACGTTTGCTCGCCCATCTCGTGGCCACATCAAACAAATCAAGGATCAACTGAAACATGCTATCAAAGGCTCGCAATCTATTTCAGACTACATGCAGTTTGTTAAAAGTAAAGCCGATGAACTTGCCATGCTTGGAAAACCTATGGATCATGAAGATATTATCGAGCGCATCCTTGATGGCCTTGATGATGATTACAAGTCTATAGTGGACGTCATCAATGGTCGTGACACACCTATTTCTTTTGAAGAATTACATGAGAAACTTATTTCCCGAGAACTACTCATTCGACGGTCTACAGAAACTCCACCGTCCTTTCCTGCCTCTGCTCATTTTACTCAAAGTCGAACACCTTATGCTCCTTCTCCTCGGGGTAAACATGACTCTTCCCCATGCTTTCATTGGCCGAACCAACATCACTACCCTCCGACGCCACCCACGTCTGCTTTTCAACCACGGGGTAATCGTCCACCACCCCGTCCTTATCTTGGTAAATGCCAAGGTTGCCAAACTGTTGGCCACTCAGTGCAACGATGCCCGGATTTCACATTGATCCCCGCTTCCCATCATTCGCTGCGTCAGCGCGCACCGTCTCCTACTGCTCATCTCACCACTGCACAACCTTCTACTACTCCGTCTTGGCTCTTAGATAGTGGGGCTTCACACCACGTTACATCCGACCTCGACAATCTCTCCATGCACACGCCTTATACCGAAACTGATTCTGTCATGATCGGGGATGGTTCACAACTCCCTATCACTCATTCTGGTTCCTCTAATCTCCCTACTTCCTCCCATAATTTTATGTTAAATAATGTCCTTTGTGTGCCAACCATGAAAAGAAATCTGATTTCCATTTCTCAGTTTTGTGTTAATAACAATACTTCCATTGAATTCTCACCTAACTCTTTTGTTGTGAAGGATCTTCGCACGGGGGCACCACTCTTCCGCGGTCGCACTAGCAATAGAGTCTACGAGTGGCCGGCAAATTCTGCAAATTCTCATCCATTATTAGCATTCTCCAGCATCAAGACCACTTCGTCTGAATGGCACAATCGTTTAGGTCATCCGTCATTATCTATTACTCGTCATATTGTTTCTAGTTTTGGTCTAGATCTTTCCGATTCTCTCTCGTATAGTATCTCTTGTAATGCATATCAATGCAATAAAAGTCATAAATTGCCATTTTCTATTTCTTCTCTCACTTCCTCTGCTCCGCTTGAACTCATCTTTAGCGATGTTTGGACCTCCCCTATTCATTCTGTAGATGGTTACAAATATTACGTGGTGTTTGTTGATCACTTCACAAAATATACATGGCTTTACCCAATCACACGTAAATCACAAGTTTTTGCCATTTTTTGTAAATTCAAACCACTTGTTGAAACATACTTTCGTCGTCGTATCATTTCTCTATACTCGGACAATGGTGGTGAGTATTTAGCATTAGCCTCGTACCTTGCTCAATCTGGCATTTCACATCTCACCTCCCCACCTCACACTCCGCAACATAATGGCTATGTTGAGCGACGGCATCGCCATATTGTTGAAACCGGACTCTCCTTACTCACTCATGCTTCCATGCCACTCCAATATTGGTCTCATGCTTTCATTGTTGCTATTTACCTCATTAATCGAATGCCAACTCCCACACTTAACATGATTTCTCCGTACTCCAAACTCTTCCAAACCACACCAAATTACTCTAAACTTCGAGTTTTTGGGTGCCTTTGCTACCCCTGGTTACGCCCTTACTCACCACATAAACTAGCCCCTAAATCTGATCCTTGTGTTTTTCTTGGTTATTCCAACACCCAGAGTGCATATCTATGCCTAAAAATCCAAACTCGTAAAGTTCTCGTCTCACGTCATGTTCGTTTTGTTGAGTCTGTCTTTCCCTTCTCTAATCTTAATCTTTATTTAGAGAGTCCTCAAGATGATACTTCCTCTCTTTGGCTCCCAACTATCACTCACTTGTCGGTCGCTCAAAATCCAGCTACTGCTCAACCGCTGCCACCGCCCTCGTCTGTTCGCGATCCTCCTCCACCCCCTACCGCTCCTGACAATCCACCTCCACCACCATCTCCTCCACAATCACCTTCCCCTCAACCCTCTGCAGCTCCTCGGGTTATAGTAACACGCTCTAAAAATAATATTTTCAAACCAATTCATAAGTTCACCTATACAACCACCATCACCCCGCCTGTAGATTTCGAACCATCCACTATCAGCCAGGCCTTGGCCCATCCTCAATGGCGTACTGCAATGTCGGAGGAGTATGATGCATTACTTCGCAATGGCACTTGGGAACTTGTACCACCTGATCCTCAACATAGTCCAATTGGCTGCAAATGGATTTATCGGATCAAACGCTTGCCGGATGGCTCCATCGAGCGTTTTAAAGCTCGTTTAGTAGCCAAGGGTTTCCATCAACGTCCCGAAATTGATTATCATTATACTTTCAGTCCTGATGCCAAACATACAACCATTCGACTTGTGCTCAGTCTTGCCGTAAGTCGCGGTTGGTCTCTTCGACAACTAGATATTAATAATGCTTTTTTACAGGGAACACTATAGGGTGACGTCTACATGGCTCAACCCCAGGTTTCCAAGACAAAGATCGTCCATCTTATGTGTGCAAACTGCACAAATCCATTTATGGCCTTAAACAAGCGTCTCGATCTTGGTATTTGGAATTTCGGGGCTTTCTTTTATCCTCCGGCTTTACAAGTTCAGCAACTGATTATGCATTATTTATATTTAAGAACGCTCCGGATTATATATATCTTGTTGTCTATGTCGATGATATTATCATCACCGGGGCTGATGAAACTTCAGTACATAAATTCATTCTCCGCTTATCACAGAGGTTCTCTCTAAAGGATTTGGGCCCCTTGTCATACTTTCTTGGAGTCGAAATCATCCCACATCCTCAAGGTGTGTTTCTATCTCAATGGCGATATATCTCTGACATTTTAGCTCGAGCTAAAATGCTTGATGCTAAACCAGTTTGTACGCCAATGGCTACTTCACCAACTATCACACTCCAGTCTGGAACCGCTCTATCGGAGCCTACTGAGTACCGTACAATCATTGGCAGCCTGCAATATCTCTCCCTCACCAGGCCTGATGTTGCATACACCGTGAACAAGCTTTCCCAATTTATGCATCGTCCAACCACGGATCATTGGAATGCAGCTAAACGACTCTTGCGCTACCTTTGTGGAACACTTGATCATGGTCTTCTCTTATTCAAAGAATCGCCCGTTACTTTACATGCCTTTTCGGATGCTAATTGGGCGGGTGACAAAGACGACTACACTTCCACTTCTGCTTATTTGGTGTACCTTGGCCGTAATCTCATCTCCTGGAGCTCTAAGAAACAACGCACTATAGCTCGCTCTTCGACTGAGGCTGAGTATCGCACTGTAGCCATGACTGGAACTTAACTCCAATGGCTCGTTTCTCTGCTGACTGAGCTGGGTGTCAACTTATCACAACAACCAACCATATATTGTGATAACGTCGGAGCAACTAGTCTATGCTCCAATCCAGTTTTCCACTCAAAGATGAAACATGTTGCTCTGGATTATCATTACATTCGTGAGCAGGTCCAACATGGCTCTCTTCGAGTCACGCATGTTTCCTCCGAAGACCAACTCGCCGATGCTTTAACTAAGCCTCTTTCGCGAGCTCGCTTCACCACACTTCGAGACAAGATTGGTATTTCTTCTCGGAAATTCATCTTGCGGGGGCATATTAAAGATAATAACCAATAACCTCTAGCATTATACGTATCTTGTATGGATAAGCTAGAGTTTGTAGTTATCTTTTGTAATATCTCATTGTTATCTCTTTACTTAGTGATTGTTTGTAATCTATAAATACTGTAACTCCATTCAATAGAATATAAGAAAATTTCTACAATCTATATTATCTACATAAAATATGTATGTATGTACGTAGTAGTTGAAAAAATATTTAGATGTCATAAAATAAATAAAAAACAATTTGCATGGTTTCATTTATTTATCAAATAATAGTTTTCTCAGAGTTCGTGACAACACTCGCGTGGCGTGTCGTTTTGTTAAAATTCTCAGCTTTCCTCGTTTTCTTTTATAGATTTCACCCGATAATAGTATATTTATTCCTGGATATGAGTGTTCAATTGATCAGTTTGGTAATTTTAGGCTAATTATGTTTATAGCTAAATTAATAAAATTAGTTTTTGAATATCTAATTCACAAGCGAATTAACCAAGAAACGAAATCATCCAAAGTGTCTGGACATTTAAGCGATAGAGATCTCTCTCAGTCTCTCTCTATACGAAAGAAAGAAATCCTAAATATATGATCACTGCCTTGCTTCCTCCCATTAAAAATAAATAAATAAATAATCATCAATACTAAATGGACTCAATTTGGATCAGTTGAATACTTTCTCCGTGTCTAAATGGTTATTGTTTCATGAGTTTTTTATTTTATGTCAAAATGTGTGTTGTTTTATATATTTTTACATCCCCTCTCCCAATTTTAACTCTACAATTATATGGAGAGAGAAAATTTTATCAATTGTTTAAAAAAGTATAAGTGAATAGGACTTTATTAATACAGAAGAGAGGAATATATGAATCCAAAACATAACATAATAAAGATAAAAAAAATATTAGCTTCAAACGCACATAGCTAATTTCCTTAGCAAAGGTCAATATTGTGAATATAGTATAAAATATCTTTAATTAGATTGTTCCGAATGAAAGTAAACAAATAAAAAAAATATTTATATAATTATATTCCGAAATGAAGCCAAAATTTTGGCTCCTACACATTTTAAAATCATATCTATCCATGAAACAATTAATCGAATCAAATGATTGATTTTAATTCGGTTTGATTAATTTTTGTTGAGCCCTATTCCAAGGTCCTGAAACACTACTGTGATTTAATTGGGTTTTAAAAATACCATAAGTTTAAATGATTTACGGTGCTACTTATATATCACCAAAATATTAATAGTGCAATAAATTTAATCAGTCAAAATCTACAGTAGAATTTTAATTAATATAAGAAACGAAGCATTCGTTTCAAACGATGATTAAAATATTAATGAAATGGCAAAGTAGTAATATACTGTCAACTGACAAAACCATGGGTAGCTATCAGCCAACAGAAACAAATCTGTATTTTGGCTTCATAGAATAAATAAAGTGCTACTGAAGAATAATTTATTGCCACTCGTACAAAAATAAACATAATTAAAATAAGCGATTTTCATTCAATTAAGATAGCTATCTCATTTATTAATTTATTTATTGAATATCAGAATTGCTCCCCTGTGTATCGTGGGTATAAGTTAACGTGTCTACTGCTGATGTGGCGATGCCACATGTGCAGGAGAAGTCGAAGTCAACTATTTCATTTTTTTTTTAAGAAAAGAAAGGGAAACTCACAATTAATACGGCAAGCTAAAACGAGTCGGACATTTTCATTTTTCTTTTTTAAAGGAAGGGGAAACATTAATTATCTCGAATATACACAGAGGTATATGCTCATACGCATTTTGGATATGGCAATCTATAATCACTTCTTGGTGTAAGTGTCACGTGAACAATTATTTTAAAACTCGCAAGAAGAAGTGCTCATATAGATGTCTGGTGTATTAAATCATAGGGAAAATATTTTTTTAATATTTTATATTTGGTCTCTTATGAATTTTGATATCCTAATAATACACATTGTCTTCATTTTGGTCCCAATTACTCGGAACAACATGTTCTTTATAGTCAAACATGAGTCGAGGTAATTTTGAGTTTTTATCAATTTATATGACCAGAATGAATTTTTAAAATCATAACTTTTTTTTAAAGTAAAATCAGAAAACATAGGGAAATTGGGATAAAAAATTTCAATGAAAAAAGAAAACTAAATATTACAAGCATATGTTATATTCATTTTTTTTCGTTGAGGTGTAGGGTAATCCAAAGGAGTGAGACATTACATAAGAGTTTCTCTGTTACTATTTAATATAAATATTTTTAATAAAATATGTTTGTGTTCTATTTACTTTTCTTTTCTTAGATTTTTTCCCCAAATCCCTCTTTTGTGATTTTTATTTCAAAAAATAAAAATGGTAAAATTTTGAAGATTCGATTTGGTTGCATAAATTTAAGAAAACTGTAGAAAAGCCTCAGCTCTCAAACTACTTTTGATTCTTATTTGACTATAAGAAAATATGTTATTCCATGTAACTGAGACTAGCATTGAGACAATGTGTATGATTAGACACGATATATACCAAAATTGAAAAGAGACCAATCATAAAGTAAAAAAAAAAAAGACTATTTTCCATTAAATCATTCCATGAATATATACATCATATTTTGAATTTGTATATAAAGATTAGTAATCAATTATCCTTTGGGGACACTCTACTCAAATAGTGGATCACTAAGCAAAGAAAAATGTTTGGAATTCAATATATATTTTGC
Organism: Perilla frutescens; assembly: GCA_026008535.1. Taxonomy (NCBI): domain Eukaryota; kingdom Viridiplantae; phylum Streptophyta; class Magnoliopsida; order Lamiales; family Lamiaceae; genus Perilla; species Perilla frutescens. The sequence continues at coordinate 46,180,373 of BRKX01000010.1, read as the reverse complement.
AGTAGTGAATACAGTTCCACTCTTTAATCTACACAAATTAAAGTTAGGCAAATATGTGTAAATCAATAATATATGGATGTTGTAGTTGATGATGCAAACACGCCGATCAATTTCTTGAGTTTGCTTTTCCTTCGTATTTATGAAATATACAAGTGAAGATCATCAAAAGTAGTATTTAATTAGTTAGTTGACATCACTCTTCCTCCGCCAATTGAATAAATTTCCGAGCGTCAAACGTTGAAATTGGGTGTAAATTAACAAAGAAGACAATGTTTATACGGCGTTAATAATACCGTTCAAATTAGAGATTATATGGTCCATTTTTTTTAATATAATATAGGAGACTATTTAATCCAAATAATCACTTATATGGTAATAAAGGCCCCACAGAATAATCGATGATGCTAGTTATATATTTTCCCTAAAATGCTAATCTCGTAAACTTTTTTTTAGAGCAAATTACAACTTTTATTCAAAATCCAAAGAAACTACGTCTACAATCTAAGGAGCAAAATATTCTACATCTTAATTTTGTGGAATTTTCTAAAACATCAATTAAAATAAAAGAGAACGAGTGTAGTATTAAACTTGAAAGTCAAAATTTAGCAAACGACGTATATAACTAAACAGGAAAATCAGAGGTCTAAATACCTCAAAAATTAAGAATCAAAATTAAAAGCTAGCTTACCGTCGATATCTTTTCTTCCAAGTCATGTTCCAATTTTGTTAGTAATTTATTTTTACCATATATATAAGAATTAATATCATATTACATAAATATGGTATGAAATAAAACACAAATTATAAAATAGTTTGAAGGAAAAAAAACCTCACTAAATATTTACATGTACACTCATTTACTTATTTTTGAAAAGATGTTTACGGTGTGCAGTCGTGGAATCAGAAATAAATTAGGGGGGTATACTATTTTCATAGTGTAGTGTAATTTTTTTTCGCCCGGCTATATTTATATATAATAACGACATAAAATAATATCAAAAATCAAAATCATAATAATGATAAAAATATATATAAAATCAATACATTTAAATTGGTTTAATACATTAAAACTGATAAAAAAATTCTAAAAATTATCAGTTTAATGACTCGTAGTTGTGCCTAATGTGAAAGTGGTGGCAACTGATATCAACTAGTATTAATTCCACCTCTACATCGAGGACTATTTTTCCATTGATTCAGTATCAATATTACGCTCATTTGAAGAAGAAGGTGAAGAGAAACCATTACAAAGTCTTTTATAATTTCACTACATAATCTACACAATACAAAATTTAATATAAATTAATATGCAAAACTATAGCAGCAATGTCAAGGCTTTTAATTTTTCACATATAGTTATATTCTATAAGATTTTCAATTTAAAATATGAACTTAAATTCTAATTTAAGCACGTATTTAAATAATATAAATTAAACTTAAACAACCAAAATAGATTTAATAATACGATATGTACATTTAACAAATTCTATACAATGAAACAGTAAATTGGCTTCAAATAAGTACTTGAAAGGAACGAGCACCACAATCCACAAATATTGAACCTCTAAAATGTTAAGATCAAGGAAAAAAAGTTAAAAAATAGTAACAAAAATATTAATATTATAGGTATAGAAAAAAATAATATTATTAAAGAAAACAAAATTACATTTGAGAAATTTGGAACTTGGAAGACCAGCTCCACCGGCGAGACAGTGACCCGAACAAAACAAATATAATGAATATTTGGAAATTAATTTTTTATTTCAGATGGAAATTTTAAATTTTTTATTCTAGTTTTATTTTTCTTGAAGGCTGCTTCTTTCTTCAAAAAGAACGTTGTTAAAAAACAGCACCTTTTACTTTAAAGCCTTATTTATATTATTAAATAATAGTAGTATAACTTATATACATTAGAGTTAGTTTGACATCCAATTGTTTTATTGCACATCCATCCATCCATTCAATTGCTCTCTTAAAAATTAATTAATTGGATCATAATAGTTCAAAATTAAAAGGAATTATCCCATCCAACCAACTATCGAACTCCATTAAATTTCGCTAAGATTTAATGAGATAAAAAAAAAGATAAACTTGAATTTAATCCATCTTAATTACCATAAAAAACATTTGTATTATTAATTTAGATTCAATCATTTTTCTTTTCAATAAGAAATCCATTTTTTTGTTGTAAAAAAATAAAAAAGGGTGGTTGTGGAGTGCCCACCCTTTACGTGCAACACAAGCCAATAAAAAAATTTCATGCTACAAAATCACATTCCTCTATTTAATATTTAGTGGATTATCCATCTTTTTCGCCACCCAATGAATTAACAACCTAAAAAAATTAAAAAATTAAAAAAATCCATTAATAATAGATAATCCTATTGCATCTTACACTCAAAAATCCCAATTCTCAGTTCTACTACCCCTTCCCCAACTCTATATAAACACCTCTCTCTCTTCACTTTCTCCCATCTCACCATCCGTCGAAAATACACACACACACACAGTTACGTACACTTTCTCTATATATCAATACAGCAATGGCGAATTCAGGCGCTGCCGGCCAAGGACTGATCGTCAGCTTCGGCGAGATGCTGATCGATTTCGTTCCGACGGTCTCCGGCGTGTCTCTGGCGGAGGCGCCGGGATTTCTCAAGGCTCCCGGCGGCGCCCCCGCCAACGTGGCGATTGCTATCACCAGGCTCGGCGGAAAGGCTGCGTTCGTCGGAAAGCTTGGCGACGACGAGTTCGGCCACATGCTCGCCGGAATCCTGAAGGAGAACAAGGTCTCCGCCGAAGGTGTCAATTTTGACAAAGGCGCTCGCACCGCCTTGGCGTTCGTGACCCTACGCGCCGACGGCGAGCGTGAGTTCATGTTCTATAGGAATCCCAGCGCCGACATGCTCCTCAAGCCGGAGGAGTTGAATCTCAATCTTATTAAATCTGTGAGCATTTAATTCATTTTTTTTAATATATGATTCGATCGATATTATCTGTAACATTAATTTGTGCAGTCATATATATGTGGATGTGGATGTGGATATGCTCAAATTTCTGGAATATTTAGCAGGATCTGATTTATTGGTTCATTGTATATAGACGTGTGAGTATATGTGCATTGATGGAATGATCGGTACAAAAACATGTATTTTTGTGTTATTTCTACTACGATTTTGGCTGAATCTGAATTCGTGTTTCTTTGGATTACTAGATCTTATTTTTGCAGTATTTTTTTTTGTTTGTTTGTTTTCTGCTATCGATTTTGGACTGTGATGGCGGGTGAGTGAATCTCACGCGCATCACATTTTCCTTTGGGTGTCTAATTTTGACTAATTGATTGTTAGTATCCAGTATATTAATTAAATGTGTACAAATTTATGGAGGGATTAGTCATCCACATCATATCCAGCTAGTATTGGGGTCCACAATATTTTACTCTCTTTTTTTCCTGCTGTGAGTCTGTGACCCATTTTAATTTATTTAGTTCTGATATCAATTAATTAGTTGTTGTAAATACAAAATAAAAATGATAAAATTTGAAAATTAAATTAGCTTAATCTGCTGAGCATCCAAATCCCAATTGCATTGCTCTCAACATGCACTAATATGCATTTTTGTTTTTATTATTTCTTTTCATAAATTTAAACTTCTCAAATCTTCTTAAGAGTGTTATGCGACACCTATTTGGTGAAAATGATTTTAGGAAAATAAAATGATTTTTATGAACATCTTCATGCTACATGTATTAAATACAATATTTTATAAAATGACTCTTTGCATTATGAATTAGACACGTAACAAGATGTCTAGAACATATATGATTATGTTGGCTCCTTTTCATACACACAAAATTGTATTAAGAAAATAAGGAAGTATTTAATTTGTATTCATCTGTTTGTTACAAATTTGATTGGCACCTTCTCAAAATATCTGAGTCAATGATTTAGATAAGGACCAAGTTCATTTATATTCCAGTTATGTCTGAAAACTACCTAGTGTGGCATTAACTGTTATCAGTGTTTATCAGATGGGCTCCATTCTTGGGCAATTGATTTTCCTGGGATCTATCTGTGGCTTTAGAATCTTACCCAATTCTTTGTCTTTTTGTGTATGCCATTAAAAGGGCAATAGACTTTTTATTTTATCCTTGGAAAAAAAAGTTGGTAAATGTGGGACTGTTATATTCCACTAATTAGGCCGCCTAATCCTACATTTAACAATTATTGACTGACGTACTGGCTAATTAAAGTGTAATTACTTCTAGTGTGGTTATAACCACCATTAGTATCTATTTCATGCACTTTCCCAACAATAATTCACATGTTGTGAACTCATTGTATCTACCTGCAATTCTAGTTAATGATCAAGTCATGAGAAATGTATTGATTGGTTATGGTGTATTTTGATGTGTAGGGAAAGATTTTCCATTATGGATCGATAAGCTTGATCGTGGAGCCATGCAGATCAGCCCATATGAAGGCCATGGATGAGGCCAAGAAAGCTGGTGCATTGCTCTCATACGATCCCAACCTCCGACTGCCGTTGTGGCCGTCGGCGGAGTATGCTAAGGAGCAGATTTTGAGCATCTGGAATAAAGCAGATTTGATCAAGGTCAGCGATAACGAGCTCGAATTCCTCACCGGAAGCAGTAAGATTGATGATGAATCTGCAATGTCTCTGTGGCACCCCAACTTGAAGCTGCTTTTGGTCACACTTGGAGAAAAGGGTTGTAGATATTACGCTAAGGTATGTTCCCACCTACCCCTTCATATGCAGTTGGTAGGTGTGGTTAAGAGTTTAATTAATAGTCATTATTACTTATTAGGCCTCCAACACACTTTAATGCGTGTGTATAGAGAGAGAAAAGTAGGTATATTAGAAAATGGAAATTTGAAAAAGAAATGAAAAAGGATTACAAAAACTGATCGGCGCTGATGAATGTTATGCAAAATGTTATAATTATCCAATAGGAAAGAAGAGGTTGAATATGATTTTTTAAAATTAATGCCTCTTGCAGTAAACTTAGGTTGCTGATGTAACAAACCATGCTTCTTTTGATTTTAACAAATTATTGTAGTATTTTAAAATATATTAAAGTAATCAATGAGCACGAGGGGTTGGTCCCACTCTGCACACTGTTTCTGAAGAGAGGGTGACTTTTCAACACTTCATTTTTTTCTGCAAACATATTAATTGAAATTTACTATATAAACTATTTCTTCTCATATATATCTTGAAAGGTGTGATTCACGTGACTTTATGCCTCAATTTCTTGATTGTTTTGAGAGACTTTTGAGATTGGAAACATTTTTTGATTTATTTACTTAATTATTGTTCAATAAAATTAGACCAAAGTCCTTGCAATTCAATCTTATGTCACTGCCTCACATTTATCCATATTTTTTTAGAATTTCAAAGGATCTGTGGATGGCTTCCCTGTCAAGGCAGTTGACACCACCGGAGCTGGTGATTCTTTCGTGGGATCTCTCCTTGTAAAGATTGTCGATGACCTATCCATCATTCAGGTAAATACAAATCCAATAAAGTTCTACAAGAGTTTAATACTACAAACGGGAAATTCCACCCTACCCCACGTGGTAATACCTCGTCTAAGTTATTTGTAACATGTGCAGGATGAAGCGAAGTTGAGGGAAGTGTTGAAGTATGCATGTGCATGCGGCGCCATAACCACAACGAAAAAGGGTGCAATTCCGGCTCTTCCCAACCACTCCGACGTGCTTGAAGTTCTCAAAGGGAAGTGAGAATTAGGCAGCAGTCATTGTCTGTTAATTACTTGTTTTTTGTTTCCTTTTTCACAGTTTGGGCATGGGATCTTTTGCCATGGAAAATTTTCTTTTGCATTTGTATCTTTCTTAAGTTTTAGATTTCACGGATTTTATACATGTATTCAATGCTGAGGCATTTCCTAAATTGTGAGTAGTTATAAATAAAAATTAGCATCACATTTTAAAATTCTTCCTTTAGAAAAAATACATTTAAGACAACAGCTGTGATGCTAAGTCAAAAAGATAATTGCTCAAAAAAGAGTCAAAAAGATGAGAAAAAAAGGGAAAGTAAAATATGTAAAGAATGTGACTACCATTATAATAAAAATCTACTTTTTCAAAATCTCAGATCTTCCAGAGTAACGATAACATCTAATTGAAGTTTAATCTAACGTCAAGAATTGAAAATTATATCTAAGTTTGTTTCATATCAAATAAATTGAATTTGCATGGATCTGAATTAAAAAAAAAAAAAAAAAGTGTCAACCTCAAATCTCTTAGATCAATCAAACTCGAGTTTAAAAAAAGTAATAGCAATCAATTTTCAGCCGATGGCGTTATCATTTTGGTGCGAGGATATTATTTTGATTCAAATTTTCAGCTATCAGCATATTATGAAAATTTTCTGTGTTATCTTGATATACCAGAATATTCTAATACAGGCCACCCATATAGATAAGAGGGTGAAACAAGCATCAAATGTCACAACCAGACTTCAATAAATTTAGAAACTAGAAGTGTCACAACAGAAACTAAGGACTAATAAAGTAATTAACCATACCACTCAAATTCAGTCAAATGAGCACATGCAATGTCGAATATAGTGACATGTTAAACCTTCAAAACATTTCAAATATAGTGCTATAATTCAGAGGCAGATTGGTGACTCAAACAGATTACTTCTTTGCGCTTCAATATGGTAAACCAAGAACAACAAGAGATTGCAAACGTAAGTCGTGTTATCTTCCTGATAGGAAAATCTACAGATGACGATCTACTTCTAGACCCGAATTCTTACGACTCTACAACAAACAGTGGCAGCAGGCATCACTTATGCGGGGAGCGTAAGCTCATTGGTTTCATTATTGCGTTTTCTGTGTCTCAACGAGACCAGTTTTACTCGGATCTACACATAGTGGCTAAAATCATAAGAAACTTATCTGAAAGTTAATACGAATGTTCGAATTAGATTTCCACAGACACCAAAGTAGATGCAGTAGACAATTTCAAAAGTCCAGTTTTCTAAAGGTTGCACAAGTAAATAATACTTGAAACTCTTCTAGTTGAAAGTTCCTATCTTCCCTACAAAGTACTTACATAATTTGCGCGCTGTTGTCACAGAGCAATTGCTTGTGGATAACAACCACTAACCTCCATATGCAAAGATCCCCAGATGTGCTTGCATTTCTCCCACCTTTCATGCATGTCAGCCAAAAATGACTTTGCCCATGGCTCATTGCTTCCCTCCAAGCTCAAGTCACGAGGCACTGTGAAACTGTAGTAGGAAAATTTTAGGAGTAATTATTAAACTTCAAAAGAAACTCCAGTTCAAAGTCATTGTGAATCAGATGCACAAGACCAAATAGAAAAGGCACTAAGAAACACTAATTTTTCAGCAGAGCTTGCATGAAAAAAAAAAATTGACTTCTGTGATGCTTGAATCCGAAAAGTACTTATTTTAGTCTCAATATAGCAATTTAATCAATGATTTCTCATTCCTTGATTTCTGAGATTGCATGAGCAAAACAATGTGATTAACACTTGATCATAGAAATGAGTAAATTATGATAGCAACTTTTAAAGGATGGCTTGAATCCAGAGAAAAAGAACTGCTATAGTAGAAGGCGAAAAACAATCAAGAAAATATTCTAGCTGGCAATCCTTACATGCTCCTGATATCTAACAAATAATTGATTTTAAAACTTATTCTTCCCAGTTCCTGAAATGGGCAACCAAACAAAATATTGATTTGCAAACTAAAATGCCCACCTCATCAGTTCTTCCCTCCGATGTCCCTTGCTGGATGAATTTGACCTAAGCCATAATTTCCATGAGGAGATGCATCAGTAATATTCTAAACATGGAATATTTACTAGCTGATGACTGGCAGTTTAAAGCGTTGGCTCTGATATATTTTCCAATCTCAATCTGATCATACAAAATGTAGTACCAAAAATTACCCTTACAAAAGACAGAACTAGCTGTAATGCTTCAGTTCTCAAAATATTGTGTTCACCAAATGACGTGAATCATTAGGTGAAATGGAAGCTGTTACCTGGTGACAAATATTTGATAGATGTGAAGAGACTTTGAAGAGAGATTATATACAGCACGCTCGATGTGGTCCTTTCCAAACAAGTAAATGACCGGGTAACCAAGCAGCCACCTGCAGTAACTTTAAATTTCCATGAAATTGATGGAGAAATGGGAATAAGATAAAAAATCAATGTGTATGCCAATTGTGGTTACAATTTAAATCCTAAACAAAGAAAAGCAAATTTTGGTTCAACAAGTCCCTAGCAGAATTGTGAAAACAAATGGCATCAGTATCTTCACTCTTGTTCAAACATTTAACTTTTTTATAACTGCACTGATCCAGAAAGGAATTCTTAAGATCTTCGAATGATTTAAATGCAAGCGGTCTTTCTAGAGATTGACAGTTAACCATTCCAATCAAATTTATACCATTCAGCCCCGAATAAAGGAACTCAAGTCGTATAATAGTGAGAAAAAGTCATTCTTAATGATATGCAAGAGCAGCTTGGAGGCACATGTAGAAGTATTAAGGTTACCATATATATATTGCTATTTGAATGCATGCATGGACATAACTAGAGGTGATGAAATCATGTGAGGAAAAGACGAATCAATAATCCACACAACAATGCATCTGATAAAGTATGTGATGAAATTTTGGCCTTGCAAATTAAAGCTGCACCAACACAGTACAAGACTGTAAAACCCATGTTTAATAATAAGGTGAATATGCAATCACTGATAAACTCAACTGTACAGTATTATTAAACAATTACAGCATAATATGTACTTTACAGATGAAGGTAGGAGTTACCCGTTGAGTGTTGGGATCATTACGTCACTTTCCTGAAGGCAGTAACTTAGATCAACCAACTCAGAAGATTGTGAAGCAGCATCTCCATCGAGAGAGGACCCAACGTTGTAAGTTTCATGTCTTTGCAAGTGATCACTGCTCACTTTATCCACATGAAAAACTGAGGCAAACAACTTCTGAGCTGACAGAAGCTGCATCATTGTAGGGCTTTTCTCTGCCTGGGTCATTATCTGGAATCATACTATCAGGGGATTGTGCCATTGCACACATAAGAAGATGAAAACTTGTTGGAAAGATTATTATACCTTTGGAGGATCAGCTTCAAGGTCCACAAAGTATAGAGCAGTTTCCAAACTTGATTTGACAAAGTCTGCGAGTGCTCGGACCTGAACAAGATACACCATATCATCTACGACCAAGACGTGCAAAAGCTTAAATATTGAGGACTCCTGAGAGTTCAGCAGAGGTGACATACTGCATTAGTTAGCAATATCGTGAATCATGATTTAAAAATCTCAAAAGATAAGTAATTCCGAGAAAGACATAAAAATAGATGAAAAAAGTTGAAAACGGCCACAGGAAATAGCTGGCTTGAGAGGGTTTCATTTTCCCAGTCATCTGAGTATCTCTATTATATTGCAGTAGAACATTTTCACTAGTAACACATATTAGCCATACACCTTCTTATTGAAGAGCTTAAACTGTAATTCATCTGAAATATTCACCCATTTATCTCTTCCACAGATGATAGCATTGCTAAGCAGACATGAAATGGGTGTCCTAGTAATGACGGAACTCTAAATTATAATTTTTTATATCATACTACTGTCTATCCATGCATGAGTGCCACACGCCCTAACTACTGTTCCGTATCCTGAAATTTTAATCAAGAAAGTTCATTGAAGAGCCAACTGCTATAATAAAATTGAAAAATACAGCATCATAATTCCTGTTACATCAAGCTAATAGGAGTTTGAATGACCTGTTTGCAATGTTTGATAAATGCACAAAGATGATTCCCCAATTCAGGCATCTTTCCACCATAATCTACCATGATACAAGGTCTCATTCTTGAACTCAATGCCAAAATATCTGCATAAATAAATACTAAGCCACGTTCAAATGACAACAAACTCATTAATTAATTAAGAAAACACCATTTTCATTCACAAGTCCAAGTATGGCTATTCTCCCAATCAAACTCAGAAATCACGAGTTCAATTACCAAGAATGTAAAGCATAAACTCTGCAGTTCATGCCCAAACAAAAATTATAAAACAAGAACTCCTTAAACTGTTAGGATCGATAAAAGTGCATCAATGCCCCCCCATAAAGAAACCAAGAATCAAGAATAACAAAATCCAGTAATGAATATCCCAAAAAAAGAAAAAAGAAAAAAGAAAAACACTCCCATCAATTTGAACTTCAACAAGTAATCAAAATTTTTCTCCTTAATAAGTATTACATAAAAGCAGAAAAACGTAGGAATTAAGAAAAAAATGGAAATTACCAGTTTGAAGACGAGATTTTGAAGAAGGCTTGAGCCTCCATTTAATCTGAGAAAGAGATTTCTCAAAAACCCTCAACACTTCTTCCAATTCGGATGCGTCCATTTCCAATTTTCTCACTGAAGTTTAAAGTTCAGCTGCAGCTGCAAAATATAGCAGTCTAATAGTACTAAAAAAAAAAAGGCAGAAGATGCAAATTCCCCCTTAATTTGTTCGGTTATCTTTCTTTTTTTTCTTATTTTTTCTAAATCTCGAACAATTATTATTGTGAATATAAAATGAGTTAAATTAACAATATAATTGATACAAAATAATTACTCGAATACACATACACAAATATGCATATGTACATGTTATATTATAATATAATATATTTCAAATAATTACATAAATAATTAATAAATATACATTACAATTAAAATATTATATTATAAATTATATAGCACTTTTTTGTATATAACATTCGTAGTAGCATTTGATGAATTTATAAATGTCAATATTTGTTTGATTTAGTTACACATTTAATTAGAATAAATAAATTATTAACTATTTCATATTCATAATAACTGAAAAATATTATATCTACATATAAAATATACAAAGCATGCTACCGATTATGATATTTTACTAAATAATTTATTTGATCATTTTATTTAATTATTTAATACATGTTGGTAATTATTTCACATAATAAAACCTACAAAACGTTATATATTACTTTTTTATATGTGAAAACTCACATATTTATTTATTCGTGCAAATAAATTTGGATGTCATGTACATAGTGAAATATGCTATAGAATATAACATGAATAAATTTTATAATTAAAATTATGTGACACGTGTGAGAGAGAGAGAGAGATGAAGAGATAATAATAAACAATTTTTTATTTTATAATAATTATTGATGATGTGATGTTTTTGCTGGGGAAAATATTCTGGAGAGATTCCATTTTATTATATTAGATAGATAAAGATTTTCATTCTCCACTCCATTTCAATCAATTCTCATGGACTAAAAATTTGATTATTCTCACCTCATTTAATTTTTTTTTGTATGTTTTCACAGTTTATATATATATATATATATATGCATATATATATATATTATAAATTAAATATATTAGTCAAATTATTATTAATAATAATTGAATTTATTCAAGTAAAATATTAAAACAAATGTTATGTTAAATAAATAACATATAGATGATAAATGAGAATGATATGATACTCCTGACATAAAAAATTAAATTTTGACATAACAATGATGTGGTAGTAACGTGATGATAATTTCTATCATGCACCATTGCAATATATTTTGGACCTATTATGAGACTTAAATATCATATTAACTATTTATTGTGATATTTTACTACATATTGTGATATTTTGTGTAATCCACCATCACCAATACTTCACTACATATTGTAATACTTAGTGTGCTGTATTATGATGCGGGATAGAAATTACCATATTTTCCTACACCTAAGAATCCTACCAACATAGAAATAGTAGTACGTATGCTAGAGATCTAAAGTTTATTATATATATAAATTGATTTACCCAATATTGCAAACTTTAAATTTTTAAGATCTGTGTGCGCGCTAACTTGTTTGACCTTAATTAATTAGCAATTGTGAAAAAAATAGGCTGTTTTATGAAATATTATATGAACTAGCATTGCACCCGTGCGATGCACGGAGTGTCATATTTTACAATTTTGTAAAATTGAATAATTCAATATGAGAATAGTGATAATAAAATGAGACAATATACAAATTGTAAACTATACACGTTTGGATAAAATATTATGACAAATAAACATAAAATGTTTAAAGGCAAAAATTTAGAAATACGTCTTTGTATGTGACATTTTTCAAGATTCACAGTTGAAATCATTATTATCATTTGGTAGTTATAAAACCATTTACAGTCAATTATATCAATAGTTCAAAAGTAAAATCAACAAAATTGTTAGTTGTGGTCAAATTTATCAAGTTTCATGTAGATATGAATTTCAGTTTATATGTAAAAGTACTTATATTGTCGGTTCAAAAATATGATACAAAATTGTAATAGTAATTTTTTTAGTAAATTAATATATGTGAAAATGGAGAATTGTATGAGTGTAATAGTATTTGACCACTAAATGGTGGAAGAGGATCATCTTTTACGCACTTTGGCACAACAGATAAAATTATGCACTCAAACGCTAATGTTTTGTTTGATTTTTCTTTTCTCTCTTATTTTTAATTTCGATTTTATTTTTTATTTTTGTTTCTCGTTCATATTTAATAATTTTAATATATCTAATATTACTTTTATTATGGTTGATTTTTTATAATTATGGTTACTTTTTTTTGCTAATCATTTTATTTAGAATTTATAATTATTTTAAACTTCTATCTTAGTTATAGAACACCATTCGCTCTATGTTCCTATGTATTCTACCAACAATAAATAAATAAATATTCAAAGTCATTTTTACAAAAAATCAAATAAAGTTTACCTAATTTTCGAACAATTTCGTGAGGTATACGTGAATTTCAAGAATTTATTTATCCCAACCAAAAGCGTTAAACAATGTCAGTATGTCATTTTCAAGCTTCTCCACTCCTAAAATAGGCTAAACAACAACAATTATATAAGAATGTAATGAATACAATACTTTGGCTAAAAAAAAAGAACATTAAAAGTAAACCAAAAAAATTATGAGAGGAACTTGCATTTATAACCATGAATGTAACAAACACATATCAATTATATATGATACGGTTAATCATTATTTAACTTATATACGTCTATGTTTTTGAGGAAATATATACTTCTATTATTATATTAACATATTAACAAATATCCATATTTTCGGCACTAAATATATATTTACCTTAAATAACTGATTAATTGATTGAGAAAGATTGATGGCCAATATATATATATATATATATATATATTAAAATGTGCATAATTAAACTTATTCCTCCAATTATCAAATTAAATAATGTTACTCGCACCAAAGTATAAGAAAAAAAAAGTGAAATCAAACATGTTCACTCATAAAATTAAATCCCAATAAAAAAATCACTCATGACTTTAAAATGGTTTTTATATCTGAAGTTTTATAATTTAGTAGTATTACGTGATATATGCCAAGTTTAATCCCAAAATCTCTCATCCCCTAAAACTCTAAAACATGGATTTGATTAAAAAATAATTTCATAATTTTATCGCAATATATTTACAATTCAAAGTAGATTGTGCTTTCCAATGGTTGACCAAAAGATTCATATTTTGTGAATATGAAAGTACTTCCATGAATTGACACAATCTTTTAAATAACGATTCTAAAGAAAAGTTCATTGCCAATTTTTATTGTTGATTGTTTAGGTTATTGTATTTTTATTTTAACGCAAACATCCGATATATCGTCCAAACTTTACCATTCGCATATTACAAACCCTAACATTTTCGAATGAGGGATTTAAAGCTCATATTTTAAAGTAATAAAACTAATAAACTATTAAATAAACATAAAAAAGAAAAGTACTCTAATTTTTTTAGAATTAATTAATTGGCTATGACTACCGAAAGTACATGAATTGATTAATACATCATGTGAACATAAATAATTTAGTTATATGTATGTGTAGATAGATAGTGTAAAATAAATGTGAGAATTAATTTTCTATTAATTAAATATTTAAATATTTTTTGGTGACTATCATTGAAATTATATCATCCTAAATAAAATAAGCGTTGATTATTTTCCTATTTTGCATGTATAGGGATATCTATAACAGATAAAATGAATTAACAGAGAATAAAATTAAGAATTTATAATTATCCATTGAATTCATGATTTTAATCAATTGCAATATCCTAAATGAATTCAAATCTTCTAATATATACAATATTCTTATAATATACACAATTTTCTAAAGCAATCGACGATTAAATATATTGCACAAATTTATGAAAGTAGCCGTATATAGGGTAAAAACTAATTTTGCATTATATAGGCATCAAATTAATTCAAAAAAGAATAGAAATCGTCACCCCAGAAAAATCATATTAATTTACAATTACTCAAATTTACTTCCAAGACAATCATAATACCAATCATCAAATAGTTTAAAAAGAAGATGAATAATTAATCAAAACTAAAAATTACAAACAAAAATCTCCTACACCAAACAAAAGATAATGTCATTAAAAAAAATACTATGAATAAAGAAATAACATTACAAAGTGAAATGTGGCTCAATATTTAATTACAAAATGATGTTCAATTATTTTAACACATATCTATTGCACTGTGAATCTTTACCTTCAAGCAAGCTTATAACATCCGATGAAGAAATGCACTCCAAACTACAAGAAAAGAAAAAATCAATACGAATTTTTCTAATACAAAATAAAATTAGATTTCAATATGCGCTATTGTTTCTACTTCAGTCGATGAGCAGACAAAATTATGTTCAAATAAAATTATAAAATAATGCAATATGTTTGCATATTTGTTCAAATAGGTTACATTCAACATGTAACATACAAATATATTTCACATCAAGGCATGACATATATAAATTCAATTTTAAATAATTACGTATTGGAAAAAAAAATTAAAAACATTCAACCAAATAATTTAAATGCATAGAAGATTAATAACTAACTTAAATAATATATATTTCTAGATTTATAACCATAGCTAATGCATAGTGAAATAAGAAGAACTATAGAATTAAAGCCGAAAATGAAAATATTAAGACGACTGAACCAATTGAATAGAATGAAAGCACAAATCTGGTTTGTATCATTCATTCAAAGCTTAACATATATGCTTGTGTCTATATAAGTTTGGATTATTCAAACTTTCATGACCCATGAGTATCTGGAACAAAAATAGTAGTAAAAATAAAAATATAAGAATACAAACAAACCAAAAGATGCACACAAGCAATCAAGATAATTCAGAATATTTCAATGACAGAGGAGAAATTTGGAAAGAAAAAACAATCAAGATTAGATAGTTGATAAGATTTGAATAACATAAAAAGAATTATAGAAATTTTTTTACTGAATTTTCAATCTCAATCACTATCACTATTTATATATACGATTATACCAATAATTTTAACAATATCAATCACTATTTATAATGTACATAATCATAGCAAGGATTGAGTAGCTATATATAGAATAATTGTTATAGGTAACGTAAATATAGAATTGATTATATCTTCTAAATTGATTAGCCTAATTATAGAATATTATATCTTATATATATGTATAGATATGCTACACATAGCTATAGGACAATATCACATATATATGGATATTCCATTCCCTTAAATATGAATATTTTAATTTTATTTATTGATTTCCAATATCTTAATTAATAAATGTAAACAAATTTTTAATTAATCAAAAAATATATATTTATATTTCTAGAAATGTACTTTAGGCGGGAAATTCGATAGTTTCTATTATTATAGACTATCTTACTTTTAGATATAATATAGATATCTAGTGTCTGATATTATAAGCCAATACCAAAATTAAATTAGGAATTCTTAAACCATCTCCAAGGGAAAACACCAAACTTAAATCTAAAATGTAGTACCTGTCACATCGAACAATAATTTATTTCCAACTAACAAACTCATTCTTAAACTCAAAAGAATATTTTCAGTATATTCCTTCTTATACAACTTTTTAACTTTTTTCAATAACACCTTTATAGTTATCAAAATTTGCAAAGTAGACCTCTTAACTTTTTATATCCACACAATATTTACTAAATATAATTATCAATTAATAACTTAATACTAAAATAATATTAAATTAAATATTTATTATCTTAAGAAAATTAAACAACTTGAAAAGGCATTACATAACTTGAAAATAGAAGTACATAACTTGAAAATAAAATTTCGTTGTGTGTAATGTATTCCATTTTCAATTTATGGAATATGTTATTTATTTTAATGTTGTTATTATTATTTTAAATTTTTATGTTCATTTTATAAATTTTAGAATTTAAATAATGTTGTGTCTCTAATATCTACGATTATAATTTTACTACATATCAACAAATAGATTGAAATTATAAAAGGATTAAAAATATATATTTAAATTATTAAGTAATAAGTATAAAAATAAAATAAAAATCACTAAATATATAAACTACAAAAATAAAATAAAAATAACTAAATATATAAACCACAAATTGAAAAGTAATTAAATACATAAATAAAGAAGGACCGAATAGCAATTAATTTTTCAACAAGGGCCAACATATAAATAAAAAAGGACTGAATAATAATTATATTATTTCAGAACAGTAATTGCGTCTCTTGAACAGTAAAACGCAATTTTCCAGTTCTAGGAGAGAGAAATGGTTGAAAAACGCAAATTGAGTTTGGGTTTGCAGTTCCATTGGAGCAATTCTTCTACTGCAAAATGGATTTTGCAGTTCCCTTGGAGATGGTGTTAGTTGTTCGTGGCGTAGAACAAAAAAGGATTAATTCAGACAACAAAAAAGGAGAGAGTAAACTAGGACATAAAAACAAAAGCTCATCCCCTACAAAGATTTAATGTAATAGATTTCAATAAAGCACTAAAAGGATCACAACAACATCGTTCAGCTACTATACGCATGCAAGAATTCTCATTTACATGCTACAAATATGCACCAGCCAATCATGTATGACTTGGTATATATTGATGTGTTATGACATACATTTCTGATTTTCAAGATTTCAACCAAGATCAGGAACTGTGAAGAACTCCTCATCATCATCAGGAATTTCGATTCTTGGCTTCTTGTGAGGAGCATAAGATTTAGATGGTCTGAACGAGATCATGTGGCTTGATTGAGACGTCGGAAGCTGAGGCACTTCGGCTGCTGATAAAGCCTCCGGGCATACTTGCTCACCGAAGAGGCTAATGTCCGACAGCCACTCGAGCTCGTTGAACTCTAGGTGCTCCTTCTGCTGAAGAAGGAAAAAGTAACTGATATGAGTGAAACATGCAGTTCATGGATGAATTAGTGTCATTTTATTATCACATTGCTGCTAGCTATACCACATTCATGCTTTCTAGTTATGTTATTACTTGTCTCTTAAGGATTTTGTACAAAATTTCTGGCTAAGACTACTCTAATCTGTCTGAAGAGTGTAAGTTCATACCTTGTCGGGTGATGAGTAGTCAGAAAACTGCAGCAAATCATCGACACCCCAGGATGGAGATGTGACTCCAGACACATGAAGTGGGGTAGATTTTGGACCAATCTGTTGTGAGCTCGATTTTGGGGGCTTTGGATCTGCATCACTCTTGATATTATCCTTATTACAACTGGTGCTTAAAGCGACTCTGATTCCAGTAGCCAAGAAGCGTTGGTGGTTAGCAGCGCGGCTGTTGGCTGAATGGATAGGCTCATCACAGTCCTTGCAGAAGAGTGCTCTGTCCTCAACACAGAATATGAATGCCGGCTTGTCCTACAATTGATGGAGCAGATGTTAAAGTTAATACGCGGTGTAGCATAAAGGCCGTCTCCAGAAAAGATTAGATAGATCATAGATCAAAGACAAGGATAAAATAGCTAGGAGATGTACATAGAATACATAGCAAGAAAGTTTATGCAGTTTAATAATTGAAACCATCAACTACACAATTAGTATTACATCAACTCTAGTGCAAAATTACTGATTTCAACAGATTTATTTACAGAAGATCTGGATTTTCTTTGTCCAAATTCACGTAGCTGATGTTCATTAGTCATTGGAAATCAAATTTACTTATCTCCAATCATGAATACGTGCTATTCTAAGCTTTGCCATGCCTCTAAATGCTAAAGGAAAATTCTTTACTTTTGTAAGCTTTTTTCGTCTTTACTTTGGTAGTTATAAAGGAGATGAGCAAAACAAATCACAAAATGAACTTTGTAATGAAGAACTTAAAGAGATGAGCTCCACCTCTCTCTCAGTCACCATCTCTAACATCATTAAACAAGTCAAAATTGAATCTTAACATAAGCAACAACACAATCAATCATTCAATGATTAAACAAAAGATAAAAAGTAAGGTCAAGATTGAGATGTAGTGTTCACATGAAATGAACAAGACATATCAAATTTACAAATCCACATAATGAACTTCGTAATCAACTCATGGACATGAACTCTAACACTCTCTGATCATTAAACAAGTCAGAATAGAATATTAACACAAGCAATACCACAATCAATCTTACAAATCAAACAATTGAATCAACTCAAATCATATCGATAGATCTCCTACGACTAAACAAAAACACAAATAAAGCGCAAGTTAAGGCATTCAAGATTTACATACTTGACAAATATCACAAGGAGGGAGCTTGTTAGAGAGGCACTGAAGAAGCAGCCTCTGGTGCTTGCTAGCAAGCTTGTTTGCAGCATGAACTTCGACGTCGCATTTCGAACACAGCGCCGCCTCATCGGCGCAGCAGATCACCGTCGCCGGCGCCTTCTCACACACATCACACTGAATCTTCATAATTCTCAACTCAAAGATCAAATTATTAGATCACCCTTTTCACAATACGAACAACCAACAAAATCACATATGCTAGAAAGGCAAAAGATTTTTTCTTTTTCAAGAATCCAAGAAAAAAACTCACACACACAACCAGATATGTGATGAGAGAGAGACAGAACAGGTAGACCAGAAAGAATGAAGGGTTCTAGTCAAAAGGGGGTCTTATCCAAAAATAAAATCTGCTGAAACAGTCGATTGAAATCAATAATTCAGACAAACTAAATATTATGTAACTGAACTATGTTGTCTTGGATGAAAAGGTAAAGAAAAAAGGCAGAAACAAAAGACTGAAGCTCAGTGGTAAGAACAAGAGGAGGAAACTGTGAAGGAAGAGAAAAGAAATCCGTGAATGGTGGAAAATGAAAGAATTTATTGGGAGATAGATAAGGATCCAGATTTTTGCGTATCAAATGCAAGAACGTGGTTGAGACAACGCAGCAATGCGTGGGAAAGAGGAAAAATACTTTTGCATGTGTGGCTGTGGAAGGAGGAGCTGCTATTAGTGGCCAGCAATTATTTTCATATTATTTTAATAAGTTACGGGAAATTAATGTGTCACATTATTTCGTAATTTGTGTGGTCATTTAAAGCAAACCTAACTGAACACAATTATTTATTATTTATTGAAGAGGGAAACCTGGTTCAATCTTGGTTGTAGGATTTGCAAGGTACAGTTTTTTTTTTTTTTTTTAGTTTTTTTTTTTATGGGTAAAAATGAAAGTACAGATTTTCACTCACTTTGGACTGGTGGATTGTCGTTTTGTTTTGGGACAATGTATAAATATTCTATGGGTTTATTATTCCGAGTAAAACAAAAATAATACTAATATTTTATCTAAAAAGTATAGATAAAATATGTACCACGAATTTAATGTAAAAAGTATAGATAAAAAAAAAATTGCACTCAATATTGTATTACAAACTTAATTCAACTACTTCAGAGGTGTGAGATTTTTCTAATACATATCATATTTCATAATTATTAATTTACACCATCTATATTAATGTTCCATATCATAATATTAGAAAGTATGATAAATATAAGCACAGTGTATATTAATATATATAGTTAAATATAAAATATAATATGAAAATATAACACAGAAATCAAATCGTTGTATATATAAAATTTTCGTCTTGTTAGGAAGTGTGGAAATATCAATATAGATCTTTTTTCATGTACAATGACATTAGCCCCTATCAATGCTTCATATTTTGTCACATTTGGTTTTGCTCTTTTTCGCCCTTTCCCCATATGGAGACCCGATTTATGGTCCATAAGGTTCTAAATGCAAAGCTCTTCGCAAAAGCCATTAATTTTGCCTTTTTTTTTAAAAAAAAATCTTTCTCCTAGTAACTTGAATTCATGCATTATCGATTAAGTTGCAGCTGCAAATTAATCGTAATTAATTATTTTCTGATTTTTCTTACATCCACTTCAATATCCAAAATCAATCAGCTTAGATACTTAGGATTGTATTATAGTGACTATATAATCAACTAGGTCGTTGGTGTAAGGTGCGAACTAGATGATCTTGTTTTGTTTTACACGAAAAATAACTTTTTTTTTAGTTTTAAGATATACTGGGAGGACGGATATTTAAATTTCACTTAACTTGTACTAATGAAAAACATGAATTTTTTTTTCATGGATGGTGAATGATAATTAGATGGCAGGTGTACAATCTCGTCTTTCCTTTTATATAATTAGTTCAATTATATAACCTAATTTTAATTGAAATTCATAATCAGTTAGGGTACGTAGTAGACCACTAATATATAATATAGTCTTTGTTTTTCTACAACTTATAATTTAGAAAGATAATATAAGTGCTTGTAAAATATAAAAATTAATTTAAAAGTAAATTTTGTGAGCGGGAATTGAAGACCCCTATAATAATCGGACTTGAAGCAAGTTATCAATATTCCCAAAAGTTTAGAACTCTCTCTCTCTCTCTCTCTCTCTCTCTCTCTCTCTCTCTCTCGTCCTGCATGCATGATATATGATAACGTGTATGGTGGTGATCCCATCTCCATGTATTATAATCTTGTCATATTAATTAACTACAGCTGTTTGTTGTGGACACCTTGTCGGGGAGTTCTGAAAAAAAAAATAAAAAAAAAACCTTTCTTTTGGTGGAGGGGCCCAAAAAATATCAGGATGTATAAAATTGGGTTGATAACGATTAATTACGAGACTGATTTTTGAAATGAAATATAAAATCTCTCAAAAAAGAAAAAGAAAAAGAAAAAAAAGGATACTGTATCTGTATACAATCCCTAATATTAGTTACAAGAATTCATATTAATCTCCGCAACCCCAATTCTACAATCATATATTAGTGTGACCCATTTAGGCAGAGTAGACTGAGTGGTCAGTGGAGATTCTGTGGCAAAAAAGTAATGACTTTAAACCCTATTAGTTTACCTTAGCTGAAATACTCTATGCAACATTCGAAACTTTTTAGGTAGCTATTTGAATATAATAATATTCGGTTGGATATAATTTTCCTTCTCTCTAAAAAACCCTAGGCGGCGGTTTAGGGTTTCGGAGTGGAAGCGCCGTTTTTTTTCCTTGTGAGTGGAGTTGTCCTTCTGTCCACTGTGAGTGTAGAAGTGTGTAAGATGGATCCAGAGGATGTGGCAAGGTTGGTGGAGGAACTTAACTTATCCAGCGAAGCGTCTTTGTCAACTATTAGTGTGGGGGCGACAGGGTCAGGCAAAAATTCTAGAGACTTGAGACGCTTACTGGTGGGCAAAATTTTTGCTATGAGGACTGTTAATCGAGAAACTTTGAGGGTCCAAGTGCCGCGAATCCTCCAGCTTCGTAGACCAGTCGATATTGAAATTGTGGGGGATAACTTATTCGCTATAGTGTTCGGATCAGATGAGGATCGGAGGCATGCCCTCTCTGATGGACCATGGCATTTTTTCAACAGCCTGATGGCTTTTAAAGCACCGGTGGGCTTTCAAAACCTAGGAGAGGTTCTTTTCGATAAGTTCTCTGTTTGGGTGCAACTACACAACCTCCCTCTTGCCTGTATGAACCCAGTGGCAGTTCGAAAAATTGGGGAGTAGGTTGGAACGATTGAGGAGGTCGAGGTGGGCGAAGGAGGGAGTTGTGTGGGCCAGTTCGCGCGTGTTAGGGTTTGTCGAGCTTTGGAAAAACCTCTTCAGCATTGCGTCAGAGTTGAGGAGCCTTCTTCTGGCGAAAATAGATTGGTTCTTCTACTGTATGAAAGACTACCCGACTTTTGCTATGCACGTGGGCGTGTGGGACATGTCCTAAGACACTGTAGTATTGAGGGAGCCGTTCCAATGAAGTTAGGATTTGGAGCTTGGCTTAGAGCGAGCAAGGTGGTGGAGACTTGTAGACCTAGAGGAGGAGGGTTCTCGGGGCCACGAGAGGGTGTGGGGATGAAGAAGTTTGAGGCATCTGTGGGGGGCCTGATTGAAAATGATGTTAGCAAAAAGGACTTGGTCGATGAGGGGGCTGGTTAGTTGAAAATACCCATGCAGAAAGTATTAGGGCTAGCAGAGGCCTAGATGGGTTAGGGAGAGAGGTTGATGTAGAGGAGTTTGAGGGGGTTGGGGTCGAGACTGTGGGGGTTATGATGGCTCAAAACTCTGCAGAATAGATTAAGGGAGGGGATGGGAGTCTGCAATTGACTATAGAGACCTATGTGATGGAGGAGGGGACATCTGGAGAAGGTTTAGGGGCTGGGGCATGTAAAGGGATGGAGGTTTATCTGGAGGAAGACGATAAACAAGGAAGGGTCTGTAGAGAAGATAAGGGTTTTAGTTCAATAAGTAGCCTACTGGATGTGGGGGCTCAGGTTGCTCCTTCTCGCCTGACCCCTACATTGAAAAAGAAGAAAAATAGAATGTCATGGTCTAGGAGAGCGCGAGAGAAAAAGAAATCCATTGGGGTGGCTCTTTCTCCGCTCTCAGCTCGGTTGCTAGGAGGAAAACGGAGGAGTACTTATGAAGGAAATTTAGCTGATGGAATTCGGGGAAAAAAATTACGGTTTGGGTCTGAATTGTCTGAAGATATGATGGCATCAACGGTGGTGGCTGTGGAGCAGCCCCGCCGAGCCCAATGAATGCCATAATATGGAATGCTCGAGGCCTGGGGAGCGGCAGGGCATTCCATGAACTGAGAAGGCTCCTAACGGACAATAATCATAATTTAGTATTTATCAGTGAAACTAAAATTCGTGTAAAAAAGTGTGAGAGATGGAAGGCTATGTGTAAGTTTGATGGCATGTTTGTGGTTGATGTTGTGGGTAGTAGAGGGGGGCTCATGTTACTTTGGAAATACCCTATCGACATTTCAATTCGGTCATATTCCCAAGGACATATTGACTGCGTGGCTAAATCGAGGGACAAGAGATGGCGCTTTACTGGCTTCTATGGAAATCCTGAGAGTCAGCTCCGAAAATTCTCATGGGATCTTCTGAGAAAGCTAGCAAGAGATGGCCAAATGTGTGTTCCCCCTTGGGTGGTGGGGGGGATTTTAACAAAATCCTCCTGGAAAATGAGAAAATTGATGGGCGTACTAGATCTTTTGCACAAATGGAGGAGTTTCGAGAGGCGATGGATGACTGTGATCTGGTTGAGGCTTCGCAACCAGATAGAGGGATGACTTGGTCCAATAAGAGATCAGGAGATAAAATTGTTTGGGAACGACTTGACAGATTCCTTATGAATGGGGAATGTAAGCGCTGTTTTTCCAATGTACGAATTCAAGTGCTTGACTTCTATGGCTCAGACCATAGACCACTGCTTATGAAAGAAGAGGTTCACAGAAAAGCTAGTAGAGGGTGCAAAAGATTTTATTTTGAAGAGAAATGGTTATTAGATCCAACTTTTACTCCTGAATTTGTTACTCAGTGGGAAAATTTTCCAAATTCTGTGTCACTCCCGACAAGATTGAGGAGGAGCCAGGTGTTTCTCCAAAAATGGGTGGGTTCTAAATTCGACAGCTTGGAGAAGAGAATAAAAAAGCTTAGAATACAACGCATAAGACTCCTTAATCAAGTGCTGAGGAAGGATACGCAGGGTCAAGTTGCTATGCTTGATCGGGAAATTGAGCAACTTTTGGATTTAGATGAGAGTCATTAAAAGTCTCGGGCACGAACAAATTGGTTAGCCCGAGGAGATCGAAATACCCTGGCCTTTCATGCTTATGCGTCTATGAGGAAGCGGAGAAATAGAATTGAAGGTCTGTCTTTAATAGGAGGAGCTCGGGTGACTAAGGAAGCTAAAGTTGCTAATGAGATTGTGGATTTTTTTGACAAACTCTTCACCTCGTCTAATCCGAGTGGAGCTGACATTGCAATTGTTGGTCCCGGACGAGTTGATATCAGTTTAGAGGGGGGTGAATAAACTGATTGAAAACTTTTCACTTTAAATACGGAATAATAGGGCCCTTTGACTCGCTTTAGAGAAACTTATCTATGCATAAACTGGTTGATCAGTTATGACTGCTAGATGCAGATTGTATGAACTTGTGTACAGTTTAAAGATATACAATAGTCAAAACAACACAACACACAAGTGATTTATAGAGGTTCGAAGTCTCAAACTTCTACGTCCTCTCTTCCTTCCGCAGAAGGGCAACTTCACTATATAACTTGAGTTTCTTTACAAATTACACAATAAAGGACAGTTGGCTGAACCTGGTAACTGCTCGCGACCTCAGCGGGTCGACGGCTCACACTTAAAGTCCCTAACTGCTCGCTAGGAATGTAGGTGCTATTGTCGTCTTTACAAGGTTTTAGATCTCTTTCGATCTTCAAAAGGTTAGTCTTGAACATGGGGTATCAACTGATGTGCTCCTTCAATTGAGCTGGGTAGTTGATCGTTGTATAGCTGAAACTGAGAAGGCTGCCCTGGTTGAATCGTCAACAGCTAGTTAAATATCTCGACTCTTTGAATTCTTCTTCTCAGTTGGACTCTCGCAGTTTTTATCAAATGCTGAACTTGAGCTAATTGGGAGGGAGAAAGAAAAGCTCTTGCTTGAATATTTCAAGAATGTTTATGCGAAAGTTGTGGAGGCGAAGAGTGTTTAAAACTTTGATTCACTCGTCTTTTATAGAGGAGTGATTTTATGACCGTTAAGTTCCATTGATCGGTGGCTCTGTTGGCTCATCAATGGCAGATGGTCTTTATTAATCGCTGGAGCTTTTGGTTGAAGTAGCCGTTACTTTGCCAATCGATCTTTATTGGATATTTAATTCCAGGATCTTCGTTGAAGCATTTATTCCAAGATTCGCCGGTTTGAGCAATAACTCCAGGGTTCTCTAGCTTCTATTTTTCTAGCAGTTTTCAGTTTCAGTTAGTAGTTCTGAACTTGTCTGTTCAGTTTGGCCATTGCTCCAGTTGGTAGTTTTGAGCTTGTCAGCTCAGTTTGGCCGTTGCTTCAGTTGGCAGTTTTGAGCTTGTCAGCTCAGTTTGGCCGTTGCTTCAGTTGGCAGTTTTGAGCTTGTCAGCTCAGTTTGTCTATTGCTCCAGTTGGCAGTTTTGAGCTTTGTTTCTCCAGTTCGACTGATCTCAAGTTCTTGGTTAGCTTGTCAGATTGACTGATTTCTCTTGAGCTTTCTTGTCAGCTTGACTAATCATAAGTTGGCTGACTTCAGTTCTGGCCTTTAGCTGATCTGTCTTGTTTACTTCAGTTTGGCCATCAGTTGGATACTTCCAGTCTTTAGTTTAAACTGATCTCTTATCAGTTCCTTCAGTCTTAGTTGACTCTTTTCTCCCTCAGCTCAGCTGACCTAGTTGTCAGTTTGTTTTGACTGGTTTGACTTTTGACTCCTTAGTTGAGTTGAATTCTGACTGGATGACGTATCCTTTAGCTTGCAGACCATACTCCAGATTGGTTGAATTTGGCTTTACTTGAGTTCCTTTTTGATGCTCTGGATTGATCAGCTCAGATCTACAACTTGAATTTTAGTTAGTTTTTCATATATAGTTTTGACATCTCATCAAAACCTTTTCTAGAGGTTCCTTGATAGTTTTTCCTAACAATTTTCCCCTTTTTGATGATGTCAAAACCTTGTCAATGATGATGGAAAAACTGTAAAAGTTCGTTTGATAGACATGTTGTAGTTCGCTTAGGCAAATTCTTGAAATCAGAGCATGTTAGAACATTAAATTCAAGTATTAGAGCATTCATGAAATTCAAGTATCAGAGCATTCAAAATATATTTTCATTTTAGTTATGCTTTCAGTCATGCTTTTATTTTGAGTAATTAGTGTATGATTGTCCGAGTATCAGAGCATTCAAAATTCATGTATTTAGAGTTTATTCTCATTTAGGCATGTAATAGAGCAAGTAGAAAGTATGGATCAAAATCATATCAAATAATCTTTTGAAAGCAAGTTTAGAACTACTTCTCTTCTTTGAATGCTTCATCTCTTCCTTCTTGATTCTCCTCTTTCTTGAGCTCCAAATTTTCTCCAACCTTCCCCCTGAAGCTGAGCTGCTTCCCCCTCATGATGTATTTCTCTTTGGATTTGATCCTAAAGAGTTAAGATTTCATCATCATACTTTCCATCTTCCCCCTTTTTGGCATCATCCAAAAGCTGGGGTGGATCGCACGATGGTATTGCGAGATTTGGCAAGAATTTGAAGACAGTTGCCAAATTGTCATCATGGACTAAGGGAGCTGAAGGAATGGGCATGGGCGAGGAGAACCATGCATAGGCTTCTTCAGTTGTCATGAACTGACCATGATTAGTGTGTTGAGAGAGTTTTTGCTCTCTGAAGTCCATGAAGGCTAAGCTGGTGAAGATCTCATCAGTTGTAGCGATTGGAGGATCTTCGAGGAATGGAGTGCAGGAGGAGTTGGCTGGGTCGTTGTCAGGAAGAGGAGCGTCAGCTGACACACTTAGCTGGATTCTTTTGATCATTGAATCCAATATCTCTGATAGCGTTGGCGGTGAGGAGAGTGGATGATTCATTCATTGTCTACTCCATTCTCCTTCGTTGATCCAGAAGATGGATCCACGAGTGCTGATGAGGTGGAACATTGTGGCCTCATCGAGTTGGAATCGCCAGATGTGGTACTGGAGGTACCGTTTCAGTTGCTCGAATAGGGAGGGATCAGTGCCCTCAATGAGACCGAAGCAGCTCCTCAGCTGATGGTCTAGAACTACTTCAAACTCAACCTCAATTGAGTCGCGATGGACTAAGGGTAGAGGTTGTGAGGTGGCTGGTATTGTAGACTGATCACTCAGTCTAGAGAGGGGCTCATTCTCAATCATCAGCTGCCGTTCTTCGGAGGAGCTGGCGTGGGCGACCACCGGCTGCTTTCCACGACTTGAGTCGGGAGTTTCTGGTTGGCGGGATCTCTTTGAGATTGGATTGCAGTAGATGGTAGGGAGCATGTCCTTTCGTTTGATCGGTTCTCCAGTTGGAATGATCTCATCAAACTGGCTTTGAATGATGTGGCTTATGCGACTCATAAACCTAATTTTTTCTCGGAATGACCTAGTTGATGGATCATATTCTGCTCGCTTGACATTTACTTATATTTGAGCAAGAATAAAGGAGGTCCAGTCGGCTTTACACCCGAAGTAGAGAGCGGCCGTTAGACGGGCTTTGATGTCCGAGAATTGGACTGTCTCAAAGTTCCCATGCAGGATATGACCAGTGATATCCAGAAGTTGGATAATCTCGTTGGGCAGGCTTTTCTTCAGCCTGTGTGAGCAGTCATGATGGTGTACGTGAGGATGTTTCCAAAGACCCCACAGTGCATATTTGCACGGTAGTGCCAGTTCCATCACGTCTGGGCCGTCGCCGGGGAGAAGAAGCGTAGACATCATTGTTGCTTTTGTCACCGTGATCTCTTTGTTCTGGATGGTGGAAATGATGTTGTCACCGGAGATGGTTGCATTGTAGTAGAACTCCGCAACATGGGAAGGTATATTCTTGAGTGGCACGATTGTCAAAAATGGCAGCAGGCCAGTTGCCTCTAATGGCCTATAAATTCTTTGAAAGTTGTCAGAGCCAAGACGTGCGTTAAGATACACTAGATTAAGAGTCTTATCTTTCTTCAGCTTCTTAATAAGCAGATTGGCATCTACCATCTGAAATGAAGGCTTCATTTCTGCAAAAACATGGTGTTGTTAGATATGCAAGTGTGAAGAGAGAGTTTGCAAGTAATCAAAGCAAGGTGGAGATTGAGTTTGCAGATGATCGGAGTCTCCATCTCCTTGCATAAATATATTCAACATAACATGCATTGATCGAGGACACTTGAGTGCTTCTCTTAGCTGATCAGCTGTCCGATTTGATGGATGATTAGTTAAATTAATGATGCATGCATCCCAGCCATTCGATTGTGATGCATCTTTATGATCATGTGGCTGAGATGGAGTTATTTTGAAAATGAGGTAGTTGCCATAAATAGCCAAATATTTTCTGCAGATTTTGCTATTTATATCTCATTAGAAAAATGTATTTCTGTTTGCTTCTTTGGAGAGTTTATTTAATAGCGATGTAGAGATATTAATGGCAACTTGTGAGAGAGAAGCCTATTTTCAAATTGTAGCCGTTGAATATAGTATATGAAATTTTATAATCACAATGGTAATAATTTGATTATGATAAGCTTGAGGGGATTAGAAAAACTTATCCGGAGTCAGTTGGGATACAGTCCAACTGATTGGTTTGACGATTCAGCAGTTGGATGATCAGTTTTATCTTGGTGCCAATTGTTGCTGATGAGCTGACTAAAGCTCTAACTGATCTGAATTGATCAGTTCATTTAGTCAGCTGCTAGACTTGCTTGAGTCAGTTTTCTCTTTTTGAAAGGCCGCGCTGGACTAGTTCCTCTTCTTCCTTTCGAGCAGTTTGATTGCTTTGACGTAGATACAGATCTAGTTCTGTTCTTTAATGGCGAGGGCCTGGCTGTACTCTGGGCTTGGTGAAACTCCTGAATGGTAACTGATGAGTTTTTCATTCTTTGGTGGAGAGATTGTGAAGTTCCCTTTGGTGACGATCTGAACTGATCATTCTTCATAATCAACTGCACGCCTTTTGAGTTGGATATGAGTAGGGGAGTGACATAGCTCTTGGATAGAAGACTTGGTGATGTGGCAGTATCCTCATCATCACTGTTACTCTCTTCATGCCTTAGATTCTTCTGAGGAGCCACGACTTCAGTATTTGATAGATGTGGCTCTATCTTTGCTATGGCAGTTGGAGTTCGTCGTGATGGCTCAGCTGACTGACTTGATAAATTATCAAAGTTCAGTTTACGGCAAAGCGAGCCAGTTGGGCAGTTGACTGATTAATTTGCAACCACAGCTCCTTGAGGCATGATGCTGGTTTTGAATTCAGCTAACAAGGCAGTTGCTGGAATTTTGTTGACAAGCAGATGATTCATGATGTGCTGGACTTGCACAATGGTTGGAGAAAATGGATTTGACGATCATATCCATTTAATGCTCCAAGTTTCTTCACGTTGCCAGTAGCTCATGCCATGAAAGGCAGTTAGCAAGAAATGAGACTGGATGGACATGGAATGTCTCCAGTTGTACCAATAGAAATACCGGTGGAGTTGTTTGAACAACTCTTGGTCACGTTGTGCAACTAAAGCAAAGTGAGTGAGAAGGAGATTGATTACTTCCTTTTGTACACCTTTGACTGCATACTCACCACTATAGAAAGTGCGAATATTTTCTTCAGTCAGCTGGAGAGGAGGGCATGTGCTTCTGAAATAGTCCGTTCCATAGTTCGGATGAAGGATTCCAATGAATGGAATAAGCTCATCTGGATCAGAGCAAACCTGGAAATCAACTGGTGATCCGTTCTTTAATTTTGGAGAATGAACAGCATTGGCAGTTGAGTTGCTTGAAGTGTAGTTGCTTGTCTTTTCCTTGGCTTTTCTCTTTTTCCTTAGCGACTGAAGATGGTTAGTTCCTTTCTTAGGAATCCAGTCAGAGATAAGAACTGTTAGTACTTCATCACTTGGAAGTTTCAGCAGGTCTTCAAGCATTTTGCTCATTCTTAGAACAAGTCCTACCTTGGACTCAAATTTACCAGATTTCTTTGAATCAGAGGCCTTGATGACTTGATGCTTGAATTGTTGAAAGACAAATTCTGTCCAGTTTGTTTGTCGCCCTTCAGCAAGGTGAATCATAACCTTGTATCTCTCTTGGGTGAGTTGACTGAGGCTTCCAATAGCTCCAAACATCATCTTGTTCGTTATATCGAGTAGAACTCCATACTCGGGTTTTAGATCAGTTTTAGTAGTTGTAAAACTGAATTGCTTGTTGCAACTGGAAGTTTTCCATTCTTTCCAGTATGCTTCTGCAGATTTCTTTAGTTCTTGAACGGATGAGCCTTCTTGTGGAAGTTGGAACACTTCTGCAATTGTTCTTTCAGAGATTTGAAGTGGTCGTCCTTAAATCACTGATGATACTGTCTTCCCATTTGCAGACAAGTTTGCTTGCAGCAAAAATTCACTCACCAACTCTTGTCTAAAGAACTTTGGTGGTGTTTCCAGGTAGTAAAGAATTCTTGTCTTGTGAAGATTTGACAGAAGGATTGGATTATTTGATTCATTTAGAATCATTTGAAATTTCTTCCTATCAAGGAATTTATCTCTCATAAGTTGCTCTTTGAAGGAGTTTAGAGATCTGGATAATTCGGCCATTTTTGGGACTGGCTGAGATTTTTGAGGAACTTCAAGAGCTTGGGAGAGAGAGAGAATTTTTGAAAGTGAATGATGAATGGGCTTTTTGAGAGGCTTGAAAGGGAGGACTTTTTATGAGTGTTTGGACAGGCTCATAGATCTGATGGTTGGAATGGTACTAGCCCCTGGCCTCTTTTGGTCGTTGGCATTTAATGACTTTAACACGTGTCATTATCTTGCAAC
The DNA here is from genome assembly GCA_026008535.1 of Perilla frutescens. Taxonomy (NCBI): domain Eukaryota; kingdom Viridiplantae; phylum Streptophyta; class Magnoliopsida; order Lamiales; family Lamiaceae; genus Perilla; species Perilla frutescens. The sequence goes on along the minus strand of BRKX01000010.1, from coordinate 46,149,538 downwards.
GGTCAAAATTTTCAAAAATAAATGTGAAACTCGACATTTATTTGAAAAGATAATCTTTATATATATATATATATATTAATTAATAATTACAAACTGAATAACAAGAAGTAAACTTAGGGCTTTCTAATCAGTTTCAACTTGATCAGCCACTTAGTCCTTCTTGTGATTAGTTTTTCTCCTTTTGGCAAGCGGTTCAGTGATGTCCTTTTCCTCATCCTCATCGTTTTTTGATGACTCAGTTTCAGCTGACTGGAGTTTTGGATGAGCTTGCAACTGCTGGATCTGCTCATTGTGCAGTTTAACCTGTTGCTGCAGGCTGTGGATCAGTTCTTCATAATAAGGAGGGAGCTGGATTATTGAACTGCTTGGTTGAGCATCGAACTGAACTGCTCTTGAGTCAGCTTCCTCTCCTTCTTTAGTTCCAATTAGTTCCTTGCAAGGAACTGTGTGGGATATTTCGTCCATTTCCATACTTATTTGGTAGGCAAGTTGATCATCTCTTTGACCTGACTGATCAGCTATCTTGTCAGGATGAGCTGGCTCTAGATCAGCTGGAGGAATAGATGAGATGGCTCCTTTCCCAGCAGTTGGCTCTTGTGACGGGGCTGTTTGGGACTCAGCTGCCTCATCAAACTGATGAGCCTTATCAGCTGATTCTTCTGACTCTTCGGGAATGATGTTGATTTCAACTTCAGCTTCGTGAGGAGATTTCTCAGAGTGAATTTCTCTTATCACTTCATCAATGAGATCATCCACTGGTGTGAATGTTTGATCTCTTACTGCAGTTGATGGCTGTCCAGATTGATGGCTTTGTGATTTCTTCATTAGCTCATTGAATAGCCATTTGTGTTGAACATGAGTGTGTGTCCATCTTTCTCGTTCCCTTTCTGTAGTGATGACTGGCATTTTTAAGCCTCGAAGCATGCACAGTTCATCAAACACATCTTTCATCGACCCTTCAGATGGGTTTGAGCACTCTTTCCTCAGCTGTAGCTGCCTCATAAGATGTTTTCCCTTAGTGATCCCAGCATTCTCACTGTCCGTCCACCATAGGCTCCATTCTTCTTCTCGCCTCCAGAAGCTCATTTCATGGAATGTGAGTAATGAGAAGAAGGGCTCTGACGGATATACATGTCTCCACAAAAACCAGTAGATGTACCTGGATAAGGTGTGGAAGAGCTTCTCATGGCCAGTTAGTTCCTGGGCATAGTGTTGAGCCATATGTTTTTGTGTGGTTTCATCAGCCCATTTCTTCACGGACTCTCCTTGTGAGTAGGCTCTTATATTTTCTTCAACTTGAGCCATTGGTGGGCACGTCATTTGGAAGTAATCTGCTCCAGCTCCATTGTAAGGAATCCTTCTTGCAGGGATGATATCTTCTGGATTCTCGCACGGAGCCATATCCTCAATAGTTAGATTTGGTGGAACTGTTGGATCTGGCATGGGACTTGATTCATTTCTCTTCTTGGATTGGGGAAGTAAGATCATTTTCCTGTTTGTTTGACTAGCTTGCCTCTTCTTTGGAGCTGCTCGTCTAGCTGATTGTCCAATGATGTCAGCTCTAGTGGCAACTAAGCTTTGTTGCCTGAATCTCTGGGCTATTGGGATTTCATCATCAGAGTCATCAGTAACTTGCTTCTTTCCCTTGCCTTCAGCTGTAGGCTTCTTTCTTTTTGGCTGGTCAGTTTGGTCAGGATCAATTTCCACAATTTTGAGTGGTTTTGAAATAAAGTCATTGCTCACTATGGTTTTGAATTCTGTTTCCTCAGTCATCCAGGAAAAATGTTTCTCCAGAATAATGCTCACTCAACTGATGTATCCAATTCTTTGAGGGAATTTCTTATCATCCCAGCCTCTCTCAATGATGTCAACATATCTCTTCAATTGATCAAAGAAATATTGTGCCCAGTTGATCTCCATTCGGTTGTACATGGCGGCGCAAATCTTGTATTTTGTTTCTGACATTTCAGATTGATTGCCAGTTGTCCCAACCATAATTTTTGAGGCGATGACAGCAAGCACCTGATATTCATCTTGAAACTTTGAGATGAGGTGATTGATTTTATAAGGTTGAGCTTCGCCTTCCTTTTTCCAGAAATCATAAGCTTCCTAGAAATTGATTTGAACTTCTTCCAGCTTGAGTCCATTGCTGGGTAGATCGAACATGTTGCTTAGTGATTCAGCTGTCACGATGATCTCATGTCCTCTCACTTCAGATATGATCTCTTTGGGATTTGAAGAGCCATTTGAATTTAAGAAAAATTCAGCAACCGGTTCTGGGTAAATGCGTTCTGAAAATACCTCCAGAAACGTCTTCAGCTTGGCCTGAGAAAGATTTTCTATGATCATTCCACTTAGAGGAGAAGATTTGCAGGCTTGAAGGAATCCAACTGGGTTGAAAAACTTGTCTCTATCGAGCTTTTCACAAAAGGCTTTAGAGTCTTCTCCAGACTGACGGAAATTGAATCTTCTGCGAGTTGGGTTTTGAGCCATAATATTTTGATGAGAGATTAATTTGTGAGGCTGACGAATTGATCTTTGAAGGCTGAAGAATTTTGCTTTTGCTCAGAGATGAGAGATAGATATGAAGGGATAAGTCGACAGTAAAAATAAGAAACTTATCTCGAGCATTCAGCCACCTTATTTATAGGAGATGATGGGGTTCATCCAACGGTTATGTCATTTCGTATGCCTTGATTTCGACGGTCGGATTGATTTAATCGATACATCGATTGGCTTTTCATTTCTATCCATTGGGGATAAATGAGGGGAGAGAGAGAAAGTTCAACGGTAACATTTGAGTGACACGTGTTTTTACCGTTTCCACTATTGAAATTTTTGAACTTATCTTTTCTCTCTAGCAGTTTTTTCTTGGCTTGAAACTGATTATGTCATCAGTTGGCTTTGACTGTAACTGATGACCTTTCTATTGATCAGTTCTAACTAAGATGTTTGCTTATCAGTTCTTCACTTCCTCAACTGCTTGAACTCTTGATTCAGCTATTTCTTAGTTCAGTTGATTCTTCAGTTCTGCTGCATTCCTTCAGTTGGTTCTTGAATTGATGTTTCCTTGTTGAGTTGAAGCCAGTTCCTTTCATTTCTCCATCAGTTTGATGATTTTGCAGCTGGTATGCTTTTCTTGACTGACTGGATCATCAGTTGAGACCATTCGAATGAACTGATGATTCAGTTGAGCTGATTGGGTAGGCTGATCAGCTTCAGTTCACTTTCTTTGCACAACTTCTTGCTTTATTTCAAACTGATAGCTTATGTGTCTAACTGATCAGTTTAACGACTTTTCAGTTATGAATTACTCATTCGGATGAGTTGAAGCCTTTTAGTTCAGTTCCTTTCTTCAGCTGGAGCGATCTCTTGGCCTTTTTCTTCCAGTTGGTTTTCTTTATCCTTTGAGGCTAGCTCAAGTAGCCCTAGTTGTATGCATAGCTCCATAAACCTTGCCTCATGCAATGGTTTAGTGAAGATGTCAGCTATCTGCTTCTCCGTGTTGACATATTTGATGCATATGTCCTTCTTCTCGATGTGATCTCTGATGAAGTGATGTCTTATGTCAATGTGCTTAGTTATTGAATGTAGAACTGGATTCTGAGATATTGCAATTGCATTATTGTTGTCACAGAATATAGGTACTTTTTCAGTTTCGACTTTGTAGTCCTTCAACTGTTGCTTCATCCAGAGTATCTGAGCACAGCAGCTTCCAGTAGCTACATATTCTGCTTCAGTTGTTGACGTGGCAACTGAGTGCTGCTTCTTGCTAAACCAGGATATCAGTTTGCTTCCCAGAAACTGACATGTTCCACTAGTGCTTTTTCTGTCGATCTTGCATCCACCAAAGTCTGAATCTGAATACCCAATTAGACTCAAATTGTCATCTCTGGAATACCATAACCCAAGATTTATGGTTCCTTTGAGATATTTGATAATCCTCTTTGCTGCTTCAAGATGACTTTTCTTTGGGTTAGCTTGGAACCATGCGCATAGACCGACTGAATAAGAGATGTCTGGCCGGGTAGCTGTTGAGTAAAGTAGCAACCCAATGATTCCTCTGTAATATGTTTGGCTAACTGATTCTCCTTCTTCATCAAGAGTTAGCTGAACTGATGTATTCATAGGAATCTTGAGAGTTTTTCCTTTACTTACGCCAAACTTCTTGACTAGCTCTTTAGTGTACTTGGCTTGGCTGATAAAGATCCCATCTTTCAGCTGCTTCACTTGGAGTCCTAGGAAGAATGTCATTTCTCCCATCATGCTCATCTCAAATTCACTTTGCATCAGTTGAGCGAATCGTGTGCATAGATCTTTACTTTTTGATCCAAAAATTATGTCATCCACATAAATTTGAACCATTAAGATCTCAGTTGATCGTTCTATTCGGAATAGAGTTCGATCAATAACTCCCTTTTGAAACCCATTTTTCAGCAAAAATGTTGTGAGAGTTTCATACCACGCTCTAGGAGCTTATTTCAGTCCGTAGAGGGCTTTCTTCAGTTTGAAGACTTGATCACCAATTTCAAAGCCTGGCGGTTGCTCGACATACACGTCCTCCTTGAGCATTCCTTGAAGAAAAGCACTCTTGACATCCTGTAATAGCCCGGTCCCTTAGGCGGTCATTTTGATGGGGACGGGGTTGTTGGGTGTAAAAGCTGAAGAAAATAGGTAGATTAATCAGAAATCCAAGGGGGTATTTTTAGAATTAAACTAAGTTAGCACCTTACAACTTAGGCAACTTAACTTTATGACTTGGAAGGACTATAATCTTTAACGAATCAAAGGGGTCAAAGGATTCAATCGAGTCAAAGGAATGCCAAATCATAGGCCAACTGAAATTTAAACAGAATCCAAAGACAAACATATAGAAATTTGACTTTATAACTAAACCAGACTTCTTCAAAAGCCATAATAGCTAAGACCCATAAAAAGGTCGGAGTCAAATAAATCATACTGTCCCATTCATAGGACCAAACAAGAAACTAACTCAAAACTTAACTTGAACGAACAGAATCATGCTTGAAAGGAAAAGCCTCTTCGTAGGTGAACAATAATAACAAGCATGAAAGACTTATTCACAAGTCAACTGAAGATGAATAGATACCAGAATGCTCAATAGGTATGACTATTCAAATAACTCAGAATCATTAAAGGAACACTGATATATCAAAGAACATGCTTCAAAGACTTTATTGATAACTACAATTCATAGCATTTAAAACATGCTACTATCAAGAATCTAGTTACACATATCAAGACTAAATTCTAACATCAGAGTACTTAGCAGAAACTTAGCGGAAGAAAACATGTAACCATACAGAGCAATAAACTTGAAACCTCAGACAACTCAGACAACCCCACTAGCAACACATCACCGACCTCAGCATCTCAACCTGAAAACATTTGAAAAAGAGGGGATGAGCACTAATGTTCTCAGTGGGGTTTTATGAGAAAACTCTTTAATAAACTTTGGAATATCCAATTAATAACTAGTGGCATATAGAGAGCAAAACGCAAAAGCCCTCTCCATACCCACAAAACCTTTTACTTCCTTTTCTGGCGCATTTCTTGGCTCAAACCTGCTGTCAACTGCACCCTTATGCCTTAGGATGAGAGAGAAAATACCTCAAATATCCTCTGAGTATGCGAGGGGATTACCCAGCAGTGACTCCATTCACTTTCAAATGTTCAACAATAGTGACACGAAGGTCACGGCATGATAATGCAAATAAACTGTTCTTTAAGCTCGATAACCTGCTAACAACAGAAACTATATCTTTCCTTAAATTCTTCCTTTCTTAACCTTAACCTTAACCTTAACCTTAACCTTAACCTTAACCTTCCTTACTTACTTAACTTAGCTCGCAAAACCAAGCGTAGAGCAATCATCTAAAGCTAATTCTTAATTGAGCATGATCTCGGCCTACAAGGGATTTCACGCTACACTAAGAAGGCAATCCTTAATCCTTAACTATACGAGCTTTAACAAAGCATAAACATTCAAATACGAGAAAATGAATGCGGATAAACATCGATTGCAATAAAGCAATTCTAAACACCTCATGCTAGCATAAACTGTATATAAACAATTCTAGCATATTAAACATACTTGAGAACTCACTTAACTTATAACAACTTCATTAACCTTATCCAACTCAAATAACAATTTAACAATATCATGCATATAAATTTCTTTATTCATTTCTCTTCCTTGTACAGAGACTAAACAGGCAGAGCATAAAACATTTTAATTGGATATTTTCCTTGCCTTAACATGCTTCTAGAGCTTAATAGCTCAAACCTTATACTTGGTTTAGAACCACCCACCTTGATGATGAGCATTTTGATAACAAGCGCGTAGACGAAGCAACGAGCCGAAAATCCTTCCTCGGGCCTCCTCGGGGTTCACCTCATCTTTACAAAAGTCGATCAATAACTTGAATCCTTATTCGAGCTCCTAATAAGACATCGAAACGATATCTAAACCCTTGACCCTTAGCTATAACTTAAAATGCGAGAATTTAAAGGATTAAGGCATCCGAAATTACCACAAAAGGGGACGGAAGATCCGATTTGAACGATCTAGATTCCGGACGATCAGACACTTCTAACTCGTAGATCATCGAAAGAGCTTCAATTTAAGTACTCATGGGCCTCGTGGTTCCAACCGAGGCGAAAGTTATGGCCTCCGCACGAAAACGTGCCGGAACTGCCGCAGCAGACCCCCGTGACCGCGGAACCCCGCGCCCGCGGAACTCTGCGCGCCCGCGCACCTCCGCGCTCGCGCATCTCCGTGCGCCCGCGCAACGCCCTGGCCGAGAGGGCACTCCCGCGACCGTGGAAGCCCCCGCGACCGTGGGATCCTCCGCGATCGCGCCACCTGGGCGATTTCCGACGGCGGAAACTCCTCCTCCGCTCCTCCACGCTTGACTCGCCAAACAAAAACTACTCGTCTCGGAGATGCGCTCACGAAGAGCGCTCCTCGCTTGACTTTAGAAATGGAGGTTGAGAAATGAAAATGAGCAAGGATGAAGGGGAGGGGGCTCCTCTATTTATAGGGGAAAACCAAGCTTCTCCGAGAAGCTTCTTCAGTGCAACAACACTGCTTTAAAAATATCGTGCTCGGTTAAAAGGCGTTTTATTCGATGTCGAGGTCCAAATGACCTCAGACACGAAATCCAAAAATACTGGGAGGTTCCTTGGCTCGAGTACTATTGAACCAACTTGACTCGGAATAAAGAACGAGTCATCTCGAAGGAAAACGAGAAAATATTCTCTTTTCAAAAATAAAGTTACTATTCCACACAAGGGACAAATAAAATTCCCGAGCGCTTGATTGACCTCAGAATGAAAATCCAGGAACGCCAACGGATTCCTTGAGAAATTTCCTATAAGGTAGGCTTGAAAGAACAAGGCTGGGGTCAACACACAAGATTTCGCAAATTTCTAACAAACGCGCTCCTACGGAAAAACACTATTCATATGTTCTTTAAACGCGTTTTAAATCACCGGGAACTCAAACGACTTCCGATTCAAAATCTGAAAGCACTGATATGCTCCTTGGGTCAACACCTTTCAAACATGACCAAAATTGGCTATAATTGAGCTCGGATCAAAATTCTCAAAAAGACGATCTTACGAAAAATAAATCCTAAAATCGCGGCTTAGAATCGGAACATCTTAATTTTTCTCAAAATTCCTTTTAATATTTCCTAATTAAAATTAGGAATTACTTAATCATATTCTGAAAATTCAGTTTGTTACATTCTATACCCCTTAAAAAAAATTTCGTCCCGAAATTTACTTAATCTCAACAGAGATCTGGATTCCCTTTCAAGAACTTAAGGCCTTACCGAAACAACGTAGGTTTGAAACCCTTACTATAGGGCTAAGAATAGCCTGAAGCCTTCCTTTATAAAATAGTCCTCACGCAGGACTAATACTTCTATAATCGTTCATCTTTTCTTCTTAAAAGCCTGATCATCTTCTACCTTTTCTTCCTAATGAAATCTTTCTCGAAATACTACTTCACACGAACTCCTTATGATCTTGCATTCGAGCGGACTTCTAGAAACTATTCAAGCAATGAAATAAATAAAAGAAAGATTCACCAAACTTGCTCCTCGGACAATCTCAACAAGTCCATCCTTCTTTTGTTTCACTTAGCTTTGCTTTTGCTTCTGACTTCACTTCACGCAGCTTTGAGAAACTTTAACGAATTCGAACTAGATGATAAACTTGAATTAATTGAGCACCTCCTTTGATTGTTGCTTGCACGTTCTATCACGTTGAAAACTCGCTTTATCTTCATCTTTAACTTCTTGAGGTTCGACTTCTTCGTCTTCTTGGGGCGTACTTCGTGATGCGCTTCTTAAATTCTCGATGCAACTTAAATCTAAAGTTCTTCATCGCAGTCGTCTGACTTCATGGATCCTGCTGGCGGTCACCATAGTTTGTACGTGTAATGATCGCACGTCTGGACTTTAACTGCACGCTCGGAACTTATCTACCGTCATTCCTTAGACCGCCTCCAAACGCAATGAGCTGAGAAATCTTCTCGAAAATGTGCGTCCTAAACTTAGAGAATACTATCTGGCACTTACTTGGATTCTACTTCTTACTAGGAAATACTATCTCTTGTTCCTCCAATCTTGACTAAAAAGAATACTACTATAACTCTCTGCTTTATTCCAAGATCCACACTCGAGTTCTGTGAGTGGGAGCAAAATAAACGAACGCCTCTGAGTGAGGACTTTATCTTAATCAATAATTTCTTGACAAAGTCAAAATCTAGAAAGAATATAACACTTGGTTGTATATGCCAAAAATATTGCCTTTTCAGAGGACTTATAAACTTGAGGATTCTTGCACATAACAAAGATATGGAAGAAATCAACGGTTAGCAACTGAAAACCGTGCTTCAATATTCTCTCACAGGTATCAACATAGCCTATCAAGGAAATGCTATTACTGATTCTTGATGATCAAAGAAATACCATCAAAAGGATTGTAAATTATCTGAGCGGATATAATCAAAGAATTTCAAATGGTATAAATGGAGAATTTCAATTAATACAAAGCTATTGAAGGGCAATTGATTCAATTAACAATAGAATAAATCGATTCTAAAAGAGAATGAACAAATCGATTCTATTGACAAGAGAATGAATAAACCGACTCAACAAAAACTTCCATCAAACTGAAACTCTCAATCTTTTAAACAGTAGGTCTATCTTCTTAATGATCTTCTTCTTTGGGTCTTCTCTCTCTTTCTTGAGCATAACGTACCTTTTCCTTGGCGAGGTTGCTATGAAAAAGCATGAGTCGGCTGGACTCAAATGGCTGCGCCTGGCTAAAAAAACGATATCCGGGGATCTCTTTCTATCTATCGAACGGGACACGATAAAGTGACTTGATCTATGGATCCTTCTGGACTCAATATAACTTGACTTCAACGTCTCTTGGAAGCTTGGTAGAACACCGATATATCTTCAAACTCTCTTGGCTATGGTCGTGACGACAATCTTCATCTTCATTAATCGGTTTGAAACAAGCGATAACTTCTGGGCATCGAACGCGACATGACCTTGAATGTACTGTGGGTTATGGGCCCACCACACTTCCACTGCGCCATTCTGATAATTCGCCTTTAACTTGACTGCTCATCTTCTTGCTTATCGCTCGAAACTGAACTTCATGACCTTCTTCTCGATTCTACTAAAATCTCGAAATCATTTATCCTTCTTATGAGCGCTCTATAAATGTTCTTTCGAACCGCTTCTTCTTAACTCTAGCTCCTTGAGAAGGAACTTACTCAATCTAGGTTCTTAAGAGAACCTAAAGGGAATTCTAGAATTCTCCTTAATTCAAGCTTGCTATAGTCTATGTTCTAACTATATTCTCTATGCCTCATTCATCCTTAACTCATCCTCAAATTCTTTTCTTATGGGTAGTAGACGAGCTTTTATCATAAAGAAGATTTTCAAATCGACTTTCAAACTTTATAACTCTACTCAAAAATTTTAACGGTCTAGAGTAACCGAAATAGTTTGAGCATTTGCAGAAAATAATATTCTGAAAAGATCTGCTGCTTACTCGAGTCCTTAATAACTCAAAACTCTTTAAAACATTAATCTGGAACTTAGTTCAATAAGTTCCATCTTAAACTTAGGTATAACCAAAAATTTTATTTTGAAAGAAATAATGCTCGATTTTCAAAATCAACTAACCTTGTCTTTGCTCAAAACTTTTCTCCTTTATCCTGTACTTTCAAAAGTTATACCAAATATAATCAAAATACGTTAACTCAATCATAACTTAACTTTGTTGAAGATGCGAGGGTGATGATGAGCTGGGGGTTTTTGATTAATACCTTAGAGCAATTCAATACTCACATAAGAGTTTAATCAATTACTTTAAGAAGAGACAGGTCTGCAGAGTTGCAAGCCTGCTCTGATACCATCTGTAACAGCCCGATCCCTTAGGCGGTCATTTTGATGGGGACGGGGTTGTTGGGTGTATAAGCCGAAGAAAATAGGTAGATTAATCGGAAATCCAAGGGGGTATTTTTAGAATTAAACTAAGTTAGCACCTCACAACTTAGGCAACTTAACTTTATGACTTGGAAGGACTATCATCTTTAATGAATCAAAGAGGTCAAAGGATTCAATCGAGTCAAAGGAATGCCAAATCATAGGCCAACCGAAATTTAAACAAAATCCAAAGACAAACATATAGAAATTTGACTTTATAACTAAACAAGACTTCTTCAAAAGCCACAATGGCTAAGACCCATAAAAAGGTCGGAGTCAAATAAATCATACTGTCCCATTCATAGGACCAAACAAGAAACTAACTCAAAACTTAACTTGAACGAACAGAATCATGCTTGAAAGGAAAAGCCTCTTCGTAGGCGAACAATAATAACAAGCATGAAAGACTTATTCACAAGTCAACTGAAGATGAATAGATACCAGAATGCTCAATAGGTATGACTATTCAAATAACTCGGAATCATTAAAGGAACACTGATATATCAAAGAACATGCTTCAAAGACTTTATTGATAACTACGATTCATAGCATTTAAAACATGCTACTATCAAGAATCTAGTTACACATATCAAGACTAAATTCTAACATCAGAGTACTTAGCAGAAACTTAGCGGAAGAAAACATGTAACCATACAGAGCAACAAACTTGAAACCTCAGACAACTCAGACAACCCCACCAGCAACACATCACCGGCCTCAGCATCTCAACCTGAAAATATTTGAAAAAGAGGGGGTGAGCACTAATGTACTCAGTGGAGTTTTATGAGAAAACTCTTTAATAAACTTTGGAATATCCAATTAATAACTAGTGGCATATGGAGAGCAAAACGCAAAAGCCCTCTCCATACCCACAAAACCTTTTACTTCCTTTTCTGGCGCATTTCTTGGCTCAAACCTGCTGTCAACTGCACCCTTATGCCTTAGGATGAGAGAGAAAATACCTCAAATATCCTCTGAGTATGCGAGGAGATTACCCAGCAGTGACTCCATTCACTTTCAAATGTTCAACATTAGTGACACGAAGGTCACGGCATGATAATGCAAATAAACTGTTCTTTGAGCTCGATAACCTGCTAACAACAGAAACTATATCTTTCCTTAAATTCTTCCTTTCTTAACCTTAACCTTAACCTTCCTTACTTACTTAACTTAGCTCGCAAAACCAAGCGTAGAGCAATCATCTAAAGCTAATTCTTAATTGAGCATGATCTCGGCCTACAAGGGATTTTACGCTACACTAAAAAGGCAATCCTTAATCCTTAACTATACGAGCTTTAACAAAGCATAAACATTCAAATATGAGGAAATGAATGCGGATAAACATCGATTGCAATAAAGCAATTCTAAACACCTCATGCTAGCATAAACTGTATATAAACAATTCTAGCATATTAAACATACTTGAGAACTCACTTAACTTATAACAACTTCATTAACCTTATCCAACTCAAATAAAAATTTAACAATATCATGCATATAAATTCCTTTATTCCTTTCTCTTCATTGTACAGAGACTAAACAGGCAGAGCATAAAACATTTTAATTGGATATTTTCCTTGCCTTAACATGCTTCTAGAGCTTAATAGCTCAAACCTTATACTTGGTTTAGAACCACCCACCTTGATGATGAGCATTTTGATAACAAGCGCGTAGACGAAGCAATGAGCCGAAAATCCTTCCTCGGGCCTCCTCAGGGTTCACCTCATCTTTACAAAAGTCGATCAATGACTTGAATCCTTATTCGAGCTCCTAATAAGACATCGAAACAATATCTAAACCCTTGACCCTTAGCTATAACTTAAAATGCGAGAATTTAAAGGTTTAAGGCATCCAAAATTAGCACAAAATGGGACGGAAAATCCAATTTGAACGATCCAGATTCCGGACGATCGGACACTTCTACCTCGTAGATCATCGAAAGAGCTTCGATTTGAGTACTCATGGGCCTCGTGGTTCCAACCGAGATGAAAGTTATGGCCTCTGCACAGAAACGTGCCGGAACTGCCGCAGCAGACCCCCGCGACCGCGGAACCCCCGCGCCCGCGGAACTCTGCGCGCCCGCGCACCTCCGCGCTCGCACATCTCCGTGCGCCCGCGCAACGCCCTGGGCGAGAGGGCACTCCCGCGACCGTGGAAGCCCCCGCGACCTTGGGATCCTCCGCGATCGCGCCACCTGGGCGATTTCCGACGGCGGAAACTCCTCCTCCGCTCCTCCACGCTTGACTTGCCGAACAAAAACTACTCGTCTCGGAGGTGCGCTCACGAAGAGCGCTCCTCGCTCGACTTTAGAAATGGAGGTTGAGAAATGAAAATGAGCAAGGATGAAGGGGAGGGGGCTCCTCTATTTATAGGGGAAAACCAAGCTTCTCCGAGAAGCTTCTTCAGTGCAACAACACTGCTTTAAAAATATCGTGCTCAGTTAAAAGGCGTTTTATTCGATGTCGAGGTTCAAATGACCTCAGACACGAAATACAAAAATACCGGGAGGTTCCTTGGCTTGAGTACTATTGAACCAACTTAACTCGGAATAAAGAGCGAGTCATCTTGAAGGAAAACGAGAAAATATTCTCTTTTCAAAAATAAAGTTACTATTCCACACAAGGGACAAATAAAATTCCCGAGCGCTTGATTGACCTCAGAATGAAAATCCGGGAACGCCAACGGATTCCTTGAGAAATTTCCTATAAGATAGGCTTGAAAGAACAAGACTCGGGTCAACACACAAGATTTCGCAAATTTCTAACAAACGCGCTCCTACGGAAAAACACTATTCATATCTTCTTTAAACGCGTTTTAAATCACCGGGAACTCAAACGACTTCCGATTCAAAATCCGAAAGCACCGGCATGCTCCTTGGGTCAACATCTTTAAAACATGACCAAAATTGGCTATAATTGAGCTCGGATCAAAATTCTCAAAAAGACGATCTTACGAAAAATAAATCCTAAAATCGCGGCTTAGAACCGAAACATCTTAATTATGCTCAAAATTCCTTTTAATATTTTCTAATTAAAATTAGGAATTACTTAATCATATTCTGAAAATTCGGGTTGTTACACATCCATTTGGTAGATTGTGAAATTGAAGTGAGCTGCATAGGCTAGGAACAGTCTGATGGCTTCCAATCTTGTAACTGGTGCGAATGTCTCATCAAAGTCAATCCCTTCACTTTGTGAGTATCCTTTGGCTACCAGTCTAGCCTTGTTCCTTGTGATCACTCCTTGTTCATCCAGTTTGTTGTGAAAAACCTATTTTGTACCAATGACCTTCTGGATTTTTGGTCTATTAACAAGAAACCATACGTCATTTCTTATGAATTGATTCAGTTCTTCTAAGGCTTCTTTGACGTTTGCTGGTTCTGTTTGAGATATGAAGCATGTGAATAATGCATGCTCAGTTGAATTTTTGGTTTGAACTCAACTTCTTGGGTCACCAACTATCTTGTCAGTTGGATGGCTTCGGAGCCATTTGGGCAAGATAGCTACAGCTGGTTCTTCTGTAGTGACATCATCAGTCACCCTTACATCAATTGGTTCGGCATTTTCATCAGTTCTTCCCCCTGTTTCAGTTGTGGGGTTTATGGTCTCAGCACGATTTGTGTCTTCATTGACCAAGTTGTTCTCAACTGATTTAGTACCAGTTTCATTGCCTTCTTCTAGTGAAACTTGAAGCCGCTCTGGAACAATGTGATCCACATAGTCCTGCGAGTTCTCAGTTTCACTAGGTAGTACTTGAACTGATGTGTCTATTCTTTCTTTGTTCATGTACTCATTAGCAAATTCATCAAATACCACATGACATGTTATTTTCATAACAAGAGTTCATTTATTGAACACTCTGTAAGCTTGTGCATGAGGAGAGTTATACCCAAGAAATATTCCCTTATCAGCTTTAGCACTAAAGGCTTTCAATTGAGTCTTGCCATTGTTGTGAATATAACATTTGTAGTCAAATATTTTAAAATATGAGATAGAAGGCTTACGACCCTTATATAGCTCATAAGGTGTTTTGTCATGTGCGGCTACAATGGCACTTCGATTTTGAGTATGGCAAGCTGTGTTGACTGCTTCAGCCCAGTAACCTTCAGCTATGTTAGCATCAACTATCATTGCTCGAGCTACATCTTTGAGTGTCCGGTTACGCCGTTCGGCTACACCATTTTGTTGTGGAGTTCTTACAGCTGAGTGTTCATGAATGATTCCAAGCTGGTTGAGAAAGCTGCTCATTTGTTGATTCACAAATTCAGTTCCATTGTCGGAGCGAATCCTTTGAACTAATCTTTCTTTTTCAGTTTGTAGCCTTCTGATCAACGCCGTTAGCTTGTCGTAAGTTTCATCTTTGCTTCTTAAGAATTCCACCCACATATATCTTGAGAAATCATCCACTACTACAAGAGTGAATCTTTTACCTTTTGGTGTCTGTGGTCTGACTGGACCAAACAGATCCATATGTAGCAGTTGGAGGCAATCAGTTGTGCCTGGTGGATGACTCATATTCTTGAAGGATGACTTCACTTGCTTCCCTTTTTGGCATGGTCCACATACACATGTTTTCTTATATATCTCCTTGGGAAGCCCCTCAACTAGCTCTTTCTTGGCTAGGTAGTTGATTGTTTTGAAGTTGAGGTGGTTTAGTCGTCGATGCCATAGCCAGCTTGCTTCAGTTGATCCCTTTAAAAGAAAGCAAGCTTCCGAGTAGCCGGTTGACCAGTCAACAATATACATGTTGCCTCTTCTTATGCCAGTGAGAAGAATTACTCCAGTTGACTTGTCTCTTATGCTGCAGGAGTCTTTAGTGAAGTCAACTGAGTAGCCATTATCGCACAGCTGACTGATGCTGAGTAGTTTGTATTTTAGTCCATCCACATGGGAGACTCCATTTACTACAACTTTTCCCTTGACCACGAACCCTTCTCCAATGGTTCGACTTTTGGAGTTATCTCCAAATGTGACAAGTGGACCTTTGACTTTTTCATAACCGTCGAGATCTTCTCTGTCTCTGGTCATGTGCTTGGAGCACCCGCTATCTAGATACCAAATGTCTTTGGCTTTCTTCATACATAGGATGCTCTTGTCCTGTAAAAATAAGGATTAGCATTTAGGGACTCGTTTCATATCGGGTCCTTGTTGATACATCAAGTTCTTTGGAATCCAAACTTGCCAAACTTTTGGCTTTTTATCATTCAGAGATCCAACTGACTTGGATCGCCTGATCAGTTTAAATTTTCACTCAACTCTTCTATTCTGATTTGAATCAGTTGAGTGATACCTGCGTTGAGAGTTAGTTGGATAAAACAATTCAACTAAAATGCTTTGATCTTGAGACCTTTGAGTTCTGTGATCAGACCAATGCTTTGTATGTTTCTAGTTTATTAGATTGAACCTTTTTGGTTCATTTCTGGAATCCAGGTACTCATTATAGTGATGGTAGGGTTCAAACGAGTTTCTTTGATCTCTCCTATAGGTGTTCTGATTGAACTTCTTGGTAGAATAGGCTTGAGATCTAAACTGATTTTTCTTTCTAAAGAGGGCTGATCTATCAGTTTGCCTTGGGGGCATTCTTTGTTGAGCTGGTGGTCTTTGTTGAACTGGAGGCTTTGAACGAGTGAATTGATTTGATTGAACTGATGGTCTTGGCTGGAAGTTGGGCTTTAGTTGGCCTGGTGTTTTTGTTTGGTAGAACTGACCAAATTGTCTAGGCTAAGTTTGAGGATTTTTCAATATTCATTTGCCTTTGGTTGGCTCAGCTAGCTGATCATGAGATCTAGTGAATCCTTTTAGGATTCCTTTATCACTGGGTTGAGAAATTGCTTTTCCTTTTCCTAAGGCAGTGAACTTGCTATATCGTAGCCCTGTGTTGCTGGTTCTAGTTCTCTGATGATTTAATATCTCATCTAGAGTTTGAGATCCTTTTTTGAACTTAAGAGTTACTTTTTCTCTCTCATGGATCTCTTGCTTGAGTTTTTGATTCTCGGCTTCTAGGTCAACAGTTCTTAGTTTTAACTTTTCAAATTCCACAAACTGAGACTCAAGATAATTCATTCTTTCATGATCAATGCTCAGTTTTCTAACTCTATTTCTCAGTTCATCATTTTCATCTTTCAGTTCAACATGCAAGCAAGATATTGAAGCTAATTGATCTTCTAGCATCATAAGTTTCATATCAAGTTCATTGCTAGAAACAGTTGCTTCATTAATATGATAGAAGGGGGTTTGAGAATCAGCTGTACTAACCTCTTCATCATTGTCAGCCATGAGGCAAAATAGTTCTTCATCATCTGAGCTGTAGCCGTCAGAATCAATTCCAGATGGATAGTCTGAATCGTCTAGCACGGCATTCTCGTAATTTGCAACCATTGCTTTTCTTTTGAATAAGCTTCTCCTCACTTTGGCTTTCTTATCTTCAGGGAGTTCTGGACATTCATATCTGTAATGTCCTTGTTTGTGGCAGTGAAAACACTCTCCTTGATTTCGGTTGCCACCCCTGAATGGTTCGGCTGACCATTCAGCTGGTTGTTGAGTTCTCTAATCTTTTGGGATTTCATTAGTTTGAGGTGGAACTGATTGTTTATCCCGAACTCTCTTCAACTTCTCTAGCAACCTGGTAACTGATTGGATTTGATCATTGATGTCTTTAGTTAGATTCTCCTTCTTTTCAGTTGTTTCTCTTTTTCGTTCAGATGAAGATCCACCTTGATTTTCTCTGGCTGGTGAGCTCCTAGGTTGGAAGTTGTTCCTTCTCCGAGTGTCTCTAAACCGGTTCATTTCGCCATAGAAAGCCGCATCTTAAGCTGACGATGTTGATGCTTCCTTCTTTCGGTTTAGACTATACTCATGAACTTTGAGAGAGCCAAACAGTTCCTTTGGAGTGATGTTGTTGAGATTTCTTGATTCTTTTGTAGCTATCACTTTCATGTCTCATTCTTCAGTGAGATTGTCCAATATTTTGGAATTCATCTCAGAATTGGGATAACTTCTCCCGAGGTTGGTCATCTCACTGATGATGCCTAGAAATCTGGTTTCAAGGCTTGAGATGGACTCTTCTGGCTGCATTTTGAAGGACTCGTATCTGTCGACTGCTAGTTGGAGCTTGTTTCCTTTGATGGCTTCGGACTCTTGGCATAGATCTGCTAGTAAGTCTCATATCTCCTTGGCAGTTGTACAATTCTTTATGTCCTTTATTCTGTCTTCATCTAGAGTTTGAAATAGTGCAGCTTGAGCCACAAACTCTAGATTCTTCAACTTCTTCTCTTCGCTAGTGAGAAGATTGGTTGGCTTTGGGATCCTTGCTGGTTGATTGATATCAACTATGTGAGCATCATTGTCCGTCATGATGATTATTGGACCATCTTCAATAACTTCCCACATATTCTCATGGATTGAGCAGAGATGCACCTTCATTCACCTGCTCCAATTATCATAATTCTCAACTGAAAACAAAGGTAGCTTATGGTTTCCCATAGCTTGAAATGTTAGCACAGATAAGTAGATCTGATTCAGTTCATCCACAGAAACGGTTGATCCTTAGAATCAACCGCTCTGATACCACTTGTTGGTCCCGGGCGAGTCGATATCAGTTTAGAGGGGGATGAATAAACTGATTGAAAACTTTTCACTTTAAATGCGGAATAATAGGGCCCTTTGACTCGCTTTAGAGAAACTTATCTATACATAAACTGGTTGATCAGTTATGACTGCTTGATGCAGATTGTGTGAACTTGTGTACAGTTTAAAGATATGCAATAGTCAAAACAACACAGCACCCAAGTGATTTATAGTGGTTCGAAGTCTCAAACTTCTACATCCTCTCTTCCTTCCGCAGAAGGGCAACTTCACTATATAACTAGAGTTTCTTTACAAATTACACAATGAAGGACAATTGGCTGAACCTGGTAACTGCTCGCTACCTCAGCGGGTCGACAACTCATACTTGAAGTCCCTAACTGCTCGCTAGGAAGGTAGGTGCTATTGTCGTCTTTACAAGGTTTTAGATCTCTTTCGATTTTCAAGAGGTTAGTCTTGAACATGGGGTATCAATTGATGTGCTCCTTCAATTGAGCTGGGTAGTTGATCGTTGTATAACTGAAACTGAGAAGGCTGCCCTGGCTGAATCGTCAACAGCTGGCTGAATATCTCGACTCTTTGAATTCTTCTTCTCAGTTGGACTCTCGCAGTTTTTATGAAATGCTGAACTTGAGCTAATTGGGAGGGAGAAAGAAAAGCTCTTGCTTGGATATTTTAAGAATGTTTATGCGAAAGTTGTGGAGGCGAAGAGTGTTTAAAACTTTGATTCACTCGTCTTTTATAGAGGAGTGATTTTATGACCGTTGAGTTCCATTGATCGGTGGCTCTGTTGGCTCATCAATGGCAGATGGTCTTTATTAATCGCTGGAGCTTTTGGTTGAAGTAGTCGTTACTTTGCCAATCGATCTTCATTGGATATTTAATTCCAGGATCTTCGTTGAAGCATTTATTCCAAGATTCGCCGGTTTGAGCAATAACTCCAGGGTTCTCTGGCTTCTATTTTTCTAGCAGTTTTGAGTTCCAGTTAGCAGTTCTGAACTTGTCTGTTCAGTTCGGCCATTACTCCAGTTGGTAGTTTTGAGCTTGTCAGCTCAGTTTGGTCGTTGCTTCAGTTGGCAGTTTTGAGCTTGTCAGCTCAGTTTGGCCATTGCTCTAGTTGGCAGTTTTGAGCTTGTCTGCTCAGTTTGGTCGTTGCTTCAGTTGGCAGTTTTGAGCTTGTCACCTCAGTTTGGCCATTGCTCCAGTTGGCAGTTTTGAGCTTTGTTTCTCCAGTTCGACTGATCTCAAGTTCTTAGTTAGCTTGTCAGCTTGACTGATTTCTCTTAAGCTTTCTTGTCAGCTTGACTAATCATAAGCTGACTGACTTCAGTTCTGGCCTTTAGCTGATCTGTCTTGTTTACTTCAGTTTGGCCATCAGTTGGATACTTCCAGTCTTTAGTTTAAACTGATATCTTATCAGTTCCTTCAGTCTTAGTCGACTCTTTTCTCCCTCAGCTCAGCTGACTTAGTTGTCAGTTTATTTCAACTGGTTTGACTTTTGACTCCTTAGTTGAGTTGAATTCTGACTGGATGACGTATCCTTCAGCTTGCAGACCATACTCCAGATTGGTTAACTTTGGCTTTACTTAAGTTCCTTTTTGATGCTCTGGATTGATCAGCTCAGATCTACAACTTGAATTTTAGTTAGTTTTTCATAGATAGTTTTGACATCTCATCAAAACCTTTTCTAGAGGTTCCTTGATAGTTTTTCCTAACATCAATTGTGGTGGAAAAGGTCACAAAGGTCTTAGAGGAGCAGAGTTTGGAGCTTTTGAACAGACCCTATACGAGTGATGAGGCTAAAAGGGCTCTCTTTGAAATCCATCCTTCTAAATCTCCAGGGCCGGATGGTTTCTCGGGCCGTTTCTACCAAACTTTGTGGCCGGCAATGGAGAAAACAATTATTCATGGGGTGTTGGGTGTGTTAAATAATGGGGATAGTTTGGAAGAATGGAACAAAACCCTCATTGTGTTGATCCCTAAGATGGAAAAACCGCACACTATAAAGGATTTCCGACCTATCAGTTTGTGCAATACAAGTTATAAAATTGTTTCGAAGGTGATTATTAACTGCCTGAGAAGGGTCCTTCATGATATCATTGATGAAAACTAAAGTGCTTTTGTGAAAGAAAGACAAATCTCTGATAACATCATTGTAGGGTTTGAGTGCATGCATTGGCTTCAAAATAAAGGGAGAAAATCGAGCTATGCAGCGCTTAAACTAGACATGAGTAAAGCGTATGATCATGTTGAATGGAAATTTATTGAAGATATTGTCCAAAAGATGAAGTTTCCTGGTGTACTGGTGAAACTGATTCTGAATTGTATTTCTTCAGTTTCTTTCGAGTTTGGGATTAATGGTAATGTCTATGGGAGTCTTAAGCCATCTCGGGGCCTCAGGCAAGGGGATCCACTTTCCCCTCTTCTTTTTGTTATCTGCACTCAGGATTTCTCTTCATTACTTCATAAATTAAGCGAATCAAGAGCAATCAAACCTAGCAAATTTGAGGCAGCTGGCCCGAAGGTGTCTCACCTCTTTTTTGCAGATGACAGCTTACTTTTCTTTAGAATGGATGGGGATGCTTGCAGGGCTTTGAAAACAGGTCTAAGGCTGTACGAGGTGGCCTCAGGCCAACTTATTAACTTCGAGAAGTCGGCAATGTCCTTCAGCCCAAATACGAGGCCTAGCATTATTGACCAAGCTCAAAAGATCTTGGAAATCCAGGTCATGGAAGGTCACTCACTCTACTTAGGACTTCCTACTATTTCATTAAGGAACAAGAGAATGCAATACGGGTATCTTCGGGATCGAGTGGTTAAAAAAGTGACAAGTTGGCAGAATAAAATACTCTCTGCAGGAGGAAAAGAGATTCATATCAAGTCAGTAGTGCAGGCAATGCCGACCTACGCGATGATGTGTTTCCGCATTCCTACGTATATCTGCGCTGAGATCGATCGTACGTGTGCAAGGTTTTGGTGGGGGGATTCCGCTGATAAAAGCAAGATGCATTGGACTCAATGGAGAAGTCTCTGCATCCTAAAAAGTAGGGGAGGCATGGGATTCCGAAACCTCATTAGTTTCACAAAGCTCTTCTTGCAAAACAGATTTTGCGTGTCATTCAAAAACCGGAGTCCTTTCTGGCTAAAATCCTTCGCTCAAAGTACTTCAAAAATGGAACGGTGATGGAGGCAAAGGTCGGATCCAACGTCTCTTTTGCTTGGAGATCATTGTGCTGGAGCAGAGATTTACTGTCAAAAGGAATTCGCTGGAATGTGGCAGCGGGATTTTCTGTATGTATCTTCCATGATGGTTTCATTGCTGGGAAGGCTACGGGGCTGGCGAGACCTTGAGAGATTAATACAACTAACTTGAAAGTGGCAGAGTTCCTTACAGATAGTCGAGAATGGGATGAAGAAAAGCTTAAAGTGTTTTTTGATGATGAGGCTGTTAGCGAGATTGTTCAAACACCTACTTTCAAAGACGGGCTTGACCGTAGCTTTTGGAAATTTGATAATCATGGGAACTTTTCAGTTAAGAGTGGATATCTGGCAGAGATTGGGTATTACAAGGGAGCTGAATTTACCTCGGAAGTGCGGCAGGAAGTTTGGAATCGGTTGGTTTGGAAACCAAAGATCCCACCTAAAATAAAGGTTTTTCTCTGGCGATTATTCAAAAACTTCATTGCTTTCCCGATCAACCTTAAAGCGCACCATATCCCGATGATTGGAATTTGTGAGCATTGTAGGAAAGATTGGGGTTTGACGTAGCATGGTCTATTTTTCTGTAAAGTTACTAAAGCTTATTGGAAGGAGATCAAGTTCTAGCAAATTTTAAAAGTTAATCGGTACAGATCTTTGTGGGAGATAGGGAGCGAAGTGAGGAGAAGCTGCTCGGTGGAGGACTATGAGTTGTGGACGGTAAACTGCTCACTTATCTGGAACCAACTCTGTAAGCGAAAACATAACCCCGATGGTGGATGGGGCGAAGCGGGCCTGGAAGCAGCAAGACGTCTTTTGGAGTTGTTTAAGGAAGCGCAACAAGCTTTCAACTTGACTAAGCATACAGGCAGAAAATTGGGTGATCGGGTCTGGAAGCCACCTGACGAGGGCGTGTTTAGAGTGGATGTGGATGCGGCAGTAAACGATGATTGTGGGATGTTTGGCGTGGGAGTAGCTGTCCAAGATTGCTCTGGAAAACTTCAGGCAGCTCTTGCGTCAACTACTCCCAAACCTTCTTCAGTTTTTGACGCCGAGGCTAATGTTATTCTCCTGGGGGTGCAGTTGTGCATTCAAGAACGTTTGGTTCCTTGTGTGGTGTTCTCGGACTCTATTAATGCGGTTAACTTCTACTCTAAGGAAACTGATAATGAGACTATGTTGTTTGATGATTTTTCCTTGTTTGTCGAGGCAACCAGAACTGGCACCGTTCGTGACGTTTGTTATGTGTTTAGAGAGGCTAATATAGTTGCTCATAATATTGCCCAATATGGTGCAAGATGTGGTGATGCTTGTATTTAGAACATTGATTTTCCTCATTGGTTGAGGGCTTTGGTGGAGTAATATTTGACAAGTTTATTTCAAAAAAAAGAAATACTCTATGCATATTTGTGTATTGCCTATTGGGTGCCTTTTTTAATAATAATAATAATAATAATAATAATAATAATAATAATAATAATAATTTTATTTTCTTTAATTAATGTCGATGATACAACTCAAATTTTCAAGGAACCAAGGCTCCATTTGATTGACAAGAAAGTAAAATTGCTCAGGAATATGATTTATTGGAATGTAATTCTGAGCAAAATGAATCATAGCATATTCTTTATCCTATGTTTGGAACATGATAAAAATAAGGCAAAACACGATTTTGGGTTCTTGTACTTTAATTTTTTTTTTTCATTTTGGACCCCTCTACTTTATTTAGTTAAATTGAAGTTCATGTACTATCAATTTGGTTAAAATGAGTTCCCTCATCAATTTGAATAAAATCAAGTTTCTGGGACTTAATTTAATCCAAATTAATAATACATGAGCTTGGTTTTAACGAAATTGATAGTGCAGAAACCCAATTTGAAAATAAAAATTATTTAAAAAATATAAATAAAAAATTGAAAAATAATTAAATAAAAATAAATATAAATTGCTTTTTTTTGTAAAAAATAAAATAAATAAATAAATAAATAATAAATTCAATTAACCACTGTAATTTTATTTTAATTTATTTTTTTGAAAAAAATCAAAAAATAGTTTAATTCTTTTATTCAATATTTTTAATTTAATAATTAAATAAATAAATAAATTGCAAAAAAAATATTTTTTGTAAAATGCTGTAATTTTATTTTATTTTCAAAAAGTAAATTGAAAAAAATCTAACAATAGTTAAATAAAGTAAAAACATCAATTAAATAAAAAATTATCAAGACTCTCATTTTAGTGTTTACTTCAAATTAAACAGATAGGAAACGAAATACATACAATATCTCTTATCATTTTCGCGTTACCAATAATTTTTATAATTTTTAAGATATATATGAACAATATAGTTTATAATTTTATGTACAAAAATAACTATATATATATATATATATATATTGTCGAAGTAATTTGAAGACAGCGTGATATTTAAATTTAAATAAAAATAAATTATACGAGCCAAAATAAATATTAATCGAGATGATTATTTCGTTATTTTAGGTTAATACAAAATTTTTATTGTCAATTCTACAACCGAGTTCATTGTCTTGAGTCCGCTATTCTCTTACCATCAATTCTAAAAACTAGTTGGTAGAATGGTAAAATTTTAGTAGGAATATTATCAACAAAAAATAACTAATTTTTTTTAGAAAATTTTATTTTTCATTTTTCAGGTTGAAAATTGTCAATCCAAAATTAATAATAATCCGTAAAAGATAATAATGAAAATACTAATTTAAAAATAAATGAAAAATACTAATTTATATAAACCTCCTAACATCAAAACCCTACTAAAACAAACCACATTATTGTATAGCCTAAAAAAACGTGCAGAAAAATCGGAATTGTACGTCAGCAGAGTCTCTCGCCGAAATTTCTCTACTGTCATTGAAGCCGGCGAATTAAGAGCAACTCCAATGCTAAGTACCTATTTGGTGCAGATTCTGTACCAAATAGGTGCAGTTTCAGCACCAAATTTTTTTTCAGCTCCAATGCTCAGTGTTGATACCGATTGGTAGTGTATCATAGATTTAGGAATATTTGTTTAAATCGTCTATTTGGAGTTTTTGTCTTTCTTGCAGGATAAAATCTGTTGAGAGAAAATAGGAGCATGTGGGATTTGACCAAGTCCAAAGATCTGCTGAAGCCACGGTTGTTCCGGAAGTTGCGCCGGAAATGTAGGAGTGGAGCCGGAAATGTAGGAGTGAAGATCATGGAGATCATGGCTTAGTGGATCGGTTGCTTTGAGTAGGGATCAAGCAACGAGCTGTGTATATATAGGGTTCAGATAGTTAGTGTTAGATACAAGTTTTTAATAGAGCTTTTAAGATATTGTAAAGTTTTGAGTTCTCGTATTTATCCGTTTCTACTAGATATAGTTAAGACAACTTTAGTCCCAACCTTCTGTGAAGGAAGAGATAAAGTGTCTTAATATTTAGTGAGAGTTTATCTGGTAGTGTTTTTGTAATTCACATATTTTATATAGTGAAGATTTCGCCTTGAGGCACTTCACGAGATTATAGAAATATAATCTTGTGAAAATTCCAATCCATTGTTTCTGTTTTAAATTTCCGCTGCGTATGCAAAGTTGTCTCAACTTTATACACAACTTTGTACACAACTCTTTCAGAACTGAGAGTTCGGTTTCTTCATTTGGTATCAGAGAGCAGACACTTGATACACTAAGTGGTGATCCTGTTTTCGTAAGCACAATGGATTGCACGAACCCACTGTTCAACGAACCTCCCGTTCTAGATGGCATGAACTATTCCTTTTGGAAAGTTCGGATGAGATCATGCATCAAGTCGATTGTTGCAAGAGCATGGAATGCGGTTCAAAAAGGATGGACACACCCCAAGACCGTGGATGCTGAAGGAGATACATGCCGTATACCACAGTTAGAATGGATCAGAGAGCAAAATGAAGAAGCCACCTTTAATGACAAGACGCTCAACGTGATTCAATCCTCCCTAGACGTTCAGATGTTTAAACTTATAAGGAATTGTGAGACGGCTAAGGAAGCTTGGGATATACTCCAGCAGCATTGCGAAGGTAATGTTGGAATTAAAGAATCAAGGCATCGGATTCTCACCACAAAGTTTGAAAACATGAAGATGGAGGATGATGAGTCGAGACTACTGCAACAAACTACTGGAGATTGCCAACGAGTGCAATGATTTGGGTGATCCAATTACTAATAAGAGGTTAGTTTCAAAAACTTTGAGGACTCTAACTTCTCGTTTTAACATGAAAGTGGTTGCAATTGATACTGCTACAACTACTGGAGCTCTGGATTTCACCAAACTGATGAATGATCTGAAGACATTTGAGATGGAACTAAATGAAAAGGGTGGACAGAAGAAGAAGGGAATCGCCTTGACTGTCGGTACAACTTCAAAGACAACTTTGGCTTACGTTGAAGAAGAATATGAAGATCTTGAAGAAATCACTGAGAAGGATCCAGATTATGCTCTTCTCACCCGAAGAGTTAATTCTCTCATTCGAGCCAACAAAGGAAAACAACAAGTGAGAGGTAGAGAACAGCGAAAGCCTCGAAATGATGCCTCCGAATCTTTGGTTCTTTATGACAAGCTTATCTCACTAGGAAAGGAACCAAAAATCATTAGACGTGCTGCATCTGATCACTTCCGACCTAAGGAAGTGACGGACTTCTCTACAGTTCAATGCTATGAATGCAAGGGCTTCAGACACTTTGCCAACGAGTGTCCCAACACATTTCACAAACTGGGAAAACATGTCAACTTTCTATCTTTTAGCGATAGTGAGCTTGACACCTCAGGGATTTATGTAGAGGAGATTCCTAATGATCCTCCAACTGAGCAGGCAGACTTAACTGCAGTATGTGTTGAAGAGGACAAGTCAAACTACACCGAAGTTGAGATAACTTCAGATAGGTATGATGAGTCCTACTATAACACTCTTTTCTGTTTCAACACTGTTGTGTCCACTGTAGAAAATGAGGAAGAAGTCACGGAAGAGGAAACTCTGGAGTTACTGATAAAGATGCAAGAACTTTACAAGGAACTGTACGTCAAATGGTCTAAACAGTGCAAAGTGGTGGATTCACTAACTGAGGAAGTTTCTGTGAAAAAGGCCTCACTACAAAAGCTGGAAGTCATGCTGACAAAGAAGGATGCTGAGTTGGACAACATGAGAATTAAACTCAATCATGCTAATGAAACTTTTAAAAGACTCAACACGGGAACCTCAAAACTAGATGAAGTTTTGTCTCAAACTCAGATAACTTCACATGGCCTTGGGTATGATTCGAGTGCAAGACCAGCCTTCACTCAGATTTTGTCTACTCATGGCAAACCATTTGTGAAAGCCAAGGAAGTTTCCACAACTTCGTCAGCAAAGAAAAAATGTAGGAGGTACATTTGTCACTTCTGTTTTCTTCCTGGACACATTAAGCCCTTCTGTCATAAGTTTTTGCATGAACACCATAAGGAGATGCATCTGAAGAACCAAGCATCATATCCTATCCTCTCAAACAAAAGTGACAAGTCCAAGAAACTGGTATGGAGACCCAAAGTTACGCCAACAGTTACCTGCCAAGTGGTCTTCACTGCATCGACAGATAATGACTCGACCACACGGTACTTTGATAGTGGATGCTCACGTCACATGACAGGCTCCAGATGTTATCTATCAAACTATCAAAGAATCAATGGCAGTGAAGTAACTTTTGGAGGAGGGTCAAATGGCAAGATTGTTGGACGAGGAACCTTGGACAGTCATGGACTTCCAAAGCTGGCCAATGTATCACATGTTGAAGGGCTGACTGCAAATCTCATTAGCATCAGTCAACTATGTGATGACAACTTCAGTGTCATCTTTGATAAAGAAAAGTGCACTGTGATGGACAGCAACGGAAATTATGTGATCTCAGGGGTAAGGTCTTCCAATAATATTTATGAGACTAGCAAAAATAGTTGTCTAAGTGCGCATGTAAATGAAATGCAGCTTTGGCACCAAAAATTGGGACACACCAACTTCCGCAATATGAAGAATCTTCAAAGACTAAATGCTGTTCTAGGAGTTCCCAAGTTGAACATTTCAAGTCCTAGCCTTTGTGGAGATTGTTAAAAAGGAAAACAAGTCAAAGCATCGCACCCAGTTGTGACAACTTCTGAGAGACCTTTCACAACTCAAAGCTGCTTCGAACTACTTCATATGGATCTTATGGGACCAGCTGAAGTCGAAAATCTTGGAGGAAAATGGTATTTCTTTGTGATTGTAGATGATCTATCTAGGTATACTTGGGTAAAATTTTTGAGAAACAAGGGTGAAACATATTATTCCTTCTTGGAGTTGTATGCCACGATCAAAAAATTTTACCATGCTTGTGTCAAGAGACTAAGATCGGATCATGGGAGGGAGTTTGAGAATATTCAACTCCTCAACTTTTGCACGAAGGAAGGAATTCATCACGAGTGCTCATCTCCAAAGACACCCCAGCAAAACGGTGTGACCGAGCGAAAGAATAGAACCCTACAAGAGATGACCACGGTGATGCTGCATTCAAAGAAGTTGGCTAAACGGTTTTGGGCTGAAGCTTTAAACACTGCATGTCATGTAAGCAACCGAGTGAACTTAAGAACCGGAACCACCATGACGTCATATGAGATTCTTAATGGTAAAAAACCCAACCTTAAATATCTGCATGTCTTTGGTTGTGTTTGTTACATATTGAATGATAGGGACTATCTATACAAGTTTGACCCTAAAAGTGACAAAGGTGTGTTCATTGGTTACTCCCTCAACAATCATGCTTACCGTGTGTATAACCTCAGGACCAAAACTGTAATGGAGAGTGTGAATGTAATGTTTGATGATTTGGCTAATCTGTATACTCCTACTGATGATACTGACAGTGTTATTGAGATACAGGGAAGTACTGATGCCGTTGATGCAGAACAAGTTGACCCAGAAGTGGAGCCCACTTCAGTGACAAACAAGGATACACCCTCCGATGAGCCTGACTCGGATGCTGATCTTGATGATTCAGCAACCCCAGAAGTTATACAAAACAGTGTTCGTCGAGACCCTCCCATGAGAATTCGCAAAGATCATCCAATTGACCAAGTCATTGGAGATGTTCACGAAGGGGTCCGAACTAGAGGTAACACTGTTGTGAACTACAAGGAAATGGTAAGGATGGTGTGTTTGTCATGTGTCATCAATGAAGTTGGGACAATTATGTTCTTGTCTTTAACTGAACCTAGGAATGTAACTGAAGCCTTAAAAGACGAGTTTTGGATTAGTGCAATGCAAGCCGAATTACTTGAATTTGTGAGAAACAAAGTCTGGACACTAGTACCCAGACCTTCTGGAGTTAATGTTATCGGGACTAAGTGGATATTCAAAAATAAAACTGATGAGTTTGAAAACATCATTAGAAATAAGGCTCGCTCAGTTGCCCAAGGATATACTCAAGTAGAAGGCATAGACTATGATGAAACTTTTGCTCTAGTTGCACGAATAGAGTCAATCAGGCTTTTGTTTGCTATTGCATGTTATCTTAACATCACTCTTCACCAGATGGATGTTAAGGCAGCTTTTCTCAATGGAATCTTGGAAGAGGAGGCATATGTGGAACAACCCAAAGGATTCGAAGATCCTTCAAAGCCCGATCATGTGTACAAACTACACAAGGCTTTATATAGACTAAAGCAAGCTCCTAGAGCTTGGTATAGTCGTTTGACCGAATTTTTGCTTGATTTTGGTTTTTATAGGGGACATGCGGATAGGACACTTTTTCTCAAAAAGGAAAACAACTTTCTAACCATAGCTCAAATTTATGTCGATGATATAGTGTTTGGGTCAACGAGTGGGAAAGCCTTGAAGGAATTTGTGGAAGCCATGTCAACCTCCTTCGAGATGAGCATGGTTGGGGAACTTAGCAACTTTCTCGGCCTTCAAGTCAAGCAAAAAGAAAATGGAGTGTTCGTCTCACAGACAAAATATGTAAAGAACCTTGTGAAGAAGTTTGGCCTAGAAAGTGCAAAACACATGAGAACCCCTATGAGCACAACTGAGAAACTGTCGAAGGATGCAGTTGGGCCTGAAGTTGACCCAGCGTTGTACAGATCGATGATCAGAAGTCTTCTGTATCTGACTGCAAGCAGGCCAGATATAATGTACAGTGTTTGTGCATGTGCTCGATTCCAATCCTGTCCAAAGGAATAACACTTGAAAGCTGTCAAGAGGATCATTCGATATATTGCTGGCACTTGTGAACTGGGAGTTTGGTTCACAAAGGACACAACTTCAGATCTTGTGGGGTACAGTGATGCTGACTGGGCTGGAGAAACTGATGATCGAAGAAGCACAAGTGGAGGATGTTGTTACCTAGGCAACAATCTCATCTCCTGGCACAGCAAAAAGCAAAACTGCATTTCTTTATCCACAGCTGAGTCGGAGTATGTAGCAGCTGAAAGTTGTGCAACACAACTGATTTGGTTGAAGTCAATGTTGGATGACTATGGTTTGGAGAGCAATCCCCTAGTGATGCTTTGCGACTATACAAGCGCAATCAACCTTGCAAAGAACCCCGTCCACCACTCAAAGTCAAAACACATCCACTTAAGGTATCATTTTATTAGAGATTTAGTCGAAAAGAAGTTATTAAAGTTGGAGTACATTAGTATAGATTCTCAACTAGCTGACATTTTCACAAAAGCTCTTAGCTATGAGAGATTTTCATCTTAGAGAAAATCTCCTTGCTTATGTTCTATATGAGTTCAAAAGTTGAATCAACTGTTGTCACAACTTTTGATATATCATAGTTGACTGTGAAGTTGAGCAGATTCGAGGATGTAAAAGCCTGTAAAAGGTGAAATCATGATCGTTCTTAAAAAACCATATAACTGGGTCAAAGACCTCAGATAAGTGGTTTTTATGAGACTCTCTTGGTTATACATCTATTCACCATTTGTTCTCTTCTTGAAAAGTCTTCTATGATGTGTCAAAAGTGCTCTGAATATTTCATCTGCTATGACAACAGTTGTTAAAAAAAAATAAAAAAAAAATTGAAAGTCAGTTGAGTGAATCCGGAAGTGTATCCTACTCTATCTTTAATTTCATCTTTGACTATATCTTTAATTTATTTGATCCCTATTTTTGTGGCGGGACGAATCTGTTTGTTAGTCTACTCATTTAAATTTCCCGTCTCTATTCTTCTCCCCTAAGTCTGATAAAACCGATCCTTGCTCCATTATTCACAAAACCCTTATTTTTTCTCACCCTTTCATCTTCCAAAAGCTCTCGCTCTTTCCCCAAAATGACGCCGGAAAAAATGAAGCAGTTGGAGGAATTCATGGTGGACCCCGAAGCTTCCGCTTACCTCCGCCACCTCTCGACATTTCCGCCGCAACCATCTCCTCCCCGTTCTTTCGCACCCAACCCTTTCCGTCTCATATCACCGGACACCACCCCTCTTCTCCGACCCAGCATCTTGCTCTCGTCTTCGCGAGGGAATGCATCGATGGAGATCTCTCCTGAGGTGGGAAGCTCGGAGATTCAGTCTCAACCGCTTCCTCTCCCGGCACCGACTTCAATGCCGTCCTCTGTCCTGCCTCCGACGACCGAGCAGGCGATTATCGTCGCTCCGAGCGGCGTAGTAATGCCGTCATTTGATTTTCTAGAGCTCGACACTCCAATTCTTGCCGAAGACTAAGAGGACCCAGTCCATCCATCTGAGGAAGCCGCTCAACAAGGCGGTAGCCCTATTGCCGTCCCGTTCTCCTCTACCGAGTCGGAACCACAGCCGGAGGTCATCCCATCTCCGACCCCTTCACCTCCGATGAAGAAGCCCTCCAAAACACCTAGGGTTCCTCCCGCTCATCGTTCCAAGTGTATCTCTCGAACAAGCCGTCCCTCTCAGGCTCCCGAGGAATCGATCCACATCGACAGTGATGTCGAGGGTGAGGATCTATTGGGCGCTTCCTCCGATGACTCTGCTGAGAAATCGATCTCTCACCAACTCT
Organism: Perilla frutescens; assembly: GCA_026008535.1. NCBI lineage: Eukaryota > Viridiplantae > Streptophyta > Magnoliopsida > Lamiales > Lamiaceae > Perilla > Perilla frutescens. Next base: position 46,118,209 of record BRKX01000010.1, on the reverse strand, counting down.
CAGAAGCCGATGAGGATGAAGAGCTTGAAGAGGAGGTTGCTATCTCTCGGAAAGGGAAGAGAAAAATGCCTTCCTCATCGCCGTTGAAGTCGAAAGGCAAGTCAGTTAAGAAGGTCAAACGAGAAGTTTCTCCAACCAAAGCCGACACCGACTCCGACTCCGAGCTTGAGATAATTAAGGCTTTGAATGAATGCTTTTACAATGAGGCTGCTAAGAAGAATTGGGATAGCTTTAGGAAAAGGGAGTTCATTAATGATAGGGCAATTGATTTGAAGGATTTTGCACAATATAATTTGCTTGATTTTCTGCGTAAAAGGAAAGTTTTTAGAAGTGTCACTTATGTGAAACCCTATGTTGCTGAGATTGTGAAGCAATTTTATTCCAATCTGCCTGTTGATTTTGCTAACCCCTCCTCCAAGATGTTTGGAAAAGTTTATGTCCGTGGGAAGATTTTCTCTTTCACTCCCTCTCGCATTAACAAATTTCTAGCTGCTCCAAATGTTATTGAGTCTGATGTTGAGATTGATGAGGAGCTAGAGGTTGAGATGGAGAATGTACTTACGGGTGGCCATGCAGATGTGTGGACAGTGAACAAAAGACCTAACCGCATAGCTTTGGTCCTCACTTCTCTTTTTGCAACTTTGCACAAGATTTCTGTGTCAAATTGGATCCCTACATCCAATACCACAGTTGTGCCGTTTGAGCATGTGTGTCTACTCTACAAAGTATTCAAGGAAGAGAAGTTTAACTTGGGCACTCACATTTTTAATGCTGTCGCTGAAGTTGCTGTGGCAAAGTCCACCAAAAAGTTGATCGTACCTTCTCTCATCTATAGCATGCTTGTTAAGCAAGGGTTGAAGCCGAAGAAGAAAGATGTCCTCACATCCAAGCTCCCTCTCCAAACTGTGCAACCTGCCTTCTTGAGTGAGAAGAGGCACAGAGACCTCCCATGGGTTGATGCCTCAACTGAAGAGGATCCCTCGGCCGAGTTAATGTGTTCTCTACCTGTCTTTGTTTTGCAGGAACAAATAACCTTCTTCTCCTCGCAGATTGCTATCCTTGAAGGGCAACGAAGGATATTTCAACGATTTCTTTCTTCCTAAAAAGGGGGAGAAGGCCCTAGTCGTCGCCACGGACCAAGTGATGAGGAAGATGAAGATGAGGAGTGAGGGGGAGAAGTATGAAGAAAGAAGACTGCAGTGTGTTGCAGTATTTTGTGATGTTGTTGGATGATTGTTGGATGAAACAAAAACAACTATTTTATTTGCTGCACAACTTTATGAACAATTTTTATTTTCTGCCTAACTCTTATATATTTTTGATTGCATGCAGATATGTATGCATTTGCTGTGAATATATTGTGGTTATGGTTGTTTTATGTGTTGTGATGATATTGTGTAGATTCTGTTAATCTTGGTGACAGGGGGAGCAACTGTTTAGCTAACATTTCTCTAATCTTTTCATGGTTGTTGTGATTTGATTGTGTTGCTTCAGGGGGAGTAATTGTAACTCTTGGTTTTTGTTTGGTTTTGGGAAGAAAGCCAAAAAAGGGGGAGATTGTTGATACCGATTGGTAGTGTATCATAGATTTAGGAATATTTGTTTAAATCGTGTATTTGGAGTTTTTGTCTTTCTTGCAGGATAAAATCTGTTGAGAGAAAATAGGAGCATGTGGGATTTGACCAAGTCCAAAGATCTGCTGAAGCCACGGTTGTTCCGGAAGTTGCGCCGAAAATGTAGGAGTGGAGTCGGAAATGTAGGAGTGAAGATCATGGAGATCATGGCTTAGTGGATCGGTTGCTTTGAGTAGGGATCAAGCAACGAGCTGTGTATATATAGGGTTCAGATAGTTAGTGTTAGATACGAGTTTTTAATAGAGCTTTTAAGATATTGTAAAGTTTTGAGTTCTCGTATTTATCCGTTTCTACTAGATATAGTTAAGACAACTTTAGTCCCAACCTTCTGTGAAGGAAGAGATAAAGTGTCTTAATATTTAGTGAGAGTTTATCTGGTAGTGTTTTTGTAATTCACATATTTTATATAGTGAAGATTTCGCCTTGAGGCACTTCACGAGATTATAGAAATATAATCTTGTGAAAATTCCAATCCATTGTTTCTGTTTTAAATTTCCGCTGCGTATGCAAAGTTGTCTCAACTTTATACACAACTTTGTACACAACTATTTCAGAACCGAGAGTTCGGTTTCTTCACTCAGCACCAAATTTTACACCAAATAAGAATATTTTCTTAAAGATTCTATTTTATTTTATAATTGAAATATGAATATGTTTAATGATTTATTATTTTTTTTAAATGATTGATTGTTCAAAACTAATAATTTTTAATTATATACTTTAAAAAAAATGTTATTAAAAAATTTTGTACTATTAAAAAAATTATAACATATAATGTGCTTGGAATAATAAAAATACTTTAAATGATCATCAAACGCTTACAATTAGTGAAAATATTGCAAGAATACAACACTTATGAAAATACATATATTTTGGCCTCAATACTCAGAATTAGTATATTTTTCCCACATATGTTTCACTAATGCATTTCGAAGCGCAATATGAGCATCTTTGTTCTTGATTTCTCTATATCGAGCCAAAAATTCATTGAACCGAATATTATCACTTGCTGGCTCCTCAACAATTGGAGTCGATATTTCATCTCGTTCCTCAAATGGAGCACTTATATCACGCTTATCTTCAATAATCATGTTGTGCATAATAATGCATGCTGACATTATATCATGTAATATGTCTTTATCTAAGAGGATCTAGAAATGATTTGTAATGTGTTTTTTCAAGTAGTTTTAGCTAATTGTAGTGAGTTTTTAAGTTAATTTTTTAGTAATTTGTAACATGTGGGACTTCATTCTATCCATTATGTTTAATTAATTGTACTTTTATTGAAATTATTTATTTATTTAGATGATTTATAATTTAAATTAAATGAATATATAATTTATAAATTAAATTTATTAAATAATATATTTAATAATGAATATTAAATAATCTATTTAAGTGGATATATAATTTATAGATTAAATTAAATTTATTACATAATCTATTTAATAATGATTTTAAATAATAAAATAATGCATTAAATATTGTGGGACTCATCATCACCAATTTAGTGCAGCACCAAATCCTGTCTCAAATTAGAGCATTGGAGTGGATTTCAGCACCAAATTGGTGATTTAGTGTTAGCATTGGAGTTGTTCAGTGCGGGTCTCTTTTGTGTCCTCCTCATGAGCATTGCATGCTCTCATTTCATACATTGTTGTTAGAAACATATATAGCAAGTAGAATTTGAATAACAATTTCCGAGCATCACATCATCAATTCAAATTAATGGCCTAATAAAAAAAATGCAAACTAATCGGAAACTTATTAAAAAAAATCAGCATTTAAATTTGATCAACCAAATTTATTAAACTTTCAGAATTCACCTTGGGCTAACAACATTAATGGAAACAAAATTAAAATTTTATTAATAAAATAACAAATTCAAGAACTAAACAGATAATGCCGGCCGTGATGTTGTGTGTGTTTTATGCTCTTTTTCTTAGATGGGTATATCGGAGGAAGGAGGCTTTATTGTTAGATTAGGATTTTAATTTTATTATATGGGCTACGGGACAAAATATTATATCAATTAATAAATTTATTTATTTTATAGATAGAGGACTATAGTGAGGACTATGTATAGAATTGTCCTTAAAATCTAGGGTAATACAATTTACAATCCTCATTTTCTCTTTACACACCCTCAGAATTAATTAAAATATAAATATTATTTATAGACATTTCTGTCCTTACAACCTCCAACCACTTAAAAACAAAAGGAAAAGAAAATACAACCCCCAATGCATAATACCGCTACTTAAAACTTATAGCTAGCAAGAATAAAATACAACCCCTATTAATTTATAAGCTCCATTATTTAAAACTCTTACCAGAATAATAATGCAACCTCAATGAACAACCCCTCACTACTTAAAAACTCCAACAAACTTATAAAATACAACCCCAATGAATATTAAACCAACATTTTGTATTCTAGAATTTTGTTATGTCTTACAAATGATGATTGCAGTAATATTGGAGCACTGCAATCATGTTATTGTGGATTGCTTCATGAATGCTGTATTTGCAAAACCCATGGAGCAGTTTGAACAACACATCACACATGAAGTAAAATATAATCTTATTTCCTCAATCTTCTACGTACACACTAATTGTGGGAAAATTCTTTTGTAACTTAAACTTTGATTAGGGCTACCCTAATTTATAACCCCCCAAAAGTATTTGACTTTGTTATTTATTTTTTTCACGAAATATGTCTGGATTGTTCAAGAACATTATGACAAGAAAACACTTTATACCTTTCGCTAATGTTTTTTAAATTAGGAATAAATTGCTCAGTGGATTTTAATTGATGGTCTACTAATTACTATGCTTCATAGAGAAAAACAGACCTTGTTGTCTTTGTTATTCAATATGGATCTTTAATTTTTCTTGAAATTTAAATTCTAATTTGCTGCTTATGTATCAAGCAATTATTTATTTCTTATCATTCCCATGAACTTATATATACCGGTTGGTTCTCTGAAACTTAGCACATGTATGTATGAGTTCATAGTCATTTACAAGTCACATTCATAGTCCACAATTATTATTATTATGCATCGAAAGGGATGATGAAGATTGTATTTTTTAGGGTTTTAAAATAGTGAGAGGGAAAAATTTCTAAAAAATTATGTTTATATCTTAATTAATTTTGAGGGTCCGTAAATATAAAAATGAGAGTTATGAATAAAATCACCCAAAATATATCATTAGCTAAAAGCCCATAAAACCTAAAAATCTGTCGACCAACCAATCGATCATATGCCCATTTGGCACCATTTTTGGGTGGGCCTAAGTCTATCCTGCTTAATGGATCGATGAGTCCAAACATAGAAATGGGCTTGCAATATTAATCAGAGATAATACAAGAATTCTGATCTGGAAAATTCTAAACACCCCCACCCCCCCCCCCCCCCCCATTTTACTTTTCATTACCCCTACTGTTTTATAAAATAGAAAAATAAATATGATAAGATTTTTATGTTGCACCAAAAATAAATATTGAATGCTCCAAAATTCTATTTATTTATGTTGCAATAAAAATCCATGAACTCTCAGCATTATGAGCTCTTAAGTCCATATGGGAGTGCTCGCAGTTTGGCTTAAATTTATTCATTTAATTTTTTTCCCCCATAAATTCTCCTTTTGGTCGTTGAAGGTACAAGACGAGTAGAAGGATCACATTTCATTTACTACTAAGAAAAACTAAAGATCGAACAAAAAAAAAACTGGACTCTTCAATCGTCACCAACAACTTTTAAATATACTAATTGTTTACGAAAAACATGAAGTAAAATCGAAAAAACTGTGATTTTGAACGGAAATTCTTTATGAATCTTCTGATTTTTTTAATTTTTATTCTTTTCTTTTTGTTCTATAACTTTGATTAGTTATATAAAAAAAAATATGGTGATTGATCGAAGGGGCTATGATTTTTAGTATGTTCTCTAGTGTTTATCCTTTTTTTAGATATATAAAAAGGGATGTGATTATATATATTATATGGGCTATGATAAACTTTTAGATTTTGAGGGGCTTATAGGGTTAAAAATGGGGCTGTGAATACAGAATAGTAAAACAAGGGTTGTGTTTAGCATTTATCTTCTTGTTTTGTGTGTCATCAAACAATTCTCATCAAATGTAACAAAATGTAAAATGTATTCTCATCAAACATGTCTTTATATATAATTTATTGGGTGATTGTATTGTATTTGAATTCAAATTTTGACATGTCTTACAAATTTTGATCCGTAAAATGATTTCATGTAAGATTCCCCAAATTGTATATATACATCATGAGGCGACAAGGTAGTGGAATGCAAAAAGTAAAATATAGCAAAAAATAGAGGACGAAACAGGAAAAATGCAAATTTCTATTTCTTGGCCACCAATTAGTAACTTGCATATATAATGTATCGATGCGCCGGCCACACGGAGACACACGTACACATATATCTATATAACATATTAACAGATACTCTAAATCCATATTATGATACACACACACATATATATATGATTAATCATTTTACATGATCTTGTAAATGTTACACGTACACGTCGATTATATTGATAATAAAAAATACGTACCCATATGGATATGTACGTGTGCATATATATGAAAGAAGTATGCAATCCATGTACGTATAGATGATTTGATTAGTTAGGCTTTAAAGCGAGGAAGAAAACACCTAAAAACAATGAGTTTGACACTAGCATTCCATGGGCAAGCCACAGTGAACCTGTAAACACGAACTCCAACCCTAGTTTGAACAGCCGCACCCACGTCGTGGCACAGCCCTTTCAAAGAGGTCTTCATCTTCTTCTTTAAGTTGTCGCCGCCATTAATGAGACGGTAGCTGCTCAGAACCGCTCTCCTTGCCTGTAAATATTCGTCGTGGCGATGATCAAAACTCAGGCTGGTTTCTCTCAGTAGCAGAATTTCATTGTGATTTGTGGTAGCAGAGATCGGCCCAACTTTGTTCTTCCTAAAGATCGGCAATGGCTTCATGTTTCCAAGTTTTGTGGAAAGGGGCATTAGTATTTTGAGAATTCTAGCCTTTGCATTAGTCATTGCTGTAGGAGATAAATTTTGTATGATTAGGGGATGTTGTATATATACACGCATATAAAATTAATTTAAGTAGTAGTTGAATTTTTCGGTTTTGGTATATATTGACGAGTACAAAAGATCCTTATTTTTTTGCGATATATAGGTTTATTCATTTGTATGAGTAGCTAGTATATATATTAATATAGTATATATTAGTTTATGCATGCGCTTAGACAAAAAAGTTTAATATATGACTCACATTAACTTGGGGAGCTTAGTTAATTGGATTGAATAACTTAATTGCACAAATCTATTGAGATCTCAATAATTAACTTCTAGTTACTAATTCTTTCACAAAAAAAAAATTTATAGTTACTAATTGATTATTATAGTTGATTATTTTATAATTAGGATATATATATATATATATACTTTTTTAAAAATTTATTTTTTATCTATAAATATTAATTACGATTGATTATATTATATTACTTTTTTATAACAAAGATTATTAAAATAGTGATCGATCATTAATAGTGGGATATGAAAATTGGATTGGAGGATCTTTTCTCATCAAATAAGGGATTCAAATTTCTTGTTACACTTATCTATGTTTCACTATCAAAATTATGATTTTAATAATATTTATTATAAAATAAAAATTAATTCTAACATAAATAATCATAGTCAACATTTATCAACAAAAAATGAATTAAAAAGTTATAAAATGTAATTTTGAATAGATCAACCATAATAGTGAATTATTAATTGAAAATTGAAAATTAAATACTAAAAAATAATTATAAACCCTAATTGGATGAGGTGAACCCTACAAAACAATCTTAAAATTAAATTAAATCACAAAAAATATTATTGAAGAAAAAAATTATATAAAATACTCATAATTTGAAAGTGTAACACGGAGTGTAATACAAGAAGTGTAATATGAAATCTCAAGTGTTAAATAAGAGCATGATTTATCGAGAATAGCCGTTGAGTTGTTCTTTCCTAAAAACAATTCGACGTGAATCTTTATATATATTGTTTTTAAAAAAGTTCATTACATACGTTTTATACACACACGTGACACGTAGGCGTAATATAAGTATGTTTTTGTGCGATTGCAATTGGAAGATCTAATTAATTTGATCATTTCATATCCAAGATTAATTTAACATGGATGGTTGAACCGATCTTGAAAATGTTTTTTAATTTTTCAAGTATGTCATTACCATAGGTAGGTAGTTTTGGTTACAACTTACAACCGTCCCCGTTTTTAATTATAAATTAAAATCAATCACTTTAAATGACGTCTTAATCAATTTCAACAATAACTTAGTCACTTCCCTAAAAATAAATAAACAATTAGGCAATGTTTGGTAGCCTAGATAAAGGCATATTAGTATAGGTATCTAGTAAGAACCATGTGTTTGGTAGCCATTATTCGTTCACGCGAGGCCCGGTCTTAACACGAGGCCCGGGGTGTAATTTACTGATTCGGCTGGATAATGTATCCGACGCCCCCCCTCGGATACAGTTTCTGGCATAGCAATCTTAGTATATATGTCTTTATCTAGGCTACTAAACATTGCCTTAACTAATTTACTCATTCCATAACTTAGTCTACTAAATAAAACAATGTACCAAACACATGTGTGAAACAATCTTAGTATATTTATCTTAATAACCAAACACACAATTAAAATAGTTAATACGCAATTATCTTTCAAAGCAATCTAGATTTTATTAATGTGGGTATATCCGTACCAGTATACCAAACATTGCCTTAAGGTACGGTTGACATGCTACTTCATATACTCCCTCCTTCCCAATTATATAGTCTTTTTTCTAGTTGCACGTAGATTAAAAATATTTATGAAAAAACAAGATATTAAAGTTAAACTTTCAATAATATCCTTATTTAATATTTATGACTTTCAAAATTTAAGTGGTTTGTTTTTTAATTTTCAAGAATTAAAAGGGTGTATTTCTACATTACTATGAAAATTAATGCTACTTATAGCAATGTGATTATATAATTAGGACACCTCAAAATAGTAATATGGACTATATATTCGGGACACAGAGGGAATAAGAATTATTAGGATCATACCAGTTAAAAAAATTAAATTCATATTCCTTAATTAGCTCCGCTAAAGGTCAATAATCTATGTGAAGAAATTAATTAACTGCACCTTGACGTCGATTAAAGGCCGAAAAAAAATTAAGAAACGAATATCTAATTTATAAGAAAGATTAAATTGGTGAGATTTAAATTTCATATTTAGGCAATGTTTGGTAGCCTAGATAAAGACATATTAGCAAAGGTATCCAGCAAGAACCGCGTGTTTAGTAGCCATTGCTCGTTCACGTGAGACCCGGTCTTAACGCGAAGCCCGGGGTGTAATTTAATGATTCGGCTGGACAATGTATCCGACGCCCCCCTCGGTTACAGTTTCTAGCAATGAACAGTAACCAAGATAACAAATTTTTTTGACATAATTACCCTTTCAAAATCGTTCAAAAAGCAAAAAATATATATGCCCACCCATTTCTTTAGAAATCTGAAAACTTTCAAAACCCTTCGTTTGTGTTCTTCGAAACTCTTCGCCTGTGTTCTTCACCCGTGTTCTTCCAAATCTGAAGTATGTTGGAAAATAGGATTTAATAAAGTGAGTTTGACTCATTTTATCCGATTTTTCGTGACCGAGATATTTAATTTTAGGAAAATTAAATACTGTACGATTGTTCTATATCGTGAGTAGATAATTGTAGTATTTTTATTTGCTTCAATCCGATTTTCGATGAGTGAGAAATAAATGGTTGAAGTTGGTCACACGATTGGGCATTTATGGTGTGTGGGATAATGTGTTTAAGACACATTAAATAATCTCACATTGATTTCTTAACCAAGTTAAGAAGTGTATTTAAGTGTATTAACACTTAAGTGAAGTAATTAAGTGCACAAGGATGTGGGCCATGAGCCCACACGCGCGCGCCCGCCCGTGCCCGTGCCCCTGCAGTGAATCTGCACATCGGTTCCAGTCTACATTACATCAGTTCCAGTCTACATTTACTTTGTTATAAAATCAAATCAACTACCTTTGTTGGAATGACGTCATCATCCAACACCGTTGCTCCAAGGACCCTTTGTAATTCCAGTGAGGTGTGACGATATAACAACAATCTCAAGACAAATATCAAAAGACTAACATCAAATCAACTACCTTTGCTGGAATGGCGTCATCATCCAACACCGTTGCTCCAAGGACCCTTTCCCATGGCCAAGCCGAGAAGCCGGAAAAGTTCTCCGGATTGGACTTCAAGAGGTGGCAGCAGAAGATGTTATTCTACCTAACCACGCTGGGAGTTGCTGGATACATCAAAGAGGAGGCTCTTGTGGTTGAAGAAAATGAGTCGGACGTCAACAAACGAACGGCATACGACCAGTGGAACAACGACGATTTCCTTTGTAAAAATTACATTCTGAATGGTTTAGTAGATAGTCTTTATTCTGTTTATTGGAATGTAACTAGTGCTAGGGAATTGTGGGAAGCTCTAGAAAAGAAGTACAAAATTGAGGATGCCGGAACTAAGAAGTTCGTGGTGGCAAAGTTCCTCGACTATAAAATGGTGGACACCCGGTCAGTGATGGATCAAGTGCAAGAGCTTCAGCTCATTGTGCACGACGTTCATGCTGAAGGGATGGTCCTTCCCGACTCTTTCACCGTTGCTGCAGTGATTGAGAAGTTGCCACCGTGTTGGAAGGATTTCAAGAGTTATCTCAAACACAAACGAAAGGAGATGACTCTTGAAGATCTTGTGGTTAAGCTTCGAATTGAAGCCGATAACCGAAAGGCGGATCCGAGACCACGAGTCCCGATCGAGGCCAAGGCAAACTTGATAGAACGTGGTGGACCATCAAATAGCAACAAAAGGAAGTGCCCGGGTCAAGTTGACAAAGGGAAGAAGCCAATGACGAAGTTCAACGCCAATTGCTTCAATTGTGATAAGCCGGGGCACATGTCCAAACATTGCACGGCTCCAAAGAAGAAACGTACTAACTATGGTGCGCATTTGGCGGAACATAACAACAAAGGCAAAGATAAAGCCCGTCAAGATGATTGGGATGATGATGATTTGGCTGCTGTTGTGTTTGAAGCTAATCACGTGGACAACCTGAGAGAGTGGTTTGTCGACACCGGGGCTACTTGTCACGTTTGCTCGGACAAGAGCTCGTTTGCTACCTACAAAGCTGTTGAAGGTAGAAAGTTGCACATGGGGAGCCAAGCCTCGTCTGAAGTGGTTGGTGTGGGCAACGTGATTTTGAAGCTGACTTCAGGCCAAGAGCTGACTTTGAAGGATGTGCTGCATGTTCCGGACATCCGCAAGAATCTGGTTTCAGGCTCGCTGTTAGTTAATCATGGTTTTAGACTAGTGTTTGAGTCTGAAAAGTTTATTTTGAGCAAGTACGGAAGGTTCCTTGGTTGGGGCTATCTCGCCAATGGACTTTTCAAAATGAATGTAATGGCTATGCGCCGTGTTGCAAAAGAAAATGCTAATAAAGTTGATTCTTCTGTTTACTTGCTTGTTGAGTGCTCGGATTTATGGCATTGTAGATTAGGACACGTTAATCTAAATGCTATAAAACTTTTAGTAAATTTAGATTTGCTAAAAGTAAACCAATTTAATACACAAAACAAATGTGAAGTTTGTGTTGAAGCTAAATTGGCTAAGTTACCATTTCAATCGGTTGAACGGAGCACTAAACCTCTAGAGTTAATTCACACAGACGTGTGTGATTTAAAGTTTGTGCAAACTAGAGGCGGTAAAAAGTACTTTATTACTTTTATTAACGATTGCACAAAATATTGTTATCTTTATCTTTTAAGAAGTAAAGATGAGGCGATTGAAGCTTTTAAGAACTTCAAAAATGAAGTCGAAAATCAACTAAGCAGTCGAATTAAAGCAATTCGAAGTGATAGAGGTGGAGAGTATGTTGCCCCGTTTGAAGAGTTATGCGTAGAGGCGGATATAATTCATTAAACTATGGCACCCTATTCACCATAGTCTAATGGTGTTGCTGAACGCAAAAACCGAACTCTTAAGGAGATGATGAATGCTTTGCTGATAAGTTCGGGATTACCACAGAACTTGTGGGAGGGGAAGCTGTGTTGACAGCCAACTATATTCTGAACAAAATTCCACTTAAGGGTAAGGATGTGACACCTTACGATTTGTGGAAAGGACGCACGCCGTCTTATAAATACCTCAAAGTGTGGGGGTGTTTGGCTAAGGTTGAAGTGCCACTTCCTAAACAAGTTAGAATCGGCCCTAAAACGATTGATTGTATCTTTGTTGGGTATGCACTTAACAGTAGTGCATATCGTTTTCTTATTCATAAATCGGAGATTCCCGAGTTGACTGAAGGAACGATGATGGAATCGAGAAATGCTATATTCTTCGAGAATGTCTATTCTTGTAAGAATAAGAATAGGACAGAAGGTAGTTCTGAGAAACGAACTTCTGAAGCTGCTACTAGTTCAGATCCTGTGGATGAAGAACCGAGACGTAGCAAGCGAGCTAGGACGGCTAAGACTTTTGGTCCGGATTTCATCACCTATATGCTAGATGATGAGCCAAAGTCTTTGAAAGAAGCTCTATCCAGTCCAGATGCTGCGTTCTGGAAAGAAGCTATCAACAGTGAAATCGATTCCATCATGCAAAATCACACTTGGGAGTTGACAGATCTCCCAAGTGGGTGTAAGCCGTTAGGATGCAAGTGGATCCTAAAATGAAAATATAAGGCAGATGGTTCTGTTGATAAGTATAAAGCTCGTTTGGTTGCCAAAGGCTTTAGACAAAAGGAGGGGTATGATTTCTTCGATACCTACTCACCAGTAACAAGGATTACATCTATTCGGGTGCTTTTAGCGATTGCTGCTTTGCACAATCTTGAAATTCATCAGATGGATGTAAAGACCGCGTTTCTGAATGGTGAGCTGGAGGATGAAATTTACATGGAATATCCTGAAGGGTTTGTTGCACCTGGACAAGAACAAAAGGTGTGTAAACTTGTTAGATCGTTATACGGTCTGAAACAAGCACCTATTCAGTGGCACCTGAAATTTGATCACGTGATGTTATCAAATGGTTTCAAAATCAATGAGTGTGATAAATGTGTGTATATAAAGAGCAGTTCTAATGGCTATGTCATAGTCTGTCTTTATGTAGATGACATGTTAATCATGGGCAGTAGCCAACAAGTGATTGTTGAAACAAAACAAATGTTGGAATGAAATTTTGACATGAAAGATATGGGCTTAGCCGATGTGATTCTAGGAATCAAGATAGTACGGACAAGTGGTGGAATTGTCTTAACACAATCTCATTACGTAGAGAAAGTACTTAAGAAATTCAACGCTTTTGATAGTCCGCCGGCTAAGACCCTGTTGGAACTCAATGTACACTTGAGCAAAAATCAGGGAGAACCGGTAGCTCAAGAAGAGTATGCAAGGGTCATTGGGAGTTTGATGTACATCACTAACTGCACTAGACTTGATCTTGCATGTTCTGTGAACAAGTTGAGTCGGTACACGAGCAACCCAAGCAAAGAGCATTGGAAAGCTCTAGTACGAGTTCTAAGATACTTGAAGGGTACCGTGATGCGAATTGGATATCAGACACAAAAGACTCATTTTCGACTAGTGGATTTGTTTTCACTATCGGAGGTGGAGCAGTGTCGTGGAAATCCACGAAACAGACTTGTATAGCCCGTTCTACCATGGAATCTGAGTTTATCGCTTTGGATAAAGCGTGTGAAGAAGCAGAATGGCTTCGCAACTTTCTAGAAGACATTCCATGTTGGAAAAAACCAGTGTCGTCAGTGATGATTCACTGTGATAGTCAAACGGCTATCGGAAGGGCACACAATGCTATGTACAATGGTAAGTCTCGACACATATGTCGGAGGCATAATACTGTGAGGCATATGATCTCAAGTGGAATTATCTCAGTTGACTATGTGAAGTCAATAGATAATCTAGTGGATCCGCTAACCAAAGGGTTGAACCGAGATCAAATGGTTAAGTTGCTAGAGGGAATGGGTTTAAAATCCACACTCTAAGAATGTTTGTACTGGTAACCCAACCATGATGACTGAAGATCCCAAGAACTTGGTTCAATGGGAAAACTAAGCTACAAATGTTCGGTTTGGTAGCACTTGGAAACTTTTAAGTGAACATTTCCCTGTGAGCAAACCAAGTGCACACCTGTCAATGTGGTGAGGATAAGTCCTATGACTTTTAATGATTCCTAATGAGGTTGAGTATGGCAGGATACTCGGAAGAGGAGATCACCTATATAAGTGAGAAGTGGGGGCCGCTTCTAGGAGATACTTATGAATTCAAAGAGGTTGTCCATGGCCTGAAAAGGACACAAACGTGAGAACAGATAATGTTTAAGGCATAGTTGTTTCAATACTATTATCTCGGTATACACTAAGGATGTATAGTTCAAGGCATCATGTCCACTAAACAGCCGGTATACTCGATAGTGTTGGAATATGGAAAGTTCAAAGTCACAAGCTACCTATCCTGTTGTAGTTGTGTTTTTGGAGAACTGGGCTGCTTGTCTGCATACATGTATGCACTATTTCCACTCATGTGGGGGATTGTTGGAAAATAGGATTTAATAAAGTGAGTTTGACTCATTTTATCCGATTTTTTGTGACCGGGATATTTAATTTTAGGGGAATTAAATACCGTATGATTGTTCTATGTCGTGAGTAGATAATCATAGTATTTTTATTTGCTCAAATCCAATTTTCGGTGAGTGAGAAATAAATGGTTGAAGTTGGGTCACACGATTGGGCATTTATGGTGTGTGGGATAATGTGTTTAAGACACATTAAATAATCCCACATTGATTTCTTAACCAAGTTAAGAAGTGTATTTAAGTGTATTAACACTTAAGTGAAGTAATTAAGTGCACAAGGATATGGGCCATGAGCCCACACGCGCACACACTCGCGCGCCCGCCCGTGCCCGTGCTCGGCTCGCCTCGTCTCGTCCTCGGACTTAGATCTTGGCAATTGGACTTTGGGTGGACTTTGGGCATACGTGGGCTTCCGGGGCTTAGCCGTACCAGTTTTACGGTACAGAAACGGTCGGGTTACGGAGCGGGTCGGCGGATCGGCTATCCGGGTCTATGAAGAATATTGGAGATTAAACATGGCCTGCTTCAGATTTCCTCCAAAATAAAAGCGCACCTTACCACTGGGCTATATCACCTGAGGTAATGGTTTCTTTTTCTCAAATCTTAAAGCTTTTTAGTTTCAATTTCAGTTAATCCTCGTGGCAGGTGAATAATGGAAAAGTCTTTTACATTTTTTGGACCTCTATGACTTTTGAAATCAAGGAAGATTTATCTTAAAGCTTTTAATTTAGCCAACCGGATTTTTCTGCTCAATACTTTTTACACTGTAGAATTGGGAATTGGAGGTGGGTTTGCTTAAAGATTGGATATTGGGAGTATTAAACGCTAAGTTTTGTTTTCTAAGATTCTTCTTTTTTCGTTATTTTTTCCCCCAAAATATAACTGGGGGTAATTTTCTGTCCTGACCATTCCGAGGGATTGGGTTTCTAAATTTTTGATAAAAATCCAATCTTGAGTTAGTTGCATACTGAGTTATAGGGAAAGTGAGAATGGTAAGTGGAAATTTGTTTCATTATAGAAAAAATTCATGGTCTCCACTATTCCAAGTGAGTGTCACATTTTAAGCTTCCGCTTTCTTCCTGCATTATCAATCTATGATGATATTCGAATTGCACTATTGTGTGTCAATCTTATTTTATTAGCTTGGCACGTGGAAGAAAATGTGTCAATGTATAATTTGGATGATTGAAGTTCTTTTATTTGAGCTTATTCTCTGCTCCTCAGCTTGTGTTTCTTATTGTTTTCCCTGTGTCTCATGCCTCGTATTTTAGCTGTGTGCATTTGGAAGATGTATTTTGTATAGATGAATGCACAAACTATGTATATCTATATTTAGTGAAGAGAAAAATGACTTCTTATTTCGCTTGGTTGACCTGCCATTTTTTTTTCCTACAGCAATCGGGTTCAATGTGGAAACTGTTCAATATAACAACATAAAGTTTCAAGTTTGGGACCTAGGTATGTTAATTCAAACTTCCTTTCTAGAATGATTTGTAGCACTTATGTTATTTTACTGGGCTTTGTAGCATTTTCTTTTCTTCAATATATAGCTAAAATTTCTCATTTTTTGACATTAAATATCTGAAATTCTGATTATTATGAAAAAGTGATGATTCATGATTGCTAATCGGTGAAATTTGTTAGTATGTGGAGATTTTAAGGTCTTATTAGTTTTTTATAACCATTCTCATTAGATTCATAATTATAAAAGGAAAAGAACTACTGGTGTTGAGTTGTTTTGTATTTTAGTTCAGTGAATGTGCTAATGATCATGGGTTGTATGACTATTGTCAAATGTATCAGAGATTGTCTCATGCCAAAGATTATTATAATCGTAGAAATAAGTAGGTGTTCTGCATTACTGCTGTTATTGGTTCTTTTTTTTGATGGCCCATATAGATATTTGGAAGAAGTTTAATTTCTTCCTGTAATTTGAATTATTGATTTTCATAAAGAGCAACTACAAATCGTTGTCATTTTGTCAGGACCTTGCCTACAGGACCTATCTTGTAGATATGAGGCCTGATAAATAGTATTAGCGTTGACTGCAACAAGCCAACAACATTTTCAGTTCAATAGCTCTAACTCGATGTGTGTTGAGTATTGACTATTGAGTATTTGAAGCAGTTGGGCTGTGGAAGTAAATGGGCTGAAACCATTAGCTAGAACAACAATTCAAGAAAAAAAAAATAATTATACCAAACTGCTATTTCCCCACCCTATATAGATATTTTTTATTCACCGAACTTTTTATTACAATTTTAAATAATAAAATTATTTGTTTAAAGTAGTAAAGATTAGTTAAAAAACATTAAAATGAAATGAGAATATATTTGTTAAGTTTTAGATGAGTAATTTTGAGAATATATTTAAATACCTAATCACATATAGATAATGGAAAAAAATAAAAGATATTATTAATTTGACCTTTTTTAGAGTTTTGCACTTATTTATGGAACCATCTTACAAAAAGAAAAAGAAAAACTAGAAATATTTGTTATGTTTGCTAATTAGTCCACCATAAATGGACTTTCTTTTTATTTGATCTGATTCTTACTCTTAAACTATACATAGAAGAGACTTATCCTTGAGTTATATTCTCTATCTATCTTTTCTTTGGAATGTTTAATATGTTGTTAATTAGACCATATGCCAGGTAACTTTATTTGATGGATTTATAGCGATATTATTGTTACATAAATGACAAAACTTAATAAAAATAAAATAAAATAGGAGACAAAATAAATAATAGATTTAAAAAGTTGGTGAGTTCCTTATTAAAATTGTTCCTAAAAGAGCAAAGAAATACCAGCGCTGGTTGCACCAAACCCTCAATCAGCTAAAGAATAGAATCATAATGTCATCAAAAAACAGAACCATAATGTCTTCAAAAGACCAAGATGTCCACAATTAGCCAAATTAACTTTTTCTTCCACTGAACTTCAACTTAAAGAGTACCATACTTCAAAGTAAGAAGCCTCATCACATATTGTGTCTTAGCTTCATCGGGAAGGCCCATGAATATATCCATCTTGTCAACCTCCTTGGCAAGGATCTCACATATGTCGAATTTGTCATTGATGGATAACCCTTCGATGTTGCTCAAGCGATCAAACACCTCATTCCGAGCCTTAGACTGATCAAAGTCATAGCCAATTCTAGAGGCTATAGTTTCCAACCTCTTATCAGTAGTGCGGTTGATTTCAGCAAGAAGCTCAACCATACCGGAAAACCCATCATTGCTCTTTCTTTTCTTGCCTTGAGTTTTGGGAGATGGTTCCTCTCGCTGATTTTGGCTAACACTATCCTCATCCACATCTTCAGTGAATGGTTCCTCGTGAGTTGGCACATAATGGTCACCTTCAGGAATAAGTTGGAATGCATCTTGGTTTTGGTGCAATTCGTTGACTGCATCCATAACATCTTCGGCGTTCTCACTCGTAGCCCGGTCTTTACCGAAGATTTCTCTTCAAGCATCAAGGTGAGGCCAACTCTTGAACCGCATCAACTTAGCATTGGCATTACACTGACAAACCAACGAGAGAATCAGTTAACATTTCATCAAACGGGAGTAACAAAGAAATTTCAAATACAAGTAGCAAACATTAACAATCTGCTCCCACTACTCGTCGTTGCAATCAATCATATGAGTACCTTTGAGATTGAATCCCACGCCACTTCGGTTCAACATGGCGGATATCGAGTGGTAGTTCTTCTTTCACGTAGTTGTCTTTGAATTGATGTGGGGCATACCCTTCAAATCTGTAGAGGGAAACTCTTTTTTTCATAGCCTCTTCTAGCTTATACAAATATCCAGCCCTAAAGCCGTTGTCAGATTTCCACCCTTGTACCACCAATTCCTTCAAAGCTACCAACAAAACTTCTTCTTCTCTTGTGGACCAACTGCGGCGTGTCTTATCGGATTTGTTTCCACGCACCCGACAATCATTGCTTCATGTTTCATATATATTTTGTACAACTCACTGCTCAATTGCACTTTCGTACGTCATACATTCATCTCTCATGTTTTTACATTATAACAATTCATTCTAATCCTCATCCATACATACATATATATTAGTATTGTATTTCTCCCATTATTTCTAAATTATATTTTCTTATTTGAATGAATGTAATGTATACAGTGAGTGGTGAAATTCATATATATTGCAGTAAATAATCGGACTGCCCCACTTGCCACTACCCCGTTGCGACAACGGATGCCAAGTAGTTGCTAGAGGACCCGTTGTGCCTTCGTTTCGTTACTGGACCCCACCCCCATGGGCCTGGGGCGTTACAACAACAAACTTGAATTTATTTGCCATTAACCCAATATTAAATTGCAAATAATAATGATGATGATTGACCCGACCTAGCCTGTGTTGTCCACTAGCTAGAGCAAGCCTACACTTAGCTCCTTTTCTTTTTTGTTGGAACATTCATGCGTCTTTCTAGTGGTTTAGGATTTGGATAATAATTCATTGCAAATTAAAGCAGTTTAATTAAAATTTTGGATCAATATTTTTAATTCCCGCAAAGAAGTAGTATCGTAACACGATTTAGTAAAATAATTATAACTCTATGTAGAAACATTTTTTTAGCACTGTTTTTTCAATTAGACACTAGATCAATATTGTGGTTCTCTAACTATATAGGACTTGGATAATAGTTCACTTCGAAAGAAAGCAATTTAATTCATAAAATTAATTGAATAATCATAATTCTAGTATAGAAGTAGCATTGTTGCATACTTGAGAAATTAGTCATAACTTTACGTAAAAATATTCTTTATAGCTCGGTTTTTTTTGGGGGGGGACTATGTGATTTTTGAACCATAATTTAGTACCAGCGAAAAATATTTTAATTCATAAAGTTGATTGAAAAATTAGAGTTTGTGGTTATAAGGACAAAAATGACTAATCATATTTTAATAAATTTTGGGTGTCATAAAGAGAAAAAATAGATTGTGAATAGAACAACCCTAAAACTAAATCAGCCCAATGCTTAAAATGGTCTTGGTCTATTGATTGATAACCAATGTGCACGTATTGGAATGAGGGTCCAAGACTCTCGAAAAAACAAAAAACATCAATTCCACTTCCTACCAAATTGAAAAAACAAAAAAAGGTGTAAGATTTAAAAAAAAAAGGCCATGTGGTTTGGCTTTGTGAATGATTGAAAATTTATTCCAAACACCTGTTGAATAAAATTAATTCCTGAATTATACATATATACTCTACAATTAATTAAATATCGAACTATTGGTAAATAATATATCTTTCAATTAATAAGTTTTATTCCGCTATGATATTTCTTTACTTTGCTTGCTTTTTTTTTATGTCGAAGGTAGTCCGCAGTTGCTACTGAAATACACACTGAGTAAATCACATCTGAAACATTCTGTTACAAAACGAAAACAATTCACGCTGAAGAGTGCGTAGCATTGAGTAAATCACATCTGAAATGTTCTGTTACAGAACGAAACAATTCACGCTGAAGAGTAAATGAGAACTCCTTGACTTCACGATCACGTAAAGACACCTTAGGCTTTTTCTTAATTGAATAATTCATTGATTTCTCAATAATCAACCTTTAAATAGAGCAAACAAATGAGTCCAAAGAAAAAAAAGAAAATAAAAGAGTCATAAAGGCCTTATAATATTTGACCTTCTGAGGCAAATAATTAAATACGTAACTAAATAACCAAAAAGGAAATAATAATAATAATAATAATAATAATAATAATAATAATAATAATAATAACTAAACTTAATAATAATATCTAAACATAATCTGCCAAATAAGATGGCTTAGCCCGAATACGTTGCTTAAATCTAATAACACTGAGAACATTACTGAATTTATCAAACCAAGCTTTAGGACTCTGTTTAAGACCATAGATAGCCTTCTTAAGAAAACAAACTTTAGTAGCATCCTCCCCCTGAGCAACATACCTCGGAGGTTGCTCCATAAATACAGGCTAATCTAAATCCCATAGAGAAAAGCATTTTTTACATCAAGCTGATACATAGGCCAAGAAAGATTGCCACGCACATTAACATATGTGTGTGCCGATTGACTTTTTATATATGATGAGATTGAGATGAGAAAAAAGGGATCAGTTGCTCTGCTTCTTGTCTTTTTACTGTTCTAGTTGATTGCTAATAACTTGTGATGTTGTATGTTCATGTTTCAGTTTTATGCCAGATGAGATAGAGGATATTTGGTTGCCATTTTCTCCATCTCTTTCTCATATTCTACCTCATTAGTTATAGTATGTTTATGTCCAGAAAGCTTTCATTTACTCTGTTTCTCTTCTTATTTACTCCAAATTCATCTTCAATTGTATATAATATTTTATTTGTCAATAGATGCTATATGCATTAACAAAGTAGATTGGCATCAATCAAATGATCGAAGTGCATCTACAACTCTTTTTGCATCCAACTAAAATAAAACATTCTTCTTAAACTGGAAATTTCGATATACTTTAAGGCCTTCTTTATTTGGTGGATAAGGGTGGATAAAGTTATTAATTTGCAGTTTACATTCTGAAAAGCTACAGAAAACATGTATAGCAGAACCATAACGTGTGTAAAAACATCAGCAGAACTGGAACTATTCTGCATGTACTATGTAAGAAGAGGGAATTCCTGGTGAAACTGAAGTGCAATGTCACGATTTCTTACAAGCCAAAAATTTGATGAAGAAAGCTTGTGCAGATCCCTTGCTTCTTCACTCTCTTTTCTGGACGAGATATACCCAAATTCAAAATAACAACCATAAGGCCCGGCTAAAATAATGGACGCAACATGCATCATAATGTGTTAAGAAGATTTGGAGGCGTCCACTCGATCGAGCTAAATGACACAACAGATTATCTGATTATATTAATTAAATTTATGACTTCATGCTGATCTTCTTTAATTTAGAGGTATACACACCATTTATACAGTCAGTTATCAGTCATCATCAGCCATCAACAATCTTGCAAGCATTGCTACTAAGATCAGAAACAAACAACCACTCCATTGCAAGAATATATATGTCATCTTCTTCTATCGATATGATCTTCCATATATGCATTTCTCAACTACACGTCACGAACACGATAAGCATGGCCAAACAAGTGATTTTGTTCAAAACGTCAAAACCTACTCCCCACCACATAATCATATCACAACAATGTCATGAATCTCATCATCCCACCCTAGCTAGCTATAATACCATTCTCCAATCCCACTTCAACCACCTGATTTACTCTAGCTAGCACATTCTTTTCTTGATCGTACCACTAATTAATACATGGAGAAGAGAATACTTCAACTTCAAAACGGTCTTCTCTTGCAGCATCCATACATTCTGCTCTTTGTTTTGATATTGAGTTTCATAGCCACGGACCCTTTCCGGCTGAGCCCCATTGCAGGCCGTGACTTTAAGCCCGTCAAAACTGACATAGCTCCTTTAAAGCAAGTGATGTAGAGCTGGCCTTGGGATGACAAGAGCCGTTTAGGACAAGGAAATTTGTTGTTTAAAAATGAGATTTTCGGGCCAGAGTCCCTTGAGTTTGATGTATCGGGCCATGGCCCTTATGCGGGCCTAGCCGACGGG
Source organism: Perilla frutescens (assembly GCA_026008535.1). Taxonomy (NCBI): domain Eukaryota; kingdom Viridiplantae; phylum Streptophyta; class Magnoliopsida; order Lamiales; family Lamiaceae; genus Perilla; species Perilla frutescens. The sequence goes on along the minus strand of BRKX01000010.1, from coordinate 46,096,189 downwards.
CGCATTGTGCGGTGGAGAGGCGAAGGCGAGGGCTAGGAGACATTCTCCCTCGTATCACCTAAGTGGTAAGGCTAAAATTCATCGTATCACACTGATGATAATAAATCATGAAGAAAAATGATCATAGCACATGCACGTGTATGTCAAAATTAATTTGACAACTCTAATTGCACGTACGTGCTTTTTTTAGGTCTGAGAAGCTCTGTGCACAAGGTGTGAATTCGATGACGAAGAAGCAATGGAAGGTGGAGGAGGAATGCGGACGGCCGCTCGGGCTAAGATTCGATCCGAAAAATGGAAGTCTCTACATTGCAGATGCTTATTTTGGGGTAATGGTGGTTGGAGCTGAAGGTGGTTTAGCAACTCCCTTGGCTACACATGTTGATGGAGAGCCCATTTTCTTTGCAAACGATCTCGATATTCATGAAAATGGATCCATTTTCTTCACAGATTCTAGCATGAGATACAATAGAGTGTGAGTTCACTTGTCTTGAAAATTATATGGAATTATCAATATCAATTAATTGGTTTTTTATGGTTTTGGAATATTAATAATGTAGGGATCATATGTTCATTCTGTTGGAAGGGGAAGCAACGGGGCGGCTTTTGAGATATGATCCTTCAACTAAAACCACACACGTTGTTGTTGAAGGATTGGCGTTTCCAAATGGAGTGCAGTTCTCTAAGGATCAATCTTTCCTTCTCTACACATAGAGACTACAAATTGCAGGTAGTAATCGATCATCTCAATTCATTCATATTATAAAATAGACTCTTGATCTAGGTAGCTCGATAATATAGATTAATTACATGTGATGTAACAGGATCATGAAATACTTGTTGAAGGGACCTAAAACAGGCATAACGAAGCTCGTGGAAAACCCTATCTATGCTTTTTCTAATTTTATTTTATCATTTTGTGTTGTTTCTGTTCGATTGCAATTCCCTGCACCTCCAATTTGGCTGAGATTCTCTATTCCAGACTTGGTGTTCCAATCCGTATTCTACGATTAAATTTATGAGGTTTCTTCCATTTTTTCATCAATTTTAATTTATTATGTTTTAGTTTAATTTTATGATTGTTTTTAGGGTTCACCCCACCCAATTAGGGTTTATAATCATTTTTTAGTATTTAATTTTCAAAGAAATGATTATTATAGTTGATTATTTTAAAAATATGATTTATAATTTTTAAAATTTCAATTTTTTGTTGATAGATGTGACTAGGTCGATTATGTTATAATTAATTTTATTTGTATAATATCTATTATTAAACTTGATAAATCGATCGTGGAATACATGTTGGAACACCAAATCTGGAATAGAGGATCCCATCCCCCAATATGGACTCTCCATTTTTTTTTTCTTTTTTTTTTCTGGTATTTTAGTTTAATGTACACTTATTATTTAAGGTGTATTATATCTTTTAAGTTTGTGTTACTAATGATTATTTGCAAAATTAAATGCTAAAAAACTAAATAAACCCGGCCTTATTTGCGTGAATAAACCATGTTACACTTTATATGTTATATTATCAAATTATGAGTTTTTTTTTATTCAATTTCAATTGCATGTACTTTAGTTAAATTTTATAATTATTAATTACAATTCATTCTATCAAATTAATTACAACATATAATTATTTTTTAGTATTTAATTTTTATATTGCATAATTATAATTTATAAATTTTTAATTTAATTTTTTGTAATAAATATTGACTAGGATTTGGTATGTCATATGACAAAAACTTGTATGACTTACGTTAGACGGGTCAAATAAAATCCAAACCCATCCAAAACCCGTCCCCAAGCCTATTTTCGCGCGCAGGCCCGTGTCTTATCCGCGCCCCACGCACAACCACTGGAGTATCACTAGGTATAAAGTAAATTATCATTATATGTGAAGTATCTCTAACTGTGAAGTGAAGCATCATTAACTATGAAGCGAAGTATCATTATATAATGTGGGTGAAATATCATTAACTATTAAGTGAAGTATCATTAGATATTAGATATAAATTTGGCAAAATATAATTAACTATTAAGTGAAGTATCATTAGATATATATCTGGTGAGTATCATTAACTGTATGTGAAGTATCATTAATTAGTATCATTAATTATGGATAAAGTATCATTAATTCGGAAGTGGAGTATAATGTGATATTATTGATAATTAAACATTAATTATCAAATCCAGAATAGATAAATGTCATTAACTATGAGTGGAGTATCATTAACTCAAGTATCATTATTTATAGGTCAAGTATCATCACCTATGGAGTGGAGTCTCATTACTATGGAAAAAAGTATCACTAATTACAAAATAAAAAATCATTAATTACAAAAAAAAGTATCACTAATTACAAAAGAAAAGTATCAGTGTAAAACATAATCTCAAATTGAGAATCGGGTCTATGAATACAATAAAAACTCCATCTTGAGTAAAAAAATTTATTTCATTATCATAGAGAAAAATATTATTGATTACAAAATAAAGTATCACTAATTACAAAATAAAGTAACACTAATTACAAATAAAAGTATCACTAACAATCTCAAATTCTATAAATTAATAATTAAGGATCCAACAAATCAAGCATTATATGTGTTGAGATCCTTCTACTTCCACCAGTTTCATCAAGTGTCCCTGAATTCTGAAGTTAAGAGAAGTAGCAATCCCAATATTGGATATTATGAACCTGTATGTTTCATCTGCAATTGAACTTTGGATTCATAAAAATGAAATGACAAGTTATAAACGCGCGTCTAAGTGGTTTACTTCCATTAGTTGATTAACTAATGCCACTAATTAAAATTAGACGATAAATAACCAAGATCAATCCAGTCAGTGAAGATGTGGAAGAGTAGAGCTGTTACTGCATATTAATCTTTCACTTATATGTGGATTCATGAAAGTTAGCATAGTTGTTGCTTTTAAGCATGCGTATCTGGATTCAACACAAACCATATCGAGTCTTTAACAAAACAGATCTTCCTCAAATTGATAAACTCTGACAACCCTAAATTAGAATGAGTCTTTAGCCTCCATCTCCAAATCCTTGCCTTCGACCACCATTCCTCCGCCATCTGCCTCTTCCCCTTCAATTTCTACCTTGGCGACGGCTATTCTACCATCTGCTTCACGGTTCTCAGACTGTAGACTTTGATGCTTCCATAATCTCCAGCAGCCTTATGGAGTCCGAGCGACGGGAAGTAGAAATAAATGTCAATCTGGTCCTTTGCTTGGAGCGGGAAGAAGATTGATCGGGAGAATAGAAGCTCTGTGAGAGAAGAGCGAGAAGAGTGGCTGCGAGAGATGGCATTAGGTTTTTTTTTTCTTTTTATAGTTTAATGAATTCGGATCGGGCATAGATCCGTCTAATGTAAGAGATCCGTTAGACGGTCTCACGCAAGTGTGCCTCTAATTTAGGGGGGTGTATTGGATTGGGATTTCATTGGATTTTAAAGGACTTTTAAAATCCGGGTGTATTCAATCCAGACTTTTAAAAGTCCTTTAAAATCTTGGTGTATTCAATCCAGACTTTTAAAAGTCCTTTAAAATCCTGGTGTATTCAATCCAGACTTTTAAAAGTCTTTTAAAATCCGGATGTATTCAAAAATCCATGGACTTTGAAAAGTCATTGACTTCATTGGATTTCACCAGGAAATGACGTAAAAATTACAAAGGATGAAATCCGACCTCTGGACACGAGATTTCGATGGATTTGGAAAACCCGGCGAGCGCTGTGTCCCAGCAGCTGGTGAGGAGTTGAAATCGGGCACCCCAGCCGTCATCCGACCCCAGCGGCCGCTGGCTTTGCCGATGATGGCACTCCAGCGGTCGCTGGGAGCAAGGTGGCTGGCTTCCAGCGGTCGCTGGGTTCCATTTTTTCCCTAACCCACCGATCGCTGTGTTCCATCGAGCGCTGGAAAAAAAAATTTCAAATCCGTTGAAATCGTCCAAAATCAATCCGAAATCCATACAAAAAATCCGTTAGACTCTGCGTGGAGTTGGGAGACTTCATGTGGAGTTTTGGGAGACTCCATGTGGAGTCTATGGATTTATAAAATCCATAAAAATCCATGGACATTTTAAAGTCCAACAAAATCCATCAAAATCCTAATTGAATACACCCCCCTTAATAGTAGAATACAAAATGTAACACTAATTAAGAATGTGTAGTATGAGGTCCGAACTCATATTCCGTTGTCTTGTTTAATACAGAATGCCAAATTATTTATCGCATATCATACTGCAACGTTTTGTGTTAATCCCTCAAAACTTATCCCAAAAAGTAGAACAAAAAATCTTATCACAAGCTTCGAACTCCACGTGTTTTCACATCCCACTCTATTCCATTTATCCGACTTCATCATTTGATTATAAGCAAATACACAAAATGTTCAAATTTCACCATACTCTGTAGACATAATTTTTTAAATATTGCAATAATAATCTAATTTTTTAATTTGTAATAAATTCAACATTTTCATCCTTTTTTCAATAATGAAATGAGAATAATTTTTCCACACGAACAAATTAATTTAATTTAGGAGTATTGAAAATGAGAATTTTTACTGTGCAACGCTAATTTTTCAATCATCGAAATTTTATAATGATGATTTTGTTACAAGTAAAAAAGATTTGGGTTATAATTCAATGTTTTAAAAGTTATATTTAAATTGCAAAGGTTGTGAATGTTATTGCAAATAACCTCCTAATAATTTTACATGAAGCCCCTGAAACTGTATACACAAATTGATTACAACCGGTTGCGATGACAAATTGCAGACATAAATTCCATTTATTATAGCACCCATATACTACAGAAAATGTTATTTGCACTGCAAAATATACTTTTTGCACTACAAAATATACTTTTTACACCACAAAATAAATTAATTCAATAATAATTCATTATAAAATTACTTAAATATTATTATTATATAAAAAAATAAAAATAATTAATAAATAGAATTAAAAAAAAAAGAACCATAGTTGTTGTTGTTGTCTCTTCTTCAGAGGGTAGTGGTTGCGTCTTCTTCTCCGGCGAATGCCCCCGCCATGGACGACAATTGTAAATAACCCCGACGAAGACGACTCTCCACTCGCAACTTCTCGTCACCATCAAACTCATAGGAGAAATTGAGCATGAAATGAAATACAAATTGAAAAAACAAAAAAGAAAGGTATCGGACTGTTCTTCCTCTCTTCACCATCGTCGTCACCACTTCCACCACTTTCCCAAATCCATCTTTGTTGTCACCACATATATCAATTTTTTTTAAAAAAAGGATTCAAAAATTAATCTTTGAACCAATTAAACAAGTTCGAAAACATTTTTTTGAATCTATTAATCAACTTCGAAAAATTAATTTCGAAAAAGAAGTCAAAGTTCGAAAAATTCAGTTCGAACGGGGAGAGGCAGTAGTTCACTTTTTTTCGAGATTTGTAGAACCAAATTTACCTTCTTCGGCGAGCTGAAAGTGGCAGCAATTGTGACATCGATGGTGGAGAGAGCATTCACGTTGGAGTCAGGAGTCATCTTCATCGGGGTGAGTGCGATTGTCGTCCATGGCGGGCATTGCCGGAGAAGAAGATACAACAACTCCTTCAGAGAAGAAACATTAAGAACCGCGACCGTTCTTTTTATTTTCTTTTTGCTTTTTAATTTTTTTAAGGGAGTTTCTATTTGCACAACCAAATTTATTCTTTGCACCATAAAAAAAATAAATGCAAAATAAAATAAATATAAAATGACTTATGTATCATTTTATCACTTGTATGTACTACCATTCTTACTCAATACACCACAAATTAAAAAAAAATAAAATAAAAATTAAAACAATAGAAAAATATATGATTAAAGATGTAAAAATCGAAAATCACAATTATTCAGAAAAAATGTTGCTTTGTTGAACATAAAATAGATATCACAAAACATAGTTTTAACTTATGCAATTGTGGTGGCAAAAATCGAAAGAGATATAATGTGGAATGAAAATCAAGAAGAGCCTAGTAATGTAAGTCATTTTGATTAGTTTGTACCGATTAAATTATGAGTTTGCGCGTGATGCACTTTGACAATACCACAACTTGCATGTATATTTCTGTATTTCTTATTCAATACTTTTGAATACCAATTGTTATATATCTAACAATGTTCTACTATATTCATAAATTGTAGGGTTGAGAGTGCCCATGCGAAATTGAAAATGTTTCTTGGTACAAGTACAGACAATCTTGAAGGATGCTGGGAGAAGATCCATGATCTTCTGGAGATGTCATTCAATGCAATAAAGACATCATTTGAAAAGAGTGTCAATGTGGTTCAATATTGCTACAAGTCTCCGATATTCCAATTCCTTCGAGGTACAATTTCTATTTCAACATTAGATAAAATCTATGAGGAAATGAATAGTATTGAGACTGATGGAGTGGATCCATTACTATATGGTTGTGTGATGAGAACGAAGTGTGGTCTTCTTTGTGCACATGAGATCGATCAGCATGTTCGTGCATCCACGACATTCTCTTTAGATGCCGTGAATAAATTCTGGAGAAAATTGGACATGGAACCTATATGAGCGAAGATTGTGGTGGGTTCTGTTATTGATAATCGTTGGTTTGAAACTTGGGCTTGTGCAAATAATAGATGAGTCTGCGATGTTGCTCATGTTGAAGAGATTTAGGAAAATTGTTTCCCCTTCAACCACATCTATGGTTGAACCAGAAGTGCAAACTAAGACTCGTGGTAGACCGAAAGTCAAAAAAACCAAAGTTGATATATCCACCAGGCGTGAGAAGAGTGCTTTTGAGTATGCTGACTCGTTCAATGACAGTTGTTCGCAAGTCCCGGATTCTTTAGAGTGTGGTACATCGCTTTCACAAGCGATGTTCACCACGAGGCCACAAAAATAAAAGGCCATTCGCCCTAAAGCATCATATCATTTGGGGATTTGGTACATTGATCAGATAACAACATCATTTAGAGGCTATGTATTGAGGACTGAGGATGTGAATGCGAATGGTTATTGTGGATTTCATGCGATTGCTGGGTTGGTGCTTGGGGATCAAGAGTCATGGTCACGTGTTCGTACTAACCTTTTTCACGAGATCCACAGTAATTCAGAGTTGTGGGACAAGTATTTCCTTAAGTGTGGACGGAGGGAGAAAGTGGAGAATATACTTAATTGTCATGAGTTGACAGCTTCCACGAGATATTGGTTTGTTTTACCTGATTTGGGACATATAGTCGCTACGGTGTAGAAGGTTTCCCTTGTGACGTTAGGTGGCCGCTATCACACTACATTCTTGTCTTTATCGTCATCTATTCTAGTTGAGCCGAAGTGTATTTGTATAGCCGTATTCAAAATTGACGAAGTGAAATGAGCCAATTACTTCATTCGGGTACTTGTTTCTAATTAGTTGATTATTATATTTGTTGATTATATATTATTATACTCATTATAAAGTACTGTAACTTTTATTGTAGATTTTCATGAACCCGAACCACCCTTCCTCCCCCCCTCATCTCAGTCTAGGATGGGAAAAATTTGTCACCTATCATTAATTTATTTGTTGTTCATCAAAATTGTTATAAACACTAAGTACTTTGTTATGTAACAGCAGAACTTTGTTATTGTATTTATTATTGCTTTCTTTCTCTAATTTGAGTTAGCATGCATTTGACATAATTTTCAAAGTATAAAACAGGTTCGAACAAAGGAGTTCGAACATATAACATATGTTTGAACTTGTAAGTTTGAGCTATATTAATATGTTTGAACAAAGAAAATCGAACATATAACATAGGTTCGAACTTCTAAGTTCAAACGATAACAATATGTTCGAACAACGCAATTCGAACACATTTGTATTATTCGAACTTAGAAGCTTGAACGTAATAATATTGTTCGAACTTGTTTTACACTTGGAAAATTCTGTCAAATGCATGCTAACTCAAATTAAAAGTTAATTTGAACCTGTTGACTTGTTCGAGAAACAAACCCTCAGAAGTTAATTGGATATAGCATTCAAATGTAAATAAATATACTAAACATGAGTCTCCAAATCCATCGAATACATCACGACAAATAGTCTACAAATACACCAAGTACTAATACAATAATAAATAGGCGAAATAAGCCTCCAAATACAATAATCACTACTAAAAGATAAATACTACTACTGTCGTCTATGTCATTGTCTGGATGATGACTCGCCCCTGCTCCTGGCCTATAGGAAAGTATGTCTCGCCTCGCTCATGCCTAGTACGAAAATGCAAAGCCTCGAAAGCATCTTCAACTTGCGACATCACGTACGGCATTGACAGATCCTGGTCATGAGCTCTCCACCTAGTAATCACTGGATCAAGATATCTAATGACACTATGTATCCCATCCTAAGGTGAAACAGTCAGCGGTGAGTCTACAACGGGAGTTGCCGTCTCATTCTGCACTTGAGGATAAGATATAGCATAATATCACCGCAGATAATCGGGAGAGCACGTCCAAGCCGGATAGGCAACACTTTCTCTACGTTCTGGAGACAATTTATGACTCTCCCACTACTCAAAAAAATAAAGCAAGCATGCCCCATACGATGCGATACTGTCCGGGCTTCTTGCCCTTTCTAAAGACAACAGGGTCTAATGTGGGATGTGGGATGGTTTACACCCGTCCAAACTGCCTCAGCACCCGATCTGGAAAATATGGCTCTACAATATCACAAGCTGTGATACAACCTTCATAGAATGTCACCTCGGGTCGTTCACTGCCATCTCATAGCCTCACATACGGATCCCACACAACCTAATATTCAAATTGAACAATTCAACTTAATACATATAATTGAATAAAATTATATAATATACAATTAGAATAATTCAACGTATATCTTCTACTCTCAATGTATCCAGTTGTGCCCTGTAAGCCTTCACCGCATATTCAAACACTGTACCATGAACATGTTGTGCATATTTCATTGCAAAAAGCTGTCCGACGTGATATTCAACATTTTGTTGTGGTCTGCCAAATGTAGGGAAATGCTCATAAATTCAAGCCTGTATGAATCAACAACACATTAAACAAACAACAAACTTGTTATATAAAAAAATGAACAAAAAATGATCACATTTGTCATTTACCTCCAACAGTGTTAGAAAACCCGCTATCTGTTTAACCCCAACTCTAGAGGCCACTCCCAGCTGTCTATATAGAAAAGCTAAGGCCGCTACCCCCATGCATAACCCTTAAACTCATCAGGGTCCTCAAACAATCAAAGATAATTGCAGCTGATCCGATCGCCCGTCTTATCAGTGAAAAGTGTACAACCTAAAATGTACACCAAAAATACCCTTGCCGCATATACTGTATCAAGATCATCGTCACTGAAAGTCATCTCACTAAACCTATTCTGCAGCCATCTTAATTTGACATAGCTACCCCGATCACTCACTTCCGCAATTGCCTCTTCAACCGACACTCCCAGCAAACGGCGTATCATATGTTGCCCACCAGCAACATCCTCCCCTGCAAACTTTGCTGGTCGACCCTCAATACTAAGACCAATCAAACAGTATATGTCCTCCAGTGTAATGGTCATCTCACCAAATGGAAGGTGAAATGAATTTGTTTCAGGATGCTAGCACTCCACAAATGCCGAGATCAGATTCCTATTAGGGGCATTGTATGCTAATTTTCTCAACCGCAACAAACCGGACTTCTTCACTAAGGCCTTCCATGTTTGGGAATCGCCTGCTGGTTGGCCACTTTAGTAATTTGGCAGCCAGACAGTGGCATTTCAATACTTCTCTTTCTTCGTCCCTCCATATTGTAGCCGCAATGTGCGTTTTGAAGTTGCGCAGCACTGACGTATCCGTAGGGCCTGAGGGAACGGGCCTCTGAAAATCTCATCATCATCATCATCATCATCATCATCATCATCATCGTTATTTGCATTCGCATCATCCTCTTCATTTGCATTGTCATCACCCTTATGATCCGACGCCTCTTCGTAATTGAAATGCATTTGATTCCTCATCGCCTCTTCATGCATTTGATTCCTCATCGCCTCTTCTTCTGCTAATCATGCATCGTGCTCTGCCTGATACCATTCCAGCGTAGTTTGTCGCCTCGTTGATGTAGTTGGTCTCCTCCTATACCAAGCAGCTAGCCAAAAAGAGTCGGTTATAGCCTGTTCGAACTGTATATTTTGAACAAGAATAAAGTGTTCGAACTATTAGATTCAAACAACCTTTGGAATTTCAAACTGAAACACGTTCGAACTACGAAGTTCGAACACACGGGTTATGTTCGAACAACAGAATTCGAACAACACGTAGAGGGAAATTTCGAACTGAATACGAAACCATTGTGTTCAAACTTCAGAGTTCGAACGGATCCAGTTCGAAATTCCAACCCAACAGAGTTCGAACACAATGGTTTTGTGCGAACTTCCGAGTTCGAATGTATTCAGTTCGAAATTTCCTTCTAAGTGTTGCTCGAATTCTAGAGTTCGAACGCTATCTTCCTGTTCAAAATGTACAGTTCGAACAATACGCGAAACTGAAAAAAAAACATTCAACTCGTTCAAAACCTTGAATTTTAACGCACAGTCAACTAAACTAACATCTAATAGTTCAAATAACATATTCCCAACATGTTAAAGTATTGAAAAACCTGAATTAAACAATACCCAACAATTTATTATATTACGAAAAAAAACGTATAAACTAATGAAAATTCAACGAAAAACTTACTAAATCGTTCCATGGAAATCAATGAGATCGGGTCTTCGAACAAAAAATGACCACACTATGTCGAATAATTGGCTTCAAGTTGATTTCGAACTCACGGTCTCTTTCGGGTCTCACGGTCGACGACCTCTTTCACAGTTTTTGTTTTTGTTTTAAATTTTCAGAATTTTTGTTTAATTTTAATTTTTCAGATTTTGTTTTTTTTTTAGTAAAATAAATAATTTTAGTTGGAAGGGTATTATCGTTCATGTGCGTGGTGCAAAGAGTAAAAATAGGGGTGCATGAAGTAAGTGAAGTGCAAAAAGTAATTTTAGTGGTGCAAATAGAATCTCCCTTTTTTAATTTATTTATTATTTATTTTTATTTTTTATATAATAAAGAAGTTTAAATAATTTTATAATTAATTATTATTAAATTAATTTTTTTTTTGGTGGAAAGACTAAAGAGTATGTCTTGTCTACATTATTAAAAAAATAAAATGGAATTACATAAATCCCAAGCTCGATTAAAATTTAATTTACTATATTCTTCAAAAAAAAAAACCTATAATCTACTAACATGAGCATGATGCCGCAGAAAACGTCTTCCTCTCCCAAAATTCCATGTAAATAGCTTCAACACCTTCAAACTTGACGTTTTTAACACAACAAAAACATCTCTCTGAATCATGCTCAGGCTAATTTCTTCCTCTTCCAAATCCAAATCGTCTAAATCCCTAGCTGCAATTCAATTTCCACTGTTTCACCATCTCTCTGACACCCTTGCTCACTCGCAGTTGAGCGCGAGGAATCTCTACTCATCGTTGCACTCCATAAATTCATCAAAGACTGCTCCTTTAAGTCCAAATTATATTGGGTTCCAACGAATTCCTGCGAATATTGCGAATTTTAGTCTGAATTTGGTTGGTAAAGTGAGGAGTTATGGTAGTGAACCGGTGAGGAGAGAGTGTTTGAATTATGATGTGGTGATTGTTGGGGCAGGACCTGCTGGGTTGTCAGCAGCAATAAGATTGAAGCAGTTGTGCAAGGAAAATGATGTTGATTTGTCAGTTTGTGTAGTGGAGAAGGGAGCTGAAGTAGGTATGCTCCTTTTATTTCCCCCCCTTTTCGTTCAATATTGCATGAAATGAGGAGCATCGTAGGTGTCGGATGTGCAAATGGAGTTATGAAGATTGATGTAATGGGATTCTTGGCTTGATATATGATGATAAATGTTTTTCTTGAATTTTCATTTGATCAGTGGTAGTATTGAGTTGTTGTGAACAGTAAATTTTCTTTATCAATAACAATGATTTTGTCTATTGGCTTGCCTTGGGGGTACTTGGGAGAGCGTTTCCGAGAAGAATAGATGCATTAGTATTGGCATAGAGAAATTGACCAAGTTGGTTGATTGTAGAGTGATTAATAGCTGTTTATTCAGAACTATATTTTTTTTAAAATAAAAATAAAAATTTATGATGTCTACTTTATAAAACAATTTCATTCTGAGATGAAGAGAATAAGTGATAGAGAATATGACACCACTTTTGTAGCTCAAAATGTATCTGACTGATCATGGAACTATTCATCAGTTCATTGCAATGATCTTTTTTCCTCAACACAAAAATGTATATCCTTGTGCAAGAACTTTTTTAACATGGTCAGTTGATTGGAGTTACAAAGGTCTTATCTTTTTAATTTTGAAAAGGTAGATTATATTCTTTTGATCTTTTAAAAATTGATGAGACGTTGGGGTAAAGATAAATTCAAAGAGGAAATTGTTATAATTAGCCTCTGAGAAAGCTGATTAAATGGTAGCCATAAAAGATGAAGCTATGTGTGTTAGGAAAACCATCATCAAGCCGACTGCTTTTTCACCAATAATTAATTGGTTATAATGTTTATTCTTTGTTACTGCTTCAGTGTTTCTTCTTATATGATTCTAAGCACAAGCAGCTGCTGTTTTTTTTTTTTTTGACATTTTTCACACTAGGTGCTCATATATTATCGGGGAATGTTTTTGAGCCTCGAGCACTGGACGAGCTTCTGCCAAAATGGAAACAAGAGGAGGTTTGTGTCTCCAGTTTAATTTTTCCTTTTTATAAATTGAAAAAGACGTTGTCAAATGTAGCTTTTACAGGTTATACAAAATCTTTAGCTGGGAATATGCATGTTATGATTTGGCGGTTGGACATAGTTTGACTTTTCTTTAATGCAATGCTTTATTTCGAGTGATTTAATTATACTTGCAGGCACCCATCTATGTCCCTGTTTCTTCTGATAAATTTTGGTTGCTTTCAAAGACTCGTGCTTTTTCCTTACCGTCTCCATTCAATAACAAAGGAAATTATGTGATAAGGTAACATTACCGTTTAAGCCTCTCTCAACGTTTTTTTACTATATCTTAATGCGATCTTGTTTATGGTGATATGTTCAACGGAAACATGTGTCTTCTAATGAGCAAGTAAAAACTCATGATCATCAGCTCTTTCAATCTAGAAAATGGTTCAATTTAATTTCATTTTTTGAATGCTAGTTTAGAGTGCTTTGATTCAGAGGAAATTATGGTATTATGTCTTTCAATTTGTTCTGCCAAGCTGCCTCAGATGGATTAAATGCTTTGGTTTTGTCCTGTATTTCAAGCATAATGTTGCTCAACCATTTCATTCCCCCCAGTAATCTATATCTCAATGCTCCTTTTGCTTCTCATTGTCTCTCTGCAGCCATTTTCACATTTAATTTTCTTCAATTTCACCATTATCAATTCTTCAATTATTGAGCTGAGCAGTTGTAAACTATTGTTCTTTCCTTTACGTAACATGTTGATGTGTTATCCGTTGAAGTACAATCACGAATTGACAGAGAAATTGTGTGTTTGCTATTCTTTTCCATGTTAATGCTTGTATCTAAAAAGATATACAGATGTTCATGTGATATTATGAATTGTCGCTTGTGACACGTTATATTAATTTGAAGCTAGTTCTGCAGTTTGAGTCAGTTGGTACGTTGGTTGGGTACGAAGGCTGAAGAATTAGGAGTTGAGATATACCCAGGCTTTGCAGCTAGTGAGGTACTTATTGGTTTTGGGGATCATCAGTATGATGTTCATCAATTTGTGCTCTCAATGTACCATTTACTTTTCAGGTACTATATGACTCAACTGACAAGGTAGTTGGCATTGCTACCAATGATATGGGAGTGTCTAAAGATGGCTCTAAAAAGGACATTTTCCAGCCTGGTGTGGAATTAAAAGGTTAGTCGTACACTGCACACATTCCTCTCATTTCATGGGTATGGATTTTTATAGTCGTAATTGTGTGCCCAATATTGATAGTGTTTCAACTATTTCTGGTTATAATGTGAATATGTGATAATGTGACTAAATATTCATATCTACTCGAACCCCCCCCCCCCCCCAAAAAAAAAATGTGTGTGTGTGTGTGTCTACTGAACCTAAAATAGCATTATGTATGTTCTTGCCCAGTTGCCCTGACTTTCACTAACCAGGTGACCTGTTGGAAGAGAAAGGTTTTTGCACGTGTGTTATTTTTTTTTCTTTTGTTTTTTTGGGTGAATAGGGTAAGTGATAAAGCTGGCTCTTATAGGGCAATAAACAGAAACAATATAACTATTTGCTCTGTAAGTTGTTTGAAATGAATAAATAAGTGGTTGTCTTTGTGGCACTGGGCATCTTTTTATGTTGTTCTTGATGCAGGACGTATGACTCTATTTGCAGAAGGTTGTCGAGGATCTCTATCTGAGGTATATATAGATGAGTGGATGTCGATAACTGTCAATAACTATACCAAGAATTTCTTGGCTGGCCAAATTAGTTCTGGGGCTGGGATTGATTTAGGTGTTTATGAATATATGCAGAAACTGATAAGAAAATACAACTTGCGAGAGAAAGGGCAAGGGCAACATCAGACTTATGCTTTAGGAATTAAAGAGGTATATATGCAGCATTCTATGTGAGAGAGCTCCATTTTCCTGCTGAACTTTGCAAATTGAAAGGTCTATTATTTTCATGGTTGCACAAGCTTCTTATTATTCTTCTTACACCTCATCTTTCTATGTTTGTCCGATCAAACATCCAGAAAATATTCCCCAAGGGCATTTCAATAGTGTGGAAACATTGACATCATTAAAATGCGTTTGTAATTTGTTTCTCCTAAGAAAATGAGGCATATTATTGGCAGGATTCTTGCTTGATGATCTTTCTTATATGTTATTGCTCTCCTGTTTCATTTGTCATTTTCTAAAATAAAAACTTGCTGTATTTAAGACATTTTTTGCCTAAATGAAATGCTAATAAGTCTAGAAGCCATATCTTTTATATACTTTCACTGAGTACCTCAAGTTCAAGGATGGTCTAACAATTGGCTTTCATGTTTTCTCTAGTAATCCTTAAATACATGACTGGAAATGTCTTCTATTTTTATTTTTATTGGTTATATTGTTTTATAAGCTATGAACCAAGAATTTTTCTGTTACTTTTATCCGTTAAATGAACCTTGCTCCTCAGATGATTTATTTGTCAGGTTTGGGAAATTACTGCGGACAAACATCATCCTGGCTCAGTGCTCCACACCATAGGTTGGCCCCTGGATCCCAAGACCTATGGGGGATCTTTCTTGTATCATATGAAAGATAGACAGGTATTGTTTACCATCTTTATTTCCTGATTGAAATAGTTTGCATTGAGATACCCAAAATTGTTTTATAGACACTTAAAATAAATGAATGATAAGTGAAATGTTGTTTTTAGTTTAGATTAATTACTTTATATGATTTCTTATAGAAGTATTATTTATCTATTTTCTGAGGCAGATAAAAAATGTTACGGTGGTTGAGAACAGTTAGTTTAAATTTGGGTTTCTGTATTTTTTCCCATCCATAGGTTGCTATTGGATTTGTGGTTGCTTTGAACTATAGTAATCCTTTCTTGAATCCTTATGAAGAGTTTCAGGTACGATCTGCTAATTCCTTTTTCTTTCCTATTGCCTAACTGCATTCTTCTACACACTGAAAAATTTGTTTAAAGCATGCTTACTGATCTTGCCTGAGAGTTCTGAATACATATTTCCTTCTCTTCTTTGTCAAAATCTATTTTGTGTTTAACGAAAACGGGAGGCAATAGAATAGGAGAGGTTGAATGTCCCTCCCTTTTTTGTAGGAAGAGGGATAGTCAAATCTTTTGGGGGCAGAGAATTCTGAAGTTGGAGGAAGGATTGGACTAAAAGAATTTAGAAGAATATGTTCCCTTTCCCTTTATTTTTGCTAGTCATTTGCACCATCCTCTTCCTCTCCTTCCACCCTCATGATACTTGATATAATCACAGATCGAGAGCAGCTTTTAGCAGCTTTTTGTTCAGATATGATTAACTTATCGAAGTAGTCTGTGCTAGTGAGTCTCTTCAGTTAGCTATCTTCTTCTGAACCATTACTGCTGCTATTGCCTATCATGCCTTTTTTGGCCTTCTCGCATTCTTTTGCAAATCCCTGGACCAATCACTGGAAGTCTATGATTTTGTTGTGAGCTTGCCTTACCTGCCTCATCATAAGATTATTTAAATGCTTATATAGTTTTCTCAGATGGTCATAGTAGTCTATCTTCAGTTTTCTTCCCTTCCATTTTCAGAAATTTAAGCATCACCCTGCCATCCGACCTCTGCTTGAAGGAGGTACTGTCCTTGAGTATGGTGCTCGAACATTGAATGAAGGCGGTTACCAGGTGAATCAAGAAGTTTTATTTTTTACTTGGCCAGGCAAAATTGAAATATAAAAAGCATAAATGTGTTTTTATTCTAATAAAGCAGAAGCACTTTTTTGCTTTTTATGAATCATTACTGGGGGGAAGTTGTAAAATTATTACTTCAGTGCAATCTTTCGAAAAGCATAAATGTGTTTTTATTCTAATTCACATAAAATATGATGTTAGTTAAATTGCAGTCCATACCCTATCCAGTTTTTCCCGGTGGAGCAATCATCGGATGTTCAGCTGGGTTCCTCAATGTACCAAAAATAAAAGGATCGCACACTGCTATGAAATCGGGTAATGGTCTATAAATTTGTATGAACACTGTTTTGATAATAGTTTCTTGACTTCATCTGATGGGCATTTCCGGTAAAAAGAAATAAAAATACACAGTGAAAAGCTTTTTCCTCATCTCCCTAAAGAGAGCTAGATTGATTTTAAATTTTTTTAGTTTACTGCTAGATTGATTTTGGATCACCACCACATTTATCAATCTAAATCTCTCTTCTGTCTCAGGAATGCTAGCTGCGGAAGCTGCTTTCCGCGCACTTCATGAGGAGTCACCATTAGAAGCCTTCTGGGACAGTTTAAGAAGTTCTTGGATATGGAAAGAGCTTCACAGTGCAAGAAACTATCGCCCAGTGAGTGTTGTTATGATTTGTTAATTTTTTATTTTATTTTATGATAGTTTCTTATCTGTCTCTGTTTATTGAAGGAACAAAACTCCTATGATTCTGTATTACAGTTATTAAAATCTCTATAAAATTCAACACTGCAGCGTTCCCCTGGTAATATAACTCTTACTATGTTGCAGGCATTTGATTATGGTCTATATCCTGGTTTGGCAATAAGTGCTGTAGAACAGTAAGAGTAATCATTTATTGCTGCAAAAGCATCTTTATCAAACTTTATTGCAGGCTTATCTTCATACATACAGCTGGTACATTACCTCTCTTTGCTGCTGCCTTTGCCAGTTATATAATGAAGGGAAGATCTCCATGGACGCTGAAGCATGGAAAACCCGATCACGAGGCAACTGATGTAAGAATTATGACCTCATTTCTAATGATACTTTTCTTTCGTGTAAGCAGTCATACTCAACCTCTTTATTGATGTGTAAAATTTGCAGGAAGCACAGAAGTGGAGGCCAATTGACTACCCAAAGCCTGATGGTGTTATATCTTTCGATGTACCGACATCTTTGTACAGGTACTTCTCTCTCTCTCTCTCTCTCTCTCTCTCTCTCTCTCATGTTTCTAAATTTTATACTCATTCATAGATATAGATTGTTCTATCAGATGCCACATGGGGAGACATTATTAAAAATATGAAATACTCCCTCCGTTTCCATTTAAATGTCATCTTGGATGAATGCACACAAATTAATAAATTAATTGAATTACCTAATACACCCTCGTGTGAATACATTAAATTTAGTTAAATAAAGATTTTTTTTTGAAGGAAAAGATGTATTCAAATAATTAGCAACTAGCATCATCCACAATGATAGAAAACACATGAGGGCAAATGTGAGAAAAATGTGACTTTTCTGTCTCGAATTTGTTGAATGACACTTTTTTTGAAACAAAATTACAATGACATTTATATAGAAACGGAGGGAGTATCAACTAACGGAGTAAATCCACATTTGAACACTGCTAATCCTGCTATAACATGCTTTTCAATCTCATTTTCTTTCAGGAGCAACACAAATCACGACCACGATCAACCAGCTCACCTTCGCCTGAAGGACCCGAAAATTCCTGAACTCATAAACTTACCTGTGTATGCTGGACCTGAGTCAAGATATTGCCCAGCACGTGTGTATGAGTAAGTACATAACAAAAAAATATCCAATCATATTCATGAATTGCCACTTCCCTTTTATAATCCATGCACAAATTATAGGTACCTGCCAAATGAAAGTGGTCATCAAAAGCTACAAATCAATGCTCAAAACTGTCTGCATTGCAAGGTACAGACATTGCTACTTCACATTTTGCATGCATCAATCGACACAAAATGCACGTATTCAGAATTTTACAGAAACACAGTTTCCACACCATCAGAAGGATGGTCATTGCATGATTGCTACATGCTGTGAATCGTCCTTTTTTCATGATTCTTTGAGCCGATCATTTAGTTGATGAGCTCGATTTTTCTGTACTTTCTTCAGGCATGTGATATCAAGGACCCAAAACAGAATATAGAATGGACAGTACCAGAGGGCGGCGGTGGACCGGGGTATACTATCATGTAGAGAGTTGGTGTTTCTTTTGTGGTACAACTAATCCTTTACTATGCTTTATGTGGACTGTAGTTCAATGGAAAGCACAGCATGTTGTTATAATGAACTCTTTCTTTAGAGATGGTCAATAAAGTAGAAAATATTATATGGTAAAGTATCTGAATTGATATCTATATGTAACTACATGTGCAGTTGAATACTATCATCTCTCTTACATGGCAGAGATGGCAGACTAGAATAACACATGCGCAATGGATTAAAAGACAAGCGAGACAATTCATTTTATATGCTATAAAAAAGCTATTGTTATTGTTATATGAACTCTAAATACAATTAAGTTAATAATACTTTTTTAACTACCCAACATTAAATTAATGATTTATAAAAGAAATGGTATTGTATGCTTAGAACATGTATAGAAGCAGATCCAAAGTTTTTTGTTGTTGTTGTTGTTGGTGTGTGTGTGTGTGTAAGCTCAATATGATCTTTTTGTGAAAACATTTTATAATATAATAAATTAGTTTTTTAATAATAATATATATTAGTTATTGATAGACGAATTTTGTAAGACATCGATTTTATCAATATAGATTAAATATAAATGGTAATTCAATAAGTGTTTATATACACTATTTCAAGATATCCAATATTTAATAAGGTTTTTGTTATTAAATATATGTAGAGATTAGATGCATAGATTAGGAAATCGCGTGGTTAACTTCTAATCAATGAAATTTACTTGAAACAATATAATCAATTTATCAAATATTACACCTTCAAAATAAATTTAGGGCGCACTACAGAGCTCACCAAATCTGATTCACAAAGATGAAAAGCTATGAATGGACCTTAGATTTCACTCAGAAAATCACACGAAAAAAAAAACGCTCAGCAAGCACAAATTAAATGCTTAAGCCACTAGTCACCAAAGTTGTTTGATGACTCGTGTAATTAAATTTAATTTTCCATGAAATTTGTTTGCAGACTAAAACTAATCAGCTCCTGCCTGCACGGAGAGAGAGAGAGACACACACACACACACACAGATTCAAGTGAAGTAAAAAAGTTTTACCGCTAAACATAATAGTCCGCAAAAGAACCTGATACACTAGGTGAGAATAATTAAACAAATAACAGATGAACTGAAAATGAATAAACTGCCTAGTGAAACCAATATTGTGTAGTTTTTCATCTAACAAGACTAACCAAAAGTTACTGAGCTAAGAGATCACAATCAAGATTCAGGATGCACACGGCCTTCAACACTAAAACCACATGCCTGTTTCCACTTTCCACGGCTAATCCTTCGATGATGATTCGGAAGCACGGTCTTTTTCCATGGAAGATTGCAGAGAACTTCTAAGCTTCATGTCGGCACTCTGTGATAGCTGCTTTTCCTGCTGCTGCATTGCGGATTGAGACTGCTGGTGCTGCAACTGTTGCTGCTGAAACTGGTGGAGTTGATGCTGTTGAAATTGATGTTGCTGCTGTTGCTGTTGCTGCTGCTTCTGAGAATGCAGCTGGAGTTGCTGCAACTGTTGAGCCGTTAACAACGTGTTCATCGCATGGTTGTTGGGGAAATATTGCTGGTTAGCTCCATAGGATGCAGGAAAGTTCATCATAGCTCCACCATTGGCCATTCCTTGACCGGTCAGCACCTTGAGATGCTGAATCTCTTCTTTCAATGCATCATTCAACGCTGACAAAAGAATATACTTTATCATCAATCTGATCCCTATATTCATTTTTCAATTTCCCATCAATGAATAGATCTCTTTACTTTCATGCCTAGCGAATCTCAAATTCACAGATGGGGATTTGGAAGAACATCTGGTATGACATCAATGAAAGAGAAACCCTAATAGTTCTTACAACATATTAATTTGGTTCATACATGGAACCAAACATGTAGCTGCTTGAAAACCTTTTATTCTTTGGACGATCTTATAATTTTTCTAGAGCAAGCAATTAGAAAGAGATTATTCCTTAACCAGATTGAGTTCAGTAATGATCTGACCGACTCTGATCCTACAAATACCAGTTACTTATCTTGAAACATCACCAATTAAGGCCAATGTTCTGAGATCCATCTCAGCCTCAATCTGCATCCTTTTATTTCAATTATTGCAAGAAAGCCAAAAATAGCTAAAAGTGTGCAAGAAAATACAAGGATAAGTTCTTGTAGGTACAGTGAGTATAGATATTTTTACCATCTTGCAAGTGCACTTGTTGTTCCATCGTTTGCAAGCGTAGTTTGAGTTCACTATTTTCAGCTGTAAGACCATTTGAATCTCTCTGCTTAAGAAAAGAAAGAAAAAATAAACATTAATAGAGTTACTCCTGGGTAAAAGCTAGCTACAGACAGCAAGTAGAACAAAACAACGAGAAAGAAGAAACAAGCAGAGAAACATGCATGATTACATAGGCAACAAAATAATAACTAAACTGAAAAGATATGCAATTTTTTTTTTTTCAGCCAAGCAAAACTATGTTCATTTCCAGAAAACATGAAATGCCATGGGTGGAAAGAGATAGAAAAGATCACCACAGAGATACGATTTCTTTCTACAGTAGATTTCCAGGTTCCTAAGATAAAAAAAAATAACCTAATTCCAAAAACGCACATTCTTCATTGAGCTCTACTTATTGTCCTGTCCCATTTAACATAATTTAAATCTTTTATTGTTCAGAGGTAAAGCACTCATTGTGGGTATGCCTCTGAGAACGTTGTTTTTCAATTCTTTTGGGAGGGTAGGAAAGGACGATTGGTTATTGGAGCCAGCATGAATTAGTAATTGGTACAAGAAAGAGTGTTAAAATCACCTGCAGCAAAGTTAATTGTGCAGACAAAGAAGTTGCTTCTGTTTGCAGCGTCTGTACTTTCCTTTCAAGTTCAGCTATATATCTCATCTTACGTTCCTTTGACCTTGCCGCTGACTGCCTATTTGCCCAAATCCTGTTACAAGAATGAATGGGACATGAATGTGAGAGAAAATAGCAGTATAGCACAAGGTAACAAAACAATCAACAATGTCTCCTCATGACGGGTTAGTTATACTATAAAATAAGAAGAGATAAACAAAGGATATTGGCACATCAAATCAACAAATTTTAATACGAATTAGACTCAGCTGAAAAGCATAAAACAATTCTTAGTATGCACATACATTACTATTATCTTCAGACTACATTTAAACAGTAACAATAAGCGAATGAAGTATGTAAACTCATTCCAATAAATGTTAGAACACTGCAACAAGCATATGACACATTCACAGAGAAGCAGTCGATAAAGGGATAAATGGGATGAGAGTACAGTTTACACAAAGTAGACAACAACTGTGACTGATATAAGCATCCAGAATGTGATACAAATTCATCAAATTATAAACTCTATCATGATAGACTAAGCACATGCCAGATGGTAGAAAAGAATCAGAGCCAGGTGCAGAAAAAAGTGAAGATCCTAAATCTTGATAAAATGAATATCAGCATGCAGGATGCTAAGAATTTATTAAAATGTATAATGGGAGACTAAGCACGGAAAACCCAACAATGCATCAGTTTAGCAATCAAGTTAAAGGTCAATGTAAAAAACAAGACAAGAAATTGTGAAACCAAGTTAAAGGTCAATATAGAAACCAAGACAAAAAATTGAACAAAGTTACGGAAACATAATGTTCAGCCAGAATGAAAATGTTACCTCTTAGCACGTTTTGGATCAATAAGAGCAAGCTCAGCGAGCTTAGCAGCAGACATGGCTTTCTTAGCATCAATAGAAGATGGATCCTCTGAACCAGACATGAGCATCTCTGGTTTGATAGTAGTCGACCCGTCCATGGACTGGCTATGCTGATGCCTAATCCTCGGTCTTTCGCTTAAAGCTGGAGAGGCATTATTAGTTGATTGATTGCCGGCTGCCAAGGTACCAGATGAAAAGCCATGCTCTGCTGCCATTGCATTAGATGATTCACCCACTTGGAATGATGAAGTTGCAGAAGTTGAATTGAACTTATCCATGTCAAGATACATTGAAAGCAAGTCATCCTCCGTATCATCGGAAAAGGATGGCCCATCCAAGCCACCAACAACACCCAAATCACTGTCAAAGCTAATATCATCCGGAAGGGTAAGAATCTCAGAGTGAGCACGTCGGTGACCCATATTCTTTGGAGGATTGTCAGGCATGCGGCTTATATCATGACTAAACTGTCTAGAATCGGATGGCATACCATGACCAAAATGACCCTGTTCCGATGAACTGCCAGGTCCTAATGGAGGCAAATTTGGCAATCCTGTTGGCTCCGACTTAGCACTATAACTACTCCCCGGTGGCGAGAAAACAGAGTACCTCCCCGACGGAGGAAGTATGTTCCCATGGTGAGACTTATCCTTTTCCATCATTCACAATCTCCAAAATGTATAATCTCTAAATTCAAATGATTTTACTTAGAAAGCCACCCGGAGTTTCCACAAAAAGCTCAGAAGACTATAAAGGAAGCAAATGCCTAACTAGAATTCTTCAAATTTCTCGAAAAAGATTGCTCCAATTCTTGAAAATCTCCTAAATTGGCAGCTAATAAAAACCCTAAACAAGTAAAAATTTCTATGTTAACAATACATAGTTGAAGTAAACCGAACTTCCCACCAAAAGCAACTGAGGCCCAAACCCTAGACACAACTACAGCAATCACGAGAAGTGAACAAAGATCTGCTAATTCAATGCGCTTCAAATAAAGGAAAAAACTTTTACACTAAAACGATTAAATAGAAAAAGCCCACAGCATTTCATACACGGAATGCACACATAAATCACAGAAAGCTCATATAAATTTACAAAACTCAAGAAAGCAACACGGAATAACAGGAAATATGGGAATAAAAAAACCCAAAAAGAATAAAACTCAGAAAAGTGCTTACAAGTAATAATTTTCTAATTTTTCTCTCTCTTTACTCTTTCTCGTTGAGATTAGATCTCTAAAGAGATGAACTGAGGGGGAATCAAACAGCTTTCTCACATGAGAAATGGAGAAGACAAATCACATCTCACATGGTCAGAGCGTTAGGAAGCTTCAAAGAGAAGATGAATATATACATACATTTATATATATGCACACACAGAGAGACACACACAAGTATGTGTCTATCAGTGTTTGTTGTGTGTGTGTATAATAAAAAGGGTCGATTATTTAATGGAAGTGACGTGCTGATATGGGCAGGATTCATCTACTGGGGTATGGACATTGAGCCCAATAAATAAATAAATATATATATATATATGTATATGTATATTTGCGTTGTAAATTCAAGAATGTGTTTTTTTAGCCTATAATTAATGAGCTTTAAATTATTTTGCTGTTGAAGATATTATTAAGGTATACCGTATATATGTCCTAATTCCGAGGTTGTGAATTAGGATTGTGCTTGAATAATTTACAGGGATGAATCCAGTGAGGAAAAGGAAGTTATGTTAATGCACAACGATTTTAAAATGAAATTGGCATTATTTTTTGAATTTGAATTCTCTAATTTAGGTAGGTTAGTCACGAGTCTTTAATTTAGGCCACAGTTGTTTCCTACATTATTCATTCTAATCTAGATTATTTAAAACTTAGATTAGTAACTTGTTAGAAAAGAATGTGTCATCCTTTTTCTTTTACTCACTAACTTTACCAATTAGGTTTACTATAAGAGATTGAATTTGTAAATTTTACGGACGGATAATTTTGCATTTATTATTATATAGAGTAACAATTTGGAATGAATAGTTATAACTTTTTTATTTTATTTGTTGTAATGCCGTTTGAATTCTTTTTTTTTTTTTGTAGAATAATAAAATTGCTCTACAAATGTTCATGAAATCCTACAATCATCGACCAAGAGTCCAAGATAGAACAGCCGTGCCTTCAAATTTTAATACTAGACATAATTATTTTAATGAATAATGAACCGATAAAACTATTTCAAATTCTTTCGGGATTATTATTATGCGTAAGGGAAGAACATGAATAAGAATACATGAAAATATATAACCAGATTCAACACATTAATAGTTCTTTGAAGTTAATTATTAATAACTATAAAATTTATTTTTTGGTTAATTCTAAAAAAATACCATATTTTCACAAAATTGCAAATTCCACAACGTAGGAAACTAAGATATTAATTTTTAATTTGGAATTTTGGATACTCCCTCCATCCCATCACATGGGTAATTAGATTTTTCACTAGGATTAAGAAACTTTTTGAAGAAGACAATTAAGCACGTAAACTTCCTAATAAGTCATATTTATTTCTTTGATAATGAATTCATGTTTAATGTAAACATATTAAACATGAGTATATATTAGTAATTGAACTAAATATATCTAGAAATGAACATATATATATATATATATATATATATATATTGAGACATTCAAAAAATGAAAACAAGCATATATTAATAGGACAAATAGAGTATTATTTAACATATCTCTTAAATTTTTAAGTGATATAAGTTTGAAATGTAGTCGTTGCGTTGTCCTTACCTAGAAATTAATGATTGGATCACGATGAGCTCTAAGAGATGAGGATGGTGACTATTCTAATTGACTATTCTAATTCCAGACACGTCTTTCTAAAATATTTGGGGAATGTTAAATAACATCCAAATTAAAAATTATTGTATTGATTGTCTAGGTATGTACTCCCTCCATACTGATTATATATAGTCTATATTACTTTTTTTAGGTGTACCAATTATATAGTCACATTACTATAAGTAATATTAATTTTCATAGTAATGTACAAATACATCCTTATTGAATCTTGAAAAATAAAAAACTAACCACTTAAAATTTGAAAGTCATAAATATTCAATGAGGGTGTTATTGACAGTTTAATTTTAATACTTTATTTTCATAAATATTTTTAATCTACGTTGCTACTAGAAAATAGACTATATAATTGGGACAGAGAGAGTAAATGTAACTTTGTGAAAAAAGGTGATATTTATAGTAATTAAATCAATCATTTATTTTTGTAATAAATTAAATATAGAAGATAGTTCACATATGTGAATATTATTGGAAAAACGTTTTCCTTTGTTATTTTACGAATATTTCTCATGTGCGATGCACAAATAATTACTCCCCCCGTTTCTATATAAATGTCATTCTAACATTTTAATTTTGTTTCGAAAAAAGTGTCACTCTATAAATTCGAGACATTCTCACATTTGTCCTCATTTAATGTATTCAAACATTTATATTTTGCTCATTTAATGCATTCACACAAGGGTGTATTAGGTAACTCAGTTAATTTATTAATTTGTGTGCATTCATCCAAAATGACATTTAAATGGAAATAGAGGGAGTATTATTTTTTAGATCTGTAATAGTATGATTATTTTTTAATTTTATATGTTGTGTTCAATTTTTAAAAATTAATAAAATGATATGCACATGCATTGATTAATTAGATAATAAGATCAATTTTGTATAGTTACGACAAAAAAAGGAACTAAATGAAAATCCATATTAGAAAGACCGAATTGGAATATTTCAAACAACACAATTTTATAAATAGCATTGTATAATTATCTATGATTAAAGAACATTTGATTTATTTGAATATATGACAATTCAAATATAAAAAAATACAATTATTTAATTATTTTAAATGGTGAAATTGAAATAGAAAAATAATAAATTATTGAAAACTATGTTATACTTAAATGTTATTATTATTATGATTATAGTGTAACACAAATGAAAACTATTTTTTTAGACAACTAATGTAGAATACTATAAATCATCCACCGATGCATAAAAAAATAAAATAAAAAATGTTACAAATCTCAAATTTTCAAGTAAAAAATAATAAATAAGATTGCAAAATTTTATTATAATACAACGATTGTAATCTAAACCATCGTGGAAAATGCAAAATAAAAATAAAGAAAATTTACAACAATAAGTGTCACTACTGTTGTCTATTAGCTCAATACTGTTGTCTATTATACAAAAACAGTTGTCTAAAATATAATTGTTAAATCATGTGATAGACAACGGTTTATACTAGAACTGTTGTCTATCACACGATTTTGCCTTAATATATGTATAGATTGATAATTAATTGACAGGTTGTCACCGACTAATGTATATTTATAACATTATTTATTTTAATCTAAAAAACATTTTTTTAAATAGTATTAATAACATTCGAATATCGCGACTCATTATAAAAGTGACTACGTGTAGAATTTACATAGAATGGATGAAATCTCTAAATTAAAACATACTCCCTCCATTTCTGAATAAGTGTCATTCTCGATGAATGCACACATATTAATAAAAATATTAATTAGATAATTAAATTACCTGATACATCCTTTTGTAAATACATTAAATGAGTTAAATATGGTTGTTTGAATGCATTAAATGAAGGTAAATATGAGAAAAATGTGAAATTTTTACCTCGATTGTGTAGAATGACACTTTTTATGAAATAAAATTAAAGTGCTAGAATGGCACTTATTGTCAAACGGAGGAAGCACGTAATAAACTAATTTTTAAATATGATATGCTATATTAGTCCTTTTTTACGGGCAAAAAAAACTAATATATACATACACACACGCGCATACTTTTCTGTTTCATTAGACTAATTTTTTTTCACAATACATTCATAATCTTTCGGTCACAAAGTTGTTCACTCCATCAACTAGGTCATCATACTTTTAGAGGGTCTCGTTACGATATATTTTTCTTTAATTTGTAGGATCAATTCTAACAAATTAAAATAAATGTATGATTTTATTTTTCATGTAGTCAACACGTTATAACTAGTCTATGGGATCAATGTGAATCAAAAATTTATTTAGGAGAAAAAAAATGCTGTTAAAAATATAGTTAATTAATTAGATGATGAATTTGGACATTATATATATCCATTTAAAAAATTACAGGGGCCAGAGATGATAAATAGCAAGGAGGTGCCAATAAGCTGCTTGCAGGATATTAGATATATAGTGGAATGCAGTAATTAATTAAATGGACATTTTAATTCGATCTCTAATAAGGTACATATATATAGCGATCTTGATGAGGAGGAATCTTTAAGCCAGGCGGGGCATATCTGCAACACAAGTGAGCAATTCCATTTAATTAGGAGTACGTGATGACACAAGTCATTATATATACATATACATATATATATATATACTATGCCAATTCATGAAATAATATTCGACATATATAGAATTAGATCAAAGCCGATTATATCCCAACTCCATAAGTTGTGTCATCTATTCCATGTATATACTTTGGTATATCAGATGAAATATTATCGAGAAAAGTATTATAATATATATATATATATATATATATATATATATATGTAAAAAAATACGAGTAAAATCAATATAGACTAACACAATTCGATCCAGAGAGATGCAATCCTACCTTACGATCACATCTTTGCCACCTGCCCTTGTTATGTCGTTGAGCAAATCAGATGTAGTATAAGGCATTCCACTCTTGAATCTCTACACACGAGATAAATTTAAACTAAAAATGAAAATACTGCACTAGTTATTTAATTAATTAATTAATGATGCTGTAAGTATTGTGTGTTCTAAATAGAAAAATTCGAGGTAATATTTATTGATATGGGAGATATAATATATATACCTCGTCACCCTCGACCCTAAACAAATGTAAAAGTGGTATATGCCGAAGCTTCTTTTCCAAATATGTCATCACCAACTTGGCAAACACATTTAGTTGGTCATTAGAGATAGGATCAAAAAGTAACATATAGTCCAACACATTGAGCAGCTCACACCTCATACCCCTGAATCCCTGCACCCAAATTAATAAACCACAAAGAAATTTAAGTTAGACTAGCTATGCATTCCATAACCAACCGGTTCTGTTAGTAACTACTTGGCAGTACCGCGAAGGAAGTCGAGGTTCCCTCTTCTGCTGGTGTGACTTCGATTTCATTAACTGGCTGATTACGCAGTACCGTGTAATAACAATGTCGCCCATTCAAACCACCAATCATCTCCTTGTTTCCCACATCTGAAACAATAACAACCACGGCGTCCCCAAAATAGACTTCATTTCCATCATCGTCCTCGGCCACACCAACTTCAAGAATAGACATAATTTTGCTGAAAACACTAATGTGCGCCATCTCAAGCTTGTAAAACACGATCACAGAGTGAGGGTTTTTCCTCACTGACTCCGCGAGCAACGAATGAGAGTTCACATCGTATGCACACCTGCACACCACAAAAAAGGAAAAAAAAAATAATACAGATTCAAATTGTGGCGGGAAATTCTATGCTACCTTAACCACAGATTTCACGATTCACAACACATGCAGTTGTGAAGACTGGGGCTAGTAGAATTAAAAAAATAGTTTTCACAACTGCCACGAGTCGTGATTTTTGTGGTTGTAGGTAGTACCCGGCCAATAGAATTTTAGATGCACGTGATTATTCATGAACCTGAAAAATGATTTAGCCTCCATGCATTGTGATAAATCAACTTCAATCAACAACTTTTCCCCATCATCCACGAGAAGATGTTGTGCAAGGCTTTTCGCAAACTGTTCCTTGCCGAGACTTGTGAGACCCAGACATAAAAATGATGTCGGGGTTTTGCAGGACTCCCCAGACACGTCATCGTTTTGAGATACACTGAGACGCCTCAATAGGCTCTTAATAACAACTAGTGTTGCCTTATCTCCGAGTTTCAATGATCGTCGCAATCTTGTGGAGATACACTTTAAGTAGGATTTGGCTCGTCTTTTTGTTTGGAGCTTTGTATTCCCACTAAATTCATCTACGTGAACCTACATTAATTGTTTTGAAATAAAAATAAAAATCATGGATATGAGAGCATCATAAGTAAAATAAAGTGAAATAGTACCAGCTCGGACTCAATGATGTCATGGATTAAGATATCATCAATAAGCTTGACAACTTGGTTCAATTTGGTGATAACAGAAGAAACATCCGCGTGAATCAACTCCAATAAGTCCAGGTAGCTTTTTTGAAGCTTGTATATCTTGTCCACTAGTTGCTTTTCTCGACGGTATCTCTTCCTCAGTTTCCACAAATTTTGTTTGAATCTCTTAACATCCAAGTATTTCTCCAAATGTCTACTAGTTTCAACTCTAAGAGAAAATTCTGTGTCTAAACCCAAGATTACATCAATATATATGATCATCATGTCGTCTTCGTCGTTCCTAATTAAAATATTGTCCTTCAACAAAGGGTCCATATGAACTTTATACCAAGTCATGTAGGCATGTGCACCTTTCTGAGAGAGAGAGAGAGAGAGAGAGAGAGAGTACAGTAGTATGATCAAGAAATAATAAATAAATAAATGTTAAAACCAACATGAGACGTTGGAATATGAGATGAATAGATGATCTAGTAGTAGGTATGTTTTAGGAGATGTACGTAGGAGTATACTCACTGGAATGGTATCCCAACAAAAGGCGCAATAGATGGTTAGGAGTGCAGCGTGTGAGGGATATAAGAAGAGCTTGTTGTTGAAGGAGGTGCCCACATCCCTCATATGCTGCCTAACGATGGCCTTTATGTCCTGCGGTCTCATCCAAGGGAAAACTATGACGTCATCAAAAAGACCCATGAACTCAAGCTCAAAAAGACCTGTAACCTACACATGCAAACAAATCTCTGCTCTGGGGGTTCGATCGATCATTTACAGAAAATGAAATGTACTACGTACATTAATTAATAATTTTGAAATGGAGAATATTAATTACCTTAGCAAAAAAGGGACGTAACTCGCATACATTGTAATGGTTTGGTGGGTGAAGGAGCGCCGCTTCTTTTAATATTTCTAGGAAAGGGCGTTTGTATAGGGCATCTTCATAGCATCTACACGGGAGAATTACTTCATGCCCTATATGTGATGATACGAGGATTAAGTCATGAGAGAAATCGACGCCCACACCATTTTCATCTCTCACCCTACCATCCCTTAATATATGAGAGACCAACTCAATGCTGCAATGCCCACCATTTTCAACATTTTCGAACATCACAACGCTGCCCCGTCTTTTATCCCTAAAATAAATTAAATGAGAAATATATAACGTACGTATGGTATGGGTTAATTAATTAATAATATTAGAATAGAGAATATTCTGACCTGTCTAGAACTTTGATAAGGCGCGAGATCTGTTTATACTCGGACATGTCAATTCTTAGAAATCTATCTTTGTCGTCGTAAATTTCCTGAGCGAGTGTTCGAGCAAGTCTTTTCCTTCCCCGACCATGACTTCCCAAAAATAGAAATGAACCAAAGATGGCTGCCGTCTTAGGTATACGTTTCGACAATGCACATGCTATTTTATGGATGACATCATCCAGCATAACTAGCTTGTCAGACAATGACCTCGACTTGAGTTGCTCGTGTAGCGGTGCCCTCTGGTAGAAAGGTGACTCGAAATATCTTAAGAAAAGACCAGTCATGGAACATGCCACCTAGAGACACAAGTGATACGATGCATGCTTAAATTCTACTTTCTGTACGTGTCTTTTTAATTTATATTTTAATTTTTTTCAAGATGTAAGCTATCTTAAGTAACTGCAGTGACAAATATATATCAAATTCTTCTATATATATATTAAGAAATGCAAGTTAATTTCGTATTTAGATAGAGCAGTAGTTATTTAATTAATTACCTGGGCAACATGAGATGGTCGGACAAGGCGTGTTTGTTTAAAAGCAGTAGGGATGGTGTGTTGAAGATGTGTATTCGCAGTGGTGAGTGATGGGAGCAATTTATTGATTAGGTGTAATTTGGTGGTCTCATCATGATCACTAGTATTTGTATTTGTGTGTGAATATTCCATAAAAGCAAGCATGTGGCGACGCAGATCCCTTAACAAGACCACTCTGTTGTTTGAATTCTCTCTCATCTGTGTTAGCTGCGGACCCCACTCCCTTGCAAAACATTCCCACTTGCTTCTCATCTCCGAGTATTCTCTCTCTACCTACCTAAATAGGAATAATTAATATTGAATTAATGTATCAAGTACTGGGACACGAGATATATTATATATATATATAATACAATAATAAAAATGATGTTAATAGGTAGGAGCTAGAGATCATCATATATATATATATATATATATATATATATCTGTACGCAAAGACGTACGTACGTACAGTGGGTAAAAATCGTGATCGGGAATCGTCATACTTCTCTTTACGTAGTTCGATGAGCTCAATAAAAGCACGATCAACACAGTATTCATCCCAATCCAAATTACTTTCTTCATCATCTAAATCCAAACTTTTCCTCAATTTCTCGCACGCTCTTTCCACCACTTGCATCTTACCCACATCCGGATCATTTCCACATTCTGTAAATTAAATTAAAATAACTCAATCACACAAACATCGACTATATATTATGTTGCAAGAAATGCCAATTCAGTATTTATATAAAAAAATGAAAATATAATTAAGAGAATAATTAATTAAAGAGGCAGAGCGATCCCCATGCAGGCATTCATCATAAATAATTAATGATATAAATCAAACGCAAATGATCACAAAATTAATTAATTAATGACCTTGAAGAATATGAGCAGCAGAAGTGAGTGCATCTTGAGCGATGAGAACACCGTACGTCATTTCCAACTCTTGTATCCTCGAAACTTCCATCTCCACCATTATATAACCTTTTTAATTGGATAACAAACAATATATATATATATATATATATAATTATTTCTCCCACTCCAATTTTATTTATTACTTCTGTAGCCCGTCAATCTGTTGCTCGATGTGGCAATATTACTATTTTAAGAAAGCCATTATAATTTATATGCATATAGAGAGAGAGAGATAAGCTCTCCACCAGCAATGAAAGGTCATCTGCCACCTTTAATTTTTGGTTTTTTAATTCCAATAACTACGTACCCACTAGAAATAGAAATGAAATATCAAGTTCAATTATATATGGTCTTTTCCTTATAAATACAATAAATTGAAATTAAAAACAAAATAAAAGAGAAACTAATAATTATATTTAATAATGAAATACAAATAGTACTATAGAAAATCTCATGTGTCTTTAGGGACTACGCAAATCATAGATAACATGTTCTACTTATTTGTCCATGCATGTAAAGTGGTTCGTGGTATCACTACAAGAATTTCACAGATTAGCGATGGAATTTTGCGTCGTTAATTTAACGGGCAACTGATAAACATGGCTTTTACATGCATTTGAGTAGTTGTATGGCTCATATTCGTAGAGTAATGCATGCGTTTGTTGAGTTTTTATACTAGTTTTGAGTTTCCGTGTGCTATTTGATGTTTTGGTGTTTCTTGTGCAAGTTTGAGCTGAATTTGAGATTTATCCAAGATCCAATTCAAGGAGGAAAGTTGTTAGAAAGATAGAGGATCAAGAGAGGGTCGCAATGCAACTTGAATCGGGTAAATCGGACGAGAAACGAGGGAGAACGGAGCGAAACGGTAGAGTGTGTCGGAGGATGCGCGCTGGCACGGACCGTGCTGTCCAACGGCACGGCCCATGCCATTAAACATGCAAATTTTGGACTCTCGGTAGCCACGGCACGGTCCGTGCTGCCAACGGCAAAGCCCGTGCCGCTTGTTTCCGGAAAATTGGTGTTTTTCCTTGTTTGGACTCTGTATTTCCCCAACTATATAAGGCTCTGCTTTGGACGATTTTTAGGGAACTTTTCACCCTATATTGAAGCAGAGAAGTGCTATGAAGACAGAGGAAGACGGAGATTGAAGATTTAAACATCCGGCATAAGTGTTTCATGTTTTTAATTTAATTTTGTCATGACTTTTGTAATGTATATTTTATTAGATTTCTATTTTGTCATAAGTGGCTAAACGCATATTAATTCTAGGGTTTGCAATGCATGATTGAAGCTATGTATTTAATTTAATCTTGTTATTTTTCCCTTCCGATTAATGTGTTCAAATGTTCAAGTGCTTTTGATTTCATGCTTAATTACTGATCATAATTGATGCATGCTAGCTAGTTAATTTGAGTCCTGGCGGAGATAATTAATTAGTGGGATTAATTGAATAATTTGATACACGTTCTAAGGAATCTGTAGGGGAATTTAAATCTGCAGTTCTATCGGGAGTTAGTAAATTAACCTAGAGACGAAAGTAATAGGTTGTTTGTTAATCTTCTTCTACCTTGAGACCTGGCGGAGATAGGTAGATATAATTCTGATTCCTCACCTTTAATCGGATTAAAATTGGGAAAGATTAGGATTAAATTGAATCACAGTGGATACATGTGTGCTGCATTCTCTAGGATTAGTATTTCATTAATTGTTTGACTTTGATTATTTGCTTAGTTTATTTACTTGTGTTTATTTGGTTCTAGTTTTGTTATTTTATTTTATTTAAATTCGTGCCTAGTTTTAGTAAACTCATATATTGGTAGCCTGGATAATAGAGAGTTGTTAGCTTAGCACTCAGTATTATCAAATATTCAGTCCCTGTGGATACGATACTCGATTCGCTTGCTATATTGCATTGTCCTGTGTTAGTTGCAGTTTAGTGCATAATAAATAGTGCATCAACTTTTTAGCGCCGTTGC
The DNA here is from genome assembly GCA_026008535.1 of Perilla frutescens. NCBI lineage: Eukaryota > Viridiplantae > Streptophyta > Magnoliopsida > Lamiales > Lamiaceae > Perilla > Perilla frutescens. The sequence goes on along the minus strand of BRKX01000010.1, from coordinate 46,061,813 downwards.
CGGGGACTGATTTTGATTTATATACTGATATTATTACTGACAAGGATTTATTACTTCAGGTAGTTTATGAGAACAAGGTCTACACAACCACACGTAGACCCGGTTTCTAATTCCCCTGATCGAGCTCATAGACAGAGGAATAAGGAGCGCAGATTAAAAGAGAGAGAGATGGCAGCCAACAAGGAGACTGAGATGGAAGCATTGGTTAGACGTCTGCAAGAGATGGAGCAGAGACTTGCTCAACAGACGGAGCCCGAATCGGAAGCAGCACCTCTAAATCAGCTGTATTGGGCTCCAACTGACAGATACTTAGGCATTAGATGGGGTGGCGGCATCGCCGGGAATAATTTTGAGCTCCGTCCTGCTCTGATTAACATGGTGGCTACCTAACAGTTTGGCGGACGGCCTACGGAGAATCCAAATGCTCATCTGGATGCATTTTTGGATATCTGCGACACCATTAAGATGAACGGTGTTAGTGACGACATCATTCATATGAGGATGTTCGTATTTTCTCTGAAGGATAGAGTCAAGGAATGGTTCAAAAGCTTGGACAAGGCGTCCATTACTACATGGGACCAGATGTGCCAGGCATTTCTTGCCAAGTACTTTCCTCCATCAAATGCGCAGAAGATCATTGCGGACATCACTCATTTCACTCAGATGGGGATGAGTCCATTTATGAGGCCTGGGAGAGATACAGAGATTTGCTGCGGTCTTGTCCACAGCATGGATTCAGCACAGATCAACAAGTCACACACTTCTACAGTGGCTTGACGATCAATACAAAGAGATTGGTGGATGCCTCAGCTGGAGGATGTTTGGTAAATCGCACTGCAGTTGAAGCACTGCGGATTATTGAAGAGATGACGGCTACCAGTTATCAGTGGCCAATGGAGAGACGAGAAACAAGGCCAGTAGCTGCAGTGGCCGATGTTGACGTGGATGAGTTGAGGGCTGAAGTTGACCTACTAAAGAAGCAAGTGCTTGAGAAGCGGCGAGCACAAATGGAAGTGAATGCCATTCAGCAGCAAGGTTCAGAGCTCTCTACGGTGGAAAATGTGAACTTCGTCAATCAGAGGAACTTCAATAGCGGCATTTACAACAAAGGACCGCAGGGATTCCAGAACAACAATTTGGCATATCATCCAAGCAATAAGAATCACCCGAACTTTTCCTATGCGAATCCCAACAATGCCTTGCAACCTCCGAGTCTTATTGCTCCTACTGCAGCCCCCGCTGAGCCAAAAAAGCCATCACTGGAAGACAATGTGGCATAGTTGATTTCTAATCAAAACATATTCATCGGGGCCACCGGCACAAAGATTACACAAATTGAAGGGACCGTGAGCGCCTTATCGAAGGAAGTGAATATGCTGGAAGTCCAAGTGAGCCAACTAGCAAACCAAGTGGCAACTCAACACAAGCCGGGACAGTTTCCAAGTCACACTGAGGTTAACCCGAATACTCACTGCAATGCCATTCAGGTGGTGTCCGGTGCTGCGCATCCTTCTGCATTGAAATTGACGCCTCCTGCAGCTCCAAAAGTGGCGCCACCTGAGCCTCTTCCTCCTGCTCCAAATTCTGTTGTTGATCATTTGTTTGACATCTTCAAGAAGGTACACATCAATATCCCTCTTCTAGATACTTTACGAGGTTTACCTGGTGGAGTTAGAATTTTGAAAGAGGCCATCTCGAGAAAGAAAAAGATAGAGGATGTGGAGATGGTCCATTTGGCGGAAGAGTGCAGTGATTGGCTGCAAAAGAAGCTACCGTTGAAGATGGCAGATCCGGGTAGTTTCACTATTCTTGTGAAGATTGGGAGATCTTATTTTGAGAGAGTGCTATGTGATTCTGGAGCTAGCATTAACTTGATGCCCTTCACTATTTTTAAGAAGCTGCAAGTGGGCGCTTTGAAAGAGATTGATATGAGAGTCCAGATGGCCGATAGATCATATGCCAAGCCACGAGGTGTTATCGAAGATGTGCTTGTCAAAGTTGCAAATTTGGTGTTCCCTGCTGATTTTGTGGTGTTGGATATACCCGAAGACCCCAAGATGTCTCTAATCTTAGGGAGACCGTTTCTAGCAACTTGTGAAGCGGAGTTGGACATGAAGAGAGGCACGATGACTTTGGGGATTGATAGACAACGAGTTATTGTTCAAAATCCTCCACCAAAAGATATCCCGCAGTGTGATGATGTGAGTTTGGCCCATAGCTTCATGGATGATCTGACCGACAAGCTGGAAGAGAAGCCAGTGATGAAGCCCCCAAAGATATATGTTTCTGCAGCTCCAAAAGCACAGTTATCTGAGATATGCATAGTTGTACAAGAAGATGGAGGATTTTCTACAGCTTCAGCACCCAAGAAGATGAGAGTTAAATTTCGAGTCTTCCGAAAGAAGAATGTGAAAGGAGCTATGCTCATTGCAGTGGCACCAGAGAAGCCAATAGTGGCAGTGGATAGCAGTCCTCGAAAGGGGCGACAATTCTGTTGGTTGGACTGCTGTTTTAGACCGCGTTGACTGCTGAGGTATCGTCTAGCTAAAGACGTTAAATAAAGCACTGAATGGGAGGTAACCCATCATTTTATCTGCTTTGTTTTCTTTCTTTGCTTTTGTTTTGTGTCTTGTTTTAGTGTGCTAACTTGTAGAAAGGTGTTTGGAGCCCAAAAGCTATTCTGAGATCATCCATGCCGGGTTTCGAGGTCCTTTTCTCCATGTTGGTGTACGGTGAGTTCGTTCCAAACATATCTTTTTTTTTGTTCCCTCCAAACTTATTCTCTTTGCAGTTGAATAAGTTTGGGGGAGGGGGATGGATTCGATATGTTTGGCAAGTGTTTTATTTCTTAGTGTCTTTTACTTTTATTTTTGTGGTTGAAAGCCATGTTTTTGGTGAACTCGTGAAATGCTAATGATGAAAAGGAGCGTTGTTTTGAAAAATATTGCATGAATTTGATGGATCTTGACTTGTTTGAATTGATGTACTTGAAATTGAAGTAAATGAAGCATGAATAGTCCTGTGAGCTTTTTGAGCCTTAACTGTATATCAATGCACAGTTTGATTTCCTTCATGGGTGTTTGTCATGCATGCTTTGGTGTGTCTAGAACTTGCCATGGTTTCTATTCGAATAATCTCGATTATGTATAGAATTTAGAAGAGATTTGAGGCCATCTTTTCATAGCCACATCAATTCCTAAACACTAACCGGAAAAATTGATCCTTGCTAGCCAATTTTGAGCCATAATTGCCTTTTGTTCATGAACTTGGATGATAGGGGGTTCGGAAGGTGAATAAGGGTATCTTGTTGTGGAAAATAGTGTTTTTGTGGGGAGAGAGTGGAGATGATATTGGGGTGAAAAATATTCTCATAAGCTCGAGGGTTGAAAAAGAAAAAGAAAAAAAATCGAAAAAAAAGAGAAAAAAAATAAGAAAAAATTGTATGGAAGAGAAACAAAAAAAAAACAAATATTGAAAGGTAGCAATTGAGAATGTTTGCTATTTGTTGGCTTGGTTGTATTTTTATTGTTGAGATGAGCATAAGAGAATAATATTTTGAAGTGTAAGGGAGTTGGAAAGAGTTGGAAGATGGATTGTATATCCATACTTGTGGTTGGAGTTGAAAAAGGTTGTGAGTGTGTTGAATTTTCGAGTCACTTAGCCAAAAATTCATAACCTTAACCAATGTCCCGACATTACATCTTAAATTAAAGACCTCATTGATCTTTATTCTTCTATGATTGAGCATGAGTGCTTTAGACGATTGCCGAGCCTATGGGTAACACTTTTGTATTGCATTTGATTCGATGAACGTTATTTGATACACTTGTGAGATGAACGATACACATATCGGTGAGGTTCATGCTTTGTTTATGGATATTAATTGTGCTGAGATTTGGATAAGTTGATGGATGTTGAATTTATGCAATTAAAATTATTTTGAGCATGTTCGTGAAGCATTTATGATCGAGTTTACTTGTTCTCCTCCATGTTTATATTTTCTTAATATTCTTCTCATTGTTCGAGGATGAACAATGGTTCAAGTTTGGGGGAATGATAAACATGGCTTTTACATGCATTTGAGTAGTTGTATGGCTCATATTCGTAGAGTAATGCATGATTTTGTTGAGTTTTTATACTAGTTTTGAGTTTCCGTGTGCTATTTGATGTTTTGGTGTTTCTTGTGCAAGTTTGAGCTGAATTTGAGATTTATCTAAGATCCAATTCAAGGAGGAAAGTTGTTAGAAAGATAGAGGATCAAGAGAGGGTCGCAACGCAACTTGAATCGGGTAAATCGGACGAGAAACGAGGGAGAACGGAGCGAAACGGTAGAGTGTGTCGGAGGATGCGCGCTGGCACGGACCGTGCTGTCCAACGGCACGGCCCGTGCCATTAAACATGCAAATTTTGGACTCTCGGTAGCCACGGCACGGTCCGTGCTGCCAACGGCAAAGCCCGTGCCGCTTGTTTCCGGAAAATTGGTGTTTTTCCTTGTTTGGACTCTGTATTTCCCCAACTATATAAGGCTCTGCTTTGGACGATTTTTAGGGAACTTTTCACCCTATATTGAAGCAGAGAAGTGCTATGAAGACAGAGGAAGACGGAGATTGAAGATTTAAACATCCGGCATAAGTGTTTCATGTTTTTAATTTAATTTTGTCATGACTTTTGTAATGCATATTTTATTAGATTTCTATTTTGTCATGAGTGGCTAAACGCATATTAATTCTAGGGTTTGCAATGCATGATTGAAGCTATGTATTTAATTTAATCTTGTTATTTTTCCCTTCCGATTAATGTGTTCAAATGTTCAAGTGCTTTTGATTTCATGCTTAATTACTGATCATAATTGATGCATGCTAGCTAGTTAATTTGAGTCCTGGCGGAGATAATTAATTAGTGGGATTAATTAAATAATTTGATACACGTTCTAAGGAACCTGTAGGGGAATTTAAATCTGCGGTTCTATCGGGAGTTAGTAAATTAACCTAGAGACGAAAGTAATAGGTTGTTTGTTAATCTGCTTCTACCTTGAGACCTGACGGAGATAGGTAGATATATTTCTGATTCCTCACCTTTAATCGGATTAAAATTGGGAAAGATTAGGATTAAATTGAATCACAGTGGATACATGTGTGCTGCATTATCTAGGATTAGTATTTCATTAATTGTTTGAGTTTGATTATTTGCTTAGTTTATTTACTTGTGTTTATTTGGTTCTAGTTTTGTTCTTTTATTTTATTTAAATTCGTGCCTAGTTTTAGTAAACTCATATATTGGTAGCCTGGATAATAGAGAGTTGTTAGCTTAGTACTCAGTATTATCAAATATTCAGTCCATGTGGATACGATACTCGATTCGCTTGCTATATTGCATTGTCCTGTGTTAGTTGCAGTTTAGTGTATAATAAATAGTGCATCAGTGACAGAATGGCGATGGAAAATGTCCGTCTCGTAAAATTTGTTGCTAAAAAAATAAGTCAACGGAATATTCCGTCGCCAAATATAGCGACGGACTTCGCGACGGAATATTCCGTCGCCTGAAAGTGTCATTGTGAATTGTCGTCAAATTGGGGCGACCAATCAGGCGACAGACGTGTTCCGTCACTATTGTTGGCGACGACATCCGTCGCCAAATTAAAAAAACAATTTAATTTATAAAATTGAAAAAAATGGGTTACAGAACATTTTCGTCACTATTTTTGTTTTGTTTTTTTTAATTAATTTTGGTTTTTATTTTCGATTTTCTTAATTCCTTTTTCTTTTTAAATATTTATTTGTAATCAAATATAATAAAAGATCATAAAACTAAATATATATATATATATAATTGTACATAATTTAATATAAATGTATAATACATATAGATAAATATTCAAATTGTAACATAATAACAGTAACAGTACAATTATGTGCCCGACCCCTCATCCTGCCTTCATGGCCTGCTTCTCCAACACCTGCTGCACAGTCACCTACTCCACCACCTCTAGTCATCTGACAAAAACAACTTATAAAGAAAAAGTCATAAAGACAAAGACAAAATACTAAAAATAAAAAACATAAAATTCAAAAAAGACCAAGTTATGAAGACATTCAATACGATCAATTCTTCAATACTAAAAATAATTATTTTGTATAGCAAACATAATTAACACTATCAAATATCATCATCTAGCTCTTTATCACTAAGTTCTTCATCAGATAAACTGATCTCTTCATCATCCGATGCAGATTCATAAAGATTGATTTCTTCAATATCTACCAAACCGCCCGCTGGGTGAATGGGTAATGGATCATCATCAACATCTATAACGGAAGCTTGTAAATCGAAATGTTCATCATCTTGAAATGGTGGAGATATACTTGATGGTGGTGCGTTGGAGGGAACATCTACATTCGATCTGACATTTATCTTACAAACTGCCAACCAATCACTCTTCGACCGATTCAAACTCGGGTATGAGCAATATAACACTTGGGTTGCCTGGGTAGCCAGCACAAATGCACCCTCTCCTGTATATCTACGTCCTTGGTGAACGAATATCATTTTATAAGCAGGATGGACCATTATCCCCCCGTGTTGACGTATCAAACCATTCATACTTGAATAATATCGTCTTCTTAATTGGAAGACCAGGATATTCAACCTCCACAACCTCTGAAAATCTCCTGTAGTAATCACTCTCATCGGTGGTGTAATTAGTGTCTTTAACACACACTCCACTATTGATTATGGCTCTTCAGGACCCATGTGACACCGTGTGAAATTTATACCCATCCACGAAGTAGCCATGAAAAATACTAATTCTACGTGACGGACCAACTGAGAGATCTACCAACAATTGAGAAACATTGTTTGAACGATCCTGAGCCTATGAAAACACGCAAAGTAGGACAAATTAATATTTCATTTCAAGTCTAACAAAATAAAACATAAACAAACTTACAAAATTGGCAAACCAATCTGGAAACGCTTGATCTATTGCCTTATCGATGTCAGATGTTGAGATATTCGGATTATGAGCCGTCAATTCTGAAACAAACAACCTTCAACAAGAGAAAATAGATGAATATTAGAATTAATTATATAGTATACGAAAGAACTTTATGGAGATTGAGTGATTATAACTTACAGAACATATTGATCAATCACTTCTTGACAGTTAAGCAATACGTAGATTCGTATAGCCTTATATTCACCATCTATCAACCACCTTCTTGACACTTTGCCAAAAACTCGGCCTGGAAGTGTGAAGATTGATAGATTATCTTCAGAATCATTGATATTATCATCTCCACCATCATAATTTCGAGGCATGCTCATGTGCCTCATCATAACATGATCCTCAAAATAGTGCGAGCAGAATGGTGATGCTTCTTCAACTAAATAAGAATTGAAAATTGATCATTTAACTCTTGTTTTATCCCTCATGTTGTTCTTTAACTTCCTCAAGTATCATTCAAATGAATACATCTATCGATACTGTACTGGTCTAACAATTCGAGCTTCGTCAGCCAAATGGACTGGCAAATGCTCCATCGAGTCGAAAAAACTTGAAGAAAATATGTGTTCAAGCTTACACAATATGATGGGAATGTTCTCGTGCAAGTGACACATATCATCCATCTTAATATTTCTGTAACACAAATCTTTGAAAAATAGGCTCAGTTCTGTGATGGCCTTCCAAACATTAGGCGGGAGAAGTTCTTAAAAAGTAATAGGCAGGATTCGTTGCATGAAGACGTGACAATCATGACTCTTCATCCCAAACATCTTCAGTTTATTCATATCCATACATCTGCTCATGTTCGATACATAGCCGCTCGGGAATTTTAGTTCTTTCACCCATTCAAATAGAACATTTATCTCCTTCTTGTCCAGAGTGTAACTCGCTTTCGGGTACTTTCTTGTGCGCTGATCAAGCTTCAGAGCAGATCTGTTACAATAGAAGTTTAATTCTTGTCTGAACTTTGAAGTATCTTTTATTTTGCCCTTGACATTTAGCACGGTGTTGAAGATATTATCAAATACATTCTTTTCTATGTGCATAACATCTAAATTGTGACGAATCAACAATGAACTCTAGTATGGCAAATCCCAGAATATGTTTTTTTTTCTTCCAGCCACACCCTGTAGATTTATATATTGCAGCATTGTCATTCGACTCAGTCACCTTCTTCAACCCCGATCCATCTATTTTCCTCAATATTTCAGCTCCGGACTTCCCTTGTGGAGGCTCTCTCCAACACATCTTGTTCTTCATGAATGCGGTTCTATTTTTGCGGAATTGGTGATCTCCAGGCAAGAACTTTCGATGGTTGTCAAACCATGATTGTTTACTAGAACAAGCAAGTGTAAAGGAATCTGTCTTATCCATACAGTGTGGACAAGCCAACCTTCCTGCTATACTCCAACCAGATAACATTTAATAAGCAGGGAAATCACTAATAGTTGTTTAGTGTCTAATTGTGTCATTTTAATTTATTTATTTTATTGTGTTTAGTATTTATTTTGTTTAATTTTATATTGTTATGTGTTGATTTTATGTGTTTATTGCTCTAATGGTGGATTGTGCCAAGTGTTGCAAAACTTGAGCTTTTAATTATAAAAGCAGGTATTTTATGGAAATTGGTGGCAAGTGGAAAAATTGGTTAAATTGGAGTCTTGAGATTGTGAAGAAAAAAATGAGAAATAGCACCCGCGCCAGCGGGCTACACAGCGTGGACGGGCAGGCACCAGGCCGAGACCCACGCAGCCCCGCGGCGCCCCCGCGGCGCCCGCCACGCAGCCCCGCCGCACCCCGCGCCCCCGCGGCAGCCTCTGCCCCTGCGGCGGCCCCTGCCCCTACGGCGCCAGCCCCCGCGGCGGCCCCTGCCCCCGCGGTGCCAGCCTCTGCCCCCACGGCGCCAGCCCCCGCCAAGCGCCCTACCCCCGCGCCGCCGCACCCCGCCGCCGCGCGGGGTGCCTCCCTCTCCCTCTCGAGTCCAATTTTTCTCTCCGTTTTCTCTGTGCGATCTCTCTTTTGCCTTCCATTCCCCTCTGATGTTTTATTTTTATTTAAATCTTGGATGATTTGGCAATTTTTAATTGCTAAGATCTATAGGTTATTATTCCCTAAATCCCTAGAGTTGGACTTTTGCTCCCAAAAATCTCCACAAATCTTTGCATTAATGGAGCCCTTACCATCACCTCACATCACCTTCTCTCTCTCTCTCTCTCGTATCTCTCTTCTCTCTCATATCTATTGGAGATTTTTGGGGGATTGACTATCATCATTCACTACCATTCCATTCATCTCTCTCTACACACCACTCCATCTTTTCCATCCTCTCCATTCTCTCTACACACACACTAAACACACAAAATCTCTTCACCACTCTCTCACCATTTTCACCATCATCATCTTCACAAGAAAGAAGAGGAGAAAAGAAAGAGCAAGGGGATCGAACCAAGAGAGACGGAGAAGAGACGAGACGGACCGACGACGAGCCATCCGCGGAAGCTAAGCTCGGAGGAGGCTTATCTTGTGTTTTTCTTTACATTTCTTGGATGTATTTGTGGAGATTGTTCCAAACTCTTGAAGGATATGTGATATTGTAAAAGTTATTGTTATTTACATTTGATTTATGAGATGACTTTCTTCTATGATATTCATGTGGTTTTGAGCATGTTCAGTGGCTAATCTCTCTATTAGGGGGTAGAGGATCGATGTGGTTTTGATCTATGCTTGTTCTTGTTGATTGTTGTTGTTGGAATCGTGATTTTTCATGCCTAGGTACTTGATCACTACTTGAACATTGATAGGATTTAGAGGAGTCTTGATTGTGAATCTAAATCCAGAAATTGGTTCATTCGACATTAGGTGGATGGGGTTCCTAAGCCTAATATGTCAATCTTGCTTGTACGATGTAGCTAAGAGAGGTTTAACGGATAGACGGTGACAGTAATTGAAGTTAAACTAATCGGAAGGGTCTATCGTATTTGTGAGAGTAGCAATATCAACTTGAATAAAGCATAGTGATAAAACCATTGAGAGAATCTACACCCTAATACCTTAATCCAACTTATTTCCTCCAATCTTAATTTAATTTGTGTTTTTGCATTTAGTTGTCTTGCTTAATTGTCTATTTTGAATTCCTAGCATAATCATCATCAACCCCCTTGTTATAATGTTTAGATTTTATTTTAGTTATTTAGTTGAAAGCATGTGTAGCCTTTAGATAATTCTTTCCTATAAAGTCTTCCTTGAGAGATCGACTCGGGTTAAGCTTATTGCTTCTATAATTGACCCCATCCAATTGCGGATGTGATCCTAAGTAGTTGTCTCGTGAGCATAAACCGGAAATTATAAATAGTAAATTTGTGGACCGTGAAACAATAGTCCACAGTAAAGCTGTATGCATCTGGAAGTTCTGCTTCAATGAGATATCATATGTTGGCACACTCTCGTCTCAAAGTTGTATTAGTTCATCGATTAGTGGTTGTAAGAACACTTCAATATTCTCCTTCGGATTCCTTGGCTCGGGAACAAGAATCGTAAGAAACATGTGTTGTTCTTTCATACACAACCAAGGTGGCAAATTATATAGTGTGACTATCACAGGCCAAGAGGAATATTGTTTGCCTGTTTGTCCAAATGGCTGAAAACTATCAGTGGAAAGACCCAATCTAACATTCCGGCTTTCAGCTGCAAAGCTAGGAAATGTCATGTCTAGGTGCTTCCATGTAGGTGAGTCGTTTGGATGATGCATAACCCCATCATTAAGTGATGTCGCATGCCAACGCATCTCTTCAGCGGTAGCTTTAGATGCGTACAACCTCTTCAGTCTTGGAGTAAGAGGGAAGTAGTACATCATTTTCTGGGCTACTTTCTTCACACCCCTGTTCTGGTTAGAACGTCTTGCAGTGTGATAATGTTCTTTATTGCAGTGTTTGCATCTCATCAAGTCAACGTCATCCTTCCAATACAGCATGCAATTATCTGCACAACAATCGATTTTCTCCACCGGCAAATCCATACCACGCAGAAGTTTCTTCGTACTATAGAAGTTACTGGTGACCATATTATTTTTGGGCATACCCTCTTTTAAAAGACTTGTAAATTGGTCAAAACACCTATCTGATAAGTGATGCTCAGACTTCAAGGCCATCAAATGGGCCACGAGAGACAATTGTGCGTGACTCTCACAGCCCGGCCACAGTTCATTGTTTGCAGCAACCAACATATCATAAAAGCGTTAAGCTTCAGGATTGGGAGCTTCTTCAACACCACTCATCTCATCATACACAAAATCCAGCCCAGCAGCATCCATCACCATCGTGTGATATGTATTCGGTTCGTACATGTCAACTAAAGTTTCAGCCACACTCATCTCTCCATGAAAGGTCCATGTGTAATAATTCGACACAAAACCATTCTGACAAATGTGCATTCGGACCTCAAATGAATTTCTCTGAGGCCGATTCTTGTACTTTGCACATGGACACTTCATATTTTCCCCATCTAAAAACACTGGATGGCTGGTGGCAAAGTCTATAAAACTTTCGATCTTTTGTGCAAATTCTAACAAATCAGATCTATCGCGACTCCGTTGATACATCCAAGCTCGACTAGAGACTTGATTCATACTTGCCTAAATTATAAAATTAATTAGGAAAAAATTCGGCAGCATAACGACGTGAAACCTATATTTTGACCAAGTCATCGACGTAATTTAACTAGGTTCTGGAATTAACTAGTAAAAACCAAACACCAAACACCAGAGAGATCGAGGGGCCCTTCTCCCAAACCAAACACCAGAGGGATCCAGGGGCCCTCGTCCCATTTTCTAACTACGTACAATTAAAATAGAGGGATCCAGGGGCCTCGTCCCATTTAACTAACATGCTTTAATAAATTCAAATTAACATGCTTTAATAATTTCAACTAACATGCTTTCAAAAAATCAACTAACATGCTTTCATAAATCCCAAAGTAACATACTTAAATAAATTCAAGAAAAATGCTATAATTAATTCAACTAACATGCTTTCAAAAGAAATGTGCAAACAGTATTTTTCCTTCATTTTTTAGGATATAATTGTGGAAAGTTTTGGAATATTTTATAGAAATTGCATTCTCTTTGAACACATTTATTTTTATTAATAATGATAAGTACGAAATATTTTTATCATTTATTTTACCTTATGTTCATTTTTTTAATAGGAAATGAAAGAAGAGGGAACGTGATCCACCCTTGCTCATTTATGTATAGTTTTTTTTTTTGCTTTCTAAATTAATAATACAAATGTAATTGATGGTATACATTATGGATTAATAATTTTTACTCACTAATAATTTTTATTCACTAATATTCACCGTGTGCCTTTAATAGACAGTCTTCTTTGTTGATTGTTACAAACTCACTTCATTGATTTGGAGCAGGTGCTCTAAACCAACTATTTTGCATAATAATCAGATTTAACAAGGGCCTTTTTTATTCAATAATTTCACACAAATAATATCAATTTGTCTCAAACATCAAATAACCAAATAGCATCAAATAACCAAATAGCTCTTCTTGTCTTAAACACATCAACATTATCAATTAACACATCATTAACATAATTCACACATAAACACATCAACATTATCAATTAACACATCATTAACATGATTGACACATAAACACATCAACATATCAATGAATTAAAACATAAATTAAAAAAAATGAAATAGAAAGCTTACCTCTCTGCAGGCGGCGGCGGTGTCTGCGCGGCGTCGGCGGGCGGCGGGCGAGCAGCGGCGGCGGCAGACGACGTGCTTCCGGCGTGTAGAGCCCTCCCGATCGGGGGTGGAGGCAGAGAGAGAGGGAAAGAGGGGCAGAGGGAGAGAGAGAGAGAGAGAGAGCGGGAGGGGGACGACGGCGGGGGGCGGGGAAGGGGGGATTAGGGTTTAATTTCAATTTGGGGAAAGAGGGTCTCTCGCCCGTATATTACTAGACGGGGCGACGGACTGTTCCGTCGCCTGTTCTTTTTTAAAAAAAAAAAAATTAAAATAAGGCGATAAAATTATTTCGTCGCCTTATTATTTCGGGAAAAATAAATAAAAAATAAAATAAGACGACGGAATAGTTCTGTCACCTTATTTTTATATCATTAAAAATAATCAAAAAATAAATAAAAAACGGAAGGTGACGGAAATTGTCTGTCGCCAAGTCCGTCGCCGATTGTGGCTGTCGCTTTTCCGTTGTCTTTCCGTCGCCCGTTTTGACGGAATACATTTCGTCGCCTTAAACTGGTTTTCTTGTAGTGTATTATAATTTTAAATTGAGAATATCTTCGTACTTAGGGTTGTAAATGAGCAGAGCTATATATATTCAATTCGACCAAAGCTCGTTTAGTGAAGCTCATTAATATATATATATATATATATATATGATAATTAATGAAAAAATTAATATTCTTATGCGGGTGTGTTTATTTCCACTTCTTGCAATAGTTGAGGGGCCTATTGAGATGTTCTAAATTTGCAGTGTCCATGTGAGACCCAGACCAATATTTCAAGGGTTTATCTGTACCCTTTTCCCCAAATAAACTTGTGCTGTATATGACTGAAAGAAGCTAATATTATAAGTTAATTTGTTTAATTGATTACAGATGATGAGTAGGGGCAGTTACAACAAATTATTGAGCATGAGCTGGCATCAAATACGTTCATTCAACTTTTATAGAATTAAACTCAGAAAGAACTGAAGGAGGATGCTTGATTACATTGATCGATCCATAACATCTATCGTCTTCTATTAAAAAAGGAAAAAAAAAACCTCACATTTTTTGCATGTGATTTCGACAAGACTATGCTAGGTTAATAGCTTGTAGAACAATATATATATATATATATATATATATATAATTATAAGATATATTCAAATTAGAGTAAGCAAGCTATGCACATTTTAAACCAAATTGAACTGCATGGTATGGATGCGCGCGGATGTACTTTCTAACGGAATGTACGTACATTCAAAAAAAGGGAACTCATTTTCTGCTAAAAAAAAGTGTACTCATTTATTGTTGAAATTCATTAAAGTCTAGACCAAGTCTAGTCTACTCCGTACTCCGTAGATAAAGGTAAAATACTATAAATTTTTTAATTATATCAAATGTTTATATTTTACAAGTAACCCAAGATTTGTGCTTATTTTATGTCCGAGTGAAATTTTTTTTTGAATATATGCATGTGACATATTTATTTATTTTATACATCGGAAGTTCAATCCATGAAAAGAAGAAAAAAAAATCAAGTCTCCAAATTACATAAATCTTAAAAGTAAACAAAACCTACATGATCATAAGCCATGTTAATTGAGTTTGAATTTATTAACTGCATAAAATTTTATAAGTTCTAACTTCCTTTCTTCAATTGAAGCTAACGTTATTTGTTCTGGTCCATTCGTCGACACCTAATTAAGCTGAGGAGGTCTGATCGAAGATCAAAACCCGTACTACTCTTGATCCAAAAAAAAACATTAATGTAGTCTAAAAGTTTCGGGTCATCTATTATGATAAATTAAACTAATAAAAAAAAGATTAAGAGTATTTGAGAAGAGTGTAATGACTTTTACCAATGGGGAGATTTTAGACTATTTATAATATTATGGATCTTTTTTTTATTATTTTTTGAGAAAAGAGAGGGACTAATTAATACCATTTTTTTAGTCTCCACATGATGAATTAATTATCCGTTTGAGGACATGCATGAAGAGATAAGAAAGATTGGTGGAAAAGTGTGTATAGCTAGCTAGCTATAGCTGGTACGTAACCGCCAAATGATCATAAAAAATGTGTGTTGCAAATGAAGTCTATAAAATGAAGCATTTGACGTTGGTGGATATTACTCAGAAATCAGAATTAATACTCTCTTCCTCGTTTAATTTCCGTAAAAGAAAGAAAGAAAGAAAGAAAGAAAGAAGAAAAAAGAATGGCGGCTCAACTGTATGATGTGCTTCGAGAGAGTATGTGCCCTCTTTGCAGGAATGAATTTGAGGATGGAGAAGTTGTTTCATTTCATGGGCCGTGTTGGATACATCCAATGTGTGGAGGATGCCGTGCTGAATGGCGGAAAACCCAGCTTGATGTTCTCAAGGTTTACCCTACATGTCCACCCTGTCAAAGAGAATACAATATATTTGATGAGATCAACATCAAACTTGAGCCATGGCATGAAAGAGGGGTGGTTGATTACCCTCCACAGCCAGAAGGACATGTTGGAGTTCGGAATTTAGCCGGGCACCAGGCACCTTGCTGCGACAAAGGTTACACTATTGGAGACTATGTCATTGCTTCCTCCTGCAGTGGTGGCGGACTTGGTGGTCATCAAGTTCATTTCATGCATGCCTGGTGCTTCTTGGCAAACCGGATGAGCGTTGATGGTAATAGCCTTCACTATGAGGATCCCTTTCATTGTTTCACTTGCAGCGCCCTGTATGCTCCCACGAACGCCTTGACATGTCATTTGCTCAAGCTTGATGGTGAAGAGGCGAAATCTGAGCATGAGGACAGTAAAAAGGATGAAGATCAGGCAGAACCTCATGAGCGTGAGGTCGACAATGAAGACGTCGAAGAGGATGAAGAAAATGAAAGTGGAACTGATAATGATGATGAGGATGAGTTCTATGAGGATGAGGCAAATGCGGAGGAAGATGATGATCAGGAAAATGAAGCTTATTATTCCACGTCAAGCGACCAAGAAATCAATCACGAGGAGGAGGAGGAGGAGGAGGAGGAGGAGGGTTCTAATGACAATGACGACAGTGATGGATCAAATCAGTGATCGGTTTGCTTCTCGGTTTTTTTACCTAATAGTATATTTTATTTCCGATATGTTTTCGTATATTCAGTTCCAGTATTAAATTCTTGAAATCTCGATCACTTTATTATCTACTTTGTTATGTTATGTGTTATGTTAATTCATGTATTCGGTTGTGTAAACTTGATCATGATATTATAATTCGGCTTTATATTAGTATTGTTGTAAGTCTTATTAGTGTTTTGTTGGAAACTAATATTATACATGTTCTCTATGTTAGCCATTTCCCACTCTGTCCCGATTCATTTCTTATTCATTCTTCATGGAAACTAGCTAGTTCTCAATCTTCTAAAAAAAAATTAAAAACTAGTTTTCAAGGTTCTTTAGGAAATTTTTCAATGGTATATTTTATTATAACAAACTTAATTCTATACGTATGCACTTCCAAATCTTTACATATATAGCTACGTTAATATTTCACAGGGATTATAATTATCGTGTGGACGTGTAGTTTCCTTTCAATTAAGTTGTGGTATCACATTTTAAGTCTATAGTAGAATGCATTGAAAAGAAAGCAATATAAATCATGTATGGTGGCTACAAGCTCGAACAAGATGGCAAAAGCTCGAACACCCATATTTTCTAATGAACTGAGCTCGACAACAGGGTGTTCAGCTCGGTTTGGCTCGATAACATCCTAACCTATATAAGCTATAAGTCTATAACTTATAGAGTTCCATATCCATTAATAGTACATTTTTTCTCATTTTCAACATAAATGATTATTCAACACACTTTAAATTAAGGGGGACTTGTGTGAGACTGTCTAACGGATCTCCTTACGTTAGACGGATATTATTTGACCCACAAAGTGGTCCACCCTCCTTTTCCATTTTCTTTTTGATTTTTTTTAATGATCCCCCTTCTCCTCTTTTATTTGATATTCAATTTTTAATTTTTTTTTACATCTAAATTTTTCTTCTTTTTTTTTTCTTTTTTTGTAAGTTTTTTTTTGCCCACCCCTCATCCTACCCTACCCCACCCTCTCTCTAATACTTTCGTCAGTTTTTTTCTTCTTTTTTTTTTCCCTTTTTCGTCAGTTTTTTTTTCGGCTCCAATTTACGCTTCACTACGAAGAGTTAGAAGTTGTGTGTTTTTTTAATGATTTTATTAATAATACTTCATCCATAATTAATGATACTTCACATCAATGTTATTGATACTTCACCAGATAAAAGTTATATTTTCATTAAAATGAAAATTACCGATAATTAAGCATTAGTTATTAAATTAACAACAAAGAAGTATCATTAATTATGAAGTAAGTATCACTAGTAATAAAAAATGAAGCATCACTAATATAATGAGTAGTTACTACTCACTATCATGTTCAATTTTTGAATTGCAACATTTTCTTTTATGTAGCTAATGATTCAATTTTTGAATTGCAATATGTTTGAATTGATATTTTTCTTTCTAATTAGTGATACTTTCTTCTGCAATTAGTGATACTTTTCTTCTAATTAGTGATACTTTCTTTTGCAATTAGTGATACTTTTCTTTCTAATTAGTTATAATTTCTTCTGCAATTAGTGATACTTTTCTTCAATTGGTGATATTTTCTTCTGCAATTAGTGATACTTTTCTTTCTAATTAGTGATACTTTCTTCTGCAATTAGTGATACTTTTCTTCAATTAGTGATACTTTCTTCTGCAATTAGTGATACTTTCATTTGCAATTAGTGATACTTTTTCTCATAGTAATGAGACTCCGCTTCACCCCATAAATAATGATAGTCATATGTGAGTTAATAATACTTCACCTCATAAATAATGATACTTTGGTTAATGATATACTATACTCATAGTTAATGATACTTTATCTTATAATTAATGATACTTTTATTTTTGGCTCAATAATTAGTCAACCGTCAGAAAAAAATATATATTTTTTTTAAAAAATAAATGTATACCCTGAGAAAACTATATTATAATTATTAAAAAAAAGAGAGAAAAAAAGAAACAAAAAAGAAACGAAAAAAAGAAGAAGAAAGAAGAAAAAAAGAAGAAGAAAGAAAAAAGAAGGAAATGAAAAAAAAAGGAGAAGAAAGAAAGAAAAAAAAAATAAAAACAAAATTTGCACAGGAAATTGAATTTGAGAATTTGATTTTTCCTACAATTTTAGTAGAAGAAAGAAGAAAACGTGCTAGTATTTTAAAAATAAATGTATACCCTGAAATTGAATTGAATTAATTTATTTTTTTTAAATTCAATTTATTTTAGGTTATATTTTTTATTTCAAAAAAAATAATTTTTGAAATAAATATATAATCTAAAATTAAATTGAATTAATTTATTATTTTTTATTCGATGTCTCGCACGACGCTAACGGGTGAACTCGTATGTTGCGCTTGATATACAATAACTATTAAAAAAAAAAGAAAAAAAGGAAAAAAAAAAGAAACGAACAAAAATGAGAAGAAAGAAAGAGAAGAAGAAAGAAGAAGAAAAATGAGGGGTGGGCTGTTGGCCCAACAGCCAACAACAGCAAACGAAAACCAAAAATAAAAAATAATAAAAAATCTGCTAGGGCGGGTCTGGGCGGGTTGGGTATTATTTGACCCGTCTAACGTAAGAGAGTCGTTAGATGGTCTCATATAAGTTTTTGTCTTAAATTAAATGTTTCAACTTTCAATAGAACAAGTACAAGTGTATATATATATATATATATATATATAGGGTAGGGTTGACATGAGAACCATTCCCCATGTGGGAACTAGGAACTAATCTCAACCACACAATGCTTTAATCTCAATGGTCCAGATTTAAATAAAAAGGTGGTGGCATAATGATAAATATGAGGAAGTCAAACTTACCCCTGGTCAAAGTTGACATCAGTATCTTTACACAAAATTTATTTAAACTTTAAACATCCATAGTTTGCTCATTTTTTTTCATTAGATTATCGCAAATTATATATCAAATTAAAGCTCTTTTCTTACTCTTTCATTTAAGATCCATTGTTCATATGTTTATTCGAAAATATATTTTTTCGTCCATAATAGCGTGATGTTAAACTTAGAATAACATGACAAAATATTCACGATAACATGAAAGTATACACATAATAGCATGAAAAAATATTCATAACAACATAAAAAAAGATTCATAAAACACATAAATTTTACTCATAATAGCAGTAGTAGTGTTCGTTAATAGTAGGACATTAACTGTTCATACTAGCATGTATATATATATTCATATTAGCATATATATATGTTCATAATAGCATGATAGTACTCTCATTTTAGCATAGCGAAATTTATAAGAATAGACAACAGTTTTAAAGTGTTGTCTATATGATTTCCGAAAATTATGTTCAAACATTACAAGTTTGTCACCCCGCCTTTGACCAAAAATTGACCGAATCTTAGCTATCTAAATCAAAGCAATGGATGGATGAGATGAGTTCCTAGTTCTCATATGGGGGCTGCGTTCTCATTTAATCTGTTCCCTATATATATATATATATATAAATATATATATATATATATATATTTATATATATATCATTTATCTTTATTTTGCTCAATGTTAATTTAATAACAGTTCGTTTGTAATGAAACAAATTAACAACTGAAGTTTTATACTATAGCTTTATTCTTAATTTTAATTTTTGTTCATTATTCTTAGTTTAGTTTAATATTAGTTTAATTAGGTTGAGCTGATTTTTTTTTTTATTTTCTTTGGAGATTTTAATTATTTTATCAATTTTTATTTATGGTTAAAGTAATTATTATAAAAATATAATAATAATAATAATAATAATAATAATAATAATAATGTAACACCCCAATTTCGGAGAATTAAGATGCTAACAAAAGGTTAAAATAAATTTTCTAATTTTACAAAAATTTCGTATTTAGAGAAAATATTTATATAATAAATATTCCCTAATTTTAAAATCAACAAATCACGACTTGAGAAGACTATTCAAACAGCCAATCAGTCAATCACATGCAAGTTCAATTCACGACTAGTCAACGTTGACAGTCTACTATTTTCAAAGTCCAAAATAGCGGCAGAATAAAATAAGATTTTTAGGATATTTTAATATAATCCAAAATAGTAAGTGGAAGTATAACATGATCTAATATTGACCATAGTCAATATTCAACATTCAAAAATCAAAATACATATTATGACATGGTCCAAAATAAACCAAAAACGCTGTGTCCACGTCAGCAGCCTCCATCACTTCATACCTGAAAAACATTTTAGAAACGTGGGCTGAGTGCCAGAAAACACTCAGTGGGCATGCTTATCCTATTCATCCAAGCACATATAAACATTTTTCATCTCATATGGCCAAACAATTTATCATTCATTTGAGATCAATTAATGCGCTCAATTAATCATGCGTGGAGACAGACCCTATGTGATCGCATAACTATATTTCAATAGATGACAATACCTGAATTCATCATGCAGGTCAAATCACATCCACGAAGAATGAAAACATTACATTCATATTGAGTAAAATCTCAATTCATTTAAGCATGGACGAAAGCATTTAAAACATGTTCGTAAAGGTTTTGGTTAGCAAAACCCACCTTGTAGCTAGTATTTAGCTGAAGCTTTAGCCGCATATCCTGATGATCATCCTATGCCTGAGGTCTCGGGTTTGGGCCTACAAAATGGTAAACTTCCTATTAATATCATGCTAGGCCTTAGATTATATCATAAAATAAATTTGGCCTAGTAAACGAGCTCTCGAAAGTTTTGGGCCGAAATGGATAAACTTGAAGTGCTTATTGGATATATTTTTTTTTTTACAATAATTCAAGAGGTCCAATTATAATTTTATTTGATCATAAATATTTTAGTAATAGACCCTTAGTAATTTAATTTAATCTTCTCAATTAATTAACTAGGAAATAATTGTTGCTGTTTTGAATATAAGTTACAGGAGTTATTTTCATAACATCCGTTAATCAACTAAATAAATAAAAGGAAAGGAAATTCAAAGAAATTTAATGTAAATGAAAGGAACAAATAAATTCAACACACCCGTACCATTATATACACGCACACACATTATAGTACACCTATAATTTGCTTTAAATTATAATTTGATATCAACAATATTCTTTCATTTCCTTCTTTTTGTCAAATTCACGTCTGCACACACCTTAACAATCTTTCTTGTTTTAAATATATATATATATATATATATATATATATAGAGGAGTGATATGCTGCCCACCAATTGTGAGCAACCATGGTGGGCGCCGCTGACGTGGCATCCACGCCGGCATTCTTTAATTTTTTTTTCCCATTTTTCTCTTCCTTTTTGCTATCTAACGTATCTTTCCCTAGTAATTCACGACACTTCCCCCCCTCTCTCTCCATCGACCATTAAAATATCTTTGTTCACACCAACGAAATTCTATGCCTCTCCCCCCTTTCATGGTGTTGTCATCCATTGATGTTTGAAGATTGAACATTGTTCTCCTCTCCGTCTCTATCTTACCTCCTGTGCATTTTTTTTGCTGCAAATTCTAATTTTTTTTTATCTTTCTTCTTTGTGCTACCCCTAATTGCAAATCTTATTTTTTGTTTCCCTGTATCGCTACTCTATCTCCTTGGTCGATTTGTTTTTCTTTTGAGTTCCAGGTCAACGGAAAATATTAGCAAAAAAATGATGAAAATGTGCATTTCTTCATATGCATTAACCTCCTAGAAACTAGTATTAGCTTTGAAAATACAACCCAAAACCTTACAGCTTTACAATTACAGTGACAGTGAAAACCAATTAGTTTCTCAGCAAAAAAAAGAAAAAAATCAATCAATCTCATTATCCTCAGCAAAGTTCATCCAGATTACAAATCCACACCCAAATGAAGAATTTCTTTGCCTAATATAAATGCTAGAAACTCACGACGAACAGCAGCGGCGCAATAAGAGAGGAAAAAATATAAAGGGATACAGAGTAGATAGTTGGGAAAAAAAAATTCAAGATTTGCAGAGAAAAGGAGAAGATGAGAATTTAGAGGGAGGGTGGGAATCTAGAGAGAGAACGACAGGGCAGGACGAAAGAAGGGTAGAATTTGCAAAAATAAAAAGTTGCAGAAAAGTAGAGAAAGGGAGAGAGAAAGAGTGAAAATGGAGAGAGACCATAGCAGAAATGAAATTGGAAAATAAAAAAAATTAAAGAATGCTGACGTGGATGCCACGTCAGCGGCGCCCACCATGGTTGCTCACAATTGGTGGGCAGCATATCACTCCTCTCTATATATATATATATATATTTGTTTTAACAGTCAACTCTCTCTCTCTCTCTACTATATGCTAATTCTTTTGTTAAGAAAAAATAGATACAAAATGTTTCTCTCTCCACTCACTCCATTTCCGTACACTATGCTAAGCAACACCTTTTTTACTTTACAGATTTAAAAGTCAAAACACCCTCACTTTCCCTTTCTCTCTCCAAGCATACACGGATACACACACATGCACAAAAACCGACCAATTATTTTCTCTTTCTACTGTAATTTTTGGAACCCATCAACATTAAAATTTCAAAATGAAAATATTAATACTTCACCTCTCCAACTTACCGTCCACTGCACACATATGTGATTTAAATATTTTTCTTTCATCATTTCTATACGCATGCAACAACACCCTCTCACACCAAACATGAATACAATGATTTTTCTACAGAAATAAGGAGAAACTAAAAGAAACAGGAGAATAACATATAAATATAGGTTTAGGAGGTTTTCTTATCATTAGAGTTCGTTGAGTTTAAAATTCTAATTTTGGTCTCCTAACCTACAAAGATCTTAAAATAAAATAGAGGAATGGGTAGAGGAAGAAGAGAGAAGCTCGTAGGTGTGATTGCATGTTGGATCCGGCCATCGGAAAAGTCACCGGAAAAGCTCCGACTTGTGGCCATAGTGGCCCTTTTCCGGCCGTTACAGCCTTTATCTCCCCACCAAACATGTTCCAAAGTAATTTAAGAAACATAAAGGAGTTAAAAAAATGGATTTTTTATGAAATTTGGCCGGAATTGAAATTTTCCGGCGGCGGTGTACGGTGGTCCGGCGGCAGCGCTCCGCCTCCAGCCACCTTGCCGGAAATCTTTTTTTGGAAGAAGAGGGTTGAAGAAGATAGTATCACCTTTGAAGAGATGAAGAGAAATGGTCTCCTTTCCTAGAGTATTATGCATTTATATATTTATTTTTGATGGGCTAAAAGGTCAAAGCTTTGTTTTTATTTAGTACTGGGCCTATTTTTAACAAATTCTAGTCAAGCCCACTAAGCTAGGTTGGACTCTAAAATAAAATCACCCCCTTCTAATTAATTTGGCCCAAACCTATAGTGATCCAAATCATAATATTTTAGGATATTACATCTCTACCTCCTTAAAAGAATTTCGTCCCGAAATTCACATACATGTAAACGGTAAGTTAGGGTACCGTTCCATGATCTCATCCTCTATTTCCCATATAGCTTCATCTTTTCCATGACCGCTCCATTGAACCTTCATTAACATTAGTTCTTTATTTCACAACTTATAAATTTTACGATCAAGGATCGCCACTGGTATTTCTTTATAAGTAAGATCTAAGTTCACTTCTATATCTTCATCATGAATTGTATGACTTGGATCAAACACATATTTTCGAAGCATCGACACATGAAACATGTTATGTATTCCACCTAATTTTGGTGGTAAAGCGAGTCTATAAGCAACCTCCTCAATTCGATCAAGGATTTCATATGGTCCAATAAACCGAGGTCTTAATTTCCTTCTCTTGCCAAATCGAACTATCCCCGAGACGGTGATAACTTAAGAAAAACCTTATCACCAATTTCAAACTGTAAATCCCTTCGACGTTTATCTTGAGCTTCTTTAATCCTCCCTCTTATTTTGTTAGCAGCTTCTTCTGTGGTTCATACCATTTCGGGTCCTAGAATTTTTCTATCCCCGACTTCATCTCAGTAAAGAGGTGATCTACACTTTCGACCATATAAGGCCTCATAAGGTGCCATTCCAATGGTAGCTTGGTAGATGTTATTGTATGCAAATTCTACCAATGACAAGTAATCTTCCCAACTTCCACCTTGATCCATGACTACAACTCTGAGCATATCTTCTAGGATTTGAATTATTCTTTCTGACTGTCCATCAGTTTGAGGGTGAAATGTTGTGCTGAAGTTCAATCTGGTTCTCAACGCCTCTTGTAAGCTTCCCTAAAACTTTGATGTAAATCGTGTATCACGATCAGAAGTTATTAACACGGGAACTCCATGTAAACGAACAATTTCTTTGACATAGATTTGAGCTAACTTATCTTGCCCTAGTGTCATTCTTACTGGCAGAAAATGTGCTGACTTAGTTAGTTGATCTAGAACAACCCATACTGCTTGATTGTTGCGTAGCGTCTTTGGTAATCCTACTACAAAATTCATGGTGATGTGTTCCCATTTCCATTCAGGAATTTCGAGTGAATGTAAGGGTCCGGTTGGTCGCTGATGTTCTGCTTTCACTTGTTGGCAGGTCAAACATCGTTCCACAAAAGTTGCAATGTCCTTTTTCATACCTCTCCACCAAAAAGTTTCTTTCAAGTCCCGATACATTTTTATTTTTAACTGGTCGTTACCATTTTTCCAAAAGAATATATTTATTTAAGCAAGTTATTGATATTCATAAAATCATATCAATTTTCAATCATCAATCATCAATAAATTTCATTAAATTTGGGATTTAACTCAAATCACTTCTCTAATCACACCATAAACATTCTTCTCTTCTCTACTATAGTTTTCATTTGAGGCAGCAAAAAGAACGGATCTAACTAAAGTTCATTTTCAATCAAGTTTTAAAGTCAAGTAAAGGTGGGGATTCTCTCGGAGAATATATGAACAACTGTGACGTCCCAAAATTCCATAAATATAAATTTCTCAGGAAAATGGGTAACGACCAATTTAAAAGGAACTGGGTCTTTACAGACTATACCACTTAAAGAAAATTTCGTCCTCGAAATTTCAAAATCTTATCTTCGCAAACCTGAAAGGGCAAAACACTTCATTATTTTTTTAAAATCTTATTTTCGAAAACCTGAAGAAAAATTAAAAACACTTTTAGAAATTCTGAATTTTTATCTTCGTAAACCTGAAAATAATAAAACACCTTTAAATCGTTATTTCGAAAGATGTGAGTAGAAAGTCACTAACATAAGAAATAAACTTTAAACCTCTTTTACCTTTATTCGGCGCGATGCGGCAGACGAGTGATTGTATTTTTTTTTTAATAAATTATTTTTTAGCAAGTCTACAGAAACGTAGACCTGCTCTGATACCAACTGTGACGTCCCAAAATTCTATAAATATAAATTTCTCACGAAAATGGGTAACGACCAATTTAAAATGAACTGGGTCGTTATAGAACCTCTCTCTCTATAAACTCTCGGCCAACACCAGAAGAGAAACAACAATTGCTTTCTCTAAAAATTTGGCTCCCTGAAATGATATAACAAACTATGTCAAAAAGAAAAAAATACCTCCAGAAACTCAAAAAAAGAGCAGGGAGAACTCAATGCTTAGAACTTTAGAAAGTATAGAAACTTTGAGTTGGTGTGATTTTGATGAGTGAAGGCTCACCCATTTTATAGGTGTTCTAAACTCCAAAATAAGGAATGATTTTCCCAAGAATCCCCTTGATTGAAATTTGAGTGAAATCAGCGAAGTAGAATGGAGGATTGGTACTGATTTGATTCATTTACTTGGTTCATTTGTGACGAAAGTCCCCATGTTGAAGAAGGGATAGAGTGGGCTCATAGATGGGCTTAAAAGAAAAAAAATGAGCTTCAATAAAATTTGGGCTTTTCTTGAAATACTTGATTTGAGCTTAAAAAAATAAGAATTTTTAATAATTAATATATAAAAAATATAAATGATGTAATAAACTTTATATATATATATATATATTTCGCACCTACATATATATATATAATTATATGTATGTATATTATACATATATTCCCACAAACACACACATACATAAATATATGTGTACACACACACACACACACACACACACATATATATATATATATATATATATATATATATATATTCACGCATTCCCATATATGTATATATTATATATTTATATAGTTCATGAGCACAACACACACATACATATATACGCATACTATATAGATGTTTTATATTATACATGCCATGCTATGTATGTATGTATAGATATAAATTGTCTAGGATTATGTTAATTTTTTAAATCATTAAAATTTTATGTTAATTATTATTATTACATATGTTCACATATTGTACACGTAAATACATATATACCTATATATCTTTGGGTTGTAGTTAAATATATCATTATGCTATTTAATATCATATTAATTTATTATTAATATTATTATGCTAGGCGGCACGCGTGGATAAATTTAATACCATTTCAAGTTCAAATAAAGGTGGGGAATCCAATGTGGATTATTATGCAAAATATTCATTTATCCTTATTATGCATTTTATGCAGTTTATATGTGGAAATTATATGTTCGGCCTACGGGCTGCAGGAAAAGTTACTCAACCTACGGGTTGCATGTTTGGCCGACGGACTGCAGGAAAAGTTACTCAACCTACGGGTTGCATGTTCGGCCTACGGGCTGCAAGAAAATGATATTTGATATGCTATGTATTTATTGTTCATATTATGTATAATCTGGATAAATGTATTGACCCCACTGAGTTAATAGCACTCACCTCAAAGCTATTATATTTTCAAGTTTATGAAGCTCGGACGATGACGTGGAGACGGAGTGATGGTCAAGATTAATTAGATATTATTTTTATTTTAAAAATTACTTCCGCTGTATTAATCCTCTTTTATTAAATAAATGAGATATTTCTATGTATAGATATAAATTGTCTAGCATTATGTTATTTTTTTAAATCATTAAAGTTTTATGTTAATTATTATTATTACATATGTTCACATATTGTACAGGTAAATACATATATACCTATATATATCTTTGGGTTGTAATTAAATATATCATTATGCTATTTAATATCATATTAATTTATTATTAATATTATTATGCTAGGCGGTGCGAGTGGATAAATTTAATACCATTTCAAGTTCAAATAAAGGTGGGGATTCTCTCGGAGAATATATGAGCAAAATATTCATTTATCCTTATTATGCATTTTATGCAGTTTATATATGGAAATTATATGTTCGGCTTACGGGCTGCAGAAAAAGTTACTCAACCTACGGGTTGCACGTTCGGCCGACGGGCTGCAGGAAAAGCTATTCAACCTACAGGTTGCATGTTCGGCCGATGAGTTGCAGGAAAATTTATTCAATCTACGGGTTGCATGTTCGGCCTACGGGCTGCATGGAAATGATACTTGATATGCTATGTATTTATTGTTCATATTGTGTATAATCTGGATAAATGCAGTAACCCCACTGAGTTAATAGCACTCACCCCAAAGCTATTTATTTTTCAGGCTAAGGATGCTCGGGCGATGATGTGGAGATGGGGTGATGGTCAAGATTAAATAAATATCATTTTATTTTAAATATTATTTCTGCTGTATTAAACTCTTTTATTTATTGTATAAATGAGAAATTTATATTTATGGAATTTTGGGACGTCACAGTTGGTAGTAAAGGTGGGGTATTCTCTCGGAGAATATATGAGCAAAATATTCGTTTATCCTTATTATGCATTTTATGCAGTTTATATGTGGAAATTATATATTCGGCATATGAGCTGCAGGAAAAGTTACTCAACCTACGGGTTGCATGTTCGGCCGACGGGCTAGAGAAAAAGTTACTCAACCTATGGGTTGCATGTTCGGCCTACGGGCTGTAGGAAAATGATACTTTATATGCTATGTATTTATTGTTCATATTGTGTATAATCTGGATAAATGTAGTAACCCCATTGAGTTAATAGCACTCACCCCAAAGCTATTATATTTTCAGATTTATGAAGCTCGGGCGATGACGTTGAGATGGAGTGATGGTCAAGATTAATTAAATATTGTTTTAATTTAAATAATGCTTCGGTTGTATTAAACTCTTTTAGTGAATAAATGAGATATTTTTATTTATGAAATTTTGGGGCGTCACAGTTGGTATCAGAGCGGGTCTACGTTTCTGTAGACTTGCTAAAAAATAATTTATTAAAAAAATATCATCACTCGTCTGTCGCATCGCGTCGAATAAAGGTAAAAGCGGTTTAAAATATTTTTCTTATGTCCGTGACTTTCTACTCACATTTTTCGAAATAACGATTTAAAGGTGTTTTACTATTTTCAGGTTTACGAAGATCATATTTCGAAAATTCTAAAAGTGTTTTACTTTTTCTTCAGGTTTTCGAAGATAAGATTTCGAAAAAAAAATGAAGTGTTTTGCCCTTTCAGGTTTGGGAAGATAAGATTTTGAAATTTCAAGGACAAATTTATTTTTAAGTGGTATAGTCTGTAACGACCCGAAAAATTATTTTTAACTGGTCGTTACCATTTTTCCAAAAGAATATATTTATTTAAGCAAGTTATTAATATTCATAAAATCATATCAATTTTCAATCATCAATCATCAATCAATTTCATTAAATTTGGGATTTAACTCAAATCAATTCCCTACAAATGTGTTGCTTCCATTTTTTCATACACCAAAGATCCAATATAAATAGGACCATTTTCATTCTCCAAACCACACCAAAAGCATTCCAAAGTAAATTCTTTATTTTTTCTCTAGTTTTCGAAAGTCATGAACTCATTTTATGATTTTCTTTCACTAGCTTTTTAATGACCACACACACACACACACACATATATATATTATTAGGCGCGCGTTGATTAAATTAATTCATTATATTTTTTTCAAGTCAAGTAAAGGTGGGATATTCTCTCGGAGAATATATGAGCAAAATATTCGTTTATCCTTATTATGCATTTTATGCAGTTTATATGTGGAAATTATATGTTCGGCATATGAGCTACAGGAAAAGTTACTCAACCTACGGGTTGCATGTTCGGCCTACAGGCTGTAGGAAAATGATACTTGATATGCTATGTATTTATTGTTCATATTGTGTATAATCTGGATAAATGCAGTAACCCCACTGAGTTAATAGCACTCACCCCAAAACTATTATATTTTCAGGTTTATGAAGCTTGGGCGATGACGTTGAGAAGGAGTGATGGTCAAAATTAATTAAATATTGTTTTAATTTAAATAATGCTTCGGCTGTATTAAACTCTTTTAGTGAATAAATGAGATATTTTTATTTATGAAATTTTGGGGCGTCACAGGTGTCGATCTGTTTTTCCTACTAAATGCATCTGCTACAACATTTGCCTTTCCAGGGTGATAGAGAATGGTACAATCATAGTCCTTTATTAATTCTAACCATCTTCTTTGCCTCATGTTGAGCTCCTTTTGTTCGAAGAAGTATTTCAAACTCTTGTAATCTGTGTAGATTTCACACTTTCCTCCATAAAGGTGGTGTCTCCAAATTTCCAACGCATGAACCACAACAGCTAGTTCTAGGTCATGAGTAGGATAGTTGTTTTCATGAGGTCTTAACTGTCGTGATGCATAAGCAATTACCTTACCATTTTGCATCAAGACACATCCTAAACCTAACTTAGATGCGTCAGTATAGACAACAAATCCTTCTGCTCTATCTGGTACGGTTAGTACTGGAGTAATAACCAATCTCCTCTTGAGTTCTTGGAAACTCCCTTCACAATTTTTTGTCCATTGATATTTCACTCCTTTCTTCAACAGTTGAGTAATTGGTTTTGCAATCTTGGAAAATCCTTGTATGAATCGTCTGTAATATCCAGCTAGGCCTAAGAAACTACGAACTTCTCCCACAGTGGTTAGAGATTTCCAATCACTCACGGCTTCCACCTTAGAAGGATCTACCTTGATACCTTGTGATGAAAAGATATATCCTAAGAATACAACATCGTCTAACCAAAATTCGCACTTGCTGAACTTGGCATAGAGTTGTTCTGTTCTTAGTACTTCCAGTACTACTCTTAGATACTCCTCATGTTGCTTCTCATCTTGCGAGTATATCAACACATCATCAATGAATACTAACAAATACTTATCTAGATAAGGATGAAATACTCGATTCATTAGATTCATGAACACAACCGATGCATTGCTTAAGCTAAATAGCATTACAACAAATTCATAGTGACCATAACGTGTTCGAAAAGCCATCTTGGGTGCATCTTCTTTCTTGACCTTCAGCTAGTGATAACCAGATCTCAAATCTATCTCCAAGAAGACTTTGGCTCCTTTCAATTGATCAAAAAAATCATCAATTATGGGCAAAGGGTATATTTGTTCTTGATTGTCAGCTTGTTCAACTCTCGGTAGTCAATACACATGTGAAGCGGTCTATCTTTTTTCTTTACAAATAGAGCTGGCGCTCCCCGTGGCGAAACACTGGGTTGAATAAATTTCTTTTCCAGTAACTCTTGAAGTTGGACTTTTAACTCTTGAAGTTCTTTAGGTGCCATTCGATATGGCGCCCTAGAAACAGGTGCAGCTCCAGGAATAAGGTCGATTATAAATTCTACTTGTCTGTCGAGAGCTACACCTGGCAAATCATCAGAGAATACGCCTTTGAACTCATGGACAACGGAAACATCATCAATGAGCATTTTTTGGTTTTACCACCTACCAAGCTTACTAGAAAAGCTTGACATCTTTCCTTTTTGATCATTTTCATCATCTTCATAGCTGATATTATGGGTATCATGGATTCGATCCTTGCTCCAAAAAAGGTAAACTTGTTTCTTCCTAGTGGTTGGAGTGTTATCTCCTTCTCACCGCATCTTATTATAGCATGATTATCCATAAGCCAATCCATTCCTAGAATAACGTCGAAATCATTTATCTCAAGAATGTACAAATTCACTTTAACACTCCCGTCATCAAGTTTTAACTCTAAATCAGAACAAATTTTATTGGTAACCAATGTTCTTCCTAACGGTATACTTACTTCCAAACAATCACTCATGATGTCACCACAAATTCTTAACTTCCCACAAGCTCTTACAGATATAAAAGAATGTGTGGCTCTAGTATCAAAAAGGGTAAGTATTGGCATCTCTAGAATTTTAATCATACCTGCCATTTTTCTAGGTTCTCGTGCTGCTTGCTGTTGATTCATGCCAAAAGCTCGTGCATTCCTTGGTTGTTGTTGTCCTGCATTATTTTCTGTATTATTCCTCGGATAGTTTCGTGGAGGAATATGATTATTTCCTCCATAGTTCCTTGGACGATTTCCCTGGTTACCTTGATCTCTAGGACAGTTGTTAGCATAATGACCTGGTTGTTTGCACCTGAAGCAAGCATCTTTCTTGAAAAGACATAGTCCACTGTGTCCTTTGCCACAAGTCTGGAAAGCGGGTCTTCCTTGATACTGTCATCCCGGATTAGGTCCTGGTCAAACCCTTACTTGTTTATCATTCTTATTTTCCCACTGTCCCCTATTCTCAAACTTTTTTTCCCTTTTGAGTTGTTGTTCTTCCTCTCCTTAGATAAGAGTAATGACTTAATGTCTTGTACTCGTTCGAGTGTCTCTGCATAAGTAGTAGTCCCTCACCCAGCAATAGAAATAGCAATTTTAGCTCTCAACTCTCTTCTGAAATAAAGTGCCGTCTTTTCATCAGTATCAACCAACTGAGGTGCGTATCGAGATAGTTGATTAAATTTCTTATCGTATTTATCCACTGTTAGGTTTCTTTGCTTGAGGTAGCTAAACTCGTTCTCTTTGTGCTCACGATAGCAACTTGGTATGTATTTCTCCATCACAGCTTGTTTAAATTCTTCCCAAGTGAGAGTAGCTATTTGCTCGGGTGTCATTGGTCTAGTGTGAGCTTCCCACCAATAATCAGCATCTTCAGTAAGTTGGAAGACAACACATGAAACTCGATGTGCATCTTCACATCCAATATGAGTAAATATTCGTTCTATTTTACGCAACCATTGCTCGGCCTCCAGCAGCTCTCCTTGGCCACTGAAATTTGGTGGCTGATAACGTCTAAATTGCTCAATAGCTTGACCTATATCATTTTGATGTTGATTTTCTGCTGGTGCTTGGCGTCTTATTGGCGGCATCCTAATCACATATATATTTCATACAAGAATTAATAATGTATTGAGGTTAAGTTATAAAACAAGTTTTGTTAACATCACTATCATTTCATTAACATAAGGTCATCATCATATATCCACAAAATGTGCCTCTAAAAGAGGACTCTTGAATACAATAATATATCATACTTGACTGTCTAGCAGTCAAATCATTATGAACTATCCATCAAGGAGTTACATACTAGGCCAAATACAAACCTACATCACAGAATGGCGTACAAAAAGAATTTCTAACTCAAAAAGGCCTGATAGACTCCTAGGCAAAAATACATAGTACTAAGACTATATAGATAAAGATGCTGACATGTAGACTCAGAAAGCAGCAGAACCATCGACATCCTCCTATGGGTCCTCCTCGGGATCCTCCTCATAATCCTCATCATCATCCTCAACCAACCATCCATTACTATGTGCCTGTGGATGAAGAATATGAGCAGGTGCAGGAGCTGGAACTCAGTCTGGCACTGGGACTGAAGCTGGAGCTTGAATTGGAACAGGAGCTGGTGCTCGGACTGGTACGGGAGCTAGTGCTCGGGCTGGTGCTGGTGTAGGCGCAGGTGCTAGCTGCATAACCATCCAGTCTGCTGGAACTGGAGCATGCAGACGAGGTGGTACGTAATGTGGATGTACATAGCTCGGTCTAAGGACTAGAGGTGGTGCATGTACATAAGTTGGGGGATCACGCCACATCTCCCACATCTGGTATAGATGCGATGCGAAGCTCGGATAGTCCGTAATGTACTGAAGAGTAATAAAGTGGCTCTCCGTATAGTTTCCTAATACCTGGGCAGCGTAGGGAACCCACTCAGCTGGCAGGGTACGTAGCAGCCGATTGCTGGCCTCTCAACCCGTGACTCCAACTAATGTGTCCTGAACGTCCATCCACATCTTCATCATATGTATGATATGTCGGCCTACAGTGTCCGTCGGACGACATACATACTCGCAGTACTCTATCTGGTGCAAAGCTGATGTAAGAATATATCCTGCCATCATCCTAGGTCCGTGATTAGGGTATTCCATCTGCAAGGGAAACTTAATATCAGTCTAAGATTCAACTTGTTCTCTAAATAACGTTTAGAGGTCATCTTATAGTTCATACTATTAATGATGAACTTAAGAGCGTACTATGTTCTACTAAATTCTTCTAGGTTCAAGCTCATAGAAGAATAAGTACACATATTATTCGGTATTTATTTTCACCTAAACTGCAAGTGTACAGCGAGGCTTATACGATAGCGGTGAACAAAGTCGTATCCACAGGGATTTAATAATTAATCTACTAGTTATTCTAATTTAATTTCCTACAGTTATCTAGACTACTAATCATGGTTGAATTTAACTAATTAAAAGCTAAAATTAATAAATAAACTGAATTACCACAGAGGAAATCAACACGGAAAATCAAACACTGAAGAAAAAGATGCATTCTAGGATTGGATACTCATTATTTAATCTATTCTCTTAATCAATTCATTTAGTGTCTATGTTGGGATTTAAATCATGTTAGAACAATCACTCATGTATTCTAAACCTTCTCTCGAAGCGCCTAGATTGTAGATCACACAACAAATATTAACGTGTTCGTTCAATACCTATTATACAACTCCTAATTGTTCCAAAGATTTATTATTCTCTAAATTAATCACAACTCTCTCGAGTGATATTGACTAACCAATTAATTATTCCAAATCTTGTGGTAAAACTCATCTCTCGAATTATGGATTAACACATCAAATTGAATCATTTAGTGATCAGGTAAATAATCACTACAAGAAAAACTCTCATACACCACACTGGCACTACTAGAAAAATGCTCATAGACTACACTATTAAGACTACGGTTTTTTGAAAAAACCGTAGTCTATTGGTTTTAGACTACGGTTTTTTCAAAAACCGTAGTCTTTGTGCGTGTCTACGTTCCTTAAGACAGCGGTTTTCCAAAATCCCGTAGTCTATGTGCGTCTTAAGACTACGGTCGTTTATAACCGAAGTCTATGTACGTGTATTTGGTTTCTTAAGACTGCGGTAATTTGAAAACCATAGTTTATGAGCGTGACTCTAGTTTCTTAAGACTACAGTGGTTTTAGATCCGTAGTCTATGTGTGTAAAAAAATTATAATTATATTAGGAAAATAGAAAACTGAAATTATCAAAATATCTATTATTTATTTTATTCATTAAAAAAAATGAAAAAATGGTAATTAAGAAGATAAATTATAAAAATATTTAGGATGATAAAATTTTATATAAAATAAAAATTTATAGGATGCTAATTTTGAGATTCGAACATTGACCTATTGATAGTAAAAAAATTAACTTAACCAACTTCACCAAAGATTTAATTAATATCTAAAATGCTTTATTGATGGATATATTATTATTTGTATGATATCTTCTAGGATACATAGAACATAACCTAACTCGCGCAAACCCTGAAGGGGGTGTATTGGATTGAGATTTTGATGGATTTTGTTGGACTTTAAAATGTCCATGGATTTCTATGGATTTTATAAATCCATAGACTCCACATGGAGTCTCCCAACTCCACGCAGAGTCTGGTGGATTTCGTATGGATTTCGGACCGATTTTGAACGATTTCAATGGATTTCAAATCCATCTCGCCAGCGCTCGTTGGAACACAACAATCGGTGTACACGGCAAGAAAAATTGAACCCAGCAACTGCTGAAATCGAGCGGTCTTGATCCCAACGGCCGCTGGAGTGCCATCATCGGCAAGACCAGCGGCCGCTGGGGTCGGGTGACAGCTGGGGTGCCCGATTTCAACTCCTCACCGACCGCTGGGACACCGCGCTCGCCGGGTTTTCCAAATCCATCGAAATCTCGTGTCTGGAGGTCGGATTTCATCCTTCGTAATTTTCATGTGAAATCCAACCGAAATCCATCGAAGTCAATGACTTTTTAAAGTCCGTGGATTGTTGAATACCTCAGAATTTTAAAGGACTTTTAAAAGTCTGAATTGAATACACCAGGATTTCATTGAACTTTTAAAAGTCTGGATTGAATACACCAGAATTTCATTAGACTTTTAAAAGTCTGGATTGAATACATCCGGATTTTAAAAGTCCAATGAAATCCATCAAAATCCATAACCAGTACACCCCCTAAGTTTAGTTTTCCCCAATTTCATTTTCACAAAGTCACCAACTCGCGCCATCTCTCCACCTAGGGTTTCAGCGCAGTCACCTCTCCAGCGCGCCATCTCTCCGCCGCTAAGCAAGGGAACAATATGCATGTCAAGACTTCACAGCACAAGCAAGGGAACAATCTGCCAGGGTTGAAAGTTGTGCGCACTTCGGTAAAAGAAGATCGGGTATTTTAGTTTCCTTAATTTTGATTTTGTGGTGGAAATGGTTTGTTAATTGGGATATCTTGAAGCAATTGTGTTAATTGGTTGGGAATTTGATATTAACGTGGTGTAGAAAACATTGCTTTGGTTAGCCATTAATATTAATTAATTGGAGAAAAAAAGGAATAAATATATAGCTAGCTAGCTAGTTTTGAGGGACAATGCAAAATAGTGATACATCGAGGGTGTTTATATAGGAGTTTTTTTTTTTTGTTTATGGAGGGGACTCGACAAAAATAAAATAAAAGGGCGTCAATTGTCTGGATCTTCATTATCTACGGACAAAATTTCCAGCTATATTTCAAGCAAAGTGGATGGGAAACGGATGTTATTACAGATAATTAGTATAAAAGTATTTATTATAATTTCCCTTTTTTGCATTGTAATCATTTATCAGCATTACCTGCCACCATTTATGATCTGACCATGCATCGTGCACCCTGAATTTTAAAATTCCAGGCCAGGATAATAGAATTAACATAATTTAGCCTAAAATGGAATTATGGTGTGTGATTAACTATTTTTATTTTTATTATATCATATAAATCTATAGCATTTTCGGTACAAAATGGAAGGAAATCAGCATTAAAAAAAATTGCAGTGGTTATGTGAGGAATTCCTGAGTTAATATAAATATTATATATTTATATGTGATTTTATCATCTTTTTAATCCTATCTTATTTCTGACTTTTCCCTTTGGAAAAAAAATCAGAAACAATTAATTCATTTTTTTGTAGGTAGCACTTTATTTTTCTTGAGAATAGGTATAATCCAATCTGGATTTCATTATTCAAAATTATATTTGACTCCTATTTGGCTAAACATGTTATTATGATTTTGTGTTTGGGGGGATGGACTGTATTATTATTATTGATGCTTGCTGATTGTATTTATTGAACCTAATCTCTCTCTCTCTCTCTCTCTCTCTCTCTCAGTTTCTCTTTGGTGCTAAAGTACATGAAGTTCCACAATTAAGAGAAAAACTGCTCTTGGAGTATCACTTCAATTCATTCGAGTTGTAAGGTAGTACACACAGCTCCCTGTAAGTACTTGTTATCTGCATGCTTTTCCTGTTTTCAACTTTTAGGATGTGTCATAAGCTTGATGGTTGGTGAATTCTGTATCACATCCACGTTGCTTTAATAGAAAGCAGATGATACTATGATAGTAATATAGTATTATGTTGGCTTTACTTTTGAAGGGCTAGCACTATCTTAAAGGCAAAAGGCTGTAACATTTGAGTTTTCGATCTCTAATTCGAAAGAGCTTTTACGACCTTGGTTATATGTCCAACCACAAATATTGATCCTAACTTTTGGGGATCTCAGACTATATTTAATTTTTGGTTGCCTTAAAATGCTATTAAGTCATAGCTGCTCCTTCAGAACATACGTAATACTTCTAGAGTGTAATTTATAGATGTAAAGTCTAAATTTTTTTACCGACAGTTTTATATGCATATATGTTAAATAGTTCCAGACAATGTGTTGAGGACAGGTCCTGCAACAACTCAAACATCTCAACCTTTACAGGAGAACTTGTTCTTGCAAAGCTTGGACTGGGATGAGAATGCAAATGTGGATAGCTCGAGAGCTAATGACAATGCAAAAAATGAGCTTCACAGTGAAGTTCAAGATAAGGACATTGTTGAGTGTCTAGAGAATGAAGTTCAGTATTGGACGGACTTCTCAAAAGTTCATTATCACCCTCAAAGTCTGTATGAATTAAGTGGATTATGGACAGATGATAAATATTTTAACAATTATGGGATTGGAAGAGATGCATTTTCTGGCGGTCTACATGCTGAAGAAGTTAACGAGAGGCTTCGCTTTTTTCTTGAAGAATGCGACCTTTCTCAGGTAGTTCTGCCGCACCCATACCTCTAGTACTTTTTCCTTTTCCTAGGAATATGTCTGGTATCTGGAACTTCAACCTTTTTTGCTTTTCTTCACAATATTTAAGAAAGTGGTTACTGTATTGTGTTCCTGGGCAGTTTCCAATGATGGAATGATCTTTTTACCTCCTAAGAAGGCAGCCATGAACTTGATTAACTCTCCTTGCCCTTATGATGTAGGACCCCCTAATTCATGTTTCAGATATTTCTGAGCTTGCCATGTTCAGCAACCAGTTATATATAGTTCAAGACTGAAGTGAACTTGTACTTCTTAGTTAGGTCAGTTTGGCATGTGAAATTTAGTTTTGTCTTTCTTTAACAAGTTTGCGAACGTATAGTTCCTGCCACTGTTGTGGACCTTAAGGTGATAGAAATTAAACTAAGTATTGTGTAGTTTTTGGTGGATACATGTAAAAAGTCTTGTCATCTAAAATTTATATTGCCCCCACTCTTCTGTCTTTGAGTAAATATAAAAGAGAGTGCTGAATTGTTCACCATGGACCAATACATTTTAGTATGTTTTGTCATTTAACAATAAAATAACCATTGTCTGGGTTACTTTGCGCAAATTTGTTAGTTCAGCAAATGAATGGTGGTACTGAATTTATTTATTTTTGTACCGCAAGACTCAGTAGCGGGTACCCTTCTTTATGCTGAGTATTTCAGAATATTAGCATTGGGTTAAGCTCAGAAAGTAGAATTTTGGAAATGTTGCAGGATTTTCAATTGGAGTAGCCACCAATGAGTAAATTGATGAAGTTCGTGTTGAGTGGGCTAATTGCGTGCTTGATCATATTTAGTAAAAATGCAAGGTATATTTCAATATTTTTTAAGTTATAGTGGACGACTTTAGCATTATGAGTATGATTTTGTGTTCTTGATTTACATGTGTAGTAAAGTTTGATTTGTTGCAGATGTTGACGATCCATTTATGTGTGATCAATCACTGGTGTTGGATATCATTTTGGAGGATATTGTATTTTTGGATTGATATTGACTCTTTGACTACTTGTATTTGGAATAATTTGTACTTTGGTGGAATATTATTGTATTTGGAATAGATTATTGTAAGTGGTTGGTATTTTGTATCGATCATTGTAATTTCTATTTTTCTGGATTAATCGGTGAAAATTATTATTATTAAATTATTAAAAAGTGTTGTAAAAGGCATAAAAGCTGTTGTCTAAAGAACCTAAGACTACGGTATTAAATTGTAAAACTGTAGTCTTACGTCATCTAGACTACGGTCATCAACTGTAGTCTAAGAGCCTACAACCGTAGTGAATACACCATTAAAATGACACTTAAATATGAATGACTACGGTGTTTAACTGTAGTCTTAAAGACCTAAGACTACGGTTTAAAACCGTAGTATATGGCACTAAACTGTAGTCAAAAGGTATCTTAAGACAACGATTTTGAAACCAACGACTACGGTTATAAACCGTAGTCTAGTTGACCACCCATAGACTACACCACCTGTCTCTACGGTTTTCAAATCCTTTACACTACGGTTTTTAACCGTAGTCTATGAGCATTTTTCTAGTAGTGTGGATTCATCACGGTTTTCGTAATAAACTGTGGTGATTCAGCTAATTACCACGGTTTTAATGAAAACAATGGTGTATGAGCGTCCCTTTTCTGAAAAAGTACCACGGTTCTAAAATATTTGTAGTCAATATGCATGAATACACGACGGTTATTATCTAGTAGTGGTGTATGTACGTGTTCTAGTTGACTACAGTTTCATTAAACTGTGATAATTCAAAAATACACTTTTTATTATTTTTCATATTAATTAAAAATAAAAAAGAAAGAAAGGAGGGAATTCAAAAATCAAATTGAATCCCTAATTTTAGTCACACCCCGCCGTTTCTCTCATCTCTCTCACTTCGCTCTTCCAATCTGAAATTCTCCCTCACCAAGTCGCCGTTGCCGTCGCCATTGTCGTAGCCGTCACCGTTTTCGTTTTTATCACTATTGTCGTTGTTCTCTAGAGTCGCCCTCAGAAAGGCAAAAATCTCTTAGGTTGTCATCTCTGTCTGGAGTTTTTAGGACGGGGTGCCCACTTCTCTCCCCTACCCGATCAAGGTGGAAATCGTGGTTGTCGACGATGACTTTTCGGCCAACAAAGATGCGTGGAGCAGCGATAAGTTCGCGAAGAGTATTGTGAGAGAGAGAAATGGTAAAAGGCCTTTGCTGGCCGATGAGTTGAAGATCACAATTAGAGATGGAGTTTGCTTCATCGAGGATGTTGGATTTACTGACAATTCGAGCTAGATCTGGAGCAAGAAGTTCCGGCTGGTGGGGGAGGGTGGTGGCGCAGCACGGCCAAGCTTAGCCGCTTCTCATACAGGAGGCCATCACCGAACCCTTTGTCATCAAGGATCATCATGGAGAATGTGAGTTTCTCTTTCTATCTACCCAATTAATTGTTTTGTTTGTTAATTAGTACTTAATTTGTGTATATATACAAAAAAAAAATAAAAAAAAAGAAAAAAAAATAAATAAAAAAATAAAAGAAAAAAAATAAAAAAGAAAAAAATGAAAAAGAAAAAAAAAGATAAAAAAAAAGGTGATGGAAGAGGCATTAATTGTGAGAGAATTGGGAGGAGGATTTTGTGGAGAAAAAGTCCACAAAGTGGGCTTAGGGGAATTAATCCCTACCCCCTATGGTTTAGCTTAGGGTGGCTCAAGGATTTCTTGTTTCTAAAATGAGGAGGGAAGAAGAGTACTTGTTGCCAAGTGAAGGAGAGGCGAGACACAAGTGTAGATCGGCGATGAGCGGGTGAAACCTGGCAGAGCGCGCGCCCGCGGGGCACCGCGCGCCCGCGGGGTGTCTGCGCCGAGAGCACCCTCACGCGACCGCGGGCCTCGCACGGCCGCGGGCCTTGCTTTGTCTTCAAGGTGCGCGGCCGCGGGGTCGTTGCTCCTCCTTCCGGGTGCATCTCCCCCGATCTGGGCTCATCTCTTCCGGCTTATCTTCGCGTCGTGCCACCTTATTACCTAAAAATTGAAATATTGCGTACGAATAGCTCAAGTTTTCCAGAACTTGGCTTATTCCACCATAAGAGCAGTAGAGAATAAAATCACACAAAACCTATAGATAAACTAGAACAAAATACTAGAAAATACAAATGAAACATGCAAAATTATGCAATCAGAACACTAGAAATAAATACCAAACAACTCCCCCACACTTAGCTCTTTGCTTGTCCTCAAGCAAACAAGAAATTAAAAGTATGAATCAAGAAGGAAATATTCACAAGGTGATCATGTAATTGACAATATGCATGGTTCCCACAAAAGCATTCATTATCCAAGAATGTGTACACAACATCCGCTCAAGTGAATTGTTTGTCCCTTCAAGTCTAGGAAGACACGTTAGCCCATATTCAATTAAATTACATCCCCACAAATCACATCCAAACTTATTAAGATACAACATAAAGCGACAAAGAGAATTGCAAACTCAGGACAAGGGTCATTAGGTCAATTCATCGAGCATAGCCGAGCTTCCTAATGTGGTTTCCCATACTCATCATGCAAAACGTGAAGGGGTTGACACACACATAAGAGGAGTAGAATCCGGAATGCAATCCCATTTATTTAAGTAGATTCACGGGGGTATGGATCAAAAGTCACAAGGTAAAACCATAGGGAGGAAATCCCTAGTGTCCTTGTATGGTTTCCCATACTCATAGTCGAATAAATCAACTAGAGGAGTAGAGATCCTTATTTTTCCTTTTTCTCTTCTTCCTCCTTTTTTTTTAACCATAAAAACGAGGATAGTGATTAAGGGAAGTAATTTTCAAGAACAAGGCTAAAATGCTTCATATTCTTTCAAGGGCAAGACTCTTCAAGTCAATCATCAAATCGAGATCACATTCAAAAATAATTCATGTTCAAGAGTGAAACCACGGACAATTCATTCATTCATGAACATCTTGAAAAATAATTCCTTGAAGATTCATATCAAAAATTTCAAATTTGACCATTGGGCAAGGCAAAATACTAAGTGGGAGAATTACAACATACCTAAATAACTAAAACAACAATCATGCAATCAAAACCAACACAATCAACCTAACAATATCAACACCAACATATTGGCAAAACCAACAAAAATTCACTACAAAACATGACGATCTCTCCCCCACACTTAAAACATGCATTGCCCTCAATGTATGAAAACAAGATACAATAAGGGAATAGGGAAAAGGAACACATTATAAATCGTAGAAGACCGGCAACAGACACTGGTTCCTACAAAACATTCGACAAACATCCAATGAACAACGGAAAGGGGTGAACTGAAACAATAACAAAACACACACGAACACAAAAATAAAAAGTACACAAAACTCAAAAGAACTTCACTGCTTTGGTGGATCATAAGGTGGTGGCTGCGGCTGCGGGTAAGGATAGAAGATGGTCCAGTTGTTCCAGCTTTTCTCAAGTGCCGTCATCCTCTCGTCATGCCTGTCGAGGTGACCATAGATGTCCTGCCTCATGTCACCAACGTCCTGA
The DNA here is from genome assembly GCA_026008535.1 of Perilla frutescens. Lineage (NCBI taxonomy): Eukaryota > Viridiplantae > Streptophyta > Magnoliopsida > Lamiales > Lamiaceae > Perilla > Perilla frutescens. The sequence continues at coordinate 46,019,991 of BRKX01000010.1, read as the reverse complement.
CGGAGGGATCCCAACTCTTAGCGAAACTCGCCCATAGAAGCGTCGAAGCGGTCCTGGAATTACCCCATGGTGTTGCTGTAGGACTGCTGGAACTGGCCCATAGAAGTATCAAAATGCTGCTGGAATTGGCCCATGGAGTCGGTGAAGTTCTGCTGGAAGCTCTGCTGGAACTGCCCCATGGTGGTGTCGAAGTGGTCCTGGAAGAACCGCCAATCAGCTTGTGGCATCTGATACCCATGCTGAGGCATCGTGAAGGGATACGATGGCGGCTGGTAGTGAGCCTGGTCATCTTGATCATCATCGTCGGCTCCCTCTGCTTCGTTTTTTTCTTCTCTTCCCGCATTTTCTTCCTCATTTTCTTCGTCTTCGTTCTCTTCCTCGTCCTCATCAACATCATCACCACGTGGGGCTGAAGAGGAGCCGACCTTTCTGTAGCGTCTAAGAGCCGCATGCTGAGCATTCATAATCTTGGTGACACAAGAGCGGTCGGTGTGAGGAACCAGTCTCCTCGAGTCAAGAATAAGCTGGGCGCGCTTGAGCTCATCCACGGTGATCAAATACTCCTTGACCTTATTCTGTCCGGCCGGGATGGCACCTGTAGCTGGAAGCAAACCAAGCTTGACAGCAAGAGCGGTGATGAAAGCACAAAAGGAGGGGTGCATCTTGGTGCATCGAGTCATCTGCTGGATAGCGGTCCAGATGAAATAGGATGGACAGACTTTGGTATTGTGGAGAGTGCACCAAAGAAGATACACCTCAGTGGCATTGACCTTGTTGGCTTGTTCCTTCTCAGAGATCGAGTAGGCAAGGAACTTGTGCATGATGGCCAAGGCAGGGTCCCGAATGAAACTAGTGGGTGTCCCCTGAGGATCCCAATTACTGAAACCAGTAAGCTCGTGCCAAGCGGCAGCCGTGTTGAAGTTGGTTGGCCTCTCTCTGGGCCCAGTCATCGAAAACCCAAAATACGACTTCATTCTAGCCAATGTCACCTCAAATTCTTCTCCCATCATACGAAAAGTAATTTTTGAATTTGCAGAATCAAGTTGGAATGTAACCAAAAACTCAAGGCACAACGGGTTTAATCCAACAAACTTCAACTTAGCAAATTTATCCAATGTCAAAACCTTCAAGTAGCCTTCCACTTTCCCATCAATTTTCAATGATTTCAACAAATTCCAATCAAGATAACGGGGGGAGGTAATCTCATAGTCAGTGAAAGCTTGATATCGGTTACCTTCAGCATGGGTACGAACCGGAAACGGGCACCCATAGAGCTCTTGGAGGTTCTCGTCTCCATCATCGTGGGAAGAAGACCGATTCTTTGTCCGGGAAGGCATGACTGAGCAAGGTAGAGCAATGAGAGGCGGTGAAGTCGAGCAAGACACGCGGAGAGGGCACAGGAGCTGGCGTGCGGTCGCGGGGCTAAGGGGCAACGGGCGCACGGCCGCGGGGCGTTGCACGGTCGCGGGGCTGCTAGCGGAGCTTGGGTGTGACTGCGGCGGCAGAGCGGAAGCGGAGGCGGTGAGCGGTGAGCGGCGGAGTGGCTGGGATGAGATGGTCCACGGTTGCAGAGCTTCGACGTGGTCACGGTGACGAAGAGGGTGACTTGGAGGCGTGATGTGGCGAGGAAGCTTCCGTGGACTGAAATTTAGCCAAAATCTGAGTGTTGGAGAAGAGGTGAATTGTTGGGAATGATGGAGAGGGTGGAGGAGTGCAAAAGCGGCGCAAATGGTGAGAAGGTAGGGTTCCAAAAGAGAGTGGTCCCCTTTTATAAGGTGTAGGGCGCGCGGCCGCGGAGCCTTGCGCGGCCGCGGGGCGGGAATTCATTCTTGCCAATAATTGGCACGCGCCCGCGGGGGCTGCGCGCTCGGGAGTCCTTCCGCCGAGAGGGGGGTCGCGCGGCCGCGGGGCTTGCGCGGTCGCGGGACCTTCCTTAGCCATTTTCCACTGCAATTTCTTCCCCAGCTTCACTTCTACTCAACCTGCAACACAAACACCAAAAATACAAAAACACACAAACACAAAGTAGATTCATTAACACAATTAAAAATAAGGAAATCATGGGTTGCCTCCCATGCAGCGCTCATTTTAATGTCTCGAGCTAGACGAAGTTTTTGGAGTATTTAATCGAAATTGACAAGTTTTAATTCCTTAACATCGGCTTCATGCGAAAACCCTTCATAGTATGGCTTAACTCGATGGCCGTTCCCTTGGAACGTAACATTTGTCGCCGGATTCTTCAATGTAACCACTCTGTAGGGGAACACTTTTTCAATGATGAATGGGCCGCTCCAACGTGATTTGAGTTTCCCGGGGAAAAGCCGCAATCTAGTGTTGAAAAGGAGAACCTTCATGCCTGACGTGAGCTCTTTGTAAATCTTGGCGTTGTCATAGGCTTCATTTCTCAATTCGTCGAGCTCGGACTATTTCAAGGCTCGCTCCTTTCCCGCACTTTTAAGATCACAATTCACCGCCTTTATAGCCCAATAGGCTCGGTGCTCGATCTCAACGGGGAGATGGCATGCTTTGCCATATACAAGGCGGTATGGGTTCATTCCTAGAATGGTTTTGTAGGCCGTCCGGTACGTCCAAAGAGCATCCGGTAGCCTTTGTGACCAATCCTTCCTCGTCACATTCACGGTCTTCTTCAAGATATTTTGAATTTGTTTGTTGCTCGTCTCAACTTGACCGGAAGTTTGAGGATGATATGGAGTCGCCACCTTGTGAGTCACTCCATTTTTCTTTAGCAATCTTGCAAAAAGCTTGTTGGTGAAATGAGTTCCACAGTCACTTATAATCGCTCTAGGGAATCCAAACCTACTCAATATATGTTCTTGCACGAACTTGACAACCACATTAGCGTCACAAGACCTAGTGGGGATTGCTTCAACCCACTTTGACACATAATCGACCGCTAAGAGGATATACTCGAAGCCAAATGAGTTAGGGAATGGTCCCATAAAATCAATACCCCAAACATCAAAAATTTCAACAACAAGATTGACATTTAGAGGCATTTCATTTCTCCTCCCAATATTACTAAGTCTTCGAAATTTATCACATGAAATGGAGTAAGCATGAGCATCTTTAAAAATTGAAGGTCAATACAAACCGGATTGTAGGATCTTTCTAGCTGTCTTTTGTCCTCCAAAATGGCCACCACAATGAGATGAGTGGCAAAAGGCTAGAACATCGGTTTGCTCCTCTTCCGGGACACATCTTCGAATTATCTCGTCTTTTCCCAAATGGAAAATGTATGGATCGTCCCAAAAGTAATACCTACACATTGCCAAAAATCTTTTCTTTTCTTGAAAAGAAAGGTTAGGTCTCAATTTATCACAAGCAAGATAATTGACAATGTCGGCAGACCAAGGAGAGGAATTAACCTCAAGAGCATGCTCATATGGAAATGTATCACAATCGACTCCTTTTTCATGCAACAAATTAAAATTTTCATCAACGGGGAGGCGGGATAAATGGTCTGCTACCACGTTTTTACACCTCTTCCTATCCTTAATCTCAACATCAAATTCTTGCACAAGCAAGATCCACCTAATGAGTCTAGGTTTAGCTTGTGGTTTGGTCAACAAATGCCTTAAAGCCGCATGATCACTATGCACAATTACTTTAGAACCTAAGATGTAGGATCTAAATTTATCCAAAGAAAACACAACGGCAAGCAATTCTTTTTCGGTTGTGGTGTAATTTACTTGAGCACTATTCAAGGTAAGGCTAGCATAGTAAATTACACGAAGAATTTTATCAATTCGTTGACCCAAAATGGCGCCAACGGCGGAATTTGATGCATCACACATTATCTTAAATGGTAAAGACCAATCAGGGGGAACAACAACGGGTGTGGTGATCAATTTCTCCTTAAGAGTATTAAACGCATGCAAACATTTTTCATCAAACTCAAAAGGAACATCTTGAGCAAGTAAATGGCATAGAGGTTGGCTAATTTTTGAGAAGTCTTTAATAAACCTACGGCAAAAACCGGCATGGCCTAGAAAGCTTCTAATTCCTTTCACATTAACGGGTGGAGGCAATTTTTCAATCACATCTACCTTAGCCTTGTCTACACTCATTCCTTCTTTAGACACAACATGACCAAGCACTATGTCACTAGTAACCATGAAATGACTCTTTTCCCAACTAAGAGTTAGGCTACTTTCTATGCACCTTTTCAAGACAAGTTCCAATTTCTCTAAACAATCGGAAAATGAGGATCCAAAGACCGAAAAGTCATCCATGAATACCTCAATGAAGTCTCCAATCATTTCAGAGAAGATGGAGAACATACACCTTTAGAAAGTGCCCGGTGCATTGCATAGTCCAAATGGCATCCTTCGACACGCAAACGTACCAAACGGGCATGTGAAGGCGGTCTTTGCTTGGTCCTCCGGTGCTATGGCCACCTGAAAATAACCCGATAAACCGTCAAGAAAGCAATAAAAACTATGACCGACTAGTTTATCAAGTATTTGATCAATGAAGGGAAGGGGAAAATGGTCTTTTCTTGTGGCGGCATTGAGCTTTCGGTAGTCAATGCACATTCTCCACCCGGTGGTGGTTCGAGTAGCCACATGTTCTCCCTTGTCGTTCTCAACGACCGTTATCCCTCCTTTCTTCGGCACCACATGGACTGGGCTCACCCATTCGCTATCGGCTATGGGATAAATGATCTCTTCCGCTAGGAGCTTAAGAATCTCCTTCTTAATGACTTCCATTAGCACGGGGTTGAACCTCCTTTGCCCTTCACGAACCGGCTTAGCCCCTTCCTCTAGAATGATGCGATGCATACACGTAGAGAGGCTAATGCCTTTGATGTCGGAAAGACTCCATCCAATGGCTTGCTTGTTCCTCTTTAGCACGGCTACTAAGAGGTCCTCTTCATCATTTTCTAACCCGGAAAAGATGATCACGGGCTTCTTCTCTTCATCATTGAGGTAGACGTATTTGAGATGAGATGGGAGCTCCTTGAGCTCAAGCTCAGGAGTAGGCTTCACTTCCTCTTCGGTTGAGGCCATGACTTGCATTAGACTCATGCCTTCTCCTAGCAAGATCTCCACCTCTTCGGTATTCAACTCGTCTCCCCCACACTTGAGGTAGGCTTCATCCATAGCAAGCTCCTCGGACGAGGTTTCACTTCTCCACGGAGCACCTATTTCTTGCAAGAAAACCTCCTCGGCCAAGACATCAATAGCATCTATGTAAGAACAATTTTCCTCAAATGAGGAGACGGGGATAGCCTTGTTTTCATGAATAGAAAAAGACACCGTTTCTCCTAACACCGACATTTTTAATGTTCCATTTTTAACATCAATCAAGGTATTTGTTGTAGGCATAAAAGGTCTACCTAGGAGAAGTGTATGTTCTTTACCTGTTTCTTTCACATCACCCACATCCAAAACAACAAAATCAACCGGTATTATCAAGCCACCAACCTTAACTAGAATGTCCTCTATTATTCCCCTAGGATATCTCATGGACCTATCCGCTAATTGAAGACACATTCTAGTAGGTTTCAATTCTCCTAACTCTAATTGTTTATAAATAGAGTAAGGCATCAAATTAATTCCGGCTCCTAAGTCTAGCATACCACATGCTTCTTTGCCATTTCCCAAAGCAATTTTAAGAGTAAAAATACCTGGATCACGGAGCATTGGTGGTAGTTGATGTTGTAGGATTGCACTCGTCACTTTGGATACCTCTATCTTCTCATCCTCTCCAAACTTCATTTTCTTTGAAGCAAGTTCCTTGAAGAACTTGACATAGGCCGGCACGTTTCGGATGCCATCAAGGAGTGGAAGATTGACATTCACCTTGGATAGGAGTTTGTAGAACTCTTTGAATTAGGTGTCTTGCTTCTCATTCTTTAACCGGCTTGGAAATGGAATTGGAGGATTGTAAGGATTGGTAGCCTTGTGGAGTGTGGGCCTCTTCACTTCTCCACTTTCTTTCTCGGACTCCTTTTGTTGTTATAAAGGAGTCTCATCTTCTTTTTCAACCTCCTTGGTTGGGCTTAACTCGCCAACCTTGTTATCTATTACCTTGCCTCCTCTGAGCACGGTAATGGCTTGAGCTTGCTCCGGTTGGCTAGGCAACTTGCCCGGCTTGGCTTGCTTGGCCAACTCTCCAACGGTCCTGACTATTTGGCCTACTTGAGTCTCAATTCTCTTCACGGAAGCCTCAACGGATTCAAATCTTTGTTGTGTGGCTTGGATAAAGGATTGCAATGTGTCTTGCAATGTCAGCCTTGGTGGTTGGTTCGGTTGGGCCGGGTATTGTTGCGGCCTAGGATAAGGTGGAGCTTGGCCACCTCCGATTTGTTGAGGTGGAGGCGATTGTTGTGGTGGTAGAGGAGGTTGTTGAGGTTGTTTCCAAAAGAAATTAGGATGATTTCTCCATCCCGGATTGTATGTTTGAGAGTAGGGGTTATATTGTTGGCGCGGTTGGAAGCCTTGGAGAGCATTCACCTGCTCTTGAAGAGCATGGAAATGAGCCTCTTCACTTCACTCCGGCTCGATCGATCTTTGGCACAAATTGACTCCATGGCCATACTCTCCACAAATCCCACACGTCTCAACGGTCATCACTTGTTGGGGTGGTCTCTCGGAAGTTCTAAGCATCTCTACTTGCCTTGTCAACTCGGCAAGTTACTTTGTCACGTCATAACTAGGGTTAGCTTCATTGACGGAAGCTCTCTTCCCCCTAGCACTATTTTGTTGAGAAGTTGTGGCCATGGTCTCATAGATGTTTAAGACCTCTTCGGCGATGCGTCCTCCAATGTCCCCTCCCGATGCATTGTCCACCATATATTGGAAATTCTGTGAAAGCCCATCGTAGAAGAATTGGTTGAGCAACTCGGGTGCGAGATGGTGGTGAGGGCATTGTTGTTGGAGACCTCGAAATCGATCCCAAGCTTCATGAAATGATTCACCCGGAGATTGGGTGAAAGTAACAATTTGAGCTCTCAAGTCTTGGGTCTTTTGATTGGAGTAGTATTTGGCCATGAACTTCTCATACACGGCATTCCAATTGGCCAATGAATTGGCCAGAAGAGACATGAACCACGTCTTGGCTCGATCCTTCAAGGTGTAGGGAAAACACCTCATCTTTAATTGATCTTCATTCAAACCTTGGAGAGGAAAGGTTTGAACAACGGAATAGAACTCCCGGATGAAGTTCAAAGCATATTCGGCCGGCATCCCGTAGAATAAGGGAAGTTGGCTAAAATGGATGTTCTTCAATTCGTAGTTCCATGCGGCTTCACCAAGAACTATGCAAGAAGTCGATGCCCCAATCACGGAACGAGCAAAGTCTCTCATGTTCCTAGCCGCATTGGCATTGGCATTGGCATTATCAGGGTTGTTGAAAGGGTTAGCTTCCATCTCTCTTTCCCACTCGAACACGTCAAATCTCCTTGGTCGATGGATGTCGTCAAACACGGGGGATAGTCTCCGATTGAGGCTTCGCCTCCCTAGCATACACAAACATAAACGAAACGGAGATCAAACGTACCTTGCGGAAAGAGAGGTGAGACTAAACAATCAACACAAGAAAATCAAAACACAAAAAACAACACAAACACGACACTTAAACAAGATCACGTTCGCAAATACAACAAATAGCACAAAAGCAAATATCGCACTAAAAAGACAATTCTTAAAAGCCTTCCCCGGCAACGGCACCAAAATTTGATTGAGGTCTAAATTTACACTTATAATTTCCGGTTTATGCCCACTAGACACTACTTAGGACCACACCCGCAATTGGACGGGGTCATTTAAAGAAGCGATGAGCTTAACCTGAGTCGATCTCTCAAGGAAGACTTTATGTGAAAGAACTATCTATAGGCTACACATGCTTTCAACAAAACAACTAAAATAAAATCTAAACATTCTAACAAGGGGTTTGATGAGGATTATGCTACAAATTTGAAATAGACAATAAGGCAAGGTGATTAAATGCAAAAACATGAATTAAAATGAGATTAGCAGAAACAAGTTTGATTAAGGTATTAGGCTGTAGATTCTCTCAATGGTTTTATCACTATGCTTAGGTCAAGTTGATAATGCTATTCTCACAAATATGATAGACCCTTCCAATTAGTTTAACTTCAATTCCTGTCACCGTCTATCCGTTAAACCTTTCTTAGCTATACCATACATGCAAGATTAACATATTAGGCTTAGGGACCCCATGCACCTAACGTCAAAGGAACCAATTTCTGGATTTAGATTCACAATCAAGATTCCTCTAAATCCTAGCAATGTTCAAGTAGTGATCAATTACCTAAACATGAAAAAGTACGATTCCAACAACAACAATCAACGAGAACAAGCATAGATCAAAACCACATCGATCATCTACCCCCTAATAGAGAGATTAGCCACTAAACATGCTTAAAACAACACAAATATCATAGATGAAAGTCATTTCATAAATCAAATGGAAATAATTCAAATTTCTACAATATTAAGTATTCTACAAGAGTTTTGGGACAAATCCTCTCAAACATCCAAGAAATACAAAGGAAATACAAAAGAAACCTCCTCCGAGCTTAGCTTTCACGGATGGCTCGTCATCGGGACCTTCTTGTTTTCTCTTCTACTAGCTTGGCTTGGTTCCCTTCTTCTTCTTTACCTCCTCTTCTCTCTTGGGAAGGTGATGGTGGTGGAAATGGTGAAGGAAAAATGTGTAAAAGATTTAGTGTGTGAAGTGTGTGTGAAAAGAGAGAGAATGGAGAGAAAAATGGGATATGTGGAGTGGTGAGAATGAAGTGAATGATGGATGGTATGGTGAATCCCTTCAATTATGTTGATCCCCCCAAAATCTATATGAAATAAGAGGGAGAGAGAGAAAGACGTAAGAGAGGAAGAAAGAGAGAGAAAAACCAAAGAGAGAGAGAAAAGGTGATGGGAGAGGCATTAATTGTGAGAGATTTGGGAGGAGGATTTTGTGGAGAAAAAGTCCACAAAGTGGGCTTAGGGGAATTAATCCCTACCCCCTATGGTTTAGCTTAGGGTGGCTCAAAGATTTCTTATTTCTAAAATGAGGAGGGAAGAAGAGTACTTGTTGCCAAGTGAAGGAGAGGCGAGACACAAGTGTAGATCGGCAATGATCGGGTGAAACCTGGCAGAGCGCGCGCCCGCGGAGAGCATGGCATGCGCGCGCCCGTGGGGTGTCTCCGCCGAGAGCACCCTCGCGTGACCGCGGGCCTCGCGCGGCCGCGGGGCTTGCTTTGTCTTCAAGGTGCGCGGCCGCGGGGTCATTGCTCCTCCTTCCGGGTGCATCTCCCCCGGTCCGGGCTCATCTCTTCCGGCTTATCTTCGCGTCGTGCCACCTTATTACCTTAAAATTGAAATATTGCGTACGAATAGCTCAAGTTTTCCAGAACTTGGCTTATTCCACCATAAGAGCAGTAGAGAATAAAATCACACAAAACCTATAGATAAACTAGAACAAAATACTAGAAAATACAAATGAAACATGCAAAAGTATGCAATCAAAACACTACAAATAAACACCAAACATGTATATATACAAATAACTCTAATTTTTTAGTATGTTTCAATTTCTTCACATAGACTCTTCATCCAAACATGGGAGACAATTCGGAAGGTCTGTTGCCATTTCTACATTTTAATCTGTTATCTAGTTCGTTGCTTGATCATGTAGGGTATCATTTAATTAATTCGATCGAGAATATTGAATGAGTTGTGCAATTTATGCAGGATAATTTTGTTCTTCATTATGACATGTTGGAAAAGAGACCAACTCTAACTCAACATTGAAAAATATGCTCTCTCTAAATTTTCAGGTTTATCCTGTTCTTTAGGATAGGGGCTGTTAGGAAAAACTATCAAAGAACCCCTAGATAAGGTTTTGATGAGATGTCAAAACTATTCCTGAAAAACTGACCAAGATCCAAGCTGTAGATCTGAGCTGACCAATCCAGAGCCTCAAGAAGGAACTTAACTGAAGCCAGAGTCAACCCAACTGGAGCATGGTCAACCAGCTGGAAGGATACGCCAACCAGTCAGTACTCAATCCAACTGAGGGTTAAAGGAGTCGAACCAGTCAAAACAAACTGACAGCTAAGTCAGCTGAGCTGAGAGAAAAGTCAACAAAACTGAAGAAACTGATAAGAGATCAGTTTAACTGAAGACTGGAAGTATCCAGCTGATGGCCAAACTTAACTTCAGCCGAACTGAAGTAGACAGACGAATCAATCAAAGGCCAGAACTGAAGTTAGCCAGCTTGTAGGAGAAAACAAGCAAAACATCTGACAAGAAAGCTCAAGAAAGACCAATTGAACTGACAAGCTATCCAACAGCTTGTGATTAGTTAAGCTGACAAGAAAGCTCAAGAAAGACCAGTCGAACTGACAAGCTATTCAACAACTTGTGATCAGTCGAACTGGATGAAGAAGCTCAGAACTGCCAACTGTAGTGATAGCTGAACTGAGCAGACAATCTCAGAACTGCCAACTGGAGTGATAGCTGAACTAAGCAGACAAGCTCAGAACTGCCAACTGGAACTCAAACTTGCTAAACTGGAGCTCAGAACTGCCAGCTAGAGAGTCCTGAAGTGAATGCTCCAATGAAGATCTTGGAATAAATGCTCTAGCAGAGATCCTGGAATTAAATATCCAACAGATATCGATTAGCAAAACAACGACTACTTCAACCAAAAGCTCCAAAAGACCATCTGCCATTGATGAACCAACAGAGCCACCAAATCAATGGAACTCAACGGTCACAAAATCACTCCTCTATAAAAGACGAGTAAATCAAAGTTTTCAAATGACTTTTCGCGACTTTCATTCTTGAAACCTTCATTTAAGTTGCTTACAACTGAGCTTTCTTTCTCCCTCCCATAGAGCTCAAGTTCAGCATTTGCTAAATCTGCGAGAGTCCAACTGAGAAGAAGAATCCACAGAATCAAAGCATTCAGCTAGCTGTTGATAATCCAGTCATAGCAACCTTCTCAGTTCCAGCAATACACCGATCAACTACCCAGCTTAATTAAAAGAGCACATCAGTTGATATCCCCTGTTCAAGACTAACCTCTTGAAGATCGAAAGAGATCTAAAACCTTGTAAAGACGTCAATAGCACCTACCTCCCTAGCGAGCAGTTAGGGACTACAACTGTGAGTCGTCGATCCGCTGAGGTAGCGAGCAGTTACCAGGTTCAGCCAACTGTCTTTCATTGTATAATTTGTAAAGAAACTCAAGTTATATAGTGGAGTTGCCCTTCTACGGAAGGAAGAGGGGACGTAGAAGTTTGAGACTTCAAACCTCTATAAATCGTTTGTGTGCTGTACTGTTTTGCTTATACTCGCATATCTTTAAACTGTACACAAACTCACACAATCTGCACTCAAGCTGTCTAAAAGTGCTCAACTAATCTGTGCATAGATAAGTTGCTAAGCGAGTCAAGGGCCCTTATCATTCCACATTTGAAGTAAAGTTTTTGTATCAGTTTATTCACCCCCCCTCTAAACTGACATCTACTCGCTCAGAACTACCAACTGGAGTGATAGCTGAACTAAGTAGACAAGCTCAGAACTGCCAACTGGAACTAAAACTTGCTAAACTGGAGCTCAAAACTGCCAGCTAGAGAGTCCTGAAGTTAATGCTCCAATGAAGATCTTGGAATAAATGCTTTAGCGGAGATCCTGAAATTAAATATCCAACAGAGATCGATTGGCAAAGCAACGGCTACTGGAATTAAATATCCAACAGAGATCGATTGGCAAAGCAACGACTACTTCAACCAAAAGCTCCAAAAGACCATCTGCCATTGATGAACCAACAGAGCCACCAAATCAATGGAACTCAACGGTCACAAAATCACTCCTCTATAAAAGACGAGTAAATCAAAGTTTTCAAATGACTTTTCGCGACTTTCATTCTTGAAACCTTCATTTAAGTTGCTTACAACTGAGCTTTCTTTCTCCCTCCCACAGAGCTCAAGTTCAGCATTTGCTAAATCTGCGAGAGTCCAACTGAGAAAAAGAATCCACAGAATCAAAGCATTCAGCTAGCTGTTGATAATCCAGTCATAGCAACCTTCTCAGTTCCAGCAATACACCGATCAACTACCCAGCTTAATTAAAGGAGCACATCAGTTGATATCCCCTGTTCAAGACTAACCTCTTGAAGATCGAAAGAGATCTAAAACCTTGTAAAGACGTCAATAGCACCTACCTCCCTAGCGAGCAGTTAGGGACTACAACTGTGAGTCGTCGACCCGCTGAGGTAGCAAGCAGTTACCAGGTTCAGCCAACTGTCTTTCATTGTATAATTTGTAAAAAAACTCAAGTTATATAGTGGAGTTGCCCTTCTACGGAAGGAAGAGGGGACGTAGAAGTTTGAGACTTCAAACCTCTATAAATCGTTTGTGTGCTGTACTGTTTTGCTTATACTCGCATATCTTTAAACTGTACACAAACTCACACAATCTGCACTCAAGCTGTCTAAAAGTGCTCAACTAATCTGTGCATAGATAAGTTGCTAAGCGAGTCAAGGGCCCTTATCATTCCGCATTTGAAGTAAAGTTTTTGTATCAATTTATTCACCCCCCCTCTAAACTGACATCGACTCGCTCGGGACCAACAGAGGCAAGCTTGCTTTTAATCTTCTCTTGTCTGACCATTGTAAGCAATCATAGAAGCATTGTGTCTTATTGCTAGTTGTAATTTCCAGGAGGCCTTCAAACTTATGTTACAGGAGATCAAATTTCCAAGCTTGTTATTCTTCTTGTTGCTGATGCCTTTGGTAAACACTTTTCTTTTTCTTGATTCATTAATGTTAATTTATTGTGGAGTTGTTGATGGAAATCTTACTTTTAATTTTCTTCTTCTTCTTTGTTGTTGTTGTTGTTATTGTTGTTGTGTAGGGTATGAAGCTCCAAAGCTGCGGTATATTTAAGTTTCTTTATCATTGAGCTATTCTTGATTTTGATTTTAGATTTAAGATAATTTTGACTTTTCTTGCAACTGGAGCAGAAACAGACAACCTTGCACCACCTAAGCTCTTGAAAAAGCTTGGGGAAGTTTTATCAGCAAAATCTGAGGCAAGAATTAAGGCTTTTCACACCTCTTTTTTTATTTAAATTGGAAATGTGATCAAGAATGTAAATGGGAGTTTGATTATGCAGATTGATAGCTTTGTGAATATATTTCCTGGTGTTGGGCATAGATGAACTTTAGGCTTTAGCAGACTGATGAAGTAAGATCTATTGAAACATATACAATATCCAGAAAGTAATGCTTCTGTTGTAAAAGACTTGGAAATTGATGTATTGGTTTCACAAGTGGTTTCACACCAATGACTTTTTATTTCTATTTTTCGAATTTAATTTGTTCCTCAAATATAGAGTGTTGGTGAATTCTACTATGAAATGTGATGCTCTTACAAGATGGAGCTGGACTATCTATTTTCTTGGGTGATTAGGTTTTTGGTAAAAAATGTGATATTTACATTCACTTTGAGGATATCGAGTGCAAGGTAATTTTCAGTTTTATAATCATTATATCATTTTTTATATTTTTGGTCGAAGAGACTACTTAATCACTTATTATATGATCAATTGATTTTTTTTAGATATCAGCACAAGAAGACTTCAATCCACAAGTATGATTCAAGGCTTTCATAGTAACATCAAATTGTAATAGAGTTTTGGATTGATCGATAATAATTTGTAACGAAGAACTGGGAGCTAGCTTTGACTGATTGAATTTTATATTTTGGACATGAACTAGTATGACACCTGTGCAATGCACAGTGGATGTTATTAAAAAAAATATTTATGTACAATAATAAAATTATATTTCATCATGAATTTCGCATATAAATATATGAATTATATCGTTTGAATTATAAATTACTTATGTATTTTTTATCATTGAAAAAATCAGCCTTGCCGGCTCTAGCCGTATTAGAAATACCCAAGTTGGTTGTAAAATCGAGAAGATAGGGTCCTGACTGCTCAGTTGGTTTCGACAACGATTAATAGGCAAATTAGGCATGAATAATTTTTTTCATTTTTTAAAATATTTTTATTCAAAAAATGATTAAATAAAAATTTTGAGGTTTTTTACCATTTTTATACAATAAGCCACATCCCAATATTTCAATCTACAACCAATGTGGAATGTATAAAATTTATAAAAAGTTGCAGAACTAATTTGAGGTTTCGATTTAAGATTACCCATTCTTTTATACAGCTCATATCCCAATATTTCAATTTACAACCGATGTGAGATGTATGGTAAGTGAAAATTTAATATGTAAATAGGAATATGTAATAATATATTATAAAAAAAATAAAAATGCTCAGGCGAAGACAATCTAAATGGAATTTTATATATTATTATATGTAACTCCATGAACCCACTTGTGGAGAAACAAAATATCAATTTTAATTTTAAAAATTATTTAAAAAGAAATAAAATAAAAATAAAAAATCTCTTCCTTCTGTATTAAAAGTCATTTATATAAATTCGTATGCATTTTTCATGCATAACAATATTTGTAAGTTTTTTGACGTGCGATGATTTTTGTTTGAAAAATTAAAACCACAAGCCTTAACTATTTAATTTATATATTAAATTCATGACATAAATATATTTAACAATTAATTACCAAGTTCTATTAATACATTTAATTCAAAATTTTAAGTAGATTTAATTTAAAATGTTCGATGTGTATATTGATGAATACATTTAATTTGCAAATTTAATATATTTAATTAAAATTTTGATGTGGATCTGGAATGATTTTAATATATTTAATCAACTTAAAATTTTAAATTTTTTTAAATTAATATATTAGAACATTCACTCATAACACTTAAAAGAATAATAATTAATATAAATTTATGATCCACGTAAAGAAAAAAATAGATGTTTAGAAAATTCACATATAAATCAACAATTTAAAGGCCACCTAATTTTTTCACTGAATGAACAAAGTAATTTTTGATAAAAAAAATAGTATTTTTGCTAAATAAAAAAAAATAATTTTCAATGTTGAAATTCTAGTATTGAAAAATTATATAATATAAATATTAACTAATTAATAAATATTATACTTTTATTTATAGAAAGTGTATTTAGGCGGGAAAACTTATTATTACTATTTTTAGTGACTATCTTACTTTTAGATATAATATAGATGTATTGTATTTTGATTGATATTTTAATTTTCATTTTGAATGATATTTCATATTTTTTGACGATTATCAATTATAATATATTTTTTTTTAATTTGGGATTAATACAGGATAAAAATAATTTAAAAAACAGGGCCAAAAAAATAATAATGACCACGATTTTTTTAAAAAACTATGGTAAATTTACCACGGTTTTAGTAAGAACGGTGGTAACTTTATCACGGTTTTACCACGATTTTAATAAATCTGTGGTAAACTTACCACGGTTATACTTAAACCGTGGTAAAATTACCACGGTTTTTGTAACCGTTGTAAATTTACCACGATTTCTTTATAAATTTACCACAATTTTCAAATTACCACGGTGAATAACCGTGGTGTATGTCATTGTCGTAAATTAACCACGGTTTTTTTAAAATCATGGTAAAATTACCATGGTGATTACCCGTGGTGTATGAGCGTGTGCATAGACGACACCCACCTAGACCACGGTTGGGATTTGTCATACACCACAGTTATGTAACCGTGGTATAGCGATTTTCTTGTAGTGAATACAGAGAAAAGCAGGAATAGTCAAAATATAATCAAATCATAGACACCAAATAAAATGAATTAAAAGAACTTCATAAATAACTCATAATCCAACCCCTAGAATACTAGGATTTTAGCTATCCATGTGAAAATAAATAACTAAAACAATCCACAAATTAATCATTATATTTCTAAAAACAGAGAAAATAAAACCCGGAAAAATTAATTTGTCTCTAATCTTGAAAGCTCTTGAATCTCTTGGTCTCGTTCTTCGCGTCTGTTTTTCTCTGCAGCAAACATTTGGTGGCAACTTTTGGGTAGGTGAAATTGTGTGGAATTTTCGTGAATCAAACCCTGAAATACCAAGTACATAAAAGCCCAAAAATAGGTCAAAAATCGGACAGGCCCGCTCGACTCGCGACCAGGGCGCCCGCGACTCGAGTCGCGAATCTATGTGGCATGACATGGCAGAAAATTCACGACCAGTGCAAAATTCACGAGTGGGGTCATGAATAATACAAAGGAGAACCCCTTCCCTATCGCGGCCAGATTCGCGACCTGGGTCGCGAGTCCGGTCGCGGGTATTTCCCAGCTCCGGCAGTCTCTCACTGTTGTGCTTCGTTCTCACTCATTTCTCGTCCGATTGACGCGATTCTTTTTGCAACGCGTTCCTAACTTGATTTCCTATCTTTCTAGGGTCTTCCAAAGCTATTTTGAAGTTCACATAAAAAATGGCATTAATTCCCTTCACAATGAACAAACACGTGACATTGCGCAAAATATAGAAAACTATGCAAAACTTAACACTTCATGCATGCAATGCCAATCAAATACTACTCAAATAAACATCAAAATGCATATAAAATATGAGGTTATCAACTCCCCCAAACTTAAAACATTGTTTGTCCCCAAACAAAGAACAAAACTCAACTTAGAATTCAAACAATACATAACTCTATAATTTATAATCTAGCATCTACAACTTCGAAAATCTTATCGGGAATGACATAAACAAGCACAATACCCAAATCATGAACACATGCGATAGATTTCAACGAGCAAAATTCAAGACAATGATATTCACCGATGTGTGTTTCGCTCAAACACTCAAAGTGTGATAAATAAGGGTAAGCACTCATCGAATCATTGAACTACACACTTGATCTACCATAAGCTTGCATGTAATCTAAGCTCTCTACTGAAAAACGAATGTGCTCAAAGTTAGGATCAAATAGGACTTTCGTTAAGGTTGTAATGTAGGCTCAGGTTAAGGTTAGGAATTTTTAGATAAAGTGACTCACAATTGTGGAACCAATTCACCACTTATACTTTCTACTCCCAACCATTTATCACATTTAAACACTAGTTGGAATTTTTTCAAATTCCTCCTATACATCCTTAAGTCATCCATATTTTTTTTCAACTCATGGACCTTTGGTCTCTTTTCTTTATTTCTTTTCATTGGCACTTTTCACATTTTTTTCTTTTGTGCTCTTTTCATTTTTTTTCTTTTCAACACTCACATAGAACTTTTTTTTTGTGCACCAACAAAAATCACCAATTATCACCATTTTTTTCTTCATCCCAACTCCAAGATTCCTTACCCTTCATCCTATTTCTCCACAAGAATCAACAATTTAATCCCAAATAGGCTTTCAAAGAAAAGGAATTTTAGGCACAAGAGGGTTCACAAAGGAATCAAATGAATTTAGGACAGTGTATGAGATATCATGGGTAAAGAAAAGATGGTCTACTATCATCTCCTATTTTCAAGCACAACAACTCAATCTCAAGCAAGACGACATGCAAGTTCTAGAGAAATAAGTGCATAGACAACCAACACACAAGAACAAAAATTAAGACAACAATCTTATAGGCTCAAAATCTCACAACTTACATTGGATAAAATAAAGCTCGAAAATCTCTAAAACGCATGCTCATTCAAATCATGCTATACATGCTCAAATCATTCCCAATTAAATATCTCAATCATGCACACTAAACCATAAACTATAAAGCATATATCATCAAAATCCCAAGTAAAATTCAAGACCAAAATTCAAAATTTTCACACTTTTCAGAAAAATAAAAATGAAACTAAACAAGTAAAGCAGGTACAACAAAATAAAGGTCTAGACACCACAAGCACATACCCCCAAAACTTATTCAAATCTACGGGATTGAATAAGTTTGTAAGAATGCATGAGGGTGTCGTCGACCACTTACAACGATCAAATAGATGTCCGTGCGGGTTCACTTTCCTCCCCCAAACTTGTCGAAAGACAAGTTGGTTAATTTGCTATCCCACATATTACAACATCCATCCATTCTTTACCTGCACAACTCAGAAAAAGAAGTGAAAAACATAAATAAAAAAAAACTAAACAAAAGAAAATGAAAAAAAACACATTGGGTTGCCTCCCAACAAGCGCTGCATTTAACGTCGATAGCCAGATGAATTTGGGAACTCAAGTTCCCACAAGCGGGGAAATGGGTATCCCCCATTTTCTTCCCCGATCATCCATTTCCATGCCTCTACCATCAGTAATGCAGCCAGATTCTTGAGTGTTGATGGTATTACACTCCACAGCTGCCTTGTGCTCCTCAACATCAAAAAGGAACCAGATGTGCTCTTCTTCAAACTGGAGAGTCAGAATCCCAGTGTCCAAATCGATATTGGCCCGGCCAGTGTGCAAAAATGATCGTCCCAAAATGAGAGAGACGCTTTTATCTTCCTCCATATCCAGCACCACAAAATCCACTGGGAAAATAAAATCATGCACCTTGATCAGCACATCCTCTGAGATTTCCTCGGGGTACACCACAGATCGGTCGGCTATCTACAAGCACATGGTTGTGCGCTTGAGTTGCCCACAGTTCAGCTTCTTGAAAAATAATAGCGGTATCAAATTGATGCTCGCCCCCAAATCGCACAGTGCTTGACCACCTATCTTTTCTCCAATGGTGATGGAAAGTGTGAAACTTCCTGGATCCTTCATCTTAGCTGGGAGCTTCCTTTGGATGATGGGGCTGCAGTTCTCTGGGATATACACCATCTCGAACTCCTCTATCTTCTTCTTCTTGGACAGAGCATGCTTGAGGAACTTTGCATACTTAGACATATGCTTCAATGCCTCCACCAAAGGAATGTTGATGTGCACCTTCTTGAATATCTCGAGAAATATCGAGAACTGAGCATCAACGTTCTGTTTTGAGATCTTATGCAGGAATGGAACAGTTACTGTGGGAAGCACTGTAGGACGCGTTTGCAGATTCTCGATGGTAGAATCCAGCTTGTCAGAAGTTGTCTTGGGAGTAATAGCTGCAGCGGCGGTGATCAGTGCAGGGACTTTAGTGTGCAGATGAATTGCATTGCACTATTCTTTGGGATTCACTGTGGTGTTGCTGGGAAACTGTCCCGGTTGGTGCTGATTCCCTACAACTATAGCCAGCTGACCCAGTTGCTTCTCGAACATCTTCATTTGCACACTCATGGCACCCACATCATTCTCCAACTTCTCCATTCGAGCTTACGACTCCCCCATGAATTTATCGGTCTTTCCCATGAACGTCATCAACAGATCATCCATCTTCGGCTTCTTTTCCTCGTTGATCACTCCATTTGTTCTAAAGACGCCAGGAGGGGGCTGCAGTGCATTGTTGGGGTTACTATAAGAAAAGTTGGTTCGATTATCTTTGTAGAACTGATTTCCACCTCTGTAATTATTGCCATCATAGCCACCTCTCTAATTGATATAGTTGACATCTTCAACTGCATTTCCCATGGGATTATCTATACCCGGTCGTGCCATAGCATCAAATCTATTGTGTTAATCATGGCATTCAGAGAAGATAACTGGGCGGCAAGCTTAGAAATAGGATCATTGTCTTCAACTGCTGCGGCTCTCTTTAGTATCTTCACTTGCCGATCATTAGTCCATTGGTAGCTGTTTGTAGCCATGTCTTTAATGATAGACACGGCTTGATCATGTCCTTTATTCAGCAAGGACCCGCCTACAGAGGTATCCAGAAGCCTTTTCACCTTCATATCGCATCCGTTGTAGAAGATGCAGACCTAATGATATACCCCGAATCCATGATTCGGGCACTTTTTGAGCAACTCATGAAACCGCTCCCAAGCTTCATACAAATTCTCATCATCATACTGACAAAACTGAGTGATCTCGCCTTTAAGCTTAAGAGTCAGACCGGGAGGGAAGAACTTATGTAGAAATTTATGCGCCAAGCACTCCCAACTATCTACCGTACTGAGATCCAACGAATGGTACCAATCCTTGACAGCATCCCTCAGTGAGAACAAGAACAAGCAGAGCCGAATGGAATCATCCGACACCCCGTTCATCTTGATTGTGCTGCAGACCTCTAAGAATTGTTGCAGGTGTGCATTCGGATTCTCAGTCTTGTGCCCCCCATACTGATGCTGCTGCACCATGCCCACCAATCCTGACTTCAGCTCAAAGTTGTTGGCATTAATGTCTGCACCGGAAACCTGTCCATGGTTGAGCACCGGTGTGAACATCTGATTGATCGGTACCGGAGCTGCTTCTCTGGCAGCTTCTTGCTCTTGAAATCACCGCTGCATTTTCTCTAACTGTTGTTGCATGCGACGCATCTGTTCAACGGTAACAGGAGCTTGTTGTTCTGCCATCTCTCTTTTTCTCCTTGCTTTTTTGTGGCGGATAGTGGCTTCAATCTCAGGATTAAAAGTTTAAAGTGGTCCCCCCTGAGATCGTGTACGCATACACAACCTATTCACAAGAAAAAGAAGATTATAAAATTTTAAAAGAAAATAAACTAAAAATAGAAAAATAAATGTCTAGATTAACACAAGAAATTAAATCTAAATAATATCAAGTAAAAAATTAAATCCCCGACAACGGCGCTAAAAACTTGTTCGGTATTTATTTTCACCTAAACTGCAAGTGTACAACGAGGCTTATAGGACAGCGATGAACAAGGTCGTATCCACAGGGATTTAATAATTAATCTACTAGTTATTCTAATTTAACTTCCTACAGTTATCTAGACTACCAATCATGGTTGAATTTAACTAATTAAAAAGTAAAATTAATAAATAAACTAAATTACCACAGAGGAAATCAACACGGAAAATCAAACACTGAAGAAAAAGACGCATTCTAGGATTGGATACTCATTATTTAATTCATTCTCTTAATCAATTCATTTAGTGTATATGTTGGGATTTAAATCATGCTAGAACAATCACTCATGTATTCTAAACCTTCTCTCGAAGGGCCTAGATTGTAGATCACACAATAAATATTAATGTGTCCGTTCAATACCTATTATGCAACTCCTAATGGTTCCAAAGATTTATTGTTCTCTAAATTAATCGCAACTCTCTCGAGTGATATTAACCAGTTAATTATTCCAGATCTTATGTTAAAACTCATCTCTTGAATTATGGATTAACACATCAAATTGTATCATTTAGTGATCAGGTAAATAATACAGAGAAAAGCGGGAATAGTCAAAACATAATCAAATCATAGACACCAAATAAAATGAATTAAAAGAACTTCATAAATAACTCATAATACAACCCTATAATACTAGGGTTTAAGCTATCCATGTCAAAATAAATAACTAAAACAATCCACAAAGTAATCATTATATTTCTAAGAACAGAGAAAATAAAACCCGGAAGAATTAATTTGTCTCTAATCTTAAAAGCTCTTGAATCCCTTGGTCTCGTTCTTCACATCTGTTTTTCTCTGCAATAAACCTCTGGTGGCAACTTTTGGGTAGGTGGAATTATGTGGAATTTTCGTGCATCAAACCCTTAAATACCAAGTACAGAAAAGCCCAAAAATAGGTCAAAAATCGGACAGGCCCGCTCGACTCACGACCAGGGCGCCTGCGACTCGGGTTGCGAATCCACGTGGCATAACGTGGCGCTGACATGGCAGAAAATTCACGACCAGTGCAAAATTCGTGAGTGAGGTCGCGAATAATATAAAGGAGAACCCCTTCCCTATTGCGACCATGCAGAAAAAGTGGAAAAGGGTGATTCGCGACCAGATTTGCGACCCGGGTCGCGAGTCCGGTCGCGGGTATTTCCCAGCTCCGACAGTCTCTCACTGTTTTGCTTCGTTCTCACTCGTTTCTCTTACGATTGACCCGATTCCTTTTGCAACGCGTTCCTAACTTGATTTCCTATCTTTATTGGGTCTTCCCGAGCTCATTTGAAGTTCACACAAAAAATGGCATTAATTCCCTTCACAATGAACAAACACGTGACATTGCGCAAAACATAGAAAACTATGCAAAACTTAACACTTCATGCATGCAATGCCAATCAAATACCACTCAAATGTACCTCAAAATACATGTAAAATATGAGGTTATCACATATCATACTCATTTAAAGTAGAATTACTTCATAAATAATATTTTTTATACATGCTTGCCAAGTGGCTCGTATAAAACTTTTATACCTGTGATGGCGGGGCATGACGTGGACGTCGGACATAGGGTCAAATAAAATATCACACATGACACATTTTTTCCCAAAAATGTTCCCAAAATTTTACACCGCAGGCCTACAAATTCATAGACCTGCTCTGATACCATACTGTAACACCCCAATTTCGGAGAATTAAGATGCTAACAAAAGGTTAAAATAAATTTCCTAATTTTACAAAAATTACGTATTTAGAGAAAAATATTTATACAATAAATATTCCCTAATTTTAAAACCAACCAATCACGACTTAAGAAGAATATTCAAATAGCCAATCACATGCAAGTTCAATTCACGACTAGTCAACGTTGACAGTCTACTATTTTCAAAGTCCAAAATAGCGGCGGAATAAAATAAGATTTTTAGGATATTTTAATATAATCCAAAATAGTAAGCGGAAGCATAACATGATATGATATTGACCATAGTCAATATTCAACATTCAAAAATCAAAATACATATTATTGACACTGTCCAAAATAAACCAAAAACTCAGTGTCTACGTCAGCAGCCTCCATCACTTCATACCTGAAAAACATTTTAGAAACATGGGCTGAGTGCCATAAAACACTCAATAGGCATGCTTATCCTGTTCGTCCAAGCACATATAAATATTTTTCATCTCATATGGCCAAATAATTTATCATTCATTTGAGATCAATGCACTCAATTAATCGTGCGTAGAGACAGACCCTATGTGATCACATAACTATATTTCAATAGAATTGACAATGCCTGAATTCATCATGCAGGTCAAATCACATCCACGAAGAATGAAAATATTGTATTCATATTGAGTAAAATCTCAATTCATTTAAGCATGGACGAAAGCATTTAAAACATGTTCGTAAAGGTTTTGGTTAGCAAAACCCACCTTGTAGCTAGTATTTAGCTGAAGCTTTAGTCGTCTATCCTGATGATCATCATATGCCTGAGGTCTCGGGTTTGGGCCTACAAAATGGTAAACTTCCTATTAATATCATGCTAGGCCTTAGATTATATCATAAAATAAATTTGGCCTAGGAAACGAGCTCTCGAAAGTTTTGGGCCGAAATGGATAAACTCGAAGTGCTTATTGGATATATTTTTTTTTACAATAATCCAAGATGTCCAATTATAATTTTATTTGATCATAAATATTTTAGTAATAGACCCTTAGTAATTTAATTTAATCTTCTCAATTAATTAACTAGGAAATAATTGTTACTATTATGAATATAAGTTACAGGAGTTATTTTCATAACATCCGTTAATCAACTAAATAAATAAAAGGAAAGGAAATTCAAAAAAATTTAATGTAAATGAAAGGAACAAATAAATTCAACACACCCGTACCATTATATACACACACACACATTACAGTACACCTATAATTTGCTTTAAATTATAATTTGATATCAACAATATTCTTTCCTTTCCTTCTTTTTGTCAAATTCACGTCTGCACACCTTAACAATCTTTCTTGTTTTATATATATATATATATATATATATATATATTTGTTTCAACAGTCAACTCTCTCTCTCTCTCTATCTCTCTCTCTCTACTATATGCTAATTCTTTTGTTAAGAAAAAATAGATACAAAATGTTTCTCTCTCCACTCACTCCATTTTTGTACACTAAGCTAAGCAACACCTTTTTTACTTTACAGATTTAAAAGTCAAAACACCCTCACTTTCCCTTTCTCTCTCCAAGCATACACGCATACACACACATGCACAAAAACCAACCCATTATTTTCTCTTTCTACTGTAATTTTTGGAACCCATCAACATTAAAATTTCAAAATGAAAATATTAATACTTCACCTCTCCAACTTACCGTCCACCGCACACACATACGTGATTTAAATATTTTTCTTTCATCATTTCTATATACATGCAACAACACCCTCTCACACCAACCATGAATACAATTATTTTTCTATAGAAATAAGGAGAAACTAAAAGAAACAGGAGAATAACATATAAATAGGGGTTTAGGAGGTTTTCTTATCATTAGAGTTCCTCGAGTTTTAAATTCGAATTTTGGCCTCCTAACCTACAAAGATCTTAAAATAAAATAGAGGAATGGGTAGAGGAAGAAGAGAGAAACTCGTAGGTGTGATTGCATGTTGGATTCGGTCACCGAAAAAAGTCACCAGAAAAGCTCCGACTTGCGGCCATGGTGGCCCTTTTCCGACCGTTACAACCTTCATTTCCCCACCAAACATGTTCCAAAGTAATTTAAGAAACATAAAGGAGTTAAAAAAATGGATTTGTTTATGAAATTTGGCCGGAATTAAAATTTTCCGGCGGCGGCGGTGCTCCGCCTCCGGCCACCTTGCCAGAAATTATTTTTTTGGAAGAAGAAGGTTGAAGAAGATAGTCTCACTTTGAAGAGATGAAGAGAAATGGTCCCCTTTCCTAGAGTATTGTGCATTTATATATTTATTTTTTATGGACTAAAAGGCCGAAGCTTTGTTTTTATTTAGTACTGGGCCTGTTTTTAACAAATTCTAGTTAAGTCCACTGAGAGCATCTCTAAGAGATGTCTCTAAACTGTAAAATAGAGCATTTGGGCCAAAAAGAGCACTCCAAGAGGTGCTCTATCATTTGCTCTAAAATAGAGATAGAGCACATTTGCTCTATATTTAAAGCTCCACTGATCATGGTTGTATCACTATTCGCGATCTCTATTTTTTTTTTTTGTTAATTGATATATACGATTTTTACATATATCTGTTCATGATTTTTGTTTTTTTTTGTTAATTGATATATATGATTTGCATTTATATATATATATGTAGGATTTGGTTATAATAAAAACTTATATTGGTGTGTAAACGTACGGACTGTGCTTGTTTAGTGTATTTTTAGTGCTTTTCTTTATGTAAAAGCACTAAAAATACACTAAACAAGCACAGTTCACAGTTTACACACCAAGATAAGTTTTTATTTGAACCAACTCCTATATATGTGTATATATATGTTAATCTTATACTTTAATTTATTTCTTTCTTAAAAATATTGAAATAAAAAATTGTATATCAAAATAAAATGACATTTAATACAAATTTATTCTTTCTTAATTTTTGTTTGTTGCAATATTATTATGAAACGTTTCCATGTTTTATTATTATTTAGTTTCAGAAACTTTAATAGTTATTTTATTTTTTTTGAAAAAATCTTGATTAAAATAAATATATAAAAAGGGATATTATGGAATATTCCTTTTTAGAATAGAATTTAGAGTAAACTGTTGTAGATGAAGTGAAGACTTTACTGTATAATAGAGATAGATGTACTGTAAAATAGAGTCAATTGTTGGAGATGGCCTGAGCTAGGTTGGACTCTAAAATAAAATCACCCCCTTCTAATTAATTTGGCCTAAATCTATAGTGATCCAAATCATAATATTTTGGGATGATGATGATGATAATAATAATAATAATAATAATAATAATAATAATAATAATGACATTTATTTTGGATCGAACATGTTCGTGACGAGTAGCTTGGTGATCGGTTTTTATATTTTACTTAGTCAAACTTGTGCACTAGCTTGGTGTTAGGTTTTTATATTTTACTTGAGTCAAACTTGCAAGTGCACGAGCAATAATGTAGCATAGAGTGTGAAACAGGGTCGAATCAAGAGGGAGAAAGTTGGATCAAACTAGTACACACTATGACATTGATCCTTATTTGTTATCTAGCTAGACTACGAAATAGGATTTAGTTTTGATTAAAAATAGAATTCAAACAAAGAAATGCAACAAATAACACGTACGAATGAAGATTAACTTAAGGATTGAGAATATTAGAGAAGAGGTACACTATGGATTTGTCGGATTTTCTAGCACACTTAACTCCTAAGAAATGTTTAATTTGATGTTCTACTTGATTAGGACAATCACTACGCTAACTCCAATCATCTCTCGTCGTGGGGATCAAGCATGTAAAGATCACCATCTCTGATTAATTCCTAATATGCTTTCACCGGCCTAAAAGTTCAAATGATCCAAAAGCCCTCACAAATCTCTGGATTATGCAACATCTCATGTCTTGTGTTCCCTAATTAATTAAGTTGTATGTTAAAACTCATCTCTCGATTTATGAATCAATATATAAGGTCATGTTAATTAATGATCAAATAATTATCAAACATTAAGCTCAAGAACACAAGGGTCCAAAATAGAATAGTTTAAACATCCATTTAAATAGTCATATACTAGAAAACTCAATTTAGATCAAAGCCCTAGGTACAAGTGATCTAGCCACTCATATTTAATTTGGCATACAAAACCAAAACAAGTGGAAGCATAGTCTTAACAAACCAAAATATAGAAACAACCTAGAAGTTGAATTTAATCTTCACCCTTGCTTCAACTATTTTTCTTCTTGCTCTTCTCTTTAAACCCTCTCTTCGAGTCTTTTCTCTATTTTGGTTAAGAATGTTGTGACACCTGAATCTCGATACGAGAACAAGAATGCTATCGAATAATATTTAATACGTACTTATAACTATATATCTCTATAAGTATACTAAATCAAGAAGAAATAAGTAATTAATAAGACATAATATACTATAATTAGTGAATAATATAACTATGCATATAACATGATTTTAGCCAAATACTTTCCAAAAACCCAACTAAATAACCAATAAAATATTAGCAATACTATTAAGCATTCATAAATTCACATTCAAAATCCAGTTTTCTATTCACATAAAAACTCGAAACCAAATACTTACAAACATGTCAAAGTTTTACTTAAATCTTATAAGCGGAATATTTTGCATGGACAGTCATTAAGTTCAAAATAGTACTAGATAATATATATAGCAAAAAGAACATAATGGCCAACAGCTACCACATCACCACGTCTTGCCCATCTTCCTTTATCTACAGAGATAATATTAACATGGGGTGAGTGTGTGAACACTTCACACAGTGGGAACATACATTGTCCACATTAAATCATATAATGCAGTGAACATAACATCTTGTATGTACTTGAAATACAGAACATGCAGGTCTGCGTAGGATGTGGCCACATAACAATAGAGTGGTATTAAACCACACCATCGGCATAGTTCATATCTTAGCCTTTTTGGCCTCAGATATTAGTCATAAACCATAGGCAAGTACGTACACAATTTACTTACACATCAAAACACTTAAATTCATAAATCAATCACATAATATAATTTAACAGACAATAATAAACACATAAGGGAAGCGTTGATATGTTACCCACCTTACAAACAAGTACCCTTAATACAACAAAAAAGTAAAATTCTTTTAAGTCTCGGTCTCGTCTTCAAAGCCTATAAGATACATAAACAAATCTTATTGACATCCAATTTGATACTATATAATTTATATATTAATAATGGTAAGGTTTTCTAGATTTCAGTAGGTTGTGTTGGAAACTCAATTCTTGATAATTAATCTTTTTTTTTTACTTAGTTCCAAGCTTGAATTCATCCAAGTCTATCTAATGGATTTCAAATATCTAACAATCATTAACTATACTTGATATTTGCTAATGAACGAACACTTGTCTGATAAGATTATATTAACAAATTGAAACTTGTTAGCTTAGAAGCATGCTTTATCCTATTAACTACATTGTCTTTACATAAATACAAAAGTTTGTTATAAAGATGTTTAAATTTAGTTCAACCATAACCTTTCGATTCATTATTTTCTTTTTGTTCAAATTTATGAATACAAGATATTCTAATAATAATAATAATAATAATAATAATAATAATAATAATAATAATAATAATAATAAGAAGAAGAAGAAGAAGAAGAAGAAGAAGAACAACAACAACAACAGCAACAACGGCAACAACAATAACAACAACAACAACAACAACTTTATTTTTAACTGACTCTAGTACTATTGAATTTGTCCATATCTATCAATTGAACTTTCAAATAACAATAAATCATTTCACTCTACTTGATTTCCTCTTTTTTTAATAGATAGAACCTATCCGCTAGCTTAATAATAGGGAGACATCTTTTAAAATAAAAATATCCCAGTATGGTTTAAACATTTTTTTACACCTAATTATACATTTATACCATGCACACATATATATCAACATAAATTATACACACTTCTACAGCCATGAGCCATCTATTCTATTCAGTATTGAGCAACAAAGTCCATCCAGCAGTAGCGTATTTGACATAGAGGAAAATTTTGGGAAATAAAGGTGTACGAAATACCGAAACTTTCAAATTTAAAGAAACAAAATGAAGTTTTATTATGGAACATCAAAACCTCACCTTATTCCTCTGTCAAATCTCCTATCTCCAGAACTCACTAAAGTTTCAGTTCATGAGTGCTTCAGTCTTTACTTCCAAAATTCATAGCAAAATCTAGAGGTGGCAACAGTTCCGGAACCGCCGATTCCCAATTCCAAATATGTGGAACCGGAATCGCACCATCAAAACATGGTTTCGGGATGATTCCGGAATCGGGAATCGCTAGTTCCGGAATTGATGGTTCCAGTTCAAATTTTTATTTTATTTTAAAAAAAATAATATTTAATTTTCATTTATAAAATAATTATAAATTTGAGTAGAAATACCCAAAAATTAAAAAACATCCAAAATTATGGGATTATGAGAATTCTCCAAGGAATAATTTGTGTAATGATAACTAAAATTTCACTATCCTTTTATAGGATAAAACAAACTATTACCTTTCATAAAAAAAAATCGATGTGGGACATTTGGTTTGGGAGTTGGGACTTTTTTTTGTCCCACATTGGTTTGTATCAAAGATAATTAATTAAATTTTCTTATAAATTGATATTAAATCTTTGTTTATAGTTGCACTAATAGCCAGAGGTTAATCTTAAGAAAATATGGTCACATAAATTATTAAAATGACACTACGACTTCTAATTCTGAGGGATGGGTTGAAATTTAATATTTTCTTCCCATTATAATATGATATAATAAAACTTTAAATGGTATAATTGTTATTATAATTATTTAAATAAAACTTTAAAAATAATAAAGTAAATAAATAAAAATAATATTAAAACAACTTGAAATTAGAGTTTAATTTAATTTCAAATAATTAACTTGTTAGTTTTGTATACTGGAAGACTTGTCTTTGTATACTTTTCTGATGATATGATGATATGAAATGAAAGTTATTGCAGTCACTGTTTGCATTTAGATTATATTCTATAATTATTTTATGCAATGTTCTATATACTTACATTGTAGATGATATGGTGTGGGAAGTCACACGGTAAGATCATATCATTAGAACCTTGTAATGTATTAAAGAGCTCACAGCTTAGATGGTCCTGAACACACCATCGGTACACCGTAGAATAATCTGATAAGTTAGTTTATCTTGACTAACTGATTATTCTAGTACACTCGTTAGTGTATTGAGGAGGATCACGATAGGATACTATTCTCTGTCTCTGACCCAGTTACTGAGAGAATAAAGATCCATAGAGTTCGGGTTTTGAACTCATGTGATATTGCCGAGCATATGTGTGCGTTGTCTTTTACTTTGATTTATCAATTGATGAGATCTTTTCGTAGATCGAATTCGATATCTTGGGTAATAATAATGTATATGTGATGTTTCGAGCAGTGTGCATGAGCACCGTGTCCTGGTGCGCCAGGTTGATGATGTTCTCTTGAGAAAACACAAGTTCATGTTGAAACCCTGCAGGTGGAATTTATTCCGTACATAAATAAAGCTTGTATGGTACTACTCAAGGTTTTAGATGTTAATTAATTATAGCTGCCAGAGGCTTACATAATTAATTAATGAACATTATATCTTAAACACGGGGAATGACTGGACTAAAGGAGAAAGCATATTCGTAAATATGTATTAAATTGGTAGGTCAGTTTTACTTCTTTAGTGGAATAAAAGTAAAACTTAATTTATTTAATTATATCCTAAGTTTATTGGATATTGGATATTAAATAAATTAGTGGGCCAATTTAATATTCTTCTAGATCCATGTTGTAGCCCAATATGACTGAAAGTGGACTGGATATAGAACTTGAGATAGAGGCCCAGCCCAATAGGGATGGAACATGAAATTTCGCCCCTCCCTATATATAAGAGAAGGAAGGGCACGAAATTTTGAATGATAATATCATAAGAAATCAGCCCCTCTTTGTCTCTCAAAGTTATCCACAGATTTCACAACTCTATCTAGTAGATTTCAGCCCACTCTGAATCTAGATACAGTCCGGGAATATAACAGAAGATCTTGGAGTAGAATTTGTGGTGGTCGAAATTTTGAGCATAGATGGCGCCATTCCTGTATTCATTCAACAGCAAGATTAGATCTTTAATCTTGTCCACAGACCGTCTATCGATTTGTAAGTAGATTCATTTCTATGTCTTCCGCTTTATTAGATTTGAATCTGCTTTGCATGCCTTTTGTTTAGACTGAGATAAACATGCATGTTACATAAAATTATTATTTGCATGAACACGGATTAATAAACATCCAAATGATCCTGCGGTGGTTTAATTCGAAAAAACCCAACAACTGGTATCATAGTGGATTTTGACACTGTTCTTATTTTAATCCCTACATAAATTTGACACATATATTTAAATGTGATGTTAAATTTATTGTTCTTAAATTTTCAGATTTGAATATGCATGTGTGTCGATTATTATGTGTACAAAACTTGGATGAATTTTTGTGGTCATTCGAAAATTCATGTTTTGTGGCCTAGGAAATTTTCGGTCCTAATCTAATTAGATTTGGAATATTTTTTTATGTATCAAAATTTCCATATTTAATTGGATGAGTGTCGAAAATTTTGGTGCTCAATTTTTCAAAAATTGAGGTTTAAAAATTCCCTAATTTGTTCTTACAATTTTCGATCCTAGAATTAAAGTATGGATGATGTTTTGATCAAGATCAAATTTTCAGCTTTAATTTTGGTGTAGGTCGAAAATTTGGAGTGATTAGAATTGGATTTGGTGATTTTTGATGTATATCAAAAGTTACAAAATTCTAATCAAGATAGGTTTGAAAATAAAATTTTAAATTTGGAAGAATTTGAAGTGGATTAAATTTTTCTGATTTATTATTTGTGTAATTTTCGAAACCTAGGTTAGTTATTTGGAATAGTTTTTTGATTAATGTCCAAATTTCCTAATATGTTAATTTTATCTAATTTTCGAAAATTATTAAATTAATTTGGAATAGATTTTGATCAAAATCAAATTTTCAAATTTATTTAACAATGGGGATCGAAAATTATGTATATTGGATTAAGATTTGATGTTATTTAATGTATATCTTAATTTACCTAATTTTAATCTAGATAGATTTGAAAATAGAATTTTAAATTTGGAAGAATTTGAAGTGGATCAAATTTTCAGATTTATTATTTGGTGATTTTCGAAATCTATGTGATTTAAATTGGATATGGTGATTTTGGATATATACAAATAATTATCAAAATCCAATTGTGATAAGATTTTAAATTTGGATAAGTTTTGGAAGATTTTGGATAGGAATCAAATCTCCAAACTTTATGCTTGAAGATTTAGATTCTTATGGATAATATTTGGATTAGATTTTTGATTTATATCAATATATCCAATTATTATTTAATTATGGTGACTTGAAAATATTAAATAAATTTGGTGGATAATTATTAATAATTTTCAGATTTATTTAAGTGATATTTTCGAAAAATACAAGATTAAAATTGGTGGATAATTATTTTAATTTCCAATTTTATCTTGTGGATAATATCGAATTAATTAATTTAATTAATTGTAAAATTCGATTATTATTTAATATTCATGCATAGATATCATATGTTATTTTATGTGGATCATATAATAAATGATTGTTGGTTTTGTAGACTGTGTTTGTTTGCAGGTTTACCAACTATCATGGCTCCTTTATTTTATGTGATGTTTGTTTATGTTGAATGAATGTTGGCCGTATGCCGGTTTGGCTACGTGATTTTAATCCATGAAAAAATCCATGGATTAGGTCTAGGTTTTTTTTTACGTTGTTTTAATGTAATAGATATAAAGCTATTAGACCGAGTTTTTGAGTTGTAATTTTTATTCTAGCAATATTAGATTTTTCCTTTTGGAATAGATAGTCTGTATTGAATAAAGATCGGAGATCAACTCAAAAAAGGAAAGTGGTTCAGCACCAAAAAAGAAGGTTCACCGGTTCACATCCCGAAAACCCTAAATGGAGCTAGGATTTTCGGCGAGGCGCGGTGAAGGGGGCGGCGGTTCCAGCCTGTTCCGGAGCTGACTTTCCAGTTTTATCTCATCAATCAACATGAGATATAAGCCATGATAGTTGGAATATTACTGTTGCTTATTATGTTGAAGCATGCAATGGATATTTATCATTTTATGTGATGTTTGCATGTTCGATAATGGGATAAAATGAAACCTCAAACATAAATAACTAAGTGGGAGAGATTCATACCAAAGTATGTAGAAATCTCATACGGTCTCCATTAAAATCTGGTTTAATTGAGAAGTGATGGGCATGCGCGTTGACATCGGTCTTCCTCCATATCGGATGTGTCATATCACAGATTTCTCTAGAAATTAAATCTCCTAAATGGATAGCTGTAGAACACTATTAGAACTAACTGACTCCTCCATCTGAAGCAGTTAAATTCAAATAGTGTTCTTGGTGCGAAGATAATGGTATGCACACTTAGATGTAGTTTATTGATAAATGTCCACACGATCGTGGCTTATTAGTTAGACGATTACATGACTGTGTTTATTATCCGGCTATTAATTTGCTTGTTGTAAGGAAACTCAACTGGAGGCAAATTAAAGGTTTAATCTATTTAAAAATGAATTTTATAAACGTCCACACTACTGTGGCTTATGAAAAATGTTTTTAAAGTGTCGGTGGAAAAATATATAATTTTATGAGGTTTTCGAATATATATTGTTTATCCTAAATGTGTTTTGTGACTGTACTGCATGTTTTAATTTCAGTTATTTCATATCATCAATGGCACTCTCCAATCTGTCCTCAATCCTCAAAGAAAACAAACTTGTCGGTGAAAACTACAATGACTGGCTTCATAACCTTAACTTAGTTCTTGTTGCTGAGGGACACAAGTTTGTACTTGAAGAGGTTTGTCCTCAGAAGCCAGATGAGGGTTCTGACGAAGCCCAAAAGGTTGCATATGATAAGTGGGTTAGATCTAATGAGATATCGCGTTGTTACATCTTGGCATCTATGTCAAGTGTGTTGCAACATCAGCACGAGCCTATGAAAACTGATTATGATATCATGTACAACCTTAGATAGCTATTCGATCATCAGAACCGCTCGGCATGCCATTTGGCAATGAAGAAGCTAATGGATGCAAGAATGTCTGACTCCACACCTCTTAGGGATCATGTTCTCATGATGATGGGGTATTTATCTGAGATCGAGACCTTGGGTGGAGAACTAGATGGCGATTCTCAAATCGACATTGTTCTTCATAGCTTGTCCTCGAAGTTTGAGCAGTTCAGGCTGAATTTTAACATGATTAAAAGGGATGTCAGCCTGACTGAACTTCTCATAGATCTTCAGGCGGCTGAATTGCTCTAAAAGAGCGATCCTCAGGCCCACATAGCTGAAAAGGGCGCGTCTTCTTCTGGTGGAAAAAGAAAGAAGAGAAACGCACCTAAGAAGGTTGCAGATGAGGCACCTAAGGTGAAAAAGCCAAAGGCAAAGATTCCTCCCGAGGAGTTCAAGTCGAAGACTAAGTGCTTCAGGTACGGCCAACCAGGTCACTGGAAGGCGGCGTGTCCTAACAAGAAGAAGAAGAGAGGTACATCTCATACTCTGGTTATGGAAACATGTTTAGCAACTTGTTCTACCTAGTCATGGGTAGTAGATACTGGATCTACTGATCATGTTCGCATATCATTACAGGGGTTCCTGGTAAAAAGATAGCTGAGTGAGGACGAGATCACCGTCTACATGGGCAATGCTACGAGAGTGGCGGCTGTTGCAGTGGGAGACGTTGTTTTACCTTTCAGTAGTGATAGAACTTTGGTTTTGGAAGATTGTCTTTATGTGCCTGGTTTTAGGCGAAACTTGATTTCAATTTCTAAATTGATTATGGATGGATATTCTGTTTCTTTTGATAACAAAGTAGTTATCTTTAGTGGTAAACATTTTATCTGTTCTGGCACATTAGATGGACACTTATACTTTCTTAAACTAATTGAAAACACTGCGCAAATACAACTGTTGAATACATCGATCATAAACCCTAACAAGAGAAAAGAACCTTCGGAATTGAATCAAACCTATCTTTGGCATCTAAGGCTAGATCATATTAACCTTAAGAGGATACAGAGGATTGTAAACGATGGACCATTGTCTTCTTTAGTACTGGAATCGTTTCCTTTGTGTGAATCCTGTTTGGAAAGTAAAATGACCAAGCGTCATTTTCAGTCAAAAGGAAATAGATCCGAAGGGCTATTAGATTTGATTCACTCTGACCTGTGCGGCCCTATGTCAGTTCAAGCTCGATGAGGGTTCGATTATTTCATCACTCTCATTGATGATTACTCTAGATACGGTTATATCTACCTGTTACGTCGCAAGTCTGAATGGTTTGAGAAATTCAAAGAGTTTAAGGCGGAAGCAGAGAAACAAACAGGTAGAAGTATCAAGTCACTACATTCTGATCGTGGTGGCGAGTACCTCTCAAGTGAATTTAGGGATTACATGGCAGAGAATGGGATTACATCCCTGTTGACTGCGCCTGGAACACCACAGCAGAATGGCGTGGCGGAAAGAAGGAATCGTACACTGTTAGAGATGGTTAGATCGATGATGAGTTATTCTGAGTTACCCATTTTGTTCTGGGGATATGCCCTGGAAACGGCAGCCTATATTCTTAACTTGGTTCCATCGAAATCAGTTCCTGCTACACCCAAAGAACTATGGACTGGACGAAAGCCCAGTTTGAACCATATTCGGATTTGGGGTAGCCCAGCACACCTGTTGGACAAGGAAGCTGATAAGATGGCGTCCCGTACTGATGTAAGGTTATTCGTTGGATATTCTAGAGGAACGAAAGGTGGTTTATTTTATAGTCCTAAGGATCAGAAGATCATTGTTAGCACCAATGCTCGATTCTTAGAGAAAGACTATGTCATAAACCACAAATCAAGGAGTCACATTATCCTTGAGGAGTTAAGGGGAGGATCGAATCCTACACCAGTTATACAAGAAGAGGAACCACCAAACACTGCACAACGTGTCACAGAAGTACAGGAACTGCCTCGTCGCAGTGGGAGGGTTGTACGCCAACCTGATAGATTCATTGGTCTGGGAGAGGCTTCAGATTTCCCAGAGGGTCTCAATGAATTGGATCCCAGGACCTATGACGAGGCAATTTGAGATAAAGATGCAGATTCTTGGAAAACTGCAATGGAGTCTGAGATTGGATCTATGGATCACAATCAAGTCTGGGAACTTGTAGAACCACTAGATAGGGTAAAACCCATTAGCTGTAAGTGGGTCTACAAGTGCAAGAAAGGATCTGATGGGAAGGTTGAAACCTTCGAGGCAAGATTGGTGGCAAAAGGGTATACTCAGAAAGAAGAGATCGATTATGAGGAAACATTTTCGCCGGTAGCCATGCTTAAGTCAATCCGGATTCTCCTGTCTATTATTGCTCATTTAGATTATGAGATCTGGCAGATGGATGTCAAGACATCTTTCCTAAACGGAAGTCTTGAGAAAAACATTCACATGAAACAACCAGAGGGATTCATTGCTAAGGGCCAAGAGCACTTGGTGTGTAAGCTTAAGAGATCCATTTATAGACTTAAGCAGGCATTGAGATCTTGGAACATCCGATTTGACGAGGTTATCCAGTCATATGGATATGTGCAAAGTCCGGATGAGAGCTGTGTGTACAAGAAATGTGATGGAAATGTGGTGGCATTCCTCGTACTTTATGTTGATGACATCTTGCTTATTGGAAACAATAAAAAGGCGTTATCAAACATTAGGGTGTGGTTGTCCAAGCAATTCGATATGAAGGATCTGGGTGAAGCCGGACATGTCCTTGGCATCAAGATCATTCATGATCGCCAGAAAAAGGATGTTATGTCTGTCCCAGGTGACTTATATTGATACAGTGATAGCTAGATTTGGCATGCAAGATTCCAAGAAAGGTTTTATACCTTACAGGCATGGAATTCATCTATCCAAGGAAATGTGTCCCCAAACACAGTCTGAGATAGAGGAAATGAAGAAAGTACCATATGCTTCGGCTATGGGAAGTTTGATGTATGCTATGTTATGCACTAGGCCTGATATATGCTATGCCGTTGGCATGGTAAGCAGATATCAGTCTAACCCTGGATAAGGTCACTGGACTGCGGTCAAAAACATTCTCAAGTACCTTAAACGGACTCGAGATTATATGTTAGTTTTCCGCTCTGATAGTCTAGTACCTTTGGGTTACACGGAATCAGATTTTCAATCCAACAAAGATCAGAGTAAGTCTACCTCGGGCTATGTGTTTACATTAGGAGGTGGAGCCATCGCATGGAGGAGCATTAAGCAGAAATGCATTGCGGATTCCACCATGGAAGCTGAGTATGTAGCTGCCTCTGAGGCTGCAAAAGAGGTTGTCTGGCTCCGCGGGTTCCTAGTAGGCTTGGGCGTGGTTTTTGATTTGCCTAAGACTATCACGATATACTGTGATAACTCTGGTGCAGTGGCAAATTCGAAGGAACCCAGAGCCCACAAGGTAAGTAAACACATAGAAAGAAAGTATCATCTTATACGAGAAATCGTTAAGAGAGGAGACGTGGCGGTGGTCAAGATTGCATCGGAGGACAACCTGGCTGATCCATTCACGAAGAGCCTGCCGGCTAAGACCTTTGATGGTCACGTGGAGAAAATGGGAGTGAGATGCAGACCTGGTGGCGCAGTTTGAGTTGATAGTTTTGATTGGAGAGTTAGCCAGTTAGTTATTATGCTTGAAAGACATGCTTCAAGTATAAGTGGGAGATTGTTAGTTTTGTATACTGGAAGACTTGTCTTTGTATACTTTTCTGATGATATGATGATATGTAATGAAAGTTATTGCAGTCACTGTTTACATTTAGATTATGTTCTATAATTGTTTTATGCAATGTTCTATATACTTACATTGTAGATGATATGGTGTGGGAAGTCACACGGTAAGATCATATCATTAGAACCTTGTAATGTATTAAAGAGCTCACGACTTAGATGGTCCTGAACACACCATCGGTACACCGTAGAATAATCTGATAAGTTAGTTTATCTTGACTAACTGATTATTCTAGTACACTCGTTAGTGTATTGAGGAGGATCACGATAGGATACTATTCTCTGTCTCTGACCTAGTTACTGAGAGAATAAAGATCCACAGAGTTCGAGTTCTAAACTCACGTGATATTGTCGAGCATATGTGTGCGTTGTTTTTTACTTTGATTTATCAATGGGTGAGATCTTTTCATAGATCGAATTCGATATCTTGGGTAATAACAATGTATACATGATGTCTCGAGCAGTGTGCATGAGCACCGTGTCCTGGTGCGCCAGGTTGATGATGTTCTCTTGAGAAAACACAAGTTCATGTTGAAACCCTGCAGGTGGAATTTATTCCGTACATGAATAAAGCTTGTGTGGTACTACTCAAGGTTTTAGATGTTAATTAATTATAGCTGTCAGAGGCTTACATAATTAATTAATGAACATTATATCTTAAACACGGGGAATGGCTGGACTAAAGGAGAAAGCATATTCGTAAATATGTATTAAATTGGTAGGTCAGTTTTACTTCTTTAGTGGAATAAAAGTAAAACTTAATTTATTTAATTATATCCTAAGTTTATTGGATATTGGATATTAAATAAATTAGTGGGTCAATTTAATATTCTTCTAGATCCCTGTTGTAGCCCAATATGACTGAAAGTGGACTGGATATAGAACTTGAGATAGAGGCCCAGCCCAATAGGGCTGGAACATGAAATCTCGCCCCTCCCTATATATAAGGGGAGGGGGGCATGAAATTTTAAATGATAATATCATAAGAAATCAGCCCCTCTTTGTCTCTCAAAGTTATCCACAGATTTCACAACTCTATCTAGTAGATTTCAGCCCACTCTGAATCTAGATACAGTCCAGGAATACAACAGAAGATCTTGGAGTAGATACAGTCCGGGAATACAACAGAAGATCTTGGAGTAGAATTTGTGGTGGTCAAAATTTTGAGCATAGGTGGTGTCATTCATGTATTCATTCAACAGCAAGATTAGATCTTTAATCTTGTCCACAGACCGTCTATCGATTTGTAAGTAGATTCGTTTCTATGTCTTCCACTTTATTAGATTCGAATCTGCTTTGCATGCCTTTTATTTAGACTGTGATAAACATGCATGTTACATAAAATTATGATTTGCATGAACACAGATTAATGAACACCCAAATGATCCTGCGGTGGTTTAATTCGAAAAATCCCAATATAACTCCACATTTGTATTCAATTGATTTTGCTTATCATATGATTCATAAAAAGTTAGGAGATTATTTTACCTTTTTAAAACTAAGGTATATGTAAATTGACAAGTAATAAAAAAATTTATATTGATTAATTTAAATAAATTATTTTTATAGAGTTGATGTACCCACAAATAAGGAATTAGAAATCTCAATAAATAATGAAATTTCTAATGAGATAAATTGGTGTAATGATAACTAATGTCCTGATATCCTTTTATAGGATAAATCAAAGACAATGAGTTACATTTTTTATAAATGAATATTGGTCTTTGGTTCATTTCACAAAGTTTTTTTTCTAATAATATATCGTTATGAAAATCTTCACCAAACACCTTCTCACGGAGAAGATCCCAACTTTCCTCGTTGTCGAGCGATCGTATTTTTAGGACATGATCCGGAAACTTCCCCTCATGCTCTTCTACTTGTTCCAACCTAGTAGTAATCAAGACTAGACCATCCCGAGGGAAAGGGAAAGGATTTGATTCAAATGAGTTATATTTGTTATAGTTAGAATAAGTATTGACACGCCATGTATTGGTTCCACACATCGTCCAACACAATGAGATATCTCTTGCCCTCTAGACTTTCTCTCAAGTGACGTGCTATTTCCCCATCTTCGAGTTTGAGGGTTTGATCTCTGCCAGCATCTAGGATTCACCACGGCCAGAATGCACCGCGGGATTTCCTTGATCCTGCATTTTCTGCCCATTGTGACCCACACACCACAGTCGTAGCAAGCCACAGTGTCTGAATCTTCGAATATCTTTCTAGCAAGATTAGTCTTACCAATGACAGGCATCCCGACCAGGATCACCATCCGATATTTTGTGAAGAGTAAATATTGTGCATTTTATTTCTACTACAAATACTCCATTTTACAAAATTTTAACATATATTGAAATACAAAATATTTGCAAGAAATATAAAATACGTACTATATAGTGAGAGTTTGTATTGGTATTTCCCAACAAAAAGATGAAGCAAATGAAGTGAATACTATAAATTTCAAATCACATATTATACATGATAATAATGTTTCATTTATAAGATTTTAACTATGCAATCATTGTAACAACACATTTTTTTTTGAAACACATTGTAACAACACATTTCTTCACTCTTTATCCAACAAATAAATATTTATGTGGAGGCTTTTATATTGCACTAACACGACAAAATTATATTAGAATTTAGATTTGTGCCATACCTCACCCAACATGTGTTAAAAACATGGTTAGATATCCAAATAATATCATAATATCAAACTGTGAATTTTAAAGTAGTTGATAATTAAATATAAATTAAATTTTCGTTACAAAGTTAAGCTGTAGACGGGAATGATAAGATTAATAATTATAAATAAAAACTTGTCTAAACTTATGATGAAATTGTTTTGAAATTATTTATTTCAATTTAACATTATTTGATACATAAATCAATACTCTCTATTTAATGCCCAATTTTTTTCTGCCGAAGTGAAATAATAGGGATTTCTCCGGAAATAAACAACTAGTCAAGTACCATCTAAAATACATACATACATACATACATCGCGAAATAAAACGACTTAACTAAATAAAAAATATTCATCTAAAAAATAAAAAGTCTAAATCAATGCATTTTCTTTTTCCTTTTCTTTTATTATATAAGGACGCATTCACCTTTTAGGAGTTGCCTAATTTTAATTAGGGTTGGTCCAAGATTTGGAGTGACTGCATGAGTTAAAAAAAAAGGGCTCTCTAATTGTGTTCATTAACCAATATATATAATGCATGGTGAAAAATATGTCATTTCAATTTCGATAACTTTACTCCCATAAAAATAAATATTTGAAAAAATTAATTCAAACTGATTATTTTATACATTATTGAATTAATTAAGGAAATTTATTTCATTTCTTTCGTGTAATAAGGATATATGACATATATATGACCATCAATATTTTTTGGGTCAAGTTCATTATATTGCATGAATGTCGTTATTTAGTGGGACTTGACTCTCATATTTTGTATTGCACACATGAGTCATATTTTGTATTGCACACATATGGAGTTACATGTATTCAAAGCACATGCACCGCAATAATGACTGCTCGTCGATTCTTTTTTTTTTCATGTGACAAAAAAAAAAGAGATATATGGTTAATTTCAATTTCAAATTCTTAGGTTTTGAGTGATGTAATTTGGAACTAAGAAAAAAATATGATGTAATACATGAGATCAAACAATATCACAAATTAACCACAAAATCAAATTAAAAAAGTGTTTAGTGTATATTTGTCCTATTCTATCATAGGCATTTTGTATCTTTTGTAGGAGTTTCTCCATTATTTTTGTATGATTTTTATGTTATTTCCTTCACTTTTGCTCTTTTGGTGAGTCGTGTAGATTTGCACAATGTCTTGAGAAAATGGAAGATAAATGACTGCAAAATTTGAGGGATTCAAGACAATGGGAAGATAGATAATCGAATAAGGAGTGCGTGGCAAGTTGAATCGGGTCAATCGGCCAAGAAACGAGGGAGAACAAGCCAAAATCGTGGAAGCTGCCGAAGACAAAATTGTCAGAGTGCGCGACCGCGCGGGACGCACGACCGCGCGACTCCCCTCTCGGCCAAGAGACCCCGCCAGCGCGCGGACTCCCGCGGGCGCGGGGTGCGTTCCGGCCCCATTTTTCACGCAGATCTTGTCCGATCTTTCCCTCACAACTCACCGATTATCAATGCTCTCTCTCTCCCTCTCTCTCTCTCTCTCTCTCTCTCAACAAATAAAGAGGATATCACCCATCATCAAAGGACACACACCACTCACTTCATTTTTCTTCTCTCCATCTTCACCACTTCTTCCATCACTTTTCTTCACCAACACCACCACCGATCCAAAGAAGGAGAAAGGAGGAGGAGAAGAGGCAAGAGGGCTAGAGCTCAAGGAGGAAGGCCCGAGAAGAGGAGCCCGATATTATGCCATCCGCGGAAGCTAAGCTTGGTGGAGGGACTCCGCTTTGATGACGGCCCTAGAAGAGAGATCCGACTTTGAGCCATCCACGGAAGCTAAGCTCGGACAAGGAGCTCCGATTTGGTATTTTCTTTCCTTTTAGCTTTAACCCATTTGTGGGGATTTGTCCCAAGACTCTCGAGACAACAAATAATATTGTATAAGTTGTATGGATTTTATCTTTTGGTTGTTGAATAAATGACTTGTATGATGTTTATGTTGTTTTGAGCATGGTGTTGGGCGAATTTCTACATTAGGGGATGGATAATTGATTTGGTTTTGATCTATGCTTGTTATTGTTGGTTGTTGTTGGAATTGTGCTTTTTCATGTTTAGGTACTTGATCACTACTTGAACATTGATAGGATTTAGAGGAGTCTTGATTGTGAATCTAAATCTGGAAATTGGTTCCTTCGACGTTAGGTGGATGGGGTTCCTAAGTCTAACATGTTAATCTTGCTTGTATGATATAGCTAAGAGAGGTTTAACGGATAGACGGTGACAGTAATTGAAGTTAAACTAATTGGAAGGGTCTATTGTATTTGTGAGAGTATCATTATCAACTTGAATAAAGCATAGTGATGAAAACCATTGAGAGAATCACACCCTAATGCTCTTCTCATAATTCTATCCTCTATCTTTGTGTTTGGTGGTGTAATTAGTTAATGTTACTTGCTTTAATTAGGTAGATTAGTTTAACCTTCCTTCCCCATGTTTAGAATGTATTTCATTTTATTGTGCTTGACAACAATTATGGCATAGAAAGATAATCGTCCGCATGAAGCTTTCCTCGAGAGACACGACCCGAGTTAGCTCACTACCCTACAATTGACCTCGTCCTACTACGGGAGTCCGGATCAAAGTAGTGTCACGTGTGGAGTCAAATTCGGACACAAAAATTTTGGCGCCGTTGCCGGGAAAAGTTTTAGGTGAATTATCTTTTTGTGTTATAATTGTTTTTGTGTTTGTTTTCGTATTTGTGCTTTTGTGTTTGTTTAGTGTTTGTACTATTGTGTTGTTTTGCTCTATTTGAAGTATTTGTGTTTTTGTGTGTTTTGTGTTGTCTCGTTGTTGTTTTGTTCTTGGTGTTTATTTTCTTTTGTTTTTCTTTAAGCCTTTAACTCTTCTTCCCCAGTTGCGTGTGATCATTTTTCTTGTTTAAGTCTGTGTATGCAAGGTCAAAGAAGTCTAAACAGGAAGCTAGCCCAGTGTTCAAAAACATTCACAGACCAAGGAGGAGAGGAGCATCCAACTAGGAAGAGGAAAGTTCAAGTGAAGTTTACTCTTTGAGTAACGAAGCTTGAAATCAAGGCCAACTATGAGGCACGGAGTCGAGCCGATCGTGCTCAATGATTCTCAATGATAATCTTCTAAGGCTCTGTCCAGCTCGGGACATTAAAATGAGTGTTGCATGGGAGGCAACCCATGATTTTATTGCTTTCATATTTAGTTTAATTTTTACCCTTTTTGTGTGTTTAAGTATGTTTTTGTTGTTGTCTCACAGGGGACAAAGAGTTGAGAGTGTGCTGCTGGGAAGGAAACTGATGCAAAATGACTAAGTGTAGCTCTCCGCGAGCGCGGAACCTCCACAAGCGCTGCACTCTCAACCCCACAAATAAAGAGTCTAGTTCATCCCTACTCCTCACAAGTTCCACGGCCACCTCCACCACATTTTCAGCCACCAAGAGCAGTGAAGTTGTTTTATTTATTATTTTCCAATTTTTGTATTATATTCCTTGTTCGTCGATTGTTGTTCGTGTTGTTTTGTAGGAACCTGCACCTGTTGCTGGTCTTCTACACTCTGTAATATTTTCTCTCCCCTTTATTTCTTGCATTGAGGACAATGCATGATTTAAGTGTGGGGGGTGTGAACTTGTGTTTTTATGTCTTTATGATTATATTTTTGTCCTTTTTGTTTTGCTTTGTTTATGTTATGTTTTATTGGTGGATCCCCGCTCTTAGCATGATTTGTCTTGTCTAATTGTCAAACTTGATTATTTAGAATATGAATATTCAAGGGATTATTGTTAAGATGTTCATGCTGCATGAAACCATTCCCATTATTTCATTGTAGAATGTAAATTGTTTGGAGAATGATTATATTTACATGATTTGTGTTGTGGGGTCTCGTCCTCTAAGAATTTGAAGGCTTGATTCATTCTCTTGCTAAATGTGTTAATTATGCTTGAAAAAAAAAATCATTCTCTCCTCTAACATCCTATCATGTATTTTAAAAAAAATGAAAAAAAAATGAATAAAATGTTATGTATGTTTTAAAGTGAGGACAATAAGGATTTCTGCTCCTCTAGTCATCTAATAGACTATGAGCATGGGAAACCACACAAGGACACTAGGGATTTTATCCTTAAGGACTAAACCTTGTGAATTTTGATACATATCCTCTTGTTTAATTGTTGTAATAACGGGATTGCACTTTGGATTCTACTTCTATC
This sequence comes from Perilla frutescens, assembly GCA_026008535.1. Taxonomy (NCBI): domain Eukaryota; kingdom Viridiplantae; phylum Streptophyta; class Magnoliopsida; order Lamiales; family Lamiaceae; genus Perilla; species Perilla frutescens. The sequence continues at coordinate 45,975,760 of BRKX01000010.1, read as the reverse complement.
ATGTGTGTCATTCATCTGAATTTATCCATGATGAGTATGGAAAACCACGTTAGGAAGCTCGGTTTACCCCGATGATTTCACCTAACGAATTATATCATTTGGGTATATTCCCAGGTCATTTTTGAATACAGTGTGGGGGAGTTAGTGAGAGGAATGTTTTACAAGAATAATTGTCGCATTTTGCCTTGAGAACATCTTGCCTTCTTATTCTCATTGGACAAGCCACATGCCTTGTTTTATAAATATGTCATTCTCTTCGAGGATAAGCTTTCTAGTTTGAAATAACGTGGAATGCTCCTAGTGCGTATGATCTTCTTGGGGACAATTCCTTCTTGCTTCATATCTTGAATGATTTTTTTTTGCTTGAGGACAAGCAAAGAGTTAAGTGTGGGGGAGTTGTTTAGTGTATATTTGTCATATTCTATCATAGGCATTTTGTATCTTTTTTAGGAGTTTCTCCATTGTTTTTGTATGATTTTTATGTTATTTCCTTCACTTTTGCTCTTTTGGTGAGTCGTGTAGATTTGCACAATGTTTTGAGAAAATGGAGGATAAATGACTGTAAAATTTGAGGGATTCAAGACAATGCGAAGATAGAGAATCGAATAAGCAGCGCGTGGCAAGTTGAATCGGGTCAATCGGCTAAGAAACAAGGGAGAACGAGCCAAAACCGTGGAAGCTGCCGAAGTAAAAATTGTCAGAGTGCGCGACCGCGCGACTCCCCTCTCGGCCAAGAGACCCTGCGAGCGCGCGGCCTCCGAGCCCCGCGGGTGCGGGGCATCCCGCGGGCGCGCGGGGTGTGTTCCGGCCCCATTTTTCACGCAGATCTTGTCCGATCTTTCCCTCACCACTCACCCATTCTCGATTCTCTCTCTCTCTCTCTCTCTCTCTCAACAAATAAAGGGGATATCACCCATCATCAAAGGACACACACCACTCACTTCATTTTTCTTCTCTCCATCTTCACCACTTCTTCCATCACTTTTCTTCACCACCACCACCGATCCAAAGAGGGAGAAAGGAGGAGGAGAAGAGGCAAGAGGGCTAGAGCTCAAGGAGGAAGGCCCGAGAAGAGGAGCCCGATATTATGCCATCCGCGGAAGCTAAGCTTGGTGGAGGGACTCCGCTTTGATGACGGCCCTAGAAGAGAGATCCGACTTTGAGCCATCCACGGAAGCTAAGCTCGAACAAGGAGCTCTGATTTGGTATTTTCTTTCCTTTTAGCTTTAGCCCATTTATGGGGATTTGTCCCAAGACTCTCGAGACAACAAACAATATTGTATAAGTTGTATGGATTTTATCTTTTGGTTGTTGAATAAATGACTTTTATGATGTTTATGTTGTTTTGAGCATGGTGTTGGGCGAATTTCTACATTAGGGGATGGATAATTGATTTGGTTTTGATCTATGCTTGTTATTGTTGGTTGTTGTTGGAATCATGCTTTTTCATATTTAGGTACTTGATCACTACTTGAACATTGATAGGATTTAGAGGAGTCTTGATTGTGAATCTAAATCCGGAAATTGGTTCCTTCGACGTTAGGTGGATGGGGTTCCTAAGTCTAACATGTTAATCTTGCTTGTATGATATAGCTAGAGAGGTTTAACGGATAGACGGTGACAGTAATTGAAGTTAAACTAATTGGAAGGGTCTATTATATTTGTGAGAGTAGCATTATCAACTTGAATAAAGTATAGTGATGAAACCATTGAGAGAATCACACCCTAATGCTTTTCTCATAATTCTATCCTCTATCTTTGTGTTTGGTGGTGTAATTAGTTAATGTTACTTGCTTTAATTAGGTAGATTAGTTTAACCTTCCTTCCCTATGTTTAGAATGTTTAGGATGTATTTCATTTTATTGTGCTTGACAACAATTATGGCATAGAAAGATAATCGCCCACATGAAGCTTTCCTTGAGAGACACGACCCGAGTTAGCTCACCGCCCTACAATTGACCCCGTCCTATTGCGGGAGTCCGGATCAAAGTAGTCTCGCGTGTGGAGTCAAATTCGGACACAACAAGAAGAAAATGAAAAGACCCCAAGATCTCCAATAACTTTATTCCATTTTTTTTTTCCTGAGTTGGGGATAGGAGAATTGTGATTCGTACACGGGTCTCTCACCCTTACACAGGGGGAGGAATACCAACTAAGGTACATGCTAGTGGTAACTTTATTCAAATACAATTGACTGCATACATACATATATATATATATATAATGTATATATTATTTCTTGATACCATCCCAATCATACACTTTTTCACCTACGGTGTTTGTAGGGTAATTGGTGGATAAATAAATACCATCATTCCTTGCTATCCACGCATGGACGGAACTTTTAAAAGTTGATCTAAAAGAATCGAAAGCTTTTTCCTTATTATCCCACCATATATGACAAAAGAATAAGGTTTTTCTGAATCAAGAATGAATGCTGTAAAATCTCCAATCAAAAATTTGGCTGGAAGCAAGATCATGATACCCTAAATCATCATCTTTGGATTGACAATGCACCTTCATTGGTGGAGATGTGTTTGATATATCATTTACTACATAAACGTGATTCTTTTAGTGAGGAAGCGCCTGAGTTTTTCATTGGTATGTATTACTTGGAAAATATTTGCTAAAATAAAAAGAAATAGGATCACATTTGTGATGGCCAATTTCATCTTGATTATATTGTTGAGAGGTTGAATGAGTATTATATCATAGTACCATTACATCTTTATATAGAGGAAAATTATTAAAAGAAGTAATTAATTGAAAATTCCAAGTTTTCTACCAAAATATAACACTCGTAATACATTAGTGGATTGAGATAGAAATTTAGAAATCACAATGTGTGATAAATTAATTGGAGATGATCATGATGTAAAAAGATAGCTAGAAATTAAAATAGCAAATGCATTGATGAACCGAACAATTCACTCCCATCATATATAGTTAATTATATATAATTAAGGAATTCAAAGGATTTGAACATTGAATATTGGATTTTTTTAAGTTATAGTATATATGCAGGAAATTTAAGGGCATCTTGAATCTTAATTTTAATCTTAATTTGAATTTCAATATATATTGAGATAATATAAATCAGTATGTCTTTTGAAGAAACTCGGTTTTTCCCAACTAAAACACATTTCCAAAAAGGACATTTTTATTAAATAATTTATAGTTACTTTTAATTCATTTATGTTCCAGAAAAACACAATTAATTTATAGCAATTATTTTAAGTGTGGTATAATAAAATAGTCATATAAATTAATAAAATTAAAATGAATGTTATGCGATTTAGTATGGAGATAAATAAGGCAAATAATAAATTGAAGAGATATTTATGGTTAAACCAATCATCCAATTAAGTGATCATTCACCACAAATTAATTATGCCCGATAGGATCCAATTAACAATCCGTGGGATAATAATTGATCCCATATTTATGGTTAATCAATCATATAATTAAGTGATCATTATTTCTCTCAGTCAAATTTATTTTTGAAATCTTTTCCTATTTAGAATAGGCACTAATTTTTATTTTATTTGAATTTACAGTAAAAAAATTATTTTACTAATTATTTATTTGTTGTGATTAGTTCATCTTTTATATCCAAAACATAATTTTTACCATAGTTTCTTGAAAAATATTTTCGAAACGATTATTGAGAATTAAGCAAATAATTTATTATTCGTGGCGATTTTTAGGGTAAATTTCATATTTTCACTAATTATTTATTTGTTGTGATTAGTTCATCTTTTATATCCAAAATATAATTTTTACCATAGTTTCTTGAAAAATATTTTCTAAACGATTATTGAGAATTAAGCAAATAATTTATTATTCGTGGTGATTTTTAGGGTAAATTTCATATTACTCCCGTGTGTTTTTACGAAAAATCAAAAACCTCCTTGTGTTTAATCTGTCAAGAAAATCACTTTTGGAGAAAGTAAATTACACTAGTGAGTTTTTTTTTTTACAAATTTTCTTATGTATAATGAATTATACATAACAGATGGGGGTTTTAGATTATTTATTTAACACAGAGAGTTTTTTATTTTTCAAGAAAGCATGGGGGAGTAATATGAAATTTACCCCGATTTTTAATTGAATATGTACCCCATTGTTGCATATTTTCTAACAATCTATATTTGTTGCATATAAGTTAAAAATATAGTATAAAATCTATATTATATAAACTATTAATTCTGGATTACAAATATCATATCATTAGTTTAATTAAGTTGATTGTTTTCAATCTCATTAAATCAAATTATACCAAACTAACCTATCTATCTATCTATATATTAAAACAAAATCACAGGAGTTAAATTGTAAATAACAAAATATACAACAAATTAAAAATGATGCCAAAAGTAATCATATTTAACCGCATGTGTACAGTTGTTTTGTGTTTTTTCTTTCTTTTTTGTATTTTTTAAGTTTTGTCCTTCATTTTTAATCATAATTTTTGACCTTTAACCTTTTTTCCTCATTTTACCATCATTTTTCTTTCCATTTAAGCCATTATTTGTATTCTTTGGTTTGTTTTCGCCAAACAAGAAAATTATCAGTAGTGAGTTTAGAGGACAATGGATGAGAGAAGGTGACCGGAACAGAACGCAATGAAGCCGAGTCCGGTGACGACGAAGACTCTGGCATATCTGATACCATGTCCTAGGTGCTTGTATAATTATAATAAAATATTTTTTACTACACAATTAATATGTATAATTATACATAGGAGGAGCGACGGCGGCGGCGGGAGCTTGATGTGCATACCAATTTAGCATTGTATGCCCGATGATATCTGAATCTATTCCGTCTCTGCTCCTCTCTCGTTGAAGCTCGGTCCTTAATCATATCCTCAGCGGGATTGTACAAAGTTGCAAGTCAAAGACTCTTGAACAGATTGTGCTATTATAGAATACTAGTATTTCTCCTGTGCGAGATGCACAAATAATAATTATTTTTTTAGATTTGTAATATTATAATTATTTTTTAATTTTATATGTTGTATTCAATTTTTAAAAATTAATAAAATGATATGCACATGCATTAATTAATTAGACAAGAAGATCAATTTTGTATAGTTACGACAAACAAAAAGAATATTAAATTTTAGGAACTAAATGAAAATCAGTGTTAGAAAGATTGAATTGGAATAGTTCCAACATCACGATTTTATAAATAACAATGTATAATTGTTCACGATTATAGAACATTTGATTTCTTTGAATATACGATATCTATAAAAAATAATTATTTAACTATTTTAAATGAAGAAATTGAAATTAAAAAAATAATAAATTATTACAAATTATTATTATTATTATTATTATTATTATTATTATTATTATTATTATTATTATAGTGCGACAAATGAAGCTATTTTTTTAGGTGACAAATGTAGAGCACTACAAATCATCCATATATGCATAAAAAATAACAATGTATAATTGTCCACGATTATAGAACATTTGGTTTATTTGAATACATGACATGTATAAAAAATATAATTATTTAATTATTTTAAATGATGAAATTGAAATCGAAAAAATAACAAATTATTGCAAATTATTATTATTATTATTATTATTATTATTATTATTATTATTATTATTATTATTATTATTATTATAGTGCAATACAAATGAAAGTTATGTTTTTAGGCGACAAATGTAGAGCACTACAAATCATCCATCTATGCATAAAAAAATAAAATAAAAAAATATTACAAATATCAAATTTTCAAGTAAAAAATAATAAATAAGATTGCAAAAAATTCTTAAAATACAATAGTTATAATCTAAACCGTCGTGGAAAGTGCAGAAAAAAAAAAAATTTACAACAATAAATGTCACTACTATTCTTTATTAATTCAAAAATATTGTCTATTATTCAAAAACTGTTGTCTGTTATTCAAAAATTGTTGTCTAAAACAAAATGTATAATACACAACGGTTTACACTAGAACCGTTGTCTATTACAAAATTTTGTATAAATACTTTTTAATCAGAACTTGTTTTAAGAATTCGTCAAATTAATTCATCAAAGCCACATGTTATCATGCAACACTCACCTATTTATGGGGTCCTACAATCGCTGAAATCTATAAATAATTTGAAACGTCTCATCTAAGTTTATACGAAAATAGTAATTGATTCTTGTCATTAAATCAATACAATAATTAAAAGTAAAATATGGGCAATTGACATCAGTAATAAATAGAAAAAAAAAAGGATGGCGTTAAGAATGGAACTTGCGGTTGCGGATTAAATAGCACACAAAAAAATGAAACTAAATGAAAAAAATGAAACAGAAAAAAAACTGAAACATGATTAAATATGAAAGTAAAGAATCAGAATTAAACATGATATAGGGGTGCATATAACAAAATCTAAAATAATATAAATAACCAAAAGAAAAAAAAGAAAAGAAAATGGGGAAACGGAGCTAAATAGAACAACCCCAAATAAAAAAAATGCACAAAATACTATTAAAATTTTTACGGTTAATATTTAAATTTACGTACAATATTATTAAGTTCGCAAAAACTTCCCTGCAACTGTTGTAAATAGCACTATTTAAGACGGGTCGGATCCGGATTTTTTTCGACCCGATGTATTTTTAAAAAAAAAAACCGTTCCTTCCAACATTCTCATTCACTCCTAACCCTAGTTTCACGCTAAGGTAGGGAGAATAGCCGTTCTTTCGATTTTCCCCCCTTTCCCTTCACGATCGAAAATCTTAGTTTCAAGCAAAGAGGCACCGTCATTCGTTTAATCGAATTTTCCGACAACCGTGAACCCTGGTTTGAAGCGAAGAAGCGACGTTGTGACTTCGATCGAGTTTTCTGGTGATTTTCTTCAATACGATTTCATTCCAGGTTAGTTTCTTCACCTTTTTAGGTTATTTAATCTCTTTTTAATTTATAATTTTTTATGATTTCTTTTAAGCAATTGATATTCATTTTTTGCTAGTTATTTACTTTTACACTTGGTTGTCTATAATGGTTAAGGTAGTCCACCTAATCGTGTATCTGAAATAAAAATAAAGATGTATTGTTTTTGTTTGCTCCATTTTCGTTGCATTTTTTCCCCTCTCGTATATTTTATTCATACTGTTTATTTGATATATAGATACATTATGTTTGTGAGTGGTCTCAGATTTATATGGAGATATCATATGCTTGTGAATGGTGTCAGATCTGATATATGGATACAATATATTCTTGCTTCAAAATCGATTTGTGGAGTGATTGGTAGATAATTGATATACATGTTTGTTATTTGTTGTTGTCGTTTTCTTTGTATGTGTTGTTGCATAATTCTGAGTGAGTTTATTATAATCAAACCATACCACACATTTTGTATCAGTTTTTACACAGTCAAGTATCATTCTATTCACATATATGTAGCATTTGAGTATGTATCTGTCTTACACACATACAATCAGTGGACTCAGTTTTGTAACTTAAAAAATGATGTCTGGATTAATTGAAATATAACTTATTTTCATCTCTGTTAGTTGTTGTTGTAGTTTTCTCTGAATGTTTTGTTAGAGTTTAGTATCAGTTTTTACCCATTTAAGTATCATGTTATTCACATATAAGTATCAGTTGAGTATGTATCTATCTTATACACATACAATCAATGGTCTCAGTTTTGTAACTTGAAAAATGATTTCTGGATTAATTGTATATAATTTATTTTCATCTCTGTTAGTTGTTGTTGTAGTTTTCTCTGAATGTTTTGTTTTGTTAGAGTTTAGTATCAGTTTTTACTCATTTAAGTATCATGTTATTCACATATAAGTATCAGATGAGTACGTATCTGCCTTATACAAATACAATCAATGGACTCAGTTTTGTAACTTGATATTTGAGGTGTGTTGTTTATGTTTTAGGTTTTTAATAGTATCATTTGATTGTATTTCAGATTCTTTCCTTGTTGTCATCAATTTTCGTGAATGCTTAGTGCAGTATCTGGACAATATTAATCGCCCGAGTGTTGAAGATTGCATTTTCTAGCAATTGTTGACTATGTTGTTAAAGTTTTATATTTCTTGATATATTAATTTTGTTATCATTGTTATGTTGTTTATTTATTATTTACATGACACATATTTTCCCCCCGTTATAGCAAGAAGAATTTGTTGATTATCTTCAAGAGATCAAACATCCAAAAGCATCCGAGTTGAAAGGGTACCCTTTAGTGAATATTGAATTCGAATGGCAGAAGAATTCTGACGGCTTCGACTGTGGAGTGTTTGTCATGAATCACATGGAGAATTTTGATGGCAAAGTTTACTCATGCCCTAATTCGATGAATGTGAGTTTTTTTATACATTATTTTTGTTTCGTTTTAATTTTTTGACCTTTTGTTCTATTTTTTTTTTACAGTCTTATGGTTGAAGGAAACTACGAGCACTATATTGTACTAGTATTGTTCTTGCCGGTACCAATGACCTAAGATTTGACGTTCACAAATCAGTTCTTGCATTTTTGAAGAGAATGAAGAAATGATGTATTATCTGATTTTGATGAAGTTTTTTTAAATGTGTTTACATCATAGTTACAGTGATCTAACTGTTGGATTTTTATTTTTTTTTTGGTGTATGGGGAAAAGATTGTTGAGTATGGGTTGTGTTGTCTTGTTTTTAGATTAGAAGATATTTGTACCTATGTGTGTGATTTTTGGGAGAATACTCTTTATGATTATGCTTTTTTTGTTGGTAATGATGAGCAGATGGATGTTTCTGAATGTATTAACAATGATTTTATTAAGTATTTTGTTTATCGTTTTTATGATTATAAAAGGGTATTTTAGATGTGCAAAAATTTGTTGTAGCTTTTACTAAATGCATGCCAACTATATAAAAAGTATCACTTAACATGTAATTTGGATACATTGCAAGTTTATTAAATATTGAGTGTGTATGAATATTCATGGCTAAATGTGCTTCAAATGTAGCTGTAAATTAGTTCATTCATCATTATTCGTAACTTGAATTTTAAAAAATGATATATTTTTTAGATACAATAATAGTATCACATATGAAGTATAATAGTATTCGAAGAGATAAAAAAAATACCATCATGCAGATTTAAATAAGTATATTAAAGATATTAGCAATTGTTGTTTTAATGAATAAAAAAATGATTTGTCATAAATGAACGTTTAATAAATCAAATTACATGATAAAATCTCAAAGTAACAAAATATAATCAGTGTTTTTCCAATATAACTGTAAGATAAGAAGTACCATGAATTAAGCAAAAAAATATCAATTCTAATAAAGACAGATATCAACCTGATATAAATTTAAAACAATCGAGGATTGAGAGTTTTTGATCCAAACTCATTCAACTGAGTTGAGTTTGCTACATTATTTTTCTTTTTTCTGCCCTTCTCAAGTTGTCATTTAATTCTCTTTTTCCTTCCCTTTGTTCTTGTTCTTTAGGATCAAGTACACTTATGGATGATGTGGAGACATCAATGTCTTCTATCAAATTTTGTGTTGTTGCCAATGCTTCAACGGCCTCAAAGATGCTCTTAGATCCCTCTTTCTATAATCATTCTTGCTTCTTCACTTTCCTAGGCCTTGATAAGTATCCCTCTTCTTCAAGCAATCCATCTTGGCCTCTCTTTACCCTCAATGATTCTTTACAATTTGTGCGTGTAATGTTTCTTCTCCGTGTCCCTTTTTTTGTTGATTGCTCAAAGGAACAATTGTTGTATTATTTATAACTCCCTCACTTGAACAAACATAATATTTATCTATCACAGCACCAATACTGTTGTTCTTTTGAGTAAATTTTCCAACACTAAAGCCAACCTCCCCGAGCATGTAGACAGTATAATTCATACATATCTTGAAAACTCTCTATCTTGAAACCAATTAGAGAGCCTCTGAGGTCAAACGTATTTACTGTATTGCATAAAAGTTATAATGAGTGCAAAACAAAGTACCAAAATATGTAGAAGTCTTGAAATACATAAGATTAGATTGTTCACCTCTTTCAATCAATGTAATGCTCTGCTCGTTTTCATCAGTAGGTTCATGATACTCATCCCCAGATTTATCAAGAATAACTATATCTAGTTCATTATCTGCAACAATAGCATCTGCAATGCAAGAAGTTAAGATTGGGTACTAAACAAATTTTCGTATATGAAGTTTTAAAATAAAAACTAAGATTTCTTTACTCTACTCCTTTTTAGCAATACATTATTCGTGCTCATCCCCAGAATTTTCATGTATGATTATAAATTGTTCATCCATTTATATCATAACCTTTCAGCTAAAAATAAAAATAAAAATAAAAAATCAGAATTTCAACTGAAATTCTATAACATGCAGATTCAATTGAGATTTTTTATCTGAAATTGAGACCGACTTAGGCTTCGTGATTTCTTAATGGTGGTCGCAAAGCCTCACCGGCGGCGATGACCTGCTCTTTCAAGTGGGTGCGAAGGTTTACTGGCGGCGATGACCGAGCCTCCGCGATGGATGAGAGGCGACGGGTGCCGGCGAATGTCGAGCTTTATTTTTTCTTTTCTTTTCTTGGGCTTGAATAGAGCTCCTCTTTTTTTGGTGGATTAGGGTTGGGTCCGAATTAATTGGGCCGGCCCTTCTGACAATTTTTTTATATCAGACTTGTGAATGGAAGTCCTTCTCTATTAATTTTTTGCAGTGAATATTTATAAATTTATATATGCAGAAAAAATATGATAAAGTAAAGATATCATGAAATAAAAAAAAAATCATTAAATAAAAGAAAAGGAGAGGGTTGTAGGTTTTAGGAGTCAAACATGCGCTGCAAAGTAGAGCAAAGAATATACGAAGAGCCAATCCGCTCAATACATGATTTGAAATTTCTTCTTGAAATAATTTATATTGTAATCAAATTTTGCTGGCTTTTTTATCATAATTTTTCCTACACGATTTTATCTTAATATATCTATCGATAGATAGATTATTAGACGTTAATTGTTTTACTTCTAGTCTAGAAAAAAATATTAAGAAAATAATACATAAATAAAAAAGTCAATTGACTGTCTAGAACACGAGTTGACTTTTCTTCATAATTACTTACCGACTAACCGAAGTCTCCCTCTCTCTGTCTCTCTCTCACCGAGGCAGAGAATTGCCGGCAATGTTCTAAAATTCTTCATTTTGCTGATTAAATATGGAAATTCATCTGAATCAGTTTCTCCTTTTGTTGTTAACTCTCCATTTTGCTGTCGATTTTGCCCTCTCAGAAATTATTTTCGAAGAACGTTTCGAAGGTAAGCAAGCAATGATTTTTACTCCAAGCTATATGTGATCCTTTAAATTCCTCTGCTATTCAATTGCAAGAAAGAAATTTCTTTTATATAAGTATAGAATCGGAACAAAACCATGAGATTTTTGTGTAAGTAGTAGTATTATTTTATTTGCATCGTTGAATGGTTGCTGCATATTACTGAGAGATTTTTATCACCGATGAACTAGACCGTATGCATTTTGGACTTCCTGTAAATCACAAACACAGACAATGTTGAAATTTAACTTAAATTCATACTGATGTAGCATTTTTCTCACCATTATTGATATCTGGGTTATGGAATTCACTGATTTTGTGATGTTTCATTTTGTTTTGGTGTTGATATTGGAAGATGGGTGGAAGAGTAGGTGGGTGTTGTCTGATTGGAAAAGGAGTGAAGGAAAAGCCGGTACGTTCAAGCACACGTCTGGGAAATGGAATGCTGATCCAGACGACAGAGGTATAGTTTCGTTCTGCTTTGTTCTGTTTTCTCTGTAGTTGAGTTGCACTGAGATGGGGTCGAGGTCGAGTAGTTTGATAGAGATTACGAGATATTAGATCGCTATGTTTGGTTCTCCGTTTGGAGGAATGAATTATTTTCCCAAGAAGAAACATAATCACTTCATCTAAAACAGAACAAAATGAGAGCAAAAATGCACATTGATATCATTGTATCATGTAGTGATTTATAAATATAGTATGTGCACGCACAAAAACACATATCTTCCTTCTTCTATAGTGAAGAAGACAATTTAACTCGTGTGAAAAGATTGGTTTGACACAACTCACACAAGTAAAGTGGAATTGTACCAAACAAGCCATGTAGATTAAGTTTGATCTCCCTTATAACAAACATCCATTTCCCTGCTATGATAACAAGGCTATGAAGCTAATTAGAATCCGTGCAGATTTTTCTCATATAACATTGCTTGTTCTTAGAAGATAGTCCCGTGGTCTATTTGCATCTGTCAACGTACAAGATAACAAATTTAATACACACTAGTTTGTATGAACACCCCTATTCTAGTATCATGGTCGCATTTTTTTCTTTTTTGCATTGATGTTGTGGAGGAACCAGTCAAGGGGTTACTCCAAGTTATCTCTATAACCATCTAATACGATATAGCTATCTTGTTATCATATTCAACACAATGAGCAGGCATCCAAACGTATAATGATGCCAAACATTCTGCCATTTCTGCAAAGATACCTGAGTTCAGCAATAAAAATAGAACCCTTGTGGTTCAATACTCCATAAAGTTCGAGCAAGACATTGAATGTGGGGGTGGTTACATTAAGCTTCTCTCCGGCTATGTCAACCAGAAGAAATTTGGGGGTGACACTCCATACAGGTCTTTTTTTTTTTTTTTCATTTTAGTTACTTATTAAAATGAAGATTTAACAGTTGTAGAGCTATGCCTCTATGTTTCAGTTTTAGTTTAGCTTTTCTGATATATTAGTTTTAAATTGTAATTTGACATGGTCATATAATGTGGATAATTTGAGATGAAACCTTAATCCGAAGATTAGAATCGTTAGGTATACTGATCGGTCACTTAAACTGGTTGCCAATTAGACAAAGTTATTAATTGAGTCTCCATATTCATTTCCTTTTGACCCTGACTTCTTGGGCCTAATCTCTGAATCTTTTTCTATAAATATAATGCTGATTTCAGCTATGTATTAATCCTTGTGATTTCCGTTACCCGTGTGCAGTTTGATGTTTGGACCAGATATATGCGGCCCTCAGACTAAGACGCTTCATGTTATAGTTTCGTATCAGGGACAGAACTATCCAATAAAAAAGGATTTACAATGTGAAACTGATAAGCTGACTCATTTTTATACATTCATTTTGAGACCTGATGCAACATACAGTGTCTTGGTTGATAATCGTGAAAGAGAGTCTGGAAGTATGTATACAGATTGGGATATCCTCCCTCCTCGCAAAATTAAAGACATTCATGCTAAAAAGGTACCCAAAAATGTACCACCATTTCTGATCAGCTTATTACTCGTCTCTGTGTTGTGATAGCACGTCTTATAATGAAACAGTCCAAAGAGAGGGCTCTCTAACCTTAGTTGTTTCTTCCTGCAACGGGGGATAGTGCCCCATTGCACATGAAGCATAGTCGTATGCTTGTTTATGATTTTGGAACCGTCTTCTTTTGTTTTATCCCATCTAATCTAGCTTCTAATTTGAGTTTCGCTATGAATAACTCTTTGGTTGTTGCAGCCAGCAGATTGGGACTTAAGAGAGTATATTGATGACCCTGATGATCTCATACCAGAGGTACACCATTGCTTCTCGTTCTGCTTAGAATGTAAAATGGTGTCTCCTTCATATAAGACTTCAAATTCCCAATTTTTTTATGCATTCTGAGGATTGCAGGGATATGACTCTATACCAGCAGAGATACCTGATCCAAAAGCTAAAAAGGTTTGTTAGTGTTATTAAATTATTGATAAATTTTGCTTCTTTGTTTCTCTCTTTCTTTTTGTCCAACTCTGAATGATTCCAAGGAAATGGTTCTTTTACAATGGTTTTTGGCAATTCTTATTATCATAGCTTAAGCCTGAATTTTTCGTGAATGTAGATCCTGGTGTCTGGTAACATGCATAGCTATAATAATGTTACCCTCTAAAACTCTCTCTTAAGGTTATTATTAACTGCCAAGTCTTCTCTTGGTTTCTAACAACTCCATTTTTTACAATAGCCTGCTGACTGGGATGAAGATGAGGATGGAATATGGAGACCAAAAAAAGTACCAAACCCAGCATATAAAGGTCCTTGGAAGCCAAAGGTACTATCTTATTTTACCTCGCATCTAAAGTTACACTTGTTGTTTCTAACCATTGAGATTTCTAACTTTCTTTTTATGCTGCTGCAGAAAATCAAGAACCCTAACTACAAAGGGAAGTGGAAAATTCCTTGGATTGACAACCCCGGTAGGTCTTGACCATACAAAAGATTTTCATAAGCTGGTAGCTAGATGCTATCAACAGCCCTTTCTACTCATTGCAATGCCAGAACTTGTTATTTATTTGGAGAAAGTAACATGTTACGATTGGATGAGTTGGTACTTGGCCTTGAAGTTGATTGATATCATTACAAGGTTTTGTTTAAGAAAGATAGTCTAACTTGTATGTTGTGTTGTCCTGCATGCCATTTTGTACTGTTAAATGCAGAAAGGAATTGCTTTTTATTTTGGTTGGTTATGCAACGGGGGCACATGATCTCTTCTGAAATTGTTGGTCCCGTGTTTTCATCATCTGTACCTTAAAAAACAAACAAATATTTAAGCTTCCTATGGAGGAGACTGAAGTAGATTTACCTATAAATTATTCAAATAAACTTCTAATCTTCTCAATCCTTGCTGCAGAGTTTGAAGATGACCCTGACCTTTATGTGTTAAAACCAATCAAATATGTTGGCATTGAAGTCTGGCAGGTAAAGACCTATGACTTTAATTCTGTTGAAAATCGTTTGCCAGTTTGAACTGAACATCAACTAATGTTCCGGTACAATTGAAACCTGGAAATTCATTATAAATATGTCGCAGTTTGCCAAGATATCATCTGTCCTCTGTATACTTTTATTTTACCTATGGGCACCTTGTATAGTGTCTGCAGGTTGCATCAATTCTCTATAATTGAGGGTTATTACTGTTTTCCATCTGAGATCACATGCCAAAATGGGATGGGGGGGGGGGTTGTTGGATGACAACTCTAGGTTGTGCCACCCAAAAAATTTGATCGACTTTTACATTGTGCGCGTTGCAGGTGAAAGCTGGTTCAGTGTTTGATAACATATTGATATGCGATGACCCACAGTATGCAAAAGAAGTTGTTAATGAGATACTGGCAAATAGGGAGGTAAGTATGCTGTTAGATTGTAGATACTTGTCTACGGCTAACTTGATTCCCTAATGTGATTGTTATTCGGCTAAAACTCAGATTGAAAAGGATGCATTTGAGGAGGCAGAAAAGGTGAGAATTGCAAAAGAAGAGCAGGTATGTTTCCACTCTTTGAATTGGCTTTTCTTTTAATATATGTATTATATTTATGATCCTAACTGTTGGTATAGGATTCTAAAAGGTCAAAAGAGGAAGGTGAAAGGCGGGGGAAAGACAAGGATCACGGATACCGTAGAAGGGTATGTTGCCCTCTTGCCTTCACTCTTTTTCTGCCTGATCACCTAGATTTAATTATTTCTGCACAACGTTCATCAGCATACCGTAACCAACTCATTTACCCCAATTAATGGAAGAAAGCAAATTTGCAGGGAAATGGAGTTTAAATGTTAATTAGCAACTGGAAAGAAGCTTCGTTTCATTTAAGATTATAGCTGAAGTTTTAGACGGAAGTAACACTTGAAAGACATGAGTTTTTTTAGTTTCTCAAAATATGCATTACCCAAAAGTTGGTGTAACTACTCATGAAATATGGTTTTTCATGATTGCTCTTTTTCTATTGACTCAAATTACATGATTTAATGAAGAAGTTTGTATTTACAACTTATTTAAGTACTATTTGCGTCATTTACTTGCAGCATGATCCTGAAGATTACTTGGATGACTACCATGTAAGCTCTCTCTCTCTCTCTCTCTCTCTCTCTCACACACACACACACACACACACACTGTGCAAGCCAAATAGATAATTAAATTTTTCTGCAGTCACAATATTGAACCAACCTTGTGCTTCTAAATGAGATGCATGAAAAGCTTATTCCCATCATATTTCTCGATTGCAGGATGAGCTCTGATTCATGTTTCGGGAAAACACATTTGGTTTGGCTTATGGTAATGCAAATTGAGCATCTATAATTTCGGATTGACGCGATACATCAATCTAACATTGGAGGAACAAGGTATCGTTGAAACATTTGAACTTGAATTGAGCGTTAAGATGCCAAGCAATCTGATATTCTTGTTCATAGAAACCAGAAATAGTAGATAATTGTTATGGACAAAGGAAATCGAATTATAAGCCAATAAGTTTGTACAATGTAATGTCTATGTCTCAGTGCTTCGAAAACGTGCATTTGCTATTTTTTGCAAGAATAATACTCTTCATTTCATTGTTCTGAATCTGCATGTATCGAATCATATTGTACATACATTGGTTTAGCGGAATATGAAATGAATCAACATTTAGAGGCTAGAAATTTAAGGGTGATTTTAAGGCAGTTGGATTGCATATGCAGAAGTTCTTATACTATTCAATTCCTACCTACTTAGAATTCTTAGATGTAAAGTTAAGGGAAATGATGGTGAATTTCTTGTGAGTTAATTAATATATATATATTTTATAGTTCTCGTGAAATTAATTTACATTGCATAAATATGAGGGAGTGGAACTACGGAAGCTTCACGAGGCAAAATTCCTCTAAATCAATTTATAAATGTGGTTTTGGATCAATTTCCAGCTTGTTCAATCGTAGTCTTGTCACTAAGGGAGATATTTCGATTTCAATATCTGTATATGAAAAAAAAATGCGAATTTTAAGTTTATGATATATAAGTCAACAATCCCTCTTATCTTTTGACTAAGAGCATCCACTATGGTGCTACCCCATAGTAATGCCACATGTGTGCCACATCATCAATCACTCATTTTTTTAATTACTCAATATTTTCTCCACTATGGTGCTACCTCACTTTTAATTCTTCATGGACCCCACTATTTAATTCAAGAACAAAAAATACAAAAGGGAAAGAGAGAGAAAGCACCAAAAATGCAAAAGGAGAGGAGAGATAAAATTTTTGGGTCGACTATTTAATTCAAGAACCAGGTACTTGCACAAGGGACTCATTCCTTATTTTGCTACCTTCACTTGTGTTCCACTATGGTGGAACCTAGTGCTTATTTTGCCACATAGATATAAGCACCCCCATAGTGGATGCTCTAAGACGTGGCATAAAAACGCAATATATCTATTTATATATTTATTTTTGTAACCATTTCTTTCTATTTAAATGGATTTGAATCGTCATATTCATAAATTTTGTTTTCGTAGGGACGAACCTTTCCGAAACTATCATTTTCACTGAAATTGCAATATGATATTATAATTGTTGATCAAACTTTAGATAAATGTCAACATAAATATTTTCAATTTTAATTTAAAGCTCATTGTCAACCCAAATGATCCTTAATATAGTAATGTTTTATGTTTATAAAAAAAATTAAATTAAATAGCTCTTCTCCATGCAAAATATTGTATTACAGTAAAATCTCTATATAATGACACTCTATATAAGAATAACCTCTTTATAGTAATAAAAAGTTACGGTCCCAACTTGGGGCCAGTTATAAATAAGAATAACCTCTATATTGTAATATTCCGATGTTTTTTAGGACCATCCTTAAGAAATTTGTCTCCATATAGTAATAAAATGACATTAAATTTCAAATATATTTAACTATCTATATAAAATATCTAAAATTATTTAACTACATATATTACATTAAACTTAAGATTGTATAAAATACTTATCTAAAATTGCATGTGACAATGTTTTAATTTTTTGGATTAATACCACATCCTTTAACTTGCGCGTTCGAAGTAACTCATCAACACAACACCGTCTTATTGAATCCAAAATATTTCCAGCTTGTCCAACATATATGCTTGAAACTTCATGACATGAGACTTTTTATATTTCTACACTATCATCCTCTGGATTATCACCTTGTGTTTCTTGCTCGTGTTTCTTGCTTGATTCATGTAATGATATCTTCTTCGATTAAAACATATACTACTTGCTGCTCATTTGGATGATCGAGAAAAACATCCATATCCATTTGGTTATTGTAATGAAGTTCTTTTATATGATTTCTCAAATCTGCAACTATTCTTTGATCATCTTCATCTTTTTTTTTTGTAACTTCTAAGTTATTATCACCATCAGTTTTTTTTTTTTTTTCATTTTCTAGATACGTATATGCATTAGTACATGAATGAATCTTATATACCTTTTAAAATCACGTTTTTAAAATATTAAGAGACATTTCCAAGTGTTGTACAATATATATTAATTTTTTTCAAAAAAAATTAATATTTTATACGTAAACTCTATATAAGAATAACCTCCCTATAGTAATATTTTTCTCCGGTCCCAATAATATTACTGTATAGAGGTTTTACTGTATATGAATGAGCAAGACTAATTATTTAAAAATGGTAAATACATATTTAAATAATTATTATATATATGTGTGTGTGGGGGAAAAAATAAAAATAAACAGGAGACCAAATATTTAAAATACAGTTGTAGTCAGTAGGTGGACACCCAAGTGTAATAGCTGTCAAAGTTGATAAATAACCCCACAGTCTCGTTATCCGATGCAAATTGGAATTCATCTCCATAAATTTTATTTCATATTAAATGCTGATTTTTCAAATATATTTCTATGTACATATAACATATTTATCGTATCCGTTAATATCAATATAATGTGTCAAATATATATTTATATATAAAGAGACAAATTTAACTCTAAAACAGACATGCACAGACATATCTATCAGCCTGAAAAATCAATTTCGAAAATTTTGTAAAGTTTGAATGATAATAATCAGAAAAGAAAAGAAAAAGAAAAATATTAGACGACAAATTAAAAAAAAAAAGGCAAATTATGGATAGAAATGGTAATTAACCTCAAAACAGTCTGTTGTATTGTATGCTCTCTCTCTCTCTCTCTAAATCAGATTGACGTCTCTCTCTCTCCACAAAAATATTTAGCGTTTAAACAAAGTAGTGTAATAATTGTAGTTGTAGGTTGTGAGGTGCGTGTGTTTGTGTGTGTGGTATCCGCGTATTTTCTCTCTCCTGCCACTCACCAAAAAAAAGAAAGAAAAAACAGGTAGAAAAAGCGACTGTGAGATGAGTAGAAGATGCAGATGATCCTCTGTAGAGTTGCGCCAAAGGCCATGGCGTCCTTCCCTCGCTCAAGGGTCTCTTCCTTTTCTTCTCATTTTTTTCCTTAATTACTGAATATTATGTATTTGTGTGAAGGATTTTTCAATAATTTAATGAGTGTTATCTGGGGTTTATGTTTCATGGTGTGTTAAAAATAAAAACTCAAAATGAAATGAGAATTGGGATCTTTGAGCCATAAGTTTCTAGTATTTTTGCTACCTTTTTAATATTATATTTTGGGTTTGGATCGAAAGGAACATCTGCGATCTCATTCTTTTTTGTAGTGTTTCATTTTCCTTGTTTGTATCAATTTGATGTAATTTTATTCACAGATTCTGTAATTTTTTGGGGTTCTTTTAGTGGATGGAGAATTGTGAATGTGATTAGCGTTTTATGCTTTCATATCTGTAAAACTCGGGCAGAAAAGTGTCGGTTGGGATTTTTTCTGTGAAATTATTGTATCAATGTTTTAGTGTTTCTTTAATATTTGTTTCAAAATATTTATCTCAATATTTTATTTTTAATTTTTGGCTTATAGTTAAGAGAACCAATTCGATGTATTTGTTGTACAAATATTCAGTTCACATATTTCTTTCCATTTTTTAGTGAAATGAGTTCTCATTTTTGTGCTTTTGTGATTGTTGTTCCTGAAGTCTTTAACCTGTCATTTAATATTTCTTTACTTTGTTATGATGTTTGATTAACTGGGGAAAAATGTATTTGTGTTATATCTTATTATTACTGTGAAAGTATTTGTGTTAAATATTCGGCTCGCACATTCCTGTCCATTTTAAGGGAAATGAGTTCTCAAAAGTTTGCGTGTGTGTGATTGTTGTTCGTGTATTCTCTAACCTGTTATTTAAGATTTCTTCACTAATTTATGATGTTTGATTTTTAAACCTTTCATTTCCTCTTATTTATCAGTAGTGATTTGTGAACAAAGTGGATTTGCCTCTTTATACACCTATGCCTGTGTTGACTGCACATTTGTTTTCTGAAAAATGCTTTCTATTGTATATTTGAAGCTTGTACTCTTTAATAAATTAGATACCAATCTCTGTTGTTTCATTTCAGATTCTTATTTTATGTATTGTTTAGGTAAGAAAATGCTATTTTAGTTGAGTATTTCTGCACACTAATCCTTTTGACTCACCTAGATCTCTCTGTCGTACTGTCATTTCAGAAGGAGCTGTGTGTATGGCCCGGAATGGGACAGCTTTGCCTAAGAAAGAATCTTTTGTATGGGTTTATGAGGCTTTTTTCAATGCCATTTAAAACCCTACGCAGTGTTAGCCGGACTGTTGGAGGAGTCTCGCATTTCTGTAGTATCACAAATATGTCAAACAATTTGCAAATTGAACTGGTGAGCCATGGTTTTAAGTTTCATTGGTATCTATAATTACTTTAGAATTATAGACGTTGATTTATTTTTGCTATGGGATCAAGGAATGAGTTATGACTTATGAGATGGCGTTTTTCCCATTGGATTGGAGGAACATGTGATTTTGACCTTATTACTTTCCGGGGATGGGTAAGCTGAGGACAAGGTTGCATTAGTATCTGTGTTTTAACCTTGAAACATGCTTAAGAGGCATAATAAGAACCTGTTCTCATACACTTTCGACACCTAAGTGAGATGTGTTTGTTTACAGCAGGACAAGCGTATAAGATGTGTAAATATTTTTTTCTTCATTTCTCATAGGTACCATGCCTTCGGGATAATTATGCATATCTCTTACATGATGTGGACACTGGAACTGTTGGAGTGGTTGATCCATCTGAAGCTGTTCCTATCATAGATGCGTTGAACAGGAAAAATTGGAATTTGAATTACATACTCAACACTCATCATCATTACGATCACACTGGTGGCAACTTGGACTTAAAAGAAAGGTATGGTGCAAAGGTATGATATACTTCACCTTTTTAGCATTTGATCATCTAAAGGCACCAGAAAAAGAAAAATGAATGTATATCAAATCAATGAACTTGCCTCACTAGGTTTGGGTAATCATAGTTACGGTCTGAGCTCTCTTACATGTCTGACTGGCTATTGGATTTTGATATTAACTTGCTACTTGGGGACTCTAAAGATAGATCATGTTCTGTTATAGTGATTTACTACAGCAGCTTGTATGTCTTAATAAATGTTGCAACTCTTAGTGAGAGGTCAAGGCATGTTCAGAGCGGAACTTTTATGTAAACATAAATGATCCAGCAAAGTGTGCTTTGGCATTCTTCGTATAAAACTGGATATTTGAGTATGTCTAATTTGCTGCCTTTTCTGTCAGGGTGTGTGGAAATGTAGACTTTGCCGACTATAATCTATTGAATGTCATCTTTAGGATGTTCTTTTGCAATTTATTGTTTCAAATATTAACTTGCTACTTGGGGACTCTAAAGATAGATCATGTTCTGTTATAGTGATTTACTACAGCAGCTTGTATGTCTTAATAAATGTTGCAACTCTTAGTGAGAGGTCAAGGCATGTTCAGAGCGGAACTTTTATGTAAACATAAATGATCCAGCAAAGTGTGCTTTGGCATTCTTCGTATAAAACTGGATATTTGAGTATGTCTAATTTGCTGCCTTTTCTGTCAGGGTGTGTGGAAATGTAGACTTTGCCGACTATAATCTATTGAATGTCATCTTTAGGATGTTCTTTTGCAATTTATTGTTTCAAATATGACTTGAGGTCCTTATACTCCTTTTTTAAGTCTGAGATGCTTTAATAGCATATGCATTGCAAACCTGGGGAGTGGGGATTTCTCATCCTTAAATAGGATCTCGAGGGGCAATATGATATGGGTCTTGATGAAGCAATTTATAGGTGTGAAACTAAGCTACTGAAATGGTTTACTTTACCCATTCAGAAGTAGGGTTATATTAGTGGCTTCTTCCTCATGGAGCTAATTACAGACTCTGGCAATCATACCGTGTGTGATAGTCAAAATCTGTGTAGCATTTAGCACCCAATTTTCTTCGTTATTTTTGTTAATGACTCATGTCTAGAATATTCTACCTTAGAATTTATCACTAATTATAACTGTTTGATATGAGTGACTACGCGTTCCTTATTTATTATTAATTTATTGATTGCCATTCTCTTTGCTGTGTTGAAGTATATCAGAGCAACTAACTCAGTAACTCTAAGCATTTCTTGTAGGTCATTGGTTCAGGTATAGACAAGGAGAGAATTCCTGGTATTGACATAGCTTTGAATGATGGAGACAAATGGCAGTTTGCAAGCCATGAGGCGGTTGTGATGGAAACCCCTGGTCATACACGAGGTTGTACTTAGATGCTTCACTCCTTAGTATTATACTTCCTATAGTTGAAATATATCAGATATAAAGTTATGCATCTCAGTTTACTTGCCCCATTACTGTTAGTGATTAGTAACAAATCTAGGTCTTTGTTTTGAGTTCACCAAAAAATTATTTTCAATCTAAATAATACGTGTATTATGTTGTCTATTCACTTCAATACTTAGGCCACTTAGGTACTGTTTTATTTTTGTTCATTAAGCCTTAAAAGGAGGTATTGCTTTTTAACTTCTTCTATTTTTCATGTTAAACTTTGCCGTCTATTTTTCATGCTCTGAAGTAAAAGCAGGTGCGATTGTCACAATGTTCCCTTACCTATCATTGTTCTGTGCAATCAGGTCATATTAGTTTTTACTTTCCTGGATCGAAGTCAATTTTCACTGGAGACACTTTGTTCAGTTTATCATGTGGTAAACTTTTTGAAGGGACTCCTGAGCAGGTAATTATTATGACTTCTCTTTTGTAAGATTTCAATATTTAGATTCACTTATTGAACATATCCTGATGTGATATTATTGACTCCCATCATTGATCTCCTTTAGATTGAACCCCCTGGTGTTGGGCTACTTTTTCCTTCGTGTGATTCATCAGCTAGAATTAGAATAACACTATCATGGTCAACTCATACACCTCAGTAGGCTTGTGACTACGTTGATTATGCCATGTTGTTCATTGTTCAGATTTTGCTGCCTGCTATCAATTTACATCTAAATCCCAATCATGTCCACTCCCCTTCCCCTTCAAGGGTTTTTTTTAATAGAATACAATCTAAATGGCATCCTTGTTAATTGTTATGCATTGTTCCTTATATAGATGCTCTCTTCCTTGAGGAAGATCGTGGCACTGCCAGATGATACTAATATCTATTGTGGTCATGAATACACCTTGGTAAGTTACTTCATCTTTTATCCTCAGGCTAAGGTGCAAAAACAGTACTAACATCCAGCTCAAGGAGCAGATCCTTCCTAAACCTTTTTTTAGCACTAACAATCAGAAAACGTTTTGTGCAAATACCCTCCCTTGGACTAACGGTGCAAATGAAATCAAATGATATGAGGGGCATTTGCACCTTTAAACTTATTGTTTTTATTTTTTTTAAGAAGTTGGAAGTATTGCAATGAATTACACACGTGCTCATATATTTTTTCTAAAATTCCAAACCTTGTTTTACATATTTTTTATTTATCATTAATTACTTATCATGAGTTCCATTAACACCATTGGTTCAAAGGGGTATTTGCTCCTTAAAACATTTTCTTTAGTATTTTTTTTTCTCCCAAAAAGAAGGTAAGGGCGATCCGCTCCTTAACCTAAATGTCTGACATGTTTTTGCACCTTACCCTTTATCATTCTATTTATTTATCAACGCTTCATTATTTTCTCAAGCTAATTGCTTCATGTGGCTATTTTTGTGACATGGACAGAGTAATTCAAAGTTTGCCCTGTCTATAGAACCCAGAAATGAGGAGTTGCAGTCATATGCTTCCCACATAGCTCACCTCCGCAATAAGGGCCTCCCTACGGTATTTTCCATGGCCTATTATTCTCACTTGAACTTTTGTGTTAAAATTCTCGGAGATACTTTGCAAACTCTACTGATTTGTTGCTGTTTTTTTTTTGTTGCATAAATCCGTATGCTTGTCAGTTTGTTGAATTTGGCAAGTTTTTCAGTACAAATATTAAGAACTATATATGACTGCATAGCTGAACATAAATTGATAGTGTAGGTAACTATAGGCACAAGAGACTGATAATTCATTTAGTTAGAGCGTGGAGTTTACTGCAAAACATGTTTATTTGCCGCTTTGCTTGACTCTAGAGTTTCTTTCGAGACTATCTGTCTTGACATTTCTATGTGCACCAGATCCCAACCTCATTAGGCAATGAGAAGCTGTGTAACCCCTTTCTTCGTACATCAAGTGTGGAAATTCGGAGGTCACTCAAAATACCCGAGTCTGCAGATGATGCAGAGGCGTTAGGCGCCATCCGTCAAGCGAAGGACAACTTTTAGGTTCGATAACAAGTCTGGAAATTTAGTACCAGTTATATAGACTTGTCTGAAAGTCTACTAAACACGACCCGTGGAGTGAAATGCATCTTACCGTGCCTTTGTATGGAGAAAGCGATCGCATAAAGAGTTGCATAAGACAGTAGATGACCCTTGCTTCGCAGCGTTTTCTATCCCAAGCTCTCATAGAACTTTGCTTCTTCTCGAAGCGAAGATTTCTGTGTTTTGATCAAATGATGAAAAAGAGAGCAAATTACATTTGATGTTTACTGTTGAAAGTTCTGTTTGAGCTTGGAACATTAAACATAATAATAATTTAAAAAAAGTGTGTACATTTTCGATAGTGGTTGTTGGATGTCAAAAAAATTGCGACGCTAACATGAAATGTTGTTTGGGAAGAAAATTGTGTTCTTTTTTTTTTTTTTTTTTATGGCATGTGTATATTATTTTCCATTTCCTTGACATTAAATAGATTTGGATGCAGGTAGATAAACATGAAAGTATTAGGCCTTGTTTGTTTTTATTTCCAACATCAATTTTCAGTTTTCAGCATTTTCAGTTCGATTTACGAGGTGTATTGGTTTTTGAAAAAATGTAATGATTTTGTTATGATGAATGATTTAATGTTTAAAGTTATAGGTTTAGAAAATGGAAATATGTTTGTTTGATTATATTTTTAAATTTGAATTTGTGGTTGTGATGAAAAGATAAATATTTGTGTGGTTATAATGAATTGATGAATATTTAAATAATGGGTCTCACTATAATGATATATATATGATTGAATAAGTTATATAGGATTGAAAAAAATGAAAACTGGAATTGAAAATGAGTAAAACAAACGTGTTTTTGATATTTTGAATAGTAAAAGTAGGAATTTTCTAAATTTCCATTTGGAAATGTAAATAAACAAGCCCTTAGTTTTTTCGACTTTTGATCGAATTTTCGAGAATTTTTATTTCATGAAAACTTATTTTAGTTTTTTCGACTTTTGATCGAATTTTCGAGAATTTTTATTTCATGAAAACTTATTTAGAGAAGTGATGATTTGGGGGTGAAATAAAACCATCTCTTTTTATTAATGACGATCTTGAAAAAAGTAGGCAAAACAGCATAATTTTATAATTGAAAAACTTAGAGAATTTTTTTTTTTTAAAATATTACCTTTTTCTTTGCACGCCTAAAAAAAGATGGAATCAATGCTGAAAATGTTACTGAAATCTTTAGAGTAAAGGAATATTCTGAAAAAGGCAAAAAGCATTGAGTAACTTCAAAAGCAGGTAAAATAATGCAACCCAAAATTATTGAAACTTTTTTTTGTTAGGAAACAGTTTGAGTTGTTGAATTGGTTCACCAAACTTAAATCTCTTTTCTCTTAATACTACAGTCTACAGTATATAAACTTGGCACTATCTAAAGCATGACTAGGAGTATATGAAGCATATTTAATAGAGTGAAAGATTATAAATTGTTGCCGAAATGAAAACTTTCATTAATTTTTTTTTAGAAAAAGCACATTTTTAAATTCGTGGGAGTAAATCAACTATGGCCAAAAAAAGAAAAAAAAAACATAGTATTCACGTTTCATTTATCAACTTATCTTCAAATTTTATCAAGTTTAAAGTTTATAAATTCAAGATAAGGATTTCAAATGATTAGGTGTTGTTATATAATACGGAAATTTTTATCTCAATATATAATACGGAAATTTTTACCTCAATAAACACACACACATTACATGGAATTTATATCATTATAAATACTTAAAATTAATCAACACACACCTTGTAGCTTAATAGCATTACTCACATTTATACGTGTCATGATAATATATATATATATATACATATATTATCAATCCTTTAATTTTGTAGAAATGTCACTAATATATCATGATATCAATACCAATAAATTTTTTAAAAACTGGTTTTTTTTTGAATATTTATAATAACTATTCAATATTGATATATATTTATTTTGCATTAAATAACAGATATACATGTATACCAAACTTTTGATATAAATTTTCTAACCTCGCTATGATTTTGAGGTATGAAAAAATTATTGTGAATATTAAGATTATTTCCATCCTTGCAACGTTTAATTATCAGTGATGAGATCCCGAATTCCCTCTCCCCAAAATAGAGGGAAAAAGGTTGAAATTAGTTACAACTTACAATATGATTACTGTGTATATACTATATTATGTGATTTTGTTTTGGGAAGGAGTTTTACATAAAAGCTCACAATGAGAAATATTTGAACGCAAACAAATATCGCACAAAGAAGGTAAACTCGAATAACAATAACGATTATTCAAATAAATAACTATAGTCACATCAATAAATATTAAATAATAATATTGCTAAGATAAACTAATGTGTAAATCTAAACTGCAACCGATACAAAAAGGAAAGAAAAGAAAAATCCAATCTTTCAGAAAAGCAAAGAAAAAGGTTAAAAGACAGTCAACCGACCACCTGATTCCGGTGGAGCCTACAACACGCGATCCGTCCTTTCCCACACCGCCGCCTCCTTCATTTTCCTCACCACCATTCTCTCTCTCTCTCTCCCTCTCTAGATTATTCCCTCCGATCCTCGATTCATCCGCGGCCGATTTCTCGACGATGACGAATGAAAATGCTGTTGATGGTGATTCGGCGAACAAACACTCGAAAACCTGCGTTGTATTGGGTGGCCGGGGCTTTATCGGCCGCGCATTGGTGGAGCGGCTGCTCAAAGTCGGTAATTGGAAGGTCCGAGTCGCCGATTCCTATAAGTTTCCAGAACTCAAACCGTCAGAGTCGCGCCTGGTCGATGCGTTATCCTCCGGCCACGCCGCTTATTTCCAGGTTGATGTGCGTGATAAATCTCAAATCGTGGAAGGTACTCGTTCAGTGATTGGATTGTGAATTATGAATTCACTGTTAGTAATATGCAGTGTTGTAAACGTAGAAAACTTAATGGACGAGTATGGACTTTTTTCGTTGAGTGATTAATTATGATCATTAATTTAGTGATTGGTTATAAACCACATGGTTACAACAAGTATTGTTATGACAGAGGTCGTGCACACAAGCGGGTGAGGTTTGTGTTTTTTGTTGAATCATCGATGATGTTGGCTATATGTTTTGGTTAGTTTACTTTTGACGAGTAATACTCTTATTTGGCTTGGAATGTCATATGCTTGCACGACCATGTTCAGTGAGCTTTGGTTCCATCTAGAGGGAACTTTAATTGATCTTGCATCTTTGCATACATCATTGGTTAACATGACATGAAACTTGAGTAAGCCACTGAAAAGCTGATTTGTATTTTCAAGCTTGATAGGTGCATGACATCATTACTGTTTTTTTTACTTTTATTTTGACTTCTAATAAAATGGATACAATTTTGATAAAGAATTGTACACATTGTGCCATAGCAATCTGTTCATCTAAAGCTTCCCAAGCTGAAGGAGTATTCATGTGAGGATCACATAGAGGATATCTTGT
Organism: Perilla frutescens; assembly: GCA_026008535.1. Classification (NCBI taxonomy): domain Eukaryota; kingdom Viridiplantae; phylum Streptophyta; class Magnoliopsida; order Lamiales; family Lamiaceae; genus Perilla; species Perilla frutescens. The sequence continues at coordinate 45,947,692 of BRKX01000010.1, read as the reverse complement.
ATCTTCCTTATTGGAAGCTTTATTTACATATTGTTTTGATTGATTTCTTACATTGAGTTAAAAAAACTAAATAAAGATATGCATCTCTGTATTGACTATGATCCCGTGCTGGTTCATGATATTCTTTAGTTCTTCTTGGTTTTGCTCAATTTTGTTCTTTGTCTTTGTTCTCATTACACATTTTCATTCTAAGGCCACTTTGTAACTTTTTACTGACACCATGTTATCCATGTGCAGCTATTAGAGGAGTTTCAGTTGTATTTTTTACTGACTCCATGGATGTATTTCCCCAAGATTTCTATCTTTGCTACAAAGTAATTGTTCAAGGTAATTTCTCATGTTATTCAGGGCAGGTAATAAAATGAACTAAAGCTTTTTAGCGGGATTTCTTCTTGTACTAATGTCCTTATTTTCCATAATTCCTCAGGTGCAAAAAATGTAGTGAATGCTTGTCGAGAATGCAACGTTAAACGGCTAATATACAATAGTTCTGCTGATGTAGTTTTTGATGATGTCCATGATATACATGGTGGAGATGAATCCTTGCCGTATTCTGGGCAAGTATGTGTCTTACTAAAATTCTGAGGTTGCTTTCTCTTCTATTTGCTAATGATTTCTCACTCTCTCTCACATATGTCGTGAATCCTATGCTGCAGTTCTGGGATATGGTTGCTGACCTTAGGACTCAAGCTGAGGCACTGATCTTGTCTGCAAATGATACTGATGACCTTTTAACTTGTGCACTTCGTCCTTGCAATGCATTTGGACCTGGAGATCAACAACTCATACCCTTGCTGGTGAATATGGCAAAATCCAATTGGGACAAGGTTCGGAAGCTGCTTTTCTATCTCACAAAGACTTTGCAAAAGATTGGCAATTAATGTTGTTTTAATTCTTCATTAAGTTAGATTTCATGTGTTTCTTTTTACTGAATGACTACTCAGTACTCACAGATGAACTGCACGGTTATTTTATAATTGGAAATGTTATAATTCATAAGATCTTTCTTTGTAATTCCTTTGTTGCATGTTGCATATTATTAATTAAGTTGGGTATGTATTTTTTGGAATTAGTAATAGGCTTTCTCATTTCAGTTTATTATAGGGAGTGGAAACAATCTGTCAGACTTCACATATGTTGATAATGTTGCCCATGCTCACGTGTGTGCTGAAGAATCTCTAAGTTCTCAGAAGGAAACTGTGTCTGGAAAGGTATTTTCAATATCTGAGCTGTTCTTTGTTCTGTCAATCACTCACTTGTTGTGAAAGACTATCTTGTGCTGAAATATTTTGTAGGCATTCTTTATAACGAATCTGGAGCCAATGAAGTTCCGGGATTTTGCATATCTTTTCCTGGGGCGCTTAGGCTACCCGAGGTATCAAAATCTTCTGTTGTTGTTTGACATGCTGAAATCTGCATTAGAAATAAACTGTTCTTGAATCTGGCAAATGATTAGGGGAACAACTTCCTTTCCATTTATTGTACTCTATTAGTGCTTATGCTTGTACTTCAGAGAGTTGATGTTTGATCTTTTCAAGCATGTTTGTGTGTATACAAAATATTGGCAACTGTTGGCTATCTTAAATTTATTTTTCTCACATCATACATTAGATTGTATGATCTTTCCAAAAAGGTTCTTTACTTCTATGAGAAGGGGGCATTTCTTAGCCAAATTCATAGATTACCGTGAGGCTATTTAAAAAAAAAGTGTTCTGTATTACAATCCAATCTTTTAAACTCTCAAGGATGATAAATTTGAACAGGAAGAATGGATGTTAGATCTCCATTTCCTAATTCCCCAGAAAACTGACCATCGCAAGAGAAGGAACTTTTATTCAGCAAAGGACTGAAATAATTAATGCTTAATATATTTCATACCTTTTTGGCCTGCAATTAGGCTGAATATTCTTATTGTTTGATTTATTGGATTTTGTACATATGTGGTTGCAGGCCTTTCATTAATCTTCCCGCTCATGTGGCCAACCATATATTTTCTTTTATAAAACTTCTGCATCTGAAGTCAGACCCCAAAAAGCTTGATTCATCTGTCTCTATTTACAAGTTAGCTTCATGCACAAGGACATTTAGTTGTGTTGCAGCTCAGAAACACATTCAATATTCACCAATTGTTTCCCTGGAGGTAGTTTTTTTCATTCTCAATGTTATTTACAGACCTCTCTCCCTCTATAATTTACAATAAGAAGCATTCTATTTTCATACTCTCTTTTGAAGTACCTACAAGAGCTAAGGGTGAGCTATATCTTACATTTTACAGCTCAAACTATGTTGAAAGTTGTAATGGTCGAACTTGTGAAGCCTGGCGTGGTCTTATCTAGATGAATTGCAAATCTCAACTTGTATTCAAGCACATTAGACGAAAAATTAATCCCAATTGAATAGGGCATAACAGCATGAATCTTAAAACTTGCTCAAAAAAGAATTGTTGCCTGGCAAGGTAACTTGTACTGGTTACCAAGTGCCCACTATGACTTTTTTTGACAAGTTACTCAGGTCATTCCTACATGTTTAACTTCTGTCAACTTCTCTCCATTATGATGACTGGTGAATTGGCTGTGAATATCGTGCAAATGCCTTCAATTTTTTTGCAAGAAGTTGTCGAGACAGATATATCTTTACCAACACAAGTGCTGAGTGCATGGTTCGGACTGACGCCGGAGTCTCTGTTTGTCTTAAGAAATGGTCCCATACAAGATTCAGACGGTGTATTGAATCCTATAACTCATTCCTCTTAGAAAATGAACAAGGAAACCTTCCTTATTATGGAAGATATTTCCATCATAAAATTTTATGAGAATAAAACATTTAGTTGCAAGTGGAACAAGCTAGAATAAGTTCTGCTAACCTTATTAATAACAAATTTATCTCCCTATATATATATATATATAGGCTTTGGTTCAAATGTGCACTAGTGCTTGGTGTCATAACCTAGGCACCATGTTTATTTACTATAATTTTATTGATGATCTTATTTTATCTTAATGCTAATTATTTTTTAATGTTTATTGCTTATCTTATTATATTTTAGTGCTAATTAGCACTAAACTACACTAAGATATGCAATAAAATTATAGTGACTAAGCATAGTGCCTAGTTCTCACACGAAGCAGATTGCTCATTATAGTCAACTTTATATATATATATATATATATAATATATAGATATGTCCATCGTCTTTTAGCTCAGCGAGTTGTTTTGTGACAATTTATGTTTTGTATTTTTGCTGTATGGAAGTAAAGTCAGGCTTGAACATTTTAAACCATTAATAGTTCTATAAGTCACTCAATCTTGTCAACTCGTCTGTAATGCTTCTTATATAAACTAAAAGTTTCTTGATGCTATGTATTTCTATATATATGTCCATCGTCTTTTAGCTCAGCGAGTTGTTTTGTGACAATTTATGTTTGGTATTTTTGCTGTATAGAAGTAAAGTCAGGTTTGAACATTTTAAACCATTAATAGTTCTATAAGTCACTCAATCTTGTCAACTCCTCTGTCATTGCTTCTTATATAAACTAAAAGTTTCTTGATGCTATGTATTTCAGAAAATAGAGCTTCATCAGCTGTTGTGTATTGTTTTTCTTGTTTCTAGATTATGGTTTGCAGAATGAAAATTACCTGTTTAACAATTTATGTCATCAACTTATTGCTTGTTCAGTAACTTGGGAAGTACACATGCAAAATCTGAGTAGATTTAAGCACTAGATACATGTCTTGAAGTGGAGCTAGTTGTTGTCGCAGGAAGCGCTGGGACTAACTGTTGATGCGTTCTCCAATTTGGCAATAGAACCGGCTTTCATGAGATACAAAGTCACCGATGGACCATCAAAAATAGAGAATCTGTTAGGCGGGGGACAAGGTTAGTTTCTGTTTCCAGTCCTTGGTTTTCTATTGCAGTCATATATTTTTTTTCTTGATTTTTAAGTTGCAGTTTGTCTACTCAATTAGATGATTTGGGGAATTTAAAATCCATGTTAATCAATGAGCTTGTTAATCCAACTGCTTTGTCACTTGTAGTTTCAAATAGTATTCTTAGCTGAATCTTTAGCTCAATGCCTAACATGAGCACTTCCTGTCCTGATCTATGCTGATGATATCTCAACTGTCGTAGGCTGTGCTTTGATTGAACTTTGTGTAGTATTCAACCTCTGTGTGTGTGTGTGCACGCTTTTGCATCAGTATATACTCTCAAAGATGGCACATTCTCTGTGTGGGTGCACTTTGGTGTTGTGGAAAGAGTTATTGAGTATGTTTTCTTGTTTCTTTCACCTCAGTGATGTTGTGCTATTTTGCTGCAGTTTCAGATATTTTGCTGTGGCGTGATGAGAAGAAAACCTTTATTTGTTTCCTATTGCTGGGTTGTCTGTATCACTGGTTTTTCCTGTCTGGGAATACTTTTATTTCATCTCTCGCCCAACTGCTACTGCTAATAATTGTGTTGCTTTGTGGGCACCATGTTCTGTCATTGTCTGGGTAAGTTTGATGTAATTATCCTTTCTCTGCGTGGTAGACATAATTCTGCTAGTTTTATTCTCTTGGAGATGAGGTTTTTCTGTGCTGCAAAATATTAATGATTTTCGTACATCCGTGTAATTCTGTAGCAACATCCATCTCGTGTTCTTTATATCAGTCTGTTTTCTGAATTAAGAAACTGTTTCTGATCTATTAGCAGGTTCTAATCTTTTCTATAAACAAAATAAACACTCAAGTATTATTACCGAGTGAATCTATGGTGTTATTTCTTTCTTGGTTTTTATTGTAACTAAATACATTGATATCATGTTGGATAATTTACTAACACATGTACTACAGATATGGATCCATAGTGCCTAGATTATCATCATCATGTTTTGAGATCTCAGAAGTTGATGTGAGAAGCTTTTTCTTCTCAATGAAATGCGTGTGGGATAAGGTTGGTTGCCTGATCAAGTTATTGGCTCAAGGAGAAGATTGGTCTACCTTTTTGAAGGTATCTAATTCTGAAACTCTTTCTAAGTTGAGGTAGTTTATACGTGATTCGAATGGAGAAACTTCACCCTTTTGCAGTAGAATGATTATGTATCTGAAGAGATAGTCTGTGAGATAATTGACATCATATATTTTCATTTTTTTTTTTAAAAATTGTGATACTTTCTTGAGTATTTGTTTAATAACTATATATGAGTTTTTTGTGTACCCGAATTTGTCATGTTGATTGTTTCTTATTTGATTACGTTTGGGGCTTGAAGTTGGAACATTCCTTGACCTTAAAATTTATGTTGCTGGCCTTGATGGACAATACATCTCTTCAAACTTACCCGATGAGGCAGATTGCTGAGAGTGATGATTCATGCTTTTAGCCATATTGTGTAATTCCAAATGTATCAAATCGCTAATGTAAAATAATTTAAGAAGAGTGATGTGGATAGTATTACTCATAACTAGTTTGTTATGATATCATTATAGAGAATCTAATTCATTTTCCAACTTGTGCAGGTTGCATCTTTCATGTACGTCTTTAAGTGGATTGTTTCCCAGTACTTGATCCAGGCTGTTGGTGTTGGTACGTTTCAGAGACTTATTACTGCTGTATATTACTTTTGATTATATGTGCTTGATGTTGAAGTAGATATCGTTTAATCATTTCTCCTTACGGTCAATCAATTGCAGCATTGATGCTTGTGTTCACTTTGTGCTTCGTGTATGAGCAATACGAGGAGAAAGTTGACGCGATAGCAGTAATTTTATACAACATTGCTAGTAAGGGCTCTGTCGTGTTGGCTAGAAAATTGCAGATACGTTCGAGCAAGGGGTCCTCTACTGGTAACCCTTTGGGGGAGAAGGGATCTAACCGTAGTCTGTTAGATGGTAGGCAATAAGAGTTTGGTCGTCCACATCTTTTTGTAACCTTACACTTGTAACTCTGTAACCCCTTCTGTAGATATATAGTGTAGCTTCGTTAGTTTACAATGATATACTATCATAGATATCCTCATATCCCAATATTTGCTTCTTTTTGGTCGAATTCGAGGTGCTAGTAGTATATTTCTTTAGAGTCTCTTGCATAAGTGATTGAAACAATCTCAGATAATATCATTTTATCTTGATGGCATTCGTCTTGTATGTTTGGTTGTATGTTCATTTGGCCTCCAAAAGAATTCATTGATATGATATTTCTCCCAAATTCTTCTTTATTTTGGAACTCAACTTTGCTAATGTCAGTCATGAGGCCAAGTATAGATCTTACTTGATCATGATGTGTGATATATTGTAATTAGGGATGTCAATCGGGCTAACCCGTTCGGTTTCGGTCCTATTCGGTTCGGACCTATTCGGTTAAAATTTTCTTCGGGCTCAAAATTTTCGGCCCTAACCCTAACCCTTCAATTTTCGGGCTAGCCCGTCGGGCCAACATGTTTATGATTTTTTTTTCCACGTGTATAAATTATATCTTGATAATTCTCCTAAATAATCATTATCTCTTAATTTTGAAATAAATTAATACGTGAAAAATAAGATAAAATGAAAAGAACATGACAAATACAAAATTTAATTAAGATAAAACTGTATCAAATGAAAGAAAACAAAAATAAATGACATGAAAATGACAATAATGTTCAATCATAATTTGTTCTTCCAAAAATAATCATTTTAAACTACACCACAAATCTATTTATAGCTTAATCTTCCATCTAATTTGAAGTACAATCTTATTCTACTTTAACAATATTTGAAGCCCTTTCAACTTCATGTTTGATTCCATCTTCAAAATATTTATCATTTATTAAAAGAAATAATAATATTATAAATTAAATAAATTAAAACATGATAAATTATAATAACTAGTTAGTCTAAAGAAATATAGGTAGAGATGTCAATCGGGCCAGCCCGTTTCAGTTTTGGGTCTATTCGGTTCGGGCCGAATCGGTTAAAATTTTTTTCGGGCCATAAATTCGTGGCCCTAATCCACCTTTTTTTTTTGGTTTTTTGGGGTCGGCCCATCGGTTTCGGGCTAAATTGACATCCCTAATTGTAATTGACGGTGAAAACTAAATCAAGAAAACAACTCTATATGAAAAATGATACTAGACTATCCTTAAATATATGTGATACGTAAACCACTCCTTTTCTAATATAAAAGAACAAAAGAAAAATGAGAAATATTACTCTCCAACATTGAACAATATAATGTGACGCTACAACACATTTTCATCAAATTTTACCATACTAGGCATAATATATGACGAACAATAATAATTTAAAAATAAATACTTTATTTGTTAAAGATGGGATTTTTGAAAATTAAAAATGACAAAAAAACACTTTATCATCTAAATTATGACCGTTTGTTTCGGCTTAAAATTTGCATATGTATCTATCATTAAAGTTTTTTAGTTTTGGCTGTTCCATATATATGAGTTAGTTTCTAAACATTTTAGTTTACAATTTGAGCTTAAAAAAATATATACAAGTGCATTTCAATGGTCTCAATTCTATTGATTTTTATTTATTATACACACTTCACAACTCACAACTACAATGACAATAATGATTTCATACTTGACATCCAATGCAAAATTTGGGAAATGATCAAATATTAAGCTTTGAAGAAGTTTTTATCACTTATGTGAAATCGTTTTACTGGTCAAAATTTGTAACACGAATCAATATCCGAATTAAAACACAATCAAATATCAATAAAAAATAAATACCATTTTTAATTCAAATCTTGACTCATTTTATAAATTTTTGTAACACGTGAGTCGATGTCACATATATTTTTATTCTAAGTCCAAAAATTGTGCAAAATCTATTTTGTAGAGTTTTGATTAAATTGCAAAGTGTGGGAATGGGAGAGTGTTTCTTATCCATTAAAAAAGGAAGTATTTGTGTGGGAATAAAGAGGCAGGATTGAATTAAACAAAATGGCGAAATATTGCGGAGAATTTGATACAACACTAAATATAGAGGACCAAATGTTCAATTTCCCAAACTTGTTTTTTGTTTTTTTTTTTAAAAAAAAAAGGAGATATAATACGGGCCATGGCCAAGTGTTATCCGACTACCTACAACAGGCAGCGCTGCTTTTAAATTGAGCATATCCAATCGCAGTTTATGACAAGTTGAAAACCCTAATCTCTCTCTCTCTCTCTCTCGATATTGAAACCTCCGTCGCTCTCTTCTTCCGTTTCTGCAGCGTAATTTTCGATTCGAATCGATTCGATTCAATTCTAATGGCACCGCCAATCAGGCCGGCTGGCTATCCAGCCCAGGGCTACGGCTATGGCGGCGGCGCGGATACGCAGCGGGAGAATCCGCCGTCGAACAATTTGTGGATCGGTAATGTGTCGCAGGACGTTAGTGAGGTCGAGTTGAAAGCTCTGTTCGAGAAATATGGCAAAATCGATAGCGTGACGTCGTACTCATCACGCAACTATGCATTCGTGCAGTTCAAAGAAACTGAGGAGGCGAGATCTGCGAAATTGGGCCTCCAGGGCTTCTTCTTCCATGGAAATCCCTTAAAAATTGAGTTTGCGAAACCGGTTGGTGAACTTTTTTTGATTAATCGTGGTTTCCGTTGGTTTGAGACTTTGTTATATGTAAATTATTATTCGAATTTTGAATTGGTTGGTTTCTTAATTTTGTTTCTGTATTTGAGCTTCATCAGGCAGGGATGGGTGCTAATTAACAACCGTGAAGGATTAGGATTTCAATTACTGAATTTGCCTTCTCATTTTGTGCACATTCCCATATGTCTCAACTCTTTGTCTGGTACAACTATAGAGTTATACACTAGAATTGGGTTACCATTGTAAAAATTGGTTTTCCGGGTAAAACGTTCACAATAGTAGTGTTTTCGATGCAACATATGAAGTCTAAATGATCAGAACTATTGAGAGACATCTCCATGCATCATCGTACATGTAAACGGGTGATGTTACGTGTATTCCGAGTCATATCAATATGTTAAGTGTCTACCCTAGAGATTCTTTCATTATTATAATTTTTAAAACTCAGTTATGAACTGAAGGAACTAAAAAGGGTTCATAGTTTCCAGATGGTCGCACAAATAGGTAACATAATATCAAATATACTCCTCATTCTATGAATAATGCCATATAATACTACATAGCTACGGAATATCAAGATGACCATTTAGCATGGTGCCGCATTTAACTGTCAAATAACTTTGGAAGATAACATTTCAATGTTTTATTTATCAGGAAGAGAATATCAATCACAATTTTTTATACTACTAAAAGTTCCTAACTGTTATCGCCAAAATAAACATTTACTTACCATAGGAATTGCTAATCTGCAATGATCAGTCTTTTTGCAGCCATTTGAAAATGGAAGAGTACTTTCTGAAAGCAAATGCCCACAGCAATGCTTAGATTCATATTCATTTATTCCATACCAGAGTAGGAAGAATAATATATCACAACTAGTGTATTGTCTTGTTTACCCGTACCTTTTTATTTCCATCCTTGAAAATGCCTGATAATCCGAGAATACAGTTAAGAGAAATCTAAAGATCTCTAGAAAACTCCAAGCCCTGTACAAAAGAAAGGGTTGTGTGCCTGGAAATTTGGAATATGATATTGGGGTGTTGGTTTTTTGTTTAAGATATTTTTTTGTACAATTATTTACCATGCTGCTTTGGCACTCTTACTCCCAACATAATTTAAGTGGCTTTTGCAAAAATAAGCTGACAATGTTGAATGAGAAATATTATTCAACTGCTGAAAGGATCTCAAGTTAAAAAATTCAACCAAAAACTAAATGCGGATCGGTGGATCCTTACAAATGTTGTTTGTCAAGGCTAATTGAAAAATATTCTTCTATCATGAAAAATGATGTATTAGTTCAAGATTCAACAAATTGTTATGTTTTGCAATGTAATAAATCTGAGGAAAGAGTCATAAAACCAAAAAAAAAATTCTGCCACCCTTCAAACTTGAAGCATTCCTTGAAAAGTTTCCAACTGGTACAACTGTTCAAGTCATTAAAGCAGAAACAATGGGCTGAAGAAAAATAATTTTGATTTGCCTCATCCCAAATATAGTGACCATTTTCATTGATCAAGAGAGGCCTTATATGCTGCTAATGACTTGATGGTCGTATGTGTGGCAGTTAGCTAGGATAAATTATTGTTTCGAAAAATTATGTGCTGTCAAAGCTCTTGGTAACATTCAACCTTATTATATCGAGACTTGACAATGTTAAATAAAACCTTTATAAGAACCACATGCATGATTGTTACTCTTCATTCTAACTCTAATGCTTATATGTAACATTAAATAGTAAGTAAGCCTTATCAAATGAATGTGGAGAGAGAGAGATGTGAGGTGGATAAAAACTTAAAAAACAGAACGTACTGGCGATTATATTCCTCATAGTGTTAGTGACCAATAAGGCGGGTTTTATGTTCGATGGCTGTATTAGTTTTTGTGTTTGCAAGAATTCTTCATGCAGTGCATGGAGCTCTTATTCAAACTGCCTGGGTATATGTAAATTGATTGTTCTTTTGCCCATCTCTTCATCTCTAAATTATTGTCTCTTGATATATTCACAAAACCTGTAGGTTTAATTGTGTTTTGCACGACCTAATTATGAAATTTGAAATCTTACTGTTCTGTGTAAAACATATGCAAGTATAGACTCATGTAAGTTATTGATTGTGTAAATGTTCGAAAGAACAATGTCTAGGCCAGTCTTGTCCTTTACGAAGTCATTGTGTAAGAGGTTTCTAAAAGCTGTTGACTTGCTGTATGTATTATGCTATTGTGACGGATTCCGTGACAATAATAGCATCTAATACTTTTTTGGAATGCTTACTGACTCTTATCTCTGTGCAGGCTAAACCATGTAAAAGCTTGTGGGTGGCTGGAATAAGTCAATCTGTTTCCAAAGAAGAACTGGAGAACGAGTTCCTCAAATTCGGTAAAATCCAGGAATTCAGGTTCCTCAGAGATCGAAACACTGCATATGTTGATTATGTTGCACTGGAAGATGCTACTCAGGCACTGAAAACAATGAACGGGAAACGAATTGGTGGTGCTCATATACGAGTGGATTATCTCAGGTCACAATCTTCGAAAAGAGTAAGTTAATTTGTCCATGAGCTGTTTCAGTGATTCACAAGGAACTTTTTATATCAAGTACATGATCCCATACTTAATTTCGTGATTATTTATATGCAAAAGAGTTTCTATTTTATCTGCTTTCCTCATTTACAAAGTGAAAAATCTTTGATCTTTTGGGGTCATGTTACTTCAGTTCTTAATTCAGTCATCCATTCTTAGGGGTGGCAGGATTAGATCTTGGTTATGTGGCATCTCCTTCCCTGACTGACGCTTGGTTCTCTTACAAATCTTACAGGAGCTGGGTCCAGATGCAAAGGAAGGCCAGTTTCCTGGTAGGAATATGTGGATGGGACATGATTCCATGAGCAATTATTCTGACCCTAATCTTGCTGGGTCCAAAAGGAAAAATGTGAGTGCTAACTTAGACAATTGCAGCATGTTCGAATTTATGGGATTGAATAATGTTGGTGAAACTAAGCAATCCAAACTCATTGTCTCCGAAATAGCATCATGGCAGCAATCATGTGTATGATAAATAGGGCCTTCTGTTCTTATGGTTTGTTTTTTATTAATAGTAGAGCTAGTTCCTAAGAACATGTTTCCCATATTAAATTTGAGGTATGTGTGATTGTGGTTGCCTTTTTATGATTAATTAATTCAGTTTATCTGCTTTATTTTTTGGCATTGCAGCAATTCATCCCAGCAGGATCACAATATGGAGATGCACCGCTTAGTAAAGTTCTGTGGATAAGATATCCTCCTCCTGTTGTTATTGAAGAAGACATGCTTCATAATGCCTTGATTTTGTTTGGGGAAATAGAGAGAATAAAGACATTTAGTGACAAGAACTACGCTTTTGTAGAGTTCAGAAGTGTTGAAGAAGCAAGGCGTGCCAAAGAAGGATTACAGGGAAAACTCTTTAATGATCCTAGGATATTAATTGAGTACTTCAATGGAGAATTTCCCGGAGGGAGGGGGCAAATGAGTGATTATGTACTTCAGCCAGGTCAGATGGACATTCTTGGTCTTAACCACCCTGTTTTACTAGGCAATAATCCTGGACATCCACCATCCCTTGGAATTCGAGGACCTGAGTTATATGTGAGGCCACCCTTAGGTCCTCATAATAGTTTTGAACCTGCAGTTCATGGCCCAGAATTTATTGACTTGGCTGCTGGTCATAAACTACAGAACCCTAGTCCCACATCTCTGATGGGAGGGCCATCTTGGAAAAGGTTATCTCCTCCTCCTGGAATAGTCTCTTCTCCTTCAGCAGGTTCTAATGTACCAAACAGATATGGTTCTGGTACATGGGATGTTTTTGATGCTAACCAGTTTCAAAGAGACCCCAAAAGGTCAAGGTATGAAACTGCTTTGCCTTCTGAAAGAACTGAATTGGATGAGCCATATGGGCCGCCTTTAGTAAGAAGTAGTGGAGCGTCTGGTTCTCTAACAAGGGGCATACCTGGTGGGCTTGGACAGCGTCATGCTGAAAGTGATTGCATATGGCGGGGTCTTATTGCGAAGGGTGGCACACCTGTTTGCCATGCTCGATGTGTTGCTGTTGGAGAAGGTCTTGCTTCTGATATGTAAGTTACTTCTGAACAATTGTATCATTTGTGTACTTAAGTTCATACTAATATAGTTTTAGGGTTGGCTTCAGATGGTTCTCGAATCTACTTGCACAAATCTTTCAGTAGTGAAAATATTTTGGTTGATAAAAATTGCTTGTCTAGCTTATGCAGTTATGCTGTGTCTCCTATTCTATTAGAAGTTCAACTAGATTTATAATCTTTTTGGTTTTCATAGTCCAGCATCACACGATATAGTTGGCAGGCAATTTACACATTTTGGTTGCTGCCTCTCTGAGCTTGGAGAAGTTACTAAACAATCTGTTGGCTATTTTGCATGTAATTTTATGATGTATGATCAAGTACTATTTCCACACAAGTATGTGTAAGTAAGCATTTATGCCATAAATAAGTCACAACTTCCTCTCTCTCTCTCTCTCTCTCTCTCTCTCTCTCTCTCTCAACACACACACTCGTGATTTTAAAACAGTCTGTATTCGGAATGAAGCTAATGTATAAAATTCTGCGCTGAAATTTTGTCCATTTCAAAATTCTATTTTAGTATCATCTTAAGTATATGCTTAGATTCTATATACTAGTTCCAGACTTCCAGACTATCAGTATGCAATTTTCTGCTGATGTGTTTTTCCACTTTCAAAAATTTCTGGCGCATTTTAAACAAATTGAGTTTTTTCGTGTGATGGTCCTTGTTCCTTTATGAATCTGTTTTCGGATGTTTGTTTGTTGCAGCCCTGAAGTGGTTAATTGCTCTGCACGAACTGGATTGGACTTGCTGAGCAAACATTATGAGGATGCAACTGGGTTTGATTTAGTGTTCTTTTTGCCTGATAGTGAGGAGGATTTTGCTTCATATACGGAGTTCCTAAGATACCTGGGTTCAAAAGACAGGGCTGGAGTTGCCAAGTTTGATGATGGCACAACCTTATTTTTGGTCCCTCCGTCTGATTTCCTGACTAAAGTTCTAAAAGTTTCTGGTCCAGAACGCCTTTATGGAGTGGTTCTAAAATTTGCCCAAGTGGCACCTAGTAGTGCTGCCATAAATCCACGATCGATTCATCCTCCATATGCAGATCCTCACAAATTGTCTGTGCCACAGACAGGATACGGTGCTAATCAATCAGAGGAAAGGATTTCTCCTTTGGATAACTCTAGAGTTTTGCCTGAGGATCGAAAGATGCCTCCAAAAGCTCATATTCCTGTTACTGGTTCTTTCCCTGCACACTCTATTCCCCCAACTACAGTAGCAACACAAGCTGGCTTAGCTTTGACGCCTGAACTCATTGCTACTCTGACATCACTGCTTCCTTCTAATAATTCTTCTTTCGGTTTACAAACTGCATCATTACTGCAGACTACGTCTACATTGGGTGCAGCATCTCATGTTGCTAGTGGTCCTGAAAATGTGGCCCACTGGAAGCATGAACAGCGGGCTTTAGATCAAAACAATCAGCTTGTGCAACAGCTCGGTAACCAGAACAACCCACAGTTGCAACATCTGCAAGCAGCTCAAGCTGCTCCTGTAGTTGCAAATGCAACTAGCCACTTCCATCAAATGTACAATCCAAGCAGCCAGATGAATGAACACACAATCAATATGGCTCAGGGTGCTGCTTCATCTAAACCAATGGCACCTGTTATGCAAGGTGGACAGGTTTCGGTGGCACCGGATGTCAACCAGTATTATCTACAAGGGGTTTCTCAGGATGCCTTGAGGAATCAGGGGATGGATAATGGAAAAGATGATCAAAGGTTGTATAATCCATCTATTGTCCAGCAACAGGCATATCCTGTGGCATCATCGAATCAACTTAGTGGTGCTCCCCAGCCATATATGCCGCTGCCTTCTGAAGTAGAGACTGCACATCAAAGTCAGCCCCCTCAGTCTGCTGCTCCATTTGGGGCAACCCAGGAAAGTGCTGAAACAGAGGCTGACAAAAATGAACGTTACAAGACAACACTTCTATTTGCAGCTAATCTCCTCTCCCGAATACACCAACCATCAGGCAATCAACCAGGGCAGGGTGCAGGGAGTCATTGAATACATTTCTTCATAAGGTAAGACACACGTTGAATTATGTTTTTCCTTGGCTTTTTTAGATTAAGTGCATCAGTCTTTCGATCAGTTATTTCAACCATGCTCATGCCAATATTTATTTCATGTGCTGCCTTCTCACATTCAATAACTTAATAGTAGGGTAAGGCTCTAAGAAGTAAATTGCCAGTCAGGAAATTTCTTAGTCTGGCAACATTTTCCTGAAAAAATCTGTGTAGTAATGGAGTTGAGTAGTTAATGTGCCTATTTTTTGGCAGTAGTCTTCTTTAGCAGGAAGTAATAAGGTCTGAAATAACTGTCAGAGCGATATATGAGGGATTGAGCAAGTATATGCTTCACCCTGTTTGTTTTGGTAAGTTAAGGATTTTCCAGTGGTTACGGACTGGTCTCTTTAGTAAAGGTTCAGCAATTTGAGGTATATTAACTGGGCTTAGAGAAAAAAAATAATTCACAGGCCCCCATATCTGTGATAGAATCAATTCCTATGATTATGAAACCCATAAGAGGTACAGAGGAATAGGCTTTTTTTTTATATATATATAAATTCCGTTGATCAAGAGATGTCGATGCTGCATAGATTATTTGCATTGTGCTCACTATTATCAACCATGGAAAAAATAGAAAATGAGCACGTGGAAATAATTTCGTATTGATCTGAGCTAATCCATAAGCTGTCATTTTTAGTAAGATTCTATCTAGGAGCATACAAGTACTATAATGTGCTTCTCCTTGGGTATCTGGTAACCATGTATGTAGGGGTCATGATTGGCAATTTGACAGCAAAAGCAAGAAAAATCCAATATGGAATAATATTTCCAATGCCACAGGATAGGACTGATAGCCAATGGAAGTTGGAATAGGAGTAGGATTGTGATCTGATGTGACCAGCGTATGTGTTCATGTCTTGTTGTGTGGTATGTCTATTGTTTAAAGGTTATGCCCACTCTAGCAATCTGCATTAGCAGCACTGATACTTGAGATTGGTCACTGACACTTGAGATTGGCCTGGTGATGGACCTGCAAGAGTTGTTTCAGCCTTTTTATTCTAGCTTTATGTTTGAACACAAACAACATCATAATGGTTTAGTCATAAAAAATGGTGTAGTTTTTTTTTTAACTCTTTTTTTTTTTTGAATTATTGCCTGCATTGGATGAGTGAATCTTGGATACTACTTAGTTTGTGGTTATATGATGGCTTTTCTCCTGAAATGCTTGAGGATCTAAGTGATCTTTTCTTGATTATATTATATATTTATATATAAAAGAGAGACGAATCTATTCTTAATTGCATTTCGTTTCTGCATCTGTTTTCTAGAGCAAGCAAATTTTTTTACATTAGCAAGAAGTTAACAATGTATGGATAGTCCTGTTGGGCGTGATTCTTTGGTCCTGAGTCTTGACAATCATGGATGGGCCATAAGTAATGAGTGGATAAAGTTGAATGCAGAACAAGTTTATTGATAGTTAAGTAGAGTAGGAGCATTTTTTATTTTTTCAATTAAAATTAATTCTCCTGCAGCAATTTTGTTTGAAGTTCCATTTATTATATATTAAATCAAAGAGGAGTCATGCCTTTTTTTCATATTCTCTGATTGAAGGACTGTAGATAACCTTTTCCTAACAATTCGGGTTTACCATGATGACGAGGCGTTGATATATTCCCAAATAAATTAGATTGGAGCAACTGTTGTATTCATCCGATAAAGCATGTGATCTCAAACCTGATTCATCTCTTTTCCTAACATCCGATGGTGATCTTGATGTCAACTATTTGTTTGATGGTTTCTTTCATTTCTTTGGAGAATCTTAGTGTGTGTAGTTATGTCACGCATGCATTGACCATCTCAAGTACGAGGCTAATAATGCTGGGTGGGCATTCAGGAATAGTACGCATTAAGGATGTTGAATTTTGATCCGTAGGTTCTGTAGGCCTCTGACTTGGTGAATTCAATTGCTGTTCACTCTAGAGAGGGATGAGTGTAGGTGCCCTAAGTACTGTGATGTTTTCAATTGCAAGTATGATTGTGTTTTCAGTTGATGGCACGAGAGTTGTTTTGGTAAGAAGGCTATATGTCGGGAAATATATGTTCCAAGAGTTTTTAGGCGGATTGCTAAGATATGCTCTGAAGGTGCAGAGCTTTGTTAAGACTTAAGAAGGTTATACAATACTTTCGGGCGTCTGATTAGGAATCGGTTTGACGTCATTTTCAGTTATATTGTGAGCCATTGAAAAAGTTGAGACTTCTTTAGGGGGTGGTTAGGGGTTCAGTAGACTGTAGAGTTCTTACTCTAGTCATCATACTATCTTTATTCTATACACTATGAAATTTGATCTCTATCTTCTGCTTTTCTCAATATTTTTTTTGTTATCTTATGTTATATAATTCTAATTTTCATTATCTTCATGATTACATACTCATTTACCACAAAATAGTTCATGGTAGATGCAACTGTCAGATGCCTTTTCACTATTTGTGCACCTTAGGCCTTATGCATTTGATATATAATCAGAATTGTCATTTAGGGCATGCAAGTATTAGTATTACTTTTACCCCTCCCTCTTTTTTTTTTTCCTTTTTTTTTCAATTACTGATTTAATAGCTATAGTAATTGTATTTTAAAGTTGTAAAACTTATTTAACTAAATCTGACATGATTTCAATTATGCGTTTTCTACTTAAGTGTTTCCCAAGAAAATCTCAAAAGACATTAAAAAAAAACTCAAGAGAACGAGGTCGCTTATATCAATCAAACAAATGCAAAACAGATTATAACATGAAAATTGCTTAGGAATATTCATATTTGAGCAGAAGAATTAGTATTCAACAAAAACGTTTGCTTTTTTCTTCCTTAGGGAAACTAATAATGGCCGTTCAAGTTAAAACCGATGATTAAAAGCACAACTATTATGATCCTTCAATCGATTTTTTCATTTCTGGAAATGATGCTTCTCGAATGGAAAGATCTAACAGAAAAATGGGACATATTCTTACCTTTTTTTCCCCCCTCCTTTAATCCTTTAGTGCCCCCACTACGTCGCAAATAGAGCTTCGTGGAAGTCATAATTGAACAATTAAATTCGTGACGATTAGAAGCAGCATCCTGAGAAGAATATGAAGATTTTTTATTCATTTTTTAATCAGTTGACACCCAACGGCGCTCTTCATTTGCAAAATTCTGCGTCCTTGAGATCCTACTTGAGCTGCCTATCCTTCTTCCTGTATGGGAGATGGTAAGCATTTGATCTCGTCTCGATTATTTTTGGCAATTCTCTGGCGTCTAGATTCTCCCGTATTGGATAATAGACAACCCTATTAATCAATAGGATAACAGACAAACCGTATATCTCACTATCAACTCGTACGATTCGACAAAACTGCTCAAATATTTACACTCTTCATAACGTTCCAAGTTGCAACTATGATGATCATGCATGTAAGTATATTTTCTTTAGCTAACATTTCTGAGTTGGGAGTAAACTTGACAACTTTGGAGTAAGATTATGCAAACTTCAAACTTGAAACTTGAAAATAGGTTGATTGTTCAATCCCCCTATTGACCAAGAAACTGTGGAGGGCAAGCTTTACTTACCACCTTAAAACGTACAACTTTATTAAGTACATAAAATTAGAATAAAAATAATTGAAGAATGCGGCTTCTAGCTTCTTGTTTGAACTATATCGTGATTTTTAAGATGCCTAAAAAAAAAACACAAGAAGCGTGATGGGTGAGCAGAGGGTATTTATTAGCGATTACAATCCTAGTGGAGATTATTTATTTATTTTAGCAAATCATTCATTACTGATGTCAGTCTATTGAATAAATTTGAAGTGTATGTACAATGACATTTCATAAAAGTATTTTGTACGTGGTCAACTCAAGGTAGGTGCAGTTTGGCCCGGATGGTACTGTATCTTGTTATTACTCACTTTCTAGGTTTGGGGTTTAGAATGAAACACATCCTCTGTCATTTCTTTCTCAAAATGGTTCCAAAAGAGTAATGAATTCAACCAAAAAAAGGGACTTTTTAGATTAATTTTATCTCAGTAAAAGTAAAATTAGCGATACCCTTTATTAGTTTTATAAAATAAAAAACATTATTCCCAACACAAGAATTGATTGGTCTGATATCGACCTCCATGACTCTCTCTCTCTCTGTTATTTTCTGGGGGAGGCACAACATAGTCTGAACAAAATTTGTGGTTTCAATAGTGACGCAAGTTTCTTGTTAGTAAAGGAAAAGCTTGTAACAGAAAAATCTAAATCTCTTAAATTGCGATGTGTAGGGATCCCAGGAATCGCTCGAAGCTATTCAATCGCTCTTGCAACCAGGCATCATCATCGACGCTAATATTTTTCTCTCTTTCTTTCCTTTTCTCACCCCCATCGATTTGTTAGTTTACATAATTTTTTTTTTACCATTTTCTTTATTTAGTTTTCCCATCTTTCAACTAGTTTAATATTACTGGAATTTATGTCCAGTAACTCACTGTTGTAGACAAATTTGGGATTTTGTGAACCGGTTTTTAATTTGGTTTAGCTTGCTACATATTTTGTTTTGCTAATTAAAGTCACACCATCTATGCAATTCTCAACTCAAAAAATATGTGGTATATCATATTAAAGGTGAAATTTTAAATAGTCATTTTAACATAACAAAACTTGTTTCTAAGTAACTTAAAAAAATAAAATTTTCTATCAATTTGTATAAAATGTCCTTTAGCATTGTGAATTTGTACTGCCACACGATTACATTCAATTATGTATGAGTGTAAATTTGTGCATGATCATCACCACCCACCCCTATCGTACATGATGATTTTTTTGGACCGACTCTGCCGGGTCCCCTAAGATCCATGGCTCGTGAGGTATGATCCTTCTTGTGGGTAGTTCAGTGGAGTCCCCTTAGGTCCACAACTCAAGCTCACCACTTATTACTGAATTCAAGAATGAGCTAATAAATTCATTCACTATATAAATTGTAGCATGATGATAGATTACTACATCTTTGACTCAATAAAATTAAAAGGAAAATTGTCTTACATGCATGACAGATATAAATTCAAAGTTATAGATAGAAAAATAAAATGTGAATACTGAACAATATAAAATTATGTAATTTATACACCTGCGGTACACGAATATTACAAGAATGAGCATCCAAATTGCCTATATATTGTAGCACCAAACTTTCCTCCAACATGGTCAGCAAGAATATGGTCTCCCCCCCACCCCACTACACGTAGGGGTGGATCATATTTTGGGCCATCCTATCACCTATGAGCTACTCATACAAGTTGTGATATCCTTTTCGATGGATTGATTAAGCAATGTCTTTCGATTAGTATCAATTTCTTTGTTACACTTTTTATATTAGATTATGTATTTTACCATCACCAACACATACGTGTATCAAAAATATCATATTCTTGTCATGCACGCCATTATAAATATATACGTGACATGTATTGATGTAATTAAACACGATACATAACATGAAAATGTAACAAATTGATCAAACCGCTTCCAGTTAGGCCCAGAGGATTCAATACTGGATCATACTAATTTTTAACTATCATTCCTGCTATGCTCTATATTTCTATTTCATCAACCCTTTGAGAATATGCTCAAATTTACTTACTACGTACAGCTATGGTTTTTTCCACTTATTATATATGGAGTGATTTACTTCAATTTATCATAATCTAAAAATGAAGTGATATATTAGTGAAATTTAGATCCCTACAGGCAGAGGAAAAAACAAAAAAAAGCCGCATATTGTCTGTCACATTCTTGATTCTGCTTTTCATTTCATTTCACCTCTCCGAATATAATTATATATAAACGATAACAACGTCGTCATTTTTATTTTATTTTTTTTCATTTTCATGAAAAAGTTTTGACAGATTTGAGATTTGGGACAGGTCACCACTCACCATTTCTCTCTCATCTCTCTCCCCTCAAATAAAGCCCCATTTCATTTGTCTCGCTCTCTCACTACACAAGAAATCTCGCGACAAACAAATTCCCGCAAAATCGAAGAATTCAAGAGCAGCGAAATCATGGGTTTGGAGAGCGTGGGCGGCCTCGCGATGCACGTTATCCTCTCCAAATCGAGCCCCCGCGAAGCCGCATCCGTCTCCTGCCTCGGCAGACGCTTTCGGGCTTGGGCATCCGACGACTCGCTATGGGCCCAATTCTGCTCCCACGACCTCAATCTCACTTCCCCTCTCGATCCCGACGGCAATCTCGCCCCATCATTTAAGGTCCTTTCGTGTGTGTTTATATATTCTTCACCATGTAATTGAGCTGGGTTTGTACATGTGTGTGGTTGGTTGTGGGGTGGGGGCTATGTTTATTTTCTGCTCGGCTAGTAATTCAAGTGGTTTTATATATTTGAATTGCTGCTGGGGTCTTTTTTTTATGTCTTTCATATTTTTCCTAGTTTAGTTGTAATTTGGATTTTCTGCTTTTGTGAACTGGAGTTGCTAAGTTGATAAAGATGCTTGCTTGCTTTCGGATTAGGACTTTGTGTGGAAGCTTCAGATTTTCGTAACTTGATTTAAAAAAAATGTCTTTCTCGAATTTTTTGGTACATGTTTTTGTGGGTTTATCCTTAAACTGGTTAGTGTTTAGCTTGATTTTTCGATTTGTCGCTGGTTCAGTCGAAGTCTTGCCGTACCAATAATGGTGTCTCTTATTAACTTTTTAACTGGAGCTCATTGTACCTTTTGTGTGTAGGCAGCTTATCAAGAATGGCGAGAAAGATTTTCCATGTATCCATGGCCACTTGTCGTACGGGTTAAAAATTGTTGGAGCAAAATTAAGGAATGGTTGACGGTAAATTTTCCTGAGGCTTTGCCAACCCTGCGCAAAGGTGCGTCAGAAGCTGAGATTGAGGATTTTGAGAAAGCTTTGAAAATAAAACTTCCTCTTCCTACTAGGATACTCTACCGATTTTGTGATGGTCAAGAACTGCCGGATGAAGGGTTTAGTGGAAGCTTAACTTCTAGTTTATTGGGTATTATTGGTGGCTATACTCTATATGAACACTTGGTGAATGTGTTCTTGTTACCCTTGAGCCAAGTGATACTTGACACAAAGAGTATTGTGAATCAACTCGGATTTAGCAGCAGATCCAAGTATATTGTAGTGGCAGCTTCTGCTACTTATAGTGCAAAGATTTTCTTTTTAAATTGTAGCAGTGGCCAACTTTTCGTTGGCACAAGGAATCTCGAGACCGATGGAGAAATGCTACCTTGTGTGCCAGATGCATTGATCAGTTCAGTGCATGATCGAATAGGTAGTCAACAGCAGGATGCCATGCTGTTGTGGCTTGAAGAACATGGTCGTCGCTTGCAAGAAGGCATTATTAAAGTTCGTCAACAAGGAAAACTCCGAAGCATCAATTTATTCCCAGAAGTGCCACCCCTCTGCTCGTCTGCTATAACAAATGGTGTTAAGGTAGCTAATCAAATATGTTTTAGCTCCCTAATAACGTTGATGCGCTCATTAGTAGTATACTCTTTCTGATGTGGATGCCTGAATTCCGTTTAGTGGTTTTGCAACTTATTCAGTATACCTATCTTACTAGGTCAAGTCTTAAATTCATCTGTGCCTATAAGATGGAAAATCTCCCTTTTACGGAGCTCTTGAAGAGTGTGATTATTTTAGGAGGTCCTGAGAATGGCACAAAATTATCGTTTTTAATAATTAATATATCAATATTTCATGATTGAACCAGAGAAAGTGCTCTTACTACACTTCTAGATTTGTTATGTCCCTTACAAAACTTCAAGCTTGGATTGTGTTTTGACATTGAGTAGGTTGGTCTAACAGTGTAAGTTAGGTTTTCAGGATTGCATAAAGGAGTTGACTATTGATCCTCGTCACTTTGGATCTGCATAGCTACTGTGGTTTCTAGATACATTTGTGATTTTGTTTTTATACTTAGATAAGTCATTCTCCTGTAAATGATATAAAACACTCCCTGAAGGAGATGATTCAAAGTTTTTGTATACCGTCATTTTTTCCCTTTATATTCCTTCCCATTAATAGTTCTGAGTATGAGAAATTATGGTCTAGTTTCTGTCCACGTTGTTTTTCTGAGTTCAGCTGAATATGTTTCACAGTCATGGTTTACTGGAATGTGTTGTTACTGTTATCACCAATCATTGACTATCTTGTTAGCAAATGATTTTCAATTTTGTTCAAGGTCCGTGCTTCTGCTGCACTTGTGCCTGAGTTCAGCAACCTTCAAGATGAATCAGAGAAGTTTTTGTTTGCTTATTCGATTCGCATGTCTCTTTCACCTGATGGCTGTGTTCTCAATGGGGTGACCTTCAGCTCTTGCCAATTATATTGGAGACACTGGATTATACGTGCTAATGATGCTATTGTCTCTGATGTAAATGGGGAAGCTGTGATTGGAGAGGTTGGTTTCTCATTTATTTTTTAGATGCTTTCAATGCCAAATAAAAAATTGTTTCTACTGTGTGCATGAACACCTCAGAAATTTTAGAGTTCATGCTACTGTCTCTCTTTAATATTAGGCTTCTTAAATTCAAAAGGAAATATGGTTCTTATATACAAATGACACAAGCTCTATTGGGGCAATTCAGTCTTGTTGGTATTGTCACCGAGTGCTCATATTTGTTTCATTCTCAGCCTGGATCGTCCAATACTTGACCTCTACATATTGTATTACTGCAGTATCCACTGCTGCGTCCTGGTGAGGAGGAGTTTGTTTATGAGAGTTGTACATCTCTACCTGCTTCCAAAGGATCTGTCGAAGGCTCTTTTACTTTTGTTCCTGGAAGGTACACAAAATACCTATCGAGTACATTTTTGTACATTATGATGTTTCTAGATCCTGTACATAAATTTTTCTCATCTATCTCACATCCACGTTTCACATCATAAGGAGGACTGATACTTTCTGCGTCCTCACTTCACTTGTTTTCCTAGTCTAAGATGCATCAATTGTATGTATTTTTTGGAATCTTTTCCAAAATATGCTAATTGTTTAAGGTTGTTAGCTTCTCAAATAGACTCTAAGTAGAGTGAGGAGAGAAAGGGAAAGCTTTACACAATTGGTTTTGCTTGCTTACCTCAAAAAAGAGAGGAGAAAACAAGAATGAAAATGTATGTCTATAAAACAAGCATCCATCGATCTTCTACACTGGTAGATTTTCTGCATTTGCTTATTGGGACCAAATCTCACTCACAGGAACCAGAAATTAATGTAAAAGGCAAGAAACAACAGTCAAATAGGGCAACAGTCTAATTGTCGCAATTAATCATGATTGTCTGCCCTTGCATTTTACTAAGTGAAGAAAATATGGATAGAAGTGGATATTATAGGCTGCCGGCATATCAGAAATATGAAGTAAATATTGCAATTGTGATGTTGCATATATAAAGCATGTGGCTGAAGGTTATATATTTGCCCAACTGTCTTCAGATTAGTGGATGCAAAAGTTAGCCCTTTCGCGGTTGAAGTAGCTCGATTTTCCCTCCAACTGCCAGACTACATATACTGATAAACTTGTTCTGCCAGGTGAATTGTAACCTACAAGGATCAAATGTTAAAACTTTCTTATGTTACATGTTATGCTCGACATTCTTTCATTGTTGAAGCGTGGTGTCTGCCCTTTTGCCATTTTGTTTGTAAAGAATGTGTATTTTCCTATACGAAATAAGGCTCTGCTTCTTGCATTGTTCTATTTTCCCTTCTCTTTTATGCTGATTACTGATTACTGCTCAAATTTCAACAGATGAGATGCATGATTTCATTGTTTTCCATCACAAAGTTACTGTATGTGGTCATTCGTAGGCAGCAATTGTAAATTGAGAGAATTATGAAATAGTCTATTAACAGAGTTGACTTTTGTATTTCCAGTTTCGGTTAAAAATTCGAACCCAACTGATTTTATTTATTTATTTGAAAGCCAAAAAAAACACTAGTTTGAATTTATAACAAAATCTAACTCGATTCGGTTTAGTCTGAAATGTTATTCAGTTGGTTCAATTTGTAATTTGTTTTGGTCCGAACCAACTTCTGAGTTCTCTTCCACCTATTTTAGCTACTCAAAATGAGTCTCTTCCAAATGACCAAATCATCACATGAGTAAACATAATACATAATAACTTGACGGTGCCGTATTTTCACATTAGTGATTGACATAGATAAAATTTCATTAGTCTTTCATGTGAGAGTAGCACAGACCTGTTAGTCCATCCCACCAAATGGAAACCGAAGGAAAGGAACAAACAATGATCGTTTCATCGATAGAACGATGCCTTGATTTCTTATCATCTTGAATGCTGGTAAGTGATAACAAACAATTCGAAAGGCCAAATCTGAAGACAGTATTCTATACTGAGTTGCAAAAACTGGAATCTGGCAGCAGCTAAACCAGCTTAATGCCTTCCCTAGAAATCTCGAAACACACACTGCTCGTTAAACACAAACAAGAATCCATATGTACCGCACAAAAACTTGGACCCAAGCAAGCTTCCCCGCAGCATGTAGGAACGTGCAAGTCACCATGTAGTTAGATTTCAACAGAAGTTCTTGGAGAATTGCAGAATTCGCACCTTAGAGAATGTCGAGCCAAAAGCTGAAATTATCACACATATGACACAAGGCTCCCTCAAATATGATTTGTTCAATCTCTCTGTTTCTTCACCAGAACATATATGGCAACACGTAAACTGCAGTAATCAGGATGCCATTGTTCTTGATCAACTCGGCCAACAATGAACTCCTTAGTTGCGGCTTCTAAGAAGTATTCAAGGATGGCATCTGTCACATAAATGATTGTAAGAGAGTGTCTTAAAGCACATGCAAAGCATAAGAACAGAGCGATACCATTCCGAAGCTCTCCAGCCAAGATGACAGTTGTTTGTTTCCCACAGAGTTCTACGAGTGTTTCCATCAGATCCGTTACAGCTCCTTCGCTATATACAACATCTGAGCCGAGCACTGTCATAATTTTTTTCCAAAATGAGTAATTTGCCAGTCTACATAGTACACATTAAGCATTTTTCAGACTGCCTCAATTTCCTTTTAAAATGATATGTAGGGTGAGAGCTTTCAAGCATAAGAATTTAGTTTCTGCTACTAAACAGTGAAATGTTATACAAACCAAAATCAGGCAACGGGACAGTAAAATCTTTGTCAAGATCATCTCCCCAAGTTAGTTCAGTCACTGTTGCAGACCCTCGCACATCTCCATAGAGATTGGTTTCAACATTCTTTTTCAGTAGCTTCAGTCTATCGGGCAGGTCAGTCAGAATTACACGAGCTCCCAATAAAGCAGCAATGCAGCTGAAAGAGATATAGAAGGTCTAAAGATCAAACAAATCCTAATCCCAAATACATTTCGCATAAATAAGTGTCATCACACGGTAATTATACATTGTATTGGAACTTAACCATGACTCGATGGTTCAACTAAACCAAAATTTTAGCATTCCAAGGTTGCTAAAGAGTTCAACAAATAGTCAAATTGGTCTGTTATAATTAGATGCAACTGATGAAAAGTTACCCAACCAATCCACAGCCAGAGCCCAACTCAACGGCATTCTTCCCTTGGAGCAAAATTGTTCCGGATTCAACAGAATGCTCTAAAAACTTCCCAAGAATAATGCCACTGTCCCACATCACAGATCCAGTCACCCCAGGAGTGGCCTGCAAATGAGAAGAGAATCACTATTAAATTTTATCTGTCAAAGGGCTGATGAGTCCAGAACAGTGGCAAACATCTGGCCCAATGTTTAATTATGTGATAAGCAGACAACTGAGACTTTATACGCAGTGCAACACAATATACTCATACACTTAAGATATGGAGTGTGAGAGAAGTCAGAAGCTTATCTTCTGTTCAGTTATAATATCCTTAGGTGTTTTAAGTGACATCAAATGCATATTACTTCTGATGTACAGTGAGCATATAGGTGATAACCGGCATCAGTCATTTCACAGTATGAGCATACACTTGCATATATGTATCAATACAACTATCATTATAAAAGTAGAAAGAAACTTTAGGCTACACTGTAGAGTATAACAAGCAGAGATTCTTTCAGATAGGCGCCACAATCCATAAACATTATGATCATCAATCTGCAGTTTATGCATAACAACTTCTGAGTTCAGAACATGCACTAGAATGCGACAGAGTCGCTTGGCTAACATGTGACATCTTAGTGCATGGACAGCAAGTTAGGGTACTTCGATTTGTCAAGGGGAATTGAGCAAAATGAATAATTAGACAAATATTGTTGATAAAATCATTACAACCTCAAATTCAAGGAGATTATTAACTGATCAATTTTATATTCGGAGTGATAGAACTATAAGCGTGAGCAAAATATAATCCAAACAAACTTCACGAGTTGAACCCCAAAGCCTCCAAATGCCCTCAATAAAAAAAATTAAAAAAAATAATAATCAACCAGCACTATTTTGCAGCCAGAAACACACACACACGGGCACACGAAATCAATCAATGATGAATTGCGAGAATATTTGTTTTCCCATTCCAAACTATATTACACTTGCCATAATAGAAAATGGCAAAAAGAGTTGACAGGAGAAGAAGAGCACGAACCAGAGAAGATGGGGATTGGAGAATGGAGAGAGAGCGGCCGCAAGCATCGATTTTGAGTTGAAGAGATGATTGACGGACAAAAGCGTTGTGTTTCGAGAAAATGGGCTGCTGGATTGCCCACAGCAGCATAATTTCTTCTTCACAATCGCTTACTAATTTGACTTGGCCCTTGTACAAGCCCAGCTCCGCCGCCACATTCTCTTCTTCCTCCTCCTCCGCCGGCTGCGGCGACGGCGGTTCTTCTGCTCTTGCCGCCATCGGTGTTTTTGAGTTTTTTTCTAAATCGGCGTTATAAATGTAGACAACTGTGCTGTTTCGTGCTAATTGTAATACACTCAATAAACAATAATTCATTAATTTTGAAAATATATAAAACTACCCGTATCCCTTGACTAAAACCCCTTTCACACTCTATCCTAATCCACGTTCAAAAATTATCCAATTTTAATGTAAAGTTTCTAAAATACTCTCAAAAAATTGTTATTCTTACATTTTTTATACAAATGTACTTTCATTTACTAAAAATCATGACAAAAGTACATAGAAATTGACATGATTGTAACATATGCATGTGACATTGAACACTTCTCATTGGCTGAAAAATCATCGTCCAGATCCCGAACGATATTCGAGCGGCAGGGCCGGCCTTGAGGGCGGGCGGGCCTGGGCGACGGCCCAGGACCTCAAAAATTGGAGGGCCCAAAATTTTTAATATAAACCATTAATTATAGACATTATGTATACTAAAAAAAATATTAGACTTATTAGTTTTGGGCCCAGCAGATACGATCCATGATGTCAAAATTTATTGTCTAATACCATTAAATCATTCATTAATCAGCGGCACAATTAATTCTCACCCCTTCCAACGTTATTTCTATGAAAAAAAAAAACTTTTCATCTTCTCCAAGTCGTTGGCCAGTTTTCTGAAAAATAAGAACCAAGAACTCTTCAACTTACTTTTCTTATCGTTGAATCATATTCATGAATATAATTATATAAATAGAAGGAACCACATGAATTCTTTTATACCAATTTTTATTTCTTGACTATCGAGTATCAACCTAATTGTCCGAACAAAAAAAATTCTCATTGAAAATTCTAAAATTCAGATTCCGATTTCAGAAGGCGGAACCATTGAAGCATCTTGTTGATTTTGTTTTACGGGTAAGTAAATTCATATATTTTATTGATTTTGTGATTTTTTTTTTTGCAGGCAAGAGCAATTGAATTAAATATTTTAGTTTATTTTTTACAGATTATCATTTATCAGAATGTTTGGAAGTTGGAACTTGGAAGTATATCCGAAATACAAAATCAAAACGCATCTCAAACAACTCTCAAGTTTCAATCACTAATTTATCCAGGTGCTATTACTCTTTTATTTTACTCTGTAAGTGTTAAACATGGGGCCACTTAGAAAACAAGCATGCGGAAATGAGAAAAAGAAAAAAAAAAGAATAGAATAACTAGTCAGATCACAAAAAGGTAATATGGATAAGTTTATTGTTAAAATTACAAGTTCTAAAGAAAAAGTTGAAAATTCAAATGTAAACAGTGTTGATGCGCCTCTTGAAATTGAAGATACTAACGAGAAGAGAAATGACTTAAATGAGAGTGAACATGTTCTTAATATGTTAGGTGATGAACCTAGAGAGAATGATGAACAATTTATTCCTCCAGTTGATATATATGATCTGAGAAATTGGGATAATATTGATAATAAGGCACGAGATATTTTGGTTGAGAAGGGACCTATAAGAGAAATGGACCTTGTATTTCCTTTAGACAACAATTCTAGGCATTTTTCTTATACTTATTATACTAAAAAATTAAGCAATGGTGAGGTGAAGGATCGAAAGTGGTTAGTATATAGTAAACATGTGGACAAAGTATATTGCTTTTGTTGTAAATTGTTTAAAAATAAAAATAATGCATCTTGTTTAGCAAATGATGGATACGAGATTGGAAACATCTTAGTGAATGGCTTCAAGAGCATGAAAATTCTATAGACCATATTACTAATATGAACTCTTGGTATGAATTGAAAATGAGATTAGGTAAAAATGAAACTATTGATAAGGACTTACAACGAAAAATCTCTAAAGAAAAGGATCGTTGGAGACATGTTTTAATTAGAATAATACCAATTATTAAATGTCTTTCTAAAAATTGTTTGACTTTTTGTGGATCTAATGAGAAACTTTATCAAGATAACAACGGTAATTTTTTGGGATTGACCGAAATGATTGGTGAATTTGATGCAGTTATGCAAGATTATATTAGACGTATACAAAATAAGAAAATACATTATCATTATCTTGGTCATAAAATTTAGAATGATTTAATTTAGAAATACCATCATTAAGAAAATTAAGGAAGCAAAATATTTTTCAATAATTCTTGATTGTACACCAGATTTAAGTCACCAAGAGCAAATGATTTTGATAATCTGATGTGTTGAAATGTCATATAGCAAAGTGAAAATAGAAGAATATTTTTTAGAATTTATAAAGGTGGATGATACGTCTGGTTTAGGACTTTTTAATGAATTACAAAATGTGCTAAAATCACTTAATCTTAATATTGAAGATGTCAGAGGTCAAGGTTATGATAATGGTTCTAGTATGAAAGGAAAACATCAAGGAGTTCAAAAGAGGTTGCTTGAAATTAATCCGAGAGCGTTATACATGCCATGTGCTTGTCATAGTCTTAATCTAACTTTAAGTGATATGGCTCATTCTTGTGTGAAAGCAGTTTCTTTTTTTGGAATAGTACAACGCATATATACATTATTTTCAAGTTCTACAAAAAGGTGGAAAGTTTTACTAGATAATATTGAAGGGTTGACTGTAAAATCTTTGTCGAATACACGTTGAGAAAGTTGTATTAATAGTGTTAAAGCAATTAGATTTCAATGTGCTGAATTGAGAGATGTTTTATTAAAGTTATGTGATATTTGTGATGATGCAAAGTCAAAAAGGTGAAGCTGGAAGTTTAGCTACATCAATTGAAAATTTTGAATTTTTACTTGGTATGGTTATTTGGTATGAGATCTTATCTGCTGTAAATATGGTGAGTAAAAAGTTGCAATCAAAATTTATGTGCATTAACTCTGTCATGAATCAGTTAGAAGGTTTAATTTCATATTTTGAAAAATATAGGAATGATGGTTTTAATGCAAGTTTGGATATTGCTAAAAGTATTGCATCGGATATGAATATAGAGCCAATTTTTCCAACAAAACGTCGTATTACTAGAAAAAACAATTTGACGAGGGAGAAAATGTTGAAGTTTCATTATCACCAAAGGAGTCATTTAGAACTGAGTATTTTGTAGTTGTTGTGGGCATGGCAATTGCTTCTTTAAAATCTAGATTTGAACAATTGAAATCATTTGAACATATATTTGGTTTTTTATTTGATTCAAAAGTTCTAATATCATTGGATAATGATGAATTGATAAGTTGTTGTGTTAATCTGAAATCTGTTATTACTCATGATAATCTATCTGATGTTAACTTAGATGATCTATTTACGGAAGATATTAAAAATATCTGAAATCTGAAATCCGCTCTTACCCATGATAATCTATCTGATGTTAACTTAGTTAACATCAGATAGATTATCATGGGTAAGAGCAGATTTCAGATTAACACAACAACTTCTCATTCAGCATTATCCAATGATCTTAGAACTTTTGAATCAAATAAAAAACCAAATATATGTTCAAATGATTTCAATTGTTCAAATCTAGATTTTAAAGAAGCAATTGCGATGTCCACAACAACTACAAGATACTCAATTCTAAGTGACTCCTCCGGTGATAATGAAACTTCAACATTTTCTCCCTCGTCAAATTTTTTTTTTCTAGTAATACGACTTTTTTTGGAAAAATTGGCTCTATATTCATATCAGATACAATACTTTTAGCAATATCCAAACTTGAATTAAAACCATCATTCCTATATTTTTCAAAATATGAAATTAAATCTTCTAACTGATTCATGACAGAGTTAATGCACATAGATTTTGATTGCAACGTTTTACTCACCATGTTTACAGCAGATAAGATCTCATACCAAATAACCATACCAAGTAAAAATTCAAAATTTTCAATTGATGTAGCTAAACTCTCAGCTTCACTTTTTGACTTTGTATCATCACAAATATCACATAACTTTAATAAAGCATCTCTCAATTCAGCACATTGAAATCTAATTGCTTTAACACTATTAATACGATTTTCCCAACGTGTATTCGACAAAGATTTTACAGTCAACCCGTCAATATTATCTAGTAAAACTTTCCACCTTTTAGTAGAACTTGAAAATAATGTATATATGCGTTGTACTATTCCAAAAAAAGAAACTGCTTTCACACAAGAATGAGCCATATCACTTAAAGTTAGATTAAGACTATGACAAGCACATGGCATGTATAACGCTCTCGGATTAATTTCAAGCAACCTCTTTTGAAATCCTTGGTGTTTTCCTTTCGTATTAGAACCATTATCATAACCTTGACCTCTGACATCTTCAATATTAAGATTAAGTGATTTTAGCACATTTTGTAATTCATTAAAAAGTCCTAAACCAGACGTATCATCCACCTTTATAAATTCTAAAAAGGATTCTTCTATTTTCACTTTGCTATATGACATATCAACACATCGGATTATCAAAGTCATTTGCTCTTGGTGACTTAAATCTGGTGTACAATCAAGAATTACTGAAAAATATTTTGTTTCCTTAATTTTCTTAATAATGGTATTTCTAACTTTATCAACCAAAAGAAAAATTAAATCATTCTGAATTTCATGACCAAGATAATGTTAATGTATTTCCTTATTTTGTATACGTCTAATATGATCTTGCATAACTGCATCAAATTCACCAATCATTTCGGTCAATCCCAAAAAATTACCATTGTTATCTTGATAAAGTTTCTCATTAGATCCACGAAAAGTCAAACAATTTTTAGAAAGACATTTAATAATTGGTATTATTCTAATTAAAACATGTCTCCAATGATCCTTTTCTTTAGAGATTTCTCGTTGTAAGTCATTATCAATAGTTTCATTTTTACCTAATCTCATTTTTTTTCAATTCATACCAAGAGTTCATATTAGTAATATGTTCTATAGAATTTTCATGCGCTTGAAGCCATTCACTAAGATGTTTCCAATCTCTGTATCCATCATTTGCTAAACAAGATGCATTATTTTTATTTTTAAACAATTTACAACAAAAGCAATATACTTTCTCTACATGTTTACTATATACTAACCACTTTCGATCATTCACCTCACCATTACTTAATTTTTTAGTATAATAAGTATAAGAAAAATGCCTAGAATTGTTGTCTAAAGGAAATACAAGGTCCATTTCTCTTATAGGTCTCTTCTCAACCAAAATATCTCGTGCCTTATTATCAATATTATCCCAATTTCTCGGATCATATATATCAACTGGAGGAATAAATTGTTCATCATTCTCTCTAGGTTCATCACCTAACATATTAAGAACATGTTCACTCTCATTTAAGTCATTTCTCTACTCATTAGTATCTTCAATTTCAAGAGGCACATCAACACTGCTTACATTTGAATTTTCAACTTTTTCTTTAGAATGTGTACTTTTAACAATAAACTTATGCATATTACCTTTTTGTGATTTAACTAGTTCTTCTATTCTTTTTCTTTTTTTCTTTTTCTCATTTCCGCATGCTTGTTTTCTAAGCGGCCCCATGTTTAACACTTATAGAGTAAAATAAAAGAGTAATAGCACCTAGATAAATTGGTGATTGAGACTTGAGAGTTGTTTGAGATGCGTTTTGATTTTGTATTTCGGATACACTTCCAAGTTTCAACTTTCAAACATTCTGATAAATGATAATCTGTAAAAAATAATCTAAAATATTTAATTCAATTGCTCTTGTCTGCAAAAAAAAATCACAAAATCAATAAAATATATGAATTTACTTACCCGTAAAACAAAATCAACAAGATGCTTCAATGGTTCCGTCTTCTGAAATCGGAATCTGAATTTCAGAATTTGCAATGAGAATTTTTTTGCTCGAATAATTAGGTCGATACTCGATAGTCAAGAAATAAAAATTGGTATAAAAGAATTCATGTGGTTCCTTCTATTTATATAATTATATTCATGAATATGATTCAACGGTAAGAAAAGTAAGTTGAAGAGTTCTTAGTTCTTATTTTTCGGAAAACTGGCCAACAACTTGGAGAACATGAAGAGTTTTTTTTTCATAGAAATAACGTTGGAAGGGGTGAGAATTAATTATGCCGCTGATTAATAAATAATTTAATGGTATTAGACAATAAATTTTGACATCATGGATCGCATCTGCTGGGCCCAAAACCAATAAGTCTAATATTTTTTTTTAGTATACATAATGCCTATAACTAATGGGCTATATTAAAAATTTGGGGCCCTCCAATTTTTGGGGCTCTGGGCCTTCGCCCAGTCCCGCCTGCCCTCAGGGCCGGCCCTGTCGAGGTATACCGGCGTATATCGATACCGATAGTATACCGAATTTTTTCAGTATATACTGTTAATTCGGCATATACCGTTGTACCGGAATACCGGTATATACCGCACCAACGGTATATACCGGTATAACGGTATATGTCGAATTAACGGTATATACCGGTATATTTGTGATATTATATAAATATATGTATGTGTGTGTGAATTATAGATACTTGATATAAAATACTTAGTAAGTATGTAAGTATGTTATACATTTATAAATATGTAGTAAATTTATCATATCTAACACTTATAATTAAGCTTATGTTATACTTAATGCATAGTAATGATAATTAAATGTGTTCTTAATTAATACTTAGTATATAATTCTTACTATTTCTAAGTAAACGATTTAAAATTTGTAATATTTAGTAAGTTTATAATATTTTATACAATTTATATTAATTATGAAAACATGATTTAAATTATTATATCTATTTTGTTTTATTGGAGTTTAATTATCGTAGCATGAAAAGATTTATTTTATTTTGTTTAATTTTGATCATTATAAGGAGTGTTTCATATATTTAGTAAATACTACCTCCGTTTCATAATGTTTGTTGTTTTGTTTTTTTTATCTGGAATTAATAATTAATTTTATGGACAAATATACCCATCCCTTATATATGCCATAAAATCTAATTTATCTATATTTTCCTAAAAAATAACAATATTTTCTCTCTCCATATATTTTTCTCTCTTCATATATTATAGGTAAGTTAGAATCAAAAAATCTTGTAGGATTTGAGAGGGTTAAAATTGGGAGAGAGGATGTCAAATTATATAAAACAACAAACATTTTGAAACTAAAAAAAAATCCTTAAACAACAAACATTATGAAACGGAGGTAGTATATGAGATATATTGTAAGATGATATGATAATGTATACCAATATGTAAGGTGTACCGATATTGGTAAGGTATACCGATGTCGGTAAAGTATATCGAAATAAAGGTACAGTAAAGGTATGTCATTTGTTTCATAACGAAATTAAGGTATACCGTAAGAAGGTATACCGAATGTTAAGGTAAGGTAATGGTATGGATTTTCTCCATACCGTACAAGTAAGGTAAGGTAAAGGTATGGTGAAAAAAGTAAGATATATCTTACTGTCCCACCCCTATTTTTAATAGCATGTACTTATATAATATGGAGATATTTGCGGCTTTTTTTTTTAAAAAAAGAACACCCCTAGAAAAGGTGGGGCATTCAGCATCATGCCCAGTCTGTATATATATCACAATTCGTCTCGTACAAAGTCAAGAGCAGGATGTGTTCCAAAAGAGAACACAACCCTAACCAAGTACTAGAACAGGAAACAAACAAACTAGAACCTGGAGATGCAGCCACAAGCCGACTGCTATCCCCAAAAGGAAAACAAGATAAACCTAAACACGAAGCACAGTCATAAGCCGACTGCAGCTCCGGGAAAGAACAAAGAAACCAAACAAAGAAAGGCCACCATCATCTAACTATACCGGTATCGAAAGTTGGGATATCCCAACTGATCCATCCGTACCATGGAGAGTAAATGACGTGGAGCCGAACCAGAATCATAGAATGTGAGTGTAGGGGTCTGAGCCCCCTACAAGCCAAAAAGTCTGCATCCCGGTTCCTCTCACGAGGAATGTGGGTGAACAGAACATGTCGTCTGCGACATAGCAATCGAATAGACATCAACGTGTGTCGGGTCACAACCGAACCGGGACGGCCCGACTGAAACACCGCCACCACTGAGGTAGCATCTATCTCAATCCAGATGTGATCTGAATACTGCATAGCAAGGCGAAGTCCATGAAGCAGTGCCTGGAACTCTGCGTTGAAGCTCGATGTTGCCTGGAGAGGCGCACGGAAACCAGCCAGAAAAGTACCTGTGAAGTCTCGAACCAAGCCTCCACCACTTGCCATCATCTGGAGATCTGCTGAAAAAGATCCGTCCGTGCTAAGCTTAACCCAGGGTGCCTCGGGAGGCCGCCACGATACCATTCGAGACCGAAAAGATCTCGGAACAGGATCAGTGACAGACATGAAGGGCATCTGCGAGTAGCAGCCTAACCAGTGCTGAGGAAGAAGCTTCCCAGCAGAAACCAGAAGGTGAAGATGGTGTTGTACCTGCCAAACAATATGAGACACAAGGAAAGAAACGCCGCGGTGCTTGCGATTGTTCCTCTCCATCCAGATAAACCAAGCAAGGCAAGGAATAAGGAAGCTGATGTGCTTCGGAGAGGACCGTGGGAACAGCCCCCTCCAAAACCCAAAAGCTTGTGCAACAGTATGTGCATATGGAATGAAAATATGAAACCAATTCGCAACATATGCCCACACAGATTTCGCAAACTCAGACCAAAGGAACACATGCTCAATGGACTCGACCTGCGCATGAACACATCACTGACACCGAGAGGCTAAATGAATGCAACGGGACTGTAATCTGACATCAACAGGGATACGACCATGCATAAGACACCAGAGAAAGACATAAATAGTAAGAGTAATACCATCATGCCAAAACGATCCAAAGATGGCCCGCTCAGGCCGCCAGTACCGAACCTGATCCCAAGCAAAGGTCAAAGAGAACTCGCATGTGGAAGTCAAATTCCATCGCATGCTATCCCTCTCCCCCCACAGCACAGGAATTCGGCTCAGCGAATCAATCAGATCATTAGGCAAAGAAAAGTGAGCAGATAAAGCATGCAAACGAGGCATAGACCAAGACTCACCAGCAAAATACCAGTCAACAGATAAATGATCAAACACAGTTGCAGGACAGTAATCAGATAAAGGCAAGTCATCAAATCACACATCATCCCAAAAACTTACCTGGCCGGCCCCTAAGGACCACCGGATATGCTCTTGAGCCTGCGCGCCAACTCAGACAAGCCTCTTCCATACCCTACTGTCAGTCTTGCTCAAAGGGACCCTCTCTGGATAAAGCGGACCACAGTACTTCTGCCACATATAACGGGCCCATAGCGAATCCTGAGATCTGAACCTCCACCAAAGCTTCCAACTGAACGTCATGACCAAATCAGCAAACCTCCGAATACCCAAACCACCATTAGTCATCAGCAAACAAATAGTCTCCCAGTTGATCCACTGCATCTTCATCTATTCCCCTACCGACCCCTAGAAGAACCGAGCAATCATCTGCTCAAGTTGGTGGAGCACCCCCTTGGGAAACTCCATCACCTGGAAGATGTGGAGAGGGATAGTGGCAAGAGTGCTCTTGATGAGAGCCAATCTGCCGCCAAAGGAAAGATGCCTATGGGACCAACTATGGATCCTGGTACTCAACCGCTGCCGAAGGGGAAAAAAGATGAAACACTTCAGAAAACCTCTATAAATCGGGACACCTAGATAAGTGAAAGGAAACGAACCATGTTGATACCCACAAACCACCTGAATTTGCTGCTACCAGTTCAGAACAAATTTCTCAATGATATAGAAGCTGCTCTTACCCCGGTTCACAAGCTACCCGAAACCTCCGAATAGTGCTCCAAACACTCCATCAATCTGGCCAAACAAGCCGGCGCAGCCCTCGTGAAGATAGTAATGCATGATTGTAACGTTCGGGGCCAAAATATGAAGTGATCGTCAGTGCAAGGTATATACAAAGAGCAGTTCCTATCAGACTTCTAAGTGATCGTCAGTACTATCAGACTTCCAAACGAATGAGCACATGAATGAACTGAATCCACCTGAAAGAGAGGAATTCTGAGACTATACATGAGTGAGACTGTACAGTCGATGAGAGCTTAAAAAATTTGATTGGTGCTACTCATAGCATCTTCTTTTCTGGCGCTCGTTCCATCAGAACTTCAAAGTTAAGTGTGCTTGACCCGGGGCATTGGTGAGATGAGTGACCTCTTAAGAAGTTTTCTCAAGGCTTGCGAATAAGTACAAAGTACGCTGGAAAGACTCGTGTTAATTATGGGGACAATCATCAGCAAGACTCGTGTTCATTTGTGCGGACAATCGTCAGTCTGGTAGTCGGGTCATTTATAGGTGGTATCAGAATCGAACACGGTAAGGTGTGGTTCGGGAACAAACCAAGCGAAAGCTGGTGGGCATGTGACGTCCGGGGCCGAAACATGTGGTAATCAGAATCGAACGCAGTAAGGTGTGGTTCGGGGACGAACCAAACAGAAGCTAGTGGGTATGTGATGCCGCGGGGCAAAGCATGGAGTGATCGTCGGTGTAAGGCACCAACAAAGAGCAACTCAGGTGATATCAAAGTCAAACGCAGTAAGGTGTGGTTTGAAGACAAATCAAGCGGAAGCTAGTGGGCATATAATGCCCGAGACCCAAGCTTGAAGTGATCGCCAGTGCAAGGTACGGAGAAAGAGCGGCTCCTATCAAACTTTCAAGCAAAGGGTTCACATGAATGAACCGAATCCACAAGAGCTTAAAGGATTTGATGAGTAAAACCAAGCAGAAGTTGGTGGACATGTGACGTCGGGGCTGAAGCATGAAGTGATCGCTGATACAAGGCACAGACAAAGAGCGGCTCAAGTGGTATGAGAGTCGAACTGAATCCACGAGAGCTTAAAGGATTTGATGAGTAAAATCAAGCGAAAGCTGGTAGGCATGTGACGTCCGGACCGAAGCATAGAGTGATCGCCAGTGCAAAGCACGGATAAAGAGCGGCTCGGGTGTTATTAGAGTCGAACGCAATAAAATATGTTTCAGGGACGAACCAAGCGCAAGCTGGTGGGCATGTGACGCCCGGGGCCAAAGCATGGAATGATCATTGGTGCAAGGCACGGACAAAGAGCGGCTCAGACTTCCAAGCGAAGGGTTCACATGAATGAACTGAATTCACGAGAGCTTAAAGGATTTGATTGATGCTACTCATACAACAAGGTGCATCTTTTATACAGTAGGATTGTATAGTCAAGGAGAGCTTAAATGATTTGATTGGTGTTACTCATATCACAATGTGCATCTTCTATACATGAGTGAGATTATATAGTCCAGCTTATAGGATTTGATTGGTGCTACTCATAACATAAGATGTATTTTCTTTTCTGATTTTTGTTTTGATCAGAACTCCAAAGTTAAGCGTGCTTTATATGAGTCAATAGTTTCTGATTTTTATTTTGACCTGAACTCCAAAATTAAGCGTGCTTGATATGAGTCAATAGTGAGATGAGTGACCCCCGTAAGTTCAATGATTATTTGTAGAAAATATTTTTTATGGACGGATTTATAGCTAATTAATAATAACACGCATTAATTGTAAATTTGTAATGATTATTTATTGAAAAATATTAATTATCAATTTGCATTTTTTAAAACCTATTTGCATTGTATTAGGTTACACAATTTTGACTAAAAATGACTATTAATTAGTTAACATTATATTTCCGTTTGTAAAAAGTGATTTAGGCGGGAAATGTAAGGTTACTAATTAATGTATAACTTTTTGTTTTTATATATAATTAAGATATCATCAATACATGCATGTAAAACACAAAAAACGAAGATAAAAAACAAATTAGACACATTAGACTATTATCCAACAGAATATCAGAATGTGGACACAATTGAGCGTTGGATACATTGAAAAATAGTTGACTACAAAATGCTGCAAAAATCAAGCTCTATAGAAGAGTTGGTGACTTCATTAACACGACCAAAAAAATACTGAATCTTTGCGTTTATCCGTACAATGTGTAAATACCAGTGATCCTTTGTGCTATGCTATTCCTAAGTTTTCCAATTCTTATTTTTCGATCGAACTCTTTTAACAATAAAATAAACCAGGAATATATTGAATCAAGAACTTCCATCACCATGGCCAATTCCAAACGCTATTCTTGCAAATCCGTTATGCACTTAGATCAGTAGCACGCGCTAAACAGGTGACGGTGCGTAGTTAGGCGGGCGACGACACAGCCTCAATGGCACTGCCCAAAGGCCATGCTGCTTCGACAAGAGAGTTCTGGTATTTAACTTTTTTCACCAAAGTAATCTTTTGCCATGGATCAATGCCTGCCATAGAAAAGACGTGATCATCGGTTTTGCTAGCATTTAAGCTGAGCATATTGCATTTGATTTTACCAAAACAGGGGTGCAGTTACTCACCGAGTCCATCAACAAGCAGAGTAACCTGATAGACGAGGTCCATGCATAAAAACGGAAGGTTATCTGGTTGGACACGAGGATATGTAGCCTTGGCATCTTCAAGACGAGTTTGACAAGCTTGTTTAGCTGCCTCCTCAAAATCAGATGGACGAACTTTGGCAACAGCCAATTTTGGATCGACAAAACCTGCCTATAAATTAATATAAATAAACCCCAAAATTACCAATGTTTCATGAGAAGAAGAATGGCTCCTAACCACTAATCAGTAATCAGAATGTGCTAATTGTGTCTGAGCATCAATACGTAGAATTAATATTTACCTCAGCAGCTCTATCGAAAAAAAATGAAGCAACAAATAAATTCTTCTGGCCATCCCCTCCCCCGCCATTCCAGACACCCCCAAATGTACATTTCATATGCGTACATGAATCGTTGACTTTCAGAGCCTTAATAACTGCCTCTCTACATTTGATGTGGCTGGAGCCGGAAGGTGAAGCTAAAGCCTTATACACTGTTGGGCCATATTTGTAAGAACCTAGAAATAAACAATATATCATCACAATAGTCTCAATAATAAGAAAAAATAAAATTCTCTCTTCTGTATGTTCTGTTCAACAGATGCAACGTATTAGTTTGACTAGTTATACATTGAATCGTATTTTATCTTTAACATGCCAACATAGACATTCCAGACAGTATTATAATATTATTACATACATAGTTTAATGTTTATGACAAAAAATTAAATTGTACGGTGCAGCACTTATGAAAAAAGCCATTGTAACTAGTACATCTGCATTGCTATGATACCTCCACTATGAAGGTGCCAAGACTAGGACTGATCTAATCTGTAGGAAATTTACGAGTTTTTTTCCCCCTTTTTCATCTCTAATTTGTAGTTAGAAACATGGCACATTTGTTTCTTTGATGCAACTTGAAGAAGGAAAAATGCAATTAACAAGACAATACTACATACACCAGTATTTTCTCTTTTAGTTCTTTTTGCAGAAAAACAAGCTATTCACCCTAGTATTTCAAGGAATTCTTTTTTGTTTTTGGTTCTAATAATACACGGTTCATTTGATAGTATTTCAAGGCTGCCACATGCCTACGGAATGTCAGAAATTTTGTCCATAGGAAATTGCCATGTTAAATCATTTTCATTTCCTATAATCATGCATGCCTGGTCCACTAATAGCTAGTTTTTAAGGTAAAAAGTGAATCTGGCAGGTAAGAAAAATAAAAAAATTATGAGCAAAAACAAAAGAAGAAGAAAAAAAAAATCAAGTAGACTTGTACACACCATCATAGCCTGCGGGTAGACATGGATTGCCAGATTCTTGATCAATTTTTAATATCTCAGCTCGAGCAGCCAGTAAACCATAGTGTAGGTAACTGCAAGAAGGAAATATTAACCGCATCAGAAAGAAAAAAGTATTGAGATCATTTAGTACTTCTACAGGCTTCTAATCATAACAAGAAGACAAAAAACATGCTAATCAAAATGCATCACTATTCAAACAAAGAGGAAATAAAGAAAATATACATAAGCCACCGTGATTAACAGCATGCAAGAAAGCTGAGAGGTAAGAATAAAAACATTAAGGACAACAGACCTGTGAATGTAGAGATGATATTTTCTTCCCTTGAGATACATCTGCTGCACATATGACTCCTCCCCACCTGATACCTTTGGGGCTTTAGCAGCGTCTGACTCGGAGACGGCATATGCCATTTGTACAGAACCACCCCCAAGATCAACCACTCCAACAGTATTGGAGTACTTTTTGCCCAAATTCCCCAATAGATAGTTAATGGTCACCTGTAAAGATGTAACAGCATCTCTATAAGTTCTCAAAGAACAATGGTATTCAATATGTCTGGGATCTTAGATATAAAAATAGGCAATATGGAAGACTTTAGCACATGAAAGCTTCATATACACCAAAATCCACCAACACTCTGAAGGAGGTATGTTTTGACATACCCATTGATAAGCACCTTCTTGATTCCCATCCAAAACTGTGACCCAGTCAGCCTTTGACTTAAGGGAGCTTTTATTCTTCAAAAAATCCCTCACCTACACAAAAGTTTAGAGCTGTAACTACAATGAACTAGGAGAATGGCAAAAAAGAAGGCAATTTCTATAAGAAATTTTTGGAGCATGTAGTTACTGCTTGTAAGATCCTGTCAGATGCATCACCTTCCAATTGCCTTAGACCAGCAGTTGCCTGCATGAACATCAGTGGTATAATTCAATTTTCAAAGATGCAAGAAAATAAACAGAGCTATTCAAGTATACTTCAGCAGAAAATGGCATGCCCTACCCCAACTTTGACTGGTGTGATGTGCCGCAGCTCTTCAGGAACTGCTGCTTCTGCTTTTTCAAGAAGTGATGAGAGTGATTTTGCGGCAGCCTCAGGGTCCTTTGCATATGCACTCAGACCTGGTTTTAGCTACAAGATGAAAGTCAATCTAGACATGTCAGGCAAAAAAAAAAAACCAATTAAATTATGAATACATGGGGGAAAAACAGAGACATTGTAAGAGATGCATGGGTTCAGAAAAATCAATAAATAACCTATTTATATACACCAATATATATCATGATTTGACTGATTAAAACTGAGGCTTCAGTCGGTATTTAAAAAATATGTTGAAAACAATATAAGGAAGAAAATACAATAGTTGCTAGTTGCTACTAGGTCTTGGGTTCAACCACAACCTCTGCAATTAAGTTATTAGAGTATTTTGTAGGAGGTCTGGATCAACATTCCTCTCCACGACCATTTCCCCATGAATCCTCAAAACATAATTATTTGTACGTCACTTTTTTTCTTGTTTCTCAAGGTATTGGATATGTCTGCCTAAGAAGGAACAAGAGGGATCCACC
The DNA here is from genome assembly GCA_026008535.1 of Perilla frutescens. Lineage (NCBI taxonomy): Eukaryota > Viridiplantae > Streptophyta > Magnoliopsida > Lamiales > Lamiaceae > Perilla > Perilla frutescens. Next base: position 45,904,813 of record BRKX01000010.1, on the reverse strand, counting down.
AAAGAATATACTTCTCCTTACTTTTTTTCTGAATGGAAAAGGCAGATCCGAACAAAATCGATGAAGTGGAAGAAATCCAAGTGAATGGAAGGAAAATGAATTCCACTTTCGATTTACTAAGACCGAGATACAATAAACACAAACCCATTTCTTAAATAGTCCTTTTTATATAAATATCAATGAGAAATACAGCCACCCCTACATATTTGATACCTTCTCCTACAAGGAAACTTATGGCATCACCAATAAAAATCCACAGTTGAGACTCGAGATCAAAGAGTTCAGAAAGGACACATCTTAACATATACTTCCTTCAAATGAATTATCAGAGGACTTTGCTGATCCCTATCAATCATCTTGCCTAATCCAGATCGTAATCTTCCCCTTCCCTGAACCCTACCTCCCAAACACAATCTAGGCTTCTTCCCCCTGCTCTTAAAATTAAAGGTATGAAAACATGATTGGGACACATTCTCCCAATAAGTCCATAGTCAATCAAAAAACTGCATTGAAGCCATGAATTAAATCCATAAACCGAACATGATACAAGTACTACAGACAGACTACTGAGATTACCTGTTCAAAAAGCTCAAGCTCCCCGCCAATGGGAACAAGATCTAGCTGCTTGTTGAAGCAGAAGACATGGACCCTACTGCCAGAGCTTCCAGCATCAAAGATGACTGCATACTGCTTGGACATGAAACTAGGTGAAAATTTGCGAGAGACTGAATCTGGAGTGGGCCTCGTAGGCATGAGAAAGAGCACAGATGAGATCAGCAGGAGAGGGACAAAAACCAACAGCATCACACCACGCCATCGCTGGAACTTGTCAGAAAAGGTCTCGTGCTGCCTGTTTCGCTTCAAACTCTTCTCCATCTGAACTTGCTGCTGCGCATCTAACAGCTCGGCTGCCGATGGAGATCGAAATCGAATCTGGCCGTTCCCTCCCCCAGGCTTCAATGATTGGGTGTCCGTCTCCAGCTCTTCTTGATCGTTGCCTTTCCCTTCAAATCAGATACTCAATTGGTACAGCTAAGAAACCAGAAAGCAGAATCAAACAGAGATTCATTTTTTTCGGAAAATTTTAAAAGGAATACAGTGCACTTCGGTCAGTAGATTTTGCTTACAAAATGATTTAGCTCCTTCCATCCACAACCACAACACGATTTAATCCACGCCGATCCGTCTGGATTCATACACAGTCAAAGCAGATACATATCATTCACTATATTAATCGAACCAAGAAGAATTACAAATCAACCAAATAAAAAAAAAACATTTTTCGGATTGAAAATTCGACCCGCCACAACAGAGTCCCGATCCTACCGGATACGACCACATTCTCCCAGTTTCATGAATCCAACCCTCAACCCAACCGATAATTTAAATCCATAAAATCAAACTACTGTTAAAATTAAAAAAGAACAACTGGATTCAGCATGGGATTGTATAAATCAGTGTGGAAAACCACCAAATCTGAATAGATAACTAACCTTTAATAATTAGACGGCAGCAGTAGAGAAAGGATCTTTTTATTCTCTCTCCCCCCCAGATCAACAACACAGAAGAAGAGTGGGCAGTTCTCCCCTGTGAAGTGTATGTTTTGGAGAGCGTATAACTTCACTTGTAAGAACAGAGTTGAGGAAGACGCAAAGTGTGTGTGTGAGAGAGAGAGAGAGAGAGAGAGAGATTTATTGCCCAAATAATTAAGGCCAAATATATACTTATGTCCCGAACTTTGACTTTTTTTCTAAAAATGTCCCGAACTTTAAATAATATTAAAATATGTCTTTAATTTTGACATTTTTTCTAAAAATGTCTTGAACTTCAAATAATAACAAAAATGTCCTGAACTTTTCACTTTTTTGTAAAAATGTCATAAGATTTAATTTTCAGTTTCAAATTAATGACGAGGCATACCAGAGTCCAGCGTGTCAAAGTAAAATATAATTTTTTTTTTAATCTCAATTTGAAGGGTATACAATTTTTTTCTGCAAATTTGATTGATTCTGTTCAGATTGAGATTTGGGGAAGAATAAGAAAAAATCATTTAATTTTCTTTTTTCCATTATGATTGAGAATTTCGAAATGAATGAAAATAAAACATTTTTTTCTCTTCAAATTGGATTGGCATGAGACATTTGTTGGAATGAAAAGTTACAGTTTTGGAGATGAAAACGGAACTTAATGTCGTCATTATTTATTTATTTTAAAAAAATTACTAATTCCACGTCACTTTGGCATGTTAGATTTCGGTATGCCTCGTTACTAATCCACAGCCGAAAATTGAATCTCATGACATTTTTGAAAAAAAAAATGGAAAGTTCAGGACATTTTTTTTTATTTTTTATAAGTTCGGGTCATTTTTAGACAAAGGTCAAAGTTCATGATATTTTTAGAAAAAATGTTAAAGTTCAGGACATATTTTGGTATTATTTAAAGTTCGGGACATTTTTAAAAAAGGTGTCAAAGTTCAGGACATAAGTATATATTTGGCCAATAATTAATCAACGACTGCACAGCGATAAAACGCATTTCCGTAGGATATTACTCACACCACACGCTTCTCTCGCTCGCTCGGAACGTGAAATATTTCAAATCGACTTAAGTAAATAATTCCGCGAAATTTCTCGAATATTTTCATAATAAACTTATTATATCCAAAATATTTTATTTTGAGAATGTTTTACCTGTCAAAACTGTTTCGATTCAAACATTAATAAAATTATAAAAGTAATCTTGAATATAAATTTTTAATCGGGATCTTGTACAAGTTTTTATATTTTATTTTGGATTGGTCTCATTAGGTACTTAAATTTTTCACAATTTACACTGAAGACATTTTATTGTATTTAGTTGGTGTTTGGCTACACTTATTTAAAAGAACTTATAAGTTTTGAGGTTTGGAAGATGTCTTTATAAATAAATCGGAACTTATAAATTTCGAGCTTTATAAGAGCTCAAATATCTTATAAGCTGGTCTAAATTGTAAACTGCATACCAAACACACTCTTAGTCATTTTAATAATATAATAGATGGAACAAATACAATTTAAGGTAATGTTTGGTAGCTTGGATAAAGGCATATTAGTATAGGTATCCAGTAAGAACCGTGTGTTTGGTAGCCATTATTCGTTCACGCGAGGCCCGGTCCTAACGCGAGGCCCGTGGTGTAATTTACTGATTCGGCTAGATAATGTATCCGATGCCCCCCTCAGATACAGTTTCTGGCGTAGCAATCTTAGTATATATGCCTTTATCTAGGCTACCAAACATTGTCGAAACTAATTTACTCATTTCAGAACTTAGTCTACCAAATAAAACAATGTACCAAACAGATGTGTGAAACAATCTTAGTATATTTATCTTAATAACCAAACACACAATTAAAATAGCTAATACGCAATTATCTTTCAAAGCAATCCAGATTTTATTAATACACGAGAAAAAATTTGGCTTCGTAACCTAAAACACTGCAATGATAATGTTTAAACATATTACTTTCTAACTTTCACAATTCTATCACCATTATCACTATAAGTTTAAATTTCACCAACATCTTCCAGATTAAGTACATCGCACAATATTTCCCCCGATATATGCATATATCTATATATCTATATCTTATAAACTCCAAAAGGATATAATATAATAAGATGTGGAGCTTATACTTGCATAGATTGCCTCGAATGTAGTTAGACTTTGTAACATTTCCATTTTCATAACCTATTTTACCATGTACTTAATGTGGAATAATTGTTTGTCATTGTTATTAGTACTCAATTTCAAGGTGTGCTATGGTCAATGAAAAAGTAATTTATACTTTTAATAAGGAAATTTGACTATAGTTTATGACATACCAAAATAACCAATGTACACAAAACACTTAATCACTTTAACTCCCGAAATAAAATTTGTTCATGTCCTTTCATATTAAATAACGCAGCTCATAACAAATATCATATGTTCATAACGCAACTCATAACAAATATCATATCTTGCCTTTGACTATTTAATTCTACCTAAAAGAAAAAGTACATTTTATCTTAAAAGTATCATATGAAATAACCACTTATAACAAAAATCATATTTTTGGCATTGATTTTAACATGTTAACCAAAATTTCAGTGGAAATTTTCACCGCTACTATCAATATCCATGCCCACAAAAATGGTAGATTGGGTCAATTGAGTAATATTTTCAAGCTATAACAATCAAACATCATATATGATTTCTTGTACACCCTTCCATACAACAAACGAAAAGCTAGAGTGTAATCACACAGCTTCAATTTTTGGAAATGGCATTTCCGAGTTCAAAATTAACAAATCGAATGACCAGATCAAGAAGGCTTCATTCATATGGATCATGGTAGCATTTTGCATCTGAGCAAACCACAAGCGCACGCAAGCTACCAGAAGCAGTTAATTTAAGCGATCTGTCTAAATATGAGAGGCTACAACAATGCATAATGCAAGCTCAAAAATTCAAGATACAATCTTAAACAACTAATGCATGTATTCATCAACATAAATATTTTCACTACAACTTAAATCCCATTACAATTTCAAACAGTCTTTCAAATAAATATTCAGAAAAGCTCAAGCAAAATCCCTTTCGACATGCTAGCAAATTCTAGCTTCACAGGTCCTGCACGCTTAACCCTGCAAATACAGAAAAACAAACATTTCAGTTTGGCACTATCGATAAAGATAGTGAGTTGAGGCATGACTGTGTACTTCCAAAATATTTGTGAAAATAGTGTGGCTTTTGTACGGAATTTTCTCTAATCATAGAACCTAAATGGGTACCAGCAGCAATTAAGGGTTTGATAGGATATCATGTGAAAGGAAATTCTGATGCATATAGTAATAGTAATTCTGCAAAGGAGTATTACTATTTACTTCCAAATTATTCGTGAAAATAATGTGGCGTTTATACAAATTATCTCCAGTCATAAAGTTTAAAAAGGTAACAGCAGCAATCAAGGTTTTGCTAGGATAAAATGTGAAAGGAAATTCTGACGTTAATAGTAATTGTAATTCTAGAAAGGGGTAAAAACAGACCTGGTGGAAGGGATTGCTTCAATTTGTCAGCCTTCTCAGGATCAAAGACACAGAGGGTGTACAGGTACTTTGAGCACCTAACCTTGAACTTCACAACATCTTTGCTCCTCTTGATCTTCACAGACTGAGCATCCTTCCTCCTGGCTGTGAGCAGGAAATCTTTTATCTCATGAATCTGCTTCGGCTGTAAATGACAAGAGAACCAAACCAGAGCCATAAGCAAAAAAAAAAAAGTTACTCACAAAATTGAGGGGCTATGAAGAACAACCACATGATAGCAGAACCAGAATTTAACACTACACCACTAAACATCTAGATCAGCGGTATCAACGCAAATAATCAATTTCATTTCAAGAAGGTGCCACATTTTCACGAACGAAATAGGGACTATGAATATGAATACAATGCTAATACATTGCCGGAATCATAAAAAAACTGCACGACCTATATCACATCTAAATTTGATATTCAAATCACACAGCTAGCCTTTTTTACTTTCTCTATCCTCTATTTCGACATAAACACAAACTAACAGCTGTATCTTTAAAAAATCGATCTCTTTCTTGTTATGACAGAATAAAAACTATCAGCATGCTTTAACTTACCACACTTGATTTACGCTCAAATCACATCATTGACTATACTATTAAAGAAAATAAAAACTGACTTTTCTTCATCCCATCTACATTCTAAAATCCATGCTAAAACCTTGTTCAACAAAAATTGCGAATGCAAAACAAATTATAGAACAATATAAACGACGTAGTAGAAAATCAAGGTTAAATAAAAGCATAATCGAATAGATTTTCAACTCAAATCGCACATCATCCGAACCACAGTAAATTAGATGGAAGAGAGAGTACCATTTTGGGCAGATGAGGTTTGGCGGATGCTGGCGAAGAAGAGTGAGCAAAAACTCTCCAAACCCTAATTTTGGGGACAGATGATTTGTGCTGAGCTTATATATCACATAATCTGAAGAAATGGGCCTCTATTAGGCCTGCAATATTATGGAGGCCCAAATTTGAAATAGCCCATGCTCGTTTGGTCAGGAATTGGGCTCGTTTGCCCTTTTTTTTGTTTTTTTGTTTTTTTTTTTATAACAAAAAATTTCAATAAAATTTGCATATACATGTAGATAGTTTTTCTTTTCTTTTCTTTTCTTTTTTTTTTTTTTAAAAAAAAGAGGTGGATAAAAAAAAAGTTGATGTGTGTAGTTTCCCACACTTCTATTACTACTCGTGTATCTTATAGAGTCATGAGTACGGAAGAAAAACAAATCAAATAATTTGATATTTGATTCGTGTTCGTTAGTTAAAAGTTAATTTTGAGTTTGATTTGATAAACATATCAAATAAGACTCGAACATAAGTTATTGGCTCGGACTTAAGTTCAACTCAATAGACAATCAAATAAGCTCAAACATAAATTTTAAAATTAAATATTATAATCAAATAAGCTCAAACATAAATTTTAAAATTAAATATTATTTCAATCGTATTTGAACAAGTGTACGTTCAATTCCACTCAATTCATTTGCAACTCTAAGAGGGGTGTATTCAATTAGGATTTTGATGGATTTTGTTGGACTTTAAAATGTCCATGGATTTCTATGGATTTTATAAATCCATAGACTCCACATGGAGTCTTCCAAAACTCTACATGGAGTCTCTCAACTCCACCCAGAGTCTGGCGTATTTTGTGTGTGGATTTCGGATCGATTTTGGACGATTTCAACGGATTTGAAATCGTTTTTTTCAGCACTCGATGGAACACAACGATCGGTGGGCCCGGGAAAAAATGGAACCCAGCGATCGCTGGAATCAAGCGGCCTTGCTCCCAGTGACCGCTGGAGTGCCATCATCGGCAAAGCCAACGGTCGCTGGGGTCGGGTGACGGCTAGGTGCCCGAATTCAACTCCTCACCGGCCGCTGGGACACAGCGCTCGCCGGATTTTCCAAATCCATCGAAATCTCGTGTCCAGATGTCGGATTTCATCCTTTGTAATTTTTACGTCATTTCCTGGTGAAATCCAATGAAGTCAATAACTTTTTAAAATCCATGAATTTTTGAATACATCTGGATTTTAAAAGACTTTTAAATGTCTGAATTGAATACACCAGGATTTTAAAGGACTTTTAAATGTCTGAATTGAATACACCAGGATTTTAAAGGACTTTTAAAAGTCTGGATTGAATACACCCGGATTTTAAAAGTCCTTTAAAATCCAATGGAATCCCAATCCAATACACCCCCTAAATATGAGTGAAAATAAAAGGTTAAAAAATTATTCGAACCGCATCATACTGTATAGTGCATACTTTACTTCCACTCAGGACGGGCTAATAGGATGTGCTAAGTGAGCCATGGAACAGGCCCAAAAATTTAGAGGGCCGAAATAAAAATGTATCTTTTTTTAATAAATAAAAATGTTAAATATTTCATTCATATTTCTCTCTTCCATGGTAATATGAGGTTGTATCGAAATGCAAACAATATAAATAAAGTAGTTTTTTTTTTGGATAATTTGAAATTTATTACTAAAATTTAAATTGACTATTATTTTAATTTTATAGGCCTAATTTTTAAAATTGGGACAGAAACACTAAATATTTGAGACGGCCATGTTTCTAGTGTACTTAACATATAAAAGTGCGATAAAAAATTGCAATTTTGTAAGAATACGAAAACGACTTCTTTTCAGTTGTTGATATTGGAAATCCACTAGTCCACCAGAGCAGATCATCTGTTGCATTTTGTGTTACATTTGGTATTGCGTAACTTTTTTTTTTGAGGCACACTCCTGTAGGACGGTCTAACGGATCACTTCCGTTAGACGGATCCTAACTCGACCCGGATCTATTTTTTTCCTTTTTTTTTTTGGCACCCAGCCCAGCCCCACCCCCAGCCCTACCCCACTCTCTCCCTCTAACACGCCGCTGTCCCCTTTCTTCTTCTTTGTTGAAGGTAAATACATTTTTTATAGTGGAATTGAGAATCTACTTTAAAAAAATCTGACAAGTGAAGCCAAAGTGCCAAACACAACCTAAAACATTTAAATTGAAATTTGCCACCAGTTTTCCTGCTGCCGCGGTGCTCTGCTTCTGGTAATTGACCACGCCACCACCTCTCTCGGCGTCGCCGCCAATCCAAAATTCAATTTTTATTTTGATTCCTCGCCATTTAACCTTCGAATTGTGTAATAGGAATCTATTCTTAGTCTTTGGCTCGGTTGATTTAACTGACAATATTATTCTGTGTGGTGTTTGAATTGGGTTTTTGCAGATCAATACAGAAGGTCGTTGCTTTTAGAGCAGAAAAAACATGGGCATAAACGGGAAAGATGATCTGAATTCGCCTCTTCTGCAACATCGAGATGATGTTCACATGGTGTTTGAAAAAATGCTTCAACGAACATGTAAATAATTATATTTCTTAAAAATGAAAATTATCAATGATTACCAACAACACAGAAGTGTTATTAGCTATGGGTCAAGTATCATTAATTATGGGTAAAGTATCACTAATGTAATGAGCAGTTATAATACAATATCGAATTTGTTTGTTTAATTACAACATATTTTTTTAGCAATTTATTTCAGAAGAACCCCAAGCAACGCTTCTATTGTTTTTTTTTAAATATCAAAATAGTTCTAAAAGTTATATTTTCATTAAAATGAAAATTACCGATAATTAAGCATTAATAAAATGAGTATCATTAGTTATGAAGTAAGCATCATTAGTAATAAAATGAAGCATCATTAATATAATGAGTAGTTACTACACTTCACAGGTAATGATACTTCACTCATAAATAATGATACTCACATGTGAGTTAATGATACTTCACCCATAAATAATGATACTTGAGTTAATGATACTCCACTTTGATAATTAATGTATAATCATCAATAATATCATATTATACTCCACTTCCGAGTTAATGATACTTTATCCATAATTAATGATACTTCACAGACAGTTAATGATACTCACTAGATATATATATAATGATACTTCAATTAATAGTTAATGATATTTTGCCAAATTTATATATAATATCTAATGATTCTTAACTTAATAATTAATGTATTTTGCCAAATTTATATCTAATAATACTTCGCTTCATAGTTAATGATACTTCACTTCACTGTTAGTGATACTTTACACATAGTGATACTTTACTTTATACCTAGTGATACTTTACTTATACCTAGTGATACTCCAGTAGCTGCGCGTGGGAACGCGGGTAAGACACGGGTCTGCGCGCGAAATTGGGCTTGGGGGCGGGTTTTGGATGGGTTTGGGTTTTATTTGACCCGTCTAACGTAAGCGACCCGTTAGACGGTCTCATACAAGTTTTTGTCTTTTTTTTTAATATATCCTGATTGGGGATGGATGAACCTAAATAGAAAATTTAAATTAAAATAAATCATAACAAATTAAAAAAATAAAAAATAATAATTTTTTAAAAAAAATATTGAAGAGTTGCAATAGAAAATGCAACAGAATTTGCAACAGGTGATCTCATTTCCTAGTCCACTACCGTGTTGTCTTATTTCATGTATTTAAAAAATTGTATTTTTTTTTCTTATATCGTAAATGACATTACTGATTGTAATATCTCTTTCTTCAATCGTTAAAATATGGTCTCATGATACGCTTACATATAAATATAATAATATTGTTTAGAGGATTGCCATTTACAACCTATGCACAAACTTATGAAAAAAAAAAAGAATGAATTTAACAAAAAAAAACCCTGATTCATTATCCGAAAAATTATAGATAATTTTCTTGCGCTAGAAAAATAGAAAGGAGTTCCTATTCAAACTACAAGAATTTCTCAATGCGCCAACCCCTCCCCCTCTTATTTCAGATGGCGTGTGGGCTCCATGCGAACGTCCCATGCGCAGTGCATGGACCTGACATGCACGTCTCTTTTTTTATTTCTCTGAATAATTTTTTAATTTTTTTTATTTTCTATTTTTTTTTTATCAAAATTTTTATACTCTAAAATAAAATTAGTGAACGTTAAAATTAAAGTGAATTAATTTAATTTGTTTGAAATAAATATAAATTTATACCCTAAATGAAATTAATAAACCCTAAAAAAACACAAAATAAACTTCTAAGAAAATTCTAAAAACACAAAATAAACTCCTAAAAAAATCTTAAAAAACACAAAATAAACTCCTAAAAACCATGAATCCTAAAAAAAAAACATGAACTCATAAACTCTAAATATTAACTGGAATGGAAAAATCATAATTTGAAATAAATAAACTAGTATAAGATAACTACCAGACACCTTCCTTTTTAATGATACAGGTGATACTTTTCGAATTTTGAGTGATACTTTTTTATATTACAATTGATACTGATTTTGCTGGATTTTTTTTTACGATTTTTCCCGCGTTGACTCAGATCAAAGCAGGTTGACTTACGTTTTGTCTTGCCTCGTCTGAAGTAAGCCTTATTTATGCCTAGAGCATGGAAATATTTGTGTTTTTTTAAATCTATGGATCATGTTTGAAAATAAATTTTTGAATATATCCATCATATTAAAAAAAAAACGAAAAAGAGGTTTAAGTTCAAAAAATTCAGTTCGATAAAAAAAAAAGAATTGAGTTCGAAATCCAATTTTATCTTCTACTCCAGTTCGGATGGACAGAGTAGGGGACTGGGTGGTTGTTATCGAGTTGAGTCGGGGTTGGGTAGTGGTCCTTCACAGCGCGCATTCGCCTCCAATCTCTCCCTTTCTTTTCTTTTAAAAAAAAATCAAATTGATTTTCTAAGGAGAAGGCTAAGAATAAAAAATAATGTAGTGTGTAGAATTAAAAAAATGAATTGTGGTGTTAGGAGAAATTTTTGTAGTGTGAATAACAACTCTCAAATAGAAATTCCTGAATGAGACCCCAGATCCTCTGAAGTCTATATTTCAAGTTTTCAACATTATATTTCATTTCATGAATTTCATAGAAACGGATCCAACGCGGCCGACAAACTTACAAAATGCTTCCATTACAAGGGAGTGAAGCTAATGTTTCCAGCCCTTCGAATGTCCATCCACCGCGTACGGTTCCAGAAATCCAATAAACTGCACGCAGACTATCATATATTTCCCTCAGATTTGCATCTCTATGTTGTCCAACATATATATAAACTTGGCGTGCATAAACGCCTTTCCAATCTAGGTATCAAGAACGTGCCTATGAGTAGCTAAAATGAAGAAAACCTATGCATGCACAATACATGAAGAGACAAAATTAGAAAGACGGACTTCAGCAAACAAAAATATACCTTGGTTCCATCTACAGACCACCGTGCACCATAACCATCGTCGTTCCTGATCTCAAAGATGGTTCCATGTGGTCGAACGATATGCATGTTCATCCAGCTACAGTTAGCCAGCAGATGGTTGATGACATTCGTAGCATGCCTATTCTTCTCAGTGTCTGCAGTCATAGGTCGAAAGGGAAAACATCTAAAACTTCAAAGAACATATGCAAGGTATAACAGACTTTCATTTTGCAACAAGAAAAAAATTCATGATATTGCTAATTGCTTATTGCACATGTGCGTTGCTTGAGGAAAGAATTAATGATCCAGTAGATCTCAAAGATCATTAACTTATCAAGGAACACAAATGTAAAAGATCAAATAGTCTCTGTTTATCTTATCACCTAACGACTAACATGATTTGTTTCACCCTATTCCGATTAATTTTATGGCAAAGCTCCTTGAAATAGTAAGTAGTGGCAGTAAAAAGATTAATTTTACTCTTTAGGCATAAACAAAGGGAACTGACCACTTCCACGTAAAGGACCCCAGTATCCTTCACTGCTTCTATCAACATGTTTTGCTAGAGCCCTGGCACCATTTGTCAAGGTCGAACCTTTAACCTCGAGCCAAAAAGAACAGAAAACATAAGCAGCCACAGATTGATGCAGCACCATTTACCAATAATTACAAGCATCGGTATTCAAATCACCATTTGAAGCAAATCATGAATGATAGCTGCTGTAAACTATGATCCTTTCATATAAAGGGCTAGAAAACAGAAATTGTGAAATCAACTCAATGTTCGAGCTTGGACCAGGACACAAGGTGCACAACTGATTTCTCTTGTTTCTGTCTAAGGTTTCTTTAAATATTCAGAAAAATGTAATATCAGAGGGAAGACAAATACAACAAGAAAGAAATACGAATTGAAAATTAAATGAAAATTCCAGGTAACCGTCATGAGGTACAATCATACATCGGGATTGTGTGGTGCGGAAAATGTGGATAGCAGAGTTGAGGTTGAGGGAGGAAGTAATTCTGGATTTGTTCCCACTGTCTCTACAAAGCCCAGAAGTTTTTGAACACCACTGTAGCTCAGACCCTGCAAAATCATGCAACTAAGCTTAAAATAAATGTTGCCCCAAAGGCACATCTACAGGAATTTAAGTAAAATGTTTCGACTTCTAGAAAGTTAGGAATTTCATACACGAGATGCAAATGCTTGAAGAATATTGCAGGCTGCCTAGAACACTTACTGAAAGTATGGAGGCCATAATAACACAAAGCTGAGAAGTTGGTATTCGAACATATATAGCAAGAACACCGTTTGATCTTTCCTTTTCTTCTGAGTAGAAATTTCTATAGATTTGGACACCTGAAAAACCCGATCAACAATCATAAGCATTAAGGAATATGGTGAAGGAACAATGTGGTGTTCCGAAGGTTCTGAATGAGCAAACTTCCACGGTAAGGAAACAGGGTTATAATTCAGTATCTATTTCAATAACATAATTTTTCATGCTGGGTAAAAGTCCTACTTCAGAAACATACATGAGAACTTTATGTATGAGAACACATCCCATTTGTAAAATTTAGACAGATTTTGTATATAAATACTAGTTATTTACTGAAAACATATCCAGTTCCATTACTACCTTCTTCAATGCTTGTTACCCCCGGAAGGACACTTGCAAGACTTTCTACTTCCAGCATCTCACGAAATGAAGAATATTGCCTGACATCCTAAAAAAGCTAGAGCTTTAGTACATGAGAAGCCTTCAAGGTCACATAAAGAAATTGTATGGAACTTCCAGCACCTGAACTTGAAGCGTCAGGCACTTGTTGACGAGAAGCACATGTCCAGCCTGTATTCTGCCCCTCCCCCCCCCCCCCCCCCCCCCAAATAAGACAAGATACCATGAAGTAATTAAAAAAAAGAAATTTAACAACAAAGAAGCATAATGCAGAACTTCATAAATTACTGAAAGTTTTGGGTATGGTTAATTCACTGTAATATCTAGTGAAGAATTAATTTGTTTCTGTGTTCAGCACTTTCCCTATTGCTATGATAATGGACTGCTCTACTCCTGTTCCATGTTGTAAATTTCTGGAAATGGACAAATGGTCGATGCTTAACACAAAACATATGGCATCAGAATCTTCTCACTTAGGTGGCGACAGGCGAACCTTCTAGTTTTGATGTGCCGAAATAGATGCTTTTTCCATTGTGATATGTTTTGAATAAATACCATACAGTCTGGTGGAATAGCACATGACTACAATGTATTATACCTCTTGTAGTTGCCAACTGCACACCTTCCTTCAATCGTTTTGACACCATCTGTGTACAAGTGAAAACTCTTCTTAAAATAAGGGAAGCTAATATAATAATCCCAGCAAAGAACAAAGTACAGAGAATTTTAAAGCAAGAGATGAATACCGCTGAGCAGAGAGAAGAAGGGCTCCTGGACGTGAAGCTCAAAGGTAACTTCTTTCAGCACCTATATAAACAGGATGTCAGCAATCAAGTATCTCTGCAGCCATCTGAAAAGAAGTAATAAATATCTTTTCAGTCGTACAGTCAGTAAAGCAGAACCCTTTTCCACAATCATCTTATTCCATTCTTCATCTTTCTTCCTTAAGTTCAGGTCTTCATGCGCAGGTATAAGTTCTTTATATGATGTACATACAGCTCCAGAACGTATGGACTGATATAGAGACGATGCCAGTCGCTTGTATAAAGGATGTGATGGAACTCCACTAAAAACTTCTGATTACAATGGCACGACAACATCAGTAACTGAGTGGCAGTGATAACATATCTAAACCACGACTTAAAATAATGAAGCTCAGTATAGAACTAAGATAGAAAGCAAGCCCTATGCGCATTTTGTTCTTTTTACTAAATTAACATTCATCCCTCTTCAGCACTAGTGTCATTGCACAGGATGTTGAATTTTCTGACAGTATAAAATTTCACCTTTGAAATGTGTGTACAGTGTACTAAAACGGCTAATGTATATTTATATATCTAGGCTGCAAAGAAAACAATTTGACACACAATAAATACTCGCATAAACAGAAAATAACATATTGACTAACATTTTAAAATACTGAAGTCAAAGAACTGCATATCCACCACCACTCAGCCCTCACCTATCATCTCTTCTTATATTGATCTTTTAGATTCTTTAACTAGCATCAATTTCTAATCAAAACGCGAATATTTTTGACTGTTCTGTTGAAGATGTGAGGCCCAATTCTCACCACAAAACTACAACATGCATAAGTATCATAATTCTATTTTTATGTACAGTTCTATACATGCATGTGTGTGTTGTGTGAATAATGTAACAAAACACTAGCATTGCCAATACTAATAAAAAAAACCGCAGAAATGGACAACAAACTCCTGCAAATGCAAAAACCAAGACAGCATCAAAACTGCAAAGAGGCAGAGGTGAAAAGGGGGCAAAAGGTCCAGATTTCAACTGCGGTTGCCAAGGTACAACTGCTTATGCAAAGAGTACAACAAGGGAGGGAATTCGTGCAACCATGAAAAGAGCAGCCAAATACCGGCGTTAGTGTGAAGGGGACTTGATGGATCGTCTCTGAGAAGGTCGGAACAGTATTCAATGGAGAGGCCGGTTTGGAGTTTGCCTTGTATGGAGGAAATGAGTGTGAATTTCAGCAGCTCTTCTACGCAGTCTTTCAGTTCCCCCGTCGGGACTCCCGGTGACGACGGCTGCTGCGGCGGCGCCTCTTCCATCTCTTGTGCTTGAATAGTTTTATTTTTCAGAAAAGACTAATCTGTACTTTGTGAAGGCACAATTTTGTTCCCCTTTCCGTCAGTAGTTGCTAGTCTAGTGCGTGAGCTATACTAAAAAGTAAATAAACGTAACACATTTGGTTTGGATATGATATTTATAGGTGCAAAAATAGTGTCAATTTGAATATCAACTACTAGTAAACATTCTAATATTGGGGGTATAACATGTATACACAAATACATAAATAGTTCCCCCAATGATCTTTGATTTTTGAGTTTCTCTAAATTTGCCGGCAAAATTCATCCACAAACAAGAGCAGTGGTGTGGTATCACCATCTAAACCACCACAATAATATAGTCTTGAATTTCACTAGCAAGAATTATATTTTTTTTTAGAAATGAGATATACATTTTATCCCTGAAAAAGTTAGTACAAATTTGAGTTAGATTACAATTACTTATGGATTGACGGCAAAAAGTACAAATTTTGCAAATGTTGTTTATAAGATTGAAATTTAAACGGTAGATTATTTGATAATTTAAGAGTGCGAATTGAATAAGTTCAGTTAAATCCAAAATATATGTGGAAAACCAAAGCATTTTCTCCTTCTACATTGTTCTTTACTAAAGTGAAAGTGTTACTACAATTTCCACCTCCTCTGATTTGATTAAATGATAACAATAGTATATGATTCATTACAATGCATTACGTAATATACTAGTACATCTGAAACTATGAAAGGTGAAAACCCAACGAAGAATTAACTTAGATATATAGAATGTTGTGGCATGCAATGAAACATCATATCATATAATTCCATACAAAGATTTTAAACTATATAATTATACATTACACATCATATCTTTATTTTACATGATCTAGATTTAATCAGCTTTCTTTTCAGGCCTCTTGCATATATAATTAATTCCTTCACACATTGCTAGCGGCTATTGGCTAGCTCAAGATCTTCTTCCAGGAACCATGCCGATTTTGCGGCCATTACTTGAGTCTCGTTGAATATCCTGCGCGGTTCAAACATGGTATGAGAGAGAGAGAGAGAGAGAGAGAGAGAGAGAGAGAGATTGTATATATTACGTACCATGTGTTTGAGAGCCATGTCCAAGGAGTTCTTAGACATCAACCTTCCAAAGCCAGAGCTCTCATTCAAGGAACTATTCAGTTTAATCTTATTAGGCTGCCTCTCTTCACCATTAGAAGTACTCCTTGAGCTCTCATTCAACGATCCATTCATTTTGATCTTCATCTTCCTATCATCAGCATTCGACATTCGTGCGATCATGAACTTGTCCACCATCCTGCTGCCTAGAACTTGCACTCGGCTTCCACTTCCACCTTGTTGACCTATAGCACCACTGCTTTGATTTGCTGCATTTCCATCACTCTCCAATTTTCTACCCCTTGTCACACTAGGAGAGCATGATTGTCTTCTAATCTTCGTGTTCGTGTTCATGTCCTGCTTTTGTGGGGCCGACATATTTTGATATGTTGGCCTCCCTCGGGTTGCGGATGCAGGCCTGTTTGTTGTCCTTAGATTAGGTGGCGTCTCGTTTGAGACGCCAGATATTGCTGGCCTCACAATAGGTGAGACTCCTCTGTTTAAGGGCTTGTTTGGTTCCATCCTGGTGCTTCTTGACATGTTTGAAGTTGAGAAATTTGGTTGGCTTTCTTTTGGGGTGACAGACTTGATTATGGGTGTGAAAACGGATTTCATTTTATCAGTGCACGTTATGTTTGGTTTCTGGCTCACAACCGGTGCAGTTTTCATGTTTCTCTTCTCGAGCGACGACGGTATACTTGGCCTCCCGGTCGGAGTCTTGTGCCGTTGGGGAAGTTTGGGCTTCAGATTTGGAGTGGTAGCTCTATTGTTAGTAGTGGTCTTGTTTTCTTCTGAGTTCCCTGCAAACTGGTCATGTGCTACACTTTCTTAGATGTTTAGGTCATTTTTAAATACATGAGTTAGATGGTAAAATAAGTGAGCTCATTATTTTCTTTACATTTCCAAGAATCAACCACAAAAATTTTGTACTCTCACTAAAACTCATGGATAAACAGGCTAAGGCTAGTGAATTTCTTTATGTATTAGTACTTTAATCATTAGAATTATGATATTATCCGATCACATCACCTTTTTAAATTTAACTAGTCTTAAATTTATGTTATCTTCAACCATAAAAATCCATATTTAACTTAACTAGTAATTTCATACCAACTACCAACTAAAATATTTTTCCACGAGCACCCGCACATGCGCACCCCGTATCCCCAATCACATGTCTCGATCAATATATGTTATGATTAATAATACTTTTTTTTTTTCTTGTTAATGATTTAATGTCTTAAATCTAAAGCCAAAATACTTTTTTTAATTTGAATTGAAATTCTAAATCCAATATCACAATCATACAAGAAAACTTGAAAAAAAAAACACAATGGTTCTCAATCAAGAAATCAATTATAATTTTACCCTTGAAAGTGGCTGGATGATTGGTATCTCCCTCTGCATGACTAGTTCTTGGCCATTTGCTTCCATCTCAAGCGACGGAAATAGAGGCGTCGCCGGCGGCGTTTTCAGCCTTCAAAAAGTTCACAATATATAACCAAAACTCAATTAATATATTAAGTCAATTATATATAGTTCCACTACAAAAATAATTGATTCCACATGAGAAACATACATATATGATCTGTTATCATAAGAAACTTGATCATATAACAAATAGCAAAACACAATCTACAAAAACCTCTTCAACGAATCAATAACATTTACATAGATAAATTTGAGATGATCATGGGATTCATTAATTATTACCAGTTGTAGTCATTTTTTCCACTCTGATCAGCATGAAATTCAAGCCCTGCTCCTTTTCTTCCTCCTGAATTAATTCTGCACAGCCCAAAGCTTCCTGCAGTACTTACACCAACGACTCGATCACAACTCATAGCTATATATATATAAAAAATTATAAATACCTCTCTCTCTAACACACACATCACACATGACACATGACACATGTATATATATATATATATATATATATATGTACCTAACTAGCTAGGAGCCTAGGACTCACCATTTGCTTCAAACTCTTCAGAAACAGGCTGAAGAAGGCAAGCAGTTTGATCTTTTTCGCGGTTTTTAAGATCCCGAAAAAAGGAAAGCTCCTCATCTCTGTCCTTGAAGCAATTCGAAATCCTCCTAGGCTTGTGAAAAACGTCGCTTGCATCTCTTCTGTTCATCGTCACAAACTTCACAATGTTCTTGCTCTTGCTTATTCACTTTATCATCTATCTTAATTATGTTTTTTTTTTAATCGAACATTTTATAAGATGTCGGAGCTAACGAGGGTTGTTTCTGGCCGTTATATATGGTTGCGAAAGGGAGTGGTATATATAAAATCCATGTTACAAATGATGAAACAAACATTTGATGTTGCCGGCTGAATCTGATTTGGCAAAATTAATAATATTGTATATGGAATAGTTTAGTATGTGACAAAGTAGTCAGATTCTTGAATAAATGCATTTGGCACATTTGTGAGCATTGCAGGCTACCCATGGACTTGCACTTGCTCCATATGTAATCAAACAGATTTTCTGTTGTAACTTGTAAGCGGCGTTTCATATATGGTTTATGGGATTTTAACAGTATTAGAATAAGAGATGACATAAATTTTGTAATGGAGAATCAAATATAGGAGATTTTTATATGATATTTCCACGTAATGATTATGATGTTTCTCAATTTAAATTTTTTAATATATGAATATTACATATGTGACAATTTATGCGTCATTCACACATAAAATAAAAATAATTACAAACCTAATAATAAAATATTCAACCCAAATCGACCACGACAACTTAAGCTTCGAACTAAATATAGCAATACAATCCTCATCATAAAAAAAATATTATAACAATAAAATAGTCAATCTTTAATATTTATTAACTAAACTAAAAAATTAAAAATCCTAATAACTAAATAATTAAACTCAAATAATATTTTTTTGAGAAATTATTAATAATTCTTAACTAAAGGCTAAAATTAGAAATAATTATAGACCCAAATAAATAAAATAACGGATAGCCGGACGTCTAATTTATAGTTATTAATCTTGATATATCTAAAAGTAAGATAGTGTAGGGTAAAATAGTAATTTAAACTTTTTCGCCAAAACCACCCTAGTTCCCAAAATTAGAAAATTTAATATTTATTTTGCTTAAAATAACATCAATATCGTATACTTCAATAATCAACCAATCTTTATATATAATGTAACTAGTATTTCACCCGTGCGATGCACGGATAAAATTTATAAATATAGAAATATTATGTTATAGCAATATTTTAATAACAAGTAATTCATTGTAATAAGGATTAATTACACTTCAAAAGAATTAAAATATTACAATTTGTACTTTGTAAATTAATTCAAATCCCATGTAATGCGCGAGCAGTAGTGGACAAAGCGGAAGTGAGAATGTTGGCTTGAGTAACGCAAACATTGGTGAGAATTCAATGCCCTGAAAACCTAAGGTTCCTTCCCAAGGTTCGTCCACGGAGGGTGAGTTAGGGCCTAAAATTAGGCCGAAAGGCGTAGTTGGACAACAATTTAATAACAAATCATTGCTAAAGATAGTTTTTCCGTCAAAAATCATTCCTAATTTTGAAAATTAATATTTTATTAATAATGTCATTCCACTAAATAATATTTTATTATTATTTGTGAATCATTTTAGCAAAAACTTCACACGTATTCTTTGGAAACACAAAATAATATTGTATATATAGTGTATCAATTCATATATTTTTTCTCATAATTCGAGCCTAATTTCAATTTTAAAATTAGGTTTAAATAATCATTTTTCCCTTTTTTTTGTTTTACTTAATCTCAATGGCCATAATAACAAATGTAAAAATTTCTATAATTCACAATAGTTCTAAATTAATTTTGTTTTGTTATGATAATTTTGTTATTTTTTTCATAATTATAATTTCTACAAATGAAATTATACATACCTCTCATTCGTGCATCGCACGAGAGATACTCTTGTCTATTGTAAAAATAAAAAAAAATAGTTATAATATAATCATTTGACATCACAATTCTTCAAAGTTCTCAGTCTCTTATAAGATTTATACTAAAAAACAAATACTAATGAAAAAATAAAATTCAAGTTATAAATTGGAGCCAAATAATTTGTATGATCACAATTTCAAAAACCTTATGCCTTTTCCTTACATTGCATTACAACAAAATTGCAAACTTCGACAATTAAATCTTACGTGTTTAGCTTTGGGTTGGTAGAAAAAAGGGGAAAATGAATTAAAAAAATCATTCCAAAAAAAAAGAGAAAGTTGTTTAAACACATATTTTGTTTTATTTTGCGGAAAAATTATATAACTTAAAGCAATCATACCCATGCCTTCGTCATAATAGTAACAATGCTAAATATTGGCATATGCCTCAAAGCATATACATATACTCTCTTAGTCATTTCATCAAATGCATTATTCATTGCAATATTAACAAACAAACACATCTAATGCAAAATATTGGAGGGAAAAAAAATGCATGACCAAGTACTGTCATTAGTTGATTATATCTTCAAACTTTTCTCAGTTATAATGGATGATTTAGTTAACTTCATATAAAGATGAGAAAGCGTTGTTGCTCACGATCAGTAGATTAATATCATAATGTGAGAACTGGCTAATATATAAGAAATAAAGTAAATTGGAATACAAATTTGTTCCGGTGGAGATGATCTAGTGGTGGAGTGAAATTATTTAGAGATCAAAGGTCACGGGTTCAAATCTCCTCAATACCACAGGTCGGGTGTGTGAGTAAAAAAAAAATAAAAAAATTGAAATACAAATCCACCAACATATATTATACCAATATAATTTCGTAATGGTAATTATTCTATTAATTAAAAATAGTTGGGTGATATATATATATATAAGTATAGATCGATCTAATTTTGATATTATTTATAAAAGATAAAATTAATAAGTTAATCATTATGGAATCAATCTTCCACTCGCAACCTTCATTCTTTTAGTTATGTTACAGTAGTATAGGGCGCACGTTAGTTAAATTTTTTAAATAATTTTTTTCTTTCTTATTTTTTTTGGCATGCTCTCGTGAAATATTATGGTTTTCAGATTGTAACAATTAACAACACACACCCTTTAGTTATGTGAAAATAATAACAATACAAAAAAAAATAGAGAGAGAGAATAGAACCCGTATTTAGAAAATAATTTATTAGACACGTTCTTAAAAAAAAAACTTTGTATTACGATTAAAATATGTTAAAAAACACTTTGTAAGATAAATCAATCAAATATGTAGAAAGTTGTATAAGAATGTCACAATTCGTAAGGGCATAATATATTTTTTTTTTGTATGCATATATTTATAGAAAAGATCATAAATATCTAATATTACAACAATAACAAACCACCCACCTTGTGAATAACATGCATGCCGAAATGTTTTCGATATTACGTGTGTTGCTGCCAATTAACAACGCATTTTATTAAATTGCGTAGGCTTTCGGGGTTGGTATTGTTCTCCCCTACTTGAACTTTGAACAATAACTTTTGATAAATTAGACTCTAAATTCAGACAAGAACTCATATGGATTCCTTGCACTAAAGACGACAAAAATAGATTACTAATACTTAATAATCAAAATAAAACATTTGCAATATGTTTAATAATTATACATATTATATTTACTTCAACCATCAAGGCTCGTAGCATATTATACTTACTTTAACTATCAAAGCTTGTAGTTAGTTCTATTGCAGTTTTACCAATCAATTCCACGAATTTTTTGTCTATAAAATTTAATTAGATGAACCGAAAATCTTACAAAATCAA
Source organism: Perilla frutescens (assembly GCA_026008535.1). Taxonomy (NCBI): domain Eukaryota; kingdom Viridiplantae; phylum Streptophyta; class Magnoliopsida; order Lamiales; family Lamiaceae; genus Perilla; species Perilla frutescens. The sequence continues at coordinate 45,882,777 of BRKX01000010.1, read as the reverse complement.
CAAACATAAGAAACACATAAATAACTATAAGTTCCGGTTACATCTTTAAGATTATATTTATCACACAGAATGGTTACCACTCGATAAATTATCATCAACGTTGTTGATAGACGAACCGAAAAGTGTGGAAAATATTAATGCACTAACATCACTATTCGCAGTAACCTGTAAAAGTGTTAAAATTGATTCATGGATTATCATAATTTCAATAAATTACAAAATCTAAACCAATAGAAAATTAATTATCAAAAAAATGATATACACATTTTATTTTGGCGTATTTCTCAACAAAATACCAAGATCACGATAACTTTCATACTGAGAGAACAGGTGAATTTGAACAAATGTTGGATTGTTCTATATTTCATATTATTATTTTCTACATTAAAAAATTAAAAGACGTATAAACCATCTTCCATAAAGTCGATCTTCAACTACGTGTGAGGTCTGACAGCCTCATGTGATGTATATACAGCCACCAATGACGTCATGAAGAGCCATCTCGAAAGTTGATTTACCACATGACTTTCCATAAGGTGGTTGTTCGTACAAACCACCCTTAATTTGAATACCAATTTCTAAATGAAATTGCTAGTTTATTTAACCATTTTAACCAAACTGAAAAATAGACTCATGAGAATTTGAGTCGGAATGGAATGATTTATTAAAATGCAAGTAGGGATGGCAATTTACCCGCGGGTAACGGACCCTAATAGGTGCGGGTTTGAGGGGCATTTGGTATCCACGGGCAGCTTCGTGGTTAGAATTCACTATCCATTTAGTTCGCGGGTATGAGTTTGGATAGTTACTATCCGTGCCTGTGAAACCCGTTTACCCGTGAAAATACCCGCGAAAATACCCATGAAATACCCGACTACCCGTATAGTTCAATTGCAGTTATAATAATCAAGCCATCAAAAATTAAAGGCCCATAAATAAATGGGCCCAATTTAATATAGTGTATCCTCATTCCTCAGCCCAATTAACTTGGAATGATATAACTTTATTAGATTTTAATTTTGAACTTTGAATTTTAGTTGATGAATTTGGATATTAACTGTGGATTTGAACTTTGTGATTGTGATTTATGGATTTAAACTTTGATGAAATATGTGGATTTGAACAATGTGATTTGTGGTGAATTTTTTATTTGTGTTAAATTTGTCATTAATTTAGATTTAAATTATGATTCGCGGGTGGCGGGTACCCGACGGGTGGCGGGTATCCACGGGTGGTGGAAGGTACCTGATGAGTATGGGGTGAGCTTTGGCAAGCTAAATCCGGAGTTGCAGTTGCGTGGTCCAGTGATGCGACTTAGAGCCAAGAAGCTGCAAGACTACCTTCAGTGTTTCGTCGGAAAGAAGCTTGAGGAAGAGTTGATGGTTCGAAGTAGTCCCAAGCTGATTATTATACTTTCAATACAAGATGAGGATGAAGAGGCCTAGATGGAATTAGTGCAGATTTTATTTAATTTAATAAGACTATTTTTAGTTGTGGATTTTATTTAGTTTGAAGCCCAAATTAATGTTAGGTGAATTGGGCCTTTAGCTTGTTTTCTTTTATTTTTCGAAATTATTAAGCCCATTAACTTAATAATTTCATTTTTCCCTTAGGTTAGTATTTATGCACTTTTCAAACCCTGGAATAGACAGATTGGATTTGATAACAAACGCTTTGTCGTTCATCCCGTCTCCAAAACACGCATATCAATAGTTCTTGGTAGGGTTTGTGAATTGGCACCTACAAACTCGAAATCAGAAGATTCGTTCGTGCATCCAGTAGTGTACGGGTTGATCTGCCACGAAGTTCTACTCCACACTCGCGTTTCGGATTCTTGTAGATCCGGGGTTCGTTTCGGGTAAGCTTCTTCTATCCATTTCGTTTCCATTCGCCTCCACATCGTGTACCATCACCACCACGCCTCCATACACATCCCACACCATCCACCACGTTGTTACCATCGTCCATATTCAACCCCAGGTCCAGACTTCACATATACAATCCAATCGAGTCATAAATTGTCTAAAAATCACCACCGAGCCATCTCCCAATTTATACGTGCGTTTTGCCTGATTTTTGGATATGTTGTTTCTGCTATACATTTATGCAATGTCCTAAAATTTGAGCATGATCCGACTTCGATTGCTAGGTCAATTGATTAGGTCAAGAATTAGGGTTCTTCGGGTCGAAATTGGGGATTTTGGGATATCTTGGTGTTTAGTTTGAAACTTGACTTGAGATCAGTTTATTTGGGTTATTTATTTGTTAGTGTTCAGTTTGTTGTTGGGTTGGATCATTTGTCAAGTTGACGTGTGTTCGATTCGATAAGCTTCCGCATCGTATTGGTTACATCAGTACCCGTTGCGGGTCACGGGTCGGGTGGCAGGTACGACCTTCGCTCACGGGTACGGGCATGGATAGCCACTATCCGTGCCCGCCTTACCCGATTGCCATCCCTAAATGCAAGCGAATTTGTGAGAATAATTTGGGTTTGGATTGAAAACATGCATTGCATACCTTATTGATCTGTATTTAAATAGCATATCCTTAATTTAATTTTTAGTTTAATTCTCTAAAATCAATCAATAAAATAAGCAAAAAATAAAAGAATCAAGCTTAAAAGCATTACAAATATATACAGGGCTACAATAGATAAGCACCAACTTTCTTTATTTAATATAATATAAATATATATCTTTTCATCATGGTTTTAAATACAAATCGATAAGGTATGCAATGGTTAATGTATGATACATTATCTATCTTTATTTACTAAATATTTGAAGAACTTAATTTCCTCTCCAAATAATCTCATCTTCAATTTTTTGCGATTTTATTTTTTATTTTTTGCTTATGTTGTTGATGAATTTTAGAGAATTAAACTAAATTAATAATTTGCTATTTAATAATGAAAAATTGGAACAAACAGAAAAGACAAATATTGAGAAAACTTGATTTTCTCAAAAAATAATCTCATCTTCAATTTTTTACGAGGCCAAAGCACTCTCCCAATTTTTTGAAGTAGATTGAATGAATTACAAATATTTGTCCAATTAATTACAAGCTTATTTGTACTATTAATTAATTAAAAACAGAACTATTCTTTTTCAAACATTTACATATTGAATAACTTTTAACGAAGATGACGCCAACAAAAAATAAGTGCATTTATTATAAAAGTTTATGCATGATGTTTACATATATCTTAAAAATTAAAAATATGGCTATGATTTTTATTTGTCTCTAATTTAGTTATATTTGATAATTGTATAGTAGATCTATGACTATGTATTTAAAAAAACATTTAATAGTTTTCCACCACCACATGAATAACTTGAACTTTAAATCACTCATTTAAATACAAAAAAAAGTAATTTATGCTTAACATATGGATTGTAAAGTTTGAATGATATATCAGATGCTTGTGTTAAACACAGAAAAACATATCACCATAACATGAAACAGTGAATGATAAAAATTAGCAATAAACTTATCTTTATGATTGGCACTTCAAAAATTGTGTCAATAAGTGGAAAGACTCTCATATTCATAAAAGCAATTGTTCTAAAATTATGAAATCTATTTTTTAATGGAAATCATTTTTTTTAGGTTCTTAGTGAGATAAGGGATTTTGGGATTGAACCTCGTGTCTCACATTCAATACTACTAAGTTATAAAACTCGTGATGCAAAATCATTTTGTAGTTATTAGTGGTTTTTTTAGATTATTATTGAGATTTTATTTTATGAGCATCGTATTTAATTTCATAATTTTCCTTATATTTGTCACGAGTAATATTCTTTTGATAATTAGAGTTATAATTTTATTTGAACATTTGATAAAATGTTAATTATATGTATTTTTGATGCACGGGTCATATACTAGTTAACTATAAAACAAAAATAATATATCCTAATTTAACTAAAAAAAAAAAAGAAAAAGAAAAAAAAGAACCTAATTTGTCTCCCAAGTCCGAACCAGTAGGTTTCTTACACCGCTCCGCTACGTTTTTTCCTGCCAGCGAAATACATGCAGACAAGCTTCAAGTTCTCCAGAAAACCAGAAGGAAAAAAAAAAGGAAAAAAAAGGAAGAAGAAGAAGAAGAAATTGTAAAAATGATGCGAACGAGGTTGTTGTGGTTCAGTCTAGGTTTCGCCTCTGCATCTGGAGCAATTGCGCAGTTCGTGTTCAAGGATCTCTGGACGGATCGCAGTTCCATTGCTTCGCAGGTCAAATTTCACACTCAAATTTAGTATTATATAATTTATATCGAATTTTCAAACTAGTTTTGATTTACGTATATGCGTGTATATATTTCTGAAACTTTTGATTGTTAATGTATGTGCAGCTGACAGAAAAGTTTAATTCGTTGGATACGCGAGTGTCCAATCTGGAATCTGTGATTTCCAACAAACCTATTTCACCTCAGGTTTTTATTTAGTCATTACTTTTTTCTGTTCTTCGTCCGCCTCTCGTTAAAATTTTGTTTGCTGTTTTTGTTTGTTTATACAATAATCTGAAATTTGAAATTGTATTGCCTAAGTTGCAGAAGACAGTGTACCTGGAGCTATTATGTAGGAATAAGTAAATCTCTAATTTATACATGTATAATTTTAAGTGCGCCTATGAACTGCATAATTTTTTTTTGAATGCTGGGTAAATCCTTCTTATTGAAGAAGTGGTAAAGTCCTACTGAATCGGGCGAAAGGCATTAGGTATGTACATTTTTTTCTGATATACTAAACTTAAATCTGTGTGAGGTTTGTTGCTCCTTACAAAAAGCTCAGCAAGGAGTTAATCTGTTCTCCATGCGTTTCTAATTCTCAAGGTTATACCCAAACCCAAGGGCCAAGGGAATGAGGTTGCCTGCATATTAAAAACACAAAAACCACGTCCCCAGTTCCCTGGACTAGGTATTAAAAAATAATTCCAAAGAACTTCTTTGCATCCTCTGAGCCCAACTTCATATGGCCTAGTCCAACTACTGAACCCAGTTTTCCATGCAACTTATTTTGCATCTGTAGTATTTCTTACAAAGAATGTCTACTCACATAGAAGGCTAGAACACAATTAACTTCCTTCTTAACTGCGAAACTAACCCCATTCCTGTAGAAATTCAATTTCTTGCATTGCCACTAAACAGAACTTCCTAGTATTTCCCTTTCCAAATAAGCTACGTCGAGGCTGTTGCAAACAGACTTGTGGAGTCGGTGGGAATTAGAGAAGGATGCTCTTAGTTGAAGCATTTTTGTGGCATCTTACAAACTTTTATAGCATGCATGTACGTTTCAAGCAGGCAAGAGGATCTTCAGAAAACTGTAAGGGCAGACAAATTTCACAATTTGTAAATGTGTAAACCTCATGCTTTCTGTTGAATATCGTGCCATATCTCTAAGCACATAATTAATTATGTTGTGGGTCCGTGGGATACATCCTTTGTTGAGGTTGGTTTAAATAGGTTGAGATTTCTCTTACCAAAAACACATGGATTTTAGTTTTCCTTGGATGATTTAACTTACCTGCACAGTTTTATATCTTGCGTGAAAACTAACAGCTGTAATATTTCCTGCAGGACGAAGGGAATATTGGATGAAGGTTATGATTTCCTGCAGCTTATGCATATGATCTTTAGCTGCTCTATTGTTCCTTCTGAAGATTGAATATGCAAATATGCAATAAATATACATTCTACATTGCTGTTAGAACTTTTGAATGGCAATGTTTCATCAGGGAGATCTTACTATATAAGCGGGAGATATATGTTTCCCTTCTTTGTATGAGTAACATTTTTAAATGAGGCAACACTTTTTGGAGCTACTCTTCCATCTTCACTTGTCAATATCATTTTATAAATTATAGTTTGTTATAAAACTCAATAACTTGTGCTTTGTGATTTAATTATGGCATCATCATTAATTGCTATCCATCGTTGCAGTAGCTTGGACTACCTGTTTAACTTTCAACACAGCAATATTGTTTGAAAATCTTAAAGCACCATCTGAATATGCTATATTAACTTTTTTAAATTGTGTGGCCTGTGATGAATGAGTCCACTCAAAAGTAACATGTACATCCAGATTCTAAGCATCTAAAATGATATCAAGTTCTAGCATAATATCAATGATATCTATTTGGATCATTCTTTGAGCGTGCCAGAGACTAGCTACCCACTCAAAACAACATGCAGACTACATAAGTGATTGAATGCTGCTGAACTTGTTGATTGTGCCAAGTATCTGAACACGCTGATGGAGGACAACAAAGTAATTTAGCAATTTTAACTGACATTGCTACATATTTCAAAAAGTCCATGTATATATGCTACCGAATGTAAGTGCATATGAATCTTCTGCTAAATTTGCTGTCTTCGAAACATTGTAATTCACGGAACCGAATAATTATAATTCATCGGCAGGGGAAAATTCTATAACTTGCCACTTAAGTGGTTTGTCCCCGCATAAGGCAATATTCTGTTCCTTTGGTAGGAAAAGAAGAGAAAAACTTTTTTATAGTTTGGAAAGATTTGATATATTCTCCCATAGTTTTCCTATGATGTCTACTTAATAATCTGGACCATCTTCTGTGTCATCGTTTGTGTGATTTGTTGCTCCACCTTCTATGATACCAGCATAGTGGGGTTTAATGGATCCATCTGATGAGTGATGAGTGTGGTCATGGTGTTCTCTGATTGTCCAAAGGAGAACCAAGACCACTAGCACCAGGGAGAGGAACAACAATGCCGACCATAGCAATCGTATGTATCTCTTCAGTGGCTTGCAATGTTTGTGAAGGATTTCGGACAAGGCATCCTTAACTGGCCCACACTCAACTAGGTTTTCTATGCTAGGATATGCATCGAGTAATATTTGTATTGAAGTGCAGTATGCTCCTATTGTCTTGTAGTAATTCGCAGGAACCAGAATTCCTCCGGTACAGGTGGCCTGCGAATCAGGACAGGCCAGCTGTTGCACAACCTTCAAAAGCAAGAGACTTGTTCTTAGTTGCACATCCTCCTCAAGATAAATTGTTGGTCTTGGTGAGTCTTTCTCTAGTTCTCTCTCTCTCTCTCTCTCTCTCTCTCTCTTACACACACACACACACACACGCGCACACACACAAAAGAAGTTGCGAGTACAAAGTGCAGGCAGGTGAGTTTGTGTAAAGTAGATTTAGTTTTCTTAAATCCCCTTTACCTTAGGGATGTCTCCTATTCGGACAGAGGTGTCTGGACAGTTCCATGGCTGATAGTCGTATGCAGGTGGTGGAGAGAATGGGTTGCAAATCTGAACAACACTTCCATATGATATAGATATATTTATGTTAACCTGCAATCATTTATGTTAAGGATGTAAGCCATAGAATCATTTCCCTTTCTTATGCATGGGTAGTATAGTATCAGAAAAGCATCTAAAAAATGAAAGAGCAATGCACTAATTCTTCCATTGAAACATTTAACATTCATCATGAATTGTAAGAGTCTCTTAATAATTTTGTTCATCATCATTCATCCTTGGCCACTGTGAAAATTGGGAGTGATTATCTTGTATTCTGTCTAGTTAATTATCAGAAGGGGGCTGCTGTGACGAGACCTAGGTGGCCAGTCAGAAAAAAAACACATATCTTCACAGGGAACACAGCTTACCCCAGTGCAAAAAATACGCTAGTTCATTTTGTTTTCAACTTTCTCTCCAATTCTCAAGTTTTAAACTAAGAAATAATTGATAACTTTATTTCATAGATTTTAAGTAAACATAAAGCAACCTTTCAACTATACTTGGAACTAGTTCAAAAACCACGACAAATGGATTAAGTGAGAAACATGTTAATTCATATAGAATATATTTCTTCAAAATGCTGATTGGCTTACCTTGTTCACTATGTTGTGTATGCTTGCACTAACATTAGTTAGGGTTGGTTTAGCAGAAAGCAATTCTTGACAGGGTAGAATAGAACTCAAGCTGTTGTTGTAGGGATTCTTCTGGAAGCCTTCAAGTACTCTGCATGTGTCTCCTGTCAAGCTGAAAATTATACCCCTTAATTGATCTGGTTGGTTTGGAGTCACTTATATAATTTAAATGTTTGTGTGTGTGTGTGTGTGTATATATTCATGCATTTTTTGGTTCATGTCAATTTGTTTGGAGCTGGGAGGTGGAAACTTACTTTTGTAGGAAGAAGCAGATCCCGAAAAAAACCCAACATAGGACAACTAAGATCCAGCAAAGTGCTATTAATCTGCAATAGTATATATCTATGAGAAACTCTTTTCAGTTTAATCAAAATAGTAATCTAAGCACTAATTCTGAGAACTTACACTTGAAGGGGCCTCTGAAACTTTAAAACTCCGAAGGCTGTATTAACAAGAGCATTTTGGTGCCAGTGAAAAAAGGAAAATGCAGGAAAGAAAGCTCGATTGTTGTGACTAGTTGGTGGTTTACTTTCAACAAAAGACTGGTTGGTTTTAATACAACTTATCTTTGGAATCAGAGTAGCAGATATACTTATTTGCCCTTACCTAGTAGAGAAATTACTACAAGTAGAGTTAATGCTATCATCACTGTTGTTATTGCATACCTGCCAATATCAGAAAGAAGTAATAATAGATCTATGTCAGCATTGAGTTAAAACAAAACAGGGAGAGCATTGAGGAAACATACGATGTTTTCAGGCCCTTTTGGATTAAGTGCTTGTTCTTGGATGCATGTGTTTTTATATCAGAAGCCTGAGTCTCGAGCTTTTGGGTTGTTGAAGTTATTAAGTCATTGCCCTTTCCATCAACTTCTTTCAATCTGGTGTTTATTTCCTTCATAGCTCCAGTTATGTTGTATATTGTGCTGGATGCGCCATCTGCTGTATCAAGAATAATTCCTATCACTTTCTTTGCTCTGGAATGGGACTTTGAAATGCCTCCAAAAGCCAGGCCACAGGCTGTTCTGAAATGATAGGAATAGGTAACAATCATTTAAATCCAGTGTTCTGAACTTAGAGAACTAGTTTTGATGTTATATATGTTTTTCACTTATTGCTTATAATTCATTGGAATTTTTTATGTGACTTCTCTCTTTTCATTTATATCCTTATCAAGACAATCAAGAAAAAAGTAGGATTTCTTTTTTGCAACAGAGAATTGTTGCTGCTGCTTTGCTTCTATTTTGTCACTATGTGATAAAGAGTAGATGTGCTGCCTATTACTTACACTGCAATGAGCGTACAGAAAATTTCCAAAAGAAGAGGCATTAGATGGTACCGCTCACGACACGATGATCTGTTCTTGTGCTTTCTGCTGCCCTTACAGCAACCCGTTCTTACTAGAAGAAGTACTCCATACCCTAGACCGCACAGGAGCCATATTAGTGCAATGGCATATCCAGATATGCCTGTAAAAGCTGTTGACTGCACAAGAGCGCGAATGCATTTGGTTATCTGATCAGTTAGTCCTTGCAAATTTTCTCTCTGTTTTCACATGAACATGCAAGTTAACTACATGCTGTCAGTTTTCTTTTTGTAATAGAGAAAGAGATGAGGCACTTAAGACCTTGCCCCGATACTTACACTCCAGTAATGGTTATTTGTTACGTTATATCCTCCTCTGTATTTCTTCAAACTGTTTAAAGGGTCTATTCTTACAGTATTATCCATATCTGTACTCCCTTCTGTTAAAACTCGTCCTGAAAGTTTAAAAGCCATCTTATCAATTTTCTTACCAACTGTGCAGACGTGTAAGCTACAGAGCTTTCGTACAAAGTTTATAGCCACATCAAAATTTGTGCAGAGAATCAAAGGAAGACATAAATAAGTCACCTGCTTCAGAGCTGCCAGACAAGATAAGTACTCCTGCAACTCTTGTGAAACTTAAGGCGAGCATCACAAGAATCACATGCTTTGCCATCCATGTTCCACGAAAGGTTCTCATTTCTTTTACCTGTCAAACTAGTTTTTTTTGGGGGGTTTTTTTTTAGGGTACCTGAGAAACTAGTTGTTAACGATGTTTTGTGTATACTTTGGTAATGGTTTGGATAAGTGATTTACCGGATGTTTAACACCAACCTAGGACATGAGAAATATAGAAATGCCTAACCTATCACTATGTGTAGAGCTTCTTGTTCCCAAATACGAGAAATAAGCAGAGTTCGGTCCTGCTTACACTCGAACTTGTGCCGGTCAACACACATCCCACCTTTTGTTTGGTGCATTTAGTAGTTATTACTCGAGGAAGTAAGTTGGGGATAACCTAACGGTATTTAGAGAAAATAGTGGATTTATTTGTTAATTTTATAGTAGAGGCTATAGTCAAAAGTTCTGTGTAGGTGTGCAGTAAACATTAGCATTGAAGACTAGGAAAAGAGAGGACAAGGGAAAATGTACTTTTAATGTGAGATAAAGAGACTGAACTATGCTAAAAGAAGAGAAAAAATGCTTATAGCTTTGTAGAATTAGCTTCCTATATGTTTTTTTTTCCGTCATTAATAAATTGGCAGGAGTCGGCCTATATGGTTGAGCATTTCTCATGTCAAGTGTAGGTGGTGAAAATTGAAAATGTATTATAAATGGTGTTTTTATTTCGAGTGTAAGTCATTAATGCATGCGACGTGTATAGACTATATAGTGTTGATGTGAGGAGATGAAGGAAAGAGGGGAAGCAGTGAAAATCATGAAAAACTCACGGGGAAAATGAACTGCTACTTCTTTTTCCTCAGCAAAATTCGTGTCACAGAGCTCTAGTTTATTGTACCTCTGCTTATGAAGTTTTGCTCAGGCAGCCAATTTAAGTACCTTCAGATAATGAAAATTACAAAAATAAAATAAAATAGTGATCTTTTTTTTTTTTAAGTTTTTCTCTCTTTCTCCATTTTATTTTACTGAATCTAACTAAAGAAAGGTAATAATATAGGCGTGCAGCTATTCTTTTACTACTTACGTAAAAGGTCATATTTGATGAACAAAAGAGATGAGATGAATGAGTATTCAACTAAAACATGTCACTCAGTTTTTATAATTTAGAATTGTTTATTTTGCGTCACATTTGAAGGATTTTACGGGTCTATATATATAGCATATATGATCTGCTGTATGCAAGCACAGGCAAACGATGTATATTATATTGAGGTCTTAGCATACCATGTCCTTATAAGAATGGTGTGATTGTAAAGGGGGAAAGCATTTTTCTTGGACCCTACATTTTATTACGTATTAAATTAGGCAGCCCATTGGGTCACATGTTAAAAATACAATACATATTTCTCATTTTTAGTCCTATTTTAAATTTTCTACATTTTTTTAAATTGACGGACCAAATGGAGCTTTCCCTTAGACACCCCCAAGCCTTAGGTTTCCGAAGCCCTCAACCAGTTATGAGATTTGACGTTGAAAATCTCAACTCCAAATTCACGTTGAAAATTGCGTACACAACTTGCAGTCGAAACTTCTTTGGTCCTTTTTTTCGTAGTTCGGTATCCAAACGACAAATTGAAGATATCGTTTGGAAGTCATCACATGGTAAGAGCTGATACTCGTATTTCTTGGTATTATCACCGGAAACAATTGAAATATGATCGAAATTTTTTTGCTCACAAACATGCACTACAATACGCAGTTTTGGAAATAAGTTTTGATCTGTCATTTTTAAGAAATTGCAAAAAAAAAAAAAAAAAAGAAGAAGAAGCGGAAGAGAATCGGAAGTGAGCAATATTATTGTTAGAATAATATTTCAACAGATGTGGTACGCATGGTACCAAATAGTAAGGGGACATGATACCAAAAGAGGTATAGATGTTATATTAGAAAAGAATCACTAAAATGTTGTGTAAATAAAGCATATAAATGTCCTTAAAAAACAGTATGAATGAACATAAAAACTGAGTTTAAAAAATAAAATAAAAAACTAAATAAATAAGAAGGGTTTTTGACGGACGAGATTAAAAAAATTAACTGAAAATTATCCTAAACCCAGGCATGTATCTCTTCAGAGAGAGTTCCCCACCCCCCTAAAAAAAACTAAAAAAAGCCTTTTAAAACAAATATAAAAATAAAACAAAGCAAAGCAAACCACACACACACACACAACTTTTTAGAGGGACAAAGGGAGGTGCAAGTTTTCATGTAAATTTAATTTATCGTTTATGTTCACATTGCTGCTATAGAATTCTATTAAAAACTCATAAATTATTGTAGAAGCGATGAAAACTCTTCATAACATTTAAGAGATAACTTAATATATTTAATCTTTGCCTAACCCAGAAATTAACATAAAAATTCGTATAAAACATTCGACGTATCAAAACTAGAATCTCGATTAAAATACATATTATTTCATATATACCACACTCAAGATCATTAAAAAATCCCAAAAAAATTATCTTTAAAAGAGAGCACCGTATATAGACAAAAGACAGCCAAAAATGAGAAAAGTTCTTGAACAAATTAATTATTAAGTTTTTTAATGGTGAAAAACAAAATTTCATGCACATATAAAACGATTAGCTTTTAAAATAAATAAATAAATAAAAACAATAAAATAATCTCACCAGCTCATAGTGTAATGGAATGTTTGTAGATTAGGCAGATTCTGTGAAACAAAGGAATTATCTTCCCAGGCTTCTTGATAGAGAATCTGCATGTTGTTTATTTTTCCCCTTTGACAACTAAAACAGAAAACGAAAAAAAAAGTAGAGGGTGAAAAGTTTGAAATTTGAATGGTAGAGGTAGTTCATATATAAATAGGATAATAAAATATTTTTGTGAAATTTGGAAAAGTCAAAATGAAAACAACAAATGTAATTATAATTCTACAGACTGATAATTTCCCCCCATTTCTCATAGACATTGATAGTTCATTATGATGATTAAGTTATTAATTAATGTTTTCTTTATATCCCTAAAAAAATAAAAAATAAAAATATGTTGTACCTTAATCAACGAATTGAATACATATATAGACATGCATTATATGATATTCATTCAAATACTGTATTGTATAATCAGTCAGTTGGAAGAACAAATATTTATAGCAATATGTACGATTGATTTAAAACTTTGACGTAATACAAAATAAAATAAAATAAACATTGATTAGTTAAGTTATGTACTGAAATATCCTGATCATAAAAACCTCAAATACATTAAAAGCTGTATATTTTTACGTGAATTTATTTTGATTAATTAGATTGATTTTGGGTTTTGATTCAAGATCAGAACAATGAATTTTACATGGGCTATTTTTTCAGGTGAAATTAAATATTAGCACGTCTCAATACACATGAGTATATGACATATCACATGTGATCCTTTTGTTGAAAGATTTTAATTTAATGAAGTATGTAATTGACATTTCTAAATTTACGTTCTTAGTCCTCCAAATAGGGTAAATTACACTATGATACCTACATTTTTTCCTCTTTTTAAAAAATAATCAACTTTTTCAAATTAATAAAAAAATATCAATTTTTTCAAAATAAAAATAAAAATATAAATCTAATATTTGATCAATTTTTCAGCCCGAAAATCATATGTAATTGATTGTATATTAATATTTCTATTTCCTCGGTTGCGTAAAAAAAGATCCTCCAATCAAGAAATTTTAAAATACAATCAAGAAATCTTATATGTACGATTCTTGAACCGTAAATTTGATCAAATGTTAGATTTGCAAAATTCAATTTTTTTGAATAAAGTGGGTATTGTATTGTTAATTTTGAGAAAGTGAGTTTTTTTTTTTTAAAGAGTTGAAAATGTAGGCATCAAAGTGTAACGATCATGATGTGAGATCAATAACCATAGTGATAAGAATAAGATACTTTTCGAGCGAGCACGACCTTCAATTTTTACTACTGCAAGTACAAGCTCAATTTACATGCTCTCCGTGAGCGCATGCTCCTTCAAGAGATTTTGTTTAAGAGGAGTCTCGTGTGAGATGTGTCAAAATTCATAAGACATGTTAAAAGTCAAAATTTTGAAATATTAATAAAATTATAAATGTGCCACCTAATATATTCAGGGGCTTGAATCCGGATTTGAACCATTTTTATAATTTGACACGTAAAACGGGCCCTCACTATTTTTTTTACTAATAATATGTAACAACCATCCTATATCTATCTATTTATACATATATTAAAGTAAAATTGTACGGGTAATTAAAATTATCATAAAAAAATCAGTCAAATCTTGATTTAAAGAATATTTCTGCCCCATTTCTTCTTTTTTCTTTCTTTTTGGATTTGTTCCTTTTTTTGGCCTTTTCATTTTCATTTTTTTTTCTTTTTTTCTTCTTTTCTTTTCTGCCCTATTTTTCCTTTATTCTTTTCTTTTTTGTTTCCTTTTCGATTATTTCTTTTCGATTGGTTCCTTTTTTTTTTTTCTTTTCGTTTTTTTCTTATATTTTCATTCTTTATTTTTCTTTTCGATCTTTTCTTTTATTTCTAACACCTTTCAATTTTTCTCCCTTTTATTACTTAATATTTTTAGGTGCATGAACGAGTCCACTATTTTTCTAAAAAAAAGTTCACTATTTTTTTTAATAATTAACATTAATTGTATTTATTTAATATTCTAACTCTTTTATTTATTTCTTTAATATATTTTTAACATTTATGTATAACTCCATTGTTTATTTTGTTTATTAACATTAATTCTACTTATTTAATATTATAACCATTGCCTAATTAATATTTTAATTGATTGCATTGTATTCATTTTCTGGACTTAGTTATGTGATTTCATAATCTATCACTTTCATATTAAAATATTAAAAAAATAATCCACTCAAAATTATTACATTTCTTTGTAGTTTTTGAATCATAATTGTTTTGCATTTAAAAATAAAGTTTTCCTGAAAACTCTTTAGATTAGTCATTTATCATGATTTGCAAATCTCTTTAATGCTTTAAAACTCTTCATCCCGTGTGAATATGTTAGATAAATAAATTGATGATTCACACCCACTTTAGTAGGGATGAAGGATATAGATGTTGCATCCATAATAAAGATAGACACACTCACACGTTTCCTCTCAAAATTAGAGTTTTCATTTCATTATATTATAATTGTTGAAATTAATTTATTATTTAACATGCTATAGAGACATTCTTTTCTGTAATGTATTTTTTTGCCAAACCCAATAATTTTTTTATGTAATTGTAATTATTAAGTGAGAAAAAATAGTTGTGTGAAGTTAAATACTTGAATTGTCAACAATTACATTATTTTTTATTATTTTTTTAGGAGAACAATTACATAAAATATTAGATAACAACATAGAACAGAAAAATGTTACGTCAAAATTTAAATAAAATCCCTATAAGGTTTTAAAAAAATGATTGCTACACCAAAAGATAATATCAATTTTATATAATGCTTTATACATATTTGATTATGATAGTTAGGCTAAAAAACACAACATATATAAAATAATATAACAAAATTATATTGCCCTAATTATTTTTTACAACTCACAAGTTATGTATTTTGTTTGATTAATATTTAATACCATATTAATAGAATGATACCAATAATAATGGTTACTAATTTTATATTTTTTAGTTTATCTGATGTTGTGATGTTTGTGTAATTACATACTCCTCCGTCCCATTTTAATAGGTTTGTTTTCTTTTTTAGGATGTCCCTATATATAGGCATGTTTCCATATATATTTAGATATTTTACTAACATATACCCCTACTTAATATGCTTACATTAAGCATAAATTCATTGTCAAAGAAAATAAAGAGAGACATAATAGGAAGTTTCTTGATTAATTATCTTTCCCAATCATTTTCTTAATCTCCGTGAAAAATCTCAACCAGCCTATCAAAATGGGATGCAGGGAGTATAAATATTTTGAGTATATTTAAGACCCACAATATTTTCTCACTCGATTACAATGTGACCACGTTCAAAATTCAAAATATTAATTTATAAATATCGGTACAATGTACTAGTTTAAATAAAGGGATAAGCCTAATGGGATATATAAGATTGATAGGATAAAGTAGTTTAAATAAAGGGATAAGCCTAATGGGATAGATAAGATTGGTTCGGTTGATGGAATAAATAAGATTGATAGGATAAAGTGTGATTGTACTGTTCATACAAAAAGAATAATATGTTGGATTGATTGATTGAGATTTTGATAGTTTGAGATAGATTGTTAATATTTTATTTGGAATGAATGATTATGATTAAAATGTAGTTGAATACCAAAATTGCCCTCCACATAAATATTCATTATTAATTTCAAGGTTGCAATTATTTTTTCTCAAAAAATTTTGAAACTAGAAATATGGACGGCTAATTAAATTACAATTATGGATTTATAGTAGAATTTATGGTGGATTATTATTCTTATTTTCAGTGTCTTTAGTATTTTATTTAAAAGTGATTTCAATGAACAATAGTTTATACATAATATGCACTTGTGTAAATATTCCCAAAATTGAGGGTAGAAAGATTTAAATATTAGTTAATTGAGGATAATTTTAGTTGAGTTATTATTATTATTATTATTATTATCATTATTATTATTAGTAGTAATAGTAGTAGTAGTAGTAGTAGTAGTAGTAGTAGTAGTAGTAGTAGTACTACTACTACTACAACTTTGTTTAAAAGTAATTTTAAGGAAAATTAGTTTATGCATAAATTATCCGCCAAATGAGTGATAAAAGTAATTTTGTGTTAATCAAAGGCAGGATGGATTTAATTGGGGTGATAAATTATCCGCCAAATGAGTGATAAGAGTCCGAGCCCGTTATCAATACCGGACTCCTAATCCTAACTAAACTATAAATCTTGAATAATAAAGCAGCAATTAAAATATCAAACACCAACTAGGAAATTAACACGTTGAGGGCACACATATAATATTTTCCCAGTTCCAAAATTATAGTGATATGTTCATTTTTATATCTTAATATCCACTTTCCTAAATTTCATTTGTAATAAATTTAATTATATATCATTATCTATATATATATCGTTAAAAATCTAAACATAACTTCTTCATTCAACATGACATTAGAATCATATAAGAAAAACTCTATGTTCGAAGTATTAACACAAAATATTAAACGACTCTCCTCTCTAGTCTCTAACATCTCAAGCAAATTAAATCCAACACTTGCTGCAAGCATCAAGTTCTAGGAAAATTACAAATATATTCAACTACATATTTTTTTTTGTTTTTTTTTTTTATGTAACGTTTTACAACTGAACAGATTTATATGATGATCCAATGCTGGTAACATGTCACTCTATTTATCAATCAACTGAAATTTCGGAGATTTTAAGGTACAAAATATCCTCCCAACCAACTATGAAATGCCAAAGATATCAATTCTACCATTTTCAATACATTCAGTTAATTTGTTTACCTTTGCTGTCAAACAAGCTAAGATAGCAAGGACACGTCTACCTTTTCTTTTTCATCGCGAATTTCAGCAATGCCAGGCTATTGGTGATCACAATCTGCAAGTTCTTGATCAGTTGCTCGATCATAGTTGGATAGGGAAATTAGTCGTTGGAGGAAGGATGGAGCTCGCTAGCTCTTCGTTCATTTTAGGGAGCGGAGGCATTCTCTTCATTGTTGGCCCCATGTCGTTCATGCTGAAGTTCAAGGCAATCCACAGTTATAAACAAGAAATGATGCATGCATGCATCAACACAGAGCGAAGAATATATAGAAAGAAATCAAGAATAAAACTCATTGAATAGAAAAGAACTAAACGAATATTGTTGATTTTGCTCTTCCATATCATATATGAGCTTAAAGTAGTGTGCTTATAATCCTCATTGGCTCATTCGTGTATTGTATATTCGTCTATGTTCCGTTTGAACTTGTATTTAAGAGCAAAGTCTATGTGACATAAAATGGAAAGTGCAAATATTTTTTCATGTGAAAACAACTGACAAAGAATACATGCAAGCAAGAGACTAATCATAATATCTCATATATGTCTAGTTCAAATGAAAATCATGGTACCATACTCAACTAAGAAAATATATGTTGTAAATCAAGAAACTGGCGACGTACTTGGTCAAAATTTGGAAGATGTTGTCTCGAGCTTGACTCAGAAGTCCAATGTTTTCATGTAGCTGTAAACACATGACATAGAGAGTACATTAGTCGTATCCATCAAGAAAGCTCCTTTTCGACAGATTGTTGCATTTATTAACTATTCGCATCAATGTTGATCATCATGAGACAAAAGGTATCCATTTGTAACAGGAATGATCAGAATATGCTCGTATGAATATCTGTCACACACATTAATGAACTTAAAGGTAATTTAAGGTTTTTTTTTTAAAGGAAGGATATGACAGTTCATGGACATTGAAAATATTTGCATACGCAGATATTTATAGGATAATATCTCAAATTATTTCTACTCTTTACGAAATAGAAGACTTTACCTGATGTGTTGAAAGATTTGTGGATATCTGTTTGAAAGCCCAAGCATTCTGCTGAAGAAGCTGGCGAGTGGCTCCGTTGATATCTGCACAGAGAGTACGAGTACATGAAGGCGCTAATAGGGAAGATTTTACGTGTAGATTTTCAAACTTTGACATTCCATTTGTAGAATTTCTTGCTTTTTAACGTCTAAACTATGGCCCTTAAAATGGAAATTGTCTAATCCCAATTGATTGGTGACATCGTGGTATTTCAGTGCTTCTCTTTATCCCAAACAGAAATCATGTACATGAAAATTTTCAAATTAGGCCATGTAGATATAGTGCATCCCCATGCAACTCTTTCAGCCTATGCTACTTTCAAGATTTCCTTCTATCGGGAAAGGAGTCGTGTAATCCTTCATGCATCTCTAGGACACATTTTGCAAAACAAGAGTAGCTTTTAGTGATTGGTAGGTTCCTTGGTTATCTTCACTATCTTAGCCACCCAAAATCAAACGTCTAGTTTCTTTAACTGAACAAGAGACGGGATTTTTAGGACATTCTATAAAATAAGTTTGCAACATGAATTGATTTCATTTCAAGTGTGAGCCTTCTCTAATTCCACAATGTAGATTATCGGAAAACAGACCTACTGGCAACTGCAGTTTCTACTCTCACTATGAGTCTCTACCTGCATGGCGGCGTAACCACCAATGCTTCCTCTAGTCGAATGCCACAGCCAAAATGAATACGAGCAATCTTGTGGCAGACAGACCTTGATCAAAATGGAAATACTAGTTATGTCTTGAGAGAGGTTTACCTGCATGCTATCTACTGAGGAGGCCACCCTGAGACAATATCTAAAACATATACATCTAAACTCATATATCTAAATTACTCATATATTATTTGAAAACTACTTCAAGAACGGGTTGTGGTATGGACACCGGCCTATTAATTGTTCATGAATCACCAAAATACAGTGCAAGCAATATGATAAAGAAGTAGAAACAAAGCAAAATTATTTAAATCTGAAGAAGGGAAGCTTATCTATTTGAAGCATTCCTCCAACATCATTTGGTATCCATAAACAACTAACATATTTTTATAAAAACTGTATCACGTGGCCTAGATGAGTTTAGGCACTTAATTAAACAATGACAGTACAGATTCAATCAATCAATGTAATCTGCATGCAATCATGGAGGTTCATAACTAATATTTAATTCATGCAGAAGAAATAACAAATTAATATATTTTGATTCTAAACCAAAGAAAAACAGAAAAGATTCCAACCATTGTATGGAATGTTGTCATCATTGCAATTGGAAACCATTCCTGGAGCTTGAGATGGACCCGATTGGATAGATAAACGAGAAGGTTTTGCAGAAGACTCAATGAACTTTTCCTGGCAAAGAATGTAATGTATTCCTTAAGCCGTGGAAGTCTACATACAGGTATATTGAAGCAAGCATATGGAAAGTAACAAGACAGTGGAAGTGAAGAAACTATCATAATTCATAAGTCTCATAGAAGTAGTCGATCATCCCAAAATGGTTAAATAGTAACTAAATAATGGCTTACAATTGAATAATTTTATGACCTTTGGAGAATAAATGATGCTCCCAGAAAAGGAACATTCTATAGCGCTTATATTTTGGAAAAGAAAGTATTCATCAAGGAACTATTTGGCCTTCTATGGTTAACCAGTTCAGAAAATCATTTCGAAATAAAATTATGCAAAAATATAGTTATGGAGCACGTCATAAAGGTTTTAGTCTTTCGTTGAATCCATATTGACTTTAAGGTGCAGCTTGAGACGTCACGCATATACACAAAGATCAATAGTAGCCACAATTTATGAAAGAAATACTAGCTTTTGACCATCTGCCTTCGCATGATTAGAATAAGTATGTTAATTTATCTTCTTCATATGAATTATATTTTACAGACTCCAGAATAAACACGCCACTCCTCGGATAATTCCATATGGCATTTATTGCAATCTGGCCTCGAGCATTAATTCCTATCTTTCCTGCAAACTGCCATTATACAGAGCTTTCTGCACTCGTATGTATATTCTTGAAGAGATCAAGATAAGGGGAATCACATACCTAATATTAGTAAGTTCTTGTCATTCCGACTAAATTCTTATTAACGTCAGAAGCATTTGAAAATTTCCATTTTAATCAAATGGAGATATGCATCAATCTAAATATGGAAGACACATGCATGGGAAAAAGGAAAAGTCGATTCCTAGGTGTAGTGCTTCTTCTGTCATGCTTTATATTGGTACTAGTGGAGAAGAAATGCCCCCACAATACGAACTAGCCACTCCCTAAGGAAAAAAAAAAGCACCAGAAGATGAGAGAATGAAGTTGCAGAAAGTACTTACCTTTCGATCTTTACTTTTCCTCGCATTGAAATCTTCTTTCCGTCTCTTGCTAATTTCTTTCTTCTGCAGAGTCGAATGAATCACTCAAGATAGCACACTAAAATAAACAATATGACAATCAATTCATCAACCTAGTACTAACAACTAACTTATGGACATTCACACTACATTATCTATGAAGCAAGATGCTTTTTATGAACATGATTTTTTTTTTCTAAGTTTTAGAATCCCATCATCTGGATTCTCGAGATGGATACAATGGAGAGATCACCGATTTATGGAAATATTCTTGGATAACATTTAGAGATATGTATAAAAGAAAAACAATAGTTGGCTCATGGATCTTGTCCATCAAGTTGGTAAGCAATATGACAATCAATTCATCAATACCTAGTACTAACAACTAACTTATGGACATTCATTACTACATTATCTATGAAGCAAGATGATTTTTATGAACGTGATTTTTTTTTTCTAGGTTGTAGAATCCGATGGATACAATGGAGAGATCACTGATTTATGGAAATATTCTTGGATAACATTTAGAGATATGTATAAAAGAAAAACAATAGTTGGTTCATGGATCTTGTCCATCAAGTTGGTGCAATCCCACCAACTGACAAAGAAGACAATTCCGTGTCCCCCGTTGTAGAAGAGTTAAATTACAAAATTCTACAGCTAACTAATAGTATTGCAATTGGAACTAATATGCCACTTTCAGAAGATGTATAATACTAGTGAAATTGAGGATAAAACTCACAGTCATCCATCTGCAGCGCAATGCCACATCTCGAACAGTCTTGTTTTTTAGCTGCACGGCAATCTTTGCATAGCGGATTATATTCGACTCCGTGGCATATCTAGAGGGAATAAAAAGAATCAGAATAGGTATTTGAGAAAGGAAGATTAATTACAAAGGAATAATTAGACAACAGTAAAAACATAAAACATATGCAAACTAAAATTAACACTATGCACCTGCTAAGACATGCATTTGCATATAGATCCATAAAATAACTGATTTGGGATATGGAAAAAAATGCTAAAAAATGTCTTCTAACCAAGATTCAGATATTGTGGCAACTGGACGGAGAAACACAACCACAATTAATCAATATTAGCAGAAACTCAATTTTCTTGATGGAAGGTGGAGTAGGGGGAGTCAGCATCCATGAGAAAGGGGTGAAAAAATGTCCTTTTCAATGCCATGAATGGGCACATATCAAAAAAATATTTCTGATTCTGAATTTCCTCACATTTTCAAGTGACTTCTAGATGTTAGGTGCTGTACTACCCACTGCCATTAACATGCAATATTTCTTCTTGATCTGACTAATATACCGACTACAACTAGAGAAGCAACTTAGAGTTGATACGTACAAAAAAAGATCTTCATTGTTTAATGATTAACTTTTCATAGTGTGTCTCTTGCATCAAACTTTAGATTTCAGTCCATAAAACAGAAGTCTCTCTCTTCATTTTCTTCTGCCTGAGTTTTCTTAAGAATCAGCAAGCCAAGTTGAGCTACTACTTTTGCTTATCATCTAGAGAGAGATAGAGAGAAGTAGAAAGACGAATATCTATCTAAACTCTAAAGTACAACGTCACAAAATTGAATACATCAAAATATGATTGCAGTCACCAAGAGAAGTAATAAAAGAGGCGTTTTGCTTTTATGCATAGCGGAAACTACACTTGGTAAAGATGTTGCGCAAAACCAATAATTTTTATATGAGGACAAAAACAAATTGTTCTAGAAAAGAAAATTTACACGATCAAAGTACTTTTTGAAGTGTTGCATTTAAGTGTACAATGATCTTGCTATAGTTGTGTACCCTGTGTGTGCCGTTAACTATAAAATATGGAAACCCGACAACAATTGTCTCTATCAATTAATTACCAACAGCTACCATATCCCAGAAGGTGCTGCAAATCTATAGAGAGGCGCCCATAGATCATGACATAAGTACTAACAGTTAAGATGATACAGTAAGATCAAAACACGATCTCTAATACCAAAAGGCACGATGGTAAACATATGATTGTCAAATAGAAACATGGGAAAATTTCAAGACAGAGGTGCATCCACATCAAACCTAAAATAAAAAACCAGAATCTGCATCACACCATCTCACCTCCTCATCCCTCTCCCCCCCAAAACGTGACTCCAGCGATGAACTAGCTAGTCTAATTTATATGAAAAACTGACAATATAAAGAATAGATGTTAGGAGATCGATATAAATATCACCTAAAAATGAAATAAAATGAACATCCACCTCATTTTTAATCTTCACTGCGATGGTCGATTCAAAGCTTACACATCAGATCACACTATTGTGGAGATATAAAGCAGACATCAACAAAAAGTTAAAAAGGAAAAAAAGAAAAGAAAAGCAATTAGAAGCCAATAAAAATCTCAAAAGCAGACAGGGAAACTTAATTCAAAAGAAAAGATAAATCAGTGACAAAGCTTTGCAAGCTGACCTAGAAACATTCAGTTAACTATTCCTGTCTTATTAGGGCAAGAAACCTAGAACAAAATCCAAATCTCCTCTACCAAAATACAACAAATCACATGTAACATTACCCTTCTTGATCCCTTCAAACTAAAACAACAAAACCAATCCAAATCTGCTCAAACAAAAGGAACCAAGCAACCTCAACACCATCAAAACACAACATGAATAAAAAATAAAAAAAAACACCAGAAATCATACATCCACAACAAAGATGCAAACTTTGCAACAAAATTTCAAGACATCAACGACATCGAAAATCGAAAGAGGCTCACTTGGCCAAACCCTCCTCCAAGAGTGTTTGTTCATCAGGAGTCCAGTCCATGGAAATGGTCTGCTGATGCTGGAAAGTTGGCACACCCCACTCTCCATGCACAGAGCCGCCATTGTAGGGAGAAGAAACAGAGTTATGGCCCTGCTTATTAATCCCACCTTCTTTATAAGTCCCACTTGAGCTAGCCATCATAACACAAACATGCACCAAGAAATTTGAGGATTATGTAGTGATTATGGGATCAAGATTTTTGCTGGTTTTCGCGGCTCAAGAGAAAGGGGAGAAAAAACGTGAATGAATAAACAAAAGTTCGATGCGGAGAAATCGAGGATTAAGGATTAGAACAAAGAGTTTTTGAGCTCAAAGATTCTTTAAGCTACTGAAAAAATTGAAGTGGTGGGAAGGTGAAGGGGAAATAAAAGTAAGATGGAATCTGAAGTGCACGTAGGAATGGGAAAAAAAATAAGAAAAGAAGAAAAGATTGTAATAGTATACAAACAAATGCAAATGGAAGCTGCTTTTTGTGTGCCTATTTATATATTTTGGTGGCACGCGTGTTAAAATAGAACACCATCATATGGCCATACACATCTCCACATCTACAAATGCATATATCACACATATATATATATATATATATATATCTATCGTGTGGATGCTACACCCGTGAAATATATTACAATACATTAGACATCTTTCAAGATGTCTAACGTTTATACTACAAAACCATGCATATGGGCTAATTCATTCACATGAAATAAATATAACTATCTTTTTTTAGCTAAGATTCCTTTTTTTTCATGTTTTTCACCTTCTTTCACTTAGTAATTGACTGTAAATTATTTATCTTGACTCTTGATTATATTTCAACCGTGGCTAATTAACAACTTCTAATTACAAGTGAATAGAATCGAAGTTTTCAATATATATATGTATGTATATTTTGTAGTTTTCCAAAAAGGAATTTGACAGTGGGAGTGGAAAAAATTTCTGGGTTTAGAGAGAAGAGGAAAAAGATTTTTCCTTTATAGAAAAAGGGAAGTGGGGGCTGACGCATTGACAGCATCTAAGGTGTTTTAATTTTTAATTTAAAGAAAAAAAATATATTTTTCCTTTTAAAAAGATGAAAGATTTGGAGGCTTCTTTATACTTTGTCTTGCGTAGTTATTGGCTAGGGAAAAGGGTTTCACTTTAAAGTAAGGTGCAACGCACTTTAAATATTTCTGTGGTGGAAAAACTGACATTTTCACTGACTTAGTAATGATATGAACATCATTGGACTTTGATTTTAATCTCATCGATTTTACCGATTTTTTCATCATTTTTTGGTCGTTGGGAATTTGTTTTCAAACTTTCAGGGTTTTTTTTTTTTTAAAAAACAAACTAGTTTGGTCTTCTCCTTTTGACTACTTTGTTTATTCGTATGTTTGTGTATGAATACTTACTTCGTCCCACAAAAATAATTTACTATTTCTTTTTTTATCCATCTTAAATTTATGTAGTAGTTCTATTATTTCTTTTTTTGTCCATCTTAATTTTATGTAGTTGACTATTATAGTTAGATGTGTATTAAATTTTCTTTTCGTCTTAATATGTCCATACTTGATTTATAATGTTTTGTTTTGGATGAGTAGAGATAAGGATGTATAGGAAAATTTTGTAGCAATATTTATTTTTCGTGTACATGAAATTATATTTTCTTAATGCATGTAAAGAATAAGGAGATTATATTTGTGGGATTGAGAGATTATATTATATTATATAGTTATAGATGCAAGTCTATTTCTTATTCAATTTAATCGAGCCTCATTTGAGCTTGATTGGATTGAAAATAATCAAATAATTAAGTTTAAACATGAATTTTGATAGTTTAGTAAATCCGAACGCGTTTGAATACTTGACTCAAGTATATTCGAAAGAACAATTAACAATTAAACCAATGGACGTGCTAGCTAGTGAGACTTGAATGCTACATTAAAAGTATATATTCTTATTTCACGTGAAAAGTCAAAATAAATTATATAATTGAAACGGATCTAGTATTGTTGAGTACTAGCTATTTGATCACTTGATAAAGTTTCGACACGCTATCTATTGAGAATAAAGATTAACAAATAAATAAACCAAAAATAAAAGAACTCTTGTGTAATTAGCGGCATTTTTTGGGGCAAAAAATTGGGAGCCGTTTGTATGTTCCCTTAGTGGAATTTGAATCAATTCTTACATTGACAATGCTGTAAAAGCAAGTCATTACACGTTATATATCAAAGTCCTCTTTAATGTTCCATAAATTTCCTCAAAAGAAAAAAGTTCTATAAATAAATTATTATTGGACCATGTATAGTGAGTTTCAGAATTTGTTAATGTATAATTGGATTTTCGATTTTATAAGTAAATTATTAATTTAAATATCTATTTATAAGTAAATCTTTCATCCAAATAAAGGTGGAAATGCCACACCAATTAGACAATTATATATATTTATTAGTGCATTGATGGGATGAGTATCCTGCTTTTTTCTTTTTTATGAGATGGAATATTTTGATGCCTTCATAACACAGCAAGAATAATATTATATTAATATATAGGAGTAATATAAATATTTACATTACATCAATTCACACCTTATGCAGTTATGCAATTTAAATTGTTCAAATATGAACTGCAATCACAAACATTACCTTTAAATCGAGGCTTTGATTTAGAGAATAGCCAATTGTGTTTTTTTTTTTTTTGGTTCTTTCTATTTTAATATTCTTTCATATTTGAACTATTTGGTGTACCTCCTTAATGATGTCCAAGTGAATACATAAAAGGGAGATGTATCGAGTTTGAGACCCGGCCATACACAGGTCCCCTCTTTCCCCAACTCAAAAAATATTTGAATTATATGGTAAAAATAAATCAAGAAAAAAAAATATAGAAGACAATGTTTTACTATTAACTTACTGCAGGTATGTAAAGACTATTTAAGTTCAGTTAGGAATTGATACACTTATTACATTATTTACATGAGCAAAACACAATAAATGTTCTTTAGCAAGACAAAATTTTAGCTACTTTATTATTAGATTTAACACATTAAATTTATTTTAGGTGCACAAAATCTCTATAAATAAAAACATTATCATATGTGTCTACTAATACATAAAATAAAATTATGCGATTCAAACTATGCAATATATACAAGCATATAAAATATATAAGAAGTATACCTGGAAATATAATATTACAAAAATGTACCGAAATATTAGAAGACTATATATTGTAATTACTACTCAACTGATTTAAGAATAACTGTACTTATGTATTTTTTAGTATAAAATAATCATATGATTTGAATACTATTATTTTTAAGAATGAAATTATACGATAAATATAAAGCACTTGCCAATTATAGAAAATTAATTTGTGCACAAAATTATTACTCCATCCATTTCATATTATTAATTTCATGTTTTAGATTCTGGACCTTGTTTCAAATTATTTGATATTTACCATTTTTAACATAATTTTTTTCAATTTTACCCCTGTCATCATCGAGGGGATGGAGCCCCCCCCCCCATTTTTTTTTCAAATAGTGTTATTTATCCAAATTTTAATTTTATCTCCCTAATATTTTTTCTATTTAAAATTTTTATTATTAGGCTTGATATATTTTAAAAATATATATGATATTAGTTTATATATAATTGAGCTTGGGAAATTGGACCTCACCCAAATATATAAATAAATATTAAAATAAAATTAAATACATACAAATCAAAACAAATTAAACAAATTAGGGTTGAATTAGCAATTCGACTTTTATGAATTAGATTACATATTTATTAAATTGATATCAACTTTAGTTAATAATGAATCATGATTGAATTGCATGATTTATTTGAAATTATTGATCTATGTTAGTACTTTTGATCGAAAAATCAATCAGTCACGTAATTTATTTTATAAATTATATATTGTGGAGTTATTATTTTATTAATTAATCACATGAATTATAATTTCTATCTCAAATGATTAGTATGAATGAATTATTATTCCAAATTTATTGTTGACCATAACCAATTAAATTTCAATTAACGAATTAGTTTATATTAGAAAAGAATTCAATTCAAATTTTATTTATTCATGTTATTATTTTCAGTTATTTATTTTAATGAAAAATACATTCTTTTCTATTTTATTTGGGGAAGGGAAAGAAAGACGAATGTGTAAACTAATCCTAAAATGACATCGTTTTAATAGAAAAAATAATGAACAAATGAAAATGACGTCATTTCACAAACACACTTATGGAAAAAAGTAATTAAATGCATGATTATTCACAATCATCTCATTTTTAATGTTCTTTCTTAGCGACACGAATAAATAGGAAGTACGAACAGTTACGTTTCGCCCCTCAAAGAAAATTTTCTGGATCCGCCACTGCCTATCATAACATTATAAAATCTCCTACATGTAACTTACCGCTTATAGATGAGATTTCTTTCATATAACTAGCTAGAATTTGATATAGTGGAGAGAGAAGGAGGGTATATATTTGGCACATTTTTTATATCTTAATTTTTGTTAGAAAGTCTAAATTAAAACATCAAATAATATGAAATGGGAGGAGTACTGCTTTTCGATACAGAGGTGGTTAATTTAGGTCACTACGTTGCCCCTGGATATAAATATTCCTAATTATCTGAATTAGGCGATTAATTTATTGTTAAACATTCTTCCATCACAAACTAAATAAAAATATATTTTACTAATATTTGACTTGAACGTTTTAATGCATTCCTTAAAAGTGCATTTGCTTGTTGTCAACAGGCTGTTGACATATATACATGAATTAATTGTTTTATTTGAGCAAATATGGAACCCATTTCGCTCTAAAATATACTATTATTCTATTCTAATTGGACAAGAGCTAATTATTAATTATGTAACAATATTCCTCGAGATTTGTGTCCACTTAAACTAAAACTGCTTAGGATATTTTTATGTACCTAGCTAGAGGAACCCAGAACACAAATATATTCATATCACAGATTCATACATATAATATATAACTGCAAGATAAGATTAAATACTTATGTAAACATTATTTAATTTCTTAGACAAAAGAAACCCAAGGGAATATAATAATTAAGGAGATTTTTGTAAATTGACTTTACAAGCATGTGAGTCTTGGAGTTTTAAATTCCTTAAGGAATCATGCATTGACATGTATCAACATATTACTATTTTATACACAGAAATGAGTGGCTCCAATTTAATTTACCATCATGTTAAATTTCTAGGGAATGGCCAACTGCAGAAAGAATATAATTTGAAATCATTAAATTCAGTATACATGCATAAGTCATTATTGCATTTCTATTTAAAGAAAAAAAAATAGAAGGAATTATACGAGTATAATGAAATACTCAAATAGTGTACACTAATTATGTGTTTCATAGTAAGATGCAACCTTAAAATTGAAGGTGATTAGTCTCCGATGCAAATTAAATAACAGGATGAGCGATTAATTAACGGTGATCTTATGGCCATTTAATATAGAAACATGATAATATCCTTCATATATAGGAACAATAATCATTAATCCAACAATGTTGAAGGAGTATTATACTGCCAGATTCAAGTTTTTAACTCGCTTAATATATATCGAGTTGAACACCCGTACAATTTTAATTTACCAAACATGTTTAAGGTTCACAAGTCACGAGATTATTAAATTAAATGAGTTTTCGAAACCTTTAAGTCAAATATATATATATATATATATAATATTTACATACTAAAATACTTATCACTAGTTACAATCTAAAACCATTAAGTCAAATATTAAATTAATGATATTTAGTTCACTAGATTATTAACGAGCTTGCTCACGAACTAACAAGTTAAATAGTGTCAAATCCAAAACTTGATTCATTTATACTAACAAAGTATCATAAAATGATAATGAATGAACTTCTGTCGAGTCAAATTAAAATCAGAATTAATTTGAGATATTTATAGTCCAACCATCAACATTCATATATGATCAATTTGAAAATTATATAATTACTTCTCTAAAGGACCACTTACTAATTAAAAGATCCAATGAATTAATCCCCGATCGATCAGTGCCTCAAATACTTTAATGCAATGCTATTTTAAATGGAGTTATTGTAACAAAATAAAATAAAAAATATTTACATATGTTTTGTGGTTTTGCTTTTGGAAATGTTATGTGCAGCACTCACATGATATTCTTAATCTTTGTTTTTTCATATCTGTCTAAATCTCGTACCTACATAAGTTGTCTCATGTTCATTTTTTGTCCCACTATGAGACAGATTGACATTATTATTTTTTTATAAAATCATCGTGTACTTTTTCAACTTTTTTCTTCCGATTCTTCTTTGGCATGGCTCCACATAATAGTAATAATAATAATAATAATAATAATAATAATAATAATAATAATAATAATAATAATAATAATAATAATAATAATAATAATAATAATAATAATAATAATAATAGTGGTTAATTGCTTATTATATTAATTAGTTTTGTTTTGCTGCTCGTACAAAAAAAATTCCTTATAAATAAAATCGAATTGTTCTTCTCAAGTGTTAAAATGCATAGACAGTATAGCCTGAGAGAACTATATATTATGTTACTTCCAATTTTAACCCTGTGTGTTTTTTTTTAAATGAATTTTACTTATTAGGTTTTGAACAAAATAAATTTCATTTTAAAAATACTCGTCTAATTCTCATCATCCAAGTCCTAATGCACCCTCTCTAAGGATCCATATGATATAGTATAGATTTAATGACAATTCATGATTTAGTATAACGACTGCGGTTAGATCTCGAAAAATATAATGAGGCCAAGTGCAGCTCCACATCAGCCATTCTACGAGTTATGGCTGAGAGAGAGAAACTGCGAGATAACTAGAATAACTATTAATTATGCATTCAGTTACGACAGATTAATGGAAATGCGATGTCAAATTTGTTGAGTTGTGTTTTCCTGTCTTTACAACTGAGGGCAAATTATTGGGAAAATGTATGCCAAAGTAGGGTTGTTGGAGGCAAAACCCAATACTCAAAATCTGATTAAAAGAATCAAAATTCAAATCTCAATAACTTACATTATTTTTTTATATATCTGATGAAAAAATGGATTTCTTTCTTTTTCTTCTTTTCTTTGATCCATTTCAAATTTTTATTTGAAATTCATGTGTATACATACATATATATATATATATATATATATCACGAGCTTTCAATTCATTATCACATATAAATTAATTCATTATAATATTGATAATAATTCGGTAACAAATCACAATCTATCATTCAATTTGTAGCACTAACACATATATAGTACTCCATTTGAATTGTAAATGAGAACAACCGTTATTTATGGGTGTGCTTACGCAATTATTTTTCACGATTGCTTGAAAGCCCCGGAGTATGGCAAACTGCACTAGCTAGACAGGTCTTATATAACGAACTCAATTTGGAGGTCTTGATAGATATGAAAATTATGACATTTCAGTTTCATCCACGATACAAACTTACCCACCCACTACTCAATACTCACTCTAATATACAATTGCAAGTAGCTAAAATGAAATAATGAATGCACTAACATTGCAATTTTCTCGTAGGGAAATATGTGTTAAAATTGTTAATTAACGTTATTATTTGATCAAGAAAAAAAAACAATTAATTAATCATTTGCCCAAGATCGAACTAGTTGAAGAGACTGCTCATCAATGAATTAGTCGCCCAATTTCTCCTAAACTAATAATGAAATGTTTGTACAAAATAAAACGTGTTGTGTTCGAACAAAGTCAAGTAATCAATGATGTTGAAAATGATTTGACTGAATTAATTGCCCAACTTTTTCATTAGTCTTTATGAAATTTTCGCACAGAACAAAACATGTAGTGCTCGAACCAAAGTCGTGTTAAATAATAATTTTGAACATGATAAATGGTTGAGTGAATTAAATGCCCAAAATTTTGTAAATCTACATGCTTTTTTTTTGCACAAAATAAACTAAAACATCACGTGTTGGAAACAAAGTCATGTAACGTAATAATTATAAAAATGATAAAAGGTTGAGTGGAGTGAGCGTGGAAGTAATTTGAATCAAGAATTCACAACAATTTGTTTGTTACCGCTTCTAAGTCAAAATAGTCAAAATTCGTAAAATGGTACCTATATTTGAATTCAGACCCATCTCATAGTCATGAATCCAAACTCATATTTAATGATATATTTATAATTTATAAAATGTTTGGATCCGAATGTAATATAACTAATGTCAAATCAATATTGACGAGTGAGACGGTCTCACGAGACTTCCTCGAAAAAAATTGTTGGACAATAGAGTATCAAGGGGATGCTCGATTCTAATGGCTTATGCAAAGAAATTCCTTGGATAAAAAGCAGAAAAATTGCAAGTACATAATAAGCATGTAATCTTCTTCATTATGAAACATCCTTCCCACAAACAAGTAGAAGAGGAAAAAAATCAAATCAAACAAAAATCTAATGTGAGCCTGAAGCTGAAGATCTCAACCGGAAAATGATTGCTTACACTTCCAAAAGAGAAGTGACAATCGGAGATCAACTTCCTCCTGAATACGTAAATTCGACAAGAAATACCCACTGCTAGTTGATGATAATGATTCAAAGTTTAGCCATATCAGTGTCTGCTTTTCTTTCCATTGCTCTTTCCATGCTTCTTAGACTTGCTCATCTTCCACTTGTCCACTCCTGCTGGCCGGTTTTGTTCCTCAATCTCTCGAACTTTGCGTTTCCTGCACCAGATTGGCAGATAATGATAAGAATTAGCATGAAATCATGACTAGCTTCATTTTTTCTGAATATTTGAAGCAGCAAATATAGGCCTAAAGACAATAGATAGAAATTTTCTTAACTGCACATAAATGAATAAGCTTTCTTAATGAGAAAAAAAAAGTGCAACTACAACAATATGTTTGCAAAATTGTGCACTGCACAGGAAACAGCACATACCTATATTGATGGAAAGTAGTGTCGGAAAGCAGCTCATCAGCAATAGTTGTTTTTCTCTCCTTCTTAGTAAGTCTACCCGTAAAGAACTCGGATGCTGACTCTATCACAGTACCCACCTGATAAATTAGCAAATGGCTCGATCAACGACCACCCAAGTATTTGGAAGAAGTCGAATGCAGTAGTGTTGATAATATCAAGGGTTAGACTTGCCTGGAAATACTTGGGAAGTGTTTTGGATCTAGAATCGCCCTTCTTATAGTGCCTCTTCGGATCTATGACGCTTCTTAACTGTAACAATCAGCATGCTTCAATTTTCATTAATAAATATTATTCCAAATGAATTGCAATAGATTTAAAAAGCTGGAGTGCTGGACAACAAGCTTGGCCAGTTGGCCCCCTAAAAGCAGAAGAAAACAAGACATCTAAAAATTAAACATTAACCCACATCACCTGTAAGGCTGTAATCGAACATGACATGCAAATGAACCATAAAAAGATTGAATTCCCTATTGCAAGTGTACAACAGATTAATTTATCATAACTTAATAGCTAAATCTCATTAGTTCCCAGAGAAGAGGCAATTCCCTATTGGCAGATGTACAAAAGATTAATTTAACATGGATTTTGCATATTTTACAGTGGAAAATTCCCACTGCTGCCTCCCTTAGGAGTCTGTGATGTGTCTCAGTCCCGGTGTGGCTTATCATCCTCTCGACCTGCTACAGATCACCGCCTTGATATCACGAGACATTCCACGGCAGAGGGAAAATATGAGGTACTCTAATTTTTTCTCATAAAGCTTCATATACAACATAAAGTTCTATCAGAAACTAGTTTTTATCAGATGAACAGGTCCAAGCTTCTACCCATAACAATAATGCCGGGTACTTGTCCTCTATTCTTAAATACTAGCTAGAACTAATCCATAAAATATCCAGCTGTCGCCTGGAACTAAACTGAAGACAAATTGAGCAATTTGTCATCTTTATACTAGAGTTCATGTATGAAAGATTGCACATATAATCACAAGCAGCTATATCATTATAAAAAACAAATCAACGAGCAAATATCTGAATTGGCCAACTTCTCATCTCTCTCTCTCTCTCTCTCTCTCTCTCTCACACACACACACACACACACACATATTAAAGATTGCACACACGAAAACAACAGCACCAGCAACTTATCAACGTGTCATTGAGCAACTATCCCAGCTTCACGTGATAGGCGCAGCAGACAGAAAATAAAGATTGTGGAAATACTAAGGGAAAAAACAAACAAATATCAGAACCTTCAATAGCTGGAGATCTTTTTTAAGCTCCGGAGTTATAGTTTGAGCAGGCATATCGAACCTGTCACAAATAGACAGTAAATTCAAATTACTAAAAGAAAAGTGTTTAGGTTCAAAACAACAAATGATGCAAATGGAATTTAAGGAGAAAATAGAAGTGTTGAGAACCAATTCTTTCCGGCAGTGTCCTTGACTTGTTTCCTGGCCAATTTGTTCAGCTTTCTAGGATCATTGGGAGGAAGGTAAAGGCCATCGACGAGCTGAGACTCAGGTTTGTAAAGGGCGCTTTCTTCAGCAGGCCTCTCTTCCTTTCCGGTTGGCGAAAATAAAGCAAGTTTTGGTTGCCATGAAAGCCCTATGGCTACCTTGTTCTCAGAGCCAGACATGTTTTTGTGTGGAAACCTTTTGTTTGCAACTGTGGGAATGAGTTTTAGGGTTCATATGGGAAAGTTTTAGGAAGAAGATACAATGGGATTTCAGATGTAAAAAAACTAATATGGGAAAGGCAGCCAAATCCATTCATAACAAAAAGATAACAGGCGAGGCCAGGCCAAGCCAGCCTCCCCAGATGTAGAGAATCAATAATATGTCCATTAAATTAGTTGCATTATGAGATCAACTATACAGATGCAAGATTTAACTCAAGATGAAACAAAAGGAGGCAGCTGAGCTTTCTAAACAATTAGTAAAAAAACATACAAAATTCTAGTTACAAATTGGTATGCAGCTCACCAGGAACAGACAACACAATAGACTACCCAACTGAGCACTCAATACTTTATCACTAGTGCAAAGTGGCTCTTAACAAGTTCGAGATTTTTTTTTCACAGTCAAATCAGTATCAAACTTTAACAGTCTCCTTATTATCTAATAAATGCTGACTACCATGTTATTATGAATAAAATTTGAACAAGTCACAATCTTAAAAACCCTAGCACCCTTAAACTCTGCAGAAATCACCACAGATTCCCCTCAGAAAGTACCCCCCCCCCCAACCAAACGGCTGTAACTTTCTCCAAAGATACAAATTGTGAGCTTCTTTTTTCCTTGAAAAATATATTTGGTAGATTTCCATTCATATATCACAAACTAAGTTACACCTTACGCATGAATTCTCCAGAGATGGCAGTCCATACTCGAACATCCACAGTTTTCCACAAATATGATATTTTTGTAGGCTTCTTTCTTCCTAAGAAATCTAGAGTAATGTAGCTTTGCATCAATATATGAGAAACTATCTAGTTCACGGTCCCAGTAAAAGCAGGTTTTCATCAAATTGCACCTTATGCAAGAGCAGTTTATTGGGCAGATGGAAGTCTCTAGTAAATTGCCCATAACTCTCTGCTGAGATGAAAGTTTCGCTTTCTTATCTCCAAAACAAGCACCCCACCCCACCTAATAGTGATTTATTTAGTAATTGGCACAATAATAGAAATGCATTTATCTCAAAAATAAAAAACATAAGCATTGTATTTGA
Source organism: Perilla frutescens (assembly GCA_026008535.1). Classification (NCBI taxonomy): domain Eukaryota; kingdom Viridiplantae; phylum Streptophyta; class Magnoliopsida; order Lamiales; family Lamiaceae; genus Perilla; species Perilla frutescens. The sequence goes on along the minus strand of BRKX01000010.1, from coordinate 45,847,406 downwards.
ATCTCCAAAACTGTCCTAATTAAACACTGTATATCCATCTCCAACAAGCAAAATTAAGGCATATGAACTGTATTTCCAGTTCCCAAAACATCCTAATGAAAGCTCTAAAATCACAAGGTTAAAATAGACCACCTCCAGGTATCAACACAATTAAACCGAGGAGTAAATAAGTGAAATTATAAATGAAATACATACTAATTTAGTCAATCATAAAGTTAAAATTTTGAACATTCAGAATATATTTTTTTATCGGGAAAAAAACTTACCTATTATATTCAGCTCAGTTTTTGAGGATCAAAATTAAATAGAGTTTTATTGATAATTTGAAGGGCTGCTCCGACCTTTATGCGGCAGAAGACGGGCAGTGAAGGGATGTTGAATGACTATAGCGGAGGGCAGAGATGGTTTTGCGGTGAGGTATAGTTGTCTCAGAGTGGGTATGCGACTGCCGGCGCGGTGGCGTTGAGGCTGTTGTCGGCGGCGGCGGATGCTTGGATGGATAGGGGAAAAGAGGAGTTCCCGTTGATAGACGGAGGATTTTTGCAAGAGATTATTTACATTTATTTATTTTGTATATATCTGTCGGGTCACGGGCCGGGCTGGAAAGCGGGTTTAATTGGCATGAGCCGTTTGAACATGAACAATTTTAAAGACAACAGCCCTCATAGACGGGCGGATTTAAGATATATATTTTTAACTAAATAAAATTTTAAATAACATAACTAAATTTACCGAGCTACTAGTTCATTTAAATTTTCTTTTTAATATCAATATGTATTCTTAGATTATTGTTAATGGTTATTTACTCAATATTTATGTTTTTGTTAAATATCTAATTATTTGAGGGTTTTTTTTATTAAATATTAAGTTATGAATTTTATTGATTATAATAAAAGTTTTTAATATAAGTTATGATTTATGAATGTTACATATTATTAAAATACGTTCAAATTTAAGAGTTTATGAATATTAATTTATATTAATATTATTAAAAATTAGGTAAAATAGTGGGAAGGAAGAAATAGAACAACGTTATCAACTCCGGGATCAAATAAGAAAAAAAATCACGCATTAGTAAAACAACGTCATTTCGCTAATACACATGTAAAAAGTAATACAAAAAAGGTTTACAACCACCATCTCACAATTTATTTTTCTGGCCGTCCAAGCAAACTCGAAAATACAAAGAAACGGTCGCTCTGTTAGGCAACAATGCCGCCCCCCAGAAAAAAAAATTCTGAATCCACCACTGCTCATAGACACTAATTTTATTTAAATCGTTTTAATTCATAAAAGACATAATTTAAACATAAACATATTCTTATAAGGACACGAGTTCGAATCTCCTCAATACCACAAGTCGGGTGTGTGAGTAAAAAAAAACATAAACATATTCTTTTCACTATTGTCTATTAGCGTCACAAACATGCTTTAATCATTAACATATTGGTTTCACTTTCATTTTATTTACTTTTTTGTAAAATTGCTAATTTATAGTATTAGTTTTTGAAATAATATTATATAATTCATTTAGCAGTTTTATCTTTTTTTAACAGGAATAGTTTTATCTTTTTAAGGTGGGAGTAACTCGTTGGGACCACAATGGCGACCGGACATTTTAAATAAAATTCTATTTTTTTAGTATTTGTAAACTTATGTTGAATTTTATATATTGTTAAATCATAGTAAGAAATTGAATGGTCGAATATAATTTATCATTAAAGCAATAATTTTCTTTATATTTTATAGGCACATTGGTTTATCCGTACGTGACAGTGATATATGGATTATTACGAGCATATGTTATTTGAATGTAACAAGAAAAGCTAAATGAAAAAGAAATCATAATCATTTGACAACTCGTGTAAGCCCCCGGCTCCCCCCTGACCAGAAAATTGCCTCAGTTGCTGGAGAGAGGGGAGAAGATGAAGATTTGGAAAGAAGAAGAGAAGAGGGAGGAGGGGAAAGGCTACCGGAAGTCGCGGCTGCAGTTGCCATAACTAAAAGAATTGTGGGAGGGACCGATTTTGATTTTGATTTTGATTTTGACTGTGAGTGTGAAAGAAGAAGCAAATGAATTAGTGATCACTTGACAAATCAAAAATGTTTTTCAATAAGTTAAAATTTACGTTCAAATATCTTAGTAGAAGTTATAAATCCTCAACTTTAAGAGATATATGTTTATATTTTATAAAAAACATGTAGAATTAGAATATGAGATATATAAAAAAAAATATCTACAACACCAGGAGCTCATAAAGGTGTCCACGTTGAATGTATATATATAGTATACACACAACAACAACGCACATGATTAGATCGTCTAAGAAAATGGACTACGTCTACTTACCCTATAGTCCTTGAGAAAATACCATTAATTAATAAGAGTTGAAAGCTTTTTAAATAATTAGTTTCGTATAAGAAAATGGACAACACATGATTCTCATCGATTTCCATTAGTATATATTTATATTTTATACGATCAAAATTGACGATACGTGAACCGCTCTTCCAAGTACATATATAAGAAACCATTTTTCAAGTGTCTACTGTCCTAACCTGCGCCAGCATTTTGAAGAGCCAAAGCACACAAAACACTGCACTCCGTAGTCCTGCAGCCAAACCGAAAATCGAAGCCATCAACAAAAATGTATCCCACAGCAAGAAACCAGATGGTAGAGAAAACAAACATAATTCTCTTGTAATAACAACAGCATGCCAAATTCAATCATCTTTAAATGGGATTGTAATGTAATCTTATCATCTAAGAAGATTGAATATTTCTTCTCAACGACTCTCAGTTATAGTTTCTCATCGGCCATTTTTTATCTCTGTCTGCTTTTAATGCAAGCATATATCATCAGGTCAGAAATTATATTGCTGAACTAACCAATAACCATCCACTACTGCATCTTATACTTTCACAATTAACAGCTAAAGATTTTGTAATAACTTGTTCCCTATTCATACACGGAACCCTACTATATACATAAAAAGTCAGATAGAAGTACATATAAATCACAAACTAGCACAGAATATCAAACGCCAACAGTTGACTACTATTTTACTACATGACAGATGCTCAAGAAGGGTGATTAGCATAATTTTGAAGCAGCAGGATGAATGTTATATTAGTGTTTACCACTGCACAAATTATAACCACCGAACATAAGCAATAATAAAATATGACATCTGAGCAAAGACAAAAGATACAATACCTTAAAAAAAGATGGTGAATGCTCCTTGGAGGCACAAAAAGAGGTGTGGTTTTTTTTGTTAAGGTTCCAAGGAAAAGCATCTCTCATGTACTTATATATCAAAGATCAGAATTTAACTGTCATTCTGAGCTGCTGCCGGAGTCCTACTCCTGATAAGCTGTTTCAAGAAAGACAGAAAGATGGGGATGAGTGACTCGGGTCGTATCAATGAGTATAAGAACAAAAACAAGCCAAAGCAATATGCTTAACAATTAAATTAAGCCTGAAATATATCTCATTCTAAAAGAATGAATTATTAATCAGATTTTAAGCTTATCTTATTTGAAACAGCAAAAGATGTATACATATACATTATACAGCTTTACAAATGAAGATAAGACACCAAATTTTAAATGTTGTATTGATACAATTTTGTACAGGTAATCGGGTAATGCTAGAAAATCAGGTCTTTAAGCCATTCTGGCTGCTGCTTTCCGGTTCTCCAATGAAGTTCTTTAAGACAAAGCAAATTGCAAAATGCAAAATGCAAAAATAAATGTGTGAAGAAAAATATCAGGTTGCATTTGGAATGAAGAAATTAATTTTGAGAGAAGGACTTCAAATGACTCAATACAAAAGTGACTTTAGAAGAATATCAGGTTGCATTTGGATTGAAGTAATTAATTTTGAGAAAAGGATTTCAAATGACAATACAAAAGTGAATTTCAAAATCCACCTATATCACTTCCAAAAAATATCCTAGATGGGAATGGTCAGTCCATATCAACTATAGAATGAACCCATCCAAACAGCCATAAATTGATTTGCGATAATGGATTTCAAATCCATCTCCAAGTCGTCAATCCAAACACATCCTCAATGAGCTCCACACATGCCCCAGCGCAAGTGCCGATAAAAGATAAGATGAGAATAAAGAACACAGACAATTAATTGGACCAAGAACCAACCTTGTAAAAGTACTTCTTTCGCAGTTTGATGGCGGTCTGTACACATCTCTTGATTCTGATCTTTAATATATTATCATTAAATATCTGTAAAATGTTTCAAATAGATGTGAAGATAAAGAGTGAGAACAGAGATAAGTATACAGACTGATTTCATAGACAACAAATGTTTAATGTGTACAAGATATATATTGCAAAACCCTATCAGTTACACATCAGCAAATCAATGAACCCTAAGAATTATGCTGACAAGAGACGATCATATGACAAATGAAGGGAAATTGACAAGGAAACAAATGTTGTACACACAAAAGTAAAGGGGGAAAAAAAAGAGAATTCAGGAGAGTAAAATTCTATACAAGGTCAGCCATGAATAATGTTCACCACATTTTAACTAACTCCAAAGAACATTTTATGCTCAGTGAAGACCTGAACCAAATTTCACAAATTGTACTAATAAGCTAAACTGAAAATGGGTATTATTGCACATACAACAGAATATAAGTCACATGCCTTTATTAGATCATCAATTGAATGAGTTTCTCTGATTATTTTCTGTCGGTTCATAACGAGAATAGCTGCTACACAAAAAACAGGCAGTTCATCATCACCATTTTTAGTTGATGATACAAGGGTACAGATCTGGAAATGTTCATTCCTCGACCAGAAAGGTTTTCCCAAGCCACAAAAAGGAGTAGTAGATTCAGATCTGATTCCTGTGTTGTCAGACATTGAACACTCTATAGTCCCATGTTTGTCTTGTATCCCACCCTTCGGACCAACATTGTTACAATCAGTGCTTTCTTCTCCCGATTCAGCCTCTGTTTCTTTAGGTAAGTGTATGGACAATACCTCGGGGTAGTCTTCATCCAGAAGACAGGTCAAGGACAAATCAAAATCAGCAGCCCATATCATCTGCATAGAAAAAACAATAGCCAGTGAGCAAAATAATTTGCGAGTTATCTTTTTCTAGCATAGCACGTACACAAGAAATATCAAGTGACACGATAAAACTTAAAAATGCTAGCCAATAGAAGTAACATGATGGAGAAAATGGATGATACACGCTTTCACTTCTTGCGTCTGAAACACAATTATATGTTCAGTTTATTTAACACTGTACTAGCAATTGATACAGCTGCCAAAAAATAATTATAAAATGTTAACCGTGCATCTTGGGAAAAGCCGCTTAAATTTCTCTGTAATTCTAGCACAAGACTAAACAATTTTTATTTTTTTTCCAACCAACGATGGCAAAGAAACTGGCATGTTTAGTGACGAAAAAACACCATTTGCCTGAAATTACCCCTTATGGAACTATTTTACTGTTATCACGGCATTAATGCATTATTATATTCACTTACAGATAAACCATCATCTATCTCAACAACGGTCCATTGTCCAATTCCTATGAACTCAGTACGTTGCTTCTTAATTTATGTTTTATTCTGAAGCAAAAACACAGCGGGTGAGTCATAGGAAAGATAGTGAATAGACATGCCTTGTTGGTCTCCCAGCACTATGTCTACAGAATTAATGGTGGCAAATGTCAAAATCTTGAGTAAACACACAATGTTTATGCAGCAGCGTTGAGCACAAACATAAGTAAAAATATTCTGCCTTACAGACATCATATCTGTCAAACAACTAACAAGTGATCCTCATTCAACATTTTGCAAATGTGCTCAATGGAAAAATCCTACTGAATACTCTATTGATTAATCTAATAAAAGTTCATATAATCTCATATTTAAATGCACAACCTTTTGTTCTCAGGATAGAAATTGGAAAAGTGAGCCGGCAAAGAGTATATTAATAGGAAAATGAAATTATCCTTGCAATTTGGTGAAATCTTAGTTTTCAATTATGTGTTGGTCTAAAATATTGACTGTAATACATCACGTGAACAACTATCATAAACCATGTTAATCTTCAACCACAAATCTAAGTGAAGGTAGCATCTTTAGCAACAGAAGGGTATATCTAAGTGAAGGTAGCATCTTTAGCAACAGAAGGGTATTATAACAATGGAGATGGAATCAGAAAATGTGATACTTCTTATTGATTGCATTTTTTTGGTGATAGATTCACATCTGCATATAACATTTAGATGTATCAATAATGTCATCGACGCATATTCATTAGTCAAGGTCTTTGCAGTGGCATCATGACTGAACATGATCACAGAATAGACTAGCAATGCCTGGCCTTCACCCTCAACCATATAGTTGCTTCAAGTCTTAGAGTAGTGGCTTTGAATGAGATTCCATATTAATAATAATAATGACTTTTTATATAAAAAAAACCATCAGTGGCATGTTATGGATCATCAGATAATACAAGATGATAAGAGATGTAAAATTTTAGGCACAGACCTCCCACATGCAAAGAGCTTCATTGAAAGATAATTCCCGACGGAAGAGTACCAGCAGCATACGGAAAGCAAAGTGAAGGCTTTCAGCACCTATGTGGGACAAGTGAGAAAACATTTCCCTGTCTGTAAGTTCTAATATATGCCAGAGTCCTTCCAACTGCTTCATGACACCAGTTGGCCCTTCCATCTTAAAGTTTTCACGCTGAAGAGCATTAATATTTAGCAAACTAAAGGAGTGCAAAATTATATAAGGGAAAAAGTAGAGTTAAAGAAAAAATTTGACATATACGTACCGTTCTCCTTAAAAGCATCTCAAAGCACCAAAAAGCATCAGCGTCATCCTCAAATAGAACCACAAAAGGGGACAATAAATCACTCATGCCTGCAGATCAGCAATATTCTTATATTAATGCAATTTGCATAACCAAAATTGATGCTATAGTGAAATAATAAAAACTAACACTTGACCTTGGCAGTATCCTGTTGCAGGATCAACCCATGCATAAACAGCAAGAATATCTGACATCCTAGCTAAATTTTTTGTGTCCTCGTAAAACTCAAGATGGCTATCTGTTCTGACGACATCAACAACTGGGAGGCAAAAAGAGTCTTAATTTATCCCCAGCATATAGCAATAAAGATGCTTATAGGTTTATTGAACTTAATTCCCATAAGAAGCAAGCAAATTCACTTGTTTACCTATTCGGTGCAGTGTCCAAAGCCATTCAGAGACTCTATCTCCATTGGTAGTTTCTCCTAGGGCTGTGGTTTCATATTTAGCCGGTATATCCGGTACGTCTGATATCCTAATTTTGTGCATTTTTGCTTTAAATTCCAAATTATTTGACCGAGAAGACTCATGCTCGTCGGGAAGGATAGTTTTACCGTTAGAGTTAGCATGTAGTGAGACATCATTAGATGATAAACTATTTGATTCCACAACAAGATCAGCATTATTATTAATCTCAAAACTGTGCATACGCTCATCTTCATATCTCAATTCACGCCTAGTGGAGTTTTTGTGCCCGTGCAACCTATGTCCATCTCCGTCATCATTATTTTCTTCAAACAAATCTGTGAAGGGTAATGCAGGGAAATCCAAATAACTTTCAGATACATAATCAGAGTCATGTGTTCCATAAGCAGTTGGAGAACAGCAGTTGCATGGATCGGGAGAAGGTGGATAACTAGACGAATCATATGCTCCTCCCATGGTGCTTCTTCGTACACATACAAGGTCACCATAATCACTAGAGCTCTCCTTCAAACTTGTATAAGACTTATCTGTGCAGTTGCCATCTAAAACACAATTAACATCTTTTCTGTTGGTATTGGCTTGTGAAATTTGTTCAGTTTGGACTTCAGCATCCCTTCTTCCATCTTCATTGGAACTCATTCTCATGTCCATGACTTTAGACCCTACAACATAAGCCAGAGAACCAGTTCCTATGCTAGAGTGCATCATTTGACATTCCCTGACGAGGTCTCTGTAACGTTCTCTGCAAAAGGTTCACAGTTAATCATTTGCATTGACTACTAAAGTGTCTAAAAACAGAAGAATGCATCAAAAGTTGGACTGCTAGATTTGTTGAATTCTTATGGCATAATATTTAAGGAGAAAAGGAAGGCAGCCAACATATGCAAGTGCATGATAACTTTCCAGGTAATTATGATACAGAATTACCACAAATATATATATATATATATATATATATATATATATATGAGCCCACCTCAATTTTGCCAACTAATTTTTCACATTGCTTTTTTAATTGAAGTTTGTTATAATCTTCAGATAGTTCATGAGCCCAAGACTTCTGTTATTATTATAAAAAAAGGTGCATTGCTATAAAATTTAGTATAGTTTGCCTTGCAGATAATTTTATTGAGGTGTAAGAGAGGCATTCCAAATTTCAATAGAAGGGTGTAATGATGTATTTTGAAACTTCTAATCATTAGTAATGATGTAGTATTTGATGCATACATAATATATCTACATATATTTAATTGTTTACACTTTTGATTCTATCCCCCTCCCCCGGTTTGATCCTGGCTTCAAACCTAATTCAAAGTGAACCACATTACAGATACCAGAGTGCCAAAATCATTTTCCATCTAACCAAAGCAAGCCCTTCATGTGACCACTTTTCAATTTCGAACTCATTAACCTTTTGAATGAAAGTAGCCAGTAGTCAAATAACAGGATCTGAGCACCTCACTAAGGGACCTCTTTACTCTTATTTCCATAGTCAACTAAAATTCGTCACATTCCTCAAAAGATTTTGCCCCCTTACTGAAGAATAGAACACATCAACCTGCTACTTTGAACCATTTGAGGAACACAAGAGTAATGACACTAAGTTTTCACTAGAACTATAAGGAATTGAATCTGTAATGGTAGCAGAGAACTTTAAGGAATTTCAAGTAGAGCGGCCAAAACATTCCATAAGAAGTCATCCAACAAAAGCAGTGAGAAAATAGTCATTACCTTCTAGCAGCCCTTAATTGCCTCCTATGTTCAGTAGTGCTGCTCAACGAATAACAACCCAAAAGGAATTCCCATACTTCAGCTCTTATGGAAGGGTCGACACCCTGACATGCAAAGAGGCACTTTTAGTACTGAAAATATTAGGGTTTGGATGGACCACTAAACTTAGTCCCGCAAAAAGCAGCTATAGACATTTCTAGAAGTACAATCAACCATACACAAATATTAACGAGGCAGTCCAAGAGTAAAAAATATTCATGGTAAATTAATTGAGATGGAAAAGAACTATAAAGGGCATTAGTATTTGGATATAAATTATAAATTCATTCGACTATCCAATCTTAATTTTGCCACAAGTCTTAACTCTGGCATGAAGATATATATAATAAGATAGCTGAAATGGAAGATGGGAACCAGCTGTAAAAGCACATTTGACGTACCCCTAGAATAATCAACTTCAGCACTTTCCGGAATCCAAAAATCTTTCCATCACTGTCAAAGGTCGACTGCCACTTATCTGGCTTAAGCATTTTTCCTATCTGTAAGGTTCAAAAAATCACAAAATGGGAAAAGTTTTTCATAAGTATCAATTTACAACATATAAGATACTAAACCGGCAATACCAAAAAACTACACCCGATATTGTACATTGCACATTTGCACCATCTACAATGTAAGAGCAAAGTTGCGCTGAAAAGATCAGCTGATCGGCTGATCCTACAAACATCCAGAAGATTGCTTTTATTCCCTTGGTTTTCCTTTGTTATTTCATACGGCAGTTGTTGAAATGAATTAAATCACATTTTTCATATAATTGAGTTCCCCCACGAAGCATCCTACTTAATGAAGTCAGTTCGTTAAGTGAGTTAAATCACATTTTTGTACGAAGTCCCTCTAAGATGCATCCTACTTATTGAAGCTCGCCTTAAGTTATCAAAAGCTGTCAGCTCAACTTTATTTTCTTCATTTATGTGTTGAAGGATTAAGGTGTTAAGATCACCAGCAAAAATGGTATATGTGTTAATAGGCCATACAATTCAAACAAGATACTGCAACTGTGGTAGATGGTCAAATTGCTGCCCATTCCCAACCATTCCATAAGAGATTAAACATTTCACTTGGGTATGTTGGGAAAAGGAACAACAAGCAGTATCCTTCTCTTTTCCAATAGAACACAATTCTTTCATTTAAAATAAGGTCAAGGTAGTATAATTTCTATAGACACCGCACACTTGCATATAAACATGACCAAGATTAATATTCCTGTAGTCAAAACTATGTTACCACATTGTCTGCATGCACACAAACAGGCCAGAAGCATGCAACAAGTCCGACAGATAACAGAGACCATATATTTATCTATTACAAAAGAGGCACATGCTTACACTGAAATAAGCTAACAGAACTCTGCATGTATTCTGCTCCCCCAAGGTCATATGTTACCCAGAAAGTCGAAATCATGGACAGTGGCCAATAAAATAACTTTGAATACATTTTATCCTAAAATCTAATCTTCACAATCCACCAATCAGAACAAGCACAGAAACAGACTTATTAGCCAATTTCCCTACTTTGCCAACAACAGAAATTAATTCACACAGGAAGTTAAAAGACACAACACGAACCTTTTGACTACAATCTACATAGTTTAAATTTTTATCAATTTTTGAAAAGCTAGAATCTCCTGTTGTCACATTCCAGGAAACAACAAGTAAATGCATTGCTTAGTGCTTACAACATAAAAACACTCGACCAGAACTCTGCCACATTAGATATACTGCGAAAATGTGACAGGAAGAAAAGTGCTGAGATTCTTACAGCCAACACAACCTTTAGTGGTGATTGATAGAGACAAGGCTCCCCAATATCGCGAACAATCGAACCGACTCTCTGAAAACTCACTGGAGCTACACATTTCCATTGCTTCTCGCCTGCGTCAAAAGACATCACCTAAACCCCACTCCCCAATCTTCGTAAGAATTTAACTCTTCAGCTTATCACTCTCCACAAACCGCCACAATCATTAACTGTACATCAGCATATTCATAAGTTTCATGAAAAAAGAAAAAATATCACAAACAATCACACAATCAGGAGAAAATAAAAACCCTCAACCAAACATACATTACTCGATCGTAATAATCGAAAACACACACACACACAACACACAACATAAGTCTCCCCGATCAGAAATAACTGCAACCAGACAGAAAAATCAGATCTAATTTCAATAACAAGATAAAAAAAAAAAAAAAAAATAGCTACAAAACTGCAAACATTATCAAAAACAATCTTAAAGGAAAAAAACCCTAAAATTTCTTCATTTCACCTCTTCCAAAAACGATCATTTCAACAGAAATTGCGATCAGACAAACACAAACTAATCGCAGGAATGAATGTGCACTGCTAAATCAGAGGAGAGAAGAGGCAAATAGAAATGCACCTGCAAAATGGGAAAACTGAAAAATCTCTGACCAACAGAGATTGAAGGAGGGTGTGTATGACCTGAGGCGCCATTAACACACAAAGATCGTTTCTTTTTCTTCTCTTTTTTGTTCCCTAATTTTCTTGTAATTAAAATAAATAAATATTTTTATAATTGGAATTTGGCGTTTTGTATCTGGAGTTTGGTGGGCGTAAAAGGACTCAGAAGTCAGATGTGATTTAAACAAAATCTTTTAGTTTCAGAAACGGTTAAATTATAAAAAATAAAAATAGGAAATAGACAAAATATATACACAAAAGTCATTATGACATGATAATCTACCATTTTAGTAAAGTGGAGATTTTCTTCATTCTGTTCATGTTTCTTGTATTCAAATAATTCAATGGATTATTATATTTTCTAAAAACTTTTTTTTGTTATGTTATCGTCTTATGTTTTATTTTATTAGTATATTACACATATTGCGTATAATGTTTTTTTTTTTCTAAGGATGGAGTTGGGATAGAGTTGTGTATAATATTATATTCAAAACAAATATTCAATATGATAAATTCATTCATTTTTTATATTCTCCATCCGTCTCATTTATATTTTATTTTTCACTATGATTAAAAAAATTATTAGAAAAGATAATTAAATAAATAAATTTATTAATATACTCATATATTATTTTTTTGAAAATGAATTCATACTTATTATAAACATATTAAATAGGGGTATATATTAAAAAATGAACTAAATATTTATAAAAAATCAGCCTATATTGAGACATTCAAAAAAGAAAAACAAGTCTGTATGAATGAGACGGATATAATATATATATATATATATATATATATAATAAGTATGGTTATTATCATAATCTATCATAGACTATTGTGCATTTTTCAAGAATATCTCAACATTTATAAAATTATCTCGTACTTTATTTTTTCAATCTGTAATAAATATATCACATAAACTTTTTCCCGATGATATGGCTCGTCAAACACCCTAACGATTACAAAAAACCTAGAAAGCCTTGAAATAACACAACAACATCCGACGAGCCATGCATGTCACACTTCTGCGCCGAAAATCGGCTCTCGTGTAGGGGTGTAATCGAGCCGAGTCGAGTTGAGTAATAGCCTTATCAAGCTCAAGCTCGATAAGAAAAACTCGAAGCTCGACTCGACTCGAGCTCGGTCGAGCTTTAATTTTTCGAGCTCGAGTTCAACTCGATAGCAAACTTGACAAGCTCGAGCTCGACTCGACTCGACTCGACTCGACTCGATTATGTATAAATATTAAATAAAAAATTATATTTATTTAATTTTAAATAAATATAATTTAATTATTAATGATATATATGTAAATAATTAAATTATTAAGGATAAATTTGTAATTGCACTAAAGCTCGATAAGGCTCGCGGGCGTGTCGAACTCACTATTATGGAACTCGAGCTCTAGCTCAGTAACTACTCGAGTAGCTTGAACTCGTGCTCGATTCGACAAACTTCAAATTAATTTCGAACTTTCACCGAATCAATCCCAAATAACTCACGAATAGACTCAACTCACTTACACCTCTACTCACGTGCTAGCTTTGTTACAAATTGAAAAGCTCATGTACTATATTGTAATTTTGGAAGGATAAACATTATTGAAAAACGCACCATATATAGATTGAAAAACTTCTTCCTTGTTTTTCTTCATTTTTTTTCTTGGGTTCTGCGTTTCGGTTTTTATTTGTTTCTTGATTTTTTTTTTAGTTTTTGTTTTGCTTATTTGGGTTTTGTGGAGCATAAAAGTAATTTAAGTTTATCCATTTGGAATGGTCCAGTTGTGTAAATTTAGAATTAAAGATCTCGAGCTTGAATTCCACCAATACCCTCATATGTGAATATGTCACGTCTGATTTTCCAAGTGTAGTTTATCTAAAATAAATAATAGTATTAACCACTAATAATTATGAGATAAAATATGCTATTGACCCTAATAATTATTTTTGACGATAAATAACAAGAAAAATATTAATTTATTATTTTTAATGGTATGTTGCATTATTAATTACACAATCAAATAATTAAATAAGATTACATATTGGAGATCAAAAAGTGATTTAATACCTAATTTTGAATATTGAAGTCATTAAATAAGATAAATGCATTCTTTAATTAAATATATATATATGAGTATATGGTAAATAGCGTATAAATATATAAGATATAGTATGCACAATGTAGTATGGATTAATAATTAAAATCAATAAATATAAATGAAATTTGAAAAATAAAATAGTAAGTGTGAATAAATTATTTTTCTTGATTTAATGAAAAACAAAATGTTAATTAGTTTTGTTTGGAAGGTGTGTTAAATCATTAACTAATTAAGGTGAAAATTCAAATAATTAAAAGTAATTACAAATCAAGGAGATTAATTACTAAATAGGATGTAATTAACATTCTTTGTTTGATTCATCAGCAATTCATTCCGTATAAATGAGATATCTGCATAGGTGTAAATGATATATAAGATGTATCTAAATTGGTATATAAAAATGCGGATGAAATTATCTAGTATACGTTGTGCCACACTCCATATAACACAATCAAATTTATTAATTTTTATTCAATTTCAATTTATTATACTTTAAACTAATTTTACACTTGTTAATTAGAGTTCATTCTACACAATTGCTACATTTTTTTGGAAATAATCAATCATTAATTTAAAATAAAATTAAATACTAAAAAATTATTATATATCAATTTAGATACGATCATACGATTACTTTTTTTATATTTCTTTATACATCTTCTAGAAATTGTATTTTTTTTTTGTCTACAAAGTTTTCAGTGAACAAATTGCTAGACTAATGTGCTATAATTGCCATCAAATATTCATTTTACCTTTTTATTTAATGGGACTAAGGCGATACAGTGCTATTACGATTATACTCTATTAAAGATTTAAATAATGGTTTTTATTTTCAAGAAACTTTTTAGTGGATTTTTTCAGAAGATTTTTAAATTATATTGCTTCCAACTAGTATTTCTTTTATGAAATGCATTTTTTTTTTCTTGGGCAATTTTATCTTCAGTGGTTTAAATATTGTAATTGTAAATTGTAATAGGGAAAATTCAATATCACTGTTGCATGTAGTGTGTCCTCTTTTTCAATAGACCTAATTATGTGTCTATTGTGACATATGAGAATGTTACATTAAATTTATTATGATAGAGTACCCACTACATATGATATGAGTGTGGCATAGAATTTCTCGTTGTAATAGATAATAAATTTCGTATATCCACCTTGAGAAATTAATTTAGCAATAGATAATTCATATTGTGCCTTGATGGATTTACCAAATATTTACGATTCTTTCATAAAAACTGATATAACCATGTTTTTTTTTAATAAAAATAAAATGCCCACAACAACTACATCTGCTAATTACTATATCTACCTAAAAAATATGATATTTTAATTATGAAATCGTCATTCTACTAATTATGTCATTCATGGAATTGTGATTCGGCATGGTGAGCAAGAGGTTAAGAGATATTACTAGATTGTATTACAATGCCAACAAAACTTACTAAAATAGTAATGTTGGATCGAGTTTTCAAAACTAGAAGATTTTTTTGCCTCTCTTTCTTTCTTCTAGAACCAGAAGGTTAGTATAGAGTTCAACACATTCACATATATTGACGATTGATTACACTTTAATATTCAATATTTGTATTTAAGTTTCAAAAATTAAATATCGATGCTCAATATTCATATAATCTTATAAGACAAAAAATTATATGTGGCGGTCTAACGGGTTACAATTCGATTAGACGAATCATACCGGCCCAAAACCTTCTCAAAATAGTCCAAACCCAACCCGTATAGGCCCATGAAAGCTGACCCATGTGCTTTTTTTCTTTTTTCTTTTTTTATTTTTTTCAAAAATCTTATATTTAAGCCTAGTTGATCATCGAGCATAGTGCATGAGTCCATCCATTAGCATTGAGCGAATGCACAGCAAGAGATGCCATATAAAAAATTAAATTAATTCACTTTAATTTTAGATTCACCAATTCTATTTTAGTGTATATATATTTATTTAAAAAAATTAATTATCAAGAGCAGTGCATGATCCCATGCGTTAACGTCGGGTGAGTGCACTGTACGAGACGCCGAATAAAATAAATAAATTAAATTTCAAAATTAAATATATATTTGTAAAAAAAATTAAAAAATGAAAAAAAAATCCATAACAAAGAGAAAAATAGGGATCATTGACAAAGAAAAGTTGGCCCGTTTAACCAATTACATTGGTCTAACGATATGTAATTCGTTAAACGGTCTCACATGAAAATGCCTCATTTAACAAATAAGGTACAACTACAAGAGTAAAATTCCAACATCTAAAATCTGACATAATTTATCAAAATCAAAGAGATTGAAAGCCATATCAGATTTTGTCAAGTCAAACATCTTGTCTGAGTGGCCTCTGATCACGACCCGATTTTTCTTCTTGAGACCAGAATAAAGAGGGACAGAAAAAGAGGATTTTTCGATTTGAATAGATGTGGTTTTGAGAAGAATCATGCATTCATACTCGTCGAAGTGCATGGAATGCTCCGAGAGTAGTAATTCTCCTAAATCACTTCAAGCCAAGTTAGCTGATTGCCAAGAAGCTTTAAAAATATGGGAATCATCACATATCGAGAGCATCTCGAATCAGCTATGAGAGCTAAAGAAAGAACTGGAAGATCACCAACTTAATAACCATCGAGATGTGGTCCATTAGAAGGAAATTGAATCGAGGATAGAGGAGCTTCTGAAAAATAAGGAAATAATGTGAAAACAACAGTCTTGGATTACGTGGCTAAGGGAAGGCAATAAGAATACTTCATTCTTCCACCAAACATGTTCCGGGAGAAAGAAAAGAAATACTCTGAGTTGCCTTTGTTTGGACAATGGGGTTGTTTCAACTGGGGAGAATGATATTGCTAATGCTTTTAGGAATTACTTTAGGGATTTGTTTACTCCTAAATATGAAATTAACACGAGTAAGGTTGTCAAAATTGCCCAACCCAATGGGTCAACACAACCCACCCGCTTTTTAGGCTTGAAAATGATGACCCAAAAAAATGGGCTAAAATTGGGTTAGTCCAATTGGGCTTCAGAGTGTTTGGTCTTCGCCAATTTCTTTACTAAATAAAAAAAATCAATAAAAATATGACATGCTCAATAAATTTCTTCGGGCTCTTTCTCTTTAACACCGCATCTGCGCTGCGTCCCGCATCCTCCACCATCCATCACCGTTGTATCTCTATTGTCGGACATTGACACCAGTCTACCGTACGCGGCCATCGGTGCTCCACTGGAGGCCCAAGTGCCTCAATCTTGTTCGTCGTGGTTCGGTTGTTCTACTCTTATTTTCAGAGGTACTACGATGTTCTCCTTTACATTTGTTATACTCTTATTTTGAACTATAGATACGTTGATACTTGAGATATGAAAAATGAATTATAAATTTCTTTGATATAATTCGGTACGAAATAGATGAAAGAAGATAAATTTTAGAGAGAAAAGAAGAGAAGAGGAGACTATATGTGATGTCCCACATTGATGGGAGAATGAAAATATGATGAGTATTTAAGAGGGCTCAATGGACTCTCTAGCAATTTGGGTTAACCATTTTGGCAATGTGAAGACGGGTGCCAAGTAGTTGCTAGCGGAGCCCGTTGTGCTGTCGGTTTGTTACTAAACCCTACCCCAGAAAGCCTGGGGCATTACAATTAGTATCAGAACAGATCTTGAGTGTGATCGATCGGACTCTGGAGCCAGTCCAGGTGTGCTCAAACCGAGCCCCGAAGGATGGTCTTATAGATAAAAGAGCACGACAAGGACGTTATGTCTCCAATAAGGAAATAATGTGACGTCCCATATCGGTGGGAGAATGAAAGTATGATGTGTCACGCCCCAATTTCATAAAATAAAATAATAACAATAATAAAAAGACGTCACTTTTATTAAAATATAAAATATTTAACTTTAATACAACGAAAGCTAAATAATAAAAGCTCTTTAATAGACCATCATCACACGTTACCTCGCACATCGCCCGAGTAAATCATCAACCTCAAAAATGTAATAGCTTTGAGGTGAGTGCTATTGACTCAGTGGGATCCTTGCATTTATCCAAATTATAAGAAATAAATATTTAACACAAGCCGTAATATCGCTCAACATAACACCAAATCCGAAGGAAAGAATCATAACATAACACCAAATCCGAAGGTAAGGATCATAACATAACACCAAACCCGTAGGTAAGGATCATTCCATAACATCAAACCCTCAACATAACACCAAACCCGAAGGTAAGAATCATAACATAACACCAAACCCGAAAGTAAGGATCATAACATAACACCAAACCCGTAGGTAAGGATCATTCCATAACATCAAACCCGTAGGTAAGAATCATAACATAACACCAAACCCGTAGGTTATGATCATTTAGCATGTAAACTCGCCTGCATAATGTATATAACATATAATAAGGCTAAATGAACTTTTAATTTCACGTTGGATTCCCCACCTTAACTTTGACTTGAACTTTATTTGAAAAATAATACAGGTTAGTTAAGTCCACGCGCCGCCTAAAAATATAAATAATTGATAAATAATAAATAAATAAAGAAAAATAAAATAATTAAAAGAAAATATAATGTATGAACCAAGCCCAATCCTACAACAAAATAAAGAAATGAAATTCTCTCTCTCTCTCTCTCTCTCATATACCACCATTCCCGTAACCTCTCTCTCTCTCTCTCAAACATATGTTCTCTTTCTTCTTCCCTCAACTCACCATCTCATTTTCCCACACATCCATCTATGCACATGCATGAAAAACTTGTGAAAAATACCTCTTGAATATTTGAAACAAAAGGTGTGTGGTGTGTTAAAACTAATGAAATTGATGCTCCTTTTATAGTGAAACTTTGGAGTATGAAAAGTCACCAATTAAATGACAAATTCAATTTCTTTGAGAAGGTGAAAAAGCTTAATAAATATTATAATTTTGTAGAGAAATATCTTCTCCTCCAATTTCATAATTCATGTGAAGATGAAACCTTTCAAATGACCTTATTTTAGGTTCAAAATTAAATAATTTGGCTCATTAAGATATAATTAAATGATTAATGGACTCATTTAAAACATTTAAATATCTAATTAGCATTACAAACTAAAATAGATAAATAATAAATGTAAAATTTTAAATAATTATTCAATGCAACAAATCAACAATACTATATATGTAATAACTTAAAAAAAATGGATCACTTTAAATAAAAGATTTCAATTTTAAAAGATATAAAAAATCCACAAAGCTCAATAATAATAATAATAATAATAATAATAATAATAATAATAATAATAATAAGAAGAAGAAGAAGCAGAAGAAGAAGAAGAAGAAGAAGAAGAAGGTGAATAATAATAATAATAATAATAATAATAATAATAATAATAATAATGAAAACATAATAATTTATGCGTAACTTATAGGAACGTAATAAAATATTTTAAATTAACATGCACTAATAAATAACGTTTTCTAACCACATTTTATAAAAAAAAAGGTAATGATAAATTTAAAAAGAATCGAGTCGTTACATGATCAGTATTTAAGTGGTCTTAATAGACTCTCTAGTAACTTGGGTTAACCATTTTGGCAATACGAGAACGGATGTCGAGAAGTTATTAGTGGAGTCTGTTGTACCGTTATTTTGTTGTTGGGCCCCACCTCCGTGGGCCTGAGGAGTTACTAGGGTTGGCAAAAAATACTGTCATACCGGAATCCGTCCATATCGTACCGAAAAAATACCGAAAATACCGATATTTACGGTATATCAGTTTTTCGGTAAGGTATCCCAGAATTTTACGACAAGGTAGTGGTATAATTTTTAAAAATTAAAGTATACCGGCGTATACCGAAAGTTTGGTATACCGTCATATAAAGATATATACCACACCACGGTATATGCCGAAGTGAAAGTATATACCGATGTACTAGTATACACCATCATACCGTACCACGATATTTACCGAAATGAAGGTATATACCGTTGTACCGTACTTTGGTATATATTGTAACATACGGTATGTTACGGTATATACCGGTACATCGGTACATACCGTACTTCGAATTTAATATATATATATATATATATAAATTTATCAAAAAATTATATTTGATATTTAATTTAATACCTAAATTATAATTAAAAATGAAGTATTTAAAATTAAATGTAATAAATAATAATCTTCTAGTATAGTGATAGTTTCTATTTGGGATATATTTGATGCCGTTACTATTATTATTTATGCATGTTTTTTCTTACTAAATATTTTTTAGTATAATGATAGTTTCGGTATACCGTGAAATGTTGATATGGTACGATCCGAAATATCGATAAGGTAAGGTATGCCGAACTAAGGTAATAGTACAGTAAGGTTAGGGCCGTCTCAATCATTTTGTAGACCATGTGCAAATAATAAAAATTAGGCCTTGAAAAAAAATTGTTATAATTTTTATAATTATAGCAATATATTTAGAAAGATTAAAAATTAAAAATATTGTATTTATAGTGTTGATAATATTCTCAATACAACATTAAGCAAATATGAATCTTCTACAATTTTACATAAAAGTGATACTCTTCTAGCACTCTTTGAAGCAAATTCATCAATCAAATCTTCATATTCAATCTTTTCCAAAATATCATTTTCTATAGCTATTATCGCCAATCCATTAAGTCTTTCTTGTGATATCGTCAAATGTATATATGACTTCAACAACTTCAATTTTGAAAAACTTCTTTCTGCAGATGCAACAGTAACAAGAATAGTTAATAAAATTCTATATGCGATTATTGTATTAGGAAAACAATCTAAACCTTTCAAAAATTCAAAATATCAAGGGGTCCTATATTATCTTCCGTCAATATTTATCTAAGTAACTTTAGCTCCAAAAATAACTCATTCTCATCAACATTAGAGTGCTCATTATGTTTAAGTGTATTTTCAAAATGAATATAACAAGACTTCAAACTCATATCACCTAGTGACTGCAACTTGTTAGAAGTAAACAAAAAACTAAATATTTTTTCATAATTTTGAAATTGCTCAAACTTGCTTTTAAGAGAAAGTATTTTTTTCATAATATTTGTGTTGGAAGTTGGAACTTGAAAATCCCGATGTTTGTATTAGGTATTAGCAGAGAATGAAGAGAATTTAATTTATCAAAAAAATATATATAAGGTATATTAAATAGAATTTTTTTTTGAGGCCCTAAAAATTATGAGGCCTTGTGCGAAAGCTCACCTTGCACACCCTGTTAGATGGCCCTAGGTAAGATATATCGAAATGAAGGTATGGTAAATGTATGAATTATGTGTCATACCGAACTTAAGGTATACCGTAGATAAATGTACGACAACGATATGATTTTTGTTATACCATAGACTAAAGTAAGGTATAAGGCATGACAAAAAAAGTAAGGTATGCCGTACCTTGACATCCCTAGGAGTTACACCATAAATCAACTTAATTCATTCTATGAGTTGAAATATGATCACAACACCAAGAAAATTATTAAGGAAAATTATAGAGACCAAATCATTCTAGTTAATCATACTTTTCGAATTCCATTTTATTTATTTGTTTATCTATTTGTCATAATTAATGTAGTTTGTAGTATTCTAGGAGCTCTGTTTTTAATTGCTAGACATGGCCATGCGTGTGAAGAAAAGTAACAAAAATCAATTTCAATCAAGAAAGATTAGCTACCTCTTAATTACAAACTATTCTCTCTATATATATTTCCTTTGTTTTGTTGCCTCTAAAAAACTTACCTAATATAAATTTAGACTCGAAAATCACAGAATACTACATAGATAAATCCCTGAAGAATGATACTACAAATTTGAAATCCACCATAATATATGGTTTTATTTTAGTAGACAACAACCTAGAAGCTTGACTAGCATTTCATTACCTATTACAATTTAGGAATGTAAATCAGATTGCTATATATTTTTAAACTTTCAAGAAAACAAATATCTTTTATTGCATTTAGTGAGGTGGGTTTTGAATTTGTTGGATGAATTTCACATGTGGTGTCTCTAAAAATTTTCTATGTTATTTCTTTTATCTTATTACAGAAATCAAAACTTGAAAGATATGGAGATTATAGAGGATATTAATGCTGAGTTGAATGATGATTTGCAAATGCTGAGATCCCTTCCTATTGCTTAGAGGACTAAAGGTACTAATGCTAACATTGATTGTGGTAGTTCTACATTCAATACATCTAAGAGTGAGAGTACTAGGGAGGAAGCTGAAAATGTTGATGATAGAGATCCTAAAAATGCATGAGATTGGTAACCTAGTTCGGTTAATCAACCTACTCTAGGGGGACTTAGCCTAAACTTGAAGAATCGTCCACTACTCCATCGTGAAAACTATTCAGGATACTTACACACACATGACTCCTCCCTTATGCCGCCCTTTCTTACAATACAAACTCTTTTGTAAACGAAAACTGTGTAATCCCCTCACAACCATGACACTAGAATTCTTCTAGCTACCCACGACTTCAACTTGTAATCTCTCACGAGATCATGAACAAAATGGATTAAAAACCCCTCATATGTTTCACTCACGAAAACACTCAAAATTAGTATATCACGTTAAACAGTTTAATGAACAAATACTAGCTATTACAAACTCACAAACCAATAATTCTCAAACAATAAAATCAGAGAATCAACAATATTTTGCCCCTTGATTATGAGAGAAATCGGTCTTCTTATATTCCTTCTTCAAATTGACTTGATCTCCAATCTTCATCTACTTAGAGTGTAATTTAGGGTTTGTGATTCTTTCTATGTTGGTGTAGATGCATTCCATGTTGATGATGGTATAATTCAGCATGCCATCTACTCCAAAAGGCAGTTTAAACAATCGTTCCTTACTTCCCAAACTGATCCGCATCGGATCTTCTTTCACAAGGAAACTGCCATAAATAAATTATTTCGAGGACACGCTTGGAACATCAGAGAGAACATTCACAATTTGTTCCTTTCTTCGCACAACAAAAACAACGACCACATCAGAAATACATCCTTGAACACTTTATCATACATAAATCTCCAAAACATACTTAGTGCTAAATGATGGCACTAACAATGGGGTAAATGATTTGAATAAGATCTTAAATCCTGAATTTAATTAAGCCCATTACTAAAAACACCGCAAAAAAAAAGTGATTGTATGAATATGTTTCTAGTTGAAAAACAACAACTGAAGAGTTTGTTAGCTACTATTCATCAGAGAATCTGTTTAACATCTGATTGTTGGACTGCTCTAACTACACAAGGTTATATGACTGTGAGTGCACATTATGTTGATGAAAAATGGAAGTTGAATAGTAAGTTGGTTCATTTTGTGAGTTAAATAGTCCACATTCAGGGTATGAATTGTAGAGGAAATTACTAGGAGTGCTTAAGGATTGGGGTATAGAATCCAAAATATTTACATTCACATTGGATAATGCCAATTCTTGTGATAACATGGTAAGAAATTTAAAAGATATTCTTAATTTGCAAACTTATTTATTATGCCCAGGTGAGTTCTTCCATGTTAGGAGTTGTGCATATATTTTGAACTTGATTGTTCAAGAAGGTTTAAACGTGGCTGATGGATGGCTTAAAAAATAGAGCAAATGTTAAGTATATGAAGGCATCAGATGAGAGATTGAGGCAATTTCATAAATGTTTTGAAGAGGTGGACTTGAGTGATGTTGGTTGGAGTTTCTTAAGGTTAGATGTGTCGACTAGATGGAATTTTACGTACTTAATGCTTGAAAGTGAAATTAAGTATCATCTTGCATTCACTAGTTTGAGCTATTATGATACAAATTACAAGCACTGTCTGACTGATGAAGAGTGGAAAAGAGCAGAAAAGATGCATGTGTTTCTTGGAACCATTTTATGAGATTAATAAGTTGTTATCTGGGTCATCATATTTCTACCTTAAATTTATATTTCAAGCAGATTGCAATCATCGAAAGTCAGTTGATTGAACTTATGGATTCTAAGGATGATGTGATCAAATATATGTCATCAAGAATGAAAGTCAAATTTGACAAGTACTGGGATGAATATTGTGGTATTCTTAACTGAAAGTCAAATTGAAAATGATGAATTTTTGCTATGAGGTACTTCACCCACAAGATTATGAAGAGAAGATGAATAATCTAAAGAAATCTTTGTATATGCTCTTTAGTCAATATGAATGAGTTGAGGTAGCATCAATCTCATTTCCTAGCTTAACTTTGGCAAATCCACCGCCTAAGCATAATACGTTTGATGTAAGTAAGATCTTTCATTGTGTGTGTGTGTGTGTTTATCCAAGTTAACTTTTGGTTTTGCTTTGTTTGTTTAATTCTAGGCATTTGAGCACAAACAACTTGAAATGAACTCAAATGAATCTGAACTTAATACATACTTAGAAGAAGCTTGTATTGTTGGAAATACCATTGATATTTTAGAATATTGGAGTATAAACAATAATTAATTCCATCAGCTTGTAAAGATGGCTTGTGATGTTTTAAGTATTCCAGTCACAACTGTTGCTTCTGAGTCTACATTTAGCATTGCTGAACAGATCTTAAACACGCATATAAATTGTCTGCTTCTCGAAACTGTACAAGCCCTCATTTGTACTCGTCATTGGTTGCATGGTTTCAAAAAAACTGAAGATTCATGTAATAATTTATTATTTTTAATTTTATCACTTGCAATTTTTGCATTCGATTATAGTTATTTACTCTTCTCTTTATTATATTTTCATTAATTTTAAAAAATAAATTAAGGTGGAAGTGGAAGAGATAGAGTTGTTGAAAAAAATTCGAATGTGCTCGAGCTTCATGAATAATGAGTGATGAGCTGATGAAGACATTGAAAAATGATGAGTATAAAAAAAAATTATGCATATCATTTTTATTTAGTTGGTTAATTAGTTATAAAAAAGGATAGAATTTTCAAGTTTTTTAATTTGTGTATTTGTAATTATAAGATGTCAATTTGATACAATTACATTACGATTATTTAAATACAAGAAGTTTTATAAAATTAAATTTGAACTTTGGGCTTTTAAAAATAAAATGGGGTTGTATTAGGACCAATGACTCCATGGGCCACCCATGGGCTGCATTAGGTTGGAAAATACAACTCACCCATTTTTGCGCTAAATTGGTTGGGTTACTTTGTGGTCTTTGATGCATTGTGTTAAGGTTGGGCTGGGTTAGACTTTCATTTTGACATTTCTAGAAATGAGTGAGACTCTATAGGTTGTGCAACCTGTTGTCACTGGTGAAATGAACTCTATGTTGAGAAAACCATATACATCGGTGGAAATCTCAATATTTCTATCATAAATGCACCCGCTCAAGGCCCCGGGCCTGGATGGTATGTCTATTATTTCTTTCAAAAAAAATTAGAATTTTGTGCATTCGAATCTCTATTCTGGCCTCCTTAAAGTTCTTAATGAAGGGGTTGACCTTTATTTTCTTAATTCTACCCTTATTTGTCCGATGCCTACGAAAAACTTCCTAGAACACCCCAAAGATTTTCGCCTCATAAGTCTTTGTAATGTAGATTTTGAGTTGATTACTAAAACCTTTGTTAACAGTCTTAAGCATGTTCTCCCCGCTGTCATTAGTGATACACAATCCGCTTTCATTTCCGGTCACCTTATTATTGATAATGCCTTTATTTCTTTTAAACTTGATTTGAATGGATTTTCTTTCAGAATATGATGGAAAAGCTTGATTTTGATCCTGGTTTTATTCATTTGATTATGAAGTGTATTACAAGTGTCTTTCTCTGTGTTGATGAATATATGGATGTGTTGGTATTCCTTTTATACTGGGTAGAGGACTTTAGCAAGGAGACCCTTTATTCTTTTTTTTTTTGTACAAAAACTTTATTGGCACTCATTCAATGAGCAGACACAAAACATCTTATTCGTAGAGCTTGAATTTGTAGAGACACCTCAGAGGTGTCTCACCTCTTTTTTGCTGACGACAATATTTTTTTTACACGGCAACTAAGAGAGAAGTTTGGGAAGTCAAACGCATCCAGGAAAATTATGAAAAAGCCTCAGGTCAAATGATCAACCTTGACAAGTCTAAGATATCTTTTAGTACAGGAGTTGAAATTAGGCGGGTTGATTCTCTTGCAGAGAAAATTGGAGCACAACGGTGTCTAAAAACACGGTCTCTATCTTGTCATCCCATGTTCAGTGGGACGATAAAAAAGAGAAGTGTTCAAAGGTTTAGAGGATAGAGTTCAAAAAAAGCTTAAAGATTGGAAAAAGAGATTTTTGTCCAATGAAGGGAGGAAAATTTTAATCAAGTCAATAGCCCAGGCTAGTCCAATCTATTTGATGAGTGTCTTCTTTCTTTCGAGACAACTTTGTAATCGACTCAATTCTCTTGTATTAAATTTCCTCTAGGGACAGAAACAAAAGAAGCATCAAATTTATAGGTATAGTTGAAAATGTATTTTTCGCCTTAAAATAGTGGAAGGGTTAGGTTTTAGATATATGGGCCAGTTTAACAAAGCGCTTTAGCTAAACAGGGTTGTAGATATCTCAATGGACAAAGATCTTTACCCTGTCGATCCTTAAAGGCTAGATATTTCCATCGGTTTACCTTTTTTTATGCCAATCATGAACATAATCCATCTTTTACATGGAGAAGCATATTGGCAGGAAAGAAAATTCTTACGGAAGGTATCTACTAGAGGGTGGGAGATGAAATGATCATATGTATTTGGAAGGAAAGATGGTTACCAAAATTACCCAGTGGGAGTTTATTCCCTCATTCTAGCATGGAGAATATTCTAATATGAAGGTTCTCGAGTTGAGGAGTAAAGACAGTAGGGGAATGTGATGGAAGAAAAATTTGTAGTTTTCTTTCTCCCCATGCAGTTAAGCATGTTCTGGCCATTCCCCTTCTTCAATTGAGAGGATTGGATAAAGTTGCATGGAGGCATACCAAAAATGGAGTTTATTCAGTTAAAATAGGTTACATTATTGTGTGTAATATATGGGATCATCGATCAAATTTACCAACATCGACTCAAGGGGATAGTCTGATTTGGAAGTGAATTCATGGGGTTGATGGTGATGCTAAAAATTCAAAATTTCATATGGCTATGTGCAAAAGGAATATTACCTGTGGCAGGGGAGTTGAAGAAGAAACAGATGTCCTATGAACAACTTTGCTATCTGTGTGGAATGGAGATTGAATCGATTAAACACTACATAAGAGATTGCTATGGAGCACTTTCTTCTAGCGGGCTCTTCTCTCAGAATGGATCTTAAACTAGAATGGAGAGAGATGAAAATGAGGGCGTGGTTTAAAGGATTGCGTAAATAGATGAGCAACAATTTCATAACCTTTTTGCAGTGTTGTTATGGGTTAAATAGAAGAAAATGAATATGTTGTTCTTTCAACAGGCCCAAACTCTGCATAGTGTGTGTTTTGACATTGTAATTAAGCTCAACAATGAATATCAGGCCAGTTTGGATCATCTTTGACCTCAGAATAGGGAGTCTACAGTTGTTGCATGGCAAAAACCCTCAGCCGGCATGTGGGAAATTAATGTGGATGCTTCCATCAATCCAGAAAAGACGGCTGGGCTGGGAGTTATCATCAAAAACTGTGAAGACAAGTCAGTGGTGTCGAGATGTTAGAGGTTGCCAGCATATTTTGAACCAGATATTGCTAAATGGATGACTTGCTATGGAGGTACGTAATTAGCAAATGAGAAAAGAGTTCAGAGAATTATTTTAGAGATGGACTGTCAAATGATAAAAAGTTCTCTTCACCATGATAATGAAGATCAATCTAATAGAAGAGCAATAAGCAGATCAATCAGAGAGTTGGCCAATGAATTTGATCAAGTCATTTACAGTTGGGCAAGAAAAGAAGCAAATAAAGTTGCTCATTTTTTAGTAAAATTAGCTAGCAGTAATCTTGTTTTTTTGTTTGATTTCACCGGTGATATCCTGGATAACATTTTGTTGAACATTCCGTTTGATGAACAATTTTTTAGCTTCTAGAAGGCTATTTCCTAAAAAAAATCAGATTTTGGAATATAAGGAATTTTAACTTGTTCAAACAGTGGAATGGGTGTATATATATATATATGAGTCAACTTTTTTTTTCAACTGCTTAAAACTTTAAAAAATTTATTTTAGCCACTTATTTTTAAACATATAAAATTGAGCGACTTTGGACTAAAATACAATTCCCTCATTTTTTAAATGTATAATAAAAAAGAAAAAAAGGTATGTAGGTTCCGGCGTGCAGGTGCGGGCGCGCACGTCGGCAACCTTGCACCCTCGCCCTGGCACTGCGTGCGCGTACGTCGGTAACTCTGCACGACCGCACTTGTGCACTGGACTTAGTGAGCAGGTGCACATGAGCACGTCGGCAACCCTGCACCCGCGTGCTGGTACTTGCGCGCTGGACTCAGTGCGCGGGTGCGCGTGTGCATCGGCAACTCTGCACCCGCACGCGCGTTGATATCTGCGTCCTGGACTCAGTGCGTGCGTGTGCGGGTGTGTGTATACGTCGACAACCCTGCATCCATGCTGGAGTCAATGTGCAGATGCGTGCGCGCACCGACATCCTTGCATGCTGGACTCAGTGCGCGGGTGCCCGCGTCGGCAACCCCGCACTCGTGCGCGCACTGGACTCAGTGCGTAAGTGCACGCGTTGGCCTCAATGCGCTAGTGCGGGTGCATGTGTCGGTAGCCCTGCACCTGCCCGCGCGTGCACATAATATTCTTTTGGCAAAAACTTGCATGCATCATGATGCAAATAACACTATTTGAGACGGGTCGGTCAAACCCGCTTTTGACCCGGTCAACGCGGGTCAACCCGCGCTTTGACCCGGTCAACGTGGGTCAACCCGCTTTGACTGGGTCAACCCATAAAAAAAAACTATCCAAAGTGAGTACCAACCTTCCTATTAAAAAGTATCACAAAACATTCAAAAAATACCATCTGTATCATTAAAAA
This sequence comes from Perilla frutescens, assembly GCA_026008535.1. Lineage (NCBI taxonomy): Eukaryota > Viridiplantae > Streptophyta > Magnoliopsida > Lamiales > Lamiaceae > Perilla > Perilla frutescens. The sequence continues at coordinate 45,818,790 of BRKX01000010.1, read as the reverse complement.
GTAAGAGATCTGCTAGTTATTTTATACTAGTTAATTTAGTTCAAAATTCTGATTTTTTTTCAGTTTTTATATTGTATGTGTTCAGATTAATCTAAAACAATCATCATTCCAAGAATTTGCAAAGGAAAGCAAAACACGAGTTCGGTAAAATAAAAAGTACCATGTGGTAAGAAGAAAAGTATCAAGTACGATAAAGACAGGTATCAACCTGAGATTAATACTATCATCATTTCAACTACAATAAAAAGTACCATGTGGTAAGAAAAAAAGTATCAAGTATGATAAAAATAGGTATAAAAAAAAATAAAAAATCACAAAAAAAAGACGGGCGCGTGGGCGCCACGTGGCACGCCGGCGTGGGGCCACTTGCTCGCCTGAAATAGGCGGAAATAAAAACTGCTGCATGCAAGTGCACCTCTATTCTTTTTCCTTTTTTTTCGGACAAATTCTTTAAATGAGTATTATGGAAAAATTGAACAAAATAATAATATTTTAAAAAAATGACTATTTTTTTTACTGGCTACTTTACCATATTGTCACACACATATATAATGGACAACACAATCAAATATTTATTATTATTACGAGATATTTTTTTAGCTTGCAGACTTTTCTTAATAATGAAATTTTTAAGCTATATTTTTAATAGAGTTCCTATTTGTTTTTTCGGGGAAAAAAATCACATAATATTACATTTTTTACAAATTGATTAAAAATACTATACACGTTGAATAACATTAAATTTCCCGCATTCAATATATAAAATAAAGTGAGATTGAATCGTGGCATGCGAATATGACTTTGTTGGAGAAAAATGGATGCTGTAGCTTGTCAAATTACGTCGGAATTTGCACTCATTAATTAATATACACAGCAGTAGAGTATGTCATGCTCAAATACTATATGTATAGATTATAATTTTATTTATTATAAATTATAATTATAAAAAATATTATAACAAAATAAAATTAGTTTATAACTATTATAAATTATAGAAATTTTCATATTATTTATTTTTATGGTTAATTATAGCATACATTTGTGATGATGACCATTGAGATTAAATCTAAAAAAAATGATAATTTAAACTTAATTTTAATTCAAATTCGGTTACAATTACGAAAAAAAGTACATTAATAGCTTGCTAGGATATTTAGTAAATGTGTGCCTTTTTTTTTTATAAAATATATAAGACCATAAGGAAGTGATATGAAATTTATTCCTCTTTTTTATGGGGGAAAGCTCGTATCTCAATTTCGTAGTGTTCTATATAAATTAAGCTCATATGCTCATATACAATAATTCATATATCATACTAAAATATTATATACAATGAATTAAATTCTAAAAAATACTAATAGAATTTGAATTTACACTTTCCGACTAAAAGCTCAACAATTCCACCACAAGATTATCCCATTCAAGTGGGATCCAACTTACGATAATGGACGTGAGATTTTGAAGTGTTGAAAATGATTGATAGGTATGTTACATTTCTATGAGTCAATTACATACCCACGTCATACGCGGAGTATGGGAAAGTATATATACTTTTTAATAATTATTTATTAAATTTAATAAATCAGCCAGCTGTTGACAATCCAGCCAGGGCAGTCTTCTCAGTTTCAGCTACACAACGATCAACTACTCAGCTCAATTGAGGGAGCACATCAGTTGATAACCCATGTTCAAGACTAATCTCTTGAAGATCGAAAGAGATCTAAAACCTTGTAAAGACGACAATAGCACCTACCTTTCTAACGAGCAGTTAGGGACTTCAAGTGTGAGCCGTCGACCCGCTGAGGTAGCGAGCAGTTACCAGGTTCAGCCAACTGTTCTTCATTGTATAATTTGTAAAGAAACTCAAGTTATATGGTGAAGTTGCCCTTCTGCGGAAGGAAGAGAGGACGTAGAAGTTTGAGACTTCGAACCTCTATAAATCACTTGTGTGCTGTACTATTTTGGTTATTGCATATCTTTAAACTGCACACAATATCACACAAGCTGCACTTAAATTGTCTTAACTGTTCAATAAGTTTGTGCATAGATAAGTTTCACTAAGCGAGTTAAAGGGCCCTGTTATTCCGCATTTGAAGCAAAAGTTTTAATCAGTTTATTCACCCCTCTCTAAACTGATATCGACTTGCCCGGGACCAATAAGTGGTATCAAAGTGGTTGATTCTAAGGATTAGCCATTTCTGCAGATCAACTGAATCAGATCTACTTATCTGTGCTAACATTTCAGCTATGGGAAACCATAAGCTACCTTTGTTTTCAGTTGAGAATTATGATAACTGGAGCAGGAGAATGAAGGCTCATCTCTGCTCAATTTATGAGAATATGTGGGAAGTCATCGAAGATAGTCCAATCATCATCATGATGGACAATGATGCTCACATAGTTGATATCAATCAACCAGCAAGGATTCCAAAGCCAACTAATCTTCTCAGCAGCGAAGAGAAGAAGCTAAAAAATCTAGAGTTCGTTGCTCAAGCCGCATTATTCCAAACTCTAGATGAAGACAGAATGAAGAACACAAAGAACTGCACAACTGCCAAGGAGATATGGGACCTACTAACAGATCTATGCAAAGAGTCCGAAGCCATCAAAGGAAACAAGCTCCAACTGGCAGTCGACAGATATGAATCTTTCAAAATGCAGCCAGAGGAGTCCATCTCAAGCCTTGAAACCAGATTTCTGGGCATCATCAGTGAGATGAACAACCTCGGGAGGATTTATCCCAATTCTGAGATGAATTCCAAGATATTGGATAATCTTACTGAAGAATGGGATATGAAAGTGATAGCTACAAAGGAATCAAGAAATCTAAATAGCATCACTCCAAGGGAACTATTTGGTTCTCCCAAAGCCCATGAGTACAGTCTAAATCGAAAGAAGGAAGCATCAACATCGTCAGCTCAAGATGCAGCCTTCTACGGTGAAAGGAACCGGTTTAGAGACACTCGGAGAAAGAACAACTTCCGACCTAGGAGCTCACCAGCCAAAGAAAATCAAAGCGAATCTTCAACTGAATGAAAAAGAGAAGCAACTGAAAAGAAGGAGAATCTAACTGATGACATCAATGATCAAATCCAATCAGTTACCAGGTTGCTAGAAAAGTTGAAGAGAGTTCGGGATAAGCAATCAGTTCCACTTCATACTAATGAAATCCCAAAAGATGAGAGAACTCATCAACCAGCTGAACGGTCAGCTGAACCATTCAGGGGTGGCAACCGAAATCTTGGAGAATGCTTTCACTGCCACAAACAAGGACATTATAGATTTGAATGTCCAGAACTCCCTGAAGACAAGAAAGCCAAGGTGAGGAGAAGCTTCTTCAAAAGAAAAGTAATGGTTGCAAACCTTGAGAATGCCGTGCTAGATGATTCAGACTATCCTTCTGGAATTGATTCTAACGGCTACAACTCAGATGATGAAGCGCTATTCTGCCTCATGGCTGACAATGATGAAGATGTTAGTACAGCTGATTCTCAAACCTCTTTTTATCATATAAATGAAGCAACTGTCTCTAGTAATGAACTTGATATGAAACTTATGATGCTAGAAGACCAATTAGCTTCAATATCCTGCTTGCATGTTGAACTGAAAGATGAAAATGATGAACTAAGAAATAAGGTTAGAAAACTGAGCATTAATCATGAAAGATTGAATTATCTTGAGTCTCAGTTTATAGAATTTGAGAAATTGAAATTGAGAACTGCTGATCTAGAGGCTGAAAATCAAAAACTCAAACAAGAGATCCATGAAAGAGAAAAAGTAACTCTGAAGTTCAAAAAGGGATCTCAAACCTTAGATGAGATATTAAATCATCAAAGAACTGGAACTAGCAGCTCAGGGCTAGGATATAGCAAGTTCACTGCTCTAGAAAAGGGAAAAGCAGTTGCCCAAGCCTGTGATAAGGGAATCCTAAAATGGTTCACTAGATCTCATGATCAGCTAGCTGAGTCAACCAAAGGAAAAGGAATATTGAAAAATCCTCAAACTCAGCCTAGACAATTTGGTCAGTTTTACCAAACAAAGACACCAGGCCAACTGAAGCCCAATTTCCAGCCAAGACCATCAGTTCACTCAAGCCAATCCATTCGTTCAAAGCCTCCAGTTCAAGAAAGACCATCATCTCAACAAAGAATGCCCCCAAGACAAACTGATAGATTAGCCCTCTTTAGAAAGAAAAATCAGTTTGGATCTCAAGCCTATCCTACTAAGAAATTCAATCAAAACACCTATAGGAGAGATCAAAGAAACTCGTTTGAACCCTACCATCATTATAATGAGTACCTAGATTCCAGAAATGAGCCAAAAAGGTTTATTCCAATAAACTGGAAACATACAAAACACTGGTCTAATCACAGAACTCAAAGGTCTCAAGACCAAAGTGTTTTAGTTGAATTGTTTTATCTAACTAACTCTCAACGCAGGTATCACTCAACTGATTCAAATCAGAATAGAAGAGTTGAGAGAAAATCTAAACTGATCAGGCAATCCAAGTAAGTTGGATCTCTGAATGATAAGAAGCCAAAAGTTTGGCAAGTTTGGATTCCAAAAAGCTTGATGAATCAACAAGGACCCGATATAAAACGGGTCCCTAAATGCTAATCCTTGTTTTTACAGGACAAGAGCATCCTATCTATGAAGAAAGCCAAAGACATTTGGTATCTAGATAGCGGGTGCTCCAAGCACATTACCGGAGACAGAGAAGATCTCGACGGTTATGAAAAAGTCAAGGGTCCACTTGTCACATTTGGAGAAAACTCCAAAAGCCGAACCATTGGAGAAGGGTTCGTAGTCAAGGAAAAAGTAGTGGTAAATGGAGTCTCCCACTTGGATTGACTGAAGCACAAACTACTCAGCATCAGCCAGCTGTGCGACAATGGATACTCAGTTGACTTCACTAAAGACTCCTGCAGCATAAGAGACAAGTCAACTGGAGTAATTCTTCTCACTAGCATAAGAAGAGGCAATATGTACATTGTTGACTGGTCAACCGGCTACGCAGAAGCTTGCTTTCTTTCAAAAGGATCAACTGAAGCAAGCTGGCTATGGCATCGACGACTGAACCACCTCAACTTCAAAACAATTAACTACCTAGCCAAGAAAGAGTTAGTTGAGGGGCTTCCTAAGGAAATATACAAGAAAACAGGCGTATGTGGGCCATGCCAAAAAGGGAAGCAGGTGAAAGCATCATTTAAGAATAGGAGTCATCCACCAGGAACAACTGATTGTCTCCAACTGCTACATATGGATTTGTTTGGTCCAGTTAGACCACAAACCCTAAAAGACAAAAGATTCACTCCGGTAATAGTTGATGATTTCTCAAGATATACATGGGTGGAATTCCTGAGAAGCAAAGATGAAACTTATGACAAGCTAACGGCGCTGATCAGAAGGCTACAAACTGAAAAGGAAAGAACATTTCAAAGGATTCGCTCCGACAATGGAACTGAGTTTGTAAATCAGCAAATGATCAGCTTCCTCAACCAGCTTGGAATCACTCATGAACACTCAGCTGCAAGAACTCCACAACAAAATGGTATAGCCGAACGGCGTAACCGGACACTCAAAGAGGCATCTCGAGCAATGATAGCTGATGCCAACATAGCTGAAGTGTACTGGGCCGAAGCAGTCAACACAACTTGCCATACTCAAAATCGAAGTACTATTGTAGCAGCCCATGACAAAACACCCTATGAGCTGTATAAGGGTCGTAAGCCTTCTATCTCATATTTTAAAATATTTGGCTGTAAATGTTATATTCACAATAATGGCAAGACTCAATTAAAAGCTTTTAGTACTAAAGCTGATGAGAGAATATTTCTTGGGTATAACTCTCCTCATGCACAAGCTTATAGAGTGTTCAATAAATGAACTCTTGTTGTGGAAATAACATGTCATGTGGTATTTAATGAATTTGCTAATGAGTACAGGAACAAAGAAAGAATAAACACATCAGTTCAAGAACTACCTAGTGAAACTGAGAACTCGCAGGACTATGTGGATCACATTGTTCCAGAGCGGCTTGAAGTTTCACTAGAAGAAGGCAATGAAACTGGTACTAAACCAGTTGAGAACAATATGGTCAATGAAGACACAAATCGTGCTGAGACCATAAACCCCACAATTAAAACAGGGGGAAGAACAGATAAAAATACCGAACCAATTGATGAAAGGGCGACTGATGACGTCACCACAGAAGAACCAGCTGAAGCTATCTTGCCCAAATGGCTCCGAAGCCACCCAACTGACAAGATAGTTGGTGATCCAAGAAGTCGAGTCCAAACCAGAAGTTCAACTGAGCATGCATTATTCACATATTTCATATCTCAAACTGAACCAGCAAACGTCAATGAAGCCTTAGAAGATTCAGAATGGATCATGGCCATGCAAGAAGAACTGAATCAGTTCACAAGAAATGGCGTATGGTTTCTTGTTGATAGACCAAGAACCCAGAAGGTCATTGGTACAAAATGGGTTTTTCGCAACAAACTGGATGAACAAGGAGTGATCACAAGGAACAAGACTAGACTGGTAGCAAAAGAATACTCACAAAGTGAAGGGATTGACTTTGATGAGAAATTCGCACCAGTTGCAAGATTGGAAGCCATCAGATTGTTCCTAGCCTATGCAGCTCACTTCAATTTCATAGTCTACCAAATGGATGTCAAGAGTGCTTTTCTTCAAGGAATGCTCAAGATGACGTGTATGTCGAGCAACCACCAGGCTTTGAAATTGGTGATCAAGTCTACAAACTGAAGAAAGTCCTCTACGGACTCAAACAAGCTCCTAGAGCATGGTATGAAACTCTCACAACATTTTTGCTGAAAAATGGATTTCAAAAGGGAGTCATTGATCGAACTCTATTCCGAATAGAATGATCAAATGAGATCTTAATAGTTCAAATTTATGTGGATGACATAATTTTTGGATCAAAAAGCAAAGATCTATACACCCGATTCGCTCAACTGATGCAAAGCGAATTTGAGATGAGCATGATGGGAGAAATGACATTCTTCCTAGGACTCCAAGTAAAGCAGCTGAAAGATGGGATCTTTATCAGCCAGGCCAAGTACACCAACGAGCTAGTCAAGAAGTTTGGTGTTAGTAAAGGAAAAACTCTCAAGATTCCTATGAATACATCAGTTCAGCTAACTCTGGATGAAGAAGAAGAATCAATTAGCCAAACATATTACAGAGGAATCATTGGGTCGCTACTTTACTTAACAGCTAGCCGGCCAGACATCTCTTATTCAGTCAGTCTATGCGTACGGTTTCAAGCTAACCTAAAGAAAAGCCACCTTGAAGTAGCTAAGAGGATTATCAAATATCTCAAAGGAACCATAAATCTTGGACTATGGTATCCCAGAGATGACAGTTTGAGTCTAATTGGCTATTCAGACTCAGACTTTGGTGGATGCAAGATCGACAGAAAAAGCACCAGTGGAATATGTCAGTTTCTTGGAAGCAAACTGATATCCTGGTTTAGCAAGAAGCAGCACTCAGTTGCCACGTCAACAACTGAAGCAGAATATGTAGCTGCGGGAAGCTGCTGGCTCAGATACTCTGGATGAAGCAACAGTTGAAGGATTACAAAGTTGAAACTGAAGAAGTCCCTATCTTCTGTGACAACAACAGTGCAATTGCAATATCTGAAAATCTAGTTTTACATTCAAGAACTAAGCACATTGATATATGACATCACTTCATCAGAGATCACATCGAGAAGAAAGACATATGCATCAAATATGTCAACACGGAGAAGCAGATAGCTGACATCTTCACCAAACCATTACCTGAAGCAAGATTTATGGAGCTATGCATACAGCTGGGACTACTTGAGCTAGCATCACAGGATGAAGATGATCAACTGGAAGAAAAAGATCATGAATCCATTCCAGCTGAAGAGAGGAACTGAACCAAAAAGGCGAGAAACTGATCAGTTGGACACATGAGCCATCAGTTTGAAGTAAAAGTAATAAGCTGTGGAGAGAAAAGTAAACTGGAGATGATCAATTTACCCCATGAGCTCAACTAAATCATCAGTTCATTTGCTCAAACTGATGATCCAGTCAGTTGTGTAGAACATACCAGCTACAAACTGATCAAACTGATGAAGGATTCATAGGAACTAGAATCAACTCAAAAGGAGACATCAGTTCAAAAGACCAGCTGAAGGAGAATAGCTGAACTGAGAAGCAGCTGAATGAAGGTCTATGCAGTCAAGACCAGTTCGGAACTGATGAGAAGACATCTCAGTTGGAACTGATCAACAGAAAGATCATCAATTATAGTCAAAGCCAACTGATGACGTAATCAGTTTCAAGCCAAGGAGAAGCTGCTAGAGAGAAAAGATAAGTTCAAAAATTTCAATATTAGAAACGGTAAAAACACGTGTCACTCAAATATCAAAGTTGAACTTTCTCTCTCTCTCTCTCTCCTCATTTATCCCCAACGGATAGAAATGAAAAGCCAATCGATGGGTAGATTGAATTAATCCGACCGTTGAATTTGGGCATATGAAGTGACACAACCGTTAGATGAACCCCACTATATTCTATAAAAGGGATGGCTGAACTCCCATTTTTACTTTTACCGTTCTCAAGCTCAGTAAAGAATTAAAGCATTTCTCCTCCTTCATTTCTTGAAACTGTTCTGCAAAACCTTCGAAAGTAAAAATATTCAGTTCAGAAATTCAGTCAAAGTCAATTTGCCAATTTTTCCTTTCTAAACCATTCCTCTAAAAAACTCTATGGATGAAAGATGCACACTAGCTGTTCGATGAAAGTTCGACTTTAAGAGAACTGGCGAATCCTCACAAAGATTCCAATCGAATCTCTACAGAGACAAGTTCCTAGATCTAGATGCTTATAGAGAAAGGTGCTCAGATTCTCCTCTTTGCAATTCACTAATCGCAAAGATAGAGCAAAACGGTTTGAAAAGATTCACGGAAGAATATCCATCCAAGACCTACCCAGAGGCCGTGGTTGAGTTTTACTTAAACTCAAAAGGTCATGATGACATAGTAGTAACTGAAGTTCATAGAGTTGAACTGGTAATAACTCCAGAACTACTAGGAAGATTATTCAGATTGCGAACAACTGGAACAAGGTTGCAAAATGTAGAAGTGGATCAAGAGGAAGACTATCGTCAATGGAAGCGAGTGGAATGTGAAGATCCTTATAAAAGTAGTACACTCATGTCTCTCTTCCAAGAAGAATACAGAGTTCTAGCATCAGTTGCTGCTAGAATGATTACTGGGACTACAGGAAGCCATTCGGAGATGTCGGAGCACAAGTATAAAATCTGTGCAGCAATCATCAGAGGCATCAGCGTAAACTGGGCTCAGTACTTCTTTGAGCAAATAAAGAAGTATGTTGATATTGTTGAAAAGCACTGGAAAGAAACTGAGTTCCATCAGAAGATGTGCTACCCCTGCAGGATAAGTAGCATATTGGAGAACTCTCTAAACTCCATGTCAGAAGAAACTGACACGTTGGCGATTGATAAGATGGATTTTATACCAGCAACCAGCAGAAGGCAGCCAGTTGCAAAATCCATAAACATCAAAAGCAGTCAGCCAACTGCTGCCTTATCAAAGAAAGCTGAGGAGCTTACAAAAAGAAAAGGCAAAGAAATTGCTATTGAGATGCCACAAGAAGACTCCGACTCAGACGACAATCTCCCAATAAGCCAAATATTGGGAAGCACAATTAAAGCTAAGCCACTGCACCAAGTTCCCTGTGGATCATCTATTAATTCACCTGAAGAAGAGATTCTAACCAGGCCAGTTCAGTTCAGAGAAAGAACTGACAAGTCGAAGAAGAAATCCACAGCAGTTCAACCAAAAGGGAAGAAGAAGAAATCAGGGCCTCCACCCCCTCCAAAACTGCCTCCTCACAATATCAAGGTGTTTGATGTAGCACCAATCGCAGGAGATGATATTGTGCCTGACAGGGGAATTCCACCAAAGAACACAGGAGCCGAATTCTTCAGAACTGCTTGTCCCCCAATGGGAGAGACTGAAGAAAACATAAGAGCTCTATTAAGAGCTGAAATCGTCAAATGCTGGGCTGATGAACAAGTGCAGAAGTTCATCACTGAAAATTTCATTGAAGATGTGATTGGCATCGCTGCTATGTATGCAGCTCTATCAAGGTATGTTTACTGGTACCTTTGGAGACATTGCTTCAACTCCGAAGCCCATTTCCTTCTAACCGCCTTCCACGGGATGAGCTTCTGGAGAAAGGAAGAAATGTGGAGCATGCAATGGGCTGGACAGGAGACTCCTGAGCAAAATCCAGTCATCACCTTGAAGAGAATGCTTGCCATTCGTAGGAACCACCCACACCCTGATCAGCAGACCCTGTTGAATGTGATGAATGATCTAGTCAACTGGGCCAACATCAGACTGCCACCTCTGCGAACTCAAGCTGAGCAGCAACAATGGAAAAATCCTCAAGTTCAACAACATTGGTTGCTCAATGAACTGCTAAAACTTAGGCAGCAACAGCTTCGGGAGGTGCAGAATCAGTTCATCAAAGAAGCTCAAAGCAGTCAACAAGGGGCTGGAACTGCTGCAGCTTACAGACCAAGGTAAACTGTCATAGCATCTGTGGTTAGGCAGTTAACATTCGAAGAATCTCCTCAACCAGATCACATCATCATTGATCTTCTTGATGATTCCCCTAAGGTGCAAACTGTTGACGAGCGAATAGCCAGCGATCTGGAGTTTGAAGAAATGCTTAAATCTCCTATACTACCAGATCTTCTAAGTGATGAAGAGCCACAGAAGACGACTGAAGAGACTGGACTGCCTGAGGAGCCAACTGAACCTCAAACTGCTCCTCCCCAAGATATAACTCCAGAGCCAGCTGAGTCTGACCAGTCAGCTGGACAGATTGTTCAAAAAGATGAACAACTGGCCTATCAAGGTACACTAGCACTAACTGTGTACTTTGATCCAGTTCAAAGGGCTCTTCAAGCTGAAGCCCTAGCTGCTGCACCAGAAACTCCACCAGAGGCAAGCTATGATGAATCAATTAGTATGGAGAAAGCGGAACACTCCCACACAGTTCCTTGCGAGGAACTAATTGGAACTGAAGCAGGAGAGGAAGCTGATTCAAGAACAGTTCAGCTTGATGCTCAGCCAAGTAGTTCAATAGTCCAGCTCCCTCCCTATTATGAAGAGCTGATCCAAACCCTGCAGCAACAGGTTAAACTGCACACTGAGCAGATCAAGAAGCTGCAAGCTCATCCAAGGCTCCAGTCAGCTGAAACTGAGTCAGCAAGCAGTGATGAGGATGAAGAAAAGGACCTCACTGAACCACTGGCCAAGAGAAGGAAAACTGATCACAAGAAGGACTAAGTGGCTGATCAAGTTAAACCTGATTAGAAAAGCCCTAAGTGTATTTCTTGTTAATCAGTTTGTAATTATATCTTTTGATATATTTATAAAAGTTTTTTTTATTTCAAATAAATGTTAAGCCTCACATTTATTTTGAAATTTTGACCGTTGCAAAACAATGACACGTGTGAAAGTCATTAATTGCCAACGACCAAAAGAGACCAGAGACTAGTACCATTCCATCCATCAGATCTATGAGTCTGTCCAAACACTCATAAAAATCCCCTCTCTTACAAACCTCTCATAAAGCCTCCTCCTCCTACAGTCTCAAAAACTCTCTCTCTCAAAAGATCTTAAAATTCCCAAAATCTCAGCCAACCTCAAAGATGGCCAAATTATCTAGATCTTCAAATTCTTTCAAGGAACAGCTTATGAGAGATAAATTCCTTGATAGGAAGAAATTTTAATTGATTCTAGATGAATCAAACAACCCAATCCTTCTATCAAATCTTCACAAGACAGAAATTCTTTACTACCTGGAAACACCACCAAAGTTCTTTAGATAAAATTTGGTAAGTGAATTTTTGCTTCAAGCAAAATTATCTACAGATGGAAAGACAGTGTCATCAGTGATTCAAGGACAGCCACTTCAAATCACTGAAAGGAAAATTGCAGAAGTGTTCCAACTCCCACATAAAGGTTCATCCATTCAAGATCTAAAGGAATCTGCAGAGTTGTACTGGAGAAAATGGAAAGCTTCAACCTGCGACAAGCAATTCAGTTTTACAACCGCTAAAACTGACCTGAAGCCCGAGTATGGAGTTCTACTTGACATAACGAACAAGATGATGTTCGGGACCATTGGAAGCCTGAGTTAACTCACCCAAGAGAGATACAAGGTTATGATTCACCTTGCTGAAGGGCGTCAAACAAACTGGGCAGAATTTATCTTCCAACAATTCAAGCATCAAGTCATCAAGGCCTCTGACTCAAAGAACTCTGGTAAATTTGAGTCCAAGGTTGGACTTGTTCTAAGAATGAGTAAAATGCTTGAAGACCTGCTGAAGCTTCCAAATGATGAGTCACTACCAGTCCTTATTTCTGACTGGATTCCCAAAAAAGGAACTGCTCATCTTCAGTCATTAAGGAAAAAGAGAAAAGCCAAGGCCAAGACAAGCAACCACTCATTGAGCAACTCAACTGCCAACATCGTTCAGTCTCCAAAATTAAAGAATGGATCACCAGTTGATTTCCAGGTTTGCTCTGATCCAGATGAGCTTATTCCATTCATTGGAATCCCTTACCCAAACTGTGGAGCGGACTACTTCAGAAGCACATGCCCTCCTCTCCAGCTGACTGAAGAGAATATTCGCACTTTCTATAGTGGTGAATATGCAGTCAAAGGTGCACAAAAGGAAGTGACGAATCTCCTTCTCACTCACTTTACTTTTGCTGCACAACGTGACCAAGAGTTGTTCAAACAACTCCACCAGTATTTCTACTGGTATAACTAGAGACATTCTATGTCTATCCAATCTCACTTCTTGCTAACTGCCTTTCATGGCATGAGCTACTGGAAACGTGAATAAACATGGAGTATTAAATAGATAAGATCGTCAAATCCATTCCCTCCAACCATTGTGCAAGTCCAGCACATCATGAATCACAGGCTTGTTAACAAGATTCCAGCCTCCGCCTTATTAGTAGAAATCAAGACCAACATCGTGCCTCAAGCAGTTGGAATTGCAGATCAACCAGTTAACTGCCCAACTGGCTCGCTTTGTCGAAAACTGAACTTTGATAATCTATCAAGTCAGTCAGCTGAGCCATCCCGATAAACTCCACCGGTCGTTGAAAGGATAGAACCACATCTATCACATACTGAAGTTGTGGCTACCCAGAAGAATCCAAGGCGTGCTGACGAGAGCGATAGTGATGATGAAGACACTGCCACATCACCAAGCCTCCATCCAAGAGCTATGTCACTCCACTACTCACATCTAGCTCAAAAGGCATGCAATTGCCTATGAAAAATGATCAGTTTCGATCATCGCCAAAGGGAACTTTACAATCCCTTAGTCAAAGGATGAAAAACTCATCAGTTGCCATCCAGCTTCACCTTCACCAAGCCCGGAGGACTGCAAGGCCTGAACTGCCAAAGACCAAAACTCTCTCTCCAATAGAAGTAGTGCAGCCAGTCCAGCTAGGCCCTTCAAGAAGCGGAAACTGTCTACTGAAAGCCAAGCAACTGATCAAGCCAACTGATCAATTCAGTTCAATTACAGCTTCAGCTTCAGCCAGTTCTTCAGCGACAACTGAGAAGCGAGACTCAACTGATCATTCAACCGCCGAGCAGTCAATCAGTTGGACTGTATCCCGACTGAATTCGGATAAGTTTTTTTATTTTTCAAAGCTTATCATAATTACATTCTTACCGTTGCGATTATGAAATTTCTTATATTATACTCAACGGTTACAATTTGAAAATAGGGTTCTATCTCATAATATTGCAATTAATATCTCTGAGTTGATATTAAATCAACTCTTCAAAATTGAAAAAGAAAATATAATTTTTTACTGAGATATAAATAGCAAGATCTGCAGAAAATATTTTGCTATTTATGGCAACTACTCCATTTTCAAAATCGCTACTTCTCAGCCACAAGATCATAAAGTTACTTCATTATCAAATGGCTGAGATGCAAGCATCATTAATTCAGCTAATCCTCCATTAAATCGGATGGCTGATCAGCTAAGAAAAGCAATCGAGTGCCCTCGATTCCTGCATGCAAAGCTGAATAAATATGTGCACAGAGATGAAGGCTCCGATCATCTGCAAACTCTTTCTCTCTCTTGCTTTGATCATCTGCTAGTCTTCTCTCTCTCCTCAAAAACACTTGCTATCTAAACTAAAACAACATCTTTTTGCAGATATGAAGCCCCCATTTCAGATGGTAGATGCCAATCTACTTATTAAGAAGCTGAAGAAAGATAAGACTCTAAGCCTAGAGTATCTTAACGCACGCCTCGGCTCCGAAAACTTTCAAACGATTTATAGGCCATTGGAGGCAACTGGCCTGTTACCATTTTTGACGATCGTGCCGCTCAAGCACTTACCTTCCCATGTTGTGGAGTTCTACTACAACGCAACCATCTTCGGCGACAACATCATTTCTACCGTCCAGAGCAAGATGATCATAGTGACGAAAGGGATGATGATGTCTACCCTTCACCTTCTAGGCGACGGTCCAGATGTCATGACCCTGCAATTGCTCTGCAAATACACATTGTGGGATGCTTGGAAGCTTCCTCACGTCCGCCACCATAACTGTTCACACAGGCTGAAGGAGTGTATGCCCAATGATATCATCCAACTCTTAGATATCACCGGCCATATTCTACATGGAAACTTTGAGACAGTCCAATTATCAGACGTCAAAGCCCATCTCATAGCCGCTCTATATTACGGATGTAAAGCCAACTGGGCCTCCTTCATCCTTGCTCAACTGTGAGCTAATGTAGAACGAGCGGCATATGACCCATCAACTGGCTCATTTCGCGAAAAGGTCAGGTTTATGAGTCGCATAAGCCATATCATTCAAAGCCAGTTTGATGAGGACATCCCAACTGGTGAACAACTCAAAAGAAGGGACATGCTCCCAACTATCTACTGCCATCCGATCTCGAAGCGTTCACGTCCACAAGGGCCTTCCAACTCAGGTCGTGGAAAGGCACCTCTGGAGGCACCCGCCAGCTCTGCTGAAGACAGAGAGCTGATGATTGAGATCGAACCTCTTTCAAGGCTGAGTGATCGGCCTACAATATCAGCCAGCTCCCAACCTCTACCGTTAGTCCAACGTGACTCCATTGAGGTTGAGTTTGAAGCAGTTCTAGACCATCAGCTGAGAAGCTGTTTTGGTCTCATTGAGGACACAGACTCCTCTCTATTCGACCAACTGCGGCAGTACCTGCAGTACCACATATGGCGATTCCAACTGGATGAGTCAACAATGTTCCACCTCATCCGTACCCGTGGCTCCACCTTCTGGATCAACGAAGGAACATGGAGTAGAAACTGGATGAATCATCCACTCTCCTCGCCACCAACACTTTCAGAAATAATGGATTCAATGATCAAGCGAATCCAGCTAAGTTTACCTGCCGACGCTCCTCTCCCCGTCAACGAACCGGCCAACTCCTCATGCACACCTTTCGTTGATGATCCACCCATCCCTTCAACCGATCAGATCTTCAACAACATGGCCTCAATGAACTTCAGAGAGCAAGAAGTCTCTCTCACCTCTGCTCAAGGTCAATTCATGACAACAGAAGAAGCCTATGCATGGCTATCCTCACCCATGCAAATTCTCTCAGTTCCCTCAGTTCATGATGATAATTTGGCAACTGCCTTCACCTTCCTGCCAAACTTGTCACTACCATCATGCGATCCATTCCACCTTTTAGATGATGCCAAAAATGGGGAAGATGGACAGAAATATGATGGAGATGATGGATGCTTAACTCTTTGGGATCAGATTTAAAGAGAAATTCATCATGAGGGGAAAGATCAGCCTCAGGGGGAAGCATGGAGAATGCAAGGAGTTCAAGAAAAAGGAGAATCGAGCAGAAAGAAAAGGAGCAAAGGAGCAATTCAGGGAGTAGAGTAGACTCTTGAAAATATAATATGCTTTAAAGTGAATATATAATACACATTTTGATCATGCTTATAATGCTCATGCTCTGATACTTCAAGTTTGATCAAGTTGAATGCTCTGATACTTGAATGAAAAATGCTCTAATACTGAAATGAAAGCATGCCCAAAGTGAAAGAATGAAACAATGCTCTGAAACTTGAAGTTTAATAGCTCTATACTTGAATTTCATGCATATCTTGAATGCTTTAATACTTGAATGACAGCATGAATGACAAATGCTAATGAAAAATGCTCTGATACTTGAATGAAAATCATGAATCAAATTTTTTCTCAAACTTGCTCTGAATTTGCTCTGAAACTGCTTAAGCAAACTTGCTACACTTGCAGTTTTTCCATCATCATCAACAAAGTTTTGACATCATCAAAAAGGAGGAAATTGTTAGGAAAAACTATCAAGGAACCCCTAGATTAGGTTTTGATGAGATGTCAAAATTATTTATGAAAAACTGACTAAAATTCAAGTTGTAGATCGGAGCTGATCAATCCAGGGCATCATCAGAAAGGAACTCAAGCAAAGTCAAAGTCAACCAATCAAGAGTATGGTCTGCAAGCTGAAGGATACGTCATTCAGTCAGAAGTCAACTCAACTGAGAAGTCAAGAAGTCGAATCAGTCGAAACAAACTGACAACTAAGTCAGCTGAGCTGAGAGAGAAAAGAGTCAACTAAAGGAACTGATAAGAGATCAATTTAGACTAAAGACTGGAAGTATCCAACTGATGACCAAACTGAAGTAAACAAGACAGATCAGCTGAAGGCCAGAACTGTAGTCAGGCAGCTTGCGATTAGTCAAGCTGACAAGAAAGCTCAAGAGAAATCAATCAAGCTGACAAAATAGCCAAACTCAGCTGACAAGCTCAAAACTGCCAACTGGAGCAATAGCCAAACTCAGCTGACGAGCTCAAAACTGCCAACTGGCGCAATAGTCAAACTCAGCTGACAAGCTCAGCTGATGAGCTCAAAACTGTCAACTGGAGCAATAGTCAAACTCAGCTGACAAGTCCAGAACTGCCAACTGGAACTCAAAACTGCCAAAAAAGCTGAAGCCAGAGAACCCTGGAGTTTATCGCTCAAACCGCCGAATCTTGGAATAAATGCTTCAACGAAGATCCTGGAATTAAATATCCAATGAAGATCGATTGGCAGAGTAATTGCTACTTCAACCAAAAGCTCAAAGCGATCATTAAAGACTATCTTCCATTGATGAGCCAACAAAGCCACCGATCAATGGACAATGGAACTCAACGGTCATAAAATCACTCCTCTATAAAAGACGAGTGAATCAGAGTTTAAAATAACTTTTAGCAGAGCCAAAAAGAATCCTTAGCCTACACAACTTTCACATATACAAACAAGAGCTTTTCTTTCTCCCTCCCAAGCTCAAGTTCAGTATTTGATAGAAACTGCGAGAGTCCAACTGAGAAGAAGAAATTAACAGAGTCAAGATAATCAGCCAGCTGCTGACAATCCAGCCAGGGCAGTCTTCTCAGTTTCAGCTACACAACGATCAACTACTTAGCTCAATTGAAGGAGCACATCAGTTGATAACCCCTATTCAAGACTAATCTCTTGAAGATCAAAAGAGATCTAAAACCTTGTAAAGACGACAATAGCACCTACCTTCCTAGCGAGCAGTTAGGGACTTCAAGTATGAGCCGTCGACCCGCTGAGGTAGCGAGCAGTTACCAAGTTCAGCCAACTGTCCTTCATTGTATAGTTTGTAAAGAAACTCAAGTTATATAGTGAAGTTGCCCTTCTGCGGAAGGAAGAGAGGACGTAGAAGTTTGAGACTTCGAACCTCTATAAATCGCTTGTGTGCTGTACTATTTTGGTTATTGCATATCTTTGAACTGCACACAATATCACACAAGTTGCACTCAAATTGTCTTAACTGTTCAATAAGTTTGTGCATAGATAAGTTTCACTAAGCGAGTCAAAGGGCCCTGTTATTCCGCATTTGAAGCAAAAGTTTTAATCAGTTTATTCACCCCCCCTCTAAACTGATATCGACTCGCCCGGGACCAACAAATTATCTTCAGAAATTTTTAATGGTAATTATTTTATATTATTATTGCACTTCATAAAGTGTAATATGAATTTTATAATGGTAGTGAGGTTGTTAAGAAGCAACAATAGAGACTACTAGGAGTTGAAAATAATAGTTATAATTAAGTCGCATTAAGTGCTTAATTAAAGTCGCGAGTCTCGTACATTATACATGGGTAAATTTTATCATCCCTTTTACTATTTAAAACTAATTTTTGCTATTTTCAATATTTATCTGTCAATCGATAAAATAATTTTAATTTCGGATTACCACGATAAATAATTAAGTGTCATAATAAATAGTTGAAGTATCACAATATGTTAGTTTAAGTGTAACAATAGATTTTCTCAGCCATCCGAAATTTTTGGCCGAAACTTTTGTTTTTGGACAAAAAAAAATTGCAAATAACCAAATTTTGGTGGGCTGGGACACGCATCGGCTGCAGAAATAGGGGATATATTGCACCCACCTTACATTAAAATTTACCTAATACATGAATGATGAAATTTGTGTAGCGGTTGAGCATTAATGGACAAGTAGACTCAAAATAAAACCTCATCGCCAAAATCGAATTTTTAATTTGGAAGAACTACGCCGGTCAAAAAAATAATTTTCTTATCTTAATCAAACATACTGTTAGAATTTGTTGCCTGATTTACTGTAAAAATGTACAAGTACAAATGTTAAAGTCAATGTTGAAGCTAGTATTTCCACTATGCATGCCTTCAACATACAACGAAAGTGTAAATAATTTTGCACACAAAATAGTTTTAAATCGCACACATTCGGTATGTGATTGCCTCAAGACGGAATTTCACTGTCACGAGTGATGAAATACAATGCTAATGTTATCTCAGTTCACTCCCTTAACAACAATGCATAAAGATACAAGAATCCTATTCGAAATACAATACTTGAACGAATTCTAAAACTTCTATCTAACACTAGATAGTATTGCAACTTCAAAACCTAAATTCTCAATTCACTCATCTAATCTACGAACACAACCAATGAATATCTATTGGTTGATCAAAATAATAGACTCGATGTTGAACAGATTGTTGAGAATCTCGAAGAAAAACTAAAGACTCAAGCTCTGAATTGTCTCACTCGATATGGCGATATCTTTTCTGCTTAAGTACCTTCTTTAGGAATGAGAATTGGTAATTATAGATTACCTCACATCATAACAGTTCTCCCATGTTCTCTCTTCAGTTAGTGGCTCAGTGCTAACCGTCACTTAGCACACCTTCCATGTCCACCTTGACTTGGTATGACCACCCACATTCCCCTTCTCCGCACTTAACTGCTCCAACACTCCAATACTGAAATTGGTTGGTTAGAGGAAGAATGAAGTAGAGATAACATGATCCCTAAAATGTAGGAACCGCTTTGAATATTTTAATGCTAAACTTAATCACTAACTTAACCGCCTATATCCATTCATTTTAAATTCAAATTTTGTGGATATAATTAATTAAGATAGACAAATTAATCAGATTAATTCAAAAAGAATTAATCCTAAAATCTAGAAAATGATAAGTTTACCATTTATAATGTTATGGTCAATATTGTTGGAATGTTGTTACACATCATGTATAATATTGAGAACACTATTATCAACAATGTTGAAAACAGTTGGTGTGGCACCATTCCTAACACATACATTTTTCATTTTGAGTACATCTCGTTCATTTTGTTAGGGATAATTACTAGATAAATATTACTTGTTTTGTAAATTCGACATGAATTTTTAAACGTTTCAGTAATGTACTCCTTATGTTTCCGAATAAGTGTTATTTTGGAGAAATGCACACATATTAATAAAATAATTAAATTACCTAATACACCCTCATGCGGATATATTAAATGAGTCAAAATGAGACGTTTGAATACATTAAACGAAGACAA
The DNA here is from genome assembly GCA_026008535.1 of Perilla frutescens. Taxonomy (NCBI): domain Eukaryota; kingdom Viridiplantae; phylum Streptophyta; class Magnoliopsida; order Lamiales; family Lamiaceae; genus Perilla; species Perilla frutescens. The sequence goes on along the minus strand of BRKX01000010.1, from coordinate 45,798,760 downwards.
ATTGGAAAAAAAATATAACATTTTCCACCTCGAATGTGTAAAACTACATTTTTATGAAATATATTTAAAATGCTAAAATGACATTTATTCAGAAACGGAGAGAGTATATCTCTAATTAATAAATTAAACATCCCTAAAAAAATTTCTGCAAATATGTCCATGAAAGGGTGTCGTTTTAATGCTACAAGTTTTGGAAATATTGAATTTGCTACAAATAATCAAAAAGGTGATGATATTATTATCTTTTTTTTATAAAAAAATCGTTTTGAATTTGCAAAATTGGTCAAAAGTTATGATTTATTTGACAAATAATAACCTTCTTTTTATGATAAATTACACTTTTATCTTAAAGTTTTGAGCATTACATATTAATATCAGACGTTTGCATAAATTAACACTTACATCAATGAAGTATTTTTCCGACATTGTAAATGTTAACGTGAACTATCAATTTGTTTTTCAAACTCAGCATTTAACTTATTCGATTTGTACAAATTTGTATACAGTTGCCGCTCTTTACCATTTCTAGCAGTACACGTCAACATTTGCGAGGTCAAAAAATTGCTCAAGTATAATATAAATGTTAATTTGCGCAAACACACTATATCAATATGTAAAATTTAAAATTTTAGGATAAAAGTGTAAAAATTTCAAATGATGTATACTAAAATGTAATCATTTTTATTTTTTTTAAATGTAATAAAATAAAATATAAATTTATTTTATAGCCAAATAGGAACAATAATTATGTCCTTTTGAGAACACATGAGATTTCATGTTGTATTGCCTATCTTACACGCCATATTGCACTTTCAAATTACGAGTTTATATATATATATATATATATATATATATTTCTCTTTAATTTTATTTTTTATGATTTAATTTAATTTTATGATTGTATATTAGCGTTCACTCTACCCAGTTAGGATTTAAAATTATTTTTAAGTATTTAATTTTCAGTTTTCAATTAATAATACATTATTATGGTTGATTACTTCAAAATTGAATTTTTTTTTTGATAAATATTAGCGATGATTATTTATGTTATATGTTAATGGCTTCACTATTTATCATCGTAATTGCATTAATCTTCATTTTAAGGTGCCAACTCGAAGTTCAGATAGAATCGATGATGTTAATTAAAAATCAATCGTCATAGTTTATTTTTTGAACATGGCCAACAACTTCTCCATCATATAACTTACAAATATCTGCACACACACACATACACATATTTTTATAGATATTTAAATAGATTCGATCAATAATTTCTTCTTATAATATTTATGATTGTGTCATGTATAGCAATGGCGGATTGTATAGCTACATCAGCTTGCATCAGAATATATGACCTTGAAAATAATTAATTAATAATTATTTGAAACGGCCTAGTCTAATTAAGCTTCTATTATTAGAAAATATTAACGTCACCTATAAGCTTAAAATAGTTCGGCGCGATAGTATATTTATTTTTGAGACGTAGTTTCAAGAAAACCTACTTCTTTTTATAAATATTATAGATTTGAATGATATTATTTTTTTGTGTGGGTGTGATTTGTAAAGTACTGTATACGACCATACACAATTTACTCACATATAGTAGTTTGGATTTCTCTTACTTTAAAATAAAAAACACAAAAATAGTTTTAGCATATAATTAGTATTTTGAACTATGAACAGAAATCTGATTCATGTGAAAGAATTCATGATACTTATAAGTTACAACTATTATCAACTCAAATGGACGGAAATTTTCATTATTTTTGTTCTTTGTAAAATCGTGAGAGTATTTTTCCCCCCTTAATTATAAGGTTTTCATTCATTGAATCTTTTATTGTATATACTAGAAAATGATAATATGCTTTAAAATATTTGATAAGCTGGTGCACGGTAAGGAAAAATAAGATTATATGTAATTAAAGTTGGTTGTGTTGAAATGATTTTCTTAACCGTATAATAATGACAAAAATATATCAGACCGTTTAACTCATCACAAAACATTAAACGAGTCCGCACGAGCTGCCGACAATTCAATTTTAAGGTTTACTAATTTCATTTTAGAATATATTTTTATTTTGAAGAAAATTTAATTTTTGGATTCAATTATTTCATTTTAAAATATATATATTTAAAAAAACACAGAAAAAAGGAAAAAAGAAAAATCCGCAATGGGTGCGGCGGCCCCACATGGGACACATCTATAATACTATAACAATCACATGATGATGATGATTCATCTATAAAAAAAATGAAAAAATTGGATGATGATGATGATTGTGGTTGGGTGTATTTCTTATATAATGCACAGTCTTATCTTATAAGATTTCATTCTTAATATAATGATCATGATTTCGTAATCATATACTTATATTTTTAAAGTTATATTGTAAAACCCTTTAATTTATATTGTACTTCAAAAAAAAAAATCTTTATATCGTGTAAGGTACAATTCTTACACTTCACAAAATAATAAAATAAAAAATATTGAACTTTAATCATATTGAGATTTCAATGTCAATTTGATATTGAATTTTAAAATTGTTTAATCGAAGGTTTGGAAGCCCAGGGTTTGAGCTGTTAGTGGGTTCAACTTCCGACCATCAAACATACATAGTGGAACACTAAAAATATATAAAAATTAATGTTGAGCTTGGCATAATATAAATCTAAAAAATAAAAACATAACAAAAAAAAAACAAAAAGAAAACTACACATCAATAATTTTTACACACACACATATGTAAATCATAAAATGATAATGGTCACAGGCGGAACTAAGGGGGGCTGTAACCCCCCCCCCCCCCCTCCAACCATTTTTTTTTTACTACATGTGTTTTTATTTTCTGGCCACAACCCCGGTACCAGTCGCCGGAGAAGAAGAAGAAGAGGGGGCTGACCGCTACTTTGTAATTCGTAAAGACTTAATGAATAATGAGGAAGAAATAGGCATATAGGGACTAGGCTAGGATCTAGATATCTATAATAAATTGTATTATTAAATTATAATATAATTAAATAGTCTAAATTCATAAAGTGTTGTTTTAAAACACACTTTTCTAACTGAACGAAAAGTTGCAACTTTCAATTCAATTTAGTAAAAAAAAAGCAACAGTAGGCGGCTCCAATTGAAGACCAAAGTCAGATTTTTTTTCTTTCACATTCTCGCCGGCGACGTTGTTGAGGTAATTTTTTTTTTCAAATTTTGTGTTTAAAATTTTTAAGTCTTATGTTCATATAGTTATATTTTTACATTATGAAATTAATTGTGGCTGTTTGAATTCAATTCAAATATATTTTCTTAACTTTGAATGAAATTAGGGTTTGAGTTTTGTGTTTGAATTGGGATATTGAATTAGTTGAAATTGGAACGAATTGTGGCTATTGGAATTCAATTGTGTTTGTAAATTGGAATGAATTGTGGGTTGTGGCTGTTTGAATTCAATTAATATTTATTTTCTTAAGTTGGAATGCAATTAGGGTTTCAGCTTTGTGTTTGAATTGTGACATTGGATTAGTTGAAATTGGAAGTTCATTATTCTTAATTTTATTTTGAAATTTTCATTTATGTAGAATATGAAGCGATTTTTAAAAAGATATCGTAGTGGTCTATCATCATCCTCTTCCAATGAACCTAATGCTAATGCTTCTGTGGAAAATCAATCTCGGATAGAAATAGAATTGGACTTAAATGAGATTGTTAGTGACCCGGGATTACGGAAACCAATTGAAGAGTTTGATATTTCTATTCGAGATCAAGTACGTAGGGAGTACTTAACAAGAAGGCCTTGTCAACCAATGAATCATAAGTATCCGAAAATAATAGATGGCAAGCAGACAAGAAGTTTTCGAAAGGATTGGTATAAAGATTTTGTATGGCTAGATTATAGCATATCAAAAGATAAAGTCTTTTGTTTTTGGTGCTATCTTTTCAAACAAACAAATAAAGGAGGTCGATTTGCAGAGGATGCCTTTACACAAGCGGGATTTTGTAATTGGAAAAAGGCAAGAGATAAATTTAAGGATCATGTTGGAGCTGTAAACAGTTGTCACAATAATGCAAGAATAAAGTTTGAGTCTTTTCAAAATCAAAGGCATAGTGTGGCGAATATGTTCCGTTCAAATAGTCGTCAAATGGATATTGCTTATCGTACTCATTTGACAGCTGTGTTGGATGTAACTCGTTTTCTTTTGAAGCAAGGATTGCATTTTCATGGACATGATGAGTCAGCCTCTTCTTTAAATAGAGGTAATTTTCTAGAATTGGTTGAATGGTACAGTGAACGAAATGAAAATATTTTCAAAGTTATTGGTCAAAATGCTCCTGCTAATAATCAAATGACTTCTCCAAAAATTCAGAAAGAATTAGCACATGCATGTGCCTCAGAGATCACACTTACCATACTCAATGATATTGGGGATAGAGTTTTTACTCTTTTAGTTGATGAGGCTCGGGATAGTTCAATGAAAGAGCAAATGGGAGTTGTGTTAAGATACGTTAACAAAGAAGGATGTGTGATTGAGAGATTTCTTGCAATTGTTCATGTCACTGACACAAGGTCGCAGTCCTTGAAAGATGCTATTGATGCTTTATTTGCATATCATAATCTATCATTATCCAAGATCAGAGGCCAAGGATATGATGGGGCTTCTAACATGCGGGGTGAGTTTAATGGATTGAAATCTTTGATATTGTAAGAAAATCCTCATGCCATGTATGTTCATTATTTCTCTCATCAACTTCAGTTGATTATTGTTGCTGTTGCTAAGGGTATTAGAGGTGTGAAAGACCTTTTTAGCTATGTTTTCATGATTGTGAATACAACTGGAGCATCTTGTAAAAGGAAAGATGAACTAAGACAGATCGAGCATGATAGGATAGTTAGTGAACTCGATAGTGGAGAAAGACAAAGTGGAAGAGGTAGAAATCAAGAAACCAATTTGGTTAGGCCTGGAGATACTCGATGGGGTTCACATTACTTTACATTACTTCGTCTTTGCAAAATGTGGCCTTCAGTGGAGCAAGTGTTACAAAATGTACGAGATGATGTTACTTCTTCTGAAAATAGAATTACGGCCGAAGGTTTGATTGAAAAATGGATACTATGAGTTTGTGTTTTTGTTGCACTTGATGAAATATTTATTAGGAATCACAAATGAGTTGTCTCTTGCTTTGCAACAAAAAGATCAAAATATTGTTCAAGCCATGTCATTGATCAAAAGTGTGAAGGGTCAACTACAAAGTTTTAGGGAAGATGGATGGGAGATCATTTTGGAAGAAGTGAACAGATTTTGTGAAGTTAATAATATCTCTCTGATTGATATGGAAGATAGTATAACAAAGCGTGGTCATAAAAGACACGGAGCAGAAGTCATCACAAATTTACATTATTATCGCGTTGAGATTTTTTATCAGGTATTTTTAGTAAATTTGAATTATTTTGATTGATTGTGTTTGTTAAAATAATAATTATTCATTAATTTCATCACGATTTCAATGCGAGGTTGTTGATTTGACTATACAGGAGATGGAGAATCGTTTTTCAGAAGTTAGTACCGAACTACTTGGTTGCATAGCATGTCTTGATCCGAGAAATTCTTTTGCTCAATTCAACATTGACCGACTCACGAGACTTGCTGATTTATATCCTGAGGACTTCTCACAAAGCGATTGTTTATATCTTCCTCAACAACTTAGTAATTTCATTGCTAATGTTCGACATGATTCTCAATTTTCTGCGATTATCAATTTGGGAAGTCTTGCTCGAGAAATAGTTAGAACTGGTAAGCATTCAGTTTTTCCACTTGTTTATCATATGATTGAGTTGTCATTGGTTTTACCTGTTGCTACTGCTTCTGTTGAGAGGGCGTTTTCTGCAATGAAGATTGTCAAGGCTGATTTGCGTAATCGAATGGGAGATGAGTGGATGAATGATAGTTTGGTTGTTTACATTGAGAAGGATATTTTTTCGACAATTGGTAATGAGCAGATATTGTAGCGCTTCCAATCGATGGACACACGCAGATATCAGTTGCCACCACTTTCTCAAACAACCACATCTGTCACATCACCCAGTGTCAATTTTTAGATTAGTTTAATGTATGCGACATTTTTATTGATATTAAAATTATGTTTTTATGTTATACTACCTCCGTTTCAAAATGTTTGTTGTTTTATTTTTTTATCTGGAATTAAGAATTAATTTTGTGGACAAATATACCCATACTTCATATATGCCATAAAATCTAATTCATCTATATTTTCCTAAAAAATAACAATATTTTCTCTCTCCATATATTTTTCTCTCTTCATATATTATAGGTAAGTTAGAATCAAGAAATCTTGTAGGATTTGAGAGGGTTAAAATTGGAAGAGAGAATGTTAAATTATATAAAACAACAAACATTTTGAAACAAAAAAAAAAACCTAAAACAACAAACATTTTGAAACGGAGGTAGTAATATTTTTCTATTTAAATATATTTATTTCACTCCATGAAAAAATTATACTATACAAATATTAGCCCCCCTAGAAAAAAAATTCTGGTTCCGCCCCTGATAATGGTAATCCATGTGCGAAAGAGTAAATGCAGTCTGCAAACGATAAATCAATATATTTATAGGATGCAAATAAAAAATTGGCTATAAAATATAAATGTTTGAGCTTGAAAAAATATAATCTCAAAAATAAGGACATGACAAAAATAAAACAAAGAAACTCCATATTAATAATTTTCATACACACACACACACACATATATACATATATATATATATATATATATATATATGTAAATCATAAAAGGATAATGGTAATCCACATGCGAAAGAGTAAATACAGTTTGCAAATGGTAAATCAACATATTTATAGGATGCAAATCAAAAAATGACTGTAAAATATAAATGTTTGAATTTCAGGGTTTAAAACCTAATTAATTTCAATTCAATATTTTTAGGACTCGACTTTTTTTCAGTATATAAATTCATAAATTTAGAATAAATAAAACAAAATAATTTTTCACACTGTTTTTATATATAGTATAGATTTTGGTTGACACGATACAAGGTACAAAAATATTGAAAATAGGCCAAACACATGTTACTAAAACGACGATGTTCTGTATATTTTTTTTTTCTTTTTCCCTACGTTCCCTATTAATTATTTTAATTTTTAAAATTTTCGCTTAAGAGTTTAGAAGCGAATTGATATCCTCAATTTGTCGATATGAAGTGAAACAAATCCCATGTGTAATGTTTACTTTTTGTTTGATCTCAAATATTGACAATGTTAATGCATATTAACATCAAATTGACTTTAAAACCAATAATTAACCTAAAATAATAATAAAATTACATTGTCGACATTAAAATTTAAAGGTGAGCAACACGCCACGTAACCTAATGATTACTTTTAGGTGCAATTAGCGCCTGACATTACTTAGTTTGCTGACTAATTATGTAATTAAACAATTAGTGAAGTGATTAAATTATAATATTCCGACATGACTCAGCATCTGCTTTAGATACCAAGTGGAATCTAAAATGCTCCTCCCGTGCGCAAGATTCCAAGAATCGGACCATTGCTTTGTGATAGTGACTACCCTTTTGACTTTACAGAGTGGGATTTAAATAAAAACACTTCTAATAAAATAATAAGATATTTATAAAATAAGAAGTTAAAGTTTGAATTGGGATTTGTAGATCCAATTATGATTATTAGCTCACACAACAGTAATCAATATTATTAAATCTATAAGGTTCGTGTTGGGCATAAAAATGAAGAGAATAACTTTTTTTAATACTATTTTATTTTAAGGTTATTTTTTAATTATGATGGCCAATTTTTTTTTTTATTAATTCAAAGAAGTATATTTAGCTAATGGCTTGGGTACATCCGTTATACCAAATTGCTTCGATCAGACAGAAATTTATGATACGTTTCGGTGTTAGAATATAAGAAATAAATTTAGTCATAATGAAAGAAAGGTTAAGAGATAGATTGTAATTGGAAGAGAAGAATCGATGGTTTGAGGCTGTGAAATATTTCTGCTATATTGCTTTCTTGTTATTGTTTACAGAGTACATTGGGAAATATATAACACAAGAGTCCTATGACTATTAGGAAACAAATCTGTTTAAATCGAGTCCTAATCTCCTGTGATATTCTCTCGTGGATTTGTGGAACCAATCTTTGACTTTCCTTGCTGACAGAAGTGGTTTTTTTTCAATATAAAAAATGTAGTGATAATTACAAAAGGTCACCGTCTTATTATTTTTAACAGTAATTTTCTATAAAATAACTATGGTACTTTTTAGTATTATAAAGGGGTATTATCATATTTTAGCCCGACTTTTCAAGTGATTCACAAAAATGTCCTGACTTTTTATAAATAATAATTTAATACCTAACCTTTTGAATATACAACAAATCTAGCCTGAAATTAATTTTGAGCTTTTAGTTGCCATCGTATATCTTTTTTCGGAATTTTTTTACTGGCGTGGAAAATACTTGTGCCACGTCAATTGATCAAATAAAATTATATTTCACTCCAGACCATATGTAAAAAGATATACGTTGGGGATTAAAAGCCCGAAAATTAATTCCAGGTTAGATTTGTTATAAATTCAAAAGGTCATGTATTAAATTGTTATTTATAAAAGTTCAGGACATTTTTGTGAATTTCTTGAAAGGTCGGGCTAAAATCTGATAATACCCCTTTTATAAATAATATTTTTTTAATATTATAAATAATAAATTTTTCATCTTATATTGTGTACATGAGACGTGAGTGTTTTATTTTGTTTTGCTCTATCTTTTTTTTAAGTCACGTACCCGACCGACTTGATGTACACACATATTATCACCATTTAAAATAGTCGTTAATTTTGTATAATATTGGAGGAAAATCAAGAAAATTTGAACACATCTTCTCCTTAATTTGTTCACCTTGTTCTATCCGTCGCACAGCCACTTGAATTTTCTCCACCATGTTTTCACCTCACACAGTCACTGCCAAATCTCACTTTAATTTCTTCACCTTGTTCTATCCGTCTGAGCTGATTTCCGCCGCCTTGAGCCGCTGCTAACTTACGGCCAATCCGATCGTTGGATTTCAGATCGTTGCTCGGTGAATTTTCGCCGTAAGTTGACGCGCGGGGGAAATCACGGCTACTTCGACAACACCTCTCCGGCCCTTTCCGGCTTGATTTCAAAGCCATCATTCCATACTTGGTTAGAAACCTCTCTTCATAACCTACAATTCCATGTATTCATTTCTTATTTTTTCTTGATGTTCGACCATGAAAAAAGTAGATAGATAAAAAATCAGGATTCTGATTTTTTAAAATCTGAAAATTTGATTTCTAGCTTCGAAAATTCCTAACTTATTTATTTAATGAAGTTAACGTATCGAATATATATATGGTTGGGAGCTGAAGCTTGAAAATTGAAAAGATTTTGTAAAAGAGCACGATTATAAGACATATATTTATTATGTTAGCAAACGGGGTAATCAGTAATTGGCAGAATACTGCACTTTGGATTTCTTATTACATTTTCTGTGTTACACTTTAAAATGATGTATTTTTTTATATATTTTTTTTTCAATTATATTTTTTTATAATTTAATAATTTAAATTTTTTTTAGAGTTCACCCCATCCAATTGGATTTATAATTATTTTTTAGTATTTTAATTAACAATTCATTATTATGGTTGATTAATTCAAAATTAAATTTTGTAGCTTTTTTAATTCATTTTTTTGGTGATAAATGTTGACTATAATTATTTATGTTATAATTGATTTTTATTTTATAATAAATATTATTAAAAACATAAATTCTATAGTGAAACACATAGACGTGTAAGGTGTAACATGAAATTTGAACCCAGAATATAGAGCTTATTAATTACCGGATTAGATCCTTTAATTCCAAGTGTATGTTTCATATGTATTCCAATATTAAAAAAATAAATACTATTAATAATCTTTATAATAAAAATAAAATTTATTATATTATAACCGATCCTAACTAATATTTATCGTTAAGAATTAAAAAATTATATACTTTGCCTTTAGAATAATCAACCATAATAATCGATTACATTAATTAAAAATTAAAATTAAATATTAAAAAATAATTATAATTCCTAATTAGGTGGAATAAATCTTAAATAATAAAGTAAAATTAAACTAAATTAACATTGAAGAAAAGAAAAAGGAAGAAAATTTAATAATTTCAATGTTGAGACACTGATGAGACACGCACTACATGCACTTTGGACAAGAAAATCTAATGTGTATGATTACCAGTGTTATCAATCGGTGTCTTCGTTCAGAAAATCGAGCTTTAATTTTGTTTAACTTGATTAGAGCTTCTTTCATTATAAATATTAGGATTAATTGCCTTAAAATTCATGAACTTAAAGCTTAGTTGTAAATTTAACATGAACTTTAAAAGTAGACAATTAAAACGCTAACTTTGAATTTGAGTATTATTTAACATCCCTAAATTTTTATAAAATAAATTGACCTTCAATCCAACATATAATTGTGGCCACTTTGATATCATTTTCAAAAATTGATGGTCGAGTCATGACGGGCTGGAAGAGACGAGCAAATTGTATGTTGGAGTAAAGGTCAATTTATTTTGTAAAAATTTGGGGATATTGAGTAACGCACAAATTCAAAGTTAGTGTTTTAATTACCTATTTTTAAAATTCATGTTAAATTTACAACAAAGCTCGTAGCATCAAAGTTCATGATTACCGTTTAACTGTTTTGGACTTGTATTTTGTCTTATCGAATTTCATGACAAATTGATGAAAGGTTAATTAACAGATCGATTTTTTGAAGAAAAAAAACTCAAAGAAAGGGGATGAAAAACATTTGTTAAACATTTAGTACATTTTTTGTCCCGGTGGGAATGACCTAGTGGTGGAGTGAGATTGCTTGGATACCAAAGGCCACGAGTTCAAATCTCCTCAATACCACAGGTCGGGTGTGTGAGTAAAAAAAAAACATTTAGTACATTTTTTAGATTTTATTTAGTAATATATATATTTTTTTACTCACACACTTGACATGTGGTATTGAGAAAATTTGAACTCATGACCTTTGGTCTCCAAACAACCGCACTTCATCATTAGGCCATCAACACCGGAACTAGTAATAATTTATTAAATTTGAAAATAGGCGAGAGTAGTGTTTAAACAATGGTGAAAAAATTTATCAAGATAATTTTAATTTAAAATTGGGGTAGTTGAACAAAATTTAAGATACGTGAATTTTATGGGTAATTTGTACTTATTTTACACTCAAACCCTCGTAATGGCCCCACAATATCTGATTTTATACTGAAAAGTTGTACTTTCATCTGGAAAGCTGAATTTATTCAACTGTCAAAGAAAATATTAATAAATAGGGTTTTGAATCATTTACACACTATCGTATCTCCCCCAACCTCTCTGGACTGGTAGCGATTAATTTTTTAAATTAATAGTAAGCTTCTGTAAATTAAACGTATCCTTACGATTTATAGTTTATATTAATCGTAGGCTGCTTTAAATTAATCTTAAGCTTATTTAAATGAATTTCTTACGATTTATGGTTTAGATTAATCGTAGGCTAATGTTAATTAATTGTTTCATCTAATTAATCGCATGCTTACGTTTTATGTTTTAAATTATTTGTATGCTTCTTTGAATTACTCGCATGGTTCTTTCAATTAATCGTATGAATCTCTAACTTAATTGTATCCTTACATTTAATTTTTTAAATTAATCGTAGACTTCTTTAAATTAATCATATGAATATGTTTAATTTTTTAAATTTATCGTAGACTTCTTTATATTAATTGTGGACTTCTTTAAATGAATCGTATGCTTACGTTTAAAATATAAATGGTTAGATGATGTATTATTGTAGGCCACTAATTTTAAATATTTCTAATTTAATCAATTATAGGCTTACAATTTTAAATTAGCAAATAAATCATATAACTACTAATTTTTAAATGGCCTACGATTAAATTTAGCAAATTAATTGTAGGCTTACGATTTTAATTTAGCAAATCAATCGTATAAATACTTTTTTTTATAAATGGCCTATGATTAAATCATAAAATTAATCGTAGGCCGACAATTAATATTGAAAAATTAATAGTCAGTAGACGCTATGCTTCAATCTTTTAATTGAAGCCGCAATGTAATTGTAGGCATACAATTAAATTAATTTTATTTTTATTGATTATATTATATATACATTTAATTATTATATTAATTAAGCTTATGTTTAATTTTAATTTAAGTTTAATTATTATAGGTTGTTTTGGAAATTCATAATCGATAATCAATTTGATTATACTATGTCGTATAGGAATTTCATTTGCGATAATCAATTTGATTATGCTATAGTACATATAGGTTGTTTCGGGAATTCATAATTAATAATCAATTTGATTATACTATATTGTATAGGTTGTATCGGGATTTCACTTGCGAGAATCAATTTGATTATACTATAGTGTATAAGTTATTTCAAGAATTCATAATCAATAATCAATTAGATTATATCATATTGTATAGATTGTATCAGGATTTTACTTGCGAGAATCAATTTGATTATACTATACTATATAGATTGTTTTGAGAATTCATAATCGATAATCAATTTGATTAATTTTATAAAAATTGATCAATAGTAAATGACCTACGATTATATTGTAAAAATAATCATGCGCCTAAGATAAAGTTTTAAAAATAATTATAGGCTTACGATTATATTTGAAAAGTAATAGTAGACTTACAATTATTTTTAAAATTTAATCGTAGGCATTTATTTAATTCATCATAATTAATTTATTAGTCATTTATTTAAAATAACTGATTGAGCCCATAATATAATAATTAAACTTAAATTAAAATTGAACATAAGCTTAATTAATATAATAATTAAACATATATAAAATAGAATCAATAAACATAAAATTAATTTAATCGTATGCCTACAAGCATTGCGGCCTATGATTAATTGTAGGCATACAATCACATTTTAGTCGTACAATTACATTTGAAGTATTGCGTCCATTTACTATTAATTTTCAATATTAATCGTAGGCCTACAATTAATTTTATAATTTAATCGTAGGCCATTAAAAAATATAGTATTTATGTAATTTATCTGCTAAATTAAAATAGTAAGATTACGATTAATTTACTAAATTTAATCGTAGGCCATTTAAATATTATTAGTTTTATGATTGATTTATTAATTTAAAATCGTAAGTTTACGATTGATTAAATTATAAATATTTAAAATTAGTGTCCTATGATAATATGTTGACTAACCATCTACATTTTAAACTTACGTATACAATTAATTTAAAGAAGACTACAATTAATATAAATAAATCTATGATAAATTTAAAAAATTAAACGTATCCATACTATTAATTTAAAGAAGCCTATGATTAAAATAAAGAAGTCTACGATTAATTTAAAACATTAAACGTAAGGATACAATTAATTTAAAGAAGCATACAATTAATTTAAAATGTAAGCATGCGATTAATTTAATGAAATCTACTATTAATCAACATAATCCTATGATTAATCTAAACCATAAATCATAAGGATATAATTAATTTAAATAAACCTAAGATTAATTTAAAGTAGGCGTAAACTGTAAAGCTTTAATTTTAAGATTTAATTTATAGGTTGAACCTAAAAGCTTAATTTTAATCGTAGGCGTAAAGCTTAATTTTAAGATTTAATTTAAAGGTTGAACCTAAAGCTTGTGTTTAATTTTATTTGACTTAAACAATCATAACTTTACGGTTAATTTTTAAATTTAAAATCCATCACTTACAATTAATTCGTATGTTACGTAATCTTAAGTTTAATGTTAGGACCTTAGTATTTCGTTTACTTTAGTATATATACATGTAACATATAATATATATATGTGTGTGTGTGTTTTGCGTTGTGTTGTTAGTAATAAATATGAAAGTACACTTATAGGGTGTGGGGACCAAATGTATAATAGGGGTATTTGAGACATTTACACTCCAAATTACCTACAAAAATTCCTATTTTAAAAAGTTGCTTTTTTTTTCAATTCCTATTTACTTTTGCCCAGTTTTATTCATTTGGACTTAAACAATTTCATGTTCTGTTTGCGATTTAAAATAGTGGCAAAGCTTCGTAATTGAAGGGAACATTGTCACGTCATATAGAATCAGATCCCCTGTGCCCAACTATGTTACATTCCGTGTGCCATAATTAGTTATTTTTTTAAAAATTTATTTTTAATTTATTTAATATTTTTTGAGGAAATATTTTTTAATTTATTTAATATACCCTATTTGGTGAATTATGAACTCGAAATAAAAAATTTAAATTAAATTAAATCAAAATAAATTAAAAATTAGAAAAAATGAAAGTTTGGAAATGCCATAGAGGGGATCTGGTGTGGCCTCGTATAGTAGAATGATTAATATATTTATTAATTTCTTAAATAAGGGATATCGTGAGAAAAAAAAAGGTTATCCTATGCATGAATTGTGATCCTTTATTCAAAACACACTAATAAAATTTAAAAGTAAAAGGTAGTATTTAGGGAATAAAATTCTCTAGACCACTTTTCATATCACACTACTGTGTCCCACTATGGAATATAATATTTTAAAATTATTTATTATAAAAATAAATTTTATTATAGTATTATAAATCATAATCAACATTTATTGCTACAAATTAAATTTTTTTAAAAATTATATACACTATTTTTGGAATAATCAACCATATTAATTAATTATATTAACTAAAAACACAAGAAATAAATATTAAAAAATAAATATAAACCCTAATTGAGTGGAATGAACCCTAAATAATAATTATAAAATTAAACTAAACCATAACAAATTGAAATTGAAGAAAAAAATTGATAAAAATCGAATAAAAATCAAAATGGGACACGAAATGAGATAGAGAAAAATGGGATAGAGAATTTCATTTAGTATTTTTGTGCACAACACTACAACAGGGTGTGATATGCATCTTTTCACAATAGAGGTTCCGGATACTTAATGTTTTTTTTTTAAAAAAATCTACAAATACATACAAACTATTTTTTTCAATATTGTAGATGATAATTAAAATATTATATGTTAGAAGATTTGTAAATTTTTAAAACTCAATTAGTAATTATAACAAGACTATATTGTATTATTCAATATCTAACTGTATATGATGTTCCAAAGAAATGAAAATATTGAGAATATACGTAACGCACGTTGTCTCTGCTCGTATATTAAAGAGATGGCGAGTAAGAATTTGATAGTTTAACAAATTTGTGGATTGAAGTAGCATAAATCCCATTTTTAATCGCCAAATTGAAAATGTGTTATCCAGTCCAAAATGTTTTTACTCTCAAATAATCCTTCAATTAAGGTCCGAAAACTTTTCATTTATTAATCGGGGAAGCTTGATAATTATAGAATGAATATCCCAATTATTTGGTTTACATACCGTTTGACCTATTGAACCTTGATGTTTAATTTGTATAGCTTTAGCTTTTAGTTAATAGCCAAAACACGTTCTCAAGTTAGAATATTATTGATTTGTAGGTTGAAGAGCATCTTTGCACAATTTAAGGTTATCAAGGTTGTTAGTACACCATTTTATAAGTACGAAGATCAGTAATATGGGTTAGTTTCAATTAAACTCAAAGTTATTTAAAGTATTTGCCCATGTCAATCATGATTTGAATGATCCATTCACATGTTAAACACGGTTTAAAAATGCTTTATTCAAATGTTTTGACACGTGGATGTACAATGATGTAAGGAATTCCAAATCATGTATAATTATCACATATTTAAATTATCGTAAGTAACTATAATTAAATGTGTGGCCTACATAAGTTTGTTATTCACAAATTTGTTTAATGCTCATAAGATTATATTGACTAGTAATGATGAGCCTTAGTTAATAATGATGATCCTTAAGGCTCAACAAATGATATATATATATATATATACACACACATATATATATGCATGTGATTATCGATGTCTAAAACTTGGATGATACTATCCAGAAAACACTCAAAAATATGTTTTTCAGGTGAAGACATTGGTAGGCACATTTTTGATAGGGTCAAAATAGTTGGTGTGGTTAAATTTAGAGTTAATAAATATAATTCTTTGAATGAACTCTAATGTCTGTATTTAAATGCATATATTACTGATGTGTCTATGTTTCCGCTCCGTTTTCGAGGAGTTAAAAACATTCGTAAGCGTTAAATTATGTTTGAACGCATATAGGCATATCATTATGTTTAAATGATTGAGCATTGACCGTTTGACTTGAACATTATGTTTAAATGTTGGAATATTTAAATATCCACATAAGTATAAAAATCTTTAGTTATTTACTAAAGTGCAGGTCAACCTTTGAAAGTTTTTGGTTAACATCTTGGATTTACATGTTTTCTAGCGTGCTGTAGAAATTTACACGTCAGATTCTATATATTGAGTTTAAGTTTTTTAAAGTTTCTTATTTCTTATTTTTTAAAGTTTATCTCTATTCAAGTATGAACGTAAATATTTAATAGAATCTCGATTCTATGAAATCGAGGTGTTACATTTGCAATATCTATTGATTCTAGTCAAATTTCAGCGAGCGATTATTTTGGTGATTTTTTGCTCATAGTTACACTTATGAATTTTTGGGATTCTTGCATGAACATATGTGCTTTGGTTGATTAACACTACTATTATTTTCGCAGCATAATCAATTTTGCTTCTTCGCCCTAAATCTTGTCACCTTGGAGATAAATGTCAAGAATTTTTTTTCTTTCTTCGAAATCATTTTAATATAAGATCATCTCATATGTGTATGTGTAGAATTCTAACTGTATTTTGTGAAAAATACAACACTTTCAGTTTATGGTTGATGAAGGTGTGAGGATGTTTGATACATGATAGATTGATAGAAAACTAGGGCTAGAAATTGGGGAATGGGGAATGAATGATTTAATTAGTATGATTTGATTTGGAGATCATCTTAGTTAACTAGGTTTAACTTCAATTTTCATGTTGCTTTCACAATTGCCTTGAGATTTTTTATCTGGAGCTGGAGTTGTGCCTCTTAATATGATACCATTTGTTGGTTATTTATTAGGTGACAATATGGTTTCCTCAGATTCGGAGTGTGTATCGAGCAGTGTTGTAGATTTGATGAACTATGATGAACGTGATGAGTGGTCTATTAGCTCTAGTAATTGTAACTTATCCGATCAAATGTTTTCCTCTTTTTCCATGTCCATTTCCCCCATAAATTTATCACCCTCAAATGGAGTGAACTTTATGCAAGATTATAATCCAAGAAGGTGCCAAGTGGGTTGTGATACTATGCCATTTGATGGAGAGATGATGATGCTACAACAGATGGACATGAAGTTCCCTTTCCTGATTGATTCTATAAATAGTCTCATTGATTTGACGGATAAGAGATATAAATTCCCCAAGAAGAGTAATGCAGTGAGTGATATGGTGAAAAGTGTGATCCCAAGGTCTCCTAAGCCATCTCTGGATGAGAAGATGTTGAAAGCATTGCGTCTTTGTATTGAGTGGTTTGGAAGGGGTAGTTTGGCCCAAGTATGGAGACCGATAAGAAATGGTCATGAGTACGTCTTGAGCACTAGTGAACAACCATTTTTACACGATGGAACACTTTCCGGATATCGTGAAGTTTCTAAATTCTTTACTTTTGCAGCTGAACTTGGAACCAACTCTCTTTTGGGGCTTCCTGGCCGTGTCTTTACTTCAAAGGTTCCGGAGTGGACATCAAATGTGATGTACTATAATGAAGCTGAGTATTTAAGGGTTCACCACGCCGTTAATCATGACATTCATGGATCTATTGCTTTACCTGTGTTTGAGGATAATTTGCATGGAAGATCATGTTGTGCTGTTCTAGAGCTGGTTACTGTTGAAGAGAAACCTAATTTTGATTTGGAGATGGAAAACATTTATCATGCTTTAGAGGTTTGATTTTTTAACTTTTTATTTTAGATCATCATTTTATCCCTAGATATTGTTGGTTTATATATAGAAGTTTATAAACAGTTTTGCTCGACAACCATTTAATTTAATTGGAACTACTTGAATCATATAATCTTATCAACATTATGTTTGCGCTGCACATATCATTTGTGGGACTCATTAGATTACATTAATACAATATATATATATATATATATGTCGCAATGAGTTTTATTTTGTTAGTGTCATACTATAATCATATTACTATACATCATATAACTTCTTAATCCTTATATGTTAACATTTCAGGCTGTGAATTTAAGTGGTGGGAGACCTCCTTGGATTTCTCCTCAGGTATTGAACATATTTTTATTTCATTACCTTGATTCATTCATCATGATGGTCACCAAAACTCTATCGGCACTTTGCAGGATCTCTCAAGTAATCAAAATGCAGCCTTATCTGAGATCAACGATATTTTATGTGCCATTTGTCGTGCTCATCAATTGCCACTTGCCTTAACATGGATCCGTTGTAGTTACACAAAGAATGTTGATCATAATGAGCATGTTAGAGAACGAAGCATCACTCCTGAAATACCTATACTATGCCTTGAGAAAACTGCATGCTATTGGAATGATACAAATATGGAGGAATTCATGCGTGCATGCGCAGATCATTTCCTTGAAGAAGGAAAATGTCTAGTGGGAAAAGCTCTTCAATCAAATAAACCCCTCTTTTATCCCGACATAAAAGAGTTTCATATAAGTGAATATCCACTAGTTCATCATGCTCGAAAACTTGGCCTAAGTGCTGTTCTTGCTATCAGGCTAAGGAGTACTTACACGGGTGACGATGACTATATACTGGAGTTTTTTCTTCCGGTGAATATGAAAACGGCTGTAGAACAACAACTCTTACTTAATAATCTCTTCGAGACTATGGAGATGAACTGCAAGAGTTTGAGTAAAGTTTCATATACAGAACTAGTCGAGGAAAAATGTCTAACGTTCAGTTACTAAATTGCGGAATGAAAGACATATCACCAGTTGAATTACTCATGAGGAGTTCCGATCAACATGTTATAAATGATGAGTTAAACTATAGTGAGAGGGCACCAGAAAGCTTACATGAGACTACAGAAATGATTGATATCGATCCTCCTAAGAAGGTACTTCATGAAAAGATAATGTCATTTAATTTCAATAAGATTTTGATATGCTTAGTTACTTAACAGATAACATAATTATTTTCATCGTATCTTGCAATATGTCTAGACAACAGTTGGATTTAGTAAACAGACGAATAAGAAACGAAGCACAAGTGAGAAACATGTTAGCTTGAGTGTTCTTCAACAATACTTTCCTGGAAGCCTTAAAGATGCCGCACAAAGTCTCGGTGGTGAGTGATTATTTTTCAAATTTTTTGAATGTCTCATCCATTAGTATGTATATACTCACCGATTAAGTTGACTATGAAATCTCACAATGGTTGTAACTTCTGATGATAATTCTGAATATCTAAAAGTAGGTATAATATGATCTAGTATTATAGGTTGGCTACTTTTGTAGAGCAAATATGGATAATGAAGTAATTGCTAGCTTAGTCTTCCAATATAAAGACACTATTAGTGTTACTTATTTTAAACTAGCAGAGGAATTATGAATTAAATTCTTAATAAGCATGTAATACAGATGCCTAAAAAGTTTCAGGGAAATAGTGAGTGAGTGTTTAATTCATATACATGTTTTCTAAGGATAATTCTATATTTGGAAAATCTTGATGATACCTTGCATTATTTTTCCTACATTTGCAGTATGTCCAACTACTCTTAAAAGAATATGCCGACAACATGGAATTTCTCGATGGCCTTCTCGCAAAATAAAAAAGGTTGACCGTTCTTTGCAGAAAATACAAAGTATGATTGAATCTGTTCCAGGGATGGAAGGAGAATTAGAGTTTGATCCAACAAAAAGAGGTTTTGTGGCTGCTTTCTCTGTGATGGAAGAACTCAACCAAGGTAAAAATCTTTTCATGGCCAGTAAAAGCAAATTAGCTGAACAATCAGACACAATTATCCAAAATTTAGTAACCTGTGAGGTTGTTGATATAAAAGAGAAAGAACATCTTTTAGATCTGATAAATTTCCCAAATAATGGTGTTCGTTGTTTCTTAAACGAGGTGGATATTTGTGATGAATCGAAATTGGCTAAATTAGACACAGGGCCATCACGGCCAGCTAGTCTGAGTACCATGCCTTGGATGACTACATCAAAGACTCCCAACATTTCTTTTCTTAACAAAATAAAGGATTCTAAGTCTCATTTTGTCTCTGGATGTTCAAGTTCGATAATTATTGATGGTGAGATAGATGACAAAATGATTGATGAGAATGATGAAGTTACTAAACACAACAAACAAGCGTCATCAGGCATGTCAAACTCATCAAATGAGTCTGGATCTGTACAAATGATGGCTGGCATTTCATCAAGCTTAAGGAGTTTATATGAAAAATCATCTGTGAGGCGAGAAACCAGGTACAATGGGACTAAAATCACGGTGAAAGTCACTTATGGAGAAAACACAGTTCGGTTTAAATTTGAGCCAACTGCTGGATGTTTTGAACTATATTTAGAAGTGGCAAAGAGGTTCAAACTTCAGATAGGGGAATTCCAACTCAAGTATATTGATGATGATGAAGAATGGGTGTTGCTGATAACTGACTCTGATTTACTCGAGTGTATTGAGGTGTTAGACTTTCTTCACACTCGTAAAGTGAAGTTTCTAGTAGATGTCCCAATAAAAAACTCAGAGACAGGGATATTAAATTCTTAGTAGAGGGTTATTAAGATCTATATCGAGCACCTTTCTTCATTATTACATTATAGCAAAGTGTTATCAGTTCATTGTGTAGTTGCATCAAAAACTAATCATTTGTCTTTAGCAAACTTCGTTGATTTATCTGTTTTTGGTTGAATATAATATCTTATGATAGCAAAAAAGAAAATCAATAGTTAGCAGGGTTAGAATATTTAAGTAGTACGTTTTGTAGATATTACATACATAAATTTATAATGTAGTTTAGATTATCAATGTATTTCTCTTGTCAATTTTTCTTTCTCATTTTCTCATTTAAGAAACACTTTGTTATTGGATGGCAATATTCAAAATCTTGTTATTTTTCTTTTTAATTTTCCTGTTGTAATGAATATTGAAATTACATACACCTATGCAGAGTATCTGTTCTACAAGCGTTCATAGTAAAATTTACATATGTTGAGACAAAGTTCCCAATAAAGTACTTGAACATTTTTATGAACTTAATGGTAAATGCAGAAAGTAAAGAACACAAAGGATTGGTGACCCTATTCGATCAACTAATTTAGGAACAGTGACCCAATGAGAACCTCCAACATTACATATCGTGATCATTTGCAAATACGATAACATTTAGAAGATAGACAAAAACAAATCCTTATAAATAAAATAATATGTACACTTAAAGATCACTTACACGCTCAGCTCTCAACCATGACCTCTCGAAGATGCCATCTTTACCGTTTATTATATCCACAACGCCACGAGAAGGATCCTAGTATGTACAAATATCTGTCATCTCTATACTGATCCCGACACCCAATATCCATGGGATGAAGGAGTGCCAATGCTCCTTGCAGCATCGTCTACAAAAAACGTATTAACATATCAATTAAAATGACACACAAGATAATTTAATAGAATAACAGAAGTTTTAACTTATAAATAAAGTGGTAAAGAAAAATACAATGTCGTTCCTCAGCTGTCTGTGCAGTCGTCGACATACTTCAAGCAAGAAATGATCAATGACCTCTGCATCGATCTCCTCAATGTAATCTTCCACACGATCAAAAAATGACTGGAATAACAATCTGTTATTCGCCAGAATGAGCACATTAGCCTCATATCCTATCTCTCTAAAATCTCTGTAGCCGATCCTCTCTCGATTCTGCTGTTCCAGTAAGTCAATGGGACCGGCAGATGAAGGACTGGCAAATGATCGATCAGTAGACGCCCGACTAGTAGACAATTGGCCTGGCCTACTTCAATCTCTGACCCCTCTCCTAGGGAGGGAGGGCGTAGCCTGTCTGGGCAGCTGAGTGGCCCTTCTCATGGAGGGGAGCGTCATCTGTCTAGGAGGCGGAGAAAGGGGGTAGCTCCTCTGGGGGGCGGAGTGGGCGATGGCGGTGTGAGCGATCTAGGGGGCGTGGCCTGTCTGGGAGATGGTGTGGGCGATCTACACAACCGAACTACAATATTATTCTCTATCTGCGTAGAAAATACATCGAGCATTTAGCTCACACGATGTATCATGTGCTCTTCTACAAGTCCAGCAATGACATGAATAAAATGATCGAACCAACTATCAGACGACTTCTTTGGATGTCGTCCGGGCATGTCGGGCCCTCCATTGCTCTCATCTTGAGTTCTCCTCGTGCGCTTAGTTCGGGATGCTCGAGGAGGGCTCATTCTGAGATCCGACGGACGATCCTCATCCGAGGGCCTCTCACCCGTCCCCTGCTCAGAGGGTCGGACTCCCTCATCTGGCTCATCAATCAACCGATGCGTTATTTGTAGAGCCTGCTGTGTAGTTCTAGAACTCCTACGCGGTCGTGATAGGCCCACGACATCAGACGTCCCAGCACATGTCCTCGGGACCACACGACAAGCCACATCAGTGAGTAACTTCTTCTTAGAGACCTTTCGAGGTATGACATACCTCGCACCTAGTACACCATCTCCATCCAAACTTTGAAAGTATGGTGTGAGAAGCTCATCAGATGATGGCACCATCAACTGGACTTCCAACTACATCAAAGTAATAACCATGTTAACATTAACAATAAATACTTAATATTTTAAATTATTTATATAAAAAATGTGTCTGTCCATCAAAAAATGTAGAGAAGTCGACGCTCGGGGCTGTAAATGACCATTTCAAGCAGCAAGGTGTGGTTTTCTGACTACCAACGATGCCCAACTGACGTCCAAGCCCGGGTAAAACCTCACAGGCCCATGTCTGTAAAAAAAATTATAATATCTTCTAAGTATAATGATAAAGTAAACTTATTACCTGAAGTTTCCAGACAGGGCCATACCAATGATATGCTCCATCCCGCTCTCCGTCCATAGCCCGTCGCACTCTGGGGATGAGGCTGATAAAGTGCATCAGCATCTGAAATGTATAGGCCCCCCATGGAAAAGAATTCCAAGTGTCACCATCTTCCACCAGGGCCCACATCCAGGTATCAATCACCCGTCCCGAGTCAAACAAGATCTGATATACGAACAAGATATTCGCAGTCTTCACGTAATTTAGAGAGTGATCGGCTAGCCTCCTATCTTTGAACTTCTCGTACATTTATCCAGCAGTCGTCTTCTTTCCCTCAAATAATCAGTAATAGACACCTCTGGACGGAATGAGATGGGCCACATTCGGATCGAAGCTCGATGTACCAAACCGTAAGCCTGACACCAATGCATACTCAGTGGGCTCAAAGCGTATCATGGATTCATTGAGATAGAACCAGCACTCACTACTCTCGCGTTTAGGATCCTATGCGCGCATTTCACGACAGATCAAGACATGCAACGCCTTGCGTGCTATACTACCTCCATAAAATCCAGAAAATAACCGAAGCATCCAAATCTAAACATCTGGATTGTACCCTCACCACCAAAATGATCTAACGTCTCTCTAATTTTCTGAAGTAACTCCATTTTCACATACGTCACCACATTCGACTTCAGTCTCTGGAGATGACGTCTAATCCACTTAATCTAAAATTTATAATGGAAAATTAGATAATTATTAAATTTTAAAATTAAATTTTAAGATATGTTGTTGTTAAAATTTTATGTTATTATTATTATTATTATTATTAATCTAGAGTGTAAATTACAACGTTTTAACTAACCTATATCATATTAATACAAAATTATTATTATTTATATTAATTGTTTCTTTAATTTTTATTCTAATTTTTTACTAATAGTATCATTTAGACTATTTTTTTTACTTGCCTAGAATAAATTATACTAAAATAAACTAATGTAATTTAATTCAGTTCATTAATACATTTATTTACAATAAATATTGTAATTTATCATTACATTAAAGTTATCGTTATGCTTTAGTTGAGCATAATGATTATATCAATTACAATTAAATTAAAGATATCGTTATACTTCAGTTGAGCATGATTATATCAATTCTAATTAAATTAAAGTTATCGTTCAATTATAATTAACTTAAACCTATCGTTAAGATATTTAATTATGTTTGAGAATAACGATAATGTTAATCACCTTGTGATAACGATATCTATAATAAAATAAGGCATAACGATTGAGGTTAACGTTAGGCCTTAAATATAATTAAATTAAATTATAATTAAGGCATAATGATATATCTATAATAAAATAAGGTATAACGATTAAGGTTATCGTTAATGATTACTTCTAATTAAATTAAATTATAATTAAGGCATAACGATAATGTTATATTAAAATAAGGCATAATGATTAAGGTTATCGTTAATGATTATATATAATTAAATTAAATTATAATTAAGGCATAACAATAGGGATAATGATAGGCATAACAATAGGCATATCAATATTTATAACAATAGACATAGCGATATATATATTATAATTAAACCATAACGATAGGCATAACAATAGGCATAACAATATATATTATAATTAAACCATAACGATATGCATAACAATTGACATAACGATATACATAATGATATATATTATAATTAAACCATAACGATATTAAAAAATAACACGATAAGCATAATGATATATATAAAATGATTAAAGCATAACACTATTACATCAAATAAGTTAACATTAGAGCACAGTTAAGCATATATATACAATCTAAGGATAAATCAACTATTGTTATATATTCATGAACTATCGTTATAGCTTAATAAACTATCGTTATACCTAAATAAACAATTGTTATGTCTTGAACTAACATATCGTTATGGAAGATCTGGGCCTATCGTTCAACTATTGTTATATATATATGCACTATCGTTATAGTTCTTGAACTAACCTATCGTTATGGAAGATCTCGACCTATCATTCAACTATTGTTATATATTTATCTCAATCGTTATGCACCAATTTACACAACCATAACATTAACCTTCATTATATTAACGTTAACTATAATAATGGCAAGTCTAACCTCTCTCGATTCAGACGGTCGGCGTACATCTTCACATCGTTCCTCCATGGTCTTCAAGTCCGATGACTGAATCTTTTTTTTTTACACAGAACTTGAGAGAGAGAGAGAGAGAGAGAGAGAGATACAGATGAGAAGAAGAGAGGAGATGTGAGAGAGAGAGAGAGAGATAGGGTAGTTACAAACAATTCAATATTGATTCCACAGGTCAGTTTTTTTTTTTCAAACTGAAATTGAGTGTGCGAGATCGAGAGAGATTTTTTCAAAAGAAATCTTTTATTCTTTTTGCATGTAAAGTACAAATGTCTAAAACACTTTTTAGAAAAGTAGGGGGAATATTCTGATTTTGTGGGCCAAAGGGTTTAAATATAGTACAAATTGTCCAAATAACTTCTATAGTATTAAAACTTGTCCAACTACCCAAATTTTAAAATTAAATTGTCTAGATAAACTTTTTTCCCTTAATATTTTGCTTGAAATTTGAAATATGATAAAGAATAGAAGCATGAGACTTTGAAATATCATAGAGAATAGGAGCATGAGATTGTATTCTTATTCTACCTTACTAGACATCCACTTGTTGGATGCACGGATCGCACCGAGTTATTTATAATCTCAAACTCAATTATTATATTACTAAATGTAAGTGTTACATCTTCATGTTTTATACATAATATTTTAATTATTAAATTATTACAATATTTTATTTGTTAGATTCTATTTTTTTTCTGATAATTATTATTTCGAATATGAAAATAATTAAGTTAACAATTGATTAAAACAAATTGCTTGAATACACACACATACATATGTATATACATACATATACATTTTATCATTATATTTATAAATAATATAGTATATAAATTATACTGTTGATAATTAACTTATTTTGTCAAAATATAAATAGATAAATAAAATATATTAAAAAATATCTCAAAATATAACAATGATCAAAAATATATTTAGAAAATGTTACTCGATTGTTTGAATAAAGCCCAATGAATTATAAAGCCTAATAACCCAATAGAATTGATAGGGTTCATATGTACAGTTAGAATTGATAGGGTTCATATGTATAGATAAGCGGTGACCTCAATTACTTAGCCCAACATGATACAAATTCAGATTATAACCAATATCCAGATTGCAAAATAGACTTATGTGATTATAAGTTTCACGCAAAAAGCGTTAGATATAATTTTCCAACTAAATTGCTTCTTTTTTTTTTTTACTTTATCAACTAAACATTTTTTTCAACTTGTTACCATACAATTTTTGTAATTCTTTTTAATGAGACCATTTAGATTGAATCCTCTGTTCCCAAGCATCATTACATCATCTAGTCCCTATTAAATTTATTAGTGTTTCATATATTTTTTTTATTTTAATTTATCGCGTTTAGTTTAATTTTACAATTGTTAATTATTTAAACATAAAATAAAAAATATAAATCCTAATTTGAAATAAACAATTCTAATACTAAAATTTGAAAGTTAAATACTAAAGAATAATTATAAATCTTAATTAGGTAGAATAAATCTTAATTAACGAATGTAAAATTAAACTAAAATATAAGAAGTTAAAATAGAAGAAAATAATGTAGGAAAAAATAATAAATTTGATTAGATAACGAACATATGATGTAACATGTACAGTCCGTCCTAGACATTTTTTAGGTGGGTAAGACTTTAATTTTGAAGCCCGTTAATCTGACGTGCCTGAGCGAGTAAGCCGCGACGAGGTGGGCTTTGACAGGTAAAGCCCACGTGAAACAAAATGGAAATAATAATAAAAATAAACACCCTCACTAACCTAATTAAATGACTTGTGCGCCGTTCTTCAAAAATTAAAGGGGGTGTATTCAATTCAGATTTTATTAGATTTTAATGGATTTTAAAAAGTGCATGGATTTCTATGAATTTATAAAATTCATAGACTCCACATGGAGTCTCCGTGACTTTAGGTATGGATTTCGGATGATTTCGGACGATTTTGATGGATTTGAAATCCTTCTTGCCAGCGCTCGGTGGAACACAGCGACCATTGTATGTGTAAACCAGCCCCCGCTGGAAACCAGCGGAGGATAAAATTGAACCCAGCGACCGCTAGAAGCCAGCGGCCGCTGAGAGTGAGTGTCGCTGGTCCTAACGACCGTTGGACTCCCAGAAAAGTGGTGGAGGAAGTGGTGAATGGAGAGAAAGAAAAGATGAGAGATGGGTGTGTGTGGTTGTTGGTTGGGTGGAATGGGTGATATCCCCTTTATTTGTTGAGAGAGAGAGAGAGAGAGAGAATCGAGAATGGGTGAGTGGTGAGGGAAAAATCGGACAAGATCCGCGTGAAAAACTGAGCTGGAACGCACCCCGCGCGCCTGCAGGGATCGAAGGCCGCGCGCCTGCGGGAGTCTCCGCCCTCGCGGAGGCTCTTGGCCGAGAGGAGGGTTGCGCGGTCGCGCACGTCGCGCGGCCGCGCACCCTGACAAATCTGTTTTCGGCAGCTTCCACGGTTTTGGCTCGTTCTCCCTCGTTTCTTGGCCGATTAACTCGATTCAACTTACCACACACTCCTTATTCGATTCTCTATCTTCCCATTAACTTGAATCCCTCAAATTTTACAGTCATTAATCTTCCATTTTCTCAAGATCTTGTGCAAATCTACACAACTCACCAAAAGAGCAAAAGTGAAGGAAATAATATAAAAATCACACAAAAACAAGGAAGAAACACTTACAAAAGATACATAATGCCTATGATAAGATAGGAAAAATATACACTAAACAGTAACTGATGATGATTTTAACGAGTTGTTTTTGTTCATGTTTCAGATAAGTCCTCGTCTAACAAAGGATAGGGAGAGGTTTCCACCAAACAACATCCTACTGATGTTGGCTGGGGCAGGGTTGCTGTGGATGGGGTGGACAGGGTTCAATGGAGGTGACCCTTATGCGGCTAATATTGACGCGTCCTTGGCTGTTTTGAACACTCATGTTTGTGCTGCTACTAGTTTGTTAACCTGGTTGATACTCGACCTCCTTTTTTTGGAAAGCCATCTGTTATTGGGGCAGTTCAAGGCATGATCACTAGCCTAGTCTGTATCACCCTTGCAGCAGGTAATTTCTCAAGCCTCTATGATTGTTTTTTTATATAAATAGTAGAATTCTATAAAATGTATTGTTGAATTTTTTTTTTAGAATATCTATCTATGGAATGGAGATCAATATGTGTACTTCTATATTAGCTTTCAAGAATGTTGAATTATTTAGATTTGGATGTCTATAAAATGTTTTGTTGAAAGATTAATGTTGTAAAGGAGATATGTGGTGTACTTCTAAATTTAGAGTTCAAGAATGTTGTGATGGTGCCATAATGTTGAGTCATTGAGCCTTTATATGTTGTTTTGGTTCAATCTGCATTGTTTACTTGAATATAGGAGTTGTACAGGGTTGGGCAGCTATAAGCGGATTAATCAATATATGAATTATACCTGAATAAAACTGCAAGAAAGAAAGTGATAACAGGAAGAGTGTTGGAAGTTGCAGCTCCCAAAGATGCAGATGTATACTTCAATACATGCGAATTTTGCATCAGAAATGGTGAAATCTGCTGGAATCAACAATTAATACTAAAAACAAAATTCAGAAACAAGAATAGTGGAGATAGATCAACAAAGTAATTCATCTCAAGCTTTTTAATTGAATAGATAAAGAACAACAGATAACTTAAAAGATAAGAAATAATAATCACAGATCAAAGCATCCCAAGAGAGAGAGAGAGAGAGAGAGAGAGAGAGAGAGAGAGAGAGATAAATGAAGAGAAATGGAGAGATCGGCGGATTTAATATTTTTTTAAGATTAAAAAAATGAACAATGAAATTGGGTCAGCGGCCGCTGGATGCCAGCGGTCGCTGGGGTGCCCGAGTTCAAAACCTCAGCGGCCGCTGCACTGCACCGTACACAGTGATGAGTGGTATTTTGGCACAATATTTTGAGGTTTAAATGAAGTGAATTGAAGAGTTTTGCATGTGTTTTAACCCAAATTGCGCTCTTAACCTTCCTACTTGAGAGTTTTATTTCTTGTTTGAGTTTTGCAGAAAATTGTTGATGAACAAATGAATTTTTGAGTGATTCAATGCCATGGGAAGATAGATAATCGTATTGGGAGCACGATGCAAGTTGAATCACTTCAATCGGACAAGAAACAAGAGAGAACGAAGCAAAACCGTGAAAGGTATTGGAGCAAGACTGTAGGCGCGAGCCGACCCAGACCGGTGTACCGCGACCGCCGCTCCGTGTCTGCGGCTGAAAAACCAAGGCCTACAATGTGACCCGGGCCAGCTTTGTGCTTGTTCGGATCGCGCCTCCCAGTCCCGACACGAGTCGTAGGGCGCGACCGACCCCGTGTCGCGCCACTTTGTCACATTTTTGGGATTTTTGATTTTTACTTTATTTTTGACCCTATCTTCCCACACCTTGTATATATAGATACCTTAGCTCAAAAATGAGGATCCAACTTCATTTTTTTCACTTTTAGAGAAAGAAAAAGAATTTTGCATTTGGAGCTTTGGAGCTTGTGGAACAAGAGCTATTTTGGAGATTTTAATACAAGTTTTCGGGTTTCATCTTACCTTGATCTATGCTTCTATTTTGTGTTGTTTTGTTTGTTATTTTGAGTATAAATAGCTAAATTTCTTGGTATCTAGGGTGTTGTTATTTGGTGATGGGTTTGTGAATTAAACATGGGTTATTGCTTAATCTTCCCTTTCTTTCTCATAAATCATGATTTGATTGCTTCTATTCTTTGATTGGCCATCTTAGGATATAATTTGGTGAATAATTGGGTTCGAGAGAATCAATTGTGTATGTGTAAATGATTTATGGTTTCAATTTTGCATTAGATCGAGAGATTAATGTTTAATTGATATTTGTAGATTGATTGTCTTTGAATAGATTAAATTATAATTTAGCCCTAGAGATAGGGGAATTGAGTTTAATTGAAAGGTCTTAGTTGCTCGAGAGAGGGCTTCGACTAAATTTGGTATCAATTGTTGTTTGGGGAGATTATGCATAAATCCATTGTTTAATGAACAAGTTTTCACTAATGAACAATGTCCTAGAGCCATTTTTCCTCCTTGTGATTTTTATTAGGTTTTTATTCTCTTTTATTCCTCTTGTGTTGCTATTTTTGTTTATTATTGCAAATCTTGTTTCTCTAGTTAATTATCCAACCAAATTCCGAATGGTTTGACTAGTGAAAATGTTCGATGTGATGGTACTTGTAGACTCATTTATGCAATTAGTTCCCCGTGTTCGACCTGGTCCATTATGCTATACGTGTCCGCTTGCATAGTGAGATTTGGTAAATTAAAGCTTGTGATTGATTGAATTGTGTTGAAAGAAAAATCTCACCACGCTGGGTTTTTCAAATCCATCAAAATCTCATGTCCAGAGGTCGGATTTCATCTTTCACATTTTTAACGTGATTTTGAGGTGAAATTCAATGAAATCCATGACTTTTTAAAGTCCATGAATTTTTGAATACATCCGGATTTTAAAAGACTTTTAAAAGTCTGGATTGAATACATCGGGATTTTAAAGGACTTTTAAAAGTCTGGATTGAATACACCAGGATTTTAAAGGACTTTTAAAAGTCTGGATTGAATACACCTGGATTTTAAAAGTCCTTTAAAATCCAATGAAATCCGGATTGAATGCACCCCCCTAAGATTTGAGTTTGAGGAGTCTCTCGCCTCTCCTGCTCTCCGTCTCGCTTTTCACCCTCAGAGCATCTTCAGAGACTCTATTCCTCTATCTTTATTCTAAAGAAAAATGTAGTATGAGAGTAAAAATATCTCCAACCATCAACTCTACATTTCACTCCATACTGGAATATTCAACTTGTATGCTTTCTAATATTAATTTTAAATATCAAATTATTGTATAGCCTATATTTTTTCAAATATATTTATGGTTAATTTAATATTATTTAATATTAATTAAAAATAATATAATTTAAATTAATTTACAAAACTATATTTTATTTGAACATAAAACCAACATTTACAATATAAAAGAACAATTACACTATAAAAATGAACTAGTATTAATAAAAGTATAAATTACATTTAAATAACAATTAACCCCTCAGAAATCGAAAATTCATCACATAAATGGTTAACGAAAGCGGTTTTGGACTGTACTAAAAAATAGTGTATTGTATGTGTTGAGTTGTCGATTTATTTATTATTATTGTAGTTTTATTTTAATGTAATGTATTTTATATTATTTTATGAACTATTGTGGTAATTTAATTTAATGTAATATATTTTATGTATTTGTTGTAATTTAAGTTTTTATGTTTTTTATGACTACATAATATTTTTTTATTATATTAAGTGAAATTAAACATAATATTAGACCTAAAAATAACATAATTTACATTGTTAATATATTAATAAAAAATAAAGAATAAAGTTAGTACAAAAAATAAAAATAAAAGAATATAAAAATGTAAAAAAAAGGGATAGAGAGAGTGAATAGTACACCTTTCACTTCCCTTAAAAAATATGTAAAGGTATTTTCTCAAAAAAAAATAAAATAAAAAAATATAAAGGTAGAGTTGGGTTGGAGAAGGATTTTGGTAACATATGGCGTTGGACAGAGATGAAGAGCAGCTTTTGGTGATGCCCTCAGATCCCTTACCCTGTCTTCATCACTCCATCGTTGTCGTTGTCGTCTCGCAAGTTACAGTCTGCAGCACACGCGCGTCGCCGACTCGCCGTTGACTCTAGGCCTTCAAAGGACAAGCACGCAGGCGTAGCAAGACATCTCTTTATCGCCAGCACCTATCGCCGTCGGCTCCAGCGTACCAGCAATCTAGTGTGCAATAGTCTATCATCCTCTTTTTTTTTTTTCTTTTTTTGAGCAATCTATGGTCCTCTTCGAATTTGTGTAAACTTTAAAAAATGGGAAAGAAGGGCAAGCTAGATGAAGTCGTGTTTCCAGAAAAATTCTCTCTTTTCTTCGTCTAATTTCCTCCCCAAATATTGTCTCTTTAAGCAAAAAATTACATGGAATACAAGACAAAAACACACACATACACACACGCGCGCGTGCGGACAGAAAATTAGAAATAACTGAAGGATTTCTACTCTGCATGCATGCAGCATGTCACCATGTTTTGTTTGCTTCGAGCAGTCATCCTGCTTCAGAATAGCTGCCAGCCTCCACGTCATCAATCTTAATTGCAGCTTGTTATTCTTTTATACGGGACCACAACCATCTACTTGCCAGCTGGAATTGATCGTGAGCATTCATCCAAGCGTGCTCGGATCGAGTAGATGCACCATAGATGCTTTTAGATATTTTTTTATCATTTAGATATTTTCTATCTATAATTCCTAGTATAAATAGTGTGAAGCACAGTCTTTGTAACTAATTTTTGATATTTTACAAACTGAAATAGATCTTTGTGTTGAATATTCTTCGTTCTTTACAGATTGAGAAAATATTTCTCATGAATTTTCTTGCATGTTTCGATTTCTTCATGGTACCAGAGCCATGGTTATGATTTTGTATGATTTTGATTGAGAAATCGTGATTTACCGATTGAAAATTGTTGATTTTTTACTCGAATTAGTCAATTCAGATATTGTGTCTTAGATATTTGATCAAATGCCGAAGCAAACAAGGAGAGTGCCATGGAATCAGATTTTGATGAAGAAGAGAGGATTCCATATAGAGAATGAAGGATCAGATGAATGCAAGAAAGCAGCCATAGATCGGCTAATGTTGCGGTTTAATCGCACACTGAAAGGAATGCTCTAAGAGATGAGCATCATAAAGAGGTTGTCAATTATAGGATTCAAAGCAATAATGTCTTGCATTTGCATCCAAATGATCACCCAGGTATGGTGCTTACTACAGATTTACTTACGGGAAAAAAATTTAATAGCTGGTCACGAGCTATAAAACGTGGATTAGTTGTGAAAAATAAACTTGATTTTATTGATGGCACCATATCTGAATCAAATGAACATTATGTGGATTACAAACAATGGCTGCTTGTAGACCACCTGGTTTTTTCCTGGATAGTAAACTCTATGTAGCGACCTGATTTTTTAATATTAAAATTTCTACATTTCTCTTTTCCTTCCTAAAAATATTTTATTCGTTTTATTTATTCTTATGTGTGATATCAATTGCTTAAGTCTAATAAGTTGCACCTCAATAGATTTAATAAATAATTAAGCTTATGTGATGCATTTTTTTTTAGTTGAATTGAATCATATGAAGAATTTATTTTATTATATGGTTATCTTGTGACATGAGCATGCATGTACGATTTTTATTTTGAGAATTATAAGATTTTACATTTTTATCCAAGTTTTATAGCCCAATTGAAATAATATTTTTTTTTCCTTATTCATTTAAGTCCAAGTTGTCAAGCCCAAATGTTATGTAACCCAAATTCAAGAAGTTTCCTTTATTCTCTTTCTTCTTCACGAGATTCAGTCAAAGAGTTCTCATCTCTCTCAAACTCTCTAATATTTATCACATTTTAATCTTATCAACTTGTTTTCTTGATAGCTACGGAATCTAAACCTAAACCCTAATCTATCAATATAAATAGAGAACTCTACCTCTCTATTTTTCCACATACTAAAATCGAAGTAAGCGAAACCCAAGAGTTTGAGCTCCTCTTTTCACGTGATTTTTAGTTTTGTTTCAAGGTACGGACCTATCTTCTGGTTGTTTTGTTTCTCATATCTTATGCATGGCATTTCATTCATTACATAAGTATGGGGGCTTGGGTAAAGGTGAGAGTGATGGGAAGTGTTGGCAGCAACAGCGGATGAAGGTAGGCAGTAGCAAGGTGCATCATTGACTGCAGTTCTACGTGGCATCGATGTTGTTCGGTTCGTGTGTAGGCGGTGTAGCCAGACAATGTGGCTGCTCGGTAAGTTCGGCAACGGAGAAAGTGGTGGTTTCCGACCATAGGAGAAGGGGTGGTCGGATGTTGTTGTGTTGCAGTTCACGAAGGTGAGAAAAGAAGAGAGGATTCATGTTGCTGGGTTGCTTTACGTGAAAGAGAAAAGATGAAGAAGAGTTTGATGGTCACTGTTTGCTTGTTTGCGTGAGTAGTAGAGAGAGAGAGATGAGATGTTTGTTTAATCTAATATCTTTTGTTTTGCAGATGGGCCTTTGGGAATAGTTAGGTGTTGGGCCTTTATATTTTGGGCCAAGAGTCATGTTATTGCTTAGTCTTTTATTTATTATTTATTCACAATTTGAGTTCATGTATGATTGGTTAGTTAATAGACATAGATAAGTTAATTTTGTTTGCATGGTGAGACGTAAGTATAGTTATGATAAACATTTTGTTTTCATGATGCATTATATATACATAGTTTACGTATAAGTTAAATATGCATGCATATGTTATCTATAAATTTATGGCTTTATTTTGTTTAAGCACTTAGTTAAATAATTAGTTGTTTTTAAGCATGCATCATATAGATTAATCTCATGCATAGTTTTATTACATTATGTTATGCACTGTGTTAATTTAAGATAATTATTTATAGGCAAGGCGCGCAGGACTTAATTGGTTAATATTGAGGTCAAGGTCAAGGTGGGGTTTTATGTGATACTGTCCTGATTATTCTCTCTATATTTTATTATCGAGTTATGTGATGACACAACACAGTATGGGCCTTCGGGCTAAATGAGACAGGGCCTACGGGCTACACAGCATGGGCCTGTCATATGGTTTGGTCTATAAACTGAACACTTTTATTCTCACCTACTCGTTTAATTTTATATAGCTTGGGTAATTAGACACTCCCCACTGAGTTAGTAGTACTCACCCTAAAATCTACTTATCATTTCAGGTGTTGTCTGGGGTGATGCATAGCGGGCAAGATGTGATGATAGTGGTTAAGTGGTAAAGCATGATTAAAGATTTAATTTATTTTTACTTTATTTTATGTAATAAATGTCAAGTTATGTTTTGAAACTTCCGCTGTATTTCATGTAAAGTATTTTATTAATGAAAAGCATGGATAACGTGCATTTTTCTATTAAAAGTGAAATTAGGGCGTTACACTCTATATCCAAAGAATTAGGTCGTGGATTTCAGCACATTGACACATCGAAAGACCTCTGGGATGAACTCAATAGGAGGTTTGGTCAATCTAATGGTCCTAGGATATATAAATTCCGCAGGGAATTAGCAACATATGTACAGAGAAATCAATCAGTTTTGATGTATTATCATAATCTGCAAGGTCTTTGGGATGAAATACACTTACTAGTTCCTTATCATGTGTGTACCTGTGGAGCTTCAGAGCTAAATAAACATAATGAAGAGAACGAATGCTTAATGCAATTTCTGATGGGATTGAATGATTCATTTGAGGTAATAAGGAATTAGATTCTGGTTCTTGATCCATTGCCTTTTGTGAGCAATGCCCATGCGATGGTGTTGCAGGTTGAGGATCAGAAAGAGATATCTTCAAGCTATCCTGATGAGCTAAATGCTCTTTACTCTAACAAAGAATGACAGGAAAGCATGAGAATTTTAGGAGAAGGCTTAGTAAAAAGGAAAAGGAAAAATTGAGGTGTAGTTATTGCGGTGGGAATAGATATGAGAAAACTGATTGCTTTGATCTCGTAGGTGTTCCAGACTGGTATAAAATGTTTAACGAAGAAAAAGACAAGAATAGAGCTCATTGCATTGATCATGATGATGTAAACAATCAAAAGGATGATGTGCACAGTCAGATTGGAGCAGATTCCTCAGTTAATATGAGCAAAATGATCCAAGATGAAGTCAGCAAGTACTTAGGAAATTATTTTTAAAAACCTGGGATAGGAAGTGATTCTCCTATTAACATGGCAAACATGGTGGAAACTAGTAGCACATCCAGAACGGATACAGAAGACTTTATGGGGCATTATGCTTTTGGTTCAATACAAGATGTCTACACAAATGAATAGATTGTAGACTTTGGGGCCAGCATTCACATGTGCTATAATCCAACTCTGATACAAACCATGAACAGGCTCACAGATCCACATAGAATTTATTTTCCAGATTGTTCCAGTGTATTTGCCTATTACACTGGCATTGTTCGGCTAAATGAGGATATTTTACTCAAGAATGTTCTCTATGCCCCTTCATTTACACACAATCTAATTTTAGTGGGGTAGATGACCAAGGATTTGAAAGGGAAGGTTCTTTTCCTTCCTTCACATTGCTTGATATAGAATCAAACAAATGAACATGTACTAGGGATTGGAAAGTTGTAGGGAAGGTTGTATGTTTTTAAACATTTATCTGTAGAGACAACATTCTCAGCTCACTCAACTCCTGATTTATCATTACAGTAGTGGCATGACTTCTTAGGGCATCCCTCTATTGGAGCCATGAGACATATTCTTTCACTAAAATAGAAGTATGTTGATATTAGTTTTGATGACTTTAAGGAATGTGAGATCTGTTATAGGACAAAACAACAGAGAGATCATTTTCCTGTTCTTCAAAGAAGAAGTAATTGTCTGTTTGAGATCCTTCATGCAGATGTATGGGGACCATACATAGGAGAAAGCTTGACACAAACTCCATTTATTCTCACCTTGGTTGAAGATCATTCTAGATCAACTTGGATATATTTGCTTCAATCCAAGGGACATGTATATTCAGTGCTTCGCAGCCTCATTGCCATGGTGCATACTCACTTTCAGACTAGATTGAAGATTCTCAGGTCAGATAATGGCACTGAGTTTATGAATTCTTCTGTCTAAACTTTGTTGTAGGAGAATGGCATAATTCATCAACGTTCTTGCCCTTATACTCCACAACAAAATGGAATTGTGAAGCGCAAACATCAATACCTACTGCAAGTTGCAAGGGCTCTTATGTTCCAGAGTAAGCTTTCTAGTAAGTTTTGGGCTTATTCCGTCTTACATGCTACTTGGATTATAAATAGGCTGCCTACAGTTGTCCTCAACTGAGATACTCCATATCAAATTCTTTTTAATAAGGCACCCGACCTTACTATATTGAAACCTTTTGGATGTCTGAGCGTTGTTGCAAATATACTGCCAGAAATTTCTAAATTTGACTCTAGGAGTCATAAATGTGTTTTGTTGAGATATGCAGTTAATCAAAAGGGGTATATCCTATACAATTTGGATTCATGCAAAGTTATTGTCTATAGGGATGTCAAATGTTTCCCGGATTCCCTTTTCCTTCAAGAAAATGATACACCTACCACAATGCCTTTCCCTAGCTTTGATACTGGTCTTCCTTCTACTACCAGTCTTGTTCGTGATATTCCTTCTTCTCCTCTTGCTGTTCCTACTCCTCCTTCTCCTCACTCTTCTGATCCTCTATTCCTTCGCAGGAGTACTCATGTTACTCACCCTACTTCTTTTTTACAAGATTATATATGTTCTGTTAATCATCAACTCTTACCTTCTGCAGCCACTCATGTTACTTCTCTTACTTTTTCCTATATTTCTACTCCTTCTTTTACTCATTTCCATACCTTTCTCATCAATGTACAAGACTTGAAGGAGCTTGCCTCCTATAAAGAAGCCAGCAAATATGTTGAATAGAAAGCAGCAATTGATCAAGAGCTTCTTGCTCTAGAATCTAATCAAACTTGGGAACTTACTAGCTTGCCTTCTGGTAAGCATGCTATCGGTTTCAAATGGGAATACAAAGTCAAGTTGCTGTCTGATGGCAATGTGGAGCATTTCAAAGCCAGTTAGTTGCTAAAGGGTATAAATAGGAATATGGCATTAATTATCATGAAGTTTTTTCCCCCGTTGCCAAGCTTGTGATAGTTCGGTTGTTGATTGCTATTTCCACATGTTATTCCTGGCCTTTGCATCAAATCGATATCAATAAAGCTTTCTTGCATGGCCATTTGAGTGATGATATATATATATATATATGCTGCCTCAATAGGGCTATTCCAAAGCTCAACCCAAGAAAGTGTGCAAGCTTCTTAAGAGTCTCTATGGATTAAAACAGGCTTCGCGGGAATGGAACAATGAATTCAGTAAGCATCTCTTTTCTCTTGGTTTTTCTCAGTCTCAAGACGACAATTGCTTGTTCACTCACGGATAGCATGACACCTTCCTTGCCCTACTTGTGTATGTGGATGATGTGTTGCTCACTAGGCCTATAGCTTATTTCTGAACTTAAAGCTTCTCTTCATACTGCCTTTACTATCAAAGATCTGGGACCTGCTAGGTATTTCTTGGGTGTTGAGATTACAAGAGGGGATGATGGGACTTCTCTCAGTCAGAGGAAATATGTTCTTGATCTCCTTGATTCTGCCAGGCTCATGGGTTGTTAACCTTCACCTACTCCTCTACCACCTGGTTTACATCTTTCCACTTCTTCTCCTCCCCTTTTATCGGATCCTGATAAGTATAGATGTCTGGTTGGGAAACTCCTCTATCTCAACCTAACTAGACTTGATATTTCTTATGTTTTCCAATAATTGAGCCAATTTGTCTCAGCTCCTACCACTCTGCATTGGGACTCCGCTTTACATGTTCTTAAATACCTTAAAGACAGCCCTTCCCTTGGTCTTTTCTTTTCCTCTCCTACC
The DNA here is from genome assembly GCA_026008535.1 of Perilla frutescens. Lineage (NCBI taxonomy): Eukaryota > Viridiplantae > Streptophyta > Magnoliopsida > Lamiales > Lamiaceae > Perilla > Perilla frutescens. Next base: position 45,759,844 of record BRKX01000010.1, on the reverse strand, counting down.
TCATTTTCTCTCCAAGCATATTGTGACATAAACTGGGGTTCATGCCCTGATTCCCATCATTCTCTCACTAGCTATTGTGTTTTCTTTGGTACTTCTCTTGTTTCTTGAAAGTGCAAGAAACAGACGACCGTTTCCATGTCTACTATGGAAGGTGAGTATCGCAGCCTCAATGTCACCGTGTGTGAGCTCATGTGGATCTCTTGTCTCTTGCATACTTTTCATGTTGAGACTTCTCTTTCTATATATGTCTACTGTGATAATCAAGATGTCGTTCACATCACTAAGAATCCGGTCTTTCATGAACGGACAAAACATCTTGACCTTAACTACCATTTTGCTCGCAAGCAATATAAAAAGGGGTTTATCCTTCCCTCATTTGTATCTTCTCAGCTGCAACTTGCCGATTTGTTCACTAAGTCGCTTCCTTCATCGCGGTTTCATTTTCTTCTTTCCAAGATAAGCATTGCAGACTTGCATCATTTTCATCTTGCGGGGGTGAAGGATTTCTACTCTACATACATGCATGCAGCATGTCACCATGTTTTGTTTGCTCCGAGCAGTCATCCTGCTTCAGCATAGCTGCCAGCCTCCACGTCATCAATCTTAATTGCAGCTTGTTATTCTTTTATACAGGACCACAACCATCTACTTGCCAGCTGGAACTGATCGTGAGCGTTCATCCAAGTGTGCTCGGATCGAGTAGACCATAGATGCTTTTAGATATTTTCTATCTATAATTCCTAGTATAAATAGTGTGAAACACAGTCTTTGTAACTAATTTTTGATATTTTACAAACTAAAATAGATCTTTGTGTGGAATACTATTCGTTCTTCACAGATGGAGAAAATATTTCTCATGATTTTTCTTGCATGTTTCGATTTCTTCAATAACATTACAATTTCTTAATTTAAATCAAGTTTAAAATTCAAAACACAAACTAAAAGCAATTTTAGAAAAAAAAATACCAAAAGTTCACGGGCCTGCCCACCAACCCACGAGCTTATGTAGTGCTGGTAGGACTTCAATTTTTGAGGCATCGCCAGCCCATTTTGACAGCTCTATTTGGGAACATAGAATCTAATTCGAAGTACTTGATTCTCGAATCTAATATTTCATTTAAATAGCGGCAGTTTTTTTAGGGGAATTTAAATAGCACTAAATACTATATGTGCTTGTTTGTTAGGTAGTATAAAAGGTATGATAGATATCTATAATACCCTAATATTATGTTTGCTCGTAATATTAAAACACATAATTATGTAAGAGTCCGATAACCGTTTATATGGTATAACATATTACACCATGCAGTTGTGGTATATAATACCATCCAAAATTATTAAAAATTACGGACTAAAATAACATTGCATATATTAATTAAAAATCTTATTATAGAATATTTACTCTATGATAATTAATTAAAGGATATTTTAGCAATTAAAATTTTATACAAAATCTAATACATCTAAAAAAAATACTATATTATTAATAAACATATTTTAATACACCAAAATAAATATAGTATTAATATCTTATATGGTAAAACACATCCCGTGTCAAACATATCTAACAATGTATCATACACCATGCACCAAATGAGCCCTATATGTATTTACAAATTAATAGATAGAATGAAATATTGAAATATAAAATACGAGAAATAAACAATCCAAATTGTCTGTAATGATTTCTTCATTCTGAAAAAATAGTAATCCGTGCTTATATGATTTTTAGTTAACTGCTTAAAAAGTGTTTTATGATATGTGTGGAACAGATGCAAGAACATAAAAGAATAAAGCAGTAAAAACGCACGAGATGGTAACCCAGTTCGGTTCATACAACCTACTCTGGGGCGATTGCTCCCAAACTTGAAGTTCCGACTGTTACTCCTTCGAAGAGGGTATTAAGGATCTTACACATACAAGCCTCACGCCTTATATCGCCCATTCTTCTCCTCGAACTCTTTCTCTAGCCGAAAGTTGTAAGATCCCCTCATAACCGTGACACAAGACTCTCTCTAGCTACCCACGACTTCAACTTAAAATCTCTCCCGAGATTACGTACAAAACGGAATAAAAATCCCCTCACGTTTTTCACTCGAAAACACTCAAGACTAGTCTATCACGTTGAACTGTTTAAGGAACAACAACTAGTTACAAAAACGACCACAAACTGATTCTAACACTAGAATCTAAACAAAATATAAGTGGTAGCGATTGCTCCTCAATTCAGTCTTCATATAGGCGTCGATCTCCATCCGCCGCCAACATGGTAAGTGAATTATGGTTTGTGGCCTTCCAGACAACTTCAATCTTTCGAGGCTGAGACTTTTGAGGCTGTGGCTGCTTGATCTCTGGTTTAAATTCAGGTTCTGGAATAGATTCATCATGCGTTTCAGATGTTTGTCCTTGACGAAAATGATCAAAGAACTTTCCACCAGTGTATCCAAGTCATGTATGGTCCTGTAGACTTTTTCCTTTAGAAAGGATGTCATCGAGCTGAGATGATCCTGAATTCATCATCTTGACGAGCTTCTTTAGATGAAGCAGTTCACCATTCTGGGAGTGAGAATTGTTTCTGGATTGTTGAAGATCATTCTGCAATTCATTAAGGCGCATGGACAGACTATCTCTCTCTTTAATAAGATCACCATTCTCTTTCATCAGCCCTTCATTAACTTTAACCACCATGGTCCAGCTCTCATGAAGCTTTTTGTATGCTTCAATGGCAGTCTCTTCAGTGAATTCTTCATCGTCACTGCATTCCGAAACATTGTCATTATGTCTGTTAGAGACAGAATTAGGCACAGGTTCTTTATGGGAATGTGTCATGAAAGTAATATGATTGCTCACGCATTCTTCATCACTCCCACTATCATCTGGATCATCACTTTCACTAAGAGTGGAATTGTAGGATTTATTCTTCTTCTTTAGGGTGTTCGCACATTCGGCTTGATAGTGCCCAAGACCACCACATTCTCTGCACTTGTCCTCCTTATGTTTTTCTTCAATAGAATCTTTATCTTTAGTTCTCCGAGGTTTGGAGAATCTGTTCTTGACAGAATTATTCTGTTAAGACTTCTCATAACATTTGATAAATTTTGAGAAATTCTTTGTCAGCAAGGCAATTGACTCAGCTAGATCATTTTTGTCAGGGACAATACTCGGCACATCAGAACTGGAGCCGGATTGAAAGGCTATGCTTTTCTTCTGAACTGTCTTTTCATCTGTTAGTCCCATTTCAAAAGTGCTCATGGACCCCATCAGCTCTTGTAACTTCATTTTGCCCACGTCCTTGGCCTCTTCGATCGCCGTGACTTTAAATGCGAATCTCTTGGGAAGAGATCGTAGAACTTTCTACACAAGTTTCTCCTCAGATATGGCATCACCAAGTGCAAAGCTTTCATTAGCTATGTCACAAATCTTGGCGTTGAAATCAACAAGCTTTTCACCTTCATCCATTCGAAAGTTTTCAAATCTGGTAGTAAGGAGCTGCATACGAGATGCACGAACACTGCTCGTTCCTTCAAAAGTAGTCTGAAGGATATCCCATGCATCCTTTGCCTTGTCACATGTGGAGATGAGTTTGAACACGTTCATGTCCACTGCAGAAAAGATGGCGTTCATGGCTTTAGCATTCAGCCCCATGATCTGATAATCAGCATTGTCAATCTCTTCTTCTAGCTTCAGCACCGCTTTGCCTTTTTTTATCCCTCTTGGTAGGAGGCTTCCATCCTTCAGTCACCATCTTCCAGACACGCTCATCAATTGAGTGAAGGAAAGCTGTCATTTGAGCTTTCCAATAGGCATAGTTATTGCCATCAAGGAGAAGAGATCGCACCGTCGAGGCTCCTTCTTTCATCGAGTCCATCTCGGCAAAAACAACACAAGAACACGGATTAATACCCCAAGATCAACCCTGAATACAGGTAACCGGCTCTGATACCAATTGAAAAAATACTAATCCGTGCTTATATGATTTTTAGTTAACTGCTTAAAAACTGTTCTATGATATGTGTGGAGCATATGCAAGAACATAAAAGAATAAAGCAGTAAAAACGCATGAGATGGTAACCCAGTTCGGTTCAACCAACCTACTCTGGGGGGATTGCTCCCAAACTTGAAGTTCCCACTGTTACTCCTTCGAAGAGGGTATTAAGGATCTTACACGTACAAGCCTCCCGCCTTATGTCGCCCGTTCTTCTCCTCGAACTCTTTCGCTAGCCGAAAGTTGTAAGATCCCCTCACAACCATGACACTAGACTCCCTCTAGCTACCCACGACTTCAACTTACAATCTCTCCCGAGATTGCGTACAAAACAGAATAAAAATCCCCTCACGTGTTTCACTCGAAAACACTCAAAACTAGTCTATCATGTTGAACTATTTAAGGAACAACTACTAGTTACAAAAACGACCAAAAAATGATTCTAACACTAGAATCTAAACAAAATATAAGTTGTACCGATTGCTCCTCAATTCGGTCTTCATATAGGCGTCGATCTCCATCCGCCGCCAACATGGTAAGTGAATTATGGTTTGTGGCCTTCCAAACGTGTATAGATACTTTCCAAGTGCAGGAGGGTTAATTCAGTACCAGATCTACTCCATAAGACAGTCAAACGAATTGATCTTGACCTTCCACATAAGTTTGGGTCAAGATCTTTCCAACAAGGAAACTGCCAAAAATAGACTGTCTCTGGTTCTGTCTGGGACATACTCTGAAACAGTTCACCAACTGTTCTTCTTTTCTTGCACAGCGGAAAATAAAACTTCGTGGGACATAATCAGGCACACTTTGTCGAACATATCTCGTCAATTCAACAACACAAATACTTAGTGCATGATGGTGGCACTAACAATCTCCCCCTTTGGCGTTTATGGTCGACAATTATCATCACGATCTGCACAACACTTGAGTAACCTTCGCAGATCAACAATATATCAAAAAGAGTGATATATTTTAAAAACTGTCAGAGACAGTTACAAGCACACTCCCCCTGAATCTGAACTGGGAGTGCCTTCAACCCGATCAGAGCATAGTTTTGCAGTTTAGAACCTGCATTGTCAATTGATAAAAAATAAAGTACAGACCAACAAAAATTAAAGTGGGATAAACAGCATCCCTAATAAATTATTTGCTCAGAAAACATCAAACATTAAAAAATAAGCACACGCTCATAGCAGCAGCAACAAGACCATCCGACATTGGCCTTCGTTCACCAACATCCAACATCAACATCCTTCTCCCCCTTAATTGTTGCCAGAAACGGCAAACACCAAATGTCAGACCGGGGAGGCAGCAGCAACATCAGCATCATCATCAGCAGCATCAGCCGGCTTATCAGCAGCTGGGACAGAGGAAGCACTCAGCACATCCAGTGGCGAGGCAAGGCTAAGGGCTCGGGCACGGAGATCAGTCAGCAAGGCCTCCAACTCCCGCTTTCGGTTTTTGAAAGTCCGAATTGACTTGCTCAGGAATACCACTTCGCGTTCCAAGGACTTTATGTGCCTGTCAAAGAAAACAGATGTGACAGAAAAAGAGGTTGCAGATCTATCTGGGATAGATGATGTCACAGATGCAGAGCATTCAGCAGCATCTCGGGCAGGGACATCCGGAGCATGCTAGGAAGAAAAGAGCTTGTGGCTTATCATCAACGGCTGTGAAACGGGAGCATACAAGTCATTGACAGAAACCATATCATGTTGAGCCATGATGATGCTAAAGATGAGGCCAGGATAGCCAACCGGTTGCTGGGCACAAGAAGATTCAGCATGAGCAAGAACATTCTCAAAAATGATCAATCCAAGGTTGATCCCCCGTCGAGTGCCCACAAAATAGAGCAACAAGGCCATAAGTTTGCCCACAGTCGAATCATGAGTACTGGGCAACCAATTTCTAACAGCAACTTTGTAAAGAACTGAGTACTTCACGCTTAAATCCGAGACTAACAGGACACGCCCCGATGGCCAAACACATCAACTTCCCCCAGTTAATTCCGACACAACCTCATGCAGATCAAAGACTGGCGCAGGAGCAACAAGATTCTCACGTCCCAAAAACTCATTAATCACAGCAGGAGAGAAGGCAATCCAATTGCCATGCACAAAAACAGAGAAAGCATGTTCATACGAGGCATCACGCAGGCGCTTAGACAAGTTGGCATAAAATTCATGTACAACAGCAGTAATGAATGGAGGAGCAGCATAAGCAGATTTTTCCAATCGAAGATCATGCAAAAGGGTATCAACACGCGTTCCCTCTACATCCGACTTAACCAAACAACGCTCGGAAACTAATGAGTGACCAATAACAATCTTGAATTGATTTTGGTGAAAAGCAGAGAGGAACTTACTAGAATCAAAGGCCTCTGAATCGGAATCTGATCTGTCCGGGACAGACTCAGGGACATCCTCTGCTTCTTCTTGAAAAGAGGAAGGAGCTCTGGCTTGCTTCATCAGCGGGTGACGACGTCCCGATATTAACCCCATCCTTTGCGCGGACACACTCCGTGTAACACGGCGAGCAGAAACAACATTAGGCTTCTTAGCCAAAGTCTTTTTCCCAGAGGGCTTCACCGATTTGGGGGTTTTTGATATAGACCCCTTCTTGGCAGCGACTTTCTTTGATTTGGGGGTTTTAGAAGGAGGCACCTTCTTCGCAACAACATTTGCCAACACCTTCGATTTCAAATTTGCGATAGGTGTGTAATCTTTATCATCAGACACTGGAGGGGTGATTGGATCATCTCTCAATTCCAACTTGCGTTTGGACCCGTGAGTTTTGGAGGAGGTAGCTTTCTGAGATGGTTGAGGAGGGATATAAACATCCTCAAGAACAGGAGAATCTTCATCTAGGAAGGAGATATCAACATCTTCATCACCTTGACCTTGATCAAGAGTTTTATCGGCAGCAGGAGGTGACACTTCACCAAGTGGAACTTGAACAGTGACAATGGGCATGTCACTAAACACAGGGACAGCAGCAGAAAGAGACGGAGCTTGAACAAACTTAAGAGCATCAAGAGATGCAGCAAATTCCTCAATAGAGGTAGGCTCTTCGTCAATAGCAGAAGCGGTGACATTATCTTCAGTAGGGGCCAAGGAGACTTCAGAACCTCCAACATTCTCTATTACAGCTGCAATTGAAGCATTCAATATTTCCGCAGACACCATGGGCGGAGAGGATAGCCCTTCAGAAACCCTAGGAGAGGGTTGAACAGAGAGATCTATCTCAGACACAGACCTAGGCGGAAAAACAGCAAGAGGCGCCACAGATATAGACACAGAAGCAAGGGCTTCGGAGGAAGCGATAGATGGCTTCACAAGAGCAGAGACAGAGGCGATTGAAGACGAGAACACTATTGGCTGAGAAAGCTCTGCAAGCTGTCATCGCAAGTCTTCTGTAGAAATTCTGGGTTTCTTGGCTTGAGAGGGCTTAGAAGAAGCAGCTTTGTCCGCCATTGAAGTTCGAACAACAAAAATCAAGCAAACACCAGAGAGAAAGAACGACTTGGAAATTTTGCTAAGATTCTGTCTCTTTTGGAAAAATAAGGTTAAGACCTTAATTAGGAAATTCTAAAAGAAAATTTCCTTTACTCACTTATTCCATACACATCACCCCGAAGCTTGGTGTGGGGAAGTGGAATCGATCGTGGTGCGGAAACAAGGCACTACTAGCCGTTAAAAAGTAACCATTCCTCCATAGCAAAAACTGTCCCGGACAGATATTGGCACACCATTTCACAGACCATATTAACCATGTTCATTTTATACTCTCTATACATACATCACTGACCAAGACTGTATAGAGAGTCTTCTCGCAGAGGAGAAGTTTAGAGAACACAAAGACCCAAGGAGGATCTTAGTGTTTCAAACCTTGCACTATCAAGTGCCTTAGTGAAGATGTCAGCAAGTTGTGCCTCTGTTGCAACATAATCAATCACGAGAGATCCGTCTTCAACAAGCTCCCGGATGAAGTGGTGACGAATATCTATGTGCTTAGTTCGAGAGTGCTGAACAGGATTTTTCGAAATGTTTATTGCACTCATATTATCACAGTATATGGTAAGGACAGATTGTGGGACACCATAGTCAAGCAACATTTCCTTCATCCACAAGAGTTGAGTACAACAACTCCCAGCAACAATATATTCTGCCTCGGCGGTAGAAAGTGATATTGAATTCTGCTTCTTGCTAAACCATGAGACCATATTATTTCCAAGGAAGAAACATCAACCTGAGGTATTCTTCCGATCTTCAGTACATCCGGCCCAATCTGCGTCACAAAACCCCATTAAACTAGGGTTTGTATCATACGAAAACCAAAGTCCCAACTCAACTGTACCTTTTATATACTTGATTATGTTCTTGACAGATTTCAAGTGACTTTCTTGGGGATCAGATTGGTAGCGTGCACAAACTCCAACGCTATAACTAATATCAGGCCGACTAGCAGTGAGGTACAGTAAGCTACCGATCATGCTTCGGTACAAGGTTTGCTCAATGGACACACCAGCTTCATCTTTGGTTAACTTCAAGTGAGTTCCTATAGGTGTTCTCTTTGGGCTGCTACTTTCCATGCCGAATTTAGTGATCAAATTCCTTGCATACTTTGTTTGAGACACAAAGATTCCATCATCCTTTTGCTTTACTTGAAGCTCCAGAAAATAGGTCATCTCACCAACCAAACTCATCTCAAACTAAGATGTCATATCTTTGACAAACTCCTTTACCAATCTGTCTGACACAAATCCAAAGACAATATCATCGACATAAATCTGAACAATGATCACTTCAAATTTTTCTCTTTTAACAAAGAGTGTTCGATCAGATCCTCCACGAACATAACCTTTCTCCAACAGAAACTTTGTGAGTCTCTCATACCAAGCGCGAGGGGCTTGTTTGAGTCCGTACAACGCCTTCTTCAATTTATACACATAATCAGGATGGTGAGGGTCTTCAAAGCCCTTAGGTTGACACACAAAAACATCTTTGGATAAGTACCCATTTAGGAAGGCACTCTTTACGTCCATTTGGTACAATTTGAACTTTATCCATGCAGCCATAGCAAGAAGCAACCTGACAGATTCAAGATGAGTAACTGGAGTGAACGTCTCGTCAAAATCCACACCTTCAACTTGAGAATAGCCCTAGGCCACAAGTCTTGCCTTATTTCTGGTTATGTTCCCTTCTTCATCAATTTTATTCTTGAAGATCCACTTCGTGCCGATCACATTCACACCTTTAGGACATGGAACCAAATCCCATACTTCATTTTTTTCAAACTGCAAGAGCTCTTCTTGCATGGCATGAATCCATCGATCATCTAGTAAGGCCTCTTTAACATTCTTGGGCTCAGTTGTAGAAGTGTAGCAGACATTTGCACTCATCTCACGATAGTTTTTTCGAACTCCTCTGGTTCTAACTCCTTCACTCACATCACTAATGATGTCTGCTGCAGAATGATGCTTCTGCACACCTTTTGAAGGTTTGAAGCTATCCAGTTTCTCGTTTCTCAACTCAGGCTGGTCATTGTGTTCCACATTGTCTGGAACAGAAGCTAGCACATGAATGTTGACATCAATACTTTCCTCATCAATCTGGGCAACAGGTTCTTCCAGATCATTAACAACAATGTTAATTGACTCCATCACCGTCTTGGTTCTCTTGTTGAAAACTCGATAGGCCCGACTATTCCTCAAGTACCCGAGAAAAATGCATTCAACTCCTTTGGCATCAAACTTGCCAAGCTGCTCTCGGTCTCTTAACATATAGCAAGTACTTCTGAAGATGTGTAAGTACTTTGAATTCGGTTTCTTCCCTTTCCACAGCTCCTAGGGAGTGACTCTTATCTTGGGTCTGAAATACACCCGATTGATAACATGACATGCTGTGTTCATTGCTTCTACCCATAAGTTATTAGGGACAGATTTTGCCTTCAACATGACTCGGCTCATTTCTTGAAGAGTCCGATTTTTTCTCTCAACAACACCATTTTGTTGAGGTGTTTTTGGTGCAGAAAATTCCTGAGCAATACCTCTTTCTTCACAAAAACATTTGAAATAAGCATTTTTTAAATTCACGACCGTGATCACTTCGAATTCTCATCACAGTTGTTGCTTTCTCCACTTCAAGCTTGAGACACAGAGTCTTAAATGTCTCAAAGGTTTCTTCCTTATCTCTAAGGAACTCAACCCATGTGAATCGTGTGAAGTCATCCACACACACAAAAATAAACTTCTTCCATCCAATACTTTCAGTTTGAACAGGCCCCATCAAATCCATATGCAACAGCTCCAAAGCTTTTGAGGTGGTAATCTTCTTAACAGATTTATGTGATGCATGAATTTATTTTCCCACTTGACACGGTCCACAAATTTTTCCACGATCAATATCAAACTTCGGGACTCCATTCACAACTTCTGTCTTCATGAGACGTTGCATGTTTCTGTAACTCACATGGCTAAGCTTTTCATGCCATATGTTTGCTTTATCAAGTTGAGTTCTCAAGTAATTACCTTTTATGTTGAGAAGGTAACAATTGTCCCTCGATCTGTCTCTATCCATCAGCAGCACACATTCTTTGTTCTTCACAAGACATTTTTCTCTAGTAAAATGGATCGAGAGACCTTGATCGCAGAGTTGACTTATGCTAATTAAGTTAGCTTTTAGTCCTTCAACAAGCAGAACATCCTCCAAGTTGGGCATCCCTTCAACATTTAGATGACCACGGCCAAGTACTCTTCCCTTGACACCGTCTCCAAAAGTAACGAATTGATAAGAACAATCCTTTTGGATATTCTTCAGCATACTGGCATCTCCAGTCATGTGTCGCGAGCATCCGCTGTCAAAGTACCAGCTGCTCTTTGCATGAATATTGAGGGCTGTGTGAACAACATAGTTCCTGTGATTGTGCCAGGATCTGTTCCGCACAATTTTTCTTCTGAAATTCAGGTCATCCTGAGATCGACCTTTCCTCCTCATTCTTTTGAGATCATTGATGTAATACCTACAATATGGTCGAATGTGACTAGGCTTTTCACAGTAGTGGCAGACAACTCCAATCTTTCAAGGCTGAGACTTTTGAGGCTGTGGCTGCTTGATCTCTGGTTTAAATTCAGGTTCTGGAATAGATTCATCATGCGTTTCAGATGTTTGTCCTTGACAGAAACAATCAAAGAACTTTCCACCAGTGTATCCAAGTCATGTATGGTCCTGTAGACTTTTTCCTTTAGAAAGGATGTCATCGAGCTGAGATGATCCTGAATTCATCATCTTGACGAGCTTCTTTAGATGAAGCAGTTCACCATTCTGGGAGTGAGAATTGTTTCTGGATTGTTGAAGATCATTCTGCAATTCATTAAGGCGCATGGACAGACTATCTCTCTCTTTAATAAGATCACCATTCTCTTTCATCAGCCCTTCATTAACTTTAACCACCATGGTCCAGCTCTCATGAAGCTTTTTGTATGCTTCAATGGCAGTCTCTTCAGTGAATTCTTCATCGTCACTGCATTCCGAAACATTGTCATTATGTCTGTTAGAGACAGAATTAGGCACAGGTTCTTTATGGGAATGTGTCATGAAAGTAATATGATTGCTCACGCATTCTTCATCACTCCCACTATCATCTGGATCATCACTTTCACTAAGAGTGGAATTGTAGGATTTATTCTTCTTCTTTAGGGTGTTCGCACATTCGGCTTGATAGTGCCCAAGACCACCACATTCTCTGCACTTGTCCTCCTTATGTTTTTCTTCAATAGAATCTTTATCTTTAGTTCTCCGAGGTTTGGAGAATCTGTTCTTGACAGAATTATTCTGTTAAGACTTCTCATAACATTTGATAAATTTTGAGAAATTCTTTGTCAGCAAGGCAATTGACTCAGCTAGATCATTTTTGTCAGGGACAATACTCGGCACATCAGAACTGGAGCCGGATTGAAAGGCTATGCTTTTCTTCTGAACTTTCTTTTCATCTGTTAGTCCCATTTCAAAAGTGCTCATGGACCCCATCAGCTCTTGTAACTTCATTTTGCCCACGTTTTTGGCCTCTTCGATCGCCGTGACTTTATATGCGAATCTTTTGGGAAGAGATCCTAGAACTTTCCGCACAAGTTTCTCCTCAGATATGGCATCACCAAGTGCAAAGCTTTCATTAGCTATGTCACAAATCTTGGCATTGAAATCAGCAAGCTTTTCACCTTCATCAATTCGAAGGTTTTCAAATCTGGTAGTAAAGAGCTGCATACAAGATGCACGAACACTGCTCGTTCCTTCGAAAGTAGTCTGAAGGATATCCCATGCATCCTTTGCCTTGTCACATGTGGAGATGAGTTTGAACACGTTCATGTCCACTGCAGAAAAGATGGCGTTCATGGCTTTAGCATTCAGCCCCATGATCTGATAATCAGCATCGTCAAACTCTTCTTCTAGCTTCACCACCGCTTTGCCTTTTTCATCATTCTTGGTAGGAGGCTTCCACCCTTCAGTCACCATCTTCCAGACACGCTCATCAATTGAGCGAATGAAAGCTGTCATTCGAGCTTTCCAATAGGCATAGTTATTGCCATCAAGGAGCGGAGGTTGCACCGTCGAGGCTCCTTCTTTCATCGAGTCCATCTCGGCAAAAACAACACAAGAACACGGATTAATTCCCCAAGATCAACCCTGAATATAGGTAACCCGCTCTGATACCAATTGAAAAAACAGTAATCCGTGCTTATATGATTTTTAGTTAATTGCTTAAAAACTGTTCTATAATATGTGTGGAACAGATGCAAGAACATAAAAGAATAAAGCAGTAAAAACGCACGAGATGGTAACCCAATTCGGTTCAACCAACCTACTATGGGGGGATTTCTCCCAAACTTGAAATTCCGATTGTTACTCCTTCGAAAAGGGTATTAAGGATCTTACACATACAAGCCTCCCGCCTTATGTCGCCCGTTCTTCTCCTCGAACTCTTTCGCTAGCCGAAAGTAGTAAGATTCCCTCACAACCGTGACACTAGACTCCCTCTAGCTACCCACAACTTCAACTTACAATCTCTCCCGAGATTACATACAAAACGGAATAAAAATCCCTTCACGTGTTTCACTCGAAAACACTCAAAACTAGTCTATCACGTTGAACTGTTTAAGGAACAACTACTAGTTACAAAAACGACCACAAACTGATTCTAACACTAAAATCTAAACAAAATATAAGTGGTACCGATTGGTCCTCAATTCGGTCTTCATATAGGCGTCGATCTCCATCCGCCGCCAACATGGTAAGTGAATTATGGTTTGTGGCCTTCCAAACGTGTGTAGATACTTCCCAAGTGTAGGAGGGTTAATTCAGCACCGGATCTACACCATAAGGCAGTCAAACAAATTAATCTTGACCTTTCAAACAAGTTTGGCGCAAGATCTTTCCAATAAGGAAACTGCCAAAAATAGAGTGTCCCTGGTTCTGTCTGAGACATACTCTGGAACAGTTTGCCAACTGTTCTTTTTTTCTTGCACAGCGGAAAACAAAACTTTGTGGGACATACCTAGACACACTTTGTCGAGCATATTTCGCCAATTTAACAACACAAATACTTAGTGCATGATGGTGGCACTAACACATTCAAACTTGGATTCTCCGCATCAAATGCTCTGAAGAATTCCCCAAATTTCCAGATATATTATTCGAGAAACGGCGAAAACGCCTTCTTTCAATCCAAAACTCTGCGATCAGTTTACGGAGCAGCCAAAACAGCAACTCAGCAGCAGAAAGGAATCCAAAAATGGAGTAAACGAAAGGGGCAGCTTTATCTGGGAGCATAACAGACGCCAAAGACGCAACCGCGATGTTGCCGGACGAGACCAGCAAATGATGAGCGAGAAAGGCAAAACGGCGGGGCGGGACTCGGAGCACGGCGGTGTACGCTAAGTAGTAGACGGCGGAGCTGGTGACGGCGACGCGCATTGCTCTTGGATGCGTTGCGAAGGGAGAGTTGCTCTGATCGTTGGTGCCCTGATATTTGAGCTGGAGGAAGGTTTGGAGAGTGTGGATCGTGGAGGTGATGATATGGTTGGAGTGAGTGATGAACTGAATTCTGGAGAAATGGGAGAGATAGGTGTGAAATGCTGCGTTGAAATGGCCGGAAATGGCGCCGGGAAATTGAAACGCCGTAGCGGAAATGAATAAGGCGACGAGGAATTGAAATGCCGAAGTAGATGCGGTGTTTAGCCGCGCGAAGAGTTGGACGCAGATGTGGAATGTTGATGACGGAGTGTTTCTTGTGTTTCGCGGCATTGTAATTGGAACTTGGAATTAACTTGGAAGAGAGAGAGAGAGAGAGAGAGAGAGAGAGAGAGAGAGTCGAGGCTTGAGAGTGTGGGATTTGTATTATTCTATAGTATTTATATACGTGGTTGACAGGTGGAAATTTCTAATGCAAATACCTCATCTCTAAACTTAGATACGGAATTTGGGAATTGTAGCAATGGATGAAAAAAAGGTTCAAAGAGTTGATGAACCTTTTGAGGTTGTGAAGTAGTGCAATTCAGTTTTAAGTGGTGGAGGGGTTCAATTACCTATTCAATTTAGTTATCCATCCGCTGCTGCTTGCTTGTGAGTTGTGACCTCGTCAAATTTAAGAACATGTGCATTCACATTATACTACTATGTGTGTGTGAGAGAGAGAGTGTGTCATTTTACATAAAATAAAAAATAAAAACCCGTGTGTTTTTAGTTTCTTTAGGTTAATTTAATTATTATTGGCTTAGTCCTTTCATATGCAGTATGATTTTATTAAGGTTTTAGTATTATAAAATATAAATAGGTGGCTATGTTTAATATTTTAGGTGGTTGATTTAGTTATATTGAAAAATAGAATTTGTTCCCTTTCATTAGAATCAATGGATCCGTCTTCTTATTTATCTTCTGATACTCTTATGAATCAACATAATTCGTTCGTATTGTTATGCTTCTTGCAACAGCATGTGAGAAAGAATATTTATTAACAAGAACATTGACATTATTAAGTGGCATAAATCAAAAAAGGATTTCATTAATGATATTTTTTTTCTTTGATTTATTCGCGAGCACTTTATATATTATAATCCAAATATGGATATCACACAAAAATAATTAACAATATCAAGCACTCCAATAAAAGTTAGTAAATCCTTATTCCCATGTATTACAATCGCTTGATACTAATTATACCTAATGTTGTATAGGCTAGCAAATAATTGAGTTATATATGGGAAAGTGGATAAACATTTGTGTAAGATTGTCTTGCGGGCCAAAATTAATAAAATGAATTAGTATCTTGATTCCTACTCATATTTAATAATATATTTATTATTTTGTTGATATTTGATTATATTTAAATTTGGATCTTGCATTGTAACTCCTAAATTTAAATTTTGACTCATAACACAGTTTCATGAAAGTGAGAGAGCCAAAACTTGAGGATTGTTTGTTAAACAAGTGATGGATTCATTGTTAAGGTTTTTGTCAAAAAGTTTCATTTAATTCAAATAATACAAACACAAATTCTGCAACATATCGAAGCTTGAACTATGTCAATGAACCTTTTTAAGGTCAAAGGGGCCAAGCGGTTCTCTTTTGGCTGGATTGATTTTGGCTAAGGAAGAGAACAATCTATTACATATTTTAATGAAAATTCCCCTTTATCTTTTTAGCCGGGATTTGGATTGTTAATCCACCTCTAAAGGAATAAACCTAATTAATTATAAGAGACAATTCAAAGATGAATTCAACTTATTTTTTTTGGATTCTTTCGACAATTTTAATTGCATATAATCTAAAAAAACCATTTCTTTTATCCAATAATTAAGTTTTTTTTTTTTTGGTAAAAAAAACCCCTAAAAACCACTTGTTTATAATAGAGCTGACAATTTGTGTTATCATATAAACATCAGAAGTAACACAAAATATTTCATGCTGACACAACACAATAAAATAAAAATTAATATTTATTTTAAAATGTAATATTATACAATTGAAAATTATAAAACACACAAATATTTAATAGATTACTATCGGTGTTGACACAATAATTTTTGTTTGTTTATAGTGTCAACAACTTAAACATTGAACTGTTATTTTGGTGTTGGGTTCATGTTGTTCGAAAAATTGGCAACCCTATTTATAACCGTCATTGCCAACTTCAAATGCTCGGTTTATAAATCAAATGCTTTATTTTTTTGAATAAAATTTGAATATAATACAAAATTATAGGCTCGTAAGCTGGGCTTGGATAGAATGTATATGGCCCACATTGGGCTTGAGCTCAGTGGGCATCTTATGAGCCCGTACTTAATATATTCTAGCCCAATTCTGAAACAATAAAAATTCTTACTTCTTTTTCGGGAAATTCTAAATACAGCCCCCGTTTTACTCTTTATAACCCCCACTATTTTATAAAATATAAATACATATATAATAAAACTTTTTTTATCCCTTAGTCTAACACCTAAAACACTATCATAGCCCCCATTTTCTATAACAAAAAAAAGCATAACTTAGTATCCTAATGTATAAGAGCCCCAATCTTCTTCTTCGTTAAACAATAAAAAAAAAAATGCTCACGTTCACTAAACTAAAACAATGTTAATTATCTTACACCAAAATAAATTTCTTTCATCAAATATACTTCGAAAATAATATTGCGCCATTGATCGATATGATGCTCAACGAGCACGACTTTGAGATGGACAAGTTTGTTTGCTTGAATTTCTTATTACAGTAAGACTCCCCCAGAGAGGAAAAAAATATCATCATCAATTTTGTTGGATTTTTCATTTCTTCCTTGATTTTCTATCTCTTTCATGTGGTCCTTAAATTCCTTCCCCATTATGTCTAACACCACATCACCATATTCATCACAATATGATTTGATTTATCTAGAGAAGAATGTAATTTAACTGTTAGAACAATTTATCCTAATTCTGAGTTGCCGAAAAGCAAGAATTGAACTTAAACCAACCTTAATTTAAAAAAAGAAAAAAACTTCTTCAAACCTTCCTTTGTCGACTAGAATCCTCGTCGAGTCGGCTTCGATCAATTTCATCATCTCCGAGTAAAAAATATTTCTCAAACATTTGTTATGATAACACACTTTCTAAATAAATCATCGATTTGTTTGGTGCTCAATTTTATTCTCAATTATATATGATTTGTTTAACCAACAATCGGAGGACATACGAAGATGAATCAACTTTTTATTTTTTATTTTGTCTTAATGAAGAAGAAGGGACGGAAAGTTTGCGAAGCAGTTTTCTTTGATTTTTCAACGAATAAGAAAGGGGGGCTATACATTTTGAGGCTCTATTTTATTTATTAGGGTTTTAATTTTGAGGCTATAGAGGGACAAAAAAGTAAAATAAAATAATATATTTATTTTAATTAAATTAGGGGCTATAAAGAGTAAAATGGGGGCTATGTATAGAATTACCCTTCTTTTTTTCTTTGTGTTGATGGTCTAACTAAATCCCTTGAAAAATGACTTCTTGAAATGAAATATAAACTTCTCGAACTTAAGAAAACATAAAAATGGGACAACACCTATTGAGACAAATTTCTAAGCACAGAGATAAGAAGATGTGGATTTTTCTTTTCCTTTTTTTTGTGTTTTCTTTATTTCTTTCTTTCTTTCTTTGTGAGAAGGCCATTGGAGCTACTATTTTTCCGGTTGATGTGTATGTCTTAGAAGTTGAATTTTTTATAAAAGAATTGCAAATTTAATTTGGATGGTAAACGAATAAAGCGACGTGTGTATGTATGTATGTATGTATATATATAGACTGCAGGGGAAAATGTGAGTTTGAAAAAATTTGCAATTAATCCTAAAGAAAAAGAAAGACAGGTGCAAATGATATATACCATTTCGAACAGTAGAATGCTAGATCATCTCATCTAATGATTCATTTAAATTAAAATGCACTTAATTAATAATTATGTATACAGTAATTAATACAGGAGGTCAAATATAAGAAGAATTCCACCAATTTGTTACTTCATTCAAACATGTAATCTCATCCGCATCCGGGTCCACTGATTAGAAGAATTCCCCCAATTTCCAAATATATTATTATTATTATTATTATTATTATTATTATTATTATTATTATTATTGTTGTTGTTGTTGTTCTTGTTGTTCCTCCGAATCGAAACTGCGGTGAGTTTGCGATACAGCCAAAGCAGCAATTCAGCAGTTGAAACCAATCCAAAAATAGCGTAAACGAAAGGGGCAGCCTTATCTGGGAGCATAACATACGCCAGAGACGCAACTGCGATGTTGCCGGACGAGACCAGAAAATGATGAGCGAGAAAGGCAAAACGGTGCACCAGAAATCGGAGCACGGCGGCGCAGGCTAAGTAGTTGGCGACTGAGCTGGCGACGGCGACGTGCATTGCTCTCGGATGCGTTGCGAAGGGAA
Organism: Perilla frutescens; assembly: GCA_026008535.1. Classification (NCBI taxonomy): domain Eukaryota; kingdom Viridiplantae; phylum Streptophyta; class Magnoliopsida; order Lamiales; family Lamiaceae; genus Perilla; species Perilla frutescens. The sequence continues at coordinate 45,741,401 of BRKX01000010.1, read as the reverse complement.
ATTTGCTCTGATCGTTGGTGCCCTGATATTTGAGCTGCAGGAAGGTTAGGAAAGTGAGAATTATGGAGGCGATCATTTGGTTAAACTGAGTGATCAACGGAATTATTGCGAGGCGGGAGAGATAGCATCTTAGAGTGTGAAATGCTGCGTTGAAATGGCCGGAAATGGCGCCGGGAAATTGAAAGGCCGGAGCGGAAATGAAGAAGTCGCAGAGAAATTGCAACCCCGGAGTTGATGCGGCGTTTAGCTGTGTAAGAAGTTGGACGCAGATGTGGACTGTGGATGATCGCGGCATTATGTGGAGAGAGAGAGAGATGACTGGTTTTGGGTGTTTGTTGGGAGTGTGGGGTTTATACACACACACACACACACACATATATATATATATATATATATAATATTCCTAATTTGCAAACTTAATACATATTTTTTATTTAACTTCTTTTGAACTAAAATAGTAATTTTATTTAGAGGAAAAATTTCAAATAGCTATTATTACTTAGTAAATAATGTAAATAGTCACTTTTTAAAAAAAAGTAATGTTTTTATCCATTATCATAAAAAAAGTAGTATAATACCCTTAATTCCATATTTATTATTAAGAATTATTATTTATGTATATCTATATATTTATATATTAATATTATTAGGAAAAAGATTTGATTTTCTCTCTCTTCCCTCTGCAAACGACGTTCTCTCGTCTCTCTCATTTTTCAATCCCTATTTTATTAATTGAAACAAAACTACCATTGGTGAAGATCATCAATCAATGATTTTTAGAAATTATCACGATTATTCCTCTCTCTAATTCCCGTTTCAACAATAAATTATCTGTTGCAATATCTAAAATTAGAGATTATTTACGAGTTTGAGATTTTTTTAAAGTCTTGTTGACATCGTGCGTGTTGTTTTTTGCGGCAATAAGGTATATGATATTTATGGATCTGTACTCTTTTTATCGATCTAGATATTTAAGTTTTTTAAATCTTTCTTTGGAATGGGTGGACAAAAATTGAATATTTTTTGTTGCACGAATCAATTTTTTACGGTACACGAGTATTGAAGTATATTCGTGCAACAACTTATTTGTGAACTCGTGCAATATCTCATTTTAATTGTTGCACGATGGCTCGAATTAGCAAATTCATGCACTCGTGTATCTATGCATTTTTTAACTAGTACACGAGTACACGAATAGACATACTCATGCAGTCGTGTATCAGTTTAATGATCAACTGCTTCACGTGTGCACGAACGATCCAAATCATGTTTTGTGTATGAGTTATTTTTGAACTGCCATATTGAATTAATCGTGTACTCGTGTATTAAATCATTATTGAACAAATGCATGAGAACACGACTTGGACTACTCGTGTTGTTGCACTCGTGTACTCATGTATTCATTATGAGGATGAGATTGTTCGAAATCATCGTCCATAATTGTTCAGCGATGAGGGCATTTGAACCTTGGCAGAGACGACGGTTGAATCTTATAATTTTCGTCTCCAGCAAGATCAGTAACAGAAGACGACAACAACTACAACAACAGAAGACGAAAACAAAAATCTGACAGTATGACTTCTGAGACTTTGACGTTGAACGGTGGCGAAAGATATATTTTTTAGGGTGCGTAAGATAGATTTTGAAATCATCGTTCATAATTTTTTTTGTTAATATATTAGGCTATTTTTATGACAGGAGATAATTAATGTTAAAAATCATTTATAAAAAATCATAACTTGATGATCTTCACCAATGGTAGTTTTATTTCAATTAATAAAAGAGAGATTGAAAAATGAGAGAGACGAGAGAACGATGTTTGCAGAGGGAAGAGAGAGAAAATCCGATCTTTTTCCTACTAGTATGGATATATGAATATTTAGATATACATAAATAATAATTCTTACTAATAAATATGGAATTAAGGGTATTATAATACTTTTTTTTATGATAATGGTTAGAAACATTAATTTTTTAAAAAGTGGCTATTTACATTATTTACTAAGTAATAATGACTATTTTTTCATATTAACACTTTTATTTAACTAATTCCCTCAACCATTGAAGAAAAATAAAATTCCAAATTATGAAACCATTACACTCAACCCTGTACCGGGCTAAATTGTGAGCTACAATATTGACCTCCCTAAACATATGGCAAAAATCAATCACAAAACCATTCTTAACAATCTCAGACAAAGCCCGACAACTTCCTTTCCAAATATGGTTCCTCATTATCATGGCCAATAAGGAGACGAACTACTCGAACCACAAAAAATGAGCCTTTCATGTGACACAATCTCACTCCATAAAACACAACATTAATCTCATCAATTCTTTATTTAACTTGAAACTAATACAATTTTTTTGTTTCATTTGTTTTAATTGTGAAACTAATATGTTTTTTTAGAGTGGCAAAATGTCACTAACAAGGACGATGCTCAAGGGGAACTGTAGAAGATAGGAGCTGCGGCTCAAGGAGGAGAAGAAAAGAGCGATCTTGAATTAGGGTTCATAATTTCGAAGAAAGGGTCAAGAAAGGGCAGAGGCATCGGGTTGAATTATGCTGATGGAGCGGACGGGTCAACCCTTAAAAAGTTGGATCATTACTTATTTAATTTCCTTTAAGCGGCCATTAGCTAGGCTCAATATCTTGTATTTTCTTATTTTTTGTTTGGCCCAGTTAGTAATGTTTTAAGGTTGTAAACTTGGGACTATAAATTGGGTTTCCTGTTCTGAATTAGGCAAGTAATGAAATAGCATTTTTTTCTCTATATTTCTTTATTTCCCTCTCCTTTCTCTCAATACCTTCCCCCATTTCTTTATTACCAAGATTACATTTTTATCATCTAAAAATACAAGAAAAGTCCCAGAAATTACAGATTTATCATAGATCTCTACAAAATCATTAAAACTACAATTGTCCACAACACAAAATACAGAAATAATAATTTTGTTACAACATAAAAACAAAACTATGATATAATTATCAAATAGCCCTTCTCTTTCTTTATGTGGTTTCATTGGATTGTCCCAATTTCATATCGATGTGTTTGTGTTTCTAGGTTATTTCACACCCCTCTACTTCTAAGATATTTACACTTGTTAATTGTTAACAAGAACATAAACATGAATTAACTATTTTTAGAATAAATCAAAATGGATTCTTCATTAATGATATTTATTCCATTTTTTTTCACCAGTAATGATTTATCATAATCCGAATATGAATATCATGCAAAAATAATTTAGAGTACCAAGCATGTTAATAAAAATTGATAGGTCCCACATATTACAATCACTTGATACTAATTATACCTAATTCTATGTAGGCTAGCAGACGAGTTACAATGCATAATTGGATAATAAATAACTGGAAGTGGATTACCGATTATGACTATAATTGTAGGGAAGTGCAAAAAAAATGGACAAATGTTTGTCAACAAGAGGTGGATTCGTTCTTAAGGTTTTTGTAAAATGTCCTTACTACATATCTTTGTCAAGATCCCTCACAATGCTACACAAATTGAATGATGTCATTGAACCTTTTTGAGTCAAAAGAGACCAAAGGGTTCACTTCTGGCGAAATACTTCAACTTCAAAAGTGGTGATGTTGCAGTCCAAGATTGTTCAATCTAATATCACTTATATGAAGGCATTAAAGCTATAGTCTTGAAAAAAAAAATCCCCTCCCCCGCGCCCTTTCTTAGTTGTGTTTTGAATTATTATTATTATTATTAAAGAGGAAATTTTCCGTGGTTAAACCATTTTAACAACATATCGATTTGTCACTAATTTGTTTTCGTTGTTGCGGCAAAATTAACAACATAAATTTCTGAAGCTAAAATCTGTCTTCAAAACTGGTTACCGCAGAAAAAAAAAAAAAATATCGAATTGTCTCTAATTTGATTCCATTGTTAATTTCCGTCGTCGATCATTTTAATTATACAAATTTATGTAGCTAAAATCAATCTACAAAATTGGTCACCCAAAAAAAAAAAAAAAATCAGCCTAGCGTACACATGTGGTGAATTAATTCACCCACCATTTGTTGCTCATGAGATTCAAATTCACAATCTCTGAGAAAGCATAACTTTATGCTATGCATTGGAATCAAGTTGGCTAATGTATATTCATGCTAGAATTTAAATATAATATAGATACACAAAAACTGTTGTGTTTAATTGAGTTATTATTTCTAATTAAATTAAATAATTATATCAATACTATTTATAAATATGTTTTTTTTTATTTTAATGTTAGATATTTTTTAATATAATTATATTACTTAATTATTATTTTCTAAGTTATACTATATTAAAAGATTCATATGAGCTTTATTTTATTTATTTATTTAATATATTTTTTCTTATTTATTTATTTCATTTATTTAATAGTTTTTTCCGTCTCTAGCATAACGACAACTTTGTTCGTCGTTTAAAAGTCTCGAATTCAATCCGTCATTAAGTTGTTGGTAATGTAGAGACGGACTATAATCCATCATCAAAACACGTTTTTTTGTAGTGACATAGTCTCTTAGACTGTTTGTGTAACATCCCACATCGATGGGAGAATGAAAGTATGATGCACATATATATGAGCTTAATGAACTTTCTAGTAAATTAGATTAACCATTTTAATAATGCGAGGTGTAATACCAAGTCGTTGCTAGCGAAGCCCATTGTGCCGTTATCTCGTTGCTGAGCCCCACACCCCCACCCCCTTATTAGCGGAGCCCATTGTGCTGTCGTTTCGTTGCTAGGCTTGGGGCTTTACAGTTTGACAAGTCAAAATTCATAAAATGGTCTCCATACTGGATGTAGATCTTAGTTTGATCCATACATAATTACATATATATAATTATGTTAGTGTTGCCTAATGAATTTTGACCCGTCATTGCCAACTTCAATGTAAAATTTTGTATTAATATTAATCCACCTTTAAAGAATTCAAGTATTCGAATCATTTCTTGGATTTATTAACAATTTTAAATGCATCTAATTTAGAAACAATTTGTTTTATAAATCAAATGCTTTATTTTTTAAATAAAATTTACAAATTCACATTATAATGCAACATTATTATTGGCTCATAACAAGGCTGGGCTTGGAAAGAATGGCACCAAGATTGGGCTTCCAGATATAATGAGACTTGTAATTAGCTCAAAGAATCATTCTCTTCCAGGTCCAACTCGGAAGCAGTAACAGCATGTAGAAATTAGGGGTAATTATCTGCGGAATTAATTTTATGCTATTGCCTACAAAATTAAAGAGAACTAAACATCACTTCAAATTTATTTTGTGGTCTATGTCTTATTTTTTCCACCTTTTTATTTTATGTTTTCGAAATCCCTAACTACAACACAATATAACCCCGACATCTTCGTAGCCAGGGAATTAAAAATTATTGAGAAAATTTGGGTGTTTTATTTCAAAAACTACGAGGTTGTATTATAATTGAAAAATAACCTAAAAGTTGTGATTTTTAATGTAAATAACCCGATTTAATTTCTTAATTAGGATTTAAGATTTTCAATGTAGTGGAAGTGTTCTAAGATTTCAATTTGGTCGATTTTTTAGATCATCACACTTGATTGCTCTATTTTGATATGAAAGCAGTAATATATATTTTTTTCAAGAGTAGGAGTCACTTTCTAAGCTAGAATTTTCAAAGCCGCTAAGGTTTTCAATTGAAGTATTTTTGAAATTTTCAGTAGTAGGAGGACTACTCCCTTTCGCTTTCGCCATATTTCGATCGGTGTCAATGACAATGGTAACTTGATAAGTACTAACTGGATTGATAATTCTCCTCTCAATCAATTTATTATTTCATTTCGTTCTTTGCAATATCAGTATAATCATGACTTCGTTAATAAATAATGATCTACAAAAATGCTAACTAACACACTTCACCGGTTGAAATGTCGCTAACGAAAGAGGCTTTCACGACCCATATATATGTTGGCAATTTATTTTTGCCCACTAATATATTTGGGACAGGTCTTGAATGCACTAGGTGCACATCAGATGGTCAATACGTTGAGTCGTTGACCAAAAAATTCATCAAAATCAGTATCATTCGTAACAATAAAAAGTATATATCACTCAAAAGTAAAGTATCATTTGTATTATTAAAAAGTTGTATGGACCAGGAAAAAAATAAAGGAAAAAACTGTCAAAATCAGTATCAATCGTAACACTAAAAAATATCACTCAAAATTCAAAAAATATCACTTATTTTGATGATTTTTTGATCAACGCTTTGACCGCCTGATATACATTTTATGTACAAGAGAATTCACGATATCTTTATAGTATTAGATCATCGATCCATTTCAGTCTTTTTACTATAACTTCTTAAGTGAAGATTTGATGCCGCCGAAATTGGCACTACCTGAATTTAAAAAAACAAGTAATCAAAATTGTTGAAATTTGTTGCCGTAAACACTAAAATTAGAAACAAAATCGTAATGTCAAACTTAATGTTACAGACAGTTAACACAACTATCTTAACACAAATATGCTGGAAATAAATATGCAATAACACGCGAAATAATTTTAAATCACACACAATATGTGTGTGATTGCCACAGGGTGAAATTATGCTACTATGAGCACAAACTGTTTTTTAAGATTACAATGTTGGACGCGAAGGCTCTCAACACTTCGGCTACATACAAATTCTAATCTAGTTCTACAACTAAAAAAGAACTCAAACGTACAAATTAACCTCCCGTTAATTTGTATATAAACTAGTATAGATTTCACAACCTTGCTATCTATCCTAACTTGTTCAAACTACTCTCGTGAATTGAATGAACAACAATAAACATTAAGATAGAAGAAGGAACCAAGAACAAAATCTATACTATGTTTGTGATTCAAGCTTTTTCAAATCTTTACGCAGCAGAAAATGGATTGAGCTTGAATAGGTCTTCAAGTGTCGATCATATCCCTTATATGCTTCTTCACTTGAATGGACAAGGCTCAAGTCTTCTCTCTCTTGATCGTGGGTTGGAGATAACCGCTCTTCATCACTACTCCATCGTGTGTGAGAAGAGAACCGTCTTCATGGCATGGTTGAAGCCATATCCCACGTTCTCACCTATTTTCCAAATATTCCAGCAATAAAAATCTGAAAAAGAAAAGAGTTTAAATAAAAGAAAACAAGAAGCCCTAAAAATAGGAGATAGAGTTTTGACTTCGTCAAACTCTATTTAAATAATATATCTAATATGTATATATCCATTTATTTGAAATATCTATTTCGTGGATATACACATATATTTTAAGATATAAAATTATTTTATTTATTAAAATAATAAATAAAACTTGGAAAGGATAAGATTAGTTACGACTATGTCACAGACAATGTCGCAGGGAGTCTGTCTAACATTACGTGCAACATTGAACCTTAATGTCATACAACACTCAACAATCTGCCCCTTAATCTTAGCCTTTCTGCATAAAACATACAACTCAATGTATTTTGTACAATTAGAGTCGCAGCGGAAAATGGAGATCTTAAAATCTCCCCCTTAAGGGTTACTCCCCCTTAATTAGATCATCATATACTAGGAACTTGTCCTATTATAGAATCAATGTTGAATAGAGAGTTCAACACATAATAACAATGACATATTGATCTTTCAATATCTCACAAAACAACTATGCTTAATATGTCTAATCATAATGACCTCAAGCATATAAAAACAAGAACACAAATATAAATTGCATCCCAAACATAGAAATGCATTAAAAGCATATCAAAATAGAAGTGTGTCCAGCACACACATCAAAACAAAAATAAAGATGCATCAAGCATCTTAAATGTGTCCATGCACAAATAAAAACATAATAAACATTGTTTGTAACAAAATGAAACATTGTTTATAACAACAGAAGCTTAAACACTAAGCTTCACAACATCTTCCTCTTCCCCTTGGACTCCTTCTTTGGTTTGACATCAGCTTCGGCTTCGGCTTCCTCTACATTTTCCATCTCTCCACCAGCTCCAGCTTCATCTACTCCCTCTTTTTTGGGCCTGCGAAAGATTAGTAATGGCCACGGTGATATGATCAATCTGAGCAAGGAGAGTCTCCATTGGCAACATCACAATGGGAATGTGAGGAGAGGTAGCATCCACAGGATCAGATTCCTGCGAGGATTGATGTGAAGATGTACCAATGTCAGATGAAGAATGTTTGAGTGTAGCGTCGGAGCCATAAGGAAGATCAATAACCCTTCCATCACCAGATTTGGGCTTGATAATAGAAAGAGCAGGTTGCTCATCGACAAGCTTCTTCTTGCTCTCTTTCATGCCTTGATTTTTTGAGAATTACATGAATGAGACATGGAAAAGGCAAATGATTGGAAGAGCTTGACTATGAGGCAGCCTTGAGTACATACTCAAACATATAAGCGCCAAGATTAAATGGAAGATTAGGGCCAAGTTTGTATAACAAGGTTGCTTGATCCACCATTAAAACAGAAGCATTGTATGTTGGAAGCTAGTTGCAAATCGTGAGCTTAAACAAAATTGTGTAAAAGAATGTCAACTTGGAAGAGGATACTTTATTCATCCACTTAGAAATAAGACCCCCAGTGATAACACTCACAATATAATCCAACAGATCAAGTGAAATCACAGTGTCATCATTTCTCAATCCAAGAAAAGCATTAATAACAGAGGGATTAAAATCATAGACTTTGTCCCTAACATACACAGTTCCATAACTCAACTTATCAAGATCCCCCATGTCAGATATGATGTCTGAGTAGAACTCAAACACCACACTCGGATCAAAAGAGTGTAATTCAGTAACTGACTTCCACAACCCCCATTGTTTTAAAAACACATCCAAGCCATATTTTTTAAAACTTACCACATCAATCATCCTCTCAATTTTAAAAGCCCTTTGAGAGACAGACTTATAAGAAAGTTTGGCTTCTTCTGAGTAAATTTTTTTACTAAAAGCAGAAGTAACATCAAGAGGAAAACCTGATTAAGGTGCGGAAGACATGGTGATGTCATGGCCGGATTTTGCTTTAGTCAGGGGAGCATTGGGTTTGACATCACCAGAAGGAGGCTTGGCTACTGGTGAGGAAGTAGGTTGATCTTGAGAGGAATCAGACTCGTCCTTGAGAGAGCGAGATGCCCCCTTGCTTGACTGTCTTTTGGGCTTCTTAGACGGCACCGTTGCAGATTTTTCAGCAGCATCTAGATGAAGCCATTTGGATTTTCTTGATGGTTTGCTGGATGTCTGTGACAGGGACCTAGAGTGAGACTCTAGTTCCGGGTCGATTGGATTAGCCGGATCCCCCTGGAGATTAACACTGAGAGGATTAGGGTTTATTATCTCAGTTTTCGACGGAATAACAAGGTCAGGGTGATCTTCATCCTCAGTTGGTTTCTCCGTTGAGGTTGCTGGGTTAGCAACACCTACTGTTACTGCTTCAGATTGAGTAACCGACGGTGTGATGTCAGGAGTGTGAGAGGAAGAGGCTGGGAGAGATGGTTGAATAAATGAAGACGGAGGGAAGGTTGTTGAAGGAGATCCTTTAGATAACTCCATCATTTGTTGGAGCATCATCATCATAGTTTGGTAGGGGTTTGTATCGGCCATGGATGAGGGTTTCAAAAGTTGAAAAGCTTTAGGGAAGCGGAGAAGATGAACCGATTAGTGAGAGAAAAAAATCGGATATGGAGAAAAAGATAGTAAAGTTATTTGAAGTGAGAGAAAGACAAAAATTTCTTCTTTTTAAATAATGAAAGCGATATTTCTCTCTCTCTCTCTCTCTCTCTCTCTCTCTCTTAACAGATACGCAAATCTGCTTATCACAAACAATTTTAATTATTTATTATTAAAATAAATAATAAAATAGACAGAATAAAAATAATAAAAGCACAAATTCTGAAATATGAAATCAATGGAGACTAGTTATGATAAAATCAATTCACATGAATTAATTTATATTATAAAATCATAACATTGTACCATATAATTTGATAAGTTCAGAATTAAAAGGCCTGATGTCAAAGTTTAAAAACATTTACTTTAACATCAGGATGTCAACATAGACCTAAAAAATACACATTCCAAGAGATTTCCTTAGCGAAGAAAATCTCTCAAAATCTAAAAGCTTAGTAAAGATATCCACAATTTGATTCTCTATAGAAATGTATTCCAATTTGATGATATCTCGTTCCACAAGATCTCGAATAAAATGATGTCTGATGTCAATGTGTTTGGTGCGATAATGTTGGACTGGATTCTTCGAAATTTTAATTGCACTGACATTGTCACATAATAATGTCATCGAAGACTAGCCAAGCCATAGTCAAATACCATTTGATTTAAGCATAATAGTTGAGAGCAACAACTAGCGGCAGCAACATACTCTGATTCGGCTGTGGAGAGTGAGATACAATTTTGTTTCTTACTCGACCAAGAAACCAGATTGTTGCCAAAATAAAAACAACCTCCACTAGTGCTCTTTTAGTCATCGACATCACCTGCCCAATTAGAATCACTATATCCTACAAGATGAATGTTAGAACTTTTTCAGTATTTAATACCAAACACAATTGTGCCAGAGAATAGCGAATGATTCTTTTAACAGCTTTAAGATGAGATTCTTTAGGCTGAGATTGATATCTCGCACAAACACCAACACTAAACATAATGTCAGGGCGACTAGCTGTTAAGTATAATAAACTACCTATCATTCCTCTATACATGGTAGAATCAACATTGCTACCAACATCATCTCTGCTCAATTTTTCAGAAGATCCCATGGACGTCTTCATAGGTTTAGCATTCTCTAATCCGAAACGCTTGACCAATCCTCTAGCATATTTGCTTTGAGAGATGAAAATCCCATCTTTATCTTGCTTAGTTTGTAGACCAAGGAAATAGTTGAGCTCTCCAACCATGCTCATTTCAAACATGTTGCACATTGAGTCTACAAAATCTTTGAGCAGATTAGTACAAGTCGAACCAAAAATAATGTCATCAACATAGATTTGAGCAACAGTAATATGTTTTTGATTTTTCTTGATAAACAATGTTCTATCAACTTGACCTCTTGCAAAACCAATTTGTAGCAAGAAATCGGTCAGTCTAGCATACCACGCTCTCGGGGCTTGTTTGAGACCATACAAAGCCTTTTTGAGCTTAAACACGTGCAATGGTTTCTCGTGACATTCGAACCCCTTAGATTATTCGACATATGCCTCTTTATTGAGATAACCATTCAAGAAAGCACTTTTAACATCCATTTGATGTAAAGTAAACCCCACATAACATGCAATTGCACATAAAAGACGAATGGATTCAATCCTTGGAACAAGAGCAAATGTTTCATCAAAGTCTACCCCTTCGACTTGGGTATAACCTTGAGCCACTAGACGAGCTTTATTTCTGACAACATTGCCAGCCTCATCCATTTTACTCTTGAAAATCCATTTTGTCCCAATCACATTTTTATCTTTGGGGCGTGGAACTAATTCCCATACATTATTTTTTATGAACTGGTTTAGTTCCTCATACATAACATTGATCTAAAAATTATCATTAAGGGCTTCCTTGATGTTTTTCAATTCAATGTTAGACAGAAAACAAGTGTTTGACATACAAATATTTAAAGAAGACATGCATACCAGTTTCAACATTTATTTGTATTCCTCTGAGTTCTTGCTTCTAGTTTGAACTCCTTTGGATTGCTCACCAATGATCTATTAATCTGGATGATTCTTTTGAATTCGACTTGGAGGATCCCTTCTTAGTTCATCTTCGGCAGTCACCACCTGATCGTCTTCACTGTCTGAAGTAAATGTTAAAGTTGATGTTTTAACTGAAGCTTCATCATTCTGTGGAACATTCACTTTGACATTCTCAGTTGATGTCTTGTTCTCACAATCACTTCCAGTCTGATCACTTGACGTTTCACCTATGTCAATGAGATCAATCACATCATCCTCTTCAGATTTTGAAACAATACCTGTGTGGTCATCAAAAACAATGTTAATTGATTTTTGGACTGTTTTGGTTCTAAGATTAGGCACACGGTAAGCACGACTGTCAGATGTATAACCTAAGAAAATCCCTTTGTCGCTTTTGGAATCAAATTTTCCCAGATGATCCCTGTCATTCAGGATGTAACATACACATCTAAATACATGAAAGTACTTCAAATTGGGCTTCTTTCCCTTCAGAATTTCATACGGTGTCACAGTTTTGCCTGGGTGAAGAATCACTCTATTCTCGGTGTGACAAGCAGTGTTAACTGCTTCAGCCCACAGCTTCTTGGACAACCGTTGAGCTTGTAACATCGCTCTTGACATCTCCTGGGGAGTTTGATTTTTTCTCTCAACCACCCCATTTTGTTGAGGTGTCTTTGGAGCAGAAAACTCATGAATGATGCCTCTTTTTTCACAAAACTCTTCAAACATTGAGTTTTCAAATTCGAGCCCATGATCTGTTCTAATGGATTTGATGTTGGATTCATGTTGTCTTGACACCAATCTGCAGAACTTCTTGAACATCCTGAAAGCTTCAGATTTTTCTTGAAGAAATTCAACCCATGTGAATCTCGAAAAATCATCAACTATCACCAGAATAAATCTCTTTCCACTCATGCTTTTGGTGTCAACCGGACCCATGATGTCCATGTGAATCAGATCGAAGCACTTCGTGGTTTGACAAGTTGAGGAACTTTTATGTGAAGCTCTCACCTGTTTGCCTTTTTGACATGCACTGCAAACAACATCGAGATTGATCTTCACAGGTGGAATACCCCGAACAACATCAGCTTCAATCAGTTTCTTCAAACTTCGAAAGCTGAGATGACCAAGTTTTTGATGTACGAGTTGAGTGTCAACATTAACTAAAACATTACATTTTTCGTTCTTGTCCACATGGTAGCAGTTATCCAATGCCCGACTTTTGAACATAATGCACTTATTCTCGTTATCAAAAACTTCACAGGTGTTTTTATTAAATCTGACATGCATATCGTCATTACATAGCTGACTTATGCTGATCAGATTTGTTGTTAAACCTTCGACATGAAGCACATTGCGTAACTTGGGAAAGCTCTTGACATTCAAGGTTCATTTTCCTACTATGTTGCCTTGTGCTCCTCCACCATAACTAACTTTTCCTTTGCTTGTCATGGTATAGTCATCGAGAAACTTAGAATTTCCTGTCATATGCCGCGAGCACCCACTGTCAAAGTACCACGTACCAGCAATGTTGACTTTCAAAGATGTGTAGACAACATTGCACGAGGTCTTTACCTTCTTTGAGTGTTTCTTCTTTTTGGTAGGTTTAGAAGAATTTTCCACGACAATCTTTCCTGTTGCTATATCATCATGATATTTGAAGCAATAAGGTTTGATGTGTCCAGGCTCTTGGCAATAATGACAAACAAATTTCTTCTCCTTGGATTTGTCATTGACATTCGGTTTGACATTTCCATCAACATTGACTGGAACATCCTTAGAGCTTTCCCCCCTGACAAACTTGATAGGATTAGAGATAGACATTGATGAACTTGATGTATATCCCAAGCCTGCTTTCGTAGTTTGTCCCAATGTCAGAACCTCGTTCAGAGTAGATGTTCCTTGATTAAGTTGTCGAAAGATTTTTGAAGCAGCTTCTACTTCTTTTCTCAACTTATTCAGCTCAAGATCACCTCGAGTGAGTCAAATTTCAAGGTCCAGCATCCTTCGCTTTAGAGTTTGGTTTTCTTCTACGAGAATCCCAAATTCCTTTGATTGTTCAGCCCATTGGACACATACTTCATCTACAACCTTGTGTAATTGTTGTAGTGCTTCTCGGTGGCTGACATCGGACTGGTCTTCTTCCACCTGAGACACTTCAGCAGTGTTGCAAAACTCATCCAGCAATGTCATTTCATACCAGTTAGTGGTGTTTGGAGGAATGTCAGAGATTTTTTGTGTAACATTCTCCATAACATTGCTTGGAACATCTGAAGTCATATGATCAAGACTAGTATCATAGTCAAAATCATCACTATCCATGTCAGTTAAAGCGTTAATCATTCCATCTAAGTCATCATCGACTTTTACAAACAAAACAGTTTGTTTTTCAGCTTCTTCACCACCGGATTCGTCACTTAACATGACAGCACTGTAATTTCTTCTCTTCTTCCTTTAGACAGTAGGAAATTCATTGGCATAGTGTCCAAAACCAGAACATCCCCTACATTGAACTGAGTCAATGTCCTTTACTGCAACATCTAGAGACTTTGATGATTTTGTCGATCCAGATGATGTCGACGAGGGAGAATCAAACAGTCTCCGTGGTTTGAAGATTGGTGAACCTTTCTTCATTGACCGAACAAGAGTATTGAACTTCTTGGTAAGCAGGGCAATACTCAGGGGTTCATCTTCAGTAATCTCCTGAATGTTTTCAACATCAAGTTGAACATCCGAGCTTGATGTTACTGATTGAAGTGCAATTCCTTTGGAAGAGGTGTTTGATTTCTGGTTTTCATGATTCATCTCAAATGTGAGTAGAATGCTCATTGCTTCACTCAAACTCATGTTTGATACATTGTGAGCTTCTTTGATTGCTGAGATTTTCATGTTGAATCTCTCCGGAAGTGTACGAAGAAGTTTGCCAACCATGTTCTCATTTGAGATCGGACATCCTAGAGCTGTCGACTCGTTTGACACTTCACACAATCGTTCAGTGTACATTGAGATTGTCTCATCTTCTAACATTCGCAGAGTTTCGAACTTAGAAGTGAGTAGCCTAAGCTTTGTTTGTCGTACACTGGTCGATCCTTCACAATGTTCCTGCAGAATGTTCCATGCTTGATATGCCGTGTTGCAATTACACACCATTTTGAGGCACGGGACATCAACCGAAACAAAAATAGCATTGAGTGCCCTTGAATTGAAGTTGGAAATGATTCGATCATCATTAGTCCATTGAGTCTCCGGAGTAAGAATGAACACTCCATTCGGTCCTTCCATCCTCGGTGGAGACCATTCTTCAATTACAGCCAACCAAGCCCTCTCATCGATGGACTTGATATACATCTTCATGCGCGATTTCCACATAACATAATTCTTGCCATTACTATCCAATGCTGGAGGACGGCACTGATTGATCTGAATATCCATCTTTCAGTGAGTCAACAAACCAAGGATCGAATACTTATTGTGTTAAGTACCGGCTCTTGATGCCACTTGTTGAAATTTGTTGCCGTAAACACTAAAATTAGACACATAATCGTAATGTCAAACTCAATGTTACAGACAATTAACACAACTATCTTAACACAAATATGCTGGAAATAAATATGCAATAACACGCAAAGTAATTTTAAATCACACAAAACATGTGTGTGATTGCCATAGGGTGAAATTATGCTACTATGAGCACAAACTGTTTTTCAAGCTTACAATGTTGGACGCGAAGGCTCTCAACACTTCGGCTATATACAAATTCTAATCTAGTTCTACAACTAAAAAGAACTCAAACATACAAATTAACCTCCCGTTAATTTATATACAAACTAGTATAGATTTCACAACCTTGCTATCTATCCTAACTTGTTCAAACTACTCTCGTGAATTGAATGAACAACAATAAACATTAAGATAGAAGAAGGAACCAAGAACAAAATCTATACTATGTTTGTGATTCAAGCTTTTTCAAATCTTCACGTAGCGGAAAATGGATTGAGCTTGAATAGGTATTCAAGTATCGATCATATCCCTTATATGCTTCTTCACTTGAATGGACAAGGCTCAAGTCTTCTCTCTCTTGATCATGGGTTGGAGATAACCGCTCTTCATCACTACTCCATCGTGTGTGAGAAGAGAACCATCTCCATGGCATGGTTGAAGCCATATCCTACGTTCTCACTTATTTTCCAAATATTCTAACAATAAAAATTTGAAAAAGAAAAGAGTTTAAATAAAAGAAAACAAGAAGCCCTAAAAATAAGAGATAAAGTTTTGACTTCGTCAAACTCTATTTAAATAATATATCTAATATGTATATATCCATTTATTTGAAATATCTATTTCGTGGATATACACATATTTTAAGATATAAAATTATTTTATTTATTAAAATAATATATAAAACTAGAAAATGATAAAATTAGTTTCGACTATGTCACAGACAATGTCGTAGGGAGTCTGTCTGACATTACGTGCAACATTCACTACAAAAAAAGTCCATTCTAGTGACGGAAATTAGCGACGGGGCCGACACGGGTTGTCACTAGCGACGGAAATAGCGACGGGAAATCTTGCGACGGGATTCCCCGTAGCTAATTCTAGCGACGGGGAATTCCGTAGCTATATTTTAAAATTTTAATATATCATTATTTTTATAAATCTAGCGACGGGGATTCCCGTCGCTACAACTTAGCGACGAGAATAGCGACGGGAACTCCCGTAGCTATTTTTTTTAATTTTTAATTTTTTTTAAATTTTTATTTATTTTTTAAATTTTATTTAATTATTTTTAAAATAATTAAACATGATTTCAATCTATTCTAATACAAATATTCTTCCTATTAAAACAATTTTTATATTTTTATTCATTTATTTTAATTTTTGAAAAAATAATATCGCAATTATACACATTTATTAATATCACATCTTTAAATTTGTATTATTTCCTTATTAAATACAAATTTATACAAATTAGCTTTATTAGTATTCTTATAAATAAAGTAATTAGTATATTATTATATATTTAAAAAATGTATTAAGTTTAACATAATATTTATTATAGTTGCTACTACAAGATTAATCAATTATACATTAGCAAACTAAAATATACTATGAAAATATATACATAATATAGTATATAATGGATTTTAATTTTTAATTATAAACTAAAGTTATTTATTTTGTAAGTAAAATAATTTAATTCATTATGATATTTAGTATGAAACACAAATTAAGACTATTTAACCACATTTTTACCATAATATATATATATATAATTTTTAAAATAATTTAATTAAAAACTTCTATAATCTTTCTCCATATTAAATTTATATTAGAGATATAATTTTTGTATGCATGGATACTTAATAAGTATCACCTTAAATTATAGTTCTTATATACAAATATATAATACAATATAATATCAATATTATATATATATATATATATATATATATTTGTGAACAAATAGATATAAATATATTAATAATAATATAACACTTTTAATTTATAGAGATAAAGAAAAATAAATTATGAAAAAAATCGTATAAGTATATATATTATTTAAACTATCAATATAACATCAATTGAACTTGTCCCAATGGATAAGTTCTTGACCCTCTTTCTAGGAGGTCACATGTTCGAATCCTCTTAGGTGCATGACTGAGTATCTTCTACCTGTTTTAAAAGGGGTGTTTTTGATGTCTATTTTTTGCATAATTATCTGCTTTGCATCTATTTTGGAAGAGTTTGTTGTACTTTGAAGATTGCAGGTGGATAATTAGAATTGGGCAGTGCGGCTACTAGTTTTGAGAATTGCAGCAGGGCTCGTTGGAAAGAAAGTTCTGAAGCAGGCCGTTTGGGTAAGCCACCTGAAGGATGGACCGAGAAGTTAGGATCTGGGCCTGCGCGAGTAATTTCGGCCCGTTTTGCACAAGTGTTGATCCAGCCCAAGACCTGGACGCGGATTCCAGCTTAATTACAGCTTTTGATCACCTCTATTTTGGCTATTACCTAGTAGAGATAGGTTAGGATTCTATTTCCATATTGAACTCTCTTTAATTAGGAAATTATCTTGGGAGATATGGATGTATCTATATTACTAGTTTTGGATGTCAGAAAAAATACAGAGACGAAGAGGAACGCGAATTAACAGTAGAATTCTGATAGCTTTTATTCCGCTCATATGTTTATCTTCAATAATATTTTTTTCGATATTTTGATGATTAATATGCAAGCAAGCTAGACGTCGTTCATCCAGAAATCAATCCACGAATCCTTAGCTCGATTCAACTGTGAGATCTAATCGCTTTCTTCCAATTAATAATTTTCGTGTATTTGCTATTCTCCACTTTGCAAGTTGTGATTTATTCGAATTCACGAGGTAGTTGCAAATACTTAGTGGTTTGAATTTATTACTAGCTAGTTAAATCCATCATCCGAATTTGTGATAGGAGTTAATTTGGAGCAAAATGATTTTTCATAATCAAGGGAATAGTAAGCTTAATTAAATTGTCCTGTGTCAGAGTCAATTGATTTTGTATCGGGTTCCTTAGGAATTTAATGCAATCAGCCCATTAAATCGGTAGAGTGTCTCTCAAGATTGTCGGTTGATTAGGAAAGCAATTAATGAAGTGTCTTCTTGATTGTCGATAGATATAGGAATTAGGTTATGCCGGAAAGTGTCTTCGATAACCATAACCGATTTGCATGGCATAATTAATTTAACTCTTGCATCTAGGATCAGTTGAATAACCAAGGTGGTGTGATTGACTTCCGGATAATTCTTAATCACTTATTTAAATAACTCTTATGTGTGAATGTTTGGATATTTTATTTAATCACTACTTTAGTTTCGCATCTTTTATTTAATTCCTATAAATTCTCTGTTGAAGGGTTCGGTTTTACAGGTTGAAAAGTGAGGGTAATTCTCGCCAGTCTCTAGGGAAACGATCTTGCTTGCCACTATACTGTGCAGTGTGGGCAAACCGATTGTTGTCGGATCTTTTATTTTTGGTGGAAACGACACACCAAATTTTGGCGCCGTTTCTGGGGACTGGTTCCAAAGCAGTAATTACTCGAAACTTTTCAATTTGTTATTTTTCTTACTGTGGCTTTTTCGTTTATTTTACAGTGCATGACCCGTTCCTCACACAAAGGAGATTTATTGTTCAACCCGGAACCGGAGAGAGCATTACACCAAGTGTGGAGGGCTGCTCGGGAGTCTAAGGAGACGTCCCAACCTAAGGAAGGAACACCTGGTCTACAACATCTGGTCAACATGGCAGATAACCCAAATCCACGTGATAATCAGAACAACCAGAATAATCGAGCCTTAATCAATGCTGAGGCGGAGGAACCTGCTCCCTTGATTCGAGAGCTGGGTCGTCATCGAAATAATAGGCCTATTTCCATTGTACTGCCTCCCATTGCCCACAATGCAGAGATCCGGCTGGGGTTCATCCAAGTGTTACCCAAATTCAGTGATGCACCTGGAGAAAGTGCGCACACACACTTAGCAGAGTTCGATTGGGTTTGCTCTACCCTGCGTCCTCAAGGCTTTACAAATGACAATCTGCGCTTGTTAACTTTTTCACACACATTGCAAGGCCGAGCATGGGAATGGCTTTTTGATCTTCCATCAACTTCAATCACCACCTAGGATGAGCTGGAAGAATAGTTTCTGCGCAAATTTTTTCCAGAGACTAGAGCAGCAAATCTTCGAATGGCCATCTCCAGCATCAAGCAGAAACCGAATGAAAGTCTGGCAGATTATTGGGTGAGATTTCAGCAACTATGCCAAAAGTTTCCAGACCACGGATTCACCGACTACCAGTTGTTCACCAATTATTTCTATCGAGGCATGTCGAGCTTCGATAGAAAGATTGTTGATGCTGCCAGTGGAGGATCACTTACCAACAAGACTTTAGCAGAGGCAAAGCAGTTGATTATGGACATGGTGTCTGGTGGGCAACAATATGATGATGAAGACGAGGGTCGCCACCGACCTGTGAAGAGCATAGAAAGAGCTGAGACATCTGATGTGAATGAGAAAATTGAGGCTTTAACATCTCTAGTCCGTGGATTGGTCGTAGCACAAACAAAAGGGCCTCGATGTGGTGTTTGTACTGAGATTGGGCACTTTACCGATGCATGCCCGACCCTGCAAGAATCTCCCTCCGAACAAGCTTGCTATGGTTCGGGTGATGCTCAACAAGATGCACTCAGGGGGATTTACTATGATGACTCGGGACGAGGAGATAACTTCCGGAGGAGGCGAAACAATGACCCTTATTCCAACACTTACAATCCGGGATGGAGGGATCACCCCAATTTTCGATGGAAGCAACCTGGAGACCTGCCTGCTCAAGGCGATTTCCCCCCGAAACCTGCGAGAGACGGGCAGTATGCCCAAACTGACAAGCCTGCTCCCAGTATGAGTGAGATTATGAAGTGCCTGGAACAGAGCAATACTCTGGTGAATAATTTGGCACAGAATCAGAAGGCGTTCCAGCAGGAGACTCAGGCTGCACTCGGCAGTATGGGCACGCAGATCACGCAGCTTGCAATACAAATGAACAAAATGCAAGGAAATCAAGGAAAGCTTCCATCCCAGACTGAGCAAAATCCGAGGGGGAATGTCAGTGCTATCACACTTCGAAGTGGGAAGGAATTAGCTGACGTTGAAGCAAAGAAAGGAAAAACCCAGAAGTTTGGGCAAACTGCAGGAACTGATGACAAACCTGAAGCGGACACCGAAGCAATTCTCACGCACTCTACCTCTGTTGAGATATCTACTCTGTCGAATGTTCCTAATAAAATTGACTCTGCCCCTTTTCCTTCCAGGTTAGCAAAGCACAAGAAAGAGGATGATGAAAAAGAGATCCTCGAGTTGTTCAAAAAGGTGGAAATCAATTTGCCATTGATCGATGCCATCAAGCAAGTTCCCCGTTATGCCAAATTTCTGAAGAAGCTGTGTTCCAAAAAGATGAGATACGGGAAGGATGCAAAGATCAAGGTTGGTGAAAACGTTTTTGCCGTTATTCAATGCAAATTACCACAAAAGTGCAGAGATCCAGGTATGTTTACTATCCCTTGCATCATTGGGAGCAAAAAGGTAGAAAAGGTTATGCTTGACTTGGGTGCTTCTATTAATGTCATGCCTTTATCCATGTACAAAGATTTGAAGTTGGGTCCTATGAAAGATACTAAAGTCATTATCTAGTTGGCGGATCGATCTAATGCATACCCACAAGGTGTTGTAGAGGATGTACTAGTTAAAGTTAATGACTTGATTTTTCCCATTGATTTTTATATTGTGGACATGGATGATTCTTTTTCTGCACATAGATCATTGATTTTGTTAGGTCGTCCATTCATGAAAACAGCAAGACCAAAAATTGATGTAGATAAGGATATGATGAGCTTCGAATTTGATGGGGATGTTGTCACATTTAATATATTCGAAGCTATGAAACATGTGGAAGATCCTGAGGCTATTTATATGATTGACACTGTTGATTCCATTATTGATGAGTTTGTTGAGCATAATTTCAGAGATGATAAGCTAGAACAGGTACTCTTTGGAGGAATGCATTTACCTACTGGATATTCCGAGGAGGAGAAAGAAATCCAAGAGATAATCCAGCAGCTTTACGCCACTGAAGAATTTCCAGCAAGGAATCTGACAGGCCGTTTGCCCATACCGACCAACACAGAGCCACTCTTACCCTCTCATGTGAAGGCTCCTGTTCTGGAATTGAAGGTCCTTCCCGAGCATCTGAAGTATACATATTTGGGGGAAGGAGAGACACTACCAGTCATCATCAGCAAGGACCTGTCGTTTGCCCAAGAGGAGTGCCTGGTTGCTGTTCTGCGCAAACACAAGGGAGCTATTGGCTGGACTCTTGCTGACATTAAAGGAATCAGTCCTGACATTTGTATGCATCGGATTTTTCTGGAATCTGATCACAAACCATCCCGAGACCCCCAGAGGAAGTTAAACCCAGTGATGAAGGAAGTGGTATTGAAGGAGATTCTGAAGTTGCTCCAATTGGGAATCATTTACCCCATCTCAGACAGTGTTTGGGTCAGCCCGGTGCATGTTGTTCCAAAGAAATCTGGATTCCAGCTCGTGAAGAATGAGAGCAATGAATTAATACCAATGAGATTGCAAACAGGTTGGCGGATGTGCATCGATTTCAGGAAGTTGAATGACGCGACACGCAAAGACCACTTTCCGTTGCCTTTTATTGATGAGATGCTCGAAAGATTGGCAGGGAAGTCCTATTTCTACTTCCTTGATGGCTACTCCGGTTATTTCCAGATTTTTGTGGCTCAAGAAGATCAGGAAAAGACAACCTTCACTTGTCCTTTTGGGACATTTGCTTGCAGAAAGATGCCATTTGGCTTGTGCAATGCCCCGGGCACTTTCCAGCGATGCATGATGAGTATTTTTTCTGATTTGATAGAGAGCTGCATCGAGATTTTTATGGATGACTTCACAGTGCACGACGATTCCTTTGTGCAATGTATGGAGCATTTAGACAAGGTTCTTCAACGGTGTGTAGAGACCGATTCGGTTTTGAACTTCGAGAAGTGCCACTTTATGGTGCAACAAGGAATTGTGCTCGGGCATGTCATATCTGCGAAAGGCATTGAAGTCGATAGAGAGAAAGTGGATTTAATCACAAAGCTGCCATACCCATCTAATGAGAAAGCAATTTGAGCCTTTTTAGGCCATTCGGGCTTCTACCGTCGCTTCATTCAGGATTTTTCGAAAATTGCTCAACCCATGACTAAGCTGCTACAGAAGGACACTCCTTTTGTCTTCGATGATAAGTGTAAGGAAGCCTTTGATTTGTTGAAGGAGAAACTGACTTCTGCACCAATAATTCAGCCACCACAGTGGGGACTCCCGTTTGAACTTATGTGCGATGCAAGCGACTATGCTGTTGGTGCGGTGCTTGGGCAAAGGACCGGAAAGGTCAGCCATGTCATATATTATGCTTCTAAGATGCTCAATCCCGCTCAATGCAACTACACCACAACCGAGAAGGAATTGTTAGCAGTGGTCTTTGCATGTGAAAAATTTCGATCCTACCTTGTCGGATCAAAAGTTGTTGTGTACACTGATCATGGAGCTCTAAAGTACTTGTTATCCAAAAAGGAGTCCAAGCCTCGATTAATTCACTGGGTCCTTCTTCTGCAAGAATTTGATCTGGAAATCAAGGACAAGAAGGGAGCTGACAATGGTGTTGCGGATCATTTAAGCAGATTACTGACAGAGTCCGACGGTTTGCCCATACAGGACGATTTTCCAGATGAGCTGTTACTTGCCGCTGCAGAAACAACACCTTGGTATGCAGATCTAGTAAACTTTCTTACCACTGGGATGTTTCCAAAAGGTACTGAATCTGCCAAGAAAAACAAGTTGAGAAGTCAAGCCAAGTACTTTATTTGGGACGATCCTTATCTGTGGAAAACTTGTGCTGATCAAGTTATTCGAAGGTGCATTCCGGATGATGAGATTCACTCTATTCTCACCTTTTGTCATGCTCACGTCTGTGGGGGCCATTTTGGGCCAAAGAGGACAGCTCGCAAAGTCCTAGACTGTGGTTTTTATTGGGAGACTTTATTCAAAGATGCTTACCACTTCTGCAAGCATTGTGATCGTTGCCAACGACTTGGCAACATTTCATCAAGGAACGAGATGCCACAGGTTCCTATCTTGGTTTGTGAGATATTCGACGTATGGGGCATGGATTTCATGGGACCTTTCCCCAGCTCCTATGGGAATTCTTACATTTTGTTGGCAGTTGATTATGTTTCTAAGTGGGTCGAAGTGAAGGCTACCCAATCCAATGATTCCAAGGTAGTGGCCAAATTCCTCAAGGCACAGATTTTCCAACGCTTTGGAGTTCCTCGAGCCATCATAAGTGACCAAGGCACACATTTCTGCAACCGGACTTTGGAAGCCTTATTCAAGAAGTATGGAGTTACACATAGGGTTGCTACAGCTTACCATCCGCAATCCAATGGCCAAGCCGAAGTCTCGAATCGCGAGATAAAAAATATTCTGGAGAAGACTGTATGCCCAAGCCGTAAGGACTAGAGTCTGCGCCTGGATGATGCCGTTTGGGCATACCGCACGAAATTTAAAACACCCATCGAGATGCCCCCTTATCGGCTAATTTTTGGGAAGCAGTGCCACTTACCCGTTGAATTGGAACATCGTGCTTTCTGGGCTGTCAAGCAGTGCAATTTGGACCCACATTTAGCAGCACATGAGAGGAGATTTCAGTTGCAAGAGCTCGAGGAAATTCGTTTGGAAGCTTATGACACTGCTAGTTGCTACAAAGAGCGCACTAAGTTTCTCCATGACAAATACATCCGGCGAAAAACTTTCGAGGTCGGTCAAAAAGTTCTACTTTTCAATGCCCACCTCCGACTCATGCCTGGAAAATTAAAGTCCCGTTGGACGGGACCCTATGAAGTTGTTAGTGTCAGTCCACATGGAGCCGTGGAAATCCGTAGTTTTGCCACTCAGAAATTATTGAAGGTCAATGGACAGCTCCTTAAACCATACTGTGCCGAGATGGAGTTGTCACATTTTGATGGGGGTACCTTAGCCCGCCCCACTTCCACTTGATCCGGCACTTCTCGTCGAGCCACCGACGTTTAAAAAGAGGCGCTAATCGGGAGGCAACCCGACTTTCTTTCTTCCTTTCTTGTTATTTTCTTTTGGTTTTTATTTACCTTTTTATTTATTTTTATTTTCGTTTATTTATTAAAAAGTCTTTTTTTTTACTTTCGTTTATTTAGATACAAAAAAAAATATAGGATTATAAATGGGCTGCGGCAGTGGGATCCGACCCATTGGGTCCTCTATCTTGAAATGGGCTGTTCTTTTAAATGTGGAGGGGGGGTTGAGTTTTGTGTTTTGATTAACTGCAGGAACCTCTTTGCAATATCCCTAAATCTAATTTGGGGATTTTCCTTTTAGATGCCCTAATTCCCTTTTAATTTCACCCCCTTTTTGCCTTAGTAATTTTTTTCACAATATTTTCACTGCCTCTTTTCAGTTTTCACCGCCGCAACTTCTCGCCTTCCCCCCTGTCGACGAGTTCGATCACCATCTCCTCCGATGGGCCGACAAAGGGCATCAAAGAAGCGTTCGCAAAAGGCTACCGCGGCCATCCCCTCACCTGCACCGCCGGACCGCTCACCTCCTTCGCCGGAACACACACCATCTCCGCCGCACGCGAAGACGCCACCCCAACAATCATCAGTGTCTAGTACCACTCCCCCGGCTGAGCAACCGCTTCGGCGACTCAAACACCATCCCCCACCTTCTCCCACTCGAGCCGGCCACAGTAGGCGCAAGCTCTCTTCCCCGCCGACTCAGAAGTCATCACCACCAATTTCCGGTGACAAGTCTGCCACCCCTTCGCAATCGCCGCCACCGTTCACTATCGCTGCTCCTCTTTCGCCAGCGCCACCCTCCGCTACTTCCTCAAAGGCCCTTGTCCGTCGCTCTCGGCGTCCCCCAGCCGCTTCCGCTTCTGATCACCGCCACTCACCGCGCGTTTTCCCAGAGGATCCAGAGACCACATCGGCCTCTTCCAGTCACCACCGCCAGCCTGCACCGCCACCCCCATACCTTTCAGACAACGTGGTAACTCTGCGCACACGAAGGAACTCCAATCATTCCTTTGTGGGCGCCAGACTTTTTAATTGGGATAACATCGCTATTTTAGGATAGAATGACAATATTCGTGCTCACTTTGATAGAATTAGTTGGGGTGCTTTCTTGGATATTTCTTTACCTGTGCATAAGTTCTTGAGTTTGGAGTTCTTGTCTTCTTTTGCGTATGATGCCTCTCGTACTCTGACTGATTCTCATGCTGTGGTTTTTACGTTAGGGGGTCGTCATTTTCATTTGTCTATCAATGATTTGAATATGCTACTTGGTTTTGAGTCTGATGAGTCCATTCTCTCTGATGCTTATACAGATGCTCCTCGTGATTTGCCTGTTTCGTTTGGTATGCTTGCTTCTGAGCGTTGGTGTGAATTGTCTATAGATACTGCGTATGTGGCTAAATCTGCTAGGAGTAACCATCTTCGTGATGGTGCCCTCCGTCTTTGTCATCATTTTTTGTCTTGCACTTTCTTTGGTCGAGTTGACTTGATGAATGTGGTCACCCAACAAGAGCTCTTTCTGTTAAATTGCATGATCTTAGGTGAAAAATTGAATTTTGGTGCTTGGATAGCTAGACAGTGGCAGTTTACTACTAAGCATCCTTTGTATAAGATCACTCTTGGGCATATGATTACTCTCCTGGCTCAGCGTCTCCATGTTCCAAATGATGAACCTGTCTTTCTGCCTGCTACATTATTTTCTCTCGCTGACTTTGCTGCTATGAAGCTTTTGTGTGTTAACGCCGATGGGCAATATCAACTTTCTCAACCGGGTGTCGAAGACCTGAGTTCTCTTTCAGTTGCAGGCCCCTCTGCCGTTCCGGCATCTCTTCTGCCCGCTTTTGAGGTTTTGCTCACCACAGTGACCCAAGGACTTGAAGATCACCTCAACCGCCGCCTCGATGATATCGACACCCGCCTCACAGCCATGGAGCATGTTATTCGCAACATAGCTGACTAGTGTTTGCCCTCTTTCCCTCCTCTTTTTCTTTCTCTTTTACTTGTTCTAGTATCATGTTTATGTGTTTTTATTTTGATTTCTTGTCTTTGTGTTTTAACCCTTTCACAGTGAGGACACTGTGTGTTCTTAAATGTGGGGGGGTCCGTATTAGTACCTGCTTACAAAAAAAAAACAAAAAAACAAAAATCGTGTCTCTGTGTTGAGTTTTTTGTTTGCATGTTTTGCTCGTGTGTTTTGTTTGTTGGCAAGTAATGGGTAGTGGAGGACCGAATCGTATGAGGATGAATGGTTAAGATTGGGTTTGACTGGCAAGTTTGGTTGTTGTCTCATTTATGAAGTTTTTTTATGCCCATATGACACTTGGAATGACGAATTATGCTCTTGATCATATTTTATTGCCTCCGAAAGTGAGTTTTGAGCCATGAGCATGCTAAATCTATCGAGAGCTCATTATTTGTTGAAGAGTGTGTCGAATGTGGATTTTGATGTTTGGTTTGCTCTTTTGCCTAACTAATTTTGTCACCACCAGTTGAGACATGGAAGTGATTAAGGCATTTAGGAACAACCCTCATTCTTGGCCTCCAACCGTATATATATATATATCCTTCCCTTACAGTTTCCAAATAGTGAGCACAAATTTGAGCTTTTAAATTCCCCAATTCCTTGTTCAATTGAGCCTCAAAGAATCTACCCATGGCTTTTGTTTTCTAGCCTGTTTTTTATCCCAGGGAACATGGAAGCATTGTTCTAATTCATGAATTGGTTGGAAATTTTGGGAGGGTTGCTAGCCAATGTTGTAAGATGAAATCGAAAAAAAAAAGAGCAGAGAGAAGGTGAAGGCAGTTTACTGTTCAAAAAAAAATATAAAATGAAAAAAAGAATGATATATATATAAAAAAAAAGAAGGGAGGTGAATTCCTTGAAGAATAACAGCATGAGGTTTGGGTGTGGAAGTTGTTCATGAGCTTACATGTTTCCTCTTTTAAGCTAAGTACCTAGACTTATCCAACCCGTCACCCAAGCCCCATTACACCTTTTTCACAAGACCTTTTGATCCATGACTCAACTTGGTTCGATGATAATTGGAATGACAGGAGAGCAAACCGAAGCTGAGAAACACATGTCACGATTTGTGTGTTTATTTGTCCAATTCAATCTCTTCTTTGTTGTGAGAAAACAAGAGTGATTTCCGGTAAGGTTGGGTCTAGAGCATGATTTTGACTGAGTTGAGGGTGTTTAATGATTTCATAAATGAGATGGGTTTGTGGGTTGAGGACAGTCGGTCCTAGCCATTCCTCCAAATACTTGTTGATTCGATACAGCCCATGAACTTGCTGTTTGTTTTTATTTCTCTTTTGTGTTTGTTTTGTATGCTCGAGGGCGAGCATTGCTCAAATGTGGAGGGGGGGGTTTGATTGGGTATCTTCTACCTGTTTTAAAAGGGGTGTTTTTGATGTCTATTTTTTGCATAATTATCTGCTTTGCATCTATTTTGGAAGAGTTTGTTGTGCTTTGAATATTGAAGGTGGATAATTAGAATTGGGCAGTGCGGCTACTAGTTTTGGGAATTACAGCAGGGCTCGTTGGAAAGAAAGTTCTGAAGCAGGCCATTTGGGCAAGCCACCTGAAGGATGGACCGAGAAGTTAGGATCTGGGCCTGCGCGAGTAATTTCGGCCTGTTTTGCACAAGTGTTGATCCAGCCCAAGACCTGGATGCGGATTCCAGCTTAATTACAGCTTTTGATCACCTCTATTTTGGCTATTACCTAGTAGAGATAGGTTAGGATTCTATTTCCATATTGAACTCTCTTTAATTAGGAAATTATCTTGGGAGATATGGATGTATCTATATTACTAGTTTTGGATGTCAGAAAAAATACAGAGATGAAGAGGAACGCGAATTAACAGTAGAATTCCGACAGCTTTTATTCCGCTCATATGTTTATCTTCAACAATATTTTTTTCGATATTTTGATGATTAATATGCAAGCAAGCTAGACGTCATTCATCCGGAAATCAATCCACGAATCCTTGGCTCGATTCAACTGTGAGATCTAATCGCTTTCTTCCAATTAATTATTTTCGTGTATTTGCTATTCTCCACTTTGCAAGTTGTGATATATTCGAATTCACGAGGTAGTTGCAAATACTTAGTGGTTTGAATTTATTACTAGCTAGTTAAATCCATCATCCGAATTTGTGATAGGAGTTAATTTGGAGCAAAATGATTTTTCATAATCAAGGGAATAGTAAGCTTAATTAAATTGTCCTGTGTCAGAGTCAATTGATTTTGTATCGGGTTCCTTAGGAATTTAATGCAATCAGCCCATTAAATCGGTAGAGTGTCTCTCAAGATTGTCGGTTGATTAGGGAAGCAATTAATGAAGTGTCTTCTTGATTGTCGATAGATATAGGAATTAGGTTATGCCGGAAAGTGTCTTCGATAACCATAACCGATTTGCATGGCATAATTAATTTAACTCTTGCATCTAGGATCAGTTGAATAGCCAAGGTGGTGTGATTGACTTCCGGATAATTCTTAATCACTTATTTAAATAACTCTTATGTGTGAATGTTTGGATATTTTATTTAATCACTACTTTAGTTTCGCATCTTTTATTTAATTCCTATAAATTCTCTGTTGAATGGTTCGGTTTTACAGGTTGAAAAGTGAGGGTAATTCTCGCCAGTCTCTAGGGAAACGATCTTGCTTGCCACTGTACTGTGCAGTGTGGGCAAACCGACTATTGTCGGATCTTTTATTTTTGGTGAAAACGACACACCAGTGCATATTATACACAATTATTCTGGACGGGCTTGGCCGCAGGCCTTTCATCGGTTCGGGTCGGGGGCTCATTTGCGGGCCGGGCCAATCAATAATTTTAAAATTTTAAATTATAATTTTAGCGACGGATCTAGCGACGGAAATCCCGTCGGTATCCGCCAAACTCGTCGCCCAGGCTACGGATATAGCGACGAAATTTCCCGTCGCTATATCCGTCGCTAAGCCTTGGCGACGGGTGAGCCACCGTCGCACATGATTAGCGACGGGGTTTTCCATCGCTAATCCCATCGCTACAGGGTTTAGCGACGGGTATAGCGACGGAAAACCCCGTCGCTATATCGGAATTTTTTTGTAGTGATTGAACCTTAATGTCATACAACATTCAACAAAAATTATATTCATATTTACATAATGTTTTTTTTAAAATATTTTATATGCAAATCTCTATTGTCTTATAAAGGCGAGATACTAACTATGTGTAATGCAATGTTATTAGCTCCTACTAATACTATTTGTTAATTAATGACGTATATTTTTTTAACGATAGTTACTATTAATCATTTAGGTTCTAAACTGATAAAACTCATCAAATCAAATATCACTTGCAAGCGGTCTTTAAATTGGGGAAAAAGACTCGAGCATCATCACTATTTGCCTGTGCCATCACAACCTCGAGAACTTATTGAAGAAAATAAAAACTAAAATCATATACAGTAAAATCTCTATATAGTAATATAATATAATCGAGACCAGTGAAAAGTATTATTATACGGAGGTTATTCTTAAATAAATATTTACATATAAACTTATCTTTTTTTCAAAAACTAATATACATTATACACCATTTAAAAATATGTTCCTTCATATTCTAAAACACATGAATTTAAAAGATAAATAAGATTCATGAACTTTATCCCTACAAATAAAAAAAGAGTAATGAATTTTTAAAAAATCAAATGTATGTACACCATTCATGTAGATTTTGTATATGCATTATATTTAGAAGATTCATTCATGTACTACGTATCTATGAAATGTTAAAAAAATATATGCATTAGATGCAACTTTAGATAAGTATTTTATACCATTTTAAGTTTAATGTAACATAATTAAATAATTCTAAATATTTTATATAGATATTTAAATATATTTAAAATTTAATGTCCTAATATTACTATATGAAAGTAAATTTTTTATGGATGGTCCTAAAAAAATACTAGAATATTACAATGTACAGTTTATTCTTATTTATAACTGGTTTCGAGTGAGACCATATTTTATTACTATAAGAAGATTATGTTTATATAGAGTATTATTATATAAATGTTTTACGGTATAGTCGCATGCATATTAAAATAAAAGTTAATTATACAAGAACGGATTGGAACAACATAGGATTTATCGGGAAACGTAAGTTTGTTATAATTAAATCTTAGTTTACTAATGTACAATGTAATATAAATATAATTATGAGATTTATTTAATTTGAAAGTAAAAATGATCACCTAGCTAGATGATTTTTATTTTTCAGTCCTGGAAATTAATTAAATGCGAATGATGTTAGATTTGATTAGTTTTTAAATAATTTTTATTTAACAAAAGTGTTAATTTGGGACGGATATGAAAAATTGAGAATAGTTGGAGATATAATATAAATTAAATGATAGTTTATCCTAAATACAATTAGTTTTCAATTCATGGAATACGGAAATAATAAAGTCTGCAATGGTCTGAAAAGTAATGGTTTGAAAATTTATATAATTTGAAGCTACGTAATATTAAAGTCTGCAATGCGGAAGTAGCAAGGTGATCGACGAGTTGAGAGTTGAGACCAGAAACAAATTAAAGCTTTGTGAATATCGTCTTTAACCATTTTACTTAACAACTCGCATGCATTTCAGACAAATTATATATATATATATATATACATATTAAGCTTTGTGTTCTTCGCTGATATATGAAGACACAGACATAAGACAAAAATGACCATTTTTGGTTATATAATGAACAACTCTTGACAATTTCCTCTTACTCTTGACAATTTCCTTTTCCTAACACGAACTCACATGCATCACTCATCATTGTTAGTTTCCATTCAACTGCGAGTTCATTTCTACGTCGACCTCAGCTCATTGTTTCTTTAACTCATTTATATACATACGTTGGGTCATGGGATGTAGCTAGCTAGGTTGCTTTGTGGACTATTATATTTTTTATTTTTTATTTTGTTTGTGGACTATTTAGTGATCAGCTGATCATGATATTGACTTTCATGTCCACAAATTAAGCAGTCATTGAAGGATTTCTATTACTAATGATTTCTCGTCGGGACCGTTGAAGCTCCTAACACCAAAAATGAAGCATTGAGGGGAAGTTGAAGGAAGATAGTGAAAAACGATAATCCGTGCTATACGTGTTTTAGTTATCTGCTTAAAATCTGTTCTATGATATGTGTGGGACAGATGCAAGAACATAAAAGAATAAAGCAGTAAAAACGCACGAGATGGTAACCCAGTTCGGTTCAAACAACCTACTCTGGGGGGATTGCTTCCAAACTTGAAGTTCCGACTGTTACTCCTTCGAAGAGTGTATTAGGGTTCTTACACATACGAGTCTCCCGCCTTATGTCACCCGTTCTTCTCCACGAACTCTTTCGCTAGCCAAAAGTTGTAAGATCCCCTCACAACCGTGACACTAGACTCCCTCTAGCTACCCACGACTTCAACTTACAATCTCTCCCGAGATTGCGTACAAAACAGGAATAAAATCCCCTCACGTATTTCACTCATAAACACTCAAAACTAGTCTATCACGTTGAACTATTTAAGGAACAACTACTAGTTACAATGACCACAAACAAACTGACTCTCAAATAATTTATCAAGAGAATCTAAACAATATATGAGTGGTACCGATTGCTGCACAAATCGGCCTTCATAAATAGTCTTCACTTCAGCTTGGCGTCGATCTCCTTCTTCCGCCAACTAGGTAAGTGAATGAATGGTTTGTGATCTTCCCAAACGTGTTGCTTTCCATGTGTAGTAGGGTTAATTCAGCACATAATCTATACCACAAGGCAGTTAAATGAATCTATCTTGACCTTCCAAACTGGTTCGGCGCAAGATCTTTCCAACATGAAAACTGCCATAAATAGAGTGTCCCTGGTTCTGTCTGGGACATAATCTGGAACAGTTCACTAACTGTTCTTCTTTTCTTGCACAGCGGAAAATAAAGCTTCTTGGGACATACCCAGGCATACATTGTCGAACATATCTCGCCAATACAACAACACAAATACTTAGTGCATAATTGTGGCACTAACAATCTCCCCCTTTGGCGTTTATGGTCGACAATTATCATCACGATCTGCACAACACTTGAATAAACTTCACAGATCAAAATATATCAAAAAGCACGATATATTTAAAAACTATCAGGGACAGTTTCAAGCACACTCCCCCTTAACCTGTTCTGGGAGTGTCTTCATCACGATCAGAGCATTGTTTCGCAGTGTAAAACTGCATTGTCAGTTGATCAAATAATAGTACAGACCAATAAAAAATAAAAATGGGGTAAACAACATCCCCAATAAAAGTTTGTTCAGAAAGCATAAAAAAATGAGTACACGCTCAAAGCAACAGTAGCAAAAGCCATCATTCACCAACATCGACCTTCATTCACCATCATTCTTCTCCCCCTTAATTATTTCCAGAAACGGCAAACATCAACCTTCAAATCGAGGAGGCATCAGCAGCATCAGCATCAGCGGCATCAACATCAGCAACAGCAAGCTCACCAGCAGCTGGACAGCAGAAGCACTCGGCACATCAAGCGGCGAGGCAAGTCTAAGGGCTCTGGCTCAGAGATCAAACAACAAAGACTCCAGCTCTTTCTTCCTGGTTTTGAATGTCCGAATGGACTTGCTCAGGAACACCACTTCACGCTCCAGAGACTTTATATGCCTGTCAAAGAAAACAGAGGTGACAGGAAAGGAAGCAGCAGATCTGTCTGGGACAGATGATGGCACAGGTCCATCAGCTTTCATCAGCATCTCAGGCAGGAACATCCGGAGCATGTTGGGATGAGAAGAGTTTGTGGCTGATGATCAGAGGCTGCGCTACAGGTGCATAGAAATCATTCGCAGAAACCACATCATGCTGGGCCATGATGATGCTGAAGATCAGTTCAGGATAGCCAACTAGTTGCTGGGCACAAGATGATTCAGCATGAGCAAACACATTCTCAAAAATGATCAGACCAAGGTTAACCTCTCTTCGAGTGCCCACTGAAAAAAGCAACAAAGCCATAGACTTGTCCACAGTAGAATCGTGGGTACTGGACAACCAGTTCCGAATAGCTATCTTGTGAAGGATCGAATACTTCACACTTAAGTCTGAAGCCAACAATGAGCATCCAGAAGGCCAAGCACAACGACTCTCCCCAGTCAACTCAGACGCCACCTCATTCAAATAAAAAACCGGGACATGCACAACCACATTCTCGCGACCTAAAAACTCATTGATCACACCAGGGGAGAAAGCAATCCAATTACCCCACACAAAAATAGAAAAAAGCATGCTCATATGAAGCATCAAGCATGCGTTTAGACAAATTTGCATAAAACTCATGAACAACAGAAGCAATAAAAGGAGGAGCAGAGTAAGCAGTTTTCTCTAAGCGAAGATCATGCAGCAACAGATCAATACCAGTCCGCTCTATATCAGACTTAACCAAACATCGCTCGGAAACCAATGAGCGACCAACAACCAACTTGAATTGCTTTTGATAAAAAGCAGAGAGAAACTTACTTGCATCAAAATCTTTAGAATCAGAGTCATATCTGTCTGAGACATCTACTGGCACACCTTCAGGTTCATCCTCAGAGGGAGGTGGAGCACTTGCCATTTTTATCAATGGCCTTCGTCTCCTAGAGACCAAGCCAGTCTTCTGCGTAGATACACTCCTAATCACACGATGAGGAACAACCGACGTCTTTCTCGCAAGAGCCTTCTTCTTAGAACTCTTCTTTGCAGAGGGCTTTTGAACTTTGGGGGCAATAGAGGACTTCCCTTTCTTCTGAGGTAACTTTCACAGCGCCTTAGCTTTTAGATTGGCCAAAACAATGTGATCATCATCTTCTGAGGCAACATCTTCCAATTTGCGCTTTGCTTCTCGACGTTGGGAGGACAGTTCAGGGGACTCAGGCTCAGACGAGTCAAGGAAGGACACATCAACATCTTCAGTATCTTTTCCTTCGTCAATAGAAGGAGGAGCGGATTCTTCAACAGCAGGTGGAGAGACTCCACATAGCGGCAGCTAAATTGTGACTATCAGAGAGTCACTTGGAAGAGGAACACCGGAGATGGCAGTCGGTGGTTGGACAATCTTCAGAGCATCGATTGACTCGGAAAATTCAGTGACAGAGGGAGAGAAATCACCCTCATTAGCAGCAATAGAGTCGACATCAACTCCAATATCTTCCACAGTGGCAGCAGTTGAGGCTTCCACGACTTTCTCGTTCACCATAGGAGGTGAAGAAGGTTCTTCAGAAACCTTAGGAGAGGGTTGAGCAGTGAGATCTATCTCAGACACAGATCTTGGAAGCAAAGCAGCAGGAAGTGCCACAGAAGTAGGCATAGAAACAGGGGCTTCGGAAGTAGAAATAGATGGCTCCACAGAAGCAGGGCCGGAGGAGCTTAAAGAGTTAAACACAATCGGTTGAGACAACTCAGCTAGTTGGCACCGCAAATCTACCGTGGAGATTCTGGGTTTCTTGGCCAGAGATGGTTTAGAGGAATCTGATTTGTCCGCCATAGATTTCAGATAGCAAAGTTCAAGCGAACAGCAGGAGCAAAAGAAGATTTCAAAGATACTGTTTCCTTTGAAAAATAAGGTGTAGACCTTAATTGGGAAATTCTGGATGGAAATT
This sequence comes from Perilla frutescens, assembly GCA_026008535.1. Classification (NCBI taxonomy): domain Eukaryota; kingdom Viridiplantae; phylum Streptophyta; class Magnoliopsida; order Lamiales; family Lamiaceae; genus Perilla; species Perilla frutescens. The sequence continues at coordinate 45,706,304 of BRKX01000010.1, read as the reverse complement.
TCCTTAACTCACCCACCCCACAAACACCACCCCCCTACTTGATATGGGAAAGTGGAATCGATCATGGTGCGAATAACAAAGAACCACTAGCCGTTAGAAAGTAACCGATTCAAATCAGCTACAACTGTCAGGGACAGATGTTGGAACACATCTTAGAGACCATATCAAACTTGGTCATTTTACACTCTCTGTACATACATCACTGACCAAGACCGTACAGAGAGGCTTCTCACAATGGAGACGTTTAGAGATCACAAAGACCCAAAGAGGATCTTAGTGTTTCAAATCTTGTACTATCAAGTGCCTTAGTGAAGATGTCGGCAAGCTGGGCATCTGTTCCAACATATTCAATCATAAGTGATCCATCTTCAACAAGCTCCCGAATGAAGTGGTGACGAATGTCTATATGCTTTGTTCGAGAGTGCTGAACAGGATTCTTCACAATATTTATTGCACTCATGTTGTCACAGTATATGGTAAGGACAGACTGTGGCACACCATAGTCAAGTAACATCTGCTTCATCTATAACAGTTGAGTACAACAACTCCCAACTGCAATATATTCCGCTTTAGCAGTAGATAAAGAGATTGAATTCTACTTCTTACTAAACCATGAAACCATGTTGTTCCCAAGGAAGAAACATCCTCCAGAAGTACTCTTTCGATCTTCAGTACATCCAGCCCAATCTGGATCACAAAACCCTACTAAACTCGGGTTTGTGTCATAGGAAAACCAAAGTCCTAACTCAGCAGTACCTTTTATGTACTTTATTATGTTCTTGACAGATTTCAGATGACTTTCTTTGGGATCAGATTGGTACCGAGCACAAACTCCTACGCTGTAACAGATATCCGGCCGACTTGCAGTCAGGTAAAGCAAGCTACCGATCATGCTTCGGTATAAGGTTTGCTCAATGGACACTCCAACTTCATCTTTAGTCAACTTCAAGTAGGTTCCTATAGGTATCCTCTTTGGGCTGCAACTTTCCATGCCAAATTTAGTAATCAAATTCCTTGCATACTTTGTTTGAGACACAAAGATGCCGTCATCCTTTTACTTTACTTGAAGCTCCAGAAAATAGGTCATCTCACCAACCAAGCTCATCTCGAACTCAGATGTCATGTCTTTGACAAACTCCTTCATCAATCTGTCTGACACAGATCCAAAGACAATATCATTGACATAAATCTGAACAATGATCACTTCAGATTTTTCTCTTTTAACAAAAAGTGTTCGATCAGATCCACCACGAACATAACCTTTCACCAATAGAAACTTCGTGAGTCGCTCGTACCAAGCACGAGGGGCTTGTTTGAGTCCGTACAGTGCCTTCTTCAGTTTATACACATGATCAGGATGGTGAATATTTTTAAAGCCTTTAGGTTGACACACAAAACATCTTTAGATAAGTACCTATTTAGGAAGGCACTCTTCACGTCCATTTGGTACAATTTGAACTTTATCCATGCAGCCATGACGAGAAGTAACCTGACTGATTCAAGATGAGTAACTGGAGTAAAAGTCTTGTCGAAATCCACACCTTCAACTTGGGAATAACTCTGGGCAACAAGCCTTGCCTTGTTTCTGGTTATGTTCCCTTCTTCATCAGTTTTATTCTTGAAGATCCACTTCGTCCCGATCACATTTACACCTTTAGGACATGGAAACAAATCCCATACTTCATTTCTTTCAAACTGCAAGAGCTCTTCTTGCATGGCATAAATCCATCGATCATCTTGTAAAGCCTCTTTAACATTCTTAGGCTCAGTTGTAGAAGTGTAGCAGACATTTGCTATCATCATCTCACGATAGTTCTTTCGAACTCCTCTCGTTCTAACTCCTTCACTCACATCACCAATGATGTCTGCTGCAGAATGATGTTTCTGCACATCTTTTGAAGGTTTGTAACCATCCAATTTTTTATTCCTCACCCCAGTCTGGTCATTGTGCTCCAAACTGTCTGGCACAGAAGCTGGCACATGAATGGTGACATCCACACTTTCGTCATCAATCTGGACAACAGGTTCTTCCAGATCATCTACAATAATGTTAATGGATTCCACCACCGTCTTGGTCCTTTTGTTGAAGACTCTATAGGCACGACTATTCCTCAAGTAACCAAGAAATATGCATTCATCTCCTTTGGCATCAAACTTGCCAAGTTGCTCTCGGTCTCTCAACATGTAGAAAGTACTTCCGAAGATGTGAAAGTATTTTAAGTTTGGTTTCTTCTCTTTCCACAGCTCATAGGGAGTAACTCTCGTCTTGGGTCTGAAATACACCCGATTGATAACATGACATGCTGTGTTCACAGCTTCAGTCCATAGGTTGTTAGGTACAGATTTTACCTTCATCATGACTCGACTCATCTCTTGAAGCGTCCGATTTTTCCTCTCAACAACACCATTTTGTTGAGGTATTTTTGGTGCAAAGAACTCTTGAGCAATTCCTCTTTCTTCACAAAAACATTTGAAGTAAGCATTTTCAAATTCACGACCATGATTACATCGAATTCTCACCACAGCAGTTCCTTTTTCCACTTCAAGTTTGAGACACAGTTTTTTGAATGTCTCAAAGGTTTCTCTCTTATCTCTAAGGAACTCAACCTACGTGAATCGAGTGAAGTCATCCATGTACACAAAAATAAACTTCTTCCGTCCAATACTTTCAGTTTGAACAAGCCCCATCAAATCCATATGCATTAGCTCCAAGGCATTTGAAGTGGTAATCTTCTTGACAGATTTATGAGAAGTGTGAATCTGTTTTCCCACTTAACACGGTCCACAAAATTTACCACGATCAATATTCAACTTCGGGACTCTAACCACGACATCAGTCTTCATGAGACGTTGCATGTTTCTGTAACTAATATGGCCAAGTTTTTCATGCCATACGTTCACTTCACTGAGCTGAGTTCTGAAGCAATATCCTTTCATGTTGAGAAGGTAACAATTGTCCCTTGATCTGTCTCCATCCATTAGCAGCACACTTTCTTTGTTCATCACAAGATACTTGTCTCTATTAAAGTGGACCAAGAGACCTTGATCGCAAAGTTGACTTATGCTAATTAGATTAGCTTTTAGTCCTTCGACCAGAAGAACATCCTCCAAGTTGGGCATCCCTTCAACATTTAGATGACCACGGCAAAGCACTCTTCCTTTGACACCGTCTCCAAAAGTAATGGATTGATAAGAACAATCCTTTTGAATATTCGTCAGCATACTGGCATCTCTAGTCATGTGCCGTGAGTATCCACTGTCAAAGTACTAGCTGCTCTTTGCATGGATATTGAGGGCAGTGTGAACCATACAGTTCCTGTGATTGTTCCAGGATCTGTTCCTCATATTTCTTCTTCTGGAATTAAGGTCATTCTGAGATAGGCCTTTCCTCCTCATTCTTCTGAGATCATTGATATAGTTCCTATAGTGTGGTTGAATGTGACCAGGCTTCTCACAGTAGTGACACACAACTTGCATCTTTCGAGGTTGTGACTTTGGCGACTGCCGAGTCTGTGGCTGCTTGTTCTCAGGTTCAGCTTCGGATTCAGGAACTGGTTCATCATGCGTTCCAGATGTTTGTCCTGGATAGAATCGGTCATACACCTTCTCACTGTTGTAACCAAGACCAGTATGATCGTGAGGGCATTTTCCTTTAGCAAGGATTTCATCGAGCTGAGATGATCCAAAATTCATCATCTTGACGAACTTCTTTAGATGTTGCAGTTCACCATTTGGAGAGAGCATGTTATTTTTGGATTGCTGAAGATCATTCTGCAGTTCACTGAGGCGCATAGATATGTTATCTCTTTCTTTTATAAGATCAGCATTTTCTTTCAGCAGCCCTTCATTGACTTTTACCACCATGATCCAGCTTTCATGAAGCTTTTTGTATGCTTCTATGGCCGATTCTTCAGTGAACTCATCATCGTCACTGCATTCAGATACCTTGTCATCCTGACTGTCAGGGACAGATTTAGACACAGGTTCTTTGGTAGACTGTGTCATGAAAGCAATATGATTGCTCATACATTCTTCATCACTCCCACTATCATCTGGATCATCACTTTCACTCAGAGTGGAACAGTAGGATTTATTCTTCTTCTTGAGAGTGTTAGCACACTCGGCTTGAAAGTGCCCAAGGCCACCATATTCCCTGCACTTCACATCTTTGTGTTTTTCTTCACTGAGATCTTCATCTTTAGTTCTCCGAGGTTTTGAAAACTTGTTCTTGATAGTATTATTCTGTGATGACTTCTCATAACGTTTGACAAATTTTGAGAAATTCTTTGTTAGCAAAGCAATTGACTTAGTAAGATCATGTTTGTCAGAGACAGTATTTGGCACATCAGAACTTAGCCTGCCTGAAAAGCTATGCTTTTCTTCTGCCTCGTCATCTGTCAGTCCCATTTCAAAGGTACGCAGAGACCCCATCAGCTCTTGTAACTTCATCTTGCTCACGTCCTTGGCTTCTTCAATCGCCATGACTTTCTACGCGAATCTCATGGGTAGAGATCGCAAAACTTTCCACACAAGTTTCTCCTCAGAGATTGCATCACCAAGTGCAAAGATTTCGTTAGCAATGTCATAAATTTTGGCATTGAAATCGGCAAGCTTTCCCCTTCTTCCATACAGAGGTTCTCAAATGTGGTGGTGAGAAGTTGCATGCGAGATGCACGCACACTACTTGTTCCTTCGAACGTGGTCTGTAAGATATCCCACGCATCCTTGGCCTAGTCACAGGTGGAGATCAACTTGAAGACATTCATTTCAACAGCAGAGAAGATAGCATTCATGGCTTTAACATTTAGCCCTATGATCTGATACTCAGCATCCCCCCATTCTTCTTCAGGCTTTATCATAGATTTGCCTTTATCATCCGTCTTTGTGGGAGGCTTCCACCCTTCAGTCACCATCTTCCAGGCACGCTCATCAATTGAGCGAATAAAAGCCGTCATTCTAGCTTTCCAATAGGCATAGTTGTTGCCATCAAGGAGCGGAGGTCGCACCGTCAAGGCTCCTTCTTTCATAGAATCCATCTCAGGAAAACAACACAAAATACACGGATTAATACCCCAAGATCAACCCTGAATATAGACAACCCGCTCTGGTTCCAATTGAAAAATGATAATCCGTACTATACGTGTTTTAGTTATCTGCTTAAAATCTGTTCTATGATATGTGTGGGACAGATGTAAGAACATAAAAGAATAAAGCAGTAAAAATGCACGAGATGGTAACCCAGTTCGGTTCAAACAACCTACTCTGGGGGATTGCTCCCAAACTTGAAGTTCCGACTATTACTCATTCGAAGAGTGTATTAGGGTTCTTACACATACAAGCCTCCCGCCTTATGTCGCCCGTTCTTCTCCACGAACTCTTTCGCTAGCCAAAAGTTATAAGATCCCCTCACAACCGTGACACTAGACTCCCTCTAGCTACCTACGACTTCAACTTACAATCTCTCCCGAGATTGAGTACAAAACATGAATAAAATTCCCTCACGTGTTTCACTCATAAACACTCAAAACTAGTCTATCACGTTGAACTGTTTAAGGAACAACTACTAGTTACAATGACCACAAACACAATGACCACAAACAAACTGACTCTCAAACAATTTATCAAGAGAATCTAAACAATATATGAGTGGTATCGATTGCTGCACAAATCGGCCTTCATAAATAGTCTTCACTTCAGCTTGGCGTCGATCTCCTTCTTCCGCCAACTAGGTAAGTGAATGAATAGTTTGTGATCTTCCCAAACGTGTGTAGATGCTTTCCATGTGTAGTAGGGTTAATTCAACACGGAATCTATACCACAAGGTAGTTAAACGAATCTATCTTGACCTTTCAAACTGGTTCGGCGCAAGATCTTTCCAACATGGAAACTACCATAAATAGAGTGTCCCTGGTTCTGTCTGGGACATAATCTGGAACAGTTCACCAACTATTCTTCTTTTCTTGCACAGCAGAAAACAAAGTTTCTTGGGACATACCCAGGCACACATTGTCGAACATATCTCGCCAATACAACAACACAAATACTTAGTGCATAATTGTGGCACTAACAGATAGTTTTCCTTAATTTCTCATTGTCGACTACTTCAACATCATATCATCAGAGGATATATACTTTGAAATATATTGTACGTGAGAAGAGGTGTACATTACGTTGGATGGTGTCTGGTCGCTTCGGACGAGTTCTTGGAGGTTCCGGCGGAAACTTAGAACACAAAATTGAAAAAAACAATATTTCTTCTATTATCGAATACATGAAAGCCATCATTGGCTTTTGTTCTCTATTGTTTGTTGTATTTAATTATTTTGTTATATTTTAATGATTGATCAACACTATGTATGAGTGATGATAATGAAATAAGATACTGCAATATATATTCTTGAAATTAAACTAGATGAATAATGGTATTCTTTTTTAGCATTAAGTTCTTCATGTATATATTGCTGGCTATGTTGTCAGAAAAACTAAGAGCCATCATTTCTAGTCTGCACGAAGCTTATGAAATTAGGATCAAGATTATAGTATCTAAATTATGATATTAATTAATCAAAGAAAAAGAAGAAAGAAATGAAGAAGTTGAAAAAAGAAATAATGTGTTGTAGGAATCGCCCCCATCCTTATATTTTGGGTTTGGCACGACATGAGAGGCATATGTAAGAATGCATCGGAGTAGTCAATAATGTATCTTCTATCAGCCATTTTCTTAAAACCAATGAAATTTTAGATTATATATACTACCTAAATTATATAAATAAATACTTTCTTATTCGGTATTGGTATCAGCAAATGCATGGAATTTACTACTGGTTATCAACATAAAAATGCACTCTAATTACATTATAATCATTCTAGCTCGGCAAGTTGGAAGTGGAAAACATTAATCACTATTCTCTCTCTCTCTCTCTCTCTCTCTCTCTCTCTCTCTCTCTCTCTCTATCTACAATGGCCACTACAACAAAATTCACATAATAGAACACTTGAAAGCGTCCTATAAAGTCATATAATATGATGTTTTTAAGTATGGGACGCTCCCATGAAGCGTCCTTTTTGCGCGTGTCACAATATGCCTAATAGGACGCTTTGTCTAATAGGACGCTTTGAACACCTAATAGGACACTTTAAGGCATCATGACAACTTTCTGATATAAAATAGCCATATCAATTGAAGAATCATCTCCCCCTATTTGTTTCGACATGCTTTTAAAAAAAAACAAAAATGAAAATCTAAAGCTATAAAAAGTTTAAATATGAACATCCTGAATGATACAATCAAAACTCATTAGAAATTGCAAGAAAGGGATGCAACACAGAACAAAAAGTGTTTTTCTAGCTCGAATCCCAAATTTCAGAGCTGTAATTTTGTCTCTCCTACACAATACAATAGTCTGTTTTCTTATATACTTCCCAATATTAAGGATCTAGAACTGTTTATAACTTACTACATTCATATTCACATTAAGGTATGTAGATCATCGATACCTTTTACAAAACTATTAGGGAGAATCCATGCTAGGCGGCTCTGTAGCACTTTTAATATACACAACTAGGTTCCCATCACAACTGTACAGTGAAATGCATATCAATGGGGCACTAAACAGTCGGAATATACACCAATGTGAATACATAACTTGAATAACAAAAGACAAATACATGTACCATAATCTTGCTACACCAGTTGAGTAGCCATCTCTAGCTTGTTTAAAACACATTCTCAGACAGAAATTTTGATGTCAAAGTCATGCCAAATGTCGAGTGGGGGGATCTTCAGTAAATCCTCATTCATTTTCTCACATCATTATTAATTGTGAGGACACCATCAACTGAATGCTGAAACCAAAGTTTGGATGCTTGTTAGACAATATTTACTAGCCTACTTTCAGAAACATGCCTGCAGGTTGCTATAATGTATAGCTTGTTATTGAGACTATTAAGAAAAGTGCTTAAAAAATTATGATGCAATTAATACAATGATTATCTACAGAAGTTCAATTAAATACAGAGTAAAAAATTAATGGTATATTACAATTTTTTTTCTTATTTTTCCCTCCTTTGACAACTGAACAATCTCTATTTCTATTCCATCTATTTATTTATTTAACTTTGGTTTTATACAAGGATAGGGGGGAATCAATAAAATCTCATCTTATAAAGAATATTTACAGAATCGGATTACCGTACATTTCGGAGGGAAAGCAATGTAGCTACTTTATCCATACATGTCTTGGAAGCAATACCACAGAGACCTTAGATGAAACAACAGATGATTAAACTCATGCAATAGAAGAAACCTTCTATACAGTAACAGACTATTGTATGAAACATAACTTTCTAGAAAAATTACCAGTATAAGGAACTCCTTTAGCCTCCAACATTGATTGAAGAGTCCCATCTTCACCTATTCCTCCATGAAATGTCCAACATATCAAATAATTAGTATTGTAGCAAGACACAAATTAAAATCAATCCAAGTCATCCTAAAACATAAATGATTTTTTAAACAACAATCCATGATTACTAAAATACTAATATAGTTTTCTTTGGTTTGATTCCTAGAATTACTAAAAGTCTTAAACAAGATATTTTAACTTCGTTTGGCAAAGAACATTGTCTTCCCAGACATACAACGAAGCTAAAAGGTTACCAGCTCTTCTCCAAATACTATTTTGTTGTCATGTACTAAGAAATGAAACTTCTCATTCAATTTTAACGTCAAGGGAGCAACAAATATCTCAAATATTTGCAAAATCCTGTGTTCTCAAGAGCTTTAACTATAGTGAAGATAAGCCGACCTATCTACTTTTGTTCAATTTATTTATGGTGATATTGGTCATTCCATGCAAATCAGCAGAGTTTCAAATCATCTACATATGATCAATGTGATGGTGAAAAGGTGGCTACAGAATATAGGGAAAAAAATGCAGTAATGGTTTTTAATGCCTACAATAAAAATTGTTGCCTCTTCTTCTATAGCTGCTTGATCCATTGGTCAAGGTAATTTTTTAGGGATAAATAGTCAGATATATCAAACCCCGTGAACCAATTGTGTTTCTTCAAGCCTTCCATGATCTCATTCATTACTTGATTCCATAATTGTGAGGTCATCGCCTCAATGCATGCATCCAGAACAACATAATATATGTGTGCACCAAAAGCAACAATACATTAAAATAAGAGAAAATCTATATTTAATTTAACAAAAAATAGGTCAAAACTATTTAGAGAAGTCAATTATCTGGACACATTACAATTAGAAAAAGTCATTACATCATTTTATGAAGAATCAATAGTTGCATGCTCTGAACCATGATGGTAAGTTCCTTTGAAGCTTGCTGAAATAAGAAACTTATGTGCTCCATCCCACTTATCTGGAGGTGTAAAAATGATACAATCCTATTATATGAAGGGAAATTATAAAAAGGATGGAAACAAAAGGGAACATGGATTGCACAATCACATCAGGTTAATATCAGCGAATACTATTGGCCCCAACTCCAAATGCTTGAACTTATTGCATGTAAGGTAAGTAGTATGAGCAGAAGGTGTTAATAACCAACCATTGATTCTATCAAAATCATGTAGGCCAAGTCGTTGAAATAATAAAGAGGCTCCTTCACGAATATTTCTAATTACATCTTGTAGAAATAAAGATGTACGGTAAAAAACCTGTAAAGATAGCAATATCATTAAGAGAATGTTTCATTTATTTGAAACTTATTCTAAAGCATAATATGAAAATGGGAATACTATCGATATTCATAGGTTATCGTAGTAGGATCGCCATCACTAAACCTCTCAAGGCATATGCAACAAACATCATCACAAGACTTCTGTATCCCTCCCTTTACAAAAGCAGCAACTGATGTCATATAAGTCTATGCTATCTTGGCCTCATCCATCTCCGGAACTTTAAACTAAAAAAGCACATAAAAGCTACTTTACAGTCATTTGGAATAGAAGATTATGCAAAAGAGCAATCACATAATATACTTGGTACACCAATATATTTCAGAGTAAATGTCAGCAGAAAATATCTAAAGCAACCATAGTGACGTCATAGCAGAAATAAAGCTAATACTTTTAAAGTTATTGATTTAGCCATGATCTTAACACTTACAAATGATTTGGCCAATTTGATTAAAATTGAATAATGTGCAAGCCGTAGGCAAGTTCTTTTGCTAGATAAATGTGAAATCTAATCAAATTGAATCCCCTCATTATCTAAGGCTTAGCTAATTGTGAAATAATCATTTATTATGTTGGAGAAATGCTATTACCTATGAGGCAATATAATCATATAGGATAATGGGAACTTCTTGTATGATGCCCTCCACAATAGTTCCAGGACCAGCATGCAGAAACACATAATAGTTCAATGGGTAGCTCGTTCTCTTTAAGATTCTCAAGTTGAAAGGTTTGGGAAGGGAGAATCAAATTACTTCCATAAGAAATATATACATCAGTGATAATATAATTAAAAGCACCAATGCAGTAGTCCTCAATTTTGGTGACAAAACCATTCACCTAGATTGCAAAATTGATACATTTAGAATACCAAAGGCAAGCATTCATTTCTCTACATGTGAATATATTAGAATATGACTCTAGGAGGTTGATGGGAAAAAGTAATGAATAACATGAATAATCTTGCAATCAATAAAAGATAATTACACAAATAACATAGATTTTCTGTTCCATATACACTTTTTAAAATAGTTCAACACTAGCTCTAATTGAGCTAAGTATATGCAGCATCTCTAAGCTCATTGATTCAAGCTTTCAAAATTTAACAAATGAGCACTGATTCAAGTAAATTTACACCACAATACACACAATCGAATAGACACATACCATCGTAAATGTCGTTCGAAGATACATTAAGAAAAATTAGCATGAGCAGGAACTTGATGATAACTACTGGTCACCGCACATTGTCTACCGCGATGGTACCTCCACCAGTGTTCCCTATGCACAGTGTCAATGCTAGCGCTATCTATGAAACTTTTGCAAAATGAGAAATTACACAATTTGTTTGAAAAACTAGAGATGACACATGGAAGAAATACATAATCGAAAAATCAACAATCTCCTCAAACGTGCCCTTGAACTCATCTCGTCCATCAATCCTTCATTTATTATTCTTCAGAAATCAATAATAATTAGGGAGTTTTGCATTCTTTAATAGTTTTTTCGAATTTGAGAGAATCCAGGGGGAATTGAGAAGTCAGAAAAAATTCGACCAAATTTTAGTTTTAATAGGGAAACCGCCTAGTTTGGATGTGTTTAGAGGTGTACAAGGTTATCGGGTAGAAGGAGTACATGATTCAAGATCGGGAAGGTAAACACGGACTGGAAAAGCATAGTTTCGGAGAGAGAAAGATGGCACGGACCATGCTGCAAGCAGCACGACCTGTGTCATGATGTAACCAAGATTGGAAGCCTCAGTACCAACGGCACTGTCCGTGCTCCTTGCGGTACGGACCGTGCCCCATGCCATATGATTGCAAGCATGTTTTGTCACACGGCACGGACCATGCACCTTGCGGCACGGACCTTGCCGCCTGTTCCGGAAAATTGGTCTTTTTCCATGTTTGGACTTTGTATTCCCCAACAATAAAAGGCTTTACTGTGGACAATTTTTCATCACTTTTTACCCTATTGAAGAGCATAAAGAGCAGAGAAAAGGCGGAAGAACACAGTGAGCAATGGAATTCGAGATTCAACACGGCATAAGTTGTTTTCGATTTTAGTTTGCTTTTAACTATGTTAGCTTTGCTTGTTCTATTAATTTCTTTGGATTGTAATATGAGCATGAGAGGCAAAACATTTAGTGATTCTAGGCTTTGCTACAATTATGGATATTCGAGATTCTGATTTATAATATTATTTCGTTTCTTATCTGCTTATGTTTCCTCGATTCACCTGTCTTGTGAATTTGTTTAGATATCAAATGCACATGTGTAGTTAATTATTTGTCACTCAAGAGAGGTTAATTAATTAACAGATTAGAAATACATAACACGTGTATGCTAGATCGAGAGATTGGTAGGTTTATGTGAGAAGAATAAATCCTTTGATCATTTTGGAGTTAAATAACAAATTGAGATCGGGAGATAAAATTTGTCATTTAATCTACGTCTAGAACTTACTCGAGAGAGAGGGGCTAGGTATATTTGTGATTCTTTTGCAGATTTAGGAATTAAAAATTGGTTCAGTGTATTAATTGAAATTGAGAATTCCATATGCGTGCATTCCTTGGAATCCATTTATTCTCATATTTTTCCATCAATTTATTTGCAGTCGTGTTCTTCTGTTACATTATTTTATTTAATTTTCTTATTTATTTAAAACGTAAAACTTGGTTTGGTCATCTAGATAAAGTAGGATAATTAAAATTGGGTACTTGATTAGGTTGCATAGCTAGTCCTTGTGGATACGATATATGTGAAGTAGACTTAGACCTATAACAAGTAACACATCTACTACACACATGTTCAACATCTCTTCTCATGCAACATGCTTAATGTTTTATTCACACCAAAGTGACCCATCAAACCTCCCGCATACGATTCTAACACAAGTAGCTCATACATAGAACAACTACAAATGCATAATTGAGAACCACAAAATAAAAATCCATCATGCACGAAAAATCCATTAAAAGTCTTAGACTTTTTCGAACACTCATCAAAAATCGAAGCAAAGAATGGATCACATGCATACAGACTCTTAATCGACTTAAAACCAAGCATTCTAGCATGCATCAAATTCAGCAACGTGTACCTTCGAGAGAGGGTGTCGGCAATGACGTTGTCTTCTCCTTTCTTGTATTTGATGACGTACGGGAAGAACTCGATGAATTTGACCCATCTCGCATGTCTCTTGTTCAAGTTTTGCTGCCCTTTCAGATGTTTTAAACTCTCATGGTCCGTGTGAATCACGAACTCCTTAGGCCACAGATAATGCTGCCACGTCTCCAATGATCTCTTCAATGCGTACAACTTTTTGTCATAGGTGGAATAATGCAGAGCTGCACCATTTAATTTCTCACTGAAGTAGGCGGCTGGACGTCGTTCCTGTATCAAAACAACACGAATAGCTATCCCGGAGGCATCACATTCAATCTGGAAAACCTTATCAGAATCAGGTAAACACAAAACAGGTGCATGACATAAAAGATGTTTTAAACGTATAAATACTTCATGCTGTGCTTTACCCCACTCAAACTTAGGATCCTTCTTACTTAGCTTAGTAAGAGGCGTGGAAATGCTAGAAAAATTGAGCACAAAGTGACGATAAAATCCAGCAAGGCGGTGAAACGATCGAACCTCCGTGGCTGATTTGGTTATTGGCCATTTTTCAATCGCTTTGATTTTAGAACGGTCAACCTCAATACCACGTATACTCACAACAAAACCAAGAAATACAACTTCATCTAAACAAAAAGAGCATTTAGACAAATTTCCATACAACTTGGCTGATCTCAGAATATCAAAAACGTGCCTAAGGTGTGCTAGGTGCGCATGTGCATCGTGACTGTAAATCAGGATATCATCAAAGTATACAACAACAAATTTCCTAATCACATCATGCAAAACATGGTTCATTAATCTCATAAAAGTGTTGGGTACATTAGTGAGACCAAAAGGCATAACTAACCACTCATATAAACCATGCTTAGTCTTAAAAGTTGTTTTCCACTCATCCATTTCATGCATTCTAACTTGAAAATAACCAGAACGCAAATCAATTTTAGAAAAGATCTTGGAAACGGATAATTCATCAAGCATATCATCTAATCTAGGGATAGGAAATTGATACTTTACTGTTATTTTGTTGATGGCGCGATAGTCCATGCACATTCTTCACCCGTTGTTCTTTTTTGGCATTAGAATGACAGGAATTGCGCAGGGGCTCATCGACTCTCGAATCTACTTCTTCTCAAGCAACTCTTTTACTTGTCTATCGATTTCCTTGGTCTCTTCAGGGGACGTCCAGTATGCTGGTCGATTTGGTAAGACGGCGCCAGGCTGGAAATCGATCTGGTGCTCGATCCCACGAACTGGAGGTAATCTACTTGGAATCTCTTCCGGGAACATAGCCGCGAACTCCTTTATAAGTGGATGCACAACACTAGGCAAAGAAAAATCATTAATAGCACTACTCTTATAAGATAAAAGAACAAAAGATAAACCTGCTTTTAATGCTTTTTCTACGCCTTTCACTGAAATAAACAAGCTGCGGTTTTGATCTTTCTTTACAGCTGGTCCGGATGAATTTCCATGCACAAGGGAATCTTTAAAGGGTGGTTTAGGGGCTGCACTGGATAAAGGAGAAGAGGCGGCGGCCTTCTTGGGAGTTTCGGCCGATTGGATGCTGTTGGCAGCGTTCCGGACTGCGGCTGCGGCCTCCTTTGCTCTCTCAGCTCTAAACCTCTCTTGCATGAGTCTTTGATCCTCAGCAACGGCTTTAAGGGACTGCGACTTCAATGTAGTGGTTTGTCCATCTCTCTTCACGGTGTATGTATTTGCAAAGCCATCATGAACCGCTTGTCTGTCAAACTGCCATGGTCTACCTAACAATATGTGTGCTGCATCTACAGGAATAACATCGCAAACAACAGAGTCAAAAAATTGACCAATAGAGAATGAGACACTTACCTGAGCCGTTACTTTGATCTCTCCTCGATCCGTAAGCCACTGCAACTTGTACGACTTTGGATGCTTGATGGTGGTTAGCACCAATTTATCAACTGCATACTGGCTAATGGTATTGATCACACTCCCACTGTCTATTATCATCAAGCATGTCTGGTCTTGGATAGCAACACGTGTTAAAAAAAGTTCTAACATTGATCCAACTGCTCTTCTTCACGATTGATGCTCAGACTGCGAATAGACACAAGACTAACATGAGAAAGCTCAGGTTCCTCTTCATCAGAGTCGACTAGAGGCATCTTTGGCTCCTTTTTGGCATCAACTACGGGCTGCTCCTCGTCCTCACTGGCTGATTCGATCTCATTCTATTCGGTGATGAACTGAACACGCCGGTTCAAACACTGGTTTTGAAAGTGGCCCGAACCTTGGCACTTGTGGCACTGGATGTCTCTAGCTCGATTCTGACCAGGCTGTGGTGTCGAACTATATTGGTTGGGTCATGTATAAGCTGGCCTAGATGGTGGTGCTGGTGTAGACTCGGGTCTACGGCTGGACTGTGGTGTAGAACGGTCGAAACACCGCTCGGGCGGTCCGAACTGACCTTGGGGTCGAGTAGGCTCAGTAGAAGGGGTAGAAGGTGATGTAGAATTCGTACCTTTGTTCCATGGTGGTCGAATAGAGGCTGAGCTGTGGTGCGATCTCCGTCGTCCCTCTCTGAGTTGTCTCTCCACAATGGATGCATAGTGCACCATCTCTTCTATACTTGTGAAGTTCTTGAGTTCAACTTCAGATGCAATGTCAGGATTCATGCCTTCAATGTACAGGATGATGGTAGCATTCAAGGTCTCTTATTTCCCAACTCAGTTCAGGGCGGTCTCAAGCTCCTTGTGGTACTCTTCAATTGATCATGTACCTTGTTTGATCCGATTGAGCTTCTTCTTGAGCTCTCTCTCATAGTGCACAAGAATGAACCGGCCACGCATCAATCCTTTCATCTACTTCCAAGTATCAACGGGTGGATATCTTTCACGCTGGCGTCGTTCCTGCTGCATCTCCCACCATGAGGCTGCGTAGCCTCTAAACTCCAGGCATGCTAATTGAACCTTCTTAATCTCTAGAAAGTCATAGCACCTGAAAATCTTGTCTACCTTACGTTTCCAATCCAAGTAAAAGTCAGGATCATGAAGGCCTTCAAACTCTGGAATGCTTATTTTGATGTTGTTTAACAAGCTGTCGGGGTCTGCACACCAGAGTACTTGTCTGTAGGGCAGACGTGGTCAGTTATGTCTCTGATATGGATCGTGCTCGGCCTCTAACTCCTCTGCAAAGTCACCATAATCTTCTTCAGCATCACGATCATAGGGATTGTTAAACTACACTTGAGGATGGTGACACTGAGCTGCTGCTGGTTGTCGAGCTGCTCCTTCTGGCTGGACAAGTTGGCCTTGAACTGGTGGTACAGGAATTCGAGAAGTAAGAAGCTCAAACTGTGCCATCATTTTGGCCAAGGAACTATCTAACTTATGCTCCAGTTCTTGACGGTGGTACTGGGCATCCCACGGCTGTGGCATAGATGAAGCCGCGTCTATAGGATAATAGGTGATGCGGGTGCCTTATCATGCGTCTTATTATAACCGTCTCTGGATTCCATGTGTACCTGCAAACAATGAACAAACGTGAAAGAAAAACAAAGTGTAGGACCTCACAATTCCTCACAATCACTCGTATTTTCTCTCTGAATTTTTACCCCTTGTGTATGTCTCTCAAGTATGTAGTGGTGCTCGTGTGATAGGTGTGTATATGGTGGTGATGATCGAATCTTCCGTTGCTTAAGATCAGCTCCTCTCGGACTTCTGGTGGCGATTTCACCTTGAAGATGATGAAATTTGGCCAAAAGTACATTTATTGCCATGATTTTTGTTCGTCTCGTCGTTTCACTTTCGGAATGGTATTATGGAGAAAAATCGGAGTTTTGGAGCAAAATTGGTGAAGGAAAGATGAAAACCGGAAAAACCGGGTGTTTTAGGGTAAAAAGGAAAGAAAAAGGAAAGAAAAGAAGTGGGAAGGAAAGAAAAGGATTTGGATATGTATACCACCAGTGTGAGACAATCTAAATACCTTAATTAGACTAGACTCTAGATGGAAGATACCAAATTAAAATGCAACTCAATTGGAAATTACCAACTAAAGAATTATACTATAAGGAAAGTTCCCAAAAGAAAACAAGACTCACAAGGTAATTACCAACTAGGAACTAATACCAAAAATAAAATAGAACTCAAAAAGGAAATTTAAGAATCAAATTGGATTTTTCTTTTTTTCTTTTTTTTTCTTTTTTTTGTAGGATTTTCTCTTCTTTTTTTTTTGGATAAATGGTCTTTCTTCTTCTTTTTTTTGGATAAACGATTTTTTTTTACCGAAGCTGTTTTTTTATCCGATTTCTCTTTTTTTTTAAATAATGAACACTAGTCTATTACAACTCGATAGACATGTCAACTGACACGTAAGCAAGATAAATGACACGTAGGATTGAACCACGACCAGTAGAGCTGACGTGGCTCTGATGCCAAATTTATGATGTAACCTGGACAAATTGTACAGGATACGACAACGTGCGGAAGACTTCTAGGAAAGAACACATCAACTTGAAAGGACTCAATCCTACTCTAAAGACTTTAATAGTGAGAATAACCTGAATTAAATGATAAACAACTCGAAAACAAAATAGAAGATGAAGTAGACCTAATTACGATATCTAGACTACGACACAAAAACGATATACAAAATCCAACAAAAAGGGGCTGATTTGGGACGATTAATATGGCTGGAAAAAAGAGGTGTTTGGCACGTGAATTATAGTGAAGAATGGCTAGGAGTAGATAGGTTATGATAATGATGAGGATAACTTACGGTTTAAGAGGTATAACACGATTACGGATGTAAAATCGAACTCGAACTCTTGTTGAACAGCTCTTGATCGATCTTGGGGTATTGAAGGATGTCACGAACGTTGATGGAGGTGTAGGACATTGATGATGAGGCTGGTTGATGATGGTGTTGTGAATTACAACCCGATTAATCCCCGGCGTATCTTGAACGACGAAAATGAATCTTTAAGTTGTTTTTTGTAGCGAGTTCACCCTAATTCCTTGTGTGAATTAGAACGTTCCCTTGATATAAGACTCAAAGTTTGCTAGGCTTCAAGAATGAGTATTTTCGAGAAAATAATCAAAAGCTTTAAACGGTTGAGACACAAATTGAATGCAAAGGCAAATTTAATCAATAATGTCTAAAATATCAAAGTAACATGGTTCCCCTATTTATAGGGCTTAATATGCACGAAAATAAGGTAGAAAAAAGGCCTAAAAACTGATCCAAAAAGGATCTCTAACTATACTAGAAAAATACCTAAACTAGAATTCTATTCAATGTAGGAAATTGCCTTAAATACAATTCTAGTCAAGCCTAATCAAAAGATGACGAAAATTACATCAAAATATTAAATAAAAACTAATCTAAACTATTTTCTAAACTAATTAAATAAATACTATAGTCTACATAAAAATCAACCCTTAATTAATTGGACTAAGGGCCGAAAATCAACTCCTTAAGTGCATGCAATTCACGTCGACTTTTCATGCACATGCACACGTGCACTTCTTCTCTTCTTCTTCATGTATTATTCTTCAACTCTTGATCATCATCTTCACAAGTTAACAATGTAATTAACTTGGGGCTGCAATGCACGTCCAACTCCTCCTCTAACTTTCTTCGAACATAAGCTTGTAAGTAGCCTTGTAGGCACTTAGCTCGTAACCTTGTAATTGGCCCTCTAATTTGTAACTCCGGGTTTGAATCATCATTGCTAACCATGGCTTCATCAATTATGGTCCTGAGAATTGCTAGAGGCCGACGTGGAGGAAGGGAGGAGGTCCCCGAGAACCCCAATGACCCTCTCCATTTTGGGGTTATTTTGAATAAATTGACGCATCGTGAACGGTGCGACAGACTTGTTCAACTGGAGTGCCTCCCATCTCGCTATCCGAACCCTTTCGTGCTGCGAGCACTTGGGTTAAATGAAGAATTTTGGGCCCTTTGTCAGCAGGGAGGAGTCACATTTATTTTAGGAGGATAGTGGCCCTCGTATCGAAGAATGATGTTGGAGTTTTTTAGCACCATCACGGTGTATCGACAGAGAGGAGCAAGATTGCCTTCCAGTATTTCATTTCAACTAGACAATCAACCCTTCACTATTTCTCTGGAAGATTTGAATAGTATTTTCCACAATGAGTGCGGGAATCCTGTTGAGCAGGTTTGGGAAGATGACCCATTCTGGAAGTCTATCACGAGGGTGAATGATGCTGACCCGGGCCCTAATTTCCAGCCTCATACGGCCAAGGCATCCATGATCCGTAACCTCATCTTTCATTTTGTGCAGAGGGCCTGTGCGAATGTCCTCTTTGCTAGATATGATAGCGGCACTGTGCAAAATTGGGAGATTTTCTATTTGTGGTGTTTCTTGCGGCATCAGGATTTCAACATAGGGGCTCACATCGCTGCTCACTTGAGCCACACGGGTGCTAAGAAGAGTTGCATTCTCATTTGTGGCGGCATTATCACACCTATAGCGGAATATTACAGCATTGACTTTACTAATTGGGAGGTGCTGTCTGGAAATATGGTCTTGTCTATCGAGACCTTGATCAATATAGATGTCATCCGAGTGGATCGCGCTGGCAAGTGCTTCTTCACATAGAAGGCAGCTGGCCACTTTCCCTTACCGAATCATCCTCTGATGAGAGTGTCCGATTAGCATCATTCTGCCAATTGGAGTATGTTTTCACCGGCCCATCAAGCCACCATTGACGCATGTCAGCCAGTCGCGCTCTTTTGAGCAAGAGTTGTCGAGCTAGCGGAGGAAGAATGGACCGAGGAGGAGGAGCAGTCTAATGATGATGGTGGTGATAGCACCGGAAGTGCTACCTCACATGTGGATACTGATGCCTCATCCAGTTCACGAGCAGTGGAGCATCGTTGAGCTCGCCCTCACTCTCAGGAGGAGCGCCTTGATGATATGGAGGGCCGTCTCTCTTCGGTTGAGTCTGAGATGCAAGGATTGCGGGGTGAGTTCAATCAGATGAACTCACGTGTTGGAGCAATCGAAGCTAATGTAGCTATAATGCTACAAATGATGCAGTAGTAGGGGTTGCAGTTTCTCCCAAACCCGCCTCTATCATTATTTCTATTGAGGTTAGCGATTTAAGGTCTTCCCATCCATCTTTTCAAACTTATTCTCTGTTGAGTATAAGTTTGGGGGGTGAATGGACGTTATGCCTTGAATCCTTGTTCTAAGTATTTCTTTTAATCTCCTTTTGCATTTAGATAGTTCATTTGCATTAGTTTAGTGGTTTAGGTTGTAGTGCACGTTTATTGTTTTCTTGTCTGTTGCCGGTTGTGTGTTGGATTTGGTTGATCTCATGCTATGTACTATGATGAATGATGGTTGCCAATGATGAATTCTGTGATTGTTGAAATTAATGTCTGTATTGAGTTTACTATGAGCATGATAGGTGCAATTGTGATGAATTACTTGGTTGTCTTGAACTGTGACGGTCCTGTGATAATTTGAGCCTTATAATCCCTTTCTTGTGTGTGAATGATGGGTTACTGTTGAATGTCTAGAACTTGTCTATGGTCTGCTCAAGTTTAACAGGATGTGTGTGGAATTCTGAGATGATTTAAGGCCATGTTTGTCAGCCATATTCTTGTCTTGTGTATTTTTTGGCTAGAACACTCCAAATTTCCATTGTGAACCCCGTTAAGCTTTTTAGCCATTTCTTTGTTAGCCACTTAATTCAATCTTGTTTGTTAATGTGTTTCTTTTCACTTGGACTTGTTGAGTGGGTAGAACAATTATAGGAGGGATGAATTATTTTGGTAGAACTTGGGAAGAATAAAATGATGGAGTGTGGTTGTGAAAAGGGTTATGGAGTTGGAATGTTTATATGGCACTTAGAAAAAATGAAAAAAAAAAACACAAGAAATAAAAATGAGAAAAAAATGAAATAAAGAAAAAAAATAATGAGAATAAAGTCAAAAAAGAAAGAAAAAAAGGAAGAGAAAAATATCTAAGTGTCCATATAGAATAATTTGGTGGTTCTTTTGATTTATGGATTTGGAAAAGGAGGAAGAAAACTAGACAAAGTCTAGCTTTACTCGTTTGGTATTGGGGTTGAGTGTTAGTGAGGAATTATTGAGAGTGATCAACTCAATGAGTCCACTTTAGTCACTTAGCCTATATTTTCCCTACCTTGTCCAAAAGCCTACATTACAACCAAATTAAAAAGTCCTTTCCGATCTTAATTCCACACTCATTGTATGTACAGGCGAAATAAGATAATGGGCAAGCTTATGGTTAATTTTTTAGTTAATCCAGTTTTGAGTGCTTATCTTTTTATCCTAAACACTTGAGAGTGAGTGTTACACGAATCCAGTGAGGTCATTGGTTTAAGGCTAAAGACAAGTTAGTAGTCGTGCTGTGCGAGATTATTTTGCTCATTGTATGCTTGATTTGGATGATTGATGTTTGTGGTGTCTGAGGTAATGAAACTGTCAAAACATTCCCTCTATGCTTGAGATTAATTCTTTTATTTTATTGTTCGAGGACAAACAATGGGTAAGTTTAAGGGAGTTGATACACTCGGGGTTGTCATGCATTTCGGGTGTATTTTCTATATGTAATTGGAATCGAATGCATGTATTTTGTGACTGTTTTGAATGAATTTGTCTTGTGTTGATTCAGTTATGGGTTTATCATGTTTTGACAGGAAAACTGCCTAGTTTGGACGTATTTAGAGGTGTACAAGGTCATCGGGTAGAAGGAGTACATGAGTCGAGATCGGGAAGGCAAACACGGACCGGAAAAGCATAGTTTCGGAAAAAGGAAGATGGAACGGACCGTGCTGCACAGCCCGTGCCATGAAGCAACCAAGATTGGAAGCCTAGAAGCCTCAGTACTAATGGCACGGTCTGTGTTCCTTACGACATAGACCATGCCCCATTCCGTATAATTGTAAGCGTGCTTTGTCGCACGACACGGACTGTGCGCCTTGCGGCACAGACCGTGCCGCTTGTTCTGGAAAATTGGTCTTTTTCCATGTTTGGACTCTGTATTCCCCAACTATAAAAGGCTTTACTGTGGATGATTTTTCCATCACTTTTTACCCTATTGAAGAGCATAAAGAGCAGAGAAAAGGCGGAAGAACACAGTGAGCAACAGAATTCGAGATTCAACACGGCATAAGTTGTTTTTCGATTTTAGTTTGCTTTTAACTATGTTAGCTTTGATTGTTCTATTAATTTCTTTGGATTGTAATATGAGCTTGAGAGGCTAAACATTTAGTGATTCTAGGGTTTGTTACAATTATGGATATTCGAGATTCTGATTTATAGTATTATTCCATTTCTTATCTACTTATGTTTTCTCGATTTAATTGTCTTGTGAATTTATTTAGCTATCAAATGCACATGTGTAGTTAATTATTTATCACTCGAGAGAGGTTAATTAATTAATGGATTAGGAATACATAACATGTGTCTGCTAGATCGAGATATTGGTAGGTTTATGTGAGAAGAATAAATCTTTTGATCATTTTGGAGTTAAATGACAGATTGAGATCGCGAGATAAAATTTGGCATTTAATCTACATCTAGAACTTACTCGAGAAAGAGGGGCTAGGTATATTTGTGATTCTTCTGCAGATTTAGGAATTAAAAATTGGTTCAGTGTGTTAATTGAAATTGAGAATTCCATATGCGTGCATTCCCTGGAATCCATTTATTATCATATTTTTCCGTTAATTTATTTGCAGTCTTGTTCTTCTGTTGCTTTATTTTATTTAATTTTGTTTATTTATTTAAAACATAAAACTTGGTTTGGTCATCTAGATAAAGTAGGATAATTAAAATTGAGGTACTTGATTAGGTTTCATAGCTAGTCCTTGTGGATACGATATATGTTTTCACCGCGTTTTACTATAATTTGCCTTGTACACTTGCGAGTCATTTTTAAGTGAAATAAAAGAGCAAACAGCAACAAGCCGGGCCTTAACTCATTCGATCATTCCATCAGCCTTGAGCTTAGTTTTATAAACCCATTTAGAACCAATGGTGTGCTTCCCAGCAGGTAAAGTGGTTAACTCCCTGATCTGATTAGCCTTTAATGCAGCAAGTACAGTTTGCATAGTATTGACCCACTCAACATATTTACTAGCTTCAATGTAGGAAGTAGGCTCATGCAAACTTTGAACATTGATGAGAAAAGTCATGAAGAGAGAAGGAAATGAAAGAGATGTATGATAAGGAAATGTGGGAGGAGTATGAGAAGATAAGAGTAAGGAGTTAGAAGATGTGGAAGAACTAACAGAACATACATTGTCTTGGAGATAAGTAGGGACAATGTGCTATTGCTTACATCAGCGAAGAGGGATAGCTGGTGCAAAAGAAGGACTATCAGCATCTTGCTGAGAGGAAGGAGCAGAAGGTATAGAAGAAGAAGAAGCAGGAGGGAAAATATGAGGAATAAAAGAAGTATCAGGAGACATAGCAAGATGAAGTAGAAAGGAATCAACATCTAACGGTGAGCAATAGAGCTTTAGATAAGCATCGACGACTATTGTGATAATTGTATTGTGAAACGGATTGCCAACGTACGTGGTTTATTCCAGCTATGTGCTCCTATAGCATAGAGTAAGGATTGTATGAGAATTAAGCAACCGTGAGATATCCGGATTCCAAGCATGCAGGTGCATCAAATATAATGTGTGCTTGACTTTCTTCACCCCCTACAAGATGGACCGTATGAATGTCTGAGAGGTGCATCTTGGAGAGCAAAAACTGATAGCGAGGAGCAGGAAGTGACTTGGTGAAAAGATTTGCGAGCTGAAGATGGGAAAAGAGAAAAATCGGCTGGAAGAAACCACGGTTATAATATTCGCGTGCAAAATGGCAGTCTAAATCAAGATATTTGGTGCATTCATGAAACATTTGATTTTTGGTAATGTGCACGACCACCTGATTATCACAATGAAGAGATATAGGCACAGGAAGGAGAAGCTGAAAATCCTGAAATAGATAAGAAAGCCAAAGTAATTCACGCATAGTAGAGCTAAGGATGCGGTATTCAGCCTCAGTCGTAGACATGGAGACTATGTGTTGCTTCTTACAATGCCAAGACATGAGAGAATCACCAAAGAAAATGCAGTACCTGGTGTTGCTTCCATGCAAGCAGGCGCATCGAATATAACGTGTGCATGGCTTTCTTCATAGATCTATTGGGATACTTTGAAGATTCTCAATAGATCTATGATAACACTTGGGGCACTTCCCCTCCACTATTACTAGGTAGGCCACTCTTGTGGATAGTTAGATCTCTTCTTATTACGATTTGTACATTTTTTTTATTCAAAACCTTAGATCTAAATATCTAATTATGACAAATTAATTAATGGATGGTTCATTTTGGAAAATTTTATGCTGCCCTCCGGGCACTGCCTGGGTCCGTTGCGATGCCGACACGTGGCCCGGGGGGAAAAATACGCCCAATTAAAATAAATCAGCTAATTGTTGAGAAATACGTCGCCTTTTTGCTCGAATACGCCCCCTTTAGCTATTAGAACACTTTGCCTCCATCATTGGGTGCACAGCAATCGAGAAGAACTTTTTACGTTATCAATGTACAACCTGTTCATGAACAGTTTTTGTTCACAATATTTTTTGAGTTCCATTAGTTAATTAAAATTGGGATCCGAATTTTAATTAAAGATATGGTAATATGAATGGTATATATGGACAATTGACTTGTTTGTGTTACTAAAATTTTGTGGGAATAAGCAGAAATGCGGAAAAAAGATGCGTACCTTGTAATTTATGCAGAAATTCGCTGAGGTACGTAAATTTGATTATCGGCACTTTTGATTTCTTGTTCAATAAGCTGTATTTGTTGTCGGCAAAGATAATATTATTTTTAACATTATTTCTGAAGGGTGAAAATGACATCGGCAGTTCAAAATAGATGTTTGGAGGCGTAATCATTAAATATTTTTTATTAATTCGTCTCAAAAAATGAAATAATTTATCCGTGTGTTAATTCATTTCAATGTTAGCGGAAAACTCTAAATTTCCAATAATGCGACCTAATGGCACCCTTCTAAACAGTAATTAATATTACGTGTCGAGATATGTGTCGGCAACGTGAATATGTGTAATTTGGGGATTTTGCTGCATCGGCAAACCTTTTTTAGGGTTTCTCTATTAATGTTATTTCCTAAATTGACGTCGGCAGAGTAGATTAGTTTTAAAATTCGGGGTTTTAAAATTTAAGTAGGAGTTCCAATTTGGTGCGTGCTAAATTCAATTAAAAATTAGTTTTTGAAAAACAGAGTCACTCTTAAAGTGCATCGACAACTGAGTGCAAGTAAATTTCCTCAAAACGAAAATTTGGTAGCAAACGGACGCCATTTTTTTTCAAAAATTTTCACCGGAGGGCTTACAACCGCCGACCGGAAGTTGGAGTGTCTTCGAATAGTCACGTCGCTCGCGATAGAAGGAGGTACGTGCTTATAAACCGGGCGTACTCTGTTTTCACAACATTCGACCGATTCGTTGAAAAATTTTTTTTTAAAAAAACCTTTTAAGATTTTCACTGCAACTCGTCTTCATTATTTGAAAATCAAGTATTGGATAATGTCGCACCGTCGTAGAAGCTGAGCGCCGGAGGCAGAAGCGCTGACGTCCCTTGGAGGAAGGGCCCGCACAAGAAACACTACCAAGGGTAAGTGTCTGTTTTCGATTTTCAAGTTCATCGACGTGATTTCTGACGTTTGTGTTCTAAGGTGCCCTCTTTTCATCTAATTTAGTTGGGTTTATGATTTTCATCTTTTGCGCACGGTTAGGGTTTTCATTAGAAACACATTTTATGATGAACTTGAAGTGTGGAACTCATTAACTTATGCTCTGATTCTGAATTTTCATTATTTTGGCGCCCACTTGATTTTGGCTTAAAGGCTCTGGCTTTGGTGCATGGTCTAGATGTTTATACATATTTCAAAGGGTATATAAATTCTTTAAATGCATAGGAATAATTCTTTGTTCAATGGCTTCACAATGTTGTGCTTCATTCAATTCGCTGAATTGTGTCTCTTGTGCTTTGAAAAATATGGGGTTCATCGTTCACATGTTATTAATTTGCTCCTTCCATAACTCTGCAAGAGTACACGCACATTCATTGGCTAGTTGAAAGTGAATGTACTTACTCGGACATAGAAGAATGGTGTGAAGCAAGGGGAAGGGGGGTGGAAACCAACTCCATATTTTAACAAGGTGCATGAATGTGCAGGTGCCCAAATATCCATGCATGGGAATTTCGGTGAAGTCATTAGTGAAGTGCGTGGCCGGCTCAATCAGGCTAATGTTGATGCATTTCAGGGGACATGCTTCGGCCATCTCATAGATATGCCCGACATTTAAGCGCAAGGGCAACTCCTTTACTTTATGCTGAATCACCTGGGGCCGGAGTCTAAGGTCCGAAATCGGTTATGTTTTTCTATCAATGGACGGTGGGTTGAATTAGGGCCTCAGAAATTCTATTGCTTGAGCGGGTTACGATTCAACAAAGCGGGTGAACCGCCGGCGTCGTCGGACATGCATAAAGACATTTTCATGAGCAAGCCTTTCATGAAAGCTTGGGACATTGACGAAGCATTCGAAACTCATAGTGACGTGCATCGAGGTTCTGGCAGCCTGATTTTGAAATTTGCCATGCTGCATATCATCTCCGGTCTACTTTTGAACAGAGATCAATTGTCGAAATCAATTGAGCTCCAGTATCTGCACCTCATCGATGACTACGAAACTTTCAACAATTTTCATTGGGGGAAGGTTGCTTATCAATTCCTAGTCAAATTGACGCATGCAGCCCGATCGAACATCGCCCGCATGAAGAACTCCTCATCGAGGCCTTCTACGGACCTTTATTGATTCTCTTTCGTCCTGCAGATCTTTACCTTTGAGGTGATGCCAAGGCTATCATCTCATTGCGCACACAGACTTCCAGAGACGTTGTTCCCTCGGTTCACGCACTGGACCACCGATCAGTTCTTTAAAGCTTCTGTTCTAGCACCGTTCTTCAATTCAAACGCGCCAAACTCGACGGTACAATCGTCACTTACTTGGTCCTCAAGGGTGATGTACGCACTCGAACTCAGATATGTGTTGATCAGTCTGTTGCTCTTTCTTAACAGGTACTCTTTGTATTGACAAGAGATGAGATAGCGAGATTGGAGAATGCGTGATTGACACACGATGAATCATCTCTACTACCAAGGGCACCTCGTCTTAGTCTTATCGATGAGGACGACATCCCTGGGAATGAGCCTGATGTGGAGGTTGTGGGATCGCGGGCGGCTCGGGAACTCGAGGTGCGCCGATCACCGAGGAAGCACGTCGGCAGTGCCAGTTCTTCGAGGTCCAAGTTTCAGCCCACTGAGAGGATGTCTCAGCCGTCTAAGAAGAAATTTGCTACGGATGATGGAGAACCGGTGACCTTGGTGGCCATCTCCCGAATGATTGTTGTAAGGAATATATGTTATAATTGCTTTGATAAACCTGCGCTTGCTTAATTGCTCATGTAGCTTTCGTCGACTTTTCGACAGGATTCGAATGCGTTTGTGATTGCGAGGATTGACAGTTTAGATAGGGCCATCAAGCGCGTGGAGTAGAAGGTCGAGCAACTGTACAAAGTCCAGAAACATTGACCTGTGGAAGACTACCACCACGATGACGAGGACTACACAAATGTTCCGGATCAATTGAGTCCGAGATCGGAGATCCATGCTGCGGCAACCACCATCGCGGGGCAGGCTGCGGACGTGAGACAGGAAATGGCAGAGGACAAAGGGGGGGTATGACAGAGAAGAGGGGGACGCAGGTGTCGACACTAATATGCCCGATGCCGACATGCATGGCAATGTTGCCAACGAGCATGGTGATACTGCTGACATGTTATCATGGCCTACCGATAAGGTAATGACTACCACGTTCGTAGAGGCGGACGAGAGAAAGGAAATTGCAGATGATGCTGACAAAGAAGACAGGAAAGTCGGGGATGGAGTCGAGATGCAGCACTCCGATGCCGACAAGCATATCAATGTTGCCAATATACATGGCCAGGCCACCGACAAGAGGACAAGGCCTGCCGACAAGCTAGTTGCTGCAGAGGATGCCGAAAAAGAGGACAGGAAAGTCGGAGATGTAGTCGAAACGCAGCCTTCCGATGCCGACAAGCATATCAATGTTGGCAATATACATGGCCAGGCCATCGACAAGAGGACAAGGCCTGCCGATAAGAGGACAGGGCCTACCGACAAGCTAGTTGCTACAGATGGTGCGGGTATGATAGACATGTCAAAACTGGTGAAGCTGGTTGCAGAAGCCTGTAAGGACATCGATCCGGTTGAGGAGGAGGAGTTCGTTGAGGAGGATGTCAACGACGATGTCTTGCATGCAGTAGATGCCTATGTGGACGAGCTCAGTGACACCTGAGGCTGTGTTCGAGGATGTTGACATCAGCTTCCTCAGTGAAGAAGTGACAGGTATTCGTCCAACAGTTGATTTTCGCTCTTTGCTTTGCCACCTCAACGGAATAATATGGAGCCATGTATTTCAGATAAGGGAGAGGCTCCGCCAGCCACCAAGAAGTTGCCTGTTAAGAGAAAGCTTTTCATCCCCAAAGCAGGACCCTCTGTGATGGAACAACTGCCATACAAGAAGACGAAGCCATCTCGTGCGAGGGCGAAGTCGAAGAAACACCGAAAGTCGCCAATGTTGGCAATAATGTCTGGTAAATACATCGTAGCAAGGGAATATGATTGGAAAGTGGTGAAGCCTTTGCACAAGTGGTACGAGAAAGGCCTCATATTAAAGCCGTGAGTTCTCTTCGACTAAACATTTGATTAAATAATTGTTATTTTATATGCATCTCGGCTGACGCAAGTCCAGCCCTCCGAGGATATCGTTGCTCGTGGAATGTAAAGGACAATGTGATTCCCCTTGGTTCAAGGAGCTGTGGACAGCGAGGGGATGGCTCGATAATGATATGAGTGACCTTAAATTTAAGAATCTCATCCCAATCAATTGACACCGACTCAAACACTACTGAGGGTTACGGTTTCTTTCCACTTTCATTGTCTTATTGCAAGTTAATGTTCTTTGCAGCAATGCGACGTCCTGCTGAATTTCCCGATTACTTTAAGAAAGATTAGGCTCTTATTGAGTCACTTGGCTGGGTAAATACACACTGACTATATCTGTGTATTTATTAGATAGCTTCCAATTGCTTATTCAACATTGACCATTATTCAATGCAGCAAACATTGGTGCTAGAGAACATGGATTAGGTTCATGATCGTATTCTCCCTTATGTCGATGGCAATTATCCTCAGTAGGGCGGGAAGCCATGGTGGGCAGTTGATATGATTTATGGGATCGGTCATGTCTCCCACGACCATTGGGTCCTGTACATGCTACACTTTGCCAGTGAGGCAATTGTTGTTTTCGACCTGATCTCAAAATGTTGCAAAGACTAGTCCGACATCAAGGATGCCTTTCATCATGTGCAGCGAAATGTGCCATTGCTTTGTCAATACGGCGGTGTCTACAGAAACAGGCCCCTTGATGGTCCTCCAAGACAAGTGTGGAAGCTGGTGCGGTTTGAACATCCTCCGCAGCAAATAGGGAACTCGGACTGCGGCGTGTTCTGCTTGAAGATATTGGAGTGCATGATGACGGGTCAGATGTTCGAAGATATTGTGCCATAGAAGGGGCCATTCTACAGAAAGGCATTTTGCGCCGAACTCTTCGCCCATAGCCGTCATATTTAAAAATTTATCAGATTTCTGTGTATGTATTTATGTAGTTGTTGGTCCAGCCAAACAGATATGTGTAGTTGGGTTTCAAATATCTAGGGGGTAAATATTTATAGGGTTAAATATTTTGCGGGCGCATATGTCAATATTAGAACTGCCGACATATTAGGAGTTGGAAACAATGACTATTCACTCTAGGGTGTTTTTGTATATGTTTTGATTAGGGGAGTGACCATGTGCCGACGCCGAATATGTGGTATCTTGCCCTAAACTGAAAGATTAAGTTTTGGTGTATTTGCAATTACAGTTCATACATAATTAAAAAGTAGGCATTCACACGGCATAATTAAATACAACACTAATGACGACATAATTAGGGATTACACTAGCACTGACACCATAATCCAAATTCTAGAGAGACCAGAGAAAGGAGAAAACATTCAAACTACAGTTAATTCCATCGCTTCAATCAGTGTCGCTCTCGCTTGACTGAAACGGGCAGTAGTCATCGTCTCTCATGATAAAAGACTCGCCGGTCTCAAACAAGTTCATCAGAGAGTGGTAGTATGGCTCGCCGTTGCTTCAATAGACCATCGTCAATGGATTCATCTGCGTAGATAAACAAAAGATTTGTTTGGGCAGTTAACCAATCTAAGTTTCCAACTGTGTCGGCAGAATGTGTAATGATAAGTAGGATACCTCTTCAAAACGTGTCCATGTCTCGTCTGGAGCATAGAACTTGTTGCTCCTATGATTCCATTGAAACTCGGCCGGTGTGTAGTCCCACAACAGCTTCAAAGTCTCGTAGCGTGTCGCTAGCATGTCGACATGCGCTTGGTACCACTCGACACCGTAGTCCTTCGAGAATTCCTCATTGATGATCGACCGAACGTTGGAAATGGCCGTGTTGTTGTCCTCATACCCAACAGTCCACACTCCTTCCTCCTTCTACTCGAGTAGCTCATTCACGACACGGGATTCAAGCCTCGCCGTCCAATGATCATCGTAGAAAAATGCTTCTTGAGGTGACGCCATTTTGGATAAGATCATCATAGGGGTTATGCGTTTGTGGGGAGTGAATATGAGAATGGAAGGGAGTTTATGGGTGCATTTGAGAATAGCATTTTAGCTTTAATAGGGAACCTGCTGACATAAGATCTTGTATATGGACAAATAACTGTACAAATGGAATATATTCCCTGAATTCCAAAGTTAGCTTTGGAAATAGGTGTGCATGCATCTTTACCGACAAGGTTATAGTCTAGTCAACGTCTTCCATATCAAGGCACGAAGCTCGAAATTGGGAAAATTGTCTAATATTACAACCAAATTTAAAGTAAATGGATCCAAGATAACAGAAATAGACGTTTTAATGCAACTCAACAGTCAAATAAGTCTTAGGCACATCGACAGTCGCCTAATATACATCGACATTCGTTAGAGGACACATGTTTTACTCGTCGTCATTGGAGTCGATTGGTGGCAACCCGACGTCATCCTTGTGCTCGTCGTCACCTATAACATCTGGGTGACCCTCAATATCGAACATCACCTTGAAAAAATTCCAGCAGCTCTCTCCCTCATTCATATAGAGAAGTGCGTCCGGACGCATCTGTATGTGGGACAACAAGTTCAGATAATCCAATATGTGACCTTGTCTATATAAGAGAAACAGTTGACTAAATTAATACCTCAGCAATCCGCTGCCACTCGGCCATGTCGAGATCTAGCCACTTACTCATGGGGTTCATCCGAATTGGCCCTGTAAATTTTAGTAACCAACCAAATAGTTCGTACCCATCCCTCCAATGCTCAAGTCGTGTCTGAAGTTGCCTTATTGTTATTTCACGTTCACATTGCTGGCGTATCTCTCGCTGCAGATACACGAGGCAAGTCTAGTGAGTTGTGGGGTCAGTCGGGATCCAGAAGCCTTTGTGTGCAAAGAAATATAGCCTGCCCATGCAGAACGACTCCATGGTTCTGCTCCATGGCTCATTGTTGTAAAATACATCATCTTGTGCAAGCGGCACGGGTAAAGCCATTTATAATTCTTTAGGTCTCCTTAGTTGGTGTGATATGTTGGTGATTTAGGGCTTTAATGGTGAGTGAATTTATAGAAAAACGCAGATAGTGACTAACACATACTCATGCTAAGGTAACAATACAAACGATTAAGACAAACTCATAACACGACAAAAATAACAAAAGGCGAATGGAAGATCACATGCATGATAAAGTCATCAAAATAACACGTGTCAGTGGTACAGTCCAAAATGCGTAGATAATAGATAAGTCTTCATACATAAAATTAAAGAAAATCAAAAGAGCACACGCGCACTAGAGTTTTCTTATATGTCGGCAGCCTCATCAACAGTGTCGTCGGCATCCACATCGGGAATGCTATCCAGAGCAAACGCACCCTCTTCCATATCGTCTGCATCAATTTCTTCAACACTTGGGGAAGCCGTGGACAAAGCGGGGCTTGATCCACTCGAAGGATCATCCACCTCAAACAACTCCTTTAAGATTGCCCAGAACTCCTCCTCCTCGTTCTTGTACACCAATGCCGCGGGGCGTACCTTATAAAATAACAACTTTATAGTTCATGTAATATAATCTCGATGTGTGTACATGCAAGGTGAATATACCTGCTTAACCCTTCTCCACATGCTATCGCGCAAGTCGACAAAGTTGGTGACTTCATCGTAGCAGTGAGGATGTCCAAAGTCCAGCAGCCATGAAAACATCTCATATCTCTCGGCCCACTGAGCCACCTTAAGCTCGAATTCTTCATTGGAAAGTGCAATCTCCAATTGTTGTTCGACAAGCCCGCGGACGACGTGAATGACACGAAGATTACCCGTATCCTCCCCCGGGATCCAATTTCCATTCAAATACTGATGTTCCAGCTCGAGCAGGGCTACCTGCTTGGTATACCTGGTCCATGGCTCTACAAAGAAAATGTCATCTTATGATATCACTCTTAGTGCCATTTGCAGCCCTGGATATCTGAGATAAGAATTAGGGTTAGGGGGGTTATGACCATAAATAGAAGGTGCATTTAAACTGTTAATAACTGATGCATGGGGTAACGTGCATGTCCAATAGTTGAGTTTCTTAAATTGTATCACATGCCACATTTGTTAAATGTCTAAATCAGAATCCAATCCGGCCGAGAAATGGAGCATCGGCAGACAGGTCACTTGGTCAAACGCTACATGCTACATGTATCGGCAGGACCTGATTTGGCAGATAAAGACAATGCAAAATCACGTGAAAGTAGCCTTATCTCCACGATGCATGAGTTGGAGGGCATTGCCAATATGGAATTGCTCAATCTTAGCGGAGCCTACACCCACCAAGATCTACTGGGCCCCGCCCTAGCTTCACTTGTCGACTGTCTAGTTAGTGACTTGAGCAAGGACAAATTCCAAAACTTCTCATCATCCACGTAAATAAAAGGGATAAGGAAAATAATATGAACAGCGTTGACTTGATTTATAGCTGAGCACATACTTGAAATAGTCACCACACATCTAGCGGCTCTTCAAGATTAACATCATGAGAGTACTGAGTCAAACTTGCATCTTCGTCCTGAATTTTCGGATTAAGGGAGTACAGTTAAATTATTAATCTAAATTGGGAGCCGGATATGGAGTAAGTGTGAAGAAACCATACTTCAAATGACGTCGTAGGGACGTAATCATGTGACGTCGGCCACCTTAAAACGGAGTCAGTCTCGTCCCCCTCGTTAGATCGCTCGGTATTTGTATCGTTCTGAACAGAAGGCTCGACATCTGCAAACGCGACAACGACAATTATAATTATCGAATGACATTCTTGGCATGAAACTAACCATAATCGAACAATATTCGGGTACCCGGCCACTTTGGAACAGAGGGTGGGAGATTGGGATTCGGTTTCTTTCGCTTCCAGTGCGAAGTAATTGGTGTATTGCCCCGACATTTGGCTAGGGAAGGATCCCGAATGTTGGCCCGATCAGCTCTCGCACCCGACAGGTCCCTGGCTTTTTACCTTTTATGTGGTATGCCCTTGTTAACCATCGCATGCACATCACCCTTCAATCCACGTATTCGATCTAAACATGTCTTCCTGCCTTGTTGGTGGTTTTTCACATCGTGCGCCACCTCAAGAGTGATCCTCATCACATAGTTCACAAAGGCCATTTCATCAACGGCCTCATTACTGTCCGTAATGGAATAGTCTCCAATGTCGTTTAAGTGTCGCTGCCTCGCAGATTTACACCATCGACTCATGATGTAGCATGTCGGCAGCCTAGTCACATCGAAGTGAAAATAAATTCTAAGTATGTGCCGACATAGAACTCCTTCAGTCTCATATATATGGCAGCTGCAGAGGGCCCGTTTTGATTCACTGTTGTATTGGACAACTTAAATCCTCGACATGAGGGATTGCGAGGTGACCTTAAACTGCATATTGACACTGCCGACATCATTGGCTGGTTTCTCGATTATTACCACGCTCACGGCAAGGGCAAATTGCGACTCGAATGCCTTATACACGTTCCTTGTGTAGACTTGTGTTGCTTAAGCCAGCAATAGGTTGTTGTTCATGAATTGTCCGGGTGTACCGAAGTTCAGAGCATCGTCAGCAGTCTCCTTTGTACGCCAATCATGTAGGACCTGCTCGTACTTGTCTACAAATTCGGTCAAAGTGGAATTCGCTGAGCACAGATCCTTCAATACCTTGTTCGTAACCTCACTACGCGAGGTCACAAGAAGACCCGCGCTGAAGGAGGTGTTCGTGAACACCGACGCCTACCTCTTCTTCAACCTGTACATATTGGAGAACCAACTATGATCATCGAGGGCATAGTTAGTGATCATGGAACCCCAACACTTCTCGAAATCATCATCTGTCTCCACCCCACGCATGCAGTGATACCACTTCCGCTTGAATTCACTGTTGTCGTTTAATTTTCCAAAATGAGAGGGGGTGTTTCGGCTGATATTCCACTGACAAAGCCGATGACTTGCTGATTTGAAAGTGGCATCAATCCCATTCATTAGTGCTTGACTTTGATCGGAGAAGATCACTTGTGGCTCCTTCCCATGCATGGACTCTAAAAACGTGGCAAACAGCCATTCAAGGGAAGCCGTCGTCTCGTTCGACAAGAAGCCCAAACCTAGCATCATATTTCTCCTATGATGGTTGATGCCGACAAATGGTGCACATACCAGGCCATACCGATTTTTCTTGTACGTGGTGTCGACCGATAACATGTCTCCAAAGCACTCGTAATCAATAATAGCATGAGAGTCTCAGAAAAAAAAATTCATCAACCGACCCTCATCATCTAGCTGCACGTTCCAATAAAAGAAAGGCTCAATGTTCGATTTCTTGGCAAATAAATTCACCAGAGCATTAGCGTCGACATTCCTCACTCTTGTTGACTGTCTAAC
This sequence comes from Perilla frutescens, assembly GCA_026008535.1. Classification (NCBI taxonomy): domain Eukaryota; kingdom Viridiplantae; phylum Streptophyta; class Magnoliopsida; order Lamiales; family Lamiaceae; genus Perilla; species Perilla frutescens. The sequence goes on along the minus strand of BRKX01000010.1, from coordinate 45,671,267 downwards.
CTGATTCAAGTGATTATAGGCATCTCTCCTCGTGAAACCGACATTTTGCGGCCCCCCAGCTTCGTTTTCCGTAAACCGACATGCCCGACTAACTCTGATACCCGCAGATTTAAGCGCCTCAACGAGTGACTGTTTTGTATGGCTCAATTGCTGAGCGGAACGTAACAGATAGGCTTGATGCGTACCGAGCATTTCTTGATTATGTTCCTTCAAAAATTTATGAACGGTCCATTGCAAATTCTTCTCCCTCCCAATCCATAATTTCGCTTTACAGTTGCTCCTAGTTATCTGTTTCCTATATGATGCTACTCTCCCTTTCGATCGTTTGTCATCAGGCATACCTTCACACGAGCATTCAAATTCTTTCCATCGAAGCTCATTCGTCCCAGAGAAATAGTATTGGTCACCTTTCCTCACACTAAACCCCCCGACACCTACCGTACTCACAATATAATAAATATGCTTGCTCTACACTATCCACAACATTTCCAATTTCTAAACGATTCTCTAATTCTATTAACATTGTAGAAAGCAAACGTCCTGCTTCTGCCTCACTACCAGCCCCTTCTCCATCTGTTCTGACCTGAGTGCTACCCTCGAAAGATGCCTCATTCTCGATCGAAACATTCAAGTCAATATTCATCTTCGCCATAAATCTATAGACAATTATTGTAATCAGCAAAGATAATCAAGACAGACTATAATCCTACCTTATCTACAGAAACAGTCCAATTAGTGGCAACTGAAAAAAGTTCCCTACCAACATATTCATTAATAACTGAAATCATGCATGCAAATTCGGCCATCAAACCCACGCAATTTCCCATTCAGCATAATCACAAATTCATTAACTAGGTCGCCTCAAAATAAAATGAAAAAATATTTGGAAAACCTGAAATTCAAACCGTCTAACTAACCAACACGCTTCGGGATCAAAACAGGGGTGGCGTCGAAATCTAAAATGAATTCACAAAATCAATCACCCTAAATCAATACCACAATGTGGGTGCCCATACACTACAACCGACACATTGAAACATTGACAGTTAAAACCCGTAAGAAAAACACTTCAATTCAAAGCATAAATATAACCCTAACAATTAATCAATAAAAAACCCCCTACAGTAAGGAATCCAAACAAACGAAACTTTGCATACCTCAAGGCTATCCAATTCTCGGAATCGCTCCGACGAGGCAAGACGAACGCAAAATCGTGGAGCCTCGCACAAGACGCTGGAAAATCAGTTTTCAGAATTGGGGGAAATGGATCATTGGAGAAGAGAATAGAATTAAAATATTAACCAAATTCAAAATGTCCGCCAATTTTCACAAATCCGCCAATATCCCACAATCACTGTTCACTCATCGGAAACCGTGAAGAGCCAAACTTCGCGTCAGGATTTCTTCACAAAATTCCGAAACCTTGTCGACGCGTACGGAAATTGCCCGTACTACGTTTCCGTACCGGCGCCGACGTACAAAGTTCGCCGGAAAACTTTCAGGTGTCGACATCAACCCTTCTACCGATACTATCCCGGGACCTACACGCTACTGTTCACCATCTAAGTGTCCTAATAGCTAAGTCCCCTCTTTTCCTAAGAAATACTGTCATATACGCATAAAAATTAAAGTTAAAGTATTTCTAAAAAATAGTCCACGTATCGGCATCCCAACGGAGCCCGGGTAGTGCCCGGGGGGGAGCATATAATTTTCCTTTCATTTTATGCTTATTTCCATTTACCAAGTGTATGTAGTTTAGATTCTATGAGTAGGATCATTTAGTCCTAATTTGTGTTCGTCAATCGTGTGTCAATATTAAAATTGTATATTGTTAATAATTTTTTTATAAAAATAAAATTTATTATATTATAACTAATCATAATTAATATTTATTGTTAAAAATTTAAATTTTTAAAAATTATATACCCTAAGTTTGAAATAATGAACTCCAAAAATCAATTATATTAACTAAAAATGAAAATTAAATATTAAAAAATAATTGTAAATTCTAAATAATAATGTAAAATTATACTACACCAAAAGAAATTAAAAATTAAAGAAAGAGTAATAATTTTGGGATTTATAATACATAAATTGGGAATAGAGGATCTCAAGTACAATAAAATATTAACATCACCCAAAACTTAATAAAATATTTCCCAATAAAGAATACAATATATATATACACATATATATATGTGTGTATTTTGCGCATATATATGACAAAGCAAAAGGAGTTGAGATGATCATCATATCCATCCCACATTAATAATTTTTTTTTTATGAAAATAAAGGTTAATTTTAATTTAATTAATTCTAATTTACATTTATCTAAAAAAATGGAATAAAAAATTATAAATACTGCATCTGTACGTCCGCAATTTCATAGAAGATACTCCGACGCGTATGTAGATAATAATATGAAGTAGATTGTACTGCCCAAATTATTTAAATAGTTTCTATATTCTGCATTAGTTTCATTCACATTCACTTGGCATTAGCATAAAAATAAAAACCTTAAACCCGTATTCTTGCTTTGGAAGTAACTAGTGAGCCCGAGCCCGTAGTTCAGTACGGAGTATCAACAAAGTTTTGCATTGCATTCGTCGACGTTGATAGACACAGACATAAGACGACAAAACCATTTTCTATATAACCAAGAGCCTTCTCTCTCTCTCTCTCTCTCTCTCTCTCTCTCTCTCTCCTCTTCCAATTCTCACGTTCCTATTCAGTCCAATGCCAAGAACTAGCTCAACTCCAATCCACTTATCTATGTTGGCCTTCCAAATTCATGGCGTCTGTTCCAGCTATGCTCCTACACAATTTAGAGCTGCTTTTTCCACTCTAAGATTTTATCTTTCATATCTCATTGGAGCTCATTTCAATGTCGCTTCCTTCTACCAATGCACTGCTCTCATAATCACCACTCTGACGACGTTGCTGCAGCTCAAGTACCAGGGGACTGATCAGAACATGAAATCCCCCTTCCAAACACATCCAAAAACAATGCTGCTCGTGGTTTTGAGCTCCGCCATCAACTACTTGGCATATATCGGCCTCCTTCACTTCCCTCGTCGCCGTTTTTCTGTTGCTGCTCACCTTTGCCTTGTCTGCTCCGGTTATGCGTCCGTTGCATCTCTCGCGTCTCTCTTCTTCCCCAATAGAGTTAGCCCTTATGTTTACTTCATTTTTGTGTTGATATCAGCTGCTGAAGTGCTGTGTTGCTTTAAACAAGTAATCGAGGAAGAGGGAGATGGAGGTGTGTATTTTCGGGCTTATAGAAGACGCATGAACCGGTTCTTGTACAATTTATGCTGCCTAGCGGCCAACCCTAATGGGCGACAAAGACAGTCGTCATATTATATACTACCAGTCTGAACAAACGAGACATCCTCTATTCTAAAATATTAATTTCATGTTTCAGTTATTACTTATTATAGATTGTTGTCACGGGCTGTAATTACATCAACACAACAACAACACAGGAGCACATTATCATAAATATATAAATGTATATGAACATGAAAAATTAAGGGCCCCCCCACCCCCACCCCCATTATTTTCTATGTAATGTTTTGCCGTCGGTAGGTTCCGGTACGGTAATTTATTTTATATACATATGTAGTGTAACGTGTAACGAGCCCCCCAAAAATTTCTGTCTGAATCCGCCACTACATGCACGCATGCATGCAGGTTAATTAATAATCATGTAATCTATTAATTTTTGTCATTATTAATTAACAAGTTAACACGAACACTGACACATTTTTTTTTTATCGTGCTGACTCGATAACAACACAAATGTGCTAAACCCAAACCCAAACATGTTGTTTTCGTGTCAGGTTAAAAATATTATCGGTCCTAGTTTTTATCATATACTACATTATAATACCGAACCGTAGTAGGACAACCCTAACTTACGTTGTATATTTCAATTTCGATCGAACTAACCATTTGTTGAACCAAAATACGAACTAAATAATGAAGGAATATTCTAGCGCGGCTGCATCATGATGAATAAGTGATTAATCGTTAAAAATAATAAAGCAATGGTAACACAATCACCTATCTTTTAGGAAAGATATATATATATTTTTAATTAGGTTGATGATGTCAAGCCACTAACTTATGTCATATGCATTTTACCCAGCATTGGTATCGCCACTCAATTATATCCTTATTTCCTCAAAGGCTCGTGGGGAAAAATAAGTAATAACATTGTTGTTTATATAGTAAGAAATAAAATAAAAAATTGGGACAAACATAATTAATATCTACTTAAGAAATAATATATATCCCAAAAAATATTTTACAAAATTATTTTTAAAAAATAAAAAAATTCAGGCATGCTACCTGTGAGGTTAGCATGGAATTTTTCGGGTTGTGAATAGAATCATCCATTTAAAAATTACAAAATATTTTTGCATGCTTCAGGATCCAATGGGCCCATGTCAAGAATATCCAGCCCAATAGACCATTAAAATGTCCATTCGCCCAATGCAGAACCATCCCATTAGCCTTCTTGCCTATGTGTATGAATTATGATGTGCATTTTTTTAAAAAATTTATTTGCATCATTATTTATTTTATTTTGAATAGAAAAGAATTTATGCATGATTTGCACTCCGCCGTAATAAACATTTAATCATAAAGGAACTGAGCTTTTGGGGAACTAATATAATGAAAATCAGTAATGATAGCATAAATTGGTTTTACGTAGATAATATATATTTCATTTAAAATTATTCAATTATTTAAGAAAATTAATACAAGCTAACTATTCAGTTTATTATTTAGGCCACGCCAAATTCTTTAGAGTCGCATAGAATTTTCTGTTACATTCTCTGTGTTACACTCCGTGTTACATTTTTAAATTACGAGTTTTTCTTATATTTTTTATTCTCCAATTTTAATTTTTTGTGATTTTGTTTAACTTTATGATTGTTTTTAGGGTTCACCCCACCCAATTAGGGTTTATAATTATTTTTAATATTTAATTTCTAATTTTCAATTAATAATTCATTATTATGGTTGATTTTTTTCAAAATTATGTTTTATAATTTTTTAATTCAATTTTTTTTTGATAAATATTGACTATGATTATTTATGTTATAATTAATTTTTATTTTATAATAAATATTATTAAAATCATAAATTTGGTAATGTAACACAGAGTAAAACACGAAAAAGTGTAGCATGAAATTTCAGTTGGGTTTTTTTTCCTTCCAAATCATGAAGAATGATTACATATTTACTTATCTATATTGATGTAAATATTGACGTACTCATCAATGATGGGACAATACTACATAAACTATCACATAAAATGTATAATTTAAATGTGTTCATCAGTTGATATATGGCTATTTTTGTTCAAGCTACATTATATCACCTCCTATTTATATGCATTATATAATATATATTCAACAAGTTTATTTAATGGTCTCAAAAATGTAATATGACATATTAATGATGTTAGAGTTGAAGACGAAGAATAACCTATAATAGAATAATACCATTACTTTGTATCCGACTTAGGGTTAGCATTAGGGCCTATTCCGCATATAGGGGTGGGGTTTTTCAAGCGAGTGAGACCGTCTAACGGGTTAAAATTTGTAAGTTTAGTTAATATTCTTATCAAAATTCATATTTAATGATATATTTGTAATTTATATTACAAATTGATAAGTCATTATTATTTATTTAATGGAATAAAAAGAATACTTAATTAATTTATTTATATCATTGTTATGAATATTAGAAATTAAATAAATTAGTAGATTAATTTAATATTCTTCTAGATCCATGTTGTAGCCTAATATAAACCCATTAGGGTTTAATGAGATGATTTTCGAAAATCCCTTTATTAATAAAGGGGTAAATTTTTGAAATTATTATCACTTAATCCAGCCCTTCTTATGCTCTCTTGATTCATATGGTTTCCATACAGTCTAGTATTTTGTAGCCCACCCTACATCTATACAAGGTTCAGAAATACATCAGAAGATCAAGAAGTAGAATATACTTTAAAGTTAATTACACTTTTAGATTGATTTGTTTCTATGGACGATTTTGATCAAGAATGAATGTCTTGATGCTTAATCATTGTAATGTGTTTTAGATTTTTAGTGGATGGTACAATAAGTTAGTTGAAATAACAAAATTTATTTGAAAATTTAATAATTATAAATAGATGAACACTTAAATATGTTTTGTTGAAATAACTAGAATATAAAATTTTAATAAAAAAAAATGTAACTAAAAGGGAGAGAAAATTTAAATGATTTTTATAAAAAGTAATAATTATATACATCGTGCATACGTTTTTATTCTTGTAAATTTATTTAAAAACTCGTCTCAGACCCCAAATTTCATAATACGGCCTTGATTCGATCCCCTCCCTCACCAATCATAATGCCATGCTCATGTTACAAGACTATTCATATTATCCATTAATTATACTAACCAAAATTCATATTTTAAAGAATAAATATACATTCACTATAAGAAAATAATATTCAGGTGACGGAAAAATCCATCACCTGAATTTGAAATTCCGTCGTCAATAACACGGACGACGGAATGTGTTCGTCACCCGTTTCTAGTCCCTAATAAAACGGACGACGTAATTTTTCCGTCACGAACCGAGGCGACGGAATTAACGACTTATTTTTCCCTCGCTAAATTATCACCAAATTTAGTCGTCAAAATATAAAAGAAATAAAAAAAATTAAAAAAATTAGCGATAGAATTAGCTACGGAATATTTTCGTCGCTAAAAATAAAAAATTAAATATTCTCAAATGGGGAGCGAATTTGTTTCAAGGAAGTTTCGAACACTAGCACTCCCCCGATTGGTCAACTAACCGTCAAACCGCCATGCTAAAGTTGTTAGATGTGAAATGTATAATATATTATATATTTATAATAATAAATGTCTTTTTGTGAATATTCTTCTTTTCAAAATATCATAATAATAATAATAATAATAATAATAATAATAATAATAAACTATATATAAAAATAGTAATAATTAGACGAATATGAATATTATTTTCTATCTATTATATATTTTTTAATTAATCACTATTTAATATTAGATTATTTTAATTAATTTTCTCAAATATTATATATTTATAGCATATACAAAAACAAAATTAAAATTATTAAATATATGACTTAATATAATTATATTTTAAAAAATATTTAAAATATTAAATTATTATAAAATATTAAAATAAAAAAAATTTAAAAAAAAATTAATATAAAATATTAAAAAATAAAATAAAATTTAAAAATATAGATAAAATATTAAAAATATTAATTTCTTTTTTTTAGCAAAAAAGCTTAGCATTATGATATAAATATTAATTTCAAATGCGTAATTAGTAGTAATTGAAATATTAAAAAATAAAAAATTAGAAAGAATAAAATTATTAAAATATTAAAAATATTAATTTCAAATTCGTAATTAATAGTAATTGAATAATAAAAAATTAAAAAAATAGAAAAATAAAAAAAATCAAATTTTATTTTAACTACGGAAATATTCTGTAACTAAATCCGTCGCTAAAATAAATGAAAAATTAAAATTAAAAAAATATTTAACAATAGATTTTTCCGTCTTTAACGTAGTGACGGAAAAATCCGTCTCGATTCCATCGTTAAATTTAAAAAATAAAATTTAAAAATTAAATTATAACGTTTAACAACGGAATAATCCGTTGTTAAGTTAGCGACGGATATTCCGTCACTAATTTAATCCGTCGCCCGTGTCAATTAAATGGATTCCGTGACCATTTTCGTCGTCTGATTTATATTTTCTTGTAGTGGTTAAGCAAAAAGAAAAAAAAAGAATGAATATACGGATTCCAGAGCGGAAACGGCCGCATAACCGGACCAGACTAGGAAATACTGCGCGGTGGCGGCGAAGCGTCTCATCATCGGGTTTCGGAGCAGCGAGATGGCGATTACGTAGTAGATCACTACGCCGGAAACGGCCACTAACATTGGGGTGGGGGATGGAGCTTCTGCCTCGGTATTTCCGCCGTATTTTAATTGCATGAAGGCGGCAAGTTGTTGGATTGTCTCGGCAGTATGTTGCCTGAAGCAATCGGCGAACTCAGACATCAAATATATATGTACGTATATGGAAACTAGATTTTTTAAGTGAAGGATTGAAGAGAGAATTAGAGGTCATATATATATATAAATATGGAGACGAGATATTAAAAGGGAGTCGCGTGAATTAGAAGCTTATTATATTGTTTTAGTTTTATTAAAAAAGTAGTAAGTTGAATGTGTTAAGCAAGTTGGGATTTAAAGTCGATTACTAGTGGAAGAAGTGCGTGCTCATTTCTGTAACTTCAATTCTAGATCCTTCTCTACCCATGCGCCGCCACAGTGCCCCCTCAAAAAAAAAAAATTAAGGCTTAATATATATATATATATATATATATATATATATATAGAGAGAGAGAGAGAGAGAGAGAGAGAGAGATATACACTTATATAGAGCATGACTTCCGTCCACAAGTCTTATTTAAGACTATTTACGGTAGGAGCGCGCTCACGCGGGGTGCGGGGCGGCACACACCTGTCAGGTTCTTTTTTTTTATGGGCGATTTTTTGCTTGTTTTTTTCAATTTTTTTCCGATTTTCTGCTTTTACTTTTGATTTGTTCCCCAAATTTTATACCCTGAAATAAAATTAGTGAACCCTAAAATTAAAATAAATTTATTTAATTTATTTGAAATGAATATGAATTTATATCCTAAAATAGAATTAATAAATCCTAAAAAAACACAAAATAAACTCCTAAAAACCCCCCCTAAAACACAAAATAAACCATAAAAGATACAAATAAACCCCTAACATCCAGCCCCCGCCCCCTAAAAAAATCCTAAAAACCATAAAATAAACCCCTAAAAAACTTTAACCTTAAAAACCATGAACCACAAAAAAAAAAAAAAAAAATCCCGAATTCCTAAACTCTAAACATTAATTGGAATGGAAAAAAAATCACAATTCGAACTAAATAAACTAGTATAAGATAACTACCAGACGCCTTACTTTTTAATGATGCAGATGATAATTTTCCAATTTTAAGTGATACTTTTTTGTGTTGCAGTTGATACTGATTTTGCCGGATTTTTTTGACTTGCCTTTTGACCCTATCTGTCTCAAATATGCCTTATTTGCACCTGGTGCATGGAAGTTTTTGCCACACACACACTACTTAATAATGGTTAAGTACCGATGAAATCCTTTGCTACATTTTATGCAACATTTGGTGCTATACAATTAAATTTATTATTTTTTCTTCAATTTTTTTTATTCAATTTCAATTTATTGTACTGTAGTTTAACTTTACACTTATTAATTAGAGTTCATCCTACCTAATACGAGTATATAATTATTATTTTAAGAAATAATTAATTATTAATTAGAAAATAAAATTAAATATTAAAAAATAATTATATATCCTAACTAGGTGGGATGAATTCTAATTAATAAATATAAAATTAAATTAAAGCACGATAATGAGTGAACTCTTATTTTGTGCATACTTCATATTTCTTTCCGCCTTTTTAACCGTCAATGGGGACTATTCTATATTTTCACTTCATTTTTTATATCTATAAGCTTTCTTATAAGAATAGGTTTAATCCTAATTGCATTTAATTAATATTCTATTTAATAAGGGCCTTGGCCTACGTACGAATTATAAAAAAAAACTTAGTAGCCTATTTTAACGGATATATAGTAAAACCTCTATACAGTAATATTATTGGGACTAGAGAAAAATATAATTTTGGGGAGGTTATTTTTATATAGAGTTTACAAATAAAAATTATTATTATTTAAAAAAATTAATATATATTATATAACACTTGAAAATGTCCCTTCATATATATTTTAAAAATGTGAATTCAAAATGTATATATGTAACAGCCCGGTCCTGAGATAGGGATTAACGAATGGGGACGGGGTGTTATTAAGGGATTAACGAATAAAGACGGGAGATTAACAAGGAGGGTTTACGCATAAAGATATACTTTCGAAGAATAGATGATGATACTCAGGTTTACTTGATTAAAAATGAAACATGCTTTAGCGGAATAAAACGGCTAACTAATCAGATACCAATAGGCATAGACCCATTCATAGGTCAAAGCGAATAAACAGATATCAACGTGAATAAGCCTCTTCATAGGCGAAAGGAAAATATACTCAAGAAGTAGGAATAAAACTTTATAATGTATCTTTATATATAGATAACCATGTCTGGGGAAATATTCATAGAATCTCGATAATTATAATAGAACTTGAACGAAATTAGAAAGAGTGAATCAAAGTAGTAGAACACATAATGGGATTTCAAAAGAAACTTATATAATAGCAAAACAATCTTGGCAGCCAATTAACCCACATCCATAGCCACCATCATCCTTAGCATCTCAACCTGAAAATAATTAAAAAAGAGGGCGTGAGCACTAATGTATTCAGTGGGTTTTAATAAAAGCTTCTTTAATAACTCGAGAAATATCCAATAATAAACTGGCGGTATATGGAGAGCAAAATGCAAAAGCCCTCTCCATATCCGCAAAACCTTTTCTTTACTTTTGGGCCCCAACCTTGGCTCAAATCTGATGTCAACTGTACCCTTAGGCATGCCATAGGATAGAAGAGAGGTTACCTCAAATATCCCAAACGAGTTTGCGAGGGAATTAACCCAGCAGTGACTCACTTTAATGATGAAAGATCATGAATTCTGAGCTCAATCCTGGTTATAAAAGCTATTCTTCCTTTCTTAACTTAGCCTTCCTTAACCTTACTAGAATTATCGAGCTTAGAGCAACGTCTAAGACTAATCCTTTATTTAAGCATGACTTCGGCCTATAAGGATTTATTACTACTCAAAAAGGCAATGCTTAATTAGCTAAATAAACTTTAGCAAAAACCAACATTCAGATACAAGGAAATGAACGTACATAAATACGAATTGTAACTAAAGACAATTCCAAATATCTCATGCTAAGCATAAACAATACTTTAACATTTCTAGTATTTCTAAACATGCTCGAGAGCTCAATCAACATATAATATCTTTCCTTTCCTTCCTTTGACAAACGGGATTTTCGTCCGTATTTCCAAGCATAGCATGTGTGTTTTTAGTACCTTTCTTGCTCATTTTGTTGTTTTAAGTGTTGTGTTTTCATTTTATTGTGTAATAAGTGTTTTTAAACACCGTTGTGCACTTTCAGGGTAAAAACAATCGGGTCGGGGCTCAAAGGAAGATGACCGGCGCGATCCAGGTGCAGGAGCGGCGCGAGTGCGCGTCTATGCAGAGGCCTCGAAAGCACGGCAGATGGCGCGGCCTGACTTAGGAGCCCGGTGCGGGTTCAGAGAGGGCGCGACTGGGCGTCCATGCAGAGGCCCTGAAAGCACGGCACCCGGCGCGGCCCGAGCCCTGATGGTCCGGCACGACCTGCTCAGTCGCGCCCCCTGGCGCGGCCCGACCGGGGCGCGACCGAGCCCATGTCGCGCCCCCCTGTTCCGTTCTGATTTTTGGCATTTTTATTTCATTTTCATTTTATTTTTATTGTGCGGATTTGTGGGGGTATAAATACCCACCTTTGTTCAAATTAGGGCAACAATTCAATTCCTAGCCCCCAAAATTTAGAACTTAGACTTGGAGAGAAAATTTTGTAATACAAGCTTGAAGGTTGTGAAGAATTTGGAAGAAAAAGTGAAGTTTGAAGATTATTTCATTCCTTTTCAGGTTTACTCTTATCCATGATTACGATTTCTTTCTTCTTTATTTATTTTTGTTTATCTTCATTTTTAGACATGTCTAGCTAAATTTTGTAGTCCTAGGGTGATATGATTTCACATTAAATGATTGGGTGGATGGATGAAAAAACATGTTAATCCTCTCTCTTTGTATTTTCCATGAATCAATGGTTTGATGTTATCTAACTAGGGTTGGCCTCCTTGAGTTGGACTTTATGTTGATTATGTTTTGAGAAAAACTAATTAGCATTAGGAGTTGATTTATGGGACCTATTAAGTATTAAATGAGAATTTATGCCTAGTTGGATTTTTGGTTGATTAATTATGCTTGAATTTGAGGAAATTGGAGTTTAGTCCTAGAGATAGGAGAATTCCCTTTTGTTCAATTAAATCTTAGAAACTCGAGAGGGTCTAGGATTATTTTCAGAATTAATCTTGAGAGAAATTAATTTTCTTTCTAATCTTGAAACCCATCGTTTGTGTTGATGAATATTACCCTAGGATCTACCCCTTTTATTTGTTACACCTTTTAGTAGATTTGTGATTGTTTGAGTTTATTCTAGTTTATTTCAACAACTTGTTAATTTCCGCGCTTAGAGTAAAAGAAAAACCAAATTCAACCAATGATTTTGTGATGCTTGGCTTGTAAAACGACATGAATATGGTGCTTGCATGCCTTGGATTATCTAAATTCCTTGTGGATTCGACCCTGATTTTCCTTGTACTACAATCTACTTGTAAACTTGCAAGTTAAAATTGGGTATTAAAACTCTTAGTAGGAAAAATATTCCATCAAGTTTTTGGCACCGTTGCCGGGGAATTTAGTCTTATTCAAGTCTTTTTAATACTTTCCAAACTGGTTTCAATGATTTTGCAGGTTACATGAGGCAGTGGACTGGACAAAGCTCATCTTCACAGTGGCCCCCTCAGCAGTTTCAGCAGTACCCTCCATATCCATATCCATATCTGCCCTATCCTCCATACCAGCCACAGCAGCCGCCTCAAGACCGAGATCGCTCCGAGACTTAAGTTTGCCTCTCTCAACGGTCCCACAAGTCTTCCACCCAAACTTGACCTACCTTTGGCATGGTTCAAGTTTGGGGGAGGGGATATGCCAGTGGTGACCTGTTGAGCTCAAGCCTCTAGTTTCCCCTAGTTTCTCATGAACAATTTATGTTTTATGTTATTTGGTTATGTTATTTGGATATTGTGGTATGTTTATTTAGGAGAATTTGATAGCCCCGCTGATTTGTATGAATATATTTAATCGTTAGGATTTTATTTGGGCTATGTAATAAGTTATGCTCGGATTTGGGTGTGAATCTTGTTTCGATATTTTTATTATCTTTGAGCATTTATTTGTCCTCTTTGCATGAGTAGAGGAAAGCAGGATGAGATTGAGCATGACTAGGGATTTGTGTAACCTTGCCAATGATGATGAATTTGTGCAAAATTTTGAAAAATCATACATGGAAATGAGTGATTGGTGATTAGCTGTAACAACCTGGCTACCGGACTGACGGCTGTCCCCACAAACCAACACAAGTCTTTCCAGCATGCTTTTTCCTCACTCACACGCTCCCTGAGAAACTTCCCAGGGGGTCACCCTGACCCACCATTGCTCCAGGTCAAGCACGCTTAACTTTGGAGTTCTGATGGAACGAGCGCCAGAAAAAAAGATGCACCTTGTTAGTATGAGTAGCACCAATCAAATCCTTTAAGCTCTCCTCAACTGTACAGTCCCATTCCTATATAGCCTCAGAATCCCTCTCTTTCGGGTGGATTCTGAGGCTATACAGGAATGGAACTGTGTAGTTGAGGAGAGCTTAAAGGATTTGATTGGTGCTACTCATACTAACAAGGTGCATCTTCTTTTCTGGCGCTCGTTCCACCAGAACTCCAAAGTTAAGCGTGCTTGACTTGGAGCAATGGTGGGATGGGTGACCCCCTGGGAAGTTTCTCAGGGAGCGTGTGAGTGTAGACAAAGCACGCTGGAAAGACTTGTGTTGATTTGTGGGGATAACCGTCAGTCCGGTAGCCGGGTCGCTACAGAGTGGTATCAGAGCAGGTTTTGCAACTCTGCAAACCTGTTGGGTCAAATTATTTTATTTTTCTTTTTTATTAAATTCTCGTGTGATATTATAAAAGTCCTCAGCTCATCACTCACACAACAGCTAAAAGGTACACATATTTTTATGTGGTTTTTAGATTTTAAAAGTTTACATTAATTGGTGAAATGTTAAGTTTGTTTGGAAATGAAAGATTATGATTTTCCATGTTGGCGAGAATGCCTTGAAAGATTGAGTCTTACACTGATTACTTACTGATTTTGAGAATGAAATATACCTGTGGGCGTATAGGATTTTGTGTTAAACCATGTTGATTCTATTGTATACATGTGAGGAATTTGTTTATCTATGCTTTGGGCATACTTATAAATGATTGACATATGTTGATTGCACACATTGATAGTTGATTTGTGTTTGATGTTTGTGCTCTAGATGAGTACTTCGACTTGGAATTTGAGAATTTAAGATGAACTTAGCCTGTAGTTGTTAAACTTAGGCTAAACTTGTAAGAATTTGTGAAAATGTTTGAACATAGACTGATTGAGAAATTGTGCTAATTAGATGGCAGGATGGCAGATGAGACCTCGAAAGAGGTGTCATACTCGTGTTACGATGGATGAGCGGATAGAGAGGTTCTGTGCATGTATTAGTAGACCAGGAGAGGATGTGCCAGAGTTCACCGCACATTTTGTGACTTTATGGATGACTGTCTCGGGTATCGGTGGTATTACAGAGGTAGAGGCTACGGCGAGATATATTATTGGACTACCTTAAGCCTGGAGAACATGGGCTGCAAGATTTGCTGATATTTTCTCAGAGAGATCTCCACCTACTTTTGTAGAGAAAGTCTATTTCTCGAGATTCTTCACGTATGTGCTACGGACTTGGGCAGATAGACGATGTGTGGTTCCACAATTACCCATAGTGGAGGAGGATATGGATATGTTTAGAGTACCATTTACATCGGTCTTACCAGTTGAGAGGACGATCGAGATGGATCGTTCAGCACCACCTGCACCAAAGTCGCCACTTATCACTGTGGGATCGCATGATGATGAGGCTGGTCCATCCAGGACCCAGTTAGAGCCCATTGCAGAGAAGGAGGACTCGGAGGAGGATCCAGATGAGGAGCCGATGGAAGTAACTGATGGATCTACGATGCTCCACTTTCGACGTGATTTTGATGCGGAGGGGCGTCCTGGGCACTGGTATATTTCGTCGTCTCCATAGATAGATGTATAGTCATAGTAGTAGTTTGAGTAGTCTAGTATATACTGACGTTGACATTTTGTTATATTATCAGCTCAGTAGCTTTTGTTAGTCGGAAACGTTGTCGTTGTTATAAGACCATTCCGATATGAGGCATTCAGTAGTTAGCCTCTTTTTGACTTAGTGGACTAGACGGTATATTATATTTTTGATGTATAGATGATGTATGTGTGGTACTCCACTCTTTTATATAAAAGTTCCGTTTCAGGATATCTTTTAGAATTATATATACGTTGTGTATATATTTTTGGAAGGCTTTGCATATTTACATTTCATTTTCTTTACGAGATGTGTGTTTATTATTTTTATTTCTTTTGCGAATTTTTTACGCAAGTGTTGATCGATTGGACATTTGACTAGTTGAAAAATTCCAAGAAGAAGACCAAGAAATGTGAACTTGGCGGTACCGGAAGTACCGAATAACCCGCAGGGTTAGGGACCACAAATAGAAATGGAGTTCAGACGCCATAATCCCCCAACTTTCAATGGAGAAGGGGATCCACTTACAGCCGAACGTTGGGTTCGAGATCTTGAAAAGATATTTGGGTTTTTGCATTGTAGTGATAAAGAAATGGTAGCCTGTGCTCTGTATCAACTTGTGGATGATGCAGATTTCTGGTGGGAGTCCGTTCGAAGGACAATATCTGATGCAGATTGGGAAGTGTTCACCTGGGAGAACTTTAAGACAATATTGTATCAAAAGTACATACCGGCACATTATCAGCATCAGAAAGCTAATGAGTTCTGGAATCTCAAACAAGGGAGCAGATCAGTAGCAGAATATGATTTGCAATTTAATAGGTTATCTCGATACGCACCACAGACCGTAGACACAGAAGAAAAGAGGATTGAAAAATTTCGCATGGGTTTGAAACCGGAAATAGGCACTACACTGATCGGAAAGGATGAAGCAAACTAGGGTCAAATACTGAGTTGGGCACTTAGTATTGAGGCAATGCAAGGAACATCAAAGACTTCAACATCTCAACCGGTAGCTGGGGATCAGAAGGGAAAACGGAAGTGGGATGGACCACAACGAGGTTATCAAGGAAAGAATTTTCAGCATAACTATCAAGGAGGAAGGAACTTTGGACCAAGGCCTGCAGGGCAAGTGAATGTTGCGCCAAAATCTCAGGGTTATCAAGGGAATTCACCATTATAAACAACTTGTAATAGATATCACTTTGGGCCATGTGTCCAATGCTATCGGTGTGGCCGACAGGGTCACTACGCAAATAAATGCCAACAAAATTCTGGAGCACAAGAACAGCAGCAGCAGAGGCCATAGTTCAGACAGGACATGAGAAATATGAGACCACAAGGTGGAGGAGGTCGAGAAAATAACAACAACAATAGAAGTAATCCCAGACCTCAGCAAAATCAGAATCAAGGTCCTTGTGCACCACAACAAGCCAGAGCGTATGCTCTTAACCAGCAAGAGGCAGTTGGAAACCCTGGAAATTGGGCAGGTATGATTAGTTTGTGTGATATACCTGTGCTTGCTTTATTTGATACTGGAGCTTCACATTCCTTTATATCTAGAGATGTATGTAAAAGTCTCAATCTAGAGCTAGAATTAGCAGGAGAAGCCTTAGCAGTAAACATTTCCTCAGGACAAACACTTTTAGTTGATTCTGTTTGTAAGAACTTAGACTTGGTAGTAGGTGAAAAGAATTTCACAACTGATCTCTATGCTCTTGAGATGCGGGACTTTGATATTATATTTGGGATTGATTGGCTAACGAAGCAGAGTGCAACAATACGCTGTCACGAGAGAGAGATAATATTTCAGAAGCTAGGCAAGGAAGAAGTGAAGTTTTATGGAGCAAAAATGAGAAATATAATTCCCATCATTTCAGCATTAAAAGCTATAAAGTTGTTACAAAAAGGAGATTGTCAGGCGTTTCTAGTAAACCTTGTAAGCAAGAAAGGAGAAGGTTTAACAGTGGGTCAGGTACCAGTGGTACGGGAATATAAAGATATATTTCTAAATGATTTGCCAGGTCTGCCGCCAGACAGACAAGTAGAGTTCACCATAGACCTAGAACCGGGAGCAACACCGGTATCCAAAGCCCCATATCGTTTAGCACCGAATGAGTTACAAGAGTTAAAGGTGCAATTGGAGGGATTATTGGAATTAGGTTTTATAAGACCCAGTGCATCGCCTTGGGGAGCACCAATTCTATTCATCAAAAAGAAGGATGGTAATATGAGAATGTGCATCGACTATCGGGAGTTAAACAAGTTGACAGTGAAGAACAAGTATCCACTTCCGAGGATAGATGATCTTTTTGATCAGTTGATTGGTGCAAAAATCTTTTCCAAGATTGATCTACGATCTGGGTATCACCAAGTTAAGGTAAGAAAAGATGACATACCCAAGACTGCATTTCGAACAAGATATAGTCACTATGAATTTCTAGTGTTGCCCTTTGGGTTAACAAATGCACCTGCAGTCTTCATGGATTTAATGAATCGGGTGTTTCATAAATATTTGCATAAGTTTGTGTTGGTCTTTATTGACGACATACTGATCTACTCAAGAAATAAAGAAGAACACGAGGAACACTTGAGACTAGTGCTAGAAACACTAAGGAGAGAAAAGTTATATGCCAAATTCAGCAAGTGTGAATTTTGGCTAAATGAAGTAATGTTTCTCGGACACATTGTGTCAGCAGAGGGGATCAATGTGGATCCTGTAAAGGTTGAGGCAGTGAAGAAGTGGAAATCACCAACTAACATTCATGAAATAAGAAGTTTCCTCGGTTTAGCAGGATATTACCGAAAGTTCATTAAAGATTTTTCAAAGATAGCAAGACCAATGACACAACTTTTGAGGAAGAAGGTCAAGTTTGAGTGGACTGATGCGTGTGAACAGAGTTTTCAGAAATTAAAGACAAGATTAACAACTGCACCAGTCTTAACTTTGCCAGAAGGAGTAGAAGGACTCGTGATATACACGGATGTGTCTAAATTGGGTTTAGGATGCGTGCTGATGCAAAATGGAAAGGTGGTAGCATATACTTCACGAAAATTAAGACCTCATGAACTGAACTACCTAACCCATGATTTAGAGCTTGCCGCCGTCATACATGCACTAAAGATTTGGAGACATTATCTTTATGGGGTGAAATGTGAGATTTACACTGACCATAAGAGTTTGAAGTATATCTTCGAACAGAAAGAGCTTAATATGAGGCAGAGAAGATGGTTAGAGTTAGTGAAAGATTATGACTGCACGATACACTACCATCTCGGGAAAGCAAATGTAGTAGCTGACGCATTGAGCATAAAGAAACAAGGAGTGATGGGATGTCTGCTCACAAATAAGGAGGAACTTGTGAGAGAAATAGAAAAGATGGAATTAGAGTCGGTGTTTACACCAAGCTTTACAACAAGTGTGATAGCCGCAGTGGTAGCTAAGCCAGAACTACGGTCGAGAATCATAGAAGCTCAGCAAAAAGATGAACGATTAGAAAATATAAGACAAAAAGTCAAAGCAGGCGAACCGAAAGAATTTAGGGAAGATAACGATGGAGCTTTAATGTTCCGTGACAGATTATGCGTTTCTAGTGACGACACATTGAAGTAAGAAATTATGAGAGAGGCTCATAATACTCCCTACATGGCTCATCCAGGCAGCACAAAACTATACAAGGACCTGAAGCAATATTTCTGGTGGAATAATATGAAAAGAGAGATAGCTACATTTGTGGAGAGATGTTTAACATGCCAGCAAGTGAAAGCGATACATCAACGACCTTCAGGGTTATTGCAGCCATTGGAAATTCCAGAATGGAAATGGGAGCATATAACGATGGACTTTGTGGTAGGCTTACCGCGATCAGCGAAAGGAAACTCATCAGTCTGGGTCATCGTAGATCGATTGACCAAATCAGCACATTTTGTGCCAATCAAAACAATAACGGAATTAAGCAAGTTGGCGCAGATTTATGTAAAAGAAATTGTTCACTTGCATGGAATTCCAGTTTCTATCACGTCAGATCGTGATACTCGCTTCACATCAAGGTTTTGGAAAAGTCTTCAAGAAGCAATAGGAACGAAGCTGAACTTCAGCATAGCTTTTCATCCTGAAACAGATGGTCAATCAGAGAGGACGATACAAATTCTGGAGGACATGCTACAATGAGTTGTGTTGGACGGGAACACAAGTTGGGAAGACGTTTTACCCTTGGTGGAATTTGCTTATAACAACAGATACCAATCAACTATAAAAATGGCACCATATGAAGCCTTGTATGGTCGCAAATGCAGATCGCCCCTATACTGGGATGAAGTTAGAGAAAGAAAATTTTTGGGTCTAGAGATCGTGCAAACCACTATCAAGATGATCGACCAAATTCGAGCAAGAATGAAAGAAGCACAAGACAGACAGAAGGCTTATGCAGACAAGCGTAGAACAAACCTAGAGTTCCAAGTTGGTGAAAAGGTTTTCTTAAAGGTATCTCCAACACGGGGTGTTGTGAGATTCGGAAAACAAGGCAAACTGAGACCAAGATTTATTAGGCTATTCGAGATACTAGAAAGAATTGGTGAGGTTGCTTACTGATTAGCTCTACCGCCAGACCTGTCACAAGTTCACGATGTGTATCACGTTTCAATGCTCAGAAAATACATGTTTGACCCAGAACACGTTATCAAAGAAAGTGAGTTAGTTCTACGTTCCGATATGACGTACGAGGAAAAACCCCACGAAATTCTTGATAGAAAAATTCAAGTCCTAAGAAGCAAACAAATTCCATTGGTGCTTGTGCAATGGAATCATCATGATCGAACTGAAGCAACGTGGGAACTAGAAAGCAAAATAAGACAGCAATATCCTGAGTTATTCGAAGGTACGTGAATTTCGGGATGAAATTCTTTTAAGGGGGGAAGAGTGTAATACCCTAAAATTTTATTATCTAAATTTAATTAGGAATATACATCTAATAGTTAGAATAATTGAAATATCCAAAACTTTTGAATATTAAAATAATAGCCTATGATTGTTGAGTAGGTTAAATAGACCCTTGATTTTTATTTTTATTTTTATTTTTTTTAAGTTTTTTTGTAGGTAAGTATGCTTGTTGAGCAGATTAGTGAGGCCTGAGTTATTGTTGTATTTTTATTACAAACCGTTATTTTATTTTTTTTTATTTTTTATTTATTTTTATTTTATTTTTTTTCTAAACCTAAAAGGTGCTTGTTATTATCACTTCGGGTATTAAAAGATGATTTTAGAATATAATCATATATGATCCTAACAATTAATTATCTAGATAAATATAATTCTATTTAATTATTATCCTATTATATATTATTATGTCTATCTAAATATATTATTATTTTATTTGAAAAGCAATTAAATTATCTAAGTATATATACACTTACGGGAATGCTAGTTATATATATATATGTATATATATAGGACAATTAAGTTATAGTAAGCCCACTTGTGTGTATATATATATATATATATATAAAGAATTGAAAAATGAAGATTAGGATGATTATGTAATAGATTTTAGTGTGTGCACGTGTCCTTACTTTATTGTTGAGGTGGAATGTAGTAAGTTATACATTTGTACTAATATGAATAGGGAATTTAACCATCACCCCTGTTTAACTAAGAAAAATAATATAGCTTGTAGAACCGTAAACCCTCATCCATTAAAAAAAAAAAAGAAAAAAAAAGAAAAAGGAGACTTTTGCAGCTGATTCAAGGTCAGTATGTGTACATTATCAATCTTATAAATATATCTAAGTTAATTTTAGGAGTTGAATTTAAGGTTATTAATATAATATTAAGAAATTGGATTGTTAGTCGGAATTAGCGGTTCTTCATGATGATTAATTAGTTGAATCATTTAATTAATATGATAGACATGAATTACTAACCTGACTAATTTGTGATTATCACTTTACTGTATTAAGTAAATTTCTAATGGATTTATATTAATATTATGAAAATAGATTATATATCAGTTTATATATTTAAATATATATAGGTTTTAACATATAAGCGCTATTAAATTAAGAATTACATAATATTGTTTTAACTTTACAAAAAGCATGATGTTTTCCCTACTTAATCATGTATTATGTAAGTATTATTTCATTAATTAAAATGGCTTAATGAATGTAAATAATAATATTTGTATGATTTAACAATTAGAGGATGTCAATTTGTTAATCACCGAGTTAAAAACTCAGAAGATACTGAATAAAATTAATAGAAACTTAATTTCAAATGGAGCTTAGGAATTGAGTTTTGATATGGGTCATTTAGTTAAACTAAGCAAAGGCTGGTTATTGTAGGCCTAGAAGAGCTAGCAGAACCTGAGCAGAACCAACTCAGAGATTGAAAGTTTATCTGTGTTACAAATTTATCATCCAGGTGAGCTACTATATCTTTGCAAATTATATCTTTCGAGTTATTAAGCTCTGCTTTGTTAAAATTGCATATGTGACTATCTGAGTGAAATATTTATATGCTACTGTATGTTGTCGGAGTCTCATATACCAGCGTTGTGTCAATGTGAGTAGCTACAGTATGCATGCATTATTTGTCCTGCCCTACTCCTTGTCGGTGAGATTAAAATGAAACACTTATGGGTTATACTCATTGGGTATACTTGGTCATACTCAACTTTACGCGTGGTGATGTAGTACGGGTTGCGGACAGTGACTGGTTATACTCTTAAGCTCTTCACGATAAAATATTTTGGTGAACTTAGGTTGCTTTCAATTTTAAAATCTCCTAAGCTTCACTACCTGCATGAATACAGATAGATTACTTTAACAAAATGATTTACATAACTTGAATTGTAAAAACTTGCCCACTGAGTGGACTAGTACTCAGCCCAAATATTTTCAAATATTTTTCAGATCAGTAGGCTGGCGCGTGGAGGTGACGATGCTGAGAGATGGGCTTTTGTTATTTACGTATTTTCCCATTGTCTCTTTTTGTTAAGTATTCTGTTGATAATGAAGTTTCCGCGCTTGTAATATCCTTTTGTTAAACACTAAGAGCTCTGATCTTGGTGTTATGAATAGGTATATATTATTATATAACATGTTTGATTATTCTGAGTCTTCTGTTGAGATTCTGTTAATCAGGTTACCCCCTTTCTTTCTTGCTTCTTAATTCCAACCCCCGTGGCGTCCATTTCCACGGTCTTTCGGGACCGGGGCGCTACATTAGCATATAGATTAAATTATGAAATTTTGGCATGACTTGCATATTGCGTGAGATTTGGGCCTTATTATTTTTCCTTGTTTGAGAGTTCTCTTCAAACAATGCTAGCATCTCCAGAACTTGCTTTACAAACTCATGAAATTATGTATGTGCTCTAAGAAACATGAAGATGACCTAAGGTGGTTATTGTTTAAATTCTTGAGCCTAGAATTTTCTTTTGCTACTAAACACATCCTTGTCTGCCCCTTTTGAGCTTTAATGGTCTTTATTTTTGTTGAAAAGACAAGGATAGTGGGATTTATGAAAATAGTAGGCTTGGAATGACAACAACGGGGGAGCATATAACGAAAAGTGTTTCGAGAATGAGGAATATGATTCTAGCCTTGATAAATTCAAAGTGAGTCCTTCTCTCAGAAATAGAAAAGAAAGCAAAAGAGTGAAGATAAAAGAAAAAAATGAGAGAAGAAAAGAACAAATGATCACTCTAGCTCGTGTTTTGTAGGTAAAGAAAAGTATATAGGAGAAGTGAACCGAAAGAAGGCTAAGGATTGTCCGTTGTATTGCTACATTTTCCCCTAGAAATTTGTGGTGAGTAGAAGAAACAATACAAGAAAATCAGAAATAGACAACAATCAATAGACAACGGGTTTTTCTAAAACCGTTGTCTTTATCAATATAGACAACGGCTATACACTCAGCCGTTGTCTATCTCCGCGTTTTTTTATTTTTTTATTATTTTTTCTACATGCAACGGTCAACTGAACCGTTGTCTAGCTATGAACAGACAACGGCTTCTCCTTAACGGTTGTCTATCTCCGTTGTCTCTTTAGACAACACTATAGAGACAACGCCTTATTTGACCGTTGTCGTATTGAGAGATTGAAACGACGTCGTTTCATCTAAAAATTAAATTTTTTTAAGCGGATCGAATTCTTCTTCTTCTCATTTCCCACCATTTAAAAAAAACCCTAACACAAACACAGCCGCTCCTCAACTCTAGACGTCGGCGTCCAAAATAACACAGCTCCACTGTCGTCGTCTTCTCCAACGCATAGCGCCGCCGTCGTCAAAGCAGACCTCTGCTGCTGCCGCCGTCTGCAAGACATAACGCCACCGTCGTCTGTAATATGGAGCACGCAGCAACACAGCTCCGCCATTTTTTTAGTCTCTCTCTCTCTCTATCCCTCTCCTTAAAAATTACGTCATGGAATTGGAAGATATGGAACTTGATGTGAGGTTTTATTGCACAAAATTGAGGGGTTTTTTATTGAGTTTTCGATTCTTCTCATTTCTAAATTTTGTTGTTCTTTTCTTTATGTGAATTGGGCTGTTGATTGTGTGAGGGTTTCTATTGTTTATGTAGTTCTTTGCTCTTTTTTTTTCTGTGGAATAATTATGTTTGTGAATTGGGGCAGAAGTTCATTTCTCCTGGTTATAAATGAATGGTTATGGTTAATTGACTCCAGTTCCATGTTTTATTTCTGATGATTCTTGTTTCCCTTCTGTTATAATGTGTATTTGTTGATCAGTTTTAGTCATTTTCTTTTTAAAATGCAATAGTTTGGTTTTCCAGTTCTTGCAGAGTAGAATGGTACTGAGATGAACTCTAGCTTTTAAGATGAATGTATCAAGTTATTGAGCTCTGTGATGGGCATAATACGATTGGTGAAGGCACGCTGAATTAATTTTTGCATATGAACATGATTTCCCTGTCATTTAGCATCCTGAATCTGTCAGGTTATAATGATGTATTAGCAAAAAATGAAAAGGTTTAGCCTTCTACACAGAACTGAGGCAGAGAAGCTGATCTTTATTCTTGGCAGGTGTTTATCGACGTTGTTTACTTGAAGTTCTGCTTCTAGATGAAATGGATGACTGCAGGTCCAGTTTTGGAGCAGGTAGATGATCTAGAAACTCTACATAATAGATATCTGTGGAACAATTTATGTTCTGGGGTTTACATATACTCATATGCTTTGTTATAATCGAAATTGAGAAATATTTTTTGTAACTATATAGTGTAGAAGTCGCCCAATTAATTAATTAATTTGAGGATATAATACACGTTAAAGATGCTCTGCACCTACTTAGAATATGCCAAAATATTAGGTGTAACAATTAGAGGCCAATTAAGAAAATATTTGCAAGTCAAATAGATAGGAAAATTGGGTGGGGAGGTGTCTCAATTATTTGTCTAACTGTCATGCAATAAGCAGCTTCTTTCTTTTCATATATTTAAATTTTCTAATTTCTTGACCCACCTCCTAATTTTTTTCTTTTTTTTTAATATACACAAGTTATTCAAACGTTTGAAAAAAAAATATGACACTACAATCTGGCCAAATCTAAGAGGGTTGCTTGGTTTGAAAAGATGGTTTATTTATTAATTCGGAGTTTAACTGTGGATTTAAGATTCAAATTAGGAGCGATTTCAATTATTAATCTAAGGTTAGAAAAATAATGATTTTTTGCCATTCAAATCCAGATTAAGAACATGGCTTGTGAGTGCTGGAAGTAGCTTATTTCGTGTCTTCTATTAACTTGTAACTTTTAATTACACATGATTGAATTGTGTAATTTTGTACATGTATTGATACATAATGAATTGATGTTTCTGCTAGAAAGATTTTACGCTATAATCGATTAACTTTCTGCCTCCATATAATTAGTAAGCACTACATTAATTTCTGAACATGATGTTGGCCCATAAATATGTGGAGCAATCAGCAGGATCAGAACTCTCTTTAAGAAAGCAAAGTGAAAAAAAAAATCATGGTGGTCATTTGGGTGGTGAATAAGTCTACCTTGTACTGGTAATAAGAATTAATAAAAGGAATATATGTATATATTTTCTTTATCAAACTTAATACGTCTGCATCTTTTTGTATAGTCAGCTTTATAGCTGTTTTTGACGTGTAGATCTCTGTATATATAAATATGTACTAAATGGAGCTTGCTAATTTTTGTAGATTTTTTGGTAGAAATTGGAACTACAGAAACACAAAAGCGCTCAGTCATTAGCCAGCAAAAAGGAGTACTTCTATATCAATATTATTATTGGAAGTTGAACTGCTAAAGTGAGTTCTCAATTTCTGAATTTTGGCCTTTAAATTCTTGCAAGTCTTTGAATTATTTATGCACGTGTTCTTTTGAAACGGTGTCCGCAACAACCCGATTCAAAGCACTGTGGGTTCTATGTCATGCGCTATATGAGAGATATTATTGAAAATTGTGGATAATCCTGACACAATTTCTCTGCCTTTAGTGGTAATGGTCATGAAAAATATATTTATTTCATTATGCTCTTATTTTTAAGTTAACTATTTAATATGTGTTATATATGCATTAGTTTTCTGGAGGATATTACACAAAAAATGAAATCGATGAAGTTCGTAAAGAGTGAGCTGAGTGTGTCCAAGATTTTATAGATTGACAATGTAAGTTTCATACCACAACTTTGTTTCTTTTAAAATGATATTGATGCAATATTTAATGGATTACTTAGATTTTTTTTTTTCATTTATTTTTTGTTGTATTTAGTTGATTTCAAGTAGAAGAGAAGTGAATGAGCAGGAGGATGGAAAGAATAGACCATTTGGGAGGTTTTCATAAACTTTTTACTTTTGAGTATTTGGATATTAGTTGTTTGGTTGAGTATTTGGATATGAACTAATGTATTTGGATCTTTTACTTGAGTATTTTGGATATTTGGATAAGTATTTGGGATTTTGAATATTGATGAATGTAATTGTACATTGTATTTATTATGTTATATGAAGTTCATTATTGTTTACTTTTAATTATTTGGGATTTTGGGAAAATTTGTAAGCAAGCAGGTCTGGAATTACATTTAAAAAACCTAAAAAATGAAAAAAAAGGACAATGGTCAGAAAAACGTTGTTGATTTTTTTAAAAAATACAACGGTCAATATACACGTTGTCTATAATGTAATAGACAACGGCTACAAACAAAAATCGTTGTCTTTTAGAGTATAGACAACGGTTATTACATCAATAGACAACGTCTTTAACAAATAGTTGTCAATATCTTTTCGTCCGTATTTCCAAGCATAGCATGTGTGTTTTTAGTACCTTTCTTGCTCATTTTGTTGTTTTAAGTGTTGTGTTTCATTTTATTGTGTAATAAGTGTTTTTAAACACCGTTGTGCACTTTCAGGGTTAAAACGATCGGGTTGGGGCTCAAAGGAAGACGACCGGCGCGACCCGGGTGCAGGAGCGGCGCGAGTGCGCGTCCATGCCGAGGCCTCAAAAGCACGGTAGATGGCGCGGCCCAACTCAGACCAAGGAGGCGCGACCAGCTCGGTCGCGCCACCCGGTGCGACCCGAGCCAGTCCCGGTGCGGGTTCAGAGCGGGTGCGACCGGGCGTCCATGCAGAGGCCCTGAAAGTACAGCACTCGGCGCGGCCCGAGCCCTGATGGTCCGGCGCGACCTGCTCAGTCGCGCCCCCTGGCGCAGCCCGACCGGGGCGCGACCGAGCCCGTGTCGTGCCCCCCTGTTCCGTTCTGATTTTTGGCATTTTTATTTCATTTTATTTTTATTTTTATTGTGCGGATTTGTGAGGGTATAAATACCCACCTTTGTTCAAATTAGGGCAACAATTCAATTCCTAGCCCCCAAAATTTAGAACTTAGACTTGGAGAGAAAATTTTGTAATACAAGCTTGAAGGTTGTGAAGAATTTGGAAGAAAAAGTGAAGTTTGAAGATTGTTTCATTCCTTTTCGGGTTTACTCTTATCCATGATTACGATTTCTTTCTTCTTTATTTATTTTTGTTTATCTTCATTTTTAGACATGTCTAGCTAAATTTTGTAGTCTCAGGGTGATATGATTTGACATTAAATGATTGGGTGGATGGATGAAAAAGCATGTTAATTCTCTCTCTTTGTATTTTCCATGAATCAATGGTTTGATGTTATCTAACTAGGGTTGGCCTCCTTGAGTTGGATTTTATGTTGATTATGTTTTGAGAAAAACTAATTAGCATTAGGAGTTGATTTATGGGACCTATTAAGTATTAAATGAGAATTTATGCCTAGTTGGATTTTTGGTTGATTAATTGTGCTTGAATTTGAGGAAATTGGAGTTTAGTCCTAGAGATAGGAGAATTCCCTTTTGTTCAATTAAATCTTAGAAACTCGAGAGGGTCTAGGATTATTTTTAGAATTAATCTTGAGAGAAATTAATTTGCTTTCTAATCTTGAAACCCATCGTTTGTGTTGATGAATATTACCCTAGGATCTACCCCTTTCATTTGTTACCCCTTTTAGTAGATTTGTGATTGTTTGAGTTTATTCTAGTTTATTTCAACAACTTGTTAATTTCCACGCTTAGAGTAAAAGAAAAACCAAATTCAACCAATGATTTTGTGATGCTTGACTTGTAAAACTACATGAATATGGTGCTTGCATGCCTTGGATTATCTAAATTCCCTGTGGATTCGACCCTGATTTTCCTTGTACTACAATCTACTTGTAAACTTGCAAGTTAAAATTGGGTATTAAAACTCTTAGTAGGAAAAATATTCCATCATCCTTCCTTGTACAGAGATCAATCTGGCAGAGCAAAATATTTTATTGGATATTTCATTTGCCCTATATGCTTCTAGAGCTTATTAGCTCAAACTTTAGATGAGTATACATTTACCCACCTCAACTACTAGAAAGAAGGTAAAGCAATGAGGTGAAGATCCTTCTCCGGATTTTCACGGGGCTCACTTTCTCCTACAAAAGTCGAATCATCGACTTAGCGACCTCTTTTGAAGAAATCGAACATCTAGAACAAGAAATAACAATAACTAACCCAGAGACCCTAATCTAAGACTTAAATACAGATTGCACGACTTAATGACTTAATAAAATTCGAGAAGAATTTATTTGGAGGAATCATACTTTGATACTCGAATTTTGGACAAAAATAACTCAAGAAGTGTACTTAAAATAACTCGGAGATAGCTTGAAAATCTTCTTAAATTAAACTTGAACATAACTCAGGAAAAACACGACTCGAAAAGCTCTGAAAGAGGGTACGAAAATAGCCGGAAGAATCGGCGTGGAACAACACGGGAGGGGCACCGCCACGGCACACACCGGCGCCGGCAGGCAGCCCTCGCCGCAGCGCACCCCTGTGCAGGCGGGCACCCCCCCGCCGCGGGGGGTGTTGCGCGGCAGCGCACCCCCCCGCCTCGGCGGCCTCTCTCTACGCCCAATTTCTAGGCAATCTTTTCTGGGCAAACTTCTTTTCTTCTGGGTTTCTTCGGTGTTCGTCGATTCCTTCGACGAATACGAAGAACACTTATAAAATTTTAAAAACATGCTTCAATAATTTAAATTAACATGAAACTGCATGTTTTAACTTAAAAAGAAATCAACATTATAACGGCATAATCACGATAATCCTCTTTAAACATTTAGAATAACGACGAAATCTTTAGATATAACTTGAACGGGACTCAAATGGAATAAACGAGGCTAATTACAAGAATTAATAACGAGAATCATAACGACAGGAATAAAGCGAACAATATAACGTAAACGTTATTAACTTGGAACTTCAATAAAAATCGAAATACTAACTTTAGATGGAAATAAATGAATAATAACGAAGAACATGAAGAACGGAAAGTAAATGTGGAATTGAAAGACGGAAAAGAAATGGAAATCGAGACCGACGAACAAGAATGGACGGGGTTAGGTGCGTCGAAGGAAGGTGGCTAGCTCGGCATCTCGTCGAGTTGCAACGGTGGTAGAGCCGCCCGCTACAACCCAACGGCGCCCCTAGCACCTTCCCTCACCGCATCCCTTCCACGCCACTTCGCTCATCATCTTGCAGAACACTCATGAAGAACACCTTTTTACTTCGACAGAACTTCGACTTTTCTCTCGACTCTCAAGCTCTCAACTTTCCAAAAGGTTGGAATGAAATGAATGGTGCAAAATGAATGAAGGGGTGGCCTTCTATTTATAGGAAAATCTTTGGCTTCCAAGGGAAGCCACTTCAGTGCAAGAATACTGCAAAAGTTACCCCGGGTTCGGTTAAAAGCTGCTTTATTCGATGTCGAGGTCCAAATGACTTCAGACATGAAATATAAAAATACCGGGAGACACGTTGGCTCGAATACTAGTGAACCAACTTGATTCGTGATGAAGACGAGGTTGTCAGAAGAAAGACGAGCAAAGATTCCCATTTTGGAATTACTTTTTACTATTCACTCAGATTGACAGATTTTGTTCCTGAGCATTCAATTGACCTCAGAATGGAAATCCGTGAATGCCAACGGAATCCTTGAGTCATTTCCCATAAGAGGGGCCTGACAGAATTAGACTCGAATCAACAAGGAGGATTTAGTAAATTTCTCAAAACGCGAACGCACGCAAAAGTTACTATTCATTCTTCCTTTAAATACGTTTTTCATCACCGGGACCTCAAACGACATCAGATTTAAAATCCGAAAACACCAGCATACTCTTTGAGTTAAAACCTTTCTAAAAGACCAAAATTGTCCATAACAGAGTTAAGATCACATTTTCCGAAAAGACGATTTCACGAAAACTGACCCCTAAAGTCGTGACTGACATCTGACCTTAATTAACCTTAATTAAATTTCTTCCTTAACTTCTTAATTATTATTAAGAATCCTCTAAACCTTAATCGAAAATCTGGGGTGTTACATCCTACCCTCCTTAAAGAAATTTCATCCCGAATACTAACCATGATAAACGATATCAGGGTACTTTTTGAGTAGCCCGGATTCGAGCTCCCATGTTGCTTCTTTTGAACCATAATGGTTCAAGATAATCTTTATAAGATTGATCTCTTTGTTCCTTAACTTCTGTATCTTTTGATCCACAATGGCCTAGGGTTTCTCTTCATATGCTAAGTCCTCATCCAGGACTATCTCTTCCTTATTAACCACGTGTTCTGGATCAAACACGTACTTTCTCAACTTTGAGACATGAAAGATGTCATGAATGTCACTCAGGTTGGGTGGTAAGGCCAACCTGTAGGCTACTTCATTCACCTTCTCGAGAATTTCAAAAGGTCCAATAAATTTGGGCCTTAACTTGTTTCGTTTGCCAAAACGAACCACTCATCTTGACGGAGACACTTTCAAGAACACTTTATCTCCAATGTCGAAACTGAGTTCTATTCTTCTTTGATCTGCGTAAGCCTTCTGTCTATCTTGAGCCTCCTTGATTTGCTGACGAATAAGCTCAATCTTCTGGACAACTTTCTGGACCATTTCAGATCCAACTATCCTCCTCTCTCTAACTTCGTCCCAATACAGGGGCGATCTACACTTCCTTCCGTACAGGGCTTCATAAGGGGCCATGCTGATCGATGACCGGTAGCTGTTGTTGTACGCAACCTTTACCAATTGTAGCAACTCCTTCCAGCTGCTTCTTTGATCGATGACTACTCCTCTAAGCATGTCTTCAAGAATCTGGATAGCTCTTTTGGACTAGCCATCCGTTTGAGGATGAAAGGCCTTGCTGAAATTGAGCTTTGATCCTATTGCTTCTTGTAGGCTCCTCCAGAGTTTGACGTAAATCTCGCATCATGATCCGATATAATTGAGACCGGCACATCGTGCAATCGCACAATTTCCCTAACATACATCTGGGCTAAATGATTTAGCCCATCTGTCATAATAACAGCAATGAAATGTGCTGCTTTTGATAATCGATTCACGATTACCCAGATAGCGGTATTCTACCGCTTAAACTTTGCTAATCCTACCACAAAGTCCATACTACTATGATCCTACTTCCATTCAGGAATTCCTATGGGTTGGAGCAAACCAGAAGGTTTTTGATGCAAAGATTTTTCTTCCTGACAGTTTAAACACCTTTCCACGAAGGTGGCTATCTCTCTCTTCATGTTATTCCACCAAAAGTTCCTCTTGAGGTCTTGATACATCTTGGTGCTTCCAGGATGTGATGTATATGGCGTGTCATGTGCTTCGCACATAATTTCTTCCTTTAGTTCTTCCTTACTTGGCACACAAGGCCTTCCTTTGAATAAGAGCGCGTTATTGGCGGCTTCTGCGAAGTCTTGCGAGCTATTCGACCTTGCTTCAAGTCTTTTCTTCTCAAGAAACTCATTTCATTTCTAAGCCTTAACTATCCTTTGCCTCAGGTCGGGATGAGCGACTATCGCGGTGATTTGTGCTTAAATGATTTCAGGTGGTGTTAGCACCTCGATTCTTAACTCCTTGAATTCCTATCGAAGCTCCTTCTTAACTTGAACGAGTCCTAACTCTACCTTCTCCTTCCTACTTAGGGCATCAGCTACCATATTTGCCTTACCTAGGTGGTAGTGAGTCGTGCAGTCGTAATCCTTTACGATGTCTAGCCATCTTCTCTGCCTCATGCTAAGATCCTTTTGTTTGAAGAAATACTTTAGGCTCTTGTGATCTAAGAAGACTCTCACACTTGGCTTCGTAGAGATAGTGCCTCCAGATCTTCAGCGCATAAACAACCGCTGCTAGCTCTAGGTCATGCGTGGGATAGTTCTCCTCGTGATTCTTAAGCTGCCTTGAAGCATAAGTAATCACCTTTCCTCTCTTCATTAGCACGCATCCTAATTCTTTTCTTGACGCATCAGTGTAAACTACAAAATCTTCATTTTCTCCCTGAATGGCCCACACCGGGGCTGTGGTTACATCTTCTTTAAGGTCTGGAAACTTTCCTCATACTCGGGCATTCACCTAAACTTGAAGTCCTTCAATAATCGCGTCATAGCCTTAGATATTGATGAGAATCCTTCGATGAATTTACGATAGTATCCCGCGAGTCTTAGAAAACTTCTTATCTCATTCACGTTCGAGTTGCTTGCAGCTTCAATCTTAGTTGGATCCATCTTGATTCCTTCTAGTAAAACTATATGACCTGGAAGCATAACTTTCTTGAGTCAAAACTCACACTTACTAAACTTAGCGTTAAGCCTTTCTCTTCTTTAATTTCTCCAGCACCACCCTTAGGTGCTCTTGATGCTTCTCTTCATCCTTCGAATAGATGAGGATATCATCTATGAAAACTAGTACAAACTTGTCTAGATACGGGTGAAAAACCTGGTTTACTAAATCCATAAATACTGCTGGGGCGTTGGTCAATCCGAATGGCATTACCACAAACTCGTAATGTCTATAGCGAGTCCTAAAAGCAGTCTTAGGAATATCCTCTTTTCGAATCTTCAGTTGATGATACCCAGATCTTAAGTCTATCTTTGAGAAGACACTTGCTCCCTTAAGATTTGATCAAAGAGATCATCTATTCTTGGGAGAGGGTATCGATTCTTGATGGTCAGCTTATAAAGCTCTCTATAGTCGATGCACACTCTCAATGTGTCATCCTTCTTCTTCACGAACAAGATTGGAGCTCTCCAAGGTGACATAGTAGGTTGGATAAAACTTAGGTCTAATAACTCTTGCAGTTGAACCTTGAGTTCTTGCAACTCCTTAGGCGCCATTCTATAAGGAGCTTTTGAACTGGTGCAGCTCCTGGTTCTAAATCGATAGTGAATTCCACTTGCCTATATAGTGGTAGTTCTGATAGCTCCTTTGGAAATATGTCTTGGAAATTTTCTTGTGCCTGAAACGCCTTCTATTGCAAACTCTCATTCTTCTTTCTTCGTCGCGGCTGCTTTTCGACGGTATTCTGACTTTATAACTTCTGCTGGAGATCACCATCACTTGCAGACTGTTGTGTCTGAATTTGACTCCACACGCAAGACTACTTTGAACACGTGTATCATCATACATCACTTGTTCCCTAGCATTATATCATGTCACATTAGTGTTTAAGTTTTTATTTTATTATTTCCTAAAATAAAAATAGCATACCTTTCATCAACAGTATTATACATAACCCAGAATTATATTTCCTGCTGAGTCTTATCAATCATTTCTCTTGCATCAATGTATCTGATTCTGAATGGTGACATCATTTTTTCTGTAGGCTTCAACACTTCATTTCCTCTTGTTTTCATTCTTCTGCCTTCATCTATTATGTTCTGTATTAAATTCTTCATGTTGTCAGTTAGTAAAGTTCATGCTAATACACTGAGTAAGGAATGCTAACATAGTTAATAAGGAATGCTAAAAAAAAGATTATCATAAACCTAGCGAATATAATCCATGATATTTTTATGTAGGATGCTAATACAGTGAATTAGGAATGCTAAAGAAACATAATTTTAATGCAAACGAAAGATTAATAATTACCTTTCCTTTGTCTGACATAGTTTGTCCCTCTTTTAATTTTGCATCCTACATAATATTGATTCAATAAAAAATTATATACTATATAAAATAATTGAATGATTTAGGAAATTATTTTTTGAAACAATGACTGAACAAAATTCACCTTTCCTTTCTCTATCACTGACAGATTCCCTTTCAAAGCTGCTTCCTGTATGATATTCATCGAATACATATTTTAAGAATAAACTACATATACAATAATTTATGAACTATTTTAAAACCCATACCTGATGATTGTTTCTTATACAATTTTCAATCACATTTGCTCCATCAACCACATTATATATTGGAATTTTTTATATGTTAATTTAATAAAATTGAAACTAATATTGTGATCAAGAAATGCTAACAAAGCATATATTACATGCTAACGAAAGATAAATAATTGTTGAAATTATTAGTTTTGAAAGAAATACCGCAGTATTGTCTGCAAAGGAATCGTTCACACCAGTTGTTTCATCAACATGCTTGTCTTGATGAAATATGTTACCAGAATTAATTTCTTGTGTAACTTTGAGCACATCACACCATGCATCATCACTAATGCCAAGGCTGAAGCTTGGTATGTCTTCAACTTTCTTCTCAAATTCTGATCTCTTTGCTAATGCTCTCTCAATCTATTCTATTGCAGTTATGCGTTCTGGATCACTCCAGAATTCATCATCATCTTGTGTTGTAGGTAGTTCATTTTGAGCATCTTCTACCTCAGGTTTAACAATTGTTGGTTTTCGAAGAAGAAGTTGTTGTGCTGTTTCAAATGACTTTTTAAAAAATAAGTTCTCCAACATATGTTCAGGTACACCTTGCACGGTTTTCATCAGCTTCAGTATAATATCTGCCATCATCTTTGACTGCTCAATTATCAAATCTGCATTTTCTTTGACTTCATATTTGTTCATTTCTTATTTTGCCGATCAACAGTGCGAGAAGTCTCTAGATCATTGTCGACAGCAATGTTTGAAGGTGCTTTTTCTTCACTCTGATCTTTAATCTCATTTGTCTTATGTGGATTGTTTTTTAAAAAATCTTCATATGTGTATGGTTCATACACATGTCCTCCTCCAAACCCTTCTGATTTCAGCTCTGCAGCCTGCCTTTTGCTTAACAAACCATATGTCCAGCCTTTGAATGTTGGAATTGAATGATCAACGTGTCTCATGTATGGTACAACTCTGTCAACATAGAACACCTAAGGCAAAGCAATTTATATTTGGTAAGGATTGTAAAAATAAATAAACCATATTGATAATTATGAGAATCTGTAAAGATATGTTTTACCATCAAGAATAGGGTAGGTCCATTGAAGTATCTATCTTTGTTTATCTTCCAGAAAACTGCTTGATACATTAAACATCTCTTTGTGTAATCACACCAGTCATAATGACGAATTTTTTCAACATCAGAAAGTACATGCATCAGTTGGGGTGTACATAGCCATTTCCAGTCGACTCTATGAGGTAATTGATAAGAAGAATCATGAAATGTATCTTGAACCAATAACCTCCATTCGTATGAGATAGCATTATTTTGCAGATATCAATAGCTAAAATTCTGTTTGGCTCCTTTGTGAAACAATTTCTCCATTGCTCAAGCAAAACACATGGTTCAAATCTATGCATTTTTTCTATCCTTCCAATACCTCTAGGAAACCCCATTATCAGAGACACATCAGTTGAATCTATATGCAGTCTTCGACCTCTCTTTAAGGCCAACTCAGAACTCTCGGGATCAAAGCTGTCTAATAACCAGTAGCTTAAAATTTGTGGCATTTCCTTCACACGCAAGTGAAGTATGCTACCAAAACCAATTGATTCAACAGCTCTCTTCTGTTCATTTGTAAAAACCTTAATTGTATCACACAGAATTGATGGACTGGTTCTGCTTCTCAGAACAGGGTAATTTTTGGAGGGAGGTATTTCTTGCGAGCTGCAGTATTGAATCTTGGAATTTGATTTTTCAGCAGGTTCTGTTAAGTTCATACACTGACCTTCTCTTAGTTGGTTAAAGAATGTCAAAGCCAATGTTGTAGATTTAGATTGTGAATCATCATCATCTTTGTGAATCCCTTTCTCTTCATTAGGTACTGGTATGATTGCTTTATTGTCGTATTCTTTTGCGGACCTTTTTCTTTTGTTTCTTGATGTTATTTTTTTGAATTTATTATTCATAGTGAATATCAGTATAACAAAAAATGTATGCTATTCTAAAACAGAAATCTATACTAATTTGATGATATGTAAATGATAGATCATATATGTATATATTTTCAGATGTTTGTTTTTGTATGCAGAAAAATGCAGGCTAACTTTAAGTAATATAAGGCTAACAAAACAGAATACGAATGCTAACATATACATATTTTTAGAATGCTATCTATAAGTAACATAAATAATTATAGGGACATGTATGTACGCTAAGGAATATGCATGTTTATGACAATTTATAGATTTAAGCGAGAAAGAGAAATATCTTCTAACATCCAAATTTGTCACAATTTATATTTATATATTTTTTTATATGATGTAGCAGAGAGAATGCAATTCATAAGTCAGAACTTCATATCGATTAAATTACAATATAATATGCTAAAATAGAATGTAATTCCGTAAAAAAATCTAGTGAAATGTTAGAATATCTAGAAAATTACTATTTCTATTCTTTTTCTTAAAATATTTTGCTGTGACCTTTTAATTAATGAAAACTACAGAAAAAATTTCTGAGCACTTAGTTCGTAAATCTGACGAAGTAATAAATCTTCAATATTTAATGAAAAATGTTGAGATTCATAAGTATATTACCTTCTTGTTGTGCTATCTTTTTCATCGATTGGCGTTTTTTAGCAGCATAGTATATATCACTCATCGTCTTCCTCATTTTTGTATATCTTTCTGCGAAGAACCCTAGCAATGGTCGTCATTTCTCTCAATTTGTTGTTCTGAATTTGCTTTGATGTGTGAAGTGCTCTGTGAAATGTTGTGACTGTGAGAAGTACCTTTTTTCGTTGTACAATTTTTTAGATTTATATTATTATTATTTTTACAATTTATTTCCGTATTTACTTTTTTAGTTCGCACGTTTTTACAATTTTATTATTCTAAATAAATATTAAATAATTATTTAAAAATTATAAAATATTTAATACATTTTTCTCAATTAAAGAAATTTTTATATTCACTGTAAATATTTTAATTAATGTTTTTTATTACAAAATTAAATACATATTTTAATATTTTCCACTATTATTCTTTATATATTCATTTTTCTTAATTTATATATATTTTTATGGAATATGGTTTCTTTGTGGGGTAAAATGATAATATTTTTTACTTTAATATGATTTAATTTGAATTACATTTATTCATTATTATTGATTATTGTATTCGAATTAGTTATTGTTAGTATTTTTAATAGATGTAGTTCTGCATTTTATTTTGCTAATCACTTAAAATGATAATGATAACGAAGAAAACAACAATATACTGATAGGAATACTAAATAAATGCTAATGCTAACGGAGGCATATGACAATGCTAATGAAGGTATTATAAATGCTCTTTTTTTTGGAATAGAAAAATAAATACATATTGTTCAAATTTGCCCTATTATAATTTTTGTATATCTTTTAAAATTTTATTATTTTGTCTTGTTGAGTTGTCGACTTTTTTTGTAATATATATATATATATATATATATATATATATATTTCATGAATATTGGTTTCTTAATTTGGTTAAATGACTATATTTTTTACTTGCATTTTTTTTGAAGGTTGGTTTGTATGTTATTTGCTAATGACTCAGAATCATGATGCTAACGAACAGTACAACAATATAGTTATAGGAATACTAATAAATATTAATGCTAACGGACATAATATGAGAATGCTAATTAAGATAGTATAATAATGCAAAAAAAAATTGATTGCAAAAGTAAATACATATTGTTGAAATTTCTCATATTATTCTCTTTCATACTTTTTTTAAAATGTGTATTATTATTATGTATTGTTGAGTTTCTGACTTTTTTTGTAATTTATATATAATTTTAGGAAATATGGTTTCTTAATTGGGTAAAATGACAATATTTTTTGACTTTTAATATGATTTAATTTCAATTGCATGAATTTGAATTAATTATTGTGAGTAATTTAAATGGAGTTACATTTGTATGTGATTTACTAATCACTGAATATCATTATGCTAAAGAACAAAGCAACGATATAGCGATAGGAACACTAATGAATATGAATGCTAATGGAGCAAATATCATAATGCTAATGAAGGTACTGTAATGATGCAAATGGATTACAATACGATAATAATACTAATAAATATAAGTCATAATAATTAGTCTTACATTACAGGGAAATAGAAATATTGTTTAGTAATTAAAATATCTACATGCCATGAACATTGTTAAAAAGACAGAGTTCAGAACTTTCTTAATTAGCATTCTTGTTCAGATAATATTGTGCCATGTCGATTGGGCTTTCTTTTGAACGTAGCTGGTAAAAGACATTGGCTTGGAAAATGTTGGTATCTCTATGAATGTTGCTTCTTTCAGAGAGTATGAAAGCACAATACTTTATCCTGAAGTATTTTAGCAACCTTGATGAGTTTTTCCTTAGTCCACAATTCCATTTTCGGACATCACTATGCCTGTAAGTCTCCATATGCCGCATCACATAAATGCCACAATCTGTTTTGTTTGAATTGTTTCTCCACGGCATTTGCATGCGGTCGAGGTGGGTGATCTTTTTCTTAACATCGTTTGCAACAGCATTAAGGCCCATTTTCCTCAAGAAGAGAATGAAATTAACAAGCTGCAAGGTAGAAATGACAGTAAAAGAATTTGTTAGATATTACATTTTAAGCTTTTTGAAAAAAGATGCGTTATTGTTGATTTTTCCTTTTAACATTACCAGTTTTCCAGGAACATTCCCATACTTCAATCGGAGACCATCTGTTTTCCCTTCAAGTGCAGTTGAGTTGTCAATGATGTGAGCAACCATTTCCTTTAAATCAATGCTGATGAGGTAGAAGTGCTGTGCTTCATATATTGGGAACAAAAACTACAAAAATTTATCATAAGTGTTATTTTATTGTCAAGATATTGAAAAAAAAATATAGACCATACCATTTTGATTACGGATATGTTGAACTGTGGAAAGGCTTTGAGTTCAATCTCTAAGTTCTCATGGAATTTGTTCATTGCATCTTTTTTACTCATTCTAGCAGGGGCAGAGAGAGACAATTGAGTATTGCTACAAGAAAACAAGGAAGAAGTGTATTTTTTTCAATTATATACAATGCTAACGGAACACATTGATAATGCAAAGTAAGGTATAATATTTTGCTAACGGAGGTATAAAAGTTTTTCTTACACAGGCTGTGGTAGTGAAGTAGAATCTTGTAGGCTTTGTCTGTGTACGGACCTCAACATGATTTAATATAGTACTCCAAACATCAATGATTGCATAGCTGATGTAGTTGCCCTTATTCAATGTCATCAGCTCAGACCTTCTAATCTCAACTCGATTATCATTGTATAAAACTTTCTCACTAAATTTGATCAGTTATGCATTGTTAGTCAAAATCACAAAATACATATATGTATCTTTTTTATTAATTTGTGTTTACCTTTCATCAGGATCATTATTTTCAATTGCCCAGTAATAGAGTTGAAACTCTATCTCTGTTGGTCTTTCTTTTACATCAACAAGTGTTTGGAAGTTCTGTTCTGGATTGGCCGATTCAGTTTTTGTTGGTTGCACATCTACACTCTCATCAAGAACCTCCTTAGCAGCTTCGTTGTTTTCAGTCTTATCTTCCTCACAATCTCCATCTTCATTCTTCTCTTTATTAGCTAAATATATATGCACAGCTTGATTCTTTTCAGCTTCGTTCAGTTCATTCTTATCTCTCTGACAATCTTCATCTTCGTTCTTCTCTTCTTCAGTGACCTCTATATGCACACCTTCATTCTTTTTAGAAACCTGCAAAAAAATATATCACCTATGAGATTACTACTAATTACTTGAATGTGAATGCACATCTAACAATATTTAATATATTGACCTCAGTATCTTGCATCTCATATCTTTCTCTTTCTGTCAGTGCATGCAAGATGTCATCTATTGTTGATCTATAAGACTTGTCCAAAAAGCCTCCATCATCATCACCATCATCATGTTCACAGTTTTTCTTTTTAAACAGTACAAGTTGATGTACTGCCTCAAATGCTTTTTTCTGAAACCAATGTCATTTAACATTTGTAGAGGTACTTCTTTCAACATCTGTATAAGCTTGATCATTGATCCAGTCATGCTCTTGGCATGTTTGATCATTTTTTCTGCATAGTCGATTGGATTTGATGGTAATGTTTAGCTAGGATTTTTTTCAGAGATGCTTTGTGGCAAGGTGGTTGCTCCTAGAAAGGAAGACAATTTTAGTGCCGGCTCAGATCCAGATGTTGGATTCTCTCGGATCATTTCTTCTATGTTGTATGGTCGGCAGGGGTATCCTCCACCAAAGTCACCCGACATAAGCTCTGTTGATTGCCTGGCACTTAATAACTGACTATCCCAACCACAGAAAGTCGGGATACACCTTGGCACCTCTCTGTTGTAAATTTCAACTCTATCAATATAGAACATCTGTTTCAAAAGAAAAACAAATATGATTTGGAAATTTAACATTTGTTAGGTACGGTAAATGCTAACAAGAATAGTTTATTATTGTAATGAATAATTGTACCATTACTTCTTACCATCAAGAAGAATATTGGTCCTGTGTAGGGTTTAGATTTATCGATCTTCCATTGAACTGTGTGTTCCACCAAACACCTCAACACGTAGTCACACCAATCATATGTTCTCAGATTTTCAAAATTTTTAAGATATTGCATCAGCTGTGGGAAAACATATCCATTGCCACAACTTTCAATCATGCAATTTGTTAGCAGTATCATGAAATGTCATTTGAACCATTCACCTGCAGACTTGTCTTTGATCATTTTCTTACAGACATCACTTGTTAATATCCTGTCACTATCTTTACCAATCTATTTTCGCCATTTAGGGACCAGGTTATGTGGTTCACTGCGTTGCATCTTTGACATTTTCCGCGATCCTCTAGGGAAATTGAAAATAAGCGATACATCATGAGCTTCTATGCGTAATCTTCTCCCATGCATCAGTTTTAGCTCACGTGAAAGTGGGTCGAAACTCTCTAAAAGTCAATAGGCGATAGCAGTTGGCAAGTATTTGACATTCAAATCCAGTATGTTCTCAAAACCCATTGCAATAACTGCATTTTTCTGGGCTGCATTCATCTTTTTAACACCATTGTATAGAGACAACGGACAAGTTCTGAGCTTTATTTTTGGGTACCTATTTTCAATCTCATCTGCGACGCTTGTGTTTTCATCGGAATGCTC
The DNA here is from genome assembly GCA_026008535.1 of Perilla frutescens. Lineage (NCBI taxonomy): Eukaryota > Viridiplantae > Streptophyta > Magnoliopsida > Lamiales > Lamiaceae > Perilla > Perilla frutescens. The sequence goes on along the minus strand of BRKX01000010.1, from coordinate 45,630,217 downwards.
TGTTGCGTTCCATGAAGAACCTTGTTCAGGCCTTTTAAAGAAATCTAGTGGATTGATCTGTTTTTTTTTGTGAGGCTTGGATGTCATGCCTCGCCTTTGTCTTTTTTTCAATTCTCACAATATCAATGTTTGTTTCATCTGTCGAGCTTGTTGTTGTCCTTCTCCTTTTTTGAGTTCCTGCATTTTGAAAATGTATGCAAAAATATGAGAAACAATAACACAAATTAAATTTAGTTATGTGTATGTTTGTAATGCTAACAGATCTTAATGATAATGCTAATGTTTATTAAAATAGAGTTCTGTATCTGCTAACATTTATGTTGCTAACCAAGCTATATCATGCCAGGAAGTATTGAAATAGAGAATAAAGTTTTGTACAAGCATCCGATTCATATCTCCCCTGCTAACAGATAATAGTTACAATGCTAACAAAATAATATGAAATATACAACATACAATAATTCTTTAATATTTGTAATGCTGCCATGTATAAAATGATAATGCTAACCAATACTAGTAGTACAGGCTAACGGAGATATATGATATTGATAATAGTTACTGATTTCATCCTAACAGAACTCAATGATACTGTTAACCAGTATTATGGTACAAGCTAACAAAGATATATGATATTGATAAGAGTTACTGATTTCATGCTTACAGAACTCAATGATAATGTTAACCGGTACTACGGTACAGGCTAAGAAACATATATGATATTGATAAGAGTTACTGATTTCATACTAACAGAACTCAATGATAATGCTAACCTGTATCACAGTACAAGCTAACAAAGATACATGATATTGATAAGAATTAATGATTTCGTGCTAACAGATCCAATGATAATGCTAACGAGTGTAACAGTTTAGGCTAACCCAGATGTATGATATTGATAAGAACTAATGTGTTCATGCTAACATACCTCAATCATAATGCTAAGCACTATTATTGTTGATGCTAAACTAGATATATGATATTGATAAGAATAACGAGTTCATGATAACACACAACAATTTCAATGCTAACATTATAATGCAAAATATGCTAAAGAAAATGTTACTGTAAGCAACATATATCTTCTTGTTGTTGTAAGTTAAGAAAGTATCTTTCCGATGCTAACAAAACTATATAACAAATGCTAACGAAACTTAAATAAATCATACAGATGCTATCAAAAAGTGAAACTTGATTCATTATCAGACTATTATCTATTTATTTTCATTACGCAGAATGAGTATTATCAATTTAATCTAATTTTTAGCGAAGTCTCTTGCAATAAAAATCAAGTAAAATATACTTGTTGAAGCATGAACTCACCTTTGTTAGCCATTTTATCTGCGCAGCAGGTGGTATCAGTCGATTTTTCAGCGATTTTTTGCCTTTTTTGAAAACCCTAGATTGCTTTCTTCTTCCAGATCTTCTTTGAAATGAATTTTCTGCGATTTCGTGAAGGAGTTATGTGAGAAGACGGGTTGCAATGATGTCTGGCGAATCGGAGAACGTGTATAATTTTATTCCCATAATGCCCTTAATGAATTCGCGTCATCCGTCCATTTCAACTTATTTACAAAACTGCCACCGCGTCAAGATGAAATCTGGTGTGTCCGTTTTTTATAATTGTGTGGTGTAAGATTGGTTTATTGTTTACACACTAGGGGTGGTTTACACCAGAACCACCCCCTATATATATATATATATATATATATATATATATATATATATATATTTTTTTGTTCTTTTGGAGCCATCATATATATTTTAATTTTATGGTCTTTTTTTTTATCTTTTTAAAATATCTCCCTTGAGTTCTGGATAATATATAAATCCTTATTCCTTAATGGCAGCATAAAGATAAAAAAATCATGTTCTTTTATTCTCTCAGTATATCAAAGTTTATAATATTAATTTTTCATTGCGCGCCATTGGTGTCGGCATGTGAATGACATTATATTGACTTACAGTTATAGCATATGCTTGTAAGTCAGTATGGAAAAATTTAGACACAGACGGATCATACCAAAACAAAGCATTGTGAATTACGCCTTTGATAAAGACTCGGACATATTCTACAAAGACCATTCTTACTATAAAGACTCAAGAGCTCTCTCTCTCTCTCTCTCTCTCTCTCTCTCTCTCTCTCTCTCTCTCTCTCTCTCTCTCAGACAATTTAGTGCAGCTGTAATTTGCACTCTAAGATATGTTTCGAATCACTTACGTCAGTTCAACATCACTCCTTTCTACCAATGCAGTGGTAGATCTCATCATCAAACGTTGGTGCAGCTCAATTAGCAGGCAACGGGACTGATTAGAACGTACAACACCGCCTTCGCAGGCACATATCCAACATGCAACGTACGACAATTAATATAATGCTCGTTGTCATCTCTGTCAACTATCGCGTCCTGCTCGGGTTATGTTTATCCTTGTAAATCAACTACTCATTTTCCATATGTTGCGGCTTCCATCTCCTAGATTCTTCAAAACAGATTATAAAAAGGTTTGTTGGTCAATTTCAACACTGAATAAAGAATTGAAACTTCGGCTGGTGCTCTCTGTTTTCGTAATTTTGTTTTTTATTTAATTTTTTTTGTTTCCGACCTATTGCACGCATCTTGGTAATTTTTTTGTTGATTTTTTTTATTAGTTATGAAGAAGGGTTGGGTTATATCATATATATGTGTATGCATGGCTTTTATTATTTTTTACCGCAAAAATAAAGGCTTTATTAATTATTTTTTATTAGGGTTTAAGTAATTGAGTGCTTTATAAGAAAAAATAAATAAATAAATAAATAAATAAATAAAAATTAAATATGATTTTAAAAAGAAAAAAAATTGACCTATGAATAGAATTTATCTTATTATATATTACTTCTCATTCCAACCTGAATGAGGTGGGCCAAACCACAGGCCCAACGGCCTTGTTAAAATTCTCATCACCATCTTCCTTGTTTGACTTAAATAACTCTATTATTAGTACTTGATTGGAAAATTCCCAAACATTTAAATATTTAATCAATTTGTTTTATATATGTAGTTTTAAATCGTAAAAAAAAGGAAGGAGAAAAGGAAGAAGAATTGGTTTTTAAATTGTAAAACAACATATCTACAGTCTACTCGAGAGTAATTAGGACAACGTGACGTGCATGTGCGCCTCACGGTATGAAGAACTTGCTGAAAATAAAAATTAAAAATATGGAGACATAATAAACTAAAATTATACAAGAATTTGGACCAGTGCATAGATTTATCTATTCGGTTTCATTTTTCGATATCTCGATTTCTCAATTAGTTATTTAAGGGAAATGGTGATATTGATATACTTTTTTCTTTTTTCTTCTTTCTTTCAAAATTAGATTCAATTCAGATTTCGATTAAATATACTAAAATAGTGAATATGCAAGCCTATATATGAATCTAGTGTAATATGAATAGTTAGAATTATGTAAAAGTAAATATACGTTTTAAGGAAAATACCTAGATGTTAATTGTTTCAATATATCTAGATACCGAATTAGATTTTATTGAAAGCCTAAGTCTTTTGAGTATTAAGAAAAATAAACATAACTTGTTCAGTAAAAAAAAAAAAAGAAAAAAAAACTTTGACACATAAAAGGCTATTAATACATCCTTATGTAATATAATTTATCAAAAATCAGAACAGTACTCATCTTTGGAGCTATTGTCTCGAGCTTAAAAGGTATAACTTGTAATTAAGATCTCTTCGTGGTTTAATTATTATCAAAATACATATAGATTTCTTTCCTATACGTATTTCTTAATTAGAACTACTATTTGCACCTCTCTTGATACTGATGCATGCACACGCGTGCGCACAAACATATATGCATGTCTGTATATTCAATTCATTCGTTTTATTTTATTTTATTGAATTTTTTCAGAAGCTTGTTAGTTGCCATTCAACATGAACGGTCGAAAATGGACAATTTATTTTATTTCTCAACAAAACTTATTGACCAAAATTGTAATTACAATATATTAAACAGATGATCGGATATCCAAATGAAACAACTGGCGAAAAGGTTTTATAAGTAGTATCTAAATTAAGCGAATAGTTATTCATTGGGAATTAGTATTAGACATTTACATAACTATGAATATTATTGCACTGAGTAGGCAATTTTCAAGTAAATTAAGCAGTTGAGACAAGAAACCAAGCTTCGGTAATATCTAATTTTGTCAAACATCCTTTTCTATTCAATCCAATGTCCGAATCAGTTCAGACAAAAACATCATTTTTTTGCGTCTATATATAAGACCATCATATCAATCTGGATACATTTCCCTCTTAATCCTCTTCCTTTCCCATTTTAATTATTTGGTGTCTAGCCCTAACCATCATAATTCATTATCACTTCCTGCTTCTACCAATGCACAGCAACTTCAACTGCCAACTACGGGAATGATCAGAATGTCTCCCTACGCAACATAAATATTCACGTGTATATATTTATGATATCATCAAATAGTAACAGTAATTTGTCAATTTTAGGTTAAGTTTATTTTGGGTTATGCTACTCGTATGTCATTTTTTTTAAGGAAAAATGCATGATTAGGTCCATGTAATTTTACTTTGGTCCATCTATAGGTACTCTTGAACCTCTATGTGCATTTTTTCCCCACAAAACTTTGATGTATGGGTTGTCTAGCTAGTATGAATGACAATATTCTTGACATGGAACGAAAATGATAGGTTAGTGTTTAGCCTTATCACGTTCGTACTGGCACGATAAGACCACAAAATTTATCGTGTCGTGTTGTTCTTGTGTTGACACAATAATGAGTCAATAAATATTTTTGATTAAATATTTTTGATTAAATATTTATGGCCTTTATAATTTTTAGAGGCTTTTATAATTTCTTATCGTGTATATTACATTATATTTATAACATAAATATATATATATATATATATAATAAAAATTAATTTTAATTTTATCATGTTGTTATTGTGTCAACACGAAATATTTCGTGTTCATTAGTGTTGTATCAAATTTTCATTGTATCATGTTGGCATGAAATACGATGTGATGGTTGTTCTTGTGAATAAGAGCGCCAAAATTGACTTGAGCTTGAAATTGAAGCTCGACCGAGCTGCAGTTGGCTTCGAGCTTCGAGTTTTCTAATCAAGTTTGCCACTACTCTACTCGTGTTATTACCAAGAAAAAGGATGATGGGCTCATTACCAGTAGAACCGGATCTGAGGTGAAATTAGTCCAACAAACGCAGCTCATGTGAGGCCCAAAAGGAACATAACTACACAAGGCCTTGAGATATTTAGGGATAGTTATGGTAATTCATGACTATTGTCGATACTCCAAGCCGTTTCTTGTGTATGCTAAACCTATGAAATGAGCTGGTAGAATTATGGTATCGAAACTGTAATATAAAATGTTCATTCGCCAGGAACCAAATGGGCGGCATTTAATATTTTATTGTCATGTAAATACACACTAGAAAAATGTTACACTACGTAGTTTGGAATTATTGTTAATTGTAACCTTTGCAAGTCAGGAGCGAGTAAATTGAAACAACAAAAAACAAAGCTGGCTTTGGTAAAATCTCTCACCGATAACAGTTAAAAAACAAAGCTTCGTAAATATCGATCTACACCGTTTCAAACCAAGACATAACACGACGAGACCATTTTATTCGTCTATATATAATGACGGCGAGCCGTCGTCTCTCTCTCTCTCTCTCTCTCTCTCTCTCACACACACACACACACATACACGCACAAATTAGCATTTGAATCCAGTCCGATGGCGGAAAATATTAATGCAAGAAGAAGCTTATTAACTGATCCAATCCCCGTGTGGATGCGGTTAAACACAACCCCATCATTTATATTGGCCTTTCAAGAAATTATATGCGTCTATTCAACTTATGCTGCTTCACAATTTGATGCAGCTTTTTGCACCCTAAAATATAATCTAATCTATCTCTTCGGAGCTCACTTCAACATGATCACTTCCTTCTACCAATGCAATGCACTCATCATCCCCATTCTCACCACCTTGCTTCAACTCAAATACCAGGGGACTAACTCTCCCTTCCAAACACATGCAACAACAATGCGCGTGGCCGTCTCCAGCTCCGTTGTCTATTATTTAGCCTTCGTCGCCCTCCTCCGCTCCCCTCCTCGCCCTTTGGCCATTGTTGCTCATCTTTTCCTGGACTTCTCTGGTTACGCGTCGGTTGCATCTCTCGCCTCTCTTTTGTTATCTGATTCAGCTAGGGTTTTTGTTTACTCCATTTTCGTGTTGATATCAGCTGCTGAATTGCTGTACTACTACATACGAGTGCTAGAAGATGAGGAAGATGTGGGCTTTCACGCTTATACCAGGCGCATTAACCGCTTCCTCAACAATTTATGCAAGATCTCTCCCAACCCCTTTAGGCAACGACCTCATACTCATATATTGCCAATTTGATTAGGAAAAATCTCTGTCACACCGTCTAATGCTTATAATTCATAGATGTACACAGTATGGTACCTATATTTGGATCTTGAAAAAAGTAAATTAATTATAAATATATATATACTGCTGAATGTGAGCTTCAATCCAAATATGAGACCCTCAAAGGAATCCTTGCTCCTTCAGATACTCTGACACAATTTTTTGTGTTTGATTGGACGTACGACGGGTCCTCTCTCTAAATTGTGGTCAATTTATATTTCGAAATTGTTAGAAACTTGAAAATATATGCGCCGTTCGTAAGTCCATCTAAGTTACTAAAATAAGAAACCAATGAAGGAAGAGGGTGCAAATAAAATACTATTTTCAACGTCGTCTGATGATCAGATTCTCAGCTTGAAAATAGATGAGATCTTCTAAGTCATAAATAATGTACATTTGTGGAAGAGAGGAGAATTTCATTTTAAATATTTCAATGTGTGCTCCACTTTTTTATCCATACACTCTCATCGTTTGGGATATGAAATTCTTTAATCCACTCTCCGTACGTCCCATTTTAATTTGTGTCAGTCTTAATTACTATCATATTTATTTTTAAAAATAATTATTGTATAACATAAATGACTCTAATCAACTCTAATATTATTAATAGTAAAATTAAATTACAACACGATAAATTATAATTGGAGAAAAACACTAATAAGTTCGATGATGAGACAAGGCATGAACACGATTTTTATCGTGCCGACACAATATCATATAATAAAAACTCAATTTTGACATAAATAAATAAATAACTTACACCTACAAAAAATATTCTTTTGTGACAATATTATTAGCAACGACAAATAATAAATTTAAGTAACGGCATATCGTCTCTAAAAATTACATGTCATTTCTATTGACATTTTTTGTGACGACATTGTTATCACTTAAAATAATTTTTAATTTATTTGAGATAAAGTTTTATGGAAGAAAAATATTTTTAAGTGACAATGTCGTCACAAAAATATTATTAGAGATAACATGTGGTAATTAGAGACGATATGTCGTTACTAAAAGCTTAGTATTAGTGACGTCATTTGTCGTCGCTAATAATCTTGTCTCTAAAGATCACTTTTTTTATAGGGTTAGATTATTAACTAATGATAATAGTAATATATATATATATATATATAGGGGAGGGTTACAATGCAAACCCTACCTAGTTTAGGAACTAGGAACCCATCTCACACCATACAATCAATAAAGATCTATGGTCCAGATTTGATTAAAAGTGGTGGCAAATCTGTGATATTTGAAAAAAAAATTCGCGCGGGGGTATTAACGTAATTTGATAATTCTTATAAAAATCGCGGAGGATATTCGATAACATATCGTCATGCTAACGAAGTATTATCATCATGCTAACGAAGCGTTATCTTTATGCTAATGAAAATTTTTCTCATATTGTTAATGAAAAATTAAATTCTAAAGTATAATTATAAATTCTAATAGGATGAAATAAACCATAATTCAGATATAATAAACTTCAATAATCTAAAAATAGAATTAAATTCTAAAAGTTGATTATAAACCCCAATTGGATGGAATAAATCATAATAACAATATAAATATAAAACATTAGCATAATGATATTATTTTATCAGCATTGCGAATAAACTATGTTAGCATATGACAATTCATCGTTACCATAAGTTATAAACCATAAATGGATGAAGAAAACTCTAACTAATATATTCTAATTTGATGAAATAAATAATATATAATATTCAATTAGTAACTAAAACATAAAAATTAAATCATAAAAAATAATTATAAGTCATAATTAAAATGTAATAAATCATAATAATAATATAAGTATGCGTACTATGTTAACATTACCATAATCATTCATTAGCACAATGAATACAATATGTTAGCATATAACAAAAGCTTCGTTAGTATACGTTATTAACTTATCATAATGTTGACTAACCATTATTTAAAAGCTAACGAAAGCATTTTTGCGCTGGACACGGGTAAAAATATATATTTTGTATTTTTCGTCTATATTTATTTGAACAAATATATCCATGACTGATCTTGAATTAAAGAGCATGAAAAGATCTTTAATTTGATATATTATTTGCGTTCATCCGATTTGAAACGAGTAAGTTATGGTCATTCAAAGTTTTTTGGATTTTTTTTTAAAGTGATGGCATCAGCTTTTTTATGGGGATTGGACAACTATACCACCGCCTCCTTTTTTTTTTGCCTTGACTTTGACATTTAATCTCAGCTATTAGTTCCTAAAATTACACTAAACAATCTCATTCTCACGTTTCCACACCAAGACTATAGTTCCTATTATAACAAACCCCTATATATATTATACTATTATTATGTTAAACGAATCTGATATGAAATTTTTGTATCCTAATCGTACTAACCCATTAATTTGGTGCATATCTGTACCGTGTTATCGTGTCATGTTAAAAAATAATATACTTAGAAGGTTATTTCATTTCATTTTGAAGGAAGAAATTAATATTTTCTTTTATAAAATGATTGCCAAACTTTTGTATATGTTAGTAATTAGTATTGACATTTCGTACATTCATGTCTGGTCGTTAACGGATCGTCATGATCATAAGGTCAAACATGAACATGGTACATTCTACTCGAAACAAACACAAACACAATCTAATTTGTACAAACACACGGGCACATCATAAACACGACATGAACATTGACAATAACACGATTTTTATCATGCCGACATTACATGATTGAGACATTGATAAGAAAATCATATGATAAAAGCTCAACTTTGCACGAACAACATACTCAATTTTGACAAAAAAGTTAAATAAATTAAATATGTTAAATTATTAACTAATAATTATATTAATAATATATACTATAATATTACGTGTTACACGAATCAAACACGAAATTTTCTTGTCATTATCATGTTGATATGATAGCACTAATTTGTTAATTATGTGCATGTTCGAATCATGCTATCGTATAGTGTCAAAAATTATCTTCATTATTACTAATTGATACCGAGATAATTTTCAACTTATACCATCAGGATGAGACACTCAAGCGATGAATATCCCTATTTTAAAGGGAAACAAATTTGAATTCGAGATCCATCGTTTCTTTTTTTCCCAATATATTAAGAAAAACATACTCAACATGTTCTCTAAGGAACAGTCAAGAGATATATGGAGACCTTTTTGTTAAAAGAAGATATCTCAAATTCCAAACTCAATAAGTGGAAGGATGAGAGATAAAAAATATTAGTGATATAAAATTCCAATATGGAAGGTCTATGGGCCATCTCCCAAAAGATCAGTTCAAAATTCATGTTACACTCGTGTTTAATTTTATGCTTGATTATTAAATTTATAATTTTAATAATATTTATTAATTGTAACATAAATAATTATAGTCAATATTTATTAATAAAAATGAATTAAAAAAATATAAAATATAATTTTGAAATAATCCTCCATAATAATGAATTATTAATTGAAAACTGAAAATTAAATACTAAAATATAATTTTAAACCTTAATTGGATGGGGCGAATCCTAAAAAAAATTATAAAATCAAACTAAATAACAAAAAAAATGAAGAAAAAAATACATGAAAACCTCATATTTTAAAAATGTAACACGGAGTGTAATACAGAGAGTGCAATATGAAATATCATGTGATAAATAACAGTTTAATAAAACATGAATACTAATTCATGAATTCATACATAATGAAATATCCAATGAATTTCTCATACAAGAGAAGAAAAACCTCAAGATCTTCGAGTTAATAAAGAATATTAAGAAGGTTATACTTTGCGACCTTAAACATGAAGAGGTGTCCAAATATATTATATATTTTAAAAATAATGAACCAAATAATAATTTGACTATGATGCCAAAAAAGGTTGTTAACACAAAAGAAACCTGGAAAAAAAGGATTCGTATATGTACAAAAACATGCTTATCTATTAACGGGTCAAGATCCATACAAAAAGTACTTAATTATATGTATGTATATATATATTTAGATTCATTTTGCATTTCATACCTATTTAGGTGAGAGCATTTTGCATTTCATACACATTTAATTATATAAATAATTTCTTGGGCGGGGTGGTTGTCTGATACGATCCCACATCGGATCCACAAGTAATTGTAGATGAGTACTTAAGTTGAGGGTCAACCCTCCACTCTTGAGCTAGCTTTTGTGGTGGAGTTAGGGCCTTGGGCTTAAGTTCCTATCATTGGTGCTTTCATTGAGAGCCGGTTCGTCCCGGAAAAGGGCTACCTGGGAGAGGGCTACCCGGTGCCGAAGCGGTCCGGAGTGAAAGCTACCCGGAGTGAGAGCCGTCTGGCTTGGAAAAGGGCTACCTGGTGCCGAAACGGTCCAGAGTGTGAGCCATCCGGCTCGGAAAAGGGCTACCTAGTACCGAAGCGGTCTAGAGTGTGAGCCGTCCGAGGACGTCCGGCTTGTCAAGGTGGGTGGAATGATACGATCCCACATCGGATCCACAAGTAATTGTAGATGAGTACTTAAGTTGAGGGTCAACCCTCCACTCTTGAGCTAGCTTTTGTGGTGGAGTTAGGGCCTTGGGCTTAAGTTCCTATCATTGGTGCTTTCATTGAGAGCACCAATGATAGGAACTTAAGCCCAAGGCCCTAACTCCACCACAAAAGCTAGCTCAAGAGTGGAGGGTTGACCCTCAACTTAAGTACTCATCTACAATTACTTGTGGATCCGATGTGGGATCGTATCATTCCACCCACCTTGACAAGCCGGACGTCCTCGGACGGCTCACACTCTAGACCGCTTCGGTACTAGGTAGCCCTTTTCCGAGCCGGATGGCTCACACTCTGGACCGTTTCGGCACCAGGTAGCCCTTTTCCAAGCCAGACGGCTCTCACTCCGGGTAGCTTTCACTCCGGACCGCTTCGGCACCGGGTAGCCCTCTCCCAGGTAGCCCTTTTCCGGGACGAACCGGCTCTCAATGAAAGCACCAATGATAGGAACTTAAGCCCAAGGCCCTAACTCCACCACAAAAGCTAGCTCAAGAGTGGAGGGTTGACCCTCAACTTAAGTACTCATCTACAATTACTTGTGGATCCGATGTGGGATCGTATCATTGTCACTAGCTAGTTAATGACACTTTATTTTTACCTACAACACCACACTCCCGCACGTAATATTTTTCATTTTTGACGGATCGGATGACGCCATTGAGGATCAAATTAAGACAAAAACAAAGCATAGCGTTTTTCGCTGTTCGAGACTGGGACATAAGACGTATGACAAAACGGTCAAAACCATATGCAACACACACACACACACACACACACACACAACACACACACACACACACACACACACTGAGACCTCATTCAAATCACACACATTTTGATTTTAATGGTCCAAATTTAAATAAAAAAAGGGCAGTGACAAATTTGTAAATATATTGAACTTTTAAAAAAAAAAGTGATGACATATTGGTAAATATATTGAACTTCAAAAGTGAGGGGTTATTTTATTTCCGTCAAAATTTAGATGTTGATGTCAGCATATTTATACAAATATTATATAAACTTTAAACAATCACAACGTGCTCGTTTTTAATCAGATTTACGCAAATCGTATATCAAATTAAACATCTTTTCATACTTTTTCATTTAAGATCCATATTACATATGTTTATTTGAAAAAAAAATAGATGAAAAATACAAGAATCAATTTCTGGCATATTGTTTTTCATACAGAATAGCCCCAGATTTATATTAGTATGATATATATAATATTTTAGCATGACCTATATAATATTTTAGTATAGCCAACTATAACTCACATAATTGCGTTTATGATGTTTTAACATGAAATTACTCGCATATTAGCAATATATATATATATATGTGACACTTTAGCATAATTCGTAACTCATATCAGCATTGTGTTCATGACGTTCTAGCATGATACTTATAAATTAACAAGATGATATCAACATATTTACACAAATATTGTAGAAACTTTAAACAATCGTAACTTGCTCATTTTAACAAAATAACATGATGTAATAAACATAACTAAGAAATAATAAACTCTAAATGAAATGTAATAAACCCTAACTAATATGTATGGAGTAAACTGTAATTGATCGATCTCTTAGCATGATTTAGCATGTTATTATCCTTGATTTTAGCATGATCTACTACACCCTAATTTGGACTAATAAACTCTAATTGTGATGTTAGCATGACTTTAGCATAATATTTTTATTGATTTGAGCATGCATGATATTTCATTTGACTTTATCATGATGCAATAAAAACTAATTAGGTTATGATAAAATTTAATTGGAATGTAATCATCTCTAATTGGAATTAATAAAATCCTAATTAAGTTGTAATAAAAGCTAATTTTGAGAATATGTAGTCATATACAATGCTAATATAATTTCACAAAAAATATACTGAAATGAGTGTAATATCATGCTAAAATGGTATAAGATATGATGCTCAAATGAATACAACACCATGCTAAAATTAAAAATAAAAAATCAATCATCCCTACAATGCTAGAAATTAAGAAAAAACTACTCTCATACTATCATGCTGTATATAATATTTTACTTTGACTTATAACTCATATTAGTATTGCGTTTATGACATTTAATGTTGAACTACTCTCATATTAGGATAATGCATATGACATTTCAGAAAGTCTTATGTGCACTTGAATAAAATTATAAGTAATACTTTTTTTTGGATGTCGAGGGTAACCCGCAGCCGCTACCGTGGTGCGCACTAGATAAATTCCGCCCCTGTGTAATAGCCTGCAAACCTACACAGGGGAGATAAACCACACTAGGCAGATCAGATGTGACGGGCTCACACCTAGTGGTGTTGGTGGTGGGTCGAACTTGAGACATTTGACCTCAAGAAACACCACTCCACCACTAGGCCATTCCCAATGGGACAAATTAGAATTTCTAATTGAATGAAATAAATCATAATTGTGATGAAATTAACTCTAATTGGGTGGAAATAAACCCTAAAAATGAACATTTTACATTTTTCTTCCATATTTTATTCAGAGTACCAGAGGCCTACAACATTTTAAATGAACAAAAATGAAAAAAAAAACTTTAATTTGATATATTATTTGAAAAATATCATGTTCACAACGTTTTAGCCTGAAACTACTATCTTATTAACATGGTGTATATGACATTTTAGCATGAGAATAACATGTAAATGTATTCTTAATAGCATGTGTTTGTTTGTTCATTTTATCATTGGTATATGTTCATATTAGCATCACATTATTTTCATTTTAGCGTGACATAATTACATGAGAATTTAAAAAAATACAATAATTATTGAATTATCATATATAATACCTAATTGGGATGTAACTCAACCCTAATTGGGGTGGAATAAACCCTACGTTGATTAAATAAACACTAATTGAATGGAATAGATCATAACTGAAATAAAATAAACCTTAAAAATTATTGTTCTGTACTTTTCATCCATTTTTCTTCGGATAAACAGATGTATATGAGATCTTAAATAAAATAGCATCAAAAAAAGCTTTAAATAATTGTGTACGATTAGTTAATGTATAATAAAGCTATCAATAGTAAGTGTGGATTTTATTGAACCAATATTAATAGAAATAATAGACAACTAATGATTTTACAAAATAGGAATATTTATGCATTATTATAAAATAATAATTTAAAAAGCTTTAAATAATTGTGTACGATTAGTTAATGTATAATAAAGCTATCAATAGTAAGTGTGGATTTTATTGAACCAATATTAATAGAAATAATAGACAACTAATGATTTTACAAAATAGGAATATTTATGCATTATTATAAAATAATAATTTAAAACTAACAATTAAAAAACAATTAATATCAAATTGTGGTCCATCATAAAAAAAAATTAAGTATTTAGCAAAAATAAAGCCCACAAAATACTGGAATTTATTTTTCATACCAACAACAAAATAAATTTATTGAATAAAATATAGTATTTTAGAAAAAGAAAAAACAATTGTAGTATGAAGCACTGCTCTTCTTCAAAATTTTGTGTGCCTTCTCTTTTTTGGCCATTGCTTTTCTTCTTCATTCTCTTTTTTTTTTACGTTTTTACCAGGAAGCACGTCATTTGTCGATGTATCTTCTTTTTCAACTCATCGCAACTATTATATTAAAAAAATGTAATTCTTTTTGCATCATATGTCATCATTCCTCCTCTTTAAACTAATTGATTTTTCTTAATTTTGAACCAACATTTCTATAACGGTATGGAGTCAATACTTTAAAAATATGCATGAAAGACGATTATTAAGGCAAAATCGCGTGAAAGATAATGGTTCTGTTATAAACTGTTGTCTATCTTACAATTTTGCTTTAATATACTACACACACGACAGTTTTTGTATAATAGACAACAGCTCTTAGTTAATATAAACAACGGATTTTAGTTGATAGGCAACAGTAATGACATATATATATTGTTTTAAATATTATTATTTTTTTGCATTTTCCTATACGGTTTAGATTATAACCGCTATCTTTTAACAACTTTTTGCAATCTTATTTATTATTTTTTAACTTGGAAATTTGAGATTTGTAGCATTTGCTATTTTATTTTTTATACATAGGTGGAGGATTTGTAGTACTCTACATTTGTCACCTAAAAAATAATTTTCGTTAACTTGTGTTGCACTATAATAATAATAATAATAATAATAATAATAATAATAATAATAATAATAATAATAATAATAATAATAATAATAATAATAATAATAATAATAATAATAATAATAATAATAATAATATAATTTGCAATAATTTATTATTTTTCTTTTCAATTTCATCATTTAAAATAATTAAATAATTATAATTTTTATGCATGCATGTCATATATCCAAAGAAATCAAATGTTCATTAATCGTGGACAATTATACATTGGTATTTATAAAATCGTGTAATTTGAAATATTCTAACTCAATCTTTCTAATTATATGGTTTTTCATATAGTTCCTAATTTTTAATTTTTTAATTTTTATCGTAACAATACAAAATTGATCTTCTTATCTAATTGATTAATGCACGTGCATATCACTTTATTAATTTTTAAAAATTGAACACAACATATAGAGTTCAAAAATAATCATAATATTATAAATTTTAAAAAATAATAGTTATTTGTGCATCGTACAAGAGAAATATTAATTTTAATTAATTCATTAACTAATATGGATTTTGGAATTTTGAGTTGAGTGGATTAAGCGTATTGATAAATAATTAAAGTAAATATTGAAATTAATTAATAAATTAATAAATAGTTACGCGAATTTGATGGGATTATTGAATTAATCTAAGAATATATTAAATTCTAATATTATAGTGCACCTAATTAATGTAATTATAAATTAAATTAGCTTTTGTTGTCTTCTCTTGTTAGGCAGATTAATTTAAGGGGGTATGCCGACTCGTTTGGTTTACGATTAATTAATTGAATTGATCAAGTTTAATACACTAATTAATTAAATATATTAATATAATATTATCTAATTATTTAATTAATTAAGAATTATACATTTTCAGTTATGAAAATATTGATTGGGCGAGAAAAAAAATAACTTTCTTTTTAAGGTATACTTATTTGTCCTTATATATATTAAAATTAAGATGAAGTTAGTTAGAAATTAGGAGGTTGTGCATGGAATTCCCCATAAAAATCCAATGGGCCCAAGTGGAGAATATCTAGCCTAATGGCCCATTAAAGTATCCATTACATTTCAAGCCCAATGCAGAACCATCCTATGTGTGTATGAATTATGATTTATGAATTATGATGTGCATTTAAAAAAAAAAAAAATTGCATCATTATTTATTTTATTTTGAATAAAAAATAATTTTAGGCATGATCTGCTTTCCGCCGTAATAAACATTTAATCATAAAGGAACTGAGCCTTGGGGAACTAATATAATGAAAATCAATAATGATAGCACAAAGTGGTTTTACGTAGATAACATATATTTCATTTATAATTATTCAATTATTTAAGAAAATTAATACAACCGAACTATTCAGCTTATTATTTATCCCACGCCAAATTCTTTAGAGTTGGGGTTTTTTTATTTTCCAAATTATGAAGAATGATTACATATTTTTTTTATTTTTTTTTGGATGTCGAGGGTAACCCGCAGCCACTACCGTGGTGTGCACTGGGTAAACCCCGCCCCTGTGTAATAGCCTGTAAACCACACTTGGCAAGCCATGTGTGACAGGCTGGGTAAACCCCGCCCCTGTGTAATAGCCTGTAAACCACACTTGGCAAGTCATGTGTGATAGGCTCACACCACTGCACTGGGTAAACCCCGCCCCTGTGTAATAGCCTGCAAACCTACACAGGGGAGGTAAACCACACTTGGCAAGCCATGTTGTCATGTGTGACAGGCTCACACCACTGCACTGGGTAAACCCCGCCCCTGTGTAATAGCCTGCAAACTTACACAGGGGAGGTAAACCACACTTGGCAAGCCATGTGTGACAGGCTCACACCTAGTGGTGTTGGTGGTGGGTCGAACTTGAGACCTTTGGCCTCAAAAAACACCACTCCACCACTAGACCATCTCCAAGGGGACTACATATTAACTTATTTATTGATCTAAATATTGACATACTCATCAATGATGTGACAATACTACATAAACTATCACATATAGTTTATAATTTAAATGTGTTCACCGATTGATATATGGCTATTTTTGTTCAAGCTACATTCTGGCTATTGTTATATCATTATATATTCAACAAGTCTATTTAATGGTATATATCAAAAATGTAATATGGCATAATAATGATGTTAGAGTCAAAGACGAAGAATAACCTATAATAGAATAGTACCAAAAAAAAATGGAAAAAGGAAAAAGTAAATTATATTCCAAGCCAGAACTGAACCTTTTGGGCTGCTTAACCTTGAACAGGCCAGTTCAGTGACATACTTGATACTTCAATATTTTGTACACTAATTTTTATTCTGCACTTTTTATTCATTAGCTTAAGCTTTCATTGGACAATTTTGTCCCAATTAAACTCTTTTATGAATCCACCACTTGTTTGATAAGTATTCGTGCCTTCTTTTTTGGCTTTCATCACCCACTCAAACTGGGTCATTTTTATTATATATTATATATTATATATTTTAACCAATATTCTCATGTAAATAAGTACTATAGGGCAACTGAAACACGGATTAAATCAAAATTTTAACCTCATTTACTCAACTTTAACAATTTTTATCACCAAATAGTTGTCTCGTATGTGCGATCATTTTTTTTAAACTATTATAATCAACTGACAAATGCAGAAATGAAAATACTATAAACCAATTAACTAAACTGAGCATGAACGCCAAGGATTTCACATAATAATTATAAATTAGAAAAATGAGCATTTGTTATATCGGCTTATAAGTTATTTGTCTGTTAATAAAAAATTAATTTCCCCTAAAAGAATACTTATTTGTATGTCACTAATATTGTTAATTTTAATTTATCATTAATAATTATATAAATTTTTTTAACTTCCATTCATTTCCTTGTAAGGTTATAAATTATAATATCGTAAAATGACCGATTGTCGTTGTTGGGGAATTGGGTAAATATATTGGGGTAAGATTAGGTCATACTAGCCAACATGAATCTAAGATTCGAATTATATTAGATATAACTAGGTCTGATCTATTTACCATAAAAACATAAAAATGTCTTTTAAGAAGCCTATTTAGATAAGTATGTCAGACTTATATGACTGATTGTCATAGCTCCGGCCTTCTGAGTCAAAGCCTAGTCCAATCGTGCTTATTTTCAATTTCTAAATTAAATAGGTGATAGAAAGATATTGATTTTAAATCATTAAAAAATAAAACGTGAACCAAAAATTTAATAGGAATAAATATATAAATTGAAAAACCTTAAACTTACTAGAAAAGAAATCAAACGTGAACCAAAAATTTAATAGGAATAAACGTGTTGAAAGGGTGGAATTATTTAGATTCCTGACGACATCTAATGTCTCATAAAACGAAACAAACAAAGGGAAGGGCCATTTGGACTGTCTGAACCACCTTGCTTCACATTATTTTTCTTCATTCCATTTAATTAAATACTGATTAAAACCATTATATAACTTTTTTACATTTTATAGGGATATATGTTTTCTATCAATAAACCAACAAACAAAAAACAATAAGCATGCATGAATCTAAAATAGTCAACACTAGTTCGTAGATGTATTAGTCTCATCTTAATGTGATCTATTTACAGAGAAATCTGTATGGATCGTAAATTACGAATATCGTCTTTATATTTTCTCCCTTTACATAAAATAAATTTCAAATTTATTTGTTACATATTCTTCTAATTTTAAAATATAATAAAATTTAGGGTTTATTGCCAAATAAATCGTCACGTTTCCACCATTTTGCAAATTAGACACCACATTTAAATCTAGTCAATTACAACACTGCGTTTTAATTTGTAAGGGATTAAACATCCCTAATTTTTTCGGTGAGTTAAATATGACGTATTTGGCCTAAAAATCACGTTGGCAGCCATGTCAATACACCCGTGTAACAAATGACGCTAGTTTTGTTACTTTCTCTTATTTTTTTATTGGAAAAAAATCATTTTTATGAAATTATTTATTTCTAAAATAGAAAATATTTTGAGAAAACTAATAAAATCGACTCGTTTGTTACATGTGTGTGTTGATGTGGCTACCAACGTGATTTTTTAAATCAAATCGTCATACTTAACTCCTTGAAAAAATTGGGGATGTTTAATCTCAAACAAATTAAAACGTGGTGTTGTAATTGACTAGATTTAAACGTGGTATCTAATTTACAAAAATGTGTAAATGTGGTAATTTATTTAGCAATTAACCCTAAAATTTATTTTATGATAAACCATATTTTAGCATCAGTCGGTATTTATCTCTTTTGTAAGAGTTGGAGACATTGGTACAGATCTCAATTCCCCAATCCCTTGACTCAAAAGAAAAATAAAGTTACAAAAATATATATCCTAACTTTTGAAATGAGTAACAAAAGTGTCCCGACTATTAAAATATTTAATTACCCTAACTTTCTAGTGTACATTCATCATGCATCCGCCATTTATTTAATCTACAATGGAACCTTTAAAATTTGGATTTATCTTTCGTTTTTAATGGGTCTTGACTTATTCACTTCTATTAATTCTAGCTAGCGCCATTGTACGAATTGTGAAAGCCCCCAATATAGGCATATAGCAAGCACCAATTACTCAATTAGCAATAGATGGAACTATTTGAACCCTCAACCACTTATTATCCAATGTGAGCAAACTCCACATATCTATCGTTGACGTGCTACTCTCAAAAATAGGAATTGTGCTCTTAAACTTTTAATATTAATAATTATAAATACTGAAAAATAATCAAGCATAGTATAGAAATTAATACCTAAAAATAATTATAAGTCATGATAATTAAATTGATAATGAAACATTTACTAATAAATTAAACAAACTTAAAACAGTTATAAATTCTAATAATCACCTTTACTGTAATTAAACAATGACCCTGAAAAAGAAAAAGAAAATATTTTTCTTTTGTCTAGTATAACCTGTGACCACAGCCCAAGGAGTGTGTGTGTCTATATATATATATATATATATATATATAGGGAAATGATCAAATGAGAACCCTTCTCCCAGGTGAGAACTAGGGTCCTAGCCCTTGTTTGATTCAATCTGGACGGTCAAAATTAAATCAGATTTAAGTGGATGGGCGGTGGCATTCCTGTAATTTTCGGCAACTTTCTGGACGGAGGGGTAATATAGTAATTTAATAATTCTTCCCTTTTGTTCTGAGGCTAAAATGAGAATCGCATGAGGCTAAAATGAGAATCGCATAATGCTAAAATTATCGAAGTAAGATGCTAAAATTGATTTGACATTTTCCACTAGGGTTCACCGTTCCCAATTAAGGTTTATTAAGTTCCTGATCCCAACTAGTAATTATGAGATTCCCATTAGGGTTCACTGTCCCCAAATAGGGTGTATTGCATTTCATTCCAATGAAATCATCGTTCCATTTTTGTTTATCAACACATGCTAAAATGAGAAATCCATGAGACTAAAATGTGCGAAGTCGGATGCTAAAATTGAATCTGGGCAATTTCTGAGTTTAGTTCCGATTTTACCCTTAATGAGACGCGCGAATTGAAGATTTTCGCGATAATTACAAAAATGCCAGCAAAAATCTGGATGAATTTGGGGCGTCGATTTTGCAGGATGGACGGATGGGATCGGTTCTCGGTTCTCACCTAACGACCAGTTCTCACCAGATCCCATCCTTATATATATATATATATATATATATATATATATATATATATGCCCAAATAGCTCCTTTGGTAATGATTGTGCTTCAAGATTTTTTTTGAAACGAAAAAAAAAAACATGCTACTATTTTCTCTTCTTCTAATTTAAAAATACAATAAATTTTATTTTATCAGTCGATGAACAAGTACTCGATGTATAGATAAAAAAAAAGGTGTGAAAGTATCGATCATTAACAATTTAAGGTTGGATTTATCTCTCGTTCTTATTTTAATAGACTTGACTTTTCGTCTGTTTAATGTCTCATTCACTTCTATTCATTGCCGCAAAGTGCGAATTGTGAAACCCCCGTTAGAAATAGATGAACTATTTGAACCCTCAATCACTCATCCTATCCATGCGTGGACAAACTCAACATATATCTATTGTTGTTGACGACTTGACGTGGCAGCCTTAAAAATAAGAATTGTGCGCTTAAACTTTTAATATTAACAATTATTTTATTAAAAATAAAATTAATTAGATATCCTGATTAAATAATCAAGCATAGTTACCAATTATCAATCAAGTCTAAAAATTAAAACCAAAAACTAATTATATTTCATGATGATGAAACAATCAATCCTAGATAACAATTACTAATATACAAAATTGAAAATAGTTATAAATTATTATAATTCAACAATCTACTTTACTTTAGTTAAAATTTGGGCATGAAAAAAAAATGACACTTTTTAATATTTGAACTACGTCCCCATTGTTTTAACATAAGAAATAGAGTAATTAGATGGCATGCCGCATATGTGATATGACCTGTTGAACCATCAATTGAACCTTTTCTATTTCTTCCCAGAATCCCAAATAGCTCATCTTTAACTGATATTAGGAAATTTTCTATCTATCGCGCGCGCTCTCTCTCTCTCTCTCTCTCTCTCTCTCTCTCTCTCTCTCTCTATATATATATATATATATATATATATATATATATAAACTGATACCAGGAAATTTCTATGTATGTAAACTAATATAAATTATAGAGGTAAAAACTATTTTAGCCATTTAAACTTTTAAAAAAATTATTTTAGTCAGTAAATTTTAAACATATTTTTTTTAGCCACTTTAAACCAAAATGCCCTTTAGATATAAAAAAAATAAAAAATATCAAATATCTTCATCTTTAGATCTGTTTTTCATCTTCAGAAAGAGAATTAAAATATCGTCGATCTTCATCTTCATTTTCAGATTTGCTTTTCATCTTCATCGTCGATCTTCATCTTCATCATCGATCTTTATCTTCAGATTTGCTTTTCATCTTCATCTTCATCGTTGATCTTCATTTCTTGGACATAGTTCTCGTCATACTTCGTCCATGTCGAGCTAGTGCAGTGAGCACTTAAGTTCGACTTTTACAAAAAAAATGATTTTGTTCTTAACTGCGCGTAAAATCCAGCGCGCATAAGGCATGCGCGCACGTAGACATCGGCAGACTATCGACGGACTATCGATATGACATCGGTTGATAATTTTTATACATCGGCAGAACAATTGTTGATAATTTGACCTCAAGTGTGCGTGATTTTCGTCTTAACTACGCCCACAAGCATGCGCGCACAAAGTAAGTGAGCACGCAGACATCGACGGACTATCGGCATGACATCGGTTGATAATTTCTGTGCATCGGCAGAACAACTGTTGATAATTTGGCTTCAGGTGCGCGTGATTTCTTCTTGTGGGCGCCCACAAGCATGCGTGCATGAGGCATGTGCGCACAAAGTAAGCGCGCACGCAGATATCAGCAGACTATCGGCATGACATCGATTAATAATTTATGTGCATCGGCAGAACAACTGTTGATAATTTGGCCTCAGGTGGGCGCGATTTTCTTCTTAACTGCGCTCACAAGCATGCGCGCACGCAGTTAAGAACATCATTTTTCCAGATTTTTCGAAAGTTGCAGAAATACTTCATTTTTTCCAGATTTTCAAACATCAACTATATTAGTGGTACTTTTATTGTCAAATCATGTCTATTATGTGTAGAAAATAAACTTCAAACTTCAAAAACAAATAACATCTAACAATCTAACAATATTCTTCGAATCAAATTTTTCCCCAAATCAAACTTAAAAAAAAACACCTAACAATCTAACAATATTATTGATAATTAGATCTGAAACATACACATGCTGGGGAAGGATTTTCTATTTCTTCGCTTGAATTTTTAAAGTCGATGACTTGTTGGTGGAGAAATCTGGAGAGAGAGATCTTCACACGAATTTTCGGAGGTCGATGGCTTGAATCTGGAGAAATCTTCATTTGAATTTTCAGTGTTGCAGATTCCATTAGTGTTGAAGAAGATGAGATGTAGAAGAGAGAGAGAAATTTTTCCAAAATCACATTTCAAAATATGAAATGTGAATCGGCGCGGTTGAATGGTGGGGAAAATGAAATAAGTTAAAAATAAATATAGGGGTAATATAGTAATTCTGACCAAATAAAAGATGTTTAAAAATTACTGATTAAAATAAATATTTTAAAAGTTTAACCGGCTAGTTCCATATTCCCTTTATAACAACAAACCAAACCTTTGGAAAACACATCCAACATCTCTCTCTCTCTGAGCAACCAATTCAATGGCAGAGAACGCAAGAAACACCACATCTACAGTCCACATCCGGCTGCGATTTTTCGCGCAGTTAAACACTGCACAATCTGCTTCCACATTCCACTTCCTTGGCGCCTTCTCTACCTTCATTTTCCGCCATTTTCAAACAGCTTTTCTCTCTCTAAAACAATGTCTTTCTTGTTCCGCCCGACTGCAATTCATCGCCGCCTTCAATCAAATCATGACCTCCGCAATTGTAGTGCTCATAGCATTTCTGCAGCTCAAGTATCCGAACAGCTCTCCGTTTTCGACGCATCCGACAGCAATGAGCGTCGCCGTTTCCTGCTCCGCCGTCTACTGCTTAGCCTCCGCAGCCGCGCTCCGGTTTCATCTCCACCGTCTTGCTCTTTTGGCTCATCATTTGTCACTGTCGTTCGCTTATATTTCGGTTGCGTCTCTGGCCTCTGTTCTACTCTCGGATTGGGCTGCCCCTTTTGTTTACTCCGTTTTTGGATCGCTATCAGCTGCTGAATTGCTGTTTTTCTTGCTCTGTAAATTCGACTGTGCAGAGTTTGAGGTTCGGAGATGGTGCTTTCGCCGTTTCTTTAACGAAATTTGGAGGGGTGTGGGGAACTCTTCTGAGCTGTTGCTGCAGAGACTCCCAATTTGAATTGAGAAGCAGACCTATTTTTTAACAAATGAACAAGATCCAAAATGAATTATTTCATGCTTATCAATTTTAATGGGTAAGTATGAAATTCTTAAAATGGAAGTTACGACAATCCCATGATTGGAATATATATGAGGTAGAATACTATTCGGTAACATATGTTTTTGTCTGATTATTTTAATATATTATTCAGTTTAAGATGCACTATCTATTTGTGCATTTTGGACTGTTTGTTGTGTATTCAATATTTCATCACTTGTTTTATTACCTGCACTTGTCTTCGATAATCGATATTCGATACATACTATTACAAAGTAATAATAGCAAAATACTAGTGAGATGAGAGATGACTGTCATTTCGCAGTTGTAAATGGTACCTTGTTTTCTAGTCTTCCTTTTTATTTATTAAAAACTTATTATTCGCATAAGTTCGTTTAGCACTTTTGATTTTTGTTACAATTTGGTGTTTCGATTTATGTACTATTATTTTAGTAATTTATGCCACGTACATATATCTGTATGTCTTAGTCAAATTTCAGAACACACAATTTGAGCCAGTTTTGCACACTTGTTTCAACCTCCATAATTTTTAACTAACTGAACCTTTCCAATTTTTTACAAGAAAGTCGTCTGCCTGCCAAATGACCAAGAATCTAGGAATAACTACAGTATGTTGAAAAAACACAAATAATTATTACAAAGTAAAGATAAAAAGACAAGTAAACTAAGCTATGAGATTTATGAGATCATGTTTTAAAATTAATCTCAAATGAGAATGTAGTAATGTACACCTTCTACACTATACAACACTACAATAACTTCAGCTAACGAGTTCCTAATAATAGGTGCTCACGGAGCGTTCACGTTGAATGTATATAATATCATTATTCTATACGTGTACAAAAAGACATCAATTTCTCTAGAAGTTGCATCCATATGATCATAGTAAGTTATTCGCATAGTAGAAACAGAAAAGATATATATACGATAATTGATTAAAAAAAATAGCAAAAAAAATGATGCCATTAAAAACAAAAATAACAGAGAGAAGAAACAAAAGCTATTACTATACATGAAACAAGCTCAAGATATACATGCAAGCAGCTCCCAAGGTAAATCTAGAGCCCCTCTTCACACAGATGGGGCTCAGAGATCAGCTAAATGTGCTCAAAACAATAGTGTACCGAACACAAAAATTGAAAGAATGGAAACAAAGAGATTCGCCCCAACTCCACGGCAGCCTGGATTCGACAACAGAATTATTATAAATGTTTGAAAAATGAATGAAATGAAGCTATATGTGACTATTCATTCAGAGAAATACATACCAGGATTACCCAAATTCTGTGATGTAGGTAGTGCAGGCAAAGACATTTCTGAATATTCAAGCAGAACTTATTAGGGAATGTTGATTTAAACAAATTAGCACGTAAATGAAAAGATTAATCCAATGGCTGCTCAAATAAGTTACCAGGAGCACAAAGAGATATTGATGTGATAGACGATGATGATGGCCATGGTGCTGCAATATTGTCCCGTAAATCACAAGTAAAGCTGAAGCCAGTTGAATTATCATATACCATGTCTGCAGGTAAGCTCCCAAGCAAACACCCTGCACCCAGATCAAAACATTCTTCATGATTGATGTTTATATTGGTCGAGACAACATTGTTTCAGCAACACAAGACAACTATAATTCATATAAAATGGATGATTATAGAAAAGAATGGCAGAAAGTTGAATGCATTGAATAACCTGAATTCCTTTGGTGTGGTCAATGAGAATAAAGCCATAAAGCTTAAACAGAGAAGATACAAATTCTTTTGTAGTAAGCAATAAGTCTCTTTCCAAAATTTTGAAAATTTATAGGATTTTTTGCATCGAGTTCGAGAGCCTCAGTCAGGGGACGTGTTAAATTACTAATAGAGAAGATGATATTTAAGTCCACAATCAATGACTAAAATCCAATTTCTTATGTACAAGTTTGGTTGACAAAGCAACCATGAGACAAAGAATAAAAAACTTCAACTATTTCAAAGAATATTCATCCATAGATTTTCTTGGGGTTTGGTGATTACAAATGAAAGAAATTAAAATAGGCCAGGAGCTCAAAATATGTGAGTCTAGAAATCAGGAACCTGTAATCATCTAAGTATCTGACAACCATGACTAAAGCAATCACGCCTTCTTCTATATGATGAGATAATTCTAATAAGATGCAATTTTAATTACTATTAAAACGTTATAGATTTAATATTCAATAAAAATAGATCATAGAGGGATGGCTATGATGAGTACCTTCTTGTCCATTTGCTGCTCCAGCAAAGAAAAACAGAGAAACAAAAAAGGGAAGATGTGATTAGCATAACCAACCACATCAGCGTAAGAGACTGCATAGTGGAAATAATTTTAGATTCTCACCTTGGAGACTAAAATCTTTTAAGTCTACATCACAAAGCTCATAAACATTTGTCATCACACCAGCCTTCTGCAGCATGGCGCCGAACATGGTTGCGCATATAATTGCCTGCTTATTTGTTATCAACATTTCCTTCTGTATTCCCGCTATATAAGTATTCAGTGAGCTGCAACATGATGGACTCGGGGCAGCAGCATTGTGGCATGCAGCAATTACCTCTGGTGGTTGTTTCATATCTAAAGGACAAGCTGCATACCAGAAGGAAATAATTAATACCCCAACGTCATACAACCAAGCATCGTCACAGTTTATGAACCAACACGTACAAAAAATTACTCTAGATACTCGCACACTCAGTTTCATACTGTCTATAGACTGGATATATTATATCAACTTCAGAAGGTGCACATGGAGAGGGCTGCCATGTACACGCAAGCGATGGTACAGCAATATAGGAGATCAAGATCTTAGCATTGTCATTGAAAAATAACCAATCTAAGCATCATATCTCCTAACTTGGAAATTTTAATATTTTTTATGAATTATGAGCATTGATTTACACGCAATTCACTTAATCATGCACTCTATCATTGCATTTGTTCAATTTTCCAGAAATTATTTGACATAGGAGAACACATGAATCTGATTGAGCATAATTCACAACTTCACCAAAAATATGAACATATTACCAAAGATCAACGCTTAAGCTTCATCTAGGAACAACAAAAACAGAAAACATAATGAATCCCTCATTTAAGCTTATGGTTTAGGGAATATAATTTCGAAGACCTTAACCACCCAAGAAAACCCAAAGATTTGATCAAGTTCATAAATTAATATGTTCTTGAATGGTCTGAATGATCACCAGGAATATTTATGTGGAGATTCCTTTGCGAAAACCTTTCTCAAGAAGAATAATAATGATACAAGGCAACAAATAAGAAGCCTTTTTTACTACAAGGCTCCCTGCAAGCATAGATGCATAGAAATATATATCAGCAGACACACACCTTTGTTAACCTTGCACGCAGACAATATTCTGAATGCTTTGTTCGCATCTTCATGAGGAAGTTTCCCTGAAATCCATGAAAAGACCACTCCTTTGCAATCACTAATTGCGTCAACATGATTAGAAAGTCCAACTGCATTTTTATTATCGTTCATGTATGATTGTACTCCTGATAGTTTGAGTGCAGCCTCCATAATTGCTGGCTGACAAATGGAACGACAGCATTCTTTAAGAGGATCAATTGTGCTGCAAGCTTCTAATAATTTGCTGGTATTTACTGTTCTCTCAAAAGTGGTTACATCCTTCACAGGACAGGAGCCACCAGTCAGATTTGTGGATTTTGCTGAGCATATGGTTGGTATTGAATTGTTTGCTCCTCTGCTGGCTAATATGCTGACAATATCTTTAAAACAATCATCCGCAACTGCATTTTGTAAGACTAGATTATCAGAACTGGTACTATAGAATCCCTGAAATATATGGAGCAAGCTATTGAACTGTGGGCAGCATATAACATTTCCTACTACTCCTGCTAATGGCTGGATACAGTCGGATGCTGTTCTCTCCATGATACTTGAAATGGCAGAAAAATTTACAGGGCATCGTCCAGTCAAGACCGGCTCATAGGTACTAGGATAGGTGGGATACATTGGTGGCAAAGAACCAACCGGAAATGAATAATGTGGAATAACAGCAGGTGATATTTCAATGGGTTTAAAAATTCCACTTTTAGGTGGGCTAGCTAGAAAAGATGCCGAAGAGATGTGACTGAGCTCAGTTGGTGTCTTCAGAGCCAACAGATTATCAATGCTACACAGCCAGATAGCAAATCGTAGTAACCAATAACAACATGAGCCTGCAATTGGATGAAGTATGCATTAACAATCACAAGACTGTAAGTTGTTATTTAATAATTCAACATTTTTTGGTACTATATAGCATAGCACAAAGTGACAGGTGAACATGGATCTTAATAAGGTATACACAATTAACAACCAAAGAACTACATCATTTATAGAGCTCATCCTACTATGTGCACGGTCGGCTACATGGAAATTCTTTCTCCAGGTTTTAACAACAGCTACTTCAAATTATCAAATCTTACCTTATAAGCTATTTCAAGAGACAAACTAGCAGATACCGAGATTAAGCATGAATAATATTCCTATGCTAGTCTCGGAGGTTATGCAAATTCAACAGTTAAGACCAATCAAAAGACAATATCTCTTACCCTTGAGACGCGTAGCAGTTTTAACGCAATCCATAACACCCCCTAACCGTCAGGCAACATGGAGAATTGTGATATAATCCCCAGGGTAGTTACAGTTATAAATAGAAGGTACCAAAATCAGTACAGTGATATCTGCAAAACAAGGTTGAACACAATGATAAGTTTAAATGAGAATGGAGAAGGGCATAGAAGACAAAATAATAAAAGCAGAAACAAGAGTAAATCACTAAATGAGTCAACATAGGCCAAAATTTGCTCTTCCAAATGAAAGATCATTTTCTTGCTACTGCAATGCTTCAGCTGACCATCCTTACTCTTAATAGTAACAATCTTAGTCCTCTATTCGAAGCCTTCCATAAAATCCAACTAATTAACTGAAATTCCACAATAACTTGCATATAATTAGAAATCCAGGAAAATACAATTTCCCCTTCCAGCAACAAGATTCGTCCTTTATTCAAATTTACCCGAACAAAGAAACAGACATCTAACCTCTTTCTTTATTTTTAGATTCCCAGTAACAAGAAACCCCTAAAAAGAATTCAAAGTGAAGCTAATGCCCAAACAAGTTTAGATATCAAGCCCATATTAGAAAGGGGGAAAAAACAGAAACATCAAAATAATTATATAAAAAAAGGAACTTCAGGCTCATCACTCTACTCTCTCCCATCACTTATTAACCTAAAAAATCCTTACTTCCAAAACAAAATCAGGAAAATCTGCAAACCTAAAAACAAGAACTGGCACTCTTCCCCACAAAACAAACTCAAACCAGAAAATCAGAACTAAAATGTAGCTCAAACACACCACACGAGATCCAACCCTAAACACCAAACCCAATCATTCACCATAACAAACACCTCAACAAGCTGCTACCAACTCAACATAAAATAATGCACACACAAACACCTCAAACTGCGTGTTACCGCGAGCCCGAGTGGAAAGAAAATGTGCGTCCTAAAAAATACCTGGCGAATCCGAATCTACATAAAATCCCAAGATCACTCGTCATAAATGAAGCAAATTCAAGGATGAAGAATGAACAACCACAAATCCATGTAGAAATTAATCAAATGTGCCGCTCTTAACTGACAGAAAAAAGGGGGAGAAAAGGCAGAAACCCTAGAGAAATTTGGGAAAGTTGAGCTGAATGATTATAGGGATAAAGTGTGAAACTACAGCTGAAGCTTTTCTTCTTTGTCTATGGCCTTTTTTTTTTCTTTTCTTTTTTTCTCCTGTTTTCTTATTAAGCTTATATATTTATATTACTTTTGTTGTTTTTATTTAAAAATATAATTCTTGTTCTTCAACGAAATAATGACTATTATGGATAGTGATGAGGGCCCATCTAACCACTACCTTTCGCAACACAAGGCCTTTCTGTGGCCCACTAAAGTGGGCCCCTTCTCCTGTATAATGCTTGCACTTTCCCATTTGCTGCCGGGCTGGGCTATACTATATATTTTGCCTAGAATTTAATTTACATATTAAACATATTTTATTATTATTATTATCATTATCAAATATTTATGCATGGAGAATAAAAATGCACATGTTACGTCGTCACTGAAACTAAGGACTCAAAAATATTATATAATACGCAAAAACTCATGTGCATAAGATGTATATCAGACGGTCAACGTGTTGATCGGATCAATGCGCGTTGACTCGGTCAAAGCATTGATCAAAAAAATTGTGAAAATTAGTGATACTTTTTAGGGATATAATTGATACTTTTTTTAATTTCGAATGATACTTTTTAGTGTGTCAATTGATACTGATCTTAACAGTTTTTTTTTTTTTATTCTGCCCAATACTTTTTATTGATACAAATGATACTTTTTAGCCTTTGAAATGATACTTTTCAGTATTATGAATGACACTAATTTTGACGGATTTTTTTGGTCAAAGCATTCACCGGATCAACACGCGTTGACCCGGTCAATGCGTTAATCGTCACATGTACATCTTATGTACAAGAGACTTGCCCTATATAATATTTATGCTTTAAATATTTCGATGGATAATAATATTGTATTTGAGATCCTCTGATCCACTTTTCATATTTCATTTTGAATTTATTAATTTTTTCTTCAATTTTAATTGTAAGAACGCTTGCATATGAACTCCCTTGCTAGTGGGCTGCAGCACGAATATGATAACCTTGAACTGAAGTATATATAGGCAAGTTAAGCTCAACATGTTTAAGATTTAATAAATTTTAATTTTTAGTTTTGCTTATTTACTAGTAAATGAGACAAATTGAAATATGTTTCTCACTGAATGCACTTGAGATTATCTAGTCTCAATTTATGTGTGTTAATCATGTGCTAAACCTCAAAATTCTTTCATTTTCTTTCATTTTCTTCTTCAATTTTAATTTCTTTTGGTTTATTATAATTTTACATTAATATTTAGGGTTTGTTCCACCTAATTATGATTTATATTTATTTTTGAATATTTAATTTTCATTTTTTTAGTTAATATAATTGATTTTGGGCCGGGTTGATTATTCCTAACTTATGGTATATAATTTTTAAAAATTTCAATTTTTAGCTATAAATATTAATTATGATTTTAGTTATAATATAATAAATTTTATTTTTATAAAGAATATTATTAATAATATACAATTTTAATATTGGCACACAATTGACATGCATAAATTGGAACTAGAAGATCTTTACTCCGGTCAATGGACATCAAGTGTTTGCTTGTACACAACAACGTTAATTATAAAAAAAATTAATCCAAGTTGTGGCCCATAGTTTGCTATTTGCTTTTTGTTTATGCTTTTCTAGTTTTTTTTTTCTGCGTTCGGTGGTTTGGTGTAAAAGCCAGTAATTTAAAAAATGAGGCATTTTTTTGTTACATTTTACAGATCTTACAAATATTAATATTGGGTATCGTGCCTAATCAGGGGTTCACCTTTTTAGTTCCCAACCCTTGCGGTTCACCCTCATAGTTGCTCAAGCAACTAGGGTTCACAAACTCTCTTGCTGTGGATTTGAGGTAGTCTCAGAGATATGTTTCTTCACAGACTCTTCATCCGCTTCTTTAGATACACAAATATGCAGAGTAGACAGGTTAGAACGAGCAGCAAAATCAAGCAAAATAAAGCAGAAGCTAGAAAATCAAGGAATAGAAAAGAAAAGGTAAAATATAGTGAAAAATCTGAGATTTGAGAAGTGGGAAAGATGTGTCTCTAGGACACTTAGGCTCAGATCTTTCCCGTCAGGGGCACTGCAACTTCCGGGGACAACAACTCAGGCTACAAAAGGGGATTTCAGGTGGGATCAGTGGCTCGAAGCTTTCTATCTCACTCTCACAGGTTAGGGCTAACACTTTCTCTCAACTCACATCCACTCAGGGATCCAAGGGTCAGGATTTCGGCCAAAGAAATAGAGAGAAAGGATTTACAGAGCTTAACACTCAGTAAGAGATCAGAGATAAGGCTTGAAGAAGAAAGGATGAGCGGCGCAGCTTAAGTTGGGAGATTAGGGTTGGGGTAATATATATGGGAGGTACCGGGTAATGGGCTAGGGTTAAGCAGATGGGCCCAGAAAAGGTTTGGGCCAGAATAAAAAACCAGAAGGTAACAAATTGGGCCAGACAGAAATAAAGAGCAATTGGGCCAACCTCCACATATCCACCGTTGGCCCATTAGTCTTTATGTCACCAGGAAGGCTTGCCATCAATTGGAGTTGATCATCACAGCCTTTTTACTCTTTACCTATCACACAGACAAGGTAAGAGAGGGAGAGAGAAATACTATGTGTATTAATCTCAGTTTCAACACTAGAGACTAACCCAATTCAGCAACATATCTCAAGTCATTCACTCACTTTCCTTGAACAAGTTGTAACCTAGCATTGAACCAACATGGTAAGAATAACCAACAATAGCTTCACATAAGCAGATAAGGTATTCAGGTACACAACCCAGAATACCATCACAAACAAGGCACAAAACAGAATTTAAACCAAGATCCATGTTCAAGGATCTTTTATAAGCACTCAGCGTTGTAACTGGGAGACACTTAGTATCCATGTCTGCTGGGTTGAATTCAGAAGGGATTTTATCAAGTAAAACATCCCCTTTTTCCACAATATCTCTTATAAAATGGAATCTCATATCAATGTGCTTTGTTTTATCATGGAACACATGATTCTTGCACAATTGAATTGCAGACTGGCTATCAAAATAAATCAAATATTTATCATCAATAAATTTTAGCTTAGACAGCACACCATTAAGCCAACTGGCTTCCTTAACAGCCTCAATAGCAGCAATATATTCAGATTCAGTTGAGGATAAGGCTACAATGCTTTGCAGTTGTGATTTCTAACTTATACAAGCACCACATAAAGTAAACACATAAGAGGTGGTTGACTTCCTTTGATCTCTGTCATTTGCATAATTAGAGTCAACATATCCCACACATTTCACACCATCAGCTGTCTTAGAAAAGGACAGACCACTATTGATATTGGATTTCAAGTATCTGAGAAGCCATTCCAATGTTTCCTAGTGAGGCAACCCAGGATTAGCCATGTATCTACTCAAACAAGAAACAACATAGACAATATCAGGTCTAGTGCTAATCATTAAATACATGATAGAACCAATGGCATTAGCATAAGAGACATCTTTCATATCATTTATTTCAGATTCATTCTTAGGAGATTGGTCTTTACTTAGCACAAATGAGATGCAAGGGGTACAGAGACATGTTTACATTTCTCCATGTTAAATTTTTTCAACACTTGGTCAACATAAGCAGTTTGGTGCAGCACAAGTGTATGTTTTTCCCTATTTCTGTCAATGTTCATGCCAAGGATCTTTCTAGCATCACCAAGATCTTTCATATCAATGTTTGCACATGCTTAACAGTTTTTAGACAGGGGCTAATCAAGAGCATATCATCCACATAAAGCAGCATAAATATAGGCACTTCAGATTGCATGTAATACAAGTAATGATCAAATTTGTTTCTGGTAAAGTTCATGCTTTGCATACATTTGTCAAATTTTATATTTCACTGCCTTGGGGATTATTTCAGACCATACAAAGATTTCTTGAGCAAGCAGACATGATTAGAAAATGATTTATCAATAAAGCCCTCTGGCCGATGCATGTAAATATTATTCTCAAGTTCACCATGTAAAAAGGCAGTTGTCACATCCATTTGCTTAAGTTCCCAATCAAAATGAGCCCATAAGAGCAAGCATAATTCTCACAATTGTAAATTTAACGACAAGAGCGAATATTTCATTGTAATCAATGCCTTTTTTCTGTGTAAAATCCTTTGCTACTAGTCTGGCTTTGTATCTCACATTATCAATCTCTTGCTTGATTTTAAAAAACCATTTGCATTCAACCACAGAACAGTTTTCAGGTTTTTCAACAAGCACCCAGGTATTGTTATCATGCGAGGATCTTATTTCACAGTTCATAATAGCAAGCCATTTATCAAATTCAGGGGAATTCACAGCTTCAGATAAGGTTTTAGGCTCAAATTTATCAACATTGTTGAACACATTAAATGCATACGGAGATAAGTTATAATCATCATATCTTGCAGGCAATCTCACATTCCTTCTTAGTCTATCTCTAGCAAGCTAATAATTATTCAAGTTCTCAGGTTCGGGCACAAGTTCAGTCATATTTTCAAGCTCATTTTCAGAATTGGAACTAGTCTAATAGTCTGACACAATCATATTATTAGAGGTTTCATTATCAGACTCATGATTAGACACTGAATCATTTATATCGAAGTTATCAAACACAGGTTCATTTTCATTTTCAACATTTGGGACATCATGATTTACAACTTTAAGTTTAGGCAGCACAGGGGTAGGGTCATCCATCTTACTGGAAACATCAGAAGAAAACAAAAAATCATGCAAGTTCTGAGTCAAGTTATGCAGTTTCTCCACCTCACTTGGAACTGCAGAATGTGAGGATTCAGACATGCATGGAAAATCAAGTTCATTAAACAAAATATCTCTACTTATGCATGATTTAAACCCAGACACACTTTTATCCCAAAGCTTATAGCCCTTAACACCCTCAGGATATCCAAGGAAAACATATTTTCTTGCCCTAGGTTCAAGCTTACTCAACTTCTGATGCATATAAGCAGCATAACCAAAAATTCTCAAGTTGTTCAGGCAAATAGGTTTGTTTAAGAACACAGATTCAGGTAATTTACCAAGCAAGGGAACAGAGGGAGATCTGTTTATTAAATATGATGCAGTCATGAGAGCTTTACCCCATAATTATTTTCCTAATCCAGATGCAACAAGCAGACTTCTAACTCTCTCAATGAAAGTTATATTCATTCTTTCTGCAACTTCATTTCATTGAGGAGTATATGGAACAGATTTATGCCTTTTTATTCTTCTTATAGAGCACCAGTTATCCATAGTATGATTACAGAATTCTAAGTGATTATCTGTTCTGAGGCACTTAATCTTCTTTTTAGTCTGATTCTGAATTTTAATAGCCCATTTAGAGAATTTAGAGAACACATTAGACTTGTTTTTCATAAGAAACACCCATGTTTTTCTGGAGAAATCATAACAGACGGGAAAAACAGGTTTCCACCATGAGTGGGTTCTTTAGCAGGACCCCAGACATCAACATGCAAATATTCAAGGATCTTAGAACTAACATGCTTATTGGAATAAGGCACAAAGACAAGAAAATGTATTTTATGGTGTTTACCCATCACACAAGGTTCACATAAAGACATGCTTGTCACTTTATCATTACCAAAAGCACTAGATTGATGTAAAATTTTAAGGCCCTTATTACTTATGTACCCCAGTCTAGCATGCCACAGAGCAATTTTATCTTCTTGCACAATATTAGCTACAGGCAATAGCACAGACTCAGCTTACACAACATATAAGTCACCTTTTCGGGGAGCATTAAAATAAAGCATGGAATCCTTTTCAAACTTAAACATCAGATAATTCACAGAGCCATCAAGCATTTTATCAGCTATTTTGGACACAGATAGCAAGCTAAATTTCAGTTGAGGCACATATCTAACATCACTCAAAGTAAGCATGCTTCCATTTTCAAATTGTAAGCAGATATCACCTCTACCTTGAATTTCACAATTTTGACCATCAGCAAGAGCAACATGACCAGAGTTTATATAATGCAAGTTATGGAACATGTGCTTAAAAGGTGTGACATGAAAAGTGCAGCCAGAATCATTAAGCCATTCATTGATATGCACATTCTTGAAAACAACATTTGCATAATTTATAAACTGGAAATCATAAGCACCATGCACCATATAAATTCCACCATCATCATACATATTGTTTGCATGTTGTTTAGGCTCATAATTTGCAAAACCTTTGTTCATTTTAGGTTGCTTGCACCTATTAGAAAAATGGCCAGGTTTTCCACAGTTCCAGCATGTTTTCCTAGGCTTTTGATCAGAAAACTGATTTTGAGTCTTATTTTGTTTATGATCTAATTGTCTTTCTCTTCTATATCTTTCAGCAGCCAGAACACTTGGATTTTTAGGATTTAATGGTTTATTAAAGCCATGGTGAGGATTTCTATTGTTATTTCTGTTAATATACATAATTTCATTATGCAGGGGGCTGGGATTTCATTTTCTTTATTTCACTTTCTTTAGCCTTTAAGCCAGTAACAATCATATCACAAGTCACTTTAGAACCACCATATTTCAGAGCAGACTTTACTTCAGCAAAAGATTCAGGGATATACCCTAATAAAATTTGAGGAGCATACTTTTCAAGGGAATCATCACCAGCAAGTTTCAAATCTTGTAACAGTTTATAGAAATCATCCATATTAGCATCAATATCCTTAGTGGCATCCATTTGGAAAGACACAAACTAGTTTTGTAAAGACCGAGCAGATTCTTCAGATGCAGCAGTGTACAGAGAAATCAGATTATCCCATAAATCCTTACCATACTTATGATGAGACACTTTCCTAACCACAGTACTGCATAAGTTCAGCAAAATAGTGGCCCTAGCACTATCATTCATGTCATGCAATTTTTCATCATCCATAGAATCATTAATTTTAGTAAAAATAGCTTTGTGGATCTTTTCTTTGATCAAAATGCATTCAATTTTAGTTTTCCAGTCTTGAAAATCATCTCTGCCATTAAAAGGCACCATGTGCAGGTTATTCATGATGAAATGCAGACACAAAGGTAGCAGAAAAATAAGGTACCAACACAGAGATCAGGAAACACAGCAAAACACCCACTACAGAGCCCAAAATACCAGAACACACAGTAGAGCAATCATAGAACAAGGAGAAAACACCTCCAAAACATAGAAACAAGTACACCCGGAGAATAAAGTACTGAGGCTAGCCCAGTTCTCAGCACAGATTTATCTGTAGAGCAAGGAATCACTCAGAACAATCCTAACACTCGTTTCAAGAACAACTGACTCAATTTCTAGAGTTAGTTCCTCATAAACTCACAAAACTTGAAGTTTCACTAGATATTCACCACCAACCACAACCAATACATTCACAGAGCATGGAATATTAAGAATATCACCAGGCCAAGAAGCCACACATGCAGAAATCACCTAAAAAACACAGAAAACACCCAAAAGACTCTCAAGGACCCCTTAACTAACCCAGCTATCTAGGCTACTCGTATGAGGAGACCCCTAAAGAGAAATTCAGACGAAGTGGACTGTAAGCTAGGGTTAGAAATGGCGTTGAATACCAAGGAATCACAAGAGAAAGTACACCAGAACCAGAAATATGCGGAAACAGGTAAGAGGATCGCAAGATACCATACACAGAAGCTAGGGATTCAAAATTATACTAGAGCCGACTCTCCCAGGAAGGAGAGAGGCCAGACTTACCTAAAGCACCTTGCCCGTCGGGGACAAATTGACACAACCCTTACCGGCGGTGGGGTGAGGTAAATGAGGGTCGGAGGGTGCCCCTGGCTAGGTCCCCGTTGCTCTGATACCACTATTCGGTATCGTGCCTAGCCGGGGGTTCATCTTCTTGGTTTCCGACCCTTGTAGTTCACCCTCATAGTTGCTTAAGCAATTAGGGTTCACAAACTCTCTTGTTGTGGCTTTGAGGTAGTCTCAGAGATATGTTTCTTCACAGACTCTTCCTCCGCTTCTTTAGATACACAAATCTGCAGAGTAGACGGGTTAGAACGAGCAGCAAAATCAAGCAAAATAAAACAGAAGCCAGAAAATCAAGGAATAGAAAAGAAAAAGTAAAAGATACTGAAAAATCTTAGATTTGAGAAGTGGAAAAGATGTGTCTCTAGGACACTTAGGCTCAGATCTTTCCCGTCGGGGGCAGTGCAACTTCCGGCGACAACAAGACAGGCCACAAAGGGGATTTCAGGTGGGATCAGTGGCTCAAAGCTCTCTATCTCACTCTCACAGGTTAGGGCTAACACTCTCTCTCAACTCACATCCACTCAGGGATCCAAGGGTCAGGATTCTGGCCAAAGAAACAGAGAGAAAGGATTTACAGAGCTCAACACTCGACAAGAGATCAGAGATAAGGCTTGAAGAAGAAGGGGTGAGCGGCGCAACTTAAGTAGAAATGATGGCGTATTTTATACCTCAAATTATAGATTGTGCCAAGTGCAAGTGTACACGGATGTAGCAAACAATGATACGAGTCGAACCACAAGGAATATGAGTTATGATCTAAAAATGCAAGTAATGTTGACTCAAGTTACATTCACTGTTTAGACAAACATCGTTTCTTAAGAAAATGTTTTGTTCCAAACCATCAATAAAATGACAAGTTTCACTCATGAAGGTAGAAATCAAATACTTCAAATGAAAGATTTAAATAGTAATAAAAAGAAAGGGTTCTAGGGTGCTAGATCATTGATCAAGGTATTCTAAAAACTATATGAATCACATAACTCTCCTCTTTTCAATCATGATTTGGGCAATGATCATCTAGGCATTTTCTCAAACACCTAGCCTACAAGCAAGTGTAAACCATCACTATCTCTAGTAAATAAATCACTCAAGCCTTCCAAGATCCCCAAATCACCATTAGCAAGCCTAATACTCATACCTATCTCAAAATACAAGTAAAATGTCTCATGAATCAAATATACATACATAATGAGCAAACCTAGTCACACATTAAGTAAAACATGAATCTAAATGGAGGCCACCCACATACATTCAACAATCAACACATTGATCCATAAGATTTAACAAGGGAAAGGTACATTCATCATACATTCGTTTCAAAAACCAATCATCAAATGATCCAACATCCGAAAACCTTAAGAGATTAGCTACTCATGCTTTTGAGATCAAAATAACAAAACTTGCAAATAAACATAAGTGGAGATTAGATTAAACTAATAGATTGTACAAAAATATCCACAAGATCCTTCCACTTCAACTCTTCAAGATCAAGAACTCCTCTTCCAAGCCCAAGCTCTCTCTTTCCACTAGTTCTATTGTTTTTCACATTTTTTACAATTTTGAGAAGAAAAAGGATTCAAGGAATGGAATAGTATTATTTTCTCTCCCTTTCTTAGTTACAAGTGATCTATCCCCCTAGCCAAAAATCGTCCCTAAATATGTGAGAAGAGGAGGAGATAAGGCATGCAAAACAGGGTATCTGGGCGCGACACGGGCTCGGTCACGCCTGGGTCGCGTTGTGGGTCGCACCAAA
Organism: Perilla frutescens; assembly: GCA_026008535.1. NCBI lineage: Eukaryota > Viridiplantae > Streptophyta > Magnoliopsida > Lamiales > Lamiaceae > Perilla > Perilla frutescens. The sequence goes on along the minus strand of BRKX01000010.1, from coordinate 45,590,711 downwards.
GAAGGGCGCAAATGCGTGATTGGGCGCGAGAGGCTCGGTCACTCCACCACTCTCGCTGTGGATCGCGCCAAAGAAAGGCGTGAAGGCACCCTTGGGCACGAGTGGGCTCACTCACGCGCCTGATCGTGCTGTGGGTCGCGCCGAATGGCGCAAATGAACTCACGCCATGTGTCGTGTTGTGGCTCGCGCCAGAGGCTGATTGCACATGGTATTGGGCCAGAGCACTCGAGTCGTGCTGTGGATCGGGCTGTAGATCGCGCCACCTCCTCGAACTCTTGGTTTTCTTCTATAACACACCTAGAATTTGTACTTTGATTAAATATGGGTTTGGACATCAAAAATATACAATTGGTTTATAAAATGGTAATGAAATAGCCCAAGCTGTAGTAAAAAGAAGCACAAAAATATCTATTATCAAGAGAGATTATGATTCTAGGTATGGAAGATTAGGGTTAGGGTAATCTATATCGAAGGTACCGGATAATGGGCTAGGGTTAAGCAGATGGACTCAGAAAAGGTTTGGGCCAGAATAAAAAACCAGAAGGTAACAAATTGGGCCAGACAAAAATAAAGAGCAATTGGGTCAACCTCCACAGTTAGTTAATTAATTAATTTATAGTTGTAAATGAATTTGGCTACTTTTAAGTTTTGATTACATGCACTCCTTCGTTCGTTCTCTAAATTAATATATGTAAGATGAATTTATATTTCCTTCTTTTTTTTGACAAAAATATTTACGTTCTTGATGGACATGTCGTTCCAAAACCTAAGTACATATATATATAGATATAGATATAGATATAGATATATATATATATAATCATTTAATCTGCATTAAAGATAGCAATGGCTAAGCAGAAGCCATTCCTTCACATCCACACTGACACTATATCACACTCTTATTCTATCACACTTGAAAACAAAGCCACAAGCTAGTACTAGCTAGCAATTCTATCAATCTCATTTGTTTCTTTCACGTGCATACGTCACGTGCATTTTATTATAGCATTTGAATTTGCATGTACGTGGTGAAATGAAACACGAAATTGAAATACACAATAATAAAGAGTCTAGTCTATTTAGCTCAGCTCGTAGTCGGACCGTGCTAGTTCGATTTGTAAGTACATAGTCCATCCCAATAAAAGCTACCGCAAAAATCACCACAATCGGAAGCGCTCCCACAAAAATCAAGGCAGTTCTGCATCAGCTTTCTTGTAGTGATGCTCGACATTTTTATGAATACTGCAGCTTCCACTGTAGATGGATGCATAGCTACATTTAGAGATGTGTAAATGGTTAATTTTGTGTTAAACTAACAAACCAAATAAAAAAAAAGTAAAAATTCAAACCAACCCAACCAAAATATAATATATATAAATGAACCAAACCAAATCATAATTCTTTGGTTAGTTTGGTTTGGTTTTTTTGGTTTAATCAAATTTTCAATGATTATTTTCATTTTCCGAAATAATTATATTTAAAGAAAATAACATGCACTCAAAAGATAATAAATGATATATTAAAAGTAAACGTTTGAAAAATTATAAAACTAGAAAATTGACTAAATATCAGAACTACTAATATTATTTAGGTATATAATACCTTTTAAATTTATTAGTTTATATATAATTAATATTAGAATTATAAACCATAAATTATAAATATTATATATATATATATAGGGAATGGATCAAATGTAAACTCTTCTCTGGTGTGTAAACTGTAAATCAATCTATCACCACACATCCTTTAAAAACCGGCGCTCCAGATTTAATCAAACATGCGGTGACATTTTTGTTATTTTCGCTACCTTTTCAATCCATAAGGGTATTTTTGTCCATTTGTTGAAAAAAAGCTGATGTCATGCTGACTCAGCATCTAATAAAATTCTTAAAAACTTCGAACGATCATAATTTGCTCGTTTTTCATCGGATTAACACAAATAATATATCAAATTAAAGGTCTTTTAATCCTCTTTCATTTAAGATCAGTGAAGCATATGTTTATTTAGAAAAATATGGACAAAAAATATAAAAATTTCATTTTTCACGCAAATTCAAGCTCAGAAGACTTTGTTAGCATACGACATATGTTTCGTTAGCATATGACCATTTAAGCTCAGAATACTTCGTTAGCACACAACATATGTTTCGTTAGCATATGGAAAATGTTTTGTCAACATCAGTTATATTGTGATAAAGATTTATTCAATCGTAATTAGGTATGCTTCGTTAGCATATAAAAAATGTTTCATTAGCATATGACAAATGCTTTGTTAGCATATGCCAAATATTTCATTAGCATCGAATATATTACTGTAAATATTTATTACATTTCAATTAATATATGCTTAATTGACATCAATTATATTGTTATAAATATTTATTTAATCTAAATTAGGATGTATTTCATTAGCATATAATAAATATTTCATTAGTATCAATTATATTCACAATGAACAATACATTAATGCATCAAGAGATTTTTTATATGAGAATGTTAATGCACTGCTAACGTTAGCATTGACATATGCAAACTAAAATATTATAATAATTCTAATGTAGTATAATTATATTTGATAATAGAATCATACGTGTTTAATGTTGCATGTGTATTATAAATGTATAACATTCATCTCAATTAAGCATGATTCGTTAGCATATGACATATGATTCGCTAGCATCATAATTAGTTATATTGCTATCACATCAATTTTAGAGTTTAACAATTTAATTTTATTGAATTTTATCATTTATTATTGTTAGCACCGTTTTATGCTAACAAAAGTATTATGTAATGCTAAAGAAAAGTTATACGCAATGCTAACAAAAGCAATAATGTTGTGGATTGAAGCCAAATAATGCAACTAACAACCTTCAATCAAACAACTATAACTTTGTCCACGATTCATATTTTTTTGAAATTATTTTTTGTTGAAAATTAGGTCTGGCTAGCTTTCCAACCATATAAAAGTCCTCATTTAATAATTTCCTAACAAAATCAGATTTGTGTTTAAAGTTAGGTGTTATGCATGAAATAGTTTTACTTCGTTAGTATAAGATCATGTATTCGTCAGCATATGATTGTGTCTCCGTTAGCCCCACGTCCTGGAAGTCCGATTTTTTCTTTTTTTTTTTTAGTTTTAACCCAGATGCAAAAATTACCAAAATGCCACCGCATTTTTGAAGATCCCTTTATTTACAGGAATGCCACCGCCCCCTTGACCAAATCTTGACCATTGAATTTTGATGGATGTGTGGTTGGAGATTAGTTTACAATTTACACATTAGGGATGATTTACACCAGAACCATCCCCTATATATATATATATATATATATATATATATTGGTTGGTTCGATTTTAACCAAAATATTTTTTACTTAAATCAAATTCAAATCAAATTATATTTTGATTTTAATATTCAAAATCAGACCAAAATTAAAGAAAAAATGACCAAACCAACCAAACTAAATAGTTCGATTTTATTTGGTTTTTTTATTTTGGTTCGGTGCATTCATGCAAGTAGATTGTGTGTAGATTAAAGTTTAATTCTTCAAAAAATATACAGGTGTACAAAATATGTAACATGAATTGAAAGAGATAAAAACTATATATTAATTGATAATTAATGGGATTATATATATGTTGATTAATATTATCGCATTACATCTCGTGTTTTATATCAGAATAGTAGAGATGGCATGTGGTTTCTTATTCAAATTAATGGGTTCATATATGGGATGTGATCATCTATTATAAATTAAGTATTTCAATTGGTGTTCCAAATTTATATGTGTTATAACAATTAATTGTTACACATTTTGACCTATACTTCCTGAAAGGAAGTCTACGAATATGGTAGATATGAACCGAGCTAGAGTTCAAATTATCAACGTGATCTTGATAGATTATTCAAGCCTATTTCTTGGTATTTATAAATCATAGCCTCATATATGGGTAGGTGTCATTATCTCATTATTAATCATTGCTTCATTGTGTCACATCCAAAGTAGATATTAAAGGCTCACTTTTATTGAGCCAATTATTTGTCTAATCTCTAATTAGCTAGACAAATCGAGACCACATCGACAACAAGAACATTCAATATAATGAAATGATCCAATAGATTAAAAAAATGCAATAATTTCATAAATTATCTTCGAAAATGTATATAATGCTAAAATTCAATATAAATATGATCAAATCAGCAGCACTCAGTCTTTTAAATTTTGAAAAGTATTAAAAAATGATGGTGTCAATTTTGTAATATAAACTAGAAAATACATATGTTAAAATTTATCATACATATGCTAAAATCAACATACACAATGCTAGTTATCTTTTTAAAAAAAAAACTTGCTTGTCCATATATCTAATTAATTTAAACAATCCGAATTTATCTATATTTTACACATTAGCAATCTATTTACAAAATGATCAACTTTAATTTATATATATATATATATATATATAAAGTTGTAACATCACTTGTATTGCAATTCATGTGGTATCATTATAAATAGGTCGACCTGCAAGTATATATATAAAACGACGCCGTCGAGTCCCCTTGGGGATGGCCTAGTGGTGGATTACTGGTGTTATTTTAAGGCCAAAGGTCTCAAGTTCGATCTACCACCAACACCACTAGGTGTGAGCCTGTCACATCTGGCCTGCGAAGTGTGGTTTACCTCTCTTGTGTAGATTTGCAGACTATTACACAGGGATGGGGTTTACCCAGTGCGCACCGTGATAGCGGCTGCGAGTTACCCTCGACATCAAAAAAAAAAAACGATGCGGTCGTTGAATATTATGCTGTTACAACAAAATAACACTATCCTTGGATAATTCTACCAAAGTAAGAAAATATAATTATAATAATTAGTATGGATTAGTGTGTGAAGATTAATTAGAAAAGCTAAATTACCTGAAGAAGTGAGCGCAAGGAGAGTTATTAAAGCTAGTTTAACTGAAGCACTGATCATTTTCATGTTAATTAATTTGACTGATGAATTTGCTAGTTAATATGCACTAAATTTACAGACAGAAAGATAAATACAAATATATGTCACTAGTTTTTTTTTGTTTTTTTCACGTTGTCTTGATCAAAGCCACCACTTGCTAGTTGTTAATCGGCAAGTAATGATATATATATATACACATTTATACTTATGGCAAAGAATCACTTTGTAGGGAATCTTATAATTTAATTTATTTTTTGATCAACAACATCATATCCCTAATCACACCAGAAAGAAAAGAATATATATATATATATATATATATATATATATATATATATATATATATATATATGGGGATGGGATCTGGTGAGAACCAGTCATTAGCTGGGAATTAGGAACCAATCTCATCCCTCTATTTCAAAATCTGAACGATTCAGATTAATCCAGATTTTCGGTGGCAATTTTATAATTAAAATGAAAATATTCAATTCGAGCGTCTCATTAAGGGAAAAATCGGAACTGAACTCAGAAATTGCCCATATTCAATTTTAGCTTCCTACTTCGCACATTTTAGCCTCATGCATTTCTCATTTTAGCATGTGTTGATAAACAAAAATGGAACGATGATTTCATTGGAATGAAATGCAATACACTCTATTTGAGGACAGTGAACCCTAATGGAATCTCATAATTACTAGTTGGGATCAGATGAGCCCTAATCGCAACGTAATAAACCCTAATTGGGAACGGTGAACCCTAGTGGAAAATGTCACATCAATTTTAGCCTCCTACTTCGATCATTTTAACCTCATGCGATTCTCATTTTAGCTTCAGAGCAAAAGGGAAGAATTATTGAATTACTATATTACCCCTCCTCTCATAAAGTTGCCGAAAATTACAGGAATGTCAGCACCCATCCACTTAAATCTGGGTCGTCCAGATTGAATCAAATAAGGACTAAGATTGGTTCCTAATTCCCACCTGAAAGAACGGTTCTCATTTGATCATTTTCCTATATATATATATAAAAAAAAAATTAGCTGATAAAATAGACAAATAATTGAAGAAAAACTTTAATTTTGAGACCGAGTATTTTATAAAACTTGGTATCATGAGATGAGATCTTTTATTATACTTTGTTTTATATATCATGTTTTATTATTACTATTGCACGTTATGCATGTATAAATGATGTCAATATACATTTATTGGAACACGTACACATGATGTCACTTAATATACATTTATTGGAATTTGGAACACGTACACATGATGTCTATTAATAAGAGTATCAAGAAATTTTCTGTTCCTTTTGCTCGTTAAATTATTAACTGTTCTTCCATTTTTTTTAATTTTAATTTATTACGATTTAGTTTAATTTGATAATTGTTAAGTAGAGTTTATAATTATTATTATTATTTTAATTCTATTGATGAATGTCTGACTGACTATGATTGATTATTATATAATTATTTTTATTTAAAAATAAAAAAAATATTAATAAATTTTGATAATGTGGAACAAAAAATTTAATTCACCCCTATTAACAATAGCGTAATGGTAGAATGTGAATCGAGAAGACCAACATATTTAATTTCCTATTGATGAAAATAATTTGGATGTTAGCATTTTTATCGAATTTTACTCTCTTACCTATGGGTGTGTAAAGTCGAACCAAAATAAAAGTAAAATTGAACTGAATCAAATTATTTGGTTTCGTTAGTTTAATGATTTTATCTTTAATTTTGGTTCTATTTTGAATATTAAAACTCAAAATATAATTTGGTCAGTTTTGGCTTTTAATAAAAAAATATATCGGTTAAAATAGAACTAACTAAAAATATTTAAATCATATTTTTTAATTTATATTTTTTAATTTATAATTTATAATTTATATTTCTAATATTACACATAAATAAAAAAATCAAAAATAAAATTATATGCTCATTAGTAAACTAGGACAAAATGCAAGAGTGTTTCAACTTCAAAGTAAAAGATTTGTGATATTTTTTTGTGCGTTGAACTATTAATTGTTAATTGTAATTGTGACTTGTGATATTGTGATAAGTTGACCATATACGCGATTGAATCAATTGATAATTTTTTTATTATTTATTTAATGTATCATTTGTTATTTATTGAGTTCCAGTGTCTTTTTCTTCAAATATAATTGTTTAGAAATGCAAAAAAAATTAACATTTGGTTAAACTGAAAATCGAACCAAACGAATCAAAGAAGTATGATTTGGTTAGATTATATTAATTACTTTGGTTGGTTTGATTTTCATTTTTTTTTTTAAATTCTGGTTCATGATTTTATTGATTCAGTTCAATTTTGCACCATTTGCACATTCCTACTCTTACCCATAACATTGGCATAAATTTGTACTTCGAAAACTTTATCGATCATTAGAAAAACAGACATATAATTATTAATTATTTATATGTTGTCATTGTTAATTATGTTTCACAATTTTCTCTAGTGAATTTAAGTGTGATACATTTTTTTTATCCTCCTACTTTTAGAACCCTCCCCCTCCATCATTTGATGAAGCTATTATATTTGTAAATGAGTTAAGCCGAGCATAAACATACATTTGTTCAAATTTATTTAAAATGATATTGAACTTTAAATTTATGTTGGAGCTTATTTAATTACCAATAATTTCCTTTGAAATCAAACTCAAAGAAATTTTAATCGAGTAGAATATGAGTCAATCTCAAGTAGTACATGTGTGGCTCTATTTTTACTTATATATCAATCTCCAGTTCGAGTCAAACTTTGAATCTTATCAAATACAAAATTTTATTCAAGCTTAATATGCTTATGAGATTGAGCTTAAACGAACTTTTAATGAACAAAAGTCAAGTATCGAACTATTTGATTTGATTTTTAACCCTAAATACATTCATATATATATATATATATATATATATATATATTTATCGAAGCATATTATTTGGCCATTTGGTACACAAATTAATTATAGATTATTGTATTTAATTTCTTAAAATGGATGTTTGGATCTTTCCTTTACATGGTTGACGTAAATTCTAAAAGGTGTGTGTAATACACATCGATCTGATGATCTTATCTTGGAATATCGATGGATCATATATAGTTTTTCCAAAAGAAAAAGGTTGAATTGGGCATATTTGGACAAAGAGTACATGTTAATTTCGTTTTATTGTTTATATTTTTGAAGGTAAACATAAAATAAAATAAAGGGTTAAGGGCCCTATAGCCCCCTCGACTATTTTATAAGGGTCGCATTGCTCCCTCTTTGATTATTTGATCCATTTAGCCTCTCGACTCTATCAAATGGTTCACATTGCCCCTTCTATGGATGGAAAAGTTAACACCATTAACAAACACACACTAACACACAATTTTCTCACATACTAAGATTTTTCACATACTTTTACACATAATTTTACAATTAACCAAAACTACTACAAATTAATAAATTATGGTTAATAGTTAATAAAATAATAAATACTCTAAAATTTATTAATAAATTAATTAACACTTAATAATAATAATAATAATATAATATGAAAAATTCATTATTTATAATATATATATATATATATACTATAATAAATACTCATAAATTGATTAAAATAAATTAACTAAAACATAATAATAGTAATATAGTATGAAAATTTGAATATATATATAGTATATATATATCGAGTTCATTTATAAAGTTAATTTGAATTTTAAAATTTGACGATTCGATGAGAAATTCTACAATATATATATATATATATATGTATATATATATATATTGAGTCTTGGTTTATGATGATTTAATGTTTTAGAAAAGGAGCAGGATTTATGAATTTCATATTTGCTTAGATTTTTCATCTTCAAATGTCATTATGTAATGAAATTAATTGATTTGTGAGTCCGTTTTACCATTGAAAATAAAGTCGAATTGCAAATTTGAAATACATAGATGATGGTTTTTAGATTAAAATAATTGTATGAATTATCTCAATATATATATATATATATATTATGAATAATGATTTTTTCATATTATATTATTATTATTAAGTGTTAATTAATGTATTAATAAATTTCAGAATATTTACTATTTTATTAACTATTGACCATACTTTATTAATTTGTAGCAGTTTTGGTTAATTGTAAAATTATAAGTAAAAAGTATGTGAAAAATATTAGTGTGTGAAAAAAATGTGTGTTAGTGTGTGTTTGTTAATGGTGTTAACTTTCCCATCTATAGAAGGAGCAATGTGAGCCATTTTATAGAGTCGAGGGAGCTAAATGGACCAAATAGTTAAAGAGGAGGTAATATGACCCTTGTAGAATAGTCGAGGGACTATGTGGCCCTTAACCCTAAAATAAAATATGCACACTTCATTTTATTATTTCTAGGTGTAACATGTCAGAATTTCAGAGAGTTCTCTAAATTTATTTAGAAGACTAAAGAAAATAATTGGAGCTAAAATAAAGTAAAACAGATGTAAGTCGCGACTTTTTGACTATTTTATGTGAAAATCGATTATGAGATTTTGCGTTCCCCACCGGAAGATAGTCAATATTGGTCTTTTCTAGAATGTAACGACCTAAAGGAAGCTGTTGGTACTTTCAGAATTTAATTCTGATCTCTACAGGAGTCCCGTAATTTAAAATCGTAAAGGTAAAACCTGTGAATAGTAATTTCTGTGAGCATTCGTGATTCGAAAAATTCACGAAATCCTCCTCATTGATCTAAGACTTGTTCTATCAAGCCTATACTATAGGAAATGATCCAAGGAATCCGTTCGCTTTCACGGATTGCTAATCTGAGGTCAATCGAGCGCTCAGGAGCAAAATCTGTCAGTCGAAATGAATAGTAAAAGTACTTTTTGAAAGGGAATCTTTCTTTGTATTTCTTCAGATGACTCCCTCGTCATCCCGAGTTAGGTTGGTTCAATAGTACTCGAGCCAACGAGTCTTTCGGTATTTTCAGATTTTGTGTCTGAGGTCGTTTGGACCTCGACATTGAATAAAACAACTTTAATTGAATCCAGAAATCACTTTATCAGTATTTTATACCCGAAAAAGTTATATCCGCCCCACCTCAGCTTTTCCTATAAATAGGGGAGGGGGGATTCATTCTTCCTTGCTCATTTCTCTCTCTACTCTCTCTTTCTCTCTCGTTCGTGTTGACGAACAAGAGAAATCCGGGCCTGCGCCGAGTAAATCGCGCATGCGGGCCCAGGTTAAATTTTATTTGGGGGGAAGGGTGCTGCTGCGGGAGCAGCTGTCGAGCGCCGGAAGGCTGCCGGAGGGCCGCCGCCGCCGCTACCGTGGATGGTCGGAAACGCCGTTGTCGTGCCGTCGTCGCACCGCCGCTTCGGACGTCTCGTTTCGGTACATTTCTTATCCTTTATAGTTAAATTTTTAATATGTTGTGTGTTTTAAATAGTGCTTCATTTCATATGTTGAGTGCGTCATCGTCCGGTGGCCGGAAACCGGCAAAAACGCCGGAAAACGTCAAAAATAAAGGGGCGCCGATCAGTTTCGGTTTTTATCCGTTTTCGCCCATTTCAGGTCGTCAAATTGAAAAAGTTTCTTCTATAAAGTTGCTCGAAAAATTATTTCCTATAGGACTGCCAAGTTTCATAATTTTCCGATAAGTTTTGATTAAAGTCTATTATTTTAATCAGGCGGTTATTTTTATAACTAGAGCATGTGATTTCAGAAAATTCCGAAAATCGTATAGTTTAATAAAGATATATGTGGGGTTATGTCTGATTATTTTCATAATTTTTGGACAAGTAAAAAGTGCAATCAAGGTTTATTGTGTAAAATTTAATTAAAATGACAAGTTAAAAGTGACCTCTGTCAAATCTTTTAGTCCCATTAAATCGAAAATTATATTTTGGTATTTATTTCCTTCTATGTGGAAGTTGTACGAGGTCTCTAGAGTCGCACATTCATAGTTGAAATATAATTAAAGTAAATAAAAGCTCCAATTAAATTAAAGTCGAGTTCTGAAAATTAGAGTAGCAGTCCTAAAATAAGCTTTGACCTTGTAGGACTTGTTGAGCCGGTCAGAGGAGCTGACGAATGAGTATCGAGAAGTTTGATCACCCGAGTTGATCTAATCGAGGTGGGTTTATTTGCAAAACCTATCTATATTTGAGTTATTAACTCATAAATGTGATTGTCATAGTTGGAATATCCAAATAAAATATTTGAGGAATTATCTGCTCAAGTCTCTGCTAGAGTAATAGTATTATACTGTTGTATAATTAATAAGAACATAGTATTATACTGCTGTGTAATTATTGAGAACATAGATTATGCTTTGCCATAATTACTGAGAACATAGATTATGCTTCATCATAATTATTGAAAATATAGATTATGATTTATCACAATAAGCGAATATAGATTATGCTTCGACATAATTAAATAGAATAGATTATGGCTTGTCATAACTAAAGTCTATGGGTTAAAAGTTAAGGTTATAGTTTAAAGTTCATAGTTTATATATTAAGGTTAGAGTTTATGTTTAAAGTCTAAAAGTCATAGTTTAAAGTTACAGTATATTAAATGTTTATTGTGTATTGATTATGCTTGTGTATAATAAGTTGTACTCTTTAGCTTGTGCTTTCAGCATTAAACTCAAGTTATAGAATGATTTCCGTTTAAGAAATAAGAAGCATAATTGAACTAAGTTGCTAGAGGAATTAAAGGTTAGCCTAGTTGCTATATTTAGAGGATGACATAGTTTTTATGCTTTTGTCATATTACGCGCTTTATAGAGAACATAGATCAAAGGATAGGCAGGAACTGTGATTCTTGCAGTTGTGATGTTAATCACTAAAGGTGTCACTGTGAGGTAACCCCTGCACATATGTGTCACTGTGAGGTAACCCTTGCACATACACGTGATTTGAGCATCACTATAAGGAGTCAATGCTAGGTAACCTCTGGTATACTCAGGGTCAATGCTAGGCGATCTCTGGTATACTCTTCTCGGATTAGCGAGATAACCCCTCCCTTTTCCTATTAGCGACATGTCATAGAGTGCAGTAGACGACAGAAGGAGCTACAGGGTACCAAAGAAAAGTAAAAGGTTTGCAGAAATGGGAAGGGATTTTGCGTTTTGCTTTCCATTATTTGTATTTATATTTTGGATATTCTGTTACAGTTTTTATTAAAGATTGAGTTAAAAGTTTAACCCACTGAGTGTTTTAGTAGTCACGCCCAAAATATTTTCAAAATATTTTTCACAGGTTGAGATGCTGGTGGTGATGGCTCGATGTACTGTTGTGGATTGATCATGCCTTGCCGTCTCGTTCAGGCTAAATTATTGCTTATAAGTATGTTGTTATGTGATACAATATTACTTCATTGTTTTCCGCTTAAACTCTGATACAGTTGCCCCATAGTATGATTGCATGCTATATTTTATTTTTGGGCTTATCTGAATTGTATTCTTTATTGAATCATAATAAATAAAGTCCAATTTCTTTTCCTTAGATCCAAGCATGTCTCTTTACAATTTTCGACCTATGGATAGGTCATATTTGATTGAGTCTTGGATTCTGTTTATTTTTCAGTTGACCTATGAATGAGTCTCAACTTGATTAATTGTTTCTGTCCTATGAATGGGACATAAAATTATTTATTTGCCTCTGACCTATTGATGGGTCTTAGTTGTTGTGGCCTATGGAGAGGTCTTGTTTATTTGAAGAGTTAGAATCCTATCTATTAATTGTTGGATTCTGTTTGAATTTGACTATCCTATGAATAGACATTCTTTTGACTTGATTGAATCATTTGACTTCGTTGATACGTTGAAAGACGTGGATTTCTTCCAGTTACAGAGGTTATGCTGTCCAAATTTCTGGAGAATATAACCTATTCTTGTTCTAAAGTCATTTCATTTGATTATCCTAAATAGTACTTCCTTTTTTAGTAACACCCTGACCCTCATTTATTATTCCTTTTGGGACCGGGACATTACAGAGGACCCCCTGAATTTTGGATCAAGCTATCTTTTTCCTTGTATTTTTCCCGTAATATCCCCGTCCTAATCCTCAGGACGGGGGCATTACACTAGGTGGTTATTTAACAGTTTTGGTCATGTATCTGTTAAATTTGCACAATTTCACTAAAAATTGCATAAAAAATAACAATAATACTAGGCAGGCAGATTCTTGCTAACCAGAATCTGATTTTTTAATATTTAATAGAATTGTATTATTAATAGATTAATCATGTTAATTATTAAATGTGATTCTTTTTATTTTTGGAAAATGTTGTCCCAAATAATATTGCTAATTTTTTGGGAAATATTTGATCGGTAATATTCATTAGAAGCGGATTTTTTTTAGCAGACATTAGGAGCAGTAATTAATTGGAGGATTAGCCCTAATTATTATGGAGGGTATCAATGTAAATTTATTGAATAATTAGTGTTTTATTAATTAAATTAATTATTAAAAATAATAAAAGATTCTGGCTAGCCATAATCTGGTTGAAAATCACCACTTAATAAATAAATAACCACCTATCTAAGATTGCTTCAAATATATTGGCCAGGCAATTTGGGAAATCATGTGAAATCTAATTATTTGGGATTTATTTTTAAGCTTGAGGTTGAAATGGAAAGTTACTACATAAGTTGGAATTTTTATTTTTACCAAATTCTTAAATTATGAAAATAAAAACCTAACACATTATAATTATAATGTGGATATTATTAAATAAATTATATTATTTTTAAAAATTATAATATTTACAAATTAATATTCAAAATAATTTTATTAAATTTATAAAATTGGTCATATATACATATATAATAAAATATCTATATAAGAATAATTTACATAAAAATAATCTTCTTATATTAATAGAAAGTTATGGTACCAACTCGTGACTAGTTATAAATAAATAAACTCTACATTGTTATATTCTAGTATTTTTTTAGAGCCATCTTTAATAAATATGCATCCACATAGTAATAAAATGACATTAAATTTCAAATATATTTAAATATCTAGAATGATTTAATTATGTTACATTAAACTTAATATGATATGAAATACTTATCTAAAGTTGCATATGAAACATACATTTTTTTAACATTTCCTAAATGCATAGTAAATAAATGAATCTTCTAAATTTAATATGTATATACAATGTACATGAGTGATGTACGTATATTTGATTTTTTAAAATTCATGAATTCTTTTTTAGGGAAAAAAATTCATGAATCTTATTTATCTTTTAAAAACACATGTTTTAAGATATGAGGGGATACATTTTCAAGTGTCGTATAATATATATTAGTTTATTTAAAAAATATAAGTTTTATATGTAAACCACTATTTAAGAATAATCTCCATATTGTAATATTTTTCTCTGGTCCGGATTATATTACCATTTAAAGTATAGACTATGGAGGTATTAGTGTGTGTGTGTGTGTGTGAGAGAGAGAGAGAGGTTCGGTGGAAACTAATCCTAGTGTGGGAACTAAGACCACATCTCACACCGCATAATCCTCAAAAATAAAATGCTCGTATTTGATTAAAAAGGTGGTGACAATTCTGTAATATTTGAAAACTTTTTCGCATGGGACATTAACATAATTCGACAATTCTTATAAAAATCACAGATGATTTGATAATAGAATCGTCATGCTAACGAAGTATTATCATCATACTAACGAAGCGTCATCGTGTTTCTATAAAGTTTTCTAATATTGTTAGCGAAAAAAAAATATTCTAAAAATTAATTATATACCTAATTTGATTTAATAAACCTTAATTAAATCGAAGAAACTCTAATTGGATAAAATAAACCTAATTAGATGAAATAAACATTGATTGGATGTGATAAATCTTAAATGAGTCAGAACAAATCATAACAATAATATATATATACTAATCATAATTAGATGGAATAAACCATAATTGAGAAGAAATAAATTCTAATTGAGATGAAATAAACCATAATTGAGATTGAATAAATCTTAATAAATATGTACTACGCTAACATTATGATAATTATTCGTTAGCATAGTGAATATATGATGTTAGTATATGGCAAATGCTTCATCAGCATACACTAACATATGTTATCATGATACTGATGATGAAGCATTATTATAAGCTGCCAAAAGTATTTACAATCTGGGTATGCGTACAAATTTATCTTTTATATTTTTCATCTATATTTTTCATCTAAACATAGCCTTCTGACATCTTAAAATCCTAGTGTGTAAACATATCATTGATGTTTTTCATTTTCAAACCAAGAAGAGAACTTCTGACATGAAAAGAATCACCTACAACAATCTGAAGTTTGTATCAATAATCATTTTTCTTGATTTATTGTGTGAGAAATAAAATAGTGTCAATAACTGTGAGGTGGTGTATCACTAACTATTCTTGAAATATCATTAGTATCGAGTAAATCATAATTGGTAGTAAGTGAAATAATATGCAACATATCACTAACAAACATTGTCATTGAATTTAATTATTGGGCAGAAATAGGGAATAACTGTGTGAAACTTATCACTAAATATCATATAAGTATCACTACTGTACAAAATACAATGTATAGTGTGATATACACTTTTATTGATTTATTGAGGTAGAAACAAAATAGTGTCAGTAACTGCGAGGTGGCGTATCACGAACTATTGTTGAAATATCATTACTATCGATTGAATCATAATTAGGTTATAAGTGAAACAATTGCAAATATCACTAATACTTAGCGAATGATTACTATGATGAGAGCACGTATCACTAAAAAACATTGATATTGAATTTAATTATTGAGGCAGAAACGGGAAAGATTCAATAAATGTGTGAAACGTATCACTAAATACCATAGAAATGATCACTACTGTATAAAATACAATATATACGTGTGATATGTACTTTTCTTGATTTATTGAGGCAGAAACAAAATAGTGTCAATAAATGTATGAAACGTATAACTAAATATCATAGACGTATCACTACTGTATAAAATAAATTTTCCAGTTGGTGGGTTACAACAAATAAAAAATAAAAGTAAAGTAGTACTTACTCTCAATTTGCAACATAACAGATTCATTCTCGTTGATAGATGTTGTTTCTACATCTTCAACATTGTATTCATGATCAAGTATAACAATATATGATGTTGGGTATCTAGCCTAGCCAGGGTTCACCGCTTGTTTCCCGACTCTTTCTGTTCCCTTTACTGTTGCTCAAGTGACTTGGACAAGAGTTTCTTCTCAGCTTTAACCCCAGCAACTCTCTGCACTCTTCTTCTTCACTTTAGTTAATGATCTACACAAGAAAGTCGTTAGTACAGAGTATTTGAGCAGCAAGGTAAGAGTAAAGAGAAAATAAAGAAAACAGAAGAAGAGATAGTTAAAGAGAGTGAATCAGAATTGGAGAGGTGGGAAAATCATGTCTCAAAGACATGAGGGGCTCAGATTTTCCCACGAACAACAACTAGTTCTTCCGGTAACAAACAAGAACTCATACCACAAAGGAAGGAGATGGGTCTAAACACGAAGCTCTCACTCTCAATACCACTCAGGAACCCGATGGACAGGATTCCAGCAAGGTAATAGGAAGAAAATAGCAAAGCCTTTCTTAGAGATCAGAGATATGTGTGAGGCTTATCAGAGTGTGAGCGGCGGGAGAGATTAAATAGAGAGATTAGGATTAGGTTTACGGTTAAGGTGAATAAAAAGAAAAGTGGGCTTCATTATGTATTGGGCCCAGAAAAGGGCCACGACAAATAAATAAAGATAATGGGCCAACCCACCACATATCCACCTTTGGTCCATTGATCTTTATGTCACCAAGGAAGAGCTTACCATTAAATGGATTATCATCATAGCCTATTTTTACTCTTATCTATCACACAAACAAGACAAGAGAGGGAGAGAGAAATACTATGTGTATTAAACTCAGTCTCAACACTTGAGACCAACCCAAATATTAACAATTTATCTCAAGCCACTTAGTGACTATCCTTGATAGAATTGCAACCTAGCACAGAACCAACAGGGTAAAATAACCAACAAACTGAAAACAAAAATTCACAGAGGCAGATAAGGTATCCAGCCACTCAGGCTGGAGTACCACCCAAGAAAGGCACAAATCAGAATTCAACCAAGATCAATGTTCAAAGATCTCTTACAGGCCATCAGCTTTGCAAATAGTAGACACTTAGTGCCCATGTCTGCAGGGTTGAATTCATATGGGATTTTATCAAGTAAAACATCACCTATTTCCACAATATCACGACTGAAATGAAATCTCACATCAATGTGCTTAGTTCTATCCTGAAACACAAGGTTCTTGCACAGTTGAATTGCAGATTGGCTATCAGAATAAATAAGAGGTTTATCATCAATGAATTTCATTTCAGATAGCACACCATTAAGCCAAATGGCTTCGTTTACAGCCTCAGTAGCAACAATATATTTAGATTTAGTAGTTGATAATGCAACAATACTCTGCAATTGAGATTTCCAGCTAATACATGCACCACACAAGGTAAACACATATGAAGCAGTTGACTTTCTTTGATCTCTATCATTAGCATAGTTTGAGTTAGAGGTGCCCATATTAAACCGGACCCGCGGTTTGTAACCGCCGGTTACACGGTTTTGGCCGGTTCCGATTTTGTACGGACGGTTACGGTTTATAAACCGTAACCGTCAACTGTAGTAGGGCGGTCTGGTTCCGGTTTGGCCGGTGAATTGATACAAACCGCCAGTTTCGGCGGTTAACCGGCGGTTTGTATATTATTATTATTATTATTATTATTATTAATAATAATATTATTATTATTATTATTATTATTATTATTATTATTATTATTATTATTATTATTATTATTATTATTATTATTTTTAACGGCCGAGATCACGATCCGCGTGATCTTGATCAACGGCTAGGAATGCACGGAGGTGGATCGGTGATGTGGAACTGCCGGTTTGGCTGAAAATCGCCGGTTTGGGCTCCAAAACCGGCGGTTTGGCCGTTATTTTTTTCAAAAAATTTCAAATTCAAATTTTAAATTTTTCCCCCACTCCCCAATTTTCACCTATAAATACCCCATCTTCTCCACCATTTTCACTCACACCAAACTCTCAATCTCTCTCTCTATGCTCAAATTCTCTCTATTCTAGCAATATCATTTTCTTATTCAAGTTTTCTTACAAGTTACAATCTTACGAAGTTACTCTCTCCACTATCAATATCTCGATTTCTTTATTTCTTCATTTCTTCTCATTTTCTATCATCCATAATCATCATGTCTAGCTGAGGTAGCCGAGCCGATAAGGATAAAGGCAAAGCTATTGCTGATAGTTCCGAAGCTCCACATCGTCGTCGTCGTACTCATTCTGGAGTACATATTTCTGATGATGCTGATACGACGCCGCCTCAATTTCAACCACAACAACCTGAAGAATATGTGAATCCCTATGGCGGAGCCGATAGAGTTTTCTACAATGATCCAAGTGGTGGCAGTTTCTACCATGATCCAACTGGTGACGGTTTTTACAACAATCCTACTTCTCAAATGGAAGTTGAAGAAGAAGTGGCAAGATGGATCCAGTTTGAAGAATTACAACGATCTCAAGAATCCCGTGCTTTCAGCAGAAATTCATCCATTGATCTTGACACGGAGGAGATGGAGGAAGAGACGGAGGCCGTTCCAACAAGAAATACGGCACTAAAATCTGCTCTCTTCACTATTCATTTCTGAAAAGTGGCAAGGAAGAATGAACCGGGTGTGTTTGATTTGTATTGCAACTATTACCCAAAGCAATACAAATTTCGCACTGGAGGAGGCTATTGGAGGTACTGGTCACACATCACCAACAATCATCAAGTCGAACTTGGGCGTGCTCAAGCTCAATCGCAACTCAACTTCCAACCGGTAAGCAGTTAAAATATCGAAAGCCAAGGTGAAGGTACGCCGTACTCATCTCAACTCTTTAGGTTTGACCTTCTAGTTGCTAGGGAACAAATGTGTTATTTTATTTGTGAAGAATCTTTAGCATTTCAATTTGCCGATAGCATGAATTTTGAACGTCGTATGAAAGTTGCTTATAATCCTGGTGCTCAAAGAATACCTAGAATGACTATGACTAGGATATGATTGACATGTATTACAAGTTTTTATCTACTATGAGTTTTACAGGTTGTAAATTTATGTATCATTGTTGTTTAATTGCTGCAAAATTTAATGCTTGTAATCATAAACCCGATTTGCAAGAGATGATTCTAGCCATGGTAAAAAAATGGCTTAAATATTTTGATCATGTGCCTAATATTTTTTTGGTTGCAAAAATATTGGATCCTAGTTTTAAACTTAGTGATACTAACGATATGATTGACATGTATTACAAGTTTTTGTCTACTATGAGTTTTACAGGTTCCGATCCCGATGTATATGTGCCACCTGATGAAAGAAATTAAAACAGAAATTTATGAGTCTATATATTCACTTTATAGAGAATATAAGTTAAAATATGGTGATAGTATAACTCGTCCAACAAGTCGTTCTTCAGGTTCTAATAATAATTGAATAAAAAAATATCTCTAAATAATCGAGTAAAAACTATTATCCATTTTTTTTTATGATTTTCATTTTCAGAAAATATTGTTGAGAACCCCAAATTAATGGAGCCTAGTACAAATATCTCTTCTATGGCATTAGGATATCCATACATTCCAGGTGGGCTCTGTTTGTGTGTGCGTGCGTGTGTGTGTGTGTGTGTGAGAGAGAGAGAGAGAGAGAGAGAGAGAGAGAGAGAGAGAGGGAAATGGAGGAAAACAAGGGAGAAGTAAAGCACCTAATGCTTGCAAAGTTCAAAGAAAGCGTTTCTGATAAACAGATTGAAGAATGCATCAAACAGTTCGGCAATCTTGTTAATCTTGTTCCTTCAATGAAGGCCTTCCAATGGTACTGTGCCATTTTTATTTATTTCTTATATTCACTCACACAAACTGTATATAATATTATTATAATTTCTTATATATACTGATTTCAATCAACAATTTCCTGCTCTTTTACAATATTAGTCTTCCGTTGCTAGCATTAATTACTTTGCATCTTGCTCGATCAGATCTTTTATTTTACGATTGGAGATGCCAGGTGTTTTTTTTCTTTTGTCTTTTTTTCTTCTAATTAATAGCATGCTATTATTTGTAGTAACTATCTGATTTGATGATTTAAAGCTCGGCATTGCTCGGTTCATTAAATTAATAGAAGCTGAAATCAAAACGTTTGTTTACAGATTTAAAATAAGTTGGTAAAATGGACTCTTCTAGAACTTAATTAATTAAGTTAATCCATTTGGCAAAGCTGATATCATTTTAAAAGTTTATAGTTAAGTTAGTACAAGTGTCACTTCTAGAACAATATAATTTATAATACATTTTTGGCAAAGTGAGAACATGTGCTATATAACAGTAGAGTTATCATCGCCTGATTGTGGGTGAGTTCATGACTAAAAGATGGTAAGTTGGAATTTTTATTAATACTTTCACAAAGAACTTGTTTGTCTCTCTTTTTTTACATAATTTGCATGTTATTCCCGGCCGTAAACAAGATTTAATTACAGAGAATGCACCATCGAGTAGTGCTGCTTCGTACCAAATCTGAGCACTTGAAGCTTGTGATGTGGCAGGGGTAAAGAGCTAAGCGTTGCAAGCTTTCATGAAGGTTTCACTCATGTATTTGAATTGACGTTTCAAAGTGCAGAAGGCGTTGCTCAGTATATTTCTCATCCACATCACGTCAATTTTGCAAACTTTTTGCTGCCTCAATTGGAGAAGTTTGTTGCAGTTGATTTCGAGCCCACAAAAATCCAATCCTAAGTTAACAAAGGGTGTCATTATGTATATTTCTAAGTTCTATTTATATATGGAGTTCAAATAAGAGTTCAATTTTCATTTTCTTGAATTTTTTTATAATGTGTTATCCAAATTCACCCTTGTTTCAAGATTGTATTTCCTATGATATGGCTTTGATTGTTGAACTTTTTCTTCTGAAAATAATGCTGGCCAAGTTTGATGTTGTTTAACACTTACGAGTTCATCATGCCTCGTGGTTAGAGCTGACAATTTAGGCCCAACCTGTGTTGTTTAAGAATTCATGTCTGATGGTTAGAGCTCGCAATTTAGGTTTGGCCCATCCCGAATTCGAGTTGTGCTCACCCATAAAATATAGTTTTCGGGCCAGCCCGAAAAATCAAATAGCCCAAATGGATCGGGTCATTTACTCCAAAATGTGGAATTTTACATTTAAGTCTTGCGGCGGCCTGACCTAATCCGAAAATAGAACTGCGCTGGACCTCTTCAATTTGGGCCGATCCAACCCGGCCTGATTTTTTCCACTGCCCCGATGGGCACAAGTCTTATAGTAATTATGGTTCAATCATAATTAATACTCCATCCATTTCATAATAATTAATATTGTCATTCTAACACTTTAATTTTGTTTCACATAAAAATTTCACATTTTTCTCATATTTGCCCACATTTAATGCATTCAAACAATTATATTTAACTCATTTAATATATTCACATAAGGGTATAGAAGGTAATTTGATTATCTAATTAATATTTTTATTAATATATGTGCATTCATCCAGAATAACACTTATTCAAAAACAGAGGAAGTACTAATTTTGTGAAGACCACCATCAAAATATGACTTGTGTTAAAATGTTGATTAAAATATTGCAGACAAAAAAAAAATACTTCTAGATGATTGATACTTTAGAACAAGGTACACTCTGTTTTGTTTAAACACTTATAATTTTATTTTTCATTTTTCATAATACATAATCAACTTTTTATTATAATTTATCAATAAATTATAATAATAACAACAACAACTGGTACAATCAAATATCAACAAAATTATAAATATATTATTGAATCAATATGTGTGCATTAATCTATATATATTGGTACTATTTTGACAGATTTTGACCACTATACTCTCCAACACAATATTTTGTATTATTAAAACAAAAGACATCTTAGTCTAATATAAAATAATTATTTTGCATTAGACCATCTATCAAAGTACGAATGAATTAATATAATGAAATAGGTCATCCAAACTACGATATGATGAACCACATTTAAAAATATTTGCTAGAAAATATTTATTTTGAATAAAATATTAGTGAGTTTCTTCAAAGAAATATTACAATTGAAGAAGTATCTTAAATGATATTTTTTTATTTTGAGCATCATGCATGTCATTTTTAGAATAATTTTTTTTAAAGCCTTGAATACATTTTTTTTTTTTGTAAATTTGAATATATCAAACAAATTTTGCAATTTTAAAGAATAAATATTTTCAGGCTCATTTTATATAAATTTGACAATTTTTATTTTATTTAGAAAAATATCAAACTAGTTAGGAAATGTCGACTTCCTTGAAGACAATCAATAAGTGTAAATCTCCATGTAAAATAGAAAAATGTTAGGTCTGAGACTACACTCCCTTTTATCCAACTCAATAATATGAAATAATTATTGCGACGGTTTAAAAATAGTATCGAAATTATAAATTGAATCAAAGATGGCGATTAAAATTACAATTAAGTCTAAATGAAATTATCTTTAAAATCTAACTTTCACCGATAAAATAACTATAAAAAACTTCAAATTGCAATACATAAATTTCACAAAATTTGGTTGCATTTTGTTGAAGTAAAATATGTTATAATTATTTATTAAACTTTAGCTTGAGCACAATTTTAAATTTGATCAAATAAAGTGATAAATTCAAATATGATTGCATATGTTTTTTATCAATTCAAATGTGGTGGTATTTATTTATTTAGAATCGGTGGTTATATTTGTTGGTTGTACTTATAAATTTTCGGGGGATGTTGAGAAACCAATCAGCAATATAAAATCCTTGAATAAAAAAAAACATATGATACTAAAAAATAAATTACAAAATAAAATAAAATCATACAGTATGTCTCAATATTCATTTATTTGAAAACAAAAAAAAGAAAGAAAGAAAACGTCCTACGTACAAAAGATTTCATTAAGGACCAAAGACAACAGAAAACTGATGAAAATTTCATTTTTTTTCGGACATGAATTGATTTTTAACAAATAAATTAGAGATTATGAGAAATCTCAGCGGTGGGGAAGAAGATCGGAACAAAGAAACTTCTTCTTCTTCTTCATCTTCCAATTTTGATTCAAGATTCAGCCTAACTCTCAGAAACATTCAAGGGTACGTAAGTTTATGTTTGCATTTTCACATTTTCATTTATGGAAACCATTTTGTTGCAAGAAATGCCTTATGTATATAACTCCAATTTCTCAATTTGCTTCCGCGATTCAACCCATGTTTGGCCTGATTCGAGCTCCCATTTTGAAATGATCTGGGAAATTTCAAATGGGCTTCCTGAATTTAACATATATGATTTGTATTTTGGACGAGGGAAGGTGGTTTTGATTTCATTGAATTTATTTATTTACCGATGATGAAATGTGTTGGGACTCCCCCCCACCCCCCTTCATTTTGATAAATTGTAAGATCGTGGAATATAGTCTTTGGTATTGTGTATATGTTGAATATGGATTCGAAAATTTTAAACTTCAGCTTATAAATTGTGCAGTAATTTTATTTATTGAGATTTGGATTGCTTTACAGCTTTAGCCATAACATCTACGAAGGTTCAATCATAACTCTTATCTGTAAAATTTAATTGAATTCCACTCCGTTTTCCTCGGTTCAACTCTCTAACTCCATGGTATCAATATTTCGATGTTTTCCAGTTGTAAATTATTCGCCTCTCCCTTTTCCAGATATGGTAAATGGACTTAATTTTATTACTTGACAGCATTTTATTGTTGGATTTTTATACTTATACATTTAACATACATCTGTGGCCAAAGTGACTGAATAATGTTTTTATGGTTATTCTCAAATGATTAATGTTATATTTATGCTGGAGGCTTGACCTCATGCTAATGAGTTACTTTTTATTTAACTTCTCTATTGTCATCAAGATCAAGTGAATGCATAGCTTTTGAATAAGTGAATTCTGGTGTTTTGAGGTGCAGGTTGCTCAAGGGTCGAAGTTTTCCTGGTAAGGTATCAATAACAAGGCATTCAGATCCTCTTGAACCGTCATTTTTACCTTCACCAAGAAGTGACAGGAGGTTTTCAGACAGTGATGTGCGTAATTCGGGACATACAGATAGCTTGACTGAGGTGTCTTTCTTTTCCTCTTTCATGCCTGCAATATGTTAATTTAATCCATGGTAAAAAAAAATGAAATCTTGGCTAAATCAGATATGTTCTTCTGTATTTAGGATAAAATCCAAAACAGCGTTGGTTTGAATGCTATTTCTTCTGTTGACCATTCAAACTCTTTGAGTGCGGGTAGCAAAAACATAACAATACAGATTCAGAATACCAATATGGGTGCTAGAGCTACAGATTCAGCAAGGCTCATGAAGTTCACAAAGGAATTATCTGAGCCAACTATAGTCATAGGTACTCATACTCTACCCTTGTGTTCGTATTTTGAGTTTCTGTGGATATGCAATATTTCAAGCTTATCTACATGTGGTTGTGCCCTCCCTATCTATAGCTCTATCTGAATCACATATATTTGGGCGCATATGCCATTGAATCTGCATTCAGGTGTTGTTTTACCCTATGAAAATTTCTAAAGCTGTAAACTGAGATTCTGCTTTTGTACAAGCTTTAAAGTGACAAGTGGAAGCAAAATGTCTTATCGTGATGAGTTTTTGCACTCACAATACTTCCCTCCATCACTCTCATATTATCCACTTTTTCTGCACTATACAGAAAAAATTCGCGAATTAGCATGGAGTGGTGTGCCCTCGTATCTGCGCCCTACGGTATGGCGGATTCTCGTGGTATGCCCAGTTCCTTAATATACTTCTTTAGATACATATATTGACAGTTACTGGTACATGCGTTCATATTGTTTTATACATAC
This sequence comes from Perilla frutescens, assembly GCA_026008535.1. Classification (NCBI taxonomy): domain Eukaryota; kingdom Viridiplantae; phylum Streptophyta; class Magnoliopsida; order Lamiales; family Lamiaceae; genus Perilla; species Perilla frutescens. The sequence continues at coordinate 45,565,732 of BRKX01000010.1, read as the reverse complement.
AATTTTGTCCAAAATGTATTTTGTAATTTATGCTCTGGTAGGATAAGTTTCAAAGCTCTTATACTAGTAACTCACCAAAAAATTGCCATTCTCAAGTACTTCAATTATGAAGCTTCTTTTTATTCCATTTGATATACTCTTAGAGGCCTCCGAATGCTAAACTAGTGGGTACGTTCTAAACCAAATAGTTTGTGGAATATGTATTCCTTAGGTCCCTGGAATTCCCTCATTTATGCACTATTAATGTTTTAGTTTTAAATTCTTTCGGTAATTTGGTATTATGAACATAAAGTATTAACCAACAACAGGGATATGCGCCTTCTAATTCAGATAGAAGGGAAGCAGTGCTGAGAAGAAAGCGGCTGGAGTATCTTGATTGTGTTGCCCTACATTATGATATTCCAGATACGGAGCGCACAGAAGAAGAGATCACCATGCTTCGTCAGGTTTTGATCTTTGAAGATTAAGTGTTACTTGTTTCTATTTTCTGTACGTGTTCTGCCATTCATGCTTCTTAATGATGGGTTCTCATATACATTTTAGATTGCTCTTGACTGTCCCAGAACTGTCCCTGATGTCTCTTTCTTTCAACAAGAAGAAGTTCAAAAGTCATTGGAGCGAATACTTTATACATGGTTAGATGCTTGCTTTGGCGCTTGTTTTATCTTTTTTTTTCTCTCATTTTACATATAATGAAATATTCCTTTTTGCGGCATCTCAGAACTGTAGCTAAGTGCATTTTTTTTAGCCAAGACAACAGTGAAGTGTAGTGGATACACTTACTAATATTATGAAGAAACCCAACAATAAAATGAGGCACTCAGATACACATGCTAAAAAAAATTCAATTTTTTTTGCATCAATCATTATTCATTAAACTGCATTACTGCTTTTTGGAACTTTTTTTAAGTAGCACTATCAGTTCCCAAATTTAAATGAAGGGTTGATGATGTTGGCATGACATGCCATTTTCTCTAATTTATTGATTTCAATGTCAAATAATTTATTAGATTGTTTGAAACTCATTCTAATGATACTAAGAAACTTAACAAATTTTATAGATCACGAAGTTTCAAATGTGATGCGGACAGAAGGATTATTTTCTTAAACAATGGGGTTGTCATTAAGTTCTGAATTGTATGTCAGGTGTTGCTGAGAACTAGCTGAGACGGACCCCAGATGTTTTGAAATCATGGTGTAACTAAGGAACCATTAATTTGGCTTGTTGGTACTACAGCCGTTAGATTACTTAGTCTCTGTTAGCTGTCTCCTGATGTTTGCATTTTGATCAACTGCAACAAATTTTATTAGGGTTTGGCCAAGAATTTACATGTTACTGGTGTTGTGATGCTGCTATATCTAATATGTATAGTTTTTAAGTATCACCCATTTCCCTTCAGTTATGAACTCATAATATATTAATATATGCTGCTTGCTTCACATGCTTGGATGTGAGCTTTTGAATGCGGGATGCAGGCATTCTAGGAAACCCTTCTTATGCTTCAATTTCAATGACTAAAATGTAGATAAGTGGAAAAGATCTCTCTGTTTGTGTATGTCCTTTTTTTCCAAGTATGAGTTGAATGAAAGAAAAAGTACTTTAATGACATTTATAAAAACCAAATTGCAACAGACATTTAGCCTTGATAGCTGTCTGATTTTTGTATGATGCATGAAATTCATGATTGATTCAGTATGTTGTTATTCCTATTTTTTTTATCTCCATCAGTAATGGTGCTAATAATATTTTACTGTTTATTTTCATTGATGGATAACATCTTCTCTATTTCCTATTTCTAAAACTATAGTGCCCTCTTTTCCCCTTCCAGGGCTATACGGCATCCAGCAAGTGGTTATGTGCAGGGAATAAATGATCTTGCTACACCTTTTTTAGTTGTTTTTCTATCTGAATACTTAGAGGGCAATGTCGAGACTTGGTCAATGGCTGATCTACCTCCTGAGAAAATGTTGGACATAGAAGCTGACTGTTATTGGTGTCTAACAAAGTTGCTTGATGGCATGCAAGATCACTACACATTTGCCCAGCCTGGAATTCAGCGACTTGTGTTTAAGCTGAAGGAATTGGTTGGAAGAATCGATGGTATGACCTTAATTATTTTCGTTGTTTGTCATTGCAAACTGAGTTATTTAGTTAAGAACTTATTTATCATGCATATAGCCGCAAACACAATGCTTTTGCATCTATTCAATATGCCTTGTTTACCACGTGAACTTGACTAGATCGTTCTGTTTTTTTTTTTCCTTTCTTTTTATTTATTTATTTATAGAACCTTGCTCAAAGCACATGGAGGATCAGGGGCTTGAATTTCTTCAGTTTGCTTTCCGCTGGTTCAATTGTCTTCTTATACGCGAGGTAGATGCCTGCATACTCAATATTTCGTTTTGTCTTGATAAGTGCACAATGACATAGTTTGGCGTGATATATGAACCTGAAAATCGAACCTCAGTATATTGGCTGTGAAAGAGAAAAACTAATTAATTTATATGTCTTGTGCAGATTCCATTCGACCTTGTTACTCGCTTGTGGGACACTTATCTCGCTGAAGGGGTTGCCTTGCCAGATTTTCTCGTATACATATATGCCAGCTTTCTTTTAACAGTAAGAAAGCTTTTGCTTATTCCCTTATGCTATTGCATTGCTCTCTCGTAAGAACTTTTACTGGCTCATATAGTTACATGGTTTCTTGCACAGTAGCTGTGATATGGTTATGAACTGAAACTTGACGATGCATTTTCAGTGGTCGGAGACACTACAGAAGCTCGATTTTCAGGAGATGGTGATGTTTCTTCAGCACCTTCCGACACATAACTGGATCCATCTGCAGCTGGAGACGGTGCTTTCGCAGGCCTATATGTGGTACACAATGTTCAACGACTCTCCTAGACATTTAGCTTGCTGAATCTATTTCCTTGATTGAGTTTGATCTCAATTTCTTTCATTCGTTTTAGTTGTATCTGTGGTGAAAAAATCCACTTTCCTTCTGCATTTCCCTTTTCCTTCTTGTTTGGGTAAACTTGTGCGTCTTACCTCTGTACAACAGTTGTGAAATTATAAATTCTTAATATATATTCTTTTTAATTGTCGGATCCTAGCATTTCTTATTTTTTCCTTTTCTTTTTAATTTTAATTTCAATGTGTAATAGGTGAAATTTATGGTACGCAGTTTGGTATTATACGGATTATCTTTTAGCCTTCAGGATCGACCAGAAACATTCTATATTTCTATTACTTTATATATAAATTAGAAATGTTTTGCATGTTACATTTACTGAAAGGTGACAGCCACATAAATTGTAAAAGAAAGAAATGTAAAATGCAATTTCAAGGGGGCATATCATGTGTGTGTGTGCCTATACATAGAGAGAGAGACCCAAAATTTTATATATATATTTTTTTGAACGATATGAAGCCTTAATGTTTTTTTTTTATATATATATTTTTTTGAACGATATGAAGCCTTAATGTTGATGACATGTGACATGTCAGCATAAAAAAATAGGTTAAGAAAACTACCTTACAAATTGTTTTGTGTGTCGTAATAAACTATATATATTCACATTTAAAATTGGTTGTGCGACATAACATTGCTATTATAACCTATAGTAATTAGCATGCAACTAATTAAACATTTTTAATGCAAATAAACATTTATAAGTTTACATCTGATGAATTTTAAAAGATTGAAATTGAGAATATGAAAAAAATCTAAACAAAAAAGCACTTACAAAGTAGATCCCTGATAAAAAAAAATGCAAGAACGGGATTAGCGACGGGGTGTCCGTCGCTAAAATTATAATTTAAAATTTTGAAATTATTGATTGGCTCGGCTCGCGAATGAGCCCCCGACCTGGAGGCCCGGCCCATGAATGAGCCCTTGACCCGATGAAAGGCCCGTGCCCAAGCCCTTTAAGAATAATTGTGTATAATATGCACCTAAGAGGATTCGCCCTTGACCCAACCCAATGAAAGGCCCGCGCCCAAGCCCTTCAAAAATAATTGTGTATAATAGCACCTAAAAGGATTCGAACTTGTGACCTCCTAGAAGGAGGGCCAAACACTTATCCATTGAAGCAAGTTCAATTGATGTTATATTGATAGTTTAAATAATAAATATACTTATACGATTTTTTCATAATTTATTTTTCTTTATCTCTATAAATTAAAAGTGTTATATTCTTATTAATATATATATATATATATATATATATCTATTTGTGCATAAATATATATATATATATATATATATAATATTGATATTATATTGTATTATATATTTGTATATAAGAACTATAATTTAAGGTGATATTTATTAAGTATCCATGCATACAAAAATTATATCTCTACTATAAATTTAATATGGAGAAAGATTATAGAAGTTTTTAATTAAATTATTTTAAAAATTATATATATATATATATATATATCATGGTGAAAATGTGGTTAAATAGTCTTACTTTGTGTTTCATGCTAAATATCATAATGAATTAAATTATTTTTACTTACATAATAAATAATTATAATTAAAAATTAAAATCCATTATATACTATATCATGTATATATTTTGAATTAAAGTGCGTACATTTTAATATTTTAGTGAATATTGATAAATTTTCTAGTGGTGTAATAAAGATAGGAAAAAATGAATTAGAATGAAAAAGATGCTAAAACTATTAGTAATAAATGAACCCTAAAATGTAAAACTAGTGTAGAATTTTAAAAAAATTGAAACTAAATATTTAAAATTACTAAAAATACCCCTATAATTGTTTTAAATTTCAGTAGCTCATTAAAATGTAATATAAGACACCATGATTTGTGAGAGTGAGAATGGAGGTTTAAAATTAAAACAGATTTTGTAGGACCCATCATTAATTAGTCCACCGACGCATGAAGCACACAATATTATTAGTCGGTGGTGGTGTGTTTTGATTATTCAAATGTCATAAATTTCAATTTTTAAATTTTTTAACTAGAAATATACACGTAACTTATAATCAACAAGTCGAATTTAAAAGGTTAGCCACGCTAGACATCGCAAAATTTGATATAAATTATATATACTTTACACTATTTTTTAGATTGAACGCAATTTATCTAGTACGAATTGCTTATTGTGCATTGTTTATTAAGATTATTAGTGTGCACCAATGGAGTTAGCCAGATCATACTTTCGAGTAGTAGTTTAGTAGTTATGCGTGTGTCCTAGTCAAGAAAAGAAAAAAACGAAAGAAAAGCATAATAGTTACATATATGTCACAATTTCATACCCGATTTACTTGACTAATTTGCCAATTTGTTTTCATAAACTTGTGATTGAAATAGTTGAACTCCTATTTTCCAACTGCATTTACAATAATTAATTGCAACATTTATAGTCCACCCCAACTACCAAAACATCACAAATCAAATACTTCATCAATCTCACTCTATATAAACCCTGCACCTCTATGCAGACACACATCACACTCACAAAGTAGTATTTCAATTTCACATATTTCAACGTTTTCAATTGCGATATGGCTGGAGTGATGAAGTTGATGTGCACGGTGCTCATCGCCACCGCGCTGATTGCGGCGGTAGCTCCGCCATGTGAGGCGGCGATAGGTTGCGGCACGGTGGTCTCATACCTCAACCCATGCCTCCCCTACGTGACCGGGAAAGGTCCCATTGGGGGATGCTGTGGTGGTATAAAGGGTCTCTTTAGCGCCGCCAAGACGACGGCGGATAAACAGAGCGTCTGCAACTGCCTGAAATCTCTTGCCGGTTCAAACTCCGGCATCAACCTCGGCAAGGCCGCCGGGCTCCCCGGCCAATGTGGTGTCAACATTCCTTACAAGATCAGCCCTTCTACCGACTGCTCAACGTAAGCAAACCTCGATCTTGATGAAATCACGATTACGGTCTTAATCCCTATCACATTATTGTTTGCAACTTTGAGTACTAAAATGGAAAAATAATTTTTATACGGTCATTATTCAAATGTTTCCTAACATGGAAATATAACTAAATTGAAATTAAACACCATACGGGGACAAGATAATTTCATCTCCTTTATTTCACACGAATTAAATTGTTATATATATATATATATATTCATTTTTGGTTGGCTTTAAGTATTATTTTTAATTTCGTTTTCCCATTTTTTCTTGATTTTTTTTTCTTTCTATCTTTTTGTTTGATTCTATTTGCTATTACAAGTAAAATGCAACTATATATTAAATCTATACAAAATAAATAAATAAATAAATAATAATAATAATAATAATAATAATAATAATAATAATAATATTACATTGGAATTTGATATATGTTTAATGTTGTGTTTTGCAGGGTGAAGTGAGCTTGATATGATGGAGATAGAGCTATATATTCTACGTAGAATTACTATGATCGAATAAAACAAGGGTCTAGCTATATATATATATATATATATATATATATATATATATATATATAGATCCTTTGATTTGGGTGTAGAATCTTATAATGATTTCTTCCCATTGCATATTTGCATGTACCGATATTTAATTACCATGTCTTATGATTGAGACTGACTAGTGACTATCTATTTATGTCTTAATTTATGTATCCAATTTTCTACGACTTGCCACTTTAATTTATGATGTCGATTCTTCTTATTTATTTTTAAGAAAATACCACAACATTGTAAAGGATCTCATAAAAATAAATTTTCAAGCTAAAAATTAAGTGACTACATATGTTGGTGGAAATATATTGATTGATTTATAAAAATACATAGCTGGTGGGACACCCTGCCGATTTTGATATTACAAAATAATCGATGATACTAATACGATTGGCTGATTGTCACAGTAACAACTTAATTTTTAAGGAAAAATGTATAAAAATATTTCATTGGATTATATTTTATATGAAAATTAAGCTAGTAATTACTTCAATTCATTACAACGAGAAATCTCGATTAATCATGCATTAAAGAATTAAAGATATTCCAGTACGCGTTCTAGTTCTTAAAAACACAACACACTGCACACACACTTATTTAATTAGTAACTATTTCATGCAACTCTACTGCACTTTAAAAATATATATATATATATTGTTCAAATACTGAGTAATTAACATATTTTTCAGATAATTAATATTCACTAATTAACATCATAATCGCGAGCTTGCAAGATTTTCAAATCTCTATTAGTATTTTGATTTTATGCTTTACTAGATCACCACCTATGCTATGGATGGAAAGAAATTTATATAACAGCAGGGAAAGAAATTTACATAACATTGTTATAAATGTAACACGCTAAATTCTATATTTAAAATGCTACTTTTTCTATTCTTACTTGCGGAAAAATAAATATTATCATAAAAGAGAGTAATATTTTTTTTTCTTTTTCTAAAGAGAAGCAAAATTTCAAACATTTAAATCCATACATCTTTCAAACATTAAATCCGTACTATTAAGTTTAAATCCATACTACTATTAAGTTCAAATACATACTACTATTAGGTTCAAGATTCTGAAACTAATATAATCTCAAATACTAAAAAAAAAACATAAGAATTGCAACGTTATGATATTCCATAAAGTCTTAAAATAATAACCAAGCATCAAACTATGACCACACCATTTTCTTCACGCAGTTCATCCTTACTGATCTGAAAAATATTTAAAACATGAGGGTGAATATTCCTAAAACATACCCAGTGTGATTGGGGTATCAATGATTTTTATATAACTTTTCCAACAGAATTATATCGCACGAATACTAGTGGAATTCATGTTCTTCTCAACCTCTTCTCAAATGCATCGTAAACTGGCACATGACATATCTGAGTACATAATTATAAACTCTGCACATGACATATATTGATAATTCTTCTCAAATACATATATCATAAAACTGTGTATAAGACATATCTGAGTACATCATAAATTATGCATATGACATATCTGAGTACATCACAAATTATGCATATGACATATCTTGGTACATCATAAACTATGCACATGATATATCTAAGTGCATATACAATGTTGGTGCGTATAAAATGCTATTCTTATTCACATTCCATACACAATAAATTCAAGTTGGATGAAAATATTTTCTTTCTCAAACATCACATCCTATCATATAATATAACTCTCGGCTCTTAGTTGTGGGTTTTCTAGAGGTGGAGTTGCCGGTGTGGGGTTTTGGCTGCTCTCTCTGCCTTTAAGGTCTTTTGTGTGCATTGGTCATTGTTTGAAGGAGTTATCTATCTTAGGTTAACATTGAGCCTTGCTCTCATTGATTCCTACTTTCTATCCCTTGAGGGATGAACGGATCCGACTGCTGGCAATGGGAACCAACGGTGTAACTTCCCGGCGAGACTTAATACCCTACATTATATAATCAATTTTTTATGGTTAATTGTCAAAAAAAAAAAAATAGTACCTTTGAACATAATGTTAATTTAAGCATGACTTTTAGAACATTGATGATAACATAACATTTGATTCATCATAGCAAAATAGACACTTGCAAAACTTTTGGTAATTGAAAAACTGACGTTGCACAATAATAAAAACCAACATATTTGACAACACCCCAAAACTAATTTTATAATCAATAATTCAATATATGTGGAGAAAAATATTATTACAACATAATTTCAATTTCAATGCAATAGACAATTTCATTCGATGATCAATTTGATAGGGAGCTAGACACGAGGGTGAGATATACAAATTTGGAGTAGAAGAGCTGATGGTATGCCATAGCGATTATTTATAACTTGAAATCTTCTAGTTCAAATTTGTGTGTACCGTGTACCAAATATCAAAATTATTAGTTTTTCTGCAATTTTTTTCTTCAATTTTAATATATTTTTGTTTAGTATAATCTTACATTATTATTTAGGGTTTATTCCTCCCAGTTAGGGTTTATATTATATTTTAGTATTTAATTTTCATTTTTAGTTAATATAATTGAGTTTTAGGGTAGATTATTCCAAACTTAGGAGATGTAATTTTTTAAAAATTCAATTTTTACCAACAAATATAAATTATGATTAGTTATATATAATATAATAAATTTTATTTTTATGAAAAATAGTATTTTAAAACTATACAAATTTGATGTTGTTACATATAAATTTGGACTAGAGAATGTCATCCGATTGCTTGTTATGCTTGAAGGATCACAAAAAAAAAAAAAAAAGAGCAACTTGTTTTACTAAATTCATATATATGCAGACGAATTCAATAGATACAAACGAGACAATAGACATACAAAAATAAAAAGTTGATGAAAGATCGACTATTGAAATTCTATCCAGCTGGTTTATGAAATACTAAGTAATTTTTTTTCTAAAAAAGTAACATATTTATCAACTAAAAATCTCCTATTTTTCTGAGAGAAGTCGCCTTATGCGAGTCTTGAAACGACGAAAAACCTCGTTTTGTCGTCGTTCTGCAATATCAGAATCTTCTCTCTCCTCCTCCATTTTCTTAGCTTCACCAGTACTCTCTTCTTCTTCCTTTACCTTCTGCAACGCTGCGATCAATCCCTCCAAACATTCATCTGCGCTCACCTCTGCTGACGTCGGCATCAAATTCTCCGCCACGTCGGCAGTACTGATCTCCGTTTCCGACAACAAACACCTGATCTTCTCAAACTTTTCGTGGGAGTCGAGGTTGAGGTAGTTCTTCGCTAGAACCTTGAATGCCTCGAAGCAGGAGTAAGACATCTCGATGTGCTTGTCCATTCTCCCTCTACGAATCACAGCATCGTCGATTTTTTCGACGTGATTCGTGGTGAACACGAAGATTCTCTCGCCGCCGCTGGCCGACCACAGCCCATCCATGAAGTTCAGAAGCCCAGAGAGAGTAACCTTGCTGTCTTCTTTATCATCGCCGCCGTCGTCTTTCGCCTTTTTAAACGCGTCTTCCGGCAGATCATCTTTCTTTCTATCATCGTCCATTTGATCACTCTTCTTTCTCTTTCTTCTCCCTGTGATGTGTAAGGAGCAATCTATGTCTTCAATCACTACAATTGCCCTGTTCAAGAGATGCACTTGAAATTAACAGTTAACAAATCATCGGGATCGGATCAAGATCCTCTACCCCACAACATCTAGTGATATGACAGTGTTGCAATTTTCTACTCGAAATCATAGAGAATTAAATTTAAACTAAATTAAGTACCTTTTGGAAATCTCTATCATTATCTTCCTCAAGTTGGTATTATCCTTAACTGCAGTGAGCTCGAGATCATAGACATCGTAATGCAGAAAATTGGCTATGGCAGCAATCATAGTGGATTTCCCTGTTCCCGGAGGGCCATAGAGCAAATACCCTCGTTTCCAAGGCTTCCCAATTTTCTTATAATAATCTTTAGCCTTTGTGAATTCAATCAAGTCATCCATAATTTCCTTCTTCTTCTTCGGATCCATAGCCAGTGTATCAAACGTTGCAGGATGATCGAATCCAACGCATTTCCACATCATCTTCTCGTCGCATCCCCAATCGTCCCCGCTCACATTCGTGTACAGCCTCTGCCTCCTACCGCGCTTCCTGATCACGAATCACGATCACTTCATAATTAAATTATATATATATTGAAATACGAGAAAAAAAGTAACATATATGTAATCTATATTTAAACGGACATGATCTTCTTCCCCTCCCCCAAAACATGGCTCAAATATGATCGTACGACAAGATCACGATCTTTTCGACGAAACGACAAAACATAAGCCCTCTTCTCATCAATACTTTCTTTGAAACTTATCACATTTGATCGGGGATAGGTCGTGCTTCTCAACCAAGAAACTTTGGCGCCTTTGTAAACTTCGTTTATCTCTTCGTAGTCGCCCATGCTCAAGGCCACGCTGCGGCTCTCTCCGTCAACGTTCGCCTTGAGACGGGCAGCGTGGCCGGAGAAATTGGTGCCGAGATACGCTTGGATGGCGGCGTAGGCTTTGCTCCGGCCGTAACTTTCCGGTGGGAACTCGTCGAACGTGATCTCGACGTAGGGGTTGAAGAATTGCACAAATCTTCCGAGAAATCGGTTTATGGTGGCCCAGAATTGATCGGGGAAGAATCTTTCCAAAGTGGTGACTATGAGCAGTAGGCTTCCAATTTGAGCACCGAAGGAATCGAAAAATTTCATGTTGTATAATTAATTTCTTGAATTATACTATTGCAACATTGACGTAATTATGTGTCGCTATTTGTAGGGAATTAAAGTGATGGTACGTGAAAAAAAGATGATTAGAATATTTGTTATGAGGGTTCTTCTCTGTTTCTGAAATACGTGTTCCAATTTTTTTTTTTTTTCAGTTTATTTTGCAAAGGTGTAAGGCGAAGTTCACATTATGCACAAATTGATCTTTTAGGTGGGTTACGCGTAGTCATGAGTCACAGAAAATTCTCCTTTATATCCCATATATACAAATCTTATATGTGAGATGAGATGAGTAGTTATTGCTCAGATTTAATTGATCCGATTACGTTTTAGGTATGACTTAACCGTAAAAAAAATATCACTTATAATATTGAAAAGGGTCACATTTAATTGACTAGAAAGTACTATTAAAAAATTTAAAAAAGGTGACATATTACTACATTTTTTTATTATTGAAAATTATCACTTATAATATATTTTTTTAGTCGGGGGATGGGGTATTGGGATTTGTAATTTGATTTCTCACCCTTATAAAAGAAAGGAATATATCAACTAATTACATACTATTAGAACTATTCACAATATTAAATAGGGTGGAATTTTTTTCTAGCCACTTAGAAGAAAAAAAAACTTTTTTTAGCCACCTATTTTTAAACATTATTATTTCAGCCATTTTGGACTAAAATACCCTTCTTCCTATTTTTTTAAAAGATAATATATATATATATATATATATATATATATATATTAACAGTCCCTCCCGTCTACTCTCTCTTTCTATCGAAATAAATGACAACCCCCTCTCATCTCTTTCTCTCTCATCCCCTCGTCACGCTGCCATAGTCATCTCTCTTTAACTCCTCAAAATAATTCACAAAATAAAGAAAAGCTCTAAGATATAATTTCACTGAACAACACCCTTGATTGGTTTGATAAGCTCTTGAGAAGAAAAGGAGAGCTCAGATTTGCAAAATAATAATAATCTATAAAAAAAATCATTTTTAACTTTTGAATTTTGGGGGTTGAGAAGAAAGAAGCCATTGATGCTAATTCTTGGGCTGCTCGTTTTTCATCTATATCCAAGCGCTATCAATCTGCTCTTCAATCTTGATTTGAAATGCTCATGGCTTTGAGGAAATGGACATGGATGAAAGAGGAACATTCAGGCCCTCTCTGTTCCGATATTGTGGGACTCTGCTGCCACATTGATGATGAGCAGGAATGGGAAGTGTTGGAGCACACCTGCGCGCGCAGAGATAAGCGCGCACACCCGTGCGCGCACGGCGCCAACGTGATGGCATTGCGCGCAGGCATCGCGCGCCCGACCCGCACGCCCAGCGCCCACTAAACTATGCGCAGGACACCCTGTGCGCTCGTACTCATCGCGCTCGTCTCGCACGCTGGGTTATGCGCGTATCTATAAACACAAACCCAGTTTTAATGGACGGGAGAGAGAGGGAGGTCTGTCAACACAGGGTTACTCTTCTGGTACTGGTAGAGGAAATTCTTTGTGCCCCCTATACTGAATTAGCTTAGTAGGGCATCTTCGGATCTTGTATCATATTTAAGTAATAGTTTCCTTGCTTCTTTCTTCCGGAGATAAGCGGTTAGTGGATCTTAAGCGAAGATCGCAAGAATTGTGGAGCCCTTCACCTATATTATGGTTTCACCGTCTTCTTCAAGGTGGTTCAGGTTTGCAGATTGTGGATTTGCAAATTGTTGAGGGAGAAAGGATAGAGAGAGACGAGAGTTGCAATTGTTGTGAGAGAGAGAGAGAGAAATCCTTTCTATTACATTTTGGAATTATTTTTTAAGGATATAAGGGTATTAGAGTAAATTTGGACAAAAAATAATATATAAAAACTGGTGGCTAAATAAAGTTTTTTAAATTTTTGAGTGGCTAAAAAGCCCTATTGTCACTATTAAATAATATCATTTATAACATTAAAAAATAGAATGTATCGCGCGTATGCTCAACACATGTGTACTGCATGCACCTCAATATACATAAGATTTAATGTACATTTTGACGAAGTGAAATCGTCCATTACATCTCCGAACTTGCAACCTCCCGCATGCGCATGCTGCATGCATGAGCAAGATGTTATTCGCTGCACCAGATGACATGTTTATTGATTTTATTTTATACTTCACACACACACACACACACACACACAGAGACACACACACATATATATATTTACACACAATGTTTTATGTCTATATATCATATTGAACACAACACATAATATATATATATATATGTAATCATTTGAAAATTAAATTATTTGCAAATAAAATTAAATTTCGCTTTATTTCACCAAACTTCATATCATGCATACTCTTATATTTGGGGGGTGTAGTTATAGTGCCAACCAATCCTAGTGTAAGAACTAGGAACTCATCTCACACTATACAATCAATATCAATATAAATATATAACATTAGCATAATGATACTCTTTTATCAGCACTGCGAATAAACTATATTAGCATATGATAATTCATCGTTAACATAAGGTATAAACTATGAATGGATGAAAAAAATCCTATTTAATATAGTCTAATTTGATGAAATAAACAATATATAATAATCAATTTGTAACTAAAACATAAAAACTAAATCATAAAAAAATAATTACAAGTCCTAATTGAAATGCGATGAATCATAATAACAATATAGGTATACGAGTACTACATTAACATTATGATAATCATTCATTAGCACAATCAATGCAATATGTTAGCATATAACAAATATTTCGTTAGCATACATTATCAACTTATCATAATAATGACGAACCATTATTTAAAAGCTAACGAAAGCATTTTCGCGCTGGACACCAGTACAAATGTATATTTTGTATTTTTCGTCTATATTTATTTGAACAAACATATCCATGACTTATCTTGAATTAAAGAGCACGAAAAGATCTTTAATTTGGTATATTATTTACGTTGATCCGATTTGAAATGAGTGAGTTATGATCATTCAAAGTTTTTAAGATTTTTTTAAAAAGGTGATGACATCAGATTTTTTATGAGGATTGGACAACTATACCCCACTTCTTTCATTTTTATCTTCACTTTGATATTTAATCTCAGTCATTTTTGTCTTCACTTTGACATTTAATCTCAGCCATTAGATCATCTAGGTAGATGGTATAAGATAAGTTTCTAGTTCCTACACTAAGAAATGGTGTATTTTTTACCACCCATATATATATATATATATACTTATACATATTTAATAAATATTTATGTATTTATTCATATATGAATAAATACAAGCGGGGAATATGTTTGCAGAAATCATGCCTTTAGAATTAAAAAAAATCAAGCAGGAAACTGGCGCGTTGGAAAGTATCCATTTTCTTGTAGTTAGACCTTTTTTTTTTGTCAAGGGTAATCCGTAACCGCTATCAAGGTATGCACTGAGTAAACTCCGTCCCTGTGTAATAGCCTGCAAACTACACATGAAAAGTTAACCACACTTGAAAATCTGATTTCCATCATCAAAAGCATCTACGTGCGATTTTTGTCATTTGAATTATCACCTCGAGACGCTTTTGTAAATGTATTGAGATGTTGAACATCAAATTGTTATTCCAAACGTTGCTACATTTTTCAAAATTGGCTATTGGGACATTATATGACATTTACCAAAATTAAAAATTAATATTTCAAAACGTGCATAACAAAATAATGTGTAGGGAATTTCGCATATGGTTATCAAATATTATTTTAACTTGCTACATTCAAATATCTTTTGGAAACAGAGAAATAAGCTTGCTTTCCGGTAGAGTCAAACCCCACCTAAGGTGTGTATTGATATTGCTATGAACTTATTTCATGAAATCCAACAATCAATGGAGCGAGAAAGTACTGAGCAGGTAGGCATTACCCAATCTCATTGGCAAAAACCTCCTGCAGAATTATGGAAAGTGAACGTTGATGCCGCATGCAATGAGAACGACGTTGTCGGGATTGGTGTAGTCATCCGTAATGTAGCTGGGGAGGTTGTGGTTTCCAAATGCAAAAGGCTGTTTGTGTTCATCAGTCCTGACATTGCGGAAGGAATTGCATGTCAAGAAGGCATGTTGCTTGCATGGGAGGTGGTGGAAGAAGGATAATCCTTGAGACTGATAACCAAGGTCTTTTTCATGATTTGCAAGCTGATAAGGAGGACTCTCGTACAAAGGCGAAGTCTGTAATTCAATCAAATGAGAGGCCTTGCAGTTTGAGAGTGTCACTTTTAATTGGACTCGTCGAATTGCAAACTCGATGGCTCATACCTTAGCGTCGTTACCTGCTAATAATAACTCTTTTTCTCTGTATACTGGTACCTTACTAGATATTTTGATGGCGGATATTCCATCTGTTGAACACTTTTCCTCGCAATGCAATCTTTATTTTGGTTCTCAAAAAAAATATCATATTTCCATACAGATATTTCAATTCCCAATAATTTAATTGGAATTAGCCTTTGGCAGCACTAGAACCATATATGAGATCTTCAGTTGCACTCTCTGTGTTAAACTCCATACTATATTCTCAAATTACAAGTTTTTCTCATATTTTTTTTTCAATTTTACTTTTTTGTGATTTAGTTTAATTTCATGATGTTTATTAGGATTTATCCTCACCCAATTAGGATTTATAATTATTTTTTTGTATTTAATTTTCAATTTTCAGTTAATAATTTATTATTATGGTTGATTATTTTAAAATTAAAATTTATAATTTTTTAATTCATTTTTTATAAAAATTAACTATGATTATTTATGTTATAATTAATTTTTATTTATAACAAATATTATTAAAAATATAATTTTTATAGTAAAATACGGAATGAAAGGCGAAAAAGTTAATATCGGTCATTTCAATTCAAAAGATTTGGAAACTTATCAGTTAAACATGGCACTTTATTTTTACCTGATTATATTAGTTGGGTTCACTTTTAGAGCCGAAAGATTTTTTCCTAAATTAATATTTTAGTTAAATACGGACCCCTGTCTTGTGTGAAAAGAATATTTTTGTTAATAAAATTTGTGCCGTGCTTCAAAAATTAAATAAAATTCATATGTATACTACTTCCAGGTAGGTGCTCAACTCACTTTAATTATTCTTAACTTTTAATTTGTTGATAAATTTCAAACTAGTAATTGGCATGGTGTGCGCGTGCCCTTGGTGGTTTTTCATCTTTTTTTTCTTTTCATCGCACAAAATATATATCATAAAATGAAAAATTTAAAGTGAATTAATTTATTTATTAGGTAATTTGTACAATGTACACGTCCACCATTAACGTTTGGGACTGTACGTAGACTATATTCGATGATTAATTTTTTAAAATAAACATAAACTTTAATTGGTAATATTAATAAATCTGAATTTAGATGTAACAAACTCTAATTATAATGTAATAAACTCATATAAGCAAAGTAGTAAAGATTATATGTTTCATGTTACGAATTGAATAATATATTTTAGTGTTATAAATGATAGTTTTTCTTTTTTTTTTTCTTTCAAAAACGATGTGAATCAGCTCGATCTGTCGTCCGTCCGTCTAATGCCTATGGTATCCGTTTGTTGGTAAGGACCCATGACCTATAAGGGGAAATACTATGCTACTCCTTAGTGTAGTGTCCTAAATGGCACAATAGACCTATTGTAACACTTTTAAATATTGACACTATTCTTAGAGTAGCATAGTATTTTCTGACGGCCTAGTGAGAGTATTATTAATTTAACATGTGCGCATTAAATAACAACCTAATTCGTTACATGCGCATATAATTTGACTAATGATGGGAATATAATGCAGAATAACATGAATAAGTGCTAGTGGGTGCACAAACGTAAGATGAAAATTGATTCTTTAATCCCCATGCTTACTTTTTAATATCTAAAAAAAAGTAGAAACTTCTATGACGTCACCCGAAGCAAGCATGGAGACGTGTTTAGTACTACATGTTAAGATTTGTAAACCTACGCCCTTTTAATTTGTTTTTGTTGAATTTCGATTTTATTAGTCAAATACTCAAATATGCATTAGAATTCCTACTTATATTTGTATTTAATCATTTTTAGTATTTTTAATTAGATGCTTAATGAGTAGGAATTTGACTTATACGAATATATGGAAAAGGTTGAAGGATTTATTTTATATTTAATTAGAAAAAGTTAATTATCGAGTGCAGTATACGAACTCACGCGTTTGTGGCAAGCTAGTGCATGAGGTGAACCGTCGATTCAAAAAAAAAAATTAACTCACATTTTAATATATATATATATATATATTATATTTCAAAAAAATTAATTGTGAGTGCGGTGCACAAGTCTGCGCACTAGCGTCGGGCGCATGCACTACGCAAGCCGCCAAATCAAAAAAATTAAATTAACTCACTTTAGTTTTAGGATTTGCTAATTCCATTTTTTAGTACATATTAATTTATTTTCAAAAATTAATTAACTTGCGCATTAGCGTGGGCAAAGAGCATGGTGCACGAGTTGTCGACGATTCAATTTTAGAGTCCTACTTAAGGGTATATATTTTTGGGGTAGAAAATAAAAAATAAAAAAATCAAAAGAAGGGCACGATGTGGCTTGCATACGCTCGTCTGATGGAAGGGAACGGTCAGATCATTGTATGGGAGACATGCTTTATATAAAATAATTCAATGCATGTTTCATTTAGTAATTTTCTCCAATTTCACATCGAGACTAGTCCGAACATGAGTTGATCGAGACGGTCACCTCAGATCCTTGAAAAAATGAAGGCTCCGATTATATCTATATCTTATTATTATTATGTGTGTGTATTAAATTGTTATTTAAAATTTACAATAATATTAGCTAGTAGTTTAATGGATACTAGCTTTTTTCATGTTAGAGACTTCGTGTTCGACCGGCCTCTTTAATAGCATTCTTTGTTTTCAAAATTTTAAGCTACTTTATTATATGTAATGGGTTACTTTTTTTTTTGTCCGGATTTCTTATTAAGACTGGGCCTTATTACAAGTAATTATACATCATAACAATATTTTACCTTCTAAAATTTATGGTCTACTAACAAGCCTTTCAAAGTTAAAATTTATAAGATATTATACCTATATCAAAAGATATTGGTTTTTATACATATTTTTAAATACATATTGTCTCAGGTCCCATATTCAGTTAGTCCGATTCTGTTCCACACCAATTATCTCTTCTATGGGAAGCTATGATCAACTGTTGATCAAGAAAAAGAAGGTAAGAAATAAAAAGATAGTACAATTGGTTAAAATTAAAAGAAGAAACGTTAAACGAGAGAGTTGGGTGAGAAAGATCATAGAAATTGGTAAATGTGAGTTTACAAATAGAGAGGAAAGAAAGAGGTCGACAAAAGGTAGCTCGAAAAGCTATTTCATTACTTTCGTAGAAACTACTTTTCATATCTTAAAATGAGTAAAAAAGAACCATTCACACGGTGCAAGAATCTGAAAATATAGTATTGTATTTATAAAGGAAGAGAAATTATGTAGGATAGAAAGCATTGTGAATGAATGTTCCCTTTCTAATCTAAAGCGGGAGATTTTTATTTCGTTCCATAAAATTAATATTGAGTGCCATATTCATCTACACATGCATTAATTAATTAAATTATATATATATAGTGGGCGTTTTTTTTTTTATAAAATTTATTTTCAAAGTTATATCATAGCAACAACAAATTTCTTAATAGTAAAAATAAAAATAAAAAATCTCAATATCTAGCTACAACAAATTATTGACAAAGTTTATATCATAAAATAATAACAAATTTTCTTTGGAGAAGGTTTCTAGTAAACGGTCCAACGAATCTTATTTCATCCATGAACTGGTCTCTCCTCCTTTTTCTTCTTCAATTGTCCATTTTTTTCCTTTTATTTTCAGCTTTCTTTTCCTATTTTGTTTTTTTTTTTCTGTTTTGCAAATAAATATTTAGTTTTTTAAACTATTTTTTTTTTTTTTGTAATTTGGTGTCTCGCATAGTGCACTCGTCCTACACTAATGTTTGGGCATGAGCTGCACTCCATAATTATTTTTTTGAAATAATTATATACCCTAAAATAGAATTAGTGAATTCTAAAATTAAATTGAATTATTTTTTTTTATCCGGCATCTCGCGTAATGCACTTGTTCGACTCTCACGAGTGGGTTCATGCACCGCGCTCGATAATTAATTATTTTTTTCGATTTAAATATATATCCTAAACGGAAATTAGCGAACCCATAAGTTAAATTAATTTTTAATTAATTTAATTTTATTATTCAGTGTCTCATGCAGTGCACTCGCCCGACGTTAATGCGTGGGCTCGTACACTGTGCTTGATTAAAAAAATAATAAAAAGAAAAAAAAAATAAAAGGGAAAAGGACTCCCATATCTGATCACACGCCGTGTGTGGATGCGTACATATATCTCACGCGGTTGGCACGGGAATGGGAGTGGTGGGCGGGTTTTGGACGGGTTCTTTCTGGATTTATGTTTTTCTGACCCATCTAATGGATTATGACCCATTAAACTGTATAATCAGTGGCAGATGCACAGGGCACAGTGGCAATTCGCCCCCTCCCCCACCACCTTCCTTTTTTTACATATGACATTATAAGTAAGGTTAAGAGAATACCATAGTTTGCCCCCCAATTTGAGCTTGATACATTTTTTTTATATGGATACATACTCCCTCCGTCCCATTTTGATAGGTTGATTGGAGTTTTTCACGGGGATTAAGAATATGATTGAAAAAGACAATTAATCAAGAAACTTCCTAATATGTCCCTATTTATTTCTTTGATATTGAATTAATGCCTAATGTGAACATATTAAATAGGGGAATATGTTAGTAAATTAGCTAAATATATATAGAAACATGCATATATATATCGGGACATACCAAAAAGGAAAACAAGTCTATCAATTGGGATGGAAGGAGTATTAGTTATTTACTAGCATGTCGCTCGTGCATGCACAGAGTATTATATATAGTTTTAAATTTTATAATATCATGTAATGCAATATTAATAGTGAATTAGTGATTGTGTAATCACACAACATACTCCTCTCATTTCCATTTAAATGTCATTTTGGATGAATGTGTACAAATTAATATATTAATTAAATTACCTAATACACCATACTGTGAATACATTAAATGAGTTAAATATAAATGTTTGAATGTATTAAATGTGGCCAAATATAAGAAAAATATAAATTTCATGCATGTCTCGAATTTGTAGAATTACACTTTTTATGAAACAAAATTAAAATTCTAAAATGATACTTATTCGGAATTGGGGGAATGTATTATAAATATATATATATATATATACATGTTTGGTTAAACCCGGCCCATTATGACAAAGAAATATTAATATTTTTTTAAGGTACGAAAGTTGGAAGATTTCTTTAATTTATAAATTGATTTTTTCGACTTATCGTGTCCATTTGTAAATGCTCAAGCGGTGGAGATCCCGATATAAAAGAGAGGCGTATTGAGTTCGATATCCACTCTCCCTCACGAAATTTAAATATATTAAATTTAAAATTTTGTAGGTGGATCTTAATTTATTGTTGGACCTCATAATTTATAGTTTGTTAATTCAAAACAATATTTGTTAGTTCTTCGATGTGGGATAAATTTTCTTTCAAAAATTAAAAGTCTTAACTATTTAAAATATATTTAAAGTTGACAACTTGAATATGTTAATTCCAAAATTTTAAAATATTTAACATTAAATTGGTATTATCAATTAATACCTTTAATTCAATAATTTAAATATATTTAAGTTAAAAATTTAAACATTTTAAATTAATAGTATAGATGAATTGATTAATTGATTTGTGTGTGATCCGATAGTGATTTGCATATTTAATTCAAATAAAAAAAATAAAAAAAAGAATAAGTAATTCAAAGTTTTTATTTAAATATTTAAATATTAAATGGATTACTTCAAACATTATATTTGTTCTCAAGTCTCAACTAAAAGATCAAGAATAATGTGAGGTGTGAGATTAATTTCACTGTTGACCATTATAATTTATAGTATGTTCAAATGGAACAATTATCTTTAAAGTTCAACGTGAGATGATTGTCCTTTGTAAAATTTGGCTATTTAATTACTACTTCCAACTCCAGGGGCATTTAAAAAAAATAAAAAATTATTTATAATACAACAAAAAAATAAGTGGGCATTATAATAACATAATAGAGATAAAAAATATCAAAAGTTCTTTCAAATACAAAAGATGCAAAAAATATAAAAAAAATTTAAAGCGTCACAATTAACCCTACATGATAGAAAACAAAATAATAATATTAGCAACGACTATATATTTATTAATGCAAAAAAAAAAACCTCTTAAACCTTACAAAGAATATTTACAATAATGATAATCATATTCACATTTAAAGAGATAATCACTTCGAAAAAAAAAACTCCAGCAGCACGGAGATTTTAAAACTTGATTAAAATTCAATCAATTAATATTATTGTAAAAACTAATACTCATAGATTTATGTAATTATGTTAATTTTTTATATAGAGTGATAGATAGATGTCTAATTACATATATAATATGATTTGGGAATTTTTTTTGGTTAATGTAATTGTGGTCTTGCGAAGTATATACATTAGATATACATAATTATGTATAGAGGATGGATCAAATGAGAACCCATACCCCATGTGGGAACTAGGAACTCATCTCATCCATCCATTGTTTTGATTTAGATGGCTAAGATTTGGTCAACTTTGGTCAAAGGCGGAGTGACAAACTTGTAATATTTGAGCATAATTTTCGGAAATCATATAGACAACACTTTAAAACCGTTGTCTATTATTATAAATTTCGTATGCTAAAATGAGAGTACTATCATGCTATTATGAACATATATACATGCTAATATGAATATATATATATATATATGCATGCTAGTATGAATATATATACATGCTAGTATGGACATATAATGTCTTACTATTAACGACACTACTACTGTTATTATGAGTAAAATTTATGTGTTTTATGAATATTTTTCCATGCTGCTATGAATATTTTTTCATGCTATTATGTGTATACTTCTATGTTATCGTGAATATTTTGTCATGCTATTATGAGTTTAACATCACGCTATTATGGACGAAAAAATATATTCTCGAATAAACATATGAACAATGGATCTTAAATGAAAGAGTACTAAAAGAGCTTTAATTTGATATATAATTTGCGTTAATCTAATGAAAAATGAGCAAGTTATGGATGTTTGAAGTTTAAATAAATTAAAACATTGTGTGGTTGAGATTAGTTCCCAGTTCTCACATGGGGATTGGTTTTCATGTGAACCATACCCATTATGTGTGTGTGTGTGTGTGTATATATATATATATATATATTTCCTCTAATTATAGTCTCCGTAATTAGTTGCGGCAATCTAGTATTTATGGAAATATATGATCATATAATATACTAATATTCAATATTTTAGACGGAAAATAAATAATTGACTAATATAAAATATTATTTTTTTTTCATTTTTGGAAAGTGTAAAAAGACGGGAAAACAGAGAATTTCTAATTGCGG
Source organism: Perilla frutescens (assembly GCA_026008535.1). NCBI lineage: Eukaryota > Viridiplantae > Streptophyta > Magnoliopsida > Lamiales > Lamiaceae > Perilla > Perilla frutescens. Next base: position 45,542,948 of record BRKX01000010.1, on the reverse strand, counting down.
ATCCGGTATTATTATTATATATTATATAGATTCTAACTTATTTTTAATTTATATTCCGTATTAGTTGTGATTAAATGTCATTATTTTTTATTAATCTTTTTCTATTTTTTTGTAGAATATATAGATGTTTTAAGACATAATCATACTGATATCTTTCCAATTACTTTCAATGAAGCTATTATTTGTTAAATATTAAATTAGGGGTTGATCATAAATTTTAAGAATTATATTAGAATTGAAAAAATAGGATCAACTTTTGACTTTAAGTGTTTTGATTCTTAAATGTTACATATTAGCTTACAATATTAAAATTAGAAGAAAATAAAATTAAAAGAGTGAACTGGTGTCAACTTTGAAATAAGTAAAAAATATAGTGTATGAGTGAAATAATATTATGTCTCAACCGTATCAATAAACGCGAAAGTCAGTCATTCCATCAAATATCAGTGTTGCACCCCCTCCAACCTAAAAAAAATAAAAAATTATAGATCCACCCCTGAGTCTAACATAAATCTTTGCCATTTCTAAATAGTAAAACAAAATATCAATAGCTAGCTACACAAAATCCCATACAAAATAATGAAATATTATGGTCATACGACTATAGTCGTCTATATTCATGGCACTAAATAGCCCTAAAATCAGATAATATTATTCCATCGTTGCATTCTATCTTGTAATAATATATTTGGATTTACGTTATGTATATCTAAGAAAATCAAGAATTATTCAATAAATAAAATTAAAAGACAAAAATTCATGATCGAAAGATAAGATGAAATACGAACCTGAATAGAGAATTTAATCCGTTAATAAAGCTAAATGGCAAATTTCGGCACATTTAAATTGGAACTATTTTTTTTTACTTGGGCCCATTAACTCGCTTGTAAAACGGGCTAGCCACGCAGACTAGTGTGCTGGTCCAACAGCTATGACTTATTCTTTTTAGTTCATTTTTTTTGAATAATTCTAAACACAGCCCCATTTTTCTCTTTACCGCCCTCATAATTTAATAAAATATAATTATTAATTAATTAGACTTTTTTTGACCTTCAACACAACTTAATTTCATAGCCCCTGCACAAAAGGTTTTTATTAATTAATTTTTCATTCCAACCATCTTTGGCATTCAACTCAATTTTATTAAAATATAATATTGATGAATTTTTAGAGTTTTCACGATTCAAGAATGAAAAAAAATATAGGATCAAAGATCGATTTCTACAGATCATGTACAAGCACACGAAGAGGCACAAACCTTGGCGAGAAATTGTGCAACAAATTATCATCTTCTTACAAATCCCGATCGCCGATAAATCTGAGGGTGTATAATTCTTCGGTGAATATTAAAATGATGAAGGAGAATGAACAATTTCCTGTAAGATTTGTTGTTGATTTAATCACCCATTTTAAAAATAAGATTCCACAAACAACATCCACTTTTGTGTTCTTTTTGCAAGGCAAATGGCAATGGAAACGGAAACATAAATGTCTACTAAAAGGACACAAAAAGAGAAATTAAATCAGATTATATATTGTGGAAATAGAAATTACAAAATAAGTGTTTTATACTAATTTGAATGAAAAACTCTAGCACTCGATGAATTCTGTGTTTTTAAGAAAGAGAAACATGATTTTCTTGATTCATGATCTGGTAAAAACTTATTAATCATATGCGTACTACTATGGGGCTTCTATTTTGAATTGGGGGGGGGCTACAATGGCAAAGCAATACAAAGTTTCTATCTAATTAAAAGGGGTTGACGGGTGGTGGGGCTATGATATGGTTTAGAAATTTAGATATTGAGATTAAGGGGATAAAAAAGTCATGTCAGATTATATTTATATTTAATAAATTAGTGGGGCTGTAAAGAGAAAAATGGGGACTGTGTTTAGAATTATCCTTTTTTTTGTCATTTCATTCCAGGTATGAATCAGCTTGGAAATATGTAAAACATATTTTAGTTAGGAAAATTTTATACACAACTGCCAATTTTTTCTTTATAGCCTCCAAAATTAAAAATAATATAATATTTTTTAAAAATCCTATTTAATTTTCCTTTTAGCCTCTTTTTTCTAAAAAAAAAACTATATTCTCATAAAAAATTCCATGTTCGGCAGCCCCCAACTTCTTCCAAAAACATAAGAAATAGAAAAAATTCCATCTTTGGAATTTGGAACTTCGCTGCAGCTGGTGCCTTATACCGCATCTAACAGTCCCCCACAGACCCGACGCGGTGGAGATCACCAAGACGGAGGCTGGAGAGCAACAACCTGAAATGAGGCCCGGGAGAGATTTCGTAAATAAATCCGCGAGCTGTGTAACAGAGGGAACATATGAAGGAAGAACAAAGCCACGCAGATAGTGCGTTCATGCAAAATGGCAATCAATGTCTAGATGTTTGGTATGCTCATGATAGACTTGGTTTTGTGAAATTTGAATTGCAGCTTGGTTATCACAATATACTGGAATGGGTAAGGCAAATGGAATAGAGAAATCTCTCAACATAAAAGATAACCAAAGTAGCTCTCGTGTAGTATAGCTGAGGCTATGATACTCTGCCTCTGCGGTTGAAAAGGACACTGTGTCCTGTTTCTTACACTTCCAAGACACCAAGCAAGATCATAGAGAGATGCAATACCCAGTTAGAGACCGCCGGGTGTCAAAGCACGAGCCCCAATCGGCATTGCAGTGAGCTTTAAGTTCAAATGTGGATGAAGAGGTATACAAGAGACCAAGAGAAGGTGTTCCCTTCAAATAGCGCAAGACATAAAGTGCAACATTCCAATGATCAACTGTGGGTGAATTAACATATTGGCTTAACTGCTGCACTACATAAGCAAGGTCCGGGCGTGTGAGATTTAGATATAGAAGCTTCCCTACTAGTCTCCTATATATAGGACTCTGAATTGTACAGGAAATCTCCTTTGCTTTGAAGAGTAAGGCAAGTGGGGAATGGTGTACTAGCTGATCTGCTTCCACTCAATCTAGCTGAGTCCAAGAGATCTAAAATGTATTTTCGTTGACATAGGAATGTGTCTGAAGATGATCTAACTATCTCCATTCCTAGGAAAAATTTTACCTCTCCTAAATCTTTTATAGTAAAAGCTTGATGTAATTACTCTTTCACAGTAGTAATCAAGTCAAGTGATGGTCCTAGGAGCAAGATATCATCTACATAAACTAGTAGAGCAATTAAAGAAGATCTTGAACTCTTCAAATAGAAACAATGATCATTAGGAGATTGAGTGAAGCCAAGTGAAATGAAATGCTTATCCAATTCATGATTCCACCATCTAGAGGCTTGCTTTAATCCATATAAGATCTTAACAAGCTTGCAGACTTCACCTTCCTTCCCTTTGATGTATCCATGTGGTAATTCCATATATATTTCATCAGATAGGTGGCTATGCAAGAAATCGTTATTGATATCTATTTGATGTAAATGACATCAGAACTGTGTTGCCAAAGAAAAAAAACAATCTCACTGTCACCATCTTAGCAACAAGAGAGAAAACTTCATGGTAATCAATTCTAAAGGATTGATTATATCCCTTGGCAACTAACCGTGCCTTATAGTGCTCAATAGTACCGCCTGAATTCAATTTCACCTTAAAAACCCATTTTGAACCTATGGCAGTCTTTCCTGCAGAGAGTGGAACCACCTACCATGTTTGATTCTCTTCCAGTGCTGCCAATTCCTTTTCCATAGCTGCTCTCCACTCAGGTGCTTGACAAGATTCTGAATAGCTTGTAGGCTCTTTGATAATATGTACATTCATGAAGTAAGCGGTGTACTCAAGAGATAAAGCTGGGGAAATATAGTGAGAAAATGCTTGAGGAGTAAAACTGAGAGTAGGATTTGAGATCTCAGAAATACTAGCAGAATTACAAATATAATCCTTCAAGTAAGGTGGAAGATTGATAAATATGGCTTTTTTATGCATTTGAGTGTTTATATGGATCATATTTGTAGATTAATTCATGTTTAAGTTGAGGTTTTGTGGTCGTTTCAATTTTTCTCATGCACGTTCATGTTTTACTATTTTTATTGAAGTTTGAGCTAAAAAGGAGGATACTTTCAAGATCCAATTCAGTTGGGAGTTAAGCTAGAAAGATAGAGGATCAAGTTGGGGTCATTCTACAACTTGAATCGGGTCAATCGGATAAGAAACGAGTGAGAACGAAGTAAAATGGTGAAGCGTGTCGGAGGCATGCACTCTGGCACGGATCGTGCCGTTGGACAGCACGGACCATGCCATGAAGCAAGCAATGTTTGGAGTCTCGGTAGCCACGGCATGGACCGTGCCCTATGACGTAACCACGAAGGTGTGTTTTGACGCACGGCACGGCCTATGCTGCCCACGGCAAGGCCCTGCCGCCTGTTTCAAAAATTTTAGGCATCTTTCCTTACTTAGACTCTATATTCCTCACCTATAAAGGATCTGTTTTACATGATTTTTGGGAGAACTTTTTCACCCTATATTGAAGTAAAGAAGTGCTGTGAAGACGGAGGAAGATGGAGATTGAAGATTTAAACATCCGGCATAAATGTTTCATGTTTATAGTTTAATTTCATCATGACTTTTATAATTCATATTTTATTAGATTTCTATTTTGCCATGAACGGCTAAACACATATTAATCCTAGGGTTTGCAAGCATGTTGAATCTATGTGTTTAATTTAATTCTGTTATTTTTCCCTTCTGATTATTGTGTTTAATTGTTCGAGTGCTGTTATTCTCATGCATAGATTAGTGGCCATAATTGATGCATGCTAGCTAGTTAATTTGAAATCTGGCGGAGATAATTAACTGGTGGGATTGATTGAGCATTTTGACACACGTTCTACGGAATCTGTAGGGGGTTTAATCTGTTGATCTATCGGGAGTTAGTAAATTATCCTAGAGACGAAAGTGATAGGTAATTTATTAATCTACATCTACCTTGAGACCTGGCGGAGATAGGTAGGTATATTTCTGCTCCTCCACCAATAGTCAGATTAAAGTGGGAATTACTAGGGTTGAATTAATGCATAGACGATACATGTGTAATGCATTCCCTATGATTAATATTCTGTTAGGCCCCGTTTGGTTCGGATGATGGGATAGATAAGATTGATAGGATAAAGTAGGATTGCACTGTTTGGATAAAAATAATCTTTTGTTTGGATTGAATGATTAGGATTAAAATGTTAGTAAAAACCTGAATTGCCCTTCATATAATATATTCATTTATAATTATTAAAGTTGTATTTTTCTATTAAAAATGCTTGAAATCATGAAATTGAAAATAATTGATCCACAAAAATAATTTAGTAAACATTGGGAAATAATGACAAAAATTTAATAAAAATATATTATTGGACAAAAATTTAATAAAAATATTTCAACAAAATAAAATTAATTTATAACTTTCTGAGTTATAGAAATTTTTGAATTATTCATTTTTTTTTACTTATAACACATCTTTGTGTTCACTATTAATTTGATGCAACATAAATTAAACTAGAATATCTCCCGTGCGATGTATAAGTATGATATGTATAATTTTATTTGTAATAAATTATAATTATAAAAAAAGATTAAAAATATTACAACAAAATAAAAATTATTTTTAATAAGGTTATATTAGTAATTTTACAAATGAATGAGAAGTGATAAATTTAATCACCCCAAAAATGGGGTGATGAACAATCACCCAATTGAGTGATTAGAGCCCGGGCCCGTCATCAATCCCGGGCTCCAATCCTTCAAACCAAACAAATGATAAGGGGGGATAATTTTATCAATCCCCCCTAAACTACCCTAATCAACCAAACCAAACATGCCTTTAATTGATTGAATTTATCTATTTGATTTAATTGTTTTGATTTGGATAATTAGTTTACATCATTCTTATTTAATTGTTCCAATTCTGTTTTTAATTGGTTTGATTTGTGTCTAGCTTTAGAAAACCCATATAAAGTTTAGGTAGCCTAGATAATAGAAACGTGTTAGCTTAGTATTCAGTGTGTTCATATTTTTAGTCCCTGTGGATACAATACTCGATTCACTACTATATTGCATTGTCCTGTGTTAGTTGCAGATTAGTGCATAAAAATTAGTGCATCAAGGATGACATATTCGGGTACTTCTCCTAGGTACTGGAACAATGTCAGTAGAGGAAATATCACAACTCTCATTTGGGGAGAAATCAGATGAAGATGGTTGCGCTAAGGGCTCAGTATCATTATAGATCTGTGACTGATCTAGAACCTCATGTTCTTGATCAATATGAGGAGTTAACATTTCTAATCTTGCAGCATCACTTATAAGTGTTGTGATAATAGGTGAACCAAAACTTTGAAAGGGCAAAGGAGGAACCTGTGACCCTTGTAGTGGAAATATGGCTGGAATAAAAACAATATCCATGCTAATACATATCTTTAGACTCACCAAATCATAGAGAATATATCCTTTGTTATGTGGTAAATATCCAAGAAATACACATTTCTTGCTCTTAGGATCAAATTTGGTTTTAGAAGGTAAAGTATGCCCCATTTAAGCTAAGCAACCAAACGACTGCAGGTCATTTAGCTGTGGAGCCTTTCCAAATGACACCTCATAAGGTGAAATCCATTCCAACACAACAGTAGGTAGCCTATTGATAAGCCATGTGGCATGAATGATAGAATATGGCCAAAAATGAGATAACAACTTGCTATGACACATCAAAGCTCTTGCCACCTACAACAAATGTCTATGTTTTCTTTCCACCACCCCATTTTGTTGGGCTAAATAAGAGCATTTCCTTTGATAATGTATACCATGCTTCTACAAGATCATCTTCACATTGTGAATAATGAATTCCCCCCCATTGTCTGTTCTGAGAACTTTTATTTGTTTACCAAATTAAGTGTTTACCTTATGAATAAAACTCTTAATGAGGTTCCATACTTGCAGCTTTCACTTGAATAAGAAGGTCCAAGTAGCTCTACTGTGATCTTCAACAATAGTTAAGAAGAATGAAGTCCTTGTCACATTTTCTTCATTATATGGACCCCAGACATCCATCTGAACAATATCAAATAATGTCTCACTTCTCCTGTGTAGCAAAGGAAAATGGTTCCTCTGTTGCTTTGCCTGATAGCAAACTTCACAAGCCTTGAGAGTTTCCAAATTATTGGTCCTGGGCGAGTCGATATCAGTTTAGAGGGGGGGTGAATAAACTGATTAAAACTTTTGCTTCAATTGCGGAATAATAAGGGTCCTTGACTCGCTTAGAAGCTTATCTATGCACAGTTAGAGTAAATACTTTGGACAGCTTGAGTGTAGATTGTGTGAGCTTGTATGCAGTTCAAAGATATGCAAGTAATCAAAATAGTACAGCACACAAATGATTTATAGAGGTTCGAAGTCTCAAACTCCTATGTCCTCTCTTCCTTCCACAGAAGGGCAACTTCACTATATAACTTGAGTTTCTTTACAAATTACACGATGAAGGACAGTTGGCTGAACCTAGTAACTGTTCGCTACCTCAGCGGGTCGACAGCTCACATTTGAAGTCCCTAACTGCTCGCTAGGAAGGTAGGTGCTATTGAAATCTTTACAAGGTTTTAGATCTCTTTCATTCTTCAAGATGTTAGTCTTGAACAGGGGGTATCAACTGATGTGCTCCTTCAATTGAGCTGAATAGTTGACCGTTGTATTGCTGAAACTGAGAAGGTTGCTCTGGCTGATTTATCAACAGCTGGCTTAATGTTTTGACTCTTTGAATTCTTCTTCTCAGTTGGACTCTCGCGGTTTTTAGCAAATGCTAAACTTGAGCTAGGAGGTAGAAAGAAAGCTCTGCTTGAATGAAGACTTCAAGAATAAGTATTGCGAAAAGTCTGGGAGGCAAGAGTTATTTAAAACTTTGATTCACTCATCTTTTTATAGAGGAGTGATTTTATGACCGTTGAGTTCCATTGATCGATGGCTCTGTTGGTTCATCAATGGCAGATGGTCTTTATTGATCGCTGGAGCTTTTGAAGTAGCCATTGCTTTTCCAATCGATCTTCGTTGGATATTTAATTTCAGAATCTCCGTTGAAGCATTTATTCCAAGATTCGCCGGTGAGCAATAACTTCCAGGGTTCTCTGGCTGGCAGTTCTGAGCTTCGGTTTTAGCAATTTTGAGTTCCAATTGGCAGTTCTGAACTTGTTTATTTAGTTCGGCTATGACTCCAGCTGGCAGTTCTGAGCTTGTAAGCTCAGTTTAGCTATTGCTCCAGTTTGTAGTTCTGAGCTTCTTCCTCCAGTTCGGTTATTGCTCCAGTTGGCAGTTCTAAGCTTGTCAGCTCAATTTAGCTATTGCTCCAGTTTGCAGTTCTGAGCTTGTCAGCTCAATTTAGCTATTGTTCTAGTTTCCAGTTCTGAGATTCTTCCTCCAGTTCGGTTATTGCTCCAGTTGGCAGTTCTGAGCTTGTCAGCTCAGTTTAGCTATTGCTCCAGTTTGCAGTTCTGAGCTTGTCAGCTCAGTTTAGCTATTGCTCCAGTTTGCAGTTCTGAGCTTCTTCCTCCAGTTCGACTATTCATTCTCAAGCTCTCTTGTCAGCGTGACTGATCATAGGCTGACTGACTTCAGTTCTGGCCTTTAGCTGATTTGTCTGTTTACTTTAGTTTGACCATCAGTTGGATACATCCAGTCTTTCAGTTTAAACTGATCTCGTATCAGTTTCTTTAGACTAGTCAATTCTTTTCTCCCTCAACTCAGCTGACTTAGCTGTCAGTTTGTTTCAACTGATTCGATTCTTCGAATCCACAACTGAATTGAGTTCTGACTGGTTGGCGTATCCTCACAGCTAGTAGACCATACTTCCAGTTTGGTTGACTTCGGCTTCAATTGAGTTCCTCTTTGATGCTCTGGATTGGTCAGCTCAGATCTACAGCTTGTATTTTAGTTAGTTTTTCATAAATAGTTTTGACATCTCATCAAAACCTTTTCTAGAGGTTCCTTGATAGTTTTTCCTAACACAAATCCTCTCATCTCAATCTTTTTCTACAAAGGTAAGTGTTCCACAATGGTAGTTGAGGGATGACCAAGAGCTTCATGTAACCTCATGACATCCAGTTCTGCAGCAGCTGAGTATACCCTTACTTCTGAACAAAGATCTTGTGGGAACACATATAGTGATCTCTTCAGTTTACATATACCTAATACATGATCATCTGTCTTCTTTTGAACTCTGCAATGTGAAGCCAAAAAATGCACCTTCCCATCTAAATCCTTAGTCAACTGTCCTACTGACAATAAGTTATGTGTAAATTGAGGTGCATAAACACATTTTCCAACATCAAATTCTTGTTAATTCTTGCAGTTCCTGCAAGGAAAACCCACACACTATTCCCATCTAGAATAAATATTTGTAGGGGATGTCTTAATCTCTTCATATCACTAAGTAATCCAAGATTACGGCACATATGGTGACTAGCACCAGAATCTATACTCCAGTCTGTCTTTTCCACTTCTGCAGATGCCCCAAAGGCATAATGTCCTTTAAAAGCAATAGATGAAGATCCCAAATCCATCTCTCCCATATTTGATAGATTAGCAGCACCTTCTGATGGGATTTCCCCTTTGCTACCTTTCTGAAGTAACTATGATAAGTGCCTAGCCAATTCTGATTGAATGAGTTGACTTATACCACTGAGATTATCCTTAGGATCTCCTACTTTCCCAACCTTTATTAAATCTGAATTAGGGTTGGAGTCCTCTTTTTCCTGCTGGACAGTATAATGAGCCTTAAACATAGTTTTTTCTGCCTTAAATTTCCTATACCAATTTGGAACCCCTACAATATCAAAGAAGTCTGCCTTAACATGACCTATGCCCCCACAATTCTCATGTATCAGTTTACTCTCCTCTTCTTAAAGGAATCTCCTCTATATCCTCCCTTCTGTGAGCTATATAATGCAGTGTGGTCCAATCCCTCAGTTAATTGATTAGTAATCTTAATTTGCTCCTCAACCTGTAAAATCATAGAATAAGCTTAACTGAGGTTTGGCAAGGGATTCATGATCAGAATTTTTTGCCTTATGGTTTCATGACAGTCATCCAACCCCATCAAGAATTGCATAAGATATTCCTCTTCTAGATCAGCCTTAATATCCTCTTCTAGAATTTTTAAGCAGAGCTAAATCATCCCACAGGGCTGTCCTATTATTGAAGTATGTCATAACACTTTAAGAATGTTGGTTATATGTTGCTATTTCCTGACGCAATTTATATATGCGAGGCCCATTTCTCTTTCCAAAGCATCGCTGTAACTCATCCCATAGCTGGTGTGATGTCTCAGGGTTTTGAAAACCATGAGCAATCTCTTTGATCATAGAATTACAAATCCAATTGAATACAATATAATCAACACAAAGCCACTGTATGTAATCTACTGAATCTCTTCTAGGCTCAGGTAAGGAACCATCAATAATTCGCAATTTATTTCTAGACAACAATCCGCATCTAATTGAATGACGCCAACCATGAAAATTATTCCCATTGAACAAATTAGAGGTAACATTCATACCTGGATGCTCGCTAAGAGAAATATAGAGCTTGTCATTAGCTAGGGATCGATGATTAGTGTTTTCCACCTTCGTGTATCTCAATTGTAATCCCTCTGCGCGCTCAACATTATAATTATTGGTATTGTTGATCTGCAGCGTTGAATCAACCTCAGATGATGCTAGATTTCTTCAAACATTGTTAGTTACACTGTGATCACCTCGCTCGAGAGGGTTGTTTCCCATAAAATCGAGCTCTTCGTCGCGTGCTTGCCGTCATAAGAATTGAGCATTCTTCTTCGTCATGATCGATCAGAAATCAAGGAATCAATAGTAAAGAAGAACAATTGTGGTTTGGGAAAGGAATCAAAAGCAGCTAGATCCAAGCTCTAGATACCACGATAAAATTGTGATCCATTCATATCAGAAAAAATATCTATATTTCAATTCATAAGGGTTTGAAAATATCAAAATTTCAGCAAAGTAATTGTGCTAGTTTTATTTATACTACATCTAAGAGCGGGAACAGAGATAGATCTACGGCTACAACTTTGGATCCGCGACTAAGCTCTATCAACGGTGGTGATTAGTTGAGGAGTGGTCCAAACTGCCACGCAGGCATGCATCCATGCATGCAGAGAGACTTCGCTGCAGCTAGTGCCTTCTACTGCATTTCTAACAGCAACGATGACGATAGGTATGTGAGACCTACCGTGAAAGAAATTGCCGATTCACGAGTTTTTTTACGGTTGTCAGAGTTTTTAGTGGTGCACCGGTGCTAGAAATAATTCTCTTGATAAATTTTTCTTCTTTAATTTTTTGTTTGGGCTATGGGATTTTGAAGAAAAATGGTGACACTGTAAGAAAAAAAATGGATGGAGGCTAAAGGGGCATAATACAACATTAAATTATTATTTTATTTTTATTTAATTTTTCCGTTACGTAGAAAAAAAGAAGGTTGTACATAGAATCTCCCCATTAGTTACTTGAAAAAATAATTGATACAACAACGCAATATGAATTGATGAGATCCCAACCGTGGTCTAGGTGGGTGTTGTCTATGCACACGCTCATACACCACGGGTAATAACCGTGGTAATTTTACCACGATTTTAAAAAAACCGTGATTAGTTTACGACGGTGGCATACACCACGGTTATTCACCGTGGTAATTTTACCATGGTTTTCAAAATATCATGGTAAATTTATGAAAAAACATGGTAATTTTACCACGGTTTAAGTATAATCATGGTAAGTTTACCACGGATTTATTAAAATCGTGGTAAAATTACCACGGTTTTCTTAAAAAATTGTGATAAAGTTACCACCGTTCTTACTAAAATCGTAGTAAATTTACCACGATTTTTTTAAAAAACCGTGGTCATTTTTTTTTTTTGCCTTGTTTTTAAATTATTTTTATCCTATATTAATCCCAAATTAAAAAAATATTATAATTGATAATCGTCAAAAAATATAAAATATCATTCAAAATGCAAATTAAAATATCATTCAAAATACAATACATACATGTCCAAAATATAAAATTCAATCTGTCAAAGCTAGCTCCCGATTTTTCGTTACAAACTGCTACAATATCGATTAATCCAAAACTCTAGTACAATTTGATGTTACTATGAAAGCCTTGAATCATACTTGTGGATCGAAGTCTTCTCGTGCTGAGATCTAAAAAAATCAATTGATCATATAATAAGTGATTAAGTAGTCTCTTCGACCTAAAATATAAAAAATGATCTAATGATTATAAAACTGAAAATTACCTTGCACGATCTTATATATGCTCAAGCACGCAATCCACCCACTCCACACGAACTTCATTGATATCATCTTGCAAATACTTCTGCCTTTTTAATTATTATCATTAAAAAAAAATAGAGTACAAGTTATATATTATAAATAGGCAGAAATATATCTTGAAATAAAAAGAAGTAAGATCAAATTTAATTAATGGAATGGAATCAAACAAAATACAGGTTATGATTGGTATCATAAAATTAAAAGAAGTAAAATCATAACAGAATACATGTGAAACATAAATACTTACCACATATCTTATGTTTGGCATCATAAAATTAAAAGAAGTTATCTAGGATTGTTTAACTAGAGGAAGATAAGTCCGCCTACCATAACTACAGAATGATCAAAAGATCCATTGAGAAGAACTTGAAGAGAAAAATGATTCCATTCAGTTGCTTGGACGTGAGAATAATGTCACATCATTGAAACACAAACCTCAAAATTATGATGGAATGTAAACTAGATCCTTGCAAGTTCCTTTAGTGCATAGTCTCTACTTTGCAATTTTGTGCATAACACTTCAATATTTCACATCTTCCAACCTAAGCAATTGTTCAAGATTATGTATAAGTAAACAAGAAAACTCTATCTCCCATTATTCTCTCTACACTAATCTTCAATTAAACAATTACGAATTGCATCAAACAACGCTAAGTTCCCATCTTACAAATTCACAAAGCTAGTTACTTCCTATCTAGAGCCCATACACATTCATCCTAAAGTTACTATGAACATCAGCAATTTGCAGATAAAACACGGATCATAAAAATTGCACACACCCATATGGCTATATCGGTGTACATGTATGGACATTGAATATTACTAATCCAAATTGTTTTGAAAAATGCCTAGTTCTCCATTCAAGACAAGGGACTTGTCTTGTCCACACTCACATAAATTGTCTTAATTTACACAAACCACCTTAATCTACAAGACACACACATCCAAAGAAATATTAAATTCGACACCGTCGAATAGTGTCATGTAGCATCAACGATACTCCTTAAACATAGCACAATACCATACTCACACTGTCACACATAGACATGAACAAAAATCAAGTTTTCAATGCAGGAACTAAAACCAAAATAAATAATTAAAAAAACACTGAATAATCGAAAAAATAAGAAATTGAAGAATGCATCATAAAGGGTTTTAGGAAGGGTTTCTCACCATGTGGTGGGCCTGTATTCTATAATGTTGGAAAGCAAGAACTTGTCGGAGGCAGGCTCTTTTCCTCAGAACTCTAGATTTTAATTGTCTGTTCCTAGCAAGAATTATTGAAACTTCAAAAGTAGTACAACAATAGCCAATAGACAATGGCGTATAATATTCAATCTGAACAATTTATGCATGCATATACTCCTTGTTCCAAGAAAGTCCAAGAACTGAATCTGTGTGGGTGCCCTCCTTGTATTTTAATAGATTTCTACTCAAAAACAAAGAGAAACAAATAGAAAATGAATCAAACCTGGAAACCTGCAGGTATGGCTCCAAGAGGTATCCTTATTGCATTCTCCCAATCCTCCCTAATGACAGTCCACTTAGCACCTACTAATTAAAAGCCATAATGTGTACGTTAAGAAACAATAAGTAGGTCAACAATATACTAAGCTTTCAGACATTACTTAGATTTTTCAGTTACTTCTACTAATTGAGAGATTGATAAACCCAAGTAATTTGTGCATTGCTATTTAGGTATTGTTTTCAGTGTCCAAAATATTAAAATATCTGGCATTGACTACAAATATCCAGAACGTCATTTCAAGGAAGCTACAACAACACAACATCAAAGCTTGGACTAGTATACAAAATTAAATTGGTATGTAGAATCTTAGATTATCCCCTACCACTTGTAACTTTGCAGTTTGATAATTTTAGCTCATACATCCGCCAAAGACGATAACTCATAACATGGAAAGCTGACTTTCTTTGCCTGGCCAGTTGGAGATATTATAAATTCACCAAAATCCAGTATATAATTACAAAGCACAACTTCATAAACGAAAAGGCTACCATCAATAAATATGTAAACATAAATGACCAGCCTACCTCAACTAGAACTCCATCCCCGCTAACGCAAATAATTCCATCATATTTTGCCAGATCCAGTGATTGAACCATTTCCTTCGCATGCAACTGGTATTTGGTTTCTATCATCATAAATCCAAACACAACAAGAATCGATCACACATATTTAAATACTTCTTCGAGTTCGTGGACTACGGAAGGAAATAAAGAAGCCGAGTTTGTGGCACCTGTGTTGATCATTTCTTTAATTGGTGCAAATCCAAGCATACGCATTGTAGCAGCAGGACAATGTAATACTTTTACCCCTGTTCTTGAAAGCTAACCAACTTGAGAATGTTTATAACAAATAGCTACTAAAACAATATAAGCAATTTATAGCAAACAAAGTTCACATCATTTAGCATGGTGCATAAAATAGCTTAAAACTGAAGAAAAAATACCTCATGTTCATTTACCCAAACCGTATGAGCTGCTAGTAAATTTAATTGGAGAAGCTTGATTTTATCAAGATATGTGACAGTCCCGTGACCAACTCCCTTTCGTTCCACCACAAGTTGGTTCTTCTAAATGTATCTCTACCACATCCTACGTTTTGGAAATATCACTTCAAAAATCATAGACGATATTTCTATTTGTCTGATGGCTTTTAATTAGTGAAAAAATCCAGAAAAATGGAAGATGAGGGTTAGGCTTTTCATGACCATAAACGATATTTTCAAATGATAATACTGGTGTTCTATGACACTAACATCATTCATAAAACTGTACACCATTTATTTACAAAGTTATATATATTTTCATATCTCCTGGGTGGACTGATACAATGTTGGACTGACTCTACCCCCCACCCGGTGCCACTACACCCATCCTAACTCAGCTCCATTCTTTTGACTGAAATTACAATTAACTTAAGAGAACGAAGAAGATAAGAACCCTAGATTCCCATTTCAGCGATTTTTCAGAGCATACTAAATATAAAGCAATAACAAAACCAGGAGACCAACAAACACAATCCTCGACCAAAAATGACCTAATTAATTAATCCATTTCCAAAATATCACCAAATATTAAGACATTTCACTAGGCATCCAAACCTAATTCCAAAACCTAAAACGAGAAACAAAATTCGAATAACTAAAATATCCCCAAATAATAAACGACACACAAAGAGACAGATAAAATCAACAGATCTAAAAAGTTGGTCCAACCATCAATCAGCGTAGAGATACAAAGAAAAAGAGAATAACATATCCAACCTGGCTGAATCTGGTGATGAGCTGAGTGTTAACCTCGTCAAAGGCATGACGGAGAGTGGCGAACTCACGACGAGCCTCTTCGGAGATGAGCAGTTTCGCCATACCATCCAAGTCGATAGTCCACCCGACCTTGAATGCCACATTGACAACCTTCTTCCCGGTTCCGCTCACCCTCTCTCTCTCTCATGGAATCCAAAAAATACCATCTATGATCATTTGAACTGTAACGCCCCGGTCCCGGGAGAAGGGCAGGGGACCGGTGCGCTACTTGGGGAAAGGGGAAAGGGGTTGTTGAACAGAAGCAATCAAAGAAATAGGGTTAGTGCCCTAAAAATATGGGCAGCATAACCTCTATAAATGGATCAATCCACGCTTTTAAAGCGTATGAAATGACTCAAACCAGATACCATGACTCTTAGGATGAACCCAAGAAAGAATAACAAAGGCAAACTTCAATGTAAATAATAACAGTTCAAAGGTTAACTGTTAATAGGTTAGGCATAAAAAAAAGCCAGACTGATGTCTGTCCAAATACTTAAAGTAAAGAGATGCCAGGCTCCCGCCTGTCGTGAAAGCAATATAAAGCCAGGCTTTTGCCTTGACATGAAAAACAATGTAAAGCCAGGCTTGCGCCTGTCTGAGTAAGGAAAGTAAATAAATGCCAGGCTTTCGCCTGTCAGGAACAGAAAGTAAACGGGATTCGGAGAACCGAACACTCCGTAACAATAAAGAAAATGGGATTCGGAAAACCGAACACTCCATAACAGTAAATAAAATGGGATTCGGAGAACCGAACACTCCATAACAGTAAAGAAAATGGGATTCGGAGAACCGAACACTCCATAACAGTAAATAAAATGGGATTCGGAGAACCGAACACTCCATAACAATAATCAGAGTAAGCGGACAAAAACGCAGTGCATTTATTCAGACACAAAAGGTAACCATGTTCTCAGTTGGACTCCACACATAAAAGAAACATATACATCAAAAAATAGCCCTTCAGCCTTAGCACAGCCGTCCACCATCCCGCAGCTCATCCTGAAAATATTTGAAAAGATTTGGGCGTGAGTACTAATGCACTCAGTGGGTACTTTTGAGAAAAACCTTCAGAATCATTTTATAAAATAGAATATCCAATCATATTGAGAGCATATCATGGAAAGCTTTCAAAACAGAAAATTTGTGAATTCCATGTATACAAAATCATTTTCGTTCCATCATTGCGCGCAACTCTCCCCTAGAACGCTTACGGTGAGTCGGTTCGTGTACACAACCCGGCTGCTTAAGGTTGGACACTGCCCTGTTTGCTTGGGGCTCGATATCGTGAACCATTGTAGTTTCGTCACCAAAAACAGTAGTAAGACTTACATGAGTCAGGAGAGCACATCAAATACAGTCATGAGTTGGATATTCAATCATATTCATTTTATAAATATCAGGGCTTAATAACCCGAAACATATTTTTATATAATAAAAACCCACCTGGTAATCTGAGCTAGATCTAGATTCTGATTCTGATCTCAACTAGAAGTCTCCTTCTTCTGTGCCTACAAGATTATCCGGCAACTTAGTTTCGATGAATGACTACCATTAGGTCAAAATCTAACCTTTCTTAGCTATGAAGTAAATATTATAATATCTACTATCTTAATACGTAGCACCCGGATCATCAAAATATTTTGACTCTTAAGGGAACTTTACTCAGGGCATTTTTATAAAGAAAAACCGTTTAGGAAGTTTTGGCATACGGGGTGGTCAAACCCGTATCCTAAAATTAATTCGGTACAAATAAATTCATACCGCAAGATCTGCCCATTGGAAAAATATGAAACTTTAAATAAAAATACTATATTTTGACACGGAACAACTTTTGAGTTTAAAAATACGATAGGGCTATCCACGAAGGATAGATCTGAAAAAGACTACAATTTAATAATCGGATACCCAAAATATACCCGAAATTAAAAAGTGACAACATGGAAAATGTATATAAATATACATAGAACATAAAACCCTAAAGACACTTTTTGATTCGATGACCCGAAAGAGTCACCGATTTGAAAGGTGGTGGCGACTTTTGGCGGCGGTCACGATGATTTTCCATCGTGATCGTCCGTCGTGTCATCATTTCAATCACGTATTCGTGATCTATGCGTTGACACCTTCAAAATGACTATTTCGGAAATGAAATAGGAAACTAGAGACGTACCTTCTCTAGAAGCTGCTCGGCGTTTCGATTTTGAAAATGAATGAAAAATGAAACCTTAACCTCCTATTTATAGAAGAAAAATAAATAGGATAATATTTCGAAAAAGAAATTGGATAATGACGGATGTGCCTTAGTTATCCAAATCTATTACCTTTCACCCTAAAATTGTGCCAAGTGTTCATTTGAACTCGTAATTGGAAAATTCAAAGTTTGGCACGATGCTTGAAAATTTTTCTATCAACCCAAGAAAAATATCAGAACATATTTTTAAAGCAATTTTTGACCAAAATAAATTTTAATAGATTTCCCTGGCTGCGATTTTCCTTTATTTGAGTCCTTTAAGGACCCAACTTCTTACCTAAATTACCCTCAGGTAACATAAGTTGAGTATAACCCTCTAAAATATTTCGGGGTATTACATTCTACCCTCCTTAATAAAAATTTCGTCTCGAAATTTGCGTACCTCTATAAGGTAAATCAGGGTACAACTCCTTGATTCTGCTTTCAAGCTCCCAGGTAGCTTCCTCTCTCCCATGGTTATTCCATAGGACTTTCACCAGTGATATCTGTTTGTTCCGTAATTTTTGGACCTTTTGGTCAAGAATAGCCTCTGGTTTTTCTTCATATGATAAATCCTGATTCAGGACTATCTCTTCATTCTTTATAACGTGTGTAGTATCAAACACGTACTTTCTCAACATTGAGACATGAAAAACATTATGAACCTCAGCTAGACTTGGCGGTAAGGCTAGTCTATAAGCTACCTCTCCAACTCGTTCAAGAATTTCAAATGGTCTAATATACCGTGGTTTCAATTTTCCTCTTTTGCCAAAACGTATAATTCCTTTAGTAGGAGATATTTTGAGAAAGACCTTATCTCCAACATTAAAATACAGATCCTTTCGACGTTTATCTGCATAGGCTTTTTGTCTATCTTGGGCCTCCTTCATTCTCATTCTTATCTTATCAATTATTTCGATTGTTATCTGAACAATCTCAGGGCCTAATATCTTTCTTTCACCCACTTCATCCCAATAAAGTGGTGATCTACATCTTCGGCCATACAATGCTTCATATGGTGCCATTCCAATGGTTGCCTGATAACTGTTGTTATAGGCGAACTCTACTAAGGGTAAAACATTTTCCCAGCTTCCACCTCTATCAGTTAAAACTCCTCTGAGCATATCCTCTAGTATTTGTATTGTCCTTTCTGATTGTCCATCAGTTTGAGGATGGAAAGCTATACTGAAATTTAGTTGCGTTCCCATGGCATCTTGGAGACTTATCCAGAATCTAGAAGTAAATCTGGTATCTCGGTCAGAGGTGATCGAGACAGGTACTCCGTGTAATCGCACAATCTCCTTCACATAGAGTTGAGCCAACTTATCTAGTCCAAGTGTCATCTTGATTGGCAAAAAGTGCGCGGATTTGGTCAATCGATCAACAACGACCCATATCGCAGTGTTTCCTCGCACTGACTTTGGTAATCCTACTATAAAATCCATGTTGATATGTTCCCATTTCCATTCTGGGATTTCAAGTGGTTGTAATAATCCTGATGGTCGTTGATGTACCGCCTTTACTTGCTGACAAGTTAAGCATCGTTCAACAAATGAGGCCACTTCTCTCTTCATATTTCGCCACCAGAAGTTTCTCTTCAAATCTCTATACATCTTTGTACTTCCAGGGTGAGCGGTATATGGAGTATCATGAGCTTCCATCATGATTTCATTCTTTAACTCTTCATTGTGGGGCACACATATTCTTCTTTCGTACATGAGAGCATTATCATTTGCTTCAGCAAATCCTTTTGAATCCTCAGATCTTACTTTCAATCGCATCTTCTCCAAAAATTGATCCCCTCTTTGTGCCTCCACAATTCGTTTCCTTAAATCGGGTTTAGCTATTAAAGTAGCTATAAGTCCTTTAGTAGAGTCTGGTGGTTGAACCAACTGTAACTCTAGTCTTTGAAATTCTTCAATTAACCTTTCTTCTTGTGTTAGGAAACAACCTAACTCTGCTTTGGTTTTTCGGCTAAGGGCGTCTGCTACAACATTTACTTTACCGGGGTGGTAGAGAATGGTACAATCATAATCCTTAACTAATTCTAGCCACCTTCTCTGCCTCATGTTTAAATCCTTCTGTTCAAAGAAGTACTTAAGACTCTTATGATCAGTATAGATTTCACATCTGACACCGTATAAATAATGCCTCCAAATTTTCAAGGCATGTACCACAGCTGCAAGCTCTAGGTCATGGGTAGGATAATTTAACTCATGTGGCCTGAGCTGGCGAGATGCATAAGCAACGACTCTCTTGTCTTGCATTAGCACACACCCTAGCCCTAGCTTAGACGCATATGTAAAGATAACAAATCCTTCATTTCCTTCTGGTATAACCAATACTGGAGCTGTGGTCAGTCTTTTCTTAAGTTCTTGGAAATTCTTCTCACATTCCTCAGTCCAAATAAACTTAGTCTTCTTTTTCAACAATTGTGTCATTGGTCTTGCCAATTTAGAAAATCCTTCAATAAATCTTCTATAGTAGCCTGCCAACCCTAAGAAACTTCTTATCTCATGTGCACTAGAAGGTGACTTCCAGTTACTTACTGCTTCAACCTTAGCAGGATCTACTTTGATTCCTTCTGATGACACAATATGGCCAAGGAACATTACCTCACTGAGCCAAAATTCACACTTGCTAAATTTGGCATATAATTTCTCCCTCCTCAATGTTTCCAAAATTATATGTAGATGTTCTTGGTGTTGTTCCTCACTTTTGGAATAGATAAGAATATCATCTATAAACACAAGAACAAAGTTATCCAGATATTGATGAAAGACTCTGTTCATCATATCCATGAACACAGCAGGTGCATTAGTCAACCCAAATGGCATCACTAAGAATTCATAGTGGCCGTAACGTGTTCGAAATGCTGTCTTAGGCACATCTTCTTTTCTTATCTTCAATTGGTGATAACCTGAACGTAAATCAATCTTTGAAAATACGTTAGCTCCTCTTAGTTGGTCAAACAAGTCATCGATCCTTGGCAAGGGATACTTATTCTTAACTGTCACCTTATTCAACTCCCTATAGTCTATGCACATTCGCAATGTACCATCCTTCTTTTTAACAAAGAGAATAGGCGCTCCCCAAGGTGAGACACTGGGTTGTATGAAACCTAAGTCCAACAGCTCTTGTAGTTGTACCTTCAGTTCTTGCAACTCATTAGGGGCCATTCTATATGGTGCCTTAGATATTGGAGCTGCTCCTGGTTCCAAGTCAATGGTAAATTTAGTTTGCCTATCGGGCGGTAGCCCTGGTAGGTCCTGTGGAAAAACATCCTTGTATTCCCGAACGATAGGGACTTGATCTATCGTTACTCCCTCTTTCTCTTTTCCTACTAGGTTAACCAGAAAAGCATGGCAACCTTCTTTTCTCATTAGCTTTATAGCTTTCAGGGCTGAAACAACTGGTATCTTCAAACCCATTCTTGCTCCAAAGAAAATTACCTTTGGTTCTCCTGGCTTCTGGAATATGACTTCTCTCTCATGACAACGTATAGTTGCATACGTTGCAGTTAGCCAATTCATTCCCAAGATTATATCAAAATCCTTCATGTCGATTACATATAAATCGGTTATGAAAATCTTTTTGTTAATCTCGAGTTCCAAATCTAGGCATATTCTATTGGCTATCACAGTTTTTCCAGAAGGGATGCTAACTTCTAAGGCATTAGTAGCATCTACTTGTCTAAGTTTTAATCCTTGACTAGCCTTTTCTGAAATAAAAGAGTGTGTAGCTCCAGTATCAAATAAAGCGAGCACAGGTATATTAACCATGTTAATCATACCTGCCAAATTTTCTGGAGCTCGCTCTGCCTGCTGTTGCTGAAGTGCATAAGTCCTGGCTGGCTGTGGGGCACGTTGTCCTTGGTCTGGCTTAAAATTTCCTCTCTGATTTTGCCTTAAGTTTCCACCCTGATTAGGCCTAGAATTGTTCCCTTGATTAGGCCTCTGATTTATATTCCCATCTTGTGCTGGTCTAGGAGGAAAACCTGTATTTTCTTTACTCCTAGGACAATCTCGAGCAAAATGTCCCGGTTGATGACAGAAGAAACATCCATCTGTATTCCTCATACACTTTCCTGAATGAAACTTCCGGCAGATAGGGCAGGGAGTCCTATTTCCTTGTTGATTCTGTTGCCCATAATTGGTATTTCCCTTGGCCCACTGTTGCTTATTTCCCACTGCATTTCTATCTTCCCATTTCCGCTTTCCCTTCAGATCTTGGGAAGATTGTTGTGGCTGGATTTTCTCAGCTGGCATAACAGATTCTATGTTCAAAGCCCGACGCAGTGTTTGCGCATACGACATCTCATCATGCCCCATAAGAGTCATGCTGATTTCTGGTTTAAGGCCCTTCCTAAACTTCTTAGCCTTCTTGCAGTCCGAGTCCACGAGATGTGGAGCATAATGAGAGAGTTGATTAAAGGCACGGTCATACTCAGTAACAGTAGAGCTTCCCTGTCGGAGGTTCCAGAATTCCGACTCTTTCTTTTCTCGATAGCAATCAGGAATGTATTTCTGATAAACTTCTTCCTTGAAGTCTTCCCAAGTAAATTCCTGCCATTGCTTATAAGTCATAGTTCTTTTTACAGACTCCCACCAATAGTCTGCATCGTCAATC
This sequence comes from Perilla frutescens, assembly GCA_026008535.1. Lineage (NCBI taxonomy): Eukaryota > Viridiplantae > Streptophyta > Magnoliopsida > Lamiales > Lamiaceae > Perilla > Perilla frutescens. The sequence goes on along the minus strand of BRKX01000010.1, from coordinate 45,520,422 downwards.
AATTGAAACTGAGCACATGTAAGCTTTTCCTCATTCATGCAAGACATGTAATCAAATATTCGGTCCAGACATCGAATCCATTTTTCTGCATCTATTGGGTCACCTAGCCCATTGAAAGTAGGTGGGTGATGTTTACGAAAAGCTTCTTCTGCTCTTGATGTCGGTATGGGAATTGGAATTGGTGCAGGTTGTCCATGGTTTTCTTGGTTCTGTGTTCTTTTCTTAGGAGGCATTCTGAAAAATTTTAGGCTTCAGAAATAACTATCACAAAATCTACTTCGTGCTAAATTAATATGAATGTGAGATATCTCCTAAACTAAATACTCAACAACATTTCTCATGCAATTCTAATCAGTCTACTTATTTGTAAAGGAAAGCACTTAGTCAGTCTACGTTCCACATGAATCTTAAGAGAGGCACTTAAAATCCAATTTATGTGTATAAGTCACAATTGGCTATGTTCATCTACATTCTCAATCAAATCATTCTATGTTCACATTTCATCTTCATAAGCATTCTCGATTTCCCATCAATTTAACATCATCACATTTCCAATTACTTTAACATTCTCACATTTCCAATCACTTACACATTATCACATTTCTAATCATAGGGCATTAATTACTATCGCCACACATTCCTTCAAATCATATCATGGACATATAGTCCCATTAAAAAAAAAAATAATTCAATACCATCTGGGCACAATGTCCCACAATTTTTTTACCATCATGGACAATAAGTCCCTTTTATTCATAACCATCATCATATGGACAGATAGTCCAAAATGATACCATTATCCTTTCGAAACCATCATTGGCGCGACTTTTCATAAATATCATCAATGTGGAGAATGGTCCTTATCCACATTTCTTTTTTTAAAATCAGTAAACATAATTGAATGTAAAAAAAACATTTTAACTCACGTACCTTTTTTAAGCAAGATGAGAGCGGTGTAGGCGACGTGCTAGGGCTATCAGACAATTAATTAAGAGAATACACTGAGAACTAGACTTAATCAATAATATGACAGGCCTGCAGAGTTGCAGCCTGCTCTGATACCACTCTGTAACGCCCCGGTCCCGGGAGAAGGGCAGGGGACCGGTGCGCTACTTGGGGAAAGGGGAAAGGGGTTGTTGAACAGAAGCAATCAAAGAAATAGGGTTAGTGCCCTAAAAATATGGGCAGCATAACCTCTATAAATGGATCAATCCACGCTTTTAAAGCGTATGAAATGACTCAAACCAGATACCATGACTCTTAGGATGAACCCAAGAAAGAATAACAAAGGCAAACTTCAATGTAAATAATAACAGTTCAAAGGTTAACTGTTAATAGGTTAGGCATAAAAAAAAGCCAGACTGATGTCTGTCCAAATACTTAAAGTAAAGAGATGCCAGGCTCCCGCCTGTCGTGAAAGCAATATAAAGCCAGGCTTTTGCCTTGACATGAAAAACAATGTAAAGCCAGGCTTGCGCCTGTCTGAGTAAGGAAAGTAAATAAATGCCAGGCTTTCGCCTGTCAGGAACAGAAAGTAAACGGGATTCGGAGAACCGAACACTCCGTAACAATAAAGAAAATGGGATTCGGAAAACCGAACACTCCATAACAGTAAATAAAATGGGATTCGGAGAACCGAACACTCCATAACAGTAAAGAAAATGGGATTCGGAGAACCGAACACTCCATAACAGTAAATAAAATGGGATTCGGAGAACCGAACACTCCATAACAATAATCAGAGTAAGCGGACAAAAACGCAGTGCATTTATTCAGACACAAAAGGTAACCATGTTCTCAGTTGGACTCCACACATAAAAGAAACATATACATCAAAAAATAGCCCTTCAGCCTTAGCACAGCCGTCCACCATCCCGCAGCTCATCCTGAAAATATTTGAAAAGATTTGGGCGTGAGTACTAATGCACTCAGTGGGTACTTTTGAGAAAAACCTTCAGAATCATTTTATAAAATAGAATATCCAATCATATTGAGAGCATATCATGGAAAGCTTTCAAAACAGAAAATTTGTGAATTCCATGTATACAAAATCATTTTCGTTCCATCATTGCGCGCAACTCTCCCCTAGAACGCTTACGGTGAGTCGGTTCGTGTACACAACCCGGCTGCTTAAGGTTGGACACTGCCCTGTTTGCTTGGGGCTCGATATCGTGAACCATTGTAGTTTCGTCACCAAAAACAGTAGTAAGACTTACATGAGTCAGGAGAGCACATCAAATACAGTCATGAGTTGGATATTCAATCATATTCATTTTATAAATATCAGGGCTTAATAACCCGAAACATATTTTTATATAATAAAAACCCACCTGGTAATCTGAGCTAGATCTAGATTCTGATTCTGATCTCAACTAGAAGTCTCCTTCTTCTGTGCCTACAAGATTATCCGGCAACTTAGTTTCGATGAATGACTACCATTAGGTCAAAATCTAACCTTTCTTAGCTATGAAGTAAATATTATAATATCTACTATCTTAATACGTAGCACCCGGATCATCAAAATATTTTGACTCTTAAGGGAACTTTACTCAGGGCATTTTTATAAAGAAAAACCGTTTAGGAAGTTTTGGCATACGGGGTGGTCAAACCCGTATCCTAAAATTAATTCGGTACAAATAAATTCATACCGCAAGATCTGCCCATTGGAAAAATATGAAACTTTAAATAAAAATACTATATTTTGACACGGAACAACTTTTGAGTTTAAAAATACGATAGGGCTATCCACGAAGGATAGATCTGAAAAAGACTACAATTTAATAATCGGATACCCAAAATATACCCGAAATTAAAAAGTGACAACATGGAAAATGTATATAAATATACATAGAACATAAAACCCTAAAGACACTTTTTGATTCGATGACCCGAAAGAGTCACCGATTTGAAAGGTGGTGGCGACTTTTGGCGGCGGTCACGATGATTTTCCATCGTGATCGTCCGTCGTGTCATCATTTCAATCACGTATTCGTGATCTATGCGTTGACACCTTCAAAATGACTATTTCGGAAATGAAATAGGAAACTAGAGACGTACCTTCTCTAGAAGCTGCTCGGCGTTTCGATTTTGAAAATGAATGAAAAATGAAACCTTAACCTCCTATTTATAGAAGAAAAATAAATAGGATAATATTTCGAAAAAGAAATTGGATAATGACGGATGTGCCTTAGTTATCCAAATCTATTACCTTTCACCCTAAAATTGTGCCAAGTGTTCATTTGAACTCGTAATTGGAAAATTCAAAGTTTGGCACGATGCTTGAAAATTTTTCTATCAACCCAAGAAAAATATCAGAACATATTTTTAAAGCAATTTTTGACCAAAATAAATTTTAATAGATTTCCCTGGCTGCGATTTTCCTTTATTTGAGTCCTTTAAGGACCCAACTTCTTACCTAAATTACCCTCAGGTAACATAAGTTGAGTATAACCCTCTAAAATATTTCGGGGTATTACATGAACCCTCACCCCGTAATGAGCTTTGAAAAGGAGCTGAACAATTCTCAATTACCGATCAATGAGATCTACTTGCGAGGTCTAATCTCTTCTTTTCGAAGTACGACTTCAGACAAAATCATTAATTGGAATGAGAACAATGATGGAGTTTTGAATTTAGGGTAAGTTTATGGTGAAGCGGATGGAGATGGTGAGAGCAGAAAAGAACAGCGGGAGTTGAATTTTAAGGATTGAATTTGATTTTTTCCAATCCCCTTCCTTTTCTTTGTTTTAATTTAAAAATTAAAATATATGTTTGAACAAATACCACCATTTTTAATTAACTGTCATAAGTACAAATACGCACATATACCACCCTTAAATATTACCGGTGGTGTATTCATAAATATACACCACTAAGCATTTAAAACCGTGGCGATTCTTCTAGAAAAGTACGCTCATACACCTGGTTTTTGTGAAAATCGTGGTTATTATCTAAATCAACACGATTTCTTGCCAAAACCGTGGTGAATCGACAGTGGTATATGAGTCTTTTTCTTGTAGTGATTAAAGGATCAAGTGGTATACGTATTCCAAGTCACATCACATGTGATTTTCTATTTCACTCCATGTGTTTCACTTCATATTGCACTTTCAAATCACGAGTTTTTCTTATATTTTTTTCTTCAATTATTTCATTTTTTTGTGATTTAATTTAATTTAACAGTTGTTTCTTAACTAGGGGACAACCCACCAAATTAGGTTTATAATTAGTTTTTAATATTTAATTTTCACTTTGTTATTAGTATGGTTGATTATTTCATAATAAAGTTTTTATAAATTTTTAATTCATTTTTTATTGATAAATGCTAATCGCGATTATTTATGTTATAAGTAATTTTTATTTTATAATAAATATTATTAAAATAATATATTTAATAGTGAAACACGAAAAAGTGCAACATGAAATTTGAACCGCATATCACAATACATTTCACAACAGTTCAAATTTTATGTTATATTTTTTGTGTTTCACTCCGTGATTTTAATAATAGTAATTATAAAAATAAAAAATAGTTATAACATAATTAGCTTTATAGTCAACATTTATTAACGTAAAAGTGAATTAAAAATTTTAATTATGAAATAATAAATTATTAATTAAAAATGACAATTAAATACTAAAGAAAAATTATGAACTCTAATTGGATGGGATTAAATATAATCAACAATTGTAAAATTAAATCAAAATAAAAAAAAATTGAAGAATAATTAAGAAAATCTCATGATTTGATAATGAAATATGGAGTGAAACCACAAATTAAATCTTAAAGTGGTCTCCCAATCGTATATAAATTATTGGACGACTTTTCCAATTTGTTTTCATAAATTTATGATTGAAACTAACTAGCTCCTATATTTTCCAAATATATTTCATGGCTAAATGATAGATAATATTTAAATGTTTATACTTACTTTTTAAAATGTTTCAACGTTTGAAAAATATCGTTTTGATACTCAACATTAAAAATAATAAAATAAAAAATGCCCTGAGCACAGTTATTCGGCGACATAAGGTGACATCGAGTTAAGTCCCAAAGCGAATGGTCTAGTGATGGAGTGAGATTGCTTGAAGACCAAAAGTCAAGGGTTCGAATCTCCTCAATACCACAGGTCGAGTGTGTGAGTGTAAAAAAACAAAAAAAGGCGACGTCGAGTTTTGATGCGGAGTTCCAGGCACTTCTTTATGGACTGAGACTTGTTGTTCAGTATTCAGATCATATCAGGATTGAGATGGATGCTGCTTCAGTCGTGTCGGTGTTACAGTCGGGCCGCCCTAGTTCGGCTGCGACTCGGCACACGTTGACATCCATTCACTTATTGTGCCGGGGACGATATGTTCGGTTCTCTCACATCCCTCGTGAGGAAAATCGGGCTGCTGATTTTCTTGCAGGTAGGGGGGGCCCAAACCCCTACTCTCACCTTTTATGACCTTGTTTCTACCCCACGTCATCTTCTCTCCATGGTTCGGATGGATCAGTTGGATTATCCCAACTTCAGATTTCGGTATAGTTAGATGATCGATGGTGGTCCTTCTTTACATGGTCTATTTGTGGTTGGTTTGTTCTTGTTTGGAGTTGCAGTCGGTCTGTGACTGTGCTTCACGTTTGAGTCCTTTCTTTGGTTTTGGGGATAGCAGTCGGTCTGTGGCTGCATCCTCTCGTTTTTGTTCTTTCGTTACGTGTTCTAGTACTTGGTTAGGGGTGTGTTCACTTTTGGAACACATCTTGCCCATGACTTTGTACGAGACGATTTATCATATATATACTAGTTGGGCATGGTGTCAAATGCAAATGTTCTTTAATATATATATATATATATATATATATATATATATATATTTTGAAATTTCTACGAGAGCATACAATATCACTCACGAATCTTCCATTGATCACTGGCGGCATGCCATTACCATTAATTAAAGGTACGTGGTCCATCACCCCAACTTCTTACCAATTTCCAAAATCAAATAATTCGTCAAATCTTACTCCATATAAACATTGCTCCTCCATGCAAACACCCACAACACACACACACAAAGCATTCCATAGCAGCTTTACATTTTTATTATAAACTCAAGAACTTTTTTTTTTCCTATTTGCAATGGCTGGAGTGATGAAGCTGATGTGCACGGTGGTCATTGCTGCTATGCTGATTGCGGCGGTTGCTCCACCGTGTGAGGCTGCGTTAGGATGCGGCACCGTGGTCTCATACCTGAACCCATGCCTCAGCTACCTGACCGGAAAAGGTCCGTTGGGAGGGTGTTGCGGCGGCGTAAAGGGTCTCTATAACGCCGCGAAGACTACGCCGGACCGGCAGAGCATCTGCAACTGCCTGAAATCTCTCTCCGGTTCATACTCCGGTGTCAACCTCGGCAAGGCCGCCGCGCTCCCCGGCCAATGCGGCGTCAACATTCCTTACAAGATCAGCCCTTCTACTGACTGCTCCAAGTGAGTAAATTTCTTGATTTTATTTTCTGTTTAATTGGACTTACTAAATTTTATCATTAATAATTTAATACATGTTACGTGAATTATATTATACTGGGTTTAAATAAATTTAGGAATCTGTCTACTTTTTTTTATAATTAAGAATTTAATTCTCTGGTTTCAATCGATTGGTATCTGTTTTTTATGATGTAATATCGTGCTTTGCAGGGTGAAGTGAGTTCGAATGTTGAATACGATGGAGATTGAGTCATGTTCTGACAACCTACATACGAAGAATTAGTATTATTAAATAAATAATGGATTTTTACACTGTGGAGCCATAAATATATATGGACTGTGCTTTTATTAATTCCAGTTTGGATGTAGTTATTAATTCCAGTTTGGTACATCTTTGTCGTGTACTTTTAATAATTCCAGTTTTGGTGTAGTAATATTTGTATTTTAATTTTAATATTGAAAGCAACTTTACTACCATTTGTCAAGTACTTGGGACTTTGGAATTCTTCGTTATAGATTACTTCATATTTGTCATAAAAAAATTATATATAATATATATTTAAAAGATCAAGTAATGCAATGATTATTAAATATAATATTCAAGTCTGGCGACTATGCTACAACTTGCCCACCGTTTCATAATAAACTGGAAAAATAATTTGAAACCAACTATTAAACTGGATATATATATATATATATATATATATATATATATATATATATATTTAGCCGCCCACCGTTTCATAATAAACTGGAAAAATAATTTGAAACTATCCATGAATATATGATAATATATATATATATATATATATTAATTTAGACTTGTAAGTTATATCCGCCATCACAACCAAAACAAAGTTAGATCCTAGTAAAACTTACAAGTCTAAATTACTTTTTGATACTTAAATTTTAGATTTTTTTTAAAAAAATCTAAATGAAAATTATTAACAAAATAATACCCATTTTTCAAGACTTTTACAAATCTAACGTCTGATTAATTTTTCGATCCAAAAGACATACATAATTAATTGTATTTTAAGATTTATAGATTGGATGATTTTTTATGCGGTCGTGGAAATAGAAATCTCAAAATACAATCAATTACGTATGATTTTCGGGTTGGAAATTGATCAGATGTTATATTTGTAAATTTTTTGAAAAAAATAGGTATTGTTTTATCAAGGGTTATTTGCCTTAAAAACCATGAACTTTGATTATAGTTGCAAATTTAACATGAGCTTTAAAAGTAGGCAATTAAAACACTAACTTTAAACTTGAGTGTTATTCAACATCCCCAAATTTCGTAAAACAAATTAACCTCCAATCAGCCAAGAATTTGCTCGTGTCTTCAAACTTGTCGTGACCAAATTATCAATTTTTGATAAATGATGTTAAAGTTGTCAAATTTCACACTCAATCAATGGAAAAAATTAGGGATTGCTAAATTTAGCTGCACTGACTTTTTCCTTTTTTTTTCGAATATTGGTGGTTTAATCATGATGTGTTTGAAGAAACGAGCAAGTTGGCGGCTGATTTGGAGGTCAATTTATTTTGTAAAAATTTAGGGATGTTGAATAACACCCAAGTTAAAAGTTAATGTTTTAATTTTTTAGTTTTAAAGTTTGAATTAAATTTGTGACTACATCTAAAATTCATAATTTTTGAAATAATTAATCACTTTATTAATAGTTTTCATTTCAGCTATTTTTTTTAAAAAGAATCCAAAGTATAAGTATGAAAATGGAATTCAGCCAAGTCACAAATTTATGCACTTTCTATGTAGCCCACTTTGGTACTCTTACCCATTAGGCCTGCAAATATCACACGATTACACTTCACAAACCACAATGCATAGTCACATGTATCATATAACATGATAAGATTACACGATCACACACAAAATATGATTAATTAATTATGTGGTCGCATCAACACGAGCGGCTTAATAAATTGCTTTGATAATCATACTTTCACTTAATGCGACAAGCTTATATCTTAATTAATATTCTTCACTTCCATTACCACAAGCTTATATCTTAATTAATATTCCTCACTCTTGTAAGACTGAGAGAATAGAGTTCGATCACTTCCCCAATGTAACTCAATTTCCCTTTTCTTTTACTTTGGAAGTCTTGGTCAATTTTTTGTCGAGAAAGAAGAAGCTAGGAAGGAAGGAGGAAGGACAGAAGAAACTAAAAATATAATCTATTGAAGACGACAAAAGGGAGATAGTTTGAACCATTTGTTCAAATTATTTTATTTTATTTGGCAAGAAACTTCCTTTTCGAATCTTTTATTGACTAAAAATAATAAAGTAAAGAGGTATTAGGTAGCGAAGACGACATAAAGAAACTAATTTTTCTTTTTATTTTTATCTAAAGAAAATATTGAAACATGTGAACAATCAAGAATTCAAATTGGTTAGACGATTTGAAAAATCAGATTATCACGAACAAGTACGTACTCTCACCAACAAGTACTTGAAACAGGGGAAAAAAACCGCATGTCTAGTCAGTGGCGGATCCAAAAATTATTCTTGGAGGTCGGAACGACGGCTCTTTACGCTTCTTGTTTGCTCGTGTAGCCAAGAATGAACAGTGAAGAATCCTAAGACGATTGCTAATGTTTATGCATTTAATTTTCTTATTTATACTTGTGTTAGTGAAATGATGACATTTTCAAAATTTTTTTAGTAAAATAATGTCATTTTAATTCATCTTCGATTTTCGTCAAATTAAATAGAAAAAGGTTATAGTTGTTTATTAAAATAAATAACTGAAAAGAATAACTATAATAAAATTAAATAGTTTTTAATGATGTTTTTTAAACTTATTCATCATCAAAATTAAATTGGTTATGCCCGTCAATAAAATTTGAAAGAATAAATTCGTACAAATTTACTCATGTACAAAGTAAAATTTGACATTTTTAAGAGTGACAAAATAATAAAAATGATATATTCACAATAGATCTTGAGATCGAGGCTTCTGCAAGACATAGAAACGCGGAGAGACTCTGAGCAGAGAGAACGACAGCCAATAGAGAAGAAGAGATGACTGCTATGCTCCAAGAGATGCCAAGAGATAGAGGCGCTAAGGGCCTTACTGCAGCAACGACAGCAGCAAGAACCACCTATCATCCCGCCACCAATTAGACAAACGTTGGAGCCTGAAGTCACTGGCCACTTTGGGGGATTGAGGACGCCGGCTATTGACAAGTCCAATTTCTCTCATATTTTTGTGTCTTTCTCCTCGTTCTTTTGTCCTTTATTTTTCTCTTTTGAGTCGGAAAGAGCCACTTTGGGCACAAGGGGGCAAGAGGCAGCAGAATCACCTCTGAAGGGTATTTGGATGCCAAATGATATCAAGATGGGCAACAACTTCTGAACGGAAAGCTCTCTCTCGAGTATGGTAGAAATGTCCACCATTCCAGCAGTGCTAAAGGAGAAGTTCATGATCGTGCCCACACTAATCTCATAGTGATTACAGAAAAAAGAGATGAGATTGGGCACAAGGTTAATAATACCAGCTGAGACAGGAGCAGTGCACCCTAGTTGTCGAAGAAAGGAATGAGCTATACATGGCAAGTTTGACCGCATCTCACAGATTCTAGGATGCGGACCGGCCATCTAAGGAAAGTTGAATCTCGGTGATCTAGGGCATGATGAGTACAAATTCTATGAATCAGATCTTCTAAATAAGGGAAGAATCTACCGGATATGGAAAGTCTTGGGCACAAATATCTGCGAATCGGACTGAAGATCCCTTGACTTGTGGGGGGAGTTGACTTGTGTTTTGTACTCTTATTTAAGCTAGTTTCATGGCAGAGAACAATCATGAATTTTTGCACATGCCATTAATATTTTTTTATTTTTCTGCATTTTATTTTCTATTAAACAATCTCGGGCCTTATGCCCTCAGGCTGCTAGGATTTCCATTTATGTTCTTAAATCCAATGTTGGTGTTGGATCGCTTTTAGTATTAATCTAAGTTTTTCATTTCATTTATATCTTCTTTTATTTATTTTTATTGATGTTCTAAGTCTAGCATGAACGGTTAGACTCGTTATTTTAGATTGAACAAAGATGAGAACTTAATGAACATGTAAGAATTGTGAGGCTTATGGGCATAAACTGTGTGAATTTGGTTCCGTCTTGTAATCATTTTTTTATTGCATTAAAGTAGGCTAAGCTAGTTAATCGTGGTTAATCACTCGTTAATTAGAATTGTGTTCACTACCTTTATAAATGGTCAATGAATCGTAGCTGTTTTGGTCATAAAGGGATGTGGTGTATCACGGGTACTGCGGGCAACTTGAGAGATCAGTGTCGCAGTAAATCTGGATCTGTCTAGGGCATAAAACTGCATTGTTGTTTACATTCAACAAAGAGATCGGGGTTATGTAACAAGTTAGGGGCTAAGAAATGAGAGATCACCTCTAGTCTATACTAAAAGGATAGATTGGGCATGCAGAGAGAGATCTGGTGCCATTAACCAGATAATTAGATTCACATATGTAATCAGCATACCCATGGTCTGTCATATGTTTGTTAAGTTCGAATCAAAGTTCAAATCCAGAATACTTTACTATTAATATTTTCCTTTCTTTTGTTTTATTTTGTTTATTTTACTTTATTATATTTACATACAAAGTACGGTGACCACAAGAACCCTTATTTTGGAATTGGTGACATTGGAAGATAGAGTTCGTAGCTCTTCGTGGGCATAAGGATAAGTCTCTCTTGAGATTTATTCTGACCGCAAAACGACCACGCATTACTATTGATGCAAATAACTTTGAGCTTAAGCCGACTCTGATCTCAATGGTTCAGCAGAACCAATTTGGTGGTGGAGCACTGGGAGACCCACATGCGCATCTGACACAATTCTTTGAAGTTTGTGGGACTATAAAGATGAATGGAGTAGGAGCAGATGTTATCCGGCTTCGCTTATTCTCATTCTCACTACGATATAAAGCGAAGATGTGGTATCAATCTCTAGAGACAGACACATCTAGAACTTAGAAAGAGCTGTGCATGAAATTCATATCCAAATACTGTCCACCAAGCAAGACTTTGAGGATGAAGAACGAGATCACCTAGTTCCGACAGTTTGATCAAGAAGCTTTGTATGAAGCTTGGGAGAGGTTTAGAGACCTTATCAAAAAGTGCCCACGACATGGATTTGGAGCAGACCAACAGGTTTTCCATTTTTACAATAGTTTGATGCAGCACACTAGAGACCGGATAGATGCAGCTGCAGGAGGAGCACTGTTGGAATTGTCTACAGATAAAGCCATGGAGTTGTTAGAAAGAATGACTGCAAATAGTGCTTAGTGGCCTTCTTAGAGAAATACAGTTAGAAGAGTAGCAGAGATCTCATCTTTTTCTAATGATTTGATAGAGTTGATAGCTCAGATGTCAACTATAGCCAAAGAGATTACTTTGCTAATGAAGAATAGCTTGGCCCCAGTGGAGAATGTGCCAAAGAAAGTAGCTGCAGTCCAAGATGAAGTGGGAAATGTGAATTACATGCAAGGATGATGCTACAACAACAAATTCCAGCCAAATCAATGAGGGACCCCATATAATCAATTTGGGCAGAAAAATACTAATAAGCTAAGTTATCAGAATCCTAATAATTTCCAGTAGCCACCTCCCGATTTCTCCACTACTAATAGAGTAATCAATGAATCTCCAAAGATAGATTTGGAGAATATCTTGGGTTCCTTTAAGATTGTCACCAAAAAATGGATGGATGCTGAAGCTGCAAAGGTGGACAATCTAACAATAACTTTCAAAAACTTCACTGCTAAAACGGGGGCCCAACTAAAATCCATGGAGATTTAGATTGGTCAGCTGGCTAAGATTGTTAGGAGCCAGCAGCAAAAAGGCCCCATGCAATGTTATATATGTGTGCAATGGAATAAATGAAGTGGTTGAAAAGGTGATAGTTGAGGCTGAGAGTACCAAGAAGGAGGAGACTACAACTACTGTTGAAGAAGCTCGTGTGCCTAGATATGTGTCTCCCCCTACTTATGTTTCTCCATTACCATTCTCTTAGAGAAAGAAGAAGCTTGAAAAGGAGAACCAATTTGCCAATTTTCTTGAAATTTTTAAGAAACTGTCTATTAATATCTCTTTTGTTGAGGTGTTGAAGAGGATACCGAAATATATGAAGTTTATGAAAAAATCTTTGATAAGAAGAAGAGGATTGAAGATTTGGGACAGTGAACTGGTCAGAAGAATGCAACGCAGTGATCTAGAGGGAATTGCCCATTAAGTTGAAAGATTTGGAGAGCTTTTCCATTCCTTATGCTATTGGGGATTCGAGTTTCAATCATATGCTTATGCAATTTGGGAACCAGTATAAATCTAAGACCGCTCTTAGTCTACCAACATTTGGGACTTGTTCTACTAAAGTTGTCTTTCCTCACATCACAGTTGGCAAACTGATCATTGAGATGTCCAAATGGATGTAGTCGAGGATGTGCTTTTGAAAATTGGAAAATTTATTTTCCCAGCTGACTTTATTATTTTAGATATGGAGGAGGATTGCAAAGTCCCACTTATTTTGGGGAGACCACTTATTGCCACTGATGGAGCGGTTATTAATGTGAAGAAAGGAACTTTGGTGTTGCGAGTTAAAGATGAAAGTGAAATTTTCAATGTTTATCGATCCCTTGAAAATCTAGCATATGAGGAAGTAAGGATAGCTGAAGTGGTGGTCTCATCTGAAGTATTTGATGAACCTCCTGTGCCCGATAATCTAAAAAGATCGATTAAAGTTCGAGAAGATAAGAAAATAAAAGTCAAGAAAAAACATGGAGAGCATTGGGGGAGAGCTATTTAAATACCCTCAAAGGAATTGATGAGACGAGAATTAATATGGCATCGTGCTTCACCAAATCCTCCATAGTTGCTTATAAGAGGATGTCGAGCTTGAGACAATAAATCAAGCGCAGATTGGGAGATAACCCAATATTTTGGTACTTTTGATTTATGTTTTCTTTACTGTTTTTTTACTTTCATTTTCTGATTTTTCGTGCAGGTTAAAAAAATAATAAAAAATAGCACAAACCGTGCTTCATAGGGCACGATAGTGCTTTTACATTCAGTGCATGACAGAAATCTTTGCAACAATTAAAGCACGGATCGTGCTCCCATGAGCACGGTCTGTGCAATATGCCTGCCCAGAATTTTACCCTGCGGATTCTAGCTTAGTTTTTTTCTCTATTTTTTTATTCAGGACGCATCACTTATTTTCCCTCCAAACATTTTCTCCTAGCGTGTGAATAAGTTTGGAGGAGGGGGTTTGTATTATGGTATCCTGAATCTATCATTTTCATTTATTTTACTTATTTTTATTTTAGTTTGCTATTTTTTTTGTTTTTAGTTTTAGGTTGTGCTTTTAATATCTCTGGATTTCTCTGTCTTTGTGAAAATGGTTTGTATTGGGATATCAAAGAATATTTGTGGAATGTAGAATTATGAAGTTGTGGAAACTTGATAGCTAATGATTAGATTGTGTATATTTACAAATGTGCCGATTTAGTATGTTATGATGGTTGTTTCGTTCTTTGATAGATTTTTAGAATTTATGCCTTTAGAATGTGAATGAGCATGTGAGTTTTTGAGCCCAAGACTTGTTAGTCTTGTTTGTTTCTAGTGTGATTATCAATCTTGTATGTGATCTCTAGAACTTGCATTCATATCTCTCTCGTGACTATGTGTTGTGTGCTGATAGTTTGAAAATGATTTAAGGCCATTCTTATTAGCCAAATTTACTCGTAGACTTGTCTTGACAAAATGATTATCCTTAATTAGCCACATTGAACCTTAAAGCCTATTTTTTTGAGTTACCCGTTCATTGAAAATTTGTGGAGAAATGATAGTTGGAGAATTGTGGAGTTATGAGTAGTTGGGGTTATAGTTGATGTTCTTTTACCCATAGAATTGATATGAATTTAGATACTCACATGGATCACTTCAAAAAAGTGAAAAGAAAAAAAAATAAGTGAGCATGAAAATTGAAGAAAAATGTACCAACGGAATTAAATGAGACTCAAAGAGTCAAATCGGGCTAGAAATCGATTGAACATTATAGAAGCGTGGAAATGTTGAAAAAAGATTCAAAAAGACCATACTGTGGAGTTGTATTTAATTAGAGGGTGTCGGAGTTCATATAACTTAGTCAGTTAGCCAAAATTTTCCACCTTAGCCAAAGCCTACATTACTACCAATGAAAAAGTCCTTTTTGATTCTTACTTTGAAGCTCACATTTTTTTGTTGATATGAGATTAATTGCAAGCATACGGCGGATTATATGCATTGAATTGATTCTGAGTGTAAACACGCCCCTATAAACACTTGAGTGTTAACAGAAAAATCCACACCTTGAGAGGTTCATTATTTTAAAGGCATGATTTCTTTGAGTTTGTTCTTATGTATTGCGGTTCTGATTTACGTACTTGATTGGGCAAAATTCAGTCCAATATCTGAACCATTGCAGATTTGACGATCCACACTTCATTTCTTTCATGTTTCTCGGATGTTCGAGGACGAACATGTCTCTAAGTTTGGGGGAGTTGATAAACTCTTTATTTTCATGTATTTCATGCAATTTTGAGGTCTATTTAGATGGAAGTTCATGTGGACTGCATGCATGTATTGAGAAGTTGCGCATAGTTTTCCATATTTGGTGCAGTGTCATGTTTTTGCTCATTTCGAAGGGATTTATTTCCACATATCTTATGAGATGAAATTTAGCTGGAAAGTGCCTAGAAAGATAGATAATCAAGTTAGGAGCGCGTTGTAAAAAGAATCAAGTCAATCGGATGAGAAACGAGTGAGAACGGAGCAAAACAGTGAACTGTATTAGGTGATAAACAAGGAGCACAGTCCATGTTCTTTTTTTTGCTTCCACGCTGTTATATTTTGAATTTAAGCACAACTCATGCTCGTTTTGGCAATTTTTGGCGAGTTTCCCTCCTGGACCGTATTTTCTTACATTATTGGGCTCAAACTTCCTCCACTATTTAAAGACTACATATGCATGAAAATTGAAGACTTTTGACACTATAGAGAGAGCAGAGAACACTGTGGAGAAGACAAAGGAGAGACCACATAGATCGAAGAAGCATCGTCTAAGCCTAAGTTTATTTTATGTTTATTTCGATTGAGCCTATCATGTTGATTACTTTTGTATATTTATTTTCTTTGGATTTTGAATGCAATATGATCGAGTAGATAAATTTCTAGAGATCCTAGGGTTGTAGATGTTTATGGATTTATGATTTGAAGTAATTTATTGTTCCTTTCTATTTTTGTTTGTGCATCCTCATTTACTGTTGTCTTGTGTGAATGAATTGATCAGTCTTTACACTCGTGTAGTTAATTTGTTAGTCATTCGAGAGAGATCAATAGATTAATGTATTTGAATTGCATAACACAAGTCTGCTAGATCGAGAGATTGGTAAGTGTCGTGAGGAGAATAAATATGAGATTTTATCTGGAGTTGGATAATAATTCGAGATTGAGATATAAGAATTAGAGTCTAACCTACTATTATAGCTTACTCAAGAGAGATGTTTGAATTACACTAGTGATTCTCCTACAATATTTAGAATTAAATTGGTTGAATAATTATTTGAAAATCAGGACATCCACTTAACAGCAACACCCTAGGATCTGTCTCCTTATCTGTTTTTCCAATTTTTGTGCTTGAATTATTAATTTATTTACGGTATTTAGTTTATTAAAATTAACTTTTAATTTGGTTCTCTAGATAAAGTGAAACAACATAATTGGGTACTTAGTAGGGTTGCATAGTCAGTCTCTGTGGATACGACATTACTCACCATTATTTTACTATAATTTACCTCGTTCTCTTGCGAGTAGTACTTCAGATGAAATAAAATACCGAACAATTCCAAACTTAGGGTATATAATTTTTGAAATTTCAATTTTTAGCAATAAATATTAATTATGATTAGTTATAACATAATAAATTTTATTTTTATAAAAAACATTATTAACAATATACGATTTTAATATTGACATACACTAACTGACACATACAAGTTGACACTAGAAAATCTCAACTCAACAAATATAAACTTCAAAGGGATGACTAGCTATATCTATATAGTATATAATGTATACTTTAATACTCAAGAGGCTATGTGAAATTGTAAAACATATATAGATCAGATCTTCATAAATAAACCAATCTTTCATAATGGTTTTTGTAATTTCTCTTTATATTTTATAATCACTAAAACGTTTGTCACATGATATGAAATATTTTAGGGCAAATTATACTTTGATACCTACATTTTATACTCTTTAAAAAATAATCCATTTTTTCAAAGAAAGTTACTATTTACACTATAAATTTTACTCTTTACACTTCACCTACTTTTTAAACTTCAAATTTTACTTATTGCATTGCACAATATTACTTATTTATCCTTCCATTTTAAACTTAATTCAATTTCTAATTGTTGGAGCTGGTGAGATGTGTATGTGTGAACTGCCTTTGTCAAATTGTTGGAGCTGGTGTGTTTGTGTATGTGTCTGTGTCTTTGGGTAGATGGAAAAATCTTTTATTTATTTTTTAAGATTCTATTTTATTTGAATTTTTAATTCGTAGTGTGATGAGTAATTTATGTGGTATAGAAAATAACTTGAATGACATTTAAGTAAATTTAAAATTATTTTTTTATTTTTCTTTTTTCATTTATAGTGCAAAAAGTAAATTTTGTAGTGCAAAAAAGCAGCACCCTTTTCAAGAAATTTACAAATCTATGTGATCAATTTTCGAACTTAAAACACTTATGTAATTAATTGTATTTTAATATTTCCGTTCCTCAGTAATGGAAGAAAAAAATTCCTCAGTCAAGAAAATTTTAAATACAATAAATTACATACAATTTTCAAGTTAAAAAATTAATTAAATATTACATTTATAATTTTTTTTTGAAAAAGTAAAGTGGAATTTACCGAATGTTTTAACTGCTTATTCATAGTAAGTAGTACCCCTATCTATTTTGATACGAATCAATCAATTTGCCAAACGGGCTGACCTAGCAAGCTAGAGAACCGGCCCATTACATTATACTGCCAAATTTAATCTCATGCCTACACCAAATTTGTACGTACTTGGTTTAGAATTGGCCGCATAATGAGAATCCTAGTCCCTGCCTGAAGCACTTGTTGTATTTAAAAAGTGACTTGATAATGATTTTTTTTAATCTTTTAAAGTTCATAGAAAATAGGGGTGGTCTCCTGTGAGACAGTCTAACAGGTTGTTTCCGTTAGACGGATCCTAACTCGACCCATCAATAAAGGTGTAACCGCGATAATAAGCAAGGTATCACCAAATATGAAGCGAGGTATCACCAACTATGAAGTAAAGTATCACTTGATATGAAGCAGTATAAATTAACAGATTAAACATTAATTATATATTTAATAAAACTATAATAAGGACTTTATTAAATTTATATTTTTAATATATGAGAATTATTTATTACAAAGTTCATAAATGTTCATGAATAAAAACTAAAATAAAAATACAATCACATTGAATTATTGAAGTAAAAAAAAAGTATCATTCGATATTAAGCGAGGTATCACCAATTATAAAGTGAAGTGTCATTCGATATGAAGTAAAGTATTACCAGATATGAGAAAAACAAAGAAGTGTCACCCGATATTAAACAATGTATCACCAGATATGAAACGATGTATCACCAATTATGAAGTGAAGTATCACCCGATATGAATTAGACATTAATTATATATTTAATAAAACTATAATAAAAATTTAAATATTAATTTTATATTTTTAATATAAGAAACTTATTTATTACAAAGTTCATAAATGTTCATGAATAAAAACTAAAAAAAATTATCACATTGATTTATTAAAGCAAAAGAAAAAAGAAAAAAAAAGGAAGTGTCACCCGATAATAAGCAAAGTATCACCAAATATGAAGCGAGGTATCATCAACTATAAAGTGAAGTGTCACCCGATATGAAGCGGTATAAATTAAAATATTAAACATTAATTATATATTTAATAAAACTATAATCAAGACTTAAATATTATATTTATATTTTTAATATACGAGAATTATTTATTACAAAGTTCATAAATATAATGTTCATGAATAAAAACTAAAAAAAAAAAAAACAATCACATTGAATTATTGAAGCAAAATAAAACAAAGAAGTGTCACCCGATATTAAGCGATGTATCACCAATTATAAAGTGAAGTATCATTCGATATGAAGTGAAGTATCACCAAACATAAAATTAATTGGATCAGGCCGGGTCAAGTTATAAGATCCGTCTAACGAGTTATGACCCGTTAGATGGTCTAACACAAGTCTTTGTCTAGAAAATATGCCCATTACATTATACTGTCAAATTTAATCTCATGCATACACCATATTTAATTAAATTTAGGTAAATTAAATAATTGTTTTCACTGATGATGAGGATGATGATAATAATAATAATAATAATAATCCATATCTATAAACAAATAGGGTACTAGTTACATATTATATAAATGTTGATTAAGCATATAATTTTCCTTATATATAATGAATAATATAAATATATACACGTGTCGCATACAACATATTTTCAATATACTCGTGTAGAGTTGTCCAAAAAAAACCGGACCGGCGGTTAACCGCCGGTTTGCCGGTTTGGCACGGTTCCGGAACCGTCCGTACGATTTCGGTTTATAAATCGTAATCGTCAACCGTAATAGGGCGGTCCGGTTTCGGTTTGGCGGACGGTTTTTTTTTTCAAACCGTCAGTTAGAAACCGCCGGTTTGGGCGGTTAACCGGCGGTTTGTACATTTTTTTTTAACGATCGAGATCATGATCCGTGTGATCTCGATCAACGGCTAGGAACGCACGGAGGCGGATCGCTGATGTGGAACCGCCGGTTTGGCCGAAAACCGCCGATTTGGGCTCCAAAGCCGGCGGTTCGGCCGTTTTTTTTTTCAAAATTTTTCAAATTCAAATTTTAAATTTTCCCCCCCACTCCCCAATTTTCACCTATAAATACCCCATCTCCTCCACCATTTTCACTCACACCAAACTCTCAATCTCTCTCTCTATACTCAAATTCTCTCTATTCTACTATTCTAGCAATATCATTTTCTTATTCAAGTTTTCTTACAAGTTACAATTTTACGAAGTTACTCTCTAGTCTCTTCAGTCTCCACTCTCAATCTCGCAATATCTCCATTTCTTCATTTCTACAATTCTACTCATTTTCTATCATCCATTCATCCCTAATCATCATGTCTAGCTGAGGTAGCCGAGCCAATAAGGGTAAAGGCAAAGCTATTGCTGATAGTTCCGAAGCTCCACGTCGTCGTCGTCGTACTCATTCTGGAGTACATATTTCTGATGATGCTGATACGACGTTTCCTCAATTTCAACAACAACCTGAAGAATGTGTGAATCCCTATGGCGGAGCCGATAGCGGTTTCTACAACGATTCAAGTGGTGGCGGTTTCTACCATGATCCAAGTGGTGGCAGTTTTTACAACAATCTTACTTCTCAAATGGAAGTTGACGAAGAAGTGGCAAGATAGATCCAGTTTAAAGAATTACAACGATCTCAAGAATCTCGTGATTTCAGTAGAAATCCATCCATCGATCTCAACACGGAGGAGGTGGAGGAAGAGGTGGAGGCCGTTCCAACAAGAAGTACGGCACTAAAATCTGCTCTCTTCACTATTCATTTCTGAAAGGTGGCAAGGAAGAATGAAGCGGGCGTGTTTGATTTGTATTGCAACTATTGTCCGAAACAATACAAATTTCGCACTGGAGGAGGCTATGGGACGTACTGGTCACACATCACCAATAATCATCAAGTCGAACTTGGACGTGCTCAAGCTCAATCGCAACTCAACTTCCAACCGGTAAGCAGTCAAAATATCAAAAGCCAAGGTGAAGGTACGCCGTACTCATCCCAACTCTTTAGGTTTGACCTTCTAGTTGCTAGAGAACAAATGTGTTATTTTATTTGTGAAGAATCTTTAGCACTTCAATTTGCCGATAGCATGAATTTTGAACATCGTATGAAAGCTGCTTATAATCCTGGTGCTCAAAGAATACCTAGAATGACTATGACTAGGACCCTTGAAAAATTGCATATAAGATATAAGTCGAATTTATTGCTCATATTTTGAATTTATGTGTTCAAGATGGACTTAGAATATTAAATAACTCAATTCAATCTATTCGTGATGGTGTAGATTATATTCATGGTAGAGTTAGAGTTAGACGTAGGTGGGAAAAATTCTATAGGGAAGCTGGTGTGCATCCTAAAATTTTTAACTTAGATGTGCCTAATAGGTGGAACTCTACTTATGAAATGCTTTCTGCAACTTTTGAATATCGTGAATTATTATGTTCTTTTTTTGCTACGCATATTGAATCGTTTATTTTATTATCTTCGTATTGGGATGATTGTATTGAATTAATGGAGCTTTTACAAGTTTTTCAATATGCAACAAAAGATTTATCCGGTGTGTATTACCTTACTGTTTGCAAATTTATGTATCATCGTTGTTTAATTACTGCAAAATTTAATGCTTGTAGTCATAAACCGGATTTGCAAGATATGATTCTAGCCATGGTAAAAAAATGGCTTAAATATTTTGATCATGTGCCTAATATTTTTTTGGTTGCAAAAATATTGGATCCTACTTTTAAACTAAGTGCTACTAATGATATGATTGACATGTATTACAAGTTTTTGTCTACTATGAGTTTTACAGGTTCCTATCCCGATATACATGTGCCAACTGCTGAAGAAATTAAAATAGAAATTTATGAGTCTATATATTCACTTTATAGAGAATATGAGTTAAAACATGCTGATAGTATAACTCGTCCAACCAGTCGTTCTTCAGGTTCTAGTAGTTCTTTTTCATTAGGATTAAATACTTCATCTTCACGTGGTAGTGCTTTACAAGAATTCCAAAATTTTTTCCACAGTAGACGAAATACTAGGCGTAGTCAAAATGAATTAGATATGTATTTGCAAGACCCTGTTGTGCCCCCGATGATGAAAATGCAGGTCCCAACAATTATGATGTTCTCAAGTGGTGGTCCCGAAATCAAGAGCGGTATCCTTTGCTTGCAAT
Organism: Perilla frutescens; assembly: GCA_026008535.1. Classification (NCBI taxonomy): domain Eukaryota; kingdom Viridiplantae; phylum Streptophyta; class Magnoliopsida; order Lamiales; family Lamiaceae; genus Perilla; species Perilla frutescens. The sequence continues at coordinate 45,498,775 of BRKX01000010.1, read as the reverse complement.
TATGGCAAGGGAGATTTTTGGAGTCCCGGCATCAACGGTAGCGGTCGAGCAAGCTTTCAGTGAATCCGGTTACATGTTGGACGAACGGAGATCAAATTTGACACCGGATCACCTCGAAGCTCAAATGATGTTGAAGGACGAGTCCAAAGCCGACCTAAGAGAGCAAGAGAACCGCTAGAACGACTTGATGGATGGCCCGCTTATTGAAGTTGGCTCGGAGAGTGAAGCCGAAGGAGGGAGCCAAACCGGAGATGATTGGGACGACGACTTCGAATTCTAGACTCGCCAAGAAAAAAAGGTAAAATGAACTACGAGGGCTTTGATTCCAAGGTAAGGGATACATAGGCAGCTTCATATGAAGTGCAAGCCCAAATTTCAATTATTTCTTTTTCCCCCCTAATTCCTAAATTCTAAATTAGCTCAAATTGTAACTTGTAAATTCTAATTTGTAAATTGTACATTTGTAAATTGTAAATTTGTAAATTGTAATTTTATATTTTCATAGTTTGATTAATTTACAATTTGTATTTTGTAACTTGTTATTTGTAAATTGTAATTTGTAAATTTGTTAATTGTAATTTCATATTTTCATAGCTTGATTAATTTACAATTTGTATTTTGTAACTTGTAATTTGATAAATTAAATTGTATTCTCAATATTCTTGTAAGTTGTAACTTGTAAGTTTTATAACTTGTAAATTGTAAGATAGAAATTATAATAATAAAATTATATAATAATATCAAAATTCAAATAAACTTGTGTTTTGTCATACTTCTTAGTTTTTAACTTGTAAATTAGTAATTTTATCGATTTAGTACTTAGTAGTTTTTCGTCCAATCGTCAATTCGAGTTCGGAGAGATAGAGAAAAAAAAAAAACCGAAAATCGGCTGTTAACCGGATAACCGCCGGTAACCGGCCAAGGTCCAAACCGGCGGTTTCGGTTAACAAACCGAAACCATCAACCGTAACCGCACGGTGCGGTTCCGGTTCTGCCATTTCGGAACCGCCTAACTGACAGTTTCTAACCGGAACCGGCCGGAACCGGAACCGTGGGCATCTCTATACTCGTGAAACACATATATAATCAAAACGGACCCCATTATATTAATTAATCACACAGCGCTGCATGTATGAAACCTACGTAAAACAGTACGTGCCACAATTTTATTGCCTACTTGTTTGACTATTTTGGTAATGATAATTATTTCGAAATTTGTTATCAAAATAGATTGATCAACCCCAATCTTCCAACTATATATCATAATTAACTACTGCATTAATATTCCACCCCAACTAACTAGTAACTACCAACATCTAAAATCAAATATCACCAAATCTTACTCTATATAAACACTGCAGCACCTAGCTCTTCATGCAAACACACACAAACATTACATAGCAGCTCTTCAATTTTACTATAAACTCAAGAACATATTTTATTCTTGCAATGGCCGGAATTGTGAAGTCATTGTGCACGGTGCTCATCGCCGCCGTGCTGATTGCAGCGGTTGCTCCGCCGTGTCAGGCGGCGATAGGATGTGGCACTGTGGTTTCGTACCTGAACCCATGCCTGCCCTATGTGACAGGAAAAGGTCCGTTGGGCAAGTGCTGCGGCGGTGTAAAGGGTCTCTATTCCGCCGCAAAGACGACGCTGGACCGGCAGAGCGTCTGCAACTGCCTGAAATCTCTTGCTAGTTCGTACTCCGGCGTCAACCTCAGCAAGGCGGCCGGCCTCCCCGGCCAATGCGGTGTTAGCATTCCTTACAAGATCAGCCCTTCCACGGACTGCTCAAAGTGAGTAAATTATCTTGCTTAAATTTCTGTTCATCAGTTAGACTTTTGAGGTTTATTTTATTTTCACAAAAACTCGTGTGAGAATGCGTTACTTGTTGGAGAAAATTTCGATTTTGACCCAATAGGACATGGGTTAGTCCGATTTCGGTCTCATCCTTATCACTTTTAGTCCTATTTCAGAAATTGTTATTAAATCTGGTCCTGTAGGACCTGGATTATCAATTTTGGTCCCACAATTTAGACGGAAAAAAATGGGGTAACGGCCGTCAGTTTTGGGACCAAAATCGATACTATGGGACCAAAAGTGAAATTTTCAGCGAAATAGAAATCCTAAAATGAAATCAGCTATGAACGATTTTTGAGTCGAAAAATTGATCAAATGTTAGATTTGTAAAAAGGGATACTTTTTATTAATTTTTTTTAAATTGGATTCTTTAAAAAAACACTACAATAAAAACGCGATTTAACAACGTATTATATTTCGTTGTTAAAATACCGACATATTAACAACGGATTAAGATTAAGATATTTATTGACGGATTTTTTTTGTCTCAAACTTAACAAAGAACACACATCGTATTTTAATTTTAATTTAATTTTTAATGTTAACGACGCAATAACGACATATTTTTTCTGTCGTTACCTTAGAGACGGAAAAATGTGTTGCTAAACATTTTTTTTTAAATCTTAGCGATGGATTAATTGCAAAATTATTTCGTATCTAAATTAATTTTGATCTTTTTTATTTTTTTGTTTTTTAAATTTTTTCTAATATTTTTTTATTTTCCAATTAATGCTTAATTACGAATTTGAAATCAAATTTTTTTAATTTTGTTTGCTCATTCTCTTATTTCCAATTTATTTGATTATTTTAATTTTTTTAAATATTTTATATTATTTTTTGATATTTTGAATTTTAAATTTTTCAATTTCTACTTATTTACGAATTTGAAATTAATCTTTTAAATACTATTAATTTTGTATTTATTTTCCATTTTAAAAAAATTTGTTTTATTTTATAATTTTTTAATATTATATACTATTTTTTATTATTATATATATTTTTATTTTTCAATTACTAATTAATTCGAATATAAATTTTTTAATATTTTTATTTATTTTACATGATAATTTTTAATTATGAAATAATCAACCATAATAATGAATTATTAATTAAAAATTAAAATTAAATATTAAAAATAATTATAAACTCTAATTAGATGTGGTGAACGCTCATAAATAATATTGTAAAATTAAACTAAATAAAAAATTTCCCTACCTTTAGGGGTGTAAACGAGCTGAGTCGAGCTGAGTACCATCTTGATCGAACTCGAGCTTGACAGAAAATTAAACTAAATAAAAAAAAAAATTTGACTTTTCTTTTGATTTAGTAGTTGTAATTTGATGAATTGGTGAGTATATATATTTAAATGCATGTTTGTGGGAAATTTGGAATAAAATCAGGTTAAATTTCTACCAAATCAGTTCAATTTTGCTTCCAATTGAATTGCAAAAAAAAAAAAATCTGCCAGTTTTCTGTTTGGGACCAAAATCGACATCAAAATGGGACCAAAATCGATAATTTTTTAACGGAAAATGTTACAGCGGGACCAAAATTGATAATTCAATCGATTTGGGACCAAAAGTGATAGGGATGAGACCAAAATCGGACTAACCCATGCCCTATGGGACCAAAATTGAAATTTTTTCTTACTTATTCAAATCGAAATTCAGACACATTTAATGATACATTCAAAATTTTGATGGTGTTTGATCATGTTTGAGTTTAGACTGACACCATATCTTATGTATTTTGACTTATAAGACGATCACAAGATTTCCTATCTTCTTTTTACTTACACGTCATGTATATTTTTGAGTATTTACAAGAATAATTAAAATATAAAGAATAAGTTTAGGAAGCTCTGATTTTTCAATAAAATGATTTAAATCTTTGGGATAATTGACTATGTGTTAATAATGTAATATTTTGTTTTGCAGGGTGAAGTGAGCTAATTAATCCGATGAAGATGGTGTCAAATACTCAAATTATATTCCAGCAACCTACAAAGAATTACTATAAATTAATAAATAAATAAAGAGATGTGTACTCTATGTAGTCTTTGAGGAGCGCACGCGCTCTCCGTCTCTCTTTCTCTCTCAATATATATTAATTAGTGTGAGCTTTATTTACATATGGACGTGATATTTGCCTTTTATTAGTGGAAGCAACTTTCTAATATTATATCTTGTGATTTAATTTTCTAATATACTATGTACACTCTCCATTTTTATATATTTTATATTTTAGAATTTTAATCAAGGAATAACAACTAATTTTTTAGACTAGTATATTAATTCTCCTTTTTATATCACAAAATCTATTCATTTAATTTTTTTTAAAAATTGACAAAATTTTCTCTCTTCATGTACTTGTAGAGAGAGAGAGAGAGTGCGAATATATATAAAACAACAAATATTTTTATACAAAATAAAAAACTCATAAAATAGCAAACATATAGAAATGGAGGAAGTATTACTCTACACAATTTCTATATCCAACGGTAAAAATTAAGGTTAATAATAATAATAATAATAATAATAATAATAATAATAATAATAACCACAACATTTATAAAATATCAGAGTGATTATAAAGTACATATTCGGATGCGAGAAAACAAATACATCAAATTTCAGAGCTATAATAAGAGCATCCCCAAGGATGGGTACATAACTTTACATAACTAAAGTCATGTTCCAATATTTAATACATCACCATTGTGGGACGTGACAAAAAGTAGCTAAATGGTCTCTTTGGGGATGACCTAGTGGTGGAGTGGTGTTTCTTGAGGTCAAAGGTGTCAAGTTCGACCCACCACCAACACCACTAGGTGTGAGCCTGTCACACCTGGCTTGCCAAATGTGGTTTACCTCCCCTATGTAAGTTTGCAGGCTATTACACAGGGACGAGATTTACCCAGTGCGCACCACGGTAGCGGCTGCGATTTACATAAAAAAAAAGTAGCTAAATGTATTTTTGGTACATATGCATATACCTAGAAAAATGGGCCATGTTTGTCCTTTCATTCACTTTTTATTTCTTTTCATTTTTCTTTTATGCTTTTTTACTTTTGATGTATTTCCTTTATTTCGTTTTTTTTTCCTTTTTTCTTTCCTTTTTATTTTTTCTATTAATATTTATAAATGTATGTATATATATATATATTATTTTATACCTAATTATTTAAATTAGATTATAAATATTATTTTCATTTTAGAATAATAAAATTACCAAAACTTACAATAATGTTAAAAAATGAAAAAAAAAATACAATATTTTAGGAAATTAAGAAATTCCTATTTGCTAACATTTTTATAATATAATAAATTAATTTTTCAACATTATGATAATTTTCCGATAAAAAATCAATATCATTGTTCACTAATCGACCATTCAAATAATTGTTGACGTTTATATAACATGATAAATTAATTTTATAAAATTAGTATAACTTTTCATTAAAAAATTGAATATTTGTCGATAAAATTTTGATATTTGACGATATTTGTATAACATGATAAATTAATTTTATAAAATTTGTATAGTTATCCATTGAAAAAATTGAATATTTGTTGACGTTTGTATAACATGATAAATTAATTTAATAAAATCAATATAATTTTCCACTAAAAAAAGTGAATATTTGTCGATACAGATAAAAAATTGAATATTTGTCAATGTTTGTATAACATTGTAAATTAATTTTATAAAATTAGTATAATTTTTCATTGAAAAAATTGAATATTTGTCATTACAAAATTGAATATTTATCAAAGTTTGTATAACATGATAAATTAATTTATAAAATTAGTATACTTTTCAAAAAAAAAAATTGAATTTTAATTGAATATTTGCCAATGTTTATATAACATGATAAATTAATTTTATAAAATTACTATAATTTACCATTGAACAAATTGAATATTTGCTAATAAAAAAATGAATATTTTCTGACGTTTGTATAACATGATAAATTAATTTTATAAACTTAGTATAATTTTTCATTTAAAAAATTAAATATTTGCCGATATAGATAAAAAACTGAATATTTGTTGAAATAGATATAAAATTCAATATCTGCCAATGTTTGTATAACATGATAAATTAATTTATAAAATTAATATAATTTTCCATGGAAAAAATTGAATATTTTCCTATAAAAAATTGAATATGTGCCAATAAAAAACTTGATTATTTGCCGACGTTTGTAAAACATGATAAATTAATTTTGTAAAATTAATATAATTTTCTATTAAAAAAAATGAATACCCGTATTTACTAATTGCTCATTTAAACAACTATCGACACTTGTGTCTCGTAAAAAGAACACAAAAAAATAATAATATTGAAAGTTTTAATAATTTAAAATATGAAAATAAAAATTAAGTTATTTACATATAAAAGTGAGAAAATATTAATAAAATGTAATAAATTAAAGAAGATTTTAGAAATGGGTGATATGATGACGGGACCCAAAAGTAATATATGTACCATGGATGATTGGAGAAGAAGAGGGGTTAAGTATTAAAAAAGGTAGGTACGTAATTTTTGATGTGACAGTGAGGTGGAGGAGTTATGTGCCACAAATTAGGTACACTACTGATGATGCTCTAAATTATGATATAGGAAAATTCAATGCTTTTCGGCAGCCTACCCAACTTTTGGTTTTTCAAAATTTTTAAATTTTTTTTGCAAATACTATTTTAAAAATATTTTTGCAAAAAAATATTTTGAGGACATATCTTACTCCTTAAGTAGATGTTAATTATGTTCGTTTCTATTTTTTTCGCTTTCTATTATGTAAAGATAAGTTGTGGTTTTTTTCACACTGCATCATTAATAATACATGCTTGTGTCATTTACATATCAAGAAGTGAAAAAAATATTTATGAATATAAGTAACATCCACTAATAAACTATTTATGTTTCCAAAATATTTTTCAATAACATAAACCAAAAGTTGGTTAGGTATCCAAATGGAGGAAATTCTACCATACACGTTGAGGTACTACCTCACTTTAATAATTACTAATTACTCATCACACATAATTTTAATAATTTTTAAATAGTGTTTGATCCCAAATGGACAGCGTTGAATTTTTCTTGTGCTACACTTTTTTATTTTGCAATGGGCCTGAACTGGGATGGACTTAGTTTGGGGCTAGTGGGCTTGGATCCTATCAAATGCGTATGTCGATAATTTTTTTTTTTTTTTTTTTTTTTTGTGTTCACTATACATGGGAAATGTTGATAATCCCTTAGGATATGCTTTATTGCATTTTTTGTATTGTATTCTCAATTATAAATTTAATTTTTGTTTTTTTTATTTCAAGTTCTTGTGTTTTAGTTTAATTTATATTTTTTTGTATGGTTTATCATATCCAATTAAAGTGTATTATAATTTTTTAGTATTTAATCTTTAGTTTTAGTTATTAATTAATTATTTAGAAAAATGAATGCTAAAAAATTATAATAAATCATATATAATTGTGTAAAATGAGTCAAAAATAATAATTGTAAAATTAAACTAAAGCATACAAAATTGAAATAAAAAAAATTAAAAAATCGAATGTGTAATAGAAAATGTCATACCAAAGGTGAAATAGATGATTTTGTGTGCCATTGCTCTGTTTTCTCGAAAAAAGAAAAACTAAATCCTTATTTAATAAATAGTTTAAATCCCCTTCCCTTTCATATATGTGTGAGACCGTCTAACGGGTCTCTTACGTTAGATGGATTTCAATTCGAATCTGAGTTCAATAAAATATATAATTAAAAAAATGAAATGAATTGGGTATCGCTATGTATAAAGTAAAGTATCACTATGTGTGAAGTATCACTAACTGCGAAGTAAAGTATCATATTATACTCTACTTCCGAGTTAATAATACTTCACTAGATATATATATCTAATGATACTTCACTTAATAGTTAATGATATTTTGCCAAATTTATATCTAATGATAATTCACTTCATAGTTAATGATACTTCATTTCATAACTAATGATACTTCACGTCAGAGTTAATGATCACCAGATATATATCTAATGATACTTCACTTAATAGTGAGGGATATTTCACTAAATTTATATCTAATGATACTTCACTAAGAGTTAATGATACTTTACCAGATATATATTTAATTATATTTCATTTAATTGTTAATGATATTTCACCAAATTTATATCCAATGATACTTTACTTCATAATTAATGATACTTCACTTCATAGTTAATGATACTTCACACATAGTGATACTTTACTTTATACCTAGTGATAACCGAGTGACCGTGCGTGGGCAAACGCATTTACTTTAACATGAATTTCCCGTGATACAATTTTCATATTTAAAGAAACAAGAATTTTAAAAAACACTACAAAAACTTAAGAAATCCTACAGTAGAAAAATAGTAGTAGCTTGACAAAATACTATCATTTGCAAATAATATCAAATTTATATTTAGTTAAATATATGAATTGTCTTTTTATATAGTACTCTGTAATAATTACAAAGATAAAAACTTATATGAGACCATCTAACGGGTTTCTTGCGTTAGACGGATCAAATAGAGGACCTAAATCCACCCAAAAAAACCGCCCAAACCCGTAAATACAGTCAGACGCGTGATCTCCAAGCGCGGATATCACTAATTATAAACTAAAATTGTTGGGGTTTTTTCGAATTAAACCTCTGCAGGATCAATTGGTTGTTCATTAATTCATGTTCATGCAAATTATATTTTTATGTCACATATATGTTTATCACAGTCTAACAGAAAAAATATGTATAGCAGATTCGAATCTAATAAAGCGGAAACATAGAAACGAATCTACTTACAAATCGATAGACGATCTGAGGACAAGATTAAAGGTCTAATCTTGTTGTTGAATGAATGCAATACTGGCGCCACCTACACCTCAAAATTTGACCAACACAGTATTCTACTTCAAGATCTTATGTTGTATTCCCAGACTGTATCTAGATTCAGAGTGGACTAAAATCTACTAGATAGGGTTGTGGAATTTGTGGATAACTTTGAGAGACAAAGAGGGGCGAATTCAAGTGCTTCAATTTTCGTCCCCCCTCCTATATATATAGGAGGTGGGCGAAAATCACTACTCCAAACCCTACTGGGTTTGAGCCTCTATCTCAAGTTCAATATCCAGTCCACTATCAGTTAATTGGGCTACAACATGGATCTAGAAGAATATTAAATTGGCCCACTAATTTATTTAATATCCAATATCCAATAAACTTAGAATATAATTAAATAGAGAGAAATTTTAAAATAGACAAAAGCAAATAATTAAATGGAAAAAGCAACAGAATTTAAAATCCACAAGTTATATCGACAATGTGTACTTAGTTTTTGCAACATTCAAGGCCCGGGCTCACCAAATCAAAGTTTTTGTACTTTTTTTTTCAAAAAAGCCTTACACAAAGATGTTTTATTCTACTTCCCAAAATGAAATATTAATGACTAGGGTTTTGAAAATCTTTATTATCCCAACCATCCCAACCACCCTTCTCTCTCTCTTTCTCTGCGATAATTTTGAACATATATCACCCAACTTTCTCTCCTCTTATCATCGGTTATTTAGAACCAAAAATCACCCACCCTTTCTCTTCTCTCTCTTCTTTGATAATCTTGAAGAACCAAGCACTTAAACATCTTGCGATACATTTGAAGAAAAAAAACCAGTTGAAGCCGTCGGGTCTCTCTTTTCTTTGATAATCTCTTTCTCTCTCTCTCGGAACAACCACACGCCGCTATCTCTCTTGGAACTTGGTCGCCGGAAAATGGAAGGAGTGCAAGGACAACCGCCGGACGGGTCTTCTTCTCAAGTAATTTTCCAATGCTCACATTTTTTGGCACGTTTTATGAATGTTTGTGTTAGTCGATGCTATTATGCTTTTATGAAACTAATTAGTCGATGACATTCATGCTAGTGGATGCTATTATGCTTTTATGAAACTAATTAGTCGATGATATTCATGGTTGGTTTTTTGATATTAATTGATGCATGTTATAAAGTAATTGTGGACTAACCGATGCTATTATGTTAGTTAATCGAAAATCATGTGATGTTAATTAATCGAGGACATTCAAATGTTAATCATTGACAGTTAATTATTTAATCGATGAATATATTAAATCAATCGAGGACCTTCATTAGACTAATTGAGGAACCGTAATTTAAACAAAAAAATAATCGAGGTCTTCCTCGATTAATTTAATATAAATTGAGGCCTTCCTCAATTAATTTCAAAAAATAAAAACTAATCGAGACCTTCCTCGATTAATTTAAAAAAACAAAAACTAATAGAGGCCTTCTTCGATTAAGTTAAAAAAAACTAATCGAGGCAGTAATCGATTTTAATTCAAAAAAAAATTAATCGATTAATTTAAAATGAAATTTTAAACAAAACTAGTCGATTAATAGTTATAAAAAAAACTAATGGATTAATAGTTTTAAAAAAATTAATTCTAAAAAAAATTAATCGATTAATTCTAAAAAAAATTAATCGATTAAGTTAAAAAAAACTAATCCATTAATATTTAAAAAAAAACTAGTCGATTAGTTTTAAAAAAAACCTAATAGCCTAAATAAATCTAATTGACAGCTTGCCTCTATTAATTTAAGAATAATCGATGAAGTTTAAAAAAAAAACCTATTACATTAATATTTAATGTAAAAAAAAACTAATCAATTAATATTTAATGTAAATCGATTAATTCTAAAAAAAATTAATTGATTAATTTAAAAAAAACTAATCCATTAATATTTAATGTTAATTAAGATTAATCAATTAATATTTAATGTAAATCGATTAATTCTAAAAAATTAATCAATTAATTTAAAAAAAAACTAATCCATTAATATTTAAAAAAACTAATCGATTAGTTTTAAAAAAAACCTAATAGCATAAATAAATCTAATTTATGGCTTGCCTCTATTAATTTAAGAATAATCGATTAAGTTTAAAAAAAAACCTATTAAATTAATATTTAATGTAAATCGATTAATTCTAAAAAAAATTAATTGATTAATTTAAAAAAAACTAATCCATTAATATTTAATGTTAATTAAGATTAATCGATTAATATTTAATGTAAATCGATTAATTCTAAAAAAAATTAATCAATTAATTTAAAAAAAAACTAATCCATTAATATTTAAAAAAACTAATCGATTAGTTTTAAAAAAAACCTAATAGCATAAATAAATCTAATTTATGGCTTGCCTCTATTAATTTAAGAATAATTGATTAAGTTTAAAAAAAAACCTATTAAATTAATATTTAATGTAAATCGATTAATTCTAAAAAAAATTAATCGATTAATTTTAAAAAAAACTAATTCATTAATATTTCATGTTAATCAATTAATTCTAAAAAAAATTAATCGATTAATTTTAAAAAAAAACTAATCGATTAATATTTTAAAAAAACTAATCGATTAGTTTAAAAAAAAACCTATTACATTAATATTTAATATAAAAAAAATAATAGATGAATATTTAAATAATCGATGAATATTTAATCTATAAAAAGTAATTGATTAATTTAAACAAATCTAATCTATTAATTTAAGACAAATCGATTAATTTTAAAAAATTAATCGATTAATTTAAAGAAAAAACTAATCGATTAATATTTTAAAACAACTAATCAATTAGTTTAAAAAAAATCTAATAACCTAAATAAAACTAATCGATTAATATTAATTGTCCTCGATTAATATTAAATTTAAATTTTAAGAAATTTCAATTTATATGAAATATTAAAAGAATTTACTTCAATAGTTGTAATTTTGAAAATGTTGTTAGATTGCTTGGCGTAGACTGCTGTTACGGAGCCTGAGGCCCTCGGTCGTCGTGTACGCCATATCAGATGTTATTGATATGATCAGAGCCACACTGCTCAAGATTGGTGGTGATGATGCCGTCCGACTATTCAGATCCGGCTGTTTCGGACATTTTCTGGACTACAGGGGTGATGACGTCCAGAAGAGGGTCATTCACGCGTTGATGACGTACGAGTAGACTATGACTTATGTGGTGTTTTTGTTCATTTTGTACTTGAACTTGATTAATGTAAATGTTTTTGTGAACATTAATGTTCTCGTGACAAAACAAGTTGCTTAGTGACAAAATAATCTGATTCGTGACAAAATGAGTTGTTTCGTCAAAAAACAACAACTTCATTTAATTGACTAATGCTCGTCGGCCGACAATCTAATAGGACATGTAGGACGTGTATGCTCCGTACTACCGCAAATGCTACACTTCTTCGGCGCCCTTCTCCGCGGAACATCTACGGGCGGTGAATTCAGATCAACACCGCCAATAGGAAAATAGGATGTGCATACACGTCTGTTGTGCCCCTGTCCATGACATCTAGTGCAAAACTGCCTCCGTGCACTGGATGAGGCCTCAAAGGGGCTCGAGCTTTGGATCTAGATGGACGCCCAACACGTTGTCTGATCTCTGACGCCAAGGCCACTCGTGATCCAAATGCATCGGGCATAATCCATTGTTCTGGATGAGGCAGACCCCTGATGACCAAATTATACATACCGACTAAGCTCTCCGCCTTGTAACACCTGTCCACATTATTATATATCGTCGCCCCAGTACAACTGCAAAAGAGAAAATAAAGTTAAACACACTTGATTAGGTACATGTAAAAAAAAAAGAACAAATAGAGATTTAAATGTCATACTAGATGACCGCTGCCGCGTGAGAACAGGGGATCAAGTCCAGCTCGAACTCACGACAGTCACAGGTCCGGTTCTGAAGATCGACCATGTAGACCTCCCTCCCAACCTTGACTTTCTATAAAGCTGCTAATGTAGTGGGCCGCATGGCATAGCAGCGTCCCTTATCGACGTTCTCCGAAAGCTTCAGCGCGATGCCATCAGTCAACACATGATTCGAGCCCTGTGCTGCCGCACGTCACTCGACGAACCACTGCTCAACAATTGATCTAAACATCTCGAACAGTGAGCAAATAGGTAACCTCCTTGCCCACAATAAATGAGCATTGAGACTCTCCGCCGCATTAAATGTCATGAACCCGTAGCACCGTACGGGATAGTGTGAACGAGCCTAATGCACTGGGCTAATATTACACAGCTTCTGATATGCATTTGGACAGACCTGTTCAATGTCGACATACTCTCCTAAAAGGTGTCTCTCCGATATGCGTAGGGAGCCTCCTGAAATAGCGTCGTCACGTGTTTCCCTCTCTTCTTCATCTTATTATTCAAATGGTAGTAGCATAGTCCGTGTATCGCTCTTAGGAAAACGGCCTCAACGACATTTTTAATGCTCTGATGCTGATCCGAAACGATGATAAGATCATCTATATCACCCAGAGCCATGTACAAGTAGGCCAGGAACCATATCCAAGATTCGTCGTTCTCTATCGGTCCGAGCCCAACTGCAACAGGTAAGATCTATTCGTTGCCATCCTTCATCACAACAACAAAGAGAACCCCCTTGTTCTTTTCCTTCAGGTGGGTCCCATCGATCACAAGTACTGGACGAGCATACTGGAGAAATGCATTGACACACGCACCGAGAGAAATGAATGAATGCTTAAACCGACCATCACTCGTGATCTCCGTGTCTACTACAGTCCTCGGATTCATCAATTGCAGAGTGTGAAGGAAAGCGAGCAACTGTGCGTAGGACTTGTTAAAGTCTCCATATACCATCTGAATGGAAATGTTCCTCGTGTGCATAGCAAAGCTGTAATCGATATGGATGCCAAACTCACGCATAAGCTTTGCCATCATCTCCTTTAGCTTCAGAACAATCCGCTCATCCACCAATCTACGCTTGAAGTATTTTCTGAGCACTTGTGCAGGAACCTGTCACAGAGCAATTCGACCCATATCAAGATGGCATGTGTGAGTGCCGTTGAACTTGTATATTCTCCACATATGCCCATCAGCAACCGCAAAGCACTTGAACGGGCAATCACCGCCATGCTTGCAAACATAGCCCAATCGTGACCTATTCGAGCGATTCACGGCATACTCTACTCAATTCTGCATGCGACAGATACCGACCGCCAGAGCCAGATCATCCTTCATCCGAAAAATAGCTCCCTGGTGCAGTGTATCTGATTCTGGTGCTGGTCCCTCATCCCAAGATAGTGGGCCCGCAATGTCCCAATCAGCAAGGGGAACCACCTAATTGCTCGAAGGCCCGTTAGATCTAAATGGAACACCAGTGGTAGATGGTGGAATGACTCCCGTCAAGCACAACAATCTTTCTGTACGATCAGCAGAAGAATGAAGCCATCCACTGAATTCTGTCAACAGTGACTCCACCAACCTTGTTCTATCATTCACCTATTCTTGTTCTTGTTTTTCTTCTTCTCCCTCTTCTTCTCCTTCTGCCTCTTCTTCTCCTTCTCCGTTTTCTTCTGCAGTAGGACCATGCATCTCTGCATGGTGAAATGAGGGAACATAGTCATCCCTCATAGATGGTCCGGCTTCAGAACTTTCCAACTGTCTTGAAATCACGCACACGACTATCTCAGTAGTCTGCTCGTGAAAAAAATCGAGCAAATCTCCATCATCTTGCAAATATGCTCTGATCTGTCTGCCAGTATTGGTGCTGGTGAGGTAAAATAATTCATACTCGATCCTGTTCAGGTCAGTCCCCAACAACTTGTGAACCTCCCTCACCAGTGAGCTAAAACACAGCTTATCGGATGACATCGTCACGAGTTACTTGTCCCCATCTACATATTTTGATCTCTTCCATCGTCCACTGTGTCGTACAATAATGTGACGTCTAACCATCTGCAATTTATATACAATGCTACATGAAATCACAATTTAACCCTAAACCTTGTTAAACCCTAAGCCCTATTAAACCCTAGTCCCTAAAACCCTAAACCCTAAAACCCTAGTCCCTAAAACCTTAAACCCTAAAACCTATTAAGTCAAATAGCATGAACTAAAAACTTGAATAAAATAATCGATGCTTAATTTAATACTAATCGAGATCGATTAATTTAAAAAATAAAAAAAAAACTCATCGAGTAATTGCATTGATTAATTTTTTTAAAGTATTAAACTAATCGATGTAAGCCTCGATTAATTTAAACTAATCGAGGCTTGCCTCGATTTATTTTAATGAGATAAATAATTATCCTCGATTAATTATATTAATTCTAACTATCCTCGATTAATTAGTTAAATAATTAGCCTCGATTAATTATATTAATTCTAACTATCCTCGATTAATTAGTAAAATAATTATCCTCGATTAGTAGTGCCTCGATTACTTTTACAATGCCTCGATTAATTTAATCTAAACCTCGATTACTTTTACAATGACTCTATTAGTTTTACATGCCTTGATTAATTCAAAACAAAATCAATCAATTAATTTTAAAAAAATTAATATTTAAAACCCTTAATTGAGGACAATTCATAATTAATTGAGTTGAATTCATAATTAATTGAGGCTAGCCTCGATTAACTTTAAATTCACCTCTAATTATTTATAATAGCCTCGATTATATTTAAGTGTTCCACAATTAATTTTTAAAAAATATTTATGTGTTCCTCGATTACATTTAAGCCCACGATTATATTTAAGTGTTTTTTTACAAAGCCCTCGATTATATTTAAGTGTTCCTCGATTATTTAAAAATTAGTCTCGATTAATTAAAAAAATTGCCCTGATTAAATTTGAAATAACCTCGATTAATTCTACGAGCCTCGATTAATTCTAAATAAAACCTCCATGAATTCTAAAATAGCCTCGAATAATTCTAATAGCCACGATTATAGTCTACCACATGCAACTCATCAATATATTAAAGATTAAAGGGTATCACATTTAAATCTCTATCCGTCGCCTATTCTCAAATTAAATCTAACAACACATGAAATATATAATCAAAAACAATAAATATTTGCAAAATAAGTTCAAAAAAATGGAGAGTGCAAAACGTACCTTTGAAAATTTCTCGTGTATTACTTTTTCTTTGATTTTTCTTTCGTCCCTTGCTCCAAAAAATTTCTCCAACTTTTGCTCTTCTTCGTCGATTTGTATTGTAGTGTGAATAAAAACTTTGTATTATAGTGGAAATTTGTATTGTAGTGTGAATAAGCGACCTCAAATGTTAGTCTATTTATTCAAAAATTTCACCTACCTCATTACAAAATATTAAATGTATTAAATTCGGTCCTACCTTCCCCTTCTTTTCATTTAATGAAGCCAATACCCTTTCCTTCTTTTTATTTATTGAAACTCAGTACCTATCTTACACAAGAAATAAATGCATTCATTAAAAAAATCTTGATTAAATATAGGGAACATTACCTCGATTCATTTAACTGAAGGGCTCGATTAAATGATATTAATCGAGATTAGTTAGATATTAAATGTGGCTAGTAATCGAGGCTTTTAAAAAAGATACGAGGCATTTTAAAAAATAATTGAGGAAATTTAAAAAAAATAATCAAGGCTATTAAAAAATAATGGAGGCTATTAGAAAAATAATCGAAACTTGTTACAAATAATTGAGCCATCTTGAAAAATAATCGAGGCTTCTAAAATAATAATCGAGGTAATTTTTAAAAAGGAGACAATTTCAAGAAATAATCGAGGCATTTCAAAAAAATCGAGATAATTTAAAAAATAATCAAGGCTAATAAAGAAAATAATCGAGGCTATTTAATTTAATAATCGAGACTTTTACAAATAATCGAGGCAATTTAATCTAATAATCGAGACTTTTACAAATAATCGAGGCCTCTTAAAAAATAATCGAGGCTTTTAAATTAATAATCGAGGTAATTTTTAAAAAAGAGACAATTTTAAGAAATAATCGAGGCATTTCAAAAGAAAAAATCGAGATAATTTTAAAAATAATCAAGGCTATCATAAAAAATAATAGAGGCTATTTAATTTAATAATCGAGACTTTTACAAATAATCGAGGCATCTTAAGAATCAATCGAGACACTTTTTGAAATCGAGACAATTTGTTGTCAAAAAAATAATCGAGACAATTTTAAGAAATAAATGAGGCTTTTCAAAAGAAAAAATCAAGATAATTTTAAAAATAATCAAGGCTATCATAAAAAATAATCAATGCTATTTAAAGCATAATTGAGGCTTTTTAAAAATTATCGAGGCATCTCAAAAATAATCGAGGCTTCTTCAATTAGGGTTTCGGTTGTTAATCGATTAGGGTTTCGGTTGTTAGGGTTGTGCATTAATAATGTCTGACAAAAGTACAATGTGTCAATTATTGGGTGTGGGAACCAAGTTTAATATAGTACAAATTGCCTAACAAACTACTTGTTTTTAAAAGGTGTTATTTTTTCCCAAAAACTATTTACGACTTTTGTCTACTTTTATCTATTTAGACAATTGAATAAATTAAGTTTTACTTTTATTCCACTAAAGAAGTAAAACTGACCTACCAATTTAATACATATTTACGAATATGCTTTTTCCTTTAGTCCAGCCATTCCCCGTGTTTAAGATATAATGTTCATTAATTAATTATCTCAGCCTCTGACTGCTATAATTAATTAACATCTAAAACCTTGAGTAGTACCACACAAGCTTTACTCATGTACGGAATAAATTCCACCTGCAGGATTTCAACATGAACTTGTGTTTCCTCAAGAGAACATCATCAACCTGGCGCACCAGTACATGGTGCTCATGCATACTGCTCAAGACATCATGTATACATTGTTATTACCCAAGATATCGAATTCAATCTACAAAAAGATCTCACTCATTGATAAATCAAAGTAATAAACAACGCACACATATGCTTGCCAATATCACATGAGTTCAGAACCCGAACTCTGTGGATCTTTATTTTCTCAGTAACTGGGTCAGAGACAGAGAATAGTATCCTATCGTAATCATCCTCAATATACTAACGAGTGTACGAGAATAATCAGTTAGTCAAGGTGTGTTCAGGACCATCTAAGCCGTGAGCTCTTTAATACAATACAAGGTTATAATGATATGATCTCACCGTGTGACTCCCCACACTATATCATCTACAATGTAAGTATATGGAACATTGCATAGAACAATTATATAAAATAATCTAAATGCAAATAGAGACTGCAATAACTTTCATTTCATATCATCATATCATCAGAAAAGTATACAAAGACAAGTCTTCTAGTATACAAAACTAACAATCTCCCACTTATATTTGAAGCATGTCTTTCAAGCTTAATAATTAACTGGCTAACTCTCCAATCAAAATTATCAACTCAAACTGCGCCACTGGGTCTGCATCTCATTCCCATTTTCTCCACGTGACCATCAAAGGTCTTAGCCAGCAGGCTCTTCGTGAATGGATCAGCCAAGTTGTCATCCGATGCAATCTTGACCACGCCACGTCTTCTCTCTTAACGATTTCTCGTTTAAGATGGTACTTTCTATGTGTTTACTTGCCTTGTGGGCTCTGGGTTCCTTCGAATTTGCCACTGCACCGGAGTTATCACAGTATATCATGATAGTCCTAGGCAAATCAGGAACCACGCCCAAGCCCACTAGGAATCCGTGGAGCCAGACAACCTCTTTTGCAGCCTCAGAGGCAACTACATACTCGGCTTTCATGGTGGAATCAGCAATGCATTTCTGCTTACTGCTTCTCTATGCAATGACTCCACCTCCTAATATAAACACATAGCCCGAGGTAGACTTACTCTGATCTTTGTCAGATTGAAAATCTGAGTCCGTGTAACCCAAAGGCACTAGACTATCAGAGCGGAAAACTAACATGTAATCTCGAGTCCTTTTAAGGTACTTGAGAATGTTTTTGACCGCAGTCCAGTGACCTTGTCCAGGGTTAGACTGATATCTACTTACCATGCCAACGGTATAGCATATATCAGGCCTAGTGCATAACATAGCATACATCAAACTTCCCACAGCCGAAGCATATTGTACTTTCTTCATTTTCTCTATCTTAGACTGTGTTTTGGGGACACATTTCTTTAGATAGATGAATTTCATGCCTGTAAGGTATAAAACCTTTCTTAGAATCTTGCATGCTAAACCTAGCTAGCACTGTATCGATATAAGTCGCCTAGAATAGACATAACATCCTTTTATGGCGATCTTGAATGATCTTGATGCCAAGAACATGTCCGACTTCACCCAGATCCTTCATATCAAACTGCTCGAACAACCACACCCTAATGTTTGACAACACCTTATTTTTTCTAATAAGTAAGATGTCATCAACATAAAGTATGAGGAATGCCACCACGTTTTCGTCACATTTCTTGTACACACAGCTCTCATCCGGACTTTACATGAATCCATATTACTGGATAACCTCGTCAAATCAGATGTTCCAAGATCTCGATGCCTGCTTAAGTCCATAAATAGATCTCTTAAGCTTACACACCAAGTGCTTTTGGCCCTTAGCAATGAATCTCTCTGGTTGCTTCATGTGAATATTTTCCTCAAGACTCCCGTTTAGGAAAGCTGTCTTGACATCCATCTGCCAGATCTCATAATCCAAATGAGCGGCAATAGACAAGAGAATCCGGATTGACTTAAGCATGGCTACCAGTGAAAAGGTTTCCTCATAATCGATCCCTTCTTTCTAAGTATACCCTTTTGCCACCAATCTTGCCTTGAAGGTTTCCACCTTCCCGTCAGATCCTCTCTTGCGCTCGTAGACCCACTTACAGCTAATGGGTTTTACCCCATCTTGTGGTTCTACAAGTTCCCAGACTTGATTGCAATCCATAGATCCAATCTCAGACTCCATTATAGTTTTCCAAGAATCCGCATCTTTATCTCGAATTGCATCGTCATAGGTCCTGGGGGCCAATTCATTTAGTCCCTCGGGGAAATCTGAAGCCTCTTCCAGACCAATGAATCTATCAAGTTGGTGTACAACCCCCCCACTGCGACGAGGCAGTTCCTGTACTTCTGTGACACGTTGTGCAGTGTTTGGTGATTTCTCTTTTTGTACAACCGGTATAGGATTTGATCCCCCCTAACTCCTCAAGGATGATTTGACTCCTTGGTTTGTGGTTTATAACATAGTCTTCTTCTAAGAATCGAGCATTGGTGCTAACAATGATCTTCTGATCCTTAGGACTATAAAATAAACCACATTTTTGTTCATCTAGGATATCCAACGAACAGCCTTACATCAGTAAGAGGATCCAGCTTATCAGCTTCCTTGTCCAATACGTGTGCTGGGCTACCCCAAATCTGAATATGGTTCAAAATGGGCTTTCATCCAGTCTATAGTTCTGTGGGTGTAGCAGGAACTGATTTCGATGGAACCAAGTTAAGAATATAGGCTGCTGTTTCCAGGGTATATCCCCAGAATGAAATGGGCAACTCAGAATAACTCATCATCGATCTAACCATCTCTAACAGTGTTTGATTCCTACTTTCTGCCACGCCATTCTGCTGTGGCGTTCCAGACGCAGTCAACTGGGATATAATCCCATTCTCTGCCATATAATCCCTAAATTGTCTTGAGAGGTACTTGCCACCATGATCATAATGTAGTGACTTGATACTTCTATCTGTTCGTTTCTCCACTTCCGCCTTAAACTCTTTGAATTTCTCAAAGCATTCAGACTTGCGATGTAACAGGTAGATATAACTGTATCTAGAGTAATCATCAATGAGAGTAATGAAATACTCGAACCCTCTTCGAGCTTGAACTGACATAGGGCCGCATAGGTCAGAGTGAATCAAATCTAATAGCCCTTCGGATCTATTTCCTTTTGACTGGAAATGACACTTGGTCATTTTACCTTCCAAATAGGATTCACACAAAGGAAATGATTCCAGTACCAAAGAAGAAAATGGTCCATTGTTTACAAGCCTTTGTATCATCTTAAGGTTAAAATGACCTAGCCTTAGATGCTAAAGATAGGTTTGATTCAATTCCGAAGGTTCTTTTCTCTTGTTAGGGTTTATGATCGATGTATTCAAAAGTTGCCTTTGCGTAGTGTTTTTAATTGGTTTAAGAAAGTATAAGTGTCCATCCAATGTGCCAGAACAGATAAAATGTTTACCACTAAAGATAACTACTTTGTTATCAAAAGAAACAGAATATCCATCCATAATCAATTTAGAAACTGAAACCAAGTTTCACCTAAAACCAAGCAAATAAAGACAATCTTTCAAAATCAAAGTTCTATCACTACTGAAAGGTAAAACAATGTCTCCCACTGCAACAGCCGCCACTCTCGTAGCATTGTTCATGTAGATGGTGATCTCATCCTCACTCAACCGTCTTTTTACTAGGAACCCCTGTAAAGACATGCAAACATGATCAGTAGCTCCAGTATCTACTACCCATGACTGGGTAGAACAAGTTGCTAAACATGTTTCTACAACCAGAGTGTGAGATGTACCTCTATTCTTCTTCTTGTTAGGACACGCTGCCTTTCAGTGACCTAGTTGACCGCACTTGAAGCACTTAGTCTTCGATTTGAAGGAGAAATCTTTGCCTTTAGTTTTTTTACCTTAGACGCCTCATCTGTAGCCTTCTTAGGTGCGTTTTTCTTCTTTCTTTTTCCACCAGAAGAAGACGTGCCTCTTTCAGCTATGTGGGCCTGAGGATCACTCTTTTGGAGTAATTCAGCCGCCTAAAGATCTATAAGCAGTTCAGTCAGGCTGACATCCCTTTTAATCATGTTAAAATTCAGCCTGAACTGCTCAAACTTCAAGGACAAGCTATGAAGAACAATGTCGATTTGAGAATCGCCATCTAGCTCTCCACCCAATGTCTCGATCTCAGATAAATACCCCATCATCGTGAGAACGTGATCCCTAACAGGTGTGGAGTCAGATATTCTCACATCCATTAGCTTCTTCATTGCCAAATGGTGTACCGAGCGGTTCTGATGATCGAATAGCTGCCTAAGATTGTACATGATATCATAAGTGGTTTTTATAGGCTCATGCTGATGTTGCAGCACACTTGACATAGATGCCAAGATGTAACAACGTGCTATCTCATTAGATCTAACCCACTTATCATATGCAACCTTTTGGGCTTCATCAGAACCCTCATCTGGCTGTGGAGGACAAACCTCATCAAGTAAAAACTTGTGTCCCTCAGCAACAAGAACTAAGTTAAGGTTATGAAGCCAATCATTGTAGTTTTCACCGATAAGTTTGTTTTCTTTGAGGATTGAGGACATATTGGAGAGTACCATTGATGATATGAAATAACTGAAAATAAAACATGGAGTACAGTCACAAAACATGTTTAGGATAAACAATATATAATCAAAAAACCTCACAAAAATTATATACTTTTCCACCGACACTTTAAAAATGTCTTTTATAAGCCACGATAGTGTGGACGTTTATAAAATTCATTTTTAAATAGGTTAAATCTTTAATTTTCCTCCAGTTGAGTTTTCTTACAACAAGCAAATTAATAGCCGGATAATAAACACGGTCATGTAATCGTCTAACTGATAAGCCATGATCGTGTGTACGTTTATCAATAAATTATATCTAAGTGTGCACACCATTATCTTCACACCAAGAACACAACTTGAATTTAACTGCTCCAAATAGAGGAGTCAGTTAGTCCTAATAGTGTTCTACATCTATCCATTTAGGAGATTTAATTTCTAGAGAAATCTGTGATATGACACATCCGATATGGAGGAAGACTGATGTCAACGCGCATACCCATCACTTCTCAATTAAACCAGATTTAATGGAGACCGTATGATATTTCTACATACTTTGGTATGAATCTCTCCCACTTAGTTATTTATGTTTGAGGCTTCATTTTATCTCATTATGAAATATGCAAACATCACATAAAATGATAAACATCCATTGCATGCTTCAACATAATAAGCAACAGTAATATTCCAACTATCATGGCTTATATCTCATGTTGATTGATGAGATAAAAATAGAAAGTTAGCTCCAGAAATAGGGCTTGGCCGCCGTCCCCTTCACCGCGCCTCGCCGAAAACCCTAGCTCCATTTTAGGGTTTTGGGATGTGAAGCGGTGAACCTTCCTTTTTGGTGTTGAACTACTTTCCTTCCTTTGAGTTGATCTCTGATCTTTATTCAATACAGACTATCTATTCTAAAAGCAAAAAAATCTAATCTTGCTAGAATAAAAATTACAACTCAAATACTCAGTCTAGCAACTTTATATCTATTACATTAAAACAATGTAAAATAAAACCTAGACCTAATCCAAGAATTTTCTCATGGATTAAAATCACGTAGCCAAACCGGCATACGACCATCATTCATTCAACATAAACATACATCACATAAAATAAATGAGCCATGATAGTTGGTAAACCTGCAAACAAACACAGTCTATAAATCCAACAATCATATATTATATGATCCACATAAAATAACATATGATATCTATGCATGAATATTAAAAATATTGAATTTAACAATTAATTAAATTAATTAATTCGATATTATCCACAAGATAAAAATTGGAAATTAAAATAATTATCCACCAATTTATATATTGATGTTTTCGAAAATAACCTTAAAATAAATCTGAAAAATTATTTAAAATTATCCACCAAATTTATTTAATATTTTCAAACCACCCTAATTCAATAATAATTGGATATCTTGATATAAATCAAAAATCTAATCCAAATATTATCCATAAGAATTGATAAACTCGTAGTTTACATGCATTTTGGGTGTGTTTTATGCATATTTTAGTACAGTCACGGGTTTATTGAGCTTTGATTGGAAAATCGCTTAAAATGGACTGATTTTGAGGTATACAAAGTCACCGAGTGGAAATAACACATGAGTCGAGGTTGGGAAGGTGAAAATAGGACAAAAATGGATTGAAGCCGCAGCATGTAAAACGGCACGGTCTGTGCCGACTTGGCACGGCCCGTGCCGTAAGACGTTGTTAGCCCAAACTCTCGGTACTCGGGGCACCGTCCATGCCACTCCGGCACGGCCTGTGCCATTTGCCGACAAAATGGCTGACGTGATTGTGATATGGCACGGCCCATGCTATTTTTATCCGGAAATTTTTAAGTTTTACCTTTTTGAGATTTTGTTTTCCTCGACTATTTAAGGGTCTTTTGTGCACAAAAAAGGGCACTTTTTACCCTATTGAAGAGCAGATGAAGCAGAGGAACGACGGAAGAACATCAGAGATCAACTAAGAGAGAAGATTCAGCCAGCATAAGTTGTTTCTTAATTTTAGTTTGCTTTAATCATGTTATCTACAATTGTTTGGTTATTTCCTTTGGTTTGTAATCCGAACATGAGTGGTGACGCGCGGTCATTTCGCGCTCAAAATGTAATGCTCCTGTACCCACAGCGAGCGTAACTAGCTATGAGTAAGGGTCGATCCCATAGAGAGCTGATGCAATCGTACTTTCAAGTCACCAATCACAAAAAGGGGGTTTTGGTACCGTGGTCACAATGATGAAATTAAATCTACAAAAAGAAACTAGAGAAATATCAAATAATAAAAGGTTCCGGAACTTGAACTAGAATCCAGTTTAACTCACACTCACTCGATCATGGGCACAACGGTTTTTCTACATAATTAAGTCACCTAGTTATGGAGACCGGATTCCTCGCTACGTCTCCTTATTCATCTGTTCAGATTAGGTTTAAAGGTGATTCCTCGTCCATTAAACCCTTAACCTATCACCCACCCCCCAGTTCCCCAAAGAGATGTAGATGAATAGGAAGCAGTGTGCCCTAGACGAACCCAAGTTTACTGTGTTTACTGATTCCTCGTGTGCCCACAGTAACCCACTGATTTCCTAGTTACCGTTTGAATTAACACACAGTCATAATTCGCTAATCCAATTAACCCTGGTGTGCCCTCTACAACTAAAGAGTGATCAGCCACATTAGTTATATCAAACTCACGCTCACTTGGAATAAGAACAAAAATCGGCAGAAACCTAATCGTGCAGTAATGTGCCCACACAGCCTCACGAGTATTTAAGTGTTTTGTTAAACCTTCATCTTTAGTTCAAATTCCGGAATATAGATCTAGCTACTCATATTATAAAGAACTGTAAAGACATAAAATAAAGACATGATAAATAAGAAAAACTTACTAGAATTGAATAAAAACTCGTCCAACACCAACGATGAACAACAACAACATTAAATATAAATCCTAACCCATGTGGGCATAAGGCCCCTAGATTGTCTTGCTGCCGGAGCAACGCTAAAACTAAACTAATTACAGAAAATAAAAGTTCAGAAAAAATAGGATACGAAGTTCTCTTGTTCTAATTATCAAACTAGTATATAAAAGAGTACAAAAGATCAATTCAAATCCCCAAAAAATGAGGGTCTCCAATATCTGCCAGATTCGCTATGCCCCGCTGGAATCTGTCTGGATAAGGAAACTTCCTTATCTGCTGGATCTCCGTGCCCTACTGGACTCTGACTGAATAAGGAAACTTCCTTAGGTGGTGGGATGAATCTTGATATTTCAAGGATGCCATCCTTATCTTCCAAATTACTTCCCAAGAGTCCATCTACGAACAACCTTCCCTCCTTCCATTCAGATTTCGAAATCAATCAAGTTTTCATGCCAACTTTAACTTCTTTCAACAGAATCCCACTTTTTTCGGGAATGCCCACTTTACTGCCTCCTCTGAATCTGCGCGAGTACTGTGGGCATAACATCTTTTGCTCAGGTCGATTTTCATCTGAGATGCCCATTTCATCCATTTCAGTTAAATTGAAGGCCAAAATGCCTCTTTCGCCAGATTTCACTCCTGCCATGCCCCAAACCACTTTCCTGGTTATTTTCTGACACAAAAGACACTAAAAATGACATTTAGAGCAACTAAAATGCCCAGAAAAATGCGAAATAAATGGACTTATCAAGTGGATAAACATCATGAGGTTCTAGGGTTTGCTACAAGTATGGATTTATGACTTTTGATTTTTAATATTGTTCCATTTCTTAATTTGCTTATGTTTCCTGGATTTAATTGTCTTGTGAATTTATTTGGCCAATAAACACGCA
Organism: Perilla frutescens; assembly: GCA_026008535.1. NCBI lineage: Eukaryota > Viridiplantae > Streptophyta > Magnoliopsida > Lamiales > Lamiaceae > Perilla > Perilla frutescens. Next base: position 45,472,881 of record BRKX01000010.1, on the reverse strand, counting down.
TGTTTAGTTGATTGTTTATCACTCGAGAGAGTTTAAATAAATTAATAGAATATGAGTACATAACACATGAATGTCAAATCGAGAGAGTGGTAATTTATGTGAGAGTAATAATCTTGTGTTCGTTTTGGAGTTAAATGACGAATTGAAATCGAAAGACAAAATTTGGCATTTGATCTACGTTTAAAACTTACTCGAGAGAGAGGGTTTAGACACTGTCGTGATTCTCTGCAGATTTAGGAATTAAAAATGGTTTAGTATGTTAATTGAAGTTGATAAATCCATATGCGTGTATTCCTTGAAATCCGTTTATCTTTATAGTTCATTGTCAGTTTTTTTGTGATTCTGTTCTCCCACTATTCAATTTATTAGTGTCGTTTGTTTAGTTTTATTTAAAGCATACAATATATGTTCTGCTTATCTATCTAGAGATGAGTAATTTATAATTGGGTATTTAATTAGATTGCACGTCTAGTCCCTGAGGATACGATATCTGTTCTCACCGTGTTTTACTATAATTTGCCTCGTACACTTGTGGGTCATTTTTAAGTGAAATAAAAGAGCGAATAAATTTTTGGCCCCGTTGCCGGGGACTAGAGCAATTCTGATTTCTATTTGATTCGATTATTCCACTTTACTTTAGATTGTATTTTTAGTATTTTTTTACTTTTAGTTCATCGGTTATTTAGTCTCTGCTGCGTTTTAACTTTTATTGTTTAACAGGTAGTTTATGAACTTGCGGTCTAAAGGCACAACTGATTTTGTACCTTTTGATCCTGAGATCGAGGCCTCTGCTAGACACTGGCACACAGAGAGGAACAGAGCTGTGAAGATAGTAGCTACTAGGAAAGAGAAAATGGCTGCCATGCGCCGCGAGATGGACGAGCTCAGGGCATTACTGAGGCAACAGCAGCAGCAAGAACCACAGGCTGTAGCACCACCGATTCATCAGGCTTTGGAGCCTGAAGCCACGGGGCATTATGGTAGCCTGAATATGCCGGCCATCGATGCTAACAACTTTGAGCTAAAGTCGGGACTCGTTCTGATGGTGCAACAGAATCAGTTTGGAGGTGGAGCACTGAAGGATCCGCATACACATCTGGCACAATTTCTTGAAGTATGCAGGACTGTCAAGATTAATGGAGTTGGAGCAGATACTATTCAGCTCCATCTTTTCTCGTTCTCGTTGCGAGATAAGGCAAAATTATGGTATCAATCTCTAGGTGCTGATTCTGTCAGTACATGGCCTAAGCTGTCTAAGCGCTTCTTGCCGAAGTATTGTCCTCCGAGCAAGACACTGAGGATAAAAAATGAGATCACACAGTTTAGGCAATTCGACCAGGAGCCGTTTCATGAAGCATAGGAGAGATTCAAAGATCTCATTCGGAAGTGCCTGAAACATGGGGTCCAGTCTGATCAGCAAATATGTTATTTCTACAATGGACTGATGGAAGCCACACGTGACAAGATAGATGTTGCTGCGGGTGGGGTCTTGTTAGAGATGTCTGCAGAAGAAGCCATAGCATTATTGGAAAGGATGGCATCGAATAGTGCTCAGTGGCCATCACAGAGAAACTCGGTTCCTCGGGTAGCCGAAATTTCATCGTCCTCTGATGATCTGAAGGAATTGCAGCTCAAATGTCTACTATGGTGAAGGCTATTATATTGTTAACAAAGAACAGTGCTCTACCATCTGAGGTAGCACTAGATCATGTAGCTGCAGTTCATGATGGTCCAGCAGACATCAATTACATGCAGAGACGTGGCTACAATAATAACTACCAACAGAACCAAGGCGGTCCGCAGTATGGAAATCAGGATAGGCTCAACTATTCCAACCCCAACAATTTTCAGCAGCCACCTCCTGGTTTCTCCACCACAAATGGAGTTATAACTGAATGAAATAAGCCAGATTTGGAGGACATTCTGGGATCATTCATGCAAGCCACCAAGTAGAGGATGGATACAGAAGCTGCAAAGGTTGACAACTTGGCTATCTCATTCAACAAGTTCTCAACCAACGTTGGAGCACAAATGAAATTGTTAGAGATGCAGGTTGGCCAGATTGCTAAGGCTGTAGGAAATCATCAGCCAAAGGGACAATTTCCAAGCAATACTGAGATAAATCCAAAGGAACAGTGCCAAGCTGTTCAGTTGAGAAATGGAAAGCAATATGACGGCCCTAAGATGCCAATGCAAGTTGAGCAGACTAGTGGAAAAGCAGATGTAGAGGGTAAAGAAGGGGTAGAGAAGACACCAGAGATGGTCAAGGAGTCTAACACAAGAGCTGGCGTAGCTTCCTCTAAATATGTGCCTCCTCCTAAGTATGTTTCACCATTGCCATTTCCACAAAGGCAAAAGAAGCAAGCTAAGGATGCTCAGTTCGCCAAATTTCTTGATATTTTCAAGAAATTGTCCATAAATATTCCTTTTGCCAAGGTAATTGAGCAGATGCCCAATTATGCCAAATTTCTGAAGGACATCGTGGCTAAGAAGAGAAGGATTGAAGAGTATGAGACGGTGAATTTGACTGAAGAGTGCAGTGTTATCCTTCAACGAAAGCTTCCTCAGAAGTTAAAGGATCCGGGAAGCTTCACAATCCCATGCATGATTGGGAGCACTTACTTCAATAAAGTGCTCTGTGATTTGGGGGCTAGCATTAATCTGATGTCGATGTCCATCTTTGAGAAGCTTGGTTTGGGAACAGTGAAGCCATCATTTATCATGTTGCAGCTTGTAGATAGATCTGTAAAACATCCCAAGGGGATCGTAGAAGATGTGCTAGTCAAAGTTGACAAGTTTATTTTTCCAGTAGACTTTGTCGTGTTGGAGATGGAAGAGGATCACGAGGTTCCTCTGATTCTAGGCAGACCATTCCTTGCTATAGGCCGAGCCCTCATTGACATGCAGAATGAGGATTTGACACTTCGAGTAAATGATGAGCAAGTGGTCTATTCTATCTATGATGCTATGAAGTTCCAAGGGGAGACGGAAGAATGCAAATCCATCGATGTTATTCAAGCTTGTGTAGATGCAAAACAAGCCAGAAGCTTTCCCTCTGATCCTTTGGAATTTTGTCTTAGCAATTCTATTTTTTCTTGCATTTCAATTATTGACTTTGATAATGTTGATTTATTTGAGAGTGTGAGTATTTTGCAGACCTTTGACGAGCTCGAGATGGAGGAACCACAATTCGAGAGCTTGTGGAGCATTAAGGAGGAAGAAAAAGCATCTGAGACTAAGCCGGTCGAGGTAGAAGAGGCGCCTCATCTGAAAGAACTTCCAGGTCATTTAATGTATGCATATTTGGGTAAAGGTAAAAATTTTCCTCTGATTGTGTCATTTGCATTATCTGATAGTGAGTTGAGTCAGTTACTTGATGTACTTAGAGAATATAAATCTGCTATAGGTTGGTCTCTAGCTAATTTGAAGGGAATTAGTCCATCTATTTGCATGCATATGATTTTGATGAAAGAGTCATATAAGCCTTGTGTACAACATCAGCGTCGTCTTAATCCAGTTATGCAAGAGGTAGTGAAAAAGGAAGTTCTTAAGTGGCTTGATCATGGCATTGTATTTCCTATTTCTGATAGTGAATGGGTATGTCCCACCCAAGTGGTCGCAAAGAATGGGGGTAATCACTGTGGTGAAAAATGAGCAAACTAGGGAAGTTGTGGCTACAAGGGTAGTTAATGGTTGGTGAATTTGTATTGACTATAGAAAATTAAATAAAGCCACCCGAAAAGATCACTTTCATTTGCCTTTTATTGATCAAATGTTGGATAGGTTAGCTGGGCATGAATTTTACTATTTTTTGGATGGTTAATCTGGATACAATTAGATTGCCATTGCTCATGAGGATGAACATAAAACTGCTTTTATTTGTCCTTATAGTGTTTTTGCTTTCTGAAAAATGTCTTTTGGCCTGTGTAATGGGCCTGCTACCTTTCAGCGTTGTCTGATGGCCATCTTTCATGATTTAATTGAAAATATTATGGAAGTGTTTATGGATGACTTTTCTGTGTATGGCTCATCATTCGATCATTGTCTGCATAATCTCACTCGTGTTTTACATAGATGTAAGGAGACTAACTTGGTTTTGAATTGGGAAAAATGTCATTTTATGATTAGAGATGGTGTTGTGCTTGGTCATCATATCTCTGCTGCAGGTTTGGAAGTTGATAGAGCGAAGGTATTAGCCATTGAAAAATTACCTTCACTAGCCAACGAGAAGGCATTAAGGAGCTTTCTTGGGCATGCCGGGTTTTACAGACGATTTATTGCATTTTTTTCTAAAATTGCACAGCCTATGTGCCGGTTATTAGAAAAAGATTGTCCATTTAAGCGCTCTTGTGTTGGTGACTCCAGATTGGACGCAGCCATTTAACCTTATGTGTGATGCTAGCGATTACGCCTTGGGAGTGGCGCTTGGTCAAAAGCGGGAGAAGCTGTTCCACGTGATTTGCTACACTAGCAAGATGTTCAATGCAGCTCAAAGAAATTATACCACCACCGAGAAGAAAAATGTGGGCAGTGGTTTTCACTTTTGACAAATTTCGGTCCTATTTGATCGGTACCAAGATGATTGTCTACACTGACTACGCTGCTATTCGATACCTTTTTGAGAAAAAGGATGCCAAGCCTAGACTAATTCGGTGGATTTTACTTTTTCAAGAATTTGATTTTGAGATTCGAGACTGAAAGGGCTGTGAGAATGTGGTGGCAGATCATCTCTCAAGGTTGGAGACAGATGAGAGCCGCATTGAGAATCGGGCTCCCATTGAAGAGGTGTTTCCAGATGAAGAATTGCTGGTGGTCGAGTCTAGCTTCCCATGGTATGCAGACTTCGTGAACTACTATTACGAAAAACTATCAAGGAACCCCTAGATAAGGTTTTGATGAAATGTCAAAACTATTCCTAAAAAACTGACCAAGATCCAAGTGGTAGATCCGAGCTAACGAATTCAGAGCCTCAAGAAGGAACTCAACTGAAGCAAGAGTCAACACAACTGGAGCATGGTCAACCAGCTGGAAGGATACGCCAACCAGTCAGAACTCAATCCAACTAAGGGTTAAAAGAGTCGAACCAGTCAAAACAAACTGACAGCTAAGTCAGCTGAGTTGAGAGAAAAATAAAAAAGAGTGAAGAAACTGATAAGAGATCAGTTTAACTGAAGACTGGAAGTATCCAGCTGATGGCCAAACTTAACTTTAGCTGAACTGAAGTAGATAGACGAATCAATCAAAGGCCAGAACTGAAGTCAGCCAGCTTGTAGGAGAAAACAAGCAAACATCTGACTAGGAAGCTCGAGAAAGATCAATCAAACTGACAAGCTAGCCAACAGCTTGTGATCAGTTAAGCTGACAAGAAAGCTCAAGAAAGACCAGTTGAACTGACAAGCTATTCAACAGCTTGTGATCAGTCGAACTGGAAGAAGAAGCTCAGAACTGCCAACTGGAGTGATGACCGAACTAAGCAGACAAGCTCAGAACTGCCAACTGGAGTGATAACCGAACTAAGTAGACAAGCTCAGAACTGCCAACTGGAACTCAAACTTGCTAAACTGGAGCTCAGAACTGCCAGCCAGAGAGTCCTGGAGTTAATGCTCAAATGAAGATCTTGGAATAAATGCTCCAGCAGAGATCCTGGAATTAAATATTCAACAGAGATCGATTGGCAAAGCAACGGCTACTGGAATTAAATATCCAACAGAGATCGATTGGCAAAGTAACGACTACTTCAACAAAAAGCTCCAATGATCATAAAGACCATCTACCATTGATGAACCAACAGAGCCACCGATCAATGGAACTCAACGGTCACAAAATCACTTCTCTATAAAAGACGAGTGAATCAAAGTTTTCAAATGACTTTTCACGACTTTCATTCTTGAAACCTTCATTCAAGTTGTGTCAACTTACAACTGAGCTTTCTTTCTCCCTCCCACATAACTCAAGTTCAGCATTTGCTAAACCTGCGAGAGTCCAACTGAGAAGAAGAACCTAGAAAATCAAAGCATTCAGCTAGCTGTTGATAATCCAGCCAGAGCAACCTTCTCAGTTCCAGTAATAGATCGATCAACTACCCAACTCAATTGAAGGAGCACATCAGTTGATATCCCCTATTCAAGACTAACCTCTGGAAGATTGAAAGAGATCTAAAACCTTGTAAAGATGTCAATAGCACCTACCTCCCTAGGGAGCAGTTAGGGACTGCAAGTGTGAGCCATCGATCTGCTGAGGTAGTGAGCAGTTACCAGGTTCAGCCAACTGTCCTTCATTGTATAATTTGTAAAGAAACTCAAGTTATATAGTGGAGTTACCCTTCTGCGGAAGGAAGAGATGACGTAGAAGTTTGAGACTTTAAACCTCTATAAATCGTTTGTGTGCTGTACTATTTTGCTTATACTCGCATATCTTTGAACTGTACACAAGCTCACACAATCTGCACCCAAGCTGTCTAAAAAGTGCTCAACTGATCTGTGCATAGATAAGTTGCTAAGCGAGTTAAGGGACCTTATCATTCCGTATTTGAAGTAAAGTTTTTATATCAGTTTATTCACTCCCCCTCTAAACTGACATCGACTCGTCCGGGACCAACAAGTGGTATCAGAGCGGTTGATTCTAAGGATCAGCCATTTCTGCAGATCAACTGAATCAGATCTACTTATCTGTACTAACATTTCAAGCTATGGAAAACCGTAAGCTACCTTTGTTTTCAGTTGAGAATTATGATAATTGGAGCAGGAGAATAAAGGCGCATCTATGCTCGATCCATGAAAACATGTGGGAAGTTATTGAAGATGGTCCAATCATTATCATGATGGACAATGAAGCCCACATAGTTGATCTCAATTAACTAGCCAGGATCCCAAAGCCAACTAATCTTCTCACCAACGAAGAGAAGAAGTTGAAGAATCTAGAGTTTGTTGCTCAGGCTGCACTATTTCAAACTCTAGATGAAGACAGAATGAAGGACACAAAGAACTGCACAATTGCCAAGGAGATATGGGACTTACTAGCAGATCTATGCCAAGATTCCGAAGCCAATAAAGGAAACAAGCTCCAACTAGCAGTCGACAGATACGAGTCCTTCAAAATGTAGCCAGAAGAGTCCATCTCAAGCCTTGAAACCAGATTTCTAGGCATCATCAGTGAGATGACCAACCTGGGAAGAAGTTATCCCAATTCTGAGATGAACTCCAAAATTTGGATAATCTCACCGAAGAATGGGATATGAAAGTGATCGCTACAAAAGAATCAAGAAATCTGAATAGTATCACTCCCAGAGAACTGTTTAGCTCTCTCAAAGCTCATGAGTACAGCCTAAACCGGAAGAAGGAAGCATCAACATTATCAGCTCAAGATGCAGCCTTCTGTGGTGAAAGGAACCGGTTTAGAGATACTCGAGGAAAGAACAACTTCCGGCCCAGAAGCTCACCAGCTAGAGAGAATCAAGGCGGATCTTCATCCAAACGAAGAAGAGACACAACCGAAAAGAAGGAAAACATGACTGAAGACATCAATGATCAAATTCAGTCAGTTACCAGGTTGTTAGAAAAGCTAAAGAAAGTCAGGGATAAACAATCAGTTCCACTTCAAACTGATGAAGTCCCAAAAGATTAGAGAACTTATCAACCAGTTGAATGACCAGCTGAACCATTAAGAGGTGGCAATCGAAATCTAGGAGAATGCTTTCACTGCCACAAACAAGGACATTACAAATATGAATGTTCAAAACTCCCTAAAGACAAGAAGGCCAAAGTGAGGAAAAGTTTCTTCAAAATGAAAGCAATGATTACAAACTTTGAGAATGACGTGCTAGACGATTCAGACTATCCATCTGGAATTGATTCTGACGGCTACAGCTTAGATGATGAAGCGTTATTCTGCCTCATGGCTGACAATGATGAAGTGGTTAGTACAGCTGATTCTCAAACCTCTTTCTATCATATTAATGAAGCAACTATCTCTAGCAATAAACTTGACATGAAACTTATGATGCTAGAAGATCAATTAGCTTCAATATCCTGCTTGCATGTTGAATTGAGAGATGAAAATAATGAACTGAGGAATAGAGTTAGAAAACTGAGCATTGATCATGTAAGAATGAATTATCTTGAATCTCAGTTTGTGGAACTTGAAAAGTTGAAATTGAGAACTGTTGATCTAGAAGTTGAGAATCAAAAACTCAAGCAAGAGATCCATGAGAGAAGTAACTCTCAAGTTCAAAAAGGGATCTCAAATTCTAGATGAGATATTGAATCATCAGAGAACCGGAACCAGCAGCACATGTCTGGGATACAACAAGTTCACTGCCTTAGAGAAAGGAAAGGCAGTTGCTCAACCCAGTGATAAAGGAATCCTAAAAGGATTCACCAGATCAATTCATGATCAGCCAGCTGAGACATCCAAAGACAAAGAAATATTGAGAAATTCTCAAACTCAGCCCAGACAATTCAGACAGTTCTCCTAACCAAAAACACCAGGTCAACTAAAGCCAAAATTCCAGTCAAGACCATCAGTTCATAAAAACCAATCCTTTCATTCAAGGTCTTCAGTTCAACAGAGACCATCAGCTCAGAAAAAACCACCAGCTCAACACAGAATGCCCCCAAGGCAAACTGATAGATCAGTTTTCTTTAGAAAGAAAAACCAGTTTAGATCTCAAGTCTATCCTACTATGAAGTTCAATTAAAACACCTATAAAAGAGATCAAAGAAACTCGTTTGAACCCTACTATCACTATAATGAGTACCTGGATTCTAGAAATGAACCGAGAGTTGATATAAAAGGGTTCAATCAAGTAAACTGGAAACATACAAGGCATTGGCCTGATCAAAGAGCTCAAAGGTCTCAAGATAAAAGTATTTTAGTTGAATTGTTTTATCCTACTAACTCTCAACGCAGGTACCATTCAACTGATTCAACTCAAAATAGAAGAGTTGAAAGAAAATCTAAACTGATCAAGGGATCAAAATCAGTTGGATCTTTGAATGATAAAAAGCTGAAAGTTTGGCCAGTTTGGATTCCAAAGAACTTGATGTATCAACAAGGACCCGATATGAAACGGGTCCCTAAATGCTAATCCTTATTTTTACAGGATAAGAGCATCCTATCTATGAAGAAAACTAAATAGACAAGTCAACTGGAGCAATTCTTCTTATTGGCATAAGGAGAGGCAACATGTATATTGTTGACTGGTCAACCGGCTACTCGAAAGCTTGCTTCTTTTTCAAAAGGATCGACTGAAGCAAGTTGGCTATGGCATCGACGACTGAACCACCTCAACTTCAAAACTATCAACTACCTGGCCAAGAAAGAGCTAGTTGAGGGGCTTCCCAAGGAGATATATAAGAAAATAGGTGTGTGTGGACCATGCCAAAAAGGGAAGCAAGTGAAGTCATTCTTCAAGAATAGGAGTCATCCACCAGGAACAACTAAATGCCTTCAACTGCTACATATGGATATGTTTGGTCCAGTTAGACCACAGACCCCAAAAGGCAAAAGATTCACACTCGTAGTAGTTGATGATTTCTCAAGATGTACATGGGTGGAATTCTTGAGGAGTAAAGATGAAACTTACGCTAAGCTAATAGCGCTGATCCGAAGGCTGCAAACTGAAAAAGAGAGATCAGTTCAAAGGATTCGCTCCGACAATGGAACTGAATTTGTGAATCAGCAAATGATCAGTTTTCTCAGCAAACTTGGAATCACTCGCGAAAACTCAGCTGCAAGAACTCTACAACAATGCGGTGTAGATAAACGGTGAAATCGGACACTGAAAGAAGCAGCTCGAGCAATGATAGCTGATGCCAACATAGCTGAAGGTTCCTGGGCTGAAGCAGTCAACACAGCCTGCCACACTCAAAATCGAAGTGCCATCGTCACAGCATATAACAAAACACCTTATGAACTGTATAAGGGTCGTAAGCCTTCTATCTCATACTTTAAAATATTTGGCTGTAAATGTTATATTCACAACAATGGCAAGACACAACTGAAAGCTTTCAGTGCTAAAGCTGATGAGGGAATATTTCTTGGGTATAATTCGCCTCACGCACAAGCTTACAGAGTGTTCAATAAACGAACTCTTGTTGTGGAAATAACATGTCATGTGGTATTTGATGAATTTGCTAATAAGTACATGAACAAAGAAACAATAGACACATCAGTTCAAGTACTACCTAGTGAAACTAAAAACTCACAGGACTATGTGGATCACATTGTTCCAGAGCAGCTTGAAGCTTCACCAGAAGAAGGCAATGAAACTGGTACTAGACCAGTTGAGAACAATCTGGTCAATGAGGATACAAATCGTGCTGAGACCATAAACCCCACAACTGAAACAGGGGGAAGAACTGATGAAGATGCCGAACCAACTGATGAAAGGATGACTGATGACGTCATCACAGTAGAACCAGCTGAAGCTATCACTACAAGAAACTGAATTTTTAACCACACATAATTATAAAATGTGTGGGTTAATAGATTTGACACTTTTATTTAACTTTTCACATTTAATATGTGTGGTTAAAACATTTTAATCACATTTTCATTTTGGCGGAATGAATTCTAGATTTTTGTCAAATTTGTTATTCTTGTGTGTCATTTTATAATATATGTTGATTTTTTATAAAAAAAAATGAAAATAAATAAATAACCACACATAATTACAAGTTATGTATATGTGTGGATAAAATATACATCTAAATTTATGACTTTAGATCCCCTTAAAAAATTAAAATCTATGTGGCATGTTGAAATAACTAATTTTTTTGATATACTTTTTAAAATAAATAATTAACCACACATAATTACTAGTTATGTATATGTGTGGGTAAAGACACTTGTAAATTTTTCCAGAGCATATATCCAGATTCCTTTTAAATTAACACATAGAAAATCGATAAGTTAATGATTAATATAATATTATCCTATCACATGGCATATAATGTCAAGAAATTATGTGGCATATAATCTATATCTACACATAGATATCCAGATTAATAATAATCTATATCTACACATGACAATAATCTATATCCAGATTAATTATGTGGCATATAATCTATATCTACACATAAATTAATAATAATCTATATCCAGATTCCTTTTTTTTTAATTACGTGGCATATAATTATCTAGACATGACAAGAAATTATGTATGAATGGAAAAAGATTGGGTTGGCATATATATTAATGATTTGAGATTAGAATTAAAAAATACACGAAATATTGTATTTTTAAATTAACTTTAACTTTTTATTTTAAAAATGAATATTTAAATATTCTACACCATTTTTTTTTTCCACCAACGTTAAGATAGAATTATAAAATTTGTTGAGATCTTTCCTCCCACACTGATCTTCTCCATTCAAATAGGTCGCTCAAGTCAATCATTTTCTTTCCCTAAACTATATCAGACTGACTCAACGGAATTCAATTTTAAAAGAATCCACACAACTAAATTATTTTAATTGCAATATCACATCGAGGAGGAGAAGAGTTGATTATTTTGAAACTAAAGGTGCTGGCGGCTTTCGAATCTGGAAATTAGTTATAGTGAACTAAACAGGTATTACATCATTTACTTTAATTTCAATTGTCTTCTTATATGATTCCACAATGTTAAATTTTATATTATCATGCTATGAATTTTTTGTTTAATGCCTATAATGCATGCTATGTATTGTAAAAGAAGTTTTAATTTTGCCCATTGTTCTTAATTTAATATACAGACTTAATGATATGCAATCTTGAAAATGCTCTAATTGAAGTCTGATGAGAATAGGAATACTATAAAAAAAATAAATAAAAAGCTGTCATGGTAGGATCATTTTTGAGTAAATGAAGGCTGATACCGTATACAAAAATTCAAATAAATAAGAACAACAATAGTTAAGATGGAAAAAATAAAATAAAAATTCCTTTTTCATAAAATCTATATCCTTCCAGGTATGAAGATGTCTTCTGCTGCCTTATTTGCTCTCTAAACCTGGCTATAAACTCGCCAGCCTTTCAATCAAGTTCACTCCCAAGTTTGCCATCATTGTTAATGTTAGTTCTAGTATCATCCTCATTCGAACTCTTGTCAAACTCAATATCTATATCTTTAGACTTGGCAGCATTTCTGTCATCAATTGTTTTTCTTCATTATGGAACTCAGACAAAGTTGGCTTTGGCTTTGGCATAGAGAAAAGGCGACTATATTATTGGTTTTGATGATCAACCATTGGATTGTTAGGTTCTCTACTTTTATCAAAGAATCTGCTTCAGATTTGATACACACCCAAACTTGCCATCACCTCGACTTGAGCGTTGCTCCTTCTGATTTGTGATGCATCATTTTGGTTTGATTGTCCTAACAGACTTAGCTCTTGATACAACTTTAGAATGAGATGAAGATTTTTCTTTAGAGTCCAAAGATTCAACAGTCTGTTTTTCTTTCCTTACTTCCTCATCAACACTAGAGGTTTTCAGATCATTTTCCAAATTCAACATGTATAAGATATGGTGTATTCTGAGGCATTATTGCCTTTTTCTAGAAACAAAATGGTGTTCAAAACAAAAGAAGTTGAAAATATTAATTAAAAAGGAGCTGAGATAGATGATCACCTCATGAGCAGCTGGATTAAGTTTGAAACTTGTTGGAATATCACATCTAAAAACTCTTGAATTTTGTGCGGACCATGCTTTTCTCCAGAAATAAAAGGACTTTCAACTGGCTCAATACCATATAGCTTTATGTTGGGGTTCAGTTCTTTAAGATATTTTCCCGTTCCTGTAATAGTGCTTCCTGTCCTAATCCCAAAGACAAATGCATCAATTTTACCATTTATTCCTTTCCAGAGCCCAGGCCTGGTGGTTTCATAGTGTATCTTTGGGTTGGCTGCATTTTCAAACTCCTGAAGGATGTAGGAGTTGGACGTCTTATCCCGTATCTCTTCAGCCTTCTGAACAGCACCTTTCATTCCCTTAGCGGGATCTGTGAGAACCAACTCAGCACTAATAGCATGGAGAATAATCCGACGTTCGAGGCTCATAGAAGTAGGCATGGTAATGATGAGCTTGTAGTTTTTAGCGGCTGCCATAAAGGCCAAACTTATGCCGGTGTTACCACTTGTTATTGAGACAACAAAAATTTCACAACCTAAATTTCTTTCAAGTCATCTTATAGTATTCAGATTGTTTGATCAGTGATACACATGACCTCATGATTGAGAATTCATCTCCACTTATATTGACTTCACGTGATAAGAGAAGTTGTGGTAAAAAAGAGCCTAAAGTTACTATTCAAAGTTCTAAAACAATAACAAACAGGCTAGGTTCTTCACCAACATTCTTAATTTTTGTAAACCCATCATTTGTATCTTCTGCATGCGAAAGGCAATTAACAATGCATCTAATTACTTAATCAATTTGATTGGCAGATAAATGAAGAAAATCACAAACTAACCGTCTTGTGACAATATTCAGTTGTGTTGACTATATAGCAGATCAAACGTTCATCCTTGTCAAATGTCTGTGAGAAAAGGTCGGTCAATTGAACACAACAAAGAGAATGAAAATCAACATAAGAAAGAAAAAAAAAGATTCAATAAACCAGGTACCTTGATCTGACCATCCATTCCTGTAGCAGCTGCTACAATTCCTGTGCCACCCTTCGGCAATCTTGCAAAAAGCTTTGTAGCATATGCTTTAAGAATTCTTTGGAATACCTATTTACAGAAAAATGTAATCAGAATGTGTAAATTATGTTCCGTTTATGAAAATCACTAAAGGATCCTTATCATCCAGGCATAGGCATAAACCAATGGGAATTAAACAAACCTTGAATAAATTAAACAATGTCTGGTTTTTGGTCAGAGCACTGCATCTCTTTAATGTCCTCCTAATAATCAAAAACACTTTCATAAAACAGCAAATAAGGAGTTAGTAGTCAGTGAGAATGCTTCAGTTAGTTCAATAAAATGCAATAATATGCAAAGGCGGGGGAGAAATGAAAAAGAATAATTACTTTCAATATATAATTATGTTCAGTGCTAATTGAATAGCTACTTCACCAGAACAAGGTATTCATATAAAATAACAGTGAAAATGAATGTAGCACTACCCATACAAAAACACATTAAAAAACAAATATATATATATATATATACATATACATATACATATATATATTTATCCATGTAGAAAATAATTTAAAAGAAATAAAAATTGCCTCTTCTTGCTTCGAAAACACACGGGTCAACATATATCCCATCGGTATACCTGCATACTGCCAGATAAAATATTAGTTTGACTTTCCTCTTCAATTTCCCATGTTTCCTCCTGTAGTATAAGATGCAAATACATGTTAGTCAGAGAAAAAGCATAGGACCTAAAAGCTAAACACCAAGAAAGAATCATAATGATCCAAACCTGGATAAGTTTCTCCAAATGTTCCATAATATTCCCTCAGCCATATTTATCTATTAATCCTTAAACACGAGCTTCTTAACAAATGGGCTAAATTCCCTTTTTGTTTCTTCCAAAGAGAAAAGGCGAATCGATCTAGTACTCCATTTTCTTTCAACCGAAAATACTTCAAATCTTTTAATAAAAAAAGATTCAAACAGTGATGAAAACATTCTAAAAACTCTACTATATAGGCATTCCGCATGTTCCCTCATGTACGTCTCTCTCTCAAGGAACGGAGTTGATTATGGTAGAACTTCTTTGGATCCAATTGTTGTTTATTGGACCTGCAGATAGCATTTGATGATCTATATGGAGACAAGATTTAATGATCTGTATGCTTGCAAGCATAAAAAAGGCAGAACAGAAAAAGTAGCAACGTACAGTTTTAAAAAGGTTAAGGGAGCTTAAAGAGGTAATCTGATGGTGCTACGGTTGTATTTTTTTTCCGTTTACTCATTGGGTTGGAAAACATCTTAGAATATAGAGAAACTAAAGGGACAATAGACAAATAATTCAAAGCATAAAACTAGTAAATGAGGAACAGGGAAGTTGCAGCATCTATGGCCCATAAGTTTCAACATAAAAGCATAATATGTATCCTAAACCATAAAGAGCATTTCACAGAGAGTAAGACCACTTACACATCAAGTTCCTTATCTGTAACCTTAGTTATTTGTATGATACTACAACCTCACATTCGATCATTTTAAGGAATAAAAATAAAAATAATTTGAAAGGTGCAACCAACTCCAATCTGAAACTAATACAATTTCATGCATGTTTATTCTGTAATTGTATCCAAAATCTACCTCTAAAAATCAAACATTTTCGAATTAAATATTTTTTTGACAGAATATACAAAAGTATGTTATAAGACATGAACTCATCATTACTATGCTATCCATCATTATTGTACAAACGTACAAAAGCATATTATTACTATATATACCATACAAAATACTTACTTGAAAGAAAAAAGAGATAAATATGCTTTCACAGACTGAAGAACCACGAGTATTAGAAGAAGACAGAGAATAAAATATTCATCACTAATATACAAATTAAATCTATAAAAACATATTATTATAATACAAATTCAAGTTTGTGAATTCTAAACTTTTTATGATCATACAGTTATTACATGGCTAATCGACGAGGCGGACGTGGCGGACGCGGTGGACGTGGCGGACGTGGCACGGAGCTTGTTGCTCATTCCACCGCATTACATTCTGGTTAGACCTAAAAATGTGAAATATTAATTATGAATTTCTAATTTTTTTGTATTTAAGCAAATAAGTTGTCTAACTTCTTTTTATTTTTATTTTTTACTTTTATAGACTTTTCTCCACCAATGCAACCACAAGATGGTCAATATAGTATAAAAAAAATTATTATCATCACGAACTTTATAAGAATTTAGTTAATTGCTTATAATTATTTTTTTGTCTAACTTATTAATATTTATACATAGATACGCCGCCTCCACCAGTAATAGAGCCTGAAAATGGTTAGTAAATTCCCAATTTATTTTTATAAGCACAAAAACTTAACGTATATGGTACTTATGTAAGTTGAATAATATTTACATTTAATGAATTTCAGTTGCTCAAACTCAGTCAACTTCAATTGGATCAATCGCTGCTAATGTGGAGTCAACAAAAAATTCCAATGTGCGTGGGATTACTTGTGGTAAAGGTGCTCGAAAGGTAATGAGAAGTGCTAAGGGTAGACTGACTGTGCAATTTAATTTTGCATTGAGGCTAGCAACATGTGACAATGTAGAGGCCTTCAACAATGAAATCGGTTACATTGTGCATAATGACTGTAGCTTACGGTACAAGGACTGAAGATTTGTAACGCAAAAAGTTAGGACACCACTTCGACATAAACTCCTTGTAAGTTTTCTTTTTTTTTTTATGATTAATTTGAAAACTAGTGTGATATGTATAAATGAAAATCTGATGAGTCTTTATGAAATTTGTGAATACATGAAAATTTTATACCTCTATGAATTTGGCAGACACTTTTTGATATTGATGTTGAGAATAAAAAAGTTCAAGAAGTGATTGATAGTCAAATGAGTAAAGCATGAAGAAGCTATAGATATAAACTACATGCCCACTTTAAAAGCATTGGAGGAGAGAAGGACCCAATTAAGGCCAAGAGTATTAGCCATGACGAGGTTAGCAAAGAGGATTGGGATTATCTTTGTGATCTTTGGTCTGATTCTTCATACAAGGTAATGCATTATATATTTCAACTTACAATGAACATACCATGACGTATTTAATTACCTTATTCTATTTATTACTTGTCATGTCTCTTAAGGAACGGGCAGAAAAGAATGCTGAAGCTAGAAAAAAATGAAAATGGGAAAGCAGAAATGGTTCAAAGAGTACAGCACGCCACCATGTTGGCCGTGGAGTTGAATTAGATGCTCGTACTGGCCAAATAGAGACTTGGCGAATTCAACATTATGATCTCGAAAATGGTTGGTCTTCACAAGAGCTTGAAACGAAATATGTAAGTATATGTTTCTATTTAAATAGTTCATATAAGCATTTCACAAAGAGTACCACTTTTTTTCCTTAAAACTAGGTGGAATGGGAATTATGGTTGCTAAGGAGAAAAAAAAAACGGTGCACATCAAGTTCCTGACTTCCTGTAGAGCTTTATCTGTCTTCTTTTGTTATATTACTATGTTTCTAAATGAGGAAACAGATATATGTTCAACAGGAAGCAATGATGTAATTGAGACAAGATAACCAACCTGAAAATATGAGTGATAAAGAAATTTTGGAGAAGGTTCTAGGACGACATTCAAATCGTCTAGTTGGTTGGGGGAGGTTACCGAGTAAATCCCGAGGCAGGTGCAGCGATGACTCAAGTCATCCCAAGTATAATGATATTCTAAATGAATTACATGAGGCAAAGTCTGAATTACGAGAATACAAGTCTCTTTTCGAAGCACTTGAAAGTGCATTTATAAGTATGGAGAAAATATTGATTGAAAAAAATATTGTGCCTCGTTCTTTCCTACCACGTATACCAATGGATGACGGTGCTGGACCTTCTCATCCCAATGCATCTCCTACTAGTGATTTTGATTATGATTCTGAGGATATGTGTTGATAAATTTTTTTGTATTTCTTTAGTGATTTTTTTTTATCTTATGCTTTAAAACTACTTTAAACTCTTCTTGTTTTGTCTTTAGCATTCTGAAGTTGTTCGTAGTTAGTAATATTTTGTTATATTTTCTATTTAGCAAACAATTTCATTGATTGTTGACATTTTAATATTCTTTTATTTATGGAAATGATTTCTATGGCCATTTTGTTGTTGATGGATGACTTCTCAACATCATTATGTGTTCGAGAGTTCAACCTAGCTCAAATTTGTTATTTTAGTATAAATGTTTTTTTTCATTTTTTTTTAGCAATTATTGTGCTTCAATTTATTTATTTGGTAATTGATGGGTGATAAATTAATTTTTTGTGCTTGATTTGTGTAGTTTTTTCATTCATCTCAAAATAAGTAATGCAATTTTTTTTTTCATTATGAAAAAATATTATTTTTTCATTATAAAAAAGTTATATATTACATGATTACAATGTAGGTGTGTGTCTATTGGTATAAATATAACTATGGTTTTATTGAAAAATTATATTTTATGCAAAAGAGAATTCTTAAAATTTATGAGGTAAGACAATTTTTTTTTAATTATCTTGAAAGAAAACTTTTCGTTTTCTAATTGTTATGCTTAAAATATCCGATTTAAAATTTATTTTTTAAAAGCAAGATTGAAAAATTGTCTTGGATATTGAAAAATCCAATTTAATATCTATTTTGTTTAATTGTTTAATAGTAATATTTATAATACAAAATAAACATATATTAGTTAAATAATAATTATAATTACATATTTTAAATGATAAATAATATCAACATAAATTATTTAAATAAAAAAAAAGAGATATGCATCACCTATTTTTCTCAACTGACTTGGAGATTGATAATGTTACAGTTCAACTGATATTATTCCTATATATTGAACTATGTATGCACATCGCAGCTGAAACTCTTCATTCTTCTATTTGATACTATTATTCTCATTGAACTCTTAATTTATACACATCACGACCAAAAATCTGAAACTTTTCTCATTTATTATCTGGTTCTTGTTTTATATCGAAGGGAGTTCAGAGACAACACGATATCAAGTATAAGAAAGGTAGTCTAATTGAGGTGTGACGGTTGGATTGTAGCCGATCAACGTTGGTGGCGTGGATTATCTTTTGGACCTTGCTCTGAAAATTTAAATAGGTATTATACACCTCTATGAACTTCGTAATTATTTGTTTGAGATGGAACACCTTATTTAGAAGAAATATGAAATAAAAAAAATCACAACTTTATACAGATTATTCATCTCTTCCTACTATTATTCATGATAGCCATTATAGATGCCTTTAATTCTATACTATTATTCATGATAGCCATCATAGATGCCTTTAATTCTACGCAATGGATTCTATATGTTTTTCCTTCTAAGGGGTGTAGAGGACTTATCTAGCACCATAGTTTAGTTAAGAATATGAATTTGTAATGAAATTTTGTGATTGCAAAGTATAAATAAGTAATAAGCATCCAAGATTACCGTACCTCTAACAAAATGGAATGCCGAGATTGGATGAGTTCGTGAGGCGGTAATGATGAATTGAAACTCTTGAAATCAATGGATTTGTGCGGAACTGTGAGCGGCGGTGAAAAGAATTGGATCTCTAATTTGGGGATCACAATAATTTCATCATTGATTTATAGGTGCAGTGGGAATTGTATTAATTACAAAGTTATATTATTTATTTTATATTTATAAATTTTGAATCATCAATGATCACATAACTGTGAGCGGCGGTGAAAAGAATTGGATCTTTAATTTGGGGATCACAATAATTTCATCATTGATTTATAGGTGCAGTGGGAATTGTATTAATTACAAAGTTATATTATTTATTTTATATTTATAAATTTTGAATCATCAATGATCACATAAAGATATATAGTGCATTTGGTTAAGTTCTATAACTTTAAAACTTGAGGTATCAGGTTCGAGACTTGTTAAAGAAATAGTTTTGAATTTTTTTCAACTATTATTTTAAATTTTAAAATATTGTCTAAACTCCCTATCTAACATAGAAAAATGTTGTCTATACTCCCTATCTAACATAGAAAACTGTTGTGTATACTCCAGTTCTAATTGTTTTAACTTTAAAAAAACTATTATATATGCAATGTTTTATTTTTATTTTTTTATTTTTGTAGTGAAGCCAAATTTTTCAATAAAATAAATTATCTAGATAACATTTTTATATGATTAATTGGCATATGCTCAATTAGTAAAGAATTTTTACTGTCATTAATTATTTTTGGTTTAATGATTATAATTATAACCAACGTGCATGAAGCTTACCCAATTTTATTTTATTTTGCTATACATGTTAAATTGCTAGAGTATTCTATTTAGCTTTTATATTGCTCCTTATGTGGATAAATTATTATTATTATTATTATTATTATTATTATTATTATTATTGTTATTGTTATTGTTATTGTTTTTATTTATTTATTTATTATTACTGTATTATTATTACTACTACTATTATTTATATTATTATTATTGTTGTATTTTTTTATCATTCAAAACACATTGTATCATAATATTAAGACTAATTTTTTGTTATTTTTTTCATAGATAATTAAATAAAGCATGGATCATCAATGGGTGAAGAACCCAAATCGAGTATGTTCTGAGTATGTATATGGGATCAAGGAGTTTATAAATATTGCACGACAACATTCAAATTCAAATGAATTAATATTATGCCCGTGCAAGAACTGTCTCAATACAAGGCTGCGAAGTATAGAAGTCATTCAAGCTCATTTGATAAGGATTGGAATTGATAGTTCATATACACGATGGGTCTACCATGTTGAGGAAGAAATCAATGATGATCGTGGTGAGAATTTCGCACGTGAGGATGTTGATGGTTTGGAAGGAGGATTAAATGATGCTATGAACAATCATTATTTTGATGTTGGCCCTACTAATGATTTAAATGGAAATCAGCGACCTACTGTTGAGAATGCTCATTATGAGAAACTATATGATGCCATAAATGAGCCTTTGTATGGAGGGTGTGTGGACTCTTCATTGACTTTTGTAGTGAAACTGATGAATATCAAAGTTATGAACAAGTGGAATGATAAATCATTTGACATGCTGTTGAAGTTACTACATGAAGTATTACCCCAAGCTAATAATTGCCCGGACAACTATTACAACACTAGAAAGTTACTTTGTGAAGTTGGTTTAGGTTATGATACAATTGATGCATGTAGATATGATTGTGCTATTTTTTACGGAGAACACAAAAATGCAACATCATGTTCGGTTTGTCAAAGTAATCGCTACATTCATCACAACATTCTGTATAAAAGGTTACGATACTTTCGTATTACGCCCCGTCTAAAAAGACTTTATACTTCAAGACACACATCTAGAGATATGTGTTGGCATAAAGAAGTCCGTAAAGAAGAGTCTGGAGTGTTGCGTCATCCTGCTGACGGAAAGGCGTGGAAACATTTTGATGAGTTATATCCTGATTTTGCTAATGATGCAAGAAACGTGCGAATGGGTCTAGCTTCAGATGGATTTAATCCTTTTAGAAATATGGCAACAACACATAGTATGTGGCCAATTATTTTGATACCATATAACATGCCGCCTTGGTGTACACTACAAAAAAGAAACTATTTCTTAACATTATTAATTCCTGGGCCAAAGTCGCTAGGTAAAGACTTTGATGTCTTTTTGAGACCACTGGTGGATGAACTTAAAATTTTATGGTCTAATGGGGTTGAAACATATGATGAATATTTGAAATCACGGTTCACTCTTCATGTAGCAGTTATATGGACAATAAGTGACTTTCCAGCTTATGCATACTTATCTGGGTGGAGCACTATGGGAAAATTAGCATGTCCAATATGTCTTGAGGACACTCATTCCAAATGAATTCGTGGAAAACAATGCTACACTAGGCATCGATGTTTTTTAAATGACACGCACTCGTGGCGAAGGAGCACAGAATATGATGGAAAGCCAGAAAGAAGAGGGCCACCTCGTCAATTTTCTGGAGATGGTATTTTGTTACAGTTGAAAGAGTTATCTATAGTACTCCTGGGAAAGCACCTAATAATGAAGACAGAAAGCGTAAACGTGGTATTGATGAGTTGAATTGGTCAAAAAGAAGTATTTTTTTGAACAACCATATTGGTCAAAGTTATTGATGCGTCACAATCTTGATGTCATGCATATAGAAAAAAATGTTTGTGATAATATTCTTGGGACATTGTTAAATAATCCCACAAAGTCCAAGGACACTGCAAAAGCACGTTTGGACTTGTAAGATCTCAACATTCGCAAGGAATTATGGTTGAGAGAGAGGAACAGCAAAATTGAAAAACCACATGCAAATTACACTTTGAGTAAAGTAGATTGTAAGAAGTTTTGTGATTTTATAAAGTCAGTTCGCTTACCAGATGGTTATGCATCCAACATAAGTCAATGTGTAATAGATTTTAACACACTCAGGGGAATGAAAACTCATGATTGTCATGTATTGCTTCAAAAGATACTACCAACGGGAATTCTTCCATTCTTAGACAAGAAAATATGGGCAACGCTAATTGAGCTTTCTCAATTCTTTCAAAAATTATGTGCAAAGACTTTATACGTAAGCGAGCTTGAGGACATGAAGAAGGGTATTGTTATCCTATTGTGCAAACTTGAAAAGATATTCCCGTTAGCATTCTTTACAGTGATGGTTCACTTATGTAATATGAGACAAGATTCACTCGTTTAGAACGTAATTGGGATATAGCTACTACAAAATACTCAATGGACTTATTTAATAACAAGATTCGCACATTGGGAGCACCTACATTTGAACTGTTAGGGAATAATCGCAATGTGGTGCAGTGGTATTTGCTCAATAATTGTGGAGATGAAGTTGATATTTATATCGAGTGAGTTAAATATATTTTCATATTTATAAAATGTATTTTTTATTTCATGGAACTTATTTATATTTCATTGCAGGGAGCATAAAGAAGTTTTGCACTCTAGAAATATACGAGAAGAAGATTATGATGCAGTTCAAAAAAATGAATTTCCTACTTGGTTCAAGGAAAAGGTAGATATATAATATACAATGATCTAATGACAATAACAACAACAACAACAATAATCTCTATTTTTTTATTGTTTACAGATGGCGACTGATGATTTATATACACCGTTACAATTTCCAGATGATCGTTTCATGAGTTGGTCTAGTTGTGTTGTTAATGGTGTAAGATTTCATTGTAAAGAACGTGATGACAAGTTCAAGACACAATATAGTGGAGTTTGTACATGGGGTGGCGGTGAGAATGATGATATCATGTACTATGGCGTTGTCCAAAGAAAGGTATTCTTATTTCGTTGTCGATGGTACAAAACGGATCCAAAGAAAAAGAAAACGTTAGTTGATAACAACTTAACATCGATTGATATTACATCTGAATGGTATGCAGACGAGCCATTTATTTTGGCTACACAAGCTCAACAAGTATTTTATTTGAATGATATGTCTCGGGGGAAGAATTGGATGGTTGTACAAAAAGTAAATCATCGCAATATTTTTGATATAGTTAAACGTGATGATGAAGAGACTATGACTCCTGATGTATTTCAAGAGGACGATTCAAGTGAGTTGCTACCATTTAATCCAGTAACCGTGCCTGATGATGTGGTGATTAAGTTACGTAGTGAAAAGTCAAATCTTAATGATCATGATATGGAGGATATTGACGACTACGATGATGATGGAAGATTTTTTGTTGATGATGAGTCCATCTTAGAATCCGAGAGTGATGATGACTCTAGTGATGACCATAATGATGATGATTTTGACAGTGCATGATTATATATGTAGGTTATTTTATATTATAAATCTTATAATACAAGTTTATGAATTGTGTTCTAATTATTTATTTATTTTAATTGTTCAGTTGTTACAGGACTACAGAAGATGCAGACGTGCCACAAAGCTTGCTGCTCCATCCATTGTATAACATTCCGATTTGGTCTAAAAATACATATTGAAAATTACTTGTTCATTTTATTTTTTTATATTTAAGAAAATTAATTTTATTAAATTCTTCTATTTTATTTTTAAGACTGATCGACATCAATGCAACCAAAAATTAATTTTTTTATCATTGATGTCTTAAAAAAAATATATGTAATCAATTATTTAATACTTAAGAAATAATTTAATGGTATAGTTGAAAGAATTAGGAACATCACGATTTTTAAGAAAATAAATATCTTATTTTATTCCTAGAAAGTAATGAAATAAAAATGAAATTTCTTAGTGAATAAAAAATATTATTAGTTGTAATTTAGTTTATAATAAAGAATTTTATACTAAATATAAGGTATTTTCTATGGTGGATAATGAAATAAATTATTTGTTCTCTCATGTAGTAAAAAGGTAAAAATTTATTGGCGGTACTTCAAAAAAAAAATTAAAATCCATTGGCGGTAAAAAAGAATGAGGAAGTTTTTAGGGATCAAAATTTATTCTCTCTAGGAAAAGCTCCCGCCTCTCTCAGACGCCTCTGTGAATTTTCACTTCCACACAGATTGAAGATGAAGAAACTGCAGGCTTGGGTGCTCACCGAGACTTTTAACCTCCAAATCACATTGCACTACGGAGGCGCTCCCTTGAGGCTATAATTGAAGCAACGTCGTCTCTTCATGCTCTCCTAAAAATTTAGGGATTTTTACTTGTTTGTTGTTAGAGCTTATCTTCGACATCATGTTCTCCATATTCGATTTTTATTTTAGTAAGGTAAATCTAGTGTCTTGCGAACTCAGGAACAAAGGGTAAAAGAATGGTTGTTGTTTCATTGCCTTCAGAGTGTGTGAAGAGGAACCAGATAAGTTATCTTCAGTTCTTTTTTTATTTTCTATTTTATGCGATAATGGGATAGGGAACTTTTTGTTACGAGTTTTATTTAAATCACTCCTTTGTGAGTGATTGAAGTTTTTAACATCGTTACCTTATTGGTGAGAAATTGAAAGTGGAGAATCCAAAATATCTCGTTTAGCTTAGAGAATAGGGTAAAGCTGAGGCACATAATGTGTTTAAAGAAATGCGTCTGCTTAGCATTGCCAGCTATGCTCTCAAGTTGTCAGATCTGCTATTGCGGGAGAGGTTGGAGATTTGAATAACTACTAGTTATATATCTATTTCCAATAACTCTACAATAAGGGATTCTTGCATTTATGGGAGGAAATTTTACTCTTTGATGAAGACTCAAATTCGTACTTTTTCATTTATCTTTTTACACCCTTTATAAGTGTTTAGTATAGAGTCTAGTCTAGTTCTGGGGGTGAAACTGATTGCAGGAGGCTGAGGGCACAAAACCACCACAATAGGCACAGACAGGTGCTATTTATGTTGAGGGCACAAAGGACTGATTTGCCTACCGATGACCCAGTCAAAGTTATTGCGAGAATTACGCAACAGAATCGCGAAACAACTCTTAAATGCACATGGAGGTGATGTGGCGGTCAGTTCCGAGTCTTGGGGAGGTCTAAGCACGTTGGGAAGGAAGTGGGGGCATCAGAAAGTTGTTGGAGACGCTAGGGTTTGTTGCTATCCCTCCAAAAATCAAGGAAGAACATGAAGCATGAAGTGATGAAGTGGAGGAGTGCAAGAACCCCTGCGTGGGTGAAATCTGGGCTGCCTGGAGCCTTAATTCATTGGCTATAAATACTTTTATCTGTTTTCATATCAAGAGGGAGGGGACCTTTCTTTTTTCTCACGCATTTCAAGATACAATTTACTATTTTCGTACTTAGTTTAGTTGCTGGATATTCTGTCTGCCTGAAGCTGGCGGTTTGCCCGCAGAAAGGTAGTTTTGTTGTTTTGTTGGCAAAACTGGGGTTGGGCCCAGAATTTAATCGATTTATTTCCTTTCCAAGTAAGATGTCTTTTATTATTTATTTTACTTCTGTTTCTATGTTTAGTGGCTAAGTATCCACTGTTCAAGTTAAAGTAATGGTCTAAAGGTAGGATATGTGCATGAGGTAATCAGACTTTGACACCTTAAGGGTTCACAATTTTAACTTGTTTTTCACTTAGACATAGGTAAAGGGTGGTTGGAGATGAAAGCGCGCATTTCTAATTAACTGGTGCTAGTGTTAGTTACGTGGGAGTGTATAGATGACCCATGCCTCGATACCTGCATAGTAACAAGTCCGGGGGTGACAGCCTTGGTAGTTGAGATTGAGTAGTATATGCAGGCACAAGACCGTGTCAAACCTACTAGAATCGGGTCGCTTTTGCCCTCAAAGCTACTATGCTTGCAAAAGCGTTGTGTGATTCTCTCCTTAGGTTCCTGTATAGTTCAGTCCCTAGGTGCCGATCGTATCATCTAGACGATATAATGTGAGAAGTGATTGGGGAGTGGCCGATCGTATCCATTTCCTATAACCGGTTAACCCTCAAAGTGACAATTAGCCATATTTGGTGATAGAGATTCGGTTTTTGACCTTTCTGTTAGTGTGGACACAACGGGTAGTAGTGGTAATTACATGTGTTTTGCCCGGGATTGCGCATACCTACCGAATGACTTGATGCTTTGAGTTGAACACTTTTATTACTGATATTTTCTATCGTCATTTCCTTTTCAGCATTTAGTTAGTTTAAGTTTATTAGCAAGGTTGTTAGAGTGACACTGAAGACCCAAACCAAAACTAAGAAAAGACAGAAGGTTATACACACTCCTCGTGGGATCGACATCCGTCTTCACCAGCTATACTAGCCGTTGAGGGCAGATTAAGCATTTGTGGACTATTTGCCTGCAAGTGTATTTTGCACACTTAAGTGACGGGTGTGCCAAAAATTGGCACCGTTGCTGGGGAGTGTAAGCACACTTTTCTGTCTATTTACTGTTTTACCTTAATATATGCTTCGTTCTAACCGCACAGGAGATTTACTCTACGATCCAGAGATAGAGAGGTCAGCGAGGGCAAGAATGGCACAAGCTAGGGCATTTTTAAAAAGGCTGCAGGAGGAGAATCAAACTGAAGGATCCAGTGACGATTTGACCTCAGGCGGAGAAAGTTAGGCAAGCAACGAAGAAGCTGAGACAAGCAACGTCAATCCACTCTATTCCGAAGAAGAGATGGAGGATGATCAGATATCAAACCACGAGGAAGAAGAACAACAAAGACCACCACCGCACACCCTTACTTTGAGGCAACTGAGTTTCCCTCAAACCATGAACATGCATCCCACGGGCATCATTTTGCCCACAACTACTGGTAACTGGGAGCTGAGGACAAACTTTATCTCGATTTTGCCCAAATTCCATGACCATCCAGGGGAGGATCCACAACGACATCTACAAGATTTTGAGATGGCATGTGAGACGCAACGCACACAAGCTAATGGGACAGACGAATACATTTGCCTGGTTTCTTTTCCTTTCACCTTGCAAGACGGAGCTCGAGAATGGTTATACACTATACCTGCCAGGAGTGTAACCAACTGGAGTCAACTCCAGCAAAAGTTTCTGGAGAAGTACTTCCCCACATCAAGAGTGCAGAGCATGAGAAAGAAGATCTCAACTGCAAAGGCTGGTCCCCACGAGAGCTTTTATGACTACTGGGAGCGTTTCAAGCAATTGCTCTCGAAATGCCCACATCACCAGATTCCAGATCATGACCTGGTGAACTACTTTGTCTCGGGGCTAGAAGCGAGGACTGGGCCCTACTGAATGCAGCATGTGGAGGGCCCTACTGAATGCAGCATGTGGAGGATCTATCCTGAACAAGAGGGCAGCTGAAGCTCTAATACTTATTGGAGAAATGGCCGAGGAGAACAGAGACGATTCATATGAAAGAACAAGTGTTGCCGCTGCAGGCAAAACTATCTCTGTGCCTGAAACTGATGACCGAATCGAACAACTTTGCAACAAGATGGAGAAGATGATCACCATGTTTTCCGCCAATACCTTGCGAATTTGTGGGGTATGTGAATTGATGGGGCACCACTCTGACCAGTGTCCACAATTCAAGGAGAAGGAAGAAACGGTCAACGCTATGGATGAAGGGCACAGAAGGAGGCACAATCATTTTGCCCCCAACTATAATCAGAGGCAGACAACACCATACTATCCTGCGCCCGTAGCAGGACCGTCTTTATCAGACATGGTTCACAAGATTGTGAATGAAACGGTGGAGGTACAAAAGAAATCAGAAGCCTTCGAGCAGGAGACAAGGAATTGGCTGAACTATTTAGGAGGACAAATATCCCAAATTAGTGATGCAATCGCAAGGATGGAGAAAGCTAAAGGAATTCTACCTTCACAGACAGAACCACCAAAAAAGGCTAGGGTAAATGCAATAACACTGAATAGTGAAAGGCAACTGCTTACACCATATCCAGAGACTACAAAGGATGATGCCCACAGTGATGATGAGCCCACAAAGGATAAAGCAAAGTTGAAGGCAAATGACGAACCAGAAGCAGTTATGCCCAAACCCATCCTGAAGAGTAATATTCCAAAAGAGATCGAGGTGCCTTTACCATTTCCAGGAAGGATGAAGCGGAACAAGAAAGAAGCAGAGGATAGGGATCTAATGCATATCTTCAAGAAGGTGGAAATCAATGTTCCCCTACTGGACACAATCAGATAGGTGCCCCGATATGCATGTTTCTTGAAGGACTTATGTACAAAGAAAGTGAGATTCACAGAGGAGGCACAAGTGATTGTGAATGAGAATGTGTCAGCATTATTGCAGAAGAAACTGCCTGAAAAGTGTGGAGACCCAGGGATGTTTTTTATTCCTTGTGAAATTGGAGGACTTTGAGTTGAGAGAGCTATGCTGGACTTAGGGGCATCGATCAATGTTATGCCCTTAAGCATTTTTGAAGAGCTGACCTTAGGACCGCTCAAGGATACAAGGACCATTATTCAATTGGCTGACCGTTCCAATGTTTACCCCGAGGGAGTGCTTGAAGATGTCCTAATCAAAGTGGAGAGTCTGATTTTCCTAGCAGATTTCTATGTGCTGGATATGGGTAAAACCAATCCAAAGGCTGCCTGTATACTTTTGGGCAGACCATTCATGAAGACGGCACATACGAAGATTGATGTCGATAAGGGCACATTTACGTGCGAATTCGATGGAGATAGAGTTACCTTCAACATCATGAAGGCAATGAAGTACCCCAATGACACTGAGGGTATACATGTGATCGACATTTTTGAGCCTATAATCAAAGAAGAAATGCCAAGGCTGCTGGCAAAGGATCCACTTGAGTGGGTGCTTCAAAACAGTAAGATCGATTGGGATGCTGAAGAAGAACAAGATAAGCAGATCAAAGAGGCAATTCTGCAATTGTATCGCATCGAAGCAGGTTTTTCAAGGGATAAACATTTGCCTTTGCCCACAACAAGGCAGGGTGATAAATTGGTGTGGTCTATCATCAAGCCACCCAAGTTGGAGTTGAAGGAGTTGCCCGATCATCTCAAATATGCCTATTTGGGTGAAGGAGAGTATTTGCCAGTTATAATCAGTTCATCGTTGACTATGAAACATGAAGTCAAGTTGATAGCACTATTGAAAATGCACAAGGAAGCGATTGGATGGACCTTGGCCGACATCAAGGGCATAAGTTCCACCATTTGCATGCATCGGATCCAGTTGGAAGAAGCGGCAAAACCAGTGCAAGATCCTCAAAGGAAGCTGAATCCCTTGATGAAGGAAGCTGTGTTGAAAGAGATCCTTAAGCTGCTCGATATGGGCATTATCTTCCCTATGCCCGACAGTGAGTGGGTAAGTCCTATTCACGTTGTGCCCAAAAAGTCTGGAATCCAGGTTGTGGAGAATGAAAACAAGGAACTTATTCAGATGAGACTACAGACCGGATGAAGAGTTTGCATTGACTACCGCAAGTTGAATGCAGTTAAAAAGAAGGATCATTTTCCTTTACCTTTCATCGACCAAATGTTGGAGAGGCTTGCGGGAAAATCGTACTTTTTTTTTCTGGATGGGTATTCTGGTTATATGAAAATCGTGGTGGCCCAAGACGATCAAGGAAAAACGACATTCACTTGCCCCTTTGGAACATTTGCCTACAGAAGGATGCATTTTGGCCTTTGCAACGCTTCAGGCACATTCCAACGGTGCATGATGAGTATATTTTCTGATATGCTCGAGACTTGCATTGAGATCTTTATAGACGACTTCACGGTTTATGGAGATAGCTTTGATCAATGTCTTGATCATTTGAGCAAAGTGCTTAGCCGCTATGTGGAAAAAGATTTGGTTTTGAATTATGAAAAGTGTCACTTTATGGTGAGAGACGGAATCGTGCTGGGACATGTAGTATCCGAGTGAGGAATTGAAGTGGACAGGGCAAAGGTGGAGGTCATTGCCGAATTGCCCTATCCCATCAATGTCAAGCAGATTCGGGCATTTCTAGGCCATGCGGGTTTCTATCGTCGATTCATTAAGGACTTCACAAAGATTGCTCAACCACTCACAAACCTGCTACAATTGGAGGTAAAATTTGACTTTGATGATGACTGCAAGGAAGCTTTTCATACATTGCAGAATATGTTAGTGTCTTCCCCCATTATCCAACCTCCGGATTGGGGAATGCCATTTGAGGTGATGTGTGATGCCAGTGGATTTGCCGTGGGAGCAGTTTTGGGCCAGAAAAGAGGCAAAGAGAGCTATGTTATCTATTATGCCTCCAAGACACTAAATTTTGCGCAACGCAACTATACCACCACGGAGAAAGAGCTATTAGCAGTAGTGTTCGCTTTTGAGAAGTTCCGTTCCTATCTGCTGGGGGCACAAGTGATTGTTTACACGGATCACGCAGCTCTAAAGTACCTACTGTCAAAGAAGGAGTCAAAACCGAGACTCATAAGGTGGATATTGCTCTTACAAGAGTTCGATGTGCAAATCAAAGACAAGACCGGGGCAAAAAACCTGGTTGCAGACCATCTCAGTCGTCTGATGGTTGAGAGCAAAGAGGAAATCACTGAGAATTTTTCAGATGAGCACTTGTATGAGGTTGTTGGAAACACATCAAAGGAGCCGTGGTTTGCCGACATAGTGAACTACCTGGTCACAAGGCAGTTTCTAGTTGGTTTGAGTGACTATCAAAAGAATAAGATAAAGCGTGAGTGCAGGTTCTATCTCTGGGAAGCACCAACTCTTTGGAAAATTGGAACTGATCAAGTCATAAGGAGGTGCGTCAGTGATGATGAGGTTCTAGACATCTTGAAGTTCTGCCATAACAATGCATGTGGAGGCCATTTTGGCCCACGTAGAACAGCAAGGAAGGTATTAGATGGAGGATTTTACTGGCCTACATTATTCAAGCATGCTTATATATTTGTGAAGAAGTGCAAGAATTGCCAAATGACTGGGAATATTTCCATTCGGGAGGCCATGCCACAAACACCTATCATGCCCGTAGAAGTCTTCGACATATGGGGCATAGATTTCATGGGACCATTTCCCAAGTCAGGTAATAATCTCTACATTATCCTGGCTGTAGATTATGTGTCCAAGTGGGTGGAGGCAAAAGCCACTCCAACGAACGATGCGAATATAGTGGTGAAGTTCCTGAGGGCAAATGTGTTTTGTCGCTTCGGAATGCCCAAAGTCCTGATCAGTGATCAAGGGACTCATTTCTGCAACTCAATCATAAAGAAGATGATGGCAAAGTATGGGGTCACACACAGGGTTACTACTGCATATCACCCCCAGGCAAATGGACAAGCAGAAGTCTCAAACAGGGAGATAAAAAATATTCTGGAGAAAGTTGTTGGACCAAGGCGCAAAGACTGGAGCAATCACTTGGAAGATGCTCTGTGGGCATATCGCACAGCTTACAAGACACCTATTGAGATGTCTCCTTATAGGCTGGTTTTTGGAAAGTATTACAATTTTCCCGTGGGAATGGAGCATAAAGCATTTTGGGCAATCAAGAAGTTGCATTTCAATAATGAATGCGCTGGAATTGAGAGGAAGCTGCAGATCCAAGAATTGCAAGAGTTGAGGTCCGAGGCCTATGATAATGCTGTGATGTATAAGGAAAGGACCAAAAGATACCATGATGCACTCGCAAGGGGTAAACAGTTGCTCTGTGGGCAAAAGGTACTCGTGTTTAACTCAAAGCTCAAATTGCATGCGGGCAAATTGAAGTTAAAATGGATGGGCCCCTATCTGGTGCAACATCAACACCCAAGTGGAGCAATCGATCTGGTAAATCAAAAAGATGGATGCGAATTTCAAGTCAATGGCCAGAGGGTGAAGCCATATTTCGAGCAAGAGAAGGAAGTTTGGGCAGAAACTCAAGTGTTGAGCACCCCTGAGTACTACTGAAAGCACAACACGGTCGAGCCAAAGACCTTAAACAAAGGCACTGGACGGGAGGCAACCCGGTTTGTTTATTTTCTTTAATTTCAATTATGTTTGTTATTTGTATTTCGTTTGTGAATTAACGCTGCAGGAAGGCAAAGACTGGAAACGCATCATGGGGGCAAAGTAATGTGCAGGGCACAACAAGGTCTAAGTGTGTGGGTGGGTACTGTAGCAGATTTGACTGATTGGGCAAGGACATCATCTACAATTTACTGTTTTCGTACTTAGTTTAGTTACTGGATATTCTGTCTGCCTGAAGCTGGCGGTTTGCCCGCAGAAAGGTAGTTCAGTTGTTTTGTTGGCAAAACTGGGGTTGGGCCCAGAAGTTAATCGATTTATTTCCTTTCCAAGTAAGATGTCTTTTATCATTTATTTTACTTCCGTTTCTATGTTTAGTGGCTAAGTATCCACTGTTCAAGTTAAAGTAATGGTCTAAAGGTAGAATATGTGCATGAGGTAATCGGACTTTAACACCTTAAGGGTTCACAATTTTAACTTGTTTTTCACTTAGACATAGGTAAAGGGTGGTTAGAGATGAAAGCGCGCATTTCTAATTAACTGGTGCTAGTGTTAGTTACGTGGGAGTGTATAGGTGACCCATGCCTCGATACCCGCATAATAACAAGTCCGGGGGTGACAGCCTTGGTAGTTGAGATTTAGTAGTATATGCAAGCACAAGACCGTGTCAAACCTACTAGAATCGGGTCGCTTTTGCCCTCAAAGCTGCAATGCTTGCAAAACCTTTGTGTGATTCTCTCCTTAGGTTCCTGTATAGTTAGGTCCCTAGGTGCCGATCGTATCATCTAGACGATATAATGTAAGAAGTGATTGGGGAGTGGCCGATCATATCATTTTCCTATAACCGGTTAACCCTCAAAGTGACAATTACCCATATTTGGTCATAGGGATTCGGTTTTTGACCTTTCTGCTAGTGTGGGCACAACTGGTAGTAGTGGTAATTACATGTGTTTTGCCCGGGATTGCGCATACCTACCGAATGACTTGATGCTTTAACTTGAACACTTTTATTACTGATATTTTCTATTGTCATTTCCTTTTCAGCATTTAGTTAGTTTAAGTTTATTAGCAAGGTTTTTAGAGTGACACTGAAGACCCAAACCAAAACTAAGAAAAGACAGAAGGTTATACACACTCCTCGTGGGATCGACATCCGTCTTCACCAGCTATACTAGCCGTTGAGGGCAGATTAAGCATTTGTGGACTATTTGCCTGCAAGTGTATTTTGCACACTTAAACGACGGGTGTGCCACTCTCCTAAAATAGTTTTTTAGAAAATCGTTAGTTTTCTGATTCAGTTATTGAAGAAGAAGTGTTTAAGTTCTTGAAGTGTTTGAGTTAACTTATAATAAACCTACATCTGCAAATACCCTCTTAATTTCATGGTTATTTAGTGTCTTGAAAGTTTTAGCTATTCTCATAAACTGCATGCTGGTTTGGGAATACATTGATCTTTACTATTTCTGATTTGTTATTTCGTTATCTTCTGTTAAATATATAATTTGCATTTGCACCATTATAGGTGGGGGATAAAGGACTAATTTCCATTGGTCAAAACTATAAATTTATCACTGACCTCACTTTACGATTCTATGACAGGTTTGCACTACCCCTCTTTACCTTCTTATATGGAATCCGTTAAAATATAGTGTCTTATCTTCTCTCTCTCTCTCTCTCTCTCTCTCTCTATATATATATATATATATATATATATATATATAGTGCTGAATTTGAACACCTTTGGTTCCATAAGGAGTTCTGTTAGTTTAACCATGGCAGGTTAGGTTTTGGAGTTATGGTATCATGAGGATTCCATTTCATGGAGAGAGTTCTAAGATATTCATCTTCAGATTGTTGGTGTTCTCAAAGACTAATTTTCACTCTAGTAGTTAGGAGTTGCAATTTTTTCAATTATACAGATCATAGAAAGTTGGGATATCTAGACATAAAAAATAAAAATAAATCTAAAATCTTTGTCCAGAGCGACTTAGATGACAATTTGCTAGAGATATGTCTGTTCAGCTAAAACACCTCCTTATTCCATTAATCTGGTTTATTATAATTGTAATATGGTGGGCTTGCTTTGATTGGTAGATTTATCATAATTCATTCTTTTATATTTTTAGCTTTGAAATTCCACTTTTAGCTTGTTTTTTTTTTCATGTGCAGGGAAATGGAGAGTGGGGGTAATTCTTTACTGTCTAGAGTAGATGGCTTGAAGAGAAAAGTGTGCTATTTCTACAACCCCAAGGTTGGAAATTACTATTACGGGCAAGGCCACCGATGAAGCCACATAGAATAAGGATGACTCATGCTCTTCTTACACATTATGGTCTACTGCAAACCATGCATGTCTTGAAGCCCAACCCTGCTCGAGAGAAGGATCTTTGCCGGTTTCACACAGATGATTACGTCTCTTTCTTGAGAAGAATCACCCCGGAAACATAACAAGATCAGGTGAGACAGCTGAAGAGGTTCAACGTGTGAAAAGACTGCCCTGTTTTCGATGACCTCTATTCCTTCTGCTAGACCTATGTCGGAGGCTCCATTGGCGGCGCTGTCAAGCTAAATCATGGGCATTGTGACATCGCCATATATTTGGCCGGTGGTTTGCACCATGCAAAGAAATGTGAGGCTTCTAGTTTCTGCTATGTCAATGAGGTATTTCTTCAAAACTCATGAGGTATTTCTTTAAACTGTCATTGTCTGGTAAAATAGCATACTCGAAAGATTTAATTTGGAATGGATGAAGAGTTGAATGTTTTGCATTTTCTTTCAAACTGCCTTTGAAAGATTTAATCTGGAATGGATGAAGAAGTGAATGTTTTACATTTTCTTTCAAACTATCATTACCTGGTAAAATAACATACTTGAAAGATTTAATTTTGAATAGACGAAGAAGTGAATGCTCTGCATTTTCTCGAACTTGATGAGGTTTGTGTTAGTATTGCAGCGTGTTTTGTACATGGACATTGATATTCATCACAGTGATGGAGTGGAAGAGGCCTTTTATGTAACTGACAGAGTCATGATAGTCTCGTTTCACAAATTCAGAGACTATTTCTCAGGTACAGGGGATATACGAGATCTGGGATATGGAAAGGGGAAATATTATGCACTTATGATCTATGTGATCAATGTATGGTGTAATATGGTTTCATTTCAGCACAGAATGATAAAAAATTATTGTGCAGGCATCAGATTTGAGAAAAAGTTTAAATATTGTGAATAATACATCTGAAGAGGCAAGTGATCTTACACCTTTTTCTTTTCTTTTCTTTTCTTTTGCTCTTATAAATCACCATTTTTCACTCGGCATAATTTTTTATCAGGTCAGGAATTCTGTGAAAACTGAAAAGAATCATATAGACTATTCTTTCACTGGGTAATGCATTAAATTAGGGAACTGCAAGAGGTGAGTGGAAACACTATTTATTTCTCGTTCATGATATTTTGCTAGATTAGTCGTATACTAATTTGTTATTTCTAATTCTGAAGCATATGCAAATTTGTTAGGACATAACAGAGTGAAAACTCATATCTTCATGCTATCATGGTTTTCTATCTTAGAAGTTCATTCATCATAAATTAAATATAATTCTTGATTGTGAACTTAGCAAATAGTTTCAGTTTTGGGTTGGCATCATGTCGTTGACTAGCTAGCTAATACCTTCCTAATAGATATTAAGTGCAATATATACTTCTTCAATTCATCAGCCTCTGATGTTGGATTTCACTTGGATAGTCTTCCAAAACTTGCTGAAACTAGAGCTCGAAACAACAACCAGGCCCTTATTCATTATCCGTTAAAGGTAATATCATCATTTTCTGATACTTGTATGTTGCCTTCCCTTTTTTGGTTTTACAGAGAACAATAAATCTAACCAAATTATATCGCAATCCTTGTATCAACCTGTAGATGCTTGCCGAAAAGTTGCCAGAAGTCTTAGATTTTTATGAAGACCTAGTACATGTAGAGGCTGCAACAAAGGTATATATGTATAAATCCTACTAAACTTCCCTCATTTGCTTTTGCATGCTAGGAGCTGCTAAGTATTAACCAAGTCAGATAAATTCAATTTCAGATTCTACCAAAGTACTTAGCATAGAAAATGCAAGCAATCAGCAAAGGGATTGAGAATCTTGTACATGAAACTACTGCTTCTGAAAATGATGTAGCT
Organism: Perilla frutescens; assembly: GCA_026008535.1. NCBI lineage: Eukaryota > Viridiplantae > Streptophyta > Magnoliopsida > Lamiales > Lamiaceae > Perilla > Perilla frutescens. Next base: position 45,436,653 of record BRKX01000010.1, on the reverse strand, counting down.
GTATCAAAGATCTTCTGCACGGTAACTTAATCATCGGGATCATTGAATGTGTCCTTTTTCAGCTTGTGCAAACTGTAGTATTAATTTGAACATGCTACTATGACTTGAAATACTAACACATAGATTATTCAACCCAAATATATTAAAAAAAATCCCTTCCAGATCAAAGATATGCCATTTGTCATTTTGATTATCTTGAATGTTACTGATCTTTGCAAGGAAATATATAGATTTTTAAGAACTTTTTGGGCTCTACTGAAGCGGAAGTAAGATCACTGGCTTCGCTTTATTCTGGAGTGGTAAATTATGAGGCCTAGCTTCCCACATCTTCCATTCCTAGCTTCATGCTTGGTTAATCTAATTAATTTTGAACTTTATGTAGGGAAGGAATGCAAATGCATTGGCTCAATATGTTGGTGAAGATCCAGCTCGTTGCCCGTTTGATAAAGGTATATAAGTACTCTTATGGCTCACTTTTCTTCTCCTTCCTTGATTTTTAACATACAAATATAGGTAAGTAAAACTCAGCCTATATATTATTTACTCAAACTAATGGCAATTAATCATATGTGATGTGTTTCTCCGTTTTGCAGTATTTTCTGACCAAACTGAGATGGTGAAACTTTGTGAGAGAAGATAAATTAAGGAGAAGAGAGATGGAACGAGGCTTTGTATGGCTTTTATGTTGTTTAATTTTAATATCTATATGATCAATGTACGTATGGTGTAATAAGCTTTCATTTCAGCACATAATAATAAAGTTTTTATGAATAAAATAATAAATTCTCTATTTATGGTTTTCATAGTCTTTAATTTCTATATATATATATATATATATAGATATTTGTAATGTAATTTTAAAATAAAAATATTAATACCCACACAAAACATATTTTGAATCTACAAATAATAATTAATTTTAATATTATTAATTATAAAAAAATACCCACACATAAGTTATAATTTATACCCACACATAAGAATTGTCAAGTGCCACGTTGGATGATGTGGCGCCACATCACCACTGCACATGTGTGCCATGTGATCATTGCTCATGTGGCAAACATGTTTAGACACGCATAATTTATAGTTTTAGTGACATATATATGTGTAGGTAATACTCTATGAATCATCCACACATACATATGTGTGGGTAAAACTTTTTTTCTACAGAAATATAGCGACACATGCTAACATTTATATTATGTGTGGATAAATAACATCACTCACACATGGGTATACTTGTAGCTACATTTATATGAGTGGTTAAAAATTCAATTTTTTGTAGTGTATCTTGCCCAAATGGCTCCGAAGCCATCCAACTGACAAGATAGTTGGTGATCCAAGAAGCCGAGTTCAAACCAGAGGTTCAACTGAGCATGCACTATTCACATGCTTCATATCTCAGACGGAACCAGCAAACGTCAAAGAAGCCTTAGAAGATTCAGACTGGATCATGGCCATGCAAGAAAAACTGAATCAATTCACAAGAAATGATGTATGGTTTCTTGTTGATAGACCAAAAATCCAGAAGGTCATTGGCACAAAATGGGTTTTTCACAACAAGCTGGACTAAGAAGATGTGATCACAAGGAACAAGGCAAGACTGGTAGCCAAAGGATACTCAAAAAGTGAAGGGATCGACTTTGATGAGACATTCGCACTAGTTGCAAGATTGGAAGCCATCAGACTGTTCCTAGCCTATGCAGCTCACTTCAACTTCATACAGTCTATCAAATGGATGTCAAGAGTGCATTTCTTCAAGGAATGCTCAAGGAGGACGTATATGTCGAGCAAGCGCTAGACTTCGAAATTGGTGATCAAGTCTTCAAGCTGAATAAAGCTCTCTATGGACTGAAGCAAGCTCCTCGAGCGTGGTATGAAACTCTCACAACCTTCTTGCTGAAGAATGGGTTTCAAAAAGGAGTCATTGATCGAACTCTATTCCGGATAGAATGATCAACTGAGATCTTAATGGTTCAAAGTATGTGGATGACATAATTTTTGGATCAAAAAGCAAAGATCTATGCACATGATTCGCTCAACTGATGCAAAGCGAATTCGAGATAAGCATGATGGGAGAAATGACATTCTTCCTAGGACTCCAAGTAAAGCAACTGAAAGACGGGATCTTTATCAGCCAGGCCAAGGAGAAAATTTCACTTTTGGTCCCATAGGACACGCCCCTCTCCCTTTTTGGTCCCAGAGCTGTCTGTTTTGGTCATTTTTTAAAAAATTCACTCACTTTTAATCCTATAGGATTCAAACTATCACTTTTAGTCCAAGAGTTTTAAACGACTGTTAAAGCTGTTAAAAATTCGCTCACTTTTAGTCCCATAGGATTCAAACTATCACTTTTAGTCCCATAGGATTCAAACTATCATCATCTTATTTTTTTAGTAATTATCCTGTGTATTGTCACCAAATCATCAAATTACAACTACTAAATCAAAAGAAAGCCATTTTTTTTATTTAGTTTAATTTTCTGTCGAGCTCGAGTTCGATCAAGAAGATACTCGGCTCATTTACACCCCTAAATACAATTAATTTTAATTATTTTTTAATTATTTTATAATTATTTTTAATTTTATTATTTTATAATTATTTTTAATATTTAATTTTAATTTTCAATTAATAATTCATTATTATGGTTGATTATTACATAATTAAATTCTTGTAAAATGTAAAGTAAAAAATCTAGGAAAAAATTATACTTTCATACCTATATTTTGAACTTTCACTACAAAAAATTCACATTTTAGCGATGGAAACGAGACAAGTCAAGCCCAAAATATTAAAAATAATATAAAATAATAAAAATATATGTAAAGTAATATAAAATTTTAAAAATCGTAAAGTAAAACTAATAAAAATATAATAAAAATTTATACTCATAATTAATTAGTAATTGAAAAATAAAAAATATATATAATATCAAAAATGTAAAATAAATAAAACATTAATAATATTAAACAATTTAATTTCAAATTCATAATTAATTAGTAATTAAAAAATTAATAATATTAAAAAAACTTTAACAATCATAAAGTAAAATAAATAAAAATATTAAAAAATTTATATTTGTAATTAATTAGTAATTGAAAAATATATAATATTAAAAAATAATATATATTATTAAAACATTAAAAATAAAACAAATTGTAAAATGTAAAATAAATAAAAAATCAATAATATTAAAAAGATTGATTTCAAATTCGTAATTATATAGTAATTAAAAAATTAATAACATTAAAACAAATTAAAAATTATCATGTAAAATAAATAAAAAATTTATATTTGTAATTAATTAGTAATTGCAAAATAATATATATATATATATATATATATATTATATAATATTATAAAAAATATGTCGTTATTGTGTCGTTAACATTAAAAAATAAAAAATTAAAATTAAAATACGACGTGTGTTCTTTGTTAAGTTAGAGATAAAAAAATCTGTCATTAAATATCTTGATCTTAATCCGTTGTTAATGTGTCTGTATTTTAAAACAAATTATAATCCGTTGTTAAATCGCGTTTTTATTGTAGTTTATAATCCGTTGTTAAATCGTGTTTTTATTGTAGTATTTTTTTAAATAATCCAATTAAAAAATAATAATAAAAAGTACCCCCTATTTACAAATCTAACATTTGATCAATTTTTCGGCTCAAAAATCGTTCATAGCTGATTACATTTTAGGATTTATATTCCTATGGGACCAAAATTGATAGTTTGAATCCTATGGGACCAAAATTGACAGTAATTTTAACGTTTTCTGTTACGGAAAGACTAAAATTGACAGTAAAAAAAATTGGGACCAAAACAGACAGCTCTGGGACCAAAAGAGGAGAGAGGCGTGTCCTATGGGACCAAAAGTGAAATTTTCTCGCCAGGCCAAGTACACTAACGTAAGAGATCCGTTAAACGGTCTCACACAAGTGTACCTCATTATCAAAATACATCTCTAGCCACTTTCCCGGCGAGTGTGGTTAGTTACATTTAACAGAAAACTATCTTTTTTTTATGAACTTTACAATTGCGGGGAGTTTTCGAAATTTTATTAAACAAATGGGATTTTTTATTTTTGGAAAAATACAAGGGGTTATAATATGCATTTTTCCCACATGGAATTCCATATTGCATGTTTCACTCCATGTTGCATTATTAAATTGTAATTGTTTTCTGTATTTTTTTTTTCAATTTCATTTTTCTGCAAAAATCGTTCTTGAAACATTTGAAATAAAATCTGACAACTTAATTGAAATCATGATTTAAAAGGGTCGATTACACTCATGAATAATTTCTAAATTACTACAACAGCGGGTGGACTTTCCTAAGAATAGACTCCCCCAGCGTAAGCAAAAATTCTAATAGCTAGGTTATCGGACTATTATTGCAAATTTACAATATAGCAGTACGTTTCCCAAATTAGCACACCAGCAGCTGATATCAATTGAGGAGTGTACGTGTTAGTAGTTTAATTAATTACAAGTAACACAAGTTTGTGACTTGTAGAAATTTAGTACAAACAAGGATTATATGAGTTGAGCTTGTTCTTGCAGTTTTAGAATATCTAAATCAAATAAATTGCTTCGCTGCTTAAATTAACTACGTAACTCTTTTTTGTCTTATTTACACATGAATAATTAAGTCTTGATCAATTTAATTTACACTTCAAAGTAATAACGCAGAAATTGTACAGGAATAGGACACGATTATATTAAGCTGCCGTTGCTTTGTACAAAAAGTTTAGCTGTCTAGCCCACCAACATTAATAACCCTCCTAATTTTAACTTCAATAGTTGGAAGTTTTTTATTTTTTTTAAACACAATAATATTTCAATTGTTGGAATTCTTAGTTTGTTTCAAGTTTCAAATTACAAGTTTTTCTTGTATCTTTTTTCTACAATTTGATTTTTTTTTTTTTTTTTTTGTGATTTAGTTTAATTTTATGATTGTTTCTTAGGATTCACCCCTCCCATTAGAATTTATAATTATTTTTTAATATTTATTTTCAATTTTCAATTTTCAATTAATAATTCATTATTATAATTGATTTTTTCAAAATTATGTTTTATAATTTTTAATTCATTTTTTATAAATGTTGAATATGATTATTTATGCTATAATTATTTTTTATTTTATAATAAATATTATTAAAATTATAAATTTGATAGTGAAACTAAGAGTATGACACAAAAAAAAAATGCAACCGAAAATTTATACTCAGGAGGGAGCATATGTTAGTGGGAAAGTATAATATATATATGTCCTACATCTGAATATAGCAACTGCACGTACCATGAAATATTAATTATACTTATATGATAAAACATTATATAAAATATTATTTTACAATCGATCGAATATCCCCAAGTGAACAACTACCAAACACACAACCCTAATGATCCCACCAAGATTTGGAATCTTCACTCTATAAAACCATATAACTATGAACTGCCTTTTCTCTACATCTAAACCGTTTAGCAAACAGTACTCTCCATTATAAAACCGCTAAAAAAATGAAGAAGGGGAAGAAGAAAAAGAAAAAAGAAAAAAGAAAAAAGAAAAAAGAAAAAAGGAAAAGCAGCAGCAGCATGCAGCTCTCAGAATTCATCAAGTGCTCTCTCTACATCTCTGTCAATTGGAAAACTTCAGTTTCTTCTCATGTATAGAATGATGACCAATTAAGTCCATGCGATCGCCATGTCACCGGACGACAGCAATGCGTCCGTATAATATGATGATGTCATTCTATACACACGAACCACACTCTACTTGATCCAAGAAGGTACCCTAAGCGTATGTCGTGACAGCTGCCTGGACTCCGGCAGGTAAACTAGCCGTTGTCTGCGGCCGCGTGAAACCCCTGGCCGCCGCCGCTAAAATAAAGTTTGATGCTTAAATCTAAATAAATTACGTACGTGCCCTTCCACTTGTTGATTCCTCGTGAAATCTTCTTCTATAGGTCTTGAGGTATATATCTTTCTAATCTTATTGTTTGAAACTCTAAATATGTACCGGTTAATTTATTCATTTTATTGGATAGAGTAATACAGTCTAATATATTTTTAATTTTGAAACTCGTTGGATATATATATATATATATATATATATTATCGTTACGAGCATGTATTAAGCTGCAAGAAATCAGTCTATATTATTAATATTTTCTGCCAAAATTAATTAACTTCGGCGTAAATACGTGCTTCTCTGTGTATTAATTTTATTTGAAGCATATATATGTTTCAAATTTATGCAGCTATTTGCACAAAATCACACAGAAAATGTACAAGCTGCAGGTGAAAATAAAGAAACACACACGCTCCACACACAAACACAAATATATATGTATGTATGTAATAAGAAAGTAAAATATCTCCAGAGCAAACGCACACTCAATAGCAGTTGTAAATTTCTCTTATCACAAAAAGAAAAAAAAAAGAGAAGTTAATTAAAATAAAAACTAGACCTGTGGACAGTAATGTTTATATCATTAAGTTTCTAATTTTTTACTCATAAATTTTCTCCGAATAATTAGATGGTAAATAATGAATTTGCAGTCTGGCGATATGATGAGTTATTGTGTTTCTGCGGGTAACTGGGTAAGTAAAGTGCATAAAGTTACTCAAAAAAATATCGATCACTCTCTAGCTAGTTGCAGCCAACAATTTTATTTTCTTTTTTTAATTGGGACAAGAGGGAGCGGTGGGTCTCCAACTATTACATGAATCTCTTAGGTGCATGACCAAATTAAGAAATAATTAATTTATTCTGCCCTCCGGTTTGAAGAAAATTCCTCTCTATTTTTTTCAGGAGCATTCATCTAAAATAATTACTCATTTATCATATGTTCTTACCATGAAATAATGTAGTTTTATTGCCAAAAAACTAAGTATATTTCCCTTGGGAAATGTTGTTTCTCCACTATTTGAAATTGATCAGATTCCTGTTCAATGAATTGAAGTGAGTTTTAATTGTTCACACTACTTGTGTAACAAAACTCGATGAAACACTACAAGATTAAATCTCTAGAATTATATAATTACTTCAAATTAATGATTCCATGCCACAATATCTCTCAACTACTACTTTTTTGGTTTCAATAAATTATTTACATGACATATTGGACCTCATCCCTTCTATTTTTATTTTTTATTTTTTGGGTTTTAAGAGAGTCAAAATAGTTAAAATAAAATACACTCTAAAATAAAACCCATGAATTATCGAGCGCCATAGAGAGTTCCCACTAAATACTCCACTGGGGAGCAACAGGATGATAAAGTACAAATATTCGTGCTGTGCAAATTAATTGAAATGCAACATAAATAACTTACAAAATTAAAATTAAAAGAAAGAAAGAAAAAGCAAAGAGATGTAAAAACTAAAGTTAGGTTCTGTGTAGAAATGAAGTCTTAGGTTGTACAAACAATAATGTAATTTTTGAAAGTTGTAATCTAAGTCGAGTTATCATAGAGTGATCGAGTGCCCAATACGATTCATTAATTATGAATTATAGTAGATATGAGTACATGGAAGAGGAATTATTAATTTTGCAATTATAACAAAGTGGGATAGTTGTGTTTTGGGGTGAGGAAATATTAATTATTGTAAAGAATCTTAGTACGCACTCCCCTCCCTAGCAATATATGAACTATACGCGCGTAACTTTTCTAATTCGAATGTCTCAAATAAATAGTTATCTATCTACATTTATTAACGGTACTTTTCTAGCTAGTTCATTATATATATACTATGAATTGTCATAAATTATAGTATATATATATTATTTATATATATTTGAGAAATATTATATTTCTTTTAATCATTCGCCAATTTTATAAGAGTCGTATATAGGAAATACATTTGTATTATAATTTCCAAAGTAATTCTTAATTACTGTGAAACACTACTTACTCAGCGTATGTAATTGAAATTTAGTGATCATAATTATAATAAGTCGCTCAATAACCACGAGACAGTATGGTATTCCTTACTATTTTTATCTTATCCAGATGAAATTTCTTACTTTATTATATTGCTGAGTAACGGAGATTTAATCGCCAAATCCCCCTCCCACAACAACAACAACAACAACAACAACAACAACAACAATAATAATAATAATAATAATAATAATAATAATAATAATAATAATAATAATAATAATAATAATAATAATATATCTAATTTCTAAAATGAAAAAAAAACACTTGGGTCAAAATATTTGGCAAGAATCTGACCAGTATATCTCCTTAAAAATTAATTAGCAGTAGAAAATTAATCAGCAAGCATTAATAAATAGTAATATCCATGGCTCAGGAAGTACATATATTCAATTATATTGAATTCTGGAGAGCAGGAGAAAATTAAATCGCACGACGAAATAATCAAATCAATTTATGAAGCACTGTACGAATCTAGCTAATTGTCCAGCTGCGGAATAATACATGCCTTGAATTGCGCATTACTTTCGAGTCTAGTACGTAAGTAATGGAAAATCTATCTTCTTCGCACGTTATAGCCCATTTGGTTCCCAAAAAATTAAAATTCTTTCTTATTTTCAGTACAAGATTCAAATTAAACAAGTAGCTAGGAAATGAACGGTCTAAAATATCTTTTATCATTTTCGTATTACCAATAATTTTATAAATTTTAAGATACAAACAATATAGTTTATAAATGGGTTAAAGTTCAATTTGACCACTAAACTATATATTTCCCTAAAAGCATCCTGATAATTAAAGTAAAATTTGTGCGGGTTATCCATTTGAACTTTGGAACTCATCTCATTTAGATCTTTGAATTTGACTCATTTAGCCCTTTGAAGATAAAAAAAAATGTTTTATTTGTTTCTAAAAAAACAAGTCATTTTTTTTTCAGATTACGTATTGTTATAATAAACTTTATTTTGCTTTTTTTTAAATAAAAAAAAAAGAAGAAGAAAAATTTTTCAAATTATAATGTATTAGACGACTAACTCTAACCATTTTCACAAACATTAGATAAAATGGACCATATCATTACAAGGTTCAAATATGAAATAATTAATTCAATTAACAAAATGTTATGAAATTCGAACTTTGCGTGATTACGTGTATAAGCGTATAATTAACGAACAATTATAATCAACTAACCGTCTTAAACCACAATTCCGGTATTATATTGGACGATTTGATACACACAAATATAGAGAATGAATTATTAATTTTTAATAAAAGGGGAAAAAATAACTAACCGAAATTTCTTTTTTATAAAACAAGCAAAATAAATTTTATCTCAACAAGAAGGAATCTGAAAAATGATTCTTTACTTAATTTTATTTAGAAGCAGGTAAAAACAAACTTTCCTATCTTTAAGGGTTAACCGAGTCAAATTCAAAAGTTCAAAAGACTAATTAAACCGAATTCGAAAATTTAAGAGACTAAAAGAGATTAAATTTAATTTAAGTATCAAGATGCTCTTGAGAAAATAGTTTAAGTGGACAAATTGGACCTTGACCCTTTATAATTCATCAAACTCAATTTAGATTTATTAAGATAAAAGAAGCTATATAAATATAAACGCTCGTAAACCCAAACAATTGATTACAAAATATTTTTGAATTAATTTACAAAATAATTATTTTATATATATTTCTTTCATTGACATACTCTGAAGGAAACATATTATTCAATTTAAACCAAAATAAATTATATGAGTAACAAAATATTAAATAACCAAATGATTATTACTTTATTTTAAGTTAATACATAAATTTTATAGTCGATTCTACGACTTAGTTACTTGTCATCTTAAGAATGCCATTAATCTATCGTCAATTGTAAAAAAAATGATTGCTAATTAAAATGGTCAAATTTTAGTTCAAACCTCGTTGATAAAACAAAATTTATTTATTTTCAATTTTTTTCATTCTTCATCTTTTGGGTTGAAAATTATTGATCCAAAATTAATAATAATTGATTAAAAAGTAAAATAAAAAATCCAAAAAATTTCAATTTTTGAAATTTTATACATTTGTTTTGTTGAAGAAAATATGAATCCAAAATTTAATGACAATATAAATAAATATATAAAGAAATAAAAAAAATGAAAAGTGTTGTACGAAATTCTTGGAGACAAGTTGCAACATTTTACTTGTTTTGAGGAATTTAATTACTTTCTTCATTCCAGTAAAATTGAACCAAACACATAAATTTAAAATTAAGGAATCACATTATTACCCAAGCCATATTCTATGTTAATCAAATTAGCTAATATGTTTGATCTTTTATTAATTTGTATACTCAAGTATCACATTTGTTGAAATAGTAACCTAATAAGTAATAATACATATTGTTTCACTTGTAGTCCTAATTATTCAGAATGGAAAGTCTTTTGTAAAACCGTCTTATGAGTTAAAATTCGTAAGACAGGTCAAGATTCCAATCCAAACGCCAACAAAATTATAAATGTGTTATTGAATATGAGTTATATCTGAATCTTGATCCGTTTTATCGATTTTGACTAGTAAGACAGTCTTATATAAATATTTATCTATTTGGAATAATATATTTGTTTTCAGTCAAAGTTATGTCAATGGTAATTTGAGAGGTTTTTGTGTAATTTCTTAAAATTGTCTGTATCCAGAATTTTTTTTCAAATCCTGATTAAAAAATTTAAATAATTATTTGTAACTCCTCAAAACCTAATTCGATCCAATATTTTATTTTTAGGGCCCAATTTTTTTAACAAGTCTTTTTATTTTAAAAATAAACAAGTATTGAGCTTTTGAGTCAATTTCCAGTCCAATTATTATCGGAACGAGATGAGCGAGTGTAGTAGACGATAACGCTCGTTGAGACAAACTCTTAGAAATTTATTTCATCTAAATAGGAATCCAATTATCAAGAGATAATTTATTTTATAAACTAATTTCTATATTAGAGTTAGTGAGATAATGGGTATAAACACCCCCACTCTTTTTTATTTTTTTATTTTTTTATAAAACAAAGGCCCATCCCCAATTCATAATATATAAGGAAGAGAAAGAGAGGAGGAAAGAGAGAGAAGACAAAGATAGAGAGAGGGGGGATAGAGAGAGAACACAGAAGAGAGAAAAGAGAGAAAGAGAGAAAGAAAGAAAGAGATAAGGTAAATATCGAGAGAGAGGGAGAGAGAAAGTAGAGGACATAAGAGAGAGAGAGAGAGAGAGAGAGAGAGAGAGAGGGGAAGAGAGATCGGCGATGAGGGAAGGGAAGGAGGAGGAGGTTTTCGACATGATGCCAAAGCAGTGGCAGGCCATCAGTGAGCAACCGTTAAGCTCACCGATGTCTGTCACCTTCATCGGCATCATATCAGACGAGTTGAGCTCGAGGAATCAAATGAACAAATCCTAAGTCGCTGCTCTACCCCTAGGATTGTAAATCAGGAGGGTAATTCTATACTCATCTATGATTTGAGCTAATGAACTCTAGAAGGATGTTAAGGCAAAATGATACGGCAAAAATATTTTCACGCTCTACGAAATCCGTCTATGTGAATCTATTGGATAATAATTTTCTTTAAGCATGATATTTGATGCTAGCATTGTATGAACTGTTATGAGAGTTAGATGACCATGCTCTTAGATTGTTATTGGAACTGATATTATGTTATGAAAGCATTACTTAGATGTATGATATCTTATAAGATAGATGTAGTACCTCTTATAACTTATGAGGTTATGTTATTAATTGATGAAAAAAAGAGACCTAGATGAATCATTATAGGTTGTGACCTATGTTAGTAGATTATAAACTTAGATTATTGTTCGACTGTCTAGCATTGTCCTCTCTGTTATTAATTTAGGAACTCGGGCTCTTGGCCCTTCCTTGTTCTATGGCCCTTGTTCTATGGCTTATGATCAAGATCCTAGTGTATCACTAAGATATGATCTTTATAAATGAATCCTTACTCAAGATGGTAGGCTTAGGACAAGCATGTTATGATTAATCCTTCACTAGCAACCTGAAGTTACATAAGTTGTGCGCTCATGTTTATAATCATGTACGTGTACATTGTGGTGAACATTCAAGGTCAGAATATAGAAACTAGAAAACAAGTAAAGAACACGAGGTTGGTAATCATGTTCGATCAACTGATCTACGTCAGGGGGACTTCACAAGTCCATGAAAAACAGTTCACTACTCCATTGAATGGTTACAAAGGCTATTATACGAACACTCTCGTCACTCGACCCCTTTCCTACACTAGACAATCTCTTTCATTGAACTGAATTGCGAGCTCCCCTCACAACCTAGAATCCCTCTAGTTCCCATAGAAAATCTCTTCCGAGACTCCTTTAAGTGTGTAGGAAAGTGAGTTTCAAACACAGACTAGAAATACAATGATCACGTGGATCAAACCTAGTCTACCTAAATATTATATGCTTCGAATATGAAGTCTTTTGGACTCTCTACCCTTTGTGTATTCGTAAAACTCGTGTCCTCTAAACTAGTCTGATTTTCAAGCTATTTATAAACAACAGATATAGCCTAAACAAGGTAATCAGAAGTCCCATTTTGACTAGAATTCAACAAGGAAACTTTTCCTAATTTAATTTGGACTTTCCTAGTTTAGATGTTGATACAAACTCAAAATAGGGTTTTTATCTATGTATTTTTTATTGCTTTTTAAGTCTTTTATATCGAGTCTTGAGTCAGTTAGGGAGCTTAAGTGAAGCAGGGGGAAGTGAAGAGAAAAGATCCAATATGGGCGTAAAGTGAGGACAAATCCGATAAAGGCATAATGGAGGGAGCTGGACTTGGAGAGTCTGTTGCAAATCCAGCACGGAAATTTAGCTCCAAACACTTCAACAAACTGAGACCACGTCCACAACCGTTCCAAAATTCATGGGAGTCGACTGTTGGTGCAGAAGAGGAAAAAGAGGGGAGAGAAGAAGAGATGAGAGAGAGAAGGTCCAAGCCGAGAAAACCGCACACAAGCTATTGAGGAAGAGTGGAAGGAGTCAACACAAGTGCACTCATGTGTGGGCTGTAGTGGGCCATTTCTGGTAGTTTAGAACTCGCTATAAGTACTATGTTATTATTACTATCAGTCATTGTTAACAAATTACTATTCAATTTATACCAAATTGCTCCTTCCTTTATACAAAATCGCTATTCTCTTTGCAAAAACTGAAATATGTATAAAACCACATATTCTCAAAACGAGCTAGCCAAATATTGTAGCAATCATACAAGGTCATCATATGATAAACAATAATCAATTAAGTACGAGGGAACAATTAACTTGATCTTCGTCACTATGAATATCATATTATACCGTGGTTATTTGCACTGTGTAACCAATTATTATTATTAAGTTTATAGCAAATTTCTCCATTTGTTTTAGCAAATTATTATTCATTTTATATCAAATTATTCCGGAGAGTTTACCAAATTATTCCTCATATTGCATTTAAAGTTCAATGACTTTTAGCAAATTATTTTGATTTTGGTAGCAAATTATTATAATATTTATAGCAAGCTATTGTACACATAATAAAAAATTAGTCTTGATAATGCAAATAATGAATTATGTGTAAGCACAAATTATCATATTAGATAAATATAGTCTGACTCCACAAAAGCAACTAAGTTATATACAAATATTTGCTAATACCTAGTTAAATATTTGCTAATAAGAAGAAAACATAAATTACTTAACTAGTTTGTACTCACGTTGCATAAATTCATGCTATAAAAATAATCATTTAAAATAAAACTAATATCAAACTATATAATAAATCAATAGTCATAATAATGAAATGAACAATCCACTCTTCTTCTTCTTCTTCTTCTTCTTCTTCTTCTTCTTCTTATTATTATTATTATTATTATTATTATTATTATTATTATTATTATTATTATTATTATTATTATTATTATTATTATTATTATTATTATTATTATTGTTGTTGTTGTTGTTGTTGTTGTTGTTGTTGTTGTTGTTGTTGACTTCATCTTGAGTGAATTTTTTTTCTCTTCACGATTACAGACCAAATACTTTCAAATAATAACACCATCATCAGCTTTTTTTTTCCAATCGAAGACGAATATTGAAACCACCTGCTTCAGCATAAAACTGATAAAAAAATAATTGTTTCTTCAAGATTTTTAAACTACTAGCCAACAAATGGCTTTAAAGATGGATTACATTCTGGTATGTGATTCCACACAACCCCACAACTGAATCAACATTAATTCCTGCTATTTAAAAATATTGCTATAAGCACATATATTGTATGCTATTTAATAACTCAAAATACCATTGTGTACAAGCAATTTCCAACATGTCCATATCATATAATGATCAATAAAAAAAAACCCATATAATAAAATGGATGACTAATTTGCTAATAATAGCTACAAACTTTCCTATAAACCTATGCATATTTTGCTATAAATACATTCTTATTTTGTTGGCATTCATTCATACGATTTTAACTAGATTTTTTTTAACAACTTGAAAACTTCGACAATCAAGTACAAAAAGCATCTATATTTCATAATAAACATGATACAACCATTATCTACAATCAATGTCCAACATCTTGGTATCATGTAAGACACATAATAAACAGATGTATCATTTTGCTACAAAATGATACACAAAATGCTAAACTCAGATGCATAGTTTGCTAAATATTAATCCATACGATTTCGCCCAGTTTTTGCTTAACAATTGACAAACTACAATAATCAAGTTAATATAGTAATTTGATAAATTCAAGTTTCTTTCTTCAGATTTTTTTCATATTCATCTTTTCCCATTTCTCTCTCTCTCTCTCTCTCTCTCTCTCTCTCTCTCTCTCTCTCTCTCTCTCTCTCTGATTTACGTTTTTCTTCTCCCCTTTTTCGATTTCTCATTATTTTCCAGCATCTGCTTTCATCTTTTTATCATGAAGATTCGACCTTGTTATTTGTAGAGTTCATCAGCGACGCTGTCTTTGTATGGTGACTCCATGTATGTTTTTTATTCTTTTCAATTTATTTTTACAGTTTGGTGTGTCGATTTATTTCTCATTTCTTCTCGCGATTTTTATTTCTCAACTTATTTTAGTTTCTGGTTTTATCACTTTGTTATGAAGATTCGATTCTTTTGATTGATTTGATATGTTTCATTCAGATCTGTGTTGTATCAATTATTTTCTAATTTTAGGAATCCTAGGGTTTAGTACGAGAATATACAAAATATGCATTAATTTGAAATTTTAATGTTGATTAATTTCACTATTCATTGTATGCATTGATTTTATAGTTCGTTCTATTAGAGTTCATTACGATTTTGTATTTACCTTTTTATGTTTGACTGATTTGATCTGTTTCGTTCAGTTTTGTGTTGTATCAGTTGTTTTCTAATTGTTAGGAATCCTAGAGTTTAGTACGAGAATATACAGAATATGCATTAATTTGATCTATTTATTTATTTTAGCATGTTAATGTATTCGTTTTAGTCTGTCGTCACATATTTTTCAACATGTTAATGTATTCATTTTAGCCCGTTGTCACATATGTTTTAGCATCATAATATGTTGGTTTAATGTTATTTCTACTGCACTCGGTGAAAGATGTCATACAAACCATCCTTTGCTTTTTTTATTTTTTTCTTTTGTGTGTGTATGTTTTTGTGACTCGGCTACACAATGTTACAAACACCATGTAAATATTAGAATACTTTGGTGCTAAAATGTATATTGCATGATGCCAGAATGATACATACCTAATGCTAAATATCAATTTGTGTGTCTGAACATTTCTTGATGTGATTGTATTATTATTTTTTACCTTGTTCAGTTTATAATTTTTGATTTTAATGTGTCAGCTTCTTCTGTTTCAAGTGACCGTAGTAAGATTACTCACATGGTGATATGGAGGGTTCTACTTCACATAGCAAGATAATGATATTTGAGCAATTCTATGGTTTACGTGCCCCTTCTGAAGTTGTTGTTCATCCACCTATTTCAGTTAAAACAAAAGGTAGCGACAGTCATTTGATATCAAAGGAGGAGGCAAGGAAGAGAAAGGAGAACAAACCACTCAGAATGTGCAGCAATTGCCACAAGTTGTCAGATCATGATGCTAGGAACTGTCCAGCTTGATGTTATTATAGCGATTGGGCATAGTTTAATATCATGTTTTACCATGCTTGTGAATTGTTTTCAACATATTCATTTTTAAGAATATATATGATTTTTAATAAAAGTGTTTATGACATTTCCTTTGCGGTAATTATATTACTATCAAGTTTTATTAACCATAATTACTGTTTAGAATATAATGCTAAAATAACGGAAGCATAAGGTTATATACGTTGTCAGATTCTCATTATATATTTTGTTTATCAGAACATACTAAAATGAGAAATGAATAAGGCTACACTATATGAAATTTACAAATATATAATGGTTATTAGCCATTGTGTATTGGCATTATCCAACCGTTGTAGATAATGGGGTTGTCTATAGTCTACTTATACACAACGATAATCATCATTGTAATGATGATGCTAACTGTTGATTATTCAACCCAAAGACAACGGTAATACAATTTTAACGTTGTATATATCAAGATTTCACAACATATTTTAGTGAAACTGTGGTATATACTTCACTTTTACAACAGTTTAAGTTTCCTAACCGTTATTGTGTTACCGTATTGATATATTAAGGAGGTGTATTGGATTGAGATTTCCTTGGACTTTTAAAATCCGGGTGTATTCAATCCAGAATTTTAAAAGTCCAACGAAATTCTAGTGTATTCAATCTAGACTTTTAAAAATCCAACGAAATCTTATTATATTCAATCAAGTCCAACGAAATCTTGGTGTATTCAATCAAGACTTTTAAAAGTCCTTTAAAATTCTGCGGTATTCAACAATACATGGACTTTAAAAAGTCATTGACTTCGTTGGATTTCATGTAAAAATTACAAAGGATGAAATCCGACCTTCGGAAATGAGATTTTGATGGATTTGGAAAATTGGCAAGCGCTGTATCACAACGATCAGTGAGGAGTTGAAATCGGGCACCCCAGCCATCACCCGACCCCAACGGACGTTAGTGAGGAGTTGAAATTGGGCACCCCAGCCGTCACCCGACCCCAACGGACGTTGGCCTTGCCGATGATGGCACTCCAGCGGCCGCTGGGATCAAGACCGCTTGATTCTAGGGGCCGCTGTGATCAATTTTTTTCCTGATCGTTGTATTCCAACGAGTGCTGGCGAGATGGATTTGAAATCTATTGAAATCGTTCAAAATCGTCCGAAATCCATACATGAAATCCCCCAGACTCTGCGTGGAGTTGGGAGACTCCATGTGGAGTTTTGGGAGACTCCATGTGGAGTTTTGGGAGATACCATGTGGAGTCTATGGATTTAAAAATTCATGAACATTTTCAAGTCCAAAAAAATCCATCAAAATCTTAATTGAATACACCCGTAAGTATATACAAGGGTTTTTATTCAAACCCAGTTGTATTCGTTATCAAATTGCAACACATTTTTATTGCAATAATTGTTTTGATAAAATCAGTTTATACAACTATTTTATCATCCAAATTAAAAGTATACTTAGAACACCATAATTATAAAAACTCTAAATTAATAAAAAAAAACAAAACATCATCTAAAATTCATATCAGTATTTACAAAATATTATTCAAAAGATATTGAATTCTATTGCTAACCTTTGCAAATTAGTTGAGATCGATAACCTAAAACAAATTAAACAAGTACAGAGAAAAAGTAATAATTCATCTTCTGAAATTATCAATCTCCAAATGGGAAGATGCTCAACTCTTAAATCCTGCATTGACGAAACAAGAAATAAATTAGTCGAACATCCACTAATTATCCATTCAAATGCTTAAAATAAATAATATCCACCAAACAAAATGTCTATTTAAACAACACCTAGACACAATCACGCACCCACAAGCATGACAAAAACAAAGATATAACAACATAAAACTCACTAATTACCTGATTATGGCTTCATGTCAAGCTTCAATTTAAGGCTTGAAAGTTGGTAGATTATATGTTCTTGTGAATCAAGCAAGGCTGACAACGAGCAACTCTGCAGCGGCGGGAGAATTTCCTCCCAAAATTTCAGATGAACTTTGGTGAATATGTGTGGTTGAGAGAGAGATATAGGTCGTGTGTTTGAGAGAGAGGACGTGCGCCTGAGAGAATCAGGGAAAGTGGGCGTCTGTTTTGCGTCTTAAGAGAGAAGATGGGGTATAAGGTTTGCGAGAAAAAAAATTACGTGCATAGTAAAAGTTTTTCTCTCAAATTGTATTTATGACTATTAAAAAGATTAATAAAAATAATTAATATATATTCTTTTTAATACTCTGACTAGAAATTCTCTCATATTTTTAGGCGAATTTGATATGATTTATTGGATTGGTTCATAATATATTAGTATATCCTAATATATCTTAGTGCGCCTAATTTAGTTGTTGTCATCTCCATATTATTAGGCGGATTAATTTGATGGGATGAATATTATTAGATGATTTAGATCAATTGGCTGCAATCTACTCTCCAGATATAATCTAAATTTGAAACGTAATCTATTCTATTTAATTATTTAATAAAATATGTTGTTTGTTAGTTTTTTATTTTTTTAGTTGGGGTAGAGGGGAATTAGTGTTTTGAATCATGGTCTCTCAATCTTAATAACCCATCAAATTAATATAATTGTAAATATTAAATTTAATTCCAACTAAAAACACTAAATTTAATTTAATTTAATATGAATAAAGTATTATATATCATTATTAATGTTAGGTGAATACATACATAACAGTTCAGCACCGACCATTGCAAATACCTGACGCTGCACGCACATATACAACGGTATTATAAAAACTGTTGTCTTTATCTGATATACAACAGTTTGGAGATAAAACCGTTGTATATTGATTGTTGTGAATGTGCAAACTTCTTGTAGTGCTAAAATGAGCGAAGTAGGAGGTTAAATTTGATGTGACATTTTCTACTAGGGTTCACCGTTCCCAATTAGGGTTTATTACGTTCTAATCAGGGCTCATCTGATCTCACTTAGTAATTATCAAATTTTCATTAGGGTTCACTGTCTCCAAATAGGGTGTACTGCGTTTCATTCCAATGAAATCACCGTTTCCATATTTATTTATCAAAACATACTAAAATGAGAAATGAATGAGTCTAAAATGAGTGAAATAGGAGGCTAAATTTGATATGACATTTTTCACTAGGGTTCATCGTTCCCAATTAGGGTTTATCACGTTCCAATTATGGCTCATCTGATCCCAATTAGTAATTATAAGATTTTCATTAGGGTTCACTATCCCCAAATTGGGTGTATTGTGTTTCATTCCAATGAAATCACCGTTCCATATTTTGTTTATGAACACATGCTAAAATGAGAAATTAATGAGGCTAAAATGAGCGAAGTAGGAGGCTAAATTTGTATGTTACTTTCTGCACTTAGAATTGCAGCATATATTTTGCTCTCATAAACTTTATCTCGTTTCGGAAAATATTTACTCATTTTCTTTCTTAGTTGTCAGTCATCTCCTTCGTTGCTTCACTTTCTCATTCTTTTTTATTTTTTATTATGAACTCGTGTTTTTCATTTTGTAGTATCTATATAGGCGTGAGTGTTTATATAAAACTGTTAGAAATATATTCATAGTATCACCCGCTAAAATGTATTACACAATATGCTAAAATGTTATATAAGTTATGCTAAAATGTTGTATACAACATGCTAATATAAATCTGGGGTTGCTAGCTCTATGCGAAAATTACGCTTAAAAATGATTTTTTATATTTTTCATCTTTTTTTTTTCAAATAAACATATGCAATATGGATCTTAAATGAAAGAGCATGAAAAGAGCTTTAATTCGATATAAGATTTGTGTAAATCCGATTAAAAACAAATAAATTATGATCATTTAAAGTTTTTAAGAATTTTTTCAAAACATGATGATGTCACTTTTTTTAAAAGTTAATTGTTCCAATTCTACCCTTAATGAGACGCGCGAACTGAAGATTTTCCTTTTAATTATAAAATTGCCACCGAAAATTTGCTTTCAGCTGGTACGTTCATTTTTCAGAATAGACAGATGGGATCGGTTCCCGGTTCCCATCTAATGATCGGTTCTCACCAGATCCCATCCCTATATATATATATATATATATATATATATATAGAGATATATATATATATATATATATATATATATATATATATATATATATATATAGAGAGAGAGAGAGAGAGAGAGAGAGAGAGAGAGAGAGAGTATTGTTACGATATATGCTATTCTTCATTGTTCGGGTAGAACATTATATTATTAATGTTTTTATTTGATTGTGAGTGATACATATTTTTATATATTTTTCGCCTCCTCTAGCTAGCTAGCACGCACCGGGTCTATTTCACACATTTTTACATTTTATTGTTAAAATAAATGAAACCTATATATAAATCGTTTTAATTAATTAAGTTGCAAATGATACATGATTGGCTATTCAAGCTTTCTTTTAGGGAATATAATATGATTTTCACATCATAATTAACTACTTACCAAATTACATCAGCTGCATGCGAATGCATTTAAAATATTGTTTTAATTTGTGATTCAAGAACGAAGCTTAAATTTCAATAAAATTCTCTAATGTGAATACATAGTTTCCTTGGCCAACATTCCATTATTTTTTTAATAGGGTTATTTAGTGGGGTGTTCTTTGTTTTCGAAAAAAGAATCATAAAAAATAAATATCTAAAATAGAAAATAATTTACTAGACATGCAAAAAGGAACTGATATATATCATTAAAGATGTAAGATAAGACTACAGTGATATATATACGCATCAAGTTCAGGTTCACTAACACAGTGAACTTGAACTCATTTATTTATTTATAATAATACATCATGTAGATCGGCTGTTGTCATATTGTTTTCCACTCGATCCTTTCATTCTTTTCCATTAACTAATCACTGTACCCTGCAAATTAAAAAATAAAACCATTACTTTTTGTTGATTAAACGAAATATCTCATCACGTGTTTTCTAATAATAATAATAAAAACAACAACAACAACAACTTATCTCGTTCAAAATATTTTTCGTTATTATGTTCGCCCAACAAATTAACAGAGGAGGACCCATAAATTTGAATTGGAGGCAGACAGGCGATGTTAGCTTTTTACTTAATAAAAATACTGGAATAGTAAGTCGTAGAAGAAGAAGCATAATTTAAATGCTAATTAATAAAAATACTTAAATAGTTATGTGTCAATTTTTATTTTTTCAATCTACTATGATGATAGGTAAATCAAAGTTGGCTCCAAATAAATATAATGTAATTAAATATATATGACAAAAGAATTAGCACATATTACTTTAAAAAATTATAAATTAAATTAATAGACAAATGCCCAAAATTCTACGAACATTACAAAAAAATAAAATAAACAATGCATAATTTAAAAGGAGATAAGTTGAAATTATATTAGAAATTTGAATAAATTAAAAAAATAAAAACCTTAGCATTGAAACACTCGCAAAATAAAAGTTTATTATATATTAAATATATATGTCCATCGTGTATATATCCAACAATATATTGAAACCTGAAAATTATATAATGCATTTAGCAGTACTATTTCCTAGTACAGAGATCACGAGATATCAACAATGTTTTTTAAGGAAACAACACTCTTTTGTTTTATTGTGAAGTCTTTGCGGTGAAAGGTAGCACTACTTCTATAAGTGCTACAGAATTTCTCACAATGAGGAGTCGTTGTCTTGCCATCCCCTCAATTGGTCTCTATTTATAATTTGCCCAGAATGCACACTCAGTTAGATACCCTTGTTATCTAAAAATAAAAATTGAAGCATGCTATATATGTGAACTTAAATATAATATTTCCCAAAATTAAATAAGTATATATATACAAAAGGAAGAATAGTTACTTTGAGCAGTCAGTGGAAGGGCTGATCTTGTAGGGAATGTTAACACCACATTGGCCGGGAAGGCCGGCGGCCTTGCCGTAGTTCAAGCCGGAATATGATCCGGCAAGCGATTTTAGGCAGCCGCAGACAGTCTGCCGATCGGCGGTGGTCTTGGCGGCACCGTAGAGGCCCTTAACCCCACCGCAGCAGCTGCCTAGAGGGCCTTTGTCAGTCACGTAGGGAATGCATGAATTCAGGTAAGAAACCACCGTGCCGCACCCTATCCCCGCCTCGCTCGGCGGTGCGACCGCCATCATCATCACGGCGGCGATGAGGAACATACTCATTGCCTTGATTATGGTTGCCATTGCTACTAATTAAGACAGAAGTGCTAAGTGCTTTTTTGTATGTATAGGAGCACCTGGATATGTACTACGTTGTGTGTGTGTTTAGAAATGCATATTACGGGTTTCCTTTTATAGACACAATTTGATGAACTGCTGATTGAATCTATGATATGAATTTATGGTTGTAGTTTACAGGTGGGAGGTGGATTAATTTGTGCATGACACAATAATAATTAATTTGGACTTTTATAAGAATGAGAGATATGAGTATGAATTAATTTCAAATCCCATCCTCCAACTCAAAAATGCAATGAAAAAAAAATCTAGACTTAATTAATGATTGGTTAGTAATTTAGTATAGAGTGCAATATTCGGGACGAAATCCTCTTCTACCAGTTATGCCTCCGCTGCATATCCTTTGTAAAGTTAAATTTATTAGTCTTTCTTTCATTTTTTTTTCATCAATTTCAATTTATTGAGTTTTAATTTAATTTACACTTGTTAATTATGTTTCATTTTATCCGGTTAGGATTTATAATTAGGTTTTAGTATTTATTTAAAAAGTGATTATTTAAAAAATAAATATAAATCTTTGTTGCGTAGAATGAACCATAATTAATTAACAAGTGTAAAATTAAATTAAAGTATAAATTAATAGTAGATGATCATTTCAATATCTTGTAGTAAATATATTGTATTTCTTGCATGATCATTTTGTTAGCGGGGTACGAAATATACGCGTTCGGCTAGCACAAATAATTTTATTTTAGATTAATGTTTCTAAGTCTAGTGTTTTACTTTATTTTTCTAATTTAAAACATTTGAACCTTTATTTAATTATTTTCCTCATTGTTTTTTTTTTATTTATAAAAAAGGCATTTAAGTTTGGGCAAATAGGAAGCGGTTTGGAGGTGAGGGTGAATGTATCTCACCACTCTTAGTAGCGCTCGATTTCTCGATTACATTATTAAATAATATTATATATTTTACTCCATCAATACATAGTATTTCGTCAAATATCGAACGTATAGTACAAGACAACAACATGCATGATCAAAAGCTAACGAATATATGTCCCCTTGGGGATGGCCTAGTGGTGGAGTGGTGTTTCTTGAGGCCAAAGATCTCAAGTTCGACCCACCACCAATACCACTAGGTGTGAGCCTGTCACACTTGCCTTGCCAAGTGTGGTTTACCTCCCATGTGTAGGTTTGCAGGCTATTACACAGGGGCGGAGTTTACCCAGTGCGCACCACGGTAGCGGCTAGGTTTGCAAGCTATTACACAGGGGCGGAGTTTACCCAGTGCGCACCACAGTAGCGGTTGCGGATTACCCTCGACATCCAAAAAAAAAAAAAGCTAACGAATATATACATAATATATATACAACTATAAAATATTATTAATATGATAATACACGTGTGATTATGCATGTGGAAATACGAAATACAAATAAAATACTATTAATTCTAAAAGAACATATGCCGAAATCTAGAAAAATTTAAACTCCTAAATTTCTGCCACGTTCGAGAAAGGATTTCGTGTTCAGCTGCTGGCCTAATTAATGGTGGAGACACTTCATAATTTAAATTACTCTTTTCATTTAGTTTTAAAACACATGTCAAAAGCAAGTCCGTTAGACGTTGTACGAATAGAAAGTGTCACATTCTTACATTAATGACTACAGCAGAAAATCTAGTTGGGCAATGAGTGACCATGTTCATTCAATCTTGTTAGTTTCCCTCAAAAAAAATAAAAATTGTTAGTTATTATAAAATGTACTTTTCATTTCGTAGTTTATTGTATTAATCTATATCATACATTTCCTACTTACATTAATATATATCTTTATTATTATGGAATGATATACAGTAGAATGCGCATAATGTCGAGACTGATATATAAACAATCGAATTATATATTTTATAGGAAAATATTTTAAATGCAATCAAGGGTCTGATTTATCTTTTCAGGTGATAATTAATATAATAGTAGTAATATTTATGTTTTTTTTTAGTGGTATTAGTTAGGGATTTGCTATTTTATGGTAACAGATTACAAATAACATTTTGTTATGAGAATGGTGGATATCGTGAGGACTAATTAAATTAATTAAATATGCGATCTATACGTCCCATTAATCACTATTTATTTAGGAAGCATGGACAACTCCATCAATATTGACCTCCAATTTCAATGTTTATAAAGTGATCTTATACATACATAGATTAAATAATCACAATTAATTTATAAAACACGAAATAATCATGATATGATGCTTAAATGTTTTATTTTATTAAAACGGACGTCTAACTTATAGAGATGCAACAGATTTATTTTCCTTCTACTTCATTTTGGCATGTTACAGTGTCATTTAATCTAAACATGGTTTGGTATATAATTAATATACATATATTGAATTTATTGCCCAACCAGATATAGTTGCATGCACGTAATGTTGAATGAATTCGATCGGATTTATTTTCAACAGTTTGTTACATCATATAATTGGATTGATGTCTGGGCTATACCATACATGATAGAGCGATTGTACCAATATCGTCATTCAAGTGCACATTCGGATAGGTTGCCTTCTTCATCAAAAAATGGGACCAATATATATTGATTGTTGAAAATACCTACTGATCGAGCGAGTATGCATGTGAACTTGTGTATAGGGAACTAGATCATCAACAAACTTACTTACGATTAGGTACATCAATGGATAGCTTCCAACTTCATTTTAGATATTTGAATCGGCACCATAAGCAAGTATATATATACATATATATATATATATATAGACTTCCAACTCCTGATCAGTTTGGAGTCTTCTTCATTCATTTTTAAATTAGTATGGTTCAAATTTTTGTTTGTTTAATTACTTTGCTACGTAACAAATGTGTTTTCATGTCTGTATATAACAATGCAATTAAACTTGTCGCAATATTATAGTAAACAAGTCGGATCGAATTTTAATTTATTAAAATATTTTAATTTCCAATATATTATAATTAACAATTGTGTTTGAATCAGTTTTATTTATAATCACTCATATTCATGAGCTCACATAATTAATTTTGTGGATGCAAAGCATAAGTACGTGGGACTTTAGTATAGTTCCATATTTTCACCTTTTTCTTCTCTTATCTTTTACTAGAAATTGAAGTGAAATTAACTTCTATAGTTCTATGTCCTGCTAATTAAACAGATAGAACCGAAACGAATTTTCGCTAACTCTATATACTTATGAGAGAGTTTTCTGTTAAACTGCTTGACGGGTACGTCATTGGTCTAGTTCTGTCAAATAGTACTCGTACTCAAATTCAAACACAACTAAATACCAATTATAAATTTATAAATATATGGCCAAATATATACTTATGTCCTGAACTTTGACCATTTTTTTAAAAATGTCCCAAACTTTAAATAATACCAAAATATATCCTGAACTTTAACATTTTTTCTAAAAATGTCCTGAACTTAATTAAAAAAAATACAACAAATGTCATAAACTTTCCATTTTTTTTGTAAAAATGTCATGTGATTCAATTTCAAGCATCAGATTAATGATGAGGCATACCGAAGTTCAACATGTCAAAATGATGTGGAATTTGTAATTTTTTTTAGATAAATAAATAATGACATTATTATTATCCGCTTTTATCTCAAAAATCGTAACTTCTCATTCCACCAAATCTCTCATTACCAATCCAATTTGAAAGAAAAATTATTACTTTTCATTCATTTCAATATTCTCAATCATAATGAAAAAAGAAAAATAAATGATTTTTTTTCATTCCTCCCTAAATCCCAATCTGGACAGAACCAACCCGATTTAAAGAAAAATTGTGTGCCCTTCAAATTGAGATTTAAAAGAAATCCACTTCATTTTGACATGCTGGACTCTTGTATGCCTCGTCATTAATCCGATGCAGGAAATTGAATTCCAGGACATTTTTACATAAAAAAATAGAAAGTTCAGGACATTTTTTTTGTATTGTTTGAAGGTCAAGATATTTTTTCTAAAAATGTTAAAGTTCATGACATATTTTAATATTATATATTTGAAGTTCAAGACATTTTTAGAAAATGATCAAAATTCAGAACATAAATATACATTTGACCTGAATATATTATCGAATATGAGTTTTGATTGAAATATGAGTACGTCATACTATCTTGATCAGTCATTTAACACAAGTTTTTTTGTCCATATGATATAGTTACACACAAACTGCAAGTTGCACTATTTACTGTAGGGATATTACTCCTCATTTATTACCACAAAAATCTTCCGTGCTTAAATTAATTTGTCTATGCATTATTTTGGGTGTATAGCTAGTACTTATCTCTTCAGGTTAATTATTGTGATCTGCCTATAATATTTATTGGATTTTGCCTTTTGGATACCAGGTCTTCAATAATGTAAAATTATATTTTGGTTGGATGTACAACTTAAAAGGCTTTAATTAAATGAAAGGGCTTGCATCGATTTTTATAAATTTTTCTACGTGGTAATTTTAGAATATTTACTCCACTCAATAAAGATAGACATATAGTAAAATTTCATTGTATTTTTACATATATATACACCCCAATTTCAAGATATGTAGTGTGGTAAGTTATTTATCTTTGTGAAACGGATACAAGAAAGTAGTAAATGAGATCTCCAAGTCCATTTTATGTGTTTCACTATTAATTTTATTATTTTTTCATATTTTTCTTGAATTTTAATTTATTGTACGCGGTTTAATTTAATTTTATAATTATTAATTATAATTTATAATCATTTTAAAGAATTTAAGTTTTAATTTTAGTTAATAATTATATTTCAGGGTTGGTTTTTTAGAATATATGGTATGTAATTTTTTAAAATTTCAATTATTAGCAATAAATAATAATTAAAAATAATTATATTATAAGAAATTTTATTTTTTAATATACCTTATTATAAGAGTAGTGATTTTTAGCCAGATTCTGGCTAGGCAGAATTTTTTATTATTTTTAATAATTAATTAATTTAATTAATAAAACACTAATTATTCAATAAATTTACATTGATGCCCTCCATAATAATTAGAGCAACTCCATATGCGCTTCAATTCAGAAGAAATCGAAGATGGAAAAAAAAATAAAGTAGTGAAGAAAAGAAAGAAGATGAAGCTGCGCCCCTTTCTTCCGATCCGCTTCTGGAGTGATTTTAATAATTAATTACAAATCACTAATTTCATGACAAAATGATAATATAGTAAAAACATAACATTTAATAATTAACATAATTAATTTATTAATAATACAGTTTTATTAATCATCAAAAAATTAGATTTTGTCCCCTTGGGGATGGCCTAGTGGTGGAGTGGTGATATCTTGAGGCCAAAGGTCTCAAGTTCGAATCCCACCAACACCACTAGGTGTGAGCCTGTTACACCTGGCTTGCCAAGTGTGATTTACCTCCCCTGTGTGGTTTGCAGGCTATTACACAGAGACAGGGTTTACCCAGTGCGCACCTCAATAACGATTGCGGGTTACCTTCGACAAAAAAAAAACCAAAATCTGATTGGCTAGTATTATTCTTATTATATTATGATGAATTTGACAATGAGATACAAAAATTAGGACACAAAAGGTGGATTAGGGGCCTCATCTTCAAAAATAGTAAACAAGTTAATTTATCTATATACATGGACATCCGTGTGATGACGTGGAGGGAATATTATTCCTTTACGTACATATTTCTTTTCATGGGTTGAAATTTCATATTACATTTTTTCATGTTTTACTATTAAATTAATAATGTTGATAATATTTATTATAAAATAAAAATTAATTATAATATAAATAATTATAGTCAATATTTATCAACAATAAAAAAATTAAAAAATTATAAAACATTATTTTGAAAAAAGCAACTATAATAATGAATTATTAATTGAAAAGTGAAAATTAAATATTAAAAAATAATTATAAACCCTAGTTGGGTGGGGGTGGATACTAGAAATAATCATAAAATTAAACTAAATCGCAAAAAAATAAAATTGAAGAAAAAATACAAGAAAAACTCGTAATTTGAAAGTGTAACACGGAGCATAACGCAAAGAGTGGAACACGAAATTTCATATGCATTTATTTACCCTTTTACTAATGGTATGAGATTTTCTTTTGTACTCCCTCTATTACACTTTGTGTTACATTTTCAAATTACGAGTTTTTCTTATATTTTTAAAAATTATTTGTTATATATGTCAATTTTAATTGGTTGACTATATTCAAAGAAAATTTTAATCCCTCTTCCCCAACCTCAAATGTAAATAAAAGTTTGGGGACGATGGTCTAGTGGTGTTATGTTGAGGTTAAATGTCTCAAGTTAAAATCCCACCACCAATATCACTAGGTGTGAGTCTGTCACACTTGGTTTTCCAGGTGTGGTTTACCTCTTCTGTATGGTTTACAGACTATTACACAGGGACAGAATTTTATACACACCTCAATAACAGCTACGGGTTATCATCGACATAAAAAAAAAAGTTTCTGACTTCGCCACTGGAAATAAAAACACATATATGAAAAATTATTTGTTATACATGTCAATTTTGTTGAATGAATTTGATATCTAGTGATCTCAATTAAATTTTCGAGTCTCATTTGATGACAACAATTACAAAAGTTGGAACACCTTCGACATCCAAATAATATGTACACATTCATTGATAGTGACTATATACGAATATGTGAATATATATATATATATTATATACTATGACAAAAGCACATGACATATTAATAGAAAATATTTATAAATGCATTCATTCATATATCTGTCTAGTACGTGCACTTTCTTAGCGACAGCTCCTCATAGGAAAACATCATATATTTTTCCCTACCACTTTTTAATTATTCGATCATCTATTACAAGTTACAACAAATATAAATCCGCTGCTGCCAGAAATTCATAATTTTCTTCTTCATGCCATAATCTAATTACTTCACCCTGCAGAACAAAACAAGCGCGACATCAAAATAACTAAAAACCAAATCAACAAATCAATTAGCGAAATATTTTTTCAAAATTGAAATAAGTTAATATATACGAGTACATACTTTGAGCAATCAATGTCAGGGCTGATGACGTAGGGAATGTTGACACCACATTCTTTAGGGAGTCCAGCGGCCTTGTTTAAGTTGATGCCGGCAATTGAGGCGGCCATAGTTTTCAGGCAACGGCAGACGCTCTGTCGGTCCGACATCGTCTTCGCGGCGGTTTGGAGGCTTTTAACTCCGTCGCAGCATTTTCCGATGGGACCTATGTCCGTCACGTAGGGTAGGCACGAACCCACCCGTGCCATCACCTTACCGCAAGTGATCTTCGCCTCTCCCAGCGGCGTAAGCGCCGCTACCAGCACTGCTGCGACGAGGATTGTAGATATTGGCTTGATCATTCCGGCCATTGCTATATATTTACAAGTTTCGAAATTGATACATACAAGATGTACAAGTGTTTAGTTAGTCGTGGCAAATACATGTCATTTGCCATCTTTATATAGAGAACATTTCATGGAAAGTTGGCAGTTCGTTTACGTATTATGTTGTAAAATGATGTTTCATTATATATTTTAATTTATTGATGCGTGTTTATATTGATTAATACATGACTTTAGTGTATATTACGTGCATGTTTACGCATACTTGTGCATGTAAAATGTACAGTTTTGTCTATTAAGCACGTGATTAGAGAAGTTTCATCGATAAGCACGCGAAAGATAAGTTATATATTAATTTGTTATATGAAGGGAAAATACTATTAATTTATAGAGCCCGAGTAATTGAAATGATCAGGAGATTTTTTTATTAGGTTTTTATTTTATTCATTTTTTAATTAATCTAAAGGAAATTTCTACAATCATTATTCATCCGGATTAATTAAAACTATTAAAGAATCGAAAAATGTCATTTTAATTAGTAGGAACTCTATTTCAGGATCTGAATTGATTTATATTATAGCTTTCTGTCTTTTACCTGCACTTGTTTGTTTTTGTAATTTATGTCTGACAATGTGTTCAATTCGTAGATCTGTTCCTGATGTGTGCGGTGTGCGCTAATTCGTTGTGCGAATAAAAGAACAATTTATAGAGATTGAAGAAAGTTATATTTTTCAATTACAATGCGAGAACTACAAAGAGAGAATAAATAGAAGAAATACAACAAATTCTAGCCTACAAAGACGGAAATAGATAAGCCTAACAAAGAGATATACATCCATGATACAAAGCTAGAGATATATACAAGATAAGATTTCATTGTTATGATTTGGTTGTTTCAATACGCCCCCTCAAGATGGTGGGCAAATGAACACCAATCTTGCTACGTAGCTGTTGAAGGTGAGCTGAAGAGAGCGGTTTTGTAAGATCATCCGCTAGTTGATCGGTGGAAGACACATGAGACACACGAAGTTCACTGGCTTGTATCTTTTGACGGACAAAGTGAAAGTCGATGGCAATATGTTTCATACGAGTGAAAAACCGGGTTAGCACACAAATATGTTGCCCTGATATTGTCACAGTAGATTGGCGGAGTGGACGTGGATGAAACACCAAGTTCATGAAGGAGTGACTGTATCCACGTGATTTCAGCAGCGGCAGAAGCTATGGCACGATACTCTGCCTCAGTGGATGACCGAGCTATCGTCTTTTGTTTCTTCGATGACCAAGAAACAAGATTATTTCCTAGAAACACCAAATGAGCTGAAGTAGAAGATCTATCATCGGGATTTCCTGCCCAATCTGCATCAGAGAAGGCATGCAGATTATGAAGTGACTGGCTTTGAAGAAGAAGACCGAAAGTACTTGTGCCGGCGAGATAACGAAGCAGTCATGCGATTGCAATCCAATACACAGTGGTTGGTTTGTGCATAAACTAAGCAAGGCGGTTAACGGTAAAAGCAACATCTAGTCGGGTTAATGATAGATATTGAAGACTCCCTACAACTGATCTGCATTCGGTGGAGTCGGGAAGAGTTGTGCCTTGTGACAAAGATAAAGAAGACGTTGATGCCATGGGAGATTTTACAGATTTAGCATCTGCCATCTTTGTGCGATATAACAAATCTTGAACATATTTACTTTGCAAGAGAAAAATGCCGGAAGAGTGGCGAACGACTTCGACACCTAGAAAATAGGACAAATTGCCAAGATCTTTAATTGAGAAAGCTGTAGCAAGTTGGGTGACAACTTTGGTGAGAAAAGCTATAGAATTACCGGTCAAAATGATGTCGTCGACATATACTAGAAGATAGGCAATACAATTATCATTATTGTAGATAAAAAAGGAGTGATCATATTGCGTCTGTGTGAAGCCAATGGACACAAGAAAATTGTGTAGACTTGTATGCCACACTCGCGGGGCTTGCTTGAGCCCATAGAGGGACTTCTGAAGATGACAAACATGGAGGGAACATTGAGGATCAATAAAGCCCGGGGGTTGAGCCATGTAGACGTCATCAAGAAGGTCTCCATGAAGAAAGGCATTGTTGACATCTAGTTGTCGTAGAGGCCATCCTTGAGTAATTGCAATGCTGAGAATGACTCTAACAGTGGTAGGCTTTACCACAGGACTGAAAGTCTCATTAAAATCGAGACCAGGCCTTTGATGAAAACCTTTCGCAACAAGACGTGCCTAAAATTGATCAATAGTGCCATCTGACTTGTGTTTGATTCGAAAGATCCATTTGCAACCAATTAGATTGTACGATGGATCCGGTGGAACCAATTTCCAAGTATGATTGCGAACTGGCGCATCAAACTCCTCAGACATAGCTTTGCGCCAACATGGGCCCTTGAGCGCCTAAGAAACACAAGAAGATTCAGTAGCAATAGCAGTGAAAGAGAAACATACAGTGATGAACTCTCACTTCTCAAAGCTCTCATTGATGTTGATGAACTCACCCTCAAGATGCTTAATGGTCTTGATGACGACTATCAAGGACTAGCTAATGCATTAAAAGCTCTTATACCATATAGAGATTGAAGAAAGTTATATTTTTCAATTACAATGCGAGAACTACAAAGAGAGAATAAATAGAAGAAATACAACAAATTCTAGCCTACAAAGATGGAAACAGATAAGCTTAACAAAGAGATATACATCCATGATACAAAGCTAGAGATATATACAAGATAAGATTTCATTGTTACGATTTGATTGTTTCAATACAATTTGTGCATGTTCATTCTGATGTTCTAGGAACTGTCCTGAACAGTTTATGACAGTTTCCTTATTAGAGTAGAAGTTTAAGTCAGCATGATTTTTTGGAGATCAAGTCGATCTGTTTATTTACTGTTACATTAGAATATATTAACTTTGATGATATGCTCTAATCCTTAAAAGGAAATATCTTATTTTCAAAGGAATCAAATCTTATCTTCAAGGAAACCAACCTTAACAGGGAAAGTTCATGGATGATGCTTTCGAATTCTTTTTAAGGGCTGAATATTTCTTTTTAGAATCCATATTGCTGATATTGAGATTGAATCTGAGTTTATTATTTGTGTGTCGTGGTGCTGGTTTATGTAATAGCTAGAATTGTTCCTTAAACTATTCAACGTGATAGTCTAGCACAATTTGTGTTTCATGATAGAAACACGTGAAGGTTTCTGATTCCTTTTGTTTGTGATCTTGGGAGAGATCGCAAGTGGAGTCATGGGTAGCTAGAGTAGGTTAGCTTTCACGGTTGTGAAGGAATTTTATAGTTATCGTTTAACAAAGAGTTTGTGTTGTAAGAAAGGGCGGTTGAATAAGGGATTCATTTATGTATAAGTATCATGAATAGTCTTCACGAAGGAGTAGTGAAGGAATCTTCAATTTGGACAAATTTTCCCCAGACATAGGTTGTTTAACTGAACTGTCTTACCAATCCGTGCGTAATTTACTGCTTTATTAACTTTTGTTCTTACTTCTGTCAAGAACACTTTTAGGCAGTATATGCAAACACACATGCACTTGATGATATAATTTCACTTTCAAGTCTTCGATCTTTAAAATTCTATGACTAAAATTACCTTATATATATAATTTTAAATATTCTCTCTCTTTTTTATACATTTCAAAAATACATTTTGGTTCCTTTTAGGATGACTTAGTGATGGAGTGGTGTAAGCTAAGATCAAAGGTTTCAAGTTCGAATTCCACCAACACCGCTAAGTATGAGCCCGTCATATATGTTTTTTCAAAATTTTTCAAGTGTGGCTTACCTCTTATGTGTGGTTGGTTTTCCAACGTTATCTACGTGTCTATTTTTTCAAGTGTGGTTTACGTCTTGTGTGTAGTTTGTAAACTATAAACTATTATACATTAACGAATTTACCCAGTACTGAAGTTTTCATCTCTTCTATGCGTTTTGCCGGCTATTACATAGCAGTGAAATTTACCCAGTGCGATTTACCTCTTCTGTGCGATTTGCAGGTTATTACACAGCAACTGGATTTACCCGGTGCGCACCTTAGAAACGAGATTTATCCAATGTTGTGGTTTACCTCTTATATATGATTTGCAGACTATTACATATGATTAGCATTTACCGAGTGTTTACTTCGATAGCGGCTACGAATTACTCTCGACATTAAAAAAATATATTTATTGATAACTTATATATAGGAGTGGCAATTTCGGCCCGAACTAAAAATTGGGCCGAGCTGTGACAAAAAAATTAAGCCGGAATAGAAAATGGCCCGCATAAGCTGGGCCACATGACCCAAAAATTTGATAAAATACACTAGGCCGGTGGGCGGCACCGCCCACTTTTTCAAACCAAGCCGCCTACATTTTAGGGGCCCAAACTGTTTCGGGTCGGACCGTGTGGCCCAAATTGCTACCCCTATATATATATATTCTTTTGATTCATAAATTATTATTTCAAAAAATCTTTCTTTTCCCCTTATTCTAAGAATACGCGCCACATCATATTCCATAATATTTAGTTTTCTTCATCCCTCTTGCGACTCTCATAATTTTCAAACAAAAATACAACAGATAAGTTACAATATTTCAAAATAACCAATCAACCATAAAAACATGTAAAATATGTACTGGAGTTATAATCAATGACATATATTCAGATGTTCAATATGATTTTATAATAATTAAATTGTTATAAAATTAAAAGTTTTCATCTGATGACACTTGAGAGTCCGATCGAACTTCATTCCTACTATTAAATTCTATTCCTTATAATTGTGTGATTTGTGTGCTAGCTGTCAGAATAAAATTAATTTTCTGAACTAGATTCACGGTCGGTTGCGGTACGTTATAGCATCTAATGTCAATAGTTCAATAATAATGCAAAGTTTGATGAAAGGAAAACCTGGTACTATTCAGACATGATAATGACGATATAAGTCTGTTTTTTTTTTTTTTTTGCTACCACGTGAAGGTATATATATTTTTATTGTGCGGATGTTGAGGTGATAAAATAATTAACTACGTCAGTAAGAATCTGAACAAATCTTGTCGTACATTCTTAATTTGCACACTCTATGCTACATATTTAAAATTATACTTCCATTATTTTTTTTCTTCGATTTCAATTGATTGTGATTTATTTTAATCTTACACTTGTTAATTAGAATTCACTTTTCCCAATTAAGGTATATAATTATTTTTTAGAAAATAATTAATTATTAAAAAAATGAAATTAAATATTGAGAAATAATTATATTCGCTAAATAGAAAAAGTGAGCCCTAATTAACGAGTGCAAGATTTAATTAAAGCAGAAAAATAAGACTGAAACAGAATCCAAAGTGCATATGATATTCGAATATCATGAGGAATGAATAAGGTAGAAAACTATATATATATATATATATATATATATATATATATATAATTTGTGTTCGAATAAGCCGTATAGCTACTTTTTTTTTTCTTTATATGATTCGGTAGTTCGTTTTCTTTTTATGCTAAAAGTTGCTTGTTTGGTTGGTCCCAAACGAGTTAAGTGTGTTTAAAGGGATTGAATATGCTCTCCAAATTAAACACTTGAAAACAGATTTTGGAAAGGAGCCATAAACTCGTTCTCAAGTGTACTAAAATAATGTTTCACCTGGTTTTGTAAATAATTGGGTTTCTGAAGGTTGAGGCTGGTTCACGAAAGCTATTATCAGGTTTTCCAAACATAGAAAGGTGATTAGTGAAAAAGGTCTCAACTATAACTTGGTGTTTCAGCTAGTTTTATCATATAATTGATTTGTAGCAAGATAATGGTTCAGACAAATGAAATAGATAGAACAACACTTAACAAGTAAGAAAATAACTGCAACAGTAAAGAAAAGAACACCAACAATTCATATAGGTTTAAATCAATTGGTTCTACGTCGTCTCTTCTACCTGATCTGAAGAGAAATGTCACTAAGTTTTCGGTGTTTTTAAACACGGATTACAAAACTTGATTGTGTGATCGACTATTCACACTTGCTTCTTGACAGAATTTCTCTGAACTGGAACTCTTAGCCTACTCAGATATGACAAACTCTGATCAACTCACGAAAATATATCTGAAAGGAAAGTGTTATTATATATAGTGGTTGAAGGCTTTCAAATCTCCTTCAGATTTTAGATAGGTTTGTTTGAAGAGTGAATATGGTGTAGATTTTTGAACCAAAGCTTTGTCTCAAAATTTGGAAATCTGGTAAAGGCATTTGATTGCTTGAATGCTTTCGTCTTTCTTTGTGCTGGAAAACCATAATCCTTCCAAAATGCGTAATGGTCTCCTTTTATAGACACGTACGATTCAAATTCTAGGTGTTGAAGGGTGAATCTGAATCTATGAAGCAATTACTCGTCGATCTTGTCTTTTAATGCAGTCTTTGATCGAGCGTACGTTGATCTTTACATCTTGTAGAGGCAACCTTGATCAACCGTTGCTCTTATATCTAGACTCTGCTATATATATCTCGATTTTGTTTGGACATATATCTAGATTCAGATTTTCTCTTATTTTAACTTGCTTTCATCTTTATTTTCAAAAATGAAATAACGCTTTTATGTGATTTTTTCTTTTCATCTTAATTATCTATTCTCAATGGATATAATTCTTGATTGTATCAACAAATTCAATGCTGAGTCTTGGTTCAAAATTCTCAAGTCCCTATTCTCATAGGTTACCTTTCGCTGATTGACCAGTACTCAGCGCTCATCTGGTTTTCTTTAGCTCTCGCTAGATTTAATTTGGTCCACCATTGCTCTTAATTTTGTCTGATTGGTGGTTGTTCGCTGGACTCGTGCACGCACGGCACTTGATAATTATTTTTTTCGAATTAAATATAAACCTTAATTGATATTAATAAATCATAATTGGTAATAATAAACTCTAATTTTAATGTGTTAAAACATAAATGTGATGTAGAAAAATCATATAATTATAGTAGCAGGGGTAATACTTTTAAGACTGTGGGTGATACGTTTTAGTGTAATGAGTAACACTTTTTCAATCGAATTTTATTATTATAAGTTTTTTCGAAACAAGGTGGGTCCAACCTAACCCGAACCGCGCTTGGCCCTACCGCTTGAAGGTCTCATACCATCTCCAAGGCCACGCCACCTCTAATTAAGTCTGCCGCTAATTAAGTTTTGCTAAAAAATGCATTTTGGTCTCCAACCGTGCGCCACCTCTAATTATTTTCTAAGGGGGTGAACAGTACCTCTTTACATATAAAGGGGTACTATTCACTATAAATGGGGTACTGTTCACTCCCTCTACCCTTTAATTTTATTTTATTTTTATATTTTTTTAATTTTTGCATTAACGTTATTCTTTATTTTTTATTAATCTAACAATGTAAATTATGTTATTTTTAGGTCTAATATTATGTTTACTTTCACTTAATATAATAAAAAATATTATGTAATTATAAAAAAATTAAAAACTTAAATTACAAGAAATAATATAAAATATATTACATTAAAGACAAAGAAGCTCGTGGTACTTCGAAATGCATTGATTGATCATTTATGGGATGAGTTTTCGAATTTAAAGGGTTAATTGTTATTAAAATGTAATTTATGTTTTTGTTAATGTTAGTTCATTTTTATAATGTAATTATTCTTTTATATTAGTAAATGTTGGTTTTATGTTCAAATAAAATATAATTTTGTAAATCAATTTAAATTATATTATTTTTTATTATTATTAAATAATATTAAATATTAAACGTAAATATATTTGAAAAAATATATGCTACACAATAATTTGATAAAAAAAATTAATAATAGAAAGCATAAAAGTGAAATATTCCATTGTAGAGTGAATTGTAGAGTTGACGGTTGGAGATATTTTTATTCAAACTCTACATTTTTCTTTAGAATAGAAGCAAAGGGAAAAAAAATGGTTGGAAATGATCTCATTTTAAGATTTTTGTGCTTCAAAATCTGATGTGAATGTTTGGCTTGTGTAATTTGAAATTTGGACTTAAGCTCACTTTGCTTACAAAAGTCATGTAACACTACAAGTCTACAAGGATAAAGAACTGTTGGAATTGTATGAAAACACTCCGGCCCCATATGATCTATTGCATAATATATAATTTATTGCATTTGCCATATAAAATGTAAACATAGAACACAATATTTAAAAAAAAAAATCTTGACAGTTCTAGATTATTGGGCCCAATACATCTCTAAGAAAAAAAAAAGAAAAAGAAAAAAGAAGCATAGGTTTTACTATAATTTTAGTATGGCCCATTCTGTATACGTACTCTTTCAAAACTTGGCTGCCCAAATAAATATTCAACCACGTAGCCATCTTCAATTCATTATTTCTTAATTCTTTATTGTTTTAGAAATTGATATCGCGCTTAACTCATCTTCACAAAACTAATTTATAAGGGGAGGGTTGCCCTCACTTTAATAAGTGACACATGTCACTTTCCCAGCTTGTAAGGAGAGGATTATCCTCACCTTAATAAGTGGCATATGCCATTTTCCCCAACCAAGTGGGATATTTAATATGATCCCTCACGCTGCCTGCCACTTTCCCCAACTAAGTGGGATATTTAACACGTTCCCTCACGCGCAGCATGGAACTAAGCCACAAAAATCTAATAAGTGGCACATGCCACTTTCCCCAACCAAGTGGGATATTTAACGCGTTTCCTCACGCGTAGTGTGGAACTAAGCCACAAAAACCGCATAAGTGGCACATGCCACTTTCCCCCAACAAAGTGGGATATTTAACGCGTTCCCTCACGCGTAGCGTGTAACTAAGCCACAAAAATTGCTGAGAACTCGATATTGGGGCCCCAACATTGAAATTGGGGTTAACTCTGATACCATGTTAGAAATGGATATCGGGCCTAACTCATTCTCAAAAAACCGGCATGTAAGGAGAGGGTTGTCCTCATATTAATAAGTGGCACATGCCACTTTTCCCAACTAATGTGGATATTTAACAATTTTTTTTTTATCTAGAAATTAATTTCCTGCTTCAAAATACTAAAAACGAGAAAATAATGATTTTGGTGGATGAGCTAGGTTCATACTTCATATTTTTATCGGATGTTCAAATTCCTATTAAAAATAAATGTAAAAGACATGTGTATTAGATTAATGAGTTGAATACAACTGTTAGATAGTAGTGTCGGCAAGATATAGACGGAGGACCGGCTTCCGGCAATGGTGGGTGTCTGACAAGAATACCTGCCCACACCATGAATGACTATGACATCCCACATTAATTGTGAATTAAAATTTTGAATAAATTTTGAGCCCGTAGAAGTAAATTAAGGGCCACACTTGGGATTTCATATTTTATTTGAACGCTCAAATTGTTGCCAGTTGCCATATAGATGAGAACTTCTAATTCGAAATGTGTGTTTCATCATATTTATGGACCTTTTTATATTAATATTTATTGTTAAAAATTAATTTTTTGAAATTAAATACTATAATTTTAGAACAATCAATCATAATAATAAATTATATTAACTAAAAAATAAAATTTAAATACTAATTATTAATTAAAAATCCTAATTGAGTGGAATAAATCCTAAATAATAATGTAAATTTAAACTAAATCAACAAAAATTAAAATTAAAGAAGAAATAGAAGAAAAAATAATTTTAATGTTGGGATACACAATCCGGACTAGAGAATTTCACGTGGTTGGCACACGTCTTTAATTTTATTTTTATAACCACATATAATACATTTTTGCTACACTTATATGTTTAATATGATTTGATTATATTGTTAGGATTATTATGTCACTATGTGGAGTACTATATTCAAATGTTTGGATCCTTTATCGTACGCCGAAACATTTTGTATCCAAGTCTACGATAACATTATATTCCACTACAAGTCTACAAGAAGTCAACTTATAATGAGGAAAACTTAACGAGGAAAAAAAAATCCGGTCACTAAAAGCATAATCTTAATAGTTCTAGTGAGGGTAACAAATAATTGCACATTTCCTATTATTATTAGCACACATGCACACATCAAATATGTATACATACACACACACACTTGTATGTTTATGAAATTATCAAATGCAGAATGACCTCAATTATTTGTAATGAATCTTCCATGCATAGAACTTTGATCTCAATCCATCGGTTCAAATTAATTCACCTAACCCTGCAAAAAATCACAATATCTCCATCATGAATAATATAAATGATAAATTACACTTTGATACCTACATTTTGCAAACTTCTTCAAAAATGACCCATTTTTTCAAAATTAAAAAAACAATACCCACTTTTTCAAAAAATTTACAAATCTAACATTTAATCAATTTTACGGCTCGAAAAATCATACGTGATTGATTGTATTTTAATAATTTTTGAAAAAGTAGGTGGTATTTTGTTAATTTTTAAAAAGCGGCCCATTTTTTAAAAAGTGCCCAAAATATAAGTATCAAAGTATAATTTACCCTAATATAAATATATTACCTTAATAAGTGCATAGATGGACTTTTTTTTCAAATTCCCAAATCTAGACCCTTGCTTAATTAATTTAAGTTTTTTAACAGGTTTCTGCAATTATATAATTACGGGCGAATTTGGTAGCACTGACTTGGATTTTTAGTCTAGTGAAAGAGTAAAATAGTAAGTTATAAAATAAAAATAAAATTGAAGTTGAAAGGACCTACTTTGAGCAGTCAATATTGAGGGAGATCCTATAGGGAATGGTGACGCCACATAAGCGAGGGAGGTTGGCGGCCTTGGCGACATTGATACGGGAGTGCGTTCTCACAACATCTTTCAAACATCTGCACACACTCTGCTTATCTGCCGTGCTTCTCGCTTCGTTGTAGAGACGCTTTACGCCGCCGCAACAACCGCCTAACGGCCTGTTTCCAGTCACATAGTCATAGCATGGATTGAGGCGGTCGTACACCGTGCGGCACAATATCACCCCCGCACACGGTGGAGCAATCGCCGCAATCAACAACGCGGCGGCGAGTAGCCATGTGCGGATTGAGAGCTTCAACATTTCAGGCGCCATTGCAATAAATTAAAATGTCTTCAAAATGAAGGGCTTATTTTGTTTGGGATATTTTATAATGTGTGTGGGAACTAGTGTGGAGGGAGTGCAACGTTTTTATAAATATAAATGTGAAGAGTGTAACTAATTAGATATAACGATTATATTGTGATATTGCTGTGGTGGTAGTTGGATTGGATGGACCACTACTGGTACAAAATTGAGAATTATAAAGGATATATCCTACCGCTAGCTAAAGTTTTAATATAGAAGAGGCATATTGTGTGATTTGCTGAAATGGTCGTACATTTTTTAATTTGTAACATTATGAGCTTTTTATTCGACGTGAGACATTACATTTAAGCTTAAAATGGTACATTAATCCAAATATAATTGCTATAAGGGGTTCGTTTGGTTCACAAAGAATCTAGTTTGAGAATGTATTTTGATTTATTATTATTGTTGAGGTAACTTAGTGCATGATTGTATATAAGTTTTAATTTATTGGTGAATTAATTTATAATTTGAATAATTAGATTTAATTTGTCATCGACTACTAATTACACTATTTTTGTTATTGTATCTTTTTATTCAATAAATGCACACTTCTATATATTGTTTAACAAAAGCTTCATCATCATCATCATCATCTTTCCAATTACTAATTTATCTTAATAAACATAAATTGAATTCGTATACTCGCTAAACATATTGGTCGAACTTGAAAAATTATCAACATTAATTGTTGGTAGCACAAACATAATTATAGATATCTTATGTATTTATATATATTCCAATAATTATAACTTACCTTTTTATATTTCTTACTTCATTAAAACATGCATACTTGTCGTTGTCTCTTAGTTCAGTGATATTATACCTTATATTATGCATTACTCATTGGAAAAATGTAAATTTAGGTTTTTGTGTACTTTGAAGTTTTTGAATTAAGTACTCAATTATAAACTTTTATTTCTTAAAATTGGTTTCATGTACTTTTGATTTTGTTAAATTAGCCAGGTGCATGATCGCATAAAATTAGGTCCTTAATTTGTGCTAATTCAAAAATAATTACTTTAATTTTAATATGAAATGAAAGTACATGGAATCTATCTATACATATATTAAAGCAAAATCGCAGAGGTAAAATAGTCATAAAAAAATTAATGAAATACTTATTTAAATATTATTTCTATCGAATAATTCAAAAGTTTTAGCTTTGCTGTGATTGTGAGTGTGATGTCCAAAAGCTTTCATGCGAAGCCTTGCGTCCCCTTTTTTCTTTTGCTTTTTCCTTTTTTTTTGTCTTTTTTCTAAAATAAAATTCAATTATTGTTTCATTTTTTTCAATTTGTTTTTATTTTTTCATTTTTCCTTTTCTTTATCTTTTTTTTCAATTATCTTTGTTTACTATTTTTAATACTTCTTTCAAGCCTTTTTATTATTAGAATATATTAAACAAATTATTTTTTTTAATATTTATAGTAGAAAAAAAATGTAAAGGCCCTAGAAAACTTTTCCCCTTCCTTTATGTTTTTCCCATTTTTTTATATTTTTTTAA
Source organism: Perilla frutescens (assembly GCA_026008535.1). Lineage (NCBI taxonomy): Eukaryota > Viridiplantae > Streptophyta > Magnoliopsida > Lamiales > Lamiaceae > Perilla > Perilla frutescens. The sequence continues at coordinate 45,394,290 of BRKX01000010.1, read as the reverse complement.
AACTAAAATTCAATTGTTGTTTCCTTTTTTTTCCGGTTTGTTTTATTCTTTTCGTTTTTCTTTTTTTTTTTTTTGTCTTTTTTTACAATTTTCTTTGTCTACCATTTTTTAACTAATTTCAACCATAAACATAGTATTTTTTTTTAATATTTATAAAATTACAATAGAAAAAATGTAAGGCACTTAGAAAATTGGAATGCAAATAGGGATTTCACAATTGCACTTCATAGGCATATTGATGCGTCTATTTAATGATAATTTAAACTAAATATTGTACTATAGTAGTAAAAAACTATATGTATCATAATTATATATGTAACCATTCACATCTTTAACTTAAAAATATCATTAAAACTTAATAAAATGCCCATAGAAAATATTTTTATTTTTATTTTTTAATTATACTACTACTTATTGTGTAAACATTCACATTTTAAAAATTTTATAATTTGTCTAATAAAAAAAATATCACCGAAACATGCATAACAACTAACAGCCATTCGCATATATTTCAATTTTTAGACCTTCTAAATATGAAATTTCAATAAAGCATAACAAAATATACCCCATGGTAAATATTAAATTTTTTATTTTTTTTAAATTCTAATACTAATTTTATGGCATTCATATTTTTAACTTTTTAGAATTTGTTAAATAAAAAAATATCACCCAAACATAAATAAATAATAATTAACAACCATTCACATCTTTATTTTTTTAGATTTTCTTAAACAAATTACCAAAACATAATAAAATGCACATCGAAAATATTTAAATTTTTAAATTTTATAAATTATAATACTACTTTTGGTGTAATCAAATGACTTATTATATAATTAACGACTGTTTTGAATGGTAATCATTTAAATTTTAATGGTGTAAACAAAGGGACAAGAGCTTTTAATGGGTAAAAAAGAGAGAAATAAAAGAGGTCAATTTGTTTAAAATAAAATAATGTAAAATTGAAATTTCTTAATTCTAATTAATATACTTCTAATGATGCGGATGAAATTTTCTACTACATTTTATGCAACATTCCACGTTATACAATTAAAATTATTAATTTTTAGCATTGTAGCATATGATTTTATCGACTGCTTATCGCGTAATCAACAAGGCTTATAATTAATAGGAGCTAATGGCAGACATAAAATTATTTTTATATTTATTATTATTATTATTATTATTATATTGTGGTATGAAATCTATTTATTTAAATTTATGTGTGGCCGCATAAAATATATTCAATATGTTAAATATATAAAACAAAGTAACTATTCAATTTTGTTTATCGACATTACTATGTTGTAGGTGTTATACGCAATGAGTGTATATATATCTCCAATTGATACAGTTTTAAAACATAAAAAATATTGTAAACGTGTTTATGAATATATTTGAAAAATTACAAATATAATGTTTTATATATATCGTAAACTATCATTTTATAAAGTTATAATTATTTCTTATTATATACTCATGCATACTGTTACAACCAATAATACTTCAACTATCATCAAACTTAAAACTTAAAATGTATAGACCGATTTCGTACATCGTACGGAAGATATACTAATATACATAAATTGAAGTACCGAATTTAAAATTAGAATAAAACAAAATAACATATAAGAACTCAATGTTTACAAATAAAAGGACACATCAGGATCCAATTCAAGAACAACAAAAAAAGTACACGAAACCCAAAAAAAAAAGACTTATTAATTCCTTACTTATAAGTGTCGGTATTTTAATTAAGCTAATACTATTTCAATCAACTTCCCCATGGCTTGGTAGTGTCATTTGTGTTGAAATCCAAAAATACAAGTTCACAAACTATTTATATATTACAGCAAATTGTAGTTGTTATTCATAGTGGTGTCGCTCTGAATAGCTCGAGCTAAAAAACTTTGGCGGAATTTGAACCATGGCATTCCAAAATGGTCCGGTATTCCACCAACTAGGCCACCAAAACGGAATAAGTTCACATAAGAACTTGAGACAACCCAATATAACTCCGAATACAAATCCACACCCATACCCCACAACGACAGCTCGCCAAGTAAACCCATCAATAAACTCACCGGAATCATCCTCATCTTTTCCTTGCAATACAGTAGACGGGTCCTCGTCTTGTTTGCATTCGTTCGTCAATGGAAATCCACACAATCCAGTTCCAATATACGAGTTATTTTCAAATGTGTTGAATTGACCACCTCTTGGTATATGCCCAACCAATTGATTGTATGATAGGTTTAACACGGAGAGAAAATTCAACCCTGCCAGTTGACTCGGGATTTCTCCGACCAATTGGTTTGAAGAAAGATCCAAAGCTTCGAGTGCGCGTAAACTCCCAATAGATCCCGGGATAGGTCCCGCGAGACTATTCCCAGAGAAGTTTAGATATATGAGAGATCTGAGCTTCCCTATAGACAACGGAATATTTCCATCAAATGAATTGTTTGATAGATCGATGATTGTGAAGCTGATTAAAATTTTCTCCAACTGGCGGTTTGAATTTTTCAGAATCAATTCCACTGGCTCGTTGTAGGCTGAATACAATTTTCCTTCGACAGTCCTATTTATGTTGACGTTGGCGAAATTTTGCAGAAATTCCATTGGCAGCTGTCCAGAAAACTTGTTACTAGAAATGTCAAATATCTGCAACTTAGGAAATAAAGTCGCATTATTTTTTGGAGAGGCCAAGATTTTTCCATTGAATTTGTTAGATTTCATTACAAGAACTTGAAGCTGAGGAAGATTTCCCAGCCAATTTGGAAATGAGCCCTCTATCCGATTGAAACTGATGTCAAGAAACTCTAACTTGCCACAGTTTAGTAGGGTTTTAGGCAAGGTCCCGTCGAGCTCATTGCCGTTCAAGTTGAGGTACATCAAACCGTTACCCTTCATGAAAGTTGAAGGAATGAGGCCGTGAAGGAGATTGTCTTTCAAATTCAAGACCTGCAGTGATGAACTGAAGTTTCCCATACACTCCGGAATCCTTCCCTGCAGCTTATTTTTCGACACATGCAGCATAAACATAGAAGTCATGTTGCATACTGTTGGTGGGATAGTTCCATTGAGATGGTTGTCGAAGAGATAGAGGCGAGGCAAATTGGATAAGTTGGTAATTGTGGAAGGTATTGAGCCTGAAAGCTTGTTCTGAGAAAGGTCTAGACCGATCAAATTGTACAACTTCCCTATCTCCGGAGGAATTGGACCTGAAAAATCAGTTTATAAGCATTAGATTTTGTGTTAATTACATTTTCCTGTTGAATTTAGGGATGTCGATCAATGAGTCCAATACGTTCGGTTTTAGGTTAGTCCTCCTGTTAGACTATTAGATCTAGACTATTAGGGCCGAACCAATTAAGATTAGATTTTCTTTGGGGTAGAAATTATTGGTCCTGATCCTAACCCGTCTATTTTAAAGCTAGCAAATCCTTGGTCCTATCATACCAGTAAGTTTATGAAAAATCTTTAATATGTATAAATTTATCATCGATGTCCACCTAAACGCCTAATTTTAACAAACTAACAGTAAATGTAATATAACTTATATCCAATTAATTGAATATATTATTTAAATTTCAATAATTACATTTTTCGTGCTTAACTTCAACTATATCAAATATGAAATTTCAATATTTAACCAAAACAGAAAGATAAATAATTGATATTCGAGCTATTCGAGTCAACCTACTTATTTTTGAGCTAGCCCTACATATGCTATGGGTTAATTAGCTAGGGACAATTCTGGCTAGAGGCTTATGGGGCTAGAAATTTTTAGCCCAACCCCCCCCCCCCCCCCCCTCTTTTTTTTATCGAGCTAGCTATTTGGGTGACACACTAATTTCGGGATTGATTTACATCCTGCATCTAATGCGTGTTTCACTATCATCAATGCATGTCACGTGTATTAATTTTCATACCCATGTATTTGACCATGAATGTACACATGTGCGTTGGTGATATAAAACATGAGATACATATTGTGACTAGCTTAAAAATGTAACAGGGAAATCGAGCACGATAGAAAAATACCTTGGAGACTGTTGGTTTGTGCTTTGAATGTCCAAAGGCCAGTCATGTTTCCAATTTGTGTTGGCAAAGTTCCAGTGAATTTGTTGGATGATAAGAAGAGCTCCTGAAACTGTGAACATGGAGGTGGGGAAAGCTGTTTAAAATTAGGAAAATCGGTGCAGACGTGGATAGGCAGGCTTCCTGATAGGTTATTATTGGACAGGTCCAGTTGTATCAAACTTGACATGTTGAAAATGAAGGGAGGAATAGGTCCCTCTAACATGTTTCCTCCAAGGTAGAGAGTCATTAAATTTTGAAGATTACTAATCTCTTCTGGAATCGTACCTGTGGATAATGGATATGCATATATATATGCATGTTAATAACCTATAATTTTTAATTCTTTGATCCAGGGAATGTAAACTGATGATCATTAGACACGATTATGCATCGAATATTAGTTTACTTCAACTACATCCAACAAAAATACTTTCGCGTACCAAATTATTTGGCCCGTCAGGATGATTTCACTAAAGTCCTACTATCCCAAATATATATGGCAAAAACTTGTGTACAAATATAAGACATAAATTTATGATATTTTTCATTATTAGAAATGATACTTTCAGTATTAAAACTGATACTTTTGTTAATCAAATAAACGTAATGATAAGTATAAAAATGTCACAATTTTTTATTTATTTTTTTGGCAGTACTTTCCAGCTAATAAAAGTGATATTTTTTTCAGTATTAGAAGTAATCATTTTTTCCGATCCATATATATAATTAGTGTATGTAAGACCAACTCAATATATATTAGCAATTCTTAGCTTTGATATATATTTACATCAAATTAAATTACTGTTCTTATATGTATGTCTATATAATGATTAATGTTTTCTAACTTATTGAGAGTTGGTATAATTTTGGTTACTTCTTCAATTAATTAAAGTCTGATGAATTATTTTTCTTGAAATATTAATATTAAAATCATAAAAATATAAAAATGGAAAAGCCATCATATAAGACTAAAATTGAAAAGTTCACGGTATTAAATGGCTTGGACCTACTGTACATATAGTTGTACACCCAAATTAAAACTGTCTAGTGACTTTTCTTATATATGAAATTCATGTATCAAAAATATAAATTCATATAACTTTTCAAGCAATCCCATTTTATTTCACACTTACATATCCGACAATCAAACATGTCGGGAAACTCGAGATTAAAGTAGAATAAGCACCACATAATTAAGCAAGCTTTAATTAACATAACATTAATAAGAAGAGGCGAGAAAGATCATACCACTAAAACTGTTGTCAGTGAAGTATATATCCTCAAGCAGCGTCGCATTCCCAAACCACGATTTTGGAATCTCTCCACTAAAGTCGTTGTCAGACAAATCCACGACTCTCAACCGCCGCAGACCGCCCAACTCCGCCGGCAAATCTCCACGGAAAGAATTCCCGGCCATGTAAAGAGAAGCGAGAAAAGAGAGGTTTCCGAATTCTGGAGGAATGCTGCCGTCGAGGCCCATATCTGAGATATCTAGCGCCACCACCCTACGGTGGCGGCGCCCGCAGGTGACGCCAGTCCAGTTGCAAATAGAGGTTTTATTGGTCCAATTTTTGGCTAACGTTAGACGGGAGGAATTTAAAGTGATGCGAGATTTTAAGGCAAGAAGTGAGAGTTCGTCGGTCTGTAGATTAGTTGCTGTCTTGGCTAAGCTGTAGCTCAGCAGATAGCAGTGAAATACAAGGATTAAAGGCCAATATTTTTCCATAGATTTGGGAATTATTTTTTAAGTTAAGAAGAATTTGGAGCTATATATGAATAATTGAATATGGTAGATGCAGAGGAAAAATCCATGAGGCAAGTGGAAGTTTCGCTATCTTATTTAGTGTTCAACATCATTCTACTGCCCGAGGGTTGAATAAAATTAAAGATATTTCTTAAGCGGGACTTATTTTAGTATTTTTAGAGTATGTACGTGTGCCTGGCGTATGAAATGACGTAAGCAGAATATACGTGATTTGTATATATTGATGTTGTTTGAGGAACTTATAATCTTTTAGGCCAACTTTGCATCGTGATTTTATAGCTAGCTAATTAGTAGATGTCTGTTGGGATACAGATATACAGATATACTCGTTATTTATTTTATTTTGAGCATTATTTTTACATGTAGTTGAGTACATTATTAATTTCTAAATTAAACCATAAAAAATACCGTTGGAGATGATTGAAGGGTAAATTCTATCGTAGTGGGGATGCATATGCATAGCATCCCCACCTCCTGCTGACACGTGTCCTGACCCTATCATTTTTGGGATATTTACAGTTTTTTTTGTCCAAAAATGAATGTTTCGATGAAAAGTTTCGACCGGCCGAAAAAATTGATTGTGACACTTTAACTATCATATTATGACACTTTAACTAACTATTGTGACACTTAATTATCTATTATGACAGTTCAAAATCGAAATTATTTTATCGGTCAGATGATAAATATTGAAAATAGAAAAAATGAGTTGTGAATAGTAGAAAATGCAATGCATTCCCCTTACCTTAGAATTTACCATGATCGAGGGGATAAGCTAATTACAATTTGTTTGTGACCGTTCCCGTTTAAAATGTTACTATATGTTATGTTTGCAGGCTTGCAGCTGAAGTGAGTGAAGTCAATGAAAGACTTTTAAACTGAATTTATATTTTATGTGTCCATATGATTACCCCCCGGTCCCAAAATGTGACATAAATATTATTTCAACTATAATGACACATAGCTTCATGCTACATATAAGTCTGATTTTTCTAGTGTCAATCACATCTACTATATATTTTAGTACTCTCTCCGTCCTAAAAAGATTGATGAGAATGAGACCATGCCAACCAAGGAAAAAGAAATGCATCATGGCAGCCCCAAATGGATTACTATGTTGTCCATTGAAGATGAAGAAGATTAAAGCATGATGAGAGTTTAGAAGACAGTCTGTATGGGCATACCGACTACGTGTTGAAGTTGAAGCCCAAGAAGACTAAGGCATGAAAGTGGCGAGTTTGGGCAGCCCATTAAGGAGTCCTACATGCCATCTTGAAGGCCCAAATCCAGTTGGGATTTATTTTATCTAGATTAGATTTTATTTATTTAGTTTTTGGTCTTTTCTAGAATTACCTTGTTTAGAATTTTATACAAGGTAGAACTCTTTTATTTGCCTTAGAATTTTCGTCCATGTTGGACTTTTATTAGACTTTATTTTCGTCCATAGCTATAGTATAAATAGAAGAACCTTATGTTATTTTCAGTTTAGACGTTGATTAATATTTGAAGTTTATTTTCAATTGTCTCACGATCCATCGATTGATCACCTTTATTCTTTTATTGTTTTTGGTTCAAAAGCAATACTCTTTAGATCCAGCAAGTCTAAGGTTTTAATCAAGGTTCTTTCGAGTTCTTCAAGATCACGGGGGAATCGCTACCAATCGAGAAGTATCAATCATCGCGTTTGTGGATTTCAATCTACGGGTTCGACAAGGTACAAATCACTTCACCAATCTGCCATCGTTCATTCATCATCCTTCATCAAACCATAATCGAGCCATCTTCATCCCACAGTCCATCCAATCGTTTGTACCCTTTTATCTATTTATTTGGTTTTGTGTTTTGCTTATTTGAGTCATTATCTAGGTATCCTAGGATTCTATTTATCGAGTCTAAAGTCCAGCCATATAATCGAGTCTTTGTTCTTGTTTTAGTCGAGTTTTTAGTCTAGAGAGTCGGATTGAATCCTTCTTAATTCTGACATGTTTCGATTTTAAGTCTTTCGCTATGTTTCCTCTAGATTTAACTTAGATTCATTGTCTGGGTTACATCAAAGATTGATTGGTTGAGATTTTCATAAATATTAAGAAAAAGACTCAGAAATATAATTAATCAAAAAAAAATTTCTAATATGTCCCTATTTATTTATTTGATAATGAATTAACATTTAATCTAAACATATTAAATAGTTGTATATAATTGTAAATTAGCTAAATATAAATAGAAATCAACCTATTTTTTGGGGCATTCAAAAAAGAAAAATATATTAATCTTAGGGAAAATTATTTATCTAGACAATTTAATTTTGAAATTTTAGTTGTATATATTGTTCAAGACGTTGTTCAGACATTTTGTTACCAAACCTCAATATATAGTAGACGTTTTCTTTTTTTTTTTTTTTTAAAAAAAAAACAAATTGGGCTGGGCACGTAAATAATATTGCTGCTCCCACTATTTACGTACGTTCTGTTTCGCTCATTTTTCATTTTTTTTGTTTTTTATTTTTTATTTTTTTTAAATTACTCCCTCCGTCCCAATAGTAAGGTCCCCCTTCTAAATTTTTACTCTCTCTATTTTAATAGAAAGGGGAGCTTGCTATTGGAACGGAGGTAGTATTATTTTATATCGAGCTCAATGTATGAATTCACAATTTAGCGTTGAGCAAGCGTATTGGACGAAATGCCGGATAAAAAATTAAATTAGTTCAATTTAATTTTAGGGTTCATTAATTTCATTTTAGGGTATATATTTCTTTCAAAAAAATTAATTATCGTATGCAGTGCATGAGCCCACACATTAGCGTTGGGCGAGTGCACTGCGTGACAGGCCGGATAAAAAAATTAATTTAATTCAAAAAACAAATTAATTCAATTTAATGTTAGGGCTCACTCCATTTTAAGGTATATATTTATTTAAAAAAAAAAGTAATTATCGAGCGCGGTGCATGAACCATAATAATAAATTATTAATTAGAAATCGACAAGTAAATATTAAAAAATAATTCTAAACCCTACTTGGGTGGGGTGAACCTTAAAAACAATCATAAAATTAAACTAAATCACAAAAAAATAAAATTGAAGAAAAAAAATACAAGAAAAACTCGTAATTTGAAAGTGTAATACGGAGTGTAACATAGAGAGTGTAACAGGAAATTCCAATCCCCATTAGACAGTCTCGCACAAATGTGCCTCTTTTATTTAGCTATTATTATCTTCTTATTTTTATTTTTTTCAGATAGAAAACCCACAATTAATATCCATGCATGCATATAATGTCGATCGACTGTATATAAATTGCCGAGATTTGAATTGATTTACGCCGTCGTGAGCTAACTACTCCGGCCACCAACTATATTATTCAGTTGATTTACATTATAACTAATTAATTTGTTACATTAATATTGAAACGATTCCCTTGAAATAAGCAAATAAGCAAAACACAACGTACAAAGGCATACATGACGTCCAAATTAAGATATCAGCCGTCTTATCTTCTAAGTTCTAACATAGCACACACACACACGTTCAGATGCGTGTGAAATCGACGGTGAATCTACGCACGTACACAATTCAACATCAATGGAAACTTAAAAGTATTACATGAAATTATATGTTATCCACATCAGCATTAATCCATGCAAGATCAATCTCATTCATCCAGTGGCAAGCCTCCCCCTGTCCAGGCCCAAATTTTAAAATCTTGAACGCTACGTGCTCCTCCGGCCACGATGACGTGTCCATGTGGCACACCGCCAACGCCGTGTTCACCGGCGTTCGTGTCGTTGGCTCGATTAAATCCACTGCATATATTCGAGAAGATGGCAGCGAATGGCAGTAATATGTTGCGAAGGGAAGGAAAATTTCATGACACCCAACGATTTTTTCGGCGTTGAACTGTTTGACCTTTTCGATCACAAGCATTTTGTCGGAACCTGCCGTGTTTTTGGAGGTCAATGCAAGCAGCTTGCTCGCCCCCAACGTGATTTTGGAGAAATTGATCATTTCTTCAAGTGATTTAGGGCAGGATTTGAATTCCCCCTTTATTGCTGCGGAACTGCAGTAAGAGAGGGTTGTTTCAATGGCTTCTTTTGATGAATGAGGGAAAAATTGGGTGACACTTTTTAGGGTTAAAGAAAGTTTGGAGGCGATTTGAGGGGGAAGAAAGGCACGTTGAGCAAGGGATTCTTGGAGACTAGAGAGATGGATCGTGTCACCTTGTTTGAGATTTGATGACCTAAAGAAAGAAAATGGGTCGATATTTTCGAGTGAAGGCGTTGGTTTTGAATGTTTTGCTGCATAAATTTTATAAATTTTTGCCTGAAGCGACGGCGATGAGGCCGAGGCCGAACAGGCTAGTTTAGCAAGGGAGCAGAATTTGGTGTCAGCTTTGAAGTTTATTTGGGATATGGTTTTTGTATAGTAGTCGGAGTCTAGTTTGGTGAGTGGAGATAGTTTTGTGCAGATGGCTGCTGGCATTTCATTCTTCACATTTTCAGACCAGAACCTCGTTTGCGTGGAAGCAAATGTTGAAGAATGTTTGTCTGAAAATGATGAGGCAATGAAACTGAAGTAGAGAAAGATGGAAAATGGGAAAAGAGATGAAGTGAAGAGGTGTGCCATTGCTATTATATTGTAGGTTGGGTTTTTATGCTTTGGTGAAGTGTGTATTTATAGTTGAAGTTTGTTGAGGAAATTGAACTATTTGGGTGTCGCGTGAAGTTATTAGTATTTGATTCAAGTTGTCCCAATATCTGTAATAATATATTGTGGGATATTCCAAAAAAGAGCGTCTTCATGATAATACATATCCAGACAAAAGCAAGCCATAAAGTTAAATTATTGCCGATATCATTTAATATTTCGAGAATTCGAGTTGCTATAACAAACTTGTTAGACGCGCGACAATAAATTGAACGGTCAATCAGATGAATACCAAATGCAGTTGTCTATCAAATCAGATCCTTCTCTATCTTATTTGCGAAGTTTATTAGTTATATATATATATATATATATATATATATATAGGGGTGGGGTTATATAAAAATAATCCCTTGTGTGAGAAATGAGAACACATCTCACACCACACATCCATAAAAAAATCAAAGGTCCAGATTTGATGAAAAAGGCGGTGGCAATTCTGTAATATCTGAAAAGTTTTTCGCGCGGGGGTATTAACGTAATTTGGTAATTCTTATAAAAATCACGGAGGATTTGATAACAGGTCGTTATGCTAACGAAGTATTATCATTATGCTAACGAAACATTATAGTTATGCTAATTAAAGTTTTCAAATATTGTTAGCGAAAAAAATATTCTAAAAATTAATTATAAACCTAATTTGATTTAATAAATCCTAATTAAATGGAAAAATCATAATTGGATGAAATAAACCTAATTAGATGAAATAAACATTGATTGGATGTGGTAAACCCTAAATGAGTTGGAACAAATCATAATAATAATATATTTATACTACGTTAGCATTATGGTTTTACTTCGTCAGCATTGTGAATACACTATGTTAGCATATGACAATACTCTATCAACATACGTTATAAACCATAATTGGATGGGATAAACCATAATAATCAATTAAGAACTATAAACAAAAAATTAAATTTTAAAAAAATAATGATAATTAGATGGAATAAACCATAATCGAGATTAAATAAACCATAATTGAGATTTAATAATCCCTAATAAATTTATACTACGCTAGCATTATGATAATTCTTTGTTAGTACAACGAATACATTATGTTAGCATATGACAAATGCTTCGTTAGCATATGTTATCATATATTATCATAATGCCGACGAAGAATTATTATATGCTAACGAGAGTATTTACAACCTGGACACGCGTAAAAAATTTTCTTTTTTATTTTACGTTCATATTTTTTCATCTAAACATAGCCTTTCGACATCTTAAATGAAAGAGCATGAAGAGAGCTTTAATTTGATATATTTTTTGTGTGCATTGGATTAAAAACGAGCAAGTTATGGTCGGTTAAAGTTTTTAAGATTTTTTTTTTAATTGCTGACATCATCATTTTTAATGGGTTTGGACGAAAATAGCCCTCCTTCCTTTATTTTTTGCCCTATTATTTATGAAATTGCCACCTTAAATCTCAACCATTGGATCATTAAATTGGATGGTGTAAGATGGGTTCTCATTTCTTACACAAACAAAGTGTTCTCATATGATCCATATCCTATATGTGTGTGTGTTTGTGTGTGTGTGTGTGTGTGTGTTTGTGTGTGTGTGCGCGCGCGCGTGTGTGTAAATAGGCCAAACTAGCCGGTCAAACTTTTAAAAAATTTAATTTGACCAGTAACTTTTAAATATATTTTATTTCAGAATTACTAAAATACCACTATATTCATTTTTAAATCATATTTCAATTCCCCTCACCATTCAGCCGCCATTCACATTTCACATTTTGAAATGAGATTTTGAAAAAATTTCTCTCTCTTCTACATTTCATTTTCTTCAACACTAATGGAATCTGCAACACTGAAAATTCAAGCAAAGATTTCTCCAGATTCAAGCCGTCGACATCTGAAAATTCAAGTGAAGATTTCTCTCTCCAGATTTCTCCACCAACGAGCTGTCGACCTTCGAAAATTCAAGCGAAGAAATAGAAAATCCTTCCCCAACCTGTGTATGATTCAGATTTAATTATTAATAATATTGTTAGATTGTTAGGTGTTGTTTGTTTTTGAAGTTTGATTTGGGGGAAAAATTAATTTGAAGAATTTTCTACACATAATAGACATGCTTTGACAATAGAATTACTTAAAAATCATCGCTAATATAGTTAATGTTTGAAAATCTGGAAAAAATGAAGTATTTCTGCAACTTTTGAAAAATCTGAAAAAATAAATTTCTTAAGTGCACGCGAGCCCTGCGCGCATGCCTTGTGCGCGCAGTTCAGAAGAAATTCGCGCGCACCTGAGTCCAAAATATCAACAGTTGTTCTGCCGATGCTCGAAAATTATCAACCGATGTTATGCCGATTTCTGGAGATGTCTGCCGATGTGTTCTGCCGAGGTCTGCGCACGCGCGTTTGCTTTGTGCGCACATGCCTTGTGTGCGCAGTTAAGAAGAAAATCGCGCGCACCTGAGACTAAATTATCAACAGTTATTTTGCCGATGTACAGAAATTATCAACCGATTTCATGTCGATAGTCTGCCGAAGTGTTCTGCCGAGTCTGCGCCCATGCTTGTGGGCACAGTTAAGAAGAAAATCGCACGCACCTGAGACCAAATTATCAACAGTTGTTCTGTCGATGCACAGAAATTATCAACCGATGTCATGTCGATTGTCTGTCAATGTGTTCTGCCGATGTCTGCGTGCGCGCGTTTACTTTGTGCGCGCATGCTTGTGGGCGCAGTTAAGAAGAAAATCGCTTGCACCTAAGGACAAATTATCAACACTTGTTCTGCTGATACACAGAAATTATCAACCGATGTTATGCCGATAGTCTGCCAATGTCAGCGCGCGTGCATGCTTGTGCGCGCTGGGTCTTGCGCGCACTTAAGACAATCCAGCGCGCACTTAAGAACAAAATCACTTTTTTTTTGTAAAGTCGAACTTCAGTGCTCACTGCACTAGCTCGACATGGACGAACTACGACGAGAACTATGGTCCAAGAAATGAAGATCAACGATGAAGATGAAGATTAAAAACATATATGAAGATAAAGATCGACGATGAAGATGAAGATTGACGATGAAGATGAAAAGCAGATCTGAAGATGAAGATGAAGATCGACGATGAAGATTCACGATGAAGATGAAGATGAAAAATAGATATGAAGTGTGATGGGTAGGGGGTAGGCGGGATTTTTTTTTTATGTCTAATGGGCATTTTGGTCCAAAGTGGCTAAAAAAAATATGTTTAACACTTACCGGCTAAAATAAGCTTTTTAAAAGTTTAAGTGGCTAAAATAAGTTTCCCCCCCCTCTCTCTCTCTATATATATATATATATATATATATATTCAATTTCATTTGGTTTAGCCTAATTATACAATATATATATTTTTTTAAATTTATTTCACTCAATTATAGTCATATACAGTAAAACCTCTATAAATTAATAGAATTGAGATCATGAGACTACACAAATTTATTATTTTATTATAGTAATATTAATTAATCCATAAATTAATATTTATTAATTAAAAGAGTGTTTTTATGATTCAATGAAATTGAATTTTGATTATACTAAAAATCATTGTATCTTACTAATTTATGTATCATGTTATTAAACTAATATTAAAAAAAATCATTTCAAATGTTATCAATGAAAATTAATAAGTAATGCTCATTTTTTCTTAATAATTTAATATTATTCATTATATTTTTACTAAAAGCATTCATTGTGTGATAGCGATAGATTACACTATATAAACAACATAGCAAATTTATTAAAATTGTATCTAACAATGACTTATCATCTAAAAGGTGTCAAAATCAACATTGGCAGATGAAATATGTAAAACATTATGTGAGTACAAATATATCATTCCACATATACTAAAAAAGATTTACATTTGAAAGTTAATACGGTAGTACCTTTGGAACAGTTAATACGATAGTACTTTTAAGAAAAATAAAAAACACTACAATTATATTTCACGAAAATAAATTAACTATGTCTGTAGTTTTAAAGAATTATTAATTTATGATATTCACGAGACCATATATTTTCTACAGGGACTTTTCAAAATTATATTATTATCTTATCGATATTTATGATATTTCAACTGACCCAAGTCGGGACTGTAGAAAAATATTATATTAAAGAGTTTAATAATTTAACGAGTATTAATTTACTGAGGTTTTACTGTATTTATATTTTTTTAGCATTCCATTTTTTATTTTTACTTAATATAATTGGAATAATTAGCATACATAAATTTTTAAAATTCTAATCCTTACCAATAAAATGTTAATTATAATTGATTATATTATATGAATTGATAAGTTGCATATTTGCACCTTTATTTGGGTGATTTTCCCTTATTTTACTAAGCTTTGTTGTTAGTTTATTTGGAATTAATGATATTTTGAGTTTTGTAAGGGAATAAAGAGGTTTTGTAGGAAAGAAGGCCAAAACAATCATTTTGGGATCAAAGTTGTTGAAGAATGATGATGAGTAGCCGTCCAGGAGTGTATGGCAGATAAGTCATGGCCATGCCCTAGTCTGGTGACGGGAATTATCTCTTGAAGCTAAAATGGGTCCCAATTTTAATAAGGAAAGGCGGCTATTGTGCTTCCAAATACGCGATTTTGAAGAAGGAAAGTTAATCAGAGTCCAAAAGGGAGTAGGAGACTTATCATATCAAGAGAAGAGAGAGAGAGAGAGAGAGAGAGAGAGAGAGAGAGAGAGAGAGAGAGATTGTGCCCTAGATATATATTGGATTAATGTTCTTTAGTTTTTGGCAGAGAAGGCAGAAGATAGACGTAGCGACGGACGGTAGATAGCGGGAGACGATTGGAGACGCCCTCTTCATTCTTTCTTTTTCTATTTTGTTTATTTTCTCTTTTATGAGTTTGTAGTTTTCTATCTAACGAGAGGATAATCAAGACTTTGGTTCTACACGACTGTGAGATATAATCGGTTTTATTTAATTTTAATTCTCTCTTTATTTATATGTCTTCTGGTTGTGATTTCTATTATTATTTTGATGATTATGCAAAGTGCACGTTGTATTAATTGTTGGAATGATATATTGCTAGTTGAATGGTCTAAATCTGTAATTGTTTAGATTGTTCGCACAAGTAGCACGATTGGATAGATTGGGGATAAACAATCCCGCTTTCGACACTTTGGAGATATATAATCTAATTTGAACGGGTCATCATATGATCTCTGTTGGTTAGTTCTCTAGATATTAAAGTTGTTGGTAGATTAAATCTTATGGTCGTACCTAGGGTTGTTTGCTAATTAGGGAAGTAATCAACGGTCGTACCTTGATTGCCGATACACTAAGGAGGAACGAGGTTGTTAGGTCGTACCAACAACTATAACCAATTTAGGGAGAGAATAAAAGTTATATCTTTGCATCCGTGATCAATTTGTGTAGACCACTGTTGAGATTATTTTTGAGCTAGATATTTTCTTAATTGTTTTTCTCTTTATTTATATTTTTTTGTTTTATTTAGTTATTTGTCTTTCTATATTCAAACCCCTACCCATTTTAGTTTTAGGTTGTTAGATAAAGGAATATAATTCTAGTTTACCAATCTCTGTGGAATCGACCTTACTCATCACTATCGCAAATTATATTTTTAGAAGCAAGTTTATTTTTGTTGGTTTCGACACCCATCATAAATTTTATTTTTATAATTATAAACATCACTAAAATATCAACTTTACAACGAGTTACGAGAATGTGATTGAAAAATTTGTCTAGGGGATCTCATCCCATTGCCAATAGGCATTTCATTATTTTCATAGAAAAATTTACAATTTATATCTCAAATCTGATAAAGATCTCGTGTGACGAATATTCAAGTTACATATTCTCCGTCCACTATGATTTTTTTAGTTTTTTCTATATTTTTTGCTTCCATTTCAATTTCTGGTATTTTAATTTCATTTTATACTTGTTCGAACCCGTGACCTTTGGCATCGTCAACAACCACAGCCTAGATGACTCAACTCGACAACAATTGTTCAATCTAGTTCCAACCACGCCAACGCAAATTGGAGAGGAAAGTAAGATTGGATTGACAAAATCCGCCCACTTCGTCCTACTTCTCTAGCGAGTCCAACACTCTTGCCATCTCACCAGCCGCCACTACCTCCTTTCTCGCTATTTTTTCTCCCCTCAAAATCTTCTTTTTGATTTGTGCAATGTGAAAGCTCTCGAAAAAAATTTAAGTTGACAAATCTCGGAAAAAAAAAAGAATTATACTCCACATAGACAGAGGTTATGTCTTCTCACCGATGGGAGTGGTGGCAACGGCAGCGGTGGTGTAGAGGGAAGCCTGCCTTCTCGCCGGAGAAGAACGCTTATGTTTTTCTATCTCGCCGGAGAATAAGAAGTGTGTCTTTCTTTCTTTATTCAATTTTTATTTAATTTGTTGAATTTTCTAATAAAGATATTTAAGTAATTTTATAATTAAATATTTCTAAATTATTTTATTTTGTGGTGCAAAGAATATTCTTTGCAGTGCATGTAGCATCCCCTTTAAAAATGTGAGGGGCTAATTAAATCAAATAGTTCTAAAAGGACAATTTGAGCCTCTAGAAATAATTGCGGAGGTTAGTTTGATTAATATATTTGATTAATCTTGATTTCTACTTGATTTCATTAGATTGATATATTAGATTTCAAGAGAGTTCTACTTGATTTCATTAGATTAATATATTCGATTAATTTATCCTCAATAATATAATTAAATTAATTAAATTTTTTATTTTAATTTCACCGCTTTAAATTAAGTTTACATTCGTTAATTATGATTCATTTTATTCAATTATAATTTATAATTATTTTTAATTAATATTTAAATTTTAATTTTTAATTAATAATAAATAATTTGAAAAATAAATATTAAATAAAAATGTAGACAAAAGGCATAAAGTTAAATTCTTGCCGACCTCATAGGGAAATCATTTAATATTTCAAGTTGGTAAAAAATTTTGTTAGACGACAATAGAATGAACAGTCAATCAGATGAGTATGAAATGCGAGTTGCCTATAGATATGTTTATATATTCTGTAGGTTACATTTAAATCGCATGTTCCTTTTTAACTTGCGAGGTCCCTGCTATATATGTATGTGCATTGAATCCAATCCATTTAATTGGTCGTTTAAGGGAGCTGGTTTTGATTGAGTCTGTCTATTCCCAAATCCCAAGGAATTCAATTTGGCTTTTGGCTCTATTTAAAGAGATTGGTACTATATTTTGAAGCGCTTTTGGATCAAATGCAAGTGTAAAAGGCTTTCGACTGTAAATTAAGTGAGAAATATTAAAGTGCTAAAAAGTATACATGTAGCAAAAATATTTTTATTGCAAAAAATATAGAGCACATGTTGTGATTTTACGAATTAATCTTCCACATAATTTATTTGATTATTTTAATTCAATGATCATGTAAATCATAATTTTATATATGATATTATTTTAATTACTATGTTGAATTAAGTATGTTTATAATTTATGAATCTATTAATGCACAGTATATTAACCTTTGAAAATTAATTTACATGCAATGCATAACTGTTCACGAGATTAAAAGTCTAATATTGTCTTTGATGAAGAACACATGCACGAACGATGATTTTCCTTGCTAAGTGTTTTAACTCCACAACTCCAATATTCAACTTCTCGATCTTCTGTTTTGTTCTCGAACCTTGTTTGAATGTAAGGTGGACTTCGATATTTCAATGGTTTTCTTCTTGTTTTATTTTTAAACTCGTATCATGCGCACAAGTGTATAAGCAATTTGTAGAATATAATGCAACGAGGTCGATCCTCAATGAAGAATTTGATAGTTAAATTAACAGCTCTAATTATCACAATTTCGACACTTGAATTACCTAGACTCTCGAAAATGAGATTTTGATTCCATACAAAGAACTACGTAAACAAGAAAACTTAAATACTCAAACACAAATTAGATTCACATAATTCAGGGAACTTAGAGTAAAACAATGGAAGGAGAAAGAGTTTAGGAAATGGGCACCTTGCTCCAATTGCTCAAATCTAGGGTTACCACTATACTTATAAATTACTCAAGCTAGAAAGACCACAGAAGTACATAGGCTCATCTCTCGATCTCACCTAAATTAGGATGAAATACAGATGATTATCTCTAATACATTCCTAGATTGCATTTTCCAAAAGCACAAATGGTCAACATTCCTTCCACATATTCAATCTTTTCTCAAAGACACAAGTACATGGATTTGGATCCTAAATGTTCACATAATCACACTTTCTCTCAAGTAATGAAAATCATAACAATTGATGTCAAATGAAGGCCACTCAAACATCATGCTAGGATGCAAAAGCTTGAATAAATCATAAAATAACGTAACCCATAGATGAGAATAATTTTTACAAGGATTCACCACATCCTAGTGCCCAAAGACTCTAGCCAGTCATATTTACATCCATGGCTAATACAAAGAAATAGATGACATTATCCATCTTAAATAACACAAGAAAATGAGGAGAAGAGTAAACCTGATCAAGACAAACTTCTCTTCTATGGCTTGAATCTTCAAGATGATCTTCCCCTCTCCTTGCTTTCCTATTTGTTCTTCAAAAAATAGTTGAAGTAATATGAAGGAGTGTATTCCTTCCAAAAAATCAGGTGCCCTTATATACTAGGTCAACATAGAGTTAAAGTCAAACTGGACAAAAATCAAAATTCTTCTTTCGAAACGTGACCACAGCAGGCAGCGTGAAGAGGCCACGTTCGGCCATGCAGTCACTACAAGAAATTTGATTTCTAGTGACCAAAATTTAATGATGGGATCAAAAAATGGTCACTAATTGTATGATTTCTATTGTTTTAGTGAGAGTATTAAAAAATTGTAGTTAAATATATATTTTTTAGTGACCAAATTATATATCCCCCCATAATTAGTATAAGATCCTCTCATTATTCAGATAAAAAAAAAAACTCCCCTCATTAATTAGCAAGTAGTTACCGCCATGTTCCCCCCCAATTAATTAATCACATTATTTTTTACACTTAAAAATAAATTAATATACCATCAAATTGGGCCTTTTATTATATTAAAAATACAAAAACCCTTATTTTGAGTTATGCCTTCAACGAGAGATGAAAAACCTCTCTTAAAATTTTCAGAGAAAATCAACATAATCAAAATCCCCCCTTTCGTGAATCATAATTTGATTTTTTCCTTTTAAGTGTTGGTGTTTTTGAGCTTTTTTTTTTTTTTTTTTACATCTTTGGATTTATTATTTTAAAGTAGAGTACAATGTCATCTTGGATTTTCAATGGTTTAAATAGTGAGAGGATTTTAATTAGCAATACTTGCGCTCTCAAATTTTAACTTCAATTCCTTGTAATTTGACTCGCCTCGTTGCTATACACATTTGTAGATTGATGCGGGCACAACAAATCTGGCAGACAGTTAAACACCCCTGACTGTGAGGGGATTTGAATTTGAATGTGGTTCTATTTAAACAATGATTTGATTTTGATAAACACACACTCAAACTTCTATTTTCTACATTTAATTTCTGCAAGTTTAGTTTTTGCATTTAAGGTAGCAAAAATAATCTCGAGTTTATGCCCGCAAGAAGTAGGATTTAGTTTTTGATGTTGATTCTATTCAACATTGGTGTTGGATCCATTTTGAATATATTTCAGTAAGTTATGTTCATTTATGTTGTCTTTAAATATTAAAATTTCATTTCTTTATATTATGAGTAGCTAGAGTTCTATTCCGGATTTGAAGAAAGATGAAGATCATATCTAACACAAACTTAACTCGTGAGGTCTTGTGGGAATATTACTGTATGAATGGATTTCTGCCAAGTTTTGTTCATCTGTTAGAAGAGAGTGTGTTTAATATGACTAATGTGGTTGATCACTCTATGGGTACATGAGATTATAAATTTATTTTGATCGCAAAACGACCGTGCCTCAATGTTAAATAAGAATTAACATGAATTTTAGTTTATTAAGAATGAATTATAAGGAGAGTAATTTTAATTTTTCAAAAAAAAAAAAATACTCAAGTCGTGAGAATATAAGCAAAGCGAGGAATTCTTAATAACTATTTTTTTAAGAAAAGACGAACAACTAGCAATAATACGAAATTAAATCTATCTTTACATGAACAGAATAACTAATTAATTTGACAGGAGTTACATATAATTAAAAAAATTCCATTGAAATACACAAGAACACAACAACGTGGGCACACATGACGTCCAAAGATAGAGAAAATTTCATTTTTGGTCTTATAGGACACGCTATTCTCCCCTTTTGGTCCCTTCAGTGTCGATTTTGGTCCTAAAAATTTCGAACTATCAGTTTTTCCCACTCCGTTATGTTTTCCGTTAAATTTGATATCAATTTTGGTCCCATTACACTATCAGTTTTGGTCCTAAATGAAAATTTTCGAAAATATCTTCAACAATTTTTTTCAGATTTTTCCTAAAGAAAAAATTCATTATTATGGTTGATTATTTTTCATAATTAAATTCGTGTGAAGTGAAAATCAAGGAAAATTTTTTATTTAGTTTAATTTTACAATATTATTTATGAGCGTTCACCACATCTAATTAGAGTTTATAATTATTTTTAATATTTAATTTTTAATTAATAATTTATTATTATGGTTGATTATTTCATAATTAAATTATTGTAAAGTACAAGATCCAGGAAAAATTATACTTTCATACCTACATTTTGGATTTTCACTACAAAAAATTCACATTTTAGCGATGGAAGCGCGCAAAGCCAAGCCCAAAATATTAAAAAATAATATAAAATATATAAAGTCATATAAAATTTTAAAAATCGTAAAGTAAAATTAATAAAATATAAAATATATAATAATAAAAAATAATATATAATATTAAAAATTATAAAATAAAATAAATTTTAAAATGGAAAATAAATAAAAAATTAATAGTATTTAAAAGATTAATTTCAAATTCGTAAATAAGTAGAAATTGAAAAATTTAAAATTTAAAATAACAAAAAATAATATAAAATATTGAAAAAAATTAAAATAATCAAATAAATTCAGAATAATAAAATAAACAAAAAAAATTGAAAAAATTGATTTGAAATTCATAATTAAACATTAATTAGAAAATAAAAAATATTAGAAAAAATTAAAAAAAATCAAAATTAATTTAGATGCGGAATAATTTTGCAACTAATTCATCGCTAAGATTTAAAAAAAAATGTTTAGCAACGCATTTTTTTCGTCTCTAACGTGAAAATTTCACTTTTTGTCCCATAGTATCTATTTTGGTACCAAATGTGGCGCACGTGACTCACGTGCGAAGTCCTCCGTCACTTCACTTAACTTTCATTATGACTAAAATTGATACCGTCACACTTATGGGACCAAAAGGGAAAAGTAGTGTGTTTTATGGGGCCAAAAGTGAAAATTTTCTATGCAAACATATATCAGCCGTTTTTTTATATATCTTATTACAAACAACCACGCAAGCACACGTACTCATAAATCGACGGCTAATCTCAAACGCACACAACTCAACATCAATGGAAACTTTGCCAACCCATAAATTAGATGAAATTAAATATTATCTCCATCAGCATTAATCCATGCAAGATCAATCTCACTCATCCAGTGACAAACCTCGCCTTGTCCAGGCCTAAATTTCAGTATCTTGAACGCCACGTGTTCCTCCGGCCATGACGACGTGTCCATGTGGCACACCGCCAAAGCCGTATTCACCGGCGTTCGTGCTGTTGGCTCGATCAAATCCACAGCATATATTCGAGAAGATGTAACCGAATGGCAGTAATATGTCGAAAAAGGAAGGAAAATTTCATGACATGCAACGATATTTTCAACGTCGAACTGCTTAAGATTTTCGATCATAAGGAGTTTGTCTGAACCTGCTGTGCTTTTGGAGGTTAATGCAAGTAGCTTGCTCGCCCCCAGCGTGATTTTGGTGAAACTGATCATTTCTTCAAGAGATTTTGGGCAGGCTTTGAACTCCCCTTTTATTGCTTCAGCATTGCAGTAAAAAAGGGTTGTTTCAATGGCGTCTTTGGATGAATGAGGGAATAATTTGGTGAGACTTTTTAGGGTTAAAGAAAGTTTGGAGGATATTTGAGGGGGAAGAAAGGCGCGTTGTGAAAGGGATTCTTTGAGGCTAGAGAGGTGGATTGTGTCACCTTGTTTGAGATTTGATGACCTAAAGAAAGAAAATGGATCGACATTTTCTAGTGAAGGTGTTGCTTCATAACCTTCCTGATTTGGTTGTCCTGCTGCTGCATATACATTGTAAACGTTTGCCTTGGGCTTCGGCGTCTTAGTCGGCGGTGCATAGAGCTGATAGAGGGAGTCCGAACATGCTAGTTTAGCGAGGGAACAGAATTTGATATCAGCTTTGAAGTTTATTTGGGATATGGTTTTGGCGTAGTAATCGGAATCTTGTTTTGAGAGAGGGGATAGTTTTGTGAAGATGGCTGCTGGCATTTCATTCTTTACATTTTCAGACCAGAATTTTATTTGTGTGGAAGCAAATGTTGAAGAAAGTTCGTCGGAAAATGAGGGTAGTATGGAACTGAAGTAGAGAAAGAAGGAAAAGAGGAAAAGAGGTGAAGTAAAGGGGGGTGCCATTGTTGTTGTAGGTTATCTTATGTTTTGGTTGTCTTTATATATAGTTGAAGTTTGATGATTAATTAATTGAAGTATATGGTATATTCTGTATGCACTTATCTATTACTCTCTATAGCTAGCTATGATAATAAATAAATAAATAAATGCATAGATCGAATACACAAATCCAAACAGCTGCCATAGATCTTGAATTTAATGATAATTTAGAATATTGCAAGTTGCTGAAGAAAACTTGCTACATGACAATCGATTGAACAGTCTCCCAGATTCATATAAGTACGTGCGACCAGATTATAATTAAATTACATGATTCGTTTTCTGCTTTTTGACATCTTCTTTATCTGTGCATTGAATCCAATTAATTTGATTTAGAGACCTTCCCTCGATTGAGTTTTATTCTGAGGAATCCAATTTGGTTCTGTTGGAAAATTGAATTTATTAAATTGAGTTTTGACTCATTTTATTTTATTTTTGGTGATTGGGTTATATAATTTTGGAGGAATTAAATGCCGTACGATTGTTCTATGATTTTAATAGATAATCGTAGTATTTTTATTTGCTAAAATACGATTTTCGGTGAGTGAGAAATAAGTGGTTGAAGTTGGTCACACGATTGAGCATTTATGGTGTGTGAGAAAATGTGTTTAAAACGCATTAAATGATCCCACATTCATTTCTTAACCTAGTTAAGAAGTGTATTTAAATGTATTAATACTTGAGTTTAATAATTAAGTGCACAAGGATATGGGACATGAGCCCACACGCGTGCGCCCGCCCGTGCCCGGCCTGGCTCGTGCTCGCCTCGCCTCGCCTCGTCGTACGCGGATTTCGGGGCTTAGTCGTTCCAGTTTTTCGGGTCAGAGGGGTCGAATACATGATCCGCAGGTGCACTTGATGGTGCACGGCTGGTAAACTCCTGGAGGGTTTAATGGCAGAGCTGTAACTCCTCCTTTGCTGGAGATTTTCTTTGTAAAAATTACATAGAGTTGTGGGAAGCATTAGAAAAGAAGTACAAAACGGAGGATGCTGGAACTAAAAAGTTCGTGGTGGCAAAGTTCATCGATTACAAGATGGTGGACACTCGGTCAGTGATGGATCAAGTGCAAGAGCTTCAGCTTATTGTGCACGACGTCCATGCTGAAGGGATGGTCCTTCCCGACTCTTTCACTGTTGCTGCAGTGATTGAGAAGTTTCCACCGTGTTGGAAGGACTTCAAGAGCTATCTCAAGCACATGCGAAAGGAGATGACTCTTGAAGACCTTGTGGTTAAGCTTCGAATTGAAGCCGATAACCAGAAGACGGATCTGAGACCAAGAGTCCTAATCGAGGCCAAGGCTAACTTGATGGAATGTAGTGGACCATCAAATAGCAACAAGAGAAAGCACCCGGGTCAAGTTGACAAAGGGAAGAAGCCAATGACGAAGTTCAACAGCAACTGCTTCAATTGTGACAAGTCGGGACACATGTCCAAACATTGCACGGCTCCGAAGAAGAAGCGTACCAATTATGGTGTGCACATTGCGGAACACAACAACAAAGGCACAGGCAAAGCACGTCAAGACGATTGGGATGATGATGACTTGGTTGCGGCTGTGTTTGAAGCCAACCACGTGGATAACCCGAGAGAGTGGTTCATCGACACCGGGGCTACTTGTCATGTTTGCTCCGACAAGGGCTCGTTTGCTACCTACAAAGCTATTGAAGGTAGAAAGTTGCACATGGGAAACCAAGCCTCGTCTGAAGTGGCTGGTGTGGGCAACGTGATTCTGAAGTTGACTTCAAGCCAGGAGCTAACTTTGAAGGATGTGCTGCATGTTTTGGACATCCGCAAGAATCTGGTTTCGGGCTCGCTGTTAGTCAATCATGGTTTTAGAGCAAGTATGGAAGGTTCATTGGTCGGGGCTATCTCGCCAATGGACTCTTTAAAATGAATGTAATGGATATGCGCGGTGTTGCTAAAGAAAGTGCTAATAAAGTTAATTCTTCTGCTTACTTGCTTGTTGAGTGCTCGGATTTGTGGCATTGCAGATTAGGACATGTTAATCTAAATGCTATAAAACATTTAGTAAATTTAGATTTGCTAAAGGTAAACCAATTTAACACACAAAATAAATGTGAAGTTTGTGTCGAGGTAAAATTGGCAAAGTTACCATTTCATTCGGTTTAACGAAGCATTAAACCTCTAGATCTAATTCACACAGACGTGTGTGATTTAAAGTTTGTGCAAACTAGAGGCGGTAAAAAGTACTTTATTACTTTTATTGATGATTGCATGAAATATTGTTATCTTTATCTTTTAAGAAGTAAAGATGAGGCAATTGAAACTTTCAAAAACTTCAAAAATGAAGCCGAAAATCAACTAAGCGGTCGAATTAAAGCAATTCGAAATGATAGAGGTAGAGAATATGTTGCCCCATTTGAAGAGTTATGCGCAGAGGCATGTATAATTCATCAAACTACGGCTCCCTATTCACCACAGTCTAATGGTTTTGCTGAACGTAAAAATCGAACTCTTAAAGAGATGATGAATGCTTTGTTGATAAGTTCGAGACTACCACAGAACTTGTGGGGGGAAGCTGTGTTGATTGCTAACTATATCCTGAACAAGATTCCACTTAAGGGTAAGAATGCAACGCCTTACGAGTTGTGGAAAGGTCGCACGCCGTCTTATAAATACCTCAATGTGTGGGGGTGTTTGGCTAAGGTTGAAGTGCCACTTCCTAAACAAGTTAGAATCGGCCCTAAAACGGTTGATTGTATCTTTGTTGGATATGCACTTAACAGTAGCGCATATCGTTTTCTTATTAATAAATCGGAGATTCCCGAGTTAACTAAAGGAATGATAATGGAGTCGAGGAATGCTATATTCTTCGAGAATGTCTATCCTTGTAAAGATAAGGATAGGGTAAAAGGTAGTTCTGAGAAAAGAACTTCTGAAGCTGCTACTAATTCTGATCCTGTGGATAAAGAACCAAGACGTAGCAAGCGAGCTAGGACGGCAAAGACTTTTGGTCCGGATTTCATCACCTATATGCTAGATGATGAGCCAAAGTCATTGAAAGAAGCCCTATCTAGTCTAGATTCTGCATTCTGGAAAGAGACTATCAATAGTTGTAGAGGCCCTATTTCTGCATAGGCCCAAAGACCAGGCCCATGGCCATTGGAAGATTTAAAGAGCTGAATAGATCGATACCTTGTGATCGATGACTCGAGGTCCACACCTCGAGGCCCACATCTCGCGCTCCATATCTCGAGATCGACACCTTATTTGTCAGGGTCTAGAGGTCTAAAGCAAGAGTCCACGATTGAGCAGACTCCTAGAGAAGACTGAGTTAAAGTATCCGTTGAAGATAACTAAGACCCTGTCAAAAACCCTAAAAGGGATAGAGAAGATCCCTAAAATATCAGAATTCAGTTAAAAGCTCACTGATATATATATCTACACTCTTCATAACAGGGGGATCATCGAAAAATCAATTAACACTTATGCAACGTTCACCTTTGATTCATTCATGAGCTTTCATTGCATAAATAAAAAAAACGACATATATTTAGTACTCTACGGCAGTAGAGTTCAACCTTGCAATCCCGGATCTCCGTTTATCATTCACTTTATCATTTATATTTCGTTCTTAAATTATCATATCTATTAATCCGATTCTGACTTGAGTGTCGGAGTCCGTTCGATCATCAACTCCCTAACGGTCCTTCAGCTTTACGTGTTTATTATCTTGTAGGTCGCCGGAGCCCGAACTCAAAGAACGATCAATTGTAGAATTTTTGACCTCTACAATAGTGAAATTGATTCCATCATGCAAAATCATACTTGGGAATTGATAGATCTCCCGAGTGGGTGTAAGCCGTTAGGATGCAAATAGATCCTAAAATGAAAATATAAGGCAGATGGTACTGTTGATAAGTATAAAGCTCATTTGGTTGCCAAAGGCTTTAGATAAAAAGAGGGGTATGATTTCTTCGATACCTACTCACCAGTAACAATGATTACTTCTATTCAGGTGCTTTTAGCGATTGCTACATTGCACAATTCCAAAATTCATCAGATGGATGTAAAGTCCGCATTTCTGAATGGTGAGCCGAAAGATGAAATATACATGGAACAACCTGAAGGGTTTGTTGCACCAAGGCAAGAACGAAAGGTGTGTAAACTTGTTAGGTCATTGTATGGTCTTAAACAAGTACCAATTCAGTGGCACCTAAAGTTCGATAACACGATATTATCAAACGGTTTCAAAATCAACGAGTGTGATAAATATGTGTACATAAAGAGCAGTTTTCATGGCTATATCATAGTCTGTCTTTATGTGGATGACATGTTGATCATGGGCAGTAGCACCAAGTGATCGTTGAAACGAAACAAATGTTGAAACAGAATTTCGACATGAAAGATATGGGCTTAGCTGATGTGATTCTAGGAATCAAGATAGTTCGGACAAGTGGTGGAATTATCTTAACACAATCTCATTACGTTGAGAAAGTGCTTAAGAAATTCAACGCTTTTGATAGTCCACCGGCTAAGACTCTATTGGAACTCAACGTGCACTTGAGTAAAAATCGGGGAGAACCGGTAGCTCAAGAAGAGTACGCAAGGGTCATCGGGAGTTTGATGTACATCACTAACTTCACTCGACCTGATCTCGCATGCATGTTCTGTGAATAAGTTGAGTCTGTACACGAGCAATCCAAGCAAAGAGCATTGGAAAGCTCTAGTACGAGTTCTGAGATACTTGAAGTATACTCTGAACTTCGGGTTACATTATACAATGTTTCCTCCTATACTTGAAGGGTACAGTGATACGAATTGGATATCAGACACAAAAGACTCATTCTCGACTAGTGGATTTCTTTTCACTATCGGCGGTGGATCCATGTCGTGGAAATCCACGAAACAGACTTGTATAGTCTGTTCTACTATGGAATCTGAGTTTATCTCTTTGGATAAAGATTGTGAAGAAGTGGAATGGCTTTGCAACTTTCTAGAGGATATTCCATGCTGGAAAAAACTGGTGTCGTCAGTGATGATTCACTATGATAGTCAAGCGGCTATCGGGAGGGGACATAACGCTATGTATAATGGTAAGTTTCAACACATACATCAGAGACATAATACCGTGAGGCATATGAACTCAAGTGGACTTGTCTCAGTTGACTATGTGAAGTCAGTAGACAATCTAGCGGATCCGCTAACCAAAGGGTTAAATCGAGATCAAATGACTAAGTTGCTAGATGGAATGGGTTTAAAATCCACAATCTAAGAATGCTTGTAGTGGTAACCCAACCATGATGACTGGAGATCCCAAGAACTTGGTTCAATGGGAAAACTAAGCTACAAACGTTCAGTTTTGGTAGCACTTAGAAAGTTATAGTGAACCGTTCCCTGTGAGCAAACCAAGTGTACCCCTATAAATGTGGTGAGGATAAGTTTGATGACTTTTAAAGATTTCTAAGCCTAATGAGATTGAGTATGGTAGGATACTCGGGAAGAAGATATCACCTATATAAGTGAGAAGTGTAGGCCGTTTCTAAAGATACGTATGAATTCAAAGAGGTTGTCCATGGCATGAAACGGACACAAATGTGAGAACAGATAATATTTGAGACATAACTGTTTTCAATACTATTGTCTCGATATACACTAAGGATGTATAGTTCAAGGCAACATGTCCACTAAACAGCCGGTATACTCAATAGTGTTGGAATGTGGAAGGTTCAAAGTCACAAGCTACCTATCCTGTTGCAGTTGTGTTTCTAGAGAACTGGGCTGCTTGTCTGTATACATGCATGCACAATTTCCACTCATGTGGGGGATTGTTGGAAAATTGGATTTATTAAATTGAGTTTTGACTCATTTTATCCGATTTTTGGTGACCAAGTTATTTAATTTTGGAGGAATTAAATACCGTACGATTGTGCTATGATTTTAATAGATAATCGTAGTATTTTTATTTGCTCAAATCCGATTTTCGGTGAGTGAGAAATAAGTGGTTGAAGTTGGTCACACGATTGGGCATTTATGGTGTATGGGAAAATGTGTTTAAGACACATTAAATGATCCCACATTGATTTCTTAACTTAGTTAAGAAGTGTATTTAAATATATTAACACTTGAGTGTAATAATTAAATGCACAAGGATGTGGGTCATGAGCCCACATCCTTGTATTTTTATTTGCTCAAATCCGATTTTCAGTGAGTGAGAAATAAGTGGTTGAAGTTGGTCACACGATTGGGCATTTATGGTGTGTGGGAAAATGTGTTTAAGACACATTAAATGATCCCACATTGATTTCTTAACTTAGTTAAGAAGTGTATTTAAATGTATTAACACTTGAGTGTAATAATTAAATGCACAAGGATGTGGGTCATGAGCCCACACGCGCGTGCCCGTCCGTGCCCGTGCCCGAGCCCGGCTCGCCTCATCTCATCCTCGGACTTGGATCTTGGTAATTGGACTTTGGGTGGACTTTGGGTGTACATGGTCTTCCGGGGCTTAGCCGTTCCAGTTTTACGGGTCAGAAACGGTCGGTTTATGGAGTGGGTCAGTGGGTCGAATGCATGATCTATGGGTGAAATTGATGGTGCACATCCAGCCTTGAAATGAGTAACTCCCACCTGAGTTAAGTGACTTCAATTGAGTAACTCCCACTTGGAGCTGGTGGAGTTAGTGGGCTGGAGTGTAACCGAACGTAACTCCTGTCGGGAGTCAAAGTCTGTAGTTGCCTTGGACACATGTTGGGATCCGAGCTGACATAGGACACCTATCGGGATCTGTAGAAGGTAAACTCCTGGGGGGCTTAATGGCAGAGCTGTAACTCCTGGGGGTTACAGCACCTAGTTTAAATGCCCTCAAACCCTAGCTATCCCCTGCAGTGGATATGTGCCTATAAATAGGACATCCCTGCATGCTCCAAATTCTACATTCTGCACAAGCTGCTTAGAACGTATTGCCTGCATAAAGTTCATTTCGAGTCAAAAGCTTCCCAGTTCTCGATGTTGTCTAGTTCGCCGGAGCCTTGCCGGAATTGTGGTGCTACTGTCGGAAGGACGAAGCCGTTTCATCTTTAAGAGACAATCCGCCTAACCGTGAGCACTAGCCGGGGTGTATTTGTCTTGCGGAGAGAGGTCCCCTCGACTCGGCTTACCAGAATCAACTTTCTAATTTGTTTACTTTGTTGTTTAAAGTTCATTGTATTTCTTCTACTATTGTTCTTCCATCTTCTCTTGTACTTCAGATTGTAAGAATTCCAGAAGATGTAATTCGAGTAATAGGTTTTTGGCCTTATAGGATTTTATTCTGTTTTAACTACATATGCATGGGTATGTGCAATATTCTCAAGGTGTTGTCTATAAGGTTTTCAACATAAATTAAACTCACATTAGCTGTTTGTTAGATCAATATAATTTATCTAGGGATGGTTAATCGCAACCCCAATTTTTCTTTCAATTTATGTCCCCAATAAATTCACTAGCAGTAAGCACTAGGGCTGGCAAAACGGGCCGTCCAGCATGAACCCGTCGGACTAAGTGAAAAATTCAGGCTCGGCCCGGCCCGAATTCCCACGGGCCTAAAAATTCGCGGCCCCGCAGGCCACAGTGTATTTTTTCTATTTTTAGGCTATATGGCCCTGTCCGTTCGGGCCACCCATTTTTTTAGGTTGGGCCGAATTTTTTTTGGCCCAGCCCCGTCCGAAATCCGGGCCGGGCCTATTTTGCTACCCCTAGTAAGCACCGAAAAAGCAGCTCACCACCACGACTTGCTCACTCACCAAATTAATTTGAACAACATGAAGTTTACTTTGAAATTTCAAAGCCCCGAGTTTCACAACCCTTTAATATTTTTTTTCTTTTTATTCTTTTTTTCTAGTAAAAATTGGATTCAATGCTTTTTTTGGATCTAAAGTATGCAGAACATGAACAAGGTGAATCAGAAAATTCAACAAAAAAATTGATGAACGGAGCATGGTCTCTCTCTCTCTCTCATTTGTTAGACCAGTCCAGCTATGTAGACCTCCGCCATCCGAAGCACCCCCACGATAGACCTATGGACTTATAGATCTTGATGTCCTACATGATTTCTCTTCCTGTTCTCACATATCCCAATTTCACTTTTGATAGAAAAGGGCACGTTACTAAATCTTTTCATTTAATAAAACAATTTGCTTGAAATACAGCGGAAGTTTAACATCATAAAATGACATTTATTACATGAAAAGGGTAAAAATAAAGATAAACTAAAATAAATGTTCTCATTTAAACATGTTTGACCATTTGACCACCATCATCACATCTTGTCCGCTTACACACCGCTTGAGCTCTTGTCTGAAATGATTAAAAAGATTGGGGTGAGTTCCTTTATACTCACTGGGGAGTAACTGTTATCCAAACTATAAATTTAACAGAATGGTATAAAAATACTTAATTCATGTAACTTGTACTTTTGCATTAGCCCTTAAGCTCGGTACTTTATTGTCTAGAAGATTTTGTACTTTATAGTCCAGAAGACTCTGTAATTTATAGTCTAGAAGACTCTGAATTGAAATTTCACATAACTCATGTACAAACATATAGAGAGTATAACAATGCAATTTTCAACATAAAACCTCACCTTGACCTTGACCGGAGTAAAGAATTAATTAGATCCACGCGAGCCAAAGAGAGAAGAAACTTGAAAATGTCTTTAGAGAAACTTTGAATGTTTTGTGTGATTTTTATGAATGAGAGCTCCTCTATTCATACTAGAAATTAGGGATTAATTATAGTAAGGAAAAATATTGGATTGATTTCTTTCCAAAATATGAATTACTTGGATATGGAAATTTAGGTTTAGGGTTTAAATAATAGGCTTCAAATTACTTGGGCTTTGAATAAAATACCTTGGACCATGTGAAAAACATAGAGAGTGGGCTTAAATCAATATAAATAAATATAACATTTACTCAATCATACATATTAAAACGTAGATTAATTATTTGGTACGACTTATAGGATTCGATAATATAATATTTAAGAATAATTTAAAAGTAGTAAAATTCTTTAAAAATTGTGGGGCACTACAATCGCGATGGTTCAAGGGAGGAAACAATGTTCCTTCTTCACTCCGTCGATGCTGGGGTAGATTTCTAGCAATCTTGGTGGTGAGCTACTTTCTCGGCACTTGCCGCAAATGGATTTGCAGGTGGTTTGATTGGTGATGATAAATGTGATGTACACGAATTTGTATGTATAGTTTTAACGACATCCAACTTCATTAGACCAAGGTCAATAAAAGGGTTTGATTGACCCATTTTGATAGTTCAAGGGTTCAACTAGACCCGAAAATTGTTTAAGTGTCTATTTGAAACTCATGAAATAGTTTAGGGTCCCATTTTGGACCTTTTCCTTTTTTTTAATATAATCTAATTGGGGAAGGATAACCCTAAATAGAAATTAAATTCAAATTTAAATAAATCATAATAAATCAAAATTAAAAAAATATATTTTTTTAAAAAGATATTAAAAAATGCAACACGGAATGCAATAAGATTTATAACAGGTGATCCCATTTCCTCATAGCTGCATTAAACTTCATTTTTTACGCCAAAAAGTGAAAATTTTGGCTCCAACAGCTGCGATAAATGTTGTTATAAAATCCATCCCTGAACTGTGTTGCTAAGCTAGGGCTGCTCTATAATTTTGACTTTTTTTCTCTTTTTTTTTATATTGTGTATTTCATTTTCTTTTCTATTTTCTTTTTTTCTCTTGAAATGCTGAAATTAAAATGATATCAAATAAGAATGCACTTGTTGTTTTGTTTTTAATGTTAAAATTAAAATGACATTTAATAAAGTTACTAAATATAAAAAATTGAAAACACAAATAAAACAATGAAAATATAAATAAAACTATACAATAATTTTCCTAATAATCTTAAAGACCACCTTCGCTCCCTTTAATATCTGAAAAATCCATTCAAAACAAATTAAAAGTATTAGAGTTGGCTTGTTATTCTTGTCTCCGCTTTTGCATACTAGTGGAAGTAGGATTGCCTCATAATACAGAACCTCTAAGTGTAACCTTTCTTTGCTCAATACTAGAATCAAAAATTGAAACATAGCATTTAAGGTTGCATTAATCGAGGATACACGACAGAAGGAATTGTTCTATTTTCAAACTTCACTTTCAATAATTTTAAGTTGCAATATTATTAAGTTAATTATATAATTTTTAATATTATTTTTGAAAAATTAAGATTAATATTATGGAATATTCCTTTTAATTTTAGTGCATAATTTAAAGTGGATGGTTGGAGATGAAAAGAAGATTCTATTATATAATAGAGTTGAAGCGGATGTAAAATAAAGTAAACTGTTGGAGATGACCTAAGTGATAAGGATAGAAGTTGAAATATGTTTGAAATAGAAGATCTCATATAAATATTTCAGAAATATAATTACACAAAACAACTAAGAAGGAGAAAGCCTGCTATATATATTGAAGAATTCGTTGAATAACCAATTGAAGAATTCGTTGAAAACAGCAAAGCAAAACAAAGAAGAACACACGATTTATAGTGGTTCAATCAAGATGATCTACATCCACTTTTTAGGAGCACTCTTTGTATTGATCTTATTAGATGTTATACAGATTACAACACTCTCTCTTCTTGTAGCTATACTACACTCAAGAACTCAGATTATCTCACAAGAATACATGAAATAATATGTTGCTATCTCTCTCTCTCTCTCTCTCTCTCTCTCTCTCTACTTGCTGAAGATTAGAACTGCAACTATAAATAAACCCTAAACCCTAACAGCTAAAACCGAACAAACTGAAACAAGTTGGATGAAAAATAACTACTGATAACTACTGCTAAGATCAACTGCGTGCTGCTAATTATAACTGTTGTTAACAACTTGAGTAGAGATAATCAGCTGCTACAGCTGCATGCACTAATGCCATGCACCACCATGTACTTCATTCGGCAACAAATGGTATTTATTTCTGATTTGATTAGCTGCTACTTCATGAAGATACCTTCACAGTTAACATTGTTGAAGGTGAAATCCATCACTTCCTTTTTTGCCATGATAATTTTCACCACATGTCATCTCAAGTACTCAACTACCACTTTATTCTCTCTTTAGCCTTAAGACTTTACTTTAAGACTTTTCCAATAACAAAATAGATAATTATGGTGCTTTTTTATATATGAATATCTACTAAAAAAGGGGATGCAACTATACCGCTTTGTTCTTGTTGCATGCATCCGCCATTGCCAATAAGAGTCTTATCAAGTGGTAATATTGGAACAATTTTCGAATCCAAACACATGCACCCAGTGACGAAGCCAGGATTATTGCTCAGGAGAGCCCAAATTCATTATGTAAAAATTCATAAATAAAACGATACAAAATAAAACTAATACAAGTCTAATATTCTTAAAATTACATCACAATGTCTGAAAATAAAAATCTAAACACAACAATCTCATAACATTTCTCTTCTATTCTTCATATTCTGAAATCGCTGCATGATAGTTTCATTAGTAACATTCACAAATACATCTTTTTCGATGTAAGATACCAAACAATCATTCAATAGTTGGTCTCCCATACGATTGCGTAGAGAACTTTTGATAATCTTCATTGCTGAGAAAGCTCTTTCCACTATAGCAGTAGCAACTGGTAAAATCAAAGACAACTTAATTAACAGATAAACCAACGGAAAAATTTTATGCCTTCTTGTAGAAACCATCATTTGAGCAAGACCTCCAATCCTTGATACTTCTGAGAACTTTTCATCTAAGCACACATCGATAATAAAATTCTCAAGTTAACTTTCAAGTTCATACAAAACAACTTCAGGAAATTCAGATGGGTAAAACTTTGCAAGTCGAAGTAGTTTCCTGCTATCAAATGCAGAAAATGAATCCCTGGGATCGAAGCATGTCATGCATAAAAGTAATTCCGTGTTTACTTCATCAAAACGCTGATTTAACTCTAGAGCTTGCATATCAATTACAGAATAAAATAGCTCAACTCGATAATGTTGGAGATTTGTCATTTTCTGAATTCTACGCCTTCCTCTTCCTCGAGCTACATATTCATCTTCCATATCTAGCATAACTATCTCATTTTTGCTACAAAATAAGGAAACTGCACTTGCTAAAGTATCCCAGTCGTCATCTCTCATTGCTTGCTAATGAGTTTTTGCTATATTAACAAGATTCAATGCATTAACAATATCTTGATCATTTCATTGTAGCACTTGAGACAATTCATGTGTAATCCCCAATATTTGTCTCATAAGATGTAACACAAAGACAAACTCAAAGTGATTAATAACTCCTAACAAATCAAGAGATTCGGCCCTTTGTAAATCATCATTACCATTCTTCCCAACATACTCAAGAACATCCACAATAGAAGAAAATAAATGCATTAAGTTGATGAGAGTACCATAATGAGAACTCCAATGAGTATCCCCTAGTCGCTTCAATACCATTTCTTGATTCAACCCTCTTCCGGTCTTAATTTCATCACTTGCAATCCCTTGAATGATCTTCTCCACTTGCTTCTCTCGAAGCATATCTCTGCGCTTACAAGAACCTCCAACTGTTGGAGTATGGAGCCTGGAAAGAAGTGAATCCTACCATGAGTTCGGCGAATATTTTTTGTTGGGCTTCCGTACAAGTATTTTTTGAGGGGCCCACACAGTTTAGGGCTCGGTTGTTAGCATCTATATATTGCTATTCTCCAATTGTAATTTGTATCCGAAAAATATAGTGAAAACCTTGGCTTGGCATCGCCCCCAGACGTAGATACACATCGTATCGAACTGGGTAAACAATTCTTGTATCTGTTTTTCGTGATTGTGTGCGTGTTATTTTCTAACACCAACCACATTACATAAACGTGTAACAATATTAAAAAAAGATCCAACAATTGTATGCTTTTTAGCAACGTCAACAATTGTGAGTTGGAATTGATGAGCAAAACAATGAACATAATAAGCATTAGAATTCCTTTTAAGTATCAAACTATTTAATCCATTGAATTCACCTCTCATGTTGCTTGCACCATCATATTCTTGACCTCTCAAACTAGAAATACTTATATCATAAGTGGAGAATCAAGAATCAATACTTTTCTCAAGTGAAGTTGCCGCTGTATCACTAACATGTACAAGATCAAGAAAACGTTCAATGACACATCCATCCTTATTCACATAACGTAGAACAACTCCCATTTGCTCTTTGACAGAAACATCTCGACACTCATCCACTAATATGGAGAAAAATTCATTTCCAATATCCAAAATTATGGCTTTTGTGGTCTCAACAGCAGCAGCATTTATAAGATCTTTCTGAATATCTGGAGATGTAAGCTTGAGGTTGGCAGGAGCATTTTTTAGCACAACATTATGTATTTCTTCATTGCAAGAAGCAATAACTTTCAAAAGCTCAACAAAGTTTCCTCGATTTAGGGATTCTTCCGACTCATCGTTTCCTCGAAAAGCTAACCCTTGCATAATGAGATAGCGCAAACAAATAATAGATGCATTCAATCTACAACGGTAATCAATCTTAGATTGATTTGACACTTTAGAAAGAGATACTTCAATGTGTTGGCTTTGATTCATCAAATCTTGGCATGCCAATCTACATGTATTATGAACACTTTTATGATTATCAACATGATCTCTCAATTTTTTTTTTCTTACACCAAGAATTAAACCCTCCAGATACAAATGCATCATGCCCTTTTTCTCTTCGCCCCAGTGAAAAAAGATAACAATATAAACAAAATATTGCATCTTTTGCAATGCTATACTCCAACCAAGTGCTATATTCATCAAATCAAAACTTAATAAATTTGCATTTTCGGCTTCCATCAATTGTTTCAGGAAAATCATGCTCACGTGGTTGACATGGACCTTTTAACAAGTAAGCTCTACGCACCTGTTCTATTAAGTTCGGTGGATACCTCATTATATCATTATATCAGGTCGTAGTCCTGGACCATTTGGAAGATTTTCCAAATCAATTTCAATGTTCTTCTCATTCGATGATGCTTGAGGTTGTACAATTTTAAGTTGATTAACTGATGACCCTGAAGCCTCCACCACATCTACCACATAGGATATTTTCCGATAGAAGCGTTCCATTTATCTAAAAAATAATTTAACAAAAATTAAACTAATGGGCAATAGCAAATGTACAGGAATATCAAAATTGCACTTCTAATAGGCAATAGCAAATGAACACTCTGAATTAGATGGGCAATAAGCCAATAACAATAATTAAACTAAATATGGCATGGACACTCTGAATCAGATTTTAATCACTCTCAAGCACTTCTAATGGGCAATAGCAAATGCAGAGGAATATCAAAATTGCCACAACTCAAATTTTCAAATAAAAAAAAATAGCATTCAAAAGAGGCATCCATACTTTTTTTGATGCACCTCAAATTACTAATATATATGATCGAATATGAGCTTGGATAACTAACATTTTTTTTTAATTTTTTCAATTTATTTATTTATTTATTTTTCGATTTTCAACATTTTTGTAGTTTTTTCAAAAAAAAAATCTATACTTAAAAATGCAATTAGTGAACCATAAAGTTAAATATAATTAAATTAATTTAATTCTTTGAACTAAATATATACCATAAAATTAAAGTGATTTGATTTTTTTTAAATAAATATATATTCTAAAATGAAATTAGTGAACCCTAAAATTATAGTGAATTAAATATTTTTTAAATAAACTATAATTGAGAATAATAAACCTTAATTTAGATGCGTTAAACTTATATAAATAAAGTAGCGGGGTGGTACATTTAAGGCTACAGCTGATACTTTTTAGTGTAATGAGTGATACTTTTTCGGGCTCAATTCTTTTCACAATGGAGTGGACGGGCTGTCGGGTTGACCCGACCCAACCTTCACACAGCCCACCCGTCTAAAGGTCTGATAGACTTGATTTTGACCCTGAATAATGTAGAAGAGAATTTGCCAATGATAAAAGGTTTACACATATAACTTAACCAATTACATTATAGATAATTCAGTGCAAAAATATCCACTAGGGGTGTGCAAATAGTTGGTTCGGTGCAAAATCGAGTTAAACTAATAAAACCAAATAAAAAATTCTTAAAAAAATTCAAACCTAACCAACCAAAATAATATATATAACCGAACCAAACTAAATCATAATTATTTAGTTAGTTTGGTTTGGTTTTCGGTCTAACCAAATTTTCAATTATTATTTTTATTTTTCCGAACAATTACATATAAAGAAAATAGCATGCACTCAATAGATAACAAACGATATATTAAATAAGTAAATATTTTAAAAATTATATTCTAAAACTACAAAATTAAAATTAAATATTAAAATTACTAATATGATTTAGGCATATAATACCTTTTAAATTTATTAATTTAGATATAATTAATATTTGAATTATAAATATAGTGTATATATATATATTTATATATATATATATATATATATATATATTGATTGGTTCGGTTTTAAACAAAATATTTTTCTCTTAAACCGAAACCGAACCAAACTATATTTTGATTTTAATATTTAAAACCAAATCAAAATTAAAGAAAAAAATGACCAAACCAACCAACTCAAATAGCTCGGTTTGGTTCGATTTTTAAATTTTTGTTCGGGTTTACACACGCCTAATATCCACTACCGTGGAATCCATAATAACTAATTAACTCGACAGGAATTACAATTATTAATTATTATTTTTTTATTCATACACAATAACACATGCGGCAACATAGGCACACATGCGATCAAAGATATGAGCCATCTTATCATCTTCCATACAAACACACACACGTACGGTTCGTGTGTGAATCGACGGCTAATCTCAATAGCACACAACTCAACATACACCATTAATGGAAATATCACCAACCCATAAATTAGATAAAATTAAATGTTATCTCCATCAGAAATCCATACAAGATCAATCTCATCCAGCCAGTGGCAAGCCTCGCCTTGTCCAGGCCTGA
Source organism: Perilla frutescens (assembly GCA_026008535.1). Taxonomy (NCBI): domain Eukaryota; kingdom Viridiplantae; phylum Streptophyta; class Magnoliopsida; order Lamiales; family Lamiaceae; genus Perilla; species Perilla frutescens. The sequence goes on along the minus strand of BRKX01000010.1, from coordinate 45,355,065 downwards.
ATTTCAGTATCTTGAACGCCACGTGTTCCTCCGGCCACGACGACGTGTCCATGTGGCACACCGCCAAAACAGTATTCACCGGCGTTCGCGTCGTTGGCTCGATCAATTCCACAGCATATATTTGAGAAGATGGCAGCGAATGGCAGTAATATGTTGCGAAGGGAAGGAAATTTTCATGACATGCAACGAATTTCTCGACGTTGAACTGCTTAACCTTTTCAATCATAAGCACTCTGTCTGAACCTTCCGTGGTTTTGGAGGTTAATGCAAGCAGTTTGCTCGCCTTTAACGTGATTTTGGAGAAACTAATCATTTCTTCAAGAGATTTAGGGCAGGATTTGAGCTCTCCCTTTATTGGTGCAGCATTGCAGTAAGAAAAGGTTGTTTCAATGGCGCCTTTAGATGAATGAGGGAATAATTTGGTGAGACTTTTTAGGGTTAAAGAGAGCTTGGAGGCGATAAGAGGGGGAAGAAAGGCACGTTGAGCAAGGGATTCTTGGAGACTAGAGAGATGGATCGTGTCTCCTTCTTTGAGATTTGAAGACCTAAAGAAAGAAAATGGATCCATTTTTTCTTGTGAAGTCGTTGCTTTTGCCTGATTTGGTACTGTTGATGGTGCTGCATATTCATTATAAACTCTTGCCGTCGGCGTCTTTTTCGTCGGCGGTGAATCGAGGTGATATATTAAATCGAGGGAGGCTGAACATGCTAGTTTAGCAAGGGAGCAGAATTTGGTATCAGCTTTGAAGTTTATTTGGGATATGGTTTTGGCGTAGTAATCGGAATCTTGTTTTGAGAGAGGGGATAGTTTTGTGAAGATGGCTGCTGGCATTTCATTCTTTACATTTTCAGACCAGAATTTTATTTGTGTGGAAGCAAATGTTGAAGAATGTTTGTCGGAAATAGATGATGCTATGGAAGTGAAGTAGAGAAAGAAGGAAAATAGGAAAAGAGGTGAATTAAAGAGGGGTGCCATTGTTGTTGTAGATTGAGTAGTATATCTTATGTTTTGGTTAAGTGTATTTATAGTTGAAGTTTGATGATTAATTAATAGAACTATTTGGTTTCGGTATTATTTTCGTTTGATCTGATCTTTGTTGTTGATAGAGCTTGTAATATAAAAAGTGATTGATGCTAATTCGCACGTTAGGTCTAATATAATATGTTATAACTTATAGATTGGTGGAGCATATGGTACGCCTTGTGCCCATATTGACAACTTGCTGGATACTGCAGTTAACTTTGTCTAATATTTTAAGTGTTCATATATACCAATATAATATTTGATGACATTATATGGATTATTTTTTGGTTCATTTGAGTACTAGTGTTTCATCTCAGAATTAGGAATGATGCTTATTTACTATAATTTTATAGCTAACTTTATTGTATTTCAGTGCTATTTTTTAAAAAGAAAAATTGTTGCTTATCTAGTTGTATTTTAGTGCTAGTGTGAATAATCACTAAAATACAATAAGATAAGCTATAAAATCGTAGTAACTAAGTATCGTTTCTAGTTCTCACATGAAGCACTAGTACTCATTATAACTCACCTGCGTAACGTGTATTGTATTTCATTCTCTATTGCACACTCAATTTTCTCACCTTTTTTTTCAAGTATTCTTCCATTTCAATTTATTGTGATTTAGTTTAATTTTACACTGATTATTAACGATTCATCCTACATAATTAGAGTTTAGTATATTTTTTAGTATTTAATTTTTTAATAATCAATTAATAACTAAAAATTGATATTGCAATACAAAAAAAAAACACTTTAATTGGGTATGATGGACTTTAAATAACTAAGTGTAAAACTAAACTAAACCACAAGAAATTGAAATCGTAAAAAAAAATTAAAAGAAACTAAAAAAATCGAATGTGCAATAGAAGGGAAATTCTATGCCATATATGTGATGACACACTACACCCATCACACTTTAATAGTTTTTAAATAATGCACATACATTTTAAAAAAATAAATGGCCATTATTTAAAAATTATAATTAAAGTGTGTGATGTGTGCGTAGATGGATGTAGTGTGTCATCGATCATATGACCTATAATTTTTCGGAATAGAGAATGCAACACAAAAAATACAAATTGATAATCTCAATCAATGTTTGGGTGCACCGTGCATGTGATCATATGAATCATGAAATATAAAAACATAACACCTACTTACCAAACTAATACATGCGGATAATAATTAAGTCATCCGCTAGTACTAAAGAAAATTATCCTCGACTTGCTAGAAATTTTTATTGACCTTTTTTTTTGTATAAATTAAAGATAATTCTATATGCTATATTATATTACTCTACGATAATTGAGGGGTTCCAAAAAAAAAGTGTAAATCAAATTGCATGAGATCCTCTACTCCCAAATATATATCACAATGCATCCGTGATCTCAACACTAAAATTATTAATTAGTTTTTCTTTCAGTCTTTTTTTCAATTTTAACTTCTTTAAATTTTATTTAATTTTAAATTATTATTTATGGTTTAATTATTCCTCCCAATTATGATTTAATTATAATTATTTTTAGCATTTCATTTTAATTTTTTAGTTAATATAATGAATTATTATGATGAATTGTTCCAAAAGTAGAGTATATAATTTTATTTTCAAATTTCAATTTCTAGCAATAAATATTAATTAGAATTGATTATAATATAATAAATTTTTTTTATTATAAATATTATTAAAATTACTTATTTTCTATAATGTTGGATTGGACAATATTGAGATATGCAAAATCAAATACACAAATCCCAAAACATGCCGTAGATCTTGAATTCATGATAATTTAGTATATTGCAAGTTGCTGGGAAAAAAAAAAAAAAAAAAAAAGAACTTGCTACATGACAATAGATTGAACAGTCTAGATTCATATGAGTACCTACCAAATGCATGCCCTGTCGATATCTACGCATTAATTAAAAAATTACAGGATTCTTTTTTGGTTTTTGAGGCCCCTCTTCTTTCTCTGTGCATTGAATTCTATTCATTTGATTTGGGAGCGCGGCCTTGTCTCGATCCAAATTATAAACCCATCATCATTAGCTCCAAAACGAACTAGAGTGTGAGTTATAGTATTTTTCTCTCTAAACATATGATAAAAAATTATAATTTTCTCATTTTGATAGATCTCAAACAGCAATGGTAGCTCTATTTCCAAATAAAGTTCATCATCTTCGCGGCCAATCAGGAGATATATCCCAAGGAAAGAGTCTGAGTACACCACAAAAGGCACGAGACCTTCTTGCAGACATAAATCCACCCTAAATAACACAGCATTAACCTCGGCGTCAAAGACAAAGGTTGGGCATAAGGTTTTTTGTGCTAATGCAGCCTGAATCTTGCCTTTCCGGCCAATCTCTAACAACAGCCCCCACCTCGAGTCCATAAGATTTTTAACCCCTAGTGCATTATTTAGATACATGAATGAAATATAATCGTGTAGCAGTACAAATTAATATTGTTACATGAGTGGGCGCACGAATAAGTTCATTCGTGCAACATTATAAATTTATATACTATTACACGAATTGAGGGTACACGACTGATCGTAGTCGTGCAATAATTTAAATTTACACTACTACACGAATGGAGTTACACGACTAAGTCTATTCGTGCAGCATTCAGATTTTACATTATTGCACAACTATGGTACACGACAGAAGATTATTTTATCCAAGTGGCTAGAAACATATATTTTTTTTAAATAGTGGCTAGAAACATTTTTCACTAAAGCAAAATAACTATTTAAAAATTTACCAAATCAATTTATCTAGGGTGGTTTTATTCACAACCCCAATTGATCTCTCCAGCTATATAACCCTACATTTAAGTCCAAATAGTACAATATATATTTATATATATGTGTAAACTATTTTACCCTTATTGTCTCCAATAAATAAAATTGTAACATAATAAATAAATAAAATCAATAAATCTCCATCAGTTGGATTAATTCTTCTGTCCAATTCTGACGTGTTTCGTCTCCTATTTCATTGTTAATAAATGACAAGCATAATATTATGATATTATTCAATATATGGGACGACTATAAATGATATAAAAGAGAGATGAAAAACGATGGGAAACAGAAGAGCTCGTGTGAATGATAATTACTATAATTTACAGGAGAATTCCTTGAATAACCAATTGGGTAAAGGAACAATTTCCAGTTTTGGCCAAGGAACTGAATTGTTGTTTAATGCTTGGGAGAAATGTGATAGTATTTAATTTACATTATTTGTAACATAATATCGGCACGTGGTGTGGGTGGGCAGCTCGAAAAAGAGAGCTTGAAGTGGTGGGCTTGAGTTGAAAAGGAATGACCCAGCCCGAATTTACTTTTCATGTCTTGAGGCCCATCCTGCCCGACTACTTTGACAACTCTTTTCAGATTAAACACAGTCGAATTAAAAATATATATCATTAAATATGATTAGCTTGGATCACTAACAAATTAGAAACATGCAATTGGATATAGGATTGGATCACTAGCGAATAATAAAGAGGGAAATTTTTAAATAGCTATTATTACTTAGTAAATAATGTAAATAGTCACTTTTTAAAAAAGTAATGTTTCTAGCCATTATCATAAAAAAAAAAGTACTATAATACCATTAATTTCATATTTATTATTAAGAATGATTATTTGTGTATATCTATATATCCATATATCAATACTATTAGGAAACAAATCTGATTTTCTCTCTCTTCCCTCTGCAAACGTCGTTCTCTCGTCTCTCTCATTTTTCAATATCTGTGTTGGTCCCGTTACGAGTATATGTCAATTTAGAGGGGGAGGTGAATAAACTGACTAAAAAACTTATGTTTTTGTGCGGAATATATAGGGCCCTTAACTCGATTCAGAAAACTTTATCCGTGCACTAATCAGTTAAGATATAGAGCTTGACGATAGCTTAGCTTGTGAGCTAATCAGTTGGGACTGATAGCTTGAGGGCTTCACTTGTCAGTGCAGCTTGTATGCTATAGTGTGCAGTTTAAGAACATGTAAAAGCTCAGAGCATAAAGTACAACACACACAAGACTTATAGAGGTTCGAAGCTTCCTGCTTCTACGTCCTCTCTTCCTTCCGCAGAAGGGCAATCCACTATGCAAGTGTAAAGTTTCTTTATTACAGTTATATAGTGAAGAATTCTGTTGGACCAGAAAACGGCATCCTTCAAATCGAGCGCGGCCTCCTTTCCAACTGTTGCTGTCCCGGAAGAACGGACTCGTCAGTATGCTCCTCCTCAGCCGGTTTCTGGTCAACAGCTCACACTTACCGGTCCCAACTGCTCACTGAGACTTTAGGTGCTATTGCCCGTCTTTACAAGATTTTAGATCTCTCTCAATCTTCAAGAAAACAGTCTTGAATCTGTTATCAACCTGGAGTGCTCCTTCAACTTGATCTGAGTGGTTGATCTTTGATGAACTTAAACTAAGAAGCTTTGCTCTGGCTAGAATTCTTCATCAGCTAGCTGTTTGCTTGGAACTTGAAGCACGCCTTCTCAGTTGGGACTTTTCGCACTTAAGAGATTTAAGCTTTGAGCTATGGGGAGGGAGAAAGAAGAGCTCGCTCTGCAAGATATAGCAAAGATTAGTTTTAATGAAAGTCTTGCATAAAAAATCTCACGTAAAGTCACTTTTTCAGAATGAGATTCACTCTCTTATATAGATGAGTGATCTTAGTGACCGTTCAGATTGGTGGTTCAGTTGATTCCACCAGTGGCAGTTTAATGCTTGTAGTCGTTGAAGTTTGAATAAACTAGCCATTGAATTTAATGGCTTCTGCTCCAGGATCGTCAGGATCTTCCTACGATTTTCTGTTAGGATCTTCAATAACTGCTTGTTAGAGAACAGTTACTTCGGCTATCAGTTTTGGACTTCAGCTGATGGGGTCTCAGCTGTCTCGGCTTTCAGCTCTGAGATCGTCCAGTTGGCAGTTCCTCAGCTGCCTCACGCTTCAGTCCTGGAATGCCTTGGATTAGCTGCCTTAGCTTTTAGCTCGAGATTTTGACAGCTAGGCTTTAGAGCTTTCAACTCTTGATTCCAGTCGGCTTTCATTTGAGCCCTTTTTCTCCTAACTGACTGATCTTTGATCAGTTCAGTTTGGTCTTGAGCTTTCAAACTGGCTCTTTCCTCATTAGTCTTTCTTGGCTTTCAGCTAGACTGATGGCTTACTCATCTGTGGATGTCTTCCAGTCTCTTCCCGTTACAGCTTTTCTTAAGCTTTGAAGAGTAGACTTTGACTAGTCTGGTTGAGACATCATTTTCAGCTGGTTAACCATGCTTCAAGGAGATTGACTTTTCGCTTCAGCTGAGCTGAGATTTGAAGTCTTAATTAGTCATTACTCCCGACTTCCAGCCTGAATAACCTGCAATTTTTCATATAACTTTTCCATATGTTTTGACATTTCATCAAAACCATCAGTTGAGCTACCTTGATAGTTTTTCCAACAATTCCCAACAATATGTTTTATTAATTGAAACAAAACTACCATTGGTGAAGATCATCAAACTATGATTTTTGAAGATTATCACGATTCTTCCTCTCTCTAATCTTCATTTCAACAATAAATTATCTGTTGCAATATCGAAAATTAGAGATTCTTTGCGAATTTGGGATTTTTTTAATGTTTTATTGACATCATGCGTGTTGTTTTTTACGGCAATAAGGTATTGTTATTTACAGATCTGCAGTCTTTTAATCAATCTAGATATTTAAGTTTTTTGAATCTTTCTTTGGAATGAGTGGAAAAAAAATTGAACGTTCTTTGGTGCACGAATCAATTTCTTTTGGTACACGAGTATTGAAGTTTATTCGTGAAATAATTTATTTGTGAACTCATACAATATTTCATTTTTAATTATTGCACGAGGGCACGAATTAACAAATTCATACACTCGTGTATCTATGCATTTTTTAACTAGTGCACGAGTACACGAATAGACATACTCATGCAATCATGTATCAGTTTAATGATCAACTGTTGCACGTGTACACGAATGACCCTAATCGTGTTTTCGTGTATGAGTTATTTTTGAACTGTCATATTGAATAGATGATGAAAACTCCAAATATCCAAATTAATCAGAAAAAATTAAACCACAATCAATCTATCTATACATATATTAAATCAAAATCAAATTAACAAAATTGTCATTAAAACGTCAGCAAAAACTTTATTTAAAATTATTTATGTTAAGCGAATTAAAAATATTAGTTCAGGTAATGGTCAATGGCAAGCCCAAATCCTTATTTGCCTTTGTTTTCCTTTTCCTTTTCCTTTTTTTGTTTTTCCTTTTTTCGATTGTTTGGGATTTCCATTTCCATTCGCCCTTCAATATTCTTGCTCTCAAGGGTGTGTCCTTAAGCAACAAGACGTCTGTTTCCGACGAGACGAAAAAGGTGTCGAGAGAAAGTTGCAAGCCTTCTTGTTGTTGAGGTGGGGTGGTGGGAGGAGGGGTAGGGGTGTGGGAATGGGGGTTTTGGATTTGCATAATTTAGGTTGAACTGATTAGTAAGAATTTGTGGGGTTTAGCCATTTAGAAACATCTCCCTACTCCGATCCACACTCTGTGCTTGTCTGTGACTGTGTATAAATTTCTTTTTTAATTGAAAAATATAAATTGGAAAAGAGTGTGGTGTATGAAGGAAAATTAATTAAAATATCTTATTAATTGGAAAAGAGTGTGGTGCATGAGAAAACTAACCAGACAAAGTTTATACATATATATAACTTAACCAGTTACATTCTCGATAATTCACTGCAATAATATACATACACTACTCTAAAATCCATAATAACTAATTAATTAGATAGGAGTTACATATTATTAATAGTTTTCCATTGAAAAAACACAAGAATACAACATATATAAGCACACATGATGACTGAAGATATATATATCAGCCATATTATCATCTATTCATCTTACATACAAACACATACGTATGCGTTGTGTGAAATTGAAGGCTAATCACAAACGCACACAAGTCAACATCAATAGAAACTTTTCCAACCCATAAATTACATGAAATTAAATGTTATCTCCATCAACATTAATCCATGCAAGATCAATCTCATTCATCCAGTGGCAAGCCTCGCCTCGCCTTGTCCGGGCCTAAATTTCAGTATCTTGAACACCACGTGTTCCTGCGGCCATGACGACGTGTCCATGTGACACACTGCCAAAGCCGTATTCACCGGGGTTTGTGTCGTTGGTTTGATCAAATCAACAGCATATATTCGAGAAGATGGCACTGAGTGGTAGAAATACGTTGCGAAGGGAAGGAAAATTTCATGACATGCAACGATTTTTTCAACGTTGAACTGCTTAACCTTTTCGATAATTCAATCACAAGCAGTTTGTCTGAACCTGCCGTGTTTTTGGAGGTCAATGCAAGCAGCTTGTTCACTCCCAATGTGATTTTGGAGATATTGATCATTTTTTCAAGTGATTTAGGGCTGGATTTGAACTCCCCCTTTATTGCTGCAGCACTGCAGTAAGAGAGGTGTTAGTGCCATCATTATGCACTAAGTTTGTTTTGGCGAGTTGTGTTCGACAATGTGTATTTGGGTATGTTCATGAAGATAAAAGTTCCGCTGTGCAAGCATTGAAGAACAGTTGGTGAACTGTTTGCTCTGATGTTCCAGACATACCCATGAACTGTTTAAATATGGCAGTTTCCATATTTTGAAGATCTTGTGCCGATCCGGTTTGGGAGGTCAAGATACGTTTGTTTCACTGCCTTGTTGAGTAGATGTCATGCTGAAAATAATCCTCTTACACAAGGAAAACATCTACACACGTTTGGGAAGATCACAAACCATTATTCTCTTACCAAATTACCGACGATTGAAGATCAACTGTAACATTGAAGTGAAGCTATAAGAAGACCGATTCTTTACAGCAATCGGTGTCCACTTAATTAGATTCTCTTAGCATATTATTTGAGAGTTATTTTCGTTTGTGATCTATGTATTAGCTAGAAGTTGTTTCCTAAACTGTTCAACATGATAGTCTAGCTTTTGAGTGTTTTGAGTGAAACACGTGAGGAGTTTTATTAATCCTTTTTGTACGCAATCTCGGGAGAGATTGTAAGTTGAATTCGTGGGTAGCTAGAGGGAGTCTAGTGTCACGGTTGTGAGGGGATCAACTTTCGTTCAATGAAAGAGTCCGTGAAGAAGAGCGGGCGACATAAGGAGTAGTGAACGAATCTTCAAGTTTGGGTGAAGTCCCCCCAGAGTAGGTTGATTAACCGAACTGGGTTACCAATCTCGTGCATTCTTTACTACTTTTTATTTATTGTTCTTACGTCTGTTCCCAACATATCTAAGAACACTTGTATGCAGTACACATAAAACAGAATTTGCACGGATTAAGGTTTTTCAAGAGGGTTGTTTCAATGGCATCTTTAGATAAATCAGGGAATAATTTCGTGACCCCTTTTGGGGTTAAAGAAAATTTCGAGGTGATTTGAGGGGGGAGAAATGCGGTTGAGCAATGGATTCTTTGAGGCTAGAGAGATGGATAGTGCCACCTTCTTTGAGATTTGATTACCTAAAGAAAGAAAAGGGATCGATTTTGTCTAGTGAAGTTGTTGATGCTCCTGCATATACATTATAAACTTTTACCGCCATCTTTGTCGGTGGTGCATCGAGGTGATTGGGTGATCGATTGAGGGAGACGGCCCATGAACTGCAGGCTAGTTTAGCAAGGGAGCAGAATTTGGTATCAGCTTTGAAGTTTATTTGGGATATGGTTTTGGCGTAGTAATCGAAATCTTGTTTTGAGAGAGGGGATAGTTTTGTGAAGATGGCTCCTAGCATTTCATTCTTCACATTTTCAGACCAGAATTTTATTTGTGTGTGATAAGTCCATTTATTACGTGTTTTTATGGGCATTTTGTTCGTTATAAATGTCCTTTTTAGTCTGTTTTGAGTCGAAAAGAACCAGGTTGCGGTCAAAGGGCATTTCAGAAGGCGAGTCTGGCGAAAGGGGCATTTTATGCCCAATTATTCATGATTATCTTGTCGCCATGAACCGCATTCAGAGGCACATGAAACTTCTTCAGCATCCATCCTACATTCGGGAGGCAGAATGGGCATATTAGAAATGGATGGAGCTGACCAGATGATGCCGTGCCCACATTGCTCGTACAGACTCGACAACAGGCCAGAATGGGCATTCGCGGGAAATTCGGGATTCTGTTGGAAGCTAGAGGCGTGAAGAATGGCTGCATATCCGAATAAGAGTTGGTGATAAGCTGGACTCCTAAGAGGCGTGACAACTAAGAGATAGATGAGATAAGGACTGTTGGAGGCTTGGAGATGAAGTGATAAAGCCAATCTCTAAAAAATAGGGATTTGGTCAACAAACTAGATAATGCTTATCCAGACAGATCAGGATGGGGCACGCCGGATCCGAAAGCCAGTGAAGACCCCAGTTTGTTGGGGAAACTCAAACTCGGAAATGTAACCATTTAAACTAGTTTATTTTCTGGAAATAAGAAGCTTTGGAAGTCAGAAACATTGCTACAATTTTACTTTTCTGCATTTCATTTTCGTACGCTGCTTAGGCAGCTACAAACAATCCAATAGGCCTTAAGCCATTGGAACTTCGGATTATGTTTATGTTTCTCATCGTTGGAGTTGAGATTTTTTCCTAATAAATTCGTAAGTTTTCTTTATAATTATGTCTTTAATTTCTGCTATGTTAATTATGTCTAGCCTGCTTGGCTAGATCTTTATTTCTGGTGTTTGAACAATGAAAATGGTTTAAGTACAAATCTGGACTCGTGAGGTCGAAATGGGCATAGTAATGCATGATAGGTTTCTGTCGATTCTTGAACCTGTTCAACGTGAGTGTGTGTCTGAAATGCCCAATGTGGCTGATCACTCGTTAGACATAGAGGGCACACCACTATTAATTGAATTGGTGAATCATGACTGTGTGTTGATTCATATAGTAATAAGGGAATCGATGGGTTGTTGTGGGCACATGAGGAATCGGTAAACACAATAGATCTGGGTTCGTCTAGAGGCACACTGTTGTCTATTCATTTACATCTCTTAGGGGAACCGAGGGGTGGATGATAGGTTAGGGGTTTACTTGACGAGGAATCGCTTTTAAGCCTAAAATGAAAGGATGAATGAGGGGATGCAGAGACGAATCCGGTCCCTATAACTAGGTGGCTTAACATGTATAAAAATCGGTGTGCCCATGATCGAGTTGTTTTATACTTAAACCAAATTCTAGTTCAAATGCCAGAACTTTTATTATTTGAAATTTCCTTTTAGTGTTATTTTGCAGATTTACTTTTAGTATAGTGACAACACAAAATCCCCTTTTTTGATTGGTGACTCGAAGGTGGAATCACATCAGCTCTCTGTGGGATCGACCCGTACTCACAAGCTAGCTGCGCTCGTTGTGGGCACAGGAGCATTACAAATTTATTTTGAGCGCGAAACGACCGCGCGTCAAAATTGGCGCCGTTGCCGGGGAGCTGATTTCCAGTGGTTTTACCTTCCAAGCTGGTGTGCCTGGAAGTTGATGCCCAGGACTTCTTCAGGAGAAAATCTATTGTACGATCCGGAGATAGAGAAAACTTCGATGAATAACAGAGCAGCAGCGAAGAGGGCACACCGAGCTGTAAACAGACCTCGTGAGCCCACACCACCAAAAGATCGAGAAGAAGCAAGGCACGAGGAGGAAGAACAATTTGAGAACGACCATGCTGATAATATGGCCGCCGAAGGAAGAACTTTGAGACAGTTAGTCTTTCCGACTAACATGAATCTTCACCCAATGGGCATTATGATCCCAGCAGTCACGCAGATATGGGATCTGCAAGCAAGCTTCATCCAAATCTTGCCTAAATTTCATGGGATGGCTGGAGAGGACCCTCAAAGGCATTTGCAAGATTTCGAAATGGTTTGCCAAACTCAACCATCAGATCATGGAAGGGAAGAATATGTTCTACTGGTCTCGTTCCCTTTCACTCTTCAGGATGGGGCACGGGACTAGCTGTACACTCTGCGGACTAGTAGTGTGACCACATGGAGGGAACTTCAACAAAAAATTTTGGAGAAGTATTTCCCAGCTTCCAGAGTGCAGGAGATGAGAAGAAGGATCGGAACTCTGAAAATGGGCACGAACGAGAGTTTCTATGATTACTGGAACCGTTTCCAGAATATGCTGGCGAAATGCCCACAGCACCAGATAACTGATCATGATCTGATCCAACACTTTGTTGGAGGTTTAAGGCCACATGAGAAGACGATTGTTAATGCATCTTGTGGAGGGTCCATATTGAACAAGAGACCAACTGAAGCCTTTAGAATTCTGATCGAGATGGCTAAAGACAACCGAGATTTTGGTGGAGAGGGCACAAGAAGCGTAAATGTGTTTGGGAAATCATCCAGTGATGAGAGCATGATTGAAAAGTTATGTGAACGAATTGGAAAGGCTGTTACAGTAGCAATCACAGGAAGAAATCCCAGACCATGTGGGGTGTGTAAAAGTGTACTTCATTTTACCGCCGAATGCCCAATGCAGGAGGAGATACAAGAAGTTAATGCTGTGGAAGGGCACAACAACTATCAGTGGAGATACGATCCTCACTCTGAAACATACAATTCAGGTTGGCGAGACCAAGATAACTTCAGATGGAGAAGGCCTGAAGATGCTCCACCCATGCGACCTCCACCACCAGAAGAAAAAATGAGACCGAGGTTGGAAGCTTTAGTCCAAGCCTTGGCAGAAGAAAACATGAAGGCTGCGCAAGAGAATGAAAAATTTAAGAAAGAGACAAGAGCAGACTTTGCACATATGAGCAAACAAATTGCTCAATTAACCCAAACGGTTCATAGATAGGAAATAAAAATTGGTAAACTTCCATCCCAAATGGAGAACCCTCATGAACAAGTTAATGTTGTGACCTTAAAGAGTGGGAAGGATTTACCAGAAGTGGTCTACTCAGCTGAAATGAAAAATGATGTGCCCACAAGAAGAGAACAATCATCGGAGAATGGGACACAAGAAGTCAGTCAGCCTACTCTGGAGCCCATTCGAGAGAAACAGAAAATTGCAAGAAAACCTCCTTTTCCAGGCAGATTGGAACAAAATAGGAAGGAAGAAGAGATGAGTGAGATGCTGAAAGTCTTCCGCAAAGTGGAAATCAACATTCCACTACTTGAATCCATTAAACAAGTTCCACGGTATGCCCATTTTCTGAAGAAGTTGTGTACCAAAAAGATACGGTTTAAGGATGATGCTAAGTTTCTTGTGGGAGAGAATGTGTCAGCTGTAATTCAAAAGAAGATGCCAAAGAAGTGTGATGATCCAGGCATGTTCACAATACCGTGCATCATTGGAGAAAAAAAGGTCGAAAAGGCCATGCTGGATCTAGGGGCATCAATAAACGTCATGCCCCTATCAATTTTTAATAAATTAAAGTTGAGACCTCTGCAGCCAACTCGTGTGGTCATTCAGTTGGCAGACAGGTCGAATGTGTATCCAGAGGGGCTGATCGAAGATGTGCTAGTTAAGGTGGACGAGATGATATTCCCAGTGGATTTCTATGTGCTTGATATGGGCACAACAACAAGATCATCAGTTCTTTTGTTGGGGAGACCTTTCATGAAAACAGCTCGCACACAAATTGATGTCGACAAGGGCACACTGACGTGTCAATTTGATGGAGAAAAAGTTACATTCAACATTTTCGAAGCTATGAAGCACCCCACCTGATACGGAAAATGTGAATTTTGTGGATCTCTTTGATGCACCATCCCAGCCCACTCTCTCAATGATGAGCAATCAAGAACCTCTGGAATGGGCATTATGGGAAGGACTAGCTGATCGAGATGCCCTTGATGAAAATGAAAATGAGGTGGACTTGCATGCATCAACTGTTATTTCCGGCTATTTCAGGTGGACGCGTGGCCCCACGCGGGCGTGCCATGTGGCGCCCACACGCGGCGCGTGAGGCCCACGCGCCCGTCTCAGGTTGATACCTGTCTTTATCGTACTTGATACTTTTATTCTTACCACATGGTACCTTTTATTTTACCGAACTCGTGTTTTGCTTTCCTTTGCAAATTCTTGGAATGATGATTATTTTAGATTAATCTCAACACATACAATATAAAAACTGAAAAAAAAAATCAGAATTTGAATTAAATAAACTAGTGTAAAATAACTAGCAGACCCCTTACTTTTTAATGATACAGATGGTACTTTTCGAATGTTTTGTGATACTTTTTAATAGGAAGGTTGGTACTCACTCTGGACAGTTTTTTTTATGGGTTGATCCAGTCAAAGCGGGTTGACCCGCGTTGACCGGGTCAAAGCGCGGGTTGACCCGCGTTGACCGGGTCTAAAGCGGGTTTGACTGATCCGTCTCATATAGTGTTATTTGCATCATGATGCATGCAAGTTTTTACCCCAAAAAAATAATAGTGTAACAGACAAAATGCATCCAAATCTAGCGGTAACAAAAAAATTATGAGTTACTCACATCACTAACACATGCGGATATAATAGATAAATCAGCCACCACCAAAGAAATTTAACCTCGACTGGCTATATTTTTAGTGAATTGTTTGTATAAAGATAATTCTATATAGTTACTTGATACCATTACAATTGCACTTGTATGATATATATATATATAAATCGAATGCAACAATCCGAAAAATGTCGTAGATCTTGAATTCAGGATAATGTAGTGCCGACATCAATTCTAAATTTGTAATCATTGAATGTTGCAAGTTAATTGCTGAAAGAAAAACTTGCTACACGACAATAGATTGAACAATCAATCAACTGAGTACAAAATACCCTATAGGGAATAATAGATAGAAATCCCCTATAGGGAATAATAGATAGAGCCGGCTTTTTTTCTAGCCATTTAAATTTTAAAAAAATTATTTTAGTCAGTAAATTTTAAACATATTTTTTTAGTTACTTTGAATCAAAATGCCCTTTAGACATTAAAAAAAATTAAAATATTCCACCTACACCCTACCCATCACACTTCATATCTGTTTTCCATCTTCATCTTCAATCTTTATCTTCATCGTTTATAACAACCCGGCTACCAGCCAGAAAAGAAGATGCATCTTGTTAGTATGAGTAGCACCAATCAAATCCTTTAAGCTCTCCTTAACTATACAGTCTCATTCATGTATAGCCTCAGAATCCCTCTCTTTCGGGTGGATTCGGTTCATTCATGTGCCTCTTCGCTTGGAAGTCTTATAGGAGCCGCTCTTTGTCCGTGTCTTGCACCGGTGATCACTCCATACTTCAGCCCCGAGCGTCACATCGTTGATCTTCATTTCTTGGACCATAGTTCTCGTCGTAGTTCGATCATATCGAGCTAGTGCAGTAAGCACTGAAGTTCAACTTTTACAAAAAAAAAGTGATTTTGTTCTTAACTGCGCGCTGGATTGTTCTTAAGTGCATTCAAGATCCGGCACGCACAAGCATGCGCGCGCGCAGACATCGACAGAACACTTTGGCATAACATCAGTTAATAATTTCCGGGCATCGGCAGCACAGCAGTTGATAATTTGGCCTCAGGTGCGCGCGATTTTCTTCTTAACTGCACGCACAAGGCATGCGCGCGCGCAGACATCAGTATGACATCAGTTGATAATTTTCGGGTATCGGCAGCACAACAGTTGATAGTTTGGTCTCAGGTGCGCGCGATTTTCTTCTTAACTGCGCGCACAAAGCATGCACGCACAAAGCATGCGCGCGCGCAGACATCGGCAAAACACATCGGCAAGCATCGACATAACATCGGTTGATCATTTCTGGGTATTGACAGAACAATTGTTGATAATTTGGCCTCATGTGCACGCGATTTTCTTCTTAACTGTGCGCACAAGGCATGCGCGCGCACACACACCCGGCAGACATCTGCAGACATCGGCATAACATCAGTTGATAATTTTTGGGCATCGGCAGACATCAGTTGATAAGTTGGCCTCAGGTGCACACCTGTGGCCACAAAGTATGCGCACACAAGGCATGCACGCTGGTGATTGTGTACTAGGGTTCGCGCGCAGTTCCAGTGCACACTTAAGAACTTCATTTTTCCAGATTTTTTGAAGGTTGCAGAAATATTTAATTTTTTCCATATTTTCAAAAATCAACTATATTAGGGATGATTTGAGATGTTTGAGATGTTCATCTATACTCTTTGATGCAATTAGAATGTCATCAATATAGACAAACATAAAAGAGAAATAATCTTTAAAAAGATTATCCATCTTTCTTTGAAATATTTGGGGTGCGTTGGCTAACCCCATCGGCATTGCATTCCAAACATAATGCCCTTGTGGTGTTGAAAAGGCCGTAAACCTTTTGCTTTCCTCGTCCATGCGAATCTGGTAGAAACCTGACTTGCAATCAAACTTAGAGAATATCCTAACATTCCGTATGCAGTTAATAAGATGTTCTCTACTTGGGATAAAATATCCATCAAACTCAAGAATGTCATTAATCCCTTTGTAATTAATGACTAGCCTTGGTTTACCTCTTTTAATCTCACCATGATTCCTCACTAAGAATCCGGGGCTGTTGTATGGCGAATTCCCTGGTTCAATCAGCTTGAGATCAAGGTACTCTTTGATGATTGCTTGCATATCCTTTTGATCTTTGATGTTCATCAGGATAGGCCTGTATCTAACGAACTCAAACTCTTTTCCAGCTTTAACCTTCAAGGTTGCTTTGAGTTGGTTCTTTCCCCACCAGGCTAGCGGATTTTCATTATAGTTTCTGGCTATCTTCCGCCTGACGTCTTCGAGGGATATCTTTGCTTCTTCATTAATATCTTGATGTGATATTAAAGAAGCCTTGAGGATTTGGATCTCTTGTTCTTCAAGATCCTTTTCCCTACGAAAACTCAGAACTACTTCTCCGAATTTTCTTTTATCCTGCATTTTTGGGTGTCGAAGATGTCCTTCATCACCACGCTTGCTGCGAAATTGTAGTGGCATTTGTTGATTGAATGCCCCTTTTAGCCACTGAACAATGATCTTATGATCAAACCGTCATAAAGATCAGTCTCCGGTTGGTGTTGTCCTGCGTATACTTCTTGAACATTTGTAGGAAATTGTTTCCTAACAAGATGTCCGCCCCTGTATCATGAAAATAGATTGGTGGAGTTTTCACCTTATACCATGGTGTATCTCCTGCTCCTCCAATCAAGATTTTCGGCTGCTTCACTCCCTTAGATAGGAGCAAACCTCTTTTCGAGAAATCTCTTCCAGCAATTGGATTTAAATCTTCTTCCAATTCTTCTGGGAAGATTCCTCTTTTGGCAGTACAAATTCCTGCTCCTGAGTCGATATAGGCTGCAAAGTATTCAGCCTTATATTTATCGTATAACATCCCTACTAAGATGTATATGGAGAATGGGCTGGTCATACAATCACCAGTTGTTTTCCATTAAAGGTGATCATCATCCCATCTTCCTTCAGCTCCCACGGCTTGAACCTCTCTAAGAAGTCAAGTCCTAAGATTAGGACTCCTGATTCTCTTCCGGCTCTTTCTCGTACCTCCATTGTCATAGCCTCTATATCGAGAGTTCCCTTATAGTGGCCAACTTCTGGTTGCTGTAAGCAGTACAGGACATCACAAGGGAAATTATTTTCCCATCTTGTACTGTCGAATCTTGTGTCGACCTCTCTCCAACCTTCTGGGCATTTGATTTTTATTTTAACTTGCCTTGGTCGCCTGAGATCTCCTTGGAAGCTTTCCCTTGAGGACTGAGTCCATGGCTCTGTCACAATCCTATCTCCTTGGAATGACAATCTTTTGCCTTCCAACTTGAGACTCTCATTGTATTTTAACAATGGTTTGTCTCCCACTCGAATGTTTATCTCTCTTGGTAGCGGCATTTCTGATCTGTCTGGATGGATTGCCTGCGCCACCTTTGAGAACACATCCGGTATCTCGATGAACTGCTTTCCCAGAAATAAATCTGTGTGGTGTGAATTGGAAAGCGCATAAGACACCTGATATGTTAAAGAAAACGGTTGATTTCCCTCGTAGCTGATATCCTTTCTTTTGAAGTCTTGGTACAGCGTCAGGGCTCGACTGAAATCTCTATCTTTCAGATTATAGGATATTTTTGGATAGATTACCCCTATAATCTGCTTGGCATAGAGATTTCCCGATATAGTTCATAACAAGGAATCTCTGTGATTTCTGATACGCTTATCGCATATTGCAATATCAACGAGCGTATCAACACCTGCGGGTAGTGCGGATTTGAGCACTATCTGGACAGCCCCGATGTGGATCCAGGATATGGTATCCTTTACCTCTGGCCTCATCCTTCCCAGCTCTTCTTGAACTTCATTATATGGAATTAGTTGTAGCTCAACTTGATTCCCTGTAAGCTCTATAGGAAGCGACATTTCTCTTCTGGTAATCTTATAGATTACATTGTGCTTCCTGCTTTTCAGACTAAAATTGTGGAGCAATTGATCAATCTGTCCGGCTGAAAAGCCTTGATATCTTTGAATATTAAGGCTCTTGTTCATGATTTTGTCAATCATGCTTTGTGAGATAGTGGTTTGACTGGAATATCCAGTTTTGTCCACTTGCTCTTGATGGAAGACCTCAGCTCCAGTCTGATTCAGAGTCTGATCTCCCATTAACACTTTCGTCGCTATAGACTTCTTCTTCTTCGTATATACTCTCATCTGAGGGTATATCCTCAAATTGGTAGACTTGTACCAAGTCTTGGTAGTAAACCGCTTCTTCGATGTCTAGTGCACCTTCGAAACTTTTGACTCCTCTCTTTTCCGGACAATCTATCGAGATATGTCCTCTTGCACCGCAAGTCTAGCAGTTGCAATCTTTAAAACTTTCATTTTCCCTTGTATGGGCTCTTCTGAAAGTCTTTCTTGCGGGAGTACGACTTGATGAATTCTGTGATGTCCTATCTCTGGAAGGACCTCTTCTTTGTCCCGATTTGTAAAATCTGGCCTTTTGCCTGGTCCATCTGCTCCTAGGTTTCCAGGTCCTTTTTCTTGAGAATCCTTCTTTAGCATAAGGATGAACTCTATGTTTCTTATTCTTCCGTAGCCTTTGTGATTCTTCTCCAATGATGGTTGGCAGATCATTGGCTGTGCAGTCAAGAGGGGAATATTTATTCATCCTCTTTAACCTCTTGTAATTATTTTGCAGAATGGCTTGTCCGCACCATTCAGCTAGCTTTTGTTTAACAAAAGACATCCTCCTCCCAACATTGTCAGGATCTCCTGGAATGTATTCTCTAATAAACATTTCTTTCCAGGGACTCGGGAACTTTGTGAAGAAAATCTCCACACAGACCTTTTCATCCACATCTGAATTCCATTGGTAGATGTGGTATAACTTGAAGAATTGGTCAATTGACTCCTTCTCCATGTTGTTCAGTCTCAGGTTTAAAATAGCCTGAGAATAATTCTTCTTTTTTTCGGAATCTGCATTTCCGAAATTGTCTGCTCCCAAAAAGGTGAGCTTAAACCAGAAAGCCATTCTATCCACGATCTCTGTGTATGAGGCTGGCTCCAAGGTTTCTTCTTTGACTGCTGGTGCAACTCTTGACCATAACGTTTTGGCTACACCCAACAAACTCATCTCCAACAGCTTGATGAATCCCTCCTTTTCTAGATCCAACGTTCCTGCTGCTATTCTCATCGATGATGACCAATCATCAATAATCATATCGATGTCCTTGAAGTCAATATCATCGATATTGAGCATGAGTCCATACGGATGTATGGGATCAAGGCTCGTTCTCTCGAGTGGCGTATCTCGAAACTTAGGGATCTGTTTCCTCACCCTAGTTCCCGTAAGATTGTTCATATTGGGCCTCTCTCTCCTGTGTTGATCTCCAACATGAAAGTCCTCGCGGGCTCTCATGAGAACGTCTTGTACTGGGCCTCCTTCCTGTTGCTGTTAGGCTGGTGGCACTTGCGGCACTTGTTGTTCCGGGGGTACCTGATGGTATCCACGATGGATTAAAGCTCCATCTCCTGTATTCATCTTCAGATCTACCATCTTCATATTGGCAAATGACTCTGCCAATTCTTGTAGATCTTCCAGCCCTATCCTTTCGAGGGACGTCATTCTTTGATTTGTCTTAACAATTGGCAAATCCTTTCGTCCTTCGATTTCTTGGGTTCTTCTTTGGACTTTGGTGTGAAATTCACTTTGCCAAAGTTGATGAGTTTCCTTCTACTAGAACATGTCTGATTTAATTCTAGTGTCTGGATCTTCTTTTGAATTTCTAACAAGATGGTTAGAATTTCATCTTGTTTTATTGAAATTCGCCTTACTTCTTGTGGTACTCCATACGTGTGATTTCCGTAATTTTGTACCGTCTTCTGGATTTCTCGTAAATCCTCCGAGATTTTAGATGTGTCTGCCACGATCTCTTTGAATTTGGGAGTTATCTCGTAGTTTCTTTGTTCCATCAACCGTGGTTTTGGTGTGCCCTTTGTTGATGGTTCATTAAATCGCATTGTAGCAGATTATTCACCATTAACAAGTTCATTTGAGCTTGTCTTTGGGAAATACACTGCTCTATTTCCTCCAGGCTTGACTCCGATAGGAATCTCTCTTCGTATTGGGCTTCTCAGTAGGATAGCCTCTCCTTGTGACTTTCCTCCAGTTCCTTCAAAATTTGAAGGTACCTTCTGAAATAAAAACATCTCGAACAAATGTTCGGATCCATATTTTCTGGGTGTCTCCTCCGTTAGGATATTACTTTTAATAATAAATAAAATATTATTCCAAAATAAAATTACCTAGGCTCTGATACCATTCTCACGTAAAGTGGCAAAATAGGATTAAAACAAAGAAATACCATCCAAACACCAATTAGGACACTTTAACAAGTGTCTTTTTAGCAAAATGGATCAAGGTTAAAAAGTCAATTTTATACAAATTGTCTATTTTTCCCCTATACACTAAAACTTGTCTATTTTTCCCTTTTTCACAATAGTTTTGTCTATTTTTATATAATAACACTTCTTTTTTTTTTTGGCCTTTTAACTTGAGGCCCCCCTTCTTTCCCAGTCCTTTGAATCCAATTCATTGATTTAGGGAGCCTGCAGTGTCTCGATTGATGATACGACTCTACGTATCAATGTAACACCATTTTAAACGAGCGTAAATTCCGTAAAAGATAGGAATATTAGATAGGAGAATACAATAATTAGATAAAAGAATAGAGAGAAAGAGAGGGGAGAGAGACGATTTAGAGATAGATCGAAATTAATCAGAATAATTCATATTTCATATATCTAGTACTCAATTACATATCAATTTATATAGGCATTTAGTTACCGACTCCTACCAAATTAAAATACTAAAATCCTAACCATATCTCTATCTTATAAGGCAAACATCTATATATTAATAATAAAAATAACATAATCTAAATAATAATTATCTAATATCTCGAGTCGTAGTACGTAATTGAGTCATGAGGATTTGAGTTTGGCATTTGGCCTGTTATAGAATTTTGTTCACTTTAATTTTAACGACATATATGGGTACAATTAATATTCTCAGTTGGTATATATCGAGTCTATAAGGTTTTCAACAAAGAATTAATCTCCCAAACAATTGTTGATTAATAATTTATCTAGAGGTCATTATATTCACAACACTAATTTGTCTTTCTCTTAATCCTTCATTTATTTACAATAAATATTTTATGTATGCAGGCTGTTTTACCCTTGCTGTTCCCTAAATAGGTAAAATTGTAACATACTAGGGGCTTGTTTGCTAGGTAGTATAAGAGTGGGATAAATACCTATGACACCCTAATACTTTGTTTGCTAGCAATATTAAAGCCCATGATTATGCAAGGACTCGGTATGTGTTAACCATTTATATGGTATAACATATCACACCCTGCTGGTGGGATATTTAATACCATACAGAATTATTAAAAATTGTAGACTAAAATAACCTTGCAGATATTAATTTAAAATGTTATTATAGAATATTCACATAATATATGGTAACTAATTAAATGATATTTTAGGAATTGAAATTTTATAGAGAATCTAATACATCTAAGCAAACAATATATTATTAATACATATATTTTAATACACCAAAATAAACATGATATTGATATCTTATACCGTGAAACACATCCAACCTTATACCATACAACCTAGCAAACGAGCCCTAGTAGTTATACAAAACCACTACATATACATTAGTTGGATTATTCTGGTTCCAACCGGGCTTTATTTCATGTTTTATTGGTGTTAGTAAATGACTAGTGTAATATTATATTATTTAGGGTAATGTCATCCCGCATATGGTTATAACTTATAATGGATGATAGAGAATAGAAAATAAAACACGATTGAAAAACAAATGATCTAATGTGATGGCTAACTATATCATAAAGATAATTACACAAAATTAAACGTGAAGGAAAAAAGCAAGTTATGTGTAGAAGAATTTATTGAATAACCAATTGCGATAGGAAGTATCGAAAAAGCCATCTATGGAAGAATTTATCACATTTCGCAAACATGCCAGTAAACTTTTGAAAAAGACACAAATCAGTATCCTAAATTTTCAAACCAGTGGCACCATTAATCCTAAACATGATTTTTCTCATAAATTACACAAAAATAAGTTCTCGGAATGGAAGTATGAGGAGGTGTCGAAAACGGAGCCAGTGGCGACATTGGGCTAGGTAGTCAGGAATATGCCGACGGATCTAGATTCAATATGTAACATTTTTAATTCGCTATATAAGATTTTTTGGAATTTTATCGATTTAGCATCTGAAAGATCAAATTAGATTTTCTATAAATTTTTCTTCTATTATTTCTTTAATTTTAATTTATTATGATTTAATTTAATTTTAAAATTATTTAACTAAAGTTTTTTACATCTAATTAGGGTTTATAATTAATTTTTAGAATTTAATTTTTATTTTTTGTTGATAATTAATTATTATAGTTGATTATTTCATAATTATGGTATATAATTTTTTTTAAATTCTAATTATTAGCAATAAATGTTCATTATGATTGACTATATAATAAATTATTTTTGTAATAAAGATTATTATAATAATGAGTTTGATAGTGACAAGGGCGAGACAAAGAAAGTGGGCTAGATAATCTAAGGAGATATGTAAATTATCCATAAGGAATATGAAATATGAAAACTATCAATTTATGACCTAAATAACAAAAACAAATCAATCTAACCTGCCCTCTCCCAAAAAAACAAAAAAACAAAAAACAAAAAACGTATTTAGATTCTTTTATTTTTAATAACTTTTATATTAATTTTCATTAAAACCAATTCATATCTTATACCTAATTTATTAGTAAATAAATAAATTTTAATACATGTTATGTTTTTAGTTTTAGATGGCTTGTTCCATTCATATGTGTCCTAAATTAATAATTTTTATCTTCTAAGTCCCGAATTATTGGCTAGCCTACCTTCTTAACCCCTAATTTCATAAAACTCCAAATTCTTTATCATTATATATGTTTAAGTGGGTATACATCATCTCGGCAATGACGTAGATTATAATTTTTTATTATAGGATTAATTAAGGCTAGGGTAGCATATTGAAAAATTATTCATGGACAAAATTTCATAAAATTTATCTTTTCAATCAATTAAAATATTACTTACTAATTCTATAATCGATTTTATATATAAAAGTCAAGTAGGCAATTAGGCATAAGTACAGACCATTAATGAATACATAACAAACTTATGCAGCAGATCGAAGAATAGTTTATGAGACTCAAATATCCAAAATCGACAAACAACAACCAAACAAAAACAAAAAACAACACTAGCAGTCCAGCATACAAAACATCATAACTTAACAAGTTACATTCTGGACAATTCACTACGATACCCACCCATCAGAATTCTCGGCTCCGTTACTGATCCCGACATCACAGTAAACATACGAATCTCCTCATCCTGTTCCAAAAACCTCATGTCCGATTCTTGCAGAGACAACCAAACCTCAATCCCTTCCTTATCTTTCATATTCATCAGCACAAAAATATCCTCCAATCTCCCGCCAGCCAAGCTCACCCAAACTGGTTTCCCAAACCCTAAATCAACCTCGTAATCCCCGAACTTGGACCAATCACTTATCCAAACAACCTTGCAATCACCGCCGTCAGCTTTCTGCGCAGCCTCGACGTAGCTTCCGACCAACGCCCACCGCCCGAACTCTCTATCCGTCAATATCCTCGCGCAGTCGTCTACACCCCGGGCTGCGGCGTCGCGCATCTTCAAAACCAGGCCAGGAAAATCAGTCGCCATTTCCCGACTCTCATTCGCGTCGAGCTCGAGGTTGGAGAAGGTGGCCCACGAGCCGCATGAGTGCTTCGACACGGGCGGAATAGTCCGCCCGCGGACGTTGATGGCCTGAGCGATGAGGGAGGCTCTGGATTTTCCATATTTGGCCCTGTCAGCGCGGAGGAGCGCCTGGATTAGGACGGCTGACGCCACCGCCACCCTGGACGGCGGCCGCTGGCTTCCGGTGGATTTCCAGGCCGTGCTCAGGCGATCGCGGAGTTTGGATAGAGCTGTTTTGGTGAACACGAGCCTCTTGACTACTATTTTCTTGTTCCGGGTTCTGGATTCATGAGTCTGTAGAGGAGGTAAGTTCTCGGAAGGGAAGTATGAGGAGGTGTCGAAAACGGGGGTGATGGCGGGTCTTCCACCGCCGCCGGTGGCAGCGTTGGACCAGGCTGTCAGGAATATGCTGACGGAGCCTGCGTCGAAAATTCTGTGAGAGGCGCATACGGTGATGGCCGTGCCTCCACACTCAAACCTGTTGACAAATTAAGTTATTATTATTATTATTATTATTATTATTATTATTATTATATATGTTGAGCTATGTAATAGTTTGCAAACCATACGGTGGAGGTAGTGAAATTCGAACTTGAGAACTTTGATCTCAAGATAACATCACTTCACCACTAGCCATCCTAAGGAAACTGTATTATTATTATGTTTTGTAATAGAAAGAGGCAATTTGCAACTTGCATATTAGGTTTGGGTTGGCCAACTTTAAATTTAAATTTAAATTTTGCTGACGGATTGAAGACAAATTTGACAAGAAATATCTTCGCTGGAAAGTTAAACCTCGATTTGTCGTGTTTATTTGTTATAAGTTCGAATCTATTTCCAACAATATCATATCAATAGGTGTTAATATTTTCTCCAAAAATAATGACAAGATTATGTTAATATTAAATAAATAAAATTTTAATAGAAAATAGGATACAATTTCAAATAATTAATTTAATTTGTTTATCCAGAAATTAAATCCGCAATTGAAAGAGTTATCAGTTATGTGACACTTAAACTGTAATTTCGGACGCCAAATTTTTTCTTTAATCTACAAAATATTTGGAAAAAGCTTAATTTTGTCCCAGTTATGTACCGGGTTTAACAATCCCTTAATCGATATATTCTCACTATATATATTTGAATCTAATTAAAACTATTTTTATTAAATTTAATTGTGGCTCGGCTTGCAATTTTCCTTAATTAATTAAACAAACTAATTGATAGTTCTCTCTCTATTTTCACACAAAAGAAAAAACATTATACTACTCGATCATAAAGAAGAAATATGAAATATACATTTAATGTTATAAAAAATTAAAATGAAGTGCTATTATTTTGTTTTAATTAACCATCATCTAAAATAAAAGATTGTTAAATTTTAAATATATATTAAGGAACGCTGAAATTTAATACGTAAGAAACAAAGAATTAATTGTGAGTAAAAATATTTAGGATAGGCATAAAAGGAAAATATGACTATTTTTGCGTGACACTGAATAGTTTGCTTAACTCAGATTGTGTTATAACGTTAATATTTGTAATAGAAAGGATAAAAATATGCCGAATTAAACAAATTAAATTACCTGTTGATTTGAAGTGCGAGCATTGGGTCCTGAGGCTCGTCAGCAGCGCCTATTTGGAGGGGGAGGAGGAGGTTGAGCTGCTCCACCTCCACCTTCCCCTCTATGAGTTGGTTCAGTTGGTACTTCACCTCCGCTATTGAATACTGAGCCCCCTCGTCGTTGCAATTAACTACACATTTTTCCTTGTCGTATCTACCCGCTAGCGGGTAGAAAAGCGACAACACTTGAGCCAATGATTCTTCTAATGAATCCATTTTCCCTTCAATGGCACCCGATTGATAGTAGAGAATGCGAACCACAAACATTGATGGGTTGATTTCGTCCATCACCGATATGTTATAGGTGCGAAGGTGGGCTGGAGTTGGCTTGCTTGGTTTAACCAACTTTCGACTTAGGACATTCACCATCTGCATTTTCCTGATCATTTATGCATCCAAACATGATTTACTAGATCTAAATTAAAAATGAACAATTATCATTAATATATATACCATTGAGAATGAAAAGTTTATGAGCTGAAAGAATTGGATACATGTAACGATATATCCACAAACCTATCATCCATTGAGAATGAAAAGTTTATGAACTGAAAGAATTGGATACATGTAACGATATATCCACAAACCTATCATCTTGTTCTAGAATTGTATGCCGTCTTCTATTCCAACATTAATAGATTAAAATTCATTCATTAATTAATTCTAGCTAGTAATTTTACTAGAT
This sequence comes from Perilla frutescens, assembly GCA_026008535.1. Classification (NCBI taxonomy): domain Eukaryota; kingdom Viridiplantae; phylum Streptophyta; class Magnoliopsida; order Lamiales; family Lamiaceae; genus Perilla; species Perilla frutescens. The sequence continues at coordinate 45,328,346 of BRKX01000010.1, read as the reverse complement.
AATTAGGAAGGTTGGATGAGATCCTCTAGTCCATCTTTTCTGTCTTATTCTTGTATCCCACTATAAAATTTAATATTTTCATTTTATTATAATATAAATAATTCTAATTAACATTTATTGCTAAGAATTAATTTTTTTAAATTACATATATACCATAACTATGTAATAATACACCCCAATTACCAATTATATTAACTCAAAATGAAAATTAAATACAAATAAATAATTATAAATCCTAATTGGGTTGAATAAATCATAAATAATAACTGTAAAATTAAACCAAACCAAAAGAAAATGAAAGAAAAACTAATAAAATTCAAAATGAGACACCGATTGAGATATATTGAAAAAGTGGATAAGAGGATTTCATTCAGTTACCGGCATGATGTATAAAATAATATTAAAATAGAAGATCTCATTTGGATCAGCTCAAATTTTAATTTTTCAATAATTATAATTTATTTTGAAGGTGATATATATGATATCTTATTATCAGAATATTGATTAAAATTCCATTTGAAATCAAATTCACCAGTGCTTAATGTTTTTCTTCCAAAGGCAAGGCCATTCGAAACCTTCCACACATTTCTGTGTTTTGACAAGAGAGAAATTAAAACAATCATATATATCCCATTTTATTTTTTCGGGAGTGAAGGTAATAGAAAAATAATTAACAATTTCATTTTAAAATGATTTTATCCGCTACAATTAATCATCTTTACATGAAATGTGATTATTCTCAGTTTTCACATTCAATTATTATCTCATTTGAAATTGAAAAAATAAATGGCAACTTTCAGAGTGGACAATATGCTTAAAAAAATTTAAAATAAATACCTGAGTTTGGGCGTCGGAAGAGCGAGATTTTAATTTAATTTGGTGGAGGATCGGAAGCCCTTAAACTTAATATTTTTCTTGTAGTTTGATTTGTAGAAGTGAGAAGGGAAAATTGTGAGTAGTTTTATAGTGAGTTGATGAAAAACTCTTGAAATGCATATTAATTAGCTAGGATACATGCATGCCACCTAACCAATTTACTATCCTTGAGAGAATCTTCCACCTATACTCAATTAATATGATATTATCTATTGTAAAAAGATTCCTCAACTTTTAATTTACAGCGTTTCGATGAAGTCGTTAAATTGATAAAGTGACAATTTTATGATTAAAAAGTAGTAATAAATTTAAATCCCATTATACTTATTTTTAAAAGAAAACGTTGGGAAGGATAATTGGGGATGGAACGAACTCCGGTTTTTTAATTAATTTGTTTCCTGTCATAGCGTATATGATGTTGTACATAGATTATTCATATATAACTATTACAAAGTGATAACTATTGTTAGGGGTGGTAATTTTCGACATGAACACAATACGAAAATAACGGGTTAGTGTTTGACCTTATCGTGTTCGTGTCATTATCGTGTCGACACGATAACGACCTAGAATTGTCATGTTGTGCCGTGTCGTGTTTTGTGTTAACCTGCTAAACACGATAAAATTAACAGGTTATCTGATAACCTAATAACATGTCAACCAGATAATACCTGATAACACGATAACACGATAAGAACCTGATAACCTGTTACACGAGAATATTATTAAAATTTTAAAAATATATATTTATTATTTCAGTTTCTCTTTTTTATATATTTTTTAATGAATTAAATAATTAATATAATTATGAAATAAATATATTTTTTAAGTTTATTTTTCTAGTTGTTATACAGATTGACATATTTATGTAAGATGTAGTTTATTTTAAAAAAATTATTACTTTATTGTCATGCCGTGTCAATATCGTGTTATTATCGTGTTGTGTGTCGATATCGTGTCGTGTCAACACGACAAAAAATTGTGTTCATGTTTATATAAAATTATCGTGTTCGTGTTCGTGTTGAACGGATTCTTATCGTGTCATGTTCGTGTTTGACCTTCTTATGTCATGTCGTTATCGTGTCGACACGAAACACGACCTGTTAACACGAATTGCCAGGCCTAACTATTGCGATCCCAATTACAAACATGTTAGAAACTTAGAGCATGCAATAAAAGAAGCACATGCAAAATATTAATTCAATTATATTGTGTTTGAAAAAAATTAAAAATAAATATCTACACTGTCAGGTGCCGGCCATCATATATAATCAGAGACGGACCGAGGGGGTGGCTGGTGGGGGCAGCCGTCCCCCTCAAATTTTGACTTTTTTTACTATATATATATATATATATATATAATTATTATATAAATATAGTATTTTTCCCCACCCTCCCAAGTATTAATATTTTTAGGCATTAGATATATTAATATCTAAGTATGACCCATATGGAGTTAAATTGGTGTAACGAAATGATCAAAAACTAAAATAATACAAAATAAATAATTTTACTTAAAATTTCAAAAATATAATAATTTCGTTTATATTCTTGCTTTACAACTTGTAAGTTCATTTTATTGTTACATTCCCCCCTCTTTATTCTTATTAATATTTTACGTCTATTTTATTATATATTTAATGTTTTTTTTATATTTATGGATTTGAGAATAAATGCTTCAAAACTTTAATTAATGTTATGATTTTATTTATATTTTATACTTTCACAATTTACCTATAATATAATAGTGTGTCATTATGCTCAAATTGTGCATTTAAGTTTATTTTTATTAATTTTTGTTGGAGTTTTGCATTAAGTTACGGTTTTACATTCTCCCAATGTACATTGAGAAAGAAATTGTCTAGACTTTTTTGATGTCGACTGAATCATAGATGAATATAAAATTATGAAGAAACGTCGAGTACAACTTACGATGCCAGAATTTTAAATAAATATAGCTTTATTTTAATTTAGATAAGTAGTACTTGTGTGTGTGTTTTTGCCCCCGCAAATTAAAATTAATTCCTGCATCCGTCCTTGTATATAATTTCAATTTAATCTCTCTTAATTTTCTCAAAGATTCTAAATAATTTTTTTCTTCAGAATGATACATATATATATATATATATATGTGTGTGTGTGTGTGTGTGTGTGTATATATATATATATATATAGGGATGGGATCTGGTGAGAACCAGTCACCAGGTGGGAACTAGGAACCAATCTCATCCCTCCATTCCACAATTTGGACGGTCCAGATCAATCCAGATTTTTCGGTGGCAATTGTGTAATTAAAACGAAAGTCTTCAATTCGCGCGTCTCATTAAGGGCAAAATCGGAACTGAACTCAGAAATTGCTCAGATTCAATTTTAGCCTCCGACTTCGCTCATTTTAGCCTCATGCATTTCTCATTTTAGCATGTGTTGATAAACAAAAATGGAACGATGATTTCATTGGAATGAAATGCAATACACCCTATTTGAGGACAGTGAACCCTAATGGGAATCTCATAATTACTAGTTGGGATCAGAGCCCTAATCGGAACGTAATAAACCCTAATTGGGAACGGTGAACCCTAGTGGAAAATGTCACATCAATTTTAGCCTCATACTTCGATAATTTTAGCATCATGCGATTCTCATTTTAGCCTCTTGCGATTCTCATTTTAGCCTCAGAATAAAAGAGAAGAATTATTAAATTACTATATTACCCCTCCGTCCACAAAGTTTCCGAAAATTACAGGAATGCCACCGCCCATCCACTTAAATCTGATTTAATCTGGACTGTTCAGATCGAGTCAAACAAGGGCTAGGATTGGTTCCTAGTTCCCACCTGGGGGAAGGGTTCTCATTTGATCCTTTCCCTATATATATATATATATATATATATATATATATATATATATATATAAAATGACCATTATGCATGATCTTTAGTTACAATATTATTGTAGTCTTGTGTATGCTTGTTATTTCCAACACATTATATATAGGAATAACTCAAGCGCTGAGTACAAGTGGTGAGCGCAATTTCTTCACTACAACATAAGATCTGATCAACAATTAAACATACAATTAAACATTGCTATATGGAATACCAAAATAAAAATAAATATAAAAATAAAAATAAAGAAATATAATGGTGAAATATTATTTATAATATTAGAAATAAATATGAATGTTACCCTATTAACTCAAATGATCCGATCACCCTCCGTGAGCATTTATTATTGTAGAAGCTAAGGCCTAAGTGAGTAACTATATATATATATATATATATATATATATATATATATATATATATATAGACCAATCTCCCACCACTTATCTAAAAAAATACACTGTTAAGATTATTTGGAGAAAAATTCAGTGGCAGTTTTGTAATTTTCACAATTTTTTCAGTTTCTGTCCGTTTGTTGAAAAAAAGCTGATGTCATGCTAACTCAGCATCTAAAAAAAATCTTAATAACTTAAAACGGTCATAACTTGTTTGTTTTTCATCGGATTAACGAAAATAATATAACAAATTAAAGATCTTCTAATCCTCTTTCGTATAGATTAGTGAAGCATATGTTTATCTAGAAAAATATGGACGAAAAATACAAAAGTTTCATTTTTCACACGTATTCAAGCTCAGAATACTTCGTTAGCATACGACATATGTTTCGTTAGCATATGAAAAATGTTTCGTCATCATCAGTAATATTACGACAATCATAATTAGGTATACTTCGTTAGCATATAAAAAATGTTTCATTTGCATTTGACAAATGCTTCGTTAGCATATGCCAAATATTTCATTAGCATCGATTATATTACTGTAAATGTTTATTATATCTCAATTAATATATGCTTCACTGATATCAATTATATTTCTATAAATATTTATTTAATTTCAATTAGGATGTGTTTCATTAGCATATAATAAATATTTCATTAGTATCAATTATATTCACAATGAACAATACATTAATACATTAAGATATTTTTTATTTGAGAATGCTAATGCACTGCTAATATTAGCATTGACATATATGCTAACTAAAATATTATAATAATGCTAATATAGTATAATTATATCTGGTATAATAGAATCATAAGTGTTTAATATTGCATGTGTATTATTAATGTATAACATCCATCTCAATTAAGCATGATTCGTTAGCATATGGCAGATTATTCGCTAGTATCATGTTAGTTATATTGCTATCACATCAATTTTAGAGTTCAACAATTTAATTTTATTGAATTTTATCATTTGTTGCTGTTAGCACCGTCGTACGCTAACAGAAGTATTATATAATGCTAAAGAAAAGTAATACACAATGCTAACAAAAGCAATAATGTTGTGGATTGAGCTAAATAATGCAACTAATAATCTTCAATCAAACAACTATAACTTTGTCCACGATTCATATTTTTTTGAAGTTATTTTTTGTTAAAAATTAGGCTTGACTAGCTTTCCAACCATATAAAACTCACCATTTAATAATTTCCTAACAAAATCAGTTTTGTGTTTAAAGTTAGGTATTGTGAATAAAGTGATATTGCTTCGTTAACATATGATTATGTGTTCGTCAGCATATGAATGTGTCTTCGTTAGCCAGCGTCCTGAAAGTCTGCTATTTTTCTTTATTTTTTAAACTTTGAAGTTATTTTTCGTTAAAAATTAGGCTTGACTAGTTTTCCAACCATATAAAACTCACCATTTAATAATTTCGCCTAACAAAATCAGTTTTGTGTTTAAAGTTAGGTGTTGTGAATAAAGTGATATTGCTTCGTTAGCATATGATTATGTGTTCGTCAGCATATAAATGTGTCTTGGTTAGCCCGCATCCTAGAACTCCGCTATATTTCTTTATTTTTTAAATTTTGACCTAGACGCGGAAATTACCAAAACACCACCGCATTTTTTTAAGTTCCTCTTATTTATAATAATGCCACCGCCCTTTGACCAAATCTAGACCATTGACCAAATCTAGACCAACCATTGAATTTTGAAGAATGTGTGCTGGGAGATTGGTTTATAATTTACACACTAGAAATGATTTACACCAAAACCGCCCATATATATATATATATATATATATATATATATATATAGAAAGATGACTCACGCCACATCTATAATAATTACAGATACATAAATATCACACAAATGCGTAGTATCACATTCTACAAAAGGTATCAATAGTTGCATGAATTATCTGCAAATATAAAGCAATCATAATACTATTTTCAAACACGTAGCCCTTTAAATCGAGTGCAGCAATTCGAAAATAAAATGAGAGTACGTATTGCAAATCTTGTTGCATTCCTTGTTGCAACTCTTTAATATTTTTTCAAATAAAATAATCTTTTTTTTTTAATTTAGGGTCACACTTGTGTGACGTTAGACAATCTCCACCCGACCCGACCCGGCCATATAGATATATTAAAAAAAATAAAAATTATTCATTTATTCTCACCTTCTCTCTCTTTCTCCCTCTCCAGCGTTTTGCACCTTCTGTCTCTTTCTCCCTCTTTGATCCGCCACCCGGATTCTTTTCCACTATCGAAATCTACCAGCCTACAGCTTTCCTGCCGTCGTTGCCACCACCAGGGCCGGTCCTGACATTTCAGGGGCCCATGGCAAAACAAAAAAAAGGGGCCCTATTTTGTCACGAGTATCTTGAAATTTCTTCCATCATTGTCTTCATCATCCCATGTCTTGCAAAGGTGCAATCAACATCTACAAATATACAAATAAATATAAATATCGAATAATTATTAAAATAATTTAGACCTTCTAGCATTTTGAGATGCAAAATCATCAATAAAGTCATCAAAATCAATTTTTTCCAATATCTCATGTTCAATGCTTAAAATAGCTAGATCATTTAACCTTTCTTGAGATATAATTGAACGCAAATATGTTTTAATTAATTTTAGTTTTTAAAAACTTCTTTCTGCAGATGCTACAGTAACCGGAATAGTCAATAATATTCTATATGCAATAGAAACATTAGGAAAACAATCTAAACTTTTAACGAACTCAAGAACTTCAATGATTGAATTTATTTTTGTTGGTAAAACCACTTGTCATTCAGAAAATAAATCACTAGCATCAATATCAATTTTATCATTACATTTTAGGACATTTTGAAATTTAACACAACATGCATGCAATGTATGCTCATCCAATAAAGGCAATTTCTTATAATAAAACAAAAAGCCAAAAATATCTTCAAAAACTTCTAATTGTTCAAATCTACTCTTTAAAGATGAAATAGCAATATCAACTACAATAATAAAATAATTGATTCTAAAATACTCCTCATCAGATAGTGGAATCTCTTCATCACAATTTTCATCAAATTTTTCTTCCGGTGACTTTTACGTTTCTTAGGAAAAACAGGATCTATTTCCATTTTAGATGCAAGTTCTTTGGCTAATGTCATGGCCAATTCAAAACCTTCCTCCCTATATTTTTCAAAATAAGAAATCAAACCTTTCAAAATAATTATTGCAGCATCAATTTGCATATCTCCAGATTGTAATTTTTTGTTAATCAAGTTAATTTTTTTCAAAATATTATGCCATATAGTCATGCCCAACAGAAATTCAAAATTCTCAAGTTCATGAATCACTAAAGACTCCGCCTCACTCCTAGTTTTTGGATCTTCACTCACTCTCGACAGTTCAAATAAAGCTTCTCTTATCTCATTAGGTTGAGTTATTATAGCTTCAATGCTATTAACATGACTTTCCCACCTTGTTGCTGATAATGACTTCAAAGTTAATTTATGAACATGATCTTGTAAAATTTTCCATCTTTTTGTAGAGCCAACAAATAAAGTATACAAGCGTTGTACAACTCCAAAAAATGAGACAGCCTTAACACAAGAATTTGCCATATCACATATCGTCAAATTAAGAGAATGACAAGCACATGACATATAGAATGCTCTTGGATTTATTTCAAGAAATCTCTTTTGTACACCTTGATGTTTTCCTTTCATATTGGAACCATTGTCATAACCTTGCCCCCTCACATTATCAATATCAAGCCCAAGTAGCTCTAAAGCAGATTGCAATACATTAAAAAGGGCTAATCCTGATGTATCATCTACTTTCAAAAACTCAATGTAATATTCATCTATTGTTATTGGACTACCTGACATATTAACACATCGAATTAACAAAGTCATTTGCTCATTGTGACTTGTATCTGGAGTACAATCAAGTATCACCGAATAATATTTTGCCTCTTTAATTTTTTCAATTATAACACTTCTAACTTTAGAGGCTAGTTTAGAAATCAACTCATTTTGAATCTTATGACTAAGGTAATGATAGTGAATTTCCTTATTTTTAACACGTCTAAAATGCTCTTGCATTACCAAATCAAACTCTGCAATTAATTCAAGTATACCCAAAAAATTACCATTATTATTTTGATAAATCTTTTCATTATCTCCACGAAAAGCCAAATTACGCTTAGCAAGACATTTCACAACAGAAATAATCCTAACTAAAACTGATTTCCAATGTTCTTTCTCTTTCTTAATTTGCATTTGTAATTCTTTATCAATTGTTTCATTTTTTTTCAATCTAATTTTCAAATCAATCCAAGTCCTCATATTGTTGAAGTGCTTAATACTATTCTCATTTTTCTTTAGCCTCACAGTTAGACGTTTCCAATCATCCACACCTTGATTTGCAAACAAAGTAATATTTTGAACCGATTTAAATAATTTACAACAAAAACAATATACTTTATTTGCATCTTTTGAGTAAACTAGTCATTTCCTATCTTGTTTCTCCCCATTTGGTAATTTCTTTGTATAATAAGAACTTGAAAAATTTCTAAGAAACTCATCTTTAGGAAACTCGAGATTACTCTCTCTTAAAGGACATTTCTCTACTAAGATATCTCTAGTTTTATTATCAATGTTATCCCAAGCTTTTGGATCAAATATATTCAAAGAATGACAAGTTTTTTCATATTCATTCACCTCATCATGCTCATTCAAATCAACATTCTCATTGAAAGCATCATGCTCATTCAAATCATCATTCACATTCAAAGTCTCATTCTCATTCAAAGTCTCATGCTCATTCAAATCATCATTCTCATTCAAAATAATATCGTCATTCAAATCATCATTCTCAATCAAAACACCACTCTCATAAAAATCATCATGCTCATTCAAAGCAACATTTTCATTCACAATTATATCAACTTCTTCGACCGAAGAACTAGTTTTAAAAAATTTATCAAGAGCTCCTCTTTGACCTTTAATCACCTCATCACTTCTTTTTCTTTTATTTCTTTTTTGACTTCCGGATGGATATTTTCTAGGCAACATGTTTGCAAACCACATATTCAAGTTTAAAATAAAAATAAACAAACAAACATAAATAATGAGATTGAAATAATAAAATGATAGAGCAATAAAACCTGATTCATCCAAATTCCAATCTGTGGATTTTTATTTCAATGAATCAATTTTCAAATGTTTCAGCTCCAAATCTGCACAACAACAAAACTCATTGTTATTCATAAATGTTAACTGGTAATTAAAAATTTTAAAAATTCTATACCAAAATCTGCAATTCTGCAGTCTGCGCACTAACCCTTCAAAGTAGTATAGCCAATCGAACCAGGGGCGGGGGGACTTTCTTTTATATCTCTAATCGTTGTCGCTGCCGCAGGGGGGACTTTCTTTTAAATTGCTAATCGATGTCGCTGACTCGCTGCGCTTCTTTTCTTTGAGAATGAGAATTGAGAATTGGCATAAAATGAGCCAATGAGATTGTTTTAACACCACCCCTTCTCGACTTTGAAAAGACTAGAACTATTCAACAGACCGCACTATCTTTTATCTTCTATGGAACGAGTCTAGCAGAAATTGAGAGAGTGAGAGTTGAAATTATGGGAGAATCGGAGCAAACTTGTCAAGAAAGAGCCGTTGAAGTCTTGAAGAAGAGCAATGCATTTGAGAAGAGTGTGAAGGAGGCGTGATTTTCAGATTTTGGGAGATAAAATGCCTAGGTTATAATTTTTTTTTTGGGGGGCCCCCTAAATTTGGGGGCCCATGGCAAATATGTATGAGGGCCGGCCCTGGCCACCACTGCCGCCGTCAAAAATCTGATTCCTCATTTCTGTTTTGTACTAATCGATATTGCATTTGTACATACACACTTCGGCGAAAAATGTTCGAATCTGAATCCAACATTCCGTTGCTGCTCCGATCTTCATTTGATTCCTAAACCTAAATCGGTTTTTTTTCAATGAAGTGAGAATAGGAAAGGGAAAAGCAAAATTAGTTGTTGCTATTCTATGTCGCTTTCTGTAAATTTGTGTTTGAAAAACCAATGTTTCCATACGAATTTTCTTTTCTAGATCTACATTTTCCTGATATGGGTTGCTGGAATATGGGAAAATCTTGAATAGGTTTCTTGTGTACTAGAATTCTGTCAAAATTATATGGAAATTGGAACGGTGGTGATGTTTGTGTGCTATTTTTATTTCCTTTAATTTATTGTGTGGATAATCACACTTGATCCACTTTGTGTTAAGTCATAGGCATGTGATATAAACATAACTAGGAGAAGACTATAACCAAATTATATATGTGTTGGTTGAGTGCACATTTTGTTGTGAATTAAATCTGAACATATGTCTATCCATATTTATGCAGATGCATTCCGTACAGATATAAGGGTAACCGTGGGACGCCATCTATGGTGGATGAGGAAGAAATTGAAGTTCTTGTCATCACTTCACAGAGAAAGGGAAAGGGTGTTGGTCCCGGGTGAGTCGATATCAGTTTAGAGGGGGGTGAATAAACTGATTCAAAAGCTTTTACTTTAGATGCGGAAAACAGGGCCCTATGACTCGCTTGATGAAACTTATCTATGCACAAATTTGATAGTCAGTTGAGACAGTTTAAGTGCAGCTTGTGTGATGTTGTGTGCAGTTAGAGATATGCAACAAACAATATAGTACAGCACACAAGAGATTTATAGAGGTTCGAAGTCTCAAACTTCTACGTCCTCTCTTCCTTCCACAGAAGGGCAACTTCACTATATAACTTGAGTTTCTTTACAAATTATACAATGAAGGACAGTTGGCTGAACCTGGTAACTGCTTGCTATCTCAGCTGGTCGACGGCTCACACTGGAAGTCCCTAACTGCTCGCTAGGAAGGTAGGTGCTATTGTTGTCTTTACAAGGTTTTAGATCTCTTTCGATCTTCAAGAGGTTAGTCTTGAACAAGGGGGTATCAACTGATGTGCTTCTTTGATTGAGCTGAGTAGTTGATCGTTGAATAGCTGGAACTGAGAAGATTGCCATGGCTGGATCGTCAACAGCTGGCTGGATGTCTTGATTCAGTGAATTCTTCTTCTCAGTTTGACTTTCGCAGTTTCTATCAAACGTTGCACTTGAGCTTGAGTGGGAGGGAGAAATAAAAGCTCTTAGCTTGTGCGAAGGTTGGCAAGGTGTTATGGTTGCGAAGAGTATGCGAAAAGTATGCGAAAAGTGTTTAAAACTCTGATTCACCCGTCTTTTATAGAGGAGTGATTTTATTACCGTTGAGCTCCATTGTCCATTTGATCAGAGGCTCTGTTGGCTCATCAATGGCAGGTGGTCTTTAATGATCACTTGGATCATTTGGTTGAAGTAGCCGTTACTCTGCCAATCGATCTTCATTAAATTCCAGGATCTTTGAAGGAGCATTTATTTCAAGATACGCTGATTTAAGCAATATACTCTAGGAGTCTTCTGGCTTCAGCTTTCTTGGCAGTTTGGAATTTCAGTTGGCAGTTTTGGATTTCTCAGCTCAGTTACATTATCGTCCCAGCTGGCAGTTCTGAGCTTTGTCAGCTGAGTCTGGCTATCGCTCCAGTTGGCAATTCTGGGCTTGTCAGCTAAGATTGGCCATCGCTCCAGTTGACAGTTCTGGGCTTGTCAGCTGAGATTGGCCATTGCTCCAGTTGGTAGTTCTGGGCTTGTCAGCTGAGATTGCCCATCGCTCCAGTTGGCAGTTCTGGGCTTGTCAGCTGAGATTGGCCATTGCTCCAGTTGGCTACTGCCAGTCTCTGGCATAAACTGACATTCTATCAGTTTCTTCAGTCTTTGGTCAACTCCTTTCTCCCTCAGTTCAGCTGACTCGGTTGTCAGCTTGCTTTGACTGGTATGATTCCTCAGCCAAATTGAACTTTAAACTGGATGACGTGTCTTTCAATTTGGGTCATCCTTCAGATCGGTTGACATTGACTCTTTTAGAGTTCTTCTTTGATGATGCCCTCCTGGGCTGGTCAGCTTCGATCTACAGCTTGAGCTTTGGTCAGTTTTTCACAAATAATTTTGACATCTCATCAAAACCTGATCTAGGGGTTCCTTGATAGTTTTTCCTAACAATTTCCCCCTTTTTGATGATGTCAAAACTTTGTTGATGATGATGATGGAAAAAATGCAAGTGTAGCAAATGCTTTAAATAGAGTCTTTCAGTCAGTGCACATTCGTAGCATATTGAGACAAATTGGCTCATGATTTTCACTCAGTTATTAGAGCATTTGTCATTTATGCTTAACTTTCAAATATCAGAGCATGTCATATTCGTAGCATATTGTGACACATTGACTCATGATTTTCATTCAATTATTGGAGCAATTTTCATTCATGCTTATCATTCATATATCAGAGCATGTCAATTTTAAGAGCAATTTTGGGCTTATTCATGCTTAATTTTCAAATATCAGAGCATGGCAGAGGTATTAGAGCATGAAGAATTATGTCAAGGCATTCAAGCTTGAAGTAAAATCATGATCAAAACTTGTTATTGGCATGATTTCAAGAGATTCAAGAGTTAGTAGTTAAGACTACTAGTCTACTTCCTGAATGTTGCTTCAATTGCTCTTTTTTCTTTTGCTCGATCTCATCTTTCTTGGACTCCTTGTAGTGTCCATGCTTCCCCCTGATGCTGATCTTCCCCCTCATGATGAGTTTCTCTTTGAATTTGATCCCAAAGAGTCATGCATCCATTATACTGTTCATCATCATTCTGTCCATCTTCCCCCTTTTTGGCATCATCCAAAAGGTGAAGAGGATCACATGAGGGTAATGACCAATTTGGCAGAAAAGTGAAGACGGTTGCCAAATTGTCATCATGAGCTGTAGGAATAATCACAACGGTAACAATATAATTAAGATAAGCTTTTGAAAAATGAAGACTTATCCTTAGTCAGTTGGGATACAGTCCAACTGATTGATGACATGGCGGTTGGTTGAGCAGTTGAGTTTGGACACTCATTTGTCATGGCTGAGCTAGCTGATGTCGAGGCTGCAACTGAATTGATCAGCCTGTTTGTTTAGTTGCTCGGCTTTTCTGTAGACAATTTCCGCTTCTTGAATGGCCTAGCTGGACTGGCTGCATTGCTTGCTTTAGATGCAGTTTCATGCGTTGATGGTCCAGGCCTTTCCGTCTTCTTGGCTTTGCGAAGATGAAGCTGGATCTCAACTGACGAGCTCTTCATTCTTTGACTAAGAGAGTGTGGGATTTCCTTTGGCGATGACCGAAACTGATCATGTTTCTTGGTCAACTGCGCATCTTTTGAGCCTGACGTGAGCAGTGGAGTCACATAGCCTTTGGATAAGAGATTTGGTGACGTGGCAGTATCTTCATCGTCACTGTCTCTTGCATCATTATGCCTTGTTTTCCTTTGAGAAACTATGACTGTAGTGTGGGATAGGTGGGGTTCTATCCTTTGAACAGCAGGTGGAGTTCATCGAGATGGCTCAGCTGACTGACTTGATAGATTATCAAAGTTCAGCTGTCGACAAAGTGAGTTAGTTGGGCAGTTGACTAGTTGACCTGCAGTTCCAACTGCTTGAAACATGAATCTGGATGTAAATTCGGCCAGTAAGACGGTCTTGTTCACCATCCGGTGATTCATAATGTGCTGAACTTGCACAATGATTGGAGGGAATGGATTTGATGATCCTATCCATTTGATGCTCCAGGTTTCTTCTCTTTGCCAGAAGCTCATGCCATGAAAGGCAGTTAGCAAGAAGTGAGACTGGATAGACATAGAATGTCTCCAGTTGTACCAATAGAAATATCGGTGAAGTTGTTTGTATAACTCTTGATCTTGTTGTGCAACAACTGTGAAGTGCGTGAGAAGGAGATTGCTCACTTCCTTTTGTGCACTTTTGACTGCATATTCACCACTGTAGAAAGTGCGAATATTCTCTTCAGTCAGCTGGAGCGGAGGGCATGTGCCTCTGAAGTAGTCTGCTCCATAGTTTGGATGGGGTATTCCAATGAATGGAATAAGCTCATCTGGATCAGAGCAAACCTGGAAATCAACTGATGATCCGTTCTTTGATTTTGGAGAGTGAACGGCATTGGCAGATGAGTTGCTCGAACTTTGGTTGCTCATCTTGGCCTTTCCTTTTCTCTTCCTCTTCAGGGACTGTAGATGAGCAGTTCCTTTCTTGGGGATCCAGTCGGAGATCAGAACTGGTAGTGATTCATCACTTGTGAGCTTCAGCAGGTCTTCAAGCATTTTGCTCATCCTTAGAACAAGTCCAACCTTGGACTCAAATTTGCCAGACTTCTTTGAGTCTGCAGCCTTGATGACTTGATGCTTGAATTGTTGAAAGACAAATTCGGCTCAGTTTGTTTATCTTCCTTCAGCAAGGTGAATCATGACTTTGTATCTCTCTTGGGTGAGTTGGCTTAGACTTCCAATTGCTCCGAACATCATCTTGTTCGTTATGTCAAGTAGAACTCCAAACTCAGGCTTGAGATCAGTTTTAGCTGTGGTAAAACTGAATTGCTTGTTGCAGGTTGAGGCTTTCCAGTTTCTCCAGTGCGACTCTGTAGATTTCTTTAGATCTTGAACGGATAAGCCTTCTTGTGGGAGTTGGAATACTTCAGCAATTGATTTCTCATTGATGTGTAACATCCTTCCTTGAGCCACTAAAGATATCATCTTCCCATCTGTAGATAATTTTGCTTGAAGCAAAAACTCACTCACCAAATTTTGTCTAAAGAATTTTGGTGGTGTTTCTAGGTAGTGAAGAACTTCTGTTTTGTGAAGATTTGACAGAAGGGTTGGATTCTTTGATTCATCAAGAATCAATTGAAATTTCTGTCTGTCAAGGAATTTATCTCTCATAAGTTGGTTTTTGAAGAAGTTTGAAGATCTGGATAATTCGGCCATCTTTGAGGTTGGCTGAATATTTTTGACAATTCAAGATTGTTTGAGAGAGAGAGAGAGAGGTTTTGAGATCTTTTTGGAGAAGGAGGCTTTTTGAGAGGCTTGAGAGAGAGAGAGAGGCTTTTATGAGTTTTGGGACAGGCTCATAGATATGATGGTTGGAATGGTACTAGCCTCTGATTTCTTTTGGTCGTTGGCAATTAATGACCTTGACACGTGTCATTGTTTTGCAACGTTCAAAATTTCAAAATAAATGTGAGGCTTAACATTTATTTGAAATAAAAAGAAATAATCTTTTATAATCAAAAGATAATTACAACTGATTAATAAGAAGTGTACTTAAGGCTTTTCTAATCATGTTTAAGAGTGATCAGCCTCTAGTCCTTCTTGTGATCAGTTTTTCTTCTCTTGGCCAACGGCTCGGTGGGCTCCTCATCTTCATCCTCGGTGCTGCTATCTGACTCAGTTTCAGCAAACTGAAGTCTTTGTTGGGCTTACAGCTGCTTGATTTGCTCAGTGTGCAGTTTAACATGTTGCTGCAGGGAATTAATCAGTTCCACATAATGTGGAGGGAGCTGGACCATGGAACCGCTGGGTTGAGCCATGAACTGGACCGCTCTTGAGTCCGTTTCCTCTCTTTTTTCAGTTCCAACAAGTTCCTCACAAGGAACTGTGTGGGAAATGTCTTCTGTCTCTATAGCGATGATCTCATCATAAATTGACTCTGATGAGGTCTCTGGTGCGGCAGTTTAAGTGACAGCTTAGAGTGCTCTTTGTATTGGATCAATGTACACAGTTATAGCAAGTGTACCTTGATATGTGGATTGTTCAGCCTCTTGAGCTATCTGGTCAGCCGACTGGTCATGTTCGGCTGTCTTCAGAGTTGTCTCGAGGAAAGGAGCAATTTGTGCTTCAGTTTGCTTCTCGGGGAGTTGAGTCTCTTCAGTTGGTTCTTGTAGCTCTTCATCAACTGGGAGGACTGGCAGAGTGGGGGACTTGAGCATTTCCTCAAATTCCAGATCACTAGCTGTGCGCTCATCAGCTGCTGGCTCCTCAGGTGAGTCATCCAGAAGATTGATGAAGGCGTCATCTGAATGAGGGGTTTCTTCGAATGTTAGCTGTCTGGCCACAGATGTTATGGCAGTTTCCCTTGCATTGTGAGCTGTAGAAGTTTCAGCCCTTTGATGGCATCTCCGAACTTCTTTATTGAACAGCTCCTGCCCTTCCTTAAGCTGCTCCCGCCTGAGTTTTAGCAGTTCAGTGAGCATCCAGTGTTGTTGAACTTGAGGGGCTTTCTATTGTTGCTGCTCAGCTTGAGTCCGACGAGGTGGCAGTCTGATATTTGCCCAGATAAGCAAGTCATTCATTGCTTCCACCAGTGTTTATTCAGCAGGACGTGGGTGGTTCCTTCGAATGGCCAACATTCTTTTCAACGTGATGACTGGATTTTGCTCTGGAGTCTCCTGTCCAGCCCACTCCATACTCCATCTCTCTTCCCTTCTCCAGAAGCTCATCCCGTGCAATGTGGTTAGGAGAAAATGGGCTTCAGAGTTGAAGCAATGTCTCCAAAGGTACCAGTAGACGTACCTTTTTAGAGCTTCATACAGAGTAGGAAATCCAGTCACATCCTCGATGAAGTTCTCAGCTATAAAATTTTGGACTTGTTCCTCGGCCCAGCATTTGATAATTTCAGCTCTTGATAGAGCTCTGATGTTCTCTTCTGTTTCTCCCATCGGCGGGCAGGCAGTTCTGAAAAAGTCTGCTCCAGAATCCTTTGGGGGAACTCCTCTGTAAGGCACTATATCATCATTCTCAACTGGCATAATATCAATTATTTTGATGTTACGAGGAGGCAGTTGAGGAGGAGGTGGAGGCCCTGACTTCTTCTTCTTCCCTTTTGTTTGAACTGCCGAGGGCTTCTTCTTCGGCTTGAAAACTGATTATATCATCAGTTGGGTGTGACTGTAACTGATGGTTTTTCTGTTGATCAGTTCCAACTGGGATGTCTTCTCATCAGTTCCTGACTGATCTTAACTGCTCAGATCTTCATTCAGCTGCTTCTCAGTTCAGCTGTTCTCCTTCAGCTCCTCCTTGAACTGATATCTTCTTTTGAGTTTACTTCAGTTCCTATGACTTCTTCGTCAGTTTGATCAATTTGCAACTTGTAAGTTTTGCATAACTGACTGGATCATTAGTCTGAGCGACCGAACTGATGATTCAGTTGAACTGAAGGGGTAAACTGATCATTTCCAGTTTGCTTATTTCTCAGCAGCTTCTTGCATATACTTCAAACTGATGGATTATGTGGTGAACTGATCAGTTTTTTTGTCTTTTTGACTCAGTTTCTCTCTTCAGCTGGAGTGGTTCCTTGGCCTTTTTCTTCCAGTTCATCATCTTCATCCTGTGATGCTAGCTCCAGCAGTCCCAACTGTATGCAAAGCTCCATAAACCTTGCTTCAGGCAATGGTTTGGTGAAGATGTCGGCTATCTGCTTCTCAGTATTGACATATTTGATGCATATGTCTTTCTTCTTGATGTGATCTCTGATGAAGTGGTGCCTTATATCAATGTGCTTAGTTCTTGAATGTAGAACTGGATTCTGAGATATCGCGATTGCACTATTGTTGTCACAGTAGATAGGCACTTCTTCAGTTTCAACTTTGTAATCCTTCAACTGTTGCTTCATCCAGAGTATTTGAGCACAGCAGCTTCCAGCAGCTACATACTCTGCTTCAGTTGTTGACGTGGCAACTGAGTGCTGCTTCTTGCTAAACCAGGATATCAGTTTGCTTCCAAGAAACTGACATGTTCCACTAGTGCTTTTTCCGTCAATCTTGCATCCACCAAAGTCTGAGTCTGAATATCCAATTAAACTCAAACTGTCATCTCTCGGATACCATAATCCAAGATTTATGGTTCCTTTGAGATATTTGATGATTCTCTTAGCTGCTTCAAGATGACTTTTCTTTGGATTGGCTTGAAACCGTGCACATAGACCGACTGAATATGAGATGTCTGGCCGGCTGGCTGTTAAGTAAAGTAAGGACCCAATGATTCCTCTGTAGTAAGTTTGGCTAACTGATTCTCCTTCTGCATCAAGAGTTAGCTGAACTGATGTGTTCATTGGAACCTTGAGAGTTTTTCCTTTACTTACTCCAAACTTCTTGACTAGTTCCTTGGTGTACTTCGCCTGGCTGATATGAATTCCATCTTTTAGCTGCTTCACTTGGAGTCCTAGGAAGAATGTCATTTCTCCCATCATGCTCATCTCGAATTCGCTTTGCATCAGTTGAGCGAACCGTGTGCATAGATCTTTGCTCTTTGATCCAAAGATTATGTCATCCACATAAATTTGAACCATTAAGATCTCAGTTGATCGTTCTATTCTGAATAGAGTTCGATCAATGACTTCTTTTTGAAACCCGTTTTTCAGCAAGAATGTTGTTAGAGTTTCATACCACGCTCTTGGAGCTTGCTTCAGTCCGTAGAGAGCCTTTTTCAGTTTGAAGACTTGATCACCAATTTCAAAGCCTGGCGGTTGCTCGACATATACGTCCTCCTTGAGCATTACTTGAAGAAAAGCACTCTTGACATCCATTTGGTAGACTGTGAAGTTAAAGTGAGCAGCATAGGCTAGGAACAGTCTGATGGCTTTCAATCTTGCAACTGGCGCAAATATCTCATCAAAGTCGATCCCTTCACTTTGTGAGTAACCTTTGGCTACCAGTCTAGCCTTGTTCCTTGTGATCACTCCTTGTTCATCCAGCTTGTTGCGAAAAACCCATTTTGTGTCAATGACCTTCTGGGTTTTCGGCCTGTCAACAAGAAACCATACGTCATTTCGTGTGAACTGGTTCAGTTCTTCCTGCATAGCCATGATCCAGTCTGAATCTACTAAGGCTTCTTTGACGTTTGCTGGTTAAGTTTGAGAGATGAAGCATGTGAATAAGGTATGCTCGGTTGATCCTCTGGTTTGAACTCGACTTCTTGGATCACCAACTATCTTGTCAGTTGGATGGCTCCGGAGCCACTTGGGCAACATGGCTTCAGTTGAGTCTCCAGCTGGCTCTTCTGTGATGATGTCGTCAGTTGCTTGTTCATCAGTAGGTTCGGCATTCTCATCATTTCTTCCCCCTGCTTCATTTGTGGGGTTTGCGGTCTCAGCACGATTTGTGTCTTCATTGACCAAGTTGTTCTCAACTGGCTTAGTAGCAGTTTCATTGACTTCTTCTAATGAAACTTCAAATCGTTCTGGAACAATGTGATCTACATAGTCCTACGAATTTTCAGTTTCACTAGGTAGTACTTGAACTGATGTGTCTATAGTTTCTTTGTTCCTGTACTCATTAGCAAATTCATCAAATACCACATGACATGTTATTTCCACAACAAGAGTTCATTTATTGAACACTCTATAAACTTGTGCATGAGGAGAATTATACCCAAGAAATATACCCTCATCAGCTTTAGCACTAAAAGCTTTCAATTGAGTCTTGCCATTGTTGTGAATATAACATTTACAGCCAAATATTTTAAAATATGAGATAGAAGGCTTACGACCCTTGTACAATTCATAAGGTGTCTTGTCATGGGCTGCTACAATGGCACTTCGATTTTGAGTATGGCAAGCTGTGTTGACTACTTCAGCCCAGTACCCTTCAGCTATGTTGGCATCAGCTATCATCGCTCGAGCTGCTTCTTTTAGTGTTCGGTTGCGCCTTTCAGCTACACCGTTTTGTTGTGGAGTTCATGCAGCTGAATGTTCATGACTAATCCCAAGCTGGTTGAGGAAGCTAATCATATGTTGATTCACAAATTCAGTTCCATTGTCGGAATGAATCCTTTGAACTGATCTTTCCTTTTCAGTTTGTAGTCTTCTGATCAGCGCCGTGAGCTTGTCATATGTTTCATCTTTGCTCCTCAAAAATTCCACCCATGTATATCTTGAGTAATCATCAACTACTACAAGAATGAATCTTTTGCCTTTTGGAGTTTGAGGTCTGACTGGACCAAACAAATCCATGTGCAGTAGTTTAAGACAGTCAGTTGTTCCTGGTGGATAATTCTTATTCTTGAAGGATGACTTCACTTGCTTCCCTTTTTGACATGGTCCGCATACACCTGTTTTCTTGTATATCTCCTTGGGAAGCCCTTCAACTAGCTCTTTCTTTGCTAGGTAGTTGATTGTTTTGAAGTTGAGGTGGTTCAGTCGTCGATGCCATAGCCAGCTTGCTTCAGTTGATCCTTTTAAGAGAAAGCAAGCTTCTGAGTAGCCGGCTGACCAGTCAACAATGTACATGTTGCCTCTCCTGATGCCGGTTAGCAAGATTACTCCAGTTGACTTGTCTCTTATGTTGCAGGAGTTTTTGGTAAAGTCAACTGAGTAGCCATTGTCGCACAACTGGCTAATGCTGAGTAATTTGTGCTTTAGTCCATCCACGTGGGAGACTCCATTCACTACTACTTTTCCTTTGACAACGAAGCCTTCTCCAATTGTTCGACTTTTGGAATTGTCTCCAAATGTGACGAGTGGACCTTTGATTTCTTCATAACCATCGAGATCTTCTCTATCTCCGGTCATGTGCTTGGAGCACCCGCTATCTAGATACCAAATGTCTTTGGTTTTCTTCATAGATAGGATGCTCTTGTCCTGCAGAGAAAAGGATTAGCATTTAGGGACCCATTTCATATCGGGTCCTTTTTGATACATTAAGTCTTTTGGAATCCAGACTTGCCAAACTTTTGGCTTTTTATCATTCAAGGAGTCAACTGATTTGGATCGTTTCATGAGTTTCGACTCTCTTTCAACTCTTCTTGAGTCGGTTGAATGGTACCTGCGTTGAAAGTTAGTGGGATAAAACAATTCAACTAGCACATAATTATTTTGAGATTTTTGGGCTCTTCTATCAGGCCAATGCCTTGTGTGTTTCCAGTTTATTGGAATGAACCTTTTTGGCTCCTTTCTGGAATCTAGATAATCATTATAATGATGATAAGGCTCAAACTGGTTTATTTGATCTCTCCTATAGGTGTTCTTATTGAACTTCTTAGCAGGGTAGGCTTGAGATCTAAACTGGTCTTTCTTTTCATAGTGAACTGATCTGCCAGTTTGCCTTGAGGGCTTTTTATACTGAACTGGTGGCCTTTGTTGGACTGGAGGCTTTGGATGAGTGGATTGACTTGAGTGAACTGAAGGTCTTCACTGGGAACTAGGCTTTAGCTGATCGGGTGTTTTAGATTGGTAGAACTGACCAAACTTTTTAGGCTGGGTCTGGGGATTTTTCAATATTCCCTTTCCTTTGTTTGAGTCAGTTGGCTGATCCTGAGATCTCGTGAACCCTTTTAGGATACCCTTATCACTAAGTTGAGCAACTGCTTTTCCCTTTTCTAGGGCAGTGAACTTGCTATATCCTAGCCCTGAGCTGCCAGTTCCAGTTCTTTGATGACTGAGTATTTCATCTAGAGTCTGAGATCCCTTTTTGAACTTTAGGTTTACCTTTTCTTTTTCAAGGATCTCTTGCTTGAGTTTTTGATTTTCTTCCTCTAGATCAGCAGTTCTCAGTTTCAATTTCTCAAATTCTTTAAGCTGAGATTCAAGATAATTTAATCTTTCATGATCAATGCTCAGTTTCCTAACTTTGTTCCTCAGTTCATCATTTTCATCTTTCAGTTCAACATGCAAACAGGAGATTGAAGCTAATTGGTCTTCTAGCATCATGAGTTTCATATCAAGTTCATTACTAGAGACAGTTGCTTCATTTATATGATAAAAGGAGGTTTGAGAATCAGCTGTACTAACCTCTTTATCATTGTCGGCCATGAGGCAGAATAGTGCTTCATCATCTGAGCTGTAGCCGTCAGAATCGATTCCAGATGGATAGTCTGAATCATCCAGCACGGCATTCTCAAGATTTGCAACCATTGATTTTATTTTGAAGAAGCTTCTCCTCACCTTGGCTTTCTTGTCTTCAGGAAGTTCTGGACATTCAAACCTGTAATGTCCTTGTTTATGACAATGAAAACACTCTCCAAGATTGCGATTGCCACTCCTGAATAGTTCAGCTGGCCGTTCAGCTGGTTGGTAGGTTTTTTCAACTTTTGGGACTTCATCAGTTTGAGCTGAAACTGATTGTTTCTCCCGAGCTCTCTTCACTTTTCTAACAACTTGGCAACTGATTGGATCTGATCATTGATGTCATCAGTTAGATTCTCCTTCTTTTCAGTTGCCTCCCTTTTTCGTTCAGTTGAAGATCCGCCTTGATTTTCTTTGGTTAGTGAGCTCCTAGGTCAGAAGTTGTTTCTTCCTCGAGCGTCTCTAAACCTAGTCCTTTCGCCATAGAAAGTTGCGTCTTGAGCTGACGATGTGGACACTTCTCTTTTTCGGTTTAGACTGTACTCATGAGCTTCAAGAGAACCAAATAATTCCCTTGGAGTGATGCTGTTTAGGTTTCTTGACTCCTTAGTAGCGATCACTTTCATATCCCATTCGTCAGTGAGATTATCCAGTATTTTAGAATTCATCTCTGAATTGGGATAACTTCTTCCGAGGTTGTTCATCTCACTGATGATGCCTAGAAATCTAGTTTCAAGGCTTGAGATGGACTCTTCTGCCTGCATTTTGAAGGATTCATACCTGTCAACTGCCAATTGGAGCTTGTTTCCTTTTATGGCTTCGGACTCTCTGCAAAGATCTGCTAGTAGGTCCCATATCTCTTTGGCAGTTGTACAATTCTTGGTATCCTTCATACGATCTTCATCTAGAGTTTGGAATAATACAGCTTGAGCAACGAAATCTAGATTCTTCAACTTTTTCTCTTCACTGGTGAGAAGATTAGTTGGCTTCGGGATCCTTGCCGGTTGATTGATGTCGACTATGTGAGCATCATTGTCCATCATGATGATGATTGGGCCTTCTTCAATGACTTCCCACATATTCTCATGAATTAAGCAGAGATGCGCCTTCATTCTCCTGCTCCAATTATCATAGTTCTCAACTGAAAATATAGGTAGCTTATGGTTTCCCATAGCTGGAATGTTAGCACAGATAAGTAGATCTGATTCAGTTGATCTGCATAAACGGCTGATCCTTAGAATCAACCGCTCTGATACCACTTGTTGGTTCTGGGCGAGTCGATATCAGTTTAGAGGGGGGGTGAATAAACTGATTCAAAAACTTTTACTTTAGATACGGAAAACAGGGCCCTATGACTCGCTTGATGAAACTTATCTATGCACAAATTTGATAGTCAGTTGAGACAGTTTAAGTGCAGCTTGTGTGATGTTGTGTGCAGTTAGAGATATGCAACAAACAATATAGTACAGCACACAAGAGATTTATAGAGGTTCGAAGTCTCAAACTTCTACGTCCTCTCTTCCTTCCGTAGAAGGGCAACTTCACTATATAACTTAAGTTTCTTTACAAATTATACAATGAAGGACAGTTGGCTGAACCTGGTAACTGCTCACTACCTCAGCTGGTCGACAGCTCACACTGGAAGTCCCTAACTGCTCGCTAGGAAGGTAGGTGCTATTGTCATCTTTACAAGGTTTTAGATCTCTTTCGATCTTCAAGAGGTTAGTCTTGAACAAGGGGTATCAACTGATGTGCTCCTTTGATTGAGATGAGTAGTTGATCGTTGAATAGCTGGAACTGAGAAGGTTGCCATGGCTGGATCGTCAACAGCTGGCTGGATGTCTTGATTCAGTGAATTCTTCTTCTCAGTTTGACTTTCGCAGTTTCTATCAAACGTTGCACTTGAGCTTGAGTGGGAGGGAGAAATAAAAGCTCTTAGCTTGTGCGAAGGTTGGCAAGGTGTTATGGTTGCGAAGAGTGCGAAAAGTATGCGAAAAGTGTTTAAAACTCTGATTCACCCGTCTTTTATAGAGGAGTGATTTTATGACCGTTGAGCTCCATTGTCCATTTGATCAGAGGCTCTGTTGGCTCATCAATGGCAGGTGGTCTTTAATGATCGCTTGGATCATTTGGTTGAAGTAGCCGTTACTCTGCCAATCGATCTTCATTAAATTCCAGGATCTTTGAAGGAGCATTTATTTCAAGATACGCTGATTTAAGCAATATACTCCAGGAGTCTTCTGGCTTCAGCTCTCTTGGCAGTTTGGAATTTCAGTTGGCAGTTTTGGATTTCTCAGCTCAGTTACATTATCGTCCCAGCTGGCAGTTCTGAGCTTTGTCAGCTGAGTCTGGCTATCGCTCCAGTTGGCAGTTCTGGGCTTGTCAGCTGAGATTGGCCATCGCTCCAGTTGGCAGTTCTGGGCTTGTCAGCTGAGATTGGCCATTGCTCCAGTTGGTAGTTCTGGGCTTGTCAGTTGAGATTGCCCATCGCTCCAGTTGGCAGTTTTGGGCTTGTCAGCTGAGATTGGCCATTGCTCCAGTTGGCTACTGCCAGTCTCTGGCATAAACTGACATTCTATCAGTTTCTTCAGTCTTTGGTCAACTTCTTTCTCCCTCAGTTCAGCTGACTCGGTTGTCAGCTTGCTTTGACTGGTATAATTCCTCAGCCAAGTTGAACTTTAAACTGGATGACGTGTCTTTCAATTTGGGTCATCCTTTAGATCGGTTGACATTGACTCTTCTAGAGTTCTTCTTTGATGATGCCCTCCTGGGCTGGTCAGCTTCGATCTACAGCTTGAGCTTTGATCAGTTTTTCACAAATAATTTTGACATCTCATCAAAACCTGATCTAGGGGTTCCTTGATAGTTTTTCCTAACAAAGGGGATGTTGTTTCCTAAGGTGACAGTTAGTTTTCCCCATCCTTATTTTATTTTTTCAAGGAGAAAAGATTTCGATAAACTAATTATGTTCTTGATTATCTTGTCCCAGTGAGGTTGGGAAATAGATGAATCCATTGAAGATGTTGCTCTTCGTGAAACGGTGGAGGAGGCAGGTGTAGTCGGAGATGTGGATTTGATCTGTGGAAGATCGATATATTGTTGAAGATTTTTAGTGATACTTTTATTTGTAATTAGTGTTACTTTCTTTTGTAATTAGTGATACTTTATTTTGTAATCAATGATATTTTTCTCTATGATAATGAAATAATTTTTTTTAGTCAAGAATGAGTTTTTATTGTATTCATAGACCCGATTCTCAATTTGAGATTATGTTTAAACTGACACTTTTCTTTCTAATTAGTGATACTTTCTTTTGTAATTAGTGATACTTTCTTTTGTAATTAGTGATACTTTTTTCCATAGTAATGAGACTCCACTTCATAGGTGATGACACTTCACCCCATAAATAATGATACTCACATGTGAGTTAATGATACTTCATCCATAAATAATGATACTTCATCCATAAATAATGATACTCCACTCATAGTTAATGACATTTATCATCAATAATATCATATTATACTCCATTTCCGAGTTAATGATACTTTATCTTATAATTAATGATATTTCACAGACAGTTAATGATACTCACCTGATATATGTCTAATTATACTTCACTTAATAGTTAATGATATTTTGCCAAATTTATATCTAATATCTAATGATACTTCACTTAATAATTAATGATATTTCGCCAAATTTATATCTAATGATACTTCACTTCACAGTTAGTGATACTTCACACATAGTGATACTTTACTGGTAAGACATGCACCTGTGCGCGAAAATGGGCTTGGGGGCGGATTTTGGGCGGGTTTGGGTTCTATTTGACCCGTCTAATATAAGCGACCCGTTAGACGGTCTCATAAAGTTTGTCTTTAATTTATTATGATTTATTTTAATTTAAATTTTCTATTTAGGTTTCATCCATCCCCAAATAGAGTATATTAAAAAAAAAAAATAATTATTATACAATACCAAATATAACACAAATGGCAACAGAAGATGTGCTAAGCTCGAAAATCGAAACATATTTTATCTTCGTAGCAAATTAGAAAGAACATGAAGAATTGAAATAAATAAGAATAAAATGTATGTGGCCCCTCAGAATATTATACATTAATTCATTCATAAATGAATATTTTTTTTCTCTGGGTTGAGCTAACATGGCCCTACACAATAAAATTTTGAAATTTTTCTTGGTTGTGGTTCGAGTACTCTTAATCCCTCCACGTAGGATCAAACCTCCCACAACTACTCTGTGTAATCATCAAATCCTCCACGTTCTCTACACCCGCCTTCAAATTTATTGCTCTTCTTTTTGGTGTTTTTGCTTCATAAAATTGAAATAAATTCCTGATAAGCTAGAGCAGAAATATAAATGTAATTACATTGTAAAGCAGATTAAGTGAGTTTACCTTGTAAGGGTCTAAGAAATGCTCATACGCCTTGAGCGAGGCAATCAATTCTCCCAATTGAACATGGCACCCTATAATGAGTGCGATCTTGGGAGAAAATCTCTTGGGTAAGGACCAAACAACTTTACTAACCAATTCTTGGTTACTATAAGGGCGTCCTAGTGCACCCGCTTCATAGGCGATGTCGACTAGCTTTTCATAAAAAGAGGAGATGGTTTCATCCTCCTCCATCAACAGATTGTTGAATCGCGAGGTGAGAATGAGCAGCTCCTCCTCGCGGAGCATTCCGGACTTTTCATAGGCCGTTTGGAGGGTCTCCCATGCTTCCTTGGCCGTGTTACAGGTGGCGATCCGTTTGAACTGTTGTAGGCCTACGGAACAGAAGATAGCATTGAGCGCCTTGGAATTATATCCGCAGATCTCGTATTCACTCTCCGTCCAATTAATTTCGGGCTTATTCATCTTTCTTCCCTTGTCGTCCGTCATTGTGGGAGCCTTCCATCCCGTACAAATTGATATCCAAGCATTCATACCAACAATTGCTTTCATATATTGTTCCATCTTCATTTTCCATTCTGGATAATTTGTCCCGTCCAAAAATGGAGGCTCCATGATCGACTTTCGTGGAGGAGACATTTTCCTCTACAACATACAAAAATCTACATTCAGATGTGGATCTATACTGTATTTCCACTTCATAGTATAACAACTTTTCAATGTAATTGCCATATATATATATATATGTGTGTGTGTGTGTGGAAGAAGATCCATGCATGTACGATTTTTCACCATCTTGTAGTTCAAAGAATGATAGAGATAGAAAATTGTTCGGAAATAAAGTTGAAATATATATATACTAGTTAGTGACGTATAAACTGCATTTGATGTGTGCAGCATAACAGGAGAAGCGTCAAACAAAGCTTTAACCGGTTCAATATCATGACAATCCAACAACTCTAGAAAGATTATAGTATATCTTTTATTAGATCGTGCAATTAAAGAGGTTTTAATGTTAGAAGTATATATATGCGCCTAAAACAACAGCATTTTTCATATTAGAATAACTTATATATGTATGTGAAATTTTATCAAACATAACATTGAAGCTCGAAGAACACAGTTTTTCAACTCTTCCACTCTATTGGACTTTTCTCCATATTATACATTCCTTATCGATCGACAAATACATGCCCTCCATATCCAGATCATTAACAGATGAATAGCATGCCTTGGTCAATTAATTACTATGAAACTCTCCAAATCCATATTACGAATTAAGAGACATTGACAATTATAATGAAATGGAAAGGGAAATATTTTTTACCTGGGATTTTGCAAAGCCCCCTCTTCACTTTACGGCGCTAAGAAAAACCCTTAATTTCGTCGCTTTCCCCTCACTCTGCAAAACGCCTTTTCTCAAATACTCTTTAGATAAGAGTTTGTGGATTTGGATGAAAGTGGTCAGCGTTTATTCACTTTTAGTGTTTATCTTCCTAGTGTTGTTTAATAATTAATTATTAATTAGAGATAATTTTATCTTAATTAGGAGTTATAATTATTTTATTTTTCATTAAATAAATTTAGTTAATAATTGATTATTAACATTGCTTAATTCATATTTAGAATCAATCATTTTTTAGTTCCAAAGTTTAGTTAATAATTAATTGTGAGTAAATATTTTATAATACTCGCTCCATCCCCATAAGAGAGGCTAATTGAAATTTTCACAATGATTGAAAAAAAGATTGGGAAAGAACAATTAATCAAAAAAAACTTTCTAATATGCGCCTATTTATTTATTTGACAATGAATTAATAGTTAATGTAAACATATTAAATAGCATACAAAATCGTCCATTGCGCATTCGGTGTTGCATTCTCTACCGCACACTTGATTTTTTGTTATTTTTTTCAATTTTGTCCTTGATTTTAATTTATTTATATTTTAATTTAATTTTACACTTGTTATTTGTGGTTCAGTCTACCCAATTAGGGTTTAATATAATTTTTTAGTATCTAATTTTTCAAATGACCAATTAATAACTAAAAAAATAATATTAAATATTAAAAAAATTAGAATGCATTCTAATTGGGTAGGATGAATCGTAAATAGTAATTGTAAAATTAAACTAAATCATAAGAAATTGAAATTGAAAAAAAAACTGAGCAAACTAAAAAAAATAGTGTGCAATATGTAATGCAATACTAAAAGTGCAACAGAGGATTTCAGTTGAATAAATAGGGTATATATTAGTAAACTAGCTAAATATATAGAAACCCGTCTATATATCGAGATATCTTAAAAAGGCAAACAAATCTATCTGATTGGGATGGAGGAGTAGAGACTATATAGTCCCAACTTGTGTGTGTCAACCGTATACCAACATCAAAATTGTATATTGTTAATAATATTTTTCTTATAAAATAAAAGTTATTATATTAAACCAACTATAGTTAATATTTATTGCTAAAAATTGAAATTTTTAAAAGTTATATACCTTAAGTTTGGAAAAATCAACCCCAGAAATCAATTATATTAATTAAAAAAATAAAAATTAAATATTCAAAAATAATTATAAATCCTAATAGGTGGAATAAATCATAAATAATAATATAAAATTATACTAAATAAAAAAAATAAATAGAAAAATAAAATAAAAAAATAATAATTTTAAAATTTAACACACCATTAACACATATAAATTGAAATCAGAGCATCACTTGGAGACCTAGAGAATAGGATTTTAATATTTGGTCATACCCACGTAGTGAGTAGTGAGTGGGTGTGGGCGAGCAAGTATCACAGCATGCAGATATTTTCCACTAAAAAAGGGTATGCTGATTATGTGTTCCGTCGTGGGTCCCGGAAGGTTTCCTTTTATGTCGGACTCTGTTGATGCCAGTTGATTAGGTGGGTAGTAAGGTAATTTCCCGCATGAAATATAGATTATTAATCTTAGGGCTTGTTTGCTAGGTAGTATGAGTATGAGATAAATACATATGACACCCTAATACTTTGTTTGTTAGCAATATTAAAGCCCATGATTATGCAAGGGGCCTGGTATGTATTAACCATTTATATGGTATAACATATCGCACCCTGTTGGTGAGGTATTTAATACCATACAGAATTATTAAAAATTGTAGACTAAAATAACTTTGCAGATATTAATTTAAAATGTTATTATAGAATATTCACATAATATATGGTAACTAATTAAAGGATATTTTAGGAATTGAAATTTTATAGAGAATCTAATACATCTAAGCAAACAATATATTATTAATACAAATATTTTAATACACCAAAACAAACATGATATTAATATCTTATATGGTGAAACACATCCCATGTCAAACACATCCAACCTTATACCATACAGCCTAGCAAACGAGCCCTTAATGTTTAATTATTAAGATTTCTTAATTCATAATTACAATTTACTACCTCCGTTTCGAAATGTTTGTTGTTTTAGGTTTTTTTTTTTTTAAATGTATGTTGTTTTATATAATTTGACACCCTCTCTCCCAATTTTAACCCTCTCAAATCCTACAAGATTTCTTGATTCTAACTTACCTATAATATATGAAGAGAGAAAAATATTATTATTTTTTTAGGAAAATATAGATGAATTGGATTTTATGGCATTATATGAGGGATGAGTATATTTGTCCACAAAATTAATTCTTAATTCCAAATAAAAAAAAACAAAACAACAAACATTTCGAAACGGAGATGGTATATATTTTTTATTTCCAAATTTTAGTTAATAAAATATTATTTGCATATGGTCAAACACACATAGCAATAGCATGGCTGCATGGGTGGATAAGTGGATTAGTGGACGTGGCTGAGTAATCAGATTGTTTCCACTAATTAAAAATAAACTATGCTTATTATTATTATTAAATTACTAAGTATGACATCACCTTATACACATGAGTCCCATTAAGAAATATCTTAACCGTATTTATTTATTAGAAATAAATGTATTTCATGTGTCCCAATGGAGATGGGCTAGGTAGTGGTGGAGTGAGATCTCTTAGAGACCAAATATTACGGGTTTGAATTTCTTCAATACCATCAGATCGGGTGTGTGAGTTAAAAAAAAAATGTACTTCATCTTAACGGGGGAAGTACATTTGATCATGCGTTGGTTGAAGAATTGATGATGGAACCATCACCCTTATAAATGTGAGGGATACCATTAAACTGCAACATTTATGGTTATCAATCATAGGCTTCAAGAATAATCTTTTCATATGTTTTACTTTTCCTTTATATTCACGTCTTCTCTTACCTTGTAGAAAAATTCTTATTCGATCACGCCCCCACAAAACGCAGAAATGAATTAGAAACTAATATTGGCAATTAAAAATTTAATCTTACAATTATATTCCTAACATTGTGAAAGAGAAGATTGTACCTGAATTTGGGAGTTTCTTTTCACTTCCTCTCTAATTAATAAATAAAAGGACATAATTTTGTCTTATCAAATTCCAACCATACTTGAAAATTAATATATCACCAAAACATGATTGGAGGAATGTTAAAATTGTCAAAAGCTTAAAAAAAGAAACTAAAAAAAAAGATAAATAAAAAGTTGAGTTACGTTCTTCTATTTAATGCGAGACTTTTTTTTCTCCCCCGTTCGTCATATTTTCAAGAATGATTGAGAAATTTTTTATGGGTGTTTCTATTTGCACCACTTAATTCACTCATTACACCACTAAATTATATAAGTCAAAAATAAATAATTATAAAATTACATAAATATCCTTATTAAATAAAATATAATAAAATGAAATATTAAAAAGAAAAAAAAACATAGGTCCTCCTTCTTCAGTTCTGCGTTTCCTCCCGCCATCGGTTCGGTGTCTCAGGCCTCATGGCCGCCTCCGGAGACTGTGCTGCTGCGGCGGAGAGCGGCGGCGCCAGTGGTGTCGACAATTTCGAGATGAGTGGCGACGGAAACCGATGGCCGAGGCAGGACACCCCGACACCCTTTCTTCGAGAGCTGTGTGGAACATAGAAATGAAGGCCGTGTACAAAAAGATGAAAAGCCCACATCTTTCTGCAATAATAGAAACAAAACAATGAGGCGAATTGCTGAAGGGTATTCATTAATTAAAAAGCTTTCAAATTAATTGGAAGACAATAAATAAAAAGATGCAATTCTTGAAGTACAGGAACCTTGTCGGCGAGGAATGACGAGGTCGGAGCTACAGCAGATGAAGATCATACACCCGAATCATAGCCTTGCATTCCTGCACCGGTTTCACGTCGCCGAGGCGGCGGAGCACCTCCCTCAGCCCCGCCGGCGTAATGCAGCCGCTGCCCTTCTACTCCTCGTACACCTCAAACGCCTGCCGCTGAACGTCCACGCCGTCGCCGTCACCGCCGTGCAGCTCCATCACTCGCACGAATTCTCCAAACTCCAGCAACTTCGAGCCCTCCGAGAACTCTCCGATGATCCTTTCCGCCTCCTCGCGCGACAGCGAGTCGCCGAAGGTGGCGAAGTAAGCCGTCAGCTCATCGGCGGAAATCTTCCCGTCGTTGTCGGCGTCCAAGAACCGAAAAACCCGTCGGAACTCGTCTTCTTTGCTGCTGGGTCTCGGCGATACGACCGCGGCGTCTCCTTCTCCGCCGCCACTGCCACGGCGGGGGCTGGTGGTCTCCGGTGGAGGGGTGGCGGTGTCTGGCTTGGGGCGGAGGCGGCGGGGCAGGCGGAGGTTGAAAACCTTACTGCTGAATGGCCTCGCAATTGTAGCAATCGCCATTAAATCTTTAGATGAAAAAATCAATGAAATTTTCTGAAAAAACAAAAAAAGTTTGAAAAAATCGATGAGATAAAGGGGTTTATATAGTGAAGAGTATAATTGTCAATGTTAGTGGTGCAAAGAGTAAAAAGAGGGGTGCAATGAGTGAATGTGGTGCAAAGAGCAAATTTAATGGTGCAAATAGAAACACCCATTTTTTATTTGTAGACTACTACTAGTACTATATTCCACAACAACTATTTCTAGTCGCCTCCTTAGAAAATAATAAGAAATGAGTATGCTGATAACAATACAAATGTCAAAGCGTTGAAACTGAAAGTAAAATTATAGTCTCTCCTACACTCCTTCTTATATTTATTTATTTATTTATTATTATTATTATTATTATTATTATTATTATTATTATTATTATTATTATTATTATTTGGTATGAATCAATAAGATTTGTAAGTTGAAAAAATAGTCAACGTCCGGGAAATGCTGCAAGCCCGCAAGTTCCTAAAGTCTAATAGCTTTTTAATTTGCCTTGTGGAAAACGATGTCACGTCGGTACGACCCGTAGGCTTCCCCAATTTAAACATGTTAAATATTTTTCTTGTAAATTTACTAGTCCGGGCTAACTTGAAAATTGAATATTTATGATTTCAGTAAAAATTTTCTAGCTCAATAATACTTTAACATTAATTCATTCCAATTAAATAGCTCGATAGCTTAATAAAATTGACATGAAATTGAACGGGATGGTCTGATTGCCTTTCCTAGTTATTGCTAGTCTAGTTAGTTGGTGTAACACACAGAGCCAAAAAGTAGATGAATCCAAATCCAGAGATAACTCTGAGGCTCATAGCAAATATAAGAGACAATTAAAGAAAATCCATCCTTCAACGCAGCAAAGTAGACTCATAATAGAGAAGTTCAAAAAATGGTGGATATAAGTTCTTTGTTTAAGTTGAAGGTGACAATTTAGTTCATTTTAATTAAAATTAAGTCCATTTACTATCAATTTAGTTCAAAGCAAGTCCCGGGACTTGATTGGTGTCGAAACCAACAAAAATAACTTGCTTTTAAAATTAAATAAACTTGTGACAGTAGTGAGCAAGATCGATTCTAGAGGGATTGGTAATTAAATCAGATTTAAATCTCTTTATTTAACAAAATAAAACTAAAAGTCGGGGGGGGGGGGGGGGGGGTTCCGAAGATTTGAAGTTTAACAACTAATTAAACAAAAATATGCAAAGAAATAAATAGAAGGTGGAAATCAATTTGGAAAAGTCTAGCTCAAGAATAACATTAGCAATGGTCTACACAAATTGATCACATATGCAAATATATTACTTTTATCATATCTTTAAATTGGTAATGGTTATTAGTATAACCTAACAATTTCGTTTCTACTTAGTTTATTGACAGTTAAGGTACGACCGTTGGCTACTTCCCTAATTAACAAATAACCCCAAGTACGATGTATGATTTAATCTACTAACAACTATAATAATCAGAAAAACATCAATTCTAACAAATAAAGATCATACAATGACTTGTTTAGACTAGATATACTAAATTGATAGTACATGCATGAACTCATTTTAACTAAATAAAATAGAGGGACTCAATTCAGAAAATTTTGTACGGGGACCTAAAAAATATTTTTCCTAAAAATAAAATTATTGGAGTTTAATTTTTTAGTGGAAAGTTGTTATTTATAACCTTATTATGTCACATAATTTGGGGGCATATATATTACTCACAAATATATGATATACTGAATTTTTAGAATTTGTCCTGAATGTTAATATATTAGATTATATAGACCAGTTAGAATTGCAATAATATAATAATAATGTGTTATATTAGATTATTCCAATTCTCATATATTATTAGTTATAATTGTCATGCTAACATAATAATATATTAAATTATATAGATTTGTTAGAATGGTAATAATATTATTATATTATGTCAAATGATTATATTATTGTCTCTAAATAAAATATAAAATATGTATATAGTAAGTAAATTCAAAATTGTAAGTTAAAATCAATTTTCATATTAGTATAGGTACAAATAATAATTGATTATTAGTGTTGATTACTTCACAAACTATGAATTTTTTTTTAATCTGATTTTTTTGCTGATAAATAAATTACGCTATAATTAGTTTAGATGTTTATAATAATTAATCATTATTATAATTATAAATTTAATAATTAAACATGAAAATTGTTAGATGAAATTCAAAGAAGAGATTGTGTGTAGATTGCAGCGTATTACACACACTAAGATAGACTTGAGTTTTATTTATTTATTTGAGGGGTGTAGGAATACCAGAAAAATCAAACTTTGTTGCACATTTTTCTCCACAATAAAGTCTAGTAGCATCGCCGCTAAGCTATCTCCCATTCCCATATCAGTCAAATAAGTTGAAAACTAATTAAACACAGAAGAAGTCAAGAAGCCATGAAAACTGCTGATATCCCCAGTGTTTTCTCCTTGTGCCTTCTAATCTGGTCGTCGATTTTCTTCACGATTTCATGCTCAACCGACGCCATAAATGCTGCTGAAAGCATCAAAGATGGTGAGACATTGGTTTCTGCTGGTGGAACGTTTGAACTGGGCTTCTTCAGCCCAGAAAACTCCTCGAATCGATACGTAGGCATTTGGTACAAGAACTTATCTGCTAGAACCGTTGTTTGGGTAGCCAATAGGCAAGATCCTATCAAAACCAGATTAGGTGTGTTAAAAGTGATTGAAAGAGGTATTATGATCATACTCAACAACACCAATGGCACCGTGTGGTCGTCCTTTGCCTTAACATCTGTCCAGAATCCAGTTGCACAGCTGCAGGAATCTGGAAATCTTGTAGTGAGAGAAGCAG
The DNA here is from genome assembly GCA_026008535.1 of Perilla frutescens. Taxonomy (NCBI): domain Eukaryota; kingdom Viridiplantae; phylum Streptophyta; class Magnoliopsida; order Lamiales; family Lamiaceae; genus Perilla; species Perilla frutescens. Next base: position 45,293,328 of record BRKX01000010.1, on the reverse strand, counting down.
ATGATGATCATCAACATCATGATCACAAATTTGTTTGGCAGAGTTTTGATTTTCCATGTGATACACTTTTACCCGGGATGAAGATAGGATGGAATTTTGTGACAGGGTCAGAGACGTACCTGTCTTCGTGGAAGAGCCACGATGACCCTGCTCGAGGCGCGTTCACCTCTCGCCTCGACCCTACTGGATATCCACAGCTGCTGCTGAAAAGGGGTGCAGATGTGGTGCACAGAATCGGCCCACGAAGCTCGAGAGAAGATACAATGAGCATGTTTTCAGTTGTGATGGATGAGAATGAGGTGTACTATGAGGTGTATAATGTGTACCTTCCATTTGTTGTGAGGTTTACAATTGATGAAAGAGGTGAAGCAAGATTTTGGAGATGGGATGATGGAGCAAGCGCATGGATGCTTCATCTAAAGTTGGGAGCAGATAGATGTGATGAATATGGCATGTGTGGTGTAAACGGTGTTTGTGATGTTGGGAAATTGCCTTTTTGTAGGTGTCTTGATGGTTTTGTTCCGAAAGATCCCGAAGGGTGGAGTAAATCAGACTGGTCTAGAGGATGCATTAGAAGAATGTATATCAGCTGTCATGGAGGCAGATTCTTGAAGTATACGTGGATGAAGCTGCCAGATGCGAAGAGTTCTTGGAACAACGCAAGCATGAGACTTGAAGAATGCAGGGCAGTGTGCTTGCAGAATTGCTCTTGCAGTGCATACGCGCAGTTGGATGTTGAGAGAGGAATGGGATGCTTGCTTTGGTATGGAGACTTGGTTGATATTAGGACTCTAGCTCTAGGTGGGCAGGATATTTACATCAGAATGGCTTCTTCTGAGTTGGGTGAGAATTTATGGTGTTTAAATTGTTAAATCTATTTGATTGTTGAAGAAAATCATGCCTCTAACTAGCCAATGAAATGTATCTCAGGCCACTCTAAAGGGGCAAGGGCAAGGATACTTATCGCGAGTTTGCTGTCAACAATGGGAGTTGTTGTTTTAGGCCTTGGTCTGTTTCTGCATATTAGGAAGAAGAGGATAAATGAAGCAAAGAGGAGAAAAGGTTCGGACTAAAAGGATTAGATTGCATACGTGTTGTGTGATCTTTTATGTTTTGAAATGTAATAGGTGGGCCTCTGCAATTATCCAAGAAAATCTTGATTCTGTTTTTCTTGATGCAGGAATATATAATGGAAGTTCTGGGGAAGAGTTGGAGATACCATTTTTCAAGTTGTCAACTATTCTGGAAGCTACTAATCACTTCTCAATCGAGAACAAGCTCGGGGAGGGTGGATTTGGATCTGTTTATAAGGTAAATAATTCTTGTCATTGCTAGACTCAACATAGTTTTCGATCTTGATAAGGAAGCATTGCATTTCTGTTAGTAAAGCTGCAGATAAAAGGCTTTTGAACTTCAGCGAAAGAATAGAAACAAAACTTGAACTTGCAAAATGCAGAAGTTATCTACAAATTTAGAAGTAACACAGTTATATGATGGTTCTGATATCTAAACTCTGCAACTGCATTCAAAACAGATACTGATATTATCATTATAGTATCAAACTCGAGGCTCATATAAATTCCTATGAATTCTGATTCAAATTTGTATAGATTAGTCATAAATATAAGTGATGTGTGGTGTCTCAGGGGACTCTGCAAGGAGGGAAAGAAATTGCAGTGAAAAGGTTATCGCGGAACTCCTTACAAGGACTGGATGAGTTGAAGAATGAAGTTTTGTTCATAGCCAAACTTCAGCATCGAAATCTTGTGAATCTTGTGGGATTTTGCAACCAGAGAGAGGAGAGTATGTTGATCTATGAATACATGCCTAACAAGAGCTTGGACTTGATTTTATTTGGTAAGTATGATAATAATTTTGTACACTCAATTCCAAAATCAGCTTACATGTTCAAGAATTCAGACAGCATACTGCTAACTAACTACAAGAACAATGTTGGACAGATGAAACTAAAAGAAATGTACTTGGTTGGAAAGAGCGACTCCATATCATCAATGGAATCGCCCGGGGGCTGATGTACCTCCATCAAGATTCAAGATTGAGAATCATCCATCGCGACCTCAAAGCCAGCAACATCTTGCTAGATTCCGACATGAACCCGAAGATCTCAGACTTTGGCTTGGCTAGAAGCTTCGCAAGGACTGAGGTTGTAGTCAAGACACGACGAGTGATTGGAACATAGTAAGAGTTCTAGCAACAAGACCACTTGTAAAATATTTGTTAGAAATATTTTTTTTTTATCTTCTAAATGTATACAACATTGTAGTGGCTATATGTCTCCAGAATACGTGGTGGATGGCCTATTCTCAGCAAAATCAGATGTGTATAGCTTCGGAGTCCTAGTGATAGAAATCATCAGTGGCAAAAGAAACTGGGGATTTTCCCACCATGCCCATAATCTCAACCTTCTTGGACATGTAAGTACATTTGCTAATACTACTGACTTATTTCGGGGAGTCGAAAAGTTGACACTGAAGCTCCTCTTTTTTGCTCCTATCGAACCCCTAAACTTTTGAAAAGGTAGCATCTAGCCATCTTTAGATGGAAAAATTAACAGTGTCAAAGGTGTGTTAGGATTAATACAGTTGATTTTTCCGTCCAAAGAAGGGAGTACGAATAATTTGTTAGCTATGGACTAATTTTAACAGGCGTGGACGCTTTATAAAGAAGGGAGGCTATTGGAACTAGTCGATGCTTGTGTAGGCGATCCAACGAGCTTTTCTCAAGTCATGAGAAGTATTCAAATAGGCCTATTATGCGTGCAACAAAATGTAGAAGATAGGCCAAGCATGTGTGGTGTGGTTGCCATGTTAGAAAATGAAGGTGTGATTCCTCAAGCTAAGCAGCCTGGTTTCTTCACTGCAAGAGATGTTCTTGCTGCTCAGGCTCCAACTTCTGGGGACAGAGAGAATTCGATAAATGAAGTCACCATTTCGACATTTGAGCCTAGATAGATAGATATAACATGATCTGGTACTAATATCTCAATCCAGATTCTCTGTTCCAATTTTGTATTAAATACTGTATAGCATTTCTTTATTACGCATGCATATGTTCACATTAATGAGTTAATTTTATTTTATGTACTTTAACCTGTCTTGAATCTTGATAAGATATTAGAAACTTCTATTATGTGGTGAAATAATAGAAGGAATTGCATGAAAATACTATTTATTCAGATATATTCACATAGCAAAAGTGATCATTTTCAGTTCATTCTTCAACGAGATAGCAATTTTTGTAACTTTCGCAATTCAACTACATCTGTCATCAACATTCTATCTCTAGGAATCTCTAGGAATCTATGAATATTACAAGAAGTGTGTTGGCACCACAATATACAACAATATAGAAGTGATGTGTGGATGAAAAGTCTAATGAATGGGTCCCAAAAGATTAATTCATCATTTTCAGGAATTGCAGCTTTCAGACATCCGTTGCAAGCGTATTCTTCAAGCCTATTCTATCCACCCATATTCATAATTGCTTTTAGATCCCGTAGTTACACACTCATTAATGTTTATAAAACCTGTAGATTTTATCATGAAAGCTTTAGTTATGTAACGCCCCAATCCCGGAAGAATAGTGACAAGGGACAGGTGCGTTACTAAGGGGAAGGGGTTGTTGCATAAAGACAATTATATAAGTAGGGTTAGTGCTTCAATCATTTAGACAGTATAATCTCTATAACTGTAATAGAATCACGTACTAAGACGTTTAGAAAGAACCTGAATAAATTATCAATCATCAAAGGAAACGTATCCCACCAATAAATTGTAAAGGCACATCTCAACAATAAACACAAATCATAATATGATTCAAACAATTGAAGATAAGCTATATCAGAGTAAACGGAACAAGCGCAGAGCATCTTTATTAAACTTAAGCAAATTATTTCAAACTACTTCATTGTTTTAGAGTATCTAGGATCTCTAAACAACACAAAAAGAGCAAGCATATAACAAAAAGCTAGCCCTTGCCTCAACTCCGTCATCTTCCAGCCCACCTCTCAACCTAAAAATATTTAGAAAAGATTTGGACTGAGTACTAGTGTACCCAGTGGAAAATTTTGATAAACAGTTCACAATCATTTTATAATTATGAATATCGTATCCACACAAGTATAACAATGGAAATGTTTCAAATCTAAAAGCATTTCGTGTATACAAAGCTTCTTTTAACCTTACTTGCACGCTCTATCTCAACTATCTCTTCCTATAGTGTCTTAACTTATATACACGTCCTCCAGCCCAGCTGTCTAATAAAGGATAGTGTATACGGTCCCAAAGCTTTAAGGATCCGAACTCGAGTCTAGTTAAGCACTCAATATTTTCGTAGGACGCGAACAGTGAGCTAAATCATTTTGATACAGATATTCATGCTTCACAATTGATAAACAGTTGGGCTTATTAGCTGAACATAATTTAAGAAAAATATATAGCCCACTTGATAATAATGAGCGCGTATAATTGACTGGCGAATCACAAAGTGGACAATGGTCCTAATTAGCCCGCACCTAGTATCAAAATAAATTCAAATAAATTATTTAGGCCAATTATAATTCTAATATATGTGAAAATCCAAGATTTATGATCCTAAATAATTAATTTATGAGGTTCTAGACTTAATAGAAAAGTTAGACAAACTTTTTGGGCTAAATTCATAATCAAATAATTTGGGAGTCTAATAGCAACTTCTATACAAAATTAGAACATGCTAATATGTAAAATCTGATAATAGAAGTCCTTTATTAAACTTTATTTATTTTGCAAGAAGACCCCTCTCTCTTTTCTTCCTAATCACGTGAGGTAATAACTTAGAAATAAAAATTCTTAAATTCATCTCCATCTCTCCTCTCACTCACTTTCTCTCTCTCGACTAGAAATGGAGATCCAACATGGAAATCCCCAAATTGAAATTTCTTGTCTAAATCCCTAAATTCAATCTTTTTTTTCTTCATTGCAAAACCATGATAAGAAGAACTGGACATAAATCAAGAATACCCAAATTCCATTCCCAAAATCCCTAATTTTTCTTCCCCTTTTTCTTCTTCTTTTTTTTTTGTTCCGACGCCGACGACGCGAAGACCCTGACCCCAACCTGGAGCCGCACCTGCTGCAACCTAGCCTGACAACTCCAGTTATGAAGCAGCTCGATGCAAATTCAACCACAACGACAACACGACGCAAGTTCTCCGGCGACTCGACTTCATCCGGAGCTCGGTACGATGCCGGCGACTGACCGACGAAACGCAGAACTCAGAATAGCATCGCCGAGACCCGAGCCCAGCCTACGTTGCCCTCCTCTGCTTCGATTCCCACTAGTTCAAGCTCGACGAAAACCCTCTGTCCGACTCAACCCACGACTTCTCTCTCCATTTCTATTTATTTTTCTTAATATTTATTTGTCTATCTGAAATCTTATAACTAAATTTCTGAATTCTCTTGAAATGTGGAATTGTGTGTATGTGGGATGAAATTGATGGTGGAGCATGTTTTGGTGTTGCTAACTTAGAATGTGGGAATTGAAAGCACGTAGGGGCCTGGATTTTTTTTTTAATAAACTTATGTAATTAGCATAAATATGTTGCAATTATGTATATGAATTTTTGAACATGATATGCAGCCAGAATAGGTGATTACTTGATTTTGGTTTTGATTGTTTTGGTTAATTGAAATTGGGGAAATATGCTGAGGTAAATGGGTGTGTAATTTATACAGCAAATACATAAAATTGAATTAAAAATAAGCTTACCCAGAGGAGTGAGTTTGTTGTATCCCTGTAATTTAAAGATCTAAGCAGCTGAATCTTAATTATGTTGTGGATTTGATCTGAAACTCGATTTTTGGCAAAAGAGTTTGGAGCAATGGTTGGTTAAGGTATCTGTTCTTATGTTAAATTGCAGACATATTCATGAGATTTGATTATCAGACAGAAGGACGTGTGTGTTGCTGACTTGGTTGGAATGGAGAATTCAGGCTACGTGTTTAATTAATGGAGAAGGGGAAACAATCATCGTTATCATAGTCATTTTTTAATTAATTAATTTTTTTTGTATGCAAAGACTCTTAAAATTAAAATAAATAAATAAATAAATATAATTAAATCTTACCTAAATAAACAAGATCCCAAAAACATTTTAAAGCTTGAAAGTAAACTTTTTTTAAAATTCATTTTAAAGCTTGAAAGTAAACTTTTTTTAAAATTCAAATATTTCTAATACTAGGGGCGAAATTTTAGATTTCATCACGTCCAACTAATTCTATCGAGTTTTATCAAGTAAATTAAAATTTGATATTACAAATTCACCTACGACCACTCTCCGAATACACTTGTATAAATCTAATTGGTTTGCAAACAATTTATAATATTACTATTTATAATAATAATATTTATTTTAAATAAATTTTGATTTATTTGGATAGGATTTAAATATAGGATTATCATTAGGTCCTGATATGATTATATTCGAACATGTATCCAGGTTTCTGAATAACAGTTATGAGAATGTCTCGGAGTATCTCTAACTCTCTCAACGTCACACTTCACCTGAAAAGGGGACCTATGAGGTTCCGTTTCCCTCCCTAGCTTACCCTTAAGGTAATCATAGACTATTATTTTAAATTTTGAAAAGTACGGGATATTACAAGTTATTGTGTAACACCCCGGAAAAATATAGTATTTAAATTTATTTTATAAGTTAGAAATTTCATAAAATTAGAATCTAAATTTTTTTGGGCTAGTTGATCATAGTCCTAGAGACATTATAGTTCCAAGAAAAGTCTCGACCTTTGTTGAACATCTAAGTTAAAATTAGAATATATAATATCAAAGTAGAAGTTAATGGGATCATTTTGATATCAAGATCATTCAAATCGGACTTCATTTGACCACCCAATTGAATTTATATTATTAAAACACTTTGAAATCAATTTATTCCACCAAGCTCCAACCTTATAAATTCAAGCTCAATAATTCTATTCATTTAAACACACTTTTCCAACCAAGCTCAGTCTCATTTTCAATTACTCTATTAATAAGATATATGTGTTATACATGCCCTTGTTATTAGAAAGGCTCAAGATAAAGATATTATTTAATTAATTTCTCACCAATGCATGTTGGCCATTTGGAATTCATTGGGAGTGTTTAGATGTCTAATAACTAAAAGCACTTATGTGTGCTCATAGATAATAATATATATACATATATACATGCTTAATCATATATTTAGATAGATATAGGGTAGTGCACGTGTGAGTTAGGAGTGTGTGCATAGGATTGCTTCAAAATAATAATAATAATAATAATAATAATAATAATAATAATAATAATAATAATAATAAATAAAATTTTGAGACCAATCGAACATGGTCACTTGTGAAGCAATTAAAATGGATTGGTGTACTAGATGTTGTACACGTGTGGAACAAGGGAACATATCAATATATATATATATATAATTTGGAGTATGGTTTCATGTGAGGGAATTAATACATATATCCTAGCTAATGCTCTAAAAGTTTAATAAATCCAAAAAAAAATTATCTGTTAATTGTTATGCGTCATTTCTCTCGGTGCAATTTTACAAGACCATTCCTCACTAATTCAGCTATTGGATTCTAATTAATTTTAAATTATTTTAACCTCTAGTTACAAGTTCTATTTATTTATTTCAATTCTAGTTTAATCCTTGAAAATTAAATTAAGATTGTTATAAAATACAATTAAGTTATATAATTTTCAAATGTTATATTTTGCCCCAAAAGAAATTCTAAATATTATAATTCACTCCTGGGTGTTAAACCAGACTTCTTAGTCATTGAATTTAATTCACTATTTATATCTCTTCATTTTGGTCTAGAAAGTTCGATAATTTCTCAATCAGGGTCGCTAAGTTGATTCAATCCGTCAAATGCGCATTATTTGCCCATTTGACTCTATTTAAATTCAAAACGATCCCAAGGCACAGGAAATTCCTACTTAAATTATTTAGAACCTAAGTTATTACCTTAATGACCTATTTGAGATTTCTAAGCTAGAATTTCAATTTTATAGGTCAAGACGAACGAGAAGCATAATAGCATCGCATAAAAATTTCACTGCACTTTGAGATCATCTAGGTGAGTTTTTTTCTATAACTCACAACTATGTTTTAAATTCGTCCATGAAAAGCATGTTAAATATTTTAATAGCATTGTTTACGCAATGATTGGATGTTTTGAGACTTCATGCATAGAGGAATTCCGACTTACAAGCATAGACAGTTTACTTTGTGACTAAATGTCTAGATAAGTAACCGTAAAGTATTCATGTGATCACATTGGGTCTCTCATCCAATGAAGAAGAGTAAACTATGTTATAAAGTATGTTTATGATTGATTTTTAATCATGAAAGTATGACTTGGACGAATAATAATGCCCACTGAGTGTTTTCTGGCACTCAACCCAAATATTTTCAAATGATTTCAGGTCTTTGAGATCAAGCTGGTTGATGATGAGCTGTTGGAGTGGGTTTGATGGTTGACCCTTATGTGGTTTTTGCCTAAAACTATCTTTAAACTTATGTTTGTATGTTAAATATTAAATGCTTTCGTTGGTACTCTGCAAACCTTTTAAGTTTGAAAGTTGTTGACCCTAATGGTGAATTTTTGATTGTATATACAAATATTTTGAAGGTATATAAGGGTTGGTTGTGGTGTTTTAAAATATGTAGCCTGATTTGCTATGTATATTTCTTGTTGACAGGTCATAATTTGGTTATGTGTGAGTTAGTGATTTTGAAAAGTCTTGTTGAAAGTTGACTTTGAAAGCACCTGAGTGTGTGGTTTGAACATTTTTAAGTTGAGATGATGCCCGTTTATAAATTATTTATAAAGTTAATTTAATTTCTTAAAAAATCTTTATCACGTAAGCATGTATGTATGTCTTTTGGTGACGTTGTGGTCCTACTGGGACTGGAGTGTTACATATTGCATCTCTAATTACAGCGTCGATCGGGAGATGATACATCCTAGGTGTTGTTCAAAGTAAGGATGAGGTTTTATTTTATCTAATTTTTTGTTTGAATTTTTAAAGTGTGGGGATTATGAGGATGAAATGGTCATTTTAATTAAATTTTGGGTTGTATAGAGAAAATTGGGGGTTGTAAGTAGAATCACCCTAAAAACAATATTGATATTCTATTTTGGCTACTTCAACATTTTCCTCAAAATAATACATCTATTTCAAAAATAAACAATTTGCAATAGATTCTTCACGTAAAAAGACTTGATCATGCTAAATATATACTCCATCTGTCTCATTTTTATAAGTTGATTTGATTTTTTTAATACAACTAGCATAGATAACGTGCGTTGAACGCAATTATTATACTTTTATTAAATAATATTGTAATATATAATTAATATTTATAAAGTATATTATAATTATAAAATATCAAATTTAAAATAAGATTATATTAAGCATATTAAAATAAAGGAAAATTATCAATTTAGGACCTAAAAGATGAAAACTTTCAATCCAATACATAAAAAATGAAAATTGTCAATCCATGACATCAGAAATCATAAATTTTTATTTTTATTTCTTTTTATTTTTTAATTAATTTTATATTAATTTTCAACAAAAAATCATTTATTAATTATCTATTAAATCTAATAAAGAAATTGTTAAAATTAATTAAAAAAATCAAAATTCGTGATTTTTGAGATCCTGAATTTATAATTTTCATCCTCCGAATCCTGAATTGAGAGTTTTCAATTTTCTAGTTTTGAATCAATAGATTAATCATCTTTCAGATCTTGAATTGATAATTCTCCTAAAATAAATTATTTTATATAAAATATAGCTCTTTATGAGAAATGGTTATACTTTGTAAACTATTACTTTTTCAGAATGAGATGGATTATTTTCCTCAAAAAGAGGGAAAAATCGATACTTATGCAATGAAAATGTCATAGATAACATAATACAGAAGCCCATAAAAAATTGAATGAATACGGAAAAAAAATAAAAAAAACGATTGACAAGATTATTATAGTAGAAATTTCAAAGCATGCAACCATATAAAATATGAATTTGCAGAAATTGGATGACGAATTATTGATATGGGGCTGCATTTTTTTCTTCTTTATTTACCAAAACGTTTTAACTTAAATTTAATTAAGACTACAACTTAATCAAAAATATAGGTTAAAGAGCCAAAAAGAATATTGAAGTTATATTTTTATTTTTTAAATTATTAGGGGCTATACGGAGAAAATGGGGGGGGGGGGGGTTGTACATGTAGTTTTTATTCAATTAAATTGAAGAAATCCAAAATATTAATGCAATATTAATAGCTTATATAGTAATAGTTCTCAGTTTTTATATTTTAAATATATCACTACATATGTCAATGTAAAAATAAATAAAATACAACATTATTTAAATAACTTTAAAATAATAAAATAAATCAGCAAATATGTTTGCCCATTAAATAATAGATCAAATGTAGAAGTAGAATGAGTTACGAAAAAATATAAAGTCATATCCAAACAAAACATAAAAGTACATGAATCTGAAAAAGTTTATTATTTGAGTAAAATGAACTATTTATCAGCATATGATATAATTTAAATTGATATATATAATTATATCAACAAGTACATTAATATTTAGAATTAATAATGTGTATATCATTAATATGTATTGATCATCACTATAGTGTAAAAGATAACATAAAAATATGAGAGTAAATTTCACTTTTGGTACCATTAAAATAAGGTCAAAACACTTATAGTCCTAAAAGTTACTTTTTTTGCTCCCAAATGATATTTTTTCAACAATTTTGGTCACATAAGATATTTTTCCAACAATTTTAGTCTCATAAGATATTTTTCCGACAGTTTTTGTAACACCCCGGAAAAAAAAAATATAGTATTTAAATTTATTATATAGTAAGAAAAGTCTCGACCTTAGTTGAAATATCTAAGTTGAAATTAGAATTTATATTATTAAAGTAGACATTAATGAGATCATTTTGACATCAAGATCATCTAAATCGGACTTCATTTGAGCTTCCCATGAAATTTATTCAATGTGATATTTTGAACTCAATTTATTCTATGAAGCCCAATTTTAGAAATCCAAGCCCAATTAATTACTCACTTTTTGGCCCATCCAACTTTGTCAATTCCAACCATTTATTATTGGACCTATTTATTGGAGAAGAGAATAAGTTTATATCAATTATTAAAGTCCATTTGAAAAGTTTGAAACATTAACCTATTGTTGTCATTTGGAATCCATTTAACAAGGTAAATGTACACATGTACACGTGTACATATATATATATATATAATAGGTTTAATGTAGTAAAGGAATGATCAAATGAGAATAAAATAATAATAATAATAAAAGTAAGTTAATAAACTAAAATTTTACCACCAATCAAATTTAGCCATTTGGGAAGCAATGGAAATAGAATAGTGTAGCTAGAGTACACGTGTAATACATATATTATATGTTGTATGTATATATAAGGGGTTTGGCTATGCTATGGTTAATAAAAAACAAAAAACTAAAGCTATAGTTTAAAAAAAAGAGGGGCGAGAAGAAGTAAAGAGAAAGGGTAAATTCCTAGTACCAAATCTTTTCTTTCATTTTAAGTTTTAGTCAAATTGATTGTTCAAATTTTATAACTTTTATGTTGTTGTAAACATAATGCTATAAGTCCTATCTCTATGATTTTTCAATTTTAATTCAATATTATTTGATCCATTTAACTTAACCCATATAATATATTAATGGAGCCCAATTACCAAATTCATATTTTTCTAATCTTAGTTTAGTACTTGGAGATTGAATTAGGATTTTTAAAAAATATAATTAAATCCTATAATTTACAAATATTGTATTAGCCAAAAGAAATTCTAAATATTATAATTTACTCCTAAGTATTAAACCAAATTTCTTAGTCATTGAACTTGGTTCAATTCATCTTTATCTATTCAATTATGTTGTGAAGTTCGATAAATTCTCAAATAGGATCACTAACTTGATTCAATCCGTCAAATGCGCATTATTCACTCATTTGACTCTATTTCAATACCAAATGATCCCAAGATATAAGAAATGATTACTTAAGTTATTTTTTACCTAAGTTATTATTTTATAGGCTTAATTAAGGATTCTAAGTTAGAAATTTCAATTTTTTTAGGTCGAGACGAGCTGAAAGCATAGTACCATTTCACGTATAAATTGCAATGCACATTGAGATCATCCAGGTGGGTTTTTCTATAACTCACAACTATGTTTTTAAATTCGTCCATGAAAAGTATGTTAAATATTTTTAATAATATTGTTTAATAAATGATTGGATGTGTTGAGACTTCATGCATAGAGGAATTCCGACTACAAGCAAGACGGTTTACTTTGTGACTAAATGTCTAGATAAGTAACCGTAAAGTATCATGTGATCACATTGGGTCTCTCATCCAATGAAGAAGAGTAAACTTTGTTATAAAGTATGTTCATGGTTATTTTCCATGATTTATGCAGTATAACAGTTTTAAAGCATGAAAGAATGACTTGGACGAATATCAATGCCCACTGAGTGTTTTCTGGCACTCAACCCAAATATTTTCAAATGTTTTCAGGTTCTGGAGATCGAGCTGGTTGATGACGAGGTGCTGTAGGGGGTTTGATGGTTGATCCCTGTGTGGTTTCTGCTAAAATCATCTTTAAAATCTTGTCAGTATTTAAATATTAAACGCTTCTGTTAGGACTCTGCAAAACTTTTAAGTTTGAAATTTATTGACCTCAGTGGTCAGATTTTGATTGTATACACAAATATTTGAATGTATAGAAGGGTTGACCATTGAACTTTTAAACGTATGACCTGATTGGCTATGTTTATTGCCAGGTCATAATTTGATTATGTGTGTGTTAATGATTTTAAAATCCTTGTTGAAAGTTGACTTTGAGGACGCATGAGTGCGTGGTTTGAATATTCTTAAATTAAGATGCTGCCCATTTACAAATTATTTGTAAAGTTAAATCTTATCTTTTGAAAAGTATTTATCACGTAAGCATGTACGTATGTTTTTGGTAACGTTTCGGTCCTAGTGGGACTGGGGCGTTACAGTTTTAATCCCAAACTAACTAAGATCTTTGTTGCGCTAGACAACACAAATTGAATTTCAGATAAAATGACAGGATGCCTAAAATTTGTAATGCATGTTGTTTGTTTTCATATGCATGAGACACATCTCAGATTCACCAAAAATGTTAGTTTGGGACTAAAATTGCCGGAAAAATATCTTATGAGATCAAAATTGTCGAAAAATATCATTTGGGATCAAAAAAGTAACTTTTGGGACTACAAGTGTTTTGACTCTATTCTAATGGGACCAAAAGTGAAATTTATCCTAAAAATCTATATTCTATATTTACATGCAATATATATATATATATTACATGTATATATATATGTATGTATAATTACTTGTGAGTGTAAAATTCAAATTGATATATTCTCTTATAAATAATATTTAAATAATTATCTTTTATCATTTTAAAAAAATTCGTGTATAATTAATGATATTTAAGCCAATTAATCCTAATTATAATGAGTTGTGAAGCATATTTTGACAAAATAAGTAAAATTTCCATAACAATAGTTTTATGACTTGAACCGAATGACATTAAATTGCAACATAATTTTACAAATTAATAACTTTAAAAAAAAAACTCACTTTAATACAAACAAATAATTTGCTAAAATAATATTTCATTAAATGAATTGTTAAAAATATAAACACATAAGAGATAACTTGTTTGTGCACTTAAGAGTTCTACTAGGCTTTTTGAAATGAAATCATTACTATTCATAAATGCATGTGTATTTTGTCATTTTTTATATATATTTTAATTAGTTCAACAATATTCACATTATATTTTTTGAGTTGGGGATGGGGGGATTCTTACCCAAATCTCTCACCCTTATAAATGGGAGGAATTCCAACTAAGCTACATGTTAGTGATATCAATATTCACATTATTGATATAGGATGATGTGAATTAATAATTTACATGTAGAAATTAAGATTGAAGTATATTGATCAAATTATAGGGATATATAATTTTCAAATAAATTACTATATTTAACCTATTTTGCAATTTGACATCCATAATATGAAAATTTAACATTAACAAATTGATATTAAAAATACATTTAATTTCTCAATTTAAAAACAAAGTTTTTTTTTTTACATAAATATATGATCAATGTATTTATGGTTAATTTGTAATTCATATCAAATAAATATATAATAAATTAAGGATATTATCTATTGCGGCCTAGGATTCTATATTAATTTTATTTTATGTAATTGAAAGAAATATAAACATACATATATATGTTATCATTCGAAATTAACATCAATTCATTTTAACTCACTTTTTAGAGTGGATACTCTTTTTTTCAATCAAAGGTTCCCCCATTGGGGTTTCACTATGTTAGGTTTTATTGAGATATACCCTTAATGTCTTGTTTTGAGAATTTGGTCTGTCAATTTTTTGGTTCCATTGTTTGTTTCTTTTTCTTTTTTATCAATAAAACACAATTAATTCAAGCATCATCTGAAATTAAATACAAATTTTAATATAATGGAATGCATAATAATGTCTTAATGACTTCCATTTATCATATTCAATGAAAGCATCAATATATGGTCAAAATCTCACAATTTTATTTTTGTCAATAAAAAATACATGAATTTTTTTTCTTAATAAAACATACATGTAAATATATTATACTATTCTATTGTCTTTAAATAAAATGTATTATAAATATATAATGATGAAAAGAAGTGCCATAATAGCTAAAAAGTTGGTATCCATGTGAATATATGCCGTATTTTCCTCATTTATGTTGAATTATTTAAATTCAGCGTATTTTCAGACGTGGCCGCATCTCAATGGGCTCGGGTAATGACAGGGGTAGCATAGAATTTTCCCCGATCAGCCCCGGGTCATTAAGTTGTTGTGGAGTTTATGTAATGAGTCACCATGCATGGATAGCAAAATTATTAAAGCAGTTACAAGAAAATATTATTTGCCTCCATGAAAGAGCCAGATTCTAGTTAAATACTCTACTTCAACTAGACAGCCATTTTTTGTATCTTAAGCAATTCGGTAACAACACTTTTCATCGGCATCCTGTCTCTTGGCATCTCTTTTGAACATGTCACACCGATGCTCAAAATAGAAATCATACAATCCTTGAATTTCTTATCGTTCTTCATCTCGGATTTGGTATGGATTAGTGGATCCACGATTTCGAATACATGATCGGGCAAGGCAGTAGCAACGAAGCTGTGAAAATTAACACGATCATCAAAACTACCATCTGTCGGTCTTTTATTTGTGAACATTTCCAAGAGAACGATCCCAAAACTATATACATCTCCTTCCACTGAAACAGAGTCGCTCATGCCATATTCTGCACACACACACACACACACACACACACACACATATATTATATATTTGATAATGTACAATTTAATGATTTCATCTATGACTATACAATTTAGAGCTCATATTGAAATGAGAATTTTAATGAAATTATACACACACACACACACACACACACACACACACATACCTGGAGGCACATAGCCTAAGGTACCTCTGATTCCAATTGAACTGTTGCTTTCGTGTGGTGGGACTATGTTCGACACAATCTTGGCTAGTCCGAAATCGCCAACACATGCAGTCATATCATGATCCAGAAGAATGTTACTCGGCTTCAAATCACCATGAACAATAGATGTATCTGTGCCAAAATGAAGGTATTCGATTGCTTGAGCAATATCAATGGCAACATTGAGCCTTTGCATCATGTTAAGGCTCCTAATTTCTTCACCACCTTCTTCTCCTTGATGCAACCATTTTTCTAAGCTCCCATTTGCTTTAAATTCATACACAAGCGCTTTGAAATCATTCCCTTGAAAGTCTACACTTTCACAAACGCTCAATATTTTCACCAAATTTCTATGCCTCATATCTCGTAGTGCATTGCATTCTGCCACGAAGCTCTTAGAGGCTCCTCTAACAAGTAGATTAAGCACTTTGACCGCAACCAACGTCTCCCCATCGTCTAGAATTCCTTTATAGACAGATCCAAATCTGCCGAAACCAAGCACGTTCGTCTCGGAGAATCCATCTGTGGCTTTCAAGAGATCTGCATATGAAAGTCTCATAATCTCTACGCCAGTGAATGATGGCAAAGGAGCCGCATTTTTTAGAGACAAAATTGTTCGCTTGTAAATGAACAATGCACAAAGCATAAGGCATATGCCACCAAAAAGCAAGATTGGGATCAAGATTTTCAGTAAAGTTGACGAGATGAGTTTTTCTTTGTGGATATTCTTGAAGGGCATGGAGGAAGTTTCAACTCCCAAATTCCTCCACACAGTTCTTGATTTCCTTCAAGAGAAATCAAAGAATTATTCTTAAATACTCCAATGGTAGGAACCTCTCCATGCAGCCTGTTGAAGGACAAGTTCAATTTTTTAAGGTTGAGCTTTTCCAAGAATTCTGGGATCGGTCCAGACAAATTATTTGTTGAGAGATCCAAATCTTGTAAACCCATCAAAGCACCCATTTCTAGAGGTATTTCTCCTTCAAGGAAATTACCATTTAGATACAATTGTTCCAAACTCGTGCACTTGCCTATAGATCTTGGAACTGGTCCAGATAATCTATTATGGGACAAATCTAATGCTGCTAGGTTCTTCAAAGAACCAACTTCATATGGAATCGGACCTTCAAAGGCATTGTGAGAGAGATTGAAAATAACAGAAAGAGATGACAAACTCATAATTTCTGGAGGTATAAGGCCACTAAAATTGTTTAGAGAGAGATCCAATTCAAGCATGTAGGAGCAGTTAGCAAGACTAGGAGGCACATTTCCTGATAAGTTGTTATCAAATAATAACAAGTGACTCAAAATAATCAAGCTACCAACACTTGAAGGAATTTTTCCATGTATTTGGTTTGATTCTAGAGAGAGAAGGAAAATGTGAGCAGAGAAATTGGCTAGTGAGTCCGGCAATGACCCACTTACTTGGTTTTCACCAACCTGTAGAATTTCCAACTTGGTGGAATTGGTCAATGATGAAATGAAACTGGTATCATCTGTTATGAGATTTGAATTAAAAATATATTCTTGTAGATTGGTAAGCCTCCCGACTCTTGGCATTGGCCCCGTGAAATAATTCAAACTAAAGTCCACAATTTCAAGAGATGAAATATTTGAGATGGAAACAGGAATGGTTCCATGAAACTGGTTTAGAGTCAACAAAAGATCCTTGAGATTAGGAAGAGTGAGGCCTATTGTAGAGGG
The DNA here is from genome assembly GCA_026008535.1 of Perilla frutescens. Lineage (NCBI taxonomy): Eukaryota > Viridiplantae > Streptophyta > Magnoliopsida > Lamiales > Lamiaceae > Perilla > Perilla frutescens. The sequence goes on along the minus strand of BRKX01000010.1, from coordinate 45,275,915 downwards.
TATGACTCCATGTAGTTTATTTAAGGAAACTTCGAAATACTGTAGAGCTGTTATATTAAAGAAATCAGAAGGAATGGTACCAGTGAAACTGTTGCCAGCTAATAAGAAATATACTAAGCTTTGATGAGCAAGTAACTCTGGGATTTTTCCAGACAAGCTGCAAAATGTTAGAGCAAGCTCTTTTATAGAAGTAATATTTCCTATAGATGGAGGGATATAACCAGAAAGTTTGTTCAAAGACAATCCTAGAACCCTGAGTTTCCATAAAGAACCGAGCTCTGCTGGTATGTTTCCAGAGAGATCGTTGTCGACCACGTTAAGGACACGAAGATTTGCACATCGTGACAAGTTTCTTGGTATTGCACCACTGAAGGAGTTGTTGCTAAACTCGATAGACTCAAGTCTCCTTAAATTTCCGATTTCTTGAGGAACTGGGCCATGGAAGGTGTTGTTTTGGAGAATTAGGGTTGTGAGGAGAGAGAGATTACCTACGTGAGGAGAGAGAGAGCCCACCAGTCCTTGAGACCTTAAGTCTATCTCAGCGACTCTATCAGGGTGCCTACGACTGCAACTGACACCATTCCAGCTACAAAAAGGAGTTGTTTCGTTCCATGAAATCAGAGCTCCGAGAGGATCAATGGATCATCAACAATGGCAGACTTCAAAGCTAGCAATGAAAGTAAATCAGTTTCGTTAGAACTGAAGCATATTGCTGCTGCTGGGAAGATGGCAAAGAACATCAACCGAGGAAGAATTTCTGTCATGGAATTTGCTATACTTGATTTTGTCATGTACAAATTGATTTAGTTCGTGTATGTACATATACATACACATATTATATATATATATGACCAATTCTACCATTTATTAATTATTCAATGATTTGCTAATTTCCCACGATAGGCTGATATAAGCTAACAAGTTCTTATATGTTTTGACTTTTGAATCGGACAGAGATATGCAGGGGCGGAGCTACCTGGGAAAAAGGATACAACTACACCTCCAATTTTTTATGTTTTAGGTTTAGCTATTCCCAACCACCAAAAAATTAATATATGAGATTTATTTATATATAATCATATCTTATAATATTACTTTATCATATTTAGAATAATAAATCAAAAATCAAATTAAATAATTTATTATTATTACTATTATTATTTCTTAATTATTTTTATATTATTTATTTATTTTCAAAATATAATTTAAAAATATCTATTAAAATCAAATTTTGATAGCTTTTATAATTTTGTTGAAGAAAAATGAAAGTGGTGCTGAAATAAATATAACATAAAAATATGTTATAATATAATATAAAATATTTATGTATTTGATATAATTTAATATATTAAAATGAAAAATTGAAATGTTAAAGCGTTTTTCTATAAAGTAAAAATATTTTTATTAACCTATACAAAGTATTATATATTGATTAATTAAATATTTTAGAATAAAGTTTTTCAATAAAATAAATAAATTATAATTTGGTAAATTTTTTTAGAAAAGATCATATACTAAAAAAGAAAAATGGCGTTTAGAAATATAAAAAATAAATTAAGGTATGTGTTGATATTTATTAGCTACTACATACACTTTATTCAATTATAAGAAGATTTGAAATTACATAAAATATTTATTATATAAGATAAAAAAAAATTGATATTTCACATATCAATCATAAGAATCGTACGTCATTTCATTCAACCCCTCGTTCCATGTCTAAGGTAATTCCATTCATACTTAATTTCATTACCAATCACCTGCCCACCAATGATGAGCAACCAATGTGGGCGTGGCTGACATGTCATACTCGTCATCAATTTTTTATTTTATGTTTTTCATATTTATTTTCTGATATCGTCTCTATCCCTAGTTGACAGTACTGTACTTTCTTCTCTCTCTGCTGGCCGCCCCTCTTTCGATCAGCCATCAAATTATTTATGTTGTTCACACCTCCGACTACCCCACAACCGATTCAACAAAGTTATATGTCTTATTCATTGTGTTGTCATACATTGATCTTTACAAATGTCTTCGTTCTCTCTCCCGCCTTCTCTCCATTTTTTTTTTTTGCAAATTCTAATTTTTTGCTCTTTCTTCCATGTGCAATCTCTCTCTGCAAATCATTTTTTTTTTGTTTCCCTGTGTTGCGCGCTACTCTATCAGCCTTGGTTGATTTGTTATTCTTTGAGTTTGTGGGCAAAGGAAAATATTAGCAAAAAAATGATGAAAAAGTGCATTTCTTTAATAACATTAACCACCCAGAAATTTATAATAATTTTATAATTACAACCCAGGATCCTATAATAATTTTACAATTATGGTGAAAGTGTGAACCAATAAGTTTTGGGTGAGATTTTCTTGAATAGATTTTTATACAAAATTAGATTACTTATTTTTCTTGAAATTCTATCTCTTAAAATTGAATCAAGAATAATATTGATTCAATATTCAAGAACCAATCAATTCGTTTATGTTTGCCTCAAATCAGTGAATCAAGAGAGGAAACGGGCTATGTGAGTATTTAGCTTTGCAACTGTGGAACTTGAAGAATTTCACTATCACAAAAATAAAATAAAAATCAATCAAACTTATTATTTTCAAGAACATCGCTCCCGATTACAAATCGACACCTAAATATATATAATATTTCTTAGCCTATATGCCAGAAACTCCCGACAAACTGCCACGGCCCAATATGAGAAATGAAAATAAAGATAATGAAGGAAGACAAAGTAGCGACTCAAGAAAGAAAAAAAAAGTCACACAAAGTGGGTGAAAAATAAAGATCACGGCAAGCTCAGGATTGTTTGGTTTTATTTTGAATATCAATTTCCAACTTTTAGTATTTCCAATTTAATTTACGAAGTGTATTAATTTTTAAAAAATCATGTAATGATTTTATTTTGATGAATGATTTAATATTTAAATTATAGATTTGAAAATGAAAATATATTTATTTGATTGTATTTTCAATTTGAATTTGAGGTTGAGATAAAAAAAAGATAAATATTTGTGTGATTATGATGAATAGATGAATATTTAAATAATGGGTCCCACTGTGTGTGTGTGTGTGTGTGTGTGTGTGTGTGTGTGTATAGAAATGATATGCTGAGCGTCTTATTTGAGCGATTTTGGTGAGCACCCGTCCACGTCAGCTTTTTTTCATGATTTATTCTCCTGTGTGGCTGTGTCTCGCCCTTCTCTCACCACCTATGTTTTCTCTCTATTTCTCTCTCTCTCTCTCCCCGTGTCTCTCTCCATCTCTTCTAAGTTCTCATTAAATTCGTACATTTTCCCAACAATCTTAAATCTCTTATTCTCATTTATGTAACTTAACATTACATATCTCCTCTGCTTTGCAAATTCACATTTTGGTATTTTCCCTTTTCTCAGCAACTTTTTATGCGCCGATTCTATCTCATCGGTCGTTTCTTCTCAAATTCTTGGAAGTTAGAATTTTTTTGAACGCATTATGAATAAAAATTTAAAAATTTCAACACAATTCCATTAAAATTTATAGAATACTGTATTATTGATTCATAATTCAAGAATTGACTCAGCCCCTTTATAAATGACCAATAAAGTCATACAAAAATCACAAAACCAAATTGGAAAAACTCGAACAAAAATCTCAGCCATCCCATTATGCTTATCGATATGGTGTTCCAGACTATAGATGAACACTCAAATAATAATTTTGTTGGCTCAAATTCCTGAATCTCCTTGCACTTGACCATATTCCCCAACTTTATATTTCTGTATGTACAAAGTAGCAATGAGGGGAAAAATTCAAAATTCAAATATGGGTGAAAGGGAAAAGAGCAGAAGATGTAAACAAAAAATTAAGCATTATAAAGATGAGGAAAAATGGCAGAAGATGAGAAATTAAGGAGAAGGGGGGAGAGAGGGACAACACATAGTATAAAGAGAAGAAGAAAATAAGAATTAATAAAAGAATGTGTAAATTTGTTGTGAATATATGGGGAAAACTAAAAGATGTAAATTTGTTGAAAAGAGAAGATAGCAAAGTTACAGAGAGAAAGGGGAAAGAAGAAGACATGAATTTATTGAAAAGAGGAGAGAGAAGCAAAGTTATTGAGAGAGGAGAGAGAGAGAGAGAGAAGAGAGAGAGGCACAAAACTTGAGAAAAAGGTTGACGTGGATGTCGCTCATGTGAAGCGCCTATATTAGTCGCCTAGCATATCATTTCTCTCTCTCTCTCTCTCTCTCTATATATATATATTTCCAGAAGGAACCATACCCCATGTGAGAACCGAGAACCAATCTCAACCATAGATCTTGCCTATTTAGATGGTCAAGATCTGTTCAAAAATTAAAAAAATGCGGTGGCATAATTGTAATAACTCCGAACTTCACTGCCCCTGAAACTCGGCGAGGGTAAAATCGAAAATTTCAATGTATATGTGATTCACGCGTATATTTTTCAATTTAGGATTTTAGCATTGTCATTTCCTATTTTAGCACTGTGATGACTTATTTTAGCACTGTCAAGACTTATTTTAGCACTAACATGACCCTTGTTTAGCATGACAAGAAACTTTCAAACCAGCGTTCTTTTTGCGAAGAACAAGTTCAGATCCCACAATCTAAATCAAAATTATACACCTAATCGAAAAAATAGTTTCGTGTTCTTACCCAAATAGACTTGTTTACCGCAATCCTTGCAAGAAAACGCCAAGATTCAGTGAAGGACCACAGATGCACAAATTTAATTTTGCACTAAACGAATACAGCGATGCGATGCATAAGCAGAGCTCATCTACATATTTAATTAAAAATAGAGGCAGTTAGGTGAGTTGTTTGTTTTTATTAGTTTTCATCTCTCTTTTTAAATGATGTATAGTTCAAACATGAATGTGGAATTGCTATTTTGAACTTTCTTAAGATCTTCATTTGCTCCAACCTTCTTGCATAACATCTTTATGATTTTCAATTAGCTTGCAATATTCCAATTGTATGCATTGTTTTCTCTCCTTTGTTTTCAATATTAATGCATTTATGTGTTTATAATTTTCTATATGTATTGTGTATCTACATGCACATATATGTTAATGCAAATATGAATGCATGCATATGCTATTTAAATGAAATAAAAACAATGAAATGCACTTATACAAAAATATGCATATACACACACATATATAGCAGACTAAGATGCAAAATTTTAATAATTATATATATATATACATTCAATAATTTATAGCTTATATATATAGACAAAGTATATACATTAACCGTAGACAATGTATAAACTAAGTGCTAAAATAGTTCACAGTAATGCTAAAATAGATTACAACAGTGCTAAAATAGATCACAGTAGTGCTAAAGTATTTTTTCCATGGCAGTGCTAAAACAGTTCACAGTAGTGCTAAAATAGATTACAACAGTGCTAAAATAGATCACAGTAGTGCTAAAGTACATGTTAACAAAATGTTTTTTATAATACTCATTTGTTATTGCAAATGCTGCATTCATCATGCAAAATAATTCACGAATTTAATTATTATCTCCCTCTCTCTCTAGCTTCTTGTATAACATCTTTATGATTTTCAATTAGCTTGCAATATTCCAATCGTATGCATTGTTTTCTCTCATTTGTTTTCAATATTAATGCATTTCTGTGTTTATAATTTTCTATATGTATTGTGTATCTACATGCACATATATGTTAATGCAAATATGAATGCATGCATATGCTATTTAAATGAAATAAAAAAAATAATGAAATGCACTTATACATAAATATGCATACACACACACATATATAGCAGACTAAGATGTAAAATTTTAATATTTATATATATATATATACATTCATTATTTTATAGCTTATATATATAGACAAAGTATATACATTAACTGTAGATAATGTATAAACTAAGTGCTAAAATAGTTCACAGTAGTACTAAAATAGATTACAACAGTGCTAAAATAGATCACAGTAGTGCTAAAGTACATGACAGTGCTAAAACAGTTCACAGTAGTGCTAAAATAGATTACAACAGTGCTAAAATAGATCACAGTAGTGCTAAAGTACATGTTAACAAAATGCTTTTTTATAATACTCATTTGTTATTGCAAATGTTGCATTCATCATGCAAAATAATTCACGAATTTAATTATTATCTTCATCTCTCTATAGCTTTAATACTCTCTTGACTTAATTAAATTAGCTCAATCATCAACTATCAAAGCATTTTCATTGAGTAGATTATAGTTACATGACATCCAACTTAATTAATATGTTCCAAATTCTGTAGGTCATGTCGATTTCATTACTAAACTTGAATTTTCAATAGCTAAACAAAATAAAATATCAACAATAATCAATAAAAAGAAAATAAAAAGTAACAGTATTAAGAGTAATAAATTTGCAGTTTAATTTATTTTCAAGGATTTGGATAGGAAAAATTAATTTTTTTTATGTTTGCTATTTAATGCCATACACGAGAAAACGCAAGTGCAAAAATAAATGGAACTAATTTAAATATACACCATTTTTGCTCACTTTTATCGAATGTTCCTATCATTTTCCCTCTATTGTGCAATGCTCTCATCATCAATGTATCAACTTCCTTCTTGTAGCCATGTCGAGATTCAGCTCTACCAACAACAGTCAAATCCTTAATCAATGCGTGCTCATTCTCTTGCACAATTTCCTCTTCAATTCATTTAAAATCTGTTCAAGTCCAGCAGTGCTAAAACAGTTCATAGTAGTGCTAAGCTAGGTTACAACAGTGCTAAAATAGTTCACAGTAGTGCTAAAATACTGATAGTGAAAAATTCAAAATAACATCTTAATCAGCTTCATCAACCTAAGTGCTAAAATAGTTCACAGTAGTGCTAAAATAGGTTACAACAGTGCTAAAATAGATCACAGTAGTGCTAAAGTACATGGCAGTGCTAAAACAGCTCATAGTAGTGCTAAACTAGGTTACAACAGTGCTAAAATAGATCACAGTAGTGTTAAAGTACATGTTAACAAAATGTATTTTATAATACTCATTTTTTATTGCAAATGTTGCATTCATCATGCAAAATACTCTGTGCAAAACAGCTTTCTTTTGTAAAATATTGAAAGAAAAAAGTGTCTGTAGCATGACTAAATAGTAAAAAATTCGTAAACGACAATCGCTTTTAATCAAAACGGCATCTTCGCCAATTCTACAACATCTTTACGGGTATATGTAAAGCTTTTTTTAATTCTTCTGACGTTACATCCCAGCTTTATTTTCTTCTCACAAAAACAATTTAATTCCACATACAGTTGAAAAAAAATACTTTAATATAAAATAAAAACTGATCATCGTCTCAAATCATTGGGGAAGGAAAACATTACACGATCGATGCATGTGTAATCAAGCAAAAACACAAATAATCGTGATCGAAATCGGCGATGTTTTGATGCGTATCGTATAACCTAATCGACGATAGCAAGCGCGGATTTCAGATTACATCAATCCGTAGCAGATTAGAAATGCCAAAATCAAAGTGATCAACAGCAGCAATGAAGCACACACACACACACACATATCATCATCAATCACCAAAAAAATACGAAACAAGTAGAGATTCACAAGCAACAAACTAAAGTGAAACAGACGAGAGAGAGAGAGAGAGATGTTGGTGATTGAAAATGAATTACAGAACGAGAAGAGATTCATTCCAAATATAACATAATTCATGAATTACTAAAATACCATTGCTTCATTAAAAAGTCTAAAATATTACAATAATGCCACCGTTTTTTTTTTAATTTTGGAACAGATCTTGGCCGTCCAAATCAGATCAATCTGTGGCTGAGATTGGTTCTCGGTTCTCACATAGGGGTGTGGTTCTCACATGATCCCATCTCTCTCTCTCTCTCTCTCTCTCTCTCTCTCTCTCTCTATATATATATATATATATATATATATATATATAGGGGTTGGATCAAAAATACACTTTTTCCTGGTGTAGGAACTAGGAACCCATCTTATACCGTCCACCTAGATAATCTAATGGCTGAGATTAAATGTCAAAGTTAAGGCAAAAAAAAGGAGTCGGGGTTATAGTTGTCCAATCCCCATAAAAAAGGTTGATGTCATCACTTTTTTAAAAAAATCCTAAAAACTTTGAACGACCATAACTCACTCGTTTCAAATCGGATTAACGCAAATAATATATCAAATTAAAGATCTTTTCATACTCTTTAATTCAAGATCAGTCATGGATATATTTTTTCAAATAAATATAGACGAAATTATTTTTACTCGTGTCCAGCGCAAAAATATTTTCGTCAACATTATAATAAGTTGATAACGTATGCTAACAAAGCATTTGTTATATGCTAACATATTGCATTCATTGTGCTAATGAATGATTATCATATTGTTAACGTAGTACTCATACTTATATTATTATTATGATTTATTACATTTCAATTATGACTTATAATTATTTTTTATGATTTAATTTTTATGTTTTAGTTACTGTAGAGGTCTATTTTCGTTAAGGCCCAATAATAAGGTCCATATTCGCCCAAGGGCCACAGGGCCTAGTGGATAAGTACCGAAGTCCAGAGTTCGGAGGTCAAAGGAACCAAAGTTTGAGAGGGTGAAGATATAACGTAAAGGGCGAGCTTAGGCAGAGTTCGAACAATGAGACCAGGTCAAAGGTACGTTGGAAGATAAGCAAGACTCAGTCAAAAACCCTTAAAGGGACAAGAGGCTATCCCCAAAATATCAGGAAATCCCTTAAATATCGGAAAGAGATTGTGGCTTCATAGGATATAAATTGCTAAGGGGTAAAGAACAAGAGATGGCAAGAAAACTCCGACTAAATACGAAATTTTGATCTTTTGCTCGCCTGATTGATATCTCATTATTCTCAGTCAAGCTCGACATCATTCTTTGGCTATACGTAATCTTATAGGTCGCCAGAGCCCGAACCTAATACAAAAGTAATTGTAGAAATTGACATCTATAATTTGGCACCCATCGTGGGGCTCTGATCGACCATATCGAAGATGATTATCGACGGCCGAAGCATTACGATGCCAAACCCTCAAGATAACTGGAGGGAGGCGCCGGCTGTAACCCCTCCTACAGGAGGAAGCGGGGACGTTGCCCAGGTGCTGCGGGCGATCCAGCAACAACTCGACTCCACCGTTGTGGAACTCGCAGCCATTCAAATGGAAAATTCAGTCCCTAAAGCTCGGATGGAAGCATTCACTCATCCGAATCAATTTCCAAACGGACTCCACCGACAACCCCCGCGAACTCGAACGACCAGCCACCTACGTGAACAGGTACTTTTAAGCTCCGCTAACGAAATTGCTAACCAAAATATTGCAGGTACTAGCGAGGACCATCAACAACAAATAAATAAAGAGGGTGGCAATGATCCTTATCTTAGACCCCCTCCTGGGTTCAAAGGTATCGAAAACCAGCCTGGAATCGAGGTCGAGAACAAGCTGAAATGTCTGGAGGACATGCTTACACGAATCCCTGGGGTTCCTGCCCCCATCCGTAAGACGGCCCCGACAAGCTTCGCGGATTCTCCTTTTACAGATGAAATCAGCATCGTGGAGATGCCACCGAAGTTCGCATTCCCATCTATGAAATTGTTCGATGGCACTACCGACCCCGACGACCATATTACACAATACAAGTAGAGAATGTTCACCACCTCGATCCCGCGACAGAGCAGGGAGACCGGAATGTGTAAGGGGTTCAGAAGTAGCCTGTCCGGACCAGCTCTCCAGTGGTTCACAAATTTACGGAACTCATCGAACTCCACCTTCGTCCAGCTAAATGATTTGTTCGTCGAGCAGTTCGCTAGTAGCCGAAAGATCGAGAAACATGCCAACGACCTTTACACAGTGATTCAGAGACCAGAAGAGACCCTACGAAGCTTCATAGGATGATTTAACAGGGAAAAAGTGTCAATCCCAGGATGTAACATCGACACCGCCGTGTCGGCTTTCAGAAAAGGTTTTAAAAGGGGCTCAGACCTTAACAAAGAACTGGCCAAATATCCATGCAAAATGATGGAAGATGTCATCGCCAAAGCTTGGGCACAAATCAAATGGGAAGAAAATGATGCAAATTCGTCCAAATTCAAACCCCGAAATGATCCACCTCGCAGGGAGCACAAAACTCACATCAGAAATGAGAGGCATCGAGCAGACCCCTATCCTCGTAACCCCAGATTTGACCCCAGAGATAAGAAAACACCCGAGCGCCCAGACAGGAGGCTACCTGAGTACAATCTCTGCATAACACCTTCGGAAGCCGTAAATGCGATGAAAGGGCTCGTGCAAAACGTGAAATGACATCCAAAGATGAGAACGCCAGATAATGAGTGAGATAGGAGTAAATTTTGTGACTTCCACAATGATCACGGGCATCGGACAGACGACTGCATCGCACTCAGACTTGAAGTGATCGAGCTTCTCAAAAGGGGGCACCTGACCGACCTCCTGACCTCGAAAGAAAAGGAGAGTTGGAATCGAAGAGAAACCCATATGGAAACTCAACCCCCAGGACCTCCGAGAATCGATCGAACCGTAAATTGCATAACCGGAGGTTCGGAGATCAATGGCGTGTTGCAATCATCAGCAAAGAGACACTGCCGATCCCTCAAATATTCAGGGAACATACCCAAAGAAGCCGAATCTGGTGAACTAATCACTCTCAGCTTCTCCAGTAGTGAAGTATCTGAACTCTCACACCCACACCATGATGCACTTGTCATTTCTTTTCTAATATTGAACTGTTTAATTAAACGAACTCTCATCGATAATGGGAGTTCTTCTAATGTGATCTTCCTTAATACGTTGAAAGGAATGCAGGTAAAGAGAAACAAACATCGTTAAGAAGTCAACAACACTGATCGGCTTCAGCAGAGAACACAAGATGACCTTAGGACAAATCACACTCCCCACTTACATCGAGGTAGATAACCTCCTCACCAAATTCCAAGTGATAGATACACCTTCAGCATACAACGTGATTATAGGACGGCCCTAGATCCATAAACTCTGAGCGGTACCTTCGACATACCACCAAACCATGAAATTCCCTACTCCATGGGGGGTTCGATCAGTGCAAGGAGAACATGTATCATCCAGAGAGTGCTACGTCTCTACTTTCAAGCAAAAAGGATTCATTGAAGTCAACCAGATCGAGGTCAGATCAACCTCCGCAAGCGTAGAAGATCGAAATTACGAAGAACCAGAAGTCGAAGACCTCGATGAAGTGCAGATTCATCCCGAACTTTTAGATCACAAGGTGTCCATCGGGTCCAGATTGACCTCAGACATCAGGGAACAACTGATTGCGTTCCTCAAAGAGCACTACGACTGCTTCGCGTGGTAATTCGAGGATATGACAGATATCGATGCTTCCATTATAACTCACAAATTGTAGGTAGACCCGGAAAAAACTCCTGTCAAACAGAAAAGATGAAAATTCGCCCCGAAAAGGAATAAAATCATCGACGAGGAGGTAGGAAAACTATTGAAGAATGGTCACATCCGTGAGGTCCATTATCCAGAATGGTTAGCAAACGTCATGGTGGTTAAAAAGAAAAATGGAAAGAACCGGTTATGTGTAGACTTCACCGACCTCAATCAGGCGTGCCCCAAAGACTCTTCCCCTTCCCACACATAGACGCCCTAGTCAACGTGACGGCAGGTCACGAACTCATGAGCTTCATGGACGCTTTTTTCGGATACAATCAGTTCCTCATGCATCAAGAGGACCAAGAGAAGACATCATTCATCACACATCGAGGTATGTTCTGTTATAAGGTTATGCCTTTTGGACTAAAAAATGTAGGTGCAACGTACCAAAGGCTGGTAAATCGGATGTTCGAAGAGCTCATCGGAATAACAATGGAAGTATATATCGACGACATGCTAGTCATATCAGTACGAGCTCGGGACCATATCATGCACCTACAATGAAGCTTCGAAGTCCTACGCCGATACAACATGAAGCTGAACCCCGCTAAGTGCGCTTTCAAAGTTACATCGGGAAAATTTCTGGGGTACTTGGTAACAAAAAGAGGTGTCGAAGCCGACCCAAGCCAAATCAGAGCAGTTCGGAATATTCAACACCCTAAAAACCTGAAAGATGTCCAAAAACTGACCGGTCGATTAGCAGCTCTCAACCGTTTTATATCTAAATATACATAAAGAAGTCGGGCATTTTTTCAGACTCTAAGAAAGAACAAAGATTTCGAGTGGACCCCGGAATGCGCCAAGGCCCTCGAAGACCTCAAGGAATATCTCGTGAGCCCACCTCTTTTATCCAAGCCAATCGACAGAGAGGTACTCCTTGTTTATTTATCTGTTTCTATTAACTTTGTCATTGCAGTGCTTGTTAGGGAGGACGAAGGAAGACAGCACCCCGTGTACGATGCTAGTCGCTCGCTACTAGATGCCGAGACCAGATACCCGGAGCTCGAAAAACTGGCCTTAGCACTTACCATGGCTTCCAGGAAAATAAAACCCTATTTTCAAGGCCATTCAATAAATGTAGTCATAGAGTTCCCTTTAAGAGCTGTGTTGAGAAAGCCAGACCTCACGGGAAGATTGTCAAAATGGGTCGTCGAACTCGGGGAGTATGACATACACTACGTTCCCCGGACATCAATTAAGTCCCAAGTCCTATCAGACTTCATCGCCGATTTTTTCTACGAGGCCAAACCGGAAGGAGAAGTATTGATGAACATCGAAGATGAAAATTCAAAGTACTGGACCCTCCAAGTTGATAGATCCAGCACTTCGAAGGGGAGTGGTATGGGCATGGTACTGATCAATCCAGCAGGAATAATTACAGAGAGATCTATCCGATACGGGTTCAAAGCCACCAACAACGAAGCAGAATACGAGGCCCTCATAGTAGGATTGAGTTTGGTAGCTGACGTGTGAGCTAAAAGGATTCGAGTCATGAGTGATTCGCAATTGATAATCAACCAATTTGAAGGAGAATTCCAGGCAAAGGATTCAAGGATGGTATCATACTTCGCGGTCGCAAAACAGACGCCGGCCAAGTTCGAGAAGATTGAAGCCCAACACATCACTAGAGAGGAAAATCGCCACGCAGACACGTTGGCTAACTTGGGATCAGCCATATAGACTAATCAGAATAAAAACATCCAGGTCCTATACGCCAAATGGCCCGCCGTATGAAAGGTTAACGATCCCGAAGTCTTATCCATCGACGTCGAAACAAACTGGATGACCCCTCTATGCAGATTCATAACAGAAAATGAACTCCCCGAAGAGCCCACCGAAGCAAGACGGATCCAGGCAAAAGCTCCAAAATTCACCATGATCTCCGGATCCTTGTATACAAAATCCTTCTCAGGACCATATTTGAAATGTGTAAGCCCGACCCAAGCAAAGTATATCCTAACCGAGCTCCACGATGGCGAATATGGAAACCACTCAGGACATAGAAGCTTGGCAAACCGAACATTAACGGCCGACTTTAACTGGCTAACCATGAGGGAAGACGCCAAAAATTATACCAAAAAATGTGATAGATGCCAGAGGTTTGCCCAGACAAGTCACATGCCGTCAGAACGTCTACACACTGCAGCCATACCTTGGCCGTTTATGAAATGGGGAATGGATATTGTGGGCCCGTTACCAAAGGGGTTGAATCAGAAATGCTTTATCTTGGTCGTGACAGATTACTTCACCAAATGGGCTGAAGCAGAGGCCTTCATGCAAATAAGAGACATCGAGGTATGTAGTTTTTTGTGGAAATTTGTTATTTGCAGGTTCGGAGTCCCTAAAGAAATAGTCACCGACAACGGCTCCCAATTCATAAGCTCAAAATTTCAAGATTTTTGCCGCCATTGGAACATCAAGCTCTCTTTCTCCACACCAAGATACCTAGCCTCGAACGGTCAAGCCGAGGCCACCAACAAAACAATCCTGAACACCCTGAAGAAAAGGCTCCCAGAACACAAAGGACAATGGGTCGAACAACTCTCAGGGGTCCTCTGGTCTTATCGAACAACCGCCCGGACCGCTACGGGAGAGACCCCTTACGCTCTCGCCTATGGTTCAGAAGCAGTCCTCCCAGCAGAAGTAGAAATAGGGTCAGCAAGAACTGAATGGTCAGATAAAGCCAATAACTTCGAGCTCGAAGCCAACCTCGACACCATCGATGAACTTCAGGACAAAGCCGCAATGAAAATGTCTGCCTACCAGTAGATGATAAGAAGGCATTTTGATAGAAACACGAGACTGCGAACATTCAAAACGGGAGATTGGGTACTAAGGAAAGTGTTTCAGAACACGAAGGAAAGCGGAGCTGGAAAACTAACCCCAAACTAGAAAGGCCCCTATGAGATCGAGAAAGTTATAGGGAATGGGGCTTACAAGCTCCGATCGAGAGAAGGGCGTTCGATAGCCAATAGCTAGAATGCGATACACTTAAAACAGTATCATTTCTGAACTCTTCAATTCTTTATTCCTTAATTATCGCTACATTATTTACTGACTTGGGCGTCAGAGTGACTAAAAGAACCCGAAGCCCAGGGGTCTCGACCCCTGCCTTCCAGCAAGATCGAGGGAAAAAACCGGCCTCGAAATCAAAAAAAAGTACCGTACTTCTCCTTTCTTGCTTATTTCTTTTAATTTTTCAAATATTTTACTATTTATTTACTGACTTGGGCATCGGAGTGACTAAAAGAACCCGAAGCACAGGAGTCTCGACCTCCGCCTTCCAGCAAGATTGAGGGAAAAAATTGGCCTCAAAACCAAAAAAGAGCACCGTACTTCTCCTTTCTTGTTTATCTCTTCTAAATTTTTCGTATATTTTATTATCTGTTTATTGACTTGAGCATCGGAGTGACTAACAGAACCCGAAGTCCAGGGGTCCCTACCCCTACCTTCTTGCAGGGTCAGGGGAAAAAGCCCAGGAGATCCGACTCCTATTTTCTATGAGTTCGGAAACGGATGAATAGCGCTTGCGCCTCACATTTGTTTCATTTTTCTTTACGTTTTCTAGATTAACCTCAGCTGGAGTCCTCAGAAGAAGGACAAAATTGCTTACAATCCTACCATTTACCGCTACGAATACGACAATAAGAGCCTCAATCATGAAAGCAATGAATATAGACAACCCAATCATATGAAGTTCCCACACAAAAAAAAAAAACATCAGCTATTATTTAAAACTTGTCCATAGAATTTATACAGAAAAAGAAAAGAATATACGGATGGCCCTCCACACTTTTCTCAACCTCCGAAGCAGTCGTCTTCATAGCATCCTCTCCAGCCTCGGCCCTCTTTTCCTCTTCGGCCCCGTCCGTAGAGTCCCTGACTACCTCTGTCTCCACCTCGTCGTCAGCATCAAGGAAGGAGAGATCGAGCTCAGGCATCCTCTCCTTGATCGCCTCGACCACTGCAGAGCCACCCTCCTAATAGAAGAGTTCTTTGTAGGGCTCGAACTCTGCAGAATGGACCAACGAGGCGAAGTCCAAAGTCGCATGACGGGCCTCGACCTCTTTGACCCTCGCCTCAGCAGCAGCCAGTCTCGATTCCAGAGAAGCCTTCGACATCTCCAATCGGGCTTGGTGGTCCAGAGCCCTGTCAAGCTGCACCTGAGCTCCGGCGGCCAAAGCACAAGCCGAATCCCTCTCAACGAGCAGAGCCGACTTCTCCGCAATCATGTCACGCCTCTCCTCAGCAATCCTCTCCTGCTCCTCGGAGAGCTCCATCAACCTCTTCTCGAGGCCCTCAGTCTGCCCCGAGACCCGACTCTGGAGCTTGTATTGGCAGAAGAGGGCCTGTAACATAACAAACCAAGCTATGTTAAGCACTCATTTAAGGATAATTATGAGCATATAAATTCTAAGCAAATACGAATAAGGAAGAATAAACAAACCTTCGACAACATCCGGAAGACGAGTTGAGCTTGCTCTTCCAGACCATCTTTCTCGAAGTCCAATGGAGAGCCGCCGTCAGCAATGGCAGATTGGACGTCGAGAAGAAAAGGCCTTAGAGGTACCTTGATACTGCTCGACCCCTTCGAAGTCTTCTTTGAGACCAGGGCATCGACATCAATCACAGGCGGAGGCAGAAGAGCAGAATTGGAAGCCTCGGGGCCCATTTTCTCTTTTTGCCTCTTCGAAGAAGGAGAGGCTGAAGGCGTGGCCCCGGTCGATCTTTTGACACCGGACGATGAGGGGCTCATCACTTTAGCTGCGGCCAGGGCTTTCACCTTATCATCTGAGGGCCGAATCTTCAATTTTCCCATATCGAACAAGGTTCGGCCTCGATGAACAGTTTCGAACCGACGGTCCTCTTCTGAAAGTGAGAAAGCAGCCTCAACTCGCTCAGCCTTAGTGCCGACTGTGTCTCTTCACTTACGAAAACCTGCGGGAAGACACAAAGTATGACGTCAGGTATAGTTATGATTTAAATCGAAAAAGGAATAAAGACAGGCATCGAAAACCCACGGGCTTCGGCGAACGCCGCCGGCAAGATCCTATCGGTTGAAGTGTCAGCTGGGACGAAGACGAACCTCAGCTTCCAGTCCCCCGATGAAGAGGGAAGAGTGTTTATCAGAAGGGGCTCGTTCCCCAACCCATTTGGTAAAATAGTAAAACCCCTTCTGGCCGGGGCTAGCCACTATTCTGTACGAAGAGTGCCACTCCCCAACACTGGGCTCGAGAAACCCTAGATTTTCCCAGAGATAATACATACCCAGCATGTGATACCACCATATTGGTGATATCTGGGCAAGAGCAATCCCGTAAAAATGCGAGATCTTGGCAAAAAAATGATGAAGGAGAAGTCCTACACCCTTATCAATAACTAAAGTGTAGAAGGCAGTAAAGCCGGATGGGGGTCTATTGGCTCTATTAGAAGGCCTAGGGACATGGATCTCTACCCCCGTCCTTGAATATTCTGAAGAGGTCACCCTTTTAACTAAGTCATCCCCCACTTGTGGAGCGACCTCTGCAGCCTTAAAGTCCTCGTTCGAAGAAGGAGAACCCACAGCCTCAGGTTTTCGCTTCTTCATCTTATCCACATGCTTCTTGGTAGCCACCTTTGAAGCCTTAAGATGACTAACCACCGACCCTCCACCGACGCGAGGTATTATGATAGACCTCTCCCTAGATTGCTTGGTCGGAGGAGTAACGACCGCTATAGATTCAGAGACGGAGCCGGAGGATTGTTCCGACTCGCCTACTCTAGCTCCGTCGCCCCAGCTTCGGGTCCTCTCATCGGAATCGCTACTACCCGACATACTCATGATGTGAAAAATCCTAGCGCGAATACAAATATACAGGCAAAAGATCCTATCAAAGACCAAGAATTGATGCCCAGAAACACCAAGAACCTACCCCCTGTTTAAACCCTACTTCGTCGGAGATAAAAATTATCAACAGTCGACAGGAATTCCAAAAACCTCTACCAGAGTTATTTATATGAAATCCACAGAAAACAAAGCCTAAATCTTCTACTTCTTCAACTATTAAAGTAAAACCTCAACTAAACATCAACCTAAAAATCCTCAAGAAAACGGGAGAGGGAATTAAGGAGTAACCTGGAAACTTGAAATTCTGTCGGGCGCAGAAGAATCTTGGATTCCGGGAAGAATGGAGGCGCGCGAGATTTAGGGAGAAATTCAAGCAAAATTTTCGAAGAAAATTATAATTGGGTGCGTTTTGAATGAAAGTAAGGAGGGAAGGTTTGGACAAATCAGTGTTTAAAACCCGTAAAAAAGTACGAAATAAAATCTGGTCTGGAGCTCTCACGATCTAATCAGCTCCCCAGGACCTTCATTCAAGTTTGGAGCTTCTCGAGGTCTGCTTTCACGGTCTCATCAGCTCCCCAAGACCTTCATTCAGGTCTGGAGCTTCTCGAGGTCTGCTCTCACGATCTCATCAGTTCCCCAGGACCTTCATTCAGGTCTGGAGCCTCTCGAGGTCTGCTCTCACGATCTCATCAGCTCCCTAGGACCTTCATTCAGGTCTGGAGCCTCTCGATGTCTGCTCTCATGACCCCCTCAGTTTCCCAGGACCTTCCCTCAAATCTGGAACCTTCAGAGGATTGATCTCATGGTCACTTGTTAATACCGTCGACTCGTCCTTGGACTTGGGGCTTTGTGATCATCCGAAATAGATGATGATCGTCCCTTTGCATTGCGACGACATTCATTACATGATCCTCGATTCTTGAGCCTCAAGTAATGAGAGGCTAATTGTAGAGGTCTATTTTCGTTAAGGCCCAATAATAAGGTCCATATTCGCCCAAGGGCCTCAGGGCCTAGCGGATAAGTGCCGAAGTCCAGAGTTCGGAGGTCGAAGGAACCAAAGTTTGAGAGGGTGAAGATATAACGTAAAGGGCGAGCTTAGGCAGAGTTCGAATAATGAGACCAGGGCAAAGGTACGTTGGAAGATAAGCAGGACTTAGTCAAAAACCCTTAAGGGGATAAGAGGCTATCCCCAAAATATCGGGGAATCCCTTAAATATCGGAAAGAGGTTGTGGCTTCATAGGATATAAATCGCTAAGGGGTAAAGAACAAGAGAGGGCAAGAAAACTTCGACTAAATACGAAATTTCGATCTTTTATTCGCCCGATTGATATCTCATTACGTAATCTTATAGGTCGCCAGAGCCCGAACCTAATGCAAAAGTAATTGCAGAAATTGACATCTACAGTTACTAATTGAATATTAGCATATGACAATACTAATTGAATATTAGCATTGTGAATACACTATGTTAGCATATGACAATACTCTGTCAACATACGTTATAAATCATTATTGGATGGGATAAACCATAATAATCAATTATGAACTATAAATGAAAAAAAAATTAAAAAAAATCATAAATATTGGATGGAATAAACCATAATTGAGATCAAGTAAACCATAATTAAGATTGAATAAACCCTAATAAATTTGTACTACGCTAGCATTATGATAATTCTTTGTTAGCATAGCGAATACATTATGTTAGCATATGAGAAATGCTTCGTTAGCAGACGTTATCATATGTTATCATAATGCTAACGAAGAATTATTATATGCTAACGAAAGCATTTACAACCTGGGCACGCGTAAAAAATTATCTTTTTTTATTTTTTTCATATTTTTCATCTAAACATAGCCTTTCGACATCTTAAATGAAAGAGCACGAAGAGAGCTTTAATTTGATATATTTTTTGTGTGCATTGAATTAAAAACGAGCAAGTTATGGTCGTCTAAAGTTTTTAAGATTTTTTTTAATTGATGACATCATCATTTTGAATGGGTTGGGACGAAAATAGCCCTCATTCCTTTATTTTTTGTCCTATTATTTACGAAATTACCACATTAAATCTCAACCATTAGATCATTAAATTGGATGGTGTAAGATGAGGTCTCATTTCTCACGCCAGGAAAATGGTCTCATTTGATCCATCCCCTATTATATATATATATATGATTGAATAGGTTATATATGATTGGAAAAAGTTAAAATTAAAATTGAAAATTAGAAAGACAAACGTGTTTTCGATGTTTTGAATTGTAAAAGTGAAAATTTTCCATTTGAAAATGAAAACAAACAAGATTTAAGAAGTTGGGGGGCGTTAAGTGCATGGAATAGAGATCGATAAAGATTACAATTTAAAAAAAATGCTGACCTGGATGACTTGTCAGCAGCGCCCAGTCACCCACAGTGATTCTTGATTATTGGTGGGCAGCATATCAAGTCTCTCTCTCTTTCTCTCTCATTACATTTCTGAATTACTTATAATATATTTTTTATTTGTTATAATTCATTGTGTAAATCTAAAAATGAAAAAAATAATTATATTCTAATGTGATAAATGAAAAAATAAGCTAAGAAAAAATACCATAACAAAATTAATATATCTACATGTCAGTATGTCACTTATATGTCACAATAATTCACATAACCAAGGCAAAAATAATTTCTAGCATCTACCATTTACCCATATTTTTTACACAAAAAAATGTAAAAAATACCCTAGGAGGGCATAGTAGGGGCAATAAAGTTTTTCACAATTTTTCTCTTCTCTTTCCTCTAATAGAATGATTTTTCTATGTAGTTTATCAGTTTATTTAAAAGTTTATGTATTATGTTTAAGCTTCCATATGAATTTAATATAATTTAATAATATTTAATTAATAAATTAAGAAAAAATTGAGCCCCAAATTGAAGGAGAGATCGTACCCCTTGTCTAGCTTGGCCTCCCCCTAGAAACGCTCCTACTAGCTCAGGGTGCCAATGATGGGCGTATAATAAAATTTTAGGTATTTTGTTAATTATGGGTGTTCCAAATACATAATTATTAAATGTAATTCAAAAATAAATTATTACAAATTTACGTAAATATCTTTTTTAAATACTTTTTTAAAAAAAAATCAATTAAAAAATATTCAAGAGGGGGAACCTACTTCTTCCCCATATGGTGTATTTGTCATTCCCTTGAAACAACAAATTGAAACAAGTCAGCAAATCCATGTTGTTGACCATCTTTTTCTTCCCCATCGAGAATTCTCGGTGGAGATCATTCACAAGTCATTTTCTTTTACATCAATAAGTTTTTACGTTTTCATTTTTACAACCTTTTTCACTCGATTTCGTTCTATCTCCAAAAAAATTAAGGTCTTCTTTCCCCCAACCGAACTTGTAGGATCTGTTGAAATTTCATTCCAAAACTCAGTTGTTCGAATCTCCCTTGCTGAATTCAAAAATCTAATTTCAAACTCCGTTAAACACATTCGAAAATTGATTTTTGAATCCCTTAAGCACATTCGAAATTTGAACCTTCTAAATGCAATCAAAAATCAAGTTCTGAACTATAGAGATATGAGGGAATGATTATTGTATATCATTAACTGTGCATAAATAGAGTACAAGGAAAATATAAAAGGAATACAATTATAGCCTAAAATAGATTACAGCAAATAAGGATAATTATATACTAAGATACATATCTAGGATACGAGAATCACATCCTTAACACGCCCCCTCAAGACGGAGGGCGGAAGAACACCGATCTTGGGTCGAATTTGTTATAGACGCAGACCGGATAAAGGCTTGGTAAGAGCATCGGCAAGCTGATCCGCAGAAGAAACATGAGAAATACGAAGTTCACCATTCTATATTTTTTGGCGAACAAAGTGGAAGTCGAGAGCAATGTGTTTCATTCGGGTATGAAAAACTGGGTTGGAGCACAAATATGTAGCACCAATATTATCACAGTAGATAGGTGGGGCTGTGGAAAGATGGACACCAAGTTCTGAGAGCAGAGACCGACACCAAGCAATTTCGGAAGCAGCAGCGGCAATTGCGCAATATTCCGCCTCAGTGGAAGACCGAGCAATAGCACGTTGTTTCTTTGACGACCAAGAGATAGGATTGTGGCCAAGAAACATGACATAAGCAGAGGTGGACGAGCGATCATCTGGATTGCCACCCCAATCAGCATCTGAGTAAGCATGCAATGTGAGTGGTGAACGAGATTGAATAAACAAACCAAGATCACAAGACCCGCAAAGATAACGAAAAAGACATTTGATGGCACTCCAATGATCAGAGGTGGGCTTGTGCATAAATTGTAAGAGACGACCAACGGCAAAGGCAATATCAGGACGAGTCATGGAAAGATACTGTAGGCTGCCCACAACGGAGCAATACTCCGAGGCATCAGATAGGGCAGTACCGGAGAAAAGCGAAAGAGAAGGAGAACTAGCCATCGGAGAGTTGACCGGCTTAGCATCCAACATCTTTGTACAAGCAAGAATATCCAGAATGTATTTCCGTTAAGATAGAAGAAAACCAGTGGTGTGAGGAATGACCTCAACTCCAAGAAAGTAGAAGAGGTTGCCAAGATCCTTAACTGAAAACTTTGCCGCAAGCTGAAGCACAACATTATCAATGAGAGATGGAGAATTGCCTGTGACCACAATATCATCGACATACACGAACAAGTATAACACAGCAGATGCATGAAGCATAATAAATAGGGAGTGATCAGCCTTGGATTGAACAAATCCAAGTATCAGTAGAAAATTGTGAAGAGCAGTGTAGCAGACATGAGGTGCCTGTTTAAGGCCAAGAGACTTCTGTAGGTGACAGACAAAGGTAGGATGTTGAGAATCGACAAAGCCTGGGGGCTGGGCCATAAACACGGTGTCATCAAGCTTGCCATGGAGGAATGCATTGTTTATATCAAGTTGGCGAAATGACCAACCACGAGAAAGAGCAATACTCAGAACAATGCGCACAATTGTAGGTTTGACAACAGGGCTAAAAGTCTCGTGAAAATCAAGGCCAGGATATTGATGAAAATCCTTAGCAACAAGACGAGCCTTAAATTTATCAATAGAGCCATCGGCCTTACGCTTCAAGCGAAAAACCCACTTACAACTGACTAGATTTTGGTTGGAATCTGGAGAAACGAGGCGCCATGTGTTATTACTAATAAGTGTAGTAAATTTAGCAGACATGGCCTCACGTCACTTCGGATCTTTGAGAGCTTGAGTCACGCAAATAGGTTCAGAAGGAGACAAGATAGTTGTGAGGGAGTATCGGGGATTTGGCTTGAAAACATTAGCTTTGGAGCGGGTGGTCATAGGATGAACATTAGTAGAAACAGGAAGTGAAATAATACTATCAGAGATAGGATATGGTAGATTAGTTACCTGAGGAGGAGGATGCGGTGGTGGAGAGAGATCTGGAGTGGAGCCAATGGTCAAAGATGGTTGTATGTCTGGTGCGGTAGCTGTACAAGATCTGTAAGAAAAGACAGACTCAACAAACTTGACATGACGAGAGACATAAATAC
This sequence comes from Perilla frutescens, assembly GCA_026008535.1. Lineage (NCBI taxonomy): Eukaryota > Viridiplantae > Streptophyta > Magnoliopsida > Lamiales > Lamiaceae > Perilla > Perilla frutescens. The sequence continues at coordinate 45,253,068 of BRKX01000010.1, read as the reverse complement.
GAGAGGTGATAGGATCAAGACATATATAGGCGCTCTGGAAGAGAAAATAACCGATAAAAACACAAAGGACAGACTTATCGTCAAACTTACGGGCAGTGTAGGGTTTCAACCAAGGATAACACAAGCAACCAAAAACACGTAATTTGTTGTAGTTCAGGGAATGGCCAAATAATTTTTCAAAGGAAGATATAAAACTTAGGTTAGCTTTCGGCATGCGATTAATTAGATAAACAGCAGTGGAGAAGACATGAGTCCAATAGGAAATGGGAATAGATGTATGGGAAAGTAAGGTGAGACCAGTGTCAACAACGTGACGATGGCGACGCTCGGCGAAACCATTATGCTCAGGTGTGTGAGGAGGTATTGTGAGATAGGAAATGCCCATATTATCTAATGTAGAATGAAGTGCGATAAACTCTCCACCATTATCCGTGTAAAGTTAAATAATGTTTAATGCAAAGTATTTTTCAACTAATGCTTTAAACTTAACAAACGTGGGAAGCACATCAGATTTGTGTTGAAGAGGATATAACCAAATATATTTCGTGTAATGATCTACAAAAATAACATAGTACTTGCATCCAAAAACAAAGGCTATGAGAGCACTCCAAACATCATAAAACAATAACTCAAGAGGTTTTGTGCTATTCATAGAAGACTGTTGTGAAAAAGGGAGTTCAGTACTCTTATTTGTTGAACAGACATCACAATGGTGGAAAGAGTTACAACTAGAAGATAAAGTAATGCAGGCAGAAGAAGCTATATGTTGTAAAATTTTAGGAGACGAATGACCCAATCGACTATGCCAGTCAGATATGGTGGCACGAGAGCAAGAAAAAGCAAGGATAGGTTCACGTCATGAAGCCGGCCATACATACAAACCATCTTCAGCCTTGGCGGTCATTAGAATTGACCCACTCTTGAGATCCTTCACAAGAAATAAAGAGGGTAAGAACTCAACAGAGACCCGATTTGTGGTGCAAAATTGAGAAATAGATAAAAGATTATGTTTCATAGTGGGAACACACAAGACATTTGACAAGTTAAAGGAAGCGGAATGTGAGTGTAAAGATAAAGAACCCTGATGCGTGACTCGTAGATCAGTACTATCACCAATTTGCACCCCGTCAGGTCCTAAGTAGTCGGAGTGGAGAGATAAGTTGCTCAAGTCATTGGTGATGTGATGTGAAGCCCCCGAGTCAAGGAGCCATGCAGAGGTTGGAGGGACAGACGGCGTAGGCAGCAAGGGCTGTTATGCAGGCGGTGAAGCAAAGTGCATTTGTGGTTGTTGGTGTGTGGGACTACTGTGTACGGCAGCATATTGGTGTGATGAGCAGCGCTTCACCGAGTGCCCCTGTTCGCCACACAATTGGCAGTAGCCTTTGTAGTTATAAGGCTTAGAGTTGTTCCATGATAGAGACGGTGAAGAGTGATGGCGAGAGGGCTGAGGTGGATGTTGATGGTGTGAAGACGGGCGAGAGTGATTTCTCTTCATCACCGCATTGGCAGTAGCCGGAAAAGGAGGTTGAGCGAGAGAGAAGTTCTAGCTGTGACTCACGAAATTGAAGTTTCTCCAAGAGTTCTGCAAATGAGATGGAAGAGTCACGAGCCTTGATGGCGTCAGCGAGCCCTTGGTAGCATTCCCGAGACCGTTCAATATTTTGAGAGTAAGATCGTCAGCATCGCAAGGGACATTGAACATCCGAAGCTCGTCAACAGATATCTTAACGGAGAGCATGTAGTCAGAAATAGTCTTGGAGCCTTTAGAAAGAGAATCCAAAGTTGACCGAAGTTGCATGATTTGGCCACGGGAGGGACCACCATACATAGTGAGTAGCGTATCCCAAGCCTCACGAGAAGTCGAGGCGGAGGCGATGAATGGGATGAGCGACAGAGACAAAGCACCAATGATGGCATTCAGAAGAAGTTGGTCTTGTCGAATCTAGAAAGATCTAAGGCTAGAGGCAGCAGCGACGGCGGAGCGTTCTGCAGCGGTGGCAGTGGCTGGGGGAACGGCAATCGGCAATGGGCAAGGATTTGAGCCGTCAACATATCCCAAAAGATCATAACCAATGAGACATGTGTTGAATTACATGCGCCAAGCACAATAATTTGTGGAGATAAAGGAATACAATTATAGCCTAAAATAGATTACAGCAAATAAGGATAATTATATACTAAGATACATATCTAGGATACGGGAATCATATCCTTAACATGAACTACATTACGAGTCGTCGAAAATCAATTTTCAAACTTCATTCACATTGGAATTTACAGCAGATGGGCGAAAATTGAACAAAAATTGAAAATCGAAAGTGGAGAAGAAAGGGGAGGATTTGAGAGAGAAAAATTAAAGAGAAAGAGAGTAATGCCAAGGGGCCAATGAATGATATGTTGATGTGTTCCAAAGATTGATTTTTGGTGTGGGGAAGAAAGGGGCGAACTTATTGCTGAAAGATGGTCGGTGGCTATGGGTCTAGACTTTGGAGTGGAGAAAGAGAAAATGTTCCCATTTTTAAATTATTATCTTTTATATTTTTAATAATTAATTAAAACCCTTTAATAATTATAAAATCTTATTTAAAATAAAACGGTAAAAGTGATATTTATTGTGGTGTGTAAAGTAAAAATGGTGTATAAAAAAAATTTGATGGTGTATTTAGCAACACCCATTAATTATATATTTGACTAACAATTTTGAGCTTAGTTTTCCTTCATCCTTTGTTTCATTTTGAAAAAATAAGATATACTATGCATAAAAAAAAGGAACCTCTAGTCTATTCTATGTGGTTATTACTTATTACCACGTGAGATAGAATTTTACCATGTGTACAATCATTTGCATGGCAAAATCCTTTTGATTTCTCTTTCCACATGGCATAATTTTAGTCCATATGGATAGTAGGTCAGATAAAATTTTCCTAAATGCAAACTTAATTTTCTTGCACTTTATTAATCATTTATCAGGTAAAAATAATTATTCCAAGAAAATTCAAAATATTAAATAGATGAGCAGAGATAATCTCGATCATATTTCCTTTTAGTAAGTTGACTGATATAATATTTAGCCGCATTCAACAAGCGTAAAGTCAAGTCATATACGGTGCGTTTGGATAGTAGGATGAGGAGAATGATTGAAATTCGTGATGGATGAGGAACCCCATATTTTATCCCCCATTTGCTTGATAACTTGTCACCACATAAGTGGGAGGATAAATTATCCTTCACATTGTTATGAGGATAAATTTACGCATTTGTCCTCATGATTTCTTCAGGGAATTTATTTTTTACTTCACATTTTTTGTTTGGCATTTTATATCTTTCCCTTGTTTTAATAGTTTTGGTTAAGGTTTTGTGTGATTATGTGAACTTTAATATATAAAATAAAATAAAAATGATAAATAGGACTTCAAGATTTTATGCTAATTTTTTGCAAAGTTCAAAATTAAATTAAAAGAAAAATACAACTTTTTTTCTCCTGAACTTTTAGTGGTGTATTCACTCAAAATCCACATTAAAAATAAGAATAACATCCGCCGTCATTTCTACTATAAATCCATAATTACAATTTTATATTAATAAAAATTTGAAGTGGAGGACAATTTAAGTATTCTTCTACATTTTAATTCTAATCGCTCAATTCGGATAAAGTATTTACAATTTAACCTAAATCATTAAAATCTTAATCACATAATCCAAATAAAAGATTATTTTTGTCCTAACAGTACAATCCTACTATGCTCAATAAATCTTATTTATCCTAACAAGCAAACCAAAAGGGACTATAGAGGCCAACAACCCCTAGAAAACGGAATGATATGATTATTTAGATAAAATCAACTTCATTTAATAAATATAAAGTTCAGTCCCACTTAAATATTGTATAAATTATATTTGGCAAAAACACAAATCTAAATTATTTGAAAAATATAATCTGCCCCCTCAACTATTTAAAATACATCAAATTTACATTTTTACATTAAATTAAGATCACATCAATCAATCCTTTGGAAATATGAACCTCTCGAAAGGTAGATAAAAAAAAATCACTCCACACTCAAGTGTATCAATTATAGTGATATTTGTGTATTTTGCACAATTTTTGGATATGAACTGATGATGTTAATTTAGATTGCTAAGTTGTGTGATTTTCATAGCTTGTGTGCTTAATTTGTTATCATTTAGAGTGTTTGATGTATTTGTTAGTTTTGCAGTAATAGTGGTGATTTTGGTAATTATTTGATGCAAAACTATCAAATATGGACTTGGATAGTTAAATGAGGGTCCAATTAGGCTTTTGAGATCAATTAATTACTTTAATTAAAGCTTTTGGATTGGACTAAAAGAGCAAAGCCCGCGAAAATCCGAAGCCCAACCGAAAAGAGAACATGATCGACCCGGCACATTGCGGAAAAGAGATGTGATTGTTGCATGGCAAGGAACATAACACAAGAGAAGCAAGTGGCTCTTTTTATATGCTCTTATAATAATCACAATCTTTCTCTAAACGCCGAGGGAACAACTTAGGGTACATTTATATATTGATAAAATGCAATAGTTAATTTTTAAATTTAATTATTGAGGTATATTGATTAAAGTAATTTATAAGACAAAAAAAAAATCATACATTTTCTCTAATGTCATTATGGTCCAAATTGGACCAATTATATTCAAACCGTAACATTCTTGGTATAGTCTTTTCATCAGCTATACCTTTACAAACCTCACCTAATTATAGTAAAACACAATAAATGCATAACTACATTTAACGAGTAAATAAAAATTAAGAATAACACAAGAATAAATAAATATTTTTAATTTAAAGAATTATATATACCGTGAATGCGAGGGAGAAACCATAAATATGGTATGAATATCTCTCGGTGGTAGCTTCAAGGTTATGTGTCGTGCAGATATTAGTTGAGTGGAGTAGCAATTTTTGATACAAATAACTACCCCACGGAAATGATTCCCACAACTTATCGCCCTCGATTAAAACCCACAACCAATTATCAATGGAATGTTTTTCTTAGCCCATTCAAAAGAGAACTCACAAATAAAACTTCAGCGTTGTAACGCCCCAATTTTATTTACTCTTAATAAAAATAAAACGTTAAACTTGCCATTTATTTAATAAATGGGAATAAAAATCTCAATCCATAGAAATATCAGAGTTTTAAATTTCAGCAGAAATAATAAGAAAATAAACTACGTTTTTATTTAGAAAAGAAATGCTTTATTCATCTACGGGACCATGACCACCACCATCACATCTTGTCCGCTAAGCATCACCCGAGCCTCCATTTGAAAAGGAAAAGTTTTGGGGTGAGTACTTTTAAACTCAGTGGGAAATGTCCAATTATCCAGGCTATATAAAATTAAATGAGAAAATGTGATTATTTAAAGAGGTTTAGTCCGTAGACCAAACTAAATAGCCCGTCGGCCCATGCTGTGTAGCCCGTAGGCTCTGCTGTATTCAGCCCGAAGGCCCATGCTATGATGTGACATCACAATAATCCAATATAATATATAGAGAGGATAATAAGGACAAGATCACGTAAAATCCCACCTTCACCTTGACCCGGATATAAATCAATTAAGCTTTGCGCGCCTTGCCTATAAATTATTTATCATAAATTAATACAGTGCATAACTTAGTAATAAAACTATGCATGAGATTAATCTATGATGCATGCTTAAAACATAATCATATATTTGTGACAGAATTCCATTACTAAATGTGTAACCCTATTTATTTATTAACTACCATACTAAAATACATACGTACATATATATATATATATATATTATATCTCTCAAACATCTGATGCATATTATACATATATATTCGTAGGTATGCGTGAACAACTTTCTTTCTCCTTTTTTCTGCACATCATTCAATTTCTGTTTCTTCAGTATAGACTATCAACAGAAAATGAAAGTAAAAATATACTGATACCTCTTGGAAACCGAATCTGGGAGAGAGAAGCTCGAAAGTGATCTGAATGTGAGAATAAAAATAGAGAGGTAGGGTTCTCTATTTATAATGGTAAATTAGGGTGAGAGTTTGAATAGAATAGGAGATCACATAGTTATCCTTATTAACAAAGGATAGAGTTGGTGGAGTTTCAAAGTTTGAAAAAAAAATTGCTACTCAATCCCCTTTCAATCCATAGAGTGGAGAAGAAGAAAGGATAAGATTTCTAGAATCGGGCCTCATTCTTTGGGCTTAAAAAACTTGGGCTCCAAGCAAATTAAATGGGCTAGAGAATAAATTGTAATCCATTAAGCACTCCAAAAAAAAAAATACATGTTCATGACATGAAATAACTATATTCTAAAATGAATCCATGCTTATATACTACTTAGGCGCGACTTATTAGACTTAATCAATTAATATTATACATAATAAAATGAATAAAATATTTTTAGAAAAAGAATGTAGCAAAAATAAAAAAAATCGGGTCGCTACATCACCCCTTACTAAAAAAAATTTCATCTCCGAAATTACTTACTTGAGCCTAAAAATACGGGTATCCAGACATAATTTCCTCTTCTTTTTCCCAGGTAGCTTCATCTACACTGTGTCTACTCCACTGGATCTTAATCAACGGTGTTTCCCTATTCCTTAACACGTGAATTTTTCTATCTAGCACAGCTATCGGGTATTCCTCATAAGTCAAATCATTATTCTAACCTAACTCGACATAATTCACGATATTACCCGGATCATGAATATATCTTCTTAAAGACGAAACGTGAAAAACATCATGTATCGAGGTTAAACTTGGTGGCAAAGCGAGTCGGTATGCCAATCCCCTAACTCTCTCCAAGATTTCGAACGATCTTATAAACCTCTCGGTCTCAGTTTTTCTCTTCTGCCAATACGAACTAATCCTCTCATAGGTGACAACTTTAAGAATACTTTATCTCCGATTTCGAAATAAAAGTCCCCCCTCTTAAGGTTAGCATAGGACTTCTGCCGATCTTGGAAAACTCTGATGCGTTCACGAATCTTGTTGATCACACCCACCGTCTTTTCAACTAACTCCGGCCCTAGAATTCTCTTTTCGCCAACTTAGTCCCAATGCAACGGTGATCTGCACTTTCTCTCGTATAAAGCTTCATAAGGAGCCATCCCATCCAATTAGGGCTTACAATTATTTTTTAATGTTTAATTTTCAAAGAAATGATTACTATGGTTGATTATTTTAAAAATATGATTTATAATTTTTTAAATTTTGATCTTTTGTTGATAAATGTGACTAGGTTGATTATGTTATGCTCACTCTGTTTCGTTTTATTTGTCGCTTCAACTTTTTTATTTTGTGTCAAAATATTTGTTGTTTTATATATTTTCACACACTCTCTTTAATTTAACCCTATCACAAACCCTATTTTAGGAAAATATAATTGAATATGATTTTATGGCATATATGAGGGATGTGTATATTTGTCCACAAAATTAATTGTTAATTCTAGATAAAAAAAATCTAAAACAACAAATAAAACGAAACGGAGGCCGGGAGTAATTAATTTTTATTTTTGTAATATCTATTATTAAACTTGTAAATTTGATCGTGGAATACAGGTTGGCACACCAAATTTAGAATAGAAGATCTCATCCCATGCAAATGTGAAGTATCAATCTTTACATTTTGAAAGATTACGTATTATCACCCTAGTTCAAAAAAAAAAAAAAAGACATCCAAAATATATTTTTCCTAAATTTAAAATTATTATTTCGTCCATTTAATTACTATCATACATTTCTTGATTTTTTTCAACCAATATTCAGTTTCTATTTTATTGGTCAATCAACTTATTCAAATCATAATTTGATTAAGATATATGTTTACGTTGTATGATTAAATAAAAAAAAGGTCTGTTTAAATAATAAAAAGACAAAAAATTATATGAGACTGTCTAACGGGTCGCTTATGTTAGACGGGTCAAATAAAAGTCAAACCCATCCCAAATTCCCCACGCGCAGTCATTGGAGTATCACTAGGTATAAAGTAAATTATCACTATGTGTGAAGTATCACTAACTGTGAAGTGAAGTATTATTAACTATGAAGTGAAGTATCATTAAATATAAATTTAGCGAAATATCATGAACTATTAAGTGAAGTATCATTAGATATTTGATATAAATTTAGTAAAATATCATTGACTATTAAGTGAAGTATCATTAGATATATATGTGGTGAGTATCATTAAATGTCTGTGAAGTATCATTAATTATGAGATGAAGTATCATTAACTTGGAAGTGGAGTATAATATGATATTATTGATGATTAAACATTAATTATCAAATCCAGAATAGATAAATATCATTAACTATGAGTGGAGTATCATTAACTCACATGTGAGTATGGTGAAGTATCATCACCTATGAAGTGGAGTCTCATTACTATGGAAAAAAGAATCACTAATTACAAAAGAAAGTATCACTAATTATAAAAGAAAGTATCAATAATTAGAAAGAAAAGTGTCAGTTTAAACATAATCTCAAATTGAGAATCGAGTCTATGAATACAATAAAAACCCATTCTTGAGTAAAAAAATTTATTTCATTATTATAGAGAAAAATATTATTGATTACAAAATAAAGTATCACTAATTACAAAAGAAAGTAACACTAATTACAAATAAAAGTATCATTAAAAATCTTCAACAAGATCTCGATCTTCCACCTTGCAAGACCAACAATGACATCTCCCAATGCACATGTGACAACAGCTCAGCTACAAACTCAAAACCCAAAAATAGATTTAAGAATTACTCAAAACAACACAAATCTCCATACACGCACACGACTACAAACTCAAAACTCAGAAATAGATCTAAGAATTACTCAAAACAACACAAATCTCCATACACACATTAAAATTCATGAAAAAGAAGGGAAGGGGATCTTTGTGGCTTAAAAATCGTCACTACTTCAGTATTCTTCAGCAGACTTATGGCTGCAACGAAAGGACAAACTCAACATTATAGATAATAAAAATTAAAAACTCAATTCTTCAATCCATCTGAAGAAACAATTCTTCAAATTTTCAAGAAATAAAAATTTAATTTCTGGACTGTATCAAACATGATTAATTATTATACATCAATCTTAATCACAAGTCACAATTGAGAATTAACGACGAAACAGATTTCCAAACATTCAACTTCTTCACAAACCCAGATCAACGAAGAAGACCAAGCAAATTTCATTCCTTCCGGCCACATCTCGAAACACATAGCTGGAAATAACTGCAAGAAAATCTCAATTTCGTGGCCTCTGTTGTTCGAACAACATTGTTGTCTCATTAGCTCAATCGGAATCTAATATCTGGATTATGTCGGAAGGGTGACTCTTGCGAGGGCGGGTCTTTATGTGAATCTTGGTCGCCTTCTTCTGTGGCCTGGAAGAGCACTCTATCATCAGCCCCCCTTCCCCCACCCCCGCCGCCGCCAATCACTAGTCTCGGTGGTGGTGATGCCGCCATGGTGGGAGGCGGAAGCACCGGTCTTTCAAAATTCAGAAACATAAGGAATTGAATCCATGGTTGAGAGAGAGAGAGAGAGAGAGAGAACGCAGAGGGAAAGAGCAGACGATTGTGCTCCACTATTTGTATTTTTTCAGTAGTTATCTTTTATATTTTATTAGATTCGGGTCGGGTACAGATCCTTCTAACGTAAGAGATCCTTTAGACGGTGTCACACAAGTGTGCCCCTACTAAAAAAAAAGTGACCCAATCACTTAATTGTAATTACAGTCTACAGATATCAAAATCAAATTATAAATAAATAAATTAAAATGAAAATTACACATTTTTTTAAGGAAAATTACATTTTGATACCTACATTTTTACTCATTTTAAAAACTAACTCACTTTAATTTTCAAAATTAACAAAATAGTACCAACTTTTTCAAAAAAATTACAAATCTAATATTTGATCAATTTTCTGACCTAAAAATTATATAGAATTTATTATATTTTAATATTTCTATTTTCCTAACCGCGTAAAAAAAATTAAAATATAATTATTGCGTACGATTTTTAAACGGTTATATTGATAAAATGTTAAATTTGTTATTATTATTTTTTTAAAATTATGATTACGATTTCGTAAATTTAAAAAAAAAAAAAACATAATGACCCAAATGTAAAGCTTTTTTTTTTTGAGGTAAATGTTACGGTTTTGATTTTTACAAGTCATTGACCAGTCTATGCATTAAAGCCCGCCACGTGGGCAATCCGGTCCGCCGTGGATTAATCTGAAGAGGTTTCCATTTAATTCGGTTTTCATGTTGTTTGAGTTTCGCTCTCATCACTCATCAGTTCACTATTGTTTGTTTCTCTCTCTTCCTTCTTCTCTCTGCAACTGTTTTGGGCAAAAGCTTCAGCCTTTAGGTAGCTTCACACGCTCCCGCCTAAACGCTGCTACTTCACTCATACTCATATTTCTCTTTTGATATATTGGAGATTAATCTAGGGTTTTGGTTGAGTTTTGTGTATTCTTTTCCATTTTCTCTATTTTGTCGATTTTCTGTTTCTTTGGTCACATGTTTGTTAATTTTTAACCAGTTGAAAGCATGGACAGAACTGGTTTTGAAATTAGCTAAATCATCAATAATTTATTGTGAAATAGAGTGAAATTGGAACCCTTCACAGTTTCAAAAAATAGTAAAATTTAGGCAAAATTTTGGTCTTTCTACCCTTTTTAATCTAAAGATTGAGCAGATTGGTGCTTCTTGTTTGATTGTTTTGTTTTGACAGTTCCAGTTTGTTTCAGAAAATAATTTTCTTTCATGGGTTCAATTTTTCTTCCCCATTTCATTTTGGAGAGATTAGGAGATCGTAGGAAACTTATATTGTTTTGTGATATTTAGCTAAATTTGATTAATTCTGTAGAATAGGTTGTTTCTAGCATATAAATACAGCTCAATTTAGAACTGATCGTGATAAAAATGTGTTTTTATTTTTATTTTATTTTTTTCATTTTGAGGATTTTGTTTGTCATGTGTTTTTTATAGTACTTGATAACAACAATAACTAACGACTCGTGATTCTACAGCATTTAAATGATATAAGTTTTGGGGGTAAGGTTTATTTTGTTTTGGTTTTTTTATTTCAGAGTGCTTTAAAGATGGTGGAGACACTTTTTGAAGATATATTTCGAGTTGATGCTGTAGACCCTGATGGAAAAAAGTTTGATAGAGGTATGATTTTTTTAATTTCATCTTTTTTCCTGCTCTTATTGTAGTTTATCTTTGGTTTTGGTGTGTATTTTGTAATTCTGGATGAAACGTTCATGGGTCCTTCTAAAGGCAGTGATCTACATGCAGAATATATATGTACGAAAAGAAATCGCAAAAATACAGAGGAGAGAAAATGGAAACACCATTTTATTCAATTTTTTCTCTAAGTTCCATGTTATCGCTATATATCAGTGAAATGTGACAGAATATTTCATGTGTACCTATTATGCCATATTAAAGCCACTGAGTGTAAAAGGAGTCTATACTGTATTGCAGTGTTGAGCATCTCTTGTTGAATTTTTTTATCAGCAGCATGTTTCTAGAAGCAATTTTCTTATGTTTGTTATGGTTGTTCAAGATGTGACCTATGATGGTCCGTGATGTCAAACTACTGGGGCTCAATTCTCTGGCAATTGAATCACCTAGTATCGTACATCTTTTCTAGTGACTGAAGATCCTTTAGTAAACGAAATTTCAGAATTTTACTTGGGTTAATGAAAGTGATGAGATACTAAAATTGCTGAAACTGACAGGATTTACCTGGCGTGGGGAACGTAGTTCCCCTGCATGTGCTAGTTATGATAATGCTGAAGCTTACATTTTGGGCTGATGCACGAAAAATTGTTGAATGAAGAGTTGGTTTATTGATTTGATGTATGGATTTTGATATTTCCATTTCAATGTTAAACTTCTGATTGAGTACTATCTAATCATGTCCTATTCTCATCATTGGAATTATATTTGGTTAGGCCTTGCTTGTTTTCTCCTTGCAGTCCTCCCAAAATGTGGACGGTAGTTGAATTTTTTCAACCTTGGACATGTTCTGACCCTTATGTGCTGATGGTTTTTCCTCCAGTCTCTCGCATTTCTGGTAGGAGTGAGCAGTTTGACATGTTGATGTACCTTGATGTCAACACTGAGATATATCCTATGCATCCTGGGGAGAAGTTCATGATGGTATTAGCATCGACTCTGAACTTGGACGGAACGCCTGATACTGGTTATTTCACTCCGGTAAAAAAATCATGATCTGATCTTTTTTTAGTTCTGCAATTCATGATGATTTTTTTTAATTAGTTATTTTGCCACAGAAAAAACCAGCTAGTTCAGAAAAGAAATATTCAGATACACACTCATGCATGTCTGCTTGTAGTTTAATCTGAAATTGTTCTGGCTATCCTCAGTGGCTATTTCAGTTGAACATCGTGGAAAGTGGTGTGAGTGTTATCATCATATTATAGTTGGCTTTGTGTCTATATAATTTGTGCCCATGTGAGGGCAAGGAATCTGCTGCAAACGAGTCGGAGGATGGCCTTATTATATTACCTTTCATGCTCTGTATCAACAATTTGTGTTCATATGCTTGCGTTCTAGACTTGTATTAGCATCCACTTCATCACCTTGACTGGCTCATAAGAACACCAAAAGGAATGTCTAATTTAGTGTGGTTTTCTTCTCCATTTCCGTTGGTGAATTGATAGCTATGACATCCTTAATTATTTTTCCAATTATCGAGTCTAATCTGAAGAATTGATTACTAAGAATCCAACATAGGTTTTCTTACTTTAATGTTTCCATTGATTTGTGGTGAGAGCTCTCAAAATGCAAAAGAGGAAGATTTGCTGAATTAACTGCTGCGCTATGTATATTTGTATAGGATTGTAGATGAGTTCATTCGCTGCTCCAAATCTTTGTGGTATCGAATGGTTGTCATTTGTCAACTATATTGCTATTTGATTACAGGGTAACAAGAAATCGCTTGCAGATAAGTTTGACTATGTCATGCAAGGAAAATTGTACAGAATCTCGGAGGAATCTAGAGAGAAGCAAGTTAAAGCGTATGTTTCCATTCCATGTCCTGCATTCGTCTTAATATATCTATCCTTAACACATAGTAGTTAGCCTACCATCAGAAGTGGCACTTTACCTGGGGGTGGGTTCATGCCCCCACATAACTGTGCATTTTATGTGTGTCTTTGTTTAAGCATCGTTCCCTCGTTTACTCTGTCTTATCATATTTGTTCTTGTTTGGCACCAGGGATATATATGTTTCGTTCGGTGGACTTCTGATGATGCTCAAGGGGGATCCTTCTATTGCTGCTAGATTTGAGCTCGACCAGAGGCTGTTTATTCTAATGAGGAAGGTCTGAGTTATGAATGCCACTGGACAAAGGAAATGCCTCGATTATCTTGGCTAACTTGTTTAGTATGTTTCTCTATCATCTTTGCTAACTGTATTAGACGTAAATTCGGATCTATTTTTTATGTGAAAAAGCTAAAGAAAGGAACGCATGAAAAAATTGCTAAATTCGGATCTGTTTTTTATGTGAAAAAGCTCAAGAAAGGAACGCGTGAAAAAATTGCTCTGATGATATGTTAACCTAACTTGTTTACCACGGGAGTATGTTTCTCCACTTTTCTTAGCATCACATCTAAGAATATGGTATGCTCTCGCGCTCGCTCTCTCTCTCTCTCTCTCTCTAGATCATCACATTCAAATGAGATATGGTCTGGTTAAACAACTAAGTTAACGTTTTCCATTGTTGGCATAGTTTATGTTATGGGCGTTCGTGCTGTTGTAGTGCGACTACTACCTTGGACGTCCTCGGTCGTTCCTTTGGCACCATGCTCAGGCAATCGCAAGTAAGCTTCGCAACCGTATACGCTTCAGTACGAGGGTGTTCACCCTCTAATGTGCTATCCATAATCCGCAACATTTTTGTTTCGTCTCCCACAAATGGTTTTCCCATCTCACATCAGATTTTTCCAGTTAAGACAGTAGTACTGAAAGCATACTAGAATGAATCATGAATGAAGAATAATTTGAGATGCAAGGACCTGTCATCACATATTCAGGTGCAGCAATACCATATCTACCCACAACTTGAGTTGATACGTGGGTCATTCCACCAGTCGGACCATCCCTAGCAAACCCGAAGTTGGATAACTTGGTGTTAAATTCCTGCAAATCAGAGATGGAATCTCATAGCAGGAAATGGATTTTGATTTTGGAACAGTTGTAGTAAAAAACATGGCTAAACTTACACCATCCAAAAGAATGTTACCACACTGGCAGTCTCGGTGTATGACTGGCGTTTCGAAATCATGCAAGAAACAGAGAGCTCGGGCGGCACATATAGCCACTTTCATTATTGTTGCCCAAGAAAGTGATTGATGCCCATCCTATTATAAAACAAAGCACAGCAATTACAAAAACATTCAAATTTCGAAATGTTTGATCTGTTTAAACCCCTATATATGAACTCCTCAACTCATCACACTGTTCACAAGCCTATAGCATAACAAAGGATATACTATACTAATCCATACTCATAAACCTGACATGATCAACATGCAAATAACAAACACCATAGCAATATTCATTCAAAATGATAGAAACATACAAGGACAAGCAAGCGAGAGCACGCAACGCGTGTTACCTCTGAACAAGTGATTGCCCAAGCTTCCCTTGGGCATGAACTCGTGTACCACGATCAGGTTTTCTTCCTTGTAGCAATACCCAGTAAGTTTCACCAATTTCGGATGACGAAGTTAGCTTAGATAATTAATTTCTTTCTGCAGAAAATTCAAATTATCTGAGTTAGAAACATATCAGATATATAATTGTGGAAACATATCAGAACTGCAATCCGCATCAACTGCAGAATCGAAACTGCAACGTGAACTGAAATCTGCATCAACGGCGGAATCGAAACTGGAACATGAACTGACGTCAGCTGAACTGGAGCTGCTGAAGCTTTGAAAAAGCGCAATTCGCCGGTCTTTCTCACTCCTCACAACTGCTCCGACCAACTTCTCCCAGTTATCAAAATTGAGTAGCAAATGTGTAAACCCTTTCTTTTCTTGGAAGCTTCCGTCGTGGCTTGGAATGCCAGGTCGACTAGAAAAATAAAATCATGAATTTGTAAGTGTGATCGCATTTGCATGTAATCCTGTCAATTAAGGAAGGCAAAAAGTAAAATTGTGAGGCTAAGAAAACGGACAAAAATTTTCTTGGTGTCAAGATTTGAGATATGCTTCAAACTTTTCGAACCTTCAAACTGTAGAAAGAGCGTCTTTGGTATAAAAAAACGAGGCCACTATCTCGTTTGTAAATGACAGTATGCTTAGATAAATCGATCTAACTTGAGAAACACACATATATACGTATTTGTATTTGGCATTATGATTTATTTTTTTTAATTTTAGTATATGGACGTGGGGTGACGTGATGGTACTTGTTAGTGCCACCATCATGCACTAAGTATTTGTGTTATTATATTGACGAGATATGTTCGACAAAGTGTGTCTGGGTATGTCCCACGAAATTTTGTTTTTCGCTGTGCAAGAAAAGAAGAACAGTTGGCGAACTGTTCCAGAGTTTATCCAGACAGAACCAGGGACACTCTATTTATGGCAGTTTCCTTGTTGGAAAGATCTTGCGCCAAACTTGTTTGGAAGGTCAAGATTAATTTGTTTGACTGCCTTATGGTGTAGATCCGGTGCTGAATAAACCCTCCTACACTTGGGAAGTATCTACACACGTTTGGAAGGCCACAATCCACTTACCATGTTGGCGGCGGATGGAGATCGACGCCTATATGAAGACCGAATTGAGGAGCAATCGGTACCACTTATATTTTGTTTAGATTCTAGTGTTAGAATCAGTTTGTGGTCGTTTTTGTAACTAGTAGTTGTTCCTTAAATAATTCAACGTAATAGACTAGTTTTGAGTGTTTACGAGTGAAACACGTGAGGGAATTTTTATTCCGTTTGTACGCAATCTCGGGAGAGATTGTAAGTTGAAGTCGTGGGTAGCTAGAGGGAGTCTAGTGTCACGGTTGTGAGGGGATCTTACAACTTTCGGCTAGCGAAAGAGTTCAAGGAGAAGAACGAGCGACATAAGGCGGGGGGCTTGTATGTGTAAGATCCTTAATACCCTCTTCGAAGGAGTAACAGTCGGAACTTCAAGTTTGGGAGCAATCCCCCTAGAGTAGGTTGGTTGAACCGAACTGGGTTACCATCTCATGCGTTTTTACTGCTTTATTCTTTTATGTTCTTGCATCTGTTCCACACATATCATAGAATAGTTTTTAAACAGTTAACTAAAAATCATATAAGCACGGATTACTGTTTTACAGTATTGATATAAACAGATGGAAATCTTCTATTGCACACTTGGTGTTGCATTCCGTATTGCACACTCGATTTTTTTAGCTTTTTTTCAATTTTTTCCCTTGATTTCACTTTCTTATGCTTTAGTTTAATTTTACATCTATTATTTAGAATTCATCAAACCCAATTAGAATGCATTATAATTTATTATTATTTACTTTAAAATTTTGAGTTATTAATTGATTATTTGAAAAATTAAATACTAAAAATATATATAAAACCCTAATTGGGTAGGATGAACCCTAAATAATAAGTGTAAAATTAAACTAAAGCATAAGAAATTGAAATCAAAGAAAAAAAAAATTGACAAAAAATTAAATAAATCAACTGTGCAATATGAAATGCAACACAAAATGTGCAATAGACGATTTCAAATGGATATAAACTATTAAACCATTTATGCTTTTTACAGTGATAAATTTAATTGAGGGAACGATGATATAAGTACAAATTAATCACAATGATTTGAGAAAACAAGTGATGGGGCCGGGTGAGGTTGTTTGCCAAAGATCACGGGTTCGAATCTCCTCAATACGACATGTGAGGTGTGTGAGTAAAAAAAAATATAATTTATTTATTCTTTTACTAGTGGATCGGGTGTATTTTAAGGGAAAAGGCAAAATAATATGTGGTCGTTCATCTAAAAATAATAATAATATGTGGTGCTCATATTAAGGTTTAATTACATTTTAAAATCTTTAATTTTTAGCAAAATTTCAAAAATGTCATGAATTTTATTCTAGTAATTTTGAAACTTGTCTTCAGAATCTCGTGTGAAAATTCAACACAAATTAAAAAATTGTAATGGAAAAGATGCCACTCCTGGAATGATGAATTTGACAACCATCTTAGATTTATTACACTTTCCAAAATTCAATTACTAAAATGTAGTTAAAAAGAATATGAAGTGTAAGTAACCCTTGTATTAACATGCAATATATTTATCTTAAAAAGAGAAATGAAATCATCTAGTTCACTTCCGATATTTTTCCTTTCCTTTCATATTCAACACCGATTTTATTTCTTTTTCTTTTCTCGTTAGTGCAACTCTAGCCGCCTTCGAACTCTCGAGTTCACGGTTCTATACCTCCCTTTTTTTTTTCTTTTATTTGTAGTATTAATGGATCTTTAAGATAAAAGGTGATAGCAAAATATTTCAAAGAACTAAATACCAGCAGGCAGCAGGCACAACAGAATCAAAGGTGAGACATGAGCTGAAATCGGCTGCTTAAGCTTTGGCAAAACACAATTCGGCGGAGCTCCGACCAATGTCTCCCAGTTATAATCACTCCCTCTTAACATCCCATCATCTCTAAAAAGCCTCAATAATTTTCTGTAAGATATTGTGATGCATTTTCGTCGATGCTTCATCGTCTGACGAGATTTACCGCCAGCAATATAATCAACAAGAATAATACGTATTACTGGTGTAGTGTTGTTACTCCAAAAGTTGAATTAGAAAAGTCATCCTTAATTAAATATATATTAAATACTCGATCATGTCAATATACAAATATATTTTTTTTAACATCAAATTATTACTTATTTCCTTTTTGTTTGGATCTACAGTAAAAAGTAAAAACAAAGGATATATCTATTCTAGGCCGCTGTTGGTAGTATATATAGGTTCATGGGCGTGGGATGTGTTGCAGTGCAAGCAGCACATCAGCCATCGTTGGTCTTGATTTTGGATCTACGCTTAGGCATTTCAACGCCAGCTTCGCAAATTCATACGCTGCATCATCAGAATATTGGCCCTCTAATCTCTTGTCCATAATCTCCAACACTTTCTTCTTTTTACTGAAATATGGTCTTACGCTCTTTACATTTGACGCTGGAATCCCAGATAGTAATTCAGACAAAACAGCTCCATAGGCATATACATTCGACTTTGCACTCAGCTGACCTGTGAATATATGTAAGGAGTTTAGAACAATGAGTATATATAGCAGGAAATTAATTTACTTCATGAGCAACTGGAGAAGGATCTAGAACCTTTCGACGTATATTCAGGTGCAGTATAACCGAATTTAATGAATACTTGACCAGTTAATACTGGAGAATGATCATCCGTACCATAACAGTAGTTGGATAACTAGGCATTTAATTCCTATGCATCAAACATAAAACATCAGACATGAACATAGGGAAACTGAATTTAACCTAGATGAGAATTGATGAAAAATTATTATGAATTTGAACGTAGATAGCTACAAGAAATCAACTCATATTGCCGAAATGATGATCCGATGACTAGCACAGACAGACTCAAGATACTCATGTGCGGCCATTTATATATATTTGGGCTTTAGAAATAACAACTGAAAGGCATGAATATATGCAGATTTTGCTCCATCAACTGCAGGTTAATTATAAAGTTCATTTGTATATCAGCATGACCAGTTACAAAGGGGCAGCCATATATTTGTTCCTGTCTAATGAGTAATAATAGAATCAATGTAAAACTGAGAGCAAGAGAATAAGTAGCAGTGTTTGTCTAACATACCGCATCTAGAAAAATATTAGCACTGTTAAAATCTCGGTGTATGATTGGTATTTCTCTGTCATGTAAGTAGAACAGTCCTCTAGCAACATCTAGAGCCACTTTGGTTCTCATCGCCCAAGGAAGCGGTTGATGGCGTGAATCTATGGAACAACACACAAAAGATGAAGAAGCTTACCGGATACACATGCTATGCAGGAGTCAATTAATACGTTTTACCAACATTGAAATGCCATTTTATTTCAATAAAGAACATAATATGAATGTCCGATCTTGAAGGGCAGAAAGATGATCGCAAATCATGCAATCGAGTGTGCAAAAATTACTTGTGAACAAGCGTTGTTCTAAGTTTCCTTCTGGCATGAACTCATATACCAATATCATGTTGCCTTTCTCCGTGCAATACCCGAGAAGATCAACTAGATTTGGATGATGAAGTTGCACCAAATAATCAATTTCCTTCTGCAAAAGATCTTATATTAGTAAAACATATGATAATATAGTTATGCCAAAGATACTAATTTTGGAAAGACGAATAAACCTACCAACCAATCCTGGTGCCTTTCCAGGTTATTATACCACCTCTTTACTGCAACAGCCATTCCGGATCCGGGCTCCGAAGCAATAAGAGTGTGCTCATCAATCCATGCTTTAAAAGCTTGACATAATACTCCTTGCCCTATGAGCATGTCATTTTGAAAGTTTGATGTTGCTTTTATAATCTCTTTCAACTCTATAGGCCGTACGACACGGCACGAGAAATTGCTCTCTCTGGAAGATGAATTGCTCTGTCTGGAAGATGCTGCAGTATCAACCAGAAGTACATAGATTTCACAGTAAGTAGGTACACAGTGTGAGTGTCTACACTTAATTTATCTGTAATATCGCCTAAAGAAAGTTAATTTAAAACTTGCTATCCATATTTAAATGGCCTATTGATTGGACGAAGCAAGAACAATGAAAACATCTTATACAGATCAATCTAGTGAATTGCTATTTCATAATGTCATTATTTGCGAAGATGGCACACAAATACAGTAATTTTTTAAACAGATGTGTATGATTCCAGCACAAAACTAGAACAAGCAAAATGAATTCTTTTCAAGATATTACATTTCTATTACATAATCATAAAGGACAGTATATACTAACAGGCTGTTAAAATTGCCAACAACACGATCCAAACAGTTAAAAAAAATATCTATTAGAATTCAATCTTTTTTTTTCTTTTCTATCAGTGCAGCAATGAAAACCGATGTGGGCAGACAAAACCCAATATAAAAAGAAAATAAAAACAGAAATAAAAGCAGAGGAACATCGTGCCTGAAATGAAACCATTGAAGAAAAAGAAAAAGATATCAAGAAATTTCTATATTCGGAGTCAATTATGGGCCCTATAGCTTCGTTATAGCAAATGTGATTAATTAGTTCCTCTAGAAATTGAAGTAAATTTATCCCAAGACGGAAAAAATCAAGCCACCACGATTCGCAGTATGACCGGAATAATAAAAAAATGAATCCCATAAAAGAAAAAGGAAACTGCAAAGACATTTTTCATTCAAGAAGAATTGATTTGTTCGTATAAATAATAATATTATACCAGCTGCAGAGTCAAAACTGAAATCAGAATAAATGGAGCTGCTGAAGCTGTCGCAGAGCGCAAGTCGCCTGAGCTCCTCCCTGTCGAGAACAGCTCCGACCAATTTCTCCCAGCTATCATAAACCCTTGACATTATAACTCAACTTTTTAGAGTTTTTTCTAAAATTAATCAAACATAAATGGTGAAAGAGTAGATTGTGAAGAACATGTGTAGTGAAAGAGTCGGAATTATTTCTTTTTTCTACTACTTTAAACTAAATTATATATACCTCCAGTCAAATAATAAATATAGAGAGAATTGTGTTCAGAGTGAGAACTTATATTTCAAGATGGTATTTTGTCTTTTATTTTAATTTTGAGATTATTACTACATAAATATGTATTTTTTCAAAAAAATATAATTATCCACTAAAAATTTGTAATGAAATAATAAGTTTTTTTTTTTTTTGAAAAAAAAACTCATAATTAAAATGAAAGATAAAATATTATTTTGAAAAAAAAAATAAAAAGTCTAACTTGTGTCTAGTGCCAATTACGCATATGCTTCCCAATGGCGGTCCAAATTCATTCCAATCTCAATTCAATTTGGTCAAAGCTAAAAAAAAAGTTTGTTTACAGTTCAAACTATCTCATGCCACATACGCTAGATTGGCGGCCAACAGCACCTCCAACTATTTCCTCAATTTCTAACTCTATTATGTAAAAAAATTGTAATGGGGGAGCAAATACATTTTCAATCATCAATTTTATATTTCACTTTACAATGAAATATTTTATTTTTATATTTTTAATATTTATTTTTTTATCAAATTATTGTGTAGCATAATATTTTTCAAATATATTTATGATTAATATTTAATATTATTTAATAATAATTAAAAATAATATAATTTAAATTAATTTACAAAACTAAATTTTATTTGAACATAAAACTAATATTTAATAATATAGTTTAAATTAATTTATAAAACTAAATTATTGTATTGCATGTGATGAGTTGTATGTTTATATATTATTATTATTATAGTTTTATTTTAATGTAATGTATTTTATGTTATTTTTATGTATTATTTGGTATTTTTAATTTAATGTAATATATTTTATGTTACTTTTTATATTTTAAGTTTTTTAATCTTATATGATTGCATTATGATTTTTTTATCATATTAAGTAAAATTAAACATAATATTTAACCTGAAAATAACATAATTTATATTAATAATAAATCAATAAAATTTTATAAAGAAAAGTAGTTCAATAAAACAAAAACAAAAACACACACACACACAAATGTAAAAGAGAAAAAATATAACTAAAAAAGATAGAGGGTGAACAGTAACCATTTACATGTTCATTGCCCTTAGAATAGAAGGAGGTGCGGCGGTGGGTTGGAGTTGGTTTTAGCACAAAACGGAGCGACGTCCGTGATTTTCGCGGAGAGTTGGAGATGATCTAAATATAATATATTATAATAGTGGATAATGTCCAAACGTTTAAGTGAATTTTCAAAAATATTTCAATGTTTGGATATTGTTCTTCAAGTAAACTATAATTTAATTTTTCAATGTTTGGATGTTTTAACAAAAATAATTCAACAATTTAATAATTACTATTTATTTTTCAAGATTTGGATATTCTAATTAAATGAATAATTAAATAAAACAGAGGTTGATATTTATAATTTCATATAGTTTATTATATTATTTTTTAGAAAGTATAGTCTAATGTTATTGGATATACAATTATAGTTAACATATTTTATAGAATTTAATTACACTTTAGTACCCAAAAATTGGATTTTTTACACTATTGTCCCAAACTTTTAAAAAATTACATATTAATATACATTATTTGCATAAATTAACACTTATAGAACTAGAATATTTTTCCGGCCTTTTAATGTTGGTGTGTGTACTGTCAAAGTCTTTCAAACTCATTCTTTAACTTATTCATATTTGTACAAATATTGGATATTGTTGTTGCTCTTTACAATTTTTAGCCGTCCATATTAATATTTGTCAGCCCGTGAAATTGCTCTAATATTATAAGTGTTAATTTATGCAAATGTACGATATCAATATGTAAATTTTGGAACACAAGTATAAAAAGTTCAACGTTGAATACTAAAGTGTAATCAATCATAATTTAATGTAAATAAAATAAAGATACATAAGTTGTATTATTATAATTTTTAAATTGAATTTTTTTATGTTTCAATGTGTATTTATTAACCTTATCTTGTCTAAATTTATTTTACATAAAACATAATTATCAATTTTCTTAAGAATTAAATCAAACAAA
Organism: Perilla frutescens; assembly: GCA_026008535.1. NCBI lineage: Eukaryota > Viridiplantae > Streptophyta > Magnoliopsida > Lamiales > Lamiaceae > Perilla > Perilla frutescens. Next base: position 45,230,229 of record BRKX01000010.1, on the reverse strand, counting down.
TCTATATAAATGTATAAATTTTTAAACATTTAAAATGAAACATAAGTTATTATTATTATAATATTTGTTCATATATATATATATATATATATATATATATATATATATAGAGAGAGAGAGAGAGAGAGAGAGAGACATGGTCAGTCATACATAACTGTTTCATAAGTCACAAGTTGTGCTATTCTGAAAGTTTTAGTTTGTAAAGATGATGATAGTGTAACAAATGCGACTACAAACATTGTATACAAATAAGTATTGTATAATTTATAATATAATATTTTGATTGTAATAAATTTATTAATTATTTATAGAATTATTTGAAACATATTATATTATAATATAATATAAATGTATGTATAAACATATTTATATGTGTGTAATCAAGCAATCATTTCTTTTAACAATTGTCAACTTAATTTTTTTAGGTTCGAATTAATAATAATAATTTTCTGATATAAAAAAGGCAAATTCACGAATAAAAAATTGTATTAACTTATTAATTATCTATAAAATACAAAAATGTAACTTTTACATTAAAAATCTCGTGCATCGCACGGATGGAAATTTAGTTATACTAGTATTTCTCCCGTACGTTGCGCGGATTTAAATATATATTTATGAATTTATATTTTAAAATTTAAAGACCACATTGTAATTGAATGGGAAAATATTGCGGGTCTCAAATATACTCAATATGTTTATATGTGATTACATAAATATCATATGGTTGTTAGAGGTCTTCTTCACGTATCATAATAATTATATTTAACATTTGAAAGCACATAAATATATACATAGTTTTGTCAAATATCACAACATCAGCTAAACTAAAAAATAAAAAATTAGTAAGCATGATTATTGGTGTCATTTTATTAATTTTCAAAAGTACAAAAATAAAAACATGGTATTAATTGAACAAAATACATAACTTGAGTTGTGAAAAAATAATTAGGGTTGATATAATTTTGTTGTATTGTTTTATATCTATGCTATATTTTTTAACCCAGCAATCATAATCAAAATTATTCTTTTTTGTGTAGGAATCATTTTTTTACACCTTATAGGGATTTTAATTAAATTTTGACACAATAATTTTTTGTTCCATGTTGTTACCTACTAATCCGTGTAACTGTTCTCCTAAATAACTCATGTAATTGTCAGTATTAAAATATTTAACTTCACGTAACTATTTTTTTTGTCACATAATTACTACAATTGCATAAAAACCTGGGTTTGGTAAAAAAATACGTTACATGAAAGAAAGTTTATTACATGTTAAATAATAAATTTTAATATAAAATAAAAACTCTAATTTTGAGAGGAAATGTGTACGTGTGTGTCTGCATTTTTTCCAGATACAATATATTTATCCTTCAAGATAAATACTTTTTTCCAGACACACACGTACACATTTCCTTACAATATATTTATCCTTCAAGATAAATACTTCAAATTACTCCTTATAATATTCTACAAGTTAGTCTTCAAGATCAGTATGAATCACCAATCCATAATCAATATATATATATATATATATACATATATATATATATATATGCACTGGATGGAGGGATTTAAAGCATTAAAGAGAATCGCAAACCGTGACAAAAGACTAACTTGAAGAATATTATAAGGAGTAATTTGAAGTATTTTCAGAAAAACTTTATTATATATGTAAAATAATTATGATTTGAATGATCATAATTTTCACAAGGAATTGTAATAGTTTTTGTAATATTTTAATAAGAAAATGATAAATTACAAAAGCATTAAGTTCAGAAAATGAATACATAAGGATGCGATTAATTAACATATTAAATAGCCAACGATTACAATATTAAATAGGTAGAATTAATATTAATTAATAAAATAAATGGACTTGACTATACATAAATGTTAAAAAGAAATCAAAAAAATAAATAAAATAGTTACAATAATAAATAAGTAGAATTAATGTTAATTATCAAAATAAATGGTGAGCTTAATCATGATTAATATACCTAAAAAATACTGAGTAGTAAAAAATATGAAAAATGGTGGAAATAAAATAAAAAATCGAAAAGGATAATAAAAGAAAAAAAAATAAAAAGGAAAAAATAGAAAAAACAAAAATAAAAATAAAAATAGGACGGGTAATGCATTTACGCTAGGCTTGATCCCAGGCCCTTCATGAATTTGTGCATGCCGTGATACCAACTCCACCACAATAAAGGTTTCAAATTATTTCAAAAGAAATATTATTTTAAATCAAGTTTTGGCTGTCTATTTTTTATGACAATTTTGCCCCTACGATTTTACTTTAATATATGTATAGATTATATAATAAGGTTTGAACTTTTGATAAAAATATTCTACCAATTATAGTGGATTAGAACATGACATTTGTTAACACTCAACATTAAATCCACATTCTAAAGTCTAAAGACCCAATCAAAAATTGCAATGAACTAATACATATTATGTTGATAAGATGGTATGTAAAATTCACTTGTGAACAAGTGATTTTCCAAGCCCATGAACTCGTATACCAAAATCCGGCGCTTTATATCCACCAAGACTGACCAAGTTGGGATAACAAAGTTGACCCAAATAATTTATTTCTTCATGCAAATGTTGAAATGGTGGGTCACGGAAAATTCGCATATTGTGTTTCATTTTCTGTTTCAAATCAACGGTTGATTGATGACACATGTAATTTACAAATTCATAATATTTTGTAGTCAATTTTAGTCGGAAGTTATGGTATTTTAAAATTCCTTCTTTATTTTTCAGCTTAACGGCAATTCCTGATCGTGAGATAATAGGGCAATGAATCCATGACGCGTCCATAGTTATTGGTTGCTTTCTTTTTTTCCATGTTCTAGAGATTTATGAAGTTCTCAAGTCGGAAAAAAAAAAAAAAAGAATAAAGAAGAAAGCAAAAAATAAATTAAAAAAGAAAATAGTAGCATGTAAGTGGTACGCTATTAATTCAATATTTAAAACCTACAATTATATGTGGGACACCAATCAAGAAGGTTGGAACATGGGTAAAAATTTTATATAGACAATTTTAGGGTAAAACTGAGGTTGTTGCGCAAGAAATAAAATATAGCAGTTTTGTGGACAATTTGTTGTGAAATTTTAAAATACGACAAATCAAGAACATAAATAACAACAATCGAAATACGAAATGAAAAATACATAATAAATAACATAAATAATCAAATCGTCAAATAAAACAAATATATTTTTACATAGACGACATAAAATGAACAATTGTATAGGAGTGCAATCCGATAGTATAATTAGATAGAACAATAGTATAAGAGTGCAATCTGATAGTATACTTAGACATAACAATAGTATAAATATTACATATACGACATAGAATGAACAATAGTATAGGAGTGCAATCCGATAGTATAATTAGACAGAACAATAGTATAAAAGTGTAATTCATAATTAGACAGAACAATAGTATAAAAGTGTAATTCGATAGTATAATTAGACAGAACAATAGTATAAGAGTGCAATCCCATAGTATAATTAGACAGAAAAATATGTGCATTATATCTATTGAATCCACTTTTATCTTCAATTTATTTTAGATTTTATTTAACATTAAAATAAAAAAAATTAATGATTTTTTTCCCATTTGGCAAGAATGGGAAAAATGATATTAAATTAGTAGATAAAAAAATGATATACGATATAAAAATGTAGAAGGAAATGCTAACAAAAAAAATTGTGAAATGTAATTAAAAATTATAATATAGTATTAAAAAATTAGAATAAATAATATATAAATATTATTAATAAATAATAGAAAAGAATGAAAAAGAAAATCGAATGAAAAATAAATAAAAGAAATCATAGATAAAAATAAAAGAATAAAAGAAAATGAACAAAAAAAAAACAATACAAAATTAGAGGGAAGGACATGCGGGACCCATTTAAGTTGGTACATGCACATGTACCAAGTTTTCATTTAAAAATTATTTAAAAATATATCAAATTAAATTTAATAACCAATCATGTTTTGCCATGTGGAATTATTGAATAAATAAAAGATGAAACCATAAATCCATAATGGGTGCTTTGCCTTCATTTTGGTCTATGGTTGATTTCCTTTTCTTTTTTTTCTTTTTTTTTTTATTTCCTAATATCCTATGTGGAGACCATGGTCACCAATAAACATAGTCTAATTCAAAATTAACATTTTAAACTAACAATAGTTTTCCTTCAATTAATTTTAAATTAATGTTCTAACATTAATTCAATTAAACTAATATTAAATTCTATCGATTCAAATAACATTAGTTGCAATTCAATTAATTTTAAATTAATGTTCTAATGTTAATTCAATTAGTTGTAAGCTAACGTTAATATCATAATATTAATACAATTCAATTATTTTAAACTAACGTTAGTAGATAATGTTAGTATATTGTGCATTGAGTTAGTTTATTAATTATTATATAATATTAAGTTTTAAACTACCTAGCGTTCATGCTTACCTTATTCTTAATATTAATGTTAGTACTACTAATGTTAATATGTTCTTACGATTTGTTGTTTAAACTATTTAGGAGAATTATCAACTCAAGGTCTGAAAGATAGTTTATGTATTGATATAGAGCCTGAAAGATATATTTTATCGATTCAAGGTTTGGAAGATATAAAATTATCAATTTTAGGTTTGAAGATTTAACGGTATTAAAACTCCATCCAACAGAAGGGGAAAATTTTAGGTACAAATGAGATGGTATCTACCAAAAATTAAGGTACACTATAGTGAATGGAAAAAAAAAAAGTATGACGCGCGGTCGTTTCGCGCTCAAAATAAATTTGTAATGCTCCTGTGCCCACAGCGAGCATAGCTAGCTCATGAGTACAGGTCGATCCCACAGAGAGCTGATGTGATTCCACCTTCGAGTAACCAATCACAAAAGGGGGTTGGTTGTGTTGTCACCTTACTGAAATTAAATCTGCAAAATAAGACTAAAGAAAATATCAAATAATAAAGGTTCCAGCATTTGAACTAGAATTTGATTTAAGTCTAAACTACTCGATTATGAGCACACCGATTTTCATGCATTACTAAGTTACCCAGTTATGGAGACCGGATTCCTCTCTGCGTCTCTTTATTCATCCTTTTATTTTAGGTTTAAAAGCAATTCCTCGTCAAGTAAACCCCTAACCTATCACCCACCCCCCGGTTCCCCAAAGAGATGTAAATAATAGACAGCAGTGTGTCCTAGACGAACCCAAGTTTGTTATGTTTACCGATTTCTCGTGTGCCCACAACAACCCACCGATTCCCTAATTACTATATGAATCAACACACAGTCACGATTCGCCAATTCAATTAATAGTGGTGTGCCCTCTGTGTCTAACGAGTGAACAACCACATTGGGCATTTCAGGCACACACTCATAGTTGTAAAAATCGGCCTGGGCGGCGCCTAGGCACTAGGCAGTGGCTCACCGTGCCGATTTGGGTGTAATCGGTAGTTTATGCGGTCAAGTACAAAAAGTTTAATTATTTTTAATGAATGGGAATTCTAGTGCATTTGATAGAGCATGTTAGGTTAGGTTAAATAGGTCGCTGGTTCGAATCTAGCTAATAACATTATTTTTTTAGTTTTTAAAATTTTATTGTAAAAAAATTTGAATTTTATGCATTGATAAGAGTCGAACACGAGACCGTAAAGTGTCTAAAGGAGAATTAAACCACTATACTATATATCAACTTATGTTTAAATGTAGTTTTAATGTTATAAATAACTTTATATAATAATACATTACAAAAAATAAAAACGGCTAGCTCCGCCTAAGCCCCCGCCTAGACCGTCTAGGCGCTAAGCGCCCCTAAACCGCCTAGCGTCTACCGACTTCTTCAACCTTGCACACACTCACATGGAACAAGGCCAAGAATCAGCAGAAACAATTCATGCATTAATATGTCCATTTGGCCTCACGAGTCTAGTTTTTTACTTCAACCATTTTCTATTGTTCAAACACCGGAATTAAAGATCTAGCCACACATACTAGATGAAACTAAACTTGCAATAATAAAAGACATAATTAAAAGAAAACTTACTGAATTAATAAACAAAAGAACTCAACTCCAACGTTGAGAACATAAACAGATCCTAAATCCCAAAGGCAAAAGGCCTATTGGATTGTCTTGCTGCCTTAGCAGCTTTAAAATTAAAACAAGAAATTAAAATGCAGAAAGTAAAATATTGTAGCAGAGTTTTCGAACTCCAATTCCAGAAAATGGAACTTGTTTAAATAGATACATTTCCGAATTCAAATTCCCCCACATGCGGGGACCTTCAACTGTATTCCAGATCTGGCGTGCCCTCTGCACCTGACCGGATAAGCCTTATCCAGTGGTGGTTGATCAAATCCTTATTTTTCAAGGATTGACTTTATCTCTTCATCTCCATGCCTCCCGGAAGTCCAACTGTGCACCATCTCTTCTCAGATTTGTATCTATCTCTCACGCCTCCTTTGACTTAACTGATTCCTGAAAATTCCGCATGTGCCCATTTCAGGCCTTTGGTCGAGTCTGCACGAGCAATGTGGGCACGATATCATGTAGTCAGCTTCATCCTTGGCGTTGTGCCCATTCTGCTTTCCGAATATTGGATGAATGCTGAAGAAGTTCCATGTGCCTCTAAGTGTTGTTTATGGCGTTAGATAAGCTTGAATAATTAGGCATAAAATGCCTATTTCGCTAGACTCGACTTTTGAATTGCCCTTGACCACAACCTGGTTCTTTTCGATTCTAAAATATACTAAAAATGACATTTATATCGAATAAAATGCCCATAAAAATATGAAATAAATGGACTTATCAAGGTACAAATTTTCCAAAGGGTGAAACCGCATTTTTATAAGCTAAAACTAACAGTAGTTAGTTAATACTCTATCCGTTTCATTTTGATTTTTTTTTTGTCAAAATGTTTGTTGTTTTATATATTTTCACACCCTCTCCTCAAATTTTAACCATATCCCAAATCCTAAAAATATATATAGAGAGAAAATGTTGTCTTATTTTTAGGAAAACATAAATGAATATAATTTTATCTTATATATAAGGGATGTGTATATTAGTCTATAAAATTAATTGCTAATTCTAAATTAAAAAAAACTTAAAACAACAATCAAAACTAAGCGGAGGGGGTAGTTAGTTTAGCAAATAAAAATTAACTAAAACTAACATTAATTTATTAATTGTTAAAATTAATATTAGTTAGTTATTTATTAAATTCACCTTACTTAGTTAATAATAATAATTATTATTATTATTATAATAATAATATTAACATTTTTCTTAGAGACAATAATAGACGCTTTTTTTTACAACCAATATGATACTAACATTATTAACTAACGTTGTCCATAAAATATATATAATAACGTTTGCTATATATAACGTTATTCATAATAACATGGCTCATATACTGTGTTGCTATGAGGAGTTCATTTTTTTTTAAATTAGTATATCTCCCGCGCGATACACGGATATTAATTTTATATATTATTTATTGAAAGATACAAAGTATCACCAATTAAATGACATCATCGCCTTCTAATAGATATAAAATTATGAATTAAAATTTATACTTTTATATTATTTGATGTTATTGGCATAAAATATAATATTTTAATATCCAAAAAATAATTAACAAAAAATAGAATTTAACTTCTAACATAATTAAAAATGAATTACAGTGATTATGTTAAGTTTTGAAAATGTCTTTTATCGAATTAGAAAATAGGGTGGAAAACTAAATTTCATCTATATTCTCACTTTCGTTATTAAGTATGAATTGAACATTTGAACATAGTAATCTCTACCATCATTTATATAGCATATTAAATTATAATATGTCTTGGTCAAAATATTAATTTTTATCATGAAAAATAAATTAGAAATTAACATTAAAAACTAATTATCCAATACAAAAATAATAAAATTAAAATAATTTTTTTATATTTACACTATTTTATAAAACTTTTGATCTACTTCATTTAGGTATATTAATATTGGTAATAATGGATATTAAATGTAATAATTAATTGTTAATGGTAGTGGTAGTGGAAATTAAGTAAAGTCTAATATCAAATATTTAAATAATATTTAATCATGAGAATGTGTGCCATTCTAAATTTATATTATTAGTAGTAGTGGAAATTAAGTAAAGTAACATCAAATATTTCATTCATTGTTTGGCTTGCACAACTATAAAATTATGTGCCTGAATAAATATATTAGAAAAATTACATATATATACTTCAAAAAAAAAAATCCATTATAGACCCATAAAAACTGAATTTGAATAAGTAATTAAAGAAAATATATATGCCTACAAATTAAATATTGTCACTCATGGAAGAAATTTCAGAATTTTGCTAAGAAGAAAAGGGAAGAACTAAAATATGATTAACACATCAAACAATAAATTTTACTCAATAATCTAAAATTCTAAATTTTTGAACGTATATATTCAATACAAAATCACATTATATATATCAGCTTTTCAAAATAAAGCATACATGATATCCAAATGAGCATACTGCTTGTACCTTTTTACCATCGTAAGCTTGTAATCCATACATGGCTAGAGAGATTAATTCGTGCAAAATCAACTGCAATAACAATCAAACTATTATGTACAATTTGAAATAAAAAGTAGCAATGCAAATACAAATAGATGTACGGACTACAATATCTTTTATGGATATTCGTAAAAAATGAAACACACTATGCATATTTGTACTACATTCATGTAGTTGAAGAGTCATTTAAAGAAAATTCAATACCCTGAAAACTTTCAGAAATTTTAATGATTGATGTCAATAATTAAACACATGTACATCTTGATGTATTATTTTTATCTTGATGTATTATTATTGTTGTTGTTGTTTAAAAAATATTTTTGAATACTATATTGAGTTCCATTACATATGAAATTAATTATAATTTAAAATTTTATAATTCAGATTGAATGTTTCATTATATATCACTTATGGTATAATTAATGAGATCTTAACCATTTAAAATTTTATAACTTTTAATTATTTTCAAATAAATAACTATTCAGTTCCATTACATAGGAACTATAATTAAAAAAAAAACATATATTTAATTCGTATGAAATTTTCAATCCAAAATTGGAAGCAAAAAAAAGAAGGGAAAGAAAAGGAGAGCGAGACTCGAACACAGGCGGTATAGACTAAAATAACTCTTAAGCATAGAGACAACCACTACAACAAATATGTATATTTGAAATTTATTTGTCAAACAATTTTATTTATGAGTAATATTTTGCTGATATTTTTTTTACAATTTTGCCCCTGCGACTTGCCTTAATATATGTATAGATACACATTTTTTCACTTACAAACACACACACACACGCGCGCACATATATATGTGCGTGTATTGTGTGTAATTTGTTGTATAGTACTACCTCCGTTTCATAATGTTTGTTGTTTTGTTTTTTTATCTGGAATTAAGAATTAATTTCGTGGACAAATATACCCATCCCTTATATATGCCATAAAATCTAATTCATCTATATTTTCCTAAAAAATAACAATATTTTCTCTCTCCACATATTTTTCTCTCTTCATATATTATAGGTAAGTTAGAATAAAAAAATCTTGTAGGATTTGAGAGGGTTAAAATTGGGAGTGAAGATGTCAAATTATATAAAACAACAAACATTTTGAAACTAAAAAAAAACCCTTAAACAACAAACATTATGAAACGGAGGTAGTATATAGTATTAAATGTCAAAAAGTGATCTTACATAATGATTAGGTGTAGGACCAATGTGTCATAAGGGTGTTTAAGACATTTACATCCTAAATTGCCCATACAACTACTTACTTTTATATGTTGTTTTTATTTCTCAACTTGTATTTACTTTTGTTTATTTTTATAGATTTAGACTAAAATTTAATATAGTGTAAATAGATAAAAAAGGGGCAAAAGTAAATAGTGATTAAGAAAAAAAAAAGTAACTTTTAAAAAATAGGAAGTTTTGTGGGCAATTTGGGATTGTAAATGTCTTAAATACACTTATACGCTTATGACACACTTGGTCCCCACATCCAATCGTTGGACAAATGTACTTTGACATTTTATACTAAGTACACAATAACTTTATACATATACATATACATATATATATATATATATATAGTGACAAAATGGCTTTCTAGCCCGTCAAAAGTTTTAAAAACATTTTTTAGCCACTATTTTTAAATGTATTTATTTTGTCCAAATTTACACTAATGCCCTTATTCTAATTGAAAACAAATTCAAAATTAAAAAACCAAATGATATGCTCTCTCCTCCTACTCCCTCTATCAAAACAGATCTATTCGCTCCCCTCTCTCTCTCTGCAATTCACAGTCGGTCATTCCCCCTCCTTATTTTCGACCCCGTCGCTAGCACTTCCTATTTCCCACCCCGTCGCCATCAGTGTCCTCAGTTTTTTTTCATTATTGAAGCAAAGGTTATATTTTTCAGTTTGGTTGATTTGTCATTGATTGGGATCTACAATTTTTTGAAGTTCATTACTCTCCTGATTCTAAACAATTTTACAATGTTGGTTGTAGTTTGACTTTGAAAATTTATTTGTAAAAGAGAATGGCAAGTGGAGAAGAAGATTTTGAAGAAGTTCCTTGCCATAGTTCACATAAATTGTTGTTAGAGTTATTTTTAACCCCTCACCATGCACATTGTTTGTATTTTGGTTTTGTGGAATGGATTTGTTGTTCTGCAATTAAAACCTAAAAAAATTGGATTGGAGTTCACAGGACGGTGTGCAGGCGAGGTGCGCGCAGGCGTGAGGGGCGCTGGAGGCGTGCGGGTGTCGCGCGGCTACGCGTTAAGCATACGCGCCTAGCACAATGTGCAGGAGTGGGCAGGTGGGCGGGCGTCCCTGCGCGCCGGATGAAACGCGCACCCTCAGCGCGTAGGGCATGTTTTCTCATGCATTTATGAAGTTGCATCTTCACTTTCCTTGTTTTGCTTTTCTGCTACTAGATGACGTAGATATTTCAAATTATGTTTGTGTTGTTTGCAGGTTAGAACGGTGATTGATGAAGAATTTGAGGGGTTTGATTTCACAGGGAAGAATGAGTTGATAAACGGGAAGGCGGCGGTAATTAGCTTCTTGTTGCTTCTGGATTTTGAACTGCTGCTGCTCAAGGGAACTGGATTCTTGGACTTCATTTATGATGTTTCAAATGCTCAGCAATGAGTCCCACCTCAACCTCAGAAAAGAGTTTTTCCCCCTTCTAAATATTGGTTTTTGTGTTTAGATGGAATAACAATTTGTGTTGGTTAGCAACTAAAGAATATGGATCTCTGTATGTGCAATTCATTTTCATTCCCCAATTCTAGTGTGACCAAATGAAAAAAAAAAGAAAAGAAAAGAAATGATATCTTTGTGACAATGGTGAAGCAAATCCTTTAATTCTGGTTTGAGACTATTAGTAATCATTTATCAGATGTGCTAACGACGGTATGTGACTTTGTTATATTTTTAGTATTATAAGTTATTATGTATTAAATGTGCTAGAAGTAGCTAGTGTGCATTGGAAATAAATTTACTCTTGCAAATTAATAATTCGATCGCTTAAACAATACAACACTAATTAATCTCGAATAGCCATGAGATGGATTTCTGTAGGAGATGGAAGAAATTTATATGTTATATATTTAAACCATAAAATAAGATCTTAATATTTGTTTACTACAAGACGTAAGCGGAGTTGGAGTTGATAACACGAAGTTCCATATATCTAGTATTCTACATATAATCTCGTTACATAAAATATATATTCTAATTGTAATCTCGTTATATAAAATATATATTTAAAAATAATAAAATTAAAAATCAAAATTACTGGATTATACAATTATAACAGATACAAATTTTTTACCAACAATTATCGCATTACACAATATTTAAAAATAATAAAATTAAAAATTAAAATTTCAACGTAATTTATTTTATTTTTTCACACAATTAGATCGAGATACGAATCTAGTTTTCATTAAAAAATGGAAGTAAAAAATACAACCGAGTAAAAAGATACGAATTATTAACCGAGCGGTACCGGAGCCCGAGCTGGGACTGTCAAGCATTGAGTCTCTGGTGCCCAGGCCGCGCGCCGAAGGAGCGCGCACGGGTGTGCACGCTTGGCGTGTGGCACAATGCGCACAAGCACGCGCTGGGACGGAGCGCGCACGCCTGCGCGCAGTCCCGCCCGCCTTGGGACGGAGTGCGCAAGCGCCTGCGTGCGGGCCTCGTCACGCAGCACTTCACGCGCGGGCCTTTGAGGCGCGGCACTCCCCGCGCGGGCCTCGGCGATGTGCGCGTTGGTCTAAGTGCGCATAAGCACCCGCGTGCACAGCCTGTGCGCCGAGACCAGTAAATGGCTAAGCACAACCCGACGCGCAGATAAGAACAAATATGCGTTTTTTTATTTTAAAAAAAAAAAGGTTCAAATCTTAAGAAATTTTTACTTCAAATCTTGTAGAAAAATTCAGTTTGTTTAGTCTAGAGAGAGAGAGGGGGGATATATGGTAAAATATATTTTATCTTTTTAAAAAAAAGGAGAAATGGTATAAAAGTCCAAAGTGGCTAAAATAATAATGTTTAAAAATAGGTGGCTAATTTTTTTTTTTTTTAAGTTCTAAGTAGCTAAAATTTTTTTGGCCCTATATATATATTACATTGTATGTGAGTCCAAATATTTTGTATTTATAATAAGTACGATTATTTTCTAAAATGGTACGATTAAGTATAAATAGTTACGATTAATTTTTAAAGTTAATCATATCCTACGATTATTTATGAAAAATGCTACAAATATCTTTTAAAAAATTCACGATTTAGCAAAAATTATGATTAGAAAGCAACGATTAATGCTATGATTAAAAATTAAACTATTAAAAAGCTACGATTAAAAAGCAACGATTAATTTTGAAATTTAATCGTAGCATACGATTAATTGTAGCAAACGATTAATTTTTAAAATTAAGCTTATGCTACGATTAATTGTATGCTAAGATTAATTTACTACTTCAATTGAATGTATTTATGTCTTGTGTAAGAGAGGTAGTTACTGAGCTTCATTAAATAAAAAGCATTAGAAGATAGAAATTGATTGACCAAAGTCAATGCATGTTTTTATTGTTGTGTAAGAAGGGTAGATAAATTTTATAAATAAATAAACATCAATACCCGACATCATATGCACTACAAAAAATTTGAGCAAAAAACCAAGAGCAGAAGTTCGAGAAGAAAAATTTGAGCTAGGCGTGTGCAAGAAGTGTGCGAGAGGATTCATCAAGAAGAAGTTAGTGCAAATAATTTTCCATATTTTTGAAAGGTGCATTTTGGAATGTCCCCTTTTTTATGAAAGTATTGCGTAAATACATCTCGTTTAGTTTATATTGCATATTTTATGTTGAGTTATTTTTGGAAAATATGCGAGAGGGAGAGATTTGCATATCAGTCTTTTCTATATTAATCGTAGCATTATTTATAATAAATCATAGCTTTGATTAAATTAAGGTTAGGTTAAGAAATAATCGTAGCCATAGTTAAATAATCGTAGCATTGGTGATACTAATCGTGGGTGAAAAAGTTATAATCGTAGCCTTGTTTTTAATATTTGTAGATTTTATTAATTAATCTTGGATTTGTTTAATTAATCGTAGCATTGTACATAAATAATCGTAGCATGGTTTATATTAGTGATAATCTTGTTTTAAACAATCGTAGCTCATAATTGTTAATTATACCAATGTTTTAAATTAATCGTAATAATTTCTTTAATTAATCATAGCTTTTTTTAAAATTAATTGTGGAATTTCTTTGGTAATCGTAACTTTTTTAATTAGTCGTAGCATTTTTTTAATTAATCATAGCAATTTCTTTCATAATCGTATAATTTATTAAGTAATCGTTGTATTGCTTTATTAATCGTAGCAATTTTTTATAATTAATCGCAACAATTGTTTTTAATTAATCGTGGATTTTTTGTAATTAATTGTAATAGTTTTTTTTAATTAATCGTAGTTTTTTAAATTAATCTTAGCATTTATTTTCTTAATTGTAGCAATTTTTAATTAGTCGTAATATTTTTTTAATTAATCCTAGCAATTTTTTTAATTAATCAATCGTGGCAATTTATTATTTATCGTAGCTTTTTCTAAAATTAATCGTGGCATTTCTTTAATTAATCATAGAATTTTTTAATTTGTCGTAGCATTTTTTTAATTAATCGTATCATTTTTTTAAATTAATTGTATCATTATTTTAATTAATCGTGGTAACTTTTTCAATTAATTGAAGCTTTAAAATGCAGATGGTTAGACGTCGCATTATTGTATGACACAGTGGCCGATGGGTGAGATCAGAATACGTAGATGGTGACGAAGAACTTGTGGTGATGTCAACCAATAAACTGTGTTTTAGCTCACTGGTGAGGGAGGTGCACAAGTTGTTACAAACTAATTCGAGCACAGTGGAGTATCAGTTATTTTACATGATGAGCACCAACACTGGTAGACTGATTAGGGCTTCTTTGTAAGATGATGTAGGCTCAATCTGCTTTACGAACAGACCACCGAGATGGTCGTGTATGTGGTTGTGAGAGATTTGAGCAGTGCCGGAGTTGGGTCATCTAACACAGAAGTGAGAAATCCGAGTAGAGATGATTATGTCCGCTACTTCCCACAATACTATTAAGCTACAGGTAACCCTGAAGATGGTGATGACTTCCTGCACGAAGAAGAAGAAGAATAAGAAGAAGATCGAAGAAGAACAAAAATAAGAACAAAAAGAATAGAATGACAGAACGGCCTTGATCGAATCTTTATTGATGGAGTTCTGTAGATGGATTTGTTCTATTGGACACACGGATAGATTATTAGGCTTGACAGGAGCCGTATCATCATCTACTACTAGTCTTCGGGATATATCCGAGGGAGCTTCAAGCAATTGGGTGGTTTTCCTTGCCGATTTAGGCATTACGGGCCCACTGTCCTAGGATGAGGGACCAGTAGCACAAACAGATGCATTGCATAAGAGAGCCATTTTTCGTGCAAAGGATGACTTCGCTCTGGCCGTGGGAATCTATCATATGCAGAATCGAGTTGAGTATGTTGTGTATCAGTCAAACAAGAAACGTCTCAACTACATATGTAATAGAGGTGCCTGCCCATTCAAGTTGTGTGCTGTTGTTGATGGACATTATTATATATATCTATTTCATTTTTCTCATTTCATTTTCCTTTTACAGTTGCACTGGTGGGCTCATTTATGATTATGTGGATGGATGTTACAAGGTGGAGAGCTTAATCGGCATATATGGCTCGGTCATCATGGGATTACGTCGTTCAGAAGATTGGATTTTGCCCAATCGGGAAAGTCCACTAGTGGTGATGGTGCCTAAGATAGGCCGTCGTGCTGGTCATCCACCTATGTCGAGAGCTCGAGCACCATTTGAGGTATCATCTAGTGTAAGCAGACAGTTCTATACTAGATGTCATGGACTGGGGCACAATAGACGTGCATGCACATCCCATGTACCTATTGGTGGTGTGGACCTAAATGCTCCAGCAGAGGATGTGGTTGTATGTAGGAGAGCGCCCAAGAAATGAAGCATCTGTTCTAGCACGGAGCATACTCGCCCGACATGTCCAGTTTATTTGGCGGCGGATATCGATTGACTATGTTAATTGTAGAAATGTTAAATAATTGGTCGTAGTATCTGTTAATCATAGCAGTTGTAAACAATTGATCGTAGTATTGATAAATCTAATCAGGGTCTTTCTTCATTTATGGTAGCAATTTCTTAATTAGTCTTAGCAAAACATAATGTTAAAACATATGTACATCTAAACAATGTGAAATGTTCAAGGGGCAGACCTACCACTATAAGTCAATGAATATATCCTAGCCCCTATAGCCGTACGATAAGCATCCACCTCCTCCTGCAGTAGGCCCAATGGAGGGCCTTCACCCAACAGACGGTCCACGTACATACAGGCATACACTCCACAGCTATGGGCATTTATCTGCACATACTGATTCTTGATAGATTTGTCCAACATCATCGCAAAATCATGTCAAGGTGGCATTGAACAATCAACCCAAAATCTAGCACATGCGAGTAGACGTGGTAGTTTACGAAGAAGGGACATCAACTCTCTATCATGCCTCATGTATAGCTCGGAATTACTTGAATCATCCATGTGAAAAATGAATGAGTCATACAGCTTGACTACCCAGTCAGTGAGATGAATACAAATAGTGACCCAGTGCTGATTCTCAAGGTTACATATATATCACGATCGCTTACAATGTTGTATATACAACATATCAAGAACAGTGTTAAATAATATATAACATTAATCATACAAACATAATTTAACTTACATAATCAGCTATGAGCCATGACATCTAATAAATCCCATCTCTGCCTAAGATGCAATCTGCAAGTCCAAATGGAGGTATCTACAATCTATAGTCATCATCCCCGTATGTCTTTTTGCAATCAAGGTCTCGGAGATGAAGTCTCTTCCATTCTCCAACGATGGTCTCCTGCAAAAACCAATTATAATTCATGGTCTTGTAAAAAAGTAACTTATAAATTGAATAAGAAAAAAAATTGAACTTACATATAGACCGGAAGCCGTAACCACTGTCCTAGTCTTGGTATCACTTTTTAGTCATCGATTGGTTGTGGCCAAGAAGTAGCCAATGGAATGCTCATGAATATCTTTCCTAGGGTCCTCGAGCTCATCAAACCACGACTAGAATAAAGTCATAGTGTTCGCGAGATTCAACATATTCACTGCGGGCCCTCGGACTCTGAATCGTGTGTAGGCTGTAGCCAGGACCAGATCATCCTGATCATTCATGAGCTATGTGATCGAGTTGTATCCAGAGGTGGGAGCCAATGTGCTATCGCTTTGGTGAGGTGGAGTGGGCACTCGAACACTTGGACCACCGCTATGCTGAATCGGAGTAGAAGTGGGCACTGGCCGAGCACTGTGAGCGGCATTATGCTCGCTCGGCTCTGGGCTGTGGTGGCCCATATCAGGAGTGGGCGACCTACGACTCGGATCGGTGCTGTGGTGACTTGAATCTGGTCCTTGCTCTCTATGCATCCTAGCTAGTGCCCTCTCCAAAGCCCGATCAACAACCTCCTGAATACGGGGCATCATATCTTCCTTCACAGTGGCCATAACACTTTGAAGCCAGTGCTCCATAAACCACTTTGACGACTCCTCTGCACTTCATCCTAGCCGCTTATGCTCCCCACTACTCTGAGATCGATTCCTGCTTGAACACTTAGTTTTCCATGCTCGAGGAGAGCTGAATCTATGATCCGAATCTCCTCTGTGCTCTACTGTCTCATTAGTGGGGGGGCCAGAGACCCGGTATCTCATCAACTGACTCATCCCTCAATGCCAGGCTCAATTGCGAACCTTTCTGTGGTCTTTGAACAACCCTCGTCCCTCAGGGTGATGGGGCCACAACGCCCGTAGCTTCAGTGGAGCAACATGATGCTATATTTATAAGCATCTTTTTCTTGTTCCCCTTTCAAGGGGAAACAAATCTCACGCGCTGAGCACCGTCCTCCAATTGCATGCTTTGGTAATTCGGAGTCATCGTCTCCTCCGGAGATGGTACCAACGAAACCACCCATAACTGTATGAAATTAATAATATCAATAAGATTAATTAACAAATATAGATTTGATATTCTAAATAGAAAAAGAAATCTAAAAACTTACCGATCCTACAATAAGATGGATACGTCAGTGGTGGGGCACTTGAATGTCCACTTCAAACATCAAGACATAGTGAGCTATTCACTAAGCACACCAATCTCACGGACGAACTCAGTTATCACCTCACAAACCCATATCTATAAAATAAATTAATAGATCAATTACGTTTTGGCTTGATTTAACTATGCACCACTAATTTAGAACAATAAAATTAAAAGTAATTAACTGGAGTGCCTAGTTCGGCCCATAGAAATGATATGTCCTGTGGCCTCTCATGCCCATAGCGTGTCGAGTCATAGGCAGGAGTCTGATAAAGTGCATCAGCATCTGGTAAGAATATGCCCCCATGAAAAGGAATTCCACCTGTCCACATCCTCCACCAGAGCCCACACCCATGGATCTATGTATCGGTTCTGATCCAGACAGAAAATCATTCGGTATACGAACACTATGTTCACAACCTTCACATAATCCAGAGCATCTCTGGCCATTCTAAGCTCTATAAACCTAAGCTCCTTCTCACAGAGGGTCGTGCTCTTCCCTTAAAATAATCGATAGTAGACAGCTCTCGGCGGAACATGTGCGCCATTCAGATCGAATGTCGAGGTGTCGAATCGTAACCCTGACATCAGGTTATGCTCACTCAGACCAAAGCGCAGCTGGGATAGAAGAATCAAAAACCATGCCTCCCGTCCCTTCAGTGCACGATCCGACACGTGCACCTCATGACTCATCAAAGAATGAATCACCTTCTTCTGAACGTCACCGCCCTTGTAGTCCAGAAAATATCCGAAGCATCCGGATCTAAACACCTGCATGGCGTCATCACCACCTATCGCATGTAATGTGACTCTGATCTGCTCAATTACCTCCAGTTTGGCATAGACTATGACTGTCAGTCTCAGCCACTGCAGCGGCTGTGTAAGCCAATCAATCTAATAACATTTGCAAAATTGTAATTAAAATAAATACTTTTAACAATTAAATATAGGTTCTTGCGATAAATATCTAATATTTCATATAATTGCAAAATTACAAAATTGAAAATATAAATCACAAAAATTAATCTCATAAGTTGGTACTATTAATTTAAAATAGCTACGATTAATGTTTAAATTGCCACGAGTAGTCTTATAAATTGTTACGATTAATCTTTTAAATTGCTAGGATTAATTTTTAACTGCTACGATTAATTCATTAACAACTACGATTAAATAAAATAGTGCTAAGATTAATTTTTGAAGTTCTACGAATAAATTGAAAAGTTATACGATTAAATTAAAAGGCGATAAGATTATATAGAAAAGAGCTACGATTAATATATATCTAGCTATGATTAATTTAAATTGCTGCGATTACTCTTACAAATTGCTACGCTTAATCTTATAAATTGCTACAACTAATTTCTAAAGATCTACGATTAGTTCTTAAGTGCCAAGATTAATACTTAAGGTGCTACAATTAAATTATAAATTTATACAATTAATTTCTGAAGTACTACAATTAATACTTAAGGTGCTGCGATTAAATTATAAATTGATACGATTAATTTCTGAAGTACTGCGATTAATACTTAGGGTGCTACGATTAAATTATAAATTGATACGATTAATTTTTGAAGTGCTACGACTAAATTAAATATTAATACGATTAAATTAAAAGGTGATACGATTTTTTTCAAAAGTGCTATGATTAATATTTAAGTAGCTACGACTAAGAGTAAAGTGCTACGATTACTATTTAACTACCTAAGATTAAGAATAAATTGCTATGGTTATCATTTAACTAGCTACGATTAATAAATTGCTACGATTAATATCTAACATGCGATTAACTTTCAAATAAATCATAAGCGCGGCAAAAATTAGAAACCTACCTCAGAAGATGAAGACATCTTCGGCGGTGCTCCAAGTCCTCGTACCATCTCCAGTGTGTGCTCCGGTGTGTGCTTGTCGGCTATGGCGTGTGAGAGAGATTAATATATCAAACTATCACATGCAAAAAGGGAGTGAGAGAGAGGGATAGAGAATTTTCACATTACTGATCAGATCGACGGACGGCAGCTTTGCAACAACGACGCATTCTGAGAGAGAGAGAGAGAGAGAGAGTGAGAGATGCGGCGGAGGATTTCAACGGGCTACTTTGAACGGTTTTTTTTTTCCTGCAAATGAATCGCCGATAATGAATAAGAGATGAAGAAGACGTGGTCGTTGGGGTAATAAATTCAAACTCTAACTCATTAATATTCTCTTTGGCAGTTACGAAGCAATTTTTGTCAGAATATAAGTACAAAATTATGATTTGGTGAGCCTCATCCAATGGGTATTGTGTAAGGTAAGTACAAATTGCCCCAATAACTATTAAAGTTTTAAATCTTACTTGCCTACCCCAATTTTACTATATTTGTCCAAATAAATATTTCACCCTTTAATATAAATCTATTAAGAGAAGCGAGTTATAATTTTAGACCAGATAAAAAAAAAAGAACTACAATTACGAAATCCGAGTATATAGTTTTGCAAAAAAGTTTGATCAGTCAAACTTGAATACATATGTGTGATTGCATGTATTGCCCTATTAAGTAAGACTAAAAGTAAAATTGTGAGGCAAGAAAACCACTTTATACGATCTAGTTCCAAGTTGTTTAAGTCAATCGTGTATTAAATACTAATTTTTTTTTATAATTTTAATTTCTTTTGATTTAATATAATTTTAGATCATTATTTAGAGTTTATTCTACCAAAATAGGGTTTATAATTAATTTTTAGTATTTAATTTTTATTTTTTAGTTAATATAATTGATTTTTGGAGCTGATTATTCCAAACTTTAATTTTTAGCCATAAATATTAATTAGGATTAGTTATAGTATAATAAATTTTATTTTTATGAAAAATATTATTAACACTATACAATTTTAATGTTGTCACACGGTTGATACACACACGTCGGGACTAGCGGAGCTTTAACTCAAAGAAAACGGACAAAAACTTGTTGGTTCCAAGATTTGATATATGCATAAGAAAAAGGACAACCTTTTTTTCCCTTAATTGAATTTTATGCCATGACCTCAAACTTTTATTATCTTATATAGTATTAAAATGAACTTCTGTATTAACAAAATGAAAATTATAGTATTATATTACAAAACTTTTATTAGACTGCCATAGCTTTTTTTTTTTTTCCCTTAAGATTTCATGAAGAAGCAAATTCGATACACATATATTTAATATTTGAGATATAAAAAAAGTACGTGAAATATTCTAAAATGTATTTCTTACAAACTCAATCCCAAACAAAAAAAAAAGAATGAGGTCCTTTATTCCAAATTCGCATAAGATCTTGTATTCCAATTATTGAATGTACTTTGTGTGTACTTAAAAAAATAAATAGGCACCAAAAAAATTAAATACACAGAGTATACGTCCAATAATTGAAATATGAAATGGCACACCAAATTGAAATAGAGAATCTGTGCGTCCGAAAAAAAAAGGGTATATATTGCACAAAATTTTGAAGCATGAGAAAAGCTAAAGATATGAATGCATGAAAAAGTGTTCCCTCCACTTATTGGGCTGATGACAAGTTAACATGTCAACCACTATGTCTAGGGAGTATGTTTTTTTTTCACTTTTCTCAATAAATTTCCTAAGTTGATGCATGGTTGATAGATATGCTGATATTATCTGCTGAATGCATTCTACTTGGTGGAAAATATAGCACGACAGAAGGTTAGTGGTGCATACAAATTTTAATTAGTGCGCGCAGTATGAAATTCATAACATTGGAAGAGAACATTGTGGAGATTATAACATGCTATATCTCAGAGGATGTTATCAGAATTCCCCCCCCCCCCCCCCCAAAAAAAAAAAAAAAAAAGAAAAAGAAAAATTGAACGAATATCCCCCAATACAGAGAAACAAAACCATTGTTTTTGGTTCAATCTTCCGCACCAGAACCAACCTAAACAATTTTTCCTGTGTTGTGTGTTTTTAATTAGTTTTTATACAATTTTTCTCCCACTGTACACACAAATAATAGTAGTACGTAATTATAAGATGACACCAAGAATCTGTGGTTACAGACTTACAGGTGACAGTTTACAGGCGTTGGAGCTGTTGTAGTGCAACTACAACCTCGGCCATCCTAGGTCGTTCCTCTGGCACTGCTCTCAGGCACTGGCAAGCTAGCTTCATAACCGTATACGCTTCATTATAAGGGTATTGGCCGTCTTGTCTAGTGTCCATAATCTGCAACATTTTTCTTTTGTCACCAACATGTTCTTTTGCCCATTCAATAAGATATTGCTCTTTCATAGGCTGAATTATGTCACGAGCTCGACAACCAGATAGTAATTCCAGCAAAACAGCCCCAAAGCTATATACTTCAGATTTTTCTGTTAAGTCTCCTGTTCATAAGTGAAGATTTTTACTACTATGAAAATACTGAGAGAATGCAGGTATGTTCAATGAATGGAGCAGAATTTAAGATCCAAGGACCTGTCATAGCATATTCAGGTGCAATAATAGAATTTAAACCCACAACTCGAGTTGATACATGAGTCATTCCATCAGTGGGGCCATCCCTAGCCAAGCCGAAGTCAGATAACTAGGGCGTTAAATTCCTGCACACCAAAGATGGAAATTCATAGCAGGAAATGGTTTTTGGATTTCTGAACACAAAAGAGCCTATCATTAAAATAGAGGAACCGAAGACATAAAAACTTGGCTGAAACGTACGCCATCCAAAAGAATGTTACGTTGTTACCACACTGACAACCTCGGTGTATGACTGGTGTGGCCAAGTCATGCAAGAAAGAGAGGGCTCTAGCAGCACCTATAGCTACTTTCATTCTTATTTTCCAAGAAAGTGATTGATGCCCTCCTATAAAACAAAGGACTTACATGAACATTCTCACAAATTGTCAACATACAAACGCGGTCTAATTGAAGACAGAATAATTCACAAATTAGAAATGCATGATCTGTTGAACCCACTATGGACACCTGAAGTCATCACACTGTTCACTTTGAGTGCAAGCCTGTACAATTGTTTCTTATTTTCCCCTATAGCAACACAAAAATATTATACTAATCCACCCATGATACTTCCATGTCTGACCAACAAAGAACTTCAGTTGCACACCCAATCTGATCGACAATAAAGAACATCGTAGTAATCTTTGTTCAAAATGGTAGAAAGATCACAGGTCAAGTAGTCAAGAGTGCAGAAGTTACTTCTGAACAAGTGATTGTCCAAGCTTCCTCTTGCCGTAAACTCGTAGACCAAGATCAGGTTGTCTTCCTCGGAGCAATACCCAATGAGTTTCACCAAGTTTGGATGATGCAGTTGACTTAAATAATTAATTTCTTTCTGCAAAAATTTCATTGTTTGTGGGAAGATATTAGTTAGAAACATATCAGATGGAGATGATTGTGGAAACACAAACCTACCAGGTACTCCTGATAACCCTGCATACTTCCCTGTGTCCATTTCTTGACAGCAACAGCTGTTCCAGATCCACGCTTTGAAGCACGAAGAGTGTGCTCGTCAATCCATCCTTTAAAGACTAGACCAAACCCTCCTTGACCTGACCACATATAACTATGAAAGTTTTTGGTTGCTTTCTTTATTTCTTTTAATCTTATCGGTCGTGTGCCATGGTTGCTGGAATCAGCAACTAGGTCCAATGTCCTGCCAGGAATTTCAGAGGCTTCTGGAACACAATGAAAAAAGTGTAACATATAAGGCCACATTTTCAAAGTATATTTTTCAGTTCTCCATATGCAAAACATCAATATCATATTTGCCTAACCTCATCCTGTCAAAATTATCTCTTCTATTTTGCAATCAGTCATCAATTATCAATCCTATATTACAAATCTAATAGGATCTACCACTTAGGCCTAAATTGTTATTCTTCTTCATTTCTTTCCAGAATCTCCAAATCAACCCAAAATTCCAACAATATTCTTAATTTTCACACCTATATGTTTGTGTGTGTGTGTGTATTCACAATTTCCACTTCCTACCATGACTTCATTTTCACACACAGTCCATCCAGTAAAATCTCGTAAACTTAACTGAAAATGGTAGTTGAAATAAATAAGGCCTCAATTGTGATGACGGGGTTGTTAGAGAGGAAAAAAACACACAAACAAACAAAACATCGAGTGTAAGGTGTTATACTGAATAAATTTGACATAAACTAATAGCATTTCGGCTTTCACATGGAAAACAAACAATTATTCAAGATTAAAAAAAAAAGAAAAAAAACATTTTGAACAGTGTTTAGGTTAGATTGATAATCTCCAAATTATAAAGGGAAACTTCAGAAATCCAAACTGCCCAAGAACTTGCTAATGGTACTGGACAATGGCAATCAAACTAAAATACAATGTTTAACCCAAAATACAAATCAAATAATGGAAAACCCACGATTTTTTTCTCCATATAATTAAGCGAAAAACAGAAAAATTAGAACGAATTATTAAATACCCGCAGGCACAACAGAATCAAAGCTGAAACGTGAGCTGAAATCAGCAGAAATAGAGCTGCTTAAGCTTTCGCAATACGCAATTCTGCGGAGCTCCTCCCTTCCGAGAACAGCTCCGACCAACTTCTCCCAGTTATCATGAGTCCCTCTTAACATCATACAATTTAAAAAATCTCAGTTATTTTTTCAACTAAAAAACCTCGGTTATTTTCTGTAAGAAATTAAATATTTATGTCAAAGATTCTTTTTTTAACTCTTTTCTGGAAAGCCATACGTAGTCAAAGATTGACTGCCGATTGTGAATGTGATGCATATGCGTTCACAAATTTTATACAAAACAATAAAAAAACTCGACAATGTAAACGGGCTTGGTAGAGCTGAAAGATAATTAATAAAAATAGAATATAAATAATTACCTTATGTTAAAGGCAAACACTTGCATCCATCATGATGCAAATAACACTATATGAGACCGTCAGTCAAACCCGTTTTTGACCCAGTCAACGCGGGTCAACCCACTTTGACTGGGTCAACCCATTAAAAAAAACTGTCCAAGGTGAGTACTAACCTTCATATTAAAAAGTATCACAAAACATTCGAAAAGTACCATCTGTATCATTAAAAAGTAAGGGGTCTGCTAGTTATTTTATACTAGTTTATTTAGTTCAAATTCTGATTTTTTTTTTCAGTTTTTATATTGTATGTGTTGAGATTAATCTAAAACAATCATCATTCCAAGAATTTGCAAAGGAAAGCAAAACACGAATTCGGTAAAATAAAAAGTACCATGTGGTAAGAAGAAAAGTATCAAGTACGATAAAGAAAGGTATCAATCTGAGATTAATACTATCATCATTCCAACTACAATAAAAAACATTATGTGCCACGTGGCATGTCCGCGTGGGGCCACATGCCCGCCTGAAATAGGCGGAAATAACTACTGCTGCATGCAAATGCACCCCATGTTAAATGTTTATATAAAATTTTGAAATATAATTTTAATATATAGTAGTTTTAATTCCACACTATTAGGCGGTTCTCTATAAGCTATATCAATTTGGCTAGTTCATCAAAAATCGGTTCAACTTGCTTACACCTATAACAATAAATGAATAATCCCTTTTGAATCATATTATAGTTAATTATTAAATTTATTATTTCTTTTGCCCCATATATTTATTAAATTTATGAAATATTTATATAATATTTAGTAAGTTTATCATATAATTTAGTAAAAATATGATATTTAATCTAATTTATTACCTTAATGATAATTAAAAATAATTAAAATTAAATATAATAAATAATAATCTTCCATTCTTCAACCATCTATAAAATTAAAAGTTAAAGACAACAATCAGGAAGAATAATATGTATTATTGCTGTAGCGTTGCTAGTCCAAAAGCTGAATTAGAAAAGTCATCCTTAACTAAATATTAAATACTCATGTTAGATTTTTATGGACTTTAAAAAGTCCATGAATTTATAAAATCTATTGACTCCACATGGAGTCTTCCTGGATTTGGAAATGGATTTGTGACAATTTGACTGAATTTGAAATCTTTCTTTCCAGCGCTCGCTGAAACACAGCGAGCAATGTATGCGTAACCAGCGACCGCTAGTATCCAGCCGCCGCCTTAACTTAAAACCAGCGACCGCTGGGAATTAGGCGGATAAGTAATCATCGAGCCTTAATTTCTGATTTCATCGCTATTTTCTCCTCTCCACAGCCGTATTCTCCCTTTCTCCCCTCCAATCTCTCAAACGCGCGCCGCCCCCGCTGTCACTCAGCAGCCGCTGCCACCCTACTGCCGCCGCCGCTATCATCCAGCCTCCGCTGCCAACACGATGGTTCGCACGAAGAATGCAAATGTTGGGGCAGATGAGGAAGTGGAGGAAGAGGTCGATTACACGACGGGGTATTCCTGTCCATTTTTATTGAAGTCTGAATGGGAGGGCGATGTTTTTAGGAAATTTAATAGCTCCGATATAACGCCCCAGATTTTCAGATCAAGTTTAGAGAATTCTTAATCATAATTAAGAAGTTAAGGAAGAGATATTTATAAGGTTTAAGTGAAGTCAGATGCCATTCACGACTTTAGGGGTTAATTTTCGTGAAATTGTCTTTTCGGAAATTTTGATCTTAACTTTGTTATGACCGATTTTGGTCTTTTTAGAAAGGTTTTAACTCAAGGAGTACGCCGGTATTTTTAGATTTTAAATCTGAAGTCGTTTGAGATCCTGATGATGAAAACTTTATTATGGCCGATTTTGGTCTTTTTAGAAAGGTTTTAACTCAAGGAATACGCTGGTGTTTTCGGATTTTAAATCTGAAGTCGTTTGAGGTCCCAGTGATGAAAAACGTATTTAAAGGATTTATGAATAGTAACTTTTGCGTGCGTTCATGATTTGGAAAATTTATGAAATCCTCCTCGTTGATCCGAGTCTTGTTCTGTTAGACCTCTCTTATGGGAAATGACTCAAGGAATCCGTTGGCGTTCATGGATTTCCATTCTGAGGTCAATCGAACGTTCGAGAGCAAAATCTGTCAGTCTGAGTGAATAGTAAAAAGTAATTTCAAAAAAGGAATCTTTGCCCGTCTTTCTTCTGACGACCTGTTTTTCATCCCGAGTTAAGTTGGTTCAATAGTACTCGAGCCAAAGAGTCTCCCGGTATTTTCAGATTTCGTATCTGAGGTCATTTTGGACCTCGACATCGAATAAAGTAGCTTTTAACCGAACCAGGAGTAATTTTAGCAGTGGAATGACTTCCAAGGGAAGCCACACCTTTTCCTATAAATAGGAGAGGCCCCCTTCACAAATCCTTGCTCATTTCCATTCTTCCATTTCTCAAAAATCAAGAGAATAGCAAAGCTATGAGAAAAAGTCGAGAGGAGTCTCTTTGTGAGTTCACCTCCAAGTCGACGAGCGGAGTAGTGAGGAAGATATGCTTCGGGGGAAGGTGCTAGGGGCGCCATCGGGTTGTAGCAGGTGGCTCTGCCACCGTTGTGACTCGACGAGATGCCGAGCTAGCCACCTTCCTTCGGCGCACTCGACTTCGTCTATTCTATTTCATCGACGTCGGATTCAAGCCCTTTTCTTATTTGTTTCCGCATTTCCTTTCCGTTTTTCATTATCGTACTTCATTATCGCTCTCGTTATTTCATTGGTCATTTATTTCATTTAAGTTCTGTATTTAAAGTTCTGTTTAAGTTTTGTATTTAGATTTCGTTGTTATTTCAAAATACTTAAAGGAGTTAATTGTATTATGCCGTTATAATGTCGATTTCTTTTCAAGTTTAAAGTATGCTCATTTTTAAGTTTTGGCTAAGTGTTAAGCCTTGTTTTTGAGTTTAAAACATCGAGAAAAGGGAGAGGTGTCCAAGTAACGCCTCAACCAACACTTCAATCGGAAGTTTTCAAGGTTCGTGAGAGTGCACGGACCGTGCAAGGGTTGCACGGCTCGTGCAAGGGTTGCACGGCTCGTGCAAGGTAGCCCAGAACTCTCGGCATTGTTTTCTGAAGGGCTTGTACGACCCGTGCAAGGCTTGCACGGCTCGTACAAGGGTCTGCACAGACCGTGCTAGCTTAGCACGGACCGTGTTGGAAAGTTTGGCGTGATTTTTCTTCGCCTTAAGGGCTTGCACGGCTCGTGCAAGGCTTCTGCAGCTATGTCTCGGCACGTTTCCTTCCGGAGACCATAACTTTTGACTCGGTTGGAACCATGAGATCCATGAGTACTCAAATCGAAGCTCTTTCAAAGATCTACGTTGCTGCAGTGGCCAATAGTCTAGAATATCGATCATTTTAGTCAGATTTTCTGTCCCCATTTTCGGTAATTTCGGATGTCTAAATCCTTTTAATTCTCGTGTTTTAAGTCATAGTTAAGGGTTGAGGGTTTAGATATCATTTGATGTCTTATTAGGATCTCGAATAAGGTTTCAAGTTGTTGATCGACTTTTCTAAGAGGATGTGAACCCCAAGGAGGCCCGAGGAAGGATTTTCGGCTCGTTATAGAGGTGCTCGTCATCAAGGTGGGTGGTTCTAAACCAAGTATAAGGTTTGAGCTATTAAGCTCTAGAAGCATGATAGGGCTAGATGAATATCCAATTAAAATATTTTATGCTCTGCCTGATTAGTCTCTGTACAAAGAAAGAAAGGAAGTTATAGCATGATTATGATAATTATTATTTGAGCTCTTGATAAAGTAAAGGATGATTTGATATGTTATGATATCTTAAAGTTGATTTATTTAAAGTATAGACGATCATGATCATAATTTAAGTTGTTATTGATTTTATGTTTGAGGAAGGTTGTTTAAGTGAGTAATGCCTTGTAGGTTGATCATAGAATTCCCTTGTGGCATTAAGGTTATAGTCTTTATTAAGAAATACAATCTAGATATGTTAATCTTGGTTATGTTTTATGCTAGTATGATTTAGCATTGAGGCTTTGATATTAAGGTTTGAATGTGAAAATTCAATTTTGAGGATTGAGGATTAAGGATTTAAGGTTAAGGATTTGATATTGAATATTGTGATTCAATTATTGTTAAGCAAGTTATCGAGCTCAAAGAACAGTTTTATTGCATTATCATGTTGTGACATTTGTGTCACTAATGTTGTATCATTTGGTAAGTAAAGGGAGTCACTGCTAGGTAATCCCATCGCATACTCAGTAGGGTATTTGAGGTAACCCCTATCTTATCCTAAAGGCATATCTAAGGGTGCAGTAGACATCAGGTTTGAGCCTGAAAAGTCGCCAGAAAAGGAAGTAAAAGGTTTTGCGGGTATAGAGTGGGCTTTTGCGTTTTGTTCTCCATATGTCGTCAATTTATAATTGGATATTTCAAAGTTTATTAAAGAGTTTTTCTCGTAAAACCCCACTGAGTACATTAGTGCTCACGCCCTCTTTTTCAAATATTTTCAGGTTGAGATGCTGAGGCTGATGATGTGTTACTGGTGGGGTTGCTTGAGTTGTTTAAGTTCCAAAGTTGTTGCTTTATGATTACATGATTTTCTTTACTATGTTTCTGCTAAGTACTCTGAAATCTGGTATTTAGTCTTGATACATGTAACTTCATTATTGATAATAGCCTGTCTTAAATGCTATAATTCCAATTATTGATAAAGTCCTTGAGTTGTTAAAACATGTTCTTGTGACATACCCGTTTATGCCTTTATTGATTCCGAGTTATTTGAGTAGTCATACTTGCTGAGTATTTCGGTATCTATTCGTTCTCAGTTGACTTTTGAATGAATCTTGCATGCTTGTTATTGTTGTTCGTCTATGAAGAGGCCTTTTCTTTCAAGCATAATTCCACTCGTTTCCAGTTAATCTTAAGTTATCTTTTTGTGTAGCACGCCGAAAATTTATTCATCATCTCAAGCATGCACATATATATTTCTATTATAATATTTTATTCCTATAAGTCGCGCCAAATAGTTATTTTATGCTTGGACATGCATATTTGAGTTATATTAAAATTTATGATTTCATTTATTATTATTGTTGTTATTATTATTTTATAATAATTATTATATATCTCCATGACTTTTATTTAATTAATTGGATCTTATTTATTTATTTTCCCCTTGTTATTAGCGGCCCAAAATATAACTCATTACAATATCTTTTTTGATTTTTTTAACCAAGCCCATTAAAAAAAAGGGAAAGAGAGATAGGAGATAGACGCCTCCTTTCCGCCACTCCTTCACCCTCTCCACTAAAACCCTAAACTTACTATTCCATCTTTACACCCTAAATCCTCTCCCATTACTACATTACTATGGAAAGAAATCATCAAAATTTCCCCCTTACCATATGGAACCCCTTGAGTGCTAGTATAAATAGGTCACTTCCTTCACTAAGAAGAGCACACCTAACTCAAAGATCTTCTTCATTCTAAGCATTTAATTCCTATCCTTCTCCGGGTCGTGAGGTTTGCATCTGTGAGTTTTCTCTTCCGAACTTCTATTACTTTAGTGTTTGAGATATACGAGTTTTTTTCTGGGTTTTCGCCACTTAAGAGGTAGGGAAGGAATTTGTTTTGTGTTGTTGCTTGTTTAAAAGAGGGGAGGGATTTTGTCTTTTGTTTGGTCTCATCTAGAAGTTAGGCTAGTAAGAGAAAACAAATATAGTCCACTTTTTTACCGTGGGGCCCGCGTTAATTTGAGCTTTTCTATTAAGTGAGTGGGATGTCCTTCATTTCCAGAACACTCACATGTATATATATATATATATATATATATATATCCTAAAAGGTTCTGTCCTACAACTAAGTATATAAATATTATATATATATATATATATACTTG
This sequence comes from Perilla frutescens, assembly GCA_026008535.1. NCBI lineage: Eukaryota > Viridiplantae > Streptophyta > Magnoliopsida > Lamiales > Lamiaceae > Perilla > Perilla frutescens. The sequence goes on along the minus strand of BRKX01000010.1, from coordinate 45,199,591 downwards.
GCATGCACATTAACCACATATGTAATACATATAAATAGGGGCATGGTCACTTGTACACATATATATCTAAATGTACCCACTTTCACGCACCCCTATGCACACCCATATTACATATATATAAATATATAGCATACATACATATATTTGTATAAAGTATATAAACACACGCACACATACACTTAACTATAGATATCCGAATATATATAAATATATATATACATCTCTCTCTAAGTATATATATATATAATACATATTGGGTGATGTTATTTTGTTTTAAGATTTAAAGTAATTTAATATTTAATATTATATTAATTATTTTTATTATGTTAGGTAGCGCGCGTGGATAAATTATAACTATATTGTTCCAAAGAACCGGTAAAGGTGGGGATTCTCTTGGAGAATAAATATGAACTCTTATCCTTAGTATGCTTATATATGCAGTGTGCAGGTAGACCTACCGGTCATATGGGCCTTTGGGCTATTGCTATGGGCCTATGGGCTATTACTATGTTTAACCTACGGGTTATATACTATGTTGGCCTACGGGCTCTATGATATGATATGCTATGGTATGACCTGTTTTCTTACTGTTATATTTGTATAATTAGGATAATTGAGTTACCCCATTGAGTCAATAGCACTCACCCCAAAGCTATTTATATTTTCAGGCTAAGGACGTTCGGGCGGTGTGGTGTAGACGAAGTGATGGAATGGAAATAAAGACTATTTAATATTTAAGCATTTTATTTTTCCGCTGCAATAAACTCTAAATTTATGTTTGTTTTATTTGAACACACTTTTGGAAGTATTATTTAATTTTCCACATTTTTATTACTTAAATAAATTTTGGGACGTCATAGTTGGTATCAGAGCCAGGTTCTACGTTTCTGTAGACTTGCTAAAAAATGATTAAAAAAAATATTTTATGAAAAAAAAAATCCATCACCACGTCCGCCGCATCGCTCCGAGTAAAGGTAAATATTTATGATTTATGATATTATGCATGCATAATTTTGTCCTCAAATTTAAAAATTTGAATCTGTGGATAAATGGATATGTTTGCTAACCGTCGTAGAGCAAAGAGGACCAGATTTGTGACCCGAGAGAAAAGGTTGTGGCTGGATTTTAAGGAATACAAGTGGGCTTATCAATTGGAGTGGAAAGGAACCTCCTAAGGATGCTCAGGATATGGGAGGAGCTAAGGAAAGAAGGCGTAGCATGGAGGTCACTAGAAGCTGGCTACAAGGTGGTGCACTCGTTGCCAAATCTCCTTAAAGAGGATGGAAGAAATTTCCTCAAGGATCATCTGGACTACACGCCAGGAATAGGGGAGATATGCCAATTTGAAAAATTCATAGGCGAGCTCCTCACGTATTAGGAGGGTTTAGTGAACGAACATGGACCATAGGAAGATGTTGGCGAGCAAATGAGCTCTAACGAAGTGGGAAGCCCTAGCGAAGCCAATAATGCGCCCGTTAACATCAGCGATTAGATATTTTAGATGTCTACTTTTATTTAAATGATTTAATATTTTGCTTCCTTTGTTTGAAAACAAACAACTTTTTATTTGATTAAGGAAATAATAAGTTTATATTTTTTTTATTTATTTCTCTTATCAATGTTTCTTACCTCCTTTGCAATCTCTAAATCAAATAAATAGGAAAGGTATGGCTAATAAACGCCGCAACATTCGAGCTGATAGTGAAGAAACCCAATCAGATAATGACAATGCTAGACGGGCTCCTCGCAACCGGCCAACCTTTGTGCAAGAGCTAGCGAAAGCATTGAAGCAAACCATACCCCAAAATGGCCATCCACCAAGGAACGAGGGAAATGCCATGGTCAAGTAATTCAGATAGATGGCCCCACCCAAGCTCAAAGGGAATGAAGGATCGTTTGACACTGAGGAATGGATTTTCGAGCTTGAACGGATCTTCGAGCACCTTGACTGCACTGATGCGGACAAGGTATCTTGTGCCATTTTCCAACTGATTGGAGATGCGGGACACTGGTGGTGGAGTGTGGCACGGGTGATGACCCCCGAACGTCGTCAAAATCTCATATGGGCTGCATTTAAGGATGTGATTTTGGAAAAGTTTTTCCCGAGATCTTACCGGAAGCAGAAAGAGCTGGAGTTGGTAAATTTACAACAAGGAAGCATGACCGTTCTGGAATACGAGAGAAAGTTTAACTAACTTTCTCGATATGCTCCACACATAGTGGACACTAAAGTAAAGAAGGCAAGCAACTTTGAGTACGGACTGCGCCCAGAGATTGGCGGAATTTTGGCAGCCCAAGGTACACCTGCGACGTATTCAGAGGTGGTTGAACGAGCTCAAGCCGTGACTACCCGCTTGAACCTGGAGAATGACAACCCCAATCCTTCAAACAAGAAGAGATAGTGGGAGAACAATGCAAGAGGAAAAAATGTTCAACCAGAAAAGAAATATCGACTAGTAGAAAGCTCTAACAACAGGCCGAGGCCAAATGGCAATCCAAATCCTTCAAGAGGTAAACCTTTTTGTCCGCAGTGTCAGAAACACCATAATGGAGAGTGCTTCTTTGGGAAGAATGTTTGCTATTGGTGCCGCCAGCCGGGGCATATGGTACCAAACTGTCCCCGACATCAATAAGGAAAAGTTCAGAGAGGAGGTAATGCCCGTGCCTTTGCTATGCATTAAGGAGAGAACCCGGGTGAGCCCAACATTATGTCAGGTATTATACCAGTTCTTAAAGTGCCTTCTCTAGTACTTTTTGATTCCAGCGCTTCGCATTCTTTTATATCCAAACGCTTTTATGAGAAGACTGGTATTGTATGTCATGAAAAGGCTAACCCATTAAGGATAAGCATTCTCTCGGGAGAAACTATGGAAGCAAATTATATTGCTCGAGGAGTGAAGATGGAGGTCAAGGGTAGGACCCTAGATGCAGACCTATTCGTTTTGGAGATACAAGAATTTGATGTGATTCTTGGAATGGATTGGTTAAGCTATAACCATGCAGTCATCAAGTGTCAAGAAAGAGAGGTGATATTTCAGAATCCTGGAGGACATCCATTTTCATTCCGTGGAAGCAAAGTGAAACCTCCTTTGTGTATCATGTCAGAAATGAAGGCAGTCAAGTTGTTGAAAAATAAGGATTGTCAAGCATTCTTGGTGAATATCGTTAGCACGAAGCCAGCAGAATTAAAGATGGAGGACATACCAGTGGTTAGAGAATATTCAGATGTATTTTCGGAGGATGTATGTGGTATTCCACCGGCGAGGCAAGTGGAATTCACCATTGAGTTGGCACCTGGAGCACCGCCACTATCCAAAGCACCTTACCGTATGACCTCGATGGAATTACAAGTGTTGAAGGTCCAAATACAAGAGCTGTTGGATAAAGGTCTCATCCGACCAAGTGTCTCACCATGGGGAGCACCAGTGCTGTTTGTTAAGAAGAAGGATGGAACAATGAAGATGTGCATTGATTATCGAGAGCTTAACAAGCTCACCATAAAGAACAAGTACCCGTTGCCAAGAATTGAAGACCTGTTTGATCAATTAAAGGGAGCCGAAGTCTTTTCCAAGATAGATCTGAGATCGGGATACCATCAACTGAGAGTCAAGGAAGAAGACATTGAGAAGACAGCTTTTCGAACAAGGTACAGGCATTACGAGTTCACCGTGATACCTTTCGGTTTATCCAACGCACATGCTGTTTTCATGGACCTAATGAACCGAGTATTTCACCAATACTTGGATAAGTTTGTGATTGTCTTCATCGATGACATCTTGGTATACTCAAAGGATCGCAGCCAACATGAAGAGCATCTGCGACTGGTGTTGGAAACCTTGTGAAAAGAGAAGCTTTATGAAAAGTTCAAGAAATGTGAGTTTTGGATAGACTGAGTCGGATTTCTCGGACATGTGATGACGGCGCAAGGAATTGAGGTAGACCTAGCCAAGGTGGAAACTGTGAATAATTGGAGCACACCAAAGTTTGCAAGCGAGATCCGAAGTTTCTTGGGTTTAGCAGGCTACTATCGACATTTCATCGAGGGATTCTCGAAGATAGCTAGTCCTTTGACTCAGCTGACAAGGAAGGGAGCTAAGTTTGATTGGAATGAAGATTGTGAGAAGAGTTTCCAAGAGCTAAAGCAACGACTCACAACAACCCTAGTTTTGGTCGTTCCAGACGGCACCGAATGATTCGTAATTTACAGTGATGCCTCCAAACAAGGTTTGGGATGTGTGTTGATGCAACATGGGAATGTTGTTGCCTATGCTTCAAGGCAACTTAAAGTGCATGAGAAGAATTACCCGACTCATGACTTGGAGTTAGCAGCCGTTGTGCATGCTTTGAAAATTTGGCGTCATTACTTGTACGGAGCCAAGTGTGAGATTTATTTGGATCACAAGAGGCTCAAATATCTTTTCACACAAAAGGAGTTGAACATGAGACAAAGGAGATGGTTGGAACTCGTGAAGGACTATGACTGGACCATCCATTATCACCCCTGTAAAGCGAATGTTGTAGCTGACGCTCTTAGCAGAAAAAACAATTTGGCAGCATTGTATTCATCGCAATTGATTGAAGAGTTTGCAAAGATGAGTATTAAAGTGGTTCCGCCAACAGAAAGCACTACATCAACACTAGCAGCTTTGACTGTTCGACCACTACTGAGGGATAGAATAAAAGATGAGCAAAGTCGAGACTACTTTTTGAACAAGCTAAAGGAACAGTTGCAAAAGGACAACATCAAGGGTTTCATGGTAGCGGATGATGGTGCACTAACATTCGAAGGACGTCTATGTATACCCAGGGATGAAAGTTTGAGAAGAGAAATCTTGAATGAAGCCCATAACACCCGTTACTCTATCCATCCCGGAGGAACAAAGATGTATCAAGATTTGAAGGAGTATTTCTGGTGGAGAAATATGAAAAGGTCTATTGGAGATTATATTGAGAAGTGCATGACGTGTCAACAAGTGAAGGCGGAGCATCAACGGCCTACGGGTTTGCTAAAACCCCTTGAGATTCCAGAATGGAAGTGGGATAATATTGCAATGGATTTCATGGAAGGACTACCAAGAACGTTAAAAGGGAACCATGCTATTTGGGTCATCATGGATAGACTCACAAAGTCGGCTCATTTCCTACCGGTGAAGATAACATATAATTTAGACCGGCTATCTCAAATCTATGTGGACGAGATCGTGAGATTGCATGGAGTGCCAGTCACTATTGTGTCAGATCGAGACACAAGGTTCACCTTAAAGTTTTGGAGAAGTCTACAAAGAGCTATGGGAACGAAGTTGAGTATCAGTACGGCATATCACCCACAAACTCATGGACAGTCGGAGAGAACGATCCAAACACTTGAAGATATGTTACGTGCTTGTGTAATGGATTTTGGAGAGAATTGGGAAAGACACCTACCTTTGGTGGAATTTTCATACAACAACAGTTACCAAGCGAGTATTGGGATGGCTCCATATGAAGCTTTGTATGGAAGAAAGTGTCGTTCACCGTTGCATTGGGATGAGGTTGGTGAGAAGAAAATTTTGGGCCCGAAGATCGTGGAAAGGACAGTTGCCGTGATCAGCAAAATTCGAGAGCGTATCAAAATCTCTCAAGATAGGCAAAAGTCGTATGCAGATTTGAAAAGGATGGATCTACACTTTAGCATTGGCGACAAAGTGTTCCTCAAAGTATCTCCTATGAGAGGAGTGGTTTGTTTCGGAAAGAAGGGGAAATTAAAACCTCGCTATATTGGGCCATTTGAGATACTCGAGAAGATCGGAGAGCTAGCTTATCGCCTAGCGCTGCCCCCAAGTCTTTCCACCGTACACAGTGTTTTTCATATTTCATCATTGAGTAAGTACATGCACGACCCACTCAATGTCGTGAATCATAGAGATTTGGAGTTAAATAAAGATTTGTCGTATGATGAACACCCATTTGAAATTCTAGATCGCAAGGTTCATTTGTTACGAAATAGAGAAATCTCTTTGATTAAAGTGGTTTGGAGTAGACATGGAAAAGACGAGGCCACTTGAGAAAAAGAGGAGGATATAAGATCTAAGTATCCGCAGTTTATGGGTTGAGGTAAGTAAATTTCAAGGACGAAATTTTTCTTTAAGTAGGTAAGGTTGTAGCACCCCAAAAATTTATTCATCATCTCAAGCATGCATATATATATTTATATTACAATATTTTATTCCTATAAGTCACGCCAAATAGTTATTTTATCCCTGGACATGCATATTTGAGTTATATTAAAATTTATGATTTCATTTATTATTATTATTGTTGTTATTATTATTTTATAATTATTATTATATATCTCCATGACTTTTATTTAATTAATTGGATCTTATTTATTTATTTTCCCCTTGTTATTTGCGGCCCAAAATATAACTCATTACCATATCCTTTTTTATTTTTTTAACCAAGCCCATTAAAACAAAAAAAAAGGGAAAGAGAGGTAGGAGATAGGCGCCTCCTTTCCGCCACTCCTTCACCCTCTCCACTAAAACCCTAAACCTACTATTCCATCTTTACACCCCAAATCCTCTCCCATTACTACATGACTATGGAAAGAAATCATCAAAATTTCCCCCTTACCATATGGAACCCCTTGAGTGCTAGTATAAATAGGTCACTTCCTTCACTAAGAAGAGCACACCCAACTCAAAGACCTTCTTCATTCTATGCATTTATTTCCTATCCTTCTCCGGGTCGTGAGGTTTGCATTTATGAGTTTTCTCTTCCGAACTTCTATTACTTTAGTGTTTGAGATATACGAGTTTTTTTTCTGGGTTTTCGCCACTTAAGAGGTAGGGAAGGAATTTATTTCGTGTTGTTGCTTGTTTAAAAGAGGGGAGGGGTTTTGTCTTTTGTTTGGTCTCATCTAGAAGTTAGGCTAGTAAGAGAAAACAAATATAGTCCACTTTTTTACCGTGGGGCCCGCGTCAATTTGAGCTTTTCTATTAAGTGAGTGGGATGTCCTTCATTTCCAGAACACTCACATGTATATATATATATATATATCCTAAAAGGTTCTGTCCTACAACTAAGTATATAAATATTATATATATATATATATATATACTTGGCATGCACATTAACCACATATGTAATACATATAAATAGGGGCATGGTCACTTGTACACATATATATCTAAATGTACCCACTTTCACGCACCCCTATGCACACACATATTACATATATATAAATATATAGCATACATACATATATTTGTATAAAGTATATAAACACACGCACACATACACTTAACTATAGATATCCGAATATATATAAATATATACATACATCTCTCTCTAAGTATATATATATATAATACATATTGGGTGATGTTATTTTGTTTTAAGATTTAAAGTAATTTAATATTTAATATTATATTAATTATTTTTATTATGTTAGGCGGCGCGCGTGGATAAATTATAACTATATTGTTCCAAAGAACCGGTAAAGGTGGGGATTCTCTTGGAGAATAAATATGAACTCTTATCCTTATTATGCTTATATATGCGGTGTGCAGGTAGACCTACAGGTCATATGGGCCTTTGGGCTATTGCTATGGGCCTACGGGCTATTACTATGTTTAACCTACGGGTTATATACTATGTTGGCCTACGGGCTCTATGATATGATATGCTATGCTATGGCCTGTTTTCTTACTGTTATATTTGTATGATTAGGATAATTGAGTTACCCCATTGAGTCAATAGCACTCACCCCAAAGCTATTTATATTTTCAGGCTAAGGACGTTCAGGCGGTGTGGTGTAGAGGAAGTGATGGAATGGAAATAAAGACTATTTAATATTTAAGCATTTTATTTTTCCGCTGCAATAAACTCTAAATTTATGTTTGTTTTATTTGAACACACTTTTGGAAGTATTATTTAATTTTCCACATTTTTATTACTTAAATAAATTTTGGGACGTCACATTTTGTTTCGTCCTATGAATGAGACAATATGTTTCATTTGATTCTGACTTATTAATGAGTCCTTGTCATTGTGACCCACGAAGGGGTCTTGTTTATTTAAAGAGTCGAATTCCTATCTGTTTGTCATTGGATTCTGTTTAAATCTTGATTGGCCTATGATATGGCGTTCATTTGACTCGATTGAATCCTTTGACCCCTTTTATTCATTGAAGATGATAGTTCTTCCAAGTCATGAAGTTACGTTGCCTAAGTTTTTTAGGCGCTAACTTAGTTTAATTCTAAAAATACCCCCCTGGATTTTCCATTAATCTACCTATTTTCTTCGACTTTTACGCCTAACACCCCATCCCTATTAAAATGATCGCCTAAGGGACCGGGTTGTTTCAAATGGTATCAGAGCGGGTTTGCAACTCTGCAGACTTGTCTCTTCTTGAAGTAATTGATTGAACTCTTATGTGAATATTTAATTGTTCAAATGTATTAATCAGCAACCCCCAGCTCATCATCACCCTCACATCTTGAACAAAGTTAAGGTATGATCGAGTTAAAGTATTTTTGATTATATTTTGTATAACTTTTTGAAAGTATAGGATAAGAAAGAAATGTTTTGAGCAAGGTAAGGTTAGTGGATTTTTGAAAAAATCGAACATTATTTCTTTATGAAATAAAATTTTTGGTTATACGAAAAGTTTAAAATGGAACTTATTGAAGTAAGTTCTAGATCATTTATTTTGTAAAGAGTTTTAAGTCATATAGACTCGAGGAAGAAGCAAATCTTTTCAGAATATTATTTTCTGCAAATACTCGAACTATATCGATCATTTTAGATCGTCAAATTTTTGAGTTATAAAGTTTGAAAAGTTGATTTAAAAATCCTCTTTGATAAAGGCTCGTCTACTGCCCATAAGGAAAGGATTTGAGGATTGAATAGAGAATAAATGAGGTATAGAGAATATAGTTAGAACATAGACTATATCGAGCTTGAATTAAGGAGAATGCTAGGATTCCCTTTAGGTTCTCTTAAGAACCTAGATTGAGTAAGTTCCCTCTTGTGGAGCTAAGTTAAGTAGAGTTGTTCGAAAGAACATTTTTTATCGCAAGGATGTTCGTAAGAAGATTAAAGGGTTCCGATAACAGAAGCGAGAGTGAGGTTTTGAAGTTAAAGCCAGAAGCAAGAAGATGAGTAGTCAAGTTAAAGGCTAGTTATTAGATTGCGGATAAAATGCAAGTTCGAGGAATCCCTTCGCAAGCTTTCAACTTAAGAAAAGTCTCGTCTGAAGATCCAATTGCGTTTGCAAGGAATGAAGACTCGTTTCCTGCGATAGAGCTCATTGATTAAAAGGAAAGATATTCAAGGTCACGTCACGTTTAATGCCCTGAGTTGTCGCTTGTTCCAAGTCGATTTAAAATGAAGATGAAGATTATCATCATGACTGCAGCCAAGATAGTTTGAAGATATGTCGGTGCTCTACCGAGCTTCCAAAAGACGTTGAAGTCAAGTTGTTTTAAGTCCAGAAAATGCCACAAATTAAGTCACTTTGTCATATCCCTTTCGATAGATAGGAAGAGATCCATGAATGTCGCTTTCCTGGTCAAGCATAGCCATTCGAAGTCCAGCCAACTCGTGCTATTTCATAGCAGCCTCGTAAAGAAGAAGAAAGTGCGTGACGCTTAAGAAAGAAGGAGAAAACCCAAAGAAGATCGTTGAGAAGATAGACCTAGTGTTCGGTAGATCGAGAGTTTTATTTCAATAAGAAGTTTTATTGAGTCTATTTATTTTCGTGTCAATAGGATCGATTTATTCATTCTCTTTTGGAATCGATTTATTTATTCTCTTGTCAATTGAATCAATTGCCCTTCAATAGCTTCATATCATTTGAAATTCTTCAATTATATCCTCTTGGATAATTTGAAATCTTTTTGGATGATACTCCTTGATCATCAAGAATCAGTAATAGCACTTCTTTGTTAGGCTATGCTATCACCTTTGTGAAAATATTTCAGCACGGTTTCCAGTTGCTAACCGTTGATTTCTTCCATATCTTTGTTATATGCAAGAACCCTTCAAGTTTATAAGTCCTCTAAAAAAAGTAATATTTTTGGCATATATAACCAAGTGTTATATTCTTTCTAGCTTTTGACCTTGTTAAGAAATTATTGATCAAGATAAAGCCCTCACTCAGAGGCATTCATTTTATCTCGCTCCCACTCATAGAACCCGAGTATGGACTCTTGATTAGAATAGAGTATATAGAATTATTCCTTTTAATTATCGTTGGAAGATCGAGAGATAAGTATTTCTTAGTAGGAAGTAGAATCTAAGCGCCAGATAGTATTCTCCAAGGTTAGGATGCGCGTTTCTAAGTAATTTCTTAGCTCGTTGCATTTGAAGGAGATCTAAAGAATGCCGGCAAGTAAGTTCTGAGCATGCAGTTAAAGTCCAAACATGCGTACGCCTACAAGCGATAGTGATCAACAGCAGGAGCCATGAAGTCAGACGACTGCTTCAAGGAAAAGAGATGACAGTGACGAAGAAGTTTAGATTTAAGTTGCGTCGAGAATTTAAGATTGAGGTGCAACACGAAGTACGCCCCCAAGAAGAAGAGGAATTCAAGCATCAAGAAGTTAAAGATGAAGATAAAATGAGTTCGAATCCAATAGAGCGTGCGAAGGATCCATTCAAAAAAGCGCCCGATTAGCTAGAGTTCGTTGTTTATTTTTTTGAGGATCGATAAAGTTTTGAAGAAGGGTAAAAGGAATCAAAGGCCAGAGGTGGTTTATAGTTGTAAGCTTAGTAAAGGTTTCGAATCAATATGGTTCCATCAAGGCTTTGAAGAAGTATCCAGGTTTCCATTTGAGGATAAGTAAATTTCGGGACGATATTTCTTTAAGGGTGGTAGGATGTAACGCCCCAGATTTTCAGATCAGGTTTAGAGAATTCTTAATCATAATTAAGAAGTTAAGGAAGAGATTTTTATAAGGTTTAAGTGAAGTCAAATGCCATTCACGACTTTAGGGGTTAATTTTCGTGAAATCTTCTTTTCGAAAATTTTGATCTTAACTTTGTTATGGCCGGTTTGGTCTTTTTAGAAAGGTTTTAACTCAAGAAGCACGCCAGTGTTTTCGGATTTTAAATCTTAAATTGTTTGAGGTCCCGGTGATAAAAACTTTGTTATGGCCGATTTTGGTCTTTTCAGAAAGGTTTTAACTCAAGGAGTACACTGGTGTTTTCGGATTTTAAATCTAAAGTCGTTTGAGGTCCCGGTGATGAAAAATGTATTTAAAGGATTTATAAATAGTAACTTTTGAGTGCGTTCGTGATTTGAAAAATTTACAAAATCCTCTTCGTTGATCTGAGTCTTGTTCTGTCAGGCCCCTTTTATGGAAAATGACTTAAGGAATCTGTTGGCATTCACGGATTTCCATTATGAAGTCAATCGAACGCTCGAGAGCAAAATCTATGAGTCTGAGTGAATAGTAAAAAGTAATTCCAAAAAATGAATCTTTGCTCATCTTTCTTCTGACGACTTGTTTTTCATCCCGAGTTAAGTTTGTGCAATAGTACTCGAGCCAATGAGTCTTCTAGTATTTTTAGATTTCGTGTCTGAGGTCATTTGGACCTCGACATCGAATAAAGCAGCTTTTACCCGAACCTAGAGTAACTTTAGCAGTGTTTCTGCACTGGAATGGCTTCCAAGGGAAGCCACACCTTTTCCTATAAATAGGAGAGGCCCCCCTTCACAAATCCTTGCTCATTTCCATTCTTCAATTTCTCAAAAATCAAGAGAATAGCAAAGCTTTGAGAAAAAGTCGAGAGGAGTCTCTTTGTGAGTTCACCTTCGAGTCGACGAGCGGAGTACCGAGGAAGATATGCTTCAGGGGAAGGTGTTAGGGGTGCCGTCGGGTTGTAGCAGGTGGCTCTGCTGCCGTTATGACTCGACGAGACACCGAGCTAGCCACCTTCCTTTGGCGCACTCGACTTCATCCATTCTATTTCATCGATGTCGGATTCAAGCACTTTTCTAATTCGTTTCCGCATTTTCTTTCCGTCTTTCATTATCGTACTTCATTATCGCTCTCATTATTTCATTGCTCATTTATTTTATTTAAGTTCCGTATTTAAAGTTCCGTTTAAGTTTTGTATTTAGATTTCGTCGTTATTTCTAAATACTTAAAGGAGTTAATCGTATTATGCCGTTATAATGTCGATTTCTTTTCAAGTTTAAAGTATGCTCATTTTTAAGTTTTGGCTAAGTTTTAAGCCTTGTTTTTTAGTTTAAAATATCGAGAAAAGGGAGAGGCACCCAAGTAACGCCTCGACCAACACTTCGATCGGAAGTTTTCAAGGTTCGTGAGAGTGCACGGACCGTGCAAGGGTTGCATGGCCCGTGCAAGGCAGCCCAAAACTCTCGGCATTATTTTCTGAAGGGCTTGCACAGCCCATGCAAGGGTCTGCACGGACCGTGCTAGCTTTGCATGGACCGTGTTGGAAAGTTTGGCTTGTTTTGCTTCGCCTTAAGGGCTTGCACGGCCCGTGCAAGGTTTCTGCAGCTATGTCTCAGCACGTTTCCGTTCGGAGGCCATAACTTTTGGCTCAGATGGAACCATGAGACCCATTAGTACTCAAATTGAAGCTCTTTCGAAGATCTATGTCACTGCAGTGGACAATCATCCGGAATCTCGATCGGTTTAGTCGGATTTTTCATCCCCATTTTCGGTAATTTCGGATATCTAAATCCTTTTAATTCTCGTGTTTTAAGTCATAGTTAAGGGTCGAGGGTTTAGATATCATTTCAATGTCTTATTAGGATCTTGAATAAGGTTTCAATTCATTGATTGACTTTCCTAAGAGGAGGTGAACCCCGAGGAGACCCGATGAAGGATTTTTCGGCTCGTTATCGAGGTGCTCGTCATCAAGGTGGGTGGTTCTAAACCAAGTATAAGGTTTGAGCTATTAAGCTGTAAAAGCATGATAGGGCAAGATGAATATCTAATTAAAATATTTTATGCCCTGCCTGATTAGTCTCTGTACAAGGAAAGGAAAGGAAAAGAAAGAAATGAAGGAAGTTATGGCATGATTATGTTAATTATTATTTGAGCTCTTGATAAAGTAAAAGATGATTTGATATGTTATGATATCTTATAGTTGATTTATTTAAAGAATAGACGATCATGATCGTAAGTGAAGTTGTTATTGATTTTATGTTTGAGGAAGGTTGTTTAAGCGAGTAATGCCTTGTAGGTTAATCATAGAATTCCGTTGTGGCATTAAGGTTATAGTCTTTATTAAGGAATGCAATATAGATGTTTTAATCTAAATTATGTTTTATGCTAGTATGATTTAGCATTGAGGCTTTGATATTAAGGTTTGAATGTGAGAATTCAATTTTGAGGATTGAAGATTAATGATTTAAGGTTAAGGATTTGATATTGAATATTGTGATTCAATTATTGTTAAGCAAGTTATCGAGCTCAAAGAACAGTTCTATTGCATTATCATATTGTGACATTCGTGTCACTAATGTTGTATTATTTGTTAAGTAAAGGGAGTCACTGCTGGGTAATCCCCTCACATACTCGGTAGGGTATTTGAGGTAACCCATTTCTTATCCTAAAGGCATATCTAAGGGTGTAGTAGACATCAGGTTTGAGCTAGGAAAGGCGTCAGCAAAGGAAGTAAAAGGTTTTGGGGGTATGGAGAGGGCTTTTGCGTTTTGCTCTCCATATGCCGTCAATTTATAATTGAATATTTCAAAGTTTATTAAAGAGTTTTTCTCGTAAAACCCCACTGAGTACATTAGTGCTCACGCCCTCTTTTTCAAATGTTTTCAGGTTGAGATGCTGATGCCGATGATGTGTGTTTAGTAATTATTTGTGTTCTTTTATTGCATAATTTTGCATATTCTTTAAGTCATTTTGTAGTTTTTTGTTCTCGTTTATTTCATGTTTTCGTGTGAATTTCTTCACTGGTTGCTTTTATGGTGGATTATGCCAAGTTTTGAAAAACTTTCGCTTTTGTTCGGAAAATCTCGATTTTTAGGTACTAAGGTAGCATAGAGCGAGGATTGGCCGGAAAAGATAAACCCGTAGGAAAAGTGAACCCCACGGCCGCGCAACTTCAGGCGCCCAAGACCCCACGGCCGCGCGAGTCCCGCGACCGCGCGAGGGTGCTCTCGGTGCAGGCACCCCGCGGGCGCGGGAGCCCCGCAAGCACGCGACTTTCTTGAACCCCGCGGGCTGGAGCTTCCCTCTCGATCGGCGCCTTGTTTGCACTTGTTTTTCCCTTTTCCTCTTGGCATCTTGGACCAAAATGAATGCCCTTCATCATCCATTCTTTTTGCATGGGGATTTTAAAGCTTGGAGTCAATCTAATCTAAATACTAGAATAATAGGTATTTATTGAGCCTAACCCTAGCTTTGTGGACTTTTCCTCCACAAAATCCTCCTCCCAAATCTCTCACATTTAATGTCCATCACCATCATCTTACCACCTTTCCTCTCTCCTCTCATCAATCATCTCACCATTGCCTCTCTCTCTCTCCCTTATGATTCTCTCTCTCTCTCTTGAATGGGATTTTGGGGATCAAAAAGGGGGACATCATCAATTACTCCACACACTTCTCTTTTTGGATACACTTGAATTCACTCTCAATCACTCCATCATCTTCTCCAACACACCACTCCATTTTTCTCTCTACACATACAATACACACACTAAATCTCTACACACCATTTCTCACCATTTTCTCACCATCACCACTACCATTCAAGAGAGGAGGAAGAGAGGAAGATAAGAGGAAAGCAGACTAAGGAAAAGAAGGAAGAACAAGAAGAACTCGACTTCGAGCTATCTGCGGAAGCTAAGCTCATGTGGAAGGTTTTCCTTGTGGTATTTTTTTTCTAGTTCTTGGATGATTTGTGGTGGTTTGTCCCAAACTTGTGAAAGACATTGAATATTGTCAAAGCTTTTGTTATTTTTATTTGGTTATGAGATGACATCCTCTTGTGATATTTGTGGTATTTTGAGCATGGTTATGGTTTAATCTTACTATTAGGGTGTAGAAGATCGATTTGGTTTTTGATCTATGCTTGTTCTTGTTAGTTATTGTTGGAATTGAGCTTTTTCATGTTTAGGTAATTGATCACTACTTGAACATTGATAGGATTTAGAGGAGTCTTGATTGTGAATCTAAATCCGGAAATTGGTTCCTTTGACGTTAGGTGCATGGGTTCCTAAGCCTAATATGTTAATCTTGCATGTATGGTATAGCTAAGAGAGGTTTAACGGTGTAGTGCCCCGAACCTTTTTGTATATAATTAATTGTAATCATAGACTATGGGAGTCGCGTCATTTTAAAATTTCCGTAATTCGGTGGTTTAACTGAACTTGCAATGTGTCATATCGATGAGAATCGAAATATATTTTAATATGAGTATTAATCGATTTATCGATTTATGTCACTTGGCGTATTTAAAATATTTAAGAAAATGTATTTAATCTATGGTTTTAAAATCCATGAATTATTTCTTCCGTTTTGGTCCAATTTGGGATTTTTCCGGAGACGGAAAATATCACGATAACCGAACAACCGGTATTTAAACCGGGTATTTTTCTTGGTTAACCCAAGGCATGGGAGGCCATGCCTTCCCCTCACCTTTCCCCATGCTTCCACACGTCACTTTTGTCAACAAAATAAGTAAATGGATATATATGCATAGTATAGAGAGAGAGTGCTTCACCTCATCATTTTCCATTCACTTCTTCTTCTTTTTCTTCTCCTTCTCCTTCTCATTCTTCTTCTTCTTCTTCTTCTTCTTCTTCTTCTTCTTCTTCATTTCCACACAAATTTTTGAGAGAAAGTAAGGCAAGGACTTCAAGTTGGAGCCATAATCAAAGCTTCATCCAACCATCTTCAACCTCCTAAAGCTTCTCTCTATTGTTGTTCAAAGGTATTTTCGAAAATGATGATATATTTAAGCTTAAGAATTATATGTGTGGATTTTGATGTTTCAAATGATGTTTGATGATTTAGAAATGAATTGGTTATATTCAAGCATGTTAGTTGAGTTTTGAGATGTATTTTGGTGTGGGAAAGCTTGTGTATTGAGTATGATAATTGTTATGGAGTTTCGTTTGAGTTCGCGCATTCGCGCGCGCGGGTCGGCAGTTTTGCCACCCTTCGGTAAAATGAACATAACTCCCTCGTTATACGTCGGATTGAGACACCGTAAATTTTTCCGGAAACTAGACTTCCGTGGCTTTCCAATGGTATATGTCTTAATCTCTAATTCTTTCTGAGTAAATTATGAAAAATCGGCAAAGTTGGGTCATGTTTCGGTTTTCAGAAAATCTGGCAGTTCTGCCACCTTCTAGTAAAACGGTCATAACTTTTTCGTTCGTTATCGTATGGAGTCAGCGAAAAGTGTTCCAGAAACTAGACTTAAGTGGATTTCTAATGGTATAGGGCCCAGCCCCTAATTATTCCTGAGTAAAGTTTGATAAATCATCAAATTCAGCTGTTGTGCAGATTGCTCAACAAATTTTCAGTGTTCAAATCACCTTGTTCGAAATCAATTTTAAAAGGATATTTTAGCTCCTTGGATGATGCTAAGGAGTGTCCTTATCAGTTAGTAGGTAGGGTTGTGAGGAACCTTGAGCTAAGATCAGTTTTAATGATGGATTTAAATTGTGTCGTTTATAATCGCACGCTAAGTGTTCGATTTATTCTCGAATGAGATAATATGTTTTAAAAGGGTCTTTTTGTTTTAATAAACTCCCATAGGACTATGATATGATTGATTATCATTTATGTGAGACTATGTAATTGTGAGAGTCTTGACCTCGTGGAGGTTCTAAGACGAATTTTGATATTTGTAGATCATTTGCCGTAAGACGTAATCATTATGGTATTGCTCAATTCCGTAGAAACTGGAAAGCTTCGACTATTATAGTCAAAAGGTGGGCGTATACTATCTTTTTCAAAATGCTATGTTTGAGTTATTAAGCTCGTTTTGAAACAAATGTGCATATGATTATCTGTGTAAAATGATTCATTCTGCTTGCTGTGGTTGTCGGAGTCTCATATACCAGCGCTGTGTCAATGTGAGTAGCTACAGTCTTGCTTGGTTTGAGTCGCACCCAATCCCTTGCTGTTCTCAGCTAAAAGAACTTTTAATTACCTTGAGGGTTTACTCGGTAATTGCGCATGATGATGTAGTGGTGGTTGCGGGTGTCGTACTTAGCTCACTTCAGGGTTTACTGGTGAGTGGTTCCATTTCAGGGTTTACTGATGGATCAAGGTTCACTTCAGGGTTTACTGGTGAACACATTCATGTAAAACGTTTTGATGAACTTAGATGCATTTCCCTTTACAGAACCTTCTAAGATTCATCTGCATACTCATAGATAATTATTTTATCAAATGCTTTTGATAACTTGATTTTTCTCAGAAAACCCACTGAGTACATTAGTACTCAGCCCAAATATTTTCTCAAATGTTTTCAGGACAATGAGCTGGAGCGTGGAGACGATGAGCTGTGATGGGGCTTATATGTGTACTTTTGTAGCTAACCCGTTGTCTTGGCTCGTCTTAACCTCTGATCATCGTACTATTTCTTTTGATATTTCTTAGCTTCCGCAAGACCAAAAACTCATGTTGGATATATATATAACTCTGAATTTGTTACGATGATCGTATTCTATTATTGAACTAATTTGGAATTGTTCCTTGAGAATTATCCTCGAAATCCCCTTTCTTTCCCCTCTTCTAAATCCCCACCCCCGTGGCGCTCATTTCCTCAGTCTTTCGGGACCGGGGCGCTACAAACGGATAGACGGTCATAGGAATTGAAGTTAAACTAATTGAAAGGGTCTACCATATTTGTGAGAATAGCATTATCAACTTGACTTAAGCATAGGGATAAAACCATTGAGAGAATATACACCCTAATACCTTAATCAAACTTATTTTCTCCAATCTTAATTTAATTTGTGAATTTGCATTTAATTGTCTTGCTTTAGTGTCTATTTTGAATTCCTAGCATCAGCATCAAACCCCCTCTTATTAGAATGTTTAGATTTTATTTTAGTTGTTTCGTTGAAAGCATGTGTAGTCTTTAGATTATTCTTTCGCATAAAGTCTTCCTTGAGAGATCGACTCGGGTTAGCTTATCACGTCTACGATTGACCCCGTCCAATTTGGGGTACGGTCCTTAGTAGTTGTTTTGATTGAGCGTTTAGTAATTATTTGTGTTGTTTTATTGCATAATTTTGCATATTCTTTAAGTCATTTTCTAGTTTTTTGTTCTCGTTTATTTCGTGTTTTTGTGTGAATTTCTTCACTGGTTGCTTTTATGGTGGATTATGCCAAGTTTTGAAAAACTTGAGCTTTTGTTCGGAAAATCTCAATTTTTAGGTACTAAGGTAGTGTGGAGCGAGGATTGGCCGGAAAAGATAAACCCGTAGGAAAAGTGAACCCCGCGGCCGCGCAACTTCAGGCGCCCAAGACCCCGCGGCCGCGCGAGTCCCGTGACCGCGCGAGGGTACTCTCGGCGCAGGCACCCCCCGGGCGCTAGAGCCCCACGAGCGCGCGACCTTCTTGCACCCCGCGGGCGCGCGGCCCCGCGCGGGCGCGCGGCCTGGAGCTTCCCTCTCGATCGGCGCCTTGTTTGCACTTGTTTTTCCCTTTCCCTCCTGGCATCTTGAACCAAAATGAATGCCCTTCATCATCCATTCCTTTTGTATGGGGATTTTAAAGCTTGGAGTCAATCTAATCTAAATACTAGAATAATATGTATTTATTGAACCTAACCCTAGCTTTGTGGACTTTTCCTCCACAAAATCCTCCTCCCAAATCTCTCACATTTAATGTCCATCACCATCACCTTACCACCTTTCCTCTCTCCTCTCATCAATCATCTCACCATTGCCTCTCTCTCTCTCCCTTATGATTCTCTCTCTCTCTCTCTTGAATGGGATTTTGGGGATCAAAAAGGGGGACATCATCAATCACTCCACACACTTCTCTTTTTGGATACACTTGAATTCACTCTCAATCACTCCATCATCTTCTCCAACACACCACTCCATTTTTCTCTCTACACACACTAAATCTCTACACACCATTTCTCACCATTTTCTCACCATCACCACTACCATTCAAGAGAGGAGGAAGACAGGAAGATAAGAGGAAAGCAGACTAAGGAAAAGAAGGAAGAACAAGAAAAACTCGACTTCGAGCTATCCGCGGAAGCTAAGCTCGTGTGGAAGGTTTTCCTTGTGGTATTTTCTTTCTAGTTCTTGGATGATTTGTGGGGGTTTGTCCCAAACTTGTGAAAGACATTGAATATTGTCAAAGCTTTTGTTATTTTCATTTGGTTATGAGATGACATCCTCTTGTGATATTTGTGGTATTTTGAGCATGATTATGGGCTAATCTTACTATTAGGGTGTAGAAGATCGATTTGGTTTTTGATCTATGCTTGTTCTTGTTGGTTGTTGTTGGAATTGATCTTTTTCATGTTTAGGTAATTGATCACTACTTGAATATTGATAGGATTTAGAGGAGTCTTGATTGTGAATCTAAATCCGGAAATTGGTTCATTTGATGTTAGGTGCATGGGTTTCTAAGCCTAATATGTTAATCTTGCATGTATGTTATAGCTAAGAGAGGTTTAACGGATAGACGGTGACAGAAATTGAAGTTAAACTAATTGGAAGGGTCTACCATATTTGTGAGAATAGCATTATCAACTTGACTTAAGCATAAGGATAAAACCATTGAGAGAATATACACCATAATACCTTAATCAAACTTATTTCCTTCAATATTAATTTAATTTGTGAATTTGAATTTAATTGTCTTGCTTTAGTGTCTATTTTGAATTCCTAGCATCATCATCAAACCCCCTCTTGTTAGAATATTTAGATTTTATTTTAGTTGTTTCGTTGAAAGCATGTGTAGTCTTTAGATAATTCTTTCGCATAAAGTCTTCCTTGAGAGATCGACTCAGGTTAGCTTATCACGTCTACGATTGACCCCGTCCAATTGCGGTTACGGTCCTTAGTAGTTGTTTTGATTGAGCATAAACCGGAAATTATAAGTGTAAATTTGGAACTAAACAAATTTTGGCACCGTTGCCGGGGAAGGCTTTTGAGAATTGTCTTTTAGGTGCTATATTTGCTTTTGTGTTGTTTTGAATTCGTGAACTTGTCGTTGAAGTGTTTGTGTTGTTTTTGTAAATTTGTTTTTGTTTTTATGTCCTTTTGTTAGGCTTTGATATCTCTTTCCGTAAGGTACATTTGATCCCCGTTTCATTTGTGTTTGTGTATGCTAGGGAGGCGAAACCTCAATCGGAGACTAGCCCCCGTGTTTGACGACATCCATCGACCGAGGAGATTCGACGTGTTCGAGTGGGAAAGAGAGATGGAGGCTAATCCTTTAAACAACCCCGATAATGCCAATGCCAATTCCAATGCGGCTAGGAATATGAGAGACTTTGCTCGTCCCGTGATTGGGGCATCGACTTCTTGCATAGTTCTTGGTGAGCCGCAAGGAACTACGAGTTGAAGAACATCCATTTTAGCCAACTTCCCTCATTCTACGGGATGCCGGCCGAAGATGCTTTGAACTTCATCCGGGAGTTCTATTCCGTCGTTCAAACCTTTCCTCTACAAGGTTTGAATGAAGATCAATTAAAGATGAGGTGTTTCCCTTACACCTTGAAAGATCGAGCCAAGACGTGGTTCATGTCACTATCGGCCAACTCATTGGCCAATTGGAACGCCGTCTATGAGAAGTTCATGGCCAAGTACTACTCCAATAAAAAGACCCAAGACTTGAGAGCTCAAATTGTTACTTTCACCCAATCTCCGGGTGAATCATTTCACGAAGCTTGGGATCGATTTCGAGGTCTCCAACAACAATGCCCTCACCACCATCTCGCACCCGAGTTGCTCAACCAATTTTTCTATGACGGACTTTCACAAAATTTCCAATATATGGTGGACAATGCATCGGGAGGAGACATTGGAGGACACACCGCCGAAGAAGTCTCAAACATCTATGAGACCATGGCCACAACTTCTCAACAAAAGAGTGCTAGGGGGAAGAGGGCTTCCATCAATGAAGCTAACCCTAGTTATGACGTGACAAAGCAACTTGCCGAGTTGACAAGGCAAGTAGAGATGCTTAGAACTTCCGAGAGACCACCCCAACAAGTAATGACCGTTGAAAGTTGTGGGATTTGTGGAGAGTATGGCCATGGAGCCAACTTGTGCCAAAGATCGATCGAGCTGGAGTCAAGCGAAGAGGCTCATTTCCATGATCTTCAAGAGCAAGTGAATGCTCTACAAGGCTTCCAACCGCACCAACAATACAATCCCTACTCTCAAACATACAATCTGGGGTGGAGGAATCATCCGAATTTCTCGTGGAAACAACCTCAACAACCTCCTCAACCACCACAACAACCGCCGCCACCTCAACAAGTCGGAAGAGGTCAAGCTCCACCTTATCCAAGGCCGCAACAATTTCCAGCCCAACCAAACCAACCGCCTAGGCCGACTTTGCAAGACACATTACAATCCTTCATTCAAACCACACAACAAAGATTTGAATCCGTTGAGGCTTCCGTGAAGAGGATTGAGACCCAAGTGGGGCAAATAGCCGGGACTGTTGGAGAATTGGCCAAGCAAGCCAAGCCGGGCAAGTTGCCAAGCCAACCGGAGCAAGCTCAAGCCATTACCATTCTTCGAGGAGGAAAGGTGATCGATAATAAGGTTGGAGAACCGAGTCCAACCGAGGAGGTTGAAAAAGAAGAGGAGGCTCCTCAACAACAACACGAGGAGCCCGAAACGAAGAATGAAGGAGTGAAGAAACCCACTCTCAACAAGGCTTCCAATCCCTACAATCTTCCAATTCCATTTCCAAGCTAGTTGAGGAATGAAAAGCAAGACACTCAATTCCAAGAGTTCTACAAGCTCCTTTCAAAGGTGAATGTCAACCTTCCACTCCTTAATGTTATTTGAAATGTGTCGGCCTATGTCAAGTTCTTCAAGGAACTAGCTTCCAAGAAGAGGAGGTTTGTGGAGGACGAGAAGATTGAAGTGTCCGAAGTGGCAAGTGCTATCCTACAACATCAACTCCCACCAAAGCTCCGTGATCCAGGTAGTTTTACTCTTAAGATTACTTTAGGAAATGGCAAAGAAACATGTGGTATGCTAGATCTAGGAGCCGGAATTAATTTGATGCCTTACTCTATTTATAAACAATTAGAGTTAGGTGAATTGAAACCAACTAGAATGTGTCTACAATTAGCGGATAGGTCCGTGAGATATCCTAGGGGAATAATAGAGGACATTCTAGTTAAGGTTGGTGGTTTGATAATACCGGTTGATTTTGTTGTTTTGGATGTGGAAGATGTTAAGGAAACGAGTAAAGAACACACGCTTCTCCTAGGTAGACCTTTTATGGCTACAACTAATACTTTGATTGATGTTAAAAATGGAACATTAAAAATGTCGGTGTTAGGAGAAACGGTGTCTTTTTCTGTACATGAAAACAAGGCTATTCCCGTCTCCTCATTTGAGGAAAATTGTTCTTACATAGATGCTATTGATGTCTTGGCCGAGGAGGTTTTCTTGCAGGAAATAGGTGCTCCGTGGAGAAGTGAAACCTCGTCCGAGGAGCTTGCTATGGACGAAGCCTACCTCAAGTGTGGGAGAGACGAGTGGAATGCCGAAGAGATGGAGATCTTGCTCGGAGAAGGCATGAGTCTAATGCAAGTCATGGCCTCAACCGAAGAGGAAGTGAAGCCTACTCCCGAGCTCGAGCTCAAGGAACTCCCGTCTTATCTCAAATACGTCTATCTCGACGATGAAGAGAAGAAGCCCGTGATCATCTTTTCCGGGCTAGAAAAAGATGAAGAGGACCTCTTAGTAGCCGTACTAAAGAAGAACAAGCAAGCTATTGGATAGAGTCTTTCCGACATCAAAGGCATTAGCCCCTCTACGTGTATGCATCGCATCATTCTAGAGGACGGGGCTAAGCCGGTTCGTGAAGGGCAAAGGAGGCTCAACCCCGTGCTAATGGAAGTCGTAAAAAAGGAGATTCTTAAGCTCCTAGCGGAAGGGATCATTTATCCCATAGCCGATAGTGAATGGGTGAGCTCGGTCCATGTGGTGCCAAAGAAAGGAGGGATAACGGTCGTTGAGAATGACAAAGGAAAACATGTGGCTACTCGAACCACCACCGGGTGGAGAATGTGCATTGACTACCGAAAGCTCAATGCCGCCACAAGAAAAGACCATTTTCCCCTTCCTTTCATTGATCAAATACTTGATAAACTAGCCGGTTATAGTTTTTATTGCTTTCTTGACGGTTTATCGGGTTATTTTCAGGTGGCCATAGCGCCGGAGGACCAAGCCAAGACCGCATTCACATACCCGTTTGGTACGTTTACGTGTCGAAGGATGCCATTTGGACTATGCAATGCACCGGGCACTTTCCAAAGGTGTATGTTCTCCATCTTCTCTGAAATGATTGGAGACTTCATTGAGGTATTCATGGATGACTTTTCGGTGTTTGGATCCTCATTTTCCGATTGTTTGGAGAAATTGGAGCTTGTCTTGAAAAGGTGCATAGAAAGTAGCCTAACTCTTAGTTGGGAAAAGAGTCATTTCATGGTTACTAGTGGCATAGTGCTTGGTCATATTGTCTCTAAAGAAGGAATGAGTGTAGACAAGGCTAAGGTAGATGTGATTGAAAAATTACCTCCACCCGTTAATGTGAAAGGAATTAGAAGCTTTCTAGGCCATGCCGGTTTTTACCGTAGGTTTATTAAAGACTTCTCGAAAATTAGCCAACCTCTATGCCATTTACTTGCTCAAGATGTTCCTTTTGAGTTTAATGAAAAATGCTTGCATGCTTTTAATACTCTTAAGGAGAAATTGATCTCCGCACCAATTGTTGTTCCCCATGATTGGTCCACACCATTTGAGATCATGTGTGATGCATCAAATTTTACCGTTGGCGCCGTTTTAGGTCAACGTATTGATAAAATTCTTCATGTAATTTACTATGCTAGCCTCACCTTGAATAGTGCTTAAGTAAATTACACCACAACCGAAAAAAAATTGCTTGCCGTTGTGTTTTCTTTGGATAAATTTAGATCCTACATCTTAGGTTCTAAAGTAATCGTGCATAGTGATCATGCGGCTTTAAGGCATTTGTTGACCAAACCACAAGCTAAACCTAGACTCATTAGGTGGATTTTAATTGTGCAAGAATTTGATGTTGAGATTAAGGATAGGAAGGGGTGTGAAAACGTGGTAGCGGACCATTTATCTCGCCTCCCCGTTGATGAAAATTTCAATTTGTTGCATGAAAAATGAGTTGATTGTGATACATTTCCATATGAGCATGTTCTTGAGCTTAATTCTTCTCCTTGGTATACCGATATTGTCAATTATCTTGCTTGTGGTAAATTGAGACCTAACCTCTCTTTTCAAGAAAAGAAAAGATTTTTGGCACTGTGTAGGTATTACTTTTTGGACGATCCATACCTTTTCCATTTGGGAAAAGATGAGATCATTCGAAGATGCGTCCCGGAAGAGGAGCAAACCGATGTTCTAGGCTTTTGCCATTCATCTCATTGTGGTGGCCATTTTGGAGGACAAAAGACGACTAGAAAGATCCTACAATCCGGTTTGTATTGGCCTTCAATTTTTAAAGATGCTCATGCTTACTCCATTTCATGTGATAAATGCCAAAGACTTGGTAATATTGGGAGGAGAAATGAAATGCCTCTAAATGTTAATCTTGTTGTTGAAATTTTTGATGTTTGGGGGATTGATTTTATGGGACCATTCCCTACCTCATTTGGCTTTGAGTATATCCTCTTAGTGGTCGATTATGTATCAAAGTGGGTTGAAGCAATCCCCACTAGGTCTTGTGACGCTAATGTGGTTGTCAAGTTCGTGCAGGAACATATATTAAGTAGGTTTGGATTCCCTAGGGCGATTATAAGTGACGGTGGAACTCATTTCACCAACAAGCTTTTTGCAAGATTGCTAAAGAAAAATGGAGTGACTCACAAGGTGGCAACTCCATATCATCCTCAAACTTCCGATCAAGTTGAGACGAGCAACAAACAAATTCAAAACATCTTGAAGAAGACCGTGAATGTGACGAGGAAGGATTGGTCACAAAGGCTACCGGATGCTCTTTGGGCGTACCGGACGACCTACAAAACAATTCTAGGAATGAGCCCATACCGCCTTGTATATGGCAAAGCATGTCATCTCCCAGTTGAGATCGAGCACCGAGCTTATTGGGCTATAAAGGCGGTGAATTGTGATCTTGAAAGTGCGGGAAATGAGCGAGCCTTGCAATTGTTCGAGCTCGATGAATTGAGAAACGAAGCCTATGACAACGCCAAGATTTACAAAGATAAAGTGAAGAGGCTACATGATAGGCGAATTGTCAAGAAAGAGCTCATGCCGGGCACGAAGTTTTTCCTTTTCAACACTAGATTGCGGCTTTTCCCCGGGAAACTCAAATCATGTTGGAGCGGCCCATTTATCATTGAAGAAGTGTTCCCCTACGGAGTGGTCACATTGAAGAATCCGGTGACGAATGTTACGTTCCAAGTGAACGGCCATCGAGTCAAGCCATACTATGAAAGGTTTTCGCATGAAGCCGATGTGGAGGAATTAAAACTTGTCAATTCCGAGTAAATGCTCCAAAAACTTCTTCTAGCTCGAGACATTAAAATAAGCGTTGTATGGGAGGCAACCCATGATTTTCTTATTTTTAATTTTGTTAATTAATCTATTTTGTGTTTGTGTGTTTGGCATTTTTGAAGTTTGTGAGCAGGTTGAGTAGAAATGAAGCATGGGAAATAATTGCGGAGGAAAAACAGCTAAGGAAGGTCCCGCGACCGCGCACCCCGCGCGGCCGCGCGATCCTTCTCACGGCAGGAGGCCCACGACCGCGCTCTCCCCACGGCCGCGCGACACACCTCTCGGCGGAGCGACTCCGCGAGCGCGCGACCCCCGCGGGCGCGCGATGGAAATTGGAAAAAATGGAGTCCTACGGGCGCGCGAGTCCCGCACACCCCGCGGCCGCGCTGTCCCCAGCGGCCGCGCAATCCATCTCCTTTAAAAGGGGACCACCCGTTTGAACCCTAATTCCTCCCATTTCTTGCGCCGCCTTTGGGCTAGTTCACCCTCTCCATGGCTCCCAATAATTCCCCTCTTCTTCCACCACCAAATCCCAGCAAGTTCCAGATCCAGACCAACTAAATAATTCCAAATTCCCGACCTCACGTCACCATATTCGTCACCGCGACCGCATCAAAACCCCGTGCCCGCGCGCAATTTCCTCCAAGCTTCCCCTCCGCTCGCCGCTCCCAGCCACTCCTCCGCTCACCGCCGCCGTTCGCCCCGTCGCGTCGGAATTTATGTTATGTTATGATGTGAATTGTGATTGTTCATGTGATGTTTTTGTTTTAATTTATTATGTTGATTTTGTTGATTTTGTTATTAAGGTTGTTATTCTAGTTATATAGGTATGTTGTTGTTCTCCCGCTTAGTTCTTGTTTTGTTTTGTCCGACCGTCAAAATTTCAACAATTTTAAATATGAATCTTCAAGGATTTATCTTCAAGTCGATCATAAGTTGTGAATTGTTCGTGGTTTCACTCGTAAACATTATTTATCTTTGAATGCGATCGCTTAATTGATGATTGGTGTTGAAAGATTTTGTTCTCGAAGGTTTGGGAAGCATACCTAGTCTTTTTCATGAAAATTACTCCCTTTAATCATGTATCCAAAAAAAAAGAAGGGAAAAATAAGGATCTCTACTCCTCTAGTGGATTTATTCGACTATGAGTATGGAAAACCACACAAGGAACTAGGGATTTCCTCCTTACGATTTTCACCTTGTGAATTTTGATCCATATCCCTATAATTTTGTTTAAATAAAGGGGATTGCACTCCGGATTCTACTCCTCTCGTGTGTTTGTCAACTTTTTTGCATATGCATGATGAGTATGGGAAACCGCATTGGGAAGCTCGTTTTATC
This sequence comes from Perilla frutescens, assembly GCA_026008535.1. Classification (NCBI taxonomy): domain Eukaryota; kingdom Viridiplantae; phylum Streptophyta; class Magnoliopsida; order Lamiales; family Lamiaceae; genus Perilla; species Perilla frutescens. Next base: position 45,172,546 of record BRKX01000010.1, on the reverse strand, counting down.
TCGATGATTTTACCTAATGACTCTTGTCCTATGTTGCAATCCCTCGTGTTTTGGTAGTTCGTTCTTAATAAATTTGGTTTTGATTTGTGGGGAAGTAACTTAATGAAAAATTGAGCTAATGTATTTTTCTTAGACTTGAGAGAACAAGCTATTCACTTGATTGGATATTGTGTTCACATTCTTGGATAATGATCGTTTTTGTGGGAACCATGCAATTTGTCAAAAATTCATGATCACCTTGCGAGTATTTCCTTCTTGCTTCATATTTTTAATTTCTTATTTTCTTGAGGACAAGCAAAGAACTGGGTGTGGGGGAGTTGTTTAGTAATTATTTGTGTTGTTTTATTGCATAATTTTGCATATTCTTTAAGTCATTTTTTAGTTTCTTGTTCTCGTTTATTTCATGTTTTCGTGTGAATTTCTTCACTGATTGCTTTTATGGTGGATTATGCCAAGTTTTGAAAAATTTGAGCTTTTGTTCAGAAAATCTCGATTTTTAGGTACTAAGGTAGCGTGGAGCGAGGATTGATCGGAAAAGATAAACCCGTAGGAAAAGTGAACCCCGCGGCCGCGCAACTTCAGGTGCCCAAGATCTCGCGGCCGCGCGAGTCCCGTGACTGCGTGAGGGTGCTCTCGGCGCAGGCACCCCGCGGGCACGGGAGCCCCGCGAGTGCGCGACCTTCTTGAACCCTGCGGGTGAGCGGGCTGGAGCTTCCCTCTCGATCGGTGCCTTGTTTGCACTTGTTTTTCCCTTTCCCTCTTGGCATCTTGGACCAAAATGAATGCCCTTCATCATCCATTCCTTTTGCATGGGGATTTTAAAGCTTGGAGTCAATCTAATCTAAATACTAGAATAATAGGTATTTATTGTACCTAACCCTAGCTTTGTGGACTTTTCCTCCACAAAATCCTCCTCCCAAATCTCTCACATTTAATGTCCATCACCATCACCTTACCACCTTTCCTCTCTCCTCTCATCAATCATCTCACCATTGCCTTTCTCTCTCCCTTACGATTCTCTCTCTCTCTCTTGAATGGGATTTTGGGGATCAAAAAGGGGGACATCATCAATCACTCCACACACTTCTCTTTTTGGATACACTTGAATTCACTCTCAATCACTCCATCATCTTCTCCAACACACCACTCCATTTTTCTCTCTACACACACAATACACACACTAAATCTCTACACACCATTCCTCACCATTTTCTCACCATCACCACTACCATTCAAGAGAGGAGGAAGATAGGAAGATAAGAGAAAAGCAGACTAAGGAAAAGAAGGAAGAACAAGAAGAACTCGACTTCGAGCTATCCGCGGAAGCTAAGCTCGTGTGGAAGGTTTTTCTTGTGGTATTTTCTTTCTAGTTCTTGGATGATTTGTGGGGGTTTGTCCCAAACTTGTGAAAGACATTGAATATTGTAAAAGCTTTTGTTATTTTCATTTGGTTATGAGATGACATCCTCTTGTGATATTTGTGGTATTTTGAGCATGGTTATGGGCTAATCTTAATGTTAGGGTGTAGAAGATCGATTTGGTTTTTGATCTATGCTTGTTCTTGTTGGTTGTTGTTGGAATTGAGCTTTTCCATGTTTAGGTAATTGATCACTACTTGAACATTGATAGGATTTAGAGGAGTCTTGATTGTGAATCTAAATCCGGAAATTGGTTCCTTTGACGTTAGGTGCATGGGTTCCTAAGCCTAATATGTTAATCTTGCATGTATGGTATAGCTAAGAGAGGTTTAACGGATAGACGGTGACAGAAATTGAAGTTAAACTAATTGGAAGGGTCTACCATATTTGTGAGAATAGCATTATCAACTTGACTTAAGCATAGGGATAAAACCATTGAGAGAATATACACCCTAATACCTTAATCAAACTTATTTCCTCCAATCTTAATTTAATTTGTGAATTTGAATTTAATTGTCTTGCTTTAGTGTCTATTTTGAATTCCTAGCATCATCATCAAACCCCCTCTTGTTAGAATGTTTAGATTTTATTTTAGTGGTTTCATTGAAAGCATGTGTAGTCTTTAGATAATTCTTTCGCATAAAGTCTTCCTTGAGAGATCGACTCGGGTTAGCTTATCACGTCTACGATTGACCCCGTCCAATTGCGGGTACGTTCCTTAGTAGTTGTTTTGATTGAGCATAAACCGGAAATTATAAGTGTAAATTTGGACCTAAACAATGTGTTGCTGGTGGGGTTGCTTGAGTTGTTTAAGTTCCAAAGTTGTTGCTTTATGGTTACATGATTTTCTTCAGCTATGTTTCTGCTAAGTACTTTGAAATCTGATATTTAGTCTTGATACATGTAACTTGATTCTCGATAATAGCTTGTCTTAAATGCTATAATTCTAATTATTGATAAAGTCCTTAAGAAGTTAAAGTATGTTCTTGTGATATACCCGTTTATGCCTTTATTGATTCCGAGTTATTTGAGTAGTCATACTTGCTGAGCATTTCAGTATCTATTCATTCTCAGTTGACTTGTGAATGGATCTTGCATGCTTGTTATCGTTGTTCGTCTACGAAAAGGCTTTTTCTTTCAAGCATGATTCCACTCGTTTCCAGTTAATCTTAAGTTATCTTTTTGTTTCGTCCTATGTGTGGGACAGTATGTTTCATTTGACTCTGCCTTATTAATGAGTCCTTGTCATTGTGACCCACGAAGGGGTCTTGTTTATTTAAAGAGTCAAATTCCTATCTACTTGTCATTGGATTCTGTTTAAATCTTGATTGGCCTATGATATGGCGTTCCTTTGACTCGATTGAATCCTTTGACCCCTTTTATTCATTGAAGATGATAGTTCTTCCAAGTTATGAAGTTAAGTTGCCTAAGTTTTTGAGGCGCTAACTTAGTTTAATTCTAAAAACACCCCCCTGAATTTGTGATTAATCTATCTATTTTCTTCGGCTTTTACACCTAACACCCCGTCCCCATTAAAATGACCGCCTAAGGGACCGGGCTGTTACATCCGATGTTATACACCCTCGTTATTTGGATTGAGATTTGATTTGGGATCTTAAAATTGTAGCAAAAGTCACTAAATATTTAAAGTTTTTGGGTCTTGATACTTTTGCTAGAACCGAGGATTATTTTGGTTATGAATCTTTACGCTATGAATGTTTAACTACCATGTCTTTGAGTGATGATAAGAAGAAGAGTGGGGTTAGAATGAAAGATAGGGACTATCAAATAAGCTTAGCAAGAATGAAAACTGTTTTTGAGTTTCCTAGTGGCGGGGAACGAGAGAAACCGAAGGGGTTTAATGTTAATGCACTTTTGACTGAATTGACTGGGTTTGATAATTGGGATTTTTCTTATATTACAGACCCGAAATTGGCTATTGTGCACAAATCTATTACATATAATGTTTCTGGAAAGGAGCAGGCAAACAAAGTGAATTCAACTGAAGTGTATATGTTGTCTTGTGCTTTAAAAGACATAAAAGTTTGTATTTCAAACTTCATTTGGACGGCTATGGGTCAAATGTAGACTCGTGCTAGAGCTCATGCTTCTCTTTATCCCATTGTTACGCGTTTGGCTTATAATCTCGGAGTTCTCACTGCCACAAAGGGCGACCAGGATGGGTACGAGGAAATTAAGCCTTATCTCATTGATGTTAGTGAGCTAAAAGGAGCTCAGATAATTTCTGATCGACACACTTTAGTTCCTCCGGCAAAAGGCAGTGCGTCAGCAAGTTCGTACACTCCGAGATTGCTAAGGGGCATCTTCCTCCCATTGTTCTTGATCCTGAAGCCGACTCATCCACTGCTGCTAATGAAGATGAAGATGAAGAGGAAGAGCCATTGTCCCCTGAACAACAACCTCCTGTTACAATGTCGGGAGATTTCTATGAGCGATTCTAGAATGATTTACAGTCATTTCGGGATCATATCGACTCTTCCTTTGGATCATTAGGGCAGAACATGCATGCGAGATTTCACACGCAGGATCAACAAATTGCATCTTTACAGGCTCAGTGGGATGCTTGGACTGCTTTCTACCCGCCACCACAACCACCACCTCAAAATTAATGGTTTGTTGCTTGGATTGTTTGGATTATGGTTTGATTATTGGTTTGTTGCTTGGATTGTTTGGATTATGGTTTGATTATTGGTATCTGCAGGTATGGAGGTAGAAAAGATGCAGACGAGGGAGGACTTGCCAGCCTGGGTTGAGGAGCAGCGGCCGCTGGAGTTGTTCTCGCTAGGAGTTCCCAGCCGGCGCTGGGATCCAGCAGGCGTTGGGTCTTTTATACCTTTTGTGTTGAACAATTTCGTATTGAACAATTTGGATCATCATATTTTGTATTTTATGTTGAACAATTTCCTCTCTTTTATGTTGAATAATTTTGTTTTACTTTGGATCATCGTATTTTGTAAAAATTTATTTTCGTTTTACTTGTTTAGTACGATGCTTGCTTGGATACACAAATTGTTAAGAAAAAATACAAAGAAGATAAAAAAAATTATTATCCAAATTCTTTATAAAAAATACACAAAACATGCACAAATTGTTTAGAAAATACCAAAGATACATTAGTCCCACCAAAAAAATACTTTATTACTCAGCATTCCCATCTTCGTTCTCATCATCTTCATTTCCATCACCGTTATACATTGGCCTCATATCCCACATAACATTAGCAATACTCATTCTTCATGCATTAGCTTCCGTTCTTTGTTGTAGTTTTCTTTGAGATAGCTATTCCAAATTTTCTTCTTCCATATCGAAATGTGGTGAATCTTGATCATTTTCATATTCGGCTGGAAATTCATCAGAGTGGCACTCTTTTTGGAGAAAATTGTGTAATCCAGTACAAGCCAATACTAATTCTGGTTGTGTTTGAAATGGGAACGGAGGTGCGGTTTTGAAATTTGTGAATTGTGATTTGAAAACAACAAAAATTCTCTCAATCACATTTCTTAATGATGCATGACGAAGATTGAATAACCCACTTGCATTTCTGGGGTGACGATCTTGACCACCAAAATCTTTTAAATGATATCGAACACCACGTAATGGAGCTAAAAATTGACGTCGATTAGCAAATCCACAATCCACTAGAAAATATTTACCTAAAAATACAATTTATTTAACTAGTTAGCTTGTCAATATTAAAAAAATATAAACACAATTAAAAAATATGGTACCTTGAGGCACATGAAGCCCATTTTTTCTTGATAATGCATCATTTAAAAGTTTTGAGTCATGTGCCGAACCTTCCCACCTACTAAGCACATACATGAACTACAAATCAAAGTTACAAGCTGCCAAAACATTATGAGATTGAATACCATAATGATTATGAAAATTGCTTACTTCTCGGCCTAGTACCATTGTCGAGATATGAGTTCCATCTATAGCTTCGATGCAATCCTAAAATAAAGTGAACATGTGATACAAGAAAACTAAAACATTTGATATACTTTACATAATAAAGGATTCATACCTTAAAGAAAGGGTTAAATCTTGTACTTTCCTGAATTTTAGCAGGGATCCCTATAGACGGCTTAACCATCATGTCCGGTGCTATGGTGTTCAATGCCTTTAAGGTTTTGGTAAAATTTTGACTAGTAGCAAAAGCGAATGAACGAACCTTTGGCGAACATTACAATATCGATCGTTGTATCCTATAATGATCAAGAATGTTGCCACCATTTCTTCAACACATGTATCTTGTATCTTCTAGATGAGTTTTCTCTCTAATGATAGAGCATAACTTTATAAAGGCATCAGGATACAACCTATACAACTGTCGAAAACTTTGTGGATCTCTTTCGATCATATTACGTACAAAATGATATCCATTTCTAGTAATTGAACGTCGCTTCAAAGAACGTTCAATATGCCGAGGCATCATAGTAATTTTTTCTAATAAAACTATCACTGCCTTAATTGCCAACATCAAGAGCCTAACATTTTCGTAAAGTTCCATCTCCTCTTCTTCATCTATTTCTTCTTCCATTTCTTCTTCTTCCAATATTTCAAGATTTTCCATGCTGCATATAAAAAAATGGGAACGGAGTCTTGATTAAAAACACTACGAATATGGTAAATAAGAAATACATTGAAATTCATACAACTTAAAGCAACAAATAACTCAAATAATAATAAAAATACGGAATTCATTAAGTTCAAATACATGATCAATAGAAAGTCCTAAGAAGATCACCAACAAAATACTGATAAGAAGATATCATAGTATCTAATACATGACTCAAATGATCACTATCCTCTAATCTTGTAAGCTATCCAATTAGCTCGTTCCTCAATAGTCATCTTCAAAAAACTATTTTTTTTGACTTGGTGTCAAGCAAGTCAAATGCCTTGAGGCGAATGTCTTCATCCAAATTTGGGATCTCTTTGATAGCATCCCAAGTCGTATAGGATCTTTCTCTTTCTCTTTTTTCTAGTATGGTATCTCTTTTCAGTAAGAGATTATGAACTCCATCAAAAGTGTTTGTTAGTTTTTTAATCTCTTTCATGATATTTTCAGTAGAGCCAGAAGTTGCTTCATACTGAGCTCTACTTCTTTTGGGTTGAGTTCTTCTTTGAGTGGAGACCTCAGACACTTCAGGGAACCCAAGAGATGGTGTGGAACCAGATGATGGTGGCTCATCTTTAGATAGTGCTACAAACATCTCATTTTCAGCATCAAAATTCAAATCTTCTATGCGTGCATCTCTATTTTCATCATCTCCTAATGTCTTTGCATCAGTAGCACTACCCAACCCAATGGAGTTTTTTCCTACGGAAACACCATTTCTTCATAATCAAGACATTTCCCATAGCGCAAGTTTGCGTCTTTTGAGTGAGCCTAGCATAAAATAAAGAATAAATTTATTAATTCACTATATTAGTTAAATAAAATTAATCAATAATATTATTGCAATATGATACTTAAGAAGCTTACCTCTAAGTACCCATCTCATACTTCATCTGAAGCCGTGAACTTTTTCGTAGTGTGGTCATATCCAAAATCAGAGCTAAACCTCATAAGGTTTGAATAAGATAACCAACGATTTTTAAACCATTTTGAGGCGGCTTTGATAATTGTTATAGGTCTTATTACACCCAAGTCTTTCATTAAGAACAGTAAGTATTCTTTCTTCCACCGTTGCTTTGCTAAAGATACCACTATTATCACGCCATCCCTGACCCGCAGCATCAACCATATGTTCTAACAACAAGTCGCTCTGTTCCTTAGTCCATTGTTCATATGATGTATTCCTTTTCGTATCTTGTTGTGAATCCCCTATGATAATATTACTATATTATAAAGATACAAAATATATATATACAAAGTGATTAAAAATTAGTTAATATATTCAAAGTGATAAAAATGTTTTGGACCAAACAATTATAAACAAAGTGCAGCCCAGATACCAGCGATCGCTGGACCCCAGTATCCGCTGGCCTGATCTACGTAAAATGCCCCCAACGAGCACCGGCATGGACTGCGCAAACCACATCCAGCGAGCGCTGCATCCCAGTGGCGCTGGAATTCCAGATGTCTATAGTATTTTTTTCAATATAGAAGCGGACGCTAGATCACAGAAGACTATAGCAATGGAATGGATATAGATACAGATGAATAATATTAGGGGTGATTGTGTTATTGTGTATAAACGATTTATCAGCATAATATTCAAGAAAAAACCTACGTATTCTTTTTTTTTCTTCATTCAAGAAACTCAAAAATCAAAGCCAAATCCAATCAATAATGAGTAAAAGTGTACCAAAACAATGAGAAACAGTAGCAAAGAGAATACCTTTGTGACAAGAACAATAAATGGAATAGGATGTAGTTCAGCAATTAATTTTTCTCCTCAGAGCAAATTGAAAAAAAAAGAGAAAAATATATGAATCGGGAGATTTATAGAGATACTGACCGACTTATTCCCAGTGACCGCTGACGTCTACCGCGTGCTGGGGTGTTTGATTTGAACGCCTCGACCGCTGGAGTACACCGCGCGCTGGGGTTTACGAATCCATGAAAATCTCATGTGCAAAGGTCGGATTTTATCCTTTGTATTTTTTAGGTGATTTTGAGGTGAAATCCAATAGAATCACTAACATTTTAAAATCTATGGAGTTTTGAATACATTTGGATTTTCCAAGATATTTTAAAATCTGTGTTGAATACCTCTGGATTTTTAAAGACTTTTAAAAGCCTGGATTAAATACACCCGAATTTTGAAAGTTCAAAAAAATCCTACAAACTCTCTATCCAATACACCCCCCTCATTTTCTTTGTGAAAGTCTATTTACGTAAAAGTAGACACTCAGGAAGACGAATCAACCCATAGATAGCAAATCGATCCACCCACCCTGCTTTTTCCATAAAAAAAATATGACTCATAACAATAAAATGTATCACTCGTAATATTTAAAAGTATTACATGTAACCTAAAAAGTATTATGTTTGCTACTTGACTTATATGAGCTTATTTAATTCAAATGAGGATTTATTCATTCCAAATTAATATTTAGAGTGTTTGAGGTAAATGGGTCTTTTAGGATTTATCATTTTTTTAGGATTTTTTTAAGGTTATAGATTTTTTTAGAGTTTATGTTTTTTCATAGGATTCATTAATTTCAATCACGAGCTCATGTGCTAGCGACAAGCAAGTGCATTGCATAAATCATTGGATAAAAATATGTTCTCTTCATCCTATAATTGTAGTCTTTTAGTACTTTTTTGGTCACCCCAAGATTATAATCTACTTTCTTTATTTGACATGCATTCAATTTTTATTTTTCTTAATATACCCTTATTTGATATTCTTTGAAATTAATGGTCCTTTTATTTTAAATCATTAAGAAAGGGTAAAATAGGAAAAAAAATTATGTAATTTTATATTTCCAAGCACATTAAATAGATTTTCTTAATTTGTGTAAAGATTAGAGTATGACTACAAGTATAGGACTTAAGATGATAAGTGGGATTTTAGCACCATTTATTAAGCTTCAAATGATGTGTTTTGATGAGTTAAATGTGCATTTTCATCCCCTTTTTCTTTTTAACCTCTCAATTTGAAAGTTTTGTTTCTTACTTAGTTTTACATAGAATTAAGGATGAATCAATGCATTTTTAAGTGATTAAATGTCATGGGAAGATAAAGAATCGAACTAGGAACGCACTGCAAGTTGAATCACCTCAATTGGACAAAAAATGAGGGAGAACAAAGTAAAACCGTGAAAAGTGTCGAAGCAGAATTGGAGGTGCGAGTCAAGGTGCGACCGGCAGCACGAGTAAACCAGTTTTGACATTGAGATGTGTTTCTTTATCTTGGACGTGACCTACGCCATAGCCGGGGCGCAACTGAGCTCGTATCACGCCCCCAGCACTGATTTTCAGATTTTTAAGTATTCCTTCCATTTTACACTTATTTTAATGCCCAATTTGCTCCCTACTATATATATACAAACCCCCTATTCGAAATTAGAAAAAGCATCCACACCTAAAATTCCTCACATCACAAATATCTTTCCTCCTACACCTAAAAACCCTAGCCACACCCTAGCTAAATTTGTATAATCATCAATTAATCTATTCTTTTAACCAATTCCATTTATGTACCTATGTTGGGACTTAAATTATGCTAGATCAACCACTAATCTATCATAAACCTCCTCTCAAAGTGCATTGGATATAAATCACAAATTAAATGACAATGTGTCCATTAATTATCTAACATGAAACTCCTAAATGCTCATTAGGTTTATTGATCTTTTAAAGAATCACAACTCTCTCGAGTGATATCGACTACCAAGTTGATTGTTCCAAATCTTGTGTTAAAACTCCTCTATTGATTTTTGAATTAACATATTAAGTTATACTATTTAACGGCCAGCCAAATAATGCAAAATTAAGCACAAGAATAATCAAAACATAATAAAGTCATAGGCACATAAACAGATTTAATTAAATGAATTTCATAATTGAATCATAATCAACCCTAGAATACTAGGGTTTAGCTGTTCATCATAAAATAAACAAATAAAAACATCCCCAAAGTATTCATTGTTTGACAAGAATTAAAGAAAATAAAACTCGGAAGATAGTATTTACCTCTAATCTTGAAAACTCGTGAATCCCTTGGTCTTGTTTTTTGTGTTCCATTTCTCTGTTGTCTTCTCTTAGTTGACAAACTTAGGGTATGGAAAAAGTATCTAATTTTCATCCAAATAAACCCTTAAATACTTAGAAAAATCAAGCACAAAACCAACTCAAAATTCGATTGGCCCACAGAATTCGCGATCTTGCTCGCGACCTAGTTGTTAGTTTTGTATACTAGAAGACTTAACTTTGACTCTTTGTATACATTTAACAATGTTTTGATTATATAATTTGAATATTTATTGCAATCACTATGTGCATTTAAATATTGTTATATTTATCTGCATTCTCCATACACTTCTATTGTAGATGATATGATGTGAGTGAACACACGGTAAAGATCATATCATCCCTTTTTTGCATTGTATTAAAAGGCTTACAGCTTAGGTGGTCATGAATCCACCATCGATACACCGTAAAATAATCTGATCGTTAATTTATCTTGACTAGCTGATTATTATAGTACACCGGTATGTGTATTGAGGAGGATCACGATATGATATTGTTCTCTATTCTGGCCTTAAGTGAGAGAACAAAGATCTATAGAATTCGGGTTCTTAACCCATATATTATTGGCGAACATATATATCACTACAAGAAAAAATGCATATTCCTACGAACCATAGCCGCTGGAATTAGCTCAAATCCTGCTGGAATAGGATAATTCCAGTGAAAATGGGCCAATGGATTAATCAAAATCTAGTGAAATTCTTGTGGATAAATGATTCACGCATGCATTCCAACGGGTCCGGACACACTAGAATCATAAGAAAATGTTGAAAGAATAAAAATATTTTTACATAATTAAATTGTTGTGATATATATATATGTATATATTACACAATGTAAAAAATAATTTGTGATATACGTTAATTTCTTTAGATATTTAGTCTTATAATTTCTTATTTTGGTTTTATAACTATAGTTGTGACATTTCCTTCTTATATAAGTAATCATCTAAAATATGTAACAATAATTAAAAAAACGATCGAGATTGTGTCAAATTCATGTTGAAATTTATATAAAAAAAGAATAAAAAACTATATGTATATATTTTTTTATTAATTTTTATCTTTAATTAAAAAACAATAAAAAAACTATGCGCATATATGCATTACATTTTATTTTATTTTTTCCTAAATTTCTATTAATTAATTTTTTTCTCAATATGTTGCATTATTCTTTCCATTATGTTTAGAGATTAAGGTCTTGTATCATTTAAAGTGTACACAAGTCTTTTGTGAATTATATTATAATGTTTGAATTGGATTGGGGGGAAAAATCATAAGTTAATTGAATATGAATTATCTTGCAAAAAATAATAAATATAATTGTGTCACATTTATGCACTATTTTAAAAAAAAATAAAAAAAAATAAAAATATTCCAAAGGAATTTTGGTTCTAAAATAATTGAAATAATGGTGGAATTACAATTTAGAGAAATAAAAAATAATAAAAAAAATTTAAAAAAGGATTCATGCGGGTGTTCCCCGCCGGAATACCCCTTCGAAATTTTTAAGAAATATTAAAATTTTATTAAAAATTAAATAATTCCTGCGAGGAATGAATCCACTGGAATTTTAAAAAATTAATGTGGAAAATGGGCCCGCTGGAATATGCGGTCTTGTAGTGTTGCGTCGACTGCTTGATTTATCAATGAGTGAGATTCTTTGATAGGATCAACAATCTTGATATTTTGGGCAGTGATGTTTAGATATATGATGAGTCGTGCATTATATATGACAACCGTGTCTTAGTGCGCCAAGTTGATAATGTCCCCTTGAGGAAACACAAAGTTTATGTGAAATCATGTAGGTGTGATTTATTTCCTACATGATAAAGCTTGTGCGGTACTATTCTAGGAATGAAGATGTTAATTAATTATAACTGTAAAAAACTTACATAATTAATTAATGGACATTATATCTTAAACATGTGGAATGCCTGAATTAAAGAAGAAAACATATTCGTAAATACGTATTAAATTGGTAGGTCAATATTATTTTTTAGTGGAATAAAAATAATAGTTAATTTATTTAATTATATCCTAAGTTATGGATATTATAAATTAAATAAATTAGCAGATTAATTTAATATTTTGAGATATCCCTATTGTAGTCTAATAGGACCTTAGTGAATTGGGGATGGAATAAGAGTGAGAGGCCCAAACCCAATAGGGTTTGGAGACCTAATTTTCAGCCAAGTCCCTATAAATTAGAGAGGTGGGTTTGAACATTAGGGCATAATTAAGAAATCAGCCCCTCTTTCGTACTCTCTTGATACTTATGATTTTCACAACTGTTTAGTAGTATACAGCCCACTCTGTATCTAGAAAAGGTCCGAGAATGCAGCAGAAGATCAGAAAGTTGAATACTGTGAGGGGCAGCCGATTTCATCATACTCTAACAACGGGATTAGACCTTTAATCTCATTATCAACCCTACATGCGATGTAAGTTTTTTTTTTTATAGATTTCTATGTTCCGCATTTGTAGAATTCGAATTTGATCTTGCATGTTAATCCAATACAAGGCATAATTAATATCACACACATAAAATAATGGTTTACATGAGCTAGGATTAATAAACATCCAAATAAATCATGTGCTGGTTCAATTCGAAAAAACTCTAACACCAGTCACTCACGACTCGGGTTGCAAGTCCATGTGTCACTACGTGGCACCAATATTCGCGGGCTAACTGAATTCGTGACTGTGTTCGCGACTTTTCTAAACACGAACCCCTTCCCAGTAGCAAGCTTCCAGAAGGTGGTCCGTGGCTCATTCGCGACGCTATTCGCGATCGGACTCACAAATCCACTCGCTAGTCCTCTTCTGCGCCATTTTCGTCCCGTTCTCAACTCGATTTCTTCACCGTGCAACCTCTTGACATCATCAACAGTTTCTTCTCTCGAAAATACACAAAAAACGGGAACAAACCTACAAAAATCATAAAACATACCAAACTCCAAAATCGAGTGAAATCCGACTAAATTGAGATTAAAACACGAGTAAACCATATAAAACACACAATTAAATAATATGAAAACTAGTGTAAAATCTCAGTTTATCAATAGGCACAATACATCTTTGTCAATAAATTCGAGATAATTGAGACTTAGTGTAAGGGCTAGAAATCTTAGGAGCTTTTGGTAAGTACATGATTAGGCTTTAATCGAAGACAGTGATCCTAGAGTGTACCCTACAACTTGAGTTCCTCGAGAGAGGGCTTAGGATGCATCAAAGATTGTCCTAATGGAATTTGACACCATAAATAGACATTCAATAGGATCGTTAGTGCTTAGTACCTGAAGAAATCAATCCCAAGAGCATCTCTGCCTTCATGTTTTCTTCTCCATTTATCTTTCCCATTTATTTATTATTTTTCTTAGTTTAGATTAGTTAGTTTCTCTTTTTATTCATCGTCTAGATATCAAACGTGATTCGATGTCATAGTACGCACAATTACTTCTAGTTAGCCTCTATTGATATGATACTTGTTCTTCACTTTCTACATAGCCTCGTCCTCTTGCGAGTTGTGCTAAATTTTGGCTAATCATAGAAAGTAAATTAATTTAATCTAATTTTAAGGTTTAATAATTCCATTTTAGCGTATATATTTATTTTGAATAAATTAAATTAATTATCGAGCGCATTACACGAGTCCACACATTAACGTCGAATGAGTGCATTGTGTGGGTTGTCGGATCAAAAATTTAAACTTTCATTTTTAAGTTAACTACTTCCATTTTAGAATATAAGTTTGATTCAAAAATATTAATTATTGAGTGAGGTGTACGAGCCCACGCATTACTGTAAGGAGAGTGGGAATCGTTGGATAAACATAATAAAAATTCAATCACTTTAATTTAGGATATATAGTTTTAAAAAAAACTAAAAAATCCAAAAAAAAGAGGGCCGTGTGACGTCCATGCGCCTTCTGGAGAAATAAAAAAACCTATCTAATACATTAATTATGAAATAATCAACCATAATAATCAATTATTAACTAGAAATTTTAAAATTAAATAGTAAAAAATAATTATAAATTCTAATTAGATGAAATAAATCAAAATTAATTATTTTAAAATTAAACTAAATCACAAAATATTAAAATTTAAAAAATAAAATAAAATTTAATTAATAAATTTAAAATAAAATACCAAGTAAAAAAAAAAGTGAAATAGAGGATATTGTGTCTTTTGTTGCGAATGATTTTGACGTTTTGTCATATGCTTGCGAATGGTGTGGTCCAAATTACAATGCCAATTCAATTTGGTCAAAGCTCAAAAATTTAGTTGAAAGTTCAAACTATATTATTACAGCTAGGGTGAGATTTTAAATCTCCGACATTATACAAAGTTTAGATTAAAATAAATTATACAGAGAAGCAAACTTGGCAAACTTCTCAGATAAAAAATCTAGAATGTTTAGAAGACTTGAATGCTTGAAGGTTTGAGAGTGTTCACTCGTTCAATAATTCACAAATGAGTAAACTCTTTTTTTTAGGCCATATCCAACTCAACGCCCCCATTCACTTCGAGTGCTCTGTTTTCCCACAAATCCCCCTTACTATTCATCCTCTACACTTTTTTTTTTCTCTTTTACATTTGTATTCTTTTTTTATTTTTCGTTTTATTGCACTAATTTTCTTCTTTAGTTTTTATTAATATATTAATAATGTAAATTATGTTATTTTTAAGTTTAATATTATGTTTAATTTCACTTAATATAATTAAAAAATTAATAATACAATTGTGGCAAATCCAACATGGTATTGGAGGAAGAAAGATTTGGAAGATATAACGACGACAAATATTGATATGGTGAACGAAAAACATCTCAAGTACAAGCATTTCTTGCAATTATAGAAAAATCAAATACAAAGAAGCTATCATGGGACTTCGTATTGCATTGATTGATCATTTATGGGAGGAATTTTCGAATTCTGAGAGTTAATTGCTATTAAAATGTAATTTATGCTTTTGTAGGTGTATTTTATAAAGTAGTTATTCTTTTATATTATTAAATGTTTGTTCTATGTTCAAATAAAATTTAGTTTTGTAAATTAATTTAAATTTTATTATTTTTAATTATTATTAAATTATATTAAATCTTAAATTTAAATATATTTGAAAAACATACATGCTATACAGTAATTAGAATAAAAATCAATATTATAAAGTATAAAAATGAAATATTCTATTGTAGGGTGAAATATGTTGTTAATGATTGAAAATGTTTTTTTTACTCTCACACTATATTTTCCTCCACAATAGAGGTAGAGGAAGCAAACATAGCCGGAGATGCTCTTATAAGAAGATAATTGAAATTATCCGTTCAAGAGATAATTTGAATTCTTGTACTTCGAGAGCCGTCCATTTTCCTTTCCTTGATACTAACTCTAGTCAATCACACGGTCAACATGAATTGGCCATAATTTTCACCGGATAAAACAAATGCACAGCGCCATAACGAGTTCAACAAACATCCCGATCAATACCACTCTGAAACAACACTTCACAAGCAACCTATGGAAAAGTTCAATATATAAATCCATGCATAAGAACATTCACTCTGACTCCACACTGGTTATACAAACCATCACCTCATGCCATAGGAATCTTAAGAGTGGTTTATCGGCTAGATTTGCTTTTATCGCTCTTCTCTTAGCATTCTTGGAGTTGAGGAGCCTAAAATAGGCCTTACTGTTTGAGTATCGGGGTCATATTTCTGTGAAGCAAGAAAAGTTAAGGCTGTTACCACATCTGCCATTAGAGGCCGCGTGGTTGGTTGCTCCTGTACACACATTGCAGCGACGGCAAGAGCTTGATACAATCCCCCAAGTGGATACTGGCCTTGGAGCATGGGATCAGCCATTTCCAACAACTTCCTACGGTCTTTAAATAGAGGCCGAGCCTGCAGCAAAAGCAAAGGTAGATTTACATAATCCAACTAATTGGTTGTTGACAAGCAAGCTCAAACTACAACATATATCTCAGCAACCCAAACCTAGGATATAAGGATTCAGCAAAGACTGTTTACTACAGAAGAATGTCTTATTCTTACCCATGCAATAAGATTGCGTTCCCCAACAGCTCTTGAATTGTCAATAGCCTTTCTGCCTGTAATGATTTCTAGAAGGACAACTCCAAAACTGTAGACGTCACATTTTAACGTAAGCTGTCCAGTCATGACATATTCCGGTGCACAATATCCGGAGGTTCCGATCACTCTAGTATATATATGGGTTTTATCACCAACAGGGCCCAGTTTGGCAAACCCAAAACCAGAAAGCTTGGGATAATAATCTTCATCAAGTAATATATTTGAACACTTTAGATTTCGATGTATAACAGGTGGGTTGGCTTTATCATGCAAATACTCCAAGCTCTTTGCCACTCCAGCAGCTATTTTCATTCTTGTATTCCAATCTAGATGCTTCTTATCAGGTGAAAGCTCTGTAAACGTCAAGTAAAATGATGCATTCATCAAGCAACCCTTTTCTTCTGATAAAGAAAATAATAGATCGCGTTGTACATTTTCAGTAACAAAAAGGTTGTCATGTGCATACCGTGTAGATGGTGTTCCAGTGATCCTAATGGCAAGTATTCATACACCAAGAGTCTCTGATCTCCATCAGCACAGTGTCCGATCAAGTTTACTATGTTCGGGTGATGAAGTAGACTCAACATCAAGACTTCAACAAGAAATTCTCTGTTGTCTTGCAAACAATTGCGATCAAGTTGCTTTATTGCCACAATCTACACAAAGCATCAAGGAGAAAACAGTTTTTACCACTCACCCCCAGTCTCATTTGAAAAGGTTGGCGGCTTGGCGCTAAGATACAGATAGTTCAAATGTCAAATTGAAATCAGTTACATATATTCAATTTCATTAATACAAATCTTGATGGAGAAAAACTTAATTTCCGCCTCCCAGAATCGCAAAGCATTATCTCTAAGAACCTTCTATGCCTTCAAAAGTGACGGTATTAGACTTGGACAAAAACTTTGATGATAAGAGTTTTGAAGCTGTTTCTTGTTTCACCTTGTTCTTTATGGGTGCAAACCAAAATAATGTTAAAATATCTGGATTGTTTTCTAGCTAAACAAAGAACTTGAAAAGTTATTCATTCAACAATTAGATGCTAAAAGAGTCCATATTTCTACAATGATATGCACTAGAATGAGCAAAAGAGTGGAACAATGACGACCAGAAGCTGCACCTCAATATAAAAGAAATATCTCAAGTTCTTTTTATTTTTTTGTTAAAAATATACTTCAAGCAGCAAGTGCAACTTCTGACTGACATTCAGGTATAACAAAGGTATGAGAAAAAACCTGATTAGTGATCTTTAGTCGTCCTTTATAAAGTCTGCCAAATCCACCTTCACCTAAAAGACAATCTGCTCTAAAATTATTGGTAGCATTTGCCAGTTCATGGAAGGTAAACGTAGCGGCAGCAACATGACCCGATCCTCCATCTTTAGAAGCTTCATTCTTTACATCAAACAATGGGTTTCCCTTTAATTTTTCTGCCATTATGAAATAAAAAAGATCAATATCCATATCAAAGGTGTTTACTTGGGTGATAGATTGCATAGCTTGAATGGATAAAAACAATATTATAGCCTAATATACCATATATTGTGATGGATTAATCAATTTTGAGCTTGTTAAATCATCATATATATGAGTCCCATTCAAATGCTCAATATAATGTATTGTCAATCTAATTTATCTAATCTATAATAAACGCTTAAGGAAATGCATATATAAATAAAATGCGATGAATACCTTGGTTCTCAACAATCAATAGGATGAACGGGTGAGATTCATATATCTTGTACAAATAGTTCATTTATAATTTTATATTAGGGACGCCTTTTGGATTAACTTGCCAAATTGGGGCAGATGCGGATTTTGTGGTCGCCCATCACACAGACAATCACCTAGGCTATCTCCATTGCGTATAACTAATTTTTAATTTGCACCAAATTGGTGCATTTTCAACCCCAATTTTTTTGTCGGCCACAAATATTCGTACCAAATATCACACAAAGATTAATTCTCACTAGAAACCACTACAATGCAACTGAAGAGGAAATTGAGTTTTCGGTTCCACAGGGCATGCTCGGGCATGCTCTCGTTTAAAAATGATCCCAATATTCTCAATTTTGACCGCAAACAAAATTTTTGGTGCAGAAGTGGTCCATATGATAACATTATGCACTTTTAATACCAAAACTTCAAAAAATCCGCTCAATACTAACGGACTGCGTCAAGTGAGGCACAAATGACCGTTTAAATTATTTAACTAATCAAATTTAATCCCAATTTCCAAATTCCCCCGATTAAACTGCTCCAAACCACCATCTTCCCTCAGTGCCCCGGTTGAGCCCGAATTGGGAAATCAGGCAACAGTCGAAGGTCAGGATTCACGGTTCGGGTCACCATCGCCGCGTTCGTCTAGATTAATCGCCATTCCATGAATTAACACTACTCTCTCTCTCTCTCTCTTTATTGTCATCCAAGATGAAGTTTCTTCTGTAGCTTTCAGTATTAACTACTCCCGCAATTATAAAGTTTTCATCTCTCACAAAACAAGGGAACTCTCCCTCTCTCTCTATAGATTAGATTTTTTGTGTAATTCTTGGTAGAAATATCTAACTTGCAACAATATTGGCACCGTGGTGGGGGAGGAATCACACAGAGGCACACCGGATTCGTCACCCTCCCCGCCACTGTGCTTCGCCGACACCTCATTGACGGAGAAACCCAAGATCAAGTCGAGATTCCACCAGCATTAAGGCTGTGCTCTTGCTGTCTCTACTTGATTTTGAATGGCATTTTGAAGCTCCATATCTACAGATGGCTTCCCAATTCGGGCTCATGCGGGGCACTGATGAAAGGCAGTGGTTTGGAACAGTTTAACTAGGGGATTTTAGAAATTAGGGTTCATTTGTGCCTGACTTGAGATGCAGAGGAGATCTTTGTTGCCACTTGTGTTACATTTGGTGTGTTGCCATTTATGTTACATTTGGTGTTGCATAACTAAATATTTTTTTATTTTATTTTTTATTTTTTTAATATACTTTGGGAAAGGATGAATCTAAATAGAAAATTTAAATTAAAATAAATCATAATAAATAAAAAATAAAAAAATATATATATTTTTTTAAAAAATATTAAAGAGTTGTATCAGGAAATGCAACAGGTGATCCTATTTCCACTTGATGCATTATGTTAGTATTTAACGGATTTTTTTTGAAATTTTGGTACTAAAAGTGCATAATGCTATCTTATGGGACCACTTTTTTGTGCACTAAAAATTTTGCTTGGGGTAAAAAATGAGAGTATTGAGACCATTTCCAAACAAGAGCATATCCTGTGACACTGAAAACACAATTTCCCTAACAACCAAAACAGCAAACATAACCTTGTACAAATAATATGATGAAACTTCACTTGTATCCAATTAGGCAATATTTGGTATACTGGTACGGATATACCCACATTAATAAAATATGGATTGCTTTGAAAGATAATTGCGTATTAGCTATTTTAATTGTGTGTTTGGTTATTAAGATAAATATACTAAGATTGTTTTACACATGTGTTTGGTACATTGTTTTATTTGGTAGACTAAGTTCTGGAATGAGTAAATTAATTTAGGCAATGTTTAGTAGTCTAGATAAAGACATATATACTAAGGCAATGTTTGGTAGCCTGGATAAAGACATATTAGTATAGGTATCCAGCAATAACCGTGTGTTTGGTAGCCATTATTCGTTCACGCGAGGCCCGGTCTTAATGCGAGGCCCGGGGTGTAATTTACTGATTCGGCTGGATAATGTATCCGACGCCCCCCTCGGATACAGTTTCTGGCGTAGCAATCTTAGTATATATGCATTTATCTAGGCTACCAAACATTGTCTAAACTAATTTACTCATTCCAGAACTTAGTCTACCAAATAAAACAATGTACCAAACAGATGTGTGAAATAATCTTAGTATATTTATCTTAATAACCAAACACACAATTAAAATAGCTAATACACAATTATCTTTTAAAGCAATCCAGATTTTATTAATGTGGGTATATCCGTACCAGTATACCAAACATTGCCTAAGATTGCTACGCCAGAAACTGTATCCGAGGGGGCGTCGGATACATTATCCAACCGAATCAGTAAATTACACCCCGGGCCTCGCGTTAAGACCGGGCCTCGCGTGAACGAATAATGGCTACCAAACACATAGTTCTTGCTGGATACGTATACTAATATGCCTTTATCCAGGCTACCAAACATTGCCTTAACATTCAAGGTTACTAACAAAAATCCTTTCACCAAAATTTTGAAGTATTCAAGTCACTTTTATCACTTTGAGGCCTCACCCGAGAAAAAACTAATAAAACAACGGAAAAACAAACCCCCCAAAAAATTAAAAAGTAAGTAAATAAAATAAAGATATATTGCTATTGTTTGAAATATTCTAGCTCAAAATCGGAATCAAATTTGGGGTGCTATATATTAGTTTCTTGAGAGAAAAACTAACTAACAATTGGCTTTCTTCTTATAATCACAACATAAGCTCCTTAATTAGCAAAATCCAACCTATCAACAGACATAATGAAATGTTAAACGTGGTGAGTAACGAGTAGTACTTAAAGGGGTTTAGGCACTCCATAACTTGTAATTACTTGATGTGTGGATTGAAATTTGTAGATCAAGATTGATTCAGGTACACCATTAACAATTGCGATTTTATTCTGACTTTATATTAATTATTGATTACTTTTATTCATTTTACAATTTAGGTACAGAATTTTCAACTAAAACCAAAGTGATACTTGAAACAAGATTATTTATATCGTTCCTTGAGGAATCGACTGTATTACGTCCATTTGATTATAAGAAGAACATATTTATTTTGAACACGTAATGGACATCGTATCAATATTTAATGATACTATATATTTGCTCATAATACCTGGCCTCGCATCAATAGTGGGCTGAAATCCAACACCTGAATTGCTCGACCCTGCTTGATTCAGTTCGTTATCAACACCTAATTACAAGCAAACATAATTAAGCGCACTACTATAAAATTTATGTATATACATGTTGTTGTGTTCAGGTGGGAACCACCGTTAATATAAATTCAATGCTACTCTTATGGGCAGTGCTCAAGCATAATTTCATAAGTAATCTATATGATGATATAAAAAATGTGTCCGATATTTATTTTCAAACTGGCCATATTATTATAAAATATCGTCTCGAAAAACTATCTCAGCAGACAAGAATAAACATATTGAGGCACATATATCGAATTTTTCGAGAACCATCCACATGTGAGAATTAAGAATTTATCCACACCCTTCAATTCCATAATTTGAATAGCCCAAATTTGATCAAAAAGTCGGTCACCAGCATTTTAGTAATTTTGTAAATGTCAAAATTTTTAAAAATATGCGGACTCGCAAAACACTTATTCATACAATACAACACGAATAAAACAACGTAAGTTTATGTTTTACTATTAATATGGTTCTACTCTAATATTTGAAGTTTTGAACTAGTTAAGATGCTTTGTTATATGTTTGTCGTTGTTTATTTTTTCCCAAAATATTGTTTATTTATACAGTACAACACATGCAGCTCGGATAAAATAACGTAAGTTCCAGAATAATGCTTTGTATCTAAGAAAACCCCTTTTTGTGTGTGCGCGCTTGTGTGTTATGTTTATTGTTTTGTATTTCCCAAAAAGCAAAAAAGAAAAAAAAACACTGCTTTCTTCTTCTTTTTTCAACAACCGCTCTTTAAAAAAAATAGAAATTACTGAATAATTGGACTAACAAGTTGATGACGTCATATTTGACTCTGAGAATTCTTCATACATCCAAAACCAAGATCCCTCAACGAGAAAACAGCAAAATCAAAAAATTGAAGCATGCTTACGAAAAGCAGGAGTTGATTCATCATCTAATTATATCATATAGTTAAAATAATTATACTTTACCAGCAGGAAAATCACGACGGAAGGAATCAGAACTGAAATCGGTTGAAATCGAGCCAAAGCTGTCGCAGAGCGCAAGTCGCCGGAGCTCCTCCTTGTCGAGAACAGCTCCGACCAATTTCTCCCAGCTATCATAAACCCTCGACATTATATCCCAATTCGCAAATATAAAAAAAATTCGGTAAGTAATTATAAAACTTATTATGTAGTGAAATATTGAAGTACAGTTGAGAAAAAAGGTGCCTCATCTGGCTATATATTTAGGATTTATTATTATTATTGTTGTTCCTTTTGGATTATAACTAGGATTGTTCATGGATGCTTCTCCGTCTTCAGAAGAAATGGGATGGTGTCCGCTCTAGTGGTGGGGTTGGTATTTTCTTGAAGTTAAAAATTTCAAATTCAAATATATAAGCGTGCCACATTTGACTTGATCCTCCCTCGACATAAAAAAAAAAAAAAAAAATTGGGATGGTGTATTCTTGCAAAAATAATCATTTCTAAATTATTAAAATAACCTTTTTTTTCCTTACATGCACCACAAAATAAATAATAAAATAAATGTAACAATAAAAAATAAAAAATTTACATTATCTTCCCCCACACAACTGTCTAAAAATGTGAATTCGGGCAACATCTATGGATGGCCACCATTCATTTCTTACCCACTCTTAGTTTCAACTCTTCCATAAGCTCTCAATTACTTTTAAATTTATCAAAATTGGAAAATCACTCACAAAAATTACTCATTCGAAAAAACTTATGGCCGGAAATTGCTCCTTCGAAGACCTCTCTCCATGGAAATAGGTTCAAAAAATTTAGTTCAAATCCCTTCATATGAATTCGAAAATTATTTTTCGAATGGACAATACATGATTCGAATATTTGTTTCCAAACAAGGATTCGAAAATTGATTTCTGAACGTCCGTGAATAGATTTGAAAACTATTTTTTGATTCACCAATGTGTCGTTCGAAAATTAGTTTTTGAACTTGTTTATGTAGTTTTGAAAATCCATTTTTCGAATTCCTAATTTGCAGATGTAGAAGAAGGAAGAAGAAAGAAGGGAAATGATAACACTGTTGAGGAAAAAAGAAAGGGTTGACAGCGATGGAAAAGAAAAGAAGGGTGTGGAGGAGGAGAATTAATTTCACTTTTGGTTCTACTGAACACACCCGAATCCGCAAATGGTCCCAAAATTTTCTAAAATGGTCCTTAGTCATCAAAATTGGTCCTTCCGTCATGTTTACCGTTAATTTTACTCTCATTTTTGGTCCCACACGTTAAAACTAACAATTTTTTGGATTTGTCAACTACAAAATGTGTGGGTGAACATACTTGACACTCTTCTTTACATTTTGACATTTAATATGTGCGGTTAAAACCTTTTAATCACATTTACGTTTTGGTGAAATGAATTTCAAATTTATTTTAAATTTTGTATATCTTTGTGGCATTTAAAAATAAATATTTTTTTTGATGATATTTTGTTAAAAAATATGTGTTGGTCCCGGGGCGAGTCAGAATCAGTTTAGAGGGGGTGAATAAACTGATCCAAAATTTAACAATATTTGCGGAATAGTCAGGGCCCGTTTGACTTGCGAAGTTATTCGTGCTGTTAGGAGATCAGTTGAGATGATCAGCTAGCTTGGAGTGCTGTGTGTGCTTGAAGTGTGCAGTTTAAAACATGCAACTGAAAACAGAGCAGAGCACACAGACAATTTTATCAAGGTTCGAAGCTCAACTTCTACATCCTCTCTTCCTTCTGCAGAAGGGCAATTCACTATGCAAGTGTAAAGTTCATTTATTACAATTACACAGTGAAGACAGGTGTTGGACCTGGCTGACAGTGACTTTACGAGTCATGGATTCCTTTCCAACTAGTGTTGTCCCGGAAGCGGCGATCCAAGGATATCAGCCTTCTTAGCCGGGTTCTGATCGACAGCTCACTCTTACCGGTCCCAACTGCGCGCTGAAACTTTAGGTGCTATTGCCCGTCTTTACAAGGTTTTTGATCTCTTTCAATCTTTAAGAATACAATCTTGAAACTGGTATCAACTGGTGTGCTCCTTTGCGCGTCTTCGGCTTGAGCTGGGTAGTTGATCGGTGTAGAACAGAACTGAGAGAGTGGTTCTGGCTGGATTTCTTCAATAGCTAGCTTGATTAGTGGTCTGACTCCTTCTCTTCAGTTGGGACTTTTGCTTTGCTGAGTTTTAAGCTTGAGGCTTTAGAGGTTTGGCGAACGTCTTCATTGAGTCTAAGCACAAAGTTTTCGCAAAAAGTCTAAGCAAAAACTCACGGCCATCTTCTGGGTTGTTCATCTTTTATAGATGAGTGGCTAGTGACCGTTGTTGATCACTGTGTGATCATAAATGATAAAGCCGTTGAAGGGCCTTTCATTTAAAGAGCCGTTGAGTAGCTTTTGTTCTTCTGACATGCTTTTGTTCCAAGATCTTGGTTGCATTAACTTCAAGATCTTCTTGTTGACTTTTCTGAAATTTAAATTTTAGTTACGGCTTCTGTCTTGATCTTCAGTTCTGGGCTTCTACCGGCAGTTGGAATCTTATGTTCCTCGGCTGTTAGTTCTGCACATCTTTGGCAGTTTTGTGAGCTCCAGTTAAGATCATCTGCAGTTGGCAGTTCCGGACTCTGGCTTGATGCTTTCTGAGCTCTAGTTTGGTTTGCTTCAGCTGGCAGTTTTGAACCAGTATTCTTCAGCTGGTATCCTGGACTTGTGTCCCTTCAGCTGGAACTTCTCTGGACTGGTCTTCAGTTCGGATGTTGGCGCTTCTTTAGTTGGACTTCTGAACTGATGCGTCTTCAGCTGGTATCCTTTGAACTGGTACATCTTCAGCTGGAACTTTCTTGAGCTGGTATATCCTTCACCTCGGACTGATGTATTCTTCAGCTGGCATTCTCTTTCAGCTGGAACGGGTCCTCTCTCTTCAGCTGGTAGTCTTCTTCAGCTGGTATTCTTCTTCAGCTGGAATTGGGCACTTCTGAACTGGTGGCTTGAACTGGTATTTTTCTTCAGTTCATAACTGTAGACTGATGGCAGTTGGTACTTCGAGCTTTGACAATACCTGCATCTTTCAGTTTTACTTGACTTGCTAACTGATCTAGCAATCAAGCTACAGTTTTCTTTTTCAACAGCTCTTGGTTGGATTTCTTTTTTCTTTTTTCTCTTTTCTTTTCTTTTCTTTTATTTTCTTCTTTTCTCTCTTTTCTTTTCTTTTTCTCTTTTCTCTTTTTTCCTTTCTCTCTTTTCTTTTCTTTTCTTTTTTCTTTCTCTCAGGATTGATCATTTTCAGGCTTTGATTGCTCAGATTTTGTGTTTGATCAATCTTAGTTTTATGTTTGATTTCTTTTCAGTTTTTCAAGGCTCTTTCAGTATTTTGACATATTTTGACATCTCATCAAAATTCCAGTCAGGAAAACTCATCGAAACTCGTAGGGCCGAACCGTAAGCTTGAAACCAGTGCGAACTCCGAGGGCCCAAAGCGTAGTGCGGCTCCATTGAGATAGAACCAACACTCATGCACTACACTCGCGTACAGGGTCCTGGACACGCACCTCGCGACAGATCAAGGCATGCATCACCTTGCGTGCTATACTACCCCTCTGAAATCCAGGAAATGTCTGAAGCATCCAGATCTAAACATCTGGATCGTATTCTCACCACCAAAATGATGTAACACCTCCCTAATCTTCTCTAGTAACTCCATATTTATGTACATCATCACATTCGGCTTCAGCCTCTGGAGGGGGCGTCTAATCTACTCAATCTAAAATTTACAATAGAAAATTAGATAATTATTAAATTTTTAAATTAAATCTGAAGCTACGTGTTTTAAACATTTTGTGTTATTATTATTATTATTATTATTATTATTATTATTATTATTATTATTATTATTATTATTATTTGTATTATTATTATTATTATTAATAAAAAAAGTATTATTATTTATATTAATTGTTTCTGTAATTTTTTTTAGTATAGTATTATTCAGACTAATATTATAATTACATTTTTTTACAATGAAACTAAGTTTATCGTTCAATTATTATTAACTTAAACTTATTTAATTATTTTTAGAATAACGATATTGTTAATAACATTGTGATAACGATATCTACAATTAAATAAGGTATAAGGATTAAGGTTATCATTAATAATTACTTCTAATTAAATTAAATTCAAATTAATGCTAACGATAATTCTAATCAATTGCATGGAGCAAAGACAGCAGCAAGGCAGGTCCTCTCCAAATAATTTTGCTTAATTAAACAAGTTTTAACTTGTTATCATTATTTATTAAGTTTTTTCCCCTTAACTCTCCACTCTTAAACTTGGTGTGTTCTCGTTGCTCCATTGCTGAATTTATGATTTATATATACTAGTAGCTCTCATATAGAAAAGAAAAATCAATATTTTATTATTTAAAGGTAAAATTATTTGCATTCACTTTTACATATATGTTTTATGCGGATTTTATTAGTATGGTGAATTGCTTATTTTTAATTCTATTTGCCAATTATACTTGATTTTTATCACGTGAATTATTATATTATATTTGTTAATAGTTTGATTAAATATTTATAGTTTTTTTATGATTGTAGCTTAAACAATTATTTGTTTGTGATTAAACAATTAATTCATAACGATAAGGTTATCGTTAATGATTTTACGTATTTAAATTAAATTATAGGGTATAACAATAGGGTTATCGTAAATTACATTATAATCAGTGGTGGATACAGGGGGGGCTCCAACCCCCCTAACTGAAAAATAACTCCATTTTTAATAGGGGTAGCCGGATTTTTTTTTCATAACCCCCCATTTCCAACGTCGAACAACTAGAAAGAAGGAAGAAGGAAAAAAAGAATAAGATTGGTGCCTTGAAATCCAATATTGGCCTCCCCTGTGCTCGTCGCCATGGATGAGGCTTGCGAGCTTGAAGAAGAATTGAAGAAAAAGAAGACATTAGATATATATATATATATATATATTGACTTTTTGACTCCACTTTATATAAGAATAATATTATTTTAATAATAGTAGTTACTAGTTACTAGTTAGACTTTTAAAAGCAAAAAGAAAAAGTGTTACTTTTGTTAAAAACGTTTTTTTTTTAATTAAAAGAGAGAGATCCTTTTGTGCAAAAGAAGACAGACGAGAAAAGCAAAAAGTAAAGAAACCCCCTTTCAACTAAAGACAAATTTTTTTATTTCTTTTCAGTTTTCTTCGATTGCTGTCTTTGGAGTGGGACACTGCGCTGCTCGCCTGCTCTCGTAAGTTCCAAGTTCTATTACATATTTGGGAGTGATTTTTATTTTCATAGTTATATTTGTGTAAAATTTATTAGATGTATGATATTATTAAATTTATTTTTGTTTGTTTAAGTTAATTTACATTCTTTAAATTTGAGTCTAAATTAGGGTTTTGGTTTATATTTTGAATTGGGGATTTTGTAGAATATAATTATAATTGAAAAATTAAAAGTTTTGATGCTACTAAAATAATTTTGCGTATTAATTTATATTGAATTTTGCATCGTGTAGATTATGAAGCGATATTATAAAAAACTTTGTAATGGTGTTTCTTCATCACCTTCTTCTTCGAATGAACCTAATATTGTTGCTGAATCAATGGATAGTCCTCGGGTTCGGGTAGAGGTGGAATTAAACTTGGATGATGTTGTTAGTGATCTAGATTTGAGAAAACCAATAGAGGAATTTGATGTTGCAATTCAAGATCAAGTACGGAGAGAATATTTGATAAGGGGGCCTTGTCAATTAAATGATCATACTTATCCGAAAACATTTTAAGTTGATCAAGATAGAAGTTTTAAATATTTTTGGTATAAGGAATTTGTATGGCTAGAGTATAGTATATCAAAAGATGCAGCCTTTTGTTTTTGGTGCTATCTTTTCAAACCATCAGATAAAAGGGGTCGATGTGGAGATGAAGTATTTACAAAAACGGGATTTAGAAATTGGAAAAATCAAAACAGAAATTCAATGCTCATGTTGGTGCTGTGAATAGTTGTCACAACTATGCTAGAATACAGTTTGAGGCTTTTCAAGATCAAAGACATAGTGTGATGAATATGCTTCGAACAAATAGTCGTGAGATGGATATTGCTTATCGAGCCCGATTAACGGTGGTGTTGGATGTCACTCGTTTTCTTTTGAAGCAAGGATTGCCTTTTCGTGGACATGATGAGTCAACTACTTCTGTAAATAAAGGTAATTTTCTTGAATTGCTTGATTGGTACAGTCAACGAAATAAAGACATTTTCAAAGTTTTAGGTAAAAATGCTCCTGGAAATAATCAAATAACTTCTTCAAAAATTCAAAAAGAATTAGCACGTGCGTGTGCTTCGGAGATCATACTTTCTATTGTTAATGATATTGGAGATAATGTTTTCACTCTTTTGGTTGATGATGCTCGAGATATTTCAATGAAAGAGCAAATGTGAGTTGTTTTGAGATATGTGAACAAAGAAGGTTGTGTAATTGAAAGATTTCTTGCAATTGTACATGTGGTTGAGACTAGTTCTCAATCATTGAAAAATGCTATTGATGCTTTATTTATGCAACATGATTTATCATTATCCAAAGTCAGAGGTCAAGGATATGATGGAGTATCAAACATGCGGGGTGAGTTCAATGGGTTGAAATCCTTAATCTTGCAAGAAAATCCATATGCCATGTATGATCATTGTTTCTCCCATCAACTTCAGTTGATTATTATTGCTGTTACTAAGAGAAATACGACGGTAATAGATTTTTTTAACTATGTCAGCATGATTGTGAACATGACTGCAGCATCTTGTAAAAGAAGAGATCAACTTAGAGAGTTAGAGCACGAGAGGCTAATTAATGAACTAAATGGTGGAGAAAGGGAGAGTAGAAGTGGTCAAAATCAGGAAACCAATTTGGTAAGACCTGTGGATACTCGTTGGGGTACACATTACTTGACTTTGCTTCGTTTGAGCTTTATGTGGTCTTCAGTTGAGCAAGTGTTGCAAAATATTCGTGATGATGCTACTTCTTTTGAAAGTAGAAGTACTGCTGAAGGTCTGATTCAAAAAATGGATAGTTATGAGTTTGTGTTTCTGTTGCAATTGATGAAATGTTTACTAGGAATCACAAATGAATTGTCTCTTGCTTTACAACAAAAGGATCAAAATATTGTTGAAGTCATGTCATTGATCAAGAGTGTGAAATGTCAATTACAAGAGTTGAGGGATAGTGGATGGGAAATGGTTTGTGGTCAAGTAAACAAATTTTGTAAGTTGAATAATATCCCATTAATTGATATGGAAGATAACATAATACGACGTGGGCATAAAAGGCACGGAGCACAACTCATCACTAATTTTCATTATTATCGCGTGGAGATTTTTTATCAGGTATTATTTTTAAATTCCAAATATTTTATTTTATTTGTATGTTTCATTCTTTATTAATTTTACAGTGGTTTAAATGACAGGTTGTTGATTTGGCTATACAAGAGATGAATAACCGTTTTTCAGAAGTTAGCACTGAATTGCTTAGTTGCATAGCATGACTTGATCCGAGAAATTCTTTCTCTCAATTCAATGTGGATCAACTCATGCGACTTGCTACTTTATATCATGAAGACTTCTCAACAACTGATTGTTTATATCTTCCGCAACAGCTTAACAATTTCATTGTTAATGTGCGATGCGATCCTCGATTTTCTACGATTACTAATTTGGGAGATCTTGCTAGGAAAATGGTTAACACTGGTAAGCATTCCGTTTTTCCATTAGTTTATCGTCTGATTGAATTGTCATTAGTTTTACCAGTTGCCACGACTTCTGTTGAGAGGGCATTTTCTGCAATGAAGATTGTCAAGACTGATTTGCGGAACAGAATGGGAGATGAGTGATTGAATGACAGTTTAGTGGTATACATTGAGAAGGAGATTTTTTCAACAATTGATAACGAGCAGATCTTGCAGCGTTTTCAATCGATTGATACTCGCAGATATCAGTTGCCACCACTTCCTCATTAGTCACAAAAAGTCATCAAAGTTACAATTTTTAGAATTTTTTGATCAATTTAAATGTATTAAACTTACTTAAATGTATGAATTTTTCATATTATTTTATCTCTAGTATGATTTGGATTTTGTATATCATTTTATGTTGTTATTATATATAAATATATGTCTCGTGAAAAAAAAAGACTATGAAAATAGTACAGCCCCCCCTGATATTTTTTTCTGGGTCTGCCATTGATTATAATTATGGCATAACGATAAATATAGGGCATAACAATATGATTATCGTTAACGATTTCATTAATTAAGGTTTAATATGGCCTAACGATTATGTTAAATATGCCATAACGAATTACCATAAGGATTATTAATAACTTGGCAAAACCATACCATTAATTAATAAATTGGAATAACCATAACGATTAATAAAAAAAGCATAACGATTCATAAAAAGAGGCATAACGATTCATCAAAAAGAGGCATAACGATTGTAAAATATTACCATAACGATTATTAATAACTTGGCAAAACCATACCATTAATTAATAAATTGGAATAACCATAACGATTCATAAAAAGAGGCATAACGATTCATCAAAAAGAGGCATAACGATTCTAATTTATTAATTAATTGTGATCAAATACGAATAATAACGATTCATTAAAAAAAGAGGCATAACGATTCATCAGAAAAGAGGCATAATGATTCATCTAAATTCACTATCGTTACAACATGAACTAAGCTATCGTTATAATCAATATGGGATCTATCGTTCAACTCTTGTCACCATCGTTATAGCTCTTGAACTAAGATATCGTTATGAAAAATCTCAAGCTATCGTTCAAGTACTGTTTTATAGTTATGTCAATCGTTATGCATTTATTTAAAAAATCCGAACATTAAACTGTCTAACCTCTGCCGATCCAGACGTGGGGCGCAAATCTGGACGTGCTTCCTCCATCATCTTCAAGTCGAGTCGAGTCCGGCGACCTTTTATTTTTAACACAGAACTTGTGAGAGAGAGAGAAATAGAGACATGAAGAGACGAGATGTTTGATAGAGAGAGTAGAGAGGGTAGTTACAAGCAATAAATACAGATATTAAAGGCATTGATAGACGAGAGAGATTTTGTTCGGATAGACGAGAGATTTTGTTCAAAATACAGATATTAAAGGCATTGATAGACAATGAATACAAATACAGATTGTTGTTATTCTCTGTGAAGTCTTTTTTTTTTTCAAACTCAAATTGAGTTAGGATAGACGAGAGAGATTTTGTTCAAAATAAATCTTTTTTGCATGGAAAATATAAATGTGTAAGATACTTTTCAGAAAAGTGGGGAATATTCTGATTTTATCGGTCAAAGCATTAAAATCTAGTACAAATTGCCCTTATAACTCCTATACCCTTAGGACGTGATTGGTATGATGAAATAGAATGGAATAGAATGGTCATTCCTATGTTCATTCTCATTCCACCGATTGGTATGGTTTAAAATCGGGAATCACCATTCCCGATGGAATCGCTATTCCCAAAGGAAGGGGAATAACCATTCTACCCACCCCCATGGGTTTAGCTATTCCCAATTACCAAAAAATCTAATATATGATATATTTATACATAATCATATTTTATAATATTATTTTATTATATTTAGAAAAATAAATAAAAAATCAAATTACATAATTTATTATTATTATTATTATTATTATTTAATTATTTTTATATTATTTATTTATTTTCAAAATATAATTTAAAAATATATGTTAAAATCAAATTTTGATAGCTTTTATAACTTTGTTGAAGAAAAATGAAAGTGATACCGAAATAAATATACCATAAAAATATGTTATAATACAATATAAAATATTTATATATTTGATATAATTTAATATATTCAAATGAAAAATTGAAATGTTAAAGTATTTTTCTATGAAGTAAAAAATATTTTTATTAACTTGTACAAATTATTATATATTGATTAATTAAATATTTTAGAATAAAATTTTTTAATAAAATAAATAAATTATAATTTGCTAAAAAAATTAGAAAAATTAATATATATTAAAAAAGAAAAATGACATCTAGAAATATAAAAGATAAATTAAGTCATGTGTTGATATTTATTAGCTATTACGCACACTTTATTCATTTATAAGAAAATTTTAAAGCACGTAAAATATTCATTATATAAGATTAAAAAAATGATATTTCATTCCGTAGACATACCAATATAAGAATAGTCATTCCATTCAGATACTCATTCCATTCCTAAGTTCATTCCATTTATACATAATTCCATTCTATCATACCAATCACCTCCTTATAACTTGTCTAACTAAATAAATTTTAAAAATAATTTGTCTATAAAAACTTTTCTCCCAACTATTAATATATTGTATGACTTAATTTCATTCTTCGTCCGTAAGATACTAATTAAGAATATGTTTCAATTTTTTTTTGGTCCAAATTCTTATATTTAATTTTTTTGTTACAAGTTATATTTTTTGACTTTTTTTAACTTTCAGAAAAATTATAATTTTAGTCCTGGAAGTGTTAATATTGAAACTAAAAAATGTTGTTTTGGTTAAGACTAAGAATGTTGTTTTACTAAAAATTGGACCCAAAAAAATTTTAAAAATATAATTCAGGACAAAACCAAGACCAACTAAAACACTAAAAAGTAATATACTCATCTACTTGCGTATAATTAACAATTTTTGTTTATTTGTAAAAATATTATGTTTTATTTTTTATGTGGTATTTAATTGATTTAAAGGGAACCATGTAGGTTTCTATACTTGTTTTAATTCATATATTTATTTTCACGCTACTAATTAGGCCACATATAGATGTCCACATTACCTATAATTATATATTTCTTTCCTAATCACATTAAGTAAAACACAAAATGAATTCTTCTCAATAATAATAATAATAATAATAATTTATTGGCCGCCTTTAATCAATTAATATTTTTGTATATTAGAATATTTTAGAATCTGCAGGCACTCAAATAAATCCAATTTAAAAATACGAATAACCTACCCACTTGAGATCCTCTAGTGCAACTTGTGTGTGATAACCGTATACCAAAACCACAAAATTATTATTTTTCCCTTCATTTTTTTTTTCAATTTTAATTTCTTTTGATTTAGTATAATTTACATTATTATTTAGGATTTATTCCAGCTAATTAGAATTTATAATTATTTTTTAATATTTAATTTTCATCCTTTAGTTAATATAATAAAATTTTGGGGTTGATTGTTCCAAACTTAGGGTATATAACTTTTAAAAATTTCAATTTTTAACAACAAATACTAATTATGATTAGTTATAATATAATGAATTTAATTTTATAAATAAAATAATTAAAAATATATAATTTTAATATTAACATACAATTAATACGCATAAATTGAGATCAGATCATCTATACTCAAAACCTACCTCAAATGAAACTATTGACAAAAAATAAAAATCTATCAAGCAATTTCTCTCTTAATTAGTTGGTCAACTAATTCATTTATTTAATTATTTTTCTAATATCAAGACCACGTGTCAAATCCACCTGGTTAGAGGCGAGGCATGGTAATTTATTTATGTAGCCGGCGTCCGGCCCAATGCTCTATCTCATTTGTGTTTCATTTTGATTTTTATTCGATTTTTATCATTTTTTTTCTTCAATTTTAATTTGTTATGACTTAATTTAATTTTATATTTATTATTTAGGTCCACTCAATTAGGATTTATGTTTATTTTTTATATATTTTTTTTAGTTAATATAATTGATTAATATAGTTGATTATTCCAAAAGTAAGGTATACAATTTTTTAAAATTTTAATTTTTAGCAATAAATATTGATTATGATTTGTAATACTATAATAAAATTTATTTTTATAATAAATATTTTTAAATATTAAATTTCATAATGAGGCACAATAGTGAAACATGAAAAGTGGACTAGAGGATTTTATTCTGGCCTAATGCCCATATAGTTGAACTTCATATAATATGACCACAATCGACCTTTTTTTTTAGTTTTAAAGTATTGATATAGATAATTGGAAATGTTTATATGACGATAAAAATTTGTATAAGACCGTTTAACGGGTGTATTGTGTTAGACGGTCAAATAGGATCCAAATCCGTTCAAAAAATCCATCCAAATCCGTAAAAAACAGTCAGGTGCGTGGGCTCCACGTGCGGCCAGATGCGTATCACTAGGTATAAAGTAAAGTATCACTATTTAATTCATCACTCATGCTATATAACTTAAGGCAGTAATGTTTTCGGATCATCATAACACTAGTGCACACCTTTTTATGGATTTTTAATGTTTTCGGATCGTAATTATTTTTGGACTTTAAAGAGTTGAACAACTGCATATATATGCTTTAAATTTTAACCTTTGCGGGGTATGTGTTCTGTTGTGATTGAGGCCTATGAAATTGATATAGTTGTCTACAATTTATATATGTATTTTTTTTTCCGGCTAGGTGTGCACTGGTGTAATGATGCATACGTGGGTATGATCTCGTAAATAAGTTTTCAGGAATTCATGAAAAAGCACAACTTTTCATCTATAGAAGATTTCAGTGGTTGTGATCTCAAACACTCTTAATTACTCCATCCACTTTCAATTACAGGCATTTGAATGTAACGATTTTACTTAATCTCTTTGCTCTTTTTTGTGTACAAGCATCAATTAGTGAAAGGAAGACCATTAAGATCGATCGAAGGGGTTGTAATTAATCTGACCGATAGAGATCGCTTTGTTTTCTTTTCGACTTTTAGTTTTCAGAAAGACAAACAAATAAAATAAGTTTTAAATGAAGAATTCGTAGAGAATGCAAATATGGTTGGAGATGAGTTTCAGTCTCATTGTTTTTGAATATTCATTTTTGACAAGCATATGCTTGTTAGAAGAAAGTAAAAGAACACACGCTCATATCAACTGAGCCCGGGATGGAAATATGGAGCTAGGAAATTTGGGTTACATCTCTTTTCAATGAAATAATGTTGTTAACCTTGATATTCTTTATCCCCAACTAAAAAACTTTAATAATTTTTTTTTTAGATAGGGATATTTAGGAAGATCGCATATAGAATGTCATAATTTGTTCTCTCTTTATAAAGGAAAACACAATATATAATACTAAGTTTATACACGAGAAAATGTGCAAAAATAGTTTCTTAGTGTATAATAATAATAATAATAATAATAATAATAATAATACTAATTTTTCTTATCTTTTTTGTCCTAGAAATTTATTTATTTTTGTAAAATTTTATTTGATTATATACAATATCTACATGAATAAATTAATATTATTTTATCTCATAATTAAACTTGTACTTGTGAATGAATTTTATTAAAAATTTTACATGTATTTTTAATATATTTTTCAATAAATTTCATTTACAAAAATACAAACTCAATAGTGATAAAATAATATTAATTTTATGCTTAGATGTATGAGTTTAGATCTTAATTAAAGGAAAATTATAATCTTTCAAAAAATAAAGGGAAATCATGAAAAAAAACAATTTTTTAGGGATGAAGAAAATGAAAAAAAAAACAAAAAAATTACTAAAAAGAGTATTTTTCAGCAAAAAATACAAATTTTGAGGAGGGGATATAGAGTAACGTTATGAGAAACTCACTCCTCAACAATAGCAATAAAAGAATTAGTAGATCGCATTTCACACGTCCTATTGAGGAACTAATTTTTTCATACACATATCGAATGTTATTAATTATCTCGACAATTTTCCTACAATAATATTACTGTTACATGGATGTGGGGATGACTACTCCCCAGTGAGGAGTCGGATAAACGTCTCATGAGGCTTTAAAAAAGTAGAACAAAATTTGAATTCAGTCGAGTGACACGTGTCATTCCTCATGACACGTGTCCCTCTCCAGCAGGTACGTGTCATGTGCTCCTGCGGTCACGCCGCTTCACAAGTCTCCTATATAAACTCACGTTGCTGTATGTCGTTATCATCACTCTCACTGTCACCATCACTATTCAAATATATTAATCAATATCGCAGCAGCTAAAGAAGAATCGTGTTTGCTATACTTGCTCAGTATGTCGTCGCAACAGCAGAAGAGGTCAGACCTCGACGCCAAGGCGAGGCAGGGAGAGACGGTGGTCCCCGGTGGCACCGGCGGCAAAAGCCTCGAGGCCCAAGAACATCTCGCTCAAGGTATTATTAATATAATTTTGAGATAAGAATAAGATGATGATTGTATGCAGCTGGTTAATAATATTACTATGTACGTATTTTTTGACGTAGGGAGGAGCCGAGGAGGGCAGACGCGGAAGGAGCAGCTGGGGACGGAGGGGTACCAGGAGATGGGCCGGAAAGGGGGGCTGAGTACCGGCGACAAGGCCGCCGGCGAGGAAGGCGAGGAAGGAGTAGAGATCGATGAGTCCAAGTTCAAGACTAAGACCTAGAAATACTAGCTTGTAATTAGGAATCTGACAGTATCTTAATTAGGTTTAGTTTAGTTAAGTTGAATGTCGATCTGCTGATGTTCAAGTTTGAGGCTTCGGCTAGTAGCTTTGTGTTGTAATTATTAATAATGGTGTGTTTCATATATATGTGCATGATCGATCAGTATATTATGCATTATATATCTTAAAGCGCGCCGCATGAAGAAGAAGAAGAAGAAGAAGAAGAAGAAGAAGAGATTTTCTAACCGACATAACACAAAATTTCGTGTCTTAATGCATGTCCTCTTATTAATAATAATAGGAATAGAAGATATAATATCGTAAGTAATGGAATAACTTTGTGTGACCGTACATGGTTCGGTTGTTCCGATCCTTCAAAGTTCTTTAATTAATTTTGTCGCCGATGTAGCGGCTCTTGAGGAACCGGAGACGGTAGAACGTGCATTAGTCCATTTTTGTGTTTTTTTTGGAGTACATTGGGATGTACGTATTTTGTTCCAGGTGAGAAAAAAATACTAGACTAAACTTTGCTCTTATAAGCAATTAAATACTATGATTTGTTTTACGAGGATATAACCCGCGACGAACTGCTATTACATTGTGCAATTACCTGTCAACGATGTGAAAGGTAAATCACCCAAAATTAGATATACATAACAAGTTTATATAGCGTTGAATATGATTATATTTTTTAGCAGTATGGTTGATTGTGGTATATATATAGTTCTTATTTTAGTTACTATTATAAATTATTATTAAAATAATAAATTTGCTAGTATGTGCGACAATTGATATATATACTAATTAAAATGTGTGATAAAGGATCCCTTTTGGGATTAATGATTTATCAGTGAGGTGGGATAGTTGACCTAGGTGAAAATTTTCAAATTTAATTTAAATCAAACTACGAGCATTGGGATTAATGATTTACCAACGAGCATGTCAAACTTAATTTTCGGTGTGATTTATCTCACCCAGATGCATGTTTTATTAGGGTCATATTATTCGGCCACCCTAGCCATAATTTTTTAATTATGGTGTATTTCAATTATATGATAGGTTTTTAATTAAATTTTTAATTAGGGATAAATAATGGTATTTTACAATTATATCCTTACAATCTATTATAGGAAGATATTAATACGACACACAAATCCCTTGTTTAAAATAGGAAACCCTAAAACATGTACATGTCATAAAAACATTAACCAATTAATCCATGCAAAATAATCATACTATTTTTTTAGGAAATAATTTTACCATTAAAAATTCCCTAAATGTTGAAGAAATTGCATTTCCTTTAGAAAAATTGTTGAAAATGATTTACATTATATCCTATAATATATCATTTTCTGAATAACATAATTCAAATAGAAAATCAAGAAATTATTATAAATTAATATGAAGCGTTTATAAATTATGCTTAAATCATGTTGGGCAATATAATAATAATAATAATAATAATAATAATAATAAAATGAAAACAATGACATGTTGACAATCATATATGGCATATGAGTCACTACCGTACATATGAATACAATATAGTTCAAAAATTATTAGATTATGCACTGTGAATTAGAAAGATTAATACACTATAGTTTATAAATGAATATATTATCTCATGAATCTGTAATATTAATATTGATATAGTTTAAAAGTTATTAGATTATATTGTGAATTAGTAAGATTAATAGGCTATAATTTATAAATTAAATTAATAGATTATCATGTCAATTAGCACATTAATACATTATAGTATTAAAGTGCGACACTAAACTATGTTTCATAATTCAATATTATCTAGCATGTGATATAATTAACTATTCAATATTGAGTTGTAATTAAATTCATTCATTACAAGAAAAGAATGAATTTTAATAAATATAGTGTTGTATGTGAATAAAATAATATATTCTTATAAAGAATTAACGAATATTTAAATTTAAATCTAAATTTAGAAAGTTCGTTTAGGCTTGATTAAACTCGTATAAAATTGTGAGCCTCGAAATATTCGATAAATAAAGATCAAAACTCACTCGATAATAAATGTATCAAACTTGAGGTTAGCACTACTCAGTTTGTCAGCTAGTTTGTGACAGTTGTGTATTTTACACAATTTTAGGATATGAATTGATGTTGTTTATTATATTAAATTGTGTATTTTATGTAGCTTTTGTGCTTATATTGTTATCATTTGGAGTTTTTGATGTGTTTACTAGTTTTACAGTAATAATTGTGATTTTGGCGCATATTTGAAGCAAAACAGTTAAATAGGAACTTGAGGAGTTGAAGAAGGATTTAATTAGGCTCTTGGGCTTAATTAAATACTTAATTAAAGCCTAATGGACTGGATTAAATGATCAAAACCCGAAGAAAACCAAAGCCCAGTGCAAAATACACTTGAGTCGACTCGGAAAGTGTTGGTCGACCCAAGCCAGTGCAAATTGCAAAGGCCTGGGTCGACTCAACCGAGCTCACCTGGGTCGACCCTGTGTAAAAACAAGTCTCTGGGTGGACTCATTCACGTCGGTCGACCCATGTGTACGGGTCCGCGTGAATGTGATTTTTATCTCCAATTCAGAATTTTAAATCTAAGTATAAAAGCTCTCACTTTGATACACACCCATATCACAAAATATCATTCAATACACTTAGAAGACACGAGGAGAGAAGAGAAGAAGACAAAGTCTTGCCATCTACTTAAGAAGAGGTGACAAGGTTGCTAGAAACGGAATGCTGCTGCAGAAGAGACAAGACAACTGAATTTCCCCATGTTATTCAGTTCTATTATTTATTTTGTCATGAACACTTGTACTCTAGTTTTCATTGTTTATTTAATTATGTCTAACTAATTTCATATCTAGGTTTTAGAGATTGGATACTATGGATTTTATAATATGATTTGATTGTTTTCTTCCTGCTATCTCTCGAGGCTTGATTTCTATGAATTTATTTATATCTTGTATGAATGCTCAATCACCATTTATTAATTTGAAGTACTGACCAGAGAAGAATCAGTGATAGAAAGATAGAAATCAGGTTATGTATGCTTGGAAGGACCGACCAAGTGAACAACTATTGCATAGGGTTGAATAAATCTTCGTGTACTAGATTAGGAGTGATGGCATGCGTGAAGAACCCATCGCACTGAAGTGCATGCTCATTATATCTATGTTATGATTTTTGCCTTTAAAAGCAGTCCGATAACAAACTAGTAATTCCCCACCATTGATAGATTAAAGACAAAAGTCAGCGGTTGCGAGAGTTAATGAATATTTATAAATTAAATAATAATAATCTAGTTTCCCTAAGGCCTAGGTTTTCTTTAATTGATAGTTTAGTTATTTTATTTTCAGCTTTTATTTATGTTATGTTGTGTTATTTATTTATTTCCATTCTACCTGCATATTCAGTGTCTATATATATATATGTATGTATAACTAATTATAAACTCGATTGATTATTTGCACAATTAGAATTGGAGATTGAGTTTTCAATCTACTAGGTCAATTGTTGACTAAATGTCTTGTTGAATAATTTTCAATCGAATAAAACAATACTTGACTTGATTGGTTTTCAATCAGCTAAGTTAATTGTTAGCTAAAGGACATTTGACACATTTTTTAGCTGGCGAAGTCAACAATTGACTTAATGTCTTATTGATGAATAATTTCAGTAAATGCTTCCAAATCATACTATTTACATAAATGATATCACATCGTTTATATTTTCATATGTTGTTAAATCATACTATTTATTGATCCGAAACTATTCAAATAATGTTTATAAAGGGTTGAGTAGAACTCTTTTCAAATTTTAAACTAAGTGCGGAATAAATCGGCTCCTGACTAATTTTGAAAAGATGATTAACTTTGACTAAATTTTGAATTTAAATATATTTAATTAAAATTCATAATATTGAAAAAATATACGTAATATTAAATTCATAAAATCATATATTTACACTTTATATAAGTTGAAGGATCAAGAAAATTTTCAGGATTCCTTTATTGAGCCTCACAATTTATAGACTGTTCATTCAAAACAATATTTGTTGATTGAAATAAATTTTAATGGTACATTAAATATTAAAATTTTAGAATACACACACGCGTGTGTGTATAATTCTTTTAATATATTTATATCAAAATTTTATAATATTTAATATTTGAAATTTAAATTTTAAATATATTTAAAATTAAATATATAAAATAAAATATTGCAGAAATTAATTGAAAAACCGAGAAAAGTGTGAGGATTCTAGTATTTGGGGATCACAATTAATAATTTGTTCTTTCATAAAAATGAGATTTAATTGGGATGGCAATGTGAGATAATTAATTATGAGTGTGGGTTCTTTAATGTAGGCTAACTCTAGTTTGAGAAATCTTTATCTTTATATATATAAAAGCGGAATGGTCCTCAAAATAGTAATGTGCTCATTTTCCCGCCAAAATATACCTTCCAAATTTAGTAAGTTTATTATATAATTCATATTTAATATTATTCTATATTTTGGCTTTAATTAAAATCATATATCATATAGATTAATAATGAATTACATATTAATTATGTTTAGTTAATCTTAGCTTTTCAAAATTGAGGTTATTCTAGAAAAAACAATATGAATAAAGTAGTTTGATTTTCTTTTTGTTTTCTTTTTTCATCAAAATATAATTATAATATATTAATGTTTGAAATTTATAATTAAAATCAAAATTAAATGTTCTTTTAATATTAGGATAATAATTTTTAAAAATAGTAGGACCACCAAATTTTTAGGACGGCCTGCCCATCGTTACCGCAAATTTGGGCAAGTGAATATTCTTTTATCCATTGAATACTTCTTAAAAATTGTCAATCTTTTACTGAGGTAAAATAAGAAAAAAATATATTTAAATTATTATTTTAATCAAAGTTATATTATGTGACAAACACGTGGATACATATGAATTCATGTCATCAAAATCTGAACCTAGGTTAAACGAAAGCCACCTTCACAATTCTCCCTTTTTTTTTTTTTGTTAAGTACATCCAAGGATGAAAATTAGCTTAGCTATTTGGATAAATATCCGAAAAAATCATTTCCATCTTATTTATTATATATACTAAACAGACTTGAGCTACAACCCATCAATTATACTTAGCTAACTGAGCTTGAGCTAATCTTGTTTGAGTTGATAAAAGAGTCATCCAACTTAATTAATTCAAACGAGCCAAGACCAAGCCTACTATTGTTCGCTTAGGTCGGCTTGTTTACAACCTCAAACAAGTTTCATGATAACTTGAAATCTGACAATAATTTCTAATTTTAAGAGTCTAATTTTCATGGTGGTTCTAAAAATATTCACTCACTCTCCCTCGAGACAATATAAATTCATGTGAAAACACCACCTTACCTATATGTATCTACAGATAGGAGCTCTACCTTGCCGACATTGATGCGTAATTCTTCTTCTTAATTTCCGAAATTGTCAGACATGTGTTAGCCTGAGGCATGCAGTGCCTCTACAAGTATATAGGGTCGAATTTTCTGGTTAGCTCCTTCTATGTACAAAGTTAAATGTTCGCTAGACCTGAAAGAGTTAACCCTAAACCCAAGGGCATGCACTAATTATTCATTAATTTGATAGTTACTACCACAAATAGTTACGTGTTTTTATTCTATAATATCTTACATTCTTCCATTAAGAATAATTTTCTGAAAATCGATTCACAAATGGGTGATCCAAGAGCTGAGCAGCAGTTGGCCGCAAACTCGGGTCGAATTGAAGACAGTCAAGTATGAAATCTCGTGCATTGCTGGAAATAGAATTGGGAATGTCTGGTCTGTCGCCCCGTCCTATCCTGAACAAGGCCTGGTCCTGTATTACAGGAAATCATTGTTATGCTCCAACAAGAAACCATATCTAGTTACACAGGATCGGGATATACCCAACTGCTAGACTTCGTTTTCTTGGTCCATCTATCTTTATCTAATGAGTGACTGCCTGAGGTTTAGACGAGAGCTTGAAGATATATTACATTTCTTGTTCTTGTTCAAGGCTTTAAGATTATGCCTTCCATAATTCAAAGGGATCACTCAGTTCAATTTAGAGATTTTATAGCTAGCTATTCTTTGTCCCAAAGTGTCCTAATTTATCTCCTATTAAAACTCCCCTTAAATTTTATTTATGAAATCTTTAAATAGTGTAAATAGAGGATCTTGACGGAATACTTACATATTCAAGATTGGAGTATGGAAACCGTCTGGTAAGCATCTCCAACACAGTGCACCCAAGGCTCCATATATCTGCTCCTAGTCCTAGCATGCGTCTCTGCCTCCGAACAACCTGCAGATAGTAAAACAGTAGCACAAGAAGAGTTTCAGTCACTATGCCCTCCTTCCTTAGTCTCAAAAAGGTATAAATTGGTTTTCAAATGACTGATATTTACAAACTAGTAGACATCTGATTTTGCATAATGTGAGATGCCTGCTGTGCTCCAGCTTAAAGGAGTATTCTTTTGTTAGAAGATATTATGTTATATGTATTTTTATTTGTTGGGTACTTTGGTCTTTTCCATTTTACTCTAGTTTCCCCTCTTTATCTTGGATTGTCTTTTACTTGGGGATTTCACTTTTTACCTCTCTCTAGAGTGTAAGCCTCGAACTCTTCATTTTGTGATATAACATTCTTCTCTTCTTCTTCAACAGGCTTGCTTCATGATTTGTCTCGAGTTGATTTAACATCTTTTACGTATTTCTTGCTGCATGTTTAACATGCCCATTGGTGTTCCTTGTACAGACTACACATAATAAATAGTTCGACTTGGTACAAAATTACGATGCAGTTCACCACCCAATTACGCTTATTCAAAGCCCTCTATTTTCAAAAGGCAAACTCTCTTGTCTCCTTGGGGATGGCCAAGTGGTGGAGTGGTGTAATCTTGAGGCCAAATGTTTTAAGTTTGAATCCCACTACCAACATCACTAGGTGTGAGCTTGTCACACCTGGCTTGTCAAGTGTGGTTAACCTTCCTCATGTAGTTTGCAGGCTATTACACTAAGGCGGGATTTGGCGGGGTGTACCCAGTGCTGCGGGTTACCCTTGGCAACAAAAAAAAATAAAGGCAAACTCTCGTCTAGGTCGCCCTAAAACAAAGGTAAACCCGTGGAAAAAAAAAATCCTTAGTAAAAGTATAACTTATAATACTAAAAAATATCACTTCTAACACTATAAAATATCACTGCAAATTGTAACAGTAAGATGCTTGGTTTATACGGAGTTATTACAAGCAATTGGAATTTATTACATCTCAATTAGAGTTTATTAATCTCAATTAGGTTTATTACATCACAATTAAAACTTATTAAATCCCAATTAGAATTTATAATTATTTTTTTAGAGTTTGATTTCATTTAAAACTTGTATATGCTTGAAAAATGAATGTTTTGTATTTTTCATCCGAACATGCACGCAAGATCTTAAATGAAAGATAAAAAAAAAAACCCTTTAAGTTGCTTTTTTTGTATGACTGAATTAAAAATGAGAAAGTTGTTTTTTCTTTTACGGGCTTGAGCCAAGTTTCAGGCCGACCCGGCGCGTCTGACCCATGGCCTCAATCAGGCGGGTGCACCATCTCCCTACTCTTTTCAAATAGCTAGAACCACACTTGTTAGACACTTGTATCAAATGAAGGCTCATTTGAGCAATCCGAGCATTGGTTCTTACTTCTTACACCACAAATGCACTAGCCCGATATGTTCAGATGAAAAAGGGAAATTAAAATTTAGATCTCATAATAGTTCAAGGTAAAGAAAGGTTAGGGGGTCAAACCTCGGGAGCCATCCAGAATGCAGTCCCCTTGACGTCATTTAAGTTTATGGTCAACCAATGCATGGCCTGCACAATGCGTCAACCAATTACAATGATATAATATAGCAAAATAAAAATTTACCACACTAAATAATTTTTTATGAAATGTCTCTACATATACGGAGAGAAAAGAAAGGAGAATAAGAGAGAACCTTTGTAAGACCAAAATCAGCAAGTTTCACCAAACCATTAGCGTCTATCAATACATTTGCACATTTGATGTCTCTACATAGCAAGAACAGGAGGTACAAGACTTTAGGGCTACTGAATGAAGTAGTCAAAAGGAATAGACCATATAATTAAAATGCAACTCATCAACGCATGGTCTAGAGTTTAGACAGAACATAAAAATCATAAAACAGGAAGAGTTGTAAATCTGCCTTGTATAGGAAGAGACTACTGAATCTGTGAGGACATACTTTTGGTAAAG
The DNA here is from genome assembly GCA_026008535.1 of Perilla frutescens. Lineage (NCBI taxonomy): Eukaryota > Viridiplantae > Streptophyta > Magnoliopsida > Lamiales > Lamiaceae > Perilla > Perilla frutescens. The sequence goes on along the minus strand of BRKX01000010.1, from coordinate 45,127,583 downwards.
GCTCAAAATGGAACCCCTAGTAACAAGCTCAAGAAAAATATAGAGATGTGATTCGTCCTGCAAAATCAAGGAAAACGAAATTATTTAGCAAGGGGGAAAAGAAAAATACGAGTTTGCGAAGAACACTAAACGGAAAAGAGGGGGAAAAAAGAATAATTAATGTTAAAAGGGATTTCACCCACCAAATTAAGCAGGAGTGAACGTTTGGTCAATTTGAACCGAAAATTTTCGGTCAGTTATTGAGCCATATATATTCATTTTTTGATTCAGTTCAATTTCTTCGGTCTGGTCAGTACCAAAGTAACTAAAGACTCAAATTGAAAATGACAAAGTTTCACACAGGGCATGGGTGATTCAACCAAATTAATAGTAGATTAGAAGTCACTAAATAAATAATGATCATACTAGAAATAGGTAACAAAAAAAAAAAAAACACAAAAGGCTCGAGAGTACCATCTGTGAGCCATAATACTGGACTATATTTTTATGCGCAAACTGACTCAGAAGTTCAATTTCCTGCACAGAAGATAGGGGAAAAAATCAAACAAATGGAGTAAAAAAAGGACAAAATTCACAGCCATGAAATAAACTGTTACATAGGTAATGATATATTGTTCTCAGCCCAGAAGAATATCATTTTGATATTATTAGGATTTAACCAAAGCCCACGATGCCCACCTAAGAATCTTAGATTAATCAGGACATCTAACTGATTTTATGAGGTAATGAGCCCCATTTTCTATTGCTATAAATTCAGTAACCATCGAGACATGCTTGCAGTGATTTTACATAAAAAAGCAATATTAGTGCAGCACAGCTAGACCTGTCTGAGTTGAACAATGTGCTGCTTTTCATTATCACCTTGATCAAGCAAGGATACTTCCTTCACAGCAAAAAAAAATCCATCACTGCAGGAAATTGAAAAGCCAATTCAATCAAGTGAAAAGCCATTTCAAATAAAATTTGGTAGCACTTACACAGTGATTCCTTCATACACATTTCCGAATGATCCCTGACCCAAGAGCTCGCCCTTCTGCCACTCTAAAATAAAGGGTCTAAATATCTCAGCTGTGGTAGGTGAAGAATCGTCGTCTGAAATATGCATTCTTATTTTAGAAAATCATTAAAATCATAAGTTACATGGGATACAAAAAAGAGTTTCCATGAGACATTCTTAATATTCCAATTGAAAATTCTCCATGTTTCAGTAATATTTACAAGTACGATTCCATACAATAGTGACAATTAAAATTCAAATATAGATATGGTGTCACTAAAAATCTATCATTTGATTTGAATAGTATAAAATCGAAACTTACACTAAATCTATTTAGAAAATAAAATAAAATAATACAATTCCTATATTTCTTACAAAGATAAGAATAAAAACCAAAGAAAAGACAAAAATGATACATATTAAACAAATGAAATTTATCTCATAAGAATAACTTTCGAGTATAATATTCAATTTACAAAGGACCTGTAAGAAGCATAATACATAACATACATTCTACAAATGCTATTATATGTCTGAAAGAAGAAACATAAACAACACACCATAACAATCAAAGAAAAATCACCTATTAGCAATTATTAAAGCACAAAGAAATCCTTACCCGAGTTCCAACTGGAGATTAGATAGAGATCCTTGTTCTCATCAACTTTGGTTAGCTTTCTTCCAGTATCCTTGAACATAGATTTTTTCTGGGGATCTCGTTTTGACTCAGATGAAGCTGAGAGCAGGGCATACTCAAAATCTTTGCCATCCTCATGATTTCCCAGTATGACGCATGGGATATGAGATATTAGTGAAGGCTCCATGCCCAGCTGTTTCTCTAGCTGTGGACATCCACTAATGGACAAGTACTCAAGTTCAAATTCTTTCAAATCTTCAGCATCCATAATAAAATGATCGCTACTTCTGAGTATTAACTTCCTGGGTGGGTAAAGACAACCTATGCTGATCGATGAAAAATATAGTTTAGGACAATCCTCAACAACCAATTCAATCAAGGTAGTGACCTCTGGTACAAAGAGAATTCTTGCTAAATTACAGCAGTCTACAATGTGCAGCTTCTGAAGGGGAATAAAATCATGCAAGATTATGTCTCTGAGTTGGTGACAGTGTAAAATACCCAAATGTCGAAGGGCAGGTAATTCCCTCATATATATATACGAAGAATCTATGTCCCTGATGTTGAAGAGAATGAGTTTCTTTAGTGAAGTCAATCTATTTAAACCAAAGCAAGACATCCTCAATTCCATATCCTTGATTAGGAGAGACGAAAGTGAACTAAAGCTAATTAAGGAAGAAAGGATCCGATGATTGCTGTCCGAAACTATCAAGTTGGGCAGAGTGGGAAGAGTTGGCAGAATCCGAAGATGAGGACATTCTTCAACTGTCAAAGTTCTCAGCCTACGAAAGACAGATCTACTAGCACGACCTGCACCTAACCATACTAACAACTTGGGCATATCATAAAGCCCAAGTTGTCCTAGGGAAGGAAAGACATCAGTAAGACCATCACCATAGAATTCATCATCAATAATTTCAATGTTCACCATCCCCTTGAGCTGGAGCTCCTTGAGGAAAGGCAGCTGGCCAAGTGGTGGAAGCTCCTTACATCCACAATCCGTAATGGAAATTTTTGTTAGACTATTTATGGATGATATCCACCAAGGAAATCTAACACCTGAATATCCAGTTATTTCAAGAACTTTGAGATGTGGGTTTGGCTGTAAAAGTTCCAACAATTTCAAACAATCATCAGAACTCTGATTCCAAGACAATTTCAAATATTGAAGATTTTTTTTATGCAGCATGGCATCACGGGCTTTACTTATTTCCTTTGCATTCTCAAGATTTCTGATCTCCAATCTCCCCCTGAGCTGGTTCAACAGCCTAAGATCTCCTAAACAAGCATTATCATGATCCTTGCCCAAAACAAACAATGGCATAGAACTAAGAGATGTAAGGGAGCTGATTCCAGATGGCAAATAAGATAATGAATCACACAGGGACAAATCTAAATGACTCATTTTTGTCAGACTACAGATTCCCTTGGGTAGAACTTTGAAATGATAAGAGCATGATAGATCGAGTGTTTGTAACTGAGAAAGGTTCATGATAGAACTTGGTAGACTTTCAATGAGTGTATAAGAGAGATTAAGGTACCTAAGTTCTGTTAATGCACATATGTCATCTGGAAAATTCCTGATGCCACTGCAACTAAGATCAAGAGATTGCAAATCTTTTAGTTCAAGAAGAGAGTGATCTAGACTGCCACCAGAATATGTGCTAGGTGATAAAATCAACATTTGCAGGAGATCTGGGTTAATTTTCTCTTCCAACAGTGAAACAATAGAAAGCTGACCAGCATCCTCACTTATGGAGCCAATCACTCCCACCTTCCCTTTCCAGAAAATGATAGCAAGATTGTGCATTATTTTATGGATCAAGCCAGGCAACCGGAATTCTGTGATATTACCACACTGACTGTAAGTTATATCTGTAAGGAATGACCTGCTGAGCAACTGATGGAAGTAAGACTCGCCAATACCGTGCAGATAATTGTTCCCTAGAGATGGCTTCACAAGGCCATGAGCCATCCACATATCAATGATCTTCTCTTTATTCAATGCACAACCTTTACGGAAAAGGGCGCAATAGGCCAAGCATTGCCGTAAGTGTGGAGGAATAGCCCAAACACACATCAAAACGACAACTGACTCATCAAAAGAGGACACTAAAATGTTTTCCATGAAATCCAATGAAGAAATTGCATTACTTATCATGTAATCATATTTCATCAAGCTTCCCACAAGTTTCAACAAAAGGGGATTACCCCGACAGAGGGCTGCAAGTCTTTTAGCCATAGAAATCGGCATATCTTCTATGCTGTCTCCAGAATCTAATGCAAGATATGTACACATAACCCAACCTGCATATGTAGATAACTGAGACAACTCAAAGGACTGGTTGGCTACAAGATGTGCAACATCTTTGCTAGTGGTGGTTATTAAGATCTTAGACCCCAAACCCACAACATTGAACCAGAACTGCTTAATGTGAATCCATGAATCATTTTGCATTGACACAACCTCATCAAACACAATTAAACATTTGTACGAATGTAAAGTATCTCTTACCATTTCATCTAGCACGTCCAGATCATCAACGGAGCACGACATGCCAGTTGTAGATTTTATAATTTCTTGAGCTGCACGATGCAGATTGAACTCCTGCCCATCCACTTTCACCCACACTCGCAGTTCAAAGTTTTCTTTCACAACTTCGTCCTCGTAAACCAGTTTAGCAAGTGCAGTTTTCCCAATTCCACAAGCTCCCAAAATCGGAATTGCAGAAAGCTGAATCCCTTTATTATTTTCTCGGACCATCAATTCGGACAAAAGCTTCTGCTTTTCATGTTTCCTCCCGAAAATTTCCTCTACTTCAAGAATCGACAAGTGTTTTACCTCAACTTCCGATTGCAACACAGAATCATACGGCTCTCTCTCGTCAAAAATCTTCGGCAGTAAACTATCGTAATCAATGGCCGATTCCTTCCGATTGAAGGCTTCGCAGATGTCCCTCAACAAATGGAGGAATGAGGATTCGGGAATTATAGTGTCCAATTCCACATCCACTACGTCAAGAAAATCACCGGTGAAGCTGCTGGTATAATTATCAAATTCGCTATCAGTAACGGTTTCCCTCTCCTCTACGGCATCTGATGGAGGTGGAGGGCGGTGGGGAGATGGCACAGTCGGTGGTTTTCCGGTGAGTCTGAGGGGCGTCGGACGTGGGCCCAGGATTTTCTTTCTTGGTGACGGCCTGTCGCCGCCGCCACCGGCATCGCTGCCGAAGGAGTAGAGCGGCTCCTCTTTTGTGGAAGGAGCTCTAACTGTAAGTGGCTTCTCCCAGCTATCGTAATTCTTTGTTGACATGTCAAAATATCTAATTTAAGCATAAATAGTGACTGTAGAAATCTCACATAAAATGTGCATAAACTCACAACTCAGATATTGAACAAAATATGAGAAATTTGTATTATTCATTCATCTCAAAAATGTGTGTTTGTTGGTATTTATACAATTGCATTACACAGATGGCTAACTGCTACAACTAGATCCAACGGATGATAAGCTTGATCCAATTGCATGAAGATCTAACGGTGAAATAGTTGTGGTCCTCCATGCAGTTGCTATATTATTGACACGTAGACAAAGTGGCTGTATTCCCATGCATACATCCCCAGCGTAGGCAAGCATGCAGATGCATGGAATTACATGAAGTTGTTTAGCCACCCTCAGCCTTAACCTGGAGCAGATCGCCAAGGTTGAGGTTGGATAGAAGGTACCTAAAACGAGGATCAGATAGGGCTTTAGTAAACAAGTCAGCTAGTTGAGCATGTGTGCTGACATAAACAGGTAGAATAACCCCCTTTTTGAATTGGAATCGAGCAAAATGACAGTCAATGTTAAGATGCTTCGTACGTTCGTGGTATACTTGGTGTTGGGTAATCTGTATGTCAGCTTGACTATCACAATGTATAGAGACAGGTAGAGATATAGGAACTCCTAAATCAGAGAGCATGTAAGTGAGCCAAAGCACTTCTCGAGTGGTAAAACTTAAACTTCTATATTCGGCCTCAGCCGTGGATAGAAAAACAGTATCTTGCTTCTTGCAACGCCAAGAGATCAAGCAGGAGCCCAAGGACACACAATATCCTGTAAGAGAGCGCCTAGTATCCTTGCAAGAACCCCAGTCGGCATCACAATGGACTGTGAGATCAAAACTATCTGAAGCTGTATAATGAAGTCCAAGGGAAGGACAACCTTTTAAGTATCTTAAGATGTGGAGAGCAGCATTCCAATGATCCTTAGTAGGGTGTTGAATAAACTGACTTAGCTGTTGAACAGCATAAGTGATGTCAGGTCTGGTGAGACCCAAATATAGTAACTTTCCTATGATTTTCCTATAGGATTCAGGTTGAGGCAAGAAATCCCCTTCTTGTTGCAGAACAAGACCTGGTGCGAGAGGTGTAGTAGCAGATTTTCCTCCAAGCAGACACTGAGTCTATAAGATCCAGAATATATTTTCTTTAGCATAGAAAGGTATCACTAGAGGACCTAGCTACTTCCATTCCTAGGAAGTATTTAGTTGTTCCCAGATATTTTATAGTGAAGGCAGTGTGTAAAGATTGCTTAACCTCATTGATTATTTCAAGTGATGAACCCATGATTAAAATATCATCCACATACACAAGTAATGCAATAAAGGCAGAGCCTGTGCCTCTAAGGAAAAGACAATGATCATTCCCAGATTGTGAAAAACCAATAGAAAGCAAGTGCTTACTCAATTCCTGATTCCACTCTCTGGATGCCTGTTTCAAACCATATAGACTTCTGAGTAGCTTGCAGACAGAGCCTTCCTTCCCTTTCATATATCCCTGTGGAAGAGACATATAAATCTCATCAGATAAATGCCCATGCAAGAAGGCATTGTTCACATCAATTTGATGATGCCATCCAAACTGAGTAGCCAAAGCAAACATCAATCTAACAGTGACCATCTTTGCCACTGGGGAGAACACCTCTTGATAATCAATCCCATATTCTTGAGTATACCCCTTGGCAACTAACATTGCCTTATACCTCTCAATAGTACCATCAGACTTGAGCTTCACTTTGTAAACACATTTTGAGCCAATAATATGCTTACCAGGGGGAAGAGATACAACTTCCCAAGTATTATTTTCTTCTAGAGCCTGCAGCTCTCTTTCCATGGCTGCCGTCCACTCTGAATGTTGGCAAGCCTCTGCATATGTAGTTGGTTCCTTTATAGTCTGCACATTCATGAGAAATCCAATGTAATCATTAGACAGAGCTAGGGAAATGATATAAGGGAATGTAGGTGGTATCAAATTATGGGAATTGGGTGTATGTAGTGAAGAATCAGCAAGATTGCATATGTAATCTTGAAGGTATGCTGGTGGTTGACACACTCTAGTACTCCTTCGAAGACATGGTGTAGGTGTAGGTGTCACGACAGGAGTTCTAGGATCTGTTACTTCTTGATGTGCAACATCTGAACATGGTTCTGGTTCACACGGCTTAGTACCAGAAACTGAGTAATCAGATTTGAGTGTTGTAGAAGGTGGAATTAGTTTTGGTAGCAGAGAATCTGTATTTGTAGACAATGTGACAGGATCTGGGAAACTGTTAAATGGTAATAGAGGGTTTTGGTTTCCCTATAAGGGAAACAAGCTTGGGAAAAATTGAACATCTCTCCCAACACATACTTTCAGGTTGGTGAGATCATATAACAAATATCCTTTATGCAAAGAAGCATAACCAAGGAAGATACACTGAAAACTTCTACTGTCAAACTTTGATTTAGCAGGCAGAGTATTAGATCTATATACCAAGCATCCGAAAGGATGAAGTAGAGTCAGATCAGCAAGCTTTCCAGTCAGCAATTCAAAAGGAGAAATCCATCCCAGCACTGCACTAGGAATTCGGTTTATTAACCAAGTTGCATGTAGAATGGAATAAGGCCAAAAAGTAGATGGTAGCTTACTTTGAAACATCAATGCCCTTGCTACCTCTAGGAGATGTCTATGCTTTCGTTCAACAATTCCGTTTTGTTGAGGTGAGTACGGACAAGATTTTTAGTGTAAAATTCCATGTTCCTGAAATAGTGAAGCGATATGATGATTCACAAACTCACTCCCATTGTCTGTGCGAATAGCTTGAATACCGGTATGATATTGAGTGCGCACCATTAGTATAAAGCTTCGAATAATATTCCAAACTTGACCCTTTCCCTTAAAGAGATAGGTCCAAGTAGCTCTAGTGTGGTCTTCAACCACTGTGAGAAAATTGGGGGTGTCTGTGATGTTACTCTCTTGACACGGTCCCCATACATCCATGTGCACTAATCCAAATAATACCATGCTGCGTCTGTGTAGAGTAGGAAAGGGAGAACGTTGCTGCTTAGCTTGATGACATATATCACAAGCACTTACAGACTCAGCATCCTTGTCTCTAAGCCTCTTCCTGAACTGTGGCATATGTTGCATTGTTGTCAAAGAGGGATGTCCCAGCAATTGATGAGCTGTAAGTATATCTGGTGTTGCATGAACTGCATGTGCTGAAGCATATGACTCAACAGGCTGTGGAAACACATATAGTGATCCTTTCATCTTGCATATGCCAAGTATGCTATCATTATTCTTCCTCTGAACCATACAATGGGAAGCCATGAACTGGATTTTCCCATTTAAATCTTTAGTAAGTTGCCCCATAGACAGAAGATTGTGTGTGAAATGAGGAGCAAAAAGTACATTCTGTAGTTGCATATGTTTGTTGAGTTGTGCAGTCCCTGCTAGGAACACCCAAACACTGTTCCCATCAGGAAGAAAGATCTGCAATAGGTGTTTGAGTTTCTTCAAATCAGTTAACAACCCAACATTGCAACACATATGGTTGCTGGCCCCAGAATCGACTATCTAATCTTCTCTCGTGATATCTATGCCTGCTCCAAAGGCATAATGTCCTTTATAATCCAAGGAGGATGATCCCAAATCAATCTCAGCCAAGTTTGCAATATTAACATTACTATCTGAAGCTATTCCTTCTCCTCTGCTACTTTTATTAAAATACATAGATAGGTGCTTAGCCAACTCAGATTGTATGAGCTTACCCACTATAAAAAAAACAGCTTCTTGTGACGACAATGCTAGTGACAAATGTAATTTTGTCACTAAAAATGCCTCTACAGTGACAACAATTATTCTCGTCACAAAATAAATATTAGTGATGATTTTGTCAGTGACAATCGTGATTTTGTCAGTAAAAATGTCTCTACAGTGATAATATTTATTCTCGTCACAAAATAAGTCATTTGTGATGACTATATCAGTGACAATCGTGATTTTGTCACTAAAAATACTTCTATAGTGACAATAATTATTCTCATCACAAAAAAAATAAAATAAGTGATCAATAGTGTCAATTTAATAAGTTGTAGTATTTGTTGTCACTATATAGTTGGCAGAAAGCTAGTGACGATTAAATTTTGAGACTGAAAAGTACTATGTAGTGACGATAATTCTTCCCGTCACAAAAAATAGAATTTATAACAAATTTATTTGTTGTCAATATATATTGTCACTATATATTTTGCACCAATTTATTATATTAGTGAGGGAGTGAGTGACAATTTTATTTTTGTCACTAAAAACACCTCTACATTAATGATAATTATGTTTTTTCACAAAATAAAATGTAGTTTATGTGTCATTTATCGCCACTAAGATTTTTATATTTTTTTAATGAGAGACGAAAATAATCGTTGTCACTAATGTAATGCAAAATACTGATGACAAATTGTATCATCACTATTATGTAATATTTTATTTTAAATGTCAACATATCATTGTCACTAAATGATTAAATGTTTTTACGGATGAGATAATTTTGTTACAAAATAAATAAAAATATGATCTTAAAAATCCTTATCATAAAATTAATATAAGAAATTGATGTAGCAAACATAAAACTATAGATCCATTAATAAAAATAAAAATCATCTTCACTTTCATTTAGATTATCTTCTTCCTTGTCATCATCATCGTCGTCATCATCATCATCATATGTCATGTTTACATTTACCTTGGGCAGGGTTTGAATCATGTCAACTGCCTTTTCTCTTAAATTCCTTTTCCTTTAGATTTTTTTTATTTATTTATTTCGTTCTTTTAAAAAAAAATTCTTTTTTCAATCTATCCCTTTTTGTTTTTTTTTCTATTTTTTTCTTTTGAATCTATTCTTTTATTTCAATCATTTTTCATTTTTTTTTCTTGATGAACCCACATTTTTCTAATAATTAACATTGATTCTTTTTCTTTTTCATTCTTTTTCATTTTTATTTTTCTTTATGTTTCTTTCCCGTATTTTCTTTTACTTTTACTCTTTCCAATTTTATTATTAATACTTATTAGGTACGTGATCAATATTTATTTAGATAATTAACATGAATTTCCTTTTTTTTCATTTTTTCCTTTGAATTTTTCTCTTTTTTCTCCTTGTCATTTTTTTCTGTTTTCAATTTTTCTTTTATATCTACACATTTTCATTTTTTTTTCCTTTTAGTAATTAATATTTTCTATGTACATAATCAAGGACACCATATATTTTGATAATTAACATTAATTGTTTTTCTTCTTCTTCTTTTTCTTTTTCTTTTTCAATTCCCTTTCCATTCTTTTCTTTTATTTATACCATTTCTAATTTTTATATTTTAGTACATAATATTTTTTAGGTACATATCAAGTCCGCCATATATTTTGATAATTAACATTAGTTCTATTAATTTAATATTGTAACTTTCTTATTTCTTTCTTTTATTTCTTTTTAACATTTAGCTATAGTCAAGTCCACTATTTATTTTATTAATTTTAACACTATTTCTACTTATATAATATTGTAAGTGTAGGTTATTTAATTTTGTAATTGATAGCATCCTTATGTATTATGAACTTATTTATATGCTTTTAAAATTTGTCACTTATTCGCTTCCATATTATAATATTAAAAGAATTATTCACTCCCAGTGACTATATTTCCTCATGAAAATTATGATCCTTCAAATCATAGTTGTTTTGCATTTATAAATAAAATTTTCCTCAAAACACTTCAAATTAATTACTTTATATAATATTTTTCTAATTAAACATTTATTATGGTTCACAATTATCTTTAGTGTTTTAAAGCTTTCTATCTCGGTGTGGATTTGTGTAAGAGGTGGAGATAAATGGATTGGTGATTTACATCAACCATAGTATATTTATTTATGTACTTTGAAAAATTAATAAATTATATTGATAATCATGGTTACTAATTTTCAAATTTTTATTTAACTAATGTTGTGATATTTGGTAAAATTATGTATATAATTATATGTTTTCAAATGTTAAATGTAATTATTAATATATATGGAGGTCTCTAACCAACTATGTAATATTTGTATAATCACATAGAAGTATTTTGAGTATAATTAAGATCCACAATATTTTCCGAGTCATTTACATTTTGGCCACATTCGAAGTTAAAATATTAATTTATAAATATTTAAATCCGTGTAACGTATGGGAGAAATACTGATTAAACTAAATTTTAAAACAAAATATGAAAAAAATTATAATTTAAAAGTGCAACATGTACATATAGTACCAAAATTTCATATGGGTTGGATATTCTATTTATAAACATTAATTATTTATTGGATGTACCATTATTATGATTAATTCAATTCCTCGATTAACATGCAATCATTAGAAAAATCTATGAATTGAATGATCTAGAGATGCATCCTATAATCTATCAATAAAAATTTCAAATAGTCATTTACACTATTATTATTATTATTATTATTATTATTATTATTATTATTATATAATGGATAATGAATTTACTTAATAAAAATGTTTGTTAAATTGATTGTTACTAATTGATAAATCATATTAAATTGAATTAAATAAATAATCGATTCATGTATAATTATTCAATGAATCATATCTTTGATTTCTCTTTGCCATATCTAGAAAACTAATTTTAATTATAAAAACCAAATTAATAAACCCAAAAATAATAAAAAATTTAAATATAATCAAATAGATATACTCAAATATATTTCCTTCAACAAATAGAATTCTCACGGAGTGAAATAATTCAATTACCGCCAATGTATGGCGCCTTTTATTTTCAGCAATAGCGATTCCATCGACACGTGCTTCTCCTCCACTAATTAACTTCCATTATCTCAAGTCCTAATCTCTAGCAACCTCAAAAGTAAAGGCATGAAATTTCATTTATGTAGTTTTAAATAATGTGGCAAGCACCAAAGAAAATTCCAGAGGTACGGTTTTATTTTTTCTATTCTTTTCTTTTTCCAGAATTTGTATTTCACGTGCAATTACAATTTATTTGTATTTCATGTGCAATCACAATTTAGAACCCAAGTTTTATATATTCCGTGATTAACACAATTTGTTTCCTCTTCCAGTGATGGAAGAATATGTAGGAGAAGAGTCTTCAGAGCAAGCACAAACCCAAGAATAAATTATAATTGGTTTTAATTGCTTCATGGTTTCAATATATATTTTTTTATTTGGGATTCCTAACTAATGGTTTGGTTTCTTATAGGGTAATCCAAACGGAATGTACGAGGCGTGACCAGAGGTCTCTCAGTTCAAAAGAAAAGGGGTGAGACACAAAAATTAGATATTGTTATTCATCTTATAAGAAATTAAATTGTGGGAGAAAATGCTAAAGATTTCAGAACCGAAGCATGTGTGATAGTCAAACAACATGCACCCCTTCAATATGCTTGTTGGAGGGATATTCTGATCGATGGAAAGAGGAAGATATGGATGGGAATGAAGGTACGTTTGATGATGGATGACTTAAATTTTGCTAGAAAAATTGGGATTGAATATGTGTATATTGTTGATTATTTAGAACATAGAAGTGTATTTTTAGTTGATAATTTTATTTTTGGAGTTGTTTGTTTCATAATTTTGAATTCTTAGTCCATGGCACAAGAGTGGTAAATAGTTTCGGTGATGAGCGTGATCACGTCAATTGTGAAATTGCTTCAACTGGACCTTATTCTTAGAATAGGCGTGATCATATATATTTTACAATAGTCTTCTATTTTATTACAAGACTTCAACAGAAAGAATTCAAAAATGGACATGATCACACCCATTACCAAAATATCTCCAGAACGAGTGATAAATAGTTTCGGTGATGGACGTGATCACGTCAATTGTGAATTGCTTCAACTAGATCTTATTTTTAGAATAGGTGTGATCATATTTATTTTACAATAGTCTTCTGTTTTATTTTAAGACTTCAGTAGAAAGAATTCAAAAATGGACATGATCACGCCCATTATAAAAACATCTCCAGAATGAGTGGTAAATAGTTCCGGTGATGGGCATGATCACGTCCACTGTGAAATTCCTTCATCTAGACCTTATTCAAGAATAGGTGTGCTCATGCTCATTTTACAATAGTCTTTTATTTTAATTTAAGATTTCAACATAAAGAATTCTAAAATGGATATGGTCACCACCATTAGCAAAACACCTTCGGAACTCTTGCGGCATCAAATAACATAGCTAGATAGATTTAGCTCCATCCAAGTAGGCCAACTCAATGTGTTCATGATATGCATGAAATATTTTCATTTTTAATCATGATATTTGAAATTCACGTTATGTTAGTTGACTTTATTAATTTTTTTCTTTGTTGCAAAAATCTAAATATTAAAGGTTAATGTTTATTATTTCTTACTTGTAGAAACTTAGTAATTGAAATAGACTTATCTAATAATAGAAATAGCTTTGAAATACTTATGATTCTAACTTTTTTAAATGATAGCGTGATGTTGAGACTGGAGAGGAGGCCAATCGAACAACTGCATGGAGAATGAGTTGATATAATAATGACAAAAAATAATGGACTGATGAAGCTTCAAAAGAAGTTTATGTAAGTACACTTGTCAATTGTGATTGTATCCACATAATTATGAAATGATACATACTAATATAAATTGAATTATTCAGGAGGAACTCCTTAGATTACAATCTGAACCAATTGAGAATGGTGAATATCCCATGTCTGAGGATGAAGCTTTTGTGAAAGTTCTTGGGGAAGAAAAATCTAGCCGACTACGTGCTTATGGAGATTGCTTGAAACTAGCTTCTAAAAGAGGAGAAAGAATTAATGTTGAACTACAAAAAGAGAATGAAGAGTTAAGAAAATAAAATGAAGTCATAACCTCCCAATTAGAGTCCATAGCAGCTCAAGTTAGCAACCAAGAACTGAATATACAAGCTCAAGTTGAAGCTCTTTTGAAAGTTCAACTCCCTGCTCTACTTCAAAGCTTCAATCAAAATAGCCAAAATCCAAATTCTATCAAGTGTGAGTATGTTTATATATATTTAGTATGTATATACATGCTTTATAATTATAAGTTAACCATTTTTATGAATTATTGCATCACTTATTATATATTAGTCATTTCTATTTTCTCTTGATCAAATTACAGGGTTCATATCCACAAAGTGCATAAGTTCGAATTCATAAATGGATTTTATAATAGTTTAATTAGTTTGATTTATAATTCTTGTTTAGTTGTACATTGTTTTTTTTTAGTTATTTTATTTCAGTTTGTAAACAGTAAGTTACTTTTGAACTCGTTATGTCATGTTTAGTTATTTATACTGATGAATGTTATTTTGCTTTGATATGAATCTTATCTTGTTAGTTAAATGATGATTAATTTTTTATATTTTTTTCTCCCAATAATATATATTTATATATATTATTATGAATAAAAGTGTGGACAAATTATTATCACATCAATGGATTAAACAATAAATCAATTGAGGCTATTCTAATTTTTAAAAAATGATATACGAATATTATAGTGACAAAAGTTGTAGCTTTAGTGATAATATAATTCTTGTTATTATATTAGTATTGTGATGATTTATAAATTTTATTTCTGTGACTATAAATTAACAAATAGTGATAGAAATTATAGTGACAAGAAACCATGTCACTAAAATTTAATATTTTAGTGACTGAATTAACATGTTTTAGTGATGAAATATATTTGTGACTATAGAATTTTGTTTTATTGACAACAATTGAATGTGGCTAAACTAAGATTTAGTGACGAGCATTATAAGTGACTATAAAAATATATTTTAGTGATGATAATAGCATGTGACTAAATTAAATAGTTTTAGTGACTATTATTTAATGTCACTATATTATAGATTTTTAGTGACAAATATTTATTGTCACTGAAGTCTTCAATTACAGTGACAAATATTATATCATCACTATAAACTTCAATTATAGTGACAAATATTTTTTGTGACTAAAACATCTGTTTTACTGACGAGAATGTCTGTCACTATAGTTTAAGTTATAGTGACGATTATTTTATGTTGTCACTATAATTTATAGTGTCGGTTTCTATAGCACAAACAATAAAGTTGTCACTAGGTAGTTTTAGTGACAATTTTAGTACATATAGTGGCAAAAAATGCCGTTACAAGAAGCTGTTTTTTTTGTAGTGACTCATGCCACTGAGTGAATCTTCACATGAATCTTTTCCCTGTCCTGTCTGCAACATGCCAGATTCAGTCTTGCTATCTCCTCCTCTCTGCATGACTGAATGTGCTCTACCTTTACCACCCTTGTCTGCCTTGTGCTTTTTATACCAGTCTGGGATTCCCACAAGATCAAAACAGTCTACTTTCAAGTGTCCATTTCCTCCACAATGTTCACACTTTAATTTTGCCTTTTCTTCTTTGCTCAATCTCTTCTTAAAGGTGTCTCCTTTATAGGTAGGCGTCTGATTACTAAGCATAGCATTATGTTCCAAACCAGTTGACAACTGATTTAAGACATTAATCTGGTCTTCAACCTGCAAAATCATCCCATATGCTTGACTAACCGTAGGCAAAGGCTCTTGTATCAAAATTTGTTATCTGATTATCTCATAACAATCATTCAACCCCATTAAAAATTGCATTAAATGCTCTTCTTCGAGATCCAACTTAGCATCCTCCAAGGCATCACAAGAACAAGGTTTTGATGTTTTCAACAGTGCTAAGTCATCCCAAAGTGCAGTAAGGTTATTAAAATAGATCATTACAGTTTGAGTATGCTGTGTATATGTTGCTATCTCTCTCCTCAGTTTGTACAACCTTGGGCCGTTTTTCTTTCCAAATCTCCTCTGTAACTCATCCCACAACTGCCTAGAAGTATCCAAATTTTGGAAACCCCTCGCTACTTCCTTTACCATTGAGTTGGTAATCCAGTTAAAAACGAGATAATCGACTTTCAACCATTGCATATAGTCGATTGAATCTCTTCTAGGAGCAAGCATACTACCATCTATCAAAGCAAGTTAATTTCTAGATAGTAGTCCCCTCTTTATTGCCCTAGACCAATTATGAAAATTTCTGCTGTCAAATAAATCTGTGGTGAGGAGCATACCGGGGTGTTCACTCAGCGCGATATAGAGCTCGTCATTAGCGAGAGCTCGATTGGAAGTCGCCTCAGCTCGAGTATATCCAATTTGATATCCGTCTCCCCTCTTATTGCATGCTATTTCCACCGTTGATTTGATGAATTGAATCTGTTTCAGAACGCAATCCCTGGCGTCGAGCAGCTCCAGCTTCACTATTTTCACCTCGTTCAACTGGAGGCGTGTTCCCCATGAATCCAAGTTCTTCGTCTTGTGCTCTCCGCCATGAAAATGCCTGATTTTTCTTTGTCATTTCGATACGGATAACCAATCTATGTGTGTAACACAAAATCTAGTATCCTCGCTCTTGATACCATGTAGAAATCTCACATAAAATGTGCATAAACTCACAACTCAGATATTGAACAAAATATCAGAAATTTGTATTATTCATTCATCTCAAAAATATGTGTTTGTTGGTATTTATACAATTGCATTACAGAGATGCTAACTGCTACAACTAGATCCAACGGATGATAAGCTTGATCCAATTGCATGAAGATCTAACGGTGAAATAGTTGTGGTCCTCCATGTAGTTGCTATATTATTGACACGTAGACAAAGTGGCTGTATTCCCATGCATACATCCCCAGCGTAGGCAAGCATGCAGATGCATGGAATTACATGAAGTTGTTCAGAATTGCATACCAGAAGTCAATAAAACAGGATCTGCCTGCAACTTTCTTGAATGATTTTCTCAGTTGTATTTCTCTAGTTCCATTTGGTCCAGAAAAGAAAGATGAGCGTACAGTTATTTAGGGGGCTGTGTTGCGTATATAGAATTTCCCGTGTTTGCTTTGTTTTTGCTTCAAATGAAACTAAGTTTTAAATTAACCCATTTATAGAAAATGGACAACCACGTTTTATGTGTTGCAACTTGCAAGTAATATGTAAGGATGTTGCTAAAAGTTTTAAATAGTAGCAACAAATAAATAAATTTATCTTATATATAAAATATCATAACAATGGAAAGTTAATATAATGAAAGAAAATATTTATTCTCATCCTAAAAAAAGTAAAAAAAAAAATTACATTTTCATCAATTAGAAATATGTTAATTGTGCCCAAAAAATCTTATGTTAATCAAGCCAACAAAATTTCACAACCTGAGAAAATTATAAAACGATAACAATAGACAAAAAAAAAATATTCACTGTCGAGTGCAATAATTTAAATTCCCCACCATTAACCAAAATAAGAACAGTAAGTACTAGAGTTAAAACTAAAATAGAAATTAATTCAAGCCATGATATACATGCTAAACTACGAGCATAGCATAAAATTAATAAGTAGAGTAGAGATATATACGAAATCCTTTTTTACATGCACCCATTAATATATATGAAACACTCCAGAATTGGAAAAAAAGATTCAGAAGAAGCAACCACCACTATATTTTCTCAATAATCTCCAAATCTCTATCGCTGAAATCTTCATCCAATCTCTCCCATTCCTTGTCCAGCCCCACTTCTTCAGTTTCTTCATTTGTTTCAAACTCCACAAACTTCATGTCGAGAAGATGAGACACATCAGTTTTTTGTTCTCAATCTCGTGAAACAATAGTAAAAATATCTAATTAAACAGCCAGATTAAATAAATATAATGTCATGTTGCGATGCTTATTATGCTTAAAAAGTACCTGATACGTAACATGATCTACTCAGCTCCAAGTTGAGTATCTGAAGTATCCACAGGAATATTGATCTTATAATCGAGCTTCTCTTCTTCAGTAGATTCGACGACTGCAACTTCACAATCTGGAGCTTTCATGGAATTGCTGTAGTCTGATGTATCATCACAACGTGGTTTATTAAAATTGCTCCAATAGTCTTTATCTGGAATTGAATCTGCAAACCAATTAAAGAGATATAAAACGAATTGTAATGTGAAGAAGCCGATTGATCAGTAATAACAAACATCGATAACATAGGTAAGAAAGCAAAGAGACTTTTTTTGAAACTCAATATCGAAGAAGAAATCATTTTGAAAATAGAAGAAAAATTAAGAAGATACACTCAATTTCTGCAATGCAAAATATCAGTTTATTATCTCTCAAAAGTTGGTTACAGAAAAGCGTGCTTCTCTTATTTATACTACTGCAATATAGAATGGAAGCATCTAGTAAAAAAAATATCTAATCTGAACTAACGGTGGAGCTGCTCAATCCGTGCTCGTTTGGATGGACGGCTATGATCAGTGATAGCTGATAGACTGAGATCGAAACTGAGAGCTGAAGCTGTGGTCCTGCAGAGATGCCAAAGGAAGTGAGCAGCTGACGTGGATGCATTTAGCAGTAGCTACATTACAGTTCCATGCATGAGAGTAGGCTGCATGTATGACACTTCCATGCATGCAAATAACACGCTGCATGCATAAAATAGAGGCGTCTTCACCCCCCCCCCCCCCCCCTAAGATGAAGCCGGTGCAAATCCGCAACGCTCATCTTGGAGACGAGATAATGAAACCATGAGCTGGGAAGGGACTTAGTAAACAAATCAGCCAGCTGGAGCTGAGATGAAACATAAACATGGTGAATAAATCCTTTCTTGTATTGCTCACAAGCGAAGTGGCAGTCAAGATCAAAGTGTTTAGTGCGTTCATGAAAGACGGGATTCTTAGTGATATGAACCACGGCCTGGTTATCATAATGAATAGAGAGAGACAACGAGACATTAACATGGAGGGCATGAAGAAGATAAGAAATTAATCCACATTAACTCACGAACTGTAACACTCAAAATGCGATATTCAGCCTCCACTGGGGACATAGAAACAGTAGTTTGTTTCTTACACTTCCAAGAAATCAAGGAGGATCCCATAAAAACACAATAACCAATGAGGAAACGGCGAGGATCGGGGCATGATCTCCAGTCGGCGTCACAGTAAGCTTGCAAGGTAAGATCAGGAGATGAAGCAAAGAAGAGACCAAGAGAAGGACAACCTTTGAGGTATTTGAGTACATAGAGGGCAGCATCCCAATGAGATTGAGTAGAGGATGAGACAAACTGGCTTAGTTGTTTCACGGCATAGGAAATCTTTGGTCGAGTGAGATTAAGGTAAAGGAGTTTCCCAACTAGCCATCTAAACTTATCAGGATCACCCATGGGAGAAGAAGAACCCTTAGATAGATGCATCCCGGGGGGAAATGGTGTAGAGACAGGTTTGCAACCCATGAGACTAACAGACTCGAGCAAATCTAGGATGTACTTACGCTGGCTGAGAGAAGTACCATCCTTAGGCAATGTTTGATAGCCTGGATAAAGGCATATTAGTAAATGTATCCAGCAAGAACCGTGTGTTTGGTAGCCATTGCTCGTTCACGCGCGGCCCGGTCTTAACGCGAGGCCCGGAGTGTAATTTACTGATTCGGCTGGACAATGTATCCGACACCCCCCTCGGTTACAGTTTCTGGCGTAGCAATCTTAGTATATATGCCTTTATCTAGGCTACCAAACATTGCCTAAACTAATTTACTTATTCCAGAAGTTAGTCTACCAAATAAAACAATTTACCAAACAGATGTGTGAAACAATCTTAGTATATTTATCTTAATAACCAAACACACAATTAAAATAGCTAATACGCAATTATCTTTCAAAGCAATCCAAATTTTATTAATGTGGGTATATCCGTACCAGTATACCAAACATTACCTTACCGTTAGCTATTTCTACCCCAAGGAAGTAACGAGTAGACCCCAAATCTTTGATAGAAAAAACAGCATGGAGGGCATTCTTAAGAGCAGAAATAGAATCAAGATTGGGCCCCGTAATTAAAGTATCATCAACATATACTAAAAGAGCAAGAAATGGGTCACCACGTCTTTCATAAACAAGAAATTGTGATCTGGAGATTGAATAAATCTAAGGGAAAACAAGAGCTTACTGAATTCGATGTTCCATTCCCTTGAAGCTTGTTTGATTCCATAAAGACTTTTGATGAGTTTGCAGACTTGGTTCTGCTTTGCTTTGGTAAAACCCTGTGGAGGAAGCATGTAGATATCATCACTCAAATGGCGATGTAAGAATGCATTGTTTACATTTATTTGGTGAAGAAGCCAAGAATAAGAGGTAGCCAACACAATCAGTAATCTGACAGTGACTAGCTTGGCCACTAGTGAAAAAACATCTTGATAATCTAACCTATACTCCTGCTTATAACCCTTGGCTACCAAGCGAGCCTTGAAACGCTCCACAGATCCATCAGATTTTAATTTAACTTTATAAACCCATTTGGAGCCAATTGCATTCTTCCCAGGAGGTAAGTTCCCAGGTATTGTTGGATTCAAGTACTAAGAGCTCTTGATCCATAGTTGTAGTCCACTCCACATATTGGCTAGCTTCTTTATAGGAATTAGGTTCTTTCAAAGTATCCACATTGAGAAGAAAGGTATAGAAAGATAGTGTGAAAGAAGGAGAAGAAATGTAGAGAAAGGTTAGTGGAGTGAGGGTAAAAGAGCAATAGGCTGAAGACTACAATTCACATAACAAACATAATCCCTTAAGTAAGCTGGGGGGTGTGTATGTCTAGTGCTTCTGCAGGGTAAAGGTAGAGGAGAGGGAGAAACAGAAGGAGCTGGTGTAGAAGAAGCAGTGGGAAGAGGATGAGTAGGAAAAGAATTATCAAAGCTAGGAAAAGGTGACAGAGGGGAAGACTCAGAACATTGAAGAGGATAAGACTATGGGAAGAACATCAGTCGACAATCGTCAGTTCACCAAGCCCCATGAAAAACTTCTCTTCCAACTGAGACCACTATTATGCCCTCAATCAAGAACTAATCAACCAATTAGTTGCACTCCAAATTAAAAACTCCAACTAACCATCGGAGAAGCAACCACTCAGTTGAAGCCCACAACACCAGGATCACAGTCTAAGTGGAAACAATCGAGAACCTCTAAGTGCCGAACTAAGCCCAATATGACCCTACGAGAAAAGAAAACTGAACAAAGGTAACTAAAGCCAATCAAGCTCGGCACCAACCAGCTCACTACAAACCGCGCCAACCTCAGTTCAGCTCATATCATTATTCAATCGGACTGTATCCCAACTGAATTAAGGATAAGTTGTTAAATTCAAAACTTATTAACTTTATCTTAATTACATTTAGTACCGTTGTTATTATTTAATGTTTTCAATGCTACATCCAACGACTAGGGTTAAGAGACGGTTCGGATTCCACAAGCTCAACCCTTCGATCACCGTGCTCTAATCTAATTCAGCCAAGTGGCAATCCGTAATGATGATCTTAAAGGAAAACTCACACGCCAAATCTCCAAAAATATCTTACCATTTATGGAAACCAACTCAAATTTGAATTAATCAATTTTTAGCCGTTAGATCAAAAAGAAGAGATCAAGCTTGAATGGTAAAGATGAGATAATTTAATTCAGCCAATTGGTTTTTTCAAATCAACCAATGGCTGAAAAGTCACGCACTTGAGTACTCTCGATATGCATGCATGCAGAATTCCTTAAATGGAGCTCATAAAGCTGAATTCATATTACACTCTATTCTGTAAACTCACTTCATCTTCTCCACTCTTCCTGAAGCTCACATCCCATTTCATTCCTCTCCGCAGACATGACTAATCCCAGATTCAGCGACCTCAACTTAAAACTCCTCATCAAGGAGCTGAAGAAAGACAAATTCTTGCGCTTGGCTGCAATTCTACCATTCGTCCCTCATGAAGCTGGCATTCACCTTATCAAGGCACTCGAGACAACTGGCCTCATTTCATTCTTTGAAGCATACCCATGTAAACACTGGCTGGCTCACATCGCTGAGTTCTATATCCATACCGAGACTATTTGAGACACAATAGTTTCCCACGTTAAAAACCAAATGGTGATCATTACTCGTCAGTACATTACCGACCTATTCCACCTACCGATTGACAACCTAATGGTCGAAGCACTTAACCTGCCACATCGAGATGTATTTTGGCGACAATGGCAGGCCCCCCAACGTCAACAAATTTGACTTTACTCACAAAGTAAAGCAAAGTCTCAAGGCTGAGTATGCCCAATAACTCGACATTGTCGTACACATTATGCACGGCAACGTCAAACAAACCAGTTTGTCCCACGCTAAGGCCCGCATCTTAAGAGCTCTATTCCACGGATGCAAAGCTGATTAGTCTACCTTCTTCTTCAATCAACTAAAAGAGAAAGTTATTAGAGCAAAAATCGACCTTCGAACTGGTACGTACACTAAACTAGTCGGATTTTCTCAATGAATCAGTCACAACCTAGAAGTCCAATTGGGTTTGTCACCCGACCATAGTGAACTAATTACAAGAAGAGACTGGCTGCCTACAGTCTACAAGCTGGAAGAACGAGCTTCAAGCTCCTCTTCCAACAAGGAATGACAAACTGAGAAAGCTAGAGAAAAGTGACCGATCGCTCAAACTGACCATCTCGCTCCCTCAGCCAATCAGTCAGACATCCAGTTCACTACTCCCCTCCATTCAGTTCAACCCCTATCCAACTGACTCTATTGAAGCTGCATTTAAACAAAGTCTTGAGTAGTAGTTAAGAGATTAATTCGGGGTCCTTGAAGAGATAAGCCCTCCTATGTTCCAACAACTGAGGCGATATCTCCAATGACATATCTAGAGATTCCAAGTGGATGATGTCTTCATGCTTCACCTTGTGCAATCAAGAAGATCAGCCTACTGGCTTCGTGAAGCCAGCTAGAGTCAGGCCTGGATCAATCACCCATCTACAATGCCACCCACCATGGCCGAAATAATAGACCACATGATCATGCGGATCTAACAAGATATTTCAACAGAAGCTCTTGCCCCGACTTTCGGCTCTTCAAACTCCTCAATAATACTGTCTTTGGGAGAAATCTGTATTCTATCTGATGATAAGCTTTTTGCAAATCTACCATTCATGGGCTTCTCCGATCCCTTATTTTCTGATATCCCAGATCTTGATGACCACCTGCCCATGTCAAAAGACCTAGGCTGGCTCGCTCCTTCTCAGCCCGCGGCCTCACCTCTGCCCACATACACTGATGTCTTGGCCACAGCATTCACTTTAACCTCGATCATTCCACCACTACACTCAATGCAGTTAGTTCAACTGTCAACTTTTTTGGAGGATGCCAAAAATGGGGAAGGAATACATGATGAAAATAATAGAAATGGTGGATACAAGGGAAAAGGCCATTATTAGTTTCAGGGGGAAGAAGAAAGTGAGTCAAGTAAGAGAAGAAGGACTTTACTGAAGCATGAAGACTTAAGCAGCCTATAGCCTATGTATAAAGTTTTGTAATTATAAAATCTTTATCTCAAATGAAAGGAGAGTTTTCTCAAAAACACCTACCTTTTTGACATCATCAAAAATGGGAAAATTGTTAGGCAAAATCATGTAGATGAGGGTTTTGATGAAATGTCGAAAAACTAAAAATATAAAGTTAGAGAAAATTGAGCCAAGTTCACCCTGGAACTTAACCAAAGAAAACCAATGAAGAAAAAGGACTTGATCAGTTGCCAAAAACAAGTTTAGTTTGTAAACTAAACTGAAGTAGATTCATCAAGATCAGTGTGTAAATCAAACCGAAGAATCAAGTTTAGTTCACAACTCAAATTGAACTGAAGAGAAAGCTATCAAACAAGTTCGTCATAAAGTGGAATTGAACTGAAGAGAAGGCCACCAAACAAGTTCAACACGAGGCGTCTGAACTGAACGGTCTCAAACTGAAGATTGTCACGAGCTGAAAAATCTCACAACTGAAGAGCGAGGCTTCTGAGCTGAAGCTTCTCGAACTGAAGGAAGTCAAGCATAATGCAACTGAAAGATGCTGCAAAAGTCAACTCAGACTTTAATGCTAAAAGGAGCCCAATCTCTCAAATAGCTCCCTGCATCAACAAGATAACAAGCCTTCAGTCAAGCTAAAAATGACAAATGATCATTTTTCAATTCACCTATATAAGATGAATTGAATCAAATTCCTAAGGAGACTTTTTTCGAGCAGTCAAAAAGAACTTCTTACACTATCCAAAGCTTCGCTATACAATCTATTTCTTACTAGATAGATCATTCGATTGTGTAACGCCCCAATTCTTAAAATCTAAGACGCTACACCAGATTAAATAAAGTTCCTACTTTCATAACCATTTCACCTTTAAAAGAAAATATTTTGAAAGTAATTTCTTTAAATAGAAAATTAACCAATCATCATTTGGGAAGACTTTTTAAACAACCAATCACCAACATATTTCACGAACGACCAGTCAATGTTGAAAGTCTAACATTTAAACGAGTAAAAAATGGCGGCCGAACACGTAATATTTTAATATTTTTAAATATTCAAAA
Source organism: Perilla frutescens (assembly GCA_026008535.1). Taxonomy (NCBI): domain Eukaryota; kingdom Viridiplantae; phylum Streptophyta; class Magnoliopsida; order Lamiales; family Lamiaceae; genus Perilla; species Perilla frutescens. Next base: position 45,103,139 of record BRKX01000010.1, on the reverse strand, counting down.
TATTCAGCGGAAGGAAAATACGACAAAGTATTGACCAAAGTCAACATTCAACATTCAAAATATAATTTTGAATAGTCAAAAATTTAAAGAACACATATGTCCACGCCAGTAGCCTGCATCACCTTGTACCTGAAAGCATTTTAGAAAACGTGGGCTGAGTGCCAGAAAATACTTAGTGGGCTTATCGTATTCGTCCAAACACATGTAAATATTTATAATATCAAAATCCAATAATCCAATATTTATAATCATGTCAGTGCACTTAAAAATATTTATTCAAAAGTCGATAAATCAATATTCATTCAAATGTCCATGCGCTTAGGAATAGTTATTCAAAAATGAACAATCCAATATTCATTCACAGGTTCATGCGCTTAAGAATATATATTTAGTCAAAAGCCAATGCGCTCAATTAACCATACGTGGATATAGACCCTATGTGATCACATAACTATATTTCAATATAATTTTTACCATGCTAGAATTTCATCATGAAGGTCAAATCATATCCATGATGAGCGAAAACATTCGTATATCATATATGGACGAAAACATTTTAAAAACATAAGTTTTAGTTAGCAAAACCCACCTTATAGCTATAATAGCCGAAGCCTTTACCACGTTCTTTGTAGTTTCTACGTCAGAATTTCTCTTGCATGGTCTACAAGGAGGGCTACCTCTTAGTATTATCGCAACGACCAAAAGTTGGTTCTATAATGTAAATACAAGCCTGAATAAACTTCTCACAAAATTTGAACTCAAACCTAATGGCCTAAATTAACATTTTGGACAAGATAATACTTTTTCCAAAGATTGGGGATTTAAAATTGGTATTTCACCACTTGCATTTCAATTCATAAATTCGTTAAATTATCAATTAATCACCCATCACCTCTTTAAAATAAATAACAGTCCCCAATTACTTTGAAAATACATCAAAACAACCTCCAAAATTGAAGGATAATACAAAATTTAGTTAACCAAAACTCACAGTCGATTCCACCATTCGGCCAACACCTTTTTATTTTAAATCATTTCAAATCACATTCTATCAATACACATCATGTATGTTTCATGCTTCAGCCCCCAAATATCATTAACATCTAAATAAGATTATAATTGGAGAGTTTTAGTTGGAGAAAAGAGTTAAAAACGTGCAGCAGCAGCTGCGGCCAACGACATCCTACTAATATTTTCTATCAACTTTCGATAAAAAAATGATAGATTAAATAATGTCTAAATTACGAACTGAAACCTTGAATGAGTAGCTCATAAGGAGAGGTTTCTTACCGTCTATGGCATGATAAGTTTTGATAATCGAAAATGCTAGAAATGTGCAATCGAAGTAGCAATAGCAGCACACTTTGACGTTTGACAGCAATTTTACACCACCTTTTAGCGTGATTTTGGCCAATCTAATGAATTCTGATTTATGATTGGGAGCTAGATATGTGCAGCCTGTAAGAAGAGCTTCGAAAGGTATACAGATGAGGCAAATCCGATGGTCAAATTGGCGGGAAATCTAACCGCAAGTTGGTTGCAGAGAAAGGTGGCGGGACAACAGCTCTACGCGGTTTTTGCATTTGTTTTCAACTTCCGAATGCCTATTCGTATGTAATCTTTTATAGCCGCAATATACTCGACAAGAGAAAGATAATGGTATAAATTTCATAATTTTTGGTTGTGATTTGGTGATGGAAAATAGAAAAGGAATTGTTGGCTGTCGGTGGAGGTTTTAGAAAATGAGAAAAGTAGAGTTACTATGGCCATGGACTATCTTGCTGATTTTCTTTCTTTCTTTGATGCTCCAACAACTGCACCTACACATACACACTAGCATTGATACGTGTAAGTCCTACAAGTTAACTAGCTTAGGTGGTGAGTTTGAAAGATGATAGCTATTAGTATTTTTTCTTCCATGCAACGCCTAAGTAAATATTAATGTACATAAAAATTTAGCTTTAAAAAAATAGACTTTGGAAGAGGTTTACATGGAGGATCAATTAAATTTTGACTATGATTATTAACCTAACATGAACTTAATTATTTTTCCTTGATTAACTTAGTAAGAAATAAATTTTAATTGTACAATAATAAGCTTACACTTGCAATAAAATGATATATATTTTCTTAATGTTGGGCTAGAAGCCCAAAGGCTGAAAATAAAAACGATTTGGGCTTAAATAATAAATTTCGAGTTAAACCCACTAGAGTAAGTTTGGACTCTAGGTTAAAAGTTCTAATAATCTAACAAAGAGGCCCGACTACATAATATAGTTCAATTGTAAGGTTTTGGGGTATTACAGATTGTAACCTTCAAACTGATCAAAGTTATTCAGTTTGTGCATTCTAAAGTGAAGAGAAGGTTACAAAGCTGCAATAGCTAGATATTAAGAAAAATCTATAAGATATCTAGAAAAGTCCACACGAGAAGAAAAGAGCCTCATATCTCAAAGTCAAATCCAGCTTACAATCAAGCTCCAGCTAAAGTTCTTCTCAAAGATCAACATCAGCATTATTGCATTAACACCCGCTCAGTTTAAGGACCTCATCCAGTTGATAATCCAAGTTCAAGACCAACCCTATTGAAGATCGAAAGAAATCTAAAACCTTGTAAAGATGTCAATAGCATCTAACTCTTCGACTAAGTGTGAGCCACCACTAAAGAAACTGCCGCCGCAATAGCTATCTGTCGGAGACTGTAAGTGTGAGCTGTCGACCCTGTGTAAAGTAACTCATTATTACCAGGTTCAGCTAACCATATTTCACTGTCTAATTTGTAAAATGAACTTAAGTTATATAGTAAATTTATCCCTTCTGAGAAAGGAAGAGAGGACGTAAAAGTTTTAAGATTTCGAACCTCTATAAACCGATTGTGTGCTGTACTTTTTATTTACGTGCTTTGTTTATCTTTAAAAGTTTACACACAAGCTCACACACATAACTAACACTACATTGTGAGAACTGAAAATAGACAAGTAATCTAGGCTAAAACGAGTCAAGGGCCCCAAAGAATTCCACACTTATTTTTTAGTTTGGAAAATAATTTATTCACCCCTCATCTAAATTGAACACAACTCATCCGGGACCATCATATATGTCTGACAATATATATGGGTTAAGAATCCGAACTTTGTGGATCTTTCTTCTCTCACTTAAGGTCAGAATAGAGAACAGTATCCTATCGTGATCCTCCTTAATACACAAATCAGTGAACTAGAATAATCAACTAGTCAAGATAAACTAACTATCAGATTATTCTATGATGTACTGATGGTGGGTTCAGGACCATCTAAGCCATGAGCCTTTTAATATATTTTAAGTAATCCGATGATATAATCTTTACCGTATGTATACCCACACACTGTATCATCTATAATGCAAGTATATGGAACTGGCAGATAAATATAACAATAAATAAATGCACACAATGACTGTAATAATTTATTCAATCTATATCATCAAAAACATTATAGACTATATACAAAGATAAGTCTTCCAGTATACAAGACTAACAAGAGTATGACATGATACTCGGAAAATGAGATCACCTATGTAAGTGAGAAGTGGGTCGCTTCTAACGATATTTATAAATTCAAAGAGGTTGTCCATAGCCCGAAACGGTCATAAACATGAGAACAGATAATATTTGAGACATTGTTGTCCCAATCCTACTGTCTTAGATATACTAAGGATGAATAGTTCAAGGCATCGTGCCCATTAATCAGCTTGTATACTCGATAGTGTTGGAAGATGGAAGGTTCAAAGTCACAAGCTACCTATCCTGTTGCAGTTATGTCTCTTGAGGACTGGGTTGCTTGTCTGTATTTATGCATGCACTATTTCCACTTATGTGGGGGATTGTTGGAAAATTAGATGTATGAGTCGTGACTCTTTTTATCTGATTTTTGGTGACTAAGTTATTTAATTAATTTTGGAGGAATTAAATAGCGTGCGATTGTTCTATATTTGTAGTAGATAATCATAGTATTTTTATTTTCTCAAATTCAATTTTCGATGAGTGAGAAATTAATTGTTGAAAACGGTCACACAATTGGGCATTTATGGTGTGTGGAAAAATGTGCTTAAGGCATATTAATGATCCCACATTAATTTCTTAACCTAGTTAAGAAGTGTATTTAAGTGTATTAACACTTAAGTGTAATATCTAAAATGGACAAGGATGTGGGCCATGAGCCCACATGCGCACACACGTACGTGCCTGCCCGTGCCCGTGCCTGTCTCATTTCTTCCTCGAACATGGATCTTGGAAATTGGACTTTAGGCGTACGTAGGATTCTGGGGCTTAGCCATTACAATTTTACGGCTCAGAAACGGACGGGTTGGACAATCGATCCGATCTGCGGGTGCACTTGATGGTTCACGTCTGGTCTCAAAGTTGTAACTCTCACCTGGACTTCAAGAGGTAGCAGGAGAAGATGCTCTTCTACCTGACCACATTAGGAGTTATAGCCCATGTGAAAGAAGACACTCCAGTTATTGCAGAAAATGAACCGGACGTCAACAAATGAACGACGTATGACCAATGGATCAACAGTGATTTCTTATGTAAAAATTACATTCTGAATGGCTTAGTTGATAGTTTATATTTTGTATATGCCAATATAATAAGTGCAAAAGAATTGTGGAAAGCATTAGAAAAGAAGTACAAAACGGAGGATGTCGGAACTAAAAAGTTCGTGGTGGCAAAGTTCCTCGACTACAAAATGGTTGACACCCGGTCAATGATGGATCAACTACAAGAGATTCAACTTATTGTGCACGATGTTCATGCTGAAGAGATGGTCCTTCCAGATACTTTCACTGTTGCTGTAGTGATTGAGAAGTTGCTACTATGTTGGAAGGACTTCAAGAGTTATTTCAAGCACAAATAAAAGAAGATGACTCTTGAAGATCGTGTGGTTAAGTTTCGTATTGAGGCTAATAACCGAAAGACGGATCCGAGTCCATGAGTCCCGATCGAGGCCAAGGCTAACGTGATGGAACATGGTGGATCATCAAATAGCAACAAGAGAAAGCATCTGAGTCAAGTTGACAAAGGGAAGAAGCCAATAACAAGGTTCAACGACAACTGCTTCAACTGTGATAAGTCGGGGTATAAGTCCAAACATTGTACGGTTCCAAAGAAGAAGCGTACCAATTATGGTGCGCACATGGCTAAACACAACAACAAAGGGAAAGACTGTCAAGATGATTAGAATGACGATGACTTGGCTGCGGTTGTGTTTGAAGTCAACCATGTGGACAACCCGAGGGTGGAGTTTCCTCTAGTATAGAGTGGTGCCTATAAATAGGACATTCCAATATGCAGAAGTTGTTAATTGTTTAGTCTGTAATTGTGTTATTTTAATTTATTTATTTTATCGTATTTAGTATTTATTTTATTTAATTTTATATTGTTATGTGTTGCTTTTATGTGTTTATTTGTGCTTATTGCTCTAATGGTGGATTATGCCAAGTATTGCAAAAGCTTGAGCTTTTAATCATAAAAATAGGTATTTTATAGCAATTAGGTGGCAAGTGCAAATCGAGTAATTAAGCTGGATTGTTTAAACTGGGAGATCAAGATTTTAAAAGGAATTGAGAAAAAAAAGCACCCGCGCGGGCGGGCACCAAAAATGCCGAGAGCCTCGCGCCCCCGAGCTCCGCCGCGCTAAAGGCCCCCGCGGGGCTAGCCCCCGCCGCGCCTGCCCCCACGGCGCCCTGCAGCCCGCCGGCGCGCGGGCTGCTCTCTCTCCCTCTCGGTCCAGTTTTTCCCATGTTGGTTGCAACTCCGCTCCTTTTCACTCCAGTTCCAACTGATCTCATTTAAATCAGTTCAAGGACTCTTTTGAGCCATTTTTAATTCCTAGAATTTGTAGCTTATTATTACCTAAACCTCTAGAGTGGACTTTTTGGCACCAAATCTTCCACAAAATCCCCTTCATTAATTGATCTCTTACCATCAACTCCCATCACCTTTTCTCTTTTGCTCTCTCTCTCTCTCTCTCTCTCTCTCTCTCTCTCTCTCTCTCTCTCTCTCTCTTACGATCTCTCCCCTCTTTCTCATATCTATTGGGGGATTCACCCACCATCTAATAATCATTCATTCCACTCCATCCTCTCCATTCTCTCTTCACACACACTACACACACTAAATCTCTACACCATTTCTTCACCATTTTCACACCCTCACCTTCACCAAAGAGAAGAGGAGAAAGGGAAGAGCAAGGGGATCAACCAATGGAGACGAAGAAGAGACGAGACGGATGACGACGAGCCATCCGCGGAAGCTAAGCTCGGAGGAGGTTTATCTTGTGTTTTTCTTTACATTTCTTGGATGTTTGTGGGGATTTGTCCCAAAACTCTTGAAGGATATACAATATTGTAGAAGTTATCTTCATTTACATTTGATTTATGAGATGATGTTCTTCTATAGTGTTTGCATATTTTTGAGCATGTTTAGTGGCTAATCTCTCTATTAGGGGGTAGAAGATCGATGTGGTTTTGATCTATGCTTGTTCTTGTTGATTGTTGTTGTTGGAATCGTGCTTTTTCATGTTTAGGTACTTGATCACTACTTGAACATTGATAGGATTTAGAGGAGTCTTGATTGTGAATCTAAATCCGGAAATTGATTCATTCGACGTTAGGTAGATGGGGTTCCTAAGCCTAACATGTTAATCTTGCTTGTACAATATAACTAAGAGAGGTTTAATGGAGAGACGGTGACAGTAATTGAAGTTAAACTAATCGGAAGAGTCTATCGTATTTGTGAGAATAGCATTATCAACTTGAATTAAGCATAGTGATAAAACCATTGAGAGAGTCTACACCCTAATACCTTAATCCAACCTATTTCCTCTAATCTTAATTCAATTTGTGCATTTGCGTTCACTTGTCTTATTTGATTGTCTATTTTAAATTCCTAGCTTAAATCATCATCAAACCCCCTTGTTAGAATGTTTAGATTTTATTTTAGTTGTTTTGTTAAAAGCATGTGTAGTCTTTAGATAGTTCTTTCACATAAAGTCTTCCTTGAGAGATCGACTCGGGTTAAGCTTGTTACTTCTACAATTGACCCCGTCCAATTGTGGGTGTGGTCCTAAGTAGTGTCTAGTAAGCATAAACCGGAAATTATAAATAGTAAATTTAGACCACAATCATTAATACATTCACCATCATATCTTGCATTGTTCTTCATTCGTGTCTGCTCCCAGTCTTGACTTTGTCTAGTTCGCCGAAGCCTTGCCAGAATTGTGGTGCTACTGCTTGAAGGACAAAAGTCATTTCATCTTTGCGAGACAACACGCCAAACTATGAGCACTAACCGGGACGTATTTGTCTTGCAGAGAGAGGTCCCCTCGACTTAGCTTACCGAAGATCTTGTTTGTTTAAATTTGGTTTCAATTCAGTTTCTTGTATTTGTTTCTACTCTGTTTTTATTTCTTATATTCTTCAAATCATTGTAAATCCAGAAGCAGTGTAATTGTACACAACATCTTGTACACAAGTGCAATATTAAACCTGTGAATCTCCAACACTAAATTTAAAATGGGAAAAAGAATAAAGAAGAATATAGAAGATCAAACACCATACAATAATTAATAAGGTTTACCTTGATAAACAATTCAGGATTCACCACCCCTGTTGCCTATGCAGAAGTACATGAATTACTTGTTAGAAACATGTTTGTTTGTCTTTTTCAATAGGAACGCAACAATTCCATATTGTTGCAATTGCAAATATATGTGAATCAAGAGACTAAACTAACATAACAAAATTAAGCAATTTACGAATAACTAATAAATCAAACCACGTCATTACCATAGAGACTATATCCTAGCACTTAGTACGTAGAGCTATTTCATTTCCGGGTTGTCCACGGAAGATTCAGCATCTTCGGGTTGATCCAGAAATGGTTAGAAGCCACGAGCTCGAATAATCTGATCCTTGATCATTTGGTCAGACAGTCCCCATTGCTTCAGCTCGTCAATGTGGTGATGAGCAAGGTTGTATTTGCCACCGGCTCCAAGCGGCAAGACCCGGTATTCGCAGTTTGGTGGATTGATTAGGCCCTCAAATTCATCAACAGTCCAGTTGAACAATTTCATGAGTAAGAGAAGAATAATCAGTCCGTGGGAGACTATTATCAAGTTCAATTCCTCTGATTTGTTGGATTCCATCTCCCTCCATAGCTCTTCCACAAAACCTGATGAAAAATGTAGATTTGAACAATGCAGTTTTTCAATTCAGAAATACCATAAACATAACTTAACTAAGAGTCTAAGACTTGTTGATTAATTAGGAAATACACAATTGAAACTGCTCACGACACATGTTAAATTAAAACAAAATGTCTCTCTACACAATTAGGATAAAACTCCATTCTTTTAATTGGGTTTAATTAAAAAGATTAGCAACTGAGCCATCTTAATGTAAACTACGCCAAGTCTCCTGTGCATCATGGTGTATGGGTCGGCCATCAGACAACCCGCTCCGATCCGGTTTGACCCGCTTCCGACCCGCCTCCAAAAAAAAAATTCGCCACCCATAGTACCATTTTGATCACTAAGTACAGTAGTACCATTTCGTGTTTTTTTGTGTTTTTTAGGGTTTTTTTTTTTGGTTTATTTTGTGTTTTTTGGGGGTGTTTTTAGGAGTTTAGTTTGTGTTTTTTGGGGTGTTTTTAGGGGTTTATTTTGTATTTTTTAGGGTTTTTTAGGGGTTTATTTTGTGTTTTTTAGGGTTTTTTGGGGGGTGTTTTTAAGGGTTTATTTTATGTTTTTTAGGGTTTTTTTGGGGTGTTTTTAGGGGTTTATTTTGTATTTTTTATGATTTTTTTGGGAGGGGGTTAGGAGTTTATTTGTGTTTTTTAAGGAAAAAAAAAACAGAAAAAAGAAAAAGAAAAGCGAAAAAAAAGGAAAAAAACCGTAAAACAAAAAAAGAAAACAGCAAAAAAAAAAAAAAAAAGCCGGCGCGTGGGCGCCACGCATCCGTCTGATATGCAGTGGGGGATGGTGCACCGGAGACCACCCCTTTAAACTATTAATGTTAAATTCTTGTTCCAACTTCCAAGTGTTCATACTCTTTCTTAGAAACACCTCATAGCAGACATTTTACTATGTATTGCCCGTATTTTATTTCATAGTGCACTGTGCACACATTATGTATTGCATACCATACATCTTCATTAATATATATGTGAAAGGTACAAAATTAGAGTAAAATAACTCATTGCAACGAGAATAAAAACTTAATTATGCCTTTTTAATGACATATCCGAAGGCGTGATTTGAATAAACCTTGCTTTGATGTTATATCTTTGCGACATGCTAAATCAACTTATAAAAAATAAAAATTCAGAAAATGAAATAAAAATAACTATGAGAAAAAATCATACTAGAAACTCTGTCGTAAACATCGGCGGCGGATTCTCCATGAGGAACTCTGTAGAAGAATTTGCCATAGCTATTCCTCTCTCTCTTCATCTTCCTCATTTCCTCCACATTCTGAAAATTCCCAGAATGCTGTTCCCTCAATCTGCAGTCTTCGCGAATTCCGACGATTTTATCGGTCGTGAACGTTTCTCCTCGTCCGATCATCTCTTCCATGGTTGCTCTGGTTCGATTCCAAGGCGAAACGTAGAAGAAAATCTTCCAATTTGCGTTTTCAGAAACGATTTCTCTGATTTTTGAGGCAGCCATCTTAGCCTGAGCGACGCCTCTTTCGATTAATTTGATTTTGTGATTTGGAACGTATTCGAGAACTCTTTCGTCTTCGTTCACTTCGCATTCGCCATGGCGCACCAGTATGATGCGCTTCGGCAAGTGTTTCATCTTCTCTTCCAACATTATATTATAGTTGATCGTCGATCCTAGAACAAACTTCTTTGAAATAATTAAGATCTTGAAGAATTAATTACTTAGATTTGTTAGGGTGCATGCGTGTATTTACAGTTGTTAGGTTTTGTCTTATTCAATTTCAGCAAGATTGAATTTGGTTTCAAGATATAAATGGAAACAAAATCTGCTTCCTTCAAAAACGAAAGATTCTTCTTCTTCTGAAAAAGTAAGAAATCTGCATACACAGCTACCGGCGGACCCAGGATTAATAATGTTGAGGGGTCCAACAAAGAATGTAAAAAAATAATATTTAAAAAATTAAAATTAAAATCAAGAGTTAATAATGTTTTTTTAAAAAGAGATACGTTTTTTTTTTGGCAAGAGCTGCATATATATAATCAATTCTTTTTCTTAATATGTAATACCATTCATATATACCAAGAATTAAAACATTACAAAGAAAATAAACATATATCTAAGAAAATAAAATAACTCAGATCCACAAACAAATAATAGTTTTAACTAACAATTATCAAGAGTTATAAATATTTAATCAAACTATTAACAATTATATATGTTGTGAGTTGTCATTAATAATCAAGTGATCATAATTGGTAAATTTAATCTAAAAGGAAATCAGAATAATATAAAATTCATAATAGTAAATAAAACTAAAACAATTCAATATAAAAAGAGTAATGCTATTTGGCCATATGTGTGGTCGGCCATAATTTATAATTATGGTATATTTTAAATATATGGTAAATAATCAATTAAAGATTTGATTATTGATTATTATGATCTTACAATTATATCCTTGTAGTCCATTTTAGAAAGTTGTTGACTTCTATCTTTTTAAAATTCAAATATTACTAAAAAAACTCTACAAAATTATATATGAATTATTAATAATAAACAATATATATATATATAATATAATTCAAAATTGACTTCCTCCAACATAATTTATAATAATTTATTAATTTTCTATTTCAATTATATTATTTAAAATAAACAATATATATAATATAGAATGTACGATTTAATGTAAATTTCAGCAATTTATTCTTATGGGAAATGTAATTCCTTCCTCATTTGAGGGTTATTATTTTTATTTTATTTTAAAAAATTTAATCACACGATAATAAAATTAATTAATAAATTAAATATATTAATTGAATTAATTTTAATTGGTAGCCATGGAAGTTTGCATTCATTATTGGTTGCTATCATTGTTCTCCTTTTTCAAATAGGCTATCGTTAATTGGGTAATGTTTAGAATCATTTAATTAAGTTGATATTATGTTTACTTGGTTAATATATTCAATTTTTGATTGAGTAATTGTTTATTTTGATAAATATTTGAAAAGAAAACAAATGAAATTTCGACATAAAGAAAAAATTATAACTATTAATATTTCAGTAATGTTATTTTGCACAATTTGATCCAACTCAACAGTGGCAAATTTATAATATAAACAGATAAAATTATATATTAATTTTGACTAAAAATTTAACAAGTTCTCTACATGAAATTCATGTTGATCTCTCTCTTCATTAGTGTGTACATTAATTATCTATGAACAGTTTCACATAATATTATTTCCAAAATAATAACCAATTCCAAAATTCTAAGTTATCTCCAAACTGAAATCCAAATTGGAACTAAGGCATGCAATTGCAAATTCGATCATTATATTTAAATAATAGTTAAAGATTAACATTAACTTGTATATAATATAAATTTTTATTTTTAAGAATACTAGTATTCGACCCGCGTGGTGCGCGGTGGCGATTGACCAGTATAGCGTTATTTAGTCCAATTAATATCACATTGAATTTTTTTATAATTATTTTGTATATAATATTTCTCGCATTGTATTACAATTTTTTTTTAACACAAAATTAGATGTGGATTAATTCAATTATATCTAATAATAATAACTCAGACCCGATTAAAAAATATCATGATCCGTTTGTTGCATGAAATACATTTTATAATATTGAATAAAATTATATTTACTTGAGCTATTGAAAATAAAAATATAACATTTTCACTCAAGAACCTAGTAGAAAATCACCCAATAAAACGATCTCATTACAAATTAAAATTTTTTTAAAAATAATTCACATACAAATCACGTATTAATCTCTTCATTCACTCACACCCTCACCAACATAACTCTTATGGAAAACATAAGCCAAACACCACAAACATGATCAGACAAAAAAATTAAATAAAAAATCAAACTATCAAGAACCAAGCAAACACAACATATTCCATAATTCACACACCTGAGAAGGAATATTATCAATAAAAATTTAACAAATCAAAATCATAAACAATTAAGCAAAAAATAGTGAGATAAAGATAAAATAAATAACTACTGAAAAAAAACTTAGGCATTGCGTATAAAAATATTTTTTCCTAATAAAAGCATAATGATTGACGTAAGCAAGATAAATTCCTCCAATAGCAGCCTCTGCTCAAAGTTATTTTATATACATTCTTTGCGGCTCATCAATGGCCATGACCTTCTATGATGCATTGCATACATGATACAACATTCTACTTTTCTCCTTCAAGATTCCGGTGAACATTCTCTTTTCTCCTTCAAGATTTCGGTGAACACGGGTCTGAACCCTTTGTCGTTGAGTTTTCTTGTGATGATAAATTTTCTGCACAATCTTGTAATTGGTATGCATTGTTAGCCAGACACCAAAAACAAATAGGACAAAATTAATTAACACTATATCTATACAATACAGACGATCAATCGCAAAACGTAAACAAACTCGAGCCTAAAATATCAAATAATAATTTTCTAAAAACAAAACCATATAGATCATATATTCAAGTAAGAGAATAACCAAAGATATTAAACCATATATTATGTGCTCAATTAAGCCCATGTATGATGATCAGAATACCCATGAAATATAAAGACCATAATGAGTAAACAATTGGAATTGTAAATGAAAAGAAGGCTGTTGTCGAAGAATTAAAAGATACATATAGACATGAGGGATGCAAACAATAAAAAGTAGGACTAAAAAATTAGAAATGGCGAGAACTTAATATTTAGATACTTTTAATCTAACATTGAAGCTATACCTTTCACCATAAACTCAATAGTGAAAGAGTCAGGTTTTAAATACATTAAATGCTTATGGCTACTTGCATGTCAATTACAAAACATTTTTAGCATAATATTGCAACATTTTATTTCACTTTTAAAAAGTATAATTGAACTCGCAATTCACATAAATATGTAAATAATAGCTCGCAACTACATTGCTCTTCCAAAAAGCAATCTCAGAAAGTTGCATTATTGAAAACTCATGGAAGTTATATGAATATATATACACACACATATATACACATACATATATACATATATTTCAGGAGGGAAAAAAGCTCTCAGAACTTATTCGAGATTCTAGAGGATAGTCTGCTGGAGGTGAGCAAAACAAGTAGCAGACAGAGCTCGCCCAAGTGACTTTTGAGTTGATTGGAGTAAGCACTAATTTCTAGAATATGAGACAGGAGGTGGATGTCTATGTGCATTGCTGATCACTGCAGTTTTAGACTTTAGTACCTTTCTTATATATGCACCAATTTGGTTTTGATCTTCAACCTGATCAAATGAATGCAGGCTATTAACATATTGTTAAGAGTGTATTAGTTGAATAGGGATAAAAAATGACATGATTTAGTCTTGGAACTACCCCAACTCCGGCCCCACCCTTCCATAAGAATATTTCGCTTACCAGACCATACTTGTGGGTATTAAGACATGCTACGGTCTGTTTGGCTCTTGGCTAACTAATGCTCGACTGTGTTAATAAATCTGAAACTATAATTTCTCAAGGTTAAACTTTAGTCATAATATATACATCGTGTTTATGATCAATCATACTAACCAATGAAATCAATGAGTCACTTCCAATTCTAATCTTGCTAAAAATGAAATTTCAGTTATCACCAAAAGCATGACTATGATGATGCAGAAACATATGCAAACACTCAACAAAGTTTGAGTTTCTGAAGCAAAACCGCTTAATTCTAGGATCACAATTCCACTAATATAGAACTTTATTAATGTAACAGTCCAATTATTATACTGAAATTATTCGAATAGAAGCGTCCAAAAACATATTCAGAGCTATGTCATGCAACAACCAAAATGTACCAAATCATACCTGAGTTCACTGGAAACCACAACCTACAGAAAAGAGCATTCCGTCTCACTTTGAAGAACATCGACTACTTGAACTAGCTTCTATCCTCCGTCACCATCTCAATCACCTCCGCCAGAGCCTTGCGCCTTACCGTGCCCTCCACATCTCTTAGATCATACTTATCAACTAAATCATACGCTGGTTGTGAATCTTCTTCAGGGACAATCAATTCATCTTACTTGGCACACAGAAACCAACAACAATATAAGAAACTAATATAAATTGTTAAAATCTAGAATTATAAACTCAAATCCAAATTCATAAGGAAAGAAAAAAAATAACTAAAAATCACCTTGGCTCTAAAAAAAAAGCCCAAACATGTCTATGGTTATTATTGCTTCAGCAGCCTCAGGATTTAAGGTTGTCGATATAACTCTCATCTGCGCATCGATCATTCATTGTCTCTCGCGCCCGAAATCTGCTGTTCATTCTATTCTGCCAGAAAATCACCACCACTTTTTTTTCTCTGAAAAATTTTCCACTCCCCTCCCCAAACATCATGTCCCATTCTCCTCCATCTGTTTTGTAGCCCTAGGTTTTGTTTGAAGTTTTCGAAAAAAGTTGAGTGAAAAAGTTTGGGTGTATAGATTTTTGGGTATAACGATTTTGTGGTGGAAACTTAGGGTATTCATGTTTTTAAAACAATAACCGCTACAGTCGTGGTTCCATCCTCACCCTAATTTTGGGAACAATTTTATTTGAAATTGGTCCATTATTTAAAAATTTAAAAAATAAAATAAAACTGATATTCTACTCAGCACACACGTTGCAGATTTTTAGTTAAAAAATTGACCATATAACAGAATCTAATTTACAAAATTGCCATCAATTTGGAGGCAAAATTGGATTTTTCTGTTTTTATATATAGTATAGATATAGATATCTTGTTAGCATTACCATTAGTATATTAGAATTAAATAATGCATACTCAACTACAAGTTCTATCATAGTTAACATTTTATATGCTATACACTATTTCTAGGTATATCAATTGTAATTATAGCTAGCTTAGTATATATAAATAAAATATGAAAAATACATTATTTGATAATATATTAAAGATATGATTTATTTAATACAATTATATATTTATTGTATGTATGTATATTATTATAGATTAAACGGTCTTTTTAATCAGAATCATTGATCAAGTTTTAAAATATTTATTTGAGTTTTAAAGAAATTTTATTAACTTAGACGATTCTGAAAGGTATGTTATTATCGATCCGAAACATTAGAAATGAAAATCATCAATTTTAAATTTTAATTATTGAAACTATCAATTTTCAATTTTGATATAGTTTAGATAATTATATATATAGTCGAATAATTTGTACAAGTTATATAATAGTTTTATTATAGTTAGAGATCGAAAAACAAATTACTATCGGTCTAATTTTGATATTTTTATTTTAAAATTTTTTAATCAAATTTAATAGGTAATTAATTAGTAATGATTTTTTCATTGAAAATTAATATAAAATAAAAATAAAAATAAAAATAAAAATAAACTCCTAAAAAAGTATGTATTGCACTATTGTGTGTGTTTTTAGTTTCAAATTTGAAAAAAGGTGAAAAATCCTATGACAAATTGCCTCAAATTTTCTTCTACGCATGCACCTTGTATGATGTTGCAATTTTTTTTTATAATAATTTGTTTATTTTTTCAGACATTTTTATGAAATATGTGAATATTTAAAAGATGCAAGTAATCACTTTCTAAAATAGAATATAAATGCATAATTGAAAAATCATAATAATCAATAATCAAAATTTGAATTGATTACTTACCATATGTTTAAAGCATACCATAATTATGAATTATGGCCGGATAGCATTATCCATATAGAAAGGCCGTAAAATGTGATTGCAAAAATTAAATCCAAGTATTTTTTCCTTAATGGAGACAAATCTCACTACTACAATAAACCATATATTAAATTTAAAGGTAGAGCAAAAAAGGACAAGATTTAAGTATGAGAAGCAAGAAATAACAATAAATTTAATTTGAACATAAGTAAATTTTATGTAAATATTAACAAAGAAAAATATAAAATATAACAAATCGTTTTGTATATGTATATTTTACCTTAATTAATAGAATAATATATATACTGTAAATCTATAATTAATATGTTCTAATTTTAAAAATATTAGTATTTTTTTATTGACAATCTAAATCTGAATGTATGTATAAAATAGTCGTATTTCAAAATTTGCATATTTGGTTAAGATCGTTACCATATTAACTAAGAAAAATTGGGTACCATCTATTTTTGGTATGTCTATTTCTATGAATTGTTATTAAAATATTATTATAACATAATATTTTTAAATTTATAAAGTTATAAAAAATTATATTTGCATCGTACAAGTAAAAAAATAATAGTTAAAATATAACATTGGAAAGTTTTAATATCTAATTTAATACTCTCTTTGTTTCAAATTAATCACTGTTTTAGAATTTTATTTGTTTCAAAATATCTATCCTTTATAATATTTTCAGTCTCTCAATTTTAACATTGCATTAATTATCAGGGATAGATAGATAATATGCATTTAATTATTAGGAAAATATTTCTATATATTTATATGATTTGATATGGGGTGGAAAGAGGATTGTATATTTGTCAAAGTTATTACATGTTAGTTGTGTGGTAAATTCTAGAAGGACTTGAAATTGAGGAATTATAAATTTACTTCATTAATGAAGTTTTAACTTTTACTATTTTTTTTTTGCTGCATGCAAGGAGAACGGCATTGTTGGGATTGGTGTTGTCATCCGTAATGTAGCTGGGGAGGTTGTGGTAATTTCCAGATGCAAAAGGTTATTTGCGTTCTTCAGTCATGACATTGCGGAAGGAATTGCATGTCAAGAAGGCCTGTTGCTTGCATGGGAGGCTAGTGGAAGAAGGATAATCCTTGAGACTGATAACCAATGTCTTTGTCATGATTTGCAAGCCAATAAGGAGGACCTCTCATACATAGGTGAAGTCTGCAATTCAATCAAACGGGAGGCCTTGCAGTTTGAGAGTGTCACTTTTAGCTGGACTCGTCGAATTGCAAACTCGATGGCTCATGCCTTAACGTCGTTAGCTGCTAATAATAATTCATTTTCTCTGTATACTGGTACCTTACCAGATGTTTTGATGAAGGATATTCCATCTGTTGAACACTTTTCCTCGTTCAGCAATCTTATTTTGGTTCTAAAAAAAAAACTTTTACTTTTTTGAAATTTTAATTATTAGATTGGTTGTGAGTCTCTAAAGCTCATTTTGTAAGTGTGGTTTACATATTATTACACAAGAGAAGAGAGAAATTTATCCAGTATGTATGTACCTTCGGATAGAGGTTGCAGATTATTCTGATTGTAAAAAAATAAAATAAAAGTAAAATTGCACTAATTTGAATAGCGACCAAATTAAAGTTTTTCAACTGCTGCAACAATTATAGAAATTACAAGTAAACCCACAAAACTAACAAACAACATGGATGAGAGCCCATGTGCCCTCCCTTATTACATTTCGTGTGCCATAATTATTTTTTTAATTTATTTTTAAATTTTTTTAATATACCCGACCACTAATTGGGGAACGATTAACTTCAAATAAAAATTTAAATTAAAATAAAATATAATAAATTGAAGATGTCGTAGAGAATGACACAGGAGAGGGCAATTAATAATTGAATTTCAGCAGATGATTAAAAACATTAAATTCTAGCGTGTTACGCACAAAATTAAACTCCATGTTATAAAGTTGAGGATATCTTATCACATTAAGATGACGTGTTTACGAATTATTAAAGAATTAGCCAAAATTCGATAACTAATTAGATTCTATGTATTTGTCAAATTGTAATTGGAGAAGGATTAATTATTGTATTAACCCTCGAAATAGTTGGCTATATATATACATATAACATGCTGTGCTTCTTTACAAGTACAAACTTTAATTTGATAATCAGTATTAATTTGTGTTGTTTTGTTTTTCCCGAAGATACTCGATCGCAGTCGCTAGCTAGCTGTAATCATGGCAAGAAACGTAGAGAAGAAAGATTGTGAAGAAAGTAATATGGGTTTCACATGTGAGATTTGCACAGAAGCTTCAATTCCAACTCAGAGGTTTCGCCACAATCACAGTTGTGACAATATTTGTCTCAACGATTGTGATCCCAATATTTGCCATGCCAATTGTGCTCCCAATATTTGCCTTAAGGTACGTCTCGAAACTCTCAATTGGCTCCATGATTAATTATCATAATGATTTTGTTGATTTTTGTGGCCGAATAATTTAATTTGTTGATTTTTGTGGCCGAATTCAATGGTAAGAGTTGCAATTATAAAGATTTATCTTTCTTGTGCAGTTTGCAAGCTGTATATCCCCTTTGGCTAGCAGCACCCAACAAATAATAAATATTCTTGTGTGTGCGCCTTGATTATTTGTGTGTGTTGGGCTGATTCGCGTTTGAATTTGTAATTGGTTTAAATATAAAATTTCTATTTTAGGTATATATGCCTAATTATATATATTTGCCTCTTTCGAAGCTATATATGTTTTCCTAGTTTTGGAGTTTAGGGTTAATTTAGGGTAAAGATAGAGTTGAATTTTGAGAACTACGACTTTAGAGGTTACCAATTTGAGAGTAAATCTTTTAATTCATTCTATTCTGTTGTTTGAACAGCAAAACTAGGCGAATTTTGGTATCAATTTTTGATTGAGATCTCGAAAATGATGTGATATTTGAGGCCAGAGAATATTATAGTTAATGAACACCATATATGAATCGGTTGGAAACATTAATGTAGTCTGAAATTCCAATTAAATTTACTAATAGCAAAACTAGTTAATATTTAATTTGTAGTTCATATAAGTATTGGAGGATCTAATTCAAACGTGGATTTAAATTTCAAAATAAATAAGAGGAGTCCTCTAATTAATTTGATGTCCCAATTTTTACATGAAGTGTTTGGCGAGTCACATCCAAGTCAAGGTTGATGAAAACACAGCCACCATAAGATGCCCCAGCTGCAGCAAAACCCTAAACCCGGTCGAATGCCAGCCGTTGATCCCAGCTGAGATCTTCGTAAAATGGTGTGACTGCCGCTGCAGGTCATCCGTTTCGTTATTGGAAAGCTGCTACTGCCCCTATCGGACCTGCTCCGAGCTGATCCTCAACGAGTGCGATGACACGACCAAGAAATGTGCTTGCCCGCAGTGCAAGAAGCTCTTGTGTTTCAAATGTAAGGTTCTGTGGCATGCCGGGTTTTGGTGCAGTGAGAGCTCTCAAGGATGGGATTCTGACGACCAGGAATTAGGGTTTATGATGGAGCAGAAGAATTGGACGAGATGCCCCGGCTGTGGACAGCCCACCGACCGTGTAGATGGTTGTCCAATTCTTCAATGCAGGTAAAATCGGTTAATAGTTTTTTCTGGAAAATTTATAAAAATTACTGACATTTTGCTATAAAGAATTCAATTAGGTGTCGTTAACCAGATCATCTATTCCATAATGATATTTTATTTCTTATTAGGGATTGCATGTGTATATATATATATAAGATTGCTTAAATCAAAATTAAATCCCACCTCATCAGTCTCAAGAGTTGCATTATCATAATATTTACCATATTCATCACCTATTTATGATAGTTGATTCTCTCTTTTATGTTTCTCAGATGTGGGACAAGATTTTGCCATAATTGTGGTGATACAGCATCATTGCTACATGCATGCGATCAAGAGACCAGAAGGAGTCGAAATTGCCTGTATTTTGTTATTTTTTTGCTGTTTCCTTTAATATATCTTTTTATTGATAATTTTTGGGGGTTAAAGTCGACTATTTTTTCTTTTGTTGTTGTTCTATTTTTTCCTTACGTTGGTCGTTTTAGTTTGTGGGTTTTGAGGAAAGGAGAGCAGTGGGGATTGGACCTCACACCTTACCTTTTGTAAAGAGGTGATCAGTTCACCATTAATTTAGTTGTCTCTGAAGAGATTGTTGGTTTTCTCCTTTACAGTTTATTTAGATCTGAAATTATCTTTGTAAAAGTTTTTTTGACTGAAATAATATAATTCATATTTTTTGGGGTAAATTTGTGTATCTTTATTTTTAAATATAAATATAATAGGAAATGGGAAATGCTAATTAATGTCGGGCTACTAAAACCAATTAAAACGTGAGTGAAAAAAAAAATCAATTTCAACAAGCCATATTCGTATTCTTATAGATAAAAGTTGGGTGCTTCAATTCTTGAATATTATAGATTTTTTTTAAAAATTTTATTATTTCATTCAAAAACCATCTACAAATATCGGCCTAATCCCTCACAATATTGTGATGATCTTAAACTATGCCATTGCTTTTGTCACGTAAATTTCTTCAAAGAGTCATTGAAACTATGTGTCAATAATGATTCAACAGAGCCCAGTAATTATGAATTCTAGGACCTAATTTTACCAATAAATCAATAATACAATATCGATATCCAAGGCCGATCGTAGCTATTACGTGACATGAGTCGAGGTGAAAATGAGCGCCTTCTTTTTTTTTCTTATCTTCATTGTTGTAGTTGTATTATGTTTCTTGAATTTTTACAGTTGTTATAATTTTTTATTTCATATATATTTAGATCATAAAAAGTATATATAAATAATTATTGGCATAATTAATAATCGAAAAAATAGTCTTTTTATATTTCTGGAATTTAGTAATGTTTTCATTAGAATTTAGATTATTTTGTTTTCATATTTTTGGATTTTTTTTATCCCAATAAAAACGATATTTTAAATGTCAATATATACCAACACTTTTGGGACTAATTATCACTTTGGGTACTAAAAATGTAGTTTTTCTTAAGGTTGCAAGAGATAAAAAAAAAAAAAAAAAAAGTCAAAATACAAACTTGAGACCAAACATATAAGATTTAGGACTACATGTATTTGGATTTATTTTTACGGAACCAAAAGTGAAATCAATCCTACAAAATCCCTGTAACTTTTATAAATTTTCCAACAAAAACAACCACCGATTTTAACAACATTTAAAAGCATTTTTATGGTCTATAAGATGAAGATCATAAAACACACACACACACTGCACACTACCCTGAATTGAACAAATGGACATCCATCGATATGCTCCGTGGCTTGGCCACAATTGGGGGCATCTAGTCCATTTTATCCGTTCAACCAAATATCCAAATTTCTGATCGTCAGAATCCCATCCTTGAGAGCTCTCACTGCACTAAAACTCGGCATGCTACAGAACCCTACATTCGAAGCACAAGTTCTTCTTGCACTGCGGGCATGCACATTTCTTTATCGTACGTATCATCGCACTCGTTGAGAATTAGCTCAGAGCAGTACTAGTCAGGGTAGTAGCTTCTTTTCGACGTTCAACATTTGATCGGGTTTAGGGTTTTTTCTTAGCCGGGGCATTTTACGGTGATTATGTGTTAATCAATCTTTTCGTGTATGACTAGCAAACACTTCCGCCAAAATCAAGATAAATTAGGTGCATTAATAGTTAGTATATTTAGCAAGTGGATAAAATTCTCTATCGCACGTTTGGTATTGTAATCCCTATTGCACACTCGATTTTTTTAATTTTTCTCTACGATTTCAATTTTTTATATTTTAATTCAATTTTACACTTCTTATTCAGAGTTCATTCTAACCAACTAAGGCGTATTATATATTTTTAGCATTTCATTTATAGTTTTTAATTCTTAATTGATTATTTGATAGACTAAATACTCACTGCTACAAATATACAAATAGACAAAGCTAAATAGACAATGGGTTCATTAGAAAAAGATTGTAATATTGAAATTCACAACAGTGCATTCGAAAACCGTTGTATTTGCATCCTAGTGTATAACTAAAGACAACAATTTTGTATAAACCGTTGTCATGGTGCGTTGTATTGTTTACATTTCACAACGGTTGATTTACAACAGTAGTTAAAACCGTTGTAGATTCCAAATTGTGAAATCAACATCGGTATAGTAACTGTTGTATTTTTCAATACTTCTAATGACAACGGTTAAATTTTATAGAACCATTGTAGTTATGTATTGTTAAATTATACAATGGTTTATAATACCGTTGTAACTTTGTGTTAGTAAATAAGGTGTTTTGTGAGTATTAATCTTGGTTAAACTTCATAAAAAAAATAAAATTGATTGATCCACCATTTTATATTTTTGGTTCCATTTAAAAATTTTGGGTTGTGAAAACCCTTTTATTGTGATCCTTTTTTTATTAAAACCTTTTAATATGATAATTAATTTTTTTGACTAATATTAAAAAATCGAGAAAAAGATAAAAATAATATTTGGAATAACAATGTATAAATTATAAATAACTATATATAATTGGAGTTATAAAAAATAATTTTTCATTTATGCGCATTTAATTTTAACTCCTTATAAAATATATATATATATATATATATATATATATATAGAGTATAGAGATCAAATGAGAACCAATACCCTGTGTAGGAACTAGGAACTAATATGGAGCGTTGGATCAATGATTTTCTAAGGCTCAGATCAATCTCAAAAAAATGGGGTCAAAAATGCAATATCTTAAGAATTATATTAAGTTGAGGGTATATGTGTCATTGTAACGCATATTAAAAATCTGCAGTAAATATATCTCTTCCATATATAGTGGGATTTATATGGAATGAATTTTTTTTTTTATTTTGGACGGTTTTCATAAATAAATTTTTACAGAGTTGTATCTATCGATGTTTCATATATTGTTTGCATTCTCTTACGGTTGAAGAATTCGTTCTGGATAATTTTATTGTCGGCTTCCACAAGTTCTTACTCCATCGTATAGTATCATCACTCTAGTCATCGTCTGATTATGAAAGATACAGGTATTATGTTCTCCATTAATGTATCTTTGTAGGTGTAGAGATATGAGTGGAATCTGGTACAGACGCATATTTCTGACGTTTAGCAAACTTTTTATGCATAATTAGAAAATTATATATATATATATATATATATATATATATTAATAGCAAATCGGAAATACTTTTATATACAAATACGATTTTTTTAAAATGGTTTCAATATGCTTTACATGATCCTGAGATGTTCGCAGACTATGGGTATTTAATATTTATTATAGACGATAGATTCTTTTCGTAGTTGGTTGTGGAATTTATGAAGTTATTAAAAAAAAAGTTAAAATGACATGAATTGTTGTGTGCAAAATAAGAGTGTATTTTTTTCACCAAATTCTTAATCCATCATATATTATCATCACTCTCGTCATCGTCTGATTATGGAAGATACAAAAATTATGTTATTGATTAATGTATCTTTCTCGATCACATATCTTGTTCCTCGTGACGAGATATTTCCATGAGTATTTCTCATTCGTAATCTTGGGTGTTCAAATTATTGATAGACCGTATTTTCATCAAAAAATAAAATTCTACCACTTTATATTAACTCCGAAATTGGTTTCGTCTTTTAACTAGGGGTCAAGAATCTTTTCATAATCGTGTGGTCATCGATTTCATTAAAAACAGAGTTTGTTTCACCTTCCAGTTAAATGGTATTCATTCTCTGTTTCAACTCAATACCATATATTAAAATACATCACAAATTGATTGCCACCATTTAACCTTGCATTGCTCCAAGTGTCAACCTTACCTTGTTCCAAATGTCACCTTGCATTGCTCCAAATGTCACCATGTATGACAACAGTGCCCCATGTGTCACCATATATTCCAACTAGTTGGATGCATGTCCTACACATGTCTACCATAGTTATTGGTTGAATCAAGTAGAGGGGGATGAGAAAAAGCCCAACTTTCTCCCACATTCTCTTCTTCACTAGTTTCTCTCTTTCCCTCACAGCAGCAACCTTTCTTTCCCTTCTAATTTCGACCCTCAAACCTTAACCAACAATTAAGAAATTTTACAGAGAGCTTTCCACTTTGATGTAGATGATTTTAGCCGAAGGAATCATCCAATTTGGTTCTCATATGGTCGAGAAAGAAGGCAAGCATTGCAGTGGTCGCTGTTTTCCGCCAAGCTGCATCAACGATTGTATTTTGTACATTTCGACCCTCAAATCTCCACCAGCATAGCTGAATTTTTTTTATGTGGTTCCTCTCTTCATGTATTTTGATGTTAGCCACAGGAATCGCTCGATTTGGTGTCCAAAAAGTCAGAAACGAAGACATGCAAAATTGGAGTTTCTAGCTGTAAGTTTTATCATTAGTGTAGCAGTCGTATTTTACAATTTTCGTCCTTTAAATCTCATCCATAAATTCTGAAATTTTAGTATGTTTTTCCACTAATTATTTAGTTAATTTTCGTAACTCACCAAACCCATTTATGTCATCTTTTTTCCATAGATCCAGCCATTATATTTCTATGAGATCTACATCATTATAAACTTAACTCTTTAAGGTTTCCAGAATAGGTCTCGGTTCATCGATATGATATCATTTGGTCTATCAAAGATACGTCGCAAATCGACATGTCAAATCTGCCGCAGAAATCGTTGTGTTGCGAGTGCAACTTCGGAGGCTATTTTTCGTCGATTCCTCCATCTTCTTGACTTGATTTTTGGACTGCACAATCTTTTCATATCAAGCTTTGTAGACATATTTTCAATCCATGATCCGATGTCATTTGTTCTTCCGAAATCGAGTCGTAAGTTTCCCGAAAACCAACTTGTTTCCGGTAGATTATGTCTTATGTTAATAATGCTGAATTTCATGCTAATTTACAGTCGTTATAGATTATAAAATCTAAATCCGTTTGCTGCATTGAAATCTTTGTTTCTTCTAGTATCAAAAATTGTATTTTTGAGCGAAAATCCGTTAAGTATCGAGCTCGTTTGAGCCTTAAATTTTTTGACGAAAAATCTGTTCCGGGAACAGTAAACAATATCTTTCCGGCCAATTTCAGGCCAGATTGATCGGAATTTATCTCTGACTCCTTCTGACCGATTGTAGGTCTCGTTGTGACGGACGCGTGGCCGCTGACCGTGTCTCAATCCGATTTTAATTGAATTTCCTATGATTTTTTGAAGTTGCTGCCCTGTTTTAAGTTGTTCCATTTTAAGTTGAATTTGTTTCAAGTTGATTGAAGAGTATCATAAGAACCTATTATCGATTCGTGTTGGATTTAAAACCCGAATAATGTGCATTCCTAATTGAAGTAAAATTAATAAGGCTCCAACTAAATTAAAGCAAATATTAGATTATTTCCAGAAGTAGTTATTGATCCTAAAGTAAGATTGATCCTTGTAGGACTTGCTTGACTTACAAGGAAGGTGAAGGCTTGAATCTTGAGATGGTTAGAGCAGCTTAGCCCTAGGAGAACTCGGAAAGGAACTCCGGACCGTTGCTCCGTCTCCAGTACCGTGTTCGAGTGTTGAATCCTTGTTAAGACTTCTGTATGTGTAAGGTGGGCTATACTATCTTTGCAAATTGTATCTTTCGAGTTATTAAGCTCTGCTTTCGTTAAAATTGCATATATAACTATCTGTGTTAAATATTTACGTGCTACTATATGTTGTCAGAGTCTCATATACCAGTGTTGTGTCAATATGAGTAGCTACAGTATGCATGCATTACTCGTCATGCCCTACTCCTTGTCGGTGAGACTAAAATGAAACACTTACTGGTTATACTCATTGGTTATACTCATTAGGTACACTTTGGCCATACTTAACTTTACGTTTTGGTGATGTAATTTGGGTTGTGGGCAGTGACTGGTTATACTCTTAAGCGCTTCACGATAAAATGTTTTGGTGAACTTAGGTTGCTTTCAACTTTAAAACCTCCTAAGCTTCACTACATGCATGGACACAGATAGATTACTTTTAGAAAATGATTTGCATAACTCAAATTGTGAAAACTTGCCCACTTAGTGCATTAGTACTGAGCCCAAATCTTTTCAAATATTTTCAGGTTAGTGGGGCTGGAGCGTGGAGGTGACGAGACTGAGAGATGGGCTTTTGTTATTTACCTATTTCCCATTATCTCCATTTGTTAATATTCTTTTGGGAAATAAGCTTCCGCACTTATGCTACTCTTTTATCGAAACACTAAGAATCCCGATCTTGATATTTTGGATCTATATATGTATTAAAAAGCATGTTTGGATATTTTGAGTCTTCTATTAAGATTTCGTTAATCAGATTATTCCCCTTTCTTTTCCACTTCTTAATTTCAACCCCCGTGGCGTCCATTTCCACGGTCTTTCAGGACCGGGGCACTACAAAGTGGTATCAGAGCAGGTTTGCAACTCTGCAGACCTGATGGGTCTTATTTCATTTCTATTAAATTTCCGTGTGATATTATATAAGCCCTCAACTCGTCACTCACGCAATAGCTTGAAAGGTACGCATGTTTTTATGCCGATTTTAGTTTTTAAAAATTTACATTATTTGTTGAAATGTTAAGTTTGTCTGAAAATGAAAGATTAGGATTCGCCGTGTTGATGGGAATTCCTCAAAAGATTAATTTCTATGCTGATTGCATACTCTGATTAATTGCGCTGATTGCATACTCTATTACTATTTTGATAGCATACTGGTTTTGAAATATGTCTGTGAGCATATTGGTTTCTGTCGAAAAACTATGTTGATTACATAATTGTACGAACTTGTTTATCTATGCCTTGTGCATACTTGTGATGTTGGGAATGTGCAGAATGCATATTGTGAACTGTGATAGCCGAAAAGTGTTTATTATATATACTATGGGATAGGAATGAGAACTTGAAAGCTTGATAACGTAAGATTAACTTAGCCTATAGTTGCTGAACTTAGGCTGGACTTGTAAACACTTATGAGATTGCTAAGAACATAGTTTGACTGAGGAAACGTTTCATTTTCACGAATGAACATAAACTTATAGCTCAGAAGAACTGCCACACGTACATTAGATCGATGAGTGGATTATGAGATTTCATATGTATACCAAGAAAGAGATCATTCGATGTTCAAGTTTATTGGAGAAATAACTTACTTTATGGGAGTCGAGATTGAGGTTGTGTTAAGGTTGACCAAGAGTTTTCCATGGTTCCAGAAAGATGGACTTATTTACCATCGAAATTTAAAAAAAATGTATCTTAACGATCTATGCAGAGACTGGGAATTTTCGTGGGAAGGTGGTGATTGGTCTACCTCGATATCTCGCTCAGGTGACAATTCTGATGTTGAACCTTGTTTACAGCGACCATCATCGAAATTTTAAAAAAATGTATCTTAACGGTCTAGCAGAGACTAAGAATTTTCGTGGGTAGATACTAGACGATGATGGCCGCGGTAAACAAGGTTCAACATCAGAATTGTCACCTGAGCGAGATATCGAGGTAGACCGATCACCACCTTTTATACCTACCCGTGGAGATGAGATTATAAAGTTTACTCAACAAGCGATAATGAGTTCATGGAAGAATTTGGCACCATCATTTGAAGTTGTTGCTAATAAATTTTGCATGCATTGCATTCAAACTTTATTGTTGAAAGCTGATCTCTAATGAGCAAAGGGACGGAGATGAACGTACGATGGACATAGACGATTGTGCGATATTGTTGGATCAAGTTTGACAATTTGTTATTAGGTTAACTTGTTACTTTTTGTAGATCTGGAATGTTGTCTTCTTCTGATACGTCTATCCCAATGTCATGTGCAAGAACAGATCGAAATCTACCATCATGTGGAGCTAACGAGATACCAGGTGCTATAAATAGAAAATGAGACAAGAAATACTCAAATATTTTATAGTAAAAACAAAATATTTTCGTGGGCATCAACATTTCACACTAATCAAGATAGAGATGGAATCGAACAAGCTAGCTTAGCTATACGTACGAGTCATGGTGCATCTATGTGGATTTCTTATCTGAATTACGTCAAAACGCGAAATGTAAATTCAAATCGACATTCACTCAAGAAGCCATGGATATGAAATTAAACTTCGCACATAAACGAAGGGCTAAATCGAATGAATGATACAAAATAAGGGATACATGCTTCAAGAAGTTTTCTTAGATGAGAACATAGCGGGAAAGATATCCTACAAAAATATATCGGCAATGAGAGAAGCTCGGTGGAAACAAGGTGTGTATGATGTGTTAAATATATCGATCATAAGGAAGTATGTGTTTGACCCGGACCACGTACTCAAGGACGACAAGTTGATCTTGCGTGTATATATAACATACGATAGGAGCTTCGCTAGATAGAACCATGAAGATCAAGAAACATCAAAGCATGAAAACAAGAGAGACAACAATAAACCCGAGTAGTTTCGGATAAGTTAAATTTCGAGGACAAAATTTTCTTTAAGGGGAGTGGAATGTAAGACCCCGTCCCAAAATAAATCTATTAATTACTTCAACCGTATAAGAATCATGTGTTGATTATATGATTCTTCAAAATGATTTTATAAAATCCCAAATATAGAGAAAATGACTCCCAAAATTGGCTCAATTCTATTCTTAAAAATCATGTTGTCCTTTAAATCTTTCCCGATCACATATCTTGTTCCTTGTGACGAGATATTTCCATGAGTATTTCTCATTCGTAATCTTGCATGTCCAAATTATTGATAGACCGTATTTTCATCACAAAAATAAAATTCTACCACTTTATGTTAACTCCGAAATTGGTTTCGTCTTTTAACTAGAGGTCACGAATCTTTTCATAATCGTGTGGTCATCGATTTCATTAAAAATGGAGTTCGTTTGACCTTTCAATTAAATGGTATTCGTTCTTTGTTTCAACTCAATACCATATATTAAAATACATCATAAATTAATTGCCACCATTTAACCTTTCATTGCTCCAAGTGTCAACTTTACCTTGTTCCAAATGTCACCTTGCATTGCTCCAAATGTCACCATGCATGACAAGAGTGCCCCATGTGTCACCATCTATTCCAACTAGTTAGATGCATGTCCTACAAATGTCTACCATAGTCATTGGTTGAATCAAGTAAAGGGGGGGATGAGGAAGAGCCCATCTTTCTCCCACATTTTCTTCTTCACTAGTTTCTCTCTTTCCCTCACAGCAGCAACCTTTCTTTCCCTTCTAATTTCGACCCCCAAACCTTAACCAACAATTCTAAAATTTTACAGAGAGCTTTCCACTTTGATGTAGATGATGTTAGCCAAATGAATCATCCAATTTGGTTCTCATATGGTCGAGAACGAAGGCAAACATTGCAGTGGTCGCTGTTTTCCGCCAAGCTGCAGCAACAATTGTATTTTGTACATTTCGACCCTCAAATCTCCACCAACATAACTGAAATTTTGATATGTGGTTCCTCTCTTCACGTATTTGATGTTAGTTACTGGAATCGCTCGATTTGGTGTCCATAAAGTCAGAAACAAAGACATGCAACAATTGGAGTTTCTAGCTGTAAGTTTTATCATTAGTGTAGCAATCGTATTTTATAATTTTCGTCCTTTAAATCTCATCCATAAATTCTAAAATTTTAGTATGTTTTTCCTCTAATTATTTAGGTTATTTTAGGATCAAGAATTTTTCAATTCGGATCTCTGAAACTCCTAAATTAGCTCGACTATTTTCTTGGTGGTTTAATTTTCGTAATTCACCAAACCCATTTATGTCATCTTTTTTCCATAGATCCAGCCATTATATTTCTATGAGATCTATATCATTATAAACTTAACTCTTTAAGGTTTCCAGAATAGGTCTCGGTTCATCGATATGATATCATTTGGTCTATCAAAGATACGTCGCAAATCGACATGTCAAATCTGCCGCAGAAATCGTTGTGTTGCGAGTGCAACTTCGGAGGCTATTTTTCGTCGATTCCTCCATCCTCTTGACTTGATTTTTGGACTGCACAATCTTTTCATATCAAGCTTTGTAGACATATTTTCAATACATGATCCGATGTCATTTGTTCTTCTGAAATCGAGTCGTAAGTTTCCCGAAAACCAACTTATTTCTGGCAGATTATGTCTTATGTTAATAATGCTGAATTTCATGCTCATTTACAGTCGTTATACATTATAAAATCTTAATCTGTTTACTGTATTGAAATCTTTCTTTCCTCTAGTATCAAAAATTGTATTTTTGAGCAAAAATCCATTGAGTATTGAGCTCGTTTGAGCCTTAAACTTTTTGATGAAAAATCTGTTCCGGAAATAGTAAACAGTATCATTTTTGGCCAATTTCAGGCCAGAGTAATCAAAATTTGTCTCCGACTCCTTCTGACCAATTGTAGGTCTCGTTGTGACGGACGCGTGGCCGCTGACCGTGTCTCAATCAGATTTAAATCGAATTTTCTATGATTTTTCAAAGTTGTTGTCCTGTTTTGAATAATTTTTTTTTTCGTCAAAATTGTTTCAAGTTCATTAAAGAGTATCGTGAGATCCTCTTATAGAGTTATGTTAAGTTTAGAACCCGGATATTGTGCATTCCTAGTTGAAGTAAAATTAATAAGGCTCCAACTAAATTAAAACGAATATTAGATTATTTCCGGAAGTAGTTATTGATCCTAAAGCAAGATTGATCCTTGTAGGACTTGCTTGAGTTACAAGGAAGGTGAAGGGTTGAATCTTGAGATGGTTAGAGCAGCTTAGCCCTAGGGGAACTCGGGAAGGAACTCCAGACCGTTGCTCCGTCTCTAGTACCGTGTTCGAGTGTTGAATCCTTGTTAAGACTTCTGTATGTGTAAGGTGGGCTATACTATCTTTGCAAATTGTAAGGTGGGCTATACTATCTTTACGTGCTACTGTATGTTGTCAGAGTCTTATATACCAGCGCTGTGTCAATGTGAGTAGCTACAGTACGCATGCATTATTTGTCATGCCCTACTCCTTGTCGGTGAGACTAAAATGAAACACTTACTGGTTACACTCTTTGGTTACACTCATTGGTTATACTCATAGGGTATATTTTGGCCATACTCAACTTTACACGTTGGTGATGTAGTTCGGGTTGCGGGCAGTGACTGGTTATACTCTTAAGTACTTCACGATAAAATGTTTTGGTGAACTTAGGTTGCTTTCAATTTTAAAACCTCCGAAGCTTCACTACATGCATGGACACAAATAGATTACTTTTAGAAAATTATTTGCATAACTCAAATTGTGAAAACTTGCCCACTTAGTGTATTAGTACTGAGCCCAAATCTTTTCAAATATTTTCAGGTCAGTAGGCTGGAGCGTAGAGGTGACGAGACTGAGAGATGGGCTTTTGTTATTTACCTATTTCCCATTATCTCCATTTGTTAATATTCTTTTGGGAAATAAGCTTCCGCATTTATGCTACTCTTGTGTCGAAACACTAAGAATCACGATCTTGGTATTTTGGATCTATATATGTATTAAAAAGTATGTTTGGATATTTTGAGTCTTCTGTTGAGGTTTCGTTAATCAGATTATTCCCCTTTCTTTCCCGCTTCTTAATTCTAACCCCCGTGGCGTCCATTTCCACGGTCTTTCGGAACCGGGGCGCTACAATTTTTTAATATGTTGATTACATTAGGTATGAGATGATTTTTACACCATTCACGGGCAAGGACAACTATGGAAAATGTGTCACGTTTGGTGCTTCTTTGTTGTCTGATGAAAATCATGAATCATACGAGTGGGTGTTTGAGAAGTTCAAAGAGTGCATGGGTGGATCTCCTCGAATGATGATCACGGACCAGGATCCTGCCATAAAGATTGTAATCGACTGTGTCCTTCCTAATACGAGACATCATTTGTGCATGTGGCATATTATGCTAAAGGTTTCGGATAGGTCCCCACCACGATTGAAACATGATGATGCTTTCAAGAAGAGGCTTGATGATATTGTTTGGATTGATATGATTGAGCCTCAAGAATTTAAGGAAAAATGGAAAGATGTTATGGTGGATTTTCATCTAACAGAGCATAGTTGGTTCCTTTCTTTGTTTGAGATTAGACAGTATTGGATACCGACATATTTTAGGGACTATGCAATGAGTGGATTGTGTAGGACTACTTCTATCTCTGAGAGTATGAATAGTTTCTTCAGTATCTACTTAAATCTGGGGTCTAAACTTGTCGAATTCTTAATGCTGTTTGATAGTGCTATGAATGCGCAGAGGAATTCGAACGAACTTCAAAATAATCATGATCATTTGACAATTCCTCAGGTGAAGACGCCAAAAAAATTTGAGAAGCATGCAGCTACTGTTTACACGAGTAACATGTTCCTTAAGGTTCAAGAAGAGATTGAAAAATCATGTTACAGTTGTAATGTTCTCAGTATGAAGATATACGATGCCGGTATGATATATGAAGTCGAAGACGGTGTTGATCGCACGTTTATGGTTTCATACAACAAAGAAGCATATACTGCTGTATGTAGCTGTAAAAAATTTATCCGGGAGGGTATACTTTGTTGTCATTTTTTCCACTTATTCAACCAGTTTAAGTGGTTCATATTCCTGATAAATATATTGTTGGACGATAGACCAAGGCTGCTTTATTGAATCCTATTTCAGCTTATGGGGATGATGGTTTTGATAGGTGTGTTGCATCCGATGAGAGAAAACAAAGAATTAATAGGATGATATCAAATTTTTATGCTTGTGTAGAAGCTGTTGAGGGTGATGAGGAAAAGACAAAAATTTTGATGAGTGGTATAAATGATTTGAAAGATGTACTGGTGACTAATAATACGCAGAGTCGCCAGTCCACGTTAACTAAGAGCAAGTTGTTTGACATTTTCTTCAGCTCCGAGAAGCCTACCGAAATCCATGTGAATCCACCTTTGCATGTTATGACTAAAGGTAGTGGAAATGGGATTAAATCAATGGAAGCAAAGGCTGCTCGTGATGCCAACAAGCCTTCAAGAAAGTGTAGCAAGTGCGGGGTGAAGGGTAAACACAATGCAAGGAATTGTCCGAGTCCATGATATATTATTTCACTGTTATGAATATTGATTTATGAGATAGTTTTATATTATTTTTTACTTTTAATGAATTTTTTGAAACATCAATTCATGAGACGTGAGTATAAATGAACATTGTTACGTTTTATTATTATTAGCAAGTAATTTATACGAAATTAGCAAATATTTATATGTATATTAGCAGGTTGTGTGCGATCAGCTTATTATTATTTTCTCAAACTATCACATGTATGCTAGTTTGATATATATATATATATATATTACATTACTTGGCTGTAATATTACTAAAGAATATTATGGTATAATACTAAAGAATCGGCCATCTCTAACTAAATTATATAATACGACCACCAATATATTTTAGTTAAAATAGAATATGAGTCGATTGAATGATTTGTTACACCTTTATGAAAAGATTTGCTAGAAAATGAATAATAATTTGCCACGACTAATTGGGTAATTTGATAATTTGGATATTACAGACTACATTTGTTTTATGTAAATAAGTATTTCTATACGAGTAAGCTATTAATTTTATTTTACGGGAGGATTTATAAGCACTCGTATATCCGAATTTAAGCAAATATTTTATACCTAATTAGCAAATTTCAGATGTGTTAATAGCATATCACGAAACATTAATGTTATGGATCATTAGGTTGATATCACGAAACATAACAAATATATAACAATGAATAAAATTGTTATATTAATGCATTAATGTTATGCTATAATTCCAATCATAATATGCTAAAACCAACTATCAAATGAGAACCAATACATAAATCTTTTATAGCAACAGTCAAATTAATGTAATAATTAAAGAATTTCAGTATGCGTCATTCAACCTAAACATTATTCATAACTATGGCGTCAATATTGTGTGGTCCATCACCACATGTCGCCCTGTAATATAGGCTTGCATCAGCCATTATGCACTCCTTGTGTATGTTACTTTCATCGTTAAGGATAGCTACACAGTATTTTGCCCTTAAATACTTTATCTATTTCGCATTATCACTTGTGAGTCCGGAGTTCCAATGCCTCAAACTCCCACCCTTATATGTTTCCATGTGTCTCATCACGTAGATACCACAATCCACTTTATTAGTGTCATTTCTCCATGGCATTTTCAACCTCTGCATTTTCCGAAGCTTTCTCTCAATTGATGTGACAATTTTTGCGTTCCCCGCATTCCTCATGAAGTCTTTAAAAAAATTAATCTGTGTTTTGCATCTTATAGGATTAGTTCATTACCATGATACACGAAAATAGAATTTTTCAATTTACATACCATTATGTCCATAATGTCTCCATACTTTGAAAGAGGGTCAACACCATCCCAGTCTAATGTTGATGAATTATCAATAATTTATCCTTTGCACTTTTTTGGATCAAAACACATCAGGTAGAAATGAAAATGGTGGAATACGGTGAAAAAGAACTGCGGCATGAAATTAATAAATTTGGATAAACAACAAAAGCATTTAATATTAATTATAGACAAATAATTTTTAAAGTCTAATTAATCTTACCATTTCTATATTTGCTAAATGCAGGTCGTCAACATTATTAATCTCACTCAGCAGTCTACTCGAGAATGTAGATGATCTTCTAGCATAATCCCATATTGCAGGCGCGGCGACTGCGGTCCCTGGCTGTTCATAATTGAATATTATAGGTTGCATTTAAAAATATATTAAATCATTGGAAATTTAAACTACACTAATCAACTTACACACGGGTAGGTCGTTGCAAAAAATCTCCTTGGTGAATCTGGTCCCCTTAATTTTTCATTGTGATTCATAATAACACTCCAAACATCCAAAATAACAGAACTTAAATATTCGCCAGGTGCTAGTGTCAGCAGTTCTCTCCTTCTAAACTCCATTTTGGAATCAAAATACACAACTTCCTCACTAGGTTGAAACAACAAATGCTATTACCGAGTGAAAGTTAAAACATATCATTTTGCAATATAGTAATAATGAAGAAAATACGTACAGGTTAGCCTCGTCGTTTCTCATAATCCAGTAGTACAATTTTTTTATTGCATGCTAAGTTTTTCACTTGCAACAATTGGTCGCACAAGATAGGGGGAAACCAAAACATTTGTTTTCCGTAACTCATTTTTTGCTCTAATTGTCATTTTATCACCCGCCTGTAAAGTAGATAGCAAACATAACATGGTTGATAATAAGCTAATCACACTATATTTTTTTAACAAAATTGATTTTTATATGGTGAATGTAAAATACTTAGGTTAAGAGCAAAATAATCACCATATATTTAGTGAGAAATATATCCGATTACAAACTCACATTCAGTACTCGTGAATGTTAGGATAATTAGTTATAGAATTTTAAATCAACCAAATATCATAACTTAATACAAAATAGCCAAATGTATTCGCCTCCACGGATGTTCAAATTATACATTTCCAAATTTAAACACTAACAAACACATAATCATCTTTTTCGTTTCCCCACCACCTTCTCTTTGCATTTTCCCCTTTCCACTTTCTTCTCTTTCCCCTTTGCTGCTAACATAAATTACAAAGTTTAAATTAAATCTACAAAAACAACACATTAATTATTTTTTAAGTAATCATTTGTAGTAAGGACATATTACCTTGTTTGTCTTCGTGGCAACATTTGCATCCACCGCCCCCTAAAGGTATATTCATTGTGTAAAATAATCATCATTAAATTGTTAGTTTAATAAATTGTGACATTAATTACTTACTAATTTTTTCTAAATAGTTCAAATAGGAAATTTGACATGTAACATAATTACCTTCTCCCCAATGTCCATCGATGCTACTCCAGGCTCATCAGTCACAATGTCGATATTTTCCATAACCTATTTGACAAAACAAACACACGTTAACACACAACACATTTCTTTCTGATCTGATACCGATTGCTTGATAATTTGCTAATCATATTGCTCTAATTTGCTATAAACAGAAGACCATTTTGCTAAATCTCGAATCTGAGTATCAAAATATAATAGTTGCAAATTTTGCTAATCAAATCGTACTAAGTTGCTAGAAATACAAACCAACGACAACTAATACCTATACCATGTTCTAATTATAACTGATTAATTTGCTAATAACCAATACATATACAATGTGCTAATCATTAATTGAAAATAAAATAAAATAATATATATATATATATATATATATTGGCTTGGCACAGAAAATGTTATGGAGAATGGTATAGGGGATCTCATGTGTGTAAATTAGGGTTCATCCCATCCATAGAGGGTTTATAAATATTTTTTAGTATTTAATTTTACGTATTCAATTAATAATTCATTATAGTAGTTGATTATTTAATAATTATAAGTTAAAGTTTTTAATGTATTTTTTTGTTGATGAATGTTGATTATGCATGGTCATAAAACTTCCATCTTCGCCATTTGGATTACATTGCCGGGTTTACCGTTACATTTGTTTGACCAAAGTGCTTTGTTTAAGATTGGATCAATTTTTGGGAAACCCATTCAAATTAAGCATGCAACGGCTTCTAGAACTCGTGGTTCATTTGCTAAAATCTGTGTTGAAATTGATTTGATCAAGTCATATCCTTTATCTATTCTTTTAAATTTGGATGGTGATGAGTTTGAACAACGTGTTATTTTTGATAAATTACCATTATATTGTGTTGAATGTAAACATATTGGACATGTGAAAGAAACTTGTCGTTTAACAGATAATGCACCGGCCCCTCGGCCTCCTAACTCCACTCGTCCACCAACTACTTCAAATGGACAAGGTCGAACAAATGGTAATTATAAGGGTAAGAGTGTTGTGGGTGTTAATTCTGTTCAGTTAGATCGTCCTCCTAATGCGGTGCATGTGAATCATACTTTATCTAATCGTGTGGATAACTCGGCAAAGAATAAATGGACTTTGGTTGAAAAGAATAAAAAACATAAGCAACACATGCAAGGACCAAAAGGTGGCAGTTCTACAGCTAATCGATTTGATGCTTTGAGTAGTGGTGTTGATCCGTCTTGTG
Source organism: Perilla frutescens (assembly GCA_026008535.1). Lineage (NCBI taxonomy): Eukaryota > Viridiplantae > Streptophyta > Magnoliopsida > Lamiales > Lamiaceae > Perilla > Perilla frutescens. The sequence goes on along the minus strand of BRKX01000010.1, from coordinate 45,066,109 downwards.
ATAATTTTGATGATAAGGAGGAAGAGGTTGCGGCTTATAGCAGATTCATGAAAGGTCTTGAGGAACGAACAAAAACTTTTCGCGACCAAATGAATTCGGAAAAAACTCATGCAGTTAATCAAAATACCGTGGATGTTTCTTCTCAAAATGAAAAGTCATCGGCGGAGAATGATTATGCTTTGAAAAAATCTTCTTTGGCCTTGCATGATAGACGTGAGTTCGGTAGGGATCCCCTCTTGGTGCATATCATTCAGAATAGTGCGGTTTTATCGTCGGGCTCTTCAAGGATTGATGGAGGAGAAATTAGTCCTTCTAGAATGGCATTGGAGAGTGGAAGGGTTAAAGATCGAGCCCAAGTGTTTGATACTAGAGATGGCCAAATGCTCCAAGATAAGTCACGGTTGCAACCATTGTTGTCGGGGTCGACTGTTGATAGTGGTCGTTCTCACGATGGTTCGATTGGAACAGATGATGGTTTTGATGTTGCGGCTTGTAATGAACCGATCACAGATGTCACCGCTTGTCCCATACACATGTCTCCAGCTATGCATGTTCAAGAAAGGGAGATTCATTGTTCTCCTATGAAGCTCTAAATGTTTCTCTATGTCAGTTCAGATGTTGCTTTGGAATGTACGGGGTCTTGGTTTCAAGGCCAAGTGCAATCATATTTTCAATTTGATTCGTCAGCATCGTTTGTCGTTAGTTGTTGTTATTAAGCTGAAAGTTCAGTTTGATTCGGATTTATTTGGGCGCAGATTTGGTCTCAGTCTGATAGCGTCTAATGTTTCGAATCATATTTGGGTTTTTGCTGCTCATGGCTTCACTATTTCAGTCGAGTTTGATTTTGCTCAGTTGCTCCACATTCGGGTTGATTCTCATTTATTATCTCGGCCAGTGTTTTTGTCTTTGGTTTATGGTCGGCATAAGAGGGCAGAGAGGCTTGAGCTGTGGGAGCAGTTGAAGGATATTACTTTGTTGATTGATGGTAGATTGTGGTTGGTAGGAGGTGATTTCAACATCTTCTTGAATGATGAGGAGGTGGAGAATGGTACTTCTGATCGACACAGAGAGATAATGGACTTTGGTGATGCCATCTCAGATTGTCAGCTAGTCGATTCGGGTTTTGATGGAGCCTGGTTTACTTGGGAGAGACCATCTACCGGGCTTCGAGAGAGATTGGACAGGGTACTGCTGGGAGAGTTCTGGACGTCTGTTTTTGCTATGACTAGGATGACTCATTTGGCGAGGCATACGTCTGATCATGCACCTCTTTTGGTCAGATGTCAATTCCTTGTCGAGATCCCCAAGTCCACCTTTAGATTTCAAAACATGTGGATTCGATACCACACTTTTCGGGATACGGTGCGGGAGGAGTGGTTAGTTCTGACTGGTTTTGACGGCATGATGAACCTACAGTGCAAGCTGAAGAGGGTAAAGCATCGGCTGAAACAGTGGAACTGAGATGTTTTTGGTGATGTCTTTGACAGGGTTAGACAGGCGGAGGAGGCTATGATTGTTGCTCAGACATCTTATAATGCTCTTCCTACCCCAGAAGCCCGTGCTGAGCTTAATCACTGTGTGGCCCAGTATGTGTTGAGATTGAGGATGGAGGAGGATTTTTGGAGGCAAAAGGTGGCGGTCAGATGGGTGGCTGAGGGTGAGCGGAACTCCAGATTCTTTCAGGGCTGGGTGAAGCAGAAGTGCTGCAAGTCAAGGATTCATGTGATTGAGGATGGTGGGCGCATGATTGAGGATGATATGGATATCCGGGCTTCAGTTGTAGGGTTCTTTCAGAGGCTTCTCACGTAGGAAAATCCTCAGTTAGCGGAGCCGGAGTTCAGTTGTCTTTAGGGGATCCCGGCTGAGATGGGAACTGGTAGTTTGTGTACTGTGCCGGATATTGATGAAGTTCGGGCTGCTGTGTTTGGCATCAGTGATGACAGTACTCCGGGGCCGGATGGATTCAGCTCTTTGTTCTTTCAGCATTGTTGGGATCTGGTGGCTGTTGATGTTGTGGGGGCAGTGGCGGATTTCTTCTCGGGTTCCTACATGCCGCGCAACTTCACTACCACGACCATTGTTCTCCTACCTAAGAAGGAGAGACCAGTTGCTTGGACAGATTTTTGCCTTATATCTCTGTGCAACGTGACCAATAAAATCATCACGAAGATTCTGACTACATGGTTAGCTCCGTTCTTGCCTGCAGTGTTAGCTCCGAATTAGAGTGGCTTTGTCAAGGGTTGGTTGCTCAGCGATAATGTCTTGCTTGCCTAGGAGATGATTTGGGATCTTCACGTCAGCCGTGAGATCCCAAATATTGCTCTGAATCTTGACATGGCAAAGGCTTATAACTGAGTGCAGTGGCCTTTTCTTCTAGCTGTTATGTGGCACATGGGTTTTCCTTCGACGTGGATTGATATGATTAGCAAATGTATCAGAGATTGTTGGTTCTCGATTCTTATGAATAGGGCGTCGGCTGGTTTCTTCCCTTGTTCTCGAGATTTACGGCAGGGAGATCCACTTTCTCCTTCTCTGTTTGTGTTGGCTGCTGATTATTTGTCGAGGACTCTGGACCGTTTGATTTGTGAGGATCCTGATATGGTTTTCAAGACGGTTAAGTGGGGTTTTCCTATGTCTCACCTTTCCTATACTGATAACATTATTATCTTCATTTAGCCTGATTCTTGTGCTGTGGGGGGAGAGGAATAACATGTGGTGGAATTTGACTTCTACTTGTAAGTTCTCTTTGACCTCTACATGGGATCAAGTCAGGTAACGGTGGCCTGAACGGCCTCTTTTCGGGTCCATTTGGCATGATTGCATTACTCCCACCATTTCTATTTTCCTCTGGCGTTTGTTGCATGGTAGAGTCCCTGTTGACGTATGTCTTCAGTCCCGTCGTACTCATCTTGCCTCCCGTTGTCATTGTTGTGATGATCCGCATATCGAGTCCTTAGAGCATGTTTTTCTTTGGTCTGAGTCTGCGAAATCGGTTTGGGCATATGTTGCGTCTTGGTTTCATACTTTTGCACCACATGTTCAGACAGTCACACAGGCACTTGGGTTTTGGAGGGGGTTGTATCCACGATCCTCTCCGAAGCACATCAGTTTTTTACTTCATTACCTTGCTTTCTGGTTTATTTGGACAGAGAGGAACTGCCGCAAGCATCGCGGGGATCCTTTCCTTGTTTCTCACATTGTTTGGAAGGTTCAGCGCCATCTACGTCTGTTGATTTTGGCCGGGAAGCTCCTTCCTCAACATTGGTTGGGCTGCTATCCGCAGGTGACTTTCATGCCGGTCTCTGACCTTGTTCTGAGGTCTCTTCGATCTCGGATGGTGTCGTGGCAGCCGCCTGAGGCACCGTGGGTGAAGCTCAACACGGATGGTTCTTATTCGACCGATCTTCAGATGGCAACAGGTGGTGGAGGTTTGGTTCGAGATTACACGGGTTCACTTTTGGCAGGTTTCTGTGTGCCCTTTCAGGCCGCATCGAGTTTTGATGCGGAGTTCCAGGTACTGCTTCATGGGTTGAGACTCGTTGTGCAGTATTCAGATCATATTTGGATTGAGATGAATATTGCCTCAGTGGTGTTGGTGTTGCAATCAGGCCGGTCCGATTCGGCTGTGATTCAGCACATGTTGACGTCCATTCATATGTTGTACCGCGGACGACATGTTCGGTTATCTCATATCCTTCGTGAGGGGAACCGGGCTGCAGACTTTCTTGTAGGTAGGGGGTTCAGATCCCTACACTCACCTTTTATGATTCAGTTTCTGCTCCTCGATATTTGCTCTCCTTAGTTAGGATGGATCAGTTGGGTTATCCCAACTTTCGTTTTAGATATAATTAGATGATGATGTTTCTCATTTATGTTTTGTATTTGTTTCTTATTTGTTCTTGTTTGGAGCTACAGTCTAACTCAGTTTGTGCCTCATTTTATGTTTTTCATTTGGATTTTGGGGTTAGCATCCGGTATGTGGATGCATCCCCTTTTAGTTGTTGTTTTGTTTCTAGTTCGAGTACTTGGTTAGGAGTGTGTTCACTTTTGAGACATATTCCACCTATGACTTTGTACGAGATTATTTGTGATTTATATACTGGCTGGGCATGGTGCAGAATGCCCCACCCCATCTAGGGGTGTTTTTCTAAAAAAAACAAAGATTTGCTTTTAAAAATGTGCGTTTTGCACCACCGTTTACACATAACCTACTATCAGTAGGACAATTAACTAAAGATTTAGATGGGAAGGTGCATTTTATGGCATCTCATTGTCTTATTCAGAACATGAAGGGTCTTTTATATGAGCTAGCTGAGAAGAAAATATCTGTGAGCAGAGATATTGAATTTTTCCCTACCTTATTTCCTTTGCAGGGTACTGCACCACTCTCATTACTTTTCCATTCCTTTGATCCTATTTCTAGCCAACCTTGAGTTACCCTGTAATTCCAATCAGGACATGGTCTTATTATAGCTAGACAGACAATTGAGAACTATTGCTCTAAGTCAGGATGTTGTTGATCTTCCTATAATGTCAGAAGGAATCCTAGAAATTGAACAGGTTCTTACTCTTCTTTCTGTTTCCACAACACATGAGCTCAGAAGAAGCAAAATGATATGCAAAACTCCAACATATCTGGAAGACTATGTCTGTCATCATACCACTCATAAGGGACAGACACCAACTACTTTTCCTTACACTATTTCCTCTTCATTACATCCTCATTACACTGCTTTTCTTCTAAATGTTCAGTATGTCACTGAACCTGCCAGCTATGGAGAAGCTTGGAAGCACAAAGAATGGATGGAAGCCATGTAAAAGGAACTCCATGCTTTAGAAGAGAATCAGACCTGGGAGGTTGTGTCATTAGCTCCAGGGAAGCGTGCCATTGGCTCTAAGTGGGTCTATAAGGTTAAATTGAAGTCAGATGGCACCATTAAGAGGTTTAAAGCATGAATTGTGGCTAAAGGCTACAATCAAGAGTTTGGCATTGATTATCATGAGGTGTTCTCACCAGTGGCCAAGCTAGTCACTGTCAGATTGTTTTTTGCATTAGCTACTCAGTATTCTTGGCCTATTCATCAGATAGACATCAATAATCACTACAAGAAAACTGAAAATAGACAACACGGTAAAGACAATGGGTTTTTCAAAAACTGTTGTCTTTATAGACATAGACAACGGCTGAGTAGAAAGCCGTTGTCTATAGCCGCACTTTTTATTTATTTTTTTATTCGTGCAACTGTCAATTAAATCGTTGTCTATATGTTAAAAGACAACGGCTACCATCGGGCCCGTTGTCTATCTCCGTGTTTTGATAGACAACCAGTCATAGACAACGTGCTTCTTGACCCGTTGTGGATTTGATTAGTTGAAACGACATCGTATTTTTTGGAATTTTCAAAATAAAAATTCAATCCATCTCTCATTCCCCCCGAACCAAATCCCTAACATCCGCTTGTTCTGCACACACTCTCCTGCCCGCACCAAATTAAAAAGAGAAGCTGAAAGATATGAGTGAAAACGCCGCCACCGCCCTCATACTGGAGGGCTGTGGGGATGGGAGTACTCGGCCGAAGGATTCAATACCGGAAGATGAGATCCCGCCGCCAAAAAAGTCGAAATCATCTTATCCGACGGTGTGCATCGTTTGTTTGGACAACGTTGGATTATCTATGGTCATCGTTGATTTAAACGATGGCGTCACTTCCGAAGAATTCGTCAAAAGGAATTCTATTCAGCTGACCGGTTTTGGTTTTCCGAGTATATTTGTCGGCGGATCTACCATCTACTTCTTTGATTCAAAGGCTACTTTGTCTCGCTGTCCTCATCCTCACTACCATAACTCAGTATATAGCTATTTGCTGTCGAAAAATGATGTAGAGACTGGGGGTTTTACATTGGACAGGAGCATGATGAAGGAGGCTCCGTCGCTAGAATGCTACAAACTTCAACCAGCAGCAATCCGATACGGTACGGGTATTCTGGTGTTCTCAACTCTAATTAAGTATTTTGAGTTACGAGATCCTCATCAAATTGATTTTGAATTTTATAATCCCGATGATAAAAGCAAAAGCAGAAAACTCCCTGCATTATCCGTGCGCAGGCAGAGAAAGTTCTTTGCTCAATACATCCCAGAGCTGCAGTGATTGTTGTGAAAGCTATTCTCTGTTATAGTTGTTGCCTTTTATTTTGATTTAGGTTTAAGGTATTTGGAGATAAATTTCTTCCCTCTTTGTACTTAATAATGTAGTTAAAGTTTCTAGTATTTTTTTTTAGTTCAAAATGGTTGGAACAATGCTTTAGATTTCTTATACACCAGAAAGAGATGAAAGTTTTGGTTGTGGTTGAATAATTGAAAGAATATATATTTTAAGCCATTAATTTTTAATTATTGTGACTGTGGTTAGATTCTGATTTAAATATCAAGACAATATTAGTTCTCTTTTTTCCTTTTGGATGTAATATTCTATTCAGATGCTATATTCATATGTTATATTACATGATTGAAGTGTGTGATTAAAATCTGCAAAATAAGACTCCGTATGAACAACCTGAACACTGTTGCTGAACTGGTAGTAGTACAGAAAACATGTGGTGAATTGGATTTTGGTAAACCCTCTTTTGCTTATGTCAAATCTTCAATGTAACTGAAAATATGGTGTTTTCCAGTCCATCTTCTCGTGAAAGTGTAAACTATACAGTTCTTAATTGGTTTGAATTGGCAATCTCTCTTCTCACAATAGTGTCTGATATAAGGAATTGTCGATTAAATTCGGGGTGACATAATGCATGACAGACAAATTAAAAAAGAAAATTTTCAAACCTTCTTGTTGTTCACAGAACATCATCTGATTTATTGACTAAGTTGAGAGTTACTTTTACAATCTCAAAATTATTTTGTCAGGGGTTTTAAATCTTAATGTCTATTATCATGTATCTACAGCTTCAAGCTTCATGCCTTGTTACTTGTTTATGGATGGGACTACTTGGTTTCATTCACTTGTAATAACAAGCTTCAAGCTTCATGCCTTTATTTTTGTGGAGCCACATGTCTATTATCTATTTTTTGTAAGTTGTATTAACTAATTATGTCATTCTTAGCATATTATTAATTTATCATTATGGGATGCATGAATCTCGAAGTAAGAATTTTCATTTCCTTCTATACTGTTTGTAATATAGATAAATTAAAGTTCATGAAATCTAAGCACAAATTCCCACTGTAACAACCGTATAATATTCATATTGTTAGAAGGGAATCTTGGCAATGCAATTTCCTCATGTATTTTGTGTTTGCATGCATACGCTTAAGCTGCAGTCGTTGGCAAAATAATTTTGGGTGCACATTGTAAGGCTACAAAAACATTTAATTTTTTGTCTCTTCACAGGAGTTTGCAATTCCAACTCAACAATTTATGAGATAGACCAAGTATGTTATTTAATTATTAGAACACTAATGAATAATCTTATCTGTTATCTGGTTGTGTAACTTGTGTTCAGGATTTCTGATTACTATTTTATATATTGCTTTATTCCAATAGGTCAAGGCACACAACTCAAGGACAAACCCAATGGTATATTTTTAACTTAATCTGTTCAAGTTAATTCTATTTAACTTTTTTTTATTCTTTGTTAGTCTACTTGTTAGGTTTTAATCATATTTTGTTCTGTACATGTGGTTCTTTCTTTCTCGTTCTAACCATATATTAGATTTCGTTTTGTGTTTTTTTTATTTCTACTTTTAAAAAAATATTGCTTTAGTTTATCTGAATGACTGTCTTTTTGTTAGAAAATTGTTGCTTGGAGTCCAAGTTCATGAGTTTCTATTAATTACTGTTGCGAAAATGATATTTTCTTTTGACGTAGTGCAGGCGGCTTTTGGAATGGGAATCAACAAGTCAGATGGTTAGTAAATCCTGTTTAATTTCTTATTGTGCTGAGCTTAATTTGGAGAGGTACTTAGACCATACAGTTCTGTGTTGGTGAATAAAATGACTAATTCTTCTTGTCGATCAATATCTACAGAATTATGACTTGTCAGAGAACCCAAGCTTCTAGCTATCCTATTGTCCATTGATGTAGGGAATGATTAAATTTCCTTAAATACTTTATTTCCTTAAATTTAATATACTGATAGGTTTTGACTTTTGAGTTTTCCAACAGCACAGTTTTGGCAATGCAATTTGTTATGTATATACTGGCCTTTTTATTCACGCATAATTATTAGAGATTTTCCTTTCATTTAATTTTTAATTAAGAAGCTGGTTGCAGTCAGGCTTGTCATTCATCACAGCTTGAGCAAACCAATGGAGACATATTGCCAGGTTTGTGTTGACTGTTGAGTGAATTTGGTTTTGCCTTCGTGGTCATCCGTTTCTGTATTGTCTCTTATTACTGAAGAGTGTAATTTATCTTATTAAAGGAAAGTGGTCGAGCAGGAAGAGATGGGCTTCCTTCAGAATGCTTACTATACTTTAGACCAGCTAATGTGTCTAAGATTATATAATTTGATAGAAGGGAACAATACTTTGTGAGTGTGTCCAAGATTATACAATTGACAATGTAAGTTTGGCAGCTTAACTTTGTTTCTTTTAAAAATGACATTGATGGAATCATGGAATATCATATTGATACTTATATTGTTCTTTTTTTTTTTGTATTTAGTTGTTTTCATGAAGTGGTCAAGCTTGAAACAAGGCAAGTGAAGGAGCAAAAGGAAGGAGAAGGAAATAATACTTTAACCTTTTTTATGACTACTCGAACTTTACATATGCAAATGTTGAGTATATTATTGGATATTATTCTTTTAATTTTCACATTCGTGTTATTATGGATAAGTTAACTAATGTATGACGTACATTGTATATGTTTTATTGTATGAAATGAATAATTGTTGACTTTTGATAATTTATTATTTTGGAAAAATTTGAAAGCAGGGCTGAAATTGTAAAAATAAATAAATAAATAAAACCTGCAAAAATATACAGTATATTCAAAAATAATATTATAAACGACAACGGTCAACTCTGACTGTTGTCTACTTCTAAATGGACAACGGGTTCGAAAAAGAACCGTTGTCTTATGAATAAAAGACAACAGTTATTATGAAAGACCGTTGTGTATATGGTTATAGACAACGGGTTTTATAATAAACGTTGTATATATTTCTCAGCAATAGTTGCAATTTACAACGGCCAACTTAACTGTTGTTTATTAAATAATAGACAACGGGTTTTAACCGTTGTCTATTAGCGTACGTTAATAGACAACACCCCTATTAACAACGCCCGACTTTTCTATTGACAATGGGTAATACCCGTTGTCTATTGCCTTTTTTCTTGTAGTTAATGCTTTTCTTCATGGCCATCTCACTGATGAGATTTACATGTCACTACCACAACCACAAGGTTATCACAAGAGCCAAGCAGGAGAGGTATGCGGACTTAAAATGAAGCAGGCTTCAAGGGAGTAGAACTAAGAATTTTGTAAGCATCTTTCAACTCTAGGATTTATTCGGTTAGAGAATGATCATTGCATGTTGATTTGAGGTTCAGGTGATTCTTTTATTGCACTACTAGTGTATGTTGATGACATTTTGTTGCTAGGTCCTTCCCTAGACACTATCACTAGTATCAAATAATCCATGCATCATGCTTTTACCATAAAGGATTTGGGAGAAGCAAAATTTTTCCTAGGCATGAAAGTTGCTAGATCTTCCTCAGGCACTTATCTTTGCCAAAGGAAATATATACTGGACCTCTTAGACACGACCGGATTAATCAGAAGTAAATCCGTTTCTACTCCCTTATCACCAGGCCTATCTCTTACACAAAGTGATGGAGAAGCCTAATCTCAACTTGATTCTTATAGAAGAATCATTGGTAAGTTGCTATATCTCAACTTGACAGGGCCAGACATCTCCTTCGCGGTTCAGCAACTCAGTCAGTTTGTTAATAATCCTACTAGCCATCACTGGAATGCAGCTATGCATGTTCTCAAGTACCTAAAGGAGTGCCCCTCTTTTGGATTGTACTACAAAGTTTCTCCTTGTTTTTAGTTTACTACTTATTGTGATGCCGATTGGGGAACTTATTGTGACTCCAGAAAATCCCTTTCAGGCTACTATATTTCTTTGGGTGATTGCTTACTCTCGTGGAGATGCAAGAAATAGTCCATGGTTGTTCTTTCCTCTGCAAAAGCTGAATATTGAAGCCTTAGCTTCACGATTATGGAGTTATTGTGGCTTTCTTATATGCTTTATGATATTCATGTTCTAGTCACCCTAACTATTGTTGTTCAGTTTGATGACCAAGCTGCAATTCAGATCACTAAAAACTAAGTTGTCCACGAGAGAACCAAGCATCTAGACATTGACTGCCACTTCGCCCGCATTCAGCATCGGAGAGGATTTATTACATCCATCTATGTTCCCACTATTTATTATGAAATTAACTATAACTAACACATGTTACTGCAATATAGGTAGTAAATCAGGTATCGTATACACAAGGACTGAAATAAAGATCAATATGGCGTACTAAACTAACATGTCTCTATTATTCGGGCTAACTAAATGAGAAATTACTAATCCTAGACAAATAAATTAATTAAAATCAACTAAATAAATTAAAGATGCAATTAAAAATAAAATGAATTAATCCTAGGAAGTGCGTACACATGTATCAATTATATATCTAATCCAATTCATTCAATTTCCAGTTTAATCCAATTAAAGGTAGAAGATCACAATTCTAGCTATCTATCTCCACCAGATCTCAAGGTAGCTGTAGATTAATAAATTATCTATCTCCGTCAGGTCTCAAGATAAAATATTAACTCCTAATAGAAACTCAGATTTAAAACCTCCTACAGATGTAAACACGTATATCATATAATCTAGTTAATCTCATTAATTAATTATCTCCACCAGGACTCAAATTAATTAATTTGCATGTAATAACTAAGGCCAATAATTATGCATGAGAAATCAAAAGCTAGATTTATGACCACAATAATTGGAAGGAAAATTAAATTGGAATTGAATCAACACAATCTCTATATGCTTGTAAACCCTAAAATTAATTTCAAACTTAGCTACAAATATTGAAACTAAAAAGAAATGAAGAATAAAGAAACATAATTAATAACAAATGTTAGAAAAACCATAGAGAAATTCAATGCATAAAACTTCAATCTTGAATCTTCATACCTTGCCACTCTAAAATCTAAAATAAAACTGAAATATAATGAAAAGAAGCTCCGTTTTTGCCCTAAACAAACCTATTTATACTAAGTAATAAAATCCCGGCCCAAAAGGTAAGTTCATGGGCCAAAAATATGAAAAACAGTAATTTCCGAAAAACTCGGCGACCGGTAAAGAAGAATCCGGCACCCGACGGATAAATCCGGTGATCGGGGGACTGCTCGATGGATTTCTCTGTATGCACTCGCTGAGCCATTGTGAAGAAACTGCCGATTGGCGGGTATATCCGGAGGTCGGCGAGTTGGTCGCCAGTTTCTGGCACACTCCACTGTTTTGCTCCGTTCTCGCTATTTTCTCTTTCGATTGGCCCGATTCAAGTTAGAGAATGACCCTAACTCAATCCTCTATCTATCTAGCATATCTCCCAACTGAATTAGATCTCAAAAGTATCCCATTTTTTATCTCAAACTTTAACAAAAAGAGCAAAAAATAAGATTACACAAGAAAAAGGCGAAAATATGATCAAACACTTACTTATGCATGCATTAACCATTAAATACCATTCAAATAAACACCTAAATGTATACAAAAACTATGTTTATCAACCCTCCAAACTTAAGCCATTGTTCGTTCTCGAACAATGAGGTGAACACTAAGAAAAATAAACATGGTGGGGTATAGTAAACTCGATCGTTAATGCCTCAAAAACAAATCCAAATATATTTTCAAGAACAAATCCAACTCCTATAACTCTTAGAATCATATACACAACCAATCTCAATAGATCTAAACATGAACCTCACTAATAATTGTATCACTCATCTTTCAAGGGTGTAAGATGTACTCTCATCGAATCAAATGCAATGCAAAAGTATCAACCATAAGATTGCCAATCGTCTAACTCATTTATACTCGAACATGTAAGAATAAAGATAAAAAAGGTCTTTAATTAAGGATGTAAGGTAGGGACATTGGTCAAAGGTCAGGAAATTTTGGCTAAGTGACTAAAATGTAAATTCAAACCACTAACACTTTTCTCTTTAAACTCGAGTATGAATACAAAAATCCATCTTCTAACTTCTCCAATTCACTCAATCATCTCCAAAATCTCCCGATTTTCATGTACTTTGTACACACTTCATCATTCTCTTATGTTTTACAATATTCAAAGAATTAATCCAACAAATGATAAAAATTCTCAATTGTGATCTATTTAATTTGGCTTTTTCATTCTTTTTTCTTTTCTTTGTTCTTTTTTTTCTCTTTACATTTTTTTCTCTTTTTTTTTTCAAAACTCATGAGAATGACAAAATATTTAAGCATCATATCATATCCATTCTTCCACCCAAATCATCACTACTCATCAAAATGGGTTCTCTTATTCACCATCCAAACCTCCTATCATCCAAGTTTATGAACAAAATGTAAGTTTGGCTCAAAATTGGCTAGCAAAGGTCAATTATTCTGGGTTAGTGTATAGATGGCTATCAACAAATGACCTAAAATCATGTCTAAACTCTCGCACATTTGCAATCTCGAAACAGAATCCAAGGCAAGTCCTAGTGATGCAAAGTAGGCATGTGTAACACTCAACAAAGAATATAATTGCGCATAGATAAACAGTTAAGGCTCAAAACTCACCGGTTATATTCAATGCTCCAAATATCGAGATCAATTTCACAATTAAATCATATAAATCACTGAATTATATTCATTCAATTTGCTTTCAAAAATAGCTCAATTTCATATCATCGGCATCTCACAAACTCAACTAACAACTAAAAAAAATTTAACAAAACTGACGCAAAAGAAAATGAAAAACAAATGAAAATGTACCAAACACATCATATATATCCCCCTCTCTCAAACTTATTCAATTGCAAAGAGAATAATTTTGGAGGGAACTAAATAAAAGATCTGTTTGGAACGAACTCACCGTGTACTAATATGGCAAAAGGATCTTGAAAACGGCATTGGATCATCGCAACTTGTCTTTGTGCTCCAAAACTCATTTCTACATGTTAGAATGATAAAATAAAACACTAAACAAAAAAAAACAAAAATAAACAAAGCAATAAAAAAATTGATGGGTTACCTCCCATCTAGTGCTTTGTTTAACGTTTATAGCTAGACGATACATCAACAGTCAACAAGGTCTAATGCAATTGTGATACTATCATCAAAGGTATTGTAGAACCTAGTAGATGGTTTTTTTTCTTTTTGTATACTCCAAATATGTGAAGCTTTCAACTTGGTTCCATCTCTTTGAGTATCTTCCACAAAAAAATTGTTTTTATTTATATAAAATAAAGCAATGCATTTTGTACCCTTGTGCACCATTCCATTGCTTGTTCATTCTTAACTGGCTGCTGAGACGTTTTTTCTTTACCGTGTGGAGGTTTGAATTCCACAACTTTATTTGGCAGCTTCCTTGATTTCTTTGGCAACGTTTGAGCTAATCCTTGGAGTTTCATCATCTCTTTGGAAGGCTCTTCAATTTCAACAGATATCCCAGACACTTCTTCTTCTTCAACCATAAACACCTTTGAGTCATCTTCAAATGATACAACACTTTCCACTTGGATGACGTTGCATTGCTTTGGTTGGTGTTGGAGGCTCAAATTATGAAGAATTGAACTGGCATACTGAACTTCTAATCAAAGAACTTTCAATCTCCTTTGTAGAATATATTATCTTGTCTAATCTAGAAGCTGTCATATTTGTGTCCATGTGACGCATTAGATCGTCCAAATTGGTCAACTCTTTCTCATATCTTTGATTAATGTCCCAAAAAAATCGATGCACTGTCCGTCATTTGCTCCATCTGAACTTCAACCGTGCTCACTTGATGACAATATTTCTCAAAGCATTGATACTGGATGGGTGGTTGATGCATTTGATTCAGAGGCAAAGTATAAGGAACACTCCATGCTCTAGTTTGCTCATCCATTTGGTGCATCATCAATCTGAACATCTTATCCATATTCCCACCAAGATCTTCCATATTTTTTTTGTTTTATTTTTTCTTACCTAAAATAATAAATAAATATTAGTAATAATATCAATGTATAATCTAATACAGTCCCCGACAATAGCGCCAAAAAGTTAATGCACTATTTATTATGCAATTAACTGCAACTAACACAAGTCACGACAATATAGGTAGTAAATCAGATATCGTATCCACAGGGACTAAAATAAAGATCAACATGGAGTACTAAGCTAACATGTCTCTATTATTTAGGCTAACCAAATGAGAAATTACTAATCCTAGACAAATTAATTAATTAAAATCAACTAAATAAATCAAATACACAATTAAAAATAAAATTAAACAATAATAAAATTATCAAATAATAAAATGAATTAATCTTGAGGAGTGTGTACACATGTATCAATTATATATTTAATCCAATTCATACAATTTCCAGTTTAATCCAATTAAAGGTGAATGATCATAATTCTAGCTACCTATCTCCGCAAGGTCACAAGGTAACTGTATATTAATAAATTATCTATCTCCGTCAGGTCTCAAGATAAAATATTAACTCCTAATAGAAACTCAGATTTAAAACCTCCTACAGATGTAAACATGTGTATCATATAATCTAGTTAATCCCATTAATTAATTATCTACGCCAGGACTCAAATTAATTAACTTGCATGAAATAACTATGGCCAATAATTATGCATGAGAAATCAAAATCTAGATTTATGAACACAATAATTGGAAGGAAAATTAAATTGAAATTAAATCAACATATAATCTTTACATGCTTGCAAACCCTAGAATGAATTACAAACTTAGCTACAAATACTAAAACTAAAAAGAAAGGAAGAATAAAGAAACATAATTAAATAACAAAGGTTAGAAAAATCGTAGAGAAATTCAATGCATAAAACTTCAATCTTGAATCTTCATGCCTTGCCACTCTAAAATCTAAAATAAAACTGAGATATAATGAAAAGAAGCCCCGTTTTCTCCCTAAACAAACCTATTTATACTAAGTAAGAAAATCCCGGCCTAAAAAGTAAGTTCACGAGCCAAAAATATGAAAAAGAGTAATTCTCGGAAAACTAGGTGACCGGTAAAGAAGAATCCGGCGCCTGGCGGATAATTCCGGTGATCGGGGGACTCCTCGACGGATTTCTCTGTATTCACTAGCCAAGCCACTATGAAGAATCCGCCAGTCGGCAGGTATATCCGGAGATCGGCGAGTTGGTCGCCGATTTCTAGCACACTCCACTGTTTTGCTCTGTTTTTGCTCATTTTTCATCTGATTGACCCGATTCAAGTTGGAAAATGACCCTAACTCGATCCTCTATCTTTCTAGATTATCTTCCAACTGAATTAGATCTCAAAACTATCCCATTTTTTAGCTCAAACTTCAACAAAAATAGCAAAACATAAGATTGCACAAGAAAAAGTGAAAATATGATCAAACGCTTACTTATGCATGCATTAACCATTAAATATCATTCAAATAAACACCTAAATGCATAAAAAAACCATGTTTATCACTCGTCAATCTCTTCACAAAGTCCTTGACTTTCCTCACTTCAAGCTCTGGTGATCTCCACCAAGCTTCGTCTGCAGGGGCTTTTGAATTTACTGAGCTTAATATCTGCATGGCTACATTGATCAAGTATTAACCAATGCCACATGTATAAATACTGTGAAGCTGTATGCATGGACCACCAACCAACAAATAATCATCGTATGATCAACTATGCACGCGAATCTAACATAATAACTTTAGATCTTGTAGCTTGATTAGCAAGCTTAGTTTTGTGTATAAATACAAGGAAATGCATTCTCTGTAATTGATTGTCCAAACTCTGAAATACAGATATTGCTTCTATGCATTTTTGTTTCGATCTCTAGAAATTTGTTAATATCGGAGTTGTTAACGGAGGGGAGGCGGAGGTCATCGGATTGGAGGAGGAAGCGCGGCTGGCGATGTTGGGTAAACAGTTGGGATTTTTAGGGCTTACAGGAATTGAAATTGAGATTGGGAAAGGCAAGAGGGAGTTGACCAATCAGACGGGTCATATGCTGGAGCGGGTCGAGGCAAATGGAGCAATGGTAATAGGCTGATGAATACGATATTGGGTCTTATTACTATCTGGGCTACTTTTCTCTAATTAAATCAAGGACTTAGTCCAATTTTAGCTAGGGTTATTATTTCATAGTTGTGGGACCCGATCTAGTTATATGGTTTAAATACCACTTTTGCATTGTAAAGAAGGTAGCAAGAAATATATCTAAATCCTCCATACTTTTCTTCTAACCCTTCCCTCATTTCTTCTACTCCAATTTCCCCCATTTCTGTTACCAAATCAATACAAGAAAACATCTTTAATCCAAACCCAGCTATTACATTATCGTTTAATACAAGATTCATCAAGATTGGAAAAAGAAAGGCAAAACTTTTTCAAGAAACCGCTGAGATCATAACAACTGGTATCCAGAGCCATCTTTCCTCGGCTATGGCAGACGGCACCAGGCTTAAGGAGCTGCAAGAGGGACAGAAAAAGTTAGATGAAATGTTGAAAACTAAGACCATGAAACAGGACGCGGCTGAGCTCAAACTTAAAAAGCAGATTTCAGAACAGATCGCTGATGTTCAAACCGATATGACTGGTAAGTTTGAGCACTTATCTAAACTCATCACTTCTTTACACACCCAAATACTTAAAACAGATAAAGGAAAAGGGGTGGTGGAAGAAGACTCTATCTTAGGGGAACCCCTTCGATACTGGACAAACGAGGGCTCCCAACAGAGGACTCAATCTCATCCTATGAATAGGGCCGTAGGGGATCACTATAGGAACCAACACCAGGTGTACACCCCACTGCGTAGGATAGATTTTCCTAAATTCGATGGGGATAATCCTAGAGTTTGGATGCTTCGTTGCAATAGGTATTTTAAAATGTTGCCAGATCTACCTGATGACCAGAAAGTAACATTGGCATCCCTAAATTTTGAAGGAAAGACGGCCTTGTGGTTCCAAAATTTTAGCTCTAAATATGATGAAGTGACTTGGGACCAATTCCTGGAGGTGGTGGCTGCCAGATTTGAGGATATTAGAGAGTCCAAAGTGATTATGGAGTTTAACAAATTGAAACACACTAGAGAGTATCTAGACTATGTAGATAAGTTTGAGAAGTTGAAGGAATGTTTGCTAATTAGTAGTAGTGGGGAATACACAGAAGCTTACTTTGTGGCTCGCTTCCTGAGCGGCCTGAGTGAAGAATTGAAGGTGGCCATCAGTCTGTTTAACCCCAGCACCCTGCAACAGGCAATTGACATAGGCAGGAATCAGCTAGTCACCATTGAAGCCTTAACAAAAAGGATAAAGGGAAGCAATAGAATCTATAACAATTGGAACACCATACCCCAGAAGGGGGGAAGTTCTAGCCTGCCTACCCCAAATCACTCCGCAACCAAAGTTAACCAAAACCAAAAGAACCCCACCAGGCTTCTTACCTCAGCTCAGATGGCAGACAGAAGGGCTCAGGGCTTGTGTTACAACTGTGATGAAAGGTATGCCCCTGGACACAGGTGCAAACACAGAGTCCAATATATGGTGATGTCTGAGGAAGAGGAGATTGCATATTTACAACCTCTAATCTCCTTGGAAGCAGACCCTGGCCCAGAGGACAATATGGAAGAGGTACTGGTTTCCCTTAATGCCCTTAAGGGAGAGGACACCATAACTACAATCAGATTTACAGGGACTTGTGAAGGACATAACCTGCAAATTCTACTTGATACTGGAAGCACATTGAGTTTTATAAAAGAATCTACAGCTAAGAGTTTGGGCTGCCAGATTCAAGCTACTGCCCCTCTTTTGATTAAGGTTGCAAATGGACAAAAACTTATCAGTTCATCCCAGGCAGCAAATTTTGGGTGGAAAATGCAAGGAGCTAAACTGAGTCATTCCCTCAGACTATTGCAACATGAAGGCTGTGATGTTATATTGGGTGGAGACTGGTTAAAACTATGCTCTCCTATCAAACTTGACTATGAGAACATGACTGTCTCCATTCACTGGCTAGGAAATAAACTCAAGCTACATGCCAATCAAACACACACTGACTGCCTATTCATCTCTCACCATTCTCTATTCAAGCTCATGCACACCAAACTCAATAAGGAGGTTGAAGAAGTATATGCAGTCTCTATGCAAAGGTCAACACAAACAGAGAACACTGAGATACAGGTGCTACTCTCAGATTTTGAGGATATTTTTCAAGAACCTAAAGGATTGCCACCAGCAAGGGGGGTCGAACACCAAATCATAATGAAGCCTGGGACAGTCCCAAAACATCAATATCCCTACAGATCATCTCACAACCACAAGGATGAAATAGAGAAGATTGTGCAGGAGCTGTTGGATACTGGGGTGATACAACATAGCAAAAGTGCTTTTGCTGCTTCTGTTATTCTGGTAAGGAAGAAGGATGGGACATAGAGGCTGTGTATGGACTACAGGTACTTAAATACCTACACTGTCAAACATGATTATCATATACCAGTCATTGATGAGCTATTGGATGAACTACATGGCTCTAGGTATTTCTCCAAAATAGACCTAAGATCAGGGTATTTTGAGATCCTCATGCAACCAGAACATAGACAGTTGACAGCTTTCAGGACCCACAATGGACACTATGAATTTCTGGTTATGCCATTTAGGCTGTGTAATGCCCCTGCAACATTCCAATCCTTAATGAACCAAGTGTTCAAGGATTGCCTGAGGAAGCACACATTGGTTTTCTTTGATGATATCCTAGTTTATAGTGCTACTTGGGGGGCCCACCTCACCCATTTGAAGCAAGTTCTGACACTACTCAGGGAACACTCTCTTTATGCCAAGAGATCCAAGTGTCAATTTGGGCAAACTAAAATTGAATATCTGGGGCATATCATAGACCAAGAGGGGGTCTCTACTGACCCTCAAAAGGTAGACAACATGGTTAATTGGCCCATTCCCACTAATGTCAGACAACTAAGAGGGTTTATGGGCTTGACAGGATATTACAGGAAGTTTATTAAGGGGTATGGCCTTATCAGTAGACCCCTCACCTCCCTGTTAAAGAAAAATGGATTTAAATGGACATCAGAGGCTACACAGGCCTTCAATACCCTCAAGGAGGCCATGACCCAAGCACCAGTGTTGGCCTTGCCTAATTTCACCCTCCCATTTGTCATTGAAACTGATGCCAGTGGCTATGGGATTGGGGCTGTCCTTATGCAGAAAGGGAGGCCTTTAGCCTTCCTCAGCAAGGTCCTATGCATGAAGAACCAAGCACTACCTATCTATGAAAGAAATTTTTTGGCAATACTCATGGCAGTTCAAAAGTGGAAGCATTACTTGTTTGGGTAAAAATTCATCATAAGAACTGATCAAAGGGCTCTTAAATACCTATTAGACCAGAAGGTAGTGAACCCCTTGCAGCAGAGGTGGATAACTAAACTATTGAGGTGAGACTATGAAATTCAATTTAAAAATGGGTCCACTAATAGGGCAGCAGATGCTCTATCCAAGGTGCATGAATCAGAAGGAGAGTGTCAAGCTATCAACAATTTGTCCCCTAAATGGATGTTAGAGATAATGGAGAGCTATGAAGGGGATGAATTCATTGAGAAGGTCAAGTCTGCAAAACTAAATGACCCTTCTTCCTACCTTGAGTTTGTTATCACTGAAGGGCTGGTGAGGTACAAAGGCAGGTTGTTAGTTGGGAAGAATACAGATATGAGGAAACAACTGCTCCAGGCTATGCATAGCTCCCCTTATGGTGGCCACTCAGGGGTCACTGGAACTTACATGAGGTTGAAGGGTAGCTTTTACTGACAAGGGATGAAAGCTGAAGTGGAAAATTTAGTTAAGTCCTGTGACATCTACAGGCTTAACAAACCTAATAGTGGCCTAACCCAAGGATTACTACAACCTCTACCCGTGCCAGACCAACCATGGAGTCATGTCTGCATGGACTTCATCGACGGGCTCCCAAAGTCTGGAGGGAAAAATGTAATTCTGGTGGTTATCGACAGACTCACTAAATTCAGCCACTTTATGGCCCTTTCCCACCCCTATACTACACAGACAGTAGCTAAGTTGTTTATGGATCACGTATATAAGCTCCATGGTCTCCCTATTAGCATTGTTTCGGACAGAGACAAAATATTTACCAGTCAGTTCTGGAGGTAGCTTTTCAAATCACTGGGAGTCGCTCTGAACCTCTCTTCTGCCTACCACCCTCAAATGGATGGGCAATCAGAAAGGCTGAATCGCTGCCTAGAAAACTATCTATGCTGCATGACATCAAGTCACCCTAAGCAATGGTCTAAGTGGCTAACCCTTGTGGAACATTGGTACAACACCAATTATCACACGGCTCTCAAACAGACACCCTTCCAAGCTCTATATGGCTACCCACCCCCCTACCTAAATGTGGGACCGTATCTAGACACCAATCAAGTGGAGGTCAGGAAGGAGATTCAAGACCGACGGGCTATGATACAAGATCTAAAAACTACCCTACAGCAAGCTCAGAACAGAATAAAGACTCAAGCAGATAAGGTGCAGATTGAGAAGTACTTTGAGATAGGAGATTGGGTCTACCTGAAATTACAACCGTACCGGTAAAATTATGTGTCTTTGCGCCGGAATCTGAAGCTAGCCTCTCGGTACTTTGGCCCCTACAAAATTTTGGAGAAGGTGGGTCAGGTGGCATACAAGTTAGACCTACCTCAAGGTAGCAAAATACATCCAGTGTTCCATGTGTCTCTCTTGAAGGCAAAAATCAGTAAGGAAGCAATTCCTCTACAGGAGCTACCTGACTTGGACGACGATGGGGTATTCTGCATAACTTCTACAGTCATCCTGGACACTCGTGACATTCAGAGGGGACGAGATCTATTTCGACATTTCTTGGTACGGTGGGGTGATGAAAAACTGAGTCTTGAATCTTGGGAAGACTCCAAATTTCTCCAGGGGAAATTTCCCAAATTAGATCCTTGCGGACAAGGATCTCAAGGAGAAGGGGGTAATGTTATGACCGGAGTTGTTAACGGAGGGGGAGATGGAGGTCACCGGATTGGAGGAGGAAGTGCGGCTGGCGATGTTGGGTAAAAAGTTGGGATTTTTAGGGCTTACAGGAATTGAAATCGAGATTGGGAAAGGCAAGGGGGAGTTGACCAATCAGACGGGTCATATGCTGGAGCGGGTCGAGGCAAATGGAGCAATGGCAATGGGCTGATGAATACGCTATTGGGCCTTATTACTATCTGGGCTGCTTTTCTCTAATTAAATCAAGGACATAGTCCAATTTTAGCTAGGGTTATTATTTCATAGTTGTGGGACCCGAGCTAGTTGTATGGTTTAAATACCACTTTTGCATTGTAAAGAAGGTAGCAAGAAATATATCTAAATCCTCCCTACTTTTCTTCTAACCCTTCCCTCATTTCTTCTACTCCAATTTCCCCCGTTTCTGTTACCAAATCAATACAAGAAAACATCTTTAATCCAAACCCAGCTATTACATTATCGTTTAATATAAGATTCATCAAGATTGGAAAAAGAAAGGTAAAACTTTTCCGGGAAACGGCTGAGATCATAACAAAATTTAATAGAATGCTAGGACCATTCACTACATACAGTTAGGCACTATCACATCTCCATCGCTACCCTCTAAATCTTTTGAAATGAGAGAGAGAGAGAGAGAGAGAGAGAATTGAGGAATTTGAGATAGAAACAGTTACAATTCTGATTTACAGTGGCGGCAATGCAGTATTGTAGCAGTGGTGATGGGTATAGGAAGCAGAGGTGGTGGGTTGCAGGGATTTCAGTAGGATTCTGGTGCCGAAGTTACAACATGACGGTGATGATTTTAGAGGCGGTGGCGGTGATGATTACAATGGCAATGGTGGCGGTGGTTGTAGCAGCGATGGTGAAAGTTGCAACGGTAGTGACGATTTGGGCGGGGATTGGTAGCGATTGGGGGGAAATCAACGGAGGTGAATGATTGAATTTCTTTATTATGTATACTAGTATTTATTTCGTGCAATGCACAAATAATAATTATTTTGTTAGATTTGTAATATTTTGATTATTTTTTAATTCTGTATTGTGTTCAATTTTTAAAAATTCATAAAACGATATGCACATGCGTTATTTAATTAGATAAGAAGATCAATTTTGTGTAGTTACAACAAACAAAAATAAAAATAAATTTTAGGAACTAAATGAAAATCATGTTAGAAAGATCTAATTCGAATATTTCAAATGACGGGATTTTATAAATATCAATGTATAGTTGCCCATGATTAAAAAATATTTGATTTCCTTGAGCATATGACAGAGATAACAAATATAATTATTTAATTATTTAAATGACGAAATTGAAATGGAAAAATAATAAGTTATTACAAATTATTATTATTATTATTATTATTATTATTATTATTATTATTATTATTATTATTATTATTATTATTATTATTATTATGCAATACAAATGAAAACTGGTTGTAATATAAACCGTCATGAAAAATGTAAAAAAAAAATTACAACAATAAATGTCACTATTGTTGTCTATTAACTTAAAACTGTTGTCTATTATTCTAAAACCGTTGTCTAAAATATAACGGTAAAATATTGTGATAGATAACGGTTTATACCAGAACCATTATCTATCACACAACTTTGCCTTAATATATTTATATATTTAGGCCCCGTTTGGTTTGACTGATGGTATAAATAAGATTGATAAGATAAAGTAGGATTGCATTGTTAGTATAGGTATCCAGCAAGAACCGTGTGTTTGGTAGCCATTATTCATTCACGCGAGGCCCGGTCTTAACGCGAGGCCCGGGGTGTAATTTACTGATTCGGCTGGATAATGTATCCGACGCCCCTCCTCGGATACAGTTTCTGGCGTAACAATCTTAGTATATATGCCTTTATCTAGGCTACCAAACATTGCCTAAACTAATTTACTCATTCCAGAACTTAGTCTACCAAATAAAACAATGTACCAAACACATGTGTGAAACAATCTTAGTATATTTATCTTAATAACCAAACACACAATTAAAATAGCTAATACGCAATTATCTTTCAAAGCAATCCAGATTTTATTAATGTGGGTATATCCGTACCAGTATACCAAACATTATCTTAGGATAAATTGTGAATATTATGTTTGGATTGAATGATTATGATTAAAATGTAGGAGAATACCTTAATCGCCCTTCATATAAGTATTTCATAAATAATTTTGAAGTTGTAATTATTTTTAACTGTATTTAATAAAATTCTAAAATATTTATTAATAATTTTGGTTTTCTTTTTATTTTGTTTTGTTTTATGGTATTCACCTTGTGAGAATTTAAATCCTTGTGTAGATATATAAATTTATTTATTTTAAATGCTTATAAAATTATATTATTTCATACCTAATAGTATTTTTTTAATCTTGAATTTAGGTATCGCATAATGATAAATTAAACTCCTTCACAAATAGTTGCCGTAATTATTTAGTCAATTTCTAATAAAAGCTTACTTTAATGATTTATTTATAAAAATGCTATTAGGATTTCCAAAGGAGTATAATTGATAACTAATCTAATTTGCCTTCGTGTAATCAAAATTTTTGCTATATTAGCACAAACATTAACAAAAAAAAATATAGAAATAGAAATAAAAAGATATGGACAATATAGTAAATTTATACAATGGACAAAATGAATGATTAATAATCATCTCAAAGTTGGGATGATTATTTATCCTACAAATGCATGATAAGTCACCGGGCTTGCAATCAATATCGGGCCTCATCACACAAACCAAACAAAGGATAACTCTGGGATTATTTTTCCTATCCTAGCTAATCCGACGAACCAAACGTGCCCTTAGTTAATTGAATCGGGTTGGGTCATAAGATCCATCTAACGGTTTATAACCCGTTAGACGGTCTAACACGAGTCTTTGTCAATTCCACCCGGTTCATGAGAAGACATTAACAGACCGGCCAGACATAAAATCGGCCAAAACATCTTCTTTCCGGCTCAATAAGAAATTTTTCTTATTACCATTTTCATTCAAGCAAATCGTCGAACACCTGATAGAAGAATTCACTAAGAAAAGCGAAGGAGGAGAGAAAAATGTCGGGCGACGAAGATGATTTCGTGTTCTTCGGAACGCCGATCGAACGAGAAGAAGAATTCACCAGTCGCAAGAAAAAGGCGGTGGCGGGGGCTTCCGGTCAGCTCAGGACCGCTCTTCCTCCGTGGAAACAAGAGGTGAGAGCGATGGCTGATATATTCCTGAATTTCTGCAATTCGAATTTTTATGTACCGTTTTTAATGGTTCAGAATTTCAAATTGGTGGTTCCTGGAGATGTTTATTGAGGAATCGAGGAATTTGAGTTTTTGTGGAGAAAGGTTAATCGTAGCTATTACTTGCATTAGCTTACTTGATATCGAAGTGATTCCCGAAATTTTGCTACTTGGAGTAAATTTGGTAATGGTTTTCACAAAAGAGAATTGTCTTTCGTTTTATTTTCTGGATTGGACTGTTTTGGAATTACCCGTTAGATTGATGGTTGTGTGATGTTATGGAATACGGATTAACTCTGATTCGTTTGTATGGGGAACTTTTCAGGTGACAGATGAAGAGGGGAGGAGGAGGTTTCATGGAGCATTTACTGGTGGCTTTTCTGCTGGGTTCTACAACACTGTTGGCTCCAAAGAAGGTATTGTACTGTTCCTTTGTATCTTTATTAAGTTGCCGTCCCCGTGTACACACTTGAAATGTATATGACTGCCGTTGAACTTGCAGGGTGGACTCCACAATCATTTACGTCTTCCCGGAAGAATAGGACTGAACTAAAGAAACAGAGCATTTATAGCTTCCTTGATGAGGATGAGAAAACTGTATGCACTGTTGTTGTGTTGTGCCTTTATCATAAGAAATAGAGAGTTTATTCTTCCTTTTTTACCAGCCAATCTGTGTTTCTTTCATTTAAGAAAGATAATAGGATAATGTTGGGTCTTTCCACTTTCTCCTTTTTTTCTTTAAAAGTTGACTTTTTTGATTCAATGTTTTAGGAATTGGAAGGCCGCTCCCTGGGGCCGTCCATGCAGTTTGATACATTTGGGTTTACGGCAGCTGAAATTGCTCGTAAAGAAGCTGATAAGGAACAACAACAAAGGTTTATGCTCTTAATTGATTTTACCATTTGATTTTCTATAAGATAGTAGTTAAACTATGATAGACGGGCACGGCAGCAGATTTGTATGATCTAGTTTACTTCCTCTTGCTCTCTTGTTAGATCTACGTGATGTAGTATATTATTGATTAGTTAATCAGAATCATCTTTGATGGAAAGTCTGTTATTGGCAGTTATAACTGATTTGCATCTTTCTTTAACCAGCTTCTGTTTCCTAAGGCTCAGTTTCTCAAGGTCTCAAGGGGATAATTGGCCCTTCTGCATTTTATCTTCTTTCCTTGCTGTCTTTGTCAAAAGTTTATAGAGTCCCTCTATATTGTTATTTACTAGTTAATTATAGCTTATGCCTCTACATTTCTACTCATCTCCATTTCCTTTTTATTTGGCCTAGTCAATTTTCTGAATTTAAGACTCACAGTTATATCTTTTACTTTTTTTTCTCTTGATATATATATATATATATTTTTTTTTTTTTTTTTCTTCTCTGATGTGTGTGTTTTGTTTTTTTGGGCAAATTATTTAGACCTTCAGCTATTCCTGGACCTGTTCCTGATGAGCTAATAGTTCCAGCAACAGATTCTATAGGTTCGTACCAGTTTTTGTGATATTGTATATTCTTTCTGCTGCATGCTGTTTCATCTCTTTAACTTCTTGTCCTTCTTCGATTAGGTGTCAAACTGTTGGTAAAGATGGGATGGCGGCCAGGACGGTCCATTAAGGATTCTAATAAGAATTCACTTGATGGTAGGATTCTTAGAAAACTTGTTTTCCTAGTCTTATTTTGATCTTGCATCCTTCATATTTGTACTTGGCATTCAATAAATTATCTGGAGATTGATCACTGATGTAATTGGAAATCTATTAATCCTCCATCTAAAGTGGCGAGATGGTGAGCTGTATGACCTTACCTTCTTGGAGGCTGCATATGTAAGTTTCTGCTTGATTGATAAAGTCGAGGTTGCTTATCTTGACTGGTTATGCTAATGTGCCATGTTATTATTCTGAAAGGGGGGCTATAAGATATGGCGTTCATATGATGCTTCTGAAAAAATGTATCAATTTAATAAAAATAAATTGTTCATTTCTTCCCCTGAATCAAATTATAACAAAAAATATTTCGAGAGTGGTGAGATGATGCATTAAGTTAACTTCTATTAGTCATTGCATAGTTTTTTCTGGTGTCAATATATTATACTAATATTTAGAGAAACAGTATTAACAAACTTGCTAGTCCAGTGATCAGTACAAAATCTCTTTTAGCAGCTGCATGACAAGTTGGTGAATAAATCTATTTTACTCTTGCTGTCTTGTTACAAATTTTATTTTCACAGAAGCTTTCATTTGGAGGATGTCATATACAATGCTTAAACCATTCACTGGTCTTTTATTAACCTAGTTTATCATATTCATGAAGTTGCTCGCAGACAAGCCAGGAAAGCTTTTCTGGCACTCTCAGGTGATGCAGGATCAGAGATTACACGCTCAAAGCTGATTGAAGAGGACGCTGGAAATGTGTTGGATCTGCCAGCCAATGACAATGACCGGTTCTATAAAACCGTGCCGGTTAGATTTGATCTGTGTTTACCTAATATAATTAATTTGATTCTGTGGTGGCCTTTTTCTGGATAAATTTTATCTTCTCGTATCCATGGGTTTGGTGTGTTTATCTTATGTCACAATCAAAATCATTATGAAGGAGTGCACATTTGTCAGGCTTTTCAAGTAATGAAAGCTAATGTTGTACAAAGTCTTCTATGGTCAGAGGCAAGAAAAGTTCATTAAAAAAAGATTTAGAAGCAGTAAGCACTAGGCTTGAGTAGTTGAGTATCTTTTACACCATGGTCAATGCAGAAAATGATTAATGGCTTTAGCTAATTGGTGCAGGCACTTTCCGCATGAAGAACTAATGTTGCCAAATGTTCTTCTAGGATAGTTAGTTAATTGGATTAAGGTTGATCTGATTAGCAGATTAATTGATATAATGATATAATGCTATTCTAATGTGTTAGTATTGTTCTTGGTTTTCTTTCTTTGATAAAAAGATGTTAGCGTATACTCCTATAGTGGTAGGCTTTAAGCATTTTATAACATAATTAAAATAACTTTGAGATGGGAACTTTGAAGTGTTCTTCAATATTATCTTATCAGATATTTGTGGTCAAACTTTTTGTGATGGAGTTTCTAATAGATGCCTGTTCAAGTTTGAAAAGCCTTTAGTGTGGGTTTCCATGGACTATTTTCCGAGTAAGGTGATCAAATGAAAAATCCGTATTTGTATTGCATAGAAGCTAAGAGGTACCACAAGAAATAAATTGACTGCCATACCCCTAAGTGGTTTTGGATATGTTGCAAACTATATATGCATGCATATTCTTTAGAGAAAAGTGTGCGCATTGAGTAAGTACACGAATACCTCACAAATTTATGGCTTGTGTGCTAATTCACTCAAATGTAAAGTGTTTATTTGATCATTTATTAGTGTTGCCTTTATGTTTAAATATCGAATTTTAGAGTTGTGACCACAGTTAAACAACCACTTGAAGTTGTTCTTCACAGTTTCTTCGTGGAACTAACCATATTTTCTGATGGAGAAAAAGAGAATACATGGTTTTGTTTGGAGAGTGGGAGATAATTACATTCTCATAGCCATGAATATTTGTTGATTTCTATGTGCTAATGTCTCATGGCAATGATTATCATAGTCTGGGGTCTTCTGCCACGGGTTTGTGCACTCTGAGTCTCTCTTATCTTTTCTAGGTATATGTAGTGAACCCCAAGCAAGATTTGTATGGTTTAGGCTATGATCCTTTCAAGCAAGCTCCAGAGTTCAGGGGTACGTCACTTTCTGGATTTAGATGACTACCTCTTTATCAAAGTTTTTTTTCCCCTTACAAAATTGACTTTTGTTTTCTTTCATTTAGAAAAGAAAAGACAGAGAATGTCTGGAAAGGGGAATATGGAACCTCATAGGCAACTTTTGATAAAAGGTGAGCTTTACTTAAATGTTTAGTGATTTATGATTATATTATCTGCACAGTTATATTGCCTAGGCCTGTTCTAATTTATTGATTATATATATATGCTCAGGAAAGATTGCCCCAGGTTTTGGTATTGGAGCTCTTGAAGACTTAGATGCCGAAGATGAAGATATATACGACACTGGTAGTTATTTTATTCATTAGTTTTTGTTACATATCAACTAATTTATGCATCTTGTCAGCTTAGCTTGGTCATTGAAGTAGATTATTTGTGTTGGTTTGGGTTGAGTTTACAGTGCCATCCCCTCCTAACACTAGGATTGAGGATAATTTTTTCCTAATATATATATGGGATCTCCGATATTATGATACGCTTTGTCACAATTCATACTTGCTACCTTTATGTTAGAGCTTAAGACCAGTGGACTGATTAGTGATAAGGCAGGACAGCTTAATTTGGGACTTAATCTTTTTCACCAGCACATTATCTATGTGAAGATCTTTGAACTATGTGAAGTTTTTCTATTGACAGGGACTTGGACCATGAATTTGGTAATTCCTAAATTGAGATTGGGGTCATTCATGGATCCTTGACTGGGTTTTCGAATATGCGTATTGTATGGACTGGAAGTCCCAACATAGGATTTAAACAATATTGAGAAGGTTTTAAGCAGAACATTAACAAGACGAAATAGGAAACTCGTAGATTAGGGTTGATGATCTGCTAAGTCTTTGTTGCATATCCATATTTTATTGTAGGGAGTAGGGACAATGGATATATTGGTGTATAATAAAGTTCGTTACCAACGGAGTAAGGAAGAGTGGAAGAGAAAAATGGCTGGTTTGAAGGAAAATAGTAGATAGTAGATATTGGTAGAAAGAAGGGGAAATGTGAAATACAAGGAGGAAAGTTGAAAAGCAATTGACTTTCCCTACTTTCTTGTTATTGTCGAGTCCTTTTACAAGTTTGCAGCTGCTTCACAACATTTTGTATTTCTCTCTTGTGGAGTGATTATGTCTCCTCATATATACTTTTTTTTAAAACAGGTATTGATGTTCAAGATACATATGTGCAAGAAATAGAAGAATCTTCAGTAGCAAATGTGGATACTTTGCAGATATTAGATAAAAAGAAAGATGATAATCTGCCTGGGTTTAAAGCTGCGTCAAAATCTGAGCACCAACTAGAGAGGTATTTATTTATGCAACCTTCTACTGACTTCAGAACTTCTGTATAAGTAATAATCTTGAGGTGCTGCTGCTGCTGTTATTGGGTTACATCTTCTCTGAGTGCTCTCACCTTTCTTGGAAGTTCAAAGGTGAATCTTGCCCCCAACTCCCAAGAGAACAGCCTCATTTAAAGTATTAAATTCTAGTATGGTGCTGCCCATTCTAAACGACACCCTCATTTACACAATTATTTTATCTTTGTGTTGGATTACTTCATAAAATTTCATGTTTTTTTTTCTTCATTTTAGCTTTGATG
The DNA here is from genome assembly GCA_026008535.1 of Perilla frutescens. Classification (NCBI taxonomy): domain Eukaryota; kingdom Viridiplantae; phylum Streptophyta; class Magnoliopsida; order Lamiales; family Lamiaceae; genus Perilla; species Perilla frutescens. Next base: position 45,036,197 of record BRKX01000010.1, on the reverse strand, counting down.
TTCATTTATGTAATATAGCTTGTTCATTTGTGTGGGATATTCGCAGATTCAATCCTCCCTCAATTCCAGTGGATTTTGTTCCTCTTCATAAGTTTCCTGCTTCTGTTGAAAATGATGGCAAGAGTGCTGAAATCCCTCCCATTGAGGTCCCTCCACCAGAAGATAACAATCTTAAGGTCTTGATTGAAGGGGTGGCAACTTTAGTTGCTCGCTGTGGCAAATTGTTTGAAGATCTCCAAAAGGAGAAGAATCAGTCTGACCCACTATTTGCATTCCTCACTGGAGGAAATGGTTCTGATTATTATGCAAGGAAGCTCTGGGAAGAGCACCAAAAGCGTGGTGAACAAAACAAACTATGGGAAGAGAAGAAATCACATAATTCAGAACGGCTGACTGCTGAAAGACGTGGAACAATTTTGGGAGAAAAAGCACTTGAGAGAAATTCAAGCTCTGTGGTTGCTTCTGCTGGTTCTGTAAATGTTCAAATTAAACTTTCAGATACATTCACCAAGCCTGGATCTGTGGTAAGTACTTATTTATTGATCGGTCATAAATTTTGTGCATTGGTTCTCTGTTAACCGGGAGACTGATACTTTTCTTTTGTTTTTATTTTTCTAATAGAATGAGCAGGCAGATATCAGAAAACCTTTTCAATATGACCCTGCAAAGCAAACAAGATTTGAACAATTCTTGAAGGAGAAGTTTGAAGGAGGTCTGCGAACTAAAGACTCTGGTGGTTCCAGTAACATGTCTGAAGCTGCTCGTGCTCGTGAAAGACTAGAATTTGATGAAGCTGCAGGTACCATACAGAAAGCACATTTAGGTAATGAAAAGCAGGCTAGCAGTCAGTTGCTTAAGGACCTGTCATCTGTTTCAGGTTTACAGTTCACTGCTGGTGGAGTAGAGGTATATATAGTGTAATGAAGATTTCGTTGCTGGTATCATGTTAAGTGCAATACATGCCTTTATTTTAAACATTAATGGTCGTGCAGAAAAATAAGGTTTCACTGGATGATGAATTGATAGCTAAAGCAATGTATCCAAAGCGGGAAGAGTTTCAATGGCGACCTGCACCTATCTTATGCAAGCGTTTTGATTTGATTGACCCTTACATGGGCAAGGTACTCTTACCTTTCTTCTAAGATCTTGCTAAATATTTCCTTGTTAGCTTGCACCCATCATTTTTTTTTTGCCTCCCTTGTATCCAATATTTCAGATTTCAAATTTTATATTTTATCTGCATTCCAGGACAGGTTACTTCTAATGTTATGGCAAGTCATAATCTTTCAGAATGAATCAAAATTAGATAAATCAGGATACAAGGGTTTTTGGTCAACTTAAAATGACTTATTCCGACGAAAATGAAAATTGGAGGATTCCATTTGATAAAAAATGTTTGACCTGGTTTTTCTTTTTTTTCCGTATGTTTGTGAATGCATACCTGGTTTCTATTGTATATCACTTGGTTTTTGCCTACTTTTCCTGGCTCATTCTGTGATCAACATTTCTTTTTGAACATGAGATGGTTTCTATATTACCGATTTCCTGACTGGCTGTGGCATTTAAATGCTATTAACTATATACATATCCTGCCATGCAGCCGCCTCCTGCTCCACGTGTGAGAAGCAAAATGGACTCTTTGATTTTCATGCCAGATTCCATCAGAACAGCAACTGTGGAAGATGTTTCTGTGGAGCAGACATCATCTTCAGTTCCTCAAGCAAACAATGGAAATAAAGACAGAGAAACAACCGAGAAGGTAGTTGAGAATGAGGTGGAAGTCGAAAATGTTGAGAGGCCCATTGATCTCTACAAAGTACGTCAATTATCTCTATATATATTGTAACTTCAAGTGTATATGGATTTGATTTCGTCTTTTGGAATTTATTTCTGTTATTGCTACTTGAGTTACCTATGGATACTCGTCTCTTTGCAGGCCATTTTTTCTGATGATTCTGATGATGAAGGAAATAGCACATCAAATCAAGTGGAGGATACAGAAAAGAAGATCGAAGTTGCAAATACAACTCTTAATCGTTTAATGGCTGGGGACTTCTTAGAATCACTGGGCAAAGAACTAGGTTTAATGGTTCCTCCTGAGATGCCACCGCCAGAAAATAAAGCTGGTACAAGAGTTGCTCAGAAGGAAGCCATCGATGCGGACGAAAGAAATGAGAGTCCTCTGCTGGCTAAAACGATAATATCTGCTGATCAAAAGGTTCGTGGAGAAGATGCGCATCCGAGCACTGGCAAAGCTCGGAATTGGAGTAGTAGTTCTTCAGAAGACGAGAGGAGCAGAAAACACTCAAGGAGTCGCAGGCGTAAGAGCAGGAGAAGCAGCAGTCTGGAGGTCGGCTCCTCCGATGACTCCGATAGTCGAGATCGACGACACTCAAGGTCGAGAAGAGATGATAAGGAGACCTCCCGGGGAAAGAGCAGCAGCAGAAGGCATTCAAAGCACAGCAAACACAAAAGAAAGGATTCTCCGAGTCGATCACATCGAAGCTCTGAACATGAAAGACGCAAAAGAAAGAAGAAAAGATATGAAGACTGAAGAGGCATATTATATACTTTAATGGATCAACTCCACATCAAACTGGGCTCTCAGGATTTCTTTATATTTTGGAGTTGGATTCGCTTGTTATTGAATATAGAGATAGCAGATTTGATATAGAGATTGAATGGCATGAGGTCATGAATATTCCTTGAATAGTTTCTTCTTAGTTACATATTTAATGACATGGGCAAAGTGAAGTTGTAGCTTATGTTGTTTGTGTATCATCCTTTTGAGCTAACGAGCTTGACAGACAGCAAATGTGTTGATATAGATTTTAGTATAATGACTAAATTGCCCTCATAAATTTTTTTGTTAGATTTGGATAATTGATATTTCGGCTTTTGCATCCAAGTATTTTAGCTCCAACAAATTGATACGGTAAAAGAAATCCCTCCAAATATGTCAAATAAATCTCAAGACGTACATTATTACAATTTAGGGTTAATGGTCAAATAATTACTTTATTATTTTTTGGGGTTCAGATTGCTCCCTCTTTGATATTATTTGATCCAATTAAACCCCTCAACTTTCTAAAATGATTTAACTTTACTATATAAGTTATGTTGAGTGCTGTATAACATTGGGGTTCAATGTTGCACTCGATGTCAGACAGACTCCTTGCGACATTGTCTGTGATATAGTCGTAACTAATCTTATCATTTTCTAGTTTTATTTATTATTTTAATAAATAAAATAATTTTATATATCTTAAAATATGTGTATATCCACGAAATTGATATTTCAAATAAATAGATATAAACATATTAGATATATTATTTAAAATAGAGTTTGACAAAGTCAAAACTCTATCTCCTATTTTTTAGGTCTAGCGGTTTTTCTATTTATTTCTTTTTCTTTTTCAGAAAATTATATTTTCTGGATATTTAGAAAAAGAGTATGAACGTGGGGAAGCTTTCAACCACGCCTTGAAGACGGTTTCTTCCATATACGGTGAAGTCATTGAGTGGAGTGGTTCTCGTCAATCCATGTTCAAGAAAGAGAAATCGTGGACCTTGTTGGATTCAAGTGAAGAGCATATTTAACAAGCATGGTCGACACTTGAAGACTTATTCAAGCTCAATCCATTTTCCGCTGCGTGAAGATTGAAGAAAGCTTGAGTCACAAACTTAGTATATGTTTTGTTCTTCGTTCCTTCTTTTATCTTAATGTTTGTTGTTGTTCAATCCTTTCACGGAATAGATTTTACAAATTAGGATAGATAGCAAGGTTGTGAAACCTTTACTAGTTTGTATACAAGTTGACAGGATGTCAATTTGTATGTTTTAGTTTGTATACAAATTGACGGGATATCAAGTTGTATGATTTAGTTTGTATACGAATTGACGGGATATCAATTTGTATGTTTTAGTTCTTTTTAGTGATAGTCTAGATTAGAACTTGTAAATATTGCTGAAGTGTTGAGAGTCTTCGCGTCCAACATCGACAGCTTGATAATTTTGTACTCATAGTAGTATAATTTCGCCCTGTGGCAATCACACACATGTTGTGTGTGATTTAAAAGTTATATCTTGTATCATTGCGCATTTTATTTCCTGCATATTTGTATTAAGATAGTTGTGTTAACTATCTGTAACATTGAGTTTGACATTACGAATCTGTGTCTAATTTCAGTGTTTGTGGCAACAAATTCCAACAAGTTATGTTTACCACATAAAATCATTGGGACAACTCACATGATATTATTGAGCGGATGAAATCCTCTGCAACACTTTGTGCAACACTTGGTGCTACATAATTAGATTTATTAATTTTTATTTAATTTTTTAATTCAATTTCAAGTTATTATGCTTTATTTTAATTTTACACTTATTATTTATGGTTCATCCTACCCAATTAGGGTATATAAATAATTTTTCAATAATAAATTTTATTTTCTAATTAATAATTAATTATTTATTAAAAAATAATTATACACCCTAATTGGATATGATGAACCCTAAATAATATGTGTAAAATTAAAATAAAACATAATAAATTGGAATTGAACTAAAAAATTAAAGAAAAATTAATAAAGCTAATTGTGTAACACCAAGTATTGCACAGAGTGTTACAGATGATTTCATCCGATTATCGAGCTAGATGGGTTGTGATCGAAAATTTGTGAGAACTCACATGATCACATCTATGTAGCAAGCTAGCTATATATAGATGGGTTGTGGCCGGAGAAATCACCCACATTATAATCCACCAAATTCCTAATCCCATATACACATATATGGTAGGGATAATGGTGAATTACCCTCGACTATTCCCCTATACTCCCATTACTTTCTCTTTGACAATTTGATTCATTTAACCCCATCGACTTTTTAAAATTAATGGCTCACATTCCTCCTCTCATGGATGAAAAAGTTAATACCATTAACAATCACATACCAACATTTTTCTCACGCTAAGATTTTTTCACATACTTTTACACACAATTAAGTTTTACACACTTTCACATTTAGCTTATAAAATTGCAACAAATTAAAATTAATAAATTATGGTTAATAATTAATAAAATCATAAATATACATGAATTTATTAATAAAATAAATAAATACATAATAATAATAATAAAATATGAGGAAGTCAATATTAACAATACATATGAGATAATTTATGAAATCTAATTTTATTTTAAAATTTTATTGATGTACCAAATTTTACGTGTTTTAGTTATTTGAAAAGAAGGTATAATTTGATCATATAAAGAATGTTAAAATGTTGATCTATGTCAAATTTATTTGGAAAATTTTGCATACTATATATGTAAATTATGTTAGTCCCTTGTCATTATTTTATATTGTATATGCATTTAGACAAATGTTAGAGAAAATGAAGACCTTGTTTATGTTAACGAATTATTGAAGTTAAGAGTAGTGTTGTCGATATTATTGTTGGGATTGGGCCCAATATAATTGGGCCCATTTACTCAAAATTCAAATTGGGGCCCAAAGTAACAAAAGTCCTTCACTTTTGTATCTCACAATTGAGGTGAATAAGAAGAGTAATTGCAGCCGGAGAGCTGTGAGACCAGAAGAGTGAGAGAAAAATAGAGAAGAGAAACGGAGAAATGATTTGAGATTTGAGTGACCAAATCATCACCGATCGTCTTCAAATTTTAGGGGTAGACTCATGGCAGCAAGGGCTTCGATTTGGGCACAGAGATCCTCTCCGAAGTAGCTAAGGGAAAGTTCTCCTATTTCTTCTCTATTTAATTCGATTCCAAGAATATGTTATTCTTGATGCATCTTGTTATTGTTGATGTTGTGATTCTCCTATTGTGATAGGGAGGAGACATTGTGTAATTTGTGATTACATAGTGGAGTTTTATCTGGACTAGGTCCCGTGGTTTTTACCCTTGATTTGAGGGGTTTTCACGTAAAAAGTTACAGTGTCATTTTAATTGCTTTGTGTGTGCATATTTGAGATTAATTGCTCGTAGTTTGCTGCTTGATCTATTGAGTGGAAAGATTGGGATACTTGAATATTTGATTGGGATTTCCGCTGTGTATATATTTGAGTAATATTACATCATTAGATGTAGCTTCTTCCACAACAGTGGTACCAGAGCGTTGGTTAGAGAGCATGAACTATGGAGAATAGCAGTAGTGGGTCCATGATTAAATTGGTATCTGATAATTATTCGATATGGAAGGCTATGTGATGGAGGATTTGCTTCATTGCAAAGATTTATATGATCCCTTGGAGGATGCTAGTGCTAAGCCCGAGGAGATGTCTGATAAAGATTGGGCAAAGCTTGAGAGAAAGACCATTGGTACTATGTGCCAATGGGCTGACATTAGCGTGTTCCATCACGTAACCAAGGAGACAGATCCGTGTGAGCTGTGGAAAAAGCTTCGAGAGCTTTATGAAAGGAAAAATGCACAAAACAAAGCATTTGTGATCAGAAAATTAGTGAATATGAAGTATAAAGACGGAAGCTCAGTAGCAGAGCACTTGAATGCGTTTCAAGACTTGGTAAATCAGCTTTCTACCATGGAGCTTGTATTCGATGATGAAACGATGGTGGTGACACTTAGAAACATGGCTCCAAATGGGAAGTTAACATTGAACATCGTGAAAGAGAGCATGTTCAATGAAGAGACTAGAAGGAAAGAGAATGGGGCTAGTTCTTCCCAAGCACTCATGACAGAGAACAGAAGTAGAAGTAAAATTAAAGGACCTAAGGGTCATGGAAAATCCAAAGAGAGGTCTAAGTCTAACGAAAAGTTCAAGTGTTATCATTGTGGTGGAGCTAACCACATGAAGAGAAATTGCAAGCTACTGAAGCAGGAGCAAAAGGAAAATCATCAAAATAAGACTGATGATGAGAATACAGTGGCCATTATTACACACTCCGATGATAACCAGATAGTTGTGTATGTCAGTGATGAGTGTTGCCACGTGGAAGATCCAAATGTCGAGTGGATAGTTAACTTTGGAGCTTCTCATCACTGTGCTCCAAAGAGAGAGCTTTTGGCAAGCTATCGAGCTAGAGACTTTGGCCAGTTATACATGGGGAACAAGAGTACTGCACCGGTAATTAGGATTGATGATATGATTGTTGAAACAGATTTGGGATGCACACTGACTCTAAAGAATGTGAGGCATATTCCTCAATTGCGCCACAACTTGATTGCAATGAATGTTCTTGACAAAGATGGTGTAACGCCCCGGTCCCGAGGATTAGGACGGGGATATTACGAGAATAATAGAAGGAAAAAGGTAGCATAATCCCAAATCCAGGGGGGGTCTTCAGTAATATCCTGGTCCCGAAAGAAAAATAAATGAGGGTCGGGGTGTTACTAAAAAAGGAAGTACTATTTAGGATAATCAAATGAAATGACTTTAGAACAAGAATAAGTTATATTCCCCAGAAATTTGGGTAGCATAACCTCTGTAACTAGAAGAAATCCACGTCTTTCAACGTATCAACGAAGTCAAATGATTCAATCAAGTCAAAAGAATGTCTATTCATAGACCAATCAAATTCAAACAGAATCAAACAATTTATAAATAGGATTCTGACTCTTCAAATAAACAGGACCTCTCCATAGGCCACAACAACTAAGACCCATCAATAGGTCAGAGGCAAATAAACTATTTTATGTCCCATTCATAGGACAGAAGTAATTAATCAAGATAAGGCCCATTCATAGGTCAACTGAAAAGTAAACAGAATCCAAGACTCAACCAAATATGACCAACTCATAGGTCGAAAACTGTAATGAATTATGCTTGGATTTATGAAAAGAAATGGGGCTTTATTTATCATGATTCAATTAAGGTATATAATTCAGATAAGCCCAAAAATAAAACATAGCATGCAATCATACTATGGGGCAACTGTATCAGAGTTTAAGCGGAAAACAATGGAGTAATATTGTATCACATAACAACATACTCATGAGCAATACATTAGTCTGAATGAGACAGCAAGACACGATCAACCCACAACAGTACATCGAGCCATCACCTCCAGCATCTCAACCTGTGAAAAACATTTTGAAAATATTTTGGGCGTGAGTACTAAAGCACTCAGTGGGTTAAACTTTTAACTCAATCTTTAATAAAAACTGTAACAGAATATCCAAAATATAAATACAGATAATGGAAAGCAAAACGCGAAAGTCCTTCCCATTTCTGCAAACCTTTTAGTTCTCTTTGGTACCCTGTAGCTCTTTCTGTCGTCTACTGCACTCTATGACATGTCGCTGATAGGAAAATGGAGGGGTTACCTCGCTAATCCGAGAAGAGTGTACCAGGGATCACCTAGCATTGACCCTTGAGTATACCAGGGGTTACCTAGCATTGACTCTTATAGTGATGCCCAGATCACGTGTGTGTGCAGGGGTTACCTCACAGTGACACCTTTAGTGATTAACATCACAACTGCAAGAAATCACAGTTCCTGCCTATCCTTTGATCTATGTTCTCTATAAAGCGCATAATATGACATAAGCATAAAACTATGTCATCCTCTTAATATAGCAACTATGCTAACCTTTAAGTCTTCTATCAAACTTAGTTCAATTATGCTTCATATTCCTTAAACGGAAATCATTCTATAAGTTGAGTTTAAATTAAAAACACAAGCTAAAAATTATAACTCATTATACACAAGTATAATCAATACGCAATAAACATTTAATATACTGTAACTTTAAACTATGACTATTAGGCTTTAAATATAACCTATAACCTTAATCTATATACTATGAACTTTAAACTCTAACCTTAACTTTTAACCCATATACTTTAGTTATGACAAGGCATAATCTATTCTATTTAATTATGTCAAAGCATGATCTATATTCGCTTATTGTGATAAATCATAATCTATATTCTCAATAATTACGATGAAGCATAATCTATGTTCTCAATAATTATGGCAAAGCATAATCTATGTTCTCAATAATTATACAGCAGTATAATACTATTACTCTAGCAGAGACTTGAGCAAATAATTTCTCAAATATTTTATTTGGATATTCTAACTATGACTATCACATTTATGAGTTAATAACTCAAATATAGATAGGTTTTGCAAATAAACCCACCTCGATTAGATCAACTCAGGTGATCAAACTTCTCGATACTCATCCGCCAGCTCTTCTAACTGGCTCAACAAGTCCTACAAGGTCAAACCTTATTTTAGGAGTGCTACTCTAATTTTCAGAACTCGTCTTTAATTTAATTGGAGCTTTTATTTACTTTAATTATATTTCTATTAAGAATGCGCGACTCTAGAGACCTCGTACAACTTCCACATAGAAGGAAATAAATTCCAAAATATAATTTTCGATTTAATGGGACTAAAAGATTTGACAGATGTCACTTTCCGTAACTTGCCATTTTAATCAAATTTTACACAGCTAACATCGATTACACTTTTTACTTGTCCAAAAATTATGAAAATAATCAGACATGACCCCACATATATCTTTATTAAACTATACAATTTTCAGAATTTTCTGAAATCACATGCTCTATTTATAAAAATAACCGCCTGATTAAAATAATCGACTTTAATCAAAACTTATCGGAAAATTATGAAACTAGCAGTCCTATATGAAATAATTTTTCGAGCAACTTTACAGAAGAAACTTTTTCGATTTGACGACCCGAAATGGGCGAAAACCGAAACTGATCGGCGCCCCTTTATTTTTCACGTTTTCCGGTGATTTCGCCGGTTTCTGGCCACCGGACGACGACGCACTCAACATACGAAATGAAGCACTATTTAAAACACACAAAATATTAAAATTTTAACTATAAAGGATGAGAAATGGACCGAAACGAGATATCCGAAGCGGCGGCGCGACGGCGGCACGACGACGGCAATTCTGGCCATCCACGGCAGCGGCGGCGGCGGCTCTCTGGCAGCCTTCCGGCGCTCGATAGCTGCTCCCGAAGCAACAGCACCCCTCCCCCCAAATAAAACTTAACCTGGGCCCGCATGCACGATTTACTCGGCGCAGGCCCGGGTTTCTCTCGTTCGTCAACACGAACTAGAGAGAGAAAGAGAAGAGAAGAGAGAGAGATGAGCAAAGAAAATGAGCTCTTCCCCCTCCTATTTATAGGAAAAGTTGAGGCGGGGTGGGTATAACTTTTTCGGATATAAAATACTGATAAAGTATTTTCCGGATTCAATTAAAGTTGCTTTATTCAATATCGAGGTCGAAACAACCTCAGACACAAAATTTGAAAATACCGGGAGACTCATTTGCTCGAGTACTATTGAATCAACCCGACTCGGGATGACGAGGAAGTCGCCTGAAGAAAAACGAGAAAAGATTCTCTTTCAAAAAGTACTTTTACTATTCATTTTGACTGATAGATTTTGCTCCCGAGCGTTCGATTGACCTCGGATTGGCAATCCGTGAATGCGAACGGATTCCTTGGGTCATTTCTTATAAGATAGGCTTGATAGAATAAGTCTCAAATCAATGAGAAGGATTTCGTGAATTTTTCGAATCACGATGATTGGTCCTAAATCTTCTATGTTTTAAGGGTGATTTTTAGTGTATATTGTGTTAGACTAACTACCATTTGGATATATTTTGTGGATAGATTTGTTCCTTGAGTTTGTGCAGGTAGTTAGTCTCAATTAAAGGAAAAGAGGTGCATTTTGCAAAGTTATGGATCGGTGGTAAGGGCATACTACAGGAAGGACCATGCCGTATGGGCATACTGCAGGAGTTAACAAAGTCTGGGCGCAGTTCGTGGGCTTTAACAAATTCGGGCTGGGCTGATTGATGAGTTTTTGATATTTCCAGAAGGCCCAGACGTGAATTACAATCTGGAAACTAATTGGAGTCGGCTACAAGGAATTCTACAGCCTTAAGGACTCTTTTGGTCAACTTACCTTGTGTGGATATGTTTAGATTTTTATTTCCTAGTTTAGATAGACTCTATTTTGGATATTAGCTATATTAAGATCTGTTTTGTTATAATTAACTATTCATCGACGTGAACAGTAGACGGAAGGCAGCAGGATCGGAATTCTATTCAGTTTTTATCTTTTTCTCCAAATCATCGTGTTCCCAGATTCTGTATGTTTTTACGCTCAAGTTTAATTATGCAATCCGGCTAAGGTTCGAGCATATCTCGGACGCGAATCAACGAAACTCTAGCGACTAACTGTGAGATCGAACTGCTCCATAATTCTTTTGAATGCATGTGTCTGCTATATCTCGTTTTTATTGTTGTTAATTGTTTCGTGTTTTCTAAGTAGTTGCAAATATTTAGGAACGCGAGATTAATTAGTAGCCAATTAAACCGGCCATAAGTAAACGTGGTTTAAGTTTAATCTGTGGTAAAACGGTTCTTGAAACCAGGGGATTAGCAGTCTAATTTTATCCTTCCTGTGTCAGAGTTGGGTAGATTAGAATCGGGTTTCTCTCGATCACAAGGCTGTCGACTCATTAAAACCATAAGAGTGTCTCTTTACGTTTGTCAGTCGATTAGGGAATTAATCGGTGAAGTGTCTTCCTGGTTAACGATAAAATACGGAGAAATAAGGACATGTCAGTAAGTGTCTTCGGCGTTCATAACTGGTTGCATGATTTATTTGAATTCATCTCTGCATCTGTGATCGGTTCGTTAGCTAGAGTGGAGTTATTTGCAGTCCGGGATATTTTCTTCATCATTGTCAATTTCGTTTATTGCCTAATTATTTTACTTAATCTAGTTCTTTTTATTTTGCTGTTCAAGTCAGTTCATAAAATTCGAATTTCCCTTGTTAAAGTTGGTTATACAGATTGGAAAATAAAAGTGAAACTCGCCGGTCCTTTGGGAGACGATCCTGCTCGCCGCTGTACTCTGCAGTAAGGGCATACCGACAGACCAGTCGGAACATTTTATTTTTGGTGTAAAACGACGCACCACACGAACATAAGCAGAAATTACTATTCACAGGTTTTCCCTTTACGATTTTCAATTACGGGACTCCTGTAGAGATCAGAATAAAATTCTGAAATCACCAACACATTCCTTTAGGTCGTTACATTCCAAAAAAGACCAATATTGACTATCTTCCGATGGGAAACGCAAAATCTCATAATCGATTTTCACATAAAATAGTCAAAAAGTCGCGACTTACATCTGTTTTACTTTATTTTAGCTCCAATTATTTTCTTTAGTCTTCTAAATAAATTTAGAAAACTTTCTGAAATTCTGGGATGTTACAGATGGATATGATCAGAAATTCATTGGTAGGAATTTGAAGCTTTCCAAGGGTTCATTGTTGGTTGGCAGAGGGAAGCTTTGTTGCACTTTGTACAGAACAAAGCTCAAGATCACTCAGAGTCAGTTACATGTAGCAGAAGATGAATCATCACCAAAACTTGTGGCACAAGAGGCTAGGACACATGAGTGAGAAAGGATTGCAACTCTTGGCTAAAGAATCTTTTATTCCAACTGTATAAGGTAAACCACTCAACCCTTATGATTATTATTTATTTGGTAAACAACATAGAGTTTCCTTTTGTTCAAATTTTAAACGAAAGATGCATGTATTGGAACTAATACATTCTGATATTTGTGGACTGCTTGAGGTGGAGTCCTTGGGTGGTAACAGGTTTTTTGTAACCTTTATTGATGATGCTTCACGCAAGACTTGGGTTTATATTCTCAAGAGCAAGGGGGAGGTATTGCAGAAGTTTACGAGATTTCATGCCATGGTTGTGAGGCAAACTGGAAAAATGTTGAAGTGTTTGCGTTCTGATAATGGTAGTGAATATACATCAAATGAGTTCAAAGAATATTGTTCTCAACATGGTATCAAACCTGAGTGAACAGAGCCTGCTACCCCTCAACATAATGGTGTTGTTGAAAGAATGAACAGAACCATTATGGAGAAAGTTAGAAGCATGCTGAGGATGGCCAAATTACCTAAGTTGGTTTGGGGTGAAGCTGTTTTGACTGCCTGCTACCTGATCAATGGATCCCCTTCAATTCCTTTGGAATCTGACTTTCTAGACAGAGTTTGGAGTGGGAAAATGTATCTTATTCCCACTTGAAATTTTTCAGATGCAAAGCGTTCATGCATGTCCCAAAGGATCAAAGGAGCAAACTGGATAGTAATGCCACTCCATGTATCTTTGTTGGATATGGAGATGAAGAGTTTGGTTACAGACTATAGGATCCAGAGAAGAAGATAATTGTTCAGAGCAGAGATGTTGTCTTCATGAGCATGAGACTATGGAAGATTTGAAGAAGAAACATATAGACACAGAAGTGCCTAGAGGTGTTGTGGATCTAACTGCACAATAGATTCCTGCAACCATTCCTAAAGGTGGTAGAGAAGAGACAGAAGTTGAAAATGAGCAAGTTGCAAATGACCAAGAGCCAAATGTTGAGCAAGAAGAGCCACCACTAGCGAATCCAGAACAACAGCTTAGAAGATCCGAAAGAGAGCGTAGACCATTATCAAAATACCCCATTTCAAGTTATGTGTTGATCACTGATGAGGGGAAGCCTGAAAGCTTTAAGGAAGTCCAGACTCTCAAAAATAAGAGTTGCTAGATTAAATCCATGCAGGAGGAGATGGATTGTCTACACAAGAATGGTACTTATGACTTGATCGAGTTGCCTTAAGGTAAGAGAGTGCTAAAGAACAAATGGGTCTTCAAGCTGAAGAAGGATGGCAACAAGATAATTAAGTATAAAGCATGCCTAGTGGTGAAGAGATTCAGTCAGAAAAAGAGAATTGACTTTGATGAGATTTTCTCACCATTGGTCAAGATAAGCTCAATTCGAATTATCTTAGGTTTGACAGCTAGCTTGAATTTGTAGATTGAATAGCTTGATGTTTGAACCGCATTTCTGTATGGGGATTTAGATGATGTGATATATATGAGTCAACCAGAAGGTTTTGAGGTTAAATGGAAAGAGCACTTGGTTTGCAAGTTGAAGAAGAGCTTATATGGCTTGAAGCAAGCTTCAAGGCAATGGTACATGAAGTTTGATTCTTTTATGACTAGCCAGAGTTATAAAAGAACGGAGGCAGATCATTGTGTTTATGTGAAACACTTTCCTAATGGTAATTTCATCATTTTGCTGTTGTATGTTGATGATATGTTGATTGTGGGACAGGACATTGGTAAGATTGGGAAGCTGAAGAAGGAGTCATCTAAATCCTTTGACATGAAGGATTTAGGCCCAGCCAAGCAAATCTTGGGAATGGAAATTATTCATGACATGAAAGCTCAGAAGTTGTGGCTATCACAAGAGAAGTACATTGAGAGAGTGCTTGAAAGATTTAACATGAAGAATGCTAAATCTGTTAGCACACCACTTGCCAATCATTTCAAGTTGAGTAAGAAGATGTGCCCTACAACAGAAGCACAACAAAAAGAGATGGAATTGGTTCTCTATTCCTCTGCGGTGGGTTCTTTGATGTATGCGATGTTTCAACGAGGCCAGATATTGCTCATGTAGTTAGTTTGGTGAGCATATTTATTTCCAATACTGGAAAAGATCATTGGGAAGCTGTGAAGTGGATAGTCAAATACTTGAAAGGAACTTCAAAGCTATGTTTGAGGTTTGGTGGTGCAAAGCCAATTCTTGAAGGTTTTGCAGATGCTGACATGGCGGGTGACCTTGATGGCAGAAAATCCACTTCATGCTACTTGTTTACTTTTTCAGGGCAAGCTGTATCATGGCAGTCAAAACTGCAAAGATGTGTTGCTTTATCCATCACTGAGGCTGAGTACATTGCAATAAATAAAACTAGCAAGGAGATGATGTGGATAAAGAGATTGCGACAAGAGCTGAAGATTAAGCAAGAGAGGTATGTTGTACTTTGTGATAGCCAAAGTGCAATAGACTTAAGCAAGAATTCTGTGTATCATGCTCGGAGAAAGCACATTGATGTAAGATACCATTGGATTAGAATAGTATTGGAGAAAGAGTTGATGAGGGTGGAGAAAGACCACACTGTAACAATCCGAATTTTCAGAATATGATTAAGTAATTCCTAATTTTAATTAGGGAATATTAAGAGGAATTTTGAGCATAATAAGGATGTTTCGGTTCTAAACCGCATTTTTAGGAGTTATTTTTCATGAAATCGTCTTTTTGAGGATTTCAATTCCAGCTCAGTCATGACCAATTTTGGTCACATTTGGAAGGTGTTGATCCAAGGAGCATGCTGGTATTTTCAGATTTTCAATCCAAGGTCGTTTGAGGTCCCAACGACAAAAATGGTATTAAGTAAGAGCGGGAATAGTGTTTTTCCGTATGAGCGCGATCGTTAGAAATTCACAAAATCTCGTGTGTTAACCCGAGATTTGTTTCTTCAAGCTTATATTATAGAAAATTTCTCAAGGAATCCGTTGGCGTTCCCGAATTTTCATCTTAAGGTCAATCGAGCGCTCGAAAATTTTATTTGTCCCTTATGTGGAAAAGTAACTTTATTTTTGAAAAGAGAATCTTTTCTCATTTTCCTTCAAGATGACTCGTTCATTATTCCGAGTCAAGTTGGTTCAATAGTACTCGAGCCAACCAACATCTCAGTATTTTTAGATTTCGTGTCTGAGGTCATTTGGAGCTCGAAATCAAATAAAGCATCTTTTAACCGAATCCGGTGCAATTTTTGTAGTGTTTCTGCAGTGGAGTGGCTTCCAAGGGAAGCCGCACTTTTTTCTATAAATAGGAGGGGCCCCCTTCATAAATCCTTGCTAATTTCTCATTTCTCAAACCCCCATTTCTTAAGTCGAGTGAGGAGCACTCTTCGTGAGTGGACCTCCGAGGTGTCAAGTTTTGTTTGGCGAGTCGAGAGCAGAGAAGGAGTTTTCGCCGTCGGAAATCACCCAGGTGGCGCGGTCGCGGAGGATCCCACGGTCACGGGGGCTCCCGCAGTCGCGGGGGTGCCCTCTCGACCTGAGTGGCGTGCGGGGGCGTGGTTGCTGCGGCAGTTCCGGCACGCTTTCGTCCGGAGGCCATAACTTTCGCCTCGATTGGAACCACGAGGACCATGAGTACTCAAATCGAAGCTCTTTCGAAGTTCTATGACATAGAAGTGGCCGATCATCTGAAATCTTGACCGTTCGAGTCATATTTTCCGTCCCTTTTTCGGTAATTTCGAGCATTTAAAATTATTTAAATTCTCATATTTTAAGTTATAGTTAAGGGGCGAGCGTTTAGATATTATTTTGATTTCTTATTAGGATCTCGAATAGGGCTACTAAGTCATTGATCGACTTTCGTAAGAAGAGATAAATCCCGAGGAGGCCCGAGGAAGGATTTTCAGCTCGTTGTTTCATCGATGTGCTCGTTATCGAGGTGCTCGTCATTGAGGTGGGTGATTATAAATCAAATATATGGTTTGAGCTAGTAAGCTCTAGAAGCATGTTAAGGCAAGGGAAATATCCAATAAAAGTATTTTATGCTCTGCCTGTTTAGTCTCTGTACAAGGAAAGGAATGAAAGAAGTTATATGCATGACATTGTTAAATTGTTATTTGAGTTTGATAAAGTAAATGAAGTTATTATAAGTTGAGTGAGCTCTCAAGCATTGTGTAGATATGCTAGAATTTTTTAAATACAATTGATGCTAGCATGAGATCTAGAATTACTTTTAGTTGCAATCTATATTTATACCCATTCATTTCCTAGTATTTGGTTATTGGATTTTGCTAAGCTTAATTAGCTAAGGATATGCTAGAATTGTTTATATACAATTTATGTTAGCATGAGATATTTAGAATTGCTTTAATTGCAATCTATGTTTATCTGTGTTCATTTTCTCATTTTGGAATGTTGGATTTTGCTAAAGCTTATGTAGCTAAATATTGCCTTCTAGGGTAGTGATAAATCCCTTATAGGCTGAGGTCATGCTCAATTAAAGAATTAGCCTTAGACGATTGCCTTCTAGGGTATTGCTAGCTAAGTCAAGTAAGTAAGGAAGGTTAAGGTTAAGGTTAGGTGAGGAAGGTTAAGGTTAAGTAAGAAATGTTAAGGTTAAGTAAGGAAGAAAGTTAAGGAAGGATATAGTTCTGTTGTAAGCAGGTTATCGAGCTCAAAGAACATTTTATTTGCATTATCATGCCGTGACCTTCGAGTCACCAAGTTTAACATTTGAAAGTAAAGGGAGTCACTGCTAGGTAATCCCCTCGCATACTCAGAAGATACTTGAGGTAACCCCTCTCTTATCCTAAGGCATATCTAAGGGTACAGTAGACAACAGGTTTGAGCCATGAAGGCGCTAGAAAAGAAAGAAAAAGGTTTTGCTGATATGAAGAGGGCTTTTGCGTTTTGCTCTCCATATGCCGGCAATTTATAATTGGATATTTCAAAGTTTATCAAGAGTTTTCTCATAAAACCCCACTGAGTATACTAGTGCTCACACCCTCTTTTTCAAATATTTTCAGGTTGAGATGTTGAGGCCGGTGATGTGCTGCTGG
Organism: Perilla frutescens; assembly: GCA_026008535.1. Taxonomy (NCBI): domain Eukaryota; kingdom Viridiplantae; phylum Streptophyta; class Magnoliopsida; order Lamiales; family Lamiaceae; genus Perilla; species Perilla frutescens. The sequence continues at coordinate 45,018,723 of BRKX01000010.1, read as the reverse complement.
TGGGGTTGTCTGAGGTTTCAAGTTTATTGCTCTATATGGTTACATTATTTTGTTCCGCTAAGTTTCTGCTAAGTACTCTGATATTAGTATCTAGTCTTGATTAATGTAATTTGATTCTTGATATTAGCATGTCTTAAATGCTATGATTCCTATTATTGATTAAGTTTTGAGAATTAGAAGCATGTTCTTTTGACATCCCAATTATTCCTTCATTAAATCCAAGTTAATTTAAGAGTCACACTAGTTGAGCATATTAGTATCTATTCAGTTTTAGTCAACCTAGGAATGGGTCTTGCATGCTTGTTGTTTTTGTTAGCCTATGAATGGGCTTTTCTTTCAAGCATGATTCTGCTTGTTTTCAGTTAATCTTAAGTTATTTTCTTGATCCGTCCTATGAATAGGACAATAAGATATATTTGACTCCGACCTATTTATGGGTCTTAGTTGATGTGACCTATGATGACGTCTTGATTATTTGAAGAGTCAAATTCCTATCTGTTTGTCTTTGGATTCTGTTTAAATTTCGGTTGGCATATGATTTGGCATTTTTTTGACTCGATTGAATCCTTTGACCCCTTTGACTCGTTGAAAATGATAAGTTCTTCCTAATCATAAAGTTAAGTTGCCTAAGTTTTTGAAGCGCTAACTTAGTTTAATTCTAAAAACACCCCCTGGATTTCCAATTAATCTACCTATTTTCTTCGGCTTTTACGCCTAACACCCCGTCCCCATCAAAATGATCACCTAAGGGACCGGGCTGTTACACACACTGATGACAATGCTGCAGACATGTTGACTAAATCAGTCACAAGAGAGAAGTATGAGAATTGTGTCAGGTTTTCCGACATGGATTCCAGGTGATCACCTGAGGTATGTTACCTCTCTCCAATTATTTCGGGATGGGGAGATTGTTGGGATTGGGCCCATTTACTCAAAATTCAAATTGGGGCCCAAAGGAACAAAAGTCCTTAACTTTTGTATCTTACAATTGACGCGAATGAGAAGAGTAATTACATCCGCCGAGAGCTGTGAGACCAGAAAAGTGAGAGAGAAAAATAGAGAAGAGAAATAGAGAAAGGATTCGAGATTTGAGTGACCAAATCATCACCGATCGTCTTCAAATTTCAGGGGTAGACTCGTGGTAGCAAGGGCTTCGACTTGGGCACAGAGATCCTCTCCGAAGCAGCTACTGGAAAGTTCTCCTATTTCTTCTCTATTTAATTCGATTCCAAGAATATGTCATTCTTGATGCATCTTGTTGTTATTGATGTTGTGATTCTCCTACTGTGATAGAGAGGAGACATTGTGTAATTTGTGATTACATAGTGGAGTTTTATCTGGACTAGGTCCCGTGGTTTTTACTGTTGATTTGAGGGGTTTTCCACGTTAAAAGTTACAGTGTCATTTTAATTGCTTTATGTGTGCATATTTTGGATTAATTGCTCGTAGTTTACTGCTTAATCTATTGAGTGGAAAGATTGGGATACTTGAATATTTGATTGGGATTTTCGATATGCATATATTTGAGTAATGTTACATCATTAGATGAAGCTTCTTCCACAACAATTATAATATCTTGTTACAGGTTTCTGGATACTTAATAAATTTTTTTTGTAGATTCCTTTTGCTTTGCACCCACCGCCGGAACTTGAGGATCCTTGATCTAGCTAGTTTGAATAATCCTAATAGAGGCTTCAGGCTTCATTGTTAACGATTGGTGTCGCTTAGAAATAGAAATCTGTGGCCTCGTTTGTTTTCATTTCCAAATGGAATTTCCACACTTTTTACTATTCAAAACACAAGAAACACATTTATTTTACTTATTTTTAATTTTAGTTTTCACTTTTTCCAATCCTATATAATATATTCAATCATATATATATATATATATCATTGCAGTGTGACTCATTATTTAAGTATTCATTAATTCATTATAACCACACAAATATATATCTTTTTATATCAACCACAAATTTCAAGTTGAAAATATAATCAAACAAAAATATCTTCATTTTCCAAACCTATAACTCTAAATATTAAACCATTCATCATAACAAAATCATTACATTTTTTTTCAAAAACTAATATACCTCGTAAATTGAACTGAAAATACTAAAAATTAAAAATTGATGTTGAAAATAAAAACAAACAAAGCCTATATGTGTAAAGTGATGTACAAGAATGCTCGTTTGGGACACCCCAATAATGAATATCGAGTGTGTAATATTGGATTAGCTAGGTCCAGTATTTAATTCTCATTACTCTCCTTTTGGGATAAAGATATTGATATTTTTAGATAGTATTTGATTAGTTTTATTAATTAGAATCAGGTTATTTTTTTCTTGTCCTCCAAATTATTTGATAGTATAAATACAAAATGAAAAAACTAACTGGAAATTGCCTAAAAATGATAAAATAATTGGCTAACAAACTAACATTACTCACACGGGCTGAAAAATTCATAAGCGTGAGTAAACACAACACAGACATCCATACATGTACATGTGAAATAACAGTCCAAAATTCATTTCATTTCTCTCTCAATGCATACCTAATAGGTTTGTCTACTCACATTTATGGCTTTGAACAAGGTATCAGTTTCACCTACATCCCGGTCCCCTCTTGTCATGGCTTAGCTAATTCTCAGCATATTAAAATCATGACTTCATGGATAAAATATAAATACACATTTAATATAATAGAGTAAATTACACTTTTGGTCCTGTAACAATAGAATCCGAATACTTATAGTCTCAAAATGTATAAATTTGATTCCAAGTTAATTTTTTCGACAATTTTGGTCCCACAATTTATATTTTAATACTTTTGATCCCAAAAATTAATAGACTATATATATTTAATTAACATTGGTTAAGTGCCTATTTTGGAGCCAAAACAGTACCTATTTTGTTGATCTTGGTTGCACCGCCTAATTAAGAATGAAAAATAGAGAGAATACAGTGAAAACTTCAATCCAAAATAGGTACCGTTTTGGTTCCAAACACTTATAGTCTTAAAATGTATAAATTTGATCCCCAAGTCAATTTTTTCGACAATTTTAGTCCCACAGTTTATATTTTAATACTTTTGATCCCAAAAATTAATAGACTATATATATTTAATTAACATTGGTTAAGTGCCTATTTTGGAGCCAAAACAGTACCTATTTTGTTGATCTTGGTTGCACCGCCTAATTAAGAATGAAAAATAGAGAGAATACAGTGAAAACTTCAATCCAAAATAGGTACCGTTTTGGTTCCAAACACTTATAGTCTTAAAATGTATAAATTTGATCCCCAAGTCAATTTTTTCGACAATTTTAGTCCCACAGTTTATATTTAAACACTTTTGGTCCTAAAAACTAACGGAATACACTTAACATCCGTTAAGTACCTATTTTGGAGCCAAAACAGTATCTATTTTGTTGATCTTGATTGCAACGCTTAATTAAGGGTGAAAAATAGAGAGAATGTAGTGAAAAATTCAATCGAAAATATGTATCATTTTGGATCCAAAATAGGTACTTAATGGATGTGAAGTATAGTCTGTTAGTTTTGGAACTAAAAGTATTGAAATATAAACCGTGGGACCAAAATTATCGAAAAAAGTAATTTGGGACCAAAATTGTACACTTTAGGACTAAAATTATTTGGACCTTATTCTTATAGGACCAAAAGTATAATTCACTCTATTCTAATTGTTGAAAATTGATTATTATAATTAATTTATAAATTGTGTTTTCATTTGTAAAAATGAATAACTAGTTGTCAGTTCACAATCTATGTTTCGTGTAGATAAAATTTGTATATTAAATTCAATTTCGGGAGAAAAGGATATACATTATTAAAGTTGACATCTTTAAATATTGAAGAGTGACATGGATGACAGAAGTGGTACGTGCAAGATGAATTAGTGTATCGATTCGGGTTTATTCTTGAAGTACTGGCTTGGAACATTGCACCACTTCGACTTAAGGCTTGAAGGTGGTTCAAATGCGAACCTTGGCTCCAAACAAGGCATTCGTTTAGCTGAGGTGGTTAAAGTATGAACTATTGCCTCCAATGGTTACATTCGTTTAACGAAAATTGTTCAAATGTGGAACAATGGCTTGATCAATTGCTTCCATTCACCTAAAGAGCTTCAACCACCAATTGGTAGTTCGAACCATTGTATCCATTTGATCAACATGATCTAATGGCCTAGATTGATCCGGATTGAAACAATGTCACCGTTTCGTAAAGAGACACTATGACTCTTCGAATATTATAAATAGAACCCCCTGGATTTCATTTCATCTAGTAGAAAATACAAAGCTTTCTATATTTCTCTTCTTACCTAGTAATGAATTAAGAGTCTTGATTATGGTTTTACTCGTAGTAACGTTATTTTTGTAAATGCAACAAAACATCATTGAAAAGTTATTATATTGTATCTTAGAGATGATTGCCAAAGTCCTTTTTGCATTAATATTGTGTGGGCAATTTTGTCTTAAGGAAAAAGAGTCTAACTCTCGCATTGGCTTATAACCTACTGATACATACTCAAGTTCGTGTATTTTATTCATGTCTTTTTAGTTATTTTTAGTCCTTTTCATTGAGTCTAGAGTCTAGTACAGAGTTAAAGTGAAGCATGGAGGAAGAGACGGAAAAGAATCCAGTATGGGCATAATATGATGTCATCTGCATTGAAGGCATAAAGGAGGGAGCTGAAGCTTGGAGAGTCTGTTGTAAACTTAACGCGAAAGTTCAGCTCCACTCACTTTAACAACTTGAATCCACATCAGCAACCATCCCTAAACATGGGGGAGTTGTCCATTGTGAAGAAAAAGTGGAGAAGATGGAAAGGAAAAAAAAGATAAGGAAAGAGAAAGAGAGGTAAAGAAAGTCACGCATGCTATGGTGGAGGAGTTGAACGAGTCAACTAGATTGTGCCCCTATGTGGGCTGGGTTGGGCTGGTTGTGGAAGATTTAAACCACTATAAATACTTGTTAGAAGTTTATTTTCGAGGAGGGACACGCAGATACAATTTTAGTTTCAAGTTAATTCCGTTCTTACATTTTAGTATTTTAATTCTAGATATTCGGTATAGCTGTTGGCGATTTGCCCTCAGTTGATGCGTGTGTTGGTTTTGCCTTTTGTCTGAAGTTAGTTCTAGAAGTTTAATTCAGTTTATTTCTTTCATCATGAGTTATTTTATTATTCTTATCTTATCTATAAGTATGTTTTCAGGCTAAGTAGGTAGTGTTCAAGTTAATTATGTTCAGGATCGAGAGCAATGAAAATGCAGACGGCTAGGTGTAATACATCTTGAGACGATTCTCAACTTCAACTTGGGAAGAATGATGACACGACAATGGGGAGGCTATGTAGCTGATCACTCATAGTCAAACCATTATTGTTGTAAGTCAGGGTGAAAGTAAGGACGACCGAACCCTGATGAGCTACTAAGTGATAAACTGGGTGATGAAGCTTAGAGTCGATGAAGCCCGACGATTGAAGTATAAGTGGATATGGGCACAATGCTAAAAGGGGTCCCATATACCAGCGTTGGGTTCCTCAGATCAAATGCTGGTATCCTTGCAAACCCTTTGCATGACTCTCTTCATTGGGTCTTGGATAGTTAGGGACTAAGAGTCGCCGACCGTATCGCTCTTAGTGTATACAGTACGATGGAATTTGGGAGTGTAAGGTGACCGTACCTACTTCCTATAACCAAACGATCTGAACGAGGTATCCATGTGTTTATGCTCGGGATTGCATACAGTTGCTCAGTCCGAATTCACACTCAACTTGAACATGTCTTAATTATTATTAGATTCAGTTTATGTTTTAGTTTTGTTTTATATTAATTTTGTAGGAACGAATTAGTGACAGTAATTCTCTCAAGTTCCAAAAGAATATATATTAGGATAGAAGAGTTATCACTACTCGTAGGACGATATCCGTCTTCTGGCACTATACTGGCCGCTGAAGGCACATTTAAGAATTTGCCGGGCTTTACCCATAGGTGTAATTTTGCACACTAAACGATGGCATGTCAAAATTTGGCACCGTTGCCTGGGAGTGTAAGCGCACTTTTTCTATCCTATACTTCCTCGTTTAGCCTTGTTTATGATACGCACTAACCGCGCATGAGAACTAGTCTACGATCCAGAAATAGAAAAAACTACACGGAGAAGGTGTGCACAAGCAAGGAAAAGCCTGGAAACGCCCATTAACCCAAAAACCATGTCAGAGACCTCAGAGGGAAGCCAAATATCTGAGGGAGAAAGCAATACTAATAGTACACACGAAGAGAAATACAACCCACTCTTCTCCGAATCTGAAGGCGAGGAAATGGCAGAAAGAATATTACCACCTCCACCACCGCTACCTCAACCTACATTGAGGCAACTTATCTTTCCACAAGCTATGAACATGCGGCCATCTAGAATCACACTACCGCATCCAGCTGAGAATTGGGAGTTGAGATTGAATTTCATCTCAATTTTACCCAAATTCCACGAGTATCCTAGAGAAGATACGTAGAGGCACTTGCAGGATTTTGAAATGGCTTGCAGTACCTAGTGAAATAACAATGGAACTATGTTCGAATATATATACATGCTCTCTTTTCCATTTACCTTGCAGGATGGAGTAAGAGAATGGCTATACACCATTCTAGCTGGGAGCGTGACCACGTGGAATGAGTTGTAGCAAAGGTTTCTGGAAAAATACTTCCCTACCACACGACTGCAAGCCATGAGGAAGAAAATCTCCACTACTAAGGCTGGGACGAACGAAAGATTTTACGACTATTGGGGGCGTTTCAAGCAAATGCTCTCAAAATGCCCACATCATCAGATCCCTGCTCACAATTTGGTATAATATTTTATTTCAGGTTTGAGAGTAGAGGACCGCAACCTACTTAATGCAGTCTATGGAGGATCCATACTCAACAAAAGGGCAGATGAAGCTATTCAACTGATTGGGGAGATTGCTGAAAAAACTAGAGATGGTGTCTACGATAGACCGCAAGCAGCTCTAATGGGCAAATCGACATACACTTCAGAATCTGAGGTAAACATTGATCAGCTGTTCAAAAAAATGAAGATGATGGTGACATAATTGTCAGCAAATACCTTGCGAATATGTGGAGTATGCAGCATGATGGGGCACTAATCAGATCAGTGCCCTCAAGTTCAAGAAGAGAACGAGATCATGAATGTGATTGATGGAGGGAATCAGTGGAGGAACGATCTATATGCCCAAAATTACAATCATAGGCAAAGATACCCGGAACCATAGGCACATACAGGTCCACCACATAATATGCCCATATCCGGAGGACCAAACCTTGAAAACATGGTGAGAGAGATGGACATAGAGTCAGTCAACAGTCAGAAGCGCGCGGCTTCATTTGAGACAGAAACTAGAGCGGGATTGAATTACTTGGGTACACAAATAACCCATCTAAGTGAAGTAATCTCCCCGATGGAGAAAGGGAAGGGTATACTACCCTCGCAAACCGAGCCTAATCCAAGGGCAGATGTGAATACAATCTCACTTAGGGGAGGCAAGGAACTGGGTAAACCCTTACCACAGGAAAGTAATGAAAATACCCTTAAAGAAGCCATGCCAGGAAAAGTTGTAGAAGAAACTGTGAAGGGCGACCATGCTGAAGAGCCAAAGACGCCCACTTTATGCCCACAAAGACGGCATAGGGCAAGTCCCTCAGTAAGAACTCTTTCTTTTGTGGTGTGTGGAGAAGGGCAAAAAGGTGAACTTCAGTTTCACGGTGGCCCAACAATGAAAGATGAATGCCAGCAGCAAAACCACCCCCTGCATCTCTATGGGCCCATTCATCTCGCGGGTCTATGAAAGTGCTAGTGGTACCTCTCTCTCCACTTCTAATAACCTTTTGTTCGGTAAATTCTTAACCTAACTGCAAGTGTACAGGAAAGCTAATAATATAGCAGTGAACAAGGTCGATCCACAGAGACTCAATATCAACCATTAGTCATTCTATTTATCCTACGGCTGTTATCTAGACTAAATAACTTAATGAGTGTGAAATTAACTAAATTAAACAATAGAATCAAATAAACCACCACAAGAAATGAAACAAGTAAATTAACAAATGAATAAATCAGAAGAACAAACATATCCTAGGATTGATTAATCAACAGTTAATCCACCAGTTATCTAATTCAATCTCATGCCAAAATTCCGATTCAAATCATGTTAGAGCAAGCACAAATATATCCATAATCTCTTCTCAGAGCAATGCAAACGTTGATCACACATTAACTAATAACGTCCCCGTTCATTACCTAACATGCAATTCCTAAATGATCACAAGGTTAAAAGCTCTCTCAAATAATCTCAACTCTCTCGAGTGTTATTAATTACTGAGTCAATTATTCCGGATCTCGTGTTAAAACTCATCTCTCGAATTATGAATTAACACATCAAGTTGCATCAATTAATGGCCAGTTAATCAACACATAATAAAAGCAAGAATAATTAAAGCATGATAAAAACCATAGACACAAGGATTGAATTAAATAAAAGGGTTCATAACTGAATCATAATCAACCCTAGAATACTAGGGTTTAGTTGTTCATAGTCAAATAAACAACACAAAAGCTAATCCAAAAATCCATAGTAAAACGAGAATAAAAATCTAATAAAATCCGGAAGTCAATTCTGCCTCTAATCTCGTAAATCTCGAATCCTCAGAGCTCGCTCTTCACGATGGTCTTCGTTCGTCTCTTTTCCGTGCTTAAAAACTTGTGGTAGGGTTTTTCTCCTAATAATTTTCATGTCTTTTTCCCTTTTTATACTAAGTACGAATTTGATCTACACTAGGAAACCACATCTTAAACCGTCTTGAAGATTCACGAGCTCACTCCCGAGCATGCCGGTCGCGACTCAGGTCGCGACTCCACGTGGCATCCAGCTATCCTAATATTCGCGACCGGGTCGCGAATTTTCCAAAAACGACCCCTGTCTCTGTCGCGATCAAACAGTGAATGGCCTTTGCTGATTCGCGATCTCATTCGCGACTCGTGATTTTTGCTTTGAACACCGCAGCCTCTGTCGCGATTCGACAGTTGATGGCCGAGGTCTTCACCCGCGAGCTGCCACATCAGCTCGTGAGTTTGGCTCCTTTTCTCCATGTAATTCCGGGACTTCGAGATTTGTTTCCAAATACCACCTTTTAAGGACAATTTCTGCAAAATACCAACGAGTAATACCAAACTTTCAAATACACGAAAACATAAATAAACTGAAATAAACCACATCCGAATCAACCCAAACTCAACACTAAAGTGTATGAAAATAAGTGTAAAATCTCAGTTTATCAAATCCCCCAAACTTAGAAGTTTGTTTGTCCTCAAACAAAGAACAAGACTCAAAATCAAGGACCAAGACAACTCATGCATAAAATTCACAATCTAGCAACAACAACATCAAGAAATAACGGATTGGTATGCTCAAAATACACAGGTCCTTCAACTCACTCACATACATTATTGAAACTTAACAAACACACATAAAGCCAATGTTCTTCTCAAGTGTGTGTGTGTGTTGCACTCAAATCTCACAAAATGTGTATAAAGGTAAGCACTCATCGAACATCGAACACGTGAAAACATCTACCATAAGCTTGCACTTCTTCCCAAACTTATCAATCGAAACTATGCCGGAATCAAAGATCAAATAGGTCTTTAATTAGGTTGTAATGTAGGCTTCGGGTTAGGGTCGGAAATATATGGCTAAAGTGACTCAAAACTCTGTGAAAATCACCGAGATTCACAGCTTCCCGACTTAACTCTACCATCCAATCAACTCACCCATTTTTCAACACAAAACAACAATTAGACTTTGTCTAGTTCACAATTTCCCACACAACCACAATTTTCTTTAGACTCTTTGAGTCTTCTCATTTTTTCATATCATTGACATCCCGTATTTATTCTCTTTTTTTTTATATTTTTTTTTCTTTCGGGATGTTATATCATTCATCACACTCAAACTCATTCCACCAACTGCAAAGTCAATCAATACACACCCCATTTCTCCCCTTTATAATCCTCTCATAGAAATTTTCAACCATAACAAACGGGATTTCCACAAAAAGGCAATTAGGCTCAGCAGGGCTCACAAATGGATTATGTAAACTTGGGACCGTGTTTGGGTAAATGGCTCGAGAAAAGATGGCCTAAAATCATTTCTTCATTTCCAAACATATTCAAAACACAAGTAGGGAATCATGCAAGTTCTAGTGACATCAACACATGCCGACCAACACACATCAATAAAACAATAGGTATAACACCCTTGGCTCAAAGGCTCACGGCTAAACATTGGTCTCAAACGTGCTCATCAAGTTTAACAATACACATGTGATCATATCCAAACTTGAGCAAATTAAAACACACATATCCCCATCTATATCAATCATCATCACCAAATCACAAATCATAAGCATAAATCAATCAAGTTCCTCACTCAAAACAAGACTAGAGTAGATAAAAAACAAAATTTTTCCAGGTTTTGACGACTCGAAACAAACTAAACAACTAAACAACTAAAAAGAAGAAACTAAGAAAGCAGGTAAGAAACAAACTTGGTCGAGACATCGTAAGCGCACATCCCCCCAAACTTATTCAACACAAAGAGGAAGAATAAGTTTGAAGAAAGACAAAACGGTTTCTCAACCACTTACAGCGGCTCAGGATGACGGGGGCGGTCGATATGGCGGGTATTCATACGGCATGTACGGATACATATGTGGCGGCATCTGCCTCTACTGAGATTGAGACTAGGAGCGGCCGGAAGATGTGGGCTCATGGTGCTGGGATGGCCCAGACGGGCCGGCGCCAAAGAATGGGTTAGGGCAGTAGCCGGGTGCCGACTGCAGGCCCCTAACCGCATCTCTAATCTCATGTACCTCCCCTCTCATAGCGTGCACATCTGTTTACAACGTCTGGAAGGCATCATTCATAGCACCATAGTTTGTGGTCAAGGTGCCAACGGCGTTGTTCATGGAACCAATGGCCGTGTTCATGTTGGTCATCATTTGGGTGAGAGAGTCCTATTGATCTTCGCTCCTCTCATCCCTTGTCCATGTGTGGCCCCGACGTACAGCTTGGGCAGACGACTCTCCCATATGAACATGCCCTTGAGCCTCAAAGACTTCAAAGTTAGTTCGGCCCTCATTTGCAACTCCAGCAATTGCTTGCCGATGAGCCGGTGAATCCATCAACCAGTTTCGAGTGTTAGTAAGATCCAACACTATAGTGAGTGGCTTATTGGGCAACGGAAAACAGTGAGAACTGCGTAAGTGCAACCGAAACCGATCCATGCGAGTGGCCAGCATCCGAGAATTTCTCAAGGTGGTCAGATCAATGAGGCGAGTCTCAGGGAGGGGCCCGTAGCGGTTCAGCGGGATGCCAAAATATGCGGCAATGGGCGTAATCATCCCACCAATCTCAATTGCGTCGGTAGCCTGAGTGGATTGCCTCTTGAGCTGCTGCATCAAGAATGCAGCAAAGTTGAGGTTGTGGGCACTCAACATGTAATAGAGAAACAGGACTTCGGGTGAGCGCATGCCAGATGTCTCATGGCGTGCCAAGACTGTCGATGTGAAAATCTTCTAAAGATACCTGAAGACTGGGTTTGGCATCATGGACGCTTTGACTCTCTTGTGATCAAAGCGAGTCATCTCCGTCTGGAGCTGTTACCAAAACGCCTCAGTTGTAACCGGGAAGCCATTGAAAATGCCACCTGGCGGCACATTGAATATGTTGTTGACTTCTGCAGCTGTGAGGATGCGCGAAACCCCACCTAACTGGAATGTCATCGTGTGTGGGCCACGCATTGTAGACGTCTGTACCTCCAAGGTACTCAAGAACTTATACACAAGGAAAGGATATGTCGATCATCCACTGGCCAAGGCGTGATTCCACCCGATTCGGTTGATGAGGCCCCAGATGTCGTCATGGATTCCCAGAGCCATAGTGGTCGCAGCACAAGAATATCTGGTAGGATAAATATTCATCACGGCAAGACGGGCCCAGGCTCGCTGCTGCTCCTCCGTTTGTAAGCGGATCCCATACCTATGTAGATGGTAGAGGGGCTCCATCCCTTCTTCATCATCATCAGCTAACTCGGGCTCTAATTCCTCAACAACATCATCCTCCTCAGACCCTGGTTCATAGTCCTCGTCCTCAGCACTGTTGTAGTCGTCCTCTTGCTCATTCGACTGGCCGTCCTCCTCGGACTAGGACCCGGCCTCGGACTCCTTCTCTTCTGAGTGGTACTCCTCGTCCTCTGGATTTTCTCCATAATCGCGTCCTTCATCTTCAGAGGACGAAGAGGAACTAATGACCCATTGGCGACGTTCGTGAACCATTGGAATGTCTGTAAAAGAAGTTCCAATCAAAACCATACTATGCAAACACACACCACAAGATGAGCATGGCTCCCCCAAACTTGCTTAGAAGCAAGTTTGAACTACATTATCCCCCATATTCAACTTATAAGTGTAGACCACCACCACACCAAAGCATATCCTCCTTCAACACACAACAACATCACAACATAATTCAACCCATCTTATGGATAATGAAGTCATGTTGAAAGCAATTGAACCAATTCTCTCATTACCCATAATTCCACACACAGACCAACATCACGTTAACAAGTTCAACACCACTTATGAACAAAATTGAACGAACAATGGGTGCATGCTTGTTGGATGAATTCCACAACATAAGTATAGCCCCCCAAAAAATTACAACTCAACAAGATTGAAGCTAAATATGCATTCTACTTCATGAACTCATAAAGTTGTAGCAATGTGGGAAGCATAACATCATCAATCAATTTCAAATTAAATCAAGGAAGTCATCAAAACCCCCAAAATTTTACTCCATAAACCCTAAACATGGATTTGACAATTGAACCATGGATTTTACACAAATTAGGTGAAATTCAAACCTACATAAGATGGGTAATCGAAAAAAACACAGGTTTGAAGTGGAGAAAACGTACCTTAGATGTCGGATTTGAAGACAAAATTTGAGTGTGTGCGTGTGTGTGTGAAGAGCGTGTGAGGAGAGTGAAGAAAAGAGAGAAAAGAGGAATTAAAAACCAGAATCCGCGTCGCCACGTCAGCACGAAATTCGCGACATCACTCGCGACCCCTACTGGGGTCACGAATTTCCTTCAGTCGCCTGTGGAAAATTCGCAACCCAGTCAGTATCCAGTCAGCACTGGGCGCCCACGTGGATTCACGACCGGTTGAAGATTTGCGACCGGGTCGCGAATTTTACACTGGTGGACCCCCTCTCTGTCGCGACTTCACAGGGTCTCGGCTGGGGATAATTCGTGAGGTCGCTCGCGAGTTCCGTTTTGTGCACCCCGATGAATTTTTCTCCTCCAACCTCGTGCTGTACTTTTTGAACTTGGACCACGAACGTGATATACTAATAATAGAGCACCCAAATAAAGATTTACAAACCCCAATCACAGCTTTCTTTGCGTATGCCTAACGTGTGAAAAAAAAATCCACATATTAAAGGTTATTTGCGTAACTCGATTCTTTGTACACCCACTTCGTGGTTCTCACCTGCATAACTCAGCAAAAAGACAACAACACAACAAAAACAAAGAAAAAAAAACAAAACAAAAACAAAAGAAAACTGTTGGGTTGTCTCCCAACAAGCGTTGCATTTAACGTCGACAGCCAGACGACCTGTTTCAACTCAAGGCTCCAACAATTTAATGTTGGAGATCTCATGGCGCTGCTCCGGACTGTAATATTTCTTCACTCGATGAGCATTCACAGTGAAAAGCTCCCCCGTTCTTGACAACAGTTGAACTACTCCACTGGGAAGAACCTTTTTGATCACAAACGGACCCGACCACTTTGACCGCAGCTTACCTGGAAACAACTTCAAACGAAAGTTAAACAACAAAACATTATCACCAGGTAATAACTCCCTTTGAACAATCATTCGGTCGTGGAATGCCTTGGTGCGCAATTTGTAGAGCGTTGAATTCTCGAAGGCCTCCGTCTGAAATTCATCAAGTTCATTGAGCTGGAGCACTCGTTTATCCCCCGCAGCCTTGAAATCGAGGTTCAACTGCTTGACTGCCCAATAGGACTTATGCTCCAACTCCACCGGCAAGTGACACGACTTCCCGAAGAGCAATTGATATGGAGACATTCCTAGAGGCGTCTTGTAAGCAGTCCGATATGCCCATAATGCATTATCCAGCAATAAAGCCCAATCCTTCCTATTGGTGTTCACCGTTTTGTCAAGGATTTTCCTTATCTCCCGATTGGCCAATTCAGCTTGTCCATTTACTTGTGGGTGATACGGCGTGGTGACCTTGTGCTTGATCTCGTATTTTGCCAACAATGATTCCAACGGCTTGTTGTAAAAATGTGTTCCCCCATCACTTAGTAGAGCTCTTGGTGTCCCAAAACGAGAGAACAATTTCTTCAAAAAGCTTATGACAACTCGAGAATCATTCGTAACTGTTGGAATGGCTTCGACCCACCTCGAGACATAATCCACGGCTAGTAAAATATACTGAAAACCGCTAGAAAAAATGGGGAATGGGCCCATGAAGTCAACACCCCACACATCAAAAAGTTCAACCTCAATGATGTTCGTGAGAGGCATCTCATTTCTCTTGGAAAGCCCTCCCATTCTTTGGCATTTGTCACACTCCCGGGTGAACTCATGGCAATCTTTGAACAAAGATGGCCAATAAAAGCCACATTGCAGGATCTTGAAGGCGGTGCGGTTGGCTGAGAAATGGCCACTGCTCGGCGAACCATGGCACTGCAAATAAATGGGTCTCCACTCTTCTTGAGGCACGCAACGGTGAATAACGGTATCCGAGCATCTCCGATACAAGTATGGATCATCCCACATATAAAACTTCACATCATGGAAAAATTTCTTTTTCTGATATGAAGACAAGTCCGGTGGCGGCATACCTGCAGCAAGAAAGTTAACAAAATCGGCAAACCAAAGAGTTTGAGATTTTACCACTAACAGCTGCTCATCCGGGAATTTATCATTTATAGGCACATGGACATCCTCGCCATCCATGGGATGCTCTAGACGAGATAGGTGGTCCGCAACTACATTCTCGCAACCTTTCTGATCTCGAATCTCGAGATCAAATTCCTGCAGCAACAAAATCTAACGGATTAAGCGAGGTTTGGCATCCTTTTTGTCAAATAAATACCTCAGCGCAGCATGATCTGTATAGACAATTGTTTTGGCACTAATTAAATAAGCACGAAATTTATCAAAAGAATAAACAACGGCTAAAAGATATTTCTCGGTGGTCGTGTAATTGACTTGTGCCGAGTCTAAAGTACGACGTGCATAGTAAATCACACGAAACAATTTGTCTCGTTTTTGGCCCAAAGCTGCGCCTACAACCACATCACTCGCATCGCACATGATCTCGAATGGCTGTGACCAATCCGGAGTGATCAAAATGGGTGCACTCACCAACGCCTTCTTTAAAGTCTCGAAGGCCTGTAAACACTCAGCAGAGAAGTCAAATGCGACTAATTTTTCTAATAAATGTCTAAGTGGCTTAGCTATTTTAGAAAAATCCCGGATAAAACGCCGGTAAAAACCGGCATGCCCAAGAAAACTTCTCACAAATTTCTCATTGGTTGGAGGCGGCAACTTTTCAATAGCAACGATCTTGGCACGATCGACCTCCAAACCTGCAGCGGACACTTTGTGTCCCAACACTACACCATCTCGTACCATAAAATGGCACTTTTCCTAGTTTAAAACTAGGTTGGTATCCTCACATCGCTGCAACACTTGGGTTAGATTGGATAAACAGTTATCAAACGAATTTCCATACACAGAAAAATCGTCCATAAAGACTTCCATAATATTCTCAATCAACCCATGGAAAATAGCCATCATGCATCTCTGAAAAGTAGCAGGCGCATTACACAATCCAAAAGACATATAGCGATAAGCAAAAATACCATATGGACATGTAAATGCAGTCTTTTCTTGATCCTCAGGAGCAATCATGATTTGGTTATATCCAGAATAGCCATCAAGAAAACAATAATACTCATATCCGGCTAATCTATCTAACATCTGATCAATGCAGGGAAGAGAAAAATGGTCCTTCCTAGTGGCAGCATTCAACATGCCATAATTAATGCACACACGCCAACTAGTAACAACACGAGTAGCAATCATTTCTTTTCCTTCACTCTCAACCACGGTCATGCCCCCCTTCTTAGCCACAACTTGAGTGGGACTAACCCACTCACTATCAGAGATAGCAAAAATGATACCGGCATCAAGCAATTTAAGCACCTCTTTTCTAACTACCTCTTGCATAATCGGATTCAACCTATGTTGATTTTGTACACGGGGCTTATAATCATTCTCAAGTAAAATCCTATGCATGCATATAGACGGGCTAATCCCTTTCAAATCAGAAATAGACCAACCTATAGCACTTTGATATTTTCTCAGCACATGCAAGAGACTATCCAATTGAGAGTCAGAAAGATAAGTAGAAACGATTACCGGTTTAGTTTTGTTTTCACCTAGAAAAGCATACTTGAGATGGGCAGGCAACGGCTTCAATTCCAGCTTCTTTGGCACAGCCGCCTCTCCATCTTTAGCTTGCTCTTTTTCGTCCCTTAAGGGAAAGAACTTGGAGCCCCGCCTTGGAATTTCTTGTAATGAATTCAACTCGGCAATAACATCAGATAAATCCAAATCATCAAGTGTAAACTTATTTGAATCAAAATAAGAATGGAACAAGGCATATTCCAAAGGCTCCCTCGACTCCATGGAACTATCTATGTCAAAGTATGAATCCACCACTTGAAGCACTTTGCAATCTTCAAGTTGTTGAGCATCTGCATTGTCATGAAATTGCATGGCCTTGTAAAGAGAAAAAGTAACACTTTCGTCATTGACACGAAGTGTTAATTCCCCATTTGCCACATCAATCAACGCCTTGCCCGTGTTCAGAAACGGGCGTCCCAAAATAAGTGGGACCTCGGATTCGGACTCCATATCTAGCACCACGAAGTCAACGGGAAAAATAAACTCGTTGACTTTCACCAACACATCCTCAACAATCCCCCGCGGATGTGTCACAGATCTATCGGCCATCTGAAGACATATGGTGGTGGGCTTGATCTTCCCAATGTTGAGTTTTTGGAAGAACGACAAGGGCATGAGGTTGATACTGGCTCCCAAATCACAGAGAGTCTTTCCAGTATGATCTCCTCCAATGGTGATAGAGATAGTGAAGCTCCCCGGATCTTTAAGCTTAGTTGGAAGCTTCTTCTGAATAAGAGCACTGCAATTCTCAGATAAATTCACAGTGGCATAATCTCCAAACTTCATCTTCTTCGAGATAACGTCATTGAGGAACTTAGCATAACTCGGCATCTGCTGTAAAGCTTCTACCAAAGGTATGTTAATGTGTACCTTTCGGAAAATCTCCAAGAACTTGGAGAATTGTTCATCAATCTTTTTATTCTGGAATCGTTGTGGATATGGAATAGGAGTAGGTACCGGCTGAGGCGCAGGCGGCGCCGGTTTTGGCGTCTCTTTGGGCCCATCAGTGCTCGGATCCGGCCTATCCTCTATCTGTCCATCTTCATCATCATGAGTAAGTGTAAGCCTTGGATTTTTCGGTCCTTCATACGAAGTCCCACTCCTTAGCTGAATGGCTTTGCACTGCTCTTTCGGATTCACAGTAGTATTGCTAGGAAACTGACCCGGCTGGTGCTGATTTCCCACCACTGTAGCCAACTGTCCCAACTGCTTCTCAAACATCTTCATTTGTGTACCCATGGCTCCAACGGCATTCTCAAGCTTTTCCACTCTATTCTGGGATTTGCCCATGTACTTCTCTGTCTTGCCCATGAAAGCCATCAAAAGCTCATCTAGTTTTGGCTTCTTTTCCTTATCTATCACTCCATTAGTCACCGAAAATCCGGATGGGGCCTGCAGTGCGGCGTTGGGATTTCCATAAGAAAGGTTGGAACGATTACCTTGGTAGAATTAATTTCCACCTCGATAATTATTGTTCTCATAGCCACGCTGATCTCCATAATTCACATCTTTCATAGCATTGCCTACAGGAGGCTCGGCATCCGTGCGAGTCAAGGAGTCAAATCGACTATTGATGGTAGCATTCAATGTCGATAGCTGGGCGGCCAGCTTGGCAATAGGATCAGTGTCTTCCACAGCTGCCATTCTCTTCATGATCTTCACTTGGCGATCATTTGTCCACTGATAACTGTTTGTGGCCATGTCCTCAATAATCGATACAGCCTGCTCATACCCCTTGTTAAGTATGGATCCACCTGCTGAGGCATCCAAAAGCCTCTTCATCTCCATGTCCAACCCATTGTAGAAGACGCACACCTGAGTATCGACCCCAAATCCATGGTTGGGGCATTTTCTGAGCAGCTCACGGATATAAGTTCATATCATCATATTGGCGAAACTGAGTGATTTCGCCTTTCAGCTTCAATGTCAATCCCGGAGGAAAGAACTTGTGAAGAAACTTGTGAGCTAATGTCTCCCAAGTATCAACTGTGTTCAGATCCAACAAATGGTACCAATCCTTAGCAGCATCTCGCAGAGAGAACGAGAATAAGCAAAGTCTGATAGTGTCATCAAATATGCCATTCATCTTTATAGTGCTGCAGATCTCCAAGAACTGCTGGAGATGCGCGTTGGGATTCTCTGTCTTGTGGCCCCCATACTGGTGCTGTTGGACCATTCCAATCAAGCCCGACTTCAGTTCAAAATTGTTTGTATTGATTCCTGGGCCTGGAACACGACCATGATTCAGCACCGATGTAAATAGATGATTGATAGGCACTGGGGCCACTGCTCTAGCAGCTTCCTGAGCTCGCTCTTGCTCACGGAATCTCTGTTGCATTTCCTCTAACTGTTGTTGCAACTGGCGCATCTGTTCAGTAGTGACACGTGCTGCTTCCAGATCCACCATCTTTCTCTTTTTCTTTCTTACGTTCTAACGACGAGCAGTAGCTTTGATCTCAGGATCAAAAGGCTGAAGTGCTTCTTCTTTCGATCGTGTGCTCATACACCACCTACGAAGTTATAGAAAATAAGAAAAACTCAAAACAAATAAATAAAAACAATGTCTAGATTAACAATATAAAATAAAATCGAATAATAGCAATCAAATAAATTGAATCCCCGGCAACGATGCCAAAAACTTATTCGGTAAATTCTTAACCTAACTGCAAGTGTACAGGAAAGCTAATAATATAGCAGTGAACAAGGTCGATCCACAGAGACTCAATATCAACCACTAGTTATTCTATTTATCCTACGGCTGTTATCTAGACTAAATAACTTAATGAGTGTGAAATTAACTAAATTAAACAATAGAATCAAATAAACCACCATAAGAAATGAAACAAGTAAATTAACAAATGAATAAATCAGAAGAACAAACGTATCCTAGGATTGATTAATCAACAGTTAATCCACCAGTTATCTAATTCAATCTGATGCCAAAATTTCGATTCAAATCATGTTAGAGCAACCACAAATATATCCATAATCTCTTCTCAGAGCAATGTAAACATTGATCACACATTAACTAATAACGTCCCCGTTCATTACCTAACATGCGATTCCTAAATGATCACAAGGTTAAAAGCTCTCTCAAATAATCTCAACTCTCTCGAGTGTTATTAATTACTGAGTTAATTATTCTGGATCTCATGTTAAAACTCATCTCTCGAATTATGAATTAACACATCAAGTTGCATCAATTAATGGCCAGTTAATCAACACATAATAAAAACAAGAATAATTAAAGCATGATAAAAACCATAGACACAAGGATTGAATTAAATAAAAGGGTTCATAACTGAATCATAATCAACCCTAGAATACTAGGGTTTAGTTGTTCATAGTCAAATAAACAACACAAAAGCTAATCCAAAAATCCATAGTAAAACGAGAATAAAAATCTAATAAAACTCGAAAGTCAATTCTGCCTCTAATCTCGTAAAACTCGAATCCTCAGAGCTCGTTCTTCACGATGGTCTTCGTTTGTCTCTTTTCCGTGCTTAAAAACTTGTGGTAGGGTTTTTCTCCTAATAATTTTTGTGTCTTTTTCCCTTTTTATACCAAGTACAAATTTGATCTACAGTAGGAAACCACAGCTTAAACCGTCTTGAAGATTCGCGAGCTCGCTCCCGAGCATGCCGGTCACGACTTGGGTTGTGACTCCACGTGGCATCCAGCTATCCTAATATTCACGACCGCTACTGATATTCGCGACCGGGTCACGAATTTTCCAAAAACGACCCCTGTCTCTGTCGCGATCAAACAGTGAATGGCCTTTGCTGATTCGCGATCTCATTCGCGATTCACGATTTTTACTCTGAACACCCCAGCCTCTGTCGCGATTCGACAGTTGATGGCCGAGGTCTTCACCTGCGAGCTGCCACGTCAGCTCACGAGTTTGGCTCCTTTTCTTTATGTAATTCCGGGACTTCGATCTTTGTTTCCAAATACCACCTTTTAAGGACAATTTCTGCAAAATACTAACGAGTAATACCAAACTTCCAAATACACAAAAACACAAATAAACTGAGATAAACCACATCCGAATCAACCCAAACTCAACACTAAAGTGTATGAAAATAAGTGTAAAATCTCAGTTTATCACCTTTGAATGTGATACAATACTTCGACCTAAATCTCTTAAAGCGATGGAAGTTGGCCGAAGTAGGAAAAAATAACATCCCTTTCTTCTTATTACTGAAGTCCAATCCGAGCACCTCCACATTTGACAGAATTGATGATGACAAGGACAAAGAACTACCATCTGAAGGCTTACAGGAGTTGGACAGGAAAGTGGAACGTCTGAAGAAAGCCATGAGGAATTTGCTAAACCATTACAGGTTAGAATACTTGTCTTCTCCCTAAACACTTTACTCCCATGTTAGTAGTTTAAGTTTTGTTTTAGTTTTTGAGTCGTAAATATGTATTGGTTGTTTATGTTTCTTTTTGTAGTTATTTAGTGTCGGGCAAACACAACTCACGCACTGATTGTGCCCTCAAAGGTACACTGTCAAGCAAATGTGTGAGGAGATTTATCCGTGTCTGTTTCATGTCATAAGCATGCTAGTTGGTACTATTTATGGGTGTATTAAGGTCTAACATGAATAAATGATTATTGGGATTAAACCTGCATATGAGAATGATAGATAAGGATAAGGAAAACCATGCGAGTTTTGAGGCTGCATTTCATATGGTATTTTTTCTTCTGTGAGATTAAGATTTTGTAATCATAATTAGACCCGTGTTTGTCTTTGCCCTCTGTGAAACTGACCATCAATTTCAAGCATGCTTAGATGATTAAGGCCATTTTCTTTCTCTCTTCGCCGTGACTATGTAAAAATACTTCCATTTGCTGCCATATTTGAGCTTGATTTATTTATCTTCTAGCCCTCGTGTTTAAAATCTTTCTTTAAAGAGTAATCTGAATATGGGTCTGGATTATGTGCATAGCTCAAGAATGATAGCATGATTGGTGGTCATTTTTCACCAAAAATAAATGTTCCGACTTTCATCGGCAAGCCCACACTGCAGAGTACAGTGGCGAGTAGGATCGTCTCCCAAAGGACCGATGAGAATTACTTTTTGACTTTTAGTCTACGTGCCCAAACTTCCACAAAGGTGTTTTGTGTGAATTATTAAGCAAAATAAATTAAAGAATTAAGTAGACAACTATCGAAAATACTTGTGCAAATGAACGGATTTAAATCAATGATGAAAAGGTATTTCGGTTCCAACGAACTCCACTCCACTTATAACACTGATCACAGATGCAGGAATTAATTAATCAAATCATGCAAATCAGTTATAGTCATCGAAGACGCTTTTGACATGACCTAATCTCTCCATACTATTTCGATAATTAAGAAGACGCTTCATTAATTATTCTCTAATCAGTTAACAACTGTAAGAGACGCTCTTTAAGTTTAATGAACCGAAAGCAGTTAGCACGAGAAAGACCCGATTCTTAACTTACAGACTCTGACGCAGGACTGTAAAATTAACTCTGCTATTCCCCTAATTTTTGAGCAACCGTTTTACCACTGATTAAACCTAAACCATGATTACGTATGGCCGATTTAATTGGCTAGTAATTAATCACAACCTACCAAATATTCGCAACTATTCTATAGACTTAGAATAATTAACAATTCGAAATCCAAGAATAACAGATACATGCATCAATTAATTATGAACAAATAATTAGATCTCACTGTTATATAAGCGGAGCTTCATCGTTATCACCAGAATATGAGTAAATTAGCTACGTTGCATGCTGAAATCGAGTAACAATAAATTTTGGAATTGTGCGATCATGATATCGAAGAGAAGAAGAAAATAAAACTGAATTAGAACCGTTCACTGCTTCATTTTTTTCATCTCTAGCGTGCATGATGATAAAATAAGCTAAAATACCTAATATATTTTTACAATCCATAAAAGATAATGTCTCTAATAGGAAATAAGATCTTAATCTAGGTAAATCCCATGCAAAAATACTCTTAAAGGCGGTGGAGAGAGCTTTTCCGCGTCCAGGTTTAATCGTGGGCCGAGAGTTGGACTCAGCAAGCCCAAAACGTGTAGTGGGCCGGGCCTCCAGAAATTTGCTCCAATTATTTATCTGCATACCCTTGCAGCTTGATCTGCTCGAACTTTGCACTTCTCTTCACTTATACCAAAAACATGCCTCTTCTCTCCACTTATGTACCACATCCCTACACATCTCAACAACACATCATTTATCCAAAATACACAAATATAGGGTAAATAATAAGGAGAAAAGACACCAAAAAGTAGTGATAAGAACAAGTAGAATATGTCCTATCAATTATTAAGGCCACTAAGAAAAGAAAGAAAAAAAAGATCAGCAGAACAAAGGAAAGAAAAAAGAGAAAAAATTATTTGATATCTTGTCTGCTAGAAAAGTCGAGAAAATATATGCTCTGCCTATTATTGATAACATCTATTATGCATATTTCTTTGCTTAAATGAGAGCACAACGGGTGTCAGTCCTGAATATACCCATATCCGCTTATCTGAAGCCATGTCCAAATTCTTCCTACCTTTGCACTGTATGACCCATTACAACCTTAATAAGACCTTTTGATGAGCATGTTGGTTGATTATTGTTGGTTGTTTAACTTAGGTCTTATGCAGAGACTATGGTCTGTTATGGTTTCTAGAATTTTAAACGTAAACACAACCCCACTCATACACAGAGAGAAAGTGAGCAAAGTGAACCTTACTTGCCATTATCTTTTGTGACCATGTGCATTTTTAATTCTAATGCCTATATCATGTGCTAGACCTTGTTACGCACATGATCAGAATGTCACTTGCATGCTTGTTTTTATTTTTCAGCTTGAGTCTGTTTTATTTAGAGTCTGGGTTATAGTCATACTTGAGGACAAGTATAGTCCAAGTGTGTGGGGATGATACAGACTCAAGTCCGTGTATTTTATTCATGTTTTTTTACTTGTTTTTAGTCCTTTTTATTAAGTCTAGATTCTAGTAGGGAGTTAAAGTGAAGCAGGGAGGAAGAGACGGAAAAGGATCCAGTATGGGCATAATACAATGCCATCTGCATTGGAGGCATAAAGGAGGGAGCTGAAGCTTGGAGAGTCTGTTGCAAACTCAACACGAAAGTTCAGCTTCATCACTCTAACAACGTGGATCCACGTCAGCAAATGTTTCTAAACATGGGGGAGTCATCCGTTGTGAAGAAAAAGTTGAGAAGAGGGATAAGAAAAAGAAGATAAAGAGAGAGAAAGAGAGGCTGAGAAAAACGAACGCATGCCATGGTGGAGGAGTTGAACGAGTCAACTTGATTGTACCCCTCCGCGGGCTGGGTTAGGCCGATTGTGGCAGATTTAAACCACTATAAATACTTGTTAGAAGTTTATTTTCGAGGGGGGACACACAAATATAATTTTAGTTTCAAGTTATTTTCATTCTTACATTTTAGTATTTTAATTCTAGATATTCGGCATAGCTGTTGGCGATTTGCCCTTAGTTGATGCGTGTGTTGGTTTTGCCTTTTATCTCGATTTAATTCCGGGAGTTTAGTTCAGTTTATTTCTTTCATCATGAGATATTTTATTATTCTTGTCTTATTTTTAAGTATGTTTTTCGGCTAAGTAGGTAGTGTTCGAGTTGAGTGTGTTAAGGATCGAGAGCAATGAAAATGCATGAGGCTAATCAGGTGTAATACATCTCAAGATGATTCTCAACTTCAACTTGGAAAGAACGGTGACACGATAATGGGGATGCTATGTGGCTGATCACTTGTAGTCAAACCATTATTGTTGTAAGTCAGGGTGGAAGTAAGGGCGACCGAACCTTGATGAGTCACTAAGTGATAAATCGAGTGATGAAGCCTAGAGTCGACGAAGCCTGGAGATTGAAGTATAGGTGGATATGGTCACAACACTAAAAGGGGTCCCATATGCTAGCGTTGGGTTCATCAGATCAAATGTTGCTATGCTTGTAAACCCTTTGCATGACTCTCTTCATTGAGTCTTGGATAGTTAGGGACTAAGAGTCGCAGGCCGTATCACTCTTAGCATATATAGTACAAAGAAATTGGGGAGTGTAAGACGATCGTACCTGCTTCCTATAACCAAACGGTCTGAACAAGGTATCCATGTGTTTGTACCTGGGATCACATACTATTAGTTTTATATACTGGAAAGACATGTCTTTGTATACTTTTCTGATGATATGATGATATGAATTGAAAGTTATTGCAGTCATTGTTTGCATTTAGATTATTTATATAATTGTTCTAAGCAATGTTCCATATACTTACATTGTAGATGATATGGTGTGGGGAGTCACACAGTAAGATCATATCATTAGAACTTTGTATTGTATTAAAGAGCTCACGGCTTAGATGGTCCTGAACACACCATCGGTACACCGTAGAATAATCTGATAAGTTAGTTTATCTTGACTAACTGATTATTCTAGTTCACTTGTTAGTGTATTGAGAAGGATCACGATAGGATACTATTCTCTGTCTCTGACCCATTTAGTGAGAGAATAAAGATCCACAGAGTTCGGTTCTGAACTCATGTGATATTGGCGAGCATATGTATATGTTGTTTATACTTTAATTTATCAATGGGTGAGATCTTTTCGTAGATCAATAAACTCGATATCTTGGGTAATAACAGTGTATACCATGATGTATGGAGCAGTATGCATGAGCACTATGTCCTGGTGCGCCAGGTTGATGTTGTTCTCTTGAGGAAACACAAGTTCATGTTGAAATCCTGCAGATGGAATTTATTCCGTACATGAGTAAAGCCTGTGTGGTACTACTCAAGGTTTTAGATATTAATTAATTATAGCTGTCAGAGGCTGACATAATTAATTAATGAACATTATATCTTAAACACAGAGAATGGCTGAACTAAAGGAGAAAGCATATTCGCAAATATTTATTAAATTGGTAGGTCAGTTTTACTTCTTTAGTGGAATAAAAGTAAAACTTAATTTATTTATTTATATCCTAAGCTTATTGGATATTGGATATTAAATAAATTAGTGGACCAATTTAATATTCTTCTAGATCCCCATTATAGCCCAATTGACTATTAGTGGACTGGATATAGAACTTGAGATAGAGGCTCAAACCCAGTAGGGTTGGGGAAGTGAATTTCACCCACTTCCCTATATGATAAGGGAATGGGGGATGAAATTTGGTGCATAAGAAATCAACCCCTCTTTGTCTCTTAAGATATCCACAGATTTCACAATCCTATCAGTAGTATACAACCCACTCTGTATTTGATACTCAGTCCGGGAATACAACAGAAGATCTCGGAGTAGAATATCTGTAAGTGGCCGATTTTTGAGAAGAGAAAGGGACGCCTGTTTCAATTCATTCAACAGCGATTAGTCCTGTAATCTTATCCTCAGACTGTCTACCAATTTGTAAGTAATTCGAATCTATGTTTTCCGCTTTATTAGATTCGTTTTGCTTTACTTGTTAATTATGTTAGATGTGTGATAAACATGCATGTGACATAAAAATATGATTTGCATGAACATGTGATTAATGAACATCCAATGGATCCTGCAGTGGTTTAATTCGAAAAAACCCCAACACAAACAGTTGCTCAGTCTGAATTCACACTCAACTTGAACATGTCTTAATTATTATTAGATTTAATTTACGTTTTAGTTTTGTTTTATATTAAGTTTGCAGGAACAAATTAGTGACAGTAATTCTCTCAAGTTCCAAAATGATACGCATTAGGATAGAAGAGTTATCACTTCTCATGGGACGATATCCGCCTTATGGCACTATACTGGCCGCTGAAGGTACATTCAAGAATCTACCGGGCTTTACCCATAGGTATAATTTTGCACGCTAAACGACGGCGTGTCACCTACCTGCTATTCTATCCGATTATTTTCAAAGAAAAATCCATAATTTATCCAACAATCGCAAGATGAAATTAGTAATTATTCTTCGAAGATGGCTACTTCAGTTGCACTTGTTCAAGGTGAAAGGACGGTAAAATTCACCGGTGAGGGTTTCAAAAGATGTTGTTCTACCTCACTACCTTGGGCATCATCCATTTCCTCAAAGAAGATGCTTCAATTCTTGAGAAAACCGATAATGATACTCAACAAAGAACTGTACTCGATGTGTGACACCAAAGTGAGTTTCTTTGCCGTAATTATACATTAGATGTTTTAGACGACTCTCTACTTCGTCTATTCTAAATGCAGTAGTGAAAAGTTACTGTGGGAATCACTTGATAAAAAGTACAAGATAGAAGACACCGAAATAAAGAAAATCATTATCGGTTAATTCTTGAACTTTAAAATAGTAGATTCTTCGTCAGTTCTGGATCAAGTCCGTGAACTGCAGTTGATCTTGCATGACATTCAAACCGAGGGGATGCAACTAAGTGAATCTTTCCAAGTAGTTGCATTTATTGAAAAGCTAGTACCATTGTTGAAAGAATTAAAGAACTATCTCAAGCACAAATGAAAAGAGATGGGATTCAAAGATCTTATTGTGAGACTAAGGATTGAGGAATATTATCAAAAATCCAATGTTAATACCAATAAACCTACATTTGAGGTAAAGAAAAATCTTGCCTAGCCAAGTACTAGCAAGAAATGAAGGTTTGTTAGCAAGAAGTCGGATAAAGGAAAGATGAATCCCACTAAGAGATTTAAAGAAAACTGCTTTAACTACAACAAATTTGGTCACATTGTAAAATATTGTCGAGCTTCTAAGAACAAAGAAAAGGGAAAGAAAACAGAGGTAAATGTAACTGAGGATCGATATTTTCTTATAGATATGTCTGAGCTAGATTTATCCACTGTTTTCTTTGAGGCAAACATGGTGGATAATCTTACAGAATGGTGAATAGATACTGGAGCTACTCGCCACATCTTCTCGGAAAAGAACATATTTTCTTCCTACACACCTTGAGTGGTAGAAAATTATTCATAGGCAACTGTGCAACTTACAACATCATTGGAATGGGAAAAACTATGCTGAACATGACATCAGGCAAAGAATTGACACTTGTTGATGTGTTGCATGTC
Source organism: Perilla frutescens (assembly GCA_026008535.1). Lineage (NCBI taxonomy): Eukaryota > Viridiplantae > Streptophyta > Magnoliopsida > Lamiales > Lamiaceae > Perilla > Perilla frutescens. The sequence continues at coordinate 44,991,013 of BRKX01000010.1, read as the reverse complement.
CCGAATATCCAAGAACTTTATATCCAGCTCTCTTCTTAAGAAAGTTGAATTTAGACTAGTCTTTGAATCCGACAAGTTTATAATGGCCAAATGTGGTCACTTTATTGGAAAGGGTTGCCTAAATGAGGGACTCTTTAAATTAAACATAATGACTGTCCACCGTGACATTAAACCAATTAAAAAAGATAGTAATTCTACTTACTTGCTTGAGTGTTGAAATATATGGCATGCTAGATTAGGATATGTAAATTTATATTCTCTACGACAACTAGTTAATTTAAATTTATTTCCAAAGATGAATTTTAATTCACAAAGTAAATGTGAAATATATGTTGAATCAAAAATGGGTAAAACATATTTTCATTTAGTGGAAAGAAGTTCAACACCTCTAGAACTAATGCATACTAATTTATGTAATCTTAAAATTGTGCAAACTAGAAGTGAGAAAATTATTTCATCACATTAATTGATGATTGCACAAGATATTGTTATGTTTATCTTTTGAAAAGCAAAGATGAAGCTCTAAATTCTTTTAAAAGATATAAAAGTGAAGTTAAAAATCAACTTAACCTAAGAATCAAAATAATTTGAAGTGATCGAGGTAGGGAATATGTATTATCATTTGAAGAATTATGTTCCAAACATAGAATAATTCACCAAACAACTGCGCCATATTCACCTCAATCAAATGGCATCGTAGAACGTAATAATATAACTCTTAAAGAGATGATGAATGCCATGTTAATAAGTTATGATCCACCTCATAACTTGTGGGGGGAAGTTGTTTTATCAGCCAATCATATTCTAAATAAATTACTCCACAAGAAACGAGATAAAACTCCATATGAATTATGGAAATGAAGAAAACCTTCCTACAACTATACCAAGTCAGGGGATGCTTAGCAAAGGTTGAAACACCTAAACCTAAACAAATAAAGATAGGCCCCAAATCTATAAATTGTATTTTTATTCGATATGCAAATAATAGTAGTGCATACCGATTCTTGGTGCACAAATTAGAAATACCTGGTATAAGTGAGTGAACAACAATGGAATCAAGAAATGTCTTTGAATCTATATTCTCTGCAAAGGAAAGAATTGGAATATATTCTAATAAGAGACCTTACGAAGCTCCTAATAATTCACCTCATGTGAGGAAGAACTAAGGCGTAGCAAAAGGGCTAAAATGGCAAAGCCATTTGGGATTGATTTTCTAACTTATATTTTAGATAATGAAAATAGGACAATACAAGGCATTATCTAGTCCTGAAGCTCATTTATGGAAAGAAGCTATAAATTGTAAAATTGAATCCATCATGCAAAATAATACTTGGGAAATCATTGATCTTTCACTTGGTTGCAAAACTTTAGGATGCAAATAAATCTCAATAAGAAAGTACAAAGCTGATGGATCAATTGATACATATAAATCTCATTTGGTAGCTAAAAGGTTCAAATAAAAGAAAGGGCGTGACTATTTTTTTTCGATACATATTCTCTTGTCACAAGAATTACATCTATTAGAGCACTCATTGCTATTGCTACTTTGCATAACCTTGAGATACATCAAATGGATGTAAAGACAGTATTCCTAAATGGGGAATTAGAAGAAGAAATATATATGGAACAACCTGAAGAGTTTGTAGCCAAAGGACAAGAACACAAAGTTTGCAAACTTGTCAAATCACTCTATGGACTTAAACAAGCACCAAAGCAATGACATGAGAAATTTGATAAAACTATGTTATCAAATGGTTTTAAGATTAATGAGTATGATAAATTGTATACATTAAATGCACACCTTTTGAATATGTCATTATTTGTTCATATGTAGAAGACATGCTCATCATGGGCAACAATCACAATATAATTGCAAAAGCTAAGTATGTTAAAGAAGAACTTTGACATGAAAGATATGGGTTAAGCTTATGTAATTCTTGGGATAAAGATCTCTAAAACATTTGAAGGAATTGTCTTATCACAGTCTCACTACATTGAGATTGTTCTAAGAAAATTTGAAACGATCTACCTGCTGCTAAGACTCTTGTTGATTTGAGTCTACACTTAGCTAAAAATCTTGAAGAACTCGTATCTCAAATTAAATGTGTAAGAATTATTCAAAGTCTAATGTATCTAGCGAATTGTACTCATCCAAATATTTCATATTCAATAAATAAATTAAGTAAATTTATGAGTAATCCTAGTAAATACCATTAGAATGCACTAACAAGAGTGCTTAAGTATTTGAAACATACTTTAAATTAGGGTCTGTCTTACACTAGATATCTAGTTGTAGTTGAAGGACACAATGATGCTAATTTGATAGCCGACACACAAGACTCTAAATTTACTAGTGGTTTTGTCTTCACCATTAGAGTTGGAATAGTTGCATGAAAATCCTCTAAACAAACATGCATAGCTCGATCCACAATGAAATTGGAGTTTATTACATTAGAAAAAACATGTGAAGAAGTCGAGTGACCTAGAAATTTCTTAGAGGATATTCCATATTGGAATAAACATGTGTCTCATATCTTAATATATTGTGATAGTATGTCAGCTATAGGAAGAGCACAAAGAATCATGTATAACGGTAAATCTCATCATATAAGGAGGAAACATAACACCTTTAAGCAAATGATATCTAACAGAATAGTTTCTATTGACTATGTAAAGTCAAAAGACAATATAGCTGATCCATTTACCAAAGAGATAAATAGAGATTCACTATATAGTGCAATAAAGGGAATGAGTTTGAAAAACCACGCACTAAAGGACGTTCATAGCAGAAACTCAACCATTGAGACTGGAGATCCCAAGAAAATGGTTCAACGAGACAACTAAGTTATGAAAATCCAATTCCATACTTGGAATTAAAATATTCTAAAAACTCATTTTAGATCTACTCTAAGTATTACTACAAAGTGGTAAGGATAAACTTAACGCTTTAAGTGATTCTTATTCCTTATAAAAGGTGGAGTATGTGGAGATACTCTTGATATGAGATCATCTATATAAGTGTGAAGTGTGGCCACTTCAATGCAAAACACTTATGAATTCAAGATATGGTCCAAGGTCAAAATGGACACACCATGAGAACAAAACGATTTTAGAAATCATTATTGTGTAAATATTATTGTCTTGTTTTACACAAAGGCTGACCAGTTCAAGACATCGCATTCACTGAGTAGCAAGTAAATCCGATAACATTTTACTAAGGAATGTTCAAAGCCAGAAGCTACCTCTCCCTATGCAATAATGGTTCACTTAGACCTTTTTCTTAAAACTTTGTATTTGCAAATATCTCTTTTGTGGGGGATTTTGGAAATTGATTATTATAATTAATTTATAAATTGTATTTTCATTTGTAAAAATGAAAAACTATATGTCAATTCACAATCTATGTTTCGTGTAGATGAATTTTGTATATTAATAATCTCAAATTCAATTTCGGGAGAAAGATATATTGATTATTAAATTAGTTATCTTAAAATATGGAAGAGTGATGTGGATGATTGAAGTGGTATGGGCAAGCCGAACCGGTGTGTCAGTTCAGATTTGTTCTCGAAGCATTGACTTAGAACATTACACCACTTCGACCTAAAGCTTAGAGGTGGTTCAAATACAAACCAATGGCTCCAACCAAGACATTCGTTTAACTGAGGTGGTTAAACCATGAACCATTGCTTCCAATGGTTGCATCCGTTCAGCGGAAATGGTTCAAATGTGGAACAATAGCTTGATCCATTGCTTTCATTCACCTAAAGAGCTTCAACCACAAATTGGTGGTTCGATCCATTGCATCCATTTGATCTAGAACCATTGGATTGTATGGATTGATCAACCAACATGATCCAATGGCCTAGATTGATCCTGATCGAAATAATGTCACCGTTTAGTAAAGAGACACTATGACTTTTCAAATATTATAAATATAACCCCCTGGATTTCATTTCCTTCCCTCGAAAATTAAAAAATTTCTATACTTCTCTTCTTACTTAGTAATCAATTGAAAGTCTCGATTATAGTTTTGTTCGTCGTAACGTCGTTTTTGTAAGGATGATAAAACGCCGTTGAAAAGTCATTGTATCTTTGGAGACGATTGCCAAAGTCCATTTTGCATTAATATTGCGGGTTAATTTTGTCTTGCGGAAAGAGAGTCTAACTCCCACCTCGACTTATAACCTACCTAGTATTCTGTCTAATTATTTTCAAATTAAAATCCATAATTTACCCAACACTAATAATATGAAAAATTCTACTACACCTATATGGGTACTACACACAAATCTCGTAAATGGTGCCACAACAACTAAAAATTATATGATGATGTAGCACGTAGTGTGTCTCATGTCATAATAGATCTAATGTGATACTTCCATGTGTCACGATAGATCTACTGTAAGACATGAGAATGTCACATTAGGTCTATTATGACACATGACCCACTACATTACATGTGGGTGCATCGTAGAATTTCCCCACAACAACATTTTTAAAAAATTGGTGATGTGGGATGATTTTTGGGGTTTTCCATGTACTAACACTACCAAAAAAAGGTCTTTAGTGACAATATTATTAGCAACGACAAATGTCGTCACAAATAATAGACTTAAGTAACGACATGTCGATTCTAATAATTACATGTCATTTCTGATGATATTTTTTGTGACGACAATGTTGTCACTTCAAATAATTTTTAATTTATTTGAGACGAACTTTTAGGGGCGCTCTATTTGCGACTATAGGATGTCGTCGTAAAAAATATTTTTAAGTGACAACAATGTCATCATAAAAAATTTATTAAATATGACATGTAATAATTAGAAATAACATATCGTTACTAAAAGTCTAGTATTAATGACGACATTTGTTGTCGCTAATAATCTTATCTCTAAAGACTTTTTTTTTTTTTAGAGCGGAATGATAGGATAATTATATGACTCGAAAGATCTTGATCTGAAAACCGACCAATAGCTTCGTTGAATCCGTGAGCAGGTATAGCTATAAGAGATTTTCATTAACATAAAATAAATAAATTACTGACATTTGTATTAGTACACCAATCGTATTATAGCTTCTACGTAAACACTTATTATTACATTGAAAAACTTTCCCACCTATAAATTAACGTTGGAATTATAAACCACATAAATTTTGTATTCGAGAACAGCATAATTCGTCGCAACGTCGAAAGAATAAGAGCTTGTAATAGCATATCCACGAGCCAGCCGGAAAAGGCCAGTGCCGCCGATCACCGGCAGCTCACGCTGCGGTAGCAAGACCTCGTTCCTTCCGGCGATACTGACAGTGCTTCCGTTGTATTTTCCCGACGTGAAAACGAAGTTCAGATTAATCGCGACGGCATTCACTTTCAAGTCCGCCGACGTGGTCATCCCCTGGATTCTACCAACTTCCGCCGACTTGATATCGGGCCCCACCGTGACCAGGTCGTCGACGACGCGGACGCTGCCGAACCCCGTTGGAGACGTCGCGGTGATGGAGGCATTGGCGACGGTGAATACCGTCGCATTTGAGCCGCCAGCTCGTCGATCGTGAACGTAGACATGAATCCTCGCTACTTTTTCTTTACCGAGAATTCTTGCGCTTGCATTTGGCGTAGCGATGAATAAGTAGAGAATTATCAAGAAAAGAGTTGTAGTTAGCTTCTCCATTGTTCCGAGATTTGTTTCTACAGAGAGAAGTATTTCGAGGAGGGGATTGAAATGGCCAAGAATTTATTGAGAAATTTTAATTGGAATATGTTGGTGTGATGAGATTATGAGAATATGAGATTATAATTAGTGGAAAGAATTGGATGTGTTTATATAGGGAGCTGGGATTTAGGAAGAGTGGAGATTAAATAACATCGTATTGTAGTTTAAGAGGCCGGTTAATTGTTTTTTTTTTTTTTTGGAGAAAATAGGTCGGTTAATTGTTTATACAAGTTTAAGTGGAGAAAAGTAACTTCATTTTTATGCATACGCGTTTGATGATTCGAATTATTAAAGAATTAATCATCTGTATTCAAGGTTTGATTCAGCATAAACTTTGACTTGTTATTTTTATTACAAGATACTTTTGACTTGTTATTTCTTTTTCTTTTTTTTTTTTTTGTCGTCGAAGGTAACCCGCAGCTGCTACCAAGGTGCGCACTGGATAAACCCCGTCCCTGTGTAATAGCCTGCAAATCACATAGGAGAGGTAAACCACACTTGGCAAGCCAGGTGTGACAGGCTCACACCTAGTGGTGTTGGTGAGATTCAAACTTGAGACCTTTGACCTCAAGATATCACCACTCCATCACTAGGCCATCCCCAAGGGGACTTTTTGACTTGTTATTTATTTCTCATGTTTGTAGATAATAATTCTCTATCTCATAATCGTAGTCATTTTTTCATTTTTACACATTAAAAAAACTCATTTAAATATGCTTTGGATTTTGGAAGATATAATTTATATACAATTGTTCTATATTTGCCCTTATTTACTATTCTAATTATTTTCCTTCATACTACTTAATGACTCAAAAAATTAGGATTTTCTAGTCCCGGTGGGGATGGCCTAGTGGTGAAGTGAGGTTGCTTGGAAACTAAAAGTCACAGGTTCGAATCTACTCAATACCACAGGTCGGGTGTGTGAGTAAAAAAAAATAATACTCCCTCCATTTCTATTTAATTTTCATTCTGGATGAATGCACACAAATTAATAAATTAATTGAATTACCTAATATACCCTTGTGTGAATACATTAAATGAGCAAAATATAAATGTTTGAATGTATTAAATGAGGTTAAATATGAGAAAATTGTGAATTTTATGTCTCGAAATTGTAGAATGACACTTTTTTTAAAACAAAATTAAATAGCTAGAATGACATTTATATAGAAACGGAGGGAGTATATTTTTTTCCTACTAAATAGGATTATATTTGTAAAAGAATGTTTTAATACAAATTCTAATTAAGAAATATGACTATTATTATGGGACGTCTAAAAAATAAATAATAGACTATAATTATAGGACGAGTGTGTGTGTCTCGGAGTTCCATGTTGAATATAGATATTGAGTTTCACACAAATTTAAGTGATTTTATTAAAAAATTATCAAGGACATGATTATAATGATTTTTTAGTAGAGGTAGCAACTTGTGGTCGATTATTGAAGGGACATTTCCATAAGAATTAAAGACAATGTAAGATGTCTTCTTATATTTCATTTTCCAGTGAGGCTAGATATAGAGCTTCTTTTACGTACATAAATTATAGTGGTATGGTGGGAATGGACCAAAGTTGCCACATAAACTTTTAAAAAATTTATTTTATTCACTAACTTTTAAATATATATTTTTAGTCAAATTATCAAAATATCCAGGGGCGGGGCTAGCCTATCGGAGGCCCTGTACAAAATTTAAAATTGGACTCTTTATTAATGGAAGAATATGGGGGGGGCCTACTTATTAAAAAGGGAATTATGTCAAAGGGCCCCAACGCAAGCAGTAAAAAAAATGTTACACTAAATAATCGAACCCTCACACTAAGAAACTTGAAGAAAGCAGTTTTCCACTAAGCTAAGTGATTAATTGATAATATTTTCAACTATTTATCTATATATACATATATGGACCTATATATATTCAGGGGCCCTTGATTTTTCGGGGCCCTGTGCGGTCGCCCACCCCGCACACCCTCAAAACCGCCCCTGAAAATATCCCTACATTCGTTTTAAAAAAGAGACCTTATTTTATCTCTCCCACCACTCCACCCGCCGCCCACATCACTTTCAAAAATCAAATTTTGAATTTTTTTCTCTCTTCTCTACAATTTCATCATCTTCACAACAGATCTGCAGCAGTAATGGAATTTATTAAGAATTCTCCCAATGTTATCGATCTATACAAATTGAAAAGAAGAAATTCAAATTTCTCCAACAATCGAGCCACCATCGACCTTTAAAAATTCAAGAGAAGAAATAGAAAAAATTATTTCTCAACTCGTCAACCACTCTGAAAATTGTTACCCAATGTCTGTCGAAAATTTTGATAAAAATTCTCCCTATGTGCTTTCAGATCTAATTATTAATAATATTATTAGATTGTTTGGTGTTATTTGATCTGGGGGGATTGAGTAGAAGAATTTTCTAGACATAATAGACATGCTTTGATATTAGAAGTATTTAAAAATAATACCTAATATAGTTCATTTATGAAAATTTGGAAAAAAAATAAATATTTTTGCAACCTTCAAAAAATCTGAAAAATTGAAGTTCTTAACTGCGCACTGGAATCTGCGCGCCGAGCCTATTGCGCAGTCAATGTGCATGCGTCGATGTATGCCAATATTTGTTATTATACATGCCTCATCCGAGCTCAAATTGTTACCCAATATCTGCTGATGTTAGATATTATATACGGAGCCATCTTGTGCGTGCCAAATTGTTAGCCGATGTTCTCCCGATGTCTGTCTATGTTTGGTGTTGCACAAGCGCGCATGTCTTGTGTGTGCACACTTTGTGCTCGCACGCGCACACCCGAGACCAAATTATTAGCTAATGTTCTGTCGATGCTCGAAAATTATCAGCCGATGCTCTGTTGATATCCTGCCAATGTGTGACGATGTTCTGCCGATGTCTGTCTATGTTTGTTGTTGTGCACGTAGCCATCTGCTCGCAGGCATTCCTTGTGCGTGCACGCTTTGTGTCCGCATGCACGCACCTGAGATCAAATTGTTAGTTGATGTTCTGCTGATATTCGAAAATTGTCAACCGATATTCTGCCGATGTCCTGTTGATATGTGCCGATGTTCTGTCGATGTCTATTGTTGCATGCGTAGCCATCTGTGCACGCGTGCATGCCTTATGCACGCAGTTAATTATGTGAGCATGCCTTGTGCAAGCAATTAAGAACAATTCAGCCCGCAGTTAAGAAAAAAATTACGTGCATGCCTTGTGTGAGCACACTTTGTGCCTACACGCGTGCACCTCGGGCCAAATTGCCAGCTGTTGTTCTGCCGATACTCGGTTGCTCACTGTACTAACTCGGCATGGTCGAACTACGATGAGAACTATCGTCTAAGAAATGAAGTTCGACGATGAAGATTGGCGATGAACTTTGTTGATCACTATACCAACTCGGCATGGTTGAACTACGATGAGAACTATCGTCCAAAAAATGAAGTTCGACGATGAAGATGAAGATGAAAAACAGATTTGAAGTGTGATGGTGTAGGTAGAATATTTCAATTTTTTTTAATTTTTTTAACATCTAAAGGGTATTTTGGTCCAAAATAGCTAAAAAAAGTATGTTTAAAATTATTAATTAAAATAAATATGTTTAAAAGTTTAAGTGGCTAAAAAAAATATCCTTAAACTATATAGTGAAAGATTATTATTTTTTATTTGTCCATACAAAAAAGTAGTGTAATATGAAATTCGAAATATTTAAACTCATTCTACATATATAGAATGTACATATTAGACACTAGCTGACAAGCTGCACCAATATTCTTTTTATACATCTTTTCAAGAAAAAAAAAAGAAAGAAAGTCAAATAATTGCATTTGATGAGAGAAACCAATTACGCACTTGTCACTTATAATGAATTAAAAAAAAATGAATCAAAACTGAAGGCTGCTAATTTTATTAACTAGCAACCCTAACAACCCAATTAACTATAATCATATCCTAACAACCCCAATAACGAAGCTAAATTACTTTATTGATCGATCGATCGACTGTCTTTTTATTTTTATTCCTTTTTTGACGCCGATAAAAGAATTGGGAAAAATAAATATTCAATGTAGTCATTTAACGAGTTGTCCCTTTTTGAAGGACGACGCCGCAGTAGGAATCTTATGACAATAAACTAGTATTTCTCCCGTACAATGTACGGAAATTATTGTATGCGTTTAAAGTTTCAGAATAATTGATATCTAAGTTTGTTATAATAGTAAAACTATATGATAATTTTAATTTGATCAAATAATACGTTTATATATACAATATTTTATTTGTAATTTTTCAAAATATAATTATAATTAAGCACATTTACAATATTTTTAAAAAAAATTAAACTTCATTAGATTTTTGTTATACAATATCATATTATATTATGAATAATAGTTATAAGTTCATAAGAATCACGCATATATACAACTTCTATATATCAATATTTTTTTTTGTTAGAAGACATATTAAATACTTTAGATAATTTATCGATACATATTTTTTAATTTTTCTTAATTAGATGTATATTTTTAGCAATGTCATCATATTTCCATTGAAGCGAATATATTTGAATAAAAACTTTGGAATCATGGAGATTATTAAAATTAAAAAACAATGTAAAATATTAGTATCCCCTTTTGATTTTAGGCCCTAGTTAACAAATAAATAAATCATCATGTCATGCAATAAATTTTTTGAACTGATTGTATAAGAAATATATATATACCTATATTTTACACATCTATGTGTGTGTATGATTATAATACCAATAAAGTCAACGTAATTAATACTAATTAATTAATATGAAAACTTGGAAACTTAGTATGTTGAATGCTTCAGAACGACCAAATCCCTCGTGGGAACGCCAAAAAAATTAAAAAAAATGCTTATTTATAATTAAGCTCAAATAATCCGATGACAACAAATTTACAATAGGCAAATAACCGTAAGTCGATCACAAATGCAACTCAAGTCTTCCAATCAAAACATAATGCAGAATAACCAAATATATAAGAATAACAACATACAAAATTTTACTAACAACTAACTCCTCCAAGACGAATCATAATAAATGAATTTCATGGGTAAATAAAGAAAAAAAAAAGAAATACCAATAAACTTTACTACAACATGTGACGGCGATCGGTGGACTACCTGCAACAATGATGATGCTAAAAAAATTATTAATTACAAAAAGAATAACATATAAACACAAAGATAAAAGTTGATCTACGATGAAATAATATCAAATAAAAACAAATTGATGGGAAACACACTTTGAATGTCAATAGAAGTATTTTTTTTATCTCCGAATTACATTATGTATCTAATGTGTATGCATGCTTCATCACAATATACCTAGCAAATGCTCATAAGTTATGATTTTATAAAACCTCATCTTGCGTATTACCGTCGATCTCCCAAACACAGCATCCAATCATCATCTAATGTTAATATCATCACAAAATGACACAAACACAAATAGTTCAAAAAAGATCGATCAGAACTTCTTCAAAACACGCACATGATTTTTTTAAACTCTCTTGAAATCATGTATTCAAATATTATTTATCTAATTTTCTTCAATTCGAATCACTTCTCTTGTTGTTTTTTCCCTCTCTCGGTTGTATTGTTTGATTGCTGTATTTTATAGTTGTGAGTCTATGACTGTTGTTGGTACTTCTAGCTAAACATAAAAATTGCTTTACTACGCTGATTTGCGAGATTTAGGGAAGAACTGCAGTGTTAATGGCCAAAACTTGTAAAAACTACCGCAACAATTGACAAATTTCTGAATTTGAATTTGTGATGAAGCCAATTTGTGGCGAGATTTATGGACGAAATTTGGTGATTAAGGTTCATTATTACATGGTATATATTTAGACATAGAATAAATTTGGGAGCTGAATTTTGGATCAATATAGAGGAAAATCGGAATGGACGATTTAATGTAGAAATTTGGTTAATTAAAAACTTGAATTGAATTGACTAAATTAACCTTGCATAGGCGGGAAAAAATTATGCTGCACAAGTATGTTATTATATATATATAGATTTTAGTTGTTGATTTGCAAAATATATTTTCTTCAAATCTAATTCTATAAAAGTTTTTCCCACGGCGTAAGCTTATGGGAATGTTTGGAAATGCAACAAATTATCTCAGTCAGTGGCGGTCCTGAGCATGTGTGAGAGCTGCGCCGTACAGGGATCTCAAAAATTTAGGAGCACCATTTTTATAATTTTTTAGTAATAGTAGTTATATTATTAATATATGTTAGTTTATTAAAAAAAAAGCCTTTTAGTTTATAAAAATTAATCCATGCCTTCTAAAAAATAATAAGAAAGACTAGTCCAATATTTGGCTCAAGATTTTACAAATAATACTAGGCCTAGCCCAATCAATATACGTGAAAATCTTAAGAATATTCTAAAGCTTGGAGAGCTTAATGATTTTGATAGTCAAGAGTTGTTTCAAGAATTAAAAACTTTCCGGTATCTTTTATCAAAAGAATATAAAACTTTAAATATATTGGCTTACTTCAAGGTCCCGTATGGTTGGCATGTAATCTGACTTGAGAAAGTAATATGATTCCATATTTTAACATTACTGTGTTTGGTTCATTTTTTATGTAATATGGAAAGAAATCTACTCTTGTTTAAATTTAAACAAATAATAAAAAGAGAATCATTGTAATTTCCTTGTTGTGTTCCAAATACAGAATAAATATTTTGTTAGTAATCATTTTCCTCAGAATCATATTCCCAGAAATCATATTCCCAAAAAACTTTACTTTCTTGCCAATCAAACGAGCCCTAAGAGGTTGGATAATTGTCCCAATGCATAATTTATAGAATTTTATTGACCATACATGTTACAGTTGCATCTTTGCAAAGTTGTTATTTATTTATTTATTTATTAAAATCTTACTTGTGATCAATGATGTCATAAGAAAAATTGAATGGGCTTGCTTTGATATCCATTAAACAGGAGTGACTAGAAAATATTGATTTTGAAAAATTTATAAATGAGTTTGCTTCAAAAAAATGGTAGGAGAAGAACCTTATTTTTAGTTTGTGTTTCGTACATGATATTGTTTTAAATATATTTCTTTTTATTTCAGGTTTGTTCAAAAATCAGTGAGCACGCACAAATCACATAATTTTAAAGTTTTCAAGAATGCAAACTTTTAATGATTTGAACATAGTAAACAAATAATTTTAGGAACATTTTATAGGGTAAATTACACTTTAATATCTACATTTTGGGCACTTTTTAAAAAATGACTCACTTTTGAAAATTAACAAAAAAAAAATACCTACCTTTTTCAAAAAAATTGCAAATCTAACATTTAACCAATTTTACGGCCATAAAATCACACGTAATTGATTGTATTTTAATATTCCTATTTTTCAGTCACATGAAAAAAATTCATTCAATCATGAAATATTAAATTAAAATCTATTACACCCGATTTTCGGGCCGTATAATTGATTAAATATTAGATTTACAAAAAAATTGAAAATATAGGTATGATTTAGTTTATTTTATAAAAGTGCGTCATTTTTTAAAAAGTGCTCAAAATGTAGGTATCAAAATGTAATTTACCCTATTTTTTATATATTTTTAAATTTAATTTTAATAAATTAGGAGCACCATTTTTAGTGTTCGCACAGGCCTTCAAAATATCAGGGCCGACCCTGATCTCAGTATTTTGTATTTCTTATTTTTCTTGCACGACTTTGAAGAAAAATATATCTTATAACAGTAACTGAGACACTATTAGTTGGAGTAATAATAAATCTTCAAATACATTTTCTTTCCCCGTCAGATCCAACACTATTTTCATCTTGTATTAATTCCCTCTATATATTAAGACATAATTACAAGGTTGGAATACCGGATGAAATATTAATCTGCAACACAATTGCACTCCTTACATCATTGATAACACGATCAAATTTATTATTTTTCTTCGATCTTTCTCTTTAATGTTAATTTCATTTGCTTTAATTTAATTTTACACTTATTAATTAACTAGGTTTTATAAATTATTTTTTAGTAATTTTAATTTTTAAAATTATCAATCATCAACTATAAATTATAAATTAAATATTAAAAAATAATTATAATTCTGATTGGATATAACAAATTCTAACCCATAAGTGTAAAATTAAATTAAAACACAAGATATATTAAAATTGAAGAAACAAAACAAATAAATTTGATTATGTTAGAGAGAATGCACAACACATTAATTGTGTAGCAGAAGATTTCATACGTTCAAATAGACATGGCGTCCACGAGTAATAAGCAATGAAAGATGAAATGTTGTTTGAAATCGATGATGTCGCGTAATGATATTTTCCCAACCATCGAGGATTTACCGCATTACTCCATGCATGTTTTAATTATTTGCAAGACAAGTTTATAGTTGCGACTTAATTAATTGATTGATTAATTAATCACCAAAAATCGACGTAAATATTTGAACTAATCCAATGAAGACGACTACGCTAGTTCCAGGATGGGACAACAAACTAATATATACGGTTGCGATCGGTCGATAACTCCACGTGGCAGCATATCAAAGGTGGAGGTGGGGGTGTGCGGGGAGCTACTTGCACGAGGCTTGTTCATAAAGGTAGTTACGTACGCATGGTCAGAGGGAGTTGTTAGGCGCAAGTTGTGTTCTAATAACTAAGTTGACTATCTAAAAAAAACTAAGTTGACTATCTATTCACCGATTACTTTTTTATGGGGTTCAGTTTAAACAAAGTAATTAATATGTTTATGCAAAAATAAATTAAGACTTATATAATGTCTTAATTAAATTACCAGCTTTGATGTTTTTGCAAACTAATTCACTTTTTAATTTTTTTTTTGTTAATAATATCGCGAACAACTCTAGCTTATATTCTGACTAGAGAGGTGTCAATCTTGTTGGCGATCACAACCCGTATCTACGATCAAGAATAGTTCCGAAAATCCTGCAAAATCAAATCAGTCAAAGATTAGGCCTAATTTACATTAGTTACCTTAAATAATGTTTTGATCTCTTTATTTACCTCTGTATTGTAATTATTCAATATACAAGAATACAATAATAACAAAACAACTTCTCCAGATTCGTTGCTCTCTTTCTACAATCTGCACACTTGAATCAATATTCAATTAGCCATGATTAAACCTCAAATCATCATGGTATCAGAGCAGTAGCGATCCAATCGGATCATTGTTGTTATGCTTCATTATTTACCCTTCCAAACTCAACCATAGCCGACGGAGATGGTGGCAGCCTAGAGAATGCCCAACAACCTCAACCAGGGGCTGAAGCACTAGTACAACAACTGGCTACTCTTCTCCGCCAATTTAGCCAACCAACAATCAATCCTCAGAACACAATCAAAGTCAGACAGTAACAGTGAGCATCAAATTAAATGAGTTCAACTATTCACTATGGTCGAGAATGATGCATCTCGCCATTGGAGGAAGGGGTTGCCTCAATCATATCAATGGCCATCCTCCTTCCCCCAACCAAACTGATCCAGCAGACACCAAATGGTACCAAAATGATCTCACAGTTATATCGTGGATCATCCAAAATATGGAACCAGCATTAGCAAGCAATTATGTGCAATATAAGACCGCAGAAACCTTATGGAAGGGACTAGCCACAACATATAGCATCAAACGAGACTCAGCACAGATTTTCGAACTCACGGTTTAGGCCAACAGTATCAAACAAAGATAGGGCACAATTGAGAACTTCTACAACACATTACAGAAAATTTGGGCAGAAATAGATGAACACCATCCAAACCCCATGGAGTGTGAAAAAGACATCGACACTTACCGGAAAATACAGTCAGAAACTCGGCTTTTTCAACTCCTTGCCGGAGTAAGTGAAAGATACGAACCTGAAAGGAGAGATATCCTGAAGCTAGACCCCCTTCCCAATGTTGAAGCCACATATGCCCTAATCAGGCGAGGAGCGGCTCGACGAGGCATATGGGGGATTGATTCAAATGGAATAGTTGATAAGGAAATTGGAAGCGGGCTTGTTACCCACCACGAGAATGAATCTCTCAGCATGGCGGCGAAGGGAAATCGACCGCCACCTAACCGGTCAGGTCCGCATCTCAAGAACGGTGACTCATCACGCCAGGACAAGGTAGATAAGAGCAAAATTAAATGTTCCCATTGTGGAATGACCAAGCACACGAAAGAGACGTGTTTATGACTGGTAGGCTACCCGGAGTGGTGGGAGGACAACCATAAGCCGTCCAAAGAGAATCGGAGCAAAGCCGCCGTCGCGACGGATAACATCGAGGTCACCACCGGACGCAGCAGCGATAGGCTAGGCAGTAGCAGCAACAGATCGGAGGAACTAGCTACTGCGGCTAGGGTTTCGAGGAATGGCAGTGAAAGGGGAAGAAGCGAATCTAATCTGGACTATGAAGGTATCGGGTCGGATCTTTCTTTATCCGACCAACCCGACACTTCCTATTTCAATTTTAAGAATTTGGATATTAAATATCTAGCCCAAGCTCATGTTGCTCAAAATAAATATCGAGACCAGTTTAAAAATGCCTCTTGGAGTTTTGATTGTGGGGCAACTGATATAATGACTTTTGATGCTTCTAATATTTGTGTTCCATCACCGCCCCGTAAAAAATATGTCCAAACTGCTAGTGGTGAAATAACTCCAGTAACGGGTGCTGGAACTGTAGAAATTTCTCCAACTCTTAAAATCTCAAATTGCATACATGTCCCTGCCTTGTCTCACAAATTGCTATCCATTAGTCATATTACCTAGGAGCTGAATTACATTGTGTTAATGCATCCTTCTGTCTGTTACAGGATATCCGGACAGGGGAGATCATTGGGCGTGGCACTGAGCGTCGAGGACCGTATTACGTGGATGAAATTGCTCAAAAAGGTACAGTGATGTTGTCTACTGGAACAACTTCTCATGCTGCTTAGCTTTGGAACTGTCAGCTTGGGCATCTGTCTGCGGGTTATCTCTAAATTCTTTTTCCTACATTATTTTCCAGTTCTAACATGTATTGTGAGATTTGTGTTTTGGCCAAAAGCCACCACCAAACCTTTAAACCAAATAATACTCGTGTGTCGTCTATGTTTTCTCTAGTTCACGCTGATGTTTGGGGTCCTACACCTGTTATAGGTGGTCAGGGATTTACTTATTTTTCACTGTGTATAGATGATCACACACGTATGACTTGGGTTTATTTTTTGCATTGTAAATCTGAAGTTTTTTCTATGTTTTCCCACTTTTACACTATGATTCAAACTCAGTTTAAAACCAATATCCAAACTTTACAATCCAATAATGGGGGAGAATTTGTGAATTCTTCAATGACCAAATTCTTTCACGATAACTGATTAATCCACTAAACAACCTGTCCCCACACACCTGAACAAAATGGGGTCACCGAATGAAAAGATAGAATTATTCTCGAGATTACACGAGCGTTGCTCATTGACTCCCGGGTACCGCCTCACTTTTGGCCTGAAGCTGTTGCTAGAGTCGTTTATCTCTTAAATCGGTTACCTAAAAAAAGCCTTGATCTTCAAACCCCTGTTCAGTGTCTGTCTAAAATTACTTAGGTTCCTGTTCCTCTTACCCTCAAACCTCGTATCTTCGGTTGTTCTGAGTTTGTTCATCTTATCAAACACACACGCACAAAGCTCGATCCTTGTGCTATCAAATGTGTGTTCGAATGCATTTTTACATGGAGAGTTGACCAAAGAAGTTTATATGGAAACTCCTTCTGGTTTCAAGTCTACATTTGAGAGGAAAGAAGTGCGTTAACTGAGGAAAACACTTTATGGGCTCAAACAATCACCAAGGGCCTGGTTTGGAAGGTTTACCAGTGCTATGAAAACATGTGGTTATCGGCAAAGTAACTCTGATCATACATTGTTCTTGAAAAAATGAGGCAGTCTTGTCACCTATTTGATTATTTATGTGGATGACATGATCATTACAGGTAGTGACGCAGAGGAAATTGAAAATCAGAAGAAGAATCTATTTTTGGAGTTCGAGATGAAGGATCTGGGAGTTCTTAAGTACTTCCTTAGCATTAAAGTACTTAGATCAGCTAAAGGGATTTTCATACGCCAACAGAAGTATACTCTTGATCTCCTTACTGAAACAGGAATGCTTGACTACAAACCTGTTGATACACCAATTGCAGTTAACCATAAGTTGTAGATGGTTGAGGGTGCTGAATTAGCAGACCCGAGAACAATACCAACGACCGATGGGGAAACTCATTTATCTCTTTCACACCAGACCTGATATAGCTTATGCAGTTGGGGTAGTAAGTCAGTCCATGTATAGACCCCAGACCGATCATATAGAAGCAGCAATCAGAATTGTGAGATATCTGAAAGGCACTTTTGGATATGGGTTGTTTTTTGGAAAGCATGGGCACACAAAGATACATGGTTACATGGATGCTGATTGGGTAGGAAATCTTATGGATAGAAGATCCACTGCTGGTTACTTTACCTTTGTAGGAGGAAATCTGGTCACATGGAGAAGCAAGAAACAGAAGGTGGTAGTCCTGTCTAGTGCCGAGGCAGAATTCAGAGGGGTGAAGAGCGTGTTGACAAAAGTTCTGTGGCTACGGAAGCTGTTAACAGAAATTGGTTTTATTCCTGATCAGTCATGTCAGTTGTTTTATGACAACAAAGCTGCCATTAGTATTTCTGAAAATCCTGTTCAACATGACCGAACAAAGCATGTTGAAGTAGACAGACACTTCATCAAGGAAAAATTAGAAGTCGGGATTGTTGAGTTACCATTCATCCGATCAGAGGACCAGCTAGCAGATATCCTTACCAAAGCCGTGAATTTGAGGAGTTTTTTGAAAGTTCTTAACAAGTTGAATATTAAAGACCCTACTACTCAACTTGAGGGGGAATGTTGGCGATCACAACCCGTATCTACGATCAAGA
This sequence comes from Perilla frutescens, assembly GCA_026008535.1. Taxonomy (NCBI): domain Eukaryota; kingdom Viridiplantae; phylum Streptophyta; class Magnoliopsida; order Lamiales; family Lamiaceae; genus Perilla; species Perilla frutescens. Next base: position 44,972,305 of record BRKX01000010.1, on the reverse strand, counting down.
ATAGCTCCGAGAATCCTTTAAAATCAAATCAGTCAAAGATTAGGCCTAATTTAGATTAGTTACCTTAATTAAATAATATTTTGATCTCTTTATTTACCTTTGTATTGTAATTATTCAATATACAAGAATACAACAATAACAAAACAACTTCTCCAGATCCGTTGCTCTCTTTCTACAATATGCACACTTGAATCAATATTTAATTAGCCATGATTAAACCTCAAATCATCAAATCTGTCTTGGAATTTAAATAAGTGCCAATATATTCTATAAGATTATTGATTATCTTGGTTTAGGGAAAACAAACATGTCAATATATTATATTTAAAATCAAAATTACATAAAACAAAGTCATATATATACAAATGTTCATGACTACTTCTGAGATTACAGCTAGTAAACCACACGATCCAATGACTCCTTATTTGATAATCATGACTCCTTTCGTTTTGACCGACTTCGATGGCTGCACAAGACATTGTTAGTTGTGAATGATAAAATGAACATATCAAATTTAAAACTAAAAAAAGAGGAACACTTGCGTGCACCACTTTTAATATACACTTAAATTAGACAGAGTCGTGGCCCACACGTATTCTATGTGCCTGTTTTTTTTTTCTGCATAATTTTTTTTTTGATTTTTTGCTTTCTTTTTTAAAAAACTTATACCCTAAAATAAAATTCATAAATCTTAAAATTAAAGTGAATTGATTTAATTTGGTCGAAATAAATATAAATTTATACCCTAAAATTGAATTAATAAACCCTAAAATAAAAGTTAATCTCTATATACTCGAGTGTGTGATTAAAAAAAATCATGCATTAATTACCAAATTTAAATTCAATCATCATCTAAAGGATAGTTAACATAAAATAATAAATTATCTATGAAACTAATTATGTAGTATATGGCAACATCCACAACATGGATTATAGCATTGCCGAATATGAAGTATAGCAATATACACCCCTAATAAATTTTAGCATCTCCACAATAATATTAATCTAGCATTAGCGGATATGAATTAAAACTTCATGGCATACGAAATGAGCATCGGAAAATAGATTATCTAACAAAATTTGTATTTAATATCATTGACAAAAGTCCATCAATATGCACCCTCAGCTCATAAATTTTAATAGCAATACAACATCACATACTCTGGAAAATTAATATATCTACATTAAAAATTCAAAATAAACTCCAATAAATTCTAATTTGGATACCAAAATCGAACATGGATATTAATTAGCTGCGAAGGGTGTCAATTAGATGTCATTTTAATGCCATGTTCTGTGCCCCAACTCTGATAATACTCGACGAATCTGATACAATATATATAATTTGATTTAATAGATGTGTATGACGTGAATTGACGACTCATTTGTTGCAAATACTCCGTAAATATTGGGAGTTCACATTACTTGTTATTGCAACATATAAAGGGTAATATGCGATGTTCGTCTGCCGAATATTTTGATGTTTAAGACCTAGGAATTGCGCTTGAGAGAATTTTTCTGAATTTAATTTTTTAGAGCCGATTTTACCTTGGAAGAAACGCACAATGATTAGTGTTTATTTTGCCCTTGGAAGAATTAATTTAAGGAAAATTAAAGTGTTTATTTTGCCCTTGGATTTTGTTTAAGGCAAATTAAAGTGTTTATTTTGCCCTTGGAAGAAACGCACAATGATTTGAATGGGTTGATTACAACTACGCCCCAACTAATCAAATCAATTTCAATTCATTGGAGCATTTCAATAGATGGTTGAGATTAATTTATCCCTATTTTATACGCAAGGCCTTATTTACATGTTAACCATCCCCTATGTGTATGTGTGCACGCACAAAGCTGGCTCGTCGAATATAGAGTGCCCTATTCAAACATCAAAAGGTCCCCAAAATAAATTAAATTAATTAACTTACAATGGTCATAAATGAAAATAAATATACATATGTATTAATCGAGTGAACCAACAAGAAAACGCTACGTATTTGCCAAAACGTCGTACGTAGCTAGATAGCACAATATTTCATGTTGCTGGATCCGTTTGAATGTGCGTGCAAGGATTGCGCTGAATCTTGTTGATGAACGCGATTTGTAATATTCTATAAGATAAAAAAAAAAAAAAAAGGCTTGTAATTTAGCATCCTAAACAAATTAGGGCCTTTTTAAGAAATGGGCTAGTAATCACTTGGACTTCTAAAATATACACTAGATTTATGAAAAAATAAAATAAAAAATATTCACTTACATAGGAAAATCGAAAATATATTAATAATGGTGCCATGTACGGCACTTATTCTCCATGAAGATACATGTATTATGTATACTTCATCAAATTTATTATATAAAAAAAGAAGAAAACTACGATCATCACATCCAACATGATATGATCACATTACATATGACTATATACATCGAAATGTATATAGATTATTTACGAAAATTTTGCAAGAAACTGATAACCATACTATATACCATCTCATATATTTTTTTTTTCAAGCTTGTTTTTAAGATAAATTTTTAAGCTCATAACTACAATGCTGCAACTGCTACTCTTGAGTGCGTATAGCTCGAGTCTGAATCGACACTAGCATCTGAGATTGTTCCCCGGATCAACCTGGAGTTGATTGCAATACTCGGTATAATACTGAACACGAGCGCTAACGGTGGCAGGGTTCGCACCGTCACATTCGAGCTGGCCGTTAATGGCGCGAATTGTAGCCCCAAAGCCTTGGCCGGAAACAATGAGATCGTGGCAATTGTTCATCCAGTACCAGAGGGCAGTCTTGAAGGAGATGACTCGGTCCGTGGCGACGATCTCGGGGTTGTTGATGCCGTCGAAGCCGATGCTGTTCCCAGCTGGGCCGTAGTTGAAGTTCCACGACAGTTGAATCGGCCCTCTCCCGTAGTACCCCTTGTTAGGGTTGCATGGGTATTGTGTGTTGGTCTCATCACAATAGTCTTTCGATGGACCGTCGATCTCTTCGATATGACACATGTCTGCACAAATACAAGTAAACACCATTTATTTTCATATTACATCTCAGGTTTTACTTCACTAATCGTGTAATGTGTGCATTTATCACGGCATGTAATACGATACTATATATTTATGACTAATAGTATTAGAAAACCACATACAAGCTAAGTTGGGCTTGCATGTTTTGAGGGTTGGATGTATATTGCCCTAGTGGACGGTTAATTAATTATATTGGTCCCATATTTTTTCGTCTCCTGCTATGTTAATGATAATATTGTGTTTTTTTTTTTTACAAAAAATCGTCAAAAAAAACACATTAATGTCATTTACATAGTAGGAGGCGAAAAAAAATACGAGACCAACATAATTAACATCTATTAATATCGTCATTAATGTCGCCAAAAAAATTATTTACAAAAATATTTTACAATTTTTTTTTAATTGAAACTATAAATTTGGGTTTGGCGCCCATATCAAATTTTCCCTTAGGGGACTGAATTAATGGGCTGGGAATTTTAAACTATTCGGCCTAGCATTTGTGTGGGGGTTAACTTCTAAACACAATTCCGTTTCATTCTTTATAAAATATAAATTCAAATTAATATGATAAAAAAAATTACCCCTTAATTCTCAATGCATAACTACCTACACTATTCCACAATCCACATGTATTGTGGGCCATGTACCATCAATTTTATCTGTGTGACAGTATATTCGTACAAGTACCTTCGGGGTCCCATAATCAATACAATTGAATTTATTAAAATAATCTGGTGTGAAATGGGTGGTACTGCTACTTTATCGAAAAATTAACAAAAAAAAAAAGAAAAAAAAAATATATTGATGGTCCTAGAGCTAACACATCACCATGTTAAAAGCCACATTTATATGATGACTAAGGATCCGTTTCTATTCGGGTACAAAAAAATGGTAAAATAATTAATCTACGAATTAAGTGCCACGCAAGTTTTTATGAAAAATAAAAATACGTATCTAGTGCGTGTACTTGTGTCGCAATCTTAATTTTATCAATAAAAAAAGGTGCGTGTTATAATATTATATACGAGGTGTTGGAATATGACAAAAGAAAAAAAGAAATCATTCCTGCATTTGGATCTTTAATTTTCTAATTGAGATTTGTTTTAGGCTTTTCCGTAATACTTATATTTTATGTATATAGTATGATATCATTAAACGACTATACCGTCTATACAGTATAATAAAAGCTAAGATTTGTGGTATGTTAAAATACAAAAGTAGAAAATATATAATATAGCATTTCGAGTTGTACTCAAAAGATTGCTACTCTATCCATTCAATGTAAGCACCTATGTGAGGATATATTTATGTGAATTCACATAAGTAATTTTTCCCATTTATTCATGAGAGAATCACGTGGAAGACCCTTTTACGAGTCGAAACTTAATTATAACACGGACAAGATTCGAATTTAAAAACAATTAAAACCAATGAAATCACAAATATATTATTATTTAGTGTGTAGATTTATATATTGACTCATCTTATAAATTTTGACCTACAAGACGTTCTCACACAATTTTATTTTTATTAAACTCTATGTTTATCACGTGGTCAACATTTCAATGCTAGAATGAGTACTCATATATAAGAATTCCACATCAATAAATACTTACGAAAGTGGTCATGTTGGAAGCAGTATAACATTACCATGTATTATTATACTATTATTACGCAAGAAATCAATCCATGTGGATATGTAGTCATCAAAAAGAACAATGATAAATTGTATTATTATTATTATTATTATTATTATTATTATTATTATTATTATTATTATTATTATTATTATTATTATAACTGTATCTTTAACCGACTTGAATTAATTAATTTAAAAAGACAAAAAATCCCCATTCTGAAATTATAAAATTAATTAATGAATTTCTCAAAAAAAAAAAAAGATTAATTAAGTAAACAAACATTTAAAAAAAAATAGATGCAATGAAGATAACTTACATCCAGTCTCATGCGTGACATGCGCGAAGAACGCCGCGATCTCACGCTTCGAGTCGTCGGTGGACCCCACCGTGCCGAACTGCGTGTACGAGCTCAGCGCGTCGAGAAACGCGCCGCGGGTGTAGAACCCTTTCCCGGCGCAGCTGGCGGCGGCCTGATCGGCGATCCCGTTAAAGAATGCGTCGGTGACAATATTCGCCACAGAGACGTCGTTGCTGGGCGGCGGAGGGATGCATGGCCCCGCTTGGCAGCCTGCACCGCAGTATTCGATGGTGGTGCCGCAGTAGCCCCACTGGCTGCAACAGAAGTTCGGCGCGCAGCCGCAGTTTTGGCCGGAAACTTGAGTCGCAGCGGCAAGAAATATTGCTGAGAGTGTTAGAGATAGTAGAGATTTTCTTTCGAGAGCCATTTTTTGTGGGGTTTTAGTTTTAGTGTGTGTTTAGTGAGGGAGAAGAGTTGAATATTTATAGTGAAAGTGGGGAAGTTTGAAAGAGTGGTGGCTCTCATTTTTGTGTGGAATTGCATGTTTGTGAGTAGATGACTTTGACTTCGTCTAAATAAGATTTAGCAGAAAATGGCGGTCCCGACTGTGTTGTGCTGCATCGTGTTTCATTTTCACTTTTTACTTGAGTAATTATCGAACTGGATGACAATTCGGGGGTAATCGTGTCGACATGATATACATATAATGAAAAACTCCAAATTAATACAATAAACATCTATTCGAATACGAGACGTAGAAAAACACTTGTCCGAATACGAATTAAAAATAAGTACTAATTTTTTGGTGGAAAAAATTTATTCTATACATATTACCACGTGGGTCATTATCAAGTTATTAACATATGTATACACGTTTTGATCGTTTGACACAAAACAAAACACGATATGAACACTATAAAACCTTTATATTCTATTATTCTCATGCCATGACAATAATTGCTAGCTCGTGCAATATATCTTGAATTATTATTATTATTATTATTATTATTATTATTATTATTATTATTATTATTATTATTATTATTCGTAGATGCTTTATTGTAACTCATATTATATATATTATTAGTGTACGTAGCCTGCAGGTAGGTGCAAGTTAATTAACAGTATGACATTATGAAAGAGATCGAAGCATTAAAGAATTAAAATATATAATAAATCAAATATAATAGAAAATAAAGAAAACAATATCCTAAGATAGTGCGATTATTAGTGCATGCATTTGTCCGCATTGGTTACATTTTAAACAAATGCTATCTTTGACCGTATATGAGTAATATTCTAATCATTATTTAATTAATCTCTCTATTTTTTAATTAGGGGAGAGAGGATAGATGACCAACCCCGATCTCTCATCCTTATTAGGGTGAGAAATACCACTAAGCTACACGATAATTACGAAGCCGACGCTTGATGCAGTTTGAGTACTAGTTCCTTGTTTGCACGTGCGAAATTGGTGAACTCTTCTTTCGATATGTAGCCATCTCCATCAGAATCGATCTTTTCCATCATGCTCTTGATCTCATCAGCAGTGGCGCTGCCAAGCGTCTTTAGGGCGTCGCCGAGTTCGGAGGCCGAGATCCTGCCGTCGCCGTCGGCATCGAAACGCTTGAAGAGAGCCTCCCAGGTTGCTGCATCATCAGCCATTTCTAATTGATATGGTGTTTCTTGCAAATTTTTGTTGGTTGGGAAATTTAGATTGTTGTGTTAGAATGCTCAAACATTGGCTCATTATATGGTGGGGTAGTTTCCTTAGAGCATAAGGCCATCCTTGTTGGTAGGGATGTATTTACTACACATGGCCATCCACATTTGTCGGGGGAACGAGACTTCTACTTCTTACAATATGTACGGATCTCGTATACTTGTATATTATCATGATTAATATCGCATTGCACGGTTTAAATGTCATAAGGGATTGAACAAAGTTTAAACAATATTATATATATTTTCCATTAATTTATATATTCTTGGAAATATTCTAGAACTGATTAATTAAGTTACTTTTATCCCGAAACTCTCAATTTAGAATTAACTTTATTTGTAATGATTAATCATAAATGTCAAACCTCTAGAACTATTGCCAATGTCAATTAGTTGACTACGACAATATATACATCCCAAACTTGGGGCATTGAACGAACACCACAAAAGAATCTTCAATTCCATTCTTAAAATTCTTCTAGACTTCTAGTTATAATAATGAAGACATGTATGTCAAAGGGAGGTTTATAATTCAAACTTTCCCACATAGCTAGGCTGTTATTGCTAATTACGTAAAGGATATATATATATATATATATATATATATATATATATATATATATATATATATATAGGGAAGGGATCAAATGAGAACCCTTTCCCATGTGAGAACTAGGAACTCATCTAAACCTTTCATTACTTAGATCTTAATGGCCACAATTTAGCCAAAGTTTGGTCAAATGCAAGGTGGCATACTTGTAATTATTTACAACTTTAAGTAAAAGAGGGTATTATGGTAATTCAATAATTCTTATGTTTTGAAACATGATTTTCTCCACTCTTCAATATTCACAATTTTTTTTTCTTTGTGCACTTTTCTCTCTCTCTTCCCACTCTTTCTCTCTCTATTTTCCATCTATTTCCTCTCCCCTCTCTGTTTGTTTTGTAAACCATTTACTAAATACAAATTGAAACATTATGATAATTTAAAAATTTATTAAAATAATAAAATATTATAACTATAAATATATATGTGGTTAAGAGGATTTTTTTTATGCAAAAACTCAAAATTGATGTTGTCGGTTCAGACACGATTTTGAATTCTTGCTATTTTTTTTTTTGACATTCACATGCACATTTTAAATTTTTAGGATTTCTTGATTTGTTTGTAAACGTTATTATTCTTTTTGGATTAAATGCTATTTTTTTCTAAATTATCCCAATTAAATTTTTACCTTGTTTCATCTTTTTTCATATAATGTTGTTGATTCATGTATTTATCTTTTTTAATTATCTCGTCCAATTCTGATTCCTGTATTTATTTTCATTTTTTCGTCAATGATTCTATTATTATTATAGTTCGTGCTAAAATGACATATACATCATGCTAGAATGGTTCATAGTCCATGCTAAAATCACATGACTTATGCTGATATTTATAATATCATTCAAATTTATTTCTGATATGTGATAAATGTTGCTGATGTAAGTTACATGTTGGATAAATTTCACAATAAATTAAAAGTTTCAATTAAACAATAATAACTTCATCCACATATAAACGTAATACTGATATGTAACGTCATGCTAAAATCTCTTATACACTATGCTAATATGAGAGTAATTTAATGCTAAAAATTCATAAACGCAATATTTTTTCATATAATATATCAAATTATAATTTTTTCATACTATTTCATTCAAGATCTCACATGGCTTTGTTTATCCGAAGAAATATGAAGAAAAATATAAAATATTCATTTTTAGGACTTATTTTATTTTATTTTATTTCAAGAATATATGATTTTTTTTCAAAAAATTTATGACATTCCCTTTGTGATTATTACATTAATATTAAGGTTTGTCAATCTCAATTACTGTTTAGAATATGATGCTAAAATCAAAGAAGTATGAGGATAAACATGTTCCCATTATGGTTTATTGCATCCCCCATTATTGTTTATCAAATCATGCTAAAATTAGAAAATTATCAGGCTAAAATGAGAGATGTAGCATGCTAAACTTGATGTCACATTCTCATTAGGGTTCATTGTTCTTAATTAGGATTTATTACATTCGCATTATGGTTCATTGTTCTCAATTAGGGCTTATTGCATAACCCCGTTACTGTTTATAGTATCTTGCTAAAATGGGGGATGTATCGGGTTAAAATGAGGGCAGAATAAGGCTAAATTTGATGTCCCGTTACCATTAGGGTTCATTATTCCCAATTAGGGTTTATGACATTCCCATTATGGTTCATTATTCTCAATTAGGGTTTATAACATTTCCATTATGGTTCATTATTCCCAAATAGGGTTTATTATATTCGCATTACGATTTTCTAGATCCTCCATTGTTGTTTAGTAGATCATGCTAAAATAAGGTAATTAAGTATCAACTAAAATGAGGGAAGTAGCATGCTAATTTTTTTGTCACATTCCCATTAGGATGTATGACATTTCCATTAGAGTTTATTACATCGCATTATGGTATACTTAAAATTTGACATTGTAGGATGTTTTGAAATAAAGTTGAAGAATTTTATATGATGTTGATGCTATTTTTATATTTTCATTTTTGTAGATTGCTTCAAGAAAGAAGCTTGATATGGATCGATGTGATTTTTTATATTTTTGGAAAATACCAAATGATTCATGTAGATCCATATGTATATTTGTTTATTGTAATAGTGATCAAGAATAATAGCACATTCATATGTAAAGTGTAAACTAGTCGTTGTGTACATTGGTTAAATAAAGAATTCTAATCCACATTTGTCTAATTTTTTTCTCTTTTTATTATTGTTCACAATGTCTATTATTATATTTTCAATATAAATAATATCATTTATTGCAAAACTTATTACTAAGAAGTGGCAAATAGTGACGGGAAATTATATATATACTGATGGAAATTTAGTTGTCAGGTTATTAGATAATGATGGGAATTATAGTATTAATGATAGGATTTGATGTCATTAAAAAGACATTTTCATGAGGGTAAATCTACTGTCATTATAAATATATTAATGAGGGGATCCTCCCCCCTCATTTGATACACTCGGAGTTTACATGCATTTCGTGTGTGCTTTGTACGTATTTTGCGAGTCGAATGTATGTGTTTGTGACTATTTTAAATTGAATTGTGTTATTGTGGTACGGTCACGGGTTTATCGAGCTTTGACAGGAAAACCCCCTAAAATGGACCTATGTTGAGGTGTACAAAGATTACCGATTGGAAAGGGTACGTGAGTCGAGACCGGGGAGGAGAAAACGGGCTGAAAAAGCATTGGGGTGCAGCGTGTAAAATGGCACGGCCCGTGCCAAGTTAAGAACAGAAGGGCCGAACTTGCTGGACCAGTGGCACAGCCTGTGCCACCTGCCGACACGTGTGTGTTAAACGGCACGGCCCATGCCGCGTGTTTCCGGATTTTTGGCAATTCTTACCTTTTCGGAAGCTGTGTTTCCCCAACTATATAAGGTTTCCCTTTGGACGAATTTAGATAAACTTTTTCACCCTATATTGAAGCAGAGAAGTGTTGTGAAGACAGAGGAAGACGAAGATTGAAGATTTAAACATCCGACATAAGTGTTTTATGTTTATAGTTTAAATTCATCATGACTTTTGTAATTCATATTTTATTAGATTTCTATTTTGCCATGAGCAGCTAAACGCATATTAATTCTAGGGTTTGCAAGCATGTTGAATCTATGTGTTTAATTTAATTCTGTTATTTTTCCCTTCTGATTATTGTGTTCAATTGTTCGAGTGTTGTTATTCTCATGCATAGATTAGTGGTCATAATTGATGCATGCTAGCTAGTTAATTTGAGACCTGGCGGAGATAATTAACTGGTGGGATTAATTGAGCATTTTGATACACGTTCTACGGAATCTGTAGGGGGTTTAATATGTTGATCTATCGGGAGTTAGTAAATTATCCTAGAGACGAAAGTGATAGGTAATTTATTAATCTACATCTACCTTGAGACCTGGCGGAGATAGGTAGGTATATTTCTAATCCTCCACCAATAATCAGATTAAAGTGGGAATTATTAGGATTGAATTAATACATAGACGATACATGTGTAATGCATTCCCTAGGATTAATATTATGTTAATTGATTGATTTTGTTGAGTTTGTTTAAGTGATTTAATTTTGTCTGTTTAAGTGTCGTTTATTTTCTCTGATTGCATTTAAATTCTTGTCTAGATTTAGTAAACCTAAAAATTGGTAGCCTGGATAATAGAGAACTGTTAGCTTAGTACTCAATGTGATCAATAATTCAGTCTCTGTGGATACGATACTCGATTCATTACTATATTGCATTGCCATGTGTTAGTTGCAGATTAGTGCATAAAATTTAGTGCATCATCATTATATGTTTTTAACTAGAGAAGCAATAATGAGGGGACATGAGGGTATTTTTCCCGTCATTAAAATTCTTTAATGAGGGTTTTTGAACTTTTGCCCACAGTTTTTCCTCTCATTGAAAACCAAATTTCTTGTAGTGATTGCATTGTTAAGGAAGTTGATTAAAATTTAAGAATTTGACATGCAAGTCTTGTTCAGTATTAATGATACTTTATTGCTTTGTTAGTGATGCTTCACTGAATGATCAGTGATACTTTATTAAATTGTTACTGATGTTAAGGAAGTTATCATTATGAAATAACTGATAATGTTCAATTAAGTGAGTATATTTAATTAAATTACTATTTTAATTTAATTTTATATTGCAGCGATCATGATGCTAAGGAAGGTGATGAATATTATGCTAAGGAGGATGAAGTTGCTGATGAGAGGTAATTCTTGATTATTAATAGTGCTACTTCATTGCTTAACTGAATTTTTAGTGATACATGACTTCATTGTTTATAGTAGTTGATCAAAAATTATTACTGCAAACCAGTTGTGTGATTAAAATATGTTAAAATGGCATGAGTTTGTGTAAAACTTTAATTTGCTTAATGTGTTGTATCTATGCCATGTTCCCTATTTATTGTATTTGGTTTAGCAAATGTGTTGTATGCTATGCTTAATGTTGTGCTTTCTTTCTTAAAATTCAAATATGCTTTTACAAGTCTTATTCATTATTAGTGATACTTTATTTGTATTGTTACTGATGTTAAGGAAGTTATTAATTTTTTTTTAATTTTTTTTATGTTTTTAAAATGATAGACACTATTAGCAGCTGCTCGCAAGGGGGTGTAAACGCAGAAGTTGTGCAGAAATTGGTGAAATGTGAGAGTTGTAGTTGTGTGAATGTAGAAGATTATGTGCAAAAGTTGGTTGGATATTTTTTAATTTCTTTTTTTTTTGTAATGAATGATGCTTGGAAACATTGAAATGATAGAAGGTTTACTAGTTTGGAAACAATGATTTTTTGTTTTTTTTTTGTTTTTTTTTTTTTTGTAATGAATGATGACTTGAAACAATGTGTTTTTGTGTAGATATGATGGGAAGGTGGTTTGGAAATATTATTTTTTTTTGTAATGTTTCCAGAAGGTATTTGTTGGAGTTATAAATTTTGGGATATGCAAGCCAGATATTTTTTGTAATGAATTGTGTTTTTGTTATAGTTATGAACATGTTTAGAACTCTTGAACACATATTTTGTTGATGTTGCTGATAATATGTATCAATATTTATGAAAAAAAAGTATCACTATGTGTGTAGTGAAGTAACACTATTTATTTTGTGTATTATTAGTAATAAAAAATAGAAAGACACACACACATAAATCATAAAAAATATATCAGCAACAGTAATGATGTTGTCAATATATCAATAATATCATGGATTATTAGTAATCATTTAGTATCATAACTTATAAACTACGGTATCAATACTAATGAATGAAGTATCACTATCTGTGAGTGAAGTAACACTATTTATTTCGTGAATACTTTAATAGCACAACATTTGTTATTTTGTCCTCCAAATAGAGCCTTGAAAACCATGAGTTATCCTCCAAATGATATGTTGATATTATAGAGCTCCAACAATCTTCAAATTCCTCTCTATTTGTACAACTAGACAAGCATGTCTAAAATTCATTTATGAAGGACTTGTTCTTTTTCAAATTCTCAAAATTGGTCGTGATTGTATTCTGGTACAAATGCCACAAGCATAACATGTATCTTGTATCAGAAAAAATCTGTAAAGAATAAAAAAATTAAAATGTTGAACTGAAATAAAAATATTTAAGTAAAGCATCACTAGATGTGATGTGAAGTATTATTAACTATTAGATGAAGTACCAATAACAGAGTAACAAATATACCAGATAGCTGTCATCACACACAAATAATCAACATTTATAGCAAATATACTTGTTCTATTGTAGTCCCAATAGTTGTGATGGGATGTATCACTACTTACTAAAATGAAGTGTTAGTAATAAAATGATCACTACATAAGAAACAAAGTATCTCTAATTACTACACGAAGGATCACTATAGTGATGAGTATCCTGGATAAACTTTCACATTAAATTGACTTATTGAGGCAGAAACAAACAAGTCTCAATGACTATGATGTGATGTATCACTAAATACCAGAGGAAGTATCACTACTGTCTAAAATATAACATGTGCATGTGATATACACTTTTCATAAATTACAGAGGCAGAAATAAAGTAGTGTCAATAACTGTGAGGTAACGTATTATTAACTACTACGTAAAGTATCATTAGTTATAATGTGAAGTACCACTATCATAATGACCATAAAGGACAAAATATGACATTGAATTGAATTATACAACCTAAAATAAGAGAGGTGCATGGCACTACAACGTTAAAGATCACTAACTACCAGGTGAAGTATCACTAATTTCTTAAATCAAATGAATAACCTACAACACTTTAAACTTTGATCACTATATAACAATCAATATATTACTAATTCCTATGCGAAAGATTACTATGATGATGATCATGTATCACTAACAAACATTCACATTGAATTTAATTATTGAGGCAGCAACAGAGAAGTATCAATAACTGTGATGACACGTAACACTGATTACCATGTGAAGTATCACTACTGTCTTAAATACATTTTCCAATTGATGGGTTACAACAAACAAAAAATAGAAGTAAAGCAGTACTTACTGCCTGTTTCCAACATAACAGATTCATCATCATTGATAGATGTTGTTTCTACATCTTCACCATTGTATTCATCATCAATTATAACAATATCTGAAAATTATGAATCTTAAATTAGTTCTATAATTATTATAACAATAACAGATTACAAAATCAAAATTTTAATGAATTCCTTTTAGAAACATATTGTCGAACAATTGAAATGCATAATTTCATACATCTAATTATTGTCAAAAATTGGAACAAAATTATAAATCTCCTAAACTAAGATTACATAACGTTTGTTGCTAATATTTCTTCGTCGGCATTTATTGAAATTTCACCGAAGGGAACATTGACCGATTTATCCATTAAATCGTGCATAAAATCATGTTGATTGCAGCTAGGGTTCAATTGTAGATCGCGAGGTTGAATTGTGCGTCGTGCTTTTGGATGGAAATCGTGAGATTGGATCACGAGGCTGAATCGCGAGGTTGAATCGCCAAGCTGGAAGAAAACGTATAGTTTTGAGCTGGAAGAAAACCTATAATTTTTTTAATATATATATCCGGGTCTGGTCGGGTGGAGATCCGCCTAACGTAACAGACTCGTTAGACGGTCTCACACAAGTGTGCCCCAATCTAAATATATTTTATATTATTTAAAAATTAAAGTATTTGCAAACTACTACTTTTTTGCTATTGTGATAATTTCTTAAGTTTTATAATATTTTTTACATATTTATGTGTAATGTAAATATTGATTGAAATAAGTTGTTAAATTATTATTATATTTGAGAAGAGCATGTTGAATTTACAATAACATAAGCAAAATTTACACTATTTATTAAACACGAAGAATTTTTCTGTTTCTTTTTTTCGGGTTGAGGAAGAAAAGTCCCACTGAAACAAAGAACACCAAGTAAATTTCCACATTTTCCACTACTAGTCAATTATCATAAGAAAATCAAATACCAAAAACTTTGATATGACGGTAGTGTGATTTGCCTCTTATATTAGTGATTTATGCACTATTATATAGAAGTAGAATTTGTCCCGAATGTATTTCTAAATGGAATATGAGATCATAGAGTCTAATTTTTTTTTTTTATGGCAGTTTTTTTTTTTTGAAATCAAATGAAATTTCATTAATTAATCAATGACCTCAGCTAGTGAGGAAAATCATGATTGCACAACTATAGTTCATTAGAAATTTTCATTTTTCTTCTTACTAGCTCGAGACAGCCATATTTCCACAACTATATACCCTTCAGTATATTCACCATCTGCATTTATTCATTAGTTTTATACATTGGTACATTCATTCTAGATCCACTCGATTGTGGAATATAACAAACTCCCATAATCATAATTTCACACAAGTGAGACATAACATAATTCGAAGGATGACTCCATTCTTATTCTAAGGCTCTTATTTACATAATTAGATCAACTATTTAATTAGCAATATAGGTCACATGATGACCAAAACTTCATCCATCCAACGCCTTATAACATGTAGATAAATTTCCATATTCTCTTGGCTTAACACCGGAGGTTAGGTCCTGGATCAACTCGGAGTTGCTTACAATAATCTTTGTAGTAATTGACGCGGGAGGTGACCTGGGCCGCGTTCCCCCCGTTGCATTCTAAGCTGTTAATAGCACGGATCGTGGCGCCAAAGCCATTTCCGGAAACAAAAGTGGCGTGGCAATTTTGCATCCAAAACCATACGGAAGCCTTGATGGATATAAGTGGATTTGTGGCCACGATTTCGGGGTTTTTCAATCCATCGAACCCGACGTCTTGGCCGGCGGCGCCGTAGTTGTAGTTCCAGGTTAGCTGCAGTGGTCCTCGGCCGTAGTAGCGCTTGTTGGGAGCACACGGCCACTCTGGATCTGATTTTCCGCAGTAGGTTTTGGATTGCCCTCCATTCTCTTCAATGTAGCACATACCTGCCCGCATTATTCACTATACTATTATTGTACTGGATGATATTATATTGTAAGCATGATAATACGAAAATGTAGTCAAGAGCCACCTATTCTATTAATTTGTGGAAATTAGTGGAATAGGTGGATAATGCCATGAAGCCAAGCCAACCTTATATATTGAGAATATCTCCATCACTTAAGATTTCACGCTCTCTATGTTACACTTTTAAATTATGTCTTTTGATATATATATATTTTGTTTGATCACTTATATTTTTTGTTATTTAATTTAATTTTAAGATTGTTTTTTAGGATTTACCCCACCCAATTAGAACTGATAATTATTTTTTAGTATTTAATTATCATTTTTCAATAAATAATCCATTATTATGGTTGATTAATTCAAAATTAAATTTTTTAACTTTTTTTATTCATTTTTTTATTGATAAATATTGGTTATGGTTATTTATGTTAGAATTAATTTTTTATATTATAACAATTATTATTAAATTCATAAATTTTATGGTGAAACAACGGAAAATTTGAACTCTATTTTCATGCTTATTATGTCATGTATTTATCTCTTGGAAACTGTAATCTTGATTAATTTCCAAATCTAAAAAAGTAAGCAAATGGCATTATTAAAAGTTAAAACTAAAATTTTGGATCAAACGGCGAAAAAATATTACTCCGATCCCTTTTTCTTAATTATGTAGTCCCCTCTTCATTCTATGGATGTGCCAAAATTATAATCAAATTTGTATATTGAAATTGTATGTAGCAAATTTTTTTACCCAGAATTTATATATTGTTGATGACAAATGTGCGGGTGATATATGGAGTAGTAAATAAAGGAAAAAGAAGAAATTGTATATATATCATCCCTTAAGAATGCTATATAACGTATGTTTTGCAAAGTACGTTAAATAAGTTTTTTTTTTTCCAAGCTTTGTGAAATTGAAAGGGGTTACAATTATGGAACTTACAGACCTAATAATATATATCATTTGTAATTATCTCTTAGAATTTATATTATAAATATTAATGTCAAACCATATTATATTAGTGATGGCAATCAAATTTATAATCGATAACATGCACATATATTAAATTAATATTGTATATATAATCTAGTGATATTCTCACCCATATAAGGCTGAGAGATTGCACATGAAATTTTCTGTTGCACTCTATGTATTGCACCACGTGTTGTACTTTCAAATTATCTAGTTTTCCTTGTATTTTTTTTTTTCAATTTTATATTTTTGCGATTTATTTTAATTTTATGATTTTTATCCAATTAGGGTTTATAATTATTTTTTAATATTTCATTTTCAATTTTCAATTAATAATTCATAATTATAGTTGATTTTTTCAAAACTATGTTTTATAATTTCTTTATTCATTTTTTGTTGATAAATGTTAACTGTGATTATTTATGTTATAATTATTTTTTATTCTATAATAAATATTATTAAAATAATAAATTTGATATTAAAATAGGAAGTGAAACACATAAAATTGCTAGAGGAAATTTCAACCGGAGAGATTGGGCCAATTTTTCTAATCCGCAACTATAAAAAAAAAAAGGAGAGAGAGAGAGAGAGAGAGAGAGAGAGAGAGAGAGAGAGAGAGCTTACGTCCAGTCTCATGGGCAACGTGGGCGAAGAAGGCCGCGATCTCCCGCTTAGAATCGTCGGCGGAGCCGATAGTCCCAATGCTGGGCCACGAGGCCAACGCCTCCACAAATCTGGAGCGCGTGTAGAAACCCTTTCCCGCGCAGTTTGGACGGCCCTGATTCGCAATGATCCCATTGAAGAAACCATCACTCACAATATCTGCAACTTTCACTCCGTTGCGTCGCCTGCACGGCCCCGACCTGCAGTTAGGGCCGCAGTGGTCGTCGTCGTTGCCGCAGTACCCGTATTTGCTGCAGCACTCGTTCGCCTTGCAGCCACACTTTTGGGCGGAAACCCATTTTCCGGCGGCCAGAAGAAGTCCGACAAGGGTGAAGATGGTGAGGAAATTTTTCATTTTTTGTGTGGGTGTGGAAAGACAGGACGAGGAGGCATGGGTATTTATAGACTTAATTATATGTTGATTTATATCTTTACGAAGATGCGCGCCACAGATTTATTGGTTTTGAATTTCAGTTAGGTCAATATCTACTTGGTTAGTGGGTTTTTTTTTTATAATTTATTTTAAATTCATTTACTTGGTTAGTGGTTAAGGGTGGACCATTAACGTGTCCCCTTACACACACCCTGCAAGTTATAGAGACCCTTATATAAAAAAAGTGATCGGTTGAATTCGAGATCCACCACTCCTAAAAGAACTTGTTATTGTTTTGTTGTGTCATTAATTTGTAGTCACTTTTGTTTTCCCAACCTTCGTAAGCTCTCTCGATTAATGTTAGTAATTATCCCATTCTTCCCATGGCTCAGAGCACTTCAAATTCTATTGAATCCTCTATTACATATTTTGTGTTGCAGACATGCAGACCATGTTCCAATATTAAATTGCAGTTTTTTTTATATACATTTTTCTTCAATTTTGTGAAATTTAATTTAATTTTACAATAATTAATTAGGTCCATTATATTCAATTATAGTATATAATTATTTTTTAGTATTTAATTTTTAATTTTTGACAATAAGTGGTTTTTATATTGCACAATTAGAATTTGTAAATTTTTAAATCATTTTTTTATAATTGTTTGACTAGAGTTAATTATATTATAATTAATTAATTTTTATAATAACTGTTAATCAAATCATAATTTAATATTGTAATATGAAATGTGTAAGAGGTGATCCGAACGGGCTTTAAATTAGTATAGGTACCAAAATGTAGATAATGATTACATGGAATTTAGTGACTAGGAAAGGTGGGAAAGTAGTTTTGAAAAGTTGGGGCAAGAAATGCCAAGGAAAATAAAAAGAGCAACAAGTAAATTTCCACATTTCCCACTTTTCATTCAATTGAAGAGGAAAAAGATACATATATTATTGGTCGTACGATTTCACTCTTATTGGTGGTTTGAGAGTTATTTCTACGCAATAGAGGTAGAATTTGTAAAGAGCGCAGCTTGATAACAGTCGTAAATCTCTCGAGAGGTGAGTGGAGAAATATTTCTACAATGAGCTAGTCTTACCTGCACTAATTGTATAGGTAGAAAAAATATCACGTTTATTTTTAAAACGTACTTTTATTTTATTTTTATATAAAAAAGTGATGTCATTTTTGTAATTATACTATATTTTTTGAATTGAAAAGAGTATCACTTCTAATAATAAAAAACATCTAATACTAAAAATTATCTATTTGATATAAGGCTCAGCTTATATAGAATGAGTGTACGCATCAAGTATCTGCCATTCTAAATTAGTACTTTATGGAAATTATTTTTATTTTATGTTAAAAAATAAGACATTTAATTTACTGTTTTTTATAAAATATAAATTAGTAAACATGTGATGTGATGAGTATGAGCTTGGGCTTGGTAAGCCCAACTGTGATACAGCTGGGATCTTGGGTCGAGGTTATGTCCAAGGTCATAAATCTACCCCTGTGGTAGTGCCTATATTTTTTAGAAAAATAAAAAATATCTATTTATGTAATGCTTTCTTTAAATATTTTATATGTAATTTCTATTGTCATGATATTTTGAGATTAATTATGTGTGATGCAATATTTTTTTTTTATCTCGTACTATATATAAACGAAATTGAGTTTTTTTTTTTTTAATAAAAAAAAAAAACACCTCCTGTCGCAAAAAAAATCCAATGTTGTATGAAGAAATGAGAAAAAATGTGAAAAAAAAGAGAGAGGAGAGAAACTTTTCGATTGAATCTCAAAAGTCATTAAAATCTACAAATCACAGCTATTTATAGCAAAGCTAGCTTGATACAAATTATTAAAAATAATTTGGATATTAACAATACTAATTAACATCTAATTAAAAGCCTCAAAATTTGTTTCTACAAAAAATGATTTATTTCTTTGCAACTATGTATAACAACATAATATGGAGGAATTGCTGCATCATATATACATATACATATATTGGAACAAACATTGTCATATATATTACTCACTCATAGAAGATAACAAACTGCCATTAACATATAGTGTTAATATATAAAACTAGCCGGTCAAACTTTAAAAAAAATTATTTTAGCCACTAACTTTTAAACAAATTTATTTTAGCCAAAATGACATTTTTACCCCCGCGTGTTGCGCGCACCCCTAGCGCACAATGCCAGCGCGCAGAGGGCATTTTCGTCCAAAGTGGCTAAAATAAATATGTTTTAAAGTTAGTGGCTAAAATAAATCTTTTAAAAGTTCAAGTGGGTAAAATAGTTATCGCCTCTTAACATATATATCTCCACACAAGTAAGGCATACATATCACATAATTCGAATCGGATCACTCCATTATTATTCTAATTAAGCCTAGCTATTATTTGGTAGGATCAAATGTTTAGAACCACACCTCAAGCTTGCATTTGTCCAACATCTTCGAAATCAAACTGTCTAAAAGCTAGAGAAAACTCATGCATTCTCTTTGTTTAACACTGAAGATTAGCTCCTGGATTAACCCCTAACCGGTTACAATAATCTCTGTAGTAATTAACGCGAGAGGTCACCGCGGCCGTGTTTCCGCCGTTGCACTCGCCGCTATTAATAGCACGGATCGTGGCGCCAAAGCCCCGACCCGAAACAAAAGGGGCGTGGCAATTTTGCATCCAAAACCATAAGGAAGCCTTGAACGTTATCAGTGGATCTGTGCCCACGATTTCGGGGTTGTTCAATCCGTTAAATCCGGCGTCTTTTCCGGCGCCGCCGTAGTTGTAGTTCCACGTTAGCTGCAGCGGCCCTCGGCCGTAGTAGCGCTTGTTGGCCGCGCACGGCCACTCTGGATATGTCGTGTTGCAATAGATATTTGATTGACCGCCGTTCTCTTCGATGAAGCACATCTCTTCATTAATTGGGAGAAAAAAAAAAATTATGTCAATATTGATCATTGAAGATATATGGTAGTTGGAATAATTACTCAACTATGACTGGTGCAGTGTCCTTTCTATATGTACAGCAATATTGTGCTTGTAATTGTGTCTCTGTGTGTATAAATAGAATGTAATTAGCAGTTTTTATCATGTGCAATTAATTTCGTGTTACAGGTCCTCTACATAACATGTACATCAGATGGTTAACGCGTTGACTGGGTCAAAACATTAACCAAAAAAATGGTGAAAACGGGTGATACTTTTTAGTGTTTCGATTTGATACTGATCTTGACAGTTTTTTTCTTTATTTTTTTTTTCTGCCCAATACTTTTTATTGATACAAATGATACTTTTGCGCATTTAAAATAATACTTTTCAGCATTATGAATGATACTAATTTTGACGGATTTTTTGGTCAAAGCATTGACCGGGTCAACACGTTGACCGTCTGATATACATCTTATGTACAGAAAACTTGTCTTACATGAATTTTTTTTTCAATTTCTTGTAGCTTAATTTAATTTTCAATCGTTAGTTAAGGTTGATCTTCCTCAATTAGGATTTATACTTATTTAATAGTATTTAATTTTTAATTTAATTAATAATTCATTATTATGGTTCATTATTTCATAATTCGAATTATAATTTTTTTATTCAATCTTTTATTGATAATTGTTGAATATGAATTAATTAATTTTTATTTTTATAATAACTATTATAAAATCATAAATTTACTAGTGAAACACAAAAAATATGATGCAAGATTGGTACAAAGTTTGGGTGAAATAAGATTTGATGTCATATATATATATATATATATGCAATAAAGGGGTATATTAGGGGATAAAATCCTCAAGTCCACTTTTCATGTCCCACTATTGTGTCCCACAATAAAATTTAATATTTTAAAAATATTTATTACAAAAATAAATTTTATTATACTATTACAAATCACAATCAACATAATTAAATTTTTTAAAAATTATATACCATATTTTTGGAATAATCAATTTTATTAACTAAAAAATAAGAAATAAATATTAAAAAATAAATATAAACCCTAATTGGGTGGAATAAACCCTAAATAATAATTATAAAATTAAACTAAGCCATAACAAATTGAAATTGAAGAAAAAAATTGATGAAAATCGAATAAAAATTAAAATGGGACACCAAATTGGATAAAGAAAAGTGGGATAGAGGATTTCATTTGGTATATCAGTACAAATATTTACATCTTAATTATAGTTAAAAATTATAAAACAACATATATATTTAGACAGGGAGAGAGTATATAATAGTAGTGATGGTAAAATAGGAGATGAAGGACGTTGGTCTGAGCATAAAAACTTACTTTCAGTTTCATGTGCAACGTGGGCAAAAAAGGCAGCTATCTCTCGCCTAGAATCATCGGCGGAGCCAATGGTCCCAAAGCTTGAATAGCGGGCCAAGGCCTCTACAAATCTAGAGCGTGCGTAGAAGCCCTTTCCGGCGCAGTTGGGGCGGTCCTGATTCGCTATGATCCCATTGAAAAAAGCATCAGTCACAATATCACCAACTTTCACTCCGTTGCTTCCCGTGCACGGCCCCGACTGGCAGTTGGGCCCACAGTGGTCGGACCCGGTGCCGCAGTAGCCGTAGATGCTGCAGCACTCGTTCGCTCTGCAGCTGCAGGTCTGGGCGGAAACCCATTTTCCAGCGCCGAGAAGAATGATGAAGAGAGTGAGGAGATTTTTCATTTTTGGGAGTGAGGGAGTAAATGTTGGGTTGGTGTGGGAATATAAGGCCAGGAGTGAGGGGTATTTATAGTGCACATATTTGTAGATGTATATATTTATGAAGATTATGCTTATTTACATATATTTATATATATTATTATATTAGTATGATATGAAGACGGAGTCTGACGTCTCTAGCTTGTTACGGGTCCTAGTGTCTGCGCGAGATCGATTTCTTCTAATATTTAATTATACATACATTTTGAAGTTGAATTCATTGTGTATTATACATGTGCAAAGTTATGAACATTCATATTCCTATATCACATATAATATGATTATAAAACATATAATATGTTATAATAGATTCAAGAAAAATAACTTTCTATTTCTCAATAATTACCAATTGGGCACATTAATTTTGTTTCACAAAGATAATCATTCTATATAATTGAGATGAAAAATTAATATTTTTCTCACATTTATCCTCATTTAATATATTCAAACATGTTTTTTTACGCATTTAATATATTCACATAAAACTGTATTAGATAATTTGATTACTTTATTAATATGTATGCATTTATCTACAATAATACTTATTCATAAATTGGAGAAGTAAAAAAAATCGACAAACAAAGCACAGACATTTAGCGTGGTTCACTATCTTACAATCAGGGATGTCAATTTAGCCTGAAACCGATGGGCCGGCCCGAAAAAATTGAAAAAAAAAGGTGGGTTAGGGCCACGAATTTCTGGCCCGAAATTTTTTTTAACCGATTCGGCCTGAACCGAATAGGCCCGAAACCGAAACGGGTTGGCCCGAAACCGAACGGGTTGGCCCGATTGACATCCCTACATATATTTCTTTAGACTAACTAGTTATTATAATTTATCATGTTTTAATTTATTTAATTTATAATATTATAATATTATTATTTCTTTTAATAAATGATAAATATTTTGAAGATGGAATCAAACATGAAGTTGAAAGGGCTTCAAATATTGTTAAAGTAGAAGAAGATTGTACTTCAAATTAAATGGAAGATTAAGCTATAAATAGATTTGTGGTGTAGTTTAAAATGATTATTTTTGGAAGAACAAATTATGATTGAACATTATTGTCATTTATTTTTGTATTCTTTCATTTGATACAGTTTGATCTTAATTAAATTTTGTATTTGTCATGTTCTTTTCATTTTATCTTATTTTTCACGTATTAATTTATTTCAAGAATAAGAGATAATGATTATTTAGGAGAATTATCAAGATATAATTTATACACGTGGAAAAAAAATCATAAACATGTTGGCCCGACGGGCTAGCCCAAAAACCGAAGGGTTAGGGTTAGGGCCGAAGATTTTGAGCCCGAAGAAAATTTTAACCGAATAGGCCCGAACCGAATAGGACCGAAATCGAAATGGGTTAACCCGAAACCGAACGGGTTAGCCCGATTGACATCCCTACTTACAATGTGTTACCTACATCCAAAATATATATATATATATATAATAAAAATAATAAAAAAAAAGATGATATCTTATTGATCATGAGGAATACGTAATGGCGAATTATATGTTATTAGCGAAATAGTCAAGTCGATTGGTTAGCGAGACCCTGTGTCATTTAAACGTCAGAGCTCAAACCATTCCTAAATGAATTGTTTTATTAAAGAAAAGAAAAACGCAAAACCTAAAAATCCCGGATATCACAAACTCATAACTCAAAGGATCGGGGCCTCATTAAAACCCATATGAAAAACCCTAAAAGGGAAAAACCGTTTGGGAAAAAGAGTATCCCTCTAAGAAAATCGAAAATAACCAAGACCACAGAAATCCTGTTTAACAGCAACAAAAATACATCCAGAAATCCTGTTTAACCAGAAGCCAGACTGAACATTACGAGAAGCAAGAATATCAGCAACACTATTGCCTTCTCTAAAAATATGAGATACACAAAAATGAATACTAGAGAGGAAATTAAGCACACGACGCCATCTTGCTTTTAACATCCAGAGAACCTCGAGACTTCGGGAAGAAAGCAAAGACACAATGTAAACTGAATCTGCCTCTAGCCAAATAAAGTCCGGAGACAGTCTTTGAGCCCACTCCAAAGCCACTGTGACCGCCAATAACTCAGCCAAAAAAGTGAAACCGACACCTTCATCAGTATGAAAGCAGCCATAGACCGAACCATCGGGCTTGCGAATAACCCCTCCAATGGCCATACAACCCGGTGCCCCTTGTGCTGAACCATCCGTGTTAATCTTGAGCCATCCTGTAGGCGGAGGCCTCCAAGTGACCGACAGGGCAGATCGAGAAGGAGAAGGACGAGGGTCCACTTTTAACGCCTTAAGAATAAGCAAATCAACCACACTATTACTCATGTGTTCCCTCTTACCACGCATAAAAGAAAACTCCCGGAGCACAATTCTCACCGTGGATATCAAAAGAATAAGAGTGGGACTTAAATCTTCAAAAATTAACTTTATTACGGAACGTCCACGCACTCCAAATAATATGAATAACCGCCGATTTCCAAAGAAGCAAAATTTGAGAGCTGAAAGAAAGATTCATAAAATGCACAAAGGCCTCGTGTATCGATGCTGCATGAATAACATCAATGTGAAAAATATCAAAACACCACCTCCAAACAATCTGAATCAACGGACAACTCCAGGGCTCAAACCATTCCAACAATTGTAAATTTGTACAACAAACATGTAGCTACTATTGTTCCTCTCAGAGTCGGACCTGTGTCTCACAGGGCCCTAAGCAAGAACTTAAAAATAAGCCCTTATAAAGTAAAAGGAAAAAGTTTAAATCAAGAAAAAAAGTTACAAACTTGATCGAAAATGTAGAGAAAATAATCAATTATGTGAGCGTCTCTTTCTTCTTTTCCTTTAAATTTAAGTTTGAGTTATATCTATATATACCTATTAAAAAAAATAGACCCCTAAAATTTTAGGGCTCTAAGTACATACATGCTCAGCCTACCATCAGGACTGGGCCTAGCTCCCCTTTATAAGAGTGAAAAACATGAGTACGAATCACTACAGGAAAAAATCTCACATTCGAGCGGGAAATTCTAGCAGACCCGTTTTCCGTTGGAATTTTAGAAGATTCCAACGGGCATCCCATCGAGCTCGCTTTATGCTGGAATGCGGACATTCTAGCTTGTATGTGTGCAGTTGGATTTTTGTATTCATTTTTAAATTTTTAAATTTTTTTTTTTACAAATTCTAGCGAGAATTCTAGCGTGTCCGCGTGCTGGCTGAAATTTATTTATTCATTATTATATTTTTAAAATATTTTTCAAAGATTCCAATCGGTATTCCAGCAGGAATTGCCCTTTGAAATTAATTTTTATTTTATTATTTTTTTAAATAAAGTATTTTAATTTTATATTTTTTATATTCCTTCGGTAGAGATGCCCAATTCAGACTACCATTATCAGCAATCACTCCAACCACTCAACTACCCAACCATTTCAATATTTAATTAATTTCTCTATCTTCCACACTATTAATATTCATCCAACCCAACCACATCCATTTTACATATTTTATCAATGGCCACCCAACCACACCATTATATATAATTATTTTATTTTATGTTATTTTTTATTTTTTAAATTAAAATATTACTTGTAATAAAAATAATATTGTTCGGATAAAATAGTCAATTCCAAAAATATTACAAACTAATTAAACGATATTTCATAAAATTAAAAAAAATCGTACTCATTAATATGTATTTCCTAAAATTACATGAATTTTTTTTATTATTTGGATATATAGAAAACTAGAGAAAAAAATAGATAATTTTAAAATGTGTTGAAATATAGCAAAATTGATGTCTATTTGTAAAGAATAAAAAAATATGAATTTTGGTATATTTTTTATTTATTTATATTATATTATATATAAAAAATATATCAATTTTATATATAATTCACTACAAAAGTAATTGGCCAATAGGATGGAGACAAGTGTCTCCATCCTATTGGCCGAAGCAAAGGGTTGGGAGGAGACCAAGTGGTTGAAGGGGGAGGGCTAGTCGACCTGCATTAATGTGGCAACAACCATTTTTCCTTTTTTTTTTTTTAATGATGTGGCAGGCGACCACAAAGGAAGTGGTCGCCATTAATGCCAGTCTCAAAACAGACTGGCGGTTTTTAACCACCAGTTAGCCGGTTTTTCGGTGGTTTGGAAACTGCCGGGACGATCCGTCACCGAGATTCCACCGATCTGGTTCCAGTTTGAGTACCCTGAATTTCATAAATTGATGATTACAAATTACCGTTTTTTTTTTTTATTTTACAACACATATATGATTGTACGTATTAAGAATCCCAGAAAAGTATGGGATTTCCAGAAAAGCAGTATTACAAATTTGTGCAATGAAAGTCAAATATCTAATAACCTTATATATAAAATGTTTTAACCATTATCTATGATATAAAATTAATGTGGGATAATGATAATGGTTACACAAATTAGGAAATCCCAAAATATATGAAATTTCCTTGAAAGGGATTAGAAATTGGTATAATGATAACAAAATGTATAATACATTTTATAGGAAAATTTTTACTATATTTTTTATACAAAATCAATGTGGGACACATATCTACATATTCAATGGTTGTCTTTGTTTGCCTTTATTGTATCCCACATTAATTCAATCTTAAGGACAATGGCTAAATTACAAATTAAATTACAATCCTACTTTTGAATTGAGATTTAATGAGATACACCAACACATAAATTAGATAAATAATCTATAGAGATAAATCAAACAAAATCATTTAACTAGCTAGATTATTCTTATCCAATATAGTCAAACAATTCAACTAAAAAATTTAATTGTTTGTTGAGTAATCATATCTAATTTTCAAAAATAAAATAAAATAATAAATAGATATATCATCTTTAATCATTATGGTTAGATTTTATGTACTATTAGTTCAATAATTTAATCAAATTTATGGATTAAACTATGATTAACCAATAAGTCTTAACTTGATTATTTATTTAAAAAAAAGTTTTCATTTCTTGTAAAAAATTATATTTTAGCTTTAAATTCATAGCTAAAAATGGTGCAAAAATAATTAAATGTGTAACACCCTTTTATAGGAAAAAGTTTATCATTGTCTTTGATATAAAATCAATGTGGGACAAAGCAAATGCAATGATTTTATACCTTTGTTTTCTTTTATTTTTGTCTCACCACGTTGATTTTATATCAAAGACAATGGTTAAACTTTTCTTATAAAATACATTTGCCAATTGGTTATCATTGCACTATGTTTTAATTATTTTTAAATGAAATCTCATTTATTTTGAGGATTCTTATTCTTATTTTTTACATGTTATAAAACTTTTTATATTTGCTATAGTTGAATCAAATTAATTATCAAAAATTCAAAAAAAAAAACAACAATCAGCAATTAATCGTGTAATCGCCAGTTAACCGGCACAAACCGGTGGAAAGACAAGCCGCCGATTAGGATTTAAAAACCGTAATCGAGAACCAATGACCGACTGTGCGATTTCGATTTTTACCGTTTGGAACTGACTAACCGCCAATTTTTAGCGCAACCGGCCTAACTCGAAACTGTGGGCAACTCTATCCTACGAGCATTCCAACAAGAGATGCCCTCTTTAATTTTTTTTTAATTATTTAAGCATTTTTATTATATATTTTGATTTTTTTATTCTAGCAGAATTTAGTCATTCTAGCACCGAAATTCTATTGTAATTATTTCAAAAATTCAATTTTTAATATTTTATTAGTTTAAATTAATAAGAAAAAATGATGCATAAATGTGACAAAATTATATTTATTAATGTTTGCAAGATAATTCATATTCAATGAATTGGTGAAATTTTTTTCCCCAATCAACACTAGTGTAGATTATAAATTATATAAGGACCTTATTTCGGGAAATAATTATACATCTCTCTCTATATCTAAGTACATAATATACACACAAACACACCGAGTATTAAAAACTAAATTAGTAATTTATATACATAATACACAATGTAACATATGTACATAATATAAATTTGCACAATGGATAAATAATACATAGTATATGTGTATATAAACACACACACACTGACACACACAAGGATGAATAATGCATGATATAATATATACTAATAAATTAAGTATGCAAGTTACGTTCCAGTGGGGATGGTCTAGTGGTGGAGTGGGGTTGTTTGGAGACTAAATGTTACGAGTTCGAATCTCCTCAATACCACTAAATCGGATGTGTGAGTTAAAAAAAAGTATACATGTTACAAATATAATACAAAATGGATGACGGATTAACGTTACATATGCAAAATTGATTAATTATATATATATATATATATATATATAGAGAGAGAGAGAGAGAGAGAGTAAAAAATGAAATTTGATTCAATGGTTGAGCGCCTACTCCAGTAGGCATGAGGTCACTGGTTTGAGGCCGCAAGCAAGGCCACTGTTGTTGGCTTCAAAATAAGCTGTTAATTTTTTTAAAAAAAATTCAGAGGTAATTATTATTTTTTTTTTAATTTTCATCGATTCCCACGGACCACGTCTGTTGGAATCCCACTGAAAAAACTTGATTCCATCGACACGTTTTCAAATGGACCGGGTTCGTTGGATTGTCCGTTTGAATAGTCCAATTCTGAAAAAAAAATACTTTTTTTTCTTGTACTGAATCAAAATTCCACATCCAAAGTAAAAAAGAAAAAAATAATTTGCAAATTTGTGCCAAAGATAAGTGTCATATCACCGGTCACGTACTAAACTTAATGGAAAAAACTCAAAACAATGTGAATTCAAATCCAAAGCGAATAATGACGTAGTGGTGTGGAGACGACGTTTGCACGTAGGCGGTGGGTTCAACACTTTCATAGCTTATTAAATTCAGTAGAAATAACTATTAATTATACAAATTCTAAAACCTTCATTTAATTAGGTGCAGCGAGCTAGCCAATATGAATAAGAACGTATGTGTAGCTAGCTTTTCCATGCATGGTGTCCCTACAAAACAAATGGTGGACCTGAAATTACGAAATAATCGTCAAAGTTGTTTACCTTGACTTTGAAATTAACATGTGTACACTACTATTTTCCAAGTTCATGCAACTTCTTAGCAACAGCCAAGAAAGAAGACGTTTTAATTTGTTTATTCACATTTAAATATATAAAAAAATTGATTGTATATATGGTATTATCCAAGTCTAATCGAACAAAAGGGAGATTCGATGTCATTCATGTAATCAGGCACTACCATACTTTTTTTAACTTTACATAATCCAATACTTTAATTGATTTTTGAAGTTATATATCATGTATATATAATTGATGTGGAGAATTTAAAAATATATGTGACGGTATTATTTTTTTGCCTGTTGATATATTTCTGATATTATTATTATTTTCAGATGTCGTAAGAAAACAATAGCGTCAGCTAAAATCATACACATTTTTTATGTAACCATATTAATTACATATTAAATAATATAATTTTAAAATATTATCGAATATATACTTCGAAAAAGTCGGTTCGGCAGCATCCGATCTTCCTCACAAAATTGTCTGTGGACCTAGCCCAATACAGGCCTACTCTGGTAGCCCAACACAAGTTTAAAATAGAAAACACTTTGCAAATATTCGTTTTTGAGAAGAAATATTGTCAGGATAGATAATGGAAAAAACTTATTTTTGCTTTCGATTTTCGGTTGAAATTAACTACGAAAATGTAATGTTTTTTTTGCTTCTTTAAGAAAAAATAATGAAATTGAAATTCTTAACTATTTTAAAGAGAGTAATTATGAAGGACTAGCTAGGAATCATTGATATGAACTTATTTCAATTTATTCCATGTCTTTTATAGACATCCGACTGCGAAAAAATAAAATAAAAATAAAAACATATTCCAAGTGACTTAATCCGTTGGGATATCCAACACAAATTCCAAGCGATTTTAATACATGTTCCATTGAACTTTAAAAAAAAAAAGGAAGAAGAAATCCAAGGGACTTTGATGCCCGTTGGATAAAATAAAAATAAAAATTGATTCGTTGGAACGTCCGTAGAAATTGCAAAAATAATTTTAACGGATTTTTTATCCTTGGAAAATATTTCATTGTAATTCACTTGTTTTCTTGTAGTACGCTACCGGGTGGATATGCACCTGATATGCGGACCTATAAAACATTATTAGTAGAATTCGAAACATGTACTTATTTGAAATGTCCTCCTCAAAACAATTTTCTTTTACTTTTCAAATCCTTCTTCAACCAAGTGGAACGTACTTTTTACTTGTCTTTGGTAACAAATGTACACATAAAAGTGTGTTATAGAAAATAAAGACCCCCCCCACCCCCTTCCCCCTTTTGAAATTTTACAAACTCTAAAACCACGGATGTGATCTCTCTATTATACATTTGGTATTCTAATCCAGTCATATTCCACAATCGAATTTACAAATTTAATATACAATATATTTATAAAAATAAAAATTGATCATTATAACATAATCAACCTAGTCACATTTATCAACAAAATATTAGAATTTTAAAAATAAAAAATTATATTTATAAATTAATCAACTATACTAATCATTTATTTAAAATCAAATAGTGAAAACAAGTACATATCATGATTAAGCATAATCAACCCTAATTAGTAAGTATAAAATTCAACTAAAATAAAATAAATTAAAATTGATGAAAAAATAGAAAAAAATTCATAAATTTGATCGTGGTTGAAACACTAAATGTGGAATAAAGGATCTCACATGTCAAAAAGATGTCGGAGTTTATGCACATGGAGTTTTAAGAAAAAAAAATTATGAAAATAATTTGGGTTTGATTTATTAGCAATACTTGTAACATCTAAAATTTTCAAAATTAAATTTGTCTAAAGCAAAATTTATTTTATTTCTTTTAAATTATAAAAACATTTAAAAGATGCAAGAGTTATGCATCAGATTTAAAAATTTTATCACACTTTTATTCACGCGGTCATATCTATTCTATTGGGGCTTTTTCGAATTACGTCCTACAGGATCTAATCAGATAATCTATAATTCTAACATGCACATGCAAATCATGATTTTATGTGTGATGCAAATAAACACGTTGAACATACTATGTAAGTTCATCGAATTAAATGCAGCGGAATAAATTAATTCGATAGAATCCACTTACATAGAAAGTAAGGTTGACGACGAGATTACAGGTCTAATCTCGTTGCTGTAGCAGAACCGATCGAGTGGCCTTCTTCTTCACTGTAGTCGATGCCTAGTAGAGCTTCAGTGATACTTCTCGATCTTCTATTGTATTCCCGATACCCGTTTAGATGTAGAGTGAGCTACAAACTACTAAACTGTATGGATAACCTAGGGAATTAAGTGTGACTGAGAGGGGCTGATCGTGTGTCATGAAATACGCGCCTCCTCCCTCTATTAATACTGAGGGAGGCGTGTATTAGGTCTCCAAACCCTGTTGGGTTTAGGCCTCTCCACTTATTCCATTCCCACAGTCCATTAAGGTATTTTTTGGGCTACAGTAGGGATCTAGAAGAATATTAAATTGGCCTATTAATTTATTTAATATCTAATATCCAATACCTAGGATATAATTAAATAAATTAAGTCTTATTTTTATTTCACTAAAGAAATAACACTGACTTACCAATTTAATACATTTTACTCAATGCATTCTTCTTTAGTCCAGCCATTCCCCATGTTTAAGATATAATGTCCATTAATTAATTATATAAGCTCTAACAGCTATAACTAATTAATTCTTCTATTCCTAGAGCAGTACCACACAAGTTTTACCATGTACGGAATAAATTCCACCTGTAGGATTTCACATGTACTTGTGTTTACTCAAGGGGACATCATCAACCTGGCGCACCAGGACATGGTGACCTAACACAGTGCACGACTCATCATGTGTGATTATGTTATTGCCTAAGATATTGAGATTATTGACTCTATCAAGAATCTCACCCATTGATAAATCAAAGCAATAATCATAACACACATATGTCCGTCACTGTGCTAGGCTTAAGAACCCGAACTCTGTGGATCTTTATTCTCTCCCTTTAGGGTCAGATCAGAGAATAGTATCCTGTCGTGATCCTCCTCAATACACACAATAGTGTATCATAACAATCAGTTAGTCGAGATAAACTAACTATCAGATTATTCTACAGTCTACAATGGTTGGTTCAAGATCATCCAAACTATGAGCCTTTTAATACTTTGCAAGGAACCCGATGATATGATCTTCACCGTGTGTTTACCCACACCATATCATCTACAATGCAAGTATAAGGAAACACGCATATATAAACTTATAAACACAGTAAATAGATGCGAAACAGTGACTGCAATAGTAATCGATCTATATCGTCAAAACATTGTTAATAGTATACAAAGACAAGCTTTCAGTATACAATCCTAACATATTCTAGATGCACTCATTCCACGAAGATAGCCATTAAACTCCCATTTTCATCAGTAGACCTCCACACAACTTAGCTAGGCATGCATACATACATACATACATACATACATACATACATATATATATATATAGGGGTGATAGGAACCAATTCTCCTGTGAGGACCTAGGAACCAATCAAATTCAAGAATTTTGATGACATGGCGTATAAAAAGGCAGTGTCATAGTTGTAAATAAGTAAAATTTGAAATATAAGGGGTAATTCTAGATTTTTTTTATAAAGTGATGTCATCATCTTTTAAAAAAATTTTAAAAACTTTAAATAATCATAACTTACTCTTTTTTATCCAATTTATGCAAAAAAATATATCAAATTAAAGATTTTTTCATGCTGTTTCATTTAAGATCCATATTGCATAGGTTTATTTAAGCAAAAATTGATGAAAAATATAAAAAACTTTTTTTTTTCACGTATATTCAACTCGTATGTAACACCCCATATTTTTGGATTATAGTTAAAAGTTTTCTAAATTTATTTAGAAGGCTACGAAAAAAATTAATGGAGCTAAAATAAATTAAAATAGATAAAAGACACGACTTTACGTACTATTTAAGGTTGAAAAAAAAATATCAATATTTTATATCCGAATATTTTATCCCAAAATATCTTAACATATCTATAATTTCCCCCCTGTTGATCCTTATCACCATCCCCCCTAGGGATCCAAAAGCCATCCCCACTTGTGGATTGGCTTCTGCCGTAAGAATAAAAAAAAAAAAAAAAAGAAAAAGAAAGAGAGAGAGAGAGAGAGAGAGAGAGAGAGAGAGAGTTGAGCGAGAGAGTAGAGACCAAGAAAGATAGAGATGAGAGAGACAGGAGGGAGCTGCTGCTGTAGCTGCCAACCACCACCACCCTGCTGCCGCCGGAGCACCGCTGCCATCGCTGGAGCTGCAATCATGTCGCCGAAAAATGGCGACGTTGTTTCCACGTCGCGCGGCTATTGTATCGGTCCATTTTTCATTATTTTTAATCCAAATTTTAATATGTTGTGTATTTAAATGTATACTACATTTCGTATGTTGAACTCGTTTCAATTCGACGGCCGGAAACTGGCGAAAATGCCGAAAAACAGAAAATATAAGCATCACCGATCAGATTACGTTTTTCTTCAGTTTCGGCCCTTTTTGTTCGTCAAATCGAAAAAGTTTGTTCAGGAAAGTTGCTCGAAATAATATTTCCTATATGCCCGTCGAATTTCATAATTTTTGGACGAGTTTTGAAAATTTCGATTGTTTAATTTAAACAATTATTTTTGTACCGGGAGCACGTGTTATCGAAAAATTCTAAAATTCCCATTCTTTAGTTTTGGCATGTGTTATCTCTGAATATTTTCGTAATTTCTGAGCGGTTAAAAAGTGTCGTGGTGTAGATCTGGTAAAATTTGGATAAATGATAAGTTTTGGAAAGAGACCTCTGTCAAATCGGTTGGTCCTAGTAAATCAAGAATAATATTTTGGAATTTATTTCCTTCTTTATCGGAATTATTCGAGGTCTCTAGAGTCGCGCAATCTATTTCTGAAGAAAATAGAATTAAATAATAGCTCGAATTACAGTATATTAATTCCCGAAAATATAATGATTTTTCTGAGTCGAAGATCGACCCTTGTAGGACCAGCAGAGCCTGCTAGGATTAATGAAATCATTTTTGAAGTTATTGTGCCGCCATGTGCTCGTCATCCAGGTGGGTTATATCTTTCTCCAATTATGTGCAGCTAATAAGCTCAACTGTTTATCAATTGTGAAGCATGAATATCTGTATCAAAATGTTTTAGCTCACTGTTCGCGTTCGCCAGTATCCTACGAAAATATTGAGTGCTTAACTAGACTCGAGTTCGGATCCTTAAAGCTTTGGGACCGTATACATTATCCTTTATTAGACAGCTGGGTTGAAGGACGTGTATATAAGTTAAGACACTGTAGGAAGGGACAATTGAGATAGAGAGTGCAAGTAAGGTTAAAAGAAGCTTTGTATACATGGAATGCTTTTGAAATTTGAAACATTTCCATTGTTATACTTGTGTGGATATGATATTCATATTTATAAAATGTTTGTGAACTGTTTATCAAAACCTGCCCACTGGGTACGCCGATACTCAGCCCAAATCTTTTCTAAAATATTTTCAGGTTGAGAGGCAGGCTGGAAGATGATGGAGTTGAGGCAAGGGCTGGCTTGTTGTTATATGCTTTCTCTTTTTGTGTTGTTCAGAAATCTTAAAAACTTTAAATCAATTAAGTACTTGAAACAATTTGCTTGAGTTGAATAAAGATGTTCCGCGCTTGTTCCGTTCACTTTGATATAGCTTGTCTTCAATTGTTTGAAGCGTGTTACAATTTCAGCATTTTGCTATAATGTTCCTTTATAATTGTTGGCGGGATAAGTTCCCTTTGATGATTGGTATTTTATTCAGGTTCTTTCTAAACGCCTTAGTGCGTGGTTCTATTACAGTTACAGAGGTTATGCTGCCCAAATTTCTGAGAAATATAACCTATTCTTGTTCCAAAGCTATTTAATTTAATTATCTTTATGCAACAGCCCCTTCCATTTTTCCCTAGTAGCGCACTGGTCCCTTGTCACTATTCTCTTCCACTATTTGTTTAGCAGCCCTCAGCACGTCATCTACGCTGCCCTCAACAAAAGATACACATGTATTTTAAAATTGACATACATGAGAGTGCAGTTTATCACGCTAAATATTTTTCTAGGTTTCACGGTCAGATATCATGATTCATTTATGAAAGCTATTTTTAGGTTTCATGATAAAAAATCGTAATTCGTTCTATTCAGGTTTCATGACCAGAGATCATGATTCAAAAGCTATTTTCAGGTTTCATGAGGAGAGATCATGATTCTATTACCAGGTTTCATGATAAGAGGTCATGATTCTTATATTATTAGGTTTCATGATGAGAGGTCATGATTCGTATATTTTAAGATTTCACAGTTTGATATCATAATTCGTTTATTGAAAAATGTTTTTAGGTTTCATTATCCGTTATCGTGAATAATTTTGAAAATATTTTACACGTTGCATGCTTATATTTCATGATTCATCATTTGGTTAAGAATTATTTCCAGGTTTTACGACAAAAAGTTGTGATTCATTTACAAGAGAGTTATCTCCAAGTTTCAGGATAAAGTATTCTGATTCGAACTTATATTAAGGTTTCATGATGAGAGTTCGTGATTCGTCTAAAGTTATTCAAAGATATGGCATCTAGATTTTAATTTTGACCAGAAGATAGTAATAATTAGAAGAAAATACAATCACTTTAAGTGAGGAGAATAAGTTGTGAATGGCTTTTAGATTGAACATAGCAAAGAAACTAGACTATAGTAGCTTGAACTTTGGATTGAATGTTAAGTTATCATGTTGTTTCGGAGAATTTAGGCTAACTAAGTGGCTTTCTTTAGATGGGTAGATTGGATTTTAAGTTGATGATTGTTAAGATTCTTATGGAACATAGATTGATTAAGTGTTTTTCCACGTTCAAGATTATGAGCCCACATGGATTGGTTCCACTAGATGTGTCAATTTGTTATGATGTGAAATTTCAAAAGAATGTGTTATGCCATGTTTGGATTGAATCCTACATGAAAGAGGCTTCACGGTAAGGCCGTGGTTCACCTATGATTTAATAGGATGTCTGGGACATCTGGATTCCGGTTCAATTCAGAATCTGATGAGTATTATAAAGAGCGGATTGATTTAGAAAGATGGGAACGATTATGTAGTGTCTTGTAGACTTGAACGTAGGAAGAACTTAAAATGAATAGGTATATTCTTTAGATGGCTTAAGTTATATGGATTTTTAGGAAATGCAGTTCGTGTGTATATGTATTTGAGGAGCATATTGGGAGAATTTCGAATGTCAATGAAGAATCGCGATACAAAGATCCGTTCTCGCTACTCTCGTCTCTATACATTTGTGATCAAGGAGCAAGGACAAGTTCGAGACCGCATATCTTAAGTTCCGGGTGACGTATACGATGATCGAGATAATATGCTTTGATTCAGGTGGATCGATGTCTATTTTCTATCTCTCTTCTCGACTCAAAGGATGATGTTAAAGAAAATTTGAAGAAAGCTGCAGAGAAGAACGTATGAAGAGTTATGCGCATCAAGTTAAACTGGACCAAGACAAAGTATACGTCTTAGTAAGATTTACAACTCGAGAGAAACAGTCTTTTTGCTAGGAATAATGAAGTAGCGTATATGATGGCCTTCCGACCCAACCTCAATGATGTGTTCCATGTCTTGGTGCTGAAGAAGTACGTGTTTGATCTTAAACCACGTGACCAGAAAAGAAGATATGATGCTAAATAACGATTTAGAATACGACGAAAGGCTCAAGGCCATTCTTGATCGGATGACCCAGAGTCTGAAGAATAAAGTGATTAGCTTAACGAAGGTACCACGAAACTGCCATGGATAAGAAGAAGCAACGTGAGAGTTGGAGTCAGAATTGCTCAAGAACTGTCCCGACACTCCATTTCAAGATTAGTAAATTTCGGGACGAAATTTTTTTTTAAGGAGGGTAGGATGTAACACCCCGTATTTTTGGATTATAATTAAAAGTTTTCTAAATTTATTTAGAAGGCTACAAAAAAATTATTGGAGCTAAAATAAATAAAAATAGATAAAAGACGCGACTTTAGGTACTATTTAAGATTGAAAAAAAAATTTATCAATATTTTATATCCGAATATTTAATCCCAAAATATCCTAACATATCTATAATTTTCCCCCTGTTGATCCTTATCACCATCCTTAGGGATCCAAAAGCCATCCCCACTTGTGGATTGGCTTCTGCCGTAAGAATAAAAAAAAAAAAAAAGAGATAGAGGGGAGAGAGAGAGAGAGTTGAGCGAGAGAGAGAGAGTAGAGAGCGAGAAAGAGAGAGAGGAGAGAGAGAGGGGAGGGAGCTGCCGCTGCAGCTGCCAACCACATCAACCCTGTTGCCGCCGTCGACATCGCCAGAGCACCGCTGCCATCGCCGGAGCTGCAACCATGTCGCCGAAAAATGGCGACGTTGTTTCCACGTCGCACGGCTATCGTATTGGTCCATTTCTCGTCTTTTTTAATCTAAATTTTAATATGTCGTGTATTTAAATGTATACTATATTTCGTATGTTGAACTTGTTTCAATCCGACGGCCGGAAAGTGGCAAAAATGCCGGAAAACAGAAAATATAAGCATCACCGATTAGATTACGTTTTTCTTCAGTTTCGACCCTTTCTGTTCGTCAAATCGAAAAAGTTTGTTCTGACATGCTCGTATTTTAGTCCTAATCCGAACATTATTCCGTATATTTTTATCATGTTTTAGTATGTTTAGTAATCAATTAGGGTAATATTAGTTGTTATTTAGAATAAGTGTTGCTAACACCATTAATTTAGAAAACAGGGTAAAATAAGCAAACTAAGGCTCGAGAATCGAGAAAAGATCAAATGGAGAGTTGAAGTGCATATCAAGAGAAGACGGAAGCGACCGGGAAACCAAATTGGATGGAGAAGAAATCACGAAGGCCGGGTCGAAGCCGCAGCACGGAGCGACACTGCAGCCCGGCGCGACCCGGAGCTAGGACCTGCGACCGCCGCTCCGTGTCCGCGGCCAAAAAATCAAGACCTGCAACCCGACCCGGGCCAGCCTTGTGCTGGCTCGGGTCGCGCCTCCCAGCCCCGACACGAAGCGGCAGGGCGCGACCGGCCCCGTGTCGCGCCCCTGTGTCACATTTTCAGGATTTTTGTTTTTTGCTTTATTTTTCACCCTATCTTCCCACACCTTGTATATATTGATACCTTAGCTCAAAAATGAGGATCAAACTTCATATTTTTCCATTTTTAGAGAGAGAAAGAGTGTTTATGCTTTGGAGCTTTGGAGCTTGTGGAACAAGAGCTATTTTGGAGATTTTAATACAAGTTTTCGGGTTTCATCTTACCTTGATCTATGTTTCTATTTTGTGTTGTTTTGTTTGTTATTTTGAGTATGAATAGCTAAATTTCTTGGTATCTAGGGTGTTGTGATTTGGTGATGGGTTTGTGAATTAAACATGAGTTATTGTTTAATCTTCCCCTTCTTTCTCATAAATCATGATTTGATTGCTTCTATTCTTTGATTGGCCATCTTAGGATATAATTTGGTGTATAATTGAGTTCGAGAGAATCAATTGTGCATGGGTAAATGATTTATGGTTTCAATTTTGCATTAGATCGAGAGATTAATGTTTAATTGATGTTTATTGATTGATTGTGCTTGATTAGATTAAATTGCAATTTAGCCCTAGAGATAGGGGAATTGAGTTTAATTGAAAGGTCTTAGTTGCTCGAGAGAGGGCTTCGACTAAATTTGGTATCAATTGTTGTTTGGGGAGATTATGCATAAATCCATTGTTTAATGAACAAGTTTTCACTAATGAACAATGCCCTAGAGCCATTTTCTCTTAAGTGATTTTTTTTATTTGATTTTTATTCTCTTTTATTCATCTTATGTTGCTATCTTAGTTTATTATTGTGAATCTTGTTTTTCTAGTTAATTCTCCAACCAAATTCCGAATGGTTTGACTAGTGAAAATGTTCGATGTGATGGTACTTGTAGACTCATTGATGCAATTAATTCCCCGTGTTTGACCCGGTCTCCTATGCTTCTTATGTTCACTTGCATAATTGAGATTTGGTAAATTAAAGCTTGTGTTGATTAAATCGTTGTGAAAGAAAAATCTCATCATGTTCACGAAAGTTTCTCGAAATAATATTTCCTATATGCCCGTCGAATTTCGTAATTTTTGGACGAGTTTTGAAAAGTTTCGATTATTTAATTTAAACAGTTATTTTTGTACCGGGAGCATGTGTTATCGAAAAATTCTAAAATTCTCATTCTTTAGTTTTGGCATGTATAGTATCATCCCTGAATATTTTCATAATTTCTGAGCTGTTAAAAAGTGTCGTGGCGTAGATCTGGTAAAATTTGGATAAATGATAAGTTTTGGAAAGAGACCTCTGTCAAATCGGTTGGTCCCAGTAGATCAAGAATAATATTTTAGAATTTATTTCCTTCTTTATTGGGATTATTCGAGGTCTCTAGAGTCGCGCAATCTGTTTCTGAAGAGAATAGAATTAAATAATAGCTCGAATTACAGTAGATTAATTTTAGAAAATATAACGATTTTTCTGAGTCGAAGATCGACCCTTGTAGGACCTGCGGAGCCTGCTAGGATTAATGAAATCATTTTTGAAGTTATTGTGCCCCATGTGCTCGTCATCCAGGTGGGTTATATCTTTCTCAAATTATGTTCAGCTAATAAGCTCAACTGTTTATCAATTGTGAAGCATGAATATCTGTATCAAAATGTTTTAGCTCACTGTTCGCGTTTGCCAGTATCCTATGAAAACATTGAGTGCTTAACTAGACTCGAGTTCGGATCCTTAAAGCTTTGGAACCGTATACACTATCCTTTATCAGACAGCTGGGCTGGAGGACGTGTATATAAGTTAAGACACTGTAGGAAGGGACAATTGAGATAGAGAGTGCAAGTAAGGTTAAAAGAAGCTTTGTATACATGGAATGCTTTTGAAATTTGAAACATTTCCATTGTTATACTTGTGTGGATATGATATTCATATTTATAAAATGTTTGTGAACTGTTAATCAAAACCTGCCCACTGGGTACGCCGGTACTCAGCCCAAATCTTTTCTAAAATATTTTCAGGTTGAGAGGCAGGCTGGAAGATGATGGAGCTGAGGCAAGGGCTGGCTTGTTGTTATATGCTTGCTCTTTTTGTGTTGTTCAGAAATCTTAAATACTCTAAATCAATTAAGTACTTGAAACAATTTACTTGAGTTGAATAAAGATGTTCCGCGCTTGTTCCGTTCACTCTGATATAGCTTGCCTTCAATTGTTTGAAGCGTGTTACAATTTCAGCATTTTGCTATAATGTTCCTTTATAATTGTTGGCGGGATAAGTTCCCTTTGATGAATGGTATTTTATTCAGGTTCTTTCTAAACACCTTAGTGTGTTGGTTCTATTACAGTTACAGAGGTTATGCTGCCTAAATTTCTGGGAAATATAACCTATTCTTGTTCCAAAGATATTTCATTTATTTATCTTTATGCAACAACTCCTTCCCCTTTTCCCTAGTAGCGCACTGGTTCCTTGTCACTATTCTTCCGGGATTGGGGCGTTACATCGTAACTGTCAGATATTGCTAATATGATATCACAATATTGCTCATATCTTATGTTTATGTTGCTAACATGAAATTTTTTATGCACGACTTTGAATCTTAAGTTGCTTTTATGAGAAAATAGTTAAAATATGAGTTATATATAGTTAAGTTCATAAACAATTATAACTTTATCAAATGCTTAATATTATTTTGAAAACTTGTAATATTTGAGAATTTAAGTCATACTAGCATATCATTATTAACATATTAGCAACATGTTACTAACATATTAGCAAATTATTAGTCACATATTAGCAGTGTGTATATTTCTAACATATTAGCAATATGTTGTATGTATGAATGATGTTACATATGTTACACAATATTATTTTAAATGTGGTCCAATGTTATATGTGTGGTGCTTAATACATGTCAATTTAATATTATGATCTCGTCAAGTTAGCAATATGAGTCTATCTCATGTTAGCAACATCATCTCTTGATGTTATTAATATAAATCTCTCATGTTAGCATATTAATATAATGCCAGAAAAGACAACGGTTTTAAAGTGTTGTCTATTTAATTTCAAAAATTGGGCCCAAAATTCGAAAATACATAACCTAATTTCTAAATTACGAAAATAACCCCTCTTTGATTAAGTTCTCAAATATTAATTCCCACCTTACTTTGACTAAAACTTTGACTAAATTATGGTTATTAGATCGATCTGATCAAATCTAAGATTAGGATTGGTTCCTAAGTTCTCACGGGAGATTGGGTTCCTATTTGAACCATTCATATATATATATATAGATAGATATATCACATAATTCGAATTGGATTACGCCATCATCATCATCATCATTAATGTAAGGGCTTTATTTGCTTGGATCAAATGCTTAGAAACACATAAACCTTCCATTTGTCCAACATCTTGGTAATAGAATATTCTATAAAGCGGTCTCATGCAGATAAACCACTTAAAAAAGATCGAGAGAATACTCATTTCATTCTCTTCGCTTAACATTCGAGATTAGTTCCGGGATCAACCCCGAACTGATTACAATAATCTTTGTAGTAATTAACGCGAGAGGCCACCTTGGCCGTGCTCCCGCCGTTGCACTCGCCGCTGTTAATAGCACGGATCGTGGCGCCAAAGCCCTGACCGGAAGTAATAGCGTCGTGGCAATTCTGCATCCAAAACCATAAGGAAGCCTTGAACGAAATAAGTGGATCTGTGGCCACTATTTCGGGGTTGTTTAGTCCATCGAATTGGATGGCTTGGCCTGCGCTGCCGTAGTTGTAGTTCCATGTTAGCTGCAGCGGTCCTCGCCCGTAGTACCGCTTGTTGGTGGCGCACGGCCACTGTGGGTAGTTTTTGTCGTCGCAATAGAATTCCGATTGTCCGCCTGTCTCTTCAATGAAGCACATCTCTGCATTACGACAAAACATAGTTATATGTATGAGTTGATTGTTTTATTTTGTTTATTGCACAAATAAAATTTATTATAGTATAAAACATCATAATTAATATTTATTGCTAAAAAATAAATAATTTAAAAAATTATGTACCCTAATTATTGAATAATTATTAATCAAATACATTACCTAAAAAATAAATATAAATCCTGATCGGAAGGAATAAACGCTAAATAATAATTAGAAAATTAAACTAAATAAAAAAATTAAATTGAGGGGAAAATGAATGAAAATGTAATAAAATTAAAGATGGAAGACCAAATGGACTATAGAGAAATTCATAGGTATAAGTAAGTGGATATAAGAAATGGGATAGAAGATTTCGTTTGGGATATTAGAGAATTTCGTTTGTATAAGTAGCAGTTTTTGGTATAAAAATTTCTATTATATTGTAGATTGTTACATGTTCACTATTTTCAACCATCCTAATTAGGATACACATAGTATGTCTTGTTTAATTGAAACACAATCTAACTTGAAATTATTAAAAATTATTTACAAAATCATTTTTAACACGAAAATCATGGTATATTTAAGAAAAATAATTACTAAAATTATGTAAATGTCCAATATAAAATAGGAAATTTTATTGTACATTTACAATAAATTCAGTTGAAAAATTAATAGTGTTATTAATTATATGCAGTCAGCAAAGTAGTCAGCTAGCCAATTGATCATCAGAATAATCTGCGGGCGTAGGCGAGAATAATCAGTCAATGTACAAATACACTAAATTATGTTTTCAAATCATGTTTCATCATTTGTTTCCATAATCACATTTATCTTTAATAATAAGTATTATAAAAATAAAAATTAATTATAAATTTATAACATAATGACATAAACAATATTTATCAACAAAAAGTTTAATTAAAATCCCATTTATAAAATAATTGACTCTAATAATCCATTATATATTACATAAAATTTAAAATTAAATATTAAATCACAATTATAAACCTTAATTGAATAAAAATCAATCATATGTAATAATTATAAAATTTAACTAAAGCAGGATAAATTAAAATTAAGAAAAAAACAGGATGTAAGATCATAAATGTGACAGTAGAAACAGAGCATGAAACACGATTTTGGTCCGATAAGTATATTTACATAACTTTTCACTTTTTGAAATGTAATCATTTTGTTTTAATAAAATTATTATAATTTTATTTCATATTTGGAAATTAATAATGAAAATTATATATATAGTGGTAATAATAAATTAGCAATACTTCCATCCCCAGCTGATCTGTAAAACTCACTTTCAGTCTCATGCGAAACGTGGGCGAAGAAGGCGGCGATCTCTCGCTTAGAGTCGTCGGCGGAGCCAGTGGTTCCGAAGCTTGTATACGCGGCCAACGCCTCCAGAAATCTGGAGCGTGTGTAAAAACCCTTTCCGGCGCAGTTGGGGCGGTCTTGATTGGCTATTATCCCATTGAAGAAAGCATCAGTCACAACATCACCAACTTGCACTCCGTTGCTTCCCGTGCACGGCCCAGACTGGCATCCGGTCCCGCAGTAGTCGGGACCGTTGCCACAGTAGCCGTACCTGCTGCAGCACTCACTTGCGCTGCAGCCGCAGTTCTGGGCGGAAACCCCTTTCCCAGCGGCCAGAACGAGGCCGAGAACGGTGAAGACAGGGAGGAGATTTTTCATTTTTAATGTTGAGTTGGTGCGGAAAGACGGGGCTTAAATGAGTGGTATTTATAGTGCACATGCATATTTTAGTCAATCAATCAATAATAATTTTAATAAATAACATTCAAAGTAACTCTTTGGTCAAAAAATAAAATAAAAAATCAAAGTAACTCTAGCATCTGACGCACTTGCGTGATTGTCAAGTTGGGAACTTTTTTTTGCTATAAGATGAAATCATTCCATTCTGCAATAGAGCGCGTCATATAAATTGATTAATTATTTGATATCAAGATTAGTGGAACTATGCAAGGTAACTATTTAGGTGACCGACATAAGATAGGTGACGGTTTGAAGTTGAATTCATTATGTGGTTATATCTCGGAGGAAATTCTTCGTACACGTTGTGCTGCATCATCTACAAGACTACAACACGATTAAACTTATTAATTTCTCTTCTATTTTTTCATTAATTTTTCTTGTATTTTAACTTAATTTTGTACTTATTAATTATGATTCATTCTATCTAATTAGGATATATAATTATTTTTAGGAAATATAATCAATTATATATTAACTAAAATTTAAA
Organism: Perilla frutescens; assembly: GCA_026008535.1. Classification (NCBI taxonomy): domain Eukaryota; kingdom Viridiplantae; phylum Streptophyta; class Magnoliopsida; order Lamiales; family Lamiaceae; genus Perilla; species Perilla frutescens. The sequence continues at coordinate 44,927,448 of BRKX01000010.1, read as the reverse complement.
ATCTAAATACTAAAAAAATCATATACATACCCTAATTAAGTATAATCAACTCTAATTACTAATATTAAAATTAAAATCAATTACAATAAATTAAAATTGCAAACACTTGCATGCATCATGATGCAAATAACACTATATGAGACGGGTCAGTCAAACCCGCTTTTGACCCAGTCAACGCGGGTCAACCCATAAAAAAAACCCGTCCAAAGTGAGTACCAACCTTCCTATTAAAAAGTATCACAAAACATTCGAAAAGTACCATCTGTATCATTAAAAAGTAAGGGTCTGCTAGTTATTTTATATAAGTTTATTTAGTTCAAATTCTGATTTTTTTTCAGTTTTTATATTGTATGTGTTGAGATTAATCTAAAATAATCATCATTCCAAGAATTTGTAAAGGAAAGCAAAACACGAGTTCGGTAAAATAAAAAGTACCATGTGGTAAGCAGAAAAGTATCAAGTACGATAAAAAAAGGTATAAACCTGAGATTAATACTATCATCATTCCAACTACAATAAAAACTACCATGTGCCATGTGGTCGTCTGAAATAGGCGGAAATAACCGTTGTTGCACGCAAGTCCACCTCAATTAAAATTGTTGAAATAAATCATCTAAAGCACATGGTATGATTTATCTCATCCGCACAAGTTTAAGACGGAAGAATGGTCTCATGGATAAATTTGTCTAATAAATTTTACAAAAACTTCTATGCACGGGGCGGGTCAAATTCATGGGTCAATTCACTTTGAACTGGGTCAACACAAGTTAATCCACCAAAAATTCAAAAACCGTCAAAATTAGTATAAACCCCAACACTAAAAAGTATTACTCAAAATTTCAAAAGTATCTCCTGATCCTTAAAAAGTAATGAGTCTGGTACTTATCTTATATGAATTTATTTAGCTCAAATTGAGATTTTTTCCATTGTTTAGGGCTTAGTAGTTTAAGGGTTTTTTAGGGTTCAAGATTTGTATAGTTTTTTTCAGTATTTATAGATTTTTAGGGTTTTATTTTGTGATTTTAGAGGTTTAATATTTTTTTAAGGTTTATTAATCTTAATTATGGGTTATATTCAAGTTGAAAAAATTAATTATCAAGTGCAATGTACGAGCCCACGTGTTTAGAGGTGCCCAAACAGAACCGGACCAGCGGTTTGTAACTGCCGGTTCGCAGGTTTTAGCCGGTTTTTCAACTGGACGGACGGTTACAGTTTGTAAACCGTAACCGTCAACCGAAAATACCCGAGACGATTCTGGTTTGAAGACAGTGGAGTTCACAAACCGCCGATTAGCCGGTTAAATCGGTGGTTTGTGCCATTTTTTTAACAGTCGAGATCACGATCTGCGTGATCTCGATCAACGGCTGGAAATCAACGGAGACGAATCTATGACGTGGAATCGGTGATCGGTTTGTGCCCAAAACGGGCGGTTTGTGCTTCCAAACCTCCAATTCAGACGTTTTTTTTTTCAAAAAAATTTAAATTCAAATTGAAAATTCCCACCCCCCACTCCCCAATTTTCACCTATAAATACCCCATCTCCTCCACCATTTTCACTCACACCAAACTCTCAATCTCTCTTTCTATTCTCCATTTCCCTTATCCTCTATCTATATTCAATATCATTCTTAATTTCTTATAATTACTCTCTCATTTTCAATTCTCATTTCTCAAGTCTCAATTCTCAACTCTCAAGCTCTCTCTCAATTCCCAAGATATCTTACGACTTACATTTATCTCTCAACTCTCAAGTTTCTCAATTTTTTCTTACTCTTATCATCTGCTAATCATCATGTCTAACCGAGGTAGCCGAGTCGATAAGGGCAAAGGTAAAATTATTGCTGATAGTTCTGATCATCCACGTCGTCGTCGTTGTACTCATTCTAGAGTACATATTTCTGATAGTCCTGATACGACGTCGGCTTGGCAATAACAACCGCCTCAAGAGTATGATCGTGCAGGCGAAAACTCTGGCGATTTTTACAGTGTTCCAAGAACACAAGTCGAAATTGACAAAGAAGTTGCCAGATGGATTCAATTTGAAGAACTACAATCTCAAGAATCTCGTGCTATCGGTGATGATTTCCGGATCGAGGAGCCGGAGGCGAAGGAGGATGTTCCTTCTGAATTGAGAGGCTCGACGCTTAAATCCGCTCTCTTCACTGTTCATTTCAGAAAGGTGCCAAGGAAGGATGAACAATGAGTTTTTGATTTGTATTGCAACTATTGTCCTAAGCAATACAAATTTCGCACCGGAGGAGGCTACGGGATGTACTGGGCGCACATAACCAACCATGCACCATCAAGTCGAATTTGGTCGTGCTCAGGCTTAATCGCAACTCAACTTCCAACCAGTAAGTAGTGTTAATGTTGAAAGCCAAGGTGAAGGTACGCAATACTCATCTCAACTCTTTAGGTTTGATCTTCTTGTTATTAGGGAACAAATGTATTATTTTATTTATGAAAAATCTTTAGCGCTTCAATTTACTGATAGCATGAATTTTGAACGTCGTATGCAAGCTGGTTATAATCCTGCTGCTAGAAGAATATCTAGAATGACCATGACTAGGACTCTAGAAAAATTGCATATAAGATATAAGCCCAAATTAAAAAGTATTGTTAGCAAGATTCCTTTTAGGGTTATTATTTGTTCTGATATTTGGTCTAATGAACATATACGTCGTGATTATATCGCTGTCACTTTGCATTGGATTGATTATTCATGGACTTTAAATAAACGCTTAATTATTTTTTATAGATTTAACTGCCGACATACTGCTACTAATATTGCTAATTAAGGCTATCATAAAAATTTACAATCAATTTAAAATGCTAGATAAATTTTTTTCCATTGGTTTTAATAATGCGAGTGTGAATACGGCTAGTATTGGAGAATTAATTCAAACATGTAATTCAATTTTGAATGGTAAATATTTTTATACCAGATGTATTGCTCATATTTTAAATTTATGTGTTCAAGATAGACTTAGAATATTAAATACTTCAATTCAACCTATTCAAGATGTTGTAGATTATATTCATGGCCGGATGAGAGTGAGACATAGGTGGAAAAAATTCTGTAGGGAAAATGGTGCGCATCATAGAATATTTAATTTAGACGTACCTCATAGGTGGAACTCTACTTATGAAATGCTTGCTGCAACACTAGAATATCGAGAATTTTTTTTTTTTTTTTGCTACAAGTGTTGATTCCTTTATTCTATTATCTTCATATTGGGATGATTGTTATGAATTGATGGAACTCTTAAAAGTTTTTCAATATGCAACAAAAGATTTATCTGGTGTTTATCATCCTACTGTTTGCAAATTCATGTATCACTATTCTTTAATTGACTCGAAATTCAATTCTTGTAGTCATAAACCAGATTTGCAGGAGATAGTTCAAGCCAAGATACAAAAATGGCTGAAATATTTTGATTATATTCCCCAATATTTTTTTGGTTGCTAAAGTCTTAGATCCTAGTTTTAAACTTGTTGGTACTAACGATATGGTTAATATGTATTACAAGTTTTTATCTACTGTGAGTTTTTCAGGTCCCGACAGTATCAATTTAATATTGCCAACTGCTGAAGAAATTAAATTAGACATTTATGAATCTTTACAGTTACTTTATAAAGAATACGAGCAAAAATATATTGATTTTCTACCTCATCAAACGGGTCGTTCTTCAAGTTCTAGTAGTAGTTTTTCATTAGGATTAAATACTTCAACTTCTCATGGTAGTGCTTTACAAGAATTTCAAAAAATTTCCCAAAGTAGAGGAAGTTCGAGGCTTAGTCAAAATGAATTAGAAATATATTTGTAAGACCCCATTGTGCCAGATGTTGATAATGCAAGTCTCAATAATTTTGATGTTCCCAAGTGGTGATCTTGAAATCAAGAGTGGTATCCTTTACTTGCAATTATGGCAATGGAGATTTTCGGAGTCCCAACATCAACAGTTGCGATCGAACAAGCCTTCAGTCAATCCGGTTATATGTTGGATGAATGTAGATCAAACTTGACACCGGATCACCTTGAAGTACAAAATGACATTGAAGGATGAATCGAAAATGGATCTAAGAGAGCAAGAGAACCGCTGGGACGAATTGATGGATGGTCTGCTGATTGAAGTTGGTTCAGAGAGTAAAGCCGAAGGAGGAGAGAGCGAGAGTTAAATCGGCGATGAATGAGACGACGACTTTGAATTCTAAACTCGCCAAGGAAAAAAGGTAAAATGAACTATGAGGGCTTTGATTCCAAGGTATGGGATACGTAGGCAACTTCATTTGAAGTGCAAGCCCAAATTTCAATTATTTATTTTTCCCCCTAATTTGTAAATTGTAATTTAATGTTAGATACTTAAATTGTATTATTGTAACTTGTAAAATTGTAATTTCATAGTTTGTAAGTTTGATTTACAATTTGTAATTTTATAATGTCATTTTATTTATCAAATAAACTTGTATTCTCAATATTCTTGTAAGTTGTAAGAATAAAAAAAGTGGGATATAAATTATAAAGTTGATTTTATTTATCAAAATAATTTTGTCATACTTTATAGTTTTTAACTCGTAAATTTGTAATTTAGTTTATTTATACAAATTATAACGTGATAATGGTTTATAGTTCGTCCGATCGATTAAAAAAAAACTGGAAACCGATGGTTAATCGGGTAACCGCCGGTAAACCGGGAAAACTGTAACCGCCGGCCTCCTCCGGACGGTGCGGTTCCAGTTTGTGCCATCCGGAACCGCCTAACCGGCGGTTTGTAATCAGAACCGTAGGCATCCCTACACGTGTTAGCGTCAGGTGAGTGCATTGCGCAAGTCGCAGAATTTTTTTTTTATTTAAAAATTATATTTTTATTTTTAATTACCATTTATATTTATTTTGAAAAAAAATTAAATTAATTGTCCAGTGCAATGCACAAGCCCACACGTTAGCGTCGGACGAGTGCATTACGTGAGTCGCCGATTTCAAAAAAAAAATTAATTCATTTTTATTTTAGGGTTCACAAATTCCATTTTAGGGTATATATTTATTTCAAAATTAAGTTTTTTATTTTCAATTACCGTTTATATTTATTTTGAAAAAACTATTTGTCCAGGGCAATGCACGATGACACACATTAATGTCGGGCGACTGCATTGCGCTCGACAATTCTAAAAAAATTTAAATTATTTCACTCTAATTTTAGGGATATATACTTTTTTTGGGAAAAAAAATAAAAAAAAGGAAAAAATGAGAGAAAAGCCTAAAAAATGCCTAGAAAAAAATTAAAAAAAATTAAGACAGGTGCGTGGAGCCCACTCGCTTTCTGAAATAAGGCCCAAAATAAGGAGGGCTTACCTTGTGCACGGAAGTCCTCATGTGAAATTCATACGGTGTTTGCACCCTGCAGTTGGCCTTACACTTTTCACACCTTATTAATATTAATATAAGAGATTTATGTTCTGAGATGATATTATGGTCAAAATTTGTAACACAATATTAAGATCTTGATCCAAACATTAGGGCTACAAATGAGCCAAGTTACTAGCGAATTATTTGGATCTTGATTTGATAAGAGCTCATTCAAAATCGTTAATTAAACGAGTTAAACTTGAGCTTGACACTACTCAATTGGTTAACTCGTGAACAAGTTCGTTAAATGAGTTAACTTGAAAATATGGAATTATTAATTTGATAAAACTTAGATTTTAAACCTTATTTGAGTAACATGTATATTGAGTTTGTAATGATTTTCTTTATTGTAAGAAAATAATCAATTTTAGTGAATACCTTATTTTTTAAATAAAATGATTTTTTAAAAGAAAATAATTAATATTAATTAAATTGAAATCTAAATTTAGAAAGCTCATTTAGACCCGAATAAAATCGCAAATCTTTAAGTATTCAATAAATAAAGCTTGATATTCACTCGATAATAAACGACTCATGAAACATGATCATGACTATATGCAGCTTAACTCGATTCGATTACATCTGTATCAAATACTAATAAAATTAAAAATGTGCCATTAAATATAGATCCTGATTTTGACTCTCAAAACAATCTCCCCGAGTTTTTGTCATATTATATTTACTCCGTTTTTAAATTAGTATCTTTTTAATATTTTAATTTTGTTTCACAAAAAGTATCATTCTACAAATTCGAAACAGAAAATTATTATTTTTCTCACATTTGCCATCATTTATTGCATTCAAACATATATATTTAACTCATTTAATACATTCACACAAAGGTGTACTAAGTAAGTTAATTAAATTATTAATTTGTGTGCATTCTTCACACGCTTGACACAACGAAAGGAGTACATACAATTTCTAAGATTTCATTTGCAGTCATATATGGAAAACAAATCGGCATTCGGCAAATTCGTTGACCTTGACTTTGAAAGTAATACTATTATTTTCCAAGTTCACGCAGCTTCTTAGAAACAACCAAGAAAGAAGGTGTTTTATTTGGCTTCGAAATTCATATAACACCTTTTGCTCGTCATCCTATATTTTATTATTAAATTTATAATTTTAATAATATTTATTATAAAAAAAATTAAATTAAATTATAATATAAATAATCATAATCATATTTATTATTAAAAAATAAATTAAAATAATTATAAAATTTAATTTTGAAATAATCAATCATAATAATGAATTATTAATTAAAAATTAAATACTAAAAATAATTATAAACCCTCGGTGGGATGAACTCTAAAAACAATCGTAAAATTAAACTAAATCATAAAATATAAAATGAAAAAAAAAATACAAAAAAAAATTATAATTTGAAAGTACAACACATGCTATAATAGAAAAGGTGCAGCATAAAATCTCATGTGTATTTATTTATATGAAAAATTAACTCTCTATTTTCCCGGAAATAAAACTCATTTTACTCTTCTCAAATGCCCTAATAGTCTAATACTAATATTATTCTCTTTAACATAATTTTCCCGTTATAATATTTTCAAATTTAAATAAAAAATATTTAAAAATACTAAAAAAAACATTACAATATCTTTAGAAAGTAATTTGACGAAATTAAAACTATCATTTCAAATAATAAATTAAAAAACATATTTATACTTAACAAAATGTTAAAATTGTCTTTTTTATAGTAAAAATGACATAAAAATGCTTAGTAATTTTCTGTGTGATTTATACATAGTTATAGCTGACAAATACAATCATTTTAATTAATTTTTCAATATTAGAGGGTTTTTTTAATATTCATTAAAAATGGCAAGAAATTTTCCCTTAATTATAAGTCACATTTAAATATATATAACAAAAAGTTGATTTCGTAGTATTATCCATGTCTCAGTACAAAAAATACAAATTTGCCTGGTTTATGTGTCTGACCCAGAACAGGTCTACCCTTGTAGCACCACACGAGTTTAAAATAGAAAATACTTTGCGTATATTATTTTTCCTTTTTTTTCTAGCGAAGAAATACCAGGTAGTGCGGCAAGAAGAGATCATTTGGTTTCAACCTGAGTTAATTTCATGATTAAATTTATGATTTTATAATAGATATTATAGAAATAAAAATTAATTATTACATAAAAGACAACCCGGCCAGTCCATATTTATCAATTTATCAACAAAATATTGAAATTTAAAAAATCATAAATCATGAGTATAAAATAATCAATCATAATAATTAATTATTAACTAAATATTATTAAGCATAAACATCATCTTGGATAGCTTAGGATCTTTTCCATATTTATATATTTCTTGTTCATTACTTAACCTAGAGTTCCATTGTTAATGTATAAATATAGGCTCGTTGCCTAGCAACCACATCAAGAGAAAATATATTAACAGTGCTTCTTTCTTGAATCTTATTTCTCTAGTTATGTTTCTATCTACTGTATATTTCTTTCATGGTATTAGAGCAGGTATCTAATACCTGACTCTGGTACTCTTCTCCCCAATCTTATTTATTTTATTTTATTTATAATAACATGGAGAAATCGCAGAACTCTACCGACTCCACTCTTGTTGAATCCAGCACATCACTTACAAACCCAATTCACCCATAAAATTGTCACATCTCCGTTAAGCTTTCCAAAACAAACTACTTGATTTGGTGACAACAAGTTTTGGCCACCGTTAAAGGCTATGGCCTTGAATCTTATCTTGATGGTTTACCCTTACCAGTATCCCAATTCACTGTGGATGTAACCACAGAAGAAAAAAGGCTCAATCCAGAATTTAATGCATGGAATAAGCAAGATCAATTACTCTCTGCGTGGATCCAATCTTCATTATCTGAAGATATCATGATTCTGATTGTGGGTTTGTCTTCAACAAAAGAAATTGGCAAACCCTTGCGACCAACTTCGCTAGTCAATCCAAGGCGAAAGTCATGCAATATAAATTGTAACTATAAACCCTCAAGAAAGCTACTTTGAGCATGTGTAATTATTTGAACAACTCTGTCGGACATCGTGTCTCTCCTGATGATCAGATCTTGCATATACTTTCTGGTTTGGATAGTGAATATGACCTGGTGATGGTGACTATTACTTCCCAATCTGATTCGTGGTCTCTTGGTGATGTGCATGGCTTGCTGATTTGTTTTGAAGCCCAATTGGAGTATGCTCGAGTGAATTCTATTAATAAGGAGGGATCTTAGCCCTCAACTAATCATGTGACACAAGCACCTTGACAGTGGAATAACAATATTGGTCGAGGCCGAGGTAGTTATCACAACAATAATCAACCCTACAGAGGAGGTAGAAGTATCAACCCAACAACATTGTTTGCCAAGTTTGCGGGGTTCCTGGACATACAACAGATAAATGTTGGCATCGTTATGATCACAATTATGGAGTTCCGAATCAGCAACCTCCATAAGCCCAACAAACTCATTTTCAGAATCCCTCGCTTCATATGGTTCATGTTCCATCCACTCACACACCTTCGGAGACCGCTCGTGACAGTGTTTGGTATCCTGACTCTGGTGCTACACACCATGTGTCGAATGATCTTGCTAACTTGAACATCGCTACTGAGTACCAAGGTGGAAATAGGTTGCAGATGGGAAATGGAATGGGACACTACCAAAAAAACTCTCATACATAACGGATATTTTAAAAATCCGTTATCTATGAGCGCATTTTTGGTATAGATAACGGATATTTCAAAAATCCGTTACGAGAGAAGTGTTATCTCCGATCATATATAACGTTTTCGAGTCTTGCGTTATCTGTGAGTGTTACATATTGTTCACAATTATAACGCTTATTTGGTACCGTTATGTGTTGTGTTATGTTTAAACACATTATATAACGGTAAAATTAACCGTTATGAATATCCGTTATGTATATGTGTTATTTATTATTTTTTAATTCAAAATTAAATTATATACATCAAAAAATTTCGAAATATATATCTTTCCCGCTGCCCTCTTCACGAGCTTCTTCCCTTTTTTTTCACAATTCCCTCTGTTTTTTCGAATTCCTATAATTTCCCTCAATTTCACTATTTCGCCGTATAATTCATACACAACCCCAAAAATTGAGCCTCTATTTTAGGGTTTCGATTTTGTTCCTCTTTTTTTCCTCGTTCTCCCAAATCTCCAGCCCTAATTTTATGAATAGTTGAACAGTTAAGAAGGAGATGATTAACGGCAGCAGTCGGATTGCTCGAAGTATTACGCAGAACGTCGGTGAAGCACAAGGTACAACCGATGACAGCGAAGCTAACGACACTGTTGTTAAGAGAAGGGTTCGCCGGTCGAAGTACCTCAATTGCAAGAACCGACTTTGCGGTAAAGTTTTAAGTTTGTGATTTTTGATTTTCTTCAACTTTAGTTCAGCAATTTCTGGCCAAGATGGCAATCTCCAATTGTGGGGTTTCTTTATTTCTTTTCCTTTTTTGGGTGTATAACAATTGTTTAGATGTTTGGGAATTAATAGTATCATATGCATTAATTTGCTTCCTCTTTGTTGGTCTATTTATGTGTTTACTGTGTAGTGTAGAGCTCACAAAATTTTTGTCAAGCTTGAAATATGAAGAACTTGGTCATTTTTTGGTTTAATTTTTTGAAGTAACTCGGTGATTAACTTTGATTTGGTGTTTTTCTATTCATTCTGTCTCTTTGTACCTGGTTATGAGTATGATGAGCTGCTTTTTTAGTATGATTATATTTCTTGCAAAATATAGAATCTTTGTCAGGAAAATCTGTAGTGAAAAATGTAGTTATCATGTTATTGAGAGAAATATGAGGTTTTCAATGTTGGTTTATTGATTAAAATGGTCTAATTAAACTGTTGAATTTGAATTTTTGTCTGTTCTGTGTTGTTTTACTTTTTATTCTTTTGATTCATTCGTTATCAATAAAAATATTTATGTATGGGGTGTGTGGTACCTTGAAATTGCTATTCTGTAGGTTCATAATATGTAGCGAAGTAATAAAGTTCTTAACTTTTTGTCATGGAGGTTGGGATACACTTGTGAATTGAGTCATTTGAATTCAATTTGGTTTTATGCCATTTTGACGAATTACTGGTTGATGAGTCAGTTGGAAGAGGGAAATCGAATGGAACATTTACAAGCACAGAAATGCCGGATGCGGCTGGAAAATTTAGAATGTGCAGAATTGGAAAATATGTCTGAGTGGAATAGCCGATTGAAGAGGATACTTGTTGATTACATGCTGCGGATGTCATATTATGATACTGCTGTAAAGCTTGCAGAGAACAACAACATTCAGGTGATATTTATCATATTGCTTTATCCTTGGGGTGTTTGCTTGTGTGCAGTTAGAGAGATATGCTACTCTTTTCTCCAATTCAGATGAATGGCTTGGTTATCTTACCTTTGTCAACTTATTTTTTTCTGGATTGGTTCCAATTTTCTCCTTCCATTAATCGTCGAGAGATGAGAGATGATTTATGCTCTTGCGCCTGGTGTTGGCTAAACAGCATCCACACGTATATAATAAAATAGAAATTTCGGCATGTTATGAAGATTTGGCTTTGATAACTGGTTTAGATAGGGGAAAAAGATGTTATTTGTGAATTTTGTCTAGTTGTTCCTTCATGGGCCTCATAGTCCTGTCATTTCTACTGTATGTCATCATTCTAATTCAAAATGACAATGCTGTCATCCTAAAGAGATGTTTTCTATCTTAGCAGGATCTTGTTCATAGTCCTGTCATTTCTACTGTATGTCATCATTCTAATTCAAAATGACAATGTTGTCATCCTAAAGAGATGTTTTCTATCTTAGCAGGATCTTGTTCATATAGGTGTGTTTCTTGAAGCTAAAAGGTTATTGATGCTCTTCAAAAGAAGGAGGTTGGCCCTGCTCTAGCCTGGTGTGCTTACAACAAATCTAGGCTAAAGAAATCAAAGGTTAATTATGCTTACCTGTCTTCTCCACCTTCTTTGTTTTCTTATAGCAGAATACAATGTCTGAGTTGGTACAGATATATTATTTCTCCATAAATCTGAAATCTCACTGGTAAATATCTGGCAAAACACAGCACATTTTCATTTCAGCCTGGAAAAAAAAAATTGAATGTTAGGTCTTTTCATCTTTAGCTTAGTTTCAAGCACCCATTTAGCTGAAGGAGTTGGCATTTCTATATACAACTAAAAGGAGAAGATAGGTAAAATAATTAAAAAAGGGAAAACAACCATATAAAATTGAAGTAATGGACCTTATCCATGTTTTAAAGGTTGTGTCGCCACTTTTTAAAAATTGATTAGTTATGTTGTTAAATACCTGTGATCGACTGTTTAAAATGCTCTACCATGTGTCCTTTACTATGTGCTAGTTGAAGGAATTACTATAAAAACTTTCATTTGAAGAACATGACTCTCTACTTGTTGCTACAATCTCTAAAAGTTTGTGCTATAGGAAACAAGTAAACAAGAAAAGTTTGCATTCATGCTGTCCTAATCTGCTGTGTTTTGGACTGTTGCAAGACCATATTGAATTGTTTAAAACTTTATCAAGATCTCAGCAGTGGCATATGTATTCATTTATAAAATCATGAAAAACTAAATTTTATAGGTTAACCATCATTTGTATAATTGTATCCCAGTATAGGCAATCTGCTTCATAGCTTCGCTTGTGAATATAATTATGTCCGATAAGCTTATATTGAATGATGTCTTGATATGCTACCTGCAGGTATGGCACCACCTACTGACCAGTCAGATAAAAACCCCAATGTCAAGAAGTCACAACCGCCTCTTAATAAGAGGATACTCTCTTCCCTGTCTAGGAAAACCATGGCTGCTCATCCTTGGCACGATCTTGAGATAGGTATGTGTCTTTACTTCTATCATATTATAATTATATCAAATAACACAAAAGCATTTAATGTTCTTCTTTCCTACTTGTCAATGCAGGACCTGGAGCTCCAACGGTCTTCAACTGTGTAAGGATATATCTTTCCGTTTTGTTGACCATTTCATTCGTGAAATTGAGTAACAGCATATTCATATCATATGATTTCTCCTAGAAACTTGCGTATGTCTTGACAAGGCTTACAAGGCTGTTAGTTCAAAGCATACTAACTTGACTGAAAGAACTCTTTTTCATTATGCCTATCTGATTTGTGTTTCTAGTTTTTGATACACCAAATGTTCAAGCAAGAACCAGAAGGATAACATGATTTAATGTGGTCAACAAAGTTATGCTTCATTTTAGTGTCTGAAAATTATCCAGTCACTGCTTCTCTGTGTGTTGTTCCTTTGTGTGACCTTTCGGCATTATATTATAATTACATTTCATAGGGATAATTAATTGGGATTTACCTGATTTAAGTTGCTCTGCCTAGCTCTTTCCATATGTAATCTCAGATTATGAGTAATGTGTGGGACAGTTACTATTAGATTGTCATTTTTTCTGCATTGCTAATACATACACTTTTGATTTTCATGAATTCTGCAGGTGGTTGAAATAAGCAAGGGAAGTAAGGTGAAATATGAACTTGACAAGAAAACTGGTCTAATCAAGGTATAAAGCTTATGGACTTGTAAGAAAATTCAAATTGATTACCAAATTATTAATTATGATTGCACATGCAGGTTGATTGTGTTCTTTACTCATATGTTGTCTACCCTCATAATTACGGCTTCATCCCTCGTACTCTCTGCGAAGACAGTGACCCAATGGATGTATTGGTCATTATGCAGGTAATTCTGTCAAATAGATTCTAAAGTTTTAGTGTTGAGAATGATACAGCTAAATTGTGCACTAGCTTTACATTGTGTGCTTCTGGTATATTACCCTTCAAGAATTATAAGACGCTTATTAGATCTTAATAGCTATGTGAGTACGTGACTATCCATGCATGCATTTTTTTTGTTTTACCCAAATGACACTGAAATTCAAGGCTTTGAGCATGCATTGTAAAATTTATTTAGGTTCTTCCTATCTAATTTGTGCATGTCTTTAATGTCCATATTTTGTGTATGCACTTTGATAATTTCAATTGTCTCTTAAAAGGTTTGATAACTTTTACAGGTCTGAACCTGGTCAATGTTTATCTGTCGTGCATGCTTTCATATAAATTCTAAAGACAATAAAGTACTAACGATATGTGTTTGTGCCTCTCCAATGCTGTCTTCAATTTTCTAATGAAGTCAGAATACAACCATTTCTTTGTTATTTAGCTAGATGACCATTTCTCTCGTCCTCTGAAAGAATTTGTCTCCCTCTGTTTGAAGAAGAATCCAGCAGAGGTAGCTTCTATGAACTTCTATCCATCTTCCACTTGTATATGCTTGTTGGCAGTGTTGGAGAACTCGATATATCTAATAATTTCTTGAGGAATATATTTTATGTCATATTAGTTGAGATTGGGTTGTTGTTGAGTATTGTGTTGATTAATTATCATCACTTACTTCTCCAACTGCGGCAGGTTTATAGTTGAGCAGTTGAGTTGAATGGGCGCCTCTCAATCACCGAAAAAGTTGTTCCGATCAAAATGGCTAGCTAGCTAGTTGTAATATATATGTTATCTTTGTTTTGACATTAGTACGGTATAAATATGTGTAGAATGTTGATTATATTCGGATGAATGTATGAATATTTTTTGAATTAGATATACGATGATTTATGGGAATTTCAGTTATTTTTATTATTTTGGAATTATTTTAATTGTTGAAAATCTATAAGACCGTTATGTATAAGACCTAAAGATAACGAAAGTTAAAAATATTTAATAATGGTAAAATTCTGTTATGTATCAAAACATGCATAACGTAAAAAAGTGTTATCTAAATTACAAACAACGTTATGTATTAATCCATGTGGTATATTTCATAACGGAGAAAAATGAATTTTCATAACGGTAAAAACCGTTATATATAATAGTAATAGATCATGCAATGAAGAGTGTTATGTATGAAAAAAAAACCGTTATGTAAACATTCATAGATAATGGAGATAGTTAAACTTTCATAACGGAAGAAACCGTTATGTATGAGAGTTATAAATAACGTAATATCCGATGTCATGTTTGTTGCTACAACCGTTATGTTTAATAACATAGATAACGGATATTATTCCGTTATGTATGAGCGCAACATAGATAACACCAGTATATATAACAGTGCTTTTTTCACATACATAACGGATAAAATCCGTTATCTATGAGCGTTTTTTTGGTAGTGGGAGTAGATATCGCTCACATCGGTACCTCTTCTTTTAAATCTCATCTCCATCCTCGAGTCTTTCTTATCAATAAGCTATTTCATGTTCCTTTCATCACTAAAAACCTGATAAGTGTGTCACAGTTTTCTCGTGATAATATAGTTTATTTTGAGTTTCACCCCTCTATTTGTTTTGTGAAAGATCAGGTCACCAAGCAAATTCTCCTCACGGGTACTCTTAAGGATGGCTTGTATCAATTCAATCTCCAACAGACCAAGGTATTTCCGGCCAATTCTGCCATTTCTTTTTATCCTAGTAGTTCTACATATGTTTCTTCTACTCTTACAGCTTCCCTAGGCCAGCTTAGCATAGAACTGTGGCACCAAAGATTGGGTCACGCTGCTCATGATGTTGTTGAAAGGGCTCTAAGGAATTATAATATCAACTTTAATTCCAAGAACTCTAATGTTTTATGTCATCCTTGTTTTGTTGCAAAAATACATCGTCTTTCATATTCTTCTTCTAATACTAATTATCACAAACCACTTGAGTTAATTCATAGCGATCTGTGGGGATCTTCTCCTGTTGTGTCATCTAATGGCTACACTTATTATGTCACATTTATTGATCACTTTACCCGATTCACCTGACTATATCTCCTAAAAACAAAATCTGAAGTTCCTAATGTTTTCAAACACTTCAAAACCATAGTTGAGAATTAGCTGAATCTAAGGATTAAATGTTTGCAAAGTGATTGGGGAGGAGAGTACCGTGGGTTAACTAACTTCTTACATGATAATGGTATCCTTCACAAATTATCTTGTCCTTATACCCCCAACAAAATGGGTTGGCTGAGCGAAAACACAGACATGTAGTCGAAACTGGTCTTTCTTTGCTTGTTCAGTCATCTTTACCCACCGAGTTTTGGGATGATGCCTTTGTTACTGCCACTTATATCATCAATCGTCTTCCTGCTAAACTTCTTCATTATTCCAGTCCTTTAGAAAAACTCTATGGTCATAAACCTGATTATTCCAAACTTAGAGTTT
Organism: Perilla frutescens; assembly: GCA_026008535.1. Lineage (NCBI taxonomy): Eukaryota > Viridiplantae > Streptophyta > Magnoliopsida > Lamiales > Lamiaceae > Perilla > Perilla frutescens. The sequence goes on along the minus strand of BRKX01000010.1, from coordinate 44,911,764 downwards.
TCGGATGTTTGTGTTACCCATTTCTCCGACCTTATAATAAACACAAACTCCAGTTTAGGTCTTGCAAAGGCGTCTTCCTTGGGTATAGTAACTAGCGCAAATGATATAAAGTGCTTTTAACTACAGACAAGGTGGTCATTTTTCGTGATATTCTGTTTGAAGAAAATATCTTCCCGTACTCTCATACTGTCTCGCCTAATCTGTCTTCCGCACTTAACACTCCATATCTCTCTTTTTTCTATAATCCTCATACGTTTCCTACTCTGTCTGATTTCCTGACCGTTTCTAGTAGTGACAGTCATCAGTTAATCCCTTCTCCTACTCACTCTACCACTACCTCTTGTACCTCTTCTCTTCCTCTCTCCATTAATGGCTCTCTGGCATCACTTCCCACTACTTCATCTTCCGCTTTCTCTAATTCTCCAGCACCTTCTCCTACTACTTCAACTTCTTCTTCCTATAATTCTCCAGCTTCTTCCACTAAGCATATTGATATCCCAAACGATATTCAGTTACGACCTTCCACCATGGGACATCACCCTATGATCACAAGATCTAAGGCTGGAATTGTTAAGCCGAAAGCTTTTGCTATTACTTCTGCTACTGACTTTGAACATGCTTTAGTTGCTAAAGCTTTGCATAGTGATGTATGGAGAACAACCATGAATGAAGAGTATGATGCTCTTCTAAAAAATCAGACATGGTTTCTCACTGATCTTCCACCTAGAAAGAATTTGGTCAGCTGCAAATGGATTTTCAAAATTAAATGCCATGCTGATGGCAGCATATCCCGATACAAAGCTCGCCTTGTAGCTCAAGGTTTTTCTCAAGAGTCGGGGTTTTGATTATACTGAAACATTCAGTCCAGTTGTAAAACCTACAACCATTAGAGTTATACTTACTTTGGCTACTTGTTATGATTGGAATGTGATGCATCTTGATGTAAATAATGCTTTTTTTCATGGAGACTTGCATGAGGAAATTTATATGAGACAACCGCCTGGATTTGAGCATAATTCATCAAAAGTGTGTCGATTGTCCAAGTCACTTTATGGTCTCAAACAGGCCTTACGCTCGTGGTTCATAACTATCAAGTCTGTATTGATGAAGTTTGGTTTCACTCAATCCCGAGCAGACCATTCTCTTTTTTTTAAGGTGTCGAGAAAATCGATAACATATCTTCTTCTTTATGTAGATGATATGTTAATTACAGGCAGTGATCAACTTGAAGTTCAGCATGCACTACAAGAAAAATGCGATTTAATGACGGAATTAACAACGGATTATAATCCATCGTTAAATTAACGACGGAATTAACGACAGGTGAAGATTACGATGTTTAACGACGGACTAGCGACAGATTTTTCCGTCTCTAACGTAACGACGGAAAAATCCGTCGTTAAATATTATTTTTTAATTTTTTTTAATTTTTTATTTTTTTAACGACGGAAAAATCCGTCATTAAATATTATTTTTTAATTTTTTTTAATTTTAACGACGGACAAATCCGTCGTTAAATATTATTTTTTAAATTTTTTAAATTTTAACGACGGACTAACGACAGATATTTTTCGTAGTTAAATTTGATTTTGATTTTTTGATTTTTTTTACATTTTTTGATTTTTTTTTTATTTTTTGCTTTTTTTTTATTTTTTTATTTACTAATTAATACTTAACTACGAATTTCAAATTTATTTTTTAAATTTTTTTATTTTTTATTTATTTTATTTTTTTCGAATTTAAATTAATATTTTGAATATTTCAAATTTTTCTAAAATTTATTTTTTATTTTTTTAAAATTTTGATTTTTTATTTATTTTATTTTTCAGATTTATTTTATTTTTTAATTTTTTTTAATATTTTATATTATTTTTTAATTTTTTTAATATTTTATATTAGTTTTTTAATATTTTTTTATTTTTCAATTATGAATCTGATTTTTTTTTAATATTTTTATTTATTTTATTTTATTATCTTTATTTTTTTATTATTTTTTATTATTTTTAATATATTATATCTTTTGTTATATTTAAATTACTAATTTATGACTTTTTCATAATTTTTTATTTTAATAATTTTTAGGACTTTATAATATATAATTATTTAATTTGGAAATAAAAGTCAATGAAAATAGGTTTCGTGTGTATATATATATATACTAGTTGTATATTTTAATGTAAATACCTTCTAGCCTATTTGGTTAGAGCTTTAGGGCATAAGGCCATTGGCCCGTGTTCGAATCTCCTGGAGCACAGATTTTGCCTGAATTAATTCATGCTCCACAGGCTCGGCTTGAGCCTTGCGGCTCATCCCTCTGGCTTGATGGTTTTTTTTTTATTTTTTTAACGACGGAATTTTTCCGTCGTTAAATTTATTAATTTTTTATTTTTCATGACCGAATTCGACAATAAGTTAGCGACGGATAAATTCCGTCGTTAATTCCGTCGTTAACATCTTTCCGTCGTTAAATTTGTCGTTAAAATGATTTTACGACGAGAGGATTAACGACGGATTGGATCCGTCGTTAAATTGATTTAACGACGGATTTTTGATGTTTAACGACGGAAAAATCCTTCGCTAAAACGCGAATTTTTTGTAGTGATGTCATTAAGTATCTTGGCCATCATTTTTCTCTCAAGGACCTTGGGGCAGTTCATCATTTTTGGTGTCTTGAAGTTTCCAAAACAGCTACTGGCATTCACCTCAGTCAAGGGAAGTATATTAAGGATCTTCTCATAAGGGTTAATATGTCTGAAGCCAAGTCTAGCCCCACTCCTATGATCACTACTCCTCAATTATCAAAGTTTCAAGGAGATCTAACTGTAGATGGTCAGTTGTATCGGAGCACTGTTGGTGCGCTACAATATGCTACAATCACTCGACCTGAGATTTCTTTTTGTGTCAACAAGGTGAGCCAGTTCATGGATGCCCCTCTTGACACGCATTGGAAGACTGTAAAACGCAAACTGCGATATCTTTCTGGAACGGTTCACCATGGTCTGCACATTGTTAAATTCCCATCTCTCAACTTGACTGCTTTCTCTGATTCTGACTGGGCAGGAGATCCTGATGAAAGGCGCTCAGTCTCTGGGTTTTGTGATTTCTGGGTCAAAATCTCATTTCTTGGTGTTCTAAAAAACAACCCATTGTTAGTTGGTCAAGTACCGAGGCTGAGTACAGATGTTTAGCACAAGCTGCTGCTGAGGTCACTTGGATTCGTTCTTTATTGAAGGAATTATCTATCCCCATGACTCGAGTTCCTAAAATTTAGGTTGATAATATTAGCGCAATAGCTCTAGCATCCAATCCTGTTCTGCAGGCTAGAACTAAACACATTGAAGTTGATATTCACTTCATTAGAGACAAAGTTGCTGCTGGTGATATTACAATCCAACACGTTCCCTCATCTGAGCAAATCGCCGACATTTTAACTAAGCCTTTGAGCAACCAATTCTTCTCAAGACTACGGAATAAACTCACGGTTATTCCTTTCACCTCACGGTTATTCCATATTTATATATTTGTTGTTCATAACTTAACCTAGAGTTCCATTGTTAATGTATAAATATAGGCTCGTTGCCTAGCAACCACATCAAGAGAAAATATATTAACAGTGCTTCTTGTTGGGAACAGAAAGTAGAAAATAGAAAAAAGATAAAGAATGCAATATGAAATAGATAGACTCAAAGCTTATATTATATTGACTGATATGCAGAGGTATTTATAGCCTCTGAACAACGGAAAGATAGCAACAGAAAGATAATCTCTTCAACAGAAAAATCAGAAATTCTAGCCACTAAACAAGATACGATATGCTAACTAGAAATACTGAAAAATAGGAATAATAAAATAACAACCAAAGACTAAGTCTAGATGCTGAGTTGTCAATGATGAATCAGCAATCTTCATTCAATACTCCCCCTTGATTCATAATTGCATACTCCAAGTTGTGTTCTGAACTTGATATGCTTCTCGGATGGCAGTGACTTCGTGAAAATATCTGCCATTTGTTCTTGTGTGCTGCAAAACTTCAAGGAAATGGAGCCATCGGCAACTAAGTATCTTATAAAATGAAACTTAATGTCGATGTGCTTCGTTCTTCCGTGTAGGACTAGATTCTTCATCATCGCAATCGCCGATCAATTATCACAGACAATATCAGTTGCCTGCTTTTGTTCTTGATCAAAATCAGCTAGTAGTCTTCTCAGCCACGTTGCTTGACATGCTGAAGAAGTGGCAGCCACATATTCTGCTTCGGTCGACGAAAGTGCAGTCACTCCTTGTTTCTTCGAGTTCCATGTTACTGCTCCTGACCCAAGATTGAAAACAAAACCCGATGTACTTTTCCTATCATCCAAAGATCCTGCCTAATCACTATCAGTAAATCCAACCAAAGTGAATTCAACAACATTTGAATACCAAATTCCAAAATCTTAAGTTCCAGCTATGTAGCGAAGAATTCTCTTTGCAGCTCCAAAATGTTGTCGTGTCGGACTATGCATAAATCTGGAAACCATACCAACAGCGAAAGCAATATCGGGTCTGGTATGTGTCAGATAAATCAAACCACCAACGAGGCTTCTAAAATTACTCGCTTCAACTTTCTCAGTACCATCTTCAAGCTGTAACTTTTCATTCACATTCATTGGAGTTACAGTAGCTTTGCAATTTCCCATGTTGAAGCGCTTGAGAAGATCTTCTGCATACTTTCTTTGAGAAACAAACACACCATCTTCTCCTTGCTTAATTTCTAATCCAAGAAAATAATGCAGCAGGCCTAAATCTGTCATCTCAAACATGTTCATCATGCTCTCTTTGAATTCAGTAACAAGAGAGTGGGATGACCCCATATAAATTATATCATCGACATAAACACACACGAGCAGTAGACTATTGTTACCTCCCTTCTTTATGTAGAGCGTCGGTTCATTACAACTTCTTTCGAATCCAATTTGCTCAAAAAATGAATCGATCTTGCTGTACCAAGCCCGTGGAGCCTGCTTCAAGCCATACAATGCCTTTCTCAATCTATACACCTTATCCTCCATGACCTCAACAATAAATCCTTCAGGCTGCACTACATAAACTTCTTCCTCCAACTCTCCATTTAAAAATGCAGATTTGACATCAAGTTGATAGATAGGCCACTTAAGATAAGCAGCTAAGGCTAAGAACATTCTCACCATTTCAAAGTGAGCAACCGGAGAGAAAGTTTCGTCAAAGTCGATGCCGTACTGCTGCGCATATCCCTTCGCCACCAACCGAGCTTTGTGTTTCTGCACGCTCCCATCTGCATTGTACTTTGTCTTGAATACCCACTTTAACCCAATTGCCCTTTTATCTTGAGGCAACTCTGCAAGTATCCAGGTTTCATTCTTCTCAATCGCTGCGATTTCCTCTTCCATTGCTTTGCGCCACTCCACGTGTTCAGCAACATCATCGAAATAATTTGGATCTAAAATCATAAGAGCAAATGTACATTTTTCATAGACTTCTGCTAGTGATCTAAATCCCCGTGGAGGTGGTGTTTCAACAGATGATGAACTATCTAAAGAGGAAGATAGAGTGGTGTTTGGAGAGTTTATTGGACTGGTTTATGGAGTGTTTAGAGGAGTAGTGTTTGGTGAATTTGAAGGGCTGTTTTGTGGAGAATTTGGAAAACTACTTTGTGGTGAATTTGGAGAAGAATCTGGAGTAGAATCGTCAATGGGAAAAAGAGGAATTTTTAGGTCGTCTTGCTTGTTCTCCCATTTCCAACTTGCATTTTCATGAAAGATTACATCCCGGCTGATAATAATCTTGCCACTAAGAGGATTATACAGCCTGTATGCTTTGGATTGAGAAGAATACCCGATGAAGATGCATTTTGTTGATTTCTCATTGAGTTTACGGCGATTTTGAGAGCTTACCAAAGCATAAGCTATACATCCGAACACCTTCAAGTGGCTCACCGTCGGCTTCGTTCCTCTCCAGGCCTCATATGGAGTGCGATTTATAACCGCCTTCGTGGGTGATATATTCAATAAGAACACAGCAACGGCAACTGCTTCTGCCCACAAGGAATTCGGGAGCTCCTTTGACTTTAGCATGCTTCTTGCCATTTCAACAACCGTGCGATTTTTCCACTCCGCGACTCCATTTTGTTGGGGAGTATAAGGTGCTGTCAACTCTCTACGTATTCCATTAGCATCACAAAAATCATTAAACTTTGTAGAGCAAAATTCACCACCTCTATCTGTGCGAAGAGTCTTGATGCTGGTATCAATCTGCTTCTCCACCATGGCTTTAAAGTTCTTGAAATTCTCAAAAGCTTCAGATTTATCTTTGAGAAAATAAACCCAACTCATGCGGCTATAATCATCTGTGAGTAGTAAGAAATACTCACTTCCACCAATTGATTCCGTACTCATACGTCCGCACAAGTCTGCATGAATTAATTCAAGACATTTCGAAGCTCTCCAAGATGCACTATTAGGAAATGATCGCCTGGTTTGTTTCCCATAAATACATCCTTCACATATATCCAAAGAGTTAATCTTAGGTAATCCAAGAACCATACCTTTCTGACTTAGAATCATTAAGCCCTTTACATTGAGATGCCCATATCTCAAATGCCATAATCTCGACTCATCTTGTTTATTGGAAACAAGAGCATACTCGTCAACGCTCGACACTTGCAGCGGAAACATCTTGTTCTCTGTCATGTAAACTTTTGCCACAATTTGCCCAGAACTCTTTTATTTGATAACACAGAAGTCATCATCAAACAATACCGTATATCCAGTTTTCAATAATTGTCCAACACTCAGTAAATTATGAGCCAAACGTGGAATGAAATAGACATCATAGATGAGTTTGGTTTTACCATGACTATTCTGCACTGCGACAACACCTTTCCCTTCTACTTGAATCGCCTTGTCGTCACCTAGCCGGACTTCAGTTTTGTAAGACTCATCGAGCTCTTTAAATATATCCTTGCTGCCACTCATATGATTTGAGCAGCCACTGTCCACAAACCAAACATCTTTCGGCTTTGGCATATCAACATCTGCATACGCCATGAATAATTTGCTCTCCTCATCTTGTTGAGCATAATTAAGTTGGCTCTCCTTGGACCAGCAGTCAGCTTTAACGTGCCCAAATTTGCCGCACTTGTGACACTGGATTTGACTTTTGCTGCGTTGTTGATCACCACCATGTTGTCTTTGCGCATCTTGTGGATCTTCTCTACCACGACCTCGACCTCGGCCACGCCCTCGACCTCGAAAATCTCCTCTGCCTCGTCCTCTTGCTATAGAGGATTGGTTGGATGATTCCCCTCTCGCTTGAAAAGCTTTTTCATCATGCTTTTCAAGTGATCAGTTAATTCTCGACTCGTGTGCTTGAAGAGATCCCATCAGTTCTCCAAATGTAAAAACTGATAGATCCTTGGATTCTTCAATTGCAGCTACTACATGATCAAATTTTGGAGTCAGGCTTCTGAGTACCTTTTCAACAATGGTCTGATCTGTAATCTTTTCTCCAAAAGATCGCATCTGACTGACTATTGCCATTGCCTTCGACAAAAAATCAGCCACCGATTCTCCATTTTTCATGATCAACGTTTCAAAGTCACATCGGAGTGATTGCAATCTCACGACAATGACCTTTGAATCACTTTGAAACTCGTTTTTCAAGATCGACCAGGCTTGCTTTGAGGTCGTTGCTGCCGCAATTCTAGAGAAGATGACATCGTGAACTGCTTGTTGGATGATCATCAATGCCTTGGAATCTTTCTTCCTATTCTCCTTCAATCTGTTCGCCTCTTCGTCAGGGTCTGCATATCCCTGTTCTACGAAGTCCCAAAGATCTTGAGACTTCAGTAGAGTCTTCATACGAATACTCCAGAATTCGTATCCTTCTCCCTTGAAGACTGGTATGAGTGGTTGTGCAGCACTCATCGAACTCCCGTTGTTGGCCATGGAACCTGTCTCTGATGCCACAAATGTTGGGAACAGAAAGTAGAAAATAGAAAAAAGATAAAGAATGCAATATGAAATAGATAGACTCAAAGCTTATATTATATTGACTGATATGCAGAGGTATTTATAGCCTCTGAACAACGGAAAGATAGCAACAGAAAGATAATCTCTTCAACAGAAAAATCAGAAATCCTAGCCACTAAACAAGATACGATATGCTAACTAGAAATACTGAAAAATAGGAATAATAAAATAACAACCAAAGACTAAGTCTAGATGCTGAGTTGTCAATGATGAATCAGCAATCTTCATTCAACACTTCTTTCTTACATTGCTTCTTTCTTGAATCTTATTTCTCTAGTTATGTTTCTATCTACTGTATATTTCTTTCAAATATTAAAAAATAAATATAAAAAAAAAACATCTAAAAATTCCGAAACATATTTATCAAATAAAACTAGGTCATTGATATATTCTTGCAAACTCGGCTCTAAAAACCTCTCAAAATTAACATGCAAGAGTTTATGCATAATCAAGTTTATAATTCAAACTCTCTCAATCACGTGGTCGATAACATTTATTCTATATCTACGTAATTTATTCTTTCCTCACAAATGTAATAAGACACAAATAAGAGATCGAGTCTACTTCAACTATGGACTCAATCTTATCTCGCTCTTTTCAAAATCAACAGCGTAGATTAGGTCCCGGATCAACACCGAGTTGACTACAATAACTCGTATAGTAGTTAACGCGATTCGTCACTTTGTCCGGCTCCCTTCCGTTGCATTCAATGTCGCCGTTAATGGCCTTAATGGTGGCGCCGAAGCCCTGGCCCGAAGTAATAGCGGTGTGACAATTTTCCATCCAGTACCAGAGGGCAGCCTTGAACGATACGTCAACGTTAGTCGCCACGATTTCCGGATTGTTCAATCCGTCGAAGTCTAAGGCGGTGCCGGCGGCCCCGTAGTTGTAGTTCCACGTTAGCTGCAGTGGTCCTCGGCCGTAGTAGCGCTTGTTGGCGGCGCATGGCCACTGTGGGTAGTTTGTGTCACAGTAGATTTGTGATTGGCCTTCTCTCTCTTCTCTGAAGCACAGACCTACATTTCAAAGATAATTATATCAATGGTTATTTCTTTTCATTTTTTGAATATTTTTTTTATATATATATTTAGAAAACTAAATTCAAACCCGACTATAGAAACCAAGTTGCTACTATCACAAATTTTTTAATTCAAGAGTTTTTAATTAATTTTAATTTAATATGCTTAATATAATATAATTATTGTTGGATTATCCCTAAATAGAATCTGTAATTATATTTTAATATTTATTTTTCAGTTTTTAATTAGTTAATAATTGGTTATTAACTTGGATTGATTATTTTATAATTAAGAATTTTTTAATTCATTATTTATAAGTTTATTATGATCGATTATGTTATAATTAATTTTAATATTAATTATAATATAGTATATTTTAATTAACCATCCACATAATAACTTAATATTAAAAAAATAGAAAAATATAAAATAAATAATTTTATGTTTATCTTGACCTAATTAATTATATTAATCAATACAACACCAAGAAAACTTACTCCCAGTTTCATGCTTTACATGTGCGAAGAACGCCGCGATTTCTCGCCGACCGTCCTCGGCAGAGCCCGTAGTTCCGAATCCTCGGAAGGATCCGAGGGCGCCGATGAAAGCGGAGCGGGTGTAGAATCCCCTGTCGGGGCAGTCCGGCCCGGCCCCATTAGCTATCCCATTGAAGAAAGCATCCGTCACAATATCCTGCACAATAACTCCATTAGTGGTGCAGGGCCCGGACTGACAGCCCGGCCCGCAGTAGGTGGAGTTGGTGCCGCAGAAGCCGAACTGGCTGCAGCACTCGTTGGGCGCACAGCCACAGTTCTGGCCGTAAACCCAGTTTCCGGCGGCCAGAAGCAGCGCGAGAAGTGTGTAGATAGTGAAGTAGCGTTTCATTTTTTGGAGAAAATTAAATGTTGTGTTGGTGTAGAAAAAGAAGGTAAGGATTGTTGGGTATTTATAGTGTGTGATGTGAAGATATTTTTGGAATATCTGTATTTTGTAAGGGCAATGGAAATATTTTTAACGAATTTGGATCAGTTTAACTTGAGACTTCCTTGAAACATGATCAACGAAATATTGATTGGTCTTTTTGTCGTGGAAGAATCGTCATACTACGATTATTTCTGTTAAAATCTCGTAATACTAATTTTTGAGTACGAATTGAATTGAAATTAAAGAAGCCGGAACTCCTTTTAATTGTTAGTCTAACGGCTCAAAATATATCCATATTTATATCAACAGTCAAACTCTAACAATATTAATCATAAATATATCATCGGGCTTAAATTTGTCCCTGCTGGTGTATCTAAGCATTATATATAAATGTGAAAAATGAAATCATGTTTGTTTGTAGATTTTTCAGTGGCATTATTATTGTAGAAGACGAATATGTGTCAAAATTGTAACAACTTAGAAAATTGATCGGGAAAGTTATCGGATTGACTAGTTTAAATGACACTGTTTGATAGAATTGATAGTAACCTGATCCATTTTGCATATTCATAATATAAAAAATTAATTTGGATAATTTGAAAGTGATGGGTCAATTTGATAACTAATAGTCATCCTAACATTAAGGGTAATTTTCATATTATTCCCTTGTATTTTTTCAAAAAGATAAAAAAAATTTCCTGTGTTTAATAAATATTCTAAGAACCCCCTCTGCTATGTACATGATATATCAAAAAAATTCATTTTGGAGAGAGTAAATTACATTTGTTAAGAAAGAATGTATGAGTTTTCTTTTTACAATTTTTGCTATAGATAATATATATTTTATATCATTTGAAAATTATATTATTTGGTTATACTACTACTTTTTTGCTATTTTGATAATTTCCTAAGTTTTGTATTATTTTTTAAATATAAATATATTTCATATTATTTAAAAATTAGAATATTTAGTCAAATTACTATTTTAAAATATTGATTATATTTTAAAAATAATGCAAAAATTGTAAAAAAAAAAAAAAAACATCATACACCCTTTCTTAGCAAAGTGCACTTCATTCTCTCTACAAGGGCCTTTTTGATGGATTGTACATGACGGTGGGATTTTTAGACTATTTATTAAAGAAATAGAGTTTTTTTATTTTTCAGAAAAAAAAAACACAGAGAAGTAATATGAAATTTATCTTAACATTAAATATAATTAATTATATTACCATGATGTAATTGAAAATAGAATTAAGGTTCCAATAGTATAATTTGAAATGATGAAATAGTGTAGTTGATGATGAGATTATATATAGAATCGAAGAAAAATAAACTAAAGAATAAATAAGTATAAATGTATTTTAATTAAAAATAAAAAGAAGACATCATTTTAGATTTTAACACTATACATATATATACATATATATATAGAGAGAGAGTTGAAAATTCAAAGACAGAAAGTAAACCGAACACGTACGCTATTGTATTAGAGAAAAGTCCAAGAAATATATGATTTGACAATCCTTAAATTCGGCAAGTTATTTTTTCCGCATTTCTTTTCGTTTCTAGGACGCCGTTGAGGCTGGCGTACAATTTCTGGAGTGGTTATATATTCTTCAAATTAATTTGACAAGGAACAATTGTTGCTAAATTTCTTGGTAGCATCTAGAAAATAAGGTATATATTGACTTGGTCACAAGTGAGTGTAGCGTTGGCAAAACGGGCGCCCGGCCCGGCCCAGCAAGCTTAATGTGCGGGGATAGCTCACCAGGCCGGACGGCCGGAACTTGGACTACTGTATGATTTTTGCCAAACCCAGCCCATGGACTGCCCAACAAGCCGAATTAAGAGAGAGTGTAGCATTGTGAAGAAGATAAGATGGAAATGTTGAGCTATTAAGTATAATCATTTTATGGTTATATGGGTTTATTTTTTGTATTTTCCATTTTAGATTCCAACTATTGAATCTGCTTTCACTCACCGAATATTTTGACATATGTAAAATTGTGGAGAAAATGAAACGTTTATGGGTAAAATTGTATTTTTAAATTATATTTTATATGTAATTCACATGACACTATTTGTTTTTGAGCTGACACACATCTTACGATATCGTTTAAAAAAAATCGAATAATATCAGGAACATAGCAACAGATTAAAAATGCAAAAACTTTCATGCAACAGATGTAAATAACACTATTTCAGACGGGTCGGGTCAAACCCGCACTTTGACCCGGTCAACGCGGGTCAACCCGCAAAAAAGTAGAAAAAAACGGTTAAATCAGTATCAACAGTCTCACTAAAAAGTATCACCAAAAATTCAAAAAGTATCATTTGTATCATTAAAAAGTAAGGGGTCTGCTAGTTATTTTATACTTGTTTATGTAGTTCAAATTGTGGTTTTTGAGGGGTGTTTTTAGGGGTTTATTTTTTTGTTTTTTAGGATTTTTGGGGGGGTGTTTTTAGGGGTTTATTTTTTTTTTAGGATTTTTTGGGGGGTTTTTATAGGGGTTTTTTTTTTTTTTTTAGGGTTTTTTGGGGGTGTTTTTAGAAGTTTATTTTGTGTTTTTTAGGATTTTTGGGGGGTTTTTTAGGGGTTTATTTTGTTTTTTAGGGTTTTTTTTGGGGGGGGGGGTGTTTTTAGGGGTTTATTTTGTTTTTTTAGGGTTTTTTGGGGGTGTTTTTAGGGGTTTATTTTGTGTTTTTAGAGTTTTTTTTGGGTGAAATCGGATAAAAAAAATGAAAAAAAATTTCAAAAAAACTGCCCAAAAAAAAAATAAAAAAATAGACGGGCGTGTGTGCCCACCAGGGGCGGAACCAGAAATTTTTTATCGGGGGGCCGAATTATTCTCCACTAATATTTCTATATAATTATTTTTTTAAAAAAAAAAATTTACATGTATTTTTTTTTATTTTTTAGGGGGTTGGGGGGGGGCCAAGGCACCCCTGGCTCCCCCCAGTTCCGCCCCTGGGGCCCACGCGCCGTCTGAAATAGCGCCTGAAATAGGGGTGTTGCATGGAATACCTTCTCGATTAAAAAAATGTCGCCATACACATTTTTGAGTTCCGTACATTGATTATAAGTGAAATATCACATAAAAATCACTTCAAGTACTATTGGATTATGTAACTTTGAAAAAAATAAATCTGATCGAGTAACACCCGATCCGGTGGCATCAAATCTTCCACTATGAAGCCCAGCGTATTTTATGATGATCCCATTAGACCATGCTTACTTTGATGGATAATGATGGATTAATAAGTTATTCCATGTTTACTTTGCATGATATTAAATTGACATATGAAAATAAGTTTTAATTAGGTGTATATTTGTGAGATATGTATCCAACCTAAAGAGGTGGGATATGATTTATCCATCACTATATCCACTAACCTATCTATCCTTCAAATTGTATATCCTCAAAGTAAACAAGGCCTTAGAGTACACACACAATTATCAATAATCTTGCTTCACTGTAATAAATTATAAATGATATACTTTCTAAATATTTTATTTATTAACCAGTACAAAAATAATAATCCATTAGTTGTTCACATAAATGTAGAAAAAAATTCACTTTTGGTAGTCCCATAGGACACGCACCTCTCCGATTTTGGTCCCAACACTATCTATTTTTGTCATTTTTCAAAAAAATAAAGAAAAACACACTTTTAGTTTCATAGGTTTAACGATATCAATTTTGGCCTTCTGAATTTCAACGTTTGTTTGCTAATTAACAGAGATCTTCGCACGTGACTCATATGCGTCGTTTTAATCGAAAATGTAACCTAATTCAACCCAAATCCCTAATTTTGTGTACCAATCAAAGTTCCCCCAATTTCTGAAGAAATCCCTAAATTGATGGAGTTGATTTGGTTCTTTCTAGTCTGCCGACAAGATCTGTGTGGCCTTCAATTTGTGCGTGGAGTGATCTGGTAGAGGGACAATTGTGTTGTCACTAAGAATCCGGTGAGATTATCTAATTTGCTTAATTTCAATTTGATCTGCATATAAAAATAAAAATAAAAATGGGCACTCTCGATTATCTCTCAAATATTTGCAGTGTCACCAGCATAAGGGGGAAAAAAAGTGTAACGACCTGTTTTTCAAAAAAAAAAAAAAAATTAATATAGTTTTTTTTTTATCTTATCGTTACGACTGATTTAATATTTGATATATTATATTTATTTTAGTCATCTCGCCCGCAAAGAAAAATTAAAAGATAATATCAATAATTCATAATATGAATAGCAGTATTATTAAATATCATAATTTATAATCCTAAATTCCTTAACTAATCCAAAATCCATAATAACAATAACAACAACAACAACAACAACAACAACAATAATAATAATAATAATAATAATAATAATAATAATAATAATAATAATAAATATCTTTATCGAAAAAACAACTAGATTCATTATGAGTTTTTCACAATCTCACGCCCAATACAACTGCAAAACTACTTAGCGGTTCCTTTCTTCATGTCAAAATTCAATCAATTGAATTCATTCGATCAGATTTTTTTTCAAGGAATTACTTTGAACCAAACAATGATGCAATTCTATTAGTTCTTACCAATTTCCTATTCAAACCTATTTTTCCTTCACTTTCGAGAATAGAAATTTTAGCCACTCTTCTGATTGGTAATTCTTCAATTCCACATTCTATATTAAATATTAAATATAAGTATCCAAATTTTCATATATTTTAGTGCTATTGACTCATTCTCTCAAAATCATTGAACTGTTGCCTTAATCATAAATCGAAACCAAAAACTTCATTCTATACTTACGCCTGAAATTGAATCATGTTGTTTTACTAGCCTTCAACTGCAAACCAACATAGAGGAACCCATAATATATACTTTTAATTCGAAATTTTAGTTCTTACGGTGCTTCTGATTTTACTCATTCTTCTTTAATTAATCTCTCTCTCTCTCTCTTCAAAGTTGTGATAGAATCGAAGCTTCAGATCTTAACTTTGGAGTTGTATATATATTCCCTTTAATTAGTTAAACTTATTATTATAATAGAAAAATGTTATTTAGTACTAATAGTTTAATATTCGTATTATTTAAATCAACTCAAACACTTAACTTAATAAAAAGGAGGAAATTGTATTTTTGGTCCCACAGGACATCCTCTCGTTTGGAAATGGTCCCAATACTCTCACTTTTGATCCCAAATGTAAAAAAATATGCAGAAGTGATCCCATACGACTATATTTTGCACTTTTAGTCCTAAAATCACTAACAGAAAGTCTTCACGTAAGGCGTATGTGATTTTTTCAATTTCTTAACTAATGACGTTGAACCCTAATTCAAGAAATCGCCAAATCAAACCCACTCTTCTATATCACGACTTCAAGAATTGGAAAAACTTGCCCATAATTCTGCTCTCAAATCTGCAAAAGTTTCCAAAAAAAAGGGCGAAATTTGCCCATGGTTCCAGTCCTAAATATGCTTCGTCGTCGTGCACAATTTCCTCAAATGAAGAGGCTGAATTATCGCATTCATTCTCCATAAAAGATATCAAAGATGAATTGGTAATCATGAGGATCGTAACAGTGGCCCCCATCAACGACCGCAACCAGATCTGTCGGAGGTGGTCGTCGGCGGGGAAAGATAAGGAGGACGAATGCGATAATTCAGCCTCTTCATCTGAGGAAACTGTGCACGACGACAAAGCATATTTAGGACTAGAACCATGGGCAATTTTCGCCCTTTTTTTGGAAACTTTTGCAGATTTGGAAGCAGAATTATGGGCAAGTTTTTCCAATTCTTGAAGTCGTGATATAGAAGGGTGGGTTTGATTTGGCGATTTCTTCAATTAGGGTTCAACGTCATTAGTTAAGAAATTGAGAAAATCACATGCGCCTTACGTGAAGACTTTATGTTAGTGTCTAACGGATTCATTAAAATTTTAGGACTAAAAGTGCAAAATATAGTCGTATGGGACTAAAAGTGCAAAATATAGTCGTATGGGATCACTTCTGCATGATTTTTTACATTTGGGGTCAAAAGTGAGAGTATTGGGACCATTTCCAAACGAGAGGATGTCCTGTGGGACCGAAAATGCAATTTCCTCTAATAAAAAGTTATTACGTCTAATAATTTATATTTGGCCAGTTTATATATATATATATATATATATATATATTAAAAGTTTAACTTAGTAAAATATTTAATTATATTCTCTGCTAGGTGAAGACGAGTTAATTCTTTCAAGTTTTTATTAGTTTGCATTGAAAAGTTGAGTTAAAGATCTTCAAAATAAAGGTGGGGAATTCTATACGCACGTGTTTATTTATTATCCATTATATATTGAGCTTGTGATTTATTGTTCGACTGAGTATTGATGTGAAAGTTAAAGTATGCCAGAGACCGTTAATAGGTCCGAGACCGTAATAGTTGTCTTTGGGATTGCCCACCGTGCATGTGTATATGCATATACTTGTTCAGAGACCGTTTATAGGTTTGAGACCGTGATAAGTTGCGTTTGGGATAAGTCCTCACTGTTCAAGCCATTATTATTACAGTGACAGTTGATATGGCATGAATGTCTGAATATGAGTTGCTCGTTTAATATGTTTTGGATAATGCGTATTCTCCATTGAGTGTATTCGTTATACTCATCCCCTTATTATAACATTTCAGGTTGAGGAGCTCGGTGGTGTTGATATGGAGATGGATGTGATTTAATTTTATTTAAATATGAGTTAGTAAACTGATTTCACTACTAAACTTTTAGTTGTTATTTATGTCGAATTGTCTGTTTTCTTACTTTGAAAATACTTTGGAGTTTGAACTACTTGAAATTGCTTCCGCTCTATGTTATTTAAATTATTATGGTATTATGGTATTTTCTTTGAAAGAAGTTTATCAGGATGTTATTATGGTTTTTAGGTACAAGTTTATTTGAATATTTGAGAAAATGCTTTAATTATCTTTCATGCATTATTTTACATGTTAATTTTTATAAAATTAATAGTATTTTAAATTTATAAAATTAGGGTGTTACAAAAAGCGATGCAGGTAGAGGACAATTAGCTCAGCTCCTCATTTCATTTAATTCACAAACACTTATATATAGAGAGAGAAGAGTTCAAATGAGAACTCTTCCCCGATGTAGAAACTAGGAACTTATCTAATCCTCTCCATGACTTAGATCTTGATGGCCACAATTCAATCAAATTTTGGTCAAATGTAAGGTGACATATTTGTAATTATTTACAACTTTAAGTAGAAGGGTCTTTGTGCTAGTTTCTCTATCCTCTTTTTTTATTTAAAATTATTTTTTAATTGTATTACTTAAAAGTATAAAATTTTATTTTTTAAGTGGAAGGCAAATTAGAATGGGATTTTCCACATGAAAATACTGCTAAAAAATAATTCCTAACCTTTTAATTTCATATTGATCTAGCTTCTGATGCAAGAGACAAAACTCAACGACGGAGAATCAATATAAAGTACAGTATATAGTACTCCCTCTTCTCTTTCATAATTTTTATTTCTTTAGCAAAACCAACAATCATTCATTAAGACTGCAAACCTTGTACTGTAATGATATTCATCACCGTTATAAAAGGGGTTAATAGGCTCTAACATCACAACCCTTTCATCTTTTCTGATTTTTCACATAACGTTTCAATTTTCGGAATAATGTGAACTTTATTTTTTTGTTGCAATTAAGCCGTAAGATGAAAAAGAATATGACATGGTCTAAATTTTTAGATATGTGCACTCTTAATATGATATGACATAAATTAAACTAGAGTATCTCTCCTGTGCGATATATGAATGTGATATGTATAATTTTATTTGTTAGAAATTATAATTATGAAAAATTTAAAAAAATTATTACAATAAAATACAATTATGCCACATTAGATTAAGAGCGTGAATGTGTAAAATGTTTAAGCAACCTCTTATTAATTTATATCTCATGGCTTATTGCAACAAAAAAGGTAAAATTTTGGAATTATTACAAAAATTGAAACGTTGTGTGAAAAATAAAAAATAAAAAGATGGAAAGATTGTGATATTGGAGCCTATTAATCCATAAAAAAAATTAATGATTAAAAATTATGTATTAAGAATTCTATTTCTCATGAATTAAATATTAAAGAACAAAAATCAAATGAAAAAAGGTACGAAAGAGAAAAGAGAGAGAGTCAAAAGGCTAAAGAGCAAAAAATAACAAGCTCAAACTAATCCTTAAGCTCAATCGAAGTAAAAAATAACATCCCAAAAGAAATCAAATGCGTGACTCAATAAGCCGGACGACCTCATCAAAATCACCTAGAAGAAAACCTCAATATATACAACCTGCAAGATAGAAAAACCCATGAGAAAAACCCAATAAATCTATGGGCAAAAATGAACCGAATTCCTATAAAATCGAAGCGAACCAAATCACACCAAATATAATTGTTCGAATATTCCGGTTCTTTTTTGCTCAGTACTAGGAAAAACCACTTTACAACCGGCTAAAGGAACAAAAGCAACATGAGAAGATCTTTCAACAAGAAAAATAGTACTTTCTAATAAACAGAAGTCCGATTTCATTCTATAATTAAGAAATCGCTAGACTAGCAATACAAGCTGATGGGCAATGAAAATTCGTTGAATACCATTAATTTGAAGCTTAATATTACTTGCTCTAAAAAAAAGAAGAAGAAACTTATTAATTATTACTGTATATAACACATATAATCCTCCAGAAAATAGAAAAATTTTACCTCCTTTTCTTAGACTTGATTAGTTGATCCCCAACTAAGGCGAAATAAGGCTTCCCCTGTATTGAACCAGCCTAAAGCAACCATCTTTCTTAGACATCGATATCTCATCAAAACATCTAACAATTTGTCCACTACAACAATCATACAAAACAATCTTCACCTCCTCCCTACAATTACCCCTAGAATAAAGCTTCAAAACCAAGCCATCACACTTCCACAATGCCTCCGGCAACACCCTTCCAATTCCATCAAACGGTCCAATACACCCAACTTTAATCCAGTCCCTCTTCTTCCCCACACGTTTATATTCCAACATAATAAGCCTTTCATCTCCATAACGTTTCGATAAAGGCCAAAGAAACAGCACAAACGAATCCTCCTTGGCAAAAACCTTTCCCTTCATTAACTTCCCCGAATCTTGGAACCAAGGAATCCTGATCGTCTCGAACACCTCATTGCGCATGTCGAACGACACTATTACAAAATCGAAGTTGTCCCTTCCTCCATTAATGGACTCCCCCCTCCACTTTTTTCCGTACCAGTGAGCGACGGCGGCGCCGGCCCCACCGCTCGACCAACTTTGTATTGGCTGTGTGATCAAATAGTGTTTGTCGAGGGGGTGGTCGGTCAGTACCCTCCACGTGTTTTTCTTCCATGAATATACTTGGACGTCGATGACGGTGCTTTGTGGGAATTTGTACGACAGCTGCACTACTTTGTAGTCTCGTTCAACGTCGTCGTATCCGAAGCCGACATTGCGGATGATGCTGGGAAAATTAGATTTTGGGAGAATCTTGATTTTCTTGAGACTAGGGTTGCAAAGGGCAATCGGTTTGCCTGAACCCTGTTTGTAGAGGCATATCAAACCATGAACCGGTCCAGCAAAACCAGGGATTCCTTCCTTGATTTTGTTGTTGAAGAAATCTTGATACGACGGCAAGTCGTTGTACGACGACTTCCGGTTATCTAGGTGCATTATTGACAGTTTGAAAACTGAGAAATATGGGCAAGGATCATTACAGATGAACTGTAGGAAAGTTGTTTTGTGGTTGTTGTTGTTATCATTGGGTAGTTGATTTTGGAGGTGCAAATTACTGAAAGATGATGAATCGATGATGTCACGCCACGATTTGCTGACTGTTCTGAATTTCAATAGGGGTTTTACAGGCAGACCTGACAGTATTACCGTTGTAATGTCGTCGTTTGGAATTAGATCGTGATGATGGTTCGTTTCTAGGGTTTCCTGGCGTTTTTCCTTGTTCATAATTGAAGAATTTGAAGAAGAAGACATGGTGTGAATGTCTTGAAGGTTTCTTGTTTGGTTATTTAAATACAAGGGTTTGTTGGGGAAGATCTACACGAGTGCGAATCTTAGAAGGATTTTGAAACCATCAGGAGACACGATTACTCGGGAAAAGCTTACTTTGATTATTATTACTATTACTGTTACTATTATTAATAAGACTACTAGTATTATCCATATCCATATCCATATCTTATCTAAAAGTAAGACAGTCGCTTAAAATAGAAATTATATTTTTCCCGCCAAAGTATATTTCCGAATATATAAATATTTAATATAAAATCAAAATAAATGATTAGTAAATAATTTTTTAATAATATATCTAATATTTTCCATAAATAACATGCAATAAATTAGGGTTAATTATTTCCTAACTTCATAAAAAATCAATTAATTATAGAAACATTATACGTAGCAAAATTTATGGTTGATTCTATAAAATATATAATAATACATATAATATACATCATTTTATTTTACACATCTATACACACACATATAATAGTATTAGGTAGAATTTAGTTAATTAATGTAATGTTTCATGCATCAAACAGAACAGTACGTCTCTTCTGCCCATCTATTTGACATTTTCTTTTTAGAAATTAATTATATATTATTAAAAATATCACTATTTAATTTAATAATAAATTATTCATTGAATTTTGTAGCTGTAATAATTTATATAAAATCAATACCATAAAATATGGCTAATTTTTTCCTTAGACTGTTCCATGATTATCCTAATTATGTATATATTTAATTATTCTTAATTGCGGATAAATATTTCTTAAATGTTCTATAATTGATTTCAATATATATAAGGCCAATTGCAAAAAAATTCCTTAAACAATGACACTAAAATTTATGGTTAAAATGCATCGAGATATTGAATGAATATATTATATAGATTTACCATAATTAAAATATTAAATCGTACAATTTAAATTGATTAACATTACCCAATGAATAAATTCGTATAATATATAGATTCACCATATGGATGTATTAAAAGTTAATCACTTAAAGAAATTACTTGGATGGATTGTAAGCTAAAACTATATATATATATATATATTTATATAATTGTGTGTATATATAATCGTCAAATCAATATCCGTAAAAATTCAAAATATATATTGATATCGATATATGTTATATGAGTACCATAATTACTCATATACATACATACATACATACATACATACATACATACATACATATATATTAATCAATTAAATCATTAATTTGATTGACTAGAAATTGTTTAATGTAAATAAGTCATATTATAAGATTATGTTCCAATATTCCATACATTATCTACTCTTCATAATATGATTGATTTGTGTGTGATTATTTTTTTATAAATAAATAAATTAAACAAGTGCAAAATCATATAAATTAAGTTTAGATTGCCTTTTTAAAATGTTGTTTTGTTTGTTTATTTAATTTTTTTTATACATCTAACTAATCTATATATTTGAAATATGCCACATTAATACTTTAACACAATCTACTAATTAATTTTTTAATTTAATTTGGTGGCTTCCACAATGAAAATCATGTTTCTTTATTTTCAAAAGAACTTGATGATTAATATATATTTATATTTTTTTTTGAAGAACATGTTTCACATTTTTCTTATAAAAAAGTAAAAGTACGATATAACTTTTTTTTTACTTGGGATAAAGAGGGAACAGTAGGTTTTAAATATAAGACGTCTCATTTTTACACATGTATTTCCATATGAGACATCTCTGGTCTTTACCCGAAATGTCTCATTTTTACATATAGGTTTCTATCATCTGAGTGTTCCCGAGGTCTCTACTCGAGAGTCTTCTTTTTACACTTGACTTGGGTAACTACAAAAAAAATCATGATATAGCGGCCTTCTAGTCCGTCCTTAAACTTTGGAATTCCGTCGTTAGAATGATCTAACGACGGATTAGGTCCGTCGTTAAACTTTTAGTCAGGAATAGATTTAACGACGAATTTCATCGGTCGGTAGATATTAATGACAGACTTATTGACAGGCCTGTCCGTCGTTAAATCGGTCCCCATTTCTGTCATGGGGCACTTTTTATATCTAACGACCAATTTCATCCGTCATTAAAAAGGTTGAGCATTTTATTTATTTTTTTAATTAATGACGGTCGTTAATTTTTTTTTTGCATTTTCAATTTTATTCATTTGAAAATATTTTATATCGAATAAAATAGATACAAATTATTATATAAATATTTAGTTTGAATAAGAGATTAAACATATAAAAATACTTACCCAAAATCATACATAACAAAATATAAAATTTTTAAAATCATCCATAATCAAACATAAATAAAAATATCCTACATGTCTGTAGGAGGCTGAGAAGATGACTGATGATGTGAAATTTTAGTTTTAAAACTCGAATCAACTTGCAAGTGAACAAGCAAATGTAGCACAGGGTGAAACGAGGTCGAATCCATATGGAAAAAGGAAATTAAATAAGCACGTACAATGACATCGGCTCCTATTTGTTATCTAGACGATGGAAAGGATAATTGTTTGATTTAAAACTAACTAAACAATAAAACAAAGTAAATAATTGCAATTAACAAATAAATTGGGCAATTAAGGAAAGAAACACTCTCGGGGTTGGTTTTATTGGATTAATTAACACAAAATCTAATTATAATGGATACTTAATTTCCAATTCAAGATTACCAAGACGGTCTCAAATTTATTCTATATCTCCTCTCGAAGCATATAGAATATGGGGCACATGCATAGGATTATTGCCTCCAATTAATACCTAAGTGTGCTTACCAAGAGCACCAAGGATCTATGCCTCAACAACTATCTCAAACCTCTCGATTTTGTTGATAATTGCTCTTTGAATTCTAGGATCCTATGTTGAAGCTCATCTCTCGAATTTTGAATCAACATACATAATCATGCTAATTAATTATCAATTAGTTCTCACCAATCAACAATACATAACACCCATACATAATAAGAATCCAAAGCATAATCAAGAACCATTAAACATCCAAAATAAACATCATTTATATCTCATAATCCAAATAAAACCAACACCCAAGAGTATCAAAGATTTAGCTTCTCATAATTATATGGATAACAAAAATCTTTATAAGAAGGAACATGATTTTAAAAAAAATTAAAGAACAAAAGAACCCGAATGGATATTTTGGCCTTCAAATCTTGCTTTAAATTTGTTCTTCTTGCCCAATCTTCAATTCCCCTTCTTCTCTCTTCTTCTCCCAGTATTTCTCTCTCTAAAAGTGGCTAAGGGTGGAATGGAATGCCCTAATTTTGAATTGTGGTTGGTTTATATAGTGGATGAATAAAAGAATTAAAAGAAAATCAAAAATAGAGAAAAAAGATGAAAAAATTGGGAATTTAGTGCACTGGGCACGACCACAGAGGTCGCGCCTTCTTCTTCTGGCGCGGGTCGCGCCCTGACTGACTTTTAGGGCCTCTGTGTCGATGTTCACTCACGCCGCTACTGTGCGCGGGTCGCGCCGCGCGTTGAACTGGTCGGGTCACGTCAAACGGCGCGAGTGAGCACTCGAGTCGCGCCGTTTGGCGCGAGTGAGTTGCTCGGGTCGCGCCTCCGTCCCTGCTCCGACACCTCTCACGGTTTTGCTTCGTTCTCTCTCGTTTCTTGTCCGATTGAGGTGATTCAACTTGTAGCGTGCTCCCAATTCGATCCTCTATCTTCCCATGGTCTTGAATCCCTCAAAATGTCTTTTATTTATCCTCCATTTTCTGTAGAACTCAAACAAGAAACAAAAATTCCATGTCGGGAGGTTAAAAGTGCAATTTGGGTTAAAACACATGTAAAACTATTCAACTAACTTCATTTAAACCTCAAAATATTATGTCAAAACACCACTCATCAACTCCCCCCAAACTTAAAAGATTGTTTGTCCCCAAACAATGAAGAAAAGAGAATAAGGTTTAAATAATGAAATGCAGATAAAAGGATGTAAATTGCTTCAGAGATTCAAAACACATATTTGTACATTGAAGCATGATATTCAAAGATCGACAACCCTTGACAAATTATACAATGCATGGCCAAATGAACTTGTAACCTCTCTATGATATAAGATCACTCAACACTCAAGTGTTTAGGCTATAAGTGTATACACTCAAAATCAAGTCATACAAGAAGTCTACCATAGGCTTGCAATGTGTCTATTCTCTCTACTACCTATGTGTGCTTTCAAACAAGAATTATTAAGGGCTTTTTCAAGGTTGTAATGAAGGCTCTTTGGTAAGGTGGTGATTGTTTGGCTAAGTAATTCAATTAAGAACTAATCCTCAATAACCCAATTATCCATAGTAACCAAGTAGAACTACACAAACACTCTTCCACCTTCCAAGCTTTCACAAAATCTCAAAGTCTAGAAATTTTGTCATGATAAACAATATTACTTCCCTTTCTTGCTCTTTTATTTCAATGATAAAAAATGTGAACACATCATTTTGTTTTCTTTTTCTTTTCTTTTTTTTTTCAACTTTTCTCTCTCTTTTTTCTTTCAAGGTGTTCATTTCAATTTTTTTTTCGTCAGAGCTAAGAAGGGTTATTTGGTATTTTCATCTCCAAATACTCTAAAATGCACTTTTCATTTCAAGCACTCCAAACTTCACACAAGCATCAATATTCATCACTACTCATTCTCAACCCAATGCAAAATAATAAATGCAGTCCCGTGGCTCAAATGGGCTAAAAAGGGATTATAGTGTGGAAATGGTAAGATTTGGATAGAGTAGGCTAGACAAAAGATGGCCTTAAATCCTTTTCGAGTCATCAAACACACTATTGCAATCTCGAGTTAGACATAATGCAAGTTCTAGAGACAATTCAAGTATGCATGATACCACACAAGCAAGGAAAAGATTGTAAAAATAAAGCAATCTTTGGCTCAAAATCTCACGTGGGCTCAACCAAGATCAAAAGGTAATACATTTAATAATTTATCAAGGCAAATATCAACAAATCATAACATGCTTTCATGTCATTTTTCCAAATAAAACTATCTCAGCATAAGCAACATAACAACCCAATCCACACTTCAACCATTTTCAACCACAAGTCTCCACAAGATCAACAACCAAATCAAAAACCACCGATTATTGAAAGTAAGTAAACGTGCAAACAAACTAAAAATTCTAAAATTTTACCAAAATTTTAATGCAAACTACATGTAATGCAAAATAAAAAACAAACAAAAAGGAGTCCAAAATAACCACACTTCTTCCTCCCCCAAACTTATTCGGAACAAAGTACCGATAAGTTTGAAAAAAAAGGAGTGGTTTATTTTGGACGGACTTACAACCGTCAAGGCGGGTTTGGTGGCACTTGACACCACCTTAGAACTCCTTTTTTCTTTCTTTGAGGTTTAGAAGTCAAATCCGGATCAAAGATCCTATAATACTTCTTGGGCATCTCCTCTTCTTTCCTCGCTTTCATGTTCTCAATTCATGGTTTTTTCTCTTGGGCCATCTTGAATTCTTCAATGCTCTTAAACTCATCATCGATTATGGCTTCTCTCCTCATGGAAATGGGAAACACGGCTCTTGACTCATGCACTCGAAGGATAAGCTCACCTTTTTTCATATCTATCAATGCTCTCCCGGTGCTCAAAAATGGTCTCCCCAAGATAAAAGGCACATTTTTGTCCTCTTCTATATCAAGCACCAAGAAATCAATTGGGAAGATAAATTTATCCACTTTCACTAGCACATCTTCTAAGATTCCCTTCGGATAAGTTAAAGTGTGATCCGCCATTTGCAAGCAAATACTCGTTGGCTTGAGCTTCCCAATGTTGAGTTTCTTGAAGAAAGAAAGGGGCATGATATTTATGCTTGCTCCCAAGTCACACAAGGCATTCCCAAAGAATATTTCCCCAAAACCACAAGGAATGATGAAACTCTCCGGATCCTTGAGCTTTGGTGGCAACTTCCTTTGAATAATTGCACTACATTCCTCCGCGAGGCTCACAATCTCATGATCCTTTAACTTCTTCTTATTTGCTAGCATTTCTTTGAAAAACTTGGCATAATTTGGCATCCTTTCCAAGACTTCCACAAGTGGGGTATTGATGTGAATTTTTCAAAACATCTCCAAAAATTCAGTAAATTGTTCCATCATGGTATTCTTCTTCAATCTTTGAGGGTAAGGTATGGTAATAGGAACGGGAGCTAGGGGTGCCGATGACGGCTTATTTGAAGCATCCTCAACCAATTCCTTTGCTTTCCTTTTTCATCATCCTTTTCACTTTGGAAATTTTCACATTCAACTTCCAAAAATTCATCACATGGCGTTTTTAACCCATAAAAAGTTTTCAAACTCATCACGGATATAACTTTGCATTGCTCCGGGCTTTGTTGCGGCTGTTTTCCAACTATAACCTCCAATCTATCCATTATCTTCTCAATCACATCCATTTTTGTTCCAATGGTGTCCACCCGTGCTCCAATCATGTCCATCTTACTTTCAAGCTTCTCAAAGCGAACTTGGGACTCTCTCATATATGTCTCCATTTTACCCATGAATGTTATTAAAAGATCATCCATCTTGGGATTATTTTCATCATCAACCATGACATTAGTTATGACAAAGTTGGGTGGAGATTGACAAGCACTATTAGGATTACCATAAGGAACATTTGAATAATGTTGTCGGACTCCTTGATTGTAATGATTTTCTCCTTGAAAACTTTGGTTTAGGTGGCCATTGTTGCTCAATTGCTCGACATATTTCATCGCTTCAACTCCTTGAATTTGTTCATTCTTTGAGCTCAATGAAGAATGGGTGATGGCTTCAATCTTTTTATTGAGAATTGTCATTTGGGCCACCAAGATTGACAAAGGTTCGATTTCAGATGTAGGAGTTACATTCTTCGAGTGTTGCACTTGTTGTCTCTCCCCGGGCCATTGATAGGAATTTGTGGCCATGTCCTCGATAACTTTCATGGCATCATCGGGCCCTTTTCCTAACAATGAGCCACCCGATGCGGCATCTAATAGTCTCTTCATGTCTTGATTGGTTTCATTGTAAAATATGCACACTTGGTGGACAATACCAAACCCATGAGTAGGACACTTTCTCAACATTTCATGAAATCGTTCTCATGCATCATTAAAACTCTCATCATCTCATTGGTGAAATTTTGTGATCTTACCTTTCAACTTCAACATCATACTCGGAGAAAAAAATTTATATAAAAATTTTGAAACCAACTCAGCCCATGTTTTAATAAATCCGACTCTCAAACCTTGATAATATATTCGTACTTTTTCTTTTAGAGAAAATCGTTCAAGGAGTGCTCTCCTATACCGTATGATCATGCACCACCTTCAAAGCACCAATAACAAAAAGTGAAAAATAAAAATAAACAAATAATGTCTAAATTAACAATAACAACCTTATCACAATAGCACAAATTTAAAACACTAATTCCCCGGCAACGGCGCCAAAAACTTGATGGTGTGAAATTTTAGTTTTAAAACTCGAATCAACTTGCAAGTGAACAAGCAAATGTAGCACAGGGTGAAACGAGGTCAAATCCATAGGGAAAAAGGAAATTAAATAAGCACGTACTATGACATCGGCTCCTATTTGTTATCTAGACGACGGAAAGGATAATTGCTTGATTTAAAACTAACTAAACAATAAAGCAAAGTAAATAATTGCAATTAACAAATAAATTGGGCAATTAAGGAAAGGAACACTCTCGGGGTTGGTTTTATTGGATTAATTAACACAAAATATAAATATAATGGATACTTAATTTCCAATTTAAGATTACCAAGGCGATCTCAAATTTATTCTATATCTCCTCTCAAAGCATATAGAATATGGGGCACATGCATAGGATTATTGTCTCCAATTAATACCTAAGTGTGCTTGCCAAGAGCACCAAGGATCTATCCCTCAAAAACTATCTCAAACCTCTCGATTTTGTTGATAATTGCTCTTTGAATTCTAGGATCCTATGTTGAAGCTCATCTCTCGAATTTTGAATCAACATACATAATCATGCTAATTAATTATTAATTAGTTCTCGCCAATCAATAATACATAACAAGAATCCAAAGCATAATCAAGAACCATTAAACATCCAAAATAAACATCATTTATATCTCATAATCCAAATAAAACCAACACCCAAGAGTATCAAAGATTTAGCTTCTCATAATTATATGATAACAAAAATCTCTACAAGAATGAACATGATTTTAACAAAATTAAAGAACAAAAGAACCCGGATGGATGTTTTGGCCTTCAAATCTTGCTTCAACTTTGTTCTTCTTGCCCAATCTTCAATTCCCCTTCTTCTCTCTTCTTCTCCAAGTATTTTTCTATCTAAAAGTGGCTAAGGGTGGAATGGAATGCCCTAATTTCGAATTGTGGTTGGTTTATATAGTGGAGGGATAAAAGAATTAAAAGAAAATCAAAAATGGGGGAAAAAGATGAAAAAATCGGTAATTTAGTGCACGGTGCGCGACCACGGAGGTCGCGCCTTCTTCTTCTGGCGCGGGTCGCGCCCCGTAACTGAATTTTAGGGCCTCTGTGTCGATGTCCACTCGCGCCGCTACTGTGCGCGGGTCGCGCCGCACGTTGAACTGGTCAGGTCGCGCCAAACGGCACGAGTGAGCACTCGGGTCGCGCCATTTGGCACGAGTGAGCTGCTCGGGTCGCGCCTCCGTCCCTGCTCCGACACCTCTCACGGTTTTGCTTCATTCTCTCTCGTTTCTTGTCCGATTGAGGTGATTCAACTTGCAGCGTGCTCCCAATTCGATCCTCTATCTTCCCATGGTATTGAATCCCTCAAAATGTCTTTAATTTATCCTCTATTTTCTATACAACTCAAACAAGAAACAAAACTTACAAGTCGGGAGGTTAAAACACATGTAAAACTATTCAATTAACTTCATTTAAACCTCAGAATATTATGTCAAAACACCACTCATCAATGACTCACCGGCGTCCTCGAACCAACACTGCATCTCCTGCATCTGGTGGAGGAGAGCAAGCTGCTGATCCATCATTTCCTGGTGCTTCTGCTCCCAGGTCTGCTCTCACTGCTAAAATCGCTCCTCCTGTGCCTGCAGCTCCTGGATAGCGGCCTGAGAGTCATAGTTCTGAGAGCTCACTGAATCAGAATTGCTACTCCTTCGACTACGTCCAATGTGGGTAGTAGCACGATTACCCAGCCCGAAGACGCGTCACTTCTCTACGCCCATGACATCGATATAGATCGATGTTGTGTTTGGCGACACCTCAGATGAGTCGGGAGGTACCTGACTCCTCTACTCAATCATCTGACGTATATCGCCCTATATTTATTAAATAATTAAATAAAAATACACATGCATGTTAATCTGAAAATACACTTACAATAATTAAACATATAATTTGAATGCACTTACAGTGATGTGCTTTGACTTCTGATCAGAGTAGTCAGCGTCACTACTGCCATGCAATCTCATAAAGGTCTCCCACCTGACCTCACCAGCCGTGAGACCCTTATTTGACGCCTACATAATAAAATCAAGATATTAGTACTTATATAAAAATTCAACATAATAATTAATTAACTTAAAAATAAATTACAGATCAATGCTGCAGCATGAGCATGAGCACATCGGGATCCGCCCTTGTGCTTCACTATGCCAGTATCAGGGCCATCCAGCTCAGAATGTCTGTTCTTCGATGAAATCTCTTCCTTCTTTTTGACCTCCGGACTGTCCCAGTACGCCAGCCATGAGTCCCAAGCATCCTGAAGAATGCACATAGGTCGACCCTCCATCCTCTACTTCTTAAATATGTACACCATGTCCTTGTACCTCACAGCCGCCTTAGCATTCCATAATCCCCATATCATAGGAATGATAGCGGGATCCCAAGTGAACTCTTATATATTTCTTACAAGCCGCAGTGATAGCCAGTCGGATGTATATATTTCTTACAAGCCGCAGTGATAGCACTTGACACCTCATGAGCCGGCATAATCACACTTTAAATGCAAAACACAAATAAATTGTTACAAAAATTATACAAAAATATCAAAAACTACGAAAATGATAATAAAAGAAGATAAACCCATCCTCTACACGTATCGCCCGTCGGCTAGTAGGATCAACAACATGTCCTACAGAAGAACCCTCAAGATCTAAACCTCCAACTCCACCACTAAGTCCGGCAGATGACGACAAAGATGTCGTAGAGGCTCTGCTGGAGCCTCGTGAAGCACGACCACCACCTCTAGCTGACATCTGAAAAAATTTGGCAGCACCTATGTGTAAATCCTAGTCCCAAGTTCTCGACTCTACACTAATTGATCTATGTTCATCTAGTCAACCAATACCAACAAAATCAACAAAAAGTCACAATACCAACAACACAATGAAATTGAATTTATAAATTAAATAAGCAATTCTATAAAAAATTCGGCAGCGCCTATGTGTAAATTCTAATCTCATGTTCTTGACTCGACGCTAATTGATCTATGTTCATCTAGTCAATCAATACCAACAAAACCACCGAAAAGACATAATACCAACAATTCATATTTACACTCTAGACGGATCTAGGGACCCTCGTCCCAAACAAATTTAAAATTCAGTATTTTTATATATAAATAGAAGAAAATGGTTTTTTCCTTTTTAATTCTCAAATTAAATGGATAAGTAATAAAAATGATCTTTTTGAAATAAAAAGATCATTTTTATTTATAAATAAATCAATGTTCAAATAGTTTTTGATCAAATTGTACTTGCTCTAATTGTGTTAATAATAACATTCTACTTTTGAAGAAGTCTATTTTAACATAATTATTGATATCAATAATGGAAGCGGTAGTTTTATTGCCATTACTTATAAGATTTGCTAATATAAAGTTGCAATTTTAATTATTTAATTTTTTGTGATTTTTTGTGCTTAGAAGATGGGAGACAATAACAATTTCATCAACCGTAAGTATCATAGCAAATCAGAATAAAAGGTCTTCTTTTGACCGCACTTTCACAATTTTTTAATTCAATTCAAAATATTCAACTTTGATCCTCAATTTTTGTATTCAAAATAACATATTCAAAACATCCAAAGTTGATCCTCAATTTCTGTATTTTACAACATTAATTCAAAATATTCAAAATTTAGAGACAGAGAGAGATAGAGACAAACCAGGAGTGATCGGCGGAGGCGATGTGACGTCGGCGGCAGCGCTATGTCGTAGGCGACGGCTTTGACGGTGCCTACGTGTGGCCGGCAGCGGTGAGAGCGAGATCGAGAGGAGAGAGAGTCAGTTAGAGAGAGAGAGAGAACCTTACCTTATTTCAATTTTTTCAGTGAGGGCGATTGGTAGGACTGCGACGGATGTGAGTCTTGTCAGCGAGCTGCTAGGGCGAGGCTGTGAGTCTGGTCAACGAGCGGCTAGGGTTCGGAAGAAAAAAAGAACTTAAAGTGAAGCTTGATTTTGAATTTTATATCAGAAATTTAACGACGGATTGCGACTGCTATGATCCGTCGTTAATTATTAATTTTAATTTTATTATTTCAGACAAATATTAACGACGGATACAGTCCATCGTAAGTTTTTGAATTTTCAATTATTTAATTCCAGATAAAATATAACGACAGATACTGTCCGTCATTAGTATTAATTTTAATTTTATTATTTGTGCATAAAATTAACGATGGATAACATCCGTCGTTAGAATTTCAATTTTCAATTAATTAATTCCGGCAACAAATCTAATGACGGATCATATCTGTCGTTAGTATTTTACTTTTCAATTAATTAATTTCAGAAAAAATTTATCGACAATCATTTCGTCGTTAATCCGTCGTTAGGTTTAGGCGCGAAGCACTCCCGCCATTTAAAATGTCTGAAATGTTTAGCGACGGCATATCAGTCGCTAGTCGGTCGCAATTAGCGACGGAAATTATTTCGTCTCTAAGATCCATCGCTATACCGCAATTTTTTGGTAGTGGGTGTCCACACAGTCCAATAAAAACTTAGTTTAAATATTTTTATTATATTTTTTTCTTAATTGTAATTTCTAATTAATAAAACAATAATTAATTTTACATATTTTATGAGTGCACAGTGGGTCATTCCAGTTATATTTAAAAGAAAGATAGTCACTCTAATTAGTAAGTAAAAATTTTCCTACTCATTTACACTTACTCAATTTACACTTACTCAAAATATAAATATAATATTAATGTTAATTAATTGATTGATTGGAAAATAATCATCAATAAATTCGCATACATTGATTTTTATATACAAAATCATTCTATATCTAAGTACAAAATTAAATAAATGATACACTATGTATATATGTGTATATATGTACGCATATAGTATACCATATTGAATAATTATTGAATCCATACCATATATATGTATAACAAAGACTTATATGAAAAATATTCTATAAAAGTAGTATACTGTAATACACTATTCTCAATCCAAAAAATATAACATCCAAATATATTTAGATATGTATGAATATAATTTAGGGGCACACTTGTGTGAGACCACCTAACGGATTCTTGTGTTAGACGGATATTATTTAACCCAACAAAGTGCCCCCTTTTTCCTTTTCTTTTTGATTTTTTTAATGGTCTCCCCCCCTTCCCTCTTTTCTTTGATATTCAATTTTTTTGGCACAATCGTGATCTCTCTCTTTTTTTTCCTTAATTTCTTTGGTAGAAACGGCTCCTTTTCTTTTGTTTTTCTTTTCTTTAGAAAAAGCGTGCTCTTTTTTTTTCTTTTCTTTAGCAAACACGTGCTCTCTCTCTCTCTCTCTCTCTCTCTCTCTCTCTCTCTCTCTCTCTCTCTCTCTCTTCTTTTCTTTAGCAGAAACATGCTTTTTTTTTTCTTTGACAGCTTTTCTGCCCATACTTCACTACAATAGTTAATGATACTTTTCTTTCTAATTAGTGATACTTTTTTTTACAATTAGTGATACTTTTCTTTCTAATTAGTGATACTTTCTTCTGCAATTAGTGATACTTTTTTCCATAGTAATGAGACTCCACTTCACTGGTAATGATACTTCAACTCATAAATAATGATACTCATATGTGAGTTAATGATACTTCACCTCATAAATAATGATACTCCAC
Organism: Perilla frutescens; assembly: GCA_026008535.1. NCBI lineage: Eukaryota > Viridiplantae > Streptophyta > Magnoliopsida > Lamiales > Lamiaceae > Perilla > Perilla frutescens. Next base: position 44,878,568 of record BRKX01000010.1, on the reverse strand, counting down.
TCATAGTTAATAATATTTATCTATTTTGATTCGATAATTAATGTTTAATCATCAATAATATCATATTATAATCCACTTCCGAGTTAATGATACTTTATCCATAATTAATGATACTTCACACATAGTTAATGATACTTTACGAGATATATATCTAATGATACTTCACTTAATAGTTAATGATATTTATCTCAATTTGAGATTATGTTTGAACTAATACTTTTTCTTTCTAATTAGTGAAACTTTCTTCTGCAATTAGTGATACTTTTCTTCTAATTAGTGATAGTTTCTTCTGCAATTAGTGTAGAGGTAATTTTTCAAAAGGCCTAAAGTAACGCGGCCCAATAGACATGCGGTCGAACAATATGACCTCGAGCACGAGGTCGAATGTAAATAAGGAATGTAAGATCGAGGAGGTCTGATATAAACATCCGCAAGGAAAGGAGATTGAGTCAAATTATAGAAGTCATTAGGGAAGAGACCCAGTCAAAACCTTTCAACGGATAAGGCTGGACCTAGTATCAATAAAACTAACCCCAAAAATGGGGGAAATCAGTTGAAAGCTTCTTATAAAGGACTTGATCGATCACAACCGAGGGGGGGGGGCGAACACCCACATCCAACTTCAACTTTTGACCTCTACTGTAGAGGCCTCTTTTTTGTGAAGGCCCAGAACCCAGGCCCATATTCATCCGAGGTCGAGAGGTTGGGAAGTTGAGAGGTCGAGAGGTCGAATGCTCTATAGCCAAAGTCAAGGGGTCCAGGGCAGAAGTCAAGGTCGGTCAGAATTCAAACCGGACGACCAGGTCAAAGCCCGCTACAGATAAGGGGGAGACTCTTTCAAAAATCCTAAAAGGGATAAATGTTATTCCCAAAATATTGGAAAGGGGATTGGAAGCTCTCTATATATATCATTAAGGCAATGTTTGGTATACTGGTACGGATATACCCACATTAATAAAATCTGGATTGCTTTGAAAGATAATTGCGTATTAGCTATTTTAATTGTGTGTTTGGTTATTAAGATAAATATACTAAGATTGTTTCACACATATGTTTGGTACATTATTTTATTTGGTAGACTAAGTTCTGGAATGAGTAAATTAGTTTAGGCAATGTTTGGTAGCCTAGATAAAGGCATATATACTAAGATTGCTACGCCAGAAACTGTATCCGAGGGGGGGCGTCGGATACATTATCCAGCCAAATCAGTAAATTACACCCCGGGCCTCGCGTTAAGACCGGGCCTCGCGTGAACGAATAATGGCTACCAAACACACGGTTCTTGCTGGATACCTATACTAATATACCTTTATCCAGGCTACCAAACATTGTCTAAATGAAGTCTTGGCATGAGATATACGAAAAATGGTAGAAACATACTAGAACTAGATTGCATTACCCTCTTCAACTCAATAGCTTTATTTAATTTAATCGCTTTCTTCAATTCGTACATTTTTCCCAATCTCGATTCTGACTTGAGCGTCGGAGTCTGTTCGATCATCAAGCCCCTAACGGTTCTTTGGCTTCATGTGTTTTTTGTCTTTGTTTTGTAGATCGTCGGAGCCCAAATCCAGACAAAATTAATTGTAAAATTTTGATTCTACAATTTGGCGCCCACCGTGGGGCTCCGATTGATACTATAAGGCAAAAGACTTCCTCTTTAGTGACTGATTTTACAAGATTTAGGGTTGCAAGCCTCTATCAAAGGGTTTTCCCTCCCTATTCTGTCTATTGTGCCTAGAACTCGAAGGAAACCCCTCCAAAATCAAACCGAGTTTCTTGAAGGAGAACCAACCCAAAATCTGCTCCACTTCTCAAAATCGGAAGACCTTAACCAGCTAGGGTTTGCATCTCATCCTTGGTAGCAGACATCTAGGGTTCCCGTCAACCCTTCACAGCGGCGATGATTTATTCAAAGTCATCTCCTCCCGGTGACTATTTTCTAAACCATCAGGGTCGCGAGCGGTGACAGAGCTATTCCCAGCGATTGGACCCACATACCAAAGGTCTAGCAAAGTCGGCTATGGTGAAGCCTGATTGGAAGCTTGTCCTGGTCATCCCGACACGCTCCAGTGCAGGGTATGAGGCGCGATTGTTCGTTAGTTCAGTTGAAATGCTGCTATCAATAATCTGGAAGGGGTAGTCTCCCTGCTCGTTATAACTTGCTCAATAATCTGAGGTACACTTTGCTCATTATTTGGTGTTAGCTACTGGCTTGTTAAAAATTGTAGCAAGATTAGTTGACTACCCCGATGATGTCGGAAAAAGGGAGTCAAATGTGTTTAATAAAAATAATTCAGAAAATGGCTTCCCCGATAATGATCGGAAAAGGGGAGTAAACGATCTATCTATTCGTTATTATGTGTTGTGAATCATATGCTAGCCCTTTCTATGTTTAGATTCAGTTAAAATCCTGATATATTGCAATTATGGGCTATATTTCCCTGTGTTCTGCACTTAAAATGAAGAAAACGCGCTGATGTACTAGTTTAGTGTTAAAAAGGATTAAAGGTGCTTAAATCGACTAATTTCTATTAGATTAACCCTCAGTTGCAAACTGCAGGGGAACTGTTAAGTTTTCCTTTGCCTGCTATTTCTATGAGCTTTGGCAGCATGATACACATGCTTAAGTGTGCTTAAATTTCTTGTCAAAGGCACTACTTTATCATGGTTATTCACTAGGCTGCTACTGCATCACATGCTCTTTAGTTAGCCTAGTGGAATTGTGTTTTATTTGTGCCAAAAATCCTAGGCAGGTGGCTGCATGTTACTTATGCTTTGATTTCATGTCTAAGGTGCTATATTATCATGATATAGTGCTAGGTTGGCTGCTGAATTGCGTGTCATATAATTATGCCTAGTGGGAATTAAGGTTAATCATATTAAATCACCTAGGCTGGGTTCGGTCAACCCTTAGCAGATGCCTTGTTCACCATGTTTTAGATGCATTGTATGCATTATTTGTATGATATATCTGCTCTAAATATCCCCTAATGTACTATAAGAACATGCATAAGTTTTGATTGTCTTCTCATGTGCTGTAGTGCTGTAAAGTATATTCAAGCACATCAATGTTTCCAAGCATGAAAACAGTTGTTTTAAGGGTGATACCTCATATCTTTGACTAGAATTAACCTACTGCTAGTCTTTTGTTGTTGTTTGCTGCTTAAAATGTCTTATATAAATGCTGAGTTGCTGCAAACATACTTTAAAACATTTGTCTCAAACAATCTGCTGGCCTGCTGCCTCCTTGTACACATTGTGATATCAAAGTTGCTACCTGGCCCTAAATTTGCAGGGGATTGGTGCTGTCTAACCCACTATTTTCTGCTCTTATTGAGTAAATGTGTGAATTAATGCAAACAAGGGTTACTTATATAAGCCTGTTGCATGTTTTCTGCTCTAAGCTGTGTGATCAAGCATCTATTTATATGTAATTAAGCATAAAAGCCTGCTGTTAGCATTGGCTGCTCAGTTTTGTAATTTGATCTAAGCATGTCTCCAAGCCACAGGAATTACCTGCTTTCTGCTCCTTTCATTTACTTATAAGGTTGCAGCTTTTGTTGTAACTTATGTGCTGATTGTTGTACTAAAAATGTCTTCTAAGTTGCTGCATACATGCTGCTTAGGCTCAGTGGTAAAAAGGTCCAATCAGTAGTAAAAATGTTCAATCATTACTATGCTAAATCATGCTAAACCTGCTGGACTCACATTAATCTCCTGCTAGGCTAAGATTTCTGGTGTCTTTGAGTTGTTCTACTATAATTGAGGCTCTAAATAGACCCTGTTCGAGATGTGTGCAATCCTAATGCTGCCTATCTTGCTAAAGCTGCTTGAGGTTCCTGTATCGACTGTTCTATAACCACCATTCAGAGTTTTTTAGAATTCTCCTACTCTATAATGTGTTGTGCACTGTTTGAGTTTTAATTATGTACTGTTGTTACTGTATGCATATACCAGATCTATGTATGCAGCTATTACGGCCTCCTCTAGTCTACCACATTGCTTTTTCTACTGTGAAATCTAGAGGCAGAGGGGCTGCATTGCTCAAACAAGTTACTATTATCCTACTACACATGCACAGGTTTTGTTAGTCTAAAGGAATCTAAATGCTGAAACTACTATTACTCAAACCTTTAAATGTTCCATACCTGAATTAAATCTGAACTAATCCAACAATGTTCAAAATGCATATGTATGTTTGGACCTGATTTAATCGCTTGTATAAGCTTGGAAAACACTCACCTTCTTCTCTAAAAAGGGAAAGATCGACTAGCTGCTCCATGAAGGCTTGCTCTAGAGTGTAGAGGAGCTGTACAGGAATTGTTGGGATTACACTTACCCTCCTCCCCAAAGGAGATGGACTTGTGGTGTTGTCTGCCTTGCAAAATTGCTTGGGAAGGAATGACAAGTTGCTCTTAATCGATCTCTTGCTCTCGAGTTGGGTGCTTTCATAGCACTCTCTGTTTGTTGTTCTACTTTTACTTGGATCTATGTTCCTTTAAAGTTTCATCTGCTGCGTGTGTTCAGGGATATAAAGAATGCTATATGCTGAATCTCTAACACCTGAAATAGTAACACTTGAGGTCAACCTGCTGAAACATGTTCTAAGAGAGCCTGGCTACTCTTAATTGATAATTTAGACTAGTATTTAGGGCTGCCTCTGCTGCTCCTGCTAAATCTGTCTGAATTCTATCAACTATCTGCTCTAATGAGATTTAACTACATTAAATGTGTAGCCCTTAATCTACACCCTAGGCATGTTAAATCTGAACGGGTTCTTGAATTTATGACATATTTGCTGCATTATAGTTATGGAGAAAAATGATCGAATCTTATTGATATCCTGCTCATTTGTCTTGATTTGTGTTCGAATTTTATTAAGCTCGAGTTGGTAAATCTGAGGATTCTATTCCTCAACCAATTTTTCTCATTAATTTAGCTGGTAAACATTGTTGCAATGGTCTACTAATCCTCGTGTAATTGTCTTGTTCTGCAATGCAACTAACCCAATTTGTTTCCCTTGAAATTGGCAATAAAATGGAGAGTGTTAACTAAAAATCATTGTTACTATAATTTATGTCGAGTATTAGTACTCTCTTTATATTTCAGCTTGCCATCCGTCATGCTTCCATGTTTCTGCAAAGTGGTTACTTGCGAAATATAAAAGGAATTCCTTATATTCCTACCAAACTGAATGACTATAAGCTTTTAGGAATGAGGGTTCTTGAGTTTCGATGTTCAATACTTCTGCATCAATAATTGTATATTTTACTCGATTCTACCATTGTGAATATATATGTTTGCAAATTTCTTCAAAGCCTTTACATCGGCTGCCAAAGCCTCGACTTATTCAGCTCGTATGTTGAAGTACTATGTTCAAAATAAAAGTCTTGCTCTCAAAGCCTCGAGCTCCCCCGGACTCACCTTCGAGTCTGGAGCTCCCTCCAAAGGCTTGCTCTCAAAGCCTCGAGCTCTCCCGGACTCACCTTCAAGTCTGGAGCTCCCTCCAGAGGCTTGCTCTCAAAGCTTCGAGCTCCCCTAGACTCACCTTCGAGTCTGGAGCTTCACGAGGCATGCTCTCAAAGCTTCAAGCTCTCAGAACCCGCCTTCAGGTCTGGAGCTCCACGAGGTCTGCTCTCATGACCTCGAGCTCTCCCAGGACCTGCCTTCAGGCCTGGAGCTCCGTGAGGTCTGCTCTCACGACCTCAGAAGCTCCCCCAGGACCTGCCTTCAGGTCTGGAGCTCCACGAGGTCTGCTCCTCGCAAGCTCCCTAGGACCTGCCTTCAGGTCTGGAGCTCCACGAGGCTTGTTCTCATGACCTCAAATTCTTTTTTGGTCTGCTTTCGAAACCTTAACATCATTTCAGGCCTGCTCTCATGGCCTCAAATTCTTTTTAAATCTGCTTTCAAGACCTTGACATCATATCAGGCTTGCTCTCACGGCTTCAAATTCTTTTTAGATCTACTTTCAAGACCTTGACATCATTTCAGGCCTGCTCTCGCGGCCTTCATTAGAGGCTTGCTCTCAGAGTGTCGAGCTCCCCCAGACCTACCTTCAGGTCTGGAGCTCCACGAGGTCTGCTTTCAAAGCCATGAGCTTCGTTAAACCTACCTTCAGGGTCTGATACTTCCCGACGCTTGCTCTCAAGGCCTTGAACTCATTTTTGAGCTTGCTTTCGAAATATAGAACTCTCTCGGGCTTACTTTCATAGTTTCAGACTTATGAAGACAGTCACGATGCTGTAATCGATGAAATCAGATTCAATGTCTGACCTTCGTACAACAAAGCTCGAACAATGAGGAGCTAATTGTAGAAGTAATTTTTCGTAAGGTTGAAAGTAACACGGCCCAATAGACATGGGGTCGAACAATACGACCTCGAGCATGAGGTCGAATATAAATAAGGAATGTAAGATCGAGGAGGTCTGAGATAAACATCCGCAAGGAAAAGAGACCGAGTCAAAGTTCTAGAAGTCATTAAGGAAGAGACCCAGTCAAAACTTTTCAACGGATAAGGCTAGACCTGGTCTCAATAAAACTAACCCCGAAAATGGGGGAAATGGGTTGAAAGCTTCTTATAAAGGACTTGATCGATCACAACCAAGGGGGGAGGGCGAACACCCACATCCAACCTCAACTTTTGACCTCTACTATAGAGGCCTCTTTTTTGTGAAGGCCCAGAACCCAGGCCCATATTCGTCTGAGGTCGAGAGGTTGAGAGGTCGGGAGGTCGAGAGGTCGAAGGCTCTATAGCCGAAGTCAAGGGGTCCAGGGCAGAAGTCAAGGTTGGGCAGAATTCAAACTGGACTACCAGGTCAAAGCCCGTTACAGATAATGGGAATACTCTTTCAAAAACCCTAAAAGGGATAAATGTTATCCCCAAAATATTGGAAAGGGGGTTGGAAACTCTCTATATATATCATTAAATGAAGCCTTGGCATGAGATATACGAAAAACGGCAGAAACATACTAGAACTAGATTGCATTATCCTCTTCAACTCAATAGCTTTATTTAATTTGATCGCTTTCTTCAATTCGTCCATTTTTCCCAATCTCGATTCTGACTTGAGCGTCGGAGTCCGTTCGATCGTCAATCCTCTGATGGTCATTCGGCTTCACGTGTTTTTTGTCTTTGTTTTTTAGATCGTCGGAGCCCGGATCCAGACGAAATTAATTGTAGAATTTTGGTTCTACAATTAGTGATACTTTTTTCCATAGTAATGAGACTCCACTTTACAGGTAATGATACTTCAACCCATAAGTAATGATACTCATATGTGAGTTAATGATACTTCACATCATAAATAATGATACTTGAGTTTTTGATACTCCACTCATATTTAATGACATTTATCTGTTCTTGATTCGATAATTAATGTTTAATCATCAATAATATCATATTATACTCCACTTCCGAATTAATGATACTTCATCCATATTTAATGATGTTTCACATCACAGTTAATGATACTTCACCGGATATATGTATCGAATGATACTTCACTTAATAGTTAATGATATTTTGCCAAATTTATATATAATGATATTTATCTTCCTAGTTAATGATACTTCATTTCATAGTTAATGTTACTCATACATCTTGTTATTGGTTTGATAATTAATGTTTAATTAATTTATTTTTTGAAATAAAATGTATTTAAACATGTATAGTGCACTTGATATACAATAATTATTAAAATAAAAATAAAAAAGAAAAGAAAAAAGAAACGAACAAAACGAGAAGAAAGAAAAGAGAAAAAAAGAAGAAAGAAGAAAAAAAACTGGGCAATTACCCGAAAAAATAAAATTCTGCACAGGCGCGTGTGGGGGCGCGTGTAGTTCACACGCCTGCGCGTGAAAGCGGGTTTTGGACGGATTTGGGTATTATTTAACCTGTTTAACGTAAGAGACCTGTTAGACGGTCTCATACAAGTTTTTGTCTATAATTTATGTCATATCATATGTATAGATTAATATGTATATTCAAATCATATATCATATGTGATGTATGATTTGGGACGAATCCAATTTATACCATTTATGTATCTTTTTGTCATGCTTTTAAATATAGCTAGATAAGGTATGCAATGCATGTCTCTAATCCAAATCTATATTCTTCTTATAATTCGCTTGCATTTTAATAAATCATTCCGTTCCGATTCATATATATCCTTAAAAGCCCTTTTTCAGTTTGGTTGAAATGGTTAAAGAAACTGGCAATTCCATTTGTGAATTGGTATTGAAATTAAGAAATTGGAAGGCCATACGGTAAATCAAATTTTAAGATAGTTTTCCATAATGTCATTGGTGGGCCGACCGTAGACATAGCACCATGAGATTATCAAACCTCATGCAGTTGAAGATCGATTTTGTGTAAGATGGTTTCTACATCTTTCAAATTTTTGACGCAGAAAGTAGTAATATGAAATCATGGATAATTATACATTGTTATTTTTTTATGCATATATGGATGGATGATTTGTAGTGCACTACATTGTCGAGTAAAAAAATAGTTTTCATTTGTATTACACTATAATAATAATAATAATAATAATAATAATAATAATAATAATAATAATAATAATAATAATAATAATAATAATTTGCAATAAATTATTATTTTTTCTATTTCAATTTCATCATTTGAAATAATTAAATAATTATATTTTTTTATACATGTCATATATTCAAAGAAATCAAATATTCTATAATCATGGATAATTATGCATTATTATTTTTTTATGCATATATGGATGGATGATTTGTAGTGCTCTATATTGTCGCTTAAAAAAATAGCTTTCACTTGTGTTGCACTATAATAATAATAATAATAATAATAATAATAATTTTCAATAAATTATTATTTTTTCTATTTCAATTTCATCATTTAAAATAATTAAATAATTATATTTTTTATACATGTCATATATTCAAAGAAATCAAATATTCTATAATCATGGATAATTATACATTGTTATTTTTTATGCATATATGGATGGATGATTTGTAGTGCTCTACATTGTCGCTTAAAAAAATAGCTTTCATTTGTATTGCACTATAATAATAATAATAATAATAATAATAATAATAATAATAATAATAATAATAATAATAATAATTTGCAAAAATTTGGTATTTTTTCTATTTCAATTTCATCATTTAAAATAATTAAATAATTATATTTTTTGTAAATGTTATATATTCAAAGAAATCAAATGTTGTATAGTCGTGGACAATTATACATTGTCATTTATAAAATCGTGATGTTGAAAATATTCCAATTCGATCTTTCTAACATGGATTTTCATTAGTTCTTAAAATTTAATATTCTTTTTGTTTGTCATAACTATATATACAAAATTGATCTTCTTGTCTAATTAATTAACACATGTGCATATCATTTTATTAATTTTTTAAAATTGAACACAATATATAAAATTAAAAAATAATCATAATATTACAGATCTAAAGAATAATAATTACTTGTGCATCGCACATGAGAAATACTAGTATAGAACAAGCTAAAATTTGTCCAAATTCATCTCTCCTATAAGTGTGAAAGATGTCGGGATTATGGATATTTTTTGATAAATACGTCAACATAAAATGTGTATATCATTTTTTCGATAATCAGTTTTCTAGTAGTTTGGATTTTGTAATTTATTGAAATTATGATAATTCATGGATATATTTTGACACTTTTACATGTTCATCTATCAACAACGTCGATGATGATTTATTGAGTGGTAACCATTTTCTGTGATAAATGTAATCTTAAGGATATAACTAGAACTTATAGTTATTTATGTGTTTCTTATGTTTGTTCCAATTATGTTTCTTAATTTTGTTAGATTTTCGGTTCACTTAATTAATTTGAACATTGAAATATAGGTATAAGTTATGAAATCGACACAGTACTAAACCCTTAAATTTTATGGAACACGGAATTAAGGCCTACTTAATAAAAGTTTTTGTTAATTAGCGGCAACAATGTAATATCAAAATATTGTGGCATGCATGTTATTCATAAGGTAGTTTGTTATTATTAGTTGTAATATTATAGATATATATGATCTTTTTTGTAACACTGTGAATATGAAAAAAAGGATCATGGGCTTACAAATTGTGACATTCTTACACAACTTTTTACATGTTCTATCGATTCATCTTACAAAGTGTTTTTTAACATATTTTATACATAATACAATGTTTTTTTTAAGAATGTGTCTATAGCAATTATTTTGTAAAGACAAGTCCTATTCTCTCTCTCTCTCTCTCTCTCTCTCTCTCTCTCTCTCTCTCTTTTTTGTATTGCTATTGTTTTCACATAACTAAAGGGTATGTGTTGATAACTGTTATTATAATCTGAAAACCATGTAATAATTCACAAGAGAGTGCAAAATTACTAATAAGAAACTATGGTATAATATATATTCGTGGATTTGCATCCCATTTAACTTCATTAATTATGTATTAGCCAATTCATTTCATTAATTTATCCACTGTGAACATCAACGCTTTCACATCAAATATGAATAAGTTAACTAAATAATCCATTATAACTTGGAAACGCCTGAAGATCTTATCAACTCATGACAGTACTTTATCATGCATTTTTTTTCATGTTTTGCATTGAGTGAGTTTGTTTGTTAGTATTGTGATGAATTAATGCATTTGACTAAATAAATAGAGTATATATGCTTAGAGGTATGCATATATGCCTAAAATTAACATTAATATTGCTACGATTATGGCGATCGTACGTGTATGAGTGCTTTTAGTTATATATTTTTTTCACAAGATATATAAAACAAAATATATATTTAAACAACACAATTGTCAAAGTTTACATTTTTATGGTAATGTAATGTAAGGAAGAGACATGAGGTTTTTGAAATTGTGATCATATTTTAATAAGTTAGTTTTAATTAGTATAAATATCTTACAATGCATCGCATGAGTATAATACTAGTTAATATTATTTGAGAGAAGAATCTGAATATTATTGGTTAAATGAATAAATTGTGTAAAATTAACAACTACAGTAAAACCTCTATATAATAATACTCTATATAAGAATAACCTCCTTATAGTAATAAAAAGTTATGGTCCCAACTCGGGACCAGTTATAAATAAGAATAACCTCTACATTGTAATATTCCGATGTTTTTTTAACACCATTCTTAAGAAATTTACCTCCATATAGTAATAAAATGACATTAAATTCCAAATATATTTAAATATCTATATAAAATATCTACAACTATTTAACTACATATGTTACATTAAACTTAAGATTGTATGAAATACTTATCTAAAATTGCTTGTGGTAATGCTTTAATTTTTCGGGTTAATACCACATCATTTAACTTGTACGTTAGAAGTAACTTATCAACACAACACCTTCTTATTGAATCCAAAATATTTTTCCAGCTTGTCCAACATATATGCTTGAAACTTCATGACACGAAACTTTTTCTATTTCTACACTATCATCATCTGGATTATCACCTTATGTTTCTTGCTTTATTCATGTAATGATATCTTCTTCGGTCAGAGCATACACTACTTGTTGCTCATTTGAATGATCGAGGAAAATATCCATATCCATTATTGTAATGAAGTTCTTTTATCCGATTTCTCAAATCTGCAACCATTCTTTGATCATCTTCATCTAATTTTTTTGTAACTTCTAAGTCATTGACACAATCAATTTTTTTTTTCATTTCCTAGATACGTATATTCATTAGCACATGAATGAATCTTATATACCTTTTAAATTCATGTTTTTAAAATATGAAGGGATATTTTCAAGTGTTGTATAATCTATATTAATTTTTTTCAAAAAAAATATTTTTTTATATGTAAACTCTATATAAGAATAACCTCTCTATAGTAATATTTTTCTCCGGTCCCAACAATATTACTGTATAGAGATTTTACTGTATAAACAATAATGAAAACCTAATAGAATAATTGCTCAAGGATTGGTGATCCGCCGTCCAAATTCTATTAGAGTAAGGAAATAAAGAAATAGCAAATAATATCCTAATTTAACGTAAAGTAAATATTAATGCAACTAATTAATTACAGTAATTCCTTAATCTCTATGTATAGTAGAAGTCTTCATGATATCAGATTCCTTAATAATTATTTTGTTAGACATAATTTCCCTGATAGCCCCCCCCCCCCACCAAAAAAAAAGAGTACTGATTTACAACCATAAGAATTAGCGCTAATCAAATCAATGCAAATAAGACTAGTAAATCAAGTATCGTATCCACATGGATTACAATTATGATTTACACAAAGTACTAAGCTAATAGATTCCTATTATCCAGACTATCTAATTTCTTAAGTGAATTGTTTCTAGGTAAAGAATTAAAATTAAACTATTCAATTCAGTAAAGAACGAGACAATTATAAACTAAAGAGTAAATTTCATTTTTGGTCTTATTAGAATATGGTTAAAATACTTTTAGTCCCAAAAGTTATATATATAGGGTTATGGACGTCGAATTATGGACGTTTTTTTCATTATTTTTAGAGTTCTATTTTAATTTCCAATTCTTGTACCAATACTCTACTACCCAACTAGAAAAGTTCTGATATGGAAAGTGTTTTAGAAGAACAATTCGTGTCTATATTCAGACCCGATCACAACAGTGATGATATTTCAACTGATGTATATAATGCACATGTTGATGAATATGAAGAGAATGCTGATCATAAACTCGATATTATAATTAGAATTTGTAATCGTAGTTGCACTGTGGATCACAAACTCGAGATTATAATTAGAATTTGTAATATTGAGGCACTCTACAGATAGAGGAATACATAGAGTTGAACATAATTGATCACAAATTATAAAATTCTACTTTTATAAAGTTAGAATTTGTATTCGTAGTTGCAACGTGGATCATAAACTAGAGATTATAATTAGAATTTGTAATATTGATGCACTATTGATAATAAATTATATAATATTCTACTATTATAATCAAAATTTGTTATTTTAGTTTGTAACATTTTATTTCCGGTAATTTAATTTCTTATTGAATTAGAAATTAGTGTAAAGACATGATTATCTATTTATTTATTTATTTGATTGCACAATCTTTATAAAATCTGGAGATATGTATTAGTATAAATTAAAATATCTTTTGAAATTAAGCGTATCCATTTTTTATAATTAAATATATAATCTCTAATTATTTATGAGAGAGATTATATTTGAATTTTTGTATTAATTTGAATAATTTCTCACTAACATACGCAGGAAGGACAACATAGTAAAAATAAAATATTCACTAATTAACCTAATTAACTTATTAATAAATACAATTTATTTAATTACTAAAAATTCCAATTCTGACTAGCCAGAATCTGGCTGACTAGCATTACTGCCTAAAAAAACCTAGCAAATTAACATAAATCCCCCAAGTATAGCGACCAACTAATTTTATAACGTTAGAAAAATCACATCTAAAATTTGCATACAAAAAAAAGGGCCAAAGCTTTGTTACTCTTTTCATTATTTTGGTTTGATTTAAAAGTACTCAAATGAAATTAAATTTATTAATATTCAATTAAAATTGAGAAATATTAGGTTAATTTTTACGTTTCAGTTTTTGTTTTCCCAATCCAATTCCATTCAACCAATCAATAACATTTTAATTTAATGGCAAAATTATTTCAATGGAAGAGAAGCAAATCTTTTTATCTAACTATGCAAACTACTATGGAAACTTCTACGGCAATGCTCTGGCTGTTTTTTTTCCTGCTGATTTTAAATGAGATTTTTTAAGTTTTTAATTGGCTACTATTTTTGGGGGATTTATGTTAATTTGCTAGGGTTTTTTAAGTGGTGGGGCGCAATTATGACCAACAAAATAATTATTATATTTTAATTAATTATGGGAGCTTCAAAGAGAAAAATAGAGGTTGTGAATATAATTTCCCTTCGATTAATTATGGTTTGAAAAACATCACTAAGTGTGTATATATCTGAATGGAATCCTTGATCTAGTCCAAAGTTTTATGTGCTAACAGTAAAATTGAGCAGTTTTAATACTCCCTCCGTTTCTGAATAAGTGTCATTCTAATATTTTAATTTTATTTCAAAATAAATGTCATTCTACAAATTCGAGACATAAAATTTATATTTTTCGTACATTTTCCCTCATTTAATGCATTCAAAAATATATATTTAACTCATTTAATGTATTCACAAATCACACAAGGATATATTAGGTAATTCAATTAATTTATTAATCTATGTGCATTCATCTAAAATAACACTTAATTAGAAACGGAGGGAATAATATTTTTCATAAAAATAAAATTTATTATATTATAACTAATCCTATTTAATATTTATCGCTGAAAATTGAAATTTTAAAAAATTATATACCCTATGTTTGGAATAATCAACCCTAAAAATCAATTATATTAAGTAAAAAATGAAAATTAAATACTAAAAAGTAATTATAAACTAATCCTAAATAATAATGTAAATCAAACTAAAACAAATTCAAATTGAAGAAAAAATGAAAGAAAAACTAATAATTTTAATATTTTGTACACGGTTGACATACACAAGTTTTGGAGATGAGGATCTCATGTGGTATATATCATATGACACTCTATATAATCTTTTAGTGATCCACCTAATGTCAATTTTTTAGGTTTTGATTAATTCTTTTTCTTCGTTTATATTTTTAGTTTTTTCATTTTTTGTTTGATATATAATTATTAAATAGGGTTGGTTTTATCATGATTTGTATTTATTGTTATTTTTCAATTTATAGTTAATGAATGTGTTTATAATATTATTCTAATAATATAGTTATTATTAAATTTAATTTTGAGTGCTGTACACAAGATGAGACGGGAATTGTTGATAAATTGATAAAATGTCAATTAGATCAATTGGTAAGAAATTAAATGAAAATAGAAAAACAACTAACATTAGGCCGGCCGGGGAAGAGTATTCGATATACACAACTTTAGATTTTTAACCAAACTAGGTGCATTGCAAGTGGAACATTTAATTTTTTACATTTTATGCAACACTCCATCCAACGTGTGATCCCCTCAAAACTCCGGGCTAGCAAGTAGCAAAGTTTGAACTTTTTCAAACATACATGCATATATTTTCACAACATCATATCATAAAACGTTAACATATATTATTATTTATAAGTGAAAATACTAGTAATTAAAATAAAACTCCATGCTCTTCCTTCTTTGCAGCATGAGGAAACGTTATTATATCATAATATTAAATAAAAATTCACATGAAAACGTACGTACCAGAAAATTAAACTGTTGTATATATATTTCTGCTTCTTCAGACTATCAGTACCCACACAATATTCCTAAGGTGAAAGCAAAGTTACTTTATACTCAACAAACTTTAAAGCCTTGGTTGCAGGTATCTCAAAACATTCAATGGTTTTTTCAGCACAATAATCATAAAATATCAGCATCTCCTTACCCTCGGAAAAGGAAAAATGCTTTAAAACCACACAATCAGTCTTCCACAGAGCCATCACACTCCCTACTCCTCAAAACGGTCCAACACTCTTCACATGAATCCATTTCAATTCATTATCCCCATCAAATTTCGCCTCGAATATCCTCAAATATAGTCTATCCGTTGCACACATCTTAGCTCTTCCCGGCCCTAGACGTCAGGCTTCTAAAACATTCCGGTATGGCCATGCTCCCAAACACCTCATTCTTCATGTCCTTCTTGAATATATAATGAGGCATGCAAATTCACATGTATATTCTTCCTGCTTTTCTAAGATACGATAGCAGGCATTAGAAAACATATTTACAGCTAGCATAATGAAAATTCACATGCATGAAATTAAAACAGAAATTTAAACGCCATATTCCTACTTCTTTAGATACTTTCAGCTGCTAATTAATTAATCCCACTACTTGGGAAGGCCAAATTGTCACCTCGATCAACTAGGCCACCCAGTACACATTCCTACGGTGAAATCAAGCTTCCTTTATACTCAACCATCTTGAACATAGACGCGGTTTTCGGTTTCTCGTACGTTACTACATATCCTCGATCACAATAATCATAAATATTGCATCTTTTCGAATGCTTCAAAACCACACAATCACTCTTCCACAGTGTCATCGGCCTCGGCAATCTACCAAACGGTCCGAAACTCTTGACAGGAATCCATTCCAATTCACTCACTTTCAAATTTTGCCTCAAACTTCCGTGGTGAAACACCACCACCAATATCATAATCAAATAGCACAAACGAATCTTCCGTTGCAAAAATCTTAACTTTTGTGGAAATCGCACAATTGAAAGTCCGAAACACCTCATCCTTCATGTCAAACGACAAGATCTTATCAAACACTTGCCAGTGGGCAAAGGAGCCAGTTTTGCACGTAGATTTTATGGGTTTAATTTTGTGGATGTACAGTTCTTCATCAGGAATATTGCTGTCGCCGGCCAACTCCCTCCACGAATTCGTCCTTTTTGAATATACATGGGCATGCAGACGACGGTGTTCGCGGCAGGACATCAACTGCACTACTTTGTAATCTTGTGCAACGTTGTCGAAACCGATTCCGACCTCGCGAGAGTTGATAGTGGATAAGCATGAAAAATAGCAAACTGGAGATATTGGTAGAGTCTTTATCTGACCTAAACTAGGGTTGCATACGGCAATGGGTAGATTGATCAAATAAGGTTCATCCAATCGCGGGCAGTGGAAGCAGATGAGACCCTTAACCGGTCCAGCAACCCTAAGGAAAAAACTGTGGTAGGAGTAGGGCTCGGACATGTAGTCCTTGAAGAATTCCTTGAATGCCAGGAAGTCATTATACGACTTCCAGTTGTCTAGGAACTTTATTGACAGTTCCCAAACTCCACTTTGGAGAAAACTAAATTGTACAAATACCGTATCATCTTTGTTGTTGTTGGTGGCCTGTTGCTGGACGTGCGATTTTCTGAAAGTGGGTGAATCGATGACGTCTCGCCAGAATTTGCAGACACTTCTGCATCTCAAAAGGGATTTTACCGGTAGATTCAAGAGTATTTCTGTCACAACATCTTTGTTTGCCCAAGAAGAAGCCATTGCGCGCCGCGGAGAAGGGATGCGGTGATTAGGGTAGTAATTAATTGTTGGAAATAAACTTATATTTAGCCCAATAAGATTAATTGGCCTTTTATTTTCATCCATATTAATTAAATATAAATATGATTTGGTAACACAGTTTTTTCCTTGGTAACACACTTTTCTGGCCATGAGACCTGTGACAAATCATATTACCTTCCATGTTCTACTATCAATTTTTAATTATTTTTGTCTCTGTTTCTTTTCATGGATTTTATTTTTTTGTGTTTTAATTAGTTTAATTTTATACGTGTTGGTTGGGAGTCATTCTACCCCATAAGAACTTATTATAATTTTTATGATTTAATTGTTTATTTTTAATTAGTTATCATTGAAAAAAAATTGACCGTGGAACATGGACTGACTGGCATTTTAGTGGCTCGTTTGTGGGCGGAGTAATGACGTCTTATTTATCCCGTAATTCTTGACCCCGATATCAACATGTCATAATTTTTAAATTGCTTTGCGTCATTAAACCAATAAAAAATATAATATAATAAATTTTCGAGATGCTACATATAAATAAATTTATTCCAACATGATTGATAAGTAGAAAAATATATGAGAATTGAATTGGAGAAAAAGTAATTTTATTGCATTTTATATTTTTTTAGTTATCTTATTTTTGGATCAAGAACACTTCATTGTATTTTTTATCAGTTATTTTAGTGACTTTGGAGATGATCCACGGCTTTAGAGGAGATACACATTAGAGTTGGGTTTTAAAATACATTTTTGGACCTAATCCCATTGATCTAAATAAAGACAATCCACACAAAAGAGAAGAAGTGGCAATTACATTTGTTAGCATTGATTAGTTTTAATTGGAAATGAACGTGTCGTTGTTCTTAGGAGAGAGTAGGGAGATCATGGGAAGAACGCTATATATAGTTATACACAAGGGAAAAGAACCAGAGTAGAGGCAGATAAAAAAAGAGAACAGAGAAGGGAGAAAAGAGAGCAGAGCTGAGCAGATAGTGATAATTGTTGACAGGAGCAGAGGCCGGCAAATTTTGTAGAGTTCTTCATTTCCGGCGCTGCATGGAGTAAAGTTTCAGTTAATCTAATTCTCTTATGAGTAAATTTTATTTGAACATGAATATTAGAGCAATGATTCATAGATAGCTTTGTCATTTCTAACTCGTAGGGCTGTTTGACCCCTAACCATGATTTGTTTTGATTAATTCAGCAATGTTTCTTTGATTTTGGTTCTAGAATTCTTTGTATTATCCGATTTTTCTGATCATAACGTTTTTGAATGTTTAATTTAGATTGACCACCTTAGTTTGGTATTCATATATTAATTGCTAGAGTAAAATCTGTGATTCATAATTGTTGTGGACTTTATTCATTGGTAGCAACTAATGAATTAAATCATTGGGGTAACATAAGTCTTGAATAATTGAATGGAACGTGCGTATTCGGTTTCTTGTTTATCTTACTGTCTTGATTCTCTAATGCATTTATAAATTAAATCTACAGAGTTTGTTATAGGTTATCTAATTGAGTAGGGTTAATTAAGTCTAATTAACTAATCATATGAGACAATTCATGTGACGGCGCTTGTTGTTAACTAAGAGATAAGGATTTTAGGATCGAATAAAGAGAGACTTGCATTAATCTTTAAATAATTCAACAAGGTTGATAATTGATATGAGAACTAGAATATATATTTAGCCATTATTAAAAATTAAATCGTAAATTATTTGTTTTATTCAATTCATGCTTTTGGAATAGTTAATTATTAAGTTTATCAAATCCAACCTAATCCCCTTGTTTTGTGTGTTCAGAGTCTAGTACCAAAAGCATAGATAAAATCATCTGCTCTCTGTCGAATTGACTCTTACTTGACATCACTACAAATTAGTAGAGGGAAGTTAGATAACTAATTTACGTGTTTCGGCAACACGGTCAAATTTTGGCATCGTTCTTGTGGAATGGAGTGAAATTATCTATTCCTTTTCATGTTTAATAAAGTTCGTGTTCTTAGTTGTTGTTATTGTTGTTGTTAACTTTTTTTTTTTTTTAGAATTAGTCTATTTCTAGAATTAGTTGAAGTATTGTTGTTCTTGTACACAATAAGTTTTCATCTTTTACTTGTTCTTAATTTTGTCCATTTGTATAGAATTTCGTCTCACTTTTGTGTATTTTCATTTTTTTATCCATTTGCTATTTGTGTCTACTTAGTACATGTTTAATTCATAACCAGGTCTTTAATCTTAGTCACTATTTCATAGTAGTGAATGATATACTCATTCACGTGGTGATAAATAATATAATTTATGGTACTACCTGAGATTACTAAAAGTGATCGAGTTTTGAGAAAGCAAACTAAAGAAGCTAACTGGGTAGACCATAGCTGATATTAAAGGAATAAGTCAAGAGAAGGCATTGATTGTTGTGCTTAATTAAAAAAGAATATAAGTAAACTATTGGGTGGACCATAGCTAATATTAAATGAATAAGTCCTTCGTTATGCATGCATCAAACTTTGTTTGAGGATGATGTTAAACCCACACGGGAAGCACAAAGACGGTTGAATCCTCTTATGATGGAAGTTGTTAAGAAAGAGATTCTTAAGCTTCTTGATGTAGGAATGATTATCCAATCTCAGATAGTAAGTGGGTGAGCCCTACACAAGTGGTTCCTAAAAAGACTGGAATTACTCTGGTTGAAAACCAAAAATGTGAGTTAGTTTCTACAAGGATACATACCGGGTGGAGGGTTTGTACTAACTGTCATAAGCTTAATGCAAAGACGTGAAAATATCATTTTCATTTCCCTTTCACAGATCAAATGCTTGAAAGACTTGATGGTCATTCATTTTACTATTTTTGGATGAATTTTGAGGTTATTTTCAGATTGCTATTGCACCTGACGATCAATAGAAGACGATATTTACATGTTCATTTGGCACGTTTGCTTATCGACGGATGTCATGTGGACATTGCAATGCTATAGTTAATTTTCAGAGATGTATGATAAGCAATATATTGGTCATATAATAGAAGTCTTCATGGACAATTTTAGTGTATATGGGGATTCTTTTGAAATTTGCCTTGAAAATCTTGTTTTGATTTTTAAAAGATGTGTTGAGACTAATCTTATTTTAAATTAGGAAAAATGTCACTTTATCGTAGAACATGGTATAGTATTGGGGCATATTGTTTCTTTAAATGGAATTGAGGTTGATAAATCTAAGATTGATCGGATTACTTCTTTACCTTATCCTACTAGTATGTAGGAAGTTTGTTCTTTTCTTGGTCATGTAGATTTTTATCGGTGATTTATGAAAGATTTTTCCAAGATAGCTTTGTAATTGTGTAAACTTATACATAAGGAAGTGGAATTTCAGATTGATAAGGAATGAAATGCTGCATTTGAGAAGCTAAAAGGACATTTAACAACCCTGTCCGTGATTTAACCACTGAACTGGAATTTACCATTGGAAATCATGAGTGATGCGAGTGATTATGTGGTGGGGGTTGTGTTGGGACAAAGAATGAGAAGAGTTTCTTATGTGATATATTATACTTGAAGAACTTTGAACCTAGCCCAAGCAAATTATACTACAACTGACAAAAGAACTTTTAGTTGTAGTTTTTGCTTTAGAAAAATTTCTTTCTTATTTGTTGGGAACTAAAGTTATTGTATTTTCTGATCATGCTTCTTTTAATTTTTCACTCTCAAAGAAGGAAGAAAACCGAAGTCTAATAAGATAGATTTTACTTCTTCAAGAATTTAATTTGGAGATAAAAGATAAAAAAAAAAGGAGCAAAAAAGGTCGTGGCTGACTACTTGAGTTGTTTGGTGCTCGAGAAGAATGATACGCCATTAGCAGAAAGCTTTCCAGATGAACATTTGTTTGAAATTTCAAATTTAAAGCATCAATCGACAATAACTTATCATGTATCTAAACTTGCAGCACTTTGGTATGTCGATTTAGTAAATTATCTCGTTGCTATAGTTTTTCCTGTAGGGATGGTTAAGGCAAGGTAGGACAAATTGAAAATTGATGCCAAGTATTATGTGTGGGACGATTCGTACCTTTGGAAATATTATTCAGATCAAATAATTAGAATGTGTGTTCCTGAGTCTAAATTCCATTCAATTCTCACATTTTGTCATCCATACGCGTGTCGGGACACTTTGGTGCAAAGATGACTGGCCATAACCTTTTGGAAAGCGGTTTCTATAGGCCCTCATTATTCAGAGACTCTTTTCATTTTTTGCAAGACACATGACAATCGTCAAATGGCAGGTTTTCCTAAAGAAATCAAATACCCCGAAACCTAATTATGGTTTGTGAAATGTTTGACGTTTAGGGCATGGATTTCATGGGACCATTTTCTTCTTCTTATGGAAATATTTATATTTTCATAGCATTTAATTATGTCTCTAAATGGGTAGAGGCAAAGTCCACCCAGACTAATGATTCTAGAGTTGTGGCATGTTTTGTAAAGTATTATTTTTTTTCAGGTTTAGAATTCCAAGAGCCATTATGAGCGACAGAGGGACACATGTTTGCAATAGAAAAATGGAATTTTTATTGAGAAAATACTCCATTTTGCACAAAACATCCACACTTTATCACCGTCAGACGAGTGGCCAAGTTGAAGTATCGAACAGAGAAATCAAGTCTGTTTTGGAAAAGACCGTTTAGCTTAACCGTAAAGATTGGAGTCTGAGACAAGAATGTTCAAGAAGCTCTAAAGAATGCTTACTAGAATGAAGCAATGCAAGAAGAATTACTTCAATTTAAGAATAATGATGCTTGAGATCTAGTACAGAAACATGAAGGAATAAATATTGTGGGGAAAAAGCGTATATTCAAGAACAAGACAGATGAATCTGAGAACATTACAAGGAATAAAGCTAGGCTAGTTGCTCAAGGATATTCAAAGATTGAAGGGATATATCTTGATGAGACACTTGCCTTAGTCACGAGAACAAAATCTATTAAACTACTTCTTGCCCTAGTCTGCATGATGAAATTCAAGATCTATCATCAGATGGATGTCAAGAGTGCTTTTCTGAATGGATTTTTGAAGAAGAATGTGTATGTTGCACAACCTAAAGGATTTGAAGATCCACACTATATAAATCATGTTTTCAAACTTAAGAAAGATTTTATATGGTTTAAAATAAGCTCCCTCGAGCTTGGTATATGAGATATTGGCTTCATACCTAGTAAGTAAAGGATACAACAGAGGAGGAGATGATAGAGCACTATTCATCAGAAATGACAAATCATAAGTTAATGCGGTTCAAGTATATGTTGATGATATAGTGTCTGGCTCAGTATCCGATAAGATGATCAAAGACTTTATTAAGGACATGGAAATTGAGTTTGAGATGAGTTTGGTTGGAGAGCTGAAATTTTTCCTTGGACTTCAGAGAAGGCAATCAGAACATGGTATTTTGATCTCTCGGGTTAAGTATGCAAGAAATTTAGTCAAGAAGTTCGAGTTGGAGAATTCTAAGCATAAAAGAATTTCAATTAGAAGAAGAAACAAGGGAAAATGATAGAAGAAGAACGGATGAAGAGGAAGGTGTCATTCCATGTTGAATCCGGGCACCAAAAAGCTCACCGGCGACACATTGACATATGACCAAGATGAGAATTTTCCAGCCATTTCGGTCTTCCTCTCTTTACAAAACTTGCACCATTGAACTAGAAATAAAAATGAGAGTCTAAAATATATTTTTAAGAAATTTTTGGTCAGAAGTGGAAATTCCGGCGACAACAGACGTTGGTTCGGTTGCGGCGCTTCGACTCCTGCCACTTTTCCAGAAATCACCTTGAGTGGGATAGAGATGAAGATGTGAGATCATCTTTGAAGTAGGTGGACAGTATAAGCTCAACTATATATATTATAAATGTATTTATATTTATTTGAGTTGGGCTAAAAGGCACATGCTTGAATTCTTCTGGGATTGGGCTTGTTTTAACGAATTCAAGTTCAACCCAATATACTGAGTTGTCTCTAGATAAAATTCATTTTCTTCTAATTAAATTGGCCCAAACATACAATGATCCCAAATATAAGTTCTAAGGTATTACATAACCTGAATTAACAAGTATAAAATTAAACTAAAGTTCAAGAAATTAAAATCAATTAAAAAAATGGAAGAAAAATCAATAAACTTAATCGTGTATGTAGCATGGAGTGTTGCACAAAATGTAGAGGATTATTTAATCTGATATTTAACGAGAAAATTTCACTTTTGGTCCTATAGAACACACCTCAGTTCGGTTTTGGTCCTGATACTATCAATTTTGGTCCTTTTACAAATAAATCGCTCAGTTTTAGTCCCATAGTTTTAAGATTATCAATTTTGGTACCATGATTTTTAGGTCAAAAGCGGGACCAAAATCGATATTTTCTCTGTTTGGGACCAAAATGGTAGTATCGGGACCAAAATCGAACTGAGGTGTGTCCTGTGGGAATAAAAGTGAAATTTTCTAGATATTTAACTGTATAATTGTGCGTCCTCCCAAAAAACAAAAAAAAAACTATAGAATTGATCACTTTTATCAATTTATACAAACATAGTTTGCATAAATAATAAAATTATCTAATAGTGAAGAATTATAGATCAATAGAGTAGTTTGAATACGGAATTACAGTCTCTATTAGTTACATTTACTAACTTAGTGAGTGGGGATTATTTATATATTTTTATCAATTCAGAATCTTGCCAATAAATTATAATGAAATGTGTTATTTTCTTATATTAAGATCCTCTAATTAATTTCTTCCATTTTAGTACGTAACTTGAATTCAATTGATTTTTATATACGTTACATTTCATGTTTCAATTAATTAATGATACAATCTAAGATTATACAATAGTATGATATCCAATACATACGTACATACATGATGTCATGCCATTTCTAATTCTATAAAATGAATATACGCCCGGCCCGCGTACATTTTTAATTTAGGTGCAAAAAAAAAAAGCTAACTTTATTCGAATAGAGCATAGATCTCCATAAACTAAGGATATTGCACAATTCAGATACATCAGTGATCAAACTATATTTATTAATGCAGGCCTCTAGTTAGCTCCAGCAAGAGGCCATACTTATTGATTTCCATGCATGCATTATCTCTCCTAATTAACAACTAAGATTGGCTCCAGGATTAACTCCGAATTGGCTACAATAGCTTTTGTAGTAGTTTATACGAGCATTCATGGTTGCCGTATTCTTTCCGTCACACTCAAGGTTGCCGTTAATGGCACGGATCGTCGCCCCAAAACCCTGCCCGGATGTAATAGCCGTGTGGCAGTTATTCATCCAGAACCACAGGGCGGTCTTGAACGAGATAACGGCGTCTTTGGCCACGATATCTGGGTTGTTCAAGCCGTCGAACCCTATGGCTTGCCCGGCTGGACCGTAGTTGTAGTTCCATGAAATTTGTAGTGGACCTCGCCCGTAGTAGCCCTTGCCCGATACGCACGGCCACTGTCTGTTATTTGGGTCGCAATAATTTCTAGATCGCCCGTCTATCTCTTCGATATAGCAAAAGTCTGCATGGATTAAATAATTTCCTCAGCAACATCGTTTTGTACAGATATAGATAGAGAGTAACGTTATCCTATACAGAAGATTTAAAAAAAAAAAAAAAACTTACGTCCAGTTTCATGGGTGGCATGCGCGAAGAAGGCCGCAATCTCCCGCTTAGCGTCGTCGGTGGATCCGGTAGTGCCAAACTTGGGATATAACTGGATTGCGTTGAGGAAAGCGTTGCGAGTATAGAATCCTTTTCCGGCGCAGTTCGCGGCCGCCTGATTAATAATCCCGTTAAAGAAATTATCCGTCACAATATTAGCAACTCCGTTATTTCCCCCCGATGAACCGTAGCAAGGCCCGGACCTGCAGCCCTGGCCGCAATATGGGTCGCCAGTGCCACAGTAGCCATATTGGCTGCAGCAGAGGTTAGAAGCGCAGCCGCAGTTCTGGCCGGAAACCCATTTTCCGGTGGCCAGAAGGAATGCAAGAAGGGCGTAGAGAGTAAGAAAGTGTTTCATGTTTAGAGATATGAGTGAGTAATTGTTGTGTTGATGTGGATGTGGAGATGAAGGCAGGGATCGATGGTATATATAGACCTAGTTACATTGGATAATTAATTAATATTTCAAGGGATGGGAGTTTTTTTTTTTTTTTTTTTTTTTTCTGACTGTTAGGGCAGGCTAATAATGAAATTTTAGGTACTTACAGTACCCTAAAAGTGGAAAAGTTAGACAAATTTCCATTAGTGTTTTAAATCGTACACTTCATGGACTACATATACTGATATACAGGTGTAGGGATTTATCATAAATTTACACACTCTCACACACTGATTTTGTTTACAATATGTGAGTATAATTTGTGGATTCTGTACGTAAAACGCAATTACCGAAATATTATGTTCATAAGACTGAGTTCGATCAAACGGTTCATATATATGTTACGTGGAGTAAAATTGAATAGTACCAAATTTTGATCAATCAAATTCAGACAGAAAACTTACTAATTAAAATTTTATTGCTTTTTGGGTTCGGTTAAAATGATAAAACCGAACAGTTTTTCACTCGATCTTCCACCATCCCCATTCATGATCATCTACTAAACAACAAATAAAAAATAAAAAAATGTTAAACTAAATTTTATTTGGCAATCGATTGGCCAAAAGTATGGTTGACCAAACACCCTATAATCCTCTCTCTCTCTCTCTCTCTCTCTCTCTCTCTCTCTCTCTCTCTCTCTCTCTCTCTCTCTCTTGTTTTTAATATGGTTTTGTACTTTTTTTTGTAGCATTTAATTTTGTATTTTATTCATATATAATATTGTCTTCGCATTAGATAATTATTTTAATATTTTTTTATTTTTTATTATTTGTATTTCATCTATTGTAATCTACTAATCTTCACATTATTATTGAGTTTATTGTTTAATTTAAGTGTACAGAGAATATATTATTATTATTATTATTATTATTATTGTAATTAATTATTTAAAATAAATAATTTATTCACTTTGAAAAAGATAATAAAAAATATTTATAGATAATAGATATTAATTAAGCATTAAATAAAATAAATTATTTTTTATTGAAAAAGATTGTTGATAAAATTGAAAGATGGTGGATTTGAATTGTCGACTTAATTGTGCAGATGCGGAAGACAAAATTGATTATTTTATTGTTCACTTGATTGTGCAGTAGAACTGCACATTTTCACGTGTCAATTGTGATCTGATTCTCATTTCATTCCCACGTAATTTAAGGGAATGAGAATGATCGATCATTCACTTGTCAATATATAATAGATTTTTAATTAATTCGTGCTAAAATTACAAAAGTTCCAAGTATGACCGGGGAAGTAAACATTTTAGTGTATTTAATTAGTACATGTTAATGAAGGTATTACTATATGTAGAAAAAATATACAATTAACCTAATATAAGGAAAATAAAAACTGAAAATTAAATAAATAATTAGTCAAACTTAAACTCTCAAGTCGAGTGCCTAGTGAATTGGCGAAGTTGCAAATCGTATGGTACGTAGAACCGTTGATGAAATTCTTTTATACTTTGATAACCGCTACAAGCAATTTCTTATTTTATAGGAATTTCAAAATGTATAAAATTAAGAAAAAGTGATTTTTTATTTTTTTAAATGAAACTGATTCGAATAGGAAAATTGAAAAGAGCTCATAATATATACTAATTTAGTGACGCCAATACTCCATACACTAAGTGCGAATCAGGCGGTCAACGCACATTGACCGGTCAACCCCTAAAAAAATGGTGACACGGGTGATATTTTTAAGATACATGTTATACTTTTTAAATCTTAAGTGATATTTTTTAGTATTTTTGCTGATACTGATTTTGACAATTTTTAATTTATTTTTTTGACCTATACTTTTTATATGATTGATATTTATGGACAGAGCCACACTGGGCCCAGAGGAGGCATTGGCCCCCCTGATTTTTTTGAAAAAATTAGGATTATTTTAGTAATTTCATATTTTAACTCTAAAAATTGAAAGAAAATATAATTTTTATTTTCTCCATTCCTAGACGTATAGACAATAATGACAGAGAAAGGGGCTCTAGGCCCTCCATTCTGTGTACTTCATTCTACTTCTTTTCTATTTTTATCAAAATTCACAAAATATATATGTTTAAATCAAGTTTCAAATTGTTGATATTATTTATTTAATTTTTTCTCCTAACTCTAGACCTATGTCTTTAAGTCGAGTATGTTTTATTTTCTCCGTTATTGAATATAAGATTTATGAAAGTAGCTAGTGTAAAAAATATTATTTTAAGATTAAATTATTTTATCCACTCTTACAATTCACTTTTCATATTTTTTTATGTCGAGGATAACTCGAAACTGCTACCGAGGTGCGCACTGGGTAAACCTCACTCTTACTATTATGGATTGCTTGGTTTAGTTTCTTTTTAATTGTATGATC
Organism: Perilla frutescens; assembly: GCA_026008535.1. Taxonomy (NCBI): domain Eukaryota; kingdom Viridiplantae; phylum Streptophyta; class Magnoliopsida; order Lamiales; family Lamiaceae; genus Perilla; species Perilla frutescens. The sequence continues at coordinate 44,850,927 of BRKX01000010.1, read as the reverse complement.
TTTATAATTTGGTGAATTATTATACCGTATTTGCTAATAATTTGATTAAACATTCGTAGCTATTTTTAAATGATTGTTAGCTTTAAACAACTATTTGTTTCTGATCGACTGTAATATATTTTATCAACTTCTAATTTATTTTTTTAGCTTTCAATATATTTATATATTATAATTAGTTGGACCCCTCTCGAAAGAATTTTTGGCTCCAACACTAGTGATATTTTTGTGCTCTTGAGTTATACTTTTTAGTATTATGGGTGATACTGATTTTAATTTTATTTTTTATGGATTGACCGACTCAACGTGTTGATCGGCATTGACCGTCTGAAGTACAGTTAGTGCACACAAGACCACTCCATTTAATTAATTATAATTACAGGATCATTATATTTCTTAAAAACTTATAAAAAATCTCGCGTCATTAATTCTAGTCCAAATTTCCTTCACTCGGTCTTGGTCAAGCCTAACAAATTAATGACTAATTCGAAACTATGAAAGAAAATTGAGGCATAGCAGCCACAACGTCGTTAATGGATAAGTCAACTCTATTTTGGATGAGTCTCATGAACCGGCCTACTAATTTGTTCCTAAAGTCCTGTAGATAAGGCTAAATATATAGAAATACAGTGCTATATCTTAGGTAATCTCCAACAGTTTTCACCAGTTAATTCTACACTCAACTATAGTTAAAGTTACAGATTTTCAATTTTCATCTCCAACAACATCACTCTACATTTCACCCTACAATGGAATATTCCCTTTTTATACTCTTTATTATTGATTTAATTTTTTTATGGAATTATTTAATTGAATATGATTATATGAAATATATATATATTAATATTCTTGCTCATTATTTTTTATTTTTAATTAATATATAATTAAAATTTATTTTTATTTTACTCTTATTGTATTATGTTTGTATTTTTATTAATTATGTATTTGTATTGTTTATTGTAATATATTTGTGGCTTTGTATCGTTTATTATAATATATTTGTGGTTTTGTATTGTTAAATATGTATGTAATTCTATTTTTTTTAATTATGTATTTTATGTTTTAAAACATAAAATAAGAAATTTAATACAAAATATAAAAAATCAACCAAATATATACCACAATTATATAATGAAAGAAAAAAAAAGAAAAAAAGAAAAAAGAGTAAATTTGCAGCCATTTAACATTGAAAGGAAGAAAAAAAAAAAAGATAAATTAGTTACAATTTGATTGCCGAGAGGAACAGTGTCTCAGTTATTTAACTGAGACACTGTTCATACTCCCCCAAAGTAACGTGGCGAGAGGTGAGCTGTTGGAGAGGCAAATTTCAATTTTTACACCATATTCACAGTTTGCCGAGCCGGAAAAAGCACTCTTAGAGAAGCTCTTAGCGTGTGGATATCATGATTACGCGGTATTTTCCTTCCTTCCTATTCAAATATCAAAATTTTGGTTTAATTCATCTTTTGAATTTTTTAAAAATATTCCATTTTTTTTTTATTAAACCTATACACCCCCTGAATTGGCATTAGTAGCTGGAGTGGGCATGTGTAACCTTACGACTCAAAGATCATATCACCCACTTGAATTGTAGCAGTGTCATCTAATTCAAATAATAATGTACCATTTTTTAGTGATTGCATGTTAAAATTACTTCGTGCATATATTATTTGTTTTTAGTCTATTGCATAAAAGTGTTCTTAACAATTCAAAAATATAAAATAAATAGAGTAAAAATATACGAAATTTGTGACCTAGTTTGGTTCAACAACCCACTTTGGTGATTTTCGTTTCAACTTAATTACACTTTATAAGTTGCTTGCAAGAGAACGCACGAAATTGCTAAAGCATGGTAAGTTGCCCCAAGTCATATTCTCAAGGAAGGCTAAAACAAGTTCCTAAACAAACTCACTACAAGAAAATCAACAAATTCAGCGCATTTATTCCAGCTGTCTTCATATACGCTGGAATTTTTCGAATTCCACGGGTTATTCTAGTGAAAAATATTTGCTGGAATTTTCCGACGAAAATTCCTGTTAAATTTATGCTCGCTGGGATTTTCCACCGGATATTCTAACGGATTTATATCCACCGGAAATTTCAGCATATATTTGAGTTGATTCCAGACACTACAAAAAAAATGCCGATTAGCGACGAAATTTTCCGTCGTTAATCCGGTATATTCCGTCGTTATTTGTAACTACCGGCAGATTAACGACGGAACACGGCCGTCGTTATATCTTTAGCCGGCAAACGAAATTTACGACGGAAAATATCATTCGTTACCTTTAACGACGACCATAACGACGGACATAATCCGTCGTTAAGTCTTGTGTCGTCTACAGTCGTTAAGATTTACGACAGAAGTAACGACGGAAATATTCCGTCGTTAATAATTAAAAATAAATAAAATTAAAACTAAATTAAAATATAACGACGGAAATGTTCCGTCGTTAAGAATTAAAAATAAATAAATAAAATTATTAGAAAAATAGTAACGGCGGAATATTTCCGTCGTTAATAATTAAAAATAAATAAATAAAATTATTAAAATACATTAACGACGGAATATTTCCGTCATTAATAATTAAATAAAAATATAAAAATAATTAAATAATAATTAAAAAAAATAAAAAAATCGGTTTTAATTTTTTTTTTATATTTTTTGATTGTTTTGTTTTTTTTTAATTTTGATTATTGTTTGTAAATAAATTATTAAAGAACTTTAATAAACACGTAAAATAATATATATAAATCTCCAATAAAATACATAAAATGTCATAAAATGTAATAAAAGTGTATAAAATACAAATAATAATAGTAATGTGAACATCAAGATGGAGGAGGGCCCCTAAACTGCGCCCGCATCAGCTCGAACATCTCGGCCTGCTGGCGTATCATCTCCTGCTGCTGATCGATCTTCTCCTGCTGGGCTTGGAGAAGCGCTGCCTGTGCGTCCATCTGTTGGCGAAGAGCCGCCTGCTGGGCCTCCATCTGCTCCTGGAGAGCCCTGATGGCAGCTTGAGTGTCGGGCTGTGGAGGAGCTACAGATGAGACGCTAGGAGTTGAATAACTCCGTGATCGGCTGCCGAGCCCAAACACTCGATTCTTCTTCGAGTGTCGGCGGACAGCGTCGACATATACAGCGCTCATGTCCACTGGTGGTGGCGCCTCATCTGTGCCAGGAGTCGGCTGGCTCAACTCCTCAACCCGAGCAAATACATCAGCCTATTCACAAAATCAAATAAGAATGATTAAATATTTAATTTCTATGTTATTAATAAATTTATAAATATTGATAAATTAACTTACAGCTATACGAGCAAAGATGGGATCTGTGTGGGATCCATCAGGATTGTCGTGCAGCCTCCTGAATGTCTCCCACGCCACGTCATTGGGCTGCACACCCTTCTCCATAGCCTATTGAATAGACATGTTAGCACACACATATTAAAAATAATAATAATAATAATTTAATTGCATACCAAAGCCGCAGCATGTGCAACTGCACTCCGAGAGCCTCCTCGATGCTTCACAATGCCTGTGCCAGGACCATCGGGCTCACTCAGACGATTCTTCGATGCGATGGCCGACTTCTTCTTGAAGGCATCATTGTCCCAATGCGCCTTGAAGCCATCCCACATCTCAGGAGCCATGAATGAAGGGCAGCCCTTGGTCCTATCCTTCTTGAAGTAATGGACTATGTCCTTGTATCTCTGAGGAGCCCTGATCTCCCATGCTGCCCAAATGTCATCCTCCAAAGTGGGATCCCAAAACCACTCCTTCTGCAACATATTGAAAACATATGAAAATACTAAACTTATATAACATTTTAAAATAAAATATATAATAATAAGATACCCAAAACTCCTCCCTATATGCTTGCTTCCTCTCAGGGGGCACCATCTTCTAGATGTAGCCTCCCGGATGCAAATACTTCTTGAAGCTGGATGTGATGGTGGCTGAGGTGGGATAACTCGGCATCAACTCGCTTCCAAATGTACAAAATAATAAAGATATTAGAATATATTAGAATAATATAAATAATAATCTGTAAAAAAAATATTCCACTATCTAAAGAAATCATACCCATCCTGAAGCCAACAACGACGACGACCCAGCGCATCAACATCGGGCTGTGACGATCCGGCCAGTGAGATATGGCCAACTGGACCGCTCAGGTCCACAGAGGACGATGATGAACCTCCAGCTGAAGTACTACCGCCTCCCTGCATCTGCAAAATCATATCGACATTAGTTTATGAAGTTAGCAAATTTCAACGGTACTAAGTACTTGAATAAGAAAATATCTATATATCAAATAAGACCAACCACACTAATCATCTATTTCATCATCATCATTGATGCTGTCATCTGATAAATCGATCTCTGGTTCTATATCTTCTTCATCATCTTCTTCTTCTTGAATATCTATTACCCCACCATCTGGATGATTTGGTATAGGATCGTCATCTATTGTGAGGGTATTCAAACCATCAACTTCATCCTCTTAAAAGGCTGAGGTTATGATTGTATTATCATCCTTTGATGGTACTTCAACATTAGTACGAGCCTTTATTTTGCAAACTGCCCACCAATCACTTCGAGAGCGATTTAAACTTGGGTATTCACAGTAACACACTTGGAAATTTCAACTCTCGAACCCATTCAAATAAGATGTTCTTCTCTTTCTTGTCCAACGTATAACAAGCCTTTGGATAATTGCCTGTGGACTCGTTCCGTTTTAGCTCTGGTCTTGAACAATACATATTCAACTCTTCTCTAGATTTGGAGGTATCTTTTGTCTTCCCCTGCACATTCAACACAGTATTGAATAGATTATCAAACACATTCTTTTCAATGTGCATGACATCCAGATTATGACGAATCAACAGTGAGCTCCAGTATGGAAGATCCCAAAAAAACTTTTCTTTTTCCACCCACAACCTTTGGAAATTGTCACATTATCATTATTCTCTGTGACTTTTTGAAGACCTAATGCTTCAATGCGAGCCAGAATTTCGTGTCCCGATCTCATCTCTGGAGGTCCTCCATTCACCACTTTGTTTTTTAAGAATGCTTTTTTATTCTTTCGGAAAGGGTGGTTTGCAGGTAAGAATTTACGATGGTTATCAAACCATGATTGTTTACCACTGCATGATAAGGTGAAGGCGTCAGTAGACTCCATACAGTGCGGACATGCCAATCTTCCAGCAGTGCTCCAACCAGATAACATGGAGTAAGCGGGAAAATCACTAATTGTCCATATCAATGCTGCTCGCATCTGAAAATTTTGTTTCAATGAAACATCATATGTAGGCACACCAACCTCCCACAATTGAATCAATTCAGATATCAAATGTTGTAACAATACATCCAACTTCTCTTTCGGATTATGTGGCCCTGACACTAATACAGTTAGGAACATGTACTGCTCTTTCATACACATCTATGGGGGTAAATTATACGGTGTAATGATGACAGGCCACGAAGAATACTGTTGTCCTAATTGCCCAAATGGTTGGAACCCATCAGTAGATAGACCCAACCTAACGTTACGTGCTTCAGAAGCAAATTGAGGAAAAATTGTGTTCAGATGTTTCCATGCAGGAGAGTCTGCTGGATGTCGCATTACTCCGTCATCAACAGATGATGCATGCCACCGCATATCCTTTGCTGTTGCATTAGATGCATACATCCTCTGTAACCTCGGAGTGAGTGGAAAATAATACATCTTCTTGTGTGCAATAGTGGTCTTCTGTCTTTTTTGTGAACGACGACTCGTTTCCTTGAAACGGGGATGACCACAGAATTTGCATTCAGTCAATTCACTATCAGCAGCCCAATAGATCATACAGTTGTTGAAACAACAATCGATCTTCTCAACAGGTAGCCCCATACCCCATAGTAATTTCTTTGTGGTGTAGAAATCATCAGTTACCAAATTGTTCTCAGGAACAATCTCTTTCATTAATTGAGTTAGCTGATCAAAACATCTCTCTGACATGTTATTCTCAGATTTTATGTTCAGCAGACGAGCAGCGAGTGACAATTGAGAATGGTTCTGACAACCCGGCCACAATTCTTTGTCTGCGGCCCTCAACATGTGATAAAATCGCTGCGCTTTTGGATTTGGGACCTCCTCGGTATGATCATCGACATTGATGTTGATATGCGGACCAGCAGCATCCATTACCATGTTCTGGTATGTATTCACTCCAATCCTGACCACCCAAATTCTGATCGGTGTCTGGATGCACCTGTTGTTCGCCTTGATAAATCCATACACGATAATTGTGCACAAATCCTTTCTTTTCCACGTGTAGTCTAACGGTAGACAGCATTTGGAATGGAATGTTCTTACACTTATGACATGGACACTTAATCTTGTCTACACTCATGAAGGACGGTTGATTGCAGGAAAACTTGATGAAAGCATTTAGTCCATTAAGGAAGTCCGGATTCAAAGCACCATTCTGAAGGTATCGTTGGTACATCCATTCACGATCTAGACTCATTGTAGAAGGCCAATTTCTAAAAATTTTGATCGTAAAATCCGCACTGATTATCGTTCAATGAAATATAAAAATAATTCGTTAAAAAATAGTGCTAATTCTTTAAAAAAATTCGGCAGCACCTATGTGAATTTCCTAGTCCCAAGTTCTCGACTCTACGCTAATTGATCTATGTTCTTCTAATCGATTCAAAACAACAATACCAACAGAAACCAACAATTCAATAAAAAGGGATTCAGGGGCCCTCATCCCAAACAGAAACCAACAATTCAATAAAGAGGGATCTAGGGGCCCTCATCCCTAACAAAAACCAACAATTCAATAAAGAGGGATCCATGGGCCCTCATCCCATTTAACATAATTAATTGACATATAAATGGATAAATAACATACTTAGCATGATAATTGCCTAGATAACAAGCTTAATTAGCCTAAATTTGCCAAATAAATTTAACATAATTAATTGACATATAAATGCATAAATAACATACTTAACATGATAGTTGCCTAAATAACAAGCTTAATTAGCCTAAATTGCCCCCCAAAAAAAATAGCATAATTAATTGACATATAAATGCATAAATAACATACTTAGCATGATAATTGCCTAAATAATAACAACCTTAATTAGCCTAAATTGCCCAAAAAAATTAACAAAATTAATTGACATATAAATGCATAAATATCATACTTAGCATGAAAATTGCATATATAACAAGGTTAATTAGCCTAAATTGCCCAAAAAAAAATTAACATAATTAATTGACATATAAATGCATAAATATCATACTTAGCATGATAATTGAATAAATAACATACTTAGCCTAAATAACATACTTAGCATAAATTGACAAAATAACTTTAACAAAATTGCATACTTAGCTTATTTAATTGTAAGGCTACTAACTAACCTCGTATATATCAGTGTAAAGCGAAGAATTCTTATAGTAAACCTACACAAAAATATTAACAAATTATTAATTTAAAATCTAAATAATCAACCAAGCATAAATAATTAAGTCTCATTATGAAAAGTGAACCTATCCATGAAAGATACAATCATACAACACAAGTAAACATTGGTAACTTTAAATAGGAAAAAATAGGAGTGTAAACCCACTAATTAATCTCGTCTCATTTTGTATTTCATGATAAGATCAATACATATACATGAGTTGACGGTGAAGATTTTTTTAAAAAAACCCTTCGTCCAAATTTTGTACTTTATATTGTTTTGCACAAATGAGCCCCAAACTTTATGAAAATCTCCGTTTGCCTCTGGCTGGCATTTCCATTTATTCTAGTTTAGTCGCAGTATTCAATGTTAATACTTTTTGGGTAAATTACATATTGTATCCAACCTTCAATTACTTTTTTGAAATAACCCAACTTCAATAAACTTTGGCATTTTAGTTATTTTTTGGTGTAAATCATAGAAATTGATATCATTGGAAATTACATCAACTAATGAAAAAACTAATCAAAACTATAAACAAATTTATACGCTCCAACTATCAAATGATTAGTTGAATTCAAAATTAAAGTGCAAGTGTGCGACAGAATTCCAATGTCAATATTCATATGAGATATTTAAACTTATTCCTCCAAATATATACACATCGAACATACATACATATAATATATCAATGTACATTAACCAAAGGAAGCTAGGATCAAACAGCTTACCACCATTTATGCCTAGAGAGAGAGAGAGAGAGAGAGATTCAGAGTGAGAGAGAAATGCAGAGGGAGAGAGAGACGAGAGGGAGAGATTACCTTGCGCCGCCGCCTGCTCCTCCGCCGCCGTTCACCGTGCCAGTCACCGCCGTCTGCCGCCTTCGCCGATTCGCCGTCCGCCGAGTAGAGGGGGGTTGGGAAATTAGGGCAGAAGAGTGAATGAAATTTCAGCGATTCAGACTCTGTTTAATCATTTTTTACCGACGGACGTGTCCGTCGTTAATATTTAATTTTTTTAAAAATAAATGCAGAAAAATGTAACGACGGACGTGTCCGTCGTTACATTTTTCTGAATTTAAATAATTTAAAATTCATAATATTAACGACGGACACGTCCGTCGTTAAAATTTCCCGAATTTAAATAATTTAAAATTCATATTATTAACGACAGACACGTCCGTCGTTAAATTTTCCTGAATTTAAATTATCTAAAATTCATAATATTAACGACAGACACGTTTGTCGTTACATTTTTCCAAATTTAAATAATTTAAAATTCATAATATTAACGACGGACACGTCCGTCATTAAATTCTCCCGAATTTAAATAATTCAAAATTCATACTATTAACGACGGACTCGTCCGTCGTTAATATTCCCAGAATTTAAATTATTCGAAAATCCTAATATTAACGACGGAAGTGGGACGTCGTTATAGTTAACAACGTCTGATCCGTCTGTATTCCGTCGTTACGTTTAGCGACGGACTGATCTGTCGCAAGTCCATCGGTAATTACGACCCGAATTTTTTCCGTCGGCAAGTTTGTCGGTAATAAGTGATTTTTTTGTAGTGAGAGGAAAAAACCCGTTGGAATGATTTTTATTTATTTTTTTTCAAACTTTTTCGTATTCCAGCGAAAAATTACGTTGGAATATTTTAATAATTTTTATTATTATTTTTTTCTGTATTTCAGCGCTATTTTTTGGTTGGAATGTTTTAATATTCTTTATTAATGATTTTTCCGAATTCCAGCGGTATTTTTCCACTGGAATATTTTAATATATTTTAATATTTTTTATTTTTGTTTTTTTTTTCAAATTTTTTCCATATTCCAGTGGTATTTTTTCGCTGGAATTTTTTAACATTTTTTAGTTGTTATTTTTTCATATGCCAGCAGTATTTTTTCACTGGAATACTTTGATATTTTTTATTTTTTTATTTTTTTCGATCTTTTTTCATATTCCAGCGGTATTTTTCCGCTGGAATGTTTTGATTTTTTTCATTTATGATTTTTTTCGAATTCCAGCGGTATTTTTCTGCTGGAATATTTTAATATTTTTATTTATAATTTTTTTTGAATTCCAACGTTATTTTTCCGCTAGAATATTTTATTGTTTAATTTTAATTTATTATTTTTTAGTAAAATTCCAAGATTACTTTTCTGCTGGAATTTTTGAAATTTCACTATTTTTTATTATTATAGTGTACAATGTTTATTTGATATTATAAATCAATATAAATAATACATTACAAAATAACATATTAAAATATACTTTAGTCTTTTTAACTAGATAATGAATACTAATTTATTTAATTACAGGACAAATATTTACTTGTATAGAATATAAAATGATCATAAAAATATAAGATGAACTCGAGATTTGTATGAAAGGATTTTGTTCTTTTAGAACTTATAAAATCACCAATCAATTAAAGTTTATAAAACTAATATATTAAATTTAATATAATAAGTTTTGTTCAATCTATAATCATAATATGACAGTCTTCTAAATTTAGAGTTTGATTAAGTTAATTTAGCATACATATAGTTTATTTAATATATATTTAACACAATTAATCATTTAAAATTTTATATAACTAATATAGATAATGTATTTTTAAAGTTGAAAACTATGTATTGTACTGAGTTATGGAATTTTTAAGTTATAAATTGTAAGATTAGTAATTCATTATTACACAAATATTATTTTATAAATTTCCAACACTTGTCATGAAATCGCTTTGTTCGCTCCTTGTACAACTTAGAGCTCTCATACGATTCCTCTCGAAATTCATCTAATTGATTAAGAAGCATAGCTCGGTTCTCTCCAGTAGCTGCCAAGTCAAGATTCAATTTCTTCATAGCCCAATATGATTTAGGCTCCATCTCTACCTGCAAGTGACATGACTTCTCGAACACCACTTGATAAGGAGAAAACCTCATTGGCAGTTTATAAGGTGTTCTATAAGCCCACAGAGCATCATCGAGCTTGGAAACCCAACCATACGAGCTATCCCCACGGTTTTCTCTTGCACTTGCTTAACCTCCCGATTAGCCAACTCTGCTTGACCATTAGCTTGTGGATGATAGGCAGTAGTGAATCGGTGCTTCACACCATACTTGGCTAAAAGATAGTTTATCCACTTGTTGCAAAAATGTCATCCCCCATCACGAATGATAGCAAGATGAGTTCCAAACAGCATGAATATATTCGTTCACAAGAAATGCAACACCACATTTGCATCATTTGTCTAGGTCGAAATGACCTCAATTCACCGTGAGACATAGTCTACTGCAAGGAGTATATAAAGGTGTCCGACAGAGAAAAGAAACGGACTCATGAAGTCGATCCCCCACACATCAAACATCTCCACTTCAACTATGCTCATCAAATGCATATCATTTCTCTTGAAAATGTTCCTCGTCCATTGACATCTATTACACTGCAACACAAACAATTGGTAGTCATGAAAAATAGAAAACCAATAAAAACCAAATTGTAAAACCTTAGCTGCAGTTCAATTGAAACCAAAATGAACACCACTATGAAAAGAGAGACACTGTTGCACTATCGGAATCCACTCCTCATGAGGCACATATCGGCGAATCACCATATCAGCACAACACCGAAATAGAAAGTGCTCATGCTAATAGTAAAACTTCACATTATGCAAGAAATTTTTCTTTTGATAGGGGCCAAACTCTCGAAGAATAACACCACGTACCAAATGGTTCACAATATCTGCATCCCCGACAACAACACCAAAAACTTATTCGGTATTTTAATTAACTAAAAACCAACATGTAAGTGTAAAGGGTAGTCTATAGTACCTACTGTGAGCAAAGTTGTATAATCAGATACTAACATTGCAATTTTCACTATTTATTTTATTTAATTACCAAATTTTATTTAGAGAAAATGAATTTCAATGTTTGTATATGAAATACTAAATCAAATGAAACAATAAATTGAGAAAACTAAAACACAATACCAAATGAAACTTTAAAATGGAAATAAGAGAAGATTCTAGGATTTGCAACGCATTTAGAGAAACTATTGAAATGATTCATCAAACCCAATTTAATTCTAGAAATTACATGATTATCTATAAATTACCTATCATTTTCCTCTCGGATAAACTTAAAGTGTTGATTAGGTTCTAATTTCAATCTTCCGATATCAAATTGTTACCTAACTTTTGTTCATTTTTAGATCAAACATTCATCATCAATTCACCAATCTCTCGATTTAATAAATTGTACGTTACACATTTTCAATCCGTTAATTATCCACCCTTCATCAAGTGATCAATAATTAACTACTCAATTGCATTCAAGGGCCAATCAAAAACAATAGACAAGATAAAGCAAAAATTTTTAAATAATTTCTAGAAAGGAACAATTCTATCGAATCAATCATGAATCCCCAAATACTTAGCAAACCCTAGAATTAAAGAACTTAACAATCCATTACAATCATACAATCCATAATAGAAACATTCATAGAAAATCTAAATACAATAAAATTTAGAACAATTTATGTCGGTGAAATTGATTGTGCCCTAGCTCTTTTCTCCTTCTTCATTCTCCTTCAAATGATGTATTTTTCTAAGTGTTAAAAACTACCTCTCTCATCTAAGTCTCGCACCCTTTTACATATAGGGAAGTTAAAAACCCCAATATGGAAATAACCTAGATTAGAAAAAGAAACTAAATAACTCGCCAAGAAGAGCACGGTCTCCGCTCTAGGAAGCGTGATACGTGATCCTTGAAGATAACCAATTGCGGATTTTCAATTTGAAGAGCACGGTCCATGCTCTAGTCGATAGGGAATTCACGGTCTTGTTTACAAAGGAGCACAATCCATGCTCTATCTCAGCCTCCCAATTCATTGATCCGTTCATCCTTTTCTCCACTCTCGGCCCATCTTTATGTCAATTGTTCTTCCTCCAATTATGGTTAGCTTCAATAGTTATCAAAAGACACTATTTTCCTGTCAAAACTACACAAACCCGTGACATATTAACATTTAACAAATCAAAGCCAAAACTATTACAATGAGGTACGAAATCAACCAAAAGATATACAGAAGAAGACCCAAAATACATTTAAACCCCAGGTTTATCAATCCATTAATTTTTTTAATATTTTCTTTATTTTTATGTTTTTCAAAATATACCTAATTAAATATTTAAAACTGAGGGGTATTTTAGTAAGAGTGGATAAAATAACAACAACAACAACAACAACATGTATGGAATATATTTTTATTATAGTGAAGAAATTGTACCTTATTAAAAAAGTGTCCGCGTCTATACTGCATAAATAAGATTCTTTGAAAAGTATAAAATTAATACCGGTAGGTACTCTAATTTGTAAAAGATTTTCCTTTTGAATCAGGAAAGAAGATGATCCTCTAACCTAACAGTTTTAGTCAAATAAAAACATATGTTGCGTTTCTCTATTGCACTATCAAATTTTTTAGCTTTTTTTCCATTTTTTTCTTCAATTTCAATTTATAGAACTTTAATTTAATTTTAGACTTGTTATTTAGCATTCATCCTAATTATGGTTTGTTATATTTTTTTTAATATTTACCATTATGTTATTTATTAATTGATCATTCAAAAAATTATTTTAGCTAGTCTCACTAAAATGCCCCTCAATTTTTAGTGTTAAACATTTTATTTGGTATATTTACAAAAAATTGATTATTTAAAAGTAAAAAACTAAAAAATTATAATAAATCTTAATTGGGTAGGATGACCCCGAAATAACAATTGCATAAACTAAAATGAGCACATGAAATTGAAATTGAAGAAAAATTTTCAAAACAAAAAAAATTGATATGTACATTTCTTATTCCAACCGTAATTTTTTTTGTCCCAAATTTAATTTTCCCGGCATTTTATGTCAAATGATATATTTTGACATTTTTAATCCCTAAATTTAATGCTCATTAAGTGTTCGATTAGTTTTGGAACCAAATTAAAATGTTGAAACATATCATTTTTGAGACAGAAAAATGTTGGAACATATCTTTTGGAATAAAAACGTTGAAATATATTATTTAGAACCAAAAAAGTCAGTAATATTATACTTGAGACTAAAAAAATTACAATTGAAACTACAAGTATTTTGATCCTATTCTAATAGGGCGAAAGTGAAAGTAATCCTTCTATAAACTAACGAAGATTCAAATTAATTTTAAGAGATATCCCCATATCCGGCTCAACTCAATTTATGAACGACGACTAAACTGCCCTTTCTAATTTTAGTCCTGTTATGAAATAATGAGGCAAATCTTATTAAAGCCACATGTGGCCCAAATGAAATTTTCTAATCTATCTTCTCTATTTCATTTAGTGTCCCAACAAGAATTTTATTAATTTTTCTTATATTTTTCATCAATTTTTTTCTTTTTTTTTAGTTTCAATTTAATTTGAAAAAAAAAATCTTATTTAGGATTTATTCCACGTACGCAATTAGGATTTATAATTATTTTTTAGTATTTTTTCATGTGTAGTTAATATAATTGATTACTATCATGTGTAAATATAATTGATTATTTTGGTTGACTAATTACATAATTAGGGAATTTTTATAATTTTAATTCTTAACAATATATAGATGTTTATTAAAATTAATTATATCATAATAAATTTTATTTTTATAAATAAAAAATATTAAAAAATAAATTTAATGGTAGAACACAAGAATGTGATAGAGATAAAGTGAACTAGACAATCTGATCATGTCTTATTCGTATAATTTGTAGGAGTTAGTATCACTAACTTCAATTTATTCTTCCTCAACATCACATCTTGATATCAAATTACAGATATATATTCAAGCCCACAAGCTCATGCAAAAGGCTAAATTTATTTCAACCACACTTCCACAAACTAACATTCAACACATGCATTTTCTTCATTAACAACGAAGATTAGCTCCGGGGGCAACTCGGAGCTGGTTGCAATAGTTTGTGTAATAGTTAACACGTGCAGTCACCGTGTTAGAATTCGCTCCGTTGCATTCTAGGGCGCCGTTAATAGCCCTAATTGTCGCCCCAAAACCCTGCCCCGATGTAATAGGGGTGTGACAGTTATTCATCCAAAACCACAACGCTGTTTTGAATGATATAACGGCATCTCTAGCCACAATATCGGGGTCGGCCAGTCCATTGAACCCGATGGCTTGGCCGGCCGGACCGTAGTTGTAGTTCCACGATAGTTGTAGTGGACCTCTGCCGTAGTAACCCTTGCCAGCTGCGCACGGCCATTGTCTGTTGTTTTCGTCGCAATAGTCTTTAGATGGGCCGTTTAACTCTTCTCTGTAGCACATTCCTGCACTCGAGAAAATAATCTATAATTTTATTCGATCGTGTATGATATTGTTGTTATATACGTGTGATTTATATTAGCTACCATATATCTATAAATGTTAAAGACGTTATTGGGATTCCATATCTCGACCTTTTAATTAATTATGAAATAATTACCAAGATCACCTAATAGAGTGACTCTACGGACCATTCAATATTTCACAAGATTTTATTTATTCATTAACTCCATCTGATTTTTGTATTTTTTTTGTATACCTGATTACTCATATAAATTAAAGTGGCGTCAGATCATGGGTTTGTTTTTTTTTTCCTGATTTTAACTTAAACACGTGATTTTTTTAATCATGATTAACGCACATGATCAATAAGTAAATGCTATATATATGAGGACATTAGACATAATAAACATTGAACGTGACTAACGGCAACCAATTGCAAGGACCACGTCCTTAAAAGTTCCTCAAATATCTTGCCTAGTACGTACTCTTATTTACATGTACGGTAATTTTATTTCTATATATATGATGGCTAAGTTAAGGGTAACGACTCTAGTTATGAACATGTAGGGGTCCGTATTTGATTTGTATCGTACTTGAAATATATACCTAAATAAAGTGATGTAAAATATAAGAATAACTAAACAATATAATTTTTTTCTCGACATTTGCATGGCCATCAGTTAAAGCTCATAACCAAACAAACATAGTCAAACTTAACCGAAACAATACAACATAATTATATGTTCGGCTCAATTCAACTAATTGCTATTATGTAATAAAATAACGTTAAAAACTTACTCCCGGTTTCATGGGTAACATGAGCGAAGAACGCCGCGATTTCCCGCCTTGAATCGTCGGCAGAGCCCGTAGTGCCGAAGCGAGGGTACGCCCCGACCGCTTGAAGAAAAGCTGCCCGGGTATAAAATCCTCGGCCGGGGCAGCCTGCCCCAGCTTGATTAGCAATCGCGTTAAAGAAAGCATCTGTCACAATGTCAGCAACTTTGACTCCGTTATTAGCCGATGGAGTCGAGTAACACGGACCTGACCGACAGCCGGTGCCGCAATAAGGATCACCGGTGCCGCAGAAGCCGAATTGGCTGCAGCAAAGGTTCGCCGCGCAGCCGCAGTTCTGGGCGGTAGCCCATTTTCCGGTAGCGGCCAGGAGTAGGGCAAGGATGGTAGTGATAGTGAAAAAATTCTTCATTTTTGGAGATGAAGAAGGAAATGTGGTTTTGGTTTGGTATGGATGAAGGAAGTGCAAATGGGTATTTATAGAGTAATACTTTTGCAGTAGGTGTGAAATAAGGAAGCTCTGTGGATAATTTGTGTTAATCTTTTTGACTTTGGGATTGGAATGGAATTTTTTGAGTATTGGGGCTGCGTTTTCTTTTTCTCGATCCACACCTCTGAAAATGGGG
Source organism: Perilla frutescens (assembly GCA_026008535.1). NCBI lineage: Eukaryota > Viridiplantae > Streptophyta > Magnoliopsida > Lamiales > Lamiaceae > Perilla > Perilla frutescens. Next base: position 44,834,694 of record BRKX01000010.1, on the reverse strand, counting down.
GAGCTTGGGAATATTATATATATATATATATATATATATATATATATAAAGAAGTAAATATTTTTTAAATATGTCAATCATGTGCCAATGTAATTTAAGAAAGTGTGTCCCATGCATATTTATCGAACGGAATAGAAGAAAATGATTTTTAATTCGTTGCATACATAGGACTTAAGTTGCGTGGGTGCACGTGGAACGAGTGAAATTGTGTGCACTAGGTGAACTATCTGATGTTTTGTCAGTCAACTTGCAAAAAAAGAGTCAAAATCCTAAAAAATATCATTAAAAATCTAGAAAGTATCATTTGTATCCAAGAATGAAAATATGGTGATATATCAAAAATCTTGACATTGCGATACGGATATAGGGAAGAGTGTAATACTAAAAAATATCACTCAAAATTAAAAAAATATCACATGTATTCTTAAAAAGTATCACGTGTCACTATTTTTTTTTTTGCGATTTAACTTGGTCAACTCATGTTGATCCAATCAATACGTTGACCCGCGTTAATCACTATATACAACTACTGTAGGGAAATATTTTCCATTATCTATTAGGCAAGATGTCTGTCATTTAAGTATCCACCAAGGTACTAGAAAGACACACTTTGGCAAGTGAGTGTTTTGGTTAATAATCTAATTTTTAATGAGTTAATTATACGTATATTTGTTCTTATATAATAGTATTTCTCCTATGCGATGCATAAATAATTATTATTTAAAAAAATTTGTAATATTATGATTATTGTTTAATTTTATATGTTGTGCATGCTTAGTTTTAAAATTACACTACTACAAATATGTTAATAGACAACGCCTTTAAGACAACGGTTTTACATTGAAACCGTTGTATTTTAAAATTTCACAATGGTTTATCTGTAAACTGTTGTATTTCTGTATTCATCTTCAGAAAACGACAACAGTTCATACTAACCGTTGTCATTAAGTATTGTTAATCTGAACTTAGACAACGGTCCAAAGACAACGGTTTCAAAAACTGTAGTAAATTTGTTTTTAATGATGAACAACGGTTGTATTAACCGTTGTGGATTTCCAATGTCGGGTAGACAACAGTGGGTTCTAATTATAACCGTTGTGTCTCGAGTGTTGTTAATATTACACAACGGTTTGCGGAAGTGATGTAAATATGTATTGTTACTTTAAATTGTATTAATCAATTTTCCATAACGGTTATATATATATATATATATATATATATATATAAGAAAATGATTTTTAATTGGTTGTATATATAGGAATTAAGTTGCATGGGTGCACGTGGAACGAGGGGGGCTCAGTGGAGTTTGAATCTGAGATCACCAAAATCAATTTATCTAGAACGGACTTGTGTGCACTAGGTGAACTATCAGACGCTTTGTCAGTCAACTCGTAAAAAAGTCAAAAATACTAAAAAATATCATTAAAAATCTTGAAAGTATCATTTGTATCCAAGGATAAAAATATGGAGATATATCACAAATCTTGACATTGCGATACGGATATGGGGAAGAGTGTAACACTAAAAATTTCACTCAAAATTAAAAAAAAAAATATCACACGTGTCACCATTTTTTTTTTTGCGGTTTAACCTGGTCAACGCACGTTGATCCAATCAATACGTTGACCCGCGTTAATCACTATATACAACTAGTGTAGGAAAATATTTTCCATTTATGTATTAGGCAAGATGTCTGTCATTTAAGTATCCACCAAGGTACTAGAAAGACACACTTGGCAAGTGAGTGTTTTGGTTAATAATCTAATTTTTAATGTATACGTATATTTGTTCTTATATACCAGTATTTCTTCTGTGCAATACATAAATAATTATTATTTTTTAAAATTTATAATATTATGATTATTTTTTGATTTTATATTTTGTGCATACTTAGTTTTTAAAATTAATAAAATAATATGCACATGTGTTAATTAATTAGATAAGAATATCAATTTTGTGTAGTTATGACAAACAAAAAGAAAATTAAATTTTAGGAACTAAATGAAAATTCATGTTAGAAAGATCGAATTAAAATATTTCAAATGACACGATTTTATAAAAAAGAATGTATAATTGTTCAAGATTAAAGAACATTTGATTTCTTTGAATATACGATAGGTATAAAAAAATAATTATTTAATTATTTTAAATGATGAAATTGAAATAGAAAAATAATATATTATTATTATTATTATTGTGCAACATAAATGAAATCTATTTTTTTATACGATAAATGTAAGTACTATACAAATCATCTACCCGTGCATAAAAAATAAAATAAAAAATATTATAAATATCAAATTTTCAATTAAAAAATAATAAATAATATTGCAAAAATTTGTTAAAATACAACGGTTATAATGTAAACCGTCATGGAAAATGCAAAAAATTAAAAAAAAAAAAAAAAAAAAAAAGAAGAAAATTTACAACGATAAATATCACTACTGTTGTCTACTCTCTCAAAACTATTGTCTATCAATTCAGAACTGTTGTCTATTATATAAAAAGTGTTGTCTAAAATATAATTATAAAATCGTGTGATAGATAATGATTTATAGCAGAATCGTTGTTTACCACACGTTTTTTCCTTAATATAAGTTTAGATAACTGTTATATCGTCCATACGCATGTATGTCAATGTTCACAAGAATTGACGAGTGAGGATTACCTATACTTCATTGGAGTCGAATAAATTTTATTTCCAAATTCCAACACAAAATTAATTTGGCGATTTAATTAAATCGATCTAGAAATAAAAACTGAATACTTAATTAAATTTTTTTATTTTACCAAGGTTTCAGTTTGATTTTTTCGCCTGGTTTAATTAACAGAGAACCTTCTCTTTTCTGATTTTTCAGTATGATTATTTTGTCAATAGAAGTGCAGGAAAGGTCTTAGATAATTTAACCAGTAGTTTTAAATTGTATTTTTCTGCAGTCTTTAACATTTTTAGTTCAATTAAAAAATTGTTATAATTTTATAATTAAATTGATCACAATAAAAAAATCTTGAGAACATATCATACATAAACTATATTTATATATATATATATATGTATATGTATATATATATATATAGAAACCATATGTATTCCTAGCTAGCTAGTAAAGATATATAATAATTTTGTTGATTTAATAAAAAAAATGAGAAGAAAATGAAACAGACTGCACAAACTAGTAATTTAAGTCTATTCGTAAATGTTGACTCGTACTAGTCCAAGGATTCGTTCACGAGTGTATTGGTCAAGCCTAAAATTGACTGATTCCAAACATGATATATGGAAAATAACACGAATTACTGCGTGGAAAGTGGAAACCGGAGCAGCCATCAGCTTCTCTTTCGTAAACATTGTATTAATGAATTACGAGAAAAAAAACAAACAAACATTTTTTAGACCTTAATATATATATATATATAAGTATATTCCTTTGAATAAATTAATTTCGAATATAATTATATTCCTTTGAATCAACTTTCTAAATTTATGGAGGAGTACGTATCTGATCATACTCCCTTGTTTTGATTGTTGTTTTAATTTTTTTTAACTAAAATTAATAATTAATTTTATGAACTAATTATATATCCATCCTTGCGCGCGCCCAAACACACACACACACACACACATATATATATATATATATATATATATATATTTATTCTCTCCGTTTCGTTTTGTTTGTTGTTTTAGATTTTTCTTTCGTGTTAAAATGTTAGTTGTTTTATATATTTTGACACTCTCTCTCTCAAATTTAACCTTACAAATATATGGAAAGATAAAAAAATTTTAACTTTTTAGGAAAAATATAAGTGAACGAAAATACTCCTGCACATAAGATGTACATCAAATGGTCAACGCGCGTTGACTCGGTCAAATTGTTGACCAAAAAAATCGTGAAAACGGGTGATTCTTTTTAGGGATACAACTGGTACTTTTTTTAATTTTGAATGATACTTTTTAGTGTTTCGATTGATACTGATCTTAACAGTTTTTTTCTTTATTTTTTTTTTCTGGCCAATACTTTTTATTGATACAAATGATACTTTTCAGTATTATGAATGACACTAATTTTGACGGATTTTTTGGTCAAGCATTGACCGGGTTAACACGCGTTGACCCGGTCAATGCGTCGACCGTCTGATGTACATCTTATGTACAGGAGACTTGCCATAAGTGAATAGGATTTTATGTAATATAAAAGGGAGTGATATATTAGTCCAAAAAATTAATTGTTAATTATAGATTAAAATTCTAAAACAACAAACAAAATGAAACGGAGGGAGTATATATATATATATAACAAAAAATCTTATTCACTTATATTTTTCTAAAAAAGTCAACATTTTCTCTCTTCATATATTTTTAGGAAAGGTTAAAATTGGAGGGGAGGGTGTTAAATTATATAAAATAATAAATATTTTGACACAAAATAAAAAATAAAAATTACAATCAAAATAAAACGGAGAGAATTTAATGATATAAATTAAAAGGGATTTATCTAAACAATGATCGATAATAAAATGATGGTCTCTTGTCAGACGACCTAATTCCAATACTCTCAAATGGCTCCAAGCCCAAAACACAAGTAAACTGTGATATATTTATAATTAACTCAAAATTGAAAAGTACGTACTAGAGGTTTTTATTTTTTTATTAAAAATTAGGGATACCAATCCAGCTCAAAACCTATGTCTGATCAGTATAGCGCAAAAGAACAAAGTATCGGCCCTAAAATATTCTAGATCAAAAGAATTAATTAGATCAAATTGGACTAAAGTAATATACATTCCTATAGAACTAGCTCAAAACTAAGTACGCTAATAAAATCAAGAAATGAATCTTATATTCGAAAAGGTAAAACGGGGACACTGTTGAATAATCGAGAGAATTTGCATTGTAGAAGCAGTTTAGCAAAGGAAATATCTGTATTTTATTTCTGGAAAAATCAGCTTAGAAAAACAATGTAATCGTGCTTAATTATTAACACACAGTTATGCGTGAGCCATAAGCTACGAAAGATCAACGGCTAATAACATGAATCCAAGTGCATGGATGATCCTACGGCTAATAGTAGTGGTCCTAGCGTGGGCTGCGGTGAGGATGGACAAGTGGCTTGCATGGTATAACCCCCACATGTAAAATCGAGCCGTTGCTGCATGATAACTTGCATGAACTGCTGCTGCATGAGAACATCAACACCCCCCAAAAAAAACTTGAGCCGGTAGACATCACCAAGTAAGAGTTTGGACAGCAAAAGGGAGAATTGGGGTCCCGCAAGAGACTTTGTAAACAGGTTTGCCAACTGAAGCCTGGTAGAAACATAAAGAGGGAGAATAAAACCATCACGATAATGCTTGCGAACAAAGTGACAATCTAAATCTAGATGCTTGGTCCACTCATGATAATCCTAGGTTTGAGTAATTTGTATGTCCACTTTATTGTCATAGAAAACTTGAATAGGTCTAGGAACAGACACACCAAGATCATGAAGCATGAAAGAAACCCAGAGCAGCTCTTTGACCGTGAAACTTAAGCTCATATACTCTGCTTCGGCCGTGGAAAGAGACACTGTTTTTTGCTTCTTACATTTCCAGGAGACAAGGCAACGTCCCAAAGAGATGCAGTATCCTGAAATAGAGCGTCGTGTGTCAATGCAAGCTCCCCAATCTGCATCACAATAACTCTCAACTTTGAAATCGGCATAATGCTGGTAAAATAACCCCAGTGAGGGTGTTCCTTTTAGATAATGGAGAACATGCATAGCACCCTCCCAATGCACCTTAGTGGGGCTATTGATGAACTGACTGAGCTTCTATACTGCAAAAGAAATATCAGGGCGTGTGAGATTCAGGTATATCAGCTTACCAATGACCATTCTAAAAAATCAGGTTTGGATAAAGTACCTCAATTTACATGGGAGAGATGAAGTCCTGGTGGTAAGGGAGTAGCAACTGGTTTACTCCCTAACAACCCAATTTCAAATAATAAGCCTAAGATATATTTTCTTTGACATAAGTATATTCTCCCTTTAGATCTAGCCACTTCCATGCCAAGAAAATACTGAGCCTCTCCCAGATCCTTAATAGTAAACTTTGCATGCAAAGTGGTTTTAACAAAAGAAATTTCCTTAAGAGAAGGGTTGAGTAAAATGATATCATCCACATAAACTAACAAGGCTATGAAAGAGGAACTTGTACCCTTGATGAACAAGCAATTGTCATTCTCAGATTGCAAGAAACCAATAGTGTAAAGATGCGTACTCAATTCAAGATTCCATTCCCTGGATGCTTGTTTCAAACCTTATAGAATTTTCTTTAGTGTGCATATATCACCAGGAATCCCATTTTTGTATCCTTGAGGAATAGTCATATAAATTTCATCAGACAAGAATCCATGCAAGAAGGCATTGTTTATGTCTACTTGATGGAGGCACCAAGAGAACTGTGCTGCCAAGGTAAAAAACAACCTAACAGTAACAGACTTAGCTACTGGGGAGAAGACATCACTATGATCAATTCCAAACTCTTGATTTTACCCCTTAGCAACTAATCTGGCTTTATATCTTCAATGGTTCCATCTGACTTTAATTTTACCTTATACACCCACTTGGAGCCAATGGCATGCTTGCCTGCAAGTAAGGGTTGAAGTTCCCATGTCTGATTGTCTTCTACTGCTGTTAATTCTTTGTTCATGGCTTCAACCCACTCATTATGTTGACAGGCCTCTTTATAACTTGTTGGTTCCTTCAAGGTATGTACACTCATAAGAAATGATTGATAAGCAGAGGTGAAGTTCCTTGTGGTATAATAAGGAAAAGTAATAGGTGTAAAATGTTTCTTTATAGAAGTGTGACAGATATAATCTTGTAAGTAAGCAAGAGCTTTATTGATTCTAGTACTCCTTCTGAGTACTTGGGAATCAATCTCATTAGGCAGTGCATCTGCTTTGTCATTAAGAGGCTTCAAATGTTTGGAAGTCCTGGTAGTAGTCATAGGAGACATCCTACCAGTAGTTAGAGTAGAAAAGGCAATTCCTGACTCCTGTGTAGGAACTCGTGTGGCATAATCATCTGAATTAGATTTGTGGTTTCAAAAACAGGAATAACAGGTGATAGATTAGGATCAAAAGAATGAAATGGAAGGGATTTAGTTGAAGAAGTTTGAAGAAGAAATATGGTAGGACAAACAACATCTATGCTGACAGAAACATGCTGTGAAGTGAGATCATATAACAGAAACCATTTGTTATGGTAGGAGATTCCCAGATAGATAGCTTGGTAACTTCTGACAGCAAATTTTGATTTATGAGGAACATGGTTGGATCTGAACACTAGACAACCAAAAGAATGAAGATCTTTGTAATCAGGAGTCTTTCCTGACAATATTTCATAAGGAGATTTCCAAGAGAGTAGACTGGAAGGAAGCCTGTTTATGAGCCAAGTGGCATATAATATAGAGTAACACCAGAAATGAACAGGAAGCTTGCTATCAAACATTAGAGCTCGAGAAACCTGGAGTAGATGTCTGCGTTTCCTCTCCACTATTCCATTTTGTTGTGGTGAGTAAGTGCAAGATACCCAGATTACTGCTAAGTTGAAAAGTGGAGTTCACGATTGACTTAATCCCAGGAGCAGCACCAATGTCTAAGGCACCATATCGAATGGAACCATCGGAGTTACAAGAGTTGAAGGTCCAACTTCAAGAGCTATTTGAGAAAGGGTATATTCAGCCAAGTGTTTCGCCATGAGAAACGCCGGTTCTATTTATGAAGAAAAAGATGGTAGTATGAGAATATGAATAGATTATCGAGATCTAAACCATCTCACAATAAAGAATAAGTACCCTTCGCCGAGAATTGATGATTTATTTGATCAACTTAGAGGGGCAAACATGTTCTCAAAGATAGATCTGAGATCGGAATACCATCGGTTGAAGATGAAGGAAGATGATATCCCTAAGACGGCCTTTAGGACAAGATATTGTCATTATGAGTTTGTGGTGATGCCTTTTGGATTGTCTAATGCACCAGGTGTGTTCATGAACCTAATGAATCGAATATTTCATCCATATTTAGATCAATTTATCATTATGTTCATTGATGACATCCTGGTTTACTCAAAAGATAAAGAGCAGCATGCAGCACACTTGACAGTTGTGCTGAGAAATCTAAGAAAAAGAGAAGTTGTATGCTAAGTTCAAAAAGTGTGAGTTTTGGTTAGATTGTATAGCATTCCTTGGGCACGTAGTGACTGCTGAAGGTATTAAGGTTGATCCAACAAAAGTAGAAGTTGTCAACAATTGGAGTCCACCAACAAATGTGGGAGAAATGAGGAATTTTCTGGGAATGGCTAAATACTACCGAAGGTTCATTGAAGGATTTTCTAAGATAGACGGACCACTCACACAGCTGACATGAAAAGAGATACCTTTTGAATGGATGGAAAAATATGAGAAGAGTTTTCAGGAGCTGAAACAATGACTAGTAACAGCCCCAGTATTGACCATTCCTGATGGATGTAAAGGATTCGTGATATACAACAATGCATCAAAACAAGGACTAGGATGCGTTTTGATGCAATAGGGAAAGGTAGTTGCTTACGCTTCTAGACAATTGAAGTCTCATGAGTTAAATTACCCCACTCATGATTTAGAGTTGGCCGTTATTGTGCATGCATTGAAGCTTTGAAGACATTATCTCTATTGAGGTAAGTGTGAGATTTATACAGATTATAAAAGTCTTAAATATTTCTTCACTCAGAAGGAATTGAATATGAGGCAAAGAAGGTAGTTGGAATTAGTTAAAAACTACAACTGCACGATCATGTATCACTCTGGAAAAGCTAACATTGTGGCTGATGCACTTAGTAGAAAGAAAATGAATCACACTAAGGGAATCACACAACAAGAAGAGTTGATTAAGGATTTTGAGAAGTTGTGTCTCGAGGTTGTGTCCACACCAGAAGAAGCTAATGCTATAATTGCAGCATTAGTAGTTCAATCGACGCTTCGAGATAGAATTAAAGTAGGACAAAAGGAAGATGGTTTTCTAGAAAAGATGTGAGCAAGTGAAGTGTCGGACGATTCTAAGGGATTCACAATATCATCAGATGGGACTCTACTCTTTAAAGGCAGAATTTATGTGCCAAACAACGAGATAATAAGCGAAATGTTAGATGAGGCACATCCATCGCCTTACACAGCTCATCCTGGAAGTACTAAGATGTATCAAGACTTAAAAAGAAGCTTTTGGTGGTATGGCATGTAAAGGTCAATTGCGAATTATGTTGCTCGATGTTTAGCTTGTTAGCAAGTAAAAACAGAGAACCAAAGACCGTCAGGATTGTTGAATCCTCTGAAAATACCAGAATGAAAGTAGGAGCATATTACAATAGACTTTGTTGTCAAACTTTCTAAGACTGTGAAGAATCATGATGCGATTTGGGTTATAGTTGATCGACTGACAAAATTAGCTCATTTTTTGCCCATACGAATGACGTTCACCATGGATCAACTCGCTCAACTATACATTTGAGAAGTAGTCCAACTACACGAAGTCCCAGTGTCCATATTATCAGATCGATATCCCCGTTTCACATCAAAATTTTGGAAGAGTTTACACTCAGCATTAGGCACAAAAGTAAAGTTTTCAACAGCATATCATCATCAGACAGATGACCAATCAGAAAGAAATATACAGACGTTGGGAGATATGTTGCGAACTTGCGTCATGGATTTAGGAACTAGCTAGGAGGTACATTTACCATTAGTAGAATTTGCTTATAACAACAGTTTTCACTCTAGCATTCACATGGCTCCGTATGAAGCCCTATACGGATGAAAGTGTAGATCACCGGCGTATTGGGATGAAGTTGGAGAAAGAAAGATTTTAGGTCCCGAAATTATCGAAAGAACGGTGAAAATAGTGGAGAAAATTCTAGACAACATTAAAGTTTCTCAAGATAAACAAAGATTGTACACCAATGAAAGAAGAAAAAATTTGCATTTTGAAGTAGGTGACGAAGTATTTTTGAAGGTCGCTCCTATGAAGGGGGTATTAAGATTTAAGAAGAAAGGAAAATTGAGACCTCGTTTTATCGGATCTTTTGAAATTTTAGAATGAATTGGTGATGTGGCTTATCGCCTAGCTCTACCACCCGGATTGTCGTTGGTACATGATGTCTTTCATGTTTCTATGGTAAGGAAGTATTTGCATGAGCCAAGTCACACCATCAACTATGAGGAGATACAACTCAACAAAGACTTGACCTATGAAGAGCAACTTGTCGCTATTCTCGATAGGAAGACGCACGAGCTGAGGAATCGATAAGTTTCGCTAATTAGAGTACAGTGGAGTAGGCACGGGAAAGAAGAAGCAACTTGGGAATGCGAGAAAGAAATCCTAGCTAAATATCCCTCCTTAGGACAACCTGGTAAGATAAATTTTGAGGACGATTTTTTTTAAGTAGGTAGGATTGTAACAACCCACTTCTACGTGATTTAAATTATTTGATTGCTTAAAAATTGAGTTTTAATTTATTTGATAATGTTCGATAGAATTAGATGAACTTGTGAGAGTCTAACATTGCGCCCCTAGTTTAGAAGAGAAATTTTAGAAGTTAAACTTGGATCTTGGAATTAATATATGGGCTTCTTAGAACATTTCTTATTTGCTTTTGCAATTTATATTTATATATATATATATATATATATATAATTTATTTAATGATAAATATGAAGTTAAAATAAAAATATATTTTTTTAAACTTATCTTAGAATTTGATCATCATCCTTGACAGTAACTTTATTTAACCTTATCATTTACCTTTCATCTTCATCTTATTAAATTGACTTCCTTCTCATCACTCCATTCTCAAGAGTATATAAACGTTTCTTTCAAGCAACCCAAGAGGTCTCCAAAGCAAATTTCATTAAATTAAAAATAAGGATCCAATTACCCAATTTATTTTGGCCCTCTTACTGATACTGCAAATTCGTCTCTTTCGGTAAGATTTCCATTTGAAATTTCACAGCGCCGTTATTTGTTTATCTGTTGATCGAAAACATTACAAAAACACACATACACAACCGCCACCAATTTAATTATTTTCCCTCATCTGCATCACTATATTTTTTTCCAAATATGTAATAACATAATTACACTTAAACTTAACATAATTTTAACATAATTTGTTTCATTAGATACAGATGAAAGATAAAGTTCACAAACTGAACTAAAGTAGGGATTTTAGAAAAATAAATAAAAATATAGAAAAAATAAGAAAATAAAAGAGAAGAGAGGGATCGAAGTTGTTGACTGGGCTAAGCTTACGTTGGAATCGGAGAGTTGGTGGGTTTGGATTGAGTCGAGTCATGTCACTGAGTCGAGAAGAGGTCCTTGTCGGGGTTGAACTGTCATGGGAGTTGAAACAAGGGAGAGACGTTGTCGGCGGTGTCGAACGGGCTAAGTCTGGGTCTAGAATTGGGTTGGTGTCGGAGCTAACATGTCTTTGAAGTCGGATGTCGCAAGTTTAGTTGGGTCAACAACCTTTGCGTTGTTTGCCGGTGGCAAGGTGTTCGTCGGAGATGATGTAGAAGAAAAGTGTTGGATGAGAGAGGGAGATGAAGAGTTAGGGAATTTTGTTTTCAATTAGGAATTTCCATTATGGTTCCTGGTATACGGGGGGGGGGGGGAGAGAGAGAGAGAGAGAGAGAGAGAGAGAGAGAATTGAATTTAAGAATTTTGGAGTTTCAATTTGGGATTCTAACTTTTTCTTCATTTTCTTTATTGGAATCCAGATGAGCAAGGTTTGGAGTGTTGGGCTTTGGACTTTGGGCTTTATATTTTATTTTGGTATAGTTTATTCAATAATCCAAGAATACTATATAGTTAAATAAAAGTTTATTTCCAATAACTTGGATTATACTCCATGATGTTTTTGTAATTTTAACTTAATTACCGTAACTATTTCTGAAATATTAGAATTCATCCAGAATCATGTTCGACAATTATTAATCCTGAAATTTAAATTATTTAATCCTAAAATCTCTAAATTTCATATTCAATAGATTATACTTTTCACAAATTAATATCTAGCTCAGAACTTTATAAATTGTTTAATTAAGCCCATAAATTTTTTATTTTCATATTTAATGAAGTTAGAATTGGCCCAAATTATTTAATTAAGATTATTTATTTTGATATTAGATGCGGCGTAATTAGGACCCTCATCTATTTTGTGATCATCTGCTCAATTTTACGTGCTCATTATCCTCAGGTGGGTGAAATTATTATCTTTGAAATAAAAGTATATGATATATGATTTTTTAGACAGAAATATTTTTAATCCAACTTGAATTATCGTGGATGGAATATGAATAGCGTTTTATACGCATCAGAATAGCGTTTCGTATGCATCAGAGTAGCGTTTTGTACGCACCAGAATATGTCCTATGCATAGTTCAAGATGTATTCTAGAATCATTGGAGCACATTTTTGCGATTTATTTCAATTGGATAAATAGAAAGAAATGCCCACATTTCTCACCACTGAGCACGTTTTAAGAGTGCTCACCCCACATTTTTAAATATTTTTCAGGTCAGTGGAGCAGCGCGAGGGAAATGGGGGTGAACTTTCTCAAAATATTTCATTTACTTGACCTTAACTTTTGCACTTGTTTTTGAAAGTTAACAATTTTGAATTTAGTATTTTATGTTTGCTAGTGGTGTTTGGACTAATTTAATGTAGAGATTGAATATTATGGTTTTATTAATAGTAGGAGTGTGAATTTTATATTTTAGAACTAATGAGTTACTTTTTTGAAATGAATTTGGTATTTTTGAAATGCAGGTACTTTGTTCTGAGTACATATATTTTTTAAAAATATATATTTTGTGTTCTATTTTCTTCTTAAGATTTCTAGCATGATTATTTTAGAAAAAGAAAAAAAAAAATTACTTAAACTATTATTATTAGAGTCATTTTCCCCTTTAAAAAATAGAAAGAATAACATTTTAAATTATAGAATTTAGGGTGTTACGGATTAAATCTGACTCTAACTTGCCGTTGTCTGGGAGCATTATTGAATATATGTACAGTCCAGGATTTTCAAGACACACGTGACGAATCTAGAATCTATCTAGATAATATCCAAATTGAAGAAAGCAATAACCAATAAAAAGAGCAAAAAATATGAAGTTGGATTAAATAATTGAATAGTTGATACAATATATAAGGCGCCTAATTAATAGTTGATACAATATATACCATGAAATAAATAATTGATTTGCCTAATTAATTATATAAGACGCAATGAAGATTCCTTTATATCTAACAATCGTGAGCCTACACCTGCTCGCAGGCTCGCAGCAACTCAAAAACTCCAACTAATTTCCGTGCACAATAATTATAAAAAAATAATTTTTTTTTTCTCTCAGAAAAATGATCCAAAACCACACAATCACTCCTCCACAGAGTCTGCGGCGTCGCTATTCCACAAAACGGTCCAACAGTCGCCACAAAAATTAATAATAATCTTAATAGCCTACTTTTTACCTCAAATAAAAGATAACACAATATTGTTTATATGAGAATGAAAATGTGAAATCAAATGTAATACATACAGAAGTAGAAAGAGTTTGTTAGGAATTCTTATCCAATATAATATACTTACAGAAGAAGAAATTATAACGTTATGCAATATTTTAAATTTATGATGAATCTAAAGTTGAAAAATAAAATCTGTAACTTTTCCTAACACATGTATCTCATCATCTAAAAAACAGTACTATGGCAAATTTAAAAAAATAATGTATATACTAAGCAACTCCATATTGCTTCTCCACATCCCTTATCAAGGTGAAAGAAAGCTTCCTTTATACTCAAAAATCTTCAACCTACCGGTGTCAGAGGGCATCTCGATCGGTCTTTCAACGTATTCTTGAGCACAATATGTCGGGGATCCCTTAAAGCAATTGTGAATTGTTTTTATCTTATTTATAAAAGCGACATTTATTTTCGAACTAATATGCTTCTTCTATGCATTTATTTTATATCACAGAAAATCCCTAGTTTATTTAATGTTACCATAATCTTAGTATATAAGTGTTATATACAAGAGGATTAAGATTATGAAAAATAAACTAAAAATGAAGTCCGTGACGAATTTAATTAAAGTATGGGATCTTTAATTAAAATGTCACTAATGCAGCCCAATGACATTATGAATGTGACCGTTTTACCCAAACCGTTGATGTGGAGACATCCAGTTGGGTGCATTTATATATGATATGATCATATAGGACTTGGACTGATTTAACTTAATTATTCCTTCAAATTCCGTTAAAGAAAAGGAATATTAAATTAAATCACAAGATGATCATATATGAATAATCTTAATCCTGAGTGATTATAGACTCCTGTTTATTTCAATGTGATTCTTAATTTGCTCGTTAAAGTTTGTTTCCCAACATTCTCTAAACTTGCATTTTAGATTCACATTTGAATTAAATAGCTGGGAATGTAATTTACAGATATGGAATCCATTCCTTCTTTTGAGAAGAAGAAAGATAATTCTCTCATTTGTTAATTCTGGAACTGAGTGATTAGAGATCTCTAATTTATAAATCGTTTATAAATTAATCGCTCACTAGTGAATTAATGGTAAATGAGGAAAAGAAATAATTGAAGAGGTTAACGGATATTACCTGTCTTCAATTATGAATTATCTATGGAGGATTAATTCATATGAAATGATTAAATCAATGGACTGCTCAAATTCGTAGAGTAAATATGTTCTATAATAGTGCAATTCTGAATTTTTAGTGGAATAATATCGGAATTAATAAATCAAATAAATTAATTAAAGAGTTTAATTATTTATTCGATTTATTGGAGCTCTTGATTATAGGTCCATGGTCCCCGAATCGCCTTCTTATATTATTGACGGGTTCATAATAATATTTAAGTTCCTAAAGTGTTATGAAAAATAAGTTTTCATAAAGTTTGGGCTTATGTGTAAATATTAGTTAATTCCGGGAATATATGATATTCAACAGTTTGACTGTGCTAGGAATTAAATAAATATAAGATATTTATATTATTTACATATTAGTGATAATTAATAATTATTTGAGATAATTATTAATTTGTTTCCTTATCTACATGATTGTGAATTTGTTTAAGATAGGAAACTGATATGTATTGGGATTTGACCTAATTCTAATTATAAATATAAGATAATAGAATTCTAATTCACGTACGCCGATTCCAACATTCACGTTTGACGTGAACTTTGAAATCAAAAGTCAAATTTAATTGATTGCTAAGAATCAATTCACGGAAAATAAGATTTAATCAAAATCAAAGAGTTTGATTTTGATTTTCTCTTATGTTTATATTTTAATTCATATTAAAATCATCCCAATACTACAACCTAATTTTACGAGCCCAATTTTACGATTTCATGTGTTGAACTTAATAAATTTATTTCGGTGCCCACTCACTACCGTTCAAAGGGAGGATGTGGTGTTTACGAGTTTCAAGATTCAAAAGTTGAACAAAGAAGATGTGGTGTTTACGAGATTCAAGATTCAAAGGTTGAACAAAGAAGACGAAGGAGATTTAAGAAAAAAAGTATTTTCTTTATCTCTTCTTTAGTATTAAATAAATTTAATTTGCATGGATATTATATTTTTATATTACGATCTATATTCTGATTTATACCGCTTCCACTCCCGTTCAATTTGATCGAAAAGACGGATTTTATTCGACCCGAAATAGTTTTGGACCAGTTTAATTTCCAACACAATAATTATAAAAAATCAGTCTCTTTTTCATAGAAAAATGCTCTAAAACCACACAATCACTCCTCCACAAAGCCTTGGGCGTTGGTGTAATTCGACCAAACTCTCCAACTTTCGTTGCAAAATCCCAACGAAGTGTATTCCCCTCAAACCTGGCCTCAAATATCATCAACGACTTAGGCCCTCGTACTCGTGAATAACCATTATCAAGATCACTGTAAATAAAAAGAACAAAAGAGTCATCCGTTGCAAAAATCTTAATATTTCCCAAACTCCTCAAACGCTCATAATCCGGCATCTCTAAGATCCGAAACACCTCATTCTTCATGTCGAACGACAGTATTAAGGTCTCTCTATTCGCTCCCACAACTCGAATCGCCCTCCAGTGGGCAAATGAGCCATTTTTGTACGACGATTTTATGGGTTTTATGACATACAATTCTTGATCAAGAATGGCGTCGCCGGCCAACTCCCTCCACGAATTCGTCGTTCTCGAATAAACCAAGGCATGCAGACGATCTTGTCCGCTGGAAGACATCAACCGCACTACTTTGTAACCTTGTACAACGTTGTCGAAACCAATTCCAACATCGGTATACACCATACCACTTATGTTAGGAAACAAACACTTTGGAGATTCTGGTAGCAATTTTATTTGACCTAAACTAGGGTTGCAGACGGCGATAGGTCCGTTCAATCGCCCATGCTAGATGCAAATCAGACCGTTTGCTGGTCCGACAACCCCTAGGTTTACAGAACTGGGTGAGAGCGGGGAAGGCGTGTGACGGCTTCCCGTTGTCTAGGAGCATTATTGACAGTTTTGAAATTCTATTTCGGATAAAACTGAATTGTACAAGTACCGTATCATCTTCGTTGTTGTTGTTGTCTTGTTTCTGAATGTGCAATTTTCTGAAAGTTGGTGAATCGATGACGTCACGCCAGAATTTGCAGACGATTCTGAATCTGAATAGGGATCGTATGGGCAGATGCGAGAGTATTTCTGTTACAATATCGTTGTTGGGCCAAGTAGAAGCCATTGTGGAGTAGGGATATGGTGATAAGGGTTTATTTCAGCCGAAAAGAAATTGGGATTCATATATATTGACTATTGGAAGTACAAGGGATACGGTGATAACGGTTTCCGAATATCTGGAGAATTGTCGATTCAGGACTTGAAAGATGGATAATTTATTAATTAAGGACCTAAAAGATGAAAATTCTCAATTCAAGACCTCAAAAATCACGAATTATGATTTCTTTTTATTTTTTAATTAATTTTGAAAAATTTATTTATTCGATTTCATAGATAATTAATGAATGAATTTTCATTGAAAATTAATGTAAGATTAATTAAAAAATTAAAATTCGTGATTTTTAAGATCCTTGATTGAGAATTTTCATCTATCGAGTCATGGATTGAGAATTTTCATCTTTCGGGTCCTGAATCGATAGATTACTCATCTTTCAGGTTCTGAATTGATGATTCTCCTATATATTTCAATATTTATATTGGTAGTCTCTTTTATTTTCTGCTTTTATAGTCTCATGTTTAATTCAATTATAAAAAAAAGCTTGAAAATTTTAATGAACTCTCAATACGTATATTATTAAAAAAAGAAATTATGATGTATCTATCACAAATATATGTTCAAATTTTATCCTAAACGTAAATTCAATTTTTTTCACAAGTTGGATGTTACACACCCTTAACATTATTAATTTTTATTCTCTTTTTTCTTCAAATTCAATTCCATGTGCATAAGTTTAATTTTACAATTTTTAATTAGCTTAATTCTAATAAATAATTAAATACCATAATTGGGTAGAATAAACCTTATTAACAAGTATAAAATTAAACTAAAGTACAATAAATTGAAATCGAATAAAAAAGGTAAGAATAAATAATAAATTTGATCGTGTTTTATGAAGTGTTGCACAAAGTGAAACGCATGTTAATTAGGGCAATTCTAAAAAATAATTATAGGGTAGAATAAATCATAATTCACAAGTATAATTAAAATTAAACTAAAGTACAAGAAATTAAAATCGGATAAAAATTGGAAATAAAACTAATAAGAGGTGATAAGGGTTATTTAAGAAGAAAAGAAATTGGGATTGATATATATGGACTATTTTAGATGTCTATCGGTAGTCTCTTTTATTTTTGTAGTCGCTTTCATTTTTTACTTTGATATTCTCATGTTTAATTATAAAAAATGGTTAAAAAACATAGTAAAATCACAATACATATATTATTAAGGTGTTTCTAAATATACACCGTCATTTTTTCTTTATACACTACTTTTACTTTACATACCACATTTATTTTTATTTTTTTCTCATTTTTTAACCCTTCATTTAAAAAATAAATTTTAAATTTATCAAATCATAAAAGATAAAAAAAAAGGGAAAAAAGAAGAAGAATACATATGATGACCGGAACTGCAGCACCGGTTCCCTCAAGCAGGATTCTACAACAGCTTGCTTTCATATTTTCAAATCGCACTGCAACATGACGAGATTTTGAAATGTAGAAATTTGAAAATGGATTGACATTGCAGCACCGTACCAGTGGGATTCTACGATAGTCTGCTTCTTTGCTTGAACTGTAAAAAATTTGAACCTCCTTCCTTGTATCAGGAAAACATTTTCTGAACCCGCTTCTTTAGGTTTGAAAAACATTTTCCGAACCTAGAGAAGGAGGCTCGAATTATACAGTTCGAACCAGTAGATATCTATAGATATATTAAAGCAAAATTGTAGAGGTAGAATTGTAAATAACAAATATTAGCAAAAAAAAGTATATAATAAAATTGATGCCAAAAATCATAGAATTGGACTGCCTAGCGCAGTTGGCAGCAGAAGCCTATAGCTTTCGCGTTCAAGTGGTGGGGTTCTGGGTTTGATCCACGTAAGTTGCGCAGAGTATTTGTTTGTGCATTCTTTTTATTTTAGTTGTTTTGTGAATTTTCTCTCTCTCTCCTGTTACCTTATTTTATCATCATAATATTTATTTCCATTTCTGTTTTTTCCCTCAATTTATCATCATATTTTTTTATATTTAAGGCAATTGTTTGTGTTCACATTTTAGTTGTTTTGTGGTCTCTTTTTTTCCCTAACATTTTTCCTCATTTTATCATCATATTTTTATTTTTTATTTTTTTGCATTTAAGGCAATTGTTTGTATTTTTGAAGAAGATGGAAGGAGAGATTTTCATTATTCTCGGATTGAGTTGGGCAAGTATAGAAATGAATGTATATTAATTGGCAATGTTAATTACATGGTGCTATAATTGATGCTTACATTACGATATTTACATAAATTTATAATTACTTTCTACGCGTTTTTTTTTACATTTTATTTTTATTTAATTATTTTCAATTTTTTATTGTTTAAATTTGTTATTTCATTATTGGACATGCAGTTGTTTTGTGTATTGTTGTATTTTAGTTGTTTTGTGATTTTTTGTCTCTCCAACCTGTTACTTTATTTTATCATCTTAATATTTATTTTCATTTAAGTTTTTCGGTCAATTTATCATCATATTTTGTAATATTTAGGGCAATTGTTTGTGTTCACATTTTAGTTGTTTTGTGGTCTTTTTTTTCCTAACATTTTCCCCTCATTTTATCATTATATTTTATTTTTTTTGACATTTAAGGCAATTGTTTGTGTTTTTTGAACAAGATGGAAAGAAAGATTTTCATTATTCTCCGATTGAGTTGGGCAAGTATAGAAATGTATGTATATCAGTTGGCAGTGTTAATTACATGGTGCTATAATTGATGCTTGCATTATGATATTTACATAAATTTATAATTACTTTATACGTGTTTTTTGACATTTCATTTTAATTTAATTGTTTTCAATTTTTTATTGTTTAGATTTTTTATTTTATTAAATTATTTTTATTCATGATAGGACATGTGGTTTAACAATTCGATTCATGAAATTTATCATAATAAGTTATGGAATTTCAATTTCTAACTTTTATATTTATATATATACTTAGGTCTATTCCAAATTTAATTATAAATGCTCTAGATTCATATATTGTTTTTTGGTTGCACTAATATTTGTAAATTCTTAAAAGTTTCTTTAGACGTGAATGTTCTAATTCTATTTGAATTATCTTATGACCGTATTTTGTAAATTTTTGTAATTTATATTGTGACCGATCAAGTAGAAAACTTTGTAGCCAAATAAACTATATGCAATCATAACATTTTATTGTGTAAATTTTAATCTCCACCTACTTAATTACGTAATTTTTACCGTTTTTATTTTCTGTTAAAATAATATAAACATTCACTTCTAATTAATCAAAATATAAAAATATAGGCCAATTTAAATCACAATTGTATAAAAAATTCCGTGCACTACATGGTTAAGTCTGTTGTATTTTATGGATATTTTTGTATATTGGGTAATTAGATTAAATTTTTCAGAGCAATTTCTGACTCTACAACTACAAACCACATGAGCTAAATTAATTTCTTTTGCACCATTTTTTTATGGCATCCTTATTATTGATTCCAATGTGATATTGAATTATTTGTTTGTTTAAATAATTATGATAATTATTATTTATATATATGAAAATAAAGTTCAATTTTTTAGTGTATTTAAATTTTTTTTATACATTTGTTTCCAAGCATACCTACATGTGTATTGCAAATATATATCGAACTATGATTGCGTTTTGGTTTTAATTTTTCAATCATGATAAAATAATGAGAAGCACTTGTGTGCATTAGGTGCACCATCAGGCGCATTGACTGGATCAACGCGTTGACCGGTTAACACCGGAAAACATGCGTTGACCTAGTCAACTAAAAAAAATCCTTTAAAATTAGTATCAATCGTAAAACTAAAAAGTATCCGTTAAAAGCCTAAAAGTATCACTTGTATCCTTAAAAAGTATCGGCCAAAATAAATAAATAATCGTCAAAATCAGTATCAACCGTAACACTAAAAAATATCACTCAAAAGCCCAAAAATATCACTTGTATCCTTAAAAAGTATCGACCAAAATAAATAAATAAAAAAATCCGTCAAAATCAGTATTAACCGTAACACTAAAAAGTATCACTCAAAATTCAAAAAGTATCATGTGTATCATTAAAAAGTATCACCTATTTTGTCATTTTTCTTTTTTGCGGGTTGACCAAGTCAACACGCGTTGACTCGCGTTTGACCCGGTCAAAAGTATTAACCGTCTGATATAACCTTATATACATCTAGTGCATGCAAGTTTTTGCCTAAAATAATATAATATCGAGCATCGCACGGGAGACATACTAGTGATGGTTTAATTTATGATCATCGGCTGATGGAGGGAAACACGGGTATGACTAGTAATTCTATCCACCTTCTTTTTTTTTCATCCATCATTATTATTAGATTTAACATGGACGGTGGTGGTGGAAAAAAGATGGCGTTTTCATTAAACTGTCGGAAAAGAAGGTGACCTCTCGGTTAAAACTGTCGCGTGAAAACCCGGCGATGAGACAGAAAGAAAAGAAGATGCCCTTTTGGTTAAATTATTTTTTATTTTGTTTTATTGTATTTTTTAATTATTTTATTTATGATTAATAAGGGTTTTTAAGTAATTATATAAATAATTATTTTTGAATTATTTTATTTAGTGGTATATAAAGAAAAATTAGTAGTGTGGTTAGAAACACATATTATTAAAAAGAAATTAAATCATGATGTGCTTATATATTCAAAATTTATCGTAAACGTACATTCAAATTTTTCAAAAGTTGGATTGTTACAAAGATCCCAAAACTATTGCGGGAGAGTTATTGATTTGATAAACAATGACTCAACTGATCATTTAGATTCAATGTTGAGATCTATTTATTATTATCTCAACACGCCACTCGACAATATGCATGATTCTTATTTTTTAATCTTTTAATTTGCACATCAAATGTCTTGAAGAACTTTCGAATCTTTTAATTTGCAATGTGTTGAAGAACTTCAGAAAAGCCGAGAAATCAGTGTAAGGCTTTAATGTGTTGGTAGATGTATGCAAGAGTATTTATGTTACAACATCGTTATAGAGTATTTCATCTTCTTGTCAATCTTATTGCATGCATATCATACCTATGTGTTAAAATATGGTACTAATTTCTAGAAGACTTTAGATTTTGCTAGAATTATGAATATAAAATGTTGTAGAATTATCTAGATCCTAGAAGCTCGCCTACAAAATTATAAATTTCTAGAATATTCAGTAATGTAATGGAGGATTTAGAAAGATAATTATCTAGAACTGTAACGCCCCAATTCTGAAAATCTGAGGCGCTAACACAAGACTAAAATAAATTTCCTAATTTTTCAAAAATTACATATTTAAAGAAAATATTTGTACCATAAATTACCTTACAATTAAAACCACCCAATCAAAACTTTGGAAGACTTTTCAAACAACCAATCACAAACATATTTTCACAAACGACTAGTCAATGTTAAATGTCTAATATTTGAACGAGTCCAAAATAATGGCGGAACATATAAGAATATTCCTAAATATTCAAAACATCCCGTGGAAGCATAATACGACAAAATGCTAACCAAAGTCAATATTCAACATAAAATTTTGAACAAAGTCAAAGACTTAAATAACTTATATGTCCACGTCACCTGCCTGCATTACCTCGTACCTGAAAAATATTTAAAAAATATGGGTTGAGTGCCAGAAATCACTCAGTGGGGTTATCGTGTTCGTCCAAACACATGCAAGGATTTTTCATGTCAAAATCCAATAATTCAATATTTATAATCATGTCCATGTGCTTAAGAATATTTATTCAAAAGCCGATAAATTAATATCAATTCAAATACACATGCGCTTAAGAATAATTATTCAAAAACGAGCAATTCGATATCAATTCTCATGTCAATGCGCTTAAGAATCACTACAAAAAAAATGGTCTTTAGAGACAAGATTATTAGCGATGACAAATGGCATCACTAATACTAGATTTTTAGTAACGACATGTCATTTCTAATCATCATATGTCATTTCTAATAAAAATTTTATGATGACATTGTTGTCGCTTAAAAAAATATTTTTTTGCGACGACAAATAGAGGGTCCCTAAAAATTCGTACCAAATAAGTTAAAAATTATTTTAAGTGACAACATTGTCATCACAAAAAATGTCATTAGAAATGACATTAATTATTAGAGATGATATGTTACTTAAATCTATTATTAGTGACGATATTTCACGTCACAAATAATATTGTCGCTAAAAACCGTTTTTATGGTAGTGAATATATTCATTCAAAAATGAACAATTCAATAAAAAACCAATGCGCTCAAAAGACCATGCGTGGATATAGACCCTATGTGATCACATAACTATCTTTCAATATAATTGATCATGTCAGAATTCATCATGTAGGTTAAATCATATCCACAGAGAGCGAAAACAGTCGTAAATCATATATGGACGAAAGCATTTTAAAAACATAATTAAGTTTTAGTTAGCAAAAACCTACCTTATAGCTAAAATAGCTGAAGCTTTACACGTGTCCTGTAGATACTAAGCCCGAGATCTTGGGTTTGGGTCTACAAAAAGCATGCTAGGCCTTGAACCTATAACATAAGGTAATTTCTAAGCTAAGAAATGAACTCTCGAAATTCGGATCGGAACTTTTGAAACTAGATATATTTAAATTGGCCCAAAATGCTCAATTAGAATCTTGGTAATTTAGAACATTTCAGAATAAACTCCTTAAATAAATGAAATTATCTAATATATATATAAAAGATGATTATAACACTCCTCGAAATAAATCCATGATTACTTTATTTATCTTTATAAACCTTATTTAATTAAAATTTAAAAGAGGGATTTACAATGAAAACATCCTAATTAAACTAACTCACGCACACACACAACACACTTACCAAACTTAATCATTCTCCTCTCATCTCACACTTTCGTATACACAACACACACGCCATGTCTTTTTTTTTCTATAAAAATGAGTTTTTTTTTAAATGAGAACCAATCTAATTCTCTCTCTATCTTCATTAAAGCACACCTCTTTTCTCTCTCTTCAGATAAAATAAAAATTGATTTCAAAATCAAACCATCTCTTCTTCTCTCTACTGGGCCTATACATTTTAAATAAAATTTGAAGTAATATTCACTCTTTTCCCGCCATCATTTTCATACACTTACTACACATGCATACACTTTTCAATATCAAAACATTTATGCCTTTATCTCTCCTTATCACCAAACAATTTGTACCATTAATTTCTTTTAAAAATCAAAATCAAACTGATAAGTCCATTTATTTCGTGTTTTTATGGGCATTTTGTTCGTTATAAATGTCTTTTTTAGTTTGTTTTGAGTCGAAAAGAACCAGGTTACAGTCAAAGGGCATTTCAGAAGTCGAGTATGGTGAAAGGGGCATTTTATGCCGAATTATTCATGTTTATCTCGTCGCCATAAACCGTATTCAAAGGCACTGGGGACTTCTTCAACATTCACCATACATTCGGGAAGCAGAATGGGCATATAAGAAAGGGATGAAGCTTACCAGATGATGTCGTGCCCACATTGCTCGCGCAGACTCAACCACAAGCCAGAATGGGCACATGCGTGAATTTCGGGATTCTGTTGGAAGCTAGAGACATGAAGAATAGCTGCATATCCAAAGAAGAGTTGGTGATAAGCTGAACTCCTAAGAGACGTGGCAACTAAGAGATAAGCATAATCCCTAAAAAATAGGGATTTGATCAATATAAGGCTTTTCCAGACATATCAGAATGGGGCACGCCGAGTCCGGTAATCTAGTGAAGACCCCTGTTTGTTGGGGATAGTCTAGCCTACTTGGCTAGATCTTTATTTCTGGTGTTTAAACCAAATTCTAGTTCAAATGCCAGAACCTTTTGTTATTTGATTGTGTCTTTAATTTCCTTTTGCAGATTTACTTTCAGTACAGTGACAACACAAAACCCCCTTTTTTTGATTGGTGACTCGAAAGTGGAATCACATCAGCTCTCTGTGGGATCGACCTGTACTCATAAGCTAGCTACGCTCGCTGTGGGCACAGGAACAATACAAATTTATTTTGAGCGCGAAAAAACTGCGCGTCAAAATTGGTGTCGTTGATGGGGAGCTGATTTCCAGTGATTTTACTTTCCAAGCTGGTGTGCCTGGAAGTTGATGCCCAGAAGTTCTTCAGAGGATACTCTATTGTACAATCCGGAGATAGAGAAAACTTCAAGAAAGAATAGAGCAGCAGTGAAGAAGGCACGCCGAGCTGTGAACAGACCTCGTTAGCCCACACCAACACCAGAAGATCGAGAAGAAGTAGGGCACGAGGAGGAAGAACAATTTGAGAACGGCCACACTGATAATATGGCCGCCGAAGGAAGAACTTTGAGACAGTTAGTCTTTCCGACTAACATAAATCTTCGCCGAATGGGCATTACGATCCCAGCAGTCACGCAGACATGGGATCTGCAAGCAAGCTCCATCCAAATCTTACCTAAATTTCATGGAATGCCCGGAGAGGATCCACAAAGACACTTGCAAGATTTTGAGATGGTTTGCCAGACTCAACCATCGGACCATGGATGAGAAGAGTATGTGCGGTTAGTCTCATTTCCTTTCACTCTTCAGAATGAGGCATGAGACTGGCTATACACTCTGCCGACTGGTAGTGTGACCACATGGGGGAAACTTTAACAAAAGTTTTTGGAGAAGTATTTCCCAGTTTCCAGAGTGTAAGAGATGAGAAGAAGGATCGGAAGTCTGAAAATGGGCACGAATGAGAGTTTCTACGATTACTGGGACCATTTCCAGAATATGCTGGTGAAATGCCCACAGCACCAGATAACTGATCATGATCTGATCCAACACTTTGTTGGAGGTTTGAGGCCACATGAGAGGACGATTGTTAATGAATCTTGTGGAGGGTCTGTATTGAACAAACGACCAACTGAAGCCTTTAGAATTCTGACCGAGATGGCTGAAGACAACCATGGATTTGGTGGAGAGGGCACAAGGAGGGTAAATGCATTTGGGAAATCATCCAATGATGTGAGAATGATTGAAAAGCTATGTGAACGAATTGGAAAGGCTGTTACAGTAGCAATCACAAGAAGAAATCCCAGACCATGTGGGGTGTGTAAAAGTGTGCTTCATTTTACCGCCGAATACCCAATGCAAGATGAGATACAAAAATTTAATGTTGTGGAATGGCACAACAACCATCAGTGGAGATATGATCCTCACTCTGAAACATTCAATTCAGATTGGCGAGATCATGAGGACTTCAAATGGAGAAGGCCTGAAGATGCTCCACCCATGCGAACTCCACCACCAGAGGAAAAAATGAGATCGAGGTTGGAAGATTTAGTCCAAGCCTTGGCAGAAGAAAACATGAAGGTTGCGCAAGAGAATGAAAAATTTAAGCAAGAGATAAGAGCGGGTTTTGCACATATGAGCAAACAAATTGCTCAATTAACCTAAATAGTTCACAGATTGGAAATAAAAAGTGGTAAACTTCCGTGCCAGGTGGAGAACACTCATGAACAAGTTAATGTTGTGACCTTGAAGAATGTGAATGAGTTATCGGAAGTGGTCCACTCAGCTGAAATGAAAAATGATGTGCCCACAATGAGAAAACAATCATCAGAGAATGGGGCACAAGACGTCAGTCAACCTGTTCTGGATCCCATTCAAGAGAAACAGAAAATTGCAAGAAAACCTCATTTTTCCAAGTATATTGGCACAAAATAGGAAGGAAGAAGAGATGGGAGAGATGCTGAAAGTCTTCCGCAAAGTGGAAATCAACATTCCACTAATTGAATCCATTAAACAAGTTCCACAGTATACCCATTTTCTAAAGAAGTTGTGCACCAGAAAGATACAATTTAAGGATGATGCTAAGTTCTTTGTGAGAGAGAATGTGTCAGCTGTAATTCAGAAGAAGATGCCAAAAAGTGTGATGATCCAGGCATGTTCACAATACCGTGCATCATTAGAGAAAAAAAAAGTTGAAAAGGCCATGCTAGATCTGGGGGCATCAATAAACGCCATGCCCCTATCAATTTTCAATGAATTGAAGTTGGGACCTCTGCAGCCAACTCGTGTGGTCATTCAGTTGGCAGACAGGTCAAATGTGTATCCCGATGGGCTGATCGAAGATGTGCTAGTTAAGGTGGACGAGATGATATTCCCAGTAGATTTCTATGTGCTTGATATGGGCACAACAACGAGATCATCAGTTCTTTTGCTGGGGAGACCCTTCATGAAAACAGCTCGCACACAAATTGATGTCGACAAGGGCACACTGACATGCGAATTTGATGGAGAAAAGGTTACATTCAACATTTTTGAAGCCGTGAAGCACCCACCTGATACAGAAAATGTGAATTTTGTGGACCTCTTTGATGCACAATCTCAGTCCACTCTCTCAATGATGAGAAATCGAGAACCTCTGAAATGGGCATTATGGGAAAGACTAGCTGATCGAGATGCCCTTGATGAAAATGATGGCATTCAAGAAGCAGTTAAGATGCTGGATTCACTCAAGGAGATGCCATTAGGAGTAGTGGATTACATTGTGCCTACAAGAACCGATAGTGACAGAACCAAAGTTAGAACACAAGCTACTATGGGGCATTCAGAAGCTTAATGGAGAGCAAGTTGGGCATAATAAAAAGTTCCAGACCCAAGGATTAGAAGAAACGGGCATGAAATTTTATAATGATGATATTCTCTATGAAAAAAGAATGAAAGGACTTCATGATCAGGTTGTGAAATGGAAAAGGTTCACTCGAGGGCAACAAGTACTGCTTTATTATTCCAGATTCAAGCTCATGGGAGGAAGTCTAAAGACCAAATGGGTCGGGCCATTTAAAGTGCATGCTGAATTTTCTAATGAGGTAATAAAAGTGAAAAATCTGAAAACATGAAGGCATTTCAAAGTAAATGGGCCCAGACTGAAACCTTACCTTGGGCACATCGACTCTGAAGAAAAAGCAGTATGGCTCGCGGAGCCCAGTAATATCTAAACAGAGGAGTGTCATGCCCATGACAGTAACTAGGGCGCTACTGGGAGGCAACCCAGGTTTTATTTTTTTATTTTTTTTTTATTTTTTTTAATTTATTTAAATAAAATTTCCAGTTAATTAAACTAGTTTAGGGATAATTTTATGCTTGCTTTGGATAAGATATGTGTTTGTGGGTTAAGATAAGGAGAAAAAAAGTAAGAAATAAAGAGAATCCCTTGAAAGTAGGAATTTGGAACAGGGCACTCTGAAGAGATGAGGAATCTGCCAACTGGAAGGGCACAACAAGGTGACAGTGCGATTGTTGTGATCATAGAAAAGCTAAGTGCAATAAAAAATACCTTATTCCAGTTTGATACCGGTTTGGTAAGCATGGAGAAAGCCCTTATTGCTTACTTCAAACATGTTGGGTTCACCTAACCAGCATTCGCAACCGACTAATCCTGGTTTTTTCTGTCTTTTAGATTAGGTTTTGTTTATTTGTGTTGCCCTTATTCACCCACTTTGCCTAGTGCAAAGTGTGTGGGTGGGGGCATTCCAGTTCTTGTTGAGTCTGTTTAAACACTTTGCCTCGTGTAAAGTGTGTTGGTGGTCAGTGTCTCTGTTAAGCATGCTTTCTGTGAGTTCGTGTGGCCATTGCTTTTGATATATTCAATTTAATTGCATTTTCTTAATTAGCATGCCCACAGTAAGATAGGGATGATAAAAAAGTTTAGCATGCCCCGGGAAGATTTGAGCCTAATGATGTATGCCTATTTCACATCTTTTTTTCTTTATGTGTGAACATTCTGTGTTTAGGAGTTCTAGAACATGCTATGGTTCTGCTTAAGGATCTTGAAATTGTTGATGCATATGTAGATGATATAGGCCATCTTTTGCTAAGCCACCATGATATAAATTGACCCACCAACAACTCAGCCTTGCAGCCCTTTTGAGCCTATGAAATGCTCTGGCAGATTTTTTTTTTGTTTGGGATGATAATATATAGCCAGAGCATCACAAAAGTCTGAAAAATAGAAAAAAAAAATGGAGGCAGAATTGTTGGGGGATAAATGTGAAAAGGTCAGAAAAAGATAGGGGAATAAAAAAAAAGAAAAAGAAGAAAAAAAATATATGATAAAAAGAAAAAAAAGAGAGAGAATAAATTCCCCCTAGTCTTAAGTGTTCAGAATGCCCAAATAAAGAAATATTTATTGTCCGAACAGGGCACAGAAGGGTAATTGATTAAATAAAAAATGGGGGGTCTGTACAGAAATAAAGCCCTACCTTACATGAAATGCCCATTATAGCCTAAAAAGCCCTATTGATACTTATGCATCTATTGTTACTAGAGATTGACAGCAGAACTTTATCAAGCTTATAGGACGAATAGGCAACAGAAATGCATTGAATTGAGTGTATACACTGAGCCTAAACACTGAGCGAAGAGAGTTTGTGAGGATTACCAAGCTAAACTAATTTTTTGATCTATTTGTGGTGTGCTGGAACTTTACAATTTTGTTGAAATATCAAAATTAATGTACCCACACTGATTAACAGTTTGCATGCTTGTTTAAATTGGCCAAAAATGCTCAATTAGAATCTTGGTAATTTAGAACATTTCAGAATAAACTCCTTAAATAAATGAAATTATCCAATCTATATATAAAAGATGATTATAACAC
Organism: Perilla frutescens; assembly: GCA_026008535.1. Classification (NCBI taxonomy): domain Eukaryota; kingdom Viridiplantae; phylum Streptophyta; class Magnoliopsida; order Lamiales; family Lamiaceae; genus Perilla; species Perilla frutescens. Next base: position 44,805,177 of record BRKX01000010.1, on the reverse strand, counting down.
TCCTCGAAATAAATCCATAATTACTTTATTTATCTTTATAAACCTTATTTAATTAAAATTTAAAAGAGGGATTTACAATGAAAACATCCTAATTAAACTAACTCACGCACACACACACAACACACTTACCAAACATAATTCATTCTCCTCTCATCTCACACTTTCGTACATACAACATACACACCATGTCTTTTTTTTTTCTGAAAAAATGAGTTTTTTTTTTTAAAATGAGAACCAATCTAATTCTCTCTCTATCTTCATTAAAGCACACCTCCTTTCTCTTTCTTAAGATAAAATAAAAATTGATTTCAAAATCAAACCATCTCTTCTTCTCTCTACTGGGCCTATAAATTTTGAAGTAATATTCACTTTTTTCTCGCCATCATTTTCGTACACTTACTACACATGCACACACTTTTCAATATCAAAATATTTATGCCTTTATCTCTCCTCATCACCAAACAATCTGTACCATTAATTTCTTTTAAAAATCAAAATCAAACTGATAAGTCCATTAATTTCGTGTTTTCATGGGCATTTGTTCGTTATAAATGTCCTTTTTATTCTGTTTTAAGTCGAAAAGAACCAGGTTGCGGTCAAAGGGCATTTCAGAAGTCGAGTCTGGCGAAAGGGACATTTTATGCCGAATTATTCATGTTTATGTCGTTGCCATAAACCGTATTCAGAGGCATTGGGGACTTCTTCAGCATTCATCATACATTCGGGAAGCAAAATGGGTATATCAGAAAGGGATGAAGCTGACCAGATAATGTCGTGCCCACATTACTTGCGCAGACTCAACCACAAGCCAGAATTGGCACATGCGTGAATTTCAGGATTCTGTTGGAAGCTAGAGGCGTGAAGAATAGCTGCATATCCGAAGAAGAGTTGGTGATAAGCTGGACTCCTAAGAGGCGTGGCAACTAAGAGATAATCATAATCCCTAAAAAATAGGGATTTAATCAAGATAAGGCTTATCCACACATATCAGGATAGGGCACGCCGAGTCCGGAAATCCAGCAAAGGCCCCAGTTTGTTAAGGATACTCTAAATCGGAAATGTAACTATTTAAGCTAGTTTTATTTTCTAGAAATGAAGCTTTGGAAGTCAGAAACATTGCTACAATTTTACTTTTCTGCATTTCATTTTCATCTGTTGCTTAGACAGCAACAAACAATCCAATAGGCCTTAAGCCATTAGGACTTAGGATTATGTTCATAAACTCAATGTTGGTGTTAAGTATTTTTGCCTATTAATTCAGTAAGTTTTCTTTATAATTATGTCTTTAATTTCTGCTATTTTAATTATGTCTAGCCTACTTGGCTAGATCTTTATTTCTGGTGTTTAAACCAAATTCTAGTTCAAATGCCAGAACCTTTTGTTATTTGATTGTGTCTTTAATTTCCTTTTGCCGATTTACTTTCAGTACAGTGACAACACAAAACCCCCTTTTTTTGATTGGTGACTCGAAGGTGGAATCATATCAGCTCTCTGTGGGATCGACTCATACTCATAAGCTAGCTACGCTCGCTGTGGGCACAGGAGCAATACAAATTTATTTTGAGCGCGAAACGATCACGCGTCACAAACATATAACTCTCTCTCTCTCTCTCTCTCTTCCCAATCACATTTCACATTTCTCTCTCCTCACTTTCCATGAATGAATTAAAACAAAGCAATTCTTTACCCTTTTGAGACACAACTGTCATCAGCATACATGCACACTTAATATAATATTTCAAAAATAATAACACTTTAATTTTCTCTTTTCCCAAGCTTAAAACCTATCTTTACTCATGCCCCCTAAACCCTCTTCTATTCACAAATTTTAAAGCAACAACCAGTCTATCTATCGGCAGAACTTATCGGCGTCACTTGCACACACACACACATGCCCAAATTCTTTTCAAAGCTTCCTTCAATTTATATCACACATGCACCAACTTCTTATACACTTAATTTGTATAAAATAACTCTCATGAAGTAAAAATCTTAAGAAATACGAAAAACAAATAGCAATGGTGGATTAGATGGTGTTTTCAAATATTTTAAAGTCTTTTGATTTTAACTCGAAATTGAACCTCAGATTTTCATACATCTCAAAATTAGCAAGGGAGAGGAGATATAAAAATAAAAGAGGAAAATATTTATGCAATTTCATGCTGGATCCGACCACCGAAAAAGTTTACCGGCAACTCACCGACTTGCAGTGAATATGAATATTTTCCGTCCATTTTGGTCTTTCTCTCCTTACAAAACTTGCACTATTGAACTAGAAATAAAAAGGAGATTCTAGAACATATTTTTAAGAAATTTTTTATCAGAAGTGAAAACACCGGCGACGGCGGACGGTGGTCAACGGCGGCACTCTGCCTCAGGGAAATTTCCGAAATCTGCTTAAGAAAGTAGAAGAGGGGGAGTGATAAGAAGCTCAACTTTGGAAAATGAGAGAGAAGAAAATGAGTTCCATCTTGTAAAGAAAATTATATTTATATTTACTAATTTTTGGCTCGAAGCCCACAAACTGAAAATTAAAATAGATTGGCCTTTTGTTAATTATTTTCGACCTCAGCCCACTAGAATAAGTTTGGACTTCAGGCTAGTAATTAATCTTCCAACAAATAGGCCCAATTTACTAGGTTTTGGGGGTATCACAAGAACTCTCCATAACTTACATATGTCAACTATAAATATGGCATTGGGGCATATATTAAGTGTAATTGAGATACAAGAGAAATAAAATAGTCAATTACAGCTCAATACCAATCCTTGCAATCCATACTTTTGTCTATCTGCCAAACTTTGATCTAATTTTAAACTAACTCATTCGATCATTTCTATTTAATCTCAATCAATACTAATCTCCTCCACTAATTATATAATTTTGATCAGTGGTATCAGAGCATGGTTCGAGTATTACCGGGCATTACTATGGCCGACACACTACGTTCGTCCCATTTCAGTACCAATCTTCCGCGGTAAAAACTATGATTTCTGGTCTATCAAAATAGAGACCTACTTTTCTGCGCAGGATTTGTGCGATATCGTAAGCGACAGATATTATTCTTGTCCTGGTGATATTTCCACATTATCTTCGACACAAACAAAGGAATTAAAAGAGAATCAACATAGAGATTCTCAAGCACTACTTGCTCTACAGATGAATTTGGTAGATGAATATTTTCCAAGGATCATGGGAGCTAAGGCCGCTAAAGAAGCGTGGGATAAGTTGCAGTTGCTGGAGGAGTTTCAGGAAAATGAAAAGGTACGCGCAACTAGACTTCAAACTTTGAGAAGAAAGTTTGAGAATTTAAAAATGAATGATTCTGAGATTGCTAAAGATTATTATTTGAGTGTTAATGAAATAGTTAATCAATTAAAAACTTATGGGGAAAATCTTACAGAAAATAAAGTTGTTGCAAAAATTCTCATCACCTGCACAAAAAAATATGATCATATTATTGTAGCCATTAACGAATCTAAATATATTGAAAAATTAACTGCTACTGAATTAATAGGATCACTTGAGGCTCACGAAAAAAAGATTGAAGAATCTAAAGATATTGAAAAATTAACTACTACTGAATTAATGGGATCACTTGATGCTCACGAAAAAAAGATTAGAAAGGTGCTATGAAAATAACTTGGAAAATGCCTTTCAATCTAAAGTAAATGTGCAGTCTCATAAATTTAAGAAAAATGAGAGAAATTTTACTAAAGAAAAATCTAATGTTATTGGAAAATTTCCTCTATGTGGAATTTTCTAGAGGAAAAGTTACTTGGAGAAAGACTGTTGGTTTAAAGGAAAACCACAATGTTAAAAATCTAAAAAGTTCGGTCATATTGAAAAAAACATGTTGTTCAAAATCAAATCATCAAGCTAATTTTTCTGAAGAACAAGATGCAATGGATAATATGTTTCTAGCCTGCCAAGCTGCATCTGAAGAAAATAAAGATACATGGTATGTGGATAGTGGTTGCAGTAATTACATGACTAAAAATGAAAATATTTTCTGTAAACTCGATAATGGTGAATATATGAAGGAAACGGGCAAATGCACCATTCCAGGAAACAACATCAGCTGCCTTTCCTATCTGGCAAATCTTGGAGAGCCAGCAAGTCACTGGAGCCAGTCGACACCGACATTTGTGGCCATAAACGTACTCCAACACAAAACCAAAATAGAAACTTCATTTTTTTCATTTATGATTATACTAGAATGACATAGGTCTATTTTTTGCGAGAAAAATCACAAGTTTTTGATATTTTAAAGAAATTCAAGTCCTTTGTTGAGAAACAAAGTGTAACAGCCCCGAAAATGTAAATCTAGAATATATTTAAGACTTTTATTTAAGTAATAAATATTGAAAATTTAGGCAAGTAATATGAAAGTAAAGATTAAGGGGATCAATGTAACATCTAGATCAGACAAATAGAAATATTTAAGATCATTTAAAAAAGATTAATTAAGTTATGTAAGATTATGAATCTTTCAAACCATCTGGAAATATTTACACATGTAACCATATAATTGTATTTATTTATACATATCATTGAATCTATAAAGATTGAAATCATGAACTGAGCAGATATATATATATATATATATATATATATATCTTAAAAAAAATTGGCATTGTGTCCCATTGATTACTCAATCTTAAATCCACCTAAGCAGTTGCCAGCCTTACACGTATTTAGATTAGTGTATACGTGTACCCATGAACTTTAGATTTTGGATAGATAAAGAGAGAAGAAAATCTTTAGTTCTTCATTTAGAAACCACCGCAGACCGCCACCAACTTCTTCTCTATCTTTCCATCATCAAACCATAGCCAAAAATTACGAAAGTGAAACTATAATCTTCCCCTCGTCGAATAGATAGCAGCTGCACAAGATTTCACTCAAATAGAGGTCTGGGAAGCTGAAACGAAAGCGAGAAGCGTCGAGAGCTGCTGTCCCGCCACCATGTGCTGCAGCCAACTTGTGGTACAATTTTCGGCCAATCCGACCGTCAAATTCGCCTCATCTTTATATCGATTCGAAACCTTTTTAGCAGGCTATGCATACAAAGTCTTGGATTTTCGATCAGGCAACGTTTGCTTAATCGAAATCACGTCGGGAGTTGATGCAAAACTGCTGTCAAATATGAAAGCTCGCAGTTGCTGCTACTTCGACGCTCCTTCCACGACTTTATCGGTGGCTAAAATACATCATTCTTCACATGCTGCAACTTCGACGGACGTTTCCAGCCTTGCCGAGAGTTTAAATCTACCAAGCTATACTCAGTTAGAAAGATTTGTTGGTGAGTCAATCATCTATATTTTAGATTTTAACTTTGATGTTGATAGGCCTATCGGTTTTGGTACTGAAAATTGATGAAAAATAAGGTTCTGTGTTAACCTTATCTTAATTTTATTGAATGTTCCCATCAACATGACTCTGCCAGAGCTGCTTTGTACCTGTTGATGTGTGTATGTGAGAGAGACGATCAGGTTATTGGGGTAATTCTTGAAGGTATTAATTAGATAAATCTTAATATACTTTTACACTCAATTATATATGTTATTTAATTTTTAGGTTTAACCCCAAAGAGTTTCAACTAAGTTCAATTCTTTAGTCCATAGGACTAAAATTTCAGCCCCCGAAATAGTGAGGGTTAAATGGAAATATTCATATAGTGCAAGTGAGTCTTTGTTAAAGTTAGGAAGAATTATGTTTGACCCTGATAAATTTCTAAGAAATTGTCATTCTTTACCAATTATTAAAATGAAGATATTGGCTTTTAATTTAGACCAATAGACCTATAGTTATGGTTAATTCAATTCTTAAACTTGTTATTTTTGAATTAATTATTAAAGAGAGATACTGAAATGTCCTTAAACATTAATATATATTATGAATTTCACCCACTTGACATCGAAATCGGTCTAAAAGATCTTCAAACTAGAGGGCATTCCTATTTATGTCTACAGAAGTTGTAGCTATCGTTTATTTTTTTTAGGTCCAAAAGAGATCAACAGGGTTTACTGATATGTAATGAGCTGTAGCTTCTCCAAGATTTAAGGTGGATTATAAATAAACTCATCTCAAGTTATTTACGAAAATTATATTATTTATAAAACTAATGTTATTATTTAATTAAATAGTTTAATCATTTAAACTCGAAAGCCTATAAATGTTTCATAAATGTTTTTAAATGTTTATGTAAGTTACGTACAAATGTTATACGAAATATTACTGTTTATGTGAGCTAAATATCAAAGTTATGAGATTTATAAATGATTATGTTATTCACAATTTGTGAATCTATGTGCTATGCTGCAAATGTGAATTGTATTGCCACTTGACTACAGTTCAATTGTGATTTTACTCCATCTTATTGTAATGTGATCACCCTATAGTTTACGATTAGTATTCAAGACCGAAAGGGCTAAGGTACGAACCGTACCTACAGTTGTGGTTAATTCCACCCTACAGTTGTGGTTAATACCATCCTACAATTATGTGATCACATTCTACACAGGCCCATGTGGCATATGTCTCAAGTGCATGCAATTCACTTAATTTGCTACGTGTTAAGCAACAATTTGAGGTGAAATATGTGCGTTTCACTTGCTTTACAAATGTTATACCCGCTGAGTGTTTTCTGGCACTCAACCCAAATATTTTCAAATGATTTCAGGTGATGGAGTTTGAGGCTGGCTGATGGATGATGACAGTTGGAGTTGGATTATTTGTTGATTAAATTGTTTATTTAGTAAAATTTAAAGGAATTTAATGTGGTTAAGTTTTTAAGTTCTTTAAAATACTTAGGCTATATATTATATTTCTAAGTGGCCGCCCTTATATGTGCCTAAGGGTTAACTGGTATTTTTTTTAAGTTAAACGAGTTTCAAATTTTGATTTGTTAAAGCCTATTGAACTCTTTTGGGAATTAATTTTTAAATGTTTGAAGTTGATTCATTTTAGGAAAATATAAATTAAATTGTGACTTTGTCGACCACTCTTTTAGCATGTTGATGTATCTAATGATAGAATGAGAATTTTGAAACATTGACTTGACTACATTAGATTGAGACAAACTTATTTGCATTTTGAGTTAAAGCTGGTGTAGTGTGCTGGTAGAGTTATTTTCAAGTTAAAATGCAGCTCGTTCCCTTTGAAAAGAAATATTGTGAACTTTTAATCTATTTATTTTAAATTATTTTATTAGGAAAAAAATTGTTAAAATTATTTAGTGACGAACTCTTCCCATTTTGGGATCAGGGTGTCACAAAGTGATATCAGAGCAGGTCTATCTTTCTATGGCTTGTCTAATTTTCAAAAGTGAATTTTTCAAAAATGAATTTACATAGTTGATGTTTATATTAAAATGCAATTGAAAATCCACATGTCCATCGTTTCTGCCATGTCTGCTCCAAAGAGGTACATAAGTTTTATTATTTAAAGCTATAGTGATCTATTGAAGTGTATTTATATACAACTATAGTTGCGCATAACTAAAATTGTATATTTTATAGTTTGATGAAATATGTAATCTACGAGGTGTTGAAAGTACTTTTCTTAGCAAATGAATACTAATGCATTTATAAGTGATGATCTAGCTTGTAGATCTAAACCTTGATGTATTTTGAATGTATGTATACTTAAATAAGACTACAGAACTAAATAGGACTACGGAACTCTTGTAAACTCATAGAATCTTATAATGACTACATTAATCTATAGGACAATCCACATAAACTATAGACGAACTGTACTCTAACAATAGAATTATTTTTTAGAATATTTCAATAGATGATGAGTCCGAAAGTTTTAGGTGAGAAAGAGTCGAAATTTTCATTGGAAAGTATTTAAAATGACTGCAAGTTAATTGTATGGATACCTTATGTAATTAAATAATATGTGAGCGATTAAGAAAAAAAATGGGGGGGGGGGGGGAAGGAGTTCACCAAGTAAAGTGGCAATGTGTACGAGATTACATGGCGTTCCATCAACGCGCTAGATATCATATAACTAGATAATGGTTCAAAGATCTTAGTGGAGTATAATACAAACATATCTTCGAACTTGTCAAGGTTTACTACTTTTTGAGTATACGATGTAACCATGGAGATATTATGAATAAACAGAGTGGGCACATGTCGAGCTCGTGCTCTTTATCAAGGCAAGCAGGAAGTGGTGAAGAATGTGTGATGCTCAACTTTTCAGGTTGATGTTTATTTATTTCTCAACCAACGAGTGAGTGTTGTGTATAGATAAAGTAATACATATGTCAACAGTATAAAAAAAATTCATGATTGAAAGGTTAGGAAAATAAAGAGAGGATGGAACAATTTTGGAAATGAAATGCGGATAATTTTTCAAAGATTTAATCAGATTGAGTATGAGAGTGATGAATAGAAGTCTTAATAGTAATGAGACCAAACTATGAGGAAACATCGAAAGACCGAAGAAAGCTCTTCGTATAGGAATGTTCACTCTGAGAGAAATGATTGGACAAAGGTGTTAGCTAGAGACAAAGGAATTATTTTAGGAAAAAAAAACTTCGACAAATGGAAGACGTCAACCAATGTAATTAAAATATAAAATTTCTAAGGTCGAGATGGAGACTAAGTTTAAATGTAGCATAGGTTTTCGCATAAAGCAAACGAACAACTTTAAAGGTCGATGTTAGAGTATACAATCATAAGTGTTGACAGAGACAGAGATGGAACAAGAGAGGAAAAGCGGGAAGACTCGAAAATATACAATGGATTGACAAGACTATCGACATGGTTTACAAAACAATAAAAATGGGGTACAAATTAGAAATTATGTAAAAAAAAGAGAAGGGCTCGAGAACTGATATGCGGAAAATTTCGAGGACGAAATTTATTTAAGGGGAGGAGAATTGTAACAGCCCGAAAATTGTACATCTAGAATATATTTAAGAATTTTATTTAAGTAATAAATATTGAAAATTTAGGCACATAATATGAAAGTAAAGATTAAGGGGATCAATGTAACATCTAGATCACACAAATCGAAATATTTTAGATCATTTAAAAAAGATTAATTAATTTATGTAAGATTATGAATCTTTCTAACCATCTGGAAATATTTACACATGTAACTATATAATTGTATTTATTTATACATACCATTGAATCTCTAAAGATTGAAATCATGAACTGAGCAGATATATATATCTTTAAAAAAATTGGCATTGTGTCCCATTGATTACTCAATCTTTAATCCACCTAAACAGTTGCCAGCCTTACACGTATTTAGATTAGTGTATACGTGTACCCATGAACTTTAGATTTTGGATAGATAAAGAGAGAAAAAAAAAACAAATCTTTAGTTCTTCATTTTGAAACCACCGCAGACCGCCACCAACTTCTTCTCTATCTTTCCATCATCAAACCATAGCCAAAAATTACGAAAATGAAACTATAATCTTCCTCTCGTCGAATAGATAGCAGCTGCACAAGATTTCACTCAAATAGAGAGGTTTGGGAAGCTGGAAACGAAAGCGAGAAGCATCGAGAGCTGCTGTCCCGCCACCATGTGCTGCAGCCAACTTGTGGTGCGATTTCCGGCCAATCCAACCGTTAAATTAGCCTCATCTTTACATCGTTTCAAAACCCTTTTAGCAGGCTATGCATACAAAGTCTTGGATTTCCGATCAGACAATGTTTGGTTAATCAAAATCAGGCCGGGAGTTGATGCAAAACTGCTACTAAATATGAAAGCTCGCAGTTGCTGCTACTTCGACGCTCCTTCCACGACTTTTACGGTGACTCAAATACATCATTCTTCACATGCTGCAACTTCGACGGACGTTTCCAGCCTTGCCGAGAGTTTAAATCTACCAAGCTATACTCAGTTAGAAAGATTTGTTGGTGAGTCAATCATCTATATTTTAGATTTTAACTTTGATATTGATAGGCCTATCGATTTTGGTGCTGAAAATTGATGAAAAATAAGGTTCTATGTTAACCTTATCTTAATTTTATTGAATGTTCCCATCAACATGACTCTGCTGGAGCTGCTTTGTACCTGTTGATATGTGTATGTGAGAGAGACGATCAGATTATTGGGATAATTCTTGAAGGTATTAATTAGATAAATCTTAATGCACTTTTACACTCAATTATATATGTGATTTAATTTTTAGGTTTAACCCCAAAGAGTTTCAACTAAGTTCAATTCTTTAGTCCATAGGACTAAAATTTCAGCCCCCGAAATAGTGAGGGTTAAATGGAAATATTAATATAGTGCAAGTGAGTCTTTGTTAAAGTTAGGAAGAATTATGTTTGACCCCGATAAATTTCTAAGAAATTTTCATTCTTTACCAATTGTTAAAATGAAGATATTGGCATTTAATTTAGACCAATAGACCTATAGTTATGTTTAATTCAATTCTTAAACTTATTATTTTTTAATTAATTATTAAAGAGGGATACTGAAATGTCCTTAAACATTAATATATATTATGAATTTCACCCACTTGACATCAAAATCGGTCTAAAAGATCTTCAAACTAAAGGGGATTCCTATTTATGTCTAAAGAAGTTGTAGCTATCGTTTATTGATTGTGATGAGGTCATAAGATTAGGGTTATTTTTTTTAGGTCCAAAAGAGATCAATAGGGTTTACCGATATGTAATGAGCTATAGCTTCTCCAAGATTGAAGGTGGGTCATAACTAAACTCATCTCAAGTTATTTACGAAAATTATATTATTTATAAAACTAATGTTATTATTTAATTAAATGGTTTAATTATTTAAACTCGAAAGCCTATAAATGTTTCATAAATGTTTTTAAATGTTTTTGTAAGTTACGTACAAATGTTATACGAAATGTTACTGTTTATGTGAGCTAAATATCAAAGTTATGAGATTTATAAATGATTATGTTATTCACAATTTGTGAATCTATGTGCTATGCTGCAAATGTGAATTGTATTGCCACTTGCCTACAGTTCCATTGTGATTTTACTCCAGCCTATTGTTATGTGATCATCCTATAATTTACGATTAGTATTCAAGACCGAAAGGGCTAAGATACGAACCGTATCTACAGTTGCGGTTAATTCCACCCTACAGTTGAGGTTAATACCATCCTATAGTTATGTGATCACATTCTACGTAGGCCCATGTGGCATATGTTTTAAGTGCATGCAATTCACTTAATTTGCTACGTGTTAAGCAACAATTTGAGGTGAAATATGTGCGTTTCACTTGTTTTACAAATGTTATACCCACTGAGTGTTTTCTGGCACTCAACCTAAATATTTTCAAATGATTTCAGGTGATGGAGTTTGAGGCTGGCTAATGGATGATGCCAGTTGGAGTTGGATTATTTATTGATTAAATTGTTTATTTAGTCAAATTTAAAGGAATTTAATTTGGTTAAGTTTTTAAGTTCTTTAAAATACTTATGCTATATATTATATTTCGAAGTGGCCGCCATTGTATGTGCCTAAGGGTTAACTCGCATTTTTTTTAAGTTAAACGAGTTTCAAATTTTGATTTGTTAAAGATTATTGAACTCTTTTGGGAATTAATTTGTAAATGTTTGAAGTTGATTCATTTTAGGAAAATATAAATTGAATTGTGACTTTGTCAACCACTCTTTTAGCATGTTGATGTATCTAATGATAGAATGAGAATTTTGAAAAATTGACTTGACTACATTAGATTGAGACAAACTTATTTGCATTTTGAGTTAAAGCTGGTGTAGTGTGCTGGTAGAGTTATTTTCAAGTTAAAATGCAGCCCGTTCCATTTGAAAAGAAATATTGTGAACTTTTAATCTATTTATTTTAAATTATTTTATTAGAAAAAAAATTGTTAAAATTATTTAGTGACGAAATCTTCCCATTTTGGGATCGGGGTGTCACACAAAGTGGATACAAAATCAAGAAAATAAGGAGTGATTGAGGCTAAGAGTACACTTCCAACCACTTCAACAAGTTCTGTGAAGAGGAAAACATGGAACACTAGCTTACAGTAGGATATGCACTAGAAAAAAATGGTGTATCTGAAAGAAAGAACATAACAGTAATGGAGACAGCCAAAGCCATGCTAATGGAGAAAGGTCTTCCAAAAACATTATGGGCAGAAGCTATAAGCATAGCAGTCTATCTACTCAACCGGCGTCCAACCAAAGTTGGTCAAGATAAGACACCTATTGAAGCCTGGAGGGACTGAAAAGCATCGAAAAAATATATAAAAGTCTTCGGGTGCATCTGCTGCACTCACTTACAGGAAAAAAGAGACAAACTTCATGAGAAAACTGATAAGGGCATCTTCTTGGGCTATAGTACTCAATCCAAAGGCTATGGAGTCTATAGATTGAGTACAAGAAAATTAATCATCAGTAGAGATATGGCGTTCGATGAGGACGTTGTATATAACTGGGAGACTGAGCAAGTTGAAAGAAAATCTATCAACCTATCAATACTGTCCCAACAAAAAGAGGCAGGCAGTAGCCAGCAAGAAGCACCCATACAAGTAAATATTGGTGGACCTAACACCTCACCAGAAATAACAAGAAAGACTAGATCTCTATCTGAAATCTACCAATCATGCAACTTCAAAACCATGGAACCAGACAACTATGAAAAAGCTTCTAGACACGAAGTATGGAGAAAATCAATGGAAGAAGAGATCAAGATGATCGAGAAGAACAAGACATGGGAACTGACAACCCTTCCACAAGACAAAGAAGCCATAGGAGTTAAGTGGGCCTACAAAACAAAACTTAACTCTGATGGCTCAATACAAAAGCATAAAGCAAGATTGGTCGCTAAAGGATATTCTCAAAAGTTTGAAGTCGACTACACTAAGACATTTGCTCCGGTAGCACGACTTGACACAATATGAGCACTTATTGCACTAGCTGCACAAAAGAAATGGAAGATCTATCAGCTAGATGTGAAGTCAGCATTTCTAAACGGTTATCTTGAAGAAGAAATCTTTGTCAAGTCACCCCAAGAATTCGAGGTATGTGGATAAGAAAAAAAATTTCTTCAATTGAAGAAAGCATTATATGAATTGTGTAACGCCCCAAACTACTCTGTTTGGCCACGTCACTTAATATACAATTTATTTACATATTTTGTGTACTTATTTTAATATGAGCGGAAGCTTAGGTCAAAATATGATACTATACATAGCACGATGAGGTAAGGCATCATAGTTTACAATATAAATTTTGTCCTATGAAGCATGCAATCATCTAACCTATCGGGCTCATAGGCTTACACAACCCGCCCGTCTAGCACCCTAAATTAACAAACATAATATAGGGATTCATCAATATAATTCGCACATAAAAGGCTCCAAGGTCAAACGACCCGCCTTTAAGTTGTTTGGCATAGTTATCAAATTATATACATCATAACCTACAAAAGATCGGGCTATTCCCATCCCCAATAATCATTAATCATAAAGCAAAAAGAGTGATCAATGTAATAATGATAGTAATGTAAGTATTTTTCAAAAAAAGGAGCATGCAAAAGATAAACACAAGCTTGTGGGGTTCTCTTGTGTTCACAACGCTCCTACTCGGGCTCCGACTCCTCAACCTGAAATTCATTGAATGAATGGGGTGAGTATTTAACAACATACTCAGTGGGGAACACTGTAAACAGTTATAGCTAATTGCACAAGTGAAAATATAACATATGGACTTTTCATTACATTGTGGAGACTAGTCTCAACCCCGTAGGGTCTAAACATCATGATGCCCCCGTTAATGAACATCTTTATCCCTGTAGGGATGCCCGCAGACATCCTACCCCCCAGGGAGGACATTAACGAGTCTATTATCGATCCCGAAGGATCTCTGCCCCGAAGGGTCTCTTTGTCGACCCCGAAGGATCTCTTTCATTCACCGGTCCGAAGACCCTTCTTATTTATACAATCAAAGCACAACAATAACTATAACATTGCACGTGTTCACAGTTTAGAGTTACCCCACCTTAAAAGACGCTTTTGAATCCTTTTAACCTTGAATACTCCCTTGCCGTGCACAAGTTGTCCTCCTCGAGCTCCAACACGTCACCTATCACCTTTTTTTATTCTCTTTTCAATTTAGATGTCGAGTTATACAAATAAATCATAACTTTGAGTAAACTCATGCTATACTTTACTTTAAGGTCTTCTAACATATCCATATACACAATCATGGATATACAAGCTCATACTACGATTTTGGACTCAAAATATGCATTAAAGCTCTTTGAAGCATTTGATCGAACACATCACGGGCACACATTTAAACCACAAGCTCATGACTCATTTTAAATCCTTTAGACCCAACATTTCAAATACAAACACCTTTATCCTAGGGCTCTAACATACATGAAACTCAACCCCATACAACCCACACAACATCTCCAAACGATTATCAACAAAACAAAGGGAAATAAGGGCAAAAATCCAAACCCTAGCAACAATGAACCATAGGAATCCAATATAACTTCACATATAGCTTCAAGGAGATAATTAAACCATTTGTTCAAGATATCAAGCAAGGAAATCAACAAAATCGAGAATCTTCCAATTTGGATACAAACCCTAGTTCCCAAAACAACAAGGAAATGGTGTTCAATCCCCAAGAAGGAGAGGTGTAGAGGTTACCTTTGTTGATGGATGATGATGGAAGAATCTACTCCACAAAGATGAAGGATTTGTAGAGAGAAATGGAGAGGAGAATCGCCCAAGTGAAAGGAAAGTGAGAAGAAAATGAACAAGTGTTGTATTTATAGGTAGAGAATCCCCGGACCCGCGCGACCGCGCAGCCCCCGCGACCGCGGAACCCCTCTCTCGGCCCACGCTCCCCGCGAGCGCGCAGCCCCCGCGGGCGCGCGTCCCTCGCCAGCCCCGCGGGCGCGCAGTCTCCCGCGACCGCGCACGTCCCCGCGGGCGCGCACCTCCCGCGAGCGCGCGACATGCCAAAAATCACCCCCTTATTTTAAACGACTCCCGAACTTAAACCACTCCATTTCCCTTTAAATTTTCAAGGCACTTTTAATACATACCGAAAAAGCAGGGGGCGTTGCCCCCTAGCCCCCCATCGGGGCGCTTCGCCCCCTGAACCCCCGACTCGCTGACCGGTCAGCGAGACCCCCGATCAACTCAGCGTTAGGGTGTTCAAGGTATGGAAAAATATTAATTTAAATATAAACACACTCGATTATCATCACATA
This sequence comes from Perilla frutescens, assembly GCA_026008535.1. Lineage (NCBI taxonomy): Eukaryota > Viridiplantae > Streptophyta > Magnoliopsida > Lamiales > Lamiaceae > Perilla > Perilla frutescens. The sequence goes on along the minus strand of BRKX01000010.1, from coordinate 44,789,967 downwards.
ACTCGACAAATTTTAACATTAAACATTAACGTGTATTATACACTTAGTATAATACCACCGTGCTATGACGTATTGGCTCGAGTAAGACAACCTGCAATAAAACAACGGCATAACATACAAACATACTCACATGATTAATATTCAACAATATTAATTCGAAATCATTTACTAAAATTATAATTTATAATTTAGCAAAAGGGGGTCGGGGTATCACAAATTGGAACAAGCTCCGCGAGCCTAGTACAGCTGAATCGACAACTACTTCACTAACTTGGATTCAGGAAAAGCTAAAGTAAGCCAACACTGTACATCAAGACCCAAGGTACGAATTACACACTCATTGTCCCTCTATACGTTGATGATCTCATATTCACAGAGAACAATGAGGAGATGATTAAGGAGTTTAAAGAAGATATGATGAAGACATTCGAGATGATCGACCTGGACTTGACGCACTACTTTCTTGGAATTAAAATAACTTAAAGAGAAGATGTAATCTTCATCTCTCAAAAGAAATATATACAGAGACTCTACTAAAGAGGTTCAAGATTGAAGGTTGCAAGACGGTAGCAACTCCACTTGACAACAACAAAGTAATAAAGAAAGAAGACGGCTCAGCGAAGGCTGACACCTCACAATTTCGAAGTTTGATTAGAAGCCCTACTCTATCTAATGACTACTCAACCAAAAATCATGTACGCAACTAGTCTTATATCAAGATTCATGTAGGATCCAAGTCAGGTTCACTATAGAGCAACAAAAAGAGTACTCCGATACTTTCAATGAACAAAGAACTATGGCATATTATATGAATCCACTACTAACTCAAGATTAGTTAGCTATACTTACAGTGATTGGGCATGATCAGTGGATAACATGAAGATTACATCTGGTTAAGAAGTAAATATTATTCATAGTGATAGTAATTAGATAATTATTGGGGGAGATTAGTATTGATTGAGATTAATAATTATTGATTGAGATTAGTATCAGTACTAATCTCCCCCAATAATTATCTAATTACTATCACTATGAATAATATTTACTTCTTAAAGAATGAAAAATATTTAAAATATTGGCATCAATATTTACATATCAATATATTTCTCTTATGGATTTGTCATGACTAGGACATATTATCTTGATAATTGAAAAAAAAAAAGATTAAAAATGCACATGGAAATTTAATTAAGTTTTAAAAAATGGATCTAATGTGGCATTATAAAAATTCATATCAAATTTTTGGCGGACCACGTATGCTATAGGGTACGGGATAATTGACCACGTGATAGATTCGATAAAAATTTACAAGGTTAGGTATCAAACTGTAAACATAAGTTTTTACAAGATTGGGTATCAAGCAGTAAATATTCAGAGGTTGGAACATTTTATTAAACAATTCAAAAGTCGGGTATCAAAGTATAATGTACTCATATTCTTTTATTATTTCTATTACAAAATATTAAATTTAATTTCATAAATCAAGTTTACTCACCAACAAATATAATTGTTGCAATAGCTAAACATCTTACCAAAACAACACATAATTTTAGATATATTGGCTTACTTGAAGAAGTTGAATAATTATCTTAAAGTGTAAATTTTTTATAAATTTTTATTGACAATATATCTACAAAAACAGTTTTTTAAAATTGAAACTATTAAAGTCTTGCAATCAAACCATGTCACATAAAGAGTTGAATGATATTCATTGAACAAGATTTACCAAAAAAATATATATCAATTTTTTCATGATATTCATTGAACAAGATTTTCAAGAAAATATTAATTTTGAAAAAATTATTAGTAATCATGTTGCTTCAGAAAATGTTAAAAAAGTATATCTAAATGATATTTTATTTTGTTTTGTTTAAAGGGGGTGTACTAGTGTTTGCCCCTTATAAATTATCTCTAGAGGGTTCCATAAAGATAAATTAAGATGAAAAAAAAAACAAATAAGAAAAAGAGGATAATATAAAATAAGGCATATAATACTGTAATTTGGTTTATTAAATAGATGAAGTTGAAATCTAGCTTCCTTTATATGAAAAATTAAAGGGTAAATTACACTTTTATAGTTATATTTTGAATAATTTTTCAAAAATGACCCACTTTTTTCAAAATTAACAAAATAATATTCATTTTTTAATTTTATTCTTTTTCCAAATATGACATTTAATTAATTTTATAATTTGAAAATCTGTAAGTAATTATATTTTGATATTCGTATTTCCCCAGATAAAAAAAAAACCCCTCTATAAAAATCAAGTGTGGAATAGAGAATGCAACATTAAATTAAAAGTAAAATAAACGAGATACCTAAAATTCCAACAAAAAAATTAGATCGGAAATTCCAACAAATAAACACGTTGAAACATGAAAACATTTTATTCGAGTGCATTTATTATAAAATGGGATCACCTGTTGCAAATCATGTTGCATTCCCTGTTGCAACTCTTAATATCTTTAAATATATATATATAATTTATTATGATTTATTTTAATTTATATTTTCTATTTAGGGTTCATTCTTCACAAATTAGGGTATATTAAAAAAATGAAAAAAAATTAATAATGCGACACTAAATGTAATATAAATGGCAATACGGGATCTGCTCTAATTTATTATGTCCGCTCGCGCGAATTCTTTAATTTAAAGAAAAACATTCATTTTAATTTTCTAAACATGTTAAAAAAAAAAAAAAAAAAAAAAAAAAAAAAAAAAAAAACTCAACAACTAAGTTGGTGACAAAAAAAAAATCAAGGAGTCCTCCAATTTTTCATTAAGAAGACCCTTTATTTTAATCGTTTTCTTCTCTTCTTTTTTCCTTTAATCACAAACGGCCTTCCCCTTTCAAACCAACTCAGAAGATTTTTTTTTTTTTTTTTTTTTTTTCCAGTGATGGTTTTCAGAGCTTTTATTTCTTTTCAGTTTGGTTTTTCAGATTCTTGAGGCACTACTGCTGAAGCAGCAGCAAGTTTCCGTCCCTTTATCACTGGCGTCCGCGGTCGTATGCTCCGCCGCAGCCGGTGTCTCCAACGGCGGAGTCTCCCTAAGTAGTTTCTTATTTATTATGATAACTGCAGGTCTTTCGGTTCCTCTTTAGAGCATCCACTATGGGGGTGCTTATATCTATGTGGCAAAATAAGCACCAGGTTCACCATAGTGGAACACAAGTCAAGGTAGCAAAATAAGAAATGAGTCCCTTGTGCAAGGAGCTGGTTTTTGATTAAATAGTGGGCCCAAAAAAATTCTCTCATCTCCCCTTTTGCATTTTTGGTGCTTTCTTTTTTTTATATAATAAAAGTAGTAATGATAGTGGGGTCGATGAATAGTTAAAAGAGAGGTAGTGCCATAATGGAGAAAATATTGAGTAGTTAAAAAAGGTAGTGATTGATGATGTGGCACACATGTGGCACCACTATGGGGTAACACCATAGTGGATGCCCTTATTGATATCCGCCGGCTCCAAAGAATCGGTTGAGAAATTATTTTATTGTGTTTCATTAGTCGTGAATCCCGTTGCAGTGGGGAAAGGATCAGACTTTCGTTATTTATATAATGGTGATTGTTATTGCTAGGGATGGCAATTTACCTGCGGGTACCCGACCCTAATAGGTGCGGGTTTGAGGAGCATTTGGTATCCACGGGTAGTTTCGTGGTTAGAATTCACTATCCATTTAGTTCGCGGGTATGGGTTTGGATAGTTACTATCCGTACCCGTGAAACCCGTTTACCCGTGAAAATACCCGCGAAATACCCGACTACCCGTATAGTTCAATTGCAGTTATAATAATCGAGCCATCAAAAATTAAAAGCCCATATGTGGATATTAACTGTGGATTTGAACTTTGTGATTGTGATTTATGAATTTGAACTTTGATGAAATATGTGGATTTGAACAATGTGATTTGTGGTGAATTTTTTATTTGTGTTAAATTTATCATTAATTTAGATTTAAATTATGGTTCGCTGGTGGCGGGTACCCGACGGGTGGCGGGTGTTGGTGGCGGAAGGTATCCGTCGCGGGTCGCGGGTCGGGTGGCGGGTACGGCCTTCACTCGCGGGTACGGGCATGGACAGCCACTATCCGTGAGCGTCGTACTCGATTGCCATCCCTAATTATTGCTACTCAACTACTAATACATTATTTAAAAAATAATAAAATTATATATTAGAGAGATAATAAAAAAAATTATTAAAATATATTAGTAGTTGGGTATTACTCCAACCACTAGGATATAATATCTTGGAGTTTTACTACCCAAATGTTGTTCACATGTATTTAATATTTCAAATAATTGAACCATATCATAAAAATGTACCTAGCTAATATTGGTGGAGTAAACATGAAATAAAATATAATACTCCCTCCATTTCACAATAAGTGTCATTCTAGCACTTTAGTTTTGTTTCATAAAAAATGTCATTCTATACGATCGAGGTAAAAATTTCACATTTTTCTTATATTTGTCCTCATTTAATGCATTCAAATAATAGTATTTAATTCATTTAATACATTCACATAATGGTGCATAAGATAATTTGATTATCTAATTAATATCTTTATTAATATATGTGCATTCATACAGAATGATATTTATTTAGAAACGGAAAATGTATGAAATTGTGATAGAAAAATTGATCAAAAAAGAAAAGGTCATGTTTCCGTTAAGTTAGTCGGATTTTACCCATATTTTAAGGGGGTTGAAATTTCCTGTTACAATTTTTTGCGTTTCACTTCGTATTTCATCATTAGATTTATGATTTTAACGATAATTATTATAAATTAAAAATTAATTATAACATAAATAATCATAGTCAACATTTATCAACAAAAAAAAATGAATTAAAAAATTATAAAACATATTTTTTAAAAAATAAACCATATTAATGAATTATTAATTAGAAATCAAAAATTAAATATTAAAAAATAATTATAAACCCTAATTGGGTGGGGTGAACCCTAAAAACAATCATAAAATTAAACTAAATCACAAAAAAATAAAATTGAAGAAAAAAAATATAAGAAAAACTCGTAATTTGAAAGTGTAACACGGAGTGTAACACAGAGAGTGTAACAGGAAATTTCAATCCATTTTAAGGTTAAGAATTTCTGTCTAAATTACGTAATATGTTCATTTAATATAAAAAAATAAGTTGACTTGGTAGAGACATACTGGCTAGTTATGATCCTCACGTAGAAAATTAAACAAGTATTTAATACACATCACGCAAACCCACGTAAGAACGAGGACTCGATTATTTATTACATTGACGGCAACTTATTCCTACCGTTTAACGGACGTTTAATTGAGTTGCTTTCACGACAACATTGCATCTATATTTAAATTGAAGTATTAAACTACTTGTACTTATTTATCCAATTAATTAAAAAATGACATTTTTGTCATTAATAATTGGCAAACCACAATCACAATTCCCTCTAATTTTATGTTTTGTTTCGATGGATTTCTACATTTTTTTTATTTTAATATATCATACTTTTGTATTTTATTTCGAAAGATCTTTCTTTCTATATATGTATATAGGTCTCTATACTCTATACTTACGTATCTGATATCATTTAAGTTCTTATTTGAGAAAATCAAAATATTTTTCAATTTTTTTATTAAAATAATACATGTATTTTAATAAGTTTAATTTGATTTTTGTATATAACTAAGAAAAATTCCCGCAACAACCGAGCACTTGAAGAATTATGGGCCGTGAATGAATGGTGCTGAAACCGTATCAATGATCCTCGCTAAATCCATCCTGCCAATCTTTGTATCTCATTTAAAAATAATTACTGCAGAAATGTTTCAAAAATAAAATAAAATAGAATTACCTATCAAAACAAAATTACATAAAAGTACGGGACCAAAGGATTTATTACGCCTTAATTAATAGTTTAATAATTCAATTGATTGAAAGTTTCAATATATAGATAATCCAAGTCAACATATGATTTTCTGCATTAATAGTTTTGACGGACATGCATTTAGGTGAGAAGCTAGAGACTTGAATGCCAAATTATTTCCACTGAGAAATGTGAACCACAGAACTAATATACCAGTCGCAATAGCATGCTGGTTGACAACTTAATTGAGAGATCAAGCGACGAATTAAACGTTTGTCGAAATTCAATGATATATACTTCAAAATTTTAATTAAGCCCTAAGGTGATAAGAATTTGGATGAGATCTCTAGTCCAAAGTTATGTGTAACAATTGTGTGTTAACATCAAAATTGTACAATTTTAATAATACTAGTAGAGGATACGTGTTTTGTCTTTTTTTTTTGTTTAGATAAATTAATATAAGTTTTATAATTTTTAATTTTACATAGTTCTACAAATTTTTTATGTTATGTGATTTACAAATCCATATTATAATGAGTTCCGTATTACAAATCAAACTACAGTGAGAAGAAATAGAATAGACTAAAAAAATAATGTATGATTGAATGTCCCGGTAGGGATGACCTAGTGGTCGAGTGAGATTGCTTAGTGACCAAAAGTTACGGGTTCGAATCTTCTCTATACCACCAGGTCGGGTGTGTGAGTAAATAAAATAAAATAATGCAATGTATGAATGAATGATTTATATATATATATATATGTATATATATATATATTATAAATAATAATATTATTGATCAATTTACCTACGTCAAACTTATATTATACGCAGTTCCTCAGATATTTAGGATTCGTTCAGAATTAATTCAATGCAGAAAAAGTAACTATGCAATAATTCGTGTAAAATCAATATAAATCATCCAAGGTACTATCTCTATCTATTTATATATACTTTAGGTGCCATTATATTATGTTCTGAATTGTCTTAATTCTTTTTATGGTAAATAGTTGTCAACACTAATTCAATTTTTATTAAAAATTTAATCTGACCTACTGAGACAATACTCTACCCTTTATTTTTTTGCTTGAGGCCTCAAAAGATATTTTGCTTTTCAACACAATCTGATAAAACACAATAGAGGATAGGTTAGATGTTAAAATTCTAAGTTCCATCATCATCATCATCATCATCATTATGATTATTATTATTATTATTATTATTATTATGATGATGATTATTATCATCATCATCATCATTATTATGATTATTATCATTATTATTATTATTATGATTATGATTATTATCATGATTATTATGATTATTATTATTATTATTATTATTATTATTATTATTATTATTATCATCATCATTACTATTATTATGATCATCATCATCATCATCATCATTATTATTATTATTATTAACTAAGCAGATTAGTTTAACTTGAATTTTCAAAATGGAATATTGATTCATTGGTTTCGATTGATTTTTCCATTAGTGTTTGCTATTGCTGTTCGAAATTGCTTAAGTAAATAAAATTGATTAATAAAAGAATCAGAAAAACTTTCACTATATGACTCAAGTTATATATGTCACTTCTGAAAAAAAAAAGTGATATAGATGTTAATGAACTCAAAATAACTCCCAATTATGATTAAATATATCATTGATAGGAATATTGGTAACCATTTTAATTTATATTTTAGTTTTTAATTATGGAATATTATAAGCATGTAATTATTGTCAAATTAAAAACAGTTTTTAATTTGAAATTTAATTTAATATATTAAATATGCAAATATTATGCAACCGCACAGACCATCTAACAACACAATAGGTATATGTGCAACTTTTTTTTTAATTCAATAATTTTGTGATTTTTACTTGAGCTAAGTTAGTTTATGCTCGTTAGTAATTTAAAAGTAAAAAAAAAAAAAGATTGATGCACCTCCACTCCATGGTTAGTAGTTAAGAGTGTTTTATCAGTATCGATATGTTATGTTATGTCATGAAGAATCAATTTTAACATACACTATTTTATCCCGTTTAAACCAATTTCCATTCATATAATTTTGAAAATAATTTAAAAAATTTGGCATATATATATATATATATTGTTCTCTGGATATAACATCGTCTGCACTAATAATTCTTTATAGTGGATGTAATGACCCATATTTTTTTAAAATTAGTCATTACCTTTTATATAAAATGTAATTCGAAAATATTATTTATTAGTACATGTTAATTTAAAATATTTTGTTACGTTCCTATAAGTCGCACCATCATCATCATCATCATCATTATTGAGTTTAGTGAAACTTTTATATTTTTTAAATATTAAAATCTTTTATTTAAAGTGATCCATTTTCGAAGCTATTACACAAAGTATCATTGCATTGAATAATTATATGAAATAGTAAAATGATTGCTTATTTATTTATTTACTTCATTTTAAACTAAATGAGTTTTATATTTTAAAAGAGTGTAACAATTATTTTAGTCCTCTCTCGTAACCTAACAATTAGTTCAATTATTTTAATATACTTTAAAACTCAAATATATTTTAGAGCTCAAAAATTAATTACGTATTTTGATCACAAATGTGACCTTTTGGTTTCTCTTTTTTCATGTGAATTTACAAAAGTGGAGTGAGAAATTATGCAATATTTATGGCATTAACTTACATCTTTCATCTTCTCAAATAAATTAAATGTACTATTTAATTATGGATCTCTCACACCTTCAAAGTTTCACTATATAATAAAAAGCATCCATTTCATTAGTTTCAACACACCAAACATTCATTTGTTTCAATTGTTTTTCATGCATCGCATTATGCATTGTGCGGGAGAAATAAGATTAATTAAGGAGAGAGAAGACGTGAGAGGGAGATGGGAGAGAGTGTGAAATTTAAAAATTACCTGAAGATGAGTCTAATGTGGATGATGTATTATGAATATTCATAATTGTGAAAATATCAAAATAATTAATCTGTATATAACTTATATTGAGAAAATGGTTTAAAAAAATCTATAGAAGTTTGCTCGAGTGATTGGATTTTCTTGCCAATTGCCAATGAAATATGTAAAGTGAGAACAAATTTTTGAACTATTGCTTGTAGCTATTAGCAAGATTAAATCTAATGGCTTATATAGATAATTAGGAGAAGAATTAAATTAACAAAGTTAATTAATTACTTAGTTGAATTGAGCTATTTGACACATTCCAGAGCTCTATTATAATTAGCAGAAGAATTGTATTAACAGAGTCAATTTAATTACTTATTTTATTTGAGTTATTTGACATATAATATAATTTAATAATTTGATTAATGTTTTAATTTTTCTCCTTAAAATAAATATATATATATATATATATATATTTCTTCAACGAAATATTTCTAAGCTAAAGAAATAATTTTGTTATTATTTGGTGTAATTTTATATAATAGATTTAATTATATCAAAACTACTGAAATAAATATAATATATTATATTTACATATACTTATTTATAAATAATTTAATATAGATATAGTATATTACATTTTTACCCTTAAATTAAGTGTAGATTATGGATATAATAGGCAAATCATATTTTGTAAGAAATCATTCACACTTTTTATATAGGTATAGATTTTTCATAAAAATAAAATTTATTATATTATAACTAATCCTAATTAATATTTAATGATAAAAATTGAAATTTTAAATATACCTTAAATTTGAAATAATCAATCTAAAAAATAAATTATATTGACTAAAATAATAAATTAAATGCTAAAAAATAATTATAACCCCTAATTGGGTGGACTAAGCCCTAATTAATATTAATGTAAAATTATATTAAACCAAAAGAAATTAAAATTGAAGAAAAATGAAAGAAAAACTAATAATTTTGATGTTTGGTACACAGTGGGTACACACAACTTTGGACTACAAGATCTCATGTGTAAGAATGGGATTCAGTGACTTATATAATTACCTCAAACCGAATAAATAAAAGAAGAAAAATATAGGCACGTGATCGAGGGAAAAATTATTGTCATATTCGGTTGAACTAGAATATCTCATGTGCGATGCACGGATAAATTATATATAATTATTTATTTTTTATTCAATTTAATTGTAGAAAATAATTATAATAAATTATGTAGTTTAAGAGCTAAAAAATGATGTACTAAAGAGCATAACAATGATACTTTAAAATTAAAAAAAAAAAAAATCATTATTTTATTTGCTTAATAATGATTTTTAGTACAATGGATTTTAAGGCAACTGATATATGATAATGGATACAATTACATCATTAATATCCCCCCCCCCCACCAAAAAAAAAACACTGAGGACGGAAATCCAATTTAATGGGCAGGAAAAAATGTCATTCACAACTCATTTATTATTATTATTATTATTATTATTATAGATTTAAAATATATTAGATAAATTACCTCCATAAAATGTAATTAACTCTATGAAAATGATGGTTAATTGGTGTATTAGTTGTGATTCATTAATGTTGATCGACTATTAACACAATTAATATAAATTGAATTATTAACTAATTTATCAATGCTAAATTAGATGTAATTAGATGATGTTAGGTGGGCGAAAAAAAAAGATGCTGCACGCGTATGCTATTACATATATATATATATTATATAGGAAAAAAAATATTTACAACACATCTACTGTTTTAAGATTTTAGTTTATTAGGAAAAACGACTCAATATATTGCTTTGGCGATATTTTGAACTGTATTCAATTTCTTTTTGTTAATATAGTATATTTTGTGCTTAGTGGAGGGAGAATTATAAATTGAACACAGAAAAGAGGGTATTCTATTAATTCAAGACTTAATTAAGATGAAAATTATCAAATTATGATCTAAAAAAATCACGATTTTTTATTTTTTTTATTTTTTAATTAATTTTAAAAATTTCATTATTAGATTTAATAGAATTAATAAAGGAAATATTGTTGAAAAATAATTTAAAAATAAAAAATCATGATTTTTGAGGTCTTAGATTGACAATTTTCATCTTTGAGGTCCTAAATTTGATAATTTTTATCTTTCTGGTCTTGGATTAATAGATTACTCATGTTTAGGTTCTAATTTGACAATTGTCCGTGGAGTAATGGAAGTATTAACATTATATATATATTAGGTAATATAATAAAATATGAAAATATTAAAAGATCATATTCCATGCGTATTAAAATAAAAGGTTGTTGGAGGAATTAATATTTAAGCATGAAATACTATATGATTAAAATAATGTATGAAAAGTCATATAATTTATTTGTTTATTTCAAATTCTCTAAATAAATATACAATAATATTCCCTACAAAAGGAGTCGGAATTTAAAATTTGAAGATACATTTTAAATTTGTATCAAGGTATCCGGATGAGAATATTGCTTGTGAGTTGTGAGAAAACCTATTATATTTATTTTGTGGCACGGAAAAACACGCGAATATGTCAATATATAATAACTTGTCGTTATAGCGTAACAAGAGGGTCTGACCTCGATAATGACGCCGGCATTTCGGCATGAAATTGGTGGCCTTTTTTGTTTTAATTTTTAAATAAATATAGTACGTATAATACAAGGATGAAGAGAGGCGAGGCGACCTCGTCATCCACCAAAATAAAAAGTAGTTTCGGCACACCATTCCAAAGCAATCATCTATACAATACAAACCAGTAACAATCACAAATTCTGGCAACTCGATCGTTCCTTTGAAACTTAAAAACATTTCATTTATAGAGTAGAAAATATTGTTGTATATCCAGATCATATTAGAATGATAAGATATGATGGGATGATGTTTGGTTGAGAACTGAAGAGTTAAAATATTATACAGTACGTCGAAGCAACAATAATATCAATTTTCATTATTACACAAATTCCCACCCAATTAATTCTCTAATTAATTAAATTGACCAGAATTCCCAAATTAATGTAGAGTTAAATTTAGGTGTAACTGACTAAATTTTGTTTTATTAAATTCTAAAATTCGTATTTGTATCTTTTCCAATCAACTGTGCGCATAGGATAAAATTAATTACCGCCTCTTCTTCTCTGTAAGCACAAATTGAAGCATGGTTTCCTTTGGCACGCTCGACGCGATGGTTTCGGTATTGAAATCAACTGCAAATCGTAGTGAATTCCTAGCTTCAAAACTGAGCGAAAGAGCCCGTTTTACATACAACACTGAGCAAAACGACGAGAAGCTACAACGCGGAATTGCATGGCCTCAGGTTTGCGCAACTGAATCCGACGTTGCGGTGTCAGAGAGAGAAGAGGCTCCACTGCCATCCATGAAAGAGGAACCTGATTCATCAGCGCATGTGGTCGAAAAGCTTTTGCCCGTCGTTAAATCGGAAAGTGTGTTCGGTCGGGAGCAAGAGAAGGATCAGCTGTTATCTCAACTGCTGCCCCCCAACCATTCCTATGGAGGGGTTCAGCTCACTGTCATTCCCATTATGGGGATGAGTGGGATCGGGAAGACAACTCTTGCTCGTCTAGTGTACAATGAACAGAAGGTGCACAAGTATTTTGAGCTGAAGGCGTGGGTGAAAATGGGTGGACAGAAACAGAAGCAGCTCTGTGATATAGCAAGAAAACTACTGAAATCCGCGACGGGGATGTTATGCCCATTGAACAGCCTGGCTGAGCTCGATGAAATGGTGTTCGATGCTCTGCTATCGCAGAGATCATTGATCGTGCTTGATGATGTCAAGTCCATGGACTTGGAGCAGTGGCAGCATATGAAGAACTCGTGGTTCCGCTTTCTGGGTTTGGGGTCGAAGATAATAATAACAACTTGTAACAAACAAGTCGCGGACATTGAAGCCAGCACTCCATTTCATCTGCAAAAACTTTCTGTATATGCTGGTCGGTCTCTATATAGCTCTCTGGCATTTTCCCCCGCGGCTCGACAGCTGGCAGACCGGTGCGAAGGGCTGCCGCTTTCTCTAAAACTTCTCGGAAGCTTGATTAGATTTCATGAGGAAATTTCTTCCGCAGATATAATTGAAGAAATCTCATCTTTTCTTGATGAATCGATGGTTCTCTCCATAAGCGTTTTGGCTCTTCCAAATGCCCTGTTCAACTGCTTAGCTTACTGCGGTATATTCCCCTGCGGTTATGTGCTGGAGAAGGAGAAGTTGATCAAGATGTGGATTGCAGACGGCCTCGTGAAGCCGGGAATGAAGGCTTTGGAGGATATTGGGGAAGATTACTTTCATCAATTGCTCTGCAGATCGTTCTTCACAGACATAACGTGCAATGAATACGGTGATATCGTGCAGGCCCGGGTGCCCAGCATCATCCATAAGGTTGCTCAAGAGATTGCTGCAGTCGTTTTCAAGGAGAAGGTAGGTTATGCTTCCCGTGTAGATGAAAATTCTGTTCGGGTTTCTGTTGCTTTGCCATTTCTAGAGGTGTACAGGCCAAGAAACTTGCAAACTATGGTTTCATTGCCTGCAAAAAATCTTAGTAGTCATGTCTATCCAAATCGATTCTTTGTTGAATTCAAGCGTTTGCGATCACTTGACCTTAGCAGAAGTGGTATACGCTACTTGTCCAAACATATTTGTATGTTGAGAAAACTTAGGTACCTTAACCTCTCTCATACTCTCCTTACAAAGCTGCCAAAGTCCTTCACTACCCTTGCTCGTTTGCAGACTCTTGATCTGTCAGGGTGCTATTTTCTCAAAGCTTTACCCAAGAAATTGTCTAGCCTTTCGCAACTCAGACATCTAGACTTGTCTCAGTGCAATTCTTTGGATCACACCCCGTTCGGGATCGGGCGTTTGATCTCACTGATGACCATGACACTGTATGTCTTGGGTGAAAAAGAGTTAGGAGGTGCTGCTTTAAGAGAGCTTCATAAGTTGAACGAGCTCAGAGGCGTGTTACATATCAGAAATCTTGAAAATGTGAAGAAAATAAGTGAAGCCAAGGATGCAGATCTCGAGAAGAAAAAGCTTCACCATTTGGGACTTTCTTGGAGCCATAAAGTGGATGAATGTCATACAGTTTTGGAGTGGCTACAACCAAATCCACAACTTAGAGTTCTGGATTTAACAGGATATGGAGCTTATGGATTTCCTTCATGGATGCAGAATCTGCACAACCTAGTTAAGCTATTGATAAATGATTGCAGATGCACTAAATTACCAACACTGGGTAAGTTGCCATCCCTGAAGGAGCTGCAGCTAAAAGAACTGATCAACATAAGGTCAATTGGTCAAGAATTCTACGGTGACGATGAAGACGAGGAAGGTCATGTTTTTCCGTCACTTGAAAAGCTCAAGCTCCATGATATGCCTAACTTAAACCACTGGTCAGATGCTGCAGAAGGATCCAATGACTCATCAGCTCAACTACGCGAATTCCCGAGCCTAAAGAGAGTGTCAATCCAAGGCTGTCCCGAGCTTCAAAGTGTGCCCCCACTTCCCTACGTTACAGAGTTGGTAGTGTGGAGAAGCCATAGCAAGATTCTACCTCTATTGACAAGAATCAGATCGCTTTCATCCATTGTTATAAACGATATGGATGTGAAAGAGTCGTTTGGAGGCTTAAGCAGATTGAATTCAGTGAAGAAGCTCATAATAGTCAACAGCACGGATCTAGATTCTTTAGAATCCTCCCACATAAACAAGTTTACTGCTCTACAACATCTGCGCATCCTTCAATGCCTTAAGCTCAAATATGTACACTTGTCTCGTCTTGGATCCCATTCCCTTCAGAAGCTGAATATCGTGGATTGTCAAAAGTTGAATGGCATTGATCTTCCCACTGCAGAGAGCTTTACTCTCAAGGAGTTAGTCATTGAGGACTGCCCTCAACTCACATCGATTGCCGTCGCCACAAACTCTCATTCTTGCCTGCGGAAGCTCATACTTAGAAACTGTCCTAAACTAATTACTATTTCACCTCAGATATTCAGAAACGTTGAGTTCCTGTTCATCAGTAGATGCCCACAGATGGAAGAATTTTGGAAGGACGTCGAAAAATCGTAGATAATTTTTATGCCGACCGCCCACCCCATGTCAGCTCAGAAAATTATTATTATTTTTTCTTATTTTCATTTTGTTTTTCCTTCCATTTATCTAAAGATTTTTCTCTTTTCATGCATAGCGGTTTCTGGGCGTTGGTTAATTATTTTTCTTTCTTGCTATACTTTTCTTCTTCCCTCTCAGGCCTGCCTGTTTCTCCATAGATTTGTTTTTCTTCTCAAGTATTCGTCAATATTGTTTTTTCTTCCACATTCGTTTTTCTTTCCTTCGGCACAATTCATTCTTTTTCTTTATGCGTTCTATTACCATCGGATCTTTTCTTCAATTGATTAATTTTCTTTTTCTGCATCGCCATTATCAGGTTCATTCTCTTCGATATTCGCTCCTCAGATACTTCTCCTATCTCCTACGGAAATTAACTTTACATATTAGAGTGCTCGTTCGTCCCATGGCTCAACTCGACAACTCGATGCGGAGGAAATCTACTTGAAAATTGCATTTATTATTTGAAGGAAACTTGACCCTATGCAACTGTTCACTGCCAATTTTGTCATCACAGTCCAGACATGAATTCCTGAATTAAAAAGTAATGAAAATCGCAACATGTACATCATTGAATTAGACAAATCGCTATATGGTTTAAAACAGTTTGGAAGAATGTAGTACAATCGACTGAGTGAATTCCTCTTCAAGAAAGGATATGTGAACGATGATATATGCCCTTGTGTTTTTATCAAAAAGTCACCAAATGGTTTTTGTATCATTTTTGTGTATGTTGATGACATAAACATAATTGGAACCTGTAAAGATCTTGAAGAAGCTAGCTCATGCTTAAAGATGCAGTTTGAAATGTGTGGAGATTTGTTGGCCCAATGATCCTTAATAGGCTTATGAATTATTTTTTGATAGCCCATATTCCTATTCTAGCCCATATCTCCCTAATTAGCCTAAATCCCTAATTAGCCTTATTTTACTCTTCTTCTTCACATTAAAAACAAGCTGCGCCGCTCCTATTGAATTAAGCTTGAAAAAACACATAGTAATCGGGCTCTGCTATTCCCGATCAATCTCCTCGCCGGATTCCCTGTCCATCGGTGTCCTGTTGGCATCGAGTGTGTGTGAGCTTCGTGAGGAAGAGAGTTGAATAGCCTTGGGCCTATATCTGACTTTCCCCAGCTCGTTGATAGTCTGTCCGTTGCCCGCTTGATACCTCCCTCTGATCGTTGTTGTTGCCGGAAGAGAACGCTGCCGCCGCCGCCTTTGGATCCTGAGCCAATTTTTCTTTCTCTCAATTCTCCTATTCTCTTCTATTTTGATACATACATACATATATATATATATATATATATTCTACTTGGAATAGCTACATTCATACTTATATTCGTATATCTATATTTAGGGAGAATCTGCATTTATCGTGTGTTCTAATTGATTAACGTCCCCTATTCTCTGATTTACAACAGCACAGGCAGAGTATCGCCGGAGAAGACGATCAGAGAGTGTCACTGCTGCTCGCTGTTACTGTTCTGCTCGCCGGAGAATTCCTCAACGCTGCAGCAACCTTGAACGTTGAAGAGTAACGCTGCATTCAAGGGCTGCGACTTTTGCTGCCAAGAAGACGACTGTTGCTGCATTGTCTCTGCTACTGTACACCAGAGAAGACGACCAAAGCTGCTGCAGTAGCTCCTTGAATCTGCCGGATCCTTGCAAGTGGTGTGATCGAGAATAAGCATTGCAGCTGAGAAATTAGAACTACAGATTTGCTTCAAAACAATTGGAACATAAACGAAGATAAAAGTTGCTGCCACTACTCTCGTTGAAGCCTAGGCGATCGTGTGGCTGACCCCGTCGAGTCGGGAACCAAGTCGGTGAACCCCGGCAGGGCACGGATACCCAACAGTGGTATCAGAGCCACGGGGACCCTTGCCGGGGCACCCTCCGACTCGCACCAGCGCACCCCGCCACCATTGGCTGCACCGTTTCGCTCCCGACGAGCAAGGAACACGGTAGGTCAGATTTCTCCCCTTCCTAGGAGGATCTGCTCTGGTAAAGTGGCGAAACTCTAAGCTCCTAGATCTTAGGCTTGGGTTATTTGCTATTTGCGCTAAATATTGGTGAATTGTGGAGTTTGGGTGATTATTGGAGTTTTGGTGGTGTCTTTGGAGAATTTGTTGGAGTTGTGTGTTGTTTTTTGGGAGAATATTGGAGAATTGTGGCAATTTGTGATAATCCGTTACTTTGGTTGAATTTGTTGGAAAATATTTGAGATATTGTTGGTGAAAAATTTATCTTTGCTATATCTCGTCTATTTGTTCGGTATCTAGCGATCCTATTATTTGCTTCCGCATTCTTGTTTTTATTGTGATATCTCTGTGAGTGTTCTGGTTGTGTTTTGGTGGTGAAAACCTGGTGAAACTCCAAGTTTTGTGAGTTTCTGAGAAAACTGACTCCGGTATTTGAGTCAGTTGCTGGTGAAACAAGTTTTGGGGTTGTCCTGAGTGAATCCTTGCTCCACAGATAAATCTGTGCTGAAAACTGGGCTAGCCTCAGCACTTTATCCCCCGTGTGTACTTGTTTCTGTGTGTTGGAGGAGTTTCCTCCCTGATTTGTAATCGTTCTGTTGTGCTCTCTGATTTTCGGGTGATTATTTGACTTCCTGTTGCTTTTGTGACTCATGTGTCTGCATATAATCATGAATAACCTTCATAGCGCCTTTTGATGGTAGAAATGATTTTCAGGATTGGAAAACTAGAATTGAGTGCAATTTGACAAAAGAAAAGATTCTTAAAGCAATTTTCACTAAAATTGATAAATCTGTGGATGATGAGAAGTTGCATGATATGAATGATAGTGCTAGGGCTACCATTTTATTGAATTTGAGTAGTACTGTTCTTAGGAAAGTGTCTCATCATCGATGTGCTAAGGATTTATGGGATGATTTGAATTCTCTATATACTGCTACTTTTGAAGAGTCTGTATATGCTTTACAAGATCAATTTATGAATTATCAAATGGATGCTTCAAAAGATGTTGATGCTAATATGGATGAATTCAATAAATTGCTTCAAGACTTGAAACTTGCGGGTGATGATACGCATGAGAAATATGCTGCACAAATTTTATTGGGTGCCATTCCTGAGTCATTTTCTGAGGTCAAATCTGCTTTGAAATATGGTGGGTCAAAAGTTACTTGCAATATGATTGTAACAGGCTTGAAAGCTAAAGAAAATGAGCTTAAAAAGTTAAAATCCAAACCTTTGCATAATGAGATCATGTATGTGAATAGGAGTAATAATAGAAATCCCCCACATGGCTTTGATAAACCTCCTAATCCTGAAAATCCCAGTGTTCTTGCTGCTGAAAAACATAGGAGGGATATGCAATTAGGGCAAAACCAACATCATAATCATGCTCCTAATTATGCTCAGAATCATACCTTTGACCAGAAGCCTAGGAAAACTTGTTGGAATTGTGGTAAACATGGTCATTTTTCTAACAGATGCAAAATGCCTAAAAAGAATAAAGCTTTTGGGAATTATGATCATTGTGCTAATCATGTTTATGAAGATGCTAACAATGTGTATGAGGATGATGGCATTTATATGGTCCACACTGCATATGATTTTCAATTTATCAATTACTCCAATGTTGTTTCTAAAGATATGCATGAAAATGAATGGTTAATTGATTCGGGATGCACTTTCCATGCCACTCCTCACAAGCACATGTTTCACCACTTACAATATCTGAATTCTGGTCGTGTGGCTTTAGCGGATGGACAACACTGTGAAATTATTGGTAAAGGAGATATATGTTTAAAATTTGAGAATGGAAGCATGCTTACCCTAAATGATGTCAGATATGTCCCTAAACTGAAATTTAGCTTGCTGTCTGTGTCTAAAATGGCTGACAAGATGCTTGAGGGTTCTGTGAATTCTTTGAGATTCAAATTTGAGAAAGATTCAGTGCTTTATTTTATTGCTCCCCGAAAGGGTGATTTGTATGTTGTCCATGCTGAGTCTGTGCCTCTGTCTGTTGTCAATGTGATTCAAGAAGATAAGACTGCATTATGGCATGCTAGACTAGGACATATGAGCAATAAGGGTCTTTCAATTTTGCATAAAAATGGTGTATTTGGCAAAGATAAAGTGTCTGTTATTCCTTTCTGTGAACCGTGTGTTATGGGCGAGCATCATAAAATTCCTTCACCTGTGGTTATGTCTTATCCTAGAAAGCATGATTTTCCCTGTTTACCTGAATCCTCACCTTATGTTGCTCCAAGTGAGGTGGAAAATTTGGAAAAATTAGATAATAATGTGTTTAAGTTTATGTGTGCTCCTCCTGTTGCTTCAAGTGAGGTGGAGGATAATGTGGAGAATGTGACTCATATGCCGTCTGAATCTGAAAATGTGTCTAATGATTTATCTATCACTGAGCATGAGTCTGATAATCATAATGTGGATGAGTCTGATAATCATAATGTGGATGAGTCTGTGTCTGAGCATGAGGCTAATAATGAGCCTAGAACTTATAATGAAGCTGTGAAATCTGATGAATCTGATAAATGGCTTGCTGCAATGAATTGTGAGATGAAATCTTTGCATGACAGTAATACTCGGAAACTTGTTGAAAAATGGGAAGTGTTGCTTGATAAGATCCCCTCTGAATTTAACCCTGCGGATATGGGCACTAAGTGCTTTCGAGTTGCAAAGCTATTATCTTGCAAGAGATCTTTGAACTTTGATCTTGGTTAAATTCTTCTATGTGAGCCTTATGTGATGGTATTCTAGTCTTTTGGCTGGATACCTTATTTGTTTTTTGTGTTTTTCCTCTACTTGTTTTTGTGTGTTGGTTAGTTTTTTTCCTGTTGGCACTGTGCTAGGTTGCATCTCGATCAAGGATAGTCATCAAGTGACTTGAGATGATTTGTAAAAAGGGTTGGTCTCTAGTGTTGAGATTGAGTTCAAATACGCATAGTATTGTTCTCTCCCGCTCTTGTCTTGTCTTCGTGATAGACATGAGTAAAAATAGGCGATGATGTTATCCATGTTAAGGTGTGCGGTGTTTTCTTCCTTGGCGACTTAATGATCAATGAGCCAAAGGTGGAAATGTGGAGATTTGTTGGCCCAATGATCCTTAATGGGCTTATGAATTATTTTTTGATAGCCCATATTCCTATTCTAGCCCATATCTTCCTAATTAGCCTAAATCCCTAATTAGCCTTATTTTACTCTTCTTCTTCACATTAAAAACAAGCTGCGCCGCTCCTATTGAATTAAGCTTGAGAAAACACATAGTAATCGGGCTCTGCTATTCCCGATCAATCTCCTTGCCGGATTCCCTGTCCATCGGTGTCCTGTTGGCATCGAGTGTGTGTGAGCTTCGTGAGGAAGAGAGTTGAATAGCCTTGGGCCTATATCTGACTTTCCCCTGCTCGTTGATAGCCTGTCCGTTGCCCGTTTGATACCTCCCTCTGATCGTTGTTGTTGCCGGAAGAGAACGCCGCCGCCGCCGCCTTTGGATCCTGAGCCAATTTTTCTTTCTCTCAATTCTCCTATTCTCTTCTATTTTGATACATACATATATATATATATATTCTACTTGGAATAGCTACATTCATACTCATATTCGTATATCTATATTTAGGGAGAATCTGCATTTATCGTGTGTTCTAATTGATTAACGTCCCCTATTCTCTGATTTACAACAGCACAAGCAGAGTATCGCCGGAGAAGACGATCAGAGAGTGTCACTGCTGCTCGCTGTTAATGTTCTGCTCACCGGAGAATTCCTCAACGTTGTAGCAGCCTTAAACGTTGAAGAGTTGCTGCAGACTAATGCTGCATTCAAGGGCTGCGACTTTTGCTGCCAAGAAGACGACTGTTGCTGCATCGTCTTTGCTACTCTTCACCAGAGAATACGACCAAACCTGCTGCAGTAGCTCCTTGAATCTGCCGGAGCCTTGCAAGTGGTGTGATCGAGAATAAGCATTGCAGCTGAGAAATTAGAACTATGGATTTGCTTCAAAACAATTGGAACATAAACGAAGAAGGAGAAACGAAGATAAAAGTTGCTGCCACTACTCTTGTTGAAGCCTAGGCGATCATGTGGCTGACCCCGTCGAGTCGGGAACCAAGTCGGTGAACCCCGGCAGGGCACGGATACCCAACAAAATGAAAGACTTAGGTAAAACTAAGTATTGTCTAAGGCTGCAGATTGAGCATTTCCTTGAAGGAATTTTTATACATCAGTCAACCTATCTGAAAAAGGTCTTAGAAAAATTTTATATAGATAAATCACATCTACTTAGCACACCAATGGTTGTCGGATCACTTGAAGTTGATAAGGACCCTTTTAGACCAAAAGAAGATCATGAAGATATTTTAGGACCAAAAGTTCCTAACTTGAGTGCCATTGGCGCATTACTTTATCTTGCAAATTGTACTAGACCAGATATAGCATTTGCAGTTAATTTGCTAGCCTGATTTAGTACTTCTCCTATAATGAGACATTGGAATGGTATTAAAGACATCCTTCGTTATCTTCAAGGTACAATAGACATTGGTTTATTTTATGAAAGAAATCAAGATACGACATTGGTAGGCTACTCAGATGCCGGTTATTTATCTAATCTACATAATGCCAGATCTCAGACTAGTTATGTTTTTCTCTGTGGTGGTACTGCTATTTCTTGGCGGTCAATTAAATAGACTATGGTTACTACATCCTTGAACCACTCAGAGATTATCGCATTATATGAAACCGCAAAAGAATGTGTATGGTTAAGATCATTGATACATCACATCTATGGGTCATATGGACTTACAATAAAAGATAAATCCTCCACCGTCCTTTACGAGGACAATGTCGCTTGTGCTGCACAGATGAGTACTGGGTTCGTTAAAGAAAATTTAACGAAACATATATTACCGAAATTCTTTTACCCGCATGTGAGCTCCAGAAGAGCGGTGAAATTATTGTAAAAAAAAAGTACGTTCTAGTGATAATCTCGCAGATTTATTCACCAAATCTCTTCCTACTTCTATATTTGAGAAATATGTTCATAATATTGGAATGCATAGACTTGGAAGATTTTTATCTTCAGGGGGAGCAACAATTTCAAAAAATTATCCCTGAAGGTACATTATGTCCTAAAGGCTAAATAATTATACTCTTTTTCCCTTCACTAAGTTTTTCCCTTTGGGTTTTCTTAATTAAGGTTTTTAATGAGGCAATTGATGCAACACATAAATAACATTTGAAATCGTCTATTGCACATTTCGTGTTGCATTCCGTATTGCACACTCGATTTTCTTAGTTTTTTTCAATTTTTTTCTCAAATTTCAATTTCTTATGCTTTAGTTTAATTTTACACTTATTATTTAGGGTTCATCCTACCCAATTAGGATTTTATATATATTTTTAGTTTTTAATTTTTCAAATAATCAATTAATAATTCAAAATTTTAAATTAAATATTAAAAAATTACAATGCATCCTAATTGGGTTTGATGAACCCTAAATAATAAGTGTAAAATTAAACTAAAGCATAAGAAATTGAAATTTGAGAAAAAAATTGAAAAAAAACTAAGAAAATAGAGTGTGCAATACAGAATGCAACACGAAATGTGTAATAGACGATTTCAACTGCATAAATAAGTATATGTCATGTGCTTTTTCCTCATCTGGTTTTTTCCCATAGGGTTTTTCGGATGAGAATATTTTTAATGAGACATGAACATCACATAGTAATGTCCAAGGGGAAGTGTTGTAAATATATTATTTATGGACTTTATTCCATAACTCTTGATATGCTAAAACCTCTTTGTATTCCATTTATTTTTATATAATGTAAAATATGGGATATTATGGCTATGGATGAATGAGAAAAGATTTCTTTCTCTTATCATTTTTGTCTCCTATTATTTCTATCTCCTTTTTTACTATTTACGAAACATCGATTGAAGTGTGGTGATTACAATTTTACAACAAATTTTAATTTCTTGTAATTAATTCAATTTTATAATTTTTAATTAAAGTTAATTCCACATATTCTGGTTTTATATTTATTTTTTAACATTAATTTTCATTTTTATTTAATATTAATTAATAGGGTTTATTATTTTGTAATTATGATTTATAATATTTTTTATTTTAATTTTTTGCTAATAAGTTTGGGCGAGGGTTTATTTTAAATTTTAAAATTTATAATAACTATTATTAAAATAGTAAATTTTGATAGTGAAATACAGGATGAAATACCAAATGTGCAGTAGAAGATCTGATCCGAAAATTTAGCTACATTGCATGAGGTGTCATTTTATAGAGCAGAGATCCTATAATCTCAACTTGTGTGTGCCAATCGTGTGCCAACATTATATTAAAAATGTATATTGTTAATAATATTTTTTATAAAAATAAAATTTATTATATTCTAACTAATCATAATTAATATTTATTACTAAAAATTAAAATTTTAAAAAATTATATACCCTATGTTTGGAATTATCAATCCCAAAAATCAATTATATTAACTAAAAAATGAAAATTAAATATTTAAAAATAATTATAAATCTTGATTGGGTGGAATAACCCCAAAATAATAATGTAATATTATACTAAACCAAAAGAAATTAAAATTGAAGAAAAAATGAAAAAGAAAGTAATAATTTTGAAGTTTGGCATATAATTAGTATACATAAGTTGGGACTAGAGAATCTCAAGTGCATTTTATACCTTTTGTCGAGAAAGGGTGTGATTGCTCACGTCTATTTTGATTTACATATATATATATATATATGTGTGTGTGTGTGTGTATGTGTGTATGTAGGGATGCACACGGGTCGGTTTGGGTGGATTGAGGGCGTTTATATAGGCCAACCCATATATTATGGTTTTAAAAAATTATAGGCCATTAGAATTTTTTTTTATCACACAACCTAACCCAACTTCTCATAAAAATAAGGGTTGGGTTGGGTTGAATTAGGTTTATCGTGTTATGAAAAAAAAAATTAGATGTTGAAATTAATGTTACTAAAACTTATATATAGTTTAAAAATAATTGATATTCTAGATCATTGATAACATATTTTAAACATTATTGATTAAAACATATCAAATAAAATAAGATGTTAGGCATGTCGTGCATCATAGTATAAACATAATTATCAAGCAAGCAAATTATACAGACAATTTCCTTAAAAACATATATACAATTATAATGACCTACAATCATCCATAAACCAAAAATTAAATAATGAATATTAAAGTTCTCGACAATAAATAAAAAATCTTAAAATCACAATTAAAATATAAAAGCCTCAAGAAAGAAAAACGACTAGCTTCATATCTTCAAAAAATTATTTTCACACATGTTTAGGGATGATTAAGTAATAATTATAAAGAAATTCAATTAAAATTAAAATTAGAACTTTATAGTTTGTATAGGTTCGGGTTAGTTTGGGTCGATTTGGGTCAAGACACTTAAAACCGTGACCCAACCCATTAAGATCGGTCTACAAAATATATAAACCAAAATAATTTTAATTTATTTTCGTAACAGGCCATACGGTCTAAGTTTAGTTTGAGTTGGCCGATTTGTTCGGCCAACACATATTTATGTGCAGCCCTATATGTATGTGTGCTTATTTATATAAACTAATCATAGATACAGACAGAAAATGGTATCATCGTAACCATGATCTATTATACGGCTAATTAAATAATCAGAAGATCCTATGAAAGCACTGTAAAGGAAACATGCATGGTAGCACTTGCCGGCTATTTGGCATATTTGAATTATTTTTTTTCTTTTTAAAATCTATGTTAACGTTTAGGTATTATTTTGAAAAATTATATTTGTTTGGATAATTAATGGTTTTTGGCCTCAAATATCCATGAAAGAAAAGTGAGATTCTAAAATAACTTGCGAACATGACGTTAGCATAAGTATCAGCTATAAAAATAATTTTCATTCTCCGGGTGGAAAAAGAAAAATCAAATTCTCTGTATATTTCTTCGACCAATTCTCTGTAATTATATTTCTTCGATCAAATTCTCTGCATATTTTTTTTATTCCAAGCAAGAACGCAGATTTTGACAATTACTAAACATCGAGTGAATTCATGAGGTAGATCCAGACTGATGAGACAATTAAAATGTTAACATTATATTGATTAAATTATTAAAACTATTTCAAGTTGGTTAGATGTTTACAACACATGATGTGATGTCTTGATAGTAACGTTAACGTCCGTTATAGGGGTTAATCGGGATTAGGAATCTATTGCTGTCAATAAAATAAATAATTAAGTTTAATTATGTGTGGATATGTGTGGGTGGACAGCAAATTAGCAACTCATCACCACCACACATGATGTTTTGATGTAATAATAAATGTGTGGAACTTAAAGGGAGTATTCGTTTGAGATTTTGATGGATTTTGATAGACTTTTAAATGTCTATGGATTTATAAAATCCATAGACTCCACGCGGAGTCTCCCAATTCCACGCAGAGTCTGGTGGATTTCGTGCATGAATTTCGGACTGATTTTGAATAATTTTGATGGATTTCAAATCCTTCTTACCAGCGCTCAATGGAACACAACGATTGGTGGAACCGGAAAAAAATTGAACCCAGCGACCGCTTAAGTTGAGCGGCCGCTGGGAAGTCAAGTCAAGAGAACCCAGCGACCGCTGGAATCCAGCGGCCGCTGGGAGGCTAGCCGAGAGAACCCACATGCTACTCCAGTGGCCGCTGGATGCCAACGGTCGCTGGGGTGCCCGAGTTTGGATTCTAGCGGCCGCTATCCTGCACCGGCCGCGGGGTTTTTCAAATCCATCAAACTCTCGTGTCCAGGGGTCGGATTTCATCCTTCACATTTTTAACGTGAAATCAAGTTGAAATCCAACGAAGTCAATGACTTTTTAAAATCCATAGATTTTTGAATAACTCCGGATTTTAAAAGACTTTTAAAAGTCTGGATTGAATACCTCCAGATTTTAAAGGACTTTTAAAAGTCTGAATTGAATATCTCCAGATTTTAAAGGACTTTTAAAAGTTTGAATTGAATACACCCGGATTTTAAAAGTCCATTAAAATCCATCAAAATCCCAAACGAATACACCCCCTAAATTCACGTCAATTAAAAGATGATGTAAGCATGCTTGTACAAAATTGTTGAAATTTTAAACATCCATAATTTTTTTATTTTTAATCAAATTGTCACAAATTATATCCAAAATTAAAGTTCTTTTCATTTTCTTTCATTTAAGATCCATTGTGCATGCATATGTTTATTTGAAAAAAAAAATTCCATAATATCATAATGTTATACTCGTAATAGCATGACAAAATACTCATAATAACATGAAAAAATATCCATAACAACATGAAAAATGCTCACAAGCACATGTAAATTTTACTCATAATGTTGTTCGTTAATACAATAGCATCATTATATGTTCATAGCAGCATGCATATATGTTCATAATTGCACTATATTGCTTTCATTTTAGCATACCGAAATTTATATAAGAATATGTAAGCATTAATATTTTAGTGTGTAAAATATGGATTAATTTATATCAATTAAATTAATTAGATTAACAAACAATATAGTCTTTTTCCTCTAAGAGATAATTAGCACCGTGTGCGTATTATAGTATGTATATGTTGAATTTTAACATTACATTTTCTATATTGTATTACAAAATTATCACCATTATTTTTCAATTACAAAATTGTCACTTTCATTTTTCAATTTTTGAAATTAAATAGCATCGTAGGTGTTGATTTTAGCATGTGTATCTTGAAATTGCCTTTTCAAAAGTAATTTATGAAATTGCCACTTCTTTTTCAATTAATTGGATCATCTCATTGGATGGTTGAGATTTGTCCATATTTTTTTCACATAGGTCCTTATTTACATGTTAATCATCTATACAGAGGTTAGTTAAATATTGTGTTTGGTATGAGAACTATATCCTTACTACTTATCTTATTGGTATTTTAGTGAAAATTGACACTAATTGTCGTACTAAAATACAATAAGATAAGCAATAAAATTATAGTAAAATAGCATAGGGTGCGTAGTTCTCACACTAAGCACCATTGTTTATTTGATTCAATTCCTATTATATATTTACAAACACCCCCCACCCCACCATATATCCAATATGCCAAATTCAAAATGCCAGTGACCTTAGAGTTTGTTGAATCGGTTATAAATTACACACTTTACACAATCGATATGAACTTTGTCATTTTTTTTATAAAAACACATTCTCACAAACTTAAATCTAGCACATCAAATTGAAAAAGCTAACGACCTTAGACTTCGCGGAACTGGTGGGTTGACCCAAATAGCACGGAAGAAAAAAGTCGCTAGAAATCTAGCCCAAATTGAATAGTTTGACATCCCGATAGGCCTAGCTCAAAAATAAGTGGGTTGATTCAAATAGTTCGAATTTCAATTGCTTATATATCTTTTCATTTGGAAAAATATTAGATGTTTCATATTTGATATAATTTAATTTAGGAAAATTATCAATCTAAGACCTTAAAGATATGTAATCTATTAATTCAGGATCTGAAAGATGAAAACTATAAATATCAATCACAACCAAAAAGATAAAAACTATCAATCAAGGAACTAAAAAATTATGTATTTTGATTCATTTTTTTTATTTTTTAATTATTTTTAGTAAATTGTTTATGAAATTTAATAGATAATCCATAAATGAATTTTAAAAAATAAAATGAATTAAAAGATATAATATTTGGAGTCCTAAATTGATAGTTTTCATTTTTCTGATGCTAGATTGATAGATTTTTTTATTAAATCTCATTAATTTAAGCACTAAAAATATAATTATTAAAATTAGAAATTAGGACACGCATCAATTAACAAATTTATTCATAAACTTACTAGGTTGTGAGTTAGACGGAAAACCTATGGATTTACGGTCAGGATCAAGAATTGCTAGCTTGAAGAAAATAGACGTCATTGACTTGTATTTTAGCTAGAAAGTCCTCAATTATTTCCAAAACAAATTAATTGATATGGGGCCCACTCGAACAATCTCTGGCTAATGCTGGGAAGATACGGTTGGGCGTTGGGCTTGCAAGTTGCAACTGCGAAAGGAGAGACCGATGGAGAGCTTTCCTCGTAAGTTTTCTCATCTTCATCTTCATCTCCATCTTCATCTTCATCTTCTTCTTGTTTTTTCTTCTATTACAGTTTTCGATTTGCATTCGCATTTCTAAATGAATGTTGTGTAAATTCGAATATCTTATCAAGTTATGATACCCCGCGAGGCCGGGAGGATGTGTTAGGGCAAAGTTTTCGAGAGGGTGCATGGTAACTAAATCGATGTTCAAATTTATTATAGAGTTGCTGATTACAAAATATAAGGTACAGGTTTATCCAGAAAAAGAGTGGGGTTCTAATGAAATTGCGTGATGGGAAATTATGTAAATAGATATATTAGAATTGTTGTATACGGTTGAAATTGAAATAAAATATATTACCATCATTTCTAATTAGTGATAAAATATAGAAATCGCATAAGATTGGTTTTTAACTTGCAAAATCATCCTTTAAATATTATTATAATTTAAAAGCATTTTTATTCAATGTTATATACGATTTTTTTTGCCTTGTGAGCATTTGTGAAAGTACTTATTAACTTTTTTCATAAACTTCTTGAGTTTCTTGTAGTATCTTTAACAAATGATATTAATGGAATTTTGAGTTCTTATATAAATGTTTTTATAGCTAGTTTATATGTTTTCTTTTACTCACACACTCGACCTGTGGTATTGAGAAGATTTGAACTCATGACTTTTGATCTCCAAGAAATCTCACTCCACCATTAGACCATCCCCAACGGGACTTGCTAGTTTATATGTTGTGTTTTATTTAATTAAGTGTTCTAGAAAAGCTTTTATAAATTAATTTGATGTTATTTTTATATTTATTTTTTTATTGCAATATACTTATATGTGTGTAAATTATATTTTTATAAATTAATTTATCAAATTAAGATGTGAGATTTAACTTATCAAAGTAGAGAGAGAGAGAGAGAGAGAGAGAGAGAGAGAGAGAGAGAGAGAGAGAGAGAGAGAGAGAGAGAGAGAGAATGATGATTTGATCAATAGAAAACAAAATAATCTTTTTACAATACCATTTTGAACGAAATGCACGAGTAATCCCAACTTTTGAGAATAAGGACTTATATAGGATCTGTGATTCCTTGCTAGTATAGTAAAGTATGCCAGCCATGGGATAACTAAGAATAGACGTGAGAATTGTGATCCCATTCTTATTATTTTCTACGTATCAATAATCATCTTATAATATATACTAAATGGGCGTTTGATTTGAGTGATTAAAGAGTGATGGATAAATTTATTTGGCCTTTATCACCTATTTGGTTCGAAAGATTGGAGTCCAGAATTGATGACAGATCAAGTTCCAATCACTTTATTTGAGTGATTAATCATCACCCAATTTTTGAGGTGATTAAATTCATTCATCCAACACATCCTTGTAAAATTACCCATCTAACCTCATCTCAAATGAATTTTTATCTACATTATTTATTGGATGACAAGTAAAATAATTACTGAAATTACGCACTCCGTGTGATGTATCTGTTCTGCAAACATTCATACAAAAGTACTTGAACGTTGAATGATAATGTTCGCAATAATGTGCAAGAACGTTATTATGAACTTAATGTAAATTGCAAAAAGTAAAGAAAACTATGAGTTGATAACCCTGTCGATCAGTTGATCTACGGCAGGGGATGTTCACTACTCCGATGCAATGTTTACTTGGGATATTACAAGCAGCTAATCTCCCACAGTCGATACCTGTTCTATCCTTATACCCTCTTTCGATGAATTGAATCATGAGATTCCCTCACAACCTAGACTCTATCTATCTAGTTCCCACATATATTCTATCCCAAGAAACCTTATGGTGGTGTATAAAATGTATTTCCCTGCATGATGACTAGAACACTAATCTCTAGTCTAAAGTCACAACCATGTTGCACAAAACAATTAGAGCTCTTAAAATATTATGTGCAGAATCTATCCATTCAGCGTATTCGGTCGCCTCTAATAAGTTCTGATCTCTAGCTATTTATAAGACAAGGATATAGCATTAACATGGAAATCAGAAGTCATAATCCTATCAAATATCTAATGAGGAAATTTTCTTATTTAGCTTCAAAACCGAAGACTTGCCTTGTTAGAAATTCTTCCATCTTAAGACATTTGCTTTATCTTCAATCACGTGCTCTTCAATCTAATTAAGACATCTTCTAGAACGATCTTGAATCTCCTCTTGGTTAGCAAACTTCGAACAGCTTCAATGATTTTGTAAGAACGATATAGACAAAGGATGTTCATGCAAACATTCACGAACTTTGCTATGAACATTGTTGATCTTAAACTTTCACTTCAGGAAGCACATTGAAATATCTTGTATGTTCATAAACTGACTTCTGGCTATCACTCAAGCTAGCTAGCAGTACTCAGTGTGTTGAATAATCTCAATTGTGTTTCGATGCACAACTGTCTTCAACTCAATCATATTTTCATGTTTGAGCTAGCTTCATTAAAGTTCAGATCACGTTCTAGTACATCCTTATGAACGTTGTCCAGAACAATGTGTGTACTTGAAAAAATTAAATACTTAGTGATGATTTATGCCATAAAGATCAATGTTAATCACTCACTACTGTAAGTGCAAAGTACAACACTTGATAAATAGGGTTAGTGCAAAACATAGCACTAACAATTACAATTTTAGAAATTGTTGTAGGTATATTGATATGCAAATATAATATTAGTGTGAATACTAATATGTAATTTTAGTAATTATTATGGGAATATTAATATGCAAATATAATATGAACGTGAATATTGATATGCAATTAAAAGATGGCAACTAAAGAAGAAGCAATTTTGATTATAATGTTTGATAAATTATTGTTGTGTATTCATTATTTTCGATTTCTCGATTTCAAGTATTTT
Organism: Perilla frutescens; assembly: GCA_026008535.1. Taxonomy (NCBI): domain Eukaryota; kingdom Viridiplantae; phylum Streptophyta; class Magnoliopsida; order Lamiales; family Lamiaceae; genus Perilla; species Perilla frutescens. Next base: position 44,759,022 of record BRKX01000010.1, on the reverse strand, counting down.
TTAATAAAAAATACAAGTTTAATAATTATAAATTAATATCTTATACGAAGGGTGATTTAGGTAATTTTCAACATTTTAATCATAATCATTCAATCCAAACATAATACTAACAACCTATCCGAAATCATTAAAATTGCAATCAAATAATCCAAACACAAGATTATTTTTATCCAAATAGTATAATCTTACTTTATTCTATTAATCTTATTTATTAAATTTCAAAGTATATATTTTTTAGAAAAAGTAATAAAAATAAGTGTAAAAAAAAATTGAGCACGTGCACAACACACCGTGCTCATGGTGCGCATGTGCCATACTCAACCTTTTTTTGGGGTAGGCCCAAGGCCCATCAGACTGTCTGACCTAAGTCCTACTCATTTTGTAATATCTTAGAATAATAATTAAGGTGAGGTTATTTTCTGAATAAAAAATTATTTTTTTAAAAGCTCATTAATTATATTTCATGATTCATCAAATTCTACAATAATTAAAAAACAACTACTATATTATATAACAACTTTACATAATTTATTAAAAAAAAACTCAATAAACTTTATGATATACTTACTAGAAGAATACTCAATTTTTCACAAATAATAAAGCTAAAATCACATAAAATTCAATAATATATTTTTAAAAAAGAATAGGATACGTCTTGAAGGGTAATTTTGTTATTTAAAAATAAATTTAAGCAAATTCATATATTTTATTTACTAATTATAAATTGTGATGATAAAAGCAATTTACAAATATTAATTTCTTTCTTATCTTATTCCTTGTGAATACCAGACATAAGAATGTCAATTTTAATTCCATTTCAATATTATCAACATTTTATTGCTAAATTCATTTCATTCTCACCTCTTTGCTCCACATCTTAATTATTAGGAGTATTTTTGCACCTTATACCTTATTCAAATGATTCATGCATGTGGTAGGTTCTGCCCCGCATTGTTTGTTCAGGACACATAATTGTCTTTAGCTTTGGGGCCGGGTTTAACATAGCGCGTACGTTTAACTCCTATATATGTATATTAATAAAAAAAAATTTAACAACTCCAATGTATGTATATTTGATTTGATTTATCCACTGTCATCACTCGCTCCCAAACCTATCTCATTCCAATCTAATAAATATTAATCACCGATTATTAGTTTGAGTGTTTCTGATGTGATCCTAAGATGGTTTTATCTCATAAATTTTAGACTCTACATTTATTGTGGCTTCTATGGAGACACTTATCAAAGATTTCTGGAGAGGCCTAAGGGCAGCTCATACCTTTCAATCCAAATATGCGAAGGACCCTAAGTACATCAGGGAATCTACTAAAGAACATCTACTTCAATTGTCGAACCTAATTGTTATTGTTGAAGAGAGATTTATGACACTTTTGAAAGATGGATATATACCAAGGAAATCAACCCAATGGGTGAAGAAGGCCACAGATTTGAAATGTAAAGTGAGTGATGCCTTAAAAGAAGAGCAAAAAAGTCCGGATGAATTGCAACATATGTGCGATGAAATCTTCGCTAACATGAAGGACTGCCCAATAGAGGACGTGGATGCCAAACCAGTCGCTTTTATAGCTCCGATGCATGAGACAGACGATAGAAATTTGTCAGATTCCAATTTATTACCAATTGAAGATGATTTACAAGCCCAAGATGTGGAGAATGAAGAGCCTTCTTCTGATATTAGTATCAGTGTCTGGTCATCTGGCTGTAGTGAAGGCAAATACACTTCCACAATTTCAATTCCAGATTCTCATGGTGCTCATATACTAAAATTAAGAAGAAGCTCATATAATATGGGTGGTGAAACTATGGAGGGAGAATCTTCTCATGCACATGACGCCGTGATTCCAAAATTTTCTACCCACATTTCACAAGTCCAAGATGAGAACAAATACAAATCGAAAGTTAGAGAAGAGGGTGATGCTCCAAAAGGTACAAGGGCGAAGAGAACCAACAAGCTACTAAAGCGAAAAAACAGACTACAGAGAAGACATGAAAAGATGCCAATTGGTATGAGTGAGGCACTCACCAGCAATGTAGTCCAGCTGCAGCAAGATGAATGTGTTGCAAGGCCCAGACAAACTGATCATCTTTGTTTTACCAATGTGCATGAATCTGAACTACACATGATCATTCCAATTTCAATAATCGGTGAGATGTCCGTGTATGTGGTGGACCTAACAGTAGAGATCTTAAGCATGTCCCCTTCACAAGTTACATTCGATTTAAACAGTTACTTTGGTCTGAGTCTGACAACGGATAATTACTTGTTCTCTGCTAAGAACAATCCTACAGAGTTGGAATCGGATTGTGAGCATCTAATTCTGAAAGAGATGCCAACGATAGATGAATGGCAACGAGCAGGTGTTGTTAATTTGAATAAGAAAAATGTGATTTTGCTAAATGAGGAACTAGATTGCCCTAACCTTGTGCTTTTGTTCCTCCAAAGAAATAGCCGCCTAACTCAAATTCCTTCCTCATTTTTCAACCAAATGCCTGCTCTCCGTTTTCTCGACTTATCAGATACAAGAATCAAAGCCTTTCCTAGTTCACTTTTCAAGCTAACAAACCTTCAAGTGCTTTTGCTACAAAATTGTGTTTGCCTTGATAGCCTTCCTGCTGAAATTAGAAATCTCAGAAATCTGGAAGTGCTTGATCTTCTGGGAACGGATCTTTCTGACCTTCCAAAAGGGATAGGCGAACTAACACAACTAAAGCACTTGCAGCTATCATTTTATCGACCTGATCATGCTCATTTTCAATCCGAGCTGGTTTCATCAAGTGCTATAGTTAATCTGCAGGCTTTACAAGCATTAAGCATAGTGGTGCACCCTAAGGATCAGCACTGGATAAGACTTGTGGGGGACATAATCCAACATGTTGGAAAGTTGAAGAAGTTGAGCCATCTTCAGTTCTACTTCCCAACTGTAGAAGCTCTGGAGTCTTTCACAGAAAGCTTTTCATGGAAGGAGCAAAGGTTAAGGAGATTTAAGTTCATTGTAGGCCATAACATCAAGCGAAATATATCCCGCATACCAAATGAAGTTGAAACAAAGTATGAGCAACATGATCACTGCTTGAGATTCGTAAATGGTAATGAAGTACCTGAAGTGATGAAAAGCATACTAAATCGTGTCACGGCATTTTACTTGGACCATCATTTAGAGATTCAGAGCTTGTCAGAATTTGACATTTCTAACTTCAAGGAACTCAAATTCTGTGTTCTGAGAGAGTGTCCCAATATTCAGGTCATGACTATAGGAGAGGAAAGAACTGCAAGTGCTTTCCCAAACCTCGAATATTTGGGATTGCATTATCTGTGGAAACTGGAGCGAATCTGGGAGGATCCCGTACCACCAGAAAGCTTTCAAGCCCTTAAGTATCTGATGGTCAGTACCTGTGGCAAACTAGAGTACATTGCCTCTCATTCCATACTCCAATGTCTGTCTAACTTAGAGACATTCATTATTGAAGACTGTGAATCTCTTAAATCAATTGTCAAAGAAAAGGAAATGGTGAAGTATGATGTCTGCTTACTTCCTCGATTATCAGAACTAGTACTTCGTCACTTACCTCAGTTGGAGGCTCTTGGAAGTGGCCTGTTTCCTTCAGAAGAGGTAATCAACATTCACTTTTGTCCCAAATTGATCCTCAAACCAGGCCACAGCAGTATTGAGTGGAAGAAATTGCTGGGTTCATCATATAAGTGCTGCAATTCTGCCCAAACTTGAATCCTGAGAAATTACTCAAGACATGTTAGGTTGTACGGTAAGTTTCTAATTTCTGAAATTTTATTTATTGTTTAAACTTTTAAAAGTTGATGTGTCTAAAAAATCTCATAATTCCTCTTAGGACATCCTTGTGGTGTGACCTCTCCTGCATAAAAGATGAGGACTAGGGTTCATACCTCATTGCTTCCCCCTCCTCAAATAAAAAAGAAGTAAAAAGGTATCTCATAATTTGAACATAATGGATGTACAACAATTGGCAATTCAAAGTAGAAATAGTGTTTTCAAGAAATTACCATCGGTACTTATTCCTTTCTTCTTCCAGTGTCTTCAGCAGGCAGAACATCTAGAGTTGAATTTTCTGTGTGAACTCAACAGAAGAAAGAAGATGATCGGATAAGTTTCATACACAGAATTGAAGAAGTGAGGCCACAAAAAAGTTGCTGCACAACTGCATGTATTGACAACATCAAAGAATGATATCTCGAAAACCAGTTCGTATCATTGTTGTTGTATGTACAATTGTATTTAACTGGTATGGAGATGAAATTATATATTTTATTTAAGCTTGTTTACATAGACATAGAGAACAAGTAGCTTAGTATAACCAGATTGATGACTTTATTCTACTTGAATGTCATATACTGATACACGCACACACACATATATGGGAATAACAATATTTTTTGTTCATTCAAAATGCTTGGTAGAAACATCATATATGTTCTTAATTAGTGCCTACCGTCTAATGAATAGAAAGTTTTTCGCAACCTTATTAGCTAATAGAAAGTACCTGATAACAGAAGAACATAGAAAAGTCCTCGTAAAATATAATACAACCATTGTAACCAAGTGCAATAAAATTTACATTAATTTGATATTAGTGTTCAATCAATTTTAAAATATTTTAACTGGAACAAAAATAAAGGGATAACTACAAAATTTCATATGAACTATGGGATTTTTGTATCTTAGCAAATGAATTTTGTTCTTACAATTTACCTTGGATTACCGTACGACACATAGCAAAGTACAACAAACATGAACGCTGGACGGTACTCGATGTTTGGAGGGTAATTGCAATATATATATATATATATATATATATATATATTCGCCAGCTGTGGCCATTCATTCAGCAAAGTGCAAAATACACAAAGTTTAGCCAACAAAGTCTGATAAAAGTAAAATACAAAAAATCAAAATTCATAGATCTTTTGTAATTGCCCTAGAAATGAGTAGTTTTAAACAATAAAGAAGGTCAGTTGACTCGGTTCAACTATCACATCGATACCTCAAAATTTCGGTTTCAACTTCCATCAAGAGTGTGTACAGTTTCATCAAATTGCACTTTAAATTAAGAAATTATTCTAAATCACTGATGGACAAATTAAAAATGTATGAATCCAAGTCTCGTATACTATCATCAAAAAAAGTAATTTCATGGACCTGGTCTATCAAAATTACATCTGATTACATGGTTTTTATAAAGTTTCTTGTTGATGAGCTTCATCTACTTAACTCCTCTTGCGATGTTGAGGAAGTCAGTTTTAAAGTTCTGAATGGACACGGTGATTATTGTTAAGCTGAGATTTTATACTAGTAAATGTGCTAGTTAACTGTGTGTTTTCTAGAATTTATCTATTTTTTATATCTCAGTTAATGCAATTTTCACATGTTCTTTTAGTTTTGTTTTGTTGAGTAGTTTTGCAGGTTTAGCCTTGTTTTGGATGAAATTAGGGTCTCAGAATTATAGTGAGGTTTCAAGAGTGTGTGATGAAGATCAGAAGTCAAGAAAAGACAGAAAATGAGCACAACGATGAGTCGCGGTCTCGGTCGCGAGAGGACCGACCGCAAATTAAGTCGTGAACCGCCATGAGCACTGTAAATGTAAAGGTTGCGAATGAGGGGGGTCTTCCTTTGGTTCGTTCGCGATCTGGGTTGCGACTGTTCACGTGGTCGCAAACGATGTGCCAAGTGGCACCATGTCGGATTAGCGAGCTCATTCGCGACCGACATGATTGCGTGCAAACTCGCGAATGCCCGTCCGATAGGAAAATGCTAAGTAGAATTGGCAACGAAAGATAAGAATTGGAATCTAAATCTTCACTTAGAATTTATCCGATAGGAAAATGCTAAGTATTTTGTGATCACCCTATAATTCACATAATTAAAACAGGTTTAATATAACTATTCAAGAGCTTGTCCAAATGTATTTCAAATCCTAGAATCTTTTCCATCTTTGATTAAAAGTCTAAATTGATTTTTTGTTTAGTTTTTTCGTATTTTTGTTCCGTTTGATTTAATATGTCATATCAAAATATTTCACTTCGAGTTATCTAGATAAAGTTTGGTAATTGGATAAAATAACTAGTGGATATTGCTTTGCTAGTCTCCGAGGATACGACCTTGCTAACTATAGTTACTATAGACTACCCTGTGCAGTTGATTTTTAGTGAATTAAAACACCGAACAATTATTATCAATGCATTTTTGATGCAATCAAAACTCGTGATAGTTGGATCTCGTTTGATGAACCTCATGAGAAGTTATTTGTTCGTGAAACTCAACTTTTCCAATCTACAAACCACAATGCCCCTTTGGCCAGTGCCTTTCAAGCCTCATCATTCATGGAATCCTCGATATGGCCAGCAGCCCTCACGCTCTTTCTTTAATACAAAGTCACATTTCAAGCCTTGTCATTCATGCAATCCTCGCCAGCAGCCCTCACAATCTTTCTCTAACACAAAGTCACACTTTCCTTCAGCTGCATCTAACTCCAAACCCTGTCCCTACAAGGGTCTTGTCAGCTTTGCGGAGAACAAGGGCATACGGCGAAGCGCTACCATCCTTCAACCATGTTAGTGCAATCAGTGTGCACTAGCTTAATTGTCGTTTACTACAGCAAATCATTTGTTGTGCTAATAGTGTTTTTTGCAAAGTCTCAATCCACAACCCTTTTCCGAACTCTAGGAACATTTCGAATCAAGGTGTCAGACATGGAGAGAATGATGTTCATGTTCAGGACAATGGTCCTGGTGATGAATTATGACAGTTTCCTTCTGGCGAAACAGAACGTGAGCTTCCGATTCTTAATAGATCAAGCTAGGGTATTAACTGTCGCCTTCATGAAGATTGACCTAGGAGATTCAACATAATCTCTAAAGGAAGACTTCCAATCAAGAAGGTAAGTAATCCTATCAACATGGAAACAAACTTCATAAGGAAATACTCGAAGAAGGCAATTGTTCAAGACTCCTATATGAAGACCATTTAGCTAAAAAAAAAAATGGTGGACGATCTGAATTTAATATTGCAATTCTAAAGTATTGACTTGTAATAGAATTGATGGGTTTCAATTGTATCTACTAGTGTTGTTCTTGTTTAAGTTCAACGTGAATTTCTACAGTACAAGGCAGTTAGTCTCAGAAACTTCCGAGGTTGTCTAAATTAGCTCGTTGCTTGCTGAACTTGAACTTGGTATTCAGCTTCCCTCACCACAGCCATATATTGTACCAATGTCAGCGTCGTCTATCTTTGTCTATCTCTGTGCTAACTGCGTTTTTCATTCTCGCATGAAGCATATAGCTATTGACTTTCATTTTGCACACAACCTTGTGCAGAAGGGTGACATTCGTGTCTCTCAAGTTCAGGTGCTCTTACAAAATAACTCTCAGCTCCTCACACCTAGCTGCTTTATGGTCCAAGCTTAGAGTCTGCTCCGCATCCATCTTGGGCGTCAGACATGGAGAGAATGGTGTTCCTCAGGATGTTCATTCAGGACCATCGTCCTGATAATGACTTATGGCAGTTTTCTCCCGGAGAAACAGATCGTGGACTTCCGATTCTTAATGGATCAAGCTAGAGTATTAAGTGCTGTCTTCGTGAAAATTGGCCTAGGAGATTCACCCGAATCTCTAAAGGAAGACTTCCACTCAAAAAGGCAAGTAATCCTATCATGGAAACAAATTTCTTAAGTCAATACTCGAAGAAGGCAATTGCTCGAGACTCCTATATAAAGACCATTCGGCTGCAAGCGAATGGTGGACTATCTAAATTTAATATTGCAATTCCAAAGTATCGAGTTGTAATAGATTTGATAGGTTTCAATTGCATCTACTAGTGTTGTTCTTGTTTAAGTTCAACGTGAATTTCTACATTACGAGGCAGTTGCCTCAGATACTTTTGAGGTTGTCTGGATGAGCTCGTTGTTTGCTGAATTTGAACTTGGTATTCAGCTTCCCTTGCCACCGCTGTATATTGTACCAATGCCGGCGCCACGTATCTTTGTGATAACCGTGTTTTTCATTCTCACATGAAGCTTATAGCTATTGACTCTCATTTTTTACACAACCTTGTGCAGAAGGGTGACATTCGTGTCTCTCAAGTTCAAGTGCTCTTACTAAACAACTCTCAGCTCGTCACCTAGCTGCTCTATGGTCCAAGCTTAGAGTCTGCTCCGCATCCATCTTGAGGGTGTGTGATAAGCATAAATCTTAATATTAGAATATTATTTGTAATCCTTGTTGTAATATCTTTCAGTTGTAACTTTCTCCTCTTTCCTCTCATGTATATCTTGTAAAGATCTAGACTAGATCAGTTTTAGCATTATTATTTATACTTGGTTGTATCTCCGGTTCAGTATCAAAGATAATACTTTCTCATAAACCTTATACATCACACTGATTATGCAGCGCAACACTCCCACTTATGGATCCAAATGCCATGAAACCAAAAAAAAAAAAAAAAACCCTTCAATTTTGATGCACAAGAATTATCAACAATTTGAGCAGATATCAGACACTTATGTTGCTAAAGACGTGTCACTGATCTCAAACTCCTCAATTCAACATAATACGAATGTAGAGAGAGAAACACAGAAATACCTGCTGTTGTGTAGAGACCAGTTCTCGGAGCTTGGAGGCTTGCTTACTGATATCTTCCATTAGCGAACTGAGCGATAGCTTTTCGATTCGTTCGTGTAAATTGAAATCAAATCAATTACGGAACCTATGGTGAACGAGTCTTTGAATCAGAGAACGAGGTTTAAAGTTTATAGAGCAAGAACCTCAACGACTGGGTTTCATGCGTTTTGTTTGGATGAAGATTAGGATTCCAACTACATTCACACCCCAATTTCAACAACTGAAGTTGATATTTAAGCTTTTAGGTGGAGGATTTGAGCGGCGGAGCAGGCGCACCTGAAGAAAAAAACCCAGGTTGGCAAATCACGGCGGCGGCGGCGGCGGAGGTGAGAGTGAGACAGCAGAGTAGAGTAAGCGGTATTGAAAGGGAATGGCGTCATGTCAATGAGGAAAATAGGGAAGTAAAAAGAAGTAAAGAGCAGCAGCAAATTTACACTGCCTAGGCCTAGCCCATTTATTCGAGGCGCCTTTTTTCTTTTTTATCAATCCAAATTTTTAGTAGTTTTTTACCAACAATTACTACGGATAAAAATTTGTTGGCATAAAAATAATTTAAATGGCGAAAAAAAAATAGAATATATAAATGATCAATAAATTTCTTTGAAACATAATATTCTTTTTTCATAACTCACTTATATTTTATTTTAATTTGTAAAATATAAATAAAACGCTTATATAATAAGTACTTTTTGTTATGTCTTTTAACACCTCACATGCTTCTTCTCTTGAGATTAACTAGTTACAAAGCTCTTGTACTAACTTTTTATGTTTCTTTTCTATTCACTAAAAATATTTCTATTATAATTTTTACGTACACTAACATTTCTCCCGTGTGATGCACGGAGACCATATTTACACATTTTATTTTTAAATAATATAAATGATTAATAATTTCAATATTTATAAGCTTGATTTATAAATAATAACAAAATATATGTACACTGATTAAAGTATACCAGATAATAACATAAAATTAACGTCAATAATAACTTCGCAATACATTTTTTATTAGCATTACTTTCTCATTTTATATATATATATATAAAGTTAACTTATAAGTATATTTGTGTGTGTTTTTAAAATTTTATCAAGCAAATAAATATAATTATTATTATCACACAAATTATAATTTCAAATATTCATTATTTATTCGTGTTTATTCTATATAGTTATTTTTTGTAATACAATATTTTCTATAATATTTTTACAGTATCAATAACCACGCGTCATAATTAAAATTTATTTTCTCCAAAAAAAGGATTGTTCTTTTGTCATTAAATTATTGTCCTGAAATGGCTATATAATATAACTAATTTAACATGAATATTATTTATATAACAAAATATGAATTCATGCTAATAGTATTTGGTTAATTATCATATGCATACTTTGAATAATGATAAATATTAAATAATCAATTCTTGAGTTAATATTTTTATGAGAAACCAGTATTTCTTCTGTACATTGTGCGGATTTAAACATTAATAAATTAATATTTTAAATTTTGAACGTGACCACATTATAAATGAGTGACACCAGTCCAAAGTTCTGCAAGGAAAATATCTAGAAACGGATGCGTGAATTTTAACTTGGAGGACAAAAAATGATATTATAATGTAAATTACATTATATTTATATAATAAATAATATATTTATACATGTAAAAAAATGTCAAAAATTGAGGGGGCCGGGGGAGGGGGGACCACCAGCCCTCCTGTGTCCGTCCATGAAAATATCATGGGTCTCAAATGTACTCAAAATATTTATGATGGTTAGAGATCTTTTTCACATACTCTATAATTACATTTAATATGTGAAAGCATATAAATATATATGTAGCATTACTGAATATCACAACATCATTTAACCTAAAAAATAGAAAATTAATAACCATAATATTGGCATTATTTTATTAATTTTTCAAAGTTCCAAAAAAATATATGGTATTAATTGAACAAAATACATAATTTGAATTGTAAAAAATAATTAGGCAGACTATAATTTTATTATTATATGTTTTTTTAATATAACAATCATAATCAATTTTTTTATTAAACAATATCTAAAATCGATAAAAAGTTCCGAGGGGGAGGGGGACGGGAATTGGAAAGACTATAAATAAAAGAAAAGATCTAGAAAAGGGCAAAAAAGAAGAAAAAAAATCCAGAAAAGAAACACAATTAAGAAATAAAATAAAAAATGAAAAATGAAAAGAGATTGATGGACTTAACAATAAAGCCACTGCACCAAATACAGTTTTCAAAAAATTTCAGCAGAAATAGTATTTTAAATAATGTTTTCACTAATTTTTTTAATGACAAATTTGTTTATGTAATTTTACTTTAATATATGTATAGATAGAATAGTTAACGTTTCATTACATTTATGAAATAAATAAAGTTTTCATCCATATGATTACATAGGAATAAAATATTTAAAAGTCATCCATTAAATATATTAAATATTTAATTAAAAACTCAAAATTTTAAAAATTAAAACGTTATTTTTTAATCTAATACAAAACTAAAATCTCTCGCTTTTTTATTCACATAAGAAATGAAAAATATTCATTGTTGCAATAATAATAGTTAATGTGCATTGTTATATTAATCATTAGTGGAGTAATTATATGTTTATGTAAAAAGAAATATGGTTTACGTAAATGAAAGCATGTTATGTATTTTGTTATTAATTAAAGAGAAGTATTTTAAAATTTTATTTTATATTTTTCCATGACAGGTTTATATGATAAAAAAAAAAAAAATCATTCTTGAGTCCTGGTGGGAATGGCTCAGTGGTGGAGTGAGATTGCTTGGAGACCAAAGGTTACATGTTCGAATCTAAATACCACAGGTCGGGTGTGTGAGTGAAAAAAAAAATCATTCTTCAAGATCTAGTATATGATATATGTTGGAGTAGGCCCATTCTGTTTAGGCAGTTACGGGCTTCTGTTATTCTGTTATGGCCCAACTACCCGGCCCAGCACTCCCACCCTCCACTAGGGTTATCCGCGCCGCACTATATATATCTATGTTAACTGTTTGTGTGTGTGTGTTCTCATTTTTACTGTGTGTTTTCTCTGTGAGAGCTGTGTGAGGCGGAAACCCTAGTCTGATCTCTTCTTCGTGTTCATGCGATCTGTGTGAGTTCTTTCCCTCTCCAATCTTCTCTGAGTGTTCTGAATCCACCATCTTGGTGTATTCAGTGTAGATCAGAGTGTGTCTGTGAGTTAGGGTTTGGGTAGTTAGGGCTGGAGAGTTTCCTGTTCCGTTCTCGATTAGTCGGTGGTCCTTGGGGGTTTCACTGGCTGCAGTGGTTGAGTTCTGTCGGTCGAGAAAGGTTCCTGAGCCGATCTATCTCACTGTCTTGCCAGAGGAGGTCTTCTGTGAAGAGAAGGTTCGGATGAGGTGTTCGGTGGCTGAGAGTACACTCCTTACAGTGGTATCAGTAGTCAGCCTCTGGTGCCGCCGTTTTCTGTGAATCTCACCGTTAATTTCTCTGTTTTTTTCCGGTCAGGTAGTACGGTTGCCCTAGTCTAGGGCACTGCTCAGGTTATTTTCTGATTTCCTCTTTATCTGTTCCTGGCTTTATGTGTTGTTTGCCTCCTTGCGAACCCTAGCCTAACAGGCTTTGAGTTCGCTCTAACTTGCTACACTAATCCGGTTGGTCTGGATTCCGTTCACGGTCTCCTCGTGCCAGTTGCCCGGAGTGTGAGCACAGTCTCGGGTTCACCTGCAGGCTTCTCTGCTCTGGTGTTTTCATTACTTGACTTCTCTGGATTTCACTTTGTGTTATTGTACTGTCCTGTCTCGGATCTGTTTCGATCCGCTTCTGAGCTTGTTCCAAGCTCTCAGGAAATTTGTGATTTCCTCAGAGATTTGTTATCTCTATGTCCAAAGGACTACGGAGTGACCCCTGCGCAGCTGATAAATCGGCTTGCGAACTGGGATAGCCTCTGCTCCGCTACTTGGACGGCTTCCGGTTGATTGTTGTTGGTTTCTAGCTTGTTCTGTTGTATCAGTCTGCTTTCTTGCCTTATATCTTCTCCGTTCTTTGTGGTTCTTAGGTGCTTTGTGTGCCTGTGAAGATTTGTGATCCCTGTTCTTTTGTGTTGCTCTGGTTAATCTTTTTTGCCTGTCTATAAATGGCTGCGAATGCTTATGGTTTTGCTCCTTTTAATGGTAAAAATGATTTTAACATTTGGAAACGTAAAGTTCAATGTGTTTTGGTGCAACAAAGGGTTTCTAAGGCATTAGATCAGTCGTATGATGATTCTGATACTCCTGCTCAACGTGCTGCTATGAATGAACTTGTCTGTTCCACATTTATCTTGAATTTGTCTGACTGTGTGATCAGAAAAGTAGGCACTATTGATTCTGCTAAAGATTTATGGTCAAAATTGACTGAGTTGTATACTGACACATCATTTTCTAGTCGCATGTATTTGTTGGAAAAGTTGTTTAAATATAAGCTTGATATGTCTAAAGATATTGAGGAAAATGTTGATGGTTTTAATAAACTGGTTCAGACTATTAAGCTGTCTGGTGACACTACTATTGACAACTATACAAATATTGCTCTTATGAATGCTATTCCCGAGTCCTATAATGATGTCAAAGCTGCAATTAAATATGGTAGAGATAATGTGACTCTTGATGTGATTGTTAATGCTTTAAAAAGTAAGGAGTTAGAGCTACAAGAGTCAGGGGAAGGAAATTCTACCAGTGATAGGGCTTTGCATGCTAGGGGAAGGGAAAGGCAAAGGAATAATACAAAATCATGCAGAATCTGGCACTAGAAAGTCTAAGAGAAGGTCTAGGTCTAAATCTAGGACCAAATTTGTTAGAAAATGTTATAATTGTGGGGAACCTGGTCATTATATAAAGGAATGCACTAAACCTAAGAAGAAAAACAAGAAAAAGGCTAAATCTGATGATGATCAAGTCAATGTTGCTTCTGGTGCATCTCTTGGTGAATGTTACATGGTTTCACACTCTGCACCCACTGTAGTTCACTCTGTATCTGCCCCTCTGTGTGAAAATGATTGGCTGATAGATTCAGGGTGTACTTTCCATATATCACCTTTTAAATCTGTGTTTTCAACTTTTCAAGATGTTGATAATGGTTTTGTGTCTGTGGTAAATGAAAGAAAGTGTAAAATCCAAGGAATTGGTTGTCTGTTTAAAGTTTAAGTCAGGTGTTACTGTTACTTTGAACAATGTGAGATATGTGCCTGAATTATGTTATAATTTGTCGTCTTGTGCTGCTTTAGAAGATGATGGTTATGAAGGTAAATGGGGAAATGGCCAAATGAAAGTGTCTAAGGGTTCTTTGGTTGTGTTTAAAGCTCTGAAACAGAGCAACCTCTATATCTGCTATGCTGAACCTGTGCCTTCTGTGAATGCAGTGCAAGTTGATAATACAATTTTATGGCATAATAGGCTTGGTCACATGAGTAATAAGGGCCTGCAACTTTTAAAAACCAATGGATTGCTTGGTTCTGATGTGTCTTCTACTTTGCCATTCTGTGATGCATGTTTATATGGAAAGCAACATAGGGTTCAATTTCCTGTTACTGCCCCCCCTAATGTGTCCAAATGCAATGATGTGCTTGAATATTTGCATGCTGATGTGTGGGGGCCTGCCCCAGAAACTACTCATGGTGGAAAAAGATTTTTTCTGTCAATCATTGATGATTTTTCAAGAAAAGTTTGGGTTTTCTTAATGAAGTATAAATCTGAAGTTTATGAAATTTTTAAAACCTGAAAAACTTTCATTGAAAATCAGACTGGGAAAAGAATTAAGACCTTAAGAACAGATAATGGCCTTGAATTTTGTAATGCTAATCTTGATTCTCTATGTGCTCAATCTGGCATTAAAAGGCATAAATCTGTTCCTCATACACCCCAGCAAAATGGTGTTGCTGAAAGAATGAATAGAACTTTATTAGAAAGGGTGAGAAGTATGAGGGCTTTGTGTGGTCTTCCTAAAAATTTCTGGGGGGAAGCAATTCATACTGCTGCTTATCTTGTAAATAGATCTCCATCTGTGCCTCTAAAGGGAAAGATTCCTGAAATTGTGTTTTCTGGTAAAGATGTGGATTTATCTAATTTGAAAGTGTTTGGATGTGTTGCCTATATGCATCAGACAGGTGATAAATTGGAACCCAGGTCCAGAAAATGTGTTTTTCTGGGCTATCCTGAAGGAGTGAAAGGCTACAGGCCATGGGTAAGAGATGAACCAGGTTTTAAAACTGCTATCAGCAGAAATGTGGTTTTTAATGAAACTTGTTTTCCTTGTTTTTTGGATAAGCATGCTTCTGTGCAATTATCTGATACTATTACTTCTGAGGTGGAGCCCCAGTCCCTAGTCCCTCAAACTGTTAATCAGAATGATTTGTTACCTGTTATTGATCCTATACCTGAAAATGAAAATCAAAACTTGTCTGATAGTGATCATGCTTCCATCAATGATGAAGTTATGGGTGAATCTGAATCTTCTGATAATGAGAATGACATGAATTCTGCTACTGAGAATGAAAATTTGCAAAATTATCAACTTGCAAGAGATAGGGTGAGAAGAACAATTGTTAGGCCTGTTAGATATGATTGCAATTTGTTTGCTTATGCCTACAATGTTTATGAATCTCTTGAGAGTTGTGAACCTCAGACATATAAGCAAGCTATTAAGTTTGCTGATTCTGAAAAATGGCTAAGTACTATGCAACAAGAAATGAATTCTCTGCATGTAAATAAAACTTGGATTCTTGTCCCTAAACCTCCACAGTGCTCTGTTGTTGATTGCAAATGGATATATAAAATTAAATCTGAAATCAACTCTAAGAGGTTTAAAGCTAGACTAGTGGCTAAGGGGTTTACTCAAAGGGAAGGGGTTGACTATTCTGAAATATTTGCTCCAGTTGTTAAATTCACCACTGTGCGTATTATGCTTGCTCTAGTAGCTCATTTTGATTAGGAATTGAAGCAAATGGATGTTACCACTGCTTTCTTGCATGGAGACTTAGATAAACCTATATATATGTGCCAACCTGAGGGTTTTGTTGACCCAAATAAACCTGAGCATGTTTGTTTGTTGAAAAAATCATTATATGGGTTGAAACAGTCTCCAAGACAGTGGAATATTAAGTTTGATCAATGCATGAAATCTTTGAAATTTGAAAGAAGTAAATTTGATCATTGCTTATATTTCAAAGATGTATCCACTGTGCCTGTCTTTCTGTTAATCTATGTGGATGATATATTGATCATAAGTCCTTGCCTTAAGTCTGTTAAATATGTTCAGAAATGTTTGAGTAACAATTTTGAAATGAAAGACTTGGGTGATGCCACCAAAATCCTTGGTATGAACATTGTTAGGGATAGAAAGAAAAATGTTCTTGCTTTGCAACAGTCTTCATATGTTGATAAGATTCTGAATAAGTTTTCTATGAACAATGCAAAGTCTGTGAATGTGCCCCTTGCATCCCATTTTGTATTAAGTAAGGAGCAGTGTCCTAAAACTGCTTCTGAAATCAGTGACATGAAATATGTGCCATATTCTAATGCAGTTGGTTCTGTTATGTATCTGATGGTCAGTACAAGACCAGATATTACTTATGCTATTAGTTGTTTAAGCAGGTACATGTCTAATCTAGGCATTCCACATTGGGAAGCCCTTAAGTGGCTTCTGAGGTATTTGAAACACACTGCACAGGTTGGGTTACTGTTTACTAAACATTCCAAAGGGGTAATTCTTTCTGGTTATGTTGATTCTAACTATGCAAATGATAAGGATAATAGAAAATCTACTACTTCCTATGTCTTTACTCTTTGTGGCTCTTGCACTAGTTGGAAATCCCAATTACAGCATATTGTAGCTCTGTCTACCACAGAATCTGAGTATGTTGCTATAACTGAAGCCTTTAAAGAAGCTATATGGCTGAAGGGTATACTGTCTGAGATAGGTTTCCTTAGGGAAAATGTTGTTTTTTCTGATAGCCAATCTGCCATACAGTTGTGTAAAAATCCAGTCTTTCATGATAGGACTAAGCATATAGATGTTAGGTTTCACTTTATCCGTGATGTGGTAGAAAAGCAGGAAGTTATTCTGGAGAAGATAGCAACTGAGTTCAACCCAGCTGATATGGGAACTAAGTGTTTACCATTGGAAAAGCATGTGTCTTGCATGCGTGTGCTGAATATTGATCATGGGTGAACTTGTTTTGTATTGCTATCTTATCTTGTGTTTATAGCCTGATCTAACTTGGTGTTGGTTTTGGTTTTGTTTTGTGCTTTGTCAGCAGGGAACTAGTTGATCTCTGTATGGCAAGGCATGGGTGGCAATGATGAACCTGGGTTATAAGACTCTGTCTGCAGCCTGCCCCCTGAATGGACCTAAGGTGGAGAATGTTGGAGTAGGCCCATTCTGTTTAGGCAGTTACGGGCTTCTGTTATTCTGTTATGGCCCAACTACCCGGCCCAGCACTCCCACCCTCCACTAGGGTTATCCGCGCCGCACTATATATATCTATGTTAACTGTTTGTGTGTGTGTGTTCTCATTTTTACTGTGTGTTTTCTCTATGAGAGTTGTGTGAGGCGGAAACCCTAGTCTGATCTCTTCTTCGTGTTCATGCGATCTGTGTGAGTTCTTTCCCTCTCCAATCTTCTCTGAGTGTTCTGAATCCACCATCTTGGTGTATTCAGTGTAGATCAGAGTGTGTCTGTGAGTTAGGGTTTGGGTAGTTAGGGCTGGAGAGTTTTCTGTTCCGTTCTCGATTAGCCGGTGGTCCTTGGGGGTTTCACTGGCTGCAGTGGTTGAGTTCTGTCGGTTGAGAAAGGTTCCTGAGCCGATCTATCTCACTGTCTTGCCGGAGGATGTCATCTGTGAAGAGAAGGTTCAGATGAGGTGTTCGGTGGCTGAGAGTACACTCCTTACAATATATTCTAATCTAATATACAAAATAATAATAATAATAATAATAAAAAATACTGACCATCATCTGAAAAAAAAAAAAAAAAAAAAGCAGACACAATTTCAAAATATTCAAAAAATGTTTATTAATATGTGGGCCAAAATCAAGTGTTTTTATTTATTTAAGTTATTCTAATAAAATCAAGTGTGTTTATTTATTAGATACAATATGCGCATGAATTAAAAAAATCAATCTGCATAAATTTTGGATACTAACAATACTACAAATATTACGTACACATATCTCCAGAACACCCTTAAATACTTATAACAACAATTCAATTGTAGAGAAACAAACTAATATGGGTGAGATTGTGTGATCTTCAATCATGTATATGGATTTGATTTGATACGCGCATAAAATATATTACGATATGGGGCAATTGCCTTGAGTCTTGACTCACTACAAAATTGGATCGGTATTTTAGCGATATGAAGGCAGTGCTTCACAAATCTGCAAGCCAAAAATATGTGAATTAATGTTTCAAGTAAACATTAATCGCAAGAGCTGATTTTAAATGAAGCCAAAATCTATTATAGATAAAAAAAAAAGTTAAGTTTTCAAGTAACATTAATCGCAAGAGTTGATCTCTCTGCTGTTTTTTACTATTAAAATCATCACAACATCCATTGAAGCAGCAGAACGGTGACATGCACAAATTTGCATGAAAAATGGAATTATTAGGCTAGTGCTTATTTATATCGAAACTGAAAACACATACAAACACGATTAACAATGAGAAAATATGCATGAATTTCTTTTAAAAAAAATTGAGAGAGAATTTATCTTTGAATATGCACCGTACCTTCGTTGAATCTCTTTATTCAGGAATGAACAACGATATTCCTTTGTAGGTTCAAAGTTCAAATTTTGCATAAATTGTGGCGCTTAATTTATTTTATAAAATTATGTAATTCTAACTTTCGTTTTAATTATAGAAGATGTAGTTAACAGAAGTTTAATTCTCAAACTTCTTTATTGAATACAAAGTCACTTCGCTAAACAAGGTTTAGTTTGAAGACTTAGAGGGTGTATTCAATTGAGATTCTGTAGGATTTTGTTGGACTTTTAAAATTCGAGTGTTTTCAATCCAGACTTTTAAAAGTCTTTAAAAATCCAGAGGTATTCAACACAGATTTTAAAATGTCTATAAAAATCCAACTGTATTAAAAAATCCATGGACTTTAAAAAGTTATTGATTCTATTGGATTTCACCTCGAAATCACGTAAAAAATACAAAGGATGAAATCCGACCTCTGGACACGAGATTTTCATGGATTCTTAAAATCCAGCGCGCGGTGTACTCCAGCGGCGTGCTGAGGAGTTGAATTCGAACACCCCAGCGCGCGGTGTACCCCAGCGGCCGCTGAGGGTACTCTAGCGGTCGCTGGCTTCTAGCGGTTGCTGAAAGTAAGTCGGTTAATTTCCCAATGACCGCTGAGGTCCAGTTGTCATTGGGCTTAAGTCGGTCGTATCCATATATAACCTCATTCACATATTTTTTTATCATTTTTCTTCAGTTCTTTTTCAATTTGCTCTGAGGAGAAAAATCAATTGCTCAACTACAGTATATTCTTCTCACAAAGGTACTCTCTTTGTTATTGTTTCTCATTGTTTTGGTACACGTGTACTCATTATTGATTCGATTTGGCTCTGATTTTTTGAGTTTCTTGCATGAAGAAAAAAAATATGTAGGTTTTTCTTGAATTACTGTTTGACGTTGTTTTGGTACACTTTTACTCATTATTGATTGGATTTGGGTTTGATTTTTGAGTTTGTTAAATGAACAACAAAAAAAAGATATGTAAGTTTTTTTTTTAATATTATGCTGATAAATCGTTTATACACAATAACACCCACCCTAATATTTTGTGTAACATGTATCTGCATGAATTCCATTGGTATAGTCATGTGTGACCTCGGAGAAATTTTTGTAGAAATCTTATGACTTTATATATTAATTTTGATTCACTTTGTATATATATGTTTTGTATATCTATAATATAGTGATATTTTCATGGGAGATTCACAACAAGATACGAAAAGGAAGACATCCTATGAACAATGGACTAAGGAACATAGCGACGTGTTGTTAGAACTTATGGTTGATGCTGCAGGTTGGGGATGGCATGATAATAGTGGTATCTTTAGCAAAATAATTGTAGAAGAAAGAATACTTCATGTTCTTAATGAAAAAATTGGGTGTAATAAGACCTATAGCAATTACCAAAGCCGGCTCAAATGGTTTAAAAATCATTGGTTATCTTATTCAAACCTTATGAGGTTTAGCTCTGGTTTTGGATATGACTCCACTACGAAAAAGTTCACGGCTTCAGATGAAGTATGAGATGTGTACTTAGAGGTAAGCATCATATTGCAATATTATTATTGAATAATTTTATTTAACTACCATAGTGAACTAATAAATTTGTTCTTTATTTTATGCTAGGCTCACTCAAAAGACGCACACTTGCGGTATGAGGAATGTCATGATTATGACAACTTGGAAATTGCTATAGGAAATGGTGTTGTCGTAGGAAAAAATGTCATTGGGTTGGGTAGTGCTACTGATGCAAAGACATCAAGAGATGATGAAAATAGAGATGCACGCATAGAAGATTTGACTTTTGATCCTGAAAATGAGGTGTTTGTCGTACTATTCCAAGATGAGCCACCATCATCTGGTTCCACACCACCTTCTGGGGTTGCCTGAAGTGTCTGAGGGCTCCACTCAAAGAAGAAATCAACCTAAAAGAAGTAGAGCTCAGTATGAAGCAACTTTTGGCTCTACTGAAAATATCATGGAATAGATTAAAAAAATAACAAACACTATTGATGGAGTTCATAATCTCTCACTGAAAAGAGATACCATATTAGAGAAAAGAAAAAGAGAAAAATCCTATACGACTTGGGATGCAATCAAAGAGATCCTAAATTTGGATGAAGACATTCGGCTCAAGGCATTTGACTTGCTTGACACCAAGTCAAAAAAAGATGGTTTTTTGAAGATGACTGTTGAGGAATGAGCTAATTGGATAGCTTACAAGATTAGAGAATATCAACCATTTGAGTCATATATTAGATACTATGCTATCGTCTTATTATTATTATTTTATTGGTGATCTTCTTAGGATTTCTAATAATCATGTATTTGAACTTATGAATTACGTTTTTTTATTATTATTTGATTTATTTGTTGATTTAAGTTGTATGCATTTGAATCTATTTCATATTTACTGTATTCGTAGTGTCTTTAATTGACTTTGTTCCCATTTTTTAATGCAGCATGGAAAATTTTGAAATATTGGAAGAAGAAGAAGAAAAAAAAAAAGAAGAAGAAGAAGAAGAAGAAGAAGAAGAAGAAGAAGAAGAAGAAGAAGAAGAAGAAGAAGAAGAACTAGATGAAGAAGAGGAGATGGAACTTTACGAAAATGTTAGGCTCTTGATGTTGGCAATTAATGCAGTGATAGTTTTATTAGGAAAAATTACTATGATGCCTCGGCGTATTGAACGTTCTTTGCAGCGATGACCGATTACTAGAAATGGATATCATTTTGTTACTAATATGATTGAAGGAGATCCATAAAGTTTTAGACAGTTGTATAGGATGTATCATGATACGTTTATGAAGTTATGCTCTATCATTAGAGAGAAAACTCATCTAGAATATACAAGATACATATGTATTGAAGAAATGGTGGCAACATTCTTGATCATTATTGGGCACAACGACATATATTGTAATGTTCGCCAAAGATTCGGTCGTCCGCATTTTGCTACTAGTCAAAATTTCAATAAAACCTTAAAGGCATTGAACACCATAGTACCAGACATGATGGTTAAGCCGTCTACAGGGATCCCTGCTAAAATTCAGGAAAGTACAAGATTTAACCCTATCTTTAAGGTATGGATACTTTATTATATAACGTATATCAAATGTTGTAGGTTTCTTGTATCACATATTCACTTTATTTTAGGATTGCATCGGAACTATAGATGGAACTCATATCCCGGCAACAGTACCAGACCGAGAAGTAAGCAGTTTTCGTAACTGTCATGGTAATCAATCGCAAAATATTTTGGCAACTTGCAACTTTGATTTGCAGTTCATGTATGTGCTTAGTGGGTGGGAAGGTTCGGCACATGACTCAAGACTTTTAAATGATGCATTATCAAGAAGAAATGACCTTCATGTGCCTCAAGGTACCATATTTTTTAATTGTGTTTATTTTTTTAAATAGTGACAAGCTAACTAATTAACAAACAATTATTTTTAGGTAAATATTTTCTAGTGGAATGTGGATTTGCTAATCAACGTCAATTTTTAGCTCCATTACGTGGTGTTCGATATCATTTAAAAGATTTTGGTGGTCAAGGTCGTCACTCTAGAAATGCAAGTGAGTTATTCAATCTTCGTCATGCATCATTAAGAAATGTGATTGAGAGAATTTTTGGTATTTTCAAATCACGATTCACAATTTTCAAAACTGCACCTCCGTTCCCATTTCAAACACAAGCAGAATTAGTATTGGTTTGTGCTAGATTACACAGTTTTCTCTGGAAAGAGTGCCGCTCTGATGAATTTTCGGCCGAATATGAAGGAGATCAAGATTCATCACATCTCGATATGAAAGAAGAAAATTTAGAATAGCTATCTCAAAACCAACTACAACAAAGAACGGAAGCTAATACATGAAGAACGAGTATTGATAATTCTATGTAGGAAATGAGGCCGATGTATAACGGTGATGAAAATGAAGATGATGAGACCGAAGATACAAATGCTGAGTAATACGGTATTTTATTTTTTTTGGGACTAATGTTTCGTTGGTATTTTATAAATAATTTATGCATATTTTGTGTATTTTTTATAAACAATTTGGATGATAATTTTTTTATCGTTGTTGTATTTTTTCTTAACAATTTGTGTATCCAAGCAAGCATCATACTAAACAAGTAAAACGAAAATAAGGCCTAACAAAATACGATGATCCAAAATAAAACGAAATTGAAAAACGAACTTGTTCAACATAAAAAAGACATAGAAATTGTTCAACATAAAATACAAAATAAATACGAGGATCCAAATTGTTCAATACGAATTAATTCAATACAAACCGAAATTGTTAAAAAAAAAACGTAAAAAAGCCAGCGCCCGCTGGCTCCCAGCCCCGGCTGGGAATCCTGGCCAAGAGCAATGCCAGTGACCGTTTCTCTTCAACCCCGACTGGGATATATGATCCACACCTATATAGCACAAATATGAACAATCAACCCACAACCATCCAAGCTTAAAAGATACGAAAAATAAACATACAACAATCCAAACATCAAGCGAAAAGATGAACATCAAATCATAATCATCAAACCAAACATCAAACCTTAACATAAACCAAACAATCCAAGCAAATCATCAAAACACAATAAAGATTCGAACAATAAAACATAAACCAAACAATCCAAGAAACAAACCATTAATTGTGAGGTGGTGGTTGTGGTGGCGGGTAGAAAGCAGTCCAAGCATCCCACTGAGCCTGTAAAGATGCCATTTGTTGATCCTGCGCATCAAACCTAGTGTGCATCTCCTGCCTCTGCGCGTCAAATCTATCATGGATCTCCTGCCTCAGTGCTCCAAAGGAAGAGTCAATATGATCCCAAAATGACATAAAATCATTTTGGAATCGCTCATAGAAATCTCCTGACATTGTAACAGGAGGTCGTTGTTCAGGGAATCGCTCTTTCTCTTCCTCCATCTCTTCATCTTCATTATCAGCTTCATTACCACCAGTGGATGGGCCGGCATTAGGATCACCAACTATGGGACGACGTCCCTTAGCAATCTCGGAGTGTACGTACTTGCTCACACATTACCTTTTTACAGGAGGAACCAAAGTGTGTCGATCAGAAATTATCTGAGCTCCTTTTAGCTCACTAAGATCGATGAAATAAGGCCTAATTTATCTCGTTCCCCGCCACTCCGCCAGTAGGAAACCCAAAAACAGTTTTCATCCTTGATAAGCTTATTTGATGGTTTCTATCATTCATTCTAACCCCAATCTTCTTCTTATAATCACTCAAAGACATAATAGTTAAAAATTCATAGCACAATGATTCATAACCAGAATAATCCACATTCTTAGCAAAATCTTCAAGACCCAAAACCTTCAAATATTTCGTGACTTTTGAGCTAATTTTAAGATTCCTAATCAAATCCCAATCCAAATAACGAGGGTGTGTAACCTCGGAGGCATTAAATTTTGTATAAATCTCGCCATCCCATTCAGACTTCAACATAAATGGAGAAGAATACCTCGTTGTGTAATCCTCTTCTTCGTCACTGTCTGAGCTAACATTAGCATTTTTGGTGCGAGGCATGGTGGTGTTCCAGTGGGGGGTGGACTCCAGCGGCGGCAGGGGTATGGTGGCAGCGGCGACTGGGAGACAGCGGCGGCGGCGGGCGCGGTGGAGAGATTGGAGGGGAGAAGGAAAAGTGTGGCTGTGTTTTGAGAGATGGGGCACGATTATGTTATGAATTAGGGCTCGCTGAGGAATAAATGCTTAATTCCCAGCGGCCGCTGGTTTTAATTTAGTCCTCAACTGGCTTCCAGCGGCCGCTGGGTTACATACTCAGCGCTCGCTGTGTCCCAGCGACGACTATGAAGGTGGATTTCAAATCCATTAAAATCGTTCAAAATCCGTCCAAAATCCATACCCAAGTCAGGTAGACTCCATGTGGAGTCTATGGATTTTATAAATTCATGAACTTTTTAAAGTCCTTTAAAATCTAATAAAATTCCAATTAAATACACCCCCTTAATTAGATCCAAAAGTACTGCTTGAGAATTTAGGAATCGTAAAGCACAGCAACTAATTAAATAATTGTGTCAAGTAAGTTAACTAAGGAAAAAAGAGAGATAAAATTCTCTAGTCCACTTTCTATGTTCTACTATTATGTCTCACTATGAAATTTAATATTTTAAAAATATTTATTACAAAAATAAATTTTATTATAGTATTACAAATCATAATCAACATTTATTGCTAAAAATTAAAACAATTTAAAATTATATACCCTACTTTTGGAATAATCAACTATATTAATCAATTATATTAACTAAAAAATAAGAAATAAATATTAAAAAATAAATATAAACCCTAATTAGGTGTAATGAACTCTAAATAATAATTATAAAATTAAACTAAGCCATAATAAATTGAAATTGAAGAAAAAAATTTGATGAAAATCGAATAAAAATCAAAATGAGACACCAAATAGGATCGGATAGAGAAAAATGAGATAGATGATTTCATTGGAAAAAAGAAAACCCAATACACATCTAATCTAATCTAATCTAATAAATAAATAAAATGGACTATAATTCTATCAACTTTATAACTGAACACATAATATGTTACTAAGTTGTTTGACAGGACTTTTAACAATCACAAAAATGAACTCTGTATACAAGATTTTGTGCCAAAATAAACAAAACAAGAATTTGAATTATAAATAAAACGATCAAAGCCACATGTAATAAGCCACATACATCTATTCAACACTTGTTGACATTCGTGCAGCAGCTTCACAAACGATCAAAGCTTGAAAGACACCCTACAAAAGAAAAACAACATTAATCACAGAATTCTTTTCAATATTGAAGTTTTTAAATTAGTGACTACACTCTCTTTTCCTTTTTTTGCTGAGAAAATGATGGCACAATGAATCCACTAACCTTTATTTATTAGCTTGTTTCTCTTCTCTTGTCTCACCTTGCTGGTTCAAGCTGACCTTGATGATCTCATCACCAAAAGTTTGCTGGTTACTATTGGATGGAATCTCATCTTCAGGTCTGGAACAATCTGTTTGTATACACATATTTGATGCTTGGAGATTATCACTGATTGTCGTCTCTTCTTTCAGACTTTGTACGCCATTGTCTACATTCACGTTGGATGGTGCAGGAGGGACGTTGATGGAAGTATTGTTGTTACTCAATGTTATCTCCTCCTCCGGATCATCAATCTCTGATCTTCCACTGGTTGATGCTTCTCCTCTCGGCCAGGCTCCGGGCTCAGAGGATTCTTCCCTAAAAGGATGAAATGGAAGTGAACGCTGCCTCATTTCACCTGGAAACTGAAGTGTTTTCCACCAACTCTCTTCACCCTGAATTAATGCTAGCTTTTTGGCATTTGTACTACTCAAAGACAGATTCATCAGTTTGCTGCACCTCGTGACAATGATGGAGTTCAGTGAATTCCAACTTATTGAGATACTATTGCATATACTTTGTAGCTCAGGCAAGTCTGACAGTTCAATCTTCCTCAAACTTTTTAGGATGTCACATAGATCTCCTTGCACCGAGTTACTTGACCCTTCATGTACCTCTGCAATCTCTGATGTTCCACCACGCCTCTCTTGTCCCGAGTAGTCTGGCATTCCAACAATCTCTGAGATTGCACAGCAGTTCTCTACTTTGAGATATTGTAGGCTTTGCAGAGTGTGAGCTAATGCAAGATCAAGAATCTTTCTTAACTTGGGGCAACCATTTATTGTAATGGTGGTCAAGTTAGTAAGACTTTGATGAGAAGGAACAGGTCCATCCCAAATGCATTCCAGTAACTCGAGGTCATATAGACAAAGCTTCTCCAAATTCTGAAGTAAACTTTGTCTTACAATACCTTGTTTCTCACTGGTTATGTATCCATCCACGATGTTTTTCAAATTGTTGCAGCGCTCAACCACACAAACTTGTACTGAATGCAACTCAAATTGACTGCAAGTCAAGGTCTCCACACCATCATGGCCTATTATCTCGAAAGCACTAGCCTGCTTCAGTAAGTCCTTGCAAGCTGAAGAGAATTCTTCATTGGTGCAGTATCTCAACCTTCTTTCAGCTTGTATCCGTGAATAATCTGATTCATAAGAGTATTGAGTTTCATGACAACCAATGAAAATTTTGAAGGATCGGAAAGTACGTTCTCCCCAATCTGTATGTATGTTCTTCAAGGACTTGCTCTGATTAACAAATGCGTCAAGGCTGCTCACATTTGGAAAGTTGAAGCATAGTGTATTTAAATATTCCAAGGTGGCCAATTCTGTTGCTAGTCTTTGGGCCACATCAATCTCCGTTTTACAATCGAAGGCTGTATCAATGCTCAACTCTTCTAGATTTCTTAGCTCGCTGATGATGCCTGGTGGAACTTTCAGCTTCAAATCTACTTCTTTCCCTTTCGAGTTGTGATTGCCTCTTTTCACAGATAAAGAAGCTCTTAAAGACCTCAAGTCAACCATGCACCGAATTTCTATAGGCAATGAAGAAATTGAAGTTCCACAGATATCGAGGAATTCAAGCTTCTGAAGGTTCTTTGCTTCAGGCGGTAATGCAACAAGATAATAGCAATCATTAAGATACAAACTTTTGAGGTTCACCAGCTTAGAGATCGATGATGGCAATGCTCCTATCGCAGTGTGATTCAAATCCAAAACTTGAAGGTTGCGCATGTGATCAAAGAACAAATTTGCAAGTTCTCCTAAATTTGGCTTCAACTGCAGTAGCAAGGTGTAGATGTTGCAACACTCTGGACTTTCAGGTAACTCTGTCGTACAACCAATCAATGACATTCTCGTGACTGAAGTCCAAGTTTTGATGTCGAGCTTCCCAGCCTTGGATGGCGCCCAAATGACACATTTGATCTCTTCAGGATAATCCAGTTCTAAGGCCACTCTTCTGAAATTGGGTGGCATCTTGATATATTTTTGGTCTGAACACCACTGTAACAGGTGCCGATCTGTTAGATGGTTCAAAATTGTCTGTGCATGATCTCTGTTAACCCTCACTTTCTGATTATCATTTTCAACGATGAACCCCTCAGCAATCCAACATTCTATCAGATAGTCTGTGTAAATTTGGTGCTGATTCGGAAACAATGCCCCATAGAGTAAGCATTTTTTAGTATTCACCTCCAATCCTTCGTATATCATCTCATAAGCCTTGTCAATTCCCTCCAGCCCAAACAAGTGAACAGACTTAGGCTTAGATTGTAAAATTCGCTTCGCGGAATTCCACGAGCTGTCATCCTTCTTGTCTTTTAAGTGGTTAGCTATACTTCTGATCATCCATGGTAGCCCTGCACAACACTCGATTATCCTAGCAGCAGTTGCCATTTTGTGGGTGTCAGACAATTTACCGCAGATATTCTCGAAAAGTATCCATGCATCATCATCCTCTAGTCCTTTTATTACAACCACATGCTCTGTCATCTTGTCGATCACATTTTTCTCGCTGGAAGCAATTACAACTTTTTTGCACTCATGGTGTTCTCTTAATCCGAGAATATCCAAATCAGTATAGTTGGCGACCTGATCCATGAGCAATATATATTTCTTGTGGCGAAGAAATGCAGAAATTGCATTTGCATTCGTATATATACTCTCGGTAGCCTCATGACCAATGTTTAACTGCTCCATCAACTCATTCTGCAACTTCTCATAAATTTTATCTTTTGTATCCGGATACTCTATCCAGATTATTCTGCCAAACGATGATTTTTGTTCAATCAGCCGATTATGCAACTTTCTCAACACAGTTGTTTTTCCCACTCCTTTAGGGCCAAAGATTCCAACTTTGTTTCCCTTATTACAATCATATAGACAATCCAGCACCTCATCAACGTATGTATTGAACACGGGAAGATCATTATCATCATTCCACTTCTCCTGATTGTGTTCCGATTTCTTCTGCGTCATGTGCTCCGGTTTCAATCTATCAAGAGCCTCAGAAGCCCGCGTACTCAGCTTCACAATATCTCTGCTCAGCTTTGCGAGCTTGAAGAAATTAAATGTCACTATCTTTGATTTTAGATCGTTGAGTTCATCGATCATCGAACACACGGTGGAGATATTTAGCGCAGTTGTTGAACTCAGGTGATTGCCGGTGATCCTTGTATACTTTCTAATGAACTTGGTATACCTCTTATGCATAACATCAATATCTGCTTTCATCACTCTGCATTCGTCACTCTGCTCTGTGGAGACTGAATTTCTCAGCAACCTATCCATTTCTTCTTTCCTTGAATTTATTGAGCTCAGCTGTATTGTCAGCTTGCTTATTGTCGCTTCCAATTCTTTTATGTTTTCTTGCTCACCCAAAACGTACAAGAGCAAGTCTTTACATGGGTAATAGATATTAAGGAGTGCCGGGATAGGCGCCATCCTGGAAAATACGCATAGGAGGAACTTAAATTATTATTATTTCTCTTTTTGTTTTGTTAAGTAGGACTTCAACTTAGTAATAGAATAATGATGATAATGGAATATGGATAATGAATAATGAGTTCGCATATTTTATGTAATTTTATTTCCTATAATATTAGTACTAGTTTTAAAATAATTGTAGAGAATTAGCTTTTAAAATATTTCATATATTTCTCAAATTTAAATATTTTATATTATTTTTTATCAAATTATTTTTATGAAAATCATAATTTTTAAAATTTTCGTATAAATTTTTACAAAATTTTTGATGAAATTTGATTTCTTATAAATTTCCATAGTTTTTATGGTTTATTTTATTTTCTAGAAAAATTATTATAATTTTATTTTTATTTTTTATACTTATGTAAATTATATATTATTAATTTATCTATGAATATAATATTTAATTTGTTAATGTAAAAAATAAATATGGATAATTTTGTTAAAATAAAAAATATTTAATTGATCATTGAAAATACGTAATACTATGGGAGCGGATGAAATGGCTAATCCCAATATCCAAATTCTGAGAATAAGGATTACCACAGGAAAGGTGATTCCCGATAATAAAATTATAAAAGTCCTACTTTATTCTTATATATGGGTCATGTCCTAAGGTAACACGGGAAATTACATTATTAAATTATAACATTGTATTTCTAGTCACTAGATGTGTCAAAAGTTGTCGGCCAGAGATTGCCCCAGCTCCTCGGGCCATCGTGAGATTTCGTGTTGAAATTTGATATCCAATATTCTTTTTGAGATTTTAATAAACTTATTATTTTTATTGTTGTTATTTTGTAGTACACTAAATGTATAAATTAATATTAAAATTGAAAGAAAAAAGATAGAAATCACAACACTGCCCCATTCCAATCACTCGAATCCCGTCCAATCAATTTTCTATGTCTCACCATCAAATTTACTATTATAATGTTGTTTATTAAAAAATTATTATACTATAATCCATCATAATTAATATTTACTGTTTAAAATAATTATCCCTAATAATCAATTATTAACTAAAAATAAAAGTTTAAAATTAATTATAAACTATAATTTGGTGGATTGAATCATAAATTAATAGTTTTAAAATCCAGAAGAAAAGAATCATTAAGCTTCAATGCAGTTGTACCACATGTTGCATAAATTCTATATATATTTGCTTCAAAAAGTGGTAGAAGAGTATCACTTTGTATGTAAAATCGTAGAAGATTTATAATTATTTAAAGTTGTATTGAGAACATTATCAACACTATAAATACAATATGTTGAATTTTTAGTCTTTCTAATAATATTACTATAATTATAAAAATTATAATTTTTTTATTTATTTTAGGACCTAATTTTTATTATTTGCACAATAACACATACGCACTCCAAACCGTATACATACAAGCACATAAATTAAACGCAAGAGATAAAATTACATTATTAAATGATAACATTGTATTTCTACTCAGTTAGAGGTGTCAAAAGTCGTCCGCTAGAGATGGCCCCGAGCTCCTCGGGCCATCGTGAGATTTTGGGTTGAAATTTGATATACAACATTCTTTTTTGGATTCTAATAGATTTTATCAATAGTTATTTTTGTTGTTGTTGTTGTTGTTGTTGTTGTTGTTGTTATTTTGTAGTATACTAAATATATAAATTAATATTTAAGTTGAAATAAAAAAAAATAGAAATCACAACACTGCTCACTCTAACCGCCCTATTCCGTCCTCGATGTAGACGAGATTCTCTAGTTCTATGCTTCATCCATATGTTTTACCATCAAATTTACTATTATAATAGCGTTTATTAAAAAGTTATTATATTATAATTCATCATAATTAATATTTATTACTAATATTTAAAATTTAAAATAATTATATACCCTAATTATGAAATAATCATCCTTAATAATCAATTGTTAACTAGAAATAAAAATAAAGGTCTAAAAATAATTATAACCTATAATTTGGTGGATTAAATCCTAAATTAATAATTGTAAAATTAAACTAAACCGCAATACATTGAAATTGAAAAAAAAAATGAAAGAAAATTTAATAAAATTGATAATTTAAACATATAAAGTGCACTAGAAGATCTTATTGGGAGACTAGATTAGGTTCGTGATTGGGAGACTAGTTTAGGATTTTAGTGTTATAAATTTATAATTAGTGGTTTTTTTTGTTGGGTTGAGTATCTTCTCCATCCATTCAAATCCAATATATATATATATATATATATATATATATATATATATCCTTAAAAAAATCCAAAAAATATTTACATTTTTATATAGTTGACTAAATGTGCATTGCCGATTAAAAAAAAAAAGCTGTTGTGAAATAACATTGCATTTATTTCCTATTATTGTGATATGTAGTTTACATGTCACGATCATTAGAGTGCAAATGACTTGGAATGGCATCTAACAATGCAAATAAGTTGGAAGTTGCGGAGCGCAAACAATGAAACTTGTAAAGTTTTTGGGGCCACACACATACGTGTAAAATGATTTGGTTCAAATGTGTATCAAGCTTGGATGATAATGATGGTTTATTATTATTATTATTATTATTATTATTATTATTATTATTATTATTATTATTATTATCTCTGAAATTAATTATAAGAATTGTCTGGTAGACAAATCTATCATTAAGTTTAACTGTATAATTAAGCAACCCATCAATTTAATTTTAAGTCGAACCGGAAACAAACCAGCCGAAATTCTAAAAAAATGAAAAGAAACATGCAACATTTTAAAGTTATAGCTTCTTTTAATTTCGTATTATTATTCAAGGTTAACTGCCAAATAATTCACAACCGTTGAATAAATTTGTATTTTAAATACGATTTTTAAAATGTAACAATAATAACTTAACATTTTTATTTGTAGCAAAATAGACAAAAAAAATCAACAATTGAAAAGCAAAATAAAAACTCTCATATTTGGCACTCCAAAATTAAATTAATCTCTACCAGTGGAAGATATTGATAATCAAAATTCTAATCGCCGAAAAAAAATAGAGAGTATCGAATTTTCTATAAATTAAAAAATTATGTTATTATTACAAATTTTAAAAATGGTAACTAAATTACAAGTCCGTTTAAAGTGATGTTTTTTTGTTGGCAATTAACCTAACTACCTACTTTGTAGAGGGATGGTCATCATGTGGATGAATTAATTACAATGTACCCACCACCAATTATACGAACACCACCACCAATTATACAACCATGTGTCATCTGTTCAAATCTCATGTTTCAATTTTCTATGCTTTACTATTAAATTTATAGTTTAATAATAATTATTAAAAATTAAATATTAATTATAAAATAATGGAGCGTATTCAACATATAGCAAGAAAAAAAAATTCAAATTAAATTTTTAATTGTAATTATGAAATAATCAACACTAATAATCATTTACTAATTAAAAAATACAAATCTTAATTGGGTGAAATTAATAATAATTAATAATTTAAAATTAATCTAAAATATAATAAAATGAAATTGAAGAGAAAACTATAGTGGAATAGTAGCATATGTATATAATTCACGTGATGTAAATATTCAGGAATTCGAGGTTCGAAATTTATGGGGAAAAAAGATGTACTGCATATATGATACTGAAGAAGCGACCGGTTTCAAAATATAAATATTGAGTTTTGTAATTATATGATGATAATTATATGTGGAACCCAATCAATTTGTTGAGGATAAAGAAAATCCTCATTAACAATCATTTAACCTGATGTTTTATTTCATACAAAACAAATTAAACATGATGAAGAGCAAAGAATTCGAGCACGACATGAAGTTCTTAACTGCATATGCTGGATAACAACATAATCTCCAAATCAAAATTTCGAACACGATTTTTTTAAAAAGAAAAAAGAAAAAAAAAGGTTTACCTGGTAGAGTGGTGAAACAATCAATCCCTGAAAGTGAAGAAGTACAACACAAAGAGCTGTTGGTACTACGTACAATTGGGCGGCGAAGTCAATGCCTTGAGCGCTGAGGTAGTCTCTCTTCTTGAGAAGGCAGCACAGAGAATGCCCAAGTCAATGCCCCTTACGAAGTTGGACGGAAGAATCGAAGAAATTTCTAGAATTGTTTTTTGAGGGTTTCCCAAACTACTGCTTTGGAAAATTCAAACTTCAAACTGGAAAATGCGCTATGCATCTTTGGTATGAAATGGAGGGACAAATATTCGCTCCATTTTGTTTAAAAAATAAAAATATGTGCAGACAGAAATCCACAATGCCTAGTGTTTGGTAATATTTTTTATTTATTTATATGTATTTCGAAATTAATTATTTGTAATTTTTTATATGATGGAGTTGGTGTCACTGATATCAACTACACAACTATCTAATTATGCATTTCCATAGAGAAATTCTATTGAGGGAAAGGTCAAAGATGATATAACTAAAATAAGTTAGAGAGTATAAAAAAGTGAAATTATAAGTTATTAATCTTGTAATAATGCATCGTGTAATACGATTTAAAAGAAAATGGAATAATATATCGTAGTCTGTACAAAATACTCTTTTGGGTCCTCGTACTAATTATTTTTTGTGTGAATATATCTTTCTAACCATTTTGAAGTTATAAAATTCTTTTCTAATCATGAATTGTGAACTCTTCTTTTTTAACCAAACTATTTTTGCTTCACCAAAATACCCTCAGTCAAATGTGGGACCAGTCAAAAGTTGTTGAAAAATTCAAAAATACATCTACACGGATTACATGCCCAAACACATATACACATCTACACGACTAAAAACATATACATCTACACGTTCGAAACTGATAGTGAAATACATCTACACGGTGAAGACAGCCTTTCCCAACTGCCGCCGCTTGTCACCGTCGCCTGCACTGTCGCTGTTCACCGCCGCCTGCAACGCCGCTGGTTGCCGCCGCCGGTTTCCGAAAAAATGGATGCGTTTGAAGAGGTAGGTTTTGAATTCGTAGATTTTTTTGTTAATTAGTATAATTTCATTCAATTAATTAGTTAATTGATGTATGAGTAATTATGATTGTGAATTGAATTGAGTTTTGGTATTGAATTGGATAATTGCTGAACGGAAAAAAAATGGAACGACAGTGGTCATCTACCGTGTAGTACACAGTCATAGACCGTGTAATACTCTCCCACCGTGTAGTTTGCTGGAAATTTTTTTGGCATGGACCGTGTAGTACACGGTCGAGCACCGTGTAGTACACGGTCCATGCCATTTTTTTCAATTTATACAAATTAGTTGATCTCAATTTCAATTTATTTATACACGGTCAATATTTATACAAAAAGTTGATCTCAAAGTATATAATTTTTTCTAAATTGAATGTGTATAATTTTTTGGTATAATTTTTATATTTTTTTTTGTAAAAGTGTTAAAAAAGGAAAAATGAACGTGTATAATTTTTTCTAAAATGAACGTGTACAATTTTTTCTAAAATGAACGGGTACAATTTTTTTTATATATAATTTTTTTTAAAATGTTACAAAAAGAAATGAACGTGTATATTGTTTTGGACCCACCGTGTAACACAATTCAAAACATGTATATTGTTTTTTTCTAAAATGAACGTGTACATTTTTAATTTCAATTTATACACGTGTACATGTGTGTGTGCGCGTGTATAATGTTTGTGGGGGAGCATGACATGTTTGACTTTTTCAAACATTTACAAAGGACAAATTAGACTTTTACATATTTGTTTGGTTAGAAAAAAAAACTTCAAAATTCTTGGTTAGAAAAGAATTTACAAGTTGGATTTGGTTACTTTAAAATTTCTCCCTAATTTTTTTGGATTGAGTCTCTCTATATTAGGGAAATAATATGCTACCCCAGGATAATGCTCTAAGAGCAACTCCAATGCTAACACCAAATCACCAATTTGATGCTGAAACCCACTCCAATGCTGCACTAAATTGGGGCAGCACCAAATCCTACCCTAAATTTGGGGCAGAATTTGGTGCTGCATCAAATTGGTGCTGATGGGTCCCACAACATTTAATGTATTATTTTATTATTTAAAATCATTATTAAATAGATTATGTAATAAATTTAATTTAATTTATAAATTATATATTCACTTAAATAGATTATTTAATATTCATTATTAAATTAATTTTTTATTTTTATTTATTACAAAAAAAAATTTATTTTTGATTTCAAATTGAGATACATATACGATTAATTTAGTTAAAATCAAGTCATCTTTTAACACAAATCCTAATAGAATGTAACAAAACGGACTTGATTTTAACTAATTTGATAGTAGAAAGGCCTCATTTTATAAAGTAGAAGGACCCAATTAAAAAAAAAAAAAAAAGGTAAGTATGAGCACCAAAAAAGTGTTTAACCTAGTGCTTTTACACTTTTGATCATGCATTCCACTTCACTAGCATATCATATATATGTTTAGTATTAATGGGCACTCTCCTGTGAAACTTTATGAGACCGTCTAATGGATCATAATTTGTTAGACGGATCTTATAATTGATCAAGTGGTGTTTTTTTTTTAATTTTATTTTTCAATTTTTCTTTTCAATGGCCCTCTATTTTCCTTTTCATTTTCGTTTTTCTTTTCAATTTTGTTTTTTGTAAATATATATTTAACCTTTTGAATTAACTAAATTTTTTATCCGGTGTCTCACGTAATGCACTTGTCCGACTTTAACTTCTCGTGTTCGATACAAAATAAATGTCTAAAAAAAAAATTAAAAATAAAAAAATAAAAAATGAAAAAATATTAATAAAAAAAGTGGAGCCAGGCACGCCTACACGGAAATGACGGGTTTGAATCTATTTGACCCTTCTAATGAATTGTGACCCATTAGATCATCTTATATAAGTTTTTAGCGTGGTGTATTATTATGTATGTAACAAAATTATCATAATCTCTTCATAACAAAATATCATAATAGTTTTTTTGTTAAATATGACGTGGTATCGTTATGTTGATTTGGCAGTTTTATAGTCATTCTAAAAAGACAAACACGCGCATATACATATATATATATATATATATATATATATATATATATATATATAGACAATTAGTTAAAATGGTACCTTTCAATCATTATTTTGAATAGCTGTAAGGAATATGCTTCGCCAGCATGTATTGCTTCCGAACCATGATTATTTTTTCTTTTCATTACTAATCAGATTTTTCAATCTGAATGATAGAATTTATGTTTTAATTTGAAATCCACGAGCTGTGGATCATAATTCTTTTTCTTATATTAATGCAAGTGTATTCTAGAGTAGGGTGTCTAAATTTGAATTTAAACAAAATAATAAAAAAGATAAAAATGTATAAATTAATATTTAATGCATGCATTAAAACTTATAATAAAACTGACACTCGGTGAAATATATTGTAGTGTTAC
This sequence comes from Perilla frutescens, assembly GCA_026008535.1. Classification (NCBI taxonomy): domain Eukaryota; kingdom Viridiplantae; phylum Streptophyta; class Magnoliopsida; order Lamiales; family Lamiaceae; genus Perilla; species Perilla frutescens. The sequence goes on along the minus strand of BRKX01000010.1, from coordinate 44,722,729 downwards.
TTAGCTTGTTTGAGCAAGAGGTTACAACTTATATCTTCGTGCATTCATTGATTCAAAATATTGTAAGATCAGATTGTTTTCAATTGTACATTGAAAATATATAATATTTCTCAATAAACACAATTAATTAAAGCGTGATATGAATATATGATTCATCTATTAATCTTCCATGAGATCATGCAAAATCCATCTTGAAGTCTTCTAAAGTAGTAGATGCAATTTGCTTAAAGTTCTATAGTCTTCACCATTGGAGTAGCAACTAGCAGTGTTCCATACTTATGGATCATCTTTATCATCGCTAATATAATATATGTATGTGACATATATATGTAATTCCACATGTAACAATATTATTTTATTGTTATATAACATTTAATATTATTTTTATGTTGTATATGTATATTTCATTTACATTAAAAAAATAAGATAATAAAAAATATGAATAGAGTAAAATGATCAACAAGGGAGTGGGAAGACCGAAGACCCAAACAAAGGGAATAATCAATGAGAGAGAAGCTAGAGAGGTTGACTATTTCTTCATGATTTCGACCCTTGATAGGCAGCTGGCAGTCATTCTAAACAAATTTGTAGTCAGTTTTCAACAATTGAAAGGAATCCTTAATCAAGTCCAATCATTAATAACTTGATTAAAAATTTTAAATAGTCATTATTATTTAATAATTCATGTAAATAGCTATTTTTAAGAAAATAATATTTCTAGCCATTATTACAAAAATTCTATATTTATTATTAAAAATTATTATTTATATATTCATATCAATAATAATATTAGGAAAAAATATCTAATTTTCTCTCTCATATATTCAAATATCAATAAAATTATGAAAAAATATCTAATTTGCTCTCTTGCATATGCATTCTTTCACTTTCTCTTATTTTTCACTCTATGTTTTATCAATTGAATCTATGTTTTATCAATTGAAATAAAACTACAATTGACGAAGATGATGGAGCTATGATTTTTGAAGATTATCACCTTCATTCCTGTCTCTCCCTCTCTAATCCTCGTACCATCAATAAATTATCTGATGTAATTTCAAAAATTAGGGATTCATTGCGAAATTCAAGTTTTTTTTAAGCTTGTTGATATTGTATTATTTTTTTTACGGCATCAAGGTGTCATATTCACGTATTTGTCATTTATTATCAATGTACGTAGATATATAATTATTTTTTAATCTTCCTTTGGAGTGGGTTAAAAAATAGTAGGTTCTTTGGTGCACGTATTAAATTTGTTCAATACACAAGTATTGTAGTTGATTCGTGCAGCAATTCATTTGTTAACGACTATAGGAGTATTGAAGTTGATTCCATTGGTACATGAAAATTGTTGTTCATTCATGTAGCAGTTTAAAAATAAGCTACCACGTGTAAATCTATTAATGTATTTGTGTAGCAATGCATTTTGTAAAAATGATGCACAAATATATCATTGTGCTCACTCGTGCATCAATTCATTTGTTAACAGTTACACGATTTCATGACTAAACTAATTGTAAAATCGTGTAATAATTCATTTTTAAACTGGTGTACGAGTGAACAAGTGGAATCATATGTGTACGCGTGTTTAATTTTGAACAGATGCACGAACACACGAGTGCATTACTCGTGCACCAGTGCAAAATAGTACAGATACACAAATACAGAAGGGTTTCCACTTGTGCATCAGTGCAAAATCATACAAATATACGAATATGATTTTCACTCATTCACCAATTCAAAATTGAACTTGTGCACGAGTTACTGAATCAATTCATCGACTCGTCCATGAATATAAAAATAAATTATTACATGACTAACCATATTCGATCATCTTTATCACCAAATCTCAAAACATTGCAAATATAAATTTTCAATAGGTTTAAAATGGGGGGAAGAGGGAAAGAACATGGGAGATGACGGTTGGATAGATGTGTGTGGGAGAGAGAGAGAGAGACAGAGCGGGGAGGGGGGGAGAGGGACCATGGTAGGGGAGGGAGGGCACCGTGAGATAGAGTTAGAGGAGGAAGGGACGGGAGGGGTGGGGTTGGGGGAGGATCGTGTGACGCCCGGGGCCGAAATATGGAGTGATCGCTTGTGCAAGGCACGAACAAAGACCTGCTCATGTCAGACTTCCAAATGAAGGGGCACATGAATGAACCGAATCCATCCGAAAAAGATTCTGTGACCATACAAGAATGAGACTGAGACTGTGACCATAAAAAAATGTACCTGACAACCTCTGGGCGGAAGTAGTTAACATTGCATGTCATGTCATAAATTAAGTATACTTCAGACCCAAGACAAGAACTACTCTGTATGAACTGTGGAAAAGGAAGAAACCAAATGTGAAATACTTTCACATTTTCGGTAGCACGTGGTACATGTTGTAGGATAGAGACTATCTCACCAAGTTTGATGCCAAATGAGATGAATGTATAATTCAAGAAATAGTCGAGCCTATCGTGTATTCAATAAGAGAACTAAAGCTGTCATGGAGTTAATAAATGTCGTTATTGATGATCAGGAACAAACAGATGTCCTTGCTGATGATGACTCCCTAATTAATGAAGAAGTTACAGCAAATGTTCCAGTGTTTGTGTCTAACAACAGAAATAACAGTAATAAGACTGAATCAGTTCTTGAGAAAACTGATGCTCGTAAGCCTTCAAAGGGGCGGGGTTCAGAAAAATCACTTAGCAGCTGATGTCATTAGAAAGATGGCTGAAGGAATTCAAACAAGAGGAGTTCGAAAGAACTACTGAGAACTAATTGCAAATATGTGTTACACATCCACAGTTGAGCTGAAGAATGTTAAAGAAGCCTTGAAGGATGAACATTGGATCCGTGCCAAAGAGGAAGAACTCTTGCAGTTTGAAAGAAATAAAGTATGGTATCTTGTTCCACGACCCAAGGATGCAGATGTGATAGGCACAAAATGGATCTTCAAAAATAAGTTAGATGAAGATGGGAACATAACCAGTAATAAGGCTAGATTGGTTACCAAAGGATATTGCCAAATTGAGAGAATTGATTTTGATGAGACGTTTACTCCCATCACAAGAATTGAATCAGTTCATTTGTTGCTTTCTATGGTAGCCGGGATGAAGTCAAACTCTACCAAATGAATGTGAAAAGTACTTTCTTGAATGAGTACTTAACAGGAGATGTATTTGTCAACTAACCTAAAGGAATTGAAGACCCTCATCATCTTGAATTTATGTATAAGCTGAAGAAAGCTCTTTATGGTCTCAAACAAGCCCCTAGTACTTGGTACGAATATCTAACCAAGTTCCTTCTTGAAAAAGGATATGTTCGTGGAGGAGCTAATCAAACTCTCTTTGTCAAAAGAGAAAAATCAGATGTTATCATTGTTCAGATATATGTGGATGATATTGTCTTTGGATCTGTCTCAAAGATCATGATGGAGGAATTTATCAAGCATATGACATCCGAATTCGAGATGAGCTTGGTAAGAAAATTAACCTACTTTCTAGGGCTCCAAGTTATGCAAAAATATGATGGAATCTTTATCTCTCAAACGAAGTATGCCAGAAACTTGATCAACTAGTTCGGAATGGAGAGCTGGAATTCGAAGAGAACACATATGGGAACACATATGAAGATGTTGAAGGATGAGGCTGGTGTGTCTATTGAACAAACTTTGTACCGAAGTATGAAAGGTAGTCTGCTCCACCTTACTGCCAGTTGTCCAGATATTTGCTATAGTGTGGGAGTTTTTGCTCGGTATCAATCTGATCCTAAAGAAAGCTATCTAAAATCTGTGAAGAACATAATCAAGTACATAAAGGGAACTGCTGAGTTAGGATTATGGTTCTCCTATGACACAAACCCCAGTTTGGTTGGGTATTGTGATGCTGATTGGGTTGGATGCATCGAAGATCGAAAGAGCACTTTTGGAGGATTTTTCTTCTTTGGAAACAAATGGTTTCTTGGTTCAGCAAGAAACAAAACTCCATTTCATTATCGACAGCTGAAGCAGAATATATTGCAGCTAGAAGTTGCTGCATTCAACTCTTGTGGATGAAGCAAATGTTGCTTGATTATAGTGTTCCACATATTATTCTCACCATCTACCGTGACAACATAAGCGCCATTAACATCTTGAAGAATCCAGTACATCACTCTAAGATGAAGCACATTGATATTCATCATCACTTTATTCAAGAATTGATTGAAGATGGATCACTTGTTATTGAGTATGTTGGAACAGAAGCTCAGCTCACAGATATCTTCACCAAAGCACTTGAGAGTGGAAGGTTTGAGGCACTTTGATGCTGATTAGGTCTGTGTGTTCTCTAAACTTCTCCTTTGAGAGAAGTATCTCTATATAGTCTTGGTCAATGATGTATGTATAAAGACAAAGAATGACCAAGTGTTTTATGGTCCTCAGGTTTTTGTGTGCCTTCCTGTGTGCTCGACAGATGAAAAAACAGTATGAGCAGTTACCTTTTAAATACAATGGCTAGTGGGTCTTTGTTTCTTGATCCCAGCTCATTTTTACTTCTCGAGGACGTGCGTAATTGAGTTGACAAGGGAAGTGATCACTAGTTTTGGAAAAACTTTACTTTTCCTTGCTTAAATTTTTGGTAATATTTTTTTAAAAAAAGAACTGTTCATCCCCAACTTATTTCCTCTCTCGATCTTTTCAAGATTTTGCATCAAGATTTGTTTCCAGAAAATTGTGAGCCATGGCAGATAACTCTCAATCCTCTTCCAGGCCTTCCTTGTTCAAGAAGCCACAAATTGACACTTCGGCTTTGTGGAAAGCCCTTGGAGAACTGTCGAAATCCCTTGTGTTCTTCCAATCCGTGTCACTTGCAGAGAAATCCAACAAAGGTGTGTCCACTCCTGTAGAAGTACCTATATCTGTGCCTTGCGACACTCTCATTTCATCAAAAATGCCGAATGTAACTCTCTCACAGTCAGTTTTTGCTACAATTCCAGAACCCCTTTCTCCACTTAGGGTTTCTATGGAACCTCTCTCTCCTCTGATGTTGGAGCCAACAACCCTTAAGATTGCAATTTCTGCTGCTACTGTCATAGACTCTGCCTCAATTTCAGAGTTTACAGCCTCGATTGATCAATTGAAGAATCTCTCTGTGTCAGCATCTGTCGCTGAAGAAGAAACCACCCCACTTGATGCTCTGGTGGTTACGATTCAAGTTTCTTTAGGTGAAGCCTCTCCTATGGTTACTGATGTTGTTATCTATGCTCCCAATCAGCCTAAAGACGTGCTATTGGATGAAGATGTTGAAGTTGTTGTGGAAGAATCTATTCTCTCTTCTATTGATGTGACTGTTCCATCTTCATTGGAATAAAGTACTGAAGATGTTTCTGTTAAATCAAAGTTGTGTGGTGTGAAGCGAAAGCTTCAATTGATCAATGAACCTGAGTTGTCTCCTCCAAACTCAGTGAACTAAGAACAGTCTGCTATTTAAAAGCAGAATTCGAATGATGATGATGAGATTCCTATCTCAAAGTTGCAGTCTCGTGCCAAGGCAAGCTCTGCCAAATAAAAGTCCAAGGAGAAGAAGCCCTCTGCCACCTCTACTGCTCACCGTATAACAAGGAGTGTTTCTGAATGTCTCCTAGGTTTGGCCTAAACCTCTCGAAGGCCATGTATGAAAAATGACAAAGCACCAACCCCTTCAGCTGATAATGCTGAAGGTGTGCCAGAGAATGTCTCTGAAAGTGCTAAATCAGATTCAAGTGACTTTGATCCTCAAAATTTTCACTTTGCTTCTCATAAGCAATTTTATAAATTGGTGATTGGTCATTCTCTAATTCTTGAGCATAGGTTAAATCCATTTGATGTGGTTGGGATTGGTGTTGTTGAATTGTTGCATGATTTAAGCTTGGATAAGTTTGTTTATAATGTGCATGTGTATGTTAAGACCATTGTGCATGAATTTTATGCTAATCTGTCTAAGACTATTTTTCATGTGAACCATAAGCGTGTTTTTTCATGTTATATGTATGGAAATTGGCTCAATTTTTCACTTGTTGTGATCAATGAGTATCTGTGTAGAGAACATTCTACTGCCCTTGAATCTGTGCCCGACATGGATGATGTTTCTGATGAGTTAATTGGAGGTAGTCAGCTAGTTTGGCCTAAAGAACGGTCCCTTTTGGTATCTGATTTGAGCGTGAAGTATTCCATACTTCATAAGATTACAGCGAAGAATTGGATTCCTAGCAAGCATCGTTCCACTGTGGGAAAATCTTTGGGAATCTTGTTGTACAAGGTTGGAACATAAGAGGTGTTCAATATTGATCAGCTGATCTTTGATCAAGTGTGTGCCCGTGCGGAGTCTCTACGAAGCCCACAGCCCCTCGACTTCCCGAGAATGATTTTCAACATTCTCATATCCTAGCATGATGTAGTGTCTTCGGATGATGTCTATGAGCCTAAAGAGCCGCCCCTTGTGATTAACCACAAGTTGTTTTCTGTGCAACACACTAGAGATATTCCTGCTGCTGATCCCCTTGACAGTGATGTTGATGATGTGCCTTCTTCTGCACCACCCAGATCTGCTGTCAAACCATTTGTAAATGTCGTGTTCTTTGAATGGCACATTCTCTCATTGGAGCGTGAAGTTCTATTTTTGGAGAAAATAATCAGCACTACTCATTCGCGCAAGCAGGAGCTTGAGTCACCGTTGCTAGATCTCAAGGCCCGAGCCTTTAGTTTTGCTCCACCTGTTGATACACTAGGCCCTTCAGGTTCTCGACCCGCCAAGTTCGCCTCTGCTGATCCTGGCTCTTCAGCCATACATGCTTTTGTTGTGGGTAGATGTTTTGCTGTAATTTATGTGGCTGTTGATGCGCTTCAGTCCAATCCAGCTATTTTGCTCGAGCCTACTCCTGTACTTGTGGCTGCTACTCAGCCAAATCCAGCAGCTCATGCTGTTGATGCTGTTTTCCAGCCTGCTCCTGTAGCGGAAGATGTTGGTGTGCCTACTAATGCACCTCCCGCCTGAGCCTTGTCATTTATGACAGCCAGTAAGGGAGAGAAGAAGTGAAGGGAAGAAGACGTGAATGAAGTGTGAAGGAGAAAAAAATAAGAATATTGCAAAGATAGGAGGAGTGTTCGCAGCTTGTGTGAAATTTATAAACTTTTTTAGTGAAACTCCCAGCGTTGTTCCGGGGAAAGTTCCAGTAACTGTGCCAGACAATTACACTTATATATTATCTTTTGATATATATGTTTGATCTACAAGTTTATTCATGATTTGTGCAGATTATTGATTATTGTCTACCATAAAGGCCAAAGGAGGAGATTGTTAGTGCCATTTCGTAGCACTAATTTTTTTAGTAATTTATGTTTGACAAAGTGTTCGAGGACATGTTCCTGATGTGAGGTGTTGATTCCGTTATGCAAAGTAAAGAACAGTTGGTGAACTGTTCTCTCTGATGTTCTAGGAGCGTCCCCGACAGTCTATATATAACAGTTTCCTTGCGGAAAAGGATCCAGTTTAGATCAGTTTGGGAAGCAATGAATGATTATTTTAACTGCCTTATGGAGTAGATACAGAGCTGATTTAGACCCTTAACTACATGGAAGACATCTACGCCAACATGGAAAGAATCACAAACCCTAATTCACATTTCTAGTTGATGAGATTGGAGACCAAGTCAACAAGAAGAGTGAAAGTATAAGAAGGCTGATTCTCTTGAAGATCGGTGGTTCGCCCCCCATATTTGATTCTCTAAAGTTAGTATTTTAGAGTCGTTGGTTTGTGATACTTATAATAAATAGAAGTTGTTCCTTAAACTATTCAACGTGGTAATCTAGCATTGAATGTTTTTTAGTGAAACATGTGAGGGATTTTTTATCCGTTTTACATGTAATCTCGGGAGAGATTATAAGTTGAAGTTGTGGGTAGCTTGGTGCATCATTTTACACAAAAAATAAATTTTCCGACAACAGTCAGTATGCCCTTACTGCACAGTACAACGATGAGCGAGATCGTCTCCCAAAGGACCGGCGAGAATTACTCTAAACTTCCAATCTGTAAAACCAAACTTTCAAGGGGATTTTTGTGATTATAATAAAACAAATGAATTTAACAAATAAATAAAGAAATACACAATTGGGCAAAATGAACAGATTTAAAATATTAGGAGAAATATTCCGGATTACAATTAACTCCACCCTAGCTCACATAAACCGATCCTCGATGCAAAGATTAATTTAATTAACTCATGCAAACTGGTTATAGCCACCAAAGACGCTTCTGACGCGACCTAATTTCTCCTTAAATTCTCGATAATCGGGAAGATGTTTCACTAATTATTTCCCTAATCGACTGACAACCGTAAGAGACGCTCTATAGGTCTAATGAGCCGACAGCTTTAAGTTCTAGAGAAACCCGATTCATAATTAACAGACTCTGATGCAGGACCGTTGAATTGAGACTGTTATTCTCCTTGTTCTGAAGAACCGTTTTACCACTAATTAAACTTAAACCACAATTACGGATGACCGGTTTAATTGGCTACTAATTAATTCTGAATTACTAAATATGTGCACCTACCTAGCTATATGGAAACAATTAATGACTCGAAATACCGAGAATAACAGATGCATGCAAATTAATTAAACGAGATAAACAAATTAGATCTCACAGTTTAGCTAAGTCAGGGCTTCGTTAGTTGTCACCGGAATAAGATAAATTTAGCTTGATTGCATAATTAAATCAAACCTCCAAAATAAGATGTAGCAGAACATGATGAAAAATAACGAAGAAGAAAATAAACGCTGCTGTAGAAATCCGATTCATAATTAACAGACTCTGAAGAACCCGATTCATAATTAACAGACTCTGATGCAGGACCGTTGAATTGAGACTGTTATTCCCCTTGTTCTGAAGAACCGTTTTACCACTAATTAAACTTAAACCACAATTACGGATGACCGGTTTAATTGGCTACTAATTAATTCTGAATTACTAAATATGTGCACCTACCTAGCTATATCGAAACAATTAATGACTCGAAATACTGAGAATAACAGATGCATGCAAATTAATTAAACGAGATAAACAAATTAGATCTCACAGTTTAGCTAAGTCAGGGCTTCGTTAGTTGTCACCGGAATAAGATGAATTTAGCTTGATTGCATAATTAAATCAAACCTCCAAAATAAGATGTAGCAGAATATGATGAAAAATAACGAAGAAGAAAATAAACGCTGTTGGAATGCGTCTCTCTGGTCCTATTCTTACGTGAATTCTGCAATACGGAAAAGATAAATCCTAATCTGTATATATATCCTAAAATACAAATATTAATCATGGAAATAGAATCCTAATCTATCTCAACTAGGTAATTAGCAAAAGAGGGACTCTTTGAGGTGGTGGGATCTCTGAATCCCGCATCCAGGCCTTGGGCTTTAGTAAATCCCGTGCTCCAGCCCAAATTGGCGCGCACAGGCCCATGTTATCCTGCCATATACCCATACGGCATGGTCCTCCGAGCTTCCAGTTTCAGCTTTCCTTGCACAGCCTGTTCTCCTACCAAAAGCATGCCACTTTCTCTAACTTTGTGTTAATTACCTGCAAAACTCTTAAGGCACAACATTCTTCCAAAACGACATCATTATACGGCAATCAACACTAATAAATCACATCAAATTGGCCCAAAATATCAAGTAGAAATAGCCCGATCAAATTCTCCCACACTTAGACAATGCTCGTCCTCGAGCATATCTAAACAAAAGAAAGATTCTAAACATAAACACAGAACAAGCATCAGCTGCCTTAACTGAAAAAATACTCGAAGCCAGAATTACAGCATAACCACCCCCAATCCACTAACCCTTCTCTTGTTTCATGAAATAAACACATGTTTTTCATTCAAGTAAAAAACATGCAACTCAATCCTGCCTCACCAAGATTCGCTCAATTTCTCTCAAAAGAAGGTAAGGACAGATTTAAATTCACTCAAGTCGTGATTTGATGCCTTCAAATATAGATTTACCCATATGTCAAAACCACTACCAAGCAAGTAAGAACTATGTACAAATCAAAAGGTCTTTTCAATGGGTTGTAATGGGGCTAGGGTGCTTAGGTAGGATAATTTGGATAAGTGGCTTAAATAAGATGAAAGCATGTAAGCATATCAGAACACATTAATCAAGTTCGACTGCAACTTCTCAAATATCCCACGAACTCTAAGTTAAGTGATGGTCTTCAAAGCTATACAGGGCAACAAAATTTTAACTTCAATCGGGTACAACCCTATTTCCTCCACGTCCAGTATGGGCATACGAACTATTTTTTTTCTTTTTTTTTTCTGAAGCTTTGCTTCTTTCTCTCTTTTTTTCTAGGAGTAGGACATGATTCTTTTCACAAGTTTTCTTCAATTTCCAGCACCAACTATTCTTTCAAGTAACTCATCTGAACACAATCCAATATAACTCACATGCTTTCAAGGGACAAGATCAGGCCAAAAAGGGCTAAAACTTAATTATTTAGTGGCTATTAATCAAGAAAGAAAAGATTCATGCACAAATTAGCTCACTAAGGGATAGTGTCGGGTATGGATAATTTATTTAGGCCAAAGCAATGGTTAATTCTACATGCCTTTATCATTTTCATGCAAAAGAAAACTCACAAGTAGTATGATCATGGTAACAAGGCAAATCAGAAATTCAGCATTCAAATCCGATACACTCAGCAAAAGAATAAAACTGAGCTTTCTATATATATAACATGCTCAAGAGGATCAAATCTCATGTTTATAAGCTCATCAAAAGTTGATCAAGTTGCACATTTCATCTTCCAAAAACACATACGAGCATTAGCACAATTCAATCACAAGAGAGTCAATCAAACAAACCCAGACAATCCATGTTATAACTCTTTCTCTTTGTACATTTCAATCTCAGGCAGCCAATACTCAACAAAAACAAACAAAACACAAATTTTTTTCATTTTTTTTGTTTTATATTAAAAAAAACAGACACAAAAACAACAACTGCCCCCCCCACACTTACACAACACAGTGTCCTCACTGTGTAGGAAAGAGAGTCAACAAAATGGACACAACATGAATGAAAGAAAAATAAAAGCAAAAGGGGCAGAGAGGGCAAACTAGCAATCAAGGCGCGAAACGGTCAGTAGGGGCATACAGACGGCGCTCTAGTGCAGTGGTCCAGCTTGGTGTGTAGTGGTCAAACAACTCCATGAGCTCGGCAAGAGTAGGGGCAGCGCTAGAAGAGGTACCTGCATGAAAAAATTGGACTAGATTTGTTTTTTTTTTTTTTTGCAGAACAAGTAAGCGACTAACTGAAATAAGAAAAATGAAATAAAGCAAGAAAAGCTCGGGTTGCCTCCCGAGAAGCGCCCTTATTTAATGTTTGAGGCTCGACACAAGTGTAACTCGATCACGAGGTAATTTCAGGGGTAGTAGATCTGCCCCTGTCGAAAGGAATCATTTTCATCCCCGCACATTTATGTTTCTTCAAAAGCTCGACCAACCTTGTTTCTTGCCCCTTTAGCTCCAGTACGGGGGGTCTTTACATGAGATGGTAAAAACGGCTCCAAGTTGGTCAGTAAGGGCATACGGCCCATCAGATTCTGAGTTAGAAATTCACTGGTGGTGTACAACTACATGATGACATCTCGAATCTCCTCGTCTTCTTCTGTTATTGCAGCAGTTTCAGTCAGCCCACCAAAGAGTACCTTCTTGAACAGCTCGAGGATCTCTTTCTCATCATCCTCCTTCTTGTTTCGAACCAATCTGGAAGGAAAATGAGTTGTAATCAGTGGGTTAGAAATTCTAGTTTCAGCTTTTACCTCAGCATGGGCAGACTCGGCAGCTGGTTGTTCTTCTTCTGCACTGGATTTGTTTCCAGTCTATGCAGTATGCCCATACTGCGGGTTCTTTTCCTTCTTAGCCTCCATGTCTGCCAACCCTGTTCCACTGCGAAGGCTCACAACACTAACATTTATTTTTGGATTCAGCTCGGTTTGAGAGGAAAGAGACAGAGCAGGTTGTTCATTCTTTTCGCCAGATTTTTTTTCCCACCCTTCAGTATGCCCTTCAGCTCCTTTTCTTTCATCTTAGCCTCCAACTTGGCTAGCTCCTTCGCACTTCTCAAAGTGACAGCGCAAACATGCGCTCTTGGATTCATTTCAGTTTGGGATTGGAGTTTGCCTTGATTCACCTGCATCTTGTTCATTTGAGTGGCGAGCTGAGTGATCTGTGTGCCCATACTGCCTAGGGCAGCTTACGTCTCCTGCTGGAATGCTTTCTGGCTTTGTGCCAAACTGTTGACATGGGCACTGCTCTGCTCCAGACACTTCATAATTTCACTCATGCTGGGCGCAGGCTTGTCAGTATACCCATACGGACCGTCATGCGGTGGCCTCGGAGGCAAAACCCCCGGTATCTTTTGATCTTGCTGCCTCCAGCCGAAATTAGGATTGTCCCTCCATCCTGGGTTGTACGTATTTGAGTACGGGTCATAATTCCTCCATCTCATGGCATCTTGTTGCGCATCACTGGACCCATAGCATGTTTGCTCGGTTGGAGAATTTTGCAAGGTAGGATAAATATCGGTGAAATGGCCATTCTCCGAGCAGACTCCACAGCGGATATTTTGAGCTTGCGCCACAGCTAGACTTCGAACCAGAGAAGTCAGAGCATCGATCTTTTCATTGACATCGGAGCTCTTAACTCGCTCAATCTCTCTCACAAGTCGATACCTATCGTCATCCTCATTTTCATACCGTTGACCTCCAGAAACCATGTCAATAATCAGTTGTTTGGCATCGGCTAGTGTCTTGTTGGTGAGAGATCCTCCACTGGCAGCATCAACGATCTTCCTGTCAAAAGTAGACATACCACGGTAAAAATAATTGGTTAGCAATTGATAATCCGTGAACCCGTGGTCTGGCCACTTGCGACAAAGCTGCTGGAACCTCTCCCAGTAATCGGCCAAGCTCTCATTCTGGTTCTGCTTAATGCTGCTGATTGCCATCCTTAAGTTTGCAGCTCTTGATTCAGGAAAGAATTTGCATAGGAATTGTTCCTCCAATTCATTCCAAGTAGTGTTTGAGCCAGGTGGAAGATCAAATAACCAATCTCTAGCCCTGCCTTGCAAATTGTGAGAAAAGGTCAGTAATCTCAAATTATTAGCAGAAAATCCTTGAGGCCGCAAGGTTGAGCAGACTAGGTCGAACTCAGATAAGTGCTTGTGCGCACTTTCGCCAGGCAAGTCACTGAACTTGGGCAGAACCTGTATGAAACTAGGTCGTATCTCTGAATTGTTTGCAATGGTAGGCAACACGATGCAGATGGGCCTGTTACTTCTATGGCGGCCAAGCTCCCTGATAAGAGGCTCACGTTCAGGTTCGAGGTTAAGAACTAACTCCCCCGCGTTGGCCATGTCTTCCTCCAAAAGCTGATCGATATCAAGTGATCCTGGAACAGATATGGAAGCCTCCTTAGACTCCCTGGCAGACTTCCTCAACTTTCTTAAAATTCTCTCCGGCTCTGGATCGAACACTAGCTTTTTTTTTGTGAGGATCGAGTCATGCACTGTAAAAACAAAACAAAATAAAAAGAAATAGCAAACTGAAAATATTAGAATAATCACTGCTTAAAAACCGATCTCCGGCAACGGCGCCAAAATTTGGTGCGTCGTTTTACACTAAAAATAAATTTTTCGACAACAGTCGGTATGCCCTTACTGCACAGTAGAGCGATGAGCGAGATCGTCTCCCAAAGGACCGGCGAGAATTACTCTAAACTTCCAATCTGAAGAACCAAACTTTCAAGGGGATTTTTGTGATTATAATAAAACAAACGAATTTAACAAATAAATAGAGAAATACACAATTGGGCAAAATGAACGGATTTAAAATATTAGAAGAAATATTCCGGATTCCAATTAACTCCACCCTAGCTCACCTAAATCGATCCTCGATGAAAAGATTAATTTAATTAACTCATGCAAACCGGTTATAGCCACCGAAGACGCTTCTGACGCGACCTAATTTCTCCTTAAATTCTCGATAATCGGGAAGACGCTTTATCAATTATTTCCCTAATCGACTGACAACCGTAAGAGACGCTCTATAGGTTTAATGAGCCGACATCTTTAAGTTCTAGAGAAACCCGATTCATAATTAACAGACTCTGACGCAGGACCGTTGAATTAAGACTGTTATTACCCTGGTTCTGAAGAACCGTTTTACCACTAATTAAACTTAAACCACAATTACAGATGACTGGTTTAATTGGATACTAATTAATTCTGAATTACTAAATATGTGCACCTACCTAGAAATATCGAAACAATTAACGACTCGAAATACCGAGAATAACAGATGCATGCAAATTAATTAAACGAGATAAACAAATTAGATTTCACAGTTTAGCTAGGCCAGGGCTTCGTTAGTTGTCACCGGAATAAGATGAATTTAGCTTGATTACATAATTAAATCAAACCTCCAAAATAAGATGTAGCAGAACATGATGAAAAATAACGAAGAAGAAAATAAACGCTGCTAGAATGCGTCTCTCTGGTCCTGTTCTTACGTGAATTCTGCAATACAGAAAAGATAAATCCTAATCTGTATATATATCCTAAAATACAAATATTAATCATGGAAATAGAATCCTAATCTATCTCAACTAGGTAATTAGCAAAAGAGGGACTCTTTGAGGCGGTGGGAACTCTGAATCCCGCGTCCAGGCCTTGGGCTTTAGTAAATCCCGTGCTCCAGCCCAAATTCGCGCGCACAGGCCCATGTTATCCTGCCGTATGCCCATACGGCATGGTCCTCCGAGCTTCCAGTTTCAGCTTTCCTTGCACAGCCTGTTCTCCTACCAAAAGCATGCCACTTTCTCTAACTTTGTGTTAATTACCTGCAAAACTCTTAAGGCACAACATTCTTCCAAAACGACATCATTATACGGCAATCAACACTAATAAATCACACCAAATTGGCCCAAAATATCAAGTAGAAACAGCCCGATCATAGTTAGAGGAAGTCTAGTGTCACGTTTTGAAGGGATCTTACAACTTGCGTTCATCAAAGAGCTCGTGTTGTAAGAAAGAGCAGTATAAGGAGGAAGTCTTGTATGTGTAAGATCCTGAATAGTCTTCACGAAGGAGTAGTGGACGAATCTTCAGGTTTGGGCGAAGTCCCCTCAGAGTAGGTTGGTTAACTAAACTGCTTATCAATCTCGTGCGTACTTTTACTGCTTTTAATTTATTTACTTGTTCCTCTTTCTATTCCTGTCACTCTCAAGAACTCATGTATCTAATAACCTTAAACGCATAAGTGCACGGATTATAGTTTTTCAATTATAACAGGTCATCTCAAAGTCCTTACAATGCACAAAATCTAATTATTTCGATATTTGAAAACATTCATTTTATGAGAGACTATTGGAGCATATATAGCTGCATATCTTATTTTACTTATTTTCCAACACATACACTTATTCTAGTGAGATGAGGATGATGCAATTAGGTATGACCATGGCCACGGAGCATCATTCCACATGAAGCAGCGATCAATGGTTCCGTCGTCGCGTCGAACATCGTCGTTTGCCACATTAAATGCAGGGCAAAATTGAACCATCTTTTCATTTCGAGTTAAAGCTTCTTCCCTGTAGGCTGGATTCTCTTTTCTTGGATGCTCATAGAAAGGAGCATTTTTCCACCAAAGCTTCACACCCTATGGATCGAAACCCATATATTAAATGGAATAAGTCAACATATACCAAATTATGAGATTTCATGTTATGGTCCTTTTATTATATTTCATGTTTTATTATTTCTAAAACATGTCATATGTATTGAAATATGCAATAATGCAACTTATTTTAATTATGACAGATATCATATATAATTTAGTGTATGGATAATATGTATATATTTTTCTTGCATGTCAAACATGAGATGTACGTATCATGTGAAAGTGTAACAAGAAATAGAACATATTTTAATTGTTTTTGGGGTGTGTGTGTGTGTGTGTGTATTATCTAAATAAAATTATCACTACATCATAAATAGTTACATTACCATATATAACCCTGGCACCGTAGAAAACGACATCAACATTACGTAATATCAAAGTTGTGTCATAAATGATGTGTATAGCAACAATATATATATATATATATATATATATATATATATATAAGTATTTTATTTTCTAATTTACATAAAATGATGGTTATCACATTAAAAAAAATGAGAAACAAAGTAGTGGCTATGTTTTAATGACGATTAATGATATTCATTTAGCATTATATAAGTCAAATGGCTTTAATTTGGCAATTCAAAAAAAATTATATATATTGAAAACATCGGGGGTACTTATATTGTCATCAATATGATCTTATAATATTACATACACGCGCGCGCAGACTTATAAATATGCAGGTCTTGTGTGCACTAGGAGCACATCAGACGGTCAACGAACACTAAAAACTATCACTCAAAAATTCAAAAGTATTACCTGTATCATTAAAAAGTTTCAGCAAAAAAAAAACTGTCAAAATCAAAATCAATCATAACACTAAAAAATATCACTCAAAATTCAAAAAGTATCACTTACGTCCTTAAAAAGGATCACCTATTTTGACGATTTACATCTTGTACAGGAGAATTTGTGATATATATATATATATATATATATATATATATATATGATGGCATTGCAATGGGTAAAAAATTTGTTGTTAACTTTTGGTGTTTTATTTAATGTTCCACTTGTATTGAATGTCATGTCTCTATATTTTAATGTAAATATCTTAAAATATATGTGGCAGCGTGCATTAATAAATTAAATGAAATGTGAGGCCACGTAACACCAAAATATAGATTACCATTTTTAAGAGAACTTCCATATCAACTAATTAAGTTGGATTAAAATAGAACTAGTGTATGAAAAAAATGACTTACGTTCCAATAGGAAATAATTGAACCTTTATGGGGTTGCAACCAGAAGAATGCTTCAAGATCATCTGGCGTAGTAGAGGAGATGCTTACTTTCTTGGCTTTCAACGTTGCAATAAAATAATTATTGCCAAAATCGGGATGTTGAACTGAAATATACGCGTACAAATCCTCCCCAGGTTCACTCACTTTCAGCTTCCACTTTCCAAGCATATCCTAAAATATTTAGAGTATTCATCAATAATTAGTAGAGTAGACAATTTTGAATCCGAGCATATCCTAAAATATTTAGAGCGAGTGCATTCATTCATGAGTAACGAATGCGAATAGCTAAGAAAAGTGATGAAGACTAACCGAGAAAGGACTTATATATTCACATTTTGGGACTAAATCGGACCTGGGATTGAACACAAATGTTACACTTTCACCCCATGGTGTATTAGTGCCCTGAAACCAATAAAAATCAAAATTTTCCATTGTTAGAAATAAATTAATTAGGCAATGACCTACCGTAAAAAGAAAGTTTATAATTAATGGAGGAAAAATGATGAATTAGTTACGTGCCTCAACAATACATTTCTTGAAAGTCCTTTTAGAGTTTTCTTGGATGTCGTAGCAGTAGTAGTAACTCACTGGAGTACTTCGATATCCCAAACTTGGAAGTGTTGTCAAAAGAAATCTGCATGTTGATTAAATAGCTATATACAATAAGAAAGTGGGGGTTTTCTTTTTTTTTTTTTTTTTTTTTCATTGAAGTATAGATTCACAAGCAATCAGAATTTTGGCTGATCACTTCATTTACCTAATTCAATTTGAGGCTCGAAATTAAAAGGACTCATTAGAGACAATTAAATATTGACCAAATATATTCAAGTTTAAATTCATCCGATAAGATATATAAAAGTAAAAATATCAGACGTACGTTGAAATTCACATTATTTGTCTTCTTCAATGCACAAATATAAATTATTTGACAACAAATAAAGGAGCTAGGATAACTCACTAGCAACAAAGATGAACGTGATATACGACTGTAATAAATAATAATTAAATGAAAAATACATAGAATATAAAACTAAGGGTAAAACATAAAGAAAACTTACACAGGTCCGTTTGTCTTGGCAGTTTGACGAGCCTTGTCGGCAGAGAGGTAGGTGGGCGGCGCGTGGGGTGGACGGTCGAGGTCAATGAGAGCGTAGCGGGTGGTGAACCGGAAGGAGTTGTGGACTGGGTGGCGCCGCTCGTGATGGAGGGTGCCTTCATATAGCGCGATAACATTTCCGGCGTCGACCTCAGCAGCGGTGCTTGAAAAGGAAAGGCGGCGGCGGAGGAGGCGGAAGCCGAGGAGGAGAGACAATATGGTGGAAGTGAAAGTTGTGTAGATGATGTAGCAAACGACATACAATGGAGTCATGTTGATTTAACTAGCTAAGATAGTGTTGCAAATGGCTTTCTCATCGTCTCATACTTATAAAGTGTGTGTTGAATGTCACTTATATATATATATATATATATATATATATATATATATATATATATATATATATATATATATATATATAAAGCATTCTGAAAGTAGGAAACAAAAAGTCAAAAAATAAAATTTTTACAAGAATTGAGATCACATGTGTATACATCATATTCTAACAGAACTAAAAATAAAATTAACCCATTTATTTAATTACAGTTGTTTTAAGTCAACGTAAAATGTGGTTAAAAATCTGTAGCTAAACAATTGTAGATGGCTACTATTCCCTATTAACACAAAATTAAAATACCCACATTTTCTATCAAAACACCTATATAATTCACTTTAATATAAGTACATCTTCTATTAGATTATAAAGATTGGGCTGTAGAACTGACAGTTGTGTATTTTACACAACTTTTGGACATATTCTGATATTTTTTATCTTAAGAAATTGTGTGATTTACTACTTTTTATGCTTTAATTCCTATCATTTGGTATGTTTAATGTGTTTGCGAGTTTTGCATCTAAAGTGACGAATTTGTTGAATATCTGGTGAAAAATGATCAATTGAAGTTGTAGAGAGCTAAGGAATGATTTAATTAAGCCTTGGGGCTTAATTATTGACTTAATTAAAGCTTAATGGAGTGAATTAAATGATCAACACCCGTTGAAATCCGAAGCCCAACTCGAAAAGGGGTTGAGTTGATCCAGAAAGGCTCGGTCAACCCACCCATGAACAAATTACACAGGGGTGGGTCAACCCACCCATGAACAAATTACACAGGGGTGGGTCAACCCACACTTTTCTCACCTGGGTTGGCCCTGTGTAAAAACAGCTCTCTGGGTCGACCCAGCTATCTCAGTCGACCTAACTTCGCGAATTAACGAGTTTTTCATCTTTAATTAGGATTCCAAACCTAATTTCCCCACATCAACTTAGCACAACAGAGAGGAGACGCTACATACACTTAAGAACACTCTCAAAACACCATTGATACACTTCCACACACTCCGAGAAGACAGATGAGGCTACTAGTACCATCTACACTTGGACGAGACCATCGAACCATTGAAGAGGAGAGTTCAATAGTGTTGGAGAAAGAATTCATTGTAGAAGGCAATTGAATGCCACAGAGGATTATCAGTGTTATTTACATTTATTTTATGATTATTCAAACTCTGTTTTATTCTATTTTATTTATGTGCAGCTAAATTGTTCTAGGGATTCTAGGGTTTGCAACTACTATGGATTGAATGATTTTGATTTATTGATTTATATTTTTCGTTCATTATTGGGGATTTGATTACCTAGTTTGGATTTTTCATATGTATGTTATGGCCACAACATGTGTATGCTAGCTAATTAATTGAAAAATTATGGTCGTGACCAGGGCTGGCAATTTTGACCCGGCCCGACGGGCCAGCCCGACCTGGCCCGCTTTTCAGGCCGGGTCGGGCTAAAAAAAATTAGGCCTGAACTATTTTCGGGCCGGGCCGGGTATAAAAAAATTGGCCCGAAATATTTTAGGCCCAACCTGGCCCGGCCCAAAAATGAGAGAAGCCCGAACGGGCTGGGCTTTTTGGCCCAAAACATGAAAAATAACACTAAGCCCGCGGGCGGCCCGCCTTTTCAGGCCGAGCCGGGCCTAAAAAAATAGGCCCGAAGTAATTCCGGGCCGGGCCGAGCTCGAATTTTGCGAAAAGCCCGAATTTTTGGGCCGGGCCGAGCCGGGCCGCCCGAATTTCCACCTCTAGTCGTGACTGATTAATTTTCTAAATACAAAATCGGAGGCTTTTCCCGCATTTCTCATGTTTAAAGTTTTTGTGGAAAAACAATCTATTCATCAAATCAAGACTCACCGGACTGAGCATGGGGGTGAGTTTATTTTCACACCATTTATGGAATTTTGCAAAGATAATGGCATACAAAGACAACTCTCAATTCGAAGAAGTCCCCAACAAAATGGTGTAGCCGAACGGAAGAATCGCACAATTGTTGAAATGGCTCGAAACATAATGATTGGCAAAAGTCCACCCAAAATCATTTGGGCAAAAGTTGTCCATACGTACAACGATTTATATTCAGCGATTTATATTCTAAATCATTGTCCTACAAAAGCAGTTCGAAATTTAACTCCATTTAATTTGAAGCTTGGCATAAGAAGAAGCCTGTAGTTGACAATTTGAAGATTTTTGGCAGCATTGCCTATTCTCATATCTTGACTCTAAACAAAGATAAATTTGTTGAAAAAAGTAAAAAAATAATTTTCATTGGCTATAGTGATGAGTCGAAGGGTTATCGTCTTTATAATCCTACCACTTGAAAACTTTTGATTGCAAGAGATGTGATTTTTGATGAAACGACAACTTGGAGTGGGGACGGAAAATATTCTGAAATGGTGTCTCAAAATCACTCCTATGAAGCTGAAAATGTTGATGATGAAACTGAACATGATGTTCCACCTCCAAGTCCAGATCCGAGTGCACAAAGATCTCCTAATCATGATGAAAGCTTGAGTTCTCCGATAAAAAAAACTTGTTCCTTATGAGAAATTTATGAGACATCTGAACTTATTCTTTTTACTTGTGAACCTCCAAGTCTTGAACTACAACATGAATAACTGAAGCATAATTTCTTATTTAATAAGTTTATAAATCTAATGTCTACTATAAAAGGTCCTTTTTCTAATGGAGGTTCTTTCCTAATTTCTAAGTAGTGTAAAGAGATTGGAAACTAATTAATATATCCCAAAATGCATCAATAAAAAATTAATTACAAATGATAACAACGAAGTGTAATTATTTTATAATTCTCATAATTTCGTTGTCTTTCATTTTAGTATTTCAAAGAGCAGAAACGAAAAATTATACCAAAACGGTGATTAATTAATCAAAACAATAATATCAAATATTCACAATTCATGATAGTAATTAATCAACACATAATCCATTTTATAAATCAAAAGTTTTGACAGAACCACAAATTGAACCCATTTTATCATATTTTTTTTAATCTGAATCAGTTTTGAGAAACTGACATTTCAGGCATCTGGTCGGCGGCGGCGTCAGGTCTACGTGGCGGCACTGCTACTTTCGGCAGAGAGAGAGATAGTTAAGAGAGAGAGAGAGAGAGATTTACTTGCGATTTCCGGCGTTGAGGCATGTGGTCGGCGACGGAAGCCAGGCGAGGCGGCGGAGGCAGAGAGCAAAATATATATATATATATATATATATATATATATATATATATATAGAGAGAGAGAGAGAGAGAGATGGCCGTTTAAAATGGGGATTCACGGGTTCCGATCAGAATTGGGGGAGAAATGAAAGTGAAGCTCCGTATTTTTTTTCATATATCAGAAGCTTAACGATGGACTGCAACGAGCCACAATCCATCAACCACAATCCATCGTTAAATTTAATGTGAATTAATAAATATAAAAATCGATTATTAACGATGAACACAGTCCGTCGTTAGATTTATCGAAAATTAAATAATTCAGAATTAAAATATTAACGGCGGATGAAGTCCGTCGTTAAATTTAATGTGAATTAATAAATATAAAAATCGATTATTAACGTCATTAGCTTTTTAGAAAATTAAATAATTCAAAACTAAAATATTAACGACAGATGCAGTCCGTCATGAAATTTAATGTGACTATTAACGACAAAACCAGTCCGTCGTTAGAGTTTTTGGAAATTAAATAATTCAATACTAAAATTGTAACAATGGATATAGTTCGTCGTTAAATGTAATGACGGTTAGCCCGTCTGTATTTCGTCGTTAATCTTATGCACGAAAAATTCTCGCACTTTTTAATTCCTAAAAAGTGTAATGACGGACGGTCCGTTGCTAAACTGTCGCAACTAACGATGGACATGCGTCCGTCTCTAATATCAGTCCCTAAAACGCGATTTTTTTTTTGTAGTGGTAGATTATGTTTAATTACAAGATATATGAGAACTCTAATTTTCTTATGAAGCGGTGGACTAACATATTTTCTATTCAATAACTGTATAAATTGAAAATTAATTTTCATTTAATGATTTATGAACTAAAACATTTTCCATTTATTTCGGGCGCTATATATATGAGCATTCAGGAAATGCATAAAATGTATACATGCATGCAAACTTATTTAGTCACGTACGTAGAACATCATGCTTACGGGTTAACATTTCCCCAAATGTTGACTTATTTTGCATCTAATTTTTTTCAAGTTTTCATATTCACTTTTAAAAATTGTTAGTTTGCTTCAATTCTGAGATGAGAAGCCACCCATCTTGACGTTCGATTTCTTCACCCAACGAAGAGATGAAGGAGATGTATGATTTCATCTCTCTCGATCGGTTCACTGCAGGCAGAAACAAACCAAAGAAATTAAGTGTTGCGTGACAGAAAAATTGAACCTACTCTAGCTATAGGAAAAGATCGACTACGATCCATTCCCGATCTTCCTCCATTCACCAGATATGTTAAGAAAATATTGTTTGGAGGAACTTCATTTGTTTGATCTTCAGTTGCTACAATCAATTTGGACGGGACCAGTTTTTCAAAGAATCCTTGCTAACTCGAAGGTTCTCGCATTGTTTGGTTGTCCGAATTGAAGTTAAATACTAGAGTCAGTTAATTATGAGCAAGCAAAATTAAAGCTCATTTCTGTCTAAAAAAATGTTCAAGTTGAGAATTGTTCTAGGGTTGTGGAGATAATCGAGAAAGAAATCGCTTATCATGCACTGTATATCACAAGTTGTTGATGTATCCAATATCCCACACAAGGTGGAGACTGTCGAACTAGTAAATTAATTTACCAGAATTGCAAAGTTTATGCAACAGTAGCTCAAGTGTGAATCGGAAGTCATTGACGAAGATTAATTGTATTGTATCAGTGAGTTGCAACAAATTGAAAAGTCTTGTTTTGAGTTTGAGTAATGTAGAAAAACTGGAAATTAAACAATCAAGTCATGTGAAGTTAGTTGGACTGCATTTGAGGAACAAAAACAACTTTTACTTCATCGTTGTGCTGATTTCTTAGTATTGCCAGATCCGTATTTAGTGCTGAAACGGCTAAATGGAAAATCAGTTCCAAAGGGCCGGGGTTGCACCTTAATTAGGCCTTTTTTTGGTAAAAATAAAAATATATTGTGTATTTATTTATTCTGGATATCTCGAGGCATATGTTTTTCAACCTGATAACCATTTTGGTATAAAAATAAAACAAAAAAGCTTTACCGCCAAGTATTCATCACTCACAATACCAAACATTTCAAACTGCACCAGGTCGGAGAGAGAGCGTGTGGGGGTTCAGAAACAGTTCATTCAAGTGGCTTAACATTCAACTGCATGATGAGACTCGGACCACCTCTACAGAAAATTAAAGTACAGTAGCAGCAACAGGAAGCAGTTGAATAAGTCGAACATCATTCTGTAAGCCTACTTGCAATTGTCACACCTCAAGAACCCTCGAAAATGGCTCGCCGTTGTCTTTTGCAGACAAAAACACAATCAAGTTCCACTTGCACCAGATGTGGCTTCTGCAGCCTTTTTTTCTCTTTGTTTTTCCCTTTTCTTCTGGTTTTTCAGTGCATTCTTGCTCAGTTCTCTGAAGTTGACACGTGAACGAGTTTCAGAAACAAATTTTGAAAGGCTTCAAGCAGAAGAAACACCAACACACTTATGACTTACCCAGTAGGTCTTCCTCCGAATAGCTGTGCACACAAGAATTAAGCATCAGTAAATAAATATTATATATATATATATAAGGATAAACTAAATTCAATAAATCCCACACAATTAAACTAGAGAAAATTTGAAATCCTATAATTTTTCAGCGAATGCATGAGGTGATAGATATAGACTCTAACAACAGCTTGTTGATATCATTTTGCTCCTGCAGTATTTCTGTTGCTAAATTCATATAACTAAATTTGGATATATAATTCGTGCTAGTGCTTGTTGGAACTAGCTCGAGGTGTTGGTCACATTGGTGGCCCATTTCCAAGGCACTCAACCACGACACTTTAGGAAAGACCATCTTAACTACACTTGTGCTACTCAGTATCTGACCTCCCTCTCCCTTTCTCCTGTTATTACCAAATAGTCTAGTAAACTGCATATATACTTTGGACATCAAACTGACAATCAGTTCTAAACTTATAGTGATTTGACTCAAAATTGTCAAGAAGTTCTCCAGCACAGCTTTCATTGAACACATAAAGTGACAGTTTACACAGTAAAAGCCAATAAGTGCATAGTTTCCTAGAAGCTTAAAGTGACAGTTTACATGATAAAGGTCAGCAAGCTTCTGAAAAAGTATAACTATACAGTAAAAACGTAACACTGAAAATTAATTAAAGCCATTAATGATTTAATAGACTTTTGAACTACTCAACAATAATCCAGTTAGCAGGATTTGAATCAGTTTTGGCTTATTTTAATACCTCTGCCTGAACTGCAACTGCTGCTTTGGCATGAGGCGGGCGATAAGCAGCAGGCTTTTGCGCAGAGGGGTTGGAAACAGCAGGTTTTGAGTTGGGCTGAGCAGATTTTGGCCCTTGTCCTGACATGTTAGTCTTATTTTAGTACATCTTATGTTTAAAAATCTAAAAATCAGATGGTATTTTGAGAAACTGCAAGAAAAACTATAGACCTTGTTTTGGTGTATCTTCCAATTTCAACGAGTCAACAAACTTCAAAACTTCTGCAATATCACCAAACTTATCAGGCGACTCTGGTTTCCATTCTACCTGTATGATTGGGGAAAATAATCCAGCTAAGAAAAAGAAATTACATCGAGGAAAATAGAACACCAGAGTTATGTACCTGAAACAACTTGTCAAACATCCTCTTGAAAAATAATGAGCCATTGTGGTGGAAGATTTTGATCCTTCAAAAAAGAAAGGAATAAAAAGAAGAAAAGCAGCCATCAAATTAGTTCACAAATTAAGACACCAAATTATTGATGATGAATTGAAATAACCAAGAATCACAAAATCAATTCAACTGAGTCTCTAGATAGGAAAAGTATCACACACCACAGAGCAACATCTATCCATCACTTGACTTTATTCAATTGGTGGGTAACAACAATACAAGAATATGAGGTAAAGGAGATTGCTATTAGTCCAATACACTTATAAGAATAAGTTTCAAATGTGTTAAGAATTAAGATAGTCTAAAATGGATTCACAAATTTTCAAAATGTAATAAATTGTGAAATATTTACAGTAAAACTAATACGTAGCGTAAAATAATTTTCTGATAGAAGTAAGTTTCCCATATCTAAAGTATTTTGTGTGATTTTTTGGCATGTCGCATTTCTTCAAGTATGATCCTAGTAGTTCGATAATGATATGAGTATACGACAAGCATACGCAAGAAGCAACTAACTCAAATCAACATCCGGTTATGCTAATTCAATGGAACTCTTCAATGCAGAACTTGCAAAGAAGATAATCAATTGGTCTTATCGTTCAAGCAGGCAGCAATACATATATTTTTTTCTTTTTCAGAAATGAAGATAAACGTTCATACCCATTGTCAACCTGCAGTCTTGGAGCTGTTGTGGCCGTCATAAAATACCGTCCATCTGGGGACCACTCACTTGTCACTGATAATTCAGCTTTTGTAGCTCCCAGTTTCTTCTTTTCCAAATAATCCCAAAATGCCTAAACAGGAGTGGGAAATTTACCTAAGCACAGCATAGATTATACAAATATTGTAAAAGCATTAAACACTAAACAATATTACCCCCATAAAGAAATGGAGGAAATATGCTGACCTCACTAAACACTATTACCACCCACATAAAGATTTTTTGACATGCAGGTCAGACAGATATAGCATCATTCAATAGAAGTAAATAACTGTTTGGTAGAATGTACCATGTCACCAGGTAAGTTACCAAAGCCTGCCAAACATATAACTGTATAGTAGTTTTAAGGAGACAAATGAATATTAAGAATTGAATTAAGAGAGGGAGAATCAAACAAAGAGAGGGAAAGAGAGGAGTGGTCATGAAATGAAGCAGAAACCATTTTATTCATAGAAGGATACACTTTCCCTTTGGATTCCATCTAACAGTATTGTATGGGCCAGTCCCAAGCTCTAGCAGAGGATTGCACTTCATGTCAAATATTGTCGCCATTGCAGGCATAACTGAACTGGATCAAGGAAGAGAAACAAACAAATAGAACAAGAATATAAAGGAACATAAACAAACACTATAATACAACACAGCAGTGTAAAATTCTAAATAAATTTCAGGGATATAACTACAAGTACGTAAACTGAAAAAAGAAAAGAAAAGAAAAAAAACCCTCTTCTACACTGTGCATGCTCTAATGGACAGATCAAATAGCATATTTTATTATGATTAATCAGGTGATATTCCCAGTCCTGTGTTAACGAATATCATTTTGCTTCAAAGAGCTATCACCACTTTATCTTGCCATACATGTTAGACCTTTTTGAAATAAGAATATGACATAGGTAAAAAAGGAAAATGACACCATATAATAAAAATAATTGCTATTGTAACCCTTCAGTTCTACCAAAACAGTGCCGCATCTCATATCTTAGGCCACAGTAACGGGAAAAATTAAGCCTCGGCTATGTAAAGAAGAAATAAGGATACAACCATAAACAGCCGCAAATTCTTTACCAGAGAAAGACCACTGAACATCATGTACAGGCCCCTCCTTACCTGCCAAATTATACAAGATTATTTGGCATTAACTGTTAGTATATTTATATCAACTAAGTAACACGTTTATTCGGCTAAAAAACAGAATGGCAGATAACACATACGGAGTGGCACTAATCCCTCATAAGTTCCATCTGTAGTCAAATAATTTAGCTTTGTCTCTCCATAATAACTTTGATTTGTTTTATCAACATCTGACTGCACAACAATCAAGAGACCTTTGGAACCATGGTTCCAATGCAATTGCACGGAGGAACACCTAAAGAAACTTTTACGGGCAACAGGTTGACTCTGTGACTCCTTCGCACAAGAAAATATTTGAACATTGGCTGGCATCCCCTGCAGAGATAAACAATATAAAAATTATACTTGTGTCGAGATAAACAATATAAAAATTATACTTGTGTCTATGTGTGAAAAGTAGGATGTGTAGACCAGTGGATAATGTAAACTATTTACACGGTTTGTGTGCAAATGTTAGAAAAGTTGAATATCCCCGTTACCATACCACCACAAACTTATTACACTTTCCAACAACATACAATTTTCACAATCACTTAAAATCCAAGCAACTTCCCCTCTAAAGAAAAGACACTATATTTCTCTCATTCAAAACATTACATAGCCTTGGACTGCAATTTCTCTGTTGTCAAACATAAAAGGAGATTCAGGATTCCATAAAAGTTCAGATTTTCCCAGAACAGAAAACAAATAGTAATATGGCAGCTGTTCTGAAAAAAAAAAAAAAGGTAAAATGGCAGCTCAACGAATCAAACTCAATTAATGATTCACATAACTGATGACTAAATCGCAAAAAAAAAAAAAAAAAAAAAAAAAAAAAAAAAAAAAAATCATGCCAAATGAAAACCATCAAGACTGAACGTGCAGTATCAACTCCAGAGCTTCAGTTATAACACCAAAGTTGTAGAGCACGAACCTTTGATTCAGGAACAAATACGGCCACATACGAGCCAGGAGTCTTCGAAAGCTCGAATGCAGCAATTCCAGGCACTCTAAGGCGATGAACAAACCCTTTAGAGAAATCTCCAGCATCAAAGAACTGAACTTCATTTGTTGCCAAACGACACGCTACAGCTTCATCCGAGCTAAATCGGATGGACGGCCTAAAAACAGGACGAAGCAATAACATTACTCAAATTCAGAATTCACAAACTCCATAGCCAAATAATCACATCAATTTACCATGTTGCTTTCGTCATATTCTTCTGGAACACTTGATAAACCGATTCACCCGTCTCAGCCTTCCACAACGCGACATTCTTATCCTGCGGCGAAGCTGATTTCCGAAATGTCTGCACATAAGTCCCACACGGTGATATGCTGGCCGCAAGAAGATTGGGAACCTGCAAAACACTAATTTCCGCCAAATTCTTTGAATCGTAGATGCTGATTAGAGAATCGGATCGAATAACCATGAGCTTCGATCCATCGTCGCTGAATTTTGTGGAGTTACATGGAACTTTGTCGAGTTTAATATTGGGTTCCCCATTGCTGAATGGAGGGCCGCTCCAAATAGTAAAGCCGGCTGAATCTCTCACTAAAATGTCCAGCGATGGAGGGTTTGCGACTGCCATTGATGACTGTGAAAGCTTCTCCCAGACTAGGGTTTAAGTTTTAACACTACATCTTGCAAGACACGATTTTTAGAATTGAAATAGTGTGGACTCATTTGGTAAAAATCCCTTTGCAAAATTTTATAATTAGAAAATGGGATAATATTGGATTTGGTCATTGAGCTAATTTTAAGGAGTATTATAATTTTTAAATTAAATTTGGTCCGAGTTACTTTCTTTAATTTTTGAACTTAAGGTAATTAGTCCCTTAAACTTTTGACTTTGACTCAGTTTGCAATTTGAAGGTAAATTTTTTTTTATTTTGATTATTTCTAAATGAAATAAAATTAAGAAAAATTCATAAGTGTTATTCTCCAATAAAAATAAGAATATACGAGCATTTCTCATTGAACATGTCAAATATATATAAACTTGCATAATTTGAAAAAAGATATAAATTAATTGAAGTCACATTATAATTAAAGTAGTTCACTATAAATAGCGGTGGGGAAATATACCGAAATGCCGCACCTATCGTACCGATAAAAATACCAAAAATACCGAATTTTTGGTATATCGAGATTTTCGGTACGGTATGATATCATACCGTGAATTTTCGGTATGGTAATAATATGAACTTTTAAAAATTACAGTATACCATGGACTATCGAGATTTCAGTATGCCGTGGAGTTTCGATATATACCGTATCGGTATATACCGAAATACCGGTATATATCGAAACTCCACGATATACGGTATATATCGAAACTCCACGATATACGGTATATATCGAAACTCCACAGTATACCGGCATGCAGACGGTATATTGATGTCTCGATACGGATTGAGATTTCGTTGGATTTCGTTGGACTTTTAAAATCCGGGTGTATTCAATCCAGACTTTTAAAAGTCCAACAAAATCTTGGTGTATTCAATCTTGGTGTCCAACAAAGGATGAAATTCGACCTCTGGACACGAGATTTCGATGGATTTGGAAAATCCGGCGAGCGCTGTGTTCCAGCGGCCGGTGAGGAGTTGAAATCGGGCACCCCAGCCGTCACCCGACCCCAGCGGCCGCTGGTCTTGCCGATGATGGCACTCCAGCTAGCGGCCGCTGGCACCCAGCGACCGCTGGGATCAAGGTCGCTTGATTCTAGCGGCCGCTGGGTTTAATTTTTTTCCGGATACACCGATCGTTGTGTTCCAACGAGCGTTGGCGAGATGGATTTGAAATCCATTGAAATCGTTCAAAATCGTCCGAAATCCATACACGAAATCCATCAGACTCTGCGTGGAGTTGGGAGACTCATGGATTTATAAAATCCATAAAAATCCATGGACATTTTAAAGTCCAACAAAATCCATCAAAATCCTAATTGAATACACCCCCCTTAAATTTAGATTTATAAATATGAAAAAAAAGAGAAAAAAGAAATACAATGTAATAAAATAATATTTAGTAAGTTATTTATAAAAATTTAGCAAAAATACAATATTTGAACATTATTAAATATATATGGAATATAAGAAAAAACTTCGTCCCGACAGAGTGGCGGGAATAAACTTGACGTCTCAAGGATTGGTGGGCTCTCTCTCTCCTCATGTAGGTAATCTCTCTCTTGAGTCTCTTCTCAAAACCATTAGTCTCCCAGACAACAACTTCGACGGCCTTCTGCACGAGCTCGAGTTTTTGGACCTGTCGAAAAACGACCTCTCAGTACCAATCCCACCATCACGGCTCCATTCCAGAATCATTTTCTAGGTTACAAAGCTTGACATTTCTCCAGTTAGGTGGTAACAATCTCGTTGGCAACACCTTTGGCTTGTTCAATTTATCTCAACTATTTCTTTTTGGAGTTGATACTAACAAACTACAAGGAACAATTCCTTCCAACATAGGATCTACCTTGCCTAATCTGAGATTTTTTGCACTGGGGGGCTTCCAGTTTCTCTCTAAAATCTTTCATACATGGAAGAGTTCGTATTGTCGTTAAATCAGTTCACTGGAAAAATCCCACACGTTGGAGGGCTTCCAAATCTCGTAGACTTTCAAATAGCATTAAACT
The DNA here is from genome assembly GCA_026008535.1 of Perilla frutescens. Lineage (NCBI taxonomy): Eukaryota > Viridiplantae > Streptophyta > Magnoliopsida > Lamiales > Lamiaceae > Perilla > Perilla frutescens. Next base: position 44,691,961 of record BRKX01000010.1, on the reverse strand, counting down.
GGATTCAAGATGACACGAGTTTCATTTCATCATTGACAAACTGTACAAATCTTGAAAGTATTGATGTTAGTCGTAACTCGTAACATGATAACTGGTTCATTGCCAAAACTCGATTTCAAATCTGTCTATTCAGCTTAGCAACCTATATTTACAACGAAATCAAATACATGGAAACATTCCTGCAAGTATAGGAAAGCTTGTTGGTCTCACCACCATTATTGTTTTAGGAAATCATCTAGAAGGTTCAATTCCGGACGGAGAGCATTGGACAGCTTTCTAGTTTGCAAATACTTGCTGCAGGCTCTCAGAGAGTCTGTCAATTTACCTTCGAGTCTTGGCAACTGCTCCAACTTGGCAGAGCTTGGTCTCTCACATGTCTCATAACAATTTCAATGGCTTCATATATACCTCCACAAGTAATATAATGGGCGCCTTTCTTCTGTTTCTGTTGTATTTGATCTCTCTCACAATCAGTTTGAGGGTTCGATTCCATATGAAGTTGGCTCTTTGACAAGCCTTGAGTCGTTTAACTTGTCTAACAATAGATTGTCGGGCGCGATTCCGGACTCGTTGAGTCAGTGCTTGAGCTTGGAACAACTGCAGCTAGAGGAAAATTTACTAGAGGGGAAATACCTTCTGGTTTGAGTAACTTGGTCGGATTGCAAGTCTTGGATCTTTCGCGAAATAATTTGTCTGGTCCAATCCCGAGTTTCCTGGGGAATTTGAATCTTGGAAATTTTAACTTGTCGTTCAATTGTCTGAATGGAGAGGTCCCCGTTGAAGGAATATTCATGAACAAAACTGCCATTTCTCTAGATGGGAACAAAGATTTGTGTGGTGGAATCGCAGAGTTGAATCTTCCTCCTTGCTCTCTAGTAAAATCCTAGAAGAAAAATGTGTCAACTTTCTTGAAAATCTTGATCGTGGTATTGGTTACTGGAGGCATAGGCATTATACTTCTAGCATTTTTCATGTACAAGAGGAGATCGTCGAAGAAAAATGTGACTCCTGCATCACATGAATTCACTGGTGTCCAGATTATGAGGCTTTTGTATGCAGATCTCTTGAAAGCCACTGATGGATTCTTTGAGACTAATTTGGCTGGTGTCGGAAAATTTGGATCTGTCTACAAAGGAATTTTTGATGATGGTGAGACAGAAATTGCAGTGAAGGTGCTTAATCTCAGTTAGAGGAGCCTCTAAGAGCTTCATGGCAGAATGCAATGCCCTAAGAAATCTAAGGCATAGAAACTTGTTGAAAATATTGAGCGTTTGTGAAAGCATAGACTTCCAAGGAAATGACTTTAAAGCTTTGATTTATGAATTTAAGGCTAATGGAAGTTTAGAAGAAGTTGTACCATAGTAGGGAAGAAGAGTTACAAAATGTGGAAACAAACAACCTTAACATGATCCAGAAGCTCAATATCACCATTGATTTAGGCACAGATTTGTCGATTGTTCATGGAGATTTGAAGCCTAGTAACATCCTTTTAGATCATGATATGATCGCATATGTTGGTGATTTTGGATTGGCCAAAATTATTTCAAGTCCACCACATGAAAGTTCTAGCTCAATTGGGATCAGGGGTACCTTAGGCTATGTGGCTCCAGATATAAATTTCAACCTTTTCTAATATTCAAACATGCATGATTTCTGTACCATTTCTATATGATCACTATACTGATTATAATTTGTATGCATGCAGAGTATGCCATAGACAACTTGGTTTCAACCCTAGGAGACGTATACAGTTATGGTATTCTTATCTTGGAGATGTTCACGAACAAAAGGCCAACGGGTGAGGAATTTCAGAATCATGTTTATCTTCACAGTTATGTTAGCAATGCCCTGCAAGAACAAATAGATGAGATTCTGGACCAGAGGATTTTAGTCGAATCTAACGAGAACAGTAAGGTAAACGATTGCATTGCATCCATACTAAGGATTGGGATAGCTTGTTCAGGAATGGTTCCAAGGGACAGAATGTTGATCACTGATGTTGTGAGAGACTTGTGTAAGATAAGAGCTCATTATTTATCTTAAAAGTTGAACCGACCGGTTTTTTTATCGTTCTCTTTTATACATGTGAAGGGTTTGTGAGCTGAAAAGGATTATAGGATAAAGAGATTATCGATATTGTAAATAAATGTTACCAAGATTACGGTTAAATATTCGTCTTTTATGTACACATTCTCAGATTTGAGTTGTTTAGCCTTTGACTTGAAGAACACGATGTTAACTACGTAAATTATGTGTCTTTCCACATCAATTCTGTTCTAACATACTGGAACCAAATTGCTACATGGAAAAATACACTTAATGAATATGTGAGAGCTAGGGATGTCAAATTAACCCGAAACCGATGGATTGATCCGAATAGACCGAAAAAATATAGGCTTAGGACTGAAAAATTCCAGCAAGAAGAAAAAATTAACCGAACGGGCTGAACCGGTCGGGTTGGCGGGCCAAAGGGGCTGGCTCGTCGGGCTGGACCTGGCAGCTTCCGTTGTTTTGATCATAATTTTTTCTAGAAAAATCCGATTCACAAACGGTCGGAGGCGTTGGAAAGCTAACTCAATTATCTTTCCATCCATATATTATGCATTCACAGATTCAAAGAATTCTAAAATTTATGAATTTTTAAAGTTACAACTAATGGTAAATGAGTCTCATTCAATGATTTAATTTTTCATTAAATGAATGTTATATTTTCATTTATAACATATATTATCGCATTTATCAATGTTATAAGGACTATAAGTGATTAGTATGATGTATAAAATATATTAGCATATCTGATAATTTGTTATTGGAGTTTGATGATACGTCTTGTTTATTAGTTTATTGCTTCTTGAATGTCAAGAGCATATAATAGGATCTAGTTGCTATTTAGAATCAATTTAGCCCCTCTGAAACAGTCCTAGGATAGGGGCAGCATTATCCGACTTAAGGAAGTGAACAAGCGAGCTCGCAAGAGAGAGCTTTGGATAGCCAGTTGTTCTAGGCTCAGTTAATCTTCATCTAGTTTTAGTTGAGTTTGGGTATCTAGTTCTAGGGGCAGTTCTCTTGAATATTTTATTTTTGTTGAGAAAATTATCTTTCACCCGTTATCCATTTATTATTATATATCATTAAAGTTTTAAAGTATTAAAATTAAATTATTTATCATGTTTTCAATTATTTACTTGTATATACATTATAATGTTATCGCTTATTTAATATATGAGAAAGAATACAAAGATATACGCAATTTGAATCATCAAATATCTTTAAAGTAGAAAAGTAATGTAATTTCAATATTTATATCGATGATTGAGCATAGTTACTGTGATGTAATTTGAAATTATTATTTTTGAAAAAATAAAGTAAGGTTGAACATTATTATTATGAAATGTACTTAATTTTGGTTTTTTTTCTTTACTACTTGAATGTTCTTAGCGTGTGATGTTAATTATATTAGTTTCACTCTTTTTATTTTCTCATATCTTTTTTTACTAGCTAGTTATTATTTATCATATTTTAAATTATTTAATTGAATAATATTATAATGTTGTTATTTTTTAATAAATTAGGAAGAATTTAAAAATGAAATATGAACATGAAGTTGAAGGAACTTCAAATATTATTGTTGAAATTGAAGAAAGATTGTATTTCAAATTAGATCGAAGATTGAGTTATAATTAAATTTATGATGTAGTTTGAAATTATTATATTTGAAAAAATAAATTATGATTGAAGATTATTCTTATTTATCATTGTATGTACTATTGATTTCTTTATTTGATGCACTTTGATGTTAATGAAATTTTATATTCATCATATTTTTTTTCATTTTATGTTATTTTTCGTGTATTTATTTATTTCAAAAATAGGAGATGGTGATCAATTTTTAGAATTATTAAGATATAATTACACATGTGAAAAAAATTCATTAACATACCGGTCTGATGGGCTAGCCCGAAAACCGAAGGGTTAGGGTTAGGGCTAAGAATTTTCAACCCGAAAAAAATTTTAACTGAATAGGCCCGAACTGAATAAGCCCGAAACCGAATAGGATTGGCCCGAAACCGAACGGGTTGGCCCGATTGACATCCCTAGTGAGAGCTACCACAAATTGTACACTTAATGAATATGTGAGAGCTACCACAAATTGTACACTCGAGAGGTCGGATTTCATCCTTTGTATTTTTAACGTGATTTTGAGATGAAATCCAATGAAATCCATGACTTTTTAAAGTCTATGGATTTTTTAATACACTCGAATTTTAAACGACTTTTAAAAGTCTGGATTTCATTGAATTTTAAAAGTCCTTTAAAATCCAATGAAATATGAATTGAATACACCCCCTTAGTTTTCGTGAAATTTTTAATTCCAAATGATATGTTTAGACATTTTTTGTCCCAAAATAATAGTACTCGAGCTGAGAAAGTTTATACTAGGCACGCGCGAAGTTATTCGTCCCATAGTCTTATTGTAGCAGCCGTAGTTCAGTTATTTTATTTGTCTCACTTCATTTAAATATATCAGTTTATATTTGTGTTTACTTTGGGAGCCTAGGCACTTGCAGGGGGCGTAGGTTAGTATTTATAAGTTCAATTTTCCAAAGTTAGGGTATGTAGAATTATTGATTGTTTTTTAGGCATTTCATAACTCTTTAATTTTATTTTTTTAAAAATTTTAATTTATTATAATTTATTTTAATTTAAAAAATTTCTATTTAGGATTCATCCTTCCCCTATTAGAGTATATTAAAAAAATTAAAAAATAAATTAAAAAACACTTAGTTATGTAACACAAAATGTAATACGGATTGGAACAGGGTATCTGATCCGTAGAATTGAACCCTCAAGTCTAATAAGATTAACAATGTTCTCAATAAGACTAATTAATTCTTTTGAAATAAATATATACCTTAAAATGAAATTAGTGAATATTAAAATTAAAATAAATTAATTAAATTTTTCTATTCGGTGTCTCGCGTAGTACACTCGTCGAATATTAATGCATGGGCCTGTTGACTGCGCTCGACAATGTGTTTTTTGAAATAAATATATACCCTAAAATAAAATTAGTGAATTTTAAAATTGAAGTGAATTAATTTAATTTTTTATCCAGTATCTCGTGCACTAACACGTGGGCTAATGCACTGCGCTTGATAATTAAGATTTTTGAAATAAATATATACCATAAAATCGAATTAGTAAACCATAAAGTAAAAATAAATTAATTTAATATTTGAATTATATATATATATATATATATATTAATTCGATGTTTGTGGTATCTTGCACTGCCCTTGATACAAAATAATGTTTTTAAAAATATATATAAAAACAAAACAAATGAAAAAAAGAAGGGTCAGACGCGTGAAATCCAAGCACTTGTATTGAAATATATGTACCTTAAAATCGAATTAGTGAACCCTAAAATGAAACTAAATTAATTCAATTTTTTTTTTTTAATTTGGCGTTTGTGAGCTCATACATTATCCTTGATACAAAAATAAAGGTTTTAAAATATATATAAAAACAAAAAAGGGTCAGACACGTGAAATACATGCGCCGCACATGAGGCGTTGTATCTCACATGTCTGGGTGGGTAGGGTGGGTTTGGACCTAGGCGTATAATAGAGTCGAGTTGAATAGAGTCAAGTTGAGTATTAGTCTTATCAAACTCAAGCTCCATCAGAAAATTTGTAGCTTGACTCGACTCAAGCTTGATCGAGCTCAACTCAATATTAAACTCAAAAAAGCTTGAACTCGACTAGATTCAATTATATATAAATATTAAATAAAAAAATTATATTTATTTATGTTTAAATAAAAATGATTTAATTATTAATGATATATATGCAAATAATCATATCATTAAGGGTAAAATTGTAATTACCTTTAAGTTTGATAAGGCTCGCGACCCAGTTGAGTTTACTATTATTGAGCCAGACCACACGCCCGACTCGACAAACCTCGAGTCAATTTTGAATTTTTGTTGAGTCGATTCCCGGTACCTCGAATAGGCTCGACTAACTTACACCTCCCTAATTGGGCGTATTTGACCCGTCTAACGGAGTGTAACTCGTTAGACCGTCTCATATAAGTTTTTGTGTCTTACTGTGTAGATGCCATATAAGTCAGCCTTTCCAATTTACCATTTCCTCTAAGTACTAATTAAATACTAATTACCCCAATAAATATCTGGAAACAGCACACTAGACAATCTAATTGAGAGCTTTATATCTCTAGGAAGGTTTCAAGGGCGGCAACGTACAGAGTAGGTTTATTATATATATGGTTGAGAAATGAAGCAGAAAATAGTGCTTCTTTTACTTTTAGGTATGACTTTCTGAAAATTATGTATTATTAAATAATTTTTTAAAATAAACATGCGGAAAATCAATAAATATGTAATGTGGGAAGACTAGCTTGTATTATATTTTGCGTTGCTTAGTTATCGATTGTAGTCTTGTAGAGCAAAAACCATGTCAAATTACATCACAGCGCTTATGTTCTTGATTTTGTGTTGTGGCTTCCCTGCAGCAGCAACATCTTCAAGCAACGAAACCGATTTACTTTCATTGCTAGCCTTCAAATCTGCCATTGATCTTGATCCTCAGGGAGCTCTGAGTTCATGGAATGAAACAGTGCATTTGTGCAGCTGGAAAGGCATCCAATGCGGCACCAGGCATCCCGACAGAGTCGTCGAGATAGACCTGAGGTCGCAAGGATTGGTGGGCTCTCTCTCTCCTCATCTAGGTAATCTCTCTTACCTTATAACCATTCTTCTTCGAAACAACACCTTCTACGGCCTGATTCCCCAAGAAATCTCTTTCTTAAGAAGACTTACATTTATCGATTTCCGTTATAACTCTTTCTCTGGTTCATTACCTAAAAACTTATCTCAACTTCCAAATCTTTGTTACATTGACTTAACTGGCAATAGCCTGTCTGGGAATATACCAGAAGATCTCTGTGATATGTCAAATCTCCAACTTCTAAGCTTGAGTGGAAACACACTTTCAGGGTCTATCCCTCCATCTATAGGCAACTTAACTTCATTTAAAGAGCTTGCTTTAGCATTCTGCAGTTTGGAAGGAGAGATTCCTGAATCAATTGCCCAACTTCAAAGTTTGGAAGTTCTCCTATTAGGTAACAATAGTTTTACTGGATCAGTTCCTTCTGGTCTCTTTAACATTTCCACTTTACAATCTCTTGAACTTGATAATAATCGACTTCATGGAGTCATACCATCTAGCATAGGCCTCACACTTCCTAATCTAAATGATCTTCATTTGGAGTATAACCAATTCACTGGTTCAATTCCAGTTTCAATCTCAAATGCTTCGTTGCTTCAAGAATTAGTCATGTCTTCAAATAATTTCACAGGACCAATGCCAAGACTTGGAATGCTTACTCTTCTCCAAGCCTTCGTCGTTGACTCAAATCTCATTACAGATGATATCAGTTTCATTTCATCACTTACCAACCTTACCAATTTGGAATATCTTATAGTTGGTAGTAATCTACTGACTGGTACATTGCCTGACTCAATAGCCAATTTGTCTAGTCAACTGAGCACATTTTATTTAGATGGGAACAAAATACATGGGGTAATTCCTTCAGGTATTGAAAACCTTTTCAATCTTGGTCAGTTCATTGTTGCTGACAATTATCTCGAGGGTCCAGTCCCTCGTGGCATTGGAAAACTTTCAAAATTGCGTGAACTTGATTTGAATAACAACAGATTTTCCAATAAACTAGAAATTTCCTTTGGAAATATGACTTTTTTGAGTAACTTATACTTGAATGAAAACAACTTTTCAGGAGATATACCTTCAAGTCTTGCTAACTGCACCAACTTGATAGATTTAGACCTCTCTCGCAATAATTTTAGTGGCCTAATACCTCCAGAAATCATGAGGCTTTCATCTATTTCTGATACTTTTAATCTATCATACAATGCCTTTGATGGAGGAATTCCATATGAAGTTGGTTATTTGATTAACCTCGTTGCTCTGGATTTGTCTAATAATAAGCTGTCTGGGGAAATTCCAAACTCTTTAAGCAATTGCATAAGCTTGGGAACATTGTTTCTAGAAGGAAATTTGCTAGGAGGAGAAATACCTCTAGGATTGAGTGATCTAGTTGTTTTACAAGACTTGGATCTTTCACTAAATAGTCTGTCTGGTCCAATCCCAGAGTTTTTAGGGAAGATAAACCTTGAAAAGTTGAACTTGTCGTTCAATAGGATGAATGGAGAGGTCCCAAATACAGGAGTTTTCAAGAATAGAAGATCGATTTCTCTTGAAGGAAACAATGGACTGTGTGGAGGAATTCCGGAGTTGAAGCTTCCTCCATGCTCTTCGGTAGTGCCTAACAAGAAAAACATGTCAACATTGAAAAAAATCTTGATCCCAATAGTGTCCGTTGGAGGCACATGCCTTGCACTCTTTGCATTATATATTAACAAGCAAAGATTACTGTCTCAGAAAAAGCTGGCTCCTTCTCTGCCATTATTCACCCGCATCCAGATTATGAGGCTTTCTTATTTAGATCTCTTGAATGCCACTGATGGATTCTCCGAGACAAACTTGCTTGGCTTCGGAAAATTTGGATCCGTTTTCAAAGGGACTCTTGGAAATGGTCAAATAGTGATTGCAGTGAAGGTTCTTAATCTGTCTGTTAGAGGAGCTTCAAGAAGTTTCATGGCAGAATGCAATGCACTTAGAAATGTGAGGCATAGAAACTTGTTGAAAATATTGAGCGTTTGTGAAAGCATAGACTTCCAAGGAAATGACTTTAAAGCTTTGGTTTATGAGTTTAAGTCTAATGGAAGTCTTGAAAATTGGTTGCACCAAAATGCGGAGAGCAGAAACCTTAACATGATACAGAGGCTGAATATTGCCACTGATATTGCTCAGGCAGTCGAATACCTTCATTTTGGTACAGATTTATCGATTGTTCATGGTGATTTGAAGCCGAGTAATGTTCTTTTGGATCAAGATATAACTGCATATGTTGGTGACTTTGGATTAGCCAAAATTATTTCAGACATAGTTCCGTTACATGAAACAAACAGTTCAACCGGGATTAGAGGTACAATAGGCTACGTCCCACCAGGTAAGAATATTCCAATATTTCATATCTAATAAACTCTACATTTCAAGACCTAAACAACTTGATTTTTTTTTTAATTGTTTGTTTGGATGTAGAATATGGTACAAGTCGTTTGCTCTCAACTCAAGGCGATGTGTATAGTTATGGAATTATTTTGTTGGAGATGTTTACTAACATAAGACCAACAGACGATCTGCTTGAGGATCATGTAAATCTTCACTGTTTGGTGAATGCTGCTTTGCCAGATGGAGTGATGGAAGTTGTGGATTCACAACTCCAAGCATTGATGATGAATAATGATAGGATGAAGAGTTGTATGACTTCTATTCTAAGTATTGGAGTGTCATGCTCAAAGGAGATGCCTAGAGAGAGAATGTCAATGACAGATGTTGTAATTCAATTGCATAAGATACATAAATTGCTATCTATACCTTAAGAATCAAGGAGAGGGGATCATTTAATGTCATTTGGCCGTCTCCGACAGATGGCTCCAGATTTTTGTATTTAATTACTAGTGGAGAAAGTGTGCTCTCCACTCAATTCAACTAAGCTAGGATGTTTCTATATACACCACTATTTTCGAATGTGATAATGCATAAAAATAGCCCTTTTCATTTAGTAAATTATGTTTTTAGTCACTTTTAAAAAAAAGACTATTTATAGCCACTTTCTCGTTGAAAATACTTAATTACTCTTCATTAAAATTGTGAGTTACACGATTAAAGTGCACTATTTGGGTACACGAATGAAATATGATCTTGTAACAGTACAAAATAATATTGTTACACGAGTGGGGTGCACAACTAAGCACATTCGTGCAACATTATAAATTTATATATATTGTTGCACGAATTGAGGGTACATGATTGAGCGTAGCGGTGCAACATTCAAATTTACACTATTACACGAATGGAGTTGCACGACTAAGTGTATTCATGCAGTATTTTAATTTTACATTGTTGAACGACTAGGGTGCACGACAGAGGGTTATTTTGTCCAAATGGCTAAAAACATTTTTTACTAAGTAAAAATTGTTATTTAAAAATTTACCTCATTTTCAATATACACCACTACTAAATATAATTCAAAAATACATAATTATTAATTTAATTAAATACCCTTTTACTTAAAACATATCAAACCCCTGCTGAAAAATTAAGAAATAAAAATAAAATCCTAATAAAAAAATATAAAATCACAATTGAATTTCCATTAAAATCTCATATTCTATTTTTCATAAAACCATACTCTAAACTACAAATCAATAATGCTACACGTAGATGAAGAAGACTGTAATGATGTCAGATAATTGCTCTAGTTTTTTGGTTGTTTTTTTTTCTTTTTTTCTTTTTCTTTTTCTTTTGCAATGAGTTTGGAAGCTTTTTTAATGAGTCTGGGTCAAAGAAAACTTTTATTCTTGATTTTTCCGCATCCCTCTTCTCAATTTCATATAATGATTGATGGAGAAGTAATTCTTAATTATTGATATAAAACTTCTTAAGAACGCAATATGCATCAGGTTATTTTTTCTATAAATTCAAACTTCTATTTTTCAGTTTCTTCATTGGGATGTAATTTATATATAAATGATGTAATTGATGAAGAACTTGTTGGGTATCAAGCCTAGTCGGGGGATTCACCACTTGGTTCCCAACCTCTTCGGTTCGCACTCACGGTTGCTCAAGCAACCTGAGATCACAGCTTGAAGGGTCAGCCTCCTAGAGTCTCAGATTGAAGCTTCTTCACAGACTCGTGGCTTATTTCATCAAGTGAGACAATCTCCAACACAGTAGAGTTAGAACTCGAGCAGCGGAACCAGAAAACCGAAACAGAAGCTAGTAAGCACAGAGAGCAGTAAAAAAAAATGAAATAATGAAAATAGTGAGTTGAGAAGTTGGGAAAGATATGTCTCGTGGACACTAGGCTCAGATCTTTCCCGTCGGGGGCACTGCAACTTCCGGCGACACAGACTCAGGCCACAAAGGGGTTAAACAGTGGGATTGGTGGCTTTGAAGCCCTCTAAATCACTCTCACAGGGTAGGGCTCACACTTGCTCTCACCACACAGCCACTCAGGGATCCAAGATGCAGGATTCCGGCCAAAGAACGGAGAAGAAAGCTTTACAGAGCTCAAAGAGTGTAGAGATCAGAGTAGGGCTTAATGAGAGATGAAACAGCACGAGAGATTAATAGAGAGAGGGAGAGATCAGATTAGGTAATTTAGGGTTAGGGTGTGATATATAGTAAATTAGGTTTAATAGGTAAACGGGCCAACAACTGGGCCAAGAGAAATAAAAGAAAATGGGCCGTGAGAGATAAAAGGGCAATGAGCCAATCACCACATATCCACCTTTGGCCCATTGGTCTTTTGTGTCACCAAGGAAGTATTTGCCATCATTGGAGTTGATCATCACAGTCTTTTTACTCATACTTGTTACAAAGACAAATTATGAGAGGGGGAGATAAATACTATGTGTATTTATCTCAGTCTCAACACTAGAGACCAACCCAATCAATCCATCTCCAGCCATTCCATGGCTTTCCTTGATTAGATTGTACCTAGCACAGTACTAACATGGTAAATGACATGCTCGTATTTTAGTCCTAATCCGAGCATTATTTCATATGTTTTTATCTTGTTTTAGTTTGTTTAGTAATCATTTAGGGTAATGTTAGTCGTTAATTAGAATAAGTGTTCCTAACACCGATTATTTAGAAAACAGGTTTAAAATGAGCAACCCGGGACTCGAGGATCGAAGTGCGCATCGAAAGGGACCCGAAAGCTGGATCGGACGGGCGAGAAAGCACGAAGACCGAGTCGGAACCGGGAGGCAGGGCAGGGCCTGCAACGCGGCGCGACCCGCGGCTCGACGTCCGCAGCGTGATTTCTCTCACCTGCAACGCGGCGCGACCCAGACCCGGGCCAGCTCGGGTCGCGCCTCACTCCACGCGGTGCGAGTGGCCCCGTGTCGCGCCCCTGTGTCTTGTTTTCGGGAATATCCAGATTTTTGTCCCATTTTTGTTATCATAGTATAAAAGCCATCCTTAGTTCGAAAATGGAGAACACTTTTTTTATATTTTTGCCAATTTTAGAGTAAGAAAGAGTGGAGAGTTTGGTGTATGGAAGATTCAAGAAGTTCTTGAAGTTTTTGAAGATCTATATTCAAGTTTTTGGGTTTTTTCTCCTCCTCTACTATGTTTATCTTTTATGTGATGTTTTTCTCTATTATGATTATGGATAGCTAAATTTTTAGGCATCTAGGGTTTTGTGATTTGGTGATGGATTTGTAAATTAAACATGGGTTATTGCTTAATCTTTCTCTTCTTTCTCATAAATCATGATTTGATTGCTTCTATTCTTTGATTGGCCATCTTAGGATAGAATTTGGTGTATAGTTGAGTTCGAGAGAATCAATTGTGCATGGGTAAATGATTTATGGTTTCAATTTTGCATTAGATCGAGAGATTAATGTTTAATTGATGTTTGTTGATTGATTGTGCTTGATTAAGTTAAATTACAATTTAGCCCTAGAGATAGGGAAATTGGGTTTAATTGAAAGGTCTTAGTTGCTCGAGAGAGGGCTTCGACTAAATTTGATATCAATTGTTGTTTGGGGAGATTATGCATAAATCCATTGTGTAATGAACAAATTTTCACTAATGAACAATGCCCTAGAGCCATTATTTCTCATTGAGATCTTTATTAAGCTTTTACTCTCGTTTATTCCTTTTGTGTTGCTATCTTTTTGTTTAATATTGCAAATCTTATTTTTCTAGTTAATTCTCCAACAAAATTTCGAATGGTTTGACTAGTGAAAATGTTCGATGTGATGGTACTTGTAGACTCGTTTATGCATCTAGTTCCCCGTATTCGACCCGGTCTCCTATGCTTCTTATGTTCACTTGCATAATTGAGATTTGGTAAATTAAAGCTTGTGGTTGATTAAATCGTTGTGAAAGAAAAAAAATCTCATCAAGTTTTTGGCGCCGTTGTCGGGGAACTATTTATTTATTTTGAGTATATGCAATATCGTTTCAAGAATCATTTTGCTAGATTAAACGTGTTGTTTAATTTTGAACTTCAAACTTACTTTAAGTTGTTCACAGGTAGTGTATGCATACAAGGGCACGTGGTGACCCGTTGCTCGAGTTAGATACCGAGATTAAAGCCACGAGCCGTCATAACAACGCTAGAAGAAGACGAAGACATAGAATGGAGGATAATCCACCACCTACACCTCCCATCCAAGACCCATTGATTCTACAAATGCAAAGACAGCTTGAGGAGATGAGAGGACAACTTCGGGCTCAAGAGGAAGCTAGAGTTCGAGTTGAGGAAGCCCCGATTAGAAACTTGTTTCAACCAATGCTTAATGAGGGGGTTGTCAATGGACCGGCTATACAAGCCAACAACTTCGAATTGAAACCGGCACTAATGGCTATGGTGTCCCAAAATCAGTTTGGTGGAACGGCACTTGAAGATCCACACGAACATGTCCACCAATTTTTGGAGATTGCCTGAACGGTCAAGATCAATGGGGTGCCCGATGATGCAATTCGTTTGAAGCTTTTCTATTTCTCATTACGGGACAAAGCTCGAACATGGTGGTTAAACCAACCACCCGGTTCATTCACCTCATGGAACGACTTGCTTTCCAAATTCCTTCAGAAATTCTTTCCTCCTGGAAAGACATTGAAGTTAAAGGGAGAGATAACTCAATTCAAGCAAAGAGACGAAGAGTCATTGTGTGAAGCTTGGGAGCGGTTTAGAGAGATGCTCCGCAAATATCCGGGGCACGGTTTTGGCACGGACCACCAAGTATGCATCTTCTATGGCGGTTGCAAGTCCAGTGTTAGGAGTATTCTTGATGCGTCAGCTGGAGGATCGTTGTTGAACCGAGGACCTGAAGAAGCAGTCACAATCATTGAGGAGATGGCCTCCAATGCCTATCAATGGCCGGGGGAGCGGGAAAATGTGCAAATCTTGAAAAAAGTGGAAACCACAAACAATGATGCCATAGCCCTTTTAGCCGCTCAGATGACTACTATGAACTCAAAAATAGAGGCTATGGCATCACCAAGATTGGAGCCTTCGATCATGCCTAATATGGAGGAAGCGAGTTTTGTTGGTCAAGGCAACTATGGGGGTTATCAAAGGCCCTTCAATCAAGGTTTTAAGCCACACTTTGGAGGACCACAAGGGCAAGGTGGGAATCAATACCATCCTAAGCCACCACATCCGAATCTCTCTTATTCAAATCTGAACAATCACCTCCAACCACCTCCCGGATTTTCAGTTACAAATGGGGTCATCGATGATGAAAAAAAACCAAAAATAAAAGAACTTCTCATGACTCTATTGAACAAGACCGACAAGTACATGGGTGAATCACAAACAAGATTTGAGAAGCTTGAGAACAACCAAGCGGCGGTAAATACCCAATTGAAAATGCTTGAGAAACAAATGGGGCAACTAGCTACCGCCGTGGGAGGACAACATCAACCGGGGCACTTTCCCGCCAATACAACGGTGAACCCAAAGGATTGCAAAGCTATTTCCTTACGGAGTGGAACCACATATAAGAGCCCGGAAATGCCACCACAAGATGCTGAGACAACCACTGACGAAGGGAAAGAAGAAGAAGTGGTAGGTGAGGAAATAATTGCCAAGAAAGATGAATCCATTGAAGGAAAGGTAAGCCTTCCACCAAAGAAGGTAGATGGATTACATGCAAACATACCTTACCCTCAAAGACTTCAAAAGTCCAAAAATGAAGAGCAATTCTCCAAATTTCTTGACATATTTCGAAGGATTCAAATCAACCTCCCTCTCGTGGAGGCCCTTCAACAAATGCCAAGCTATGCCAAATTTCTCAAAGACGTGGTGACGAGAAAGAGGAAATTGGGCAACTTTGAGACCGTGAGTTTGACGGAAAATTATAGTGCCTTGATTCAAAAGAAACTTCCCGCCAAGATGAAGGATCCCGGGAGTTTCAACATCACCGTCACCATTGGAGATTTCCATAAGAAGAAAGCCCTTTGTGATTTGGGTGCAAGCATTAATCTTATGCCGTTGTCGTTCTTCTTGAAGCTTAATGTTGGGGAAATCAAGCCGACAACGATATGCTTGCAAATGGCGGATAGGTCCTTGACTTATCTGAGAGGAGTTGTGGAGGATGTCCTTGTGTAGGTGAATGATTTCATTTTTCCCGTGGATTTTGTTGTTTTGGATATGGAGGAGGATAAGAATGTGCCACTTATTTTGGGAAGGCCATTCTTAGCAATGGGGAAGGCACTAATTGATGTGTCAAAAGGGGAACTCACTCTCCGCTTGAATGATGAAAGTAGTACATTTTTAATTTATAATGCTATGAAGTTTCATGAAGATGATGAGGAATTTGGGAGAATGGAGGATTGTAAAGTGATGATGATTGTTGAAGAATGTGTTGAAGAGACAATTATAGAGCGATACATCTCTCAAGATCCCATGGAAACCACTATGTTTGCATCTCTTAACTCATCCTTCTCTCTTGACGCTTTTGATGATAACATCGATATTGTGGATTGTGTGTTTGCTCTTGATTCTCTACAGGAAATCCCAAGACGAGGAAATCGTTTCTTACCATTGAGGGATGGCAAGGAGGAAGTTTTGAAAAAGGAAGAAGGTGAAGAGAAAGAAAAGAAGGAAGAATTGAAACCACTCCCGAGCCACTTGAGGTATGCTTACTTGGGTCCAAATGAAACATACCCCGTAATTGTGTCTTCCTTGTTATCTTCATGTGAGCTTGATAAGTTGCTTCGAGTGTTGAGAAAGCATAAGTCCGCATTAGGGTGGTCCATTGGGGATTTGAAGGGGATTAGTCCCACAATTTGCATGCATAGAATTTTGCTAGAAGAAAATTACCAACCTCGTGTCCAACCCCAACGTCGATTGAATCCCATAATGCAAGAAGTGGTTAGGAAGGAAGTTCTTAAATGGCTTGATGCGGGTATAGTCTATGCTATCTCCGATAGTGAGTGGGTGAGTCCCACCCAAGTGGTAGCCAAAAAGGGAAGAATGACCGTAGTGAAGGATGAATGTAATGAATTGATAGCTACTAAGCTTATGAACGGGTGGCGAGTGTGTATTGATTATCGTGCATTAAATGCGGCCACTAGAAAAGATCACTTTCCATTGCCTTTCATTGACCAAATGCTTGATAGGTTGGCCGGGTATGAGTTTTATTGTTTTTTAGATGGGTATTCCGGATATAACCAAATTTTAATTGCACCCGAGGACCAACATAAATCCGCCTTCACATGCCCTTATGGAATTTTTGCTTTTAGAAGAATATCCTTTGGATTGTGTAATGCGCCCGCTACTTTCCAAAGGTGCATGATGTCAATCTTTCATGACTTGATTGAAAAGATAATGGAGGTTTTCATGGATGATTTTTCGGTTTTTGGAAACTCTTTTGATGATTGCTTGAACAACCTAACCCGAGTTTTGCAGCGTTGTGAAGATTCTAACCTTGTGCTGAACTGGGAGAAATGCCATTTCATGGTAAGAGACGGAGTAGTTCTTGGCCACAAGGTGTCTTCTGCAGGGTTAGAGGTGGATCGAGCCAAAATTGTTGCCATTGAGAAGCTCCCACCCCCCACCAATGAAAAGGGTGTCCGGAGTTTCCTTGGTCACGCCGGGTTCTATCAGCGTTTTATTAAGGATTTTTCAAAAATCTCTAAACCTTTGTGTAAATTACTTGAAAAATCTAACGATTTTGTTTTTGATGGCGAATGTGTGCAGGCGTTTGAGACGCTGAAGAAGGCCCTGATGACAGCCCCGGTCCTCATTGCCCCGGATTGGAGTGAACCCTTTGAGCTCATGTGTGATGCGAGCGAGGTAGCCGTGGGAGCCGCTTTAGGGCAAAGGAGAGAGAAGTTGTTCCGGGTGATCTATTATGGAAGCAAAACGTTGGACCCGGCACAAATCAATTACACTACCACTGAAAGAGAGTTGTTGGCGGTTGTTTATGCTTTTGACAAGTTCCGGCCCTATCTTATTGGGGCCCGAACAATTGTCCACATAGATCACGCCGCGTTGAGGCATCTCTTTGCCAAGAAGGATGCCAAGCCCCGACTTATACGGTGAATTCTTCTCCTACAAGAATTCGATGTGGAAATCAAGGATCGAAAAGGGTGCAAGAATGTGGTAGCCGACCACCTATCTCGTCTGGAGCATACCAAAGAAAGTCAAGATGATAAAATGGAGATTGATGATTGTTTCCCAGATGAAAGGATCCTCATTGTGGGTACGACGAAAGTGGCATGGTTTGCGGATATAGTGAATTATTTGGTGGCGGGGATTGCACCAAAAGAGTTAGAAGGATATCAAAAGAAGAAATTTTTCCATGATTTGAGATTCTTTGTGTGGGATGAACCGTTTTTGTTTAGAAGATGTGCCGATCTAGTTTTGAGGAGGTGTGTGCCCGAAGAGGAATGGGGACAAATACTAGAAGCATGCCATGCATGATTGAGTGAGGGACATTTTGGAGCTAATCGGACGGCTAGAAAAATTTACCAAAGTGGATTTTATTGGCTAAGCATTTTCAAGGATGCAAGAGCGTTTGTTAGAAGTTGTGATAAATGCCAACGTATGGGTTCTATATCTAAGAAGGATGAAATGCCCATGAAGAATACCATTGAAGTTGAGCTTTTTGATGTGTGGGGAATAGACTTTATGGGACCGTTTGTAGCATCCGAAGGAAATTTGTACATTTTGCTAGCCGTAGATTATGTGTCACGATGGATTGAAGCCACCCCAACAAAGACTAATGATGCAAAAGTTGTTCTCAAATTTCTAAAAAAGAATGTCTTGACAAGGTATGGAGGCCCTAGAGCTATTGTGAGCGATGGTGGCTCACACTTTTGCAACAAATTGATGGAAGCATTGCTTGCTAGACATGGAGTTAAGCACAAGATAACGACACCTTATCATCCTCAAGCCAACGGTCAAGCCGAGTTGGCAAACCGGGAAGTAAAGCAAATACTTCAAAAGGTAGTCCGCACAAATGGAAAAGATTGGTCTTCACTTTTGGATGAAGCACTCTGGGCTTATCGCACAGCTTACAAGACCCCGCTAGGAATGTCTCCCTATCAACTTGTGTTTGGAAAATCTTGTCATTTGCTCATTGAGCTTTCACATAAAGCGTTTTGGGCTACCAAGAAGTTGAACCTTGATCCCGTGTCATCCGTTGGAGAGCGAATCTTCAAACTGAATGAATTAGAGGAGTTCCGGATGGAGGCTTTTGAAAATTCGGCTATTTACAAGATGAGAGCTAAAGTTTACCATGACAAGCTCTTGAGACAAAAAGACCTCACATTGGGAGATGAAGTTCTTTTGTTCAACTCAAGATTCAAGCTATTTCCCGAAAAACTTAAGACCAAATGGAGTAGTCCATTTACCATAGCCCGAATTTTTGATGGTGGGGCAATTGAACTCAAAGGCAAGGATGGAAGCTTGTTCGTGGTGAATGGGCATCGGGTTAAAAGGTTTTACAAGCCAGAGGAGAAAGAAGTGGTGTTTGTGTGCTACCTTAACGACGCCTAGATGTCTTGGTACTATGTTGAGCTAGCGACATTAAACTTAGCGCTTATTGGGCGGCACCCCAATGCTTTTTATTTATTTGCATTTTCTTGTACTTTTTGTGTGTGTTTTCTTTTTTCGTATTTCTTTTCTATAGTTTTTAGATTGTCTTGTGTTTGGTGTACATTGTAGTTGTGGTTATGTGTGTTCTTTTGCAGTGTTGTTTTCTTGGTTTTGGTGTTTTGAGCATAGGAGCATCTTGAGTGGGAATGAAGTGTCGAAACAGGCCGGAGCGAGCAAATTTACCAAGGGAGTCTGCAATGCGGCGCGACCCAGGGCCTGAGGCGCGACCCGCGGCTCGACGTCCGAAGCCGAAAAAGGCTCGCCTGCAATGCGGCCCGAGCCACAAGACTCCGCCTGAGTCGCGCTTGGGAGGCGCGACCCGACCCGGCGCCCGGTGCGGTCCGGGTTGCGCCCGTCTGTTCGGGTTTTATCCCTTTTCTTCACCCCTTTTACTTCATTTCTCACACTTCACTCCCATATCTCCACTCTCACACACTCATACACGGCTCTAGTGCTTCTTCCAAGGCACAACCTCTTCAAGATATGAATCTTCTCCCCATGTTCTTCCTTTTCTTTATGGTAGCAAGTTCATGGTTTTTCAAGCTTTTCAATGGAGGTTGTTCATGGCAACTTGGTTTTGTATGGTTAAATTCCAAATTTCTTGCTTCTATTTTGGAATTCCTAGCTTAAGAACCTTGGGTATGCTTTCAATTGACATGTTTATGGAAATGTAGTGGAAGTTCTTCATTTTTGCCCAAAAATCTAGGGTTCCAAGGTAACATTGGGGGAAAATTTTGTGGATGGGAAATTCTTGCCATTTTATCTTCGATCTATGCAATTCCATACTTCTTAGGAATTTTTATGTGTTGCTTTTGGAAGAATAAGTATGTTGTGGAATGTGTGTAGTCATTTTGGGAGACTTGTTCTTTACGTAGGCAAAATTTCTTGTTCCAAATTGTTTGAAATAATATGTTTTGCTTGGATGGAATTTTTATGATGAGGATTAGCAAAGTTGGACTTATATTTGGGGGTTGTTCTATATTTTATGACTATCTTTGAATCAAACATGAGTGTGCTTTGCTCTTATGTCCCATTTGTAAATATTTTGTCAACTTGCTTTGCCATGTTGTTTCAATGGATGATTGGATGGGGTAGTGCACGAGAACATTTTGTATGATTGGCATTTTGGAAGGGTTTGTTTGCATGAGGCTTGAAGTTCAAATGTTAAGTTTTTAATTTTTGATACGCCTTTGCAACCACCCCGTGTGTCTCATGTTTTAGTTAAAACCATTTAACATCACATTCCTATTGTTTTGGAAGGTACTTAAGCCCGACGCTCCCCCTGCAAGAATGGTGCAAACACGTAGGGGATGACAAACGGGGGGAGCCCGAAGACGGCTCATGGATAAAGACGAGTTCCAAGATGAGGAGGTGCTCGACTTGTCCGAAGATGAGGAACAAGAGGACGATGAAGAACTTGAGGACGAAGAAGAAGAGGAGCAAGAGGATGCCGAGCCTAACAACAATCGTGCCCTCATGCCCCCTCTTAATATGGGGGCCAATGACCCCGCTATGGTGAATGTCTACTTGGAGGAGTATGAATATAGGAAGAGGTGGTTGAAGTTGGCTAGGGGTTTTCAAGTGGCCGCTACTCGATTTCTGGATGCTAACACAACAAGGAAATTGGGGATTCATGAGAGTGTGGTCGGGCTTTTACGATGAATTGGTTGGATGGATATTTTGGGGGAGAATGACTGGAAAACGTACCCCGTGCTTGTCCGTGAGTTTCTGTCCACTTTGAAGGTGAAGCAAACTCCATCCCGAGGGCCTGTTTCTTGCACTTTTCGACTTGCAAATAAAGACTGGAGGTTCACTATGGAGCGCCTCAACACAATGTTCCAAACCCCAACTAATGGGACCTTCCACCCTCACCCATCCTTCCGCTTCGATGATTTCCATGACTGTGTGGTGGAAGCAAACCCAAATTGTCTGCATTATGACTTTAGCAAGACAAAGGCCTCCCATTTGCCCAATCCTGTCTTCCGGTATATGCAGAAGCTTCTATCTTCTACTGTGCTTGCCCGCCAAGAGAATAGTGGACTTCGGACACAAGAGCTCTATATCCTTTGGTGTATGCTCAATGCTATTCCGGTGAACTTTGCCGCACATTTTCTCGTGCAATGTCAGAGACAAACAAACTCCAGGACGGGTACTCTTTGTGTGGGGGGCTTGATCACCCCAATTGCAGCCATGTTGGACATCGACTTGTCCAAATATCAATCTTGCCCCGGATCTCGAGCCCTCAACATGGAGCACCTCCGGAATGCTAAGTTTGTCAACTCCACATCCGCCCCATTTGATTTCCTCCTGACAAACAAGCGTCAGTTTCCGCTTCCAAATCCAGCTTTGACCAATGTCTCCACTTTTGATGAAAAGGAGAATTGGATGATGGATACACCGGCCCATCTTGCATTGATTACCACATCTGGAGGAACACCACGGAGGACACTGCAGACGGATGATGCTGGTGGGTCCACGTCACATGCTCAGCCGAGAGGAAGCCGCAGAACTAGGGAGGATGTTCAAGATGACCGCTTTGGCACTCTGGAGAACCTCATGCACGACATGACGGCTAACATGGGCACTATGCGGGTAGACATGAATTCTCGATTTAGAAAATGGCGGTCCGAGGTTGATACTCGTTTGACAGGGATGCAGGAGAGTTTTGATGCTCGCTTCACAGGTTTGGAGGAGGAGATCGGGACTCGTTTCACTGATATAAGTGCTGAGATTCAAGGCTTGCAGGGAAGTTTCACTACCTTCCAGTCAAACATGGAGAGCATGATGGGTCAGTGGATTGGGCAGGGAGCATCACATCAGCGCCCACCACAGTTGCCACCATATCAGCACTACCCTCCGTACCCGTATCCACCGTATCAGCCGCCATCGGATTCCACCCCACGCCGCCCTCCTGCTGATGAGTGATAGAGTCTGCCCCTCGATTTCGGTCCCACTATCTTTCCACTCAAATTTGTCCTTCCTTTGGAATGGAACAAGTTTGGGGGAGGGGGTATAAAGTGGTGACCGGTAATCGCCCTCTATCTCTCTTTATTTCATTTATCTGAACATTTGGGATGACTGTTATTAGGATTTAATATTTGGATTTAGTATGTTATGTTGGTTTGTCCGGATTTGTTTGGTTTCTAGGATCATTTCTATTTTATATATTTGGGGTCTGTAATAGTAAATGCTTGGATTAGGCTTTAATCGTGTGTGGTAATCTTTTTCCTGCTTGAGCTTGTGTTTATCTTGCTTAATATGGTGACGGAAACAGGGAAAGATAGATAGAGAAATCATGCTGAGCCTATGATGATTCTCTTCATATATGTGATTGTGCAAGAATATTGAAAAATGCATGCATAAGAAGGGTGTTAAGCCGAAATATCATTTGAGTTAAAAATCGTGGAAATTTGGCCTAATCTCCAGCCACTTGTGAGATTTGGGCCTATTTTGTTCTTTCAGGTGTGATTCGTCAATGATATTTGCATCTCTAGAACTTGCTTCATAACTTTCATGTATTCTATTTGTGCTTAAGAACTTGAAGATGACCTAAGGCGGTTTTTGTCAAAAAAAAAAAAAATTGAGCCTTATCCATTCATTCCTTTGAATTTATCCTTGTTAGCCCCGTTGAGCCTTTGGTGATTGATTTTTGTTGAATAGCCCGGGGTAGAGGGAATTTAAGGAATAAAGGGATTGTTGTTTCAAAAATCGTGGGAAGCAAAATTCGGATATAAAAATTTTTTGAAACAAGTTTCAAAGCCTAGAAGTGTGGGATTCAAAACCTTCCCCTTGAAATGAAAAACAAAATGGAAATCTCTAGAGTCGTGATGTTGAATTGAATTGAAAAAAAAAATCTTATGCCGACTTTAGTTTCTTGTGGAAGAATGTGTGAACCAATGTCTTTGGGGGAATGAATTAAAAGGAAAAGAAGAGACTAAGGATTATCCATCTTTTGCTTAAGCTTGCTCATTTTATGCGACATGGGTAGAAGAAAACTTTTAGTTTTACTAGGTATAGAATGCTGGTAGGATGTGGGAAAAGGACTTGGAGTCACTCCTACCTAAAAATTTCCCTACCCGTCCAAAGAGCCGAACGCTATAACCCTAAAGACCTATGTGATTCTTGTTTAAAGCACATTGGTGAATCATGTTGAGTTATTTTGCAAGCTTATGGTGGTATTCTTTTATTACTTGATGTTGAGTGAAAATTTGTCCCTTATCTTCATGTGTGAGGATCGCTGTGATAAGAAATTGCTTTTCAAGTATGAGTGGTCATTTTTCTCATGATTGTTACTCTTATGATATGAAGCTTTGAATTTGTTCTTTGCATGTGGATTGTTGATTAAAAAGCTGAGGCATTAGTGGTTATGTGTTTCCTTCTTGTCTTGATCTTTCCTTGTTCTTTCCAAATGCTTGTTTGAGGACAAACAAGAGTTCATGTTTGGGGGAGTTGACATGCTCGTATTTTAGTCCTAATCCGAGCATTATTTCGTATGTTTTTATATTGTTTTAGTTTGTTTAGTAATCATTTAGGGTAATGTTAGTCGTTAATTAGAATAAGTGTTCTTAACACCGATTATTTAGAAAACAGGTTTAAAATGAGCAACCCGGGACTCGAGGATCGAAGTGCGCATCGAAAGGGACCCGAAAGCTGGATCGGACGGGCGAGAAAGCACGAAGACCGAGTCGGAATCGGGAGGCAGGGCAGGGCCTGCAACGCGGCGCGACCCGGGCCTGGGGCGCGACCCGCGGCTCGACGTCCGCAGCGTGATTTCTCTCACCTGCAACGCGGCGCGACCCAGACCCGGGCCAGCTCGGGTCGCGACTCACTCCACGCGGCGCGAGCCAAGGGCGCGACTGGCCCCGTGTCGCGCCCCTGTGTCTTGTTTTCGGGAATATCCAGATTTTTGTCCCATTTTTGTTATCATAGTATAAAAGCCATCCTTAGTTCGAAAATGGAGAACACTTTTTTTATATTTTTGCCAATTTTAGAGTAAGAAAGAGTGGAGAGTTTGGTGTATGGAAGATTCAAGAAGTTCTTGAAGTTTTTGAAGATCTATATTCAAGTTTTTGGGTTTTTTCTCCTCCTCTACTATGTTTATCTTTTATGTGATGTTTTTCTCTATTATGATTATGGATAGCTAAATTTTTAGGCATCTAGGGTTTTGTGATTTGGTGATGGATTTGTAAATTAAACATGGGTTATTGCTTAATCTTCCCCTTCTTTCTCATAAATCATGATTTGATTGCTTCTATTCTTTGATTGGCCATCTTAGGATAGAATTTGGTGTATAGTTGAGTTCGAGAGAATCAATTGTGCATGGGTAAATGATTTATGGTTTCAATTTTACATTAGATCGAGAGATTAATGTTTAATTGATGTTTGTTGATTGATTGTGCTTGATTAAGTTAAATTACAATTTAGCCCTAGAGATAGGGAAATTGGGTTTAATTGAAAGGTCTTAGTTGCTCGAGAGAGGGCTTCGACTAAATTTGATATCAATTGTTGTTTGGGGAGATTATGCATAAATCCATTGTGTAATGAACAAATTTTCACTAATGAACAATGCCCTAGAGCCATTATTTCTCATTGAGATCTTTATTAAGCTTTTACTCTCGTTTATTCCTTTTGTGTTGCTATCTTTTTGTTTAATATTGCAAATCTTATTTTTCTAGTTAATTCTCCAACAAAATTTCAAATGGTTTGACTAGTGAAAATGTTCGATGTGATGGTACTTGTAGACTCGTTTATGCATCTAGTTCCCCGTGTTCGACCCGATCTCCTATGCTTCTTATGTTCACTTGCATAATTGAGATTTGGTAAATTAAAGCTTGTGGTTGATTAAATCGTTGTGAAAGAAAAAAATCTCACCAGTAAATAACAACCAAGGATCCCAGATGCCCTTGAGGGCAGGTCAGGTATCCAGGTACAAAACTTGAAATACTATCATTTTCTCATTGCAGACTTCAACCCAGATCCATTTTAAGGAATCTCTTGCAGGCCTCCAGTTTTACAACTGGAAGACACTTAGTGCCCATATATGCAGGGTTGAATTCTGAAGGGATTTTGTCCAGTAGCACTTCACCTTTTTCCATAATATCTCTGATAAAGTGGAATCTCACATCTATGTATTTTCTCCTGTAATGAAACACAGGGTTCTTGCACAATTGTATAGCAGATTGACTGTCAGAGTAAAGCAATGATTTATCATCAATAAATTTTATTTCAGACAGCACACCATTGAGCCAAATGGCTTCTTTCACAGCCTCAGTTGCACCAATATATTCAGACTTAGTGGAGGATAATGCAATAATGCTTTGTAATTGAGATTTCCAACTAATGCAAGAATCACATAATGTAAACACAGAAGAGGTTGTTGACTTTCTTTGGTCCCTGTCATTTGCATAGTTAGAGTCAACATATCTCACATATTTCACACCATCAGCAGACTTAGAAAAGGTTAAACCACTAGTTATAGTGGATTTCAAATATCTCAGAAGCCATTTCAAAGCTTCCCAATGAGGCATCCCAAGATTAGCCATGTATCTACTCAAACAAGAGACAACATAAGCAATATCAGGTCTTATGCTAATCATTAAATACATCACAGAACCAATGACATTAGCATAAGGAACATCTTGCATATCATTTATCTCAGACTCATTCTTAGGGGATTGGTCTTTACTTAGCACAAAATGAGATGCAAGAGGCACAGAGACCAAGTTTACAATTTTCCATGTTAAATTTCTTTAGCACTTAATAAACATAAGCAGTTTGATGCAGCACAAGGGTGTGATTCTTCCTATCTCTGTCAATATTCATACCAATGATCTTTTTAGCATCACCAAAATCTTTCATATCAAAATTGGCACATAAACAACTCTGAACATGCTTAACAGTTTTCAAACATGGACTAATCAAGAGCATATCATCCACATAGAGCAGGAGAAACATTGGTACTTTAGATTGCATGTAATACAAGCAATGATCAAATTTGCTTCTAGTGAAGTTCATGTTTTGCATACACTTGTCAAATTTAATGTTCCACTGCCTAGGGGATTGCTTTAGGCCATACAAAGATTTCTTAAGCAAACAGACATGACTTGGAAATGATTTATCAATAAAGCCCTTAGGCTAATGCATGCATATATTGTTTTCAAATTCACCATGCAAAAAAGCTGTAGTCACATCCATCTGCTTAAGTTCCCAATCAAAGTGAGCAACCAGAGCAAACATAATTCTAACAGTTGTAAATTTGACCACATGAGTAAATATTTCATTGTAATCAATTCCTTCTTTCTGTGTAAAACCCTTGGCAACAAGTCTGGCTTTGTATCTTACATTATCAATATCTTGCTTAATTTTAAACAACCATTTGCACTCAATAACAGAACAGTTTTCAGGTTTTTCAATAAGGATCCAGGTGTTGTTATCATGCAGAGATTTGATCTCACAATTCATAGCAGCAAGCCATTTATCAGACTCAAGGGAGTTCACAGCTTCAGAGAAGGTTTTAGGTTCAAATTTATCAACATTACTGAACATATTGAAAGCATATAGAGATAAGTTATAATCATCATATCTTGCAGGCAATCTCACATTTCTTCTAGGTCTATTCCTTGCAAGTTGATAATTACTTAAGTTCTCAGGTTCAGAAACAGGTTCAGAAGCATTCTCAGGCTCATTTTCATAATTAGAACTAGTCTTAGTATCTGACACAATCATATTATCAGCAGGTTCATTTTCAGATTCATTATTTGACACAGAATCATTCACATCAATGTCATCAGTCACAGTTTCATGCATGTTTTCAATATCATTGTTCTGCATGTCAAGATCAGGAAGCACATGGGTGGGATCATCCACCTTACTAGGAATATCTGGAGAAAACAAGAAATCATAAAATTTTTGATTCAGATTATGAAATTTCTCCACCTCACTTGGAGTAGCAGAAGGTAAAGTTTTAGACAAGCATGGAAAATCAAGTTCATTAAACAACACATCTCTGCTTATGCATGATTTAAACCCAGACACACTTTTATCCCAAAGTCTATAACCTTTAACACCTTCAGGATGTCCAAGGAACACAGATTTTCTTGCCTGAGGTTCAAGTTTACTCAATTTCTGATGCACATAAGCAGCACAACCAAATATTCTCAGATTGTTCAAGCACACTGGTTTATTTAAGAACACAGATTCAGACAATTTTCCATGCAGAGGAACAGAAGGGGATCTATTAATGAGATAGCATGCAATCATGAGAGCTTCACCCCAGAATTTTTTTCCTAATCCAGATGCAATCAACAAACTCCTAACTCTCTCAAGGAGAGTTCTATTCATTCTTTCAGCCACTCCATTCTACTGAGAACTGTAAGGAACATACTTATGTCTTTTTATGCCTCTTACAGAGCACCAGTTATCCATAGCTTGATTACAAAATTCCAATCCATTATCAGTTCTAAGATATTTAATTTTCTTTCCAGTCTGATTCTGAATTTCAACAGCCCATTTAGAAAATTTAGTGAACACATCAAACTTATTTTTATCAGGAATACCCATATTTTTCTAGAGAAATCATCAATAATAGATAAGAAAAACACATTACCACCATGGATGGGCTCCTTAGAATGGCCCCATACATCAGCATGCAGATATTCTAATATCACAGAACTAACATGTTTCCCAGGATAAGACATAGTAACAGGCAAATGCATTTTATGATGTTTACCCAAAACACAAGGCTCACAGAATGACATGCTTGTTTTTTTATCATTACCAAAGGAAACAAATTTATGCAGAATTTTAAGCCCTCTATTACTCATATGCCCTAGTCTAGCATGCCATAGTTTAGTTTTATCTTCTTGCACAGCATTAACAACAGGCAGAGGTACAGACTCAGCTTGAACAACATATAAGTCTCATTTTCTAGGAGCATTGAAATACAGCATGGAATCTTTTTCAAATTTAAATCTCAGGTAATTCATAGATCCATCAAGCATGTTATCAGCAATCTTTAGACATAGATATCAAACTGAATTTCAATTTAGGCACATATCTGACATCATTTAATGTGAGCATGCTTCCATTCTCAAATTTCAAACATATATCTTCCCTTCTAAGGATTTCACAATTTTAACCATCAGCCAATGCAACATGCCCAGAAGTCATATAGTGCAGGTTGTGAAACATGTGTTTAAATGGTGTAATATGAAAAGTGCAACCAGAATCAATCAGCCACTCATTATTATGCACATTCTTGGAGACAACATTAGTATAATTGATGAATTGGAAGTCATAAGCATCATGAACCATATAAATACCATAATCATCATACACATTGTTTGCATGATGTTTGGGCTCATAATTTTTGTTTCTTTTTGGTTGCTTGCATCTGT
Organism: Perilla frutescens; assembly: GCA_026008535.1. Classification (NCBI taxonomy): domain Eukaryota; kingdom Viridiplantae; phylum Streptophyta; class Magnoliopsida; order Lamiales; family Lamiaceae; genus Perilla; species Perilla frutescens. The sequence goes on along the minus strand of BRKX01000010.1, from coordinate 44,663,768 downwards.
TAGAGAAGTGACCTGGTTTACCACAGTTCCAGTATGTTTTCCTAGGCTTCTGGTCAAAGTTATGATTGTGAGCATGATTAGGAGCATGATTGGGTACATGAACATGATTATGAGCATAGTTAGAAGCATGATTAGAAGCATGGGTATGATTATGAGCATAATCTTGATTCTGATGTTGATTTTGTCCTAGTTGCATTTCTCTTCTATGTCTTTCAGCAGCAAGCACACTAGGATTCTTAGGATTCAAGGATTTATTGAAGCCATGATGATGATTTTTGTTATTATTTCTGTTCACATACATGATTTCATTATGCAGAGGCTGGGATTTTCATTTTTCTCATTTTACTTTCTTTTGCTTTCAGGCCAGTAACAATCATATCACAATTCACCTTAGAACTACCATATTTAAGAGCAGATTTTACTTCAGCAAAAGATTCAGGAATAGAACCAAACAACACTTGAGGAGCATATTTTTCAAGGGAATCATCACCAGCAAGTTTCAGATCTTGCAACAATTTATAAAACTCATCCATATTTGCATCTATATCCTTAGAAACATCCATTTGAAAAGACATAAATTGATTTTGTAAAGACCACACAGATTCTTCAGAGGCAGCAACATATAAAGATATCAAATTATCCCATAGATCTTTTGCACATTTATGGTGGGACACTTTTCTAACCACAGTACTGCACATATTCAACAAGATAGTGGCCTTAGCACTATCATTCATTTTATGCAATTTTTCATCTTCCACAGATGCATCAATTTTAGTAGAAATTCCTTTATTAATCTTTTCCTTTATCAAGATACATTCAATCTTGGTTTTCCAGTCCTGAAAATCATCTCTTCCATTAAAAGGAACCATATTCAAATTATTCATGATGAATGCAGGTACAGAAACAACTGAAAACCAGGAATCCACCACAGATTACTTAGAACACAGCAAAACACCCACAGGAGTGCCCAAAAGGCCAAAAAACATAACAGAACACTCACAAATCCAGGAGATAAAACTCCAAAACACTGAAACAAATACTCCGGGGAATATAGTGCTGAGGCTAGCCCAGTTCTCAGCACAGATTTATCTGTGGAGCAAGGGGTCACTCAGGACAATCCCAACACTTGTTTTAGTTACTGACTCAATTTACAAAGTCAGTTCCTCAGCAACTTCACCAACAAGAAGTTTCACCAGGTTTTCATCACCAAACACTCACAGAGCAAAGACAGAAATGAATATTACCAGGTCTAAAGAATCATATATACACAAAACCACCCAGAAGCACAGTAAACACCCAGAAAACTCTAAATAATCCCTTATCTAACCCAATTATTCAGGCAACTCACACGAGGAGACCCAAAGGGGAATCCAGATGATCTGGACCGTAAGCTGGTGTTAGGAAATGGCGTGGAATACCAAGGAATCACTTAGAGATAGAACACAAAAGCCAGAAACACGCGGAAACAGATAGGAGGATCGCTAGATACAACATTGAGGAGCTAAGGTTTCAGAGTTATACTAGAGTCGACTCTCCCAAGCAGGGGAGAGGCTGGACTCACCTGAAATAGTCTTGCCCATTGGGGGCGAATCGGTGTGGCCCTTACCGGCGACGGCCGACGGGGTGAGGTGAATAGAGGTTGGAGGGTGCCCCTGGCTAGGTTCCCGTGGCTCTGATACCACTATTGGGTATCAAGCCTAGCCGGGGGATTCACCACTTGGTTCCCAACCTCTTCGGTTCGCACTCACGATTGCTCAAGCAACCTGAGATCACACCTTGAAGGGTCAGTCTCCTAGAGTCTCAGATTGAAGCTTATTCACAGACTCGTGGCTTATTTCATCAAGTGAGACAATCTGCAACACAGTAGAGTTAGAACTCGAGCAGCGGAACCAGAAAAAGGAACAGAAGCTAGTAAGCACAGAGAGCAGTAAATAAAATATGAAATAATGAAAATAGTGAGTTGAGAAGTTGGGAAATATGTGTCTCGTGGACACTAGGCTCAGATCTTTCCCGTCGGGGGCACTGCAACTTTCAACGACACGGACTCAGGCCACAAAGGGGTTAAATAGTGGGATTTGGTGGCTTTGAAGCCCTCTAAATCACTCTCACAGGGTAGGGCTCACACTTGCTCTCACCACACAGCAACTCAGGGATCCAAGATGCAGGATTTCGGCCAAAGAATGGAGAAGAAAGCTTTACAAAGCTCAAGGAGTGTAGAGATCAGAGGTAGGGCTTAATGAGAGATGAAACGGCGCGAGAGATTAATAGAGAGAGGGAGAGATCAGATTAAGTAATTTAGGGTTAGGGTGTGATATATAGTAAATTAGGTTTAATAGGTAAACGGGCTAGCAACTGGGCCAAGAGAAATAAAGAGAAATGGGCCGTGAGAGATAAAATTAAAGGGCAATGGGCCAATCACCATAGAACTAATTTATGCGGATCTATAAAAAATTATAAAATTAAATATAATATAATATGTGTGGAGAATAAATTATATAATAGTGAAATTATATTTTACTTTTTTTCTTGTTTGTTATGGTTGATATGATGGAGAAATAATTGGTGGGGAATTATTCGATGTGGATGAAAAATTGTATTGGTACAATACTATTGAAATGAATGTAATATATTATATATGAATAATTAATTATAGGGCAAAAATCCAAATTTGATCGCATAACTATTTGCGTATGAGTATTTTGGTCCATGTTTACCTTTTTGGTTCAAAGTGATCCCATAACTATTTTAAAGGTTCAATTTGGTCCATGTTTTTAAACGTTCAATTTGGTCCCTTTTTTGGTTCAAAGTGATCAAATTGAACGTTTAAAATAGTTATGAGATCACTTTGAACCAAAAAGATAAACAGAGATCAAAGTTCATGCAAATAATTATATGATCAAATTAGACATTTGCCTATTAATTATATAATGATTCATGGAGAAGTAATTTTGATTATTGATAAAGAACTTCTTAATTAAACCATTTAGTTAGCTTATAATCTTTCTATAAATTCAAGTGAAAAGGTATAAAAACACAAGTCTATTGAAATAATATTTAAATTATAAAATATAATATATTATATGTGGAGAATTAATTTTATAATATATTATATTTATTACCGCGAGCTTATATTTTTTATTTTTGTTTTTGTTTAATTTGTTATGGTTGATATGATAGAGAAATAATCGGTGTAGAATTAATTCATGTGGATGAAGAATTGGCTACAATACTATTGAAATAATTATGATGCATTATATGTGAATAAGTAATTATATAATATTGTACAATATTATTTTATCTTTAAATGAAGTGTAGATTACAGATATAATAGACAAATCATATTTTGTAAAAAATCAAAACATTTTTTATATAGGTGTCTTCAACATTCAATATTATAGTGCATGTTTAATGTTAAGAGAACATTCAACACAACAACATGCATCGGAAAAATAATAAAAATGTGCATTAAACATTCATCGGCAAATAATTTGACTAAATATGAATATGAATTACAAACAAAAATAGAGAGCAATCAACTTCGCTTACTATTTGGGTCAATTGTTATTAATTGCATGCCGATGTGCAACTCTATTATTTCATTCCACCAACTCCGCCTATAATTAATTGGTTCACTGCCACTTCAAGAGACATACATACCCTCCTTTCTTTCTTCCCTTTATATTTTCTTTTTGCATGATTTTTTTAGAGGAAAAAATTATTTTAGCCACAAACTTTAAAATATATTTATTTTAGTCAGTAAATTTTAAACAGATTTATTTTAGTCATTTTAGTTATTTTAGTAATTCTGGCTAAAAAACATATATTTAAAAGTTAGTGGCTAAATTAAGTTTTTTAAAAGTTTGACCGGCTAGTTTTATATATTTCCATTTTTTTTTATATATACCGTTCCTTTAATATATTTTTGTCCACCCGCGATTATTTGAATGTGTGTAACCCAGTCCTTTTTCGGATAAATTCCCCATGCACAACGGTGTTACATTTCGTGCGTCATAACTAATTTTTTTTATTTATTTCTTAATTTTTTTTAATATATTCTGATTGGTAAAAGATGAATCCTAAATAAAAAATTTAAATTAAATTAAATCATTATAAATAAAAAATAAAAAAAATGAAGTTTTGACAGAAGAGATGCTACAGAGAATGTGGTTTGGTCATTTTTCCCAAAGAAATTAAATTAAACCATATCTTTCAAACTGCCAGAATCAACTTAGTACAATATATATATCTGGAGTTGAACAAAATTCCAGCAATAAATTACATAAAGTTGATAAACTGGAATATAAATCAAAACAATAAAAAAATATATATGCACCCAAAAGAACCCAAAAATTATCACTTGAATGTAATAATATAATAACACAAATTTACAAAATTACACTCCATCAGATGGTATAAAATATAAAACTTTCAAAGTATGATTTACAGAATTCACATTGCATATTATGTCATTTAGCAAGGTTAGTCTCTGCAAGTTCTGAGTTTGTATACATGGACAGTCTACAGAATCATAACTACGCTCTGATATCACTGTGTAACATCCACCCCAATAAAATAAATTAAAATATAAATTGATTGTAAAAATGTGGGTGAGCCATCTCTTTATAAAATATAAGCATGTACTTTTCTATTAAAAAAATGTTAAACATTAAAAATTTAGGTTAACATATGGTGCATATAAAGTGATCGATAATTATAAATGTATAATTTACTAAAGCGTATAAAGAAATTATTGATTTCTTTGTAGAAAATATACTAAGAATATCTAGATAAATTTGAATTCAAACCTACGACATCTAAGCAGCAAATTAAAATAGAATAAAAAATATGACAACAGGCATTTTCCGTCGCCTTTTTTATTTTTATTTTTTGAATAATAAGGCGACGGACCATTTCTGTCGCCTTTTTTTTAATATAATTGTTTTTCCAAAAAAAGGCGATGGACATATTCCATTGCCTTATTTTTTTTTATTTAAGAATTAATTTTATAATATGGTGATGAAAAGTTTCCGTCGCCTGATTTCTGATTATTTTTTTTATTTTTAATATAGTATGTAAATCAAGAATATATATTTTATGGTATTTTTTACTCTATTGTGACAACCAATATAAAATTAATATCTCTATATAATGGGTGTACATTTTACAACATGAATAACTCAGTCTTAAATATAAAAAATGAATATATCACTAAATTTTATTATTTTTAATAATTAACATTAGAAAAAAACCTAAAATTTTTGTACAAATATTAAGTTTCATATTTGATGCTTTTCAACATATGTATTATAAACATGTATAGAATAATTCATATTGGAAACTACAATTTTCTATTATTTTAACTATATATAAGGGGAAATTTTGTTTAGAACAATGTGTTGGATTCAATTAATAATTTCATAAAACCATGTATAAAAGAATACAATTAGAATGTAGACTTAGTTATCAAATTTGGGCATATGATAGTTTATTTCTATAAGTACCTTTAGGGCATGTTTGGTTGATAAGAAAGTAAAATTATTAGAGAATAAGATTTATGAATGTGATTCTGAAGAAAATGAATTATAACAAATATTTTTTTTTTATCTCGTGTTTGGAACATAACAAGAAAATTGTAAGGATTCTCATTTCAGTATTTGATTCAAACAAAATAGATAGGAAACAAAATACCTAAAATATCTATTATCAATTTCATATTGACAATAATTTTTATAATTTTTAAGATATGAACAATATAGTTTATAATTCTGCAAATATAATTATATATATATATATATATATATTTCTTTCGCCAAAGTAATTCGAAGACAAAGTGTTATTTAAATATAAATCAAAATAAATTATATGAGTACAAAATAATAAATAATCAGGATGATTATTTCGTTATTTTAGGTTAATATAAATATTATTGTTGATTCTACAGCTGAGTCATTCATCGTCTTGAGATCGTTATTCCCCTACCATCAATTGTAAAAAATGGTTGCTGGAATGATGAAATTTTAGTTGGAAACCCATCGACAAGAAAAAAAAACTATTTTTTTCATTTTTTTTATTTTTCATTTTTCATGTCAAAACTCATCAATCCAAAATTAATAATAACCTATAAAAAATAAAATAATGAAAATCTACAAAATTTCATATTTAGAACTTTTCCATATTTCTTTGTTAAAAATTTATGAATTCAAAATTTAACAATAATTTAGAAAAAAAATAAAATATAATTAATGAAAAACTCAAAGAATGAAATGGCCATGCACAAAATTCCCAAGGTGAATTAATCAGAATACTGACCTTGGACTATTACTTTCTCAAAGTCCATTAAAATTGAACCAAACACACAAATTTAAAAATAATGAATCAGATTACTTTCGTAGGCGAGATTCCATGTCAACCAAATGGTCCATTATTGTATTTTTAAAGGGTTTGACACTCGTATCAAGAAAAAAGAATTGATGACCGATTGTTAAATTTGGCCACACCTTTTTCCCTATGGTTGATGGGTATTACTTGATAGGGTAGCATACCCATATATAACATAAAAGCTATAGTTACTTTAGTAGGATCCTTATTTTTTATATATTATATTTTTAATCTCGTTTTCCTACTTACAAATTTTAAGTTAACAATTAGTCAATATAATATAATGCATGCTTTGGATTTTAAAATTACTTTGATTTCTTTAATGACGTTATAGATATATATCATTAGTTAGGATGAATTATTAGAAGATGAATGTTTTAAAAAAATTAACAGTTGTAATATTATTAATTATTAAGAGCACTTGTCCGCGAGGAAGACATTCAAGCCATAGAGACCCATGTGTAAAAGAACATATCTTTCAGCTAGCTTTCTGCAATTGATTCGTGTCATTATGCTCATTTAGTACATTTTAGTATATTGCATTTATGGTGGAGTATTTCATTAGATAATTACATAATTATCATGAAAATGATCATTAGAAAATTATGTATAATTTATTTATTTTACAAGAGCCTAATACTAATTTTATAACGACATATACATATTTATCCAAATAAAAGTAGATATTTATTGTATTTTTTGGAAGATAAATAAAAAACAAATCAAAAGTGTCATTTGCATATTATTCTTTATTTTTTATACACATATAAATTAATTAAATTTAAGAGAAAACTTTTCAACATTTGATTAAGAAATTATTGAAAATAATAAACATTATGACAAAAATGAAATGCAATGTAAAATGCACTTATTAAGATTTATTTGTTAAAAACATAACATTTCTTTATGTAAATAACCATCTCTTTTCCTTTGTTATAATTAAAAAAATAAATTACACTATTTGAAAATTGTTCAAACAAGATCATCGCTCAATCATTATATTTTTTAAATTTATATAATTTTGAAGTTTTTTTTCTCTTTTTATACAAATTTGAATTGACAAAAACTTGTATGAGACCGTATAACAGGCCGCTTACGCTAGACGGGTCAAATAAAATCCAAACCCATCCCAAACCCGCCCAAAACCTGCCCCCAAGCCCATTTTCGCGCTCAGGCACGTGTCTTACGCGCGCCCCCATGCGCAGCCACTGGAAGTGATATATCATTAGATATAAATTGAGCGAAATATCATTACCTATTAAGTGAAGTATCATTAGATATTAAGTATAAATTTGGCAAAATATCATTAACTATTAAGTGAAATATCATTAGATATATATTTGGTGAGTATCATTAACTGTCTATGAAGTATCATTAATTACGGATGAAGTATCATTAATTCGGAAGTGGAGTATAATATGATATTATTGATGATTAAACATTAATTATCAAATCCAGAATAGATAAATGTCATTAACTATGAGTGGAGTATCATTAACTCAAGTATCATTATTTATGGGTGAAGTATCATTAACTCATATGTGAGTATCATTATTTATGGGTGAAGTATCATTAACTCACATGTGAGTATCATTATTTATATATAGGTGAAGATATCATTATTTATGGCTGAAGTATCATCACCTATGGAGTGGAGTTTCATTACTATGGAAAAAAGTATCATTAATTAAAGGGTTAATTGCAAGAAAAAACACAACCTTTCATCATATTTGCAATTTTAACACCACCTTTAAAATGTTGCAAAAATAACACAACCTTTCACATTTGTAGCAATTTCAACATCGACCCAATTTTCCGGCAAACGGAATGTTGATGTGGATTTTTCTTTTCCACTTGTAATTATCATTTAATTTTTTTTTCCACATGGATTTTAACATTTTTTTTACTATTCACATTTTATTAGAGCCACTCTTATCTGCTCTCTTTCCACTACCAAACGAGTACATGTTCAGATTTTTATCAATTATTTGAGCTTTTTTTTCAACAGATACAATAATCAATGAACATTAGTTTCATATTAAAGAAAAAAAAAACCATGAATGCACCATAAATTCATCAACAAATATTTTTCATTACGTGGCATCCACAAATTAGACAAAAGTACCCAATACTTAACCAATCCATAAATTAGTTCAAAACAAATCCATAAGTTTTTATCCAAATATTTGACAAAAAGTTAAAGACTGGGTAACTAGCTAGACGTCATTTTCCTATGTTTGCAAAACACCCCCTGCATGGCCTGAAGTCGAACCACCATCATGGCCAGAAGTCGAACCAGAACCATTGCCTAAAGTCGGCCCAGCACCGCGTCCTCTTGAAGCACCCCGACCTCTAGTCCCTCCTCGGCCTCTTGAATTGAAACCTGGTTCAAATACAGAGTTCATGTGTCGAACTCTATTATCGTCTGGCATCTGCAAACAAAATTAAATGTAACCAATCAAACTTCAGACAAAAAGATTCCTTAGCAATAATTGAGTAGGATATAACTTTTATACCCTTGCGTAAATGTTTCCAGTTCCTGCAAATTCCATTATACCAAATCCTGATCTTACCTATACCATCAAATCACACAAGTAAATACATTTGAATTGAACATAACTGAAAAATTAAGCATTAAAGTTATATTCTTTCAAGTAATATCACCAGTCTCTTCTCTCTTCGAGTTTGTATATTTCGTTGTGGTTGCTGGTTTGGATTGGAGGGTTTTGAGGCTCTCTTTCTCGGGTTTATATTCTGCACATTTTCATTAGCTATTGTTTCTTTTCGCGGCCTTCCTCTTTTTACCTGCAATAATACATTTAAGAATTTAAAAAAATTATGTGATAATCGAAACAATATTTCAAAATTAGAGCTTACTCTTGTAGTCGATGGTATGTTGACCGCTTCATTTTTACAAGTTCTTTTATTATGCCCAACTTGCAAACAACGTCGGCATGTCATCTGCATTCCAAATCGATGAAGTTTGGTCTGACTCAAGCATTCTTTTTCCTCAACACCTCTTTTTCTTTTTTTCTTCGGTCGCCCAGACATCTTTCGAACTAGAGGTGGTAGAACAGGATAACCATCCGCATGAGGCCACATGGTTGGACCATTAGTTGGTTCTATTCCATATTTGTATGCCTCAATATACTTCATCACCGTGTAACACTCAGAAACAAAGTCTGATGGTTCTTCCTTTAGGAAAGTAATTGCAGATATAGCATGAATGCATGGGATTCCAGTGAGATCCCAAGCTCTACATGAGCATTTCTTGCCTGGCATATCAACTATAAATTGATTTTGACGGTGACATACCTCAAACTTACCTTGCAAAGCTGGTGTACACGTGCAATGTCTGCTCTCTAATTTTAGATCCTCAAGCTTCTCATGAATTTTTGGGCACAATCTATCAGTTACATCACTTATTGCTGCCAACTTAGTGTACTGTCTTAGCATCAATTGTTTTCTAATTGCCTCTAGCATTTCAGTTAGAGGCTTTTCACGTGCTTGTAATATGAACCCATTGAAAGTTTCTGACATGTTATTAACAATCGTATCACATAAGGGAAAAGTTGAGATGTATGCCTTACAAAACCTTTGAGGTTCTCTATTCAGAAAATCCAAGTATGCAGCCTCATCTTCAGCCTTCAAATCTTCTAATGCCAACTTATACTTTGCAAGATATGTACTTCTAGATAATTTCCAAAAAATGTTCTTCAATGTTAGACCTTTGAAAGTCTTTTTCCAATTACAGTAGACATGTCTTGCATAATTTCTATGCTCAGCATGTGGAGCCAAATCAGCAACATCATTTATTAGACCCTGCAATAAAATCGTGTGTGTTAAACACCATGTATAAATTGACAATAATTAATTCATCTATATATAATACAAACCTTCTGCTGGTCACTAATGATTGTAAGTCCTAGACCATCTCCAATGCCCAACTCCTCAAACAATATTTTCAAGAACCAGCTCCAACAACTCTGATTCTCAATTTCTACTACAACCCAAGCAATAGGATACATCTGGTTGTTCCCATCTTTCCCAACAGCTGACAAGAGCATACCACCCAAGATTGTCTTTAGAAAGCATCCATCAAGCCCTATCACTAGCCTACATCCACCTAAAAATCCTTTCTTCAGTGCACTCAAGCCAACATAAAATGATTTAAATACTCCATTATCCCCCAGCTCTAGTTCAAACCTGCCTTCCGGATCTACTCTTAACAATTCAGCAACATAATTTCTCACTTTTGCATAATGGTCTGTAAGTGTTCCACGTAACTTAGTTAGAGCTTTCCACCTAGCTCTATATAGCCTCCACCTTGACACTTGACAAGCAAATCGTTTCATTATGTCAAGTTCTAACTCCTTGATTGTAGTGTGAGGCCTTTCTCTAAATGTCTCCAAGTACTCATTTGCTATCCATTCAGCGGTTGCTTGTTTATTGTGAATCTCTCGCGGACAAGTATGTTTCAGGGAGACCCTCTTAAGTATAAATACGCGATCTCGTTTGACAAAACTCCCATAGCATCCTCATCCACATTTTGGTATGCAGCTAGCTTCACATTGATGTTTATTGGATCTTGTGAAATGAATTGGATAGCCATGCTCCAGTGAGATAGTTTGAATAGCATGTTTGCACTGATAAGCATTATCAAATCTCATACCAATCTGTAATTGCAGTTCCTTGTGATCGCATTTTGGATCATAAGTCGTCCTCACCATTTTTTTTCTTTTTCCAGAGCCTTCATCCATACTCTCTTCACTAGAGTCAGAATCAATCTCCCCATTTGAGTCTTCATAATCTGAAGTAAAATCTATTCTCACATTAAGAGATCGTATTGGTATCTGTTTTTCATTCATCTTATAGATATTATTTCTAATTCTGGCATCAATATATTCTTCGTCATCTGAAGCTAATTCGGTATCGCTCAACCCATCATCAGTGTCACTTTCAGATTCTGGAACATAGTTAATATCTTCTCTGGAACTTAAGCCAAAATCATCTGCATTCCCAGCCTCATCTTCACTGCCACAATAACTCTCATCTCCACTACTTTCAACCAACTCTTCTTTAGTCATCTCATTCTCGCTATCCACATACACATTAACATGCTTGGACCCCTTCCACACCTCATAGACACATTCAACAACATCTTTATCATTATTTATAGCCTTGTAGTTGTTGGTTTTACGATCTTTGAACCACAAACTATAACAAGAATTGTACCCCAGTTTCTCCACCTCTCCTATCAAATCACAATAGCCAAATCTATCAACATCTAAACCATGCTTGCTTGTTATTCGATCACCCTGGTACTCATAGTCATCTTCCAAAGGAATAAATTTTCCACCGTGATGAAAGTATATAGAAAATAAAGTCCTGAAAAATGATTAAAATATAAATTTTCCACCATGATGAAAGTATTTTTTTTTAGCATGCTTATTCATGGTGATGAAAAATACAGAAAAGAGAACTTACATGTGTATATTATCGCAACAGATATACTCCCAATCGAAGTTTGCCCAACTGCAACTATGTTCACGTGACTACTTCCTTCTTTCTCGTGGCCACCAAGCTATATTTTAATCTTCAGGACCACCATTCTTGTCGGGCATATTTGTATCTCTTGTGTTCTAGGGTTTTGAGGTATTAGAATTAACTCAAAGTGTTGGGCGTGCTGGAGACTCACGGTCTTCTTAAATGAAAAGTAGTAGTTTTTTTTATATTAAATCTGTGGAAAATAAAATTAAATCATAAATACATGTGGAATAAAAAAATTCCACATCAGAATTCCGGTGGTCGGAAAATTTGGACGATGTTTAATTTGCAACAAATCGAAAGGTGATGTTATTATTGCAACATTTTACGCTAGACGGGTCAAATCGAAAGGTGATGTTATTTTTGAATTGACAAAAACTTGTATGAGACCGTATAACAGGCCGCTTACGCTAGACAGGTCAAATAAAATCCAAACCCATCCCAAACCCGCCCAAAACCTGTCCCTAAGCCCATTTTCGCGCTCAGGCACGTGTCTTACGCGCGCCCCCATGCGCAGCCACTGGAAGTGATATATCATTAGATATAAATTGAGCGAAATATCATTACCTATTAAGTGAAGTATCATTAGATATTAAGTATAAATTTGGCAAAATATCATTAACTATTAAGTGAAATATCATTAGATATATATATTTGGTGAGTATCATTAACTGTCTATGAAGTATCATTAATTACGGATGAAGTATCATTAATTCGGAAGTGGAGTATAATATGATATTATTGATGATTAAACATTAATTATCAAATCCAGAATAGATAAATGTCATTAACTATGAGTGGAGTATCATTATCTCAAGTATCATTATTTATGGGTGAAGTATCATTAACTCACATGTGAGTATCATTATTTATGGGTGAAGTATCATTAACTCACATGTGAGTATCATTATTTATATATAGGTGAAGATATCATTATTTATGGCTGAAGTATCATCACCTATGGAGTGGAGTTTCATTACTATGGAAAAAAGTATCATTAATTAAAAAAGAAAGTATCAATAATTACAAAAGAAAAGTGTTAGTTTAAAACATAATCTCAAATTGAGAATCTGGTCTATGAGTACAATAAAAACTCATTCTTGAGTAAAAAAAATTATTTCATTATCATAAAGAAAAATACTATTGATTACAAAATAAAGTATCACTAATTACAAAAGAAAGTAATACTAATTACAAATAAAAGTATCACTAAAAATCTCAGATTCTATAAATTAATTAAGGCGGTGTTGATGGTGTCAAGCGTGGCAAATTGTTTAGCTTCGTCCCGATTCCTGCAGGTTGAGAATACAAGATGAATTACAATCTGAAGAAAATTTAGTAAAGCACAAACTTGAATAATATAAGAAATGGGAGCTTATAGAAAAACACAAGAATCCAATTCCACATCTAAGACGTAAAAGTTAAGACCAAACAAAAGCCAACACCTTGGATGATACATCAATCCCTCTCAATATGACAGCTAATCTAGTGCAGATTCTGATATTCCAAAAAGAAGAAAAAAAAAGAAAAAACAGTAACATTCTCCAATCGATTAAGATAAACAAATGCAAAACAAGCGTAGAGGGGAAAAATGAAAAAGCAAAGGGCAAAGACGCAGTGAAGAAAAACAAAAATAAAACAACAGAAATTTCAGGATCTAGAATCTAAAATAATGATACGGAAGAAGATTGAATGAAAAATCTGTCAAATTAGATCTCAAACATACGAGGAGATTCATGTAGTGATCTGCGTCGAAAGAGGCGGTGTTGATGGTGTTGATGGTGTCGAGCTTGGCAGTGTTGGGCGGCAGCGATGATGCGGAAGAAGATTGATCGAGAGAATAGAAGCTCTGTGAGAAAAGAGCGGATGTGTTAGTTTTTTTTTTTACTTTTTATAACTTAATGAATTCGGATCGGGTACAGATCCGTCTAACATAAGAGACCCGTTAGACGGTCTCACACAAGTGTGCCCCATTTGAATTCTACTTCACATTTGATGAGTTTGAACTTCAAAAGATATATACACTCTTCAATATGATATTTAATACAATGATGGATTTTTTATTATTCATTTTTATATAAATAATTTATTTTAATATTCTTAATACATTATTATTATTATTATTATTATTATTATTATTATTATTATTATTATTATTATTATTATTATTATTATGTATTCAATAAATATTTTCTAATTACAATTAACCTTATAACTTCTAATTTTATCCTTTTAAAGAAAGTTTTACTTATACATAATAGAATATTTTTTTAGTAAAATCATACAAATTACGTGTAACGCACATCATCTCTGCTAGTTACATATGAAAAAGGAGTAATATCTAATAATGTACTCAACATTTTCATAATTTAAGTAGTCCAAGTAGTCTTTCCTTCTCATTTACTTGGCTCGCTTGAAGTATCACCACTCCATTCCTTGATCACTTCTCAATTTATTTTTTCCTCCATCTTTTCCTATACTCGCATTGCAATTTTACAGCCGTACACAAATTAAAATATAAAAAGTATACTATTATGCAAGATGACCTTAAAAATACAATCATATTTGGTTTACAAGGTCCAAAATTGCAACTGAAAACCAAAGCAAAATCAGTTTCTAGGTGTAACATAATTTTTTGTATTTAATTTGGTAAAACACAAAACGTGTACAATTTAGATGATTTTCGGATCAAAATGTAATTTCACGGATCCAATCTTTATTTTTCCTCTGATTATTCTCTTTAAAACTTGATTTTCAAATGGTCTTTGAAATCTTCAGAGTAAATTTGTCTCTTTGATTTTCTCGGACTTGTTGTTTGAACTTGGCCTTTGAAGTTTTTGGGGAAGATTTGTATCATCGATCTTCTTTGACTTGGTATTTGGACTTGATAACATTAATTCGGAGGACCGACACCTTATTTCCTGGTCAAATGCCAATTTCGGGATAAATTTGATGAAGAACGCATTTGACTGCCTTGTTTATGGATCAAACGCCGTCTTTGGGATGAATTTGGTGAAGAACGCCTTGAATATTTTAGAGAATTTCACTTATGGAATTTCTTCTCAAATTCTTGAACTCTTCAAATGACTTCTGGTGTGATTTTCAACTGATATGGAGGCCCCTATTTATAATTGCAAGGAGAGAGAGATCTAGGGCTGACATGACACTATCTCATTAGCTGTTAGAAATTGATACATATCTTTGGAAAGATATTTACTTGTTGCCAAATGCTCTTGATGTTTATCACATAATAATATCTTTATTATTTAAATATTTTATTTAATTTTGGATTTGATATGATTCCAAAACTAAATAAATATATAAAAATTAATTAAAATATTATGTATAATATTTGATTTTTCACCATCTACAAATGCCCCCTCGAGACTTGTTCATGGATGACTTGTCTGCCCCCTCGAGACTTGTTCATGGATGACTTGTCGTTTGAAATGAATGAGTCTCGAAAAAGAGTTAAACTCGTATCAAGGAGTCTTGAATTTAAATTTAGTAGATAGTTTATACTCGTATCAATGAGTTCTTGAATTTCAACTTGCGAATAGTCTATACTCATATTCAAGAGTTCTTCAATTTGAATTTATTAGATAGTTTATACTCATATCAAGGAGCTTTCAATTTGAATTTGAATTTAAATAGGTTATGCTCGTATCAGGGAGCCTTCAATATTTTTGACTTGGATAGTTTATGCTCGTATTAGTAAGCTTTCTTGAACTTGGATAGTTTATGCTCGTATCGAGGAGCTTTCAACTTGAATTTGGACTTTGTAGATCTTTTATATATACTCGTGTCCGTGAGTACT
Organism: Perilla frutescens; assembly: GCA_026008535.1. NCBI lineage: Eukaryota > Viridiplantae > Streptophyta > Magnoliopsida > Lamiales > Lamiaceae > Perilla > Perilla frutescens. The sequence goes on along the minus strand of BRKX01000010.1, from coordinate 44,648,026 downwards.
TGGATTTGAATTTGTAGACATTTTATACTCATGTCAAGGAGTTTTGAATTTGAATTTGTAGATCTTTTATACTCGCGTCAATGAGTCTTGGATTTGAATTTGACTTTGTAGACATTTTATACTCGTGTCAAGGAGTCTTGGTATTTCTTGAAGAGTTTAGATAGTTTTGGCTCTTATCAAGGAGCTTTAGAAGATAGTTTAGGCTCTTATCAAGGAGCATTGCCATTTTGAAGAGTTTAAATAGTTTTGGCTCTTATCAAGGAGCTTTAGAAGATAGTTTAGGCTCTTATCAAGGAGCATTGCCATTTTGAAGACTTTAGATAGTTTTGGCTCTTATCAAGGATCTTTGGAAGATAGTTTAGGCTCTTATCAAGGAGCATTGACTTTTTTTTTCTTTTCATAGATTGTGACATGTATTGGAAGACTTGAATAGGCACGTGTCGAGATTTATAGCCATTTCTTCTTCTTCTTCTTCTTCTTCTTCTTCTTCACTTGGAGTTTCCTTAAAAGGTTTGTCCCCATCATTTGTTTCTGGCTCTTCTTCAAAGTTGTGATGCTTTTGCATTGACAGTTCTTGAACTTTATTTGTGGCCATGCTTAACTCCATGTTGTAAGCTCTAGTGGCCAATTCCTCGAAGGTCTTTGTTTGAATCCCTTTCAAAATATATCAAAGACTCCAACACATGCCTTGGATGCGCATTTCAATTGCTGAACTTTCTGATAATTGATCTTTGCAATTCAGGCTCAAGTTTCTCCAACGGTTGATGTAGTCGATGTCGACGGACTCTTCTTTTTGTTGGTTTGTATTTGTGAGCTCAACCAAGCTAACCGTCCTTCGAGTGCTGTAGAAGCGGTTAAAGAACTCTTTCTCCAGTTGCCCCCAACTATCAATCGAATTTAGCTCCAAATTAGTATACCAATCAAACGCGTTGTCTTTTAAAGAACGAATGAATTGCTTCACCAAGTGATCTTCGTATATCCCACCATCATTGCAGGTCTCTACAAAGTGAGTCACGTGTTGTCTTGTATTGCCTTTGCCATCAAATTGTTGAAATTTTGGTGGTTGGTAGCCATTTGGCATTTTCAAATTGTCAATTCTTGGGGTATATGGCTTGTTGTAAGTCCGTAATGATTTACGGCTATCTCCAGACTTGTCTTTGATTGTTTCCAGTATGAAATTTTTGAGTTGATCAACTTGAATTGAGCCATCAAACGATACTTCAACTTCTTTGGCTGTAGATTTTTCATTGTTGTTGGCATATAGCTTTGTAGATATTTCAGCTTCAGTATCTTCATCCACTTGCTCGCCACAAGTATCAACAATCATTTCTTTTTTTAGCTTCAGGATTTGAGCATCTCGTTCTTGTATTCGCTTGGCAAGTCCTTCGGCCAGTTTCATCAAATTTGCAATTTATTCTTCCAGAATTGTAGACATCTTGATGCTTGAGGAAATTGGTGAAGAGAAAAGATGAGAGGTAGAGATAGTCCCACTGTGTGTGCCAAAATTTGTAACATAATTTTTTATATTTAATTTGGTAAAACACAAAACGTGTACAATTCAGATGATTTTCGGATCAAAATGTAATTTCACGGATCCAATCTCTATTTTCCCTCTGATTCTTCTCTTTAAAACTTGATTTTCAAACGGTCTTCGAAATCTTCAGAGTAAATTTGTCTTTTTGATTTTCTCGGACTTGTTGTTTGAACTTGGCCTTTGAAGTTTTTAGGGAAGATTTGTATCATCGATCTTCTTTGACTTGGTATTTGGATTTGATAACGTTAATTCGGAGGGCCGACGCCTTATTTCCGGATCAAACGCCAATTTCGGGATAAATTTGATGAAGAACGCATTTGACTGCCTTGTTTATGGATCAAACGCCGTCTTTGGGATGAATTTGGTGAATAACGCCTTGAATATTTGAGAGAATTTCATTTATGGAATTTCTTCTCAAATTCTTGAACTCTTCAAATGACTTCTGGTGTGATTTTCAACTGATATGGAGGCCCATGTTTATAGTTGCAGGGAGAGAGATCTAGGGCTGGCATGATACTATCTCATTGACTGTTAGAAATTGATATATATCTTTGGAAAGATATTTACTTGTTGCCAAATACTCTTGATGTTTATCAAATAATAATATCTTTATTATTTAAATATTTTATTTAATTTTGGATTTGATATAATTTCAAAAATAAATAAATATATAAAAATCAATTAAAATATTATATAAAATATTTGATTTTTCGCCATCGCCATTGAATTTTCAAGTTTATTTTACTGAAACAAAATCTAACAATTCAGAGCTATTCATAAAAACATAAAAACACCTTAAGGGTCTAGTGAAATAGAAATTAAAACTTTCATAGGGGCAGCATGAAATGGATTTGACAAAATTAAATTACCATTGTCAGGTTTTTTCAATGTGCTCAGCTGTGCCTTTAATTTAGTGCCATCCGTCTAACTGACTGAGCTAGTGAGCTATAATTGATTCAACATTTCAGAGGAAAATTAAGGCGTATTAGAGACAACATAAAGTGCAGAGTTAATACTTAAATAAAATGAACGTGGAAGTTCAGAGATGTGCATGCAACTTAATTATGTGGAAAGGATGCTTTCCTTCGACTATATATTAGGCAAGCATGATTCGGATTAAGATATCAAAATACATAGGAATATTGAAAATAATCCTCCTTTATCCATATAGGTCGAATCTGCAACTATTTTGAAACTATTTAATGCATCATTCTCCATTAAGAAAACAATACAACAATCAGGCATCAAAATATAATAGCCTTCATCACATGATAGAAAACTAGTCTTTTTGCCTTTTTTTTCGAAGAAGTAGAGAAGAGTACAATCAATCAGCTGTTAAAAGAATTTCCTTTTTTGAAAGAGAGAAAGTTATAACTCATATATCAGACTGAAGTCAACTATTTTACCTTTAAACTTTTTTTTCTTTGGCCTTCTTTTTCTATCTGCCTTTGTTAGCATCGTTTCTTCTTTAATGTCCTTTTCACCAGAGAACACTTCTTCAGGAGCTAGCATAGCTGCATCAGATACGGTCAGAGGTGCAGCCTTCAGAAAGAAAACATGTTAGAATATAGTAATTTATGCAGTTGATGATCTAAGTCCCAAATAGGCAAATATGCATCTTCGATCCACTGCTAGGGCAGGGATAGTTGCTTGTATGGACATGTAGTTTTCAATAACCTGTTCAGAAAAGATTAAATTAAGTACTACTAATATTCGATAAGATGCTTCAAGAAAATTCTAACATAAATGCAAGAAACCCTTTGAAGCACAGCTATATGTCTGTTATCAAATAGTTATAAGATCTCATTTAGAACAAAAACATATATAAAAAAGCCATTATTTAGAAGCTGGCTAGCTAGTTCCAGCTATATTAAAGAGTTAGAACTTAAGTGTCTGAATTAGGTAAGAAAGAACAGCATAATATTACCCCAGTTGCAAGATGAAGAGACCAAGTACCTTCCATAATAGCACTGGCATATCTAGAGTAGGTTGGTCAATTGCAAGCTCAAAAAGAGCTTCATTTCTGCCAAGGATCTCTTCACATTAGCATACTTGGAGTGGGATCACCAGAGAGCTGTCATGCATGGAGCAAGTCGTATGTTGCCAAGTTGCAGCTCTATCTCAATGTACTTCTTAAATATCTGCTTGCAACATGATACATTTAGAGTACGGTTCAAGGAAGTCGACCACGGTAAGAACAAAATAAAGAATTAACATTTTAATGAAACAACTTGAGGCATACCTTATCATTGGGAGCCATGCCAATTGCTGGCCCAAAATTTTCCAAAATATATCAGTAATCATAGAAAGTTATCCACAAAATACTATGATCACTTGTGTATATCAATAACCGTAGAAAGTTCAAGTGTATCATTCTAGTAATCCCAGCACTGAATTTATAAATACTAGCTTAATCAGGCTAACTATACATCCAATACAGTAACAGAAGAACTATCCCTGCACATAAAGAACAATTTTATTGCCCAAATACTGTAAACATTGGGAAAGATGTATAAATTACATTTGAGAGTCTGAACTTTTTATATATATAGGTAGTAGTTTATAAAATTTTCTTGGTTTGTATTTCTAAGGTTTTGAAGTATTGATAGCCTCAACCTTTGACTTTAAGAAAATTTAGACATTAAAGATTTCAGCCGCCCAAATAAACATGCAAAATTGGTTTGTGAAAAAATTGGACGAGGAGTATCATTCTCAAGCACGAGAAACAAAAGCTTCATTTTTTTTTAAACGGATTGGTTTTCAAGAATGTGAAGCATCAATTTTTAGACCTACCCATACGTAGAATGAGCTCTTGACATAATTTAAAAAAAAAAAAATCCAATTAATCCAAAAGACAAACCTGAAACTGGGCAACCGGGAGGCCATGAATGAGATCTCAGCAGAAGAGAGGTGAGCGCGATGGAAGCTTCGCAAGAGAGGGGAGGGAAGTGCGGGGGCGGCGAAGAAGCGAGCTCGGCTATTAGCGAGTTTCAGCAGCAACAAAGATTACGATAGCGGAGCATGTATGAGAAAAAAAATTGGTGGCACCATGTGTTGATATTGTCCCATTTATCTTTGGGCCTAATATTTTATTTCTCTTCTGATTTATTTTATTATGGCCCAAAAGCCCACAAGTCCTAAACCCTTAACCCTAAGCCCACTACCCGATTCCCTAATTAATTTAACCTAATCGATTCACCTTCCCAAGCTGTCCCCCACCTCTATATCATTCTGGATTCTTCTCTTTCTCTCTCAAGCCTCACATACACTCCTGGGCTCTAACCTGAAAATCTCTCTCTCTCTTCAGTCTGCCAGACCTCTCGGTTTCTCTGGCCGGAAATCTGACCGTGATTTCCTGTTGGCCTATGAGTGTAGAGGCCTGTGTAGTTGTTTGAGGGGTTTGAGTTGTGAGAGCTTCGAGGGTTGTCCATTTCACCATCCCCTTCCACTTGGTCTAGGTCGATTCAGTCGCCGGAGCCGCTATCACCGCCGCCTGTGGGAAAATCTGAGCCACCGTGCCTTGGGGCACTTTTCCCACCACTGTCCCTCTGATTTCATCTCTGATAGCTTCATCTCTCTTCTGTTCTTGGTGTTATTTTGCTATTACCCTTCAGATCTAACTTTCTTGGCTTCTATTGTGCAGATCTATACAAGCATTGAGCCTTGCCTGTGAAGAATTTGTAGATTCAACTGATCTACCACTCTGAGGCCTCTGCATTCGACCATTCCATCTCTGTAATAGCTCATAGAAGGCTATAAAATCTGTAATAGCAAAAGATAGGGTTCTTGCTACTTGAGTAGCTTGTGAGTGAGATCGATTAAGGTAGGGAAGCAAGCTAGTGAACCCCTAGTCAGGCCGATACCACAACACTATGTATTTGTTAACGATGTTAATTTTTTTATCCAAGAAAGGACTGCATGAGCTAATTTTTAAAGTTAATATATGGGCTATTTAGACCAAATAGCTAACATAGGGGCAATGTGAACTTCGATGAATAGCTGGAAATGAGACATGTTGCAAATCCTGTTACATTTCCTATCGCAATTCTTCAATATTTTTTCAAAAAAATTATTATTTTTATTTTTTAATTTATTATGATTTATTTTGATTTAAATTTTCATTCATCCTCAATTAGGGTATATTAAAAATAAATAAAAAAATTAATTATGCAACACTAAATGTAACACAAATATCTGCAATGGAATAGTTGAGGGTTGTTTGACTATTATGACTAAATTAAATTATAGCCTCCGCCGCGCTCCTAATGTGCCTGTTTAATTTATATCAAATATATTGTCGAAAAAGTTTCTGATGGACATGCATCACGCATTAATGATTGGTAATAAATTAATCTCAAGGTAGGCACTCTCTATCGCATCATTGGCTTAAGAGGTGCACTTGCATGCAACAGCTGCTATTTCCGGCTATTTCAGGCAGGCCCGTGGCCCCATGCGGGCGTGCCACGTGGCGCTCACGCGCAGCGCGTGAGGCCCACGTGCCTGTCTTAGGTTGACACCTGTCTTTATCGTACTTGATACTTTTCTTCTTACCACATGATACTTATTATTTTATCGAACTCGTGTTTTGCTTTCCTTTGCAAATTCTTGGAATGATGATTGTTTTAGATTAATCTCAACACACACAATATAAAAATTGAAAAAAAAATCAGAATTTGAACTAAATAAACTAGTATAAAATAACTAGCAGACCCCTTACTTTTTAATGATACAGATGGTGCTTTTCGAATGTTTTGTGAAACTTTTTAATAGGAAGGTTGGTACTCACTCTGGACAGTTTTTTTTTATAGGTTGACCCAGTCAAAGCGGGTTGCGCTTTGACTGGGTCAAAAGCGCGTTTGACTGACCCGTCTCATATAGTTTTATTTGCATCATGATGCATGCAAGTTTTTGCCTTGTCTTAATCGTTTATATAAATTAATTAGTCCATTATATATTATAAATCAAGGCGGCTACTGTCAGAGTGGACCAAAATTCAAAGATAAAAATTTGTATAAAACCGTCTAAAAATCACTCGCGTTAGATATGTCAAATAGAACACAAAACCACAAAAATAATCAAAATGTGATCTAGAACCATTCGCCCTATATCCGCAAACTCAGCCCAATAGTCAGGCACGTGGAGCCCCATTTTCCTTCCTTCCAATTTTTTAATTTTTTTTTTTTGTATTAAACCCAGTGCATAAGCTCATGCATTAGTGTCGGGTGAATGCACTTAGTGTGACGCCAGATAAAAAAATAAATTAATTTAATTTAAGATTAGGGTATATATTTATTTTAAAAAAATTAATTATCTAGCATAGTGTACGAGCCACGCATTAGTGTCAGATGAGTGCACTGCGCGAGATATCGGATAAAAAAAATTAAATTAATTCAACTTCAATTTTAGAGTTTATTAATTCCATTTTAGGGCATATATTTATTTCAAAAAAATTAATTATCGAACGCGGTGCAGAAGCCCAAGCCTTAGCGTTGGGTGAGTGCAATGCGCGAGATGCCTGATAAAAATAATTAAATTAATTCTATTCAATTTTAGTGTTCACTAATTCCATTTTAAGATATATATTTATTTCAAAAAATTAATTATCGAGCGTAGTGCACGAGCTCACGCGTTAGCATCGGGTGAATGCACTATGCGAGACGTCAGATAAAAAAATTAAATATATATTTATAAGAAAATGAAAAATTAAAAAGCAAATAAAAAACTTGAAAAAAAAAATAGAAAAAGAGTGAGGGGGAGGGGGAGAGGGAGAAAGAAAGAGAGACCACCCGCCTGTCAAATAGATATACGTCTAACATAAATAGTTCATTAGACGGTCTCAAGGAGTGTGGCTTAAATTCAAGATGTTAGCTTTTGGAGAAAGTCGTCTCATTACTTAATTAATAAACAACGGATGTGGAGAGTAGCACTACATTTTTACTATGTACGGGTGTTTGTTTGCTAAACAATATTTTCTTTTGTTATATGTATATTACTAGGACAATATATGCTTAAAAAAATAAAAACTATTCCAATAAATTATAAAATCATGTGACTACATGGTAACAAATTTGTGATACAAAGTAAAGATTTAGGAATTATATACAATATGCTTCGACTAAATTAATTTTAAGACGTACATTAACTTATTTTTTATGCAAAAATTGAAATATATTACACTACACACACACATATACGTGTGTAGAATCGAGCAATTATTTATTTTGTCAATTGCCAACTTAACAATTTTAAGATTTAATATAAGAATCTAGTTTGACATAAAAGAAAACGTACTAGATATTAACTTACTAACTAAAATAATATCTATATAACGTGAAGATTGTAACATTTACATTAGATGTGTAATAATTGATGTGGTCTGAAAGTTTTGATTTGTAAAGATGATGATAGTGAAATAAACACTATTACTACAAATGTGGTATGCAAAAAAGTGTTGCATAATGTATCGTATAATATTTTAATTGTAATACTTTATTAATTATTTGGGCAGGTCTTAGGTGCACATCATACGGTCAATGCGCGTTGACATGGTCAATGACCAAAAAACTCATCAAAATCAATATCAACTGTAATACTAATAAGTGTTACTCAAAAGCTAAAAGTATCACTTGTATCATTAAAAAGTATTAGCCAGAAAAAAAAAATATAAAAAAAAACATTGTCAAAATCAGGATCAACCGTAACAATAAAAAGTATCACTCAAAATAGAAAAAGTATCACATGTATCCCTAAAAAGTATCACATATTTTGAAGTTTTTTTTGTCAATGTGTCCGTCCAGTCAACGCGTTGACCGTCTGATATATATCTTATTTACGGGAGAATTTGTGTAATTATTTATGCAATTATTTATAATATGTTATAATTATTACGATATAATATGTATGTGTGTACATCCAAAGAATCACAACAAAAAAAATCGATTTAGCGACGGGAACCGGCGACGGGGGGATTCGGGTCGCCGGTGGCAACGGGGCTAGCGACGTGGATGTTATCTGTTGCAGCTAGTGACGGGGGACGCAAAAATCGAATTTATTTTTTCTTTTCTTTTATTGTTTTTTTAATTTGGCGACGGGGACCACCGTCGCGACGGCTAGCAACGGTGTACCTCGTCGCTAGGTAATAAATTAAATCAAATTCCCAATTTTGATATAGCGAACCCTAGCTTTAATACATCAATCTTTTTTTCTGCGGGCTCTTCCTCTCTCTTGGTCGGGGTCGGGATCTGCGGTGGTGCTCGGCGGGAGCAGCGACGGCAGCGGAAGGAGCAGTGGCGGGAGCAGAGGCAACAACAGCGGCAATGGCGGCGGCTAGGGTTCTCAAAATACACAGAACCACGCTTGAAAGAGACGTAACAAATCTAGGGAGAGCTAGGGTTCTTCGACAGGTTCTCGTTCCCTAGATTCAATTTTTGTACTACTGCAAAGTTGAGGGAGTCTCGGAAATTGTATGAATGTCTGCTTGAATTTTAATAGCCTCTCGTGTTTTAAAATCATAAGAGGAATCTGCCTATTTTAATAGTCTCTCGTGCGTCTCTTCTGGATTATAATCTTTTTTGCTGCAATTTGTGACCTATTTTACAAAGTGGCGTCTGGCATATTGATCTTGTTTTAATTGCTTGCTGATTAAATTGTTCATTAGTGAGTTAGGGCTGCTCTGAACTCGTGTAATACGAGTGGCAGTTTTCTCCTAAGTGTTTGGAAATCATTTGCTGGCTTTCTTGAATATTTGGGATTTATTTTGCTAAGGGGCGACAACCATATTGATCTTTGCTTAAAATTGCTTGCCGTTTTATTATTCCTTAGTGATTAAGGGTTGCTCTGAACTCGTTAAATATGAGTGGCAGAATTTGTTAAGTATTTGGGATTTTTATGGAAGCTTTCTTGAGTATTTGAGATTGATTATTGCAAGGGGGCGTCAGCCATCTTGTTTTTTTGCTCAGATTGCTTACTCATTTGTTTGGGATTTTGAATTCAGTGATTTTCTTGCAAGGGGGTCCTTTAACTTAATCCCTATCGTGTATTGCATGAAATCGTTGTTGTATCATCAGTGCTCACATGGAGACTTGTGATCAGTCTTATTAGATTAGTTGCATCCTTTATTGGATTTTAATTAATCTGTCTCTTGGCCGTGAGTTATTTTAGTAGATTAGTTGCATCCTTTATTGAGCTAATTGTGTTTCTGAAAATCATTGCAACTTAGGTTTAGTGGTTCTGCCGTGAAGTATTTTAATTGATAGGATTCAACTTTGTGTGCATAATTGTAGCAATATGAGTTTTCGTGGGAGAAATAATAATCAAAATCATACAACCCTGAAAATAAGAGATGGGACGCTGGTTCCGTCTATTGCTCAATTGAAATTTCCCCCCCTTGAATCTGTTGCAACTAACGAGCCAAAGGAGGATCCTCGATCTCACTTTAGATGATTCGGAGCCTATGGAAATAGGCTGGGGTTATTGTTTTGCAGGTATTTGTATCGGGCGCTTCCCAAGGAAAAAAACTATTGACGCATTGGTCAAGTCATGGGTTGCAAAGTCGAGTGTCTCTTTTCACTCCAATGGCTGGTTCGTTTTCAGATTTAAAGACCGCAATACCATCATGATTCTAGTGCCACCTCGCCCTCAGTGCTTGTTAACCTTCCAGAGGTTAGGGAGTTGATTTCTCAGCTTCAGACGAGTTGGATGGAACATGAGAAATTGTTGCAGAAGAGCGTCGTCAGGATAAAGCTAGGCAGGAACTGATGTGACAACAGCTTTACCGCTGCCTTGATGATCGAGATGGTCTACCATAGACTCCTCTTCTATGTATTTGAGATACTTTGAGATATTTATGTGTTTAAGATATTTATGTATTTGAGATATTTGTACATTGATACTTGATATTTTGTATTTGAAACTATTTTATTTAGTGCACTATCTTTTATTTTAGTAATATTATTTATCATGTTTTACAAATAATTGCAATATAAAATAAATATAAAAATCAATTTATATATAAATAAATAGCAATTTAAAATTTCGGACTAGCGAGGATCGCCCCCCGTCACTAGCTCGCGACGGTGCAACCCGTAGTCTAAATCCGTAGCTCATCATTATCCTAGCGACGGATCTAGTGACAGGGTGCCCCATCGCTAGGCTAGCGACAGATCTAGCGACGCCCCCCGTCGCTAGCGGGCGACGGTTAATTCCGTCTCCAAACTTGTCGCCCAAGTCCGTAGCCAGACTACGGACTTAGCGATGGGGTTTCTCGTCCCGTCGCTAGATACGTTGCTAAGCTGGCGATGGGCAAGCCACCATCGCACGTGGATTAGCTACGAGCGATTTAGCGATGGGGTTGTTCCCGTCGCTAGAAGATTTAGCGACGGGGTCGTACAATTCTAACGATGAAAATCCTCGTCGCTAGATCGGGTTTTTTTTGTAGTGGATTATCTATTTTGTCAAATTGCCAACTATTTTTCGGATTCAGTAAAAGAATTATTTGGCATAAATACAATACTAACCATCTAAAATTTTACCTATACATTAAACATGAAGATATAACACATAAAAATATAATAATTGAATTTATGATCATAAATAGCTCGGTGCATCCAGAAAATTCTACGCTACCCCCAAGGTAGTGCTTTTTTCAAGTTTTATCCACCCCATTTTTCATATCTGCACTCTCACTCATTTTTCTAAAATGATAATGAATTTCATCTCTCAATATTTTTTTTCTGCCGTTTCCATTTTTTACACTAAAAATTATAGCTCCAACTTTTACATATCTTCAATTTTTTAATGACTATGATTTTAATATATCTAATTCCCCATTTTTTTAAAATGGTATTTCTTTAATGATTTGAAGTAAAATAACTTTGGTAGAGATTTTAACACAAATTATTTTTCCTTAGAATTTTCTTAGGAAATATGAATCAAATTAGTTTTTTATATTGAATAAATAACTAAATATCCCATATGTTGTAAAATATTATTATAATATGATTTATAACTGTAACACCCCGAAAAATATAGTATTTAAATTTATTATATAGTAAGAAAAAGTCTCGAATTTAGTTGAACATCTAAGTTGAAATTAGAATTTATAATATCAAAGTAGAAGTTAATGAGATCATTTTGATATCAAGACCATTCGAAATCGGTCTTCATTTTATCTTTCAACGAAAATTTATTTCTTTGATAATTTAAACCCAAAATATTCCAAGTAAGCCCAATAATTCTACTCACTTAAAGATTCATTTCCAGCCTAATTGAGTCTCATTTTTATCACTCTATTTTTTTATCACTCTATTAATTAAACATATGTGTTTTGCATAGCATTATTATTAAAAGGAATCAAGATTCATAAATAAATATTTTATTCCAAATTCCATTTTCTCTCCACTAAAATATTTAATACCAACAATTAAAATGTTACCTATACATCATTTAGATTTACATTTTATTTTTACGAGAAATCAATTAAGATTCCAACTAAAATATTTTAATACCAATTAAAATGTTGCCTATTCGAGATTTCATTTTCCCCCCACTAAAATATTTTAATACTAACAATCTATATTTTACACTTTTTCTATTTTGATAATTAAGAAATTTAATTTAAACTAAACTCAGTTGCATAAATAAAAAATTCAAGAGGCACAATGTCATTGATTCTCGCGCCAAAAACAGTGAAATAATTGAGTTTAATAAAGAAAAAGAAATAAGAGATCTAGAGTGTCTAAAGAAAAATAAAAGTATGAATATCAACTTTATGGGATACATATCAAAATATTAGAATATAAGGCACTAACTCAGGAGATAGCATGGAATTTTCCATTGGGTGGGAATCAAGTCTAATTAATTAGTCCATTATATATTATTAATCAAGGCGCCTAGTTAGCATAGACCAAAATTGAAGATGTTTGTTTGCTACTTGCTAGCTTTTGGAAAAAGTCGTCTCATTAATGATTAATCGATTAAATAATGGATGTGGAGAGTAGTGGTACATTTTTACTATATATGGTTGTCTGCTCGCTAACCAAAATATATTCTTCATCGTATCAGGAAAAAAGTCAAAAACTATGTTTTTCCATCCATTTCTGATGATCTTCTGTTTTATGATCATCTTCTTCCCTCCAGCAGCAACATATTCGAGTAACGAAACAGATTTACTCTCATTGCTAGCCTTCAAATCCGCCATTGATCTTGATCCACTCGGAGCTCTGCTTTCATGGAATGAAACACTGCATTTCTGCAGATGGAATGGCGTTCAATGCGGCCGCAAGCATCCCGACAGATGGGTAGCCATAAACTTGAGGTCTCAAGGACTAGTTGGCTCTCTCTCTCCTCATCTAGGTAATCTCTCTCTCCTCGATCAGATCCATTATTCTCCAAAACAACACCTTCCATGGCTTCATTCCTCAACAAATAACTCTCTTGAGCAGACTTCAATACGTCGAGTTTAGCAATAACTCTTTCATTAGTCCAGTGCCACAAAATTTGTCCAACTGTCGTAATCTCGTTTATCTTAACTTGATCAACAATGAACTCTCCGGAGCTATACCAAGAGACCTTAGTTCCATGTCCAAACTCGAAGCTCTAGGCTTGGGCACTAACATCACTAACGAAGCTTTCTTTAAGGAATATTGGATTAGTAGGAGAAATCCCGGCATCACTAGCCCAACTTAAAAACCTCAAATTTCTCCAGCTAGCTGAAAACAGGTTAACTGGCACCATTCCTTCTGGTCTCTTTAATTTATCTGCTGCACAATATTTTGATGTATCCAGTAATCAGCTTGATGGAGCAATACCCTCAACAATTGGCCTCACGCTTCCAAATATAGCATATCTTAATTTGTATGATAACAAATTTAGTGGTCCGATTCCAGCAGCTTCCATCTCGAATGCTTCATTGCTTGAATATATACAAGTTTTTCAAAACAACTTCACAGGGACAATGCCTAGAATGGAAACTCTCATTCATCTTAAGGCCTTCGTGTTTCAAACAAACCACATTGCAGATGATATCAGTTTCATTTCATCATTGACTAATTCTACAAAGTTGCAATATCTTGTAAGTTGGTGGCAACCTTTTAACCGGTTCACTGCCAGAATCAATTGGTAATTTGTCCACTCAACTTACTAGACTATATCTGGATTTGAACAACATTCATGGCAAAATTCCAGCAGGTATTGAAAATCTCAAAAGTCTTGCTGCTTTTGCTATCAATGACAATTTTCTTGAGGGTCAAATTCCTGTGGACATTGCTAGACTGTCTAAATTGCGTAACCTTTATTTGGAAAGGAACATATTTTCCAATGAACTGCAAATTCCCTTTGGAAACTTGACGTTATTGACTCGTTTGTACCTGCATCAAAACAACCTTTCTGGAAATGTGCCTTCCAGTCTAGGTAACTGTACAAACTTGCTGGAGTTAGACCTCTCTCATAATAATTTCTATGGATTTATACCTCGAGATATTATGCGTCTTTCACCTATTTCGATTGTATTGAATCTATCTCACAATGCTTTGGAGGTTTCGATTCCGCAAGAAGTTGATTCTTTAACAAACCTGGTAGCATTGGACTTGTCGGAAAACAAGTTGTCTAGAGTGATTCCGAGCTCTTTCAGCAAGTGCATAAGTTTAGAAAACCTGTTTCTTGATGGTAATTTGCTTCAAGGAGATATACCTCTAGGATTGAGTGGTTTGGTGGTTTTAGAAGACTTGGATCTTTCAGTAAATAATCTGTCCGGTCCAATCCCAGAATTTTTGGGGAAGCTGATCAACCTTAAAAAATTGAACTTGTCATTCAATAGTCTGCAAGAAGAAGTCCCAATTATAGGAGTATTCAAGAACAGAACATCGATTTTTGTTGAAGGAAACGATGGAGTACTGTGTGGACGAATTCCAGAGTTGATGCTTCCTCCATGCCCTTCTCTAGTACAGAAAAAGAAAAACTTGTCAACTTTGACAGTAATCTTGATCCCAATAGTGTCTGTTGGAGGCATTTTCCTTGCACTCTTTACATTCTTCATTTACATCTCACTGGCATCCAGATCATGATACTTTCTTATTTGGATCTCCTGAAAGGCACCGCTGGCTTTTCAGAGATGAACTTGCTTGGCTTCGGGAGATTTGGATCCGTTTACAAAGGGATTGTTGATGATGATCAGATAGTGATTGCTGTGAAGGTTCTTAATCTGTCCATTAGAGGAGCTTCAAGAAGCTTCATGGCAGAATGCAATGCACTTAGAAATGTGAGGCATACACTACAAAAAAAAACACGATTTTACGACGAAATAAAATCCGTCGCTAAATTAACGACTGATTGCGATTGAGACGTTTAACGACGGATTAACGACGAATTTTTCCGTCTTTAACGTAGCGACGAAAAAAAATCCGTCGTTAAACACTGAATTTAATATTTTTAATTTTATTTTTTTAATATAATGACGGACTAACGACGGATTTTTTCATCGTTATATTAACGACGGAAAAATCCGTCGTTAGAAATTAATTTTTTTAATTTTTAATTTTTTTTAATATTTTTTAAATTTAACGACGGAACAATTCCGTCACTAATTTTTTTTTTTTTCCATTTTTTTAATTTTTTTTTTAATTTTTAGATTTTTTTTATTTTTTTTATTTTTATTTTTTTTAATTTTTAATTTCCCAATTAATACTTAATTTACGAATTTGAAATTAATTTTTTTAAAATTTTGATTTTTCAGATTTATTTTATTTTTTAATTTTTTTAATATTTTATATTATTTTTTAATTTTTTTAATATTTTAAATTATTTTTTAATTTTTTAATATTTTATATTATTTTTTGATATTCTTTTATTTTTCAATTATAAATCTGAATTTTTTTAATATTTTTATTTATTTTATTTTATTATCTTTATTCTTTTATTATTTTTTATTATTTTTAATATATTATATCTTTTGTTATATTTAAATTACTAATTTATGACTTTTTTATAATTTTTTATTTTAATAATTTTTAGGACTTTATATTATATAATTATTTAATTTGAAAATAAAAAATCAATGAAAATAGGTTTTGTGTGTATATATATATACTAGTTGTATATTTTAACGTAAATACCTTCTAACCTACTTGGTTAGAATTTTAGGGCATAAGGCCATTGGCCTGTGTTCGAATCTCCTTGAGCGCAGATTTCGCCTGAATTAATTCAAGCTCCACAGGCTCGGCTCGGCGGATCGGCTTGAGCCGCGGCTCATGCCTCAAGCTCGGCTTTATTTTTTTTTAACGATGGAAAAATTCCGTCGTTAATCCGTTGTTAAATTTATTATTTTTTTATTTTTCACGACCGAATTTGGCAATAAGTTAGTGACGGATAAATTCCGTTGTTAACATTTTTCCGTCGTTAAATTTGTTGTTAAAATGATTTTTCGACGAGAGACTTAACGACGGATTGGATCTGTCGTTAATTCGTCATTAAATTGATTTAACAACGAATTTTTGATGTTTAACGACGGAAAAATCCGTCGCTAAAACACGAATTTTTTGTAGTGATAGAAACTTGTTGAAAATATTAAGTGTTTGTGAGAGCATAGACTGCCAAGGAAATGAGTTCAAAGCACTAGTATATGAGTATAAGGTTAATGGAAGTCTAGAAAAATGGTTGCATCAAAATGCAGAAAGCAACATTAATCTTGACATGATGCAGAGGCTCAATATCGCCATTGATATTGCTCAAGGAGTTGAATACCTTCATTCTGATACAGATAATGATTTGTCGATTGTTCATGGTGATTTGAAGCCCAGTAATATCCTTTTGGATCAAGAGATGACTGCATATGTTGGCGATTTTGGATTAGCCAAAATCATTTCAGAAATAGTGATCCCATCATATGAAAGCAACAGTTCAATTGGGATCAGAGGCATCATAGGCTATGTCCCTCCAGGTATTATAATTCCTATATACTCTACAATTAATTCCCAAGTAACAAGAAGATCAAGCATGATATTTTTTTTTCTTTTTAATTTTCTTGTTGGTTTTGATGTAGAATATGGCATGAGCTCTCCGGTCTCAACTCAAGGTGATGTGTATAGTTATGGAATTGTTTTGTTAGAGATGTTTGTTGAAGTTGGCCCAATTGGCCTTTTCACTTTGGCCCATGTGACTTTCTATTTTCTACATGCTCCGGCCCAACCCTTAACCCTAACTCGACGTTTCATCTCCCTCATTATTCAGCATTATTGCTGATTTTCATTCACTATTTTCTGGAACTCCCTATAACTTGCGAGAGAGCCCTCTTCTCTCAAAAGCCACTCTCTGATCCCTAATCCTAATCTAAAAAGCTCTCTCTCTGTGTTTGCTGCCGCCGTTCTTAGTTTCTCTGGCCGGAATCTGTCCGTGATTCCTGTTGGCCTATGAGTGTAGATGACTGGGCTGTCCTCTGAGATTGAAAGCTTGAGTGTGCTTCAAGTGGAATCATTTCACCATCCCCTTCCTTTGGTCTGGGTCTTTTCCGGTCGCCGGAGTTGCCGTCGCCGTCTCCAGTGGGAAAATCTGAGCCACCGTGCCCCACGCACATTTTTACTACCTCTGACCCTTCTCTATCTTTTCTTGTCACTTTGATTTACTGCTACTTTCACTCTATACTTACTGGGCTTGTTTGTTATATTGCAGATCTAAAGGTTGGTGCCTTAGTCTGTGAAGAATCTTGAAGATTCCTTTGATCTTCCCTTCTGAGGCTACCTCGTGAGAAGATCTCCTTTCTATGAAGAATTGAAGTTCAAGTTTTCACTGTTGTTGTTGTAATCGCTTGTAATAGTTCCCTCTTGGGTCTAGCTACTTGAGTAGCAAGTGAGATAGGCCGCTGTGGTAGGGAAACAAGTAGTGAACCCCTAGCTAGGCTTGTACCACAACAGTGGTATCAGAGCCTAGTTTGGTCTAGCCGGGGGCACTCTCCTGCCTCCATCTATCTCACCCCATCGCCGATAAGTGTCTCGCCGTACTCACCCCCGACGGGTTCCTCTGACAAGGTAAAACTGGTTCTTCCCTACCTGGAAGAACCGACTCTGGTATAAACCCTAATCCCTAAACTCTGTTGTGTGGTATTATTCGATTCTGTGCCTTGTTGCTTCCGCTCTTGACTCTGTCATTCCCTTGGCATTCCAAGCTTTTCCTCAAAACTTACTTACGGTCGGGACCGTCTGGATTCCCTTGTGGGTCTCCTCAAAGCGGGTTGCCCCGATAACAATTTTGAATAAGGGATTTCAGTAGGAAAATGGGTTCTGGGTTAGTTTCTTGTGTTGTTGATATCCTGTATTTTGTGAAACATGTGGTTTACTGTCTCTCTGTTGTGATATTCTTATTTTGAAACTCCTGTTGAAAGAGTTTCTGTGGATTGACTTTAGTGTTCTAAGTCTGGTTTCTTAGCTAAAATTGGGTTTTTGGATTGACCTGAGTGAATCCTTGCTCCACAGATCAATCTATGCTGAGAACTGGGCTAGCCTCAGCTCTAGAGTCCCCTTGTGCACCCATTTTTTAGGCCTGTGGAAGTTATCCCTCCTGAGTGTAGTTAAACTAATCTCTGTCATTGTGTTTCCTGTGTTTGAGGTGGAATTCTGTGAATCTTGTGTAATTCAGTGTGAATTTGTGCAAAATGAATAATTTGAGTGCAGTTCCTTTCAATGGAAAGGATGACTTTGGTGATTGGCAGACTAGGGTTGAGTGCATTCTCACAAAAGAAAATCTGCAAGATGCCATATTTGAAAAATTGATGTAACTGAAACAGATAAAAACCTTGTTAAAATGAATGTTGGAGCAAGGGCTACAATTTTACTAAACATAAGTAGTGCTTTTGTCAGACAAGTTTCTCACCATAAATGTGCAAAAGATTTGTGGGATGCTCTAACTTCCTTATTTGTTGCTAATTCTGAAGAGTCTGCATATTCCCTTCAAAATCAAATCATGACTTTTCAAATGGACCCTTCAAAAGATGTTGACTCAAATATGCACGATTTTAATAAGCTTTTAAAGGATTTGAAACTTGTTGGGGATGGCACTCTTGAAAAATATGCCCCTCAGATCCTTTTTGGTGCTATTCCTGAAATATTTTCTGAAATAAAATCTGCATTAAAGTATGGAGGGTCTAAAGTTACATGTGACATGATAGTGTCTGGGTTAAAGGCAAAAGAAAATGAAATGAAAAAATTGCAGTCCAAGCCTTTACAGAATGAAATTCTTTATGTTAATAGGAACAACAATATGAAGTCATTCAATAGACCCAACCCTGAAAATCCTACATAGGAGAGAAATGAATGTTGCCCACAATCTCCCCAATCATTCCAGAACACATAATCTTGTTGAGATTTATTCCCAAAATCCCAGAAATCAAAATCAACACCAAAATTCTGGCCATAATTCCTCTCTTCATCACCCCAGAAGCCAAAATTCCCCTTCCCAACATCAAAATCCTGATTTTAAGCCCAAAAAGACCTACTGGAATTGTGGGAAACCAGGGCACTTCTCAATGAGTTTTTAATTTCTCGTTGTGCATTTTCTGTAGGCAATGTATTCTCTGTGTTGTCGTTTCTCTTGTCAAGGTCTCTCTCTCTCTCTCTCACACATACACACACACTATGTATTGTTCAGAGATTCAGATTTTAGTATATATTACGGTGTCGTTCAGTTAAGCCTAACATTTAGATGATAAGTTTGAATATATTCAAGGAAAGAGCTCATTTTACTTCATTAATCAACTGTCACTTCTGTTCTTCAGTTTTCTTACTTAACATTTTTCCCATGTTTCACCACCAAGAATAACAAGGTACGAGATCAAAATTTGTATTTTTAGGTTTGCCTTGCTCTATCAACTCAACTGGGACAAGTTATAAGGTCAAAGAATCCAGAACACATGGCATTTTGGGTTTGCCTAGCTGGTTTCATAAACGGCATCGTTTGGTTCATCTATGCTTCCCTCAAGTCTGTTGACCTTTATTTTGTTGTGAGTAAGCTCGTTGTGTAATATTTACCATATTCTAGCAACATTATGTAAATTGTGGCTTAATCTTTTATTATTTTGATGTTTTGGGTGTAGACTGGAAATGGAATTGGAGCAGATTTTGGTTTGTTTCAGCTATTTGTGTATGCTTATTACAATGTTAAAGCTAAGAGAAGTGGTTCAGTTCAAAGTGAAGTGAAGCAAGGTGAGATATTGGTTTTATTTTACTTCTATATTGAAGGAATTAAGTCTCCTAATATTTGATTAGATTTTCGTTTTGAGGAAAGAAATGCAATTGTTGGATATGCTTTTTGGAAAATCTTTACTGTTAATTTTCATATGACTTATTTGTAGGAATAAAACGACTTCTTAAATGTTCACTTCAATCCCATGGCTTTTAATAGATTTTATTACATTGCATTCCACTCACTACTGTATTTCCCTCTTAAAATATGAGCTTATGACTGCTCATAGGCATTTCTCAGGTAATTGTTGTAGATGCGTCAGGAATTCATACATGGTAGTTCAATTGGCATATGAATATGCTTCGAATATATTCGAAACACCCTTGTTTGATTGTGATATGTGGTTGCAGTCCCTCATTCTTGTTATAACTTGTTTGAATCTTGTAAGTTTGAAGTATTTTGCCTCTTACTTGTGTGTACACACTCTCACTGCTATTTATTCTAGAAAATTGGCTATGATAATGCTGCATTGGTTCAGGATAAATGTTCTTTTCCTAAGTGAAAGTGGGAGATTTAAAAATTGTGGTGGTTAAATTTTCTTTTGTAGCAGATATTGCAATTGTGCTTCCGTGTTTCAGATTTTTGTTCGAGAATATATTCAAGTTTTGTGACATACTTCTTTCCCTTTGCTAGAGAGAAACCGTAGTTGAGAAGCTCACATAGGAAACTTTAAGGGACTGGGATCATGTGCTTCAGCTGCTCTGCGTGTGTCAAGGTAAGGAAACAGATTTACTTACATGAACATGATTTTGGATATGACTTGTGAGGAAGAGTTGAAAATTTATGATTTTGATAATACCTCAACAAACAGCAGGACAATGAAAAATTTAGTCGAATATCGAATCTCTCAGAACATGTAGATCTATAGATTTTGAATATTCTGTTACTTTTTGGAGCTGAAAGACAAATTGGAGAGACATCCCTTAATGAAGTGAGCTCCAGATCTCACCAGATTATTAATCAGACTGGTAATGCTTGTTTCTTTACTTTCCTCTTATTTTCTTGAGAGCTTTTGGGAAGAAATATATCGAATGTCGTGGGTTAAACAGCATGAAACGTAGAGCTAATGTTTTTAAGCCAGCGATCGAGTTATAAGCCTATCTTCAATATGTGATACACTGGTTTCTGCATGAATTCCTGTTATCGATTCTGATTGAATCTTCCATAGCTGTGTATAGACATACTTTTTTGCAGACAGTTGAAAGCTCGTCCCGGGGGGATTTTTAGGGCTAGCGCTCTTGCAGCTGATGTGGTATGGAACCTAGGAGTACTAATTGTGAAGATGCTTTGATGTTTCCAAATGTCGTGTTTTTCTAATTGATATTGGTTTTCTTCATTGTGAAATTAAATAGAATTTTGTCCATTTGGCTGGAAGTGAAAGAGCATCACAAGCATTATCAACTGGCACAAGGTTAAAAGAAGGCTGCCACATAAATCGTAGTTTACTGACACTGGGAACTGTTATTCGCAAGCTGAGGTCAGGTAATCATATTTGGATATCAGGTAGTACAAGGACTTATCGATGTACACATAGTTGGTCTGTACTCGATTGCATTTTACATTATGAGGAAAAGAGGGAATGGCTCTTGGCATGAAAATAGATTGTGTCCGGGATACTCCAACTAGCAGAGTAGTTTTATTTTCATAATCCACATCTATTTAAGTCATAAGTTATTACATGTTGGTAACTTTCATATATTTGATGATATGAAGTTCTTTTATTAATTATTGAATGAATTATGAATGTATATATTTCGACAAGAATTTTAATCAAGTATGTAATGTTATACTTTTTTTTCAATTTTATATTGCTATTTAAAAAAATTATTAAAACTACTTTCCACACGCAGCTTTCCAGTAATATATTGGGATCCCCCAATTAAATAGGACACTTTCAAACGTCCTATTAAATGAAACATTTAATAGTAATTGGTAGAGATCACGTGATTGTATGATTTTTCACTAAAATATATTATAAAATTAAAAGTTCTTTTGAAAGTGTAAAATTTAAAGTTATAAGGTATATTATAATTAGAAAATATTAATAAATAATTAGAGTAAGAATGTATATATATATATTAATAACAATAAAATGAATTCTTTTATCTAAAAATAAAAAATAAGTAATATATCATTGTGTTAAATTCTATATTGAATATCATATGTATATCTTCTAAAGTACAAACTAAACATACATATATATATATATATATATTCTTACTCTAATTATTTTATATCTTACTCTAATATTATATTATATTGAAATATAATAAAAGTGTGCACAAAAAAAAAGAATATTTAAATTGATTTAAATTTAAAACCATATATATATATATATATATATATATAGAGAGAGAGAGAGAGAGACATCTCATCCATTGATTGTTTTGATTTAGATGACTAAGATTTGGTCAATTTTTGGTCAAAGGCGGGGTGACAAACTTGTAATAAACCTAAATATATATATATATATATATATATATATATATATATATATAGAGAGAGAGAGAGAGAGAGAGAGAGAGAGGACGGATCAAATGAGAACTTAGACCCATGTGAGAACTAGGAACTCATCTCATCCATCGATTGTTTTGATTTAGATGACTAAGATTTGCTCAATTTTTGGTCAAAGGCGGGGTGATAAACTTGTAATATTTGAGCATAATTTCCGGAAATCTTATAGACAACACTTTAAAACTGTTGTCTATTCTTATAAATTTCGTTAAGCTAAAATGAGAGTACTATCATGCTATTATGAACATATATGCATGCTAATATGAATATATATGCATGCTAGTATGAACAGATAATGCCCTATTATTAACGAACACTACTACTGCTATTATGAGTAAAATTTATGTGTTTTATGAATATTTTTTCATGTTATCGTGAATATTTTGTCATGCTATTATGGATGAAAAAATATACTCTCGAATAAATATATGAGCAATGGATCTTAAATGAAAGAGCACGAAAAGAGCTTTAATATGATATATAATTTGCATTAATCTACTGAAAAATGAGCAATTTATGAATGTTCTAAGTTTAAATAAATTTTGTGTAAGGATGCTGATGTCAGCTTTGACCAGAGGTAAGTTTGACTTCCTCATATTTACCATTATGCCACCGCTTCTTTATTTAAATCTGGACCATTGAGATCAAAGTATTGTGTGGTTGAGATTAGTTCCTAGTTCCCATATGAGAATTGGTTCTCATGTGAACCTTACCCTATATATATATATATTGGGCGAATGTAGAATCTCATATATGTGAATACAATAACCAAACTTTTTATTACGATTAACATCCATTTGAACTTCTTCTTGAATTAATATATTTTCTACTAAAATAGAACATCTTGTCAGTGTTTTTTTTAATAATTTTTGGGCGAACCTATGATGATAAAAAAAACTTTCCATGCATTATGGTTTAAAAAAGGTACATCTCTTTTTGTTGTTATATTGGTTTTAATTTTTCAGGGCAATATCCAAGTAAAAAGTGAAGAAAATAGATTAAAATTATAATATTTATACTTTATAGTTAGGTATGTCTCTAAATACTCCACATATTTTTCATGCAAGGCTATATTCAAAAATTCATTTTCAAAAATATAAGGCATGTTTGAAAATATATATTTGAACATACATGATCATTAGCTTCGGAAAAAAAATTAGTTGAACGTATTTTCAAATCTATTGATCATATTTGTAATTCAATAAAAATTCTAAGTATATATTTGTATAAAAATTAGTATAAAAATTTTCAAATCTATTGATCATATTTGTAATTCAAAATTGAGCAACAAAACATCAATATTTATAAATTTTAAATTACATTTTTATTACAAATTCTAAGTATATATGGCAATTATTAACCTATTCTAGCATTTCTGCCTCCCTCTTTCTAAATTTGAAAACTAAATTGCGACACCTCTTTTTATGTCTGATGAACACTTCTCTCTCACACGTGAAAATTTATCTCTTTGATTTTGTAACATATGTGAATTATATATTTTTTAAATTGGTTAAAACTTTTTAAACAAAATTAAGGATAAAATTGAATCCGAACATTGGCCCGAAAATTCAAATTAATATATTCACTTATGAATAATATTTATTTTCTCCAATCTATATATTTGAAAGTATCCTCAATGATTTTACATAATATCAAAAAAAATTCTTTAGATTGATGAGTAATTGTGAATTTTATTTTGATAAAATATGTAATTTTTTTAGAAATAACATTTTTATGATTTGGAACGCATGACATAACTTTTTACAACTCAATTACTTTGATAATATTAATTAACTTATCTTTAATAAAAATGGAATAGTGGCCAAAATAACATTTCATTATATATATATATATGCACACTATCTTTAATACAAATATATAGGCGATGATAATTTTTTTGTGCTCGTATAAGTATACATCGCTCTTTTGCAATGAAATTGTTTCAATTTATGTACATTATGTAACATTTTTGCCATTTTTTTATCTATTTTAGTTCACTAATATTTGAATTATTGATATCACATGATGTGAATTAGTAATTTATAAGTAAAAATTTAAATTTGAAGTATATTGAATAAATTATACTTATAATTCCAAGAAATTATTATATAAACGACCAATTTTGAAATTCAACATAATTTTTAATAATGTCACATTTTGAATTATGGAAATTTCAACATTCCTAAATTGTTGCTAAAAAATAAATTAGAACAGACATTCATCATATAAAAAAAGAATAATAAAAATAATTGACATGAATGCATGTGATTTGCATTGTGTGTGTGTGTGTATATATATATATATATATATATAGTTTCATTCATTTGTGAACACATGTCTCATGTGTAATTTATGAACGAATCCTATCCATTTATTAAGATCAATGGTCACTATTAATCAATGGTGAAAGGTATAAAAATGTTATTTTTCCAATTTTATATGCATTGAAAGTTAAAATTGTACAATCAATTTTTATTATATTTGGTAGTAACGATTTTTATGGGATTTATTATTGCAAATAGGATGAAATAAAGCATGCCATCTTCTGAATTAAAATAATTTAGGATGAGGACACAACACTATACTAGTTTAACTTATTTTACCAATGTTTAGTTGGAATTAAGTTGTTTCAATGAATTAGTCTGCTTTTCTACTCTTAATTAAAAGATTTGCATCAATAAATCAATGTAGTGCAGTGCTTATTTTTAAGAACCACTACCCGACAAACTGTGTTTATTTTTTGTCCATCCTATACACATTGATACACTAATGAACGTTTCAATGATAAAACTATACAAAAAAAAAAGCATTACACAAGTATAAATAACATTCATCAATGCATCATTGTCTAAATTATTTTCATTCTTTTTGGAAAAATTTCCTATTTCAACTGCTTATATCATCTAAAAAATGAATAAGCACATGCAACCTTATTATAACTTAAATATATGTCCTTAATTTTTAAATTTTGTTTTACTTATTAGATGCTTTGTATATATCCAATAGATCATTTGTGAATTATGTTCTAGCGTGTTAATTTGTGAACAATGCTATTTTTCTAATTCTAGATGCTTATATTTATTCTTTGTGATGATATTTTTCTATAATGATATTTTCTGTTTTTTTATTGTTCAAAATTGAGGGTTTTTTTTTATAACATATGTTGTTTTTCTAATTCTGGGTGCTTATATTCATACTTTGTAATGCTATTTTTTTTTTCGAAATCGAGGCGTTTTTTTGTGTGATAACACGTCAGCAAAATTCTAATTCTAGGTGCTTACATTGATTTTGTAATGCTTTTTTTGTTCGTAATTGAGGTATTTTTTGTGTGTGATAACACATTAGCAAAGTCTGCGAATGCTATTTTTCCTATTGTTAATGGTTAAATTGAGGCTTGATGATACTATTTATGTATTCGCATATTCACATTTTAAATAAAAGCACTGTAAAACAAAAAAGAAGCATTACAAAAGGCATACAAAACATTTGTCAATAACTTATTATATTATTCGAATTATTTATGTTTCCCCTTCGGAAAAGTATAGGTATGATCTGATAACCCTAAAAGGCTAAAACTAAAACTTGATCCCCTTTCATATTATCACAATCACAACCTAAAAAAAACGAATCAACAAACAACAAAATTAATAAATAATCATTCGGTATCTCATTAAATTAAAAACCATGTAGATCATATAGGGATTGATTATATTATTTAATTAGCACATTTAATTTTCGTTCTCAAATCCCTTAAGAACCGTTACAACCAAAAATTAAAAAAAAAACAGTTAATTGTACAATTTTACCCTCAATGCAGTTGAAATTTGTAAAAAAGCAGAATTATAACCTTAACAATTGATTAATAATATCCCTTGATCTTAAGAGTTTAACGGTCAAGATTTGTCCACAAATTACACACATCCCCTATGTTCACATGTCAAAGCTCCCCTATATATATATATATATATATATATATATATATTAATTCATAATTTATATCTTATTGGTTTATAAAGATATTAATGAATTTTTCCTAGCATTTAATTAAAAAATAATATGTTAATTGAAATTTGAAACTTATACACACAAACACACGCACATATCTATAAATACGGGATGTGGAGAGAGCTAGTAGTGGTATATTTTTACAATCTATGTGTGTGTGTGGGCTAAATTATAAAAAAAAAAGGAAAAAAAACTTAGAATCATTATCAGGAAGCAACCATGTTTTCCCTTCCATTATTCATAATATTCTGTTTCTGTGTTATGATATTCTTCCCTCTGGCAGCAGCATATTCGAGTAACGAAAGCCATTTACATTCATTGTTAGCCTTCAAATCGGGCATTGTTCTTGATCCAATTGGAGTCGTTCTGATTTCATGGAATGAAAAACAGTGAATTTCTGAAGCTGAAATGGTGTTCAATGCGGCCGCAAGCATCCTGATAGAGTCGTCGCCATAAACCTGAGGTCTCAAGGCCTAGTGCTCTCTCTCTCTCTCTCTCTCTCTCTCTCTCTCTCTCTCTCTCTCTCTCTCTCTCTCTCTCCCTCCTCATCTAGGTAATCTCTTCACATGTTTGTGAGTGCTACATTGCCACACTGTGTAGTGGAGATTGTGGATCCTATATTGCAAACAGGAATTGATTGGAGCAATGAAATGATCAAGGACTTAATTATTGATATTATTAGTATTGTAGTGTCATGTTCGAACGAGATGCCTAGAGAGAGAATGTCGATGAAAGATGTTGTTAGTGAATTGCAGATGTATTTAATAGAATAGTCTTTAATTGTTCATAAATTATGTAGCATATCTTTCATTCTTCCATTAGATTGATGATCACGGATGTTGATATTTGTGGCCCATGTATTTAGGCCCTTTGGATAAAGCCCATAAATCCTTAGCCCAAATCCACACTCAACCCTAATAGCCTATTTATCTTGCTATTGTTCACTCATCTTCATCAATTAGAAAACACCCGTTCAAATTCTCCCTCTGTAATTGGTCTCTTGTTTCCTCTGCTTTTCGTGGGCTGTCATAGATTGAGCTCCGTGCTCTTGTGGTCTCTGCGTGAGACAACTTCTGTGGTTAGTGTGTTGCCGGATTCCTCATCGGGAAAGTCGAGAAGGTAGCGTTGCCTAGGGTTGAGGCGTGGGTTTGTTGGCTTAGAGTTGAGGTGTGTTGTGTTGTTTATTGGTCAATAATCCGGGCAAAGGTGAACTTGAGCCACTCTTTTTTCCCGACACTTAAAGTGTCGTACGGTGAAGATCACGTCAGTGACGGAGAGAGGTGAACCGCCAGCGAGGCCGATACCCAACAGTGGTATCAGAGCCACGGTACCCTCGCTGGGGCACCTTCCGCCGCTGCATCTTCATCGTCCCGTCACCTCTATGGCTGTGCCGTTCCCCTGTCCCTTAGTGAGCTCCGAAAAGGTAAGTCGGGTCACCCCCTGCCTACGATACCCGCTCTGATAAAGTGACTTAAACCCCCTTGTTTTTCCGATTCCTAGTTGGCGCCCCGGGAGTGGGCTTAGGTTTGGTATTTGGTAGGTGCCTTTGCATTGAGCCTCGTTGATTATTTGAATTTTTTGGGTATATATGTTCCTACTGTAAGTGTGTCTGAATCTGGTTGCTTTGCTTCCACTTGTTGTCTCTGTCGTTCCGCTTGCTGCACTCTGTGTGCTCTTATTTGTCTTTGTGACTCGTCTGTTGTGTGCTCGTCTTTGTCTTGTGTTTGTTGAGGGCTTGAGTGACCTCCTGCACCACAGATTAATCTATGTTGTGAACTGAAAAATCCTCTATAGCTTCCTCTATGTGTGTTGAAACTTGTTTCCATGGCTCTCCCGTCACTGTCCATTCTTGCTCCTTTTGATGGCAAAACATATTATAACTTATGGAAACAGAAAATGAAATTTGTGTTGATTAAGGAAAAAGTGTTTAAAGATGTTGATCTTAAATATAATGATAATGAAACCGATCTTAAGAAATCTACGATGAATGAGTATGCCTTGTCTTCATTCATGTTGAACTTGTCTAATGATGTGTTAAGGAAAGTATGTACCATTAAATCTGCTAACGAATTGTGGGATAAATTAGATGAACTCTATAATCTGACTTTCTCTTCTCCGTCGAATGTTTTTACTTGAAAACTTCTTCAATTTTAAACTAGATTTGAATAAATATATGGATGCTAATTTGGATGATTTTAATAAGCTTGTTCAAGACATTAAAATGTCGGGTGATAAGCATATTGATGATTACAACTATTGCGCTTTTAAATGTTATCCCGGAGACTTATAATGATGTTAAGTTTGCTATCAAATATCGGAGTGATGATATTACATTTGATACAGTTGTTAATGGATTAAAAAGTAAAAAAATGGAGTTAAAGCATGGTCGAGATGCTAAAACTTCAGTTGATAATGTTATGCATGTGAGGGAGAAGAATCTTTCGATCTGGTTCTAAACATAATAACAGAAAGTGCTATAATTGTGGTGAACCGGGTTACTATGCTAAATATTGTAGAAAACCGAAGGATAAGAATAAGCAGAATGGTGAGCATGCTAATGTTGCCTCCACTAGTGATAATGAGTATAATCATAGTGATGTATTGTGATACTTTGTGCTCTCTGGTATATGCTCCAAGTAAGGTGGAGCCGCTGTTGTTGTTTCTTTGTGAATTAGTAGTACTCTTTGTGAGCTTTGTTGTTTTCTTTGTGAATTGTTGTGCTCTTTGTGAGGTGTACGTATTGGTGCTTTGTGAATTGTTAGTTCTCTTTGTGAGTTGTAGCTGTTTTTCTTTGTGATTTAGTGGTGCTCTTTGTGGGCGTGATGTTTCTTAGTGAAACATTGGTGTTCTTTGTAAACTTTCGGCACTAAGTGTGCACCTCTTTGTGGTCACCTTTCGGTTTAAGGTGGAGCGGTTTTCTTTGTGAAGTTGTTGCACTCTGTGTGCTTTGTATTGATTGATCTTTGTGATATGGATTAACTTTGTGTTATCTTCTCTTTGTCTATGTGATATTACAGGAGAGGAAAATGACAATGATGAATTATCTCCGGATTCTTTTTTGACTACAGCACAACACAAGGAGCCACAAGGTGGAAATTATTGATATTTGTGGCCCATATGTTTAGGCTCTTTAGATAAAGCCCATAAATCCTAATGGTAGTTAGGTGTGCACATAAATGTGTTTAGGCCGGCCAAACCGGCCAACCCAAACCGAATTTAGACCGTATAACCTATTATAGTTATAAACCAAAGTTATTTCGGTTCATACATTATATAGGCCGATTTTAATGGGTTGGCTCACGGTTTCAAAGGTGTTGACCCAAACCAACCCAAATCAACCCGTTTCCTTTTATTCAATTATATATATACATATATATATATATATATTAAATGTATACAATTATATATGATTTTATATTTATGATATTGTTTCAACCAATCGATATGCATTTATTCCACTATCTTAATTCTCAAACACTCAAAAACTCTAAATATATCGGACAAAATTTTCACTTTCTTCTCCACGTAGTGTAATCTAGCCGCCTTCTTTTTTCTTTTTTACCATGGGTCGATATCGATAACCCTCACTATAGTTTACAATAAATTAATGAGTTTATATTGGAATTAATTGTTCACTTTCAACCCGATGAACCCAACTCAACCCAACCCTAATATTCTTGTGAGTAGTATGGTTGGGTTGTGCAATGAAAAAAAAGATTAATGGTTTAGAGTTTTTTTAAACCGTAGTCAATGGGTTGGCCTATTTAAACACCTTCAGCCGGGGCAATCCAACCTGTGTGCACCCCTAATGGTAGTCTATTTATCTTGCTACTGTTCACTCATCTTCACAAATTAGAAAACACCAGTTCAAATTCACTCTCTCTAAATTGATCTCTTGTTTCCTCTGCTCTTTGTGGGCTATTCCTCTGCTCTTCGTGGGCGCTCTTCATGGGATGTTGTAGATTGAGCTTTGTGCTCTTGTGGTCTTTGGGTGAGACAACCTCAGTGGTTAGTGTGTTGCCGGATTGCTCGTCAGGAAAGTTGAGAAGGTAGCGTTGCCTAGGGTTGAGATGTGGGTTTGTTGGCTTAGAGTTGAGGTGTGCTGTGCTGTCTATTGATCGATAATCCGGACAAAAGTGAACCTGAGCCATTCATTTTTCCCGACACTTGAGTGTCGTACGGTGAAGACCGCATCAGCGACGAAGAGAGGTAAACCGCCGGCGAGGCCGATACCCAACCATGGAGTATCGTATAGAGAGCGACAGCTACAACAAGAAAATTAAGGATATAACGAGTAAATTAATGTTATTTCATTTCATTGCAATAATACTGTAAATTAATAATAGCTAGAAAATTTATGTTACAACTTTTTTTTGAGGTAAAATTGTCTCTCCTTCCTCCTTTAATTAATGGGCGATTCTAATTCCTAAATAGGGTTGTTTCTAAATCACCAGTAATTTTTCTTTACACGGCACTAAACAAAATAATTCAAAAGTAATTATTTATTTAATTACTTAAATACCCTAACTAAATTAAAATAAAAATAAAAATAATTAAAAAATAAGAAGAAAATAAAATAAATTTTATTAAAATTTATTTTCCACAACCTCCAAATTTAATTAAAATATAAATATTATTTGAATTTCTATTTTGTCGTTACAAAGAGGAAGGTAAAAGGTTCATATTCAATGAATGAAAGGGCCTGGAGCAAAATTGGGCCCAACGCTAAGAAAAAATTATGTATCAAGAAAAACTGAAAGATTGATGCCAGCCGAACGGGCTCTACTCGAATTTTTTATATTTAATCAAAATATATATTTATGTAATATGTTTTTCAAAATAATTTCTGGGGACACATATATCCATATTAAGATGATATTAATTATGTGTGATACGATATTTAATTTTATCTCTTATTAGTTATTATGTTAATGACATTAGAATTTTTCTTTTAAAACCATTATATTAAAAAAATTTGCATACATGGATTTGATGACTCATTCATATTTAATTAGTTGTATTTCCAGGTCATATTTTAGTTGTTGATCATCTTAAAATTAGATTATTTGATAACATGTCCAGATTTTGTAATTTGAATTAATTTATTCAACATTCTATATTGTAGTGTTTAATGTGAAGACAGCATTCAAGCATCCAACACAAGATTCTTGAGAAAAATAATAA
This sequence comes from Perilla frutescens, assembly GCA_026008535.1. Classification (NCBI taxonomy): domain Eukaryota; kingdom Viridiplantae; phylum Streptophyta; class Magnoliopsida; order Lamiales; family Lamiaceae; genus Perilla; species Perilla frutescens. The sequence goes on along the minus strand of BRKX01000010.1, from coordinate 44,616,564 downwards.
AAGCGTACATTAAACATTCACCCATAAGTAGAGTTAGAGTTGTCATATTCTGGGAGGGTCGGAAAGTGCTGATTAAGCCTGAGTATTATGTAATTTCTAAATGAGGGCGCCTGCTGCTATTGCCGCCTCTCTAAGACTCCAATATTGGTGTCACCTTCACCAAAATTCAAATAATTATGTCTCTTTCAGACAATAATTTTCGAAAAGTGGTCTCGTTAATCAGTTCCTACGATCAATATATAGTGGATGTGGAGAGAGTTAGTAGTGGTATTTTTTCACTATCTAAACAAAAAAAATTACGCTCATTACATCTGGCAACAGCTAACTATGTTTTCCCTTGTATTCTGTTTTATGATCATCTTCTTCCCTCCAGCTGCAACATATTCGAGTAACGAAACCGATTTACGTTCATTGCTAGCCTTCAAATCAGCCATTGTTCTTGATCCACAAGGAGCTCTGGTTTCATGGAACCAAACAACTCATTTCTGCAGGTGGAGTGGCGTTCAATGCGGCCGCAGGCATTCCGACAGAGTCGTCGCCATAAACTTGAGGTCTCAAGGACTGGTGGGCTCTCTCTCTCCTCATCTAGGTAATCTCTCTCTTCTAACATCCATTATTCTCCAAAACAACACCTTCAACGGCCCCATTCCTCAACAAATCACTCTCTTAAGCAGACTTCAATATGTCGAGTTCAGCAATAACTCGTTTTCTGGTTCAATACCTAAAAACCTGTCGAAAATTCCAAATCTTCATTTCCTAAACTTGATCGACAACTACCTGACTGGGAATATACCATCAGAGCTCGGTGATTTGACTAATCTCCACGTTCTAGCGTTGAGTGGTAATCCTCTTACAGGGCATATCCCTCCATCCATTGGCAATATAACTTCATTGAATCGGCTTAGCTTAGCATATTGCCTCCTCCAAGGAGAGATTCCTGCATCATTTGCTCGACTTCGAAGCCTGGAAAAGCTCTTTTTAAGCGGCAATACTTATACAGGATCACTTCCTACTGATCTCTTCAACATTTCCACTATTCAAAAGTTCGAAGTTGCAGAAAATCAACTTCATGGAGTCATACCATCTAACATAGGCCTCACTCTTCCAAATGTAAATGAGATTCATTTGGAGTATAACCAATTCACTGGTTCAATTCCATTTTCAATCTCAAATGCTTCATTGCTTCAAATATTAGTCTTGTCTTTTAATAATTTCACAGGACTAATGCCAAGCGTTGGAAAACTTTCTCTTCTCCAAGCCTTTGTTGTTGAATCAAATCTCATTACAGATGATATCAGTTTCATTTCATCACTTACCAATCTTACCAATTTGGAATATCTTATGGTTGGTAGTAATCTACTGACTGGTACATTGCCTGACTCAATAGCCAATTTATCTAGTCAACTGAGCACATTTTATTTAGATGGGAACAAAATACATGGGGTAATTCCTTCAGGTATCGAAAACCTTTTCAATCTTGGTCAGTTCATTGTTGCTGACAATTATCTCGAGGATCCATTCCCCCTTAGCATTGGAAAACTTTCAAAATTGCGTATACTTGATTTGCATAACAACAGATTTTCAAATAAACTGCAAATTTCCTTTGGAAATATGACTTTGTTGAGTAACTTGTACTTGAATGAAAACAACCTTTCCGGAGATATACCTTCAAGTCTTGCTAACTGCACAAACTTGATAGATTTAGACCTCTCTCAAAATAATTTGAGTGGCCTAATACCTCCAGAAGTCATGAGGCTTTCATCGGTTTCTATTACTTTTAATCTATCCTACAATGCCTTTGATGGTGGAATTCCATTTGATGTTGGTTTGATTAACCTCGTAGCACTGGATTTGTCTCATAATAGATTGTATGGACAAATTCCAAACTCTTTAAGCAAGTGCATAAGTTTGGAAAAACTGTATCTTGATGGTAATTTGCTTCAAGGAGAGATACCTCAAGGATTGAGTGGTTTGGTAGTTTTACAGGACTTGGATCTTTCAGTAAATAATCTATCTGGTCCAATCCCAGAATTTTTGGGAAAACTGAAACTTCAAAAACTGAACTTGTCATTCAATAGTCTGCAAGGAGAAGTCCCAATTACAGGAGTATTCAAGAACAGAACATCGATTTCTGTTGAAGGAAACGATGGACTTTGTGGAGGAATTCCGCAGTTGAAGCTTCCTCCATGCCCTTCTCTAGTACAGAAAAGGAAACACTTGTCAACTTTGACAAAAATCTTGATCCCAATTGTGTCTGTGGGAGGCATTTTCCTTACACTCTTTGCATTGTTCATTTACAAGCAAAGACTGTCGAAGAAAAAGGCTACTCCCTCTCTACCATCACTCACTGGCATCCAGATTATGAGGCTTTCATATATGGATCTTTTGAAAGCCACTGATGGATTCTCTGAGACGAACTTGCTTGGCTTCGGGAGATTTGGATCAGTTTACAAAGGGATTGTTGGCGATGGTCAGATAGTGATTGCTGTGAAGGTTCTGAATCTGTCTGTTAGCGGAGCTTCAAGAAGCTTCATGACGGAATGCAATGCACTTAGAAATGTGAGGCATAGAAACTTGTTGAAAATATTGAGTGTTTGTGAAAGCATAGACTTCCAAGGAAATGAGTTCAAAGCACTGGTGTATGAGTATAAGGCTAATGGAAGTCTAGAAAAATGGTTGCATCAAAATGCAGAAAACAATATTAATCTCGACATGATGAAGAGGCTCAATATCGCCATTGATATTGCTGAAGGAGTTGAATACCTTCATTCTAATACAGATAATGATTTGTCGATTGTTCATGGTGATTTGAAGCCCAGTAATATCCTTCTGGATCAAGAGATGACTGCATATGTGGGCGATTTTGGATTAGCCAAAATCATTTCAGAAATAGTGATCCCATCACATGAAAGCAACAGTTCAATTGGGATCAGAGGCACCATAGGCTATGTCCCTCCAGGTATGATATATATACTCTATAATTAAGTCCAAATAAACAAGAAGATCAAGCATGATCTTTTTTTTTTTTTTTTTTAATTTTCTTGTTGGTTTTGATGTAGAATATGGCATGAGCTCTCCGGTCTCAACTCAAGGTGATGCGTATAGTTATGGAATCGTTTTGTTGGAGATGTTTACGAACTTAAGACCAACAGACAATCTGCTCAAGGATCATATAAATCTTCACAGTTTCGTGAGTGTTGCTTTGCCAGATCGAGTGATGGAAGTTGTGGATCCACAAATCCAAACTTTGATGATGCATAATGATAGGATGAAGAGTTGTATGACTTCTATTCTAAATATTGGAGTGTCATGCTCAAAGGAGATGCCTAGAGAGCGAATGTCAATGACGGATGTTGCAATTCAACTGCATAAGATACATAAATTGCTATCTAGCTGAACAATCAAGCAGATGATCACGGCTTTCGCTACTGGAAAGAAATTTTCCAACATCTGGATATTGAGTGTTTCTTTCTGTCTATCTAAATATTTTACTTAAGGATGTGCTTTGGATAGCTCAACGTAAAAAAGAGTTGTTGGGATTCGATATATTGATATTCCAGTTATGAAGATTTGCATATATAAAATAGTAATCACAAAAAGTCTGTATTTTCAAGCAAATGATGAAGCATCGAAAATTTTGAGATGGAGATTGGAATCGGTTCCTCCCCGGATATAAACTCTAAATTAAGAGGCCTTGGATTAGTAATAGTAACACGCAACTGTAATTTGTGCTTTTTTTTTTTTTTTTTTGTATCAAGCCCAATGCATATGCATTAGCGTCGCGCGAATACACTCAGCGAGACGCCGGATAAAAAAATAAATTAATTTAATTCAATTTTGATGTATATATTTGTTTCAAAAAAATTAATTATCGAGCACAGTGCACGAGTGACGCGTTAGCGTCAGATGAGTGCACTACGCGAGATGTCGGATAAAAAAACTAAAAGGATAAGGTTCAATTTGGTCCTACAACTATATCCGAAATCTCAAGTTGGTCCCGAAATAAAATTTTGGCCTAAATCGATCCTCAACTTTTTAAAAGGTATCACGATAATCCCTCTGTTAGTTCCCGAACTAATTTCCGTTAACGTCCGTCACTAACAATGTTAATTTAAGGAAAAAGGTCTAAATTGGTCCTACAACTATATCCGAAATCTCAATTTAGTCCCGAAATAAAATTTTAGCTTAAATTGGACCACTATAAGAAAAACGCGATTTAACGACGGATCATATTCCGTCGTTAAAATACCGACGTATTAACGATGGATTAAATTTACGATATTTAAGGACGGATTAACGACGGAAAATTTCGTCGTTACCTTAACGATGGCTAAAATCCGTCGTTACACATCGTATTTTAACTTTTAAATTTTATTTTTTAATGTTAACGACGGATTAACGACGGAATTTTCCGTAGTTAAGGTAACGACGGAAAAATCCGTTGTTAAAAATTATTTTTTTTTTAATTTTTAATTTTTTTTATTTTTTAATATTAGCGACGGATTTAACGACGGAAAATTCCGTAGCTAAAATTAATTTTGATTTTTTTATTTTTATTATTATTTTTTTTATTTTTTTTAAATTTTTAATTTTTCAATTAATTCTTCACTACGAATTTTAAATCAATTTTTTTAATTTTTATTTATTTATTTTATTTTTTATGAATTTATTTGATTTTTTAATTATTTTATATTATTTTTAATGTTTTCATTTTTTAATTACTAATTAATTATGAATTTGAAATTAATCTTTTTAATATTATTAATTTTTTTTAGATTTATTTTATTTTTATATTTTATTTTTTATATTATTTTTAATATTATTTTTAATATTTTATATATTAATTTTATTTTATTACTAATTTTATTTTTTATATTATTTTTAATATTTTATATATTTTGAAATCAATAATTAATAATTTTATCACTTTAATTTTAATTTTATAAATATTATTAATTATAAATATATAATATTAGAGTAAAATAACTAAAATAATTTAATATTAAATAATGATATAATATAATTATATTTTATGATAAAAATATAAATGGTGATATATATTTAAATAAATGAATAGTATATATTTTATTTAATTTTGAAATAAAAAATCAATCAAAATAGGTTTTGTATGTGTATATAGATATATATTATTTGTGTACTTGTACATAAACATCCCCTAGCTCACATGGTCAGAGGTGTCTCCTCTTTTCCAAATGGCCTGGGTTCGAAACCTCTTCCAAGCGAGAGATTCAGCGAATTTATATAGGTGCTATTGCACGGCTTGGTGGCTCGGTTCAAATTGCTCCTTGGGCTCGGCTCGGCTCGCCTGTGGAGGCTTAGCCGTGGCCTGTTCAGTTTTTTTTTTTTTAACGACGGAAAAATTCCGTCGTTAATCCGTCACTAAATTTAATATTTTTTATTTCCTAACGACAGAATTTGACAAAATATTAACGACGGAAAAAATCCGTCGTTAATTCCGTCGCTAATATTTTTCCGTCGTTAAATTTGTCGTTAAAATGATTTTACGATGAGAGGATTAACGACGGATTGAATCCGTCGTTAATCCGTCGCTAATTTGATTTAACGACGGATTTTTGATATTTAGCGACGGAAAAATCCGTTGCTAAAACGCGATTTTTTTGTAGTGGACCCTGTTTTTTTCTTTTTTCTTAAATCCTAATTAGATTAATTTGAGGTCAATACCAAACCACGTGTATAATTTATAGATCCGAAAGTTTTGGGCGTTTTTTTTAATAGTGTCAGTCAGAATTTAATATTTTTAGAAATCAATACTAAGTTATGGAACTATTTAATCTATATAATGGAATTCTGATGATATATAATTATGAGCCAAGGCAAAAAAAAATCTAATATTATTATTTCATGATTATTACAAGAAGAAAACTAGTCAATTTATATCTTTTCGATCATATATTAATTCCAGATAAGATTATTGATAAATATTATATTCATTATAATATCATTAATTATATTGACATTGAAGAGAAACATATATATCTACTAATTATATCATACACAATCATTTGAATATCATGAGACCTTCTTCAAATTAATCATAGACTTTATTAATTAATAAAAAATAAAAAAAGAATAGTCAGATAATAAAATTATTAATAAAGTGAAAACGAGACCAAAATATTCCATATAGTACACTTACAATTTGGGTCAAAATTTTATTTCAGGATCAAATTAAGATTTCGAGTGTAGTTGTATGACCAACTTGGACATTTTTCCTTGAAGTAACACTGTTCGTGATGGACGTAAAGGAAAATTAGTTTAGAGACTAATGGGGGGATTAACATGATACCTTTTAAAAAGTTAAGGGATCGATTTGAGCCAAAATTTTATTTTGGGACCAAACAAAGATTTCGCATATAGTTGTAGGACCAAATTGGACTTTATCCCAAAATTAAATTAATTCAATTCAATTTTAGGGTTCACTAATTCCATTTTAGAGTATATATTTATTTTTAAAAATTAATTATCGAACGTGGTGTACAAGCCCAAGCCTTAGCAATGGGTGAGCACTGCGCGAGATGCCTGATAAAAAAATTAAATTAATTTAATTCATTTTTAGTATTCACTAATTCCATTTTAAGGTATATATTTATTTCAAAAAAAAAAAAATTATCGAGCGCAGTGCACGAGCTCACGCGTCGTCAGCGTCGAGTGAATGCACTACTCGAGACGTCGGATAAAAAAATTAATATATATATATATATATATATATATATATATATATATTTGTAAAAAAATAAAAATTTGAAAAGTAAAAAAAAAAAAGGAGAGAGAGAGAGAGGCAGACCATCCACCTGTCAAATAAATATTCGTCTAACATAAATAATTTGTTAGACGGTCTAAATGGAGTATGGCTTAAATTCAAGATGTTAGCTTTTGGAGAAAGTCATCTCATTACTCAATTAATAAACAATGGATGTGGAGAGTAGCAGTACATTTTACTATGTATGGGTGTTTGTTCGCTAAATAATATTTTCTCGATAAAATTTGTATGAGACTGTCTAATGGGTCTCTTCCGTTAGACAGATCTGGCCCGATTTAGTAAATATAAATATTAAAAAAAAAAGCAACCCATCACTCCTACCTCTGCATTTGCGATTCTCCAAATTACCTCCAGCGATCCTCAAACATCTTCATCGATGCAAATCGCCACCACTCCACCTCTGCAACCGCTACAACCACCATCACCGCCAACCCCTCAGTTCTGAAACCTCTGAATTCTCTCACTTCCAATTCCAACCCGCTCGATTCCGCCATCATCACCAACTATCGCGACCACCGGCACCGCAGTCCTACTCAAGACTGGCGCTCTATCATCAACATCTCCGGTGCATAGTTCAACTCCTTATTGTAAGTTTATCTAGGACTTTTAATTAAGGGCCTTTTAATTTAGGGCATTTTAATTTAGAATAACATAGAATCCTAATTTGATTTGATTGTGTTGGTTCAGTTCAGGGGCTATTAGTTTATGTTTTGTTGGTTCTGTTTAGTAGCAAGGCTAATATTTTCTATATAAACTGTCTGATGCTTTTTGTAAATTTTGAAATGTTGGAAGACATTATAGTGCGGCTATGGGTGCTTGATTTATTGATAGTGATACTTACTTGCGTTGGTAGTGATTCTTACATGAATTATTAGTGATACATGATAAGATTGTTTATAATAGTTGATCAAAAATTAAAAATACGACTGTTGCAAATGGGTTGTGTATTTGTGTCATTAAAACATATTACAGTTTGTTGTTAAAATTCAGATATGCTCTAGCAATTCTTGTTCATTATTAGTGATACTTCATTGTATTTGCAATGTTGCTTACATTTATTATTAGTGATACTCTGTTGCATTTTTAAGAAATTTCATATTTTACTTATAAGTTATGTATCATGGGATTTTATAATATTTCAGATGCTAGTATTGATTGATTAAATATTGTTTCTGATTATAATTTTTACATTTAGATTTTCGAAAAAAAATTATAAATGATGGAAAGAATTAAAAAGATGTTGCAGCGACCTATTGAGGAGAGGAGAGTTGATGAGACTAGGTATGAATTTTTGCTAAATTATATTATTATTATTTTATTTCATGACACAGTGTTAATTTTATTAAATTATGTCATTTCTATTGAAGTGAACATATAAAAACAGATTGACAGAGAAAGCAACTGATTTGTAAATTCTACTCAACTCCATCTTAACTGCTTTTAGTTTTTTGAGTTTCGAGTTTTGAATTTTGAATTTTGATGATAAGCATGAGCATGAGCAGGGAAAATTAAAAAAACAAAAAATGTGATTGATTGCTGGGATGACCAGATTCTGTTTCAAGGACTGTTGTTCTACATTTTCAACTCTACACTGTCAATTGCTTCATTCTTGCCGTTTTGGAGGACTGATGGTGTGATTATAACCATGTTGCTTCATGCGGGCCCCATCGAGTACCTTTACTATTAGCTGCACAAAGCTATGCACTACCATTACCTCTACGCCAGATACCATTTCCACCACCATTCCTCCATCACCACACAGCCCATATCATGTAATCTAAATTAATTACTTAGTTTTTTGTTTCTTTTAAACTGAAATGGATTTTATTTGTTTGCATATATTGTAGCTGCAGCTATGATACATCCATTTGCATAGCACATAGCATATTTATGCTGTTTGGAATTCCACTTCTGGGAATAGTGTTTCGTGGGACTGGTTCCTTGGCGTCTTTGCCCGAATACATAACTTATATGATTTCATGAACAATATAGGGCACTGCAACTTTGAGCTAATTCCTAAATGGCTATTCTCCATCTTTCCTCCTCTCAAATACTTAATCTATATGCCTTCGTAAGTCTGTTTGTCTGTATGAACATGATCATTGATGTGATTGTTTGAGAAATAATTATTTATTTATATATAAGTGTAGGTTTCACTCCCTGCATCACACACAGTTCCGGAGCAACTAAATTATGTCATTTCTATTGAAGTGAACATACAAAAACAGATGATGATGTTAAACGTACATGATGATGTTGGAAAACATTGAAATGTTGGGGAAAGTTTAACATGGTTGGGAACAATATGGCTACAAACAATTAGTTTTTGTGCAGATATGATTTGAAAGTTTACTAGGTTTGGAAGCGTTGGATTTTTGTAATGTTTCCAAAAGATTTTTAGGATATGCAAGCTACATATGTTCTTGCTAATGAACTGTATATTTTCTTGTATTTCTAAACATATATTAGAAATATTTTTTGAATATATAGATATATTGTTGACATTGTAGATAATATGTATCACTATTTATACAAAAAAAGTATTATTATGTGTGCAGGGAAGTAACACTAATTTATTTCATTTATAACCGGTATTATAAAAAGAGAGGCATACATAAACGATAAAAAAAGATCTGCGACAGTAATTATGGTCTCAATATATCAAATAATTTCATCAATCATAAGTTATATATTACAGTATCAATACTAATGAAGAAAGTATCAATATGTATAACGTGAAGTAACACTATTTAAGTCTGAAGTATCACTATCTATGTAGTGAAGTAACATTATTTAACTCTGAAGTGAAATATCATTAGATATAAATTTGTCAAACTGTCATTAAATATTAAGTAAAGTATCATTAGATATATATCTTGTGAAGTATAATTAATTGTGATGTGAAGTATCATTAATTATGAGATGAAGTATTATTAACCCGGAAGTGCAAGATAATTTGATATTATTGATGATTAAACATTGATTATTGAATTAAGAATAGATAAATGTCATTAACTATGAGTGGAGTATCATTAACTCAAATATCAGTACTTATGAGGTAAAGTATCATTAAATCACATATATATGCGTATCACTAATTGCAGAAGAAAGCATCACTAATTAAAAAGAAAAGTATCAGTTTAAACATAATCTCAAATTGAGAATCGGGTCTATGAATATAATAATAACTCATTCTTGAGTAAAATATTTATTTAATTATCATAGAGAAAATTAATCTTAATTACAAAATAAAATATCACTAATTACAAAAGAAAGTAACAATAATTACAAATAAAAGTATCATTAAAAAATCTTCAACAAGATCTCGATCTTCCACCCTGCAAGACCAACAATGACATCCTTCAATGCACCGGCGGTAACAAAGAGGAAGGGGATTTGAAAACTAAAAAAATCAGTTCTAACTATCACATTAAATTTAAATATTGAGCTAGATACAAAGAGGAATCACTAACTGTGACCTGAAGATCACTAACTACATGGATCACTAACTGAAACAATGAGATTGAAGTGAAACAATATAAGTCGGTCAGTTGTTGAATTTATTATTTTTCAAAAATATCATTATATCTGAAATAAAAAATCATTAAATATAATGTGAAGTACATCTAGAACAAGCTATAACATTGAATTTTATATCCAGAAACAGAGAGGTATCTCTAACTGTGCGTGAAATATCACTAGCTACTTGGTGAAGTATCACTACTGTCTTACTACATGCAATTGGCGAATTACATCAAATACAAAAGAGAAGTAAAATATGACTTACTTCCGGATTGCAACTGAACATATTCATGTTCATTGAGATATGTAGTTTCTACATTTTCATCATTTGATTCATCATCTAAGAATTATAAAATTGAAATTTAAATTAGTACTAAAAATATTATCACTGTTAGAATTCGTTGCCTGAAACAATGTGAATTACGGATGTAAATTACAAAGTTAAATGTAATGTTGAAGCTAGTGTTACCACATTGCCTTCAACATGCAGCGGAAACGTAAACAGAACTTTGCACAAAATAAGTTTTAAATCACACTCCTTACGGTGTGTGATTGCCTCAAGGCGAAATTCACTATTATAAGTGATAAACAAAAACAATCCAGATGTTGTCTCGGTTCACTCCCTTAACAACACAGCATAAAACATACAGAAGACTATCCTAACTCCACTCACTCGAATAATCACTCAAACACAAACCTATCTAACCACATAGATAGATAACAATCAGTCACTCTAAATCCTAGACTTCTCAAAGTTGACTATCTAACCTACACACACAACTGGAATGAAAGTCTCCAGCTGATTGGGACGCTAGGCAGATGTCGTGGAAGATGTCTTGGATTTCAGAGATGACACTAGATGCAAGATTCAGAGCTTCTAACAAACCACGGTGATAACCTGCTTGCATAAATGATTTTAAGGTCTAAGGAGACCTTAAATACTTCTTCCATCTTGTATTAGTAGTTGCTTCACGATCCTAGATGACTTAGACTTGAATTAACCGCCTTCCACTACCCATTGCTGAAGTGGACTTGAGATAACCGTCTTCTGCATTGCGTGACACACGTTCTTCAACACCGTGCAATAGTAGCAGTTACTCCAGTGACCCACGATCTCCTGCAACAGTTAGTGTCCAAGAAGGAGTGGGAACATCACGTCCCCATGAAATCCGGAACAGATTTTGACTAAGTCAAAATCAACATTTATCCACATTTTAATTCAAAATAAAATATCTAATAAATCCCTAAAAATGTGAAAAATGATATGTGACAAAAATCACAATTTATTCAGATTAATTTAAAATAAATTAATCTAAAATATTAGGAAATGATAAGATTAATGTTTCGAGTGTTATACTCAATGTGATGAGAATGACGGAACATCATTAGATACGACATTGATTGCGATGTTATCAAACGAAGTGATAACATCATCCGAAACACGTCATACTCAACAATCCCCCCCTTAAGCTTATCATTTCTGCACAAACACATAAAGCTCAATATATACATGATTAGAGCCGCAACGGAATACGATTAAAAATATTGGAGTTCAAAAACTCCCCCTTAAGGTCTGCTCCCCCTTAAGTTATTATCTGTAAAGAATATACAATGTTAGTGAGTATAATCCCCTATACAATAATATACAACATACTGGGTATTTACCATTGTATAGAAAAAATAGTGGGTAATTATCCCCTATACAGAAATATACAGCATACTGGGTATTTACCCCCTGTACAGAAAAAATAGTGGGTAATTATCCCCTATACAGAAGTATAGTGTTGAGAACAATCTCAACACAGCAAATAACACATATCTTAAAACATGCGAAAACAATCACAATGTTGAGATCATACTCAACAAAAACATCACATAATCGAATATGCGAACAGAATTTATATAGCAAAATCACCAACCATGCCAATGATTCAAAACATAAATATCCAATCACGGATACCCAATCAACAAAAATAAATGTGTCTAGCACATCAAGAATAAACAAGGATGTAAACACATCCAAAACACGATTGTGTCCAGCGCAATACATAAACCTTAAATAATATTGTTTTTGATAATACATCATATTTTCTTCTTCCCTTTTGCCTTAGCCACGGACTTTCCAGCATTCTCCCCTTCAGCACCATCATCACCAGCAGCAGCAGCAACATCTACTCCCCCTTTTTGTGTAGAAAGAGTTCCCCGAAGTGCTTGACGAAGCTCAACCATTGCATTGGTGAGCACTGTGCTTTGATGAATCAATGAATCCATCTGTGAAACATAGGAATTTAAAACCTGCACAGAAATTGTCGTCAAGTGCGAAGAAGCACTTGCTATGTCACTTCCTGAAATATGAGGAGAGAGTGCACAATCTGCAACAACATCCTGCTCAACATCCCTTGATGCAACTGTTGAACTTCGACCGAAGGTATAAGGGAGATCGATCACACGATCTTCATTGCCTTTGGGCTTGATGATAGAGATAGTTGCAGTTTCAGTAACTATCTTCTTCTTATTTGGCTTCACACCTTGGTCAACTAGGATGACATAGATTAGGCAGGGAAATGCTAAAATGCTAGTGGTGTTTGTCTTTGCAGCCGACTTCATCATGCAATCAAAAATGTAGTCTCCGAGATTGAAGGGAATTTTTGTGCTAAGTTTAAAGAGCAAGATGGCTTGATCAATAGTGAGGACTGAAGTGTTGGTGGTGGGCAACCAATTACACACAATCAATTTCTGTAAAACAGAGTAGAAAAATATGAGCTTAGAAGTGGAAATTTTGTTAGTCCACTTAGTCACCAAACCACCAGTAACAGTTCCTACAACATCGTCAATTTTATCTAGGCTAATAACATCAGAATCATTGCCCAGACCCAAGAATTTGTTGATCAGCATGAGGTTAAAGACATAAATTTTATCTCGCATATAAACCTCCCCAAATTTGCTCTTAGACTTATCGTCCATTTCAGGAGACACATTTGCATAAAATTCAGCAATAATATCTGGCACAAAAGAAGACAATGCAGTGACAGATTTCCAGAGACCCCTCTCTTTCAAGAAAACATCCATCTCATACTTCTTAACACTAAGCACATCAATTTGTTTTTCGACTCGCATAGGGCGAAGAATAACAGTTTTATGAAATGTTTTAGCACGCTGAGAATAGAATGTATTACTGAAGGTAGAAGAAACATCATGAGGGGAACCTGGAGGATAGACGGGTTCAGAGTCAGCCGAATCAGCATCGTCTTTGACATCGGCTGAATGAGTGGGGGATAGAGATACTATCTCTTTGGCTGTGCTGGAGGAGACCATTTCTTGTGAAGAGGTGGGGGAGAGTTCCTTCTTCTTAGGGCCAGATGTGGCGCCCTTTTTCCCTTTACCTTTCAAAGTTTGTCCTGAAGTCGCAGGCTTGGCAGGAACATCATCCTCTGGTATCGCAGAAAGAGGTTCCTCTTGTTGTGCAACATCAACTTCCACATCATCAACCGCTTTGTCTGGAGAATTTTCAGTAGGATTCTCTTCATCCTCGGACTCATCTTTCAAAGACCTTGCTGGTTTTTCTTCCAATTTCAGAGTTCTTCTTGCCTTTTTGCTCGAACCCTCATTGGTATCTTCCTTGACAGACCCTTGTTGGCCATGAAGTCATTTTGACTTGCGAGTAGGGCCACTCTTCTTTTTCTCTGCAAGAGCTTGAGTGTGGAGCTCCAGAGGGGCCGATAGGGTTTTCTTTAGCACCAAGACTGATGTGTTGGAGAGGAGTGGGGTTTAGCACCAGTATGGAGTTAGGAACTTTGACTTCTTCCATGGTAGTGTCTGCATGTTTCGTTGGAGGAGATGAGGGTTTATCATACTCCGATTCAGGTCCTTCTGGAGTGAGTTCGGCTGTTGCAGTGACTGCAGGAGTTGATGTGGCGGAGGGCGTGATAGCTGATGTCCCAGCAGGACCAGAGGCAGAAGATGGAGTGCCCATAGTTTTCTCAAACATTTGTTTTATCATCTCGAACATGGCAGAGAGGTCCTTGGGTTCAGCCATTGATATTCTGCAAAAAGCTTAAAGGAACGAGAAACCAAGAGTGGGAGACGAAGAGGCTTCGAGAGAGAGAGAGAGAGAGAGAGTGAAAGTAATAAAAAATATTTCCAAAAATGAGTTGATATAACTCTCACCCTCAAAAATCGGAACAACCTCCTGTCATATCACCCACTTTTTCTATTTTCCTTATCAAAGAAAATATTTAAATAAAGCAGAATTAGTGGATAGGGATACACCATATCAAAACATGTATTTATCACAAAAATTCAAAAAGTGAATCTTTATGGGCCCCAAAATAGTTTCTGTTTTTTTATATATAAAAGAATAAAAAGACGGAAACCACACAGAAACAATAATTCTAGGCATATATTTTCTGAAGAACATGGTTTCTCTGCAATCTTGCACACAACATCAGCTACAACATTTACGAACAATGAATGAAATAAACCCAAAATTTTTATAGTTTACCTTTTTAAGGTCAAGGGAATTTCATTCACAAACAAAGATACATAATTTCAAATAGCTGATTTTGTTAAATTACGAGTAGATCAACCATAATTTCATTAAATAAACCTTGAACTTTACTAAAAAGAAAAGGATCAAAGCTAACACGATAGACAATTGATGTGGATAAAAACATACTCACATCGAGTTCAACATCAGTAAACTGAAAAATCTGATTAAACATAGCACATTCCAAGAGACTTTCTTAAAGCAGAAAATCTCTCGAAATCAAGGTGCTTGGTAAAAATATCTGCTGTTTGATTTTCAGTGGATATATACTTGATGTTTATGATCTTCTTTTCCACCAAGTCTCTGATGAAGTGATGGCGAATGTCGATGTGCTTAGCGCGTGAATGTTGAATAGGATTCTTAGAAATTTCAATAGCACTCGCATTATCACACAGCAAGGTAAGTGATGAGCTTGTCATGCCATAGTCCTTCATCATTTGGTTCAACCACACCAACTGAGCACAACAACTAGCAGCTGTAACATATTCAGATTCAGCTGTTGACAAGGAGATGCAATTTTGTTTCTTGCTTGACCAAGAAACCATATTGCTCCCCAAAAAGAAGCAACCACCACTTGTGCTCTTCTTATCATCAATATCGCCTGCCCAGTCTGAATCACTGTATCTAATAAGGCTGGTGTTTGTATCTTTACAATACCTGATTTCAAAGTCGACTGTACCAGTAACATATCGAATTATTCTTTTGACAGCTTTCAGGTGAGACTCCTTTGGTTGAGCTTGGTATCTAGCACATACTCCAACACTGAACATGATATCAGGTCTGCTGGCAGTCAAGTAGAGCAAGCTTCCAATCATTCCTCTATACATTGTTGGGTCAACATTAACTCTAACACCGTCTTTGCTCAGTTTTTCAGAGGATCCCATTGGTGTCTTCATAGGTTTTTCAGTTTCAAGTTCGAAGCGCTTGATCAGATTTTTGGCATACTTGCTTTGGGATATAAAAATCCCATCTTTATCTTGCTTGATTTGGAGACCAAGAAAGTAGGGCAATTCACCGACCATGCTCATCTCAAAAGTGTTGCACATTGCATCAACAAACTCACTGAGGAGGTTAGAACAAGTGGATCCAAACACAATATCATCAACATAGATTTGTGCAACAGTGATGTGTTTGTGAATCCTTTTGATAAATAATGTTTTATCAACCACGCCTCTTGAAAACCCAAAGTCAATCAAAAACTCCGTAAGGTGAGTAGGAGACGGATATACTCTATTCTAGCAACAGGAGTGAATGTTTCATCATAGTCTATTCCTTCTACTTGTGTATAACCTTGTGCCACTAGCCTGGCTTTGTTTCTGACCACATTCCCAGACTTATCAGTCTTATTCTTAAAGATCCATTTAGTTCCAATTACATTTTTATTTTCAGGCTTTGGAACCAATTCCCACATATTATTTTGAACAAACTGAATCAGCTCATCATGCATTGCTTCTATCCAGAATTCATCTTTTAATGCTTCTTTGACATTTTTAGGTTCAACACTGAATAGAAAGCATGAAATAGACACAAGGTTAATAACAGATGACATGTAAACCTGTTTGACCAATTCAGCAACATCGGCTGAGCTCTTTGTTCTGGTTTTGACTCCTTAAGATCCATCACCGATGATTTGGGAATTTGGGTGATCTCTTTTGATTCTCCTTGGAGGATCACGTCTTGGTTTATATTGAGCCAGTGGAAGTTGTTCATCATCGCTTTCAAATGAGGAGTCTGAATCTGGTGTCTGGAGTGATGTTGATTCCTTCACTGACGGAGAAGAAACATTGGTTTTGACATCAGGACTTTTCATAGGACTTTTGTCAGTGTTACTAGACTCCTTGTCGGCAACATCTGGTTCATGTAAGAGAAATGACACATCATCTTCTTCAGTTCTTGTTTCCAGTCCTGCAAGATCATCAAACACAACATTGACAGATTCTTGTACGGCTTTAGTTCTAAGATTAAGAACCCGATATGCTCTGCTGTTTTGAGCATATTTGAAGAACAGTCCTTTGTCACTCTTGGAGTCAAACTTTCCAAGGTGATCTCTGTCATTCAGGATGTAACAGACACATCCAAACACGTGAAAATATTTGAGATTTAGCTTTCTCTCTCTTAGAAGTTCATACGGAGTCTCCTTTCTTCCTGGTCGAAGATAGACTCTGTTTCCGATGTGAAATGCTGTGTTAACAGTTTCAGCCCACAACTTCTTTGAAAGCCCTTTGGCCTGTAACATTGCACATGACATTTCCTACAGAGTTCGATTCTTTCTTTCCACTACTCCGTTTTGTTGTGGAGTTTTGGGAGCTGAATACTCATGGAGTATTCCTTTCCTTTCACAAAAATCATCGAATGGAGCATTCTCAAATTCTCTTCCATGATTTGTTTTTACGCATGCAATGTTGGTATCAAATTGAAGACCTTGAAAGTTTCAGATTTTTCCTACAGAAATTCAACCCAAGTATACCTTGAGAAATCATCAACAATGACAAGGATGAAACTCTTACCACTCATACTCTTTGTATCAACTGATCCCATGATGTCCATGTGTAAGAGTTGAAAACATCTTGTTGTTTGACAACCATCCAGGCTTTTGTGAGAAATTCTGGTTTGTTTTCCCTTTTGGCAGGCACCACATACAACATCATGATCAACATTCAGTTTTGGTAGGCCACGAACAGCATCAGACACAATCAGCTTTTTCAAATTTACCATGCTCACATGACCAAGTTTTTGATGAATCAAGTTTGTTTCATCATTTACAGTCATGTTGTAGGTTTCATCTTTGTCAGCATGGTAGCAATTGTCAGATGCACGGCTCCCAAACATTATGCATTTGTCGTGTTTGTCAAACACTTCACAAGTATTCTTGTCAAAATTGACATGCATACCATCGTCACAAAGCTGACTAATACTGATCATATTGGCCATCAATCCTTCAACATGTAGGACATTCTGAAGCTTAGGAAAATATTTGACATTTAATGTACCTTTTCCAACAATGTTTCCTTGAGCTCCTCCTCCGTAATTGACTTTGCCTTTATTTGTAGTGGTATAATCTTCAAGAAACTCCTTATTGCCTATCATGTGTCGAGAACATCCACTGTCGAAGTACCATGTTCCGGTAATGTTGGCCTTCAGTGATGTGTACACAACATTGCATGTAACTTTCATCTTTTTGGACTTTTTCAGATTCTTGTTCCTAGATGTGATCCCTGATGTTGTTCTTCCAGTTGCAACATCATCGTGAAACTTGAAGCAATGTGGTTTGATATGTCCAGGCTCCTGATAGTAATGGCACACATATTTCCGCACCTTTGAGCCCTTGCATTGCTTCTGATCACCATCTTCAACATTGTTCCTTGAAGTCGTGCTTGAGTTGTTACCTTTCACAAACTGAACAACATTGTTGTTTGAGAAAGACATGGAGGATTTATTAGAAAATCCCAGTCCAACTCTATCTGTCTGTCCCAATGTTAAGGCTTCATTTAGAACATTAGTTCCTTGATTCCACTTCTGAAATGTTCTTGAGGTGTCCTCCACTTCCTTCTTTAGTTTGCTGATTTCAGCATCATTCCTGGTAAGTCTAATTTCCAGACTTACAATATTTTCTCTTAGAAACTGGTTTTCTTCCATGAGAAATCTCAGCTCTTTTGATTGAGTTGTCCACTGAGTGCAAACTTCATTCACAACATTGTTGAGTTCTTGAAGTGAGGCAGTAGATTGTTCTTCATGTGGATCATGTTCTCTGATTTCAGAAGCCTGATTGAATTCATCCAGAAGAGTCATTTCATACCAATTTGTCGTATTGGGTGAAATCTTAGTAGCTTCTACTTCAACATCTGGAAGAACTTCATCTTCAACTTCACATTTTTCAATGTCAAGTTCATTAAGTTCATCAATATCATTCAGAGCATCAATAATCTGATCATCATCTTCCATGACATTGATGAACAACACTCTCTGATCTGAATCATGTTCAGCATCAGAATCATCACTGAGAACAACATTAAAATTATTTCTTTGTCTTCTTCGTGTTGTTGGACATTAGTTTGAATAATGTCCATACTCAGAGCATGCTCTACATTGAACTGAATCAATGTCTTTCCCAGTGTCAACAACTTCCTTCTTGACATTTGATCTTCCAGAATTTGATGTTGATGAGGATGGAGAGTCAAACAGCCGTCGAGGTTTGATATTTGGGGGGCTTTTCTTCATGGAATGAACCAGTGAGTTGAACTTCTTTTGTCAGGAGTGCAATGCTTAGATTTTCTTCCTCGTTGATTTCCTAAAGATCGTCAACATCATCATGAACATCAGATGACACCGTTGTTGTCTGGAGAGCAATTCCTCTTGAAGTTGAGTTTGCTTTCTGATTTTGCAGGTTCATCTCAAATGTTAGCAAGATGTTGACCGCTTCACTGATACTCATGGTTCCTACATCATGTGCTTCTTCAATTGCAGAAATTTTCATATTGAATCTTTCTGGGAGAGTTCGAAGCAACTTGCTAACCATGTTCTCATTAGAGATTGGACTCCCAAGAGTGGTAGATTGATTTGAGAACTCACATAATTTTTCAGCATAAGATGAAATAATTTCATCTTCAAACATGCGCAAATTTTCAAATTTTGATGTGAGCAACCTCAGTTTGGTCTTCCTAACACTGGCAGACCCTTCACAATATTCCTGAAGAATGGTCCATGCTTGATATGCAGTAACACAATTGTAAATCATTTTGAAGCATGGAACATCGACTGAAATAAAAATCGCATTCAGAGCGTGAGCATTAAAATTTTAGATTATTCTCTCATCATTTGTCCATTGAGATTCTGGAGTTAATACAAAATCTCCATTCGGACCTTCCATCCTAGGAGGGCTCCATTCTTCAATCACTGCCATCCATGCTCTTTCATCGATAGATTTGATGTAAATCTTCATTCGAGATTTCCACATGACATAGTTACCGCCATTGCTATCTAGAGCAGGAGGACGACATTGATTAATCTAAATATCCATCACAGATTTCAAGCAACACCGGATCGAGTACTAAGTGTGTCAAGTACCGGCTCTGATACCACTTGTTAGAATTCATTGCCTGAAACAATGTGAATTACAGATGTAAATTGCAAAGTTAAATGTAATGTTGAAGCTAGTGTTACCACATTGCCTTCAACATGCAGCGGAAACGTAAACAGAACTTTGCACAAAATAAGTTTTAAATCACACTCCTTATGGTGTGTGATTGCCTCAAGGCGAAATTCACTATTATAAGTGATAAACAAAAACACTGCAGATGTTGTCTCGGTTCACTCCCTTAACAACACAGTATAAAACATGCAGATGACTATCCTAGCTCCACTCACTCGAATAATCACTCAAACACAAACCTATCTAACCACATAGATAGATAACAATCAGTCACTCTAAATCCTAGACTTCTCAAAGTTGACTATCTAACCTACACACATAACTGGAATGACAGTCTCCAGCTGATTGAGACGCTAGGCAGATGTCGAGGAAGATGTCTTGGATTTCAGAGATGATACTAGATGCAAGATTCAGAGCTTCTAACAAACCACAGTGATAACCTGTTTGCATAAATGATTTTAAGGTCTAAGGAGACCTTAAATACTTCTTCCATCTTGTATTAGCAGTTGCTTCACGATCCTAGATGACTTGGACTTGAATCAACCCCCTTCCACTACCCATTGCTGAAGTGGACTTGAGATAACCGTCTTCTGCATTGCGTGACACACGTTCTTCAACATCGTGCAATAGTAGCAGTTACTCCAGTGACCCACGATCTCCTGCAACAGTTAGTGTTCAAGAAGGAGTGGGAACATCACGTCCCCATGAAATCCGGAACAGATTTTGACTAAGTCAAAATCAACATTTATCCACATTTTAATTCAAAATAAAATATCTAATAAATCCCTAAAAATGTGAAAAATGATATGTGACAAAAATCACAATTTATTCAGATTAATTTAAAATAAATTAATCTAAAATATTAGGAAATGATAAGATTAATGTTTCGAGTGTTATACTCAATGTGATGAGAATGACGGAACATCATTAGATACGACATTGATTGTGATGTTATCAAACGAAGTGATAACATCATCCGAAACACGTCATACTTAACAATCACAATAACAAATAGTATATGGCAATAAAAATTTGAATGAATTCTTTCAGAGACATATTATCGAACACATGATATGCATAATTTTGTAAACCCAATTATTGATCAAGGATCACAATTTCACAAATCTCGTAAACAAAAGAAACACCACCATTCGTTGCAGATGTATCTCCACTAGAATCGTATGGAGAGGAGAGAAATTTATCCATTAAACCATCGATTAGAACAAGAACAACACGTGGATAAGAACACATATATACCTGTTGTTGCTAATGTTGCGTTGCCGGAATTGATTGAATCACCGGAGGTTGAATCACCGATGGTTGAAGGCGCCGTGCATGGAGGCGGAATCGCGAGGTGAAATCATGCGTTGGAGCTGGTCGTGATGGTTGAGATTGGAAGAAATCGCGATGTTGAGATTTTTTGTGGTATCGGGCCCGGCTGGGGTTCACCGCTTGGTTTCCGGCCTCGGCGGTTCTCTTCATGGCTGCTCAGCCAGCAAGAGAAGCCTCAGACTTTAGATCTTTGAAGATCTTGAAGAGTTCTTCGCAGGCTTGAAGCGAGTGGACCAGATCTGTAGTCACAAGCCAAGCAATCATTAGATTTAAGATAAATAAAGCACCTATGACAGAGAACTGAAAACTTAAAGTAAAGAACACAAGAGATTAAGAAAATAGAGAGTTGAAAGGTGGGAAAATATGTCTTGGAGACACAAATGGGCTCAGATTTTCCCATGGACGACGGCTATGGTGTTTCTGGCGACTGATCGGACCCAGACCATAAGGAGATGGTGAAACGATAGGCTTGAAGCTCTCATAGGCTAGTTCAGCTCACAACAGCTTACTGTCTTCTCAACTCACAGGCCAAACAGGAGACCAACAACAGGAATCCGGCCAGAGACACAGAGAAGACATGCAGAGCTCACTCAAGAGGCTGATTAGGGTTAGGGTTCAAGTGTGAGGCTTGAGAGAGAAGAGAGATCAGCGCAGTTGTTTATAGAGAGATTATGGATCTAAATTTGGAAAAGTAGGGTTAGCAAGATATATATGGTAGGAATCGGGTAGCGGGTTAGGGTTTAGGGTTTTAGGCTTTAGAGAGATGGGCCAAGGAAAGAAAAGGAAAAGAGAAGTAAATGGGCCAGAAAAAAGAGCAATTGAGCCAATTTCAACAAGATTGGAAGATGCGATGTTGAGCAGCGGCGCTGGGAAGAAACCTGATATTTTTTTAATATATATATATATATATAGTCGGTCGGGTGGAGATCCGTCTAATGTAAGAGACTTGTTAGACGGTCTCACACAAGTGTGCCCCTATTTTCTTTTGTTATATGTATATTATTAGGACAATATGCTTAAAAAAATAAAAACTATTCCAATAAATTATAAAATCACGTGACTACATGATAACAAATCTGTGATACAACATAAAGATTTAGGAATTATATATAATATGTTTCGACTAAATTAATTATAAGACGTACATTAACCTATTTTTTATGCAAAATTTGAAATATATTATATTATATTATGATACACACACATGTACGTATAGAATTGGGCAATTATTTATTTTATTAATTGTGAATTTAACAATTTTAAGATTTAATATAAGAATCTCGTTTGAAATAAAAGAAAAAGTACTAGATATTAACTTACTAACTAAAATAATATCTATATAACGTAAAGATGTAATATTTACATTAAATGTGTATATACAATTGAGTTGGAGACTAGATACGATCATGCGCATCGTGCAAGCGGAAATCATTGTCATGTGTTGGTTTATTCTTAAAAAAATAGATTTTAGTCATGATCAATGGACTTAATTCTTTCAAAAGTCACAAGTCGTACTTGTCATGGTCTGAAAGTTTTAATTTGTAAATATGATGATAGTGAATTAAACACTACAATAAATGTGGTATACAAAGAAGTGTTGTATAATGTATCATATAATATTTTAATTGTAATACTTTATTAATTGTTTGAGCAGTTCTTGTGTGCATTAGGTGCACATTAGACAGTTAACGCGCGTTGACCCGGTTAATAACTAAAAAATTCATCAAAATCAGTATCAACCATAACACTAATAAGTGTCACTCAAAAGCTAAAAGTATCACTTGTATCATTAAAAAGTATCAACCAGAAAAAAATTATAAAAAAAAAACATTGTTAAAATCAGTATCAACCGTAACATTAAAAAGTATCACTCAAAATTGAAAAAGTATCACATGTATCCCTAAAAAGTATGACCTATTTTGACATTTATTTTTATCAATGTGTTCACCCAGTCAACGCATTGACCGTCTCATGTACATCTTATTTACAGGAGACTTTGCCTAATTATTTATGCAATTATTTATAATATGTTATAATTATTATGATATAATATGTATGTGTGCATATCCGAAAAACTATCTATTTTGTTAAATTGTCAACTTTTTTCAAATTCAGTTAAAGAATTATCTGGCATAAATACTGTACTAACCATCTAAAATTTTACTTATACATTAAATATGAAGATATAACACAGAGAAATATAATAATTGAATTTGAGACCATAAATGACTGGGAATGAAGTCTAATTAATTAGTCCATTATATATTACTACTAATCAAGGCGCCTAGTTAGCATAGACCAAAGTTCAAGATGTTAGGTAGCTTTTGCTAAAAGTCGTCTCATTAATCAATTAAATAATGGATGTGAAGAGGAGTGGTACATTTTTACTATATATGGTTGTCTGCTAGCTAACCAAAATATATTCTTATTGTATCCGTAAAAAAGTCAAAAACTATGTTTTTACATCCATTTCTGATGATCTTCTGTTTTATAATGATCTTCTTCCGTCCAGCAGCAACATATTCGAGTAACGAAACAGATTTACTCTCATTGCTAGCCTTCAAATCCGCCATTGATCTTGATCCACTCGGAGCTCTGCTTTCATGGAATGAAACACTGCATTTCTGCAGATGGAATGGCGTTCAATGCGGCCGCAAGCATCCCGACAGAGTGGTAGCCATAAACTTGAGGTCTCAAGGACTAGTTGGCTCTCTCTCTCCTCATCTAGGTAATCTCTCTCTCCTCAGATCCATTATTCTCCAAAACAACACCTTCCATGGCTTCATTCCTCAACAAATAACTCTCTTGAGCAGACTTCAATACGTCGAGTTTAGCAATAACTCTTTCATTGGTTCAGTGCCACAAAATTTGTCCAACTGTCGTAATCTCGCTTATCTTAACTTGATCAACAATGAACTCTCCGGAGCTTTTCCAAGAGACCTAAGTTCCATGTCCAAACTCGAAGCTCTAGGCCTGGCCACAAACAAATTTTCGGGCCCTATCCCTTCTTTCCTCGGAAATATAACATCACTAACGAAGCTTTCTTTAAGGAATATTGGATTAGTAGGAGAAATCCCGGCATCACTAGCCCAACTACGAAACCTGAAATTTCTCCAGCTAGCTGAAAACAGGTTAACTGGCACTATTCCTCCTGGCCTCTTCAATTTTTCTGCTACACAATATTTTGATGTTTCCCATAATCAGCTTGAAGGAGCAATACCCTCAACTATCGGCCTCACGCTTCCAAATATAGTATATCTTTATTTGTTTGATAACAAACTGAGTGGTCCAATTCCGGCTTCCATCTCGAATGCTTCATTGCTCGAATATATACAAGTTTATCGAAACAACTTCACAGGGCCAATGCCTAGAATGGAAACTCTCATTCATCTTAAGGCCTTCATGTTTCATATAAACCACATTGCAGATGATATCAGTTTCATTTCATCATTGACTAATTCTACAGAGTTGCAATATGTTCAAGTTAGTGACAACCTTTTAACTGGTTCACTGCCAGAATCAATTGGTAATTTGTCCACTCAGCTTATTAGACTATATCTGGAGTTGAACAACATTCATGGCAAAATTCCTGCAGGCATTCAAAATCTCAAAAGTCTTGATATTTTTTCTATTTATGACAATTTTCTTGAGGGTCAAATTCCTGTGGACATTGCTAGACTGTCTAAATTGCGTAACCTTTATTTGGAAGGGAACATATTTTCCAATGAACTGCAAATTCCCTTTGGAAACTTGACGTTATTGACTCGTTTGTACTTGCATCAAAACAACCTTTCTGGAAATGTGCCTTCTAGTCTAGCTAACTGTACAAACTTGCTGGAGTTAGACCTCTCTCATAATAATTTCTATGGATTTATACCTCGAGATATTATGCGTCTTTCACCTATTTCGATTGTGTTGAATCTATCTCACAATGCCTTGGAGGGTTTGATTCCACATGAAGTTGGTTCATTAACACACCTAGCAGCATTGGACTTGTCGAATAACAAGTTGTCAGGAGCAATTCCAAACTCTTTAAGCAAGTGCATAAGCTTGGAAACACTGTATCTTGATGGCAATTTTCTTGAAGGAGAAATACCTCTAGGATTGAGTGGTTTAGTGGTTTTACAAGACTTGGATCTTTCTGTAAATAATCTGTCCGGTCCAATCCCAGAATTTTTAGGGAAGCTGATCTACCTTAAGAAATTGAACTTGTCATTCAATAGTCTGCAAGGAGAAGTCCCAATTACAGGAGTATTCAAGAACAGAACATCGATTTCTGTTGAAGGAAACGATAGACTTTGTGGAGGAATTCCGCAGTTGAATCTTCCTCCATGCTCTTCTCTAGTCCAGAAAAAGAAACACTTGTCAACTTTGACAAAAATCTTGATCCCAATCGTGTCTGCTGGAGGCATTTTCCTTACACTCTTTGCATTGTTCATTTACAAGAAAAGACTGTCGAAGAAAAAGGCTACTCCCTCTCTACCATCACTCACTCGCATCCAGATTATGAGGCTTTCGTATTTGGATATTTTGAAAGCCACTGATGGATTCTCTGAGACGAACTTGCTTGGCTTCGGGAGATTTGGATCAGTTTACAAAGGGATTGTTGGTGATGATCAGATAGTGATTGCTGTGAAGGTTCTGAATCTGTCTGTTAGCGGAGCTTCAAGAAGCTTCACGGCGGAATGCAATGCACTTAGAAATGTGAGGCATAGAAACTTGTTGAAAATATTGAGTGTTTGTGAAAGCATAGACTCCCAAGGAAATGAGTTCAAAGCACTGGTGTATGAGTATAAGGCTAATGGAAATCTAGAAAAATGGTTGCATCAAAATGCAGAAAGCAATATTAATCTCGACATGATGAAGAGGCTCAATATCGCCATTGATATTGCTGAAGGAGTTGAATACCTTCATTCTGATGCAGATAATGATTTGTCGATTGTTCATGGTGATTTGAAGCCCAGTAATATCCTTTTGGATCAAGAGATGACTGCATATGTTGGCGATTTTGGATTAGCCAAAATCATTTCAGAATTAGTGATCCCATCACATGAAAGCAACAGTTCAATTGGTATCAGAGGCACCATAGGCTATGTCCCTCCAGGTATGATAATTCCTATATACACTACAATTAAGTCCAAATAAACAAGAAGATCAATCATGATCTTTTTTTTTTTCTTTTTAATTTTCTTGTTGGTTTTGATGTAGAATATGGCATGAGCTCTCCGGTCTCAACTCAAGGTGATGCGTATAGTTATGGAATCGTTTTGTTGGAGATGTTTACGAACTTAAGACCAACAGACAATCTGCTCAAGGATCATATAAATCTTCACAGTTTCGTGAGTGTTGCTTTGCCAGATCGAGTGATGGAAGTTGTGGATCCACAAATCCAAACTTTGATGATGAATAATGATAGGATGAAGAGTTGTATGACTTCTATTCTAAGCATTGGAGTGTCATGCTCAAAGGAGATGCCTAGAGAGAGAATGTCAATGAAAGATGTTGTAATTCAACTGCATAAGATACATAAATTGCTATCTATACCTTAAGAATCAAGCAGATGATCACGGCTTTTGCTACTGGAAAGAAATTTTCCAAGATCTGGATATTGAGTTTTTTTTTCTGTCTACCTAAATATTTTATTTTTATGTGCGCTTAGGATAGCTCAGTGTGGAAAAGAGTTGTTGGGATTCGATGTATTGATATTTCAGTTATGAATATTTACATTAAATATTAATCACAAAAGGTCTGTATTTTCAAGCAAATGATGAAGTATCGAAAAATTTGAGATGGAGATTGGAATCGGTTCTTCCCCGGATATAAACTCTAAATTAAGAGGCCTTGGGTTAGTAACACGCAACTGTATGACTCATTGATATCATGATTTGGTCTAATTAATGATTTATTCAAAATTAGCAAATTTTCATTTCCTAAATTGTTTTAGAACACATCGGTACTAAATTGCAACTTAATTTCATTTATTTATTTTTAATAAACATATTAATAGATAATGAGGAAACTAATTAGTTTAATTTATACTACCCCAGGGATATTAATTTTATGGTTTATATCTAATGGCACATCGTTGAAATTTTTTATGAGAAGTTACGTACGTGAATGATATATAAGTATGATCTGAGTGAGGTTTGAGCTGCAACAAAAAGATATATAAACATAGCCGCCGTGCGTATTTGTTTGGGTCATGCATACTTAATTTCTCGTATTTAAATGTTAATCGTCTCTTTCGATCGGATAACTAAGTACGACTTTAAAAGATCCTTACGTTTTCACAAATTAATTGAAGCAATCTCATTAATCAATTGTTAGATAATCTAGTAGTGGAGTGAGATTGTTTGGAAATTAAAGATCACTCCAAGTTAGGTGTGTGAGTAAAAAAAAAGGTCTAAGAAAAAGCAATGGATGTAGATAACCGTAGTATACTTTCAATATACACATATATATAGGTATACTAGTATAGGGGAGGGTTAGGTGAAAACTAATCATAGTGTGGAAACTAGAAACACATCTCATACCAAACAATCCTTAAACATTATAGGCCCAGATTTGATTATAAGGGCGGTGGCACATCTGTAATATTTGAAAAGTTTTTCGCGCAAGGAAATTAACGTAATTTCATAATTTTTATAAAAATCGTGGAGTATTTGATAACAAATCGTCATGCTAATGAAATATTATCATTATGCTAACGAAGCGTTATCTTTATACTAATTAAACTTTTCTAATATTTTAACGAAAAATATATTCTAAAAAATAATTATAAATGTAATTTGATTTAATAAACCTTAATTCAATGGAAGAAACTCTAATTGGATGAAATAAACCTTGATTGGATGAGATAAATCCTAGATGAGTCGGAACAAATCATAACAATAATATATATGTACTACATTATCATTAATATGACTTTTGTTTCGTCAGCACTATGACTACACTATGTTAGCATATGATAATACTCTGTCAACATAAGTTATAAACTATAATTGGATAGAATAAACCCTAATAATCAATTTGGAACTACAAAAAGGAAAAATAAATTCAAAAAAAATAATTACTAATCATAATTACATGAAATAAACCATAATTGAGATGTAATAAACTTTGAAATAAACCATAATTGAGATTGAATAAATCCTAATAAATATGGACTATGCTAGTATTATGATAATTTTTCGTTAGCACAATGAATACATTATGTTAGCATATAACAAATGATTCATGAGCATACATTATCATAATGCTGACGAAGCATTTGTGTTGTTTTTTAGTTTCATTTTATAGTTCTTAGTCAGAGATATGTTCACTTTCGGGACATATTCCGCCCCTGACAATATATGAAATTATTTATTTTGATTTATTGACAGGTTAGGCATGGTGCCGAATATCCCACCCTTGGGGTGTTTTTTAAAAAAAAAAAACTTGTTACTTGGAAATCAAGGTAAGAAGCTTCATCCAGTAGCTTAGCACTCAGAATCTTAGAGAAGTATGGATCATTTTGGTAACTGAGAATCACCTTCTGCATCCAGGTAGACAGGCCCGATCTTGAGCCTAGGCAGAGTAGGCAACCGCCTAAGGCCCCAAATTTGGGGGGGCATTATATATATATATATATATATATATATATATATAGGGTGGATCTGGTGAGAACCCTTCCCTATGTGGGAACTGAGAACTCATCCAAACCACATAAATTTTGATCTCAATGGTCCAGATTTAACACAAAAAGACAGTGGTAAACTTGTAAATATGTTGAACTTTTTAAAAAAACGTGGCATATTGGTAAATACCTTGAAGTTCAAAAGGGAAGGGTTATTTTATTTCCGTCAAAATTTAGATGATAATGTCAGCATGTTTATACAAATATTATAGAAACTTTAAACAATCATAACTTGCTCAATTTTAATCGGATTTACGCAAATCGTATATCAAATTAAAGTTCTTTTCATACTCTTTCATTTAAGATCCATATTGCATATGTTTATTTGAAAAAAATAGATGAAAAATACAAAAATTAATTTTCAGGCATATTTTTCATACAGAGCAGCTCCAAAAATACATATTTAAGATCCATATTTCATATGTTTATCTAACAAAAATTATTTTATTCGTAATAGTATAAAACAATATTCATAATAGCATGACAAAATATTCATTATAACATGAAAATATAATCACAATAACAAAGAAAAATATTAATAACAATATGAAAAAATATTCATAAAACATGTAAATTTTCTCATAATACCATATGTGGTGTTCGTTCATTTTAGCATAGTTATATGTTTATAATATGATACAGTTGAAAGATCTATTAATTGGCACAACTTTAGCATGATAATTTCTTGATTTTTAGCATAATATTAGTATTAATTTGAGCATGATATTTCCTTTGATTTTAACATGATGTAATAAAACATAATTGAGAAAACAATAAACCCTAAGTGAAATATAATAAACCCTAGCTAATTTGTATGGAGTAAACCATAATTGATCTGTTAGCATGATTTAACATTTTATTATCCTTGATTTTAGCATGATCTACTAAACCCTAATTTGAACTAATAAACCCTAATTTTGATGTTTGCATGACTTTAGCATAATATTTTCTAGATTTTAGCATAATATTTTTATTAATTTTAGCATGCATGATATTTCATTTGACTTTAACATGATGCAATAAAAACTAATTAGGTTATATATGGCATTTAATAAAGTCTTATGTGTACTTGAATAAAATTAGAACTCATAGTTTTCAGTATTAAAAGTGATTTTTTCATAGAAATTCTAAAACTCTAATTGGAATGAAATAAACCCTAAAAATGAACATTTTATATTTTTCATCCATATTTTAATCAGAGTACCAAAGGCATGCAACACCTTAAATAAATGAAAATGAAAAAAAATTTAATTTGATATATTATATGAAAAATATTGCGCTCATAATGTTTTAGCCTGAAACTACTCTTATTAGCATGGTGTATATGACATTTTAGCATGAGAATAAAATATAAATTTACTCTTAATAACATGTGTTGTTTGTTCATTTTAGCATGATTATATGTTCATATTAGCATCAGATTATTTTCATTTTAGCATTACAAAATTACATGAGAATAAGAAAACACAAAAAATATTGAATTATCATATATAATACCTAATTAGGATGAAACTAAACCCTAATTGGGGTGGAATA
The DNA here is from genome assembly GCA_026008535.1 of Perilla frutescens. NCBI lineage: Eukaryota > Viridiplantae > Streptophyta > Magnoliopsida > Lamiales > Lamiaceae > Perilla > Perilla frutescens. Next base: position 44,586,002 of record BRKX01000010.1, on the reverse strand, counting down.
AACACTAATTGAATGGAATAAATCCTAACTGAAATGAAACAAACCCTCAAAATTATTGTTTTGTATTTATCATCCATATATTTCTTCGGATAAACATATGTATTCGAAATCGTGAATGAAAGAATATGAAAAAGATTTAATTTGATATATAATATTCCTTTCATTTTAGCATGACAAATTGCATGAGAATATCATGTAAATTTATTCATAATATTAATTATATGTGTTGTTCATTCATTTTAGCATTGTGATATGTTCATATTAGCATTATACTGATTTCATTTTAACATGATGAAATTGCATGAGAATAGTATGTAAATATACATGTAATAACATTTGTGTTGTTCGTTCATTTTAGTAGAGATATATGTTCATAGCATGTAAATATGTTTATATTAATATAATATTACTTTCATTTGTCGAAATTATATGAGAATAATAAAACACATAAATTATGCAATAAATTTTGATTGGGATAGAATGAACCATAACTGAAATAAAATAAGCAGTAAAAATGAATATTTTGTATTTTTCATTCATATTTCTTTGGATAAGCAATGGCATGTGAGATCTTAAATAAAATAGTATGAAAGAAGTTGTAATTCGATATATTATATGGAAAAAAAAAGCATTGCGCCTATGAAATTTTAGCATTAAACTACTATCATATTAGCATAGTGTATATGATATTTTAGCATGACGTTACATAGCAGTGCTACGTTTAAACATGAATGAAGTTATAGTTGTGTAATTGAAGACTTTAAGTTTACTACAAATTTTTTCCAACATGTAACTCGTAGCAGGACCATTTATCACGCATATCAAAATAAATTTGAATGATATTATCAATATCAATATAGTTCATATGTCATTTTAGTATCAATTATGAATCATTACAGCATGATGTATATGTCATTTTAGCATGAAGTATAACTAATAACATAATCATCAATTCTTCATCGGAAAAAATAAAAATAAATACTTAAATCAGAATTGAATACAATGTATGGGATAATTAAAGAAGATGAATACATGACTGAAAAAGATGAAATAAGGTAGAAATTTAATTGTGATAATTTACACAAAAAAATAACATTTAATCTCAAAAGAATAATAATATTTACAAGCAAATTAATCAAGAAACTCTAAAAATTCAAAATGCGTATATGAACATCAAAATAAAGAAAAAAAAATCATCAAAAAATTCAAAGTTATGTCTGAACCATCAACATTGATTTTGATTTTGCTCATAAAAAAAACCTTCTTTACCTTATATATATTTATAGGTATAATATATTATTATTTTAATAAATTATTAATAATTATTATAATTTTTTCAATTTTTACTTACTGAATGGTTTACAAAAATAATGGAGAAAAAGACGAGAAAGAGGGGGGGGGGAGAAGAGAGAAGAGATGAGAGAGAGAGAGAGTGAGAGAAAATAGAAATGCTAGAGAGAAGAAAAATGGAGAAGTGGTCTACGCGATAAACAAAGGAAGAGAGGAGAGAGAGAGTAATGCTTCAAAATATAAGAATTATTGAATTATCATAATACCCTCTTTTACTTAAAGTTGTAAATAATTACAAGTATGTCACTTTCTATTTGATCAAACTTTGACTGAATTGTGGCCATTAAGATCTAAGGCATGGAGGGATTAGATGAGTTCCTAGTTCCTACATGGAAGGGTTCTCATTTGAACCATTCCATATATATATATATATATATATATATATATATATATATATATATATATAGGGGAGCTTTAATATGTGAACATAGAGGGTGTGTGTAATTTGTTAACAAATCTTGGCCATTAAACTCTTAAGATCAAGGGATATTATTAATTAATTGTGAAGCTACTTTTTTACAGATTTCAAGTGCACTGGGGCTAAAATTGTACAATTAACTTATTTGTATTTTTGGTTGTAGCGGTTTTTAAGGAATTTGGGAAGGAAAATTACATCATCTTTCATATCAAAACGGATTTTCTAATTGGAAATTCCGATACTTGGAGATTGATTATGAAAATCATTTTTTCTAGCGCCGTTTTTCAAGATTACACAATTAAAAAATATTTGCTTGCATAATTCTTGATCTTTGTGAATTTCTTGTTGAGTTTTCTGGTGCTGAGGTGTTCCTTTTATGGGATTCTCAATTCAACTCCGTGAATGACGAAATGAAGAGCAAGAAGAGGCATTGGAGATGACACAAGTAATAACCTATTAAAACAATCAAAATAATTCATTTCTTTATTATTTATTGTATCTGATTAAACTTTTCGACTAATGCTATTTATTATGTTTGAATTGCTATTTTTTTTAAAAAAAATAAGAATTTTTTTTTTTTTTTTGTGATTGCCTTTGATTATGTATCGATAATCATCCACACACTTAAAATGCAAGATATTTTTTGACAGATGTTATTTATCACTTTTGTATTGCTTTTTTTCATCTTTTATATTGTTGTTTTTCATTTTGCTAATTATTTATAGTTTTGATGATTGCAATTAAGTTGGGTTTCATTGGTATTTTTTCTAGTTTTATAGTGTTACCAATATATTGTTGTTAACTTTGTAAATTAATGATTACAATTAGAGAAACTTTATACTTTTGTTTTCATAGTTTTGTTGAATGATATTTAAGGTTTCTATAGTGCTTTATTTTCAACTTTTATATTGTTTTATATTTTTTTTGGTAGTTATGTATAGTTTTGATAACTGATGGTTTTGTGTGTTTGTAGTGCTTTTTTTTTAAAGTTAGCACTAAGAAGTGAGAAAAAAAACACTAGGAAAAAGATAAATAGCATGCCAAAAAAAACTATTTTTCTATGAGTAATATGAAATATATGCGACAACGTGATTCACTCCCAAAAATTAAAAATCAGCACTAAGAAGTCAGAAACAAACACAAGAAAAAAGATAAATAACATGCCAATGAACTATTTTGCTATGAGTTGCATGGAGATTTATGGTCAGCATGATTCACTCCCAAAAATTAAAATATAAAATAAAACACGCATGTTAATCAAATAAAATAACATCATGCGATATATAATGAAGAATATTTAAATATATTCATAATATTTAAATAAAATCAGAATATTTTTTTCCGATGCTATCAATACTCCGTGTTGCTGTTTCTCCAATTGGTATAGTGTTGCTACTATTTTTACGGCTTAAGAACGTGTATAATCATTAATTTTCATAGTTTACTGAAAATAAAATAGTTATATTAAATGACATTTTTAAATTTTTATGGTCTTTTCCCCTTTGATGTAGTGATTTTTTTTTTTTGTAGTAACAACCCTGTATAGATCATTACTTGTCATTTGTATAAAGCTGATATATTGATAGATAAGTGGGAGCAAATATATTGACAGATAAATAATAGACCATTGATCGTAAACTCATGATGAAAATGGTGATAAAATCTGAAAAAGAAAACATTTAGTAAAAAGTGGTTGTTTGTGATCATAGATGTCATTTAATTTGTAATAATGAATCACTTTAAAACCGCTACTACCAAATATAATAAAAATTAATTGTACAATTTTGACCTTCAGTGCATCTAAAATTGGAAAAATAACATTTCTATATCTTTCATCATTGATTAATAATGTCCATTGATCTTAAAATATAAATGGATATGATTTGTTCATAAATTACACACGGGATATGTGTTCACAAATGAATGAAACTATATATAGGGGAGTGTTACAATGCAAACTCTACCTAGTGTAAGAACTAGGAACTCATCTCACACCATACAATCAATAAAGATTTATAGCCTAGATTTGCTTAAAAGGGGTGGTGGCAATTATGTAATATTTGAAAAAAAAAATTCACACGAGGGTATTAACGTAATTTGGTAATTCTTATAAAAATCACGCAGGATATTTGATAACATATCGTCATGCTAACGAAGTATTATCATCATGCTAACGAAGTGTTATCGTTATGCTAATGAAAGTTTTTCTCATATTGTTAACGAAAATTAAATGGTAAAGAGTAATTATAAATTCTAATGGGATGAAATAAACCATAATTCAGATATAATAAACTCCAATAATCTAAAAAAAAGAATTAAATTCTAAAAATTGATTATAAACCCTAATTGGATGGAATAAACCATAATAGCAATATAAATATACAACATTAGCATAATGATATTGTTTTATCAGCACTACGAATAAACTATGTTAGCATATAACAATTCATCGTTAGCATAAGGTATATACCATAAATGAATGAAGAAAACCCTAACTAATATATTCTAATTTGATGAAATAAACAATATATAATAATCAATTAGTAACTAAAACATAAAAATTAAATCATAAAAAATAATTATAAGTTCTAATTAAAATGTAATAAATCATAATAACAATATAAGTATGTGTACTACGTTAACATTATGGCAATCATTCATCAGCACAATGAATGCAATATGTTAGCATATAACAAATGCTTCGTTAGCATACATTATCAACTTATCATAATGCTGACAAACCATTATTTAAAAGCTAATGAAAGCATTTTCGCGCTAGACACGAGTAAAAATGTATATTTTATATTTTTCATCTATATTTATTTGAACAAACATATCCATGACTGATCTTAAAAAGTGATGACATCAGCTTTTTTATGGGGATTAGACAACTATATCCCCGCCTCCTTTTTTGCCTTGACTTTGACATTTAATCTTTGCCATTAGATCTTTTAGGTGAACGGTATAAGATGGGTTCCTAGTTCCTACACCAGAGAATAGTGTATTTTTGATCCAACCCCTATATATATATATAGGATATGAATCAAATGAGACCACTTTCTTGGTGTGAGAAATGAGATCCCATATTACACCACACATCTTGATAAAATCTAGGGCTTAGATTTAATCAAAAATCGTGGTGGCATTTTTGTAAATTTGTTGAGGTTTTCAGCCGCTAGGGGCTTTTCTGTAATTTAATAATTATCTTATTTTATATCAGCCGAGATTTTATTTCCAAACTTCTCGTTGATTGCCATATATCAAACGTATTTCACGCGATCTTTTTCTTCGATTTCTTCTTTTTCTTTCGATCGATTGTTGTTATTTTTTTTGGTTGTCGGGATGGATTTGATGGGTTCGTCAGGTATGTTTTCTCCAATTTTATCTTCCGATTTGATCGTGGCAATTTTATTTGATTAGAGCTAAGCGATGATCTTTTTGTGTTTTTCTGTTTATCGATGTCTTTGATGTTGCGTGAGGTTTTGTTTTGTTTTTTTTTATTTGATGCGCTAGGTGTGTTTTGCTGGTTATCGACTTGTATGTATGAGTCATTATGAATTTATCATGATTTTTAAGTTTTTGATTTCGATTTTGATATGTTTGATTTTGTGATTTCTATGTTTATCGATGCAGTATGATCTTTGATTTGGTGGTTATTAATTATTTCTTTCGTGTTTATTAGTTTTGTGTGTTTTGGAATTTTGTATATTAAGTGTATGCTGTTAGCATTATAAATACTATAAATATGCTGATTGAGAATTATTTATGTGCTAACGATGCAATTTTATGTTTTCCATTGTTAAGTGGCAGAGTCTGATGCAATAGAAGACAATGAATAAATAAGTATTTGCTGATCAAGAATACATTACATGCTAACTATCTATTTTTCTATATTCTATTGTTAAGTGGCAGACTCGAATTCAGTTGACGATTGTTTAGATACTAGTATAGTTATATCTCCTGGTTTGACTCAATACTACGTACCTAGGTGTGATTCTTCTATGAAGCCAGTTGTTGGAATGATGTCAAGAATATATTGGATGGTATACAGTTCTATAGAGCTTATGCGGCTCGTTGTGGATTTGATATTCGATTTTCTACTGTTAGAAAGTCTAAAGATGGTACGATTACTTGGAAGTATATTCTTTACAATCGTGCGGGTGAAAAGAATACAGTTGCTAATTTTGATGCTACTGTTGATGGTGTTATGGATAAGAGACGTAAAATTTCAAAGAGGGTGCGATGCAGGGCACGTGTAGTTCTTAAGTTTAGTGGTCTGGACGGATAAGCATTTCACTTTTTTGAAGAGCGTCACTCACATCCTTTAGTCTCTGATAAACATAAGGGGTTTTTGAAGGTGAATAGAAATATAGAACATGTACATCAGAAATTTATTTTAGACTGTGTTCGAGCAAATATTGGCCCAATGGGTTCTTATAAACTATATAATCAAGTAGTTGGTAGGCATTCTAATATAAGATGTAGAAAGAATGATGTTAAGAACTTTACACGTGATTTCAGGGCTTACATTGTTGGTGCAGATGTCAAATTATGATTGATAATCTTTTTAAGAGGAGGGAGTAGTGCTCTGCATTTTATTTTGAGTATTTAGTTGATGGGAAAGATCAGTTGAGGCATATTTTTTGGACAGATCCAATTTGTAGGAGGAATTTTGCCACATTTGGTGATTCAGTGTCCTTTGATGCTACATATAACACAAACAGGTTTGTAATATTTTTTGTTTTTGTTTTCTGTTTCTTAAGTATAAATGTCATATATAATTATGTATACATTTAGTTTTGTCTCTGAATGCTAATTATGCGATTCAATAATGCTAAATAGTAGTTTTGTATCTGAATGCTGATTAAGTTGTTGAATAATGCTACTTAAGTGGTTCAGTAATGCTAATGAAGTAGTTCAATAATGCTAAATATTAGTCATGTTCATGCTGACACAGTTCCATTTTCATGCTATCTAGTTAAATTTTTCCTTTAATTTTTAATGTTGTGCATGTATTCTTTAAATAGGTATAAGATGGTGTTTACCCCTTTTACTGGAAAGGATAATCATGGGAAGTGTGTTACTTTTGGTGTTGCTTTGCTGTCAAGTGAGAATACAGAGTCATATTGTTGGGTTTTAGAAAAGTTTAAGGATAGTATGAGTCGGTCTCCTAGTATGTTAATAACTGATCAGGACCTTGCATTGAAGAATGCGGTGAAACATGTATTTCCTGACATGAGACATCGGTTATGCATGTGGCATATCATGTTGAAATTTTCAGAAAGGGCTCTTCATTTGAAGAAGGATAAATCATTGAGGGAAAAGGTAAACAAGATTGTTTAGTCTGGTGTTATAGAGCCTTCTGTGTTTGAGAAAAAATGGCAAGAAATAATGTCTGAGTACGGGTTGTTTGATATAGCTTGGTTCAAGTCGATGTATGATCTTCGATATAATTGAATTCCAGCTTATTTTAGGAATCATTCATTGAGTGGGTTGTGTAGGACTATATCAATTTCTGAAAGTGCAAACAACTTTTCCGGCTCATTTGTAAATTCCAACTGCAATCTTGTTGAATTTTTTATGAAGTGCAATCGATGCTCAGAGGCATGCATATGCTGAGATGAATAGTGTTGATGAATCAATAGTTCCTTCATTGCAGACTCCGATTTTATTTGAGAAACATGCTGCGGCTGTATACACTACAAATATTTTTGTTAAGGTTCAGAAGGAAATTTATTCGGCTTGTTTTAAATGTCGCATTATGAGTATAACTGAGAGCGAACCTCAACTGTTTTATGATGTTAATGATGGAGAAGGGATTTTTCAGGTTGTATATGATAGTGGTGAGGATACAGTTGTGCAAAATTTGTTCGGGAAGGATTATTGTGCTGTCATATATACATATTATTGAAGGATTTAAATGTGGATAGAATTCCTGATAAATATTTTGTTCCTTGGTGAACAAGGTCATGTTTTGATTCTATGAACGAATGTTTGATAGATTTGGTAATTAGTTGTGCTGCAGTTGATGAGAATAAAATGAAGATTAACACATGCATTTCTGAGTTTTATGCATGTATTGGTGTTGCTGACGGTGCCATACTTCACTTTTTGACCATCTTTCTCATTCTCCATAGTACTAGAGTTGTCAATTATTTCAACAATGAAATTCTTGATGTTAACTACGACCAAATAGAAGTGATTTGACTGGCATATTAGGAAAAAGAACTGCACAAGTTTTAGAAAATTAAATTCTAATACATGAACTATTTAATACTAAATAATAAAAGTTCATACCAGATCAATATCATTTATGTGGACCCATGGGAATCCTGTAATTTCATGTTCTAATCGATCATAGAAGACAGCACATCTGCGTGATGGTGCCCATTTTTGAGGGGCATCGACAACTGTGAAGCTCTGAAAAAAAAAGAACATATGTTTGCGTTATTCAAATGCAATATTTTTTTGTGTGTTTTTTAGTTTTGTATACTTACACATGGTTGTGTAGTAAAGAAGAATCTATCCTTGGAGTGTGGATCTCGCAATTTTTCATTATGGTTGAGTATGGTGCTCCACACATCCAAAACTGAAGCATCAATATATTCATCTGGGGACAAAGACTTCATCTCATGCCTTCTTAACTGAGCACGTGTGTCATCATACATCACTTGTTCCCTAGCATTATATCATGTCACATTAGTGTTTAACTTTTTTTTTTCCTAAAATAAAAATAGCATACCTTTCATCAACAGTATTATACATAACCCAGAAATATATTTCCTGCTGAGTCTTATCAATCGTTTCCCTTGCATCAATGTATCTGATTTTGAATAGTGACATCATTTTTTCTGTACGCTTCAACACTTCCTTTCCTCTTGTTTTCATTCTTTTTCCTTCATCTATTATGTTCTGTATTAAATTCTTCATGTTGTCAGTTAGTAAAATTCATGCTAATACACTGAGTAAGGAATGCTAACATAGTTAATAATGAATGCTAAAAAGATTATCATAAATCTAGCGAATAGAATCCATGATATTTTTCATGTAGGATGCTAATATAGTGAATTAGGAATGCTAATAAAACATAATTTTAATGCCAGCGAAAGATTAATAATTACCTTTCCTTTGTCTATCACAGTTTGTTCCCCTTTTAATTTTGCATCCTGTGTAATATTAATTTAATAAAAATTATATACTATAAAAAATAATTGAATGATTTAGGAAATTATTTTTTTAAACACATAAATTCATATTTTTGAAACAATGACTAAACAAAATTCACCTTTCCTTTCTCTACCACTGATAGATCCTCTTTCAAAGCTGCAACCTGTATGATATTCATCGAATATATATTTTAAGAATAAACTACATATATAATAATTTATGAACTATTTTAAAACCCATACCTGATGATTGTTTCTTATACAATTTTCAATCACATTTGCTCCATCAACCACATTATATATTGGAATTTTTCATATGTTGATTTAATAAAATTGAAACTAATACAGTGATCAAGAAATGCTAACAAAGCATATATTAGATGCTAACGAAAGATTAATAATTGTTGAAATTATTACTTTTGAAAGAAATACCTCAATATTGTTTGTAAAGGAATCGTTCACACCAGTTGCTTCATCAACATGCTTCTCTTGATGAAATATGTTACCAGAATTAATTTCTTGTGTAACTTTGAGCACATCACGCCATGCATCATCACTAATTCCAAGGCTGAAGCTTGGTATATCATCAATTTTCTTCTCAAATTTTGCTCACTCAATCTCTTCTATTGCAGCTATGCGTTCTGGATCACTCCAGAATTAATCATCATCTTGTGTTGTAGGTAGTTCATTTTGAGCATCGTCTACCTCAGATGTAACAGTTGTTGGTTTTCGAAGAAGAAGTTGTTGTGCTGTTTCAAATGAATTTTTAAAAAATAAGTTCTGCAACAAATGTTTAGGTACACCTTGCAAGGTTTTCATCAACTTCAGTATAATATCTGCCATCATCTTTGACTGCTCAATGATCAAATATGCATACTCTTTGACTTCAACTTTGTTCATTTCTTGCTTTTGCTGATCAACAGTGTGAGAAGTCTCTGGATCATTGTCGACAGCAATGTTTGAAGGTGCTTTTACTTCACTCTGATGTTTGATTTCATTTGTCTCATGTGGATTGTTTTTTAAAAAATCTTCATATGTGTATGGTTCATACACATGTCCTCCTCAAAATCCTTCTGATTTCAGCTCTGCAGCCTGCCTTTTGCTTAACAAAGCATATGTCCAGCCTTTCAATGCTGGAATTGAACAATCAACATGTCTCATGTATGGTACAACTCTGTCAATATAGAACACCTGAGGCAAAGAAATTTATATTTGGTAAGGATTGTAAAAATAAATAAACCATATTGTTAATTATGAGAATCTGTAAAGATATGTTTTACCATCAAGAATAGGGTAGGTGCATTGAACTATCTATCTTTGATTATCTTCCAAAAATCTGCTTGATGCACTAAACATCTCTTTGTGTAATCACACCAGTCGTAATCATGAATTTTTTCAATATCAGAAAGTACATGCAGCAGTTGGGGGTGTACATAGCCATTTCCAGTAGACTCTAGGAAACCCTATAAGAATCATAAAATGTATCTTGAACCAATAACCTCCATCTATATGAGATAGCATTTTTGTGCAGATATCAACAGCTAAAATTCTGTTTGGCTCCTTTGTGAAACGATTTCTCCATTGCTCTAGCAAAACACATGGTTCAGATCTATGCATTTTTTTATCCTTCCAGTATCTCTAGGAAACCCTATTATCAGAGAGACATCACTTGAATCTATATGTAGTCTTCGACCTCTCTTTAAGGCCAACTCAGAACTCCCGGGATCAAAATTGTCTGTCAACCAATAGCTCAATATTTGTGGCATTTCCTTCACAAGCAAGTGAAGTATGCTACCAAAACCAATTGATTCAACAGTTCTCTTTTGCTCATTTGTAAAAACCTTAATTGCATCACACAGAATTGATGGACTGGTGCTGCTTCTCAGAACAGGGTAATTTTTGGAAGGAGGTATTTCTTGTGAGCTGCAGTATTGAATCTTGGAATTTAATTTTTCAGCAGGAGCTCTTAAGTTCATATACTGACCTTCTTTTAGTTGGTTAAAGAATGTCAAAGCCAATGTTGTAGATTCAGATTGTGAATCGTCATCATCTTTGTGAATCCCTTTCTCTTCATTAGGTACTGGCATGATTGCTTTATTATTGTATTCTTTTGCAGACCTTTTTCTTTTGTTTCTTCCTGTTATTTTTTTTAAATTATTATTTTATGTGAATATCATTATAACAAAAAATGTATGCTATTCTAGAACATAAATCTACAGTAATTTGATGATATGTAAATGCATGATTATATATATATATATATATATATATATATATATATTCAGATACTTGTTGTTGTATGCAGAAAAATGCATGCTAACTTTAAGTAATATAAGGCTAACAAAACAGAATACGCATACTAACATATATATATATATATTTCAGAATGCTATCTGTAAGTAACATAAATCATTACAGGAAGATGTATGTATGCTAAGGGATGTGTTTATGAAAATTTATAGATGTAAACGAGAAAGAGAAATATCTTCTAACATCCAAATTTATCACAATTTATATTTTATATTTTTTTTATATCATGTAGCAGAAAGAATACAATTCATATTTCAGAACTACATATCGATTAAATTATAGTATAATATGCTAAAATAGAATGTAATTTCGTAAAAAAATCCATTGAAATGTTAGAATATCTAGAAAATTACTATTTCTATCCATTTTCTTAAAATATTGTGCCGTGAACTTTTAGTTATTGAAAACTACAGAAAAAATTTCTGAGCACTTAGTTTGTAAATCTGAAGAAGCAATAAAATCTTCAATATATAATGAAAAATATTGAGATTCATAAGTATATTACCTTGTTGTTGTGTTATCATTTTCATAGAATGGCGTTTTTTAGCAGCGTTGTATAGATCACTCGTCGTCTTTCGCATTTTTGTATATCTTTCTGCGAATAACCCTAGCAATGGTCGTCGTTTTTCTCAATTTGTTGTTCTGAATTTTCTTGGTATGTGAAGTGCTCTGTGAAATGCTGTGACTGTGAGAAGTACTTTTTTTATTGTACAATTTTTTAGATTTATATTATTATTATTTTTACAATTTATTTCCAGCTTTACTTTTTTAGTTCGCGTGTCTTTACAATTTTATTATTCTAAATAAACATTAAATAATTATTTTAAAATTATAAAATATTTAATACATTTTTCTCAATTAAAGAAATTTTTACATTCACTGTAAATATTTTAATTAATGTTTTCTAATACAAAATTAAATACATATTTTTGAATTTTCCCCTATTATTCTTTATATATTCTTTTTTTTAAATTTATATATATTTTTATGGAATATGGTTTCTTCATGGGGTAAAATGATAATATTTTTGACTTTAATATGATTTAATTTGAATTACATTAATCATTATTATTGATTATTGTATTCGAATTAGTTATTGTTAGTATTTTTAATAGACATAGTTTTGCATTTTATTTTCCTAATCACTTCAAATGATAATGCTAATGAAGAAAACAACAATATATTGATAGGAATACGAAATAAATACTAATTCTAATGGAGGCATATTGTTAGGAAAAACTATCAAGGAACCCCTAGATAAGGTTTTGATGAGATGTCAAAACTATTCCTGAAAAAACTGATCAAGATCCAAGCTATAGATCTGAGCTGACCAATCCAGAGTCTCAAGAAGGAACTCAACTGAAGCCAGAGTCAACCCAACTGGAGCATGGTCAACCAGCTGGAAGGATAAGCCAACCAGTCAGAACCCAATCCAACTGAGGGTTAAAGGAGTCGAACCAGTCAAAACAAACTGACAGCTAAGTCAGCTGAGCTGAGAGAAAAATCAACAAGACTGAAGAAACTGATAAGAGATCAGTTTAACTGAAGACTGGAAGTATCCAGCTGATGGCCAAACTTAACTTCAGCCGAACTGAAGTAGACAGACGAATCAATCAAAGGCCAGAAATTAAGTCAGCCAGCTTGTAGGAGAAAACAAGCAAACATCTGACCAGGAAGCTCGAGAAAGATTAGTCAAACTGACAAGCTAGCCAACAACTTGTGATCAGTTAAGCTGACAAGAAAGCTCAAGAAAGACCAGTCGAACTAACAAGCTATTCAACAGCTTGTGATCAGTTGAACTGGAGAAAAAAGCTCAGAACTGCCAACTGGAGTGATAGCCGAACTAAGCAGACAAGCTCAGAACTGCCAACTGGAACTCAAACTTGCTAAAATGGAGTTCAGAACTGCCAGCCAGAGAGTCCTGGAGTTAATGCTCAAATAAAGATCTTAGAATAAATGCTCCAGCAGAGATCCTGGAATTAAATATTCAACAGAGATCGATTGACAAAGCAACGACTACTTTAACCAAAAGCTCCAATGATTATAAGGACCATCTGCCATTGATGAACCAACAGAGCCACCGATCAATGGAACTTAACGGTCACAAAATCACTTCTCTATAAAAGACGAGTAAATCAAAGTTTTCAAAGGACTTTTCGTGACTTTCATACTTGAAACCTTCATTCAAGTTACTTACAACTGAGCTTTCTTTCTCCCTCCCACATAGCTCAAGTTCAGCATTTGCCAAAACTGCGAGAGTCCAACTGAGAAGAAGAATCCACAGAATCAAAGCATTCAGCTAGCTGTTGATAATCTAGCCAGAGCAACCTTCTCAATTCCAGCAATACACTGATCAACTACCCATCTCAATTAAAGGAGCACATCAGTTGATATCCCCTGTTCAAGACTAACCTCTTGAAGATCGAAAGAGATCTAAAACCTTGTAAAGACGTCAATAGCACCTACCTCCCTAGCGAGCAGTTAGGGACTGCAAGTGTGAGCCGTCGACCCGCTGAGGTAGCGAGCAGTTACCAGGTTCAGCCAACTATCCTTCATTGTATAATTTGTAAAGAAACTCAAGTTATATAGTGGAGTTTCCCTTCTACGGAAGAAAGAGATGACGTAGAAGTTTGAGACTTCGAACCTCTATAAGTTGTCTGTGTGCTGTACTGTCTTGCTTATACTCACATATCTTTGAACTGTACACAAGCTCATACAATCTGCACTCAAGCTGCCTAAAAGTACTCAACTGATCTGTGCATAGATAAGTTGCTAAGCGAGTCAAGGGCCCTTATCATCCCGCATTTGAAGTAAATTTTTTGTATCAGTTTATTCACCCCCTCCCTCTAAACTGACATTGACTCGCCTGGGACCAACAAGTGGTATCAGAGTGGTTGATTCTAAGGATCAGCCATTTCTGCAGATCAACTGAATCAGATCTACTTATCTGTGCTAAGATTTCAAGCTATGGGAAACCATAAGCTACCTTTGTTTTCAGTTGAGAATTATGATAATTGGAGCAGGAGAATGAAGGCGCATATCTGCTCGATCCATGAGAACATGTGGGAAGTTATTGAAGATGGTCCAGTCATTATCATGATGGACAATGAAGCCCACATAGTTGATCTCAATCAACCAGCCAGGATCCTAAAGCCAACTAATCTTCTCACCAGTGAAGAGAAGAAGTTGAAGAATCTAGAGTTTTGTTGCTCAGGCTGCACTATTTCAAACTCTAGATGAAGACAGAATGAAGGACATGAAGAACTGCACAACTGCCAAGGAGATATGGGACCTACTAGCAGATCTATGCCAAGAATCCAAAGCTATCAAAGGAAACAAGCTCCAACTAGCAGTCGACAGATACGAGTCCTTCAAAATGCAGCTAGAAGAGTCCATCTCAAATCTTAAAACCAGATTTATAGGCATCATTAGTGAGATGACCAACTTGGGAAGAAGCTATCCCAATTCTGAGATGAACTCCAAAATTTTCGATAATCTTACCGAAGAATGGGACATGAAAGTGATAGCTACAAAAGAATCAAGAAATCTGAACAGCATCACTTCCAGAGAACTGTGTGGTTCTTTCAAAGCTCATGAGTACAGCCTAAACTGGAAGAAGGAAGCATCAACATCATCAGCTCAAGATGCAGCCTTCTATGGTGAAAGGAACCGGTTTAGAGATACTCGAGGAAGGAACATCTTCCGGCCCAGAAGCTCACCAGCCAGAGAGAATCAAGGCGGATCTTCGTTTGAACGAAGAAGAAACACAACCGAAAAGAAGAAAAACCTGACTGAAGACATCAATGATCAAATTCAGACAGTTACTAGGTTGTTAGAAAAGCTGAAGAAAGTCAGGGATAAACAATCAGTTCCACCTCAAACTGATGAAGTCCTAAAAGATGAGAAAACTCATCAACCAGCTGAACGACCAGCTGAACCTTTCAGGGGTGGCAATCGAAATCTAGGAGAATGCTTTCACTGCCACAAACAAGGACATTACAAATATGAATGTCCAGAACTCCTTGAAGACAAGAAGGCTAAAGTGAGGAGAAACTTCTTCAAAAGGAAAGTAATGATTGCAAACTTCGAGAATGCCGTGCTAGACGATTCAGACTATCCATCTGGAATTGATTCTGATGGCTACAACTCAGATGATGAAGCGTTATTCTGCCTCATGGCTGACAATGATGAAGAGGTTAGTATAGCTGACTCTCAAACATCTTTCTATCATATTAATGAAGCAACTATCTCTAGCAATGAACTTGACATGAAACTTATGATGCTAGAAGATCAATTAGCTTCAATATTCTACTTTTATGTTGAATTGAGAGATGAAAACAATGAACTGATAAATAGAGTTAGAAAACTGAGCATTGATCATGAAAGAATGAATTATCTTTAATCTCAGTTTGTGGAATTTGAAAAGTTGAAATTGAGAACTATTGATCTAGAAGCTGAGAATCAAAGACTCAAGCAAGAGATCCATAAGAAAGAAAAAGTAACTCTCAAGTTCAAAAAGGGATCTCAAATTCTAGATGAGATATTGAATCATCAGAGAACTGGAACCAGCAGCACAGGGCTGGGATACATCAAGTTCACTGCCTTAGAGAAAGGAAAGGCAGTTACCCAATCCAGTGATAAAGGAATCCTTAAAGGATTCACCAGATCAACTCATGATCAGCCAGTAGAGACATCCAAAGGTAAAGGAATATTGAGAAATCCTCAAACTCAGCCTAGACAATTCAAACAGTTCTCCCAACCAAAAACACCAGGTCAACTGAAGCCAAAATTCCAGTCAAGACCATCAGTTCATCCAAACCAATCCTTTCATTCAAGGTCTTCAGTTTAACAGAGACCATCAGCTCACAAAAAACCACAAGCTCAACACAGAATGCCCCCAAGGCAAACTGATAGATCAGTCCACTTCAGAAAGAAAAACTAGTTTAGATCTCAAGCCTATCCTACCAAGAAGTTCAATCAGAACACCTATAAGAGAGATCAAAGAAACTCGTTTGAACCCTACCATCACTATAACGAGTATCTGGATTCCAGAAATGAACCAAGAGTTGATACAAAAGGGTTCAATCAAGTAAACTGGAAACATACAAGGCACTGGCCTGATCAAAGAGCTCAAAGGTCTAAAGACCAAAGCATTTTAGTTGAATTATTTTAACCTACTAACTCTCAATGCAGGTACCATTCAACTGATTCAACTCAAAATAGAAGAGTTGAAGAAAAATCTAAACTGATCAAGCGATCCAAATCAGTTGGATCTCTGAATGATAAAAAGCCGAAAGTTTGGTAAGTTTAGATTCCAAAGAGCTTGATGTATCAACAAGGACCCGATATGAAACGGGTCACTAAATGCTAATCCTTGTTTTTGCAGGATAAGAACATTCTATCTATGAAGAAAACCAAAGATATCTGGTATCTAGATAGTAGGTGCTCCAAGAACATGACCAGAGACAGAAAAGATCTCGACGGTTATGAAGAAGTTAAAGGTCCACTTGTCACATTTGGAGACAACTCCAAAATCCGAACCATTGGAGAAGGGTTCGGGGTCAAAGGAAAAGTTGTAGTAAATGGAGTCTCCCATGTGGATGGACTAAAACACAAACTACTCAGCATCAGCCAGCTGTGCGACAATGACCACTCAGTTGACTTCAGCAAAACTTCCTGCAACATAAAAGACAAGTCAACTGGAGCAATTCTTCTTACTAGCATAAGGAGAGACAACATGTATATTGTTGACTGGTCAACCGGCTACTCAGAAGCTTGCTTCCTTTCAAAATGATCGACTGAAGCAAGCTGGCTATGGCATCGACGACTGAACCACCTCAACTTCAAAACCATCAACTACCTGGCCAAGAAAGAGCTAGTTGAGGGGCTTCCCAAGGAGATATATAAGAAAACATGCGTGTGTAGACCATGTAAAAAAGGAAAGCAAGTGAAGTCATCCTTCAAGAATAGGAGTCATCCACCAGGAACAACTGAATGCCTCCAACTGCTACATATGGATCTGTTTGGTCCAGTCAGACCAGAGACCCCTAAAGGTAAAAGATTCACACTCATAGTAGTTGATGATTTCTCAAGATATACGTGGGTGGAATTCTTGAGGAGCAAAGATGAAACTTACGCCAAGCTAACAGCGCTGATCAGAAGGCTGCAAACTGAAAAAGAGAGATCAATTCAAAGGATTCACTCCAACAATGGAACTGAATTTGTGAATCAGCAAATGATCAGTTTTCTCAGCAAACTAGAAATCACTCATGAACACTCAGCTGCAAGAACTCCACAATAAAATGATATAGCTGAACAGCGAAACCGGACACTCAAAGAAGCAGCTCGAGCAATGATAGTTGATGCCAACATAGCTGAAGGTTACTGGGCTGAAGCAGTCAACACAGCCTGCCACACTCAAAATCGAAGTGCCATCATCACCGCACATGACAAAACACCTTATGAACTATATAAAGGTCGTAAGCCTTCTATCTCATACTTTAAAGTATTTGGCTGTAAATGTTATATTCACAACAATGGCAAGACTCAACTGAAAGCTTTCAGTGCTAAAGCTGATGAGGGAATATTTCTTGGGTATAATTAACCTCACGCATAAGTTTGACACTTCGAACCTCTATAAATCGTCTGTGTGTTGTACTGTCTTGCTTATACTCGCATATCTTTGAACTGCACAAGCTCACACAATCTGCACTCAAGCTGCCTAAAAGTGCTCAACTGATCTGTGCATAGATAAGTTGCTGAGCGAGTCAGGGGCCCTTATCATTCCGCATTTGAAGTAAAGTTTTTGTATTAGTTTATTCACCCCCCCTCTAAATTGACATCGACTCGCCCGGGACCAACACATATGATAATGCTAATGAACGTATTATAAATGCATTTTTTTGGAATAGAAAAATAAATTCATATTGTTCAAATTTTTCCTATTATTCTTTTTATATCTTTTAAATTTTATTATTTTGTCTTGTTGAGTTGCCGTCCTTTTTCATAATTTATATATATTTTTCATGAATTATGGTTTCTTAATTTGGTAAAATGACTATACTTTTTACTTGCATTTTTATTGGAGGTTGGTTTGTGTGTTATTTGCTAATGACTCAGAATCATGATTCTAATGAACAATACAACAATATAGTTATAGGAATACTAATAAATATTAATGCTAACAGACGTAATATGAGAATGCTAATGAAGGTACTATAATAATGTAAATTTTTTTTAGATTGCAAAAGTAAATACATATTATTGAAATTTCTCATATTATTCCCTTTCATACTTTTTTTGAAATGTGTATTATTATTATGTCTTGTTGAGTTTCCGAATTTTTTTATAATTTATATATATTTTTAGGAAATATGGTTTCTTAATTTGGTAAAATGACAATATTTTTTTACTTTTAATATGATTTAATTTCAATTGCATGAATTTGAGTTAATTATTGTTAGTAATTTAAATGGAGTTACATTTGTATGTGATTTGCTAATCACTGAAAATCATTATGCTAAAGAACAAAGCAATAATATAGTGATAGGAATATTAATGAATATAAATGCTAACGGAGCAAATATCATAATGCTAATGAAGGTACTATAATGATGCAAATGGATTACAATATGATACTAATACTAATAAATATAAGTCATAATAATTAGTATTAAATTACAGGAAAAATAGAAATATTGTTTGGTAATTAAAATAACTACATGCCATGAACACTGTTAATTGTTTTCAAAATGTAAAGACAGAGTTCAGAAGTTTATTAATTAGCATTCTTGTTCAGATAATACTTTGCCATGTTGATTGGGTTTTCTTTTGAACATAGCTGGTAAAAAGCATTGGCTTGGGAAATGTTGGCCTCTCTATGAATGTTACTTTTTTCAGACAGTATGGAAGCACAATACTTTATCCTGAAGTATTTTAGCAACGTTGTGGAGTTTTTCCTCAGTCCACAATTCCATTTTCTGAGATCACTATGCCTGTAAGTCTCCATATGCCGCATGACATAAATGCCAAAATCCGTTGTGTTTGAATTGTTTCTCCACGGCATTTTCATGCGGTGAAGGTGGATGATCTTTTTCTTAACATCTTTCGCAACAGCATCAAGGCCCATTTTCCTCAAGAAGAGCATGAAATTAACAAGCTGCAAGGTAGAAATTACAGTAAAAGAATTTGTTAGCTATCATATTTAAGTTTTTTGAAAAAGATGTATTATTGTTCATTTTTTTCCTTTTAACATTACCAATTTTATAGGAACTTGCCCATACTTCAATCGGAGACCATTTCTTTCCATTTCAAGTGCAGTTGAGTTGTCAATGATGTGAGCAACCATTTCCTTTAAATCAATGCTGATGAGGTAGAAGTGTTGTGCTTCATATATTGGGAACAAAAACTACAAAAATTTATCACAATTGTTATTTTATTGTCAAGATATTGAAAAAAAAATATAGACTATACCATTTTGATTTCGGATATGTTGAACTGAGAAAAGGCTTTGAGTTCAATCTCCAAGTTCTCATGGAATTTGTTCATTGCATCTTTTTTACTCATTCTATTAGGGGCAGAGACAATTGATTATTGCTACAAGAAAACAAAGGAAGAAGTAAGTGTATTTTTTTCAGTTATATACAATGCTAACGGAACACATTGATAATGCAATGTAACGTATAATATTTTGCTAACGGTGGTATAAAAGTTTTTCTTACACAGGCTGTGGAGTGAAGCAGAATCTTATAGGCGTTGTCTGTGTACGGACCTCAGCATGATTTAATATAGTACTCCAAACATCAATGATTGCATAGCTGATGTAGTTGTCCTTATTCAATGTCATCAGCTCAGACCTTCTAATCTAAACTCGATTATCATAGTATAAAACTTTCTCACTGAATTTGAGCAGTTATACATTGTTAGTCAAAATCACAAAATACATATATGTATATTTTTATTAATTTATTTTTACCTTTCATCAGGATCATTATTTTCAATTGTCCAGTAATAGAGTTGAAACTCTATCTCTGTCGGTCTTTCTTTTGCATCAACAAATGTTTGGAAGTTCTGTTCTGGATTGGCCGATTCAGTTTTTCTTGGTTGCACATCTACACTTTCACCAAGAACCTCCTTGTTAGCTTCGATGTTTTCATTCTTATCTCCCTCACAATATCCATCTTCATTCGTGTCTTTATCAGCTAAATTTGTATTCACAGGTTGATTCTTTTCAGCTTCGTTCTGTTCATTGTTATCTCTCTGACAGTCTTCATCTTCGTTCTTCTCTTTATCAGCCACCTCTATATACACACCTTGATTCTTTTCAGAAATCTGCAAAAAGTGTATCATCTATGAGATTAATACTAATTACTTAAATGTGAATGTACATCCAACAATATTTAATATATTCACCTCAATATCTTGCATTATATATCTTTCTCTTTCTGTCAGTGCATGCAAGATGTCATCTATTGCTGATCCATAAGACTTGTCCAAAAAGCCTCCATCATCATCACCATCATCATGTTCACAGTTTTTATTTTTAAACAATACAAGTTGATGTACTGCCTCAAATACTTTTCTGAAACCAATGTCATTTAACATTTGCAGAGGTACTTCTTTCAACATTGGTATAAGCTTGAGCATTAATCCAGTCATGCTCTTGGCATGTTTGATCATTTTTTCTGCATAGTCGATTGGATTTGATAGCAATGGAGAGCTAGAATTTTTTTCAGGGATGTTATGTGCTGTGGTGACTGCTCCTGGTAAGCAAGTTATATCCAATGCTGGCTCAGATCTAGATATTGGATTCACTTGGAGCATTTCTTGTCTTCTGTATGGTGGGCAGGGGTATCCTCCACCGAAGTCACCCGACACAAGCTCAGTTGCCTGTCTAGCATTTAATAACTTACTATCCCAACCACGGAAAGCTGGGATACACCTTGGAACATCTCTGTTGTATATTTCCACTCTATCAATATAGAACATCTGTTACAAATGAAAAACAAATATAATTTTTTAATTTGATATTTGGTAGGTATTGTAAATGCTAACAAGAATAGTTTATTATAGTAATTAGTAATACCAGAATCACTTACCATCAAGAAGAAAATTGATCCCGTGTAGGGTTTGGATTTATCGATCTTCCATTGAACTGTGTGTTCCACCAAACACCTCAACAAGTAGTCACACCAGTCATAATTTCTCAGTTTCTCAAAATTGTTAAGATACTGCATTGGTTGTGGGAAAACATACCCATTGCCAGAACTTTCTATCATGCAATTTGTTAGCAGTACCATGGAATGTCGTTTAAACCATTCCCCTCTAGACTTATCGTCAATCATTTTCTTACACACATCACTTGCTAAAATTCGGTTACTGTCTTTACCAAACTCCATATGCCATTTAGGCACCATATCATCTGGTTCGCTGCGTTGCATTTTTGACATCTTGCATTCTCCTCTGGGGAAATTGAAAATAAGCGACACATCATTAGCTTCTATGCATAATCTTCGTCCATGCATCAGTTTTAGCTCACGCGAGAGTGGGTCAAAACTATCTAAAAGCCAATATGGAATATTAACTGGCAAATATTTGATATTGAAATGCAGCATGCTCTCAAACCCCATTGAAATAACTGCATTTTTTTGGGCTGCATTTATCTGTTTAATACCACTGGATAATGACGATGGGCACGTTTTGATCTTTAATTTAAGGTACCTATTTCCTATTTCATCTGCTATGCTTGCATTTTCAGCAGAATGCTCTGATGTTTTCCATGAAGAATCTTGTTGAAGTCTTTGAAAGAAGTCAATGGGGTTGATCTGTTTTTTTTATGTGGTGTGCATGTCATGTTTTACCTTTATTCTTTTTTCATTTCTTACAATATCATCACTTGATTTTGTTGGTTTTCTTCCTCTTTTCTGAGTCCCTAAATTTTTGTATATGTATTCTAAAAAATGAGAAATAACAATATAAACTGAATTCAGTTATGTGTGTGCTTGTAATGCTAACAGATCTCAATCATAATGCTAACGTTTATTAACATATATACTAAGGAAAACTATATGTATTGCTAACAATTATCAAAATACAATACTTTTATGTGCAAGCATGTTTATGATGCTGACCGAGCTATATCATGTTAGGAAGTATTCAAATACATACTAAGGTTTGTACAATAATCCAATTTATATTTCCCCTGCTAAAAGATAACAGTTCGAATGCTAACAAAGTAATAAGAAATATGCAACATACATGTATAAATGATAATGCTAACCAGTACTATATTTCAGGCTGACGGAGGTATATGATAATGCTAACCATTATTACCTTTATTTGTTCATGCTAACATACCTTAATGATAATGCTATACAGTATTGCGGTTCAGGATAACATTGATATATGATATTGATAACAACTACTGTGTTCATGCTAACATATAACAATTTGAACTATTGTGTTCATGCAACATATATATCATTGTTGTTATAAGTTAAGAAAGTAACAGATATCTATTATAATACTAAAGAGTACCAAGTATAAATGATAATGTGAATCAGTACTATAGTATAGTCTAACGGAGATATATGATAAATCTTACCAAGATATATGATTTTGATAACTAATACTATGTTCATGCTAACACAGATCAATTATAATGCTATCAAGTATTGTTGTTCAGGCTAACCTAGATGTATGAAATTGATAACAACTACTGTGTTCATGCTAACATATAACAATTATAAAACTAATGAGTAATAAAATATGATACTAACAACATTATATAACAAATGCTAAAGAAAACTTAAATAAATCACATGGATGCTAACAAAAAGTCGTATTCCATACGTTTTCAGACTATTATCTGTTGAATTTGATTACCCAAACTGAGTAGTATGAACTCACCTTTCTTAGCCATTTTATCTGCGGAGGAGGCCTGTCGTTGTTGAATGTCTTCTTCGATTTTGCAGGGATTTTTTAAAAACCCTAGATTGATTTCTTGTTTTGTGTAATGAATTTTTTGCAATTTGGTGCAGAAGTTATGTTGAGAAGACGGTTTGCAATGATGGCAGTGAAAAATCGGAGAACGTATATAATTTTTTTTTCCGACATACCCTTAATGAATTCAAACTCCTGTCTGAAATGCATCTTGTTTGATTTATTTACAAAACTACCACTGTGTGATTTTACTTTATTTTACTTTATTGGTCTGTGCTGACGAAGCTTTATAGTATTGTTGATATAGATATGTAATAGTGTATACGAAGTATGTTTGAAATACCTTTGTTTATTTATTGAAGTACCTTTTTTTATTTGTTCACAACCAAATCTTAATCAACACAAAGACATATTCAAAGATTCATGAGCACAAGGAGTTGTATATATCAGTAACAAATAAAAGCTTTTTTTTGTTAGCACAAACGCATAACTATGTCAATGATAAAATCAAAGCTTGATCAGCACACAATTAAAGCTTCATCAGCATAAAGACACACACACACACACACATATATATATATATATATATATCAGCTAAAAATCTGCATATTTTGTTAGCATAATGACATACATAGAGAATGATTGATCATTGATGTACACAAAATACAATTACTTAAGAAGTAATATCCTACAATATACTGTCTTAATGCATCACAGTAGCAAATATTCATACACTATAAAAAATTGTTTTAATATGTCATAGTAGTTAAGCAAGATATTGTTTGAATATAATATTATTTTAATGGATCACAGTATCATTCATCACTTCTATTTATTGAGATACAATCCTGCTACATCAACGGGACCATCATCTAAAGATTCTCTGTAATAGAGGTTTGCCTTTTGTGCATTCTTATCCCTGTGAATGTTGGTGTTAGAATTCAGAATAGCAGTGCAATACTTCATCCTCAGGTACCTCATCTGCTTTGGAGACTTCTTTTTCAACCCCGTCTTCCAGTTCTTTACCCCATTTCCCATGTAGGTCTCCATATGTCGCATGACATTCACCCCGGAATCACTCTTGTTCTTGTCATCTCTCTAGGGCATCTGCAGACGTTCTGAGGATGTAATATACTTCTTCATCTCCTTTGATCTCTGAACCAACCCAGCTTTCTTAGTGTATTCAACAAAATATTTGATCTATAATTACAGTCAAATAAAAATGTAAGTATACAAATAATATTATAATGGTTTTTAAGATGTAAGTATCCATTACCAGGAGACTTGGAACAGCGCCATATTTCAATTTCAGTCCATCCTTCTCTTTCTCCATGGCAGTTGAGTTATCTATGATAACTAATTCCATGTCTTTCAAATCAATACAGATCAAGAAGAAGTGATTCATCTGGTATATTGGGAAGAAGAACTGCATATATGTTTTTCCAGAATTAATTTCTGATATGAATAATGTGTGAGATTAATGAAATTTTTTTATAAGATCATACCATTTCAACTTCAGACAGTTTGACCCATGGGAATGCATTCACCTCAGTCTTAACTCTATCAATAAATTCACTCATCATTTTGCTTTCAATCCGAGACTTGACAGGGTCGACAATTGTATTATTCTATATGTCAATAACAACATATTAAAACTTAATGATTTTAATGGAATTAAGATAATGATCTTTGAAGATAAAATATTTTACTTACACATGAGTATGTTGTAAACAAAAATCTGTATCGAGAGTCCTTTGATCTCATACGTTCATTGTGGTTCAACACCGTGCTCCAAACATCAAGAACTGCATAACTAATGTAAGCGTTCGGTGTTAGAGTCTGCAGCTCACCTCTATTGATCATCACTCTTCCATCAGAGTATAAAATATCCTCCCTACATGTATATTAGTATATTATTTTCATTTTATAATAAATGTTAAATAATATCATATTTACATTTTACCTCGATGTTTCATCACTTTTGTGAATCACCCAATAGTAGAGTTCACCCTCAAGTTCTATCATTGTCTCATTCATATCAACAATACTTGAGATGACATCATTGCTTCAGTTGGATTGATCAAACCCTTGTCTCTTGTTTGATCTTCCACAACACTCTGCTTAAAATTAAACTCAAATATAATGTGTTTTATGTGTGTGCTGATAGAGTGAATGTTTATATGCTAATTTAAGTGATGCATAATGCTAAAAATGGTTAAAAGTTTTGTACCTTTCCCTTGCCCTTGTCAGTTGACCTAGTTTCTCTCACGCTGCCATTCTTAGCTTTCTCTGTCTTCTCCACAGTCGTCTTTTTATGAGGTACCTTATATTATTTTCTCATATAATAACTATATTAGGAATACGTCATCAAATCCTTGCCTCTTGTTATGATGTGAGTGTGATTTTCCACAACACTCTGCTTGAAATTAAACACAAAATAATGTGTTTTATGTGTATGCTGATGGAGTGAATATTTTATGGTAATTTAAGTGATGCATAATGCTAACAATGGTTCAAAGTTTGTACCTTTCACTTGCCCTTGTCAATTGACTTAGTTTATTTCATGCTGCCCTTGTCAGCTTTCACTGTCTCCTTAACAGTCGTCTCTTTCTCAGGTACCTAATATTATTTTGTCATATAATCACTATATTAGGAATACAACATCAAATCATTTCCTGTTGTTCTAATATGAGTGTGATCTTCTACAACACTCTGCTTGAAATTAAACACAATATAATGTCTTTTATGTATATGTTGATGGTGCGAATGTTTTATGCTAATTTAAATGATGGAAGGTGCTAACAATGGTTAAAATTTTTGTACCTTTCCCTTGCCCTTGTCAGTTCCCATAGTTTCTTCCACGCCGCCCTTGGCAGCTTTCAATGTCTCCTCCATAGTCATGTCTTTCTAAGGTACCTGATATTATTTTATCATATAATAACTATATTAGGAATACAAGTTACTTTGTGTATGTGTATATACCTCTATTTCGACAAGAACATTAGTTTCCTTCTGGCTGTAATCTTCTTGAGTTTCATTATTCAATTCTTCTCTCTAAATGATGTTTAAAAGTTGTCATATAAAAAGTTTGATATTTAATTAAATTTAAAATATTTTAAAGCACATAGTATTACCTTGCTTTCACTCGGCTTCTCTGATTGTTGAACATCTCTAGCATCATTATCTTCTGTTAGGCTAAGGACAAGGCTGAAGCTGCGCATGTCATCTACATTCCTTTCATATTCAGATATCTTAGCCAGTGCCTTCTCAATCTCTTCAATTGATGAAATGTGTTCTGGGTTGAACCAGAATTCATCGTCATCATTTGTTGTTTGTGATTGTTCTTTGGCAGCTACTTGAGAAGGGGTTGATGAGATAGGCTTCTGTAGAAGAAGATTGTGTACTGTCTCCGATGTTTTCTTGAAAAACAGATTTTCAAACATTTCATTCGGTGCTCCTTGAATCAATCTCAGTAGTCTTACCATGGCATCTATCATAATTCTTACTGTATTAATCATCTCGTCTGTATAATCAGCGGCAAGGATAGGTGGCTGCCTACTCTCAAGATGTGCTACATTGTTGGGACCTGGCACGTCACTGGCATTTCCATGCGGCATATTCTCTTCCTCATCATAGAGTTGTCTGTTATCTCTCACATAATCAATCACTATGTATTGTTGGCATGGGTATCCTTCTCCAAAACCTCCAGATGCTATCTCTTATGACTGTCTCATTATTTAAATCTGTAAATGTCCACCCGTTGAATGCTGGCAGAGACCTTGGTGACCGCAATTATCCAAATTATACAATTATAACAAATTATACTATGGGTAGCTCGCGGATAATAATATATCGGGACATATGCAGCTCGTCAGCCAATAATAATTGTTAACCTGTAGGTTAATAAATATGAACCTGCATAAAAGCATAATAAGGATAAATACACAAAATGTGCGTCATATCGTATTCCCTACCTTGAGTTGAAACTTGACGTTGAAAAATATGACACTAATTAGTTCCATGCGCTGCCTATTAATAAATTTAATATACAAATATTAACATACAAATAAAATAGATAGATAAATGATTAAACGAATTTGCATAAATGAGGCCCAAATACCTACCCCTCTCGGCCCAAAAGAAAATTTACTAACCTAGCATATTATTTAATCAATTCCAACATAATTAAAATAATAGAACTAACACTTTTCTTTCTCCTAACCTCTCTCACTTTCGGCTCTCACCAACTCCAATATAATTAAAATTTTCACTTTCTTTTTCCTTTTAACCCCCCAAAGCTCATGGCCAACCACAGAAATGAAAATCATGCTTTTTCCTCTATTTTCTTCTCTCTCTTTATTTCTCTTTTTTTTCTATTGCCGTGGTCCCTCCCGACACCACCGAGAACAACTACCACCGCCATTGATTGCACCACCTATTCTCACTCAACCGCCCTCCCAATGAAGATGCAAAAGTAAAACATGAAAATACCTCAAAAGGGAAGAAGAAAAAATCTACTGCTCTAATGATGCTTAGAAGGAGGATTGGTTTTGTTTTTGGTGTACTTTGAATGAATCCTCTAGTCCCCCTTTTTATAGTGTGAGGAATGCCAATGAAAGTGATGAGCTCGGTGCTAGCATTGATGATTCAAATCCCGAGTTGTGGCTTAGAGGTCCAGTGACGAGACTTAGAGCCAAGAAGCTGTAAGGATACCTTCAGTGTTATGTTGGGAAGAAGCTGGAGGATATTGGAGCTGATTTCAAACAGTCCAAGTTGGTGACTGTATTGAGCATCGAGGAGCCCAATTAAATTGAAGAAGTCGACGTTCCTTGCTATTTATTTTAGTTATTTTATTTATTTTGGGCTATTATTATTAGTTGTGGATTTATTTAATTAGCAGTCCAATTTATCACAACTTGTTTAGGTGATATTGGACCCAGTAGTGTTTTTATTAGCCCAGTTCGAATTCTAGGCCCAAGACACATAGGATTTTCGTTCCTAGGTTTATTATTTAGGGGATTTTCGTTCCTTTTGTGAATCAGACTTGATTGAATGAAAAACAGAGCTTTTACGCTATTCTCTTGTCTCACACAACATCGGTTCTTCTGGTAGAGTTTGGTTCTGGCGATTCCAGACTTGAAATCTTTTGTCTCGTTCGTGATATCTCATAGTATCCAGATTAGACAGCCATTGAAGATTGCTTCATAGGCGTATTTCGAGTTCTCATCGATTCGGGGTTCGTTTCGGGTAAGATTCATCTTCTATCTTTCGATTCCATCACCACCACATCAATCACCACCTCCACAGCCTCCACTCATGTCCATAACATCCCAATATCATCACCTTCATCCCTAAAGTCATCCCAAATCAGTTCGTATCCTTAACTAACCGTTTTTATGTATAAAAATCCTAAATCGAGTCCTGAAATTCCCACCATTCGATCTTCCAACCTAAATGTGAGTTTGAGCTGATTTTTGTATATGTTTTTCATCTCTATAGATTGTGCCTTTTCTTAAAATTTGACCTTAATCAGAAGTCGTTTGCCTAGGTTTCTGATGGAGTCTTTATTTAGGGGTTTTCGGGTTATTTGGGGTTGTTTTGGTTGTTTATTTCTTGTTAAAGTTGAATTCATTGATTTAGTATAATATATTGGGGTTATTGATTTTTTATTGTTCAGTTTTGTTTGGATTGAATCAACCATATAGCTGTCGTGTGTTCGTTTCTTTGCTTTCGCGTATTGATTGGCCGCATCATAAATTTTGGTACCAGAGCCACATCGACTTCGGTTGGTCATGGTTCAATCCAAATCCGTGTGAGGCACAATAGGGGCAAAAGTAGTTGATCCCATTGAAAAAAAAATCTTATAAAAAAAAAGAGCAGAAAAAAAAATTAGATAAAAAAAGAAAAAAGATAGAAAAAGAAGAAGAAGAAGTTGATCGAGCCCTATTGTGTTGACCGTGTTCTTGAGTATCTTGCATTCATTGTTGAAGTTCTTGGTTGATCTTTTTTGGTTCTTGTTGAGTTGGGTAGTTCGTAGTCTTGGTTTCGTCGAGTCGTGTCGCGATTTGCCGTTCTTCGTCGTATAGTGATTGGGGACGTCACTTTGCAGTTTCTTGTGTTGTTGGGGAGTCATAATTTTTTGTCCTATTGCTGGAGAAGAGAGGGAGGTCGAAAATTTTGTGTCTATGTGTTATAGGAGTTGGTTTATTTGTTTCCTAGTAAGATTGGGATTTGTTTCCTAGTTGGTTTTGATTTTTATTTCTTTGTTGAGCTCGTATTCACATTTGGTACAATCTAGCTCCATAATTCAGCACATATCCACCCATATTCCAAGCATTATTCTCACCATTGCCTCCCACACTTATCCATTGAAAATTCATCCACCGATCACTCCACAGCCAAAAATCAGTTTTCTGCCAAATTTGCTCCAGAACTTCGATTTTCGCCGATAATACCATTCCGGAAGCAGAACGACGTGCTGATCAAAAGTCATTGATTTTTGATGACATAATCATACTTTTGGCCAAATTCGGCCATCTTCAAGGTTAAATTGTCCAGTGAAGTTTTCCAGTTTTTCCCGTTTCTTCAAATTTTTCTACCTTTTTCACCCCTACAGCCGACCTATACCTATTACAGCCTACTTCATGGTGTTTTGTGTACCCCGTGGTATTTTGAGAATCAAGTTCGAGCTCTTGACTAGAGCTGGAGGAGTCATCAATAAATCTACTGCAGAAATTCGAGACCTACTATGAGCTGAGAGAGTTCAAGCATTATTGAGAGTTTATACACTTTGAGTACTATACACGAGAGTAAAAAAAAAGAGGTCCTTTTTCTTTTGTTTTCTTTGTTTTATTCATTTTGCAGGTTTAAATGGAATCCAGAGAAGGTTATCAGTCAAATGATAAGAAGCCCGCATCACCTAGTTCTCCTACAGACACGGCTTCATCAATGCCACAATCGTGGGATGCCCAGTACCACCATCAAGAACTGGAGCATAAGCTGGATAGTTCATTGGCCAAAGTGATGGCACAGCTCGAGCTTATTGCTGCTCGAATTCCCGTTCAAGGCCAACCTGTCTAGCCAGAAGAAGCAGATCAACAACCAGCAGCAACTCGTTAGCCAGAAGTTGTTGTAATCGAGCCAGCCAGAGCAAATGCTAGAGCACCACAAGCTCAGCGTCACCAACCCCAAGTACAGTTTAACCATCCCTATGATCGTGAAGCTGCAGGAGATTTTGGTAATTTTTGCAGAGGAATTTGAGGTTGAGTACGATCCGTTTCAGAGACATGACAGACCAATTCAGCCTTACAGACATGCAGCCCGACGTGCGAATCCTGACAGCTTGTTGAATAACATCAAGACAAGCATTCCGGAATTTGAGGGACTACATGATCCAGACCTCTATCTCGACTGGGAGAGAAAGGTTGACAAGATTTTCGACTGCTATGATTTTCCTGAGCAGAAAAAGGTCCAGTTAGCCTCATTAGAGTTCAGAGGATATGCAGCCACCTGGTGGGAGTTCCAGCAGAACCGGCGATGCCGAGAGCGCCACCCGCCTATTGATTCGTGGCATGAGATGAAGGATGTCATGAGAGATGGCCACAGGAGACCATCACAGTCAACGTTAGTACGGACACAGTAGGGTCGAGATGAGTCTTCCACTCCTAGGACAGCCCCTACATATCCTCAAGACCAGCAGTCACAGTCCGTTCACTGTTTTAAGCAGTCTGCACCACAGCCGAGCCGTAGATCTGAGTACAATTCACCTGCACCGAATAGAGACAATCCAAATCGATCAGTGTAGCCCAGTCAGTCTTCAAATAGTACTCTAGGGAGAGCACTTGACATTCAATATCACAAGTACAGAGGATGGGGAGACTTCCAAGCTCAGTGTCTTAACCACCGAGTTCTTTTCCTTACCGAGCAGAATGAGCTGGAGTCAGCAAGTGAGGAAGAGCTCGATGAAGCAAAAGTAGAAGGAGGTGTCGAAAAGCCCCTTGACCGTCTATCTGTGGACGAGGTTGAAGATGAGAAGCTGAAGCAATCCCATGTTAGTCTTGTTTCGATCCAAGCACTGAGCCTGATTCGAGAGGAGGATCAGAATGATCAGTGTGAGAACATCTTCTATGCGCACTGTGAGATCCAAGATAAGGCATGCTCACTCATCATTGACAGTGGCAGCGTCGTGAACACGATCAACCAGTACGCAGTGGAGAAGTTGAATCTAATTCCACAAAAGCACCCCAACTCGTACCGTTTGCAGTGGCTGACTGACCGAGGAGAAATCCATGTCGGATATCAGGTAATTGTTACTTTCTCCATTGGTCGATTTACTGATACTGTTCTTTGTGACGTTATCCCTATGGAGACGTCGCATATTTTACTTGGTCATCTGTGGCAGTTTGATAGGAAGGTGATTCATGATGGATTCGCCAACAGAGATTTAAGGAGGAGAAGATGAAACGGGCCGAGAGCAAGCAGCCCATTCAACCCGGCCAGCTCGCGGCCGCAACCCAGCCCACCAAGGGGACCACGTCTACCCCCAAGGACCCTGCTAAAGCCACCCTTTGTGCAGCTCTTTCTCCTTCCAGTGCAGCTAGTCCGCAGCCCGTACACCGGAACTTGTTTTTCAGTGCAAAAGGAGTACAAAAAGCCATTAAAGCTGGTATGCCTATCGTTCTTCTTACTTTTAAGGCTAATGATACTTCTGATATTGTTGTTCCTCCTATTTTGTAGCCTCTGATGGACGAATTTAAAGATGTATTCCTAGAAGAGATACCGAGTGGTCTGCCGCCAATTCGTGGAATTGAGCACCAGATCGACTTTCAGCCGAGAGCAGTCCTCCCAAACCGACCAGCTTACCGTACCAGTCCTGAGGAGATAAAAGAGATAGATCATCAAGTCAAGGAGTTGCTGGAAAAAAAGCAGATCAGAGAAAGCTTGTTTCCGTGTGCAGTGCCCGTGATACTCGTACCAAAGAAGAACAACGAGTGGCATATGTGCATGGACTGTAGAGCTATCAATAAGATAATGGTAAAGTATCTCTTTCCTATTCCCCGTTTAGATGATATATTAGATGAATTGTCTAGAGCGTAAGTGATAAGTCCATTTATTTCGTGTTTTTATGGGCATTTTATCCTCTATAAATGTCCTTTTTAGTGTGTTTTGAGTCGAAAAGAACCAGGTTGCAGTCAGAGAGTATTCCAAGAGTCGAGTCTGGCGGAAGGGGCATTATATGCCCAGTTATTCACGTTTATCTCACACATATGTTCCTCAGAGGCACATGGGACTTCTTCAGTATCCATCCCACATTCAGTCGATGAAGTGGGCATATCAAATACTGATGGAGCTGATAGATGATGTTGTGCCCACAGTACTCGTACAGACTCGACCACAGGTCAGAATGGGCATTCCCGTGAAACCCGGAAAGTAGTTAGAGGAGAGATGGTGGAAGATAGCTACATATCTGAAGGAGAGTTGGAACTAAGCTGGACTTCTAGAAGGCGCTGCAACAAAGAGATAAGCGCAATCCCTAAAAAATAGAGATTTGATAAAGCTGAAGCTTATCCAAACAGATTAGAGAGGGCACGCCGTTCTAGAATTGCAGCAGAAGACCCCCGCATGTGGGGGAAACTCCACTCGGAAATGTAACTATTTAAGCAAGTTTAGTCTCTGGAAAAATTATCTTTAGACAATCTGAAACATTTCTACATTTTATATTCCTGTACTTCATTTTCAGTACGCTGCTTAGGTAGCCAAAAACAATCTGAAAGGTCTTAAACCTTTCAGACTTAGGTTATGTTTATGCTTCTCAACGTTGGAGTTGAGATTTTGCTTAATTAATTCAGTAAGTTCAGGTTTATTTTATGTCAATAATTTCTACAATTTCAATTATGTCTAGCCTTCTCGACTAGATCTTTAATTCTGGCATTTGAATAATGAAATTGGTTTAAGCATAAATCTGGACTCGTGAGGCCAAAATGGGCATAATAATGCATGATAAGTTTCTGTTAATTCTTGAGCCTTGCTCCATGTGAGTGTGTGTCTGAAGTGCCCGATGTGGCTGATCACTCATTAGGTAAAGAGGGCACACCACTATTAATTGAATTGGTGAATCATGACTGTGTGTCGGTTCATATAGTAATAAGGGAATTAATGGAGTGTTGTGGGCACAAGAGGAATCAGTTGAACACAACAGATCTAGGTCCGTCTAGGGCACACTGCTGCTTGTTTGCTTACATCTCTTAGAGGAATCAGGAGGTGGGTAACTGGTTAGGGGTTTAATAGAAGAGGAGTCACTTTTAAACCTAAAATGAAAGGATGGATGAGGAGACGCAGAGAGGAATTCGGTCACCATAACTAGATGATCTATCATGTATAAAAATCGGTGTGCCCGTGATCGAGTTGTTTTATGTTTAAACCAAATTCTAATTCGAATTCCAGAACCTTTTGTTATTTGATATTTTCTTTAGTTCCTTTTGCAGATTTAA
Organism: Perilla frutescens; assembly: GCA_026008535.1. Taxonomy (NCBI): domain Eukaryota; kingdom Viridiplantae; phylum Streptophyta; class Magnoliopsida; order Lamiales; family Lamiaceae; genus Perilla; species Perilla frutescens. The sequence goes on along the minus strand of BRKX01000010.1, from coordinate 44,552,328 downwards.
ATTCAGTTTAGTGACAACACCAAACCCCCTTTGTGATTGGTTACTTGAAGATAGAATCGCAACAGCTCTCTGTGGGATTGACCCGTACTCATTGGCTAGCTACGCTCGCTGTGGGAACATGAGTTTACAAATATATTTTTGAGCGCAAAACGACCGTGCGTCAAAATTGGCGCCGTTTCCGGGAAGCTGGTTTCTAGTGATTTTATCTTCCACAATTGGTGAGCCTGGAAGTTGATGCCCAGGGGCTCTTCAGAGGAGACTCTATTGTACGATCCGGAGATAGAGAAGACTTCGAGGAAAAACAGGGCAGCAGTGAAGAGGGCACGCCAAGCAGAAAATAGACCTCGTGAGCCCACACCACTACCAGAGGATCAAGAAGATCAAGGAGCCGAAGGGCACGATGAGGAAGGACAGTTTGAGAATGGCCACAACATCAACATGGCCGCAAATGGAAATGCCGTGAATGGCAATGCGGATGATAACAGGACTTTAAGGCAGTTGGTTTTCCCGACCAACATGAATTTGCGCCCAATGGGCATTACACTCCCAGCTGTGACTCAGAACTGGGATATTCATGCAAACTTTATCCAGATCTTGCTGAAGTTCCACGGAATGCCTGAAGAGGATCCACAAAGGCACTTGCAAGATTTTGAGATAGTTTGCCAAACTCAACCATCCGACCATGGACGAGAAGAGTATATGCAGTTGGTCTCGTTCCCTTTCACTCTTCAAGATGGGGCACAGGTCTTGTTGTACACACTACCCACTGGCGATGTGACCACATAGAGACAACTCCAACAGAAGTTTTTGGTGAAATATTCCCCAGCATCCAGAGTGCAAGAAATGAGAAGAAGGATAGGGAGCCTGAAGATGAGAACTAATGAAAGTTTCTATGACTATTGGGGAAGATTCCAGGCGATGCTGGCAAAATGCCCACAGTACCAGATTACTGAACATGATTTGATTCAGTATTTTGTCAGAGGATTGAGACCACATAAGAGGACGATCGTGAATGCCTCATGTGGAGGATCCATTTTGAACAAATAGCCTGTTGAAGCATTCAGAATTCTCATAGAAATGGCTGAAGACAACCGAGACTTCAATGGAGAGGGCATTCGGGTTATAAGTGAATTAGAAAGGGTACCGGACCAGGACAGTAGGATTGATAGATTGTGCGATAAGATTGAAAAAATCTTGTCGAGTGCAAGCATGGCGAGGAAGCCCAGACCTTGTGGGGTATGCAAAAGCATATCTCATTTCACTGATGAATGCCCTACTCTACAAGACGAAATGGAAGAAGTGAATGCTATAGGGGGCCAGAATGGGCATTCCAGAAGATATGATCCTCATTCCTAGACTTATAATCCTGGCTGGAAAGACCATAAAAATGTTAGATGGAGAAGGCCAGAGGATGGGCATCCTGCACGCCCATTGCCACCACCAGAGGAAAAAAGGAAGCAAAGGCTAGAAGATCTTGTGTTTGCTATGGCTGAGGAGAATGAGAAGTTTAAGCAAGAGACTCGAGCTGGTCTCTCGCATATGAGCAAGCAAATCAATTAGTTGGCTCAAGCCATGCACAAGATAGAGGAGAAAAATGGAAAGTTACCCTCCTAGGTCGAGAATCCAAGAGATCAAGTGAATGCAGTAGCATTGAGGAGTGGAAAGGAGCTTCTAGAGATGGTCAGGCTAAGAAAAGAGAAGGATGATGTACCCTTGAAGGAAGAAGTGGAAAAAATTCCCACAGAAGACAAGGCACAAGAAGCTGAGCAGACTAATACTGTGCCCATCCCAGAAGTGAAGCAGTCTGCCAAGGTGCCCATTCCAGAGAGACGAAAACCTCCCTTTCCAGGGAGATTGGCACAAAATAGAAAAGAATAAGAAACCAGGGAGATGTTAAAAGTATTCAGCAAGGTGGAGATCAACATCCCACTGATCGAAGCAATCAAGCAAGTACCGCGGTATGTCCGATTTCTAAAGGAGCTTTGTACAAGAAATGTGCGATTCAATGACGATGCAAGGTTCCTAATTGGGGAGAATGTATTAGATGTGATACAGAAAAAATTACTGAAGAAATGTGACGATCCAGGGATGTTTATGATCCCTTGCATTATTGGAGACAGAAAAGTCGAAAAGGTCATGCTGGATTTGGGGGCATCAATCAATGTAATGCCTTGTCGGTGTTCAAAGAATTGAAGATTGGACCTCTGAAGGAGACCTATGTGGTCATTCAGCTAGCTAACCGATCGAATGTATATCCAGAAGGCCTCATTGAAGATGTATTGGTTAAAGTGGACGAGCTTATTTTTCCAGCAGATTTTTATGTGCTTGACATGGGCACAGCAAGACTAATTAGGTGGATCCTGCTTTTACAAGAGTTTGATGTCGAAATAAAAGATAAGAGTGGGGCACAGAACTTGGTGGCTGACCATCTGAGTCGGGTGCTGAATGAGAAAGGCGACGAAATGTCCATTGCCGATCATTTTCCTGATGAGCATTTATATTCAGCAAAGGGCACACTAGCACCCTGGTATGCGGATATAGTGAACTACCTCGAGTCTGGAGAAATGCCTATTAGGTACTCAAGGTACCAGAAAAATAAACTGAGGTATGAGAGCAGGTTCTATGCATGGGATTGCCCTATTCTATGGAGAAGATATGTTGATCAAATCATCAGAAGATGTGTCCCTGATGAGGTGATAGATGAAATTCTAAAGCATTGTCACAGTTATGCTTGCGGAGGGCATTTCAGACCAAACCGAATAGCGAGGAGAATTTTGGATTGTGGGTTCTTTTGGCCCACAATATTCAAGGATGCCCACAATGTCTGCAGAAGGTGTGACCAGTGCCAGAGGGTAGGGAACATTACAAGAAGAAACGAAATGCCCATGACGCCAATCATGCCAGTGGAGATTTTCGATATTTGGGGAATAGATTTTATGGTACCCTTTCCAAATTCAAGGGGGAACCAATACATTATCCTGGCAGTTGATTACGTGTCCAAATGGGTAGAAGCAAAGGCCACTCCTACTAATGATGCAATGGTGGTAGCCGCATTTCTGAAATCCCACATTTTTAGTCGGTTTGGTGTGCCCAGGTCCATCATCAGTGATCAAGGGACCCATTTTTTCAACCAAATGCTCGAAAGATTGTTGAAGAAATATGGGGTTCACCATAGGGTCACCACACCTTACCATCCCCAAAGAAATGGCCAAGCTGAAATCTCAAATCGAGAAATTAAAGCCATTCTTGGAAAGGTTGTGGCTCCGAACCGAAAAGATTGGAGTGTTCATCTGGAAGATGCCCTGTGGGCATACCGAACTGCATTCAAGACTCCAATTGGGATGTCCCCATACAGGATGTTATTTGGAAAGTGTTGCCATCTGCCAGTCGAGTTAGAACACAAAGCACGATGGGCACTTCAGAAGCTGAATATGGATCCTGACGCCGCTGGGCATTTCAGGAAATTTCAAATTCAAGAACTAGAAGAAATGAGAATGGAGGCCTATGATAATTCGGTGCTTTACAAGGAAAAAATGAAAAGGCTCCACGATTAAGTAATTCGAAGGAAGAGATTCATCCCAAGATATAAAGTGCTTTTGTACCATTCAAGGTTCAAACTTATGGGAGAAGGACTAAGGACCAAGTGGGTTGGTCCATTTGAGGTATACGCAGAATGCCTAAATGGGGCAATTGAGCTGATAAATCCCAATACTGGAGGGCGTTTCAAAGTGAATGGTCACCATGTGAAAGCTTACCTTGGGCACTCTGATAAAGATATCACAGTGATCTGGCTCGTAGAGCCCACTTACGCCTGATCTGGGGTGATGTCATGCCCACGACAATAACTGGGGCGCTACTGGGAGGCAGCCCAGGTGTTTATTTGTCTTAATTCATTTTTATATATTTTAAATAAGTTTTTCAGGTAATTAAACTAGTTTAGGGAGCAATTTTACGCTTGTTTTGGATAAGTATGGTGCTTGCAAGTTTAGATAATGAGAGAGAAAGATGAAGATAAAATAAATCACTTGGAAATAGGGATTCTGAAGTGAGGCACTCTGAAGAGATAAAGTTTGTTCCGATTTTTCAGGGGATAAGACTTATCCATTAGTATAGGGCATACTGATCCAGGAGACTCCTAAGGAATCTGAAGTGTCTCAAGTCAAATCATAAATAGTGATTTCTTTTATATAAAAGCTTTACCCCACAAAATCCCCACTATCACTTTCACTCACCTATTTCAAAAAAAATCAGAACACTCTCTCTCTCGATTTCTTCTGCAACCCTAATTTCTGAAAACTCTAAAGCTCAGCAATGGCGAAGACCAGAGAAAAGAAGGTTACACCCAAGGCTAGACCAAAGGCACGCTTGGATTTTGAGACTCCTACTATCTCTGAAGAGCCCGCTCCAGCCAAGGTCACAAAGAAACCCTCTGCCAAGCCCAAGGAAAAAGCTGCGTTTGAGGCAGCCACTTCGAGCAAACCTTCCAAGGAGACTCCGCCAGAGAAGGAGCATGCGCTTGACGTTGAGGCGACGGAGGAAAGTTCTGCAACTCCGACTCAAACGGAGCAGCAAGATGATGAGGCTACTGCAGAGGGCATGCAGGAGGACGAGGCTACTGAAGAGCCCGAACCAAAGCCTAAAAACTGAAGAGCCCTCGGAGGACTCCTCACCTAGGCGAAGGGTGGGGAAATCTCTGAGTGTAAAAGCTGGAGCCAAGCTGGCTGGAGAGGCCTCTTCATGGAAGCGGAAGGCTGAAGAGGGCACTTCAGCGTCTGTGCCCAAAAGGGGCAGAGGGGTGGGGAGCCCCAGACCAAGTAAGCCCAGCAGTGGCCCTCCACCAGTCAGGGGCATTATAAATTCAAAAGGAGTCCACCGTGAGACGCTCGCAGCTCTTGGTATAGAGCAGGAGGTAAGGGACTTGTTTTCTGTAATCGGTTGGGAGTGTTTTCTGGATATGGAATGTGTGATTTTTGCTTCTTTGTCTCGTGATTTTGTCCAAAACTTGAAACTTAAAGCTGTGAATAAGCCAGCTACATCTATTAGGGTTTTATCTTTTAAACTGATGGGTAGGAGTTATTCTATATCGGCTGATGACTTGAACATGTTGTTGGGCATCGTGACATATTTGGGCCTCCAGGATGAGGAGTATGTCGATGACGTGACTGTAGTACCCGACTCTACAGAAGGAGTCGATGCAAAATGGGTTGATATTGGGGATGGATCCGTTTTTCAAAGCGGATCCACAAAGGGGTATTGCTTAAATAATGATGCTTTGAGATTTTGCCATAGGGTGTTGGCCTATAACTTCTTCGGCCGTAAGGATAGCTCTAATTCAATCACTAATCAAGAGTTATTTATTTTGTGGTGCATGGTGCATAAAATCAAAATTAATTTTGGCTCTGTGTCCATTGCACACTTTAGGGAGATTAAAACACACCCTAGGCATCGTATTTCTTGTGCCCAATTGATCACCCAAATTGCTGTTAGACATAGGATTCTTGATTTGCATGCTACTGATTTAATCCCCCTTCCCTGTGAATATTTTGATCTTAACTGCTTGAGGAGGATGCAAGATGTGGTTGACGATGAGGATGGAAAACCTATTTTCTTTGTGCTGGGGGCAGACCCCTCGAGCATGCTTTTAGCAATGGCAGGTTCATCGAGGAAACCACCAGTAGGGAAGGCACCGTAGAGGGAATACCCAGTCGCAGCGATCATGAGAAGGCTTGAGTTGATCGAGAATGCCCAGTTCCAGACCAATGAAAAACTGACCCGAATCGAAGCAGCCCTGAAGGCCTATTTCAAATATGTTGGGTTCGCCTACCCAATGCCTGCAACCGACTAGCCTGGTTCTTTCTGTCCTTATAGATTAGTTTTTGTTTTGTTTTTGTTTTTTTTTTTTTCTGTTTTCTTTGTTGTCATGTTGTTTGAGCCTGTGTCCACACTTTGCAAGTTGCAAAGTGTGTAGGTGGGTAGTTGAGTCAAAGCATGCTATTCTGTGAGTCTGTGTGGGCATTTCACGTGATGATCCAACTTTAATTGCTTTACAGAAAAATCAGCATGACCACTTAAGATAGGGATGACAAATGAGTTTAGCATACCCTGTGAGACTTGAGCCTATATGTTGTATGCTTCATTTTACAGTTTTCTTTCATTCATGAGTGTGAATAATTTTGTGCTTATGATGTTCTAGAATTTGCCTCTGTTCTGCGTTTAACTCTGGGAATTATTGATGCACATGTAGATGAGATAGGCCATGTTTTTGCTGAACCACTGAGATAAAATAACTCCCACAAATGACACAGCCCTTGCAGCCCCTTTGAGCCTATAAAATGCCCTGGTTGATTTTGTTTCGGGATGGTTTATACTTAGCCAAAGCATTATAAAACCTAAAAAGACAAAATAGGGAAGGCGGAGTCATTTTTGGGAAGGCATATATATGAATGGCCAGAAAAGAAAAGGGGAAGAATTAATATATATAAAAAAAAGAAAAAAAAAGAGAAAAAAAAAGAGACTGAATAAAAATCCCCCGAGTCTTAAGTGTTTAGAATTCCCAAAATAAATAAAAAATCCAGTGCCTGAACAGGGCACAGTAGGGTAGTGAATAGAAAGGAGCTGGAGAGGGGTCTGTACAATCAATAAAAACTCCTCCCACTTAAAATTCCCACTGTAGCCTAAAAAGCCCTATTGATACTAATGCATCATGGTTTCTGGAGAATAAACAGCAGAACTTTGGCAAACTTATGGGACGAATTTGTACAAAATTACAGCCGAATTGAGTGTATACACTGAGTGAAGAGAGTATGTGAGGAACACCAAGCTAAACGCATTTTTGACCTATTTTTGGTATACTGAAACTTTGCAATATTGTTGGATTATTTCTAATGTGCCCACGCTGAGTAATAGTTTGCATGCTTGTGTCTTGTGTCTGTTTCTTTTCTCTTTTCTTTTCTTTTATTTTTCTGGATGCGTTGCACCCCATGCTTGAGGACAATCATACTTAAAGTGTGTAGGTGTGATAAGTCTATTTATTTCATGTTTTTATGGGCATTTTATCCTCTATAAATGTCCTTTTTAGTATGTTTTGAGTCGAAAAGAACTAGGTTGCGGTCAGAGGGCATTCCAAGAGTCGAATTTGGCAGAAGGGGCATGTTATGCCTAGTTATTCACGTTTATCTCACACATATGTTCCTCAGAGGCACAGGGGACTTCTTCAGTATCCATCCCATTTTCAGTCGGTGAAGTGGGCATATCAGATACGAATGGAGCTGACAGATGATGTCGTGCCCACAGTACTCGCACAGACTCGACCACAGGTCAGAATGGGCATTCCCGTGAAACTCGGAAAGCAGTTATAGGAGAGATGGTGGAAGACAGCTACATATCCGAAGGAGAGTTGGAAATAAGCTGGACTTCTAGAAGGCGCTGCAACAAAGAGATAAGCGCAATCCCTAAAAAATAGGGATTTGATAAAGCTGAAGCTTATCCAAACAGATTAGAGAGGGCACGCCATTCCGGAATTGCAGCAAAAGACCCCTGCATGTGGGGGAAACTCCACTCGGAAATGTAACTATTTAAGCAAGTTTAGTCTCTGGAAAAACTATCTTTAGACAATCTGAAACATTTCTACATTTTATATTTCTACACTTCATTTTCAGTACGCTGCTTAGGCAGCCAAAAATAATCCGAAAGGTCTTAAACCTTCGGGACTTAGGTTATGTTTATGCTTCTCAATGTTGGAGTTAAGATTTTGCATAATTAATTCAGTAAGTTCTTGTTAATTTTATGTCGACAATTTCTGCAATTTCAATTATGTCTGGCATTCTCGGCTAGATCTTTAATTCTGGCATTTGAATAATGAAATTGGTTTGAGCATAAATCTGGACTCGTGAGGCCAAAATGGACATAATAATGCATGATAAGTTTCCGTTAATTCTTGAGTCTTGCTCCACGTGAGTGTGTGTCTGATGTGCCCGATGTGGCTGATCACTCGTTAGGTAAAGAGGGCACACCACTATTAATTGAATTGGCAAATCGTGACTGTGTGTCGGTTCATATAGTAATAAGGGAATTAATAGGGTGTTGTGGGCACAAGAGGAATCAGTTGAACACAACAGATCTGGGTCCATCTAGGGCACACTACTGCTTGTTTGCTCACATCTCTTAGAGAAATCGGGAGGTGGGTAACTGGTTAGAGGTTTAATAGAAGAGGAATCACTTTTAAACCTAAAATGAAAGGATGGATGAGGAGATGCAGAGAGGAATCCAGTCACCATAACTAGATGATCTATCATGTATGAAAATCGGTGTGCCCATGATCGAGTTGTTTTATGTTTAAACCAAATTCTTATTTGAATGTTAGAACCTTTTGTTATTTGATATTTTCTTTAGTTCTTTTTGCAGATTTAAATTCATTTTAGTGACAACACCAAACCCCCTTTGTGATTGGTTACTTGAAGATAGAATCGCAATAGCTCTCTGTGGGATCGACCCGTACTCATTGGCTAGCTACGCTCGCTGTGGGCACAGGAGTTGACATATATATTTTTGAGCACGAATCGACCGTGCGTCAGTATGTCTTTTCAAAAATTGATTTGTGTTCTGGATATTTCCAAGTGAGGATGAGTGAAGGGGATGAGTGGAAGACTGCGTTCAAAATGAAGCATGGGTTGTACGAATGGCTTGTCATGCCATTTGGGCTTACCAACGCCCCCAGTACATTCATGCGTCTAATGAACCATGTCTTGAGAGATGTGATTGGGAAGTTTCTTGTGGTATACTTTGATGACATCCTCATTTATAGTACTTGCATTTCTGAGCATGTTAGACATCTTAGGCGTGTTTTTAAGTTGTTGCGTGATGCAAAATTATATGCTAATTTGTCTAAGTGTGCCTTTTGCATGGATGAGGTTGTGTTTTTTGGTTTTGTTGTGAGTAGTCGTGGAGTTGAGGTTGATAGGTCGAAGGTTAAGGCCATTGAGGAGTGGCCCACACCTAAAACCTATGCTGAGGTTCGATCTTTCCATGGCTTAGCTGGATTTTATCACCGCTTTGTGCGAGACTTTTCCAGTATAGCCGCTCCATTGACTGAGTTGAGTCGTAAGGATAGGAAGTTTGAGTAGGGTAAAGCCCAAGAGCATGCTTTTAATCTGTTGAAATCGAAATTATGCAATGCTCCTGTTTTGGCTTTACTTAATTTTGATAAGATGTTCGAGATTGAGTGTGATGCCTCTGGTATAGGCATTGGTGCTGTTTTGTAGCAGAAAAATAAGCCCGTCTAGTTCTTCAGTGAGAAGTTGAATGGCGCAGCTCTGAGATATTCTACATACGACAAGGAGATGTATGCACTGAAGAGGTCTTAAGAGACCTAGCAGCACTATCTGCGGCCAAGAGAGTTCGTGATTCATACCGATCACGAGTCATTGAAGCATCTGAAGAGATAGCAGAGGCTGAACTCGTGCCATGCTCGATGGGTGGAGTTTATTGAGTTGTTCCCTTATGTGATCAAGTACAAGAAGGGAGAGGAGAATGTGGTTGTTGATGCACTCTCCTGTAGGTACGCATTGTTTTCTGTTATGCACACACAGTGTCTAGGTCTTGAGCATGTTAAGAGTTTTTATGCTTCTGATCCGTTCTTTGGACCTATATTTGCATCTTGTTTTGGTAAATCTCGTGCTGTGGATTCATATTACATTGTTGATGGATTTCTGTTTAAGAATGCAAAATTGTGTGTGCCTGATTGTTCTATGCGAGAGTTGCTTGTTTTGGAGTCGCATGCAAGGGGTCTTATGGGTCATTTTGGTGTCAATAAGACGTTAGATCTTTTGCATGAGCATTTTTATTGGCCTCGCATGAAAAGATATGTTGAGAGAGTCTGTGCTAAATGTATTACATGTAGGAAGGCTAAATCCACTTCGAGTCCATTTGGTCTTTATACACCTTTGCCGATGCCATCTGCTCCTTGGGTAGATATTTCCATTGATTTTATTTTAGGTTTGTCTCATTCAAAATCTGGTAAAGACTCTGTGTTTTTGGTTGTTGATAATTTCTCAAAAATGTCTCATTTTATTGCATGCAAAAAGCTTGATGATATTGTTAATATTACCAATCTGTTCTTTCGTGAAGTAGTCTGTTTGCATGGCATCCCTAGGACCATTGTTTCTGATAGGGACTTGAAATTTTTGGGGAATTTTTGGAGAATTTTGTGGGGGAAGTTGGGTACTAAACTATTATTTTCTACTGCGTGTCATCTACAGACAGATGGTCAGACTGAGGTAGTAAATAAGACGTTAGGTACTCTTCTGCGTGCATTAGTGAAGAATAATCTGAAGTCATGGGAAGAATGTTTGCCTTTTGCTGAGTTTGCTTATAATAGATTCATGCATTCTTCTACACATATATCCCCTTTTGAACTTGTGTATGGTTTTAATCCATTACCTCCAACGGATCTTATTCCTTTGTCTATTGGCCATCTCTCAAGTTTGCAAGGTGTTCGTAGAGCTGAACAGGTACGAGAGATGCATAAAAAGGTGAAGTCGAGGATCGAGCTCCAAGGCACGCGGAACGCCAACAAGGTGAACTCACATCGTAAGCAAGTGCTTTTCAAGCTCGGCGACAAAGTTTGGGTCCATTTCAGCCCGGGGCATTTTCCTAACCTGAGGAAATCTAAGTTCATGTCCCGTGGTGACAGTTCATTTACTGTGGTCACCAAAGTCAATGACAATGCTTACTGGCTCGACTTACTTGGTGAGTATAAATGTTCTCCAATGTTTAATGTTTTTGATCTCTCTCATTTTCCTATAAATGATCTGAAGAGGACCCGAATTCGAGGTCGAATTCTTTTGAGGAAGGGGGGAATGATAAGCCCGGTACTAGCATTGATGATTCAAATCCTGAGTTGCGGCTTAGAGGTCCAGTGATGAGACATAGAGCTAAGAATCTACAAGGATACCTTCAGTGTTACGTTGGGAAGAAGCTGGAGGATGTTGGAGCTGATTTCAAACAGTCCAAGTTGGTGACTGTATTGAGCATCGAAGAGCCCGACTAAATTGGAGAAGTGGACGTTCCTTGCTATTTATTTTAGTTTTTTTATTTATTGTGGGCTATTATTATTAGTTGTGGATTTATTTAATTAGCAGTCCAATTTATCACAACTTGTTTAGGTGATATTGGACCCAGTAGTGTTTTTATTAGCCCAGTTCGAATTCTAAGCCCAAGACACATGGGATTTTCGTTCCTAGGTTTATTATTTAGGGGATTTTCATTCCCTTTGTGAATCAAACTTGATTGAATGAAAAACAGAGCTTTTACGTTATTCTCTTGTCTCACACAACATCGGTTCTTCTGATAGAGTTTGGTTCTGGCGATTCCATACTTGAAATCTTTTGTCTCATTCATGATATCTCGTAGTATTCGGGTTAGACAGCCATTGAAGATTTCTCCATAGGCGCGTTCTGAGTTCTCATCGATTCGGGGTTCGTTTCGGGTAAGATTCATCTTCTATCTTTTGATTCGATCACCACCATGTCAATCACCACCTCTACAGCCTCCACTTATGTTCATAACATCCCAATATCATCACCTTCATCCCTAAAGTCGTCGCACATCAGTTTGTAGCCTTAACTAACCGCTTTTAGGTCTAAAAACCCTAAATCAGGTCCTGAAATTCCCACCATTTGATCTTCTAACCTAAAAGTGATTTTGAGCTATTTTTTGGATATATTTTGCGCCTCTACAGATTGTGCCTTCTGTTAAAATTTGAGCTCAATCAGAGGTCGTTTGCCTAGGTTTTTCTGATCGAGTCTTTATTTAGGCGTTTTCGGGTTATTTGGGGTTGTTTTTGGGTTTATTTCTTGTTAAAGTCGAATTCATTGATTTAGTACAGTATATTGGGGTTATTGATTTGTTATTATTCAGTTTTATTTGGATTAAATCAACCATATAGTTATCGTGTGTTCATTTCTTTACTTCTGCGTATTGATTGGTCGCATCAGAAAGGTTTGGGATTTTAATATTTGAAATAAATTCTCGGTTAATGGCAAGTAATGGAGAGGCTCCATGACTCCAAACGATTTCCATTTCAAAATCGAGAAGATTCGGGAATCTCCAACTCACTTGAGGAAGAAGACGATGCTGGGTAATTTCATTGGGTTAAAAAAAATAATATTACCTTTGGGCTTCAAACTCCACTGTTGGGCTCAAAAGAAAAGACACCCAATTGTCCTCACATATAGGCTTCTAGACTTAATGGTAACTCGTCCTATCATAAAGGCATTTCCATTTCTAAGTTCAAAATTCTCTTATCGATAATCTCAAGTAGTTCTAGATAGAGCGACATCACCTTGGTCAAATTAAGGAAACACTTCACCGTTAAATGTACTATAGATCAAACCTTATCAAATCCAACTTTATTCCAACTCAAACGTCTTTATTACATCTCATGACTTATTTTCATGGAATCTAGCTAAGGCGTACTAAATAGGAGTAGAATAGGTAGCCTAGCGCAGTCTCTCTTAATCTACTTATCACTAGTCATCACAAAAGCACGTGCATTTCCCTTTCTTGGAATGTTCCTCTCTTGCTGTTTGGGACAATTTGGGGCTCCGTGTCCAGGTTAATGTCACCAGTAACAAACATTTTTTCCGTAGAAGCACGGCGGTTTATGACATTTTCCACATTGTGTGCAAAATGGTTTGATCACTAGCGTTGCTTCGAGATTCTCCCCTTCAGTAACTTTTGGTTTCTTCTCAAGCGAAGCTTCCTTTTCCTCTACTTGTTCATTCCAATGTCTCTTTCCAGAGGTGCTTTTTTGTTTGGGAGCATAGCTTTCCAACTTCAGATGCGTGGCAACCGCTTGTGCTCATTCCACCATCTCGAAAAATGTAGTTGTTGATCCTTGGGCTGCTAAAATCCCTCCGATCTCAAATCTCAAACCATATTCGAATCGTCATAACTTTTTTTCCTCAGTGTCCACCAGATGTGAAGCGTAGAGTGATAGCTTATTAAACTTCCTTTCATAATCGAGAATAGTCATCGTTCCTTGCTCGAGATTCATCAAATCTGTCTCCTTCTGCTTGCGGTAAGTCCTTGGGAAAAACTTTCCCATTACCAGTCTTTTGAAAGCATTCCATGTTAAGTTCCGATAGTGTTCCACTGTCATGAGCTGAACTTGTGTCTGCCACCAATGACCTGCATCTTCAGCTAACTAGAAAATGACGCATAATACCTTTTTCGCTTTCATGCACTCTAAATGTTCAAAAATACACTCTATCTCGAAAATCCAATCCTCTGTGACAAGTGGCCCTTCATTCCCTTTCAATTTGGGTGGCCCCATCTGACGAAACTGGGAAACAATAAAACTTCCCCCACTTCGTTGGCGAGGTAGCACTTCCTTGAAGGCATGGGCCAGCTCCTGGACAAAGCTTGGTTTTTCATTTCTAACCTTGTATACTAATTTCCAAGACATCTAAACATAAAATCTTATAGTCAATTTCGAGGACTAAAAATGAAAAATAATACATTTCATATTTTTTATAAACATTGCAATAAATTCAACTTTTACTTCAGCTTGGTGCAATGTGGCGAACGCGATGATAGCATTTTATAAAACTTTCTTTTTGCAAGTCTACGAAAATGTAGACCCGCTCTGATACCAAATTGTCACGCCCCAAATTTTATAGAGATAAATAAAAAAACTTCATTTTATTAAAATAATAGCAAAAATATTTATTCAGAGTTTTTAGCGGAAATAATAAAAGATAAATATTTTATTTTCTAGATGACCATCATCTCGTCACTCACGCACATCGCTCGGCATCTACCTGAAATGAATAATAGTTTTGGGGTGAGTACTATTAACTCAGTAGTGACCACATTTATCCAAATTATACAATTATAACAAATTATACTATAGGTAGCTGGCGGCTAATAATATATCGGGACATATGCAGCTCGTCAGCCAATAATAATTGTTAACCTGCAGGTTAATAAATGTGAACCTGCATAAAAGCATAATAAGGATAAATACTTAAAATGTGCGTCACATCATATTCCCCACCTTGAGTTGAAACTTGACGTTGAAAAATATGACACTAGTTAGTTCCATGCGCTGCCTATTCATAAATTAAATATACAAATATTAGCATACAAATAAAATAGATAGATAAATGATTAAATGAATTTGCATAAATGAGGCCCAAATATCTACCTCCCAAAAGAAAATTTACTAACCTAGCCTATTATTTAATCAATTCCAACATAATTAAAATAATAGAACTAACACTTTTCTCTCTCCTAACCTCTCTCACTTTCGGCTCTCACCAACTCCAATATAATCAAAATTTTCACTTTCTTTTTCCTTTTAACCCCCCCCCCCCAAAGCTCATGGCTAACCACATAAATGAAAATCAAGCTTTTTCCTCTCTCTTCTTCTCTCCCTCTATTTCTCTTTTTTTTTCTACTGCAGCGGTCCCTCCCGACACCGTCGAGAACAACTACCACCGCCATTGATTGCACCACCTATTCTCACTCAACCGCCCTCCCGATGAAGATGCAAAAGTAAAACACGAAAATACCTCAAAAGGGAAAAAGGAAAACTCTACTGCTCTAATGATGCTTAGAAGGGGGGTTGGTTTTGTTTTTGGTGTACTTTGAATGAATCATCTAGTCCCCCTTTTTATAGTGTGAGGAATGCCAATGAAACGTTTGAGATTTTAAGATTGGAGGTAATGGAGAGGCTCCATGACTCCAAATGATTTCCAATTCAAAATCGAGAAGATTCAGGAATCTGCAACTCGCTTGAGGAAGAAGACGATGCTGGGCAATTTCTTTGGGCAAAAAAAAATAATATTACTTTTGGGCTTCAAACTCCACTATTGGACTCAAAAGAAAAGACACCCAATTGGACTTTAGTAAAAATAAATATAAAGCCACACAAATAAACCATAGAGAATTAAGCTTGGAATAAAATAAAATAGTTATTACCAATAATAATAATAATAATAATAATAATAATAATAATAATAATAATAATAATAATAATGAAACCATATAATAACATTAATGATGACGATATACATAGTTAAAATAATATAGACGCGACTTATAAAAACGTAACAAAATAATGTAACATGAATTATAAAATCATTTTTGAAAATAAAATGTAGGAAATTTTATAAAAAGTTCGGGTCGCTACATATTGATCAGAAGATAAGAGATTATCTAGTTGAAATGGGTCCACAAAGAAGTGATGGCATAATATATCATCCAACCGAAAATGGCAAGAGGTTTGATCCATCACAATATATAAGAATATTGCCAAATGGACAAAGTTGAATATTTTCTCTGCATAATCGATCAAGCACGATTTTCACTCCAAGAACGATTTGAGAAATTTAAGGAGTATGAAACAAAATTTGGATTTCTATTCAAACTGGAAAAGTTGAAGAATTCACCATATGATAGTTTGTTGAAGTCTTGTATTAATCTTAAGCGGCATTTGAAGCACAATGGACACAAATGGACACACTGTCATTAATGGAGATGATTTATGCACTGAATTATTATGCTTGCAGTGCTATTTCTCAGGTGAAATGACAAGAGTAATAGACATCCTACGTTTTTTGAAGAAGGTGAATTGCTTCCCAAATGCTTACATTTCCTAGAAGATTTTATTAACGATACCAGTTACTGTTGCATCAGCTGAAAGATTTTTCTCCAAGTTGAAATTAATCAAGACTTATCTACGATCAATTATGTTGTAAGACAGATTGAATGGACTGGTTATGTTATCAATTACAAGAAAAATGGTTGATCAATTAGATTACATGGACTTGATAAATACTTCTGCTTCTAAAACCGCAAGACGTATTGTTTTTAGATGAAAGCAAGAAATATTTTTTTTTAACTAATGAAATATTATCATCTTTATTATATATAATAGTTTTTACTTATTCTATGCACATATATATTTTTCTTGATTTAGACATGTTTTTTGGATTTTGTATTATCTTTATAGGGGCCCATATTGAAACTTTTGCTTAGGGACCTATAGAACACAAGACCGGCCATGTAGAAAGAACTGCAATGGTTATGGCTGGACAATCAGGATCAGAAGTGTCCCTTCTAGATAAGGCATCAGCTACTTTATTTTCACTTCCCTTCTTATACTAAATTTCATTGGTGAAACCTGGTAGCTTGGTAACCCATTTTGTTGCAAAGGATTCATGACCTTCTGATCTAGCAAGTATTTTAGTGCTTGTTGATTAGTTTTGATAATAAATTTATGGCCTTGTAGGTAAACTCTCTATTTTTGCACATTTATCAACAGAGCTAGGAACTCTCTTTCATAAATAGAAAGGGCTTGATTTCTGGGACATAGTACCTTACTCATATAGGATACAGGTCTCTCTTCCTGCATGAGAACAGCTCCAATCTCTAACCCACTAACATCAGTTTCAAGGAAAAATGGTTTGCTAAAGTTTGGCAGTGCTAGAACGGGGCTAACAGTCATGGCCACCCTAAGCTTTTGGAAGGTTATCTCTGCCTCTGCTGCCCAATGGAAATTGTATTTTGTTGGTTGTAATTTATGATAATCCAAGAGATAGAGATGAGGTATCTATATATATTATAATACACTTTTCCATCAAGTTTTTCCCCGCCTACTAGCAAGGGGCATATTAGACAATTAATGATGCAAAAATTAAATTGATTATTTAATTTAATTTGACATATATTTAAAGCAAATTGTAAGTTTCTATAATTAAGATGCATTTTAATCAAGGATAGTGTGTTAATTATAGAAACCTTATGTTAGTTATAGAAACCCTTATCTAATTCGATACACCAACAAATATTGTTAATTTATATATACGTACACAATTATATATGTATTATTCAATTGATACTATTGTTAATTTATTTTTATTTTCTATACTAATTTCTTAGGTGATATACTAATATGTAATTAATTGTTGTATTAACGTTTCTTATTAACCTTTTCTGAATTGATTATTTCCACAAATATATAGATTTAGATTATTAAGGATATTTATTAAACATTATTTATATATATTATACATATATATATATATATAGTCCCCCTTTTTATAGTGTGAGGAATGCCAATGAAAGGTTTGAGATTTTAAGATTGGAAATAAATTCTGGGTTAATGGCAGGTAATGGAGAAGCTCCATGACTCCAAATGATTTCCAACTCAAAATCGAGAAGATTCAGGAATCTGCAACTCGCTTGAGGAAGAAGACGATGTTGGGCAATTTCTTTGGGCAAAAAAAAATAATATTACTTTTGGGCTTCAAACTCCACTATTGGGCTCAAAAGAAAAGACACCCAATTGGGCTTTAGTAAAAAAAAATATAAAGCCACACAAATAAACCATAGAGAATTAAGCTTGGAATAAAATAAAATAGTTATTACTAATAATAATAATAATAATAATAATAATGAAACTATATAATAACATTAATGATGACGATATACATAGTTAAAATAATATAGACGTGACTTATAAGAACGTAATAAAATAATGTAACATGAATTATAAAATCATTTTTGAAAATAAAATGTAGCAAATTTTATAAAAAGTTCGGGTCGCTACATATTGATCAGAAGATAAGAGATTATCTAGTTGAAATGGGTCCACAAAGAAGTGATGGCATAATATATCATTCAAACGAAAATGGCAGAAGGTTTGATCCATCACAATATATAAGAATATTGCCAAATGGACAAAGTTGAATATTTTCTCTGCATAATCGATCAAGCACCATTTTCACTCCAAGAACGATTTGAGAAATTTAAGGAGTATGAAACAAAATTTGGATTTCTATTCAAACTGGAAAAGTTGAAGAATTCACCATATGATAGTTTCTTGAAGTCTTGTATTAATCTTAAGCAGCATTTGAAGCACAATGGACACAAATGGACACACTGTCATTGATGGAGATGATTTATGCACTGAA
Source organism: Perilla frutescens (assembly GCA_026008535.1). Taxonomy (NCBI): domain Eukaryota; kingdom Viridiplantae; phylum Streptophyta; class Magnoliopsida; order Lamiales; family Lamiaceae; genus Perilla; species Perilla frutescens. The sequence goes on along the minus strand of BRKX01000010.1, from coordinate 44,534,350 downwards.
TTATTATGCTTGCAGTGCTATTTCTCAGGTGAAATGACAAGAGTAATAGACATCCTATGTTTTTTGAAGAAGGTGAATTGCTTCCCAAATGTTTACATTTCCTAGAAGATTTTATTAACGATACCAGTTACTGTTGCATCAGCTGAAAGATTTTTCTCCAAGTTGAAATTAATCAAGACTTATCTACGATCAATTATGTTGTAAGACAGATTGAATGGATTGGTTATGTTATCAATTACAAGAAAAATGGTTGATCAATTAGATTACATGGACTTGATAAATATTTTTGCTTCTAAAACCGCAAGACGTATTGTTTTTAGATGAAAGCAAGAAATATTTTTTTTAACTAATGAAATATTATCATCTTTATTATATATAATAGTTTTTACTTATTCTATGCACATATATATTTTTCTTGATTTAGACATGTTTTTTGGATTTTGTATTATCTTTATAGGGGCCCATATTGAAACTTTTGCTTAGGGCCCTATGGAACACAAGACCGGCCCTGTAGGTAGAACTGCAATGGTGATGGCTGCACAATCAGGATCAGAAGTGTCCCTTCTAGATAAGGCATCAGCTACTTTATTCTCACTTTCCTTCTTATACTAAATTTCATTGGTGAAACCTGGTAGCTTGGTAACCCATTTTGTTGCAAAGGATTCATGACCTTCTAATCTAGCAAGTATTTTAGTGCTTGTTGATCAGTTTTGATAATAAATTTATGGCCTTGTAGATAAACTCTCAATTTTTGCACACTTATCAATAGAGCTAGGAACTCTCTTTCATAAATAGAAAGGGCTTGATTTCTGGGACATAGTACCTTACTCATATAGGATACAGGTCTCTCTTCCTGCATGAGAACAGCTCCAATCCCTAACCAACTAACATCAGTTTCAAGGAAAAATGGTTTACTAAAGTTTGGCAGTGCTAGAACGGGGCTAATAGTCATGGCCACCCTAAGCTTTTGGAAGGTTATCTCTGCCTCTGCTACCCAATGGAAATTGTATTTTGTTGGTTGTAATTTATGATAATCCAAGAGATAGAGATGAGGTATCTATATATATTATAGTACACTTTTCCATCAAGTTTTTCCCCGCCTACTAGCAAGGGGCATATTAGATAATTAATGATGCAAAAATTAAATTGATTATTTAATTTAATTTGACATATATTTAAAGCAAATTGTAAGTTTCTATAATTAAGATGCATTGTAATCAAGGATAGTGTGTTAATTATAGAAACCTTATGTTAGTTATAGAAACCCTTATCTAATTCGATACACCAACAAATATTGTTAATTTATATATACGTACACAATTATATATGTATTATTCAATTGATACTATTGTTAATTTATTTTTATTTTCTATACTAATTTTTTAGGTGATATACTAATATGTATTTAATTGTTGTATTAACGTTTCTTATTAACCTTTTCTGAATTGATTATTTCCACAAATATATAGATTTAGTTTATTAATGATATTTATTAACCATTATTGATATATATTATACATATATATATATATATATCTAGTCCCCCTTTTTATAGTGTGAGGAATGCCAATGAAAGGTTTGAGATTTTAAGATTGGAAATAAATTCTGGGTTAATGACAGGTAATGGAGAGGCTCCATGACTCCAAATGATTTCCGATTCAAAATCGAGAAGATTCAGGAATCTCCAACTCGCTTGAGGAAGAAGACGATGCTGGGCAATTTCTTTGGGCTAAAAAAAATAATACTACTTTTGGGCTTCAAACTCCACTATTGGGCTCAAAAGAAAAGACACCCAATTGGGCTTTAGTAAAAATAAATATAAAGCCACACAAATAAACCATAGAGAATTAAGCTTGGAATAAAATAAAATAGTTATTACCAATAATAATAATAATAATAATAATAATAATAATAATAATAATAATAATAATAATAATGAAACCATATAATAACATTAATGATGACGATATACATAGTTAAAATAATATAGACGCGACTTATAGGAACGTAACAAAATAATGTAACATGAATTATAAAATCATTTTTGAAAATAAAATGTAGGAAATTTTATAAAAAGTTCGGGTCGCTACATATTGATCAGAAGATAAGAGATTATCTAGTTGAAATGGGTCCACAAAGAAGTGATGGCATAATATATCATCCAAACGAAAATGGCAGAAGGTTTGATCCATCACAATATATAAGAATATTGCCAAATGGACAAAGTTGAATATTTTCTCTGCATAATCGATCAAGCACGATTTTCACTCCAAGAATGATTTGAGAAATTTAAGGAGTATGAAACATAATTTGGATTTCTGTTCAAACTGGAAAAGTTGAAGAATTCACCATATGATAGTTTGTTGAAGTTTTGTATTAATCTTGAGTAGCATTTGAAGCACAATGGACACAAATGGACACACTGACATTGATGGAGATGATTTATGCACTGAATTATTATGCTTGTCGTGCTATTTCTCAGGTGAAATGACAAGAGTAATAGACATCCTACGTTTTTTGAAGAAGGTGAATTGCTTCCCAAATGCTTACATTTCCTAGAAGATTTTATTAACGATACCAGTTACTGTTGCATCAGCTGAAAGATTTTTCTCCAAGTTGAAATTAATCAAGACTTATCTACGATCAACTATGCTATAAGACAGATTGAATGGACTGGTTATGTTATCAATTAAAAGAAAAATGGTTGATCAATTAGATTACATGGACTTGATAAATATTTTTGCTTCTAAAACCGCAAGACGTATTGTTTTTAGATGAAAGCAAGAAATATTTTTTTTTAACTAATGAAATATTATCATCTTTATTATATATAATAGTTTTTACTTATTCTATGCACATATATATTTTTCTTGATTTAGACATGTTTTTTGGATTTTGTATTATCTTTATAGGGGCCCATATTGAAACTTTTGCTTAGGGACCTATGGAACACAGGACTGGCCCTGTAGGTAGAACTGCAATGGTTATTGCTGCACAATCAGGATCAGAAGTGTCCCTTCTAGATAAGGCATCAGCTACTTTATTCTCACTTCCCTTCTTATACTAAATTTCATTGGTGAAACCTGGTAGCTTGGTAACCCATTTTATTGCAAAGGATTCATGACCTTCTGATGTAGCAAGTATTTTAGTGCTTGTTGATCAGTTTTGATAATAAATTTATGGCCTTGTAGGTAAACTCTCCATTTTTGCATATTTATCAATAGAGCTAGGAATTCTCTTTCATAAATAGAAAGGGCTTGGTTTCTGGGACATAGTACCTTACTCATATAAGCTTTAGGTCTTCCTTCCTGCATAAGAACAACTCTAATCCCTAACCCACTAACATTAGTTTCAAGGAAAAATGGTTTGCTAAATTTGGCAGTGCTAGAACGGGGGTAGTAGTCATGGCCACCCTAAGCTTTTGGAAGTTTATCTTTGCCTCTGCTCCCCAATGAAAATTGTATTTTGTTGGTTGTAATTTATGATAGTCCAAGAGATAGAGATGAGGTATCTATATAGATTATAATACACTTTTCCATCAAGTTTTTCCCCGCTTATTAGCAAGGGGCATATTAGACAATTAATGATGCAAAAATTAAATTGATTATTTAATTTAATTTGACATATATTTAAAGCAAATTGTAAGTTTCTATAATTAAGATGCATTTTAATCAAGGATAGTGTGTTAATTATAGAAACCTTATGTTAGTTATAGAAACCCTTATCTATTTCGATACACTAACAAATATTGTTAATTTATATATACGTACACAATTATATATGTATTATTCAATTGATACTATTGTTAATTTATTTTTATTTTCTATACTAATTTTTTAGGTGATATACTAATATGTATTAACGTTTCTTATTGACCTTTTCTGAATTGATTATTTCCACAAATATATAGATTTAGTTTATTAAGGATATTTATTAACCATTATTGATATATATTATACATATATTTATTGGCTATTGTTAGTATTGTGATTTTTTTTTAAATAGTTTTGGATAAATTCAATTGAAGAACAAGAACAAGAAAAGTCGATATTATTGAAAATGATTGATATTTACCTTAATTAGTAGGTTGATCTATGGGTGAGCATAGACCAGACCGCCACCGATCCGACCAACCTAACCAATCGAGTTCGGTCAGTTCAGTGCGGTGGTATAGCTCGTCGGTGCGGTTATCGATTACAAATTTGGTTTTCGAATTTCAGTCGATCGGTGGTCGAGTATTACGTCTAAAATCCTCGGTCAACCGAACCGACAGACTAGCTTAATGTTTTTTTATTTAATATATATACTATATAATTTTAATTAGAGGGATAAAATATCCCTAAATCAGTACATAGAAGAAACAATAGCAGCTGCCTCTCCATACACTCTTTCTCTCTCATGAGTTGTCCTAATTCTCGACCATCTCCGGTCTTTCTCCCAGTGTCTGAGTCACCATCGACTTTCAATAGTAGTAAGTCAGTGGCCACAGTTGAAACTTGAAAGGTAAGCCCATGAGCCCATTTCGATTCTCGGCGCGCATCTCTCTACCTCCTTTTTAGTATTATTTTGTGGATGGCGACGGATGCATTTTGGTTGACGGTGAACTGGATGGGGGTGGCCGGTGGAGTGATGATTGTTTTGTGTTGATTATTTTGCAGTCAAATGGACCAAAAAAACATGACTCAATAGTTGATTATTTTGCATTCTGGGCAACTCAGGCTGAATTTTTATTAAAATTTGAGATTAAAATTATGGCCTAAAATTGTCGGTGACCGGCTGACCACCGACCGAATCCGATCAGTCGGTTATCGGTTCCATTGGGGACCATTTTCGGTCGGTGATCAGCCGGTTTTCTGGATGTCCATTGGTGGTATCCGGTGGAGCAAATCTGGTCAGTTCCTACCCGAACCGTCCGTTTGCTCAGGCCTAGGTTGATTGGTCAACCAATATTAGTATTTGTAAAATATGCTATATTTACCTTAATTAAATATTTTAGTATTACATGGATATAAATCATGTGTATATTTCTGTATTTACTATATATAATTGATCGATATATCCATATTTATACCCTTAATACATTTATATGTCTATATCTATAGGACAAATTACATAATCACATAAATTGAATATTAATGCGGCTTTTAGATTATGGCAAACTCCAGATTGATCTCCGCAGTTTCACTTTTATAACATTGAATGTTACGTTTGTTCATTGTATTTTTATAAATAGTTGTATTGTAGTCTAAGATTTTTACAAAAATTGTGATTGTGACTAGATTGAAAATCAGAATATTGAGAAAATTGTTCCATATTTCGATTCAAGTTATTTTTCGGTTTTTATTTTTTGCATTTCGATTTGATTTGTGTGCTAGCCAGGGTATATTAATTTGCGTTTTATTAATTAATATTTTTTGTTTTCTTATTTGCAGAAAAATAAAAATAGATTGATATATATACGTGGTGAATTGGTGATGAAGCTACTCTTAGTCTGTATGTACGATGTTATTGACAGAAAATTATATTGTTTGATTTTGATTGCATTTTTCATGATCATTTCACTGAATATATGCTACCATCATGTCCATCAATGTGCCCCAAATTGAAAAGCTTAAAGCACGATTTTAAATGAGGATGATGCGTTGGATGATAATTATATTGATACGACTTAAATTCATATGACATTATTTATGTTGTGGGTTAAACATTATTATTTCTGCATAACACATATGTTCGTCTTTTTTTTTAAAAAAATAAATGGTTTTAAATTTGTGTTTGATGAAGATGACAGTTGAGCAAGAAGAAGATGAGGTTGAGGTATCAAGTTTTTGGTGCACACGGCATTGTATGGTGTGAATGCGTACGTGTTTAGCATCTTCCATAAATTATTCATGTCTATCTTCACAACATATGATATATTGGCGGATTCTATGGGAACTAAGTTCATGTAAGATATGTTATTAGACCACTTGCAAATTATATAAATTATATAATTTATTTTGCTATTGGAATTGTGTAGTCAAGATTAAAATGGATGTTTAATATTCTACAAAGGTTTATGTTGATGAGAAATTAAAGAGTGGTCTTTTTCTATCTAATCATCACAAAATTTAAATTTGATGGGAATTTTCTCTGTTTAGTTAATTCTTAATTTGATGTTATATATATTGTATGAATCAAGAGCATATTCAGAGATTCATATTTTTATTTTTTTTTTGTCTGTATGCTCATATAATTTTTATGGTCTTATATTTAACAATTTAATTTATTTGTATGTGATATAATTAGTCTGTGGTAACTCATTTTATTGTATATTTGCTCATTGTATACCTTGCATATCATTGTTATCTCCCATTTGAATCCATAATATTAAAATTATTAAAAAAAATCAATATATACATTTGTGTATATTTTATTATTCTTATTTATTCATATTATTATAATATAGTAATTTTTTCATCAAATATTAATTTATCTCCACAACAATATTGAAGCGATCCTGTTGAATACATAAATATGAACCATATATGTAAATATTTTAATTTATGACATTCTATTTAATTTCAAAATATATCTAAAAAAATATTGATTCATTACTTATCAAATGCGCATAAATATTCTGATTTTGATCGATGTTATATTATATTTGAACTAAATCTCTTTTTGGCTCATGGTGTACACAAGAGTTATATATTGGTCGAATAATTTAAACTATATAAAAAAAACTCTTTCGCATTACAATATTTCTTAATTTAAATTTACATTATTGTCCGATTTTTTATTTATTACTTACAATCAAGTTAGTTATTATATAGGTATGCACGATGTCAACTATGAATAATCCTAAATTAATTATCTATGTGAAACTTCTTTTAGCTTTTAATTTTAGTTTTAAATTTTATACATATTATTATCAATTATAAAAAAATATTATATATATAATAAATTTCATTTATTTGATAAATTATCACTGTTCCGTTTCAAAATTATTGAAGAAAATAAGTTTATATTTTATTAAATAATTTCTTACAGACAATAATTTCTTTAATTTATTAGATTATTAGGGAACGTCATTTTTTATCACACTATTTTTCAAATATTTAGCTTGAATCTTAATTATTTTGATACTTTAATGAATAATTTTAGGTTTGCAACATACTAAATTATAGATTAAAAATTATTTTTTCTGCAATATTACATTGACTGTTTAACATTTCAATTATATCTATAATAATTTATTCGACTGAAATACGTGTTTCAAAATTAAAATTATAAAATTTTATTCAAGTATAACTATATTAAAATATATTGATATATATACTTTTTTTACTTATATCTCGCTTCAGGCCTTGTATTCTTTTAATACAACCCTGCGTCTAGTACACATAAAAAAATGTAGTTGGACACGTCGAATTGAATTGACGAGTAAAAAGTTTGGATATGTTGTAATTTTAAAAATCATTCAAATTTTATATTTTATTTGAAACTATAATAAAATCATGTTGAAACTTGAAATTACAAAATAATTTAAAAGGTCGTGAACTTTAAGGTAATTAATTGCCCCTTTGTAAAATGCATTTCAATTATTGCACAAGTTTAAGCTAGTATATATTTAATAATCAACTTACGAGAAAGTAATCCCTTAGAAATTCGCTCCATTTCTTCTTCCAAAACAAGAGGAAATTACCTAAACTCGGGGTATTCAAAGATATATTTCATTGGGATTTTATTTTATCGGTTTTATTTTATAAATACATTTTGAGTTATGTAATTTACAAAATCATTCTCCATTAATTTAATTTATGCTCTATCACAATCAAATTCATTGTTTATTGTTGCCGAATATTTTTAACCAAACGTTCCCTCTAATTTTTCAATTTATATCAATATTGCATAATATATATTTGTTTAAAACTCTATATTTTTATACCGTAAAAACTCATGTGCATAAGGTGCATGGGTCGCCCCATCAGACGGACCCGACCCGTCCTGACCCGACCCGCGTCCACGACCTGGAATATAAATCATATTTCTACCCCAGCTGTCCCATTTCCCCCATTTCTCTCTGACTGCAAACCCTAGCCACCTCATCTCCACTATGATTCTTCACTCCCGACTGCAAACCCTAGCCGCCTCATCTTCACTACGATTCTTAACCCAGTGTTTGGTGGTTCGTGTCTCTTGCTCCCAATGTCTCTCTCTCCCAGAGTTCGGTATTTCGTGTCTGTCGCTGCGTTTCTCTCTCCCGGAGATCGGTGGTTCGTGTCTCCTGCTCCCGACGTCTCTCTCTCCCAGCGTTCGGTGCGCTTCTCAGGTTTCTCTCTCTCTATCACCTTTTCTTTTGCAGTAGTAAATGTCTTTATATCTTGTGCATTTGAAATCATAGAAAAAGAGGGCAAGTTTTTGTGTCTCTCCTATTTTGAATCCTTTTTTGTTCTGGCTGGACCTTCTCTATTTTGGTTGTTTGAATTTTGAATTGGGTAATGAGTGGGTGAGTGAACGGAGCCAGTCTGGGATTTTTCTGATAAATTCTTCAAAACCAAATTTCTTGTCTAAGTCATTAGTATTACCTATTATTTGTGTTACTCTTGATTTGGATGGGGTTCTCACTCTCGGCAAACACTTTCATGTATAAATACATTCTGTATTGTCTGAACAACAATTATTCAGAATATCTGAATGTTGGTTGATACTTAAAATGTGTTATTTGATATTGATATATCTATAGCTTATTCATGTGTTTAAAAGCCTTTTTTGTTACCTTTCATTTCCTAAGCTGATATGTGAGTTTGTTTTGTTTACTACAGGGATGAAATTCTTAGAGGATTATGCAAAGACAATCATCGTACAGATTCTGAACATCATAGCATTTTGTCACCTCCAAGGAGTGATCAACTGCAATATTAAACCAGAGGTAACATATACTGATATCTATATGAATTTGATCAATTTATAGTCAGATAGATAGATTAGTAATCAATCATACATTGATTGCATAGAATTATTAGTTAATTTAATTGATAAAATTAAAATAATTTGATCAGATAATATTGTTTATTTTAAAAAAAATTCAAGAATGTAGTGTTATATGATATGAGTTGTATTGCTGTTATTTAGCAACTTACGTTTGTTAATCTTCAAACGTAAACTGATAATTTATATTATGTTGAACTATTACTTCATGTTAGCATATATAAGATATATGTTGCATATTTCAGATTTTTGAAATTCTGAGTCAGATATGCTGATCTAGAGGCTAGACTTTTCTTCTTATTTGTTAAACTAGTACAAAATCAATTATTCTTTCTATATAAGCAAAGAATCTAGTTCTTTAGTTTAGAATCTTGGTAGTTCAGTTGTTATGTTTATATGTTTATGCTTCAGTGTACACTATTTTGCATATGTCTTCTTTTGAATAGTATCCATTTTGCAAATGGAGTATCAATGTTAGTGATGATTAGTACCAGATGAGATACTTGTAAGTACCTAAATTTTAGGACATTTATTTTTGTGTTTTTCTGTGCATTTTGACTTTTGTGTATTGAGTTTGACATTGGAAACTGAGTGGTCCCATTTGATGTATTTGATTTGACAATTTAATTTGAAATTTTATATAATTATTATGAATTATGATGTTAAGTATCATTTACAATACTTATTAGTATCAATTATTTCCCTAATTTATATTTAAATATTTAATACTATAATCCGTATGGAATTATTTGCATTATTGAGGTCAATGTCTATTATTGATGGAAATATTTTCCTCTCTAGTTCTCAAGACTGTTTAAAGGTGTTCTGGAGTTCTCATAAATCTGATCACTTGAAGGCAAAATCATCTTCACCCGCACCTGAAAATTCTAGTGAACGAGGAAAGGACAAGCTTGGACACCTAAATTTCAACATTTTGACTGGACTGGGTATGATTTGTTTTCACATTTGATTTTTTCATTCTACCTCTGATACAGCTTCTCCATAGCTGCTTGTGGAATATGTAGCCAGTTATAAAATTCAAGATTTTTTATTTCTCCATTGTACTCGGGTTTAAAACAGGAAGGTTTACTATTTTATTTTACAAAACTGAGTTGAGATCCTATTTCTGTGGTGGAGTGTGATTGGGAACTAAAAAGATTATCTAAAAGCTGCATTCCATCAATTATTTGAGAGCATCTTTGCGGTGAGTTTATTTTCTTTGTATCATTTTCAATGCTTATTAGTATCAATTGAATCAGAAACATGTATCAAATTTTCCATAATTTTTGTATGATATATGTTGTGTTAGATGTTATGTTTGTGTCTTTTGAATTCAGTCTTGCATGTTTTGCCTCTTCCATTGTTTAAATATGTGTGCATTTGTGTATGGAGTATCAATTTTTATGCTGATTAGTACCAAATGAGATACTTATAAGTATCAGAGTTAGGTCAAATTTTATTTTATGATTTATGTGTGTCCATTTTCTTTCCTTTTTTTATGGAGTATCAATTTTCATGTTGATTAGTACCAAATCATATGCTTACAAGTATCAGAGTTACGTTAGATTTTGTTTTATGTTTTATGTGTGTGCATTTTCATTTTTTTGTATGGAGCATCAATTTTGATGTTGATTAGTACCAAATCATATGTTTATGTTTTATGTGTGTGCATTTTCATTTATTTTGTATGGAGTATCAATTTTGATGCTGATTAGTACCAAATCATATGCTTACAAGTATCAGAATTACATCAGATTTTGTTTTATGTTTTATGTGTGTGCATTTTCATTTTTTTGTATGGAGTATCACATGGGAAACTGAATGGTGGTATTTGAGTTGAGTGTATGTGTCAAATTTAAAGTATTTTATTGTACAGTATGTTACTTCTTATATGTGCATGTGTGAGTTCAGTATTAATTGGCATGCTGGTTAGTACTATTTTCATTTGTTTATTTAAGTGCGAAAATCCAGGTGTTTAGTTAGTGTTATTGGTTTATATGTCTATATGTTATTTTTGTGTGGTATAGTACCAGTCTGTATGGTTACTAGTACCATTTGATATAGATTATAGTATCAAAATATTACATACAGTATTTATGTAATCTATATTTTTTCATAGTTTGTGTGTTTTAATATTTGGTTTTATTGACTTATATATCAGGTTTGCTCAATGAAGAAGAAGGTGATAAAGAAGCAGAAAGAGTCCAAGGGTGTCAATGTCATCCTAAAGTTGTTTGATGAGGAGACTTCTCGTGCTACATTAAAGAATGAAGATGTTGCGGCACAGATTGATGAGACGTGCAATGTTGATGTAAGAAAGAAGTTCAAGAATGTTATTGAAGAGACATCTCCAGGGAGGTATATGAAATTGTATTTTATGATCTGATTTTATTTTGTATTTTTTATTTTAATTACTGTTCTTTATCGTCAAGTGTATGATTTTTCTATTTTACTTTTTTTTTTCTTTAAGTTCTAGGGAGGGGAAGAAGCTGAAGAGAAGGAAAAGAGATTCAAATGATCCTTCTTTTGGTGGGGAGAGCAGTCAATTAAAGAAGGCTCGATCGAGTGCTGGGAAGAAACTGAAAGAAAAAGCTCAGAGGTACTATTTTTATGTGAATGTAACAGTTTTTTATGAATTTTTCATAGTTCTGTATTGTTGTTTATGTTGTGATTTTTCATCTTTTAATTTTTGTTCATTTTTTTCGTGGATTTTATGTGTTTGCAGCAAGAATGATTTGATTATAAAATGTCATTCTTCCTCTCTGTCTATCCTGATCCCTTTACTTAGTAATGACCAAAGGGTAGCTATAGAAGAGATCGGGTTTGGGGGTTTACTTTTTGTTCAAGATTTTACATATGTGTCGTGGCATCATGTTTATTGGTTCTTTGAGCACTTCAACCCTGTGAGTTGGTTGTTGTGTTTTCCGAATAATGAGAAATTTGTTATCACACCAGCTGATGTATGTGATATGTTCTTGTTGCCAATAAATGAGGATAGGGCTGACCTTAGGGGTAAGGATAGGGATGTCAAACTAGCCCGAAACCGATGGGCTGGCCCGAACCGCCCGAAAAAAAGGTGGGTTAGGGTCATATTTTTTAGGCCCGAATTTAATTTTAACCGAAATGGCCCGCCCGAATGGGCTGGCGGGCTAAACGGGCTGGCCCGCTCGGTCCGCGGGCCGGCCCGTCGGGCTGCAATTTTTTTTTTAAAAAAAGACCTGTTTTAATATCAAATATTATTAATTCATTATATCGATTATATTTTCAACATTTTCTAAAAGGAACCCTACTACAATACTACTTGTTGTCGACTCGTCTAGACGTCTAGTCATCTCAATCTGCCGTGCCGCACCATTGACCCACCGACCGTCGTCCATATTCCGGTCAAGCGACATCTGTTTGGCAGTTGGCACGAATTACGGCTGGCTGCGCCATCGGAGGAGCTGTCGCGGCGCTGTGGATAACTGGTAAGTAACAATTCCTAATTCTCCCTAAACCCTAACTGCAACTATCTCCCTCACTTTCCCAATTAAATGGTATATTGATAACGCACGCCTAGCCTGCTTGAGATTGAATCTGTTATTGTTTATCAAATTCCTCGTTAATGGAGTGAATTCTACCAAAATGTGTTGATTTATTTTTCTGCTTCTGGGTCTAGAATCTTGCACTATTGGGTTATGCTTTGTTTGATTAAATATGTTGAGTCCTCATCTTCACTTTCAGTAGACATTGAAAATCTACATAAATCTCCTGTAATGAACAAAGGTTGCTTTTTTTGTATACATACTTATTTTCTCGGTACAAATGTGAAGAATATTAGTAAAATTACTCTAATATGATATATTGATATGTTAATTTCAGTATGAATTATAATATTATATTTTAATATAAATTTTATTTTGAATAATTAATGGGACCAGATGTGCTAATTGTTGGCCATTTTAGTGGAGAATTTATTAATTAAATGATTGGAGATTCGTATTGTTTTTTCTCTTTGATATATATATACATATATGGTATGATTGAGGTTGTCCACTCCTTTCCAAAATTTTCAAGCCTTGTTGATTAATAGCTATATACAAACAGAGACAACGAGTGCGTGTACCATATTTATTTTTTTTATTTTTATCATTGTTGATTTGTTGTGTATTCATTGTATTTTTTTTATTATATTATTGTAGTTCTAAGTGGATGGTGCATGTAAAAATATTCTTGGTGAAAGTGGTGGTGGAGACGATGATTTGGAGATTTTAGGTGATTCTCAAGCTGAATCTGTTTCTAAAAATAAAAAGAGAAATAGGTCATCAGATGTTTGGAATCATTTTTCAGTTGATCAAGACAAAGATGGTAAAAGAGAGGCCAAGTGTAATCACTGTGGAAAATCATATTCATATGGGGGTTCTAAATATGGGACTTCAACTTTAAGTCGTCATCTAGATGTATGTAAGAAGAAACCAAAATTTGGTGATGTGAGTTCTATGTTTCTTGACCATGAAGGAAAACTAAGGGCTAAGGGTAAAAATATTGATCAAAAATCATGTCCTGAATGGATAGCTAAGGTTTGAATTGCACATGATCTTCCATTGAAGTGGATTGAATATAAAACCATGAAGGGCTTTTTGAAATATTTGAACCCGGATATACAGTTTATCACTAGAAACACAGTGGCCTCCGATGTTTTGAAAATGTATAAATCTGAAAAGGAGAAATTGAAGTTGATATTGAAAAACTCTCCTGGTATGTTGTGTTTAACTTCTGATATTTGGACCGCTTGTACTACTATGGGTTATATTTGTGTGACTGTACATTATATGGATGCAAAATGGAAGTTGAATAACAAAATACTTGCATTTTGTTCTATGCCTCCTCCACATTCTGGTCCTGAGTTAGCTCAAAAGATTTATGATTGTTTGGTGGATTGGGAGATAGACAGAAAAATCTTTTCTTTGACTTTGGATAATGCTTCCGCCAATAATAATATGGCAAGAATGTTAAAATCACGGCTTTTGTTGCAAAACTCTATATTGTGCAATGGTGAGTATTTTCATGTGAGATGTTGTGCACATATCTTGAATCTCATAGTTCAGGAAGGATTGAAAGTTGCTAGTGATGCTTTGGATAAAATTAGAGGAAGTATCAAATATGTAAAAGCATCAGAAGCAAGGATGAATAAGTTTCGGGAATGTGCTAAAAAAGCTGACATTGAAATCACATCTTCAGTTTCCTTGGATGTGGCTACTCGTTGGAATTCCACATATTTGATGCTTGCTAGTGCGATTAAATATCGCAATGTGTTTACTTTGCTTGAATTTGATGATTTAGCTTATAAGCAATGTCCATCACCTGAAGAATGGGCAAGAGGGGAAAAGATGTGTGAATTCTTGAAGCCATTTTATACCATCACTGCCTTGATCTCTGGTTCATCTTACCCGACTTCCAATTTGTATTTTATGGAAGTTTGGAAGATTGCATGCTTGTTGGAAAAACATTCATATAGTGATGATGAAGTTGTGAGAAATATGGTTGTGGAGATGAAAGAAAAATTTGACAAATATTGGGAGGAGTATAGTGAAATACTTGCTATGGGAGCCGTCTTTGATCCGAGGGTGAAGCTGAAACTGTTGGAGTATTACTATTCAAAATTTGATCCTATTTCTAGCAAAGACAAAGTTAATAATTTGAAGAATAAATTGTACTTGTTGTATAATGAGTATAAAAAGAGGAGTGTTGGATCACATTCTGGAGCTTCCACTTCTAGTTCTCAATTAAAAAAATGTGCAATTTTCGGGTGGAGCAAAAAAATGTGCACAAGGAAGAGGATTGGATTTGGACCCAGTTGTATTTGATGTGAGTTATTTTTTATTTCAAATTTTCAGTATGCATTTATAAGTTCAATTACATTAATTTTATTCATTAACTTATATATGATAATATGAATATGTTGTTGCAGGATTACAAGAACTACCGAAACAGAGGTTCTACTAGTGATACGAAGTCATTTTTGGATAAATATTTGGAAGAAGATCAAGAGGATGAGTCATCTGCTATTGATGTGCTTGAATACTGGAAAACTCAAGAATCTCATTTTGGGGACCTTGCTAGATTAGCATGTGATGTGCTTAGCATTCCAATTACAACGGTAGCATCAGAATCTACTTTTAGCATTGGATCTCATGTTTTGAACAAATACAGAAATAGACTTCTTCCTCAAAAATTGCAAGCTCTTATTTGTACACGTAATTGGTTGCATGGATATGGTTCAGGTATTATAATATATTATAATTTATAAAGTTTTAAATCATTTTATTGCATTTTTTCTAATGTTATTATTTTTTAATAGATGGTGAAGACTTTGATGATGAGATCGATCTTGAAGTTGATGAAGAAGATTCAAATGTTGTTGATGAGATCGATCTTAAGAATATGTTTTTATGTATTCGATGGATATGGAACCATAGATTATGTATTTGTTGGATTAAGAATCTGTTTTATATATTTGTTGGATATGGAAGTATGGAACCATAGATCATGTGAGGATTTTGACATATTTTGATATAAAACTGCCTATGGTTTTGGATCTAATATTGCACATGGAAACTTACTATTTGAAAGAGTATTATCCTTGCATTTAACTTTTGTCGTAAACATGTCGGCCCAACGGGCTAGCCCGAAACTGAAGTTTTGGGTTAGGGCCAAGATTTTTTAGCCCGAAAAAAATTCAGCCCGAAATGGCCCGAACTGAATAGCCCGATAACCCGATAGGGTTGGCCCGAAACCGACATGCTGGCCCGTTTGACATCCCTAGGTAAGGATGAGTCGTTTTTAAAGTCGTTTATGAAGGAGTGGGTGAAATTATATTCTAAGAAGAATATAGTTAGCTTGGCTGATCTGCGGAGTCTTTTATTAGATGGTCGTTTTTCTGATGGTGGTGATGATTTCAAGTGATTTTTCATGTTGTATTCTATGTCAGTCTTATTAGCACCAACAATGAATGGATCTACTGATCTATATTTATTGAAATCGATTATTGAGGTCAACTCGATTTCATCTTTAGATTGGTGTTCCTACGTGCTAGATAAGCTTTGTAGAGCCATGGTCTACTTCAAGGATAATGTTGGTCCCGGGCGAGTCGATATCAGTTTAGAGGGGGGTGAATAAACTGATAAAAAACTTTTACTTCAAATTGCGGAATAATAAGACCCCTTGACTCCCTTAGTAACCTATCTATGCACAATGTGGTTGAGCTCTTTTAACAGCTGGAGTGCGGATTGTGTGAGCTTGTGTACAGTTCAAAAATATGCAAGTAATCAAAACAGTACAACACACAAATGATTTATAGAGGTTCGAAGTCTCAAACTTCTACGTCCTCTCTTCCTTCCGCAGAAAGGCAACTTCACTATATAACTTGAGTTTCTTTACAAATTACACAATGAAGGACAGTTGGTTGAACCTGGTAACTGCTCGCTACCTCAGCGGGTCGACGGCTCACACTTGAAGTCCCTAACTGCTCGCTAGGAAGGTAGGTGTTATTGATGACTTTACAAGATTTTAGATCTCTTTCGATCTTCAAGAGGTTAGTCTTGAATAGGGGGTATCAACTGATGTGCTCCTTCAGTTGAGCTGGATAGTTGATCGTTGTATTACTGAAACTGAGAAGGCTACCCTGGCTGGTTTATCAACAGCTGGCTGAATGTTTTGACTCTGTGAATTCTTCTTCTCAGTTGGACTCTCGCAGTTTTTAGCAAATGCTGAACTTGAGCTATGTAGGAGGGAGAAAGAAAGCTCTACTTGAATGAAGACTTCAAGAATAAGTATTGCAAAAAGTCTCGGAGGCAAGAGTGTTTAAAACTTTAATTCACTCGTCTTTTATAGAGGAATGATTTTATGACCGTTGAGTTCCATTGATCGGTGGCTTTGTTGGTTCACCAATGGCAGATGGTCTTTATTGATCGCTAGAGCTTTTGATTGAAGTAGTCGTTACTTTGCCAATCGATCTCCATTGGATATTTAATTCCAGGATCTCCGTTGAAGCATTTATTCCAAGATTCACCGGTTGGGTAATAACTCCAAGGTTCTCTGGCTGGCAGTTCTGAGCCTCAGTTTTAGCAACTTTGAGTTCTAGTTGGCAGTTCTGAACTTGTCTGTTCAGTTCGGCTATTACTCCAGCTGGTAGTTCTAAGCTTGTCTGCTCAGTTTGGTTGTTACTCCAGTTGGCAGTTCTGAACTTGTCTACTTAGTTCGGCTATTGCTCCAGTTTGCAGTTCTGAGCTTGTTTACTCAGTTTGGTTGTAACTCCAGTTGGCAGTTCTGAACTTGTCTGCTCAGTTCGGCTATTGCTCCAGTTTGCAGTTCTGAGCTTGTCCCTCCAATTCGGCTGATCTCAAGTTGTTGGCTAGCTTGTCAGTTTGACTATTCACAAGTTGTTGACTAGCTTGTCAGTTTGACTGCTTTCTCTTGAGCTTTCTTGTTAGCTTGACTAATCACAAGCTGGCTGACTCCAGTTCTGACCTTTATCTAGTTTGTCTGTTCACTTCAGTTTGGCCATCAGTTGGATACTTCCAGTCTTTCAGTTTAAGCTGATCTCGTATCAGTTTCTTCAGTCTAGTCGATTATTTTCTCCCTCAGCTCAGCTGACTTAGCTATCAGTTTGTTTCAACTGGTTCGTCTCTTCAAATCCTCAGTTGAATTGAGTTCTGACTGATTGGCGTATCCTCCCAGCTGGTAGACCATACTCCAGTTTGGTTGACTTCAGCTTTGATTGAGTTCCTCTTTAATGCTCTGGATTGGTCAGCTCAGATCTACAGCTTGAACTTTAGTTAGTTTTTCATAAATAGTTTTGACATCTCATCAAAACCTTATCTAGAGGTTCCTTGATAGTTCTTCCTAACAGATAAGCATTCAAAGAAGTATGTTAGTGGTTGTAGCCTGCTTCTACCACTTTTATACTTTCACCGTCTTAAGTGGAAGGGGTTGGTTGTGGCTAGTTCATTACCTTTGATTAGGCATTGGAATTCTCATAGTATGAATAAGAGATTGTCTGAGGAGTTGAAGGCTGGGGGTTTGGACAGGGTGAGTTTCTTGTAGGAGTGTACCCAGTCAGTCGAGCTGAGAGACATGAGGCAGCATCTCCCCGACATGTTCATATGAGCAATGCTGGGATAGATTCATCAGGGATGTATGTCCGGTATTTGCTTTCCCCGGAGGAGAAAACTGATGCTGAGATTCATCATATTGCAGGGAATGTAAGTGTTGTGAATTTTTTTTTTTTTATGTTTGGCTTCTTTTAATTCATGTGGCTGATTTTGTTTTTTTTTCTTTGGAGGCCTTGGAGGAGTCCTTCCTCCTGTTGAAGCGAGACTTGAATGTGGTCTCGCATGCTCATATAGAGATATTGCGAGAACTCTCAACTTTTTTCCAGCCTCGTCAGCCACAGGAGGTCCCATCTTTGTCTATGAATGCGGGGACCTCCAATGAAGACTGCTTTGCTTCTGAAAAGTTTTTCATGCTCATTGATAAAGTTGTGGCTAACTTCAAGGCAATACAGGTGGAGTCGAAGATGTCTTATGCTGTTTTCGCTGGTGTCAGAGCTCCATCACCGTTGATTGAAGTGGATGAAGCAGCAGTGGAAGATTTTATTGCTGACCTCTGCAAGGGAGATGTGAGCTCCTGCTCGGCTGGACTTGGATTGGAGAAAGATGAACATAATGTTGAAGAAGAACCTGCTCGAGGTATTAAGCTTAATTTATTTAGTAATGTTTTGTACTTTTGTCTATTAATTTTTTATTGATTTTATTTCAATATGTGTTTTTGCATATTTGGTACAGGCTAGTGGTGTTGATTGTGGGAAGATGCCTGCAACAGGTAATGATCGTAAGTAATTAAAGTTTGAATTTTATTTTAATTTTTTGTTGATGTTTTCAATGTGTTTGTGCATAATTGACAGAGGTGGTTGGTGTTGATGTTGAGAAGATTGAAGATGCAGGAGGCCAGGATGAAGGTAATTATTTCAGTTTATTTTGTTTTTTATGTTCTGTTTTTTATATTTATTTTACTAGTTTCTGTTCTTTGCGTAGATGTTATTGTCTGTGGTGAAAGAATTTCTTCAGTGGGACCAAATGGATCTCAATATCTGGATTTTGATCCAATTGATCCATGGTTGGTGGCATTTGATGAGTGGAGCATCGATGTGAAAGTCGGTTTCCAGTCAGTGTTTATGAAGAAAAATGAATGTTATTTGAAGGAATTAACTCCAAAGGAAAGATATGTGGTGGACTTCTTCTTCCACAAACACCGTGTGAGCATTGAGTAAGTACATTGTTTTTTAGTATTTTAATTGGTTTAAAATATTGAATTGAAGTCTTTTTTTTGTTTGTGGTTTTATTTTATTTTTTTGCAGGTCAAATGTGTTCTCGTGTAGGGGTAGCTTCCACTTATCTTTTTTGTTGATGCAGTCACTGTAGGACAGTGTTTATATCCACATGAGCATCATCGACATATGAGCTCTACTACTCGAACAAGTTGAGAAGCATAATGCACGGGTGGAGGAGAGGGGTCAGTCGAAGATATTCTTCACTGCCCAGCATTCTGTGAGTGTTATAATATCCTTTTTTATAAGACAAGCTACAATTCTTTTTAATTATCTTTATTTTTTGCTTCGCATTTATTATGTTGTGTTTTCTTTTTAAGTTGTTTATTTCTTTTCTCAGTTGTATGCTGGTGATCTTTTCAAGTTAAAGAATGCATTGGAGAGTATGAGGGAGTCAGAGATTGATGAGGAAAGGTTGGGGGCTCTTGAATTCAAGAAGAAGATGTTGAGGGGCAGCTGGCATTTCAGCTTGGAACGGATGGGCTCGATGAACGGTATGGTCACAGCTGAATTGTTGTTTATACATGTTCATTCTGATGCTCACTTTTTCCTTATCGTGATTGATTTTCGTGAGAGAGTAATCCACCACGTGGACAACATGAAGCATTCAAGTGTGGAAAACTCTAGTTACTGGCAGTTGTCATGCTTGTTGGTAAGTGTTTATCAATTGCATGCGTTATGTTTTTTCTATTTTTTATTGTTAATATATGTGTTTATATTGATGACTTGCTTGTATTCTTTTTTACTTGGATAAGCGATGAATTTGCTGTTTTCCTCGAGGAGATAAAGCATCCAAAAGCCTCAGAGTTGAGGTCATATGAGGTGGCTAATGTGGAGTTTGATTGGAACAAGCAAACTAGTGGATTTGATTGCGGTGTATTTGTGATGAGTCACATGCAGAGGTTTGACGGGAAGGCCTATTCGTGCCCAGACTTAGGAAAGGTTTGAATTACATTTTTTTATAGTTTGGGCTTCAATTTTAAATCTCTGTTTAATTTACAGTGCTTCAGATTAGAGTTTGAGAATTTGTTTGATTATTTTGTTAAGAAGTTGAAGTTTCATCATGTCTCACTGCCAAAAATCTTTACTGTTCATTATGATTTATGCAATTACCTTTCTGTTTGCATTATACTAGTAGCAGCTTGGTTATAATGTTTATTTAAAATCTGGCTGCTTTGGCATGTTTTGTGATTTTGAACCATCTATGTTCTAATGATCTTGAATCTGGCTATTTTTGGCATGTTTTGTGATTAGAGTATTAGATATATTTTTTTACTTTCAGTTTGTATTCCCCTAACTAATTTTCTAACTTCATTTTTGTTGGTTTTGCAGTCCTTTGGTCGAAGGACGCTTCGAGCCCTGTACTGTGCCCGTATTGCCCTTACTAGAACGAATGATTTAAGATTTGAAGTTTATAAGTTGATGCTTGCATTCATGAACAGGAGCAAGAAGTGATTGAGAATTTTGTATCTATTTGTTGGATACTTATGGTGTTATGGCTGGATATTTGAATAACACTTTGGTATATTTTGATTTGGTGGTTTGGATTTGTTGGATGTGTGGAGTTTATTATGGTTGAAACATGAAGTTGTTTATAATGTTGGAGATGATTAGATGGGGTAAAATATTGTTCTTGTGTTATTTTGTGGTATGTGTGATGTTGAATAGATGTTTTTGATTATTTATTTTGAATCAATTGAACGGTGGTTGGTATTATTTTATTTTAAATTTTGCATCATTTAAGATGTTATTTTGTGGAATAAATTTTGTATAAAGTATATAGGTTTATGTTGAATTTTGTCCTTTTAATAACTAGCATAACCTGTATTGGGCAAGATCCACATTTATTTTTAGAGACAATCGCAGTATCATTTGTTAACGTATACAGTATCAAATGTTCAATAAAAAAGTAACCATTTATTTAACATTTAAGGTATCATTTCATATTCGTATTCTTATTTCAAGGAAAGAGAAATTTATTTTCAGAAATGATATTAGTATCATTTGTGTAGTTATCAAGTATCACATTTTTTAAAAAAATATTGGAACATTAGATCCTGAACAGTATCATTTATTCAGCGTAACGGTATCAATTTAAAAACAAAAACATATCATTTTTAGAATCAAATGTAATATCAGTTTAAGGAGGAACTTAAAATGACAGCATGTGTATTTTTGTGCATGATTTTCAATTCAAGAGTTAATTCACTATTTTAGCTGCTATCAAACATGGACAACATTTTTAATCACAACTAAAAAAATCTAAATAAAAAACCAGTCTTTGAAAATTTCTAATAAAGTTCCCTTATTTGCCCATTTTTCACATAAAAAAAACAACTTGAACAACAACCAGTAACAATAGACAAACTAAGAAATCATGCATAAATGGATGTCTAAGAAATGAAATTACATCATAATAGTATTCCAAAATGATAAATTTCTTACATAATAAAATGCCATCAACATTTTGATTTAAATTGAATGCTTAAAACAGCCCAAGATACATTTAAAAAATGAGGAATCTTCAATCAAAGAATCTGCAAAGTAAATTTAAGAAGTGAGTCAGTTAGATAGAAAATGTGCCATTTAATAAGCATGAAAGTATCAATTGTGTTGAAGACAGGTATCAAATCTGCAAAGTAAATTTAAGAAGTGAGTCAGTTAGATAGAAAATGTGCCATTTAATAAGCATGAAAGTATCAATTGTGTTGAAGACAGGTATCAACCTGATATCCATCTAAAACAAACGAGGGTTGGGAGTCTTGGAGCCGAACTCACTCAACTGAATTGAGCTTCCTTCAGCATTTTTCTTCTTCTTTCGGCCTTTCTCAAGTTGCCCCTTAATTCTTTTTTTCCTCCCCTTAGTTGTTGCTTTTGCTGGATCAAGTACACTCACAGATGATCCGGAAATGTCCGTGTCTTCAATTAAATTTGTGGTGGTTGTTAATGTTGGGGTTTTTTCGAATTGAACCACCGCAGGATCTAATTGGATGTTCATTAATCATAATGTCATGTAGATCATAAATTCATGCATCTCATATGTTTTAATTAACCAAGTTTAATTAACATGCAAATCCGGTTTAAACGATTCTACTAAAACGGAAACATAGAATCGAAAAACGACTTACAAATTAAATGACGGGTGGAGGACAAGATTAAAGGTCTAATCTCGTTGTTGTGTATGATGATGATTGGCGCCCCACAGTGATATTCCACTCCTTGATCTTCTGTTGTATTCCCGGACTGAATCTAGTTTCAGGGTGGGCTGAAATCTACTAGATCGGTATGGAATCTGTGGAGATAAAGAGAACACAAGAGGGGCTGATTATTCTTCTTAAAATTTCGTCCCCCACCTTCCTATTTATAGGGGAGGTGGTCGAAATTTCAGTGTCCCAACCCTACTGGGTTTGGGCCTCTATCCCTTTTTCTATCTCCAGTCCATTAAAGTCATATTGGGCTACAACAGGGATCTAGAAGAATATTAAATTGGCCTGCTAATTTATTTAATTTCCAATATCCAATAAACTTAGGATATTATTAAATAAATTAAGTATTATTTTTATTCCACTAAAGAAATAATACTGACCTACCAATTTAATACATATTTCTGAATATGCTTTCTCCTTTAGTCCAGCCATTCCCCGCGTTTAAGATATAATGCCCATTAATTAATTATGTAAGCTTCTGACAGCTATAATTAATTAATATCTTATCCTTGAGTAGTACCACACAAGCTTTACTCATGCACGGAATAAATTTCACCTGCAGGGTTTCAGCATGAACTTGCATTTCCTCAAGGGGACACCATCAAACTGGCGCACCAGGACACGGTGCCCCTACATATTGCACAACCCATCATAAGTGTAAATGTCACAACCCAAGGTATCGAGATTATTGATCCTTATGAAAGAATCTCACCCTTTGATAAATCAAAGCTGCAAACACTACACGTATATGTCTGCCAACACATAGGGGTTAAGAACCCGAACTCTGTGGATTCTTATTCTCTCATTTAAGGTCAGAATAGAGAATAGAATCCTAAGTAGATCCTCCTCAATACACTTGACCGTGTATTAGAATAATCAGTTAGTCAAGACAAACTAACTATCAGATTATTCTACGGCGTACCGATAGCAGGTTCAGTGCCATCTAAACCGTGAGCCTTTTAATACATTACAAGGAACCTGATGATATGATCTAACCATGTGTTTACCCACACCATATCATCTACAATGTAAGTATAGTGAACATGCATATAAATATAATAATTTAAATGCAAACAGTGACTGCAATAATATTCATTCTATATCATCATAAAACCATTATTAATAATGTATACAAAAGACAGGTCTTCTAGTATACAAAACCAACATTCTCCCACTTATACTTGAAGCATGTCTTTCAAATATAAAACAAACTGGCTAACTCTCCAACTCTAACTAAAATCTCAAACGGCAACCCCGGGTCTGCATCTCACTCCTATTTTCTCCACGTGACCGTAGAAGGTCTTAGCCGGAAGGCTCTTCGTGAATGGATCAGCTAAATTGTCCATCGATGCAATCTTGACCACTGCCACATCTCCTCTCTTAACGATTTCTCGTATAAGATGGTACTTTCTCTCTATGTGTTTACTTGCCTTATGGGCTCTGGGTTCCTTCAAATTTGCCACTGCACCCGAGTTATCACAATATACCGTGATACTCCTAGGCAAATCAGGAACCACGCTCAAGTCCAACAAGAAGCTCTTGAGCCAGACGGCCTCTTTTGCAGCCTTAGAGGCAGCTACATATTCGGCCTCCATGGTGGAATCCGCAATGCATTTCTGCTTTATGCTCCTCCATGCAATGGCTCCGCCTCCCAAGGTAAACACATAGCCTGAGGTAGATTTACTCTGATCTTTATCGGATTAAAAATCTGAGTCCGTGTAACCCAAAGGCACTAGACTATCAGAGCGGTACACCAGCATATAATCTCGAGTCCTTTTTAGGTACTTGAGTATATTCTTAACCGCAGTCCAGTGTCCTTGTCCAGGGTTAGACTGATATCTGCTTACCATGCCGACTGCATAGCATATATCAGGTCTAGTGCATAGCATAGCATACATAAGACTTCCCACAGCCGAAGCATATGGAACGCCCTTCATCTCATCTATCTCAGCCTGTGTGTGGGGACACATATCCCTGGATAGATGAATTCCATGCCTGAAAGGTATAAAACCTTTCTTGGAATCCTGCATGTTAAACCTAGCTAGCACTGTGTCGATATATGTCGCCTAGGATAAGCACAACATCCTTTTCTGGCGATCTCGAATTATCTTGATGCCAAGGACATGTCCGGCTTCTCCTAGATCTTTCATATCGAACTGCTTGGACAACCACACCCTTATGTTAGATAATACTTTCTTACTGTTCCCAATAAGTAAGATATCATTAACATATAGCACGAGGAAAACCACCACGTTTCCGTCACTTTTCTTGTACACATAGCTCTCATCCGGACATTGCACGAATCCATATGACTGGATAACCTCGTCAAACCGGATGTTCCAAGACTTTGACGCCTGCTTAAGTCCATAAATGGATCTCTTAAGCTTGCACACTAAGTGCTCTTGGCCTTTAGCAATGAAACCCTCTGGTTGCTTCATGTGGATGTTTTCCTCAAGACTTCCATTTAGGAAAGCCGTCTTGACATCCATCTGCCAAATCTCATAATCCAAATGAGCGGCAATAGACAAGAGAATCCGGACTGACTTAAGCATGGCTACCGGCGAAAAGGTTTCCTCATAATCGATCCCTTCTTTCTGAGTGTACCCTTTTGCCACCAATCTTGCCTTGAAGGTTTCAACCTTCCCGTCAGCTCCTCTCTTGCGTTTGTAAACCCACTTACACCCAATGGGTTTTACCCCATCTTGTGGTTCTACAAGCTCCCAGACTTGATTGTGATCCATAGATCCAATCTCAGACTCCATTGCAATTTTCCAAGAGTCTGCATCTTTGTCTTGGATTGCTTCGTCGTAGGTCCTGGGATCCAATTCATTTAGTCCTTCAGGGAAATCTGAAGATTCACCCAAACCAATGAATCTGTCAGGTTGGCGTACAACCCTCCTACTGCGACGAGGCAGTTCCTGTACTTCTGTGACACGTTGTGCAGTAATTTGTGGTTCCTCTTCTTGTACTATTGGTGTCAGATTCGAATTTTCCCCTCGAAGTTCCTCGAGTACTATCTCACTTCTTGGCTTGTGATTTATTACATAGTCTTCCTCTAAGAATCGAGCATTGGTACTCACAATGATCTTCTGATCCTTAGGACTATAAAATAAACCACCTTTCGTTCTTTTTGGATATCCAACAAACAGTCTAACATCGGTACGTGGTGCCAGCTTATCAGCTTCCTTATCCAGCACATGTGCTGGACTACCCCAAATCCGAAAATGTCCAAGACTGGGCTTTCGTCCAGTCCAAAGTTCTGTGGGCGTAAATGGGACTGATTTTGATGGAACCACATTCAGAATATAGGCTGCCGTTTCCAGGGCATATCCCCAGAACGAAATAGGCAGAACTGAATAGCTCATCATCGATCTAACCATCTCTAACAATGTTCTGTTCCTTCTCTCCGCCACGTCGTTCTGCTGTGGTGTTCCCGGCGCAGTCAACTGGGATGTAATCCCATTCTCTGCTAAGTAGTCCCTAAATTCATTCGAGAGGTACTCACCACCATGATCAGACCGTAGTGATTTGATACTTTTACCTGTACGTTTTTCCACTTCCGCTCTGAATTCTTTGAAAGTCTCAAAGGATTCTGACTTGCGGCGTAACAGGTATATGTATCCATACCTTGAGTAATCATCAATGAACATGATAAAATACTCGTACCCTCCTCGAGCCTGAACTGACATAGGGCCACATAAGTCAGAGTGAATCAAATCTAGTACCTCTTCACATCTATTCCCTTTATCCTTAAAGGGTCGCTTGGTCATTTTACTTTCCAAACAGGATTCACACAAAGGGAACGATTCTAGGACCAATGAAGACAAGGGCCCATCGTTTACTAGTCTTTGTATCCGTTTAAGGTTAATATGGCCGAGCCTAAAATGCCAAAGATAGGTTTGATTCATTTCCGAAGGTTCTTTTCGTTTGTTAGGGTTTATGACCGATGTATTCAGTAAATGCATTTGCGTAGTGTTTTGCATAGGATTAAGTAAATAAAGATGTCCATCCAATGTGCCAAAACAGATAAAACGTTTATCACTAAAGATAATAACCTTGTTATCAAAAGAAACAGAATATCCATCCATAAAAAGTTTAGAAACTGAAATCAAGTTTCGCCTAAAACCAGGCACATAAAGACAATCCTTTAAAACTAATATCCTATCACTACTAAAAGATAAGGTTACGTCTCCCACTGCAACTGCCGCCACTTTCGTAGCATTGCCCATGTAGACTGAAATCTCTCCATCACTCAGCTGTCTTTTTGCCAGGAACCCCTGTAAAGACATGCAAACATGATCAGTAGCTCCAGTATCTACTACTCATGACTAAGTAGAACAAGTAGCTAAACATGTTTCAACGACGAGAGATTGAGACGTACCCTTTTTCTTCTTCTTGTTAAGACAATCCGCCTTCCAGTGACCTGGCTGGCCGCACTTGAAACACTTTGTCTTTGACTTAAATTCCTCAGGAGGAATCTTAGTCTTAGACTTCTTCACCTTAGGCGCCCCCTCTGCAGCTTTCTTGGGTGCGTTCTTCTTCTTCCTTTTAGTACCGGAAGAAGACGCCCTATTTTCAGCTAGGTGTGCCTCCGGATTTCCTTTTTGAAGTAACTCAGCCGTCTGAAGATCCATGAGCAGTTCAGTGAGGCTGACATCCCTTTTAATCATGTTAAAGTTCAGCCTGAACTGCTCAAACCTCGACGACAGGCTATGAAGAACAATGTCGATTTGAGAATCGCCATCCAGCTCTCCACCCAAGGTCTCGATCTCAGCCAGATACCCCATCATTGTAAGAACGTGATCCCTAACAGGTGTGGAGTCAGACATTCTCGCATCCATTAGTTTCTTCATCGCCAAATGGCGTGCCGAGTGGTTCTGATGACCGAAGAGCTGCCTAAGGTTGTACATGATATCATAAGCGGTTTTCATAGGTTCATGCTGATGTTGTAACACATTCGACATAGATGCCAGAATGTAACAGCGCGCCACCTCATTGGACCTAACCCACTTATCATATGCAACCTTTTGGGCTTCGTCAGAACCCTCATCTGGCTTCTGAGGACATACTTCTTCAAGTACGAACTTGTGTCCTTCCGCAGTGAGAACAAGATTAAGGTTTCGAATCCAATCATTGTAATTTTCACCGATTAACTTGTTTTCTTTGAGAATAGTGGACAGGTTGGAGAGTGCCATGATGATATAGAATAACTGAAAAGTAAACATGCAGTACAGTCACAAACTTTAGGATACTCACATATAATCGTATACCTCAAAAAATTATATGTAATCCACCGACATTTTAAAAATGTTTCTTATAAGCCACGTTAGTGTGGACGTTTATAAAATTCATCCTTAAACAGGTAAAACCACCTTTAATTTACCTCCAGTCAAATTTCTTTATGACAAGTAAATTAATAGTCGGAAATAACCACGGTCGTGTAACCTTCCAATTAATAAGCCACGTTAGTGTGGACGTTTATTAATAAATTACACCTAAGTGTGAACACCATCATCTTAGCACCAAGTCCACTATTTCGAACTCCCTGCTCCAGTTGGAGGAGTCAGTTTGTTCTAGTAGTGTTCTACAGCTATCTTGATAAAGAAGTTTAATTTCTAGAGATAACAGTGATATAACACATCCGTTATGGAGGAAGACCTATTGTCAACTCGCATGTTTATCACATCTCAATTAAACCAGATTAATGGAGACCGTTTGAGATTTCTACATACTTTGGTATGAATCTCTCCCACTTAGTTATTTAAGATTGAGGTTTCATTTTATCCCATTGTAAAACATGCAAACATCACATAAAATGATAAAACACCATTGCATGCTTCAAACAACATAATAAGCAATAATAATAAAAACCAACTATCATGGCTTATATCTCATGTTGCTGAATGAGATAAAACTGGAAAGTCAGCTCCGGAAACTCGGGCATGGCCGTCACCCTTATCACTGCGCCTCGCCGAAAACCTAGCTCCAATTAGGATTTCGGGACGTGAATCAGTGATACTTCCTTTCTTGAGCTGTGCCACTCTCCTTCTTTGAGTTGATCTTCAAACTTTATTCAATATAGAATATCTATTCTTTAGAGGAAAAAACTAATATATCTAGAATAAAATTACAACTCAATAACTTGGTCTAACAGTTTTATTTCTATTACATTAGAACAACATAAAATAAAACCTAGACCTAATCCATTGATTTTCTCATGGATTAAAATCACGTAGCCAAACCGGCATACGGCCCATCATACATCCAACATAAATTAAAACATACATCACATAATTAAGGAGCCATGATAGTCGGTAACCCTACAAACAAGTCAGTCTACAAATCCAACAATCACAATTACATGATTAGCATAAAATAACATATGATATCCAAACATGACATATTAAATAATATTCGAATTTTACAATTAATAAAATTAATTAATTCGATATTATCCACAAGATAAAAATTGAAAATTAAAATAATTATCCACCAATTTAAATCTTGTTAAATTTCAAAAATATATCTTAAAATAAATCTGAAAATTATTTATAATTATCCACCAAATTTATTTAATATTTTCTAACCACCCTAATTAAATAATATTTGGATATATTAATATAAATCAAAAATCTAATACAAATATTATCCATAAGAATCTAAATCTTCAAGGATAAGGTTTGGAGATTTGATTCCAATCCAAAATCTTCCAAAAGTATAGTGTAGTAGTTTCTAGCCATCGTGTGCCTCCAAGTAATGGAATGTGGCAAGTCTGTATTGTTATGAGGTGCACTGTCAGCTTTGTCCCACAAATCCTTTTTTGCAAATTTTGTCCATCTTTTCAAAATGTAGCAACCGGGTATTTCTTTGACAGAGTTTCTATCCAATATTCTCAAACAGTGGAGCAGAGCAATCCATACTCCTCGAATCTCCTACACGTGCAACTTATGTAGTTATCTCTGAAATAAAAATTCACCCTGTGAGCGGTCCGTTCATCGTAATTCTGGACATCGTACACCTTGACTTCCAATTCTTCACCCACTGTCTCGAAGATTGATGATATAGATTTAAGAAATTTATCTTCAAAATCACGGAAAACCGAGAGTGTATACACCTCAGATGCGTGCTTCACTATCCTAACTAAGGGTAAATGTGAACCCGGTATTACTTGTGAGCATTCAAACTCATCAATTTCTTCTTTGCTTCTCCATCTATGTACCATTTGTTTGAAGATGGTGTACAATTCATTCAAGTTTATAGCTTTGCTAGCCTTGAATCCGATCGCACTGTTGGTGTTTTCACTTCTCTGTGAGGACAGGATTCCAGCAGAGAAGTACGACTTATTGTATGTCATTCACCACTTCTCTCTAAGCTCATAAAGACGGGAAAACCAGGAGTTGTCTTCCAGGCTGTACTTATTTATCATCGAGTTCCAGCAGCCCTCAAACTCTTCTTTATTCACACATCCAGATAGACACCTTTGGAAAGCGTCATTGAATGACTGGTTACCCTTTAATTTTCCAAAATGACTGATTGCGTTCTGGTAGAGATGCCATATGCACAATCTGTGTCTTACAGCTGGGAAAACCTTTCCACATGTAGATTAAAATGTTAGTTACATTTATCAACTGTTTTCCAATAAATGTAACGGTGGAATGGTATCATCATAAAGATTACCTTTGATAATGCACTTGTAATTGCAAGATCTTGATTTGTGAAGATTGTGACGGGACATTTCATCTTTATTGATTTCTTGAAAACTTCAAACAACCACTAGAACGTCTCCGTCTTCTCATCTGATATATAAATGCACACCCGAACATGACATTTTTCTTGTGATGGTTCAACCCAACGAACGGTGCACAAATAAGACCATACTTGTTCGTTCTGTAGGTCGTGTCAAAGACTACAACATCTCCATATAGGTGGTAATCTTCACACATGATAGAATCTCTCCAAAATACATCAGACAATCTGCCATCACTATTTAACTTGAACATGTAGAAGAAGTCTCCATCTTCCACTCCCTCTTGACACAACCTGTCTATAAGTGTCTGTGCATCACCGCTTCAATTACACCCATCCTCATTATGTTAACAAAATTCATGTGATCTTTCAACCTATGAACAACCAGGTGATTGTAGAGGTCAAAAAATCTATATAGTTAATCATTTGTCGAGTTCGGGCTCCGGCAATCTACAAGATAAAGAAAACATATAAAGCCGAATGACCGTCGGGGAGTTGACGATCAAACAGACTCCGACGCTCAAGTCAGAATCAAATCAATTAAAGATAAAATAAAGAAATAACAGAATTTTAAGATCTATTTTGCAAAAGAGGGGGTGTAACATCCCAGAATTTCAGAGAGTTCTCTAAATTTATTTAGAAGACTAAAGAAAATAATTGGAGTTAAAATAAAGTAAAACAGATGTAAGTCGCGACCTTTTCGTGTATTTTATGTGAAAATCGATTATGAGATTTTGCGTTTGTCTCCGAAAGATAGTCAATATTGGTCTTTTCTGAAATGTAACGACCTAAAGGAAGTTGTTGATGCTTTTAGAATTTTATTCTGACCTCTACAAGAGTCCCGTAATTTAAAATCGTAAAGGGAAAACCTGTGAATAGTAATTTCTGCGAGCGTTCGTGATTCGAAAAATTTACGAAATCCTCCTTATTGATCTGAGACTTGTTCTATCAAGCCTATCATATAGAAAATGACCCAAGGAATCCGTTCGCGTTCACGGATTGCCAATCTGAGGTCAATCGAGCGCTCGGGAGCAAAATCTGTCAGTCGAAATGAATAGTAAAAGTACTTTTTGAAAGGGAATCTTTCTTCGTTTCTCTTCAGAGGACCTCCTCATTTTTCAAAGATGGGTTGGTTCAATAGTACTCGAGCCAGCGAGTCTCTCGGTATTTTTGGATTTTGTGTCGGAGGTCATTTGGACCTCGCCAGTGAATAAAGCAACTTTAATTGAATCCGAAAATCGCTTTATCAGTATTTTATTTCCGGAGTGGCTTATCGGGGAAGCCAAGACTTTTCCTATAAATAGGGGCCTCCCCATTCATTTGTAACTTGCTCATTCTCTCTTCTCTCTCTTTCTCTCTCGTTCGTGTTGACGAACGAGAGAAACCCGGGCCTGCGCCGAGTAAATCGCGCATGCGGGACCAGATTAAGTTTTATTTGGGGGGAAGGGTGCTGCTGCGGGAGCAGCTGTCGAGCGCGGGAAGGCTGCCGGAGGGCCGCCGCCACCGCTGCCGTGGATGGCTGGAAACGCCGTCGTCATGCCGCCGTCCCACCGCCGCTTCGGACGTCTCGTTTCGGTCCATTTCTTATCCTTTATAGTTGAATTTTTAATATGTTGTGTGTTTTAAATAGTGCTTCATTTCGTATGTTGAGTGCGTCATCGTCCGGTGGCCGGAAACCGGCGAAAAACGCCGGAAAACGTCAAAAATAAAGGAGCGCCGATCAGTTTCGGTTTTTGCCCGTTTTCGCCCATTTCGGGTCTTCTAATCGAAAAAGTTTGAACTAGAAAGTTGCTCGAAATATTATTACCTATAGGACTGCTAAGTTTCATAATTTTTCGATTAGTTTTGATTAAAGTCGATTATTTTAATCATACGGTTATTTTTATAACTAGAGCATGTGATTTCAGAAAATTCTGAAAATTGTATAGTTTAATAAAGATATATATGGGGTCATGCTTGATTATTTTCATAATTTTTGGTCAATTAAAAAGTGCAATCGAGGTTTGCTGTATAAAATTTAATTAAAATGGCAAGTTACGGAAAGTGACCTCTGTCAAATCTTTTGGTCTCATTAAATCGGAAATTATATTTTGGAATTTATTTCCTTCTGTGTTGAAGTTGTACAAGGTCTCTAGAGTCGCGCATTCTTAGTTGGAATATAATTAAAGTAAATAAAAGATCCAATTAAATTAAAGTCGAGTTCTGAAAATTAGAGCATCAGTCCTAAAATAAGGTTTGACCTTGTAGGACTTGTTGAGCCGGTCAGAGAAGCTGACGGATGAGTATCGAGAAGTTTGATCACCTGAGTTGATCTAATCGAGGTGGGTTTATTTGCTAAACCTATCTATATTTGAGTTATTAACTCATAAATGTGATAGTCATAGTTAGAATATCCAAATTAAATATTTGAGAAATTATCTGCTCAAGTCTCTGCTAGAGTAATAGTATTATACTGTTGTATAATTAATGAGAACATAGTATTATACTACTGTATAATTATTGAGAACATAGATTATGCTTTGCCATAATTATTGAGAAACATAGATTATGCTTCATCATAATTATTGAGAATATAGATTATGATTTATCACAATAAGCGAATATAGATTATGCTTTGACATAATTAAATAGAATAGATTATGCCTTGTCATAACTAATGTCTATGGATTAAAAGTTAAGAGTTTAAAGTTCATAGTATATAGATTAAGGTTAGCGTTTATATTTAAAGTCTAATAGTCATAGTTTAAAGTTATAGTACATTAAATGTTTATTATGTATTGATTATACTTGTGTATAATAAGTTATACTCTTTAGCTTGTGCTTTCAGCATTAAACTCAAGTTATAGAATGATTTCTGTTTAAGAAATAAGAAGCATAATTGAACTAAGTTGCTAGAGGAATTAAAGGATATCATAGTTGCTATATTAAGAGAATAACATAGTTTTTATGCTTCTGTCATATTACGCGCTTTATAGAGAACATAGATCAAAGGATAGGCAGGAACTGTGATTTCTTGCAGTTGTGATGTTAATCACTAAAGGTGTCACTGTGAGATAACCCCTGCACATACACGTGATCTGGGCATCACTATAGGAGTCAATGCTAGGTAACCCCTGGTATACTCAGGGTCAATGCTAGGTGATCCCTGGTACACTCTTCTCGGATTAGCGAGGTAACCCCTCCCTTTTCCTATCAGTGACATGTCATAGAGTACAGTAGATGACAAAAGGAGCTACATGGTACCAAAGAGAAGTAAAGGTTTGCAGAAATGGGAAGGGCTTTCGCGTTTTGCTTTCCATTATCTGTATTTATATTTTGGATATTCTGTTACAGTTTTTATTAAAGATTGAGTTAAAAGTTTAACCCACTGAGTGCTTTAGTACTCACGCCCAAAATATTTTCAAAATGTTTTTCACAGGTTGAGATGCTGGAGGTGATGGCTCGATGTACTGTTGTGGGTTGATCGTGCCTTGTTGTCTCGTTCAGACTAATGTATTGCTCATGAGTATGTTGTTATGTGATACAATATTACTCCATTGTTTTCCGCTTAAACTCTGATACAGTTGCCCCATAGTATGATTGCATGCTATGTTTTATTTTTAGGCGTATCTGAATTGTATTCTTTATTGAATCGTGATAAATAAAGTCCCACTTCTTTTTATAAATCCAAGCATGTTTCATTACAGTTTTCGACCTATGAGTTGGTCATATTTGGTTAAGTCTTGGATTCTGTTTATTTTTCAGTTGACCTATGAATGGGTCTTATCTTGATTAATTGCTTATGTCCTATTAATGGGACATAAAATAGTTATTTGCCTCTGGCCTATTGATGGGTCTTAGTTGTTGTGACCTATGAAGAGGTCTTGCTTATTTGAAGAGTTAGAATCCTATCTATTAATTGTTGGATTCTGTTTGAATTTGACTAGCCTATGAATAGGCATTCTTTTGACTTGATTGAATCATTTGACTTCGTTGATACATTGAAAGACGTGGATTTCTTCCAGTTACAGAGGTTATGCTGCCCAAATTTCTGGGGAATATAACCTATTCTTGTTCTAAAGCCATTTCATTAGATTATCCTAAATAATACTTCCTTTTTTAGTAACACCCCGACCCTCATTTATTATTCCTTTTGGGACCGGGACATTACAGAGGACCCCCTGGATTTTGGATTATGTTACATTTTTCCTTCTATTATTCTCGTAGTGTCCCCGTCCTAATCCTCGGGACCGGGGCGTTACAGGGGGGTCGAGCTACGCTGCTATGGAGCCTTAGTTTAAATGTTACTTGTAAAGCTGTGCAATGAGAGTTTAGTATTTTGATAGTAGTTGCCAGTGTTGCTTGTATATCGTATCTTCCCCCCTCCCCCCCCCCCCCCCGGTTTATGAAAAACATATATATATACTGATTAGATACCTAACTGAGTCCCGATAACTTAGGGATCCTATCTTATCCCTTTTAGGATTTTTGACGAGGTCAATGCTTATCATCAATGGATACTTTGACCCAGTCTTCACCTTGAGTCTGCTCGATCGTGGACTCTTACTTTTAAACCTTTGTTCTTCGAGGCTTAATGCTTCGACCTTGAGGCTTGGACCCCGAGAGGTGGACTTCAAGATATGGGCCTCGAGGAGTTCGATCATGAGACGTCGATCTTATTCGGTTCTTTAGACCTTCAAATAGGTGTGGGCCTAGTTTCTGGGCCTATACAGAAATATGGCCTCTACAGTTAGCTCCTCATTACTTGATTCTTGTGTTTCAAGGATCGGGTAATGAATTTCAGCATTACTTTGATTTATCCCAACATTTTAGACTCCAACTTTTCATTTAGTTTTAAAACCGACACCTGTGGACGAGTTCTTAGGGAAATCCTAGACTTTGAAAGATCCCAATCCGTGAGCTCTGGCCCTCAGGATAAGTCCGAAGAAGCTCATGAATTTATTAAAGTAGACCTTATGGGGCTCCAGACCTGAAGGCAGGTCCTGGAGAGCTTAAGAGGTCATGAGAGCAGACCTAGTAGAGCTACAGACCTGAAGGCAGGTCCTGGGGGAGCTTAAGAGGTCATGAGAGCAGACCTCGTGGAGCTCCAGACCTTAGGTACGGACTTTACTTTTCCCGTTCCCAAGACCAACGCTCGCCGTTAGATCAAGACACGTGTACCCAGGTCGCATCATTTTTATCCGTAATTTAAATATCGAGGAAAAAACTATTCCCTCTCTAATCATTTTTCAGAATTCTAACAGTCCCCTTTCTCAAACAAACCTTCTCGCGAGAGAAATCCTCACCAGCGTAAAAATCTCCTGAAAGATTTCTACTCCATTTTTCCCGCTGTCATTTCCGCACTTATCATGCGGCTTAAGGGTTCCTACTCTGGTCATTTTTCAAACTCCAATTACCGCACGGTTTACAGGTTATTTTCTTGTTCTTTTTCCCTTTATCATTTCGTGCAATGGATATATGGTTTTAGTATTTCTTATAGGCTTTAAAATTTTTTGAGGACATTAGTAGTATCTCTTAGTATTTCCTGGTGTTTCTTTTGTGATTTTTGGGATATCTAAAGAATTTGTGGCTATTTTTAGGTATTTTCTAGGGTTTTTCAGTTTCTAGGTACTGTTGGACGATTTTGCTGGACTCTGGGAATTCTATTGACTTTTTGGGCTTTGTGGTTTTCTTGGGTCGAAAATGAGTGCAAGTGACGACTCAAACGCTGAAGAGGTAAAGAGTTATGGTGGAGATGAGGAAGAGATTTCTTCGAGGTCGGGACACTCCAGCAGTTCTGATTCCCCTGTGATCACTAGGGTTACTAAGAAAGCTAAGGATAACAGGCCGTTGGTGGTCGTCCCCCGCTTAATTGGTCGAGCAGTGATAAGCAAAAGATGAGCCCCGGTAGATACGGATAATTTACCAAAGATTCGGGGAGTCCAAATTCGCGAAGTCCAACCTGTAGGGAAAGGGTTTCGGACAGCGGATATCACTCCGAAAATGACTAATGAGATGTTGAAGAAGTTGACCTCTCCGCCAGTCTCGGGAGCCGGGGTCGAAGTCTATTCTCCCGGGCCTCTCGATAGGGCCCATCAACCATCGAATGGGCTCACTGCCTTTTATACCTTGGTTGCTGAGAAGGGGGTCAGGCTGCCTCTTCATCCGTTCTTTGCTAAGGTTGCGGGCTTCTATGGTATTGCCCCTGCTCAGATTACGCTGGTAGGTTGGTTCCATATGCTCAGGATGTACTATCTATCATCGGAGCTTAGCTTCCTAGAGCTTACCGCTGGCGATTAGCATGAGGCGTATAGACTGATAGCCAATGCTAGAAAACCGGGCTTTTATTATTTCACCAAATGGGTAGGGGATCGACCCCCTCTGATATCAAGTTTGCTATCCTCTTCGGGTGAATGGAAGCCCAAATTCATCTTCATCCCGGCATAGACTTTAGAAGGCGTGATCTTCCCTACTGAATTTCGCGAAGCCCGTGGGTCTTTGAGTCGAGTTCTTTATTTATTTCTTCAAATGTGAACTTTATAATCTTGTTTGTTTTGTGCAGGTTTTCCCCCACGAGGTGAGCTTACTGAAGACGAGGCCGCCCATATCGCAGAGGCATTCCTTGCGTCTTCTGAGCAGCGTGAATTCGAGACAGTTCGAGCAGGCCAAGCCCCCGAGGTATACAAGAAAGATAGCCTCGAACAGCAGGCGTTCCTCTCCTTTCATCAAATGGCCAAGGTAATGTTCCTTCCTTAATACTTCCATTACATGCTCATGATTCCAAACTTGAGGTTCTGATTCTTTCCTGTTTATTCAATGTAGGTGCTATTTGGCCAGTTCTGGCTTCGCCAGCGCCTCGCAAGCCACGAGGAGGGGCTTCAGACGAGGGTCTCTGAGCTGGCTGAAGAGCTGGAGAACGTGGCTAAAGAGGGGGGAGCAATGGCCGATAGAGAGTCGATTATCCTGGTAGAGAAGGGCGCGGCCAGGGCCAAAGCTACAGGTGCTAAAGCCCTACTAGACAAGAGCCTCAAGGCTCAGGTTAGGGCGGAGCCCGAAAAGAATGAACTTCAGGTGCTACTAGCCACCGCGGAGGCCAGGATTAGGGACCCAGAGGCCCTCCTGGACTGGAATGTTATACTGGAGTCTGCGGACTTCACTCCACTCAAGAAAGCTCTTTATCAAGAAGATGGGGTGGCGGTCGTAGAGGCTATTAAAGAAAAGATCTCGGATCTCGACTTATCTTTCCTCGAAGCTGATGAAGAGGTTGAGACACAAGAGGATAGCCATGCTGCTGAGGTCGACATCGAAGCTGGAAAGGAGGTGGAGGTTTGTGAGGGTGGCAAGGCTGCTAAGGGAATTGACGAAGAAGGTGCCAAAGCCGAGGATGAGGCCTAAGTTTGATGTTTTTATGAA
Organism: Perilla frutescens; assembly: GCA_026008535.1. Classification (NCBI taxonomy): domain Eukaryota; kingdom Viridiplantae; phylum Streptophyta; class Magnoliopsida; order Lamiales; family Lamiaceae; genus Perilla; species Perilla frutescens. The sequence continues at coordinate 44,496,667 of BRKX01000010.1, read as the reverse complement.
TGAACTTTTCACTGTGCCTTCTGAACAAACAAAGATTTTGTGCATATTTTTTAATTGTCTTTCGTGAAGGCAATCGGACAACTTAGCATTTTGCCAATTTTTAATTTCGATGTCTTGATCTTTTTGCTCTTATATGTGTGCGTATTACATACTCTGTTTTATCTTATTGTCTTTGAGATAATACAAGCTGCAGGGGTCGGTATATATATATATAGAATATGAGTTAGATAAAATAAATAACAACAAATTCGAGCACATCTCTTAGGATTGTAGTTGAACTTCGGGACTCGCTCTTACATTTCGAGTCGAGTATTAGGGCCTTTTGATTTGACTTTGTGAATCAACTTTTATGCTCGAGGCTGATTTGTAATTTTCCCGGTTAGGGCCTTGTTGACCTCGAGAGGATCGGGACCCCTGTGCTTGGGGTCTCTTTGTTTGTGAAGCTGACTTCGAGGTCAGAACCCCATCATCTCCTTGAGGGTCGGGACTCTCTGTGCTTGGGGTTCTGTTAGTTACTCCGATGCTCAAGTCAGTAAACAAATCTTTAAATAAGTAATAAGAATTCAAAAGCAAATAATAAACAAATACATTACTCTTCATTTATGAGGCCGACTTTGAGCTCAGAACTTTGTTAAATTTTGCGGGTTGGGACCCCTGTGCTTGGGGTTCTGTTAGTTACTCCGACGCTCAAGTCAGTAAACAAATCTTAAATGGAATAACCATAAAATGAGAAATGATGTTAAGAGTTCTAGAAATGGTACTGTTTTAAATGCAGTGCATTCCAACTGTTGGCTATGGATCGACCTTCCTTAGTTCGGAGTTTGTAAGCTCCATTCCCGACGACCTTTTCGATCTGATATGGGCCCTCCCAGTTTGGTACCAATTTTCCAGCCCCACTTTCCTTTGTATTCTGGAACACTTTCCTAAGTACCCAATCTCTAATTTGGAATGTTTGAATCCTCGTGTTTTTGCCGAAGTGTCGGCTTATCATCTGTTGGTACACCGCTATTTTCATTGTTGCTCGATCTCGGAGTTCATCGAGAGAGTTGAGATTGGCCTTGAGCTCTTTGTTGTTTGATTGACTGGACCATTCGGTCCGAACTGTTCCGATCTTTACTTCTGCTGGTAACATAGCTTCCGACCCGTATGTGAGGGTGAATGGGGTTTCTCCCGTGCTTGTTCTCGAGGTCGTTCTGTAAGACCATAGGACTCCCGGGAGTTGTTGGACCTATTGATTTTTGTGCTCAAATAATCTCTTCTTTAAGATGTTCATAATTGTCTTGTTTGTGGCCTCTGCTTGACCGTTTGTTGCGGGGTACCTTGGAGTGGAGAAGGAAAACTTGATATTCCATTCTTCGCAGAAGTCTTGGAATTTTGAACTTATAAATTGGGATCCGTTGTCTGTTACTACTTCTCTAGGAACTCCGAACCTGCATAAAATAAATTTCCATAAAAAAATTTGTACCTCTACATCCCTGATTCGTGCGAAGGCTTCGGCTTCGACCCATTTGGTGAAGTAGTCTGTTAGCACCAAGATGTAGCATTTTTTATTTTCGCCTTTGGGTAGTGGTCCTACGATGTCCATTCCCCATTTCATGAATGGCCATGGGATGGTTGTTGTGTGCAGGGGGTTCTGGAGACACGTGGTTTGTCTGTGCGAACCTTTGGCATCGATCACATATTTTGGCGTAGTTTTTTACATCTGCTCTCATGGTCGGCTAGTAGAACCCAGACGTCAGAGCTCGGTTGGCTAGGCTTCTGTATCCTGAATGATTTCTGCATTCGCCTTTGTGAAGCTCGCTTAGGATGTACTTGGCTTGCATGGGGCTGGCACATTTCAAATAAGGTCCTAAAAAGGACTTTCTGTAGAGGGATCCAAAGATCATGGTGAATTTCGGAGCCTTGGCCCTAAACCATTTTGCCTCGAGGGGGTCTTTAGGAAGCTCATTTTCGGTTATGTATCTGGTGAGAGGAGTCATCCAGTTCGTGCTGTTTTCGATGGGTAGAATTTCTGAGCTTTCCTCCTTCTAAACGGCTGGCCATTTTGCGAACAATACTGAAATGTTTTTAGCTTCAGTCGTCTCGATCGCCGATCCCAAATTGGTCAATGCATCAGCGTGTCTGTTATCCTCTCTCGTAATGTGTTGGGCTTCAATCTTTTCAAACTTCAAATATGTCTCTTTTGTTGCGGCGAGGTAAGCGATCATTCTAGAATATTTTGCTTGGAACTCTCCCTCGAATTGATTCACTATTAACTAAGAGTCTCTTTGAATTCGGATGTTTCTGAATCCGAGGTCGATAGCCTCGAAGCTGTCTTTTTTACTGCGGCAAGGTAAGCGATCATTCTAGAATCTTTTACTTAGAACTCTCCCTTGAATTAATTCACTATTAACTGGGATTCACTTTGAATTCGGATGTTTCTGACTCCGTGGTCGATAGCCAGGTTTAATCCTGCTATGAGGGCTTCGTATTCGGCTTCATTATTGGTTGCTTTGAATCCGCATCAAACAGATCGCTCGGTAGTGCCATCAACTTGAAGGGTCCAGAACTTCGAATTTTCCGTATTCATTAATTTGCTCTCTGTCTCGGTCAAGACCTCGTAGGAAAAATCGGTGATGAAATCTGAAAGTACTTGGGATTTTATCGAGGTCCGGGGTATATAGTTTATATTGTACTCCCGAGCTCGACGGCCCATTTAGAGAGTCTTCCTACGAGATCTGATTTTCTCAATATTGTTCTGAGCGGAAATTCGGTGACCACTTAGATCGAATGGCTCTGGAAATAGGGCTTCATTTTTCTTGATGTCATGATTAGAGCCAATGCCAGTTTTTACAATTGTGGATATCTGGTTTCGGCATCAAGTAGGGATCGACTTGCGTAGTAGACTGGATGTTGTCTTCCATTGTCTTCTCTGACTAGAACTGCACTAACAGAGTTAGTCGAAACAGATAAATATATTAAAAGTACCTCTCCGTTTAGGGGTTTTGACAATAGAAGGGGGCTCACTAGATATTCTTTTAAATCCTCGAGGGCCTTTGAGCATTCAGCGGTCCATTTGAAGCTCTTGTTTTTGTGTAGCGTCTTAAAAAAGATATGGCTTTTTTATGAATACTTCGAGATAAAGCAGCTAAGGACCGCGAGTCGTCCGGTGAGCTTCTGTACCTCTTTTATACTTCGAGGTTGTTGTATGTTTCTGACGGCTCTGATTTGGCTAAGATCAGCCTCGATACCTCTTTTCGTAACGAGATAACCAAGAAATTTCCCCAAGGTCACCCCCAAATGTGCATTTTGCGAGATTCAGCTTCATATTATAACGGCGAAGGACTTCAAATGTTCGGCGGAGATGATCGACGTGATCTCAAGCTCTAGGGGACTTTACGAGCATGTCGTCAATATAGACTTCCATAGTTTCCCCGATTAATTCTTCGAACATTCGGTCACCAGCATTTGGTAGGTTGCACATGCATTTTTTAGTCCGAAGGGCATAACTTTATAACAAAACATACATCGATGAGTGATGAAAGCGGTTTTTTCTTGGTCTTCTGGATGCATAAGAATCTAGTTGTATCCTGAAAAGGCGTCCAGTCGTTGCATCCACTAATGCATCGATATGAGGCAAGGGAAATGAGTCCTTCAGGCAGGCCTGGTTGAGGTCGGTGAAATCTATGCATAACCTGTTTTTGCCATTCTTTTTCTTTACTATCATGACGTTGGCTAGCCACTCGAGATACTGTACTTCTCTAATGTGTCCGTGTTTGAGTAGCTTTTTGACCTCTTTATCCATAATTTTATTTCGTTCGGCTGTAAACTTTCGTCTTTTTTGTTTCACCGGGGTCTTGTCTGGATTGACCTGTAATTTATGTGTTATAACCGAGGGATCGATACCTATCATGTCTTCGAAAGGCCATGTGAAATAGTCGTGGTGTTCGATAAGAAATCTTATTAGTTTTTCTCATATCTCTGCAGTCAGCCTCGATCCGATTTGTACTTTGTGGTCAGGAAAATGGGGATGTATTTGAATTTCATCGAGATCTTCCACCTCGGATTCTTCATAGTTGTGATTTTCGGTACTAGTTGAAGATGATCCGGTTTCGATTTGGTTGATCTCCATATCTCCTTTGTGTTTGAATGTGGAGACATAACATTCTCGAGCTGCTATTTGTTCTCCTCGGACTTCACAAATTCCCCAAGGTGTAGGGAATTTCATCAGCTGGTGATAGGTTGATGACACCGCTCGGAGTTCGTGGATCCAAGGTCTCCCCATTATGACATTGTAGGTTGAAGGAGCATCGATTACTTAGAATTTGGTGAAGATGTTCATTCTCTCAATATATGTGGAAAGTGTGATTTCACCCATTGTGGCTTTTTGTTCTTTACTGAACCCGATTAAGGTGGTTGATCTTTTAATAATTTCAGTTTCTTTCACCTGCATGCCTTTTAATGTACTCAAAAAGATCACGATAGAGGAACTCCCATAATCTATAAGAACACGCTTAATCAAACAATTAGAAATTAATAAGGAAATGACTAGTGCATCGTGGTGAGGGCGTGAGAGATCGGAAGCTTCTCTGTTAGTGAAATCGAGGGTGACGAGGTCATCTGGTTTAGCATGTCTGGGGATGTTTCCGTTATACTTTATCGAGCGACAATGTCTCTTTGCCGAGGACTGTGAAATTCCACTCACTTCTAAGCCTCCTGTTATACAGTTCAGAGTGCGATCGACCCTCGGAGGTTCGGGCGGCTGTGTTTCTTTTTTATTTTCCCTTCGTGACCAGGTTTCTTTTCCTTTTGGAGTCAGGAGATCTGTGAGAAATCCTCATTTTAAGAGCTCCACGACTTCGAGTCTCAGGGCGATGCATTCATCTGTCTTGTGTCCATGGTCGTTGTGGAACTTGTAGAATTTGCTCCTGTCACATTCGTTGTCTGGGGCTTTCATCTCCGCGGGCCATTTCACGTTCTGACCGAGTCCCTTGAGGGCTAGGACTATTTTCGATGGCGATATGCATAGGTTGTACTCTGGGAGTCTTCTGTTGACTTGAGGTTCTTGACCTCGCCTGTTTCGCGGGTCAAATCACGGGTTTCGTGGATAAGGATCTGTTCTGAATCTATCTGTCCTGTTACTTCTTTGCTCTTTTCTTGGATGCTCATTCCTGGTACGAGATCTGAATAAGTTCACTTTGTCTTCCTCCCATTTGATTTGAGCCCAAGCTTTAGCGAGCACGTCTTCCATTGTTTTGCAGGGATATTTGGTTAACTCCTTGTAGAGGTCAGAGTCTCTCTTGAGGCCTTTTCTGAAGGCTGAGACTGCGGTATCGATGTTGTAGTTGGGGATTGATACCTTTTCTCTATTAAATCTTCTGACGAAGCTTCGCAAGGGCTCTTCCACCTTTTGCACGACTGTGTAGAGGTCGTCAGCGCACTTTTCAATCTTGCGGCTATTGGCAAATTGTTTGACGAAGAGGTCGTTAAGTTGGGCGAATGATGATATCGTTCTGTTGGGTAGGTTAATGAACCATTAGAGTGCTGGGCCGATGAAGCTGGATCCGAAGCCTTTACACATGCTGGTTTCTCAGGCATGACGGGGTATCATGGTGGTGAACATTCTTTATTTATATTGGGCGACATGGTCATCAGGGTCGGATGCGCCATCAAACAGCTTTATGCTTGGAAAGGTGATTTTATGGGGCATCTCTACGAGGCTGATCTCGTCGATGAATGGGGAATCTGCAAAGCTTGTTGGTGTAGACTTCCTAATAGAAGCAAGGACTCCCGGAATTCGGGTTAGGATATCTTCCAATCACTGGATTTTTTTCTCGACCTCAGATTCCGATCCTGGTTCATAATCTTCGAATCTAGGAGGGGGTCCTAGGGGAAAGTCTTCTTTTCCCTTGCCCTTTAACGCGGGTTCTTTGTTTGTACCTGCATTGAGATGGTTAGTTAACTCATGTGTCGAGTTCAGAAGTACCTGCTCTCGGAGTTCGTGTGACATGCAACTTTGTGAGAGCGGGGACAATTGAGTTCATGTGGATCCGTTCGGGAAAAAGTTTGGTTGCGAAATGGCTTCGACTCTAGCTTTTAAGGCTAAGTTCTCAGTTCAGATCACTGCGAGTTCGACCGTGGTGGTATCTAACTGACGTGGGATCGAACGCAGACGTCGTGAGACATCACCATCACCTTCAGGTGAAGGAGTTGTCGTTGCTCCGTCTTTTCAGACTTCCTGAGAAACATCGTTGCATCCTTTCGGCTGTTGTTCGTCATCTTAAAGTGATCGATCGGAGCCCCATAGTGGGCGCCAAACTGTAAAGGTCAAAAAATCTCTATAGTTAATCGTTCGTCGAGTTCGGGCTCCGGCGATCTACAAGATAAAGAAAACACGTGAAGCCGAAGGACCGTCTGGGAGTTGACGATCGAACAGACTCCGACACACAAGTCAGAATCAAATCAATTAAAGATAAAATGAAGAAATAACGGAATTTTAAGAGCTATTTTGCAAAAGAAGGGGGTCGAGCTACGCTGCTATGGAGCCTTAGTTTAAATGTTACTTGCAGAGCTGTGCAATAAGAGTTTAGTATTTCGATGGTAGTTGCTAGTGTTTCCTGTATATCGTATCTCCCCCCTCTCCCCCCCATTTATGAAGAACATATATATATATATATATATATATATATATATATATATATATATATATATATATATATACTGATTAGATACATGACTGAATCCCAATAACTTAGGATCATATCTTATCCCTTTTAGGGTTTTTGACAGGGTCAAGGCTTATCATCAACGGATACTTTGACCCAGTCTTCGCCTTGAGTCTGCTCGATCGTGGACTCTTACTTTTAGACCTTTGGTCTTCGAGGCTTAATGCTTCGACCTTGAAGCTTGGACCTCGAGAGGTGGACTTCGAGGTATGGGCCTCGAGGAGTTCGATCATGAGACGTCGATCTTATTCGGTTCTTTAGACCTTCAAATAGGCGTGGGCCTAGTTTCTGGGCCTATGCAGATATATGGCCTCTACAGTGATCACCCCCTACTTCTTTTAACATGTATCTATATGAATTTGTGGGTCCTAGTCCAGAAGAGATCATATCTCCAATCACAACAGCTTTGTCACCAGTAATTTTTCTCTGAGATCTATGCATGTGGCTCCATTTTTTCTTGAAAGCTCATGATTGTGCTCCTCATTATGATCAATTACTTCAAGCATTCCTTCATCATTTTTCTTCACCCCTCAAAAATGCCTTGCAATCAGTATGCGTGATGTTATTTTGCCGAAAGGTAATCTGATCTTCATTGCTAGATTCACCAACTTTGCCCTTTTTCTTAACACCTTCATTCGAGCACACATATTATTTCTCAATCAACTGACCAAGACTATTTATTCTTCGTGTATTTTTCCTAACCCCAAATCCAACCTCCCTAGCATGCTTGCAGTATAATTCGTACATCTCATCAAAAGTTTCTCTTTGAATACCAATCAGGGATCCAGACAAGCTCACATTATCACCTAATATGCATGAAAGTATCAATTAAAATATTTTACAATATCAAAGTCGTGTGGGTATAACTTGATTAGTTTATGGAAAAAATTTACCTCTGTATTGTGCTCGTATAGCGATTGGGTCACTGTCAGAATCATCAATTATCACAAGAGCTTCTGTATTATCTCCCACATTCATGTTAATTTCATCCATCCTAAACAATTTACACGTCGAAGTCTAATTTTCAAATTTCAACAAAAATTTCAATTATTCAATTGTTAGAATATGTAAAATAAATTTCACAACTACAATGTACACAATTGAATAGATTTCATTGAATTCCAAAGTCTCACCTTGAAATTTTCGAGCCGCACAAAAAATGGAATGAAAATTGAATTTCTTCAACGTAGAAGATGTCGTCGCCATCCTGAGCTTCCGGCGCGGTGGTCCTGGCCTTCCGGCGGCGGCGGTGAAGGTGGCAGCGTTTGTGAGATGTCGCCTACTCTCTGTCGCCTTCGTCTCGGCCGCGCGTCTCCTCTCTCTCTCTCTCTCTCTCTCTCTCTCTCTCTCTCTCTCGCGTCCGTTTTCTGTTTTTTTTTTATGTTTGGGCTGAATTTTCAGAATTGGGCTAGAGCGGGTTAATGGGCCGACCCGTCTGATGGACTTTTTTTTTTATGTTTGGACTGAATTTTCAGAATTGGGCTATAGCGGGTTAATGGGCCGACCCGTCTAATGGACCGGCCCATCAGTCTCCTGCACAGGAGAGCAGCCCTATGTTATGCAGTGCCATCGATACTGTTCTTATAATTAAGAGTACACGAAATAAATGATAAGTGTGGTTGTAGACATATTTAATTCAATATAATATATATATATATACACACACACACAATTATTGAATATCAATTATGCGAGTCCATTAGTGCATAAGATAATTGGATGGAGTTGTGATCATATATCTTGTAATTAACATAATCTTGCTGGCATGAGAAGGACTGCAAGGCAGTCCCTGACGCTGTAACTTAATTATTAATATTTTTGAACTAATATTCCCATATTTGTAGATCAAGTTGATAATGACACAATTATATTAAATAATTAATTATTTCAGGTCAATCCATGCAAATCCTAGTATATCAGAAAATAATATTGATTGAAAAACGAAAAATAAAGTAAGGAGACGTATTGACGGGTCTGTTTGGTTTCGTTTCCATATCCCTCCCCCCCCCCTTTTTTTGCTTTCTTTTAACAAAAAAAATATTAAAATATATTTTTTTTTTCTTAAAATGGGATCTGGATTATAAAAAATTAAATAAGTTTTTTATTTTTAGGCTGCAGAAGAATAAATATATTCTTGAAAGTCATTTTGATTTTTGAAGCGAGAAAGACAATTAGAAAACGTAAATATATACATCAAAATAATGATGCCCTTATTTCTTAGTTTTTTCCCCTTAATTCAATTTTGCGTGTGGGTTTCTTTTTCTTTTTCTTTTTTGTGGGTTTTTCTTGTGCGAAATTTCGTCTAATTTGTAGTGTCCTATATAGTTTTTAATATTTACATAATGTATTCACGATACATATATATGTGTGTGCGCGCCGCGCGCACGTGTGATTCGTATTTACAAAATATTCTCAATAATCCTCACTACAATATATATATTTTTCAGCAAAATTACAAAATATTTTATTCACGTATAGTAATGTGTTTTTTTATTTATACTCCCTTCATCCCAATTATATAGTCCCCTTTCAATTCGCACGTAGATTAAAAATATTTATGAAAATATGATTACAAAAAATAAACTTCCAAGATTACCCCTATTTAAGATTTATAACTTTCATAAAAATGAGTTATTAGTTTTTAATTTTCAAAATCTGACAAAGTGCATTTGTATATTATTATAAAAAATAATATTCCTTCTGCTTCATTATGATTATTTTTTTATTTTTTTTTATTTTGTGTCAAAATATTTATTATTTTATATATTTTCATACTCTCTCTCTCTCTCTGTCTCAATTTTAACCATGTCTCAAACATTATTTTAGGAAAATATAAGTAAATAAGATTTTATGTCATGTATGAGGGATGAGTATATTAATCCATAAAATTAATTATTAATTTTAGATAAAAAAAAAAACTAAAACAGATATCAAAACGAATCGGAGGGAATATTAATTATAGTGATGAGATTATATAATTGAGATATTCCAAAATAGTAATAAGGACTATATAATATGAACGAACGGAGTGTATCAGTGTGATTTTTTTTTTCATGATATTTTCTAATATTGTATATTTACATCTAAAGAACATTTTAATTATCCATGAATCACCCCAAAAAAGGTCCAAATTGACGTGACGTAAATGAGTTTATTTAGAAACTACATGAGAATAAATATATATATTCTTACCCAAAAATAAAATAAAAAATAATGATATATATATATAGAATAATATATATATATTCTTGTCTGCTCTTGAAATTGAAGTAAGAAAATTAAAAAGGAAAATATATAAAAGAAGTTAAATCAAGCATGGCCTTGTTATATGCCTTATCCAATTAGTCTCCCCAATCCTAATTGCAATAATATACTACTATATAATTATATAGCGATATTATATTTTATTTACAATATTTTGAGCTGCACGGCTAATGATGTGTTCCCCACAATTTCTTAATCACAATCATAAAGTCTCCCTCCCACTATACACATACAATGCAAGATATATAATAAGATAAACATCACCATCTATCTTATCCCTTTTCTCTCTCCTCTACTTTACATGCTTGATGTGTATATACATACAATAATATATCTATATATATATATATATATATATATATATATAGAGAGAGAGAGAGAGAGAGACTCACAACTACATAAATAAATCCAAATGTTAAAAACAATCCTCTTGTTGCTAGTCACCCAACCCATTACCCACTTGACCTGTCAAGTCGACCTCTTTAATTTCCTTTATTGCCCTTCTATATTATTGTAATGGCAAATTTAGTCAAACTAAGTACACTATGCCTACTAATAAATTAAAAAAAATAACACGTTTATTCTCCTTTTTACAAAGATATATAAAATCTTACTGACCAAGATGTGAATCCTAATTTGGATTTTGTGTGACAAACAATTTTTCATTTTGCAATTATTACTGTTCCATTTGGCCATTTTCATCTTCAACTTACATTTTTCATTTTGCAATTATTACTGTTCTCATTTTCATTCTTCGACTTACATTTATTTCGGAATAAAGTATACAAGTCATACTCTATAAATATTTTTAACACACGTCAAAATTCTGTATATTATATATATATACCCCAGTCTCATTTACATGGGATGATTGGATTAATTCTTCACTAGAACAAAGAAAACTATTGAAAAATAATAATAATTAAATATAAAATTTCATAATATGCACATATTTATTTATTTGACAATGAATAAATATTCAATGTAAACATATTAAATTATATATATATATATATATAAAAACTTATCTTGAAATATATAAAAAACATATATGAATGAGATGGAATGGGTAATATTTTTAAGAGAGCGTATGTGAATATGATCACTGAACCAATTAAACCTATTTTAAAGATATGTAGCTATTTTCTATTTAAAATAAAAGAATTCTAACTCATTAAAAAATATATATTCTCTTTCAAGTTTTAACTATATGTAATGTATTTTCTTGTTCCCATGCCAAATTTTCGTCGCCACTATCAATTTGTATTTTTTTTTATCGTAAGTAAAGTTTAAATAGAATCATAGATAAATGGCTGCCTAGTTTCAACTTTCAATTGCTATTATCACAATATTTGTTTTTTTAATCAATTTAATTAATGTGGCCAACCCCATGCATAGCATGATCATGAATATATTATTATTCTGTTCAAAAAACTGTCTAGAAATTATATCATTCTTACCACATAAGCAATTATGATGACGTTGAACGAATCATTTATGATTAATTGTCTTGATCATCATGAGAGATTATGATATTTAATTTACTTACTAATCAATCAATTGAGTCAATTAATCATAAAAGAAAATAACTTCAGAACCTTTCTTTTATGTGTGTGTGTGTGTGTGTGTGTATATGTACACCATCTCAAAATAATGTCTAAAATTTGGTATAACAAATTAATAGAATTTGGTTCTGATCATTAGGCCCCTATTATCTTTGTCTGATGAATAGATAAGATTGATTAGATATGGTAGGATTACATTATTGATGGATTAATAATATTAAGTTTGGATTGCCTAATTGCGAATTTAATTATTCAGGATAATTTTAAAAAAAATTGTAATCTTTTACAAAAATAAATAATTAAAATTGTAATTATTAAGATTTAAAATTATTGAATGGACTACACATACAAATATAAAAAAAAAATTCAATTTCTAGAGAAAAAAAAAACAACAATAAAAAATAAACCAAATAAATATGAGAGAAAAGTGAGGGTACTCTTATCATTAATTATCACGGTCCATTAGACCAGATTAATAATCTGAGGGGATGAACGGATTATTAATCAAGGCTCGAATTATTAATCAATTAAATATGGTATAAACCATCGGACCCAATATCAATCACCGGGTCTAAATCTAATAAATCAAATATTTGATTAAGGTGGAATAAGTCTATCAATTCAGACTTATTCCTCAAATCAAACGGAGCACTAGTGTGTGTATTTAACTATATATATATTCTCTTTTGACCAAATCAAAATAAATATGATCAAATTGTTTCATTGGATAAGAGCAACGTCATCAAATACTTTTCTTCCATTCTTCTGGAAAAAACTATGCTACCCTCTGGGTAGTGCAGAAAGTGACACAATAGACATATTGTCTTATTGCTATGTATCACTTTCTGCACTACCCAGGGGTAGCATAAAACTTACCCATTCTTCTTCTCTTTTTTTCTTACTTTTTTTTTTTTTGAATAAGCACGCACCTTTTTCTAATTCATATATAGTTGTCATGTCATGTGTATATAAACAATATATTTAATATTTTCCTAGGGAGGCCGGGAAGGTAGAATTAATAAAACGTAAGTTCTCGAATAAAATTTATGAGTTTGAATTTCAACATTATTTATTTATCAAGTTAGCTTAGGTTTTTAATTTTTTTTTAAAATATAATTTGTACAAATAACTATATCGTCTTATAGATTGAGACACTACATGTGCATTCACATCTAATGGCTACTTTTATTTAAAAAGAAAAAAGAAAAAAAAAAGAATGTAAGACATTAAAAAGAAATAGAACATAGGAAATTTATTGAAGATGAGCTTTCATGGTCATTGATCTTAATTGTCAATAATTGCAACTATAAGTCTGGTGTGCTTCATTATAAGCTTATAACATTAGCTAATTAATTAATTATTGAATAAGCTATTGTAGTTACGTTGTAGATGTTTTCCTATATATGTATGTCCATTCGAGATTAGAAAACTGGAAATTCTACTAAATCTTACATGTAAGAATAAGACATAAAACAGTAACCATGTAGGCTCCTGAAGACTAATATATATTACGATATGTTTTTTTAGGTGAAAAAAAAAATACTAATTTATTTAATTGAACAAAATGCATCTAAACATTGACACTTATATTTCACAAAACAATTAAAGTTTTTTTTTATTGCTACAATAAATACCACAAAAAGTAACAATAATGATATTTTCTTTCTGCTTAATTATAATATTATACATCCTACTAAATACCTTTTATCAATTTAGAAACGCCATAAATTTTCTTTCTACTACACATAATAGGTATTACTTGAAAATCTTATTAATGCCTAATTAATTTTAAAAGAAGTATTTATCATATCATAAATGGCAATAAATGTTTTACTTATTATGTTAATTCAGAATCTATACTAATTCTATAATTGCATTAAATTTGCTCCGATCTACACAAGGTATATATCATAATTAGTATAATTTAAATTTATCTTAATGTAGTTTACTAGGTTGGACAACGATATAATACATGCCTAATGCTCCCGTAAAATGCATTGAACGAACTCCTAATCAATATTTTGTTATTTATCGACACATGTACGAGATTTTCTACAGCATTTTTATTTATAATACACCATATTTCACTATTACTAATATATACATGTATTATATATATATATATATATATATATATTATTCTATTAAACTGGATGATGCTGTACATGTAACATTAAAATGTGTTGATGATTTTCTTACGCACACAATTGAATGATTTGCATTTTCAATGTTTCCCCATTTTCCTCCAATATGTATATATATATTTCAAATTATTCAATCAAAATCTCCAAAAGTAGACGTTACAAATATATATATATATATATCTTTATATATATATATATATCCGTCAAAAACAACTTCATCGTGTGAAAGAGAGTTTTAGATTCAGTTACCATTTTACTTCCCTTCCCAAGAAAATAAAATATTAAACTATTACATATGAACTAACGGACATTATTTATCGAGCGTGCACCTTAACAGTGATTATAAATTATCCTCATAAAAAAAAAAACTCAAGTATTCATACATGAGCAGCAGAGCAGGTAATATAATCACATCATCGAGATATTAACATGCTTACCAAGTTTATTCTTATTATAAAACATAATAAAAATAAAATAATTACTATCTGCATCCCAAATAGTTGATTTAATATTCAATGTCACTACTATATTTGACATTATTTTTTGTAATTTCCAAATATATATAGCCTTGAAAATTAATATATAACATTAAACTATTGTAAATTTCTAAATTTCATTAGGTCGGAAAATTTAATCTCAATAATTTGATTTTTTTTTTACGTAAAATAAATTAAGTGGACTAAATATTTTAGACGAAATGAATATTAAGTTGATTTTGCCAAAACCAAGAGAGAGTACAAAGTTGGTTAACCAAACCCAACCAAATAAAACCCATAATTTAAAGTTTCACCAAGTTCGAGAGTACTTGGGTTGTTTGGTTCACATTAAAAAAACAGATATTTCTTGGACACACCTTGCAAATACGCCCACCCACCAGGGCTATTTTCGTCCTTTCACCCCCCGCGCATGTCCATTCGTAAATTCCGCCACTATTCCCACAAACTCCACTATTTTTATTTAATCCCAACTCCCACTTTCTCTCTCTCTATATATTTATTTGTACCCGCATTTCTGAAGCAAAAAACTCCATTGCTTTTGCAGGCTTTTGTTTTCTAGAGAGAGAGAAAGGGGAGAAGGATTTTTTTTTTTTTTCAAGAATGGTGGATGATTTCATGGTGTGTGTGGACAGGATAATAACATCAGCTGCATGCTTTCAAGAACCATCATCATCAGCAGCAGCTGGAACAGGGAATGCTGTGGAGAGAGAAAGTGAGGCCCAAGAAAGTGTTAATGTTAGTGTTGTTGGTGAAAATGGTGGTGGGATTGTTGCCAAAGATGGGGTTTGTGGTGATGAAGGCTGTTCTTTTTCTGCTGTTAAAGTTAAAGGGTGTTTCAGAGAGTGCAGAATTTGTCAAGAGGAAGACGAGGAGAAGGATATGGAGGCTCCTTGTGCTTGCAATGGCACTCTCAAGGTTTCATTTTTTTCCCCTTTTGTGTCTGTGTGTGTGAAAATTATTTTTCTTATTTTTTTTCTGATGAGATTATGTCTAATTATGTACGTTGAAAAAAATTGTTTACTTTTTCCTTCTGGCTATTTTGTGTGTGTGTTTTCTTTTCCTTTGGTTTTAGATGGAATTTGAGGCTGAAGCTAATGTTTTGTTTCCCTACTCTGTTTTCTACAGAGGAAAGATTCTTGTTTTCAAAATTTTCCTTCATTTTTACTATGAGATTTGAGAATAGAAATTTGGTCTTTGGGCGTTTTAGTTTTTTGATATATGGAATTTCTTTATATGCATTGATGCTATTTTAATGGGATGTGTCCTTTTTGTGTACAATTATTGTCTCTTTTTAAGAAATGTGGGTGTTTAAATTTTTTGCAGTTGTGCATTTAATGACACCATCCCCACTTAGATTCCTGGCCTATATTTATCCGATCGTCACTAGATTCTATTTTTCTTGGGCGTGATATTGTTAATGAATGGATTCACAGAATTCCTCTGGGATTTGTGATTATCTACTATTCTCAATGTTTAATGTTCTTGAATTTGTGTTGACATATTTCATTTGGGCTGAATCTCGTGTTTCTTTGGCGTTGTTTGAATTCCCTACTTTGTGCCAACAGGCTTGCCTCTAGTGTAACGGCTACCATTGAATCGGTGGAATGAAACACGAGTTTACAACACGTATGCAGTAGAAGATATTTGTGCGCATTGTTTTGGGGGTGTAATTTACTAATACACATGTGCACTACTTTTTCTTGCCCCAGAATGAATGTAGAATTTCTTTTTCCTGTAGAATTTATACATATTGTATCTTTGCTCTGAAATTTGTACCTCCATAAAGTTTATCTTGAATCAGAGTTCAGTTTCATGAGCCCTTCTGTACAGCTCTTGAGCTAAAGTATGGCTCTAATTTCTGATTTTGGAAAGTTCTTAATGCATTTGTGAAAATGTACGAAGTTTTAAGTGGGACTATGTGATTTAGTGCTTATTTGTTGTCTTTGATCAATAATGGTGCTTTCGAGTTTATACAATATTATAAATTAGCTTTACTTTCTGATGCATCTGAATGTTCCCTTTGATTTTATTCAACACTGGAAAATTTGTTTTGTTCAAGTCTAATGTTAGTCCTAATACCATATGTCTTACCAAGTGAATATTTGTCTTTTTCTTCTTCCTAGTTATTTTTAGATGCTAAATCTTTTTTGGTTTTAATGTAGTTTGCTCATAGGAAATGCATTCAGAGATGGTGCAACAAGAAAGGTGATATAACTTGTGAAATATGCACTCAGGTCAGAATCTTGTATTTATGATACAACCTACAAATTAAATTTTGTAGTATAAATTTAATACTTGAAAACCTTCCATGTCAACAGATTTTTTCTCCAAACTATATCAGTCCGCCTCCAAGAACCAATGCTGATGTTTTGGCTATCGATA
Source organism: Perilla frutescens (assembly GCA_026008535.1). Taxonomy (NCBI): domain Eukaryota; kingdom Viridiplantae; phylum Streptophyta; class Magnoliopsida; order Lamiales; family Lamiaceae; genus Perilla; species Perilla frutescens. Next base: position 44,480,111 of record BRKX01000010.1, on the reverse strand, counting down.
TCAGGTAAATGGCGGACTTCTGTCACCTTATAAGTCAGATGCTATACCTTATGATTAACCTTAAGTATTTGGACATGTGGATGTACATGCAACACCCTTGTGTAATATTGGAGGCCCCATTAGATTAGTTTCTTCTCCAACTTTTTTAGGCACATGAATCTTGAATAAGTTGTTTTTGTGAGTTCGACTTCCGCAATAATGAGTACAAGAAAATAAAAATCGTTGCATTATATTATGATGACTGGCTTAGAATTCATCATTGGCATGCTGCAGAATGAATATTTTACAATATGTTGACTTATACCGTTTTAGGATCTCAATATCTGAAGTGAACTCAAGAAAGCTATGTAGACTTTTTGTAATTTTTCTACAGAATCTCTTTCTTTCACCACCTAGTTAAATCTTCATGTCTTCAAGTAAGAAACTTCCACTGCTCTTTTTGTAACATGTAAAAATTCATTGTACTGTTGTACCACCATCTTCTATGAACAAAAAGAGATATAGATCAAACATCCAAAAAATAGAGACAGTGAATGTAGTGATCAGGCTTGCACGACTCTGATCTCCACCGCTATCCTTGTCAAAATCCTATTTTCAGTCTCTTCAAAATTTTGAACTGACAGGGAGTGTGTTCTTTGATATTATAAGCTGTTAAAAGATTTTCTTAATGAGACCGATCGTGCATCTAATTCTCAAATTGGTATCCTCAATCAGCATTTTGTTCTGCGGATGACAGAGTATAGTAAAATGTATTATACTTCATTTTTCGGCTTTGTCTCATTTGCAGTCATTGAATTCTGTTTGAATTTGCGCTCTCAACTTTTCCATTCTAAATTTTCACAGTTAACTGTATTCACACTATTGTTACTCAAATTCGAAATTTCACCTTCTGTCATTGGAGTATAGAGTGATGAACTTCCTATACGTTTAGTCATCACACGATGAATTTGTCAAGACTAATGTTATCTGCTGTTTTCCACCAGACAAGCTTGGGGTCCTCACATTGATCTTCGCGACCCCAGATTATTGGCTTTTGCAGCAGCTGAGCGTCAGTTTCTGCAATCAGACTACGATGATTATGCCATAGCAAACAGTGGGACTCTGACCTGTTTCCGATCAGTTGCTATCATTGTAAGCAAACCAAAATATCTTCCGACTGACTTCTGATCTTCCGTTCTTCTGCATCTTGAACAAACATGTAAATTGTGCTTTTCTGATATTGCCAGTTGATGATGCTCTTGCTGATACGTCAAACTCTTCTGATCACGAGAGACTTTGGAGTGCTGCGGGAATCGTCAGTTTTTGTCCATGTAAGTCCACGTTGACATTTCTTCACAATCTTGAGGGAATGCATCTGTTTGTTATCGAGTGATGCATTTTCACTGTATCGTAATTTTATTGCATGATTTTCACAAACTTACTGATGCTATATATGTATGTGTGCATTATTTGGACTAGAATATTCATTTGAGTGCTGAATTATATATTATTTCAGTTGTATTTATATCAATATCTAAGATATCTCAATTTTTCTTTACCTTTTTCCAATCCAGTATCAGATTTCAGTTCTTCAGCTTGCTGGTTTTCTTCTTCCTTGCTACGTGGTCGGTCGGTCATGGTACATTGTACAATGCCGAAGGAGAAGGCAGGTTTGTTCTTGCTATTATTTCCTTCCCTTATTGCATGGTTTAAACTACATGTTACATAATATTACTGAGGTCCGGTAATACTAAGTTGTATGGAAAAGAACCAAAAAGTAGTAGACCGTAAAGTAGCACATAGTTGAGAAAGGTATATATGGGATTGAATGTAGAGATCTTATCAAAAGTAACACAATACTCTTTGTTATGTGATTTTCAATCTTGGTAAAGACATCTGTGGTTGCTACAACAGGTGAACAGTTTTTTTATACAGGATGGAAATTGGGGAAATTAATTGTTTATTCTGATTCATTGATTTTGTTTTTAAAAACAAAATGTATTAGTCTATTTTAAAAGTTTGGAGGTAACTTTAGCCGACAACTAGTCACCAATCCACCAGTCAAGATTGCCACTAGAAGGCCCCAGGTATTTCTATAATTGGGGTGTATTTTAGATGAACCCTAAAAGGGGAAACCTCTTTTTTTTTCTTGGGGGGGTGAGGATTCATGAGTTTTTCTGCACAATGAAAACAATCGATCCCCCGTGTTAAAGTGGAGTTTGGTTTCTGCAGCTCTTTTTCCTTCCAAACTACGCATATTATGCTTTGTATTAGGAGATGCATAACATTAGCACTGGTTCAACCCTGCCCCGTGGCCCCTAGTCCCACACTAACACACACACAGGCATTTTTTTTGGGCGGTTTGGAATGTGCTTGTTCTCAGATGCACGCACACATTTGTGGCTGTTGCGGAAAAAAGTCTTTCTCAAGGGATAACCAAAGGACTACTTAGATTAGATGGTTTAGATTATAAATCAATATGTCCTATGCACAACTAAAGCATCAATCCTTTGGATTCTTGGAATCCAAGTGCCAGTATGTGAGAAGCAGCTCGATTCTAAGAGCGATATGCACGACTATTCAATGTGTCTTTATTTTGCTTCTTCCGAGTCCATTCACACAAGTTGTCTAACTTCCACTCTGTGTTTCTCTATACATTAGGGTTGAAAGCAGCATGCTATGACCAATGAGCTGAGCTGAAGCCAAAGCCAAAGCCCAAGCCCATCTGGTTATACATAACAATATTTCGTGTTGAAAACAAGTTAAATGATCAAGGATTGAACGAGCCTTAACGCGACAGTTTGCTCAGAGATTAAGGTTATTCCGACGATGTTCGTGTGATTCGAGCTAGCTACCTGGTGACTCAGAAGCAAGTGTAAATGTGAATGTTTGAGTTCACTAGGTGTTTTTGCTTTCTGGCAGTATATTAGCCGATGAATCTTAATCCTGTTGTGGAATGTTTGTTCAGAATTCAGATGATAATTATATTCTCATTTTCTTAATGGAAATTGCAATGACTACCCTGCAGTCTTAATTTCTAAATATCAAGTTCAAAATTACTAAACTTGAATTTATTTGGTTAATGTTTTCTGAGGTTTTTTTTTTTAATATAATTAAGATCATGTACGATTGCTTTAGTTGGAGATTTTTATTTCAACAAATACTAGTCTTGCCCTTTATTTTAATGTAATGGAATGACAATTTTTTTTTTTTCGTTCGGCTAAACCATCATTTATATCCCAAGCTATTTACATTTTTTCAAATTAATCCCAAATTAAGATTTTTATCAATTAAATTCCTAAACTATTAAAAAACTAATCAAATATATCTTCGGATACATTTTTAGGCAAAAAATTACCTAACGATTCGACTAAATATTCAAGTCTCCTTATATTATAGCCAAATCGATCATATCTATGACATAATATTTTTATTCTAATTTTTTTAAACTCTTTTTAAGATCTGATTTTGGCCCAAAAACGTATTCGAGGATAGATTTGATTAGTGTTTAATAGTTTAGGTATTTAATTGATAAAAATGTTAGTTTGTGATAGATTTGAGAAAATTGAAATAGTTTGGGATATAAATGACGGTTTAGGCTTTTCGTTTATATATTTATGATTGTAGTGTTCAAACATAAGTTAAATTTGCCATAGATTATTAACTTGAAAGTAAAGCCTATTACGATCAACTCTTCTAAGCAAGAATTGGTAACTTTAAAAGTTTTTTAAGACATAATATATGTAGTGAAATATCAAGAAAATCAAACTATATAAATGCAAGTATGCTGTATGCAACGTATAACATTTAATTTCCTCCTCCGTAATAAATATTGTCACAAAAAGAATCCCCAAAACAAGCAGTTGCTTATCTTTTCAATAAAAACCCCAAAAGAACTAATGAAAACAATAATTGCACAAAAATTTCCAAACATAATTATGTTAGCTGTGATGATTTTCCACTAATCTTATCACCGATGGGAAGTGAAAGAGACAACATATTTTTTTTAGTCCATGCATAATCACTCTCTTTTTAAATTATAGGTAAAATATCATACACCAATTAATATTTTGTGTTTTTTTTCGTCTGAAGGAATATCAGTGTTCTTGATAATAAATAAAATGAGAATATTTAAATATATAATCATTAATACAAATAAGGTATGATGTGCAATCAATTATCATCTTCTTAAAAGGCAAAGGAAAGGACAATTTGGGGTAGGTCGATTTATATTGAAAAAAATGTACGCTGACAGTGATTTTGTCCCCCCGGCAACCTAGTCGTTTTCCAGATAATTAAATAATTACGAATGTAAATGTCATGCACTTTTATTTTGTCACTACAATTCTCATTTTTATATATCACCATTTCATTGGTAAATTCTAACTTAAAATTACATGCCCCCTATTATATCCAATCAATTTTTGTTATTTTTAATTTTTATCGGTCGGCCGATAAATTTTTTTGACATCGGACTGTCATAATAGATAGTTAAGTGTAGTAATAAATAGTTGAAGTGACACAATAAATTATTTCGGTCAGCTAAAACTTTTATTATTAGACAAAGTAAAAACAAATAGAATATACATAACCAAAATTTACGAGCTCGGGACACGTGTCGGCTGCAGAGATGGGGGATGTATTGCAGCCTTGCTGGGACGGCAAATTATACGCTACCCCCGGGTACTACCCGAAGTGTCACAATAGACCTATTGTGACACTACAAAATACCTATTGTGACATTTGGGTAATAGCCTTGGGGGTAGCATATAATTTTTCCTTGCTGGGACCTTAAGTTAGAATTTACCCCGTGCATCTTTTTTTTCCACTTGTACTTATTTCATTCTTTTTTCATATTTAAAAAACATAAAGATATTTATAACTCATATTTCTTTATTTTTTCAAAAATATTCAAAAGTTCAATGATGAAAAGATATAAAGATAATAGAAATGACAAATATGATGAAGAGGATTTTAAGAATAACAAGCAAAACTTAGTTCGTCATGATTTAAATTATGACCAAAATCATAATCAAATCCATAGAAAGATAGGACATAGAAATCCTATACAAATCGAAAAGAAAAGATAAAAAATCAATATCACTCTGGTGCTCACTACGCCTTACCTTAGTGTTGGAAAAGCTACGGTTTAAGAGGAAGAATTTAAGTCTAAAAAGGAAACAAATTAATTTCCGTAACGATAACGATGTTATTATCTATGTCAACCGCGAAGAATTCTATTTCACATTGCACCTCCCCTATTGTAGTCCTAGCAAGACTGAACTATCTTACCTTGATTTTCACACCAATTAGACTTAAGGAATGTTTCTTGCCATTACAGTAACTTATACTACTAGGGTATTTAGTTTAGATAGCATAGTAGATAGATTGAATTTACAATCCATAAATTTGAGCATTTGATTGAGTATATGATCTAAGAATGTGATTGATTAGTCTATATCTAGCAATACGTCACTGACCAAGCAAAGGTCAAGGACACCCTTCTGTAAATAACTATTGGTTAGAAACTCTTGCAGTCTTAGAGCTTGAAAAGTAGGTATGTTTCTTAAAATCCATATCTAATCTAAGATAGCGAAGCTATTTTGAGTTGAAGCTTGAGTGTTAATGCTTCACCCATCGTCAAGAATCTTTTGGAGAATTTTAAGCCCTCCAACTTGCAACGGGATGCCACAGATCACTCAAGCGAAGCAGCTGAAAACCGTACTACATTACCGTACGCGTGATCAGTCTAATCTTTGAAGTACAAGTGGTGGTGTTGTTCCTAGAATTACTCGGTGAACCGTATCAAATTACCGTGAGCTTAATTATTTGCCTTTCAGTTCAGAAGAAAATATGACGTAGAAGTTTCAGCTTTGAACATACACAAATTTCGTGTTTGCTTTGTCTTAATAGCTTTGCCATGTTTGCTTTGATATTTATTATCGTATAACTGTTTATCGTTATTCTTGTGAAATTTTAGCACATAATCAGTTTTAGTTTGCACAAGAATAACGATAAACAGTTATACGATAAGAAATATCAAAGCAAAGTGGAAATCAATATTCTCTTAATTGAAACAATTAAACAGGTGTCATGATATGCCCAATTTCTTAAGGAACTAAGCACCCGGAATTAAAAGATCTAGCCAGTCATGTTAGATAAAATTGAAAATGCAAAAAATAAAGACATTATATTGTAAAGATAAAAACTTACTGGAATTAAATTAGAAGATGTTCAACACTAATGTTGAACATTTAACAACATTTAAAACAGGGCAAAGGAAGGCCCAAAAAAAATACCCGAACTATATGCACAATCTGACCTAGACGTACGAACTATTTTTTGGCCTAAATACACACCTGCACTATTTAAAAAGTACAATCGGCCTCCTCAACTATTCAAAATATATTAAATTCACACTTTTCGTTTAACACCGTTAACTTTTCCCGTTAAATAAAATGTCCATAGATTCTTAGACCTAATTATGATTGATTCGGATGATGATACCATGTATTGTTGTATGGTTAGAAAGTCATCGTCATGGGCTTTTTAATTATACTCTCAATTTGTTAGTCGGGTCTTAAACGATAGAATGATTACGCGGAGAAATATCGATGATGAGGGTTTGTATACGAATTAAATTTTAAATCTCGATACCAATTCGATGTTGGATTTTGAAATTTAAAAAGGGGTTTGAAACTACATAGTGTGAGCTATTTGGCCTTGGTTTCAATTTGTCCGATCGGAATTCCTAAGTGATAGAATTGAGCTTGACACATTTTAATTAACGGAAAAAACTAACGGTGTTAACTTCAAGTGTCAATTTGTTCTTTTTTAATAATTTAGGAGGCCGATTGTTCTTTTTAAATAATTTAGGTGTGTATTTGGGCCAAAAAAAATTCATACGTCTAGGTAGGATTCGACATATAGTTTAGTTATTTTTTTGGCCCTTCGTCCTTTAAAACAAAAACTTACTTCATGCGGGCACAAGGCCCGAAATTGTTTGGCTGCCAAAGCAGCCTTAAAATTGGAAATGAAATATAGAAAGTAAAGTGCTGAAAATTGTAAAAGACGAGGTGTTCTGTTTCAAAAAACAAGCTAGCTTAAATAGAGACATTTCAAATTTCAAATTCCCCCGATAGGCAGGGTTTTCAACCTCTTCCAGATTTGTTGTGCATGCTTCATTTTGACTGGATAAGCTTATTTTCAAGTTTGTTGGCTTGATTCCTGAGAATTCAGGGATTCACTTTATCTTCACTCGCTAATCTCGATCTCAATCTCCAGTGATCTTTATCTGCCCCCAACAACCTCCAAACTTGATCCAATTTGCACCAGCTTATCCATATCAACAAATCTCTGATTTTTCCTCAAATGCCCTTTCTGCCGCCTTAGTCAAATCTGCACGAGTGTTGTGGACACGACATCATCTAGTTAGTTCGATCATTGTCTGATATGGTCACACTGCTTCCATTTTGTTAGGATCTTACTGAAGAAGTTTACGGGTGCCTTTTAAGCTTTGATTTCATTGAAAAATGTAGGTAAAATGCCTTTTTCCCCATATTCAACTCTTATCATGCCCAAATCACTTTCCTAATTCTTTTCCAACACAAAAGACTCTAAAAATGGACATTTATATAGACTAAAATACCCAGAAAAATACGAAATAAATGGACTTATCATCTACCGAAACCACTAAAAGTACCGATGGGTGTGAATTACATCATCATCATGTACCAAGCTTGTGAGTAAGCTTTACGACAGTGGGGCAAAAGTAGTCTTGGACCCACACGGTGCGCTTTTAAGATTAACTACTACAAGCACCTCGTGACAGGTATTATTATTATTATTATTATTATTATTATTATTATTATTATTATTATTATTATTATTATGCTTCATTGAGGGGAAAATGATATTTTTGATACCTTATGTTTGGTCTTTTATTAATTTTGGTACTCTATGTATTATATTAGCCGAAATAATACTCTAGCAATACATTATACATGTAATACTCCAATCCAGGAAGAATAGTGATAAGCGACCGGTGTGCTACTAGGAAATGGGGGAAGAGAGTGTTGTATAAAGATAATTATAGAAATAGGGTTAGTGCCCCAAATATTTGGGTAGCATAACCTCTATAACTGGAAATAAAAACCACGCACTAGGGTGTTCCTCAGCCCAAATCTTTTTTAAACATTTTCAGGTTGAGAGACAGGCTGGAGAATGACGGAGCTGAGGCGATGTACTTGCTGTTATATGCTTACTTTTTCTGTATTATTTAGAGATTCTAGATACTCTAAATCAATTAAGTACTTGAAATAATTTACTTAAGTTGAAACGATGCTATGTGCTTGTTCCATACACTCTGATATAACATGTCTTCAATTGTTTGAAGCATGTTATGGTTTCTGCATTACGCTAGTATGTGCATATACAATTGTTTGGTGAGATGAGTTCCCTTTGATGATTTATTCAAGTTCCCTCTGTGCACCTTAGACCATCTCCAACCAAACTGCAAAATGAGATTTGCAGTTAATAAGCTGCTCCAATCCACCTCCAAACCCAACACCATTTTGCTGTAAAACCTCAAATGTGAACAGTCTATACCCAAATATGCAGATGTATTGTTCATCACTGCATATTACTTTTTCAAGAATCTGAAATTGCAAAATAGTCCTTCTTAATTCTTTCTTCTCATTTTCATTCATTCAAAGTTTTAACAGCAGCAAGAGAGGAGACCCGCCCCGCAACCCACCGAGCAGTCGCAGCAGCAGCAGCCTCCACCACCGCAAACCACTAAACCGCAAACTGTGACCACCACCCCCTCCATCACATCCGTCTCTCCATCATCTTCACTCCCATCGTCTATAACCACCACTTCATTCCCCCCCCTTTTCAGCCTTCGATTCTATGGAAGATTGAAGAGAGAAGGGTGAAGATTGAAGAGTCAACACGTTGATTTTTCTCCATATTTCACGAAGCCAAACCAAGGTTTGAGATTAGGGCTTTTTTCCCCAATCCCTCACAACAACCAATTCTCAAGGAGGCGCTCAAGGTATACAACCTGCTATCTCATCTCTGGGATTTTGACTTTTCTTTTTTCACTATCTAGCATACACTCCAATGCTAATGTTGTTGTCTGCTATCTATCTTGTATGATTTGGTTTCAATTTGGCTTATTTTTTGGGGGGGATTTTAATTGGCTATGCTAAGAAGTTTAATTAGTCATTTTTCACACTAGCAATATTCAATGTTCAGTTTGAAACAAATTTTGCTCGCAATTTCTTATCTTTTAGAATGTGAATGATTGTAGATGATAGAGATGACAAAGGATCTGTGGTGAAGATTGATTCTGATTTAGATGGTAATGGCTTGGATGATGATGTTGATTTTGTTGAGGACGACTTAGAATGTGAATGTTGATATGGAAGAGGGTTTTGCAGGGTTTTAGGTGTGACATGCCACCTAAAACCGTGATGCCTATAAAAATGTTTATTGGGCCTATCTTTTCTTTTGTTGTCTGCTTTTGCCTTTCTTCAAAGCCACACTCTATGATCGACATTGAACGACAAAGTGATTGTGGGTTGCCTTTCACTTTTGCATCTTGTTTAGTGTAGAAGCGGTTTTTCAGCATTTCTGCTTGCTTATAGGCTGTTTGTAGAATTGCCTGAGAGACTTATTCATAACTTGGAATTGTGGAAGGTATAGGTCAGTTCTTGATTCTAAGTGCATTATTACTTTTGCAAGATGGGTTTTTGTTTTCTATTGATTTCTCAATTATGTTGATGTGTCTTGGAGGTTTTGGAGAACTTGGAATTGTTGTGCAAATCTTGTTTCTGTCCTTTCTTTGTTGAAATTTTGAGTTGCGAGTTTTCTTGATGAGAATTGCTTCATTCTGTGGACTTTTTTAAAGGGTTTGAATGTTATCTTGAGAATTTCTTAAAGGGATTCAATGTTATCTTAATAATTCTTAAAAGAAAATGTACTCTTGGCAATGAATAAAAGGGCTGTTGGTGGAGTTTCGGAATGTTATTGGGAAAAAAGAATTATCGTAGCTCAATTTTTTAATTTTCCCTGTTGACCTACTGGTTTTGTCTCTGATTTTGTTTGCTGCTTTTCAAGATTGGGATGGGATTCTGGTTGTCCACACAGTAGTTTACATATAAAAGAGGGAAAGCATTCTATGTTGCTTTTCGGTCGTTTTATTTTTCTTTTCATTTATCTATCCCACAAATCCCTCTCTCGCAGGAAGACAAACTTCATCTTTAAGTTATTTCCTGCAGGGACCAAATGTTTGATATTCTAAGCAGTGCTGCTAGTTATATGTTATGCTTCTTCAAAGTTTGTAATTGGGAAAGCTCACCTGCTTGCAAACCTTGGATCTATCTGGCAACCACTTCGTACAGTTTCTCCAATATTGTGTGACATAGAAGAATTAAAAACCAAAACAATGATATTAAAATAGATAAAACATATTCCAATATTGAAAATGGGAATACATTACATATGATAAAATTACACTAACCAACATTCAAATAAAAACATGACAAATTGCAAAATAAGATAAAATGAGAAAACATAGAGGAATTACTTAAAAAAACATGACAAACCACAATTCGAGAACAACAGGCGGTGGAAATAGTTTAATAATTTGGTAAACCAGAGCTAGATCCTCCAATATTGTCGAAATATTGGTTTATTTTACCCATGGTAAAAGGATCTTCCGGATCTTGTTGTTGTAGAGCTCTTTTTTGCAAAATTTGACGTTGTTGTGCTTCAAATTGTGCACGGATTTGTGGATAATTTATGGCACTCATATCTTGCAGCAAAATATTATTTTACGCCATTATTTCTTTAAGTGTGTAGTTCTTATATTTAATATCTTTGTGCTGCCTTTGAATTTCCACATGTTGTTCCATATGTGTATTTGACTTCTTCATTTCCTTCACGAGCTGCTTATTTTCTTTTTGCATAATGTTGATGAACGATGACACTTCAACCTCTTTCTTTCATTTTAACTTGGCTTTCTTCACCCCAATAGGCCATTCTGATGGAGAACCACCAAGAATAATATCATCACTTTCTAAGTTTAAATCAAATGAAGAGATTCCGATAGATGCTTGTGTATCAGAAGCTAGATTTTCCGAGTCAGAAGATGGAATCCTTAAAGATGGTCTCTTAACACAATCCTGAAATTTTTAAAAATCTTTAATAAGATCCTGTTGAGTATGACGTGTTTCAGATGATGTTATCACTTTGTTTGATAACATCGCAATCAATGTCGTATCTAATGTTGTTCCGTCATTCTTTTCACATCGAGTATAACACTCGGAACATTAATCTTATCCTTTCCTAGTATTTTGGATTAATTTATTTTAAATTAATCTGAATAAATTGTGATTTTTGTCACATATCATTTTCCACATTTTTAGGGATTTATTAGATATTTTATTTTGATTTAAAACGTGGATAATGTTTGATTTTGACTTGTTCAAAATCTGTTCCGGATTTCCTGGGGACGTGATGTTCCCACTCCTTCTTGGACACTAACTATTGCAGAAGATCGTGGGTCACTGGAGTAACCGCTACTATTGCACGATATTGAAGAACATTTGCCATGCAATGCAGAAGACGGTTATCTCAAGTCCACTTCAGCAATGGGTAGTGGAAGGCGGTTGATTCAAGTCCAAGTCATCTAGGATCGTGAGGCAACTGCCAAGACAAGATGGAGGAAGTATTTAAGGTCTCCTTAGACCTTAAAATCATTTATGCAAGCAGGTTATCACCGTGGTTTGTGAGAAGCTCTGAATCTTGCATCTAGTGTCATCTCTGAAATCCAAGACATCTTCCCAGACATCGGCCTAGTGTCCCAATTAGCTGGAGACTTTCATTCCAGTTGTGTGTGTAGGTTAGATAGTCAACTTTGAGAAGTCTAGGATTTAGAGTGACTGATTGTAATCTATCTATGTGTTTAGATAGGTTTGTTTTTGAGTGATTATTCGAGTGAGTGAAGCTAGGATAGTCCTTTGTATGTTTTATGTTGTGTTGTTAAGGGAGTGAACCGAGACAACATCTGCATTGTTTTGTTTATCACTTATGATAGTGAATTTCGCCTTGAGGCAATCACACACTGTAAGGAGTGTGATTTAAAATTTATTTTGTGTAAAGTTCTGTTTACGTTTCCGCTGCATGTTGAAGGCAATGTGGTAACACTAGCTTCAACATTTCATTTAACTTTGCTATTTACATCCGTAATTCACATTGTTTCAGGCAATAAATTTTAACAAGTGGCATCAAGAGCCGGTACTTGACACACTAAGTACTCGATCCGGTGTTGCTTGAAATCTGTGATGGATATTCAGATTAATCAATGTCGTCCTCCTGCTCTAGATAGCAATGGTGATAATTATGTCATGTGGAAATCTCGAATGAAGATTTACATCAAATCTATCGATGAAAGAGCATGGATGGCGGTCATTGAATAATGGAGTCCTCCTAGGATAGAAGGTCCAAATGGTGATTTTGTGTTAACACCAGAATCCCATTGGACAAATGATAAGAGAACAATCTCAAATTTTAATGCTCGCGCTCTGAATGCGATTTTTGTTTCAGTTGATGTTCCATGCTTCAAGATGATTTGCAACTGTGTTACGGCATATCAAGCATGGACCATTCTTCAGGAACATTGTGAAGGGTCTGCCAGTGTGAGAAAGACCAAACTAAGGCTGCTCACATCCAAGTTTGAAAATCTATGTATGCTTGAAGATGAAACTATTTCATCTTATGTTGGAAAATTGTGCGAGATCTCAAATCAATCGATCGCTCTTGGGAGTCCAATTTCTAATGAGAACATGGTTAGCAAGCTACTTCGAACTCTCCCAGAAAGATTCAATATGAAAATTTCTGCAATTGAGGAAACACATGATGTGGGGAAGCATGAGCATGAGTGAAGCGGTCAGCATTCTGCTAACATTTGAGATGGACCTGCAAAACCAGAAAGTAAACTCAACTTCAAGGGGAATTGCTCTCCAGACAACAACTGTATCATCTGATGTTCATGGTGATGTTGACGGTTTTCAGGAAATCAACGAAGAAGAAAAGTTGAGTGTCGCACTCTTAACAAGGAAATTCAACTCACTTATCCGGTCCATGAAGAAAAGCCCCCCAAATATTAAACCTCGGCGGCTGTTTGACCCTTCATCCTCATCAACATCAAATTCTGGAAGATCAAATGTCAAGAAGGAAGTTGTTGACACTGGGAAAGACATTGATTCAGTTCAATGTAGAGCATGCTATGGGTATGGACATTATTCAAATGAATGTCTAACAACACGAAGAAGACAAAGAAATAATTTTAATACTGTTCTCAGTGATGATTCTGATGCTGAAAATGATTCAGATCAGAGAGTGTTGTTTATCAATGTCATGGAAGAAGATGAACAGATTATTGATGCTCTGAATGATATTGATGAATTTGACGAACTTGACATTGAAAAATGTGAAGTTGAAGATGAAGTTCTTCCAGATGTTGAAGCAGAAGCTACTGAGATTTCACCCAATACAACGAATTGGTATGAAATGACTCTTCTGGATGAATTCAATTATGCTTCCGAAATCAGAGAACATGATCCACATGAAGAACAACCCACTGCCTCACTTCAAGAGCTCAACAATGTTGTGAATGAAGTATGCACTCAATGGACAACTCAAACAAAAGAGCTGAGATTTCTCATGGAAGAAAATCAGTTTCTAAGAGGAAAGGTTGTAAGTCTGGAAATTAGACTTACCAGGAGTGATGCTGAAATCAGCAAACTAAAGAAGGAAGTAGAAGACACCTCAAGAACATTTCAGAAGTGGAATCAGTGAACGAATGTCCTAAATGAAGCCCTAATATTGGGATAGATAGACAGAGCTGGACTGGGATTTTCTAATAAATCCTCCATGTCTTTCTCAAACAACAATGTTGTTCAGTTTGTGAAATGTAACAATTCAAGCACAACTACAAGGAATAATATTGAAGATGATGATCAGAAGCAATGTAAGGGCTCAAAGGTGCGGAAATATGTGTGCCATTACTGTCAGAAGCCTGGCCATATCAAACCATATTGCTTCAAGTTTCACGATGATGTTACAACTGGGAGAACAACATCAGGGATCACATCCAAGAACAAGAATCCGAAGAAGTCCAAAAAGATGAAGATTACATGCAATGTTGTATACACATCACTGAAGGCCAACATTGCCGGAACATGGTACTTTGACAGTGGATGTTCTCGATACATGACCGGCAATAAGAAGTTTCTTGAGGATTATACCACTACAAAGAAAGGCAACGTCAGTTATGGAGAAGGAGCTCAAGGAAACATTGTTGGAAAAGGTACATTAAATGTCAAACATTTCCCTAAGCTTCAGAATGTCCTACATATTTAAGGATTGACGGCCAATTTGATCAGTATTAGTCAGTTGTGTGACGATGGTATGCATGTCAAGTTTGATAAAAATACTTGTGAAGTGTTTGACAAACACGACAAATGTATAATGTTTGGGAGCCGTGCATCTGACAATTGCTACCATGCTGACAAAGATGAAACCTGAAACATGACTGTAAATGATGAAACAAAGCTGATTCATTAAAAAATCGGTCATGTGAGCATGGTAAATTTGAAAAAGCTGATTGTGTCTGATGCTGTTCATGGCCTACCAAAACTGAATGTTGATCATGATGTTGTATGTGGTGCCTGCCAAAAGGGAAAACAAACCAGAATCCCTCACAAAAGGCTGGGTGGTTGTCAACCAACAAGATGTTTTCAACTCTTACACATGGACATCATAGGACCAGTCGATACAAAGAGTGTGAGTGGTAAGAGTTTCATCCTTGTCATTGTTGATGATTTCTCAAGGTATACTTGGGTTGAATTTCTTCAGGAAAAATCTGAAACATTCAAAGTCTTCAAATGATTCTGCCGCACAATGTGTTTGCAATTTGACACCAACATTGCATGCGTCAGAACAGATCATGGAAGAGAATTTGAAAATGCTGTATTCGATGACTTTTGTGAAAGGTTAGGAATACTCCATGAGTATTTAGCTCCCAAAACTCCAGAACAAAATGGAGTAGTGGAGAGAAAAAATCAAACTCTGCAGAAAATGTCATGTGCAATGTTACAGGCTAAAGGGGTTTCAAAGAAGCTGTGGGCTGAAGCTGTTAACAAAACCTGTCACATCGGGAACAAAGTCTATCTTCGACCAGGAAGAAAAGAGACACCTTATGAGCTTCTAAGAGAAAGAAAGCCAAATCTCAAATGTTTCCATGTGTTTGGATGTGTCTACTACATCCTGAATGGCAGAGACTATCTTGGAAAGTTTAACTCTAAAAGTGACAAATGATTGTTCTTGGGATATGCTCAAAACAGCAGAGCATATCGTGTTCTTAACTTAAGAACTAAAGTTGTGCAAGAATCTATCAATGTTGTATTTGATGATCTTGCAGGCCTGACAACTAGATCTGAGGAAGATGATGTGTCATTTCTCCTCCATGAACCAGACGTTGTTGATAAGGAGCCTAGTGAAACTGCCAAAAGTCCTATGAGAAGTCCTGATGTCAAATCCAATGCTTCATCTCCCTCAGCAAAGGAATCAACATCACCTCGAACACCAGACTCGGACTCCTTCTCTGAAAGCGATGATGACCAACTTCCACTAGCTCAGTATGAACCAAGACATGATCCTCCAAGGAGAATCACAAGAGATCACCCAAATTCCCAAATCATCGGTGATGGATCTCAAGGAGTCAAAACCAGAACAAAGAGCTCAGCCGATGTTGCTGAATTGGTTAAACAGGTTTGTATGTCATCAGTCATTAACCTTGTGTCCATTTCATGCTTTCTATCTAATGTTGAACCTAAAAATTTCAAAGAAGCTCTAAAAGAGGAATTCTGGATAGAAGCAATGTATGGTGAGTTGATTCAGTTTGTTCGAAATAATGTATGGGAATTGGTTCCAAGGCCTAAAAATAAAAATGTAATTGGAACCAAATGGATTTTTAAGAACAAGACTGATGAGTCTGGTAATGTGGTCAGAAACAAAGCCAGGCTAGTGGCTCAAGATTATACTCAAGTAGAAGGCATAGACTATGATGAAACATTCGCTCCTGTTGCTAGAATAGAGTCTATCCGTCTCCTACTTGCCATTATTTGCCACATTGGGTTTTACATTGCATCAAATGGATGTCAAAAGCGCCTTTCTGAATGGCATTTTGAATGAGGAAGCCTATGTTGAACAACCAAAAGGCTTTGAATGTCATGAAAAACCAAACTATGTGCTGAAACTACACAAGGCTTTGTATGAGCTTAAACAAGCTCCTAGAGCTTGGTATGCTCGCCTTACGAAGTTTTTAATTGACTTTGGCTTTTCAAGAGGCGTGGTTGATAAAACATTATTTATCAAAAGGATTCACAAACACATTACTATTGCACAAATCTATGTTGATGATATTGTGTTTAGATCCACTTGTTCTAACCTCCTCAGTGAGTTTGTTGATGCAATGTACAACACATTTGAGATGAGTATGGTCGGTGAATTGGCCTACTTCCTTGGTCTCCAAATCAATCAAGATAAAGATGGGATTTTTATATCCCAAAGCAAGTATGCCAAAAATCTGATCAAGCACTTCGGACTTGAAGCTGCAAAGCCTATGAAGACACCAATGGGATCCTCTGAAAAACTAAGCAAAGACGATATTGGAGTCAATGTTGACCCAACAATGTATAGAGAAATGATTGGAAGCTTGTTCTACTTGACTGCCAGCAGACCTGATATCATGTTCAGTGTTGGAGTATGTGCTAGATACTAAGCTCAACCCAAGGAGTCTCACTTGAAAGCTGTCAAAAGAATAATTTGATATGTTGATGGTACAGTCGACTTTGGAATTAGGTATTGTAAAAATACAAACACCAGTCTTATTGGATATAGTGATTCAGACTGGGCAGGTGATGTTGATGATAGGAAGAGCAAAAGTGGTGGCTGTTTCTTTTTGGGGAGCAATATGGTTTCTTGGTCAAACAAGAAACGAAATTGCATCTCCTTGTCAATAGCTGAATCTGAATATGTTGCAGCCGCTAGTTGTTGTGCTAAGTTGGTGTGGTTGAACCAAATGATGAAGGACTATGGCATGACAAGCTCATCACTTACCTTGTTGTGTGATAATGCCAGTGCTATTGAAATTTCTAAGAATCCTGTTCAACATTCACGCACTAAGCATATCGACATTCGGCATCACTTTATCAGAGACTTGGTGGAAAAAGAAATCATAAACATCAAGTATATATCCACTGAGAATCAAACAACAGATATTTTTACCAAGCCCCTTGATTTTGAGAGATTTTCTGCTTTGAGAAAGTCTCTTGGAATGTGCTCTGTTTAATTAGATCTTTATGTTTACTGATGTTGGACTCGATGTGAGTTTGTTTTTATCAACATCAGTTGTTTATCTTATTTTTTTATTTATTTATTTTTTCCTTTTAAGTAAAGTTCAAGGTTTACTTAATGAAATTATGGTTTATCTGCTCGTATTTTAACAAAATCAGCTACTTGAAATTATGTATCTGTGTTTGTGAATGAAATGATCTTGACCTTAAAAAGGTAAACTATAAAAAATTTGGGTTTATTTCATTCATTGTTTGTAAATATTGTAGCTGATGTTGTGGGCAAGATTGCAGAGAAACTATTTTCTTCAGAAAATATATGCCTAGAATTATATTTTTTTTTTGTGGTTTCCATCTTTTATTCATTTATATATAAAAAAAAACAGAAACTATTTTGGGGCCCATAAAGATTCACTTTTTGAATTTTTATGATAAATACACGTTTTGATATGGTGTATCCCTATCCACTAGTTTTGTTTTATTTAAATATTTTCTTTGATAAGGAAAATAGAAAAAGTGGGTGATGTGACATGAGGCTGTTCTGATTTTTAAGAGTGAGAAAGTATAGCAACCCTTATTTGGAATTTTGTTTATTTTATTTCTCTCACTCTCCCCTTTTCGAAAAACCCTTTCGTCTCCCACGTCTGCTTTTCTCTTCTCAAAATCTTTCAACTCATCAATGGCGGATCCCAAAGATTTCAGCACATAATTTATGGTTTGTGATAGTTTATGTTGAAAATGTTTTCAACATTATGATGGTGTTCACATGTTCTTAATATGTGATGATTGTTATGTTGAGTATGCTCTCAACATTTAGTGTCTGTACAGGGGTAAATACCCACTAACTTTGTATATCATGTATAGGGGATTATACCCACTAACTTTGTATATTATTTTACAGATAATAACTTAAGGGGGAGCAGACCTTAAGGGGGAGTTTTTGAAACTCCAATATTTTTTATCGTATTCCACTGCGGCTCTAATCATGTATATATTGAGCTTTATGTTTTGTGCAGAAAGGATAAGTTTAAGGTGGAGATTGTTGAGTATGACATGTTCCAGATGATGTTATCACTTTATTTGATAACATCACAATCAATGTCGTATCTAATGTTGTTCCGTCATTCTTGTCACATCGAGTATAACACTCGTAACATTAATCTTATCATTTCCTAGTATTTTGGATTAATTTATTTTAAATTAATCTGAATAAATTATGATTTTTGTCACATATCATTTTCCATGTTTTTAGGGATTTATTAGATATTTTATTTTGATTTAAAACGTGGATAATGTTTGATTTTGACTTGTTCAAAATCTGTTCTGAATTTCCTGGGGACGTGATGTTCTCACTCCTTCTTGGACACTAACTATTGCAGAAGATCGTGGGTCACTGGAGTAACCGCTATTATTGCACGATGTTGAAGAACGTTTGCCACGCAATGCAGAAGACGGTTATCTCAAGTCCACTTCAGCAATGGGTAGTGGAAGGCGGTTGATTTAAGTCCAAGTCATCTAGGATCGTGAGGCAACTGCCAAGACAAGATGGAGGAAGTATTTAAGGTCTCCTTAGACCTTAAAATCATTTATGCAAGCAGGTTATCATCGTGGTTTGTGAGAAGCTCTGAATCTTGCATATAGTGTCATCTCTGAAATCTAAGACATCTTCCTAGACATCGGCCTAGTGTCCCAATCAGCTAGAGACTTTCATTCCAGTTGTGTGTGTAGGTTAGATAGTCAACTTTGAGAAGTCTAGGATTTAGAGTGACTGATTGTAATCTATCTGTGTGTTTAGATAGGTTTGTTTTTTAGTGATTATTCGAGTGAGTGAAGCTAGGATAGTCCTCTGTATGTTTTATGATGTGTTGTTAAGGGAGTGAACCGAGACAACATCTGCATTGTTTTTGTTTATCACTTATGATAGTGAATTTCACCTTGAGGCAATCACACACCGTAAGGAGTGTGATTTAAAATTTATTTTGTGCAAAGTTCTGTTTACGTTTCCGCTGCATGTTGAAGGTAATGTGGTAACACTCGCTTCAACATTTCATTTAACTTTGCTATTTACATCCGTAATTGACATTGTTTTAGGCAACAAATTTTAACAGATCCCATACATGCTCGTATTTCCAACTTGCTTTGTAATTCACATCTTCCCTGAACAACACTTTACCTTGTCGCATCTGCATATAGTTATAAATAATTAATTTCATAAGGAATATTAATTTCTACAATTTAGAATATAATTACTTTTAGTACTTACAGTATTTTCATTTGACGCACCGCTTGGATGTCTCTCTTTAATTTTTCTTATGCATGCATGAAGTTTTCTTATTGCTTTCTCGATTGTTTGAATTCGAGACTGGCAAGATCTTCTTGTACGAGGATCACACTCTTGAGGTCTTTCATTGTTGTAGCATTCTTTAACATGATCCCAAAATCAATCTTGTGATTGATACACACCAACTATTGAATCTTGAGACTTATCCATGTAAGCTCGACACAAGATGATGTCTTCATCATGGGAAAAGCTAGCAGATCGAATAGACATTCTACAAAGAAAGTAAATACAATAGATATTTAGTTGTAAATTCACCTAGAAGACCATACCTCTATTTATATACACAATTACAATATTCTCACATTTCCCAATCCCCTAAACCAATCTTACAAGATTATGACTATTCTCTTACAAGATTCCCATACTTTTTACTTTACAAGATTCCCACATTTTCCAATCCATGATGAAAATGACTACACTCTTACACTCTCATTCAACCCATGATGAAAATGACTACACTCTTACACTCTCATTCAATCCATGATGAAAATAGATTAGATTTGTACATATACACGTGTGCATGTTTGTAGAAATATTTGATTATTGTTGAAACCGTTTGGTTTGTTGTTATTTTGGATATTGATTTTGTTTTGTCTTTCTTGGTTGATTGTGCAGGAAGTAAATTGGTTGAGATGTTCTAGGAAAATCTGTTGTGTTTGACCATGTCAAAGGTTGATAGAGTCAAGATAAAGCTGTTGCTGAAGTTGAGGGTGGTTGGCCGAGAATCTAGGAATGGAGATCATGGAGAGATAAAGCGGTTATTTGGAGTAGAGACCAAGTTATTATTTTTGTATAAATAGGGATCAATTGTATAGAGTTAGACACGAGTTTTTAGAGAGTATATTCAGATATTACAAAGATCACTTTTAGTATTTACTGATTTCTACTAGAGTTAGTTAAGACAACTTTAGTCACGACCTTCTGCGAAGGAAGAGATAAAGTGTCTTAATATTTAGTGAGAATTTATCTAGTAGTGTTTTTGTAATTCACGTATTCGTATAGTGAAGTTTTGCCCTGAGGCACTTCGCGAGATTATAGAAATATAATCTTGTGAAATTTTTAATCCATTGTCTGTTTCTATATTTCCGCTACGTATACAAAGTTGTCTCAACTTCAGATACAACTTTGATCACAACTCTGTCAGAAATTGAGAGTTCGATTTCTTCAATTGGTATCGAGAGCAGACACTTGACACACTAAGTGGTGATTCTGTTTTTGTAAAGCACAATGGATTGCATGAACCCGTTGTTCAACAAACCTCCTATTCTGGATGACATGAACTATTCCTTCTGAAAAGTTCGAATGAGATCATGCATCAAATCGATTGATGCAAGAGCATGGAATGTCATACAAAAGACATAGACGCATCCTAAGACCGTGGATGCTGATGGAGACTCATACCGCACCCCTCCATCAGAGTGGACCAGGGAACAAAATGAAGAAGCTACATATAATGATAAGGCACTCAACGCAATTCAATCCTCCTTAGATGTTCAAATGTTCAAACTCATAAGAAATTGTGAGTCGGCCAAGGAAGCATGGGATATACTTCAGCAACATTGCAAAGGTGATGTTGGAATTAAAGAATCGAGGCATCGGATTCTTACCATGAAATTTGAAAACATGAAAATGGAGGATGATGAAACCGTTGGAGACTATTGCAACAAGCTGCTTGAGATAGCAAATGAATGCACTAATCTTGGTGATCCGATCACCAACAAAAGGTTAGTCTCAAAAGCTTTGAGGACACTAACACCTCGTTTTAACATGAAGGTTGTTGCAATTGATACGGCTTCGAATACTGGATGCCTGGACTTTACTAAACTAATGAATGATTTGAAGACCTTCGAGATGGAATTGAATGAAAAAGGTGGACATAAGAAGAAGGGAATTGCCTTGACTGTCGGGAAAACTTCAAAGTCAACTTCATCTTATGATGAAGAAGAGGATGAAGATCTTGAAGAAATCAATGAAAAGAATCCTGATTATGCTTTTCTTACCAGAAGACTTAACACTCTCATTCGAGCTAGCAAAGAGAAACAACAAAAGGGAGGTGGTGAACAACGCAAGCCTCGCAATGATTCTTCCGGATCCTTGGTTCTCTATGAAAGATTGAACACACCTGGAAATGAACCAAAGATCATGAAGCGTGCTGCATCAGATCACTTTAGGCCAAAGAAAGTGAAAGATTTCTCCACTGTTCAATGTTATGAGTGCAAAGGCTATGGGCACTTTGCTAATGAATGTGCCAACACTTTTAGAAAACTTGGAAAGCCTGTCACATTCCTATCACTTAGCGACAGTGAGCTAGACACTTCAGGAATATTTGTGGAAGAAATCTCAGATGACGCAACCAACGAGCACGCAGCCTTAACTGCAGTATGTTCTGAAATGGTTAATTCAAAGCTCACAGAAGTTGAGATAACTTCTGACAGGTATGATGAGTCCTATTATGAAACTCTTTTCTGTTTCAATACAATAATAACTACTGCAGATGAGAAAGAAGAAGTTACTGAGGAAGAAACTCTGGAGTTGCTAATAAAGTTGCAGGAACTCTACAAGGAGTTGTATGCTAAGTGGATCAAACAATGTAAGGAAATTGAGTCACTCAATGAGGAATCCACTAGTCAGAAGGCGTCTCTTGCAAAGTTGGAAGTAATGTTGACAAAGAAAGATGCAGAGATTGATAATATGAGGATTCAACTCAATCTTGCTAAGAAAACTTTCAAAAAGCTCAACACGGGTACTTCCAAACTTGATGAAGTTCTTACCCAAACTCAGGTAACTTCTCATAGCATAGGTTATGACAAAACTGTAAAGACTGCCTTTACTCAAATCATGTCCACCAATGGCAAACCTTTTGTGAAAGCTCAAGAAGCACAACCCACCTCATCAGTAAGTAAGAAGTGTAGGAGATTTGTTTGTCACTATTGTTTTCTCCCTAGGCACATAAAACATTTCTACCATAGGTTTTTGCAAGAACATAAAAAGGAGATCCATTTGAGGACACAAACCTCAAAATCAGGTTTTTCAGTCAAAGGTGACAGAACCAGTAATTTGGTTTGGAAACCCAAAGCTATCTCCAAAGACACCTGCAAAGTTATCTTCACTGCATCAGTAGCTGATGATTCAACAACTTGATACTTTGACAGCGGGTGCTCTCGTCACATGACTGGATCTCAATGTTATCTGTCTAACTACCAGAAGATCAATGGCAGCGAAGTTACCTTCGGGGGAGGAACGAACGGCAAAATTTTAAGACATGGAATCTTGAACAGTCCTGGACTTCCAAAGCTGGCCAATGTATCACACGTTCAAGGTCTTACAGCAAACCTCATCAGTATCAGCCAGCTCTGTGATGACAACTTCACTGTCATCTTCGATAGGCAAAGTTGTACTGTGGTTGACACTGATGGCAAACATGTAATCTCTGGGGTAAGATCTTCTAATAATATTTATGAAACTAAAAGAAAAGGTTGTTTGAGTGCACAGGTTAATGATGTACACCTTTGGTATCAAAAATTAGGTCATACAAATTTCCGCAACATGGAAAACCTTTAGAGACTCAATGTTGTTCTTGGAGTGCCAAAGTTGAACATATCAAATCCAAGATTGTGTGGAGAATGTCAAAAAGGAAAGCAAGTCAAAGTCTCGCACCCTGTTGTAACAACTTCCGAGAGACCTTTTGCTACACAAAGCTGCTTTGAATTGCTTCACATGGATCTTATGGGGGCCAGCAGAGGTAGAAAGCCTTGGAGGTAAATGGTATTCATTTGTGATTGTCGATGACCTCTCCAGGTACACTTGGGTAAAATTTCTAAGTGACAAAGGTGAAACCTATGATGCTTTCTTAGAATTATATGCTAAGGTTAGAAACTTCTACCATTCTTACGTTAAAAGAATTAGATCTGACCATGGTAGGGATTTTGAAAATCTTCAACTCCTAAACTTTTGCATAAAAGAAGGCATTCATCATGAATATTCTGCTCCTAAAACACCCCAGCAAAACGGAGTGGCCGAAAGGAAAAATAGAACTCTGCAAGAGATGGCCACTGTCATGTTGCATTCTAAGAAGTTGTCCAAACGTTTTTGGGCTGAAGCTTTAAACACTGCATGCTATGTAAGTAATCGTGTAAACTTAAGAACCGGAACCACTATGACGTCATATGAAATTCTAAATGGTAGAAAACCCAACCTAAAATACCTGCATGTTTTCGGTTGTGTTTGCTACATTTTGAATAATAGGGATTATCTGTTCAAGTTTGATCCCAAGAGTGATAAAGGTGTGTTTATTGGTTATTCGCTTAATAGTCATGCTTACTGTGTCTATAACCTCAGAACAAAAACTGTTATGGAAAGTGTTAATGTAAGATTTGATGATTTTGTCAGCCTATACACTCCTGAAGAAGATACTAACGATCTGATTGAGATACAGGGAAGGACAGGAAAGACCACTGAGATAGAAGGAAGAGTCAACACTGAAGTTGAGCCCACTTCAGAGACAGATGAGGATACAACTACAGAAGGATCTGGATCAAATTCCCACTTAAACGAGTCAGAATTTTCAGAAGTAGTTCAGGGAAGTACCAGAAGAGACCCACCGAGCAAGATTTGCAAAGATCATCCAATTGATCAAATCATTGGAGATGTACACGAAGGGGTCAGAACTAGAGGTAAAACTCCTATTAACTACAAAGAAATGGTAAGGATGGTTTGCATGTCGTGTGTAATTAATGAAGTTGGTGATGTTGTCTTCTTATGCATGGTTGAACCCAAAAATGTAAATGAGACATTAAAAGATGAGTTTTGGATAAGTGCCATGCAAGCCGAGCTACTTAAGTTTGTTAGAAACAAAGTCTGGACACTTGTGTCTAGACCTTCTGGGATAAACGTGATAGGAACTAAGTGGATATTTAAAAATAAAACTGATGAATTTGAAAATGTCATTAGAAATAAAGTCTGCTTAGTTGCCCAAGGTTATACTCAAGTAGAGGGGATTGACTACGATGAGACTTTTGCTCCCGTTGCACGAATAGAATCCATAAGGTTACTTTTTGCTATTGCATGTTATCTTAACATTACTCTTCATCAAATGGATGTTAAGGCAGCATTTCTTAATGGAGTACTAGAAGAAGAAGCTTACGTGGAACAACCCAAAGGTTTTGAAGACCCAATTAATCCAAGTCATGTGTATAAATCACATAAAGCGTTATACGGACTTAAACAAGCTCCAAGAGCTTGGTATAGTCGGTTAACCGAATTCTTGCTTGAGTTTGGATTTTCTAGGGGTCATGCTGATAGAACTTTATTCCTCAAGAAAGAAAAAGACTTGCTTACGATCGCTGAAATCTATGTCGACAATATAGTGTTTGGATCGACAAGTGAGAAAGCTTTGAAGGAATTTGTTGAAGCAATGTCCACGACTTTTGAAATGAGTATGGTCGGTGAGCTTAGCAATTTTCTTGGACTTCAAGTCAAGCAAAAGGACAATGGCGTTTTCGTCTCACAGACAAAATATGTCAAGAATCTTATTAAGAAGTTTGGTTTGGAAAATGCTAAACATATGAGAACCCCCATGAGTACGACTGAAAAGCTGTCAAAGGATGCAGTTAGACCTGAAGTTGATCCAACTTTATACAGATCAATGATCGGAAGTCTCCTCTACTTGACTGCTAGCCGACCAGATATCATGTACAGTGTGTGTGCATGTGCTCGATTTCAGTCCTGTCCCAAGGAGGAACATCTTAAGGCGGTAAAGATGATCATTCGGTATGTGGCCGGAATATGTGAATTGGGTCTATGGTTCACAAAGGACACAACTACCGATCTTGTTGGATACAGTGATGCCGATTGAGCTGGAGAAATAGATGATAGACGGAGTACAAGTGGAGGATGTTGCTATCTAGGAAACAACCTCATCTTTTGGCACAGCAAAAAGCAAAACTGTATCTCATTATCCACAACCGAGTCCGAATATGTGGCCGCCGGGAGCTGTTCAACGCAGTTGATATGGCTGAAGTCGATCTTGGATGATTATGGCCTGGAAAGCAACCCCTTGGTGATGCTCTGTGATAATACAAGTGCCATCAATCTTGCAAAGAACCCAGTTCATCATTCCAAATCCAAGCACATTCACTTAAGGTATCATTTTATTAGGGATTTAGTTGAAAAGAAGCTATTAAAGTTAGATTATATTAGTATAGATAATCAACTGGCTTATTTATTTACAAAAGCTTTAAGCTATGAGAGATTCTCAATTTTGAGGAAATCTCTTGGCTTGTGTTCTATATGAAAAGTACAGTTGATCCAACTGTTGTCACACTTTTGGTATATCATCGTTAACTGTGAAGTTGAACAGATTCGAGGATGAAAAAGCCTGTATTAAGGTGAAACCATGATCGTTTTTATAAAATCATATAACTAGATCAAAGATCTTAGATAAATGGTATTTATAAGATTCTTTTGGTTATTCATCTATTCATCATCTGTTTCTCTTCTTAAAAAGTTTTCTATAATGTATCAAAAGTATTCTGATAATAAATTTTTCTTGACAATAGTTGGTTAATTATATATAAATAATAAAAAAAATAAAAATAAAAACGAAAAATTTTGAAAGTCAGTTGAATGTATCTGGAAATGTATCTTACTCTATCTTTAATATCTATTTTGACTATATCTTTAATATGTTGATTCCTATTTATATGGAGGCGGGTATCTATCAGAAATATATATATCCCTCCATATTAACTTTTATAAGGTCACTCTCACTTAGATTCTCTCGTCCTATTCATCTAATTCCAAACAAACCCTTCGTCTCTCTTCAAACCCTTCATCTTCATCCTTTTCGCCATGGATTCTGACAAAATGAAGAATATTTAAGAATTGCTTAGCGATCTTGAAGCCTCGGCATACCTTCGACATCTGTCTACCTTTCCCCCTCAGCATTCGTTCTCTCCGCCACAACCTATCATATCTAACCCTTTTCGATTTCTGTCGCCGGAACACTCCAATCCTCCGACCTAAAGTATTTCTATCTCCTTCAAGAGGAAACGCGCCGATGGAGATTTCTCCAGAAATGGCCAGTTGCTCAGAAGTTCAGTTGCAACCGCTTGCATTACCTGCTTCATCTCCGATGATTTCTTCATCTCAAGCCATAATTCTAGCTCCTGACGGTGTAATTATGCCACCCCTTGATACTTCTGTGTTTGCTGAAGAGCCACTCAACACTCCGGTGCTTGCCGAAGAACCTCTTTATCCTTTTTTCCCTTCCAACGAAGGAAACCCTCATAACGGAGGACCCATTGAAGTGTCGTTCTCAGAAGTGGAACAGGAACAACAAGAAGAAGGTTCAGAAAAAATAAAATCCCCTCCGAAGAAAAAGCCTGTCAAGGCCAAACGGATTCCTCCGCCTCGCCGGTCACGACTCTTGCATTTTACCGGCAGTTCCTCCCGGACTCAGAAAGGTCCTATTAAGATTACCTCCAAACCAGATAAAGAGGATAGTGAAGGGTCTTCAGAGAAGATGCAGGCTGAGACACAAGTTGATGTGTCTGAGGACAATCGGGAGGAAACGGAGACTGAAGCTGAGCCTGAAATTGCCTCTGCTGTATCAAAGAAGGGAAAGAGGAAGGTGTTGACTTCTCCCTCTTCAAGAGCCAAAGGAAGCAAGCATCGTTCCTCAAAGCGAGCAAATTTGTGTCTCGATCCCGATGAAGAAGCCACTCTTTCCGAATCTGATATAGAGGTATCAAAAACTGAATCTCAACTATTTTATTCTGATGCTGCTAAGAAGAATTGGGAATATTTTAAAAATCGAGAAATTTTAAATGATAGGGCAGTTGATGTTAAGGATTTTGATAAACATAATTTGATTCCTTTCTGAAGAAGAGGAGGGTTTAGGGTAGTGTTTCATATGCCAAACCTTATGTGGCTGAAATTGTGCGTTTGTTCTATGCAAATTTGTCTTTAGAGTTTAGGAACCCCTCATCCAAACGATTCAGGAAGGTTTTTGTTAGGGGGAGTGTTTACAGTTTCACCCTAGCCAAAATTAACAAATTTTTAAGCCTTCCAAATGTATCTGTAACTGATGATGAGGTAGATGAAGAACTTGAAGTTAAGATGGCAAGCGTGCTAACTGGGGGAAGAGCTGATGTGTGGCATGGTAAGAGGGTGAACAGAACTGCTTCAGCCCTCACATCCCTCTTCTCTACTTTGCACAAAATCTCAGTTAGCAACTGGATTCCTACCTTGAACTCCACCGTAGTTCCTCTTGCGCATGTTTCTCTTCTGTACAAGTTGTATATGAAAGAAAAAATCAATTTGGGCAGTCTTATGTTCTCTGCTATTGCTGAAGTAGCCATGACTAAGAGCAACAAGAAACTTGTGTTGCCATCTCTTATCTTTAGCATGTTGGTAGAACAAGGGTTCAAGCCCAAGAAGAGAGATGTGTTCACTCCCCGGCTTACTTTTCAGACTGTGCAGAAATTTTTTCTCACAGATTCACGAGTTGTGGATCTGCCTTGGGTAGATGAGGAAGAGGTTGCTCCACAATCTCCTGGACTTCGCTGCTCTATCCCTGTATTTGTTTTGCAGGAACAAATTGAGCTCTACACTGCCCAAATAGAGATCTTTGCCAAGCAAATGAAAGTATTTCAACGCCTTCTTTCTTCCCAAAAAGAGGAGGTACTGGGGTGGAGAAGGCAGTAGCAGAGGCAGAAGAAGGGCAGCAACAAGTGAAGAGGAGGAAACTGATGAGCAAGAGGAGGAGGAGTAGAAGAAAAGAAGAAGGAAGAAGGAAGAAGGGCTGCAGTCTGTTGCAGTTTTGGGTTGATGTTTCAAACAGTTTCTCTAACAATTTCAATTTTGTTTCTTTTTAAAACAACTATGCTTAACAACTATACTGTTGTTTATATTTTTGCTTCAGATCTGATAAGATCTTTCTTATGTTGATGATCTTTTGTTGTTTAGTTGTTTTGATGATATCATATGATTATCTAAGTATGTTTGAATATGTTGTTGATATCTCTGTGTTAGGGGAAGTTTGCATGACAGTTTAATGATGTTCGTTTTTGTTCATCGTATATGTTTAGGGGGAGTTCAGATTATGACTTTGCTGCATACTTGAAGTTGTTTTGGGAAGAAAGACAAAAAAGGGGAGATTGTTGAAACCGTTTGGTTTGTTGTTATTTTGGATATTGTTTTTGTTTTGTCTTTCTTAGTTGATTGTGCAGGAAGTAAATTGGTTGAGATGTTCTAGGAAAATCTGTTGTGTTTGACCATGTCAAAGGTTGATAGAGTCAAGATAAAGTTGTTGCTGAAGTTGAGGGTGGTTGGCCGAGAATCTAGGAATGGAGATCATGGAGAGATAAAGCGGTTATTTGGAGTAGAGAGCAAGTTATTATTTTTGTATAAATAGGGATCAATTGTATAGAGATAGACACGAGTTTTTAGAGAGTATATTCAGATATTACAAAGATCACTTTTAGTATTTACTGATTTCTACTAGAGTTAGTTAAGACAACTTTAGTCACGACCTTCTGCGAAGGAAGAGATAAAGTGTCTTAATATTTAGTGAGAATTTGTCTAGTAGTGTTTTTGTAATTCACGTATTTGTATAGTGAAATTTTTTCCCTGAGGCACTTCGCGAGATTATAGAAATATAATCTCATGAAATTTTTAATCCATTGTCTGTTTCTATATTTCCGCTGCGTATACAAAGTTGTCTCAACTTCAGATACAACTTTGATCACAACTCTGTCAGAAATCAAGAGTTCGGTTTCTTCAATTTGATATGCTCAATCACTTAATCACGGGTTGTTGGTCAAATATACTAGTAATTCTTAATTATTCGCAGTCATGCAGTAGCGTATGCAACAGCTACTCATAGCTTAAACGGGATTTCATAATTGATATTAATACAATTTTTAGTCCAAAGATTCCAACTATAAAGTTGATAAAACCGAGGCAAATCCTCTATATATATTGACCTTGAATATTAGCCCAAAGATTCTAACTATATTGTCAGATTAATTGAATATAATACGACATTAATATATCTATACACCTAAATCATACTCTTAAAATGCAAATTTGAATGAGATGTATATTAATTAAGTAAATAGTATGTATATATATACATTAATGAATACATATTAAATAACATCTATACACGTAAAAGAAATTTGAATATGGCTTTTGCAAGTTGTAATTTTCACTTTACACTCTCATTCAACCCATGATGAAAATGACTACACTCTTACAAGATTCTCACACTTTCTCACTTCATTTAACTCATTCTTACAAGAAAATGACTACACTCTTACACTCTCATTCAACCCATGATAAAAATGACTAAACTCTTACAAGATTCTTACACTTTCCTACTCCATTCAACTTTTTTCCAACATGAAAATAACTACACAATATTTACACTCTTAATAAATAGTATTTCATAGTTGTAGTTTGTCACTCATTGCTATAGCCTAATTCTTTTACTCAAAATTTCTCCTACACTCTTAAAATTTCTCCATCTCTCAAAATGAGTTTCAATTTTGAAAATTTATCGTCTTCCTCTTCAGACGATGATGAAAATACGATTATAATAAATAATATCCGTCAAAGACAAAATGTTATTCATCGTATTGTCACCAACAATAATTCCATGATCCAACACCATCATAACCAGCAGAGTAACCACAGAAGGCATGGTGGATCAGTTCCAGGTCATATCTTAATCAATCGCGATCGAGAGGCTGCTAATCTTAGATTGTACAATGATTACTTTGCAGATAATCCATTGTACAATGAGAGCATGTTTCGTAGGAGATATCGAATGTCTCGTTCGTTGTTCCTTCACATTGTTGATGTTGTTAAAGATCATGATCACTATTTCCAACAACGAGTGGATAGCATTGGCAGGCTCGGATTATCACATCTATAAAAAATTACTGCAGTGTTTTGTATTTTGGCATACGGCGTAGCAGCAGATGCCACAGACGAATATGTTAAAATAGGTGAGTCCACTGCAATTAAGAGCATTAAAAGATTTTGTCGAGCCATAGTAGAGATATTTACTGATCGATATTTAAGAGAACCAAACTCTAATGATATTGCTAGACTACTCTACATTGGTGAAAAAGTGGTTTTCCAGGAATGTTAGGTAGTTTAGATTGCATACATTGGAGGTGGAAAAAATGTCCTACTGCATAGGCGACACAATATGCAGGTCGAAGTGAAAATCCTACGATTGTTCTTGAAGCTGTAGCAGATTATGATCGTTGGATATGGCATGCTTATTTCGGTTTACCGGGCACCAACAACGATATCAACGTATTGGAGTCATCTCATCTTTTTTCTAATCTCACTCAAGGTATTTCTCCTCCAGCTCATTATGTAATTCAAGAAAAAGAATATACTGTGGGTTATTATTTAGCTGATAGTATTTACCCAAAATGGTCAACCATTGTTCAAACAATTCATGATCCACGTACTCCGAAAAAGAAATATTTTGCAACTAAACAAGAAGCATGTAGAAAAGACGTGGAACGTGCATTCGGAGTTCTCCAGTCACGTTTTGCCATTGTAGCAGGACCGGTACGTTATTGGAAAAAAGAAGTGCTACATGATATAATGACTACATGCATAATTTTGCATAATATGATAGTCGAGGATGAACGTGATCTTAGTGCACCAATTGAAGTTGCAATAGAAACACCACCACCGGAGGTCGAAATGGTGTATGATGAAAATACTAAATTTCAAGAATACATTTCTCAGTATCGAAAAATCAGGAATAAAAATGCTCATGTGGAACTTGGAAATGCCTTAATTAAGCATATGTGGGAGGAATATACTAACTCCGAGACTTGAATGATCATGTTCTTTTATTTTAGTTTAAATGCATGTTTACGAATGAATTTAATTTTAATGTAATTTTCTTCTCATCTTTGTGTAATTTCTCACATCGTGTAATTTTCTATTTTAATAAATGTTGAAAATTATTTTTTTCGGTCATTCATATTTAATATTTAATTTGTAAAGAATTATATACTTATAATTAAATTTAATACACTGTTGTGTATATAATAAGAAAATAAGAGGTTCAATTTATAAATTTATAAACATTATCGCATTCTCTATAGTATTCGGTTGATGAGTATATTGTTATAAATTCACAACTTAATTAATTAATTTGTAGAATGTTTTCTATCAATATCTTTAAATTAACACATTGTATTATAGTTGTATTATATATAAACGTGTCAACTTCCAGTCTTTCACGAGATTTTCTTACTAAAATGGACCAACTTTAAAGAAATCTTTCACATTAAGTAATTATTATACTAATAAAGAAATATTTACTAAGTATTTTTAAGATCGCTTAAGTTTGTTATTATGTTAATAAATTTGGATTTTAGTAAGAAAATATTATAATTGAGTTGCGAATGTGAATCACTATGATCTTATTTTTGTTGAAATCATGTCCTTCATGCTTTGATTAAAATAAATATTACTTCTTAGTTTTTTATATTGCAAAATAGCAAAAAAAAATAAGAGGTTCAATTTATAAATTTTGATAAATATGTGGGTGTTATTGAAATAAACATGATAAATAGTAAAATGTGGAATATACCAAGAATATTCTTTTTGAGTTTGGATTTAGGTTTGTGGGTTGGAGATAAATTAGTGTTTGATGTGACACTTACTCCATTTTGGGTTTGGATTTGGGTATTTGGGTTGGAGATGGTCTTAATACGTGGTTTTATTTTCAGTTATAGAGGTTATGCCGCCAAAATGTTTGGGGCACTAACCCTTTTTCTATAATTATCTTTGTACAACAACCACTTTCCCCTTTTCCCAGTAGCGCACTGATCCCTTGACACTATTCTTCAGAGATTAGGGCGTTACAATACATATTATCTCAAGTTCATTCCTTATTACCAAGAATAATAAGTTTTTTTTTTGTCAAAGTTAAGTCAACAGTGATTGGGGTTTTTATGCAATTTCTTAAAATTGTCGGGGTCAAACTTTAATAAAATTATTAAAGTTGTTTTCAAAGCTAATTACCATAATTTATTTAACAACAACATATTAATATACTCTTAATTTCTACTTACAAATAATGATGGTTTCTTTTATTGAGTCACTACTATTTCCTCTTCTCTCTACAAATTTGGATTTATATTAATTTGTTAAAATAAATGAGGGTTACTTTTGAAAATAACTTTTGAACCCCAACAATTTTAAGAAATTGCATAAAACAACATCAATTGATGTTGATTTAACTTTAACCGAAAGGATATATGGCATAAGGACTGAAATTGAGACAATATATATTGTTATGGTACTATTTCAACTAACATAATATCAAAATTGATAAGAGACCAAATATATATAGGATACCAAAAATATCATTTCCCCCTTAATTTATAAAGCTAGTGATGTTTCTTTCTTTCTTTTATAAATATAAAATTAATTTAAATATTATTTTATCCTTAAGAGTTATGTATAGATCCAACAACAACAACAACAACAACAACAACAACAACAACAACAACAACAACAACAACAACAACAACAACAATAATAATAATAATAATAATAATAATATATTTTATTGGCGATAGATTTAAGAGAGAGACGATAATTTTATTTTTACTATCAAAATATCTAAAGGGTGCAAAATACAACTACTACATTTCAATCGTGAAATTTGTCAAAATTATAAGTTGTGGACAACTGTTGAAGAGTAGCAAGTTACATGCATACATGCAGAGACATGCAAGCTCTACAATAAAACATATGTCCACGTGTCAACATATGGAAGCATGGACCACAAGCTGGAGTTAAGATAGCCGTAGATATGCTTACATCTTGAATCTTCAATTGTAACCGTAGGATCAATTAGTTGCTTCTTTAATACGCAAGCTAGTTACATTGAAGAAGTAGCTAGTATATAAATAAGTGTTCCTACAACTTGTTGTAACTTTTGATTCTGAATATGAAAATAGATCTGAGATTTATTCTTTGAATGATTGCTGTATGATTCTATCAACTTACTTCAATATGGTATCCAGAGCGGGTTAGATTGTTTCATTCATAGATTTATCCTCTTTTGTTGAACATAATCCGTAATCATGCCGAAGAAACAGCAGCATTTTTCATGGCGGCAAGCTCGAAATGACGAACTAGGCTTTATGGCAGCCACTGATCCAACTGACTTTGCAGAAAATAGTGAAGCTGGTAATCAACGCCGGAATGTGATGGGGAATTCGAGAAATCCGAATCTGATTGTAGAACCACTGAGGAATTCAAATTTAATCGGTGAACAGCCACGACATCAGAATCAAATTGTGGAACCTCCGTCGAATATGCATTCACACACAGAACCGCGTGGTCATCAACATGATTTATTGCAGAATGAGGTCACAGTGAATTGAATTCAAGCTAACGACGAGCTCTACATCGCTCCAAGTGAGCACCTCGGTATGTGTCTCACAGCTGACTCTTTTGATGGCCGAAATTTTCATGTATGGTGCAGAGCTGTTAAGCGCGGATTGATATCTCGAAATAAGCTCAGAATAATTGATAGTAGCATACCTCCTCCTATGGCTGATTCGGTAGATTATCTGCAATGGTTAAAAGTAGATTACCTTGTCTTCAATTGGATTAGTAATTCCATGAACAAAAAAATTGCTCGAGATTTTCAACATCTTGATACCTCTTCTCAATTGTGGGATGAACTTTACAAAAGGTTTGGAAATCGTAATGGACCACGAATTTACCAGTTAAGACGGGAGATTGCTAAATACTCTCAACAAAATCAGAGTGTTATGCTATATTTCAATAACCTTACTAGTTTGTGGGATGATTTAGCCTTATTGAAGAATTCTAGAGTATGCACTTGTGAAGCTGCAGCAGATGCTACAACAGACCTTGAGGAAGAGCATCTCATGCAATTCCTGATGGGTCTACAGGATTGCTATGAGACTGTACGACAACAAATCTTGGTCATGCATCCCTTGCCAACTGTGAGTCAGGCCTATGCTAGGATATTGCAAGTTGAAGAACAGATAAATGTGAGTAATCAACTAGCAGGGGGAATTGATCACACTGCCTTATACAGTAATCAAAAACCTTATAGAGGAGAACCTTATAAGAAGAGGCTAAGCAAGGAAGAAAAGGCAAAACTACGGTGTGAACACTATGGTGGTTCAGGCCATGTTAAGTATGATTGTTTTGACTTAATCGGTGTCCCGGAATGGTACAAGAAATATAAAAATGATAAAGGGAAAGGAAGAGCTCATTATGCAGCCAAGAAAGAAGATGAAGGGAAATCTGTAGATGAGACAGAAGTTAGGTCTCAAATGGACTTGTCAGCTGACACCATATCTGGTGTTAGTAAACTTATACAGATGCAAACAGATCTAGCCAAACAGTTTCAACAATTTTTTAGGAAATGACCTAAATGGGAAGATTCTGCAGGAGAAGGACCTCCTAATCTAGCTAACTTGGCAGAGCTTGATTTAGGATCATCATCTATTGATTTCAAAGGAGGGGCATTATGCTTTTGGTGTCTCTACTACAATTACTAATGAAGAATGGATAGTAGACTCTGGTACCAGTCACCATATGAGCTGCAATATTGGTCTATTAACAGACATGAAACAACTGAAACATCCTCTGCGGGTGTTTTTGCCAGATGTGAGTAGTGTGTGGGTGTTTCTAGCCGGAGAGGTAAATCTTAACAGGGATATCACACTTCATAATGTATTGTTTGCCCCTATCTTCACTCACAACTTGCTATCTGTAGGACAGTTAGCAAAGGAACTAGGTGGAAAAGTACAGTTTCTTGCATCTCATTGTATTATTCAGAAGCTGCATTCTGAGGAAGTGTTAGGAATTTGCAAAATGAAGAAGTATCTCTATGTTTTTCCTCAACAACCAGTTGTTCCCTGCACAGCCAATACAGTGGAAATTGGCTCAGAAATTCTGGAATTACACAGATTACTCGGACATTCTTCCTTGACTACTATGAAACATATCACGTCTGGTAGGAAAAGGTTTAGCTCTACAGATGTCGAGTAACTGACAGCCTGTGATATCTGCCACCAAGCTAAGCAACAGAGAACACCATTTCCACTTTTACACAGGAGAAGTAACTTGCTATTTGGTCTTATACACGTTGATGTTTGGGGGCCTTGTCTCCAAGCTCCAGTGGTGGAAACCCCATATTTTTTAACTATTGTGGAGGATTGCTCTAGAGCTACTTGGACTTATCTTTTCAAGTCCAAAAGTCAAGTCTGGAATATAATAAGAAGTTTCATTGCTATGGTACAAACTCAATTTGGGAAGCCTATTTTGACTATAAGGACAGATAATGGTTCAGAATTTGTAAATGGGAAGATGTCATCTCTGATGCAAGAGCATGGCATTCTTCATCAGAAAACATGCCCATATTCCCCTCAACAGAATGGTATAGTTGAGAGGAAGCATAGGCATTTACTCCAAGTAGCTAGGGCATTGATGTTTGAAAGTAAGTTACCTAGCCATTTCTGGCCTTACTCTATACTGATGCTACTTGGCTTATTAATAAAGTTCCTTCTGCAGTGCTTGACTGGGTATCACCTTATGAGGGGTTGTTTGGAAAATCTCCAAATCTTGAAAAGTTGCACCCTTTTGGATGTCTAACCTTCAAAACAGATGTTGTGCCTCACAAGGCAAAATTTGATACTAGGGGAGACAAGTGTATCTTTCTTGGTGTATCTAGCCAACATAAAGGTTACATCCTCTATAATTTGGTAAGGAAAACCATTTGTATTGGCAGAGATGTACAATTTATACATACAAGATTTCCTCTGCAAGAGTCTACTATTCCACTCCTGCCATTTCAGAGTTTTGAGAATTCTTATAATCCTACTGATTATGTTTCTGATGGTATTCCTACTCAGGAAAGTAGTATATCTGATGCTGATCAACCTACTCCACACCCAACTTCACCAGAAACTACCAACACAGCTCCAGAAGAGATTGCAACTGATATCTCAGAAAATGAAATTGACACTCAGGTACTTCCTTTACCTAGGAAAAGTACCAGAGTTCATAAGCCTCCAAGATATTTGGAGGATTATATCTGCAACTTAGTAGATCATGGGGTATGCCTGGATTCAGTGCAAAGTCTCACACCCCTTACCTTTCCATATCATATATCACCTATCCTCTCTACTAAGTTTACTACGTTCTTAATGAATGTTCAGGCTACTAAGGAGCCTAGTACCTATTCTGAGGCTTGTCAAAGCCTAGAATGGGTGGATGCTATGAGCCAAGAACTTCTAGCACTTGAGAAGAATAACACTTGGGAAGTTGTCAATCTGCCACAGGGTAAGCATGCTATAGGTTGCAAATGGGTATATAAATTGAAACTACACTCTGATGGCACTATAGACAGGTACAAAGCTCGGTTAGTAGCCAAAGGCTATAACCAGGAATTTGGTGTGGATTATAAGGAGGTATTTTCTCCAGTGGCCAAGATGGCTACTGTGCTGTTATTCTTTGCTTTCTCAGCTGAGTTCCAGTGGCATCTTCATCAAATTGATATCAACAATGCTTTCTTGTATGGTTACCTATCTGATGACATCTATATGCAACTGCCACAGGGATACACAGGAGGAGCACCTGGGCAAGTTTGCAGGTTGATAAAGAGTCTTTATGGCCTCAAGCAAGCTTCCAGAGAATGGAACCTGGAACTGTGTAAGCATCTTCTTGCCTCTGGATTTTGTCAGTCGGCTAATGATCATTGCTTATTTTTAAAGGGTAATGGCTCTAGTTTGATTGCATTATTGGTGTATGTTGATGACATACTTATGCTAAGTCCATCCTTAGCAGAGATTTCTAGTGTGAAAGACTCATTGCACTCTGCCTTCACCATTAAAGACTTAGGGGAAGCTAATTACTTCCTAGGAATGGAAGTAGCTAGCTAGGTCATCTACTGGTCTCTTTCTCTGCCAGAGGAAATATGTGCTTGATCTTATTGACACAGCTGGTCTTACAGGTTGTAAACCAGCTTCTACTCCATTACCAGCTGGTCTCACACTTCAGGTTGCAGGGACCAAGCTTACTCACATAGAATCTTATAGACGAGTAGTAGGAAAGCTACTGTACCTCAGCCTTACAAGACCTGATATATCTCACTCAGTCCAGCAACTGAGTCAATTTATTCACTCTCCCACTACTTTACACTGGGATGCAGCTTTACATGTGGTAAAGTATCTAAAGGGAACACCTTCATTGGGTCTCCACTACTCATCCTCTCCTAGTTTTGATTTTCAAGTTCACTATGATGCAGACTGGGCATCTTGTCATGATACTAGGAAGTCACTCACTGGTTATTGTATCTCTTTAGGGAATTGCCTAGTATCCTGGAAATGCAAGAAGCAAGACACAGTCTCACTTTCCACATCAGAGGCTGAGTATAGGAGTTTAAGTACTACCACTAGAGAGTTGTTATGGTTGTCTTATGTCCTCAAAGATTTTGGTATTCCAGTCCAAACACCAATTTCCATTCAATGTGACAACAAGGCAGCCATACAAATAACTCAAAACCAAGTGTTTCATGAAAGAACGAAACACTTGGATATTGATTGTCACTTTGTTAGATATCAGTTTCAGAAGGGCTTCATACTTCCTATCTATATTTCTTCAGCCACACAGCTTGCTGATGTTTTCACAAAATCTCTGTCTGCTGCTCGTTTCAGATTGCTATTGTCCAGCCTTCACCTCGGAGATATTCATCGGGCTCAGGCTGAGGGGGGCTGTTGAAGAGCAGCAAGTTACATGCATACATGTAGAGACATGCAAGCTCTACAATAAAACATCTGTCCACGTGTCAACATATGGAAGCATGGACCACGAGCTGGAGTTAAGATAGCCGTAGATATGCTTACATCTTGAATCTTCAATTGTAACCGTAGGATCAATTAGTTGCTTCTTTAATACGCAAGCTAGTTACATTGAAGAAGTAGCTAGTATATAAATAAGTGTTCCTACAACTTGCTGTAACTTTTGATTCTGAATATGAAAATAAATCTGAGATTTATTCTTTGAATGATTGCTGTATGATTCTATCAACTTACTTCAATGACAACTACACTTCTCATGTTATGGACTTTAATCTTTATATTGTTCCCCTTTTTTTCCGTTGTTTTTTATTCTCACAATTCAAACTTCCCAATCTAAGCAATCGACGAGAATGGATTAATGAATTTATGGATACATAACTAAGCAACTTTCCATAACTTAATATCCTTCATCCCACGCATACATTAATTATTTAATTACATTACAAATCAATATTTTTGGGGAATATTCTAAATATGTATGTAAAATATAAACGTGGACGTATCTATATATTTCCTTGCCGGTCATATATAGACATTGGTCAATATCATCGATCCCCCTAGTGTATTTGAATATTCGATGCTATGTCCCATATGTCTCTAAGAAAATATTGAGATAAATGT
The DNA here is from genome assembly GCA_026008535.1 of Perilla frutescens. Lineage (NCBI taxonomy): Eukaryota > Viridiplantae > Streptophyta > Magnoliopsida > Lamiales > Lamiaceae > Perilla > Perilla frutescens. The sequence continues at coordinate 44,440,851 of BRKX01000010.1, read as the reverse complement.
ATATATATATTATTGAATCACAACTTAAAAATTTCAGGTCATAATTCATTACATATAGCTTGTTCAATTCAAGTACAATTTACGCGTTATGATACAGAAATAATGTCTACCAAAATATACTCACGGGTAATATATAGTTGTGGATTTCTTCTTTCAAAAAAGTAATAAAGCGTGATTATGAATTTTATTGTTCTCCACACATGAATCTACATGCATGTTCCCTCAGTTTTAGAAATATTGATGTTTTACCCTCTTAATTTTGTTGTAAATTATTTAACATTTTACACTTTTTAACACTCTTCTTTACTATTTTACCCCTATATGCATGTTTATATATATAAATGTTGAGGAAATTAAGGAGAGATATAACATACATATTATAATTAGAGTATTAGGAAAATATAACTTAATAGGGAGAGAGAGTATATTAATCACATTTTTTTAATTTTAATTTTTATTGTAAAAATTAAAATATCAATCTTTATGAAACTGAGAGAATAGTAGTAAATTGAGTGGTCTTACTGTTAAAGGTTAGCTGCGGCGGATTTCCTTCGGCTCGAAAAAAATAATTAATGCATATAAACATTACAATTATAGAACCAGATATACTTGTGAAGATATTTATACAGCATATCACCGTCACACAGCAAATATTTATCAAATAATCACACCAACCTACATTTAACAACTGCCACCTAACAACAATATGTAGGTAAAATACACAACTTATAAATCTAAAATTTTCAATCACGTCACTTGAATAAGACTTCGTTAATTTATTTCGTCAAAAACATTTTTTCAACTGTCTAAAAATAATCTTTTGAAGTTGGAACGTAATTAATCGGTCGACGTAGAATAAATGCCATTAAATAAAATTTCAATTAAGAAAGTCTCTTTCTTGGCAGCCATGTTTTCTGCCACAATTTGCGCCAAGACTATAATTAATCAACTACTTAATTTGCATTTGATAGGTATATATACATATGCAAATTCGTTGAGGAGTATGCATTACTAGTGACTTTTGTTTGAATTGATTTACGTTCCATCTTCGAGTTTATTTCATCAAGAGTCCTAAAGTTTGTATTTGAATTTAAAATGCCAATCAAATCACCCTTTACTAGTGAATTTTAATTGTGTTAAAACAAAAATACTCCATCCGTGTCTAAATAATTATAGTTTTATGAGTTTTATTTTGTGCCAAAATGTTTGTTCTTTTATATATTTTCACATTTTTTTTCTCCCCATTTTAACCCTGGAATTATATGAAGAGAGAAAAATTTGCCATTTTTTAAAAAAATATAAATGAATAATTTTTTATGTGACATAGAAGGGATGAATATATTATCCCAAAAATTAATTATTATTCTACGTTAAAACCCTAAAACAATAAACATTTAGACAGAATAGGAGAATAGTCTCTCATTTGAAGCAACAATTTAGCGTTGCCATATTAATGCCATAAAAAATAGTGATTGGAGGTGAACAACATTACAATATTATTTGGGGCTGGACACTCAAATAGTGGATGTTTCTTGTATATAAAAAGAAGAGATCTTGAATTCAAGATCCACTACTCGCATTTCTTCAACTCCAAAAAGAAAGAAAACGTTATGTTATTATTATTATTATTATTATTATTATTATTATTATTAAAAGAAAATTCTAATTTGGATATAGTAATACAGGAATTGTAAATTAAAATATGAGTGTATAGGTTCATGGCATCCGAATGGATACTATTCGAATTTTGTTTTAAATACAAACAATCAATCATTTTCAAATGATACTCATGTAGATAAAAAATTTTATGAAATTATTTTACGGGTCACAATTCTTAAGATGAGTAAGAGCTGGCTCCAAACTCATATTTAATGGCATATTTGTAATTTTATTAGTATTTAATAATGTTTGTATTCAGATCTTGACCCGTAAACCATTCTTCTATAAAACTCTCTCTTCCATGTATAATCGATGATTACATGAACTAAGAAAAGCTGATGATCACGTACCGTTTTCTGTCTCTAATATATTATGAATATTATTTTTTCTTAAACCAATATAAGCAGATTTTGTAGTTAGTTAGTTCAAAAATAATATCACCGCATATAAATTTTCATATTATACATAAAACATTATTTAAAAAAATATGTATTTTAAATAACTAGGACGTGAACACTATCTTGGAATTGTCCAAAATCCAAAACAAACTACAGTACGATGGGGTTAACCGCGTGGGACCACTGGCTTCACTACATCACCCACCGTTGGAGTTTCGTGCACAGACGTACCGCAAGGAGGCCCCGCACCAGATCTCTTTCACCGATTCTGCTAAGCTTACACGAATGCATCTGAAGCTAAATCCCACGTGGCAGTTAGTTTTGGTGATGCGCAGTAATCGTCTGCATAAGGGCCTACAGAACCTCATTTGACAGCGATTTGGCGCCAACAACTATATCAAAAAAAAAAAAGACTAAACTCAATGGAATGTCCTGTTATACATATTTTTATTTTTATTTTTAATATTCTTATGCTTATAGAGCGCGCTTATTCTTCTAATATGCTGGTAAATCAGCATTTTAGCGAATTAGTCGTATTTATAGAAAAATAAATAAATTATAGTTTTTTTTTTTGCAACATTAACAAAAAAACTCATTTAAGGATATACATACTATCAGTATTATAGTATTGAACTGAACCGATAATAATGATTGCCCAACAGAAGCTAAAATATAAAAATTGCAACGGAATGAAATGATTGGTGAATGAGCAACCTCGTTTTTTAGTAAAGTTTATCAATTCGAATTCTATCAAATAACTTTAGATGAATTTACTTAAAATGCAACCATAATTAGCTATTAAATAGTTACCAATTTGGTTCAGCATTCCATATGTGCTGAATTTTGAGCATAGTTTGCAATTTCGTTGGTTTACCTCATTTTAAATGATGTGTATGAATAAAGGTCTTTTCAATTTCCGGGGAAAAAATTGTATTTTTGTTTGATATACTCCCTCCATAATTAATTTAGTGGTGATCATGTTGTAAAGTAATTAACGTTTTAATCTATAATCTTATTTAAGTTTAAAATCCTTAACATTGGCACTTGATATCATTAGCCATTTATTTCACACCATAAATAATTTCTTTACCATTTTATTATTAATTTTTATAATTATAATTTATTGTATTCGCTGCTTTAAAAAAAAAAAGACAAACAAAACTCAATCCACACATTTAAAAATGTAACTGAATTTCTAACACCTATTTATATATAAATCGTATAAATTGAGGAAACTACCTAAACAAATTCTAATAGTAATATAATTGTATTATATTATAGATATTAGTTAGAATTGTAATAATATAATATTATATTATATTATATTATATAATTGTTGTTTAAATATGGTATAATAGTTATTTATTCAAAAATTAAATTATTTCTCTTAAATAAAATATAAAATAGAAATATAATAGATAAACTGAAAATTATAAAATAAGACACTTTTTATTATAGAGAAGCACTTGTGTGCACTAGATGCACCATCAGGCGTATTGACCGGGTCAACGTCGGAAAACGTGCGTTGATGCGGACAACTCAAAAAAAAAAAGCTTCAAAATCAGTATCAACTGTAACACTAAAAAGTATCACTCAAAAGCCCAAAAGTATCACTTGTATCCTTAAAAAGTATCGGCCAAAATAAATAAATAAAAAAATCCTCAAAATCAGTATCAACCGTAATACTAAAAAGTACCACTCAAAATTCAAAAAGTATCATCTGTATCCTTAAAAAGTATCATCTATTTTATCATTTTTCTTTTTTGCGGGTTGACTATGTCAACGCGCATTGACCGTCTGATATGAACTTATATACATCTAGTGCATGCAAGTTTTTACCTTTATTATATATATGTGATGGAGATATATCAAAAATAGATCTTGATATATTATTTAGATTATATTTTAGATTTGATTATCTATTTATATTGCATTATTAATTAGGAATTTTATCTAAATTAGGCTTTATGTTTCTTGTCTTCCAAGTTTCTCTATATTATAAATAGATAGATCCATATTGTTATTAGAGGAGTTGAAATTTTATAAAAAGTGTGATATTTAAGTGCAATTCGGTATTCTTGCGAGAATCAATGATATTGTTCTTTGTGTTCTTCCGGGTATTCTCAGAATCAACGGATGATACACGCTTCTACCTGCATCAGTTGGTATCCAGAGTCAGTCTACGCTCTGTTCGTTGATCCTGATATGCCGATTCATGTGGTTGAAGGTCTCATGGTTGCTAATATCTTTCATTGTTTGTGTTTCTGACAACTTTTCATTTTCAAATGAAATGATCGACGACGATTGTGATGGTCCACTGATTTTTGATGAAGAGGTGGATATCTTCCCTGGCAAAACTCATCTTCTTGATGATTTGCAGTTTATGAGTGGTGACTATAATGGTCCTCCGCTTTTTGATGATGAGATGATGGTCGTGCCCTGTGACGACGTTGCATTGATTTGTTATGATTCTAAAAAAGTGTCTCCTACCGTGGTTGCACCAAGAATGGATGTGCCACCGTCAACACAATTTTCTTTGGTGCCTGATGATCTTTCACAGTTGTTCAAGAGTGCTATTATTTCTATTGGTTTCATGTTTGTGTTTTCTTCCAACGACAAACAAGTTGATTATTTGATGAGCGATGCATCAATATATCATCTCAATTATGCATATTCTGAGGATGCTGTTGTAGATTGTTTTTGGCGTGCTCTTCTAACTTCCGATTCGAGAGCAAATCGTGTCAAACTCCGGGTGAATGATGGAGATATATCAAGAATAGATCTTGATATATTATTTAGATTATATTTTAGATTTGATTATCTATTTAGATTGTATTATTAATTAGGAATTTTATCTAAATTAGGTTTTGTTTCTTGTCTTCTAAGTTTCTCTATATTAGGGGAGTTGAAATTTTATAAAATGTATGATATTTAAGTGCAATTCGGTATTCTTGCGAGAATCAATGATATTGTTCTTTGTATTTTTTCGAGTATTCTCATAATCAACGGATGATACACGCTTCTACCTACATCAATATATGTATATATATCAATTTAGATCATATTATTGTTCTTAAAAATATACAATATATAATATAATAGGTAATTACTCAAAATTATATTATTACCCTTAGATAGAATATAAAATAGAGATACTATATAAACTCAAAATTGTAAAATAAAATATTTTTGGGTGAAAAATTAAAGTAGTCAAATTCAAGATAGCAAATGCTTTTTTAGCCAAGTATTTTAAGTCATGCTTTCTTAGTCAAAAGGTGGTGCAAAAGTCTCATGTGCCCTTTTTGTCTTATTTGAAAAGTGAATTAAAGAAAAATCAATTAATTCAAAAAAATGTGCAAATGTGCACGTTTCCTATCCTTTTAAAAAAAAATCTGAAACATTCAATTCACATGCAAAGTGGATTTTTGGTTGTTGGGTACAGTTGCTTGCATTAAAAGTGGAACCCATCTTAAAGCAAAAAAAAAAAAAAAAGTCGACATTTTGTATAACAATTTGAAGAGAAGAAAATATTGGGAGTTTGCAATTTTGTTGGAGAAACAACATATCCCCAAGAATTTCAAGGTGAGTTTTTTTATTTTTCTAACCGTTAAGATGTTTGAATTAGTCGGGTTTAAGTTCCTTTTAAAATTTTAAGCAATTTATCCATAATTTATGCTAATTTCCTAATATTTGTGTTTAATAGTTATTGAAGTTATAAGATCTTTATTTTCGTAATTTTTGAAGATCGTATATGCATATATTATTGTAGATTTGGATATTTTATGCTTGATTAACGTGAAGTCGTAGATTTGGTAGTTTTGTAAAGATTAGCATCGTCAATTATTTTTTCGGATATTCAGCATTTTCGTGACAATATTGTCACAGTTCAGACGATTTCGTGACAATATTATCACGAAATACATGAATTCGTGACAATATTCCCACGAATACAATATATCGTGACTGTAAATAGTCTCGAGAGTATTGTCACGAGAATGGTCTTTTTGTGACTATATTGACACGAGAACATAGATCTCGTGACAATATTATCACGAGTTATCTTGAACTGTGACAATATTGTCACGAGATCTATGATCCTGTGACAATATTTTCACGATATTTTTTTTAAAATATCTTTAATCACTTTTTATTGTTGATATGCAGATGTCTTGGCAACGTATTGTTATCCGACATAGTGGTAGATGGGAGAGATATGAGTATGTGGATGGTGAAGATCAGCTCGTGCACCTTCCATTTGAAAATTTATCTCGTGATAAATTGATAGACGAGATTCACGATTTTATAGAAACATCTCCAACAAGTGCAAGTTATACACTGAGTTATTTGACGAGATCATTGACAGGAAGGCCACTGAAAGGACTCTTGAAAACGGATGTTGATTTAGCTCGTTTAGTTCAGGAGCAAGATGAGTCTGTTGTATACATCATCAAGAAATCAATTCAGCAAACTCCAATAGTAACGCCGTCAAATGATGATAATGACGACCTAAATGGAGATGATAGTCTTGATGATCTGTCTTACGATGATGATGATGATGATGACGACGAGAACTATGAGAGTGAAGTTCGGCGTAAGCAAATTGCTGAATTTTGTGAATGGATTCGCGAGCCAGGGCGTCTCGATGAGTTTGTGAATATTCTACAGCACGGTGGACCTCATAACTTCTCATCTGAGAATGTTGCTCCTGATGTTGAAGCTCCGAATGCAGAGTTTCCTCCCCTAGGACACTGGTCAATTCCTGTGGCCCATGTTGACGATGCACTAGCAGTGGTACAAGATGATCCATTCTCGTCAGATTTTGATGCAACAGCAGTGGGAAAGACTTTCCTGGAGAAGAAATATTTGGTAATTGCTGTGGGAAAGTGGCATATGCAACGTCAAGTGGAATATTCGGTGTCACGATCCAACAAGCATCGACTAACAGTTGTTTGCAAACAGAAGGAGACCTGCCCATTTAAATTAGTGGCAAGTGCTAAGGGTGGCTTGTGGATGGTGACTAAATTAGAGGATAATCATACATGTCGGTTGGACCTGACACGTAATGCGCCACGAAAGTTATCCTCCCGAGTAATTGCTGATTTATTTAAGAAGAGAATCCTAGATGAGGGTTCTATCCTGAAGCCGAGAGCAATGATAGCTGAGATATTGAGGGAGTATGGCATTGAGGTTGAGTATAGTGTTGCATTGCGGGCTAGGAATATCGCAATAGAAATGGTTTACGGTTCTCATGGTCAGTCTTTTACGGTATTGCCTGCATATTTAGAGATGTTGAAGAGGTCCAATCCCGATACGGTTTATGATTTGGAGACTGATGGTGATGATCGTTTCATGTACATGTTTGTTGCTCTAGGAGTTTGTAGGGCGGCATTCAGAGTGTGTATGCGTCCAGTTATCGCCATTGACGGCACTCATTTGAAGGGGAAGACCAGGGGTATTCTTTTCGTCGCTGTGAAGAAAGACGATAATGAGCAGTGTTTCCCTCTTGCCATTGGTGTGGGTCCTATTGAGAATGATGCAGCCTGGACATGGTTCATGGAGCGGTTTAAGAGGACGTTTGGAGATCGTGATGATTTGGTGATAGTCTCGGACCAATATGTGAGCATCAAGAATGCTGTTAAGGCAGTGTATCCTACAGCGGTCCACGGATTGTGCTATTACCACATCGCGAAGAATCTAATTCGAGCAGGTCGTCATGTGATTTCGATGTTTAAAAGTGCTGCATTTACAGTGTGGAGATATCTCTGTTGTTGTCGAGCAATTCATCAAAGAAGGCCTGATTCAGATCCAGCTCGACCAAATTCACTCTAAGGCGCGCGTCTGGCCCGCAGCATCGAAACTCAACAAATTCCTTCATAATGCTTGACACACCATCTGTGCTCGGCCTAGCCGAGCTACGCCTAGCTGCGCTAGGCCTAGCTGAGCTAGGCCTAGCCGAGCTAGGCCTAACTGGACTGGAATGTGATCCAACATCCCAATCGTCACCTGTGGGCCCTGCATGCTCAACGTGTACATCCTCAAGATGTGGGCCCTCAACCTGTACTGAAATTAGTTAGTATACTTAAAAATATATATCAGACAAAATCATACAAAACACTACTTACATCGTAATCATGTACCGTACGAGGTGCCGCTCGCTGCGGACTCTCTTCCCGTGCATGTTCTTGATATCTACCCTGAGAGCGACTCCTACTACGGGACCGGGACCGGGATCTGGGGACAAACTTCTTGAACATGTCCTTAACGAAATCCTTCAGTCTATGAAACATGTCATCATACTCCTGCCTGTGTGCCCTCTCCCGCTCCGCCTCGTACTCGCTGCGTGCCCTCTCACGCTTCTCATCACGCTCCTGCATAATACGAAACATCTCCTCTCCTGTTTGACGCGCCACTTCTCGTATCCGCCCAGCATGCTTGCAACACTGGTGATCCTCACTAGTGCTAGATGTGGGAGTGGCCAGTCTAGGACGTTTCTCTGTAGGACGACTCCGTCGTCTCCTGGATGACTCAACTGCACCCGTATCTGCACAAGTGCGAGGTATGCAACTCCCAGATCGCCTGGAGTGAGAGGAAGCTCTGGGAGGAGAGGGGGCTCTGGGAGGAGACGGAGCTCTCGGGGGAGACGGAGCTCTCTGCTGACGGGCTCTAGCCAGCTCGTGATAAGTGGGCTTCATTTTCTTATTGCGCTGCGCCTCATACGTCACGCCCATACAATCATCGAGCAAGACACTTCTGTAATATGACAAGGCCGCCTCATGCTCACTCGGCTCTAAGTATATGAAACTTAATTGTTGCAAATTGTAAAGATTGATTAGAAACACTTCTGATAATCAATCAAACAAATATTTTTTAAAACAAATTCTTACCTCATCAGAAAACAGTGCCCAAGCGTGCAGTCTTCGTCTTAAAAGTCCACTTCAAGCACCTGGGCAATGCAGCTGGTGATGAAACCTGTGCACAATGTACACCAAGTCGAGGTATCGCCTCATATGCCCATACCTGTAAAATAAAATATTGATCAAATTATATTCGATAAAATAAGATTGTAGTTATAATCATAATAAAATTCAGAGCATACCAGTAAAGCCCACACTGGTCCATAGAAATGATAAAACATTCTTTGCTTTTGTTCTGTCTTCTTGAATTTTCTTGTCAGTTCAACCTCTGTAGACGGTATCAAACTCATATAATGCTGCAACAGACTAAATGCATAAGCGCCCCATGAAAATGAGTTCCATCTACGCCGATCCTCAACTAACACCCATACCCAATCATCTATCATGTGCGTCTGGTCATAGCCAAATATCATGCTGTGCAGGAACAACACATTGGCGACTTTCACGTAATCCAAAACGTCATCTCCTAAGCAATAGGTCTTAAACATCTCAAGTAGGTCCTTCACTCTCAGAGGTGTCTTCGACAATACACGATAATAAAATGATGTCTTGGGAATCTCGTATGATGAAGATGGGTTAAAATAGGATCCCCCGAACTGTAATCCAATCACTAATGCAAACTCCCTGGGGGAAAACCTAATGTTGGTTTGTCCAATGCGAAACCAACTATCGTGTTCCTGTGCACCGTCAATTATCACCTCCCTGCTCAACAATGCATGTAGAGCATTGTTACAACTGTTTCCACCCACAAAATCCACCAAATGGCCAAAACACCAATCTCTCCTAAAATCTTCTACTAATTCGGGCCCGTTATTGATCACCTCCAGTACTTCTTTAATAACTCTCCAATTGTCCTTCCAATATAAATTGATCCCGCACGTGATGTTCTGTAGAGCCTCTCTTCTCCACACCCAAGAACGCTATTTTTTAAAATCAATATAAAAAATATTAATAAATAATAAAAATATAAAACAAATATGAACAAAACCATTATCTTCACAACAACTGAATTCGTGAGAATAAATATACACGATTTCATATTTCGTGAGAAAAAATGCTCACGGTTATAAGATATCGTGTCAATAATACTCACGGTTACATATTCTCGTGTCAATAATACTCACGAGATATTACTTCGTGTAAAAAATGCTCACGGTTTAGAGTTCAATCATTAAAGTTTTTTCGTGAGAATAAAATTTTTGTGACAAAAATATTGTCCCGATAACACATTTCGTGAGAAAATATAGACACGAAAAGGAATTTCGGGTGTATATATTGACACGAGAACTGGTTTTCAACACGAGAACTGCCATAAAATTCACAATATTACACAGAAACCCATCAATCTAAATTCACCAAATTCCATATGTTTCACTACTTCCCAATATTAAAACCTATTCTAACGTATAATTCAAGACATTCAACAATAGAGATCTTCCAAATTGAAGGACATATATTCCAAAAACGAATGACATATATTCAAAAGAACAAACTCATGAATTCAATGTTCTAACCTGTTGAAAATCAGCAGCAACCCATGAATCGAGCTCTTCCATGTCTTCATCCTAGTCACGCAGCCTTCAACGTCGACGGTGATAATTTCGTGATGATTTTCTTCGCGACAATACGTAGGTTTTTCGCAAGAAAATTGGTTTCGTGAGCAAGTTTTTAATTAACCCTTCGTGTCTATTCTCTCCAAATCGTGAGAAAAAAATTGCAAAGGGGATCTTCGTGTGAATAACAACTTCCTTGAGAATTTTAGGATTCAAATTTTGTCTTTATGTTGTCAAAAAATGGAGTCAAACAGAATATTTTGACTGACCCCACTCTTTATTGAGGGTATTTTAGAGAATCACAAATAGCTTGACTAAAAAAAGATGATTTTAAAAAGTGGGCTAAAAAAATATTTGTTATTTAGATTTTGTCTATTTGTATCCATTTACACAATATTTTTTATATCAATATACCATAGATAGACAGTGATAAAAATATTATTTCACATCAGCAAAAGTCATTTTCAAGAATAGTCAAAAGTGAAAAAGTGACCTCAGCTAGAGTTTAAAATCAGCTGAAACAACTTCCTCTTCCCCCTATCATGGCTGTATATTAGCTGTCATCTAAACTATACCCTTTTTCTTTTTTCTGTTTAATTTTTTTTAAGAAAATTATTTAATCTGCTCCTGTTTTTTTCCACGTCACTCTGCTTTCACAAATCATCACTACTCCAACGAATGTACTATAAAAATAGACTTTTGAAAACAGCCTCCCCCTCCTTTCACACCCTCCATCACTTTGCGCAAAAGCATCATCACTCTGCAAATTTCCCATTGTTTTTCAGGCAGGTTTCTTGGTTCAACTTATCTAAATAAAAAGCTAAAACAGACTGATTTTGTCTCCTTTTGTTTTTTTGTGTGTGAAAAGAGTGTTCATGCATAGAGAAAAACAGAGACAAAGAAGGGCAGGAAAGGTGGAAGAATCTTTTTTCTTTCCTAGCGCCTTGTTTCGATAATATTTGCACAAATCCCAAGGCCCTTTTCGCAATAAAGCCGAAATATTGGTGGAGAGAGAAAGAGAGAGAGAGAGAGGAACAGAGCTTCCAAAGGCTGTTTTGTGGAAATATTGAAGTGGGTTGTGAATTCTACTGCGCAAGTTGAGATTTTTATTGCATTTATTTGGATTCTTGAAGTGGGTTTTGAAGATTAAGCATTAAAGTTGAGGTTTTGCTCACTATTTTGATGCGGATTTTTTTATAGAAGGTGAGCCCTTTGTCTTACTTTTCATCCCTCAATACTTTTTTCCTCATTATTTTCCTGTAATTTAACCAAATTTTTAGGGAGTTATTAGACCTTTGTAGAATTTGCACCACCAACTTACTGAGGATTTTGTGTGAATTTAGTTTCTTGACATTTTTTAGTTATACTCTGTTTATTTTTATTGTTTAGTAGTATCTTGATTTTCTTGGTTTGCATCATTTTTAATCCTTTAATCACAGTGCACTAGTGAGTTCTTTATTGAAGTTTTAACAAAAGTATGTTGTTAGTGTTTTTCTTGCTCCCCAAACTTTGTGACCAATCCATGAATTGATGGTTTTCTTGAGAGGCGTTTTTAGTTTTTCATTATCAAATAATGAATTATTCTGCTTTAGTATTTTGATCTGATACACTCAGCTTGCGCAGTTGCTTTATTATCTATTACTGCTCAGATAGCGACATTGTATCCTTTAAAATAGTGTGTTGGATTGAATATTTAGAAGAATATTAAATTTTGCATACTGAAAAGTGAAAACGCGTATGTTCATCGTCCATGACAGTTAATGGGGCCACAACTATAATTAATATTCATATCTGTTACTTCCAATTCTATTTGACATATATGACACAGAATCTGAATTATGGCAATGAAAAAATTTCATTGTTTAACTCGGTGAACTGACCAGAAAGTTTGATTTATATCGTTTTCTGGTGTAGCAGAATCTTAACTGGTGTAGATAAAGATCGACACCATTCTGGTTGATGGAAGGCTGTTTTTGTATTAATTTTTTTTCTCAAAATGCATGCTTCTTACCTGCTAAAGAATCTAAATGTTGGTGTAGACTTGAATACTAATAAAGATTTAGCTTTTCTGGATCATGAATGGATCCCTTATCTGGAGGGATATAAATTTTAAATTGTATATCATTTGATTGATTAAATAGATGACGGCTCTTATAATTAACTATGTAAGGTGATCTTGTCCATTTGTGAACCTATATTTTTTAAATAGTGTTTGCAATTTCGAAGTCAAAACCTTTTTGTATTAGGTTTGTCCATTAAATTAAGTGATTGTTTAGAGGTAAGTATGAATTCCTTGACCAATGGGACGCCGTGTTTCTGAAATATAGTATGATATTCATATTCTTGTTTCAGAAATGTTAATTATATATTGCAACCATATTCTTATTAATTGACTACTATGCTTTCATTCTCTCGTTGCAACTTAATGTTGCAAATTGACAATTTGGAACTATGAACTGCGTTTTTTTCTTCTTGAAACCCGTTTCTCTATTCATTTCTTATAATCAGAGGTTGATTCCCTTAACTTTACTTGAATAACATCAATCCCTCAATCTTGTGTCCAGACATAATTATTTCCATCAGAATGAGTTTTATCAATCAGCTCAGAGTGTGGAAATCTAACTATATGGAGATAGAGAATGACTTATTCTGTTTAGTTAATGGTATTGGTGTCCATATATTGAGATATGAGTCCAGTTTGTGGTATATCTGTAGACTATTGCCTTAATGTTTTGTCTCTGCTCTACATATTAAGATAAGTCCGTTTTGCCAATTTTTATCTAATGAGAGAAAACAATGCAGGGGAAGATGATGCAGCACAAAAGAAGCCCCGTATCCGTTAACCAAAGCAGCTTCATGAACTTGATGCCTAAAAGACTAAAGATTGATGCACCTCTCTCTTCCAAGGTTAGTGGCTAAGATCGTTCAATCAATAATGATACCATTTGTATGTACACTCGGGTTTTGAAGAACTAAGTTGAATGCTAACTGCTTTATCTCGTTTAAACTCATCTCCCTTCCTCTGTTAATAAATGAGTACTCTTATAGATTTCATCATTTACTTGCTCTGTACTTGGCTTTGACTGATTGTGGGCAATGTCCTGCTAAGTTTCATAATATTAATATCTTCACTATGTGAATTATATCCTTCTACGACTCTGCCCTCGTGTATATGTTTAAGCCATTCTTGTTCATGATATGTATACTTTTCATGACTGCAGGAGAAGAAAGAGAGGGTTAGCGAACGTATTTCTGCTCTTCAACAGCTGGTCTCACCATTCGGGAAGGTACATAGTAAAAAAATAAACATCAATTCATACGCGCGTAATCTCAAGAATATGGAGATGAGTGCACATATATGAGGCTGAAACTTGTTATAAACCTCTCGTCTCTGATCCATACAGTTCTCTGTAGTGGATGGGACAAATCAGTTGATTGAGGCACATCATGTGAACTCAATAAACCTGTTTCTGGCCTCGTCGTTGCTTATTTATTTATTTATTTATTTATTTATTTTTGTTCATACAGACAGATACAGCTTCAGTCCTTCTCGAGGCAATGGAGTATATAAATTTCCTGCACGAACAAGTTAAGGTATGCATTCTCTTTCTTGATGTTGTAGGAGAATAACATCACCATGAAGAATCAGTTTGCAAATAACTTCTAATTTGGTGTTAAACGAGTTGAGATGGAACTGACTTCGATTGGCCTTTCCAGGTATTGAGTGCTCCGTATCTATGTAGTAATACACAGACACAAATACAGGTATGCATACTGTTCAAAACTTCAAGTAGATTGTCCATTCTAATGTTTCGAGATATTTTAATGGAAAAACTCTTATTGAAACTGCTGGTTTTGTTTTGCAACCGTAAATATCTGTACCAGAATGTGCTTGCAATATGCCATACTGTGTTCGTTTTCAAAATCATACATCTTTACCTGATGTTTTGAAGCATTTCCACTGCAGGGCGAGGAATCGTGCAGCCTACGAGCCAAAGGCTTATGTCTCGTGCCTACTTCTTTGACTCTCGGAGTTGCAGGCAGCAATGGTGCCGATATCTGGGCCCCCATCAAAACCAGCCCCCCTAATTCAAGAAGATCGGTTTCAGATGAAGCTTCTGTGATAACTTATGGTTGATCGTGGGTGTCGTTGAAACAGGCGCCTAGCGGTTCAAGAATGTAGTTTCTTCACCTTGATCTGCCTAGTTGCCGCAGGTATACAATGGAGTTCGATTCTTTAGATGCTTATGATATACGAGATCATAGAGTTGCGCGATGCAATGAGATATGTAAATTTTATGAGAGTGGAGATGTGCTTGCAAACACATGCTGCACCATGTTTACATTTCGATGAGCTCAACACTTTGTTGATGGTGCTCTCTACATTGCTATATTTGGTTAGAATTGGACATGGGAATTGGGAAGTCATGTGTATTTTGTCTTTCAAAGGTTTGGTGCTCCTATTTTTCCATCAACAGCTGGTTGGTTCACTTATAAGATTTGAACTATTTGTGTAGTTGCTGGTTGAGGTGGAGTCACGATCTTGTGATTAAAAAATTAAATGATTATGAGAATTTTACTAATGTGGTCTAGGATGAAATAATCTGTGCGTATCTATGTAGTAGCTGCAGTCATCGTGTAAAAGAAAGCTAAACTTCACAAAGGGATGGGTGGAATTTAGTCGAGTATCGTCGAATTCAAGTTTAATTCATTTATTAAAGCTTGGGTTCAATTTACTGAATATATTCAAGACTTGTTTTTTTTTTTTGGAGGGGAAAATACATTTAAGACTTACCTTAATTAAAATTTGTAATGTATATTTAAATATAAAATATTAATCATTTTCTTTAAAAATAAAATTATCTTATTCGAAAAAAAAAATGTAATATATTTATCAAAATTCATTATTTCTTATAACAAATAAGTTTAATTAAATAATTAATATAAATTAATTATTTTATGAGTTTACTCATAAATTAATTAGTTGATTAATGTTAGACTCAATTGCAACTCATTTATATTAAAGTATCACACCTAGCTATCCTTACAAAGTATCACCAGTGTCCTTAAAAAGTATCACTCGTACCACCATTTTTTTTTGTACGTTAATTCACGTTGACCGTTTGATGGCACATCTAGTATATGTGAGCATTGGCCATATTTAATACATCTCATTTAAAATTCAATTACCAAAAGACTTTGTTAAACAAAATATGTCAAGTGCAATAGAGAGTCTCTACTTTAAATACGTCAAATGGAAAAAAGAAATGCGTCACACGTTTCTTCAAAACTTGTTTTTTATTGTTGAAAAAAATTATTGAAGAAACATGTGATATTCACCATCCATCGGCAAAAAACATGTGGTCCATATCAAAAGCAGCATAAAGTGACATTTTTTTAATTTAAAGATTATTTTAATGAGGCTGTGATAGTTTTGTAATTTAACAAATCTAATTAAAATATTATGATTTTTTTTTCTCTCCCTCATTCTCAAAATTGATATTTTTAACTTTTAGGATTAACAATTGTTTTTAGTTCTTGGTATTGTTACTGGAATATGTGAGTGTCTAAAACATTGCATTAGAGGTTTTGAATTTGTGTCTTTTATCTTTTAATTTTCTGCAAATTGTTTTTTTGCATTACTATACACGTGTTATTTGTCAGAATTTGTTAGCATAACAGTACGTCTCATTCGCATTATAAAACCAGTCTATCAACATTATAAAAATAGCTTGTTATCAGAGTATTGACATCATAGACGATTTATTAGCATTGCAATGACTAGTTTTAGTACTATAAAAAAAATATTAGCATTACTATGATTATTTTTATCATTACTATGATTAGTTTTTTATCAGAATTTGTTAGCATTATAATACGTCTCATTAGCATTATAAAAGTTCTTATTAGCATTACAAAATAAATTATTAGTATTATAAAAATAATATGTCACCATTATAAAAATAGTTTGTTATCAGAGTATTGACATGATGAACGATTTATTAGCATTGCTATGATTAATTCTAGCATTATCAAAAAAGATATTAGCATTACTATGATTAGTTTTAGCATTACCAGTGTTTTTATATTTTAATTATTTGTCTCATTTAATCTGCAGATTGTGTTGGTACTACTGTAGAGATTTCTCCTGAGTTATCTAAATTTTATATACCTGATTGGTAAGTATCTTTGAAGCAACATCCACAGGGAGAGGAACATTTCAAAAGCAAACTTTTACTTCCAATAATGTTCTAAAGACACCCCAATCAATGTTAAAGACCTTCACATGGAAGATGACGATGAATGAAATAATTATTATATGTATTAAATTTCTAACTTTTTGAACAATTGTCACATTTTTTAGAATTATCGTAATGCTTCTCAATTGACATTATTATTTCAATAGCATGCCATTAGAATATTAATATATGTGAAATCAATGTTTTTTGTTAAAAGTGAATGCTTTTGTGGTGCTCTACTTTAACAGTATATAAATGATACGATATGATAATATTACCATTTAAAAATTCAATTGCTAAAATTTGCATATGTCAATGCTAACCATAATTTCACCTCTATTGTTATTTTCATCTTATGTGTATCATATTTTTCTAATGCTATCGTTAACAAGATCAATGATAATGCTAACACTATCGAATGATAATGCTAATACAACAAAATTCTAACAACATTGTTCATGATTTTTTTATAACATCCTTGGTAAGTTTTTCCGTTGATGCAAACATTAGTTATGATAATGCAAAAATAAGCAATGATAAAGCTAACACTATCGAACAATAATATTAATACAACAACATTTTAACAACATTGTTTATGGTTAAGTTATAATGTTCATGATAAGTTTTTCTGCTAATGCTAACATTAGCTATAATAATGCTAAAAATGGTGAACAATAATGCTAATAATACAAAATGTACAGCTAAATCAGACAGTTCCAATATCGTTGTTCATGCGCTAGATTTTACATGTTCCTAAAATTTTCGTGATACTAACAAAACAAAATGAAAACATTAATTCATTATGAAATAATGCTAAAGAAATCTCATAATATTAACATCATCAATGTTAATGTTAATGTTAATGCACTTATATTAGCATCATTAATGTCTTTGTTAACATATGGAGCTCTTCAAGGTGTTAGGGATGATCCTCTGTTCATAAGGTATTCACCGGTTTTTTCTGGAAGAAGGAGCTCTTCAAGGTATTAGGGGTGACCCTCTGTTCATAAGTATTCACCAGTGTGAATACTTATGAACAGAGAGGTGTGGCTGGAAGTTGCAGAGTTGGTGGCGAACGTTGGGTTGTCGGCAATGGAAGCTGGAGAAGCAACGGAAGAAAAGAGAGGATAAAGATTTGATTATTAGATTTGGGAAGATAAGGCAATTTCAATTATATATTTCCGATTTTTGGTTTAATTGTTAATGGGCTATAAGTTGTTTCCTTTATTTTATTCCCTAAGGGCCTAATTATTACTAGTGAGGCCCAATTTCAGTAGTTAGGTTTAAAATTGATTATGTAATGAAATGAACAGATAGAAATTACTCTAAAATCTTCTTATTCGTCTGCCTCTCTTCCCCTATTTCTTCTGCATCTCCCACCAAATTTCTTCATGATTGAAACTTTATTATATAAATCCTTATCCATTACAGAAAATCACAGAAAAATACAAAATAGGAAAAAGAAAATCAAAAAATCCAAGAGATTCAAGCGAGAACATAACAAAGAATATGAGAAGAAATGTTGCTGTTTCTGCAATTCGTCTGATTCGTGGAAGAAGATTTGCGGCTCCATGGTTGCATAAGTCGGGTATTCTCTCTCCTCCATTCTCTCTCTTCTTTTCGAATTTCCATAGTGATAGACCTTCTTCACCTAAGGTTCCCACCATAGATTTCAGTCGTATCCACGCATTAGATGATGCTATTCACTTGTTTCACGATATGTTGAGAATGCGGCCACAACCTTCTGTTCGCGCGTATAGCAAACTGATGAGTGTTACTGTGAAAATGAAGCACTACTCTTTTGCCCTCTATATGTTCGACGAAATGCGTCTGAGGGGTGCCCCGGTTGATGAGTACACGATGACTATTGCGATCAATTGCTATTGCCTTCTCAAACGTGTAGACTTTGGCTTTGCTCTATTGGGCATCTTCTTTAAAAGTGGTTACGAACCTAATGTGACGACATTCAGCACTCTCATTAAAGGACAGTTTTTAGATGATAAGGTCGCCGACACTGTGAAATTGTTCAAAAAGCTTTTGGATTTTAGAATATGCGAGCCTAATGATGTAATGATTCTGACCGTGATAGATGGGCTTTGCAAAGCTGGACAGATCATTGCAGCACGTGATTTACTTTGTAGATTAGAAAGAACTAGGTGGAGACCCAATGTTAAGGCTTTTAACGCATTACTTGACGGGTTATGCAAAGGTGGATTGGTGGATGATGCTTTCCAGCTCCTGTCGAAGATGATTCACAACGGTATTTCACCGGACGTTTTCACTTATAGTTCGATGATTCAAGGGCTGTGCAATGTTGGTAGACTAAAGGATGTTAAAGACTTGTTAAATGAAATGGCTAATTCTAATATATCTCTCAATGTCGTGACTTTCAATATATTGATTGATGCACTCTGCAAGGATGGAAAGGTGAAAGAGGCTGAGGAGGTATTGGGAATTATGCTGCAACAGAATATCAATCCTGATATATTCATTTATACTGCTCTGATAGATGGGTATTGTTTGAGAGGGGAAATCAATAAGGCAAAACAGGTATTTGATTCCATAGTAGACGGGGGCCTAAAGCCTGATATCATCAGCTATAACAGCTTAATAAATGGATACTGCAAAGAGGGAAGAGTAGATGAAGCTTGGCTTCTTTTCCTCGAAGTTCCTTGTAAAGGTTTGGAGCAAAATATACGTACTTATACTACAATGATACATGGATTGTTTAGTAAAAATAGATTTGATGATGGCTGGAAGCTTTTCAAGGATATGGAAGCTCGACAAGTACATCCTGACTTACATACTTACAGTACATTGTTGGATGGGTTGTGCAGGAATGGGGAGACTGAAGAAGCTCTTTTGTTACTGCGCATGATTGAAGGGAAAGGAGTTAATCCTAATATAGTCACTTACGGTGCTCTCATTAATGGATTATGCAAAAATGGAAAACTTGGTGTTGCAAGAGATCTTTTCAACCAACTTCCTTCTAGAGGTTTGCAACCTAATGTTCAAATATACACCATGATCATTGGTTCACTTTGTGAAGAAGGGTTTATGGAGGAGGCAAAAAGTTTGCTTGTAGAGATGGAGACCCGTGGTTGTGCACCTGATATTGTGACGTACAACGTCATTGTCCGTAGTTTGTTAAAGAAAAATGAGCTTCATGAGGCAATACCATTCTTGGAAGAAATGCCCCAAAGGGGATTCTCAGTAGATCCTGCCACTTTTTCGATGCTAATTGATCAAGTGCAAGGACAGAATGAAGATGATTTTCTTCTCAAATTGATGAAGATTGTTTTGCCCAAGGAGATTGTATCATAGTCCACGGAAATTAACAATTTTGTCTCTTTTGAACTCATTTTCCTTCCTCTGTTAATAGTGGAGTATTATATTTTTCACAATTTACTTGCTTTCTGTTTGACTTATCCAGCAATACCCTCCTAATTTAAAATAGCATTTTTATGTGAAAAATATGCTTCTACTCTCCTATATATTTATAAACTATGATAAAAATAAAATAAAATTGAACCTACTTGTTTTTGTTTTTTTTTAAGGGGAAATGAACCTACTAGTTATTAATAGCTAAAACTTATAAAATATGAAAATAAAACAATCAATTTAATAAATAATAATTAGTTAAAAACTAGAAACAAAATGTCAAAGGCTTCGATGTGCAAAATATCACAACAGATGCGTACCGTAATCAATGTTTTTAAAGCCGGACCAGACATCGGTTAATGTATTGGGTCAACCTTAATCAATGTTTTTAAAGCCGGATCAGACATCGGTTAATGTATTGGGTCACTGAAATATTGTTTCAAATGAATAACATGTTATATGATACACACACATTAAAATATAATAAAAAATTAGACAACTTAGTATTATGATAAATATATTATATTAAGTTTAAAAATACACCTAATTTATATCAATGCAATATATATAAGGTGTTTATCGAGAGTTATTCCATAAGTTAAGCAGTTCAAAGTATACTATTTCTAAAAATAAATATTGAACATCAAATACTAGATTCTGAGAAAATATATATTTAAATGTCAAATAATTAAATATTGATTTTAATTACAAAGAATACTACACAATACAATTAAAAAATTGCTAATCATTATGTCATAAGTCACTATTTTAGATTTTAGTTCTTCTCTCCATTTATTTTAATTAAAAAATAATAAATTAGATATTGTTAATATTGATTTTAATTATATGCTAAACGTTGATTTTAATTAAAATGAAGATTAATTATTTTCAATTTGGCACTATTGGTTGAGCTCATAGCACAAAGCTAGGTAATTTTGGTCGTTATAGAGTATAACTGGATCGAAAACATGGTCAATTCGTGGTTAAATCTGTTGATCCAGTCCTATTTTCAAAATACTGATCATAATTTGCAATTACAATAATTTTTAAAAATATTTTAATCGCAACATCAAGTTTCAATTTAATGCATTTAAAATATTCCCAATTTTTTGGATAAAATATATGGCGAAATAAAACTTCGTTTTTAAATTCTGCAATGCAAAATTTCCCTTCAGAGCAACTCTAATGCTAAGCACCTATTTGGTGCAGATTCTGCATCAAATAGGTGCAGTTTCAGCACCAATTTTTTTTACAGCTCCAATGCTCAGCATCAAATTTTACACCAAATAAGAATATTCTCTTAAAGATTCCATTTTATTTTATAATTGAAATATGAATATGCTCAATGATTTATTATTTTTTTTAAAATGATTGATTGTCCAAAACTAATAACTTTTAATTATATACTTTTAAAAAAATATATGTTATTAAAAAATTATGTACTATTAAAAAAATTATAACATATAATGTGTTTGAAATAATAAAAGTACTTTAAATGATCATCAAACGCTTACAATTAGTGAAAATATTACAAGACTACAACACTTATGAAAATACATATATTTTGGCCTCAATACTCAGTCTAAACCAGTCGAAATTGAATTTGATCCTAATATCACAAGTGAGAATAGTGGTTCTACTTCAAGTAAACGACCTATGGGAGTGAAGAAAGCAAAAGCAAAGAGAAATAATGATGAGCAAATGTCGAAATTTATTCGGTTGAATGACGAATTGGTTGCAACATTGAGGGAAGGAAATGTTGTTGCAAACTTGAGAGAAGAAAATAGAATTTTATTCAAAAATTTGGATTCTATCTCCAATCCCATTACACGCGAATTCATCCGTGGTGAACAACTTAGAATCATACAAAAAAGAAACCAAGCTCGTGAATCTCAATCGTCTCCTCATCAAGGAGAATTTTCACAATTCAATCAATCCGAAGGTGAAGGACATGGGTTTAAAGATTCTTCAAACGATTTCGGTCAATATTATAATTATCTTAGAAGATCTAGAAATTATTTGTAATGTGTTTTTTCAAGTAGTTTTAGTTAATTGTAGTGTGTTTTTAAGTTAATTTTTAGTAATTTGTAATATGTGGGACTTCATTCTATCCATTATGTTTAATTAATTGTGCTTTTATTGAAATTATTTATTTATTTAGATGATTTATAATTTAAATTAAATGAATATATAATTTATAAATTAAATTTATTAAATAATCTATTTAAGTGAATATATAATTATAAATTAAATTAAATTTATTAAATAATCTATTTAATAATGATTTTAAATAATAAAATAATGCATTAAATGTTGTGGGACCCATCAACACCAATTTGGTGCAGCACCAAATTCTGCCCCAAATTTAGGATAGAATTTGGTGCTACACCAATTTAGTGCAGGATTTGGTGCAGCATTGGAGTGGGTTTCAACACCAAATTGGTGATTTGGTGTTAGCATTGGAGTTGCTCTAATATCACAAACTTGGGTTGAATTTGCATCCTAAAATGACTTTTGGGATAGGCAAACATTCTCATCGGACCGCTTGATGAGTCCTTACTATATCATACGGGGGCTGCAAGTTTGGTAGACCTGTTCCGCCCTGCTCCAAAAAACAAAAAAAGTATCACTTATAACACTAACACGAGCCCATGCATTAGCATCGTAGAGGTGCACTGCATGAATTATCGGTTCAAAAAATTAAATTAATTAACTTTAATTTTAGGAATTCACTAATTTCATTATAATATATATATTTTTTGGGACAACACAGGTACGTGCATGTTCCGAGTTGCGCCAAGAGTGCACGAACCCGTTTGAGGTTAGACAATTGTATGAGAGACTCTAGCTCTTTGAGATATAGTAATTACCATATATACTAGATTTTAAGCTTTTTTGTCAATTAAAAAATCTCTCAAAATTTTCGATGAAATGTGTCGACGTGTCTTGATAAATCTGGAGTTTATGCATTTCGGGGTTATTCAGATATTTATTTTGTAAGATTGCATGGCCTATTCTGATGTTTATTATTGATTTCTATAAATATTGTCACATCACGTGTTTATTGAATTTTTGACAAGAAAATCATGAGTTTTGGTTGTGTTCTAAACTAGAATGGAGTTGAGAGAATTTTCGAGGTCTAAAAATTGGAGTAAAGAGTCGAACAAGACAAGTGAAGCATAAATATGATGATGCTAAGGTTGATTGGAATATGAACATGCTTTTTTTTTACAACCAAATACTAATATTTTATTAAGAAGCACAAGAACATGAACTATTGAAAAGGCCTACCATAAAAGATGGAGGCTTAACCCAACAATAAGGGCTTGAAAAATTACGAGTAGCCCTAACTAAACCATGTGCCACACAATTAGCACTTCGACGAACCAAACTAAGAGAAAAGTTATTTGAATCCGTAAAAAAATTCCAACAATTAGAAATAATCGAACCAAATTCAGAGATGGTTGTTGTGGAAGATTTTACAGCCTCAAACAACACCTTGGAATCAACTGCAAAAATAACACGTTGGATACCGAGAGACTTAATCCACGAAAGAGCCTCATGCAAACCCAGTGCTTCACCCTCATCAACCCGCAGACATCCCTAAAATGGTTAGTCCTAGCCACAACAAAACCACCCTCATCATCACGAATTACTGCCCCACAACTAGTCTCATTGGTATCCGTAAAGAAACCAGCATCAACATTAACTTTATAAAAATTACACGGCGGATAGTGCCAGCTCCCGCAACGAGCAATTGAACCATTAGCACCACCAACATTACCCCTAGAGGCCCTAGCTGCGCGCCATTCCATCAAACAATCCCAACTACTTGCAACAATAACACCTTCAGGCCTCGCTTTTTCCTCCCAAATCCTAAGATTTCGTTCCTTCCAAAGTTGCCAAGTGGTCATGGCTAGAACTGAGATAACTTCAGGTTGTAATTTTTCCATGACTCCAAAAAAGAATTCTGAAAAACTATCAAATTGATCAATACAACTCAACAACAACCCCTTCAACCCCACCAACTCAGTTGCTCGCTACCTCACAAAGTAAAAAATATGGAAATTGTTCTCAATATTAGAATCACAAAGCCCGCAAGTTCCGTTCACTTGAACTCTTTTATAAATAAGATTGGAACGTGTAGGTAAACAATCACGTAACGCACGCTAAAGAAAATATTTCACCTTACGGGGAATATTAAGACTCCAGAGGCGCTTCCAATTATCTTCCACAGCAAAAACTGATGGAATAGTAATTGATCTAGCGAGACAATAAGCCGGTTTCACTGAATATCAAATGCTAAGTGGTTGGTTTAAATGATGATTATGGTAGACCGACATGTTAAAATGGACAAGAATTTAGATGTTGTGATTTAAGGTAGCACGGTCTGTGCAATCAATTAATTCAATGCAGTTGTTTTTTGGTTAGTTAACCACGCAAGCACGGACCGTGTGATCTTTAAGAGAGGATTTTATTCCCTTTTCGCTTTCCGTTTGGTTCTTTTTTAATTCTGTGCTTGGACTATTTCCTAATTATTTAATTGCAGATTCCACAAAAATCATAACAACTTTTATCATATAGAATAGCTCAGAGAACCATTGGAGAAGAAGAAGAAGATCGGTAGGTTTTGTAAGGAGAATGAATTTAATGTTTTAATTGGAATTAAATAATAATTCGAGATTGAGAGATAAGAATTAGATTTAATCTACTTTCATAAATTATTCGAGAGAGAGACTGCGTTTGAGTGCTAGTGATTCTCCTACAAGATTTAGAATTAAATTGGTTGAATAAATTACCTGACAATTGTGGAATTCATTTAACGACAACACCTTAGGATCCGTCTCCATATATTTTTATCCCATTTTCTAGCTTAATTTGTTTATTTATTTATTTTGCAATATTTAGTTCGATGCGACCTTACTTACCACTGTTTTGCTATAATCCACATCTTACACTTGCGAGTCAGAATTTAATTAAAATAAAATACTGAACATGTCTAACAATCTTACCAAAATTACGGAGATATCAAGCCATGTTGTTTTGACTTTATTATACTTTCTACAATAATAATAATAACAATAACAACAATGACAATAATAAAAATTAAATATAAACTCATAAAAAAAATCAAACCAAATGAGATTATTGAATACGCCCAAGTTGGATATTATTGAATTATTTTATTAGAGCTTAAAATTCGACGCTTCATTTATAAATTCTGACAACTATATAACATGACCAGAAGTCGCTAGTCTGCATTTGGCGTTTTGAACACTACAGTAACAAATCTGCAGCAGATTTACAGTAAATAGATTCATTGCGATGCGATAACTCTCAATCTCAACTCTTTGCCTATCTTCAAAGAAAAATTGTTTTATTAAAAAATAAATCAACAGAGAAGAAAGAAGATGAGAAGAAGTGTTGCTGTTTCTGCAATTCATTTGATTCGTGGAAGAGGATTTGCAGCTCCATGGTCGCATAAATTGGGTAATCTCTGTCCTCCATTCTCTCTCTTCTCATCGAATTTCCACAGTGACCGGTCCTTTTCAACTAAGCTGCCCAGAATAGATTTCAGCTGTATTAAAGAATTAAATGCTGCTATTCACTTGTTTCAAGATATGGTGAGAATGCACCCACAACCTTCTGTTCTCGCGTACAACAATCTTTTTACTGTCAAGATGAAGCACTACTCGTATGCCCTTCATGTGTTCGACGAAATGCGTCGTAGGGGTGCCCCGATTAATGAGTACACATTGAGTATTGTGATCAATTGCTATTGCCTTCTCAAACGTGTAGACTTTGGCTTTGCTACATTGGGCTTCTTCTTCAAGAGCGGTTACTAACCTCATGTCGCGACATTCAACACCCTCATTAAAGGGCTCTTTCTAGATGAGAAGGTTGCTGACGCCGTGAAATTGTTCAAAAATCTTTTGGATTTTGGAATATGCGAGCCTAATGATGTTATGATTCTGACCGTGATTGATGGGATTTGCAAAGCTAGGCAGATCATTGCAGCCCATGATTTGCTTCGTATATTAGAAAGAACTGGGTGGAGACCCCATGATAAGGCTTATAACTCATTAATTGACGGGTTATGCAAGGGTGGATTGGTGGATGATGGTTTGAAACTCCTATCCAAGATGGTTGGCAAGGGTATTTCACCAAATATTGTCACATACAATTTGTTGATTAAGGGGTTGTGTGATGTTCGTAGATGGAAAGATGTTAAAGACTTGTTGAATGAAATGGCTAATTCTAACATATCTTTGGATGCTATTACTTTCAATATATTAGTGGATGCATGTTGCAAGGATGGAAAGGTGGCTGAGGATTTATTGGAAACTATGCTACAACAGAATATTTGTCCAAATATTGTCACTTATAATGCTCTGATAGATGGGTATTGTTTGCGAGGAGAAATCAATAAAGCAAAGCAAATATTTGATACCATGGGGAACAGGGGCCTTAAGCCTAATATTCTCAGCAGATGCTTCTACTTTTTCCATGCTGATTGGTCAAGTGCAAGGACAGAATGAAGATGATTTTCTACTGAAATTGATGAAGAATGTTTTGCCCAAGAAAATTTTCAAATTGGCTTAATATTACGGCCACGCAGACCAATATTGACACTCTAGGTAACTCTGCAACTTCTTTATTTATCCAAAAATTGTGTAGAGTTTTGATCTGCTAAATTAGTTTCTGCTCTTTTTATTAATTTTCATGTTTTTTAATTGACACAAGCACTGGGAATAATGATGCAGATATTTTTGAAATTATTGCATGTTTTTATTATCCACCTTTTGGCACACATTATGTCTCTTGCCTTTTGAGTATTAAATTATTCGGAAATTTTGCCCATGTAAATGTGATATTCCTTGTTTGGAAGTCGCCAATGTCGCACGATTGTGGGTTAAGAAACTTTTTACCAAAATCTAAATTAACATCTGTATCATTTTTTGGTACAAATTAATTAGACAAATTTAAGAAAAATATACAACAAATTGGATTATTAATTTACTCTTTCTTGATCACATCTTGACTTTGAAATATTGACTATATTTAATTGTGGTCAACATGTATGACTATTTATGTTTCTTGTATGTTTATGGATTATCTAAATATTTTATGGACACGTGTAAACGTCGTGTCTTTATTAACATATTTTGAATGTTGACTAATAAAATTTTAACTAGTCGCGATTGAAACAATTTAACGTCAAATATATCACTAAGTCTTGAAATATATCATCATTTGAATATACATATGATATTGTTGAATCATTTCATCAATCTCTCGTTATCCATCAAAATAGAGAAGGTCTAATTATCATATGTCAATACTTTAAGATAAAGCTTTTTATTTCAAAGTTTTAAATGGTCCATCTCTAAATTTATTGACACTTCACTTTCTACAAACTATATCCTAATATTTAATTACAAATTAAATAATAATATTGAGTCTTTTTATGTAATAGTAGAAATAATGAAAATAAGTATCATTGTGCACACTCAATTGATATAAACCAATAAATAAAAGGGTTAATTACTATAAAATACACAAACTTTGACAAGATTTACAAATTAGACACAAACTTTAAAATTTTGCAATTAAAACACAAACTTACATTTTTTTGCAAAATAGACAAACTCAATTTTTTCCAACTAACGGAAAGATGAGAATTTGCGACATATAATTCATTTTCACTTATTAAAGCCAATGCAATGCCATCTAAATCGAAAGGTGAACAATTTTTGTGGCTTTGTGGTTTTCAATCAAATTCAATTGATTTTAAAATTTTGCTTTGAGTTTGTCTATTTTGCAAAAAAATATAAGCTTGTGTTTGAATTGCAAAATTTTATAGTTTGTGTCTAATTTTTAAATCTTTTCAAAGTTTATGTATTTTATAGTAAGACAAAAACTTGTATGAGACCGTCTAACGGGTCGCTTACGTTAGACGGGTCAAATAAAACCCAAACCCATCCAAAACCCGCCCAAAACCCGCCCCCAAGCCCAATTTCGCGCGCAGACCCATGTCTTACCCGCGCTCCCACGCGCAGTTACTGGAGTATCACTAGGTATAAGTAAAGTATCACTAGGTATAAAGTAAAGTATCACTATGTGTAAAGTATCACTAACAGTGAAGTGAAGTATCATTAACTATGAAGTGAAGTATTATTAGATATAAATTTGGCAAAATACATTAATTATTAAGTTAAGAATCATTAGATATTATATATAAATTTGGCAAAATATCATTAACTATTAATTGAAATATCATTAGATATATATCTAGTGAGTATCATTAACTGTCTGTGAAGTATCATTAATTATGGATGAAGTATCATTAACTCGGAAGTGGAGTATAATACTACCTCCGTTTCATAATGTTTGTTGTTTTGTTTTTTTTATCTGAAATTAAGAATTAATTTTGTGGACAAATATACCCATCTCTTATATATGCCATAAAATCTAATTCATCTATATTTTCCTAAAAAATAACAATATTTTCTCTCTCCATGTATTTTTCTCTCTTCATATATTATAGGTAAGTTAGAATAAAAAAATCTTGTAGGATTTGAAAGGGTTAAAATTGGGAGAGAGGATGTCAAATTATATAAAACAACAAACATTTTGAAACTAAAAAAAAAACCTTAAACAACAAACATTATGAAACGGAGGTAGTATGATATTATTGATGATTATACATTAATTATCAAATCTACCATAGATAAATGTTATTAACTATGAGTAGAGTATCATTAGTTAGTATCATTATTTATGGGTGAAGTATCATTAACTTACATATGAGTATTATTATTTATGGATGAAGTATCATTAACTGACATGTAAGTATCATTATTTATGGGTGAAGTATCATCAGAGTCTTATTACTATGGAAAAAAGTATCACTAATTACAAAAGAAAGTATCAATAATTATAAAAAAAGTATCACTAATTAGAAAGAAAAGAGTCATTTTAAAACATGAGAATCGGGTCTATGAATACAATAAAAACTCATTCTTGAGTAAAAAAAAAATTATTTCATTATCATAGAGAAAAATATTATTGATTATAAAATAAAGTATCACTAATTACAAAAACAAGTAACACTAATTATAAATAAAGTATCACTAATTACAATAGAAAGTAACAGTAATTACAAATAAAAGTATCACAAATTTATACTTCCAAATTGACTTAGACATATTAGCAAATACTTGGAGGGCAACATGATACAACTTTTGATGAATCAAAATCCATTTCAGCGACAATATTCAGAAGAAGAACAATTTCTTATTTTTCAAACATCATCAACAACTTGCTATCTTGCTATCCATCAATTTCTTCATCAACCAATCTCCAAATCAATATTACACAACAACAAAATTAATAGCTAACAGCCTAACACCCAAATTATTCTTAAAGAATTAGCACACAACAAATAGAACACCGATGATTCTACTCAAATAGAACAGAGCGAGGTCTTCGTTTTGGTGGACATTGTAGGAAAAATGAGTGGCGTTTATGCCAGTATTTTGGAATTGAGAAGGGCACGTGTTGTTGTAGAGATCGGAGCGGGCGAGGTTGAGTGATTTCTGAGCCTGATTGAGCCGGAGGACGCGGTAGGGGACTGAGTTGTGAGTCAACTCGGTGATGGTGTTGTCGCGGCAGGTGAGTGCGAATTCGGGGAGGCCGCAGTAGGAGGGGCGGTCGCCGCCGGTGAAGGGAAAGGTTGTGTTGGTTATTTACCTTCGACGAAGAAGAAGAAAGGGACAGCGGCGTGTTAGAGGGAGAAAGTGGGGTAGGGCTGGGGGTGGGGTGGGGCTGGGTGCAAAAAAAAAAAAAAAGGAAAAAAATAGATCCAGATCGGATTAGGATCCGTCTAACGGAAGTGATACGTTAGACCGTCCTACAGGAGTGTGCCTCTTATAGTAATTAACCCTAAATAAAATAGATATTCTGAGTTCGAAATCCAAAAACCACTCCTTTCCCTAAACTCAAACAAAATAAAAATAAATAAATAAATAATAATAATCTTGACTCAAATAAAATAAATAAATAATATTAATCTTGACTTTGACCTTGGCTCGTCTTCTTTCCCACACGAGCTTTGTTTCTCACACTCCCTTCGCAGATTTTCAAAAATTGCGTTGAATTGGGGGAAAAAAATGCCATCTTTGCAATGGGTTATGTCATTAATTCCATTAATTTTGCTGATTTGTGTTTGTGAAGCAGAGCAGAAACTGAGCACTAAAGAATGTGAGAATTTAGGGTTTACGGGCCTCGCCCTTTGCTCCGATTGTCATACCTTCGCTGAATACATCAAAGATCAAGGTGAGTTCTATTTCTATGTTGAATTTATGCGGTTTGATATTTTGCGAGATTTATTTCTTTCACTAGATTTCATTTTTTGTGTAGAATGAATTTTTTGCCTTTATTCTATTTTAATCTTTTCCAGAAATTGGGATTAGATAAGATGCTTCAATAAGTTTATTCGACCTAATCCATTCAATTTTCAGAGTTATTTTTCAGCTAGGAGCGAGTATAATACGTTGAAAGTTTTCATTTTTTTACCATGTCTTGGGATTTGAGATTGCATTTTGTTTAATTGTTTGTATTGAACCTATGCTAGTGTTCTTTTGTGGCTGTACATCAAATTCAAAGTGATGGTGGTAATGGCATTTTATTGAAGAATTTACCGTGTTATTATTTGATTTTGTGAACTTCAAAGATAAGAACTTTTGTTGCCATGATTGGTCACTATATTGAGACATAAAGTGGAAATGAATTGAAAAAGAATGAAAGGGACTGGCTGGGCCTGTTCTCTTCTGGGAAAGACTATGGAGGAGTGATGCCAGTGAGCTTGGAGTGGGAAGATATGAACACGTGAAGTCGATTAGAAAAATAATAATGAAGAAGAAAAACAAAGAAGATAGATGCCGGAGTAGACTGGTATATAATCTTCATTCTTGGCAGCAGGAGGTTTAGATTAAATGGTATGGAATGTGGACTATCTTTAGAAGTTAAAAGTGTTGATCCAAACAGTTGGTGTAGACTTATCTTTGTCTCAAAGGATTCTTTTTTAGGGGAATGAGACCAAGAGATCGGAGTTTTAAAATAACGAGAAAGATCATTGCACTTAGGAGGCATTTGAAAAATCTGTTCTTAAATATCTGGAACTTTTGTTAGCATAAAAATTCAATACTTTTGCTTGATTGTTTGGTTTTGTGGATTGGGACATCTTTTGGGGCTGTGGTAGCAGTTTGAATTTTGAAAAACTGCTGAAGCACGTCCCATTGTATTGCTTGATAGTGGACATTGTGATCAAATGCATGAAGAGGTTGATAAGAGCCATTGGGTGCCTCAAATTCTTAGTAATGTGATTATAGATGTTACAATGTTGGATGAGATTGCGTGTAAAAACCAAGACAGATTGATTGCATTTTGAGATTTGTCCTTACTATTCAAATGCAATGTTATCAATTTGTATTGAATTTTTCTATCAATGTTCCTATGATGATTTACTCTACGAGTCTACGTCACTTCCGATTCACTGCAGAGCTGGTGTCTGATTGTCTGAAGTGCTGTGCTGAGGATTCAGATGATGCCACAAGCAAGGTATGCATATTCGTAATTGGCTTATATTGTTGTGACTTGTGAGCAGAACCTTTGTGTGGTTGTTGAAAGATGCTGAAATGATGTGTAGTTAGATCCCTGAGGCTGAGTTCACCTTACCACAGACATTACTCCTACTTCAAAATTTATTTGTTCATTTGTTTGAGGTGGCAACTATTTTGATTGATCAGAAAGCTTGTAGTTATGTTCTACAAATAAATTATCTTTCTTCGTCCTAACCTGCCTTCTGAGGTTTCTGTTCTCTGCACATTCATTCCAGAATCAATAATCTCACTGTTATGGGTTTGCAGGTTATATATTCTGGCGCGATTTTAGAGGTCTGCATGAGGAAACTGGTGTTCTATCCTGAAATAGTTGGCTTTATAGAGGAAGAGAAGGACAAATTTCCTTCAGTCAGAGTTCAATATGCTTTCAATTCTCCACCCAAGTTGATTATGTTGGATGATGACGGACAACTCAAGGAAACCATTAGGTGAGCTTACTTTTTTCGTTTTCTCCAACGTGCCAAAAAAGGTTATTCTTCGTGTTGTTATGCAATCAATTTCAAATTTAGGAATGAGGTGGATTGAAGTCTATGCTGTTTAGTAGGAGAGAAAGGAGAGTTTTAGAAGGGAAACAAGCTGTCCTCTTTCTTTTGGTGCAATTCTAGCCTAGGCTTTGGGCACATGTTTATTTTCTTGACATAGTACTTTCTCTGGTGTAATGTAGAGTTGATAACTGGAAAAGAGAGCACATTCTACAGTTCCTCAAGGAGAAAGTGAAGCCGTCATCCGATATCTAACACTTGATCGACCGGCCACTATATATCATCGGGACTAGTTCTGCTTGGATCCTGGTTTGCTGATTAGAAGAAAATTACTATTTTGTAGTGAATATTGTTTTATGGCCAGTTTTGAACTGGCTTGTGACTTGTGTTGTTTCTACTTCAATACCAACATACACTACACATTTCTTTTGTTTCAATTCAAAGATAAATTAGCCCCTGACCAATTTTCTCTTAGAAAAGGTTTGAGTTCGAAATTAATTTAAAGGGCAAAAGATTGGAACTCACGGTATTAAACATTAAATGTGAATTTATAATATTTTGAATAGTTGAGAGACTCTTTTAAAATAGTTTAATTGTGTATTTGTAGCAAAAAAAATAGTTCATAGTGTTCAACGTAAAGTGGGTATTTGATTTATTTTATTTTGAATAGTTGAGGTAGGAATTATATTTTTTTAATTAGTTTAGTTGTGTATTAGTGCTAAAAAAATAGTTCTTGCATTTAGCTGAGATTCGGCATATATGAGTGCTTATTCGGTCTTTTGCCCAAATACAAAAGAGGAACAAGAGCAATGAGTTTGCGATACGAGAAGAATGGAAAGAAAAGGTAACCACAAATCTACTACTAAAAAAAACCATCGATCGTCAAAATAGATGCAACAATAATCCTTCGAACCCAATTAGAGTTAAAACTTAAAAGTAATCCCAAGAGAACCATCTTCATCACTCTGTTCTTGCACTTGATCAAAGTAGGATGGAAAAAGTTGCAGAATCTGCTGAGAATCCCCCTCTACACATTTCTTCTAAGATGGGTATATGTCACACTACAATGAGCCCAAACAAGAAATCCAAGCACTCCTACAGTGATCAAGGCATAAACCATGCCTAGATACCCGAAAAGTGGAAACGCTATGACTTATGATACAGGATCCAGCCAGAATGATGATGTAAACTTCAGGGCGCTTCTCTCTTCTACTAATATAAACGGATGAATAGAAGAAAGGCGGGCTATATCATCGACTTATTCCATTTGTCTAGGAAAGCTAGCCACACTTTATGGTGAATACTGTCGGGCTCAAAAGCTTTCAGATCGTAAAGACTGTAATATTCCTTAATAAGGAAGAATCGTCGTGAGTTATGACTCCGGAAAGTATTTGATTTGAAGTAATCTAGCATCAACATAACATCTTTTCGACTCTGTATTGACCATTGATAATAACCATTTTGACTACTATCAAAGTAGAGACTTCCTCCAAATACTACCTTATAAGGCTCTACATCTTGTAGTAGTTTATTAGTTACCCGAATACTCAGTTGAGGCAGTCCATGCTTCATATCTATATCAATAGTACCATCAGCATCGAAGAATCCTGCAAACCAATTTGATCGAGCATCTAGTGGAGTAGGTAGAATCACGGGGATTTCCAGTAGTTGACAGGCACGATGCAGTTGAAGTAGTCGTGCTGAATGTCGAATATGACCATTTACACAATTCAGGAGCTTAATCATACCAGAGTGATCATGCAGACGATAACGATAAGCTTTAGCACCTGCTCGCATTTTAATACCTCCACCAAGCATATGTTGGACATATCGTAGTAGTCGTAGATCTTCAAGTCCCATAGTAATTTCAAGAGAAGTGTATCCTTTTTGACTTACCTGAATACTTCCATCACCATCAATAATTCCGGCTACCCACTCACAAAAGGATTTAGGGTAAGTTGGTGGGCGTGTCGTCTCTGAGGTTCCTACTAGACTGCTTTTATGTCGTTGATTACCAGCTGATTCTGCCATAGATATCCCATTTTTACCAGGTGAAAGTGAAACACGCCCCTCAATTAATGCGTTATAAGCCATAACATTGGCTCTCCACCTAGTTCTTTCTAATCTATCATCTAAAAACAGCCGTTTAATCACATTTGGTTCGTAGCTGCTCTTGAAGAAGTTGCCCAATGTAGCAAAACCAACGTCTACACGTTTCAGAAGGCAATAGCAATTAATCGAGATATTCATCGTGTAGTCATTCACAAGGGCACCCATTAGACGCATTTCATCGAACAGATTAAGGGCAACGGAGTAGTGTTTCGTCTTAACAAAATCCGCCAGTTTCGTCAAATCGACAACTAAAGGTTGCGGCCTCATTCTCACCATATCGTTAAACGAGTAAATCTCATCATCTAATTCACGAACACGTGAATCTACTCTCGGCTGCTTAGATGAAAAGGGCCTATCACTGTGGCAATTCAACGAGAAGAGAGAGAATGAACGAGAGAGATTACCCGATTCATGCGACCATGGAGCCGCGAATCCTCTTCCACGAATCAGATGAATTGCAGAAACAGCAACACTTCTTCTCATTTCTTTCTTCTGAGATTTTTTTTTTGAAAACGATTCTTCGCTGATATCGAGTGTGAAGAGGGGGAATCTATTGCTGACTTGAAAACGCTAAATGCATACTAGCGATTTCTGGTCAGTGTATGGTTGTGTTAATATAAATATTTGTAACTTTTCGCAAAAATACCCCACCTACAATTAATTAGGGCACAACCCCAACATTTCTTCTTCCTCTTCTTCCTCTTCTTCTTTTTATTTTTTTTTTATTTTTTTAATTTCGACTTTTTTTTTTAATTTTTTTATGCCAAATACTTTTTAAGGATATAGATGATATTTTTGGGTTTCTGAGTGATACTTTTTCGTGTTACGATTGATACTAATTTTAACATGTTTTACGGGTTGACTGCGTCAATGCACATTGACCGCGCGTTGACCGTGTAACACAAATTTTTGTATTTAATTTGATAAAACACAAAATGTGTACAAATAAAATAATTTTCGGATCAAAATATATTTTACATATCCAATTTCTATTTTTTCCTCTCATTCTTTTCTTCAAATCTTGATCTTCAAACAGTCTTTGAAATTGAACTTCAGAGTAAATTTGCCTTTTTTATCTTCTCAGATTTGTTGTTTGAACTTTGATAATGTTAACGGGGATCGAAAACCTTCATTCCGGATTGAACATTGAATTTGAGATATTAAAAATTTATAACGCAATCTGGAGGGTTGAGAACCCTAATGCCGGATCGGACGTTGAATTTGAGATTACTCTAGCGAAGAACGGCTTGAATCTCACTGGAACGTCTTGAATGTTGGAGAGAAGTTTATAGAGAATTTTTCTCCAACTTCTTGAGCTCTTCAATTTTGACTTCTAGTGTCATTTTCAACTGATAGTGAGACCTCTATTTATGATTGTAGGGAGAGAGAATGTGAGAAATTTAGGTCTGACATGACACGATTTCATTGTCTCTTGGACATTGATATATTGTATATCTTTTGAAAGATATTTACTTGTTGCCAAAAAAACTTGATGTTTATCATATAATAATATATTTATTATTTAAATATTTTATCTATTTTTGAATTTCATAATATTCTAAAACTAAATAAATATATAAAAATTAATACAAATATTATTTTTAATTTTGTGAATTTTCGCAACCTACAAATGCTCCCTTGAGACTTGTTCATAGACGGCTTGTCGTTTGAAATGAATGGGTCTCGAAAACTGATTAGATAGTTTAAACTCGTATTAATGAGTCTTGAACTTGAATTAGATAGTTTATAGTCGTGTCAATGAGTTCTTGAATTTCAATTTGTGAATAATTTATACTTAAATTCAAGAGTTCTTTAATTTGAATTTATTAGATAGTTTATACTCGTGTCACGGAGTTCTTAAATTTCAACTTATAAATAGTTTCTACTCATATTCAAGAGTTCTTCAATTTGAATTTATTAGATAGTTTATACTCGTATCAAAAAGTTCTTGAATTTGGATTTGAATTAGATAGTTAATGCTCGTATCATGGAATTTTCATTATTTTTTACTTGAATAATATATGCTCATATTGAGAAGCTTTCAGCTTGGACTTTGTAGACCTTTTATACTCGTGTTCCTGAGTACTTGAATTTGAATTTGAATTTGTAGATATTTTTTACTCGTGCCAAGGAGTTTTGAATTTGAATTTGTAGATATTTTATACTCGTGTCAAGGAGTTTTGAATTTGAATTTGTAGATATTTTATACTCGTGTCAAGGAGTACATGTCATTTATTGAAGAGTTTAGATAGTTTTGGCTCTTATCAATGAGCTTTTTTGAACCTGTATATTTATGCTATCACATTTTATACTCGTGTCCATGAATCTTTGATTTGAATTTAAATTTGTAGACTTTTTATACTCGTGTCCATGAGTCTTTGATTTGAATTTGACTTTGTAGGCCTTTTATAATAGTGCTAATGAGTCGTCAATTTGAATTTAAAATTGATACTCATGAAGGAGTATTCATGAACATTTTTTCAAAGATGAGATAGTTTTTGTTCATGTCTAGGAGCTTTATTGATAATTAGGCTCTTATCTAGGATCATTTGAGTATTTTTCTTGAAGAATTTACATAATTTTGGCTCTTATCATAGCGCTTTGAAAAATAGTTTAGGTTCTTATCAAGGAACGTTTAAGCATTTCTTGAAAAATTTAGATAATTTTGGCTCTTATCAAGGAGATTTGGAAGATATATAATTTAGGCCCTGATTAAGGAGCGTCTGAGCATTTCTTAAAAAATTTAGATAGTTTTGACTCTTATCAAAGAGCTTTAGAAGATAGTTTAGGCTCTTATTAAGGAGCACTTGAAGATAGTTTAGGCTCTTACAAGGAGCGTTTGCATTTTGAAAACTTTAAATAGTTTTGTCTCTTATCAATGAGCTTTTGAAGATAGTTTAGGCTCTTATCAAGAAGAGTTTACATTTTGAACTATCACGGAGCTCTTGAAGATAGTTTAGGCTCTTGTCAATGAACGTTTGTATTTTAAAAACTTTAGATAGCTTTGGCTTTTATTAAGGAGATTTTGAAGATAGTTTAAACTCTTATAAAGAAGTGTTTGTACTTAGTTTTCATGGATTGCAATTTGTATTGGAAAACTTGAATGACCCATGACGAGATTTGTAATCACTTTTTCTTCATTTTCATTTGGAGATTGCTCAAAATGTTTGCCCATACAGTTGTGATTAATACCATCATACAATTATGTGGTCACATCCTACGTAGGCTCATGTGGCACATACATCACGTGCATGCAATTCACTATGATGCGTGTTAGATAATTATTTTATGTGGATTATGTGTATTTCAATCATTTTAAAAATATTATACCACTAAGTGTTTTCTAGCACTCTAACTTAAATATTTTCAAATGATTTCAGGTGATGGAGTTTGAGGCTAGCTGAAGGACGATGACATCTGGAGTTTGATTATTTGTTGATTAAATTGGTTATTTGGTCAAACTTCTATGAATTTAATGTGTTAAAGTTTTTAAGTTCTTTGAATTGCATCCGCTACATGTTATTTATCTAAATTGTCGCACGCTTGTGTGCGCTTAAGATTTCACTTAACTCTTAGAAATACTTTTTTACTTTATTTGTTAAAGCATGCTGAATTCATTTGGAATTTGATTTAAAATATTGGAAGATTAATTTATTTAAAAAAATATATATCCGATTGTGATCTTATAGATCCTTCTTTTAGCAAGTTCATGTCTTGATAATGAACTTAAAAGATTGAAATGTTAACTTGATACATCAGGTTGAATTGTACTTATTAGCATTCGAGTTAAGTTGATGTGTTGGTGGAGCATTCAAGTTAAGTTGATGTGTTCGTGGACTTATTTTGAAGTTAAAATGCAGCTCATTTATTTTGAAAAGAAACATTGTGATTTATTTTATTAAGAAATTTTAGTTAAAATTATTTAATGACGAACTCTTTCTATTTTGGGATTAAGGCATCACATTAATTATATATGTATACCTATATATTTATTAAGTGTGTGTGCGTATATATAGGGTTAAGGGTCACATAGTCCCATTGATTATTCTTCAAGATTCACATTGTCCCATTTTTTTTATTATTGGTCCATTTAGCTCCCCCGACTTTCTAAAATAGCTCACATTGTCCCTCCCATGGATGGAAAAGTTAACACTATTAACAAACACACATTAATATACATTTTTCTCACACTAAGATTGTTCACACATACTTTTTACACACGATTTTACAATTAACTAAAATTGCAACAAATTATGGTTAATAATTAATAAAATAATAAATACCCACATAATAATATTAATAGTAATAATAATATATGAAAAGTTCAACACACACACACACACACACACACACACATATATATATATTGAGATCGTTTATAAAATTATTTTAATCTAAAAACTAGCATCTGCGTATTTCAAATTTACAATTAAGTGTTCATAGATGCAAAAATCTACAATGAAATTCGTTCATAGTTCGGGCACTATTGATCTGCATAGACAGATAAAAAAGACATTAGTGTGAAGAATGTCAAACGGGCGGCGTTCGTTTGCTCTCCGACACCCAAATCAGAAATTTTAATTAAAAGACTGTAAATTTACTTGTTAAATTTATAGTTTGGATACGAGAGATTTCTCCATTGAGTTTAAAAGTATTCATCACAATCTTTTAATTCACTTCAAGTAAAAGTTCGGGCGATGTGTGAGCGAACAAGATGCAATGGCGATGGTCTTTTAGTCATATAAAAGAAAAGAATAAATATTTGAGACTTATTTATTATTATTATTATTATTATTATTATTATTATTATAGACTTTGAAGTTTTCATTTATTGTAATGTTTTATTAAGGACCCTGATTTACGGGATCATTAAATGAATAAGTATGGTTAATGTTTATTATAAAAAAATTGGGGCGTTACAGTTGTGTTGTCCCAGAAACGGCGGCTCTAATAGAGTCACGATCATCTCAGCTAGGTTCAACGGCTCACACTTGCAGTCTTCGGTTGTTAGCTATTGTGGTGGTTGTTACTAGGGGTGGGTCGGTACGGCATACTGAAAATTTCACGTCGTACCGTATACCGTACCGAAATTTCAAAATCGAAAAATCCCATCGAAACTTTCGGTATACCGAACTTCGGTATACCGAAGTTTCAGCATACGCCGTAATAGATATTGATATCGTACCGATATTTTCGGTATATCGTACCGTACCGATATTACACGGTATACTGAACTTTCAAGGTATACCGAACTTTCATGGTATATCGAAAATACCGAAATTTTAAGGTATACCGAAAATACCGAATTTCACATACCGTACCGATACACCGAAATACTGATATATAACGAAATATTGATATATACCGATGTACCGACATACCGGTATATACCGAAAAATTCGGTATACCGAATACCGGTATATATCGAAAATATCGGTATATACCGAATACCGCGGTATACCGAATTTTCGGTATACCGGGTTATACCGAAAATTTTCAAATCGGTATCATACCGTACCGAAAATTGCGGTATACCGAAAATTCGACATTTTCGATATTTTTTCGGTACGATAAGTGCGGTATTTCGATATTTCAGTATTTTTCCCCACCCCTAGTTGTTACTTTAGCAGCTACTCACACCTTGTTGAAGAATTATGTGTTTTTGGCGTTTTTACAAAAGTTTAGATCTCTCTCGATCTTCAAGATGGTGATCATGAAAGTATATCAATTAGTAGTGCTTCTATCTAAGCATTTGTTGATTCAATGAAAATTTAGACGACACAATGAAGAATTACAAGCACCGACGGAGCCACGTTGGGCCTGGGCCCCCCTAAAATTTTAGAAAATTTTAAGGGTAATATAGTAATTTCACATTTTAACAACAAAAACATATACATAAATTGGCTTTATTTTCTCCCTTTCTAAGCAGTAAATACGGACGGCTGATTAGTGATGGGCCAAGAGAGATCCTTCAATTCCCTTTATCATTCTTCTTATTCTTCTTGCTTTTTCTTTTCTTTTCTTTTTTGTGTCAAAATTCTCCATTTTTTTCAAGTTTAAATTTGTCACTATATATTTATTTTGTAACTCCATATCTCAACCCTTAAATTGAGTGTGTTTCTTTCCTCCATTGTTGAATTTAGGATTCATGTTAGTAGTTCTCATATAAAAAAAATCTTTTAAAGTGAAATTATTTTCATCAACTCTTCAAATTACTTTTTGCATTGAATTATTCAATTATTACTTTATTTTTATTTTGTGAATTATTATATTTTATTTGTTAATAATTTGAGCAAACATTTGTAGTTTCAATGATTGTTAATTAACCTTTTTGTTTCCTGTTTAATTATATGGACAATTTATAGAAAAATATCCCATATAATTGTAAATGTGTAATTAAGAATAATGTTGTGATATAATTTGCATGATAGTATCACTTTGTAAAAATGATATCAACTTTAAATTTTATTTTTAAAAGTATACATATTTATGTATTATTATTAATTGGCCCCCCTGAAAAGAATTCCTGGTTCCGTCACTGAATTTACCAGGAAAGTTTTAAGCTCATGAACTCCTAGCTAGAAGAGTACGTTGAGATGTGGATGTAATTTTTCATGCCGCTTGCTTGTGTTGTTTTGTGTGTCGTTGTGTTCTTCCCTTCTCTTGAGGTGAAATCCTTTATTTATAGACGAGGAAGATAAGAGAGAGCTTTCATCCGATTGTTGAGAGAAACAACATTTGAATTTCAATGTTCTTCTTGGCACTCTTTATGAATGATTGTCAGGTTGATCTCTTGGACGATCACTTTATGCCTTGTCTATTTGGAGTTTTCCGAATGGTAACTTGGATTAGCCGTCTTGGGCAGTTCTGTAATGCCTTGTTGTCTGGGATCAAGACATGGTTTTAGCTAGCCATGGCGTGGCTGATTATTTGAATTATATATTCACTTCTTGTTAGATGTACTTCACTTCTTCCTCTTCTTGTTCTCTGCAAGAATCAGTTGGGTCCTGCCATGGATGGCTAATGAATTCCACTCTTTGACTTTGCCAAATCAAACTACTTGGGTTCACTGTTGCATAGCTCATGAGTTCCACTAATTCACTTACTTTATTTTACCTGCTGAATTACAAGGCTTAGCTGACTTCACTTTGCTTACTTTCACATCTCGTCAAAACATTTATCCTTCCATTGTTTTTCCCAACACAAATGTTATATATTCACTCATAGTTACATCTGACAAAAATGATATTTTTAAGGGCATTTATAAACTATTTACTAAACATGATCTTTTTTTATATTTTTTTAAGAAAACACACGACCAGTCACTTGGTAACAAGGGGTACAGTTGTACCCAAAAAAAGAAAATAGTTCTATATATAAAAAAAATAGATACATATATACATTTAAATAAAATTGTACCCCCAAATTTTATTATAATATTTTTAGTAGATATTAATATATTTAAAAAACTTATAACTATCTATTTTGTTATTGCAGAAGTCCTAAAGTCATGGAAAAAGAGAATAAAGTGCTGACTTTCCATCTTACTTCTCAATAATATTAACCAATAATCAATCAAGTATTAACTTGTGACTCTTCATCTTACTACTCTTTAAGTCTCCTACATTTATAAATATATGAACAATACATGTACATTGTACAACTATTCAAGTCTTCAAAATACTCTCATAACAAATCTAAAAAGTACATCAAGATTTTAAATTGAGAAGTGTCCAAGCACCACCATTACCAATCGAGTTATCGAGGTTATTTTTTCTTTTCATTCTTAATTTTTGTATATTATTATTTATGTTTAGTGTTGTTTAGTATTGTTGTTTATTATTCTAAATCCCTGGGGTAGTGTTGTTTAAATTTATTTTAAGTGCAAATTACTGTATTATTTATATTATTCATTTAGCTAGTGTATATCAATTATTACACGTTTAGAACTTTAGTGTAAAAGTGCACACAAGTTTTTGGTGGGACCAGGAAAGGAAATGAGATAGTAGTTAATTCTATGAATCATAAAGCATCAGAAATTAGAGAAGATGGTTTTGACTTCCGAATCCTTATTTTTGTAATCTAATATAATTTTGACAGTGAATATCTCAGTTTGCGTATTACATATTCGGGAACAACATTTTGAACGTGAGAAGGAACACTTATTAATAGCAAGTTAGGAACATTTACAAATCATGCTGAATTTGTAGTTGCCAATCTGTTATTCAGAATTCTAAATCCCAAAGGATATATGAGAAATTCTTAAATATACAAAAATTTGTAGTATTGTTGAGGGATTTATTATATTTTGCCAATCTTTTATTTATTTTATTTCACTTTTGCTATTGTTATATAGGGTTGTATTTTTATTAAATTTTCTAATTCAATTAGGAAATGGCGGATGATAATCTAAATCAAAGAAAATCAAGGCAATGACAAAGCAAGTCGATCTTCGAGAATTTTTGTTTAAGAAAGTGAAATTTCACGGGACGTCTTGTTCTTCACCAACTCCAAAAGATAATGATGTATCTTTCAATAACAGTAAGTCTTTTTTATCCCCATCATTTAATTCTTCTTTGGCTCAAGTGTTAGTAGTGTACCACTAGAGAAGGAAGAATCCTTATATGACGTCGAACTTCTTCCCCATGATCCGGGGAAAAGAATAAATAAAATGGATTATCCTCCAAATCAACG
This sequence comes from Perilla frutescens, assembly GCA_026008535.1. Taxonomy (NCBI): domain Eukaryota; kingdom Viridiplantae; phylum Streptophyta; class Magnoliopsida; order Lamiales; family Lamiaceae; genus Perilla; species Perilla frutescens. The sequence goes on along the minus strand of BRKX01000010.1, from coordinate 44,397,735 downwards.
AAATGCGGTGAGGAGAGCATATATTCTCAAAAAGTCTTGTCAACCAAAAATACATGACTTCCCTCAAAGAGACCTTGGAGGTATGCGTCAGTTTAGTGTTTCTTGGTTCAAAAAATACGATTGGTTTGAATATAGTATTGAAAAAGATGCGGCATTTTGTTTTGTTTGCTACTTGTTCGAAAATGAAGTTGAGATTAGTACGGGTAGAGATGCATTTGTTAATGATGGATTCAGAGCATGGAATAAACCTAGTAGGTTTGAGAAACATGTGGGTGGAGTTAGAAGTGCACATAATATTGCTTATGAGAAATATAATATGTGAATTTGAGAGACTCGAGAAAAAATTCTATTGTGCATATTTTTGATAATTCAAGTGATGAGATTCAAAGTGAATATAAAATTCGCTTGAAAGCTTCACTTTCTTGTTTGAGGTTTCTTTTGGGTCAAGGGTTGGCATGTTGTGGGCATGATGAAAGTGATGAATCAAATAATTGGGAAAATTTTCTTGAGCTTTTGAAATGGCTAGCTGGACATAATGAGAATGTTAGAAAAGATAGCTTTGAAAATGCTCTAAGAAATAATCAAATGATATCCCGCCCAATTCAAAAAGATCTCATCAATTATTGTGCTAAAGAAACAGGCAAACACATTATTGAGGAGCTTGGTGATGACTACTTTGGTATATTGGCCGATGAATCAAGTGATTCGGTCACTTTCATTGAGAAGGATGTTTTTCTACAAGTTCATGATGATGATGTTATAGACCGCTTCCAAAATATGAAGACTCGTCGGACCCAATTGAAGTTATAGTTTTTATTTGAATATTGTGTATTTTGCCGAACTCAATTGAAGTTGTAATTTTCATTTGATTGATGTTTATTTTCTTTCTTAATTTCGTATTTTTATTGTTGAATTTCATTTACCATCAACATCTTTGAGAGTTCTTCTTGAACGAATCTATTTCAATATAAAAATAGAACGCCATGTCAATGTCTTTGTAGAATTTTTAACGGAACCAATGGTTGATTGAGCAATTGCGAATGCATTATATTAAGTTTCAAAGAAAATCTATTATGACTTCAAAAGGTACATGTCTTTTCATGAAGAAATAAAAATTTCACCGTACCAATTTTTGGCAATTGAAATTTTGGGTTTGGTTTTATCCAAGAAAAATAATATGTAAATTAAAATATAATATTTATAGTTGAAATTTGTATTATATACTATAATATCAAATACGAATTTCGTTAAAAATACTTGGAGCTTTTTATATTTTATATATACACAGAAACAACCTAAATGTAAAGTTATTTTTTAAATTTTAAAGATTATTTAACATTAACTTTATTAAATGTTTAGTTAATATATTATATTTTAATTTAATATCTTAATAATGATTTTCTCATCAATTTGTAACAATAAAATAAAAAAGAAGACTATAATAGATAATTTTTAAGTGGGTGAGTAGGTTCTTTTATTTTTAATCGATTGCTGGGCAATCTTTATAAGACCTCACATGTGATTATTGATAAGTGTACAAAATACGTAATGAATAAAATAGTAGAGCACTCATAATTTATTTCATATTAATAAAGTTAATTAAAAATAAGCTATTATATGTCCATTTTTTTTTGTAAATAAGTCTACATCTATACATATATTAAGGCAAAATCGTGTGATAGATTAAGGTTTTGAAATAAAACGTTGTCTATCACATGATTTAATAATTATATTTTAGACAACACTTTATATGTAATAGACAACGGTTCTAAGTTAATAGACAACAATAATGACATTTATTGTTGTAAATCTTTTTTTCTTTTTTTTTTCTTTTTTGCATTTTTCATGACAATTTAGATTATAATTGTTGTATTTTCAAAAAAATGCGATCTTATTTATTATTATTTTACTTGAAAATTTAAGATTCACAACATTTTTTTTTATTTATAGGTGGATGATTTGAACAATAATTCTACATTTGTAGCCTAAAAATAGATTTCATTTGTGTTGCAATAATAATAATAATAATAATAATAATAATAATAATGATAATAATAATAATAATAATAATAATTTACAATAATTTACAATAATTTATTATTTTTCTATTTCAATTTCATCATTTAAAACAATTAAATAGTTATATTTTTTTATACCTATCATATATTCAAAGAAATTAAATGTTCTTTAATCGTATACAATTATATGTTGCTTTTTATAAAATCATGTCATTTGAAATATTTCAATTTAATCTTTCTAATATGGATTTTCATTTAGTTCCTAAAATTTAATTTTCTTTTTGTTTGTCGTAACTACATAAATTGATAATGTTATCTAATTAATTAACATGTGTGCGTTTCATTTTATTAATTTTTAAAAATTGAACATAACATATAGAATTAAAAAATAATCATAATATTACAAATATAAAAAAAACAATAATTATTTGTGCATCATCGTACAGGAGAAATACTAGTTATATTCTAATTATAACCTTTAGTGCATAGTATTATGAAATTATTAATAGACTCTGACACAATATTCTAAACTAAACTTTCCCCTAACATATATGTAGTTAAGATAGTTAAAAAAAATAAAAAATAAATAAAATATAAATTATTATATACATGCTTGTGATACATATGTTAAAAAAATATTAGAGAAAAAACCTAATTCATTCATATAGTTTATGCGTTTTCCCTAATGTTATATATTGAAAATAATAAAGTTTAATTTGATAGATTCATTTTTCATATTCAAGGCTCATTTATTTACATTATAATTAACTAAAAGTTATGCCCATTAAATATATTGTCATATTTTATTTTGAATTATAATGATAGAAAAATATATTCTCTTATAAATATTATCTAAATATGTAATTGGACCAATTTGAATAGAATGCGCATAATTCTATTCACCATGTACATATATTAAATATTTTTCAATGCATGCGAGAGATTAGGATTAGTGGGCCGGGAATCATTACAAGTTTATCATCATTAGGATCCTAATTCATTGAAAAATCTATTAAGATATTATAATTATTAAAACCATTAATTTAAATTAATATTCACAACAGAATTGTGAATATTAACAATTTATTTTAATTTAACCCAATTAATTATAAACCCAGATCTAAATGTTTGATATATGACAAACTAATTAATGTTGCAATCTATATTGGGTGAAATTCATATAAGTCTCCGTCAGGGAAAAAAACATCGCCGTCTTGCTATATAGCAAACATTTAGATCTGCAGGCTTGCGATTTTAATTTGTCAACCAATATAGATTGCAACATTAATTAATTGATATATACATCATTCCCCTATTAAATTAAATTATATACACATCCTGGACTTGCTCACTTCTTTTTCATTTAAAAAATCTCTCTCATTTGAAACAATATATCGGTTTCTATCGAGATTAAATATGGAAAACATTTCTCTTAGGATTGCTCTCTTCATCCTCTTTGTGCTCACTTCATCAGGTATTTTTATACGTATTTCTTTTATCATTTCTCCTTTAAACAGTAGTATCAAAACTTATAATTTAGTTAATATTGGATTGAGGGAATTTTTACCTTAAAAGTCACGATCCAGTTCATATTATTGTAGATCATAACGCAAAAAAAAAAAAAGAAAAGAAAAAGAAAACCCAATGCTCGCATCCAATATACATAATGTCAAGGCATGCAGAGGAAATGGATGAATTTCTGTACTAGCAAGCTAGCTAAGTCATTTTTGACTCTCTCTCTCTCTCTCTCTCTCTCTCTCTCTCTCTCTCTCTCTCTCTCTCTCTCTCATGGCATGGACTACAGGATTGGACATTGGAACGACCCAAGTAGAAAGAGGAGCAGTAGTGCGGTCAAGAAAACTGGTGGATGCTTGTCGGAACAGATGCAGCAACTGTGACTCCAACGACATATGCGTCGCCTGCGGCTGCGGCCGAGCCACCTGTCATCCACTCTTACACCACTGTGTCGCGTAACTCACTCCAAAATCAATGCCAAATTTCTCTTCGATCTGTTACAAATATGTTCCATTTGAGTTGGAAAAATAATTGAAAAGTTAAAAAAGAGTGTTTGACACTCGCTCAACCACAAGGTCGTGCTACTTGACTCAACTCAACTCGATTACATTACAGCCAAGTGTACAATCAACAAAACTTCATTTCCTTATTTAATACTAGAGACGAGGAATCGATCGTTGGAAAATTTACAGGGAACAGCCTGATCATAAAATAAATTAAAAATAAGTTTCCAACTGGAAAAACCAAGTTGGATTCATACAAATTGGCTTGGTTTCAAGATCAAGAAACTATTATTTACTTCAAAAAGGGCACTTTTTGTGTCATCTACTATAGCTATACCGTATAACACACAGACTACATATATAAGAGGGCACCACCCGACCTCTTGCAAGGAAATAGGGTGCTTGTACGAACGCAAACGAGCATCAAAGCAGCAGTATAATTTAGGTGCGAATTCAGCCATCAGGGAGACGCCAATGGTTCCAACGCGAGGACCAAAACTGTGGATAATTAACTTGAAGCCAGGTGAATTCAAAAATCTGGTTGAAGATTGAACTGCTAGTTCATCTAACTTTCTTGAACAGCAGCTGGAGGTGGTGATGTATTTTCAGTCTTGCTAGAGGAGGTCTTCGACTGGATATATGAACGCGCTACATCTAGCATCATTTCCACCTCTTTCTTATACTGCGAATTTTGATCAACTAGCATTTCAGAAGTGATCTTCGACGACTGAAAAATAGGGTTCTTGCTCTACATAGCGACAAGAATAAATACCAGACTAAAGTAGGGAGAAACAGAAGTGTACCTCGCTGATAGCACCCGATTTGATCTTGGACTGCATCACGCACCATTTCTTGAAATGTGCACCTGGAAGGACGATGCAAGTTATGAAATTACACCAGCATAGATTGATATTGGAAACATTTAAAATATTTCAATGATTCGTGATCAAAAGCTCAAAAGATTAGGACGGCCAGTATCATTTGCGGACACCCTGTGACGTGCAATGAGAAAAGAACAGCAGTAGTAGGTTCTGAGCATCTTTTATCAGAGGCATAAACCATATTCCAGAGGAAGTGATTCTATAATTCGAATACAGCCAATTGCAGAAGGTACATACACACTGGCATTAAAGTTGTCAAATTTGTTAAATAATTTATGATAAAACCTTGTGCACGAGTCCTCTTCCCTAAGACTTAAAATTCTCAAAGGGCCATCTCAGGCTGAGGTCAATCAGCCAAACGTATAGCATCTATTCAACTAATTGGATGGACATAATGACTAAAACAATGCAGGCCATTATCAGTAATATCTTTCTAAAAAATATTAAGAAATAAATCAGGAAGTGATGGAAGTAATCCCACAAATTTTTACTCCAATTCCCGACATATAGGATTAGCATCATATATCAAACAAGGGCTAAGGCACACTAACTTCTTGAGGACGTCATTCTTCGCTTCCTGATTTCTTTCTTACTATTTCCATTAAGTTTTTCATCATTAGAAACGGCATAATAACAATACCTTGTGGAAAGAATCTATGGCAGACCAAACAGAAGTTTCGAATTTATTTTCATCAAATCCACTGGACAGCAAGCACTACTAATATAAACCAATCCGAGGATCAGACTCTATCAAATTCAGAAAAAGCTAGGGATTCCAATAGATTTTAATGGATAGCATTAAGTGAAAATAGTTCTTTCCATCTTTTCATGGCCAATCCATCATAACCAGCATAATTCCACATGTACAATTAGTCATCCAACTCTAGGCCCTAATGAATCACACAAACAAATAACAAGCATTGGAGCATGAAATAGATCAATGTAAGAACATAACAGAAAATTAAGCAAGCAGACACTTACCAACTTTAATATTCATGGTGCACGAAGACTCAGAATTAGACTCCAATGACCATCTACAGTGGATCTGATTCAAAAGACACGCATAAGTAGAATAAAGTTAGAAAAGAGAGAGGAGAAAAGAGATAATTTTTGGCATCATTGCATAGTAATTTCATTAGATTATTCTGAAGCTATAAAACAAAAAAATGTGTAAATACCAAATATGCAGAACATGATACGCATTAGCTACAGGTTTACACCATCGGTGGTTCCGAATAGTGTTCGATGTTTCTTTCTTTCTTACTTTCTTTCTCTCTTTCTTTTGTTTTCATGTTTGAAGAAAAATTAGAAAACTTGAGACCATACAACCCATATTGCTTACCTCAAAGTATGACCCAAATGGAACATCATGTGCCTGTTGGACAGTCTCAAACACCTGAACAGATAATATAAGGACATTAATGCCACCTGGAAAAACAAATTACACAATAGCTATATCATTTGAAGTCGAGTCTGCACCAGTATTTTCTTATCGGCTGATAAAACAGCATGTTGCCACTCCGTCATTGCTGTATCCGGGGGACACATTGGACTGTTGCACACAGATCTAAATGTAATTTCTCTGACTTGACCATCATATTCATCAGCAGAATGCCACTGACCCATCTGAAGCAAGCATAACAGATAATTTAAGACAATTATACAGAGAATTTATAAAATAAAATTAATAAAAGCTAATTATGTGTCCTGGTCTTAAAGGGCTGCACTGGATCGAATGAACAATACCAGAAAATCTTTCAACATTGTATAGTTAAACTGTATTTGGTGACATCTTAAGCTCACACATGATTTATCAATATATCATCACTGCAGTCACTAGTCTGAAAATCTGTAAGCACAAAACTCAGGAAGGCAAGAAGGAACAGCATACTGCACAACTTTTGTTTAAACTAAATGCAGATAGCCTCAATATTCAGGCCAACATTTCTACTAACTTCTAGACATCTCAATTGATAATTAAGAAAATTTTATGTTTGATTTTAATATAGAATATTAGAAATCCGTTAAACTATCCAAGCAGCACATTGGTGATTATATTATAGCCATTCTTGTCGGAAGCAAGATAGCTGTGCCACATGTTGATATGTTAAGAGGGTAAACAGAAACAGAAGCTGAAACAGTAACTTCTTTGTCCTAAACATCTGTTTCGCAAGTGTCCATCTTCGTTTCTTCTTGTTTTTTTATGTGAGTGAGTTTGTGTCTGTGCGATGGCCATTCTCAAGCACCAACAGCCAAAGCAATGGAATCGAGAGATTTATTTTAAAAGCAATACAAAAGCATGAGTAATTGTTCAGATATATTTAAACAAGTATAAAGTGTTATACAACCTAGTGAATATGCAAATCCTGGGATAATAGTTACTTACTATGAGATTGGAATCCTTTCGGACATTACGAAACTCATTGGTATAGGTTGAATCATCATCTAACAAAAGTTTGAAAAATTGCTCTGCAGTGCACGGAAAAACATCCTGCATGTTGATAATTGGTTGTAACTTTCCATTGCAATGCACGGGACAAGGAAAAAATAGAATAGATATGCATCCCAACAAAAATACACTGTAAGATTAAAAGAAAAAAAAGAGCCAAAAGTGTAGATTTACATTGTGAATTTCAGAAAGCACTTCCTCCTTGATAAATGATAGTAACTTTTCAGTCTTAGCCACACTCTCCTCAGAAATCTTAGATTGCCTGTTGCTGCCTTTGATAGAGCTGCTATGTGCACGCAATGCAGATTGTTCCTTTTCCTGTGTGCACAAAGATCAAATAGATAAATAAGTGACAAAGCTACTCAGACACTTCATATAGATTTGCAAAAATCGTATGCCTAAATGTCAAAAAAACTCTCAGCTTCTAATAGTAACTTTTTCTGTAAGGGTATGTTTGGTTTGGGATTAAAGAGGACTTTTTTTTGAGTTCTTGGGTCAGGAATTTTGGTTTTGGGAAGCCTATTGAATGGTAAGAATTGGTGTTTGTTTATAGGATTGGGAAAGGTGGATCATGTCTGAAATTCCACAACCCAAGATTCCCAATTCCAGAGCTCACATTCCTAACAAATTCCAACCAAAAATTCTAGTAGATACAAAGAATCAATGTGATCGCATCATGCTAATTTCTAAACTAGGCAGGGGCCCTTCTCAGATTCAGCAGCATAAAAACAATAAACATCAAATAAACTGAACCCAGGAGTGCAAGACAACAGAGTGTAACATCATCAATGTCTTGACGTGGTCCTCGTGGACCGTTGTATTACAATTAAAAAGAAACTAAGCTTTCAAATTAACCAAGTTTTGCATGCTTGTTCATTATAGGACCGCATTAAAACCTTATCCATCCATCCTTGTCCTCATGCTAACCGAATTTTTCGATCTATAACAAAAGAAATTTGGTTCTCACACAGTGTTACTTCGTACTCATTTTTCATCAGGGTTGACAGCCAGAGCACATAATAGCAAGTGAAATCCACATGAGGTGACAATATCCTATATTCAGCAATTTAGACCAGTAATTTGCATATACAAAGAATTTCTGGCATGTATAATATACTTTTCTGTAACTATTCAAAACTATACATAAAACACCAAGCACTTTCATTATAGTATTCTGTTGGAAATCAAGCAACACACTTCTGATACAATACGAACTTACGGTTATATCAGGAAAGGGCTACTTGAGGCCAGAAGCCACTTGTTGCACACATTAACATTTAGCCAAGCCAAAAGCTCCAATGTGACAAGTTTTACTTCTCTAATATTCCGTAGTAGAGCAAGAAGATGTAACAGAAAGAGAGTTCAAACCTTCTTCTCAGCTTCTAGCATGTCATGATAGTTCTTTACTGCACGCTGTAAACCTCTCAGTGCATGATTTCTGTTCCAGAAAGATGCAAATTTGTATCTAACTCTACCTGAAAGAAAATGTGGATAAAGCAAGTGGCTTACATACAGACATCAGCTTCAAGAGAGCCATGAATTTCTTTTCTCTATAACATCCAATGGAAGATTATACGTTTTAAATTGGAGATTGCAGGGAAGTGTTCTTTAATCTTTCTCAAACATATGATGTCATAAATGATACTAGGTACTCAGAAGATTAGATGGAATGAATAACACTAACCATCAGGATTTCCTAAAGGAGGCACACCATGCCCCCCAGCACCCATTCGGAGAATTATTGTGATAGCTGGATTTATGAATGCATGTTGGCTCCTCTTTATCTGAGATGGTAAACCAACTAAATGGATTCATTCAGTCCACACTACCAGAAAACAGGTACACAGCATTTTTGGTCCCACAGGAATTGTAGAGTGGCCTTTTTCAGTTCGGTAGAAAAGGAGCGCAACAATTTTAGCCCCATAAAGTTCTAAAGAGTAGGAATTTTAGCCCTTTTATGGAGGGGGGGGGGGGATAAAATTGCTGCATTTTAAGATTTTAAGGGACAAAAATTGCCACTTCACTAATAAAATTGGTGGCAAAATAAACAATTTAGCATAGTTACTCCTTTTTTTGCCCCAAAAGGACTAAAATTGTTGCATTTTAAAGTTTTATGAGACTAAAACTGTAACACCAATTCTATGAGACTAAAAGTGCCACTCAGCAATTCCTATGGGACAAAAAATGCATATGACCCCCCAAAACTGGACCATTATAAAAAAAATATGTCTACACACACAAGCGCACACACACACACACATATTTAAAAAAAAAAAAAAAAAGATGAGCGAATAAGGAAAGATAAAGGCATTGTACCTCATCTATGTCTCCAAAAGGTACAATTACCTGAAAATTGCAAATGTAAAAATAATCAAGCAGCAATACCTAGAACAATGATTAAAATACAACTTTAATGTAATCAGAGTCAGAAGGACACCAACAACCTTAGACAGAGGAAAAATTCAGTCTCACTTATCTTTGAAATAATCTCCGGAGTGTTGTGAGATAAACAATCATTTTTATGTGATTTTGAAAAAGCAGATGTTGCAGAAAAAAAAATCGTATTTAATCATGAATAACATTGGCCAGAAGAATCAAGTTTTACGGCCAAAGTGCTATGGAGATGCCTCATAAACAAACTGAACTCTTGAAAGATGAGACATTAACCTTCATTTGCTTCGAGAAAACGTTAGAATGGAAGCAGATATGCCATGCTGATACATACATCCGACCATGATACAAGAATGATCTCTCAAGTGCACAAGAATAACTATGTTCCACAACCTGAACAATAACACCAGTGATATCAGCAACTAAATATACCTAAAGTTATCCAAACATATCCAAGATTTTAAGAGAGAAGGCATCTAAAGAAAATCTTAGATCTAATCACGTATGTCATAAGCACAGAAAAATGCCTCATCAGGGAGAAGATTGAAAATCGTTTGCAGTGGCCCAGGTTTTTGATGAACAACTGTCGGTTTTTGATGGACAACTGTAGGCTTTTGATGAACAACTGTTGGTCCTTGTTTATCCACAGGCCTCCTTCGAGGGTTAGCACCAGCGTAGCCATTCAAAACCCTATCAAGAAGTACATTAAAAGACTTCAGGTACCTCTCAGTAAAGAAAGCATTAATGATAAATAATTTTGTTCAGCATGTAGATTAGCAAAACTGCAAAATTGCAAATTAAAACTTTTCATTATTTTAATCTGGATTCATGCAAGTTTTAAATTAGAAACAAGAAGAAGAAGAAGAAAAAACAGCCTTAGAAAGAACACTGTGATTGGAATCTGGAGGATAAAATGTTAAGCTAAATTTAAAAATTAGCTGATATCTACGACAAAATTCAAAGAATATTTTTGGAAGAAAACAAAGAAAACTCCTACTGCAATCTCCGATACCATTAAATATAAGTACCCTCCCTCCCAATCAAGTGATGTTGTCAATTTCAGGCTAGAGGAAGCAAACCTAGCTCCAGTGAGAAAACAACAAATAGAAAGCTAAGAGCTAATAACCTAGGTAATTCACAACAATGCAACATGTACTCAGCAGAATGAAATGACGCCTCAAAATGAGAAGCGGAAAGGATTTTGCAAACAAAAAATCTACCTGGCAGAATTCATCTGGAGTTTGAGCGTTTTGATATGAAGGCAAACCTGAAAAACAAACAAAAGAACTTTCAACATCAGCCGCAGAAAAGAAAGTAGGAGGGGAAAAAAAAAGAAACACTAAACATGCAAAGAAGATGTCCTAAACCACCACAAAGACTCATCACTCATCCATAACAATTTATTACCTGTCCAGATGGACTGTCCAATGTATACCATACAGCACCAGTTTGACCTTCCTGTTCAACTCGGATTGTTACCGAACCAAGAACTGCACTTTTCCAAATTATATCCCAATCATAAATTGTCACATTTATCTGCCAATAGATTATATAAAAAATTAGTGCCACAAAGAGTAACCAAAAGAAAAAAGCCAGCAAATGCTTAGATTTACATATTGTCAGAACACGATAACAAGTAATTGAAATATAATTGTGGTTTCCTGTTTTAAGTTGATTGGTAGCTTAGAGTGTTTGCAATATTTTATGGTCGATAAATTTATAAATAAATAAGTTTCTCATTTATGTATTGATTACTCAGACTGCAATGGTAGTGAGATTTGGCATTTGGCTTCAGAGTCTTTTTCAACATTGAGTTTCTTAGCATAGCCAATCAAGGTCTGCCAATGGAGTTCCTTAACTAGGGCTCAACATATACTGCTAAATGCCCTGAAATTCAGAATTCTGCATGCATAGATAAATTATTAGGCCCAGATGATCCAAAACATGGCAATGATGAATTACTAAAACAATTAAGTTAGAAAGAGAACAAACAAGTTCCAGCGTAACTTGATAAGTTGATAGCCAAGAATGACTGCAATGTCATAATAGAACTTGGCAAGGCACAGATATACCATGCAGCAGAAGATTTGTTAGGCATAGCAAGTGTTTCGTTAATAAAATGGCTTCAATTAATATAAATACATTTTGTGTCATGGATCTTCCTAGTAAGCACAATGCTTGATTCATGAGGATGAGTTTCAAGTTGAATTCATTTGTGGCTTCATAGTTCTTAAAAGAGCAAATGGTTGACAAAAGTCCAGGAGACCCAGATTGCATGAGTAAGATCTGTGAGTGCAATGCAATTCCTGATAAAAATATGATTCTATAGATGCTTCATAAAACAAATACCTCAACAGGAAGCTCATCAACAGAAAAATTGAACTCCTCCCCCCACATGGGATTTCTTGAGCCAGGTACCATAGAACTGAAAAGAAAACAAACTTAACTCTTATAAAAACTTATCTTTGTGAACATCATATAGGGTTCATAGACACGATAAAGAAAGTATAACTGTCAACCAGGAAAATGGGTAAATTATGTAATCCTCCATGACCCTCTTACAGAGACAAAAACCACTAAAAATCTATAACAACTAATAGACTCCCATAACTCTTCCTGATGCTTATCTGTTTGAAATCACAAATGACAAATCTATATTTGCTCCCTTATCTCTAATTGAGATTTAACAATTCTCAAAAACTACAAGTAACCTAAGAAGAAGTTATCACACTCAAAATCTATGGCACTCCTGATATTTACTATTTCTCAAAAACCAACAGCAGCAAAAAAAAAAGCCACATATGGGAAGCTGGGTACTTATGCAGAAGCACGACCACAAGCATAATTGCAGGCAGAAAATTCAGAAATTATTCTGAGTGAGGAAGACCATTTCCTAGAATCAAATAAATGATAAATGTCAAAGTACATTGTTATAATATTGTCAAGTCAATATACCAGTGATCATAAGTAATCCAGTTTTGTATCGCCCAATAAATAAGACATCATAGGTGCCAAATGAGATTAATAATGAAATGACCTGAACCGCTTTTCTGACCCACAAGTGATAATTGCATAGGGATCTGACGTGCCATTCAAATTTGCCCCGATAAGATTCTTGGCTGCTAACAGCTCTACCTGAAAGAGGGATTTGGTATCATAGGATAACAAAGTTCAAGGAATGAAGGTCCACTTACGTACTAGCAACTAAAACAGACACCCGTATCCGACATTTCAAGTTACCTTAATTAAGTATGCAGAATTAGTTTGAGCGTCTCCTTTAAACAGCATCTACAAAAGAAGTGCAGAACTGCATGTCAAGCAAGTGGAAAATTACTCCAAGTATACATAATATATAACTAAAGGAACATAGCAAAAAAAAATGATAGTCCTGTAACCAAGCACACAACAATCGCAGATGTGAATGAGACTCCAAAGGGTCAGAACTTTATATCAAATGCCATCACTGAAACAAAACTTACTGGGGCAGAGCACAAGATAAGTCTTTTCCTAATACCCCAACAAATTTTTTTCCTAATTACTATTAATTATCTTAAATCAACTCTACAGCTTATAGCCTTAAAACAGCAATCGTATGATGAGTATAAAAAATAAGTATACTGGCAAATTCTACAATAAAAATCTTGACTTTGAAATTCTACCCAATCATCCCAGAATTCATCACAATTACAAGTTGAAGAAACAATGAAGATCACAGGAACCCTTCACTAAGAAAGCAAGTCGCATTTGTCAACTGACAGATGCAAAAATATATCACTTGATAGATACATTTAACAACGCAGCCAAATATCTGTCTAATTCTCATAAATGTGTTACATAATCGAGTAAGTGATTTGAAAGCAAGATAAAGAATAATAAAACAAAAACAAAGAATACCATTATACCAAAATTTCATTTTTAGCAGAAGTTCAATTACTCAATTGATGCATATTACATTAACAATGTTCGTTACACTCAAAACTGGAAAATAAATATTATACACAGACCCAAAAAAGTCGCCATCAAAGCACCAACTTTCAATCCAATAATAAGCAATTTACAACAATGGCTGCGGCTATGATCAATCACACTCAAAAATTGAAGCAAATTACTGCAAAAACATTTAAAAATCACAACTTTCAACTAACGCAGGTCACTAAAAACGCAATTCAGTGGGTTAATTATAAAGAAAACACCACACAATAACAAATAAACTGGGCAATAAAAAAGCACAATTTCCAAGAATTCGGTAGTTCAATAACCGAATTGGCCTTTCACGTCCCCGACAACCATTTACGCGCCATTAACTCTAGTTAGAACGTTTCCCAAACGCAACAAATTGCACCAAAATCAATTGATCGCGATACCACAAATTCATCAACCCAACCCCCCCCCCCCCCAAAGAAAAATTCACAGTCAAATATGAATCCAATTCGGCAGAATAATTGCAGAAATGACCTTATCCTTATCTTCAATCATATCCACGCCACTTCCAGAGCCATCTACAAATGCCCGATCATCGCCGCCGCGGCCGCCGTCGCCGCCAATAGAGAAGAACCAGTATGCTACCACCACGAAAGCCGCCGCAGCCACCGTGACTTGCACCTCCCACCACGACGGAACCAGAAACTCCATCGCGGTCTCCACCACCATCGCCGCTCCCATAATTTCTCCCTCTCGAACTGCACGAACCGCAGCGAAGGCCCACCAACGGCGTGAGGGAAGGCCGAAGACCGAGGAATTCCGGAGCCTTGGATGCCGAAATAAACACGCAGTAACACGGTCAGTGTGTGCGCTTTGCGTGCATGATATATAGAGACGGAGTTTTGTGTACGTATAGAGAGAGAAACAGTCAACGAAGGGAGGGAGAAAACGAAGCAGGGGAAAGTACAAAAACAAATATTCAATCTGTTGGAAAAATTAAGCAATGGACAATTAATTAAAATTGATCGGCCGCGCGAAATGACGGAAATGGGTCTACAGGAGTGGGCTGGTGGAGTTGGTGCCGTGTAATAAGTGGTAGAATGGAGGGACTTTATTGGAAGAATGAGGAGAAGGGATTAATCTAACCCGTCGTTCTTCTCTATGAAAATGAATTAGAGAGGGACGTTTAGAACATTCCGAATTATCTAATACTATGTATTACTATATTTTTATTTTTCAATTTCAGTTATTTTTATTTATTTATTTTTTAAGAAAGTTATGTTAATAATATTTTGTCAACTGGTGCTATTAATATTACACAAAATAAAGTTTATTCGGAAAAAAAAAATGTGACTTGATGAATTGATATTTTTTTTAGATCAAATGTTTAGTACGATAAAATTGTACACACACTTTCATGTTTCGCGATTTTCACTGTTGTAAGTTATTAATCTATTTAAAATCAATAATGATAAACATTTGATACAATTATTCAATTTACAAGAATACGTATACTTGTCGGACAAAATAAACAAAACCTAAATATCAATAAAATAAGATTACTACCGCAAGAATTAGATGTTTATAAGATAAATGTTGCTTTTCAGAAGTCAATAGTCAATTACAAGCACTATATACTATAAATGAATAATGTATTAGCAAATATAGTACGTACTTTTCTTTTTGCAAAAAACTCACACTAAGATAAAACTCTTGTATTTTTTACAATCAAATAATAAGATTTTTATTTAGAAGCACGAGAACACGGGCTATCGAAAAGGCATATCATAAAAGGTGGGGATTTAATCCAATAATAAGGACTTCAAAATTCATGAGCAGCCCTATCGAAATCGTGTACCACATAATTGGTATTTCGACAAATCAAATTAAGTGAAAAGTTATTTAAACCTCAAAAAATTTAAGAAAACAAAAAATAATCAAACCAAATTCAGAGATGGTCGTCGGGGAAGATTTTACAGCATCAAATTAAACACCATCTTGGAATCAATTTCGAAAATAATACATTGGATACCGTGAGACTTAATCCACGAAAGAGTCTCGTGCAAACACAATGTTTCATCATCATCGACCCAAAAATACCCTAGAAGATGGTTAATCCTAGTTGTAACAAAATCACCATCATCATCATCATCATCGTCATCATCATCTTCACGAATTACATCCCCATAACTCATCTCGTTGGTTTCCGTAAAGAAACCAACATCAACATTAACTCTATAAAAATTAGATTTTCCGCTCGTGTAAAGCACGGGTCATTCATTGTGTCAAGCTCAATTATTACATTTTTAATATAAGTGTTACATCTTTGAATTTTATACATAATATTTTAGTTAATAACTCAACATCGTTTTTTATTTGTTCGATTATCTTTTTTTTTTAAGTCAAACAACTATTATTGTGAATCTAAAGGACTTAAGTTGACAATATAATAGATAAAAAAAATTACTTGAATACAAACATACATAGGTATATATATACACGTTATATTATAATATAATATATTTCAAATTACAATATATATATAGGGTTGTGTGTGTGTGTAGCAGAATTATCAATTCATGACCTGAAAGATGGACAATTTATCGAAGGACCTAAAAGATGAAAATTCTCAATTCAGGATCCGAAAGATGAAAATTCTCAATTCAAGACCTCAAAAATCACGAAAATTATTTTTTATATTTTTTAATAAATTTTAACAATTTATTTATTAGATTTAATAGATAATTAATGAAGAAATTTTAATTGAAAACTAATATAAAATTAATTAAAAAATATGTGATTTTTGAAATCCTAGATCGAGAATTTTTATCTTTCGGTTCCTAAATTGAGACTCTTCATCTTTCAGATCTTGAATTTATAGATTACTCATTTTTAATATTTCAAATAATTTCATAAATAATTAATAACTATTACAATCAAAATATTATATATTAAAAAGTATGCAATACTTGTTTGTATATAACGTTTGTTGTAGCATTTGTTGAATTTATAAATATCGATATCTGTTTGATTTAGTTATACATTTAATTAGAATGTTGAATTATTAACTATTCATATTCCTTATAATTAAAAAAATTATAAATATTATATCTACGTATAATATATAAAGCATGCTACTGATTATGATGTATTACCAAATAATTTACTTGATTATTTTATTTAATTATTTAATATATACTGGTACTTTCACATAATAAAATCTACCAAACGTTATTCATTACTTCTTAATAACTGAAAATTCACATATTTATTTCATTCGTATTAATAAATTTGAACACATAATGAAACATATTATAGAATATAATATAATATAAATAAATCTATAATTAAAAATATGTGGCATGTGTGTGTGAGAGAGGAAGAGGATAAAGAGACAATAAAAATAAAAATAAAAATAAAATATATTTATAATAATTATTGGTGATGTTATATTTTTTAGAGAAAAATATTTTAGAGAGAACTCCATTTTATTATATTAAATAGATTACATAGTTGATTTTTCGGGCTCCCACAAAGAACACACTATTTGGTGGGAAAAAAGACGCGCTCAATGAGCATTTAACTTGTATAATTTTCAGTTATAAGATCTCACGTTTGCCACCAAACCAAGAGATTATTGGGAAAATTTAGGCAATGTTTGGTATACTGGTACGGATATACCCACATTAATAAAATCTGGATTGCTTTGAAAGATAATTGCGTATTAGCTATTTTAATTGTGTGTTTGGTTATTAAGATAAATATACTAGATTGCTTCACACATTTGTTTGGTACATTGTTTTATTTGGTAGACTGAGGAGGGCGTCGGATACATTGTCCAGCCGAATCAGTAAATTACACCCTGGATCTCACGTGAACAAGCAATGACTATCAAACACACGGTTCTTACTGAATACATTCACTAATATGCCTTTATCCAGGCTACCAAACATTCCCTTCGAGGTTTACCATTAAATATGTACCACCAAATCATAAACCCTAAATTATGGACAACAAATTCGCAAACAAAAACAAAAAGTTCAGTGTTTTGATCATCATTACCATGATCAATCAAGAATCATAACTATATATACTCTATTGGGGCAGTCTTTATCTTAAATTCGAATCTCATTAGTACCTTGTATGGTTATCACACTTGATTTTTCCAAGATGGGTTTTATCCCTCTTACATGGTTGGTTGATTGGTTATTGCATGAAAGCAGGGTTATCTAGATCATATTATCGAATAGAGACTATATTGATTAAATAAGATATATTTCAATATTTATAATTTTAAATTACTTAAATTAAGAAAAAAGTAGTTTAGTATTATATCCTATCCTTTTCTACTATATCTAAAAGTAGGACAGTCTAGGGTAAAATAGTAATTTATTTTCCCGCCAAAATTATTCTACCTAAAATAGTTTACAATTTACCTTAATTAGGTGCTATAATACCAGGATTTAATATATCATTATCACATAAATTTTTTTATCCCCATCAAATTTTTCTAACTGTACTTTTTAATTAATTTCCATATTTACCTTAACTAGTCATCAATACACTTAATTAATCCCATCAAAATCCGATTCATACCCTAAAATCCGCAATTAAGGCACAATTCATTATTTAAGTTATTCATTTAATAATTTAAATCTGAAATAATGCATGTTCTTTAGCCTGTCTGCAGTTTTTTCAATCAAATTAAATAAAAAAATAGATGACTTACGTCACTAAATATTACTCATCAAAGTACTTATTATATACTTTCTCCGTTTTGAAATGTTTGTTGTTTTAGGTTTTTTTTTTTTCCAAAATATTTGTTGTTTTTTATAATTTGACTTCCTCTCTCTCTCTCTCTCAATTTTAACCCTCTCAAATCCTACAAGATTTCTTGATTCTAACAAAATGAAGAGAGAAAAATATATTGAGAGAGAAAATATTGTTATTTTTTAGAAAAATATAGATGAATTAGATTTTATGGTATATATGAGGGATGAGTATATTTGTTCACAAAATTAATTGTTAATTCTAGATAAAAAAAAACCTAAAATAACAAACATTTCGAAATAGAGGGAGTAATAAAATGAGATTGGTAGTTTTCTTTAGCATTGCAAAACTATGAAAAAAATACATATTGATATTTTTTTAAGAAATATTTAATTAAGAAAAAAAACTCAACTAATGAAATAAATTAAATAATATTATATTTGCGAAATAATATAAAAAAAAATACCCCATGTTCATCTTGATCTAGCTAGAATTAGATAATCGAACTATGAGATATCTACAAATATTAAACGAGACCACATATTAAAGTCGTTTGGACCAATTCACCTATTTATATATAATCAGTAATCTACATATAAGTATTACCAATTGTTGCAATGAAACAAGGAGTTGAAGCGAGAAATAGAATTAGAAATTTTCTAAATTACAAGAGTGAGGGTCTATTTATAATAATACGTACGATATAGTTTGTAATTGTTCAAATTAATAGTCAGTAGTAAATTTATACTTTTTTTTTACTTACACACCCGACCTGTGGTATTGAGGAGATTCGAACTCGTGATCTTTGATCTCTAAGCAATCTCACTCCACCACTAGATCATCCCCACCAGGACTATACTTAATTTATTTTTATGTTTTATGTTTGATTTTATGATGTAAAGTATTGTTTTCTTTATCTTAATTTAAACTATAATATTGTAATTATCTTACTATATGATTATGTCTTACATGAAATATTCGAGCTATTATGCTCATACAATAAATCAAAAAAATCTATATGATCTTTAAAACGAAGATAACAATACTTATTTATATATATAGTTTACCAATCGAATATCATAAATTATTAATTTAACAAATCACCATTATTCAATTCGCTTTTTTTGCTCCGTTATTTTTTAAATGATGGAATACGTACATTTTCAAGCTTCGTTATTTTTAATTTTGTATGAAAATTCAACAAGATTCTATTAAATTTCATTTAAGATTTGTTCGAAATGGATAATGAGAAAATTAGAAAGCTCATGATACAAAAAAATCATTTTAAAGTCAGGGATCAGTTTTTTTTTTTAAATTATTGAGATTTTATTATATAAGCGAACATAATGTTTAATTTCACATTTTTTTCTTATATTTGGCTCAAACAAATCTTCTTTTAATAGTTAGAGAAATAATTTTATCGCGACATTTAAATAAAATGCTAAGTTTAAGTATCTTATATGTGCATCGCATGAGGGATATACTAGAAAGACGCATATACACAACTTATATCCAATACATCAAACTCAAAAGATTTGTATAGCAAATTGTTCTCTTTTTATATCTAACTTCATGGTTAGATAGCAATTAAACTATATAAATTTTCGGTGTATATTTTTTTACAACAAAAGAAATCAGAACTTCATCACCATTAGTATTATATTTTTTATATAGACGTCTTTCTCATATTTTATTTTTATTTAGGTATATAATACCTTTAAATTTTATTCATTTAGGTATAATTAATATTAAATTATAAATTATAAATATAGTATATATATTTTGGTTGGTTCGAATTTAATCAAAATATTTTTTATTTAAACTGAAATCGAACCAAATTATATTTTGATTTTAATATTCAAAACCAAACCAAAATTAAAAAAAAATGTCAAAACCAACCGAAACAAATAACTCGGTTTGGTTTGATTTTTTTATTTTAATTTAGTTTGGCACACCCCAAATGTCATATGTCGAATAACTGAAGACATGGAGCGTGTGGACTATGTCGAATAAAGCAAGACGAGGGTTATGGAAACGGCAAGGTTAAATAAAGGAATATGAATTGGAAGAAATGGAATAAAAATAATACTGTATTATTATTATTTTTTAAACCAAATAATTCTGCATTAGTTTACTTTCTAACTTTAGAATAAGGAGGAATTCTAAGTCAACAAAAAAGAAAAAAATGAATCACGTTCAAGTTCAAATCAATGGCCAAATTGCCTTTTTTATTCCTCCTTTTGTTTACTTCACTAGAATTAAATTGATAGATATAAAGAGGATAAGGAGTGTTTACATATATGATATATCCTACAAAATATTAAGTCGTGTTCTTATTTATCAACTATGGATCTATTAGTTTATCCAATGTGCACTTTAATTTAGCGATTTGCGAGTTACATTCATCATAAAAAAAATGATACTCCTTCTTTTTCGTTTTATTTGTTACTAGTTTTGCACCCGTGTGATGCACGGTAATCATCTTAAATAGTTGAATCAATATTATAAGTTTATATAATAAACAAATAAGTCAATTTAAAAATCATAGAGTATTATAAGAGTATTTTTTTTATTTTTAAATAGTATATTACAATCAAAAGAAATAATTTTAGTTCACACCTTTTTTCCAATAAACCAAAGAGAACTTGATTACTTTTCAAAATGATTACGTATATATGCAAAATCTACGTATAATGAAAACACAAACACATATTTTGAGAACTAATTTGATATGAAATTAAATATCTGAAGATAATAATATGGTACAATCAATATTACCGGCAAAATAACACAAAGAAAACAAATGATACATGCTGGAAATAATTTTAATTTATTTAAATTATCATGCCTCATATGTAACCATTAAGTAAAAAAATGAGAATTGCGGATTGAAGATTAAACAATAATTTTGTTTTATATTTTACCATCCAAGGGCCAATCACTATTTTACATATTAAATTGATCCAAACAACAATATTATATGGATGCTGCTAAAGTAATAATCAAACCTCCATCCTTCTCTCAAAATTTCACCCTTCACTTATACCATGAACACACAACCACATATCAGAAAACATAAGATTGGGATAAGAAACCATGGAAACTACCAAGCATCCTTGTGAATATATATAAAGATGCCTCCTTTAATTTTATTTTGAGCTAACCAATAAGACAAGCATCGAAGCTTTTATTTAGCATGCATCATACAGCAAAACTTCTCTGCTTTCTCCACTCTATTTTCATCATTATAATTTCTGTTTGGGTTACACACAACTCACAAGGCATGATTTAGTTTGATTTCATATACACAAATTTTATGGAATGATTTAATCACTTAATCGGTATCCAAGTAATTAATTTGAGAAAATTCATATGCTGGAGTTCACAACAATTTGTTTTCGATCATTTGCTAAAATTCTCTACCAAAAGAAAAGTGTGAAGCATAGAAGCAAGATTAATTGGATAACTTCTCTGCTTTCTCCACTCAGTATCCAAGTAATTAATTCTCATAAATTCTAATTATTTATTGCATTTGTAATTCTTGAAAATAAATTCTAATTATTTATTGCATTTGTAATTCTTGAAAATAACAACTCCAAATCTAGTAATCAACCACATAAGCTCTGGAAATCATGCATCATATATAGTTTTTCCTCAACTGGGTATATAACATTTTGTAAAGCTTATAAATTGAAATATTTAAGTTGTGGAGTAAAGAAGCAATATATATAATTTCGAAACAGATATGAGAATCTACCTTTGAACTTATAAGTCTCCTTGAAAATTCATGATGGAATGGTATGTGCATATCCAATGGTTGAAATCCACCCCTTAGGATCAAAGTGCTAACCAAACCTGAAGAACGAAATATAAAATTTATGCCCAAGCCTGCAAAACACATGAATTGGGACCAAAATCAAAAATAAAAATATTACCTTGAGGTTGATCAAGAGAAGAATATAAAGAAGAGTGTAAAAATAGAGCAATCTCACTGACATTTGTGAAAGCAGTTATTATGAAATCCGAGCAATTTGTCAAATACCCATCATTTTTTGGGTTCCGGAAGCGACGGAGATAGTCATAACAGACATAATTAATGATAGTAGAGATTGAGGTTAAATGAGTGCAATTTTTTAAACCAATAAAAAATTGAAGAACTCACTTCATGTTCAAATCAACATGTTGTATTTGCCTTTCGTTGAGAGATTATTAGAGATTGTTTCATCGCTCAGAAAGGCTCGGTCATCACAAATCTCAAATTGGATTTTGATGCCGGCTACAAAAAAAAAACCAATTGAGTGAGGATTCTGGATTCAGATGGATATGCTTGTATATATAATCGGGATGTGGATTTCTGAAAATTAAACATCGTAAGAAAAAAAACCAAGCCATGAGTTTGCCTGGATAATTATAACATCTGGGTCCATGAATCATCTATTACAAACATGATTTAGAGAGGATGAAGTTGAAGTTCACAAAAAAAAAAAATATACATCATTACTCACTTCAACACTGACCAATCTGCAGTCCGCCACACTTCTTAATTATGACTTCATTTGTGTGCTTCTCATTTCCAAGCATCACACATTTAGAGGAACACATGACTCAATTAATTTTCACAATTGTACGAAGTCTTATTTTTTTCATCTTCATCCTCTCCATCTACCACATCGTGATTATACATGGCCACTCTGAGTCTAGAAATAGTAGACAACGGTGTTCAGCACGCCTAGATTAGTGGCTAAGGGACCATAGAGGGAGCCGAGAATCGGGTAAATTGTGACGTCGTGGTGGCGGTGGAGAGCAAGGGGTTGGCAGAGTAGATTTCGGCATTGCAGGTGGTGCGGAGAGAGGCGGAGTCGGCATTGCATAGGAACGCCGCCGGCCGGAGCGCTCTCGATTGCGTCGTAGGTGGTGAAGACTGAAGAGGTAAGCCAAGTTGGCGCGACAGTACATTGCCGCAGTATTTCATGGTGGTGATTGTGGGTGTTTCGACCTTCATAATCTCTGATTTTGGTTGAGGATTTTGGCATTGTTAGAGGTGAGAGAGAAGGAATCGTAGTTTTGCTTTTGCGGTCATAAATTTAAAAAATCATTCATAATGGACGATTAATTCTTATATCCATTAATTGTGGAACTACTTCGGCAGTTACTAATTCCATGATCATGCGGTGCAGTTATCTTCTAGGTTTTAACTGACGTAATTCAAAATAAAAGTTGAACATAAGTAAAATATCGAAAATATCCAGAAATTGGCGGTAAATTTAAAATAATTAAAAACTGTGTTTTTATATATATATATAGATTTTACTATTTTAATCTAGAGTTAATAATTAATTTTTTGGACTAATATATCCCTCTCTTTTATATTACATAAAATCCTATTCACTTATATTTTCCTAAAAAGTTGAATTTTTTTCTCTCCCCATATATTTGTAAGGTTAAATTTGAGAGAGAGTGTGTCAAAATATATAAAATAACAAATATTTTGACACAAAAAAAAATCTAAAATATCAAACAAAACGAAACGGATGGAGTAATGGATTTACGTGGCCAAAATAAGATAGCAGCAAAAAATATAACATGATTTTAGCAAAGATGAACCCATTAAGGATATAAACGAGTTCAATTTTTATATTTTGTTATTTTCTATTGTCTACTTTAAACATTTCCTCAACTAAAAATGTTATGTTTTAGTGTTTAGTTAGTAAAGAGGTGATTTTTTTTAGTAATGAGTTTGAATTCTACATTTTCCTCAACTAAAAATGTCACGCTTGTTAGGAAAATTGGATGTAATAAATTGAGCCGTGACTCATTTTATTCGATTTTTTGTGACCAAGTTATTTAATTTTGGAGGAATTAAATATTGTACGATTGTTCTATATTTGTAGTAGATAATCTTAATATTTTTATTTTCTCAAATTCAATTTTCGGTGAGTGAGAAATTAATTGTTAAAATCGGTCACACGAGTGTGCATTTATAGTGTGTGGGAAAATGTGCTTAAGGCAGATTTAATGATCTCACGTTGATTTCTTAACTAGTTAAGAAGTGGATTTAAGTGTTTTAACAGAGAAAATATTGATTTTGGTCCCATAGGACATTGGGTATTCTGATTTTGGTCCCGAAACTATCATTTTTGGTCCCAAACAGAGTTAATATCGATTTTAGTCCCATTTTTTACCTTAAAATCATGGGACCAAAAATGATATTCTTAAACCTATGGGACTAAAACTGGGCGATTTTTTTGAAAAAGGACCAAAAATGATAGTATCGGGACCAAAATCGGAATACCCGATGTCCTATGAGATCAAAATCAAAATTAACTCTGTTTTAACACTTAAGTGTAATATCTAAAATGTTCTTACCTGGTCACCTGGTTGAATGTGGAGTCAATGTACAATATTGGTGGAGTGGTGTAACCGACACCTGGTCTCAAAGCTGCAGTAATGGAGGCTAGTGACTCCTGGAGGTTACACACTTGAGGAGTAATGGTGTTTGGTAACTCCTAGAGGGGAAGTTGAAGAGTCCTATATATAGGACATCTCAGAGCATGCTAGAGATACTGAAAATTCGAGATCAGTCATTCTGCATCATCATGGTATCCCAGTCCCGCATTCTTTAGTTCGTTGGAGTCTTACTGGTGTTGTGGTGCTACTGCCGGAGGGACGAAGCCGTTTCATTTTTAAGAGACAAAATGCTAAACCGTGAGCACTAGCTAGGGAGTATTTATCTTGCGGAGAGAGGTCCCCTTGACTCGGCTTGCCGAAATTCTATATATCCCAGTTTGTTTACTTTAGTGTAATACAGTTTTCTGCATTTATTTTCTACTCATTTCTTTTCTTATACTTCAGATTTGTGTAATCCAGAAGCACATTAATTTTATATAACAATCGCAAGACAAATATAAAAACAACAATTACCTTTGCTTTGGAATGACAACTTCATCAACTGCATCTGCACCCCTCACTAGGACCATTCCCCATGGCCAAGCTGAGAAGCCGAAAAACTTCTCTGGTCTCGACTTCAAGAGGTGGCAGCAGAAGATGCTCTTCTACCTAACCACATTGGGAGTTGCAGCCCATGTCAAAGAAGACACTCCAGTCATTGCAGAGAATGAGTCGAACTTCAACAAACGAGCGATGTACGATCAATGGATCAACATAGATTTCTTATGTAAAAATTACATTCTGAATGGCTTAGATGATAATTTATATTATGTATATGCAAATGTAACTATTGCAAAAGAACTATGAGATGCTTTAGAGAAGAAGTATAAAATGGGGGATGCCGGAACTAAAAAGTTCGTGATGGCAAAGTTCCTCGATTACAAAATGGTGGACACCTGGTCAGTGATGGATCAAGTGCAAGAGCTTCAGCTCATTGTGCACGACGTGTATGCTGAAGGGATGATTCTTCCAGGCGCTTTCATGGTTGCTGCAGTGATTGAAAAGTTACCACCGTGTTGGAGGGATTTCAAGAGCCATCTCAAACATAAACAAAAGGAGATGACTCTTGAAGACCTTGTGGTTAAGTTTCGTATTGAGGCTGATAACCGAAAGATTGATCTAAAATCACTAGTCCTGATCGAAGCCAAGGCTAACTTGATGGAACATGGTGGACCATCAAATAGCAACAAAAGGAAGCACCCAGGTCAAGTTGACAAAGGGAAGAAGTCAATGTCGAGGTTCAACGACAGTTGCTTCAACTGTGATAAATCAGGGCACATGTCCAAACATTGCACAGCTTCAAAGAAGAAGCGTACCAATTATGGTGCGCACGTGGTTGAACACAACAACAAAGGCAAAGGTCATCAAGATGAGTGGGATGACGACGACTTAACTACGGTTGTGTCTGAAGTCAACCATGTGGACAACCCGAGTGAGTGGTTATTCCCAAGCCCGTTCCTCAAGTAAAGAGTGAAAGAAGAAATTCAAACAACTCACCTCCACTGATTGATGATTTTCCATTTTTGACATCACACACTTGGTCGTCTTTTTGGTTAGTTCTTACAGCCATTTTGTTTGTCTCGTTAAGAGCTTTTCATCCATGCTTCTATACCTTTAATTTGTATAAGTTTATACCTCTATTTATGGATTTAAAGATATAAACTTTTATGTTGTTAAAATTTGGGAATTTGAACCTTTGCCATCATAATGTTGTTATTGTCGGAATTTAAATGTTCTTTAATGAAATTCTGATTGCATGTCAAGTTTGAGGGCTGTTTTTGGAGGTTAAATAGAGTTCAAATGGTTACTGAAAATTTCAGTAAGATGGTTCATGAATTCTTCCACGTTTTTGGTTTAAATTTTCAGAACTTAATGATGTTTAGTATAGTGATTAAGGTTGGGGGCTGAAGATTAGAAAATGAGTTGTTTGGTGTGTGTGTGTGTGTTTGGTTAGCCATGAGCTTTGGCTATAAAATCTATATTATTCTTCAATTTGAGGTTATTTTGATGAGTTGTGAAAGTATTGGAAACTCTTTTAATATTTTTTTTTAAAAAAAGATGATAAGTGAGCATTATTTGACAATTTAGCAAAGAAATAGGTTGAATTGCAATTATACAAAAATATAATTTAAATTCCCAATCTTTCGAAATTGTATTATCTCGTTCATAGTACTTTAATTTTCAAATAATGTAATTGGGAGGTTCGATTATAATTCAAACTAGTGAATTACTTGGTTTAGTTACGTTTGAGCTATTTGTTTCCCAGCATTTAAAAAATATGTTTATCAATAATATAGCTTTAGCTATTAGTTAATAGTCAAGGTGAGATCTTAAGTTAAAAATATCGTTGATTTGTAGGTCGTGGAGCAGAGAGCTTGGAGTAGTTTAAATTTTTTCAATATAGATCAATATCTCATAAGCATTGAGAATGCGAGATAATTAAGGTGGGTTTATTTTATTAAACTCGAAATTATTTAAAGTATTCATTCGTGTAAAAAGTATGATTTAAATGCTATATATACATTTTTAAGCACGATTTCTATGCTTTATTCAAATATTTTAACACGTGGATGTATATGACATAAGGAATTCCAATTCATGTAAAGTTACCGGAAAATATAATTCTCGAGAGTAGCTATAATTAAGTGTGTGGTCAACATAAGTCATCATCCATAAATCATGTGACGCTACTAATGAGACATTTGACTAGTTAAGAGGGAGCTTCAGAGCTCAAAATTTGACGTATATGATATATAAAATATTTAAAACTTGGATGATACTGCCCATTGAGTGTTTTTTTTTGCACTAAACCCCATTTTCTAAAATATTTTTCAAGTTCGGGTGTTGGCAGACAGGTGATGGGACTGGAATTGTTGGTGTGGTGAGCTAGAACTGGCTATTTTGAATGAATCATTAAGTCGAAATCTTTAGATATACAATATGGTATGTGTTAGTGCCATATTTCCACTTACTCTGATGTTTATATTTAAATGCACGTTATTGATTTGTCTTTATTTTCGCTATATTTTTAAGAAGATTGAACACTTGTGAGCGTATTACTATGCTTAAATTATTGATGGTTGACCATCTGACTTGAATTTTATGTTTAAAAAATGAACTGACTCAACTTGCCAAATCAACAAAAAAGTTTAAATGAACATTTGTTTAACAGTAATTATGGAAATAATTACTCGCTAAATAGAAGATCAATCTTTGAGAGTCTTCAGTCAAACGTGTTGGGTTTTACATTTTAGCTTGCTTGTTCCAAATATTCTCAAGTCAACATTTTGAGGATATTGAATTTAAGTTTATATTTCTTTTCAAGTTTTCTCATTCTTTTTTTTAAAAGCCAATTTTCTTGCAAGCATGTATGTATATATGTTGTGACAAATCGGTTCTGTGGAATTGTGGCGTTACAAAAACTTAGGGTTATTAGTCTATTACTCTATTTAGATAAAGTTGACAATTGTTGGATCCAAATATAAAACAATAGTAGGGTTTACTCAGTATGTACCTTGGTAACGGCTGCGGGTTACACTTGACATAAAAAAAAGTTGGCAATGGTTGGATCCAAATATTCAAAATTAATATAATACTTCATCTGTTTCAATTTTCAAATAAATTATCGTTTTAAAATTTTAAATTTGTTTCAAAATATTTGTCATTTTACTATATCTTCACATTCTGAATTTTAACCATGCATTTATTAGGAAGAGAGATAAGTCTACAATTATTAGGAATATATATACACCTTAATTTTGTTAAAAATTCTCAAATGATAATTAATTTAAAATAGAAGGCCTATCGAGCGACAATTATTAAGACACTTCAGAGAGTCCTATTAGACATTACAACATTTGCAATCCTTTAAGGATATAAAATAGTTTATTCCATCCTAATTTGAGTTTATTTCATCACAATTAAGGTTTATAATATTTTTAGAGCTTAATTTTCATTTTATTTAGTTAATAATTTATTTTTGGGGTTTATTCCATCAAATTAGAATTTATAATTATTTTTTAGAATTTTTTTTAATACTTGTGAAAAACTGTAATTCGTGCACTTATGTGTTTATGGTTACTGCATGCAAGTGTTCTTGAATATGGCAGGAACATAGACAAGAACAATAAATAAAAGCAGTAAAAGAACGCACGAGATTGATAACCCAGATCGGTTAACCAACCTGCACTGGGGGACTTCGCCCAAACTTGAAGATTCGTCCACTACTCCTTTATGAAGTGTATTGAGGAACTTACACATACAAGACTCCTTCTTTATGTTGCCCGTTCTTCTTCACGAACTCTTTCGTTGAACGAAGCTATGAGATCCCTTCACAACCGTAACACTAGACTCCTTCTAGCTACCCACAACTTCAACTTACAATCTCTCCCGAGATTGCGACAAAAAAGGATAAACAAAACCCTTCACGTGTTTCACTCAAAAAACTCAATGCTAGACTATCACGTTGAACGGATTAGGGAACAACTTTTAGCTATTATGATGAATCACAAACTAATGACTCTCAAACACTCAATTTAGAAAATCAAATATTGTTGGGGGCGAACCACCGATTATTGAAGTAATCGGCCTTCTTATACTTCATGTTTTCTTTGTTGACTTGATCGCCGATCTTCATCAACAAGGTAAGTAATTTAGGATTTGTGATTCTTTCCATATTGGTGTAGATGTGTTCCATGATATTGAGGGCCTATTTCAGCACGCCATTTACTCCAAAAAGGCAGTCAAACGATCAGATCTTGGCTTCCCAAACTCGTTCGCACAAGATCAACTTAACATGGAAACTGCCATAAATATCAATGTTCGAGAATGTGTCCGGAACATCAGAGGGAACAATTCACCAACTGTTTGTTAACTTGCACAGCGGAATCAACACATTACTTCAAGCACATATCCTTGAACACTTCGTTGAGCATAAATCACCAAAACAAACTTAGTGCTACAAAATGACACTAACAATCTCTCTCTTTAGCGTTTATGGTAGACAATAATCAATGATCTGCACAACTCATGAATAAACTCGCAGATCAAACATATATATATCAAAAAAATGATATATACAAGTAACTATCTGGCACAGTTACTGGAACTCCTCCTGGAACGACGCTGGGAGTTTCACCACATCACGGACATTGTCTTGCATTCTTGACTTTAAAGAAGTTCATAAACTTTACACAATCTGCGAACACTCCCCCTATCTTTGCAGTCTTCTTCTTCTTCTTCCATCACGACTTTCTTCCATTCAATTCTTCTTGCCCTTCGTACTTCTTCTCCCCCTTAGTGGCTGCTATAAATGACAAGGCTCAGGTAGGAGGCACACCAACATCATCAGATGTAGGAGCAGTCTGGGAAATAGCGTCAGCGGCTGGAGCAGCTAGAATCGGCTGAGAAACAGTATCAGCCACATGCAAGGATTTAAATATCATGAAATATCGCGGATATATCGTGGATATTGACATTGCGATACGGATATTTGGGAGAATATCTTTTTTCCCGAGTATCAGTGAAATATCACAATATATCGCAAATTATCACAAAATATCGCAATATATCGTGATTTTTTTATATTTCTATAATATATTTTAATTTTTATTTAATACTATATATTTTTTTGGTCTTTTTTAGGTCTTTAATGTAATTATTTGAGTTGCAATATTCTTTGCTTTTATAAAGACACTCACTTTGCAAAAAAATATAAGAGAAAGAAGGCCGGGAAACCAACGGATGTCTTAGATTGAAAAGTGAGATGCACCGACTTTATTTTTTCAGTTAGGGGACATGATGGACAAATCGCTAAAGTTTTTCTCCCCGTATATCATACGAAATTGAAATATAAGAAATCAAGAAACATATCAAGCGCATGTGCATAATTATATCCATAATTACTCTAATGTGATGAGTTGGTACCAATACTGTTTAGAACAAGATGACATTCCATCTACTATATTTGAACCTCATAGATCCTCATTTTGGTATTAATTGTACTTTATAATATTTATTTAGTTATTTTATGTTGTATTATGTATTATTTTGTCAAATGTATTGTCTCAGACGTCATTTATATAATGTAGTATTCATATGTTTGCTTTCAAAATACAATTCTATCAAAAAATTTAGTGGAATATGTGCATAATAATGTCATAATAGTTCCTAAATTTTCTTGCTAAATTTCCAAGATTTTAATATGATTTCCATCATTTTTTTCAATTTTCTGCGATATCGATATATCCGGCGATATATCCGTAAAATTGAAGTTGCAATATATGTTGCGATAGCGATATTTTCATCCTTGGCCACAAGATCAGTCTTGGGCACAACAGCTGCAAAGGATGGTCAAATAACACTTCCAGACCATCAAACACATGAAAGGACCATTGATCACTGTCCTTCTACGTGTCTTCCTTCTTTCATCTTCGTCCCCTTAGTGAAATCACTAAGTGGTAAGAAATCACAAAATCAATCCACGCTTTCTGTGCCTGTAAAGTAGGAACACTTTTGGAAACAACTTTTTCTCTATATTCGGCAAGAGGTTCAAATTTTGTAGGAACATCTGTTGAATCTTGAACCACCAGGTCAACCTTTGTTGTTGCTTTAATCTGGGAAGCATCAACTTTATCATCAAGAACATTCTCTGGAACACATTCACTCTTTTTGTCATCGGAAGAGTTGGAGGCATAGTTGCATTTTTCTTCAGCCCTTTTTACTCAAACTTTGAGAGTTTTCTTCGTGTTAAATTGGCTGATACTTTTCTTCTTCAATTTAGCCAAGTACTTAAAACAATGCGGTCTAATATGTCCAACACAGTTGCAATAGTGACATATATGGACAAATGGTTTCTGAGAAGATCTTTGAATTGTTTCTGAACTTGTCCTATTATCTGTCTGGATCTTTCCATGACGTGTTCTTGAAATTGTCCTTGCATGAATCTGAATATTCTCATTCCCTTTTTCAGCTGAGTTCCTTTGAGTATTCATGGGAGGCTTTTGCTCTTGAGAGATAATATTTCTTCTTCTCATCCTTTGCATAATAACTCTTGCAATGAGGACGAATGTGTCCCGATTTTCCACAATAATGACATATATGAACAAAACCTTTTTCATTATTTATATGAGAGATTTGATGCAAGACGTTATCTCTTTTATGTTCTTTCTCTTTAACTTCTTTAGTTGGGGCAGGAATAACTTTTGTCCCCAAGGTTTGTGCTGCAAACTGTTCCTGACAGTTATATCCCAGACCAGATTTATCTCCGAAACTCTTTCCTGCAGACAAAATTTCATCTAGTTGAGATGTTCCTGAATTCATCATCTTAATATTCTTCCTCAGTTGCTGAAGTTCACTGATCTGTTCCTGCACACTGTTTTTGAAAATCAAAAGCTCAGATTGAAGCTTTTTATTTTCATCAACAAGAGAATCACGTTCTTTAATCAGTTGATCATTCTGTTGAATCAGTTCCTCCTTGATTTGAACCACCATGTTCCAACTGGAATGCAATTTAAGAAAGGACTTAACAACAGTTTCTTTAGAGAAATCTTCATCATCGCTGTATTCATCCATCTTTAACGGATCATCATCAGAAACATGATTATTGATAAGTAATCGGCATTTCACAGTGGAAACATCTTTTTCTGTAGCATCCATCTCGCCAAAATAAGCACAAAACACGAATTTACACACCCAAAATCCACTTGTGTAACTGGTGACCCGCTCTGGTGCTAATTGAAAAACTGTAATTCGTGCACTTATGTGTTTATGGTTACTCCATGCAAGTGTTCTTGAGTATGGCAGGAACAGAGACATGAACAATAAATAAAAGCAGTAAAAGAACGCACGAGATTGATAACCTAGTTCAGTTAACCAACATACTCTGGGGGGACTTCGCCCAAACTTGAAGATTCATCCACTACTCATTCATGAAGTGTATTGAGGAACTTACACATACAACACTCCCTCCTTATGCCGCCCGTTCTTCTTCACAAACTCTTTTGTTCAACAAAAGCTATGAGATCCCCTCACAACCGTGACACTAGACTCTCTCTAGCTACCCACGACTTCAACTTACAATCTCTCCCAAGATTGCGTACAAAAAGGATAAACAAAACCCCTCACGTGTTTCACTCAAAAATACTCAATGCTAGACTATCACGTTGAACATATTAGGGAACAACTTGTAGCTATTATAATGAATCACAAATTAACGACTCTCAAACACTCAATTTAGAGAATCAAATATTGTTGGGGGTGAACCATCGATTATTGAAGTAATCGGCCTTCTTATACTTCATGTTTCCTTTGTTGACTTGATCGCCAATCTTCATCAACAAGGTAAATTGTTGTAATTTGTTGCCACAAACACTGAAATTAGACACAGATTTGTAATGTCAAACTCAATGTTAAAGACAGTTAACACAACTTATCTTAACACAAATATGCTGGAAATAAAATGCACAAGAATACACGATATAATTTTAAATCATACACAACATGTGTATGATTGCCTCATGGTGAAATTATACTATTAAGAGTACAAAATTTTCAAGCTATTAATGTTAGACGCGAAGGCTCTTAACATTACAGCAACATTACAAGTTCTAATCTAGACTATCACTAAAAAGAACTAAAACATATAAATTGATATCCCGTCAATTCATATACAATAACATACAACTCGACATCCCGTCAGTTGATATGCACACTACAACATACAAGTTGACATCCCGTCAATTCATATGCAAACTACAACATACAGATTGACATCCCGTCAATTCATATGCAAACTAGATCATACAAGTTGACATCCCGTCGACTTTGTATAATCACTAAAACAAACAAATTGACATCTCGTCAATTTGTATACAAACTAGTAAAGGTTTCACAACCTTGCTATCTATCCTAACTTGTACAATCTATTCCGTGAAAGGATTGAACAACAATAAACATTAAGATAGAAGAAGGAACGAAGAACGAAACCTAAACTAAGTTTGTGACTCAAGCTTTCTTCAATCTTCACACAGCGGAAAACGGAATGGGCTTGAATAAGTCTTCAAGTGTCGAACACATCCCTTATATGCTTCTTCACTTGAATCCAACATGGTCCACGATTTCTCTTTCTTGAACATGGGTTGATGATAACCGCTTCACTCCATGACTTCACCGTAGATGGAAGAAACCGCCTCCAAGGCGTGGTTGATAGCTTCCCCACGTTCATGCTCTTTTTCTAAATATCCAGCAAATAAAATTTTCTGAAAAAGAAAAAGAATTAAATAGAGAAACCGCTAGACCTAAAAAATAGGAGATAGAGTTTTGACTTTGTCAAACTCTATTTTAAATAATATATCTAATATGTATATATCCATTTATTTGAAATATTAATTTCGTGGATATACACATATATATTAAGATATATAAAGTTATTTTATTTATTAAAATAATAAATAAACTAGGATAAGATTAGTCACGACTATGTCATAGACAATGTCACAGGAAGTCTGTCTGACATCGAGTGCAACATTGAATCTCAATGTTATACAGCACTCAACAATCTCCCCCTTAATCTTAGTCTTTCTGCACAAAACATACAACTCAATGTGTTTTGTACAATGAGAGTCGCAGCGGAAAATGGAGATCTTAAAATCTTCCCCTTAAGGGTTACTCCCCCTTAATTAGATCATATAACAGAAACTTGTCCAATTATAAAATCAATGTTGAACAGAACATTCAACAGAAAATATCAATGTCGAACTCATCGTTCAACACACAAAATCAATGTTGAACTCATCGTTCAACACACAATATTCAAGACATATTGATCATTCAATAAGTCAAAACAGATTCAATATGCCTAATCATAATTATATATCACAAATATCAAAACTGAATAAGTATATAAAACACAAGAACACAATCATAAATTGCATTCAACAACAAAAACCAAGATATGCATGAAATGCATATAAAAAACCATGTGTCCAGCACATATAAAAACGGAAAACATAAAATATTATTTTTAACAATTTTTTTTTTAAATTCCAGAAGCTTAAACATTAAGCTTCACATCATCTTCCTTTTTCCTTTGGCTGCACCTTTTCGTCCCTTTGCTTTACCAGCAACACTCGGTCCAGCATCCATGTCTTCAGCATCTGCATCATCACCATCAGCATCATCATCCACTCCCCCTTTTTGTGTAGAAATGAGAGTCAGAAAAGAATCTCGAGCCTTGGTGAGTTGATCAATCACATGATCAAGCAGAGCAATTTGATGTTGAAGAGACTCCAGCGGCATCATGACAATGGGAATGGAAGGCGTGGAGGCAACATCAGGATAGACATCAGATTGGAAAGGAGCAGGGGTACCTTCGGCAGAGGGAGGCACTGGATTTGCAGCATCATGAGGATAGGGAAGATCAATGATCCTGTCATCATTTCCCTTGGGCTTCATTATGGAGAGGGTGGTTTGCTCAGACAGCACACTCTTCTTGCATTCCTTTAACCCTTGGCTCTTAAGGATCCCATAGACCAAACATGGGAAAGGAAGCAAGTTCGATGAACTGGACTTAGAGGCAGCCTTCAATGTTGCATCAAAGATTTATGCACCAAGGTTGAAAGGAAGCTGAGTTCCTATCTTGTACAGGAGAATGACCTGATCAACTGTGATGACAGAGGCATTCGATGTGGGCAGCCAATTGCACACTGCAAGCTTGTATAACACTGAGTAAAAGAATGTTAACTTGGAAGCAGGCACTTTGTTGAGCCATTTTGACACCAGACCTCCAGTAATAACATTCACCACATCATCAATCAAATCCAAAGACATGATTGTGTCCTCATTGCCCAACTCAAGAAACGTGTTAATAACATTAGGGGAAAACTTATAAATTTTATCCCTAACAAACACAGTTCCAAAACACAGTTTAGAGGGATCTCCCATATTAGAAATGATGTTAGCATAAAATTCATGTATAACATCAGGATCATATGACACTAGCGATGTAACAGATTTCCATAAACTCCTTTTCTTAAGAAACACATCCATCCCATATTTTTTAAAGCTAAGAACATCAATCATTTTCTCAACCTTAAGAGTTCTCTTAACATAAAGA
Source organism: Perilla frutescens (assembly GCA_026008535.1). NCBI lineage: Eukaryota > Viridiplantae > Streptophyta > Magnoliopsida > Lamiales > Lamiaceae > Perilla > Perilla frutescens. The sequence goes on along the minus strand of BRKX01000010.1, from coordinate 44,361,727 downwards.
GCATGGGATTTCTTAGCCTCTTCAGAATAGAAAATCTTACTGAAGGCTTGCGTGACATCAAGCGGAGAGTCCTCATCTGTGCCGGAATCCTCATCCACGGGCTCATCAGAAGGACTGACATTCCGTGTAACATCAGCAAGAGGAAAAGTAGGAACTTGTTCACTAGTGGAGCCGGACTCATCTTTCAGCGACTTGGAAGTAGCCTTAGACCCTTCCTTCTTCACCTTTTTGGAGGAGACGACCTCAGGTTTGTCAGTGTCATCACTGTGAAGTCGCTTCGATTTCCTTGTTGATGGAGAAGTCTTCACCATTTTTGACAGAGATTGCAGGTGAGAAGTGGCTTCCGGGTCGATTGGATTTGTGGAATCTCCAAGCACATTCATCCTAATTGGCTTAGGGCTTAGGATCTCGGTTCCAGGAGGAATAATGAGGTCCGGATGAACTTCATCTTCAGTTGGCATCGCCTTTGATGTTGAAGGCTCAGCGACATTCGCTGTAGTTGGTTCAGCTTGAGCAGTTGGTGGTGCAATGTCAGGGGTCTGAGTTGATGTTGCGGAGAGTGGGGGTTGTATTGCAGCAGCCGGAGTTGAGGCCGATGATGGGGATCCTTTTGTGAGCTCCATCATTTGCTGTAACATCATCATCATGGCTTGTAGATGATTAGGGTTTTGGTCCGCCATGGATGGAAAATAGAAGAGAAAATTGTTTGGAGGAGAAGGAGAAGATGAAACGTTGGAGAGAGAAAAAGCGAATCAGATATGGAGAGAGAGAGAGAGAGGGAGGGGTTTTGAATAAAAAAAAGATAAGGACAAACCACTTTATTATATTAAAATAATGAAAGTGATATCTCTCATTCTCTCTCTCTTATCATATCAAAAGATATGCAGATAAGTATATCTGCTTATCAACAAAAAAACAATTATTTATTATTTAAACACTAAATAATAAATAAAAAAATAATAAAAAATAAATTCTGAAAAAAAATAAAACCAATGGAGACGAGTCATGTTTGAATAAATTCTCATGAATTGATTCATAAAAAAAATCATATCATCGTACCATAGTTTTTATTAATAATTTCAGAATTACAAAATCTGATGGCAAAGATCATAACATTGACTTTAACACCAGGATGTCTGCATTGACTAATAGACACACATTCCAAGAGATTTCCTTAGAGAAGAAAATCTCTCAAAATCCAAAGGTTTAGTAAATATATCCGCAATTTGATTCTCTGTAGGAATTTATTCCAATTTAATGATCTCTTGTTCCACAAGATCACGGATAAAGTGATGTCTGATGTCAATGTGTTTGGTGCGAGAATGTTGGACTGGGTTCTTCGAAATTTCAATTGCACTGACATTGTCACATAACAATGTCAAAGAAGGACTATCCAGACCATAATCTAACACCATTTGATTTAACCACAACATTTGAGAGCAACAGCTAGCGGCAACAACATACTCTGATTCGGCCGTGGATAGTGAGATACAATTTTGTTTCTTACTTGACCATGAAATCAGATTGTTGCCAAAATAAAAAATCCTCCGCTAGTGCTTTTTCTGTCATCGACATCACCTGCCCAATCGGAATCACTATAACCTACAAGATGAGTGTTAGAACTCTTGCAGTATTTAACACCAAACCCAATTGTGCCTGAAACATAGCGAATGATACGTTTAACAGCTTTAAGGTGAGATTATTTAGGCTGAGATTGATATCTCGCACAAACACCAACACTAAACATAATGTCAGGACGACTAGCTGTTAAATACAATAAGCTGCCTATCATTCCTCTATAAATGGTAGAATCAACATTGCTACCAACATCATCTCTACTCAACTTTTCAGAAGATCCCATGGGTGTCTTCATTGGTTTAGCATTCTCTAATCCGAAACACTTGACCAATCCTCTAGCATATTTGCTTTTAGAGATGAAGATTCCATTTTTATCTTGCTTGATTTGTAGACCAATGAAATAGTTGAGCTCTCCAACCATGCTCATTTCAAATGTGTTGCACATTGAGTCTATAAAATCTTTGAGCAAATTAGTGCATGTTGAACCAAAAACAATGTCATCAACATAGATTTGAGCAACAGTAATATGTTTTTTATTCTTCTTGATAAACAATGTTTTATCGACTTAACCTCTTTCAAAACCAAATTGGAGTAAGAATTCGGTCAGTCTAGCATACCATGCTCTAGGGGCTTGTTTAAGACCATACAAAGCCTTTTTGAGCTTAAACACGTGCAATGGATTCTTATGACATTCGAACCCCTTAGGTTGTTCGACATATGCTTCTTCATTGAGAAAACCATTCAAGAAAGCACTTTTAACATCCATTTGATGTAAAGTAAACCCCACATAACATGCAATTGCACATAAAAGATGAATGAATTCAATCCTTGCAACAGGAGCAAATGTTTCATCAAAGTCTACCCCTTCAACTTGGGTGTAGCCTTGAGCGTCTAGACGAGATTTATTTCTGACAACATTGCCAGACTCATCTGTTTTATTTTTGAAAATCCATTTTGTCCCAATCACATTTTTATCTTTGGGGCGTGGAACTAATTTCCATACATTGTTCCTTACGAACTGGTTTAGTTCCTCATGCATAGCATTGATCCAAAAATCATCATTAAGTGCATCCTTAATGTTTTTCGGTTCAATGTTGGACAGAAAACAAGTGTTTGACATACAAACATTTAAAGAAGACATGCATACCAGTTTCAGCATTTCTTTGTATTCCTCTGAGTTCTTGCTTCTATTTTGAACTCCTTCGGATTGCTCACCAATGATTTGTGAATCTGGATGATTCTTCCGAATTCGACTTGGAGGATCCCTTCTTGGTTCATCTTCGGCAGTCACCACCTGATCATCTTCACTGTCTGAAGTGAATGTTGGTGTTGATGTTTTGACTGAAGCTTCATCATTCTGTGGAACATTGGCTTTGACATTCTCAGTGGATGTCTTGTTCTCACAATCACTTTCAGCCTGATCACTTGACATTTCATCAGTGTCAATGAGATCAATTACATCATCCTCTTCAGATTTTGAAGCAATACCTTTGTGGTCATCAAAAATAATGTTAATTGATTCTTGGACTGTTTTTATCCAAAGATTAAGCACACGGTAGACACGACTGTCAGATATGTAACCCAAGAAAATCCCTTTGTCGCTTTTGGAATCAAATTTTCCCAGATGATCCCTGTCATTCAGGATGTAACATACACATCCAAACACATGAAAGTACTTCAAATTTGGCTTCTTTCCCTTCAGGAGTTCATACGGTGTCACAGTTCTGCCTGGGCGAAGAATCACTCTATTCCCGATGTGACAAACAGTGTTAACTGCTTTAGCCCATAGCTTTTTGGACAACCGTTGAGCTTGTAACATTGCTCTTGACATCTCCTGGAGAGTTCGATTTTTTCTCTCAACCACCCTATTTTGTTGAGGTGTCTTCGGAGCAGAAAACTCATGGATGATGCCTCGTTTTTCACAAAACTCTTCAAACATCGAGTTTTCAAATTCGAGCCCATGATCTGTTCGAATGCATTTGATGTTGGACTCATGTTGTCTTGACACCAGCCTGTAGAACTTCTTGAACATCCTGAAAGCTTCAGATTTTTCTTGAAGGAATTCAACCCATGTGAATCTCGAAAAATCATCAACTATCACCAGAATGAATCTTTTTCCACTCATGTTTTTGGTGTCAACGGGACCCATGATGTTCATGTGAATCAGATCGAAGCACTTCGTAGTTTGACAAGCTGAGGAACTTTTGTGTGAAGCTCTTGCTTGTTTGCCTTTTTGACATGCACCGCAAACAACATCGAGATTGATCTTCACAGGTGGAATACCCCGAACAACATCAGCTTCAATTAGTTTCTTCAAACTTCGAAAGCTGAGATGACCCAGTTTTTGATGTACGAGTTGAGTGTCAACATTGACTGAAACATTGCATTTTTTGTTCTTGTCAGCATGATAGCAATTATCCAATGCCCGACTTCCGAACATAATGCATTTATTCTCGCTATCAAAAACCTCACAGGTGTTCTTATTGAATCTGGCATGCATGCCGTCATCACATAGTTGACTTATGCTAATCAGATTTGCTGTTAAACCTTCGACATGAAGCACATTGTGTAACTTGGGAAAGTTCTTGACATTCAAGGTTCCTTTTCCTACTATGTTACCTTGTGCTCTTCCACCATAACTAACTTTTCCTTTGCTTGTCGTGGTATAGTCATCGAGAAACTTAGAGTTTCCTGTCATATGCCTAGAGCACCCGCTGTCAAAGTACCACGTACCAGTAATGTTGGCTTTCAAAGATGTGTAGACAACGTTACACGAGATCTTTGCCTTCTTTGAACGTTTCTTCTTTTTGGTAGGTTTAGAAGAATTTTCCACGACAATCTTACCTGTTGCTATATCATCATGATATTTGAAGCAATAAGGTTTGATGTGTCCAGGCTCTTGGCAATAATGACAGACAAATTTCTTCTCCTTGGACTTGTCACTGACATTCATTTTGACATTTCCGTCAACATTGACTGGAACATCCTTGGAGCTTTCTCCTTTGACAAACTTGATAGGATTTGAGATAGACATTGTTGAACTTGATGTATATCCCAAACCTGCTCTTGTGATCTGTCCCAGTGTCAGAACTTCGTTTAGAGTAGATGTCCCTTGATTGAGTTGTTGAAAGGTTTTCGAAGCAGCTTCTACTTCCTTTCTCAACTTGTTCAGCTTAAGATCACTTCTAGTGAGTCGAATCTCAAGGTCCAGTACTCGTTGCTTTAGAGTTTGGTTTTCTTCCACAAGAATCCCAAATTCTTTTGATTGTTCGGTCCATTGGACACAAACTTCATCTACAACTTTGTGCAATTGTTGTAGAGCTACTTGGTGGCTGACTTCGGACTTATCTTCTTCCACCTGAGACACTTCAGCAGTGTTGCAAAATTCATCCAGCAAAGTCATTTCATACCAGTTAGTGGTATTTGGAGAAATGTTAGAGACTTCTTGTGTAACATTCTCCATAACATTGCTTGGAACATCTGGAGTCACATGATCAAGACTAGTATCATAGTCATAATCAACACTCTCCATGTCAGTTAAAGCGCCAATCATTTCATCTAAGTCATCATTGACTTTAACAAACAATACAGTTTGTTTTTCAGCTTCTTCATCACCGGATTCGTCGCTTAACATGGCAGCACTGTAATTTCTTCTTTGCTTCCTTTGGACAGTAGGACATTCATTGGCATAGTGTCCAAAACCAGAACATCCCCTACATTGAACTGAGTCAATGTCCTTTACTGCAACATCTGGAGACTTTGAAGATTTTGTCGATCCAGATGATGTCGACAAGGGAGAATCAAACAATCTCCGTGGTTTGAAGTTTGGGGAACCTTTCTTCATTGACCGAACAAGGGTATTGAACTTCTTGGTAAGCAGCGCAACACTCAGGGGTTCATCTTCATTAATCTCCTGAATGTTCTTGACATCAAGTTCAACATTTGAACTTGATGTTACTGATTGAAGTGCAATTCCTTTGGAGGAGGTGTTTGATTTCTGATTTTCAAGATTCATCTCAAACGTGAGTAGAATGCTCACTACTTCACTCAAACTCATGTTTGATACATTGTGAGCTTCTTCAATTGCTGAGATTTTCATGTTGAATCTCTCCGGAAGTGTACGAAGAAGTTTGCTAACCATGTTTTCGTTCGAGATCGGACATCCGAGAGCTGTAGATTCATTTGACACTTCACACAATCGTTCGGTGTACATTGAAATAGTCTCATCTTCTAACATTCGCAGAGTTTCGAATTTAGAGGTGAGTAGCCTAAGCTTTGTTTGTTGTACACTGATCGATCCTTCACAATGTTCCTGCAGTATGCTCCATGCTTGATATGCCGTGGTGCAATTACACACCATTTTGAAGCACGGAACATCAACCGAAACAAAAATAGCATTGAGTGCCCTTGAATTGAAGTTGGAAATGATTCGATCATCATTAGTCCATTGAGTCTCCAGAGTAAGAATGTACACTCCATTTGGTCCTTCCATCCTCGGTGGAGACCATTCTTCAATTATAGCCAACCAAGCCCTCTCATCGATGGACTTGATATACATCTTCATGCGCGATTTCCACATAGCATAATTCTTGCCATTACTATCCAATGCCGGAGGACGACATTGATTGATCTGAATATCCATCTTTCAGTGAGTCAACAAACCAAGAATCGAATACTTAGTGTGTTAAGTACCGGCTCTTGATGCCACTTGTTGTAATTTGTTGCCACAAACACTGAAATTAGACACAGATTTGTAATGTCAAACTCAATGTTAAAGACAGTTAACACAACTTATCTTAACACAAATATGCTGAAAATAAAATGCACAAGAATACACGATATAATTTTAAATCATACACAACATGTCTATGATTGCCTCATGGCGAAATTATACTATTAAGAGTACAAAATTTTCAAGCTGTTAATGTTAGACGCGAAGGCTCTTAACATTACAGCAACATTACAAGTTTTAATCTAGACTATCACTAAAAAGAACTAAAACATATAAATTGACATCCCGTCAATTCATATACAATAACATACAACTCGACATCCCGTCAGTTGATATGCACACTACAACATACAAGTTGACATCCCGTCAATTCATATGCAAACTACAACATACAAATTGACATCCCGTCAATTCATATGCAAACTAGATCATACAAGTTCACATCCCGTCGACTTTGTATAATCACAAAAACAAACAAATTGACATCCCGTCAATTTGTATACAAACTAGTAAAGGTTTCACAACCTTGCTATCTATCCTAACTTGTACAATCTATTCCGTGAAAGGATTGAACAACAATAAACATTAAGATAGAAGAAGGAACGAAGAACGAAACCTAAACTAAGTTTGTGACTCAAGCTTTCTTCAATCTTCACACAGCGGAAAACGGAATGGGCTTGAATAAGTCTTCAAGTGTCGAACACATCCTTTATATGCTTCTTCACTTGAATCCAACATGGTCCACGATTTCTCTTTCTTGAACATGGGTTGACGATAATCGCTTCACTCCATGACTTCACCATAGATGGAAGAAACTACCTCCAAGGCGTGGTTGATAGCTTCCCCGCGTTCATGCTCTTTTTCTAAATATCCAGCAAATAAAATTTTCTGAAAAAGAATTAAATAGAGAAACCGCTAGACCTAAAAAATAGGAAATAGAGTTTTGACTTTGTCAAACTCTATTTTAAATAATATATCTAATATGTATATATCTATTTATTTGAAATATTAATTTTGTGGATATACACATATATATTAAGATATATAAAGTTATTTTATTTATTAAAATAATAAATAAACTAGGAAAGGATAAGATTAGTTACGACTATGTCATAGACAATGTCACAGGAAGTCTGTCTGACATCGAGTGCAACATTGAATCTCAATGTTATACAGCACTCAACATAAATGATTTAGGATTTGTGATTCTTTCCATATTGGTGTATATGTCTTCCATGATATTGAGGGTCTATTTCAGCACGCCATCTACTCTAAAAAGACAGTCAAATGATCAGATCTTGGTTTTCCAAACTCGTCCGCACAAGATCAGCTTAACATGAAAACTGTCATAAATATCACTGTTCGGGAATGTGTTTGGAACATCAGAGGGAACAGTTCAGCAACTGTTTGTTAACTTGCACAGTGGAATCAACACATTACTTCAAGCACATCTTCCCGAACACTTCATCGAACATAAATCGCCAAAACAAATTTAGTGCTAAAAAATGGCACTAACAACTTGATTATTTGGCTTATTCTATATTCAATTAAAGTTTCAGGCACACTTATGTGAGACCGTTTAACGGATCTCTTATATTAGATGAATCTCTAAACGGATCTCTTATATTAGATGAATCTCTATTTGACATATTAGATGGTCTCTCTCTTTTTTCTTTTCTTCTTTTATTTTTCATTTTTAGTGATCCTCCTTCCATTTTCCATCTCCTTTTCTCCCTTTTTAGTCTTTTTTTTTCACTTTTTAAATTCTTCATTTTTTTAATAAACATATATTTAATTATTTTTTGAATTAATTTATTTATTTTTTTTAAAAAATATATACCCTAAAATGAAATTAGTTAATTCTAAAATTGAATTTAATTAATTTAATTTTTATATTCGGTGTCTCGCTCAATGTATTCGTCCAATGCTATCGCGTGGCCTCATGCATTATGCTCGATACAAAATGAAAATTTAAAAAAATAAAAAAAAAATGGGGGTTGTCAGATGCTTCATAGGTAATGATATTTCGCTTCATTACTACTGATACTTTACTTCATACATAGTGGTACTTGTTGCTTGGAGAATTAACAAACATATTCTAAAATAAAAGGATAAATGAATCAACTAAATTAAAAGTCCACATTATGATTTATGTAGAAAATAATTCATTTTTGGTATGCGAAAATATTTCATAGTTGATAATACTTCAATTCATATTAAATGATACCTCGATACATAACTTGTGATACTCTACTTCATACTTAATGATACGCAATGTCTGGAGAATCAACAAACATATCCAAACAAGAAAGATAAATGAATCAACTAAATTAAAATCCCACATTATGATTTATGCAGAAAATAATTCATTTACTTTCTTCTTATTATGTGAAAATACTTCATAGTTGATAATACTTCAATTTATATTAAGTGATATTTTGACATATAATTAGTAATAATTTATTTCATACATAGTAAAATATTACTTTATACCTAGTTATATGCGCGTGGAGCCCACGCACCTGACTGTTTTTGCGGGTTTGAATGGGTTTTTTGGGTGAATTTGGATCTTATTTGACCCATCCAACACAAGAGACCCGTTAGATGATCTCATACAAGTTTTTTTCATAAAGTTTATTTCATCAAATTAGGATTTATTAATAATGAAGTATATTAAAGGAATGCAAAGATTTAATGTCTAACAAGACGCTCAACTAATAGGACACTTTCAAGTGTCTTATTAAACTCGTCTGATATAAGCACCTTCACATATAACGACTGTACGCAATACTAATCCTAATATTATAATCGAAACCATAACGTATTTATGAAAGTGATATGATATGATCATTAGAAACAATCATTTATTTATGCTTACATTTAATTTTGTTCTTTAATTCCCTACTTTTTTCCAAAATATGTGTGAGTGACTTATTACTAAAAGTGGGACAAATTTGTACACACATTGTTATTTTCGTTATCAATTTAATTTCGGCAGTATGTGTTTCATAATAAGACCGTCTCACAAATTAAGGGTAATTCTATTAACAACCCTCATTTTTCTTTTTACAACCCTCAAAATTAATTAGAATGAAATTAGGTATGAATGGAATGAAGGTGTGGATGAAATGATGATTCTTATGATTTATATGTTTACGGAATGAAATATATATATATTTTTTATCTTATATAATGAATATTTTATATAATTTCAAATCTTCTTATAATTGAATAAAGTGTATATAGTGGCTAATAAATATCAACGCATGCCTTAATTTATTTTTTTTACATACGCCATTTTTCTTTTTTTAGTATATGATTCTTTCTTATTTTTTTAGCAAATTATAATTTATTTATTTTATTGAAAAAAATTATTCTAAAATATTTAATTAATCAATACACCATAACTTGTATAAGTTAATAAAAATATTTTTAATTCATAGAAAAATACTTTAACATTTCAATTTTTCATTTGAATATATTAAATTATATCAAATACATAAATATTTTATATTGTATTATAACATATTTTTATGTTATATTTATTTCGGCATCACTTTCATTTTTCTTCAACAAAATTATAAAAGCTATCAAAATTTGATTTTAACACATATTTTTAAATTATATTTTGAAAATAATAAATAATATAATAATAATTAAGAAATAATAATAATAATAATAAATTATTTAATTTGATTTTTGATTTATTTTTCTAAATATGATAAACTAATATTATAAGACATGATTATGTATAAATATATGGTATATTATTTTTTTTAGTCATTGGGAATAGTTAAATCCATGGTGGTGGGTGAAATGACTATTCCACTTCATTTGGGAATAGGGATTCCATGAGGAATGATGATTCTCGATTTTGAACGAAAACAATCACCGCAATGGGAATGGACATATGAATGATCATTCTATTCAAATACATTCTACCGTATCAATCACGTCCTAATAGAATATAATACAACCCCATTGTATAACCACATTAATTAAAAATCTACCAAAATAAAATACAACCCCTATTGAACAATATTTCAACATCTTTTGTTGGGGATGCATGCGTTTTAGTTTGCTATAATTTTTTAAGTAGCGGGGGTTTATATTTTATATTTTTATTTTGATAGCTAAAGTTGAAACTTATATAATGGGGACTGTATTTTATTTTGAAGTTTAAGTTGCATGTCAATGTATATTGTTTAAAATGATTTGTATCTTTAATTACCTCATTTTTTGTACATTAATTAAGAACATAAAATGATCAAATTTTAACGTTATTATCGGTCATTAGTCAAGCATTCAATATCAACATTTTTCAACATCTTTTGAGGAATTGATCGAATAATGCAAAATATGTATAATATTCATTTGGGCTTGTATTTTAATTTATTAGAGTTTTTTTTTTTTAAGTAGTGAGGTTGTATTTGATTTTGGTAGATAATTAAATAATGGAGTTATACAGTGGGGGTTGCATTTTATTTTATTATTGTTTTAAGTAGTAGGAGGTTAAAAGGATATATTTATCTAAAAAAATAATATTTATATTTTAATTAATTTTGAGGGTTATAAATAGAAAAATAGGGGTTGTGAATAGAATCACCTACAAATTAAATGCTTGGAACTTTGGTTTTGAAAAGTTATTTTTAGCTGATTTTAATTTCAACTAATTATGGCCTAATTCACGAGGTTAGAAAGAAATTTGTATATTCAGAAAGGATAATGTTATTTGGCCTCAGTATGGCTGGCCATAATATTTAATTACGATAAGATTTCATTTTTTGGTGAATTGTTAATCAAGATTCTAATTATTGATTCATGTATGTTTACATTTATAACCTTGTAGTCAATTTTAGAAAGAGATTTGTCTTATTATTTTGAAAATTTTGAAATGTACATAAAAATCTCTACAAATATGTTAATGAATAATGACTTCAAGTAAAAAAAAAACATATTAGATAAAATTTAAAAATTACATTAATCTCTACAAAAATAAACAAGAATTTCATTTGAAAATTATGTGCTAATCAACTAAATTTATTCTGTTAATTATCCATAATTATAAATATAATATAGCATATACATAGTTGTCTTAAATTGGATGCATTGATTTTCAATTAGTTAAATTTAATTTAATTATAAGAAAAACTTAAAATATTAAATTAAATATAAAAAAGGAAGAGAAAAAATATATATTGTTGAGAATTTTGAATAAAAAATTAATCGGCTCTTCTCCTTAAAAAATAATTGGCATCAATGCAAAATAGGAGTGTGCAAAATCAAACCAAAAATAAAAAGTTGACCTAGATCGAACTATTTGGTTTGGTTGATTTGGTGATTTTTATCTTTTATTTTGGTTCGATTTTAAATATTAAAACCAAAATAGGTTTGGTTTGGTTTGGTTTCGGTTTTAATAAAATATATTTTGATTAAAACTGAACTAACTAAAGTATATAAATTACATTTTTTTTTATTTTTAATTTATATTTTTAATATTACACATAAATTAAAAAATATAAAAATAAAATTATACGCTCATTAATGAACTTGGGAAAAATGCAACAATGTTTCAACTTAGTAAAAGATTTGTGAGATTTTTTGGTATATTGAACCATTAACTGTTCAGTATAATTGTGACATGTGATAAGTTGACCATGTACGAGATTGAATTAAGGGATAATTTTATTATAATTTATTTAATGTATCATTTGTTATTTATTAAGTTCAAATATTATTTTTCTAGCTTTAGATGTAATTATTTAGGGAAAAAAAATTAACATTCGGTTAAATTAAAAATTGAACCAAACGAACCAAAAAATTATGGTTCAGTTAGGTTCAGTTGTATCAATTACTTTGGCTGGTTTGATTTTCATTTTTTTCAAACCTTGGTTTATGATTTTATTGGTTTGATTCGATTTTGCACCAAACTAACCATTTGCACAATCCTAATATGCAAAGTCGTAGTAACCATGATCAGTGTCACTCATAAAATTTGTATACTCTTACAAAATTCAAAATTTTATACTTCTTTTAACAAATTAAAAATTTTATTTTTATTGTTTTCATTTCAGCAATATATCTTACATTCATCTTACTAAATTTAAAATTATTTTATATAATAAATTAGTTAGTATATTGTATTAATAACTTTGACAATTATGTGATTCAATTTTTTGAAATAAAAAGTATAACTAGATCAATATAAATTCAACAATATATTTAATTAATAAATTTGATTATTATCTATTCAAAATATTAAAATAAAAATATATATTGAATATTATATTATGTTAATAAATTTGATTATTATGTGATTCAAGATTTCAATATAAATAAGAATATTAGATAAAAAAATTCAATAATATATTTTATTATTAAAGTTAATTATTATGTGATTTAAAATTTTAAAATAAAATAAAATATAAGAAAACAAGAAAAAATTCTTAAATTTTATAAACTTGTTTATTATATGATTCAACATTTTAAAGTATAATTAAAAAATATAAAAATAAAAATATAAGAAAACTTCAAATTTCAAAATAATAAATCAACTTTTTATTAAATGGGTCAAGGTTATAAGAGTAAACAAACATTAATAAATGATTAAAATCTTAATTATTTACTTACCAAATATTAAAATCTTACTTTAATTAAATATTATGACCGACCACATGTATGACCAAATAGCATTACCCATTCCGAAAATTACGCTCCAAGTGGATTAAATTGGAGCATTGAAAAAAGTTAATTTTCTCTTGTTAGATGGATAGGAAAGGTAACGGAATTTAAAATAGAGTATATCTAGCTCTGCATAAGTTGCGCAATTTTATCTATTGCGAAAACTATTAATTTATGCAATTAAATTTTCAAATACACAAATTACATTTCACTTCTTCTCTTATCAGCACATTAAATTGTATTAGATTCAATAGCTTGCATGCTACATCTAGGCACTTGGATAACATTAAATTTTACACAGGAAATTAAATTTCTACCTCAATGATCTTTAATATATTTGACTTTGATTTTGTCCTTGTACTTTAAAACGTACACGTTCGCCTCCTATGCATTTATTTATTTATTTTTGACGGCTCCTCCATAAAATTAAAATAAAAAGAGCGAGGAGATAAAAGTAAAAAAAAAAAAAAGAAGGAAATTTCTAAATATATGGGGTAAGTAAAGAAAGCATACCGATATAAAGTATAAATGAGAAAAAAAAAATAGAAAGAATGAAAGTTTAGAGGGAACACATGTAAAAAATTAAAATGCACGTGAGAATAGTTCAAGAAAGTGAAAAGGTATGAGGAGCAAAAACTTGTTTCCTCGAGCACCCCAAGAAGTGGATACTTCTTTGTGAGAGAGTGATGTATCAGATTCAAATCTAGTGTTTCCCTTTTAAAACATTAATAAATTCAAAATTGCAGAACTTGATAGGCGCTAATCGCACAGACTTTTTAATATATAATTTATTTATTTATGTTAACCAAGCAAATTTGAAATCTTCATTTATAAGTTTATAAATCATAACATTCCAAAAAATAAGAATAAAAATAAAAGAAATCACTCGGACTCTAATTATTCGGCGCCTAGATCGCCTAGCTAGAGCTAGGCAGCCCAACTGAAGAATTGTGCCAATTTCCTTAGCCCGATTTTTACAACACTCATTATAAAATAGTGATTATTGACAAGTAGAAGATAGTTGTTGGTGGGCCAGATCAATGCAAGAAGGTTGCAGTGTGGGCTCAATGGACTAGATTTGGTATGGCATGATGAGAATAACTACTTAGGCCCATCTCAATCTTAAGGCTTTTGTGTATTATTTAGTGGTTCATTTATGCAAAGATATTTGTTTGTTTGTATTTTTTTTTTTTTGTCTTTATTTGGAAAAGAGTATTTGTTAAATGCTAGTATGAACTGGGCATCGTTTGGTTCTTGTAAAACATATTTTTTCCTTTCTAAAACTTTAAAGTTTATAAAAATGTGAAAAGTATATATTGGTATATTACGACTACTACTAAAAGCAGAACTATACTTCAATTATCATCCAAAAATCAATTAAATATAGTAACATTTTTAGAACCCAAAACTGAATATATTATGTAACAAATCAAAAAATGGTTGAAGAGGACCTTTTCAGTAGGCCCAAAAACTTGGAGAGGTCGAACGGCCCAAGGGCCTTGACAGGTTGAACAAAGAGTTCAAAGAACTCATGCAGGTCGAGGTGAATTTAGGGTTGAACGCCGCCGAGAGAGCTACAAGCCAAGTCAAAACCCTAGAGACCGGACGAGGTCAGAGAACAACGAAATCCTGCAAAACCGCGATCAAACCATTGAAGCGCCTCCCTCTAAAGAGGCCAAGGGATCATTCGAAGAAGGAAAAATACATTTCGAGCTCTAATATCCTTATTCAACCTCACTTTTGACCACTATTTTCTCTCTCAAACCCGCTTTGTTCTTATCTTCAATCTTTTTCGTTTTGAATTTTACTTGTGTTTAATCTATTCTGACTTAAGCATCTGAGTCCGTTCGATCATTTAATCCCCTGACAATCGATTTTGTGCCTTGTTATCTTTATTTTTTTTAGATCGTCGGAACCCGAAATTGATCCGTTATTTCCAGAATTTTTGGTCTACAATGGTCAATATTAAATAGACTAAATAATTTTTTGTGTCCTTAAAAAAACAATGAATTAATCTCTAATAAACTTAGTCTTAAATTATTTATTTTCAAAAAATCATTTCAGTATACATGTATATATTTAATTATTATATTTTTACATTTTAATGTGTATTATGTCAACAATTTTCCTTAGTTACTCATACCTACTATTGCATAATATTTTTAATATTTAGTTTACTATTTACATAATTAATTTCAATAGTAGCATCGTATATCAAGCAATGTCTAATATTTTGCACGTATTGATTCAAATTCTAAAATGTGCACGTATTATAAATAAATTGCAAATAAAGATAAAAATCATACATTCCTCAATAATTACAAAATCTAAAAATCAAGCTGTCAACACATAGAAAAAGTCTCCAATTAATTACCCATATATAGTGTTTTCACACACACATACACACATATAGTTATATGATTTGGTCCAAACGGATATTAGTTATTCATGTGAGAACTAAAAAGGTTGTTTATTTACAATGATTTTATTGATCTCATCTTAATTTTTTTAAAAAATTATAGATTATCTTATTGTATTTTAATGATTCACTAAACTACCACTAAAATACAATAAGATATACAATAAAATTGCAGTAAATAAGCAAAGTTCCTAGTTCTCACATCAATACATATATATATATAGGGATGGGATCTGGTGAGAACCCTACTCCAGGTGGGAACTAGGAACCAATCTCATCCATCCATTCCATAATTTGGACGGTCCAGATCAAACCAGATTTTTCGGTGGCAATTGTGTAATTAAAACGAAAGTCTTCAATTCGCGCGTCTCATTAAGGGCAAAATCGGAACTGAACTCAGAAATTGCCCAGATTCAATTTTAGCCTCAGGCTTCTCTCATTTTAGCCCCATGCATTTCTCATTTTAGCATGTGTTGATAAACAAAAATGGAACGATGATTTCATTGGAATGAAATGCAATACACCCTATTTGGGGACAGTGAACCCTAATGGGAATCTCATAATTACTAGTTGGGATCAGAGTCCTAATCGGAACGTAATATACCCTAATTGGGAACGGTGAACCCTAGTGAAAAATGTCATATCAATTTTAGCCTCCTACTTCGATCATTTTAGCCTCATGCGATTCTCATTTTAGCCTCAGAATAAAAGGGAAGAATTATTAAATTACTATATTACCCCTTCTTCCACAAAGTTGTCGAAAATTACAAGAATGCCACCGCCCATCCACTTAAATCTGATTTAATCTGGACCGTCCAGATTGAGTCAAACAAGGGCTAGGATTGGTTCCTAGTTTCCACCTAGGGGAAGGGTTCTCATTTGATCCTTTCCCTATATATATATATATATATATATATATATATATATATATATATATATATATATAATGTCAATCCCACAAAACAGGAGATTTGCTATGTAATAATCATGTCATTTAGGTTTTCTGCAGCTGCTTTTAGGGATCATTTAAAATTTGATGAACACCACTAAGAAACTATAATCATTGTGCCTTCCATTAGCAATAAATACTACGGACTCCTATAATCTAGAAATTAAGCGAGTAGATTAATGTGAGTAGCCTTTCCACTTTTAGTTTTGCAATTATATAACTAAAAAATATCGGGTAAAATACGTCAATCTCCCTCGTATTTTCGAAATGTTTAGTGAAACCTCTTTTCGTTTTTTATATTGTATCAAATTTCTTTGTGCTTTTAAAAAGTATGCACAATTTCTCATTTCCAAATTTTGGACCAAAATATTCTTATTTACTTGGTTTGAGCACTTCAATATTGCTCTCACGTGAGGGTATTTTGATCAAAAAAATAAAAATGAAAGTTGTGCATATTTTGTAAAACAAAAGAAGTTTGATGCAGTTTAAAAATATAAGAGAATTTCATGCAAAATATTTGTGTTAATAGGGGTAAATAGCCATTATCACTTAGTAAATAATGTAAATAATCAGTTTTTTAAAAAATAATGTATCTAGCCTTTTAGGATGTAAATATACATCAATACCCTTACTTCCATATAAATAATTTTTGAATATAATGTATTTTTAATTATTATTTCCTAAAATAAAAATATCCTAATATATTTAAAAACAAATCAGATTCAGAATAATCTAATATATTTAAAAACAAATCAGATTCATAGTAATCTTTTATCAAACTTGATATTTTCTCGCTGATTCTTGCCTCCCATTCTCATATTTGTCTCCAACTCTATTCCAAACATCTCCATGAACAACAATACTATGTGTTCGGCTCATCTACAATCACCAAATTATGAATAATAAATGACATGTTATAGCAACACCTATAAATAAGATTCTTACACGAGTAGGAAAATTATATATTGGTGTTTAAATCGAAATTATAATGCAACACGAATACACGAGTGCTACGACACGAGTAATTTAAGTCGTGTTATCGTGCATTGGTTAAATATTCAAATGCTACACGAGTACACAAATAGTTCAATATAACAGTTCAATACACGAGAACATGCATATGCTCATTCGTGTACTCGTGTAGAATTTGAATATTAACTTGAAACACGACTGCATTAGTATATTTATTCGTGTATTCGTGCACTATTTCAAAAATTCATAGATACACACGAGTTCATTATTCTGCTAATTCGTGTAATCATGCAATAGTAAAAAATGGATATTCCACTCGTTACAAATAAATTGATGCACGATTCTACTCCAATACTCGTGTACTGAAGAAAATCGATTCGTGCTCCAAAGAACATTAATTCTTCCACCACTTCCAAACAAAAACTTAATATCTAGATCAATAAAAATATAGTACAGATACATAAAAATCATATCTTATTGACGCAAAAAACAACACACGCGATGTCAATAGAACTTCTTAAAATCGCTTAACTCGCTGCAACGGTGATTTATCGCTGCAACGCGAAGGAATCCCTAATATTTGACTTTGCATCAGATAATTTATCGCTGCAACGGTGATTACAGAGATGAAAAATCGTGATAATCTTCAAAAATCATAGCTTTTGACCTTCGCTAATGGTAGTTTTGTTGGGAATGATAAAACAGCGTTTGAAAAGGAGAGATGCGAGTGGGTGAGAGAACGACGGTTATAGATTGAAGAGAGAGAAAATCAGATCTTTTTTCCCCAAATCTTATTGATATATGAATATTATATATATATAATATTTCTTAATATTAAATATGAAAGTAAGGGTATTATAGTACCTTTTTTTTCATAATGGCTAGATACATTATTTTTTAAAAAAATGACTATTTACATGATTTACTAAGTCAAAATGGCTATTTAAAAATTTTGCTCAAAATATTTCATTAATACGGGGAGTTTAATATATTTTCTCATAATTATCACTAAGCATGCATGTTTAATCAGAGAAAAATATATACAGATCTAGCGAAACTTGTTAGTTACTTGTATAGCGGGTAATATTGTTTTCTGAAATATTATTTGGAAAACTTATAGATCTTTTCGACTTTGTTGTTTTTCTTGAGGTTTGGGCGCAATTTAATTGAGCTTCGATTAAAAGAGATAAATTAATGTTTTGATTTAATATACAAGTCGTGTGCACATATATGTGTATATATGTATATATATATATTGATAATCTAAACCAAACGTTTAATATAGTCTTTATTTTCACGTTGCATCCAAAATTTTCATATATTCACAACGTTAATTATTGTACTAGCTAGTAGAATGTATTAATAAAATAAAATAAAAT
Organism: Perilla frutescens; assembly: GCA_026008535.1. Lineage (NCBI taxonomy): Eukaryota > Viridiplantae > Streptophyta > Magnoliopsida > Lamiales > Lamiaceae > Perilla > Perilla frutescens. The sequence goes on along the minus strand of BRKX01000010.1, from coordinate 44,343,017 downwards.
TCTGCTGACTGTATGAAGTTAATAAAGAAATCTCGTATATGCTTTATAAATTTCAATGAAATTAAAAATATGAAGACTTACAAGATACAATCAGTACAAATCACAGCACCAACATGGGCTAGTGCTTTCTTTCTTCTTGTTTCCCCGTTTGTGTGTGTGTGTAAATGAAGACTCTCTCTCTCTCTCTCTCTCTAACATGTCAATTAAGTATTTTTATAACATGTCAATTAAGTATTTTTATTTTTATTTAATTATTATGTGTATCTAGTATTCATCGCTGCTTAATTATTGGGGGGGGGGGGGGGGTATTACTTCCACTCACCACAAACCTACAACCTAAGGTGTAATATTTAATTCTATCTCATTTGTTATGATAGTCTATTAAATAAGCAATACCGTAAATCGCTTTATGATATAGACAATGGACACAATAATTCTCATCGTACATTTTCTACTGTTATTTGCATTAAAACCACAATAGTTAGGAAATTTTGTAATCATAACATTATCTTATAAATTATTGCAAATAAAATACATGTTTTTCAATTTCAACAAGTCCAAATATTTGACGATCAGTTCGCCATATCCAATCAACCTATACACACATATTCCACGAGTGTAAAATCATATTAAAAAGAGCATGGTCCGTGTAGGATTTGTGTATATATTGTGATAAAAATGTGATGATTTATCTGCTCATCTTCTGAATTTGAATGTGATACACACACGGTGTTTTATTTACAACAATTATAATAAAGGTCACATATGTTGTAATTGTAAAATGGACAAAAGATTATGATTTTTAATAAAATAACTCTATTTTTTATTTGAGAATTTAAATTTATATTGCTTCATCTCGCCGCCATTATAGAATATTAATTAATAACCTTATTCTCATGCATGCGTCCTTAATTACATCTGAATTGCAACATGAAATATAAGATTAAATCAAACAGATTACTTATCATTTATTCATTTTAGTGGAATTCAAACATATTAATTGGATGTCTAGATATAAAAAATACTGTGGCAGCAGATCCCAATGGCAACAATGAAGGGTGGGGGGTGGGGATTAAAAAATAAATTCTATAGTTAGTTTAATTTTAATTTTAATTTTTCTGTCCAACTTGTTTTGATCATTTAGTAGCAGCCTTTTATGGCACACATGCATTAAGTGTACCAACCTTCTTACATGCTCATAATCATGACATTATAAGATGTTATAATCATTACAAGAATGTAATATACACTTTATTATTATTATTTTATTTATTTATTTGGGTAGTTTTGAAGAGTCAATCACGTGAATCTTCTCTAAAGTTAATATCCATTTTGTCGTCACTCTTTTAAATAATATTTGTTTTAAAAGAAAATGCAAATAGAAATTAAAGTTGATATCCATGTTCTTGTCACTTAATTTTAAATAATACTATTTGTTTTACGAGAAAATGTGATTAGCTTGAGACTTTAATAAATTTAAGCTCAATTCAGGGTATTATTTCCAAAGTTTTTATTACACTGAATTTAAAGGGTAATTGGCTCAATTAAGTCACTATAAATAAAATAAATTGAAACGACAATTAATAAGTTAACATATTAATGCACACTCATTAAACATATTTATCACACCATCATATATATAGTATATATATATATATCTCGTTTTAATTAAATATAACTTGATTTTAGAAAAAGATCATCTTGATTTTTATAACCCCCTTCATTTGGTGGAGTGACCACCTCATGACTGAAAGGATATGTATTCATATTTCACCATTGTTTTCTAAATTAAAATACCTTATGCACATTCATAGAGACAACAATTACGGGTATTAGTATGCATATATATTTTTGAAAGCCTAGTTAATTTTGAGTAGAAAAGCATAGATATTTTAGTTAATTTGGGTTGGAAATTTGAATCTCTTCACGTTGGTCATCTCAATCAGTTATTAGAATCATTTCTGCCAAAGCAAAAGTAGAGCAACTAGTAAAGTAAGCTTATAAAAAACACAAAAGATAGCCCATTGGCCATTGCCAACCAATGTTTCAGTCATAAAGGTTTTATCATTCGCTCTCCATTCTTGCCCCCCCCTCTCTCTCTCTCCTCTCTTCTCTCTCTTTCTCTTCCTTCAACAAATGACCATCTCAAGTCCCTTTCCCCATCTCTCCCACACTCACTCCTATCTCCTTTGTTCATGCAAGATCCCAAGAACTCACACACAAGGTACTCTCTCTCTCTCTCTCTCTCTCTCTCTCTCTCTCTCTCTCTCTCTCTCTCTCTCTCTCTCTCTCTCTCTCTCTCTCTCTCTCTCTCTCTCTCTGTGTGTACTATGTGAAAATCATCATGAGTGATACCACTACTATAAGGTTAGATATATGATGGAGTACCTGCTTTAATGCTTGGTGTAGATCGAAATTTGATGAGTCCTAGCTACTAGCTACTTGTGCATGCTGTGGGAGCGAGCTAAATTGCAGGCTTTGTTATATCTTTTGTTTTTGCATTAAATTCAAAATGAATCTTCACAAATTACACATAATTAGGCTACCTACATTCCATCTAATTAAGTCTTGAAAAATAGTATACATAATCGAAAATAATATCGGCTAGCTACATTATTGGAGTTTACTATAGAAATGATAGTTTTTATTGGGGTATTTTTTTTATCCGAACCGTTGTGTGTGTGTGTGTGTGTTTTAATTTTGCGCTTGTCTCGCTATTTTTTTTTATTTTTTTTCAATGTCCATTTCCGAATATTGTCCAATTTTGGTTGGTCACCACATTGCTAAAGCTATCATTAGTGTAATTTTGAAGAATGTCCAATTTTTGGTTGTCTTATAAGACTTTTGTATCCCAGGCCCAGCACAAAGAATTGAAAACCAAAATCCAATTTTAGAATTTCATTTCAGATGAAAAAACAAAAAAGAAACCCTTAAAAGTAGTGGATAAATAATTGGAGTTTTTGAAAAAAGCAATGGGTTTTTGTTAAATTAAAATGGGCCTAGCAGTAAGCAAATAGTCCATATTTGTTAAGTGACCAGTCCAAAATCCGGCTGAAATAGTGAACGCATACTCTCAAAAAACACATGATGTTTAAATTACTCTCGATACAACACATGAACTTCTATTACATTTTCATATTTAATTTACAATATATTAAACAAGATCATAAGCGCACACAACACTTTACTGATAAAGTAACATCCAAAACTGAAAGATAAGTTATCTATTAATGCAGGATTTCAAAGATGAAAGTTATCAATTCAAGACCTCAAAAATCATATGTATTTCGATTACTTTTTTATTACTTTTAATTTTTAATAAATCATTTATTGAATTTAATAGATAATTAATGGATGATTTTTCGTTTAAATTTAATATAAAGTAATTTAAAAAATTAAAAGAATCAAAATATACAATCTTGTATTCCAGATTGTGGATTTATAGTTTTCACCTTTCAGGTCCTGAATTAATAGGAAAGTCATGCATTTCGATTCCTTTTTATTATTTTAAATAACTTATTTATTGAATTTAATAGATAATTAATAAAGAATTTTCTGGTTAAAAACAATTTAAAAAAAATAAATAAAAGGATACGCTCTTTGGAGTCTGAAATTGATAGTTTTCATCTTCAGGCTGTGAATTAGTAGTTATTAGGTTCCGAATGAATAGAAAACCTATATTTCAGGTCCTAAATTTCATACTGATATATATGTTGTTACATGCATCTCGTAGGAAGCCTTGGTACCAACGAGCAATAGAGATGGCAACAATATGGAAACCCTTTCAAAAACCTCCCAAAACTCCCACCAAAAACCACGACATTTTCTGGAAAACAATCTCAAAAACAAACGACATCACCACAACCTCAACAACTGCAACGAAGAGGCTAAGGAAATGCAAGTCTCTGAGGGTGGCAACCTCGTTCACTCGAGTTTGTCTCTGCGCGCCAATCTCTTCCTACACAGAAGTTTTTCAGGCCGACGTGCCACCACGGAGGAGCTACAGCTACCCGAGGTCGAAGCCCGTGTCGTCGCCGGAGATCAGGAGCAGCCCTAGTGCGAGGATGAGCATGGAAGGGAGGAAGATCTTTCGAGGGAAATCTTTGAATGATGATGTTTTGATGAGGAGATTTGTTGTTGAAGAAGAAGAGGCGATGATGCAAGTTAGGAGAAGGAATGAGATGGAGATTATAAGGAGGAGGAGTTGTTTGAGGAGGAAGAAGATTGGCCCTAGTCCTTTGAGTAGGATGGTGTTGGCTGAGGAGGAGGAAGAATATGTTGAATGCTAGCTCTATATTTCATTCCTAATTTCTTTCGGGAGGGTATTTTCTGTTATATTTCATGTTCACTTATATATATATCAATGCATGTTAAGTTTATTGATCAATATTATATTCAATGATATCATAATTATACATATCGTGTGCTGGTAAAGTGAGACGGGAGGGGCAGTATGTATATGTCGACAGAGTAACAGATAAATTAAACCAAAAAAATTTCAGGGGCTTTTTTACTTTTCCCAATTCTAGATAGACTTTAAATTGGGATTTTTGGTTTCTTACTTTTTCCAATTTTAAAGTGATTTTTTTTTATTATATATTATTTTTAACCATTTTAACCATTTTAACTTTGACATATGTGGATCAATCAATAAACTTTTCAATACATATATTGAATATTTTAATTGGAAATAAATTGTTCAAGTTTGATAGGTTTTAAAATAAGTACACGAGAGGAAACTTATAGTGTGGATAATTTTATTACACTAAATATGGCATTTTATTAATGTAGGCCATATATTTATAATATGACATCATTTTAGTATATAAGTAAAATGAAAGTTCCGGTGGGATGGCCTAGTGGTGGAGTGTGGTTGCTTGGAGGCCAAAGGTCACGGGTTCGAATCTCCTCAATACTACAGATCGGATGTGTGAGTAAAAAAAAGTATATAAGTAAAATGAGTATGAAATATGCACATAATAGAAAATAGAGGATTTATCAAATCTTCTCGAAAAAGGGAAACACGTGCTAGCTATAAATCAATTATTTAATTAAATTGGTTCGATATCAATGAAATTTCTTAAGATAAAATTAATTGATATATTATCGTCAAGATTCTCGAGCTATACCAACTTGGGCAATATTCTTTTATGACATAATTAACCGATATAATCAACGTTTAATCACAAAATTAGGCGACCAAAGAAAATTATTAGGTGAATAATTAGACATGCAAGCATCGGAGTGATTATTTTATATATATATCATTTAGAATTAGAAGTGTACTTTAGCTTATACGCCACCCTAAGTCAGAAAAATAATCATCTTTTCAGATCTTGAAATCCAATAATGCATGGTGGTTACATCAACAAAATTAAACTATCAATGTCAACTTCATAATAATTTGTTTATAAAGTACTAGATTACATGGCGCGCTAACCTTCATATTAGGTCTAAACATATATTTAAGAATGGTGGTTAATCATATTATATATTTAATTTGTACATCAAACTATCAATGTCATTTTGATTTTATACTAATTAAGCTCTTTTCGGAGTAGATTTTGTCTCTCAAAATTTAATATTTATGCAACGTTTTTGTGGTGTGAGAAATTACTCTGAATTCTTAAAGTGTGAGTCAAATTAATTTGCACATGTTCCGATCCCGCCAATAATGTGAATTCTAGTATCTAATACAACCGTTTGTATCGAAAGGCTCTTCCAAACTCCAAAGTGAACGATATATATTTATATTTTTTATGAGAAAAAATCGAAATTTCAGCTGTATATATTTTGATGATACATGCATGCGCAACTGTAATATTATGATATATCATTAAAGACACATATTCTTGTATATAACGACGGTTGTATATCGCAATAATATAATATTACTATTGCATGTATCAAAATACAACTAATTAAAAAAATATCAAAATTTCCTCATAAGAAATATAAATATATATTGTTGACTTTGGAGAAGAGCTTATTCGTAATAATAACTCATGTGGTAAAATTTATGATGGGTAAGTAGAACAAACTATATTGGCTAAATAAATGAGTTTTGTGTATGGTTAATTATCACGTACGGGAGATCAAGGTTGTAGCCAATCTTTTTTATTTTTTTCATGCGTTCCAACATTACTATTCAGTTGGATTCCTTCATTACGAAATATTTATTTCTAGATCACTACGATTTTTACAAAAAACCTACGTCCTCTACAAATATATATAGATGAATTTCCTTTAGTGGGTTCATGACATCATGTAAAAGCAACACACACAAATAAAAATGGCATTTTTTAAAGTATTATCGATTCAAAACTCGAAAGATAAGTTATCTGTCAAATTCAGGATCAGAAAGATATAAACATGTATCGATTCTTGACTTAAGAGATGAAAACTATAAATTTAGAACTCATAAAACCATGTATTTAATTATTTTTAATTTTTTTAATAAATTCTTTATTAAAATTAATATATCTTAATTGAACATTAATAGAAAAATAATTATAAAAAACCAAAATACAGAATTTTAGAAGTTTTGTATTGATAGTTTTCATTTTTCAGATCCTAAATTGATAAATAATATTTTTCGGGTTCTAAATCAATAACACCACCCTTATAAAAATGAAGCATACCACTAAGCTGCAAACTTGTAGTAAAAGCCTTTTTTAGGGACCTAAAACAACAACTTCCTCAAATAATCTATTACATGATATTTATACATTTTGCAAGTTGACCATAAATATAGGAACAATATGATGATTGTCATTTTTAGGAGAATTATGAGAGCTCAAAGGGATGGAAAATTACAAGGTTTCATTGTTTTGAGCAAACCATATGATGATAGAAATGGCCCACAATTGTTGTCATGTGACATAGGCTCATACATACACTGGTAGCTCAAGTTACAATCTAAAGCAACCAATCAATACTTCTAGCCAATTATTTCAGGAACTTTCTTCAATTCATACCTTTTTTTTTTTTTTTTTCATTTTTAAAGTATATTGGTATTATGAAAAAGGTTAATTACATAAAAATCATGAATTATTCTTGGATAATTTTCAAATGTACTTTTATTTTTAACAATGTTGTTTATTATTTGTTTTTCTCAATTGCAATCACGGTAATGATATCTTTAATAAATAAATTGTTGACGTGGAGGCTAAATTTTGTAATTATTGTTAGCACGAGCGAACTTGTATTGATATTGTTTGTAAATTAAAGTATTGCAAAAAAAAAAAAAAACCAAAACAAAAAAAGAACTGAGAGTTTACGTGTAATAATTTCAAAATTAAAAGTTCTTGTTGCGACTAAAATTAACCAATAGTTCGTGAAGTTTTGTGCAATTAACCCAAAAAAAGGGGTTGAAATTTCCTGTTACATTTTCTTTTGTTTCACTCTTTGTTTACTCTTCAAATTTATGATTTTTATAATATTTATTATAAAATAAAATTTAATTATAGCATAAATAATCATAATCAACATTTACCAACAAAAAATGAATTAAAAATTTATAAAACATATTTTTTTAAAAAATAAACCATAATAATGAATTATTATTTAGAAATCGAGAATTAAATATAAAAATTAATTATAAATCCTAATTGGGTAGGGTGAACCCTAAAGCCAATTATAAAATTAAACTAAATCATAAAAAAATAAAATTGAAGAAAAAATATAAAAAAATTCGTAATTTAAAAATGTAACATGGAGTGTAACACAAAAAGTACAACAGAAACTCCATTGCCTTTTTTTTTTGTGGGGTGAGGGTTAAATATCAGATTATGCCCCAACATTTGAGAGTTTTTTCTTTTCAAGATGTCTCAACATTTAAATTATTATAATTTGATGTTCAATCATCCAATATTTAAATAAATTAATTAATGTCCCTTGGTCACATTTTCAAACTTGAAATCCGACGTGGCAACTTGCAGCTAGAGTCTGACTTCCTATATATGCTAGGTCACATTTTTTCGCACATATATATTCAAAAGTTGAAACGATCGATGTAAACTATTTATGGAAAAAAAATTATCAATAATAATAAAAAAATAAAAATAAGTTTGAATGGTTTTGGAGCAAACATCTGAAAAAAGGAAAAGAGGTGAAAGAGCCAATTCTATGAAATCTATGGCACACTGACTTGTAAGGAAAACTCTGCAGAACTACCGCGTAATAATTAGAGAAGACAAAAAAAATCTGAAATAAAAATTGCTTGATTTTTTTTATCAAAACACATTTACGTAATTTTATCTTACCCAAATTTCAAATTAAACTTTAAGAAAATTTTAAAAACATTAAAAGTAAATTTGACACCGTTAATTAACTTGATCTTGGAGTAATATATATAGTTCGGGGTCTTAATTAGATGTTCTCTTATAAATATATATATATATATATGTGTGTGCGCGCGCGTGCGCAATAATTTTACCAAATTAAAAATAGTTGAAAGTTTTAAATAAAATGGAGGTGTTTCCGAACATTTAAAAGAGAATTACAATAATAATTCAAGAACAGGTTAGATATTTAAAATTTTAAATTCAAAAGAGAACCACTTTACAATTTTATTCGTCAAACGCTCTTTTTGAACTTATTCAATATTTTAGCAGCACTTTACAGATTTTGGTTCCAACTACTTTTTCTGCAATTACCACTTTTCTAGATGAGAAGTTCTTGTTTTCTTAAAAAATAATATAAAATGATGATAAGTTTTGGGAGAAAAAAATAAAGTAATCAAAAGTAGAATAACAACTTCTTTTTTAGCCCACATTCATGACCAATTCTTTTCTATTCAAGAAATGGTGTAAAAGTCTCTTATACTCTTACTTTTTTTGAAAAGTCAATTCATCTTTTATTGTCTCATTTGTTTATTTAAAACAAAAAACAAAAAATCCTGGGACCCATTTAATGTTTTGACCGATTAAAAGGTGTGTAAATATGGGGCAGATTTTTTTCTTCTTAAATTGTGAAAATAGGACCGATTGAATGCTGCTGGGAGAGGTTGTTGAAATTGGTTGTTGTATGCATTTAATAACAAACATGTTAAGCCAAGAGAAAAACAAAAAAATTACGCATTGACAAACATTTGAAACCAAATTCGAGCTGCCCAAATTTCTTGGAGAAATTGACGTCGAGCCACCTTTGAATTTGTTTGAGGTGCGTTTTTTCATTTTTCTCACCGTGGAGTTGTTCGAAATTATTGGGTTTAACTGCTTTTATACAATTTTAAGTAATTTATATGTAATTTATGATAATTTCATAGCAATTGTATTAATAGTTATTAAAGATGTTTTTTACGATCGTTGAAAGATTATATATGCTTCTCGTGTGTATATATTTGCATATTTTGTGGTAGATTAACATGAATTTGTATATTTAGATGAGTTATGAATATTAACATAAACGTGTAATTACATATGAATTCAGACATTTCGTGACAATATTATCACGAAATCATGAATTCGTGACAATATTTGTCACGAGATCAATGAAATCGTGACAATATGGACACGAGATGCTTGTCTCGTGAGTATAATTTTCTCTCGAGACTATTGTCACGAATTGAATAATTTCGTGAGAATATATTCTCACGAAATGTCTTCCTTTCGTGTAAAAAGTTGAATTAAAATGGATTTTAATTATTGTCTCGAAAAGTGATGAATCGTGACAATAATTGTCACGAGAAGATTGAACCGTGACAATTATTGTCACGAGATGGTTGAACCGTGATAAATATTGTCACGAATACATGCAACCGTGACAATAATATTGTCACGAGTTTTTTCATTTTATAACTAACTTTAATCACTCTTTATTGGTAATTTGCAGATGTCTTGACAACGCATTGTCGTTCGACATAGTGGTAGATGGGAAAGATCGGAGTATGTAGATGGTGAAGATCAGCTCGTGCACCTCCCATTTGACAATTTATCTCGTGATAAATTGGTAGAAGAAATCCACGATTTTATGGAAACCTCTCCAACAAGTATAAGTTATACACTGAGTTATCTGACGAGATCACTGACATGGAGGACACTAAAAGGACTCTTGAAAACGGATGTTGAATTAGCTCGTATGTAGGGCGAGTATGTCGTCTCCTGGATGACTCAACTGCACCCGTATCTCCACACGTGCGAGGAATGCAACTCCCAGATCGCCTGGAGTGAGAGGGAGCTCTGGGAGGAGAGGGAGCTCTGGGCTGATGGGCTCTAGCCAGCTCTCGATAAGTGAGCTTCACCCTCTTATTGCGCTGTGCCTCATACGTCATGCCCATACAATCACCAAGTAAGACACTTCTGTAATATGGAGTGGCCATCTCATGCTCACTCGACTGTAAATATATGAAGCATAATTGCTGCAAATGGTAAAGAATTGATTAGAAACACTTCAAATAATCAAGAAAACACACATTCTTTAAAATAAATGCTTACCTCATCAGAAAACAATGTGCCCAGACGCGCAGTCTTCGTCTTAAAGGCCCACTTCAAACACCTGGGCAAAGTGTCTGGTGCTGGAACCTGTGCACAATGTGCACCGAGTCTCGGGAAGGCCTCATATGCCCACACCTATAGAATAAGATATTGATCAAATTATACTCAATAAAATAAGATTATAGTCATAATCGTGACAAAATTGAGATTTATACCAGTAGAGCCCACACCGGTCCATAGAAATGATAAGACAATCTGGCTTTTTCCTCCGTCTTCTTGAATTTTCTCCTCAGTTCCACCTCAGTAGACGGTACCAAACTCATATAATGCGTCAAGAGACTGAATGCATAAGCTCCCCATGGAAATGAGTTCCATCAATCCTGATCCTTGGCTAAGACCCATACCCAGTCATCTATCATGTGTGTCTGATCATATCCAAAGATCATAGTGTGCAGGAACAGGACATTGGCGACCATGACGTAATCCATGAGGTCATTTCCTAGTGAATAGGTCCTAAACCTCTCAAGTAGGTCCTTCACTCTCAGAGGTGTCTTGTTCAACTCACGGGAATAAAATGATCTCCTAGAAATCTGATATGATGCAGACGGATCAAAATCAGATCCTCCGAACTGCAGTCCAGTCACCAGAGCAAACTCACTCAGAGAGTTTCTCCAACCCAAAACCAAATATCATGCTCTTCTGCACCGTCAATAATCACCTCCCTACTCAACAATGCGTGTAAAGCATTGTTACAACTGTTTCCACCCAAGGAATCTATCAGATGCCCAAAACACGACTCTCTCCTAAACTGTTCGAATAATTCGGGCCCACCACTGATCACGTGTAATACTTCCCTAATTACACTCATATTGTCCTTCCAGTATAAATTGATCCCGCATGTGATGTTCTGTAAGGCCTCTCTTCTCCACACCCAATCACGCTATTTTTTAAATAATATACAAAAAATTATCAATAAAACACAAATATAATTAAATTAAAACTAATCAATCATGCTTAAGATATGAACATGCTGAAAATTCCTCAAAGATTAATTATAACATACAGAACCGAAAGCATAATAAAATAAAAAAAATTCATGAGCATAATTTCCGTGTGTAAATATACTCACGAAAATTTCTTCTCGTGACAATATTTGGTCTCGAGATTGATTTCAAGAGTATATATACTCACGAAATCACTTTTCGTGACAAGAACTATTTCATTTTTGGGGACGGTTTCGTGACAATATTTTGTCACGAGATTAGTTCTCGGGAGAATATTTTATCACGAGAACACGTTTCGTGACTAAATATTGTCACGAAATCGCTTGTCGTGACAAAAAATCTCACGAGATCCCTGCTTCGTCGTCAATTTCCAGAATTCACATATCAACAAAACATGATTCAAAATCCAAATTCTACCCATTTCAATCAAACATATTCATACAGATCAACATAACGTCCCACAGATTTAAATTCACAACAAATTGACAAAAATTCGACATGAAATCGGCGCCTAACTCATGAAATCATTCGATTTTAGAAGTCTAACCTGTTGAAGTTCGATAGCCCAAGCCTCCAAATTCTCCATTGCTCGAGTTCTGTCGAGTCCTTCGACGGGTGGCCGTTCACGGATCGGTGAATGTCACAGCCGTGACAATATTCTCACAGTTGGAGTGTTTTCATGTGTATAGTTCCCAATGTCACAGCCGTGACAATATTCTCACAATTGGAATTTTTTCTCACAGTTTTGGACGGTTTCGTGTGTACTTTAGGGAAGCAGATTTTTCGTGAGTTTATTTTGCCCGTTAGGTTAGAGTTCGTGTGATTCAAATCCAATATTCCAATCTTAAAACTTAGTCAAATGGAATATTTTGACTGGGCCCACCTTTTAGTAAGGGCATTTAAGACAATGAAGAAAAGTTTAAATAAAAAAGAATGCTTTATGGATGTGGGTTAAAAAAGAAGTTGTTATTTCAAGTTTGAATAGTTTGCCCCATTTACACATAAGTTTTTATAGACAACCCTTATATTGCGAGTGAAATTTTATATTATAATCCTGTATTAGATTATTACCATGTGTATTTAATTTTATAGTGCATAGATATTTAATTTTTTAAATATTGTTAAATATCTCATGTGAGCAGCACTTGCATAATATCAGCTTATTTCCAGCAATAAGCCACGGCCGCGCATGACACTCATGCGCCGCATCTTTTCTTTCTGGATAATTTTTTTTTTCAATTTTTTTTTAATTTTCTATTTTTCTTTTCTTTTTTCCCCATAAATTTTATACTATAAAATAAAATTAGTTAACCTAAAATTATAATGAATTGATTTAATTTGATTGAAATAAATATAAATTTATACCTGATGCAATATATTTTAATGTAAATATTGTAAATATGGTTTAAATACTTGTTTCTTAATAAGTGTAGTCAATACAGGAAATTTGGCCTAAACATTGCAAATTAAAGTCAAATTGGAGATTTGACCAACAGAGACATCAAGAGTCGAGAAAAGACGAAGAAAAGGGAAGAAAAATGATCACTAATGTAACGACCCGGCTACCCGACTGACAGCTATCCCCACAAACCAATACAAGTCTTTCCAGCAGGGTCACCCATCCCACCATTGCTTCAGGTCAAGCACGCTTAACTTTGGAGTTCTGGTGAAACAAGCGCTAGAAAAGAAGATGCACCTTGTTAGTATGAGTAGCACCAATCAAATCCTTTAAGCTCTCCTCAACTATACAGTCTCATTCCTGTATAGCCTCAGAATCCATATCTTTCAGGTAGATTCGGTTCATTCATGTGGCTCTTCGCTTGGAAGTCTTATAGGAGCCGCTCTTTGTCCGTACCTTGCACCGGCGATCACTCCACGCTTCGGCCCCGGGCGTCATAGAATGTGTTAGAAATAATCATCATTATCACATCCGAACATAATAGATATTCAAGAGATGCTCTTATGAACCGTGTGGTCTTCCTATCTATGAGCGAAATGTATTTGTTGAGGTAACCCTAGATTGTGATCAAGTGAAGCATTGTGTATCTATGTCCGGGAGTCTTGTCTTTTACTTGTCATTTAAACTGTTTCCTTAAGTTCTTGATACTTTACACTAGTGTAGAATTTGATTTCCTTGTTTAAAATAGTTTTCGATATTGTGTTTGGTCTTTTCGTTTATGTCATTGGAATATTTGGAATGAAATCACTCTTACTTAATTGAAGTCTAGATAATCCGATCATATATAATCATGGTACTTGTTGTCATTTGTTTACGTATCTTATTCCATGCGGATCGACCTCGTTTCATCACTATTACAATATGCTTTTATACTTGTAAGCATGACTCGAGCATAAATGTAAAACAAAGAGAGTAAATCTCACATCAATACCCTAAAATGGAATTAATAAATCATAAAATAAAATGATTTTTTTAAAAAACTTCGGCGACTCGCGCAATACACTCCATCGACGCTAACATGTGGGCTCATGCATTACGCTCAACAATTAATTTAATTTTTTCGAAACAAATACAAATGGTAATTGAAAAATAAAAATCTAATTTTGAAATAAATATATACCTTATAATGGAATTAGTAAACTTTAAAATAAAAGTAAATTAATTTGATATTTTTGTAATTCGGTGCCTCACACAATGCCTCGCTAGACGCTAACGTGTGGGCTTGTGCATTGCGCCAAACAATTAATTTTTCCAATTTAAATATAACCCATAATTGAAATTAATAAAACTTAAAAAAATAAACATAAACCCTAAAAAACACAGAATGAACCCCTAAAAAATCTAAAAAATACTAAAAAAATCCCCTAAAAAAGCCATGACCCTAAAACCCCCCTAAATTCTCAAACTCTAAATATTAATTGGAATGGAAAAAAATCACAATTAATTGAGTGATATTTTTTAGTGTTACAGTTGATACTATTTGACGGATTTTTTTAGGGGTTGACCCGTGAATTTGATTGACCTGTATAAAATAAGATTTATTTATAATTAGTGCATGCAAGTGATTGTGATTTCATATTGGTTAGAAAAAGTGACATGTGCAACTTTATATAAGTGCGGATATATAATCCTCACATTATATGTCAGTTTTGTGAGGGTGAGTTAGGCTCAATATCTATTTCTAGCATTGCATCATAATCAAACCCAATTTCAATGTTGGACCTCCAATGCCGATTTTGTGATAGTGATTTAGACTCAATATCTATTTCTAACATGGTATAGAGTTTAATCCAATTTTAATATTGGATCTCAATATCATTGCGATTTTGACATAGTTCCCCGCTATACAAGCTAATTTTATGGGGGTAAATTAGACCAATATTCATACTGATTTTATAAGGGTGCGCTATGTCCAATATCCATATCTAATAAATACATATGATTGAAATTTAACAATTAATTAAAATACCAGATGGAGAATAAAGAATGTCATATGCTTATAATGAAGTTTCTCCTCAATATTAATTTGTTTGCCACGTACGTGTAATAAAATAGTGATCATATTGTCCATTTGTCCATGTATATAATAAATTAATATGTTTTGAAATCAAAATTCGTGAAAAAATAGAATGACCTGATATCACTTTCCCGCTTATGTTTGATCGCATATATCACACTTCTATCGTCATATGTAATCAAAGAGATAGATATAAACGACATACATTAAAATCACTATATAAGAATATTTTATATAAGAATAACTTCCTTATAGTAATAAAAAGTTGTGGTTCCAACTCGGAACTAGTTATAAATAAGAATAACCTCTACATTATAATATTTCGATATTTTTTTAGAACCATTCTTAAGAAATTTACCTCCATATAGTAATAAAGTGACATTAAATTTCATATATATTTAAATATCTATATAAAATGTCTAGAACTAATTTAATTGCATGTGTTGCATTAAACTTAAGATTGTATGAAATACTTATCTAAAGTTATTTGTGGCAATGCTTTAATTTTTTTGGGTTAATATCACACCTTTTAACTTGCACGTTCGAAGTAATTAGTCAACACGATCACTTTCTTATTGACTCTAAAACATTTCCAACTTGTTCAACATGTTTGAAGCTTATTGA
Source organism: Perilla frutescens (assembly GCA_026008535.1). Classification (NCBI taxonomy): domain Eukaryota; kingdom Viridiplantae; phylum Streptophyta; class Magnoliopsida; order Lamiales; family Lamiaceae; genus Perilla; species Perilla frutescens. The sequence goes on along the minus strand of BRKX01000010.1, from coordinate 44,327,477 downwards.
CACAATACTTTTTCTATTTCTACACTATCATTCTCTGGATTATCACCATGCGCATCTTGCGTGATTCCTATATGATGTATTTTTTTTGTTAGAGCACATGAATGAATCTCATGTACTTTTTAAATTCATGTTTTTAAATATGAAGGGATATTTACAAGTGTTGTATAATATATATTATTTTTTTTAAAAAATAATGATTTTTATATGTAAATTATATATAAGAATAACCTCTCTATAGTACTATTTTTCTCTGATCCCAACGATATTACTGTATAAAGGTTTTACTGTAATTCATTGCTTCACTTAACTACCCTTAAACAATACATGTATGCATATCAATTAAAACTCTAATGAAAGAATATTTAAATTACTTGTAATTTTACACAACCACACAGTCCCGGTGAAGATAGTCTAGTGGTGGAGTGATTTTGCTTGAAAATCAAAGGTCACAAATTCGAATCTGCTCAATACCACAGGTCGGGTGTGTGAGTAAATTTTTTTTTTTACACAAACACGGAATTGATTAAACGTTTGAAAGAAGCCCATTAATGAACAATATTAATTGGATTAATTACTAATCGTAGATCTGTATAAAAATAGTAAAATATATATTTGTATGATAACCAAAAATCATTTGCACAAATACACAAAATAAACAAATTTAATATAATTGCCAAGTTAAATATAATGTAGATTAGAGTTAGACCCAAAACTCAATTTATTCTTAGTTAGAACCAACCGCCGGCCTACCACTCCCATCCCTCAACGCAAATGATTCAGTCTAACCGATAATTAAATCAATTAGGTAATAATTAATGATAAGATTATCAATTCGTAACCGCTAAATTTGGAAGGTTGTTAAGGGTGTCCCTACACATGACAAATAAATACTTTCCGTCTTCCATTTAAATAGACTTTTTTTTTAGTTTTTGCATATATATATATATATATATATATATATATATATAGGGTAGGGTTATTATGCACACATAACCCTAGTGTGTAATTTAGGGATTAATCATAAGCGTTGGTTTGCAAATCTGAACGGTCCATAATTGATTTAATTTTAAATTCATTAATGGTATGATTTAAATGAGGAAGAATAAAAAAGGGTATTTTTGTACATGTATATTTACCATATCTTAAATGATCGATATTCACGGTATTTCATTTTAGTAAGTAGATCATTAAATCACACCACCACCTCAGAATCTGAATTGAGGATTTGAAAAGACGCACAATATTTTGGATTCTTAACCTGGTTTATTCCATTTTTTTGAGTATTTGAGTATGGTTGAAACTATACTGAAAACCAGCAAGAAGCAATACAATATTATATATAAGCAATTGTTTATCGCATTGAAGCTTCAACAATGGCGAAACCGAGTATGAGACCGGGAGCTAAAGTCTCGTTAGGTGCTTCTAATCATTTATAGCGTATTCTTCTTATACTATTTTTAATGTTATATTGTTATTTATTATTCCTAAATTGTATTTGGAACTTTTAAAAAAATTGTATTGGGAGAAAATATGATGACATGCATTTGTAATACTGTAGTTATTAATGTTTTTTTTTTTTGAGATTGTGAGTGTTGATTTTGTATTTCGAGGTGCTTATAATGCAAGGTAGTGATATTTTGTAGAGAATTGTGCCACAGAGTAGTTGTTTATGAGGTAGCAATATATATTTTTTCCAGATTGTGAGTGATGATTTTTGTACTTAGAAGTGCTCATAAAGTAGGGGGTGATATTTTGTATATCATTGTGCTACATAAAAGTTGCTTACGGGGTTAGTAATATTTTTTTCGGGATTGTGAGTGCTAATTTTGTGTATGGGATTGTAATGTTTTTTTACTGTATTGTGAGTGCTGATTTTTGTATTTGGGATTGTAATATTTTTTTCTATATTGTGAGTGCTTATTTTGGTACTTCGAAGTGCTTATAACGCAAGGTGGTTATATTTTGTATAGCATTGTGCTGCAGAATAGTTGTTTATGGGGTAGTAATGTTTTTTTCGGTGTAATATTTTTTTCCTATATTGTGAGTGTTGATTTTTGTATACGGGGGTTGTTATGTTTTTTCCTGTATTGTGAGTGCTGATTTGTTTTATATGAGGTTGTAATGTGTTTGTTTGTTTGTTTCCCCCTTCCCCTTTTTCTCTGGATTGTGAGTGCTGATTTTTGTACTTCGAAATGCTTATAACGCAAAGTGGTGATATTTTGTTCAGCATTGCGCTATAAGAAGATGAGAGTTAAATATTGTACAGAAATCTTATCAGCAAGAGTAAATGTTCACAAGGTTAAACAAATGAAGATGCTTTAATTTATTCTTGGGATCTTAATATGTAGCTAGCACAATGTTTTTTTTAAATCATAATAGCGATGACTAGATATTGAATTACAATATAGTAATTTTTCATTATTTAATGTTTGGAATGGTTATATTTGATATTAAAAACGCATCTGGAATATGATATTTTTATTATTCATGTATTTAAATCAATATCGGCCGATACAGAGTATTTTGTAATTTATTTGATATTATATTATATACGAAATATAAAATTGATTGGTTTGTATTAAATTAAAATTAATTTAGTGGATTATTTTTTAAGTGAATAATTGCAGTCAATATGTTAATATTATTTATTGAGAATTAAATTGTGAATATTTTTTGTTCCTAAAGATGCTTTAATTTAGTTTGGTAGTGCTAATATGTATATAGAACCGTGTATTTTTTATTAATGACACAATAAACGAGTATTCATTGCATTAAAAAAATATAATAATTCATTCCACTCTAATATTAATTAGAAACTAAACTACTAGAATGTTGCTCCATAAAATATTTAACCACATACCCATCGAGCGATGAAAATTAAAAGAACAATGATAGTGTCAGATCGACCATTACAGCCTAGCATTATAAACCACAAAATAAGCATCCAAACACTTAAAACAAACATTAACACGTACTCAACTGACAACTATTCTCTTAACAAATATCATGGCATTTTATTTTATTTACACTGCCAAAGTACAGTCGCACCATAATATATACGAGCCAAGAACAGGAGCATTGCCACCCACAACAAAAGCGCAATCAGACACTATGGAAAAGGGATTAATTGTCATCAAACAACCATAATCTTACGGAATATCAAATTCATCTATATTTGAAGTACCAAAAAAAAAAAAAAAAAAATCAGCAGTCACAGTAACAAAAAAAAATATAAATTAATCATTAAAGAACTATTGTCTAACATAATGCCTCATAAAATACAGAAATCACACCAAAAAAAAAAAACACTACTTACCAATCATAAAAAAACCAAATAATATTACACACCATTACATTGGATTAGTAGTGGTGGAGGATTAATTGTCGTCAAACAACCATAGTCTTAAGGAACATCCATGCACTCTAATTGTTTTAAAAAATAATACCAAGTTCAGATAATTTTGATTTCTTTAACAAGCAATCGACCAGATAGAGAAGAAGAAAAATTACATTAATTCAATGAGCAAATGTTGACGGCAACATATTTGGATGATTCAATAATAATATTTCAACCCAAAATACAAATACAATACATGTATCGGTAGTAAATCATTACATTCGTTTGTTCAATTTACTCGTTGAAACTCACCCAAATTATCATTATAAAACTAACATCATGTTCAGAGGTTGCATCGCTGGGGAAGGGATTCACAAACCTTGATTCCCATCTGATTTATGCATTAATGTTGAGACTAAGGAGAATACAACTTTTGCATTGAAGTTCGGATTGAATGGTGAATACTGCATTTTAATTGTTGCCGGTTGAAAATAAGTGTATTTTATAAAAAGAAGCAAATATTTGATGAATAAAAATAGCTGTGAATCGTTATTGGAAAGATCCAAACTTTAGAGGATTGATATTTATTAGGATATGGATTGATTTTCCATTACAATAATGCCCTTCTCAACATATTAACAATAAAAAACAAATTAAGAAGAAATTAATCCTAACCGTTGATGTATTAAGATCTAAAGGATGTGATGAATCCATAAATTACACGCTAGGGAGGTGTTTATATTTGATCTCTTCTCTCTCTCTCTCTCTATATATATATATATATATATATATATATATATATATATATATATATATATATATATATATAGGGAAGGGATCAAATGAGAACCCTTTTCCTAGGTGGGAACTAGGAACCAATCATATCCCTTCATTGATTTAATCTAGACGGCCCATATTAAGTGAATGGGGCGGTGGCATAATTGTAATATTTGGCAAGTTTGATCAAGAGGGGGCAATATAGTAATTCAGATCTTCAACTTTCTTTCTTCAGATCTTTTCCCCTTTTCTCTCCCTCTCTCGCTGATTTACGTCGTTCTTCTTCTTCTCTTTCTTTCCTTTTGATTTCTCATTATTTTGCAGCATCTGCTTTCTTTTTATCGCGAGGATTCGACCCTGTGATTCGTAGAGTTCATCGGCGGCGCTGTTTTTGTATGGTGACTCCATGTATGTGTTTTTTTTCAATTTATTTTAGCAGTTTGGTATGTCGATTTGTTTCTCGTTTCTTCTCGTGATTTTTATTTCTCATCTTATTTTAGTTTATGTCTTCATCGTTTTGTTACGAAGATTCGATATTTTTGATTGATTTGATCTTTGTCGTTCAGATCTGGGTTGTATCAGTTTTTTTTTTTGAGAAAAATATCAGTTTTCTAATTGTTAGGAATTTTAGGGTTTATTATTTACGAGAATATACAGAATATGTATTAATTTGATCTGTTTATTTGTTTTAGCATGTTAATGTATTCGTTTTAGCCTATCGTCACATATGTTTTAGCCTATTAATGTAGTCGTTTTAGTCTGTCGTCACATATGTTTTAGCATGATAACATGCTGGTTTAATGTTATTTCTACTGCACTCTGTGAAACATGCCATACAAACCATGCTTTGCTTTTTTTTCTCTTTTGTGTGTGTGTGTGTGTTTTTATGACTCGGCTACACAATGTTATAGACACCATGTAAATATTAGAATACTTTGGTGCTAAAATGCATGTTGCATGATGCTAGAATGAGACATAACTAATGCTAAAAATCAATTTGTGTGTCTGAACATCTCTTGATGTGATTGTATTATTATTTTACCTTGTTCAGTATATAATTTTTTGATTTTAATGTGTCAGCTTCTTTTGTTTGAAGTGACCATAGTAAGATTACTCACACGGTGATATGGAGGGTTCTACTTCACATAGCAAGACGATGATGTTTGAGCAATTCTACGGTTTACGTGCCTCTTCTGAAGTTGTTGTTCATCCACCTATTCTAGTTAAAACAAAAGATAGCGACAGTCGTTTGATATCTAAGAAGGAGGCAACGAAAAGAAAGGAGAACAAACCACTCAGAATATGCAGCAATTGCTACAAGTTGTTAGATCATGATGCTAGAAACTGTCCAGCTTGATTTTATTATAGTGATTGGGCATAGTTTAATATCATGTTTTACCATGCTTGTGAATTGTTTTCAACACATTCATTTTTAAGAATATATATGATTTTTAATAAAAGTGTTTATGACATTTTCTTTGCAGTAATTATATTACTATTAAGTTTTATTAACCACGGTTACTGTTTAGAATATGATGCTAAAATAACGGAAGCATGAAGTTAAATACCTTGTCAGATTCCCACTGCATGTTTTGTTTATCAGAAGATGCTAAAATGAGAAACGCATGAGGCTAAAATGATTGAAGTAGGAGGCTAAATTTGATGTGACATTTTCCACTAGGATTCACCGTTCCCAATTAGGGTTTATTACGTTCCAATTAGGGCTCATATGATCCCAACTAGTAATTCTGAGATTCCCAGTAGGGGTTCACTGTCCCCATAAAGGGTGTATTGTGTTTCATTGCAATAAAATCACCGTTTCATATTTTGTTTATCAACACATGCTAAAATGAGAATCATACGAGGCTAAAATGATCGAAGTAGGAGGCAAAATTGATGTGACATTTTCTACTAGGATCCAACGTTCCCAATTAGGGTTTATTACGTTCCGATTAGGGCTCATCTGATCCCAACTAATAATTATGAGATTTACATTAGGGTTCACTGTCCCCAAATAGGGTTTATTGCGTTTCATTCCAATGAAATCATCGTTCCATTTTTGTTTATCAACACATGCTAAAATGAGAAATGCATAAGGCTAAAATGAGTGAAGTAGGAGGCTAAAATTGAATCTGGGCAGTTTCTGAGTTCAGTAATTAGGGTTTATTACGTTCCGATTAGGGCTCATCTGATCCCAACTAGTAATTATGAGATTCACATTAGGGTTCACTGTCCCCAAATAGGGTGTATTATGTTTCATTCCAATGAAATCACCATTCAATATTTTGTTTATCAGAACATATATGCTAAAATAAGAAATGAATTGGGCTAAAATGAGTGAAGTAGAAGACTAAATTTGATGTGATATTTTCCACTAGGGTTCACCGTTCTCAATTAGGGTTTATTGCGTTCCAATTATGGTTCATATGATCCCAATTAGTAATTATCAAATTCCCTTTAGGGTTCACTGTCCCTAAATAGGGTGTACTATATTTCATTCCAATGAAATCACCGTTCCATATTTGTTTATCAGAACATACATGCTAAAATGAGAAATGAATGAGGCTAAAATGAGTGAAGTAGGAGGCTAAATTTGATGTGACATTTTCCACTAGGGTTCACCGTTTCTAATTAAGGTTTATTACATTGCAATTAGGGTTCATCTGATCCCAATTAGTAATTATCAGATTCTCATTAGGGTTCATTGTCCCCAAATATGTGTATTGTGTTTCATTCTAATGAAATCACCATTTCATATTTTGTTTATCAGAACATGCTATAATGAGAAATGAATGAGGCTAAAATGAGCGAAGTAGGAGGCTAAATTTGATATTTGTTTCGAAAAATATTTACGCATTTTCTTTCTTAGTTGTCAGTCATCTCCTTCGTTGCTTCACTTTCTCATTCTTTTTTTATTATTAACTCGTATTTTTTCATTTTGTAGTATCTATATAGGTGTAGGTGTTTATATAAAACTGTTAGAAATATATTCATAATATCACACGCTAAAATGTATTACACAATATGCTAAAATGTTATATAGGTCATGCTAAAATATTGTATACAACATGCTAATATAAATCTGGGGTTACTCTCTGTGAAAATTATGCCTAAAAATGATTTTTTTTATTTTTCATCTATTTTTTTTAAATAAACATATGCAATATGGATCTTAAATGAAAGAGTATGAAAAGAGCTTTAATTTGATATAAGATTTGCGGAAATCCGATTAAAAATGAATAAATTATGATCATTTAACGTTTTTAAGAATTATTTCAAAACATGATGATGTCACTTTTTTTTGTTCCAACTTTACCCTTAATGAAACGCGTGAATTTAAAGTTTTCATTTTAATTATGAGATTGCCACCGCCCCTATTCCACTTTATCTATTTAATCTGGACCGTCCAGATTTTGGAATGGAGGGATGGGATTGGTTCCCAGTTCCCACCTGGTGACTGGTTCTCACCAGATCCCATCCATATATATATATATATATATATATAGGATATAGATCAAATAGGGATAGGGCCTTGGTGTGAAAAATAGGGATAAATTTTAGCCTTTGGATTTGATGATTTGGACGGTTAGATTTAATTCAAAGATTTGATTTTTATTTTATGCAGTTACGTTTTTTGTGTTTTTTTTTTGTAAATAAGGGTAATGTTGTATTTTTATTATTAATATGTAGATTTGCATATGTTTGGAAAAAATAACCGTCCATATCTCACGGTTTTAATTATGGATAGATATTGTGCAATATTCATTATCGTAATAACCGTCCATATCTTTAGTTTTTTTTTGTTACAGAACGTAGTATTCTGTATTTTCTCAGTCATATACGTCTGATATCGTAGATGAAATATATGCAAATTATAGCAATTTATACATTCCTGGTGATTACGATTTTGACGATTTTGCGCGATTTTGTGTTTAAATTTCAATCGTTCAACTGACAATGGAAGATTCAGGTTCTTGGGCTGTTTAATTTTGTTTTTCGATTTTTAAATATTATGTATGAATTCTTTATTCCATATGCTTCAAATTGATTGATAGATTGTTAAATAGTAGTACCGTCTACATGCAGAGTGTATTTATTTTTTTTTATCTGCTTCGTATTTTGTTTTATTTTTCTTTTCATCGAGTTTCATTGAGATTTATTTTTCAGTAATACATGTTTGGGCTTCTGGTGCAATTTTGTATGTCGTTAGAAGCATTGAAAAAATACATATGTAGCATTCAATAGTTGTACATTTTATGCGCAGGCATGATTGACTCAAGTGAAGGTATTGGTGAATTGTCGCCTGGTGGATCAACAAAGGTTTATATTCCACAGTGCGATATTTCATTGAAGCCATTTGTCAAGTAGATTTTTCGAACCCTTGATGATGGAGTTGAGTTTTACCAAAAATATGCTCGTGCATGTGGGTTTGATATAAGGCATGGTACACGAAGGAAGTCGCTTGATGGGTCGGTTATAATGTTGAAATATATATATTGCAATAAGGAAGGTGTGAAGCATGCAGCCGTTACGGACGTTCCAGGGGAACCCAAAAAATGACGCACTCCGTCGTTTCGTGTGGATTGCAGGGCTCTGATTGTTTTCATGTTTGTTGGGTTAGAAGGCTATGTTGTTAAGAAGTTCACTGAGGGTCATTCCCACACATTAGTGCCTGAAGCTTACAGATATTTAATGAAGATGAACTCTAAGTTGGATTTCGGCCACCAGAAGTTTGTTATGGATTGTGCAAAGGCTAATATTGGTGCAATGGGGTCTTACAAGATGATGAAGTCAGTTGCTGGTTCGTACTCGAGTATTGGATGCTCACGTATGTAAGTTAAGAACTTCTCGCGTGACCTTAAAGCTTATGTTCTTTATGCTGATACTCAAATGGTAATCGACAAGTTGCATAGGAAACGTGAGTTGTGTTCTGGTTTCTATTTTGAGGTTGAAGTGGATGAGAATGATCATTTGAAGTCATTGTTTTGGGCCGACCCAATAGCCCGAAGAAATTTCTGTGCATTTGGTGATGTGGTTTCATTTGATGCAACGTACAACACGAACAAGTTAGTACACTTTAATGATATGCAAGTTATTTGATAGTGCTTCTTATGACATATATATTTTAACATATGTGTGCCATTATGCGATTGATTCTTTAAAAGGCCCTAATTTTCATTTTTTTTTTCCAAATATGATAGGTACAACATGATTTTTGCACCTTTCACAACAAAAGACAATCATGGGAAATGTATAACGTTAGCTGCTACTTTGATGACTGGAGAGTCCATAGAATCATATGCATGGGTGTTTGGAGCATTTAAAAAGTGCATGCTTCATGAACCTGATGTATTAATAACTGACCAAGACCCAGCTATCAAAGTTGCTTTCAAACATGTTTTCCAGCACTGTAGGCACCGGTTATGTATGTGGCACATCATGTCCAAAATTACAGAGAAGGTACCTATTATTTTGAAGAAAGATCCCGATTTTATGAAACAATTCTGCAGTATTGTTTGGTCAGTTAATATTGAGCCTGCTGTCTTTGAGGTAAAATGGTGTGAAATAATGAATAGGTTTGATCTGTTGGAGGAGTCATGGTTCGTAGCTATGTACAATATTCGTGAAATGTGGATTCCAGCATACTTTAGAGATTTAAAGATGGGAGGCTTGTTTAGGACAACGTCACCGTCTGAAAGTGAGAATAGTTTTTTCCGAATGCATATGTCTGCTCATTTAAACCTTCTACAGTTTTTTATGTATTTTGAGAATGCATTAGACTCACAGAGACATGATCAAGCCAAGCTTAATAATCAGGATTTGTCATGTCGTACTGATTTTAGAACTATGCTCCCGTTTGAGAAACATGCAGCAATGGTGTATACAAGTAGCATTTTTAAGCAGTTACAAGACGATATTGTGCATGCTTGTTACAATTGTCGGCTGACTAACATAACTGAAGATGAATTCAGTAGCTTGTATGAGGTTCATGATTGTGTCAATGGGATTTCTACGGTTAAGTATGACAAGGTGGGTAAGGATATTGTATGCAGCTGCAAGAGATTTGTCATGGTGGGTCTACTTTGTTGTCATGTTTTTTTTTATTTTCAAAGATCTCAAGTATGAGTCAATACCACAAAGGTACATAGTCAGCCGTTGGACAAAACAGGCATTGCTCAGTACTGGCCAGCTTATTTCGGACGATGTATTGCAGTCATGTGCTTCTATTGACGAGAATCGGTTTACTTTGTATGACATTGTTTCCGAGTTCTACAGTTGCTTGAGTATGGCTGATGGAGACTTTGACAGGTCTAATTCTTTGTTGCAAGCAATTAGGGATGTTAAATGCTCATTTCAGTCCAGTGGAGAAGTTGATAATAATTTGAATGGTAAAAAGAGGTTATTTGAAGAGTATTACCAGTCGTCTTTGCCTAAGCAAGTAATTATTAAATCTCTGGAACCTGTGAAGACAAAAGGGAGTGGCAGTCGCCTAAAATCTAACAGAGAGAAGAATGTCGAAAAGTTGAGCAAGCCAACGAGGAAATGCCGGGCTTGTGGCGAAAAAGGCCATCATGATTCAAGGAATTGTCCAGGGAAAAATCAGATTTAGGCTTACGTTTTTTACAAATGTCTTATGTTTACTTTAGATTTAATTTTATTTTAAGAAACTTTGTTCTTTTTTTATTGAAGTTATCAATATTAGTAAGCATTTAGTTACTGCGTACGTAGCATTAACGTGAGCGTTATTGTGAATAATTATTACAAATGCACATGATTTATTTGATTTTGTTAGATTGTTTGAAGCATTGTTGTGAGTTATTTGCAAATGTGGCGTTTAATACATCGTACATTCACAAAATTTAAACACTTAGGAAAATATTCAATGTGAAGAATTATAATCATTCGTATGAAGCATTGTTTGGAACTTGTAGTAGCATTACATTTCATTATATAGCATAACAACAGATTACATATTTTCTTAAAAATCTTGCTTGACGTATGACATTTCAGATTATGAAACATTAGTTGAAAGGATAAGTAGCATCGACTGGAGTTATATAGTTCCATCACTTATTTTATTTTTCAACATAAATGTTACTAATACTAATTATTTTCATTAAACGTAAGAGTCATGTGAAATAACAACAATAATAACTCAACTGGAGAATTAACTATAAATACTTAGTTTGAACAAGGTTCCAATTAGATAAACCATTCAAAAGCAATCAAGTTGGTCAATTAACACACAAGTAGTTAACCATCTAATGGTGTATGAGTAGTCCAAAAACAAAATATGTCAAAAACAATTCTAACAGTTTTCCTGTGTGGAAGATTCACACGTTCCCACTCATAATATCATTCATATTGGGTTGTGTTTTCTTAGAGATGGCTACAAAAGTCGCATTCGTGCTTCTTTCAACTGAGGCCGCATGTTCATTCAAAACCGATGCGAGGATAGAGCCACAATACTTGATGCGCAACACATTCAGTTGGAAGACATTCCCTTTCTCTAGATTGCATTTCCAAGCATTCACAGATTGGCCCATATAAGTCTCCATGTGCCGCATAACGTACACCCCACAATCGTTGTTGTTAACTGAATCGCGCCAACACATTTTTAGCCTTGACATGCATGCGCGCCTAACCGTTAATGACTTTGTCTTCAGGCCCTACGTGTATATGTAGTCAGCGAACACTGTTTGCTGAAAGACACGACAATGTTTTCAAAGTAATAAAACTTCTTATTTCTACACATTTTAAAAGATAAAGAGATTGTGAGGGAGGGTTTATCACATACCAGTCGAAATGGTGCCGACCCATAATGTTTCCTGATATCTAATCCTTCACGCTCGTCGGAGTTGTCTATAACCAATGCCTCACGTTTCCTCATATCAAAGCATACTATGTAGTAGTGCTCTCGAGACAACACCGGAAAGAAGAACTGTAGTATACAATATGATTGTAAATTGGCATTTTGTAGTATGTTCATGCATGATTTTAAAATTGGTATAGTAATTATGCATTACCATGTCAATGTTGCGCAATGTGTGCTTCTCACTACGCCATAGTTGCAGTTTAAGGGAGTCGCTAAACTCTGATTGTACTCTTTCGTCATCCCACCTAGGGGCTCCGAGTGCGTATCGCTGTGCCAAGGGTATTGATTCCCCAAAAGAAACATCGTGTGTTAGTACTACAACTCATATGGCAATGTGCAAATAGCAGTAATTGTTGGGGTTTTTTCGAATTAAACCACCGCAGGATCATTTGGATGTTCATTAATCCGTGTTCATGCAAATCATAATTTTATGTAACATGCATGTTTATCACAGTCTAATCAAAAAACATGCAAAGCAGATTCGAATCTAATAAAGCGGAAGACATAGAAATGAATCTACTTACAAATCGATAGACGGTCTGTGGACAAGATTAAAGATCTAATCTTGCTGTTGAATGAACTGTAGTTGGCGCCACCTAGCACTCAAAAATTCGACCACCACAGTATTCTACTCCAAGATCTTCTGTTGTATTCCCGGACTGTATCTAGATTCAGAGTGGGCTGAAATCTACTAGATAGAGTTGTAAAATCTGTGGATAACTTTGAGAGACAAAGAGGGGCTGAATAATAATTGTGTAAATTTCGCCCCCCCTTCCCCTATTTATAGGGAGGGGGGCGAAAATTAGATCTCCAAACCCTACTGGGTTTGGGCCTCTATCTCAAGTTCAATATCCAGTCCACTATCAGTCAATTGGGCTACAACAGGGATCTAGAAGAATATTAAATTGGCCCACTAATTTATTTAATATCCAATATCCAATAAACCTAGGATATAATTAAATAAATTAAGTTTTACTTTTATTCCACTAAAGAAGTAAAACTGACCTACCAATTTAATACATATTTACGAATATGCTTTCTCCTTTAGTCCAGCCATTCCCCGTGTTTAAGATATAATGTTCATTAATTAATTATGTAAGCCTCTGACAGCTATAATTAATTAACATCTAAAACCTTGAGTAGTACCACACAAGATTTATTCATGTACGGAATAAATTCCACCTGCAGAGTTTCAACATGAACTTGTGCTTCCTCAAGAGAACATCATCAATCTGGTGCACCAGGACACAGTGCTCATGCATACTGCTCGAGACATCATGTATACATTGTTATTACCCAAGATATCGAATTCGATCTACGAAAAGATCTCACCCATTGATAAATCAAAGTAATAAACAACACACACATATGCTCGCCAATATCACATGAGTTCAGAACCCGAACTCTGTGGATCTTTATTCTCTCAGTAACTGGGTCAGAGACAGAGAATAGTATCCTATCGTGATCCTCCTAAATACACTAACCAGTGTACTAGAATAATCAGTTAGCCAAGATAAACTAACTTATCAGATTATTCTACGGTGTACCGATGGTGTGTTCAGGACCATCTAAGCCGTGAGCTCTTTAATACATTACAAGGTTCTAATGATATGATCTTACCATGTGACTCCCCACACCATATCATCTACAATGTAAGTATATGGAACATTGCATAAAACAATTATAGAACATAATCTAAATGCAAACAGTGACTGTAATAACTTTCATTTCATATCATCATATCATCAGAAAAGTATACAAAGACAAGTCTTCTAGTATACAAAACTAACAATCTCCCACTTATACTTGAAGCATGTCTTTCAAGCATAATAAATAACTAGCTAACTTTCCAATCAAAACTATCAACTCAAAATGCATCCCTAGGTCTGCATCTCACTCCCATTTTCTCCACGTGACCATCAAAGGTCTTAGCCGCCAGGCTCTTCGTGAATGGATCAGTCAGGTTGTCTTCCGATGCAATCTTGACCACTGCCACGTCTCCTCTCTTAACGATTTTCTCGTATAAGATGATACTTTCTCTCTATGTGTTTACTTGCCTTGTGAGCTCTGGGTTCCTTCAAATTTGCCACTGCACCAGAGTTATCACAGTATATCATGATAGTCTTAGGCAAATCAGGAACCACGCCCAAGCTCACTAGGAACCCGCGGAGCCAGACAGCTTCTTTTGCAGCCTCAGAGGCAGCTACATACTCAGCTTCCATGGTGGAATCCGCAATGCATTTCTGCTTAATGCTCCTCCATGCGATGGCTCCATCTCCTAATGTAAACACATAGCCCGAGGTAGACTTACTCTGATCTTTGTCGGATTGAAAATATGAGTCCGTGTAACCCAAAGGTACTAGACTATCAGAGCGGAAAACCAACATGTAGTCTCGAGTCCGTTTAAGGTACTTGAGAATGTTTTTGACCGCAGTCCAGTGACCTTGTCCAGGGTTAGACTGGTATCTGCTTACCATGCCAACGACATAGCATATATCAGGCCTAGTGCATAGCATAGCATACATCAAACTTCCCACAGTCGAAGCATATGGTACTTTCTTCATTTCCTCTATCTCAGACTGTGTTTGGGGACACATTTCCTTGGATAGATGAATTTCATGCCTGTAAGGTATAAAACCTTTCTTGGAATCTTGCATGCCAAATCTAGCTAGCACTGTATCGATATAAGTCGCCTGGCACAGACATAACATCATTTTCTGGCGATCTCGAATAATCTTGATGCCAAGGACATGTCCGGCTTCACCCAGATCCTTCATATCGAACTGCTCGGACAGCCACACCCTAATGTTTGACAACGCCTTCTTACTGTTTCCAATAAGCAAGATGTCATCAACATAAAGTACGAGGAATGCCACCACATTTCCGTCACATTTTTTGTACACACAGCTCTCATCCGGACTTTGCACGAATCCATATGACTGGATAACCTCGTCAAATCGGATGTTCCAAGACCTCGATGCCTGCTTAAGTCCATAAATGGATCTCTTAAGCTTACACACCAAGTGCTCTTGGCCCTTAGCAATGAATCCCTCTGGTTGTTTCATGTGAATGTTTTTCTCAAGACTTCCGTTTAGGAAAGCCGTCTTGACATCCATCTGCCAGATCTCATAATCCAAATGAGTGGCAATAGACAAGAGAATCCGGATTGACTTAAGCATGGCTACCGGCGAAAAGGTTTCCTCATAATTGATCCCTTCTTTCTGAGTATACCCTTTTGCCACCAATCTAGCTTTGAAGGTTTCAACCTTCCCATCAGATCCTCTCTTGCGCTTGTAGACCCACTTACAGCCAATGGGTTTTACCCCATCTAGTGGTTCTACAAGTTCCCAGACTTGATTGTGATCCATAGATCCAATCTCAGACTCCATTGCAGTTTTCCAAGAATCTGCATCTTTATCTCGAATTGCCTCGTCATAGGTCCTGAGATCCAATTCATTGAGACCCTCTGGGAAATCTGAAGCCTCTCCCAGACCAATGAATCTATCAGGTTGGCGTACAACCCTCCCACTGCGACGAGGCAGTTCCTGTACTTCTGTGACACGTTGTGCAGTGTTTGGTGGTTCCTCTTCTTGTACAACCGGTGTAGGATTCGATCCTCCCCTTAACTCCTCAAGGATAATGTGACTCCTTGGTTTGTGGTTTATGACATAGTCTTCCTCTAAGAATCGAGCATTGGTGCTAACAATGATCTTCTGATCCTTAGGACTATAAAACAAACCACCTTTCGTTCCTCTAGGATATCCAACGAACAGCCTTACATCAGTACGAGGAGCCAGCTTATCAGCTTCCTTGTCCAACACGTGTGTAGGGCTACCCCAAATCCGAATATGGTTCAAACTGGGCTTTCGTCCAGTCCATAGTTCTGTAGGTGTAGTAGGAACTGATTTTGATGGAACCAAGTTAAGAATATAGGCTGCTGTTTCCAGGGCATATCCCCAGAACGAAATAGGCAATTCAGAATAACTCATCATCGATCTAACCATCTCTAACAATGTACGATTCCTTCTTTCTGCCACGCCATTCTGTTGTGGCGTTCCAGGCGCAGTCAACTGGGATGTAATCCCACTCTCTGCCATGTAATCCCTAAATTCGCTTGAGAGGTACTCACCACCACGATCAGAACGTAGTGACTTGATACTTCTGCCTGTTCGTTTCTCCGCTTCCGCCTTAAACTCTTTGAATTTCTCAAAGCATTCAGACTTGCGACGTAACAGGTAGATATAACCGTATCTGGAGTAATCATCAATGAGAGTGATGAAATACTCGAACCCTCCTCGAGCTTGAACTGACATAGGGCCACATAAGTCAAAGTGAATCAAATCTAATAGCCCTTCAGATCTATTTCCTTTTGACTGGAAAGGACGCTTGGTCATTTTACCTTCCAAACAGGATTCACACAAAGGAAACGATTCCAGTACCAAAGAAGACAATGGTCCATCGTTTACAAGCCTTTGTATCCTCTTAAGGTTAATGTGACCTAGCCTTAGATGCCAAAGATAGGTTTGATTCAATTCTGAAGGTTCTTTTCTCTTGTTAGGGTTTATGATCGATGTATTCAACAGTTGTCTTTGCGTAGTGTTTTCAGTTAGTTTAAGAAAGTATAAGTGTTCATCCAATATGCCAGAACAGATAAAATGTTTACCACTAAAGATAACTACTTTGTTATCAAAAGAAACAGAATATCCATCCATAATCAATTTAGAAACTGAAATCAAGTTTCGCCTAAAACCAGGCACATAAAGACAATCTTTCAAAACCAAAGTTCTATCACTACTGAAAGGTAAAACAACGTCTCCTACTGCAACAGCCGCCACTCTCATAGCATTGCCCATGTAGACGGTGATCTCGTCCTCACTTAGCTGTCTTTTTACCAGGAACCCCTGTAAAGACATGCAAACATGATCAGTAGCTCCAGTATCTACTACCCATGACTGGGTAGAACAAGTTGTTAAACATGTTTCCACAACCAGAGTGTGAGATGTACCTCTCTTCTTCTTCTTGTTAGGACACGCCGCCTTCCAGTGACCTGGTTGGTCGCACTTGAAGCACTTAGTCTTCGACTTGAATTCCTCGGGAGGAATCTTTGCCTTTGGCTTCTTCACCTTAGGCGCCTCATCTGTAGCCTTCTTAGGTGCGTTTCTCTTCTTCCTTTTTCCACCAGAAAAAGACGCTCCTTTTTCAGCTATGTGGGCCTCAGGATTGCTCTTTTGGAGCAATTTAGCCGCCTGAAGATCTATGAGCAGTTCAGTCAGGCTGACATCCCTTTTAATCATGTTAAAATTCAGCCTGAACTGCTCAAACTTCGAAGACAAGCTATGAAGAACAATGTCGATTTGAGAGTCGCCATCTAGCTCTCCACCTAAGGTCTCGATCTCAGATAAATACCCCATCATCATGAGAACGTGATCCCTAACAGGTGTGGAGTCAGACATTCTCGCATCCATTAGCTTCTTCATTGCCAAATGGCGTGCCGAGCGGTTCTGATGACCGAATAGCTGCCTAAGGTTATACATGATATCATAAGCGGTTTTCATAGGCTCATGCTGATGTTGCAACACACTTGACATAGATGCCAAGATGTAACAGCGCGCTATCTCATTAGACCTAAGCCACTTATCATATGCAACCTTTTGGGCTTCGTCAGAACCCTCATCTGGTGTCTGAGGACAAACCTCTTCAAGCACAAACTTGTGTCCCTCAGCAACAAGAACTAAGTTAAGGTTACGAATCTAGTCATTGTAGTTTTCACCGACAAGTTTGTTTTCTTTGAGGATTGAGGACAGATTGGAGAGTGCCATTGATGATATGAAATAACTGAAATTAAACATGCAGTACAGTCACAAAACACGTTTAGGATAAACAGTATATAATCGAAAGCCTCATAAAAATTATATACTTTTCCACCGACACTTTAAAAATGTCTTTCATAAGCCACGATAGTGTGGACGTTTATAAAAAATATCTTTAAATAGGTTAAACCTTTAATTTGCCTTCAGTTGAGTTTCCTTACAACAAGCAAATTAATAGCCGGATAATAAACACGGTCATGTAATCGTCTAACTGATAAGCCACGATCGTGTGGACGTTTATCAATAAATTACATCTAAGTGTGCACACCATTATCTTCGCACCAAGATCACTACTCGAATCTAACCGCTCCAGATGGAGGAGTCAGTTAGTCCTAATAGTGTTCTACAGCTATCCTTTTAGGAGATTTAATTTCTAGAGAAATCTGTGATATGACACATCCGATATGGAGGAAGACCGATGTCAACGCGCATGCCCATCACTTCTCAATTAAACCAGATTTTAATGGAGACCGAATCAGATTTCTACATACTTTGGTATGAATCTCTCCCACCTAGTTATTTATGTTTGAGGTTTCATTTTATCCCATTATCGAACATGCAAACATCACATAAAATGATAAACATCCATTGCATGCTTCAACATAATAAGCAACAGTAATATTCCAACTATCATGGCTTATATCTCATGTTGATTGATGAGATAAAACTGGAAAGTCAGCTCCGGAAACAGGGCTTGGAAACGCCGCCCCTTCACCGCGCCTCGCCGAAAATCCTAGCTCCATTTAGGGTTTCGGGACGTGAACCGGTGAACCTTCCTTTTTGGTGCTGAACCACTTTCCTTCTTTTGAGTTGATCTCCGATCTTTATTCAATACAGACTATCTATTCCAAAAGGAAAAATCTAATATTGCTAGAATAAAAATTACAACTCAAAAACTCGTCTAACAGCTTTATATCTATTACATTAAAACAACGTAAAATAAAACCTAGACCTAATCCATGGATTTTCTCATGGATTAAAATCACGTAGCCAAACCGGCATACGTCCAAACATTCATTCAACATAAACATACATCACATAAAATAAAGGAGCCATGATAGTTGGTAAACCTGCAAACAAACACAGTCTACAAAACCAACAATCATGTATTATATGATCCACATAAAATAACATATGATATCTATGCATGAATATTAAATAATATTCGAATTTTACAATTAATTAAATTAATTAATTCGATATTATCCATAAGATAAAAATTGGAAATTAAAATAATTATCCACCAATTTAAATCTTGTATATTTCGAAAATATTATCAAAATAAATCTGGAAATTATTAATAATTATCCACCAAATTTATTTAATATTTTCTATCTACCCTAATTAAATAATAATTGGATATATTGATATAAATCAAAAATCTAATCCAAATATTATTCATAAAAATCTAAATTTTTAAGGATAAAGTTTGGAGATTTGATTCCAATCCAAAATCTTCCAAAACCTATCCAAAATTAAATTCTTATCACAATTGGATTTTGATAATTATTTGTATATATCCAAAATCACCTTATCCAATTTTAATTACATAGATTTTCGAAAATATCCAAATAATAAATCTGGAAATTTGATCCACTTCAAATTCTTCCAAATTTAAAATTTTATTTTCAAATCTATCTAGATTAAAATTAGGTAAATTAAGATATACATTAAATAATATCAAATCTTAATCCAATACCTATAATTTTCGAAAACCCTTATTAAATAAATCTGGAATTTTAATTTTCATTAAAATTTCCTCCAAATTAACTTAATAAAATCTAAAATTACATAAAATAACATATTTGGAAATTTTGACATTAATAAAAAAACTACTCCAAATAAAAAAACATAGGTTTCGAAAATTACACAAATAATAAATCTGGAAATTTGATCCACTTCAAATTATTCCAAATTTAAAATTTATTTTCAAACCTATCTAGATTAGAATTAAGTAACTTTTGATATACACCAAAAATTACATATCCTAATTCTAATCAACTAAAATTTCAAACCCTATCCAAATTAAATCTGAAAATTTTGATGTTGATCAAAAATCCATCCAAATTTAATTATAGTGTTCGAAAATTTAGATAACAAATTAGGGAATTTTAGAACATGAAAATTCGAAAATTTTGACAACTAAATTTTCAAAAATTATGAAAAATAAATCTGGAAATTTGAAGAACATCAAATATCATTCCAAATCTATATCCATAATCATCGAAAATTTTTAACCACTTAAAACTAGAATTTTCGAATTCTACATCAAAAATTCTTCCAAGTTTTGAATACCATAAAATCGAAATACATAGCCAATTAAATCTGAAAATTTAAACACCATAAATTCACCATCAAATTTAATTATGCAATTCGAATTTATGCTCGGATTAACTCTAGAACAGTGCCAAAACCCGCTCTGATACCAGTTGTTGGGGTTTTTTCGAATTAAACCACCGCCGGATCATTTGGATGTTCATTAATCCGTGTTCATGCAAATCATAATTTTATGTAACATGCATGTTTATCACAGTCTAATCAAAAAGCATGCAAAGCAGATTCGAATCTAATAAAGCGGAAGACATAGAAACGAATCTACTTACAAATCGATAGACGGTCTGTGCACAAGATTAAAGATCTAATCTTGCTGTTGAATGAACTGTAGTTGGCGCCACCTAGCACTCAAAAATTCGACCACCACAGTATTCTACTCCAAGATCTTCTGTTGTATTCCCGGACTGTATCTAGATTCAGAGTGGGCTGAAATCTACTAGATAGAGTTGTAAAATCTGTGGATAACTTTGAGAGACAAAGAGGGGCTGAATAATAATTGTGTAAATTTCGCCCCCCCTTCCCCTATTTATAGGGAGGGGGGCGAAAATTAGATCTCCAAACCCTACTGGGTTTGGGCCTCTATCTCAAGTTCAATATCCAGTCCACTATCAGTCAATTGGGCTACAACAGGGATCTAGAAGAATATTAAATTGGCCCACTAATTTATTTAATATCCAATATCCAATAAACCTAGGATATAATTAAATAAATTAAGTTTTACTTTTATTCCACTAAAGAAGTAAAACTGACCTACCAATTTAATACATATTTACGAATATGCTTTCTCCTTTAGTCCAGCCATTCCCCGTGTTTAAGATATAATGTTCATTAATTAATTATGTAAGCCTCTGACAGCTATAATTAATTAACATCTAAAACCTTGAGTAGTACCACACAAGCTTTATTCATGTACGGAATAAATTCCACATGCAGGGTTTCAACATGAACTTGTGCTTCCTCAAGAGAACATCATCAACCTGGCGCACCAGGATAAAGTGCTCATGCATACTGCTCGAGACATCATGTATATATTGTTATTACCCAAGATATCGAATTCGATCTACGAAAAGATCTCACCCATTGATAAATCAAAGTAATAAACAACACACACATATGCTCACCAATATCACATGAGTTTAGAACCCGAACTCTGTGGATCTTTATTCTCTCAGTAACTGGGTCAGAGACAGAGAATAGTATCCTATCGTGATCCTCCTCAATACACTAACCAGTGTACTAGAATAATCAGTTAGCCAAGATAAACTAACTTATCAGATTATTCTACGGTGTACCGATGGTGTGTTCAGGACCATCTAAGCCGTGAGCTCTTTAATACATTACAAGGTTCTAATGATATGATCTTACCGTGTGACTCCCCACACCATATCATCTACAATGTAAGTATATGGAACATTGCATAAAACAATTATAGAACATAATCTAAATGCAAATAGTGACTGCAATAACTTTCATTTCATATCATCATATCATCAGAAAAGTATACAAAGACAAGTCTTCTAGTATACAAAACTAACAGTAATAACGTTTATAGACATATTGGAAGCATAAATTACATGCTTCAATAGCACTGTTGGGATTATACCGTAGCATTTTGCACATTTTGTACACAAATCAACAAAGTAATGCATATATAGCATTC
This sequence comes from Perilla frutescens, assembly GCA_026008535.1. NCBI lineage: Eukaryota > Viridiplantae > Streptophyta > Magnoliopsida > Lamiales > Lamiaceae > Perilla > Perilla frutescens. The sequence continues at coordinate 44,305,623 of BRKX01000010.1, read as the reverse complement.
ATAATTTGACAATCATCAATATAGACAAATGGGAAGCATAATATATATGTTTAAGTTGCATTGAATTTATGAATCAGTAGCATTTTCGAATACAACCATATGAGAAACATAACATAGATGCTCAAGAACAATTGACTTCATAAATCCGTAGCATTTAAAAAAAATAGACACACAGACGCATAATATAGATGCTTAAGTAGCATTGAAATTATCAATAATTAGATTTTGCAAAATATGTCAACCAAATAAACATACTAATTACTGTGTAGCATCAAAGAAGCTCGTCAATAGCATTATGATAAGCACCACCAATATAACAGATTAATTTATATAGCATCTAAGTACGTATTAGGCAGCATTTTTACTTAGATTGTGCACAAAAAAATAATGAAATAAAATACATATTCTTACAGATGCATCCGTTGTTGTAAAGAATCGAAAAGGGGATGTTGATGCCCTGTGTGCCTCGTTGTGATTGAGTATATTGCTCCACACATCAATCATATGCGTGCTTATCCACATACCTTCACGCAAAGAATGAAATTCTTTGCGCCTTACATTCATGTTTTTATATGTGAAGACCACCTCCTCCCTGAAATGGATGTGAATTTTAAAATTTTTTATTTATAAACTATTTTAGGAAAATTCAATAATGGCATTATAACTCTTACTGATTTTCGGTTGCATGGTGCACCAACCAGTAGTAAATCTCCTTATCCTTTTGCTCTAAATTCGCAGACCCATCAACCAATTCGGTTTCATCTGAAGCTGTGCCCTTGCGCTTTGCAATTGAAGGCACTGGTGCGTCTGATATAACCTGTTTCAACATGTAATAGATTAGATTTAATTATAGTCATTTCGTTAAATTGTATAATTCAAATACTATACTTTCTCTTTCCGGCTCCGCAATCTCCTCCCTACATTGTCTTCCTCGCATGCAGGCTGCTTTCCCTTTCTCCTTTTGCCGTTGGTCTGCATACAATGTCATTATTCACCAATCATATTTGTGGCAAAATAAACAAATTATATGTTATGACATTAGGCGTCCTTACAGGTATGGTATCAGCACCGTCTTCACTGTCCTTGTTAGAAATTATCTCTGTATCTTCCACATTCTGTATGATTACCAAATGATAAGTAACATAGAATTGAAAAAATTTAAATACAATATTTGTGTCCATGGCTTGAAATGTACCTCTTTATCTGCATCTCCACGATAATCTTCTTGTCTGCTCTCATTTGGCATGCTTTGGTCCTCTACAGTAATGTTGTCAGCCCTAGCAAAATCTTGCATTAGTCCAAGGCTGAAGCTAGGTGGTTCGAACATTTGATTCTTCCACTCTTCTCTCTTCAGTATCACATTTTCTATTTCCTCTAATGCTGCAATGCATCCAGGATCACTCCAAAACTTGTCATCATCCTCATCTTGATCATAGAACTGTGTGGACCTTGTACTCTCTTCGGTATGAGGTGTTGCAAGCCTGCAACCAACTAATTGTTGCCCAGCATCGACAATTTTCTTGAATCGAGGATTCTCCCAAAGATGCTTTGGAGCCCTTTCGATGAGAAGAATAAGCTGCATCATTGTGTCTGCCATTAGCTTTGACTTTGCTAAGAATTCTGCAGCAAACTGCTGCATCTCATCCACTTCAACGTCATTGCTTGAACCCTCTCCTCTTCTACCTTCACAATGGGAGAACGGTGCATCCTCCTCACCAGTCTTTTGGAATTGTGGACACAACCGTCCACCTCTAAAACCACCTGCTGCCATTTCTTGCTTCTCACATTTTCGAATTAAGTGGAAGGTCCACCCTTTCACGGTTGGGAACGACCGATCAACAAGTCTCTTACCATGCGATATCACTCGATCTAAATACATTGCCTGTGCATGGATTTTTTTAATAAAACAGTTTAACATGTTAGCAAAGACCCAAATGAAGCCGTATAAAGCACCAATTTTATACATGAATAGCATCAAATTGGGACATGTTGGAGGCGAGTACCAATCAACTTTTGCAATACCAATTACCAAAAACAGCATCCAGAATCATATAATTCTCATCCCAATTTGTAACAACAATAAAGAGATACTGATATGCAATAGACTTTATTATTTATTCTATTGATATTAACCAAATTTCATCATATTAATCAACTTTACTAAAGAGCACATGGATATATTATACTTTATCAAAAGCATCAACATACCAACATACAGATAATATCGCATAAACATTCATTTATCAATACGAATCACTTTTTTTAATAAGTATCATTATCATAAAAATAAATATGCATTATCATTCAAGAATAAACACATTCTAAACATGAACATAATGTAGCTGAATTTTTTTTTCCCCCCAAAGAAAGTACTTACAGTTATAAACAAAATAGGGCCGCCAAAGCTCTTTGTCTTGTTAGCTTGCCACATACGTTTGTGCTCGATCAGGCTTCGTATTACGTACTCACACCAATCTAGTTCGTGGATGGATTTTAGACCTTCGGTATCCATGTACCGCAACATTGGTGCGGCTGCATATCCGTTTATGTTGCTCTCGATTAAGCACGCAGTAACCAAAACAACAAAGTTCATCTTAAACACATCACCACCATCCACATCTTCCATCATCTTATCATAAACCATCTTCAGCTTTATGCGGTCCCTCTTCATTTTACCAAATTGGTTGTAAAAAGTTGTCTCCGAGTCCAGCACATCAGATTTTCTCCTCCTCTGAATCTTTCTGCCTCCTTTTGGAAATCCAAAAACCAGGTGGACATCCTCTTCATCAACTGGTATTGACCGTCCGTTTGCCAAAGTTAGCTCTGAGCTGTTTGCATTGAAATTATCAAGGACCCAATATGCTAGTTGTGTTGGGACTCTCTCCACTTTCATATGGAAGATATTTTGGAATCCCATGACCTTAACAGCTTCCCGTTGGGCAACTGTGTATTTTTCATTTGCTTGGAAAATAAGTTTTGGACATGCTCGGCTGCTTAGCTTTGGATGGGTGGGTACACCTGATCCGTCTCTATCCCCAGGTACAGAGATATCATCGTTTGAAAATTCGAGAATGGTGTCTCTTGATTCTGTCGCAACATCATTGACAACGTTATGAAACAATTAAAAGCATCATCAACTTAATTTTTAAAAATAATATACACATTAATAAATAGCATTATATTCAGATGTACCTCTTTCGTTCTTTTTTGATGCTACCACTGAATCGTCTTCCACGGGCGACTTAGCTGTAATAAATTAAATGTGAACATGAATTCGTAATAATAATATGCTACTTACTACACAATCCAATGCTTTTTATAACTTAGTCCAAGGCTACTTATTACCTGATAAGTACCATTTGTAACTCAATATTTTGTAGTGATGGAATTTTAAGTGATTAGCATTTACTGAAATGCTTCTTATACATTACTATAATGGTACTTCAAACTTAATGCACTGATACTTATATTAAGACAGGTTGCTTTAGCTTATTAACTGCTACTTATGATAATAAGATACTTATAACTAACTAAAATCATTCTTATAACTAACTGCAATGATACTTAAATTACGATATACCTCTTCTTTTGTCGTGTTTAAATTTCGATCTACACTCCTTCGCTTGATTTGTTGTATCTTCATTTTGATTATGTAACTGCGTATCCTCCTCAAAATCGGAGTCCTCCTGTACAACCTTTGAAGTGCCTATACATCGAAACAACTTCTTATGTAGCATTCAAATTTTTCAATTTTCCACCAAAATATTCATAATCAAAAAACATTCGAAGCATTTACTCTGTACAGTCAAATAACTTATACTTAGCATTGAAAATCAATTTAAATAGCATTGATAGTTTTTTCGCAGAAAGTACATATTATGCACATTAACCAAAAAATCAATCGCCCTAATTCAAGATTAACCCATGTTCTTCCAAAAAATATAAACCCATGTTATTCCAAAAAATCAAAAATCACACAGACAACATCAGTGCACCACACCAATTAACACATTTATCCAGAGATTTTTACTAATTTATGAAAAACATCCCAACCACAATTTTGAACAAATCTTCACCCATTCGGTATCAATCAATTTTATTTCCAAGCCACAATAATTATTAACTCATCGAACAAGACTCGCCGCCGACTAACACATTCAAACTTACCGGATTTATGCCGAACCATTTTTCTCCCTCTGGTACTTGTATTGGGTCTCACTCGTGATCGAAAACCAATGCAACCGCCTGTAATCAACTCGCCGTCGCTCACGAGAAACCCACCTCTCACCTGATCGGATGGTCGCCGGAGGCGTGGTCGGTTTTCCGCCGAGTCGTGGGATTTGCCCTAGGGTTTGTGATTTTGGGGGCTGAAAATCGTTTCATCTACTTCTTCACCGATTTCGTGTCTCCCGGTTTTGTAGGAATAGAAGTTTTAATGCAGTAGGAGATATCAACTTCCGTATCTAGCGCCAAAAATAAGATATGCTTCCATATGAAATAATGATGCTATTTTACACAAATGCCCCTTACTCATGTAATTTATAATAAAAATTCGAAAAATACCATTTAATCTCCACCATCAATCTTGCATATTTGTAGGGATGAGATTTGTCCCTAATTTTCACACCACCACTTATCCTTAGAATATCCAACACCTATATATATATATATATATATATAGAGGATGGATCAAATGAGAACCCATACCCCATGTGGGAACTAGGAACTCATCTCATCCATCCATTATTTCGATTTAGATGGCTAAGATTTGATCAACTTTTGGTCAAAGGCGGAGTGGCAAACTTGTAATATTTGAGCATAATTTTCAGAAATCATATAGACAACACTTTAAAACCGTTGTCTATTCTTATAAATTTCGTATGCTAAAATGAGAGTACTATCATGCTATTATGAACATATATACATGCTAATATGAATATATATATGCATGCTAGTATGAACATATATACATGCTAGTATGAACATATAATGTCTTACTATTAACGACACTATTACTGTTATTATGAGTAAAATTTATGTGTTTTATGAATATTTTTTCATTCTGTTATGAATATTTTTTCATGCTATTATGTGTATACTTCTATGTTATCGTGAATATTTTATCATGCTATTATGAGTTTAACATCACACTATTATGGACGAAAAAATATATTCTCGAATAAACATATGAACAATGGATCTTAAATGAAAGAGCACGAAAAGAGCTTTAATTTGATATATAATTTGCGTTAATCTAATGAAAAATGAGCAAGTTATGGATGTTTAAAGTTTAAATAAGATTAAAACATTGTGTGGTTGAGATTAGTTCCTAGTTCTCACATGGGGATTGGTTCTCATGTGAACCATACCCTATATATATATATATATATATATATATATATATATATATATATATATAGGGAAATGATCAAATAAGAACCAATTCCCTCCGTAGGAACCTAGGAACCAATCCTAACCTTAGATTTAATTAGATCTAATGACCATAATTTAGTCAAAGTTTTAGTCAAAGTAAGGTGACAAACTTGTAATATTTGAGAACTTAATGAAGGCGGGGTTATTTTCATAATTTAGAAATTAGGTTACGTTTTTTTGGATTTTGGGCCAAATTCTCAGAATTAAATAGACAACGCTTTAAAACCGATGTCTTTTTGATGTTGTATTAATATGCTAACATGAAAGATTTATATTGCTAACATCAATAGATTTTGTTGTTAACATGAGGTAGACTCATATTGCTAACTTGACGAGATCATAATATTAAATTGACACGTATTAAACACCATACATATAACATTAGACCACATTTAAAATAATATTGTGTAACATGTGTAACATCATTCATACATACAACATATTGTTACTATGTTAGAGAATATACACACTGCTAATATGTGACTAATAATTTGCTAATATGTTAGTAATATGTTGCTAATATGTGAATAATGATATGCTAGTATGACTTAAATTCTCAAATATTACAAGTTTTCAAAATAATATTAAGCATTGATAAAATTATAGTAATTGTTTATGAACTTAACTATATATAGCTCATACTTTAACTATTTTCTCATGAAAGCAACTTAAAATTCAAAGTCGTGCATAAAAAATTTCATGTTAGCAATATAAACACAAGATATAAGCAATATTGTGATATCATATTAATAAATGTCTGAGAGTTACGAGTTGAATATATGTAAAAAAAAAGTTTTTTGTATTTTTCATCAATTTTTGCTTAAATAAACATATGCATTATGGATCTTAAATGAAAGAGCATGAAAAAAATCTTTAATTTGATATTTTTTGCGTAAATTGGATAAAAAACGAGTAAGTTATGATTATTTAAAGTTTTTAAGAATTTTTTAAAAGATGATGACATCACTTTATAAAAAAAAATCTGGAATTACCCCTTATATTTCGAATTTTACATATTTACAATTATGCTACCGCCTTTTTATCCGCCATGTCATCAAAATCCTTGAATTTGATTGGTTCCTAGGTTCTCACGGGGGGATTGGTTCCTATTTGAACCCATCCCAATATATATATATATATATATATATATATAGGGTAGGGTTCACATGAGAACCAATCCCCATGTGGGAACTAAGAACTAATCTCAACCACACAATGCTTTGATCTCAATGGTCCATATTTAAATAAAAAGGCGGTGGCATAATGGTAAAAAGCTGACATCAGCATAATTACACAATTTTTCTTTAAACTTTAAACATCCATAACTTGCTCATTTTTTATTAGATTAACGCAAATTATATATCAAATTAAAGCTCTTTTCGTGCTCTTTCATTTAAGATCTATTATTCATATGTTTATTCAAAATTATATTTTTTCGTCCATAATAGCGTGATGTTAAATTCAGAATAGCATGATAAAATATTCACGATAACATGGAAGTATACACATAATGGCATGAAAAATATTCATAACGACATGAAAAAATATTCATAAAACACATAAATTTTACTCATAATAGCAGTAGTAGTGTTCGTTAATAGTAAGACATTATCTGTTCATACTAGCATGTATATATATTCATATTAACATGTATATATGTTCATAATAGCATGATATTACTCTCATTTTAGCATAGCGAAATTTATAATAATAGACAACGGCTTTAAAGTGTTGTCTATATGATTTCTGAAAATTATGCTCAAATATTATAAGTTTGCCACCCCGCCTTTGACCAAAAATTGACCAAATCTTAGCCATCTAAATCAAAACAATGGATGGATGAGATGAGTTCCTAGTTCTCACATGGGATTTAGGTTCTCATTTGATCCATCATATATATATATATATATATATATATATATATATGAGAAGCACTTGTGTGCACTGACAAATGGGATTTTCGCCCGTATTTCCGAGCATAACATATTCATTTTATTGATCTTTTCATATATTTTTAACGTTCTAATGCTTCTTTTTTTCCGTTTTATTTTATAATAAGTGTTTTTAAACACTGTCGTGCAATTTCAGGGCAAAATCGATCGGGTCAGGGCTCAAAGGAAGACAGTCGGCGCGACCCGGGTGCAGGAGCGGCGCGAGTGCGCGTCCATACAGAGGACTCAAAAGCACGACAGATGGCGCGGCCCGACTCAGGCCAAGGAGGTGCGACTAGCTCGGTCGCGCCGGGTAGGCCCGACGCGGGGTCAGACAGGGTGCGACCAGGCGTCCATACAGAGGCCCTGAAAGCACGGCGCCCGACGCGGTCCGAGCCCTGATGGTCCGGCGCGACCAGCTCAGTCGCGCCCCCTGGCGCGGCCCGACCGAGGCGCGACTGAGCCCGTGTCGCGCCCCCCTGTTCCGTTCTGATTTTTGGTATTTTTATTTGATTTTCATTTTATTTTTATTGTGTGGATTTGTGGGGGTATAAATACCCACTTTTGTTCAAACTAGGGTAACAATTCAATTTCTAGCCCCCAAATTTAGAAACTTAGACTTGGAGAGAAAATATTGCAATACAAGCTTGAAGGTTGTGAAGATTTTGGAAGAAAAAGTGAAGTTTGAAGATTGTTTCATCCCTTTTCGGGTTTACTCTTATCTATGATTATGATTTTCTTCTTCTTTGTCTACTTTTGTCTTATTTTATTGTTAAGCATGTCTAGCTAAATTTTGTAATCCTAGGGTGATATGATTTGACATTAAATGATTGGGTGGATGGATGAAAAAACATGTTAATCCTCTCTCTTTGTATTTTTCATGAATCAATGGTTTGATTTTATCTAACTAGGGTTGGCCTCCTTGAGTTGGATTTTATGTTGATTATGTTTTGAGAAAAACTAATTAGCATTAGGAGTTGATTTATGGGACCTATTAGGTATTAAATGAGAATTTATGCCTAGTTGGATTTTTGGTTGATTAATTGTGCTTGAATTTGAGGAAATTGGAGTTTAGTCCTAGAGATAGGAGAATTCCCTTTTGTTCAGTTAACTCTTAGAAACTCAAGAGAGTCAAGGATTATTTTTGGAATTAATCTTGAGCGGAATTAGTTTGCTTTCTAATCTTGAAACCCATCGTTTGTGTTGATGAATATTACCCTAGGATCTTTCCTTTTCATTTGTTACCCCTTTTTAGTGGATTTGTGATTGTTTGAGTTTAATTTAGTTTATTTCAACAACTTGTTAATTTCTATGCTTAGAGTAAAAGAAAAACCAAATTCAACCCATGATTTTGTGATGCTTGACTTGTAAAACGACATGAATATGGTGCTTGCATGCCTTGGATTATCTAAATTCCCTGTGGATTCGACCCCAATTTTCCTTGTACTACAATCTACTTGTATACTTGCAAGTTAAATTTGGGTATTAAAACTCTTAGTAGGAAAAATTTCCCATCAAGTTTTTGGCGCTGTTGCCGGGGAATTTTAGTTTTATTCAAGTCTTTTTATGCAACATCAATATAAGTGGTGTTTGCTAGATCAAGTGGTTCTATTTTATTTTATTTAAGTATCAAACTCACTTTTAGTTGTTCACAGGTGGTGTATGCGTACTAGGGCACATGGTGACCCGTTGCTCGAGTTAGATACCGAGATCGAAGCCACGAGTCGTCATAACAACGCTCGAAGAAGACGTAGACATAGAATGACGGATAATCCACCACCTTCGCCTCCCATTCAAGATCCGTTGATTCTTCAAATGCAAAGACAGCTTGAGGAGATGAGAGGACAACTTCGGGCCCAAGAGGAAGCTAGGGCTCGAGTTGAAGAAGCCCCGATTCGGAACTTATTTCAACCAATGCTTAATGAGGGGGTTGTCAATGAGCCGGCTATACAAGACAACAACTTTGAATTGAAGCCGGCATTGATGGCTATGGTGTCCCAAAACCAATTTGGTGGGACGACACTTGAAGATCCGCACGAACATGTCCATCAATTTTTGGAGATTGCTCGAACGATCAAGATTAATGGGGTGCCCGAAGATGCAATCCGTTTGAAATTATTCTATTTCTCACTGCGGGATAAAGCACGAACATGGTGGTTAAACCAACCACCCGGTTCATTCACATCGTGGAACAACTTGCTCTCTAAATTCCTTCAGAAGTTCTTTCCTCCTGGAAAGACATTAAAGTTAAAGGGAGAGATAACTCAGTTCAAGCAAAGGGATGAAGAATCCTTGTGTGAAGCTTGGGAGTGGTTTAGAGAGATGCTTCGCAAGTGTCCGAGTCACGGTTTTGGCACGGATCATCAAGTTTGCATTTTTTATGGCGGTTGTAAGTCCAATGTGAGAAGTATTCTTGATGCGTCGTGACAGAGGCTCAATTTACCTTTAAACCTACTGTGATTTGTTTCAATATTAAAAAATCGTGTCAATGCCTACAAGTGTACAAACATGTGATTGTGGATATGATGATATGAGGTCGATCCACAGGGAAATGGAATAGAAATTAGACGATGCAATTACCACGATGGAAGAAGAGCGAAATATCTAGGCGAACAATAAGTAGGTGGTGTGTTTTAACTATATTAAAATGTCAAACAAGAACCAAAGACATAACATGTAAACACATATAATTATCAATATATTTTTCACTCAAGAATCAATACCAAATAAAGGAAGCTTTGAAGATGATAAATAAGGCGAAACTCTAGGACAAGGCTACACAATACTCATACTGACCTACAATATGGAATTACACATACACTGCTGCTGCAAAGTTCATAGATAGGAAGACCACAAATATAATAAGAGCATCTCTCGAATATCTCTTAAATTGCGAATGCGACAAAGATGGCTATCTTTAACACATTCTAAGGTTGCACCTACAAAAAGATCTAAGGGTCACATTTCCTTCCATATAATGACTTTCGACTAAGAAGACAAATATGTAGATTTGATCTAGGCATGCTTATGATCACGGGATTGACTAGATGCAAGTGATTCATACATGTGATGTTTGTGAGATGACCAACCAAACAACATAATTCAAGCCCTAGCATAGATCAAAACCTTGAGAAAGCAACAACACATATATTCATCCCAAATCAAAGATCAATATTCACATTGTTTCACCACATCCTAGAGCCCTAAGGCTCTAGCCAACCATATTCAAAGTAAAATCAAGATTACAAAAAAAAGACAATAACCCATTCTAAATACAAGTCAAAGAAGAGAGAAGAGGTGATAAAACCCAATGTAGAGTACTCCTTCTTCAATCCTATGGCTTGGATTCTCAAATGGATGGTTGAATCTTCAATCTTCTTCTTGATCTTCAATAATCCCCCTTCTTGATATTTCTCTTGTGTATTTTTCGTTCTAGGGTCAATTGGGGAGTAGTTCAAAATCCCTAAATGTATACATAAGTAATGGACCAATAATGGAGTGCCAAAAGTAAATTTTTGAAATTCATCAAGGCGAAACGTGACCCCAGGTGATCTCGTTTTGGGATCGGGTTTGGACTGAAGAAAAACAGCGCTCTGAAGCTTGTACAGAGCGACCGAAGGGGTCGTGCTTTTTCGTCGCGCTTGTTTCTACCTTGGAAGCGCGACCTGAAGTAGTCGCATTTCTGGGTCGCGCTTTCCTTTGTTATGAAGTGCGACCCCAGGTGCTCGCGCTTTGCCATCGCGTTCCAGCTGGAGAAAACACCGTCCCTGAAGTTGTCGAAGCGCGACCAAACAGGTCGCGTTTTAGGGTCGCACTGTAGGCCGGCTGTGGCGCGACCTTGAGGTGATCGCGCTTCATGGTCGCGCTTTGGCTTTTACAAGTTTTCTTTGTCTTTTCTCGTCTTTGTGTACGCGTTGATCGATCAACTCACAACCTGACTCCTTTTGGCATTTGTTTTCCCAAAAACTCCCTAAATTGGTCACATTAAACCAAACAAAAGATTTAAACGATATTAACATTATTTACAACATATATACAGGATAATTAAGTGCAAATGCAAACAAAATGAGTGCAATTTATGCACTCATCAACTCCCTCAAACTTAAATATTTGTTTGTCCTCAAACAAAACAAGAGTAGATGGACAAGGTAATTGAGCATATTGGAATCAAGATGGCAATTTGCTTCAAAAATCCAAAATCAAATAATGCATAGATGACAGTGGCAATCAATAATAAACAAGATCATCAAAATCATCATGATACAATTTGTGAAGTTCAAACTCTCTCAAGGATCAATAGACGCACATTCTCGAGTGTATAGGCTAGAAGTGTATCGCTCAAGGTCGAGGGTGCACTAGAATTCTACCATATGCTTGCAAAGTGACTTCAATCTCCACTACTTAGTGTGTGTTTTCAACCAAGAATCATTAAGGTCTTTTGGGATTGTAGTGAAGGCTTTTCGGAACGGTAGGTATATATTTGGCTAAGTGACATCCCAACATTACCAATTTCATTACCAATCAAGTAGAACAAATCAAGTTCTCTTCTACCCTTATTTCTGTGCACTAGAATTCTACCATATGCTTGCAAAGTGACTTCAATCTCCACTACTTACTGTGTGTTTTCAACCAAGAATCATTAAGGTCTTTTGGGATTGTAGTGAAGGCTTTTCGGAATGGTAGGTATATATTTGGCTAAGTGACTTCCCAACATTACCAATTTCATTACCAATTAAGTAGAACAAATCAAGTTCTCTTCTACCCTTATTTCTTCAACCCATATCTCTTTGAGATTTTCCAAATTTCTTTCAATATTTCATACTTTGTGATGCATATGTAGAACTATCTTTCTTTTACTTCATTTTCAATTATGATAACGATGATTCACTTCCTTGTGTTCTTTTCTATCACAAGAGTATTCATTGTTTTATCCTTTTTCATTTTCCAAGATTTCTCAAGGATTTTATTTGAAAAAGGGCCACATAAATCTTGCCAATTATTCCATTCCCAACCCAACCAAATCAATAAAATAGTTTCAAGGCTCAAAGGGCTTGCAAGGGATTAAATTTATATTGGAAGGTTAAGAATTTGGATTTTTATGAGGTTTAGACAACAGACGGCCTTAAATCATTTTCAAGAGATCAAACACACCAATGTAACCTCAATCAAGTCACAAAGCAAGTTCTAGAGAAAACTCAGTGCACTATGAAGACCAATAATCACTCATCAAAGAGAAGATTACAGTTGTGTAATCTTTGGATCAAAATCTCTCCACGGTAAGTTTTTCCTTCCCAAATTGTACTTTTGAGACATTAAAGAACTTTGGTTACAAAATCATGCCATGACATTATGCTTTTTATCAAAATTTTGCAAAAAATTTTCAACATAAGCTCATGCTCATCAAGGATTCCAATTTCATCAATAATCATGCTCTCAACACCCCTATTATTGTTGCAAGAACATACACCTATTTAAGTCCAAACAACCCCAATCCACAATTATAAGGTAATTGAACAAAAATATAGATAAAATATCACATGCTCATGAAGCAAAACGGCATGCGATATCATAATCCATCAACTACCATCATCCATACATACCAACGAAGAATATAAAATCCTAACATAATCCAAACATTAATAAAAACATAAGCATGCAAGCATGCTCCAATATCCGAAAGCATAAATAAATAAATAAGTCTTAGAAAATAAAAGTGGTAAAAAGTTCATGGAAATGAGCAGAAAAGTTCCTTGCCAACCACTACTCTCTCCCCCTCCCCCAAACTTATTTTGATCCAAAAGAGGAAATAAGTTTGGAGGTAAAAAGGTTGTGGCAAGGGTCACTAACGCTCAATGAGGTGGCTGCTGGTGATGAGAAGACTGGTGGGGATGTGGAGACTGCAAAGGGGACGAGGATGGCATGAATTGTGAAGGCTGGAATTGCTAGAACTGCTGAGAGGAGGAGGCCATGAACTGTTCCGTTGGCATTTGCTAAAAATGCTGTGATGAAGATGACGAGACCATGAACTGTCCAGTCGAGAACTGCTGCAATGACTGGAATGGCGGCTGCTGCTGAAATTGCTGCTGATGCTGGTAGGAGTTGTAGGGAGTCATCTGCTGGTGCTGAGATGGGGTATAGGGCTGCTGCTGTGACCCAGACCCGGTGTTCATGCCTCTGAAGATCCCGGCTAGGTCCTGTATCTCTGATCGGAACGAGCCCATACTATCAGCAAGTCCCCTGATGTCACCCTTAAGACCTGTAAACCTCTCGTCAATATCCGTCTGTATGGCATGAAATCTGTCATTTACGCTGGACTAAATCTGTCCCATCCTGCCATGCATGTCGTGTCGAATATCATCGAATCTCGTGTACATGTCTTGCCTTAGTGCTCCGAACTCATCGTGCACATCATCCCTCCAATTGTACATGGTCTCCTCTAGCGCATCAAAGCGGCCAGTAATCTGTTCTTCATTGAAGCGCCGTCCACGTCTGAATGCAGCTGTAGATGACCCTTCTCCTCCTATTTCACCTCCGTTATCTCCTTGGCCCTCAAGATTGCCTCGAATCCCTCATTGTTGCCCTGCTATACCCATAGCTTGAAGATGGGCAACCATCTCCATCTTCCAATTTCTCCTCTCAGTCCAACTCGACACATGTGTGAGAGCTTGATTTGGCAAAAGAAATGTTCCCCCAGCTCGCATGTTCAGCAGATATTGATTCAGATCCGAGGTCAGCATCTTCACATTCCTCAAGTGATTGAGGTTGATCATCCTCAATCCCGGTGTATGCAACTCTTCTGTTAGGTCGACATCGAAGTAATTTGCTATTGGAGTGATCAATCCGCCAAGGCCAATGTGTCCACTGTCGAGGTGGGATTGTCGAAACATCTGCTCAATTAGAAAGGCACCAAAGTTCAAGTGCCTTCCATTCAACATAGCCCACAAAGCAAACAACTCCTTCGTCCTCAGACCACTATTATCTCTTCTTGCCCAAACGGTGTTGGCAAGGATTCGGTGTAGGTATCGAAAGACCGGGTTAGGCATAGCGGATGCCTCAGCCATACTAGAGCTGTAATTCTCCATTTCTGTCTCTGTGAGGCAAAGAAGGCGGTAGGTGACGTTTTGGTCGAATTCTCGGGGCTCATGGTAAATGCCCTCTTGTGTGGCCCCAAAAATCTCGTTCAACTCATCTACTGTTAGCTCGCGGTCTTGGTTTCCAAGCCGGAAAGTGTATCCAACCGGCCCCTTCTTATCTGTCCTCTTCATGTCAAAAGTGCTCATCACCTCCTTTACTAGGCGGGGATACGTCAAACAATCCCGCTCTAAAGCTTGGAGCCAACCAATTCGGTCCAAGAGCTGCCACACATCATCTTTGATACCAAGGGCTTCGCATGTTCCCTCATACATAAACTTGGTGGTTGCAATGGTGACGTTAAAGATTCGATTTCAGTTCTCAATATGTTCCTCATCATGGAGGACGACCCCATACCTCATTGGATGGCTTGTCCGCAAGTCCTCATCTTGACCCTCGTCTTCGGCCTTAATCTCGGGGTCGGACTCAACATGTGTCCTCTTAGAAGACCTCCCTTTTCTTGGCATTTTGGGGTGAGATTGGTACCTACAAAAAAAAATCCAACAAAGTTTAGGATAAATGAGCATAAAACACATTAGTTTAGAAAAGATAATGGGGTTTTAGACATATGACAAAATCCAACACAATCCCCCGTGTATCTTTGTTAAACTATTAGAGACTTTGTTGTGAAACAAAATTATAGACACATAGCCAATCTTTCCCAACAACTTCCTCATCACAAAAGAACAAGTATGACCAACATTTTTATCTCGAAATGAGAAGGCCTAAAGCCACGTATGACAATATCACAATCACATTCAAGATAAAACTTGTTCTTCAAAATCAAAACATGTATAACAATTGAGGCAAGGCCATGGTGCTAAACATATATGACACTATCAAACTTTAATTGCCCATAACAACATGCTCAATGTGTTATAATGTGTATTCAAACTAAAATAGGGGCTGCCAAGCATATGACAATGTCAAAAACACAAAGCCCTATAAAAAACATGTGTTCACAACAACATTTATGGCAATATCTCTTATTTTGCTATCTTTGTCTAATAAATTCGCCTCAAAACTAGAGCAACAAGGTACCAAAGGTATGCATAGACACAATGTGCAAAGACAAAAAAAACATAGTCATCTTCAGGTTAGAACAACATTCTAGCATATAAAATGGATAACCTCATTTCCCTCAACAATCATTGTCAAAAATTGAAATTCAATCCAAGTTGGGAACATCATAAGCATATCATGCAAGAATGTTTCAACATCCACAAAATTTAGACCAAGGTTCCCCTAATAAGGCTAAAGCATGTGAAAAATCAAATAATCTCTAACATTCATGCTCAATTTTCACAATTTTCCAAAATTCCAAGCCTAATTCTCCCAATTATAAAAAATTCCACAAACCCACAACTCACCCATGCTATCAATTGCATTGTTCTTTAATGTACACACAATGTGAGCAAATTCATTGGGATTTTTGTTCATTTGAGACCTAGGGTACAACATCTTGATATTTTCTCAATTTTTCAAATATATGAACAATTTAAACCATAATCAACATTTATGGGTAATGGGTGTAGATTAATAGGAGAGTTTGAGAGATTTACCTTGAATCTTGATGGAGAGGAAGAAATTTTGTGTGTGCTCGAGTGAGAGTGAGTGTGAGTGAAATTTGAAGTGTGTGTGTGAAATGGAAGGAAAAAGGGTTAAAAACCCGCTTGTACTGGGCAAAATGCGAGCCGGGTCGCGCTTTGAAGTCGCGTGTTTACTGAAGGAAAAAGTGCGAGCTGGGTTGCTCGTGTTTTTCAGTCGCGCCCGTGAAGCACTACGAAGCGCGACTTAGTTGATCGCGCTTCTGAGTCGCGTTTTGTCTTCGTCAATTCATGCCTCTAACGCCCTATACAGCGCGACCTTGGTGTCGCGTTTTTCCATCGCGTTTTGCCTTGCTTTTGAAACGCGACTTCAGTAAGTCGGGCTTCGGGATCGCGCTTTAACCCTTTTAAAACGCGACCCAAGCTACTCGCGTTTGATGGTCGCTTTTTCCATTTTTTAACTTCGAGCCCAGTTTTAGGCTCCTTTTCAACACTCAATGCAATCCCATCCTTGTACCTTTTTCTACAGTAGCACAACTCCTACAGAACAATACATTACTATCCTTAATTCCTCCAAAAGATGCACAATTAAAACACTTAATTTAATTTAGACAACAATCATACAAACTACATAATAAAAGAAATTTAAATCAACAAAACTTAAAGCATTGGGTTGCCTCCCAATTAGCGCTTAATTTAACGTCGTGAGCTCGACGGGATACGGATCTTCAAAGATTTGTCAAATGAAGGACAAACACTCCGGCTTGCTCCTCCGTATTGTAGAATTTCTTCACACGTTGCCCATTCACAATGAATAAGCTCCCATCTTTGGCTTGCAACTCCACCGCTCCATTTTCAAAGATCTTTGAGATGAAGTATGGACCTCCCCATTTTGTTTTGAGTTTCCCGGGAAACAACCTCAACCTCGAGTTGAAAAGCAACACGGCATCACCGGGTGCAAGTTCTTTCTTTCTTAAGAACTTTTCATGATAAAGTTTGGTCCTCATCTTGTAAATGGAAGAATTTTCGAAGGCCTCAAGCCTAAATTCATCGATTTCATTCAAACAGAAAATCCTTTCTTTTCCCGACATCTCAAAGTCGAGATTGAGCTTCTTGGTGGCCCAATATGCCTTGTGAGTGAGCTCGATTGGAAGGTGACAAGACTTCCCAAATTCCATTTGATAGGGAGACATCCCCAATGGAGTCTTGTAGGCCGTTCGATAGGCCCAAAGTGCCTCATTGAGATGGCTTGCCCAATCTTTCCCATTCGTCTTCACCACCTTTTGGAGGACTTGCTTGACCTCTCTATTTGCAAGCTCGGCTTGCCCATTGGCTTGTGGGTGATAGGGAGTCGTCACCTTATGCTTCACTCCATGCCGTGTTAGGAGGCTCGTCATCCACTTATTGCAAAAGTGAGTGCCCCCGTCACTAATTAAGGCTCTTGGAGCCCCAAATCTTGTCAAAATATTCCTTTGAAGGAATTTAAGCACAATCTTCGAATCATTAGTCTTGGTTGGAATTGCTTCAATCCATCGTGAGAGATAATCAACTGCCAAGTGTATGTAGAGATTTCCTTCGGACATCACAAACGGCCCCATGAAGTCAATCCCCCAAAAATCAAACAATTCCACTTAAATAATTGCACTCATTGGCATCTCATCCTTCTTCGAAATCGAGCCCATATTTTGGCATCGTTTACATGTCTTCACAAACTCTTCACAACTTCTAAAAATGGAGGGCCAATAGAACCCGCTTTGTAGAATCTTCCCAGCGGTTCTATTGGAAGCAAAATGGCCTCCACACGGAGAATCGTGACATGCCTTTATTATTTTATTCCATTCTTCCTCCGGTACACATCTTCGAAGGATGGAGTCGGCACACCTCTTGAAAAGATAAGGCTCCTCCCATATGTAAAATTTGAGATCATGAAAGAACTTTTTCCTTTGATAGCTCTCCATCTCTACCGGTTTCACCTTGGCAACTAGGTAGTTGACAATATCCGCAAACCATGGAACTTTTTTTGAAGCCGACATGATTCTCTCATCGGGAAAACTTTCATTTATTGGCCATGTGTTCTCTTCTTCTTCCACATGTTCTAATCGGGACAAGTGATCCGCCACCACGTTCTCGCATCCTTTTCTATCCTTTATCTCCACATCAAACTCTTGGAGAAGAAGAATCCATCGGATAAGCCTTGGCTTCGCATCCTTTTTGGCAAAAAGATGCCTCAACACAGCGTGGTCGGTGTGCACTATTGTTCGGGCCCCAATGAGATAGGGCCTAAACTTGTCGAATGCGTAGACGACCGCCAAGAGCTCCCTTTTTATGGTGGTGTAGTTGACTTGAGCGGGATCTAAAGTCCTACTCCCATAGTAGATGACTCGGAAGAGTTTGTCCTTCTTTTGGCCAAGAGCGGCTCCTACCGCTATCTTGCTTGCATCATACATCACTTCAAAAGGCTCACTCCAATCGGGTGAGATAAGCACGAGTGCCGTGATTAGGGCCTTCTTCAATGTTTCAGAAGCCTGTAAACAATTAGCATCAAAGTCAAATTCAACGGCTTTTTCAAGTAAACGACAAAGAGGTTTAGAAACTTTGGAAAAATCTTTTATAAAGCACCTATAGAAACCGGCGTGTCCCAAGAAGCTTCTAACTCCCTTCTCATTTATTGGTGGAGGTAATTTTTCAATGGCCACTATCTTGGCCCGGTCCACCTCTAGACCTTCACCCGACACCTTGTGTCCTAGAACAATGCCATCTCTCACCATGAAGTGGCATTTCTCCCAATTGAGCACTAGATTAGTATCTTCACATCTCTGCAATACTTGTGTTAAATTATCAAGGCATATATCAAATGTATCACCAAACACAGAAAAGTCATCCATAAACACCTCCATGATGTTTTCAATCAATCCATGAAAGATGGACATCATACACCTTTGTAAGGTGGAGGGTGCATTACACAACCCAAACGACATCCATCTATACACAAAAATGCCATATGGACAAGTAAAGGCGGTCTTTTCTTGGTCTTCGGGAGCAATCATGATTTGATTGTACCCGAAATACCCATCAAGGAAACAATAGAATTCGTGACCCGCTAACCTATCTAGCATCTGATCAATGAATGGTAATGGAAAATGATCTTTCCTAGTATATGCATTCAACGCCCTATAATCTATACACATTCTCCACCCCGTTACCACTCTTGTAGCAATTGTTTCTTTATCATCATTCTCAACAATGGTCATTCCCCCCTTTTTAGCAACCACTTGAGTAGGACTAACCCACTCACTATCTGAAATAGCAAATATGATACTGGCATCAAGCAATTTTAGAACCTCTTTCCTAACAACTTCTTGCATAATAGGGTTGAGTCTTCTTTGATTTTGCACCTTAGGTTTATAATCTTCCTCAAGTAAGATTTTATGCATGCATATCGAAGAGTTAATGCCTTTAAGATCGGAGATTGACCATCCTATAGTGCTTTGATATTTTCTCAACACCCTCAACAATTTATCGCATTGTTCATCGGATAAGAGGGAATAAACTATTACCAGTTTTTGCTTGGCTTCATCAAGGTAAGCATACCTCAAATGTGTAGGTAGGGGTTTCAACTCCATGTCCTCTTTTGCTTTCAACTCGTCCTCTTTCTTTGATGTTTAGTCCTCGTTTCTTAATGGCAAGAACTTTGGCTTCCTCAAATAGGATTCCTGAAATGAATTTATCATAGAAACGGAATCACATAGACCAAAATCATCATTAAATAAAGAATTAAAGATAGAGTTAGAAATGCAAATCTCAAGAGGATCTTTTGGGCTTCTCAACTCTTCCTCCTTTATGCACTCATCCACCATTTGGAGCACTTTGCACTCCTCGATATTCTTTGCCTCTTCTTCGGGATGTGCAATCGCTTTTTGGAGGGAAAATGTGATTCTCTCCTCATTCACTCTCAAGGTAAGTTCTCCCTTAGCTACATCTATCAAGGCCTTACCTGTGTACAAAAACGGTCGCCCTAAGATGAGGGGAACTTCTTTGTCTTCTTCCATATCAAGAACCACAAAGTCCACCGGAAAGATAAAGTTGTTGACCTTCACTAGCACATCTTCCACCACACCCTTTGGGTATGTCAAAGAGCGGTCGGCCATTTAGAGACAGATGGTGGTAGGCTTGATCTCCCCCATTTTCAATTTCTTAAAGAACGAAAGTGGCATCAAATTGATACTCGCCCCAAGATCACACAAAGCCTTACCAACGTGATTTTCTCTAATAGTAACCGAGATGTTAAAGCTTCCCGGATCTTTCATCTTTGCGGGTAACTTTCTTTGCAATAGAGCACTATAATTCTCAGTCAAATTAACCGTCTCATACTCCTCCCATTTTCTCTTTTTGGAAATCGCATCCTTCAAGAATTTTGCATAATTTGGCATTTGTTGAAGTGCTTCAATAAGAGGGATGTTGATTTGTACCTTCCTGAAGATGTCGAGGAATCGAGAGAATTGCTTGTCACTCTTCACCTTTTGGAGTCTTTGTGGGTAGGGTATGTGCACTTTGTATTCTTCCGGCATCACCCTTTTTGGTTCTTCTTTCTCTTTCCCTTTTTCAAGGGCATCATGTTTATTTATTTTGGGACTCAATTCCTCTAGACTCGGTCCCTCATCTTTCTTCTTCTCACTTGGTTGCTCATCAACCTTTCCTCTGCTTTCCTCATCATCAAGCATCTCGGGGCCATCATAAGCGGTTCCACTCCTCAAGGTAATTGCCTTGCATTGATCCTTCGGATTCATAGTGGTATTGCTTGGGAAATTGCCTTGTTGATGTTGGCTTCCCAAGATAGTTGCAAATCGTCCCATTTGCTTCTCCAAAGTGTTAACTTGGTTGCCAATTGCTTCGACGGTATTTTCTAACTTCCCAATTCGTGTTTGAGAGTCTTTCATGTAACTCTCCGTCTTCCCCATGAATGCCATTAGAAGTTCATCCATCTTGGGCTTCTTCTCCTCATCAATTACACCATTTGTGACTGAGAAGCCCGGAGGTGGTTGGATTACATTGTTCGGGTTACCATAGGAGAAGTTCGGGTGTTGAGCTTTATTTTGATAACCCGAGTTTCCTCCATATTGGCCTCCGTATTGGGGTTTGTACCCCGGATTAAATTGCCTTGCTTGATTCGAGAAGCCTCCTTGTTGGTTCACATAGTTTACATCCTCAAATTGGCTTTGAGATGTCTCGGCTTTTGAGTTTGTAAAGGCCTCGATCTTTGAATTCAAGGTTGCTATTTGTGCTGCCACAAGCCCGAGTGCATCCGAACTTGAAGCAGAAGCCACTTTCTTTAGAATTTGGAGTCCCTCTCTTGTGGCCGGCCATTGAAAGGAATTTGAGGCCATTTCTTCAATAATTCTCAAGGCCTCTTCCGGTTCTCTTGCCAATAATGATCCACCCGCGGTCGCATCCATGAGTGTTCTCACTTCGTCTTTGCTTCCTCCATAGAAAATGCATACTTGGTGATCGGTTCCAAAACCATGTCCGGGGCACTTCCTTAGCATCTCCCTAAAGCGCTCTCACGCCTCATATAGGCTTTCTTCATCCCATTGTTTGAACATGGTGATCTCTCCTTTCAATTTGAGGGTTTTTCCGGGTGGGAAAAACCTGTGTAGGAACTTTGTCACCAATTCATCCCAAGTTTGAAATGTTCCTTGAGCATGGCTTAACCACCATGTTTCCGCCTTGTTGATCAATGAGAATTGAAAGAGTCAGATACGGATTGCATCATCCGGGACTCCATTCATTTTCATTGTCCCACTAACATTGAGAAATTTGCGGATATGCTCATGGGGATCCTCCATTGGTGTCCCTCTGAATTGGTTCTATTGGATCATTAGTATGAGAGAGGTCTTAAACTCGAAGTTATTGGCTTGAATGGGTGGTCCATTGGCCACCCCTTGATCAATGACGGGTTGAAAAAGATTCCGGATTGGTGCCTCCACATTTCTATTGTGAGCCTCCTCTTGGGCTCTCAATTGCTATTGCATCACCTCCAATTGTCTTTGCATTTGGGCAATCATCGGGTCTTGAACCAGTGGAGGTAGACCCGCCATCTTTCTCCGTCTACGTGCGTTGTTGTGGCGAACCGTTGCTTCAATCTCTAAGTCCAATGCAATAGGTGGTTCTCCTTGAGAACGAGTGTGCATACACTTCCTATCAAAAAGGACAAACAAATCAAAAACAACTCTTTACAATAAAACAAGTAAAAATGTCTAAAGTAATCCACTCAATCATTATCACAATATTGCATTTATCAAATTAATTCCGTTATTCCCCGGCAATGGCGCCAAAAACTTGACAGAGGCTCAGTTTACCTTTAAACCTACTGTGATTTATTTCAATATTAAAAACTCGTGTCAATGCCTACAAGTGTACAAGCATGTGATTGTAGATATGATGATATGAGGTCGATCCACAGGGAAATGGAATAGAAATTAGACGATGCAATTACCACGACGAAAGAAGAGCGAAATATCTAGGCGAACAATAAGTAGGTGGTGTGTTTTAACTATATTAAAATATCAAATAAGAACCAAAGACATAACATGTAAACATATATAATTATCAATATATTTTTCACTCAAGAATCAATACCAAACAAAGGAAGCTTTGGAGATGATAAATAAGGCGAAACTCTAGGACAAGGCTACACAATACTCATATTGACCTACAATGTGGAATTACATATACATTGCTGCAAAGTTCATAGATAGGAAGACCACAAATATAATAAGAGCATCTCTCGAATATCTCTTAAATTGCGAATGCGACAAAGATGGCTATCTATAACGCATTCTGAGGTCGCACCTATAAAAGGATCTAAGGGTCACATTTCCTTCCACATAATGACTTTCGACTAAGAAGACAAATATGTAGATTTGATCTAGGCATGCTTATGATCACGGGATTGACTAGATGCAAGTGATTCATACATGTGATGTTTGTGAGATGGCCAACCAAACAACATCATTCAAGCCCTAGCATAGATCAAAACCTTGACAAAGCAACAACACATATATTCATCCCAAATCAAAGATCAATATTCACATTGTTTCACCACATCCTAGAGTCCTAAGGCTCTAGCCAACCATATTCAAAGTAAAATCAAGATTACAAAAAAAAGGACAATTACCCATTCTAATACAAGTCAAAGAAGAGAGAAGAGGTGATAAAACCCAATGTAGAGTACTCCTTCTTCAATCCTATGGCTTGGATTCTCAAATGGATGGTTGAATCTTCAATCTTCTTCTTGATCTTCAATAATCCCCCTTCTTGATATTTCTCTTGTGTATTTTTCGTTCTAGGGTCGATTGGGGAGTAGTTCAAAATCCCCAAATGTATACATAAGTAATGGACTAATAATGGAGTGCCAAAAGTCAATTTTTGAAATCCGTCAAGGCGAAACGTGATCCCAGGTGATCGCGTTTTGGGATCAGGTTTGGACTGAAGAAAAACAGCTCTCTGAAGCTTGTACAGAGCGACCGAAGGGGTCGTGCTTTTTCATCGCGCTTGTTTCTACCTTGGAAGCGCGACCTGAAGTAGTCGCGTTTTTGGGTCGCGCTTCCCTTTGTTATGAAGTGCGACCCCAGGTGCTCGCGCTTTGCCGTCGCGTTCCAGCTGGAGAAAACACCGTCCCTGAAGTTGTCGAAGCGCGACCAAACGGGTCGCATTTTAGGGTTGCACTGGCGCGACCTTGAGGTGATCGCGCTTCATGGTCGCGCTTTGGCTTTTACAAGTTTTCTTTGTCTTTTCTCGTCTTTATGTACGCGTTGATCGATCAACTCACAACCTGACTCCTTTTGGCATTTGTTTTCCCAAAAACTCCCTAAATTGGTCATATTAAACCAAACAAAAGATTTAAACGATATTAACATTATTTACAACATATATACAGGATAATTAAGTGCAAATGCACGCAAAATGAGTGCAATTTATGCACTCATCACATCGGCTGGAGGATCGTTACTAAATCGAGGACCCGAAGAAGCCGTCACAATCATAGAGAAAATGGCCTCCAACGCCTATCAATGGCCGGGGGAGCGGGAAAATGTCCAAATCTTGAAAAAGATGAAAACTACAAACAATGATGCCATAGCCCTTATAGCCGCTCAGATGACTACTTTGAACTCGAAAATAAAGGCCATGGCTGCACCAAGACCGGAGCCTTCGATTATGCCCAACTTGGAGGAAACAAGCTTCGTTGGTCAAGGGAACTATGGGGGTTATCAAAGGCCTTTCAATCAAGGCTTCAAGCCTCAGTTTGGAGGACCACAAGGACAAGGTGGTAATCAATACCATCCAAGGCCACCTTACTCGAATCTATCCTACTCCAACCTGAACAACCATATCCAACCGCCTCCTGGATTTTCCATCACTAATGGAGTCATCGATGAGGATAAAAAGCCCAAAATAGATGAGCTCCTCATGGCCTTTATGAGCAAGACAGAAAAATACATGGGTGAGAGCCAAACTCGTTTTGAAAAATTGGAGAATCACGTGGGAACCATCGGTACCCAAGTGAATATGCTAGAGAAACAAATGAGTCAGCTTGCTACATACATAGGGAATCAACACCAACAAGGAAAATTCCCGAGTAATACAACCATCAACCCAAAGGAGCAATGTAAGGTTATACATGTGTTGAGTGTTGAGGCAAGGAATGATTTGGAGGTTTCTTGTGTAAATCTTGGTGAAAGAAAGGTTGAAAATGGATTGAAAACCAATGAAGGTGACTTCAGAGTGGAGAAAAAATTGAAGAAGCAAGCGTCAAATAAGTCATCACCGTCTTCTTTGCCTCCCATCCATGTTGTTGTCCCTTATCCTGAAAGAATGCAAAAGAATGAGTAAGAAGCACAATACAAGAAATTCTTAGAGGTATTTCGGAAAGTCCACATCAATTTTCCTCTTTTGCACATATTGCAAAGAATGCCAAACTACGCAAAAGTTTTTAAGGAAATGTTCGCAAAGAAGAAAAAGTTGGATGAGTTTGAAGTATTCAGCTTTACAGAGGAGTGTAGTGTTTTTCTTCAAGATCCGGGGAGTTTTGCTATTCCATGGAAAATTGGTGAAAAATTGATTGGGGAAACACTTTGTGACCTTAGTGAAAGTGTGAATCTTATGCCCCTATCTTTCTTTCATAAGCTAAATGTCGGGAAGTTGAAGCCAACAAATATTAGCTTGCAATTGGCGGATCATAGCACTACTCATCCTAAAGGAATCATTGAGAATGTTCTTGTGCGAGTTGATAAATTCATTTTTCCAGTTGATTTCTTGGTGTTGGATATGGAAGAGAATGAAGAAACACCACTCCTCTTGGGAAGACCATTTTTGAATACCGCAAGGGCCCTAATCGATATGAAGAAGGGTGAACTCACTCTTAGAGTTCGTGAGTTATCGATCGTGTACCATATAAAGAAGAGAAGAGAAATCCCCAAAGAAGAAGGGCACAAAGACCCAGAAGAGTATAAGGTAATTCGAGAAATCAAACCAAGCAAGTTGAACGGGCAAAAAAAGAGTGAAGAAGACATTCCCAAGAAATATTCTAGAATCTTCGACCCGGGCTTGGTTGCAAAACCTTGGAGAATTCAAAAAGGCACTCTTGCGTGGAGAAAGAAGCTACCACACCTCAATGGTTGACAATTGGCTTTTGGTAACTCCATCGAGCTAATGACGTTAAACTTAACGCTTATTGGGAGGCAACCCAATGTTTACTTTTTTCCTTTTATTAACTTTTTATGTTTTCTTAATTGTTGTTAGTTTCTTTTATATATCTTGTCATTTTTGATTTGGTTGTTTTGTGGTTTTTAATAGTTTGTTTAGTGTAGTGCAAAAGTGCAGGGGATAGGGCCAAAATTTCATCAAGTATGGAGCCCCAAGCACAGTGTGGCGCGATCCGGTGCCAGAGTCAGTGCGAGTGCGTTTGTATATAGAGGGTGCAAAACACCGTTGATCGGCGCGACCCGACCTAGAAGCGGACTGGCACAAGCAGCTCAATCGCGCCCCGAGGCGCGGCCCGATCGACGAATGGCCTGGCGCGAGCAGTGAAGTCGTGCCCCCTGGCGCGGCCCGACTGCCCAGCGAAGTCACGGCCCCCCAGTCGCGCCCGACTTACGGGTTTTTAAACCCCCTACCCCTTTCATTTCTTTTCACTTCTTCTTCTCGATTTCTCTCAATCCTCTCACACCCACACACAAAAGCATCACAATTTCATCTATTCTTCATTCCCACAAGCACTTTAACACTCAAATCCAAGGTATGGAGCCCTCTTTACTATTTTCTCCAATTGTTATGGTTAAAATTCATCATTTGGATTAATTTGGGGAATTTAGATTTTAGAGTTACAATGTGCTTGTTGTTGGTTGATATGTCCTCCTATCCATGAGCTTGAGTGAATTGTGTGAGAAATTTGGTTGTGTATGGTGGAATTTTGGTGTACCTACAACTAGGGTTCTCAGAAATTAGGTAAAATTGGGGAGAATTCCATTTTGATGCACAATTTACTTCTTGTTTGGTACAATTGATGTTTATTCTTCCCATAGACCACGAGCATATAGGAATTTTGTTTGGATTATGGCTTGGATTTGTAAATTTTTTATTTTCATGAATTATGGTGCTTGATGATTTGGGAAAATGCTATTGATATAGACCCATTTGCAATTTCAAGATGTTTTAGACCAAATATTTGTCTCATTATTGTCTATTATTGTTGGGAACCCAAATGGAAAGCATGATGGATTGATGAAGTATGAATAGGGATTATGGAGATCTTAGGGGATTGTGTGTGTCATTTGGAATTTTGTCCCTTTGATGAGCTTCATTTGTGCAATTACATGCCCCGTGATGTTTGATTGAGAATGATGCCCCTTATGCTAGCTTTTGGTGCAATTTTGACATGTGGAGTTGTGTATAGTTGAAGTGAATGTTGCTTGGGTGTAGTGAGTTGTTGAAGGGGTTGAAATTGTGTAAGTGGTAGTTTTACTTAAGTGTTGGCTCCTCATGGTCTAGAGTAGTGCCTACGTCTGTTATGTGTTATGTCCTTTAAAATATGTGTTTGATGGAATTGTGATTTGTTTATTCAAGGTATGGCTCGACGAGGTAGGGAGGCACGTCGAAGGAGACAAGTAGAGTCCGAAAGTAGTGAGGAGGAAGCTCGGGACTATGATGAGGGTAATGAAGAAGAGGAAGAAGAAAATGAGGAACATGATGATGAAGAGGCAGAGAACGATGAGGATAATGAAGGAGAGGAGGAAGAAGATATTGATGAAGATGAAGTAGAGGAGGATGAGGCCTCGTTTTCCCCCTTAAATTAGAATGGAGATCACCCAAGCGAAGTGGGAGTCCATTTACTAAAACATGAGCATAGAAAGAAATGGTTGAGACTGTCTAAACATTTTGAGATTAAGGCAACCAAGTTTGCGGACGACTGGGGTGGACACACGTGTTGGAAGGAGGATGGGTGACTTACCCAGTGTTAGTGAAAGAATTCTTGGCTACACTGAGAGTCAAGTCTACAGATGCAAATGGGCCCATTTGGTGCAAGTTTCGACTGGGAAACCAGAACTGGCGGTTTACTATGGCTGAGATGAACCGTATTTTTGGCACTCCGCGTGATGGAATCTTTAACTCGCACCCTACTTTCCACCTCGAGGACTTTTGGAGGCGTATCATGGACCCCGATCCCAGGATGGTCTGTTATGACTCGAGCAAGGCTAAGGCCTCCTACATCCAGAATCCGGTCTTCCGCTACATTCAGCGGGTCCTCTCATCCATAGTTCTAGCCCGTCATGAGAATAGTGGTTTCCACACTCAGGAAATCCACATAATATGGTGTATGTTGAAAGCGATCAACGTGGACTTTGTAGCTCATTTTGTCGACCAGTGCAAGAGGCAAGCTGTACCGGGTAGTGGAAAGATATGTATTAGGGGACTGATCACCCCAATTGCTCGAGCTTTAGATATGGACCACACCAATTATGTAGCTGTGCCCGGGTCCAGCAGGATCAACCTGCAGCACCTCCGTAACGCCCACATGATACGGTCGACCGCTCCACTTCCATTCCAATTTCTCTTGAAGAATTGAGTCCAGTTCCCTCTCCCTAATCCTACTCTCACCTCAATTACCACTTTTGAGGATCAATGAAACTGGATGATGAGCACACCAGAGCACCGCGCCCTGATGACTATGATTGATGCCAGTCCACGTAGGCCCCCTCAAGGGGAAGCATCTACATCTCAGGCGCCCAGGGCAATGAGGCGGTCTAGGGAGGATGTGCAGGAGGAGAGGTTCAGCAACATGAAAGGGATGATGACAGAGATGACGGCCAACTTGGGGAATATGCAGGTAGATATGACTTCCAGATTTGAAGATATGCGCACGGAGATGGATATGCATTTCACAGGGCTGCAAGAGAACTTTGATGCACGCTTCATAGGATTGCAGGAGGATTTGGGTGCCCGATTCACGGGCATGCATGAGGTGGTAGACACGAGGTTCTCCAACCTCCAGTCCCATGTCGATTCCCGCTTCATCGGGATCAGTGCTGAAATCTAGGGCCTGCAAGGAAATTTCAATACTTTCCAATCTGGTTTCAATAATTTTGCAGGTTACATGAGGCAGTGGACTGGACAGAGCTCATCTTCACATCGGCCTCCTCAGCAGTTTCAGCAGTACCCTCCATATCCGTATCCATATCCGTCCTATCCTCCGTACCAGCCACAGCAGCCGCCTCAAGACTGAGATCGCTCCGAGAACTAAGTTTACCTCTCTCAAAGGTCCCACAAGTCTTCCACCCAAACTTGACCTACTGTTGGCATGGTGCAAGTTTGGGGGAGGGGATATGCCAGTGGTGACTTGTTGAGCTCAAGCCTCTAGTTTCTCCTAGTTCTCTTGAACAATTTATGTTTTATGTTATTTGGATACTATGGTATGTTTATTTAGGAGAATTTGATAGCCCCGCTGATTTGTATGGATATATTTGATCGTTAGGATTTTATTTGGGCTATGTAATAAGTTATGCTCGGATTTGGGTGTGAATCTTGTTTCGATATTTTTATTATCTTTGAGCATTTATTTGTCCTCTTTGCATGAGTAGAGGAAAGTAGAATGAGATTGAGCATGACTAGGGATTTGTGTAACCTTGCCTATGATGATAAATTTGTGCAAATTTTTTTGAAAAATCATGCATAGAAATGAGTGATTGGTGATTAGCATATAGATTAAATTATGAAATTTTGGCATGACTTTCATAGTATGTGAGATTTGAGCCATATTACTTTTCATTGCTTGAGAGCCGTCTTCAACAATGCTAGCATCTCCAGAACTTGCTTTACAAACTCATATAGTTATGTATGTACTCAAAGAAACATGAAGAAGACCTAAGGCGGTTCTTGTTAAAACTTTTGAGCCTGGAATTTTCTTTTGCTGCTAAACACATCCTTTGTCTACCCTTTTTGAGCTATGATGGTTATAATTTTGTTGAAAAGCCAAGGGTAGTGAGATTGATGAAAATAGTAGGCCTGGAATGACAACAATGGGGGAGCATAAAATGTGAAGTGTTTCGAGAATGATGAATATGATTCTAGCCTTGATAAATTCAAAGTGAGTCCTTCTCCTAGAAGTAAAAAGGGAAACAATAGAGTGAAGATAGAAAAATGATAGAAGAAAAGAAGAAATGATCACTCTAGCTCTTGCTTTGAAAGTAAAGAAAAGTTTATAGGAGAAGTGAACCAAAAGTAGGCTAAGGATTGTCCGTTTTATGGCTACATTTTCCCCTAGAAAGTTTGTGGAGGGTAGAGGAAAGCTTTGTAGATTGCTTTACTTAGATTTACATTAGGAATGGGCTTGAGTTAGAGCCACTCTTCCCCATATTTTCCTACCCGTCCAAAGAGCCGAACGCTTCAACCCGAAAGACCTATGTGATTCTTGTTTCTAGCACATATTGTGATAATATTGAGTTATTTTGCAAGCCTATGGTTGCATGTTGGTATTGCTTGATGTTGAGTGAAAATATGCCTTTCTTGACCCCCGTGAGGTTTAATTGTGTGAATTCTTCAACTAAAAGAGGGGAGCCGATGTTTCATGATTTGATCTTTATGGACTTTGATCTCGTTTTCCTTGCATGAGCTTTAGCTATTTCTTCTGAGGCATCAAGGCTTAAAAATCCCATATGATTGTATCTTTCAATTCCGTGTGTTTCTATTTCTTGTTTTAGGACAAACAAGTGTTTAAGTTTAGGGGATTTGACACTGTCGTGTAATTTCAGGGCAAAATGGATTGGGTCGGGGCTTAAAGAAAGACAGTCGGCGCGACCCGGGTGCAGGAGCGGCGCGAGTGCACGTCCATGCAGAGGCCTCGAAAGCACGACAGATGGCGCGGCCCGACTCAGGCCAAGGAGGCGCGACCAACTCGGTCGCGCCACCCGGCGCGACCCGAGCCAGGCCCGGGACGGGGTCAGATAGGGCGCGACCGGGCGTCCATGCAGAGGCCCTGAAAGCACGGCGCCCAGCGCGGCCCGAGCCCTGATGGTCCGGCGTGACTAGCTCAGTCGCGCCCCCTGCGCGGCCCGACCGGGTGCGACTGAGCCCGTGTCGCGCCCCCTGTTCCGTTCTGATTTTTGACATTTTTATTTTATTTTCATTTTATTTTTATTATGCGGATTTGTGGAGGTATAAATACCCACCTTTGTTCAAACTAGGGTAACTGATAAGTCCATTTATTTCGCATTTTTCTGGGCATTTTAGTCGCTCTAAATGTCCTTTTTAGTGTCTTTTGTGTCGAAAAAGAACCAGGAAAGTGGTTTGGGCATGGCAGGAGTGAAATCTGGCGAAAGAGGCATTTTGGCCTTTAATTTAACTGAAATGGATGAAATGGGCATATCAGATGAAAATTGACCTGAGCAGAAGATGTTATGCCCACAGTACTCGCGCAGATTCGGAGGAGGCAGTGAAGAGGGCATTCCCGGAAAAAGCGGGATTCTGTTGAAAGAAGATAAAATTGGCGCCGTTGCCGGGGAGCTAATTTCCAGTGATTTTACTTTCCAAGCTGGTGTGCCTGGAAGTTGATGCCCAGGAGCTCTTCAGAAGAAACTCTATTGTACGATCCGGAGATAGAGAAGACTTTGAGGAAAAACAGGGCAGCAGTGAAGAGGGCACGACGAGCTACAAACAGACCTCGTGAGCCCACACCACCAGAAGATTAAGGAGACGAAGGGCACGAGGAAGAAGGACATTTTGAGAACGGCCATATCCACAATATGGCCGCAGCAAACGGAGAAGAAGACAATCGGACTCTAAGGCAGTTGGTTTTCCCAACCAACATGAATCTGCGCCCGATGGGCATTACACTCCCAGCAATAACTCAGAACTGGGACATTCATGCAAACTTTATCCAAATCTTGTCGAAGTTCCACGGAATGCCCGGAGAGGATCCACAAAGACACTTGCAAGACTTTGAGATGGTTTGCCAGACTCAACCATCTGACCATGGACGAGAGGAGTATGTGCGGTTGGTCTCATTCCCTTTCACTCTTTAGGATGGGGCACGGGACTGGCTGTACACATTGCCGACTGGCGCTCTGACCACATGGAGACAACTTCAACAGAAGTTTTTGGAGAAATATTTCCTAGCATCCAGAGTGCAAGAAATGAGAAGAAGGATATAGAGCCTGAAGATGGGAACTAATGAAAGTTTCTATGACTATTGGGGAAGATTCCAGGCGATGCTGGCGAAATGCCCACAACACCAGATTACTGAACATGACTTGATTCAGTATTTTGTCGGAGGATTGAGACCACATGAGAGGACGATCGTGAATGCCTCATATGGAGGGTCTATACTGAACAAGCAGCCTGTTGAAGCATTCAGAATTCTCATGGAGATGGCTGAAGACAACCGAGACTTTGGCGGAGAGGGCATTCGGGTTGTCAGTGAATCAGAGAGGGCACCAGACCAAGACAGCAGAATTGACACATTGTGTGACAAAATCGAAAAGATCTTGTCTGGTGTGAGCATGGCGAAAAAGCCCAGACCTTGTGGAGTATGCAAAAGTGTATCTCATTTTACTGATGAATGCCCCACTCTACAAGATGAAGTAGAAGCAGTAAATGCCATTGGTGGCCAGAATGGGCACTCCAGAAGATATGATCCCAATTCCCAGACTTATAACCCTGGCTGGAGAGACCATGAAAACTTCAGATGGAGAAGACCAGAGGATGGGCATCCTGCACGCCCATTACCGCCGCCAAAAGAGAAGAGAAAACAAAGGTTGGAGGATCTTGTGTATGCCATGGCTGAGGAGAATGAAAAATTTAAGCAAGAAACCCGAGCTGGTCTCTCACACATGAGCAAGCAAATCAATCAATTGGCTCAAGCCATGCACAAGATGAAGGAGAAAAATGGGAAGCTGCCTTCCCAAGTTGAAAACCCACGAGAGCAGGTGAATGCAGTAGCATTGATGAGTGGAAAAGAGCTTCCGGAAATGGTCAGACAGGTAGAAAAGAAGAACGATGTGCCCTTGGAAGAAGAAGCAGAAAAATTACCTGCAGAGGACGAGGCACAAGAAGTTGAACAGACTAATCCTATGCCCATCCCAGAAGTGAAGCAACCTGCCAAAGTGCCCATTCCAGAGAGACGGAAACCTCCCTTTCCAGGGAGATTGGCACAGAATAGGAAAGAAGAAGAAACTAGGGAGATGCTAAAAGTATTCAGCAAAGTGGAAATCAATATTCCACTAATTGAGGCAATCAAACAAGTGCCGCGATATGCCCGGTTTCTGAAGGAACTTTGCACAAGAAAGGTGCGATTCAATGATGATGCAAGGTTCCTAGTTGGGGAAAATGTATCAGTTGTGATACAAAGGAAGTTACCCAAGAAGTGTGATGATCCAGGGATGTTCATGATTCCCTGCATTATCGGAGATAAGAAAGTTGAAAAGGCCATGCTGGATTTGGGAGCATCAATCAACGTAATGCCCCTGTCGGTGTTCAAAGAATTGAAGATTGGACCTTTGAAGGAGACCCGTGCGGTTATTCAGTTAGCTGACCGATCTAATGTTTATCCAGAAGGCCTGATCGAAGATATATTGGTCAAAGTAGACGAGCTTATATTCCCAGCAGATTTTTATGTGCTTGACATGGGCACAGCGACTTCAAAATCTTTAGTTTTGTTGCTAGGAAGGCCTTTCATGAAGACAACTCGTACCAAGATTGATGTGGACAAGGGTACACTGACGTGTGAGTTTGATGGGGAGAAGGTGACGTTCAGCATTTTTGAAGCCATGAAGCACCCCCCAGATATAGAAAATTGTAATTTTGTGAACACATTTCATTCCCCGAGCCGTTCTACTTTATCCATGATGAGCAGCAGAGAGCCGTTGGAATGGGCATTGTGGGATGGACTGACTGACCAGGATGTCCCGGAGGAGGATGATGACATAAGGGATGGAATTATGATGTTGTACTCATTGGAAGAAATTCCATATGGATGTGTGGACTATGGTGTGCCTATTCGGAGAAATGATGACAGGATAATGCTTTCTATTGTAAGAGCGCCCACGCTGGAGTTGAAGGCATTGCCAAGGCATTTGAAATATGCCTACTTGGGAGATAATGAGACACTCCCAGTGATAATTAGTGCGGGGTTGAATCAAGCTGATGAAGACCACCTATTGAGATTGTTGAGACTGTACAAAGAGGCAATCGGATGAACATTGGCTGATATAAAGGGTATTAGCCCAGCGGTTTGCATGCACAAAATATTGTTGGAAGATGATGCAAAGCCCGTTCGTGATCCATAAAGAAAGCTCAATCCGGTGATGAAGGATGTGGTGCTAAAAGAGATAATTAAGCTTCTGGACCAGGGCATTATATACCCAATTTCAGACAGCAAGTGGGTCAGTCCAATCCATGTTGTGCCCAAGAAGTCGGGCATTCAAGTTGTAAAAAATGGGAAAGGAGAGCTTGTGCCCACACGACTGCAAACTGACTGGAGAGTTTGCATCGACTACCGGAAGCTGAACATGGTCACGCGGAAGGATCATTTCCCACTTCCGTTCATTGACCAGATGCTAGAAAGACTTGCAGGAAACAAGTTCTTTTGTTTCTTGGATAGATACTCAGGATACATGCAGATTGCAGTAAGTCATGAGGACCAGGAGAAAACAACATTCACGTGCCCATTCGGCACGTTTGCCTATCGCAGAATGCCCTTTGGCCTCTGCAATGCTCCGGGCACATTTCAACATTGTATGATGAGCATATTCTCCGACCTACTTGAGAACTGCATTGAAGTATTCATAGATGACTTCACGGTGTATGGAAGCTGCTTTGATCAATGTTTAGATAATCTGGAGAAGGTGTTGCAGCGGTGTGTGGACAAATGCCTAGTGTTGAATTATGAAAAATGCCATTTCATGGTCAGAGAGGGCATTGTACTGGGCCACGTGATTTCTGAGAGGGGCATTGAGGTCGATAAAGCCAAAGTGGATATAATTGAGAAATTGCCATACCCCACTTCGGTGAAACAAGTGAGAGGCTTCCTGGGGCACGCTGGATTCTACAGGAGGTTCATAAAAGATTTTGCAAAAATTGCCCAGCCCATTACTCATTTGCTGCAGCAAGATGTCCCGTTTGATTTTGATAAAGACTGCAAAAGGGCATTCGATACCCTGAAAAAGCAACTGGTCACAGCACCAGTTATTCAACCACCAGATTGGGGAATGCCCTTTGAGATTATGTGTGACGCCAGTGGCTACGGTGTGGGCGTTGTATTGGGTCAGAAAAGAGGAAAAGAAAGTCATGTAATTTACTATGCTTCCAAAACTCTGAATAGGGCACAGTGTAATTACACCACTACTGAGAAGGAGCTGCTAGCAGTAGTTTTTGCATTCGAGAAGTTTCGGTCCTATCTCTTGGGAACGAAGAGCAATGTCTACATAGATCATGGTGCCCTACGGTACTTGATGGCCAAGAAGGAGATAAAACCGAGACTAATTAGATGGATCCTGCTCTTGCAGGAGTTTGATGTTGAGATAAAAGATAAGAGTGGGGCACAAAATTTGGTAGCAGATCATCTGAGCCGAGTGCTGAATGAAAAAGGCAATGAAATGCCCATTACGGATCATTTCCCTGATGAGCATCTGTACTCAGCACGGGGCACACGAGAGCCCTGGTATGCAGATATAGTAAATTATTTAGAGTCAGGAGAGCTACCAATTGGGTACTCGAGGTACCAAAAGAATAAATTGAGACACAAGAGCAAGTTTTATGCATGGGATAACCCTTTCTATGGAGGAGATGTGCTAATGAAATCATAAGAAGATGTGTCCCTAACAATGAAATTGAGGAGATTTTGAAGCATTGCCATAACTTTGCTTGCGGAGGGCATTTCGGACCAAACCGAACAACAAGAAGAATTCTGGACTGTGGGTTCTTTTGGCCCACGATTTTCAAGGATGCCCACAACGTATGCAGGAGATGTAATCAGTGCCAGAGAGTTGGGAACATCACAAGAAGGAATGAAATGCCCATGACACCCATCATACCAGTGGAGATTTTCGATGTTTGGGGAACCGGGGGGTGGGTGATAGGTTAGGGGTTTAATGGACGAGGAATCACCTTTAAACCTAATCTGAACGGATGAATAAGGAGACGTAGTGAGGAATCCGGTCTCCATAACTAGGTGACTTAATTGTGTAGGAAAATCGCTGTGCCCATGATCGAGTGAGTATAAGTTAAACTGGATTCTAGTTCAAGTTCCGGAACCTTTTATTATTTGATATTTCTCTAGTTTCTTTTTGCAGATTTAATTTCATTGTTGTGACCACGATACCAAAACCCTTATTTTTGTGATTGGTGACTCGAAAGTAAGATCGCATCAGCTCTCTATGGGATCGACCCTTACTTATAGCTAGCTACGCTCGCTGTGGGCACAGGAGCATACAAATTCATTTTGAGCGCGAAACGACCGCGCGTCAGTAACAATTCAATTTCTAGCCCCCAAATTTAGAAACTTAGACTTGGAGAGAAAAATTTGCAATACAAGCTTGAAGGTTGTGAAGATTTTGGAAGAAAAAGTGAAGTTTGAAGATTGTTTCATCCCTTTTCGGGTTTACTCTTATCTATGATAATGATTTTCTTCTTCTTTGTCTACTTTTGTCTTATTTTATTCTTAAGCATGTCTAGCTAAATTTTGTAATCCTAGGGTGATATGATTTGACATTAAATGATTGGGTGGATGGATGAAAAAACATGTTAATCCTCTCTCTTTGTATTTTCCATGAATCAATGGTTTGATTTTATCTAACTAAGGTTGGCCTCCTTGAGTTGGATTTTATGTTGATTATGTTTTGAGAAAAACTAATTAGCATTAGGAGTTGATTTATGGGACCTATTAGGTATTAAATGAGAATTTATGTCTAGTTGGATTTTAGGTTGATTAATTGTGCTTGAATTTGAGGAAATTGGAGTTTAGTCCTAGAGATAGGAGAATTCCCTTTTGTTCAATTAACTCTTAGAAACTCAAGAGAGTCTAGGATTATTTTTGGAATTAATCTTGAGCGGAATTAGTTTGCTTTCTAATCTTGAAACCCATTGTTTGTGTTGATGAATATCACCCTAGGATCTTTCTCTTTCATTTGTTACCCCTTTTTAGTGGATTTGTGATTGTTTGAGTTTAATTTAGTTTATTTTAACAAATTGTTAATTTTCATGCTTAGAGTAAAAGAAAAACCAAATTCAACCCATGATTTTGTGATGCTTGACTTGTAAAACGACATGAATATGGTGCTTGCATGCCTTGGATTATCTAAATTCCCTGTGGATTCGACCCCGATTTTCCTTGTACTACAATCTACTTGTATACTTGCAAGTTAAATTTGGGTATTAAAACTCTTAGTAGGAAAAATTTCCCATCATGCACTAAGTGCACCATCAGACGCATTGATCGGGTCAATGTGTTGACCGGTCAATGCTGGAAAAACGCGTGTTGACCCGGTCAATTCCACAAAAAAAATCATTCAAAATCAGTATAAACCGTAATATATACTAAAAAGTATCACTCAAAAACCTAAAAATATCACTTGTATCCTCAAAAAGTATCGGCTGAAATAAATAAATTAAAAAACTCGTCAAAATCAGTACTAACCGTAACACTAAAAAGTATCAGTCAAAATTCAAAAAGTATCATCTGTATCATTAAAAAAGTATCACCTATTTTACCATTTTTCTGTTTTACGGGTTGACCGGGTCAACACGCATTAACCCGTATTTGACCCGATCAAAAGCGTTGACCGTCTAATATAAGCTTATGTACATTTAGTGCACGCAAGTTTTTGCCCATATATATAGGTTATTGATATAGAGTAGTGGTACTCTCCGTCCCATAATTGAAGCTAGTCTCTTATGCCTTTTTAGGTTGTTCTAAAATCATAGTTCACTTTTTTTTATTTGATATGCATCACTAAGTGCACCATCAGACGCATTGATCGGGTCAATGTGTTGACCGGTCAATGCTGGAAAAACCCGTGTTGACCCGGTCAATTCCACAAAAAAAATCATTCAAAATCAGTATCAACCGTAATATATACTAAAAAGTATCACTCAAAAACCTAAAAATATCACTTGTATCCTCAAAAAGTATCGGCTGAAATAAATAAATTAAAAAAACCGTCAAAATCAGTATTAACCGTAACACTAAAAAGTATCACTCGAAATTCAAAAAGTATCATCTGTATCATTAAAAAAGTATCACCTATTTTACCATTTTTCTGTTTTACGGGTTGACCGGGTCAACACGCATTAACCCGTATTTGACCCGATCAAAAGCGTTGACCGTCTAATATAAGCTTATATACATTTAGTGCACGCAAGTTTTTGCCCATATATATAGGTTATTGATATAGAGTAGTGGTACTCTCCGTCCCATAATTAAAGCTAGTCTCTTATACCTTTTTGGGCTGTTCTAAAATCATATTTCACTTTTTTTTTATTTGATATGCATTAAATTTTCACTATACTCTCATTTAACTTTTTTTTTTAAATTAACAATAATTTTATTTTGAATGAATAAGTAAGAGTATAGTAGGAAAATTTAATGTAATTTTATGTTTCCAAATACGCTAAATAATAAAAATTGAAAGAGGACTACAATTATGGGATGGGGGTATTTATTTTATTCATTACTAATATACTATTGTTCATGTAGATGTATAGTTTGCATTAAGTATTTAAATAATTGTCAGAGAAAAATAAATATAAACATACTAGGACGATTATTTTATAATTATATTGTTTATTCCAACGATTTTATTAATTCTAGTGAAAAATATAATTAGTCTGTATATATGAAAAGAACACTCAAAATATAAATCATGAGATACGATGCTGAGGCTTTCCATTTTATACTTTTATTTAATATTTACCACGTTTCGTAATTGTAATCTCTTATTCCTTTTTAAATGTTCCAAAATAATACTTCAATTTCTTAATTGAAATTCTATCAAAATATTCTTTTATAAATATAACCCTATTCAATAGTCTTTAAAAATACATTTTTCATCTTTCATTAATAATGTAGTCAACATAATTTTCGTGAGATGCATGTATGATTAACCTTCCCTCTACCATTTAGAGCCGAATTTGGGTTTTATTATGGAAAGAAATTGACGTTTTATGTTGGAGCAAAATTCAAATATTTTTGTTGCATAAGTTAATTTCTGAATTCTTTGTTAATCCATACATATATTAAGACAAAATCGTGTGATAGACAACAGTTCTTGTATAAACCGTTGTCTATCACATGATTTAACAATTACATTTTAGACAACAGTTTGTGTATAGTAAACAACAATAGTGGCATTTATTGTTGTAAAATTTCTTCTTCTTCTTCTTCTTCTTCTTCTTCTTCTTCTTCTTCTTCTTCTTTATTTTGCATTTTCCACACCTGTTTACAACCGTTGTATTTTAACAATTTTTTGCAATCTTATTAATTATTTTTTTTAGTTGGAAATTTGAGATTTGTAACATTTTTTATTTTATTTTTTAATGCATAGGTAGAGGATTTGTAGTATTCTACACTTGTCGCCTAAAAAAATAGCTTTCATATGTGTTGCACTATAATAATTAGTATTTCTCTCGTACATTGCACGGATTTAAATTAATATTTATAAATTAATATTTTAACTTTTGAACATAACCACATTGTAATTGAATGAGAACAATATTATGGGTCTCAAATATAATCAAAATATTTATATATGATTATATAAATATCATATGGTTGGTTAGATGTCTTCTTCACATATCCTATAATTATATTTAACATTTGAAAATATATAAATATATATGCAACTTTATAAAATATCATAACATTAGTTAAACTAAAAAAAATAATAACCATAATTAATTATTGGTATCATTTTATTAATTTTCAAAAGAACAAAACTAAAAATTGTAGTGGTCATTTTTCGTTAATTCGATATGTTGGCCCAAAAGGGTTGAACAACGTCGTTCAATCAATTTTCCAATAGAAAGCAGTCAAATTTTAAATTTGAATTAACGTTGCAGTTCCACCTTATCCGGAATTGATGAGGTCAAAAGAGTTGGCACGTCCTTCAACCGCTTCCGAGATCTGCGTGAACCCTAGCTACTATCTCCACTTTTAAAAGGAGGCCCCTCTCCTCATTTGACGACTACGCTGAAATACCCGCAAGCTTCACATCATACCCTAAGTGCACTAAGTTCACGGTTTTCTGAATTAATTCCACTCTGGCGATTCAACATCCGGGCTTCTTTCCTACATTCTTCCAGGATCGAACGACGTTCTCTCTGATTTCTAGTCACATTTTGGCTGGAGATCATCGTTATTTAGCCATTTATTATTCGATTATTTGATATTTTATCTCTATCTACTCTTCTTCTTTTCCCGACTTGAGCGTTAGAGGCCCAACGATCGTCACTCCCCGATGGTCTTTGGCTCTTAAGGTGTTTTCTGGTTTTGTTTCACAGATTGACCGCTGCTTCGGACTGATACGATTAATTGTAGATTTCCAGATCTACAAAAATAAAAGATGATATTAATTGAACAAAATACATAACTCGAGTTATAAGAAATAATTATGCCCGATATAATTTTGTTGCATTGTTTTATATCTATGTTGTAACTTTTAATCTAGCAATCATAATTCAAATTGTTATTTTTTTGGTGTACTAACACGCTATTTATTAACAAATAAGTGAACTACAAGTGCACGACGTTATTATAATACTTAGGTGACCAAGAGTATCGTATCCCACAAGGACTGCTGCTTTCACGTTCTTAAACACAAATACCTAATTAATATCTAGACACTTAATAAGTAGGTAAAAATGGAATGAAATAAAATAACACAAATAAAAATAGA
This sequence comes from Perilla frutescens, assembly GCA_026008535.1. Lineage (NCBI taxonomy): Eukaryota > Viridiplantae > Streptophyta > Magnoliopsida > Lamiales > Lamiaceae > Perilla > Perilla frutescens. The sequence continues at coordinate 44,265,144 of BRKX01000010.1, read as the reverse complement.
GAATGAAATAACTGAACTAATTAATTAAACGAAACCTAAGCTTTAGGAAAACTGGATTATTAATATCAATTATTAACATTCATTAACTCTTACAACTCAACTTCTATCTTTAATCTATCAATGGTGGGGAATCACTAGTTTGTTATTAGACTGCTTTTAAAGGCATAAGTCATAACATAGATATAATGAGCAGCACTTCATTGCAGTCGGTTCTTCACACATGTCATTACTCTCAATCTAGTACACGAAGATTTATTCAACCATATGTGATATTTGTTCACTTGGTCGGTCTTTCTAAGCACACAAAGATTTATATCTTTCTATCACTAATTCTTCTCTGGTGAGTACTTTAAATTAATGACTAGCATGCATAAATGGTGATCAAGCATCCATACAAGATATAAATAAGCTCATAGAAAATCAAGCACCGAAAGATAGCAGGAAGAAAGTAATTAAATCATATTATAAGATCCATAACATCCAATCTCAAAAACCTAACTATGAATTTAGCTAGACATAATTAAATAAACAATAAAAACTAGAGTATAAGTGTTCATGATCAGAAGAACCGAATAACACAGAGAAATCTAGTGGTCTTGTCTCTTCTGCAGTAGCACTCCATCTCTAGTAACCTTGTCAACTCTTCTCGAGTAGGCGGCAAACTTCTATCTTCTTCTCCTCTCTTTTGGTATGAGGCGTTCTTCTCTCATGTATCAAAGTGAGAGCTTTTATATCTAGGTTTAAAATCCTGAATTGGAGATAAAAAATCACATTCCCGCGGACCCGCACATATGGGTCGACCCAGAGCCCTGTCTTTGCACAAGGTCGACCCAAGCCTTAACAAATTATACTGGGCCGGGTCGACCGACACTTTCTGGGTCGACCCAAGCCATTTTCGCATTGGGCTTCAGATTTTTTCGGATTTTGATCATTTAATCCAGTCCATTAGGCTTTTATTTAGTATTTAATTAAGCCTAAGAGCCTAATTAAATCCCTCTTCAACTCTTCTTGGCTGTATTTAACCGTTTTGCTTCAAATATACAATGAAATCACAACTATTACTGCAAAACTAGCAAACACATCAAAAACTCTAAATGATAACATTATAAGCACAAAAGCTATATAAAATATACAACTTCATACATTAAACACCATCAATTTATAACCAAAAGTTGTGTAAAATACACAACTATCATGTACCAATGATTTTTTAAAACCTTAAAGAGATTTTAATAAATTTTGTCATAATCATTTTTGTTCCATATTGTTACCTACTAATTCATGTAACTATTCTCCTAAAAAATCATGTAGTTATCATTCTTAAAATATTTTACTTCATGCAGCTATTTTTTGTCACCTAATTACTACAATTACATATTTTAGTTTTACTTTAGCCACTGCAATATTTTAGTTTTTGTGGAATTTTTGAAAGTCGAATGAGATCCAAAGTGGTGAGAGTGAGATGGGGGAAGAAAAAAATCAAAAATGAAGAGAATTGGAGAAGCTTTTCTGCAACACCGTTGATGTGGTCTGCGTGAGGGAAGAGCTAAGAGAGAGGGGATATAGATACAATGGGGAAAGAAGATGGGGAAAATTGAAGGTGGGTCATACATCTTTAAAATATAACTAATGAATTATTATTTTATAATAAAAAATAAATTAATGAGTCCCATAGCACTATTTTAAGGGAGGGAGAAATCTTGAAAAAATATTAGTGGAATCAAGCAACACTTATCAGTTATCAATATACCATTATATTTATTCTGTTTTAATTTTTAATTTTGATACCATTTTTTATTCATTTATGATCTAACTTCATTTTTATTTGGTCCAATTCCTTTTGATTTTAGTTTAAAATTTTATTATTTTGAGTTTTGAGTTCAATTTTGATGATCTTAGTATAACTTATATTATTTTTTGAATTTATATTTATGTATAATATAGTGATTTTTAAATGTAAAAATGATATAATTTCATTAAAGAAAATATGTTGTACTAACAAAAAAAATCTCACGCGTATAAAAAGACGGAAACTAGATGCAAAAAGGGTGGCAATCATCCCTTTCTCTTATTATTTTTCTTTTTTTTAGTGACGCAAAAAATATAACATTGAGTTCATTCCATCACAAATTAAGCATTATGTAGGTCCCTTAAAGAAAATTTCTGGTTCCGCCACTGACCATGGTATAGAAATTAGTATATGTCTTTCAGAATATATTAAATGGCTGCAATTATAATGTGGATGCAGTATAAACTAACTCTTCAAATTTTCCCTACAATAGAAAGAAAAGAGGTGAGAAAAGAAATAAAGAAAGTCTGTAAAATTCTCCAGCTATTTTCATAAAGAAAAGACGGGTTTTTTCGTTATTTCGTACTTCTTGAAGTGAGAATATTAAATTAAAAAAAAAAATATTACGTTGCAATCGCAATAAAGTGACTGAGATTTTATCTCAGGGAATGTTTGAAGATCAAAAAACAATATATATAATATATAATTAAGTGTATGGATGAGCCAATCATTTGTACTGGGTTACATTATTTAGCTGGAGTTAAATTTATATACTACACAATAATTAATTAATACTAATAAACAATAATTTATAGTACTCGGTATAGTGTACTGAAAAGAATATTTTTGTTACTTAATTCAATAATGGAAAATAAATCTTAATTATACTTCATCTCTACCCCAAATTAACGCTCTGTTTACCTCAAACAAATTAAATTTGCCATGAACTTTCATGTCTAACTTTTCTATAGCCCAATAATACTCATCAATATAGTTTATTATGAAAAAAATGAACTCCTTTTTGCTTTTGCTTAAAGATGATTAATTTACGATGCCGATCTTTGTCGCTCTATTTATATAATAATGGGTATTGAGCTAATATTATAATACTTAAAACAAAATGAAACGAGAGAGAGAGAGAGAGAGAGAGAGAGAGAGAGAGAGAGAGAGAAGCAATAATAACTAATTTAATTATTTGTTAGTGGATGGTGAGATGGGAAATATTGCTTTTCAAATAGTCTTGATATTAAAGAAAAGTTAGTTGAGTTGAAGGTGACCAAAAAAAGCCATTTGAGTACAAAAGTGGCCAACTTCTTGCCTACTTCTACTTCCTTCATTCCAATAAATACGTATGTAAATCCCAAATATTATGATATTAATCAACTGGCCATAGCCAGTTGAGTTAAATTTGTATTTTAAAATATTATGAGGATCTTTTTAATTAATCGAAATCATTATAATGTTCATTAAATCGAGCTTAAGCAAAATATATAGCTTTAAATCTGATAATTAATTTGGTAGTGTGATTTGATACGGGGCTGTTGAATTTGGGATTTCTTGTTTTTCAACTATGGAACATTCGGAACTGAATAATATTTATTTCCAATTTTCTTGAAGAATTTACATTTGTATGTATAGACTATAGAGATACCAATAAAAAAATGGTCTACAGTAGTTTTTTTATTCCACAAGTATACCTGTAGGTCAGTTTCTTGGTTGCAGAAAGTAAAAAATAAGCATATTATACCTTTCATCGCCATCATGAATCATCATGAGAGAGAGAGAGAGAGAGAGAGAGAGAGAGAGAGAGAGAGAGAGATTAGAAGAACGCAAAAGTTGAACGACAGGGGGGGAAGAGGAAAATAAAGTTGCAATATTTTGCAAGCAAGAATCTAACTCTAAAGCTCGACATTCAACAACACACACATACACACATTCTAGGAGGTAGAAAGTTGCACATACTTGAAAAAGATTCTGAAAGAAAAGAGACTAGATTACGAAGGAAATTAGAAGCATGCTATTCTACATTAAGAAAGAGGATGGCTAGAGTTCTAGAGAGAGAAAGTTGTTCGCATTTTTACAAGTGTATGCACCCTAGTGAGAGAGATAGGTGTAGATATAGGTGGTGCAGTTTTCTGGAAGGCTTCTGAAGGTTGGAGAAATAGTTTTAAGGTGATTGTCTTTTTAATGTGAGTGAAAAACTGCATGCACTCATATACAATCTCTTGGGATTAGGCCTTTTCTGCCTTCAAATGATGAAAAAGTATGTTTTTTTTTTTCTTCTTCTTGTCAAGATTTTATTTTCTTTGTTGTTTAGTAGGATTTTGATTTCTGGCCCTTTAGTTCTTTTCTTGATTTGTAATGTTTTCATGAATCAGTGAGTTGGGACTTCTGTAAAATTGTATGGATCTCTCTCTCTCTCTCTCATGTGTGTGTGTGTGCCGTGTGTTGGGGTTGAATGGTTGTGTATGCCAATAGGATATAGTGAAGATTATTATCCTGTCTTAAATTCTTGAAAATCTTTGGGAGTAGAGACATGTAACTAATTAATCTTGTCTCTTTCCCAAATAATCCATTATTGTCCCTTTCAAGATGTCCAAAAAACGCATCCCACTACAACTACTATAATTTGATCTAAATTCTTTTCCTTTCTCACAAACTTGTCTACAAACTTTTCTTGAAGATTTCTTCTGCCTATGAATGAGAACGTTGTAAGTCTTATTAATGAATGAAGATTGCTGCATGAATTACTTTGCAAGGAATATTTTCCAACCACATCTATTTTATCTATATATCTTGCCTAAGGTCTCTTTGATCTGTTGTTCTGTTTTTTGTCCTGGTTTTTTTCATTCAATGATCCTCGATCGTTTTTACAGACACAGTGAAGAAGTAACAACTGGGGGCTCGACCCAACTATTAGGACTAGCAAAACTGAGAGAGCTAATTTGATCTGCATCATGCTTCTTGTGTAGGGAGGAACAGTAATGCTGAGACAATGGGAAAGAAGGGAAGCTGGTTTTCGGCAATCAAAAGAGCTTTCACACACGACTCAAAGGATAAGACATCTTATGTAAGAAACTTAAATATGTTCTAAGGAATCATAAAAGAGTGTCATTGATTGATTCCACTATTGAATGTGTCATCTCTTCGCTTTCGTCTCTCCCTTCCCTACTTTTTTGATTAGCTGATATCTTCTTGAGATTAGCATATGATTTATCTTAATCTTTAGAATTGCATCATAATATTAAGGATTTGTGTTCTTGTTTAAACATTTTGGAAGCAATATAAGTTGTTAAGATCTCTTAGCAACTACTAAGCACATGTTAATATGAGGTGAATTCATCGCCATGTATAGTAAGAAACTTAACTAGCATAAGCCATTTGTAGGGATCAGACAAGAGAAGCAGTAAAGAAAAGAAGGCAGGTAAAGGAATTTTACAGCATGGTGAAACCAAATCATTGATATCTCGGTTCAGAGAGCCGAGTAGCATTGAGAAGATATTAGGGGAAGCAGATCAGCTCCTAGTTAGGCCTCCTACATCTTCAGCAGAGACGAAGATCCCACCGGCTTCACTTTGGAGGCCGGCCTCTCCAGCAGCTGTTTTATCTCCAGCTGCTTCTCATAGAGCTTCTTCCCCTAATGGTGCTTCTCAAAGAGTTTCTTCTGCTAGGTTTACTTCCCCGAGGGCAGTTTCTCCGAAGGCTGTTCTTCCCCCGACTTTTACTCCTGAGGCTGCTTCTGTGAGGACTCCTTTGCCTCCTAAGGCCAGCCAGAGCCGCTGGGAGATTAGGTACGTGCAGAGGCCAGAGACGACTCTGAGAAACCAGCATCGGTCAGCAACTATGATCCAGGCCGCGTTTAGAGGCTACTTGGTATGGAACATATATAACTATTAGTCCTCATTTTGATCTTCAATATTCTATCTCAGAAAAAGAAAATGGACTAGTTTACATGAATGCTTAGTTTTACTAGAAAAAAAAAATCAGCATAGATTCTTGTCTATTTGGATAGTTGCTGCTAGTATGTGACAAGCAATTGGGTCATTTGATACAGATAGTAATGCTGTCACATATGAAAATGCAGGCAAGGCGGAATTTCAGAGCTTTGAGAGGTCTAGTGAGGCTTCAAGGAGTGGTGAGGAGCCCGAATGCACAACGACAGACAATGAATGCCATGAAACAGATGCAGCTACTGGTGAGGGTTCAGACACAGATTCAGTCGCGACGAATACAGATGTTAGAAAATCAGGCACTCCAACATAAAGCATATGGGAACAACAAAGAAGTGGATAGTAACTTGAGCAAATGGACCTTGAACCAATTGGTGAGTAAATCAAATGATGCAGTAGCTAGTTTTGTTATGGATATAATCAAAATGCTTGCTTCTGATGTCGGGAATGGTGTCTTGTTAGCCTGAGTCGGGTTACAACGAAGATTGGGATCATAGCTTGCTAACAAAAGAAGAAATAGAAGCTCGGCTACAAAAGAAATTCGAAGCAGTCATCAAAAGAGAGAGAGCCATGGCCTATGCATACTCACACCAGGTAAAATTAACTTTTGAGGACATAAAAAAACTAATATGTTAAAAAAATCATAATAACCATGTATGAATTATGAAGATGAATGCAAGCAAGGTATTAGAAGTCATCTCATTTTGCTTATGGCCTTGCTAGTTATGGAAAGATCATCGAAGATCAGCAGAAAGTGGTCCAGACATACGATCGAACGGGCTCCCCTGGTGGTGGAACTGGCTAGAGCGGCAGCTCCCACCTCCATCAATTGTTGATCCACCTATCCAAGCTACTCATAAAACTCCTCCAAGGCCCATCTCAGAGCAAAAGACGAGGCCTCAGCCCCTCTCCTCATCAAGGTCTGCAATCCCTGCTAAAGCCAAGTTGCAGTTTCAGACAACACCTCCAACGGTAAACAACACCTACAACTCAAGACCAAGACGGAGCACTGCTACCTACGACTTCCCATTGAGAGACGACGAAAGCCTGACGACATGCCCTCCATTCTCAACTCCAAACTACATGACACCTACTGCCTCTGCCTCAGCTAAGGCAAAAGTGAGAGCAAGCAGCAACCCGAGGGAACGGGTTCCGGGGACTCCGGCCAACGACTCCAAGAGGCGCTTTTCCTTCTCTTTGACGTCGAATATTGGATCTTTCAAGTGGAACAAAGGGACTACCAAAGATTCAGCCTCTCACAAACAGACTTCTTCTCATTTTATGGGAGGAGATATGAGCGTCGATTCCACCGTCTCGATGCCGGCTGCTGTTGGGAGAAGGCCATTTAACAGATTTGTGTGATGTTTAATTTCTTTCTGGATTTCATTATGTACGTATTTTGTGAGCTGAGTGTGTTTTTTCATACTTGTTAATTTGAGTGTATGCATGAGTGATCTATTTGCTACTGCACAGCCATGTAAAATAATGGATCGGAGATTGTTTGTATTTTTAAGAAATCTTTGTACTATTTTATAACTTTAATAAAATTATTCAACACTAGGTACGGTGTCGGAGTACCGGCATAAATGCATAATGGTGAGACATAACATGACTCTTGAAAACTCGAATAAATCATACCAATGCAACGTTTTTATAAATCCATTTATAATATACTAACGGAGAAAGCGTGCTTTGCACGTAATTCAACTGATTTTCTTAAATTAATTATTAAAGTTTGAATAATTTTCCTGTATTAAATTTGAGTCGTCAATCAAAAAAATACATTTCAATATATATATATATATATATGTATATCATTTTATAAATATAATAATATCTAAAAATTCTAGATTAATCAATAATCAGAAAAATGATATAAACATAACAGACATAAAGTATAATTAAATTGTAACTATTCGAACACGAATTCGTTATTTATACTCTTTTAATTTATTTATATTTTTGTTGTTTTAATACACACACATAGGGAGAGGGGGATGCATGTATCCTTTCTAAACATCCTTTTTTTACAACAATTCTCAACCTTTGATTGTTGACGTATATATGTATTAATATAGGGTTGGGTTCCAGAAGGAACCATACCCCATGTGAGAACCGAGAACCAATCTCAACCACAATTTTGCCTATTTGGACGGCCAAGATCTATTCCAAAATTAAAAAAATGCGGTGGCATAATTGTAATAACGTCCAACTTCGCTGCCCCTGAATCTTAGTAAGGGTAAAATCGGAAATTTCAATGTATATGTGATTCACACATGTATTGTTCAATTTAGGGTTTTAGCATTGTCATTCCCTATTTTAGCAGTGTCATGCCTTATTTGAGTACTAACATGACCCTTGTTTAGCATGACAAGAAACTCCCAAACCAACTTTCTTTTTGCGAAGTACAATTTCACCGTCAGCTCCCCTTCGTGTCTAGCCACCCTCTGTCGTCGTTATACATATATCATCATCATGAAGACATGCAACCAACCATATATCCTATATATTTTGACCAAGGAAACCATGTCACAAAATTTTGTCTTAAATTTTAATATTTCATCACAACATTTTGTAAGTATAGATACAAGAGTATATTTGATTTCATATTTGGACATTTCATAGACATTTTGAGCAATTTTTCACACAATTAAAACTAATAAACTGAAAATCTTCTTTAAAGATGACAAAATTAAGTGGAAAGTAGCATCATGGATATGTAATGCATCGGTATTATTATTTTCTATATATCAATACAAATGGAATATTTTTAAGTTGGACGTGATTTCACTCATATCAACCCTATTTAATTAGGTATTTGTTGGTATATATAAGAATTAAAAAGATTAAATGAAAAGTATTAGTGAAAGACACAATATACAATATAGTTAATTATCACAAAAGTGAAATATATTTCTCCGCAAAAACAGAACTAATAAGATATAAACACGCATTCGACATTTAGTACAATACACAAGCGCATATCAAATGGAAAACATGACAGGAATATAAAATGCAATGTTTGGATTCCTATTTTAGCACTATCATGGTCTTTTTTAGCACTGTCATGACCTATTTTAGCACTGTTATGACTTATTTTAGCACTAACATTATCATGACTTATTTTAGCATTGTTATGGCCTTTTTTAGCACTGTCATGACTTATTTTAGCACTATCATGACTTATTTTAGTTCACAGTAGTGCTAAAATACTGATGGTGAAAAATTGAAAATAACAGCTTAATCAACTTCATTAACCTAAGTGCTAAAATAGTTCACAGTAGTGCTAAAATAGGTTACAACAGTACTAAAATATATCACAGTAGTGCTAAAGTACATGTGAGTGCTAAAATAATTCACAATAATGCTAAAATAGGTTACAATGGTGCTAAAATAGATTATGATATTATTTCCATCCTTTTAACTTGTAAAGGATTTCAATAATCAGTGTAACCAGTTGCCTAACTGGAAAATGTGTTCAGAGCATATCATGTTCTTTGGTTTTTTATTTCCAAATTTTCCTTTTCTTTGTTCAATGAAATATGCTAAATCTTTTATGCTTGCATATTTATAAAGTAAGTTTTGCCAGAAAAGAAATGTAGATATCCTTATATTTCTACTAAGGTTGATGATCCGACCATAAAGTGTGGAAAATGCCCATGTGTTAATCCATGCAGCCAACAGCCACTACCTCCACCACCACCCCCGGTACAGTACTACTGCAGTCCTTCATCACCACCACCTCCGCCTCCACCGAGATTCATTTATGTGACAGGGACTCCTACAGGAAACTTATGTCCAACTACCGATGATCTATTCAATTTGCAGATGATTTACTCATCTCATCATTCTCCCATGATTGTACCATGCACATTTGTTTTGCTTATTAGCTCTGCACTTGCTACTATTTTCTTGACCCAAATTTAGATTCAGATGAGCAAATCCAAATCCCTTGCAATGCTTGTAATGAATATTCATTTAAAATATATCACAGTAGTGCTAAAGTACATGGTAGTGCTAAAATAGTTCACAGTAGTGCTAAAATAGGTTACAATGGTGCTAAAATAGATCACACACAGAATGGCGATCGTGTTTGGGTGCAAATAATTTGGATCCCACGCCTATTAACAATTGCTACAATAATGGCCTTGGTTTTGAATTAATGTAGCCTAGCTTGATTACATTGCACGTAGTCAATATTCATTGCATCGATTTGTGGATGATTGATGGATTCGGTAAATTTACATAGTTTCCAAAATATTGAAACAAAAGAAATAAATCAATCACAATCGCATTAGTGCTAAAGTACTGATAGTGAAAAATTTAAAATAACAGCTTAATCAACTTCGTCAACCTAAGTGCTAAAATAGTTCACAGTAGTGCTAAAATAGATCACATTAGTGCTAAAGTACATGACAGTGCTAAAACAGTTCACAATAGTGCTAAAATAGGTTACAACAGTGCTAAAATAGATCACAGTAGTGCTAAAGTACACCCAACATCAAACAAGTTTTCCCCCTCGATCATTAACCATTGCGTCCACGTCTAGTAAAAAACACCCTTCCTAGTAATTACATCAGAGAGATATCCAATCAACATTCAAAAAAATATATTCTAAAATAGAGTTGAACACTATTCTACAGCTCAATCAGTAATTACATATATAGAATAGATGCTAGTTTGTTCAAGATCATGTAGCATTTACGAGAGAAAGCAAGATACATAAAAGTAAAAATGGAAATTGAAATTAAGATTGAATGTTTTTAAACAGAGAGAACTTTGTTGACAATCTCCTAACTGAGAACGGCAATCTGCGAATCGAGGGCCTTGACAGTCTTATCTTTCTGCTTTTTGAGACTGGCCAGCGCCTCTTGCAGCTCCACCTCGATCTTCTTCCTCCCCTCCAGCAGCTTCTCCTCGACCTCCACTCGCGTCTCCTTCTTCATCTTGTTCAACGCCGCCGATATCTCCACCTTTGCCGCCTTCATCACGGTGGCGGCCTGCTCCTCCAGCTGCTTCACCTCCCCCGAGGTGTCCTTCATACTGTTCAGCTTCTCTCTAATGGCAGCGTCTCTTTCATCCATGAAGTTCCCCAGCCGTAAACGTAGCGTCGGCTTTACGATCAACACGAATTATGAGAGAAAGAGATTTCATTCCAAAAATATCAAAATTGATAAATTACAGAAATAACCTCAGTTCATTAAAAAGTTGATAATATTACAATATTGCCACCGCATTTTTTTAAGTATGTAGCATATCTTGACCGTCCAAATATACCAAATCTATGGCTCATATTGGTTCTATGTTCTCACAGGGGGATCTAGTTCTCACTTGATCCCATCTATATAATTCAAATCTTCTATTCAACAATTTTTATTTTGATTTTACTGTCTAATAAAAATATAAATTTTTAATTAATATAAATTCACAAAATCTTGCATCATCCATTTTAGAAAACTTCAATATAAAGTTAATTAAACTTACTAAAATAATTTAAATAGTTAATGAGTTCAAAATACTATTAATTATATGATTTTTTTACTATCATGACAAAACACCTTATCGCACATCAATTAATTTAGTTTATCTCAAAAGTAAATTATATTTTTAACCCCTCTATGTTATCAATTAATTTACATATGATATCACGATAAATTGAATTAATTGAACTATTTTAATTATTACACATGTTGTAAAATATTAACTTTTTTTGTGTGTATTTTTATCCAAACATACATTTAATACTATATTTTTTATTGAAATATAAATGACTACATTGTACAAATAAAACTAAAAATAACTTAACTAAATTAAAATGGTTTTGAATGGATAAATATCATGTGTTTAAAGATATATATATATATATATATATATATATATATAACTTTAGGATTTGGTTCAAATGAGAACAGCGCTTCATGTAGGAACGTGAGAACGAGCTTGTTTAGTGTAATTTTAGTGCTTTTCTTACTGTATTTTGATGCAATTTTTTAATTTTTTTTAATGCTTTTCTTATTGTATTTTAGTGGTAGATGATTTAGCACCAAAATAAAATAAGAAAAGCACTGAAATTACACTAAACAAGCCCGTTCTCACGTTCTCACACCAAATTTAGTTCCTATTATAACCAACCCCTATAACTTTATTATTATAGCAACATGTGTTGCTCAATGATAAAGAAATGATAAAATATTAAAGTTTGGTTAATAGTTTGTTGTGATATATTGTGTGAGAAAATTGCATTTTTGGACCCGCAGGACATGGTCCCATTGGGAAATAGCCTCAATGCTTTCACTTTTGGTCCCAAAGAAAAAAATCAAGTACAAATGGTCCTACTGTAACTTTTTCCGTTAAAATGATATTCACTTCTAGTCCCATAAAAAATGCATTTTTGACCCCAAACAAATATTTACTTCCAATCCCATAAATTTGCACTGTTAACATAAAAAAATATGATTACATATTTTCAAAAACATAAAAAATAAAATATGGCTGCATTCTCTTCAAAGTTCAAGCTCAGAAAACATAAAAAAAAAATTGCATTCTTCATCTGCAAAAAAATATGCTTGCTTCATCGACAAAGTTCAAACAGACAAAACATAAAAAAAAAAAATATATGTTTCTAATGAGTGACAATTCACAGTTTAATTGTCCAAAATAAGCAAAAAATAGCCCCAAGCTAGACAAATAAATTCCTAATCATAACAATTATATATTTCCAGGACCTTCATTTGCACCTCTTCCCTTATGTGAAGTAGCTCTCAAGCTAGATAAGGTCACAAATTTTTTTCCTCCTTGAGTAAACACTTATAGATTCTTGTTCTTTACCCTTGCTTGCACCAACAATAGATGAAGGACCCCCTAATAAAATGATGTGGATGGAAGCTCATAGAAGGAGGAGCCCTAATGTGAACACCTATCTCCCTTGATTGTGTAGCATTGATTGAGTTGGAAATAGAATATGGTGTCGACATCTCTTGACTCACATCATCTCTTGAATCTTTGGTAGCAAACTTAGTAGCCTTAGCACTTTTCCTAGCCTAAAGAGTAAAAATTAATCATAATTAATTCAACATAAAAAATATTTGTCTAACAATTACTTACAAGCTTTTGTCTTCCTTGCATAGTTGTTGGTCTTTTTGTGGTACATGAATGTTCAGTCTTCTCACTCTCCTATAAAATTAATCAATCACACATGAATAAATAATAAGATATATATATATATATAATGTCACGGTGTAAAATATAGGATATAATTTGGATCAATATAAACCTACTTTGTCATATGTAAACTCATTGATATATTCCATGCTCTCATTTTTTTGGGTCAAATTAGGATATTCGGGTTGGGTTATTTCTTCAAGTTCAGAAACATCACTTTCCTGATGCATATCGAAACAAGATAAAATTAAATAAATATATTGTTAAGTTCAGGTGTAATAAGTACTTACTTTTCTCCATTTACATCCAGCCCGATTATGACCCTCTTCTCCACAAAGCTGGCAAGTGACTTTGAATTTTTGTTTGGTCATTTTCTGAAGGTTACCATTATTCTTCTTTTTCTTTGGATCTTCATTGGCATCAAATCTTCTCTCATTTTGAGGCCTACCATTTTTCTTTTTGCCGAATGTAGGTGGAAGTGGTGGGATATAGCCCTTTTTTGCCATAATTCATCTCCATTCATTGGACTAATAGCATGGGCATAAACTCATTAAGATACTCTACCTCCCCCTCAATCTCTTTTTCTGCAACACCCCGTCCCAAAATAAATCTATTAATTACTTCAACCGTATAAGAATCATGTGTTGATTATATGATTCTTTAAAATGATTTTAGAAAATCCCAAATATAGAGAAAATGACTCCCAAAGTTGGCTCAATTCTATTCTTAAAATCATATTGTCCTCTAAATCTTTCTTGATCACATATCTTGTTACTTGTGACGAGATATTTCTATGAGCCTTTTTTCATTCGTCATTTGGACATTTATTAAATCATGGGTGTTCTAATTATTGAAAGACCGTATTTTTATCCTGAAAATAAAATTCTACCACTTCATGTTAAACTCCGAAATTGGTTTTGTCTTTTGACTAGGGGTCACGAATCTTTTCATAATAGTGTGGTCATTAATTTCATTAAAAATGGAGTTCGTTTAACCTTCTAACCCAATTTTATTCATTTTCTATTTCAACCCAATACCATATATTAAAATACATCACAAATTGATTGTCACCACTCAACCCTACCATGCTCCAAGTGTCAACCTTACCTTGTTCCAAATGTCACCTTGCATTGCTCCAAATGTCACTATGCATGACATGAGTGCCCCATGTGTCACCATCTATTCCAACTAGTTGGATGCATGTCCTACACATGTCTAACATAGTTATTGATTGAATCAAGTAGAGGGGGATGAGGAAGAGCCCAACTTTCTCCCACATTCTCTTCTTCGCTAGTTTCTCTCTTTCCCTCACAGCAGCAACCATTCTTTCCCTTCTAATTTCGACCCTCAAACCTTAACCAACAATTCTGATATATTACAGAGAGCTTCCCACTTTGATGTAGATGATGCTAGCCGAATGAATCATCAAATTTAGTTCTCATATGGTCGAGAACGAAGGTAAACATTGTAGTGGTCACTGTTTTCCACCAAGCTCCAGTAACAATTGTATTCTATATATTTTGACCTTCAAATCTCCACCAACATAGCTGAAATTTTGATATATTGTTCATCTCTTCAGGAAGTTGATGTTAGCCACTGGAATCACTCGATTTGGTGTACAGAAAGTCAGAAACGAAGACATGCAAAATTGGGGATTCTAGCTGTAAGTTTTATCATTAGTGTAGCAGTCGTATTTTATCATTTTCGTCCCTTAAATCTCATCCATAAATTCTGAAATTTTAGTATGTTTTTCCTCTAATTATGTAGTTGATTTTAGGATCAAGAATTTCTCAATTCGGATCTCTGAAGCTCCTAAACAAAGCTCGACTATTTTCTTGGTGGTTTAATTTTCATAACTCATTGAAGTCATTTCCAACATTTTTCCCATAGATCCAGCCATTATCTTTCTATGAGATCTATATCATTATAAACTTCACTCTTCAAAGTTTCCAGAATAGGTCTCGGATCTTCGATGTGATATCATTTGGTCTATCAAAGATACGTCGCAAATCGACATGTCAAATCTGCTGCAGAAATCGTCGTATTGCGAGTGCAACTTCGGAGGCTATTTGTCGTCAATTCCCCCATCCTCTTGACTTGATTTTTGGACTGCACAATATTTTCATATCAATCTTTCTAGACATATTTTCCAATCCATGATCTGATATCATTTGTTCTTCCAAAATCGAGTCGTAAGTTTCCCGAAAACCAACTTGTTTCCGGCAGATTATGTCGTATGTTAATAATGCTGAATTTTATGCTCATTTACAGTCGTTATACGTTATAAAATCTAAATCCATTTATTGCATTGAAATCTTTGTTTCCTCTAGTATCAACAATTGTATTTTTGAGCGAAAATCCGTTGAGTATCGAGCTCGTTTGAGCCTCAAACTTTTTGACGAAAACTTTATTCCGTGAACAGTAAACAGTATCTTTTCCGGCCGATTTTAGGCCAGGATGATCGGAATTTATCTCCGACTCCTTCTGACCGATTGTAGGTCTCGTCGTGACGGACGCGTGGCCGCTGACCGTGTCTTAATCCGATTTGAATTAAATTTCCTATGATTTTTTGAAGTTTCTGTCCTGTTTCAAGTCATTCCATTTTACGTCAAATTTATTTCAAGTTAATTGAAGAGTATCATAAGAACCTATTATCGATTCGTGTTGGATTTAAAACCCGAGTATTTCGCATGCCCAGTCGAAGTAAAACTAATAAATCTCTAACTAAATTAAAGCGAATATTAGATTAATTCCGGAAGTGGTTATTGATCCTAAAGCAAGATTGATCCTTGTAGGATTTGCGTGACATACGAGGAAGATGAATGATTGAATCTCGAGAAGGTTAGAGCAGCTTAGCCCTATGAGAACCCGGGAAGGAACTCTGGACCGTTGCTCCGTCTCTAGTACCGTATTCGAGTGTTGGATCCTTGTTAGGACTTCTGTATGTATAAGGTGGGCTACTATACTATCTTTGCAAATTGTATCTTTCGAGTTATTAAGCTCTGCTGTGTTAAAATTTACATATGTGACTATCGGTGTTAAATCTTTTCGTGCTACTGTATATTGTCGGAGTCTCATAAACTAGTGTTGTGTCAATGTGAGTAGCTACAGTACGTATGCATTATTTGTCCTGCCCTACTCCCTTGTCGGTGAGACTAAAATGAAACACTTATTGGTTACACTCTTTGGTTACACTCATTGGTTACACTTATTGGTTATACTCATTGAGTATTCTATGGCCATACTCAACTTTACGCGCTGGTGATGTAGTTTGGGTTGTGGGCAGCGATGGGTTATACTCTTAAGCACTTCACGATAAAATCTTTTAGTGAACTTAGGTTGCTTTCAACTTTTAAACCTCCTAAGCTTCACTACCTGCATGAACACAGATAGATTACTTTAACAAAATGATTTGCATAACTTGAATTGTTAAAACTTGCCCACTGAGTACATTAATACTCAACCCAAATCTTTTCAAACATTTTCAGGTCAGTGGGCTGGAACGTGGAGGTGACGAGGCTGAGAGATGGGATTTTGTTATTTACCTAATTCCATTATCTCTTTTTGTTAATTTTTATGTTACGAATTAAGCTTCCGCACTTATCCTACTCTTTTGTTAAAACACTAAGAATCCCAATCTTGGTGTTTTGGATCTATATATATATATATATATATATATATATATATATATATATATATATATATATTAAAAAGCATGTTTGGTTATTGTGAGTCTTCTCTTGATATTTCTTTGATTAATTAATTATCCATTTCTTTCCCGCTTCTTAATTCCAACCTCCGTGGCGTCCATTTCCACGGTCTTTCGGGACCGGGGCGCTACAAAGTGGTATCAGAGCAGGTTTGTAACTCTGCAGACCTACTGGGTCTTATTTCATTTCTATTAAATTCCCGTGTGATATTATATAAGCCCTCAGCTCGTCATTCACGCAATAGCCAAAAAAGGTACGCATGTTTTTATGCGGATTTTAGTTTTTAAAAGTTTACATTATTTATTGAAATGTTAAGTTTGTCTGAAAATGAAAGATTAGGATTTGCTGTGTTGACGGGAATTCCTCAAAATATTGATTTCTATGCTGATTGCATACTCTGATTAACTGCGCTGATTGCGTACTCTGTTGCAATTTTGATAGCATACTGGTTTTGAAATATGTCTATGAGCATATTGGTTTCTGTCTAAAAACCATGTTGATTACATAATTGTACGAACTTGTTTATCTATGCCTTGTACATACTTGTGATGTTGGGAATGTGCAGAATGCATACTGTGAACTGTGATAGCCGAAAAGTGTTTGCTATATATACTCTGGAATGAGAACGAGAACTTGAAAGCTTGATAACGTAAGATTAACTTAGCCTATAGTTGCTGAACTTAGGCTAGACTTGTAAACACTTATGAGATTGCCAAGAACATAGTTTGACTGAGGAAACGTTTCATTTTCACGAATGAACAATCACGATTGATTAGCGGATTATGAGATTTAATACGTATACCGAGAAAGAGATCGATCTGATATTCGAGTTTATTGGAAAAATAATTTAATCTATGGGAGTCGAGATTGAGTTTGTGTTAAGGTTGACCAAGAGTTTTCCATGGTGCCAGAAAGATGGACATAATTACCATTGAAATTTAAAAAAAACGTACGTAGCTTAACGATTTATGCAGAGATTGGGAATTCTCGTGGGTAGATATGCTAGACGATGATGACCGCTGTAAAAATAAGGTTCAATATCAGAATTGTCACCTGAGCGAGATATCGAGGTAGACCGATCACCACCTTTTATACATATCTATGAAGATGGGATTATAAAGTTTACTCAACAAGTGATGCGAGTTCATGGAAGACTTTGGCACTATCATTTGAAGTTGTTGCTGATGTATTTTTGCATGCGTTGCATTCAAAATTTATGATTGGAAGTCGCTGGGCCATGAGTAGATAGACGATGTTGAACGTACGATGACCATAGACGATTGTGCGATGTTGTTGGGTCAAGTTTGACAATTTTGCTGTTAGGTCAACTTGACATTTTTTTGTAGATCTGGAATGTTGTGTTCTTTTAATAAGTCTAACCCGATGATGCGTGTAAGAAGAGATCGGAATCTACCACCCTGAGAAGCTAACAAGATAACGAGTGCTATGAGGAGAAAAAGGGCAAGAAACACTTGAATATTTTATAGTAGCACAAAATATTTTTGTGGGGCATACCAATCCAGATAGAGATGGAGTCGAACAAGCTGGTTTAGCTATTCGTACGAGTTATGGTGTACCTATGTTGAATTATTATCTCAATCACATCAGATCACGAAATGTAATTCACATCGACATTCAATCAGGAAGCTATAGATACGAAATTGAACTTCACGTGCAAACGAAGGGCTAAATCAAGCGAACGATACAAAATAAGGGATACATGCTTCAAGAAGTTTTCTGAGATGAGAACACAAGCTGGAAGGATGTCCTACAATAATCTATCGGCAATGAGACAAATGCAACGGAAACAAGGTGTGTATGGTGTGTTAAATGTAATCGATCCTAAGGAAGTATGTGTTTGAACCGGACCACGTGCTCAAGGATAACAAGTTGATCTCGTGTGCATATAGAACATACGATAGGGGCCTCGCTAGATAGAACCGTGAAGATCAAGAAACATCAAAGCATGAAAACAAGAGAGACAACAATAAACCTAAGTAGTTTCGGATAAGTGAAATTTCGAGGATGAAATTTTCTTTAAGGGGGGTCGAATGTAACATCCCGTCCCAAAATAAATCTATTAATTACTTCAACCGTATAAGAATCATGTGTTGATAATATGATTCTTTGAAATGATTTTAGAAAACCCCAAATATAGAGAAAATGACTCCCAAAGTTGGCTCAATTCTATTCTTAAAATCATATTGTCCTCTAAATCTTTCTCGATCACATATCTTATTCCTCGTGACGAGATATTTCTATGAGCCTTTTTCATTCGTCATTTGGACATTTATTAAATCATGGGTGTCCTAATTATTGAAAGACCGTATTTTTATCCTGAAAATAAAATTCTACCACTTCATGTTTAACTCCAAAATTGGTTTCGTCTTTTGAGTAGGGGTCACGAATCTTTTCATAATCGTGTGGTCGTTAATTTCATTAAAAATGGAGTTCGTTTAACCTTCTAACCCAATTTTATTCATTTTCTATTTCAACCCAATACCATATATTAAAATACATCACAAATTGATTGCCACCACTCAACCCTACCATGCTCCAAGTGTCAACCTTACCTTGTTCCAAATGTCACCTTGCATTGCTCCAAATGTCACCATGCATGACAAGAGTGCCCCATGTGTCACCATCTATTCCAACTAGTTGGATGCATGTCCTACACATGTCTAACATAGTTATTGATTGAATCAAGTAGAGGGGGGATGAGGAAGAGCCCAACTTTCTCCCACATACTCTTCTTCGCTAGTTTCTCACTTTCCCTCACAGCAACAACCTTTCTTTCCCTTCTAATTTCGATCCTCAAACCTTAACCAACAATTCTGAAATTTTATAGAGAGCTTCTCACTTTAATGTAGATGATGTTAGCCGAAGGAATCATCTAATTTAGTTCTCATATGGTCGAGAATGAAGGTAAATATTGCAGTGGTCGCTGTTTTCCGCCAAGCTGCAGTAACAATTGTATTCTATATATTTTGACCTTCAAATCTCCACCAACATAGCTGAAATTTTGATATGTTGTTCCTCTCTTCACGAAGTTAATGTTAGCTACTGGAATCACTCGATTTGGTGTACGGAAAGTCAGAAACGAAGACATGCAAAATTGGGGCTTCTAGCTGTAAGTTTTATCATTAGTGTAGAAGTCGTATTTTATCAGTTTCGTCCCTTAAATCTCATCCATAAATTCTGAAATTTTAGTATGTTTTTCCTCTAATTATGTAGTTGATTTCAGCATCAAGAATTTCTCAATTCGGATCTCTGAAGCTCCTAAACGAGGCTCGACTATTTTCTTGGTGGTTTAATTTTCATAACTCATTGAAGTCATTTCCAACATTTTTTCCATAGATCCAGCCATTATCTTTCTATGAGATCTACATCATTATAAACTTCACTCTTCAAGGTTTTCATAATAGGTCTCGGATCGTCTATGTGATATCATTTGGTCTATCAAAGATACGTCGCAAATTGACATGTCAAATCTGCCGCAGAAATCATCATGTTGTGAGTGCAACTTCGGAGGCTATTTCTCGTCAATTCCCCCATCCTCTTGACTTGATTTTTGGACTGCACAATCTTTTCATATCAATCTTTCTAGACATATTTTCCAATCCATGATCTGATATCATTTGTTCTTCCGAAATCGAGTCGTAAGTTTCCCGAAAACCAACTTGTTTCCGGCAGATTATGTCTTATGTTAATAATGCTGAATTTCATGCTCATTTACAGTCGTTGTACATTATAAAATCTAAATCCGTTTGCTGCATTGAAATTTTTGTTTCCTCTAGTATCAAAAATTGTATTTTTAAGCGAAAATCCGTTGAGTATTGAGCTCGTTTGAGCCTCAAACTTTTTGACGAAAAATCTGTTCGGTGAACAGTAAACAGTATCTTTTCCGGCCGATTTTAGGCCAGGATGATCGGAATTTATCTCCGACTCCTTTTAAGCGATTGTAGGTCTCGTCGTGACGGACGCGTGGCCGTTGACCGTGTCTCAATCCGATTTGAATTGAATTTCCTATGATTTTTTAAAGTTTCTGTCCTGTTTTAAGTCGTTCCATTTTACGTCAAATTTATTTCAAGTTAATTGAAGAGTATCATAAGAACCTATTATTGATTCGTGTTGGATTTAAAACCCGAGTATTTCGCATGCCCAGTCGAAGTAAAACTAATAAAGTTCTAACTAAATTAAAGCGAATATTAGATTAATTCCGGAAGTGGTTATTGATCCTAAAGCAAGATTGATCCTTGTAGGATTTGCGTGACTTACGAGGAAGGTGAATGATTGAATCTCGAGAAGGTTAGAGCAGCTTAACCCTAGGGGAACCTGGAAAGGAACTCTAGACCGTTGCTCCGTCTCCAGTACCGTATTCGAGTGTTGGATCTTTTTTAGGACTTCTGTATGTATAAGGTGGGCTACTATACTATCTTTGCAAATTGTATCTTTCGAGTTATTAAGCTCTGCTATGTTAAAATTTGCATATGTAACTATCTGTGTTAAATCTTTACGTGCTACTGCATGTTGTCGGAGTCTCATAAACCAGCGTTGTGTCAATGTGAGTAGCTACAGTACGCATGCATTATTTGTCCTGCCCTACTCCCTTGTCGGTGAGACTAAAATGAAACACTTATTGGTTACACTCTTTGGTTACATTCATTGGTTACACTTATTAGCTATACTCATTGAGTATTCTATGGCCATACTCAACTTTACGCGCTGGTGATGTAGTTCGGGTTGCAGGCAGCGACGGGTTATACTCTTAAGCGCTTCACGATAAAATGTTTTAGTGAACTTAGGTTGCTTTCAACTTTTAAACCTCCTAAGCTTCACTACCTGCATGAACACAGATAGATTACTTTAACAAAATGATTTGCATAACATGAATTGTGAAAACTTGCCCACTGAGTACATTAATACTCAGCCCAAATCTTTTCAAACATTTTCAGGTCAGTGGGCTGGAACGTGGAGGTGACGAGGCTGAGAGATGTGATTTTTTTATTTACCTAATTCCATTATCTCTTTTTGTTAATTTTTATGTTATGAATTAAGCTTCCGCACTCATCCAACTCTTTTGTTAAAACACTAAGAATCTCAATCTTGGTGTTTTGGATCTATATATATATATTAAAAAACATGTTTGGTTATTGTGAGTCTTCTCTTGATATTTCTTTGATTAATTAATTACCCATTTCTTTCCCGCTTCTTAATTCCAACCTCCGTGGCGTCCATTTCCACGGTCTTTCGGGATCGGGGCGCTATATCTTCATTATTATGAACCATTGAATATTCAGCCTCCAAATATAATGTAAACTCCCTGGATTCCACTGCACCTCTTATCATCATCCACGTATCATACTCACAATCAACCTCCTTCATATTATTATCATTTTTATCTATTCTATAGAATTTCTTTGACCCCAAGTACCCTAACTATTCACATAAAATATTTAGGTACTTCCACGACCACTTACGTTTATCAAGAAAATCAAATGCACTCATTGTCCCTTCTATATATTCAACATTCCCCAAATCATCAATGACCATTCCCCCATGCTTAAGCTTCATTGTATACAAAAAATCATTGCCACCTAATTAACAACAAAAAAGATACTGGCTAATCAAATCACACCAAGCAATTATAAAGATTGATAATTAACAAAAAAAATGCTTAATTTTATGGGAAAAACAATATAAGAAATAGAATCAGTCTACAACGATTAAGAATCACATATTCACATCAAGTTATTTATATCTTTGCAAGATTAATTAATTAAGCCAATCTCTTGAAGAATACATATATACAAACATACACATATGAATTTAAATAGGACAGAACTGATAGTGAGTAGAAGAAAGAAAGAGGGTTTTCTGAATGAGAAATACAACTCTCAGGCGCTGACTTTTTCTCTCTGTCACTTTCTCAATCTAAATTAAAAAACCAACTACAAATATGGTTATTAGGTTCACAGGCTGTGAAATATAAGGCTATTAGGTTCAAGAGATTATTTTTTCAAGCATATTTTTCTTTCTTTGGACATGTTGTTGTGGCCTGAGCAGTTACGAATATATATATATATATATATATATATATATAGAATAGAGTTCAAATATGAACACAATACCTGTGTAGGAAATAGGAATGAATATTAGCCATAGGATTTGATTTTTTTGAGGGTCAAGATTCGTTTTTAATAGGGAGGATTAGATTGTAATTTTTCATTAACTTAATTAGTGAAGGGTTATATTTGTAATTGACATTTTTATGTCCATATCCAATCCCACGATTTTAGGAATTTACCATAATCCTTTATTTTCCCATAATATTTTATTTTCGATTAAGGATGCTTTTAATTACGCGGACGGTTTTTCCCCCATAGTTTTCACGTTGATTTATTGTTTAATAAACATGTACTGTATTTATCAGACAGTTAGTTGGAAGTTCAAAGAATTCATTAAAGTCTCAAATATTCTCTAAATTCATCAAATTTTATTGCTTCGTTGTATTTGTTCGGTGTGTGCTATATACACAAACTGAAGATTTCAATATTCATGGAAAATACAGGTATTTAAACTTGTACGATTATTGTTGTTAATTTTCTTTTATGAGTACTTCAAATTTTGTCACAAAAAATTATGTGTGTATATGGTGGACTGGGTTAGTGTTAATTAAAAAAAACTAAAAAATTATGTTTTAACGTTGTTTGAGAGTACAGAGATTAGTGATGTGTGCTGTAATTTGAGTTATTGTGAAAAACATACATGGAATCATGGTTTTTATTGTATGCAGTTAGGGTTTATAGTGTTGCATATTTTGCAGGTAATTTATAATTGTTGCTATCTACTTTGTAGAATATGCTATCTAATGTAGAATGATTGCTAATCAAGACAAGACAATAATGCATTGATTGTAGTGTGTTTAATTTTGTTAATTTAAATATGAATGCAAGTTATTTTCATATCTCAGATTTGTAAGGATGGGCGATAGTTGTTTTTTGAGTCTGATTTAATTAGTTCTAGTTGGGTTGGTATACGTGTTTATAGTAGGTTTCTTTATTTTTTTATGGATGTGGTTGACGACATATATATAATCGGTTCGGTGAATTCTTTTTGCTAAATATGGAGTACAACTTGCTAACCAATACATAAATTTTTACTAATTTTAAGCTGTATATAGGAAAACAATATATGTTACATGTTTATGATGTTTGTTTATCATTATTTATTTATATAGTATCACGAAGTTTAAATTTTAAAAATGGCTGACAGTATTTTTCCTACAGAAAATAATGCCAGTGGTGATTTTATACCCCAATGTCAAACATCGTTGAAACCGTTTGTTGGACAGAAGTTTAAAAGTGTAGAGGACGGTATTACTTTTTATAGGAACTATGGTGCAGCTGCAGGGTTTGATATTCATTGTGGTATGGCTAGAAAGTCGAAAGATGGCACTATTTTATGGAGGTATGTGTTATGTAGTCGTGAAGGGGAAAAAAATACGGTTGCGGATTTGATTGTGGATGGTGTTAAGCAGAAACGACGCAGAGTATCGAAGAAAGTCAATTGTATGGCTCGGATTACTTTGAAACTGTGTGGTTGAGATGGATATGTCATTGATGGCTTTAGGGAGGGTCATACACACACGTTGGTAACTGAGGAGTTCACAAAATATTTGAAGGTGAACAGAAGATTGGGTGTTGTTCACCAGAATTTTATCCTTGATTGTGTACGTGCAAACGTGGGACCGATGAAATGTTTTCGAATCTCTAAAGAATCTGTTGGTGGATACTCGAATGTTGGTGCAATAGGGGATGATTTCAAAAACTTTTCACGTGATTTGCGAGCCTATATATCTGGATGTGATGCTCAAATCGTGCTGAATAAGATGTTTTTGAAGAAGGAGTCTTGTTCGTCATTTTTTTTGAATATTTGGTTGATAAAGATGATAATTTGACAACTATATTCTGGGTTGATCCTACTGCGAGACGAAATTACACTATATTTGGCGACGTTGTTTCATTTGACTCTACCTATAAAACAAACAGGTGTGCAAATTGCACTTTGTTAGTTGTTAGGGTTGTCTTTAATAATCTTTTGTAGTAGACGTGTTCATTATTTAACTGTAATGATTTATGATGAGTAATATGTTTACTGATTAATTATGTTTAGCATATTTTCGATGTTCATGTATTCATAATTTCTTTCGAAAAATCATGTTAGCATTACGAGCTGGTATGCTGGTTCATAATATATGATGTATGTTAGCATATTTTGTTTTAGCTGTTAGCAATATTTTATGTTTATTTTAGCTTTCAAATATGTCCGAAAATATATACAACCACTCATTCAATTATTTTGTAACGCCAGATACGAAATGATATTCGCCCCATTCACTGGCAAGGATAATCATGGGAGAATTGTGACGTTTGGTGCTGCATTAATGTCGGCTGAAAATCATGAGTCATATGAATGGGTATTTCAAAAGTTCAAAGATTGTATGCGACGTCAACCTAGTATGATTATTACAGATCAAGATCCTACGATGAAGATAGAAATGCATGTTTTTCCTGATACCAGACATCGTCTTTGTATGTGGCATATAATGATAAAGGTACCAGAGAGGCTCCCCGCACATTTGAAGAATGATGAGTCTTTTAAAAAGAGATTCAATGCCTTAGTTTGGTCTGATTTGATTGAACCTGATGTGTTTGATGATAAATGGAATGATATCATTATGGAGTATGGGCTTGAGGAGGAGAGTTGGTTTCGATCGATGTTTGCCATAAGGCAATATTGGATTCCTGCGTACTTTAGGGATCATCCGATGAGTGGAATATGTAGAACTACTTCTATATCAGAGAGTATGAACAATTTCTTCAACAACTATCTCAATTATGGTGCTAATCTTGTCGAGTTTATGATGCATTTTGAGATTGCAATGGATGCTCAGCGGAACGCATATGATATTCAAAATAGCATAGATCATTCAACTCTGCCCAAAACTAATACTCCTTGGAAATTTGAGCATCATGCTGCTACTATATACACCACTAAGATGTTTGTGAAGGTTCAAGAGGAGATTGAGAGAGCGTGTTATAATTGCAATGTTGTGAGTATTCAACAGGGGGAATTGTCTAATATTTATGGTATTGATGATGGTGGCGATAAAATCTTTGTTGTATCATATGACAAGATTGAAGATACGGCAGTATGTGACTGTAAGAAGTTTGTGAGGGAAGGATTACTGTGTTGTCATATTTTTGTTTTATTCAAGCAGTTTAAGTGGGATGAGATACCTAAAAAGTATGTCATGTCACGATGGACTAGAGCAGCTCACTTAAATCCTTTGGATGGTGTTGGGGATCCATTGTTGGAACGGGTGGTTAATTCGAATGATTGCAAAAATATGACAAACCATATGATATTTGATTTCTATGCATGTGTAGCGGCAGTTGAAGGCGACATGGACAAGATGCATATTTTAATGAGAGGTATGAAAGAACTAAAAGATGTGTTGGTTTCTGGCGATGCACAAGCTAAATCCGATTCTTTGTCAAAGAGCAAGCTGTTTAAGAAGCATATTTATTTAATATTTGTTGAACAACCTGATGGATGCAATTTTGTCTTCTATTATTATTTTTCTACACACTGTACTTTTATGATTGTAAATAGGCTTTTATTCTTTGCTGTTTGTAAGCATATTTACGTTGGTTTATTGCTATTTCACTGATTTTTCACGCATCAACTGTTGCTGGGTATTATCGTTAGCATGTGAGTATGATAACAATCATAATTTTGCTCGGACTTTTTAGTATATTGTTTGCTAACCACAACATAATTATATTGTATTTCCATTTTTTTTTCCAATTAACCAACGTACAATCAACCTTACAAAACTATTAATTAATATGTCTTACACTATTTGTAATAAGAATGCCACGCAAATGCTTTTAACGAAATAGAATTTTTCTAACGTGTTCGATATTTATTGATAATCCAAATGTTTTCATGCATAAATTTTCCCAGGATCTCATTGTGACAATGTGACTATATGAACTGGCCGAATTTTGCTAATGTATGATGTATACTTTGCTATTGGATACATACTTATTTGCTATTTCAATATTTCTTAGTAAGTTTTAAATTTCGATACGCTGCAAGGTAAGTGTTTTACATATCATTTAGATGATATGAAACGTATTTTTGTTTGATACGTATTGCAATGATGCTTGCAAGTTCATTCCATATCTCCCAAATCCCTTGACGAATAAATGTATCACAATTATTAAAGTTTTAACATAATCAATAATGCATCTCCTAATTATCATTATGGAAAAACTCAAAATGAAAGCAGGACACTATCTTACGACAAAAATTGAATTATGAAGTCTAATATACATTCCGCGTAATAATGGCTTCAACATTTGGGTGACCATCGACGCACAACATCCTATAGTGTAGGTTTTCCCCTTTGATAACGCGTTGCTTGTGAATGTTACTGTCTGACGAAAGTATGGCACCACAGTATTTAGCTCTGAGGAACTTCATTTGTTTTATATTGCTCTTGGTGAGTCCGGAGTCCCAATTTCTGATCCCTCCTCTTTTATATGTTTCCATGTGTCTCATCACGTATATCCCACAATCGATCTTATTAGTCACATTCCTCCATGCCATTCTCAACCTGTCAATTTTTTTACATCGCTTTTCTATTGCTTCAGCCTTTGTTGTTTGGCCAATATTTTTCAAAAATGCTACAAAATAATCAAGCTGTATAGCGCAAGTCAGTAGCAAATTTAACGTTCAAGTAAATCGACAAACTTATGTTAAAATCTCTTACCAATATATGTGGAATATCCCCATATTTGAGCAACGCATTATCAGTCGTGCCATCCAACTCAGAAGAGTTATCAATGATTTCAACCTTGCTTCTCTTTGTGTCGAAACATATGATATAGAAGTGGAACAAATGACATATGGGGAAGAAGAACTGCACATTTAGAGATAATAATTATACACCATTTGTAATGTTTTTATAAAAAAATATCATATTATATTTTTTTTTACCATGTCAACGTCTTTGAATTGGAACCCATCATCACTATTAATCTCGCCAATAAGCCTTTGGGAGAAACACTATAATCTTTTTGATGAATCCCACGATGCAGATGTGTCCACAATTGTACCAACCTAATGATTTAACATACAGGTATTCAACATGCAATCTTTTTATTATATTGTAATTTTTAAAATATATTAATACTTACAGATAAATACGTTGTTGCAAAGAACTTGCGGGTCGAGTTAGGATCTCTCAGCTATTCGTCATGGTTCATTATAGCACACCAAACATCCAACACAGTGGAGCTTACATATTGGCTATTTGCCAACGTTTTCAGGTCATTTCGTAGTATCTCCACATACGTATCAGAATAAACTACTTCATTACTGCATATGCACAAATGGTTTAACATATTTGTACATGCAATGACAATAATATAAATTAAACATGATACGCGTAAAAAAACTAGCATATTGGAACTTACATGTCTGCAGTGTCATTATCCATAATCCAAAGATACAATTGCTTCATTGTCATATCTAATCTATCATTTGCAACAACTGGTCGAATCAAATAAGGCGAAACCAACACGTTTGTCTTTCTCAACAAATGTTGAGATCTAGTTTCTCTTTTATCAGCAAACTGCACATTTCAGATTACACAGACACATTTTGATACGTATAATATAACTTAAGCGAATATATAGATTACCATAATCACACATATCATCAATATAATTTAAATCCTTCTTGGGCAGCTAATAAAGGATGTTTGTGATGTGGCATCAGAGCCATAATCACACATATCATCAATATTACAGTCATCCAATCATGGTACCACGCGTGCCAAATATTTCATAATTTACATGCCATAATGTGTAATTAGATGTTAATATATTTCACAAATACATACCAAACGCCCTCATAACAAAAGTATGTCAAATGATTACATAAAAAAAACTTAAACATATTCATTTACTTCATCCTCCCCACCTCGCCAACACCCTTCCCTTTCTTATCTGTTATTTTTCCTTTATTCCTTGCCTGTTCGAATAAACAAGATCAATAAGAAAAAATATTATATAAATGCAGTTAAAGTACACATAATTAATGCGTAGATCACCTGATATGTCTTCAGCACCTTCCTAGCTCCAGCAAATTTGCCCTAATCACCAAATCACCAATAAAAAATGAATTACAACAATATGTTTTAAAGCAATATATGCATATATATTACTTTACCTGTTCTTCACAATCCATCAATTCTGGATCATTATGAACGCCTTTCCCTTTTGAAATTTGCTCCACCATATGTGAATCAAGTTCCTACCATAATACAATTACAAAATAGAATTGAGAACACCAGCTATGTGAAGCCGATTTATATGATAACCACCACATATAAATATGCTAACAATAACACATTTTTTTTTCAACTAAATGATGAAGGTGTGTCACCTATATATCCTGTTTTTAAACGCTGTCATTTTTTTCTATGTTTTTTTCCTAGTTCATAGGTAATCTGCTAACAGTCAGTTCATAAATGCTAACCATCACATATAATTATGCTAACAACAACACATATGTGAATACTATTTATATGCTAACCATCACATATAATTATGCTAACAACAGCACATTTTTTGTCAACGTAATGATGAATGTGTGTCACCTATATCCTGTTTTTAAATGTTGGCATTTTTTCTATACTTTTTCATAGTTCACATGTAATTTGCTAACAATCATTTCATATTTGCTAATTAAATTACAAAATATGCTAACAATGTGCACAAAACCACCACATGCAATGAACCATCTTACATTTTCAATATACTATACCAAACCAACCAAATGCAATGAACCATTATGTTATACGAAATTTTAACAAGACAACAAAACAAGCACATTATTCTTAACATTTGACGAGCATGATTTTTGGACCCACAGTCAAGTGTGCTTGATAACATGATAATGGCACACATGTATGAACAGTGTCATCATATGCAATAAATAATTATCATTGTCACCGGGTATCAGAGGTTGTTACCGTGATATTAGGAACAACTTCATTCTCTTTTCGATCAAAGTCTTGCGTCAAACCCAAACTGAAGCTAGGCATGTCGGCGTCGTCATTTTTGGTTAAGATGCACTCCTCATTTATAACGTTGCGAGCAACATTCAGGACCCCAACCCAGTCTGAGGCTGACCTCATTCCATATCTATGCATATCAAGCTTCTTCTTTAATGCATCCCTTTGCAATGCAGCTTGTTCCATCTCCAGAATAGCATCAATATGTTTTTGGTTCTCCCAAAAATCAATATCCTCTTGTGTGGAATTTGCTTCCGAGATAGGTGCAGCATGCACACCTGTGGTGTCTGCTGGTTGGGTGACCAATAGGGCGCTTTCTACGGCCTTTCTCAACGCCGTATTTTCTAGCATCTGTGAGGGTAGTTTAGAAATAGTTGACATAATGCTTGACAACGTGTCGCTGATTAGTTTGCCTTTCTTCAACAAGCTTGCTGCAACAATGTGTGCATCAGTCAAGTCCTCCTCGACACCCTCATTGTCATTGTAAGCCTCATCATGAACTGGGGTTTGTGCGGTTGATTTGCAATGTCATGTTCAAATGCATCATCTGCTTGGATACCATCACGATCACCTGATCCATTCGATGAACTGGAATCTGTTGTTGTGCATTTCCATTCATAGCACCAACCCTTTCATCAGGAACCTGTATTTCCGCATCACCAACGACTTCCGCTGCTGTACAGGGACCGTCACAAAAACCCTGGCCGAAACCCCCTTCAGCAATCTCCAAATTTTGCCTATTTAAAAGCTTAGATTTCTTCCATTGCTTGATAGCTGGTATGGCTCTTGGGACTCTCCTGTATCCAAGCACAACTCGATCCATGTATAGAAGCTGTATTCATTTTCACAACAAAAAAAAATAATAAAACATGTTATCATAACAGTCAACATTGCTAACTATAATATGCAATTAGCTCCAACGAATTTAACAGTATTTGACAATATAACAGATTAACATGCTATAAAAAACAAACAGAAAAAAGTAAAAAAACTCAATGCTATAAGTACAATCAAAATTGCTCACTATACTAAAGCAAAATGCGAAAAATCAATGATATCGGTGCCCTCAAAATTTGCTAAGTATAATATATTAAAAAGTTTTAATTGGATATATTTTTGCTGATTATTTTTTCAATAATGCTATTAATGTCGACAAGGGCACATTAATATTACACACATTTTAAGCAAATAAAATGCTTACAGTAATGAATAGCGATGGCCCAGTGTAATTTTTTTCCTTGTTCGCCTGCCACGCTCGGGTGTGCTCTATCAGACATTTCATCAAATAGCCGCACCAGTTCAATTCGGCCACCCTATCGATGTTTTGAAACGTGTCTAAAATTTGTGGCAACACGTAGCAGTTACTAGCCCTTTCAATCAAACAGCATGTCACCAGCACAACAAACTGTCTCCTAAACCATAGCCCACCATCCGCTTCTTTTATCATGTCATCAGCAACATGCGTTGCTCGTATTCTCTTACAATGTTTGTCTTCAAAACGTCCTAGCCAAACACTTAACAAACTTGCTTTTGCGTTTCTTGCCTTCTTGACGATTAGTCGAGGCCCCTTCGGGAATCCAAATATCAACTGAACATCATTTTCATTCACATGGACTCGCCGGTCCCCCTCAAACACAATCTTCCCACGCTTCACATCAAAGTTGTCAAGGATCCAGTATGCAATCTTCGGGGGGACATCACTGATGTCCAAATGTAGCAAATCTCCAAACCCCATTTCGCGAACACTCTGCCTTTGTGCGTCATTCATCCGTTTAATTGCATCTGTCAACGCGCCGGGGCTTGTTCGGTTTTTCAGATTCGAATACTCAGACCTTCACTTTTTTATTGTGGCATTAGAAGCAGCACCTACTGCTGATGGTCCAGCATCTTCAACGTTTGTTGGATGCGCATCATTCGCCCTTTTCGTGCGTATCTCTCGAGCAACGTCACTAGATTCGGGTGCACTTTTTTTGCCATCCACTGCACATAAAAGCCAACAAATTAATTAGCAAACTAAAATCATAATATATGCTAACAAAATTTGTATTATTAGCTAACTAACAACATATTATTCGCTACCACTGTTAAAACAAAAAATCACAAATACTCAGACTCATAACCACATAAGTATACTCACAGATTAGTATGCTATCAAAAAACACAGACTATTATGATATCAAAAATCACAAAATAAAAAAAACACATATTATTTGCTAACACCACAGATTATTATGATATCAAAAATCCCAAAAGCTATAAGCACAATCAAAATTGCTAACTATAATATATAAAAAAGCTATTACTTGCATATTTTCTGATTGATCAATATTACATTGATGATAAAACTGTTTACATTAAGCTACTCATATCATACCCACATTATTGCTATCAATAACATGCAAATATGTTTCATATTCCATTTTTTGACTAATGTAGTTATTAGATACGAGTTTGATAAATGTGTTTACCTATTATATCCTTTTTTTTATTCTTCCTCGCGCCATTATCACCTGTGTTGCTCTCCCCTACATAAACATACACTCAAATGATGCCAAACAGGTTCTAACAAAACAACAATATACAAAATAAGCTAAACACAATAGGACCCAACTTGAAATGTGATTATTAGCTACAAATGTTTCAGGAAGGGAAAAAATGTACAAAAATAGATATCAGTTGTATCAAATTTGCTAACTATACATACAATGCTATCAGTTATATCAAATTTGCTAACTATACATACAATGATATCAATTATATCAAATTTGCTAACTATATAATATAAAAATGCTATCTGTACTATTAAAATTGCTAACTATAACATGCTACTAGTTCCAACAAATTTCACATTATTTGCTAATAACACTGATTAAATACTTTCAAATAATATAGCAAAAAGCAATTACTTGCATATTTTTTTGCTCATCAATATTACATTGATGATAAAACTGTTTACATTAAACTACTCATATTATACCCACATTATTGCTATCACTAACATGCAAATATGATTCATATTCCATTTTTCAACTAATGTAGTTATTAGATATGAGTTTGAAAAATGTGTTTATCTGTTATATACTTTTTTTGAGTCTTCCTCGCTCCCTTATCACCTGTGTTGCTCCCCCCTACATAAACATACACTCACATGATGCCAAACAGGATTTAAGAAAACAAGAATATACAAAATAAGCTAAACACAATACGACCTAACTTGAAATGTGATTATTAGCCACAAATGATTCCTGAAGGAAAAATACGGGTAAAAATTGCTATCAGCTATATCAAATTTGCTAACTATACATACAATGCAATCAGTTATATCAAATTTGCTAACTCTACATACAATGCTATCAATTATATCAAATTTGATAACTATATAATATAAAAATGCTATCTGTACTATTAAAATGGCTAACTATAACATGCTATTAGTTCCAACAAATTTAACATTATTTGCTAATAACACTAATTAAATACTTTCAAATAATATAGCAAAAAGAAATTACTTGCATATTTTTTTGCTCATCAATATTACATTGATGATAAAACTGTTTACATTAAACTACTCATATTATACCCACATTATTGCTAGCACTAACATGCAAATATGATTCATATTCCATTTTTCAACTAATGTAGTTATTAGATATGAGTTTGAAAAATGTGTTTATCTGTTATATCCTTTTTTTGAGTCTTCCTCGCTCCCTTATCACCTGTGTTGCTCCCCCCTACATAAACATACACTCACATGATGCCAAACAGGATTTAAGAAAACAAGAATATACAAAATAAGCTAAACACAATACGACCCAACTTGAAATGTGATTATTAGCCACAAATGATTCCTGAAGGAAAAATACGGGTAAAAATTGCTATCAGCTATATCAAATTTGCTAACTATACATACAATGCAATCAGTTATATCAAATTTGCTAACTCTACATACAATGCTATCAATTATATCAAATTTGATAACTATATAATATAAAAATGCTATCTGTACTATTAAAATGGCTAACTATAACATGCTATTAGTTCCAACAAATTTAACATTATTTGCTAATAACACTAATTAAATACTTTCAAATAATATAGCAAAAAGAAATTACTTGCATATTTTTTTGCTCATCAATATTACATTGATGATAAAACTGTTTACATTAAACTACTCATATTATACCCACATTATTGCTAGCACTAACATGCAAATATGATTCATATTCCATTTTTCAACTAATGTAGTTATTAGATACGAGTTTGAAAAATGTGTTTACCTGTTATATCCTTTTTTTGAGTCTTCCTCGCTCCCTTATCACCTGTGTTGCTCCCCCCCTACATAAACATACACTCACATGATGCCAAACAGGATTTAAGAAAATAAGAATATACAAAATAAGCTAAACACAATACGACCCAACTTGAAATGTGATTATTAGCCACAAATGATTCATGAAGGAAAAATACGGGCAAAAATTGCTATCAGCTATAACAAATTTGCTAACTATATATACAATGCAATCAGTTATATCAAATTTGCTAACTACAAACTATGAAAATGCTATCTGTACTATTAAAATTGCTAACTATAACATGCTGCTAGTTCCAACGAATTTCACAGTATTTGCTAATAAATTAAATGAAAGTCCAAAAATTTTCAAATTTATTGTACTGCATGTGCGGGCCGCAAAAATCAAATTGACAAAACAGTTATCACGCACAAATTATACGCGGTCCCCCCCGATCTAATTATTCAATTTCATACCATTTTCACCCACACACGTGTGCATATTCATCATAATAGTCAAACCAAACCCACAAAGATTAGCACTATAAATGAATCATAGTTTAAAAACACCTTGGGGTAAAAATATTCATGTTATTCAATTATGTTCACACGGCTAAAACAAAAAATTCATAAAAAATCTAGAACAAAACTTCATCTGCAAAAACAAAAAAACAAAAAAAAAATTGCGAAAAAATCAACAACACTTTAACATTAGTAACAAACAGACGCAAGAAAACTTGGATTCCTCCTCATCGCACGGCCATCGGACATCCTCACGTTGATGTCAAAGTCGCCGACCGTCGTCTGCTGCTGGGCTTAGGTTCACGGGAGAATATTGTACATCAGTTGACGACGGTCGACAATAGCACAATTGAAGGTGCACATCAGTTGATACCCCCCTTGTTCAAGACTAACCTCTTGAAGATCGAAAGAGATCTAAAACCTTGTAAAGACGACAATAGCACCTACCTTCCTAGCGAGCAGTTAAGGACTTCAAGTGTGAGCCGTCGACCAGCTAAGGTAGCGAGCAGTTATCAGGTTCAGCCAACTGTCCTTCATTGTGTAATTTGTAAAGAAACTCAAGTTATATAGTGAAGTTGCCCTTCTGCGGAAGGAAGAGAGGACGTAGAAGTTTGAGACTTCGAACCTCTATAAATCTCCTGTGTGTTGTACTATATTGTTCATTGCATATCTCTAACTGCACACAACATCACACAAGTTGCACTTAAATTGTCTCAACTGACTATCAAATTTGTGCATAAATAAATTTCATCAAGCGAGTCATAGGGCCCTGTTTTCCGCATCTAAAGTAAAGTTTTTAAATCAGTTTATTCACCCCCCCTTCTAAACTGATATCGACTCACCCGGGACCAACAAGTGGTATCAGAGCGGTTGATTCTAAGGATCAGCCGTTTCTACAGATCAACTGAATCAGATCTACTTATCTGTGCTAATATTCTAGCTATGGGAAACCATAAGCTACCTATATTTTCAGTTGAGAACTATGATAATTGGAGCAGGAGAAGGAAGGCGCATCTCTGCTCAATTTATGAGAATATGTGGGAAGTCATTGAAGAAGGCCCAATCATCATCATGATGGACAATGATGCTCACATAGTTGACATCAATCAACCGGCAAGGATCCCGAAGCCAACTAATCTTCTCACGAGTGAAGAGAGAAAGTTGAAGAATCTAGAGTTCATTGCTCAAGCTGCATTATTCCAAACTCTAGATGAAGATCGTATGAAGGATACAAAGAATTACATAATTGCCAAAGAGATATGGGACCTACTAGCAGATCTTTGCAAAGAGTCCGAAGCCATTAAAGGAAACAAGCTCCAACTGGCAGTTGACATGTATGAATCCTTCAAGATGCAGGCAGAAGAGTCCATCTCAAACCTTGAAACTAGATTTCTATGCATCATCAGTGAGATGAACAACCTCGGGAGAAGCTATC
This sequence comes from Perilla frutescens, assembly GCA_026008535.1. NCBI lineage: Eukaryota > Viridiplantae > Streptophyta > Magnoliopsida > Lamiales > Lamiaceae > Perilla > Perilla frutescens. The sequence goes on along the minus strand of BRKX01000010.1, from coordinate 44,229,136 downwards.
CCAATTCAGAGATGAATTCCAAATTACTAGATAATCTCACTAACGAATGAGATATGAAAGTGATCGCTACTAAGGAGTTAAGAAACCTAAACAGCATCACTCCAAGGGAATTATTTGGTTCTCTTAAAGCTCATGAGTACAGTCTAAACCGAAAAAGAGAAGCGTCCACATCGTCAGCTCAAGACGCAGCTTTCTATGGCGAAAGGACTAGGTTTAGAGACGCTCGAGGAAGAAACAACTTCCGACCTAGAAGCTCACCAACCAAAGAAAACCAAGGCGGATCTTCAACTGAATGAAAAAGGGAGGTAACTGAAAAGAAGGAGAATCTAACTGATGACATCAATGATTAGATCCAATCAGTTACCAAGTTGTTAGAAAAGTTGAAGAGAGCTCGAGATAAACAATCAGTTTCATCTCAAACTGATGAAGTCCCAAAAGTTGAAAAAACCTACCAACCAGCTGAACGAGCAGCAGAACCATTTAGAAGCGGCAACCGAAATCTGGCAGAATGTTTTCATTGCCATAAATAAGGACATTACAGGTTTGAATGTCCAGAACTTCCTGAAGATAAGAAAGCCAAGGTGAGGAAAATCTTCTTCAAAAGAAAAGCAATGGTCGCAAGTCTTGAGAATGTGGTGTTGGATGATTCAGACTATCCTTCTAGAATTGATTCTGACGGCTACAACTCAGATGATGATGAAGCATTATTCTGCCTCATGGCTGACCATGATGAAGAGGTTAGTACAGCTGACTCTCAAACTTCTTTTTATCATATCAATAAAGCAACTGTCTCTAGTAATGAACTTGATGTGAAACCCATGATGCTAGAAGACCAATTAGCTTCAATCTCCTGTTTGCATGTTAAACTGAAAGATGAAAATGATGAACTGAGGAACAAAGTCAGGAAACTGAGCATTGATCATGAAAAATTAAATTATCTTGAATCTCAGCTTATAGAATTTGAGAAATTGAAACTGAGAACTGTTGATCTAGAGGAAGAAAATCAAAAACTCAAGCAAGAGATCCTTGAAAAAGAAAAGGTAAACCTAAAGTTCAAAAAGGGATCTCAGATTCTAGATGAAATACTCAGTCATCAAAGAACTGGAACTGACAGCTTAGGGCTAGGATATAGCAAGTTCACTGCCCTAGAAAAGGGAAAAACAGTTGCTCAATCTAGTGACAAGGGTATCCTAAAAGGGTTCACGAGATCTCAGGATCAGCCAGCTGAGTCAAACAAAGGAAATGGAATATTGAAAAATCCCCAGACCCAACCTAAAAAGTTTGGTCAGTTCTAACAATCTAAAACACCCGGTCAGCTAAAGCCCAGTTCCCAGTCAAGACCTTCAGTTCACTCAAGTCAATCCACTCGTCCAAAGCCTCCAGTTCAACAAAGGCCACCAGTTCAGTATAAAAAGCCCTCAAGGCAAACTGGCAGATCAGTTCACTATGAAAAGAAAGACCAGTTTAGATCTCAAGCCTACCCTGCTAAGAAGTTCAATCAGAACACCTATAGGAGAGATCAAATAAACCAGTTTGAGCCTTATCATCATTATAATGACTATCTAGATTCCATAAATGAGCCAAAAAGGTTCATTCCAATAAACTGAAAACACACAAGGCATTGGCCTGATAGAAGAGCCCAAAAATCTCAAAACAATTGTGTGCTAGTTGAATTGTTTTATCCCACTAACTTTCAACGCAGGTACCATTCAACCGACTCAAGAAGAGTTGAAAGAGAGTCGAAACTGATGAAACGATCCAAATCAGTTGACTCCTTGAATGATAAGAAGCCAAAAGTTTGGCAAGTCTGGATTCCAAAAGACTTAATGTATCAAAAAGGACCCGATATGAAATGGGTCCCTAAATGCTAATCCTTTTCTCTGCAGGACAAGAGCATCCTATCTATGAAGAAAACCAAAGACATTTGGTATCTAGATAGCGGGTGCTCCAAGCACATGACCGGAGATAGAGAAGATCTCGATGGTTATGAAGAAATCAAAGGTCCACTCGTCACATTTGAAGAAAATTCCAAAAGCCGAACCATTGAAGAAGGGTTCGTTGTCAAAGGAAAAGTAGTAGTGAATGGAGTCTCCCACGTGGATGGACTAAAGCACAAATTACTCAGCATCAGCCAGCTGTGCGACAATGGCTACTCAGTTGACTTTACAAAAAACTCCTGCAACATAAGAGACAAGTCAACTGGAGTAATCTTGCTAACCGGCATCAGGAGAGGCAACATGTACATTGTTGACTGGTCAACCGGCTACTCAGAAGCTTGCTTTCTCTCAAAAGGATCAACTGAAGCAAGCTGGCTATGGCATCGACGACTGAACCACCTCAACTTCAAAACAATCAACTACCTAGCAAAGAAAGAGCTAGTTGAGGGGCTTCCCAAGGAGATATACAAGAAAACAGGTATATGCGGACCATGTCAAAAAGGGAAGCAAGTGAAGTCATCCTTCAAGAATAAGAATCATCCACCAAGAACAACTGACTGTCTTCAACTGCTGCACATGGATTTGTTTGGTCCAGTTAGACCTCAAACTCCAAAAGGTAAAAGATTCACTCTGGTAGTAGTTGATGATTACTCAAGATATACATGGGTGGAATTTTTGAGGAGCAAAGATGAAACATATGACAAGCTCACGGCGCTGATCAGAAGACTACAAACTGAAAAGAAAAGATCAATTCAAAGGATTCGTTCCGACAATGGAACTGAATTTGTGAATCAACACATGATCAACTTCCTCAACCAGCTTGGGATTACTCATGAACATTCAGCTGCAAGAACTCCACAACAAAATGGTGTAGCTGAAAGGTGCAACCGAACACTAAAGAAAGAAGCTCGAGCGATGATAGTTGATGCCAACATAGCTGAAGGGTACTGGGATGAAGTAGTCAACACAGCTTGCCATACTCAAAATCAAAGTGCAATTGTAACAGCCCATGACAAGACACCTTATGAACTCTACAAGGGTCGTAAGCCTTCTATCTCATATTTTAAAATATTTGGCTGTAAATGTTATATACACAACAATGGCAAAACTCAATTGAAAGCTTTTAGTGCTAAAGTTGATGAGGGAATATTTCTTGGGTATAACTCTCCTCATGCACAAGCTTATAGAGTGTTCAATAAACGAACTCTTGTTGTGGAAATAACATGTCATGTGGTATTTGATGAATTTGCTAATGAGTACAGGAACAAAGAAACTATAGACACATCAGTTCAAGTACTACCTAGTGAAACTGAAAATTCGCAGGACTATGTAGATCACATTGTTCCAGAATGATTTGAAGTTTCATTAGAAGAAGGCAATGAAACTAGTACTAAGCCAGTTGAAGACACAAATCGTGCTGAGACCGCAAACCCCACAAATGAAGCAGGGGGAAGAAATGATGAGAATGCCGAACCTACGGATGAACAAGCAACTGACGACGTCATCACAGAAGAGCCAGCTGGAGACTTAGCTGAAGCTATATTGCCCAAGCTCCGAAGCCATCCAACTGACAAGATAGTTGGTGATCCAAGAAGTCGAGTTTAAACCAGAGGATCAACCGAGCATGCCTTATTCACATGCTTCATCTCTCAGACTGAACCAGCAAACGTCAAGGAAGCCTTAGTAGATTCAGACTGGATCATGGCTATGCAGGAAGAACTGAACCAGTTCACACGAAATGACGTATGGTTTCTTGTTGACAGACCGAAAACCCAGAAGGTCATTGGCACAAAATGGGTTTTTCGCAACAAACCGGATGAACAATGAGTGATCACAAGGAACAAGGCTAGACTGGTAGCCAAAGGTTACTGACAAAGTGAAGAGATCGACTTTGATGAGACATTTGCGCCAGTTGCAAGATTGGAAGCCATCAGACTGTTCCTAGCCTATGCAGCTCACTTTAACTTCACAGTCTACCAAATGGATGTCAAGAGTGCTTTTCTTCAAGGAATGCTCAAGGAGGACGTATATGTCGAGCAACCGCCAGGCTTTGAAAATGGTGATCAAGTCTTCAAACTGAAAAAGGCTCTCTACGGACTGAAGCAAGCTCCAAGAGCGTGGTATGAAACTCTAACAACATTCTTGCTGAAAAACGGGTTTCAAAAAGGAGTCATTGATCGAACTCTATTCAGAATAGAACTATCAACTGAGATCTTAATGGTTCAAATTTATGTGGATGACATAATCTTTGGATCAAAGAGCAAAGATCTATGCACACGGTTCGCTCAACTGATGCAAAGCGAATTCGAGATGAGCATGATGGGAGAAATGACATTCTTCCTAGGACTCCAAGTGAAGCAGCTATAAGATGGAATTCATATCAGCCAGGTGAAGTACACCAAGGAACTAGTCAAGAAGTTTGGAGTAAGTAAGGGAAAAACTCTCAAGGTTCTAATGAACACATCAGTTCAGTTAACTCTTGATGCAGAAGGAGAATCAGTTAGCCAAACTTACTACAGAGGAATCATTGGGTCCTTACTTTACTTAACAGCCAGCCGGCCAGACATCTCATATTCAGTCGGTCTATGTGCATGGCTTCAAGCCAATCCAAAGAAAAGTCATCTTGAAGCAGCTAAGAGAATCATCAAATATCTTAAAGGAACCATAAATCTTATATTATGGTATCCTAGAGATGACAATTTGAGTTTAATTGGATATTCAGACTCAGACTTTGGTGAATGCAAGATTGACAGAAAAAGAACCAGTGGAACATGTCAGTTTCTTGGAAGCAAACTGATATCCTGGTTTAGCAAGAAGCAGCACTCAGTTGCCACATCAACAACTGAAGCAGAGTATGTAGCTGCTGGAAGCTGTTGTGCTCAAATACTCTGGATGAAGCACCAGTTGAAGGATTACAAAGTTGAAACTGAAGAAGTGCCTATCTACTGTGACAACAATAGTGCAATCGCGATATCTCAGAATCCAGTTCTACATTCAAGAACTAAGCACATTGACATAAGGCCACACTTCATCAGAGATCACATCGAGAAGAAAGACATATGCATCAAATATGTCAATACTGAGAAGCAGATAGCCGACATCTTCACCAAACCGTTGCCTGAAGCAAGGTTTATAGAGCTATGCATACAGTTGGGACTGTTGGAGCTAGCATCACAGGATGAAGATGATGAATTGGAAGAAAAAGGCCAAGGAACCACTCCAGTTGAAGAGAGAAACTGAGTCAAAAAGACGAAAAACTGATCAGTTCACCACATAATCCATCAGTTTGAAGTATATGCAAGAAGCTGCTAAGAAATAAGCAAACTGGAAATGATCAGTTTACCCCATCAGTTCAACTGAATCATCAGTTCAGTCGCTCAGACTGATGATCCAGTCAGTTATGCAGAACTTACAAGTTGCAAATTGATCAAACTAACGAAGAAGTCATAGGAACTGAAGTAAACTCAAAAGGAGATATCAATTCAAGGAGCAGCTGAAGGAGAACAGCTAAACTAAGAAGCAGCTGAATGAAGATCTGAGCAGTTAAGATCAGTCAGGAACTGATGAGAAGATATCCCAGTTGGAACTGATCAACAGATTAACCATCAGTTACGGTCATACCCAACTGATGACGTAATCAGTTCTGAAGCCAAGGAGAAACTGCTGAAGAGAAGAGATAAGTTCAAAAATCTCAATAGTGGAAACGGTAAAAACACGTGTCATCCAAATGTTACCATTAAATCATCTTTCTCTCTCCTCTTCACTCCCCAACGGATAGAATTGAAAAGCCAATCGACGGGTCGATTAATCCAATCCGGCCATTGAATTTGGGGAGACCAAGCGTCAGAACCATTGGATGAACCCCCTCATACTCTATAAAAGGGATGGCTGAATTTTCATTTTTACTTTTACCATCCTCAAAGAGTAGTAAAGAATTTAAGCATCTTTGATTCTTTAATTCTCGAAACTGTACCGAAGACCTCTCAAAAGTAAAAAAAATTAGTACTCAGTTCATAACATCAGTCAAAGCTATTTTTTGTTTCTGATCATTCATTCCAAACAAAAATACCATGGCTGATAGACGCACACCAGCTGTTCGACAAAACTTCAACTTTAGAAGATCTGGTGTTTCTTCACAAGGATTTCAAAGAAATCTCTATAGAGATAAGTTTCTGGATATAGGTGCTTATAGAGAGAAGTGCTCAAACTCCGTCCTCTGCAACTCACTGATCGCAAAGATAGAGGATAGTGGTTTGAAAAGCTACAAAGAAGAATATCCATCGAAAATATATCCAGAGGCTGTGGTTGAGTTTAATGTAAACTCAAAAGGCTACGATGACAGAATCGAGACCGAAGTTCGTGGAGTCGAACTGATTATAACTCCAGAACTGCTCGGGAGACTGTTCAATCTTCCAACCACCGGAATGCGAGTGCAAGATGTTCAAGTGGATCAAGAGGAAGCCTACCGCCAGTGGAAGCGGAAGGAATGCTTGGATGTGTACAAAAGCAGTACACTCATGTCTCTTCTTCAAGAAGAATATAGGATTCTGGCCTCAGTTGCTGCGAGAATGATAACCGGAACAACTGGAAGCCACTCAGAAATGTTGGAGCACAAGTACAAGATATGTGCGGCGATCATTAGAGGGATCGACATCAACTGGGCTCAATACTTCTTTGAACAAATAAAGAAGTATGTGGATATTGTGGAGAAGAACTGGTTAGCAATTGAGTTCTACCAAAAGATGTGCTATCCAAACAGAATCAGCATCATACTGGAGAAAACCTTTGACTCTATGGTAGAAGAGACTGACATTCTGATGATTGGCAAAATGGATTTTATTCCAGTTACCAGCAAAAGGCAGCCTGCTGCAAAACCAATATCTATCAAAAGCAGTCAGCCAACTGCTGCTTCCTCCAAGAAAACTGAGGAGTCATCAAGAAGAAAGGGTAAGGAGATTGCAGTTGAAACTCCGCAAGAAGACTCCGATTCAGACGACAACATCACAATAAGCCAAATGTTGGGAAGTTCAATTAAAGCAAAACCTCTGCGTCAAGTTCGCGTTCGATCACTGATTGATTCGCCAGAAGAAGTAATGTCTACAAGACCAGTTCAGTTCAAGGGAAGAACTGGGAAGCCGAAGAAGAAGCCCTCGGCAGTTCAAATAAAAGAAAAGAAGAAGTCAGGACCTCCACATCCACCTCAACTGCCTCCTCGTAACATCAAGATAATTGATATTATGCCAGTTGAGAATGATGATATAGTGCCTTACAGAGGAGTTCCCCCAAAGGACTCTGGAGCAGACTTCTTTAGAACTGCCTGCCCGCCGATGGGAGAAACAGAAGAGAACATCAGAGCTCTATCAAGAGCTGAAATTATCAAATGCTGGGCTGAGGAACAAGTCCAAAAGTTTATAGCTGAGAACTTCATCGAGGATGGGACTGGACTTCCTACTCTGTATGAAGCTCTAACAAGGTACGTCTACTGATACCTTTGGAGACATTGCTTCAACTCTGAAGCACATTTCTCCTAAACGCACTGCACAGGATGAGCTTCTGGAGAAGGGAAGAGAGATGGAGTATGGAGTGGGCTGGACAGGAGACTCCAGAGCAAAATCTAGTCATCATGTTGAAAAGAATGTTGGCCATTCGAAGGAACCACCCACGTCCTACTGAACAAACACTGGTGGAAGCAATGAATGACTTGCTTATCTGGGCTAACATCAGACTGCCACCTCATCGGACTCAAGCTGAGCAGTAACAATGGAAAGCCCCTCAAGTTCAACAACAATGGATGCTCACTGAACTGCTAAAACTCAGGCGGGAGCAGCTTAAGGAAGGGCAGGAGCTATTCAATCAAGAAGTTCGGAGAAGCCATCAAAGGGCTGAAACTTCTACAGCTCACAATGCAAGGGAAACTGCCATAACATCTATGGCTAGCCAGTTAACATTCGAAGAAACCCCTCATTCAGATGACGTCTTCATCAATCTTCTGGATGACTCACCTAAGGAGCCAGCAGCTGATGAGCGCACAGCTAGTGATCTGGAATTTGAGAAAATGCTTAAGTCCCGCACTCCGCCAGTCCTCCCAGTTGATGAAGAGCTACAAGAACCATCTAAAGAGACTCAACTCCCCGAGAAGCAAACTGAAGCACAAATTGCTCCTTTCCTCGAGACAACTCCGAAGACAGCTGAACATGACCAGTCAGCTGACCAGATAGCTCAAGAGGCTGAACAATCCACATATCAAGGTACACTTGCTATAATTGTGTACATTGATCCAATACAAAGAGCACTCCAAGCTGTCGCTCAAACTGCCGCACCAGAGACCTCATCAGAGTCAATTTATGATGAGATCATCACTATGGAGACAGACGAGATTTCGCACACAATTCCTTATGAGGAACTTGTTGGAACTAAAGAAGGAGAGGAAGCGGACTTAAGAGCGGTCCAATTTATGGCTCCACCCAGCAGTTCCATGGTCCAGCTCCCTCCACATTATGTGGAACTGATTAATTCCCTGCAGCAACAGGTTAAACTGCACACTGAACAAATCAAGCAGCTGCAAGCCCAACAAAGACTTCAGTTTGCTGAAACTGAGTCAGCTAGCAGCACTAAGGATGAAGATGAGGAGTCCACCGAGCCGTTGGCCAAGATAAGAAAAACTGATCACAAGAAGGACTAGAGGTTGATCACTCTTAAACATGATTAGAAAAGCCTCAAGTACACTTCTTGTTAATCAGTTGTAATTATCTTTTGATTATAAAAGATTATTTCTTTTTATTTTCAAATAAATATCAAGCTTTACATTTATGTTGAAATTTTGACCGTTGCAAATCAATGACACGTGTCAAGGTCATTAATTGCCAACGACCAAAAGAAATCAGAGGCTAGTACCATTCCAACCATCATATCTATGAGCCTGTCCCAAAACTCATAAAAGTCTCTCTTTCTCTCAAGCCTCTCAAATAGCCTCCTCCTCCAAAAAGATCTCAAAACCTCTCTCTCTCTCTCAAACAATCTTGAATTGTCAAAAATATTCAGCCAACCTCAAAGATGGCCGAATTATCCAGATCTTCACACTTCTTCAAAAGCCAACTTATGAGAGATAAATTCCTTGACAGACAGAAATTTCAATTGATTCTTGATGAATCAAAGAGTCCAACCCTTCTGTCAAATTTTCACAAAACAGGAGTTCTTCACTACCTGGAAACACCACCAAAATTCTTTAGACAAAATTTGGTGAGTGAGTTTTTACTTCAAGCAAAATTATCCGCAGATGGGAAGATGATATCTTCAGTGGCTCAAGGAAGGATGTTACACATCACTGAGAAAACAATTGCTGAAGTATTCCAACTCCCACAAGAAGGCTTATCCGTTCAAGATCTAAAGGAATCTGCAGAGTCGCACTAGAGAGACTGGAAAGCCTCAACCTGCAAAAAGCAATTCAGTTTTACCACCGCTAAAACTGATCTCAAGCCTGAGTATGGAGTTCTACTTGACATAACAAACAAGATGATGTTCGGAGCAATTGGAAGTCTAAGCCAACGCACCCAAGAGAGATACAAAGTCATGATTCACCTTGCTGAAGGAAGATAAACAAACTGGGCAGAATTTGTCTTTCAACAATTCAAGCATCAAGTCATCAAGGCTGCAGACTCAAAGAAGTCTGGCAAATTTGAGTCCAAGGTCGGACTTGTTCTAAGGATTAGCAAAATGCTTGAAAACCTGCTGAAGCTCACAAGTGATGAATCACTACCAGTTAGGATCTCCGACTGGATCCCCAAGAAAGGAACTGCTCATCTACAGTCCCTAAAGAGGAAGAGAAAAGAAAAGGCCAAGATGAGCAACCAAAGTTCGAGCAACTCAACTGCCAATGCCGTTCACTCTCCAAAATCAAAGAACGGATCACCAGTTGATTTCCAGGTTTGCTCTGATCCAGATGAGTTTATTCCATTCATTGGAATACCCCATCCAAACTATGGAGCAGACTACTTCAGAGGCACATGCCCTCCGCTCCAGCTGACTGAAGAGAATATTCGCACTTTCTACAGTGGTGAATATGCAGTCAAAAGTGCACAAAAGGAAGTGACCAATCTCCTTCTCACGCACTTCACAGTTGTTGCACAATGAGATCAAGAGTTGTACAAACAACTTCACCGATATTTCTATTGGTACAACTGGAGACATTCTATGTCTATCCAGTCTCACTTCTTGCTAACTGCCTTTCATGGCATGAGCTTCTGGCAAAGAGAAGAAACCTGGAGCATCAAATGGATAGGATCATCAAATCTATTCCCTCCAACCATTGTACAAGTTCAGCACATTATGAATCACCGGATGGTGAACAAGATTCCAGGAACCGCCTTACTGGCCGAATTTCAATCTAGATTCATGTTTCAAGCAGTTGGAACTGCAGGTCAACTAGTCAACTGCCCAACTAACTCACTCTGTCGACAGCTGAACTTTGATAATCTATCAGGTCAGTCAGCTGAGCCATCTCGACGAACTCCACCTGCTATTCAAAGGATAGAACCCCACCTATCCCACACTGCAGTCATAGCTTCTCAAGGGAAAACAAGGCATAATGATGCAAGAGACAGTGACGATGAAGATACTGCCACGTCACCAAATCTCCTATCCAAAGGCTATGTGACTCCACTGCTCACGTTAGGATCAAAAGATGCGCAGTTGACTAAGAAACATGATCAGTTTCGGTCATCGCTAAAGGGAATCTCACACTCCCTTAGTCAAAGGATGAAGAGCTCGTCAGTTGAGATCCAGCTTCATCTTCGCAAAGCCAAGAAGACAGAAAGGCCTGGACCATCAACACATGAAACTGCATCTAAAGAAAGCAATGCAGCGAGTCCAGCTAGGCCATTCAAGAAGCGGAAATTGTCTACAGAAAAACCGAGCAACTAAACAAACAGGCTGATCAATTCAGTTACAGCCTCAACTGCAGCCAGCTCAGCCATGACAAATACGTGTCAAAACTCAACTGCTCAACCAACTGCCACGTCATCAATCAGTTGGACTGTATCCCAACTGACTAAGGATAAGTCTTCATTTTTCAAAAGCTTATCTCAATTATATTGTTACTGTTGTGATTATGAAATATCTTATATTATATGTCAACGGTTACAATTTGAAAATGGGGATCTATATCTCAAAGTTGTCATTAATATCTCTGCATGGATCTTAAAACCTACCCTTCAAACAGACGAAGAAAATATATTTTATTGCGCTATAAACAGAAAGATCTGCAGAAAATATTTCGCTATTTATGGCAACTACCCCATTTTCAAAATGATCTCATCTCAACCATATGATCATAAAGTCATTTACCGATAAACGACTGAGATTCATACATCATTAATTCAGCTAATCAACCATCAAATCGGATGGCTGATCAGCCAAGAAAAGTAATCGAGTACTCTCGATTCTTGCATGCACAAGATGCATAAATATGAGTACAGAGATGAAGGCTCCGATCATCTGAAAATGTCTCTTTATTACTTGATCTTTTGCTAAGCCTTTTCTCACTCATCAAAACTCTTGCATTTCTAAACTGAATTTCATATCTTTGCAGAAATGAAGCCTCCATTTCCCCGGGTGGATATTAAAGCTCTTGCACGCAAAATGAGAAAGGACAAGTTTCTAAATCTAGAGATGCTAAATGCACGTCTTGGCCCGGATGTCTTTCAACAGATTTATCGACCATTGGCAGCGACTGGATTATTTCCTTTCTTGACACAGTTGCCGGTCAAGAACATACCTGACTATGTCACCGAGTTCTACTACAATGCAACTATCAACGGTGACAACATCATCTCCACTGTAAAGAATCAAGTGATCATAGTCACCAAGGACATGATGATGTCCACTTTACACCTTCCCGGCAGAGGTCCAGACGTGATGAACCTAAATCTGCCATCCAAACATGAGTTATGGAAAAGTTGGAAGCTTTCTCATGTGCACCACAACGACAGTTCGCACAGATTAAAGGAGAGCTTGCAAAGTGATATCATCCAACTTCTGGATATCACCAGCCATATTGTCCATGGCAACTTCGAGATCGTTCATCTCTCCGAGATCAAGGCTCATATCACAGCCGCCCTCTACTTTGGATGTCAAGCCGACTGGGCTTCCTATATCCTGGCGCAACTGAGAGCCAATGTCGAGCGAGCGATGTTTGATCCGTCAACTGGCATATTTCGAGAAAGAGTTGGCTTTATGAACCGCCTAAGCCACATCATCCAAAGCCAATTTGATGAGATCATACCAACTGGCAAACTACTTGGAAGACGGGACATGCTCCCCACAATATACTGCCATCCGACCCCAAAGCGTCCATACCCACAAGGGCCTTCCAGCTCAGATCATGGAACGGCGCCTTTGGAGGACACCGCAGCTCCACTGATGAAAGAGAGCTGATGCTGGAGAATGCATCTTTTTTAAGGCTGAGTGATCAGCCCACAATATCAGCCAGCTCCCAACCTCCACCTTTAGTCCAAAGCGACTATATTGAGGTTGACTTTGAAGTGGTTCTAGACCACCAGCTCCGAAGCTGCTTTGGTCTCATTGAGGACATCGACTACTCTCTCTTCACGCAACTGCGGCAGTACTTGCAGTACCGTATCTGGCGCTTTCAACTGGATGAGTCGACTATGTTTCACCTCATCCACACCCGTGGCTTAGCCTTCTGGATCAGCGAGGGCACATGGAGTCGAAACTGGATGAATCATCCACTCTCATCGCCTCCAACGCTCTCGGAGATCATGGATTCGATGATCAAGCGACTCAAGCTTGGTATATCCGCTGATGCCCCTCTCCCCGACAATGAACCAACCAACTCCTCCTGCGCACCCTTCGTTGGTGATCCACCACTCCCTTCATCTGATGAGATCTTCACCAGCTTGGCCAACATGAGCTTCAGAGAGCAAGACATCTCTGATCCAGCTCAGTTCATGCCAACTGAAAATTCCTATGCATGGCTTTCTCCGCCCATGCAAATCCCTTCAGTTCCTCCAGCTCATGATGACAATTTGGCAACCGCCTTCACTTTTCTGCCAAATTTGTCATTACCCTCATGTGATCCTCTTCACCTTTTGGATGATGCCAAAAAGGGGGAAGATGGACAGAATGATGATGGACAATATAATGGATGCATGACTCTTTGGGATCAAATTCAAAGAGAACTTCAAAGAGAAATTCATCATTGAAGGGGAAGATCAGCTTCAGGGGGAAGCATGGACACTATAAGGAGTCCAAGAAAGAGGAGAATCGAGCAGAAGGAAAAAGAGCAATCGAAGCAACATTCAGGAAGTAGACTAGTAGTCTTAACTACTAAACTCTTGAATCTCTTGAAGTCATGATTTTACTTCAAGCTTGAATGCCTTGACATAATTCTTCATGCTCTAATACTTCAGCCATGATCTGATATATGAATGATAAGCATGAATGACAATTGCTCTAATAATTGAATGAAAATCATGAGTCAATGTGTCACAATATGCTATGAATATGACATGCTCTGATATTTGAAAGATAAGCATGAATGACAAATGCTCTAATAACTGAATGAAAATCATGAGCCAATTTGTCTCAATATGCTACGAATGTGCACTGACTGAAAGATTCTATTTAAAGCATTTGCTACACTTGCAGTTTTTCCATCATCGTCATCAACAAAGTTTTGACATCATCAAAAAGGGGGAAATTGTTAGGAAAACTATTAAGGAACCCCTAGATCAGGTTTTGATGAGATGTCAAAATTATTTGTGAAAAACTGACCAAAGCTCAAGCTGCAGATCGAAGCTGACCAGTCCAGGACATCATCAAAGAAAAACTCAAGAAGAGTCAAAGTCAACCGATCTGAAGAATAGCCCACAAGTTGAAAGACACGTCACCAAGTCTAAAGTTCAACTTGGTTGAGGAATCATACCAGTCAAAGCAAGCTGACAACCGAGTCAGCTGAACTAAGGGAGAAAGGAGTTGACCAAAGACTGAAGAAACTGATAGAATGTTAGTTTATGCCAGAGACTGGCAGTATCCAAATGGAGAGATAGCCAATCTCAGCTGACAAGCCCAAAACTGCCAACTGGAGCAATGGCCAATCTCAGCTGACAAGCCCAGAACTGCCAACTGGACCAATGGCCAAATCTCAGCTGACAAGACCAGAACTGCCAACTGGAGCGATAGCCAGACTCATCTGATAAGACCAGAACTGCCAACTGGAGCGATAGCCAAACTCAGCTGACAAAGCTTAGAACTGCCAGCTGGGACGATAATGTAACTGAGCTGAGAAATCCAAAACTGCCGAGAGAGCTGAAGCCAGAAGACTCCTGGAGTGTATTGCTTAAATCAGCGTATCTTGGAATAAATGCTCCTTCAAAGATCCTGGAATTTAATGAAGATCGATTGGCAGAGTAATGGCTACTTCAACCAAATGATCCAAGCGATCATTAAAGACCACATGCTGTTGATGAGCCAACAGAGCCACTGATCAAATGGACAATAGAGCTCAACGGTTATAAAATCACTCCTCTATAAAAGACGGGTGAATCAGAGTTTTTGTAACAGCCCGGTCCCGAGATAGGGATTAACGAATGGGGACGGGGTGTTATTAAGGGATTTAACGAGTAAATTCAGAAGATCAACGAAGAATGTTTAAGAATAAAGGTACGCTTTGAAGATAGTTGATGATACTCGGGTTTACTTGATTAAGAAGGACACATGCTTTAGTGGAATAAAACGGCTAACTAATCAGATATCAACATGCATAGGCTCTTTTATAGGTGAAAGGAAATCATACTCGAAAAGAAAAAATAAACTTAATATGCGTCTTATATATATAATCGTCTGGGAATATTCTTAGAATCTCGAATAAACATAATAGAACCTTGAACGGAATTTAGAAAGAGTTAATCAGAGTAGCAGAACACATAATGGGATTTCAAAGAAACTTATATAATAGCAAAACAATCTTGATAGCCAACCCACATCCACAGCCACCATCATCCTCGGCATCTCAACCTGAAAACATTTGAAAAAGAGGGCGTGAGCACTAATGTACTCAGTGGGTTTTTAATGAAAGTTTCTTTAATAACTTGAGAAATATCCAACAATGAACTAGCGGTATATGGAGAGCAAAATGCAAAAGCCCTCTCCATATCCGCAAAACCTTTTCTTTACTTTTGGGCCCAACCTTGGCTCAAACCTGATGTCAACTGTACCCTTAGGCATGCCATAGGATAGAAGAGGGGTTACCTCAAATATCCGAACGAGTTTGCGAGGAAAACCCAGCAGTGACTACCTTAATAATTCTGAGCTCAAATCCTGCTTAAGTGAAAGCTAAGTTCCTTCTCTTCCTATTCTTGCTAGCAATACCAAGCTTAGAACAATGTCTAATGCTAATACCTTATTACTACATGATCTCGGCCTACAAAGGGTTAAAGCTACCCTAACAAGGCAAGTCCTTAATCCTTAACTATACGAGCTTTAACAAAGCATAAACATTCAAATACGAGGAAATGAACGCGGATAAACATCGATTGCAAATAAAGCAATTCTAAACACCTCATGCTAGCGTAAATTGTAAATAAACAATTCTAGCATATCTAAACATACTTGAGAGCTCACTTAACTTATATTGACTTCCTTTACTTTGTCTAACTCAAATAACAATTCAACATAATCATGCATATAGCTTCTTTTATTTCTTTCCTTTCCTTGTACAGAGATCGATCAGGCAGAGCAAAAATGCTTTATTGGATATTTCATTTGCCCTATATGCTTCTAGAGCTTATTAGCTCAAACTTTAGATGAGTATAGATTTACCCACCTCGATTACTTGACAGAAGATGAAGCAACGAGGTAAAGATCCTTCTCCGATTTCCTATGAGTCTCACTTCCTTCTACAAAAGTCGAATCATCGACTTAGCGACCTTCTTCGAAGAAGTTAACTGTCTAAGGCGAGAAATAATGACATTTTACTCGAAGACTAAAATCTAAGATTTATTTACAGATTGCACGACTTTACGACTTTATAAATTTCGAAAAGAATTTATTTAAAGAACATCTCAACTTGATTTCTAAATTTTTAGAAAAAGAATAACTTGAGTAGATTACTCGAAATAAACTGAGAATATCTTGATTGCTTCTCTAAAATTTAACTTGAAAATAACTTGGAAATAACATGACTTGAAAAACTTGAAAAGCTCTGGAAGAGGGTACGAAAATAGCCGAAAAGAAACGGCCGAAAAACAACATGGAGAAGGGGGGCCGCCGCGGCGCACATGGGCGCCGGCGGCCTCCCCCCCGCGGGGCCTCCTTGCCCCGGCGGGCACCCTGCCGCCGCGGGGCTGCCTTGCCCCGGCGGGCTAGGCGCGGCCGTGGGGGGTGTGGCGCGGCAGCGCTCACCCCCCCCCCCCCGTGGGGCTCTCTCTCTCCTTCACTTTTCTCTCTCTCTTTTTCTGGGTTCCTTCAACGTGTTCTTCAGCTATTCTTCATGTTCGTTGATTTCTTCGACGAACACGAGGAACATGAAGAACAATTAACCCGGATTTTTATAAAAATGACGTACTTGAATTTAACATGCAATAACATGCTTTTAACTTTTAAAGAAATTTTGGCATTATAACGACGTAAACACGACAATCCGTTTTAAATATTTAGAATAACGACGAATTCTCTAAATATAGCTTGAACGGAATTTAAACGGAATAAACAGGGCTAATTTCAAGAATAATAACGACAGGAATAAAGCGAGAAATATAACGTAAACGTTATTAACTTAGAACTTCAGTAAAAACTGAAATATAACTTAGACGGAAGATAAACGAGCAATAATGAAGAACGTGAAGAACATAAAGAACGGAAAGTAAATGCGGAATTTAAAGACGGAAAAAGAAATGGAGATCGAGACCGACGAACAAGAATGGACGGGGTTAGGTGCGTCGAAGGAAGGTGGCTAGCTCGGCGTCTCGTCGAGTTGCAACGGCGGCAGAGCCGCCCGCTACAACCCAACGGCGCCTCTAGCACCTTCCCTCACCGCATCCCTTCCACGCCACTCCGCTCGTCGTCTTGAAGAACACTCACGAAGAACACTTTTACTTTGACAGAACCTTCTCGGCTTTCAAAGCTTCTCACCCTCTCGATTTAGAAGTGAAATAGATGACAAATGAGCAATGAAAGCAAAAGGGTTGGCCTTGTATTTATAGGAAAAGCTTTGGCTTCCAAAGGAAGCCACTTTAGTGCAAGAATACTGCAAAAGTTAGTCCGGGTTCGGTTAAAAGCTGCTTTATTCGATGTCGAGGTCCAAATGGCCTCAAACACGAAATCTAAAAATACCGGGAGACTCGTTGGCTCGAATACTAGTGAACCAACTTGATTCGTGAAAAAGATGGGGTCGTCTGAAGAAAGACGAGCAAAGATTCCCTTTTTGGAATTACTTTTTACTATTCACTCAGACTGACAGATTTTACTCTCGAGCGTTCGATTGACCTCAGAATGGTAATGCGTGAACGCCAACGGAATCCTTGGGTCATTTCCCATAAGAGGGGCCTGACAGAACTAGACTCGGATCAATGAGGAGGATTTCGTAAATTTCTCAAAACACGAACGCACGCAAAAGTTACTATTCATTCATCCTTTAAATACGTTTTTCATCACCGGGAACTCAATTGACTTCAGAATTAAAATCCGAAAACACCGGCATACTCCTTGAGTTAAAACCTTTCTAACGAGACCATGAATGGCCATAAAAGAATTAAGATCAAATTTTCCAAAAAGATGATTTTCACGAAAACTGATCCTTAAAGTCGTAACTGACATCTGACCTCAATTAACCTTAATTAATTTTATTCCTTAACTTCTTAATTATCATTAAGAATCCTCTAAACCTTAATCGAAAATCTGGGGTGTTACATCCTACCCCCTTTAAAGAAATTTCATCCCGAAATTTACTAATCATGATAAACGATATCAGGGTACTTTTTGAGTAGCTCGGATTCGAGCTCCCATGTTGCTTCCTCTGAACTATGAAGGTTCCAGATCATCTTTACAAGATTGATCTCCTTGTTCCTTAACTTCTGGATCTTTTAACTCACAAAGGCCTGGGGCTTCTCTTCATAGGCGAAGTCTTCATTCAGGACTATCTCTTCCTTGCAAATCACGTGCTTTGGATCGAACACGTACTTTCTCAACATTTGAGACATGAAAAGACGTCATGAACGTCACTCAGGTTGGGTGGTAAGGCCAACCTGTAGGCTACTTCATTCACCTTTTCTAAAATTTCGAAAGGTCCAATAAATATGGGCCTTAACTTGTTTCGTTTGGCAAAACGAACCACTCCTTGACGGAGACATTTACAAGAATACTATCTTAATGTCGAATCTCAGTTCCGTTCTTCTTTCGTCTGTATAAGCCTTCTGTCTGTCTTGAATTTCCTTGATTTTCTGATAAACAAGCTCGATCTTCTGGACTGCTACCGGGACCATTTCAGGTCCAAGTATCCTTCTCTTTCTAACTTCGTCCCGATACCAGGGCAATTTACACTTTCTTCTGAACAGGGCTTCGTAAGGGCCATGCCAATCGATGGCTGGTAGCTGTTGTTGTACGCAACTTTTATCAATTACAGTAGCTCCTCCCAACTGCTTCTGTGATCGATGAATACTCCTCTAAGTATGTCTTCTAGATTCTGGATAGTCCTTTCGGACTGGCAATTCATTTGAGGATGAAATGCCGTGCTGAAATTGAGTTTTGATCTCATTGTCTTTTGTAGACTCCTCCAAAATCTTAACGTAAATCTCGTATCATGATCCGATATAATCGAGACCGGCATATCGTGCAATATACACGAATTTCCTATCATACATCTGGTCTAATTGATCTAGCCCATCTGTCATGATAACAGCAATGAGATGTGCTGCTTTTGATAATCGATTCACGATTACCCAAATAGCGGTATTCCACCACTTAGACTTTGGTAATCCTAACACAAAGCCTATACTACTACGATCATACTTCCATTCAAGAATTTCTATGGGTCGGAGCAACCAGAAGGTTTTTTGATGCAAGGCTCCACTTGTTGACAAATCAACACCTTTCTACGAAGGCGGCTACTTTTCTCTTTATGTTATTCTGCTAGAAGTTCTCTTGGAGGTCTTGATATATCTTGGTGCTTCCGGGATGTGCTGTATGTGGCTTGTCATGTGCCTTGCACATGATTTCCTCCTTTAGTTATTTCTTGCTTAGCACACAAAGCTTTCCTTTGAATAAGAGCGCTTTATCGGCGGCTTCTGCGAAGTCTTGCGTGCTATCTAATCGTGCTTCTAGGCTTTTCTTCTTGAGAAACTCATTTCATTTCCAAACCTTAACTATCCTTTATCTCGGGTCGGGATGAGCGACTATCGCGGCGATTTGTGCTTAATTGATTGCAGCTGGTGTTAGCACCTCGATCCTTAACTCCTTGAATTCCTTATTGTAGCTGCTTCTGAACTAAAACGAATCCTAACTCTGCCTTCTCTTTCCTACTTAGGGCATCTGCTACCACATTCTCCTTGCCTGGGTGGTAGTGAGTCATGCAGTCATAATCCTTTACAAGTTCTAGTCACTCTCTCTGCCTTATGCTAAGATCATTTTACTTGAAGAAATACTTTAGGCTCTTGTGATCTTGAGAAGAGTCTTACTCTTGGCTCCGTAGAGATAGTGCGTCTAGATCTTTAGCGTAAAAACAACCGCTGCTAGTTCTAAATCATGCATGAGGTAGTTCTACTTGTGATTCTTAAGCTGCCTTGAAGCATAAGCGATCACCTTTCCTCTCTTCTTTAGTACGCATCCTGATCCTTTTCTTGACGCATAAGCATAAACCACGAAATCTTCATTTTCTTCCGAAATGGCCAATCATCGGGCTTGTGGTTAACATCTTCTTTCTGGAAACTTTCCTTGTACTCGGGCGTCCACCTAAACTTGAAGTCCTTCCTCAACACTCGCGTCATAACCTTAGCTATTGACGAGAATCCTTCGATGAATCTACGATAGAATCCCGCAAGTCCTAGAAAACTTCCTATCTCATTCACATTCCTTGGAGACTTCGAGTTGCTTGCAGCTTCAATCTTAGCTGGATCTACTTTGATTCCTTCTACTGAAACCATGTGACCTAGAAACATAACTTCTTTAAGCCAGAACTCACACTTACTAAACTTAGTGTAAACCTTTCTCCTCTTTAACTTCTCCAGCACCACCCTTAGGTGCTCTTGATGCTCCTCTTTGTCCTTCGAATAGATGAGGATATCATCTATGAAAACTAGCGCAAACTTATCTAGATACGGGTAAAAACCCGGTTCGTTAAATCCATAAACATTGCTGGGGTGTTGGTTAATCCGAACGACATTACCACAAACTCGTAATGCCCCAAGCGAGTCCTAAAAGCAGTATTAGGAATATCCTCCTTTCAGATCTTCAACTGATGATACCCAGATCTTAAGTCTATCCTTGAGAAGACACTCGCTCCCTTAAGCTTGATCAAAGAGATTATCTATTCTTGGGTGAGGGTATCGATTCTTAATAGTCAACTTATTAAGCCTTCTATAGTCAATGCACATTCTCAATGTGCAATCCTTCTTCTTCACAAACAAAATTGGAACTTTCCGAGGCGACATACTAGGTTGAATAAACTTAGGTCTAATAACTCTTGCAGTTGAACCTTGAGTTCTTGTGACTCCTTAGGCGCCACTCTGTAAGGGGCTTTTAACTGGTGCAGCTCCTGGTTCTAAACCGATAGTGGATTCCACTTGCCTATATGGTGGTAGTTCTGATAGGTCTTTTGGAAATACGTCTTCAAAATTTTCTTGTGCCTGAAACGCCTTTTATTGCGAACTCTCCTTCCTATTTCTTCGTTGCAACCGCTTTTCGATGGTATTCTGACTTTATAGCCTCTGCTGGGGATCACCGTCACTTGCAGGCGTAAAGATCGCATGACTGGACCTTGAACGTAAGCTCAGAACTTATCTAACGTCATTCTTCAGATTGCCTCTTAATACTGGACGAGCTGAAAGATCACTTTTAGAGATTCGCGTCCTACTAGAAGAGCACTAACTATCATACTTAGATTCTTCTTCCTATTTGGGACTACTCCCTCTTATTCTTCCCAAGGAATATTGCTTTATACTCTCTGCTCTAATCAAGAATCCACACTCGAGCTCTATGAGTGGGAGCAAAACAAAATGGTTGCCTCTGAGTGAGGACTTTATCTTGGTCAATAATTCTTTAACAAGTTCCAAAAGCTGGAAGAGATATGACACTGGGTTACTAAAACATTGCTTCTTCAGAGGACTTATAAACTCAAAAGGGGTTTTTGCGTGTAGCAAACGTATGGGAGACAATCGATGATTAACAACTGAGAATTGTACTGAATATTTACAAAGGCGTCAGCATAACTTTAACAAGGGAATGCTATCACTGATTCTGGATGATTAAAGAAGTATCATTAGAAGATTATAATTTGTCCAAAATGATATTGAAGAAATTCAAATGATATAAATGAAGAATTTCAATTAATATGAAGCTGTGGAAACGTGATTGTTTTAATTGATGCGAGAATGAATGAATAGACTCATCAAAACTTCTTATCTTACTGAAACTTTTAATCTACCACTTCTAGGTCTATCTGTTTAACGATCTTCTTCAGGTTCTTTCTCTTTCTTTCCTTGATCTTCACGTATCTTCTTCTTTACTAAGTTGCTATGAAATAGTATGAGTTGGTCGGCCTTCAATTAGCTATACTTGGCAGGAAAAGGTGACATACGGGAATCACTTTCACTCATTAGAAGGGATACAACAATCGACCTGATCTATACGCATTTTCTTCTCGTCTGAAACCACTAATGCGGGTTATGCCTTGATAACTGGTTGAACTCTTGATCGTACATTGACAACGTCCTCTTTCCTTGCTTCTAGCTCCAGATCTCTACCTCCTTTGCCTTATGATCAGTTCGGGATATACTTCTGTTATAACTCGTACTTGAAATCATCCCAATCATACCACGCTTACTGCCTCATATTTGTCATCCTTCGAATGGACTCCTACCCGAAGTTCGTACTCATAAAAGAGCACAACCTAATTCCTCATCCTCTGATCAGACTATAAAATCGAAAATTCACTTCTAAAGAATAACCCATTTCTCGACTCCCATCGGGTCTCCTAGACTTTTAGAACGGAAAGGTTGTGTTTGAGAAACACATTCTTGGCTCTTAAGTCGTGGTTCAGGACTTGCTTGCTTACGGCCTTGTTCTCTTGGCTTGATGCCTTCTCAACGACATTCTAAAGAATCCTACATATTAGAGATGCTCGCTCGAATTTGCACGAAGCAAAATGAAATACCTTTCGATAAGGTCTTTAGATTACGCAGGATAGATCAAGCAAAGCGGGAAAATTGCCTCCTAAGAGGACTTTTAGCATAAATAAGAAAGAGGTTCTTGGTTATATCCAAAAATAGGGCTACCTTTTGGAGAATTACTGCTGCTTTCAAAATCTAAAAGGTTGGTTAATACATTTTCAGAATAAGATCTGGATTAAAGCGGATAAACGGACAACAGGTTAGCAAGGTGTTCTAACAACAACACCTCATTTGCCTACTTCTAAAGCTTAACTATATGATGGGTCCCCTTCTTCCTCATCTTCATCTGTCTTTGGTACCTCGAACTTGAATTTCCTTAAGCTTCCTTTAGGGAACTGATGGGGCATTCACTGTCCCAGACTCTGAGGGACAACTGATTGATAGGCAGGGGCCCACTTGCGCATTCTGGAGGACAAATACTCGATGTCCTAGACGATCAAGGGTCTTGCTTCTAAGGTTCCTTCAGCGCATGGACACGGTGCTTGAAATTCAGGGGGACTGTTCAGAGTCGCTCTTTGCAGTTCTGGTTTCATCACGGATGAGGGATTTTGCTTGGCTAGAGCATTCACGTGGCCATACTTTAACTCCCAAAGAGCCATCAAGGCTGAAGAGAATTCTGTCAGGTTCCCGATTACAGCATGCGTCTCGGGATGACGGGTGATGGTGCTTTGCAGAATGCGGTACATTGCTGGCCTCTCGGCGGCCGGTGCTTGCTCACACATACGGATGCATGTTTCCAAGTCGGATACCTTTCCTGACGTTCCTCCAAAGTCGTTCATTTCTTGAACAGGGCGGAAAATAGGCGCATTATTCCTAGCAATCGAACGACGCTTAACCATCTAGAAATATGAAGCTTAATCAGTCTAGATTATAAAAGGGAGACCTATGGTTCTCCTGAGATCATGCTATCGTTTAGATTCAGACTACTTATCTTGCATGCATAGATCCTTTTTGCAGTTGACTTTTACAAAAATTTTGGTGCCCAATTCTTTGATCATAAACTTTACCTTTTCTTTTAAAACAAAAATTCGAGAATGAATCAACCCTTTTCTTTTAAATCTAGAACTCTTCTTCGAAACTTTTATCTTTTATTAAGACATATGTTTAAAAATAAGTTTTTAAACACTTTTCTTTGTGATCAAGAACTTCTTTCACAACCCTTTTTCCTCAG
The DNA here is from genome assembly GCA_026008535.1 of Perilla frutescens. Classification (NCBI taxonomy): domain Eukaryota; kingdom Viridiplantae; phylum Streptophyta; class Magnoliopsida; order Lamiales; family Lamiaceae; genus Perilla; species Perilla frutescens. Next base: position 44,205,632 of record BRKX01000010.1, on the reverse strand, counting down.
GAAATCATTTTACTCGAATACTTTTTACTTGGAATTTCATTATCAAGGTTTTCCCCTTATCCATAAAAGAGGCATGCTTGCTCAAATCTCTTCATTTTCGATAGTCAAAAATTATGAATTCAAAATCTAAAATCTCTATACTATCATACCTCGATTTTTGTTGAAGATACGAGGGTGATGGCGAGCTGTGGGTTGCTGCTGTAACTTATCACGAAGCAATTCATATGCACATAAACACATAGCTTTAACTTAAACAAAGAGACAGGTCTGCAGAGTTCCAAGCCTGCTCTGATACTAACTGTAATAGCCCGGTCCCGAGATAGGTATTAACGAATGGGGACGGGGTGTTATTAAGGGATTTAACGAGTAAATTCAGAAGATCAATGAAGAATGTTTAAGAATAAAGGTACGCTTTGAAGATAGTTGATGATACTCGGGTTTACTTGATTAAGAAGGACACATGCTTTAGTGGAATAAAACGGCTAACTAATCAGATATCAACATGCATAGGCTCTTTTATACGTGAAAGGAAATCATACTCGGAAAGCGGAATAAACTTAATATGCGTCTTATATATATAATCGTCTGGGTATATTCTTAGAATCTCGAATAAACATAATAGAACCTTGAACGGAATTTAGAAAGAGTTAATCAGAGTAGTAGAACACATAATGGGATTTCAAAGAAACTTATATAATAGCAAAACAATCTTGATAGCCAACCCACATCCACAGCCACCATCATCCTCGGCATCTCAACCTGAAAAGATTTGAAAAAGAGGGCGTGAGCACTAATGTACTCAGTGGATTTTTAATGAAAGCTTCTTTAATAACTTGAGAAATATCCAACAATGAACTGGCGGTATATGGAGAGCAAAACGCAAAAGCCCTCTCTATATCCGCAAAACCTTTTCTTTACTTTTGGGCCCAACCTTGGCTCAAACCTGATGTCAACTGTACCCTTAGGCATGCCATAGGATAGAAGAGGGGTTACCTCAAATATCCGAACGAGTTTGCGAGGAAAACCCAGCAGTGACTACCTTAATAATTCTGAGCTCAAATCCTGCTTAAGTGAAAGCTAAGTTCCTTCTCTTCCTATTCTTGCTAGCAATACCAAGCGTAGAACAATGTCTAATGCTAATACCTTATTACTACATGATCTCGGCCTACAAAGGGTTAAAGCTACCCTAACAAGGCAAGTCCTTAATCCTTAACTATACGAGCTTTAACAAAGCATAAACATTCAAATACGAGGAAATGAACGCGGATAAATATCGATTGCAAATAAAGCAATTCTAAACACCTCATGCTAGCGTAAATTGTAAATAAACAATTCTAGCATATCTAAACATACTTGAGAGCTCACTTAACTTATATTGACTTCTTTTACTTTGTCTAACTCAAATAACAATTCAACATAATCATGCATATAGCTTCTTTTATTTCTTTCCTTTCCTTGTACAGAGATCGATCAGGCAGAGCAAAAATGCTTTATTGGATATTTCATTTGCCCTATATGCTTCTAGAGCTTATTAGCTCAAACTTTAGATGAGTATAGATTTACCCACCTCGATTACTGGACAGAAGATGAAGCAACGAGCTAAAGATCCTTCTCCGATTTCCTATGAGGCTCACTTCCTCCTACAAAAGTCGAATCATCGACTTAGCGACCTTCTTCGAAGAAGTTAACTCTCTAAGGCGAGAAATAATGACATTTTACTCGAAGACTAAAATCTAAGATTTATTTACAGATTGCACGACTTTACGACTTTATAAATTTCGAAAAGAATTTATTTAAAGAACATCTCAACTTGATTTCTAAATTTTTAGACAAAGAATAACTTGAGTAGATTACTCGAAATAAACTGAGAATATCTTGATTGCTTCTCTAAAATTTAACTTGAAAATAACTTGGAAATAACACGACTTGAAAAGCTCGGGAAAAGGGTACGAAAATAGCCGAAAAGAAACGGCCGAAAAACAACACGGAGAAGGGGGGCCGCCGCGGCACACATGGGCGCCGGCGGGCTCCCCCCCGCGGGGCCTCCTTGCCCCGGCGGGCACCCTGCCGCCGCGGGGCTGCCTTGCCCCGGCGGGCTAGGCGCGGCCGTGGGGGGTGTGGCGCGGCGGCGCTCACCCCCCACCCCCCCCCCCCCCCCCCGCGGGGCTCTCTCTCCTTCACTTTTCTCTCTCTCTTCTTCTGGGTTCCTTCAACGTCTTCTTCAACTGTTCTTCATGTTCGTTGATTTCTTCGACGAACATGAGGAACACGAAGAACAATTAACCCGGATTTTTATAAAAATGACGTACTTGAATTTAACATGCAATAACATGCTTTTAACTTTAAAAGAATTTTTGGCATTATAATGACATAAACACGATAATCCGTTTTAAATATTTAGAATAACGACAAATTCTCTAAATATAGCTTGAACGGAATTTAAACGGAATAAACGGGGCTAATTTCAAGAATAATAACGACAGGAATAAAGCGAGAAATATAACGTAAACGTTATTAACTTAGAACTTCAATAAAAACTGTAATATAACTTAGACGGAAGATAAACGAGCAATAATGAAGAATGTGAAGAACATAAAGAACGGAAAGTAAATGCGGAATTTAAAGACGGAAAAAGAAATGGAGATCGAGACCGACGAACAAGAATGGACGGGGTTAGGTGCGTCGAAGGAAGGTGGCTAGCTCGGCGTCTCGTCGAGTTGCAACGGCGGCAGAGCCGCCCGCTACAACCCAACGACGCCTCTAGCACCTTCCCTCACCGCATCCCTTCCACGCCACTCCGCTCGTCGTCTTGAAGAACACTCACGAAGAACACTTTTACTTTGACAGAACCTTCTCGGCTTTCAAAGCTTCTCACCCTCTCGATTTAGAAGTGAAATAGATGACAAATGAGCAATGAAAGCTAAAGGGGTGGCCTTGTATTTATAGGAAAAGCTTTGGCTTCCAAGGGAAGCCACTTTAGTGCAAGAATACTGCAAAAGTTACCCCGGGTTCGGTTAAAAGCTGCTTTATTCGATGTCGAGGTCCGAATGGCCTCAAACACGAAATCTAAAAATACCGGGAGACTCATTGGCTCAAATACTAGTGAACCAACTTGATTCGTGAAAAAGACGGGGTCGTCTGAAGAAAGACGAGCAAAGATTCCCTTTTTGGAATTATTTTTTACTATTCACTCAGACTGACAGATTTTACTCCGGAGCGTTCGATTGACCTCAGAATGGTAATCCGTGAACGCCAACGGAATCCTTGGGTCATTTCCCATAAGAGGGGCCTGACAGAACTAGACTCGGATCAACGAGGAGGATTTCGTAAATTTCTCAAAACACGAACGCACGCAAAAGTTACTATTCATTCATCCTTTAAATACGTTTTTCATCACCGGGAACTCAATTGACTTCAGAATTAAAATCCGAAAACACCGGCATACTCCTTGAGTTAAAACCTTTCTAACGAGACCATGAATGGCCATAAAAGAATTAAGATCAAATTTTCCGAAAAGATGATTTTCACGAAAACTGACCCTTAAAGTCGTGACTGACATCTGACCTCAATTAACCTTAATTAATTTTATTCCTTAACTTCTTAATTATCATTAAGAATCCTCTAAACCTTAATCGAAAATCTGGGGTGTTACAGTTTTAAATACTTTTCTCAACCATAACCTCTTGCCAACCTTCGCACATACAAGCTAAGAGCTTTTCTTTCTCCCTCCCACTCAAGCTCAAGTGCAACGTTTGATAGAAACTTCGAAAGTCAGACTGAGAAGAAGAATTCACTGAATCAAGACATCCAGCCAGCTGTTGACGATCCAGCCAGGGCAGCCTTCTCTGTTCCAGCTATTCAACGATCAACTACTCAGCTCAATCAAAGGAGCACATCAGTTGATACCCCCCTTGTTCAAGACTAACCTCTTGAAGATTGAAAGAGATCTAAAACCTTGTAAAGACGACAATAGCACCTACCTTCCTAGCGAGGAGTTAGGGACTTTAAGTGTGAGCCGTCGACCAACTGAGGTAGCGAGCAGTTACCAGGTTCAGCCAACTATCCTTCATTGTGTAATTTGTAAAGAAACTCAAGTTATATAGTGAAGTTGCCCTTCTGCGGAAGGAAAAGAGGACGTAGAAGTTTGAGACTTCGAACCTCTATAAATCTCCTGTGTGTTGTACTATATTGTTCATTGCATATCTCTAACTGCACACAACATCACACAAGCTGCACTTAAACTGTCTCAACTGACTATCAAATTTGTGCATAAATAAGTTTCATCAAGCGAGTCATAGGGCCCTGTTTTCCGCATCTAAAGTAAAAGTTTTTGAATCAGTTTATTCACCCCCCCTCTAAACTGATATCGACTCGCTCGGGACCAACATGAATAATTTAATATAAAATATGTTATATATAATTATCAAACATACCAATATTCTAAATTTCTCAAATTATAAATTAATAAGTTAGAAAAACATAACATTTGAACCAAAATTTAAAATTTAATTTTTCAATCAATCATTTATTATTGTAATATTTTAAAAGCAATGTATAAATTTTAAATTCTTTTAAAGTTGGTGATTTTTTTTACAATGAACCATATTTTTAAAACTTTGTCTAGCAACTTTCAAAATAGAGATCCCAAATTTTTCTACATTAATCAATTCTTATATTTATCTTTATCATTAACTTTTTTTAGGTGTTCTTCACAATAATAGATATATTTTCTAGTAGTTCAACATATATCATCTACATGTCTTGTTGGTGTAGTCAACATTATCCGAAACCGACAATAAATAAAGAAGTTGAAATTTAGTTCCAATAAATTTAATTGAAACTACTTTTAATCATATGAATGAGAATGAACACATAAATTTCAAGGAATAAATTAAAACTTAGCATTTTGGTTGTATATTATGGAACCATTTTTTTTTTCAATTTTCTTTCATACCATATAACATGATTCAACACACACACACACACACACACTATAGTTGTCACAACTAAAATTACATGTTTTCTATTAAAAACTACTTAAATAGCTTATATTAAATGAATCAAATCAATGATTGAATGTCATTCCAATTGATCCTCTTATCTTTTTTCCCCACATTAATGATTGATGAAGATATAATTCTTGAATATTTACAGATAACTTCTTAAGAATAATGAGGTTAGTTTATAATCTTTCCATAAATTTAAGTTTTTATTTTTCAATCTCTTCATCGGGATGTAATATGTATAATCTATGCAATAGTACAATTCTATTGAAATAATATTTAAATTATGAAATATAATATATTATATATGGAGAATTAATTATATATATTATGTTTTTTTATTTTTTTTCTTGTTTGATATATATGACTAATATGATGCAGAAATAATTGGTGGGGAATTAATTGATGTGGATGAAGAATTGTAATAGTACAATACTATTGAAATAAATATTACAGGTGAATAATTAAATATAAAATGATTGATGGAGAATAAATTCTTGATTTTTGATAGATAACTTCTCAAGTATGATCGACTTAGTTTATAATATTTCTATAAATTCAATCTTTTATTTTTCAATCTCTTCATTCGGATGTAATTTATGTAGATGATGTAATTGATGGAGAATTAATTCATGTGTGTGAATGAAAAATTATAATACTACAATTCTATTGAATTAATTATTGAATATATTATATTGTTGTGGGATTATACTTTTTATTTTTCTTTCTTGTTTGTTGTGGTTGATATGATAGAGAAATAATTGGTGGAAAATTAATATGATGTGGATATATAAAAAATTGAAAGAGTACAATACTATTGAAATAAATATAATATATTATATTGAATAATTAATTATATAATATAGTATATTACTATTTTACCCTTAAATTAAGTGCATATTATGGATATAATAGACAAACCATATTTTGTAAGAAATTAAATAAATATAATATATTATATTTACAACTAATTATTTTTAATATTTTATATTAGAGATAATTTTATTTTTACTCTTAAATTAAGTGCATATTATGGATATAATAGACAGACCATATTTTGTAAGAAATTAAATAAATATAATATATTATATTTACAACTAATTATTTTTAATACTTTATAGGAGAAATATCAATCTAAGGTCTGAAAGATGATTTATCTATCGATATAGAGCCTAAAAGATAGATTCTATCAATGAATCGATAATTCTCCTATTTTATATTAGGGATAATTTTATATAGTAGAGTTCAATTATAATAAAACTATTGAAATAAATATAATATATGATATTACAAAAAAATATATTATTTATAATATTTTATATTAGGGATAATTCTATGTATTAGAGTTCAATTATAACAAAACTATTGAAGTAAATATAATATATTATATTTACAAAAAAATATAATATATTATATTACTTTTTTACCCTTAAATTAAGTGTAAATTGTGAACATAATAGGTAAATCATATTTTGTAAGAAACATCCACACTTTTTATATAGGTATAGACTAGTGTAGATTACTTGCGTTGCACGTGTTGTCAGTTTTTTAAAATAAAAACTGATTTTGTGAGACCCTTAACATGAATCTTGTACAAAATAAGTACAAATTATCGATAAAACTCATACATTTTAAATCTTGTTTTTTTTTCCTCTTATTTATTTGCTTTTGTCGAAATAAACATTTCACACCCTTTAAATAGATAGGTAGGTTCTATCAATTGATATGTGAATTCTAATTTGTCAATTTCACAATTTGAGGTAAACACCACGAAATACCTTAATATAGATATACAATAAAAAAATGATGTGACAGTTGAAAAATATAATTGGTCCTACACAAATTCTGACCACAAAAGATTGGATGGGAACTACTCCTAATTTATTGTCCTAGTGCCACTGTAATTTGGTGAGTCCGCCCAAAAATATTAAATGAGGTTTGACGAAATAAGATATGAGATACACATTATTCTAGAATTGTAGACCTCAATTGACAATTGGTATATGCGCAGACGTCACAGCACACATCATCACTGTAGTCTGTAGGGGGCTAATAAAATTGAAATTTTCCACCAGCTTTGGCTGATAGCAACTAGCAAGGCTAAAAAATAAAGTAATTCAATTCCCACTCTCTTGACTCTCAAATACGTACCTATAAATTGATTCCAAAACTTGTCCATTTCATTCATCCCAATTCCCAAGATAAAAAAGCAAACCACCTCACCCACGAAAAAATAAACACGCACAAAACACACACCGAAAGCATTCAAGAAAAAAAGGGAAAACACACACAGCAGAAATGGGAGAGGAATTGATGAACAGAAGTAATAAGCAGGTGATTCTCAACAACTACGTGAAGGGATCTGTCAATGAATCCGATATGTCGCTGAGAACTTCCACAATCAGCCTCAAAATTCCAGAGGGCCAAGACGGCGCCGTTTTGGTGAAGAATCTCTACTTGTCGTGCGATCCTTACATGCTTAATCGTATGAAAAAAGTTGAAGGCCACTACATTGATTCTTTCACACCTGGATCTGTAAGTTAATGGGATTTTTCCCCCTTTTCGTTTCGTTTTTAACTGCTACTTGTGGTGATGATGGAGTCTGTGCAACCTCGAAAAAAATTATATTTAGTTTAATTTTATAATTGTTAATTATGTGTAATTTAAAAGATTTCTTTTCTGGAAAATCACAAATATCGTTAATGTTGTTTTCTAAATCAATAATTATATTGTCCTTATTTTCTTTTAGTAATGCAAACCATATACATAATCGCATATCTAGTTATTTGATTGTGTGCGATTTAATATTTCCCCTTGCTTTTTCAATATTATTACATTTCGTGTTTCGCAATCATATATATACACGCGTGTATTGAAGCTCTATCTATGAAACATATAACTTCTAAAAGAGATCTACATTGATAGTTCCATTGAGAATTAATATTGATATTGCTGTTTATGTATATATGTTGATTGATGACAGCCTATTACTGGATATGGAGTGTCGAAAGTGTTGGATTCTTCACATCCCAATTTCAAAAAAGATGATCTCATATGGGGATTTACTGGCTGGGAGGAGTACAGCCTTATCAAAGATCCGAGCCAATTATTTAAAATTCAAGAAACCAATGTGCCTCTCTCCTACTATACAGGACTTCTTGGTAAGTTGTTCTAGCTCGTTCCGTTTGAAATGACCTTATATATAATTGAAATGTCAATACTCGTAAAGTTCAATAAATAGAAATTGTCTGCAGTCGCTGTTCATAGGTGCGCTTATATGTTGATTTTGGCGCTGTTGTAGGTATGCCGGGCATGACTGCGTATGCCGGGTTTTTCGAGCTTTGTTCTCCGAAAAAGGGGGAGACTGTTTATGTATCTGCTGCCTCCGGAGCTGTTGGTCAAATTGTTGGTCAGTTGGCGAAGTTGTCTGGGTGTTACGTTGTTGGAAGTGCAGGGAGCAACGACAAGGTTAGATTTTTAATTTTAGGATCTATATTAGCATTCTTCTTATTCATGTTATTTCAATGGAACATATTTATAAATTAATAATTCATTTTGCATTTCTGAAGGTTGATCTCTTGAAGAATAAATTTGGGTTTGACGATGCATTTAATTACAAAGAAGAGCAAGATTATAATGTAGCTTTGAAGAGGTGAGTTTTCAACTTCAATTCCCTTGGTTCTTCAAAAGATGGATTATGTTAATCACTTCCATATAAGACTCTTAAGAGTATGCAGATGAAATTCTTTGGTTCATCATTCGTGTCTTGTTTCGTGTTACACGGTATTGAGAATGACTATACATTTGGATAATAACACTATTTTTCTAATGTTTGGGTTGGTAGTATGACAAAGAATGAGACACAAAATATGGATTAGACGATTTCATTCAAAGAATATAAGGTTTTGATTTCCCTAAAATTTTGAGACCATTTCCTTCTAGCCTATCTAATCTTCGTGTCCTATAGTCAAACTATGTAGTGGAGCCATATGGGTTGTCAGTTGTCACACACACAATATTAAAAATATGACACATAGGCACGTGATAGTTTATGCTAGCTACCACATTGTTCACAGAATCACAATTAAATTTGTTAGTGTTGAGACTACTTAGTTTCGGTATTAGAACATGAAAATATGACAAAGAATTTCATGAGTATTGACGTGATTAGGTACTTTCCCGATGGCATTGATATCTATTTCGAGAACGTGGGTGGGAAAATGCTGGAAGCAGTTCTCAACAACATGAGACTCCATGGTCGCATTGCAGCTTGTGGGATGATCTCCCAATATAGCCTCGAGCAACCCGAAGGCGTGCACAACTTGCTGAACCTAATCTCAAAACGGATTCGTATGCAAGGATTTATTGTTTTTGACTACTACCATCTCTACCCCAAGTTCCTTGAGATGGTTCTGCCTTATATCAACCAAGGAAAAATCACTTACGTCGAAGACGTAGCCCAAGGCCTCGAGAGTGCGCCCACCGCTCTCGTTGGCCTCTTCTCTGGCCGCAACGTGGGGAAGCAGGTTGTTGTGGTAGCTCGTGAGTAGGGCTGTGTGTTGTGTATTGATGTATGTGTTTTATTGTGGTGTTAAATTTTATGTGAAGTTGAAAATGTGTTCTGATTTGTTGACTATACAATAATGTTTTGATGAAGAATGTAATCGAGTCGAGTTATTGACATGTTATTTCGATTTAATTAGGTTGGAAAATGGTAGGTTCGAGCTCATTTAACAAAACTCGTCACCATAAACAGATCAAATTTGAGCTTTAACTCTTCACTCTTTTGTTTCAAAAAAAAAAAAAAAAAAGCACTCAAAACTCTTTTATTTGTGACTTGTGAGCAAGCTCATCAGTATGCTCTTGAGCTACCTCATTAATATAAAACTATTAATTCAATATTTAATCATTTGTATGCTCAATTAGTTATTAATATATTAATTATCTAATTATTTATATTTATCATAAGAAAACATGAACATAAATAAATATATTATATTATTAAAAAAAGAACAATTTTTTTAAATAGATAATACATATTTTAATTTAAATACCTCTATTTTCAAACCTCGTTTAGGCTGAATTAAACTTAAATAAACTCGTAAAGCTTGAATGTAGCCCATTAATTAAGTTTGAGTTTGACATGTAATAAATGAATCGGAACTCAACTGAACCGAAGTGGAGTCGATCACATCCCTAGTTTCGGATCAGATTGGTTTCTCAAATGTCAGAGAGAGAGAGACAGAGACAGAGACAGAGACAGGTGGACTCGATCACATCCCTAGTTTTGGATCAGATTGGTTTCTCAAATGTCAGAGAGAGAGAAAGAGAGAGAGAGAAGTTCCTTATTTGTTTAAGTTAGAAATAAAGGAATTAAAGCACATTGTAGAAATTGACAAGATGCCTTTGTTTTGGATGATTATTACTCTAAATTTTTCTTTTCTTAGTGCGGGCATGTTGAAATTGGCCTAATAGCTCTTTTCTGTATCTGGCCCAATTGCTTCTCATTTTTATTATTTTATTTCTGACCCATCTCTCTAAAGCCCGAAATCCTAAACCCTAACTCGATACCCAGTACCTTCCATATATATCACTTAACCTAATCTTCCTAAATTATAACCCTAATCCGCCTACAAAAGCTGTGTCGCTCCCCTCTTCTCTCTCAAGCCTCACTCAAGAAACCCTAACCCTAATCTGATTCCTCTTCTCTGAGTTCTCTCTGCCTGTTTTCTCAGTGTCTCTGGCCGGATTCCTGTCTGTGGATTTCTGTTTAGCCTGTGAGTTGAGAAGGCAGAGCAGCTTGTGAGTTGAGCGAGTCTGTGAAAGCTTCAAGCCTGTCGTTTCACCATCCCCTTGTGGTCTGGGCCTGATCAGTCGCCGGAAACACCATAGCCGCCGTCCGTGGGAAAATCTAAGCCCATTTGTGTCATCAAGACACATTTTCCTACCTTCAAAATCTCTGTTTCCTTTATCATTTGTGTTCTTTACTTCAGTTCTGCAGATCTCAGTTATATTTGCTTTGTTTTACCTAAAATCTAACTGTTTGTTTTGGCCCCTGAGCAGATCTGTTCCCTTGAAGTAAAGCCTGTGAAGAACTCTTCCAAGATCTTCAAGATCTTAAGTCTGAGGCTATCCTAGCTGCTTGAGCAGCAGTGAACAGAATCGCCGAGGTCGGAAACCAAGCGGTAAACCCCCAGCCAGACCCGATACCACAACAGTGGTATTAGAGCCACGGTGACCTGGGCAGGGACACCCTCCTGCATCCATTCTCTTCACCCCGCCACTGGTAAGGGTCGCGCTGATTCATCCCTGATGGGCTCGGAATAGGTAAGACTGACTTCTCCCCTGCCTGGGAGAGCCGGCTCTAGTATATCTTCAAAACCCTAAAACTTTGTGTGTGGTATCTTGCGATCCTGCCTCTTAGTTGCTTCTGCCTTGTTTGCTCTTGAATTCCTTGGTATTCAAAGCTATCTCAACCCTCGCTTACGGTCTGGATCATCTCGATTCCCCTGTGGGTCTCCTCGTGCGAGTTGTCCGAATAGCAGGGTTGAGAAAGGTATTCTTGAGTGTTTTCTGGGATTCTGCCTTATTTTTATACTGTGTTCTTTTTCTGATCATGTGAAGCACTCCTTGAACCCTTGGTATTCCACGCCGAACTAGAACCTGCCCCCAGTTCATCTAGATTCCCATGTGGGTCTCCTCGTGCGAGTTACCTAGGAAGAAGGACCTAGTTAAGGGTCCTCCTGAGTGTTTTTTTTTTTTGGTCTTGTGGCTGTCTGTTGCCTGATTTTCCTGCTTGATTCCTGTTTTTTGTGTGATCTTCTTGATCTTGTTGGTATTTTGTGTGAAACTCTGCGGTTTTAGAGTTTCTGTGAACTGTCTCTAAGATTTGAGACAGTTATTATTGTCTGAAATCAAGTTTTGGGGTTGTCCTGAGTGACTCCTTGCTCCACAAATCAATCTGTGTTGAGAACTGGGCTAGCCTCAGCACTTTATCCCCCGAGTGCACTTGATTCAGCGTTTGTGGAGGCTTTCTCCTGTTTCTGATGGCTTCTCTGTCCTTCTGAGTGATTATGTGTTCTTCCTGTTGTGCCTCTGTGTTGTTTGAGGTGGATTCTTGGTGTTCTGTTGTTTCTGTACCAGCCTTAACCATGAATAATCAGAATATGGCTCCTTTTAATGGAAAAGATGATTTTGGAGACTGGAAAACCAAGATTGAATGTATTTTGACTAAAGAAAAAAATCCAACAAGCTATTTTTCAAAAGATTGATGAATCTGAAAAGGATGAGAAATTGCAAGAGATAAATACTAGTGCTAGGGCCACTATTTTGTTAAATTTGAGCAGTTCTGTGGTAAAAAAAGTGGCTCATCATCGTTGTGCAAAAGAATTATGGGATAATTTGACTTCTTTGTTTACTGAAACCTCTGAAGAGTCTGCTTATTCCTTGCAAAATCAAATTATGACCTATCAAATTGATGCTTCTAAAGATATTGACACAAATATGGAAGAATTCAATAAATTTCTTCAGGACTTAAAACTGGCTGGTGATCATACCCTTGAAAAATATGCTCCCCAAATTTTGCTTGGCACTATTCCTGAGTCATTTTCTGAAGTTAAATCTGCTCTGAAATATGGTGGTTCTAAGTTACATGTGATATGATTGTGACTGGCCTGAAAGCTAAAGAAAATGAGATTAAAAAGATGAAATCTAAGCCTTTGCAAAATGAAATTCTATATGTCAATAGAAATAATAATAGAAGACCTTACATTGGCTATAGTCCAGAGAATCCTAGTGTCCTAGCTGCTGAAAGACATAGAAGGGAAATAGAACTAGAGAAAAATCAAAACCAAGCCCAGAATGCTGCTAGGAATCAAAATCAGAACTTTGCTCAACATAATCAAAATCAAGATTTTGATCAAAAACCTAGGAAAACCTGCTTGAATTGTGGGAAACCTGGCCATTTTTCAAATAGGTGCAATCAACCTAAAAGAAATAAGGATTTATGAATAATCATGCTAATAATGTTGTGCATTATGATCATCAAGCTAATAATGTGTATGAAGGAGGTGTGAATTATGATTATCATGAAGGAGATGACATTTACATGGCTCATAATGCATATGATTTTCAATTCATTAATTACACCAATGTTGTCTCTAAAAATGTGCATGAAAATGAATGGTTAATTGACTCTGGATGCACATTTCATGTCACCCCCTACAAGCACATGTTTTACAACTTGCATTATTTGAATTCTGGTCATGTTGCATTGGCTGATGGTCAACACTGTGAAATTATTGGGAAAGGAGATATATGTTTCAAATTTGAGAATGGAAGCATGCTCACACTGAATGATGTCAGATATGTGCCTAAACTGAAATTTAGCTTACTATCTATGTCTAAAATGGCTGACAAAATGCTTGATGGTTCTGTGAACTACTTGAGATTCAAATTTGAAAAAGACTCCATGCTTTACTTCAATGCTCCCAGAAAAGGTGACTTATATGTTGTGCAAGTTGTTTCTGTGCCTATTCTTATTGCTAATGTTGTGCATGATGATAAGACTGTTCTTTGGCATGCTAGACTACGGCATATGAGTAACAAGGGACTTGATATATTGAATAAAGATGGTGCATTTAAAAATGATAAAGTGACAAGCATGCCATTTTGTGAACCTTGTATGATGGGAAAACAACATAAACTGCATTTTCCTGCTTCTGTCTTGTTAGGAAAAACTATCAAGGAACCTCTAGAAAAGGTTTTGATGAGATGTCAAAACTATCTATGAAAAACTAACTAAAATTCAAGTTGTAGATCTGAGCTGATTAATCCAGAGCATCAAAAAGGAAATCAAGTAAAGCCAAAGTCAACCAATATGGAGTATGGTCTGCAAGCTGAAGGATACGTCATCCAGTCAGAATTCAACTCAACTAAGGAGTCAAAAGTCAAACCAGTCGAAACAAACTGACAACTAAGTCACCTGAGCTGAGGGAGAAAAGAGTCGACTAAGACTGAAGGAACTGATAAGAGATCAGTTTAAACTAAAGACTGGAAGTATCCAACTGATGGCCAAACTGAAGTAAACAAGACAGATCAGCTAAAGGCCAGAACTGAAGTCAGCCAGCTTATGATTAGTCAAGCTGACAAGAAAGCTCAAGAGAAATCAGTCAAGCTGACAAGCTAGCCAAGAACTTGGGATCAGTCGAACTGGAGAAACAAAGCTCAAAACTGCCAACTGGAGCAATGGCCAAAATGAGCTGACAAGCTCAAAACTGCCAACTGAAGCAACGGCCAAAATGAGCTGACAAGCTCAAAACTGCCAACTGGAGCAACGGCCAAACTGAGCTGACAAGCTCAAAACTGCCAACTGAAGCAACGACAAGCTCAAAACTACCAACTGGAGCAATGGCCGAACTGAACAGACAAGTTCAGAACTACTAACTGGAACTCAAAACTGCTAGAAAAATTGAAGCCAGAGAACTCTGGAGTTATTGCTCAAACCGGCGAATCTTGGAATAAATGCTTCAACGAAGATCCTGAAATTAAATATCCAATGAAGATCGATTGGCAAAGTAACAGCTACTTCAACCAAAAGCTCCAGCGATCAATAAAGACCATCTGCCATTGATGAGCCAACAGAGCCACCGATCAATGGAACTCAACGTTCATAAAATCACTCCTCTATAAAAGACGAGTGAATCAAAGTTTTAAACACTCTTCGCCTCCACAACTTTTGCATATACATTCTTGAAATATTCAAGAAAGAGCTTTTCTTTCTTCCTCCCAATTAGCTCAAGTTCAGCATTTAATAAAAACTGCGAGAGTCCAACTAAGAAGAAGAATTCAAAGAGTCGAGATATTCAGCCAGCTATTGACGATTCAGTCAGGGCAGTCTTCTCAGTTTCAGCTATACAACGATCAACTACCCAGCTCAATTAAAGGAGCACATCAGTTGATACCCTCTGTTCAAGACTAACCTCTTGAAGATCGAAAGAGATCTAAAACCTTGTAAAGACGACAATAGCACCTACCTTCCTAGCGAGCAGTTAGGGACTTCAAGTGTAAGCTGTCGACCCGCTGAGGTAGCGAGCAGTTATCAGGTTCAGCCAACTATCCTTCATTGTGTAATTTGTAAAGAAACTCAAGTTATATAGTGAAGTTGCCCTTCTGCGGAAGGAAGAGAGGACGTAGAAGTTTGAGACTTCGAACCTCTATAAATCACTTGTGTGTTGTATTATTTTGACTATTGCATATCTTTAAATTGTACACAAGTTCACACAATCTGCACCAACCAGTCATAACTGATCAACCAGTTTATGCATAGATAAGTTTCTCTAAGCGAGTCAAAGGGCCCTATTATTCAGCATTTAAAGTAAAAAGCTTTCAATCAGTTTATTCACCCCCCCTCTAAACTGATATCGACTCGCCCGGGACCAACAAGTGGTATCAGAGCAGTTGATTCTAAGGATCAGCTGTTTCTGCAGATCAACTGAATCAGATCTACTTATCTGTGCTAACATTCCAGCTATGGGAAACCATAAGCTACCTTTATTTTCAGTTGAGAATTATGATAACTGGAGCAGGAGAATGAAGGCGCATCTCTGCTCAATTCATGAGAATATGTGGGAAGTCATTGAAGATGGTCCAATCATCATCATCATGGACAATGATGCTCACATAGTTGATATCAATCAACCGGCAAGGATTCCAAAGCCAACTAATTTTCTCACGAGTAAAGAGAAGAAGTTAAAGAATCTAGAGTTCGTCACTCAAGCTGCACTATTTTAAACTCTAGATGAAGACAGAATGAAGGACACAAAGAACTGCACAACTGCCAAGAAAATATGGGACCTACTAGCAGACCTATGCAAAGAGTCCGAAGCCATCAAAAGAAACAAGCTCCAACTGGCAGTCAACAGATATGAATCCTTCAAAATACAACCAGAAGAGTCCATCTCAAGCCTTGAAACCAGATTTCTAGGCATCATCAGTGAGATGACCAATCTTGGGAGAAGTTATCCCAGTTCTGAGATGAATTCCAAAATATTGGATAATCTCACTGAAGAATGGGACATGAAAGTGATAGCTACAAAAGAATCAAGAAATCTCAACAGCATCACTCCACGAGAACTGTTTGGCTCTCTCAAAGCTCATGAGTACAGTCTAAACCGAAAGAAAGAAGCATCAACATCATCAACTCAAGATGCATCTTTCTATAGTGAAAGGAACCGATTTAGAGACACTCGGGGAAGGAACAACTTCCGACCTAGGAGCTCACCAGCCAGAGAAAATCAAGGCGGATCTTCATCTGAACGAAAAAGAGAAACAACTGAAAAGAAGGAGAATCTAACTGAAGACATCAATGATCAAATCCAATCAGTTACCAGGTTGCTAGAGAAGTTGAAGAGAGTTCGGGATAAACAATCAGTTCCACCTCAAACTGATGAAATCCCAAAAGATGAGAGAACTCAACAACCAGCTGAACGGTCAGCTGAACCATTCAGGGGTGGCAATCGAAATCAAGGAGAGTGTTTTCACTACCACAAACAAGGACATTGCAGATATGAATGTCCAGAACTCCCTGAAGATAAGAAAGCCAAAGTGAGGAGAAGCTTCTTCAAAAGGAAAGCAATGGTTGCAAATTACGAGAATGCCGTGCTAGACGATTCAGACTATCCATCTGGAATTGATTCTGACGGCTACAGCTCAGATGATGAAGCGCTATTTTGCCTCATGGCTGACAATGATGAAGAGGTTAGTACAGCTGATTCTCAAACCTCCTTCTATCATATTAATGAAGCAACTGTTTCTAGCAATGAACTTGATATGAAACTTATGATGCTAGAAGATCAATTAGCTTCAATATCTTGCTTGCATGTTGAACTAAAAGATGAAAATGATGAACTGAGAAATAAAGTTAGAAAACTGAGCATTGATCATGAAAGATTGAATTATCTTGAGTCTCAGTTTATAGAATTTGAAAAATTGAAATTGAGAACTACTGATCTAGAAGCTGAAAATCAAAAACTCAAGCAAGAGATCCCTGAGAGAGAAAAAGTAACTCTGAAATTCAAAAAGGGATCTCAAACTCTAGATGAGATATTAAATCATCAAAGAACTGGAACTAGCAGCTCAGGGCTAGGATATAGCAAGTTCACTGCCCTAGAGAAAGGAAAAGCAATTGCTCAACCCAATGATAAAGAAATCCTAAAAGGATTCACTAGATTTCATGATCAGCTAGCTGAGCCAACCAAAGGCAAAGGAATATTGAAAAATCCTCAAACTCAATCTAGACAATTTGGTCAGTTCTACCAAACAAAAACACCAGGCCAACTGAAGCCCAACTTCCAGCCAAGACCATCAGTTCAATCAAATCAATTCACTCGTTCAAAGCCTCCAGTTCAACAAAGACCACCAGCTCAACAAAGAATGCCCCCAAGGTAAACTGGTAGATCAGCCCTCTTTAGAAAGAAAAATCAGTTTAGATCTCAAGCCTATCCTACCAAGAAGTTCAATCAGAACACCTATAGGAGAGATCAAAGAAACTCGTTTGAACCCTACCATCACTATAATGAGTACCTGGATTCCAGAAATGAACCAAAAAGGTTCAATCCAATAAACTGGAAACATACAAAGCACTGGTCTGATCACAGAACTCAAAGGTCTCAAGACCAAAGCATTTTAGTTGAATTGTTTTATCCAACTAACTCTCAACGCAGGTATCACTCAACTGATTCAAATCAGAATAGAAGAGTTGAGAGAAAATCTAAACTGATCAGACGATCCAAGTCAGTTGGATCTCTGAATGATAAAAAGCTAAAAGTTTGGCAAGTTTGGATTCCAAAAAGCTTGATGTATCAACAAGGACCCGATATGAAACGGGTCCCTGAATGCTAATCCTTATTCTTGCAGGATAAGAGCATCCTATCTATGAAGAAAGCCAAAGACATTTGGTATCTAGATAGCGGGTGCTCCAAGCACATGACCGGAGACACAGAAGATCTCGACGGTTATGAAAAAGTCAAAGGTCCACTTGTCATATTTGGAGACAACTCCAAAATTCAAACCATTGGAGAAGGGTTCGTGGTCAAGGGAAAAGTTGTAGTAAATGGAGTCTCCCACGTGGATGGACTAAAACACAAACTACTCAGCATCAGTCAGCTGTGCGACAATGGCTACTCAGTTGACTTCACTAAAGACTCCTGCAGCATAAGAGACAAGTCAACTGGAGTAATTCTTCTCACTGTCATCAGAAGAGGCAACATGTACATTGTTGACTGGTCAACCGGCTACTCAGAAGCTTGCTTTCTTTCAAAGGGATCAACTGAAGCAAGCTGGCTATGGCATCGACGACTAAACCACCTCAACTTCAAAATAATCAACTACCTAGCCAAGAAAGAGCTAGTTGAGGGGCTTCCCAAGGAGATATATAAGAAAACAGGTGTATATGGACCATGCCAAAAAGGGAAGCAAGTGAAGTCATCATTCAAGAATAGGAGTCATCCACCAGGCACAACTGATTGCCTCCAACTGCTACATATGGATCTGTTTGGTCCAGTCAGACCACAGACACCAAAAGGCAAAAGATTCACTCTTGTAGTAGTGGATGATTTCTCAAGATATACGTGGGTGGAATTCTTGAGAAGCAAAGATGAAACTTACGACAAGCTAACGGCGTTGATCAGAAGGCTACAAACTGAAAAAGAAAGATCAGTTCAAAGGATTCACTTCGACAATGGAACTGAATTTGTGAATCAACAAATGATCAGCTTTCTCAACCAACTTGGAATCACTCATGAACAATCAGCTGCAAGAACTCCACAACAAAACGGTGTAGCTGAACGACGAAATTGAACGCTTAAAGAAGCACCTCGAGCAATGATAGCTGATGCCAACATAGCTGAAAGATATTGGGCTGAAGCAGTCAACACAGCATGCCACACTCAAAATCGAAGTGCAATAGTCTCCACACATGACAAAACACCCTATGAGCTGTATAAGGGTCGTAAGCCTTCCATCTCATATTTTAAAGTATTGGCTGTAAATGTTATATTCACAACAATGGCAAGACTCAACTGAAAGCTTTCAGTCCTAAAACTGATGAGGGAATATTCCTTGGATATAATTCACCTCATGCACAAGCTTACAGAGTGTTCAACAAATGAACTCTTGTTGTGGAAATAACATGTCATGTGGTATTTGATGAATTTGCTAATGAGTACAGGAACAAAGAAATAATAGACACATCAGTTCAAGTACTACCTAGTGAAACTGAGAACTCGCAGGACTATATGGATCACATTGTTCCAGAGCGGCTTGAAGTTTCACTAGAAGAAGGCAATAAAACTGGTACTAAACCAGTTGAGAACAATATGGTCAATGAAGACACAAATCGTGCTGAGACCATAAACCCCACAACTGAAACAGGGGGGAGAACTTATGAAGATGCCGAACCAACTGATGAAAGGGTAACTGATGACGTTACCACAGTGGAACCAGCTGAAGCTATCTTGCCCAAATGGCTCCGAAGCCATCCAACTGACAAGATAGTTGGTGACCCAAGAAGTCGAGTTCAAACCAGAAGTTCAACTGAGCATGCATTGTTCACATACTTTATATCTCAAACTGAACCGGCAAACGTCAAAGAAGCCTTAGAAGATTCAGACTGGATCATGGCCATGCAAGAAGAACTAAATCAGTTCACAAGAAATGACGTATGGTTTCTTGTTGATAGACCAAAAACCCAGAAGGTCATTGGTACAAAATGGGTTTTTCACAACAAACTGGATAAACAAGGAGTATCACAAGGAACAAGGCTAGACTGGTAGCCAAAGGATACTCACAAAGTGAAGGGATTGACTTTGATGAGACATTCGCACCAGTTGCAAGGTTGGAAGCCATCAGACTGTTCCTAGCCTATGCAGCTCACTTCAATTTCACAGTCTATCAAATGGATGTCAAGAGTGCTTTTCTTCAAGGAATGCTCAAGGAGGACGTATATGTCGAGCAACCGCCAGGCTTTGAAATTGGTAATCAAGTCTTTAAACTGAAGAAAGCCCTCTACGGACTGAAACAAGCTCCTAGAGCGTGGTATGAAACTCTCACAACATTTTTGCTGAAAAATGGGTTTCAAAAGGGAGTTATTGATCGAACTCTATTCCGAATAGAATGATAAACTGAGATCTTAATGGTTCAAATTTATGTGGATGGCATAATTTTTGGATCAAAAAGTAAAGATCAATGCACACGATTCGCTCAACTGATACAAAGTGAATTTGAGATGAGCATGATGGGAGAAATGACATTCTTCCTAGGACTCCAAGTGAAGCAGCTGAAAGATGGGATCTTTATCAGCCAGGCCAAGTACACTAAAGAGCTAGTCAAGAAGTTTGGCTTAAGTAAAGGAAAAACTCTCAAGATTCCTATGAATACATCAGTTCAGCTAACTCTTGATGAAGAAGGAGAATCAGTTAGTCAAACATATTACAGAGGAATCATTGGGTCGCTACTTTACTTAACAGCTAGTCGGCCAGACATCTCTTATTCAGTCGGTCTATGCGCACGGTTCCAAGCTAACCCAAAGAAAAGTCATCTTGAAGCAGCAAAGAGGATTATCAAATATCTTAAAGGAACCATAAACCTTGGGTTATGGTATCCCAGAGATGACAGTTTGAGTCTAATTGGGTATTCAGATTCAGACTTTGGTGGATGCAAGATCGACAGAAAAAGCACTAGTAGAACATGTCAGTTTCTAGGAAGCAAACTGATATCCTGGTTTAGTAAGAAGCAGCACTCAGTTGCCACGTCAACAACTGAAGCAGAATATGTAGCTGCTGGAAGCTGTTGTGCTCAGATACTCTGGATGAAGCAATAGTTGAAGGACTACAAAGTCGAAACTGAAGAAGTACCTATCTACTGTGACAACAATAGTGCAATTGCAATATCTCAAAATCTAGTTCAACACTCAAGAACTAAGCACATTGACATAAGACATCACTTCATCAGAGATCACATCGAGAAGAAAGATATATGCATTAAATATGTCAACACTAAGAAGCAGATAGCTGACATCTTCACCAAACTACTGTCTGAAGCAAAGTTTATGGAGCTATGTATACAATTGGGATTACTTGAGCTAGTATCAAAAGATGAAGATGATCAACTGGAAGAAAAGGGCCAAGGAATCACTTCAGCTGAAGAGAGAAATTGAACTGAAAAGCTTCAACTCATCAGAAGCTGTGGAGAGAAAGTAAACTGGAGCTGATCAGTTTACCCCATCAGCTCAACTAAATCATCAGTTCATTTGCTCAAACTGATGATCCAGTCAGTTATGCAGAACATACTAGCTGCAAATTGATCAAACTGATGAAGAAATCATAGGAGCTGGAATCAACTCAAAAAGAGATATCAGTTCAAGAACCAGCTGAAGGAAAACAGCTGAACTGAGAAATAGCTGAATGAAGGTCCAAGCAGTCAAGACCAGTCAGGAACTGATGAGAAGATATTTCAGTTGGAACTGATTAACAAAAAGATCATCAGTTACAGTCGAAGTCAACTGATGACGTAATTAGTTTCAAGCCAAGGAGAAACTGCTAGAGAGAAAAGATAAGTTCAAAAATTTCAATAGTGGAAACGGTAAAAACACGTGTCACTCAAATGTTACCGTTGAACTTTCTCTCTCTCTCTCTCTTCTCATTTATCCCCAACGGATAGAAATGAAAGGCCAATCGATGGGTCGATTGAATTAATCCGACCGTTGAACTTGGGCATACGAAGCGACACAACCGTTGGATGAACTTTATCATCTTCTATAAAAGGGATGGCTGAATTCTCATTTTCACTTTTACCAATCCAAAGTTTAGTAAAGAATTAAAGCATTTCTCTTTCTTCATCTCTTGAAACTGTTCTGCAAAATTACTAAAGTAAAAAAAAAATTCAGTTCTGAAATTTAGTCAAAACCAGATTGTTCTTTCTGAACCATTCATAAAAAAAAACTCCATGGCTGAAAGACGCACACCAACTGTTCGACGAAAGTTCGACTTTAAGAGAACTGGTGAATCCTCACAAAGATTCCAAACGAATCTCTACAGAGACAAGTTCCTAGATCTAGTTGCTTATAGAGAAAGGTGCTCAGATTCTTCTCTCTGCAACTCACTGATCAAGAAGATAGAGGAAAATGGATTGAAGAGTTTCACGGAAGATTATCCATCAAAGATCTACCCAGAAGCCGTAGTTGAGTTCTACTTAAACTCAAAAGGTTACGACGACAGAATAGTCACTGAAGTTCGTGGAGTTGAACTGGTAATAACTCCAGAACTGCTCGGAAGATTATTTAAACTTTCCACTACTGGAACACGATTACAAGATGTAGAAGTTGATCAAGAGGAAGCCTATCGTCACTGGAAGCGAGTGGACTGCGCAGATCCTTATAAAAGCAGTACACTCATGTCCTGCTTCCAAGAAGAATACAAAGTTTTAGCATCAGTTGCAGCTAGAATGATTACTGGGACGAATGGGAGCCATTCAGAGATGTCGGAGCACAAGTATAAAGTCTGTGCAGCAATCATCAGGAGCATCAACGTAAACTGGGCTCAGTACTTCTTTGAGCAAATAAAGAAGTATGTCGATATTGTTGAAAAACACTGGACAGTAACTGAGTTCCATTAGAAGATGTGCTACCCCTGCAGGATAAGTAGCATATTGGAGACCATTCTTAACTCCATGACAAAAGAAACTGACACGTTGAAGATCGATAAACTGGATTTTATACCAGCGACTAGCAGAAGGCAACCAGCTGCAAAGTCCATAAACATCAAAAGCAGTCAGCCAATTGTTGCCTTCTCAAGGAGAGCAGAGGAACCTGCGAAAAGAAAAGGCAAAGAAATTGCTACTGAGATACCTCAAGAGGACACCGACTCAGACGACAATCTCCCAATAAGCTAAATGTTGGGAACCACAATTAAAGCTAAGCCTCTGCGACAAGTTCGATGTGGATCAACTGTTGATTCACCTGAAGAAGAGATCTCTACCAGGCCAGTTCAGGTCAAGGAAAGAACTGGCAGATCAAAGAAGAAGCCCGCAGCATCTCAACCAAAAGGGAAGAAGAAGAAATCAGGACCTCCAACCCCTCCAAAACTGCCTCCTTATAACATCAAGGTGTTTGATGTGGCACCAGTTGAAAGAGATGACATTGTGCCTGATAGGGGAATTCCACCAAAGGGCACAGTTGCCAATTTCTTCAGAACTGTGTGCCCTCCGATGGGAGAGACTGAAGAGAACATAAGAGCTCTATCAAGAGCTGAAATCATCAAGAGCTGGGCTGATGAACAAGTGCAGAAGTTCATAGCTGAAAACTTTATTGAAGATGTGATTGGCACGGCTGCTCTGTATGCAGCTCTATCAAGGTACGTCTACTGGTACCTTTGGAGACACTGCTTCAACTCTGAAGCTCATTTTCTCTTACCCGCTCTTCACGGGATGAGCTTCTGGAGAAGGAAAGAGAGGTGGAGCATGCAATGGGCTGGACAGGAGACTTCTGAGCAAAATCCAGTCATTACCTTGAAGAGAATGCTTGTCATTCGAAGGAACCACTCACACCCAGAACAACAAACTTTGTTAGACGTGATGAATGATTTACTCAACTGGGCCAACATCAGACTACCACCTCTACAAACTCAAGCTGAACAGCAACACTGGAGAAAACCTCAAGTTCAACAGCACTGGTTGCTCAAGGAACTACTTAACCTCAGAAAGCAACAGCTTCGGCAGGGGCAGAACCTGTTTAACAAAGAAGCTCAAAGCAGTCAACAAGGGGCTGAAACTGTTGCAGCTTACAGTACAAAGCAAACTGTAATAGCATCTGTGGCTAGGCAGTTAACATTAGAAGAATCCCCTCAACCAGATGACATCATCATCGATCTCCTTAATGATTCCCCTAAGGTGCAAGCTGTTGACGAGCGAACAGCCAGCGATCTGGAGTTTGAAGAAATGCTCAAATCTCCTATTCTCCCAGATCTTCCAAGTGATGAAGAGCCACAGAAGTCGACGGAAAAGACTCGACTGCTTGAGGAGCCAACTGAACCTCAAACTGCTCCTCCCCAAGAGTCAACTCTAGAGCCAGCTGAATCTGACCAGCCAGCTAGATAGATTGCTCAAGTAGATGAACAACATGCCTATCAAGGTACACTAGCAATAATTGTGTACATTGATCCAATTCAAAGAGCTCTTCAAGCTGTCGCTCAAACTGCTGCACCAGAGATCTCATCAGAATCAAGTCATGATGAGACCATCATTATGGAGATGGACGAAATATCCCACACAGTTCCTTGCGAGGAACTAATTGGAACTAAAGCAGGTGAGGAAGCTGACTCAAGAGCAGTTCAGTTCGATGCTCAATCAAGCAGTTCAATAATCCAGCTCCCTCCTTATTATGAAGAACTAATCCACACCCTGCAGCAACAGGTTAAACTGCACACTGAGCAGATCCAGCAGTTACAAGCTCATCCAAGACTCCAGTCAGCTAGAACTGAGTCATCAAGCAGCGATGAGGATGAGGAAAAGGACATCACTGAACCGCTTGCCAAAAGGAGGAAAACTGATCACAAGAAGGACTAAGTGGCTGATCAAGTTGAAACTGATTAGAAGGCCCTAAGTTTACTTCTTGTTATTCAGTTTGTAATTATTAATTGATATATATATATATAAAGATTATCTTTTTGATTTCAAATAAATGTCGAGCTTCACATTTATTTTTGAAAATTTTGACCGTTGTAAGATAATGACACGTGTTAAAGTCATTAAATGCCAACGACCAAAAGAGGCCAGGGGCTAGTACCATTCCAACCATCAGATCTATGAGCCTGTCCAAACACTCATAAAAAGTCCCCCCTTTCAAGCCTCTCAAAAAGCCTCCTCCTCCTACAATATCAAAAAACTCTCTCTCTCAAAGATCTTGAAATTTCCAAAATCTCAGCCAACCCCAAAGATGGTCGAATTATCCAGATCCTCAAATTCCTTCAAAGAGCAACTTATAAGAGATAAATTCCTTGATAGGAAGAAATTTCAATTGATTCTAGATGAATCAAACAATCCAATCCTTCTGTTAAATCTTCAAAAGACAGAAATTCTTTACTACCTAGAAACACCACCAAAGTTCTTTAGACAAAATTTGGTGAGTGAATTTTTGCTTCAAGCAAAATTATCTGCAGATGGAAAGACAATGACATCAGTGATTCAAGGACGACCACTTCAAATCACTGAAAGAACAATTGCAGAAGTGTTCTAACTTCCACAAGAAGGCTCATCCGCTCAAGAACTAAAGGAATCTGCAGAAGCATACTGGAAAGAATGGAAAACTTCCAGCTGCAACAAGCAATTCAGTTTTACAACAGCTAAAACTGATCTGAAGCCCGAGTATGGTATTCTACTTGACATAACGAACAAGATGTTGTTCGGGGCCATTTGAAGCCTGAGTCAACTCACCCAAGAGAGATACAAGGTTATGATTCACCTTGCTGAAGGGCGACAAACAAACTTGGCAGAATTTGTCTTTCAACAATTCAAGCATCAAGTCATCAAGGCCTCTATCTCACAATTGAGAATGAGCCCCTCTCTAGACTGAGTGATCAGTCTACAATACCAGCCACCTCACAACCTCTACCCTTAGTCCATCGCGGCTCAATTGAGGTTGAGTTTGAGGCAGTTCTAGACCATCAGCTGAGGAGCTACTTCGGTCTCATTGAGGGCACTGATCCCTCCCTTTTCGAGCAACTGAAAAGGTACCTCCAGTACCACATCTGGCGATTCCAACTCGATGAGGCCACAATGTTCCACCTTATCAGCATTCGTGGATCCATCTTCTGGATCAACGAAGGAGAATAGAGTAGACATTTGATGAATCATCCACTCTTCTCACCGCCAACGCTATCAGAGATAATGGATTCAATGATCAAAAGAATCCAGCTAAGTGTACCAGCTGACGCTCCTCTTCCTGACAACGACCCAGCCAACTCCTCCTGCACTCCATTCCTCGAAGATCCTCCAATCGCTACAACCGATGAGATCTTCACCAGCTTAGCCTCCATGGACTTCAGAGAGCAAGAACTCTCTCAACACACTGATCATGGTCAGTTCATGACAACTGAAGAATCCTATGCATGGTTCTCCTCACCCATGCCCATTCCTTCAGTTCCCTTAGTCCATGATGACAATTTGGCAACTACCTTCACATTCTTGCCAAATCTAGTAATACCATCGTGCGATCCACCCCAGCGTTTGGATGATGCCAAAAAGGGGGAAGATGTAAAGTATGATGATCAAAGCTTAACTCTTTGGGATCAAATCCAAAGATAAATATACCATGAGGGGGAAGCAGCTCAACTTCAGAGGGAAGCAGCTCAGCTTCAGGGGGAAGGTTGGAGAAAATTTAGAGCTCAAGAAAGAGGAGAATCAAAAAAGGAAGAGATTAAGCATTCAAAGAAGAGAAGTAGTTCTAACTTGCTTTCAAAAGATTATTTGATATAATTTTGATCCATAATTTATACTTGCTCTATTACATGCCTAAATGAGAATAAAAATACATGAATTTTGAATGCTCTGATACTCGGACAATCATACACTAATTACTCAAAATAAAAGCATGACTAAAATGAAAATATATTTTGAATGCTCTGATACTTGAATTTCATGAATGCTCTGATACTTGAATTTAATGTTCTAACATGCTCTGATTTCAAGAATTTGCCTAAGCAAACTACAGCATGTCTATCAAATGAACTTTTACAGTTTTTCCATCATCATTGACAAGGTTTTGACATCATCAAAAAGGGAGAAATTGGTAGGAAAAACTATCAAGGAACCTCTAGAAAAGGTTTTGATGAGATGTCAAAACTATCTATGAAAAACTAACTAAAATTCAAGTTGTAGATCTGAGCTGATCAATCCAGAGCATCAAAAAGGAAATCAAGTAAAGCCAAAGTCAACCAATCTGGAGTATGGTCTGCAAGCTGAAGGATACGTCATCCAGTCAGAATTCAACTCAACTAAGGAGTCAAAAGTCAAACCAGTCGAAACAAACTGACAACTGAGTCAGCTGAACTGATGGAGAAAAGAGTCGACTAAGACTGAAGGAACTGATAAGAGATCGGTTTAAACTAAATACTAAAAGTATCCAACTGATGGCCAAACTAAAGTAAACAAGACATATCAGCTAAAGGCCAGAACTGAAGTCAGCCAGCTTATGATTAGTCAAGTTGACAAGAAAGCTCAAGAAAAATCAGTCAAGCTGACAGGCTAGCCAAGAAATTGGGATCAGTCGAACTGGAGAAACAAAGCTCAAAACTGTCAACTGGAGCAACGGCCAAAATGAGCTGACAAGCTCAAAACTGCCAACTGGAGCAACGGCCAAACTGAGCTGACAAGCTCAAAACTGCCAACTGAAGCAACGACAAGCTCAAAACTACCAACTGGAGCAATGGCCGAACTGAACAGACAAGTTCAGAACTGCTAACTGGAACTCAAAACTGCTAGAAAAATTAAAGCCAGAGAACTCTGGAGTTATTGCTCAAACTAGTGAATCTTGGAATAAATGCTTCAACGAAGATCCTGAAATTAAATATCCAATGAAGATCGATTGGCAAAGTAACAACTACTTCAACCAAAAGCTCCAGCGATCAATAAAGACCGTCTTCCATTGATGAGCCAACAGAGCCACCGATTAATGGAACTCAACGGTCATAAAATCACTCCTCTATAAAAGACAAGTGAATCAAATTTTTAAACACTCTTCACCTCCACAACTTTCGTATATACATTCTTGAAATATTCAAGCAAGAGCTTTTCTTTCTCCCTCCCAATTAGCTCAAGTTCAGCATTTGATAAAAACTGCGAGAGTCCAACTGAGAAGAAGAATTCAAAGAGTCGAGATATTCAGCCAGCTATTGACGATTCTGCCAGGGCAGTCTTCTCAGTTTCAGCTATACAACGATCAACTATCCAGCTCAATTGAAGGAGCACATCAGTTGATACCCCTTGTTCAAGACTAACCTCTTGAAGATCGAAAGAGATCTAAAACCTTGTAAAGATGACAATAGTACCTACCTTCCTAGCGAGCAGTTAGGGACTTCAAGTGTGAGTCGTCGACCCGCTGAGGTAGCGAGCAGTTACCAGGTTCAGCCAACTGTCCTTCATTGTATAATTTGTAAAGAAACTCAAGTTATATAGTGAAGTTACCCTTCTGCGGAAGGAAGAGATGACGTAGAAGTTTGAGACTTCGAACCTCTATAAATCATTTGTGTGATGTATTGTTTTGACTATTGCATATCTTTAAATTGTACACAAGTTCACACAATCTGCACCAACCAGTCATAACTGATCAACCAGTTTATGCATAGAACGTTTGGAAGGCCACAAACCACTTTCCTAGTTGGCGGAAAGCAAGAGATTGACGCCAAGCTAAAGAGAAGTCTTTATATGAAGACCGATTTGTGCAGCAATCGGTACCACTGATATTTTGGTCAGATTCTAGTGTTAGAATCAATTTGTGGTCATTTTTTGTAACTAGTAGTTGTTCATTAAAACGTTCAACGTGATAGACTAGTATTGAGTGTTTATGAGTGAAACACGTGAGGGGATTTTTATTCTATTTTGTACGCAATCTTGGGAGAGATTGTAAGTTGAAGTCGTGGGTAGCTAGAGGGAGTTTAATGTCACAGTTGTGAGGGGATCTTACAACTTTCGACTAGCGAAAGAGTTCGTAGAGAAGAACGGGTAGCATAAGGCGGGAGGCTTGTATGTGTAATATCCCTAATACACTCGACGAAGGAGTACCAGTCGAATCTTCAAGTTTGGGAGCAATCCCCCCAGAGTAGGTTGGTTGAACCGAACTGGGTTATCATCTCGTGCGTTTTTACTGCTTTATTTGTTTATGTTCTTGCATCTGTCCCACACATATCACAGAGCAATTTTTAAGCAGTTTACTGAAAACGTTTAAAGCACGGATTACTGTTTTTCAATTGGTATCAGAGCGGGTTGCCTGTATTCAGGGTTGATCTTGGGGTATTAATCCGTGTTATTGTGTTGTTTTTGCCGACATGGACTCGATGAAAGAGGGAGCTTCGACGGTGCGATCTCCGCTCCTTGATGGCAATAATTATGCCTATTGGAAAGCTCATATGACAGCTTTCATTCGCTCAATTGATGAGCGTGCCTGGAAGATGGTGACTGAAGGATGGAAGCCTCCTACCAAGAAGGATGAGAAAGGCAAAGCGGTGCTGAAGCCGGAAGAAGAATGGGAGGATGCCGAATTCTATGTCATAGGGCTAAATGCTAAAGCCATGAATGCTATCTTCTCTGCTGTTGACATGAATGTCTTCAAGCTCATATCTACATGTGACAAAGCTAAGGATGCGTGGGATATCTTGCAGACCACGTTTGAAGGAACTAGCAGTGTTCGTGCCTCTCGAATGCAACTGCTTACCACCAGATTTGAGAACCTTCGCATGGATGAAGGTGAAAAACTTGCTGATTTCAACGCCAAGATTTGCGACATCGCTAATAAAAGCTTTGCGCTTGGAGATGTGATCTCTGAAGAGAAACTTGTGCGAAAGGTTTTGCGATCTCTGCCTAGAAGATTCGCTTATAAAGTCACGGCCATTGAAGAGGCCAAAGACGTGAGCAAGATGAAGTTACAGGAGCTGATGGGTTCCTTGCGAACCTTTGAAATGGGGCTGGCAGATGAAGAAATAGTGCAGAAGAAAGGCATAGCTTTTCAGGCAGGTTCCAGGACTGATGTGCCAAGTAATGTTCCTGACAGTTCGGACCTTGCAGAATCAGTTGCATTACTTTCAAAGAATTTTTCCAGGTTTACAAGACAATTTAAGAAATCATCTCAAAATTATTCTGCCAAGAACAGGTTCTCTAAACCTCGAAAAACCAAGGATGATGAGTCAAATGATGACAGATATAAGGAAGTGAAGTGTCGTGAATGTGGTGGTTATGGTCACTATCAAATCGAGTGTGCTAACACTCTAAAAAAGAAGAACAAGTCATATTGTTCTACCTTTAGTGAAAGTGATGATCCTGATGATAGTGAAAGTGATGAAGAAGGTGTAAGCAATCATATTGCTTTCATGACACACTATGTTAAAGAGTATGTGTCTGTATCTGTTCCTGACAGTGAGGTCGAGAAAATTTCAGAATGCAGCGATGATGAAGAAGATGAAGAATTCTCTGTGGAATCAACTATGGAGGCGTATAAGAAGTTGCATTCCAGTTGGATCATGGTGGTTAAGGTCAATGAAGACCTGTTAAAAGAGAATTCCGATCTCTTGAAAGAAAGAGATAATCTCTCTACTCGCTTTAATGAGGTGCAAAATGAATTGTTGCAGTCCAGAAATAGTACTCAAGCACAGAATGGTGAACTCCAACACCTAAAGAAGCTTGTCAAAATGATGAACTCCGGATCATCTCAACTGGATGAAATTCTCTCCAAAGGAAAGAGTCCTCAAGATCATTATGGGCTCGGATATAATGACGCTCACACTTTTGACGTATTCTGTCAAGGACAGTCATCTGGAACAAAAGATTCAACAGTTCCAGAGTTGAGAGCTGAGCCAAAGAACAAGCAGCAGCGAAGGAAGTCTCCTCAAAAGACACGTGTTGTGTGTCATTACTATGAGAAACCTGGTCACATTCGACCACATTGCAGAAATTTGATCAATGACCTCCGAAGGATGAAAAGAAGGGGTTTTGCAGAATCTGATCAGTCTCCCAAAAGAAATGTCCGAAATAGATCCAGGAACAATCACAAAAATTATGTGGTTCGCACTGCACTCAATTTTATTTCTACGCTCATGTCTAATTATAAAATATGTTTCAATTTATGGTAAAATTACAAATATTCAAAAGTGGCGTTTAAAATATAAAAAGGGGTAAAAGTCATGATTTTAGAAGTAATTAATGGGTTAATTCTGTAATATTACAATATAGAATTAAATTAATATAAGATTAGACTACATTAATATAAAGTTGTACGAAAATCCACCAAATTTAAAAAAATTCTCAAATGATGCATATATATATATATATATATATAATCAGGGGTTAATTGTCAAAAAATTCATGAGCTTTGAACGAATTTACAATTTAAATCCCACTTTTAAAACGTTGCAATAATAATTCAACATTTTGATTTGTAGCAAATTTAACACCCTCAATTTTTTTTCGATGATCAGATTTGGGATGTAACAATATTTTTCACCGTATTCATATTAATTCAAGTTTTGAGTGTTAAATAAGAGAGTTCTTATTATGCAACGTCAATTTTCTAGTCGTTGAAATTCTATTGATATTTCTATTTTGCTACAAATCAAAAGGTTGGGTTATTATTGCAACGTTTTAAAAGTGATGTTTAAATTGCAAATTCGTTCAAAGGTCGTGAATTTTTTAGCAATTAACCCTATAATTAAACTACAAAAAATAATCCTAAAGTCTTGTTAGTCTACTCACCTTTGTGGTCACCGCCTATATGACGGTCACCTCATTAATTTTTATTCAAAAAATAAAAACTATTATAGCATAACTAATCACAATTAACATTTATTGCTAAGAATTAAATTTTTAAAAAATTATATACCCTGATTGTGGGATACCTAACCCCAAAAATTAATTATTAACTAAAAATATGAAAATTAAATTCTAAAAAATAATTATAAATCCTAATTGAGTGTAATAAATCACAATTAATAATTATAAAATTAAATTAAAATAAGAAAAAATGATAAAATTTAGTGACGTGACTTCCACATATACAATATCCACACCTTTGTGTGGAATAATAAAATTATATAATCCTAACATTCTTATTTTCTACATTTCCCATGTTCAATCTTAATTCTTGAACATGTTCTAATCGATTAGTTTAATGTGATAATGGGTCTAAGTAAAAAAATATATATATTAAAAAAAATAACAGCACACTTTTTTAGCCAAAGGAAAATTATCGCACCATAATTTCACTAGAAAAAACGTGCTATTATCTTTTTGTTAAAAAATAATTTTCCTATATACTTTTGCTTAATTAGTTAAAAATCTTATTGTAACGTGATTTATGCTTGTTTCATTTCATATTTTAATTCATTCAGTCGACTTCAAATTAGATGTTACAAAGGTAATTGTGTGCAGACTTGTATGTGACGTTAACTCTTAATGAAGTGTATAAATAAAAGAAAAAAGTGACAAAAATAAAAGTCCCAGAAATCATAAGTCGATAACTCAGGGGACTGGAGCCTCATCAAAACCTATATGGAAACCCAGTGTAGGAAAAACCATATAGGAAAAAGAGTACCCCTCTAAAAAAACGAAAATAATTAGAACCACAAAAATCCTGTCTAACCACATCAGAAATACAAGAAAGCACGGAAAACCAAACACCGGGAGTGACACCAGGACCAGCCAACCAGTTAGCTACCCTATTGCCCTCACGGTAGATATGAGATACGCAAAACTGAATACTACTAAGAAAATCTAAAACTCTACGCCAACGAGCCTTCAGAATCCATGGCACCTGCATACTTCGAGAAGAAAGTAAAGATACCACATATATGGAGTCAGCTTCCAGCCAAATAAAGGTTAAAGCCATCCGTTGAGCATGCTCCAAAGCAACAATAACAGCAATAAATTCTGCCAAAAACTCAAAACCCAAGCCCTCATCCGTATGAAAACAACATATCACCGTCCTATCACAAGTCCTGAAAACCCCGCCAGTCGCCATACAACCTGGATCACCAATAGATGAACCATCTGTGTTAATTTTGACCCAACTAGAAGGAAGAGGCCGCCAACGGACCGAAACAACCCGCTTGGTTGAAGCAACTCTCGGTGTAACCTTCAAATTCTTAAGCCTGATCAGATCCGAAACTTCATTCCTCATAAAACCACGGCAGCCATCGGTGTAAGAAGCTTCACGAAGTGCAACTCTAGCAGCCGAAATAAGAATAAGAGGAGTAGGCGTGAAGTCTTCATAAATCGCCTTATTACGAAATGTCTAGATGAGCCAAACAATACTTACAACCGCCATCTTCCAAAACCCCAAAATCTGAGAGCTAAACGAACAATTCATGAACTGGACATATGCTTCATAGATCGAAGCAGCAATAACCGAATCAATTTGAAATAAATCAAACGACCATCTCCAAACCAACGCCGCAACTGGGCACTCCTAAAACAGATGATCCAAGTTTCCGACGCCCCTCTGCACATAACACAAATCCCAGGGCTAATAAACCCATGCAAGGTATCAAATGTAGGAAGACGAGCAAGAAGAAGTCTCCAATTAGTCAATGAGCGACGCACAGAGATGTACGACGCCCAAATCCATTTTCCCCACTTCACAACCAGGAAATGCTCCCGAGTATGCAGCCTGGCCAACTTTGCTGTGACCAATCCATGAAGAGATTTGGTCCAAACGCGTTCATCCTCTCCTGAGACAACGTGAACTTGCAAAATATCATGAACGACGTCCAGAAAAGCATGGAAAAAAGAATCAGTAAATGTCCAAACGCCATTAACCAAGAAATCCCCTACCTTATCCACAAACTTCACATGAATATTAGAGGGAATTTTCAAGCGATCAGCAATAACATAGCCTAACCAGTTATCATGCCAGAAGTCCACTGTAGAACCACTTCCAACAATACAATAAGAATCCCTAACCAGTTCCTGAATCAAAGCACGTATCCCTGGCCAAATAGAGGAAAACGCAACCCTCTTGCACTTCCTTAAGTTCAAATAAGATCTTATTTGTAACTAACTAAGCAATGTTTACAATTCAACTAGTAATTTTGAATTACTCTCATCATAAAAATAAATAAATAATTCACAAGAATTACAATATCCAATAATTTAGTTAGATTTCAACAAGTTTAGATAAGCATATTCTACTATATTTTAAATTTATAAATATTGGATGGAAAGAGAAATACAATGCCAAACAGGGTAATGTCAATAATAAATTACATGCAATGAATTTCCATTTCTATATACAATTTTTTTTGGCTATTTTGAGTTTTAATTGGGTGGTAAATAGAAAAATTTCGGTATCAGAAACTTTAAACATTTATTAGGTGTGCAATATTAAGGATAACTTATGCAGAAATTTTTAATGGACATCGAAAGTTGAGGCTCAAACTTATATTGTGGTCAAACTAAAAAAATAAAGTATAAATAATCAAATTTAATGGGGGCAATGAATATTTGTCAAGCATTGAAGGTCGGGATGTAGTGTATGCACATTACTATGGAATTTACCTAGCTACTGTAGAGGTTAAAAATTTCTACAATTAATCGTTCTTCGAATTCGGGCTCCGGCGATCTATAAGACAGAAAACACGTGAAGCCGAAGGACCGTCGGAGGGTTGACGATTGAACGGACTCCTACGCTTAAGTCAGAATCGAATAAACAAAGATGAAAGCGAATAAATTGACAGAATTATAAGAATTATTCGATAATTCAAGGGGGTCAAGCTTCGTTCCGTGGACCCTTGTGTGTTGTGTGTTGCTTGCGGAATTGTGTGATAAATGCTTCTATTTTGATCTGGAAAGTGAGTGTTGTGTGAATGATAGTTGAATTATCCCTCTTACTGCCGTTATGAAGAGCATATATATACTGGTGAGCTCCTAACTGAATCCCGATATTTTAGGGATCTCCTCTATCCCTTTTAGGGTTTTTGACGGGGTCTAGGTTATCTTTAACGGATACTTTGACCCAGTCTTCTCCTTGAGTCTGACCGATCGTAGACTCTTACTTTAGACCTCTAGATTTTTGAGGAATAAGGTGTCGACCTCGAGAAGTGGACTTCGAGGTGTGGACCTCGAGATATTTCATCACGAGACGTCAATCTTATTTGGTTCTTTAAATCTTCAAAGGGTCGTGGGCTTAGTCTTTGGGCCTATGCAAAAATAGGGCCTCTACAGTTAGCTCCTCATTACTCGATTCTTGTATTTCAAGGATCGGGTAATGAATTTCGGAGTTCTATTTAATCGTTATTTCGATTTATCTCTACATTTTAGATTTTGGATTCTCATTTGGTTTCAAAACAATGCCTGAAGACGAGCCCTTAAAGGGATCCTAGGTTTGCAAAATTCCATTTCGTGAGCTCTGGTCCTTAAGGTAGGTCCGAGGAACCTCATGAGTTTATTAGAGTAAACCTTGTGAAGCTCCAGACCTGAAGGCAGGTCTTGGGGGAGCTTAAGAGGTCGTGAGAGCAGACCTCGTGGAGCTCCAGACCTGAAGTCAGGTCCTGGGGGAGCTTAAGAGATCGTGAGAGCAGACTTTGTGGAGCTCCAGACCTTGGGTATGGATTTTACTTTTCCCATTCCTTATATTAACCCTGGCCGTTAGATGAGGACGCGTGTGTCCAGATTACGCTGTCTTTTCCCTCTATGATTCAAATATCGAGAATTAGTTCCCTCTCTTCTCTATTTCGTAGAATTTCAACCGTCTTCTTCTTTCAATTGAATTTTCTCGCAAGAAAATCTTCGCCACCGTGAAAATCTCCCAAAATATTTTTGCTCCTTATTTTCTGTTGTCGTCTCCGCCTTTACCGTACTTGCTTGAGGCTTTTCGCTATGGTCGTTATCAACTCTCCAGACTCCAATTTTTGCACGGTTTCCAGGTTACCCTCTCCTCTCTTTTTCCTCTTTTAGTTGTTTCATGCCATGGTTGTGTAGCTTTAGAATTTCTCATAAGTTTTAGGGATTTTTGAGGATATTTAGTAGTGCTTTTCGGTTTTTCTTGGGATTTTTAGAGAATCTGTGGTAGTTTTCAGACTTACTAGGGCTTTAAGTATTTGGGAGATATTGCCGATTTTTGGGTGATTGTATCGATTTTTTGGGCTTTTGGAGTTTCTTGGTGACGATTGTTTCTGGGGTCAAACATTTTTAGGAGGATATTAGGCTTTTCTCGGTCGATTCTTTCTTAGTTTGTTCATACATCCTTGATTTGACGATGAGCGTGAGTGGGGACTCGAACACAGAAGAGACGAGAAGCTACGGCGGTGAGGGGGTAGAGCAGGGTTCTGTGTCAGAGCAATCGGAGAGTTCTGACTCTTCCATGATCGTTAAGGTCACGGGGAAGGTTAGGAAGAGGAGGTCGTCAACCATTTATCCTCGGACAGTCGGTCAATCGGTGATTAGCAAGCACGAAGAAGCGATGGTGAGGAGAAAGTAGCCCATAGGGTGGAAGCAGCAAGTTCGAGAAATCAAAGTGATTGGAGAGAGGTTCAAAGCCTCAGAGATCATTCCCAAGGTAGGCGACGAGCTTCTAAAGAGGTTGACTTCACCACCGGTATCTAGTACGGGGGTAGAGGTCTAGTCTCCCAGTCCAACCAATCGAGCTGATCGACCTCCATCGGGTTTCACTGCTTTCTATGTACCGATGGCGGAGAAGGGGGTCGGGCTCCCCATACACCCCTTTTTCACGAAGATAGCCCACTTTTATGGCATAGCTCCTGCCCAGATTACCCTGATAGGGTGGTTCCACATGCTGGGTATGTATTATTTGTGGAAGGAGCTGGGCTTCGGGGAGCCCAGTGTTGGAGAATGGCATGTGGCATATCGATTGGTGGCCAATGCGGGACAACCTGCCTATTATTACTTTACAAAGTGGGTGGCAGATCGAGCCCCTTTGATGATGGATCTGCCTTCATCTTCTGGAGATTGAAAACCTAAGTTTGTCTTTATACCAGTCTGGACTTCTGCTGACGTGATCGTGCCAGCTGAGTTTTGAGACGCCCGTGGGTTTCCGAGCCGGACTCTAGTGTTATTACTTTTTTATTTGACACTTACAAATTTTCCTATCTTGTGCAGGTTTTCCTATATGACGTGAACTTACCGGTATTGAAGCTGCCCATATTGAAGAGTTCTTCCTATGTCCAAACGATCTTAGAGAGTTTGAGGTGGTCTGGTCCTGTTTGACGAAATGGCGAAGTTAAAGATCAAGCCCTCGGATGCCAAGGTTAAAGCTTTGGCGACTTCGAAAAGAGATGAATCTTCATCTTTGGTCGCAAAAAGATCTTCAGAAGAGAAGCTTACAAGTCCTCCTCCCTCCAAGAAGTCGAAGGGCGGTGCCTCTACTTTCACTGTGGTAGCTCTACCTTCTACTTCCCGCGATGTCATCAATGTGGAGGCCGTTCATTCATCTTGTCAGACCTCTTCTGGTCCGAGCTCAAAGGGGGTTCCTCTTCGACCCTTCATCATGGAAGTTCAAAAGTCTATTGCTAGCCAAGGCACGTCTGAAGACTATGAGAAGGAAAGCCTCGAGCAGCAAGCTTATCTGTCTTTCGACCAACTGTCGCGGGTATCTTCTCCGGGCACTTGCTATATATTACCTCTTTTTTTTAAAACATGCGTGGCTTTCAATTTCAGGTCCTCTACAGCCAATTCCTGCTACGAGAGCGTCTCGCCGACAGTGAAGAGGGTCTTGAGAAGAGAGTTATCGAGCTATATTAAGAGCTTGAAAAGATCACCGAGGAGAGGCGAGACATGGCGGCTCAAGAATCATCCCTGCGGGTTAAAAGGGGCAAGGCGCGGGCGATGGTGGCGGGGCCCAAGTGCAGTTAGAGAAGAACCTCGACCTTCAAATGAGGACAGAGCAGGAGCTTTTAGCGAAGCTGGTGGTCTCTAAGGCGAAGGTGAAGGAGCTTGAGGCGTCGCTCAGGGCTGGGACAACAACTGATGAAGCCCCCGATTTTGACAGATGGGTCGACTCTGCGGAGTTCGATCCTTACAAGGAGGCCTTCTACCAGGAGGGTGGAGCGACTGTGGTCGAGGCCATAGCCAAAATGCCAGATCTCGACTTGTCCTTCCTTGAAGTAGAGGAGGAGGTCGAGACACCAGAGGGTGACCGTGCTGCCGAGGTCGAAAAAGAAGCGGAGGTTTGTGAAGAGGGTGAGGCTGCTGAGGATGCTAATGGTGCCAAGGCCGGGGATGAGGTCTGAATTTGATCTGCTTGTGAACAAACTCTTTTTTGTCATGCTTTCTAAACAAACGATTATCTTGTAAATATTTTTTTTTATTTACCTTTCGTGAAGGCAAGTTATGTTGGACAACTTGGCTTTTTGCCAACTTTTATTCTGGTGTTTTAATCTTTTTGTTCCATGTGTGCCCATATTAAGCATTTTGCTTTTAACTTAATGTCTTTGGAATTATGTGAGCTGCAAGCATTGACACATATGAATAGAATAAGAGTTAGACAAAATAAATAACAACAAACTGGATAACACCTTACAGAATCATAATTGAGCTTCGGGACTCGCTCTTATATTCTGAGTCGAGTGTTGGGGCCTTTTTTATTTGACCTCAGGAATCAAATTTATCTTTGAAGTCGAGTTGTAGTTTTTCGTGGTTAGGGCCTTGTTGAACCCGAGCAGATTGGGACCCCTGTGCTTAGGGTTCTATTAGTTACTCCGACACTCAAGTGAGCAATCAAATCTTTAAATAAAT
Organism: Perilla frutescens; assembly: GCA_026008535.1. NCBI lineage: Eukaryota > Viridiplantae > Streptophyta > Magnoliopsida > Lamiales > Lamiaceae > Perilla > Perilla frutescens. Next base: position 44,167,128 of record BRKX01000010.1, on the reverse strand, counting down.
AATAAGAATTCGAAAAGTAAATAATGAACAAATACATTACTCTTTGTTTGTGAGGTTGACTTCGGGGTCGGAACCACGTCATCTCCTTGAGGGTTGGGACCCCTTGTACTTGGGGTTTTGTTAGTTACTCCGACGCTCAAGTCAGTAAACAAATCTTAAAAAGAATAAGCATAGAATGAAAAATGACACTGAAGGTTCTAGAAATGATACTGTTTTAAATGCAACGCATTCCAACTGTTGGTTATGGGTCGACCTTCCTTAGTTTAGAGTTTGTAAGCTCCGTTGCCGATGACCTTTTCGATCTGGTATGGGCCTTCCCAGTTCGGTGCCAATTTTCCGGCTCCACTTTTTTTTTGTATTCTGGAACACTTTCCTGAGTACCCAATCTCTGATTTGGAAGGTTCAAAGCCTTGTGTTTTTATCGAAATATCAGCTTATCATCTGTTGGTATGCTACTATTTTCATTACCACTCGATCTCGGAGTTCATCGATAGAGTCGAGATTGACTTCGAGCTCTTTGTTGTTTGATTGATTGGACCATTTAGTTCGAGCCGTACCGATCTTTGCCTCTACCGGTAACACAGCTTTCGACCCGTAAGTGATGGTGAATGGGGTTTCTCTCGTGCTAGTCCTCGAGGTTATTTTGTAAGACCATATGACTCCTGGGAGTTGTTGGACCCATTAATTTTTGTGTTCGGATAATCTCTTCTTTAAGGTGTTCAGAATTGTCTTGTTTGTGGCCTCTGCCTGACAGTTTGCTGCGGGGTACCTTGGGGTGGAGAAGGAAAGCTTGATGTTCTATTCTTTGTAGAAGTCTTGGAATCTCGAACTTATGAATTCAGATCCGTTGTCCGTCAGGATCTCTCTAGGAACTCCGAACCTGCATAAAATATGTTTCCATAAAAAATTTTGTACCTCTGTATCTCTGACCCGTGCGAAAGCTTCAACCTCGACCCATTTGGTGAAGTAGTCCATTAGTACTAAAATGTAGCACTTCTAGTTTTTGTCTTTTGGTAGTGGTCCTACGATGTCCATCCCTCATTTCATGAATGGCCACGGGATGGCTGCTGTGTGTAGGGGTTCTGGAGGCATGTGGTTGGTCTGTGCGAACTTCTGACATGGATCACATGCTTTGGCGTAGCTCTTTACATCAGTTCTCATGGTCGGCCAGTAGAACCCGGATGTTAGAGCTCGGTTGGCCAGGCTTCTGTATCCTGAGTGGTTTCCGCATTCGCATTCGTGAAGCTCGCTTAGGATGTATTTAGATTGTATGGGGCTGACACATTTCAAGTAAGGCCCTGAAAAGGACTTTCTGTACAGGGATCCGGAGATCATGGCGAATTTTGGAGCCTTGGCCTTGATCCGTCTTGTCTCGAGGGGATCTTCGGGGAGCTCATTTTCTATTATATATCTGATGAGAGGGGTCATCCAGTTTGTATTGTTCTCGATGGGTAGAATTTCCAAGCTTTCTTCCTTCCAAATGGCTGGCCATTTTGCAAATAATACTGGAATGTTTTTGACTTCCGTAGTTTCGATCGCTGATCTTAAATTGGCCAAGGCATCGGCATGCCTGTTGTCTTCTCTTGTAATATGTTGTGCTTCGATCTTCTCAAACTTCAAAGCTGTTTCTTTTGCTACGGCGAGGTAAGCGATCATTCTATAGTCTTTTGCTTGGAAATCTCCCTCGGATTGGTTTATTATTAACTGGGAGTCACTTTGAATTCGGATGTTTCTAGCTCTGAGGTCGCTAGCCAGGCATAATCCTGCGATGAGGGCTTCGTACTCGGCTTCGTTGTTGGTTGCTTTAAATCCGCATTGGACTGACTGCTCGGTAGTTTCTCTTATTAGGCTTGTTATCACCATGCCTAGACCACTCCTCTTCGAAGTGCTGGAGCCATCTACTTGAAGGGTCCAGTACTTCAAATTTTTCATGTTCATTGGTTCGTCCTCTGTTTCGGTCAGGGCCTCGTAGGAAAAATCAGTGATGAAGTCTGAGAGTACTTGAGACTTTATCGAGGTCCGGGGCACGTAGTGTATATCGTACTCCTTGAGCTCGACGGCCCATTTAGAGAGTCTTCCTACGAGGTTTGGTTTCCTCAATACTCTTCTGAGCAGGAATTTGGTGACCACTTTGATCGAATGGCTTTGGAAATATGACTTCATTTTTCTTGATGCCATGATGAGGGCCAATGCCAGTTTTTTCAATTGTGGGTATCTGGTCTCGACATCTAGCAGTGATTGACTGGCGTAGTAGACTGGATGTTGTCTTCCTTCATCATCTCTGACTAGAACTGAACTAACAGAGTTAGTTGAAACAGATAAGTATATTAAAAGTACCTCTCCGTTGCGGGGTTTTGATAGTAAAGGGGGGCTCGTCAGATATTCTTTCAATTCTTCAAAGGCCTTCGAGCATTCGGCGGTCCATTCGAAGCTTTTGTTTTTGCATAGCGTCTCAAAGAAGACGTGGCTTTTTTCTGAGTACTTCGAGATAAAGCGGCTAAGGGCCACGAGTCGTTCGGTGAGCTTCTGTACCTCCTTTATATTTCGAGGCTGTTGTATGTTTCTGATGGCTCTGATCTAGCTGGGGTTGGCCTCGATACCTCTTTTTGTAACGAGGTATCTAACGAATTTCCCTGAGGTCACCCCAAATGCGTATTTGGTGGGGTTCAACTTCATATTGTAGCGGCGAAGGACTTCGAATGTTCGATGTGATCTCGAGCTCTAGGGGACTTTACGAGCATATCATCGATGTATACTTCCATAGTATCCCCGATTAGCTCTTCGAACATTCAGTTCACCAGCCTTTGGTAGGTCGCACCTGCATTTTTTAGTCCAAAGGGTATAACTTTATAGCAAAACAAACCTCGATGGGTGATGAAGGCGGTTTTTTCTTGATCTTCTGGATGCATAAGGATCTGATTATATCCTGAGAAGACGTCCATGAAGCTCATCAGCTCGTGTCCGGCCATTGCATCCACTAACACGTCAATATGAGGTAGGGGGAATGAGTCCTTTGGGCAGGCTTGATTGAGGTCATTGAAGTCTATGCAGAGCCTATTTTTACCGTTCTTTTTCTTTACTATCATGACGTTGGCTAGCCATTCGGGGTACTGTACTTCTCTAATGTGCCCATGCTTGAGTAGCTTATTGACCTCTTCATCCATAATTTTGTTTCGTTCGGCGGTGAATTTTCATCTTTTTTATTTCACCGGGGTCTTGTCTGGATCGATCTACAATTTATGTGTTATAACCGAGGGGTTGATACCTATCATGTCTTCGAAAGACCATACGAAATAGTCGTGGTGCTTGATGAGGAATCTTATTAGTTGCTCTTGTATCTCTGCGGTCAGCCTCGACCCGATTTGCACTTTGTCGTCAGGGAAATCGGGATGTATTTGAACTTCGTCTAGGTCTTCCACTTTGGGTTCTTTGTAGCTGTGATTTTCGGTACTGGCTGAAGATGACCTGACCTCGATTTGGTTGACTTCCATGGCTCCTTTATGTTTAAAGGTGGAGACGTAACACTCTCGAACTATTATCCGTTCACCTCGGACTTTGTGAACGGCCCAGGGTGTAGGGAATTTCATGAGCTAGTGATAGGTTGATGGTACCGTCCAGAGTTCGTGGATCCAAGGTCTTCCCATTATGACATTGTAGGCTGATGGGGCGTCAATCACTTGGAATTTGGTGAAGATATTCATTCCCTCGATATAGGTGGGAAGTGTGATTTCCCCCATCATGGCTTTGTGCTCTCCGCTGAAACTGATTAGGGTGGTTGACCTTTTAATAATTTTGGTTTCTGTTACCTGCATGCCTTTCAAGGTACTCAAAAAGATCACGTTAGAGAAACTCCCATTGTCTATAAGAACGCGCTTAATCGAACAATTAGAAATTAACAAAGAAATGACTGGTGCATCGTGGTGAGGGTGTGAGAGATCGGAAGCTTCTCCATTGGTGAAGTCGAGGGTAACGAGGTCATCTAGTTTAGCATGTCTGGGGATGTTTCTATTATACTTTATCGAGCGATAGCGCCTCTTTGCTGAAGACTGTGAGATTCCGCTCACTTCTGAACCTCCTGTTATACAGTTCAAAGTGCGATCGATCCTCGGGGGTTCATATGGCTGTGTTTTCTTTTGATTTTCTCTTCGTGACCAAGTCTCTTTTTCTTTGGGAGTCAGGAGGTCGGTGAGATATCCTCGCTTTAAGAGTTCCATGACTTCGAGCCTTAGGATGATGCATTCATCCGTCTTGTGTCCATGGTCATTATGGAATTCATAGAACTTGCTCCTGTCACATTCGTTATCTGGGGCTTTCATCTTCGCGGGCCATTTCACATTCTGACCGAGTCCCTTAAGGGCTAGGATCGCTTCTGATGGTGATATGCAGAGGCTGTACTCTGGGAGTCTTCTGTCGACCTGAGGTTCTTGACCTCGCCTGTTTTGCGAATCGAATCGCGGGTTTCGTGGATAAGGGTCCATTCTGAATCTATCTATCATGTTATTTCTTTGTTTTTTTCTTAGATGCTCATTCCTGGTACGAGATCTAGATGAGTTTGCTTCGTCTTCTTCCCATTTGATTTGGGCCCAGGCTTTAGCAAGCACGTCTTCCATTGTTTTGTAGGGATATTTGGTTAACTCCTTGTAGAGGTCGGAGTCTCTCTTAAGGCCTTTTCTGAAGGTTGAAATCACAGTATCGACATTGCAGTTGGGGATCGATACTTTTTCTCTGTTGAATCTTCCGATGAAGCTTCATAGGGATTCTTCCGACCTTTGTACGACCGTGTAGAGGTCGTCAGCGCATTTTTCAATCTTACGACTACTGGCGAACAATTCGACGAAGAGGTCGTTAAGCTGGGCGAATGATGAGATTGTTGAGTTAGGGAGGTTGATAAACCATTAGAGTGCTGGGCCAACGAGGCTGGATCCGAAGCCTTTACACATGCTGGCTTCTCAGGCATGTCGGGGTATCATGGTGGTGAACATTCTTTGTTTATATCAGACGACATGATCATCAGGGTCGGATGCACCATCAAATAGCCTCATGCTCGGGAAGGTAAACTTCGGAGGCATCTCCACGAGGCTGATCTTGTCGGTGAACGGGGAATCTGCAAAGCTCGTTAGTGTAGTTTTTCTGATGGGGGCAGGGACTCCTGGAATTCGGGTTAATATGTCTTCCAATCGCTGGATCTTCTTCTCGACCTCAGATTCCGACCTATGCTCATAATCTTCGAACCCAGGAGGGGGTCCTATGGGAAAATCTTCATTTCCCTTGCCCTTTAGTATGGGTTCTTTGCTTGTACCTGAAGTGAGATGGTTAGTCAGTTCATGTGTTGAGTTCAGAAGTACCTGCTCTCATAGTTCATTTAACATGCGGGTTCGTGAGAGCGGGGACATTTGAGTTCGTGTAGATCCGTTCGGGAAAAGGTTTGGTTGTGAAATAGCTTCGACTCTAGCCTTTAAGGCCGAGTTCTCCATTCAGATTGCTATGAGTTCGACTGTAGTGGTATCTAATTGACGCTGGATCGAACGCAGAAGTCGTGCAACATCGTCATCGCCTTCAGGTGAGGGGGTCGCAGTTGCTCCATCTTTTCGGACTTCCTGAGGAACGATCGTTGCATCCTTTCGGCTGTTGTTTGTCATCTTGAAGTGATCGATCGGAGCCCCACAGTGGGCGCCAAACTGTAGAGGTAAAAAATCTCTACAATTAATCGTTCTTCTAGTTCGGGCTCCAGCGATCTACAAGACAAAGAAAACACATGAAGTCGAAGGACCGTCAGGGGGTTACCAATCGAACAGACTCCGTTGCTCAAGTCAGAATCGAATAAATAAAGACGAAAGTGAATAAATTGACAGAATTATAAGAATTATTCGATAATTCAGGGGGGTCGAGCTTCGTTCCGTGGACCCTTGTGTGTGTGTGTTGTTTGCGGAATTGTGTGATAAATGCTTCTATTTTAATCTGGAAAGTGAGTGTTGTGTGAATGATAGTTGAATTATCCCCCTTACTGCCGTTATGAAGAGCATATATATACTGGTGAGCTCTTAACTGAATCCCGATATTTTAGGGATCTCCTTTATCCCTTTTAGGGTTTTTGACAGGGTCTAGGTTATCTTCAACGGATACTTTGACCCAGTCTTCTCCTTGAGTCTGACCGATCGTGGACTCTCACTTTAGACCTCTGGATTTTTGAGGAATAAGGTGTCGACCTCGAGGTATGGACCTCGAGAAGTGGACTTCGAGGTGTGGACCTCGAGACATTTGATCACGAGGCGTCAATCTTATTTGGTTCTTTAAACCTTCAAAGGGCCGTGGGCTTAGTCTTTGGGCCTATGTAAAAATAGGGCCTCTACAGCTACCAAATAAGGGCAATAAAATGAAGAGTAAATTGCACTTTGATACTTTGATGTCTGATCTTTGAAATTTTTTAGCAAAAATTCCTTGACAAGCTTGATACTTGATTTTATGAGCTTTTTTTTTTCCAAATGTATCGGTATTCTATATATAAGCTTACATGGACCACCAAATATATGATGTCAACTTTTATAATGCCAAATCAGATAAAAAATTAAGAATTTAAATTTCCATATGTATTTTTAATAAAAAAAAAATCGATCCTACAAATGGCCAATCAATAAGAAAACTAAACGAAAAAATAATCATGATCGATTGGAAATTAAACAAACAATATTTTCTACTTATTTTTTTGTTAATTTGTGATTCAATACCATCTGCATCCTAAAACATTGATAATCTATTATGTTTGAAATTGTAATAGGAACACAATAATATTACGAGGAGAAAAAATATACGATAAATTTGATAGTCATAAATCAAATACATAAATAAATCTGATGAAATTTTCAACATGATAATACACCAACATTATTCTTGTTCAACTAAAATAAAAATTTTATTACAACTTCAATCCTAATTCCAGCTTCAAAAAATTGTGATCATAACTTAAAAAATATAAGTTTAAAAATTAGTGATTCCAGCATCAAAAATATAAATTTATATTTTTTTGGGGATGTGATGTCTAATTAAAAAAATTCATACCAGATTTGTGGCGGTCCTTGTGAATTATATGGTACCGAATAATTGATGATGATATATATTTGATAAAAAATTACAAATTTAATGTAACTATTCAAAGTTGAGAATATTTTTGTTAAAATTTATAAGGTTGGTTATTGAAATATAATTTAGCCTAACGTGAATGTGGAACATACAAGGGTAGGACCGTAGTACATGAGTAAATGTTCGTTCTTATTTTCTGCACAAAGACAAAAAAAGCCTGCAGAAAAATGCCAAAAAAGACCCAAACAAAATTGGTATTTACATTTGACGCCCTTCTTCCACTGCATGAACCCCACTCGTTATTTTTTTGACAAGTCACAACACTAAACTATTTATCGCACTACTTTCTAATGACATTGCCTACACGTCTCGGCGTCTCCATTACTTCAATTCAAATTTCAAACGTTCATTTCGTTCAATTCATCTTCAAAAATTTATTATATATTATGGGGTAAAGGTTTTTTTTTTTTTTTTAAATCTCCCGTATTTTCTCAAAAAAAAAAAACTCATATTTAATAAACATCTCTATTAAATGTAAATATATTTTATATTATTTATAATTTAGTATTTGCTGAAACTACTATTTTGTTTGTTATTGAGAAAATTCCATCAGTTTAGTATTATTTTTTTTAATATAAGGATATAACGGGAAAATTATATTAAAGTTAATGTTATTAAATTATTAAGATTTTCATTAATTAATTTATTCATAATGAATTTTACCATAAAAGAGATTATTTTTAGATTATTTATTAAACATGTTTTTATTTTCGAGAAAACACACAAGAGTTTATAAAATTTTGTCTATATCTACTACTATATAAAAAGAGCCTTGTTTTACAAAATTTGATCTACCTAATATGTCCATATTATAACTCTAATTTAAGGGTATTAATGTAATATTATACGATATAATATAATATATTTATTTTAATATAATAATATACATATTAATTTCCATATCTATATATAATATTATTTATATATAATGATATAAACTAATCCTACTATAGAGAACCAACGACATAAAAAAATATTTAACAAACTTCTTCGAAAAAATGAAAATGGATTAAGAGTCATGAATGATAATTTCATGTTAGATTTTGTAATTAAGCATATCCATCTTTGATTCTTCTTATTTTTATTTCAATTTCGTCTAATCAAAATTAACTACGTCATTTGTTCCATAAAAAAAATTAATTTTTTATTTCATCTTTTTGAAGCCAAGATATTATATGATAATATTACGAGTTTAAAATATATAAAATTTTCATTTACCTAATGATTTTAATTTTTTCACCCTTTTCCCTTTTTTCGTGCACAGTATTAGTTCGTTAAAAAATATAAATAAACTCTAAAATAAAAGGAAATAAAAATTTAAAATAAACACAATATATTTAAAATAATCATTAAATTTAAAATTAAATAAAAAATAAAATGTAGCCTAGAATATAAAAAAATACTCTAAAAATTAAAAATTAACCTTCAAAATTTTGACAAGAAAAAATGAAAAGATTAAAATTAAATTATATTTGAAAACTAAAGAAAATCTAGACTATTAAAAATATTAAGGATGATTATTAATCCAATACTCGAGAGATGTTTTATCTATCGATATAGAATCTGAAAGATAGATGATAGATTAAATCGATCCAAGGTTTGAAAAATCTAAAACTATCAATTTAAGGCACGGAAATTCAATGTTGTCAAAACTTCATATTTCAACAAAAGATGATGTGGCTATTAAATATCCACATAATTTTTATCATATATTAAATTGGATAAAAAAACACAAATTTACATTAATTATTATAATTTGAATCAATATAATCTATCTTTCAGGCTCTATATAGATAGATAAACCATCTTTCGAATCTATGATTAATAATTCTCCAAAAATTAATTAAGTAATTTATATCTATATCTATTCAAAAGTGTCTTAAATTTTACAATCTATAATCTTCAATTAAAAGAGTAAAAAAATAATATAATATATTATATAATTAATTCTATATTATATTATATTATATCATATTACTTGTGAAAACAAATTATATTTGAAAACTAAAAAAAGCCCAGACTATTAAAAAAATTAATATACTATATTAGTTTGCATATGTGCACGTTCTATTTAAGAACAAAAAAAAATGAAAAATTCTCCAACAGCCTTCATTTTTCTTCTGTTTCATCCATGTCTTTTTTGCATCTTTCTTCCTAATGTATTTAGTGTGCATGCAAATGTTGTGTTCAACTTTAATGTGAGGAATGTCAGATTAGTTTCAAGAATTAACAAACTTCAATAAGCATCGCCAAAAAAATATTTTTAAAGACATGATCAATAGACAATGTCTGCATTTGTTGTGAGTGCTCATGCTTGATCTTGAGCCATAGAGATTAAATGATCCAGCTGCTCTAGTCTATTTAGTGATCAAAGCCTGGGCTTGATGTAGATGAGCTTGTCTGATCCCCTTGCTTGGATCAATGGAACTTCGATAAACTTGGTATGGCTTGACTTCTTGCAAATAGAGGAAGGTCGTTCTTACTGTTATGTCCAAGTCCTTTCTTTACTATATGATTCCTTTTCAGATACCGCGAGATTAAACTTCCATCTGGGGAAAAGAAACTGATAGACACGAGATGCAGAGCAACAATAGGGGTGGTGTCGAACCCAGAGTATCGAACAAAGAAGCTAAGGAAGCTAGGGCAATCTCGATGGCGGGGGATAAGGCCAACGGTGAGAGGTGTGGCGATGAACCCCGTCGATCATCCCCATGGTGGTGGTAAAGGGAAGAACAAGAGTAGTGGGAGTCACGGCCAATGTTCCCGGACGCCGTGGGGGAAGCCTACAAAGTCTGGATACAAAACTGCCCTGTTGTGGTATCGGGCCCGGCTGGGGGTTCACCGCTTGGTTTCCGACCTCGGTGGTTCTCTTCACTACTGCTCAGGAAGCTAGGATAGCCTCAGATTTAAGATCTTGAAGATCTTGGAAGAGTTCTTCACAGGCTTTACTTCAAGGGAACAGATCTGCTCAAGGGCCAAAACAAACAGTTAGATTTTAGGTAAACCAAAGCAAATATAACTGAGATCTGCAGAACTGAAGTAAAGAACACAAATGATAAAGGAAACAAAGATTTTGAAGGTGGGAAAATGTGTCTTGATGACACAAATGGGCTCAGATTTTCCTACTGACGGCGGCTATGGTGTTTCCGGTGACTGATCAGGCCCAGACTGTTGGGGTTTTTTCGAATTAAACCACCGCAGGATCAATTTGGTTGTTCATAAATCCATGTTCATGCAAATCATAATTTTATGTAACATGCATGTTCATCACAGTCTAATCAAAAAGCATGCAAAGCAGATTCGAATCTAATAAAGCGGAAGACATAGAAACGAATCTACTTACAAATTGATAGACGATCTGTGGACAAGATTAAAGATCTAATCTTGCTGTTGAATGAACTGTAGTTGGCGCCACCTAGCACTCAAAATTTCGATCACCGCTGTATTCCACTCCAAGATCTTCTGTTGTATTCCCGGACTGTATCTAGATTTAGAGTGGGCTGAAATTTACTAGATAGAATTGTGAAATCTATGGATAACTTTGAGAGACTAAGAGGGGCTGATTTCCTATGAATTCCTTCATCAAATTTCGTGCCCCCCCTCCCCTTATATATAGGGAGGGGCGAAATTTCATGTTACAGCCCTATTGGGCTGGGCCTCTATCTCAAGTTCAATATCCAGTCCACTATCAGTCAATTGGGCTACAACAGGGATCTAGAAGAATATTAAATTGGCCCACTAATTTATTTAATATTCAATATCCAATAAACTTAGGATATAATTAAATAAATTAAGTTTTACTTTTATTCCACTAAAGAAGTAAAACTGACCTACCAATTTAATACATATTTACGAATATGCTTTCTCCTTTAGTCCAGCCATTCCCCGTGTTTAAGATATAATATTCATTAATTAATTATGTAAGCCTCCGACAGCTATAATTAATCAACATCTAAAACCTTGAGTAGTACCACACAAGCTTTATTCATGTACGGAATAAATTCCACCTGCAGGGTTTCAACATGAACTTGTGCTTCCTCAAGAGAACATCATCAACCTGGTGCACCAGGACACAGTGCTCATGCATACTGCTCGAGACATCATGTATACATTATTATTACCCAAGATATCGAATTCGATCTACGAAAAGATCTCACCCATTGATAAATCAAAGTAATAAACAACACACACATATGCTCGCCAATATCACATGAGTTCAGAACCCGAACTCTGTGGATCTTTATTCTCTCAGTAACTGGGTCAGAGATAGAGAATAGTATCCTATCGTGATCCTCCTCAATACACTAACTAGTGTACTAGAATAATCAGTTAGTCAAGATAAACTAACTTATCAGATTATTCTACGGTGTACCGATGGTGTGTTCAGGACCATCTAAGCCGTGAGCTCTTTAAAACATTACAAGCTTCTAATGATATGATCTTACCGTGTGACTCCCCACACCATATCATCTACAATGTAAGTATATGGAACATTGCATAAAACAATTATAGAACATAATCTAAATGCAAACAGTGACTGCAATAACTTTCATTTCATATCATCATATCATCAGAAAAGTATACAAAGACGAGTCTTCCAGCATACAAAACTAACAATCTTCCACTTATACTTGAAGCATGTATTTCAAGCATAATAACTAACTGGCAAACTCTCCAATCTAAAACTATCAACTCAAACTGCGCAACCGGGTCTGCATCTCACTCCCATTTTCTCCACGTGACCATCAAAGGTCTTAGCCGCCAGGCTCTTCGTGAATGGATCAGCCAGGTTGTCCTCAGATGCAATCTTGACCACCGCCACATCTCCTCTCTTAACAATTTCTCGTATAAGATGGTACTTTCTCTCTATGTGTTTACTTGCCTTGTGGGCTCTGGGTTCCTTCGAATTTGCCACTGCACCAGAGTTATCACAGTATATCGTGATAGTCTTAGGCAAATCAGAAACCACGCCCAAGCCCACTAGGAACCCGCGGAGCCAGACAGCCTCTTTTGCAGCCTCAGAGGTAGCTACATACTCAACTTCCATGGTGGAATCCGCAATGCATTTCTGCTTAATGCTCCTTCATGCGATGGCTCCACCTCCTAGTGTAAACACATAGCCCGAGGTAGACTTACTCTGATCTTTGTCGGATTGAAAATCTTAGTCTGTGTAACCCAAAAGTACTAGACTATCAGAGCGAAAAACCAACATGTAGTCTCGAGTCCGTTTAAGGTACTTGAGAATGTTTTTGACCGCAGTCTAGTGACCTTGTCCAGGGTTAGACTGATATCTGCTTACCATGCCAACGTCATAGCATATATCAGGCCTAGTGCATAGCATAGCATACATCAAACATCCCACAGCCGAAGCATATGGTACTTTCTTCATTTCCTCTATCTCAGACTGTGTTTGGGGACACATTTCCTTGGATAGATGAATTCCATGCCTGTAAGGTATAAAACCTTTCTTGGAATCTTGTATGCCAAATCTAGCTAGCACTGTATCGATATAAGTCGCCTGGGACAGACATAACATCCTTTTCTGGTGATCACGAATGATCTTGATGCCAAGGACATGTCCGGCTTCACCCGGATCCTGTATATTGAACTGCTCGGATAACCACACCCTAATGTTTGACAACGCCTTCTTACTGTTTCCAATAAACAAGATGTCATCAACATAAAGTACGAGGAATGCCACCATGTTTCCGTCACATTTCTTGTACACACAGCTCTCATCCGGACTTTGCACGAATCCATATGACTGGATAACCTCGTCAAATCGGATGTTCCAAGACCTCGATGCCTGCTTAAGTCCATAAATGGATCTCTTAAGCTTACACACCAAGTGCTCTTGGCCCTTAGCAATGAATCCCTCTGGTTGTTTCATGTGAATGTTTTCCTCAAGACTTCCGTTTAGGAAAGCCGTCTTGACATCCATCTGCCAGATCTCATATTCCAAATGAGCGGCAATAGACAAGAGAATCCGGATTGACTTAAGCATGGCTATCGGTGAAAAGGTTTCCTCATAATCGATCCCTTCTTTCTGAGTATACCCTTTTGCCACCAATCTAGCTTTGAAGGTTTCAACCTTCCCATCATATCCTCTATTGCGCTTGTAGACCCACTTACAGCCAATGGGTTTTACCCCATCTAGTGGTTCTACAAGTTCCTAGACTTGATTGTGATCCATAGATCCAATCTCAGACTCCATTGCAGTTTTCTAAGAATCTGCATCTTTATCTCGAATTGCCTCGTCATAGGTCCTGGGATCCAATTCATTGAGACTCTCTGGGAAATCTAAAGCCTCTTCCAGACCAATGAATCTATCAGGTTGGCGTACAACCCTCCCACTGCGACGAGGCAGTTTCTGTACTTCTGTGACATGTTGTGCAGTGTTTGGTGGTTCCTCTTCTTGTACAACCGGTGTAGGATTCGATCCACCTCTTAACTCCTCAAGGATGATGTGACTCATTGGTTTGTGGTTTATGACATAGTCTTCCTCTAAGAATCGAGCATTGGTGCTAACAATGATCTTCTGATCCTTAGGACTATAAAACAAACCACCTTTCGTTCCTCTAGGATATCCAACGAACAGCCTTACATCAGTACGAGGAGCCAGCTTATCAGCTTCCTTGTCCAACACGTGTGTTGGGCTACCCCAAATCCGAATATGGTTCAAACTGGGCTTTCGTCCAGTCCATAGTTCTGTAGGTGTAGCAGGAATCGATTTCGATGGAACCAAGTTAAGAATATAGGCTGCTGTTTCCAGGGCATATCCCCAAAACGAAATACGCAACTCAGAATAACTCATCATCGATCTAACCATCTCTAACAATGTACGATTCCTTCTTTCCACCACGCCATTCTGCTGTGGCGTTCCAGGCGCAGTCAACTGGGATGTAATCCCACTCTCTGCCATGTAATCCCTAAATTCGCTTGAGAGGTACTCCCCACCACGATCAGAACGTAGTGACTTGATACTTCTGCCTATTCGTTTCTCCGCTTCCGCCTTAAACTCTTTGAATTTCTCAAAGCATTCAGACTTGCGACGGAACAGGTAGATATAACCGTATCTAGAGTAATCATCAATGAGAGTGATGAAATACTCGAACCCTCCTTGAGCTTGAACTGACATAGGGCCGCATAGGTCAGAGTGAACCAAATCTAATAGCCCTTCGGATCTATTTCCTTTTAACTGGAAAGAACGCTTAGTCATTTTACCTTCCAAACAGGATTCACACAAAGGAAACGATTCCAGTACCAAAGAAGTCAATGATCCATCATTTACAAGCCTTTGTATCCTCTTAAGGTTAATATGACCTAGCCTTAGATGCCAAAGATAGGTTTGATTCAATCCCGAAGGTTCTTTTCTCTTGTTAGGGTTTATGATCGATGTATTCAACAGTTGTCTATGCGTAGTGTTTTCAGTTGGTTTAAGAAAGTATAAGTGTCCATCCAATGTGCCAGAACAGATAAAATGTTTACCACTAAAGATAACTACTTTGTTATCAAAAGAAACAGAATATCCATCCATAATCAATTTAGAAACTGAAATTAAGTTTCGCCTAAAACCAGGCACATAAAGACAATCTTTCAAAACCAAAGTTCTATCACTACTGAAAGGTAAAACAACATCTCCCACTGCAACAGCTGCCACTCTCGTAGCATTGCCCATGTAGACGGTGATCTCGTCCTCACTCAGCTGTCTTCCTCACTCAACTGTCTTTTTACCATGAACCCCTCTCTTCTTCTTCTTGTTAGGACACGCCGCCTTCCAGTGACCTGGTTGGCCGCACTTGAAGCACTTAGTCTTCGACTTGAACTCCTCAGGAGGAATCTTTGCCTTTGGCTTCTTCACCTTAGGCGCCTCATCTGTAGCCTTTTTAGGTGCGTTTCTTTTCTTCATTTTTCCACCCGAAGAAGACGCTCCTTTTTCAGCTATGTGGGCCTCAGGATTGCTCTTTTGGAGCAATTCAGCCGCCTGAAGATCTATGAGCAGTTCAGTCAGGCTGACATCCCTTTTAATCATGTTAAAATTCAGCCTGAACTGCTCAAACTTCGAGGACAAGCTATGAAGAACAATGTCGATTTGAGAATCGCCATCTAGCTCTCCACCCAAGGTCTCGATCTCAGATAAATACCCCATCATCATGAGAACGTGATCCCTAACAGGTGTGGAGTCAGACATTCTCGCATCCATTAGTTTCTTCATTGCCAAATGGCGTGCCGAGCGGTTCTGATGACCGAATAGCTGCCTAAGGTTGTACATGATATCATAAGCGGTTTTCATAGGCTCATGCTGATGTTGCAACACACTTGACATAGATGTCAAGATGTAACAGCGCGCTATCTTATTAGACCTAACCCACTTATATATGCAACCTTTTGGGCTTCGTCAGAATCCTCATCTGGCGTCTAAGGACAAACCTCTTCAAGTACAAACTTGTGTCCCTCACCAACAAGAACTAAGTTAAGGTTACCAATCCAGTCATTGTAGTTTTCACCGACAAGTTTGTTTTCTTTGAGGATTGAGGACAAATTGGAGAGTGCCATTGATGATATGAAATAACTGAAATTAAACATGCAGTACAGTCACATAACACGTTTAGGATAAACAGTATATAATCGAAAGCCTCATAAAAATTATATACTTTTCCACCGACACTTTAAAAACGTCTTTTATAAGCCACGATATTGTGGACGTTTATAAAATCCATTCTTAAATAGGTTAAACCTTTAATTTGCCTCCAGTTGAGTTTCCTTACAACAAGCAAATTAATAGCCGGATAATAAACACGGTCATGTAATCGTCTAACTGATAAGCCACGATCGTGTGGACGTTTATCAATAAATTACATCTAAGTGTGCACACCATTATCTTCGCACCAAGATCACTACTCGAATCTAACCGCTCCAGATGGAGGAGTCAGTTAGTCCTAATAGTGTTCTACAGCTATCCTTTTAGGAGATTTAATTTCTAGAGAAATTTGTGATATGACACATCCGATATGGAGGAAGACCGATGTCAACGCGCATGCCCATCACTTCTCAATTAAACCAGATTTTAATGGAGACCGAATGAGATTTCTACATACTTTGGTATGAATCTCTCCCATTTAGTTATTTATGTTTGAGGTTTCATTTTATCCCATTATCGAACATGCAAACATCACATAAAATAAAGGAGCCATGATAGTTGGTAAACCTGCAAACAAACACAGTCTACAAAAACCAACAATCATGTATTATATGATCTACATAAAATAACATATGATATCTATGCATGAATGTTAAATAATAATCGAATTTTACAATTAATTAAATTAATTAATTCGATATTATCCACAAGATAAAAATTGGAAATTAAAATAATTATCCACCAATTTTAATCTTGTATTTTCAAAAATATCCTTAAAATAAATCTGGAAATTATTTATAATTATCCACCAAATTTATTTAATATTTTCTATCCACCCTAATTAAATAATAATTGGATATATTGATTTAAATCAAAAATCTAATCCAAATATTATCCATAAGAATCTAAATCTTTAAGGATAAAGTTTGGAGATTTGATTCCAATCCAAAATCTTCCAAAACTTATCCAAATTTAAAATCTTATCACAATTGGATTTTGATAATTATTTGTATATATCCAAAATCACCTTTATCCAATTTAAATCCATAGATTTCGAAAATAATACCGATAATAAATCTGGAAATTTGATCCACTTCAAATTCTTCCAAATTTAAAATTCTATTTTCAAATCTATCTAGATTAAAATTAGGTGAATTAAGATATACATCAAATAATATCAAATCTTAATCCAATATCATAATTTTCGATCCCCATTAATAAATAAATCTGGAAATTTGATTTTGATCAAAATCTATTCCAAATTAATTTAATAATTTTTGAAAAATTACATAAAATAACATATTTGGAAATTTTGAGATATACATCAAAGATTGCCTAATCCATTTCTAATCAACAAAATTTTCGAAACATATCCAAATTCAAATCTAGAAATTTTGATCTTGATCAAAAATCCATCCAAATTTGATTCTAGTTCATCGAAAAATTAAACACAAAATTAGGGATTTAATTATCCTCAATTTTCGAAAAAATTGAGCTCTAATTTTCGAACACCACCATGAAATAAATCTGAAAATTTGAAGAACATCAAATATCATTCCAAATTTAATTTCATGATTATCGAAAATTACATAGACTTCCAAAACTAGAATTTTCGAATTCAATCAAAAATTCTTCCAAGTGTTGAATACCATAAAATTGAAATACATAGCCAATTAAATCTGAAAATTTAAAGGACATAAATTTATCAACAAATTTAATTATGCAATTCGAAATTTATGCTTGGATTAATCCTAGAACAGTGCCAATACCCTCTCTGATACCAGTTGTTGGGGTTTTTTCGAATTAAACCACCGCAGGATCAATTTGGTTGTTCATAAATCCATGTTCATGCAAATCATAATTTTATGTAACATGCATGTTCATCACAGTCTAATCAAAAAGTATGCAAAGCAGATTCGAATCTAATAAAGCGGAAGACATAGAAACGAATCTACTTACAAATCGATAGACGGTCTGTGGACAAGATTAAAGATCTAATCTTGCTGTTGAATGAACTGTAGTTGGCGCCACCTAGCACTCAAAATTTCGATCACCACTGTATTCCACTCCAAGATCTTCTGTTGTATTCCCGGACTGTATCTAGATTAAGAGTGGGCTGAAATTTACTAGATAGAATTGTGAAATCTATGGATAACTTTGAGAGACTAAGAGGGGCTAATTTCCTATGAATTTCTTCATCAAATTTCGTGCCCCCCTCCCTTATATATAGGGAGGGGTGAAATTTCATGTTCCAGCCCTATTGGGCTGGGCCTCTATCTCAAGTTCAATATCCAGTCCACTATCAGTCAATTGGGCTACAACAGGGATTTAGAAGAATATTAAATTGGCCCACTAATTTATTTAATATCCAATATCCAATAAACTTAGGATATAATTAAATAAATTAAGTTTTACTTTTATTCCACTAAAGAAGTAAAACTGACCTACCAATTTAATACATATTTACGAATATGCTTTCTCCTTTAGTCCAGCCATTCCCCGTGTTTAAGATATAATGTTCATTAATTAATTATGTAAGCCTCTGACAGCTATAATTAATCAACATCTAAAACCTTGAGTAGTACCACACAAGCTTTATTCATGTACGGAATAAATTCCACCTGCAGGGTTTCAACATGAACTTGTGCTTCCTCAAGAAAACATCATCAACCTGGCGCACCAGGACACAGTGCTCATGCATACTGCTCGAGACATCATGTATACATTGTTATTACCCAAGATATCGAATTCGATCTACGAAAAGATCTCACCCATTGATAAATCAAAGTAATAAACAACACACACATATGCTCGCCAATATCACATGAGTTTAGAACCCGAACTCTGTGGATCTTTATTCTCTCAGTAACTGGGTCAGAGACAGAGAATAGTATCCTATCGTGATCCTCCTCAATACACTAACTAGTGTACTAGAATAATCAGTTAGTCAAGATAAACTAACTTATCAGATTATTCTACGGTGTATCGATGGTGTGTTCAGGACTATCTAAGCCGTGAGCTCTTTAATACATTACAAGCTTCTAATGATATGATCTTACCGTGTGACTCTCCACACCATATCATCTACAATGTAAGTATATGGAACATTGCATAAAATAATTATAGAACATAATCTAAATGCAAACAGTGACTGCAATAACTTTCATTTCATATCATCATATCATCAGAAAAGTATACAAAGACGAGTCTTCCAGTATACAAAACTAACAATCTCCCACTTATACTTGAATCATGTCTTTCAAGCATAATAACTAACTGGCAAACTCTCCAATCTAAAACTATCAACTCAAACTGCGCAACCGGGAAGATTAGGCGGATTAGGGTTATAATTCAGGAAGATTAGGTTAAGTGATATATATGGGAGGTACCGAGTATCGAGTTAGGGTTTAGGGTTTCGGGCTTTAGAGAGATGGGCCAAAAATAAAATAATAAAGATGAGAAGCAATTGGACCAGAGACAGAAAAGAGCTATTGGGCCAATTTCAACATGTCCACCTTTGGCCCATTTGGTCTTTTCAGTCACCAAGGAGAACCCCTGCCAGCTTTTGAGATTATCATCATCGCCTTATTTTTACTCTTTGCCTATCACACTGACAAGGCAAGAGAAGGAGGAATCAATGCTATGCGCATTAATCACAGTCTCAACACAAGAGACCAACCCAGTTACAGTAACAAGTCTCCAGTCAGATTTGACCTTCCTTGAACAAGTTACACCTAGCAAAGTACCATCAACAGGGAAATAACCAGAAAGAACAAATTGCCCTCATGGGCAGGTTAAATATTCAAGCACAATGCTTGGAATACTCTTCATCCCTCATAGTTCAACCCAAATCCATGTTCAAGGATTTCTTGCAGGCCATCAGCTTTGCAACTAGAAGACACTTGGTGCACATATCTGCAGGGTTAAACTCTGAGGGGATCTTATCAAGCAGCACATCACCTTTTTCAACTATGTCTCTGATGAAGTGGAATCTTACATCAATGTGTTTTGTCCTGTCATGAAATACAAGGTTCTTGCATAATTGTATAGCAGATTGGCTGTCAGAGTATAACAAAGGTTTATCATCAATGAATATAATTTCAGACAAGACACCATGAAGCCAAATAGCTTCTTTCACAGCCTCTGTAGCAGTAATATATTCAAACTCAGTAGAGGACAAAGCAACAATACTCTGCAGTTGAGATTTCCAGCTTATGCAAGCACCATAAAATATAAACACATAAGATGTTGTTGATTTTCTCTGATCCTTATCATTTGCATAATTAGAATCAACATATCCCACACATTTCACACCATCAGAAGACTTAGAGAAGATTAAACCACTAGACATAATGGATTTCAAACATCTCAGCAACCATTTCAAAGCCTCCAAATGAGGCAGCCCTGGATTAGCCATGTATCTACTCAAACATGAGACAACATAAGCAATATCGGGTCTTGTGCTAATCATTAAGTACATTACAGACCCTATAGCATTAGCATAAGGAACATCTTGCATTTCATTAATTTCAGACTCATTCTTGGGAGATTGTTCCTTACTTAGCAAAAAATGGGATGCAAGAGGCACAGAGACATGTTTACAACTTTCCATATTAAATTTTTTCAGAACTTGTTCAACATATGCAGTTTGATGCAGCACAAGAGTGTGTTTGTTCCTATCTCTGTCAATATTCATGCCAAGAATTTTCCTAGCATCTCCAAGGTCTTTCATGTCAAAATTAGCACACAAACAGGTCTGAACATGCTTCACAGTTTTCATGCAGGGGCTAATCAAAAGCATGTCATCCACATAGAGAAGAATGAACATAGGCACTTTGGATTGCATATAGTATAAACAATGATCAAATTTGCTTCTTGTAAAATTCATACTTTGCATGCATTTGTCAAATTTAATATTCCATTACCTTGGTGATTGTTTCAGACCATAGAGGGACTTTTTCAGCAAGCATACATGATTAGGAGGGGATTTATCAATGAAGCCCTCAGGCTGATGCATGTATATGTTATTCTGAAGTTCACCATGCAAAAAAGTTGTTGTAACATCCATCTGCTTAAGTTCCCAATCAAAGTGAGCAGTTAAGGCAAGCATGATTCTTACAGTTGTGAATTTTACCACATGAGCAAATATTTCATTGTAGTCTATGCCCTCTTTCTGAGTGAAGCCCTTTGCTACAAGTCTAGCTTTATATCTGATATTATCAATTTCTTGCTTAATTTTATACAACCATTTGCATTCAACAATAGAACAATTTCCAGGTTTTTCAACAAGCACCCATGTATTGTTATCATGCAATGATTTTATTTCACATTTCATAGCTTCAACCCATTTGTCAGATTCATGAGAGCTAACAACTTCTTTATATGTCTTAGGTTCAAATTTGTCAACATTACTGAAAACATTAAAGGCATATAAAGACAGGTTATAATCATCATATCTTGTAGGCAATCTAACATTTCTTCTAGGTCTATCCTTAGCAAGTTGATAATTTTCTAAGTTCACAAGTTCAAACTCATGTTCAGAATTATTCTCAGGTTCAGTTTCAGAATTGGAGCTTGTATCAGTTCCAGACACATTCATGTTATCAGAGGATTCATTTTCAGATTCATTATTGGAGGCAGAATCATTAACATCAATATAATCAATCACAGGATCATTCATATTATCAATATCATGATTCTGCACAACAAATTCAGGAGATATAGGGTTGGGAGCATCCACCTTAGAAGCAGCATGAGTAAACAAGAAATCAGGCAAATTCTCCACCTCACTTGGAGCATCAGAGAGTGAGGATTCATGTAAACAAGGGAAATCAAGTTCATTCTGCTTATACAAGTTTTAAACTCAGGCACATCTTTATCCCAAAGTCTATAGCCCTTAACCCCTTCAGGATATCCAAGGAATATGCATTTTCTTGCCCTAGGTTCAATCTTACTTAATTTCTAATGAACATAAGCAGAACAGCCAAAGACTCTCAGATTAGACAGGCAAACGGGTTTATTCCAACACACAGATTCATGTAATTTTCCCAGCAAAGGAACAGAGGGAGATCTATTAATCAAATAGCATGCAGTCATCAAAGGTTCCCCCCAAAATTGCTTATCAAGACCTGAACCAGCTAGCAGGCTCCTAACTTTCTCAAGGAGAGTTCTATTCATCCTTTCTGCAACCCCATTTTGTTGAGAATTATATGGCATAGATTTATGTCTTTTTATACCCCTGTCAGAGCACCAATTATCCATAGCAAGACTGCAGAATTCAAGACCATTGTCTGTTCTTAAACATTTAATGTTTTTCTTTATTCACCCCCCTCTAAACTGATATCGACTCGCCCGGGACCAACATGTCCCTTATCCTAGAAAGCATGTAAGCACTGAAATTCTTGAATACCTTCATGCTGATGTCTGGGGCCCTGCTAAGGAGCCCACGCATGGTGGAAATGTTTTCTTCTTGTCTGTGATTGATGATTTTTCCAGAAAAACTTGGGTCTTTCTTATGAAAAATAAATCTGAAGTTTTTCAAAAATTTTCAAAATGGGCTGTTGAAATAGATACTTCCATGTGTAGGAGGGTTAATTCAGCACCGGATCTACATCACAAGGCAGTAAAACGAATCTATCTTGAGCTTCCAAACTGGTTTGGCGCAAGATCTTTCCAATAAGGAAACTGCCATAAATAGAGTGTCCCTGGTTCTGTCTGGGACAAACTCTGGAACAGTTCACCAACTGTTCTTTCTTTTCTTGCACAGCGGAAAACAAATCTTCGTGGGACATACCCAGGCACACATTGTCGAACATATCTCGCCAATTTAACAACACAAAAACTTAGTGCATGCAGTGGCACTAACAATTACAAATTGAAACAACATAGAATTTGAGAATTTTGTGCAAAATGACATCATTTGTATGTACAAATAAAACACCATTGTCAATGACTAAAGATCATTATATGTGTGCATGTCCATCTACCACGTTAATTTTAATTCAATATTCATGTCTAAATTGTAAAAAAGCTCCAATTTATAATAAAAATCGAATAAAAAGTGTGATTTGAGAGCAATTAACCCATAAAAATAAAACAAAAGAAAAGAAATCAACTAACCTTAAAATTAAAGTGAAAAAGGGCAATAACGTCATAACACGAAAATAAGGCCGTCAATTCACGCATCATACACACATAGTCACACACACACACACATACATATATATATATATACACTAGCATAACAAGCATGCATTGTGCATTGCACGCAATTCAATTAATTTGGTTAAATTAATTATTGAAGTTTGCATAATTTTACTATACTATATTTGAGTAGTCAATTTAAAAAATATATTTCATTATATATTTATATATATATATATATATCAATTTATAAATTTAATAATATCTGAAAATTCTAGATTAATCAATAATCAGAAAAATAATATAAACATAAAATATAATTAAATTGTAACTATTCAAACATGAACTCAGAATTTATAGCCTTTTAATTTGTTTATATTTTTGTTATTTTAACATATATATATATATATGTACATGTATATATACATAGGGTTAGGTTCTGGTGAGAAATAACCCTCTTGTGAGAAATGATAATAAATATGATCCATTTATTTTTCTTGATCAATGGTTGGTATTTAATTATGTGCAATTAGGCGTGATAATTGTAGATTAATTCATATAGGTGTATTATATATTATAAAACTGCTATGAAATCATTATGGAAAGAAATTATTAACTACATGAAATATGGATACGTTATATCTTATATTCCCCAAAAATTAAAAATAGCCTGAGGAGTTTGAGAAACTTAATCATGTTAATAATATTTGTATTTAAAAAATTACTAAATAATGGACAATCACAAAAAAAATAATTAATTAATGGACGGCCGTGAGAGTTGATGAAACCGTGAAAGAAGGCGACATGTTGATTTAGTTCATTTGTTCATTGTTTATTAATGTATATAAATTTATCACTTAATGTATCTGTTGGTTATATATCTTATATATGGATTTATTATATTATTGTTAATATTTTATTGCATAATTACTTTTTACCACTTATGCAATGAAATTATATCAATTACGTGACAAAGTATTTTAAGCAATAAAATAATAGCAATTAAATAGTAAAATGCAGTAAGAGAGAGAGAGAGAGAGATGCATGTATCCTTTCTCAAGATTCTTTTTTTTTTTTACAAAAATTCTAAACCTTCTTAGATTGTTGACTTATATATGTATTAACACAATTCAAATATTCTATTCAACAATTTTTATGTTGACTTTACCATCTAATAAAACTACAAAATATAAGTTTACAAAATCTTGCATCATCCATTTCAGAAAAATTCAGTATAAAGTTAATTAAACTTACTAAAAAGTTAATGAGTTCAAAATAGTATTAATTATATGATTTTTTACTATCATGACAAAACACCTTATCGCACATCAATTAACATAGTTTATCTCATAAGTAAATTATATTTTTAACCATTTTATGTTATCAATTAATTTACGTATATAACGATACACACTGAATTGATTGAACTATTTTAATTATTACACATGTCACAAAATATTAACTATTTTTTTGTGTGTATTTTATTCAAACATACATTTAATACTATATTTTTTTATTGTAATATAAATGACTACATTGAACAAATAAAACTAAAAATAACTTAATTAAATTAAAATGGTGTTGAATGTATTATTATCATGTGTTTAAAGATTAAAAAAAAACTTCATTATTATAGCAACTTATGTTGCTCAATGATAAAGAAATGTTAAAATCTCAAAGTTTGGTTAATAGTTTGTTGTGGTAAAATGCGTTCAAGGTTTCATTTTCAATATATTTTTAAAATATTATACATTGTTTACATTTTTTTAAGGAAAATATAGTTTGATTTTCAGTTGTAATTCTTGATTCAATGATTAACTAATTTAATTAGTAATGCAAATATAAGGAAAAATTATTCAATTTCTCAATTTCAATTATTTCCTCAACTAACAAAGATTGTTCATTCTCATTCTTATAATTGATATGTTTTAAAATTGGTAATCACCATTTTCGTGAAAATCTATATTCCAAAATATGTGCAATATAAATTCCTTCCACCCGAGAAATTTAATTATTCTCATTCAACCAAAACACCTAATATATATATATATATATATATATATATCATTCTATAAAAAAATCCTAATGTACAACACTTCTACATATAACTACGAATTATATTATTGTTCTATATGTATTATGTTTAACTAAATAGTTTGAGAATTATGTTAAATAATTAGTAGTTCAATCTAAGGGGAAAATATTTGATTCTTCTATTTCAACTTGTTTATAAGTAATTGGACTATGTTTATTCTCAGTCATATGATTATAGGTAGTCAACATAATCCATATTCCAAAAAATTATGCAATATTCATTCCCCCACATGAATTTAAATAGCTATTCTTAATTAACTGAACAATCTAATATAAAATATTTTATATTTAATTATAAAATCAACCAATATTATATTCTAAATTTCTCAAATTATAAATTAATAAGCTAGAAAAAGGTAACATTTGAACCATAATTTAAAATTTATTTTTTCAATCAACCATTTATTATTGTAATGTTTTAAAAGTCATGTATAAATTATAAATTCATATAAAGTTGGTGTTTTTTTACAATTAACCATATTTTTAAAACTTTGTCTAGCAACTTTCAAAATAGAGCCCCCAAAATTTTCTACATTAAGCAATTCGTATATTTATCTTCATCATGGACTTTTTTTAAGTGTTTTTCATTCACTTTAATAAATATATATTCTAATAGTTCAACATATATTATCTGACATGTCTTCTTGGTGCAGTCAACATTATTCGAGCCTAACCATAAATAAAGAAGTTGAAATTTAGTTTCAATAAATTTAATTGGAACTACTCTTTTTTTTGGATGTCGAGGGTAGCCCGCAGCCGTTACCGTGGTGCGCACTGGGTAAACCCCGCCCCTATGTAATAGCCTGCAAACCTACACAGTAATTGGAGCTACTCTTAATCATATGGATGAGAGTGAACACATCAATTTCAATTAATAAATTAAAACTTAGCATTTTGGTTATATATATTATGGAACCATTTTTTTTTTAATTTTCTTTCATATACCATATAACATGATTTAGAACACGCACACACAGTGTAGTTACCACAACTAAATTACATGTTTTCTATTAAGAACTATTTAAATAACTTATATTAAATGAATCAAATCATTGATTGAATGTTGATGTAATTCTTGATTATTGACAGATAATTTCTTAAGAACAATAAGCAAGATTAGTTTATAATCTTTTCATACATTCAAGTTTTTATTTTTCAATCTCCTTCGTTGGGATGTAATTTGTTGGTCCCGAATGAGTCAAATGAGATTTAGAAGGAGGGTTGAATAAACTCTTTTCAAAATTCAATTTAAAGTGCGGAAATATAGGGTCCTGACTCGTTACTTGATTTGTACTAACTATCGTTGATAGTCTAGAATAATAATTTCAGAGGATGAAATATTTAATGAACAAGATAAAATAGCGATAATCAGCCATTAGTGAATATAACCCTGAACATCTGATTCAATGAATGTGTTGCAACTAAGATATGTCAATCAAAATAAAGCAATGTACAACACATAAAATTTATAGAGGTTCGAAACTAAAATTTATATGTCTTCTCTACCTTTTTATAGATCAGTTGTGCTATAGACAAATGATGGTGTGGCATCTTTATTGATTATCAACTCATCTTTGTGATAATTGTGTATTTGTTTAGTCGAGTTTGTCACAACTGATTATTTTAAGTTATTTGACATTTCATCAAAACATTTGACCGATTGTTTTTCCAACATAATCTATATAAGCTATATAATAGTACAATTCTATTAAAATAATATTTAAATTATAACATATAATATATTATATGTGGAGAATTAATTATAATATATATTATATTACTGTAGGATTATGTTTTTTATTTTATTTTTTCTTGTTTGCTATGGTTGATATGATGAAGAAATAATTGGTGTGGAATTGATTGATGTGAATGAAGAATTGTAATAGTACAATACTATTGAAATAAATATAATATATTACACGTGATAATGATTAATTATATACTGATTGATGGAGAATAAATTCTTGATTTTTGATAGAGAACTTTTTAAGTATCAGGTTAGTTTATAATTTTTCTATAGATTCAAGCATTTATTTTTCAATCTCTTCATTCGAATGAAATTTATATAGACTATATGATTGATGGGGAATTAATTCATGTGGATGAATGAAAAATTATAATAATACAATTCTATTGAATTAATATTCAAATTATAAAATTAATTATATAATATATTATATGTGTTAAATTAATTATATACTATATTATATTGTTGCAAGATTATATTTTTTAATTTTTTTTCTTGTTTGCTACAGTTGATACGATAGAGAAAAAATTGGTGAAAAATCAATATGATGTGGATGAAGAATTGGAATAGTACAATACTATTGAAATAAATATAATAAATTATATGTGAATAATTAATTATATAATATAGTATATTACTATTTTACCCTTAAATTAAGTGCATATTATGGATATAATAAACAAATCATATTTTTTAAGAAATTAAATAAATATAATATATTATATTTACAAATAATTATTTATAATATTTTATATTAAGGATAATTTTATGTAGTAGAGTTCAATTATAACAAAACTATTGAAATAAATATAATATATTATATTTATTAAAAAAATTGTAATATATTATATTATTTTTATACCCTTAAATTAAGTGCAAATTGTGGACATAATAGACAAATCATATTTTATAAAAAACATCCATATTTTTTATATAGGTATAGATATAGATAAATTAAGTGCAAATTAACATCGAACACTTTTTATATTGGTACAAGGTATAGATATAGATATAATATATACACTCAGATTATCTCTCTGCCCCTCTAACCAGTTTGCCTTGCCCCACCATTTCTCTCTCTCTTTCTCTCACATCATTTGCCACTTCCTCACTTCTGTGGAGGAAACACAACCTGAAAAACAAAGCAACTCAATCTACACGAAAATTCCTTCGAAGGAGATGGCGTTGAAGCTGAATGCCATTAATTTTCAATCGCCAAAATGCCCTTCCTTTTCTCTTCCTCCGGCCGCCAGCTTCAGATCTCCTAAATTCTTCATGGCTTCCACTCTTCGTTCTGGTTCAAAGTATGCTCTTTTTCCTTCTTCTTTTTTTAAATTCTTTTTTATAGAATAAATAATTGTGAAAATCCATTTATTTTTCGAATGCGTTATGAGCTCGAGGCAGTTTTCGTTTTCTCTTCGTGTGAAATATTGGATTGTTTTGGCTCAAATTTGTTGTATTTGCTCTGTTTGCTGATTTTGGGCTTTCTGTTTTAGTGTTTAATTTCGCCAGTCCTGTTTTGATAATTGGATTAGCTAGAAGTTTATTTTGGTCAGTACCCACACGCGCACACACACCCACATGTAGGGTTTATAATTGAGTATCATAAAAGGTGGTTTTGGGGTGAGGATCGGAGAATGGGGGAATACTAAGAATTATTTCTTGATTTCTTTAATTATTAACATTTAATGATGCACATTGCACGGTTCAGACGAGAAGAAATATGTAAATATTTTGATGCATTAGATTATTTCAGCCGGTACTGAAAGATGGTAGATTTAGTTTTTGCTTCTTATTTTTTTAATTTTTCTTGGTTTAGTTTGATGGTATTGTGGAGTCTGTCGTAGTGTTTAGTTGTTCTAGAACCTCACTGCAGTCCTTTTCAAATTTAATATAAAATAATTTTTCATAAATGATTCTCTTTTTCATTCCTTATTTATTTCCAGATTTTCATTCATTAAGGCTGGGATATGAGCATCTTATTCTTTCATATTTGATAGGAATATATGATTTATAGCTGCAAAAGTTTTATGCATAAGCATTTATGTCAGCAGATTTTGGTTAAATACATCATGCAATTAACTGTCTTTACTCTCTTGTCATTTTCAGAAGCCTCTCTCAGATTTCTTTCATTTGAATGGAGTTCCATTTGATATTAGATCTTGTAGTGGGACCCTTACTTGTATGACGTAGACTCTCTCTCTCTCTCTCTCTCTCTCTCTCTCTCTCTCTCTCTCTCTCTCTCTCATGGTATATAGTATTTGCTGGTGACGCCTTAAATATGCTGACACAGTTCTTTAAGTTTTTATTTATTCATGACATCCCATAAATTTTATGCTGTGCATTTATGAGGAAACATGCTGTCTCAAACCTGAAAAAATGATACATAAATAAATCTATTTATGAGCATATTGCCTCTAGTTTTTATTCATGATCATTCTTTTTTTTTCTTTTTTCTTTTTTTATAATTTCTCTAGTTTTTATATAGGTCAGTTAATGGTTTCTCTTATTCTTAAGCAGCATCTAATGAAAACAGATGGATGTTGCTTTGGGCTCGATAAGTCAAATGTTTTTGTACGTTTGCAGAGATTTGTGTGGTAGCAGGTTATGCGTGCTTTTGTTCGTGGAAATGTTTGTGCCTTGAATCGACATTTTAATCATAATATCATTACAAATCATTGATATCCTCTCCCTGCACATACATTTCAAGTGAAAATTTTCTTTACACTCTGTCTATTTTGTACAGAGAGGTTGAGACTGCCAAGAAGCCTTTTGGTCCTCCCCGTGAGGTTCATGTTCAAGTTACACATTCGATGCCCCCTCAAAAAATTGAGATTTTCAAATCTATAGAAGACTGGGCTGAGGATAACATACTGGTTCACCTTAAACCTGTAGAAAAATGTTGGCAGCCTCAGGATTTCTTGCCAGATCCTGCTTCTGATGAATTTCATGACCAGGTCAAGGAATTGAGAGAAAGAGCAAAGGAGATCCCCGATGATTATTTTGTTGTTCTAGTCGGAGATATGATTACTGAAGAAGCCCTTCCAACATATCAGACAATGCTCAACACCTTAGATGGTGTGCGGGATGAAACAGGGGCGAGCTTAACTCCTTGGGCAGTTTGGACGAGGGCGTGGACTGCTGAGGAGAATAGGCACGGGGACCTTCTTAATAAGTATCTTTATCTGTGCGGAAGAGTAGACATGAAACAAATCGAGAAGACCATCCAGTATCTGATTGGGTCAGGAATGGTAACTAACCCTGACTTTTGTCCTTTCATTACTGTTTTGCTTGCCTAATTCTGTGAACCTTGGCTCAGTTTTTGAGATGCTTTTCGCATTGCTATTACATGAGAATGCATGTTTGTGTAATGTATCAATCGTTGTAACTGTGTCCCAATATCCTAAAACCTAAATCCAAGTTAGAAAAATCTAGCATTTGAGCAAACATGTGATAATGTGTGTTCCTTCTGCAGGATCCAAGGACAGAAAACAGCCCATACCTCGGATTCATCTACACATCCTTCCAAGAAAGGGCTACATTCGTCTCTCACGGAAACACAGCCCGACAAGCCAGGGAGCACGGGGACTTAAAGCTGGCTCAGATATGTGGCACTATCGCCTCAGATGAGAAACGCCACGAAACTGCATACACCAAAATAGTCGAGAAGCTATTTGAGATTGACCCTGATGGGACAGTGCAGTCATTTGCCGACATGATGAGAAAGAAAATCTCCATGCCTGCACACTTGATGTATGATGGTCGTGATGATAACCTCTTTGATCACTTCTCAGCTGTCGCTCAGCGTCTCGGTGTCTACACAGCAAGAGACTATGCTGACATCCTAGAACACTTGGTGGTGAGATGGAAAGTTGCAGATCTAACCGGACTATCTTCAGAAGGGCAGAAAGCTCAGGAATACGTCTGTGGATTGACTCCGAGAATCAGACGGCTAGAGGAGAGAGCACAAGGGCGGGCCAAGCAGGGACCGAAGATCCCATTCAGCTGGATATACGATAGAGAAGTGCAACTTTGAGCTTGACTGCCATGACGAGCTCTCTTCATGTTCTCATTGGCTGGCTGTGGTTGTAACTATTGGTAAGGAAAATGACATTGCACCTTCATTTTATTCGTGATTTTCGTATTTGTTGTTTTCCTCTTTTGATAGAGGATTGTGTTGGGCGTTGAAGAGGTTGTAGATACGGGGCTGTTGCTAATGCTGTGTTGCTAGATCTTCATAAGGAGCCACTCTAGTTATAACGACGTCGTTTTGTTTACATGTTTTTGGTGTAGCTTTTCAAGACTATAACCTGCAAGATGTTGCGAGGCAATTTTGATTTTTGTCCCTTGCAGAATAAGTCTTTCTGATCAAACTGCTTTTAGATAAGTATTGTGTTTTTGATGATTTTATTTTTCTTTGCTTTTTTTATTGTTGAATTATTATCGTGAATTATGTTTGTTAAATAATACTTGATATGATTCTCTTCGAGGGGTACAATCTCTTTCTTGTTTGTTTGTCTGATTTTTTATTTTATTTTATTATTATTATATTTCTCATCTTCCCACTGAAAAAGGGAAACAAAAAACTGAGGATTCTTTAATTTGTTGACAAAGGTGAGGGCTTATCTTTGACAGCTGTTAAATTTGGCCCGACTAATTCTGTTCGAATTTTATGTTGCATTTTTTCGTATTTCATTTTGTGTTTCATCATTGACGCGCGGTTGTTTTGTGTTAAAAAAAAATGATAATTTTTCTTATGCCCACAACAGGCATGACTAGGGCTGGAAAAAAATACCGTCATACCGTACTTACCGTACCGAAAAAAATACCGGAATACCGAACTTTAAGGTATACCGATATTTTCGGTAAGGTATGATACCGTACCAAGATTTTTCGGTAAGGTAATGGTATAGAATTTTAAAAACTGAGGTATACCGGCGTATACCGATACCGACGGTATACCGAATTTTTAAGGTATATACCGTTAACTCGGCATATACCGTTGTATCGGTATATACCGTAGATGCGGTATATATCGTTAGTTCGGCATATACCGTTGTAACGGTATATACCGGTATATTTGTGATATTATATAAATATATGTATATGTGAATTATAGATACTTGATATATAATACTTAGTAAATATGATATATTATATATATGTAAATATCTAACACTTATAATTAATCTTATGTTATACTTATGCATAGTAATGATAATTAAATGTGTTCTTAATTAATACTTAGTAAATAATTCTTACAATTTCTAAGTAAAAGATTTCAAATTTGTAATATTTAGTAAGTTTATAATATTTTTATACAATTTATATTAATTATAAAAATATGATTGATATATAATACTAGTAAATATGTTATACATTTATAACTCTCTAGTAAATTTACATTATTAACACTTAGAATTAATCTTATGCTATACTTAATGCATTGTAATGATAAGTGTGTTCTTTGTTAGTATATACTTAGTAAATAATTCTTACGATTTCTAAGTAAAAGATTTCAAATTTGTAATATTTAGTAAGTTTATAATATTTTTATACAATTTATATTAATTATAAAAACATGATTGATATATAATACTAGTAAATATGTTATACATTTATAAATATCTAGTAATTTACAATATTAACACTTATAATTAATCTTATGTTATACTTAATGCATTGTAATGCTAAGTGTGTTCTTTGTTAGTATATACTTAGTAAATAATTCTTACGATTTCTAAGTAAATAATTTACAATATTTATTTTATTTTGTTGAATTTTGATAGTTATTAGGAATGTTTCATATATTTTGAGTAAATATATGAGATATATGATATATCATAGGATAATAATAGTATGATAAGGTATACCGATGTCGGTAAGGTATACCGATATAGTAAGGTATACCGATGTCGGTAAGATATACCGAACTAAAGGTACGGCAAAGGTATGCCATTTGTTTCATACCGAACTTAAGGTATACCGTTGGAAGGTATACCGAACCTTAAGGTAAGGTAACGGTATGGATTTTCTCCATACCGTACAAGTAAGGTAAGGTAAAGGTATGAGGAAAAAAGTAAGGTATACCTTACCGTGCCACCCCTAGGCATGACCAGCGTATGAGTACAAGAACAATTCACATAGAGTTTTGTAACTTTACTTTCCAATGTCACCAGTTTTAAAAGAGGGTTTGGGTATTGTTGTGGTCACAACAACTTAAATAAATAAACTTGAAATAAAGAAGTACAGAAAATTAAATATAAAATATTTTGGGGTTGAACTTGAATTAGATTTAACAAACATACATTTGATTACTAGCACACCGATTTCTTTTATGAATTTAGTCATCTAGTTATAGTTAGTGGATCTCTCACTGCATAACTTTATCTATCATTTCAGTTTGGATTTAAAAGTAATATCTCTTCCTTAAATCCTTTCCTATCATCCATCCCTAGTCTTCTATAAGAATGTAAATGATAGGAAGCTTTGAACCCTAGACTGACTCATATTTGTTGTGAATACTGATCTCTCGTGTGCCTCCAACGACTCGTCATGCACTACCTACCATTAGGTTAACACACAGCTACGACTCATTAACCATATTAACTTTAGCGTGCCCAACTCAATTAAATAGTGGTCAACCACAATAATCAAATTAAATACCCTCACGAGTCACGACTCGCATAAATTCAGAACATGACGGAAACCAATTTCATACAGTATTATGCCCACAAGGTCTCACGAATTTTAAGTGTTTATTAAGTTTTCATCCTTGTTCAAACCCAGAATAGAAATCTAGCTACTCATATTATAAAGAACTGAAAATTATAGAGGCTCTATTTCTGCATAAGCCCATGGCCATTTGAAGGTCTAAAGAGGTGAAGAAGTTGACACCTCGTGATTGATATCTCGAAGTCGACACCTCGAGGTTGACGCCTCAGTAATCAAGGTCCAGAGATCTAAAGAAAGAGTCCACGATCGAGCGGACTCCCGAAAGAGACCAGGTTAAAGTATCCGTTGAGGATAAGTAAGACCCCGTCAAAAACCTTAAAAGGGATAGAAATGATCCCTTAAAAATCGGGAGTCGGTTAAGCTCACTGATATATGTATTCATACTCTCCATAATACGGTGGAGGATGGAAGATTAACTATCACTCACGCAACACTGAAGTACAGAAAAGAAGGTGTAGAAAGGGTTGTCTTTCAAAGATGAAATGGCTTCGTCCTCCACTGCAGGGGACAGCTCGGGTTTGAGGGCATTCAAACCAGGCGTTGTAACCCCCTGGAGTTACAGCTCTGCCATTAAGCCCTCCAAGAGTTACCTTATGCAGATTCCGACATGTGTCCAAGGCAGCTGCAGACTTTGACTCCCGACAGAAGTTACTTTCGGTTACTGTCCAGCCCACTAACCAGCTCCAGATGGGAGTTACTTAAAGGCTCCACCAGCTCCAAATGGCAGTTACTCACTTGAAGACTCTTAACTCATGGGAGTTACACCCTTCAAGCTGGACAAGGTCCACAGCCGTTATAGACCCGGATAGCTGATCCGCCGACCCGCTCCAGAACCCGACCGTTTCCGGTACGGCTAAGCCCCGAAAGCCCACGTATACCCAAAGTCCAATTGTCAAGATCCAAGTCCGAGGACGAGACGAGACGAGCACGGGCACCGGGCCCGGGCACGAGCGGGCGCGCGCGTGTGTGCGCGTGTGGGCTCATGGCCCACATCCTTGTGCACTTAATTACTTCACTTAAGTGTTAATACACTTAAATACACTTCTTAACTTGATTAAGAAATCAATGTGAGATTATTTAATGTGTCTTAAACACATTATCCCACACACCATAAATGCCCAATCGTGTGACCAACTTCAACCATTTATTTCTCACTCACCGAAAATCGGATTTGAGCAAATAAAAATACTACAATTATCTACTCACAACATAGAACAATTGTACGATATTTAATTCCTCCAAAATTAAATATCTCAGTCATGAAAAATCGGATAAAATGAGTCAAAACTTAATTTATTAAATCCTATTTTCCAACAGAGCTATCATCGAACGAGAGACCACCACTCACGCAAACTCTGAAATTTATACAACACTTCCATGCAGTAGAAACTCTCGATACTCTTAGCCCATCTTCACACGATCCATCAATCGGCATACCCCTAATGTTCTATAACGCCAAGAACTAAGCTCTTCTATCCTTACTTATTATTTTCTTTTCCGTTTCATATTATTATTATTTCACTAAATTCGATTCTGACTTGAGCGTCGGAGTCCGTTCGATCGTTAACCCCCCGACGGTCCTTCGGCTTCACGTGTGTTTTTTTTGTCTTGTAGATCGCCGGAGTCCGAACTCGAAGAAACGATCAATTGTAGAGCTTTTTACCTCTACAAAAATATAGTATTTAAAGACATGATAAACGAAAATAACTTACAGGAATTGAATCAAAAAATGTCCAACACCAACGTTGAACATAAACAACATTAAAAGGAAATCCTAGTTCATGCAGGTATAAGACCCGAGATTGTTTATAGCTACAAAGCAGCTTAAATTCTAAAAACGTAAATACAAAAATGTAGTGCAGAAAATAGATGTTCCAGTATCTGTTTTCCCGCAATTGAACTAATATTTAAAGTGGTACAAAGATCAAATCAAATTCCCCACAGACGGGGTGTCTTCAATTGCCTGCCAGATTTCTCGTGCCCACAACAACCTAGGTGGATAAGGCTTATCTTCAAGTTGGTTAAAATGAATTCGAGATTTTAGGAATCTTGATTTATCTCCTTGTAACCAACTTCAACCGGAATCATATCTCCAGTTATTCTTATCCATCTTAACCACCTTCCGAAATTCACGATTGTGCCCTCAGCGTTGCCTCTTTGAATCTGCGCGAGTACTTTGAACTCAACATCCTCTGCTCAGCTTGATTTCTCTTCATTATGGTCACGACACTTCTGTTTTACTAAACCTTGCTGAAGAAGTTCCCGAATGCTCTATTTGTCCAGTTTGAGGGCCATAATGCATATTTCACCAATTTTCTTGCCTCAAAATTCACATTCCACTTCCCTAGCACATGGAATTTCCTGTTACACTCTTTATGTTACACTGCGTGTTACATTTTCAAATTATAAGTTTTTCTTGTATTTTTTTCTTCAATTTTATTTTTTATGATTTAGTTTAATTTTATGATTGTTTTTAGGGTTCACCCCACCCAATTAGGGTTTATAATTATTTATTATTTTTAGGATTTAATTTTTGATTTCTAATTAATAATTCATTATTATGATTTATTTTTTGAAAACTATATTTTATAATTTTTTAATTCTTTTTTTATTGATGAATATTGACTATGATTATTTATGTTATAATTAATTTTTATTTTTTAATAAATATTATTAAAATCATAAATTTAATAATGAAACATGAAGTGAAACATAAGAAAGTGTAACATGAAATTTCAACTACTTCTCTAGTTCTTTTAGGACTCAAATAGAAAAAAAAAGGACATTTATATTATCAAAATGACTCGAAAAAATAGAATAAATGAACTTATCAACTATCAAATTTATGATTTTAATAGTTTTTATTATAAAATAAAAAATATAACATAAATAATCATAGTCAACATTTATTAATAAAAAATAAATTAAAAAATTATAAAATTTAATTTTGAAACAATCAACCATAATGATGAATTATTAATTGAAAACTAAAAATTAAATAATAAAAAATAATTAGAAATTCAAATTGGGTGGGGTGAACTCTAAAAAAAATCGAATAATTAAACGAATCACAAAAAAATAAAATTAAAGAAAAAAATACGAAATTTTTTTATAAATTAAAAGTACATCACGGAGTCTAACACAAATGATGTAACAGGAAATTTCATGCGTGACTGGACGGGCTCAGTCTGGCTTCGATTGTATTAGATACTTTTTTCATTGTAGATGTAATTCAAATTGTATTTGTAATTTCTATGACAAAAAAAAAAAACCCCCACTAATGTGAAGACATGAAATTCTAATTAGGAGTTTTATTAAGTTAATGCTTAAAAGATAGGTTGGCTATCCTGCCTATCCATTTAGAACTCGAGACGATTCAAAATTTGAATGATATAAAATTATTAATTTAAGGATTACAGTTCCAATTTTAACCAACAAAAATTGATGCGGCTTTTAAATGTTCACATCATCTTGACACATAATTTATGTACAAATAAAGTAAAAAATAGGCAAAAATTATTTACATTAATTAAATTATAAAAAATGAGCTCAGATTTTATGAGCGTCGGTGGCGGTAACGTCTTAAGACCATCTCCAACAAAACACCTTACAATACAGTTAACTCTACACTATTGTAGAGATATAGTTACAAATTTTCAATATTCATCTCCAATAGCACCTCTCTACATTTCACTCTACAATAGAATATTCTTTTTTGATACTCACTATTATTCATTTAATTTTTATTATTGAATTGTTAAATTGAATATATGGTTATAAATATATACATTGTAATATTTTTTTATTTAATAAATAAATATGAATATTTGTTTTACAGAATTAAAAAATTTCGGATAAATACAATCAATTTATTTAAAATAAAATTAACATTTCATAAATTAATATATAAAATAATTTTAGTAATGAAAATATGTTTAATAAAATTTAAATACAAAAAGGAGAAAAAAGAAAAAAATGAAATATTATAAATAAATTCATATAAAGAAAAAAAAAATTAACCGATGATAAACAGTGCATCGGTTAATTAACCGATGCACTGTTCATTCCACATCAATTTGCCAAGTCGTGTTGTAATTGTTGGAGGGCCCATTTTACCATTTCTCACACTACATTTCAGCACTCTTGGAGTCGGTCCAAGGGGAGGGATAGTACTAAGACGATTTTATAAAATAAAAAAAAAAAAAAACATTTTTTTCGGTTTAATTTTATTAATATAAAAATATCTCCTTTTTGTTTAATTTAATTGTAAATAAAATTTTGTGTTAAGATCATCTGGATAATTAACGACCACGTTAATTTTTATTGGATGAAGTTTTAATATGGTTAAATTTTCAAATTTTAAATTAATAGTTTAAACCATTCAAACATTAAATGGATAGAATTCATCCTTCGAATCCTAAATCGATAACTAATCATCTTTCACTTCTTAAATTGATAAAATTTATTCTAAAATATATAAACATTTAACTGGAACAAAAATATGTTTTTTTTTCTGAAATAAAATAAAAACTAGACCATCTTAAAATCTTGATAAGTGAATTTATAATATAATACCTTTGTGTGTGCCTTTTTATACTTGGAAGAATAATTATTAATTCAGGATCTGAAAGATGAGTAATCTATCGATTCAGGACTTGAAATATTAAAATTTTCAATCTAGAACCTCAAAATCATGAATTTTGATTTTTTTTTATTTTTAATTAATTTTAACAATTTCTTCATTAGATTTAATAGATAATTAATGCAGGAATTTTCATTGAAGATTAATATAAAATTAATTTAAAAAAATTCATAATTTTTGAGATGAATTTTCATCTTTCTGACTTGTGTTACAATTTTCCTATTTCGAATTGTTCTCAAATTTGAAATAGAAATTTGTATTTGTTTGGTTATAAAAGGGGAAAGATTAGGGTTGGGACGGTAATGTATACCTTACTTTTTTCACTATACCTTTACAGTATCTTA
Organism: Perilla frutescens; assembly: GCA_026008535.1. Lineage (NCBI taxonomy): Eukaryota > Viridiplantae > Streptophyta > Magnoliopsida > Lamiales > Lamiaceae > Perilla > Perilla frutescens. The sequence continues at coordinate 44,128,645 of BRKX01000010.1, read as the reverse complement.
TTTGTACGGTATGGAGAAAATTCATACCGTTACCTTAACTTAACATTTGGTATACCTTCCAACGGTATACCTTAAGTTCGGTATGAAAAAATGGCACACCTTTACCGTACTTTTATTTCAGTATACCTTACCGACATCGGTATACCTTATCCTAGTATCTTACGATATATCTCATATATTTACTATAAGTGTTAGATATTGTAAATTTACTAGATATTTATAAATGTATAACATATTTACTAAGTATTATATATCAATTATGTTTTTATAATTAATATAAATTATATAAAATATTATAAACTTACTATATATTACAAATTTTAAATCGTTTACTTAGAAATCGTAAGAATTATTTACTAAGTATTAATTAAGAACATATTTAAAATTACTATACATTAAGTATAATATAAGATTAATCATAAGCGTTAGATATTGTAAATTTACTAGATATTTATAAATGTATAACATATTTACTATGTATTATATATCAATCATGTTTTCATAACTAATATAAATAGTATAAAATATTATAAGCTTACTATATATTATAAATTTTAAATCGTTCACTTAGAAATCGTAAGAATTATTTACTAAATATTAATTAAGAACATATTTAGAATTGCTATACATTAAGTATAAAATAAGATTAATTATAAGTGTTAGATATTTATAAATTTACTAGATATTTATAAATGTATAACATATTTATTAGTATTATATATCAATCATGTTTTTATAATTAATATCAATTGTATAAAATATTATAAACTTACTAAATATTATAAATTTGAAATCATTTACTTAGAAATCGTACGAATTATTTACTAAGTATTAATTAAGATCACATTTAATTATCATTACTATGCATTAAGTATAACATAAGATTAATTATAAGTGTTAAATATTGTAAATTTACTAGATATTTACATATGTATATCATATCAAGTTCAAATATCTATAATTCACGCACACATACATATATTTATATAATATCACAAATATACCGGTATATACCGTTATAACGGTATGCCGGTATATACCGCACCAAAGGTATATATCGGTACAACGGTATACCGGTATATACCGCATTAATGGCATATACCGTTCCAACGGTATATGCCGAACTAACGGTATATACCTAACCCTAAAAAATTCGGTATACTGTCGGTATCGGTATATACCAGTATACCTCGGTTTTTAAAATTCTATACGGTTACTTTACCGAAAAATCTCAGTATAGTATCATACCTTACCGAAAATACTGGTATACCTTAAAGTTCGGTATTCCGATATTTTTTTCGATACGATATGACGGTATCACTGTATGTTTCCCCAGTCCTAGGAAAGATCAAAAGATGTTAGGAGTAGGACATCAAACTCCGAGAACCTCTCCCTCCAAGAATCTCCTCCACCAAAAAGAAGTGTAAGAACCAAATCATCAATATTCTGTTTTCTTAAAAAAATGATGATGCATCTAAATGTCAGTGATGCTGCAATTCAGATGTTTAGCGGCGGATTTACGGTTAAATCTTCTGCATCTCGTGACTTTATTGGCGAAAAGAGGCAGTTTCCGCGACAGCCCAGATACAGAGTAGATTTCAACTGTATTCGTGAAGATAGCGATGCGATTCGCTCGTTCCGTGAGATGACGGCGATGTGGCCGGAGCCTTCTATTCGTGTATACAACAATCTATTGAGCGACATAGCCAAGAAGGAAAAATACTCGGTTGCACTCAACGTGTTCGGCGAAATGCGCCACTTGGGCATCGCGGTAGATGCCTACACGATGAACATCGTGATTAACTGCTGCTCCCTTCTGAAACGGATGGACTTCGGTTTCGCTGTCTTGGGCAGCTTCATCAAGAACGGCTACAAGCCGGATGTGACGACGTTCAACACTCTGCTGAAGGGGCTGTTTTTAGCTGGTGAGATCGCTGAGGCAGAGGCGTTGTTCAAGAAGATTTTGAGTTTTAAATTATGTGACGTTAATGATGTTATGATTCTAACTGTGGTAAATGGGCTTTCGAAAGCTGGGAATTCTCTAACTGCTCGTGATTTGCTTGTGGCATTTGGAAAAACTGGCTACGAAGCCAATGTTAGAGCTTATAATGCTGTGCTTGATGGTTTATCCAAGCATGGAATGCTTGATGATGCTCTGCTGCTCTTATCCGAGATGGTGGAGAAGGGGGTTTCACCTAGCATTTTCACTTACAACGCTCTGATAGATGGATATTGTTTGCGGGGTGAAATGGATAGAGGTAAAGAACTCTTTGATTCCATGGTGAAGGCGGGGCTTAAGCATGACATATTCACCTATTGCAGTTTGATCAAGGGATATTGCAAGAAAGGAAATCTTGATGAAGCGTGGCGTTTCTTTCATGAGATTCCGCATGTAGGTTTAAACCATACTACAGTTTCGTATTCCACCATGATACAGGGGCTTATGCGTGAAAATAGATTTGCTGATGGATGGAAGCTTTTCGAGGATATGGAAGCTCAACAAGTACATCCAAATCTGCACACTTACACCATCTTGTTGGATGGTTTGTGTCGGAATCAGAAGATTGATGAAGCATTTTCCTTCCTGAAGGTGATAGAAGAGAAAGGCGTGAATCCTAACATAGTCACGTACGGTGTCCTAATCAATGGTTTGTGCAAGACTAGAAGACTCGACAAAGCTAGGAATCTTTTCAACGCGCTTCCATCCAAAGGCTTGAAGCCCAACCTTGAGATCTACAACATGATGATCGACTCACTTTACCAACAAGGGTATGATGGGGAGGCCAAAAGCTTGATAAGTGAGATGAAGAGAAATGGTTGCGCGCCTGATAGTGTGACACTCAACAATATAATATGGAATTTGATGAAGAGAAACAAGGTGCACGACGCCATCCCATTCTTGGAGGAAATGTGCAACAGGGGATTCTATGCTCATTCAGCTAACATGTCCATGTTGCTTCATGAACTGCAAGGAGAAGGTAAAGATGATAACTTGCAAGAAATGATTGAGAATGTTGTGCTAAAACTTAAAATGTGAATGATCTTGTTTTGGATTTTGAAGTAATTTTTGGGGTTTTGTTGCTGGAGTGAAGTTTCATTTGATTCTCATTGAATCAAGTATTGGTATATAGAGACTATATTACATCACCAAAATACGATACTTCCTTCCTCCCTTGATAATAGTCGGCTATTCATCTTTTATCTGTACCAAAATTATAGTCAACTTTTCAGATTATATTTGCCTTAATATACATATTTTTAATGTTGTTTGGAAATTGGAATTAATAGTCTTTTTATTTTGAATGAGTAAGTAAGCGTGGGACAATTTCATAAGATCTTATTTTTCAAAAGTACATTAAATATGTTTTTCTCAATATGTGCGGAAGGAGATTATATTTGTGAAGTTGAAAGAGTACAATTCCAAACTATTTTTTCAGGATTGAATTTCTATTTCTATTATATGATATAATTTATACACGCATTAATTTTACTTAATTGGATGACAATATATAGGATTGGAGTATTTACTATTCTTTATTGTTATTTGAAATGCTCTAAAATTTTGCTTTGGTTAGTAGTTATAAAACAGAGTAACCAAGTTTGCAAATGGATTTTCAGCGTCATCGTGATTGACAAGATTTAATTTGTATTTGAAACTAAAAAAAAAAAAAGTCCAGCAGATTTGGACAGTACAAATTAATTGTGTGGGGGTTTTAAAACGAACTCCTCGAGTAATCGATTTATACGTTGTTTTACAGAATTTTGGGTGTTTGTTAGACCAAATATTGAAACTTTATGTTACAGATTCATTCATTCTTTCTTTCTTTTTACTGTCATTCGTAGTTTTAAATTTAGGCATTCTTTTCTTTAATTTATTATGGTAGAATGTGCACCGAATGCAAACTATGGTTTCATGTGAAAGGCTCGCTAAAACTGATGTGCAAGATTATTCCCAACTTCACCAAAAGGCAAAAATTGGAGTGAGCTAGCAGCGCAATATTGGTGTGACTGCGTAGCACCAGATCACACAGGAACTTATGGCTCTTGGCTTACAGTTTTATCTTTTTTAAGAGGAAACCCTGTCTATTTATCTGATCAAATAGCCCTTTTAAGGAATTTATAAAATATAATCATATACAATTACTATGGTCAATAAAATACATATTAATAAAAAAAAAGACTGCACAAGAGTAGTTATTTATTTGTTAATACTTATATAATGCTAAACTAATGTTAAATAAGGAAACTTTGATTCATATTCATTATAAGATTTTATGTATTTATTTATTTAACTTTTTATAAATTATATTGTGGTGAAAATTATAATTCAAATTTTAAATTATTGTTGAATCAATCTTATATTTTTTTTTATGTTTACACACTCCGCCTTCTAACACGATGATGACATTGTTTGGAATAATTTATTCAATTTATTAGCAAATATTGTAATATATTTTCTTGACAACATTTGTTCTTTTAGGTAATTTTTTTATTACACGATTACAAATTAATAATTAGGTTACTATAAACAATAAAATATGTTCGCGTGCATCGTATGGTATGGGTAATACACTAGATAGTTTTAAAAAAGTAATATGAAATAATAAGATGTTGAAAATTTGAGTGAGACAAAAGTGATTTCGGTGTCTTTTGTATCCGGCAAAATAGTTTTCCACTTTCCCATCATTAAACATAATCTAAATTATTTCTTCAAAAAAAAAAACATAATCTAAATTGTAGAGTAATAATTATTTGGGTCGTTCAAAAAAAAAATCTCTTTTGGTTTGGATCACATAGCCCAACACTGCCGTCTTCACGACGTCGTTATTTGCGATAGTAGCTGTTAATATCTCTACTTCACAAGTTCACTGGAATAAACTTCCCTTTTTCTTCTTCCGCTGCATAAGCAGCACGACTAAATCAGTATATATGTGTAATGTGAATTTACCAAATTTTTAGTTTATACGGAAATGGAAGATGCCTTTTCATTATATAAATATAGGTCAATGATATGGAGTCAGAAGTTGGAATAAGAGATCTGCTGCATTTCTCATCTGATCTTGAATTCTTTCCAAATAATCCGTAAATATAAGATATGATGCGAAAGCTCATCGATTCTTCAATTCAGCGGTTTCGTAGAGGATTCGCGGCCAAATCGGAAGCTTCCCGTGATTTCGATGGGGAAAAGAGGCAGTTTTTGCGCACGCCCACGATTGATTTTAGCTCTATAAAAAGCGCACGTGATGCTGTTAGCTTGTTTCGTAAAATGTTGGCGATGTCGCCGCAGCCCTCTGTCCCTGCATACAACAAGCTGTTGAGTTGTACGGTGAATATTGAGGAATACCGAGTTGCCTTCTACATGTTCGACAAAATGCGCCTACGGGGCGTTGAAGTAAACCTGTGCTCGATGAGTATTGCAATCAACTGCTGCTGCCTTCTGAATCGGGTGGATTTTGGGTTTGCGATATTGGGCAGCTTATTCAAGCTCGGTTACAAACCGAATCTCACGATTTTCAGCATTCTTTTGAAAGGACTGTTTTTAGTTGGGAAGATTTGTGAGGCAGAAACGTTGTTCAGAAAGATTCTAACTTTGAGGCTGTGCGAGCCCAACGATGTTATGATTTTAACTGTGATGAAGGGGCTCTGCAACAATGGGCGAACTCAAACTGCCCGTGATCTTCTTGAGGTAATGGAAAAAGCTAGCTTTAAGCCTAATGTTAAGGCTTATAGTGCTGTGGTTGATGGTTTGTCCAAGAATGGAATGGTTGATGATGCTATGTTTCTTGTATCAGAAATGATTGGCAAGGGCGTCTCGCCCAATGTTATCACGTATAACTCGATAATTCAGGGCTTATGCAATTTAGGTAGATGGAATGAAGTGAAATACTTGTTATTAGTTGATATGGTAGATCACAGGGTGCCTCTAGATTTGATTACTTTTAATACATTGGTGGATGTGTTGTGCAAAAAAGGAAAACTGGATGAGGCTGAGGATGTTTTGGAACATATGGTACGAATAGATATCGATCCTGATATATTCACCTACACTTCTCTGATAGGTGGATATTGCTTGCAAGGGAAAATAGATAAAGCAAAGGAAGCATTTGACTCCATAGCTAAGAGGGGCCTCAGGCATAACATTCTGAGTTATACCAATATGATCAATGGATATTGCAAGAATGCGAATGTGGATGAAGCCTGGCGTCTATTTGATGAAATTCCTCGTATTGGTTTAAATCATACAACAGTGTCTTACAACATCATGATCGATGGGCTTTTCAGTGACGATAGAGTGGCTGATGGGTGGAAGCTTTTCAAGGATATGGAAGCTTCACGAATACATCCAGATTTACACACTTTTAATATCTTGATGGAAGGATTGTGTCGGAATCTTCAAATTACTGAAGCAATCCCAGTCTTAAGAATGATGAAAGAGAAAGGTGTTAATCGTGACATAGTGACACATAATATCATCATTAAGGGTCTGTGCAAGATTGGAAGACTTGACGCTGCGAGAAATCTTTTAGACCAACTTCCTTCCCAAGGATTTCAACCCAATGTTCAAACATATACAACTATTATTGGCTCTCTTTATCAAGAAGGACTTGATGAGGAGGCGAAGTCTCTGCTTGTCGAAATGGAGAAAAAGGGATGTCCACCAAATAATGTGACTTACAACGCTATCATCTGGAGTTTCATAAAGAGAAATGAGCTTTACAAGGCAATGCCAATCTTCGAAGAAATGTACAAAAGAGGATTCTCAGCCTTTCCAGGTACTGCATCCATGCTACTGAATAAACTGCGAGGAGAAGATAAAGATGATAATTTCTTGGAAACGTTTAAGAAAGTTATGCCACAACTGAAAAATGAATGACTTTTCTGTTTTAACTTATAAGAGTTAGTGATTTTTTTTTATTAGAATTAGTTATTGGAGTAAAGTCTAATGCGTTTCTCGTGAAATCAAAAAATGTAAAGATAGTATTTTTTTCATACAACTGATGAGTTTTTCCTTCTTCAGCTGTCATGACTTGTCCAGGAGTATGCCACAACTCTCCATATTATTTACATCAATTTAACATGCTTAGTTGCTTGCTATATTAGTTCTCCGGAAGTCTGGTAAGTGAAATTTATAAATGAAATCTCCAAAAAAGTGAAGAACGAACGCTTGACATAAACTCTTATGATTTTGATGCTGCTTCTCATGTGAAATCTGCATTAGAGATGAACATAATGCAAAATAATGCCAGTCTTTATTCTCAAGTATGAAATCCTTCTTCGTGCTGTCTGTTTTCTGCGTATCCTCTAGCAGGAGATTGGCAGCTCTGACCTAAAGTGGGGCCGGAATAGGAATATTAACCCGGGAAAAGTATGTACCACGATACGATGATCAAAGATAAGATAGAAAGTTTGAATAAATTTGTTATTAATTGTTGGAAATTTGCTGAATTCTTGAAGTACTCTTTATTTTGCTATAGTTGTTGTTTATATGAGTATATATATATATATATATATATATATCTCCGAGGGAAAGTTATGTCTATGTTTGGTATTCTGGAAATGGGTTGTAGATTGGCTTTGAAATCCTTCGACAGAAAGGAGTCACAATATTTTAGTTGGTTTCATGCATGCAAAGTTGAGAACCATGAGGTGATGGAAAAAACTAAAAAAAAAAAGCACTTTTGCTGAACTTTTTGTGTTTAGGAAATGAATGATGAAGATATAGTTGAATAATGTCTCAGATTGTTAATCTATCAAGATAGATAGTTGAATAATCTCTAAATTTGACAAAATAGGATTTGGGGCATTTATGCACGTCTATCGATCCAGTTTTTGTATTGCTAATTGGGATTCGTGCTTTCTTCGTTATAACTTGTAAGGCTTTTGAGGCCTACAAATATCTTCTAGACCGAGCTAGTTGTATTCCATTATCCTAGTGCATTTTATCTATTTAATATGATTTGGGGGAAAAGTTTAGTGTGAGATTTGAGGGAAAATGCTTATAATTTGTATAAATTTATCAACTGTAGTATCATGGTTGTTGTATCACGTATCTCGTAATGAAGAGAAATAATTTTTTGATCAAATTTTATGCTTTGGAAAGCAAATATGATTAAAAAAAAAAATGAATTGGTATTCTGCTTTTTTAGCGTCTCATAAGATCATGAAATGAATTAACTAAGAATTTAACTGTCGAAGTTATGTCCAACTCAAAATCACCAAACTTAAAATCGAACTAGTTTTGCTTCGAGGATAAAACACAGCCCATTGGATTGGTCAAATCAGTAGAATTGATAAATTTGTGAGTTTTGGTTGAGATCATAAATGAGACTAACTACTCTTCATCTATTCGAATTTTGACGCGAAAATAACTTTGGATTATTATTAATATATTGAGTTCATCATATATGACTCGATTAATGGAGTTTACTTCGTTTGTTCATGTCGATTAAGGAACAAGTATATTTTTCAACTACAAAACTACATCGTTTTAGTGGTACGCATTAAGCCAGCCTTCACTAAAAATATAGAATGTTGTAATTATAAAAGATTAAAAAATAATATAATATTATAATTGCAACATTTTTAAAAAAATTGGTGAAAAATTATAAATTCCAACAACATTTGTATTTTTTTTTCTACAAAATACAAATAACCTTTATTTAATGACTACTCTATCCAATACTCATTCCATTTTAGTAAGTGATTGACAAATTTACCCTTGATCAAATTCTTTTACAGTTTTTACTCTCCACCTCACCTCAGTTTATAAGCTCCCCACTTCCTAAAACCCCAGCTAACTGCCACCACCCCGCCGCCGACGCATGCTCCGCCGTCATTTTGAAAGTCGAGGTAAGATTCTTACTGTTACACGCACACATATTTCATCCATTTTCCAAGTTTTTCTCGGAACTTGCGTTAAGCGACACGATTTTAACAGTTCAGCAGTGTTAATTCAGCAACTTTTTTTTATTGAATAATCGAATATCTTGTTTCTTTCAGAACCTGAGTCGTATCTGATTTAATCCACAACAATTAATTTCAAAAGTAAGGAGAAAAGTTGTGTCAATTGCTTCCAATTTTAATTTTAACCTCCAATGGATTGGATGCGAATCGAAATTCGTAGACTGTATTAGATTGGGAATTCTTGAGAGAAACAAGTTTGCGATGTTTAGTAAATAGTGTGTGTGTGTGTTTTTTTTTTCAATCTTGCTTTCCTGAATGAAATGTGAATGACTTATCCACAAGAAGAATACGAGAATGTTTTAGTTCAAAAAAAAGGGAGGAACTTCATGCCTTTATTCGAATTGATGAGATGAAATGTATCTGCAGATATTCTACAGAGGAAATAAATGGAAACATCTTGTGCATATGCACGATGTACCTCTTTCACGAGATGGAAGGAACTTTCGTCCTCTTCATGTTCGCTTTCAGCGGCCCAGTTTTCTGCAATGCCTCAATATAATGCATTTGTTCCTACCAGTAGGAAGCCGTGGCAACATACGGTGTTGCCTGTAGTTGCAGTGGCAAAGAGGGATTTTAGAGGGAATGTCGATCAGGATGCTGACACAGTCCCAAGTACCAGTGAGGGTAGTAGTGGAAAGCCTGCCAAAGGATCAGGGACAACAGCAAGAGGACGCCGTTTATTGAAAGTTCGGGAGGAAAAGAGGAAACGTGATCATGAGCGTCTCCACAATTATCCTGCTTGGGCAAAGTAATTTTTGCTAGGTCCTTTCTTGGTACAGGTCTTACTTTTCTGCTTGCATGTATAAATTTAGATATAAATTCCTATTTTCTTGCATTGGATCTTGTACAGGGTATTGGAAGATGCCTGTAAAAATGATTCCGAGCTTAGAGCTGTTCTTGGGGATAGTATTGGGAACCCAGATCTCATGAGAAAAAAAGTGAGTTTGTTCTTGTTCAAATCACTTCAAAATTTTTAATTATTTTTCAAAATATATATTTGAGGAACACTGTATTCCCTTTCAGCTATTCCTTGTATTTGGAATAAAATTTATCAATCTATGCCGAATTACAATGTCCATCAAAATTCTTTTTTGCTAGTTCAGTTGATATTTCTTGTTACTTATTCCTCATTGTTAAAGTTGTAATCTAACTATGATAGAACTGATATTGCGAGAAAGTTTCGCTTTAGGTACAGAATACTTAGCAGTTATATCTAAAATATGAATGAATGTAGCTTGGGAACAATTGTGAGTTTCTTTGGTATAGTAGTAAATTACTTCTTTGAATAGAACCTTATGTTGATCTGGAATGATCGCCTAGTCACCAAAGGAGATCTGAAAATTTTGTTGACTAGTCAGATAACATTACTAAATCAACTGTCATATGTGTACTAGAATTTTTAGCCTTTCCTGGACTGTTGAAAAGGGATTCACTGAATTGAGCTATCCTGGCTGTGTACTTACCTGGCCTACCTTTGAAATTACCTAGATTCCTTCGTGTATTAGTGAGCGTTGATTGGAGTACATATTTATGGGATGCACAAAATCTGTTTGTGCTTTTAATTTTTTTTAATCATTGTTATTGTTGAAGTCCATGTTCTCTTGGAGCAATACACACACTGACACACACACTAAAGTTATTGTGTTTGAATTTAGCTTTCTGTTTTTATATCTGATAGGTTGAAGAAAGAGTTCGAACGAGGGGGAGAGATTTCACAAAAGCTAAATCCGGATCTGTCCTTGCATTCAAAGTTACCTTTAGAGAGTAATGCAATTTATACTTTTGGATGCTGCTCTCTGTTTCTCTTTATTTTGAAGCGAGGTTGAGAATATTGAATTTGCAAAAATGCAGGAGTATTTAGTTGAAACTATACATATCATTATCTGTAGCAATCCATATCTTTTACTGGTTGTTTCTCTTTCTTAATCCAATCATTTTTCGTGAAATTTTGTGGTCCCGTACACATGGTTATATATTTCATGATTAAAGCAGCTTATAACTCTTCCCTCACGTAGTTTCTGCTTTTTTTCTTACAGCGCTGATCCTTGCAGTTTATTATTATTAAACTCTTCGAGCATTTCATCATTGCATAATGCTTTCTTTAGCCTTACTTTCATTTTATGACTCACTGGTGACATTTCCTATAATATATTCTGATGGTCTCTCAACTTAATGTGTTATTAATTCAGTTTATATATTCAAATATGCTGTTTCAGCTGTAAAATGGGTATAATTTTTTTCGTATAAGCTGAAAATGTTTCTAATTTCTAGGCAGAAAGTTTATTTTTTATCCTATCTGTAAAGGTTAGAAGACAATTACTCTTGCAAAAGAAAATTATCATCAGGTTTCCATATTCTCCTAGTTTGAATTGTTATTAATACATATTAAGATGATGCTTATAGATTTTTGTTGTGATTTCAGTTTTAATCCTCTTGGGTCGAACATATGGTTTGAGTTATTCGGATCACCTACTGATCGAGATGTCGATCTTCTTGGCAGTGTATGCAGATTCTGTCTTTGCTGACTTCTTGTTAACTTTTTGAACCCTAAACTTCTTATCATTTTTTTCTTATTATTCTTAGTAGTGAATGATACCTTTAAGCTGTATCCTTTAATATATGTATATGCATGTCACAGGTGATTCAATCATGGTATGTGATGGGTCGTTTAGGTGCGTTCAATTCAGCCAACTTACAGGTACAGCCTTCTTTTAATTCATATGTGTTGTAACACTACAATATTTCAGCTTCTTATTCACTTTCAAATAACAAATCTTCATATCTATCTTTACGAATTTTTTTTAGTTTATCTACTCAATTGAAGCAGCCCGTTCATTCTGCAAATAGTCATCATTTCTTGGTTCATAATGTTATGAACTAATACCATTAAAAAAAAAAAAAAACTTTTCAAGATTACCAGCTACATGTGCACATAAAATTGAAGTAATAAAATCTTCTAATGGTATAGATTTTCTAAGTGACTATAATTTTCAGAGTAGATCTTAAATGTGATCCTAAACAATGCAGTTAGCAAGCTCATCGATGGAGTATGACCCTATCTACGATGCAGACAAGGGATCAAAGGTGATGCCTTCATCATTTCATGATATAAGCGATGTTGAATTCCAGGACAACTGGGGCAGGGTCTGGTAAGAGATTCTCGATCACTTTATGCCATATTGGTTTCATTTCCACATTTTCTTGCGTATAATATCATCTCCGAGTATCTCTACAGGGTAGACATGGGAACAGCTGATTTCTTCTCAATTGACGTGCTTCTTAACTGCCTGACCGTGTTGAGCTCAGAGTAAGTCTTCGTCGCCCTCATACGCTGTCGTGTGATGTTTTGGTTAGCTCCGGTCACTGTGATATGGTTTGTAAGGCTTGAAACTGATGGGGCTACGCCTCTTGTGTAGATATTTGGGCATCCAACAGGTGGTTTTCGGCGGTCGGCGAATGGGAGACTGGGAAGAAGGGATGACGAGCCCAGAATTTGGGTATAAATCCTTCAAAATATGAAAGATTTTATCAGCTACAAAGTAAGACTGATGTTTCATAAAATTTGGGCTAACTTCATCTTCATGTAATAACCTTTGTTGTTGGAGTTGAATGCATCAATCTTCTGCTCTCTCTCTCTCTCTCTCTCTCTCTCTCTCTCTCTCTCTCAATACTCATTTGCAATTTCAACTGTCGGAAATGATTTTACATGTGCAGATAAATTAAGATGAAAAAAAAAAATGTAAGATAGATTTTGAATGGGATGTTCCGCTGCATACATTAAACTCGAGCATTCATCTATACATTTTGATTCAATGAAACTGTCACTAATAAAATTGAGCAATGCCGCAACTTATTCTCTAAAATTGTATGCACTAATAGAAATTGGACAACAATCATACTTTACTGACAATTCTTTTCATTAATAAATGAATGTGTCAAAAATTATATCTTTCTTTCCCGAAGAGTGAATTTTCACTTATCGTATTTTCTTCCTAGTTTATATTACTGAATATACAATGTTCCATTTTACTTATTTTAAGAGACGAAAGATACATTGATACCACAAAGATTTTGTTACATCAACACCTTTTTAAAACAAATTATTATTATGAGACCCAAATAAATACCAAAATGCATACAAAAGTCATGTTCATCTATTTTGACTTTAAATGAGAGAGAAAAAATACACAGAATTCAGGTACTTAACCCATATATTATTGTCGGGCATTATATGGATGGCTTTAATTCATCAATGAGTAAGATTCTTTGTCTACTGTAACACATGAAAATGTCACATTAAATCTATTATAACACATTAAATATTAATCATTGGATAGCATATAATTTTTTTCTCGCGAGGGACACGTGTACTTAGCATAGAATCTATGTGGCAAGGGTAGATAGTAACAGGACAGGAGCAGAAGCACCACAAAATCATTTAAACCCAAAATATATTTGCTGACACACGAACAGAATCACGTACAGTGGCATGGTCATGTCTAAGCTGGCGAAAATTCCGTTGACTTCTCAGTGTGCCGTCGACAGGCCGGAGCTCTGCTCACCGGAATTCTTCGCTACCAGACGATCTTTTGGAGCTGGAAATGTAACTTCTAACAGTTACGTCACTAGCAGCTACAACAGTAGGTCCAGTAATGCTGGAATTGTGTGTAAAGCGGTCTCGGCCAAGCCGCAGATAACGGTGATTGAAGGCCTTAACATTGCTGAAGATGTAACCCAGGTAAGACTTGCATCTCTCTCTCTCTCTCTCTCTCTCTCTCTCTCTCTCTGTATATGTGTGTGTGTGTGTGTGTGTGTGTGTGAAATGTAGTAGGGAAGCCTGAAATTGAGATCTTCTGATTGAAACTCGATTTTGAGGTCGGAATTTGAAGTTTAGTTCAGTGTGGGGCAGTCAATTTTACACCCAAATTTTGAAAATTGACGCAAGTATGTCTCTGTTTTTATTCTTAAATTGTCATTTAAATGAGAGAAAGAGAGCAGGAAACAGGTACACACAGCTGGAAGCAGTTTTTAGCTGAGTCAGAGAGGGAGAAATTAGGTGAATCGCTTTTTTTTGGAGCAATATTTGGATATCTGTTGTAGTTTTGGAGGGTGATTATATTGACACATAAGATAATTCTGGGATTTCACTTCAAAAATTCCTTTTTTTCTCTAATGTGTTGATTTTACAGGAAACATAATATTGTTCAATACTTTTACAGTTTTATTGTGCTTTTCATACAGTGAATGTTGGTAGAGAAACTGGGATGAGAATATCAGTTGTCGGTCAAAACCTGCTGTTTTAATGCAAAAATACGATGTTAATACTCTAGTTTGTCAGCATAAGCAGTGAATGACAGCAATCTTATGGTTATTCAAAAAAAAAAGATGGTAGAATTTTGCTGCATTTTGATTCTGGTTTAGTTAGTGGTTGTTACTGTAACAATTAAATCCTGTCCGCCTTTAGATGTGCGTGTGATTTAATGATTTTACATAGATGCAAATATTGTGAAGACACCGTTGGTTTACTACTGCTTCAAATTTTATCATCTAGTTCCTTTTGGTACTAGTTCAAATTTTTCTATTTGTGTTTGCTTACTTTCTTTCAATCCTGATGCTCTATACAGCTTATTGGGAAGACACCAATGGTTTACTTGAATAATATTGTAAAAGGTTGCTTCGCAAGTATATCTGCCAAGCTTGAGATTATGGAGCCGTGTTGCAGTGTCAAGGATAGGTCAGCAATTTCTGTCTTCACATTCAAATTGTGTATATGTGGCATGAAGAAATCACTTTGTCTTTCAGCTAAAAATGTTAGCTACCTTTTCTTCCCTTCTCTCGGTTTATTATAACACGACAGACAAATTTATCGTTTTGTCTTATATGAGTCAGGTCGTCTTATCTCCAGAACATTAATAGTCATATCTTGTTTTTTCAGAATAGGATACAGTATGATAGCTGATGCTGAGAGAAGAGGCCTCATAACTCCAGGGAAGGCAAAATGTGAATCATGTTTCTGCTATATAGTTTGTTCGTATGATTGTTAACAGCTTATGTTCATATCGATTTATTATGCGCCTCTGCAACTAGCATTGGATAACCTCATACGATAACTGTCCTAGCTCTACCTTATCTTTTGTTTCATTTCTTCTGGAACAATCACAAACATAGTTGCATTGTTTCTTTCTTTTCTAAGAACTTATGAAATTTACTTTGCTTTTACTTATCCTTCCCTTTTGTTCAGCAACTTTATTGTTTCTTGTCATGGATATACTTTGTTCTCATTTGGAAATTCGGCTATATTCTAGAGTGTTTTGATTGAAGCTACAAGTGGAAATACTGGAATTGGTCTTGCTTTTATAGCTGCCTCTAAAGGATACAAGCTCATCTTGACAATGCCCACATCCATGAGTCTTGAGAGAAGGGTACTCTTGAAAGCTTTTGGAGCTAAACTTGTTCTAACCGATGCAGCCAAAGGCGTGAATGGAGCTCTTCAAAAAGCTGAAGAAATATTTAATAGCACCCCGAATGTTTTTAAGCTTCAACAATTCGAAAACCCAGCAAATCCCCAGGTTTTCTGCCTGCAACCTTGTTATGAAGTCACGCTTTGTATAGGTATATTAGTCTGTTGAGCAAAATTTTGTTAGTCTGCATATTAGTCAATTTTTTGGCTTTTATGGGTTCGATCATCCTAACGATAACCAGGGTTGTGATGGCATATGTTGTTGTGGGAAATGTTCTTATATGTGATAGATCCTTTTTTATACCACATGCTCCGCTTCTAACTTTAGGAATAGCATTTTATGTCTTGCTTGAGCCAGTGATGTTTCCAAATGGGATTGCTTAGATCATTAAGTGAGGACTTGTATCCTTTTTTTGTCAGATTCACTATGAAACCACTGGCCCGGAAATCTGGGAGGATACAAAAGGCAAGGTGGACATACTTGTTGCAGGGATTGACACTGGTGGAACTATTTTGGGGGACTGGTCATTATCTCAAAAAACAGAATCCTAATATCAAGTTAGTTTCTTTTTTCTCCTTTCAAATGATCTAATAATTGTTGATTCAGCATTTTATTGTTATTCTTTAGTGCAGCAATTCATTGCTTGCCCCTGTTGAATTAGGTTATTGGTGTGGAACCGACAGAAAGTAATGTACTATCTGGTGGGCAACCTGGTAAGTTTACAGTCCGTATACTTTAGCTTTATTAATCCACAAGGTTAAAGTAGTTCTTTTCATAGCATCTGGAATATGAAAATGCAGGTCCTCACAAAATTCAAGGGATTGGAGCAGGATTTATTCCAAAGAATTTAGATTTACAAGTTGTGGATGAAGTTATTGAGGTCTGCTTCTTACCTCTACCATTCTCTATAGTATTAATGGTTTCGTTAGTTGATCCCTGCAACAAGTATGTCCACCTTGCCTTAAAACTGAATAAACCAATACCTCTATTCCAGGAGGACCCATTTTCTTGTGTCACGTGCAAATAAATTCATATAGTACTGGTTTATTCTTCGTATGAAATTTGGCCATTTTTGTTTATCAACTTTTCTTGTTTGTTTCTAGATATCAAGTGATGAAGCAGTAGAAACTGCGAAGCAATTGGCTCTTCAAGAAGGCCTACTGGTTAGTGCTTATTGATACATTAGCCTAACTATTAGTTTATTTGATAGTTAATATATCAGTGCCGAATCACAACTCTGACTGATTGTTTTGATTTTAAAAGCTCTTTGCTGGAAGCATCGAAATAGTTAGCTCCAGAAATTAATTTTCATGCATTACTACTTTGATTATTTCCAGCTCACTAAGCATTTCTTCTAACTTTTGATTTTTACCAGGTGGGTATTTCTTCTGGAGCAGCAGCAGCGGCTGCAATTAGGGTCGGAAGGAGACCTGAAAATGCCGGCAAATTTATTGCGGTATGTTGGTTTGATTATGATATCTCCTTATCTATATGTCTGTCCAGTTCGATGTAATTAAATTTTAAAAAAATGCAGCTTTAAAAACTGTTTTAGCATTTTGTATTTTTCATGAACACAGTTGAAAATATGAGGTTCAATTATGGACATATCAAAATTGGTACAGTATATCTAGCAGCAAGAACACTGTTACTGCAGAATATTGATGAAGTGGTTTTGTCAATGGATAGCTAAGCTAATGGCCCTCAACCCTCAACCGAGCTTTTAAAGAATTCCGTTGATTATGAAACACATTAGCTTAGTTTCATCTTCCCCGCGATATATGTAGTAGAACACAGCTTGTATTTTTGTCGAAAACTCTTGTGAGAATCTGAACACTCGCAGGTAGTGTTTCCCAGCTTTGGGGAAAGATACTTGTCCACAGTTCTTTTCATTCACGTACGACTCATGCTCTTCACTTGCATAACTTCATTAAAATTTTCATTTGTCCATCCCTCAGCTCAGTTTTTTTCTTCAAGAATCTATATACTATATTTGTATGCATGAATTTCTGATAATATTTCATGATTTTTTTTCTTTTTACTTCTTGATTGATGGAATACCATGGTAGTCACCAAAATGTGATGTTTGCGTATATCATACTGTACCATGGCACATCTCCGGGTTATAAATGAATCGAATCGAAATAAATATTTGGCTAGTTGAGTTTTTTTAGTTTAGTTTTACTAATTGATTTAATTTTTATTTTGTATGTTAGTGATGGGAGGGGGAATTGAGATCGAACATTGGTTTCTCACCCTTAATTATGAAGATAAGAACTACAATTAAGCTGCGATGCTTGTAAACTATAGTGAATCGAATCTAAATTAGTATGTATAATTTTGTGTGTTTTTCAACCTTACACATCTCACATATTTGCTCTATCCACAATCTTATTTTTTGCAACCTTGGGTGGCCTATTGATGGAGTGAACATGTCATTTTATAGCAGTTGTGAGTATATATAAGAGAGAAATTTCTGCAAATCTATAAAACATCAATTAAGGGTTTGGAATTTTTATTTTTTTATTTTTCTAGGAAAGGGGTTTGGAATTTTGATGAAAAATTGCATGTTCATTTTTTTTAATTATCCCAATAATTCCCCACGAATATTATGTGTATAAAATCAACTGTTTGAGTACCATCATTATTAATAAAAAAAAACACACACACTTTTGGGAAATCCTTTTACAGGTCGAAATTTATAAAAAAATTTAAATTCATATTAAGACATATTTATAATTTTGTTAATTGGTATTAATTAATTGTGTTTTGATTTGAATTTCAACCCGCCTTACAGATTTGAGAAATAAAACTGTTTCACACAACGAAATTTAAGTGATTAAACTTTGAAAGGACACAAGACTAGGGGCATCAAAATAAACAACAAAACTTCGACTAGTTTGGTCAATTATTTTTAGGGTGTTTCTATATACACCACCAATTTTTCAGCACACCCCACTATTAAATTTAAGTCAAAAATATAGAATTACTAATTTACTTAAATATCATTTTCAAATAAAAAAAATCCAAAAATATCACATTCAAGCTCTAAAAAACTGACCAAATTCTTCTCCGGCGGGTATCTCGATTGAGCAACTTCTCGTTCAATTCAATTTAGCTCAAATTTCTATATCCGACAATATGACGGTAGTGACGCCTTCCATCGCCAGCAACGGAAGATCTCCATAACCACATTAAAAAAATAAAAAAACTCCTTGACGGGCAACAAACCATCTTTGCTTTTCTTTGTTTTTTAATTGATATAAATTGATTTTTTAACTAATAGGTAAAATTGAAAATAAATATGATGTATAAAGATAAAATACTGAATTTTTTTTTATAGTATTGACGTATGTAGTAAATGTGGTTATATTGAAAAAATAATGGTGCCAATAAAATTGAATTTTAAATTATTCTTGATAAATATTAGCAACTTAAAAGCATAGCTAAAAATTATTAGATACACGTGCAATGCATGTGCTTCGTATTAGTGCAAAGTTAAAAAATAATATATATGTATTAGCATATATGTGCGTGTGTGAAATTATATTCGTGTGAAGATGAAGAAATCATTCATGCCGCCGAATATGAAGCTTATAAAATGTTAAAATTTAAACTCGAAAGGCGTAAAATTAATATTTTCACATTATATAGGAATCTCGTGCCTTTTAAATTGTGTACGTATATAATATGATAAAAAAAAAATATAAACAATTGATATAAGAATGTAGTAATTAGGCAGCACATGTCTATTTAGTCATTACATGATAGAATTAAAAAAAAAAATACTGGTCCCCTAATCTAAGTAGCTCCTATAAGATCTCAAATTCTTTATGTTTTAATGTGTCACACTACCCAATTACTGGTCGTGGTCCCTAATCTAAGTTGCTTTTACAATCAAATATCAATTTTTTTATTTTAATGATGTGTCACACCCACTAATAAAGCACAAGCACAGAAATCATTATTATATAATTGATGTATTTTGACAGTTAATTTATTTTACGATAGTCGTTAGGACCACATACCGACCAAACCGTATTTTCTTTAACAAAGTATAAATAAAAGTAATTAACACGAGTTCAGTAGAATATGAAAAAAAAAATTGTAATTATTTTATTGAATATGTATCAAAAGTTTGGTAAATATGGTATTGTTGAAAATTCACCGTCTATCTTTTGAAGTGTAGTTTGTTTTATTTAATTTCGTGATGCGGAATTCATTGTTGGATCAACCAATTGACTGATTGAGTTCTGGTTTGTTATACACCATTGTAAAGTTATTAATTATAAATGGATTAATTGCTAAAAAAAATTACGAACTTTGAATGAATTTACAATTTAAACCTCACTTTTAAAACATTGCAATAATAACCTAATCTTTTAATTTGTAGCAAAATAAACATATAAAAAATTCAACGACTAGAAAATTGATGTTGTACAATAAGAACTCTCTTATTTAACACTCCAAACCTAAATTAATATGAATATGTCGAAAAATATTGTTACATCCCAAATCTGATCATCGGAAAAAAATTGAGGGTGTTGAATTTGCTACAAATCAAAAGGTTATGTTATTATTGCAACGTTTTAAAAGTGGTGTTTAAATTATAAATTCATTCAAAGACCATGATTTTTTTGGCAATTAACCCATTATAAATTTCCCTCAACAAAAAAAAAACCCCCTAAAAAACTTAAAAAAACAACCATCACGATCACTATTCATGAAGGAAGTTTCTAAATGCACTACTTAATTTACTCTTTGCACCACTAAAAAATTAAATGAAAAATAAAATAAATACGAAATGACATATTTACCCTTTTATTACTTGTATGCACTACAATAATTACTCAATGCACCACAAAATAAAATTAAAAAAAAATTAAAATTAAAATAATAGAAAATATATTATTAAACATATTAAAATCGAAAATAACACAATCCAAACAAAAAAAAAAAGTTAGCATTATTTGAACACAATTTGAACTCAAAAACCTAGTTTCTAGTTGTGCAATTGTGGTGGTAAAAATGAAAAGAGATACAACGCATGATGAAAATGAAGAAGAACATAGCAATGTAAGTCATTTTGAGTAGTTTGTACCAATTGAATTACGAGTTTTCACAGATTTTTTAGACTTGTTTTCATGTTTTGTTCGGAACTTACAGTTTGAACATGCTTCAATGCGTTCGAACAACGAAGGCTGAACACACAAGTTATGTTCGAACTTTGGAAGTCGAACGTTGTTGCAATGTTCGAACTTGTGAATTCGAACAACACTTAGATAATTTTTTATGCAGTTTCTGTTCGAAATACATTAACCGAACATAGTAAACTAGTTCGAGTTTATAACTTCGAACATAATCAATTTGATCGGACTTTAATGTTCGAACGGTGTTCTGCTGCAGTAACTAATGTTTGATTTTATTTGGAATAGGATCGACTGAGAGCAGTGTTATGGGCCTAATCAATACAGAGTTGGTTCCTGATGTTACGGACATATTTCATACTATGGAATTATTTGATTCTCGTGAGAGTTTGATCAGTTGGGTTCGTGAGAGAGTTATTCCAGTTGGTATTGTCGTTATTGTGCGACACTCAGAAGGTGAGAGTGATACTAGAATTTCTCGGTTGGTATTGACATGTGAACGAGGTGGGTATCCCCGTGTGATTAAGAAGAAGCCTCCAACAGAACGTGATTACATAAAATAAAGTTTGGATGATGATGAAGTTTTGGAAGAAGGGAAAGAGGAAAAAGAGAGCAAGAATTCGAAAACGAGCTCGAGGGAGACTGGGTCGAAGAGAATTGGATGTCCATTTTGTTTGAAGGGGCATTATCTCCCAGAGTTTAATCAATGGATGTTAGAAGTTGCTTGTGGTGTTCACAATCACCCACAAGCACAATATTTAGAAGGACATGCATACGCCGATCACCTGACATCGGATGAGGAGAAGTTGGTGGCTAGTTTGTCGAGTTCACATACACGGCCGAAGCAAATATTGACTGCAATTCAGAGAAGCTTTCTCAATAACAAGTCCGCGATAAAGACAATTTATAATGTGCGAAGTAGGAATAAATATGTGGAGTATGTTGGTCGATCCCAAATGCAATATTTGTTGGGTAAACTGGAGGAACATGATTATTACCAGTATACGAGGCGGTGTCCACAGATTGACACCGTCAAGGATATGTTCTACGGGCACCCAACAAGCGTGAAGCTACTTAGAGCTTTTCCTGAAGTGTTATTGATGGACTGTATGTATAAGACGAACAGGTACAGATTACCTTTGTTCGAAATAGTCGGTGTTACCTCAACAAGCATGACGTTCTTTGTTGCGTGCGCATATCTGGAGGCTGAGAAGGAGGATAACTACATTTGGGTGCTCACTGTTCTTAAAGGGCTGATGGATCAGAGCACATTACCTAGTGTAATTGTGACGGGTCGGGAACGAGCGTTGATGAATGCCATAGAGGTGACGTTTCCCACCGCCCGTCATTTTTTATATCGGCGGCATATAAATAAGAACATCACTGCTAATTGCAAGAAGGAGTTCGTACTAAAGATCAATGGGAATCCTTCTTGAGTGCATGGAATCTGGTAGTGCTTGCTGAGACTGAAGCACGCTATGGGGAAATGTTTCGAAGGTTTCAAGAAGACTATGCCACCAATCCCACTGTTGTGAATTG
The DNA here is from genome assembly GCA_026008535.1 of Perilla frutescens. Lineage (NCBI taxonomy): Eukaryota > Viridiplantae > Streptophyta > Magnoliopsida > Lamiales > Lamiaceae > Perilla > Perilla frutescens. Next base: position 44,106,537 of record BRKX01000010.1, on the reverse strand, counting down.
TGCTATCAATAATTGGATTGTACCTTACAAAGAAAGATTTGTAAGCTGTTGGACAAATCGAGTGATGTACTTTGACAATGCCACAACTTGCAGGTATATTTCTATATTTCTTATTCAAAACTTTTGAATGTGGCACCAAGTCTATATTAATTCGAACGACTACTACTGTATATTTAACAATTTTTTACTTTATTGATTTTGCAGGGCCGAAAGTGCCCATGCGAAATTGAAAAGGTTTCTTGGGACAAGTAGAGGCAATCTTAAAGGATGTTGGGAGAAGATACATGATCTGCTAGAGACTTCTTTCAATGTAATACAGACATCGTTTGAAAAGAGTATTAATGTGGTTCAACATTGCTACAAGTCTCCGATATTTCAATTCCTTCGAGGTACAATTTCTATTGCTGCATTAGATAAAATTTATGAGGAAATGAAGAGTATTGGGAAAGATGGAGTGGACCCATTACTATGTGGTTGTGTGATGAGAACAAAGTGCGGTCTTCCTTGTGCACATGATATCGATCAGCATGTTCGGTCATCCATGCCTTTCTCTTTAGATTCTGTGGATAAGTTCTGGAGAAAATTGGATATGGAACCTATAAGAGCAAACATTGTGGTGGCTACTGATGTTGATAATCGTTGGTTTGAAACTTGGAATTATGCAAACATGTTTGCATAAGCAGATGAGTCTGAGATATTGCTCATGTTGAAGAGATTTAGGGAAATTGTTACCCCTTCTACTACATCCATGGTTGAACCAGACGTGCAAACTAAGACTCGTGGTAGACCGAAAGTCACAAAGACCAAAGCTGATACATCCACGAAGCGTGAGAAGAGTGATTTTGAGTACACTGACTCGTTCAATGACAGTTGTTTGCAAGTCCCGGACTCATTTAAGTATGGTACATCGCTTTCACAAGCGACGTTCACCACAAGGCCACATAAACAAAAGGCCATTCGTCCTAAAACATCATATCATTTGGGGATTAGGTACATTGATCAGATACCAGCATCATTCAGAGGTTATGTGGCGAGGACTCAGGATGTGAATGTCGATGGTCATTGCGGATTTCATGTGATTGCTGGCTTGGTGCTTGGGGATCAGGAGTCTTGGTCACGTGTCCGGACTGACCTTTTTTACGAGATCAACAGTAATCCAGAGATGTGGGAGAGGTGTTTCCTAGAGCGTGGACGGAGGGAGAAAGTGTTGAAAATACTTAATTCTCATGAATTGACAGCTTCCACGAGACACTGGTTTGTTTTGCCTGATTTGGGTCATGTAGTGGCTACAGCGTATACAAGGTTTCCCTAGTGATGTTAGGTGGCCGCTCTCCCACTACATATCTGCCTTTATCATCGTCGGTTCCAGCGAAACCGAAGTGTATTTGCATGGCCCATGTCAAGATTGGGGAAGGACATCGCGCCAATCACTTCATTCAGGTCCGCGTTTTAATTAGTTGATTGTTAAATTTCTAAGTATATATCATTATTTCCATCATAATTGTACTGCAATATTTTATTATAGGTTTTCATGAACCCGCACCATCCTTTTCCCCCCCATCTCTGCTCAGTGGAAGGACCACCGCATGGATTGCGCAGCTGGATGGGAAGAATTTGTAACCCATCCTTAATTTATTTGTTTGAGAGACTTTGTAATAATTTTATAAGATTTGAAGACTTCTATGCGTTTCAATGATTTGGTGATTTGTATATTTTCGTTGATTTGTGTATTTGTAACTGAATGAGCAGGTTTAGTTTATAAAAATCCAAGGCAAAATGTTCATGTTCGAACTTGAGAATTCAAACTCAAGTTAAATGTTCGAACTCTACACTTCGAAAAAATGTTCAAAGTCTGGAGTTCGAACACTTGACTTGTGTTCGAATTCTCGAGTTCGAACAAGTCATTGTGGTTCGAACTTCACACTCTGAACGTAGTTAAAAGAGTTCGAATTTATGATCCCGAACATTGTAAAAGAGCGATGTATGTTGAGTGAATTTGGTTGAAATTGAATAACCGAACGCTTTATTATTTCGTTGATTTGTGAATCGTGAGGGACCTGATTTTTAACAAATGGTAATACAACATAAACATTAAAATGAGTCTCCAATACAAAACCATCAACTACTAAAACAACATGAACATAAAGCTAAAATGCAACGTCTCCAATACAAAATCATCAAATACATGCAATTACCACATCATATCCAATACAAATCCACCATACACTAATAATACTAATAATAAAGACGAGTATCCAATACATAACAGATAAACATAAAAATAAACACTACTATCGTCTACGTCTTCGTCTCGAGGAAGACTCGCCCTGCTCCTGTCCCCTATGAGAGTGTGTCTCGTCCTGCTCATGCCCTGTACAAAAATGTAACGCCTCGAAAGCTTCTTCAACTTGAGACATCACATACGGCAATGATAGGTCCTGATCATGAGCTCTTCACCGAGTCATCAATGGCTCAAGATATCCAATAGCTGACTGAATCTCGTCCCAAGGAGAAAGAGTCATCGGTGGGTCTACAACGGGGGCTGCGGCCTCAGGCTGGACTCGAGGATGAGATATAGACTCATACCACTGCTAGTAATCGGGGGAGCACGCCCAAGCTCGATAGGCAACTCTTCCTCAGCATTTTCGAGACAACTTATAACTCTCCCATAGCTCGTAAAAGGAAGCAAGCATGCCCCATACGACACGATACTGTCCGGGCTTCTTGCCCCGTCTAAAGACAACAGGGTCCAATGGGGGGTGTGAGATGGTCTGTACCCGTCCAAACTGCCTCAACACCGATCTGAGAGATATGGCTCCACAATATCACATGTTGTGATACAACCTTTATAGAAGGCCACCTCGAGTCGCTCACCGCCATCTCGCAACCTCACATACAGGCCCCACACAACCTAATATTCAAATTGCATAATTCAACTTAGTACATATATTTGAATAAAACTATATCATATACAAATAGAAGAAATTCACATCATCTACTCTCAATGTATCCAGCTGCAACCTATAAACCCTCACAGCATCCTCAAACATTGCACCATGCGCCTGTTGCGCCCATCTCATTGTAAAACGTTGTCCAGGCCGATAGTCGGTATTTTGTTGTGGTCGACCAAGTGTAGGAAAATGCTCGTAAATCCATGCTTGTATGAATTAACAACATATTAAGAAAACAACACATTTAGTGAATAAAAAATGATAAAAAATAGACATTTTTCATTTACCTCCAGCAGTGTCAGGAAACCAGCCATCTGTCTACACCCAACCCGAGAGCCCACTCCCAACTGTCTGTATAGAAAAGCTAATGCAGCTACCCCCCATGCATAACCCTCAAAGTCCTCGGGGTCCTCGAACAATCGGAGATAATTGCATGTGATCCGATCGCCCGTCTTATCCGTGAATAGTGTACAGCCTAGAATGTACACCAAGAACGCCCTCACCGCGTACACTGCCTCAAAATCATTCTCACTGGAAGCCAACTCACTATACCTACTGTGCAGCCACCTTAATTTGATGTAGTTGCCCCGGATGTAGCTGCCCCGGTCACTCACTTCCGCATTAGCTTCTTCAGCCGACACTCCCAGCAAACGACGTACCATGTGTTGCCCACCAGCAACATCCTCCCCTGTAAACTCAACTGGTCGACCCTTAATGCTAAGACCAGTCAAACATTATACGTTCTCCAATGTAATACTCATCTCACCAAATGGTAGGTGAAATGAGTTTATCTCAGGATGCCACCGCTCCACAAAATTATTTATAAAAAATATTTTTTTTATTACGGTTATACATATATGTATATTATTTTTTAATATTTTAGTATTTTTTAGAAATAAGCAAAATAAAATTATTTACCTTCGAATGGACTAATTAGATCAAATTTAATAGTTCAAAGGATTAACTAAGCTGAGTTTAATAGTTCAGGGACTAATTGAGACCGAAATTTAATTTGAGGATCAGAATGCTCCTCGAAAAATAGTTCGCGGGCAAATTGATAACTTATCCCTAAATTATATATGTAGCTGTTAATTACTTTATAACAATTTAACTGTATTATTGCATTTGTATTAAGTCAGTTATCAAGATTAGGCACGTGGGGCCCTTAATTCTCCAACCAATATGACTCAGCATGCAAATATGGCAAATAAATAAATAATAGTAAATAATCTCTAACTCCCTAAGGCTTAAACATTGTTATTTTTGTCATATCGTCATTTTATTTTTTCTGTTTGATCACTTTTAACTTTATTTATGTGGTAGAATTGGGAAAAAATAATTGAAGTGGCAAGGACAAAATTAGAAGAAAGTTGAACCGACAAAAATTGAAAGAAATAAAGTTGGAATAATAAAGTGACATGCATAATTGAAAATGTTCAAGGGCTCATCGCATACATACATATATATATATATACACATATATATATATAGCCTACCAAATCTGCACATTGTTGATAGCAGCTTGATTGCAAATACCAACAAAATAACTCTATAATATTTATTAATTATGTGACGTACAACAATATTGAATCTCATGTGCATATTTATAATTTCAGAACTGAATATATATCTACACGCAAATGAATGAATAAAATATGCGTTCAAGTGTGTTCTTCAATTCCAAGTCCTAGCTAGCCCCATGAATATTGACTAGCTAATTCATAGTCATATTAGTGGAATTAATGAAATCTTATATTATAAACTTAATTATATGTAGTTAATCTAAACTTTGTCATGTTGCATTTAATTTATTTGGACTGTGCCCATGTGATACAAAATTTTCATGTGCAGCTAATGAACTTTCCATTTGTTTACAAAACTTTTCACAAAAATAATGGCCATGCACTTCGTTTGAGGTGCATACTTTTATATTCATGCAAATGACTTTCCACAGCTTTTGACATTGAGTACCAAATTTTAAAAATTCTTAATAGGAGTTAAAATCCGAATCAAAATCAGTATTATTTAGTGGTAATTTAATTTTATTAGTATTTTAATTCAGATATTGACTCATTTTATGAATTTTAGCACACAATAATTCTTTAAAAAATATAATATATATATATAACGTCATCTTGACAACTTTGGAGCATATAAGTAGTTAAAAGCATGTCCTAAACATTAAAAAGAAACAAGACACTATCAAAACGCAAACTCTAACTTTTAGTTATACGACAATAAAATATTAACCTTAAAAAGTTTTTGGTCTTAGTGATGAGGATTGAGGAACATGTAGGCCTCTTCCCTTTCATTTTCAACGTTTTTTATGTACTTTAATTTCTAAAAAACTATTTTTCTTTTTTATCTTTAAGTTCATGTTATTACACTTATTTTGGCATCTAGGACCAATCGCTTCAGGCTATAAACTTATTTAATTATTAAAGTGTAGTTCAAAATTGTTTTTGTACGTATGTGTTTCACTAGTTTTAAAATAATTTTGCATCATTGTTTCATTTTTGTGTAGGATTTTATATTGATTTTTGTGTAGGTTTTTTTTTTCTATGGTGGGTGCCCACCCAATTTATAAAATTTGTGATTAGTTGGTATAAATTTGAGGAGATTTACAGTTTCGTTGTAACGATGATGATACGAGATTATCGAAGAGTATAATATTCAAATATGTTTAGTAGAAATCGGAATTGAGTATTTTGAAAAAGGTAGAATGAAGCATAAATGTTCAAATATTTAGCGTAGTATACATATACTATAAATTTGAAAAGGGAACTTTTAAATCTTTTTAAAATTTCCATTCACTGTGCAGTAGTTACATTGCTAGCCCTTTTTCTTGAACAAGTACAAGAATCTACATGAATTCACATAAAGTATTTCAATTCCATCTAAAATTAATATTAGTGATATTTAAATTCACGAGGATCAAGGGGAAGAAACAAATTGTATACTATTAAACCTTTGCAGCAACATGTGGTCATAAAATTAATTTGCAGAAATCTCAGAAATTAATAATTACCTCAGCCCAACATATGTGGGCCATGCAGAAGGTATACATAATTCAACCCACGAGCCTTACTCAGACAATCACATTATATTTATTAATCATTTAATTCTAATTGATCAAATTACACATTTAATTGCGTATATAAATATATATTAATAAAATTTTGTGTGGTTGGGGGGGACTAATTAGGCAGATTCCACACCATATATCTTCAAACTTTTCAGACTGGGCTTTCCTCCTGCATACTTTTATGCCACACCTTATCTGCCAGCTTCATGCTAATTAATTATACATACATATATATATATATATACATGTTATATCTATATATTACTATACATACATACACATATATATATGGGTGTGTACATTTTGTTGTTTCCCTATCTCTCTCATTCAGTTTTTTTTCCCTAGCTAATATATATCTATCGATATCATTTGCATAGTCTTGGAAAATGTCGAATAAAGAGGCAGCAAACACCATAGTTGTTGTTCCTAATTGCCACCCTATATCAAGGTACGTACGTGCAAGCAGATTGCTCTCTTCTTTCTCTTGCAACTAGCCTTGTGTTCGATGGGATTCTCTATTTCTTATCGTGTTTTAATTTCGAGTTTTGTTTTCATCGATGCACATTCAGTTTATCACATGCTATCATACGTTACGCTTACTTTGCAATTAACTTGAAAAGTTGAAACCTGTTATTGTCACTTTTATAAACACAAATCACAATGCACATCGGTTAAATGAAACTCCAAATTCATATATACTATGAGAAATAGAGCATCCCGTCCAAAGATATCATAAATATAATAGTACAAATAGTATTCTTACCAAATTCATATTTCAACCAAATGTTTTAGGCACTTAATCATAGTAAGTTTTTTTTTTTTTTTTATAAATAGAAACACTTGTTTGTGTAATTAATATATATATATACACATATATTATAACATAAAATTTCTATATAGCAAGCACAATCATAGACGAACTTGGAGGGTCATAAAATATCCGTAATTTTATCTGCATTCGTATTTATATTATTTTCATGCATGGTCAAACTTTTAAATCATTTACATATTTATTGGCTGACTGAACTGTTTTTTTTTATACCGACTTACAACCGCCAATTGAGCTGTATTATCGTACGTACATCAAAAATTAAAATTAATTCGGAGTTGTATATATGAATATTGGTTGATATATATACTTGTATATAGGTGGTGGTCGAAGGAGACGGTGGCCATAGTCACCGGCGCTAACAAGGGCATCGGCTACGCCCTCGTTAGGCGGTTGGCGGAGCTAGGGCTCACGGTGGTTCTTACGGCCAGAGACAGCGGCCGCGGCCTCAAGGCGGTGGAATCATTGAAGATTGAAGGCCTTCATGTTCACTTTTTCTGCCTTGATATTTCTGATCAAAATTCCATCAATACATTTGTTTCATGGTTTAAACAAACTTTTGGAGTTGTGGATATACTGGTGAGTTCTTTTATAATTTTTCAATATATATATTGGCTATTTTAGATAATGCATCAAAAAAAAATATTGAAAATGGCATTTTGATTGTATACATTCATCATGTACGTACACTTGTAGTTGATAATTGGAGTGTTTAGGTGAGTATGGGACAAAATTAGAATTAACGTTAAAAAAATAACAACGGAGATTTATCAAAATATCATATCTACATTATATGTAGAGACAATAACATTGATTAATAAATGTTAATAATAATTAAATGATTGGTTTTAAAGTGAATCTTATTTTGATTCGGTGAACCGGCCAAATAATTATATATACTCCCGATGTTTCATAAAACTTGATGTTTTAGGTTTTACAATACAAATAAAAAAATAAAAAATGTGACAAAAATAAAAAATAAAAAATGCTAACCAGCCAGATTCTGGCTAGGCAGAATCTAATTTTTTGATAATTAATAAAACTGTATTGTTAATAAATTAATTATGTTAATTATTAAATGTTATGTTTTTACTATATTATCCTTATGTCATGAAATTAGTGATTTGTAATTAATTATTAAAATCACTCCAGAAGCGGATCGGAAAAAAGGGGCACAGCTTCATCTTCTTTTTTTTCTTCACTTTTTTTTTTTTTTTCTATCTTCGATTTCTTCTGAACTGAAGGGCATATAGAGTTGCCCTAATTATTATGGAGGGCATCAATGTAAATTTATTGAATAATTAGTGTTTTATTAATTAAATTAATTAATTATTAAAAATAATAAAAGATTCTGGCTAGCCAGAATCTGGCTGAAAATCACTACTCTAAGTTAATTATACTTTTCTAATATGTATTAATTTCTATCTCAATATAATCTATAGCCTATATATATATATATATATATATATATATATATATATATATATATATATATATATATATATCTCCTAAATTTCCTCAATATATTTATGGGGGAGATTGTATAAGGGTAAAATTGAGAGGAAGAGTTTAAAAAATGTAAAACATCAATTATATTTGCAACAAAATTAATAAGTTAAAAATATCAATATTTTTGAAACTAAAGGATTATAATTTTAGGCTGAATTTATAAAGAATTTTGATTTAAATAGGAAAGTAAGTTGAGATCTCTAGGAAGGAACAAATTAGTTTCCATATTCTCATGTCATGAGTCAAAATTGTTAATCATAATTAGTAACATCTATAGCTCGTGAATATTAGTCGATTGATTAAATACAAACAACTTGATGAATATTGTATATGTTAAAATAATAAAACAAAAAATATTGTTAGCTTGAAAAATGATTATAGACTTATAGTAAAACTATATATATGATACATACCGAATCAATAATTAATTATACCTAACTAAGTAGGTTTATAAATCATTAAACCAAATGGCTTATTAAACTACAATTTGAATTAATTTAATTTTGGATTTCGCATTTTGTTTTGTCATATTGAACAAATTCCACAACAACCTTCAAACATCATACATCAAATATAGAATTCATTATATATATATATATATATATTGTTTAATATATTTTAATTGAACTTCAAATTCATGTAATATAGATTATAGATTAAAAAAGTGTTTTCTAATTTCTTCTCAAATCCAAATTAATCTATATATCTATACAAATTTTCTCAAGATTGACCACCGACACCACAACTAACCAACACATATACACACCTTAATTTATACTTAACTAAATAAAAAATCTATAGCACACGGCTTGACCAAAATTATTACTGTAATAAATACAATAATACTAATTTGAAAAGTCTTTTTCTACTTAAAAAATAAAAAATCTTGTAGACCTTTCTAAATCAGGAAAGTTGAATATTGTCAAATCGATTCTTCCTCAAGCCAAAAATGGATCGGTTACATCATGGACTTAAGTTATATGAATGCATTAAAGAAATAGCGTACCAATAATTTTATTTAATTTATAATCTTGAACTATATACACTTCATTTCTCTTTTTCTTCTGCTTTGCTGTTTGTTTTTTTTTTTGCTTCATTTAATATTCGCCCTCTCAAAAAACGTAACGTAATGATGATATTAATTATACAAATCGTCTTATTTATTTATTTATTTATTGATAGATAAACAATGCGGCTGTGTCGTTCAACAATATATACGAGAACTCGGTGGAGCAGGCGGAGACGGTGGTGAGAACCAACTTTTACGGCCCGAAAATGCTGACTGAGGCCCTTCTGCCAGTCTTCCGCCGCCAATCCACGGCGGCGGCTCGGATTCTCAATATCAGCTCAAGGCTTGGATTATTAAATGTGAGTAACCCCTTTTTTATTTATTTATTTAATATGATCTGTCAATGGGAGTACAAAAAAATGATCTGCCAATGGAGATTTTTATTACATGTTTATTTGGGCCACATTATTATTTCTTTTGAAATATATATAAACATATATGAAATAAATTCGTAAAATATTTTGAGCTATATATATTGAGGAAATATTCGTGAGAAATTTCGAAGAAAGTGGCTCTTGATAAAAACTTTCAAAATCAAAAAATAATTTAATTAGTGGCAATCGCTAAAAAAAGCCATAACTTGAATATGACTAAAAGCAATTATCTAACCCTTTTTTTTAGTTGACAAAGTGGTCTCAAATCCGAGATGTCTCCTTTTAAGTTTTAACTATATATATATTTTTGTTGGATGCAGAAGCTGAAGAATCCAAAATTAAAAGCAATGCTTCTGGATGAAGAAAATCTATCAGAAAGTAAAATCGAAGGAATGATGAATTTATTTATTGAAAATGTGAAGAATGGGACATGGAAAAGCAATGGATGGCCCCATGTTTGGACTGATTATGCAGTTTCTAAATTGGCTCTAAATTCATATTCCAATATTTTGGCCAGACGTTATAAAGAGCAAGGCCTAATTGTTAATTGCTTTTGCCCTGGCTTCACTCAGACCTCCATGACCGGTGGCAAAGGCTTGCACACCGCCCATGCCGTGGCCGCGATCGCTGCTCACCTCGCCTTGCTCCCGCCGGAGGATCTGCCCACCGGGAAGTTTTTTGTCGTAGAGAAGAGCAATGTTGCTTATTCAAAGTTGTAATGATAAAAGTTTATTACAAGTTGGAGATCTTTTTAATTTGTATCCTAGGTTTTCATTTTATTTTATTTTTGCGGTAATTGTCTTGCATCAGTTGTGGCATCTTTTTTTTTTTTTAAACTGTAATATAATGAATTTATTACTAAGTCTTGTATTGCACACTCTCTCTTTTTAGTTCCTCTAGTTTCAAAATGACAAAATAATGTACATATATGCAAGTATAATTATAAATTAAATATAGAAAAGATCTCCACTTATATTCATTATAAATACACAGGGATATACATCATGAGTTCCGCTCACCTACATATGGGTATGTTTGACCAAATTAAAATATATATATATATATATATATATATATATATATATATATATTAAATAACCAAGACAATAGAACATGAATAATAGAAGTTTTCTCTACTTCCAAAGGAATACTAGCTCACATTCCAGTTAAAATTGCTTTTACTGGTTCAAAGTCTACACAGACTCAATGGAATATTCAATCTTCTCTAAATTGTAATATCAACGTAGCAGCATAGTCTATATTTAAGATACAATGTCGCAAAACTTGAATAGATTCAACTTATACGCTGAATTAGTAAAGGGAATAGCATAGTATACGTCGACGTTGACAAGTAGTGTTGAACAAAGATCAGCTTTTCACGCTCCCGAAGAATCTGGAAAGTGGCAAAGGTCCGCCAGCCTCTTCTTCATCCTCACTGCTCGAGTGCTTTGATCTTGAACGGCGCTTTTTCTCTTTCTTGCTCCTCTTTGACCTGGACTTTGATCGCTTTGATTCTCTCTCATCATCATCGCTGCTAGCTGTTTCTGATGAGGAGCTCGAACTAGAATCTGAAGATCTCTTTGAACGCTGCAATGGAGTACCGAGAGTTTACTAAATAGCATTCACAGTGAGGTGCTACAAATTTAATTTAAAAAAAAAAAAAATCAACCTTCGTCTCCACATTATACCATGAAAATCGAGGTGCAGAGGGTTATAGCAACTAGTATATGATTGCAATAGAATCAGCCCTTCAGTAACATTGCAAGAACTAAGATATGATTTTGACCCCATCAACACACTAAGAAGAACAGGAAACTTAAGATGACAGTTTCTAATTGGTAGCAGGTTTGCAATTATGCACAAAGTTTATGAGAACAAGTGCATAGCCAATTCAATATAAATCGCCACAAATATAAAGGCAACTTGCTTGCTCAGGAAACAGGAAAGAAACCTGGCATTTTATCCACCACCAGTTACCTCATTTATCGTTATTTTTCCTTGGGAGGGGGAAGCGATTGAGATTAAGAAGAGGAACCTACATACCCAAAAGAAAAGGGAGTCGAGATAATTACGATACTAAATGAAGTATCCCTTCAGTCAGAAAAGCACATTTGCTCAATGCCTAGATCTAAGAAGTGGAATGGCTGGTTCGAAGAGTTCTAGCACTGGACATGGACATGGACATGGTCTAATCCTATGTGAATTATAAACAGCATTTAGTTGCTTCCTACGACTTGCTTGGCATAAATGAGGCCAAGACTTTAAGACATTAACGTTGATGTCTTAAACTGTCTTGCATGAAATCATTCTCAGGTGGAATCGATTAGGAACAATGTGATAACTATTATTAAAAAGTAAGTGGAAGAAATGCTCACAAATTTAAACTTACTTTGTATTATTGCACTGATAAGGGTAAAGGTTGCTTGGTTAAACAGGATACCTGCCTATTTAATGGGCAGAACATTTGAGAAAAAGACTCAGGCCTTTACGTGAAAAGAGAAATAAAAAATCTAAAGAAAAAGCTGAAGCACTCAAATTGGGAATAATTAGTTCTACATTTTCCTTCATCAGTTGAATGTTTTTCCCATCTCTTATAGTCATTTGTTATGATGCTGTGTTTTAACATCAAATATAATTATGAACCATGGTAACATCATTGGTTGAACTACTTCTCAAACCTGTTAACCAGTCAAATCATAACCAGTAGGTCATCAATTAAACAAAACAGTACGATATCTAAACAAGAAAATGTGGTATGCACCTTCCGCTTCTTGCTGCTGTGTTTCTTTGAATCTTTGTCCTTCTTATCTGCAAAAACAGTACCAATAACATAAAAAAGCTATTATTTATGAGAGTACAGAAAAATCATTGCCCACTGAAATACTTACCCCTTTTGCGCTTGGATTTGCTGCTGGAGTGATTTTTCCCTTGTGCAAGTTTACGTGATCTTTCAGCATCTAGCTGAGCCCTATACTCTCTCATCATCTTGTCTTTATCTGCTTCCAACTCTCCCCTTCTCATTTCTTCCTCCTAGCAATTACACCGTTAGACTCCGACATATTTATGCTAAGAAGCTCGTTTAAGCTTGAACCACATGGATAGTACGGGTAAAAATAGAATGTGGTCAACTGACTGAGAATTTGCAAGGAATCTTGGATTGGGCCCAAATCGTGATCAGGGGAGGATTTGGATTATGAAAGAGACAAGAAATGCAAGCCTACAAGAACACAACCCCATAAATCACCTTTTGCTTCTTTTTGTACTCCTCCCATGTAACTGTATGAGAAGTTTTGAGACTTGCCAAACGAGCTGCGTGCCATTCTGGTGAATGAAATGAACCATCCACCTGCGACAGTCCTCATCAGAAAAAGTACAGACTAAACACATTGAAGTAGCAAAAGCAAAAGGAAGAATAACACTACTCCAAAAGAAGAAAAAAAACACAATCAAATATCTTGATCAATTGATAACTCAAGCAAATCCATAGTGGTACTAAATAGCATTACAGTTAAGTAAATTGTTCCTTTGAATGTAGAAATATGCTTAAAACTGAAGAATCGGAATGATGCACCAGTAATGCTAAGTGAAATTACCCTTTTGGTTCCAAGAAGAAAATAAACTGCACATCCAACTTTAGCAGTACAAAGAAATCAATCCCTTTCAAATAAAATTATAGGTTGGCAAAGCACAACTATACGATCGAAAAGAATCACTAGCTGAAAAAGGGATTATTTTCAACTTTGAAAAAGATGACCAAGAAAACAAAATGGGGTTTAATCAATTCACCAATACATCTTAGTCGATGTTTCCCACTTTCAACACGGTTTCCTGGAAAGTAACCCTTTTCCCATACGAAGGCAAAAGTTCATGCAACAAAAACCAAAACAATGGCACTTCAACAACCCATATTTCACTGCTTGAGAACGTTACCCATACAATAGTGCATCATCAATACAGCATGCATTTTAACTCCAGATATAGCATCAAAACTCAAAAGGTCTGATCTTTTAAGATTAACTCTCAACAAAGAAAACAAAAAACTGAATTTATCTGAAACCAAAACCCAACGAGCCTAAGCTGTTCTTAAACACACCCCAAACTCAGCAAACTTGAAAAAAAATAAGCAACAAATAAAGAGGCATTGCTCATAGCTTCAAGAATTCCAAAATCATATCAATCAGCCTAAAATGAACTCCCAATTCAGAAACAGATTCAAAAAGCCCGGAATCGAAGTGAAACCATTAAAACACTAAAAACCAAATTTATCAAGCTAATAGCAGTGTTCCAACACTCTTTCTCAGCATCGAGTGAAGCACCATACATTTTCACCATAATCCTCCGAATTAAATTCCAATAAATTCATGAATAATATTGCAAATTTTCAAGAAATTGAGCATCTCCGTAAACTTAATTTCCAAAAATCAAACATCTAAGAAAAAAAATCAAAACACGCGTTACAGTAAACAGTATGAAAGGGTACGAACCATGCCATCTTCAACCTCATCTGGCCCTCCGGAGCTCGAGCCAAGCCGAGCTCTTTGCATCGCTTTGTACGCTTGATTTTTCCCCATTTGTTCTAGTAAATTCTACAATTTTACCATATGATTCTCAAATTCGTAAGAATTTTGGGGAAAAAAAATTAAGATGACAATCATAAAAACAAAGAATCTGAAAATGATATTTATTGCATGAATTTATGGGGAATTATTGAGGAAGAAAATGGTGGTTTTGTTGCTGGTGCGTGGCTTGTGAGAGAGAACGAGGGTTGGAATTTGGGGACAGATTTAATATTATTATCTCAAATATCTCAAATAAAATAATATATATATATATATATATATATATATGTTAACAATAATGATAACAACACGTCAAAAAATAATAAAAATAAAAAATAAATATTTTTTAATGATTTATTTTTCGAGTGAATATCATGATTAAATCATTAAATCATTTATTTTTAAATGATTTATTATAAGCATGGCTCATAGGTTCGTGTTATCAATTACACATTCACAAAAGTAACGATCGTAGCAACATTATAGAAAAGTTGAAAATTTTATTAGGACAAATGCAATAATGAATTATAATAGGAATATATTATGAGAATTCATTTTTTAAAGGTAGAAAAAAAAGCTCTTAAATTTTGATTTTTTTATTTTGTCTTTTTATTTATTTTATTTTACTATATTCCTGCTATATATAAAAGGGTCACTCTCTTGTGCAGGAGACTGATGAGCCGGCCCATCAGACGGGTCAGCCCATTAACCCGGATCAAGCCCAGTGCCGAAAATTCAGCCCAAACTTAAAAAAAAAACAGGCAATTCAGAAACGCGAGAGAAAAAAAAAGATGAACTCGCAGCTGATGAATTGCCCTCATCACCGATCGCCATCACCGCCGCACCGAAGCTCACGACTACCGATCGACGACCAAATGGCGACATCATCTTCGACGATTTGATAGACATAGGTTGAAAAAATCTGATTTTGTTTCTTTTTCTCCAGCTCAATATATTTCAAGGTGAGTTTCGAGAATTCAATCAAATCTTTTTAATTGTGTAGATTTCAATTCTCAAATTAATTTTGTATATTCCAACACTTGCATCTTACAAAATTGGGGAATTTTGTGTGGAATTTGAAAATTGGAGTTGGAGGAAACTATTGCTTGTGATGGATGAAATCCAAGCTGCTTTGTTTTCTTTTCTCATTAAAATTGAGGCAATATGGAAGGGTTTGTGATTGTTGTTGCAATTTTATTTTCCAACTGGGGAGTTGAAGTTGAAGGTTTTCAAGTTGAAGATTTTTTTAGCGGGAATGAAACAAATGAACATTTGTTGGAATCTCTTTTATTTCTTATTTGGAATCTGTTGATAGAGTTGTTGATGCTTCACGAGATGTCGATTAAGATGATCAACACCATAAAGTTCGATGTTCTGATCATGAGACTTACAAATTCCTGCTAATGCAAATCATATGAAAATGATTTTCAATTTATCTCGGTGTTCCAAACTATGTATTACCTTTGGCCAATAATAACAGTGCTTTATCTACTGCTTTCAACCAATTATTAGTACTATATTTACAGACTTTTTCAATTTTGATTTGCTTATTAGTCAGTGATGCTCAAGCCATACTTGATGTTTCTCATATATTGTGGTCTTGTCTTAGATGAAAGAGACTAAAGATGGTACAAGGACAGATTCTTATCCAATAATTTTAAACATTGATGAGTTTAAGGTGAGGCCTCTAATGTGTATTTTGAGTATACTGACTTGATTGTTGACAAAGTGAATGTAAGAACTAATGGAAATTGGAATGTCTGGTTGGCTGCATGCAATCACAATTCTGAACTTCGATAATAGAAAAATGATCTTACTATGTGGTTGCAAGCTATTCTTGATAACTCAATGCTACTATGGTTTCGAGCTGGCTACAGATTGATTTGAGGCTTATTGGAACCTATACGTGATAATGATATCAAAACCTATTCCAGAACTGGAAGTTATGTGCATGATTAAGAATTTAAAGGTTTTATCAATTACAATCATGGCCTACTTTCAAAATACTCCCATGTATATAGTAAATGAAACTTTGTGTCGTTTCTCAGTTTTCTAAAATTGTTTCACGTTACATTGTGCAGAGCTTTAAAAGAGCAGAATTTTACAGGATGTGTTCCGCCAAAGTTTGCCAAATTTCGCCATCTTAAACACTTGTGAGATTTATTACTAAGTTCAAATCCTACTAGTCTTGAACTGCATTTTGGTCTATATATGCTCAAAAAAGCATAATCCAAATTATTGCTTTAAGTGATGAAGCTCCTCCTCAACTAGAATATTTTATTCTTGTTTTGTGTAGGGGATCTTAGTCGGAATTACTTTAATGGTTATGTACCTTCTGAGTGGGCTACAATGAGTTTGGTTGACCTGTAACTCCCTAGATCCTGGCTTCTGCTCCATTTTTATAATGCTTTGCAAATACTTAAAACTTGTAGAAATATGCATCTCATATGTTCTTATTTTTGTGGTTAAAATCTGCAGGTCCATTATGGGAAATAGATTGTCTGGTCCATTTCCATAGGTTATTACCAAAATGGCCTCTCTTGTCAACCTGTATGTTGCAATTCTCTTCTAGATTGTTTAACAGTCTTTATGTTTCTCTTTTGTTGCATGCATACAAACTGCCTGTAAAAGCCTAACAAATATCAACTATTAACCATTATTCTTTTATTTATGTTGTTTTTGTTTAAACTACAGTTTTCTGTTAAATCTGTTTCAAACTGACCTCGAGGATTTTATGTGTAGGAGTCTTGAAGGAAAACTCTATGGTCTCAAGAAGGAAGTTGCAACTCAAGATTTTTTGATCGAGGACGCGGATGTCTCCACATCATCTGTAAGCGTATTCGATCCTGCAAAAGCAAGAATCAAGGAAAGGAAAAAAAAGAATTAAGCGACAACTTGAGAAAGGTAGAAAGAAGAAGGGCAATAATGCAGCAAACTCAACTTAGTTGAATGAGTTTGACTCCAAAACTCCCAACCCTCGTTTGTTTTAGATGGATATCAGGTTGATACTTGTCTTCAATATAATTGATGCTTTTATGCATAATAAATGATACATTTTCTATTTATCTGATTCACATCTTTGATTCCATTTGCAGATACTTGGATTGGAGATTCTTCATTTTAATATACTTTAGGATATTTTAAGAGTTGTATTGGAATAAAATATTGATGAAAATTTATTATGTTGGAATTTTATGATTTTGGAATACTATTATGATGCAATTTCATTTCTTAGACATTCATTTATGATTTTTTTTCTTTAAGTTTTTCCAATGTGGAAATTGTCAACAATCTCGATCCAAAAATAACTTTGAAGATCATCCGTGAATCCTACAAAATCGATCATAGAGGATTAGTGCCTAGTATAGAACTTGTTTCCTTAATTATAGAATTTGATTTCTTTATGTACTTCCTTTTGTAATCAATATAAAGTATCAAGCAATAGAATACAATTCAGATTTTCGAATTCTCCTCAAACATTCAAATCGTCTGCCTAAGCTTTTCTTCATGTTCAATCTCAAAACTAACATGGTATCAGAGTAGTAGCGATCCTCACGGATCCTTGCTATTCTGTTTCATCATCTATTGTATCCCAACCCGTGTTCACCACGGCTGACGGAGACGGCGGCCTAGTAAATACACAACAACCTCAACCCGGGACTAAGGCTCTAGCACAACAACTGGCCACTCTTCTCTGACAATATAGCTAACAACATGTAACTGAAAATCAGCACTCCGAAAACAATCAAGGCCAAACAATCACAGTAAGTATCAAATTAAATGAATTCAATTATTTGTTATGGTCACGAATGATGCATCTCACCATTGGAGGAAGGGGTTACCTTAATCACATCACCGACCATCCTCCTTCCCCCAATTCCACTGATCCAACCTATACCAAGTGGTACCAAAATGATCTCACAGTGATCTCATGGATCATTCAAAATATGGAACCAACTCTAGCCAGCAACTATGTTCAATATAAAACTGCCGAGAGTTTGTGGAAAGGGTTAGCAACCACCTACAGTGTAAAAAGGGATTCAGCACAAATCTTTGAGTTAACAGTTCAAGTCAACAGTATCAAACAAGGGCAAGGAACCATTGAGAATTTTTACAGCACACTACAGAGGAATTGGGCAAAAACTGATGAAAGCCAGCCCAATCCGATGGAGTGTGAAAAGGACATCGGGACTTACCAGCGGCTGTAGTTATAAATAAGATTGTTCCAACTCCTGGCCGGAATCAGTGAGAAATACGAACCTGAGTGACACGATATACTGAAGTTGGACCCTCTACCAAATGCAGAGGCAACATACGCCTTAATCCGGTGAGGACTAGCTTGGTGAGGGCTCTGGGGACCAGAGCTAAATGGTATTTCAGAACAAGGGCTCGGTAGTGGGTTGATAGCCCACCACGACAGCAAGGCGATTAACATAGCGGCGAAAGGGTTTTGGCCTCCATCTCACCGGTCAGGCCAGCCCAAGAACGACGGTGGCTCATCATCCCGGGACAAGGTCGATAAGTCCAAACTCAAATGCTCCCACTGTGGTATGAACAAACATACAAAGAAGACGTGTTTCAAATTGGTCGGCTATCCGGAGTGGTAGGAGGATAACCACAAACCGTCCAAGGACAACCGAGGTAAAGCTTCCATCACGGTGGGTAACTCAGAGGTCACCGGCACCCTGATCAAAAATAATGGTGAGGGGCGGAGCAGCGGCAGTAGTGGATCGGAGGGGATGGCAACAACGGCTAGGATTTCTAGCACAGAAGGGGGCGGGTCAAATAAAGGGAGAAGAGAAGAGTATGACATTAACTTTGAAGGTACTGGGTCGGGTCAAGTGATGACCGACCCATCTGACTCTCTCAATCTTCATTACTCTAATTTATATAATAGCTCTTTAGCACATGCCCATGTTACAAGCAGTAGATCTCAAGAATCAAATAAAAACTCGGAGTGGATATTTGATTGTGGTGTTATTGACACAATGACCTACGACGCCTCTGACATTTGTGCACCATCCAAGCCAAATAAAACCCATGTTCAAACGGCTAGTGGTGAAATTACACCTGTAACTAGAGCTGGCACTGTGGCCATTTCACCTACTCTCCGAATTTCAAATTGTTTATATATTCCTGCTCTGTCTCACAAATTATTGTCCATCAGTCATGTTATAAAGGAGCTTAATTGTACTGTGCTAATGTATCCTACTTTCTGTGTGTTACAGAATATCAGGACGGGGGAGATCATTGGACGTGGCATGGAGCGACGGGGACTGTATTACGTTGATGAGATTGCTCAAAAAGGTACGGTGATGCTGACTACCGGAATAGCCTCCCACACAGCTTGGCTTTGGCACCGCCGACTTGGGCATCCGTCTGCGGGTTATCTCAAAATTCTATTTCCTAAGTTATTTTCCTCTTCAGGTTTGTATTGTGAGACATGTGTTTTGGCAAAAAGCCACAGACAAACATTTAAACCTAGCAATACTCGTGTGTCGTCTATGTTTTCTTTAGTACATTCTGATGTTTGGGGCCCTGCACCTATGATAGGTGGTCAGGGGTTTACGTATTTTTTACTATTCATAGATGATCACACACGTATGACTTGGGTTTATTTTTTGCGCCATAAATCAGAAGTTTTTTCAAAATTTTCACATTTTATACTATGATTCAGAACCAGTTCAAAACCAATATCCAAATTTTGTGATCTGATAACAGGGGAGAATTTGTGAATTCTTCTATGACTAAATTCTTCCACGATAACGGATTAATTCATCAAACCACTTGTCCCCACACACCCGAACAAAATGGGTTAGCAGAGAGGAAAAATAGAATTATTCTTGAGATTAAACGAGCTTTGCTCATTGAGTCTTGGGTGTCGTCCCATTTTTGGCCAGAAACGGTTGCTACAGTAGTATACCTCTTAAACCGATTACCCACAAAAAGCCTTGACCTCCAAACTCCTATTCAGTGTCTTTCCACACTTGCACACATTCATGTCCCTCTTACCTTAAAACCCCATATCTTTGGTTTCTCTGTGTTTGTCCATCTACCCAAGCACACACACACCAAACTGGATCCTTGTGCAGTAAAATGTGTCTTTGTCGGTTATGGCATTAACCAAAAAGGTTATCGCTGTTATGATCCAAAGTCTCATCGCATGTTCACTACCATGAACTGCGACTTTCTTGAAACTGAATTTTTCTATCACCACCACCTTAGTGGTCAGGGGGAGAGTCCTAAAGTTGACCTACTAAGCTGGTTGCCAAATCCAAGCAGTCCACTGGAAGCAGTTCTAATAGAGACACTTAACCGTACCGTTGAGACAGTTTCTGAAACGTCTTTACAGTCTACCGAACTCAGTGAACCAGACAGTGCTCCTCCCAACCTGGTATCTGAGGTAAGAGATTCTGAAGCTGATCCCATTTCTGAAACTGATCCCATTTCTGGAACCATTTCTGATTCCAGTTCTTTTGATCATGCTGACCGTTCTATTTCAGAAAGTTCTGATTTAACTAATCATAAGAGTCCAAAAACCATAAGACAAGATACATGGTGGTATGTTTTACCTCCTCGAAGCAACATGGGAATTCCGCCAAAACGATATTCTCCAGAAAGAATTGCCAGAAAATCCAGATACCCAATTGGGAACGTTGCTAAGGAAAATCTCACAAGCTTAGCAGCAACTTTCCAAACAGCATTGTATGAAGAAGAGAACCTACCATGAACAGTTAAAGAAGCCTTCCAGTCCAAATAGTGGACAAATGCAATGAAGAAACAGATGGATGCTCTTAACCGAAATAGCACGTGGGAGAAATGCGAGTTGCCACAAGGAAACAGACCAGTAGGATGCAGGTGGGTCTTCACTATTAAGCGGAAACCTAATGAGTCAATTGAAAGATACAAAGCTCGGTTGGTTGTAAAAGGATATACGCAGACTTATGGAGTGGATTACTCAGAGACATTTTCTCCAGTAGCCAAGATGAATACAGTGAGAGTATTACTCTCAATTGCTGCGAACCACGATTAGACACTCCACCAATTTGATGTCACTAATGTCTTTCTTCATGGAGAATTAAAATGAGAGGTATATATGGAAGTTTCACCCGGTTTTGAATCAGAGTTCAGAGACAGGGAAGTATGTAGATTGAAGAAAACACTCTATGGGCTCAAACAAAATCCAAGGGCCTGGTTTGGGAGGTTTACCAGTGCTATGAAGAGCTATGGGTTTCGATAGAGTAACTCAGATCATACGTTATTCTTAAATAAATGAGGAAGTCTCATCACCTGTCTGATCATTTATGTGGATGATATGATCATCACAGGCAGTGACACAGAGAAAATTGACAACCTAAATAAGAATTTGTTCTTGGAATTCGAGATGATGGATCTGGAAGCTCTCAAGTACTTCCTCAGCATTGAAGTCGTTAGATCAGCTAAAGGGATCTT
Organism: Perilla frutescens; assembly: GCA_026008535.1. Taxonomy (NCBI): domain Eukaryota; kingdom Viridiplantae; phylum Streptophyta; class Magnoliopsida; order Lamiales; family Lamiaceae; genus Perilla; species Perilla frutescens. Next base: position 44,084,709 of record BRKX01000010.1, on the reverse strand, counting down.
CATTTGCCAGAAAAAATATACTCTTGACCTCCTTACTGAAACTAGAATGCTCGACTGCAAACCAGTTGATACTCCTATTGCAGTAAACCATAGGTTGCAGATTGTTGAGAGGGCTGAAACTGCAGATCGAGAACAGTATCAATGACTGGTAGGGAAGCTCATTTATCTTTCCCACACCAGACCTGATATTGCTTATGCAGTCGGAGTGGTTAGTCAGTTCATGCATAAACCACATGTTGATCATATGGATGCCGCTCTCAGAATCGTGCGATATCTCAAAGGCCCTTATGGATATGGATTATTTTTTGGAAAGCATGGGGACTCAAGGATATATGGTTACACTGATGTTGATTGGGCAGACAATCCTATGGATAGAAGATCCACGGCCAGATACTTTACCTTTGTTGGAGGTAATTTGGTCACATGGAGAAGCAAGAAATAAAAGGTGGTAGCTCTATCCAGTGCTGAAGCAGAATTTAGTAGGATTAAGAGCGGATTGATGGAAGTTCTGTGGCTACAGAAATTGTTAACAGAAATTGGTTTTATTCTGGATCAGTCATGTTAGTTGTTCTGCGATAATAAAGCATCCATTAGTATTTCTGAAAATCCAGTCCAACATGACCGAACAAAACATGTTGAGGTGGACAAACATTTCATCAAAGAAAAATTAGAGGCTGGAATCATTGATCTTCCATTTATTAGGTCTGAGGATCAACTTGCAGATATCCTAACCAAGGCCGTGAATTCAAGGAGTTTTACAAGAATACTCGACAAGTTGAGTATTAGAGATCCCACTACTCAACTTGAGGGGGAGTGTCAACAATCTCGGTCTAAAAATAACTTTGAAGATCATCCGTGAATCCTGCAAAATCGATCATAGAAGATTAGTGCCTAGTATAGACCTTGTTTCCTTAATTATAGAATTTGATTTCTTTATGTACTTTCTTTTGTAATCAATGTAAAGTATCAAGCAATAGAATACAATTCAGATTTTCGAATTCTCCTCAAACATTCAAAACGTCTGCCCAAGCTTTCCTTCATGTTCAATCTCAAAACTAACAGAAATAAACATCTACTCATTAGGTGGAATGATTTGTGAAATTTTAGCTTTAAAACTCGAATCAACTTGCAAGTGAACAAGCAAATGTAGTACAGGGTGAAACGAGGTTGAATCCACAAGGAAAAAGGAAATTAAATAAGCACGTACTATGACATCGGCTCCTATTTGTTATCTAGACGACGGAAATGATAATTGCTTGATTTAAAACTAACTAAACAATAAAGCAAAGTAAATAATTGCAATTAACAAATAAATTGGGCAATTAACGAAAGGAACACTCTCGGGGTTGGTTTTATTGGATTAATTAACACAAAATCTAATTATAATGGATGCTTAATTTCCAATTCAAGATTACCAAGGTGATCTCAAATTTATTCTATATCTCCTCTCGAAACATATAGAATATGGGGCACATGCATAGGATTATTGTCTCCAATTAATACCTAAGTGTGCTTACCAAGAGCACCAATGATCTATGCCTCAACAACTATCTCAAACCTCTCGATTTTGTTGATAATTGCTCTTTGAATTCTAGGATCCTATGTTGAAGCTCATCTCTAGAATTTTGAATCAACATACATAATCATGCTAATTAATTATCATTTAGTTCTCACCAATCAACAATACATAACTCCCATACATAACAAGAATCCAAAGCATAATCAAGAACCATTAAACATCCAAAATAAACATCATTTATATCTCATAATCCAAATAAAACCAATACCTAAGAGTACTAAAGATTTAGCTTCTCATAATTATATGGGTAACTAAAATATCTACAAGAAGGAACATGATTTTAACAAAATTAAAGAACAAAAGAACCCGGATGGATGTTTTGGCCTTCAAATCTTGCTTCAACTTTGTTCTTCTTGCCCAATCTTCAATTCCATTTCTTCTCTCTTCTTCTCCAAGTATTTCTCTCTCTAAAAGTGGCTAAGGGTGGAATGGAATGCCCTAATGTCGAATTGGGTTTGGTTTATATAGTGGAGAAATAAAAGAATTAAAAAAAATAAAAAATGGGAAAAAAAGATGAAAAAATCAGGAATTTAGTGCACGGGGTGCGACCACGGAGGTCACGCCTCCTTCTTCTGGCGCGGGTCGCGCCCCGTAACTGACTTTTAGGGCCTCTGTGTCGACATCCACTCGCGCCGCTACTGTGCACGGGTCGCGCCGCGCGTTGAACTGGTCAGATCATGCCAAACGGCGCGAGTGAGCACTCGGGTCGCGCCGTTTGGCGCAAGTGAGCTGCTCGGGTCGCGCCTTCGTCCCTGCTCCGACACCTCTCACGGTTTTGCTTCGTTCTCTCTCGTTTCTTGTCCGATTGAGGTGATTCAACTTGCAGAGTGCTCCTAATTCGATCCTCTATCTTTATATGGTCTTGAATCCCTCAAAATGTCTTTTAATTATCCTCCATTTTCTGTACAACTCAAACAAGAAACAAAACTTTCAAGTCGGGAGGTTAAAAGTGCAATTTGGGTTAAAACACATGTAAAACTATACAATTAACTTCATTTAAACCTCAAAATATTATGTTAAAACACCACTCATCAACTCCCCCAAACTTAAAAGATTGTTTGTCCCCAAACAATGAAGAAAAGAGAATAATGTTTAAATGATGAAATGCGGATAAAAGGATGTAAATTGCTTCAGAGATTCAAAACACATATTTGTACATTCAAGCATGATATTCAAATATCGAAAAGCCTTGACAAATTATAAAATACATGGTCAAAAGAACTTGTAACCTCTCTATGATATAAGATCACTCATCACTCAAGTGTTTAGGCTATAAGTGTATACACTCAAAATCAAGTCATACGAGAAGTCTACCATAGGCTTGTAATGTGTCTATTCTCTCTACTACCTATGTGTGCTTTCAAACAAGAATCATTAAGGGCTTTTTCAAGGTTGTAATGAAGGCTCTTTGGTAAGGTGGGAATTGTTTGGCTAAGTAATTCAATTAAGAATTAATCCTCAATAACCCAAATATCCATAGTAACCAAGTAGAACTACACAAGCACTCTTCCACCTTCCAAGCTTTCACAAAATCTCAAAGTCTAGAAATTTTGTCATGATAAACAATATTACTTCCCTTTCTTGCTCTTTTATTTCAATGATAAAAATGTGAACACATCATTTTGTTTTCTTTTTCTTTTCTTTTTTTTCAACTTTTCTCTCTCTTTTTTTTCTTTCAAGGTGTTTATTTCAATTTTTTTTTTCGTCAGAGCTAAGAAGGGTCATTTGACATTTTCGTCTCCAAATACTCTAAAATGCAATTTTCATTTCAAGCACTCCAAACTTCACACAAATATCAATATTCATCACTACTCATTCCCAACCCAAGGCAAAATAATAAATGCAGTCTCGCGGCTCAAATGGGCTAACAAGGGATTATAGTGTGGAAGTGGTAAGATTTGGATAGAGTAGGCTAGACAAAATATGGCCTTAAATCCTTTTCGAGTCATCAAGCACACTGTTCCAATCTCGAGTTAGACACAATGCAAGTTCTAGAGACAATTCAAGTATGCATGATTACCACACAAGCAAGGAAAAGATTGTAAAAATAAAGCAATCTTTGGCTCAAAATCTCACATGGGCTCAACCAAGATCAAAAGGTAATACAATTAATTATTTATCAAGGCAAATATCAACAAATCATAACATGCTTTCATGTCATTTTTTCAAATAAAACCATCTCGTCATAAGCAACATAACAACCCAATCCACACTTCAACCATTTTCAACCACAAGTCTCCACAAGATCAACAACCAAATCAAAAACCACCGATTATTGAAAGCAAGTAAACATGCAAACAAACTAAAAATTTTAAAATTTTACTAAAATTTTAATGCAAACTACATGCGATGCAAAATAAAAAACAAACAAAAAGGAGTTCAAAATAACCACACTTCTCCCTCCCCCAAACTTATTCGGAACAAAGTACTAATAAGTTTGAAAAAGAAGAAGTGGTTTATTTTGGACGGACTTACAACCGTCAAGACGGGTTTGGTGGCACTTGACACCACCTTAGAACTCTTTCTTTCTTTCTTTGAGGCTTAGAAGTCAAATTCGGATCAAAGATTCTATAATACTCTTTGGGCATCTCCTCTTCTTTCCTCGCTTTCATGTTCTCAATTCGTGGCTTTATCTCTTGGACCACCTTGGATTCTTCAATGCTCTTAAGATCATCATTTTTTATAGCTTTTCTCCTCATGGAAATAGGGAACATGGCTCTTGACTCATGCACTCGAAGGATAAACTCACATTTCTCCATATCTATCAATGTTCTCCCGGTGCTCAAAAATGGTCTCCCCAAGATAAGAGACACATTTTTGTCCTCTTCTATATCAAGCACCAAGAAATCAATTGGGAAGATAAATTTATCCACTTTCACTAGTACATCTTCTAAGATTCCCTTCGGATAAGTCAAAGTGTGATCTGCCATTTGCAAGCAAATACTCGTTGGCTTGAGTTTCCCAATGTTGAGTTTCTTGAAGAAAGAAAGGGGCATGAGATTAATACTTGCACCAAGATCACACAAGGCATTCCCAAAGAACTTCTCCCCAATACCACAAGGGACGATGAAACTCCCCGGATCCTTGAGCTTTGGTGGCAACTTCTTATGAATAATTGCACTAAATTCCTCCGTGAGGCTCACAATCTCATGATCCTTTAACTTCTTCTTATTTGCTAGCATTTCTTTGAAAAACTTGGCATAATTTGGCATCCTTTTCAAGACTTCCACAAGTGGGGTATTGATGTGAATTTTCCGAAACATCTTCAAAAATTTGGTAAATTGTCCCATCATGGTATCCTTTTTCAATATTTGAGGATAAGGTATGGAAATAGGAATGGGAGCTAGGGGTGCCGATGACAGCTTACTTGAAGCATCCTCAACCAATTCCTTTGCTTTTCTTTTTTCATTATCTTTTTCACCTTGGGAATGTTCACATTCAACTTCCAAAAATTCATCACATGACATTTTTGACCCATCAAAAGTTTTCAAACTCATCACGGATATAGCTTTGCATTGCTCTGGACTTTGTTGCGGTTGTTTTCCCACTACAACCTCCAATCTATCCATTCTCTTCTCAATCACATCCATTCTTGTTCCAATGGTATCCACTCGTGCTCCAATCATGTCCATCTTACTTTCAAGCTTCTCAAAGCGAACTTGGGACTCTCCCATATATGTCTCCATTTTATCCATGAATGCTATCAAAAGATTATCCATCTTGGGATTATTTTCATCATCAACCATGACATTAGTTATGACAAAGTTGGGTGGAGATTGACAAGCACCATTAGGATTACCATAAGGAACATTTGAATAATGTTGTTGGACTCCTTGATTGTAGTGATTTTCTCCTTGAACACTTTAGTTTGGGCAGCCATTGTTGCTCCATTGCTCGACATATTTCATCGCTTCAACTCCTTGGATTTGCTCATTCCTTGAGCTCGATGAAGAATGGGTGATGGCTTCAATCTTTTTATTGAGAATTATCATTTGGGCCGTCAAGATTGACAAAGGTTTGGTTTCGGATGTAGGATTCACATTCTTCAAGTGTTGCACTTGTTGTCTCTCCACGGGCCATTGATAGGAATTCGTGGACATGTCCTCAATAACTTTCATGGTATCATCGGGCCCTTTTCCTAACAATGAGCCACCCGATGCGGCATCTAATAGTCTCTTCATATCTTGATTTGTTCTATTATAAAATATGCACACTTGGTGGTCAATACCAAACCCATGAGTAGGACACTTCCTCAACATTTCAAGAAATCGTTCCCATGCATCATTAAAACTCTCATCATCTCATTGGCGAAATTGTGTGATCTTACCTTTCAACTTCAACATCATACTCGGAGGGAAAAATTTATGTAGAAATTTTGAAACCAAATCAGCCAATGTTTCAATAGATCCAACTCTCAAACCTTGATACCATGTTCATGCTTTTTCTTTAAGAGAAAATCAAAAAAGTTGGAGGTGTATTGCGTCATCCGGGACTCCATTGAGCTTCACGGTCCCACACACTTGTAGAAATTGATTAATGTGCTCATTTGGATCTTCATCGACTCCCCCACCAAATTGATTTTGTTGTATCATTAAGATTAATTCGGGCTTCAATTCAAAGTTATTGGCTTCAATTCTTGGCCCATTCATCACTCTTTCATTTACAATGGGTTGGAGCATGTTTCTAATGGGCGGTTGCTACACTTGAACCTGGACATCTCGTTGCTCATTCAATCTTTGTTGTATCTCCTCAAATTGTCTTTGTAGACGACGAACAAGACCTTCGTTTTCATCTCCCATGACTATTTCTCTTTTTTCAATCTCCCTTTATCCACATGAAATAATAACATCACGTTCAAGGAGTGCTCTCCTATACCGTGTGATCATGCACTACCTTCAAAGCACCAATAACAAAAAGTGAAAAAAAAAATAATGTCTAAATTAACAATAACAACCTTATCATAATAGCACAAATTTAAAACACTAATTCCCTGGCAACGGCGCCAAAAACTTGATGTGTGAAATTTTAGTTTTAAAACTCGAATCAACTTGCAAGTGAACAAGCAAATGTAGTACAGGGTGAAACGAGGTGGAATCCACAAGGAAAAAGGAAATTAAATAAGCACGTACTATGACATCGGCTCCTATTTGTTATCTAGACGATGGAAAGGACAATTGCTTGATTTAAAACTAACTAAACAATAAAGCAAAGTAAATAATTGCAATTAACAAATAAATTGGGCAATTAAGGAAATGAACACTCTCGGGGTTGGTTTTATTGGATTAATTAATACAAAATCTAATTATAATGGATGCTTAATTTCCAATTCAAGATTACCAAGGTGATCTCAAATTTATTCTATACCCCCTCTCGAAGCATATAGAATATAGGGCACATGCATAGGATTATTGTCTCCAATTAATACCTAAGTGTGCTTACCAAGAGCACCAATGATCTATGCCTCAATAACTATCTCAAACCTCTCCATTTTGTTGATAATTGCTCTTTGAATTCTAGGATCATATGTTGAAGCTCATCTCTAGAATTTTGAATCAACATACATAATCATGCTAATTAATTATCATTTAGTTCTCACCAATCAACAATACATAACTCCCATACATAACAAGAATCCAAAGCATAATCAAGAACCATTAAACATCCAAAATAAACATCATTTATATCTCATAATCCAAATAAAACCAATACCCAAGAGTATTAAAGATTTAGCTTCTCATAATTATATGGGTAACCAAAATATCTACAAGAAGGAACATGATTTTAACAAAATTAAAGAACAAAAGAACCCGGATGGATGTTTTGGCCTTTAAATCTTGCTTCAACTTTGTTCTTCTTGCCCAATCTTCAATTCCCTTTCTTCTCTCTTCTTCTCCAAGTATTTCTCTCTCTAAAAGTGGCTAAGGGTGGAATGGAATGCCCTAATTTCGAATTGGGTTTGGTTTATATAGTGGAGGAATAAAAGGATTAAAAGAAAATAAAAAATGGGAAAAAAAGATGAAAAAATCAGGAATTTAGTGCACAGGGCGCGACCACGGAGGTCGCGCCTCCTTCTTCTGGCGCGGGTCGCCCCGTAACTGACTTTTAGGGCCTCTGTGTCGACGTTCACTCGCGCCGCTACTGTGCACGGGTCGCGTCGCGCGTTGAACTGGTCGGATCGCGTCAAACGGCGCGAGTGAGTACTCGGGTCGCACGGTTTGGCGCGAGTGAGCTGCTCGGGTCGTGCCTCCATCCCTGCTCCGACACCTCGCACGGTTTTACTTCGTTCTCTCTCGTTTCTTGTCCGATTGAGGTGATTTAACTTGCAGCGTGCTCCCAATTCGATCCTCTATCTTCCTATGGTCTTGAATCCCTTAAAATGTCTTTTATTTATTCTCCATTTTCTGTACAACTCAAACAAGAAACAAAATTTCCAAGTCGGGAGGTTAAAAGTGCAATTTGGGTTAAAACACATGTAAAACTATTCAATTAACTTCATTTAAACCTCAAAATATTATGTCAAAACACCACTCATCATGGAACATGATACGTTCTTATGATTCTTAAAATGAAATTACTTAAATTATACATTTCTGTATCTCAATTGATACATTTAGGCCGAATAAATGATACTTTTCCACAACCTAATGTTACTTTTTTTGAACATGTGATACTTTATAACTTAAAAAATGATACTAACATTATTTCTGAAAACAAATTTATTTTTCCTTAAATGCAGGTTATGGACATTATTGAATGAACATAATTCAAGTTAATTCTGAAGCAGTCACTGTTGTTTAATAATAAAGAAAATGTCTATTTTATACAAAATTTATTCCATAAATAACATCTTAAATGATACAAAATTTAAAATACAATGATACTAACCACTATTCCATTAATTCCAATTCAATAATCACAATCCATTCACCATTACAAAAACCACACATAAACTAAGCACATAATTTAGCTCATACAATCATCTCCAAAGACAAACAAGTTCATGTTTAAAACATAACCAAATCCCAACATATAACAAATCCCCAGCCACCAAATGAAAGCACACAAACAGTTGTCCCAGTGTATCAAATATCCAAACATCAAGTCACGACATCTCAAGTATCCAAATATAAATACACAATTCTCAATCATTTCTTCTTTCTATTCATGAATCCAATGACCGACTTATGGAATTCAAATCTCAAGTCATTTGTGCCTGCAAGAGCGATACGAGCACAATATAGTCTTCAGAGCTTCCTTCGACCATAAGACTGCAAACCGAGAAATAAAGTTAGAAACATGCAAATGACAATCACAGACACAACATTACAATAACATCAAAAAGTATAAAAAAACATGCACTTCACATAAATATATTACCTCTCAACTTGTCCTTTGACTTTCTTCCCAGAAGACGATTGAGCTTTCTTCGAATGACTGCTCTCTTCACCAAGAGAATGATCAAGTAGAACCTTTTTTCCACTTCTTGCACTTTTTCGCCTCCCCGGATCTCAAAGAAAAAAACACAAAATAAAAAAAATCATGCACTTGTCTATAAAGAACAATAATTAAAATCAAAATACAAAATAAAACTAAATCATAAAATACATTTTCATATACCTGATTGGAGATTTCCCTTCAACAACTTTCTTGAACTTCTTTTTCACCTCAACGTCAGACTGGTCGATGCAGCATGGGAAGTGGCCTCATCAAACATCTTTAGGATGACATTTACACCTTTGGAGTCTTTCTGCTTCTTGGTCAGTTTTTTTTTCACAAACACAACTAATATTTGATACTATCATGCATAACAATTGATACTGGTCAGCATACAGAGTGATATTACACTACACACAAATAAGATATAGACATATAAACCAATATCAGTAACTAAACAACTGGATTTTAACACTTACAAAACATATCAAACTAGTAGCATGCCAATTAATACTCAACCCACACATGCACACATAAAAGCAACATACTATGCAACACAATACTTCAAATTTAATACATACATGCATATCAAATGGTACAATTCAGTTTCTAATGTGATACTCAATAGGCACAAGTAAAAGTGCACACACATACAAACATAAAATAAATTCTGACCTAGAGTTTGATACTTATAAACATCTCATCTGGTACTGATCCGCATGAAAATTGATATTTCATACACAAATGCACACATAGTCCAATAATAAAAGAGATAAAACAAGCTAGACTGGATCCTAAACACATAAATATACCATCTAAAAACAACATATAAGAGACAAAAATTATGAACAATGTGATACATGTTTCTACTTCAATTGGTACTAATATGCATGCTGAATGATACTTAAGATGATAATTCATATTACTTGTATAAAATTTCAAATTAAGTAGTTAAATCAACACATAAGATGGTACAACTGAGTTTTCAATGTGATAGTCAATACTGACAAGTGAAAATGCACACAAACACACAGCCAAATATGTCCTAAAATTCAGATACTTACAAGTATCTCATTTGGTATTAATCATCAGTAACATTGATACTCCATACACAAATGTAAACAATTCAAACCAAGACAGAGGTAAAAAAGATCTAGACTGAATCCTAAACATATAAACATACCATGTAAACCAACACATAATATACAAATACTAAAACACAGCGTGATACCTTTTTCTACCTCAAATGGTACTCATAAACATGTTGAATAATGCTTAATATGATAATTCATATTATTTGCATAAAATTTCAAATTAACTAGTCAAATCAACATCTATGAACATTTGATAAAAACAAAAAACACAAAAAAACCACATAAAAAACAAATCAGATACAAAATTGAACATCAGTTTGATACTTATTTTGAATTCTACTGGTACACATAAAGAAACATTCATATTAATTATATTTCCTACAATACAACTCAATAAAACACGAAAATAAGCATCTCTGGATATTTAATTAATACAAAAACCAAAAGCAATACGAAGACTAAAATATGAAAAACTAACCGAACCATTAAGGCATATAAACATATCACTTCAAAATCTGATACTTGTTTCTACATCAATTGATACTCATTATCATTTTAACTGATACTTAACATAATAAAAACAGATACTTTTTTCAATTAAAAATTATAAACAACTAAAAATTCATACTACTCACATTTAACAGATATATATCAAGTTTGCATTTTAATTATAGATCAATTTACATAAATTACATGTGTTGTGTACAGCTATAGTCAGTGTCATCAATATAATTCTCCAGACACCTCATATATCATATCAGATATATCCCAAATCAGGTGCTGCTCGAATACAGAAAATACATCAATCCATCCACCTCTCATAAAAGCAAAAAAACAAGCAATCAATTAATTAATTAACTAAGCAAGAAATCATGTTTTTTACAGATAGTTATAAAAGATAGGACAATGATGAAAGACCACCATAACATAAGCTACTAACAAATTTAGAAGCAAATATCTGACAAACATATATTCATCTTCTTAAGTTTACAATAAATTCTAGTACTACATTTCTCAATTCTAATCACATAAATGGAAAAATTAAACAAATGCAGTAGAAAAAATCAAGAAGAAACACAAAAAATGAAGAAAAAAAACCATAGCGACTAAATCAATACATAAACAACACATATTTTCAACTCAAGAGATAGAGAAAAAGCGTATTATCTGACTGATCGAAAGCCGAATATATAAAACTCCAATAGACATTGAAGCTCCGGCGATGCACCATTAAATCGCTCATGTCGGGGCTGAACAGTCACACAAAATCAGATGAGATCGATCGAGAGAGAGAGAATGATAGGTTTAGAAAAGATGAAAAGCTACCCTATTACGTACCGGATCAGAAGACAAAAGCTTGAATCGACGTTGGCGAATCGAACAACAGCGATGAAAGAAGTAAAGATCTACTGGATCAAGACAGAGAGACGTCGGGAGCAAGAGAGAACCGGTAAAGCGCACAACCGGTGACGAGAATATAGACTGGATCGACAGAGAAACATCGGGAGCGAGAGAATCGGAACAGCGGTGGGGGCGGCTAGGGTTAGGGCCGAGAAAACAGAGGTGCGGAGGGAGAGAAACCAGAATAGGGGTGGGGTGGCTAGGGTTAGGGATCAAATCGAAATGAGGGAAATGGGATAATTAGGTCAAAGAATATATTTAAATTCCTAGTCAGGTCGGAACAAGTCGGGCCGTCTGATGGGCCAGTCCATACATAAGATGTATATGAATTTTTGCATATATAAAATTAGCTCTGTTTTAGCAACCTTTAAACAAAAAAAAAAAGTTAATAAATATACAAGCCTTCAAAAAAACTATTCAACTATTCATTTATTCCGCATAAAAAATAGTAAAAATAATAAAAGCTCGGGAAACGAAATAAATATCTAAAGGTTAATTAAATAAATTTGCAAGTCGAACGATCTTAGCGAATGCATTTTATTTTTATTTTTCAAAGCTTTGAAAGTTCAGGGGACAAAAAAATGAGACTGTCTTAAAAAATAGTGATTTATTTATAATATATTGGGATCACTTGACGGTAATTCGTAGTTAAAGTTGATTTATCTAATGAAATTATTTTAATATAGTTTAATTATATTAAAATAATTTGCCTATAAATATATTAATTCGTTTGATGAGAACTTATGTGTAAACTTACTTTCAATGTGTGATTTTATATAAGTACGTATTTATGTAAAATAACATTTCCATTTTTTTTTTAGATTTAGCTATTTTTTATGTTTTATTAACTCGATAAGAAAAAAAAAAAACTGTTGCATTTTTCAGTATATAAGATTAAATTTATCGTATTATTTTCCTTTGATAGTGAGGAAAGATTATACTAGTGAGCTTAGACAACTAAATATTTCGGTCTTTATAAGAATATAATGGGTTGGGCTGTGAAGAATTATGATGTAACTTATCATAGGCCTCCATATTACAATATAATATAAATATTGTTTGAAGTTACAGATTTACCCTTATGAATAAGTAACATATTATAACATGTGCGTAGCCCCTTTCTCGGCATTTATTCTGATCTTCACAGCTTCTGAATGTAGGTGATTTCTTATTTTCTTCAACTCACATCCCCCATCTCCCGTTTTTTTATAAAATTCACAGCTCCTTAATTTCAAGTAATTAACAAAATTGATAAAAAAAAGAGGAAGAAGAAGAAGAAGAACCCTTCAAGCTAGAATCCATAATCATCGCACTCATCATATAATATCAAATAATTTCTAGAAAATTACGAATACAAGGAATGTATTGTAGGAATATGCATACATGATATATTAGAAAAGTAAAGTGCTAATTAAAGTGAAATGACCCCAAGCGATAATTTTAGCAAAGCAAATTCAAATTTATTTCTAATTTACATAGAGAAAACATGGCTTTAAAATTTCATTTTGTCAAGGGTGTTCTAAATACATCACTTATTTTTTTATGCATCACTTTTACTTACACACTTCACATAATATTTATTTTTTCGCACTTTTTCTTTACACACCGTATATACCATTTTCACCCCTCCACTTTAAAAATCATATTCTTAAACTAAATTAAAAAAACTCAATCCATAAGTAAATTAAAAAAAAATCCCCACCATCATCCACCCACCTCCCACCGCCAGCCCTTCTTCTCCCCCAACCATCCCCACCCTCCGCCGCCAACCTAGTGTTACCATCTAACTTGAAGCTCTATTTTCTAGTGATAGTTATATAATTAGTTAATCACGCTTTTGTTGATTATAAGGAATAGCCAACGTGGTCGTTGGCTATTAGAAAATTATGTACTATTAAAAAATTATAACATATAATATGCTTTGAACAATAAAAGTATTTTAAATAATCATCAAATACTTATAATTAGTGAAAATATTACAAGACTACAACACATGAAAATGCATATATTTTTACCTCAATACTTAGAATTAGTATATTTTTACCACATATGTTCCACTAATGCATTTTCGAAGCCCAGTCTAAGCAAATGGGGAAACTTATTTGGTTTAATGATGAATTGGCCGCAACATTGAGGGAGAGACATGTTGTTGCGAACTTGAGGGTAGAAAATAGGATTTTATTAAAAAAATTGGATTCTACCACCAATCCCACTACACGTGAATACATTTATGGTGAACAAATTAGAATTATACAAAAAAGAAATCAAGCTCGTGAATTTCAATCATCTCCTTATCAATGAGAAAATTTTCACAATTCAATCAATCCGAAGGTGAAGGACATGAGTTTGAGGATTCTTCAAACGATTTCGGTCAATATTATAATTATCTTAGAGGATCTAGAAATGATTTGTAATCAATGTATTTTTTTCAAGTAGTTTTAGTTATTTATAGTGTGTTTTTAAGTTAATTTGTAGTAATTTGTAATATGTGCGACTTCATTCTATCCATTATGTTTAATTAATTGTGATTTTTATTAAAATTATTTATTTATTTAGATGATTTATAATTTAAATTAAGTGAATATATAATTATAAACTAAATTAAATTTATTAGATAATCTATTTAATAATGATTTTAAATAATAAAATAATTCATTAAATGTTATGAGATTCATCAACACTAATTTGATACTGCACCAATTTAGGGCAGAATTTGAGATAACATTGAAGTGAATTTCTAAACTAAATTAATATTTTAGTTCAGCATTGAAGATGCTCTAATTATTCCCTCTACATACATGTGTGTCCGTTGAATCAAAGAAAAGTAACACCATAGCATAGTTACAAGACATATTGAATTTCCCCTGATGGATTACAAACGTCCGACAATCTTATGTTTTAAAATTAAAATATAGTGATAACTTTAGTTCAAATTTTGTCAAATTATTATGATCCTTCATTATATAAAGAGCTCATACTTTTTTTTATTGACGAGGATAACTCCATTTACTATTTCAAAGCGTGCATTGAGTAAATTTCGGATGGAATTGATTATGTAAAAGTACTCATATGTTATTATAGGAAAACCATAAGCTTAATTGAGGAAATCATAAGTATTCTAGATACAAATTAAATGGTGGCTAGGCTAAAATTTGACTAAAAGATTCAAATAATTGTGATCCTTGATTGTAGCAAAAGAACACAAAAAGTGTAAGAATTCAAAGTAATGATTGCAAAATACTATAAAGTTGAATATAATATGATATCTCATAACTTTTCAAATTAAAGATTTGATGTATCATTACCATGAATAGACGTTGGTGCTTCAAAAAAGTAATGCATGCACACTCCACTCCAATGACATACTTTGCCCTAGACAATTAGCAAGGTGGCCCATTCATTCACACACATTTGGCCCATTTACAATTTTATTTTTCTCAGTTAATGAGGTACATAGTAATTTATTTATTTATTTTTATTTTATTTTTTTTGGAGAACCGAGGTCCATAGTGTATTGCTTAAGTGACAAAATATTAAAACTATACATATATAACTTCGAATAATGTACCAAACTTTAGTTAACGGGTCTAGAAAGCTGGCCAGCTCGAGTGCGGGGATAAATGAGACGGCACCCTCAGAAAACCACCCCCCCCCCCAAAAAAAAATATTAAGGCCCAGAAAAATTCTTATATAAATGTGTGTGTATTATATATAATGTACTTCATTTGTAAATAAAATGAGTGTTCATTTTAATGGTAGTGTTTTGTTCTTTATTTCCCACTTAACTTGGGTTCGGTTCCTCGTGGTCTCTCTTTTTACTTTTTTTTTGTTTCTAAATTATAATCATAATCTAGCTGTACTCTTCTCACCTTTTTTATGTTTTTTTTTTGTTACATGTACCATAAAGAAAATCATAATTCTAAAATAAATCTAAACAGATATCCTAATTCAATTATCCTAAAATTATAATCATAATCTAGCCAAACTAATCTAGACAAATATCCTAAAATTATAATCCTAACCTAGCTGCACACCTAAAGAAAAAAAAATCTATATAATATAACCGAAAGGCAAAATCTCATATGATATAAGCACATAACTATAAAAATACAATATTGCAATTTAATTTGCAACAAACCAGAGACATCATATGCTCTCAACTCTCTAGTCTCTCCTCTTTATTCTTTGATATTACCCATTCTGTATTTTTAGCTTTAGTTTTTTATGTTAATTTCTGTGATATTGTCATATTGGTTTAATAGGTTAATAAAAATCATGTCTAGTTTAAAGTATGAAAGTAGCCATGAAAAATTAAAGAAAAGTCATTGAATCATGCAATATACATACATTTTGTGCTTTTAAGTTTCTTCAAAACTTTGCCCCAGCCCCCTAAATTTCTTAATACGGCCCTGAAAACATCATACTTCCCTGTTTCTGAATTAGTAATTCTAAATAAATGTATACATCTTAATAAAGTAATCAAAATTACCTTATACATTTTTTCAAAAAAAAATAAAAATAAAACCTTATACATGTATGAGAATCCATTAAATGAGTCAAATATAAATATTTGAATACATTATATGAGGTCAAATGTGAGAAAAATGTGAATTTTCCGCCTCAATTGTGTAAAATGATACTCTTTATAAAATAAAATTAAAGTGTCAAAATAACACTTATTCAAAAATAAAAGGAGTAAGTATAATTGTCGTGCGGTCTACAAAAATAATATTGACTGTACGCTAATCTTCATCTACAAAGGTAATCAATTTATAACCAAAAAAATTATATAACAACTACATATTTGTACTTGATTTATGTATAACTCATCTTTTCCTAGATAGAATTGCACAACATTAATAACATGGTGGTAAAAAGAGTTCAGCAAAATTAAACTTCCCGGAAAAAGTGCGAAACATTATAATCACACATGCACATTTATGTATTTATTTTATAATAAGAAAATGGGAATGGCTATTTGCACTACAAAAAATACTTTTTGCACCATAAAATGAATTAATCTGAAATTAATTAATTATAAAATTACTTAAATATCCTTATTAAATAAAAAAAAAATGTCTCTTCTCCACCAGAAAATCCGCCATCGCCGTTCTTCTTCCTTCTTCTCCAACGACGCTGCACATATGTTCATCTGCTCCTTCCTCACATTCCTTACTAATAAAAATTGAAACTTTGCCGAGCTTGATAAAAGTAGAAATGATAATTGAAATTCTTCAAAAAATCTAATTTGCGTATCTATAGAGATCGTCGAGGAGTTCTTGAGGATTAAGAAAATTCTTGGAAGGAGCAATGGCATATCTAATTACCACGCCTAACATTCTTGCTCTATCAAAGCCTTCACCTTCAGAAGTTTAGGTCAAATATATGAGTTGTGTATATTGTCACTACAAAAAAACAACTTCTTGTGACGACAATGCTAGTGACAAATGTAATTTTATCACTAAAAATGTCTCTACAGTGACAACAATTATTCTCGTCATAAAATAAATATTAGTGATGACTTTGTCAGTGACAATCGTGATTTTGTCACTAAAAATATCTCTACAGTGATAATATTTATTCTCGTCACAAAATAAGTCATTTGTGATGACTATGTCAGTGACAATCGTGATTTTGTCACTAAAAATACTTCTATAGTGACAATAATTCCTCTCGTCACAAAAAAAATAAAATAAGTGATCAATAGTGTCAATTTAATAAGTTGTAGTATTTGTCGTCACTATATAGTTGGCGGGAAGCTAGTGACGATTAAATTTTGAGACTGAAAAGTACTATGTAGTGACGATAATTCTTCCCGTCACAAAAAATAGAATTTATGACAAATTTATTTGTTGTCAATATATATTGTCACTATATATTTTGCACCAATTTATTATGTTAGTGAGGGAGTGAGTGATGATTTTATTTTTGTCATTAAAAACATCTCTACATTAATGATAATTATGTTTTTTCACAAAATAAAATGTAATTTATATGTCATTTATTGCCACTAAGATTTTTATATTTTTTTAATGAGAGACGAAAATAATCGTTGTCACTAATGTAATGCAAAATATTGATGACAAATTGTATCATCACTATTATGTAATACTTTATTTTAAATGCCAACATATCATTGTCACTAAATGATTAAATGCTTTTACGGATGATATAATTTTGTCACAAAATAAATAAAAATATGATCTTAAAAATCCTTATTATAAAATTAATATAAGAAATTGATGTAGCAAACATAAAACTATAAATCCATTAATAAAAATAAAAATCATCTTCACTTTCATTTAGATTGTCTTCTTCCTTGTCATCGTCATCTTCATCGCCACCATCATCTTCACCACCACCACCACCACCACCATCATCATCATCATCATCATCATCATCGTTGTCACCACCACCACCATCATCGTTATCACCACCACCACCATCACCAACTTCACTATCTGTAGATATGATTGTCTGTTTTCCCATTGATGTTTCTGCACTCGAAGAGATGATCGATCATGGGATATCATTTCTACACCACTCAACAAAATCATTAGCACAATGAGTACTCATATCAATGGCACAGTTTGATTCATTTTGCTGATAAGACTGACCAGTCATTACACACACATCTTCTGTATTCTCAATCACATTCCACAAACTTCGGGCTTGTGCATGAATAACGACTTTCCAATTACTGCCTAATTTGATATTATCAACATAAAACACTTGTTCTGCCTGAGTTGCTAACACATATGGTTCACTAGTCTTCCAAGGTTTTGACATATTTAGACTGGTATAATTGTATTTATCATTTTGTACAGATTTGTCTTCATACTAGTCACACTCAAACAATGTCACTCGATGATCTCCAAAATAATCCAATTGAACTATATCTACCAACACGCCATAGTAATCTTGAAACCCAGATGCCTCATCAACTTTAACAACAACACCATAATTTTGGGTTCTCTTATTCATATCATGACGCTTTGTACGAAATCGCAATCCATTCACTATGCAACCATCATAATGAGTTACCCGTTTATCAGGACCACATGCTAAATGCACTAAATCCTCATGGAGATGTTGATTTTCTTCAGTTGATGCCACTGTGATCTAATAGAGAAATCAAATTGAAAATTGAATAAAAAAATAATATTTAAATAATTAGTAAAAATAAAACAATACTTACTCGTTGTTCAAACCATCTTGCGAAAGAATCATCATGCTCCTTTTCCACATTAGTACATCCATTTTTTTTAGTTCTTCCTTATGTTCACTGTAAATTACAAACCATGTGGTTAAATAACGAGTGTCAAATCAAAAATATAAATGTATGGAAAATAGAAAAAATACATTTAAATAAAATACCTAATAAATGGGACCACTTCATCGCAATTTTTCAAAACAAAATATGAAAAAAAATTATAATATAAAAGTGCATCATGTATATATAGTAAAAAAATTTCATATGGGTTAGATATTACATTTGTAAACATTTATTATTTATTGGATGTACCAATATTATGATTAATTTAATTCCTCGATTAACATGCAATCATTCGAAAAATCTATGAATTGAATGATCTAGAGATGCATCCTATAATCTATCAATAAAGTTTGAAATAGTCATTTACTACTACTACTACTACTACTACTACTACTACTACTACACCACCACCACCACCACCACCACTACCACTACTACTACTACTGCTACTACTGCTACTACTACTATACTACTACTACTACTACTACTACTACTACTACACCACCACCACCACTACCCCACCACCACCACCACCACTACCACCACCACTACGACGATGACTACGACTACTACTACTACTACTACTACGACCACCACCACCACCACCACCACCACCACTACTACTACTATTGCTACTACTACTACGACGACGACCACCACCACCACCACCACCACCACCACGACTACTACTACTACTATTACTACTACTACTACTACTACTACTACTACTACTACTACTGTTGCTGCTACTACTACTACTACTGCTACTACTACTACTACTACTACTACTACTACTACTACTGCTACCACCACCACCACCACCACCACCACCACCACCCAAAAATAATAAAAAATTAAATATAATCAAACAGATATACTCAAATATTTTTCCTTCAATGTAGAATTCTAACGGAGTGAAATAATTCAATTACCGCCAATGTATGGCGCCTTTTATTTTCAGCAGTAGCCATTCCATCTACACGTTCTTCTCCTCCAGACCTCCACTAATTAACTTCCATTATCTCAACTCCTAATCTAGCAACCTCAAAAGTAAAAGCATGAAATTGAATTTATGTAGTTTTAAATAATATGGCAAGCACCAGAGAAAATTCCAGAGGTACGGAAGAATATGTGGGAGAAAATTGAATTTATGTTTCCTTTCCCAGTGATGGAAGAATATGTGGGAGAAGAGTCTTCAGAGCAAGCACAAACTGAAGAACAAATTACAACTGGTTTTATTTATTTCATTCATGGTTTCAATATATATATATATATATATATATTGATTTGGGATTCATAACTAATCGTTTGGTTTCTTATAGGGTCATCCAAACGGAATGTACGAGGCGTGACTAGAGGTCTCTCAGTTCAAAAGAAAAGGGGTGACACACAAAAGTTAGATATTGTTATTCATCCTATAAGAAATCGAATTGTGGGAGAAAATGCTAAAGATTTCAAAACCGAAGCATGTGTGATAGTCAAACAATATGCACCTCTTCAACATGCTCGTTGGAAGGATATTCCAATCGATGGAAAGAGGAAGATGTGGATGGGAATGAAGGTACGTTTGATGATGGATGACTTAAATTTTGCTAGAAAAATTGGGATTGAATATGTGTATATTGTTGAGTATTTAGAACACGGAAATGTATTAAGTGTGAACTTTGTTGATGCTATTTAATAGTTTTTATCAGCATATTTTTATTCATTCATACACAAGCACAACAAAAATGTCAAGTGTACATTTATGCTTCAACTTCCAGAATTAATTCATTATTTCTATGTGGATTAATATTGATAATTTTTTTTACAGCAAAAGTTCAATTTAGAAGAAAGCAATGAGGTTAAGAAGGTAGTGTTTGCACAACTCAATCGCCAATATAGAAGTTACAGGTATAAATTGCACGTGCATTATGTTAAAAATAAGGGTAAAGGAGAAATCTTGGATCAATTGCCCACTGGAGTCAATCGAGAAAATTGGAAAATGTTAATAGATTATTTTGAAAGTGACGCTTTTAAGGTACTATATATATACTTCCTTTAGTGCATTATTGATTTTATTCACTTCTTATTGTTGGCATTGGTATATTCATTTTTATTGATCTAGATCTATTTCACTTTTGTGTAATTTTATGAAATATGATTTAGTCATCCACAATACAATTTGCTTATTGTGTGCTTTATTTAGTTAATAGCTTTCATTTTTTTTCTCTAATTTTGAATCCCTAGTACACGGCAGAAGTGGTAAATAGTTTCGGTGATGGGCGTGATCACGTTAATTTTGAAATTGCTTCAATCAGACTTTTTTTTACAATAAGCGTGATCATATTTATTTTACAATAGTCTTCTGTTTTATTTTAAAACTTCAACAGAAAGAATTCAAAAATGGACATGATCACGCCCATTACCAACATCCCCAGAACGAGTGGTAAATCGTTTTGACGATGGGCATGATCACGTCCATCGTGAAATTCCTTCAGCTAGACCTTATTCAAGAATAGGCGTGATCATGCTTATTTTACAATAGTCTTCTGTTTTATTTCAAGACTTCACTAGACCTTATTCAAGAATAGGCGTGATCATGCTCATTTTACAATAGTCTTCTATTTTATTTCAAGACTTCAGCCGAAAGAATTCCAAAAATGGATATGATCACAATCATTACCAAAACACCTTTGGAACTCTCGTGGCATGAAACAACATAGCTAGATAGCTTTAGCTCCATCAATGTAGGCCAGCTCAATGTGTTCATGATATTCATGAGATATTTTCATTTTTAATTATGATATTTGAAATTCACATTATGTTAGTTGACTTTATTAATTTTTTTCTTTGTTGCAAAAATCCAAATATTAAAGGCTAATGTTTATTATTTCTTACTTGTAGAAAGTTAGTAATCGAAATAGAGAAACTAGACAAAACTTGGAGATGACTCATGCATGTGGAACAAAATCTATAGCCCAATATTGCTACGAAGAGGTACATTACTCCAAATACTTATCTAATAATGAAAATAGCTTTGAAATACTTATGATTCTAACTTTTTTAAATGATAGCGTGATGCTGAGACTGGAGAGGAGCCCAATCGAACAACTGCATGGAGAATGAGTCGATATAATAATGATAAAAAAGAATGGACTGATGAAGCTTCAAAAGAAGTTTATGTAAGTACACTCGTCAATTGTGATTGTATCCATATAAGTATGAAATGATACATATTAATATAAATTGAATTATTCAGGAGGAACTCCTTAGATTGCAATCTGAACCAATTAAGAATGGTGAATATCCCATGTCTGAGGATGAAGCTTTTGTCAAAGTTCTTGGGGAAGAAAAATCTAGCCGACTACGTGCTTGTGGAGATGGCTTGAAACCGGCTTCTAAAAGAGGAGAAATAATTAATGTTGAACTACAAAAAGAGAATGAAGAGTTAAGAAAATAAAATGAAGTCATAAGCTCCCAGTTAGAGTCCATAGCAGCTCAAGTTAGCAGCCAAGAAATGAATATACAAGCTCAAGTTGAAGCTCTTTTGAAAGTTCAACTACCTGCTCTACTTCAAAACTTCAGTCAAAATAGCCAATATTCGAATTCTATCTAGTGTGAGTATGTTTATATATATTTAGTATCTATATACATGCTTTATAATTATAAGAACCGTTTTTTTATGAATTATTGCATCACTTATTATATATTACTCATTTCTATTTTCTCTTGATCAAATTGCAGGTTTCATATCCACAAAGTGCATAAGTTAGAATTCGTGAATGAATTTTATAATAGTTTAATTAGTTTTATTTATAATTCTTGTTTAATCGTACATTGCTTTTTTAGTTATTTAATTTCAGTTTGTAAACAGTAAATTACTTTTGAACTCGTCATGTCATGTTAGTTATTTATGCTAATGAATGTTATTTTGCTTTGACATGAATATTATCTTGTTAGTTGAATGATGATTAATTTTTTATATTTTTTCTCCCGATAATATATATTTATACATATTTATTATGAATAAAAATGTAGACAAATTATTATCATATCAATGGATTAAACAATAAATCAATTGAAGCTATTCTAATTTTTAAAAAAATG
This sequence comes from Perilla frutescens, assembly GCA_026008535.1. Classification (NCBI taxonomy): domain Eukaryota; kingdom Viridiplantae; phylum Streptophyta; class Magnoliopsida; order Lamiales; family Lamiaceae; genus Perilla; species Perilla frutescens. The sequence continues at coordinate 44,061,836 of BRKX01000010.1, read as the reverse complement.
ATATACGAATTATATAGTGACAAAAGTTGTAGCTTTAGTGATAATATAATTCTTGTTATTATATTAGTATTGTGATGATTTATAAATTTTATTTCTGTGACTATAAATTAACAAATAGTGATAAAAACTATAGTGACAAGAAACTATGTCACTAAAATTTAATATTTTAGTGACTGAATTAACAGGTTTTAGTGATGAAATATAGTTGTGACTATAGAATTTTGTTTTATTGACAACAATCGAATGTGGCTAAACTAAGATTTAGTGACAAGCATATAAGTGACTATAAAAATATATTTTAGTGATGATAATAGAATGTGACTAAATTAAATAGTTTTAGTGACGATTATTTAATGTCACTATATTTCAGATTTTTAGTGACAAATATTTATTTTCACTGAAGTTTTCAATTACAGTGACAAATATTATATCATCACTATAAACTTCAATTATAGTGACAAATATTTTTTGTGACTAAAACATCTATTTTTACTGACAAGAATGTCTGTCACTATAGTTTAAGTTATAGTGACGATTATTTTATGTTGTCACTATAATTTATAGTGTCGGTTGCTATAGCCACAAACAATAAAGTTGTCACTAGGTAGTTTTAGTGACAAATTTAGTACATATAGTGACAAAAAATGTCGTCACAAGAAGCTGTTTTTTTTGTAGTGTGTGTATATCTCGCCAATCTCTCACCACCACCGAAGAACTATCACCTCTAGCCCCGTCGCCAGTCGTCGAAATCTGGATTTCGTACATGTTGGTTTGGTTCGAAAATCATGGAAGAAGAATGGTGGCATTTGTCGGGCCTTTTTCACCGGAGAAGAGATAGTTTTTATTATTATTAGTTTGATTTTTTTATCTAATAATGATATTTAAGTAATTTTATAATTAATTATTTTTGAATTAATTCATTTTGTAGTGCAAAGAGTATTTTTTATAGTGCAAATAGTCTCTCTCTAACAAAATTGATAGCCACTAGCTTGCAAACTACGTGCATGAGAGACTTGTGCGACATGCAAAACGCATAAGATATCAGTGAAATTCAATGTTGAGATTTTCGATCAAAGGTCACCCCACTCTAAGATTTTCGATCAAAGGTCACCCCACTCCACCATCAGATCACCCAATGGCCATCGGGGGATACACACATTTATTTTATATATACTGAATATGTTATATATAATCTAAAAATAAAATATATATTTATGTTTTGAACTTTAGTATGTTTTGCAAAAAAATTCTGAATTTTAAAAAGAATGTAAAAAACAACCTAATATTTCCATATTTTTGTACAGATATCGTCGAATTCAATTCTTGGTGTCAGATTGTTGACAAAACACGCATGAGCCCAATGTTTACAATCAGCCCCGATTAATAGGGTGTGCAAGATGGGCTCTTGCACAGGAGACCTAAACTTGAGGGTCCAATTTTTATTTTTTAGTTTTATTTTTAAGTCCATGTATGTTTTAATTAATTATATTTTCCCCTCTCTCTCGTATTAGTTAAATAAAGAAATTTAATTTTTGATTTTTTTTTGTCAAAATACAATTGTAAATGCTAATGTTTTGAAATTTATTATTAAAATTAAAATATAGTGTTTTTTAGGGTTAATTATAATTAAATACACAAACTTTGACATGATTAACAAATTAAATACATACTTTAATAGTTTGCAATCAAAACACATACTTACATTTTTTATACAAAATAGGCACCCCCAATTTATTTTTCCAAACAAATGGAAACTGATGTGCCACAAAAATCATGTTATTTCATAATGATATGAAAATATTTTCTCTAAATGAGCTGTATAAATAAAAGAAAAGGCAACACAAAACCTAAAAGTCCTAGAAATCACAAGTCAATAACTCAGGGAACCGGGGCCTCATCAAAACCTCTTTGAAAAACCCGAAAAGGAAAAAACCAAATAGGGAAAAGAGTACCCCCTCTAAACAAAAAGAACATAACCAGGACCATAAAAATCCTGTCTCACGGAGTCTGAAATACAAGGAATTATAAAATCCCAAACACTAGGAGGAACAACATGAGAAGCTAACAGATCAGCCACACTGTTGCCTTCTCGGTAAATATGAGAAACACAAAAATTAATATTACAAATAAAATCTAGCACCTTACGCCATATAGCTTTAACAATATTCCAAGGAACCTGCAAACTACGAGAAGACAGCAAAGAAACCACATAACTAGAATCTGTCTCCAGCCAAATAAAGGCAGAGGTATATGATGTGCGTGCTCCAGAGCAACAATGACTACGGGAAGTTCAGCTAAAAATGCGAAGCCCACGTCCTCATCTGTGTGGAAACAACAAACCACGTTCCCTTCTGAACCTCGAAAAACCTCACCAGTTGCCATACAACTTGGAGAACCAATAGCCGAGCCGTCTGTGTTGGTCTTAATCCCACCATAAGGTGGCAGCCTCCAAACAACTGAAATGCCATTTTAGGAGGCATCGGCTACGGATCAACCCTCAAAGTCTTCAACCTGATCAAATCAGCCACTTCATTTTTCATGAAACCCCGGTGCCCACGGGTATAAGAAGCTTCGTGAAGTGCAACATGAATAGCTGAAATAAGGATTAAAGGTGTAGGCGTCAAGTCCTCGTAAATGGCCTTATTATGAAATGTCCAGATGCTCCAAATAGTGCTAACCACTGCTACTTTCCAAAGCTCTAGGAGAACTAAAATTACAATTCATAAAATGAACATAAGCTTCATGTATAGATCTAGCATCAACTGAGATAACTGAAAAACACAAAGGCCCATCGCCAAACGAGAGCAGCTAAGGGACACTAAGTGATAAGATTTTCCAACGCCTCACGACACGTGAAGTAAATACCAGGGCCAACAAAACCATGTAATGTATCAAATGTAGGTAGGAGAGAAAGAAGAAGCCGCCAATTTGTTAAAGAACGGCGCACCGGAATAAAAGAAGCCCAAATTCATTTCCCCCACTTGACTGAGGGAAATTGCACACGATTATGAAGCCGAGCCAATTTGGCCGTGACCGAACCATGCAAAGATTTGGTCCAGACTCGCTCATCCACACCCCCAACTACTTGAACCTACATAATATCTTGCACCACTTCCGAAAAGTACGAACAAAAGAATCCGTGAATTTCCAGACCCCCTCAAGCAAATAATCACCAACCTTATCATCAAACACTGCATGCACACGTGAAGTGATATGAAAATATTTTCTATATTATCTTAAAACAACGTCGTTTATGCCTAAATGAATAATATACAATTATTTTTTTTACATTTAATTTTTAAAAGTAAAAAATGCAAATTTGTGTTTTAATTTTAAACTTTTAAAGTTTGTGTCTAAATTGCTAATTGTGTCTAAGTTTAAGTATTTAATTATAATTAACCTTTTTTATATTGTGGCCCCAAATTTTATACAATAAAACCTCTATATAAGAATAACCTCCTTATAGTCCTGGTGATGATGGCCTAGTGGTGGAGTGAGGTTGCTTGGAGATCATGTAACACCCTTTATTTCATTGATCGAAAGTTACCATCTTACCTCAAGATTCAAACTAAAAACCTTTAAACATAAATATATATATATATACCTATTGCGGAAGCAAAATCTAATATCTTTAAATTTCATTCTGTACATTTATTTAAACTAGAATCTGGTCCAACAAAACTCTCAAAAACAATTTTCCATTTGCCACCAAAACACAACATACTCATCATGATCCTGCTCTAGATTTTAATATAAAGAAAGGATTCAAAACTTTAAAATATTACGTATGGGAACCCAAAGCCAAACCGCTTAAAGCCAATTTGTTTCTTTTAATCAACACCACTTTGCAATCATGAAGTACATCAAACAACAGAAAAACGATAGAGAAATAAATAGGTAAACAAAGCTTAACATTAAGAAAACACACCTTGTTCTTTCTGGAAAGAAACACTCGTATAAAGCTGAAAAAATTAGTTAACACCCGAAAACAAACCCATTGAACAAAAATTCATACAAGAATTTATTAACGGATGCAAAAAAATATTTAGAATAAAAATCTTGAAAAGATTATTGCCATAGTCGATACAATCTCCACGATCGCTTCGACCTCCGGAACAACTGCAATGAACTGAAAGGGTGGGATGAGCATAACTAAGGTATACTCAGTGAAGAAACATGCAATTATCCACGACGTTTAAACGCGCACTTATAACATCATTCATAAATCACATAAATATCCAATTATGCTTTTCAACTACTAGGGCAGAGACTTATTTCCCATAGTAGAAGGGGCAGAGACTTGATTCCCGGTGTACATATACATTACTACTGGGGTAGAGGCTTATTTCCCGTAGTAGTAGGGGCAGAGACTTGTTTCCCCCTTTCAACATCAACAAGAAAAATTCATAATTGATCATGATATAACAACACGTAGAAACATATAGGATAATCAATCACGTGCATTTAAAAGTTCCCTCACCTTAAACGTTGATGCAGTTATGAAAATAGAAACTACCGAGCACTCTTATGCGTTTTCTTCCTCTGCGCTCTACTGTGCGTGAAGAGCTAGATATAGTATTTTTAGATTGGACTAAAACCCACACGGTTTAGGAGTCTTAGTTGATATCTATCTAGCTAGAGAAACCTTAACTCAAAATAAAAGTTGATAAATGAGCAACTAACCAACGTTTAAGTTGAGAAAAAGAAGGCCGAAAATTTGGAGAAACCCTTTTTATAAAAAAATTCAAATACAAAACTTGAACTTAAGAGATTTTGCATTGCTAATTCTTCATTTTTTTTTTAAAAACACATTTGGAAAATTGGGGTGTTACAACCTCCCCTAATTAAAATAATTTCGCCCTTGAAATTGAACTAGCAAACATCAATACCTCATCCTAACTTCTGCATTTAATTTTCATAAACATGCACATACTCTGCAACCTATAAAAGAATGAATACACGAACAACAACTAATATGAACAATGCGTCTTACCCTTTTAACTACTTTTCTTGCTATCCATCCGAGCAAGTTGAAAACAACGTGCATTTCCACATCTTTCTCGCTCCATTCCCTTCCCGTTAGGATAGTTTATAGCATTGTGTCCGGGTTGATGTCATGAATAACAATTTCTTGTGTCGAGCATGCACTTGCCATTATGATATTTGCAACAAGTCAGACAAAGAGGCTTGTCTCTTGGTGGTTCCCCTTCAGGTTTAGCTTCAGGCTTTCTTCGTTTGTCTCTAGAATCTCTGTCCTCAACATAATGATCCGATTTTCTCTTCCCATTCCTATCCATATGTTTGGAGGGTAACACATCCATCTCTAAGCCAGATGCTACCTCTTGAGCTCATCTAACCGCCAATCCATAATCTTCAATTCATTGGGCCTCTAGAATTCCTCGAAGCTCTGGCCGAAAACCCCTTAAAAATCTATTCGCCATTTGATCTTCAGTATTAACCAAACGAGTAGCATAGCGAGAGAGTTAGTTGAATTTTCGCTCATAATTTGTGACAGATAGATTTCCTTGCTTGAGGTCCAGAAATTCCACCTCTTTTTTATTACGATAAGAACGTGGAAAGTACTTGTTAGTCACAATCTCCTTGAACCCATTCCACGCTAAATCTTGTCGGGCTTGGGATGTCATAGAACCTCGATATGATTCCCACCAATAACTCGCATCCTCGGAAAATTGAAACACAGCACAAGAAACCCTTTGCACATCGGCACACTCGATATGCTCGAAATTACTCTCAAGTTCCCTTAACCATTCCTCCATTTCTAAGGGTCCACTTCTTCCATTGAATTTTGGTCGAGAGTATCTGTGAAACTGTTCGACAACTCGACTTGTGCTATTTGGCGGGTTTGTATGTTGATCTTGAGCGTTGAGTGATGCTTGAGTTTGTTGTTGGATGAAGCTTTGTAGTGCCGCAATTAAATCCGGTATTATAATTCCTCCATTCCCACCCATCGGTTGATTTATCTCGTCATTGACGTTGTTGTCTTGATTATTTCCCTAAGATGGCATGCTACCGCTATCGTATTCGTACTGTTATTTACTGTTTCGCCATCCCATCTACTTGCGACATCATTAACATTTCGACGAGGAGGACATCCACGAGGGGGCATACTCCATTGACCTTAGAATAAAGAACAATAAACTTGCTGTAATAACTTACGAAAATAAATAATTTAAAACTTATATTCAATAAAGAGTTAAGAAGACTTATACAGTTACAAGAGCCATGCAATGTAACAATCTAATTACTTAAAAAAAAACAAGACCAACCCAGAACTTTTCTTTCTCTTTTCCTTTACTAGTTCTGCTCTCTTCCCCCCCCCCCCCCCCTTTAAACTCCCACTTGTTGAACTAGAGGGGAAAACAAACATCTCTCACTACCAGTTCTTTGTGGAAGAATAAGAATCAAAACATAAGCCAAAGGAGTATTGTGAAAATTTATTAGATTAACTAAAAATTCAAGAAATAAACTGACTCTGCTCTGTAAACAAAAATAATGCTAGTCATGAAAGAAAGGAAAGGAAACATATACTTATTTTGAAAACTAGAACTCATCTATTAATAACGCTTTGCTAATGGTTTCTACTCGCTAACTTCTCCTATGATCACTCTCATTCCATCTTCATTGCCTTTCTCCATTCTCAATTTTTTTGTTGGAGGCTCTTGCTTCTCGAGTTCCTCTTCAGGATCCTCTTCAGGGTCTTCTTCGGGATTGTCCTCTTTGGGGTCTTCTTCGGAATCATCTTCCTCGGGGTCTTCTTCGGCATCCTCTTTGGCAGCATCATCGGCCTTCTTTCCGATATTAGTATTAGAATTCTCCCCAGCATTTCCACCAAAGAAAACTTGTCTATGCCTCATTTCTCCGTTTACTTGGGCATCCCAGTAGTCCAAAAGACGATGAACGAAATCATGATAGTTGATCCTAATCTCAAAGTTAACTTTTTCGACAAAAGCATCTGCAAATGCCCTTAGTGCGATCGGTTGCAGAAGTGTGGGAACAAGGTACGTCATGTACCTAGCAGCTGATAAGTTACTGATCTTCTCTCCAAACCCGACCAATTGATTGCTCAAAAAATATATCCTCTGTATATGCGCTTCAAATCCTCGTTCCTTATCCCACACATAGTTTATGTATTCTCCTCGTAATTTCTTTACCCATTGCTGCTTGTCCATTTCCAACTTTTTGTCTTGACTTAGCTGTTTTAGCTCAGACTTTGTAGGAGTCCTTCGTGTTCTAGCCATCTAATAAGAAAATCACCATTTCATACCAACATGATGCTTTTAAAAATGAAACACATCTTGCAATCGTACGTGACATCTGTAGACTATGCACAGAAAATAATAGTAATATATAAACAATTGCCATACTATAATAACCTGGCTAAAATCAAAGAATTCATACATTGGAGTCCAAGCAGTGTGTGAGTCTCCAATAACTAGGCCCATTTTTCTTTTTCTTTTTTTTGAAACATAAACATTTTCTTTTCACAATAACGAGTCTACGGGAACGTAAACCCGCTTTGATATCACAATGTAACACCCTTTATTTCATTGATCGAAAATTACCATCTTACCTCAAGATTCAAACTAAAAATCTTTAAACATAAATATATATATATGTACCTATTGCGGAAGCAAAATCTAATATCTTTAAATTTCATTATGTATATTTATTTAAATTAGAATCTGGTCCAACAAAACTCTCAAAAATAATTTTTCATTTGCCACCAAAAAACACAACACACTCATCATGATCCTGCTCTAGATTTTAATATAAAGGAAGGATTCAAAACCTTAAAATATTACGTATGGGAACCCAAAGCCAAACCACTTAAAGCTAATTTGTTTCTTTTAATCAACACCATTTTGCAATCATGAAGTACATCAAACAACAGAAAAACGATAAAGAAATAAATAGGTAAACAAAGCTTAACATTAAAAAAAACACACTCTATTCTTTCCGGAAAGAAACACTCGCATAAAGCTGAAAAAAATTAGTTAACACCTGAAAACAAACCCATTGAACAAAAGTTCCTACAAGAATTTATTAACGGCTGCAAAAAAACTATTTAGAATAAAAATCTTGAAAAGATTATTGCCATAGTCGATTCAGTCTCCACGACCGCTTCGACCTCCGGAACAACTGCAATGAACTAAAAGGGTGGGGTGAGCATAATGAAGGTATACTTAGTGAAGAAACATGCAATTATCCACAACGTTTAAACGTGCACTTATAACATCATTCATAAATCATATAAACATTCAATTACGCTTTTCAACTGCTAAGGCAGAGACTTGTTTCCCGTAGTAGAAGGGGCAGAGACTTAATTCCCGGCGTACATATACATTACTAATAGAGCAGAGGCTTGTTTCCCGTAGTAGTAGGGGCAGAGACTTGTTTCCCCCTTTTAACATCAACAAGAAAAACTCATAATCGTTCATGATATAACAACACGTAGAAATATATAGCATAATCTATCACATGCATTTAAAAGTTCCCTTACCTTAAACGTTGATGCAGTTATGAAAACAGAAACTACCGAGCACTCTTATGCGTTTTCTTCCTCTGCGTTCTACTGTGCGTGAAGAGCTAGATATAGTACTTGTGGATTGGACTAAAACCCACACGGTTTAGGCGTCTTAGTTGATATCTATCTAGCTAGAGAAACCTTATCTCAAAAGAAAAGTTGATAAATGAGCAACTAACCAACGTTTAAGTTGAGAAAAAGAAGGCCGAAAATTTGGAGAAACCCTTTTTAAAAAAAATTCAAATATGAAACTTGAACTTAAGAGATTTTGCTTGCTAATTCTCCTTTTTTTAAAAAAAACACATTTGGAAAATTGGGGTGTTAAAGACCAAATGTCATGGGTTCAAATTTCCTCAATACCACAGGTCAGGTGTGTGACTAAAAAAAACCTACTTATACTAATAAAAAGTTATGGCCCCAACTCGGAACCAATTATAAATAAGAATACTCTCTAAATTGTAATATTCCAAATTTTTTAGGACCATCTTAAAGAAATTTATCTTCATATAGTAATAAAATGACATTAAATCTCAAATATATTTAAATATCTATATAAAATATCTAGAATTATTTAATTATGTTATTGTAGAAGGCAAAAATTTGCAAAATTATATATAATATTTTTATTAATTTTTATGTATGTATTTAGTTTTGGAATCACATGAAATCTAAAATTAGATAAAATATTTAAATAATAAAGATATTTTATATGATAAAGATAAGGTTTTATTTGCGAACACGTAAATATCTTTGAAAATATATATATGAATATTCAAGAGCCAATGAGATCGCGTCACATCAGCCATAAATCCAACATATTCTTTCTCCCAACAATTATAAATAAGGGTATCCATATCAATTGAAAATCACACTAGAAAGTTAGAATTAAAAAGCTCAAGAAGTTGGAAGAAAATTCTATATGAAGTTTTCTCCAACATTGAAGGTGTTCCAACGAGATTCATGTAATTTTTCATGGAAGCAGCGCGTTCTTCATTGGAATCATCTTAGGTCTAGGGTTCAATGCGGAATCAAGGTTCTTAACTCTCCAGATAGCGTTATGAAATTCCAATACCTCAAATCCAATGTTCAATCTGGAATCAAGATAGTCTGCTCTCCGATTACCGTTATCAAAGTTCAAACAACAAGTCCGAGAAGATCAAAGAAATAAATTTACTCTGAAGATTTTAAAGACCATTTGAAGATCAAGTTTTGAAGAGAAGAATCAGAGAAAGAATAGAGATTGAATCCATATAAATATATTTTGATTCGAAAATCATTTTATTTGTATATTGTTTTGTGTTTACTAAGTTGAATACAAAAATTTGTGTTACAGTTACATTAAACTTAAGATGATATGAAATACTTATCTAAAGTTACATGTGATAAATACACAATTTTTAACATTTTCTAGTTACATAATACATGAATGAATCTTCTAAATCTAATAGGTATAGACAATGGACATGAATGATATTATACATACATTTGATTTTTTAAAATTCATGAATATTTTTTTAGGGGAATAAATCATGAATCTTATATATCTTTTAAATTTACCTGTTTTAAAATATGAAGGGGTACATTTTCAAGTGACGTTTAATATGTATATTAGTTTTTTAAAAAAAGTATAATTTTTATACATAAACCTCTATGTAAGAATAACCTCTCTATTATAATATTTTTCTCTGATCTTGATGATATTACTATATATGGAGGTTTTATTGTAATAATCACAGAGCCATTAAATATTTAAAACGGCCATACAATATGGCATGGAGAATCACATTTTATGTTGAGATTAAATATAATTTTTCACATAATTTTACATGCTAGACTTCAACATACTTTGTCAGCAATTCGACACCAAAAATTTGATCATATGGCATTTTTACAAAAATATGAAAAAATGAAGTATTTTTTTAACATATTCTGAAATTCGTTATGTTTTTGCAAAACATATTAAAATTCAGAACATAATTAAATATGTACTTGCATACCGATAAAAAAATTAAAGGGTTAATACTATATATTTCAATCTCAAACTATTAACAAATATTCAATTCTATCTCAACCTTATCAAGTTTTCAATCATATTTCGACCTTTCTCATTTGTTTCAATTACATCTCTCAAAACTTAAATTCTGACAACTTAAACTCTTCAATTCACAAAGTTGTCATTTTAAGTTATCAAGAAAATGGGAAAATACCACAATTCGCAAGTTTTTTCTTTTACAGGTTTGTTGCTAAAATTAAAGGGAAAATGTCAGCATAGAACCCTAAACTATTTCATTAATCTCAAATAGGCACTTAAATTAATTTCCAGTCTAATTGAACCCTCAATTTATCGAAATGGGTTCAATGAAACCCTTCTATTGACCTTGGCCTATTGATCTTACCAAAATTAAATGGTGGGCTAAAATTAAAACTAGTAAAAAGGTTGTGATATGATTACAAACTAGTTTAACACCCACATGTTGGGTAATAATATATAAAAGGATCTTATATTTTGAGCAATATGATTTAGTTTCTCTTAAATCTGATCAGAGGAACTATAGAATGATCATGTGCGAACTATTTAAGATTTCGAATTAAACTGTATAAAAGTAATATTTTATTTTTTTTCTCAAATTAATATTTTAATCAATTGAAAATGCAAATATTCTTTTATTTAGTTTATGATTTAGTATTTTTAGGTGAAAATATTTCCTCAAAAATTGTGCACTACTTTATTTTAGCATACAATATAGATTTACTAGAATTAAGATGTACTAATTGAAAAAATGTCAACAGTGAGGGTTATAATATATACTAACCCACGAATAAATACTACAATATAAACTAATTTTTTTAATATTAGAAAGAAAACATAAATAAAAGCATGATGACAATGGTACGGTAGTGCGACAGAAACGAGTAAAGTTGAATAGTAAACCCGTGAATTACGCATTGGCATTGGCATAGTCGAAGGAGCGACCTAGATATCTACACCTGTCGGTTTTTGGGCCTAGGAGCCTTTCCCCAGAGCTACCCAATACCGGCTGTAGCCTGTCATTTTTCACAGTGATTTCCCAATTTTAGAGCGATGATTTTTATATAATATATTTTGGTTTTCATGCTCGCATACAACACTTATATGATTTAATCAATTTATTTATTTGATGATATTGGGGTGTGAGCAAGGATGAAAATATCGCTATCGCAACATATATCGCAACTTCAATTTTACGGATATATCGATATCGCATATCGATATCGCAGAAAATTGAAAAAAATGACGGAAATCATATTAAAATCTTGGAAATTTAGCATGAAATTTTAGGAATTATTATGACATATTATTATGCACATATATTCCACTAATGTTTTGATAGAATTGTATTTTGAAAGCAAATATATGAATAATACATTATATAAATACCGTCTAAGATAATACATTTGACAAAATAATACACAATACAACATAAAATGACTAAATAAACATTATAAAGTACAATTAATACCAAAATGAGGATCTATGAGGTTCAAATATAGTAGATGGAATATCATCTTGTTCTAAACAATATTGGTACCAACTTATCACGTTCGAGTAATTATGGATATAATTATGCACATGCGCTTGATATGTTTCTTGATTTCTTCCAACAGCTTCACCATGAATTGGATAATGTCCCACTGACCCAATTATTTTGTTGATACACATTTTGAGTAGTCCAATCAATTTGTGAACTCCCATATGTGTAAGAAGCATATGAATCTTGGGACATATCACTATGATCAATGCCACCCATATTCATAGAATCAAGATTCATCAATGGCAGAAAGTTCTTCAATATCAGTCCTTGGACTTTCTTCTTGAGTCCATGTATGTCTTCTTATGTATTCCTTTCCTATTGCACATATTCCAGAACCTCCAGTTCTATTTACGTGGTCCATATCTTGTGTTGCATGAGTGAAGTTGGTCTCACAACTAAATGGACTTAATAATATGTGACTTGAACCATAATCGTCTTGATTGTTCCCACCATTTCCACCACCATAATCATTTCCGCCACTTCCATCATTTCCTCCATCACTATTTCCCCCATCCTCTGTTGAACTATCTGTTTTGAATCACGAGAAGTATTACCCACTTCTTTTTGTAATACTTGATTCACATCAATGCCATAATCACGAGCCCCTTCTTTTTGTAATACTTGATTCACATCAATGCCATAATCATGAGACATAACAGCTATTTTTGGATCAGGATTTCCCTCATTATCATCTAAGTGTGCAGGGCGAACCCATTGAAAAAGTGGATTTCCTTCTTCATCATTTTCATCAGCTGTTATATCTACCAGATCTAGATATTCTTGCTCTGCAACCTTATCATTTTCAGCTTCCATATCTCGTATCCTTAACTTCATATTATAATAGCAAAAGACCAATTGTTGAAGTTTTGGATACGCAAGTCGATTCCTTTGCTTTGTGTGGATTAAGGCAAAAGTGCTCCAGTTCCTCTCACATGCAGAAGATGATGCCGTTTGTGATCTCTACATCTATATTTTACAAAAAGACAATGCATTATCACACATTTGGAAGCTTTATTAGATTTCAAACACACATATGATATATTGGTTGAAAGTTGAAAGACTTTAGGTTTATTTTATAGACAAAAAAAATCATATAAAAAATTTATAAAAAAATTGAAATAATTGGTGGGCACATCTGACACTATGTGATCTCTACATCTATATTTTACAAAAAGACAATGCATTATCTCACATTTGGAAGTTTTGTTAGATTTCAAACACACATATGATATATTGGTTGAACGTTGAAAGACTTTAGTTGGCATTTGGCAAATAATTTATATTCAATCTTAGATTTCAATTTCGTGTGATATACGGGGAGAAAAAATTTAGTGATTGGTCCATCATGTCCTCTAACTGAAAAAATGAAAAAATAAAGTCGGTGCACGTGCATCTCACTTTTCTTTCTAAGACATCCGTTGATTTTCCGGTCTTCTTTCTCTTATACTTTTTTGCAAAGTGAATGTCTTTATAAAGCAAAGAATATTGCAACTCAAATAATTACATTGAAGACCTAAAAAAGATCACAAAAATATATAGTATATTAGTATTAAATAAAAATCAAAATATATTATAGGAATATTAAAAAAATCGCGATATATTTCGATATCTTGTGATATTTTGCGATATATTGCGATTTCTCATCGATACTCGGGAAAAAAGATATTTCCCCCAATATCCGTATCGCAATGTCAATATCCGCGATATATCCGCGATATCTTCATCCTTGGGTGTGAGACGATTTATTATTATTAGAAAATTCGATCAGCTTATAGCCAATTAATATTAATATTTACCGATGTAGTTGTGGCTGTGTGCGATAGTGCTCGTACCAGAATCACAGTCCATATTATTTTATTCTCAATTGTCATTTGACATTATATTATATTTAGATTTATATTTATATATTTGTAGGCCAATGATAGCACTATTATTTTACAAAAGAAAATATGAAACTAGGACACATCTCACTTTTCTTTGTTTTTTTTCTTTGGAGAAAAATGAAAGTAGTCAAATTTAGAATAACAACTTCTTTTCTAACCCACTTCTATAACCAATTCTTTTATATTCAAGAAATAGAATAAAAGTTTCGTGTATCCTTACTTTTTGGAAAAGTCAATCCTTGTTTTTTTTGTCTTTTTTGTTTACTATTTTGCCTATATGGTAGTTTTTTTTAAATGGCCAAATAGGACCGAGAATGAATGGCAAAATATGTGGTAGGTTTATTTTTTTAAAAAGAAATGGCAAAATATGGTTTAGTGTCTTCACATTATAATTGGTAGTTGAAATTCACTTGCTTGCATTAAATGTATTGAATACACATGTTGGTTGTAAAAAAAAAAAAACTCACGCCATTCACAAACACAAGCCAGTAAAACGTCGAGCTGCTCAAATTTGGTAGAGAAACTATCGTCGAGCCCCATTTGAATTTGTTTGAGGTGCGTTTTTTATTTTTCTTACCGTGAAGTTGTTCGGAATTGTCGGGTTTAAATGCTTTTATAAAATTTTAAGTAATTTATATGTAATTTATGATAATTTCATAATAATTGTATTAATAGTTATTGAAGTTGTAAGAAAATATTTTTTGTAATGTTTGAAGAATATATATGCATCGATGGTTGTAGATTTGCATATTTTGTGGTAGATTAACATGAATTTGTAGATTTGGATGTTTTGTGAAGATTAGCATAAACGTGTAATATTTTGAAAATTCAGTAATTTTGTAACAATATTGTCGCAGTTCAAGCCTTTTCGTGACAATAATTGACACGAGATGACATGAAATTCGTGACAATATTGACACGAATTTCTTGTCTCGTGACTATAATATGCTTTTGAAAATATTGTAATGAATTAAAGCCTTTCGTGAGAATATATTCTCACGAAATGCCTTCTTTTCGTGAGAAAAATTTAATTAAAATAAATTTTAATTATTGTCACGAAAATGAATGAATCGTGAAAATAATTGTCACGAGAAGACTTAACCGTGACAATAATTGTCACGAGATCATTGACCCGTGACAATATTATCACGAATTCTCTGCTTTTGTGACAATATTCTCACGATATTATTTATTTTTTAAATAACTTTAATCACTCTTTATTGGTGATTTGCAGATGTCTTGGCAACGTATTATTGTCCGAAATAGTGGTAGATGGGAGAGATCGGAGTATGTGGATAGTGAAGACCAGGTCGTGCACTTCCCATTTGATAATTTATCTCGTGATAAATTGGTAGAAGAAATCCACGATTTTATGGAAACATCTCCAACAAGTGAAGTTACACACTGAGTTATTTGACAAGGTCATTGACGGGGAGGACACTAAAAGGACTCTTGAAAACGGATGTTGACTTAGCTCGTTTAGCCCAGGAGCAAGATGAGCCCATTGTATACGTTACCGAGAAGTCAATTTAGCAAACTCCAACAGTAATGTCGTCAAATGATGATAACGATGATCCAATTGGAGATGATAGTCTTGATGACTTGGCTTACGATGATGATGATGACGACGACGATGATGATGAGAACTATGAAAGTAAAGTTCATCGTAAGCAAATTGCTGAATTTTGTGAATGGATTCGCGAGCCAGGGCATATCGATGAGTTCGTGAATATTCTCCAGCATGGTGGGCCTCATAACTTTTCATCAGAGGATGTTGCTCCTGATGTTGAGGCTCCTAATGTAGAGTTTCCTCACCTCGGACATTGGTCGATTCATGTGGCCCATGTTGATGATGTACTAGTAGTGGTAGAAGATGACCCACGCTCGAATGATACTGATGTAATCGCAGTGGGAAAGACTTTCTTGGAGAAGAAAGATTTGGTAATTGTTGTGGGAAAGTGGCATATGCAGCGTCAAGTGGAATATTCGGTGTCACGTTCAAGCAAAAGTCGAATAACAGTTATTTGCAAACAGAATGAGACTTGCCCTTTTAAATTAGTGGCAAGTGCTAAGAGTGGCTTGTGGATAGTGACTAAATTAGAGGATAATCATGCATGTTGGTTGGACCTGACATGTAATGCGCCACAGAAGTTATCCTCTCAGGTTATTGCTGAAAAATGACTTGAAAAATCATATTTAATCTCAATGTGAAATATGATATTTCATGGTATTTTAAATGCTAGACTCGGGCATGATTTGTCAGCAATATGACACTGAAAACATTGAATTCGAGGGCATGATTTTGCAAAAATATAGAAAGTTTGGGTATTTTTGTTGCATTTTTTGAAATTTCTGACATTGTTACAAAGCACACAAAAGTTCAGGATGGGTACATATTTGATCTTTAAATTAAGGAAAAATGTCCAACTAAAGACATCGCTAATAGTTTGCTTCATTTTACAGCAACTCCAGCTCTATTATACATCAAAATCTTCATTTCATCTTCAACAATTTCCTCTAAATTCTATTATAAAAAGGAATATTATGGAATATTCCTTTTTTATTTATTAATTTTAATCTAAATTTTTTCAAAAAAAAATGGAGAAAAGTTTATATAGACAATATATCTTTAAAATTTATTTAGTTGGGCAAGTTTTAAGGTGGTAGGAGTTATATAGGCAATTTGTACTATATCTGAACATTGACCGAATTAAATAAGAATATATTCCCCTACTTTAAAAGTATCTTACACAATTTTGTACTTTCCATGCAAAAGGAACAAAAGATTTTTCTGGAACAAAATCTCTCCAAGGTCTATCCGAACTGGATTTCAATTTGAAAAAAAAAAAGATATGGTTGTGGAATTCAATTCCATTAATATCGTTGCTTTCAATTCCATTAATATCTTGTAACTACCTCTCTTACTCTCTCTCTCTCTCTCTCTCTCTCTCACTTCTCCTCTTTTACTCTCGCTGCTTTCAACCCCTCTTTCTACCGTTCTGTAAAAGAAAAAAAAACTTGTTCGTCGGAGGAACGACGTTGAAGACCGACCGGTGATGGAGGAACGAGGTGAAAACCGACCGTCTGAAGCGGGAGAGGTTAGACGACTCGTTAGTTTTATGATTTATATGTAACGAATGTATAGGTTTAGGGATCTTGCATAACGATATGTTTTTGCTTAATATAAGATTAAATTGTTTTGTGAAATTTCCATGTTTTATTTTGAGATCTAGAGTAACGATAGGCTTTTAGATGTGAAACGATACTATATTGATCCTTAACGAAAGTTTATGTGTCTAACGAAAGTTTTTTAATTGATCGTTATGTTTAATAATGTTATGTTTAATAATCGTTATGGGTTTTTTTAATTAATCGTTACGCTTCGTTCTGCTTTTTTAATTAATCGTTACAATTTTAATCATTCGTTATGGCCTTTAAGTTCATCGTTATGCTAATTTAAATGAATCGTTATACTTTTTTTAATATATCGTTAATTAATCGTTGGGCTAATTTTAATCATTCGTTACGGCCTTTAAGTTCATCGTTATGCTAATTTTAATGTATCGTTATACTTATTTTAATATATCATTATGGGGTTGTCCAGATTCAATAAATGTGTAACGAATGTATATTAGATATGCATAACGAAATTGTATTTAATTAATCGTTATGCTTAATCTTTATGCTATTTATATTAAATCGTATTGCACTATTTTTAATCGTTATGCTATTTATATTAAATCGTTATGCTATTTATATTAAATCGTTATGCACTATTTACAAAGTATATTAATTGTTATGCTATTTATATTAAATCGTTATGCACTATTTTTAATTAATCGTCAGACCTAGTTTTCGATGATGTTGCTCCTCCCATAATACCCATCAATCACCCTCTACCCCCTGTCGAACGAATCCAACCACAAAACTCCGTATACAATGATTCGAGCAAGGTCAATATGTCGTTCTCCTCTTCATCTTCATCAGTAGAGGGCATCTCTTCTTCTTCGTCTCCTTCATGCGGACCTGCATCATCATCATCATCAACATTCAGTTCATCTCTAACCGGATCTCATTCTTCTGGCACGGTGTTAGAGATGACCCTTGAGCTGATGCAGCCTCTCTGAACAACATACACAACCATCTCTGAGCTCTGTTCGTAGAGCAAGTCAAGCAAATATGCATCATCTTTCAGTCTTGTCTTGACCTGTCTGCCACTATTAGTGCTCGACATCCATGATAACTGGTACTCGACAGATCTGGGATCGGTCTCCAGTAACTCATGAATGTCTCTGATTAGTGACCTAAAACAGAAAGCATCCGATGACATGATGATCTGCTCCTCCACACCATCTACGTATTCAGCTCTTTCCCATCGGCCACTATGTCGTACAATAATACGATGTCTAACCATCTGTCATAACGAAAATATTCAAAAATATGCATAACGAACCATAACAAAAATTTTAACAATAACGAATGAAACGACCCGCTTCTACGTGATCTAAATTATTTAAATTGTTTGATTGATTTAAATCGAGTTTTAATTAATTTGATAATGTTGATGAACTTGAGGGAGTTCGAAATTGCGCCCCTAGTATTATAAATATTTAGAATTCATATTTGAATTTTAAAAGTTTAATTTTGAGTTTGAGTCTTGTTTATTTAGATAAAGTATATATTTTTATCTTTAATCAATTATTATTTGTGAAGGATCATTGAATGATTAAAAAAAAATATTTGAAATTAATAATTATATTTTAAAAATTTACTTTTGAGCCTAAAAATGCTCATGGGTCTTATTTATTTAGGTAGGATTTATTTATACTCTTGATGAGTTTAGGTCATTACGGTTAGGGATTTAAAAAAAATGAATGATTAGGATATTCATTATTTTTTTCATTTCTCTATAAACTATACATGTATACATCATGAATGCTTATTCAACAAAAATTAGAGATACACGTGTCCTCTTGCTTAATCAAATTCCACAAAGGCATATATGCGTGATTTACACAAAAGATATATCTTACCCATACAACTCCAAACTCCTCAACTACAAACCAATTTTCACAGCAATTCCACCAATTAAAGTTGGATTTCACTGCTTAACTTCTCAATTCATAAGTGCTACAGTAAATTCAATCAGTTTGGTAAGAGTTTATTTTCAATTTAATCTTTATGTTTGTTGTCGAAACTACACATACCATTAACCTCAACATATTTCAATTAATAAAAACCCTTGAATTCACATTATGTACACCTCCAACTTCTATTTGTTAATTAACCAACACAATACATTTTCACTCACTAAGAATGCAATTTAATGAACTTTCTCCTCACCAACACTCACAGACATGTGAATTTCATAGAGCAGGTGTTTCAGAATTTAAAACTAAAAATTATATAATTTAAGAAAAATAAATAGAATATAGAAATTAAGAAAAATAGAAAAGAGGAGAGGAAGAAAGTAAGGTTGGAGCTTGATGAGCTGAGATGTGAGTCGACGAGTGGAGTCGAGTCTGAGCAGCGCAGTTGAGTCGCCGGTGAGTCGCTGCAGTTGCTGAACACGCGTCGAATCTTGTCTAAGTCATACTTGAGCTCGTCTAGCTCGAGTGATTTCGTCGTGGCGAGCCGCGGTGAGCAGTGAACGGTGTGAGCACACCGGAGTTAGGAAGAAGAGAAATGGGTGAGGGTGGTCTTACTGGAGCAGATGAGATCGAGAGAAAAAGAGAAGAAATTGTGATTCAGAGAATTAAGAAAGCATTTTTTTTAATTTGGGGATCCATTTGTGTAATTTTCGTTGAGAAGTTTGGATGGAGAGAGAGAATAAGTCATGTGGTGAATATTGAAAATTGATTATACTATTAATAGGTTTCTCAATTTTCGCAAAGTAGGAAAAAGGTCTCAGAAAGTTTATTAATCCATCATGGCCCATAACTGTATATAAATATGTTTTGATCCCACAAAATTATCTGAATTTTGGCCCATAATATTCGAATATAAAATATTTAAGTCCATAATTTCTTATTTTTTTAGATTTGTTAAAATTTAGAATAAGCCCAAATGATTTATTCAAGTTTATTTTGATACTAGGTGTGGCACAATTAGGACCCTCGTTCACTATGTGATTCTCTACTCAATTTTACGTGCTCCCTATTATCAGGTGGGTAAAATTATTATATTCAAAATAAAAGTATATGTTATATGCTTTTTGAGTCAGAAATATTTTTAATCCAACTTGAATTGTCGTGGATGGAATATGGATAGCGTTTTATACGCATCAGATCAGAATAGCGTTTTATACACACCAAAATATGTCCTATGCATAGTTCAAGATGTATTCTAGAATCAGAAGAAGTGTACCCTAAATCCACTATTCCTGTGATATATTTCATTTGGATAAATAGAAAGAAATGCCCACAATCCCCACCACTGAGTACGTTTTAAGAGTACTCACTCCCATGTTTTTAATGTTTTCAGGCCAGTGAGCTTGGAACAGCATGAAGGAAATGGGATGGACATGGTTTTGATGTTTGAGTTAATTATTTCAGTCTTTTGATCTTGTTGCCTTAAGATAGTTATTTTGAACTTGATGTTCTATGATGATTGCCTTTTTAATTAACTCAAGTTAGCAATTGATTATTATAATTTTATCTATGTCTCAAATATAATTTTTATATTATAAATTATAAGTTTTCTCTTTGAAATGAACTCAGTGTTTATGAAATGTAGGTATTTTGATTTAAGAATTTATATTTCTGAAAAAAAATATATAAATATTATGGTCTATTTTCCTACTTGGGGATTTCTAGTATGATTATTATTTGTAAAAAAAATATACACTAGAATTATTATTATTATTGTTAATCGTTTTCCGCTTTAAAGAATAGAAAGAGTAACATTTTAAATTATAGAATTTAGGGTGTTACATTTAGTTGTATCAGAGCGGTTCTACTTTCCTGTAGACTTAGTGTGTTTGAAAGAATTTATATTATTTGATTTTATAGTACACCACCCATTTCTGCCACGTGCTCCTGCTCCAAGGTACGTTTGTTTGATTAATTTATTTTGCAAAAATTATTTAAGGGGTGGGCATGGAGAAATAATGAGAAATGCTGAGAAAAGATTTATGTAAAGAAAGAATGTGAAACGATTTATGCATAGAAAGAATGATATGTTGAGAAATGATTTATGCAAATCAATTCTATTATTTTGAAATGCATGATGAATGACAAAGAAGTTACTTAGTCCTCGAAATTTAGAAGAACATAGAAGCTTCCTCCATATATGTTTTCTTATTTAGATTCAAGGTAATTAGAGATTTATCAGTTAACTTGAACCTAGCAGTATACACTTCTTCAATTACCCGCACGCGTCACGTGAGATATGAGATAAGGCCAATCAAGCGTTGAACGTGAAAAGAAATAACTTCATGCCAGATCTAATTAGAGCACTTTAGGGGTTCGTTCAACATCCAAACGCAGAGCGCGATGAATCAACAAAATGCAGCGCCCAATGCACCTGCTTTGCCAACCATTAGCCAGGGGATTGAGCAATTTCGTTGCTACACTCCACCTAGATTCAATGGTAGCAGTGAACCACTCATTTCTAAAGAATGGCATGACCAGAGAAGAGCATCGAGGATTAACTTGGGACAAGTTTAAAGAGATCATTATGGATAAGCACTTCTCTCGTGCTTATCGCATCCAAAAACAAACCGAATTCATGGAGCTGGGATAAGGAAATTTGTCCGTGAGAGAGTACGAGTGAAAGTTTAATCAACTCTCACAATATGCAGCACGAGTAATCGACACTGAAGACCAGAAGACTGATTGGTTCATGAGAGGCTTTTGACCAGAGATGCATGGAATTCTTGAAGATCAACGGATCACTGATTACGATCTAATAGTTAGGAAAGCTCACGAAGTAGTTACTAGACTAGAAATAGGTGGAAAACTTAGCCTCGTCATTAGAATCCCTTCTAGAAAGGCCTTGAGAATCGATAGAATTTCTAGAGATATTAAATTAGACTTTGAATGGAATGAACTTGTGGCTAGCTTGTACACTCTTGAAACGTAAGAATTTGATTTAATTTTGGGAATGGACTAGTTAAGCAAAAGTTTTACGCTGATACACTGCCATGATCGAGAAGTAGCATTTCAGAAACTGAACAAGGAAGAGTTTATATTCCATGGAGCTAAGTTAGGTAGACGACCCATAATAATATCAGTAATAAAAGCTTTGAAGGTGTTGGAGAATGGTGAATGTCAAGGTTCTCAGCGAATATGATCGAGACGACATCAATAGAACTAACATTGGATAGCGTGCTAATAGTTAGATATTTCACGGACGTGTTTCCTAAAGAGATACCCAAATTACTGCCAAATAGATAAATCGAGTTTACGATCGACATGGTCCCAGGAGCAACACTCGTGTCCAAAGGACCGTACCGAATGGCACCATCATAATTACAAGAGTTGAAGATCCAGCTTTAAGAACTTCTAGACAAAGGATATCTTCGACTGAGCATTTCACTATTTGTGAAGATGAAAGATAGTAGTATGAGAATGAGTATAGGTTATCGAGATTTAAATCGCCTTACCGTAAAGAATAAATATCCTCACCGAGAATTGAAGATTTATTCGATCAACTTAGAGAAGCAAGCTTGTTCTCAAAAATAGACCTAAAGTCGGGTATCATCAATTAGAGATAATCCCACTTGCGATTTGGAGTTGGCTGCTGTTGTGCATGCATTGAAGATTTGGAGATACTTTATCTACGGAGGTAAGTGTGAGATTTATACGGACCATAAGAGTTTAAAGTATTTCTTCACTCAAAGGAGTTGAACATAATGCAAGGAAGGTGGTTGAAATTAGTCAAATATTATGATTGCACAATCATGTATCATCTCAGAAAGGCCAACGTTGTCGCTGACGCACTCAGCAGGAAGAAAGTGAATCCCACAAAAGAAATCACGCAACAAGAGGAGCAGTCAAGTTAAAGGCTAGTTTCGGATCTAACGCAAGAAATCCCCATACAAGCTTTCAATGGAAGGACATTCAAGAACATGTCGCGTTCAAATGTTCAATGCTAAGAGTTGTCACTCGTTTCAAGTCGATTCTTTTAAAGAAAATAAAGATCATCGTTATGACTGCAGCCAAAATAATTTGAAGACATATTCATTGGTATTTCCAGGAGAAGTTGAAGTCAGATCATTTTGAGTCTAGGAGGTGCCATAGATCAAGTCACTTTGTCGTATCCCTTTCGATAGATAGGATGAGATCCTCGGATGTCGCTTTCCCAACCAAGCGCAGCCATTTGAGTCCAGTTGACTCATGCTATTTCATAGTAGCCTCGTAAAGAAAAAGATGTGTGACGCTCAAGAAAGAAAGAAAGAACCCGAAAAAGATCATTAAGAATCTAGACCTAGTGTTTGGTAGATTGAGAGTTTCATTATGATAAGAAGTTTTGATGAATCTATTTATTCATTCTCTTGTCAATAGAATCAATTTATTCATTCTCATTCTGAATCTATTTATTCATTCTCTTGTCAATTGAATCAATCGCCCTTCAATAGCTTCATATCATTTGAAATTCTTCGATTATATCCTCTTGGATAATTTGTAATCTTTTTGGATGATACTCCTTGATCATCAAAAATCAATAATAACACTTCCTTGTTAGGCTATGCTGACACCTTTGTGAAAATATTTTAGCACGGTTCTCAGTTGCTAACTGCTGAATTTCTTCCATATCTTTGAGAACCCTTTGAGTTTGTAAGTCCTCTGAAAAAAAAAGGAAATATTTTTGGCATATATAACCAAGAGTTATATCTTTTCTAACCTTTGATCTTATTAAAGAATTGTGACCAGATAAAGCCTTCACTCAGAGGCATTTGTTTCTCTTTAATTCCACTCATAGAACTCGAGTGTGGATCTTGGAATAGAGCGGAGATTATATAGCAGTATTCCTTTTAGTCATTGTTGAAAGAGCAAGTAGTGGTATTTCGCAGCAGGAAGTAGAATCCAAGTAGTGTTAGTTAGTGCTCTCTAAAGTGGGACACGTAATTATGAGTAATTTCTCAGCTTGTTCCATTAGGAGACGATCTACTGGATGTCGGCAAGTAAGTTCTGAGCGTGCGTTAAAGTCTAGACATGCAATCTTTACGCCTGCAAGCAATGGTGATCACTAGCAGGAGCCATAAAGTCAGACTACCGTCTTGAGGAAAAGAAGATAACTGCGAGCAAGAGAAGTGTCAGACGATTCTAAGGGATTCATGATATCATTAGATGGGATTCTACTTTTTAGGGGAAGAATTTGTGTCCCAAACAACGGCATAATGTAAAAAATCTTAGACGAGGCACATTGAACGCCTTACACGGTACATCCTAGAAAAACTAAGATGTATCAAGGCTTAAAAAGAAATTTTTAGTTGTACAACATGAAAGCGGTGGAGATTATTCGAGACAACATTAAAGTTGCTCAAGATCGACAAAGATCGTATGCCAACAAAAGAAGAAAACAAATTTGTATTTTGAGGTAGGTGACAAAGTGTTTTTGAAGGTTGCTCCTATGAAGGGAGTGCTAAGGTTCGGGAAGAAAGGAAAGTTGAGACCTCATTTTATCGGACCTTTTGAAATTTTAGAATGAATTGGTGATGTGGCTTATCGTCTAGTTCTACCACCCGGGTTGTCATTAGTACATGATGTCTTTCATGTTTCTATGTTAAAGAAGTATTTGCATGAACCGAGTCACACCAGTAACCATGAAGAGATACAACTTACCAAAAATTTGATCTATGAAGAAGAACCCGTTGCCATTCTCGATAGGAAGATACACGAATTGAGAAATAGACAGATTTCGCTAATTAGAGTACAGTGGAGTAGGCACGGGAAGGAAGAAGCAACTTGGGAACACGAGGAGGAGATCCTAGCTAAATATCCATCCTTAGGACAACCTAGTAAGATAAATTTCGAGGACGAAATTTTTTTAAGTGGGTAGGATTGTAACGACCCGCTTCTACGTGATCTAAATTATTTAAATTGTTTGATTGATTTAAATCGAGTTTTAATTAATTGGATAATGTTGATGAACTTGAGGGAGTTCGAAATTGCGCCCCTAGTATTATAAATATTTAGAATTCATATTTGAATTTTAAAAGTTTAATTTTGAGTTTGAGTCCTGTTTATTTAGATAAAGTATATATTTTTATCTTTAATCAATTATTAGTTGTGAAGGATCATTGAATGATTAAAAAAATATATTTGAAATTAATAATTATATTTTAAAAATTTACTTTTGAGCCTAAAAATGCTCATGGGTCTTATTTATTTAGGTAGGATTTATTTATACTCTTGATGAGTTTAGGTCATTACGGTTAGGGATTTAAAAAATATGAATGATTAGGATATTCATTATTTTTTTCATTTCTCTATAAACTATACACGTATACATCATGAATGCTTATTCAACAAAAATTAGAGATACACGTGTCCTCTTGCTTAATCAAATTCCACAAAGGCATATATGCGTGATTTACATAAAAGATATATCTTACCCATACAACTCCAAACTCCTCGACTACAAACCAATTTTCACAGCAATTCCACCAATTAAAGTTGGATTTCACTGCTTAACTTCTCAATTCATAAGTGCTACAGTAAATTCAATCAGTTTGGTAAGAGTTTATTTTCAATTTAATCTTTATGTTTGTTGTCGAAACTACACATACCATTAACCTCAACATATTTCAATTAACAAAAACCCTTGAATTCACATTATGTACACCTCCAACTTCTATTTGTTAATTCACCAACACAATACATTTTCACTCACTAAGAATGCAATTTAATGAACTTTATCCTCACCAACACTCACAGACATGTGAATTTCATAGAGCAGGTGTTTCAGAATTTAAAACTAAAAATTATATAATTTAAGAAAAATAAATAGAATATAGAAATTAAGAAAAATAGAAAAGAGGAGAGGAAGAAAGTAAGGTTGGAGCTTGATGAGCTGAGATGTGAGTCGACGAGTGGAGTCGAGTCTGAGCAGCGCAGTTGAGTCGCCGGTGAGTCGCTGCAGTTGTTGAACACGCGTCGAATCTTGTCTAAGTCATACTTGAGCTCGTCTAGCTCGAGTGATTTCGTCATGGCGAGCCGCGGTGAGCAGTGAACGGTGTGAGCACACCGGAGTTATGAAGAAGAGAAATGGGTGAGGGTGGTCTTACTGGAGCAGATGAGATCGAGAGAAAAAGAGAAGAAATTGTGATTCGGAGAATTAAGAAAGCATTTTTTTTTAATTTGGGGATCCATTTGTGTAATTTTCGTTGAGAAGTTTGGATGGAGAGAGAGAATAAGTCATGTGGTGAATATTGAAAATTGATTATACTATTAATAGGTTTCTCAATTTTCGCAAAGTAGGAAAAAGGTCTCAGAAAGTTTATTAATCCATCATGGCCCATAACTGTATATAAATATGTTTTGATCCCACAAAATTATCTGAATTTTGGCCCATAATATTCGAATATAAAATATTTAAGTCTATAATTTCTTATTTTTTTAGATTTGTTAAAATTTAGAATAAGCCCAAATGATTTATTCAATTTTATTTTGATACTAGGTGTGGCGCAATTAGGACCCTCGTTCACTATGTGATTCTCTACTCAATTTTACGTGCTCCTATTATCAGGTGGGTAAAATTATTATATTCAAAATAAAAGTATATTTTATATGCTTTTTGAGTCAGAAATATTTTTAATCCAACTTGAATTGTCGTGGATGGAATATGGATAGCGTTTTATACGCATCAGATCAGAATAGCGTTTTATACGCACCAGAATATGTCCTATGCATAGTTCAAGATGTATTCTAGAATCAGAAGAAGTGTACCCTAAATCCACTATTCCTGTGATATATTTCAGTTGGATAAATAGAAAGAAATGCCCACAATCCCCACCACTGAGTACGTTTTAAGAGTACTCACTCCCATGTTTTTAATGTTTTCAGGCCAGTGAGCTTGGAACAGCATGAAGGAAATGGGGTGGACATGGTTTTGATGTTTGAGTTAATTATTTCAGTCTTTTGATCTTGTTGCCTTAAGATAGTTATTTTGAACTTGATGTTCTATGATGATTGCCTTTTTAATTAACTCAAGTTAGCAATTGATTATTATAATTTTATCTATGTCTCAAATATAATTTTTATATTATAAATTATAAGTTTTCTCTTTGAAATGAACTTAGTGTTTATGAAATGTAGGTATTTTGATTTAAGAATTTATATTTCTGAAAAAAAATATATAAATATTATGGTCTAGTTTCCTACTTGGGGATTTCTAGTATGATTATTATTTGTAAAAAAAATATACACTAAAATTATTATTATTGTTAATCATTTTCCGCTTTAAAGAATAAAAAGAGTAACATTTTAAATTATAGAATTTAGGGTGTTACAACGAAACTTAGTTTTAAACATAACAAAAAATGAAATTTAACAATAACGAAAATTTCATTTTACAAATAACAAAATTTAATAAATATCATAACGAAATTTAAATTGAACAATAACGATAATTCTATTTAACCATAACGATATGCAACAATAAGCCATCACAAAAATTCAGTATATAAATAACAATAATTAAATTTATGCATAACAGAAAATTAAATTTAACCATAACGAAAATTAAATTTAAACATAACGAAAATTTAATTATAAAACAATCGTTATTATAAAATCGAAACAATCGTTACGGGTGTGAACTCCTTCGTTATTATTAATTCAAAATAGTCGTTATTATTAAATTTAATCAAGCGTTATTATTAATTTTAAACATTCATTATTAATAACTTTAATCATCCGTTATTATCAATAATGCTTCGTTATCATTATTTCTTTTTTACTTTCGTTATTCATATTTCAATTATCGTTATTATAAATTTTAAACACTCGTTATTATTATTTTTAATAATACATTTCATTTAAAAAATTTAAATCAATCATTATTTTTAATCAATCGTTATTTTTAATTTTAGTTATGGTTTTTTTTTAAAATAATCGTTATTATATATAAATGATAATAACAATTGTTAAAAAAATAACGACATATATTATGGCTTTTAATTATAGTTATGGCTTTTTTTAAATATCGTTATTATGGCTTTTAAATAATCATTATTATGGCTTTGGTAAATGATAATAATATCGTTAATATGGCTTTCAATTTTCATTATGGCTTTTTTTAAACTTTCGTTATTATGGCTTTTAAATAATCGTTATCATGGATTTTGTAAATGATAATAATATCGTTATTATGGCTTTTAATTTTAGTTATGGCTCTTTTTAAACTTTCGTTATTATGGCTTTTAAATAATCGTTATCATGGATTTTGTAATTGATAATAATATCGTTATTATGGCTTTTAATTTTAGTTATGGCTTTTTTTAAACTTTCGTTATTATGGCTTTTAAATAATCGTTATCATGGCTTTTGTAATTGATAATAATATCGTTATTATGGCTTTTAATTTTAGTTATGGCTTTTTTTAAACTTTCGTTATTATGGCTTTTAAATAATCGTTATTATGGCTTTTGTTCTTTTCGTATTATCATTTCTATCGTTATAGCCTAACTTTACATAATTAATCGTTAGAGTCTAACGTTACATAATTAAAATCTAGAAATGATAAACACTAGTTCATAAAATCAACGTAGAAACATAGAAACATAACAATAGGTAGCCTAAACTTAAAACAAATTCTACATTTCTTGAAGAAATAAACTCGAAACATACCTTTCAAAATTTAGGAACTTCTACTCGGCCCGTTCATTAAGACGACGTTGCTTCGTTCATAAATCTTCAGGATCAACCTCTCAATATATTTTTTCTCTTTTATTTGAGGGGAATCGACATTTTTTCTGGTTTTTTATTTTGGATGTTCCGCCCTACCTTCAATATATGCATATTACACTATCAACCTCTCTTACACAAAATTAAATGCATTAAATTTAATTTAATTTGGGTCAACTAATACCTACCTATACAAATACATATTTATTCATTCTACCTACCTCATTTTGGTCGAAAAAGAAAGAAAGAATAATTGATTGATGTTTATTTAACGTTACGTGCATTAACGTTAGTTTTAAAAAAAAATCGTTATGCTTATTTTCGTTTTCAATCGTTAGTGGAAGGTCAGTTTTTTAAAAAAAATTCGTTACGTGCATTAACGTTAGTTTTTTAAAAAATTTCGTTATGCTTATTTTCATTTTTAAAAATTTCGTTATTTTAGAGTTTGACACTTTCTAACCCTAACCCTAAAATTCATGAAATTGAATTTTTATATGTTATGTGTGTGCATTTATTGGGTAGTTATTAAAAGTGTAAACAGGACACTTACACAATAATTGAAATGTGGGGACAAGTGTGTCATAGGGGTATTGTAGACATTTACACTCAAAATTGCCCAAATAACTCCTATAGCCTTATATCTTGTTTTTTTTTTTCCAATTACTATTTTATTTTGCCTCTTTTTATCTATTTACACAAAAAAAAAAACTATTAAAATATCTAAAACTAAATAATAATACAACATAGAAGTATTTCATAATAATATTGCAAAGAACAAAAATCACATACTAATATTGTAAAGAACAAAAATTACAGACTAATATTGCAACATAGAAAAAAAACACAAATTGCATACTAATTTTTTTCTAATTCTATGAATTATAATATTTATATTTTCAATGCTTTATTTATATTTTTAATGATTTATTTATATTTTCAATATTTTTATGCTTAGTAGTTTTATCATGTAATTTGATTAAATGTCATTTTAATTTTAACATTAAAAAAAACATGATCCTTCTTATTTGATATCAGTTTAATTTGATATACAACTTTGTATTTCAATATTTTTAAAAAATAAATAAATTAAAGGATAAGATAAAAAAAAAAAAAAATGAATAGTGATACAGCAACAGCGAGCACTGTGGCGCTCCTTATTTCTGAATCAATTATACAACCGCTGACGGAGTAAAAATTCTACAAATTTTGCTCTAAAAATAGCATTTAGAGCTATCGTTGGAGAAGCTTTAAGGACTAAACTATTACTCTATGTCCGTATAGGTACTTAAACTTTTATTAGATTCAATTAAAGCCCTTAAACTCTAAAGAAGGTTGGATTAAACACTACTTGAGACAGACAAAATGGTTTAAGGTTTTCGAACATTTACTCATAGATTAATGTTTTGTTATGGAAAAGGTCAAAGTACAAACTAGAAAAGGAGGCAAAAGGGCTGCCAAGCGGAAAAAACTATGCTAGACCTAGATAGTGCAAAAAGTGACACAATAAACTTATTATGACACTGTTATGTATCACAATAGATCTGTAGTGCAGAAAGTGACACAATAGACTTATTATGACACTTTTATGTATCACAATAAATCTATTATGTGATGCATAATAGTGTCATAATAAGTCTATTGTGTCACTTTCTGCATTACACTGGATAGTATAGAACTTACCCGGCCAAGCGGACGTACCAAACATTCTTTAAAGAATATAATAATAGAATGCAGCTGATTAAGACCAGAGAATGGGCCGAAGTCAAAAACCTAAAAAGGATTGCCCTTTTTAATTATTTATTATTAAAGTTATAATGTGACTACAAATACTACAAAAACAATTAATTAAAATAACAATACTAAAATTAATATGTACTGTGCTTTTCACTTTTCAACAATCATGTTCGAGCTTTAATCTCTTCGCTAGGAAACGACCCAACCGATAAATAATTTTAGATTTGCAATCAATAATTACTATATATACTTGGAAAATTAAATGAGCGAAAATGTCACTTTCAAAAGTGTCAGAAATTATAATTCGCCTCATCTGCAGTTTGACCGCAACAAATAAATGTTGGCGCAGGTTATATGTATATATAGGGGTGGGGTTATATAAAAATAACCCCTTATGTGAGAAATGAGAACACATCTCACATCACACATCCATAAAAATTAAAGGTTCAGATTTGATGAAAAAGGCGGTGGCAATTTTGTAATATCTGAAAAGTTTTTTGCGCGGGGGTATTATTGTAATTTGGTAATTCTTATAAAAATCGCGGAGGATTTGATAACAGATCGTTATGCTAACGAAGTATTATCATAATGCTAACGAAGCATTATAGTTATGCTAATTAAAGTTTTCAAATATTGTTGGCGAAAAAAATATTCTAAAAATTAATTATAAACCTAATTCGATTTAATAAACCCTAATTAAATGGAAAAAATCATAATTGGATAAAATAAACCTAATTAAATGAAATAAACATTGATTGGATGTGGTAAACCCTAATAAACCATAATCGAGATTAAATAAACCATAATTGAGATTTAATAAACCCTAATAAATTTATACTATGTTAGCATTATGATAATTCTTTGTTAGCACATCGAATATATTATGTTAGCATATGACAAATGCTTCATTAGCATACGTTCATATGTTATCATAATGCTGACGAAGAATTATTATATGCTAACGAAAGCATTTACAACCTGGGCACACGTAAAAAAATTTCTTTTTTATTTTTCGTTCATATTTTTTCATCCAAACATAGCATTTCGACATCTTAAATGAAAGAGCATGAAGAGAGCTTTAATTTGATATATTTTTTGTGTGCATTGGATTAAAAATGAGGAAGTTATGGTCGATTAAAGTTTTTAAATTTTTTTTTTTAATTGCTGACATCATCAATTTTAATGGATTTAGACGAAAATAGCTCTAATTCCTTATTTTTTGTCCTATTATTTACGAAATTGCCACCTTAAATCTCAACAATTGGATCATTAAATTGGATGATGTATGATCAAATCTTTTCAATATAATGATATATCAGGTCGGAGGTATGAGTAAATATATATATATGTGTGTGTGTTAAACCAACATGATAATCATAAAATGAGCCATTGATGAAGATGAAAATAAATCTATTGAACACAAAAAAAAAAAGAGGGAAAAGCCAAAGTTCTTAGGAGGCAATAGAATGAAGTGTATAGAGGCTCACACAAATCAAAACTTCATAAAACCTCATTAGAGCTAAAGGGAAAAGACAAGGATATCCTTAAACTATAAGCTAAATAACAAAAAGACCATAAAATACACAAAATACTTCTAACAATATGCATATGTAGTAATGTTATATTTTTCTGTCACGCGACTAATTGTGGGGAATACTTTCATAGATACATAGATGTCATGTGGATTAACACACACACACATATATGTACGATTTAATAGAAGATATAAAATTAGATTAGGTATAATGAAATTGAAAATAAATTAAACAAATTTGTTGTCATTGTTTTGTATAGTAGTAATAAGTTGAAAACTAATCCTTCAATCTTTAACGTGAATAATTTTACTCAAAAATTTGCCTAACATTTGAAAAAAAAAACGATGAATTTTGGCCATAGACTCATTTAATATAAACGATTCATATATACAGACGATGCAAACATAGAAGTTGAACCCAATATTTTGAAGTTAGATTGGACTGACCGGTTTAACCTCTAACCGGCCATTTATCTTGTTCATGTACATATCTATTATGAGTAGTTCATGATCTGGAGTGAATCAGTGTTTTTTTTTTGAAACACTTATAAAGACCTTCAAAAATTGGATAACTTCGTATAATGTGCTCAACCAACTGGGCCAATGCACTCTCATCAGTCTCATGTTATTATTTGAATATTAATGACATATATATGCAAAAATTGAAAATAATTAATCTTCATTTTAATTCAAATCGATGTTTAACATATAATTAAAATCAATATTTAACAATATCTAAAATTAATATTTTTTAAATTAAAATAAATGGAGAGAATAACTAAAATCTAAAATAGTGGCTTGTGAAATAATGATTAACAATATTTTTAATTGTTATTGTGTAGTATTATTTGCAATTAAAAAATCAATAATTAATTATTTGACATGTAATTATGGATCTCAAAAACTAGTATTTGATGTTCAATGTTTATTTTTATAAATATTATACTTTTAACTACATAACTTATGGAAGAACTATTGATAAATTAAACACTTTATTTCATTGCCTTGATATAAATTTGGTATATTTTTTAAACTTATTTAATATATTTATCAATGATAAAGTGCGATTTTATACTTGTAATTGTGTCATGTGGTCATTTTTTCATTTGATTTACGTGAGTTTTTATTTCAGTTTATTCGGATCTTACTTGTGTTTGGGAGTTTGGTGTGTTGAGTTGTTTTTACAAGATTTGCCCCAAGTTGTTATATTTTTTGCCAAGAGATTGTTGATGAAGTCATGGAGTTGCACAGCGAGGTCGCAGGTTGTCTGGGCCTGTCTGAATTAAAGTTGGTTTTTGGGCTTTTTCTAATTAGATATAAAAGTGGATTTTGGGCGAAAATTGATTGTATTCTATAATACCCTAAAGTTGCCCATCAGAGAAAAAGAACCTGCACGGATCCAATCTCTATTTTTCTTCTGATTCTTCTCTTCAAAACTTGATTTTGAAACAGTCTTTGCAATCTTCAGAATAAATTTGCCTTTTTGATTTTCTCAGACTCGTTGTTTGAACTTGGTCTTTGAAGTTTTCGGGGAAGATTTGTATCATCGATCTTCTTTGACTTGGTATTTGGATTTGATAACATTAATCGGGGGCCGTCAACCGGATTGAACGTTGAATTTGAGGCAATTTTGGCGAAGAACGACTTTAATCTTGCTAGAACACCTTGGATATTGCGAGACCAAAAAATTCAAGATTTGTCAAAATTAGAGGCATAATTAGACTTTCGGGTTTTATTTATTTTAATCTTTTCACATCAATGTTTTGTTTGAGGATTATTTTAGTTGTTTATCTTGTCATGAATAACTAAAACCCTAGTATTATAGGGTTGTTTATGATTCGACAGTAAAGTTCATTTAATCTATTTTATTTTTCTACTTATGACTTGGCTTTGTTTTGCTTATTCATGTGTTTATCTATATTGTTTAAATGATCACCAAATAATACAATCTGATGTGTTAATTCACAAATTGAGAGAGAAATTTTAACGCGTGATCTGTAATAAGTAACTGGTTAATCAATATCGCTCGACAGATTTGCGATTAATTGAGAAAGCAAAGAACCTTAAGAGTCATTAGAAGTTGCAAGTTAGGTATTGAACGGAGACGTTAGTATGAGTTATGTGATCTACAACCTAGACACTTCGAGATGATGTTTAGGATAATTAAGTGATTGCTCTAGTACAATTTAAGTCCCAAAATAGGTATGAGAATGAAATTATTAAAATAATGAATTAATTGATTATTATCCTAGAATATGTCTTTTGCTCATTATTTGATTCATCCGTTTTTATTTATGTGGCATTATTTTATTTCGTTTATTATTTTCATTATTTAGATATTTAGTAATTTAATCACTTTTGGTAGTCTAGATAACTAAGGAAGTTTAGATAATTATTAAGTCCCTGTGGATATATACAACCTTGTTCATCGTTATCCTATTAATCTCATAGTATACTTGCAGTCTAGGTGAAAATAAATACCCAACAATCATGATGCTAGTTTGTATAATTTTATTATATTTTATCGTGTATATATATAATATATATAAATATCATATAACGGGTTATCCGATTTTTTTCAAAATGATTGACCCAGTATTCCAGTGACCTAATAAATTGACTTGTTCGATGTTCGGTCCGATTTTAAAAACACTGGTTGAACCTTTTGTAGTGTAGCTTAATTAGTTGGACAAATATCACTTTAAACTCTATATTTTGATGATATTTTAAAAAAAGAGTCCAATAAAAACTACTAATAAAATAATATCCAAATTTTTTTATAAGATTTGAAATTTTATTCTAACCTTATTTTCCGACACAAAAAAATGAGGTTGTGCACCTACTGCACGCATGAGTATTGCTCTATAGCAAATGCAACCTAAAATTATAAATAATAGTCAAAATCATATGAGAGGCCACAAAATGAAAGTTTAATTCTAGAAGCGGTAGAGATATCTAAAACAAATTGGACTGGCGGTTACAAAATGTCGGTTTGCTGGTTTCCGGTGGTTTGTAAACCACCGGCATGGTTACAGTTACAAATCATAACTGCAACCGTGATTACACCGGTTCGGTTCCGGTTTGTGCATCCCAAAGCTGACAAATCGCTGGTTTGGCTGTTTTTTTTTTTTTTGAACTTTCACTACAAATATATGGTTTTATGTATTAAGAATTCAAAAAAAAAATATGGAATTTCGTAAAAAAAGATATTACAAATTTGTACAATGAAAGTCAAATATCTTACAACCTTTTTATAAAAAGTATAACCATTCTCTATGATATAAAATTAATGTGGGATAATGATAATGGTTGCAGAAATTAGGAATGCCCAAAATAATCACAATGAGATTTCCTTGAAAGAAATTATAAATTGGTGCAATGAAAACAAAATGTATAATACATTTTATAGGAAAAGTTTTACCATTATCTTTGATACAAAATTAATGTGAGACACATACCGATGCACTATTTTTTATACACTTAACTGTAACTACTAACTAAAATAGATCATGCAATAAAGCTAGTAAATCGAATATCGTATCCACAAAGACTGCAATTTTGATTTACACCAAGTACTAAGCTAACAGATTCTTATTATTCAGGCTACTCAATTTCTCAAGTGTACTATTCCTAGATAGAGAATTAAAAATAAACTATTAAACCTAATTAAAAAATCAAATGCAAATCAAACAAGACTAAAAACGTTAACTATCAATTAAACAAAATAATTAATCCACGGGAATGCATACACATGAATCCATTATATATTAATCTAATTTCATCAACTTCCAATTTAATCGAATTATCGGTGGATGATCAGAATTCTAATTACCATCTCCGCCAGGTTTCAAGGTAAAAGTAGATTAACAATTTATCTATTACTTTCGCCTCTAGATTAATTGTTAACTCTCAATAGATCAACAGATTTAAAACCTCCTACAGATCACAAGTACGTGTATCAAATCACTCAATTTAATCCCACAGATTAATTATCTCTGTCGGACTCAAATTAATTAGCTAGCATACAATGACTATGGCCTTAATCGTGCGTGGGAAATCTAAACTTGAAAGTTTGAACACGATAATCGGAAGGTAAATTGATGAAGAATTAAATCAATACACAATTTCATACATGTTACAAACCCTAAAATTAATTATATGAACTACTCACACATAATGAAATCTAAAATAAAGGAAGAAGTAAAGAAATTAAAAGACATAATTAAAATTGTCAAAATATTAAAAGAACCGTAGATGAATTATGTAAAATAAAGCTTCAATCTTCAAAGTTGCAGAGAAAATATCCGTCATGCCTCTGTAAAATCTAAAATAAAACTAAAATATAATGAAAAGAACGTTCCAAAAATCGTCCAAGAAGACCCCTTAAATAGTAGAGAAAGTGGAAGCCCACAGAAGGAAGGAGAGCCTGATCTAAAAGGAAATTCGTCGGAAATCGCCGATATGAGCACGGGACGTGCAACAGGGAGCACGGTGTGTGCTCTTGGAATGAAAAAATATGGATATTTTCGCCGAGACAGGAGCACGGGTCGTGCTCTTTTTCGCCACCCGACAAACTTCACCGTTTTGCTCCGTTCTCGCTCGTTTCTCATCCGATTGACTTGATTCTTTTTGCAACGCGCTCCTAACTCGATTATTTATCTTCTTAAGTACTTCAAAGACTCAATTGAATCTAAAAAAATAATTCACATTAAATTCCTTCAAAATGAGTAAAAATGTGACACTGCACAAATTATGAAAACTACGCGCAACTTGTCAACTTATGCATGCATTGATCATTAACTACCATTCAAATAAACACCAAAATGCATACAAAATTCATGTTTATCACATACATACATATGTAATGGTTGTCTTTGTTTGCTTTTATTATGTCCCCACATTGATTCTATATTAAAGACAATGGTTAAACGTTTCCTATGGAATTGTATTAGCCTTTTTGTTATCAACTAAAATTAAATTACAATCATAATTTTGAATTGAGATTTAATAAGTTACACTAACACATAAATTAGATAAGTAATCTATAGAGATAAATCAAACAAGATCATTTAACTAGCTATATTATTTTTATCCAATGTAGTCAAACTATTAAACTAAAAAGTTAATTGTTTGTGGAGCAATCCTATATAATTTCCGAAAATAAAATAAAATAATAGATATATTATCATTAATCATTGGGGTTAGATTCTATGTATTATTAGTGGCATAATTCAATCAAAGGATTAAACTATGATTAACCAATAACTCTTAACTTAATTATTTATTTAAAAAAAAAATCATTTCTTGTAAAAATTTATATTTTAACATTGAATTCAAAGCTAAAAAGATGGTGCAAAAATAATTAAATGTTTAACACCCTTTTATAGAAAAAAATTTATCATTGTCTTTCGTATAAAATCAATGTGGGACAAAAATCATTGATTTTATATCAAAGATAATGGTTAAACTTTTCTTATACAAGATATTAACCACTTGGTTATCATTGCACTATCTTTTCATTATTTTAAAAGAAATTTCATGTATTTTTAGGATTCTTATTTTTTAGATATTATAAAACTTTTTATATTTGATATAGTTGAATTAAATTAATTATCGAAAATTAAAAAAAAATAGCAAATCGGCCCAAACCGCATCAAAACTGCCATAAACCGGTGGTATTTCAAACCAACGGTTACGGTTTGAAAACCGTAACCATTGGCCTCCTTTGGACAGTGTGGTTTCGGTTTGTGCCGTCCGAAACTGGCTAACCGCCGATAGGGTCAGTCCTGACATTTCGAGAGCCTATGACAAAATATAAAAGAGGGGCCTCTATTTTTTTTCGAGCGAGCATTTTTAAATTTCTTCTACTATTGTCTTTATTGTCATATTTATTGAAAAAGTGTTATTAACACCTAAAACATACAAAAAAAGTATCAAATAATTATCGAAATATTTTAGATATTCAAGCATTTTGAGAATCATCAGTATGATCATCAAAATTAAGTTTTTCCAGTAGCACATTTTCAATGCATAAAATAGCTAGTCCATTTAACCTTTGTTGAGATATACTTGAACGCAAATTCGAAATGTATTAATTTGTACAATAAATTGCATAAACGATAAGTGTCGATATAGCTTATATTCTATATAATTCATTTTAGGCTAATAGGCTTAATTAGTTAATTTGATTAATGAACAGTTGAGCAGTCACCGAATCACTCATACTCGGCTCGCTGCTGCAAAATGAATCACCATTAATCAATCATTCACGACTCACCCGCCACATAATTGGTAAATCAAGATTCAAGAACGGTTTTTTCAAGGCTTCAAATATTGAAGAACAATTTTTCATGACTGCAAAAATTATTGATTTCCAACAAATATTTTATAAATAATAAAGATTACTGATTAACAATTACCTCTTGAAAAGATGAAGAGATGAAGATGATTTTAAATGGTTTTTCGATGTGATAGTGTGTATGTAACACCCCAATTTTTGGTGCCTTAAGAATTTTAATAAATGCTTTGTTTTAAAAAAAGAAATTGTGTGTATATATATATCGCAACCCCTTTTCAATTAAGAAAGGTATGAGGATTTTTATTAGGTGTTTGATTGTAAATATTTTTAAAAGAGTATCCGCATGGCAAAACTCTTAAAACTCTAGTTTTTGAATTTTGAATTTTTATGTGAAAAGGATTTCTCTAAATTTCTGCCTTTATTTTCTCGACTTATGTGTTGGTTAGTTCCTCTTTTTTTTTTTTTTTATCAACTCTTCTTTGGAGATAAGATTTTTAAAAACAAGATAGTTATCAACTAAGACTCCTTAATCATATGGGGTTAGCCACACCATCGGTATTTTTTTTTAAAATAGCCTTTCATGCGTAGAAGAAGGGAGGAAAAAAAAAAGAAATACGCAAAAAGAGTTCGGTGGTTCAGATTTCCATCTTTGAATAGAGGTTAAAGTGAGGGAATTTTAAATGCATGTGATCTATTATCTTATATGCTCTTACGTCTTGTTATATCATGATCGATTGTGAGATTTTCTTGATGATGTTAAAAGGGGAAAACAAGTTTCTGCCCCTACTGCTATGGGAAGCAAGTCTTTGCCCTAGTAGTAATGTTTATGTGCTCCGGGAATCAAGTCTCTGCCCCTTCTACTACGGGAAACAAGTTTCTACCCTGGTAGTCGAAAAGCGTAATCGAATGTTTATGTGATTTATGAATGATGTTATGAGTGCACGTGTAAACGTTGTGGTTAATTGCATATTCCTTCACTGAGTATACCTTCATTATGCTCGCCACACCCTTTCAGTTTATTGCAGCTGTTCCGGAGGTCGAAGCGGTCGTGGAGCTTGAATCGACTATGGCAATATTTTTTTAAGATTTTATTACTAAATAATTTTCTTAGCAGCCATCAATAAATTCCCGTAGAAACTTTCGTTCAATGGGATTGTTCCGGAGGTCGAAGCGGTCGTGGAGCATGAATCGACTATGGCAATATTTTTTTAAGATTTTATTCCTAAATATTTT
Source organism: Perilla frutescens (assembly GCA_026008535.1). Classification (NCBI taxonomy): domain Eukaryota; kingdom Viridiplantae; phylum Streptophyta; class Magnoliopsida; order Lamiales; family Lamiaceae; genus Perilla; species Perilla frutescens. Next base: position 44,022,185 of record BRKX01000010.1, on the reverse strand, counting down.
TTTAAGATCTTTATTTTGCTTCCGAAATGTGTATATTATATATATTTAAGGGATTTTAGTTTAAATCCTAAGTTAAGATGGTAACTTTCGAACAAGGAAATAAAGGGTGTTACAGTGTGAGTCGAGAGAGAGAGTTAGAGGTCTGAGAGAGTAAAAGAGATATTGAGAGACAAAGAACTTGAGGTTGAATTGGAACGAGAGAGATGGCAAAGAGGCAGAGAGCGGCGCCGTGTTTAGGCTGGTTAAGTATAGTGTAATTTTGTTTTTTGGGTCCTAAACTTTGGGGGTCCATGGACACTGCTCATCCGAAACACTCCTCAAGGCCGGGCCTGACCGCCAATTTGTAACCGAAATCGGCACGAATCGGAACAGTGGATATCTTTAAAAAGTGATTCATGCTTTATAAAAAAATTGAAACACTGTTTAATAGAAGTGTGTGTGTGTGTGAGAGAGAGAGAGAGAGAGAGAGGAACATCATATCATATTATATTAGTGCAGGCAGACAAGGAAAGAATGGGCGAGAGATTCTCTCATCTGTGCGAGAATTGAAGCAAGTAACTTAGTAAATAAAAACCAAATAAATAATTTCAAGAAACACAAATTTTGTGCATGTCTTGTTGTTGGGAGATGACAAAAACCCAAATAAGAAAAGTGTGTTTTTTCAACACACACATAACGAAGTTTTGGTGTGTGAAATTGAAGAGCCATTTTCATGGTTCCTACCCCACACTTGCCAGATTCACAGTCCACAGCTTTGCTATAGCTGGCCATCACTTCTTTTTTCACTGTTTTTATCTATATCTGTGCCTTTTTTTATACCTATTTTTATTCCTCCTCACAATTTGATTTGATATAAAGTTACCTATATTTTATATTATTTTTCTTTTCCAAAAATATTTTACAAGTTTAAATCAATTGGAGTCTATGACTCTATTCACGATACATAGGACCATTTTGAGGCTTCTCTTTATATTGCATTCTGTTATATTTGATGTTTATGAAGGCAATACAAATATTAGCTTGAAAGTGTTTCTATTGTCTTTGCCTTATCAAAATATTTAATTATAAATATATGATAATGTATAAATATATATGACTTTATTCAGAATTTCAATCCTAAACCCATATAAAATGAGCACGTGTTGAGTTAATTGAGAGAGATAGGACAATAATGTTTTTTAATGGTAGTTGTCCATTAGATAGAAATTCTATGTATGTGATGACCCGCTACACTCCTCATAAATATTAGAATAATTTTTAAATAATGCACACAAGCTTTTAAAAAATGACTAATTACAATTTAATTCTCAACGTTTGAAGATTCTAATAAAAATAACCTAATGTATTATTAATTTCAATTTAATTCTCAACGTTTTGATATTTCAATAAAAATAAGTGGGCCTATTGTAATTAACTATTTAAAAATGTCTAATTATAATTTAATTCTCAAGGTTTGAAGATTCTAATAAAAATAACCTAACGTATTATTAATTTCAATTTAATTCTCAACGTTTTGATATTCTAACAGAAATAACCCAACGTTTAATATTAAATTCCCAACATTTAAACATTTTTAACATAAATGATCAGATATTTTAGGCGAAAAACTACTTCGATCGATTTCAATCACATTTACTCTCGAGTGAGCTAGAGAACCCGTATAACAACCTGACATTTTTGTAAAAAAAATGACCACAATGGTTTTTTCACCTAAAATTATCGGGTCATTCTGTTAAAATGTTTAAACGTTGGGAATTAAATTTTTAATTAAATGTTGAGTTATTTCTGTTAGAAGATCCAAACGTTAGGAATTAAATTGTAATTAACTATTTAAAAAATAAGTGGGCCTATTGTTTAAAAACTATTAAATTATGTGTGACATGTGTGAGGGGTGCAGTGAGTCATCACATGCCATGTAATTTCCCCGTGAGCGTTCATAATATATATATATATATACACACATAAATGTAACATATATATGTAAATGAATATTTGAATATTTTTCTCATTTTGATTTTGCCTCGTATGTTGAATTGAAATTTGGAAGTGATCATTAGTTTGATGATGTCTTTTTTTAGAGAATTTGATCAAATGTCAAGTTAATGAAGAGCATCTTTTTTTTAATCTTCTAAAACAATAATAAATATGGGTGAAATGTATTTCTCGATAAAAGTAGATAACAATGGGGAAAAAGAAACAAGTTTTAAAAAGTAGTAATTTTTTCGACAATGTCCCTAATAAAAATATTCAACTGTGTGTATGACTCCACCAAATCTGAAAAAATGTGTACTTTCTGACTAAAGTAACTGTCATATCAGGAATATTTATTATTTAGGGTTTGAATTCATTTTTTCCAACCACCCCCAACACACTCTCTCTCCCCATCAATTTTTAAAGTCGGCTCGAATAGAAGAAAATCCAAATCAAATTCGCTTGAAGCACAACAAAAAAAGTCCGGCTCCTCCTCGATTGAAACCGTGTCGGCGACTCTCATCTCTCATTCTCGCATTTTTGCAAACAGGTTGCCCCCCCCTCTCTCTCTCTCTCCGACTCACGGTATTCATCCATGTCAGTTGAAAACTCACGCCGGAGATGGAACGAGGATCCGGAGAACCACCAGAGATGTCTTCTTCTTAAGTAAGCTTCTTCTCAATTAAATGCATGCAGTTCATTTTCACATTTTTTGGTTTATAATCGTGTGACCATAATGTAACAAAATTAGGGGTTTTGTAATTAACCGATGCTTGGTTTGTTATGTTAATCGTGGATTAGTATGTTATTTGTGACTTATTATGCTAATCGGTGGTTGTATTATGGTAATTGTATTTTTTGAATATAATGGAGGATCACTTAAAATTAATCAATGATATGCTTATTATGTTAGGCATGTTTTTTTAACATTTTTTTTATATATAAATATAACGGAGCTTAGAAATATAATAAATAAATTGAACAATATGCACGAGAGAGATAGGGCGTGGAGGGTAAATTTTATAGTAAGGTGATTGTTGCACTACATCTATAATATGCAAGCAGTTTATTTTCAGCTTTTCATTGGCTGGCCTATAGAAAATTTTCAGTATTTGATATTTTTAACATTTAAGAAGTGTGCAATATTCAAGATAAATTATGTCGATTTTTTTAATCAATAATGAAATTTTATTGTGGAACAAAATAAGAAGTGGAATTTAAATAATTAAATTTAATGAGTTCGGAGGCACTTATCAATCATTGAAAGCGGGAATGCAGTGAATCTATTTTACCGCGAAATTTATAGGGTAATTGTTGATACATTCTATACTATCCAATAAAAAATCATGACAGATGAGAGTGTCACGTTAGATCTATTATTAATTAGTTTCTAGCCATCGGATAACATAGAATTCTCGGTGTTTAGGGTTGGTTTGGTACACCTCCTGAAATTTGACATACATAATTTAAAATTTGACTGTAAAGCTGCAAATCCCGAGGGACAATATTTTGTGAATTGTCAGAGAATTTTTTAACCTCTTGTAAAATCTATCCTTCATCATTTTTCATAATTCACTTACTACTATTCCCATTACTTTTGAACTTCTTTTATTTTTCTTGGATTGCACTATTTGATTAATTCAATCATATGGCCAAGGGCAAGGCCAAACATTTGTTCCTTCCTTTTTTTTAAAAAATGGGATTTTTTGAATCATTTAGGTATATTCAGAGTCCGGTAAATTAGTTAAATGTATTGAAATAGAAAACTGGATTCGTATGGATGGCAAATCGATATTTTTAGTTCGTTACTTACTTTTTTTATTTTTGTGTTTTTCTAATATTGGTGCTGTAGCGCTTATCTAATCATGAATTTAATTTAAATATATAAATACAATTCCAGGTGGGAACAAAAAGTAATCGCTAAAGAGAGAAAATTCCAAAGATAAAATTTAGTGGATATTCTCAATACACCAACTTTGAAAATACTTTATTTGAAACAACCTTTTAAAACTATTTATCATTCATTTCTTATTTTTGGACAATTATACACTTTTTTTTGGTATAGTTAATGAACAAAATGGTAAAAAAAAATATACTTTATGAAACTGAGGGAAAAACTAATTTAACTTCACCGAGTGCTTTTAAATTTATCTGTAATTTGATCTCTTTTCTATGAGACCCAATACACAATTTTTAAAAATGATTTATATTCTTGTACAATGGCATGTTTTTTTGATTGCATAAATGTAGTTTAGGAATGACTTTGCTCATAAATTTAATTACAAGAACCTAATTAATGTGTGGAAAACGTAACATGAACATGAAAAAATAGTACAAATGAAAATATGAAATAAAATACATTTTAATCTAAGAGCTTGTTTATTTTGGGATATACATTTGGATGAATAGATAATTTAGTAAATACAAGGAAAGATAAATCATAGTCAATTTAGAGGAGTGCGATACATATCCTCTTAGTTATCTATCATTTTAATATCATACGAAATAAACATATGATATAATTGAATAATTTATTAATCAATCCTTATCCATCAAAATAAATAGTATTATTTGATTTTTTTTCTCTTACAAATAACACTCTTTTGGTATGAGTTAGACTATTTCTCTCTTTCACACTCTAACAATATTCATTGAAAGCCTCACACCTTAATTCTTATAGAATCGACTGGCATCAGATTCAGTGGGAAAGATTGTCATTCAAATTTGAAATATATATATATACGGCGATTTTAATTTAATAAACTGTATGTGTTACTAATCTGAGTCGCAGCAAAATAATACAAATAAAGCTATTTTGAGAAAAGCTTCTTTTTATTTATCCCTTTTCTTCTTTTTCACCTCTTTTTCTTGACCTGTGGTGTAAAGCCAATTAATAACGCTCAGTCTACTCTTTCAGTCTTTGAAACTTGCAAGTGGCGGCATAATTTCTGCACCACCACTTCCACCGCCGCTGCAACGCCACGCCGCCGAGGATGAGTGTTTCAACTGATTAAACGCTCACTCCAACCACTTTCAAATCCCCCTTTCTTCACCCCCTCGAAAGCGGAAAACACTCTCATAATGCACCATCTCCACCTCCCAACCACCGCCATTCTCACATTCCTCCTCCTCTCCTCCACCGTCACCACCACCACCACAACCCACCACCGCCGCCTCCTCCACCAACCCCTCTTCCCCCTCGACCAACCCACCACCATCTCCCAACCCCCCTTCCCCGCCCCCTCCCCTCAACCCCTACCCCAACAGCCCAAATATCCCTTCTCCTCCCTCGCCCCGCCCGACACCACCGCCACCACCACCCAAAACCCCTTCTTCCCATTCTACCCCAACCCGCCGCCGCCCCCTACGCCGCCCTCCGACACCTCAGCATTCGCCACCTTTCCCGCCAACATCTCCTCCCTTGTCCTCCCCAACACCTCCCACACCTCCCACAAGCCAATCAAGCTCATCTCTCTCATCGTCTCCTTCTCTATCCTCACCATCGTCGTCTTCGCCTCCCTTCTCCTCCTCATCCTCCGCTACCGCCAACCCCACCCCCGCCGCCACCACCTCAAAACCGACAGCCTCCGCCTCTTCCCCCCGGACACACCCACCTCCGACACCAGCGCCCCCGTCGACATCTCCAAGAAACCGCCTCCGCCCCTCCACCCCCTCCACACCCCCACCTCCACCTCCTCCGAGTTCCTTTACCTCGGCACCCTCGTCAGCTCCCGCGAACCACCACCCCCCTCGCAGAATGACACAAAAGCCCCTCCACCGCCAGCCCCTACTCTGAACTACCACCGTCTCGGCTCGCCGGAGCTCCACCCACTCCCGCCGCTGCCACGTCAGCACTCCGGCCAACATTACAACAATGCTCCTTCCACCGTTCCGGCTGAAGACCAAGAAAATGAAAACGTGAACGGCAACGAAGAAGATGAAGAATTCTTCTCGCCGAGAGGCTCCACGGCGAACAACGCTAGTCCCTACCGCACCAGATTATCTCCCACTGCATTCAACGGCGACGTCAAAGCAAACGAATTCAACAAAAGCAGAAGCTTGAACTCGCTGAACTGCCACTCTCCAGTGTACTCGATATCACCGGATAATAGCCCGTCGGTCGTACTGAATACCGGTAGCCCGCAAAGCATGCAATCGAAGTCGCCAGACAGCCTTGTGAGTTTCCCGGGCCCACTGCGGCGGTTCATCCCACCTCCGCCGGTGCGGGAGCCGAGGGCAATCCCGTCATTTTCTCCTTTCTCGCCGTCTTCGACGGAGGAAGGCGGCACCACACGGGACTGTTCCCCAAGGGCCTCGGATTTTTCGGGTGTGGGAAAAGCACCTCCTGCTCCACCGCCACCGCCGCCTCCGGCGAGGGTTTGGGAGGCGGGGGCGCCTCCTACTGGGCCGCCGGTGCTAGTGGCTCCTTCGAGGAAAGTGGTCGTGCAGAGTGTGGGTGCGGAGAAGGGTAGTTTGGATAATTCAGAGAGTAGGAGTGAGGAAACTTTGAAGCCAAAGTTGAAACCTTTGCATTGGGACAAAGTGAGAGCTAGTTCAGATAGAGCTATGGTGTGGGATCAGCTCAAGTCCAGTTCTTTTCAGTAAGATTTGTTTTTTGTTTATGTTTCTGAGGGTAAAATCTTGTTTTGATGATGAAAATTGCATATCTTTATTGGCCATTCCATTGTAGCTGGGTATTCCTCCTCTATTAATTTATTCTGGAATGTGGGTACTTTTGGTTGTCAGGTTGAATGAGGAAATGATTGAGAGTCTGTTCATGGTGAATTCGAATGGAAATGCGAAAGATGGAGTGAGGCGGCAGATGATTGCGGAAGCAAATAAAGAAAAGGTGGTGCTGGAGGCGAAGAAGTCTCAGAACATTGCTATACTGTTGAGGGCTCTTAATGTTACTGTTGAAGAAGTGTGTGAAGCACTTGTGGAAGGTAATGCCGACACAGTTGGTACAGAGCTCCTAGAGAGTTTGTTGAAGATGGCTCCTACCAAAGAGGAGGAGCGCAGACTCAAGGAATTCAAAGACGACTCAGCATCACCATTCAAACTTGGTACAGCCGAGGCGTTTCTCAAAGCTCTGCTTGATATACCTTTTGCATTCAAGAGGGTGGATGCAATGCTTTACATGGCCAACTTTGACTCCGAACTCCAGCACCTCAAGAGGTCTTTCAACACGTTAGAGGTAGTAATTCTATTTCAGCCTAATTAATTAATGCCTTTCTCTACTTACATTCTCTCTCTCAACTGCAGTCCGCTTGTAAAGAACTCAAGTGCAGCAGAATGTTCCGTAAACTACTGGAAGCAGTGCTCAAGACTGGGAACCGCATGAACATAGGGACTAACCGAGGAGATGCCCACGCCTTCAAGCTGGACACACTTGTTAAGCTGGTAGATGTGAAGGGCGCAGATGGAAAAACCACCCTTCTTCATTTTGTCGTCCAGGAAATCATCAGGGTAGAAGGCGCTCGCCTCTCCCTCTCTCTCTCTGGTGTCGATCATAATCCAAATGCCACCCTCCGAGATGAAGTTGAATATCGAAAGCTAGGCCTTCAAGTTGTCTCCGGACTCAGTGGAGAGCTCACCAACGTCAAGAAAGCCGCTGCCTTGGATGCTGATGTGCTTACCAACGACGTTGCAAAACTAGCTACGGGGATTTCAAAGATCGCACATGTTCTGAAACTCAACCAAGAGCTCCCGTTCAAGGACAGCACCAACAAGTTTTCTGACTACATGAATGACTTCTTGAACAGGGCTGAGACGGAGATTATGAACATACAAGCTCAAGAAGGCATCTCTCTCTCCATGGTCAAGGGTTTAACAGAGTATTTCCATGGCGATTCAGCTAAGGAAGAAGCTCATCCCTTGCGCTTGTTCATGGTCGTCCGTGACTTCCTCTCGATTCTCGACCAAGTCTGCAAGGACGTCGGCAAGATCAACGAGCGAACCATGGTAAACTCAGGCCGCCAGGTTCCAATGTCTGTTGCTCCGACCCTTCCTCAAGTCTTCCCCAGATTCGACGAAAGGCCGCCGAGTAGCTCATCCGACGACGAATTTTCTTCATCGTCGTGAACGGTATGCTGTTTCTGCAGTTCTGCCATGGATTTTGTTGGATGCAGCTTTGAATTAAGCTTTTCATCAGAATGTGTGATGTATAAATCTTACAATCTCTCCTCACTTTTGTATCGAAAGAGAAATCATTTAGAGGAATTTGTCAATTGGTTTTTATCATGTATGTAATAATGTAATATATGACCAGGAACTCGGTAGTTATTAAATAGTGTATCGGTATTAATCAGTTCAACCTATCATTGTTAATTTCACATAATTTGTAACTATTTATAAATTTTAAGTTAAATATTAATAACCAATCACCAAAAAAATATCTACCATAAATAAATTTTAACCTTACAACATAAAGGCAACTTAATTTTTTTATTTATAAAAGAATGAATAAATAAATAATAAATTAATTTTAAAAAAAGGAAATTAAAACCCACTCTACTATCTAGAGGCACTAACATAAAACAGAGAAAAAAAAAGGTTTTCTCATTTAAGAAACGGGAATATAAGCCAATTATTGGTTAAACCGATGAATTAGATCTAATAGCATGTAGTCTGATATATATATTTGGTTGTGGTTACGAAGGGAAATCCACAGCTACAAATTCGAAGAGAATGCAGGAAGGCATCTTCCAAATATCAGTAGTTCACTGCTTCAATCTTTGTTTAATTGATAAGCAGAAACCATAAAATCCAGCTATCTCTACACAAAATTGTTTGCAGTGAGTTTTAACAGACATGCTGCAATGAACAACGTTGCCAAAACTAAAAGCCATAACTAATAACACCTCTCGGCTTCCATTCGTTCAATAACTCGTCGCGCTTCCTCCTCTGTTGCAGGTACTACATTCCGAATCTTGTGGCCATTTTTCAGCGCATCTGAGTTGACGGTGAAGGTGAAGTAGAACTTATTGGATACCTTGAAATATTCGACAAACACGAGGGCATGATGAGAAAGAAGATGGCATGCATATGACTATATGTGAGAGAGAGAGAGAGAGAGAGAGAGAGAGAGAGAGAGAGAGAATTGACTAAATGCAGGCCTCTTACAAGCTGTACATAATGGCAATTCATATCTTATGCTAATAATTTACATTTATTCATTTCTTATATAAACTTGTAATATGGACTGTCTTTAATTATTCAATTAAGTTCAATTAGTACGGGTGCAAAACTAGTAATGTATATAATTCCAGAACTCTTACGAGAATATGTAGTGTAATCTACTGACCTCACTGGATCTAAGCTCAGGTCGCGTAACATGAGCCACGACTTCCACATTGATCAGCGGTTTTTCTGGATTCTCAAGTTCTGTATACAATACACAAGAATTGAAACGTAGGAAGTTTCCAACATCAACCTGTGTCATCAAAGAAACATGTTAGGTACGTCTCTCTGGATTCTGTTCGTTTGTTCTTCAGAAATGATGTATGAAGACCTCTCATGATAAGCAGTAGCACGAAAGACAGTGTGTCATCGACTTACTGGTTTAAGGAAATCAACATGATCAACTTCCTGAAAGCAAGGAGCACTTCCTGCAAAGGAATAAGCAGTTGCAAAGGCTAGTTCGAGAGCTCGCCTCATCAAAAATCCTCCAAATATTCGTCCATGAATGTTCCTTTGCTGTGGCTGGCACATTAGAGAATTTTGAAGGCAAGTATCCTTGATAAGAATACTATCTCTGTCAGCCAAAGCTGGCATGTCGCAAAAGATTCGGCCTTCAGATAGCATTTCATTGAGCCTGTTCATATCCTCGTCGTTAATTTCTTTCTTTTGTTCTCCTTTCTTCTTTTTCCTCAATTTGTTCCTTTCTTCTGCTTCATTCCAAAGTACCTTTTCCTTTTCTGTTTCCGGAGAGATCTGGTTAATCACAGCTGATTTTCCTGTCTTAGAATCACGAGCCACAAATGTAAAATTGGCTGTAAGAGCAACTGCATCTGAGGGGTCTGATGTTTCTGCAAGGGAACAAAATATGTTAATTATCATCTAAAAGACAACAGAAAATCACAAGTTGGGACTATGTATAACCAAATATTACAAGTTCATTAACGAGCAAAAACATCTATCGCCAATCATCTTTTCATTCCGCAGGGTAGGTTCACTTCTTCTTTAGTTCTTGTAATGCTTAATAATAGTTGCATTTTAACAATCATTTTCTTGAGAAGAAGTTGCTGTAACTGTTGTACATTCCATGTCATGTGTAGCATATATGGAAATAGCAAATATACATGCAGACGAAGAGCTTAAAAGATGTTCTACAGGAGACGAATAGAGAGCTAAAGATGGGATTTACTCTTGCCTTTGTCCTAATTATGGATAACTCAGTCTAAGAGAAGATAACAATCACATGATTCTGATGTCAATAAGATACCTTCAGAAGACTGAGTCACTTCTAGTTGAATCTCCATGGATGATCGCCCAACCCAAGTAACGGCCCCAGCTATTGTTAGATCAGTGTCGACCTTAATAGGTTTTCTTAAAACCATCTTGTCGACTGAAGCTGTGACTAACATTAAGGGCCTTGTGGAGCTCTCTTCACTGGAGCAATGCTGGGGTACCCAGGAAATAAGAAATAGAATTGTAATGAATAAAAAAGAAGCAGGCTTCGCTACAAAATAATGACATGCTGACATAGTTTGAGATGCATAGTAAACAAAGAAAGCTATTCTAAGAGAGTAATGCATAACATGTTGATCTAGGAAATGACCATTGAGCACGACTGTTGCTTGCATGCTCAGGACTTAGAAGGTTCTCAACATGCTTGCATCACTTAGTTCATTGTAGATTTACCACATTTGCCATTATTTACCTCCAAACCAGTATATTTGTCAAATTCTCAACACCAGCTCTCTATACTTATAATATCAGGCAGGGCAGAGGAAGCCCATGTTTCGGCAATTAGCCATCTATAGAAAAAGCTCTCAATCTCCCCATCCTACCATCCAAAACCAATGAAGTTTGGCACGACTAACAGAGGGAGCAGCAAAGACAACAGCAAAGATTATAAATTATTCATATCCAACTCCTACTTATATAACACAACTACAATCACAATTCAGCACATTGCCATATCCAAACCACAAGACATCACCATCAAAGTTAAACATCAATGTGCAAAGTGAAATACAACTACACATGAATAACTTCGTAACTGAGCGGTCATTGTTCAATACTTGCCAAACGGCTTCTAGCTCAAGCTAGTCACGAGTAGCAGCTGTGGCTAGTTTGAAATACACACACACACATTCATGTCCAACTCCTCCTACTTATATCACAAAGCTGTAATCACAATTCATGCACGTTGCAATATCCAAACCACAAGAGAACACCATCAAAGTTGAATACCAAGTGCGCAAAGTGAAATACAACTAAACATGAGTAACTTAGTGACTGAAAGATCATTGTTCAAATCCCGCCAAACACCTTCTAGCTCAAGCAAATAGCAGCTGCAGCTAGTTTTATACACACACACACGCACACAAAAATAAATAAACATAATATACCAGAATAAACCATGAAAGTTGGAAACTACCTTGAAAGATATGGTTCCAGCCAAAGCATCAAGATCTTCAAGCAATTTCCCCATCCTAACCTCATTCCACGGATTCCTGTACTGCTCCCTCAGAATGTAATCACTAGAAAACTTATACAAAATGCTCGTTCGACTCCCCGACGGAGCTTTCGTGACCAACTCACTCTGTATAGAACCATTTTCCGACACATTTGACATTTTCTCGAAAAAAATTGATCTTGCTTCCCACAATGCATTTGTAACAGGCGAATGATACATTCCTGGCCACAAACTGATCGGCTTTCTTATCGAAGAGCCAGCGTCGATCGGAGTCGACCCCTCGAACGGCGACGTCACCGTCGAAACAACGGGGACTACATCCGAAGCAAAAGGGTTCGATTGTGCGGACGAAATTGATCTTCTTTGAGTGGAGTTGTTCGATATTTTGTCGAATTGGAACATGGCTGAAAAGGGTTTTGGTTTTGCAATGGAATCAAGAAATTTGGCGCCGAAGAATCCATTTTTGGGGGTTTTATTGCAACAGGATGTGGTTTTGGGTGGGATTTGGTAATCAAGCTTGTGGGTGTTGCTAATTTTGCTGTTTTGTGGAATTAGGGATGGATTAGGAAGAATTTTGGTGGGGAAAAGGTGGAATCTTGGTGGGCTGTATAAAAGGTGAGGAAATATTGACAGATTTTGGGCATGCTTTCTTGTGTTTGATTTCAATAGGAGGTGGGAAACTGGTTTTGTTGGAGTTCTCATGAATGTACTCAGCTTAAATTGATGAGTGAGTATTGAGTGAGGGGGGGTTTTCAATAGATTTTGATTGGTGGTTTCTGAAATCAAGGCGCCATTGAAGGACGACTGAGCTACACCTTAAGACTTATTTTTTTTCCTTTTTTTATATAAAACTGTTTCTAAAATAGTGAATTTCTGATCACATTTTCTATTTGTTTGATTTTAAGTTTGGTGCTTTATTTCTCTTATTGGAGATTTTTTTTCGGTAATTACATTATATTTTCAGCTATTTCAAATCAATAATCTATTTTTTAAAATTATTAAAATAATATCATTTGACAAATTTATTTAGATATATAAATTTGACAAAAGGAGTAAGTTATGATGGTTAGATTTCTTTTAGAAATTTTGAAAAAAATATTGGGTGAGGATGACGTAACATTTTTAAAAAAAATCTAACCAATATATATCCATACCTTAAAAAAATGGAAAATTTACGATTGATACTTACGTTTTGGACATTTTTTTAAAAATAACTCACTTTATTTTTATTAGTAAAACAGTACCTATTTTTTCAAATTTTTTATAAATCTGACCTCAATCAAATTTCTAGCCTAAAATATCTATGTGGCATGCCCAATAATTTTGTTTTATTTTTAGTTCATAATTGACATGGAATATCCATGTAATATTTTTTATTGGAGTAAAAAAGTCACGCAAGAATTTCGGCGTGCCACGTAGATATTTTAGACTGGAAATTTGATCAAGGTCGGATTTATAAAAAAATTGAAAATGTAGGTACTGGTTTACTAATAGTAATAAAATTGGTCATTTTTTAAAAAATATCCAAAATGTAGGTATCAAATGGTAAATTTAAAAAAAAAAAAAAACAATGCAAATTGCAATATTGCCAATGTGATTTCTATTTGATCAAACGGTTAATTTTTAATGAATGAATAATGGAAGATTAGTTTATAGTTCTCACATTAGATAATGATTTTCATTACAATGGAATCACCACTTAAATATTCATTAATTAATCTTAATAACCACATAAATATTTATATTTTCACATCAACTATAAAATTATTATATTTTTTTTTCTAAAATCTATACACTTAAAAAAAATTCAATACACACCAATAAATTGAATTGGAAATATTGATAATTAAAAATCAAACCAAACATCCCCAAATAATTGGGTAGTGAATAGTTGTTTCAATCGGGGCAAATAAGACTATCCACATCAGTCACATTCATCCAACCAAACTTTCAAATAAAATATTAATTTCTCTCTCCTTTATATCCACAACCCACAACATTTTAAAGTTTGCACTCCATTAGTGACACTCATCCAACCCGACATTCAATTAAAATATTAATTTCTCTTTCTTCCCATCTACAAAAAATATTTATCATTTTATTTTTTAATTAACATATTATTAATAATAATTTTTACTATATTTAAAAAATCTTAATTAATTTATTATATATACTTTTTAAATTCATAATTAAAAAAATATCCATAAAATTATAAATTCATAATTTACTTGACAACAAAATGAAAATTATAAGAATTAAAACATAATTAAATAAACTAATTTTATATCGGCAAATATCAATTTTGTATCGGCAAATATTCAATTTTGTATTGGCAAATATTCATTTTTTTCAATGGAAAAATATACTAATTTACAAAATTTCATGTTAAATAAATGTTGGCAAATTTTCAATTTTTTATCGGGAAATATTCAAATTTTTAATGGAATACTAATTTTACAATTTTTTGTTGGCAAATATTCAATTTTTTATCGGATAATATTCAAATTTTTAATGAAAAATTATACTATTTTTGATAATACTGAGAACTTTGTTGGTCTTCTGAATTTGGAAAATTTTGTGGGCGAAAGTAAGTTCAAAAATTTGAAAAATTTTGGGAGTCATGATAATAATTTGGGTGATTTGGATCCATAACTTAAAATGAAGAAGAAATGTGAGATTGAGAATTTGGTGAAATAAGAAATGTGAGAGAACTCTGAATGTTGATATATTTTTCATTTTTGATAATTATATAAATGATTTAAATTTTAAATTAATATATATAAAATTAAATGACACACAATCAGAGGGTGCCACGTGTGTATGAATTGAGGGCGACCCTAAGGTTGGATGGCCGCCCCACATCGTCAGTGGTGACATCCATGTCACCACTGAGAGTAGTCTAAGTTGGTAAGCTACAAACTTGGACCATTAATGCATTAATGTAACAAAGGGTATTGCAGATTGATTTCGTTTTGCAGGTGTAAACAATTGAACAGTAAAAGTTTGCACCGCAATTATCTAACATTTGATTGCAAATCAACAAATACAACGAAAAAACCCATCCACATCAGCATCTATGCTTTATCTAACACGACAATTTCCTTGGGCATAACATTCTTCATTAATTTGAGAAAAAAAATCTCCAGTCAGTCGTTGCTCAATTAGCATGGAAAAAGTAGAAACATCTGTTGAGAAACCCCTTCTGCACATTTCTTCCAACATTATTATGGCCTTCTAGAGCTCATTTTTCTTTAGCAAACTCGAGACAATAACGTTGTGTGTCCTACTATCGGGCTAACAACCACGGTTGTCCATCTTTATAAGCATACATTTTGCCTCCTCCAAAGACTCTTCTTCACAATCACATAATTAAGTAACTAATAAAGAAAGTAAAATAAAAATAAACATTATTAAAAAAAATATGGAAAAGAAAATATAATACCTCAAAACCTTGCAATTGGGCCGTATAAGGAATTTTGAACCAATTTATTTAGATAAATGGAATTTTTGACTTAGAACCCAATTTATTATAGTGGGTCTGTCTTGAATTAATTAAAAAGAGCCCAATCTAATTTTGATTTCTAAGCCCAAAAGCAATAAATATAAATGTTTTTTACTTAGAAGGGGAAACTCATTTCCTTATTTCACTCTTCACTCCTCTTTTTCTTCAAGTGATTTCCGGCAATGTGCCCGAAGGCGGAGTGCTGTCACCGGACCACCGTCCGTCATCGTCGGAATTTTTATTTTTCAGCCAAAAATTTCTAAAAAATATGTTTTAGACCCCATTTCTATTTCTAGTTCAATGGTGAAGTTTTGTAATTAGAGGAAGGCTGAAATGATCAAAAAATGCTCATATTGGCCGCATGTTGGTGCGTTGCCGGCGAGCTTTTCCGGTTGCCGGATCTAATATGCAATGACACCTTCATTTTCATCTTTTTTATTCTATGTTTCCTCATTTTTTTATGATTTATGGATACTTGAAGGTTCAATTTTGAATTTGGTCTCAAAGAATTTTTAATTTTGAAAAATCCCTCAAATCTTCCATTGTTGGTTGATTTTCACTGTTATTGGGAATATTGTATATCTTTCTCCTAAATATGTAGATAAAATGATTTCTTGTGAATCAAAATAAAAATAAAATTATGAATGTGTGTCCAGTGAAGTCAACGACTTTTAAAGATGAGGGAGATAAGTCTGAACTTTGAAATGAATTTTTACATGTATGAATGAGCGTGCGCAGACAGGTTGGAGATGGGAGTGAATAGAGTAAGAAACATTTGTTCTAAATTTGATTTTTCTTTATTGGTGTTTGTGCATAAAAGAGAGAGCAAAGAGAGATGGGGTTAAATGAGTGTGCATTGATAGAGAGAGAGAGAGAGTAGATTTGACTTTGTTGAAGACTTGAAGTGTTTTGAGTAAAAATGTTTTAAATTAAGTTTCCCAAACATGCTTAATTGTCTCTTCCTTCTTCACAAAAAAACATAGTTTTGATTATGGTTGCTATGGTTGTATTTCCCATGGCCATGAGTGAGTTTTTTTTTTTTTCATATGATACTTTTTAGTATCTCGTGTGACACTTTTCGACTATAAATGCGATATTATTATTATATCTGAACCAAAATCTTGTTTTTATTTCAATGCAATGGTGTTGAATGAACTAATTTCCAACTAATAGTCGTTTAGTTATGAACAATATAGTGATTATTGATAAAACTTTTAGTGTAACCAATCACATGACAATTGATATTTTTTCTTAATATTAAATGATACTTTTATGTTGAATGTATTGTTTCAGTAAAAATCATTACAAAATTTTTGGAAAACCAGAACCATTTTGAAATCAAAGAAACATGGAGAATTAACATCATAAAACTTAAATAATTAGTATACCTAAAACGTCGATATATTGTCCTAATGCAGTAAAACATAAAGTAATACAAATTAACATCAATGTTAATACATCCCGCAACATCTACCTGCTCATCATGACCAAAACTAACATGAAAACCATAGAGAGTATTCTCCCATACAACCATCTACATGAGTAGAAACATGTTCAAACTCAAAATAAATCAACAAATCCAGCATAATAAAACATAACATTCTCCCCCGTACGCTAAAAACAAATTAAAGAGTACATGACTTACGCTAAAAACAAATTAAAGAGTACATGACTCCAACCATCATCCCACAACATTAGAATAAGTATAAATCAACACACAAATCATTTTTTCTCTCTCTTCATAATTGCAATAACAGATTTGTCTACGTCAAATCTCAACTCATTGATGATTGCAAGGATAATATGAGCACAATAAAGGGCTCATAATTTCCTTCTACTGAGAGACAGCAACAAAAAAATGTTACAAATCAATTTAAAAAAAAGGAAAATATACCTAAAATAAAATAGTAATATACAAATTATTCATACCTTCAATAAATTCATGAATACACATTGTCATCAAAATTCTCCATGTGATTTATTACAAAAACACCACAATCAAACTCATCAGAAACAACATTCACTAAAAGCACGATATTTCAATTTTGATGTCTTTGGCAAGAAGAATGAGAACATAGCAAACTAATCTGCCAAAAAAATTGCAAAGTCTTGTTATCATTAGCACATAAATGGATGTTTCAAGCACAAATACAAATAGTCTTGAGACCTCTTCACTCTATACTCACTTAGGTTAGGGTTCAGTTATAAATAGCCACCCACATAATTTACCTTTAATATATACCCACTTTTACTCTATCACCCCCAAAGTTTGAGTTGATGTGATGACCTAATCAACTTTAAAAAAAACATGTTATTCACTTACACATGTATATTTTCTTCCTCATTTTTTGTATCATAGTGCATTAATACCAGTCGACAGGGACTAGTACCCATCGACAGGGACCAGTTCCCACCGATAGGGACCAGTCCCAACCGAAATTAAGGGTAAAATAGATAAAATGGGTATATAGTAAATGTTTATTATGTGTGTGGGTATTTTTGATGAAAACTCTATGTTTATGGGTATAAATAGGTATTTCCACAATAAATCTTATTGGTTGGACTATCTTGCAACTAATTAAACATGACAATCCACTCATACATTGTTGCTACACAAAACTCAATATGACATATAGCGGAGTTGGCAAAAAGAATAGGGAAGAAAAATGCATCATCACCCGAAAAAGTTTTCCACTATAGAGCAATATCTCAATACACTAAATAGGTTTTATCTACGTAGAAAAGTCAAAGGTATCATCTACATACAAAAAAGTATCATACATATGCATAAAAGTCTCAACCATATAGCAAAAAATACATATCATAAAATTAATCAATGTATCACTCAACCACAAAATACAGACCTTCCTACATGGTGAATTATCTTAAAAATATCACCTTACAAAATATATTAGTCATCCTTGTTTCTTCCAATACATTACCAGGAGTAGCACACATTTCAAAAAAGACCCAAATCCAAAAAAATTACTCTTAATGGCAATGAAATTATATATATATATATATTTAATTTATATATAACGAAAAAAACACATATACAAAAAATAATTAAATTCAGATAAACAAAAGTCTAAGGGCAACGAAATCATAAATCAAAAATGGAAAAAAAAAACTACAAATTAAGAAACTAACCTCTAATGACACCGAATAGAAGAAAATAATCAGAAAATTCAATTGAAGTAATGATTCCGCCTATTTACTTCAAACTATGATTTGAGATTATGAATTGAAAGGCACAAGTAAAAGGAGCGGGTTTCTCCGTCTCTCCTCTCTCCACTTCAATTAGGATTTAGGAGTGTGAATTGAAAAAATCTAAAGTTTTTTTTTTAATATATACATCGGGTCAAAGTCGGGTCGGATATAACTGAATCCGACCTGTATGAAATAACACTATATATATCTATTGCAGGTAAGTTTTTGAGATTTAAATAAATTAACCTTCTTTTGTCAACACAATGACACATGCTTGATCTTGAGCGGTCCTAGATCCAATCTTACCCCCTCTTATCTCTATATATAATTTATACACATACAAGTAGTTATTGAAAACACTTTAAAAGAGAGAGAAAAAGTTGGGATGGAGAGAGAAAGAAAGGCACACAGAGCACACATCTTGGCTATTCCATACCCTAGCCAAGGCCACATAAATCCGGCGCTCCAATTTTGCAAACGCTTAGCCTTCAAAGGGGCTAAAACCACCCTTGTCGTAACAAAATTCATCAACAAATCTCTCAATCTAAACTCCACCACCGTAGCCATCGACACGATCTCTGATGGCTACGATGATGGTGGTTTCAGTCAGGCGAAGGACGTCGATGATTACTTGACACAGATGGAACGGGCTGGATCGACATCCCTAGAAGATCTCATAAAATCATATGAGAAGTCTAATCACCCCATTGATTGCATAGTTTATGATGCCTTTTTCCCTTGGGTTTTGGAAGTGGCCAAAAAATATGATATTAAGGGAGCTGCTTTTTTCTCTCAAGCTTGTGCAGTTAATTATGTGTACTATTATGTCCACCATGGGATTTTAAAGCTTCCCGTGGAGGCGGCGGCGACACCTGTGGAGCTCCCGGGGCTGCCGCCGCTCGACTTACCGGACTTCCCGTCGTACATATACGTGCATGGATCGTACCCGGCATACTTCAAGATGGTGCTGGATCAGTTTTCCAATTTGGAGAAGGCTGATTTTGTGCTCATCAACTCATTTTACAAGTTGGAAGAGAAGGTGAGTTGTGTTGATATTGATTTGTTTAATGTGTTTCTCTTTCTAAAATTAATTCTTATAATTAATTAAGGCTGTCGATATTAACCATTATTAGTTTTGCATTTTTTTTTGGGGGGCAAAGGGCCAATATAAACCGTAGACCTATATCCCAACTCTAACTTAGATGTATGAATTATTTTTTTGACCTAAATGTACATCTGAATTAATTAAAAAGTACAATCGCCCCCCTCATTTATTTAAAATATGTCAAATTCACAATTTTCATTTAATACTGTTATTTTTTTCCGTTAAATAAAATACGCATAAAATCTTCAACTTAATTATGATTGATTCGAACGATGATACTATGTAATGTAGTATATGGTTAGAAAGTCCTCAGAATGAGCTTTCTAATTATATTATCAATTTATCAACCGGGTGTCAAATGATAGAATAATTATATAGAGAAATATCGATGGTAAAAGTTTGTATTATGAATTAGATTTTAAATCTTGATACGTATTCGATGTTGATTTTGAAATTAAAAAAAGAGTTTGAAACTCCATAGTGTGTGGGCTATTTAATTTGGTCATGGTTTCAATTTGTTCGATCAATATTCATAGATGATATAGTTGAGCTTAATACATTTTAATTAACAAAAAAAACTAATGTTATTAAGTAAGATGTAAGTCTGTTCTTTTTTGAATAATTTAGAGGGCTGATTTTACTTTTTAAATAATTTAAATAAAAAATCAATTGGTACATTTAAGTGGGATTAAGCAAATAATTCTTATTCTTTTTTTCGTCCTTTGCCTTTTGTTTTTTCCTTCGGGCGTGTCAATTTTGTGAACACACAAAACTCTCAATAATTCCTGCCTACACTGTGTAAAGTCGACAAAGCGAATTATGACAAGAAACCAATAATTCCACATCATATAACGTGCAATGTCACGTGCATTGCAGTGCTAATACATTTACGTTTATTTGAACTATATTATTACAAAATTCACTAACTTTACAGAAACTTCTTGTTGGTATATATAAATTATAAACAAAATACTGTTTTAGGTCTTTATATTTTTAAGCCTTTTTGAATTGAGTTTCTCTATTTTATTTGGTTAAAATGAGGTTTATGTACTATCAATTTGGTTAAAATGAGATCCGTGTACTATTAATTTGAATAAAGTTATGTCCCCCGAGACTTAATTTTATCCAAATTGATAGTACAAGGGCTTGATTTTAACAAAATAATCTGATGGAGATAGTAATGAGAATTTTGAAAATAGATGTTAATATTATATTAATATTGAGTTTTAAGTTTTTATTATATTTTTAATTGGATTATTAAGTTTCTCTTGTTCATCAAATATATATATATATATATATATATATATATATATATATAGAGAGAGAGAGAGAGAGAGATCTATGATGTTATTAGGAGAGTTAAAATTGATAATAAATTGTCCAAGGTTTGTGTTTTGTGTTTTGGTACAATGTTCTTTGGTATTTTTATGCGGATGAAATCTTTTAGTTCAAAGTTTTATATATCAACGGTGTATCAACATTAAAATTGTGTTGTTTTAATAATGTTTTTTTCATAAAAATAAAATTTATTATATTATAACTAATCCTAATTAATATTTATTGCTAAAAATTAAAATTTTAAAAAATCATATACCTTAAGTTTGGAATAATCAAACCTAAAAATCAATTATATTAACTAAAAATGAAAATTAAATACTAAAAAATTATAAATCCTAATTGGATGGAATAAAACCTAAATAATAATGTAAAATTATACTAAACCAAAAGAAATTAAAATTGAAGAAAAAATGAAAGAAAAAAAATTTAATATTTGATATACGGTTGTCACACAAAATTTTGGCTTAGAAGATCTCATGTGATTTTTATGAGAATCAAATATGCATCTTAATTAAACTATACTCCATATTATAATATCCTGTTTGCCTATTCTCTTTATATTTGTATGATCCACTATTGCAGTCTTCATTTTTTCACCAAATATTTTTATAAGGTTCATTTGAATTCAAATATATTTACCTTCATTCATATTTACTTGTTACATAGGTGGTGGATTCAATGTCAAAACTCTGTCCATTTCTTACGGTGGGACCCACAATCCCATCTTGCTATTTGGACAATAGAATTGAAAATGACAAGAATTATGATATCAACCTATTTCAATCCGAACTCTCAACAAATATCATCAATTGGTTAGACAAGAAGCCACTAGGATCAGTTGTGTACGTGGCATTTGGTAGCATGGCCGATCTTCCAAAATCACAAATGGAAGAGATCTCATGGGGCTTGAAAAATTCCAATTTCGACGTTTTATGGGCTGTTAGGGCTTCCGACAAGGAAAAAAAGATTCCAAAAGAGTGTATCGAGGCGATGGGTGATAAGACCTTATTGGTGGAGTGGAGTCCTCAGCTTGAAGTGCTATCAAATAAGGCGATCGGGTGCTTTGTCACGCATTGTGGGTGGAATTCGACAATGGAGGCATTGAGTTTTGGCGTGCCGATGGTGGCTATGCCCTTGTGGACAGACCAGACGATGAATGCTAAGCTCGTGCGAGATGTTTGGGGCGTGGGAGTTAGGGTTAGGGTTAGGGTTGGCGATGATGGTCTAGTTGGCAGAGAGGAGATAGAGGATTGCGTAAGGGAAGTGATGGAGAAAGAGAATGGGAAAGAGATGAAGGAGAATGCTAGTAAATGGAGGGATTTGGCTAAGGAGGCTCTAAGTGAAGGCGGCACATCTGATGTTAATATTGATACATTTCTTTCCAAGTTTATGGCAACTCCTTCACCGCTGCATTGAGTGAAGAGCTAGCTACATTAAAGATTAATATGTGTGTGTATCAATATTAATCATAACACATTAAAGTTACGTTGATGACGCATGTTTGTAATTTTATGTCTCGGAGCACTCTTCTGTAGTCAAATTAAGTATGCAATTAACTAGATTAATTAGTAATTTTATGAATAGCGCTTGTTTGGATGGATCCATCATTTTCTGGTTGTTGGATATTCTCAAGACTATTTTGAGTCTTTAATATATTCGTTCTTGGCCAAGTTTCCTATACATCAACCTAAGTCTAATAAGATTTATACATCCATCAGACGGGTCAGAGTCATTGTGGGTCAATTCGCATTGACTGACGTTGACCCGTAAAAAAAAACTGCCAAAAAACAGTATCAATTCTAACACTAAAAAGTATCAATTAAAATTAAAAATTAACACTTGTATCATTAAAAGGTAATTGGTTTGCTACTTATCTTATATGAGTTTATGTAGTTCAAAATGTGATTTTTTCTGTTCCAATTAATGTTTAGAGTTTAGGAGTTTATGTTTTTTTAGGATTCATGGTTTTTTTAGGTTTTTTTTAGTATTTTTTAGATTTTTCGGGGTTTATGTTGTGTTTTTTTTTTGTTCATTTTTTTAGGTTTATAAATCTCAATTAGATGTTATATTTATTTCAAAAAAATTAAATTCATTCACTTTTATTTTAGGGTTCACTAATTCCATTTAGGGTATACATTTATTTCAATTTTTTTTTAATTTTCAATTACTATTTATATTTGTTTCAAAAAAATTAAATTAATTATTGAGCGTCATGCACGAGCCCACACGTTAGTGTTGGGCAAGTGCATTGCACGAGTTGTTGAATTTCAAAACAAATAAATTCATTCACTTTAATTTTTTAGGGTTCATTAAATCAATTTTATTTCAAAAAAATTAAATTAATTCATTTCAATTTTATGGTTCACTAATTGTATTTTAGGGTATACAATTTTGGGGGAAAAAAAATAAAAAAGTCGCAAAAAAATAAAAAAATATTAAAAATTTGAAAAAAAATAAAAATAATCAAAAAAATTAATTTGTGGCGTGTTTACCCCACGCGCCGCGTGTGGGGTCCACGTGCTGAAAGTTGTTGATTTGTTATTGGGTTTGGGCCAGTCTGATAGGCCGAGACCTGTTTCAAGGTCGAGAGACACACGCAAAACTCTCAACCCGACCCGCAAGAGGACGTGATCGATTGTAGGGTGGTGAGTCAATCCAAGTCGTACTCTCAAGGAAAGCTTAATAGGACGATTGTTCGTATCGTGTTACACACGTGAATATATACATGAATTTAGATACGAACCTAAACATTCTAAACCAAGGGTTTGAAGGGTTTTACTAAAATCAAATAAGCAATAACAAGACAATAGCAACAACAATGAAGAAATAGCTTAAACAATTGTAAAATGAACATTAGGGTATAGATTCTCTCCTTGGTTTCTCTCCTAGTTCGATTCATGTTGATTTCGTTAGTCTTAAACATACAATAGACTCCACCAAGGGGATTAACTTCAATTACTTTCGCTTCAATCTGTTAAACCCCTAAGGCTAAATTATACAATTAAGATTAACAATTAGGCATGTGTTCCCAGTCAACCTAATGTTGAAAGAACCCTAGTCGGGTAATAGAATCTTCTATCGATCTTATCTATTACCTAGCAATATCGAATATTGGTCAGACACTCAACATAAACAAGTTCAATTCAATCAACGAGAAATCAACAATCACAAGCATGGATCGAAACCAAATCGATTATCTACCCTTAATGTATGGAACTAGCCCCTCATCATGCAAGATACCAAACAAGAATCATACAAGTTCTTCATCTCATAAACCAAAAGATAAATGAAATACGAATTTACACAATATTGTTTGTCTCGTAAATGTTTGGGACAAATTCCCACAAGAATCTGAAACTGAAAATGGAAAACAAGGGAAATGGAGATCTTTTAACAAGCCTAATTGATTAAGCTCCGACTTGAGCCTTCAATCCCTCCATCTCCGTCTTCCTTCTCTGCTTCCAATCGACCTTTCTGTAGTGGTTACCACTATCTATATGTAAATTAATGGGAACTTCTATTTAATTGTAGTGGATATTTGTTGTATTCTTCTTCAAGAAAACCGATTGGTAGAAAAGGGGGAGGAAATAGAGAACAAGGGGGAGGAATTAGATAATACTTTCTTCTTACCCAACAAACGTAGCAACAACAGTATAAATACTAGCTCTGGGTCCCACTAACAGAAACCCTAAGGGAGCCATCATTTTCTTGCTTAATAAAAATAACATAAAAACATAATATAAAGTATTTAGATCTGGAACAAGCTATTAATTCAGCCACTATGCTCGGCCCAAACAACTTCGCGGCCCAGCTCCTCCAGGCCTGCTTCCATTTCCGACCCGGCACCCGGAACTGTAAACCCGCCCCTTTTGTTGATGCCCGGATTTGGGTTATACTCGATCGCGAGCCCTAATCGCTCCAAGATTGCATTTTTTTCCTCTCTTCCTCCTGTTTCATTTCCTTCTACTTTCAAAACACCTAATTCACCTTCAATCCCTTGAAATCCCATGATAATACCCCCATGTTGAGATGATTCTCTTCCTCGAGAATGAAAACCTTGGAATTTGCGGCGGAGGAAACAATCGTCTTCCCAGGTGGAAAGGCGAGCCTCAGAATGTCGCCAGAATACCAGCATTTGGGGGATTTGCTTGCCACGGTGGCGGAGAGTACGGTGAGCCAAAGCTTGCAGAGGGGTAATCATAAAGATGCCATCCTCGGTTGTTGCTGGAAGCTCTTGAGAAGGTATATTCTTACTCCCAATACATTTCTTTAGGAGAGACACGTGAAAAACAGGGTGGATCTTCGATGTAGGAGGAAGATCCAACGTGTAAGCCACTGTTCCGATCCTCTCTAGTATAGTATAGGGGCCATAATACTTAGATGATAGCTTGAGATTTCTTTTGAGGGAGACAGAGTTCTGTCGAAAGGGTTGAAGTTTTAAGTAAACTTGCTCCCCTACCTCAAAAGTACGATCTTGGCGTCTGCGGTCCGCTTACCATTTTATTCTGCTTTGGGCGTGAACTAGATTTTCCCGTAGGATCTGTACCATATGTTGCCTCTGTGTTAGGAAGTTTGAAACATCTGCATTTTGTGAGTCAGCATAGGTAGAGATCATGAACGAGGGGGGTGGGACACCATAGAGTGCCTGATAGGGAGTGCACTTGAGACTGGTATGAAAATTGGTGTTGTACCAATATTCAGCCAGTGAGAGCCACTGTAGCCAAAGCCTGGGACTAGAACTAGTCATGCACCTCAAGTAGTTTTCTAGGCACTGGTTAAGTCTCTCGGTTTGACCATCAGTCTGAGGGTGGTAGGCCGAAGACATCTCCAGTTTAACTCCTATTAGTCTGAATAGCTCCTTCCAAAAAGAGCTAGTGAATATTGTATCCCTGTCTGTAACAATGCTTGTAGGTGGACCATGTAGCTTATAGATGTTGTCCAGGAACAATTTAGCTACTGTCTCTGCGGAATAGGGATGTGACATAGGAATGAAGTGCCCAAACTTAGTAAATCTGTCCACCACAACTAGTATGACACTTTTTCCCCCTGATTTGGGTAACCCTTCTATGAAATCCATGGATATGTGGGTCCATGATTGGTGGGGAATAGGTAAAGGCTGTAGAAGCCCAGGATACATGCCTTGGTCTGATTTGTTTCTTTGACAAGTATCACACTCTTGAATCCACTTTGTTACATCTTCCTTCATACCTACCCAGTAAAATATGCTCTTCAACCTCATATAAGTACCATTAGTGCCTGAATGCCCTCCAAAAGAAGAATTATGCATAGCTGATAGAATTTGGGATCTGCAACCCTCTGAGTTACCAATAACTAACCTGCCCTTGTACCTGATCAACCCACCGGTGACTTGATACTCTGGATAAGAATTCCCATCAATGGCCTTAGCAGTAAGGATCTTGGTTAGATTTGGATCATTCTGGTAGCTAGCTAGCACCTTTTGTGTCCATGTAAGAATAGTGGTAGTAATAGCCAGACACTTAAGATTGTTGGGTTCCCTCCTAGAAAGAGCATCTGCAACCTTGTTCTCACAGCCCTTCTTGTAGTGTATTTCATAGTTGAACCCTAACAATTTAGTGAGCCATTTCTGTTGCAAAGGGTTGATGACCTTTTGATCCAGCAAGTGTTTCAATGCTTGCTGGTCTGTCTTAATTATGAACTTGTGCCCCTGTAGATACACCCTCCATTTTTGTACAGCCATAAGGACAGCAAGAAACTCTCTCTCATAAATAGAGAGGGCTTGATTCCTTGGGCACAATGTCTTGCTGAGGTAAGCTAGAGGTTTTCCCTCTTGCATTAACACAGCCCCTACTCCAACAGCACTTGCATCCGTCTCTATTATGAATGGTTTGTTGAAGTCTGATAGGCCTAGCACTGGTGTAGTAGCCATGGCAACCTTGATCTTCTGAAAAGACTTCTCAGCCTCTAAATTCCAGTGAAAGTTATCCTTTTTTAGCAGGTCAGTTAAGGGTTTGCTGATTAGGCCATAACCCTTAACAAACTTTCTATAGTAGCCTGTGAGGCCTAAGAATCCTCTAAGCTGTTTGAGAGTTTGTGGGACTGGCCACTGCAGCATGCAGTCAACCTTTAGGGGGTCAGTTGACACTCCCTCTTGAGAGATGACATGGCCCAAGTACTCAACTTGGGTGGTGCCAAAACTGCACTTGCTTTTCTTGGCATATAGTGTGTTATCTCTGAGCAGCTGAAGGACCACTCTTAGGTGCTGTAAGTGGTCTTCCCAACTAGTACTGTAGACTAGAATGTCATCAAAAAACACCAAAACAAACTTCCTTAGCTGCTTCTTGAAAGTCTGATTCATTAATGCTTGAAAGGTAGCAGGGGCATTACACAGACCAAAGGGCATTACCACAAACTCAAAATGCCCATGATGGGTACTGAAGGCTGTTAAGTATCTGTCTTGAGGCCTCATTAGAATTTGGAAATACCCTGACCTCAAGTCAATTTTAGAGAAGTACCTAGCCCCATGTAGTTCATCTAGCAATTCATCTATTACAGGTATAGGAAACTCATGCTTGACTGTAAGGGAGTTCAAATACCTGTAATCAACACACATCCTCCAAGTTTGATCCTTCTTTTTTACTAATATCACAAGAGAAGCAAAAGGGCTTCTACTGTGTTGTATTTGCCCTACTGCTAGTAACTCTTTAATAATCCTCTCAATTTCATCCTTGTGACTGTGAGAAGTCCTGTATGGGTGTTGGTGTCTAGGTAGGCTGTTGGGTTTCAAAGTAATGTGATGTTCCACTCCTCTAGTGGGTGGTAGTTCAAAGGGTTCAGCAAAAACATCAACATATTCTTCCAATAGGTCCTGAACTCCAGAACTCTCCTTTTGATCCTTAGATTGCAACTTGACCATAAAGACCTCTTGTACTTCATTCTGGGTAGGAGAGTGAATCATCTTGTACAAGGAATGTTCAGAGATCAATTGGCAGTCCACCTATAATCTAGAGGCATATAGCTTGATCTTGTCATTCCCTTGAGTAACTGTGAAGGTCATGTGTTTGTAATCCAATTCTATGGGAGTGCAAGTCTTCAACCAATCTCCCCAAAGAATTAGGTCATAACCCTCTGTCTTCAGTAGTCTAGGTGAGTATGTAAAGTTGTGGCCCTGTACATTCCACCTAAATCCAGTAGCTTGTGAGTCACTCACCAACTTTTGCCCATTAGCCACTTTAACTAGTATGGGACTGGTTTGCTCCACTAGACAGCCTAGCCTCTTAGCTGTAGTATCCTGGATGAAGCTAAGAGTGCTTCCAGTATCAATGAGGATGAGCAACTCATGTTCATCCTGTTTACCAATTACCTTCAAGGTGGTAATACCCTCTGACCCAGCTAGAGAGTTTATAGACATGTGCACTTCTTCCATTGGAGGTTCCTCTGGCCTAGCTGGTGGATAGTCCTCTGCCTCTTCTTGAATGTGCATATAGGCCAATTCTTCCTGTTCAGTCATGATCATATAATTGATCCTATTCTTGCACCTATGCCCATACACATAGGGCTCATCACAGTTATAACACAGTCCCTTTTCCCTCCTAGCTGCCATTTCAGCTGTTGAAAGCAGCTTGGTGGGTGGTTTAAGAGGTCCAGAAGGTTGTCTAGGCTGGAAACTAGGAGTTGCGTCAGACCTCTTGTATGTAGATGCCTGATTTGGAGTGGGCCTGTTAGCCCCCTTCAGTTTCTTGGCTATAGCCTCTATAGTATGGATTTGGCTCCTACCCAACTCCACAGCTTGATGTAGGGTCCTGGGGCCAAACATAGTAACAGCCGCTTGCAGCTCTTCACCCAACCCACTAATGAAGCTAGCAATGAAGTAATTTTCAGAGTACACACTAGGGTTGAACAACATCATACAAGCTCTTAACTCTTCAAACTTCTCCACATAGTCATCATAGAAGCCTTGATGTTTCAACTTGTTGAATTCCATGATTACTTTAGTTTCCCTTAGTTCCTCAAACCTTGCAGCAACTACATCCAAGAACTGATTCCAGGGTAGTTCCTTATATCTGGTACTATAGTTTTGAAACCACTGAGCAGCCTTCCCATCAAAGTGTAAGGAAGCCAATACCATCTTCTGAGAATCAGGCACATTTGGAACTAGTTGGAAGTATTGATTGCATCTTAAAATCCATGCCCTGGGTTGGGTTCCATCGAATCTGGGAAAATCAACATTGGGAAGGGGGTTGTATACCTGTGAGTGTGTGTTGTGAGGGTGGTGATGAACATGATCCAGAGGGAGTTTAGTCCCTATAGATGATTGGGGCTGTGGAGCAGACCCACCATCAGAGATAGGAGTACTCGGGGGTGCACCCAGAATATATAGATTGATCCTCCTGTGTTCCCTTTCCCTTACCCAAATTAGATAATTGTAATTGTATTGATGTGAGGGTGTGAGTAAGATGTTCATACTTGGAATTTACCCCTTTTAATTGATCATGCATATGAGTAGAGATCTCACCCAATTTTTCTTGCATTTTTAACTCTGCGGCATCTCTCTTCAGGGACTCAGCTGCCATTAACTGATCCGTTTTCTTTTGTGCTTCTTGTAGATCCTTTAGTCGAGTGCCTTCAACCATGGAAGCAGATCTGGCTCCAGATACCAGTTGTAGTGGTTACCACTATCTATATGTAAATTAATGGGAACTTCTATTTAATTGTAGTGAATATTTGTTGTATTCTTCTTCAAGAAAATCGATTGGTAGAAAAGGGGGAGGAAATAGAGAACAAGGGGGAGGAATTAGATAATACTTTCTTCTTACCCAACAAACGTAGCAACAACAGTATAAATACTAGCTCTGGGTCCCACTAACAGAAACCCTAAGGGAGCCATCATTTTCTTGCTTAATAAAAATAACATAAAAACATAATATAAAGTATTTAGATCTGGAACAAGCTATTAATTCAGCCACTACGCTCGGCCCAAACAACTTCGCGGACCAGCTCCTCCAGGCCTGCTTCCATTTCCGACCCGGCACCCGGAACCTTAAACCCGCCCCTTTTGTTGATGCCCGGATTTGGGTTATACTCGATCGCGAGCCCTAATCGCTCCAAGATTGCATTTTTTTCCTCTCTTCCTCCTATTTCATTTCCTTCTACTTTCAAAACGCCCAATTCACCTTCAATCCCTTGAAATCCCATGACACTTTCCCTCTTTTCTCTTATGAACTGGTGGTGATGGTAAGAATGAATGAATGTCTCCTTCCGCCTTCTCAAACTCTCCAACTGATAAGGAGTTCTCTAACTCCGCGTTGAATTCAATTCTCAATTGGTAAAGTGGTTGGATGAATTTTAAGAACTAATAAACAAAAGTGATCTGCCAATTGATGCTGAGAATACCCTTGAAAGCAAGACACCCCAGCGCCGGTTTGGGAACTCAGCGTCGGCCGAGTGTACAAGAGAGCGGGCCAGCGCCGGCTGGACGGAGGAGCCCAGCGCCCGTTGGGCCCCCTCGCCTAGAGGTATGCCCAGCGGCGGCTGGCCCTGTGCGGTTTGCACCTCCGGTTTTGACTTCAGTTCGTGCACGGCGCGGGCTCAACTGATCAGTTCATTGCTCAGTTCGGGAGCCTTAGTTCGAGCTCCAGCTGGACGGTTCAATTGAGCCTTCAGTTCGGGCCTTCAGTTGGCGAATTCAGTTTGGCTCTTCAGTTGGCTCCTCAGTTTGGACTCTTCAGTTCTTTCAAGTCTCAGTTTGGCCATCAGTTTGGAGCTTCAGTTTGGGTGTGCCTTCAGTTTGGCTCATCAGTTTGGCCATCAGTTTGGATGTGTCTCTAGTTTGGTTCGTCAGTTTGGAGCTTCATCAGCTGGGTTCCCGATTTTTCCACCTTTTATGCCATAAAATCACTACTTTTTGAGCAAAAGCACGAAGTTGCGCAAATCTGGTATAACTCACCAAAAGATCAAAAGTGAAGATAACAACATAAAAACAACACAAAAATAATGGAAACACACGCTCTAACGACACAAAATTCCCATAAGAAAACATCACAAATAAATACTAAACAAGACCCATACACCATATGCACAAGAGAGTGCTCCTTCATCCTTTTAGGGTTTAAAAAAAATCAAACTTAATTTTAATTGTTATTCACTTTTCGATAAATATAGTACATCTCATATCGTAAACTGTTTTTTTAGTTATTAGTTGCAACACATGCATGTTGCAAGTTGAAAACACTCCCCGCCACTCACTAGTTACAAACAAACTGATATGGTTCAAATTTTCTATTATACCCCAGAATTTTCATCATCCAAATTTAATTAATAATATAGAACTTATAGTTAGAATAAGTATTATAGTTTATATATTATTATTATTATTTTTGAAAATAGAAATAAGTAAACTGACAATTAAAGCTGTGAATGTGTGTGCAGTGAGCGAAAATGGAGTGATAAGAAAGAGACTATTTGGTTTTGAAATGGGTTATGTAAATATATACACACACACACTCTCGGTTGGTTCCCAAAATAAAAGGAAAAGAAGAGAGATGAGTATAGAGACAAAGTAATTAATTGGTTTTGGTGCATGTGTGTGTACGAAAATGGGGTGAGAGGAGAGAGATTTTTTTTTTTTGTAAATTTTATGATCATTGGTATTGGTGTAGAGTGAGAGAGTGTATGTTGACTTTGAAAATTTAAAAGGTGTGTATGTGCATATGTGAAAATGGGGTGAAAATGAGGGCATAATTGTTGTTCATTAAATATTGAGTAATATAAGCAATGTGTGTGTGAGGTATGTACTATGTTTATGTTATTTTTATTCTTATGTGCTTATTCACTCGATTAATTAAATTAAGGTATTAAAATTGTACTTTAAGAATTATAGATTTAAATGGGAAATGTTTCAATCATTTTATTTATTTATTTACATATTAAATAATTTTACTTACCCCAATAATTTATTCTCAAAATATTTTAAAGGGTCAAGACTTCAATTGGAATTTTTGGGGCAACTTAAACCTATCCAGTTTTCAAGAGTTGTCCGTCTGATCCGAATTTCATGAGCTCATTCTTTAAGCCAAGCTTACCTTATGTTATAGTTTCAAGGCCTAGCATGATATTAATAGGTAGTTCCCTTTTGTAGGCCCGAACCTGAGATCCGGACTTAATTAGGATTTTCAAATAATGTGTAAAGCTTCAGCTATTAATAGCTATCCAGGTGGGCTATTCTATTTTTTTTAAACTTTACATTTCGAGTTATTAAGCTCTGCTTTGCTTAAATTGCAAATGTGATTATTTGTGTTAAAAATATTCACATGCTACTGTATGTTGTCGGAGTCTCATATACCAGTGCTGTGTCAATGTGAGTAGCTACAGTATGCATGCTTTATTTGTCATGCCCTATTCCTTGTCGTGAAGACTAAAATGAACGGTTATACTCATTGGTGATACTCTTAAAACTTACGCGTTGATGATGTAGTAGAGGTTGCGGACAGTGACTGGTTATACACTTAGCGCTTCATGATAAAATAGTTTGGTGAACTTAGGTTACTTTATATTCTAAAACCTCCTAAACTTCACCACATGCATAAATACAGATATATCACTTTTAGAAAACGAATTACATAAACTTCATGGTAAAAACTTGCCCACTGAGTGCATTAGTACTCAGCCCAAATCTTTCAAAATATTTTCAAGTCAGTAGACTGGCGCGTAGAAGTGACGATGCTGAGGAACAGACTTTTATTAATTATGTGTTTTCCCGCTGACTTCTCTTTTGTTCAAAGTCTTGCTTCCGCACTTTTGTTGTTATTGTTGTTAAATTATTCTATAACTCTGATCTTCGTATTATTGTTGAACTAGAGATTTATATTTATAATGCATGTTTGGTTTCTAAATCTTCTGTTAAGGTTACCTCTTTCTTTCCCACTTCTTAATTCTAACTCCCGTGGTGTTCATTTCCACAGTCTTTCGGGACCGGAACGCTACATTTTCTATTGCACTTATTTGTGTATGACTCGATTTTTTACTATTAAATTTATGATTTAAATAATATTTATTTTGAAATAAATATTAATTATACCATATTTAATCAACTATTTATCAACAAAAAAATGAATTAATTTTTTTTGAAATAATCAACTATGATAATAAATTATTAATTGAAAACTAAAAATTAAATATAAAAAAAATTATAAATCTTAATTGGTTGGGTTAACCCTGATAAATAATTGTAAAATTAAATTAAAGGGTGTTTCTAAATACTCAGCATATTTTTCTGTATATACCACTATTAAATTTAATTCAAAATTAAATAATTATTAATTTACTTAAATATCCTTTCAAATAAAAAACTGTTTCATCTAATTAAAGCTTTAATTATAAAAAAAATCAAAAGAAGAAATCGTTGCGTGGACCTCTTCTTTCTACCACACCCACTCTCTCTCTCCTTTCCCTCACCATTCCTGAACACCCTCTTCTTCTTTATGCAAACCACCCCTACCACCACCTTTCTTTCTCCACCACCCTCACATTCTCCCTCTGCTGCCTTGCCCTTCCTCGTTCCTGTTTCCGCACTTGGGTTCAAATAACAATACCCAAATTAAATCACGAAAAAATAAAATAAAAAATTGAAGAAATAATACAAAACTTTGTAATTTGAAAGTGTGAAACACGGGAAAATTATATGCTACCCCTAGGGTAGTGCCTTTTCAAATTTTTTCCACCCCATTTTTTCATATCTCCTCTCTTACTCATTTTCTAAAATGATAGTCAATTTCATATCTCTATATTTATTTTTTTCGTTGCTGTCATTTTATACACTAAAAATTATAGCTCCAAATTTTACATATCTCCAAATTTTCAATGACTGTCATTTTAATATATCAAATTCTCCAATTTGCCATAATGGTGTTTCTTTAATGATTTGAAGTAAAATAATTTTGGTAGAGATTTTAATATTAATTGTTTTTCCTCACAATTTTTTTCTTAGGAAATATGAATCAAATTAATTTTTTATATTGAATAAATAACTAAATATCCGATACGTTGTAAAATATTATTATGATATGATTTATAACATACCAAAATAATATATAATAAATTAAAGTCTGATTAATGGGCACCTTTTAAATAGGGTTAAGTAAAATAATTGAATACATCGGCAACTCTTATTTTATATATTGGCAAGCCTTATTTAATATAATAAATTTAATATTATGTATAGACAACATTTTTATTTTTACGAGAAATCAATTTCAATGAAAGAAATATACTGGCAACTAAAATTTTATTCTTACAATATAGTATAATATATTATTTTACACTTTTTCTATTTTGTTAATTAAAAAATTTAATTTAAATTAAACACAATTGCATAAATTCAAAATTCGAGGGGCACAATGTCATTGATTCTCGCGCGAGAAATAATGAAATAATTGAATTTAGTAAAGAAAGAGAAATAAGTTCTAGAGTGTGTAAAGAAAAATAAAAATATGGATATCAACTTTATGGGACACATGTCAACATATTAGACTATAAGACACTACTCTAAAGTAGGGTTGTAAACGAATCGAATCGGAGCGAATATCTATGTATTCGATTCGATTCGAATTTTTTTTTTGCATATTCGATTCGGTATTCGATTCGACTTCGAATATTTTTTTTATTCGTATTCGATTCGATAAGATATTCGCAAATATTCGATTCGATTCAAATATTCGATTTGATTTTTTTAAGTGTATTATAAACATACAATACGATTCGATTTGATTCGATTCGATTCGAAATTTCCTTAATTTTACACTATTCGATTCGATTCGAATATATTCGATTCGCAATTTTGATGAAAATTTCCAAAAACAATATTTTAAACCAATATTTTACCTAGTTTATATATATATATATATATTGTATTAAGTCATTTCATTTGCCGGCCCATTGGATTATTGGATATTTATATATCAGAATCCATTATATATATATGTGTGTGTGTTTTTATATATATATAAACATAAATCGAATCAAATATCATGATTTTGAGTTTGAATTTGATAACTAATCGAATCGGAAAAAGTATTTGTATTTGTATTTGAATCACAAATTTTCGAATTCGAATATCAAAAAATCGAATCGAACCAAAATTATTTGATTTGTTTACAACCCTACTCTAAAGGTAGCATAGAATTTCTGTGAAATACAAAGAATGTGCAACAGAAAATTTCATGTGCAAATCGAAAGGGACATTAGTTGTATGAAATTTCTTGTTGCAGTATATGTGTTTTCAATCAATAATACACTTTCAAATTTTGAGATTTTATTGTACTTTTTTTCTTTAATTTCATTTTTTTTGTGCTTTAATTTAATTTTATAACCGTTTATAATGGTTCATCCAATTCAATTAGGATTTATAAATATTTTTTAGTATTCAATTTTTAGTTTTTAATTAATAATTCATTATTATAGTTAATTATTTTATAATTATATAATATAATTTATTTAATTCATTTTTTATTATTATTCATATTATAATTAATTTATATTTGTATCATAAATATTATTCAAAGTATAATTTTGAAAGTAAAATAAAGTGAAACACAATGAAATGCAGTATGAAATTTGAACTGGCTACGTTAGCTTTATCCACATCAAATAAATTAAGTTGATAAACAAATTTGTCATGCCTTGATTTTCTAATATGCATACTTTTCACAGTTATCTATATCATGTAGTCATATATACAGTGTACACTGTACACACGTGTAGATACTAGATACATATCAAACTCACTTACTTCACATATGTGGTTTCTGCCAGTTATTCATTGGTTAAAATCTTTTCCTTTTTTTTTTCTTATAAATGTTTTTTTTTTTGCTTATATATATTTTGCTACCACACGCACGCACACTATTTTTCATAAAAAAATATACTTCTATATATACTCCAAAAAAACATGAATAGCTAAAAAGTTATTACACATATTATCAGTTTTAAAATCGTAAAAGTAAATATATATATATAATAGAAGCTTTTACCAAAATTAAAGTTATTACAAATATAAAATTACTTATATATATATATATATTCTAACATAAAAATAATTTAGACACATAATATTGAAATATTTAGACAAACACAGTGGCGGAACTGGGGGGAGCCAGGGGGTGCCTTGGCCCCCCCCAACCCCCAAAAAAATAAAAAAAAATACATGTAAATTTTTTTTTTTTTAAAAAAATTATATAGAAATATTAGTGGAGAATAATTCGGCCCCCCCGATAAAAAATTTCTGGTTCCGCCCCTGGACAAACATATGAGTTTCAAAATAGCAAAGTAAAAAAATTATAATGCACATATATAATAATAATTAAAGATTTGTGGAAAACATATGGGATCCCATTTTTATTTTATTTTTTGCTATCAATGTTTGATGTTAAATTGGGATAAGATCCTCTAATCCAAAGTTGTGTGCCCCAACCGTATGCCAACATTAAAATTGCATAGTTTTAATAATATTTTTCTTAAAAATAAAATTTATTATATTATAACTAATCATAATTAATATTTATTAGTAAAAATATAATTTTAAAAAATTATATGCCGTAGGTTTGAAATAATAAACCCTAAAAATCAATTATATTAACTAAAAATAAAAATTAAATACTAAAAAATAATTATATATCCTAATTAGGTGGAATAAATCATAAATAATAATATAAAATTATACTAAACCAAAAGAAATTAAAATTGAAGAAAAATTAATAATTTTGATGTTTGGTACACGGTTGGTACACACAATTTTAGACTAGAAAATCTCACGCGAGATGAGATCCTCTATTCCAAATTTGGTGTTCCAACCCGTATTTAACGATCGAATTTACAAGTTTAATAATATATATTACAAAAATAAAAATTAATTATAACATAATCGATCTAGTCACATTTATCAACAAAATATTGAAATTTAAAAAATTATAAATCATATTTTTAAAATAATCAATCATAATAGTAATTTCTTTGAAAATTAAATATAAAAAATAATTAAAAACCTTAATTGGGTGGGGTGAACCCTAAAAAAATTATAAAATTAAACTAAAATATAATAAATTAAAATTGGCGAAAAAATTGGAAGAAAAATTTATAAATTTAATCGTAAAACATTAGTTAAAACACCAAATTTAAAATAGAAGATCTCATCCCATCTCATGCTTGATAAAATGTGGTGAGGTTTGCGAACGGATGTGATCACCTTTTACATTCCTTATAAGTTATCCCACAATTAACTTATTTTAGTTCTTTTTTTTCTCTTTTTTTAATTTTATTATTTTTACTTTAATTTAATTATACACTTATTAATTAGGATTCATTTAGCTAATTAGGTAAATTCTTTGATATTAAAAATAAAGAGAAAAATAGAAAAAATTAATTGAAGAACAGAGAATGAAACAGCTGATCCTATCCCGTTTGTGAATTGGTGGCATAACATGAATGGTCTAACTAAAGTTTGACCAAACAAACTTTTTAATTAGTTATTTAACTAGTACATTGATAATGCTTGAGCAGTTTAAGTTATCCACACGCCTCTCTCTCTCTCTCTCTCACAGTGACATGGACAGAGAGAGAAAGCCCAGTAGAGCTCACATCTTGGTAGTTCCATACCCAAGCCAAGGCCATGTAAACCCTATGCTCCAATTCTGCAAGCGCCTAGTCTCCAAAGGCACCAAAGCCACCCTCGTCATCACCAAATTCATCTCCAAATCCTTCAATTTCCAATCCAATTCCATCGCCGTCGACACAATCTCCGACGGCTTCGACGACGGCGGTTTCCGGCAAGCCAAGGATGTCGACGATTACCTGGAGCAGATGCAACGCGCCGGATCGGAAACCCTTGAAGATCTCGTGAGATCGTACGAGAAATCCAACAATCCCGTCGATTGCATAGTTTACGATGCGTTTCTCACTTGGGCGTTGGACATTGCGCATAAATGCGGGATTAAGGGAGCGGCGTTTTTCACCCACGCTTGCGCGGTGAATTATGTGTATTATTACGCCGCCCGTGGGGTGCTGAAGCTGCCGGTAGAGGAGGCTGCGGCGCCGGTGGAGCTGCCCGGGCTGCCGCCGCTTGACCTGCCGGACTTCCCGTCGTTCATTTATGTGTATGGATCCTACCCTACTTACTTTAAAATGGTGTTGAATGAGTTCTCGAATTTGGATGAGGCGGATTTTGTGCTTGTCAACACGTTTTACAAGCTGGAAATGGAGGTAAGCTCTCGGATCTGATTTTTGGTTTTCTGTTTCTCTCTCTAGAATTTAATTTCAGTATTTCAACAAAAATAAATCGGGCCTATTTTGTTTGTTATAAAGAAACTCAATTTGAATTTTATAACTTAGGTGGGTGACACATCTATATCTTATCAATAAAAATTAAATTCTGGACCTTTATCTATTAAGTCACATGCTCAATTTATTAGCTTGTCTGATAGTGGAGACTTTATTTTTTGTTGACTCATCAGCTGTGTAGGGAGTCGAAATGAATTTTAATTTTAATTTTTTATTGCAAGGAGATTCTATTTCGTAATCCATTACATCAACACTATACAGTGTATATAGCATGAACTAATACAATGAAACTCAATATAAGATACCATTTCGTAATCTATTTTCCAAACTAATTACTTCTGTTGAGATTAATTAATTTTCTTGAACATAGGTAGTTGATTCAATGTCAAAAGTATTTCCAGTTCTCACAATAGGGCCTACAGTCCCATCTTTCTATTTGGACAATCGAGTTGCAGACGACAATAAGTATGATATCAACCTCTTCCAGTCCGAACCCTCAACAACAATCATTAGTTGGCTAGACAAGAAGCCACCAAGCTCAGTTGTGTACGTAGCATTTGGTAGCATGGCCAGTCTTCCCAAGGCACAAATGGAAGAGATAGCATGGGGCTTGAAAAACACCAATTTCGACTTTTTGTGGGTCGTTAGGACATCAGAGAAAGACGAGAATGTCCCAAAAGAGTTTGTGGAAGCAGTGGGAGACAAGGGCTTGTTCGTGCACTGGAGCCCTCAGCTTGAAGTGCTGTCGAACAAGGCAGTTGGATGTTTTTTCTCGCATGGCGGGTGGAATTCTACGACTGAGGCATTGAGCTTGGGCGTGCCTATGGTGGTTATGCCACAGTGGACGGACCAGACGACAGATGCTAAATTCGTGCAAGATGTTTGGGGCGTAGGCGTTAGGGTTAGGGTTGGCGCGGATGGTGTCGTGGGGAGAGAGGAGATTGAGGGGTGTATTAGGGAAGTGATGGAGGGGGAGAAGGTGAAAGAGATGAGAAGGAATGCTGATAAATGGAGGGATTTGGCTAAGGAAGCTGTGAGTGAGGGTGGCACTTCTGATATAAATATTGATACATTTTTATCTAAGTTGTATACATTTAAACCATTGCATTGAGCGAATGACTGATTGTTTCTATATTTGATGATACTGTTTTAGTTAGGGATGGTAGGGAATTAGTAGTCTGGAGAGTTCTTTTCTCAGTTATCTACGAATGAAGATTTCTTATTCAATTGACATGCATGCTACTCAATTTAATACTCGAAGGCAAGAGACATAATGCGTGCCAAAAAGGTGCATAATGAAAACTTGCAATAACTCTGTCAATTAAAAAACATGAAAATTAGTAAAGAGCAGAAACTAATTTAGCTCAGGTCAAAACTCTGCATAATTTTGGATAAATAAAGAACTTGCAGAGATACCTGCAGTATTGTCAATAGTGGTCTGTGTGCCAGTAAAATGCATACAAATTATCACATAGAAACTCGACAGAGGCCCATGCAGATCACCCGAGTTAACACTATTTTAGACGAAAATTTCATTTGGCAAAACATTCCTCATCAATTTGAGAAGAAAATCATCTTCATTTTGTCCTTGCACTTGATCAATGAGCATAGAGAAAGTAGCAGAGTCCACTGAGAATCCCTTTTGGGGCATTTCTTCCAAGAATGGTATTGCCCCGTGAAGCTCGTTTTTCTTTAACAAACTACGGACAATAACATTGTATGTCACACTGTTGGGCGCACAACCACGGTTCTCCATCTCTGTAAGCAAACATGTTACCTCATCAATAGAACCTTGTTGACAAAGTGAACCAATCATCATTGTGTATATTCGAAAAATTAATAGGTTTCAAACCTCTGGAAGGAAGTTGGTTGAAAAGATCTCTTGAAACGTCGAGTTTTCCATTTTTGCATAATCCATTAATCAGAGCACCTTACATGACAATATTAGGATTAACTCCTTTATCTTCAATCATGCGCAGTAATGAAAGAGCTTCTTCAATCTCCCCATTCCTGCAGAACCCATCCAACAATGTACTATAAGTATGCAAGTCAGGACTTACTCGTCGAGCTTCCATATCCTTGAAAAGCTTAATTTTTTGTTAATAGTTCTTAATTGATTATTATGGTTTATCCCATCCAATTATGGTTTATAACGTATGTTGACAGAGTATTGTCATATGCTAACATAGTGTATTCGCAATGCTGACGAAGCAAAACCATAATGCTAACATAGTACAAATATATTATTATTATGATTTGTTTGAACTCATTTAGGGTTTACCACATCCAATCAATGTTTATTTCATCTAATTAGGTTTATTTCATCCAATTATGAGTTTTTCCATTTAATTAGGGTTTATTAAATCAAATTAGGTTTATAATTAATTTTTAGAATATTTTTTTCGCTAACAATATTTGAAAACTTTAATTAGCATACCTATAATGTTTCGTTAGCATGATGATAATACATCGTTAGCATAACGATCTGTTATCAAATCTTCCGCGATTTTTATAAGAATTACCAAATTACGTTAATACCCCCGCGCGAAAAACTTTTCAGATATTACAGAATTGCCACCGCCTTTTTCATCAAATCTGGACCTTTGATTTTTGATGGATGTGTGGTGTGAGATGTGTTCTCATTTCTCACACAAGGGGTTATTTTTATATAACCCCACCCTTATATATATATATATATATATGAGAGAGAGAGAGAGAGTTGTGAGTTTAATTTATTACGGGTTACATGTGATTCGGAGCAAATATATAGGTCAAAATCGATTCAATCGGTTCATTTTTTTTTTCAAAGTTCTGACCAAATTTAATTTTAATTCCCTCCACGTGCGTGACTTAAAGAATTCGAATCCAAAATCTCGAAAAATTAGATATCTTTATATAATGTGATCAATCAATTGAGTTAATAAATACACTTTTATGTTATTATTTGAATACTAATAACACACACAAACACGCACACATATATCTACACAAATTGAAAATAAAAAAATTACATTT
Source organism: Perilla frutescens (assembly GCA_026008535.1). Taxonomy (NCBI): domain Eukaryota; kingdom Viridiplantae; phylum Streptophyta; class Magnoliopsida; order Lamiales; family Lamiaceae; genus Perilla; species Perilla frutescens. Next base: position 43,981,094 of record BRKX01000010.1, on the reverse strand, counting down.
TAAATAAAATCAATATTTAATATGTAATTAAAATAAATATTTAACAATATGTAATTTAGCATATTTTGAATTAAAATAAATTCAGAGAATAACTAAAATCTAAAAACATGACTTGTGAAATAATATTGATTAGTAATGTTTTTAATTGTTATTGTGTAATATTATTTGTAATTAAAATTAATATTTAATTATTTGACATTTAATTATATGTTTTTCTCAAAATCTAGTATTTGATGTTGAATATTTATTTTTATAAATATCATACTTTTAACTACTTAACTTATGTAATAACTATCGATAAATTAAACACTTTATTTCTTTTCATTGCTATAAATTTGGTGTATTTTTTAAACTTATTTAATATATTTATTATGATACTAATCTGTATACTTTTATTATATTTTATTGTGTATATATACATATAAAATATTATATAATGGGTTATCCGATTTTTTAAAAATGGTTTAATTAGTTGAACTAATAATCCAGTGACTCATTAAATTAACTGGTTTGATATCCAGTTCAATTTTAAAAAATTGATTTATTGGTTTAAAATATGACCAAATTGCTCTTTTATTCTTTTTATGGTATATGAAAAATTTGAGGGGGCGAACACACCCCTAGCTCCGAGTAGAGATCCTCAAATCCCAACTTTGTGTGCCAACCGTGTGCTAACATTAAAATTATATATTGTTAATAATTTTTTTAAAAAAATTAAAGTTTATTATATTATAACTAATCATAATTAATATTTATTGCTAAAAATTAAAATTTTAAAAAATTATATACCTTAAGTTTGGAATAATCAACCCCAAAATTCAATTATATTAACTGAAAACTGAAAATTAAATATTAAAAAATAATTATAAAACCTAATTGGGTGGAATAAAGCCTAAAAAAATTGTAAAATTATACTAAACTTAAAGAATTAAAATTGAAGAAAAAAAATGAAAGAAAAAATAATAATTTTGAGGATCGGTACATGGTTGACACATATAAATTGGGACTAGAAAATCTCAACCGCCAAACTCCACCAAACTACACTCCTATATTGTTTTAAATTCGTGTCAAGAGCCAGTATGACGGAGAGGCGTGTTGACAGTTATTATTTATTGAGTTTGAAATATTTTTAGAAAATCTTTATCATATTTAGAATTAAAAATATTTAGGTATTAATGATACATTGGGAAAAAAATTAATCCACAAGCTGATGCAGTTTCTAATAAAATTAAGGAGTTTTATGAATTCAAGAGTCATAAGATGGGTTAGTTATCTATGTAGATCATGAAAAAATTTAATTTTATTAATTTAAGGCTTGAAATTTTTAAAATTATTGATTTAAGACTTGAAATTTAAGGGTGTTAAAAGTCCACCAACATAAGTCTTTTTTATAAGATATGCAAATAATTAGTTATTAATTAGCTTAGTTTCCAGAATTTTGAAGTAAAGAACCTGAATTTATTCTTATATAAATGTTCATGTCACATTCTGAAATCCAAATTCATCTTCTTCTTTTTTTTTTATTCAGACACCCGACATGCGGTATAATTCATCTTACACTTTTTTTTTTCATCTTACACTTTATCTACACTAAAGTATTAAAGGATAATAAGTAATAACATATTCGTTATTTACATTAAATAATATATTTTTCATCTAAACGTCTTTATTTATATATAAAATGACTAATTTTGGAATTACTGGAAAATTAAAACAATTTGTATATCTACACCAAAAACAAATCGCCTATAATTGCCATAAAAAATCACATTTTCAATTATTTTATAAATTTGACATGAATAACTGACAACATCACATTTTAACATCCTCACTTTTTTTAATCAGACGGTTTTAGCGTCACACATGGCCAAATTTATTTGAAGATATTTTAATTACTACAAATTAAATTGTGCTCATGTAATTATAATATTTGAAAAATTATATTAAATTTACAAAATACAATATTTTGGTCCTGTTAGATGAAATTTTAACACCGTTAAATCTCCAAGCCTCAAATTAATTATTTTAGATCTTTCAAATCTTAAATTAATTAAAATATCATGTATTCAAATTTTAACAAACAATTAAAAACATTACTAATCAATATTATTTCACAAGTCATGTTTTTAGATTTTAGTTATTCTCTGAATTTATTTTAATTCAAAATATGCTAAATTACATATTGTTAAATATTTATTTTAATTACATATTAAATATTGATTTTATTTAAAATGTAAATTTTTTATTTTCAATTTGTGTAGATATATGTGTGCGTGTTTGTGTGTGTTATTAGTATTCAAATAATAACATAAAAGTGTATTTATTAACTCAATTGATTGATCACATTATATAAAGATATCTAATTTTTCGAGATTTTGGATTCGAATTCTTTAAGTCACGCACGTGGAGGGAATTAAAATTAAATTTGGTCAGAACTTTGAAAAAAAAAATGAACCGATTGAATCGATTTTGACCTATATATTTGCTCCGAATCACATGTAACCCGTAATAAATTAAACTCACAACTCTCTCTCTCTCTCTCTCTCATATATATATATATATAAGGGTGGGGTTATATAAAAATAACCCCTTGTGTGAGAAATGAGAACACATCTCACACCACACATCCATCAAAAATCAAAGGTCCAGATTTGATGAAAAAGGCGGTGGCAATTCTGTAATATCTGAAAAGTTTTTCGCGCGGGGGTATTAACGTAATTTGGTAATTCTTATAAAAATCGCGGAAGATTTGATAACAGATCGTTATGCTAACGATGTATTATCATCATGCTAACGAAACATTATAGGTATGCTAATTAAAGTTTTCAAATATTGTTAGCGAAAAAAATATTCTAAAAATTAATTATAAACCTAATTTGATTTAATAAACCCTAATTAAATGGAAAAACTCATAATTGGATGAAATAAACCTAATTAGATGAAATAAACATTGATTGGATGTGGTAAACCCTAAATGAGTTCAAACAAATCATAATAATAATATATTTGTACTATGTTAGCATTATGGTTTTGCTTCGTCAGCATTGCGAATACACTATGTTAGCATATGACAATACTCTGTCAACATACGTTATAAACCATAATTGGATGGGATAAACCATAATAATCAATTAAGAACTATTAACAAAAAATTAAATTTTAAAAAAAATAGTGATAATTAGATGGAATAAACCACAATCGAGATTAAATAAACCATAATTGAGATTTAATAAACCCTAATAAATTTATACTACGCTAGCATTTATGATAATTCTTTATTAGCACAGCGAATACATTATGTTAGCATATGACAAATGCTTCATTAGCATACGTTATCATATGTTATCATAATGCTGACGAAGAATTATTATATGCTAACGAAAGCATTTACAACCTAGGCACGCGTAAAAAATTTTCTTTTTTATTTTTCGTTTATATTTTTTCATCTAAACATAGCCTTTCGACATTTTAAATGAAAGAGCATGAAGAGAGCTTTAATTTGATATATTTTTTGTGTGCATCGGATTAAAAAGAGCAAGTTATGGCCGGTTAAAGTTTTTAGGGTTTTTTTTAATTGCCGACATCATCATTTTTAATGGGTTTGGACGAAAATAGCCCTCCTTCCTTTTTTTGCCATATTATTTATGAAATTGTCACCTTAAATCTCAACCATTGGATCATTAAATTGGATGGTGTAAGATGAGTTCTCATTTCTCACACCAACAAAGTATTCTTATATGATCCATATCCTATATATATATATATATATATATATATATATATATGCGAGGGTTAGCATGTAAACATAGTCCTCATGTATAAATTGTGGATCAATCATGTCTATCAATTCATTCAAATCGGTGGTTATTATTAATTGTGAGAGAAAGTAATGAGAAAGCTTTTTTTTAAATTGTTGATGCACTTAAGGGCCAATATTTATAACAAAGATCTGCAGGATTCAGTAAGATTCTGTATCCCACCTCCTAGGCGGGATGTGTAATACAGAAGATCGTTATTATAATTATTGGACTAAATTGCCCCATTCCATATTAATTAATGTCTAATAATAAATTCTCTCTTGCCTAATATAAGAGGGTATTTTTGGAATTGTAATTATATGAGAATTTTAATACTTCCAACCAAACAGTAGATTATATATGTATATATTTTATAAATATTTTAATACATTCAAGCAAACATGATATTGATACCTAATATATCAAAGACATCCTAGTCATAGATATCATACGTTATCTTATCATGTCTAGCAAACGAGCCCTAAGAGTAATTATGTACAATTACGTTTTGGAGTTTTAATTGCACAATTCTAGCATATTTATTATGGTAATTAAATCCACCACTACTCACAATTACTCACACATGAAATATTCTAATTGAAAATACCGATAAGCAAATATTTTTTTTCATTTTCTAAAGCTCCGAATCCGTATCAATGAGATTTTTGTACATCTACATGCATCAATTTCTTTATTAAGAGCATCATTTGACTTTGTTCTATGTTTGATTGTTGGAATCATATTATTTTTAAGTTGTAATTTTTTAATTATACACGATGTTATTATTTAATTTGGTTAATGCTCTTTTTTAAATTTTTATATAAAATTAAACTATTATTGACATAAATTCTTATGTTATTTTTAGACTTTAAAATGCTTATTTTGTTATTTTGTAATGCTTTTATGTATGATTATTGTTGTACTATGTTATATCAATGTGCTTCTTTTGTTATCCAAAATGCTTATGTTGTTATTTTGTAATGCTTTTATGTATTATTATTGTTGTAATATGCTATATCAAGGTTCTTCTTTTCTTATCCAAAATGCTTATTTTGTTATTTTGTAATGCTTTTATGTATGATTATTGTCGTGTTTTAATAAGATCCACACAAAAATATAAAAGAAAGCATTACAAGTCCACAAACTAGCACCACATATTGAAAAAAAAAGTATACATGATAACTAACTAAAAATAAATTAATAATTATGAACACATGCAAATTCAAAGCATAAACAATAATAAATTTGTAGCATCATGTATTACAAATATTATTAAATCAAATATTTTGGATATATGGATTATTGAATTATGGAAAAACGTTAATTAAGGATTCAATTCAAAGATATTAAGAGAAGTTAATTAATTTATGAGGACAACTATGCCCTTTTTTATGTGAAGTAATTATAAAAATTAATTAAATTAAAAATGATCCAAGCCATCTATCTAACAAGTCTAATGGATAGAATGAATCCACAATTTACACATTAAGGGAGTGTTTACAAATAAACCATTCCCTATATATATATATATATATATATATATATATATATATATATAGTTGAGTAGCGTGGCATTCTCCAATGATCTCAAAGAAAAATGGAGAGAGAGAGAAATTCCTACAAACCACACATCTTAGCCGTCCCTTACCCGAGCCAAGGCCATGTTAACCCGATGCACCAATTTTGCAAGCGCTTAGTCTTCAAAGGTGCCAAAGCCACTTTCGCCGTTACCAAATTCATCCTCAAGTCCTTCAATCCAAAATCCGACTCCGTCGCCGTCGAGGCCATCTCAGATGGCTTCGATGACGGCGGATTCAGTCTGGCGAAGGACGTGGCTGACTACCTGACCCGAATGGAACAAGCTGGCTCGAAAACCCTAGAAGATCTCATACAATTATATCAGAAGTCTAATCACCCCATTGATTGCATAGTTTATGATGCCTTTTTGCCTTGGGCTTTGGAAGTGGCCAAAAAATATGATATTAAGGGAGCTGCTTTTTTCACTCAAGCTTGTGCAGTTAATTATGTTTACTATTATGCCCACCATGGCCTGTTGAAGCTTCCGGTGGTGGCCGACTCGACACCGGTGGCGCTACCGGGGCTGCCACCACTGGAGCTGCCAGACTTCCCTTCCTTCATATACAAGCATGGAACGTACCCGGCTTACTTCGAGCTGGTGTTGAATCAGTTTATAAATGTGGAGAAGGCTGATTTTGTGCTAGTCAACACATTTTACAAGTTGGAAGATGAGGTGAGTTTTGATGATTTAAATTTATTAGATTTTGATTATTATAGACAATAATTAATATATATCATCATTTATCGTGAAATAGTATTATTCAATCTTCTATGTTTCATTACAAATTGTATCGTCTAGTTCACAACATTATATATATGTATCCTACTTAATTAGTGTCCCATCTTGGATTTGACTAGTTTTTCTTCAATTTTATTTTCTTCAATTTTAATTTCTTGTGGTTAATTTAATTTTATGATTATTAACTATAGTTTATTTCACCTAATTAAGGCTTAGAATTATTTTTATCATTTAATTTTTATTTTTAGTTAATAATTAATTACTAAGGTTAATTATTTCATAATTATTATGGTATATATATATATATATAAATATTAAATTTTAATTTTTAGCACTAAATATTAATTTAAATTGATTATATTAATAATTGTACTATTTTTATAATAAATATTATTATATTAACTATTGTTATATTAATTACTAATAAAATAAAACCATATTGTTATAAAAAAATGAGATATTTTGAACCGTTCTCCATGCTTATCAATTAATCGAAACACGACGAATCTGTCAACACAATTTAGAATCCCCTTTTTGTTTTGGTTTTAATTTGTCTACATCACCATCAACGTAGAAACTACGGCAACCAATTAATTAGGTAAATGCTCGATTTTCAGTTGATTAAAATTGGTTAAAAATATTGGTAGCTAGGTTGATAGGTCAAGTTAATAATTTTCGTTTCTGGATTCTTTTTTACAAAACTATTAATATTTAATCCCTAGTACTTATTATATCAATATATAATATGAATACGGCATTAATACAAAAAAGCAAATTAACTCTTAATTTTAATTATGCACCTGCATAAAATGAAATATAATATAATAGTGGAGAATTCGATTTGCAATCTTTGATATTTATTTATTATATTCTTTGTAACAGATTGTGGATTCAATGACAAAAGTGTGTCCACTTCTTACAATTGGGCCAACACTCCCATCTTTTTATTTGGACAACCGACTTGAAAATGACAAGAAATATGATATCAACCTCTTCCATTTCGAGCCTCCAACAACAATTATCAATTGGTTAGACAAGAAGCCACCGAAATCAGTTGTGTACATAGCATTTGGTAGCATGGACAATCTCCCAAAATCACAAATGGAAGAGATTGCATGGGGCTTACACAACACCAATTTCGACTTTTTATGGGTCGTTAGGAATTCGGACAAAGAAGAAAAGATTCCAACGGATTTTATCGGTGCATCGCGTGATAAGGCCTTGTTCGTGCACTGGAGCCCTCAGCTAGAAGTGTTGTCTAATGAGGCGGTCGGATGCTTCTTCTCCCACGGAGGGTGGAATTCTACGACGGAGCTTGGGGGTGCCGATGGTGGTCATGCCACAATGGACGGATCAGACGACGGATGCTAAGCTCGTTCAAGATGTTTGGGGCGTAGGCGTTAGGGTTAGGGTTGACGCGGATGGTATTGCGGGAAGAGAGGAGGTTGAGGGTTGTATAAGGGAGGTCATGGAGGGGGAGAGGGGGGAAGAGATGAAGAGCAATGCTAGTAAATGGAGGGATTTGTCTAAGGAAGCAGTGTGTGACGGTGGCACTTCTGATTTAGATATTGCTACATTTGTATCTAACTTGACGATGACGACCTCATCATCGTTACATTGAATATAATGGTCGCTTATTTCAATAATAGTAATACACGTTATTACACATGTATTTATGATATCGATGATTTACGTATAATATGTAGTTTGGATACAAAAATAAGTAATAAAGAATTATTGGTTATGTTGTGGAGCACGAAAATTTGTGTTTGTGATGGTCGAAGAAAGGCCAACTAATTAAAATCTCCTTACTTATTAAATGATATTGATTGATGGAGAATAATTCTTCCCCCCCGCCCCCCGTTGCCAACATTGAAGATCCTATAGAACTGTCAAACCCAACCCGATCTGTAAAATGGGCGGGTTATGCCATATAAAAATAAGAGTTGATTACGATACAATACATAAACTTTGACACAATTTATAATTTAAATACGAATTTGAAATGTTGCAATAAAAACACAAATTTATATTTTTATTTGTATTTTTATTTTGCAAAATAGAGACAATTTGTAATAATATGAAAATCAAACACTATATTTCATACTAATTTTTATTGTATTAATGAAATTCAATTATGATTATGATATATATATATCTAAACAAATAACATGAATATATATTTGTTTTTCATTCGTTGTAAAATTTGGGGTTGTTTTTGCCAAAAATTACAAGATTGTGTTTTAATTGTAACATTTCAATTCAAAATTTATGATTAAATTATAAATAATTGTGTCAAAATTTATGTATTTAATCATATTTAACCCCACAAAAAATTAGTAACGTTTCGATGGGCTTGGATTGGATTCGCATTACTAAAGACATAGACCGGTAGGTCAACATGAAAAGCCCGTCTTTTTGCAGGCATGACTCTCTAATTTTTAATCCGTTAACTTTGACAATTCTAAATAAATATGTGTTAGTGCCACCATCATGCACTAAGTATTTGTGTTGTTGAATTGGCGAGATATATTCGACAAAGTGTGTCTGGGTATGTCCCACGAAGTTTTATTTTCCGTTGTGCAAGAAAAGAAGAACAATTGGTGAACTGTTCCAGATTATGTCCCAGACAGAACCAGAGACACTCTATTTATGGCAGTTTCCTTGTTGGAAAGATCTTGCGTCAAACTTGTTTGGAAGGTCAAGATTAATTTGTTTGACTGCCTTATGGTGTAGATCCGGTGCTGAATTAACCCTCCTACACTTGGAAAGTATCAACACACGTTTGGAAGGCCACAAACCACGAACCACTTACCTAGTTGGCGGAAGAAAGAGATCGACGCCAAGCTGAAGTGAAGACTATTTATGAAGGCCGATTTGTGCAGCAATTGGTACCATTTATATTTTATTTAGATTCTAGTGTTAGAATCAGTTTGTGGTCGTTTGTAACTAGTAGTTGTTCATTAATACGTTCAACGTGATAGACTAGTTTTGAGTGTTTACGAGTGAAACACGTGAGGGGATTTTTATTCCGTTTTGTACGCAATCTCGGGAGAGATTGTAAGTTGAAGTCGTGGGTAGCTAGATGGAGTCTAGTGTCACGGTTGTGAGGGGATCTTACAACTTTCGGCTAGTGAAAGAGTTCGAGGAGAAGAACGGGCGACATAAGGCGGGAGGCTTGTATGTGTAAGATCCTTAATACCCTCTTCGAAGGAGTAACAGTCGGAACTTCAAGTTTGGGAGCAATCCCCCCAGAGTAGGTTGGTTGAACCGAACTGGGTTACCATCTCGTGCATTTTTACTGCTTTATTCTTTTATGTTATTGCATTTGTTCCACACATATCATAGAACAGTTTTTAAGCAGTTAACTAAAAATCATATAAGCACGGATTACTGTTTTTCAATATGAAATAAAATATAATTTCATAATACAAAAATTATTGGGTAAATTATAGATTTTTCTTTGAAAATAATTGAACAGAATAACGGTTAGATTATAAGTCGAGGGGGGGAGTTAGACTCTCTTTCCACAAGACGAAATTGCCCATCAATATTAATGCAAAACGGACTTTGACAATCATCTCCAAGATACAATGATTTTTCAACGGTGTTTTGTTGCAGTTACAAAAACGACATACGACGAACAAAACAATAATGCAGTGGTAGCTTTTCAATAAATGCAGCCACTTGGAAAGATTCACTTAGTTGCATCCCCTCGGCATGAATGTCATGCAGGATCAACTGCAGTTCACAGACTTGATCCAGAACAGTCCGAGAATCTATCATTTTAAAGTCCAAGAATCGACCGATAATGAATTTCTTCATTCTGGCATCTTCTGTCTTGTACTTTTCATCAAGTGATTCCTATAATGCCTTTACACTACTATATTCAGAATATACGGAGTAGAGAGAGTTGTCTAAAGCATTTAAAATGTAATTACGACATAGAAACTCACTATGGTATCACGCATCGAGTGCAGTTCTTCACTGAGTATTATTATCGGTTTCCTCAACAATTGGTGCATCTTCTTTGAGGAAATGAATGAGGCCCATGGTAGTGAGGTAGAACAACATCTTTTGCTGCCATCTCTTAAAATCCTCATCGGTGAATTTCACTGGCCTTTCGCCTTGAAAATGTGCAACTGGAGTAGCCATCTTCAAAGAATAATCACCAATTTCGTCTTGTGACTGTTGGGTAAATTATGGATTCTTCTTTGAAAATAATTGAACAAAATAACGGTTAGGTTATAAGTCGAGGCGGGAGTTAGACTCTCTTTCCACAAGACGATATTGCCCCGCAATATTAATGCAAAATGGACTTTGGCAATCGTCTCCAAGATACAATGACTTTTCAACAGTATTTTGTTGCACTTACAAAAACAACGTTACGACGAACAAAATAATAATCGAGACTTTCAATCGATTACTTGATAAGAAGAGAAGTACAGAAAGCTTTGGATTTTCGAGTGGAGGAAATGAAATCCAGGGGATTCTATTTATAATATTCGAAGAGTCATGATGTCTCTTTACGAAACGGTGGCATTGTTTCGATCCGGATCAATCTAGGTCATTGGATTATGTTGGTTGATCAATCCACACAATCCAATGGATTTAGATCAAATGGATGCAATGATTCGAACCACCAATTGGTGGTTGAAGCTCCTAAGGTGAATGAATATAATGGATCAAGCCATTGTTCCATATCTGAACCATTTTCATTGAACGGACGCAGCCATTCATTGAATTGACGCAACCATTGGAGGCAATGGTTCATGGTTTAACCACCTCAGTTGAACGAATGCCTTGGTTGGAGCCATTGGTTCGCATTTGAACCACCTCCAAGACTTAAGTCGAAGCGGTGCAATGTTCCAAGTCAATGATTCAAGAATAAACCCGGACCGGCGCACTACTTCAATCATACGCGTTACTCTTTCATATTTTATACTGTCAACTTTAATAATTAATATCTTTTTTTTTTCAAAATTGGATTTGAGATTATAAATATACAAAATTCATCTACACGAAACATAGATTGTGAATTAACAACTAATTTTCCATTTTTTTTACAAATGAAAACACAATTTATAAATTAATTAAAATAATTTATTAAATTAATTATAATAATCAATTTCCAACATAAATCTCTGAAGCCAAGACTTATTGGAACTTTGAAGAACGAGACAAATACTCCCCCCGTCCCGATTATATAGTCCACATTTCTATTTTGAGGTGTCCCAATTATATAGTCTCATTACTATAAGTAGTGCTATTTTTAATAGGAATGTACAATTGTACCCTTATTAGGTTTTGGAAATTAAAAAAATTAAACATTTAAGTTTGTGAAAATTATAAATCTTAAATGTTATTTTTTCAAAAAAAAAAGAGAAACATTAATTAAAATTGACCAACTTAATTAATTTGCATGTACTTGAATTTGATCAATTCTATTGATATTCATTGTATTTGCACTCCATTAATTGTATATTTTCTTTGTTTCAAAAAATTAATACATTAAAGTTGGGTTAAAATTTAAGTTTTATTAAATTTCATTAAATAAGGTTAAAGTTGGAAGTTTAGCTTTTGTTTCTTGTTTTCATAAATATTTTTAATTTACGTGCGAGTAGAAAAGGAACTATATAATCGGGACGAAGGGAGTATATATAAGGTAGATTGAGAAATGGTGGAACAATTGGACTATGAGTCTCTGACTTCGACATTATAAAAATGAGTGATTCTATATATAACCACCATTTTACTCACTACATCTCCTAATATTAAATACAATAAAATAAAAACTTATATAATATTTATTTTGTCCTCGTAAGTGGAAAATATTGTACATCCCCCGTTATCTCGCCCAACCCAAGTTAACTTACGACAGAATACTGCGGTTTGCATTTTTTTCTTCTTCTTTTCTTTTTAATTCAATTCCGCCTAATTCATGGCTTATCAACAAAATCAAGAAAATTCATCTCGAATACAACTTGTCATTGTCCTCTTATTTAAGTATATATATGTCTATTGCATGATTTCCAAGTGTTTAACATCAATAAAAGGTGGATGATATTAGTAATGGAGAATCTAGATTTACAGTTGTTGAAACCTTGAAGAAGAATGCATCTTTGTGGAACACAAAAAAAATATTTTTGTGATGTGGATGTTTTTGATGAGTTTATGTTGATGAAATAATCTTATTTTGATGTGAATCAAATTGTGAATGTGAATTTATTCATACCGAGAAATTGATAGCAAATATTATTGTTGATATTTCGGATCTTCGTAAAGCATTAATTTTATTAGGTTTTTGAGATCTTCAATTCAATTTTAAAGAGAATGGAATATTGATTTAATTTTTCATTATTTTTCATGTCTGCAAATGATTAACGTTATTTGGGGAAAAAGAAATAGTTTTTAATGATGAGAGTTAATTTCATATTAGAAAAGAGAAAACATCAATTATGAAGAATACTTGATGATGCATTGCAGAGATACTTTTTTTAGTTGAAAAGGGGCTATGAGAATCGATAAGAAGAAGAATAGGGGAAGGGCTACACAGTTATAATTTAATTGGAAGAGAATTGAAGATGAATGGGAAGGGGCTACGCATAAGAGGCTAGTAATTTATTATGACAAATTTGAAAAATCACATATATTTTGGATTATAATTTAATATGGGGCTATAACAAGCAAAATTGTGGTTATTATAGAATTACTCTATAAAAATTGATTAAAATTTAAAACAAAAATCCTTGTATTAGGCTAAAGAAAAATCCGGATCCTCTAACCAGTATATAACTTATTACTACTCAATTTTTTTAATTTACAAGTGTGTATATATCATTTATAATTTTGTACAATAATGATATTTTTAATTATTAATACGAATCATTTAATAATTATAAAATCTATACCTATAAAAAACTGTGAATGATTTATTACAAAATATGATTCGCATGTTATATCCATAATCTAAACTTAATTTTTTAAGGGCAAAAAAGTAATGTAATATATCTATATAAAATTATTTATAAATAATTATTTGTAAATATAATATATTATATTTACTTCAATAGTTTTGGTATAATTGAACTCAATTAAATAAAATTATCCAAAATAATAATAAAAAAATTATCTGTTTAATTAGTATATTATATTTATTCCAATAATTTTGGTATAATTGAAATCTATTATATAAATTTATCTCAAAATAATAACAAAATTACTTCTTTTTTTTTAGTTTAAAGGGGCCAAACATATTACATCAACATATGCACTTAATATTTTATCATTATTATTACTTTTCCGAGATAATTATTTATAATCTTAGAGATCATACTTTGTTCTATAAATAAGTCTTTTTCTCTAAAACCTAATTGATATGGATCACATAAGATTTGAGTTAAATTTGATCATAATTGCATCAATAAATTTGTTTGCCTTAATTAATTCAAATCTTATATAGATATACGATTAATGTACGTAATTTTCTTTGTTTATATAGGAGTATTTAATAAATAATAAAATCATATAAGAAATGTAATGCGATTAGAATTTTTGTTAATTAAAGAAACTAAATTTATTTTATTCTCCTTCGTTTCTACCACATCTTGATTGCCTAGATTCACAAACAAAATATAATGTTTATAAAACATAAATATTTAATATCAATATAATTGTGTTTGTGTGCTACTAAAAATTAATCACATATGATTTTCTAGATTTTGTGATTTTTATTTTTTTTGGAGAGTAGAATTGTGCAACCACTTATTTGATTTTTTAGAATGATCATATTATATATTCGACTGATGGTATTATTTTTATGTATTATTTTATATTGATTTTTTAATTATTAAATTTTTTTTTTCTTGCACAACTACTAATGTCTATCGACAAAGAAGAAATTTACAAATGAAAATAAAATATTCCAATTTAAATATCATAAAAGGCAAGAAAAGATAGATCAAGTTAAGAAAAATCAAAGAAATAAAAATGTTACATTTATTTCAACAGATGATGTCGCTTCACGTAAATCAAATGGTAAGTAATTTCTTAATCTGAATATATGTTTATATATATATATATATATATATATATATATGATGAACAAAATTTGATCAAGTATATGTCTATTTTTTCTTCTTTTAGGTTCTCTACTTTTTGGATTTTTAACTTCAGAACTACATGAATTAAAAAATTGTATGATTGCAATCATCGTAGTGCTGTAAGATTTGAGTATGAGCCTTCTACTTTATGTTTTGATACTGGAAAAATTCTACTTGCATCTTCTGAAGTTTCTGATGAATTGTATGAATTGTTTACTTCTGAATCACAAGAGGCTATAGATTTTTGAAGAAATATTCGCTCATACAATTGTATATTTTCATTTACTTCATTTGGTGTAACATTGGATAAAGAATTGACATATTGCAAGATGAGAAATGTATTCTTTTTTAGTACAAGGAATGGTTTATTAGGATGTTCCACAATTAATCCCCAATAATACAACTCCTTATTTTTTTTCAATTATAATTTTTTGAGACACAAACTGAGGTTGAGAACAGAATGAATAAATTGAAAAATTCAAGTATATCAGAAGTAGTTGTGAAGAAATTAATAAAAATTATGAAGGTCAATCCGTATGCAAGATATTTTCGAAGTTTAAAGGAATATCCTTCAATGGATAATGTTCAACTTTAAATTTCAAAAAATGTGAACTTAGATCAATGAGTATGCAATTCTCCAAATGTAGATCAAGTTGCAATTATTTAGATTGAAGAGAATAATGTTAACATTCCATTAGAGCGAGACATTGTAGTTCATACTCATTCTAGCGAGAGACACATAATAAAATATGATTATGGATGTTATGACCCATTGCAATATCCACTTCTTTTTCCAAGAAGCGAAACAGGTTGACATCAAAACATTAAAAAGATTATTGTCACAAAGGCTATCACCAATAATGGTATTTCATATATTTATTATATTGAAATAATAAAATTATTTATTTTTAATATAATCATATTTATATATTTAATTTATTTGTTTAATTTTATACTTATAAAATGGTGTATGTTAAAATTATTCTTCAAACAAAACATATCAATACTGATAATTGCTACCATGCTGACAAAGATGTAACGTGCAACATGACTGTTAATGATGAAACCAAGTTGATTCATCAAAAGCTCGGTCATATGAGCATGGTAAATTTGAAAAAACTGATTGTGTCGGATGCTGTCCGTGGCCTACCAAAGCTGAATGTTAATCACGATGTTGTATGTGGTGTCTGCCAAAAAGGAAAACAAACCAGAATTCCTCACAAAAGTCTGGGTGGTTGTCAAACAACAAGATGTTTTCAACTCTTACACATGGACATTATGGGACCAGTCGATACAAAGAGTATGAGTGGTAAGAGTTTCATACTTGTCATTGTTGATGATTCTAAAGGTACACTTGGGTTGAATTCCTGCAGGAAAAATCTGAAACATTCAAAGTCTTCAAAAGATTCTGTTGCACAATGTGTTTGCAATTTGACACCAACATTGCATGCGTCAGAACAGATCATGGAAGAGAATTTGAGAATTCTGCATTCAATGACTTTTGTGAAAGGAAAGGAATACTCCATGAGTATTCAGCTCCCAAAACTCCTTAACAAAATGGAGTAGTGGAGAGAAAGAATCGAACTCTGTAGGAAATGTCATGTGCAATGTTACAGGCTAAAGGGCTTTCGAAGAAGCTATGGGCTGAAACTGTCAACACAACCTGTCACATCGGGAACAGAGTCTATCTTCGACCAGGAAGAAATGAGACACCTTATGAGCTTCTAAGAGAAAGAAAGCCAAATCTCAAATATTTCCATGTGTTTGGATGTGTCTACTACATCTTGAACGACAGAGTCTACCTTGGAAAGTTTGACTCTAAAAGTGATAAAGGATTATTCTTGGGATATGCTCAAAACAGCAGAGCATATCGTGTTCTTAACCTAAGAACCAAAGCTGTGCAAGAATCTGTCAATGTTGTGTTTGATGATCTTGCAGGCCTGGCAACTAGATCTGAGGAAGATGATGTGTCTTTTCTCCTTCATGAACCAGATGTTGCTGATAAGGAGCCTAGTGAAACTACCAAAAGTCCTACGAAAAGTCCTGATGTCAAATCCAATGCTTCTTCTCCCTCAGCAAAGGGATCAACATCACCTCGAACACCAGACTCAGAATCCTCCTCTGAAAGTGATGATGACCATCTTCCACTGGCTCAGTATGAACCAAGATGTGATCCTCCAAGGAGAATCAAAAGAGATCACCCAAATTCCCAAATCATTGGTGATGGATCTCAAGGAGTCAAAACCAGAACAAAGAACTCAGCCGATGTTGTTGAATTGGTCAAACAGGTTTGCATGTCATCAGTTATTAACCTTATGTCCATTTCATGCTTTATATCCAGTGTTGAACCTAAAAATGTCAAAGAAGCATTAAAAGATGAGTTCTGGGTAGAAGCAATGCATGATGAGCTGATTCAGTTTGTTCGGAATAATGTATGAGAGTTAGTTCCAAGGCCTGAAAATAAAAATGTAATTGGAACTAAATGGATTTTTAAGAACAAGACTGATGAGTCTGGTAATGTGGTCAGAAACAAAGCCAGGCTAGTGGCTCAAGGTTATACTCAAGTAGAAGGCATAGACTATGATGAAATATTCACTCCTGTCGCTAGAATAGAGTCTATTCATCTCCTACTTGCCATTGCTTGCCACATCGGGTTTACACTGCATCAAATGGATGTCAAAAGTGCCTTTCTGAATGGCATTTTGAATGAGGAAGCCTATGTTAAACAACCAAAAGGCTTTGAATGCCATGAAAAACTAAACCATGTGCTGAAACTACACAAGGCCTTGTATGGGCTTAAACAAGCTCCTAGAGCTTGGTATGCTCGACTTACCGAGTTTTTAATTGACTTTGGTTTTTCAAGAGGCGTGGTAGATAAAACATTGTTTATCAAAAGGATTCACAAACACATCACTGTTGCACAAATCTATGTTGATGATATTGTGTTTGGATCCACCTGTTCTAATCTCCTTAGGGAGTTCGTTGATGCAATGTGCAGCACATTTGAGATGAGCATGGTCGGCGAATTGGCTTACTTTCTTGGTCTCCAAATCAAGCAAGACAAAGATGGGATTTTCATATCCCAAAGTAAGTATGCTAAAAGTTTGATCAAGCGCTTTGGACTTGAAGCTGCAAAGCCCATGAAAACACCAATGGGATCCTCTGAAAAACTGAGCAAAGACGATGTTGGAGTCAATGTTGATCCAACAATGTACAAAGGAATAATTGGTAGCTTGCTCTACTTGACTGCCAGCAGACCTGATATCATGTTCAGTGTTGGAGTTTGTGCTAGATACCAAGCTCAACCCAAGGAGTTACACTTGAAGGCTGTCAAAAGAATAATTCGATATGTTGCTGGCACAGTCGACTTTGAAATCAGATACTGCAAAGACACGAACACCAGCCTCATTGGATACAGTGATTTAGATTGGGCAAGTGATGTTGATGATAGGAAGAGCACAAGTGGTGGTTGTTTCTTTTTGGGGAGCAATATTGTTTCTTGGTCAAGCAAGAAACAAAATTGCATCTCTTTGTCAATAGCTGAATCCGAATATGTTGCAGCTGCTAGTTGTTGTGCTCAGTTGGTATGGTTGAATCAAATGCTAAAGGACTATGGCATGACAAGCTCATCACCAACCCTGCTGTGTGATAATGCTAGTGCTATTGAAATTTCCAAGAACCCCGTTCAACATTCACGCACTAAGCATATCGACATTTGACATCACTTTATCAGAGACTTGGTGGAAAATGAGATCATAAACATCAAATACATATCCACTGAAAATCAAATTGCGGATATTTTCACCAAGCCCCTTGATTTCGAGAGATTTTCTGCCTTGAGAAAGTCTCTTGGAATGTGTTCTATTTAATTAATTCATTTTGTTTACTGATGTTGAACTCGATGTGAGTTTTTTTTATCAAACATCAGTTGTTTATCTCATTTGCATTTATTTATGTTAGTTATTTCTTTTAAGCATTATTCAAGGCTGACTTAATGAAATTATTGTGTTTCTGCATTTATTTAACAAAATCATCTACTTGAAATTCTATGTCTGTGTTTGTGAATGAAATACCCGTAATTCTATAAGGTGACTTATAGTTGGGTTTATTCACTGTTTGTTTATGTTGTAGCTGATGTTGTGACC
Source organism: Perilla frutescens (assembly GCA_026008535.1). Taxonomy (NCBI): domain Eukaryota; kingdom Viridiplantae; phylum Streptophyta; class Magnoliopsida; order Lamiales; family Lamiaceae; genus Perilla; species Perilla frutescens. Next base: position 43,962,733 of record BRKX01000010.1, on the reverse strand, counting down.
AAGATTGCAGAAGAAACGATAATCTTCAGAAATTATATGCCTAAAATTATATTTGTCATGTAATTGTATTCCTTCTGTTTATTATTTTATTTAAAAAAAAAAGAGGACAGATTTATTTAGGGGACCCATGAATATCTCTAATTGTACTTTAGTGATAAGTACACATTCGGTTATCCCTATCCACTAATCCATTTTTTATTTTTTATTTTTTATTCTTGATGTGACGGTTTTAGGGAGTTCCGAGAATTGAGGGATCTTGACATCCATATCTTAAATTAAAATTCAAATCTCTCACTCATTCTCTCTCCACCGAGTCGTTTCAGTTTCCCTTCATCTTGTCTATCTCTCTTTCTTCTGTTTTCTCTCAAGCTTTTTCAGAACATCCATGGCGGATCCTAATGAATTAGCTGCTATGTTTCAAATGATGAAACAAATGTTGGAGAAAACCATGGGCACTCCATCTTCAACTTCAGTTCCTGCTGGAACTTCAACATCAACCCCCACAGTCACTGTAACACCTGGAGTGCGTGAGAAAGGTGCAAAATCTGAGTCGGAAAAGCCCTCATCCCCTCCGACCGAACAAATTGATACTCCGATGAAGGAAGCTGAAATTCCCGAAGGAGTTCAAGTGTTAAATCCAACATCACTTCAATGAGTACTCTTAGGAGAAGAAGAAAACCCCATAGATCCTGATCTTGGGATGCACATTCAAGCTATTGCCAGTAAGAAGAAGAAGGTCGGGCCAACCGGTAAATCTAAGAGGCTTCACAGTTCTCAAGACACTGAAAAGGAAGAGATTGAAGTAACTAGCAAGAAGGCTAGGAGAACTCTGAAGATGGAGACCAAGCTGGTGAGGTCTTTACAGGATGAGTCTGATGATGAAGAAAATCTTTCCGAGAACTCTCCCATTAAAGCCCCTGTGGATGTTGAAGTGGATGCTGAACAAGAAACTGGTTCAGAGATTCCTGAAGTTGTCAAGAAAGAAGTTTCTTCTAAGGCTGTGAAGAAAGCAACCTCTCCCACCTCTTCTCATGATCTAGTCTCTTCCGGTACTGCTCGAGATGTTCTCTCCCCTACTCAGTCAGGCAATGTCAAAGATGATGCTGAGTCTGAAGATTCTGAACCAGTCTATCCACCAGGTTCCCCTCATGACGTTACTTCTGCCTTTAGTAAAACTTTTTACTCTAAGCATGCTAAGGCTCAATACAAAATTATGTGCAACCGTCCTGTGCGTGTTGAGAAACAAATTAATTTCTTAAGCTTTAAGAAGTATGGCATGGATGTGTTTTTGAAAGAGAGGGGTCTGTGGAAATCTGTTTCTTCTCTGTCGACCTTTGAGCCTGATGTGATTGTTGAATTCTATGCAAATGTTTCTCTGGATATGGGTGATAAAACAAGGAGCAAATATGGGGAAATTTATATACGTTATCATGTGTTTAAGTTTAATCCGATGGTGATCAAAAAGTTCTTGGGTCTAGGCAATGACAATGATATTGTTAGTCTAGATCTTATTGATGATGTTGTGTCGACTATAACTGGTGGATTGGTAACCAAGTGGACAAACAAAATTTCCACTTCTAAGCTTATATTTTTATACTCTGTTTTACACAAGATTATTGTGTATAATTGGTTACCTACCACTAACACCTCAGTCTTCACTGTTGATCAAGCATTTCTGTTCTTTAAGCTTGGCACTAAGATTCCATTCAGCCTCGGAGACTATATTTTTGATTATGTGATGAAGGCTGCTACAAAGACCAGCAACACCAGCATCCTTCCTTTCCCCTGCCTCATCTATGCAGTTATGGTTGAGCAAGGCGTGAAGCCAAACAAGAAGAAGATAGTCACTGAAACATCGACTATCACAATTGTCAAACCAAAAGGGAATGATGATCGAGTGATGGATCTCCCTTACAACCTTGCTCTAAGTTCCACAGCTGCCTCCAGAGATGTTGATCAGGATGTTGGCATAGAGACATCTCTCTCTCCTCCACGATCTGAAAGTGAATTAGCTAGTGCATCTTCATATTTGGTGACATTTTCTGTGCAGGTGTTAAATTCTTTTATCAAGCAAATGGATTCTATGATCCATCAAAGCACAGTCCTCACCAATGCTATGGTTGAACATCGCCAAGCTCTGCGAAGTACACTTTCTACACAAAAAGGGGGAGTAGATGCTGCTGCCGTCGCTGGTGATGATGATGGTGCTGAAGGAAAGAAGGCTGGAAAGTCTGTGGCTGAGGCAAAGGGCAAGAAGAAAATATGATTTTTCTTTGACAAAAATAATTTAATTTTTTGGTTATGTAATGTGCTGGACACAATTCTATTTTGGATGTGTTTACATCCTTGTTGGTTTGTGATGTGCTGGACATATGTTATTTTGGTTGTTGGGTATCCTCGTTGGATATCCTTGAATATTTTGGTTTTATTCATCAGCATTAGTTGATGATTTTGCTCTATATATTATGTTTGCATATTTTAATGTGTGATGTTTTATGTTGAGAATGTTTTCAACATTGTTATTCTACTTTTCACATAACTTATAGTATGTGATGTTTTATGTTGGGAATGGTCTCAACATGGTGATTGTGTTCGCACATTTTAAAAAATGTGTGGTGTTTGTTGTGTTGAGAATGTTCTCAACATTGATTTATGTATAGGGGATAATTACCCACTAACCTTGTATATTATTTTACAGATAATAACTTAAGGGGGAGTTTTTGAACTCCAATATTTTTTATCGTTTTCCGCTGCGGCTCTAATCATGTATATATTGAGCTTTATGTTTTGTGCAGAAAGGATAAGCTTAAGGGGAGATTATTAAGTATGACGTGTTCCAGATGATGTTATCACTTCGCTGATAACATCGCGATCAATGTCGTATCTAATGTTGCCCGTCATTCTCGTCACACCGAGTATAACATTCGGATCTCTAACCTTATCCTTTCCTAATATTTTGGATTAATTTATTTTAAATTAATCTTAATAAATTGTGATTTTTGTCACATATCATTTTTCACGATTTAATGGATTTATTAGATATTTTATTTCGAATTAAAACGTGGATTATGCTTGATTTTGACTAGGTCAAAATCTGTTCCGAGTTTCAAGGGACGTGATGTTCCCCACTTCATCTTTGATACTAATCGTTGCAGAGAATGTGGGTAGCTGGAGTAACCGCCATTGTTACACGATGTTGAAGAACGTGTGCCACGCAGTGCAGAGGACGGTTATCTCGAGTCCAGTTCAGCAAGGATAGTGGAAGACGGTAGTTTTGTATCCAACTCATCAAGAATCGTGGAGAAACTACCCAGCCGAGATGGAGGAAGTATTTAAGGTCTCCTTAGACCTTAAAATCATTTATGCAAGCAGGTTATCACCGTAGTTTGTAAGAAGCTCTGAATCTTGCATCTAGTGTCATCTCTGAAATCCAAGACATCTTCCTCGACATCTGCCTAGCGTCCCAATCAGCTGGAGACTTTCATTCCAGTTGTGTGTGTAGGTTAGATAGTCAACTTTAAGAAGTCTAGGATTTAGAGTGACTTGTTGTAATCTATCTAAGTGTTTAGATAGGTTTGTTTTTGAGTGATTATTCGAGTGAGTGAAGCTAGGATAGTCCTCTGTATGTTTTATGTAGTGTTGTCAAGGGAGTGAACCGAGACAACATCAGCATTGTTTTTGTGTTTCACTTGTGATAGTGAATTTCGCCTTGAGGCAATCACACACCGTAAGGAGTGTGATTTAAAACTTGTTTTGTGCAAAGTTCTATTTACGTTTCCGCTGCATGTTGAAGGCAATGTGGTAACACTAGCTTCAACATTACATTTAACTTTACAATTTACATCTGTAATTCACATTGTTTCAGGCAACAATTATAACAGAATTGTTCTTTCTGCAATATTTATTAGTGGTCCAAAATATATGAGATGTAGATATCTTGATGCATTGGCATCACTACAAAAATTTAGTAAGCCAAATTTATTTTACAATGACTTGCAATCCAGAGTGGCAGGAAATACAAAAAGAATTGTATGTCGGGCAAATAGCTCAAGATCGTCCGGATTTAACATCAAGAGTATTTCAAGCAAAATTATAAGACTTGAAATATCAATTATTTAACATCAAGAGGATTTAATTGAATTTAAAAAAAGGGGTTTGCCACATGTCCATATGTTGATAATTTTCAAGTCAAAGTATAAGATAAATAATCCAGATGAAATTGATAAGTTTGTCAGTGTTGAACTAACTGATCACGAAAAGAATCATGAACTGTATGAATTAGTGAAGAAACACATGATGCATGGTCCTTGTGGAGAGAAGATTCCAAAAAATTCTTGCTTAGTAAAAGGAAACTGCAAATGTCATTATTCACATCCATCTATACTGCGAAATCACAATACAGAGAAAAGATGGACATCCAATTTATAAAAGAAGCAATGTTGGGTCAGTGATTCATATCCACAATACAGATCTAGACAATCAATAGGGCGTGCCTTACAATGAATATTTATTATTCAGATATAATTATCATATCAAATTTGAGATATGTTTAGGTATCACAACAGTAAAATATTTGTACAAATATATCTACAAAGGACATGACATAGTGGTAATCAATATGACCCAAAATGATGACCAAAACCAAGTTGATGAAATTAAGAAATCCTAAGATGCACGTTTGAAATCTTCTCAAGAAGAGATGTGGAGAATTTTTGAATTTAGTTTGAATGAAATATACCCAACAATCATCAACTTGCAACTTCATCTACCAAATAAATAATTTGTAGCTTATCACAGAAGCCAAATTTTGGAAAATCTCATGGTATGAGACCATACTTTAAAAACAATGCCCACAGAATATTTTGCAATGTGTGCTACAAGTGAAAAAACAAGAAAATATCTTTACAGGGAATTTCCTGAGCACTATGCGAGGGACAAACAAAGAAAATTTTGGACAAAAAGGAAGAAAGAAAATATTACTGGGCATATTAGTACCGCAAATCCGATTGAAGAAGAAAGATATTATCTTAGATTGCTCTTAAATCATGTTAGGGAACAACATCTTTTCATTATGTGTTAACAGTTAATGGTATAGAGTACTCGAGTTTTAAAGAACCAACATAAAAAGGGGCTGTTAGAAGCTGATCAAAGCATTATTGAATGTCTAAATGATGGAGTAACATTTCAAATGCCAAATGAATCGCGAAGGTTATTTGCAATAATCTTGGTACATTGTGCACCAACTGATGTAAGGATACTCTAGAATACATACTTTGATGCATTGTCTGAAGATTTCAAAAGGGAAGTCGATCTTTTAGTTGAACAATGAGTTTCTAAAATATTAAAAATCTTGAGCATTTTCTTAGTAAATATGGGGAAAAATATAAAATCATATGATCTTCTAGACATTCATATCTTAATTGATACAGTAGACAATGCATGTCCTAGAGAGATACAAGATGAAATGTCAATAGAAATACCGGAAGAAGATCATGACGCAAAGTTAAAGTTAAATATTGAACAACAGAAAGATTTTTCAATTATCTTGGAAAGCATAGAGAAAGGAAAATGTGAATTTTTTTTATAGATGGATCGGGTGGAATTGGAAAAACATTCTTAATTATATCATGTCTTATTAGCTCATCTTAGATTAAGAAAAAAATTGCACTTACAACTGTGACTTCTGGAGTAACAGTTGGAATAATGCAGGGAGGAAAAACAACACATTCACGATTCAAAATTTCAATAAATATAGATGAATCAAGCGAATGTTCAATTTCTAAATAGAGTGCTACTGCTGAATTGTTACGTATAGCACAATTAATTTTATGTGATGAAGCACCTATGACAAAAAAGGTGCAATTGAAACTGTAACTAAATTGTTGAAGGATGTGAGGGGAATGATAAGGATTTTCGTGGAAAACTTGTAGTATTTGTAGGAGATTTTAGGAAAGTGTTGTTTGTACTGCCCAAAGTTACAATCATGCAAACTACATCCTGCAAGTTTGGCTAAGTCTTATTTGTGGCTGAGAATGAGAAACATAAATTTGTTAAAAATATATAAGATCGAAAAATTATTCGGAATACGGTCAAATCTTGCTTAGAGTTGGAAATGGTGAAGATCCAACAGATTCCGAAGGAAAAATCAAAATTCCAGATGAAATGGTCATATAGTATGAAAAAAATGGAATCGATAATAAAATTGTAGCGTACTGAAGTAAAAGGAAAGAGAAAAAGAAAACTTACAAAAAAGAAGATTCAAGAATACATTGACATAACAAGTGATGACCATCAGAAGTTAAACAAATTTACCTCTGAAACGAAGAAGAAAAATAGAGTTTCTCCACTCATTAAGATCAAACAAGAAAAAAAAAATCAATATAGACCTTCGTTTAAAATCATTCAAACATATTAACATTGGGATTATTTATTTCAAATTTTACTCTTTTCATTAATAATATTTATTTATGAATTATTATAAGTTATAGTTGTTATTTCTATAACATCACTTGTCTCTTTTCTATACTATATTTAATATTTTCATTCTTCGTCAATTAATCTTATTATGATTAAAACTATGTAAAATATTTAACATTTAAAATTTATAAAACTTATATTAATTTATCTAAGCAAAAACAAAACAAAACAAACCAAAACAAAACATGTGCAACGCACGTGTATCCTATGCTAGTAATAAAGAAAAAATATTGAAATATATTATAACTATACAAGTCAGATACTCAAATAGTGTAACCTTCAGATAGAGAAGCCATTTATTACACATATGACACCTCTATATACCTTAATAATAGTGGGAATATATCTATCTAACCAAGTTGATGTTGTAAAGTTCTTTTCTAATCAAGAATCATAGACTCTACTTTTTTAATCAAATATTTTCCGATTCACCATAATACCCTCGCTGAAATGTGGGACTGGTCAAAATTTCATGACAAAAATTCGAAAAATAAAGTTGTGCAACACGCCTAAACACAGCTATATGCCTAGACACATCTACACGCCTAAACACAGCTATACCACCGACACTGTTCTTGCCTGCGCCTCCGACGTCATCGACGTCTCTCCGTTCGGTGACGTGGCCGAGCTCGCCGTTCCATCTCTGCCGCTGAGCACAACCGATGCTCGGAAAAAATGGAGGAGATTGTACATGTTTTCACCATTGAATTTGTCATTTTTTGTTAATTAGTATAATTTCGTTCTATTAATTAGTTAATTGATAGATGGGTATCTGTATCTTGATTGTGAAACATTTTGGAACGAGACTAGAATCATCGAAAATTGGCAGAGTTATATGTCAATCAATTCAAAAACCCAACACAATTTTTAATATACTCAAATGACTTCATATGCCTTATTTTCCTATATGCCCAAAATTGTATAATGCCATATATGCCACATTTAAATCTGCATTTTTTTATTTTATTTTTATTTTTTTCATAACCACACCGAGAACAATTTTTTTTCTCATACAAATAAGTACCCAGATAAATACCCCTTTTCTTTTCCTAACGCCTTGATTTTTTTACCACTTTCAAAATAACCAAAACTCCACCATTTCTATGATTAGGACATTTTTTTTTTATCGTAGAGTGATTTTTTTGTAGGTATTTGAATAAATAGGCTCAATTATGGCTCAAAGAGGCTCACAAAATGATAATCAATAACTGGGTAGGCTTTGTAGTCTTCATGCGGCTATAAATAAGAAAAATATGCCTTTATCATATGAATACATGCATAATATCAATGTGGTCTTGAATAAGAGCGAAAGAAAATTCTAGAGAAAAATAAACTCAAGATGAAAATCACACTTGAAAATAATTGAGATTTTAAAATGAATTAATCTCTTGAAGCTCAAATCTCACCAGTTTTTAGCTATTTGAAAGTTCATCATACTAATTGTCATATGGAGAAAAACAAAAATTTTCAACCAGTCAATCCATAACCAACCCTAATCTTGATTCAACTAAAATCACAAATTCACAATTTAGCAATTAAATTGACTCAAACTAAACAAATAAAAACACAAAAAATAAACGAAGTTCTCCCTCCCCACACTTAAAATTAACACGATCCTCCATATTCAAATAAAATAGAGAAAAGAAGAAAATCAAACAAGACTTGACAAGAAAATTTAAATAAAATTAAAATAAAATAAAATAAAGGAAAGAACCGTCCTCAAATGGTGTCAAAATTAGAGAAATATTTGAAGCTATCTCCATCCAGTCCAGATGCCGATGATGAGATTCAACCTACAAAAACTTGTAAAAATTTGGAAGAAACATTTATTGAAAATAAATAACCAAAATTAAAAAAATGCGATTAAAAAAAATTGGGTTGCCTCTCAGTAGCGCCTTTATTTATAGTCTTTGGCTAGACATGAAATAGGATCAAAATAATTCTCAAATACGAGGTGGAGTGTCACCACTGTGCCATTTGTTGCTCCATTTAAATGATCCATATGGGCATACTGAAAATATATTCACTTGATCTTGATTGTGGTTCATGTCCATATTTAGATTTTCGTGTGCCCATTTTAGATTTTCGCTCATCATCACAAAGATTGAATCTTGCAAAACGTTCACTTGCATAAATTCTTCAAAAATTCCCAAAAAATTAACGTGCTCATAATCAGAAGAAAATTTCATATTTTCAAAAATATTAAACGTCGCAATTTCCCCATCGAATTCACATGTTAATTTCCCTTTGTCCACATCAATCTTTGTCTTTGTCATTTTCATGAACGGCCTCCCTAACAAAACAACAGACGAGTTAGAATTCACAACTCCCATGTCTAATATATAAAAATCAACTGGAAATATCAGTTCATCTACTCTTACCAAAACATCCTCAACAATTCCAATAGGATACACATTAGATCGGTCCGCCAATTGAATTATAACTTGAGTTTGCTTTAAAGGACCCAAATCTAATTGCTCATAAATTGATAAAGGCATAACATTAATTGCTGCACCCAAATCAAGCATAACTCTTTCAACTTTTTTATCTCCTATTACACATGGAATTGAAAATCTACCCGGATCTTTGCATTTCTGGGGCAATGTTGTAACACCCCAGATTTTTTATTAAGATTTAGAGGATTCTTAATGATAAGTAAGAAGTTAAGGAAGAAATTTAATTAAGGTTAATTAAGGTCAGATGTCAGTCACGACTTTAAGGGTCAGTTTTCGTGAAAATCATTTTTTCGAAAAAGTTGATCTTAATTCTTTTATGGCCATTCATGGTCTCGTTAGAAAGGTTTTAACTCAAGGAGTGTTCCGGTGTTTTCGGATTGTAATTATGAAGTCAATTGAGTTCCCGGTGATGAAAAGCGTATTTAAAGGATGAATGAATAGTAACTTTTGCGTGCGTTCGTGTTTTGAGAAATTTACAAAATCCTCCTCGTTGATCCGAGTCTAGTTCTGTCAGGCCCCTCTTATGGGAAATGACCCAAGGATTCCGTTGGCGTTCACGAATTACCATTCTGAGGTCAATCGAACTCTCGGGAGTAAAATCTGCCAGTCTGAGTGAATAGTAAAAAGTAATTCCAAAAAGGAAATCTTTGCTCGTCTTTCTTCTGACGACCCCGTCTTATTCACGAATCAAGTTGGTTCACTAGTATTCGAGCCAATGAGTCTCCCGGTATTTTTAGATTTTGTGTCTGAAGTCATTTGGACCTCGACATCGAATAAAGCAGCTTTTAACCGAACTCGGGGTAACTTTTGCAGTATTCTTGCACTGAAGTGGCTTCCCTTGGAAGCCAAAGCTTTTCCTATAAATACAAGGCCACCCTTTGCATTCATTTGCTCATTTCCATCCATTTCACTTCATAGAGAGTGGGAAAGCTCGTGAGAGCCGAGAAAGTTCTGTCGAAGTAAAAAGCGTTCTTCGTGAGTGTTCTGCAAGACGACGAGCAGAGTGGCGTGGAAGGGATGTGGTGAGGGAAGGTGCTAGGGGCGCCGTTGGGTTGTAGCGGACGGCTCTACCGCCGTTGCAACTCGATGAGACGCCGAGCTAGCCACCTTCCTTCGACGCACCTAACCCCGTCCAATCTTGTTCATCGGTCTCGATCTCCATTTCTTTTTTCGTCTTTAAATTCCGCATTTACTTTCCGTTCTTTACGTTCTTCGCGTTCTTCATTATTGCTCGTTTACCTTCTGTCTAAGTTGTATTTCAATTTTTATTGAAGTTCCAAGTTAATAACGTTTACGTTATATTTCTCGTTTTATTCCGCGGCGGCCCCCCTTCTCCGTGTTGTTTTCCGCCGTTTCTTTTCCAGCTATTTCCGTACCCTCTTCCCGAGCTTTTCAAGCTTTTCAAGTCGTGTTATTTCCAAGTTATTTTCAAGTTAAATTTTAGAGAAGCAATCAAGATATTCTCAATTTCTTTGTCTAAAAATTGGGAAATCAAGTCGAGATGTTCTTTAAATAAATTCTTCTCGAAATTTATAAAGTCGTAAAGTTGTGCAATCTGTAAATAAATCTTAGATTTAGTCTTCGAGTAAAATGTCATTATTTCTCGCTTTAGATAGTCAATTTCTTCAAAGGAGGTCGCTAAGTCGATGATTCGACTTTTGTAGGAGGAAGTGAGCCTCATAGGAAATCGGAGAAGGATCTTCAGCTCGTTGCTTCATCTTCTGTCCAGTAATCGAGGTGGGTAAATCTATACTCATCTAAAGTTTGAGCTAATGAGCTAATAAGCTAATAGGGCAAATGAAATATCCAATAAAGCATTTTTGCTCTGCCTGATCGATCTCTGTACAAGGAAGGAAGGAAAGAAAGATATTATGTTCTAATTAAGCTCTTGAGCATGTTTAGAAATGCTAGAAATATTAAAGTATTGTTATGCTTAGCATGTGATGTTTAGAATGGTCTTTAGTTGAAATTCGTATTCATTTACGTTCATCTCCTTGTATTGAATGTTTATACTGTGTTAAGGCTCGTAAGTTAAGAATTAAGGATTGTCTTGTTAGGGTAGCGTTAAATCCCTTATAGGCCAAGATTATGCTTTATTAAAGGACTAGCCCTTAGACGTTGCTCTAAGATTGGTTTTGCTAGCAAGATGAAGGAAGAAAGGAACTTAGCATTTCGCTTAAGCAGAAATTGAGCTCACAACTTTTAGAGGGAGTCACTGCTGGGTTAATTCCCTCGCAAACTCGTTTAGATATTTGAGGTAACCCCTCTTCTATCCCATGGCATGCCTAAGGGTACAGTTGACATTAGATTTGAGCCAAGGTTGGGTCCAAAAGTAAAGAAAAGGTTTTGCGGATATGGAGAGGGCTTTTGCGTTTTGCTCTCCATATACCGCCAGTTCATTGTTGGATATTTCTCAAGTTATTAAAGAAGCTTTCATTAAAAACCCACTGAGTACATTAGTGCTCACGCCCTCTTTTTCAAATATTTTCAGGTTGAGATGCCGAGGATGATGGTGGCTGTGGATGTGGGTTGGCTGCCAAGATTGTTTTGCTATTATATAAGTTTCTTTGAAATCCCATTATGTGTTCTGCTACTCTGATTAACTCTTTCTAAATTCCGTTCAAAGTTCTATTATGATTATTCGAGACTCTAAGAATATTCCTGGACATGATTACATTTATACAAGACGCATGTTAAGTTTATTTCCGCTTTCCGAGTATGTTTTCCTTTCGCCTATGAAAGGGCCTATGCTTGATGGTATCTGATTAGTTAGCCGTTTTATTCCGCTAAAGCATGTTTCCTTCTTAATCAAGTAAACCCGAGTATCATCATCTATCTTCAAAACATACCTTTATTCTTAAACTTCTTCATTAATCTTCTGACTTTACTCGTTAAATCCCTTAATAACACCCCGTCCCCATTCGTTAATCCCTATCTCGGGACCGAGCTGTTACAAATTTTCGTTGTATTACCGTTGAGATATTTTCTCCACCCAAGAGTATTGCATTATCTTCATACTTGATCTTCTTCATACAAAGATCTTTAAGAAACTTGGCATACTTAGGTACTTGGCGGATTACATCAAGAAGCAGAATGTTGATTTCCATCTTTTTAAATACCTTGAGCATGTCTTGATTTTCATCATCTTTCTTCTCTTTTGCAAATCTGCTAGGAAAAGACGGTTTCAGTACAACTTTAGGTTTATTAGATTTAGATTTTACCTCAGTTTCTGTATTATCTTTTTCTGATGTGGTGGGCATATCCTTCTGCGTGGGCATATTGGTTTGGTTGGGCGCGCTGCCAATCTTCTTGATTGGATTGGGCAACTCTTTGCTGCTCCTTAATGTGATGGAACTCACATTCTCTTGCGGGTTTATCTCGACCTGTGAAAGAAATTTACCTTTGGAAATAGCTACCTCCAATATGGAAATCGCTTAACCCATTTGGGTTATTTGCGTTCCTATATGATTAAATCCTGCTTGAGTTTCTTGTTGAAACTTCAAACTATTTTGTGACAATTCTGCAATAATTTCTTCCAAAGGTCTTCTTGGTTTCTCCTGTGGTGCTTGTGCGTGTTGTTGCACCCAATATTACCCACGTTGTTGAAAACCTTATTACGGTATGCCCTGTTGATATGGTATGCCATGTTGTGCTGACTACTTGTAACTCAGATTTGGATGATCCTACCAACGAGAATTATAAGTGTTAGAAAAATGATCATAATATCCTTGCTGTGAATTGTAACCTCCAACGGCATTGACTTGTTCAAGATTGTCATCTTGCAAAGTTGGGCACATGTCTGTGGGATGCCCATGAACACTGCATATGCCACATGCCTTGACTTGTTGTGTTGTGGCCACTCCACTAAGTAATTTGTCCATTTTTTTCACATAATGTCTCAAATCGTGTATCTTTAGCGGTTTGGACATCAACCAATTTTCTCGATCCGTCTGCTCCAAATTGTTGTTTGTTATTTGCAATATTTGCTATCAACGTCATAACTTCATCTGGAGTCTTGTTCATCAACGCTCCACCACTTGCTGCATCCACCATACTCCTATCACCCGGTTGCAAACCTTCATAAAAGTATTGAATCAATAATAAACTAGGAATTTGGTGTTGTGGGCATTTAGAACATATATAATTTTTTTAAATCAATCCCAATATCTATCAAAAGACTCTCCAAACTCTTGTTTAATTACACAGATGACTTTTCTAATGGAAGTTACTCTAGTCGCCAGAAAATATTTTTCAAGAAATTTTTATTTCATACTTCTCCAAGGTGTTATAGATCCTGGTGCTAAATTAAACAACCATTCACGTGCATCATCTTGTAAAGAAAATGGAAAATGCTACAAGCCTAACACATTCCATATTATCAACATTTCCCTGATTTTACACTATAGAACAAGCAAGTTTGAAATCATGCAAATGCTTATGTGGATCATCTCCCGGATAATCATGGAATTTATGAAGTATATGCATAAAATCAGATTTTAATTAAAATTCCCTTGAGCTTGAGGATGTGTTATGTATAGTGGTCCAAAATCCATTTATGGTGGATTAGCCAATTCACGCAAAGTAGCATTGTTTGCATTATTTTCTCCATTGTTGGCTGTATTATTCTCTTGGCTATTAGCCATATTGGATTCTGCAGATGATGTTGTATCTTCAAACTCGTGTTCCTCGAAAGATTCAGATACTGGTATGAGATTTGATGCTGAAGAAGTTGCTTGCTTTGCCTTTTCTGTTTCTTTCCTTCTTTTCCGTGCAGATCAGGGCATAAATGAAAAATAGATAATTTAAATAATGAAATGAAAGAAAGATTACTATTGTCGTTCCTCGGCAACTGCGCCAATTTTGATACGCTGTTGTCACGCGCCCAAAATAAAATTGTTCTTCCAAATGCCAAAATGGGTGTAGTAGGTGGAAAGTACATGTCGAATCCTAAGGAAACGGTGTAATTCTTCTTTCTGCTGTAACTTTGGGGGTTTTGAGAGAATAATTGTTTAACTAATCAACTGAAATAAAATGAAAGTAATCAATATATAAAAGCCGGATTGAGATTATAATTAATAGTGGTATGCCTCATTTCATTCATTGGTGTGAAAATATCAATTCAAACATCAAATAAACTAGTTATGGAATACCAGAACCAACTGACGCATTCCTCATTTCTCCTTAAGTGTTATGAATAAAAGAACCCTTATTATTCAACTCCTTATTAATTAACAACCCACAAAAATCCTTAACATATTTAATTAATCAATAGCTTTAAGAATTAGAGAAACCCAGTTATATTACAGGCATACCGACCCGTATGCCCATAATATCCCCATATGCCCACTGACAAAGAAAATCAGCCTTACCACTTATCAAATCGATTAGACAATTATAGATCCATTGAATTTGATTGGTTTTAATCCTTAATCAATTAGTTGTATATTGGCCACTACACAATTAATCAATTCAGAATATGAATTTGCTATCTAGGAGCACAAAAAGGTATCAGTGTGTGAATTGTGTAAAAGCAATTAAACCTCACGAGTTGGGCATTCCAAAATCATTACAATCTCATCCCGGAAATAATTTAGCCACTCATATTGAACCTAATACAAGTGATCATTATAAAATATGATAAAATTGGAATTGAAATAAAACAACATGAAACTAACAGAGAATTGTCTACAAACTGTATAGAAAACTGAATGACTCTTCCAAATGACCTCACAACTTATATAGGCAAACGATAACTTAAAGTCATTAAATCGCATTAAGCTGTATCATGATTTTGACTATGCATCGCCGATTTCATCCTTTAACAAGATCGTCTTTCTCTTCCCTCATATTTTTTTATTATTTCTTTCCTTATTCTTTGATTATTCCATCAATGTGAATTGCACTTTCCTTTTTCATATCTTTCCTACAATAACCATAAAAACAATAAGTTAAGCCCAAAATATATATAAATATATATAATAACTATGCAATATTTGTGACTTATCAAACATGATCCATGAACGTGTAACACCTTATTTTATTTTATTTTTCTATTTTTTTACATTCCATAAAAAAATAAAGAAAAGAAAATTTACCTTGTAATATGTTAGGAGACGAATGTGTAAGTTGGTTGGTTTTTCAAATTTTTTTAAAAGTGTTATACGTTCAATTGCATTCATTTCTTACACGTTCATTGAACGTGTTACACTATTGTGTAACATGATCTATGAATGTGTAACAATTGTTTTTTTCTTTTGTTTTTCATTTCATGCTAATCTATTACTGACATCTTACAAATATAATGTATTTTATAACCTAATCATTTCAAAGATACAAAATTTCAAATACGAAATATAATGTTTCGAATTATCATATTTCAATGAATGATTAGAATTCCTTACAAAAAATAACATTTTCATAAATTATAAAAATTTAAACAAATTAAACCATAAAAACAAAAAGAATTGGAACATACCTTTTAATATTTTATGCCTTTGGGATAATCTCATTCCAAACTTTTCAACCAAAAAATCCTCCAACACTTTTCGACTACAGACTAGAATAAGTTTGAAGTGCAAATTTTAACACATTCAACATATATTATACTTGTTTGGTGTGTGAAATTTACTGTATTTCATTTAAAATTCAACTACCCACAATTGTGAGCATTCAAATTGCAAAAATGACTGATAGTGTCACTTATTTTTACTTCCTTTTTTTCAATTTATCAATTTTAGTTTATCATTTACCGTTTCATTCTATTTTTTTTAAGTGTGACACGTTGAAATGAACATGTCACAAAAAATAAAAAAAAAGGAAATATGTATAGTGTGCATACATGTAATGTGAGTGTGTTCAGACAAAAAAAAAAAAAAAAGCTAACCTGTATGTGCGTTCGTGCGTGTAAGTGTGTACCTGTGTAGAAGTATTGTGTATGCATACTTAGCGTGTATACTATGTGCGTGTTGTGTATGTGATGTTTGACTTTTTCAAACATTTAATAAGCATAAATTAAACTTTTACACATTTATTTGATTAGAAAAAAATATTGTACAATTATTGATTAGAAAAAAATTTGATAATTTGATTTAAGTTACTTAAATTTTTCGACCCAATAATATCAGTTGCTTTTACGCAGATTATCATTTTTTTTTAAATGGTATTTATTTTCTGTTGACCTGTGTTCCAATATAATAGTATTATAGTTTATATATCATCTACCATACATATATATTTTTATATCATGATAATATAAAAATAGAATGCAAAAACCGTAAAAAAGAAAATCTCTCATAAAAGTGATAATAATATCTTTCATTCAATATAATGAAGAATTAATTGAATACATGCAGACAAAATGCATGTGTTTTTGTGCCCCTATCTAAACATACTGTGTGCTACTTGATATTATCATGTATATCATTTTCTTCTCTTTTGTAATTAATCAATTAACATTTATTTTTTATATTTATTTTTTTGGGCAGAAAATCTGACAGGAGAAGTATGGACCACTGATGTTCTTAATTACACTGCCAGGTGTTGTCTCTGTTCATGATCATTATTGCAAAAATTAATATCATCAAGTAGCCACGTCCATTAATAAATGCAGAGCATGGTAATCAAATTTAAGAGATTTATTATTATTATTATTATTATTATTATTATCATTATTATTATTATTATTATTATTATTATTAGTTGTTATAATTATTACATGTGATGAGGAAAAGTTGCATGAGGCCATTTGATAAACTGTGATTTCTATGCATTTCAGGCTTAATTAGATATAATTATTTTGTGTGATTGTACAACTCTTTGTGATGTTTAGTGTGAATTTCTACAAATGTCGGCATGTGATGGATTTATTGAGTTTTTGACAAGAAATACAAGAGTTTTGGATATTTTCAGAATTAGAATGGAGTTGGAAAAATGCTCAGAATTAAATTTGGAGTAGAGACTAGAGAGCCGAATAGAATGATTAAAAAATGGTAAAACGAAAATCCAGATACTAAGGACCTAGCACGGCCGTGCTAAGATTAGCCCGAACCGTTGCTAAGTGATTAGGGGTAGGTCGGTACGGTATACCGAAAATTTCACGCCATACCGTATACCGTACCAAAATTTCGATATCGAAAAAATTCATACCGTTCTCGATACGGTATACCGAACATACCGAACTTCCAAGGTATACCGAACTTTCACGGTATATCGGAAATACCGAAATTTTAAGGTATACCAAAAATACCGAATTTTAAATGCCGTACCGATCCGAATTCTACGAATAACAACATAAAAATTCATGTCTCAATAATCAAAATACCAACACCAAACAAGTTTGATAGTCCATTTCTTAAAAACCAAAATTCAAATATAATATTATTAAATGAAATAACATAGCAACTTGATGTTGAGTAGATCTCGGTAATTTTTAGATATACTTAATATTTGTATATTATAGTATAGAAGAATGAAATATAGTCTTGATGATGAGAGTTATTCACTTTAGATAAAACTTATACAATGAGATTTTTTATATAAACAATTCTTGATTATGATTTATTAAAATAAATATTCACTAATTTTTATTAAATTTATTTACTAAAGATTTAATTATTAGTATTACATGATGATTAATTTTTTAGATATAGATATAAATATAATTTTATATAGTTTAAATTTTTTTATGCAATATAGTGAAAAATTAATTAATGGACAAATAAAGTTTTGTTTCATCATTCATATACATAGATCTCGGTAATTTTCAGATATACTTAGTATTTGTATATTATAGTATAGAAGAATCAAATATAGTCTTGATGATGAGAGTTATTCACTTTAGATGAAACTTATATAATGAGATTTTTCATATAAGCAATTCTTGATTATGATTTATTAAATTAAATATTCACTAATCTGTATTGAATTTATTTACTAAAGATTTAATTATTAGTATTACATGATGATTAGTTTTTTAGATATGGATATAAATATAATTTTATATAATTTATAATTTTTTATGCAATAGAGTGAATAACTAATTAATGGACAAATAAAGTTTTATTTCATCATTCATATACATAAATCTCGGTAATTTTTAAATATACTTCATATTTGTATATTGTAGTATAAAAGAATCAAATATAATCAAGATTAACATTTAAATTTTCAACGGAAAGTGTCATTTATCTAAGCTTAGCTTAATTTTAGATTAGTAAGTTTTGATTCAACTTTTCAATGGAACATCTTATATTATTGAATTGTATTTCAAATTCTAATATATATATATATATATATATATATATATTTGATTAAATACTTGAGTTTTTGTATTTTCATCATCATCACAAACATATATAAATTATTTATCATTCATATATACGTACAATAGTCATGTTCAAAAGTAATTATATTAATATTAAAGTTTTTTTTTTGTATGAATTGTTAAATGTTATATTATTGCATTGTGTATTATTCTTTCTCATTTTTAATCTTTGATATATTTGATTAAATATTTGAGTTATAATTATGAATCCAAATTTTAAATAAATGTTACAATATTGTAGAATCAAATGAATTCAAATATAATTATATGATTAATTATTTCTTATTTTATTTTCCTTATTAATTATTTTATTCATAATTATAATCCACATTAGTTAAGTAGTCCATTCATATTAGTTTATTATTTTTCAATATGAGTCATATTCAAAAATCAATATATAAATAGCGAAGTGTTTTTCTTATATCTCATATATATTTATTAATTTTTAAATATTGTATTTTTGCTAAATTTTTATAAAAAACTTATTAAACATTATTTTATTGCATTGTATTTCTTTTTTCTTTCTTTTTTCATATTATAAATCTAAATTTTAAATATATGTTGCAATATTATAATTACAATATTGAATTATAGATGTTATTTTTTTTTTTTGAAAAAGACGGTATGTATCGGTATATCGATATATCGTACCGTACCGAGACATCAATATACCGTCTGCATACCGGTATACCATGAAATTTCAGTATATACCGGTATTTCGATATATTCGGTATATACCGGTATTTCAGTATATACCGAAATACCGGTATATACCGAAATTCCACAGTATACCGAAATCTCGGTATACCACGGTATACCGTAATTTTTAAAAGTTCATACCGTTACCGTACCGAAAATTCACGGTACGGTATCATACCGTACCGAAAATCTCAATATACCGAAAATTCGATATTTTCGGTACGATAAGTGCGGTATTTCGATATTTCGGTATATTTTTCCACCCCTATAATTGATCATTAATATGACTTTGAATTGATTTGGTGCATGTATTTAGGTGGAGTGTGTAATGATGATTGGTAATGATTGCATATTTTGATCAAACAAGTGATCAATTAGATTAATGCTTGGAATTGAACAAGCACGGTCCTAGCTTTGCCTTGCACGGACCATGCTTATTTGATTTTGCAATCCATAAACTTTTGCATTAATTAGCACGGTTCGCATGCGATTTTTCGGCGGATAATTACTTATATTTTCAGGCTTGGTTTCATTCTATTGTCGGGCTTGAACTTCCCCACTTGTTTAAGGGCTGATTTTAGACAAAATTTTATCACTCTTACGCTATTGGAGAGCTCAAAGAATCTTTGGAGAATATAGAGAAGAGACCGGAGAGAATGAATAAGCATCCTCATAGACTAAATTTATTTTATGCTTTGTTCATTTGAGATTACCATGCGAGTTATTCAATTATATTTTTTTTCATAAGATTTTGAATACGATATGAGTAGCTAAATTCTTAAAGATCCTAGGCTTATAAATGTTTATGTATTTTATGATTTTTTATGTAATTTATTGTTCTTTTCTATTTTTTGTTTGTGCATCCTTGGTTAATTTTGTCGTGTGAAAGAATTGATCACCTTTCACACTCTTGTATAGCAAATTTATTATCACTCGAGAGGTTAGTAGATTAACGGGTTATGATTGAATAATATGAGTCTAGTAGATCGAGAGATTGGTAGATTTTGTGAGGAAAATAAATCTGAGGTCTAATTGTAGTTAGATAATAATTCGAGATTGAAAATAAGAATATAGTCTAATCCACTTTTATAGTTTACTCGAGAGATGTTGTAATTACATTAGTGATTCTCCTATAAGATTTATAATTAAATTGGTTGAGTATTTTAACTGAAAATCGTGAAATCCATTTAATAGCAACACCCTAAGATCCATATTTTTATCTGTTTCTTAAAGTTCTCTGTGCTTGTTTAGTTTATTTTATTTATTTAATTTGCAGTATTTAATTATTGAAACACAATTTTTTTTTAACACTCACCCACCCGACCTATGGCATTGAGGAGATTCGAACCCGTGACCTTTGGTCTCCAAGCAATCTCACTCCACCACTAGGCCATCCCCACCGGGACAAAACCTTAGATAAAACTTTAAATTTGGATATTTAGATAAAGTAGAACATTATATAATTAAGTACTTAGTAGAGTTACAAAGTTAGTCTACGTGGATACGATCTTGCTCACCGCTGATTTGCTATAATTCACCTCGTACACTTACGAGCAGTGGTGGCCCTGAGGCCGTGCCAGAGGTGCGCCGCGCAGAAGCCTCAAAATTATAGGGACACCAATTTTTATATTTTATAGTAGTAATAGTCATATTAATATATATATATATATATATATATATATTAGTTTTAAAAATTGAACTTTAGTCAATAAAAAAATAATTAATATATAGGAAAGACAGTAAAATATATATATAAACGAATATTTTACAACATAATATTTGATGCAATCCAATATATATATATATATATATATACATATATATATAAAGTAAATATTCACCCTTGAAAAATATTGAAAGATGATATTATGAATCTTTAATTTATCATATTGTTAGCGTATTCAGCTAGATATTGTGATCATAGATTCATGAAGACTATGATCAAAATATGTCAATTTAAAGTAGTTCCACCATTATTTATTTATTTGACAAAAACATGTTAAAAATATTAATTAATATATTGCAGATAAAAAAATTACCTCTAGGTCATTGATACTCTAGGACAAGGAATAACTCTATTTAATTTATTCAAAGACTTACAATTTTATTTGCATTTTTCATTATACATACTCAACACTTTATTACAATTTATCGATAAAAATATAGTAACAACAATCAATACAATCAAATATCAATAATATTATACATATGCTATTGAATATATGCATTAATCTTGACATCATGATAAAATTTTCTCTTGTAGTAAAAATATGAGTATTTGTGAGTGAGCTACAAGTGAATCCATCCTCTGTATAATAACTTGCAAACCATCCATATTATATAAATCATGTACGGCGTTGACCTAAATTGTTAATATGGAAACTCTAATTCCACACTACCATATATGCACGTTTTATTGCAGGTGATTATTGCATCACTAAATTTAATTTAGTGTTTGCACTATTAAGTTGCACTAATTTTAGCGTAGGTCGGTCCAATGAATTAGATAGATCCAACGAGATAAGAGAATTATTATTCATATATAATGGTAAAATTATGAGAGACTAAAATATTTTAAAGAATATTCTTTTTTCGAGAATATATATTTTTAGTACATCTTTTATAACATAATATTAGAGTCGAAAGCATTTTTAGTGTAGAAACTGCAATATCTTAGTGCAAAAACTACATTAAAATTGTCTTAGAATTCAGACTCATAACTTTTTAATCATAAACTCACTTTGACCGGAGAAAAAATAACAATGAATTAATGTGGGCCACACGATACCATATCATTACAGAAGTTTCAACCTCTACTTAAAACCATTGTCTCTCCAATCAATTGATTCTCCAATATTATCTTGTCTCCCAAACCAATTTCAAGATACCACAATTCATAGACAAAAAAAAAAAAAAGATGAATGCTAATAAGCCTCATGTTTATGTCCTTCCTTTCCCAGTGCAAAGTCACATAAATCCAATGCTAGAATTCTCCAAATGCCTAGCCTCAAACACTAATCTAATTAATGTCACCTTTCTCATCACCACTATAACAAACAAATCCATAATAAAGCTCCCTCCAAACAGCTCAATCACATTTGAATCCATCTCCGATGGATCAGAAGAAACTCAAGAACCACAAAATAGTGCAGACTTCAGACGCCTCGAAAACATCGTGTACAAGAAGGTAACAAAGTTCTTCATAGATCAACAAAAGAGCTCCCACACCACTGTTGTTTATGACTCTGTGTTTCCATGGATGCTGGACATAGCCCACCAACATGGTTTGCTTGGAGCTTCATTTTTCACTCAGTCTTGCTCTGTATCAGCCATTTACTATCATATCAAACAAGGGTTGTTGAGCTTTCCATTTGAAGATCAATCAGAACTGGATTTGCCATTTCTGCCTAAACTCCAGACTAATGATCTTCCTGCACTCGAAAAGGTCATGGATTCTAATCACACCATGTTGGAAGTTCTTGTTGGCCAGTTCTCCAATCTTGAAAAGGCCGACTTTGTACTTTTCAACACTTTTGACGGGCTGGAAATTGAGGTAACTTTGAGATTTTGTTGATTTTATGAGCAACCCCCCGCAAACCCCTCCATTTTGTCTTCTTTTTTTTTTTTTTTTTTTTTATTGAACACTAAAATGGAATTGTCGGCAGCTCGCACCGTGTGTGGGCTTGTGCAATACACTCGTTAATTAATTTTTTTAAAATAAATATATACTTTAAAAATGAAATTAGTGAATCCTAAACTTAAATTGAATTTTTTTTTTATCTGGCGGCTCGTACAGTACACGCTCGACGTTAATGTGTGGTCTCGTGAATTGTGCTCAATAATTAATTTTTGAATTAAATATAAATCATAATTGAGAATAGTAAACCGTAATTGAGATAAAATCCAATTTTTGAAAAAAAAAAAAAAGATGCCAGCATGCACATGCGCTTTGGAGATGGGTGAGTTTTCAGGTTTTTTGGGAGAATTTGTGTTAATTTAGTCTATCTAGCTAATGCATTGTGACCTGTTAAACCGTTTAATATAAGTATTTTATCTGGTTTTTTTTTTTTTTTATGTGAAGCATTTGTCTGATCTTACTTGGCTATATAAAGTTAGATAGTTTTAATGTTGAATGATAAATTGTTAGCTTTTAAGAGAATTGATAAGTAGTTAATTTTCAAAAGAGAAAATTATCTGATGAACTTCCCATGGCCTAAGGTTTTTTTAATTTTTTTTTACTCACACACCCGATCTGGTGGTATTGAGATTCGAATTCGTGATTTTTGGTCTCCAAACAATCTCACTCCATTACTTGACCATCCCCACCGGGATGCCTAATTCATGTTGGTTTGCTATATAAGTGATAAAGACGTGATCCAATGACTAAATGTCATGAATACGAAATTTTTGCACATATATACGGCTGCGGGAATTTAATAAGAAGAGAAGAAAAACTGAATATGTTAATGATATAACAGATTCGCTAGGATCTAATTACTGTTAATTACTGTTATTATTGTTATTTTTTGCTTTTTGGCAGCGCAGTATACTTTTGTTGATTAAAGTCATTGATCAACCACTCGATGCACTAGATGTTACCTTTTGCCAATAATGGACTAATTATTATTTAATTTCTTGTCAAATCAATTAATATGTTTGGCACTTAGCTAGAGAGAAGTCTACATAAGTTACTGTGAAAGAATATGAATATAGATTTCTCTAGGAAATGGATCTAGCTTTCTTCATAATTGAACTATGAAATTAATTAGGTTTGGTGTTTCTCATATAGATAATTGAAGATATCATGATTCATGAACATTTACACTTTTTCCCTAAAAAAATATATCTATTTACATTCAAAGTTATTATTACTACATATACCGAGAGGAAGACTGAAAATCAAACCAAATAGCTCAATACTCGATTCATGTTTGTTAAAAACTCGTTTGAGACCGATTCAATAAGCATAACAAACAAGTTTGAACATAATTTTATAATTGATAAGATGTAAATTAAAGCTCGGCTCGAACTTGAACTCGATAAGTAAAAAATAGAGCAAGCTCAAACTACTCGAGCTCAACTCGTGTTCAACTCGATTAAAGCTCGATTCGATATATAATCAATCAAGCTCGAACATAAAATTTGAAGTTTGATATCATTTCAAACAAACTTGAACAAGTATATGCTCGGGGCTCGGCTCGACTCATTTATAACCCTACATATACGGTTCAATTTTTTTAGTATACATTTGTGTTTCAATACATATTATACTATTAAATTTATAATTTTATAATAGTTATTATAAAAATTATATATATATATATAACATAATTAGCCATAATCAATATTTATAAAAAAAAATTAAAAAACTTATAATTAGAATTACATTTTTTTTTTATTAAAAACTGATCCATATACTAAAAAAATCATATGTCCTGATTAATGATTGTAAAATTAAACTCAAAAATATTTGATTGCGAAACGTGAGTGAAAAAAATAATGTGTACCTGAAAATCTCCTGATATATCTATTTTGTCTTATGATTTTGATCTCTTGAGACGATCGATCTCATATTAATATACTTAGTCAAAATAAAAATTGGTAGCACCTATACCTAGTTTTAAGAGATTCCATAGTCATTGGTTGTATCCAAAAATATCTTATGAGATCCATTATTCAAGAAGGACTACTAGCTACCAGTCACGTACATTTTTTTTTTCTTTTAAATAAAAATAAGCTCGTTTAATGTTATTTCTTGAATCATATTTATCAGGTAGTACAATGGATGATGACCTGTTGGACTATTAAAACAATCGGGCCAACTCACTCATTACTACAAAACGACGTCGTTAATACTCCCCACAAAAACAATCAAATGATCAATCTCTTCGAACCAAATCAAGAAGCCTGCACAAAGTGGCTAGACTCAAAAGAAACTAGCTCGGTCGTCTACGTCTCATTTGGAAGTCTAGTAAGTCTAGAAAAGAGCCAAATTGAGGAGCTAGCATGGGGCCTAATGATGAGCAAATGTAGCTTTTTGTGGGTAGTAAGAGCCTCGGAGGAGCACAAGCTCCCTCCAAATTTCACTTCTCTAGCATGTGAGAGAGGCCTAATTGTCAATTGGTGCACTCAAACCCAAGTCTTGGCTCATCATGCCATTTCGTGTTTCCTGACGCACGGTGGATGGAACTCGACTATGGAAGGGTTGAGCTATGGGGTGCCCCTTATAGTCATGGCGCAATGGGTCGATCAAACGACTAATGCTAAGTTTATTGAGGATGTATGGAGAGTTGGGGTTCGAGTTAGAGGTAGTGAAAATGGGATGGTATCAAAAGAGGAAGTTTGCATGTGTGTAGTAGATATTGCTCAAGGTGATAAAGGGAGGGAGCTTAGGTTAAATGCTAACAAGTTGAAGAAATTGGCTGAGGAAGCTGTAGGTGAAGGAGGAACTACAACCAAGAATATTGAAGATATTGTTTCAAGAATTATGTGCTTTTAATTTATCTAGTAAGCCTCGCAAATTCATGAATATGTGAAAATTTGTCAATCAGAAACTTTTCTAACACATGTTAAACAATATCTCATCTCTTAATGATATATTTCATGCGTATAACACACATATTCCATTTTCATTCCTCCAAAACTGGTTCTCGATATATGTAAAGGTTTCTAGATCCAACTTAAGATATTTCATGAACTAGCATTGGTATGAGTTTGCATGCACTTAAATAAAAAATATTATTATAGGTTATTTTGCATGTTCTCGTAATTATTGTAAATAAAACGCAATTTTTTTTTTGACTTTTACAATTACAATAAACCTAAGTGGTAATATATAAAACTAGCCGGTCAAACTTTAAAAAAATTTATTTTAGCCACTAACTTTTAAACATATTTATTTTAGCCAGAATGACGATTTTACCCTCGCGTGTTGCGCGCATTGCTAACGCGCAACTAGCGCGCACCCCTAGCACGCATGCGTGCAACCCTAGCGCGCAGTGTCCAGCGCGCAATGCCAGCGCGCACAGGGGCATTTTCGTCCAAAGTGGCTAAAATAAATATGTTTTAAAGTTAGTGGCTAAAATAAATCTTTTAAAAGTTCAAGTTGCTAAAATAGTTATTGCCTCATAAACCTAATGTTTTTCATCGATCAATTCAATACCAAAATTCAAATCCATACCGGATATGCTCCTTTTTTTTTACTTGGTTGCACAAGTGTATTATACACATAAATTTCATCAGACATGTTAGACTGAATTCATCGAAAAACATTAGGCATATTATAATTGTAAAAATAAATTAAAGTGGTGTTTTGTTTGCAAAAATTATAAAGCCATGTTGTAATAATTACGAAATAGCCTAAACGTTATATATATATATATATATTTGCTAATAACCCTATTATTATACAATAAAGATCTAAATTTATTCGAGACAACCAAATATGCTACATTGTAAGTGGACTGTGGACTAAGAGGGAAACTCTATTTAAAATTTTAGTTTAAAGGAATTTAAAATATCAGTGTTTTTTTTTAACATAAAAAATTATTTACACAGTGAGGAAAATATGTATGTTTGTATTATGGTCTATGGACTCTTTCACTGTCTACAGAAGTACAAAACATTAATTGAGTAAAACTTAAGCTATTATTCCAAGAGGTACTGCTTCACTTTTTCTAAACATGATATGGAGGGTAGATTCTCTCACTCAAAAGCAGAATTAATATGTGACAAATCTGAAGATGATTTACAATTCAGAATTTTCAGACAAAAACATGATTTCTTTCACAATTGATGCCCAAGAAAATCCATGGCTGTCCAAGCTTGTTTTTCTCCCCGTGTTTCTGTTCACTATTTTCTTGATAAAAAAATGGTGTGCTCAAAAACCCTTGAAGAATCTCCCACCATCACCTCCAAAACTTCCAATAATTGGAAATCTGCACCAAATGGGCTTGAGCCCGCACAGAAATCTTGAATCATTGGCCCGAAAACATGGGCCCCTGATGCTGCTGCACCTGGGTAATGTGCCATTTCTTGTTGTATCTTCAGCTGATGTTGCTAAAGAAATATTGAAAACCCATGATCAATTTTTCTCAAATAGGCCTAAATCAACTGCAGCAAATGGGATTTATGACTGTAAAGACATTGCCTTTTCTCCTTATGGTGAGTATTGGAGAGAGGTGAAGAGTATTTGCGTTAATCAGCTTTTGAGTAATAGAAAAGTTCAATCGTTTAGAAATGTTAGAGAGGAAGAAGTTTTTTTGATGACGGAGAAGGTTAGGGAATCATGTAGGGAGAATTCAGTGATTAATTTAAGTGAGACATTTGCTGCTCTTGCTAATGATGTGATTTGTAGGGTTGCTTTAGGGAGGAAATATAGTGATGGGAAAGGTGGGAGGAAATTCAAGAAGGTTTTGGAGGAATTAGGGGTGTTGTTAGGTGCATTCGACGTTGGAGAGTTCGTTCCGTGGCTTTTCTGGATCAAATATATCAATGGCATGACTGCTAAAGTTAGGAAAATTGCCCAGGATCTTGATGAGTTTTTGGAGTTTGTGGTGAAAGAGCACATTGATGAGAGTAAGAGAGATGAGAGTGGTGAGGGAGGAGGAGGTGGAAACGAAGGCGAAAGCCAGAAGGATTTTGTGGATGTTTTGCTGGAGATTCAGAGGAATGAGAAAGGTGGCTTTGTTCTTGATGCAATCTCCATCAAAGCTCTCATTTTGGTGAGTATTCTTGTATACTTTTAATGTTAAATATTTGCTAATGGAGAACAGAGACTGGATTATAATTCCTTTATTCTTCTGTTTTTATCAGAAAATGTCTGCTTTTGTAAAACTGAAAAATAAAATAAAATGAATAATAGATATAATCTATTGGTGAAGATCATAATTTGTCATAGTTGGCTGCCTAGTTAACTGGTCACATGCATTGCTGAAAGCCTAAAAGAGTAGGTTTTGATGATGCTGTAGTTTGAAACGAAGAAAGATGAACAGATTCATAAAACGTCGACATGCTTTTTGTAGTGAAAGAATGATAATTGATTCAGGAAGCCACTGCATAAGATTTAAGTCCAAATCCAGGAAGCATATATCTTTTAGATTGATCATGTTGTAACAAGAAAATAAATGCTGATCTACAATTATTGAATGCTTGATTCTGATTGAACGGTTGATGTCCACTTCAAAGAGTATAGGGGGGTCATACAGTATATTAAGCCAAAACAGTTCCTTTCTGCTAATCAATGATAGATTGATAAGAATCAACTTGTTGAACTGATTTTAGCTAACACTGCCTTGTTGAAGCCTTGCTGAAATTTCTCATTGAGCTATGAGTTTTCTATGAGTTCGACCATCAGTCTAAGTCGGGTCTTGAGTAATCAGCTTTGTTTGTCTATGTTAGTTTAAGATCTAGCTAGTTGAGTTTGATGAGTGATGAAGAATATGTCCTGATGGTGTTGAGCTTCTGTTTTTCTCTCTCGTCATGATCTGTTGCAGGACATGTTTGCTGCTGGGACTGATACAACGTTTACACTTGTAGAGTGGACATTGTCCGAGCTCATACGACACAAGAACATTATGGTGAAACTGAAGACTGATCTGATGAACATAGCAGGATGCAATTCAACTATAACTGAAGAGGATTTAGATAAATGTCAATATTTGAAAGCAGTGATTAAAGAAACCTTACGGCTGCACCCTCCTCTCCCACTACTTGTGCCACGAGAATCAACACAGGATGTTAGACTATTAAGCTACGACATTGCAGCAGGGACACGTGTAGCTATCAACGCGTGGGCCATTGGAAGAGATCCAATACTATGGCAAGATCCAGAGAAGTTTTTACCTGAAAGATTCTTGAATAGTTCTGTTGATTTCAAAGGGCAGTTTCACTTTATCCCTTTTGGCGCTGGTCGGAGGGGCTGTCCTGGCGCTGCATTTGCCCTCGGAACTGTCGAACTTGTGTTGGCAAATCTTGTGCTTAACTTTGAGTTTGCATTGCCAGGTGGAGCAAGAGGAGAAGATCTTGACATGATTGAAGGTGATGGCATCACTATTCATAGAAAGTTTCCACTCTTAGTTGTTCCTATTTCTGAATCATGAGATTTATGCCTTATATATAGTGTGTTCCATTTACAATGATATTACTAGATTTAAGGATCAAGGGTTCATCTGGAAAGATGAAAAAAGAAGCCATTACATAGAAATAAATATCAAGAACCTATTTAGTATTGCACATAGATAAATATTGCATATGGAAATTTAGAATGAGTAGAGACTGAAATGTGTTTGCAAAACATTTAAATTTCTGAAATGTGTTCTGACCTATAATCTAGCAGGAGCAGGTTTTTGCTGATGAATGTTTCTAAAGGTGGAAAAAAGTTCATCAGCAAATTCTGTAATATTATTATCTGAGCTCCCTCCTTCACTAACTGCTTCAATGGCTAAATCCTTCCATTTCAGCACATTTCTTCTTATCTCATCACCTCTCTCTCTCTGCATGACTTCATTCAACCGAGCCGCAACTTCATCTCTCGTGACAATCCCATTCCCATCAGCCTTCACACGAACTCCAGTTTTCCACATGTCGACTATCAGCTTGGCATTCGTGGTCTGATCCGCCCATTGAGGCATCACCACCATCGGCACTCCCAAAACCAATGATTCAAGAGTCGAGTTCCACCCACAGTGGGAGAAAAATCCCCCCACAGCGCGGTGGGACAGCACTTGTAGCTGAGTGCACCAGTTCACTATTAGGCCTCGCTCCACGAGGTCTGAGGTGAGATATTGAGGAAGTTTGCTCTGTTCAGTGTCTCTGACTACCCATAGGAAGTTGCATTTGGTTTTGATCAGCCCCCACGCCACTTCCTCCAATTGTTTCTCCGACAAATCAGCTAAACTCCCAAATGACACGTAGATAACGGAACGATCTTCCTTGCTGTCCAGCCATTTGATGAAAGATTCAGTTTTAGGCTTGAAGAAACAGAGGCCATAATCATAGTTTCCTGGTATTCTCTTGTCTGTGTACATGGATGGAACAGTTGGCCCTATTGTCTGAATTTTGCACCCCTTTCCCATCCATTTAAGAACCTGTCGAAATATAAGTTAACTATCAATCAAAGACCTGAAATATGAAAACTATCCTGAGAGTCCTCCTATCCAAAAAAATATTTCTAGCTCCGTTACTGACTAAAGAACCTACCTCGTCTTCAAGCTTGTCGAAAGTATTGAACAGTCGCCAGTCTGCCTTCTCAAACGTCGAGAACTGTTCCACAAGAGTCCTCAGGATAGCTCCATAGCCTCTCACATCGTACAAAAGCGAAGGCAAATCTTTAACTGCCAAAACAGGCAATCCAGGTAGGGAAACCTCAGAGGCCTCATCATGCGAAATCTCCAAACTGCCCTTGTACACATGATGGAAAACAGAACAAACTGCGGCAGGTTGAGTGAAAAGCACGGCCCCTTTTAGTCCTTTCTCATGAGCAAAATCCAACATCCAAGGAAGGCAAGAATCATAGACAATGGCTGTCAACGGTTCGCGGGAGTTACTATATTTGGCAACGATCTCCGACAAGCCACTAATCATGGCGGCACGGAAGCTACGAAAGAAGGCTTCGTAGATGTCGAGGGCTTCATGAGCCTTATCAGAAGTTGAATCAGGAACTGCTTCCATGCTGATGAGGTTGCTGTCTGCATGTTGATGTGGTTGTTTCTCTAAATTTTTGCTGAAAGAAGCTGTCGTGACGAAAGTAACACGAATTCCTTTGGATACGAGGCGATTGCAGAGCTGAATCATGGGATTTATATGGCCTTGTAGGGGGAAAAAGATTGCAAGAACATGAGGATTTGAAGCCATTGAATTTTATTTTTTTTAGCTTCCTGTGTTCTCTTTGATTCTGGTTACGTTTGAAGGGAAAATGTATGATTTTGGCCACTCGTTTTGGAGTTGAGATAAAGACTATATATGAACAACAGAAATGGAAGAGTTTCATTGTGCGACGGAAGCCAAAGATATTAACTCGGTTGCCAACTAAATTTTTTTTTTGAAAAGAAAAGGTATGAAATTTAAAAATTACAATAACAGTTATATAAATATTAGTAGTGTTAATAAATGATAAATGCATCCAGTTTGATGTAAGGTACCAAACAATTTTTACGAGTATGATAAAGAGAGAAAATGAGAAAGAGTTTTAAAATTTAGTCGAGAAGGGGTGGACCGCTCAAGAGTGGACGTAGCACCAAGTTGGTAGACTACAAGAGCAGGGTATTTTCTTTAATTATTTGTCTATTACTAAAATACCCTTTATATTTTCTTAATATGATAATATAATTAATCACAACTCACCACCTAATAAAAATCAAAATGAGATAGAGAAAGTGGACTAAATCGATGATTTGATTTGCATCATCTTGTTTGATGTAAGGTACCGAACTACCGAACAATTATTTAAAGCTTGGTTTCCCATGTGATTGCCTAATTTAGAAGTATGATAAAGAGATTGAAATAAAAAAGAGAAATTAAAATTCAAACCATATCGTAAGAATTTTGTACAGTAATATCCTCAGTCGTTAGAAAATAACCAGCCAAGTACATTGCCAAATTTTTTTCATATTTTATATGATTTACATGTAAAATATAATTTTTAAGTATTACAATATGTATATTTTGTAAAATTCGAGCTCTAAGGGTAACATTGAAATTATCAAAAGTGTATGGACCGCTCACAAGTGGAGCTCCGCGACCGTGACTGTGTTTCTAGCTGAACGCAGCAGCATGCATGTTGGGAAACTAAAAGAGCAAGGCATTTTTATTTATTTAAATTAAAATTAATATAACATACTTCAATTTTTTTATAATGCCATATTGTCATACTATATTTAAGTGGTGCAGATGCTATATTGGTTGAATGCGACATTGTCTATTTATTTACATGCAACCATACCTTAAAGAATTTGCATGGAATTCGCCGAGTGTTCACATAGAAAACACTAGGAATAGAGTGAGTTGTACGAAGGCTTTATCAATACCCCATAAATAACAAAGACGTCTCGAGTTTGAGATCCACCGTTCTCCTTTTTAAGATCAGCTGTTTGAAATCTCTGTTCTAACCTTCACTGCATCAGGATCAGATTTTTGCTTATGAATGTTTCTAAATGTGGAAACAAGTTGATCAACAAATTCTGCAATGTTTAGGTCTTTTCTCCCTCCTTTACTAACTGCTTCAATGGCTAAATTCT
Source organism: Perilla frutescens (assembly GCA_026008535.1). Classification (NCBI taxonomy): domain Eukaryota; kingdom Viridiplantae; phylum Streptophyta; class Magnoliopsida; order Lamiales; family Lamiaceae; genus Perilla; species Perilla frutescens. The sequence continues at coordinate 43,930,544 of BRKX01000010.1, read as the reverse complement.
TCCATTTCAACACATTTCTTCTCATCTCATCACCTCTCCCTCTCTGCATAACTTCATTTAAACGAGCTGCAACTTCATCCCTCATCACAATCCCATTGGCATCAGCCTTCACACGAACTCCAGTTCGCCACACGTCGGCTACGAGCTTAGCATTAGTGGGCTGATCAGTATATTGGGGCATAAGCATAACCACCATCGGCACTCCCAAGACGATTGCTTCAAGAGTGGAGTTCCATCCACCCTACGAGAAAAATCCCCCTACAGCACGGTGGGACAGCACTTGAAGCTGAGTGCACCAATTCACGATTAGGCCTGAGACGAGAGACTGAGGAAGCTTGCAATGTTCCGTTTCTCTGACTACCCAGAGCCCAGAGGAAGTGGCATTTGCTTTGGATTAGACCCGACGCCACTTCCTCCTTCTGTTTTTCCGACAAATCTTCCTTGTTGTCCAGCCATTTGATGAAGGATTCTATTTTTGGCTTGAAGAAACTGAGGCCATAATCGTAATTTCCAAGTAGTCTCTTGTCTGTGTACATGGATGGAACAGTCGGCCCTATTGTCTGAATCTTGAATTGTTTTCTCATCCATTGTAGTACCTTTCGAAATAGTACCACCGCCACAGCAAGTATCGCCCCCATCGCCACAGCAAGTAGTGCTACCACCACCACTGCAACCATCGCAACCATCGGCGCTGCATCATCACCATCACCGCCGCTGAATTATCTCTGCCATTGTAAGTGTGTCTAGGACTTTATAAGTTCAGAATTTAGGGCATTTAATTCCATTTTAAAATTTTTGAGTATGAGGGAGTGGGGTTAAGTTCTTTCAATTATAAAGTCAAATTGTTAAGAAACCCTAGGCACGAGGCACCTTTTTCATTAAATTTGAGAGAATTGATGTTTAGTGTGAGGGCTTGAAATCTTAGAAGCTTTTGGTAAGTACATGTGTAGGATTCATTTGGAGACGGTGAATCTAGCGTGTACCCTCCAAACTTAAGTATCTCAAGAGAGAGCTTAGATGAGATTTTCCTAGTGAAATTTGGTACCACAAATAGACATTCAATATGATCGTTAGCGTTAAGTACTTGAAGAAATCAATCTTGAGAATACCTCTATCTTCTTGTCCCCTTCTCCATTTATTTTCCCCTTTTATTTATTGCTTTCTTTAGTTTAGATTACTTAACTATCTTTCTTTTTTTCTTAAAGTCTAGATAACGATTTAGGTCCGATGTTGTAGTATACACAATTAAATCTAATTAGTCTATGTGGATACGATACTCTTGTTCGCCATATGTACTATAATTGTACCGTACACTTGCGGTATAATTTTAGTCGAATAAAAAGCCGATCAATTTTCAAACATGCCTTATATTTTTGGAAATAAATTTTCGAACATAGCCTTGTATGAAAAATATGTGGAGTATTTAGAAACACATCTAACTATAAAGTATAAATATTATAATTTTAATCTATTTTCTTCAATTTTTACTAAACCATCTTAGAGGTCAAAATTCGTAAGACGGGTCAATGTTCGGATCCAACTTTATCCTCAATTTAAAAAAAAATAGTTTTAACCAATTTAAAAAAATATATATATAATTCACATATGCTACAAAATCAAAGAGAGAAATTTTCACGTGTGAGCGAGAAGTGTTCATGTTTGAGAGATAAAAAGAGGTGTCACAATTTAGTTTTTCAAATTTGAAAAGAGGGAGACATATTTGCTAGTATAGGTTAATAATTGTCATGTATACTTGAATTTGTAATAAAAATGTGGTTTAAATTTGTAAATATTGATGTTTTGTCGCTCAATTTTGGACCTGGAAACTATTGAATTACAAATGTGATCAATAGGTTGGAAAATAAGTTCAACTAATTTTTTTCCTAAGTTATGTATCATGTATGTTCAAAAATATATTTTCAAGCAAGCCTTATATTTTTGAACATAGTCTTGTATGAAAAATATGTGGAGTATTTAGAAACACACTTAACTATAAAATATAAATATTATAATTTTAATCTATTTTCTTCAATTTTTACTAGGATATTGCTCTGAGAAATTAAAACCAACATAACTACAAAAGATATGTTCCTTTTTGAAACCATAATAAATTTTGTTCGATACTAAAATAATGCATGGAAAGTTATTTTTTTTTTTATCATCATAGGTTAGCCCAAAAATTATTAGTGAAAAAGCATTGACAATATATTCTATTTTAATATAAAAATATATTAATTCAAGAAAAAATTTAAAGGAGTGTTGATCATAATAAAAAGTTTGGTTATTGTATTCACATATATTAGAATCTACATTCGGTCAATATATATAGTTTTAGATAAAGAATTCATTTTAATGTTATATATATATATATATTCTTACTCTAATTATTTATTAATATTTTCTAATTATAATATAGTTTATAACTTTAAATTTTACATTTTCAAAATAACATTTAATTAATTTTACATATTTCAATAAAAAATTATATAATTTACGTGCAACGCGCTTGATCTCTACTAGTCCGTCTAAGTATGTTGATTTTCATCTCTTAGATTTTAATTATCTTTCTTTTCTTCCTTGTTAAAATAAGAATATGTGGGGTTCACCCGTTCGGGTACAATCAAAATTAGTTATCTTTTATCTATTTCTCCTGTTAGTAAATTGATTATCATTCCTTCTTGAAAACAAATCTCTTGTACGTCATTACAATTGAGGAATTTAAATCAGGTTCAAACTTATATATATAATTACAATTAAGTACCCTAACATACAATTAATTATAACTACAAGTCTGTAATTATATGATTGTTGTCATCACTAGATTTAATTGTTTACTCATTAATGGTATCGTGTAACTTTTTAATTTTAAAAAAAATTCTATAAAAGCCTTTTTTTTTTTAAATCGAGATCAATCACATACACAACTACACAAGAAATCCAATATAGTAATTCATACATCGTAAATTCCTTCCAAAAAAAGTATATAAACGGCAACTTCCGAAGTAAGTATCCTCTACTCGGAAGTCTAAATTCAAATTTCATGTTGTAATTTTTCGTGTTTCACTCAATGTTACACTATCTAATTTATAATTTTAATAATAAATATTATAAAATAAAAATTAATTATAACTTAAATAATTATAGTCAACATTTATCAATAAAAATGAATTAAAAAAAATATAAATTTAATTATAAAATAATCAACGATAATAATGAATTATCAATTGAAAACTAAAAATAAAATACTAAAAAATAATTATGAACCCTCAGGTGGGGTGAACCCTAACAAAAAATTGTTAAATTAAATTAAATCACATAAAAATGAAATTGAAGAAAAAAAATAAAAGAAAAACTCGTAATTTGAAATTGCAACACATAATAAAATATAGAGAGTGCAACATAAAATCTCATATGCTAAAAAACAACAAATTAAAGAGGAGGAATACTACCAATTAAGTTCCAAGGTTTGTTGTGAACATGCCGCCGATTACTTCTTTCCACACAGATAAAAAATATAGGGTAATTTATCGTTAATTATATCTCAAAGTACTATTTTTTTTTTCTTTCAAATCTATTCCAAACTAACCATTTTTTCAATTAAATAATTTAAAAACTAATCAAATCTAACATCAATATATTTTTTGACACCTGAAAACTACCTGATTTAGGTCTTTCATGATCTACATATTTTTATTTTAACGAAAATAAGTTAATTGACTCGTATATTGTCGTCAAACCAAAATATATAAAAAAAAAAAAGTAAAAGTTGACTAATTGGTTATGTCACGTAGTCAAAACAATGTCATTTTGACTATATTAGATATTCTAATTAAGCTAGCTCTCATTTGTTTTAACAAAAGTCCATATCAATAAAGACGGAGCTGTCCCTTGGGGATATTCGTCTAGTGGTGTAGTGGTATTTTTTGAGGTCAAAGGTCTCAAGTTCGACCCACCACCAACACTATTAGGTGTGAGCCTATCACACCTGCTCTGTCAAGTATGGTTTACCTCCCCTATATAGGTTTACAGGCTATTATACAGGGGCGGAGTTTACCCGGTGTGCACCACGGTAGCGGCTGCGGGTTACCCTCAACATCCAAAAAAAAAAAAAAGACGGAGCCCATTATTTTTTTAGGTACCGGAAAATGCATCAGTTTTTATATATTTATATTTAATTATTTTTGTAAAAATAATTTAGATATTTAATTGACAAGAATTTTGATTTGAGATATATATTTCAAAATTGCTTGATACATTAAAAATAAATTATTAAATAAAACCACCTAGCCTACCTAGCACTAGGTATCTCGGGCTGCCCGATCGACTAGGGCATATGGAGTTGAACAATAAATACAGTAAAACATCTACACAGTAATATCGTTGGGACTAGAGAAAAATATTACTATAGGAAGGTTATTTTTATATTGAGTTTACATATAAAAATTATTACTAAAAAGTTAATATATATTATACAACACTTGGAAATGTCCCTTCAAATTTTAAAACACATGAATATAAAATGTATATAAGATTCATTCATGTACTTTAAACGAAGAAGGCATCATTATAGAAATTAGGCAAGAAGCGCAAGAGGATAATAGATAATGGATGATAGTGTAAAAATAGAAAAATCTCATGTCAAGAAGCTTAAAGCATGTTGGACAAGTTGGAAATATTTTTGATTCAACAAGAAGATGATTGTGTTGACGAGTTATTTTAAACGCTAAAGTTAAATGATGTGGTATTAACTCCAAAAATTAAAGCATTGTCACAATCAACTTTAGATAAGTATTTCATACAATCTTAAGTTTAATGTATCATATTTAGTTAAAAAGTTCTAGATATTTTATATAGATATTTCAATATATTTGAATTTAAATGTAATTTTATTACTATATGGAGGTAATTTTTTTAAGGATGGTTCTAAAAAAAACACTGAAATATTACAATGTAGAAGTTATTCTTATGTATAATTGGTCTCAAGTTGGGACCATCTTTTTATTACTACCTCCGTTTCATAATGTTTGTTGTTTAAGGTTTTTTTTTAGTTTCAAAATGTTTGTTGTTTTATATAATTTGACATCCTCTTTCCCAATTTTAACCCTCTCAAATCCTACAAGATTTTTTAATTCTAACTTACCTATAATATATGAAGAGAGAAAAATATATGGAGAGAGAAAATATTGTTATTTTTTAGGAAAATATAGATGAATTAGATTTTATGGCATATATAAGGGATGAGTATATTTGTCCACAAAATTAATTCTTAATTCCAGATAAAAAAAACAAAACAACAAACATTATGAAACGGAGGTAGTACTATAAAGAGATTATTCTTATATGGAGATTTTACCCTTAGGACATCAAATTCGGCGCATCAACATTTAATTTATTACACAGATAAAGCATAAATCGAACTTGAGCGTATCACCTATTACATCAACCAATTCTTGAATTCCAATCACCTTAGCTTCAGCTGCAGCTACGCGTCGCCTGAGCGAAGGCAAGAACAAATTCCCGCAACAATGCTTCGGCTGAGGTAGGACCGTTCTCTCCCCCCATGTTAATTGCTTGAGCAATCACGACATCTCTGTGTTTGCCGTGTTTCGCGCGATCCACGCCGATCAAGGCTTTGGCTATAGCGGCACACACAACACGTACTTTCGGGATCGTTTTTCCATTAATATCTTGCCTTAATTTCGATCTCAGCCTCGTTAATGCCTCCTTGTTGAACAAAAATCGTTTCACAACAATCTCCTTTCCCTCGACGTTGATTTGCTCCGAACCAAGGCCTAAATCGCCGTCTTTTTTGGGAAGCAACGAGGGGAGATTGAAAGATGGGGTAATTTTTAACTTTAATCCAACCTTTATTATAACTGTCCGGATTGGTGGCGACGAAGCGTAAAACTCGGTGAGATACACTGATGGCTATGGTCAGGCCACCAGAGGTGAAATGTGTGGCCTGGATCGACATGAGTGGATAGTGTGAAGCTTCATCAATTTTGAAATATTGTTGTGGAAGGAGATCGTTGAGGTCGTCGGCATCAGTTTTAGCGACAAGATCGATGAGCTCGACGTCTAGAGCTTCTGCCTCGACGAACTCGACGCCCTCATCACTGCAATCAATGCAGTGATCATTCTTCACGTATCTTCGGGCAAGAGGGTAGAATTCGACTAGGATTTTGGACAGTGATTCTTCCAAGTGTGTGTTGTTTTCGGGCTTCGATTCATAAAACAGAACAGCAGCAAAAATCATGGGCTCCATTAACTGATCTAGAAAGGAAATGTTGTAGTGCTTCAGGTTTTGAGGAGTTGGGGTGTGTGGTTTTATCAATTTCCTGCTAATTCTGTTGAGCTTCATGTTTACAGGAGTTGGTACGTGTACTTGTGCTAAGTTTTCAGCACCCCTATATATATATATAAAATTTATCAACTCATTAAAAATAGCGCATAAATAAATAATCTAAACACTTCAAGTTAAATAAATTATTCCGTATTTCATTCTAACAGTTATGCTTGTCAGATACCTTCAAAGCAGATGTGCGACAACTAATGTGCCATAATTTTTTTAATAATTTTTTCAATTTTTTTAATATATCCTAATTTAGGAAGGTTGAACCCTAAATAAATAAATGTTATAAATTAAATCAACAAATTATAATAAATTAAAATTAAAAAATAATAAAAAAATATATAGGTTTGGCACATGAATCTCATTTGCCTCCAAACTAGGAAAACATTAAAACTTCAGCCGAACTGCCTAACAGATTGATATTCCTGACCCGGCCCTATATAAATTATATATTGATTCACAAATCTCTCTTCTCATAACATTTAATTATATAACTTTACCCTTAGTTATAGCCCCACAACTAAACCAACCCTAATTAAACTAAAATAAAACGATCAGATCATATAGCCTCCAGCCTCCACCGTCCCACCCACCATCATTCATATTTCTGCAGTTTTCTTCTTCTATATTTTTTTTCCCTTTCATCCATAACAACATCAATAAAATAAAAAACAAAATAAATGGGCTCTATAAATTCTCAATATAGTACCGTTCTTCCATAAAAAAGTTGCCAGAGAAAATTATGACACAATTATTTCGTCAATCACATTTTCTCCTTCATTATTCAATTTTTTTGGGAAATTTATTTTTCTTATGTTTCATTTTGGGTTAATAAATTGTGATACATGATAATCCCTCTTCTCAATCGTCAAGTTTCATTCTTACTCTCTCGTTCACTTGCTGCAAAAGAGATTATTTACTATTTTTGCCTCATAGTGAATAAAAGAATATTGTTTAGATGTATGTAATTTAAGAATAATCTTCCACTCTCTTATATTAAAAATCTGAATAATTTTGTGTATTTTGATTTCGATTGTACGGATGGAAACATTGTTGTTCTTGAATATTTTTCCCTTCAATTAATCACTATAAATAAATGATCTTGAATATATGTAAATCACAATCTCCAACTATTCTGAAACTCCAAAAATATATGAGAAAAAACAAGAATTCGAGTAAATTGAAATATTAGGAGAAAGCTTGATAAATGTAGCTTTAAAGCTTGCTATAAAGAAATTTATGGGGCTCTCCAGATTGCATTGGCTTCACTAAGAAGAACCGTGATTAGAGATGGGGTCTATAGTTGTGTTTTTTTTCTTTCTTTCTAGGTTTTAGATAATGTAGTTGTGAGGGAAAAAATATTTAAGATAACAATATTAATATTTTAATTAAATATAGAGGTTATGAATAGAAAAAACGCTTATGAATAAAATTTCCTTTAATGTTTTTTATCAAATTTTAAAATGGGACTATGGGGGTAAAATAGTACATTTAGATAATATTTTAATTATTTTTAAATATGGGGGGTTATGAAGAGTAAAATTAGGGCTATGTATAGAATTGCCCTTAGTAATAATTTTAAGAAGTATAAATTGTAACACTAAAAAGCATCACTCAAAAGCTCAAAACCATAATTTGTATCATTAAAAAGTATAAGCAAGAAAAAAAATAAAAAAAACATATCAAAATTTGTATCAACCGCAACACTAAAAAAAATATCACTCAAAATTCAAAAAGTATCACTTATTTCCCTATAAAGTATCACCTGTTTTAACGTCATATTTTAATTTTTAAATTTTATTTTTTTATGTAAGAAAATGTGTTGCTACACTTTTTTTTTTAAATCTTAGCGACAAACTAGTTGCGAAATTATCCCGTATCTAAATTAATTTTGATTTTTTAATTTTTTTTTTAATTTTTCTAATATTTTTTTATTTTTCAATTAATATTTAATTATGAATTTGAAATCAAATTTTTTAAATTTTTTATTTTATTTTATTATTTCAGATATATTTTATTATTTTAATTTTTTTCAATATTTTATATTATTTTTTAATACTTTTTAATTTTTTATTTATTTTACATTATCATTTTTTTATATTATTACTTAGTAATTAATTACAAAATTGAAATTAATATTTTTTAATTTTATTATTTTTTTATTTATTTTAAAATTAAAATTTATTTTATGCTTTAATTTTTTAATAATATATACCATTTTTAATATTATATATTTTTTATTTTTCAATTACTAATTAATTACGAATATAACACATTGACTGATTAATAGTTAATACGTGTTGATCCGGTCAATGCGTTGACCGTCTGATGTAAATCTTATATACATGAGAATTTGCTTAATTTTAAATGTACCAAATTTTAAGTAGAAGCTAGCTAGCTATAGAAACGAGAATGATGACAAGTACCAATATATATATATATATATATATATATATTAATAAAATAAATAACTTACACATAAAAGAAGAGCAAACGCTTTTTAAAACCATCTAGGACGGTAAAAAGCTTATTTTAACTAATAACTTAAACATTTATTTATTTTGGCAAATTGTGAAATTTGATTTAACATGGGCATGCCGGCGTTTCAATCTTCTTTCACCAAAAAAAAAAAAAAAAGTCATGTTTTATTGCACAAGCCCTGCCCTCAAGGTCTCCGACGCCTGCTCCGGCCGGCCACCAGGTTTCTTATGGCGATGGCTCCTACACAGTCAGCAACTTCACCACCACAACGAGCTTAGAGCTAGGGTTAACTAAGGTGGTGATTTAATTCACAATGTGTAAAGGTGGTGATTTAATTCACAATTGATCCTTATTTTTTTAATATTTAATATTTATTTATCTAGTTAACAATTTATTATTATTGTTGATTATTTCATAATTAGGGTCTATTTAAAAAAAATCAATTTGTATGAATAAGTATCAATTATGATTGATTATATAATCGTAATTTTTATTTTATATAAACATTATTGAAATAGTAAATTTGAAAACGGGACACAAGACTGCGACTTAAAATGTAAGAGTGACCGGGTATGTTATAATTAATTTTTTATTTGTATAATATAACTATTATTAAACTCAAATTTTAATAGCGAAACACATTACATAACACAAAAAGTATAACAAGAAATCTGAATCGATAAAAAAAAAAAAAAAAAGATGTCTCGAATTCGAAACTCACCGCTCCCTCTTTTCTCAACTGAAAAAAAAAAATCAATAATAATTAGTGAGTAATTTAGGTCAATAATTTTTATTTTAATCAGCCACTAGGTGTTCAGTTTTCAATAACCCAAGTTCCTACGAATCTGCTGAGAAAATCTTGATTCATGGTTACTCATACTCATGGCAGACTTTCAACTTTCAAGGGGTCATCGTGCAATTAAGAGGCCTAGAATTTTTAATTGGTAAATTTATTAATCCAGCTACGTACAGAGCTACTACTCAAATCAAGTATTTAATAATTCATTATTATATGATTTATTGTTTCATAAATTCCCCCTTTTTTTAATAAATGTTGGCTATGATTTTTTATGCTATAATAAGTTTTTAATTTATAATAAATATTATTAAAATGTATAAATTTGATAGTCAAACATTAAATTGAACTGCTACTCGTTAGGTATTATATGCCCAAATGCGATTCTCTGTTTCTAAATAGTATTACATCTAGGATTATAGCTTGAATTTGAATTGTGGATTGATGATACGAAGCAAACCAATCATAAATATAAAGCATAAACTGAAGTTATTATTGTAATAATAATTTGCGAGTAGTTAGCTAACTATAGGTTGCGAATAATTTGAGATGTCGTCATCTTGTTCGAAGCAACGCATGTCATTACGTTTCAAATGCACCCATGCCTCAATCCCATCACCCTCCCTATCGCTCATCAGCAAAGTGGTGCCGTTTAACCGCCGTTGCGGTCCGATGCTCGTCAAAACCGGCTTCCCGAACCCGAAATCGGCTTCGTAGAATCCAAACTTACTCCAATCGCTAAAAACCAAAGTATTCGTCTCAGGATTCCACGCTTGTTTGACGAAGTTTCGGAAAGTATTAATGATGATACCACGTCCATCTCGATCATCAGGAGACACTATTTCAGCATAATTAGCTATGCTTTTCCGAACAGAATCGCCTATTACATCAACCAATTCTTGCATTCCATCGCCGTTAGCTTTGGATGCAGCCATGAGAAACAAATTTCCACATGAATGCTTCGGCTGAGGTAGGATTGTTCTCTCCCGCATGTTAATCGGTTGTGTAATGACGACATCTCTGTTTCTGCCGCCGTGTTTCACCCGATCCAGCCGGATTAGGGCTTTTGCTATAACGGCACACACAACACGCACTGCCGAGATATTTTTTCCGTTCATATTTGGCCTTAATTTCGATCTCAGCCTCGTTAAAGCCTCCTTGTTGAACGAAAACCTTTTCACAACAATCTCGTTATCGTCGATGCAGTAAACTTTGGTCGAACCAACGCCGAAATCGTGGTACTTGTTCGGAATCAATAAGGGAAGATCGAAAGAGGGGGTGATTGTTGAATCGCTATCTGGATTAGTGGCATTTGACCAGGCGGCGATGAACGTCCCCAGAGACGCTGCGTCGAAAACTCGGTGAGAAACGCTGATGGCGATGGCCACCCCACCGCACCGGAAATGCGTGGCCTGGATCGACAGGACTGGATCGTGTGAAGCTTCATCAACTTTGAAATATTGTTCTGGAAGGAGATCATTGAGTTGGTCGGTATCGATTTTCACCACGAGATCGATCAGCTCGATTTCTAGAGCTTCTGCTTCGACGAACTCGGCGCCTTGATCGCTGCAATCAAACAATTGCTCATTCTTGATGTATCTTCCGGCGAGAGGGTAGAATTTTACCAGGATTTTGGATAGTGATTCTTCCAAATGGCTCTTGTTTTCGTGTTTCGATTCGTAAAACAGAACAACAGCAAAATTCGTCGGCTCCATAAACTTATCTAGAAAGGAAATGTTGTGATTCTTGAGGTTTTGAGGAGTTGGGGCGTGTGGTTTTATCAACTTCTTGCTAATTCTGTTGATCTTCATGTTTGCAGTAGTTTCTGTAGTTGTGCTTAGTTTTCGGTCCCTGACCCCATATATATTAGTTATAAATTTTGCATAAATATACTATATATATATCCACCCATATATTCAATTCAGCACTAGCTAGTATTATATACTAGAGCTCCATGGAATTTTATTTTCCAAAATCATACTGGATTTCATATTCTAACTAGCTAGCTGTAGATTGATGTGTACGTATCGTTTTAGTGGTTAGCATATTTAATTTGGTTCTTAAATTTAATTGATCACCAATAGGCAATAGCGTGTGTTGATGCTTGATGAAAAAATTACAGTTTTTAATTAGGGCTCAGTTAGGGTAAATAATTATTTTTTAGCTAACATTTAATTGTCATTTTTAATTAATAATTCATTTTATAGTTAATTATTTCATAATTAATTAATAGAATTATATTTTTTACAAAAAGATCATAAATTATAAATATAATGGTATGACACGGGGATATCTCACCATTAGAGCAATAGATAATTCCATTAAAGATAATAGTTATGTATGCTAATTAACTTAATATGTCATTTAATTGCTTGAAAAATCGGAGCACTTAAAAATGGAACGACTCATCATCCATTTCTCATCGACGTGCTAGTTCCATATAAAGGGACAAAAGTGTAAATTTCAAAATCATATGGCACCTAATCGATTTGGTATATATCTCCATACAATGTCAACGGCCCCGACAGCATTACTCTAATGAATGAGTAGATAATTTCCCATGAATCATGCAACGTACATCCCACGTATTTTGCAATTATTTAATTAAATTAAATCATAATTTAAAGCGGTGGGGAGACCCTGTATAAAAGACCGTTCCCGATCCTCACCACATTTTCTGTGTTACACCCCATATTTCACTGAATTATGTGCTTTTTCTTTTATTTTTCTTCAATATATTTAATTTTTTGTATTTAAGTTTAATTGAAAATTATTATAATTATTTGCCACGATTTTAATTTTCAGTTTTAATTAATAATTATTTATTATATTATAAGTTTTTAAATTTGTTTTTTGTGATATAAATGTTGACTAGAGTTGATTATGTTGTAGTTAAATTTTATCTTTATAATAACTATTATTAAATTTATAATTTCATAGTGAAACACGGTGTGCAACTGGGGATCTGAACTAGTAAAGGAGAGACATCTCGGGTTCAAGATCCATTACTCTCCCTCCCCCAACTAAAATAAAAAAGAACTAAATCAAGTAGGGGTTGAGAAAAATACCGCACTTATTCTACCGAAAATGTTGGAAAAAATACCAAAATATCAAAATACCACACTTATTCAGTATGAAATTTGAAAATTCTTGGTATACTGCGGTATTCGTTATATACCAATATTTTCGATATATACCGGTATTCGATATACGAATTTTCAGTATATATTGGTATTTCAGTATATCGGTATACCGTACCCTATTGATGATTTTTTTTTACAACTTATGGTTATTGTAGTCCACTAATTTCATTTGAGTACACATGACTACAAAATCTAATAAGTGACAAATAAATAACAATAAAAAATAATAAGAAATAATTATATTTAAATTATGTTGATCTACAACATTGCAACATATATCTACTATTTGAATATATCATATAAATCAAGTATAATTTAAACTATTACATGATAAAGTGAACAATTGAAAGTTATATGTAATAACTAAAAAATAACTAGCTAGTAATCTTATTTTTTTTATTATTGAAAACTGAATACTAGCGCATCTCCAATATAAAACACTAAAATTAAAAAAAAAAAAGTTATAAGAGAAATATAAAAGAAAATTACTAAATAAGAAGATAAAAAATATTTTAAAATTCATTAAATTCTTAAAAAGGATAATATTTAGTAAGTTTAACATAAAAATTTAGAATATATATAATAAAAAATACATAAGTTATGAATTGAAAATAAACAATTTAAAAGTATACATAATTGAAAAACGATAATCCGTGCTATACGTGTTTTAGTTATCTGCTTAAAATCTGTTCTATGATATGTGTGGGACAGATGCAAGAACATAAAAGAATAAAGCAGTAAAAACGCACGAGATGGTAACCCAGTTCGGTTCAAACAACCTACTCTGGGGGAATTGCTCCCAAACTTGAAGTTTCGACTGTTACTCCTTCGAAGAGTGTATTAGAGTTCTTACACATACAAGCCTCCCGCCTTATATCGCCCGTTCTTCTCCATGAACTCTTTCGCTAGCCGAAAGTTGTAAGATCCCCTCACAACCGTGACACTAGACTCCCTCTAGCTACCCACGACTTCAACTTACAATCTCTCCCGAGATTGCGTACAATACAGATATAAAAATCCCCTCACGTGTTTCACTCGAAAACACTAAAAACTAGTCTATCACGTTGAACTGTTTAAGGAACAACTATTAGTTACAATGATCACAAACAATTGACTCTCAAACAATCTATCAAGAGAATCTAGACAATATATGAGTGGTGTTGATTGCTCCTCAATTCGGCCTTCATATAGGCGACTCTTCAACCTTGGCATCGATCTCCTTCCACCGCCAACATGGTAAGAGAATTGATGGTTTGTGATCTTCCAAATGTGTGTAGATGTTTTCCATGTGTAGTTGGGTAAATTCAGCATGGAATCTACACCACAAGGCAGTAAAACGAATCTATCTTGACCTTCCAAACTGGTTCGGCCCAATATCTTTCCAACATGGAAATTGCCATAAATAGAGTGTCCCTGGTTCTGTCTGGGACATAATCTGGAACATTTCACCAATTGTTCTTCTTTTCTTGCACAGCGGAAAACAAAGCTTCTTGGGACATACCCAGACACATATTGTCGAACATATCTCGCCAATACAACAACACAAACACTTAGTGCATAATTGTGGCACTAATAATCTCCCCTTTTGGCGTTTATGGTCGACAATTATCATCACGATCTGCACAACACTTGAATAAACATCACATATCAAATATATCAACGCAAACGATATATTTAACAAACTGTCAGGGACAGTTTCAAGCACACTCCCCCTTAACCTGTTCTGGGAGTGTCTTCATCACGATCAGAGCATTGTTTCGCAGTGTAGAACTGCATTGTCAGTTGATCAAATAATAGTACAGACCAACAAATAAAAGTGGGATAAACAACATCCCCAATAAAAGTTTGTTCAGAAAGCATCAAAAAAATAAGATAAAGTGAGCACACGCTCAAAACAGCAGTAGCAAAGGCCATCCTTCACCAACATCGGCCTTCATTCACCATCATTCTTCTCCCCCTTAATTGTTGCCAAAAACGGCAAACATCAACCTTCAGACCGGGGAGGCAGCAGCAGCATCAGCACCAGCGGCATCGACATCAGCAGCAGCAGGCTCACCAGCAACTGGGACAGCAGAAGCACTCGGCTCATCAAGTGGTGAGGCAAGTCCTAGGGCTCTGGCACGGAGATCAATCAGCAACGACTCCAGCTCCTGCTTCCTGGTTTTGAATGTCCGAATGGACTTGCTTAGGAACACCACTTCACGTTCCAGTGACTTTATATACCTGTCAAAGAAAACAGATGTGACATTAAAGGAAGCAGCAAATCTGTCTGGGACAGATGATGGCACAGGTCTAGAGCTTTCATCAGTATCACGGGCAGGAACATCCGGAGCATGCTGGGATGAGAAGAGTTTGTGGCTGATGATCCGAGGCTGTGCTACAGGTGCATGACATCATTGGCGGAGACCACATCATGCTGGGCCATAATTATGCTGAAGATCAGACTAAGATAGCCAACCGATTGCTGGGCACGAGAAGATTCAGCATGAGCAAACACATTCTCAAAAATGATCAAACCAAGGTTGACCCCTCGTCGAGTGCCCACAGAAAATAGCAACAATGCCATCGGCTTGCCCACCGTAGAATCGTGAGTACTGGGCAACCAGTTGCGGACAACAATCTTGTGGATGAATGAATACTTCACACTTAAGTCAGAAGCAAGCAACGAGCGGCTAGAAGGCCAAGCACAACGACTCCCACCAGTCAACTCAGATGCTACCTCATTTAAATCAAAAATCGGGGCAGACACAACCACATTCTCTCGACCTAAAAACTCATTGATCACAGCAGGGGAGAAAGCAATCCAATTACTCCATACAAAAACAGAAAAAACATGCTCATATGAGGCATCACGCATGTGTTTAGACAGATTTGCATAAAACTCATGAACAACAGCAGCAATAAAAGGATAAGCAGAGTAAGCAATTTTCTCTAAGTGAAGATCATGCAACAACAGATCAATACCAGTCCCCTCTATATCAGACTTAACCAAACAACGCTTGGAAACCAACGAGTGACCAACAACCAACTTGTATTGTTTTTTATGAAAAGCAGAGAGAAACTTACTTACATCAAAATCTTCAGAATCAGAGTCAGATATGTCCGAGACATCCACTGGCACACCTTCAGCTTCATCCTCAGAGGGATGTGGAGCACTTGCCATTTTCATCAATGGCCTTCGTCTCCCAGAGACCAAGCTAGTCTTCTGTGCAGATACACACCTAGTCACACGATGAGGAACAGCAAGCGTCTTTCTCGCAGGAGCTTTCTTCTTATCACTCTTCTTTACAGAGGGATTTTGAACTTTGAGGGCAGCAGAGGACGTCCCTTTCTTCTGAGGCAACTTTGACAGCGCCTTAACTCTCAGATTGGCCAAAACAATGTGATCATCATCTTCTGAGGCAACATCCGCATCGCTTAATTCCAATTTGCACTTTGCTCCTCGACGTCGGGAGGACAGTTCAAGGGACTCAGGCTCAGATGAGTCAATGAAGGACACATCAACATCTTTAACATCTTTTTCTTCATTTATAGAAGGAGGACGGATTCTTCAACAGCAGGTGGAGAGACTCCACATAGCGGCACCTAAATTGTGACTATCGGAGAGTCACTTGGAAGAGGAACACCGGAGATGGCAGTCGGTGGTTGGACAATCTTCAGAGCATCAATTGTCTCGGCAAATTCAGTGGCAGATGGAGAGAAATCACCATCATCAACAACAATGGAGTCGTCAGCAACTCCAATATCTTCCACAGTGGCAGCAATTGAGGCTTCCATGGCTTCCATGGCTTCCTCGTTCACCATAGGAGGTGAAGAAGGTTCTTCAGAAACCCTAGGAGAGGGTTGAGCAGTGAGATCTATCTCAGACACAGATCTTGGTGGTGAAGTAGCAAGAAGTGCCACAGAAGTAGGCACAGAAGCAGGGGCTTTGGAAGTAGAAACAGATGGCTCCACAGAAGGGGGAATTGAGGAGCTCAAAGAGGTAAACACAATCGGTTGAGAAAACTCAGCCAGTTGGCGCCGCAAATCTACCGTGGAGATTCTGGGTTTCTTGGCCAGAGATGGTTTAGAGGAATTTGATTTGTCCGCCATAGATTTCAGACAGTAAAAATTCAAGCAAGCAGCAGGAGCAAAAGAAGATTTCAAAGATACTGTTTCCTTTGAAAAATAAGGTGTAGACCTTAATTAGGAAATTCTAGATGGAAATTTTCTTAACTCACCCACCCCACAAACACCACCCATCTTCTCAATATGGGGAAGTGGAATTGATCGAGGCGTGAAAAATAAGGATCCACTAGCCGTTAAAAAGCAACCATTTCAAATCAGCTACAACTGTCCGGGACAGATGTTGGAACACATCTTTAGAGACCATATCAAACATGGTCATTTTTCACTCTCTGTACATACATCACTGACCAAGACCATACAGAGAAGCTTCTCACAATGGAGAAGTTTAGAGAACACAATGACCCAATGAAGATATTAGTGTTTCAAACCTTGCACTATCAAGTGCTTTAGTGAAGATGTCCGCAATCTGGGCATCTGTTCCAACATATTGAATCATTAGTGATCCGTCTTCAACAAGCTCCTGGATGAAGTGGTGGCGGATGTCTATATGCTTTGTTCGAGAGTGCTGAACAAGATTCTTCAAAATATTTATTGCACTCATGTTTTCATATATTATGGTAAGGACAGACTGTGGCACACCATAGTCAAGTAACATCTGCTTCATCCATAACAGTTGAGTACAGCAACTCCCAGCTGCAATATATTCCGCTTCAGCAGTAGATAAAGAGATCGAATTCTGCTTCTTGCTAAACCATGAAACCATGTTATTCCCAAGGAAGAAACAACATCCAGAAGTACTTTTCCGATCTTCAGTACATCCAGCCCAATGTGCGTCACAAAACCCCACCAAACTCGGGTTTGTGTCATAGGAAAACCAAAGTCCTAACTCAGCAGTACCTTTTATGTACTTGATTATGTTCTTGACAGATTTTAGATGACTTTCTTTAGGATCAGATTGGTACCGAGCTCAAACTCCAACACTGTAACAGATATCCGGCCAACTTGCAGTGAGGTAAAGCAAGCTACCGATCATGCTTCGGTATAAGGTTTGCTCAATGGACACTCCAGCTTCATCTTTTGTCAACTTCAAGTGGGTTCCCATAGGTGTCCTCTTTGGGCTGCAACTTTTCATGCCAAATTTAGTGATGAAATTCCTTTTATACTTTGTTTGAGACACAAAGATGCCGTCATCCTTTTGTTTTACCTGAAGCCCCAGAAAATAGGTCATCTCACCAACTAAACTCATCTCGAACTCAGATGTCATGTCTTTGACAAACTCCTTCACCAATCTGTCTGACACAGATCCAAAGATAATATCATCGACATAAATCTGAACAATGATCACTTCAGATTTTTCTCTTTTAACAAAGAGTGTTGGATCAGATCCACCACGAACATAACCTTTCTCCAACAGAAACTTCGTGAGTCGCTCGTATCAAGCACGAGGGGCTTGTTTAAGTCCGTACAACACATTCTTCAGTTTATACACATGATCAGGATGGTGAGGGTCTTCAAAGCCTTTAGGTTGACATACAAAAATATCTTTAGATAAGTACCCATTTAGGAAGGCACTCTTCACGTTCATTTGGTATAATTTGAACTTTATCCATGCAGCCATGGAGAGAAGTAACCTGACTGATTCAAGACAAGTAACTGGAGTGAAAGTCTCGTCAAAATCCACACATTCAACTTGGGAATAACCTTGGGCAACAAGCCTTGCCTTGTTTCTGGTTATGTTCCCTTCTTCATCGGTTTTATTTTTGAAGATCCACTTCGTCCCGATCACATTTACACCTTTAGGACATAGAAGCAAATCACATACTTCATTTCTTTCAAACTGCAAGAGCTCTTCTTACATGGCATGAATCCATCGATCATCTTGTAAAGCCTCTTTAACATTCTTAGGCTCAGTTGTAGAAGTGTAGCAGACATTTGCTATCATCTCACGATAGTTCTTTTGAACTCCTCTCGTTCTAACTCCTTCACTCACATCACCAATGATGTCTGCTATAGAATGATGTTTCTGCACACCTTTTGAAGGTTTGTAACCATCCAGTTTTTCATTCCTTGCCTCAGTCTGGTCATTATGCTCCGAACTGTCTAGCACAGAAGCTGGCACATGAATGGTGACATCAACACTTTCCTCATCAATCTGGGTAACAGGTTCTTCCAGATCATCTACAACAATGTTAATGGACTCCATCACGGTCTTGGTCCTTTTGTTGAAGACTCTATAGGCACAACTATTCCTTGAGTAGCCAAGAAATATACATTTATCTCCTTTGGCATCAAACTTGCCAAATTGCTCTCGGTCTCTCAACATGTAGCAAGTACTTTCGAAGATGTGAAAGTACTTTAAGTTTGGTTTCTTCCCTTTCTACAGCTCGTAGAGAGTAACTCTCATCTTGGGTCTGAAATACACCCGATTGATAATGTGACATGCTGTGTTAACAGCTTCAGCCCATAGGTTGTCAGAGACAGATTTTGCCTTCATCATGACTCGGCTCATCTCTTGAAGCATCCGATTTTTCCTCTTAACAACACCATTTTGTTGAGGTGCTTTTGGTGCAGAGAACTCCTGAGCAATACCTCTTTCTTCACAAAAACATTTGAAGAAAGCATTTTTAAATTCACGACCATGATCACTTTGAATTCTCATCACAGTAGTTCCTTTCTCCACTTCGAGTTTGAGACACATTTTTTTGAATGTCTAAAAGGTTTCTTCCTTATCTCTAAGAAACTCAACCCACGTGAATCGAGTGAAGTCATCCACGCACATAAAAATGAACTTCTTCCGTCCAATACTTTCAGTTTGAACAGGCCCCATCAAATCCATATGCATCAGCTCCAAGGCATTTGAAGTGGTAATCTTGTTGACAGATTTATGAGAAGTGTGAATCTGTTTTCCCACTTGACACAGTCCACAAACTTTGCCACAATCAATATTCAACTTCGGGACTCCAACCACGGCATCAGTCTTCATGAGACGTTGCATGTTTCTGTAACTAATATGGCCAAGTTTTTCATGCTATACATTCACTTCACCAAGCTGAGTTCTGAAGCAATATCCTTTCATGTTGAGAAGGTAACAATTGTCCCTCGATCTGTCTCCATCCATTAGCAACACACTTTCTTTGTTCTTCACAAGACACTTGTATCTAGTAAATTAGACCAAGAGACCTTGATCGCAAAGTTAACTTATGCTAATTAGATTAGCTTTTAGTCCTTCGACCAGAAGAACATTCTTCAAGTTGGGCATCCCTTCAACATTTAGATGACCACGGCCAAACACTCTTCCTTTGACACTGTCTCCAAAAGTAACGGATTGATAAGAACAATCCTTTTGAATATTCATCAGCATACTGACATCTCCAGTCATGTGCTGTGAGCATTCGCTGTCAAAGTACCAGCTGCTCTTTGCATGGATATTGAAGGCAGTGTGAACCACATAGTTCCTGTGATTGTTCCAGGATCTGTTCCTCACATTTCTTCTTCTGGAATTAAGGTCATTATGAGATAGGCCTTTCCTCCTCATTCTTCTGAGATCATTGATGTAGTTCCTACAGTGTGGTCGAATGTGACCAGGCTTTTCACAGTAGTGACATACAACACGCATCTTTCGAGGCTGTGACTTTGGCAACTGCCGAGTCTGTGACTGCTTGTTCTCAGGCTCAGCTTCGGATTCAGAAACTGGTTCATCATACATTCTAGATGTTTGTCCTGGATAGAATCGGTCATACACCTTCTCATTGTTGTAACCAAGACCAGTGTGATCCTGAGGACATTTTCCTTTAGCAAGGATTTCATCGAGCTGAGATGATCCAGAATTCATCATCTTGACGAGTTTCTTCAGATGTTGGAGTTCACCATTTTGAGAGAGCGTGTTATTTTTGGATTGCTAAATATCATTCTGCAGTTCACTGAGGCACATGGATAGGTTATCTCTTTCTTTTATAAGATCAGCATTTTCTTTCAGCAGCGCTTTATTAACTTTTACCACCATGATCCAGCTTTCATGAAGCTTTTTGAATGCTTCTATGGCCGATTCTTCAGTGAACTCATCATCATCACTGCATTCAGATACCTTGTCATCCAGACTGTCAGGGACAGATTTAGACACAGGTTCTTTGGTAGACTGTGTCATAAAAGTAATATGATTGCTCACACATTCTTCATCACTCCCACTATCATCTGGATCATCACTTTCACTCAGAGTGGAACAGTAGGATTTATTCTTCTTCTTGAGAGTGTTAGCACACTCGGCTTGAAAGTGCCCAAGGCCACCACATTCTCTGTACTTCACATCTTTGTGTTTTTCTTCACTGAGATCTTCATCTTTAGTTCTCTGAGGTTTTGAAAACTTGTTCTTGATAGTATTATTCTGTGATGACTTCTCATAACGTTTGACAAATTTTGAGAAATTATTTTCCAGCAAAGCAATTGACTCAGCAAGATCATGTTTGTCAGAGACAGTATTTGGCACATCAGAACTTGAGTCTGCCTGAAAAGCTATGCTTTTCTTCTGTACTGCCTCGTCATCTGTCAGTCCCATTACAAAGGTACGCAGAGACCCCATTAGCTCTTCTAACTTCATCTTGCTCACGTCCTTGGCTTCTTCAATTGTCGTGACTTTGTACGCGAATCTCCTGGGTAGAGATCGCAGAACTTTCCGCACAAGTTTCTCTACAGAGATTGCATCACCAAGCGCAAAGCTTTTGTTAGCAATGTCACAAATTTTGGCATTGAAATCAGCAAGCTTTTCTCCTTCGTCCATACAGAGGTTCTCAAATCTGGTGGTGAGAAGTTGCATGCGAGATGTACGAACACTACTTCTTCCTTCGAACGTGGTCTGCAGGATATCCCACGCATCCTTGGCCTTGTCACATGTGGAGATTAGCTTGAAGATATTCATGTCAACAACAAAGAAGATGGCATTCATGGCTTTAGCATTTAGCCCCATGATCTGATACTCAGCATCCCCCCATTCTTCTTCAGGCTTCATTACAGATTTGTCTTTATCATCCGTCTTTGTGGGAGGCTTCCATCCTTCAGTCACCATTTTCCAGGCACACTCATCAATTGAGCGAATGAAAGCTGTCATTCTAGCTTTCCAATAGGCATAACTGTTGCCATTAAGGAGCGGAGGTCGCACCGTCGACGCTCATTCTTTCATCAAATCCATCTCGGCAAAACAACATAAAATACACGGATTAATACCCCAAGATTAACCCTGAATACAGGCAACCCACTCTGGTTCCGATTGAAAAATGATAATCCGTGCAATACGTGTTTTAGTTATCTGCTTAAAATCTGTTTTATGATATGTGTGGGACAGATGAAAGAACATAAAAGAATAAAACAGTAAAAACGCACGAGATGGTAACCCAGTTCAGTTCAAACAGCCTACTCTAGGGGGATTTCTCCCAAACTTGAAGTTTCGATTGTTACTCCTTCGAAGAGTGTATTAAGGTTCTTACACATACAAGCCTCCCGCCTTATGTCGTCTGTTCTTCTCCACAAACTCTTTCGCTAGCCGAAAGTTGTAAGATCCCCTCACAACCATGACACTAGACTCCTTCTAGCTACCCACGACTTCAACGTACAATCTCTCTCGAGATTGCGTACAAAACAGATATAAAAATCCCCTCACGTGTTTCACTCGAAAACACTCAAAACTAGTCTATCACGTTGAACTGTTTAAGGAAAAACTACTAGTTACAATGACCACAAACAAACTGACTCTCAAACAATCTATCAAGAAAATCTAAACAATATATTAGTGGTGCCGATTGCTCCTCAATTCGGCCTTCATATAGGTGACTCTTCAACCTTGGCGTCGATCTCCTTCCGCCGCCAACGTGGTAAGAGAATTGATGGTTTGCGATCTTCCAAATGTGTGTAGATGCTTTCCATGTGTAGTAGGGTTAATTCAGCACGGAATCTATACCACAAGGCAGTAAAAGGAATCTATCTTGACCTTCCAAACTTGTTCGGCGCCATATCTTTCCAACATGAAAACTGCCATAAATAGAGTGTCCCTGGTTCTGTCTGGAACATAATTTGGAACAGTTCACCAACTGTTCTTCTTTTCTTGCACAGTGGAAAACAAAGCTTCTTGGGACATACCCAGGCACACATTGTTGAACATATCTCGTCAATACAACAACACAAACACTTAGTGCATAATTGTAGCACTAACAATAATAAAGAGCAACCCTATATTCTTCTCCAATATTATGCACTAAAAGTAAAAAAAATAACAACATATAATAAGAAACTAGAACGTAAATTATGAGAATAACACATTGATATTTAGATATTGAAGTTGAACATGACTAATAAAAGATAATAAATTAATATTATTACAATTACGACTTATGAGTAAAGTAAGTTATAAGAGAAATAAAAGAAAAATACTAAATAAGAAGGTAAAAAATATGTTAGAGTTCATTAAATTCAACAAAAAAAAGTAAGTTTAACATAAAAGCTTAGCAAATAAAATATATACAATCAAAAATACATAAGTTATATGAAAATGAATTATTTGGAATATTAAACTTGTTTGGTGTTGGAATTTTGATTGTTGAAACATGAATTTTTATGTTGTTATTTGTAGAATTCGGAACGGTACGACATGTAAAAGAGAAAATTTCACTTTTGGTCCCATAGGACACGCTACTCTCCTCTTTTGGTCCCAACAATATCGATTTTGGTTCCAAAAGTTATGAACTATCAGTTTTGACCTCGGCGTTACGATTTCTAATAAATATGCTATCAATTTTGGTCCCATTGCACTATAAATTTTGGTCCCAAATGAAAACTTAGCCAAATCACAGTAACATTTATTGGAGGGAATTTCACAGATTTTTGCCATGGGACCAAAAAATCTCAAGGCCTAACCATCCACTTCTGCGTCTCAATCATCCCTGCATCCCATTAAATCGATGACAAAGAAAGATCCAATAAAATGACAACAAAAATAATGATCACCTTAACAATCAAACCTATACTTGCATGAAAGCCACCAACTCGGCCACCTCTCCATATCTACCAGTTGCTCCAAAAACATTAGACATCAAAGCATAACTCCCACAGTGATCTGGTTCGAGCTCGAGTACCCTCTCAGTAGCAACCCCAGTCAGGTCAGCATTGCCAAGGAGATACATATAACCATGTATCTCCTTACCACGCACCAAAGTGACTAGTATCATTTTGAATGCCAAAAACAGAGAAAAAAAAAGTTTTTTAAACTTAGAGATTATCAAATGAAATAACAGATTATGTCCAGATTTATTAGTAAAACAATGGGACAATAAAAGAATACTATATTATTTATGTTACATTATTAGGCTATGAGCCGGTAGGGAATCTCTGATTATTTGTCATATTAATTGCTTAAATTAAGTTTAACCATATCATCAATGAGAAGAAATGGAAATAAGAAGTTATTTTATCTAAAACTAGAAGGAAATGAATATATATAGGACTAGCAATTGTGTAAACCTTATCCATATTCATTTAGATGTCTCTTTTGAGATGGAAAATTAGCCTACCACAAACCTGACAACAAACAAAACCAAATAGTAATATTAATAGTAAAAATAATAGTGAATCAAAATCAGAACCAACACAACCGGCTTTGTTTAGTTCCTCTTGTCTCTGTCAGATTCAAGATTTACAGACTAAAATGATTCTAGTAAACTCAAAAGGCAAGTATGTAATGGAATAATTTTAATGAAACGAGCAAATTCACACATCAAAACAGTAAAAAAGTACTTTATATTCTTGGGCGGTGTCATAACCAAGAACAATATCACCTAACTTTCCTTAAAAGCAAGAAAAAAGTTTGCATCTTAATTTCAGATAAATAAACCAAGAAAATGAAGTATTTCAGAAAAGAAATCATAGAAAAAAAAACTTACCATTCTTGTCTCAATCATGTTTTCGAAAACCACCAATGCATCCTCAAGCTGTCTGCATTTCCCATACATGTCAATTAGTGCATTCAAGGCCTCACTTGTCCACCCATCTACAATAAATAGAGTTCAATGTGTTGTACTTGAGAAAAACAATACCACATCAACTCAGATGTGTGGAGTATATCTTAAAAATTAATGACCCTTTTTAATACCATGATTCACTATACTAGGACATCACCAATGTTAGGATCCCTTAAAGATGACACCAAAAGCAAAGTATTAGCATATTATTAAAAACAAGATATACGTACAGCCATATCTATATGGTAGCAACCAGCACACACCACACCATGATTGCAAGAAATTGCCAAAACCATCTAAAGAAATCCCTTGACCAACACAACAAACCAGCACATTTTGAAGACATAGGATATTACATTCACAGGTTTTGGTTCAGGTGAGAAATATTTATTTGTGTGAGAAATGAGAAAATATTTTTCTTATTGTAATTTACTGCTTAATAGATATAATTTTATTGCATAATTATTTTATCCCACGTGTGCAATGAAATTATAGCAATTAAGCAATAAAATTCTTGCAATTAAGCAATAAAATACAATATGATATGCATTGTTCTTATTTCTCACACGAAGATCTTTTCTTACTTGAACCCAACCCTACATTTACATTCTTAAATTTGTGGATCTAAACATACACCCAATAAAGAAAACATGCATTATGTATGGATCTACAAATACACAAATCTATACCAACCCAACTAGATTCTAGCACCAAAACTAAACCATTCATTCCATAAAAGGGGGAAATGGGAAAAGATAAAGACAACACATTTACGATTATTCTCAATCTAGTCTGATGATGGAGTTACACAAAATAGTGATGCTTGATGCAGAAATGATGATATAAAGCAAGATTTGCACTAAAAAGCTGCTGATAAGTGATAACTCAAATCAATATCAAAACACGGTAAATTAAATCAATCGAATAAATCCACAAAGACCTAAAAATGGCCAAGGCCTTAACAAACTTCCCGATCTGCAGTTCTCATTAATCATAGCATTCCAAAGCACAATATCATCTTTCATTGGCAATCTTTCAAACACCTGCAGTGCATCATTCATCAGCTCAAACTTTAAGTAACAATGCACCATAGCACTCCCTATAAATAAATCAAAATTCTGCTCAAACTTAAACAAAAACACATGAATAATATTCCTCAACTCCGCAACATCCGAGCACGACTTAATCGCACAAGGAAAAGTGAATTTATCAGAATCTCAAGTTTAAGTTTTTGCTATCAGAATCGACTGCTCGGAATCTCAGGGCATCAAAGAGGTATTCGAAGGCATGCTCTCTCTCGGTTTCTTCAAAGTTCTCATCTACAATGCCTACTACCAGCCGTCGTGGTCCCTCACTGCCTTCATCGATACCCGCCTCGATAATTTTGAGAAGTCCCTCCCCATCTCATGATGGGTTTGATTTGGGTGCGAATTGAAAGTGATAATCGAATTGGGTGAAAAATTAGGGCGAAATAAGAGATTCGGATTGGGTGTAATTTGGAATTTTCTTCAGAAATTTGAGTGTGAATTGTGAAATTAGGGATTTGGCTCGAATCCTAACTCAAAAGGGGCACACGTTTGACGCTTCCATTAATTCATCTAACTGAGATTAAATATTCAGGGACCAAAATTGATATTGTCAAATCAATGGGACTAAAAGTGGGCGATTTTTTTTTTTAAAATGACCAAAATGTTAGATTTTAGATAAAACATGATTGAGAAGATTGGTGGATAGTTGAAGGTTTGCAGAGAATTGATATTCGAATGATTAAATATGAAATTGTATTGTATTGCTTGAGTCAACTTTGGTTACAAGAGAAGTACATAAAGAAAAAAATTCTACAATTAAGGAAACAAATCCTATACAGGGCACTAATCCTTTGATTGATTTTTGCAGAGTTCACGAACGTCTATTTTGGGACCGAGATTGTTGACACTTCCCCTCAAGTTGAGTAGTGGGATCTCTAATACTCAACTTGTCGAGAATTCCTGTAAAATTCCTTGAATTTACAGTCTTGGTTAGGATATCTGCAAGTTGATCTTCAGATCTGATAAATGGAAGATCAATGATTCCAGCTTCCAATTTTTCCTTGGTGAAATGCCTGTCTACCTCCACATGTTTTTTTCCGTCATGTTGGACTGGATTTTCAGAGATACTAATTGCTACTTTGTTGTCACAATAGAGTTGACACTTCTGATTTGGACCAAAACCCATTTCTGTTAACAATTTCCGCAACCACAGAAGTTCAGTTATTCCACTCTTAACACCTCTAAACTCGGCTTCGGCACTAGATATGGCTACCACCTTTTGCTTCTTACTTCGCCAAGTGACAAGGTTACCTCCAACGAAGGTGAAGTATCCAGCAGTGGATCTTCTGTCTATTGGATTTCCAGCCCAATCTGCATTTGTGTACCCATATATTCTCGAGTGCCCCTATTTCCCAAAGAACAATCCATATCCATACGTACCCTTAAGGTATTGTATTATTCTGATAGCAGCTTCCATATAATCTGTCTGTGGATTGTGTATGAACTGACTGACCACTCCGACTATATAGGCGATATCAGGTCTTGTGTGAGAAAGATAGATAAGCTTCCCTACCAGCTGTTCATACTATTCTCGATTTGCAGTTTCAGCCCCCTCAACAATCTGCAAATGATGGTTTACTGCGATAGGAGTATCAACTGGTTTGCAATCAAGCATTCCAGTTTCAGTAAGGAGGTCAAGGGTATACTTATTTTGGCAAATGAAGATCCCTTTAGTTGATCTAAGAACTTCAATGCCAAGGAAGTACTTGAGAGCTCCTAAATCCTTCATCTTGAATTCCAAGAACAGATTCTTCTTCAGGTTATCAATCTCCTCCATTTCACTGCCTGTGATGATCATATCATCCACATAAATGATCAGACAGGTAATGAGACTTTCTCATTTCTTCAAGAATAGTGTATGATCTGAGTTACTCTGCCGAAACCCATAGCTCTTCATAGCCCTGGTAAACCTTCCAAACCAGGCCCTTGGAGATTGTTTGAGTCCATAGAGTGTTTTTTTTCAGTCAACACACTTCCTTCCCTCCAAACTCAGACTCAAAACCCGGTGGGACTTCCATATACACTTCTTTGGTAAATTCTCCATGTAAAAAGGCATTGGTGATATCAAACTGATGAAGTTCCCAATCATTGTTTGCTGCTATCAAGAGTAACACTCTCACTGTATTCATCTTAGCCACTGGAGAGAATGTTTCTGAGTAATCCACTCCATAAGTCTGCGTGTACCCTTTTGTAACCAACCATGCTTTATATCTTTCAACTGATCCGTCAGGTTTTCGTTTGATAGTAAAGACCCACATGTACCCAACTGGTCTTTTCCCTTGTGGCAATTTGCATGTTTCCCATGTTTTATTTCGGGCAAGGGCATCCATCTCTTTTTTCATTGCATCTGTCCACTGTTTTGACTGGAAAGCTTCTTTAACTGTTCTTGGTAGACTCTCTTCTTCATACAGTGCGGTTTGAAATGTTGCTGCTAAGCTTGTGAGATTTCCCTTTGTAACATTCTCAACTTGATATCGGGATTTCCTGGCAACTCTCTCTGTGGAATATCTCTTAGGAGGCACACCCCTATTGCTTCGTAGAGGTAGGACATATTGTCCGATATCTTGTCTCATGGTTTCTGGAGCTTCCTGATTAGGTAACTCAGGACTCTCTGAAATAGACTGATCAGTGCTTAACACAGAACTGGGGTCAATATTAGGATCAGGACTGGATAAATCAGTGTCAACCATAGGATGAGCATCAGTATAAGAATCGTTTACCTCAGATATCAAGTTCGAAAGAGAAGCACTAGCCGGTTCACCTTGCTCGGAGGTCTATACCAACGTTTCAGTAATTATCTCAGCGATACGGTTAACTGTCTCTATTGGAACCACTTCCGGGGAGTTACTTGGGCTTAGTAACCAACTTAGTGGGTAAACTTTATGACTCTTCCCTGACCACTAAGGTGGGTATGATAAAAAAAACTCGGTTTCAAGGAAATCGCAGTTCATAGTAGTAAATATACGACTGGTCTTCGGGTCATAACACCTATAACCTTTTGGTTGATACCATAACCAACAAAGACACACTTAACAGCACAGGGATCTAGTTTTGTGCGTGTGGATTTGGGTAAATGGACAAAAACAGAGCAACCAAATATCCGAGGTTTAAGAGTGAGAGGAACAAGGATATGGGTGAGCTTGGAAAGATACTGAAGACAAGTCTGAAGATCAAGACTTTTGGTAGGTAATCGATTCAGAAGATAGACAGCAGTAGCCATAGCTCCAGGCTAGAACTGAGAAGGGACCCAAGCCTCGATGAGTAAGGCCCGGGTAACCTCAAAGATGATCCGATTTTTTTCACTCTGCTACGCCATTTTGTTCAAGTGTATAAGGATAAGTAGTCTGGTAAATTAATCCGTTATCGTGGAAGAATTTAATAATAGAAGGATTCACAAATTCCCCCTCCCCGTTATCGGACCTGAGGGTCTGGATATTGGTTTTAAACTGGTTCTGAATCATTGTATAGAAATGAGAAAACTTGGAAAAAACTTCTGATTTGTGACGTAAAAAATAAACCTAGGTCATACGTGTGTGATCATCAATGAAAAATAAAAAATACTTAAACCCTTGACCACCTATCATAGGTGCTGGCCCCCAAACATCAGAATGCACAAGAGAAAACATAGAAGATACACGGTTATTACTAGGTTTAAAAGTCTGTCTGTGGCTTTTTGCCAAAACACATGTCTCACAATACAAATCGGAAGAAGAAAATAATTTAGGAAATAAAAGTCGAAGATAACCCGCAGAAGGATACCCAAGACAACGATGCCAAAGCCAAGCAGCCTGGGAAGCAGTTCCGGTAGCGAGCATTACCGTGCCTTTTTGAGTAATTTCATCAACGTAGTACAGACCACGTCGCTCAGTGCCACGTCCAATGATCGCCCCCGTCCTGATATCCTGTAATAAACAAAATGTAGGATGCATTAGCACAGTACAGTTTAGCTCCTTCGTGATGTGACTGATGGATAATAATTTGTGAGACAGTGCATGAACATATAAGAAACTGGAAATGCTGAGAGTAGGTGAAATAGCCACAGTGCCGGCTCCAATTACAGGTGTAATTTCACCACTAGCTGTTTGAACATGGGTTTTATTGGGCTTAGATGGTGCACAAATGTCCGAAGCATCATAGGTCATTGTGTCAGTTGCACCACAGTCAAATATCCAGGCGGGGTTTTTTATTTAATTCGTGAGGTCTACTACTGTTTGTAACACAGGCATATGCTACAACTTTATTAAACACATGAGAAGGCTTAAGAGAGATAGATGGGTCGGGTCCCGACCCAGTACCTTCAAAGTCCAAAGAAGCTCATGCCCTTCTCTCCTCATTCGACCCGCCCCCTTCCGTTGAAACCCCAGTCGCCGTCGCCATTTTTTCATCTCCACCACCACCGCTGTATCGCCCCCACCATTGTTTCTAATCGTAGTGCCGGTGACCTCGGAGTTGCCCACCATGATGGAAGCCTTGCCTCGGTTGTCTTTGGGCGGTTTGTGGTTATCCTCCCACCACTCCGAATAGCCGACCAATCTGAAGCAATTTTTCTTTGTGTGTTTGCTCATTCCACAGTGGGAGCACTTGAGTTTTGATTTATCGATTTTATCCCGGGATGATGAGCCACCGCCATTCTTGGGTTGGCCTGACCTGTGAGGTGGAGGTCGGAACCTTTTTGTCGTCAAGCCGACTGCCTCGCTGTCATGATGGGTTATAAACCCACTGCCGATTCCTTGTTCTGAGATTCCATCAGATTTCGTTCCCCAAAACCCTCGCCGAACTGCTCCTCACTGGAGTAAAGCATACGCCACCTCTGCAGTTGGTAGGGGGTCTAATTTCAGAATATCTCACCTCTTAGGTTCGTATTTTTCATTGATTCCGGCTAAGAGTTGGAACAATCTTGTTTCTGACTGTAGTCACCGGTAAACTCCGATATCTTTTTCACACTCCATTAGATTGGGTTGGCTTTCATCAATCTCTGCCCAAATCCTTTGCAGTGTGCTATAAAAATTTTCAATCGTTCCTTGCCCCTGTTTGATACTGTTGGCTTGAACTGTTATATCAAATATTTGTGCTGAATCTCATTTTACACTGTAGGTGGTTGCTAATCACTTCCACAAACTCTCTGCAGTCTTGTATTGAACATAGTTGCTTGCTAGGGTTGGCTCCATGTTCTGAATGATCCATGAGATCACTGTGAGATCGTTTTGGTACCACTTGTGGTATGTTGGGTCGATGGGTTCGGGGGGAGGAGAATGGCATGTGATGTGATTGAGGCAACCCCTCCCTCCGATGGCTAAGTGCATCATTCGGGACCACAATGAGTAGTTAAACTCATTCAGTTTGATGCTTACTGTCACAGCTTGATTTTGCTTGCTTTCTAAACTTTTTGTTTCTGTTGTGGGTTGGCTAATTTGACGTAGGAAACTTGCTAATTGTTGTGCCAGAATCTCTGTTCCAGGTAGAGATGTCTAGGCGTTCGATGGGCTTTCTTCCTCGCCCGCCATCGTTTTGGGATTAGTTTACTTGGTATATGATGATGCAGAAACAATGGTGATCCTCTAGGATCTCCACTGCTCTGATACCATGTTAGATATAAGATAAAACATGATTGAGAAGATTGGTGGATAGTTGAAGGTTTGGAGAGAATTGATAGTCGAACGATTGAATCTGAAATTGTATTGTATTGTTTGAGTCAACTTTGGTTACAAGGGAAGTACATAAAGAAAAAATTCTACAATTAAGGAAACAAATCCTATACAAGGCACTAATCCTTTAATTAATTTTTGCAGGATTCACGGACGTCTATTTTGGGACCGAGATTGTTGACACAAAATAGATATTGATGGGACCAAAATGGGAGAGTAGCGTGTCCTATGAGACCGAAAGTGAAATTTTCTCACATGTAAAATTCAGTATTTTTGGTATACCTTAAAATTTCTGTATTTTCAATATACCGTGAAAGTTCGTTATATCTTGAAAATTCGGTATGTTCGATATACCGTAAAATATCAATATCAATATCTATTACGGCGTATACCGAAACTTCAGTAGTATATCGAAAGTTTCAGTATGAGAACGGTATGAAATTTTTCGATATCAATATTTGGGTATAGTATATACAGTACGACATGAAATTTTTAATATATCGTACCAACCCACCCTTAAAATTAATGACCTATGGTGGAGTGTATAATGTCTCAAATTCAAATTCTACTGATGACACCGTTAGGTGTTGGACTATCAAGCATGATCTTTCAAGTTTAATTTACCTCTTCTATATATGCAGGCTATTGCACAAGAGCGGGTTTACCTAATTTTTTTTTTTTTTTTTTTTGGTAATTAGCCGCAACTAGGTGCTCGGGTACTATTTTTGTAATTAGCCACGAGCTAGGTTTTGAGGGATCCAAGTTCTACGAATCTACTGAGAAAATGTTGTCTATTTGAACATTATTGTTTAGTAATTTTTTTTACGGGTTATAGTTTTCCATCTAACAGTCTACAAGTCAAAATATGTCAAAAGGTCTCCATAATTAGATTGGGATCTTGAATCGGCTCATACATTCATAGACTAATTTTGTGAAATGTAAAAATTGGATTCAAATAATGCAAATAAGAACAATCGTACTGTTGCTCTTGCTAATTGATGCACTGTTATTTTAACACGTGCACAAAATGAATTTATAAATTCCTTGAATTCACAACCGGAGTAGCCAAGTAAGGGTCGAATCCAGAGAATATAGTACTCCCTCCGTCCCATAATTATAGTCCACTTCCCATTTTCACACAGATTAAGAAATCACATTTAATATGTATTGGAAATATACAATTTACGATAATTATCATATATTGCCCTTATTTTTTACTATATTAATTGCATTCATACTATATTAAATAGGGTTATATTTGTAAAATAATATTTAAATACAATCCCAATTTAGAATAGGACTATAATTTTGGGACATCCCAAAAAGGAATAATGGACTATAATTATGGGACGGAGGGAGTATATGTTTTATCTCCATAGAAAATAGGGGTTGGTATGGTCATGTTGTGAACTAGCTAGCTAGTGAAAAGTAAACTACAAAACTAATTAAAAACAAATCACAAGTAATAATTCTCCTTAAACAGAAATTGGTTACACAAATTCTTATTAAATTTCAAGTAGGGTTGTTTAGGATTTCATCCGGCCTTGTTGTATGTCACTAATTCTATACAAAAAAGGACAAAATATAAATCAATTAAAATCATTTGCATGGCACCTAATCCAGCTAAGTAGAAATTTCTATATATAGGTCAATACGCATATATATATATATATATATAGGGGTGGGGTTATATAAAAATAACCTCTTGTGTGAGAAATGAGAACACATCTCACACCATACATCCATCAAAAATCAAAGGTCCAGATTTGATGAAAAAGGCGGTGGCAATTTTGTAATATCTGAAAAGTTTTTCGCGCGGGGGTATTACTGTAATTTGGTAATTCTTATAAAAATCGCGGAGGATTTGATAACAGATCGTTATGCTAACGAAGTATTATCATAATGCTAACGAAGTATTATAGATATGCTAATTAAAGTTTTCAAATATTGTTGGCGAAAAAAATATTCTAAAAATTAATTATAAACCTAATTCGATTTAATAAATCCTAATTAAATGGAAAAAATCATAATTGGATGAAATAAACCTAATTAGATGAAATAAACATTGATTGGATGTGGTAAACCCTAAATGAGTTGAAAGAAATCATAATAATAATATATTTGTACTACATTAGCATTATAGTTTTGGTTCGTCAGCATTGCGAATACACTATGTTAGCATATGTCAATACTCTATCAACATACGTTATAAATTATAATTGGATATGATAAACCATAATAATCAATTAAGAACTATAAACAAAAAATTAAATTTCAAAAGAATAATGATAATTAGATGGAATAAACCATAATCGAGATTAAATAAATCATAATTGAGATTTAATAAACCCTAATAAATTTATACTATGTTAGCATTATGATAATTCTTTGTTAGCACATCGAATATATTATGTTAGCATATGACAAATGCTTCATTAGCATACGTTCATATGTTATCATAATGCTGACGAAGAATTGTTATATGCTAACGAAAGCATTTACAACCTGGGCACGCGTAAAAAAATTTCTTTTTTATTTTTTGTTCGTATTTTTTCATCCAAACATAGCCTTTCGACATCTTAAATGAAAGAGCATGAAGAGAGCTTTAATTTGATATATTTTTTGTATGCATTGGATTAAAAACGAGGAAGTTATGGTCGATTAAAGTTTTTAAGAATTTATTTTAATTGCTGACATCATCAATTTTAATGGATTTGGACGAAAATAGCCCTCCTTCCTTATTTTTTGCCCTATTATTTACGAAATTGCCACCTTAAATCTCAACCATTAGATAATTAAATTGGATGGTGTGAGATGTGTTCTCATTTCTCACACCAACCATGTGTTCTCATATGATCCATATCCTATATATATATATATATATATATATATATATATATATAGAGTATGGTTCACATGAGAACCAATCCCTATGTGAGAGCTAGCAACTAATCTCAACCACATAATGTTTTAATTTTATTTAAATTTTAAACATCCATAACTTGCTCATTTTTCATTAGATTAACGTAAATTATATATCAAATTAAAGCTCTTTTCGTGCTCTTTCATTTAAGATCCATTGTTCATATGTTTATTCGAGAATATATTTTTTCGTCCATAATAACATGATGTTAAACTCATAATAGCATTACAAAATATTCACGATAACATAGAAGTATACACATAATAGCATGAAAAAATATTCATAACAGCATGAAAAAATATTCATAAAACACATAAATTTTACTCATAATAGCAGTAGTAGTGTTCGTTAATAGTAAGACATTATATGTTCATACTAGCATGTATATATGTTCATATTAGCATGCATATATATATTCATATTAGCATGTATATATGTTCATAATAGCATGATAGTACTCTCATTTTAGCATACGAAATTTATAAGAATAGACAACGGTTTTAAAGTGTTGTCTATATGATTTCCGAAAATTATGCTCAAATATTATAAGTTTGCCACTCTGCCTTTGACCAAACTTAGCCATCTAAATCAAAACAATGGATGAATGAGATGAGTTCCTAGTTCCCACATGGGATATAGGTTCTCATTTGATCCATCCTCTACATATATATATATATATATATATATATATATATAGATAAACTGCAATCGTGTGTTAGAAATGAAAGTTCTATCGATTCAAGACCCAAAATACATGTTGTTGATCTATATATAATCAATTTAATACCTAAATGATGAAATTAAAACTATCAAATTCATGAATTGAAGAGATGAAAACCATCAATTTAAGAATTTCTAGCTTTTATCCAAATGAAATTCGAACTGAACCAAATAGAAAATATTTCGATTAAAAGATGAAATATCATTCTGGAAGAAACGGACATCCACAAATTAGGTGAAAATGGTAATAAAACTATGCATTCAAAAGTTGTCTTGCAATTTCTGTAATGTTTTTATCCGAGCTTCCGCCTTGACTCACTGCTTCAATGGCTAATTCCTTCCATTTCAAGGCACTTGTTCGTATCTCATCGCCTCTATCTCCTTGCAAAACCTCGTATACACGGGCTGCAACCTCCTTCTTCGTCACAATCTCATTCTCATCAGCCTCAGCCCGAACCCCCGTTCGCCATAGATCGACTACCAGCTTGGCAGTCGTGGTTTGATCCGTCCAACGAGGCATGGCCACCATCGGAACTCCCAAACTCAATGCTTCAATAGTCGAGTTCCATCCACAGTGCGTCACAAAACACCCCACGGCCCGATGAGTAAGCACTTCAAGCTGAGTGCACCAATTCACTATTAGGCCTCGTTCCATAATTAGGCCTGATGAGACGAGATCTTGAGGAAGTTTGCTCTGCTCCGTTTCTCTCACTACCCATAAGAAGTTGCATTTGCTTTCCATCAGCCCCCACGCCACTTCCTCCATTTGTTTTTCCGACAAATCGGCTATGCTTCCAAACGACACGTAGACTACGGAACGCTCTTCTTTTTCGTCGAGCCATTTCATGCAAGCAGATTCCATTAATTTGGGCTTGAAGAGGCTAAGGCCATAATCGTAATTTCCCACTAATCTCTTGTCTGTGTACATGGATGGAACAGTCGGCCCTATTGTCCGTATCTCGTATTTCTTTCCCATCCATTGGAGTATCTGTCAGATTATTGTAGTTAATTTTCGTATTTCACTATCAAATTTATGATTTTTATAATATTTATTATAAAATAAAAATTAATTATAACATAAATAATCATAGTCAATATTTATCAGCAAAAAATGAATTAAACAATTATAAAATTAAATTTTGAAATAATAACAAATTATTAATTAAAAACTAAAAATTAAATACTAAAAAATAATTATATATAATAATTGGGTGGATGAACCCTAAAAAAATAATCTTGAAATTAATCTAAATAAAAAAATATAATTGAAAAAAAAAATACAAGAAAAACTCGTAATTTAAAAGTGTAACATGGAGTGTAATACATAATGTGCAACATGAAATCTCACGTGATCGAGATACCATTTCAATTCTTATATTTTTTGTCCTAGTTTTTTTTTTTAACTCTTTTTATTCCAGTTTTAGAAAAATGTCATTTCTAGTCTAATATTACATTTTTAGATCCAACCAAAATGACATCTTTAGTCCCAATGCTAACACTAAACATATATTTTCAGTTAAAAGTTGAGACCAAAAGGTTAAAAAATAAAACTTGGGACAAAAAAAATATAAGAATTGGGATAAGAAGTATTTTGGCTTTATTTTTGCAGACTAAAAGTGAAATTAAACCCAAAATATTTTTTTTAAAAAAATGTGTTACTTCAAAATATTAATTAATTTTGTGGTTAAGGCATTTTTAGAAAAAAGAAGTAGGGGTACGTAAAATCCAATGCTTTTTTTTGCCGCTGCTTTAACTTTTCTTTCTTGTTGTCCAAATCAGATAAGATATTGTGATCTTGTTAGAGATTTGAGAAGTGTAAAAGAATTGTGATCAAGACAAGACAATAATTAAAGAACAACGTACACGCAAATTCTTCTCACTTATTTGTCTCACAACCAGGCTGGATTTAATTAGCTACGAGCCATTTACACTACGGCCGCCTCAAATCTTCGAAAAATTAGCATCACATATATATTCTATAATGATTCATGTAAGGCCTTGTTTACTTTGAGAATATACAATTTGAAAGATAGATAAGTTAGTGGATATAATGACGGATAAATTATATCCCACCTTTTTAATTAGGTGGGATATATATCTAATAAATAAACACCTAAAACTCATTTTATCACGGGTCTTGGACTATCCACTATTTTAATAACATTCAAAGTAAACATACGATAATTTATTAATCCATCCTTATCCATCAAAATAAAATAGGTAAATTATTAACTCTGTATTGTATTGATCTTGCAAGAAGCGGCTAGGTAGTTTTGCTCCTACTAAGGAGGCTCGATCAAGTTTGAGCCATTTAGGTCACATATTATTTTATTTAATTAACTTAATTATGTTGAGTCTAGGTAGTTAGTTTCGACTAATTAGTTAATCATAGATTCTTTTGAGTTGGGGGAGAAAAATTTGTATAAATTAAACCCCAAGACCTATACCTTTAATTATTGAACAAATAATGTACGTACGTACGTACATACCTCGTCCTCAAGCTTGTCGAACGTGTTGAATAATCGCCAATCCGCTTGCTCAAACGTCGAAAATTGCTCCACCACAAGCGTCAACAGAGATGGATAAAAATTATCGCTACACACAAAAGACGGCAAATCTTTGACTCCCAAAAGAGGCATTCCAGGCAGGGAAAACTCGGAGGCGTCGTCCTCGGGTGGAATGACCAAACTGCCCTTGTTGACATGATAAAAAACCGAAGTAACCGTGCAAGGTTGAGTGAAGAGCGTAGCCCCTTTTAGTCCTTTGGCATGAGCAATCTCCAACACCCAAGGAACGCAAGAGTCGTACACAACTGCCCTCAATGTTTTGATATGTTTGACTATGATATCTGGAAGGCCGCTGGTGATGGCAGCTCTGAAACTATGAAAGAATAGTTCGTACACGTCTAGGCCTTCCACTCCATCGGGAGTCCAGTCGGGGACTGTCTCGTAGTTGATCAACAGATTACTCAGAGATTCTGCTCGCCTCTGCAGCCTCGAGCTGAAGGAGACAGTGGTTATTATCGTAACCCCCACGCCTTTCGAGGCTAACCGATTGCAGAGCTGGATCATTGGGTTTATGTGCCCTTGTAGAGGGAAAGGGATGGCAACAATGTGAGTGTTTGTCGCCATATTTTTTTTTTTTTGGTTGGTAGTGTTTTGTGTGATGTAGCTAGCTAGTTTAATTTATACTTTATATAATGTGGTTTTGTTGCAAGAAAGCATGTGATTATGGCCAAAGAGTTTGGAAGTTAATAGGGATTTTGTCTTCTTGGATTTGGAATCGAATAGAAGGGCCGATGAAATGAAAGCTATTTGGCCGATTTCCATATTGAGGACTAGATCACGTGTAGGACGACAGACATATACATGTCATCATCTCGTATTTTGAGATATATCCCGCAATTTACCATCGTAAAACTTAATTAATCTATGATATATCAAGGTAGGAAATCTCACAATATTGTAGAAGTATCATTCGATTGTGATTCATAGCAGAAGTAGCGGGAAAATGTGTTCTATTATTTCATGTAAAATCAAATCCACAAAATGCAGAATTCTATTATTTATACAAGATGATAGCTTGCTTAAGACGCTAAGTAAATCTACGGTAATGGTAGGACTCCATTGATCCAACGGTGTGCATGCTTCTATCCGTGGTCCCAGTTCCTTGAGCTCCAACCTTTTGACACGTGTACATACGGTTAAGACTTCACCATCCTTCACAAGACTCCACGCTGGAGCTGATCATGCTTCTGTTGGTGCTACACACAAATAGCTGGAGCTTAATAATCATTTTAGCAGATATATATATGCATGCATGGGCTGCATGTATGAGCTTCATTCTTAACAAATATTAGTGGTATTCCTCTTATTTTATATAGGTGGGTGAGATGTGGTTTAATCTCTCTACATCCCCTCAAACTCAACTCTTAAAAAAAAATAAAAAATAAAATAAAATCTAAAACCCTTTCCATCTGTTCCGCCAAAAAATTAAAAATAAAAATCGGGTATTTTTAATTTAAACCTATATCCCAATTTCCTTTATCACTTTGAATAAATTTATGAGAATAGTATGCCATCTCCAATTAATTTACAACAATTTTTAAAGCCGCTGAAGTTGTCAAATATTGAGCTACCCGACCCGCGCGGCCGACCCACCCGGGCTACACACATGAAATTGGGTCAGGTCAGGCCATTAATTCACAAGCCCATGCAGGCTGGGCCAAACTCCTATATTTGAATCTAGCCCACCCTAAAATCGGGATGAAAGAGTCTAATGCATTATTGGTGTGACATCTCTGTGTTACATAATTTAATTTATAATTTTATAAAAATTATTTTAAAAATAATAATTAATTATAACATAATGAACCCTAATCAACAATTTTTAACAAAAATTTGAATTAAAATTTATAATTTTAATTATGAAAAAATCAACCATAATAATAAATTATTAATTAAAAATGACAATTAAATACTAACAATAATTATATACCATAATTAAGAAAAAAGAAACCTAATTAAAATTTAAAAAATTAAAATTATAATTTTAATAGTGTAACATGACAATGTCACGCTACTAGTGTCTAGTGCAGATGATTTCATGTGCTTAAAATCATATGCGCTGAAAGTAAACCCGAAATCCTATATTTTTTATGGCATCAATTACAAAATAAGATTTGAGCCGATGAAGTTATCCAGTTTGCCAAATTTCCATTTTAAATTTGACTTTCGTCATATTATGAACCCTTATTTTGCTCTTCCGATCACACAAATCTTGCATATTACTCCTGGATTTTTGCAATCTTTGTTCGGTATTTTATTTTATTAAAAATACTATTCATATGTGTACAAGGTAAATGTAGAAAAATTGTGCTGAGCAAGGTCGTATCCATAAAGAGACTGACTAAATAACCCAACTAAGTACCTAATTAAATTGTTCTACTTTATCTAGAGGACCGAATTAAAAGGTTTTGAAATTTAATTAAACTAAAATGAGTGAAACATATAAAATAAATAGAAAAATAAGAACAGTGAAACTTCAGAGAGGAAGTGGATTCTAGAGAATTATACTTTTATGGATCCTATAAATTCAATTATTTTATTAAACCAAATTTAATTCCTAAATTTGCAGGAGAATCACTAAATTATCTAGACTCTCTCTCTCGAGTAAGTTCTAGACGTAGATTAAATTCTAATTATCATCTCTCAATCTCAAGTTATCATCTAACTCCTAACGGTTCTCAAGATTTATTCTCCTCACGATAACCTACCAATCTATCTCTTGATCTAGCAAGCTCATTTCATATATTTCTAATATGTGAACTAATTATCCTCTCTGGATGATAATCAATTAACTACACAAGTGCATTTATTAGATAGCCGACCTAAGAGAGCAAGAGAACCATATGATTTGGTAGATGGCCCGTTGATTCTAGTTAGCTCGGAGAGTGAAGCTGAAGAAGGAGGGAGCGGGAGCCAAACCGGCGACGAATGGGACGACGACCTCGACTTCTATACTTGACAAGGAAAAAAGGTAAAATAAACTACGAGGATTTTGAATTTTGATTCCAAAGTAAGAAATACGTAAGCAGCTTCATTTGAAGTGTAAGCCCAATTTTCAACTATTTCTTTTCCCCCCTCAATTAGTCAAATTGTTAATTGTAAATTGTAATTTAATGTTAAGTTATAACTTATACATTTGTAATTTCATAAGTTTGATTTGTAATTTGTAATTTTATAATGTCATATTATTTTTCAAATAAACTTGTATTCTTGTAAGATGTAAATTAAAATGTCATCATATAATAATATCAAATAAACTTGTCATTGTCATCCTTTTTAGTTTTTAAATTGTAAATTTATAATTTAGTTAAATTATGTAAATTATAATGTAATAATTGTTAATAGTTCATAAGTTTGAAATTAAAAAAAAAAAGATAAATAAACCGGAAATCGACGGGTAACCGGCACAAACCAACGGAAACACAAACCGCCGGTTGCAGTTTTCAAATCGTAATCGGGATCCTCTACATGGCGGTGTGGTTCCGGTTTATGTTGTCCGGAACCGGCTAACCGCCGGTTTATAACCGGAACCGTGGGCATCTCTATGTCCATCACTTATGGGAATATTGAATTCTGAATTTGTTGAAAAATATCTTCATACTGGTATCCTAAATGATTCTTTACGAATGTTAAGAAATTATTTTCATTTTTGTAGAAATATCAATCTTTAGAGAGATTATTTGACTGTCATTTAATACTTATTAATAATTGTACGTCCAAGGCTCTTGTCATCATGAGATATGCAGCTGGTCTTTGTACATCACTTTGTTTGTTAAGAATTTTCTTTTGATACGCGGTCGTTATGCACCCAAAATAAAACTATTCTTCTGAATGCCCAAATGGGTGTAGTAGGTGGGAATTACATGTCGAATCCTCAGGGAACGGTGTATTCTTCTTTCAACTGTAACTTTTGGGTTTTGAGAGAATAATTGTTTAACTAATCAACTGAAATAAAATGAGTAATCAATAGATAAAAAACGGATTGAGATTATAATTAATAGTGGTACGCCTCATTTCGTTCATTGGTTCAAAAATATCAATTCAAACATCAAACAAACTAGTTATGGAATATCAGAACCCGTTGACGCATTCCTCATTTCTCCTTAAGTGTTATCAAATAAAAGAACCCTTATTATTCAATTTTTTATTAATTAACAATCCACAAGAACCCTTAACAGATTTAATTAATCAATAGCATTATGAATTAGAGAAACCCAGTTATATTACAGGCATACGGACCCGTATGCCCATAATATCCCCATATACCCACTGACAAAGAAAGTCAGCCTTACCACTTATCAAACCGATTAGACAATTACAGATCCATCGAATTCAATTGATTTTAATCCTTAATCAACTAGTTGTATATTGGCCACTACACAATTAATCAATTCAGAATATGAGCTTGCTATCTCGGAGTATAAAAATGTATCAGTGTGTGAATTGTGTAAAAGTAATTAAACCTCCTGATATGGGCATACCAGAATTATTATAATCTCATCCAGGAAAATAACTTAGCCACTCATATTGAACCCAATACAAGTGATAATTATAAAATACGATAAACTTGAATAGAAATAAATAACGATAAAACTAAATAGAGAATTGTCTACAAAATTATCTATCATAACCGGAATGCCTCTTCCAAATGACCTCACAATTTTATATAGGCAAACAATAATTTAAGAGTCATCAAGGCGTATCGTGATTTTTGCTAAGCAATCACCGATTTCTTCATTCAGAATTGATCATTCCCACTTTCATCATCTTTTTATTAATTTATTTCCTTATTCTTCTGATTCTTTCATAAATGTGAATGGTTCCTTCCTTTCTCATATTTTTCCTGCAATAATCATAAAAATAATATGTTAAGTCTCAAATATATAAAAATATAGATAATAAAGATGCAATATTTGTGACTTATCATCTCCCCACACTTAAACTCATTCTTGCCCCAAGTATGAAGAACGGAATGAAAAGAAAAAGAAAGAAAAATAAAACAACGATAATTTTAATTGCCAATCATAAACTTGTGAATCAATTAAATCAAAATAGAGTTATCATCCATCAATCCTCAATCAAAACATTATTGCATTCTCCATCCAATTAGTTAAAACAGTCAAATAGCAATAAGAATCACACATATCTCACAACTCTCAAGTGTTTTAATATTGGGATGTGTTTTCTCTCAACAAAATCATTCCACAAGTTGTTATCAACCATAAGTTTGCAGACGTTCTCTTTTCGCCACCACTATAGACATATGACATGCAATCATCAAAAGGACTTTCTTTTGGTTACAACATGGCTGAGTTAATAGGTAGGAAATAATTTGGAAAGAGGCTAGTGATGAGTGTGATTTTTGCATCATTTATTGAGCTTCACATGATGTATTTTGATGAGTTAAATGTGTGTTTTCATCCCCTTTTGCTTTTTAACCTCCAAATTTAGAAATTTTATTTCTTGTTTGAGTTTTATAGGAAATAGTGGATGCATAAATTAATTCTTGAGTGATTCAATACCATGGAAAGATAGAGGATCGAATTGGGAGCACGCTGCAAGTTGAATCACCTCAATCGGACAAGAAACGAGAGAGAACGAAGCAAAATCGTGAGAGGTGTCGAAGCAGGGGCGGAGACGCGACTGGGGCGCCATCTGCTCACTCGCGCCCGTAGGCGCGACCCAAGTCGCGTCCATTGGCGCGAGCTGCTCACTCGCGCCCGAGGCGCGACCCGATCAATTCGATGAGCGGCGCGACCCGTGCACAGGGGCGGCGCGAGTGGACGTCGACACAGAGGCCCCAAAAGTCAGTTACGGGGCGCGACCCGCGCCAAAAGAAGGAGGCGCGACCTCCGTGGTCGCGCCGTAAACATTTTTTCCCGATTTTTTATCCCTTTTCACCCATTTATTATTTTCTTTAATTTCATTTATTCCCCCACTCTATATAAAAACCCCTCATGGACGAAATTGAGAGGAAGAGAACCTTAGCACCTAAAGGGAGAACCCTCACAACTCAAGCCTCCATTTCTTCCAAATTTCTCCAACACCAAGACCCTTCTTTCCTCTCCCATTTTCACATCTCACCCATCAAATCCCTC
This sequence comes from Perilla frutescens, assembly GCA_026008535.1. NCBI lineage: Eukaryota > Viridiplantae > Streptophyta > Magnoliopsida > Lamiales > Lamiaceae > Perilla > Perilla frutescens. The sequence continues at coordinate 43,886,663 of BRKX01000010.1, read as the reverse complement.
ACCCTAGCTAGGATTTCCACCTAGCTAGGGCAAATAAGGAGCTAGAGGTTGAAGATGGAGCAAAGATGAGAAGAGTCGAACCAAGGAGGAGTCTAGACCCAACTTCCGGGTTGTTTCAAGTTCTTTTCCTTGTTTTTATTTTGATTTCCTTTGAGATAATTTAGTCCTTGCATTTGTATGATGTTAAGCTAGATTGTCTTTTATTTTGGGATTGAGAATATTTTTGTATTTATGCATTTATTTTTCTATTGATTGTTTATGACCATATTTCATTTCTTGTGGTTATGCTATGTATGGGTGTTGGTTAATTGATCACTAATTGACATGATTTTATCTATTGATTCATAAATCGAGAGATGAGTCTCAATAGACGAACCTTAGGCACAAAACACCTTTGTCAATAAATTTGAGAGAATTAAGACTTAGTGTGAGGGCTTGAAATCTTTGGAGCTTTTGATAAATATATGTATAGGATTCGATCGTAGATGGTGAACCTTGCATGTACCCTACAACTTGAGTGTCTCGAGAGAGAGCTTTGGTTGCATTATAGATTGCCCGAGTGAAATTTGACACTAAAATAGACATTCGAAAGGATCGTTAGTGTTAAGTACCCGAAGAAATCAATCCCGAGAGTACCTCTACCTTCATGTTTTCTTCTCCATTTATTTTTCCCGTTTATTTATTGTTTTCTCTAGTTTAGATTAGTTAGTTTCTCTTTTTATTCGTCGTCTAGATAATGATTGAGATTCGATGTCATAGTACACATAATTAGATCTAATTTAGTTTCTGTGGATACGACACTTGCTCACCACTGTCTACACAGCCCCGTCCTCTTGCGGGTTGTGCTAAATTTTGGCCGATCAAGTTTTTGGCGCCGTTTCCGGGGACTAAATGATTTAGTTGTGTTATTATGATAAAGATTACATTGCTAATCTAGACATTGTTTTTTATTTCTTGTTTGTTTGGTTTTGTTTTTGAAGGTTGAGTAAGCACATGGAGTGGGAGGACAAAATGTCGAAGGAATCCGGACGCGGACGTCTTATGTCATCTTGCCTTCCCTAATCATTTGTGAGCTCGTCTAAGGTGAACCACTTCTTTCCTTCAAACTTATTCTCACTTAGTGTCGAATAAGTTTGGGGGAAGGAAGTGTGGTTGTCTTGGATCTCTCCTTCCTTTTTATTTTGGTTGTTTTATTCGTTGCATTGCATATAGGTTGCATTAGTTTGGTTTTGTTTTTATTTTCGTCTTGTTTGTTTGTTTGCACGTTTAAATGCTTTAAATAACTGAAAGTTTTTGGGATCTTAAGTCTTGAGAAATCGTTGAGATCGTATGAGATTTGGATTGATGGCTTTCTTATGATGAAAAAATTTTCATGGATTGTTTTGAATATTTTGGGTATGATTGTGATTTGTTGAAATATGTCTTTGATGGATTTTTGAATTTTTTTTGTGCCTTTGGAATTTGTTGAGCTTGTGAGATTTGGGCCTAAGACTTGGTCTTATTTTATTCTAGTGTGTTTATCATTCATGAATGCTTTCTCTAGAACTTGCTTTTATGTCTTTCTTGAGACCGTGTTGGTGTGCTTTGAAATTAGGAAATGATTAAAGGCCATCCTTGTTAGCCAATTATTCACCCAAATTTCGCATGATCACCAACAAATTCTTTCCCTAGTAGCCACTTTGAGCTTTGAAGCCTTTTTCTTTGTTTGAGCCTTATTAAATCATTGAATAAAAACTTGTGGAGAAGGGAATGAATGGAAAATTGTTGAATGAGTGGGGGATGTTTTGGTTTGAAGGAAAATCATTTTTCTCGAGAAAATTTGTGAAAAAAAAATGAAAGAAAAACAAAAGAAAAATGAAGAGAGAAGTGAATGAAAAAATCAAAAGCTTAAATGAAGACAAAGAAGATGCAAAAATTTGTTGTTGTGGTTGTTAAGGTTGGAAGGAAACTCAAATGAGTTTCACCGAGGAACACAAAAGAAAATTGGGAAGTGAGGCATCAAATATAGTAAGTTGAGATCCAATGTTCCAAACATATTAGTCACTTAGCCAAAATTTCCCACCTTAACCAAAATGCTTACATTACAACCTCTCAAAGACCTTTACGATTCTCATTTCGAGCACGCTTGTTTGTGGTGGAGAGATTAGACTAATTGCAAGCATATGGTAGATTGCATGTCATAAATGATTGTGAGTGCATACACGTCCCATTCTAAACACTTGTGTGTTAGAGAGAACAAAATACCTAGATAGATGACAACTTTCTAAGGCATTGTATTTTTGAATCCATCTTTGGTGTGTTGAAGCATTGAATTTCATACTCAATAAAAAAAAATTGAATATCTGAGGCATGAACCATCTTTACAGATTTCATCATTTCAACATTTTCTCTTCTCTTCATTGTTTGGGGACAAACAAGATTTTAAGCTTGGGGGAGTTGATGAGTATGATTTTTGCATCATTTATTGAGCTTTACATGATGTATTTTGATGAGTTAAATGTGTCTTTTCATCCCCTTTTACTTTTTAACCTCCCAATTTGGAAATTTTGTTTCTTGTTTGAGTTTTATAGGAAATGGTGGATGCATAATTGAATTCTTCAGTAATTCAATACCATGAGAAGATAGAGGATCGAATTGGAAGCATGCTACAAGTTGAATCACCTCAATCGGACAAAAAACGAGAGAGAACGAAGTAAAACCGTGAGAGGTGTCGGAGCAAAGGCGGAGGCGCGACCATAGTCGCGCCCGTAGGCGCGACCCAAGTCGCGTCCATTGGCGCGACCTGCTCACTCGCGCCCGAGGCGCGACCCGATCAACCCGATAAGCGGAGCGACCCGTGCACAGGGGCGGCGCGAGTGGACGTCGACACAGAGGCCCCAAAAGTCAGTTACGGGGCGCGACCCGCGCCAAAACAAGGAGGCGCGACCTCCGTGGTCGTGCCCGTGCACATTTTTTCTCGATTTTTTTATCCCTTTTCACCCATTTTTGATTCACTTTAATTTCATTTATTCCCCCACTCTATATAAAAACCCCCCATGGACGAAATTGAGAGAAAGAGAACCCTAACACCCAAAGGGAGAACCCTCACAACTCAAGCCTCCATTTTCTCCCAAATTTCTCCAACACCAAAACCCTTCTTCCCTTTCCCATTTCACATCTCAACCATCAAATCCCTCACTCTAGCTAGGATTTCCACCTAGTTAGGGTAAATAAGGAGCTAGAGGTTGAAGATGGAGCACAGATGAGAAGAGTCGAACCAAGGAGGAGTCGAGACCCAACTTCCGGGTTGTTTCAAGTTCTTTTCCTTATTTTTATTTTGATTTTCTTTAAGATAATTTAATCCTTGCATTTGTATGATGTTAGGCTAGATTGTCTTTTATTTTGGGATTGGGAATATTTTGGTATTTATGCATTTATTTTTCTATTGATTGTTTATGGACCTATTCATTTCTTGTGGTTATGCTATGTATGGGTGTTGGTTAATTGATCACTAATTGACATGATTTTATCTATTGATTCATAAATCGAGAGATGAGTCTCAATAGACGAACCTTAGGCACAAGACACATTTGTCAATAAATTCGAGAGAATTAAGACTTAGTGTGAGGGCTTGAAATCTTTGGAGCTTTTGATAAATATATGTATAAGATTCGATCGGAGAAGGTGAACCTTGCATGTACCTTATAACTTAAGTGTCTCGAGAGAGAGCTTTGATTGCATTAGAGATTGCCCTAGTGAAATTTGACACCAAAATAGACATTCGATAGGATCGTTAGTGTTAAGTACCCGAAGAAATCAATCTCGAATTAGATCTAATTGTATGTACTATGACATCGGATCTCAATCATTATCTAGACGACAAATAAAAAGAGAAACTAACTAATCTAAACTAGAGAAAGCAATAAATAAACGGGAAAAATAAATGGAGAAGAAAACATGAAGCTAGAGGTACTCTCGGGATTGATTTCTTCGGGTACTTAACACTAACGATCCTATAGAATGTCTATTTTGGTGTCAAATTTTACTAGGGCAATCTCTAATGCAACCAAAGCTCTTTCTCGAGACACTCAAGTTGTAGGGTACATGTAAGGTTCACCGTCTCCGATCGAATCCTATACATATATTTATCAAAAGCTCCAAAGATTTCAAGCCCTCACACTAAGTCTTAATTCTCTCGAATTTATTGACAAAGGTGTCTTGTGCCTAGGGTTCGTCTATTGAGACTCATCTCTCGATTTATGAATCAATAGATAAAATCATGTCAATTAGTGATCAATTAACCAACACCCATACATAGCATAACCACAAGAAATGAAATAGGGCCATAAACCATCAATAGAAAAATAAATGCATAAATACCAAAATATTCTCAATCCCAAAATACAAGACAATCTAGCCTAACATCTTACAAATGCAAGGACTAAATTATCTCAAAGAAAATCAAAATAAAAATAAGGAAAAGAACTTGAAACAACCCGAAAGTTGGGTCTCGACTCCTCCGTGGTTCGACTCTTCTCATCTTTGCTCCATATTCAACCTCTAGCTCCTTATTTACCCTAGCTAGGGTGAGGAATTTGATGGGTGAGATGAGAAAATGGGAGAGGGAAGAAGGGTTTTGGTGTTGGAGAAATTTGGGAGAAAATGGAGGCTTGAGTTGTGAGGGTTCTCCTTTTGGGTGCTAGGGTTCTCTTCCTCTCGATTTCGTCCATGGGGGGTTTTTATATAGAGTGGGGGAATAAATGAAATTAAAGAGAATAAAAAATGGGTGAAAAGGGATAAAAAAATCGAGAAATGTGCACGGGCGCGACCACGGAGGTCGCGCCTCCTTTTTTTTGGCGGGGTCACGCCCCGTAACTGACTTTTGGGACCTCTGTGTCGACGTCCACTCGCGCCGCCCTTGTGCACGGGTCGCGCCGCTCATCGGGTTGATCGGGTCGCGCCTCGGGCGCGAGTGAGCAGCTCGCGCCAATGGACGCGACTTGGGTCGCGCCTACGAGCACGAGTGAGCAGATCATGCCTCTAGGCGCGACTGGGGTGGCGCCTCCACTCCTGCTCCGACACCTCTCACTGTTTTGCTTCGTTCTCTCTCGTTTCTTGTCCGATTGAGGTGATTCAGCTTTCACCGTGCTCCCAACTCGATCCTCAATTTTCCTATGGTATTGAATCACTCAAGAATTCATTTATGCATCCACCATTTCCTATAAAACTCGAACAAGAAACAAAATTTCCAAATTGGGAGGTTAAAAAGCGAAAGGGGATGAAAACACACATTTAACTCGTCAAAATACATCATGTGAAGCTCAATAAATGATGCAAAAATCACACTCATCAGCTAGAATCATAGAAAATTGGCAGAGTTATATGTGAATCAAATCAAAAACCCAACACAATTTTTAATATGCCCAACTGATTTCATATGCCTTATTTTCCCATATGCCCAAATGACTTCATATGCCTTATTTTCCATATACCCAAAATTATACAAAGCCATATATGCCACATTTAAATCTGCATTTCTTTTCCGTTTGGGAACTGAGATGATCAAACTTTTTTTCTTCTCTTTTTTTTTCTTCTTCTTTCAACCGAATATCCAAATGAAATACCCAATGTTTTCGATCTCTTCTAACACTTCGAGAATTTTTTTTCCTCTTTCAAAATAAACATAACTCCACCATATCTACAATTAAGGACAAGTTATATATATTTTTTAATGTGGTTGAGTGATTTTGTAGGTATTTGAACAAATCAGCTCATATAAAGCTCAAAGAGGCTCACAAAATGATAATCAATAACTGGGTAGGCTCTTTAGGCTTTATGTGGCTATAAATAAGAAAAATGTGCCTTTATCATATGAATAGATGCATAATATCAATGTGGTCTTGAACAAGAATGAAAGCAAATTCTAGAGAAAAACAATCTCGGGAAGAAAATCACATTTGAAAAGAATTGAGATTTTAACATGAATTAATCTGTTAAAGCTCAAGTCTCACGGGTTTTTAGCTATTTGATAGTTCATCATACTAATTTTCATGTGAAGAAAAACAAAAATTTCAACCAGTCAATCCATAACCAACCCTAATCTTGATTCAACTAAAATCACAAATTCACAATTTGGCAATTAAATTGACTCAAAATAAAAAAAAAACACAAAAACAAATGAAGTTCTCCCTCCCCACACTTAAAAATTAACATGGTCCTCCATGTTCAAATAAAATAGAGAAAGGAAGAAAATCAAACGACTTGACAAGAAATTAAAATAAAATAAAATAAAGGAAAGAACCATCCTCAAATGGGGTAGAAATAGGAGAAATATTTGAAGCGATCTCCATCCAGTCCTTACGCCGATGATCAGATTCAACCTACAAAAACTTGTGAAAAATTGGAAGAAACGTTTATTGAAAATAAAACAACTAAAATAAAAAATCGACTAAAAAATAAATAAAATTTGGTTGCCTCCCTATAGCGCCTTCATTTATAGTCTTTGGCTAGACAGAAATATGATCAAAATAATTCTCAAATACGAGGTGGAGTGTCTCCACCGTGCCACTTGGTGCGCCATTTAAATGATCTATATGGGCATACTGAAAATATGTTCATGACTTGATCTTGATTGTGGCCCATGTCCATATGATCTGTAAATCTCCATCTCATGGCCAACTCATCTTCATGTGCCCATTTTAGATTTTCGCTCATCATCACAGAGAATGTTGAATCTTCCGAAACGTTCACCTGTCTAAATTCATCAAAAATTCCCAAAAAATTAACATGCTCATAATCAGAAGAAAATTTCATATTGTCAAAAATGTTAAATGTCGCAATTTCCCCATCAAATTCACATGTTAATTTCCCTTGGTCCACATCAATCTTTGTCTTTTCCGTTTTCATGAACGGTCTCCCTAACAAAATAACAAACGAGTTAGAATTTATGACTCCCATGTCCAATATATAAAAATCACCTAGAAATATTAGGTCATCTACTCTTACCAAAACATCCTCAACAATTCCAATGGGATACACATTAGATCGGTCCGCCAATTGAATTATAACTTGAGTTTTCTTTAAAGGACCCAGATCTAATTTCTTATAAATTGATAAAGGCATAACATTAATTGCTACACCCAAATCAAGCATAGCTCTTTCAACTTTTTTATCTCCTATCACACATGGAATTGAGAACATACCCGGATCTTTACATTTCTGGGGCAATTTATGTTATGTTACCGCTGAGACATTTTCTCCAACCAAGAGTCTTGCATTATCTTCTTACTTGATCTTCTTCATGCATAACTCTTTAAGAAACTTAGCATACTTAGGCACTTGGAGGATTGCATCAAGAAGATGAACGTTGATTTCTACCTTTCTAAATACCTTGAGCATGTCTTGATTTTCATCATCTTTCTTCTCCTTTGCAAATCTACCAGGAAAAGGCGGTTTCAGTACAACTTTAGATTTATCAGATTTAGATTTTACCTCAATTTCTGCACTATCATTTTCTAGATTTTCTGATGTGGTGGGCATATCCTCCTGCGTGGGCATATCAGCTTGGTTGGGCATGCTGCTAATCTTCTTGATTGGATCGGGTAACTCTTTGCCACTCCTTAATGTGATGGAACTCACATTCTCCCGCGGATTTATTTCGACCTGAGAAGAAAATTTACCTTTGGAAATAGTTGCCTCCAATCGGGAAATCGCTTGACCCATTTGGATTATTTGCATTCCCATATGATTAAATCCTTCTTGAGTTTCTTGTTGAAACTTCACACTATTTTCTGCCAATTCTGCAACAATTTCTTCTAAAGATCTTCTTGATTTCTCTTGCGGTGCTTGTGCGTGTTGTTGCACCTAATATTGTCCACGTTGTTGAAAACCTTTTTGCGGTATGCCCTGCTGTGCAAACTGCTTGTAACTTAGATTTGGATGATCCTGCCAACGAGAATTATAAGTGTTAGAAAAATGATCATAATATCCTTGCTGTGAATTATAACCTCCAATGGCATTGACTTGTTCAAGATTCTCTTCTTGCAAAGTTTGGCACATGTCTATGGGATGCCCATGAACACTGCATATGCCATATGCCTTGACTTGTTGTGCTGTGCCCATTCCACTAAGCAATTTGTCCAATTTTTCACATAATGTGTCAAATCGTGTATCTTTGGCGGTCTGGACATCGGCCACTTTTCTCGATCCGTCTGCTCCAAATTGTTGTTTGTTGTCTGCAATATTTCCTATCAATGTTATTGCTTCATCTGGAGTCTTGTTCATCAACGCTCCACCACTTGCTGCATCCACCATACTCCTATCACCTGGCTGCAAACCTTCATAAAAATATTGAATCAGTAATAAACTAGGAATTTGGTGTTGTGGGCATTTAGAACACAATTTTTTAAATCGATCCTAATATCTATCAAAAGACTCTCCAAATTCTTGTTTAATTCTACAGATGGCTTTTCTAATTGAAGCTACTCTAGACGCCGAAAAATATTTTTCAAGAAATTTTTATTTCATACTTCTCCAAGTTGTTATAGATCCCGGTGCTAAACTAAACAACCATTCACGTGCATCATCTTGTAAAGATAATGGAAATGCTACAAGCCTAACATATTCAGAATTATCAACATTTTCCTGATTTTGCACAGTAGAACAAGCAAGTTGGAAATCTTGTAAATGCTTATGTGGATCATCTCCAGGATAATCATGGAATTAAGAAAATATATGCATAAAACCAGATTTTAATTGAAAGTTTCCATGAGTTTGGGGAAGTGTTATGAATAGTGGTCCAAAATCCATTTATGGCGGATTAGCCAATTCACGCAAAGTAGCATTGTTCGCAATGTTGGCTGCATTATTCCCTTGATTTTAAGCCATATTGGATTCTGCAGATGATGTTGTATCTTCAAACTCGTGTTCCTCGGCAGATTCAGATATGGGAGTGAGATTGGATATTGAAGAAGTTGCTTACTTTGCCTTTTCTGTTTCTTTCCTTCTTTTCCGTGCAGATTTCTCAACTTCAGGATCAAAGATGAGTTCACCTGTATGAGAAGATCGGGGCATAAACAAAAAATAGACAATTTAAATAATAAAACGAAAGAAAAATTACTATTGTCGTTCCCCGGCAACGGCGCCAATTTTGATACGCGGTCGTCACGCACCCAAAATAAAATTGTTCTTCTGAATGCCCAAATGGGTGTAGTAGGTGGGAAGTACAGGTCTAATCCTCAGGGAACGGTGTATTCTTCTTTCAACTGTAACTTTTGGGGTTTTGAGAGAATAATTGTTTAACTAATCAACTGAAATAAAATGAGTAATCAATATATAAAAAAACGGATTGAGATTATAATTAATAGTGGTACGCCTCATTTTGTTCATTGGTTCAAAAATATCAATTCAAACATCAAACAAACTAGTTATGGAATACCGGAACCCGCTGACGCATTCCTTATTTCTCCTTAAGTGTTGTCAAATAAAAGAGCCTTTATTATTCAATTTTGTATTGATTAACAACCCGCAAGAACCCTTAACAGATTTAATTAATCAATAGCATTATGAATTAGAGAAACCCAGTTATATTAGAGGCATACGGAATATGAACTTGATTGGTTTTAATCCTTAATCAACTAGTTGTATATTGGCCACTACACAATTAATCAATTCAGAATATGAGCTTGCTATCTTGGAGCATAAAAATGTATCAGTGTATGAATTGTGTAAAAGTAATTAAACCTCACGATATGGGTATACCAGAATTATTATAATCTCATCTAGGAAAATAACTTAGCCACTCATATTGAACCCAATACAAGTGATAATTATAAAATATGATAAACTTGAATAGAAATAAACAACGATAAAACTAAATAGAGAATTGTCTACAAAACTGTCTATTAAAACCGGAATGCCTCTTCCAAATGACCTCACAATTTTATATAGGCAAACAATAATTTAAGAGTCATCAAGGCGCATCGTGATTTTTGCTAAGCAATCGCCGATTTCTTCCTTCAGAACCGATCATTCTCCCTTTCATCATCTTTTTATTAATTTATTTCCTTATTCTTCTGATTCTTTCATAAATGTGAAATGTCCTTCCTTTCTCATATTTTTCCTGCAATAATCATAAAAATAATATGTTAAGTCTCAAATATATAAAAATATAGATAATAAAGATGCAATATTTGTGACTTATCATCTTTCTCCTCATTAAGAATAGAAAACTTGAGCTCACTGCTTTTTGTTATGTATTGGACTAGATTCATAGCATGTCGATATTCTTCATAGGTCTTCGTGTTTGATTCATTCTGGGGAAATTGATTTTATTTTCATGCGAACCGTTCATCGATCTTCAAGTAAATCAAGGCAAACTTTTTTAGAGTGATTTTAGTGACATTATTAGTATTAAATTTGTTCTTTATATTGTGTTTTGGTAGCTAGTTTATTATGTTCTGGTTGCTTGTTAATTGCATTTGGGGTGTGTGTGTGTGGTGTATCATTCAATTGTGAATACTAGACTTGTGTGTAATTCATTGCGAACAAATTATATCCATTAGATTTTTTAGATGGAAGATCAAGATTGATTTCATTTCAATTAATGTCTTTTATTTATTTTATTTACAAAAGGTCATATTTGTCAATTAAAAATAATGACAAATCTTATTAAATCATTAATTCAATCACTTGATTCAAGTTGTTTCTATTTCATAACGGCAGTTTTAGTGTAATATTAAAACATTTGTCTTCATTCTATATTGCCATTTTCATTATTCAATATTTACTTCAATGGCACATATACATAATCAACACATAAGAATGAAAATCGAGGTTAAATTATAATTATAATACTTTTTTTTAGGTTTCTCTTAATTCTTTTTCCAATTAAACTGCCAAAAATTTGTGTTGTGATAGCTTTTTTGTATAATTATTATGCATGAATATATTTTTTGTTATATTGTTTGCATTATGGAGTTGTTGTCGGTTTATTTCATCTCTTTTATTTGATTGTTCTATGTTCTTTTACTTTATGTGCATTCTACGGTTGCATTACCATGGAAAACTTTCAATTTTTAAATTTATTTATTTCTTCTTGTAACATGAGAAACTTTCAATTTATAGTTTGTTGTGTTAGTAATTTGTTTTTACTTACGTTTTTCCTAGTATTTCAAATTATATTTTTTTCTCCGTAATTGGTGTGTCGGATTGTGTATGGAAATAGATTAATGTATGTTTTCTGAACAAAATGTATGTAATTTTAGATTGCAATTGTTATCATAATATATTGGCATGCTTTTATTTGATTAGTGTCTGTGTATTATTTTGATGTTTGTATAGATATATTTTTATTTTATGTTGGTGATTTTATTAATATGCGTGTATGTCATTATTACTAATAACTAACAAATAAAAATATTTTGTTGCATTCTTTTATTTTTACAAAATAATAAGTGGACTGGATGTGTCATTTATCTGCTATGTTCATATATTTGATATGATAAAAGCACTATAAATATTGAAAAAAATTCAAAAGTGATAAATAGCATTCATTTAGGAATAATCTGATTAACCCTGTAAGTAAAAAAAATTCGTAGAACATTATCACATAAAACATTACAAAATCTCAAAAAATAATAATAATTATTGTTGAGAATGATGTGTTCCAGATGATGTTATCACTTCGTCTGATAACATCGAAGTCAATGTCATATTTGATGTGTTCCGTCATTCTCGTGACATTGAGTACAACTCTTTGGAAGCTAACCTTATTCTTTTCTAGTATTTAGGATTAATTTATTTTAAATTAATCTCATTATATTGTGATATTTATCACATTTTTATTTTTCACATATTTAGGAATTTATTAGATATTTTATTATGAATTAAATCGTGGATAATGTTTAGTTTTGACTTGTTTAAAATCTATTCCGAATTTGTAGGGGACGTGATGTTCCCACTCTCTCTTGGACACTAACCGTTGAAGGTAAACGTGGGTCACTGGAGTAACTACCAATGTTAGACGATGTTGAAGAACGTGTGCTCCGCAATGCAGAGAGCAGTTATTCAAGTCCACTACAGCAATGAAAAGTGGAAGGTGGTTGATTCAAGTCTAAGTCTCTTGGGTTCGTGGAGCAACTGCTAATACAAGTTGGATAGAGTATTTAAGGTCTCCTTAGACCTTAAAATCATTTGTGCAGGTAGGTTATCACCGTGGTTTATGAGAAGATCTGAATCTTGCATCTAATGTCATCTCGAAGATCCTAGACATTCTCCCCGACATCTGCCTAGCGTTCCGATCAATTGAAGATTAGTTTCAGTTGTGTGTGTGTAGGTTAGATAGTCAAATATTGAGAGTCTAGGATTTAGATTGATGTGTTGTATCTATCTATATATTTAAATAGTGTTTTGTTCGAGAGATTGTTCAAGTGAGTGAAGCTAGGATAGATCTCTTGTATGATGCATGCAATGTTGTCAAGGGAGTGAACCGAGACAACATTTGTATTGTTTTGTATTTCACTTATGTTAGTGAATTTCTCCTTGAGGCAATCACATACCGAAAGTGTGTGATTTGAAACATATTTTGTGCAAAGTGTTATTTATTTTTCCGCTGCGTGTTGAAGGCATAGTAGAAATACTAGCTTCGACATTACTTACAACTTTGCTGTTTACATCAGATTTCCACGAATTTGAGACAACAAATTCTAACAATTATGAACCATTTAAATACCACAAAGTTATATTACATCATCTTATTAAAATTATAACAACACCCACCTACAAATTTAGTGTTATTTTTTGTGACGTCCAAAAACTATTTATAAAATTACGTAAGCTTCCAATAAAAACAGTACAAAAATTAAAAGAAGCAATACTGAAGGCATAAATAGTATCCGACCCTATATTCATTATGCATCATTTCTGTTGTTCCTATATGAATTCTCAAGGGGCATGTGAACATAGATCTTGTGTGTAAATTGTGAATGAATCATATTATTTTGTGAAGATCAATAGTCATTATTAGTTTGGAGTGAATTAAGAAAAATGCTATTATTTTCATTATTGATGCACTTATGGGCAAATATATATTGCTTTCTAAGAGCACCTTCAATGTGATAAAAAAAATATTAAGAAATAATAAATTAAGCATTATGAAACGTAAAAATAGCATAACAATATATTATGTCATCCTTCTCTCCAAATTAAATTACAAGCATCTTAGATGTGAAAAAAAAGCATTACGAAATAACAGCTTAAGCATTTTGAAATGTAAAGTAGCATAGATTTCTCGTAACAATTACTACATAAAATAATTATAAAAAATCAATTAATACTAACCATCTATGTAACAAATCTAATGGATATGATTTATCTTCAAATTACACACTAAACTAATATTCACAAAAGAATAATTCACTTAATTCTCATATTCCTCTTTATGTTGTTAATAAATCTCATTAATCCCCTTAATGTTTTCATTAAATCAAACATTACACATTTACACTATCATAATTTTACTAAACAAAAAATCTCTTCCAATTGTGCTCGAATATTTATGTACGCTATTAGCAAAATCTAAATATGATCTAAAATTATCGTGATTAAACCCAAATTCACATACAAATATATCACATTAGCTACCTAGCAACCAAATAAAGCACAAATAAGAAAAAAAACGTAAATGATTAATAGTTTGGATTTAATTACCTTTACAAATCCCTTTAATCATGTTGTGACCAAAAAAAGAAAAAACAACTGCTTGTACACTTCTACCCTTTCTAGCATCTCTATAATTGATAAAATAGCATACATATTAATTTCATCCCCAATTAATAATATACGTTGATCTTAAAAATAAATGAATATGATTCATTCACAAATTACACCGACGTATGTTCACATACTAAATCTCCCCTATATATATATTCCCCACTAAAAACATGATATAATTTTCTCCCCAAAACAACAAAAAATTTCTGCCAGTTTCCCTTGAGCAAACTTGGGAATAGTCAGCTAATTTTTGTTTCTGGGTTCAAAAGTATTGATAGAAAAATGAGGCCAAAATTAATATAAATTTGACGGAAAATATTACGGTGAAATAAAAAATGATAATATCGAGATCAAAAGTGGAGGGGAGCATGTGATGTGGGACCAAAAATGAATTTTTCTCTAATAAGAATTTATCAAATGAAATTTAATGAATTAGGCAATTTGAAATTTAATGTATTATTATAATTAAACTTTATTAATAAAATTTGCTAACATAAAGCTATGGATCTATGGAACAGGATACTCAATATATATGACGAACCACTAAAAATAACTCTACAAAATATGATTTTTTTTCTTCATACGTACAGACGACACCAAAATCTATTATTAAGAATATCCAAATATGTAATACAATACGGTATCCTCTCTATAAATTGGTTCAGAGATGACTGAGTGTGTAGATTATATATTCATGCAATTTACAATTGATAGATTATATATAGAGGTGACTGAAAACTAAGGAGTACGTACCAGAACCTGCAAACATGAAGGTCAACAAAATTAACAGAAAGTTGATAAAACCACACTCCCCAACTCCTCAAAACCTCAAGAATTACTACATCTCCTTTGTAGATAAGCATATGGGGCCTATGAATTTTGCTGTTGTTCTCTTTTATGATTCGAAACCCCAAAAATACAACCTGCAGTTGGAAGAATCACTGTCAAAAACCCTTGTCCATTTCTACCCTCTTGCCGGAAGATACATCAAGAATGATCACTACGTTGATTGCAACGATGAGGGCGTCGAGTTCATTGAAGCAGAAGCTCTCGACGTTGAGCTCATCGATCTCGTCGCTAAAATCGACACCGACCAACTTAACGATCTCCTTCCAGATCAATATTTCCGAATTTATGAAGCTTCACACGATCCAATCATGTCGATCCAAACCACACATTTCCCGTGTAATGGCCTGGCCATCGCCATCAGCGTTTCTCACCGAGTTTTCGACGCGTCATCGCTGGAGACGTTCATCGCCTCCTGGTCGAACGCCAACAATCCAGATCATAACACGGTCGGATTAACAATCACCCCATCTTTCCATCTTCCCTCGTTGCTACCCTACAAGGATCACGATTTCGGAGTTAGTTCCGATCAGTTTAGCACCGAAGAAGATTACACGATCGTTGTGAAAAGGTTTGTGTTCAACGAGGAGGCATTAACGAGGCTAAGATCGAAAATAAAGCCAATTAGTACTAATGGCTACACGATCTCCCGAGTTCGTGTTGTGTGTGCCGTTATAACCAAAGCCATGATCAACCTCGATCGTGCGAAGCACAGCATAAGCAGAGATTTCGTCATTACACAACCGATTAACATGCGGGAGAGAACAATCCCACCCCAGCCAAAGCATGCTTGTGGGAATTTCTCAATCCCTTCGCTTACACGATGCGTAGCTGCAGAGGAAGCTAAGGAGATTGGAATTCAGGAATTGATTGATGTAATAGGTGAAGATGTTCGAAATTGCATAGCTGATTATGCTGAAATAGTGTCTCCTGATAGAGATGGACGTGACACGATCATAAAGACTATAAATTTGATAAAAGAAGCGTGGATGCTTGGGAAGCATGTCGTAATTTTTAGCGATTGGAGTAAGTTTGGATTCTACGAAGCTGATTTCGGGTTCGGGAAGCCGGTTTGGACCAGCATCGGACCACAACGGCGGTTCAGCGGCACCACTTTGCTAATGAGCGATAGAGAGGGTGATGGGATTGAGGCATGGGTGCATTTGAACCAAGATGACATGCATTTCTTTGAGCAAGATGAGGGTATCAAATTATTTACAACTTAGAATACATTGAAAATGAGTTCGATTTATTGTTTATATTTGTAACCAATATTGTTTGCTCGGTTTAATTTGTCTTTCTTGTCGTTATTGGATGAACTTCATCCAAGAGATCTTACCTACAGCTCCGTTCCTAAATGAGATCTCATGTACGAAAATAAATTTGATAACGTACGATGTTTGATATCGAGGGGTTCTCTTTCTCTATTATAGTTTTCTTGTTACATGTTAAGTGTATATTTGAATATCATGGTTGTAAAAATCAGTCCATGCGTCCGCCTAGGCGCTCGGCGGCCTGGATCCGCAGCGAATATGGTGAAATCGGATGCTTTGGGCGGGCAGACGCAAAGGCGGCACTTAAACGTCTAGGCGGCGATTAGGCGGGCTAGTCGGTGCAGTTAGGCAGCGAGTACTCGGGTTAGGTGGTGAAGTTAGGCCGGATGAAATCCTCTAGTCCGCTTTTGGTGTCTCATTCTATGTCCCACATCAAAACTATGTAGTTTTGATAATTTTCTAATCTACTAAATTTTACACGGCTCATTCAAGCCGAGCCCATGAAAAGATTTTATTTGGTATTCTCTCTCTCTCCAAATCAGAATCGTTATCTCACTCATGCATCCCACGATTTTCTTCCACAATTTTTCTTCTTGCCCTTCTCCATTGACGACTCAATCAGTAATCCTCCGACAACAACATCGGCTTCTCCTATCGACTCCCAATCAGAAATCCTCTAACAACAGCAGCGTTTTCTCCATCGGCGGCTCAATCAAAAATCTTCCCACAACAGCGGCGCCTCTGTTCTTATTCTTCCGCCAATTTTCAACATAATTAGTCAGTTACTTGATTTTTTAACCTGTGTGTTTCGTGTTTGCAAGACCTACTATATTTTTCCGTCAACTCGTAATTTTATGCCGTCGTCAATGGTGTTCTATATATGAATTGTATATGATTGTATGAATCACATATGTTGAATTAGAACTATGATCTTGAGAATAAATTCTCGTAATTTTATGTCATCATCAAGATGCTGTTGCTCTTGCCCGCTATTGCTCCTATTAGCTGAAATTGAAAATAATGTTGATATGGGACAGATCAAATTGCTATTTAGCTTTTGGTTATTCGTGTAAGATTATGATGTGCTGGTATGAAAAAGATTAGTGAAAGTTCGAAAGCCAGAGTACTCATGAATTGACAGGTCCCACATTAGCCTTTCTGCCGGTGCTTGCTTTTGAAAGTGGAACTAGGAGAAATATTCCTAAGTTTGAGGTAAAATATATTTGCACTACATCAAATTTGCTTAGAAGAGAATGTGGTATTCTAGCATGTTATTGTTGGATATGAACATGTAAAGCAAGGGGATGTCCGAACATGGATTGTTTATTGGCATTTAAATCCTGGAATATGAAATTGCTAATTATCTTTTAGCAACATAAAGCTGCAATGATGCTTGTATGTGCCATCTGTTTACTTTAATATTTTCTTTTCATTTATCTCTCATTCTTAAATATCATATTGAGCTAAGGCTGTAGC
The DNA here is from genome assembly GCA_026008535.1 of Perilla frutescens. Taxonomy (NCBI): domain Eukaryota; kingdom Viridiplantae; phylum Streptophyta; class Magnoliopsida; order Lamiales; family Lamiaceae; genus Perilla; species Perilla frutescens. The sequence continues at coordinate 43,869,318 of BRKX01000010.1, read as the reverse complement.
AGTTCAGTCCAAGAAAGACATGCCTGACTTTGATTTTTGAGTTCAGTTCGTAGTCTTGCAGACAGATTTTGATAAAAGGATCTATCCAATTTTCTTTTAGTCAATCATTCTCCCTTTATTTCTATACTTTTTCTCTAGATTTTTTCTTAAAAGCATTCACATGGCCCCAGGTAGCAGAGGAAGAGAAACATATCTTTAGATCATCTATGCTAATGATATTGGATGAATATTGTGCTTTGCCTCATGTGACCAATGCCTCTACCTAACCAACAACATCAAGGTGTGAAGCTCATAATAAATATTTTGTTCTACATTATCTAGTTACAATATATTGGTACCTAAAATCGTTGACAAGAGCTATATGATGTGTTATGAATTTTTTTATGCTTGAGGAAAAGAAGAAATGAATATGTAGCATTTGTATTTCAGCTTAACATATTATAAGTCTAGTTCTTTCTTCACATTGATACTACTTTAGTTCTTGTTAAACTATCATATGTTGCAAATTAAATGGTGCAGGGAAGAACCCCTTTTATACCTAGGTCTGGATCCTCCCCAAAGAGAAGCAACAAACCTGAGTTGAGCGCGCTACTCGTCCATAATGATGTTATAATTTTTACTGTTCTGGAGAGTGATATTCGAGCCTGGTCGCTCTTGACTTCATTTTGTAATGAAAAATTCGCTATATTTAACGTGTTCTTTAGAAATCAACATACACATGAGTTTTGTTTTAATTGTACTATTTTCATATGTTATAACTTTTGAATCTTGTTATTTTTTTACATCCACAAATGTTCAAAAATCATGTAAAGAATGCAGAAAATGACTAATTTTACAAATCCTCTCTTAACTCACTGCAACATGAGTTGATGCATTATTATTCATAATAGTTTTTGCATAAACTAGACTTTGTGCTTGGGGAAACCTGAAAAAAATAATTATTTTTTTAGATGTTGTGCCCATAAAAGCTTCGCTGGTGGTCTTTCTTTTTTAATCTTGTTTTCTCTGTTTAAATAATTCTTTGAATTCAGCCATGTTTCATTTAGACATTTCGTCGAACATCTGGTGTGCATCTCAGAATGCACACTTTGGCTTGTTCGCCCAACCCTTATGCACCAGCAGCACGCCCATGATCTAGCTAGGTCGATCTCTGTCTAGCAACACCATGGACCAACCTTCTCAGCAACAGTTCGCCGAACAACTGGCTCACAACTTCATTACAAACACACCCATAAGATGTTCGACAGAATGCAAGAGTGAAGTTCATCAAATAAACCCACAAAAATTTCAGATTTTTAACTTGCAATCTAAAAAAAATCTAGAATAAATTAATCATTAACTCATGCTATAGTACACAATGAAATATAGGCGAAACCGTGACTCTAATACAACTATCAGGATCAATCAAAGAAACGCAACGGAAATCGGGAGAGTGAACTTATATATATTGTCGAAACATTTAGTTCTTCCAAAATTATCCTAATGCATTGGTACGTCAATAACCAAATACTAATTATATTTGACCAATAAAGATCTTATTAACAAAGATAATGAAATGTGAATTCTCAAATTTCTAAAAATAAAAATAAATAAATAAATAAATATGTCCCGGGTCTCTACTTCATGCTCATTTGTATAAAAAAGACGTCACCAAACCATGTAAATGGACAATCAAATTTGTCATTGGAGGTTGCAGTATAACATCACTACTTCATCATGTTCCATAGATAGTTATTACTTTGCTGAGAGTTGTTTGTCATCATGTAGCCGAAATTGAGTGGTTGATGCGCCTACATAAAAAATAATAATGTAATTACTAAATTACAATTCATATAAAAATAATAATTATATTAATGGTGATATAGAACTTATATAACCAATAATAAGTCAGTCATGCCCATTGAAAATGATGATCCTGCAAAATTTTGTTGACTTGAACTTGCAGAAGCTACCTGTCATCAATAAATAAACTAATAAATCAAGACATAAAACTTCATTGTATTAATCTATGTTTGAAATTGTTATTTTAAATTTAAATTGTACCTGGGCTAGTTGTTCTGACAAAGGATATGAAGAATGGGTTCCATCCATAGAAAAATTACCAACACAAATATCTCTAGGTTGCATGTGATTTGCACACCAATTCTGAAAAATAAAATAAATTAAACAAATGCATTAATAAAACCAGCTTATACCCAACTAAAAGAACAGTTATAAAAAAAAACTATTTTAATTCAATATATCAAAGTAAAAAACTAATTTCAATGAGCCTACACATATTGGAAAGAATATCATTCTATTTATATTCCTATTCAATAAAAAAGCCATGTAGAATAATTTATTTTAAACATAAAGAAATTTAATGAACTAAAAAATATGAATATGCATGACCTCAGCATTGGATGACAAACATGAAGCCGAATTTGTAGCTATTGGTGAAGGCTCGTAGTTTTTCTTCCCAGGTCTTTTTTTTCGAACTTTTTTCTAGGCCACCACTCAATCTTTTCCCCGACATTATTTTCTTTTTGCTTTTTATTCCTTTGATTCCATGAGTGCTGGTATCATGAGTTTGTAACTCACCAATATGTTGGTCACACTCTTCAAATGGTAGTCTAACTTCTAGTTGTTGAACCTTTAATTTTCCACTTTGTAACCTCTCGTCCACCATCTCAGACATCTTCAAAAACCCAGCTTTTATCATTTTGTAAGTATCTTCACTCTCCGTAGCTTTTGTAGCCAGTTGAACATATGATCCACACAATTTTTTATATCTCATGTTTTGAAGTATTTTTGGATCCAAGTGAGTTACGAAATTTGATTCAGTTACTCCAAATAGTCCAACTTTTGCTTGACGAGTCCACCTTTTTAATATGCTTTCACTTAGGATCTTCATGATGTTTTTCAATGTAAATACTTTCAAAATATGAGAACATAAAATTCCAGCAAAATCAAGTTTCTTTCAGCTGCAATAAAATTTTCCACTTGTCGAATCAAATGTAACTGTATGGTGATGACTCTTTCTATGCAGAGTAATCTTATACTTTACAATCACTTCCCCATCATCCAAATATTCTAAACTAGAATCATGTGACTTATACCCCTCCTGTAAAAACCATTTGTATACCTCTGGTGTATAAACACTAGCTGCATGCTTTAAAATTTCAAATGGATAGGTTAAAGATGGAATGGTTATATTTGATTTAAAATCAGCTCTTATCTCATCATATCGACAATCTTCAATAAGTCTTTGGAAGTGATTAAAAAATTCTAAGAACTTGTGCTGATAACTCACATATTTCTTCAGACTACTATTCATGCTTTCACTTTTTTGCCTTATAGTCATATCCGCACAAAATATCTGTCGTCCATAAACCAAAGCCCATTTTTCCTTTAAACCAAACAAACGCCTCAACCAACCATTATCTGCAAGTGCAAACTTACTCAGCATCTTGTTCCATGCATCAATAAACTCTTCATCTTCTTCAAAATCATATACACATGCCCCAAAATCTTTAGCAAAATCTTTGAACTGAGAAAAAACGCCGCTTAAATGGATAGCAACATTTTGATAAATGTGCCAAATACACAAACGGTGATGAGTCTCGGGCCATGTTGAAGCTAAAGCCTTAGCCATTGCTGCATCTTAATTCGTAAGAATAGTTATTGATTTCTTTTCCCGCATAGCTATAGTGAATGTATCAAATAACCACTCAAATGTTAAAGAGGTTTCATCATATAACAATGCAGCTCCAAAAATCACAGTTTTTTTTGTGATGATTCACACCAACAAATAATGCAATTAGACGACCTTCATTGTTCTTTCTGTAAGTTGTATCAAAGCTAACAACGTCGCCAAAATGTGAGTAATCTGTTCTCATCTTCGCATCACACCAAAAAATATTGGTTATCAAATCATCTTCATCTACTTGAATAGCATAAAAAAATATGGATCATTAAGTTGCATTTTATGCAAATACTCCAATACTCCTCCAGTATCCCCACTTTTCACATCTCTTGTTCTTTTTTATCGCAAATAATTTATATAATCTTGAGGAATAAAACCTAAGTTCTCTCTTTTCCCTACATGTCTTGCCATAAGAGCATGAGAGGATTTTGGTAGAATCCCAACATCATTTGCCATTTGTATCTGTAAGGCTGCAGATGAAGTTATCTTCCTGTGACTTCTATGTAAGTGTGTTTTCCTCGGAGTTGAAAGATAGTGGTTGTGCTCTTCAACATATTGAACTACACAAAATTTTCCACCAATCCGTCGTCGAGAACTAACTTTGATTTTAGCATCACAACGGAATCTTGTTTGTGGACGGGCTTTTTAATTTGTACATAAGCATCATGTTTGTCAGGTCTCCTTTCCCCTTGAGCACTACAACAAAAGATCCGATCAACTAATTTACCAAATTTATCGTTATGGCTTTTGCTCCTCCTTATACTAAAACCAACTCGTTTAGCATATGCTAAATAAAATTGATAAGCATCTTCTTCAGTGTCAAACTCCAAACCAATCTTTAGACAATCTTCATCATTGCTCAAACTTTTAAAGTTGAATCCCTCATTTCTATTGAAGCTACTAGTCATATCTAGAGCAACTTTTTCCAATTCTTCAATACCAAATTCAAACTGAGAATCTTCCCTATTCTTCAAAGTGACTATTTGATTTTCATTGAAGTTAATAACCATATTATGATCATCTTCATGTAATTCCCCGTTATCATTTTCAAAATTCAGCTGTCGATAGGATGAATGTCCAGTAGCCATGAAAATGATTGCTTAGATCCTAAAAAATTCAGAAAAAATCATAGTTTGCGGCCATCTTAAAATTTTTAAAAATTAAACAAGATACAGTGGCCTTAAAACTTCGAAGAATTTTACAAGATTCAGAGAGTTCTGGGAAAGTACAATAATGTAAATTAACTATGGATATACACACTTGAAATGTGTACTTAAATATATAGGACACCATGACGACGACATAAAATTACGAATTGACGGAAAAATATAGAAGGTCTTACAAACACAAAATACACAAGTAGATAAAGGACTATGAAGCATCCAAACCTCGACAACCTATGGTCAGCCTTGGTGACAGAGTTTTGGGAGCAATGACATTCCTCCTTCAGGGTAGCAAGAAGATAGTTCCATAAGTCCTGCAACTGTGCAACCACAAGGCTCTGTTGAAGGGATCCCTAAGGATACAGAAACTAATGCAGCTCTTCACTCAGGTAACCTTCCATGTTGAACCGTATATTTTACTTCTTTTGTTATGTTTAAATGTTTTATATGTTTACTATTCAAGGTTGTTGTTGTTAACTTTAGGTTGTAATCTTTGCTGTTCCTGCTCTCTCTGAGCTTTCAAGATATCCTCACTGTCACCGTAGGGTGATGATTTATTCACATTATGTTGTCTATTACTGAAACCAGAAGTAATTAATAAGTATCAGGGTGGTGTTTTCCCAACTTATTTGGTTGTTGTCTAGCTTCTCTTTCATACTTTTTGTAATATTAACTTTTTCCATTCTATTATAATTTCTGGTCCATGGGATTCTAGTGGTGAAAAATAAATAACAAGTACCTCAACTGATTGTGCACTCAGATTACATGAATTGAATTACGTGGGAGACGATGTGACGATACTTGTCTTAATTAGGATTACTAAAGAAAAAGATATTCTAATGTTGCATGGAACTATTGGCAGATTTATTTGATATGCTTCTTACATAGGAAACGTGAAGGAGTATAACTGATGGACACTTTCTTCACACATTGCTTACTTAGGTTTCCCTGAATGATTGGCTTCTCTGAAGTTAGTTTTGTGAATCTTTATCTGTTGTGAGTTAGGTTTCTCAAGTTCGAATGATTCTGGGTTTATTGTGGTTAGTTTAAAAAAATATTATATATGGTATGTGGTTAACTCCTGGATAAATCAAAACTCTGGAGAGAAAGTTGTGACTACGGGGTGTTTTACTGGTGCATACTTTACCTCTAGAATTCTTAGTACTTAACCATACAAAACTAAGGCTGGTGATCTTGATTCTTGAATGCTATTGGATCATATTGAATGAAAAAACAGCTTCCCAAATTTAATATTGCTTTTAGAATCTAAAACAACTAATGGCTCTCTTAGTGGTATCTTATGATGAATGTCCAACAAAAGTACAACTTTATGGTCTTATAATTGTATTAGAAACTTTGCATTGTTAGATTATGCTTTCGTCACTTTTGTTATTCATTTTATAGGAAATTTTGTGAATATTGTGATCAAATAGCTGAGAGGTTATAGTAATCAGGCTCTGACTCCCATTATCTACCTTTCATTTACTTGAATGTGAAGAAGATATGATGTTAAGTTATTTCTTATTGAAACCAATGTTGAAGTGTTGGGACATTCATTCATATGGTGTATGTTTTGTGGGTGGTCAATTGCATGGATGTTATGTTTTAAAAAAACCCAATTAATTTTTGTTGGTTGAGTCCATACCATTCTTTTCAATTCATGAATACTCTGGCTTTCGGACTTTCACTAATCTTTTTCATATCAGCACATCATAATCTTATAGGAATAACCAAAAGCTAAATAGCAATTTGATATGTCCCATATCAGCATTATTTTCTATTTCAGCTAATTGCGGTCTAACATCCTCATTTAGGATTAAATAGGAGCAATAGCGAGCAAGAGCAACAGCATCATGACGACATAAAATTACGAGAATTTATTCTTAAGATCATAGTTCTAATTCAACATATGTGATTCATACAATCATATACAATTCATATATAGAACACCATTGACGATGACATAAAATTACGAGTTGACGGAAAAATATAGTAGGTCTTGCAAACACGAAACACACAGGTTAAAAAATCAACTAACTGACTAATTATGTTGAAATTTGGTGGAAGAATAAGAACAGAGGCACCGCTGTTGTGGGAAGATTTTTGATTGAGCCGCCGATGGAGAAAACGTTGCTGTTGTTGGAGGATTTTTGATTGGGCGTCGATAGGAGAAGACGATGTTGTTGTCGGAGGATTAGTGATTGAGCCGTCAATGGAGAAGAGCGAGAAGAAAAATTGTGGAAGAAAAAAGAGAGAAGAAAATCACGGGATGCATGAGTGAGAGAGCGATTCTGATTTGTAGAGAGAGAGAATACCAAATAAAATCTTTTCATCGGCTCGGCTTGAATGAGCCGTGTAAAATTTAGTAGATTAAAAAATTATCAAAACTACTTAGTTTTGATGTGGGACACAGAATGGGACACCAAAAGCGGACTAGAGGATTTCATCCGAAGCTAGGCGCATTTTTAATTTTTTTTTTAATCTTTTATGTTTTAAATTTTTAATAAATAAAAAACTATAGACGCAAAGCAGCAGACAACCCTAGCTGAGTGTCTGGAACCGCCGACTTGCCATTGCCGCTCGCCACCACTCACTGGCTCATTGTCGGTCTGCCGCAGTCACCTGCCGCCATCGCCTGAGTCGTCTCCCACCCGTCGCGCCAATCGTTAGAAGTAATTTCATTTCTCTACTTTAGTAGTGACTAGCGACTGCAAGTAGGTGTGTAGTGTGGGAAGGAAACTTGGAATTGAATTAGAACTTAGAAGATCTCTAGATAGTAGATACACGTTCTCAACATTAACCCCAAACAACCTCATTTTTCTTGAATTATTCTGAACAGGAGAAACCTCATCTGCAACTTCTTTCCTTTTCTGATCTTTAACCACACTAATCTTGGCAATCTTTGAATCTTGATCACTACTTATAGTTGATAGTTGATATGGTTAATTATATTAATGAAGTGTATGAATGTGTGATAACTGATAAGGCCTAAGGAAGCTTTCCCTTTCGATTGGATTGCTGCAGGTTGGGTAATGAACGTGAATTAATTTGAATATCTAATCTATATATAATATATATTAGTGGTACTGTGAATTACTGAGAATCTAAGACAAGAAATGTATATATAGTGATATACATGTATATTGACAGTTGACACGCACATATACATACGCATGCATTTTTTGATTAATCTAACTCAAACATGGTAGAATTATAGTTAATATATTTTTTTGTGAATTCATATAGTAGGAATATATGGAACTAGCCAGTCAAACTTTTAAAAGATTTATTTTAGTCAGTAACTTTTAAACATATTTTATTTGGCCAGAATTAATATATTACCCCTATATTTATTTTTAACCTATTTCAATTCCCCCACCATTCAGCCACGCGCCATTCACATTTCATATTTTGAAATGAGATTTTGAAAAAATTTCTCTCTCTTCTACATCTCTTCTTCTTCAACACTAATGGAATCTGCAACACTGAAAATTTAAGTGAAGATTTCTCCAGATTCAAGCCACCGACCTCCGAAAATTCAAGTGAAGATCTCTCTCTCCAGATTTCTCCACCAACGAGCCGTCGACTCTAAAAATTCAAGAGAAGAAATAGAAAATCCTTCCCTAATATGTGTATGTTTTAGATCTAATTATTAATAATATTGTTAAATTGTTAGGTTTTTTAAGTTTGATTTGTTGGCAATCCATGACCAAAAATAGCTCCGAGAATCCTGCAAAATCAAATCAGTCAAGATTAGATCCTAATATAGAGTAGTTTCCCTTAAATAATGTTTTAAATCTCTTTATTTACCTCTGCTCTGTAACTATCTTAAACAACACAATATACAGCAATACAAATTGAGTAATTTTGGCTTCCTCAATCTGCATTCTCAAAGTTAACAATCTTTATATTCAATTAATCACGCTCAGACACGGGTTAACATGGTATAGAGCAGTGAGATCCATTCGGATTGCTGTTCTGCTTCATCATTTACCCATCCGAATACTAACCATGGCTGACGGAGGTGACGGCAGCCTAGAGAATACACAGCAGCCTCAGCCAGGGGCCGAGGCTCTAGCACACCAACTGGCTACACTACTCCGACAGTTTAGCCAACCAGCAACCAACAGCAATCAAACCTCAGAACATAGTCAGCATCAAACAGTGACAGTGAGTATCAAACTCAATGAATTCAACTACTCACTATGGTCGAGAATGATGCATCTTGCCATCGGAGGAAGGGGATGCCTCAATCACATCATCGACCACCCTTCTCCTCCCAACCAAACTGATCCCGCATACACAAAGTGGTATCAAAATGATCTAACAGTTATATCATGGATCATTCAATTACTCCTCCTGATCATAGTGTTGATTCTCCTAATGATTCATTTGATTCTTCTTCCGCTGAACACACTGATACCACTAATGCTACCAATGATGCCATTGTAGTGGATTCTGGTACTACTAACCATGATATTTCTGATACTCAGATATAGGATTCCAGGAGGTATGTGTTGCCTCCTATAAGCAATAGGGGAGTCCCTCCAAAGAGGTATTTTCCAGAATGAATTCTCAGAATATCCAGATATCCAGTTGGCAACAACGCTCAAGGAAATCTCACAAAGTTAGCAGCAGCATTTCAGACGACATTATATAAGGAGGAGAGTCCTCCTAGAACTGCCAAAGAAGCTTTTCAGTCAAAACAGTGGACAGAAGTAATGACAAAGGAGATGGATGCCCTTGCCCGGAATAGAACATGGGAAAAATGTGAGTTGCCACAAGGAAAAAAACCGATTGGTTGCAGATGGGTCTTCACAATTAAACGGAAACCCGATGGGTCAATTGAGAGGTACAAAGCTCGGTTAGTTGCGAAAGGGTATACCCAAACCTATGGAGTGGATTATGCTGAGACTTTCTTTCCAGTAGCCAAGATGAGTACAGTCAGGGTCTTACTCTCAGTAGCAATTAACAATAATTGGGGTCTTCACCAATTTGACGTCACCAATGCCTTTTGACATGGAGAGTTGACTCGGGAAGTATATATGGAAGCTCCACCTGGGTTCGAATCTCAGTTTGGAAATAAAGAAGTTTATCGGTTGAAGAAGACGCTCTATGGACTCAAACAGTCACCTAGGGTTTGGTTTGGGAGATTTATCAGCGCTATGAAGACTTATGGTTTTCGGCAAAGTAATTCAGATCATATATTGTTCGTGAAGAGAAGAGGAAGTCTTGTCACCTGTTTGATCATTTATGTGGATGACATGATCATCACAGGTAGCGATATAGAGAAAATCAAGAAGTTGAAGAAAAATCTATTTTTGGAGTTTGAGATGAAGGATCTAGGAGCTCTCAAATATGTCCTAGGAATTGAAGTCCTTAGATCTGCCAAAGGGATCTTCATACGACAGCAAAAGTATACTCTAGGTCTTCTCACTGAGACAGGAATGCTTGAATGCAAACCTGTTGATACTCCTATTGCAGTTAATCACAAACTGCAGATTGTCGAAGGTGCAGAGTTAACAAACAGAGAGCAATATCAACAGCTGGTAGAGAAACTTATCTATCTTTCTAACACTAGACCTGATATAGTATATGCAGTGGGAGTGGTAAGTCAGTTTATGCATAAACCCCAGGTTGATCATATGGAGGCGGCAATCTGAATTGTGCGATATCTTAAAGGCACATATGGGTACGGATTATTTTTTGGAAAACACGGACACACAAAGATATATGGTTACACGGATGCTGATTGGACAGGGAATCCTATGGACTGAAGATCGACTGCAGGGTACTTTACCTTTGTCGGAGGAAATTTGGTCACTTGGAGAAGCAAGAAGCAGAAAGTGGTAGCCCTATCCAGTACTGAAGCTGAATTTAGAGGAGTGAAAAGTGGGTTGACAGAGATTCTATGGCTAAAAAAATTGTTAGTGGAGATCGGCTTTACTCCAGATCGGCCGTGTCAATTATTTTGTAACAATAAAGTTACTATTAGTATTTCTAAAAACCCGGTCCAACATGATCGAATGAAGCATATTGAAGTGGACAGACACTTCATCAAGGAGAAATTAGAAGCCGAGATTGTTCAGTTACCATTTATCAGATCAGAGGACCAGCTGGCAGATATCCTTACCAAAGCTGTGAATTCAAGGAGTTTTTAAAAGGTTCTTGACAAGTTGAGTATTAAAGATCCTACTACTCAACTTAAGGGGGAGTGTTGGCAATCCACGACCAAAAATAGCCCCGAGAATCCTGCAAAATCAAATCAGTCAAGATTAGATCCTAATATATAGTAGTTTCCCTTAAATAATGTTTTGAATCTCTTTATTTATCTCTGCTCTGTAATTATCTTAAACAACACAATATACAGCAATACAAACTGAGTACAATTCGGCTTCCTCAATCTGCATTCTCAAAGTTAGCAATCTTTATATTCAATTAATCATGCTTAGACCACGGGTTAACATGATTTGGGGGAAAATTTGATTCGAAAAAAATTGTTAGATTGTTAGGTGTTGTTTGTTTTTGAAGTTTGAAGTTTTTTTTCTACAAATAATAGACATGCTTTGACAATGAAAGTACTTAAAAATTATCACTAATATAGTTGATGTTTGAAAATTTGGAAAAAATGAAGTATTTCTGCAACTTTTGAAAAATCTGGAAAAATGATGTTCTTAACTGCGCGCGAGCCCTGCGCGCATGCTTGTGGGTGCAGTTAAGAAGAAAATTGCGCGCACCTGAGGTCAAATTATCAATAGTTGTTCTGCCGATGCACATAAATTATCAACCGATGTCATGCCGATAGTCTGCCGATGTGTTCTGCCGATATCTGCGCGCGCGCGCTTACTTTGTGCGTGCATGCTTGTGGGCGCAGTTAAGAAGAAAATCACGCGCACCTGAGTCCAAATTATCAACAGTTGTTCTACAGATGCACAGAAATTATCAACCGATGTCATGACGATAGTCCGCCAATAGTCTGCCGATAATCTGCCAATGTGTTCTGCCGATGTTTGCGCGCGTGCATGCCTTGTGCGCACCGGGTCTTGCGCGCACTCAAGAACATTCCAATGCACAGTTAAGAACAAAATCACTTTTTTTTTGTAAAAGTCGAACTTCAGTGCTCACTGCACTAGCTCGACATGGACGAACTATGATGAGAACTATGGTCCAAGAAATGAAGATCAATGATAAGGATGAACATCGACGATGAAGATGAAGATGAAAAACAGATCTGAAGATAAAGATCGACGATGAAGATGAAGATTGGTAATGAAGATGAAAAATAAATCTGAAGATGAAGATGAAGTTCAAGATCGACGATATTTTAATTCTCTTTCTGAAGATGAAAAGCAGATCTAATGATAAAGATGAAGATAAAAGCAGATCTGATATTTTTTTTATGTCTAAAGGGCATTTTGGTCTAAAGTGGCTTAAAAAAATTTGTTTAAAACTTACTGGCTAAAATAATTTTTTTTAAAGTTTAAGTGGCTAAAATAGTTTTTGCCTCATTCATATATGTACGTTGTTACTGTATAGAGATTATAGTTAATATAGTTTTCACGAATTCATGTGTCAGTGTGTATACTTATATAGAGATATGCTATATATTTAATCAATCAATAGTTACTCTATCTAATATAATTGTGTTGAGAATTGAGATATGCTATATATTGTTCGAATCAATCTGGTGTTTTTGACTTTTGGAGATTTGAACTTTGAATGTTGTTTTGTTTGGAATTTTGGGTGATTTAAATTTTGAATGTTGCTTTGTTTGGAATTTTGGATGATTTGAATTTAAACATTTTGTTTGTAATATTGTGATTTATGAATTTGATAGGATAAAAATAAATAAATCAATAAATAACGCCTAGGCCCCCCTCAGCCGCCCAACTAGCGCCTAACGACTTTTACAACCATGATATTTATAATGTCATCTTATATAATATTACAGTATTCAATATTGGATGGATCCTGATCTATTCTACATTTATGTTCCAACCCATGTCGCATGATCGAATTTATAAGTTTAATATTCACTGAGTTTCATAATAATTTATGTTTTACAACAAAAATTAAGAAGTAAGTGACAAATATACCCTCTTCCCTCTCCACATCTATCAAATTTTATGGGAAAAAATTCATCTATCCAAGGTAAGTTAATATGTATAAGATTTTATAGTATTTTCATAGGATTGAAATTGTGAGAAACAGCGTGAAAATGTATAAGACATCAAATAATTTGAAACAAACCAGAAAGGCTACTAAAATATCAATTATTGTGAAATTTGGGGAGTAATAGATATTACAAAAATAAAAATCAATTATAATATAATCGACCTAGTCACATTCATCAGTAAAAAAATGAAATTTTGACATTTATAAATCATATTTATAAAATAATCAACCATAATAATCATTACTTTGAAAATTAAATATTAAAAAATAAATATAAATCATAATTAGGCAGAATCAACCCTAATTAATATAAAATTAAAACACAATAAAGTAAAATTGATGAAAAATGGAAGAAAAATTCATCGATTCGATAATGGAACATGAGTTGAAACACCCAATATGTGATAGAGGATCCCATGTGATTCAATATACATAAAATTAATGGGCAGGTCATGTGTGCACTGGGTGCACATCAGACGGTCAACGAGTTGATCCGATCAATGCATTGATCAAAAAATCTATCAAAATCAGTATCAATCATAACACTAAAAAGTATCACTCAAAATCCCCAAAAGTATCACATTAATCATTAAAAAGTATTGGCCAGAAATTTTTTTTTTGTCAAAATCAGTATCAATCAAAACATTAAAAAATATCACTCAAGATTCAAAAAGTATTACTTGTATCTCTAAAAAGTATCACATATTTTTGTTGCACTATTTATTGAGCTTGATACAATGTCTTTTGATGAGATAAATGTGCATTTTCATTATCTTTTGCTTTTTAATTAACCTCCCAGTTTGGAACCTTTATTTTTTTTTAGTTTTACAGGAAATATAGGATGAATCAAGGCATTTTTGAGTGATTTAATGCCATGGGAAGATATAGAATCGAATTAAGAACGTTCTGCAAGTTGAATCACCTAAATCGGATAAGAAACGAGAGAGAACAAAGAAAAACTATGAAAAGGTGTCGGTGCATAATCGGAGGCGCGACCAGCAGCACGAGCGGAAGTGCGACCACGGCACTCACGTGTTAGTTTTGAATACTGGAAGACTTGTCTTTGTATACTTTTCTGATGATATGATTATATGAAATGAAAGTTATTGCAGTCACTATTTGCATTTAGATTATGTTCTATAATTGTTCTATGCAATGTTCCATATACTTACATTGTAGATGATATGGTGTGGGGAGTTGACGCGCAGTCATTTCGCGCTCAAAAATAATTTATAACTCCTGTGCCCACAGCGAGCGTAGCCAGCTAATGAGTACGGGTCGATCCCATAGAGAGCTGTTGTGATTCCACCTTCAGGTAACCAATCATAAAAAGGGATTTGGTTTTGTTGTCACTACTGTAAATTAAATCTGCAAAAGAACGTAATGAAGATATCAAATAACAAAGGTTCTGGCATTTGAACTTGAATTTGATTTAATTATGTATCAACTTGTTCACGGGCACAACGATTTTCATACATAATAAATCACCTAGTTATGGAGATCGGATTCCTCTCGGCATCTCCTCATTCATCCTTTCATTATAGACTTAAAAGTGATTTCTTATCAATTTAAATCCTTAATCAGTCACCCACCCCCCGGTTCCCCAAAGAGATGTAAGTGAACAGACAGCAGTGTGCCCTAGACGAACCCAGATCTGTTGTGTTTACCGATTCCTCGTGTGCCCATAACAACCCATTAATTCCCTTATTACTATATGAACGAACACACAATCACGATTCGCCAATTCAATTAATAATGGTGTGCCCTCTTTACCTAACGAGTGATCAGCCACATTGGACATTTCAGGCACACACTCACGTGGAATAAGGCACAAGAATCAACAGAAACCTATCATGCATTACTATGCCCATTTTGGCCTCACGAGTCCAGATTTATATTCAAACCATTTTCGTTGTTCAAACACTAGAATAAGGTGTCTAGCTAAGCATGCTAGACATAATCGAAATTGCAGAAATGAAAGACATAATTGTAAAAGAAACTTACTGAATTTAATATGCAAAAATACTCAACCTAAACGTTGAGTTTGAAAACATAATCCTTATAAACTGAGATTTTACTCTAATTTTGGTACACTTTTGTGTCGAGTTTGAATTGTTTTGGGTGTGTTTCATCTCAGTTTATTTGTGTTTTCATGCATTTAGGAGTTTGGTATTACTTGTTGGAATTGTGCAGGAATTGTCCTTGAAAAGATGGTATTTAAACGAAGTATGGAAGTCCCGGGAAATACACACAAAATAGCAGAGAACCACGGCTAATGTGGCAGCTCGCGAGTGAAGATCCCAGCCTTTGACTGTGAAGTCGCGACAGAGGCTGGGGTGCACAGAACAAACATCGCGACCAGCTCGCGACTCGCGAGCGAGATCACGAATCACCAAGAGGCCATTGACTGTAAGATCGCGACAGAAAGGGGGTTTGGCTTTGCATTATTCACGACCTGGTCGCGAATACCCGAAAGACCCATGAATATTCTGCCATCTAGAGGCCATGTGGAGTCGCGACCGACCTGCTCGGGAGCGAACTCGCGAATTTTAGTGGCGGTGCAACTTGTGGTTTCCTACTTTGGATCAAATTCTTACTTGGTATTTAAGGGTTTCAATGCACGAAAATACATACAATTCCACCTACCCTGAAGTTGCCACCAGAGGTTTGCTGCAGAGAAAAACGGACGCGAAGAACTAGACCAAGGGATTCAAGAGCTTTCAAGATTAGAGACAAATTAATTCTTCCGGGTTTTATTTTCTCTGTTCTTAGGATTGTTCATGTTTTCTTTGTGGATTATTTTGGATATTTATTTTTCCATAGATAGCTAAAACTCTAGTATTCTGGGGTTGGATTATGATTTATTTATGAAGTTCTTTTAATTCATTTTATTTGGTGTCTATGATTTGATTATGTTTTGATTATTCCTGTTTTTCTCTGTATTATTTATCTGATCACTAAATGATGCAATTTGATGTGTTAATCCATAATTCGAGAGATGAGTTTTAACACAAGATCTGGAATAATTAACTGGTTAGTTAATATCACTCGAGAGAGTTGCGATTAATTTAGAAAACAATAAATCTTTGGAACCATTAGGAGTTGCATAATAGGTATTGAATGGAGACGTTAATATTTGTTGTGTGATCTACAATCTAGGCACTTCGAGAGAAGGTTTAGAATACATGAGTGATTGTTCTAGCATGATTTAAATCCCAACATAGACACTAAATGAATTAATTAAGAGAATGGATTAAATAATGAGTATCCAATCCTAGAATGCGTCTTTTTCTCCAGTGTTTGATTTATCTGTGTTGATCTCTGTTGTGGTGATTTATTTTATCTATTATTTTTAGTTTTTAATTAGTTAAATTCAACCATGATTTATAGTCTAGATAACTCACTACAAGAAAAAATGCCATACACCACGGAGATTCTCCATGGTCTATTCATTTTCAGTACCGTTGTATATAGTGGTGTTGTCTATAGTCCCTTTTTACACGATGGAGAATCTCCGTTGTCTATTCTACTATACACAACGGGTAATATACCGTTGTATTTTGCGTAAATACCGTTGTATATTCACATTATATGTAACGGTTTCTTATTATTACTGCTGTGTAATATGTACTTTAGATAACGGTAACATTTCATTTACCGTTGTATAAGATACTTATATGTAATGGTAAATACCGTCGTATTCATGAACTTGACCGTTTTGTATAGTGATTATATGTAACGGTTTGTTCTATTATTACTGTTGTATAATATAATCATACGCAACGGTAATTACCGTTGTAAAAATGAAATTTACCGTTGTATAGTAACAGTATACGTAACATTTTTTTATTTACCGTTGTATATTAATAGTATACGTAACGGTGACATTTTATTACCGTTGTACTTTTTCTACATATACCACGATAATTACTGTTGTAAATAGATATTTTAGTGTTGTGGATAATTATGATAGAAAATGATAATTACTGTTGTGGAAGAATTATAAAAACATTTAAATGTCTATCATCTCTAATATCTAATACAAAACAGCTCCAAAAGAGCTATAATCAAAATCCAAAAAATAATAATTGCAAGTAGTTGCAATGCATCTCGACAATATGCTCCAACAAACCTAGTTGTAGATAGCTAGAAATCCAAAATACCTTGATCTTACAAATGATCGCGTACATGATTCGGCCATTCCACTTGAACTTCATTGATCTCATTTTTAAAATATGGTCTTTTCTAAAGCTACAGAAAAGCAATAAAATGAAAGAAAAAATCACATTTTTATCATGAACTATAAATTGAGTAGTATTTTATGTGGCAGAAACTGCATAGTCTATAAAACTAATCAAATTTAGCTAAATATCACACAATATACCATGCAAAGAATATATTAACACATATTTACCATAGGCCAATTAAATATTTAATGTTGAGTATATAAATAATTCTTGTCGTGGTCATTAGTGACTTGAAGTTATTATATATCCTCAAACCCCATAAATTTACTTAATGGTTAGAAGCACTTAACGTCTCAACTGTAGAACCAACAAATTCCATTGCTTTGTATGTTGAACCAACTACTTAAATTTCACCAATAATCTATAAAATACACAATAAATAAGTGAACAAAAACTACAAGTATCTTAGTTTCAGCAAAGTTAAAGCACTCAATTCAGATTAAAACCATTTGAGTACAACTCACATATAAATAAATTAGGAGCAATCTTAAGCAATTTCTAAGTAAAAATATTTAAGGGACTTAGTACAGCTTACATGGAGGATTTTATTATTTTTAGACATTTCCAACCCCTGACTCTAAACATTAATTCAAGACATTTTAGAGCAGCTTATAAACTTTTCTAAGCATAAATGGCACTTAATTGTAGTTGGGAGTTATTTTTTTAATTAGTGATGTATTAAAATATAAACCTCGAGGACAAATTTGTCATAGTAAGAGAGACTGCATATCCCCATTTTGAAGAAATTATGCAGTTTAACATGTTTTGGAAAGAGCTGTTTTGCAGCAGCAGTCATAAAGAACTCTTAAAGCCGATACCGCAAGTTGTTTGTAGACATTTGAATGACAAGAAAGACAGTCAGTATTATTTTACTCTATTGTCTATATGATTATGATCATATGAAAATTCAAATTGCCAGACAATGCATTTTATCTTCCCGAAAATTGTAGAGATATATTTAGGTCACAAGTTTCTAATTCAAACTCAGTGTCAGGTAAGAGAAACTAGCTAGAATCCTCATACCTTAATTATGGCCCGTGCATCAATTTCATCAATAAAAATGATTGATGGGCCTATTTACCTGCAAAAGAACATAAATAATCAATTAATAAGTTCAAATGACCATCTTTACAAGCTAACAGTTGCTAGATGACTCGCTGAAACTTTAATTGCTATAAAAGTCATTTTACTAAACAATAAGGGTAGGACAAGTTCCTTAATTATCCTGGTGACTCAGTAGTTCCCCAAATCTTTCATTCTGTTCAAGAGAAATAAGAATGTTATTAGGATTTAAAGTGGCAAGCTCCTATTGGATTTTCCAAAACTAAACCCAACGAACTTCAGCCCTAGAAATGATACCAATAAGGTGCAAGATAAAACCACCAAAAATCCAAATATGATTTGTCAAACCAGCAGCCATAATTCATAACAATGTTATACTTGTAATCGTTCAAAAGACTAGAAACAACAAGCTTTTTTGCCAATACTACTTGATTAAATTTTAATGGCTTGGCAGATATAGAGTGAGTAAAGTGCAAGCCATCTCAAACATTATGTTCACTTCAAAATGCTCAATAAAGATGATTTATATGTATTTACATTTCTAAATAAATCTGAACTCTTTTCCTTAGCTGGTGGGATATGGAATCGAGAAAAGTCGGCTACTGGTAATGATCAAAGTCAATGAGAAGTTCAAAGTTGGATGCTAACTTATGTGAATGTCCTTTGTCTTAATTCCCGGCATATACAAATTTTCTTATCCTTATAGTCTTATACTTCTTTTGGCATACAAGCCAGTCACTTTTTATTTTTCTCTTTCTTCAATTATTTCCAGGATAGTACCAAAGCAGTAATGTTGGTCTATATAAGTGAGAAAAGTTAAATTTACCACAAATGAATGTTGTTGTATATCATGTCTGAGCAATTCCTTTAGAATTTGACAAACATCATTTTTATTCTTACCTCAAAGAGTGCAGTTACTAAGTTTTAAGAAGATGGTTAGTTACCTTAAAATAGATAGAGTGACTTCAGGAAGCTGTCAACACTTGAAATTACACCATTAGCAGATAGAATGCATATTGCTCGAGGACCTTGTTGAGAGAATGATATAACCTTCATGGTAACATCCTGTAACCCATATATAGAAAATCATTAATTTCCCGTTCTTCAACTTTCACCTTCACCTCAGAGAATTGGATACAAATGAATTGTTTGAATAAGCAATTTCCAAAGTAGGAATTGGCACATAAGACATGCAAACTTATCTCTACTTGAACAGTGATTGGTCAGAACTTTGAAAGAATGTGAAAAATACAATGTATGGTACAACTGTACAAGTATAATCAAATTAAAGAATCACAAGCAGAGAGAAGAGAGTATTTTGACAATGTACGCAAACGGAGTAAATACTTGATAGACATCCAAACACAATTAATCTAAACAGAAGCTTGTAGTTATACGATATGTAGAAGTATTTATCTATTACTACCTCCGTTTCATAATGTTTGTTGTTTTGTTTTTTTTATCTGGAATTAAGAATTAATTTTGTGGACAAATATACCCATCCCTTATATATGCCATAAAATCTAATTCATCTATATTTTCCTAAAAAATAACAATATTTTCTCTCTTCATATATTATAGGTAAGTTAGAATCAAAAAATCTTGTAGGATTTGAGAGGGTTAAAATTGGGAGAGAGGATGTCAAATTATATAAAACAACAAACATTTTGAAACTAAAAAAAAAACCTTAAACAACAAACATTATGAAACGGAGGTAGTAATTAGGAGTGTTTTATTGCCCTTTACCTCTCCAGCATTGACTGTTGTTATATGAGGTGTAAAATTAGCACCAAATGAACATGAAACCTATTCACCTACAAAATAAAAGATAGCAAAGATCAGCAACTAAGATCTGAAGAATGTTTGCCATTGATGCGCAATCAATTTGCATGCACCTGCTCATAAAACATCTGGTTTGAGTCTGTATCCTCCCCAATTTTTTGGTTTTGGAATTAAGCTTCTGCATGGGACAAGGACTCTTGCAGTTAGGCTGAGAATAAATTTTAAAATATATATATTTTTTATCCAGCAATAAATGGTTAAATATCTTTAAATTCAGCAATGCAGAGTTGTCTATATAGTTTAATCATGCAAGCCACCAGACTGTAAAACTAATCACAAATAGACACTGGTTAAAATTATTATAATGTTGTTATGTGGCTTATCTATTTTAGTAGTTGAGCATTAGATACTAACCCGTTAGAGTACTTAGCCTCTAGCTCTGGTAAAGAAACCGCCTCCTGCCTCTCAAGGATTACAGTGCTCTAGAGAACAAGAAATAGATCATGGTGACTTTTTTCACAGGCATATACATGCAAGACTACATATCTGATATAGGAAGGAGGGGAAAAAAGAAAAAAAATAAGGAAACCTGTTTGCTGACAATTGCTCCAATCTGGCTTCCCTACCATACATGAAATGAAAACTGTCTCCCTTTATAAAAGAGATGGAGACAGATATTCCACATAGATATGTTGCTTCATGGCTGGTGGATGGAATTAGAGCATAAGAGGCACCTGGCGATTTAAGTCATTCCAGTAAAACAGGAGAGCAGCTTGAGAATTTTCTGATATTTGATGAGCTTTTTAGCTTTCATAATTTGTGTACCTATCAGAAGATGGACTGGTCTTGCCTAGCCATGTATATTTTTTGCTTGTGATACTAACAAAATCTTAGAGATAATTAAAAAAACCAATGAAAGCATGGATGCCATATACTTTCAACAGAACACAATATGAAAGATAAATTTAACAAACTAACAAGACATAAATTACATAATATAAAAAATTAATATTAACAAAGATGCCATATAACCTTAATTAACATAGTAAAATGAGCAAGAAGAAAAAGATCTCTGCCAATAAATCCCTACTTTATGCTACTTGACTCTTAAAAATCGAAGTGTTAACATAAACATGCCTTAATTAATAATTATTATAGAAAACAAAGCCGACAAATTAGCAAATACCATCAAAACAAAACTAGCTTTCGTATTTATTTACAAAGGAAACCATTAACACAACTCCTGAATCAACTTATTTACAATTAGTGTATTAGTTCAAATATTAAATCTTTACTGAAAACTCACTATGAATTCACTTTTTTTCCTAAGATGGAAATACTAATAAATGAAAGCAACATTTTACCTCAGCTGGCGAACAAAAAATGAATTTCTTAAGGGAAGAAGTTGTTCAATCAGGCTGCCTTCTCTCATGGACATCATGAATTCCATGTCTTCTAAATCATGTTTTATAAAAGAGAGCTGCACGTGCACTTCAAAATCAAATATTAATTATATTGTTCAAATCAACCATCAAATAGACTTCATCTGTGAAATGGAGTACTAAGTTCTCCACACCACACAAGTTAATCTTATAGTTCAACTAATGAGGACTAATAACTAAAATATGGTTCACTGTTTTCCCTAATAAAGATTATCTTTTGCCATTATGAACGGAACCATACCCCCACCCCACCCCTCTTTTGTCACTTCTACACTCTTGTAATCACAAAATCGGTACTACAACAAGTTGTAAATTCCTCAGCACCATATTTTCATACAGCATTTATGGACATATATATTAGATTCTAGTCAGCGCGCTTCACTATTTTAAATGTAAAGTTTAAAGCTATGAAATTTCTCGATATTCCATCTCGTATTTCACTAACAATATAATAATATAGATTGTAGGCCACATATAATGGATGAAAATAGAAAATTAAAAAAGAAGACGAACCTGCAGTTTAATTTGGGTGAGGATTAGTAAAGGCCCCAAATTTTCCAACACACAGCTGCAAGTAACGCCCAAATGAGAAGCTGGATAGAAGCCATTGAATAAAAAATATACCATACAAAATTTTGGGATGAATCAAGATAAAAAAGTAAAAAAATAAATTTAAAAAATGGTTAAAAGAGATGTGGTTCAGCTCCGTAAGTCTAGATACCAACAAGAGAAGACTATTACCGACTGGGTGGAATACATCGAGACCTCCGTCGATAGGTTTAGCTCCGTAGGGCGAGACCTCCATCGAATTGAGCAAGAGAAAAGGTTAGGGTTGAGCAACATAAAAAGAATAAAACATTGCCGATAGGCGAAACCGTCGTCGACTCCGGCGAGAAGATTTCGTGGGTAGAAGAGAATTAGGGTTATTTTGTTTTCAACTGGATGCGCATACATGGATAGAGCAGGAGCAATGTTTTGGGTTGAATGAGAGAAGAGGATACAACAATGCTGACCGGCAAAACTGCCGACGATTGACTCGACGATCAGAAAGAAGCTTTGCGGGATGAGCACCATTGCGCCAATTTTTTGAGATTTTCTGAAATGAGAGGGATAGAAGTGTAGATCTCTAATATTTTCAAGTTTAATAGGTGTAGGATAATGAAGTCTTATTTTCAATCTTCATTTTAATATTCTGGAAAAAAAATCTCAAATACAACAGTAAATTTAATACCGTTACGTATAATCAGTGTATACACAATAGTGTATGAGTTACCGTTATGTTTATACATAGGGCAACGCACATACGTAACAGTATTTTAAAAAACCGTTATCTTTTTCACATACGTAACGGTAATTCAAAATTACCGTTATGTATCTAGTGTTGTGTATGGCCTTTTTTCTTGTAGTGACTGCGAGGGATTAAATTAGATAACTAGCAGATTAATCATTAAATCCCTGTGGATACGACCGTGTTCACCGCTATCCTATAAGCCTCATTGTACACTTGCAGTTTAGGTGAAAATAAATACCGAACAAGTTTTTGGTGCCGTTGCCGGGGATTTAATTTTTTTTATTTGCTATTATTTAGATTTAATTTCTTGTGTTAATCTAGACATTTTTTTCAGTTTATTTTCATTTAAATATTATAATCTTCTTTTTCTTGTGATTAGGTTGTGTATGCGTACACGATCTCAGGGGGAACCACTTCAAACTTTGGATCCTAAGATTGAAGCCACCCTTCGCCACAAAAACGCAAGAAGAAGGAGAGCAATGGCAGAGCAACAACTAGCAGCTCCTGTTACAGCTGATCAGATGCACCGTATGCAACAGCAGCTAGAGGAAATGCAGCGGCAATTTCAAGAGTAAGAAGCTACCAGGGAAGCAGAGCCGGTACCGATTAATCAGATGTTCACACCGGTGCTTAACCATGGACAAGTTTCCGATCCAGGCATTAATGCCAACAACTTTGAACTGAAGTCGGGAATGGTGGGCATGGTGCAGCAGCATCAATATGGAGGGCTCAAGACTGAGAATCCGAATGCCCACTTGCAACAATTCCTGGAGGTCTGCAGCACAATCAAGATGAACGGGGTGTCAAATGATGTTATACGGCTTCGCCTATTCTCATTCTCACTGAGAGATGCTGCCAAGGATTCGTATCATTCCTTAGACCTCAGTACGGTGGATAGCTGGGAGTGCTTGGCACACAAGTTTCTGCATAAATTCTTTCCTCCCGGTCTGACTCTTAAGCTCAAAGGTGAGATTACTCTGTTTCGCCAGTATGAAGATGAGAATTTATATGAAGCTTGGGAGCGGTTTCGAGAGTTGCTAAGGAAGTGCCCCAATCATGGATTTGGGGTGGATCATCAAGTCTGCATCTTTTACAATGGATGCAACATGGAGGTAAAGAGGCTTCTGGATGCCTCTGCGGGTGGCTCACTGCTGAACAAAGGCCATGATCAAGCTGTGACGATAATTGAAGACATGGCCACCAACAGCTATCAGTGGACTGGGGATCGACCAGTAAGAATATTGAAGAGAGCTGCAGTAGTTGATGATAGTGATCCGATTTCCAAATTGGCAGCTCAGTTGTCCACATTAAATGCTACTATCAATAGTAGATTTGACGCCTGTCTCAGCAGACTGCGAATCCTCTTATGAATCAAGTTGTGGAAGATATGAGCTATATCAATCAGCGAGGGGGCTATGATGGCAACAATTACCGAGGTGGAAATCAATTCTATCAAGGTAATCAATCCAACCTCTCATGTGGAAATCCCAACAGTGCACTGCAGCCCCCTCCTGGCTTCTCTGTAACGAATGGAGTGATCAATGAGGAAAAGAAGCCAAACATGGATGATCTATTGATGGCATTCATGGGGAAGACCGATAAATTCATGGGGGAGTCACAAGCTAGAGTGGAGAAGTTGGAGAATACTGTGGGTGCCATGAGTGTGCAAATGAAGATGTTCGAGAAGCAACTGGGTCAGCTGGCTACAGTTGTAGGAAATCAGCACCAACCGGGACAATTTCCTAGCAACACCACAGTGAATCCCAAGGAACAGTGCAATGCAGTCCATCTGTATACTGAGGTTCCTGCACCTATTATTGCCGCTGCAGCTGTTCCTCCCAAAATGGCTTCTGACAAGCCGGATTCCACCATCAACAGTTCTCCAACGGGCCCTACAGTGATTCCCACAGTGACTATCCCATTCCCACAGAGAACTCTAAAACAGAAGGTTGATGCACAGTTCTTTCGATTTCTGGAGATTTTTAAGAATGTGCAAATCAACGTTTCTTTGGTGGAGGCGCTACAGGATATGCCCAAGTATGCTAAGTTCCTCAAGGATGCTGTGTCCAAGAAGAAGAAGATAGAGAAGTTCGAGATGGTGCATATCCCAGAGAACTGCATGTCCATCATCCAAAGGAAGCTCCCAGCTAAGATGAAGGATCCAGGAAGTTTTACACTTCCCATCACTATTGGGGACAAGATAGATGGTCGAGCACTGTGCGATTTGGGGGCGAGCATCAATTTGATGTTGCTGTCATTTTTCAAGAAGCTGAATTGTGGGCAACTCAAGCCCACAACCATGTGCTTGCAAATGGCTGACCGATCTGTGGTGTATCCCAAGGGAATCCTAGAAGACGTGCTGATAAAGGTGAAGGACTTTATTTTCCCAGTAGACTTTGTGGTGCTGGACATGGAGAAAGATAAAAGCGTCCCTCTCATTTTGGGACGCCCATTTTTACGCACCGCACGAGCCAATTTCGATTTGGACATTGGGATTATAACTCTCCGATTTGAAGATGAACACCTCCAGTTCATGTTTGATTGTGGAAGCATGGAGATGGATGCTCAGGGAAGAGAATGGGGGATACTCATTTTCCCACTTGTGGGAACTTAAGTTCTCGAATTCGTCTGGTTGTCGACGTTAAATGCAGCGCTTGTTGGGAGGCAACCCAATGTGTTTTTTTTAATGTTTCCTTTCATTTCAGTTTTTTTTATTTATATTTTTCACTTCTTTTTCTGAGTTTTACAGGTAAAGAACACTTGGATGTTGTATTTTGGGGGATAGCGAAGCAATCAACTTGTCTTTCGACAAGTTTGGGGGAGGAGGTTGAACCCGAATGGTCATCCACTTGATTTCTGTGAGTGGTCGACGACACCTACATGCATTCTTACAAACTTATTCCATCCCGTGGATTTGAATAAGTTTGGGGGGATGTATGCTTGTGGTGTCTAGACCTTTATTTTATTTTACATGCTTTACGTGTTTAGTTTAGTTTTGTTTTCCGAAAAGTTTGAAAAATTTTGAATTTTGGTCTTGGATTTTACTTGGGATTTTGATGATATATGCTTTATGGTTATGATTTATTACTTATAATTGAGATATTTGATTGGGAATGATTTGAGCATGTATAGCATGATTTGAATGAACATGTGTTTTTGGAGATTTTTGAGCTTTATTTTGGCCAATGTTGAGCTGTGAGATTTTGAGCCTATAAGACTGTTGTCTTAATTTTTGTTCTTGTGTGTTGGTTATCTGTACACTTATTTCTCTAGAACTTGCATGTCGTCTTGCTTGAGATTGAGTTGTTATGCTTGAAAATAGGAAATGATAATAGACCATCTTTTCTTTACCCATGATATCTCATACACTGTCCTAAATTCATTTAATTCATTTGTGAGCCCTATTGTGCCTAAATTGCCTTTTCTTTGGAAGCCTATTGAGGATGTCATTTCTTGATTCTTGTGGAGAAATAGGAAGAAGGGTAAGGAATTTTGGAGTTGGGATGAAGAAGAAAAAAATAGAGATAATTGGTGATTTTTGCTGGTGCACAAAAAAAAAAGAAAAAAAAGTGTTATGTGAGTGTTGAAAAAAAAAATTGAAAAGAGCAATAAAAAGTAAAAAATATGAAAAGTGCCAATGAAAAGATATAAGGAAATGAAAAGATATAAGGAAAAGAGACCAAAGGTCCATGAATTGAAAGAAAAAAATATGGATGACTTAAGGTCGTGTATGAGGAAGTTGGAAAAATTCCAACTAGTGTTTGAATGTGATAAGTAGTGGGGAATAGAAAGTAAAAGTGGTGGATTGTGTTGCAATTGTTGAGTCACTTTAGCCAAATATTCCTAGCCTTAACCCAAGCCTACATTACAACCTTAATAAAGTCCTATTTGATCTTAATTTTGAGCACATTTGTTTGTCAGTGGAGAGCTTAGATTGCATGCAAGCCTATGGTAGATCAAGTGTATAGTTCAATGTTTCGATGAGTGCTTACCCTTATTTTAACACACTTTGAGTGTTTGAGCGAAACACACACCGGTGAGGATCATTAGCCTGATATTTGCTCATTGAAATCTATCGCATGTGTTCATGATTTGAGTGTTTTGCTTGTTCTTGTCATTTCCCCGATTAGATTTTCGAGATTGTAGATGCTAGATTATAAATTGTGGAGTTATGTATTGTTTGAATTCCATGTTTGGTCTTGTTCTTTGTTTGAGGACAAACAAACTTCTAAGTTTGGGAAAGTTGATAAACTGAGATTTTACACTAATTTTGGTATACTTTTGTGTCGAGTTTGAATTGTTTTTGGTGTGTTTCATCTCAGTTTATTTGTGTTTTCATGTATTTGGGAGTTTGGTATTACTTGTTGGAATTGTCCTTGAAAAGATGGTATTTAAATGAAGTATGGAAGTTTCAGGAAATATACGCAAAACAGCTAAGAACCGCGGCAGATGTGGCAACACGCGAGTGAAGATCCCGGCCTTCGACTGTGAAGTCGCGACAGAGGCTGGGGTGCACAGAACAAAAATCGCGACCAGCTCGCGACTCGCGAGCGAGATCGTGAATCACCAAGAGGCCATTGACTGTAAGATCGCGACAGAAAGGGGGTTTGGCTTTGCATTATTCGCGACCTGGTCGCGAATACCCGAAGGACCCGCGAATATTCTACCATCTGGAGGCCATGTGGAGTCGCGACCCGAGTCACGATCGACCTGCTCGGGAGCGAACTCACGAATTTTAGTGGCGGTGCAGCTTCTGGTTTCCTACTTTGGATCAAATTCTTACTTGGTATTTAAGGGTTTCAATGCACGAAAATACATACAATTCCACCTATCCCAAAGTTGCCACCAGAGGTCTGCTGCAGAGAAAAACAGATGCGAAGAACTAGACCAAGGGATTCAAGAGCTTTCAAGATTAGAGACAAATTAATTCTTCCAGGTTTTATTTTCTCTGTTCTTAGGATTGTTCATGTTTTCCTTGTGGATTATTTTGGATATTTATTTTTTCATGGATAGCTAAAACCCTAGTATTCTGGGGTTGGATTATGATTTATTTATGAAGTTCTTTTAATTCATTTTATTTGGTGTCTATGATTTGATTATGTTTTGATTATTCCTGCTTTTCTCTGTATTATTTATCTGATCACTAAATGATACAATTTGATGTGTTAATCCATAATTCGAGAGATGAGTTTTAACACAAGATCTGGAATAATTAACTGGTTAGTCAATATCACTCGAGAGAGTTGCGATTAATTTAG
The DNA here is from genome assembly GCA_026008535.1 of Perilla frutescens. NCBI lineage: Eukaryota > Viridiplantae > Streptophyta > Magnoliopsida > Lamiales > Lamiaceae > Perilla > Perilla frutescens. The sequence goes on along the minus strand of BRKX01000010.1, from coordinate 43,841,213 downwards.
AGAACAATAAATCTTTGGAACCATTAGGAGTTGCATAATAGGTATTGAACGGAGACGTTAATATTTGTTGTGTGATCTACAATCTAGGCACTTCGAGAGAAGGTTTAGAATACATGAGTGATTGTTCTAGCATGATTTAAATACCAACATAGACACTAAATGAATTAATTAAGAGAATGGATTAAATAATGAGTATCCAATCCTAGAATGCGTCTTTTTCTCCATTGTTTGATTTATCTGTGTTGATCTCTGTTGTGGTGATTTATTTTATCTATTATTTTTAGTTTTTAATTAGTTAAATTCAACCATGATTTATAGTCTAGATAACTGCGAGGGATTAAATTAGATAACTAGCAGATTAATCATTAAATCCCTATGGATACGACCTTGTTCACCGCTATCCTATAAGCCTCGCTTTATACTTGCAATTTAGGTGAAAATAAATACCGAACAAATCCTAAGTCCCAAAGGCTTAAGGCCAATGGATTGTTTCTTGCTAAAAAGCAGCATACGAAAATGAAAGTGCAAGAAAGTAAAATTGTAGCAATGTTTCTGACTGCCAAAGCTTGTGTTTCCAGAAATTAAAATAGCTTTAAATAGTTACATTTCTGAATTAGAGATCCCCCAACATGCTGGGGTCTTCACTGATTTTTCGGAACTGGTGTGCCCTCTCTGATCTGAATGGATAAGCATAAGTTGACCAAATCCCTATTTTTTAGGGATTGGGCTTATCTCTTCTTTGCAACGCCTTTAAGAGTCCAGTCCACCTCCAACTCTTCTTCAGATAATGTAGCTATCTTTCTCATCTCTCTCCTCCAACTGAATCCGGGTTTCTCACAATCGCCCTAGCTCAGCCCATTGTTTGTCAAGTCTGCATGAGCAAAGTGGGCACGACATCATATAGTCAGCCTCATCCATCTCTGATATGCTCATTCCGCCACCCGAATGTAGTATGAGTGCTGAAAGAAGTCCACTGTGCCTTGGACTGAATATTTAGCTTGGATTTTGCTTGAATAACTGGGCATAAAATGCCTTTTTTCACCAGACTTGACCTCCGCAATGCCATATGACCTCATCTTGGTTCTTTTTGACTCAAAACACACTAAAAAGGACATTTATAACGAAAAAAATGCCCATAAAACACGAAATAAATAGACTTATCAGGAGTCACATGGTAAGATCATATCATTAGAATCTTGTAATGTATTAAAGAGCTCACAGCTTACATGATCCTGAACACACCATCGGTACACCGTAGAATAATCTGATAAATTAGTTTATCTTGACTAACTAATTATTCTAGTATACTCGTTAGTCTATTGAGGACGATCACGATAGGATACTATTCTCTGTCTTTGACCCAGTTACTGAGAGAATAAAGATCCACAGAGTTCGGGTTCTGAACTCATGTGATATTGGCGAGCATATGTGTGTATTGTTTGTTACTTTGATTTATCAATAGGTGAGATCTTTTCGTAGATCGAATTCGATATCTTGGGTAATAACAATGTATACATGATGTCTCGAGAAGTATGCATGAGCACCGTGTCCTGGTGCGCCAGGTTGATGATCTTCTCTTGAGGAAACGCAAGTTCATGTTGAAACCCTGCAGGTGAAATTTATTCCTTACATGATAAAGCTTGTGTGGTACTACTCAAGGTTTTAGATGTTAATTAATTATAGCTATCAGAGGCTGACATAATTAATTAATGAACATTATATCTTAAACACGGGGAATGGCTAGACTAAAGGAGAAAGCATATTCGTAAATATGTATTAAATTGGTAGGTCAGTTTTACTTCTTTAGTGGAATAAAAGTAAAACTTAATTTATTTAATTATATCCTAACTTTATTGGATATTGGATATTAAATAAATTAGTGGGCCAATTTAATATTCTTCTAGATCCCTGTTGTAGCTCAATTGACTGATAGTGGACTGGATATTGAACTTGAGATAAAGGCCCAAATCCAGTAGGGTTGGGAAACTGTATTTTCGCCCACCTCCCTATATAAAGGAGGGAGGGGGATGAAAATTTGATGATTAGAAATCAGCCCCTCTTTGTCTCTCAAAGTTATCCACAGATTTCACAACTCTATCTAGTAGATTTTAGCCCACTCTGAATCTAGATACAGTCCGAGAATACAACAGAAGATCTTGGATTAGAATCTGCAGGTGGACGATTTTGAGGTGTAGGTGGCTCCAATTACAGTGTTCATTCAACATCAAGATTAGATCTTTAATCTCGTCCACAGACCGTCTATCGATTTGTAAGTAGATTCGTTTCTATGTTTACACTTTATTAGATTCGAATCTGCTATGCATGCTTTTTCTGTTAGACTGTGATAAACATGCATGTGACATAAAATTATGATTTGCATGAACATGGATTAATGAACAACCAAATGATCATGCGGTGGTTTAATTCGAAAATACCCCAACTAGTATCAGAGCAGATTTTGGCACTGTTCTAGGATTAATCCGGGCATAAATCTCAAACTACATATTAAATTTGATGATAAATTTATGTTGTTTAATTTTCAGATTTAATTGTCATGCGTTTCGGTTTTTATGGTATTCAAAACTTAGATGAATTTTTTATGACATTCAAAAATTCTAGTTTTGATGTATGTGAATTTTTAGCCATCATGTAATAAAGATTTGGGATGATATTTGATGTTCTTCAAATTTCCAGATTTTTATTTCATGGGGTTCGAAAATTTGGAGATCAAATTTTTGAATTTGATGTGTTAAAAATTCCCTAATTTGAGCTATGAATTTTCGTCCACTATGATTAAATTTGGATGGATTTTTTATCAACATCAAAATTTCCAGATTTAATTTGGATAAGATTCGAAATTTTTGGTGATTAGAATTGGATTTGGTGATTTTTTATGTTTATCAAAAGTTACAAAATTCTAATCTAGATAAGTTTGAAAATAGAATTTTAAATTTTGTAATTTTCAAGTAGATAAAAATTTCCAGATTTTTTATTCTTGTCATTTTCGAAACTTGTGATTTTTATTTGGAATAGTTTTTTGATTAATGTCAAAATTTCCAAATACGTTGTTTAAGTGTAATTTTCGATTTTAATAATTTGATTTGGAGAAGATTTTGATTAAAATCAAATTTTCAGATTTAATTATTAGAGTGGATCAAAAATTATGGAGATTAGATTAAGATTTGATATTATTTGATGTATATCCTAGTTTACCTAATTTTAATCTAGATAGATTTGAAAATATAATTTTAAATTTGAAAGAATTTGAAGTGGATCAAATTTCCAGATTTATTATTTGGATATTTTCGAAAATCTATGTAATTAAAATTGGATAAGGTGATTTTGGATATATACAAATAATTATCAAAATCCAATTGTGACAAGAATTTAATTTTGGATAGGTTTTGGAAGATTTTGAAGTGGATCAAATCTTCAAACCTTATCCTTAAAGATTTAGATTCTTATGGATAATAGTTGGATTAGATTTTTGATTTATGTCAAGATATCCAATTATTATTTAATTAGGGTGGCTTGAAAATATTAAATAAATTTGGTGGATAATTTTAAATAATTTTCAGATTTATTTTGTAATTATTTTCGAAATATACAAGTTATGAATTGGTGGATAATTATTTTAATTTCCAATTTTTATCTTGTGGATAATATCGAATTAATTAATTTTATTAATTGTTTATTTGATTATTATTTAATATTCATGCATAGATATGGATTAAAATCACGTAGCCACCGGCATACGGCCAACATTCATTCAACATAAACATACATCACATAAAATAAAGGAGCCATGATAGTTGGTAAACCTGCAAACAAACACAGTCTACAAATCCAACAATCATATATTATATTGATTCACATAAAATAACATATGAATCCATGGATTAGGTCTATGTTTTATTTTACGTTGTTTTAATGTAATAGACATAAAGCTGTTAGACCGAGTTTTTGAGTTGTAATTTTTATTCTAGCAATATTAGATTTTTCCTTTTGGAATAGATAGTTTATATTGAATAAAGATCGGAGATCAACTCAAAGAAAGAAAGTGGTTCAGCACCAAAAAGGAAGGTTCACCGGTTCACGTCCCGAAACCCTAAAATGGAGCTGGAGTTTTCGGCGAGGCGCGGTGAAAGGGGCGGCGATCCAAGCCCTGTTCCGGAGCTGAATTTCCTATTTTATCTCATCAATCAACATGAGATATAAGTCATGATAGTTGGAATATTACTGTTGCTTATTATGTTGAAGCATGCAATGGATGTTTATCATTTTATGTGATGTTTGCATGTTCGATAATGGGATAAAATGAAACCTCAAACATAAATAACTAAGTGGGAGAGATTCATACCAAAGTATGTAGAAATATCATACGGTCTCCATTAAAATCTGGTTTAATTGAGAAGTGATGGGCATGCACGTTGACATCGGTCTTCCTCCATATCGGATGTGTCATATCATAGATTTCTCTAGAAATTAAATCTCCTAAATGGATAGCTGTAGAACACTGTTAGAACTAACTGACTCCTCCATCTGGAGCAGTTAAATTCGAATGGTGCTCTTGGTGCAAAGATAATGGTGTGTACACTTAGATGTAATTTATTGATAAACATCCACACGATCGTGGCTTATCATTTAGACGATTACAGGACCGTGTTTATAATCCGACTATTAATTTGCTTGTTGTAAGGAAACTCAACTATAGGCAAATTAAAGGTTTAACCTATTTAAAAATGAATTTTATAAACGTCCACACTATCGTGGCTTATAAAAGATGTTTTTAAAGTGTCGGTGGAAAAGTATATAATTTTTGTGAGGTTTTCAATTATATACTGTTTATCCTAAATGTGTTTTGTGACTGTACTGCATGTTTTAATTTCAATTATTTCATATCATCAATGGCACTCTCCAATCTGTCCTCAATCCTCAAAGAAAACAAACTTGTCGGTGAAAACTACAATGACTGGCTTCGTAACCTTAACTTAGTTCTTGTTGCCGAGGGACACAAGTTTGTACTTGATGAGGTTTGTCCTCCATAGCCAGATGAGGGTTCTGACGAAGCCTAAAAGGTTGCATATGATAAGTGGGTTAGGTCTAATGAGATAGTGCGCTGTTAGATCTTTGCATCTATGTCAAGTGTGTTGCAACATCAGCATGAGCCTATGAAAACTGCTTATGATATCATGTACAACCTTAGGTAGCTATTCGGTCATCAGAACCGCTCAGCATGCCATTTGGCAATGAAGAAGCTAATGGATGCGAGAATGTCTGACTTTACACCTGTTAGGGATCATGTTCTCACGATGATGGGGTATTTATCTGAGATCGAGACCTTGGGTGGAGAGCTAGATGGCGATTCTTAAATCGACATTGTTTTTCATAACTTGTCCTCAAAGTTTGAGCAGTTCAGGCTAAATTTTAACATGATTAAAAGGGATGTCAGCCTGACTGAACTGCTCATAGATCTTCAGGTGGCTGAATTGCTCCAAAAGAGCAATCATGAGGTCCACATAGCTGAAAAAGGAGCGTCTTCTTTTGGTGGAAAAAGGAAGAGGAGAAACGTACCTAAAAAGGCTGCAGATGAGGCGCCTAAGGCAAAGAAGCCAAAGGCGAAGATTCCTCCAGAGGAATTCAAGACTAAGACTAAATGCTTCAAGTGCAGCCAACCAGGTCACTGGAAGGTGGCATGTCCTAACAAGAAGAAGAAGAAGAAGAGAGGTACATCTCACACTCTAGCTGTAGAAACATGTTTAGCAACTTGTTCTATCCAGTCATGAGTAGTAGATACTGGAGCTACTGATCATGTTTGCATGTCTTTACAGGGGTTCCTGGTAAAAAAATAGATGAGTGAGGATGAGATCACCATCTACATGGGTAATGCTACGAGAGTGGCGGCTGTTGCAGTGGGAGATGTTATTTTATCTTTCAGTAGTGATAGAACTTTGGTTTTGAAAGATTGTCTTTATATGTCTGGTTTTAGGCGAAACTTGGTTTCAGTGTCTAAATTGATTATGGATGGATATTCTGTTTCTTTTGATAACAAAGTAGTTATCTTTAGTGGTAAATATTTTATCTGTTCTGGCACATTGGATGGACACTTATACTTTCTTAAACCAATTGAAAACACTACGCAAAGACAACTGTTGAATACATCGATCATAAACCCTAACAAGAGAAAAGAACCTTCGGAATTGAATCAAACCTATCTTTGGCATCTAAGACTAGGTCATATTAACCTTAAGAAGATACAAAGGCTTGTAAACGATGGACCATTATCTTCTTTGGTACTGGAATCGTTTCCTTTGTGTGAATCCTGTTTGGAAGGTAAAATGACAAAGCGTCCTTTCCAGTCAAAATGAAATAGATCCGAAGGGCTATTAGATTTGATTCACTCTGACCTGTGCGGCCCTATGTCAGTTCAAGCTCGAAGAGGGTTCGAGTATTTCATCACTCTCATTGATGATTATTCTAGATACGGTTATATCTACTTGTTACGTTGCAAGTCTGAATGCTTTGAGAAATTCAAAGAGTTTAAGGCGGAAGCGGAGAAATGAACAGCAGGAGTATCAAGTCACTATGTTCTGATCGTGGTGGCGAGTATCTCTTAAGCAAATTTAGGGATTACATGACAGAGAATGAGATTACATCCCAGTTGACTGCGCCTGGAACGCCACAGCAGAATGGCGTGGCAGAAAGAAGGAATCGTACACTATTAGAGATGGTTAGATCGATGATGAGTTATTCTGAGTTGCCCATTTCGTTCTAGGGATATGCCTTGGAAACGGCAGCCTATATTCTTAACTTGGTTCCATCAAAATCAGTTCCTGCTACACCCACAGAACTATGGACTGGATGAAAGTCCAGTTTGAACCATATTCGGATTTGGGGTAGCCCAGCACACGTGTTGGACAAGGAAGCTGATAAGCTGGCCCCTCGTACTGATGTAAGGTTGTTTGTTGGATATCCTAGAGGAACGAAAGATGATTTGTTTTATAGTCCTAAGGATCAGAAGATCATTGTTAGCACCAATGTTCGATTCTTAGAGGAAGACTATGTCATAAACCACAAACCAAAGAGTCAAATCATCCTTGAGGAGTTAAGGGGAGGATCGAATCCTACACCAGTTGTATAAGAAGAGGAATCACCAAACACTGCATAACGTGTCACAGAAGTACAGGAACTGCCGCGTTACAGTGAAAGAGTTGTACGCCAATCTGATAGATTTATTGGTCTGGGAGAGGCTTCAGATTTCCCAAAGGGTCTCAATGAATTGGATCACAGGACCTATGACGAGGCAATTCGAGATAAAGATGCGGATTCTTGAAAAACTGCAATGGAGTCTGAGATTGGATCTATGGATCGCAATCAAGTCTAGGAACTTGTAGAACCACAAGATGGGGTAAAACCCATTGGCTGTAAGTGGGTCTACAAGTGCAAGAGAGGATTTGATGGGAAGGTTGAAACCTTCAAGGTAAGATTGGTGGCAAAATGGTATACTCAGAAAGAAGGGATCGATTATGAGGAAACCTTTTCGCCGGTAGCCATGCTTAAGTCAATCCGGATTCTCTTGTCTATTGCCGCTCATTTGGATTATGAGATCTGGCAGATGGATGTCAAGACAGCTTTCCTAAATGGAAGTCTTGAAGAAAATATCCACATGAAGCAACCTAAGGGATTCATTACTAAGGGCCAAGAGCACTTGATGTGTAAACTTAAGAGATCCATTTATGGACTTAAGCAGGCATCAAGATCTTGGAACATCCAATTTGATGAGGTTATCCAGTCATATTGATTCGTGCAAAGTCCGAATGAGAGCTGTGTGTATAAAAAATGTGATGGAAATGTGGTGGCATTTCTCGTACTTTATGTTGATGACATCTTGCTTATTGAAAACAGTAAGAAGGCATTGTCGAACATTAGGGTGTGGCTGTCCGAAAAGTTCGATATTAAGGATCTGGGTGAAGTCGGATATGTCCTTAGCATCAAGATCATTCGTGATCACTAGAAAAGGATGTTGTGTCAGTCTCAGGTGACTTATATCGATACAGTGCTAGCTAGATTTGGCATGCAAGATTCCAAGAAAGGTTTTATATCTTACAGGCATGGAATTCATCTATCCAAGGAAATATGTCAACAAACACAGTCTGAGATATAGGAAATGAAGAAAGTACAATATGCTTCGGCTGTGGGAAGTTTGATGTATGCTATGCTATGCACTAGGCCTGATATATGCTATGTCGTTGGCATGGTAAGCAGATATCAGTCTAACCCTGGATAGGGTCACTGGACTGCGGTTAAAAACATTCTCAAGTACTTTAAAAGGACTCGAGATAACATGTTAGTTTTCCACTCTGATAGTCTAGTGCCTTTGGGTTACACTGACTCAGATTTTCAATCCGACAAAGATCAGAGTAAGTCTACCTCAGGCTATGTGTTTACACTAGGAGGTGGAGCCATCGCATTGAGGAGCATTAAGTAGAAATGCATTGCTGATTCCACCATGGAAGCCAAGTATGCAGCTGCCTCTGAGGCTGCAAAAGAGGTTGTCTGGCTCCGCGGGTTCCTAGTGGGCTTGGGCGTGGTTTCTGATTTGCCTAAGTCTATCACGATATACTGTGATAACTCTGGTGCAGTGGCAAATTCGAAGGAACCCAGAGCCCACAAGGTAAGTAAGCACATAGAGAGAAAGTACCATCTTATACGAGAAATCGTTAAGAGAGGAGATGTGGCGGTGGTCAAGATTGCATCGGAGGATAACCTGGCTGATCCATTCACGAAGAGCCTAGCGGCTAAGACCTTTGATGGTCACGTGGAGAAAATGGGAGTGAGATGCAGACCTAAGGGCGCAGTTTGAGTTTATAGTTTTTGATTGGAGAGTTAGTCAATTAGTTATTATGCTTGAAAGACATGCTTCAAGTATAAGTAGGAGATTGTTAGTTTTGTATACTAGAAGACTTGTCTTTGTATACTTTTTTGATGATATGATGATATGAAATTAAAGTTATTGCAGTCACTGTTTACATTTAGATTATGTTCTATAATTGTTCTATGTAATGTTCCATATACTTACATTGTAGATGATATGGTGTGGGGAGTCACACGATAAGATCATATCATTAGAACCTTGTAATGTATTAAAGAGCTCACGGCTTAGATGGTCCTGAACACACCATCGGTACACCGTAGAATAATCTGATAAGTTAGTTTATCTTGACTAACTGATTATTCTAGTACACTCGTTAGTGTATTGAGGAGGATCACGATAGGATACTATTCTCTGTATCTGACCTAGTTACTGAGAGAATAAAGATCCACAGAGTTCGGGTTCTGAACTCATGTGATATTGGCGAGCATATGTGTGCATTGTTTGTTACTTTGATTTATCAATGGGTGAGATCTTTTCGTAGATCGAATTCGATATATTGGGTAATAACAATGTATACATGATGTCTCGAGAAGTATGCATGAGCACCGTGTCCTGGTGCGCCAGGTTGATGATGTTCTCTTGAGGAAACGCAAGTTCATGTTGAAACCCTGCAGGTGGAATTTATTTTGTACATGAGTAAAGCTTGTGTGGTACTACTCAAGGTTTTAGATGTTAATTAATTATAGTTGTCAGAGGCTGACATAATTAATTAATGAACATTATATCTTAAACACGGGGAATGGCTGGACTAAAGGAGAAAGCATATTCGTAAATATGTATTAAATTGGTAGGTCAGTTTTACATCTTTAGTGGAATAAAAGTAAAACTTAATTTATTTAATTATATCCCAAGTTTATTAGATATTGGATATTAAATAAATTAGTGGACCAATTTAATATTCTTCTAGATCCCTGTTGTCGCCCAATTGACTGATAGTGGACTGGATATTGAACTTGAGATAGAGGCCCAAACCCAGTATGGTTTGAGAAGGAAATTTCGCCCACCTCCCTATATAAAGGAGGGTGATGAAAATTTGATGATTAGAAATCAGCCCCTCTTTGTCTCTCAAAGTTATCTACATATTTCACAACTCTATCTAGTAGATTTCAGCCCACTCTGAATCTAGATATAGTCCGGGAATACAACAGAAGATCTTGGAGTAGAATCTGCAGGTGGACGATTTTGAGGTGTAGGTTGCACCAATTACAGTGTTCATTCAATAGCAAGATTAGATATTTAATCTTGTCCACAGACTGTCTATCGATTTGTAAGTAGATTCATTTCTATGTTTACGCTTTATTAGATTCGAATCTGCTATGCATGTTTTTTCTGTTAGACTGTGATAAACATGCATGTGACATAAAATTATGATTTGCATGAACATGGATTAATGAACAACCAAATGATCCTGCGATGGTTTAATTCGAAAAAACCCCAACATCACGGCCCAGGCACCACCGGAGGTGCGACCGTGTGAGTGACCTATTCCGATACTGGAGCATGTTTTTCTTTATCCCGGATGCGACCTACAATGTGAGTGGGGGCACGACCGAGCCCGTATCGCGCCCCAGCTCTGATTTGCGGATTTTCAAGCTTTCCTTCCATTTTACACTCATTTTTAATTTTTAATGTCTATTTGTTCCCCCATTATATTTACAAACCCCAAATTGAATCAAAAGAAGTCTCCACACACCCAACTCCACAAACACACACAAATCCCTCTCCTTCTACACCTCAAAACACCTAGCCACCCATCAAACCCACACTCTAGCTATGATTTCCACCTGTCTATAGTGATTAAGGAACTAGAGCTTGAAGATTGAGTAAGAGAGGAGTCGAGGCCCAACTTACGGGTTGTACCAAGTTTCTTTTCTTATTTTTATCTTTATTTTATTTGAGAGAATTTAATCCTTGCATTGTGTTATGTTAGGCTAGATTATTTTGTCTTTTTGGATTGAAATTGTTTGGATATTTATGCATTGCTTTTTCTATTCATTCCTTATATATGGCCTACTTCATTTCTGATGCTTGTGTTATGTATGGGTGTTAGTTAATTGATCACTAATTGACACGATTTTATTTATTGATTCATAAATCGAGAGATGAATTTCAATAAACAAAACCTAGGTACAACACATCTTTGTCAATAAATTCGAGAGACTTGAGACTTAGTGTGAGGGCTAGAAATCGTAGGAACTTTTGGAAAGTACATATGTAGGATTCGATCGAAGACGGTGAACCTAGCATGTACCCTACAAACTTGAGTATCTCGAAAGAGAACTTAGGATGCATTAGAGATTGCCTTAGTGAAATTTTGACGCCAAAAATAGGCATTCAATAGGATCATTATGTTGGGGTTTTTTCGAATTGAACCACCGCATGATCTAATTGGTTTACCCATTAATCATAATGCCATGCATATTATATTTTATGTGTTAATATGAAATTAATTAAAGCCGAGTTGAATTATTATGCATAGTTTTAATCTGTGTTTTTTAAGTATTTCACGAAAAATGAAAAATGAAATTCTCATTTTTATTACGATCAATTTTTTTTTCCATAATTCGTGTTTATTATTATTATCTTTCACTTTTACTAGTGTTTTTAGTAATGGAAGAAAGGTGAAAAAAAAACACAAAAAAATAAAAAATTGCCAAAACGGCACAGTTTTGGGTAGAAAACACTAAACAGCACAATTTTTGGGTAGAAACGACACAGCAGCGAACGCTGTGATATTTAACCGAGATTTTTCTCCCTTCATTTCCTTAACCTTTACGAGCGGAAACTAACTTCACACGCACTGACACTCAATTGCAATGGCGGCTGCTGCCACTCACTCCGCGCTATTTGGTGCTTCTGTATATTCGAATGACCTAATTCCCAAAGCTGAAATTAACATTAGCTCCGTCAAATTCTCCTCAAATCCGAAAAGAAGATTTGCGGTTTGTGCTCAAAGCGCAAATGGCGATAGCAAACAGCCAAACGACGCCGTGATCACCGTGTCGGATTCTCCTCTTACGGGCAGCAACAATTCCGTTTCCCGACAAAAGTAACTATGCCGTTTACTGCTTGTTTAATTGCTCATATTGTGTTTACATCAGTAGTCTTTTGGTTAGAATTGAAATTTTGGAAATGATTGGTTGTGCGTGTGTTCTCTAGAACTTTGTATGGGTAAAAGTTTTGTTGAAATCGTGATGATTTATTTTTGTTTTGTTTTCTGTAAGGTTTTAGTACTGTTGATAAATGGGTTGAGTAGAGTTGCTTCATGTTTGTATTATGTAGCTGTGCTTAAAGGCATGAATTTTGTAGCATTTTTGGATGATCAGTTGAAAAGTAATTAAAGTTGGTGTTTTGTGTTGTTAGAATTTCAAGTAGAATTGGCTTTTGCTTGGCTGCATATGATCTTTAAGATTGTTTCTTTCGAGTATAGTTTATTGAGAGTTGAGGATGATTTTACTTTGCTCTTGCTCGAAAGACAATATTTTTTTGCAACTTTTGTGCTTAATTCATATCTGGGATGCCTTTTTGATGGATATAATCATATAAACTGTTTAATGATGTTGATGGTTATGAATCCAGGGTGAAACGTCACACGGTTTCTGTGTTTGTTGGTGATGAAAGTGGAATGATAAATCGAATTGCTGGAGTGTTTGCTAGGAGAGGGTATAACATTGAATCCCTTGCTGTGGGACTCAACAGGGATAAGGCTCTGTTCACTATAGTTGTATCTGGAACTGAAAGGGTGCTACAGCAGGTTATGGAACAGCTTCAGAAGCTTGTCAATGTATTAAAGGTCATGATCTTATTCTTGGTTTTCCAGATTGTCTCCTCTTAGTGATCGGTTATTTCTCACTATTTTAAATAACTCTTGATTAGGATGTTCCTAGGTTCTAAGCCAAGTTCTAGTTTCACAAGAGCAGAGATAAAATATTTCTAAGATTTGTTTATTTTATTCCCACTTGTTTTCAATAAATGATCTTGACTATGTTCTATACTGTTTCAGACATGATTTGGACTTGATATTTTGCACATTTGTCATAAATGCATTTGGTTTTGCTATTGGTTCATTGGATTGATTATCTGTGCCTGTGGAATATGGTTGCTAATTTTTGTGCAAACTTGACAACCAGGTTGAAGACATCTCTCAGGAGCCCCAAGTGGAACGGGAATTAATGCTCATCAAAATTAATGCGGATCCAGAACACCGAGCTGAGGTTTTCTAGTAATACATTACTTTTTTACTTGTTTTATTCTTTCTGGGAAATTGTGTGTACTAGGTTACTAGGTACCATATATATATTTCACACTATTCTTTAGCCTTTTCACTTATCCTGTGTGGAAACACAACTTTTTTTTTTTTTTTCTCTTATTCTGGCTTCATTTCCAGGTCATGTGGCTTGTGGACATTTTCAGGGCAAAAATTGTGGACATCTCTGATCACTCACTAACCATTGAGGTGATGACTATTTCTGTGCATTTTACTTGTTAGATAGCAAAATTGAGCAAGTGTAAAGAGAACCCCTAACAAGTTACCAATGAGAATATTTAACTGATATGTGTAGCTTTCTTGCAGTCTGCTACAATCTATAATTTTATTCAAGCCGTAACTTGTTGCATCCGAGATGGGCCCTTACATGTATCTCATAGTTCAAGAACAATTTTGAGTAATTGATCTTTTCTTATGGCTGCTTTCCACAACCCCTTCAATTTGACAAGGGCTCAAAATATTTATAGTCTTACATGTTAGTTTGTTTTGTTTGCAATCTTCCTGTCTTTTCATCCGTATGCAAGAACTCAATGAATATTTTTCATTGGGCAGATTGATTTCGTGTTCCTTGTAGATAGTGTTTTTTCTTTATTTAAAATAACATGTATCTGATAGCTGTATCTGTTTAGATATGCCCATGGGATTTCTACAGCAAGTTCCTTCATCAAAAAGCTCTATACATATCTTTTCAATGACTCTTCTAAGCTCTTAGCATTTTCAGTTACCTTTTATACTAGATGACTGGGAGTGCTACTTACAGCTTTCACCAAATATCGTTTTTTTGTGTGTGAAAAAATTGTGGTTGTATGAATAGGTAGCAATCGACTTTGTTTGTGCTGTTATGAATGTACTAGTGCTATTCTGATGTGCTCATCAGTTATTACGTTTGCAATAGGAACCCTATCATGTATTAATTTCCAGAACTGAATCCTCCTTAATTGTCTATATAGGTCACTGGAGATCCAGGGAAGATGGTTGCAGTGCAAAGGAATTTGAGTAAATTTGGAATTAGAGAGATTGCTAGGACAGGAAAGGTAACCGAAAAAAAAAAAAAAAACCCTAAGGAAAATAATCTTGTTCTTGTTTTGTCCTTTAGCTCTTTATATAAGTTCATGTTGGTTGTTTGAACTAGATTGCCCTGAGAAGGGAAAAGATGGGTGAATCTGCTCCTTTTTGGAGGTTCTCAGCTGCGTCTTATCCAGATCTTGAAGCAAAGCCTGCTAGTACTGTTTCAAAGACTATAAAGGCAGCTGACATTGGAGAATCAGATACATCTGCTGGGGTATGATAGTTCGCTAGTTAAAGCACGAAACGTAAAATCAGTATTTTTTTTTTTTTTTTTTTGTATTTTGGATTCATATTCATTTCTCCTCAATCTTGTCAGAGGTATTGTGCGAGACCAAATATGAAAATATGATATTTCTTGTTGAATAATGATGTGTTCTGTTTCTGACATAAGAAAGACCTTGAAAGTGTTTTTCCTTACCGATTGCAACTATTGATAAGCCAACTGAAAACAGTAAAGTAGTAGAATAGTAGATTATGTAGTTTTCTTACGTTTGACTTATCCAACTTGATTTTCCAAAGTCTTGAATGTGATGGCTAGTGTAGGTAAACTAAATGCTTAAGATGTTTTTTTCTTGTATGAAGGGAGATGTTTATCCCGTGGAGTCAGCTGATGGAATTTTTGTCAGTCAAGTTCTTGATGCTCACTGGGGAGAGCTGAATGATGATGATGTAAGGAATTATTCTAGTCTTAGTTGTTTAATGTTTGTGTCATGATTTTATTGCTGATGATCATATTCTACGTTATTCTTTTTCACTCTAAAACAAAATGACTTTAACAGCTAGCTGCAGGGGAAGGCGCTTTGCAAATTCTTCATTTAATAACGTTACATGATGATGTTTTGTAGGCTACTCTATATTCTAGAATGGTGTTATACCTGAAACAGTGAAACTTCTCTTATGGTTCTTGCGCTTACTTATATGTCTACTTTAAAATGGCAGACTAGTGGGCTTCGCTCTCACACTCTTTCCATGGTTGTTAATGATGCTCCTGGGGTCCTTAACCTTGTAACAGGGGTTTTTGCTCGAAGAGGATATAATATACAAGTATGAACTTCAGATTTAGATCTTCTTAAATACTTCTTATTTTGCCTATTGATACCTCCTTCGATTTCTGTTGCTTCTTATTTTAGAGTTTAGCTGTCGGTCATGCTGAAGTTGAGGGGCTATCACGCATTACCACTGTCGTTCCTGGTACTGATGAATCAATTGCCAAGTTGGTCCAGCAGCTCTATAAGTTGTTGGATCTTCATGAGGTGAGAGCACATTTTACTATCACTTTATGTGTTGGAATGTCTTGAATCTATTGTGTTGGGCTTTGATTTTCTGTTTTGGGCTTATTTCCTTAGCCTAGTCTGTTTCGGAATAGGGAGTATATATAAACTCTCTGATCTCAACCCAGCCTCTATTCTGTTCCTCTGGTCCGTGTTCTATTCCTCTGTTCTGTATTCTATACTTTTTGATAGATCAATAATATCCTCTAACTCTCTTCTGGCTGGTGGACGTAGCTGACGTTTTGTTAGTGAACCACTTAAATCTGTGTTTGTCATTTATCTTTCTTGCATCCATTATAACATTATGTTGGACCTATATTTTTTAATATCGTGCGACCAGTTTAGCCGTGCAAATAACATCCCATTTAAATGGATTTTTATTGAAGTTACCTAAACAGTAGTAGACTTTTCTTCTTGCCCCAAGAATAAATGTGTAATTACTAATTACAACATGGATGGCCTTGCCTTTTTTCTTTTGTCATTACTTAATAAAAGTTTTTTGTGCTCTACAAAGCTCTATTTATTTCTGAGTTATAATGTAGCTTGAGGGGTAAACATTCATATTGCTTAAGGCGAGCTACTAAAATAGTAGCATCATGTACCTTATTGACTGAAAATGAGAATTTTCTTGCCTTATGTTCTGGCTGTTTTTTTAATCTAGCTTCCTTCTGAATATTGAAATTACTGGCGACCTTTATATCATCAGGTCCGAGATCTCACACACTTACCTTTTGCTGAGCGGGAACTGATGCTGATCAAAATTGCTGTAAATGCTACTGCTCGCAGAAATGTTCTTGACATCGCTAGCATATTTAGAGCCAAAGCTGTTGATGTCTCTGATCACACTATCACCCTTGAGGTAGCATTTATGTCAGTGTTAGATCTATTATTATTATGAAGTAGGATTTGTCTGTGGGTGATTCGTAAAATGAAGCTGCAGGTTAGCCTCATATGGTGGATTGTCTGTCAATAATGACATAGGGAGTTAAACTAGAACTTGTTACTAGTGATGGTAGACTTAGTAACACATGTTTCGACTATACTTCTATGTACAGCTCAGGCTCCTTTACTCTTGAAGTTCTTCTCACTAGGTTTCCTTGTTGTAAATTTTCAGCTGACTGGAGATTTGGACAAGATGATTGCCTTGCAGAGACTGTTGGAACCATATGGCATTTGTGAGGTATGTTATTGTTTATATTATATCTCAGGCTCCTTCATCGCAGATTAAGAAAAAAATATATAATGCATTTTGAAAAGTAAAATGGACATACTCACTATTACACCGTCATTGACTTACCTTGTGAAAGATTATTAGTTTCAAGGATCTCTAAATAGAGGTATATTAATGAAAAAGAAGGTCTAATACTCATTTAACAAGAAGAGGCTTATGATGGCTTAGAATGTGAGTCTGATTATATATTGATAGATTGATATTGAGGCAAACAAGGGGGGGTGTTCTTACCATGTGACTTTCCTCTTATCTAGTTGAGTTCTTGAGAATGTTACCTCAATCAAAGTGTGTTCAAATTTCTTTTACATGAAACTAGTGCGAAAACTTGCTTCCTGCAAACTTGTCAATGATGCAACTTCACGTCCCAACCGTAGTTTTTTGCTTGAATTTTTGCAGGTGGCTCGAACTGGCAGAGTGGCGGTAGTACGGGAATCGGGAGTCGATTCGAAGTACCTCCGTGGATACTCTTTTCCTCTGTGATTCTGGGCAGCAGTGCAGGTTTCATTATCGTGTTTGTTTGGTTGATGAAGAAAGAAGTTCATTTTCTTGCTTATATGTAATGCCAAATTTGTCGAGTTTCATAATAGAAGCTTAGTTCTCTCGTAAGAGCTGAACTTGGATTGCTGTATTTGTATTGTATCTCAATAACTATAAAATTTTGCTAATGTCTTATATGGAAGGTAGCAAATATTTGGGTTGTTATTTGCCAGATCAATTTTTGAGTATATATACAGATTTTGCAATCCACTCTTGATACGTATTAATGTCCTTGACAATTGTGTTTAGTAAAAATATTTGTATCATATAATTTATTGTTGAAATATTAATTTCTATAATAATTTGGTATCATCACCTGTGCATTTCTTGCCTTCACTCATTAATGGAATAATGGATTGTATATGTATTTATATGGGCACGTGACTCACATCCACATTTTATTATATTACGCCACTAATAATTATTTTTTATATTTAAATTTAATATGGTTTTACTTCTACCTCCTTACTAGGTAAATCATGACTTCACCCCCATACCCCCTTTTTTTTATCTTGCTCTGTTGAATTGTTTACTTAATGATGTAATTAGCTTCAACAACCGTTTTTATAACAAAAATATGTTGTATTTAATGATTTCTCAATTATGATTTATTAACTTCTTCATTTAAATATTTACATGCACAGATGTTATTGGTTATATTTCATGCATAAATATTGTAAATTTCAGGGCGAACTTCATGCAAAAATATGATATATACAACCATGCCAATTTAATTTTTTTTGCCATGAAAATATGTTTTAACTAAACGAATTAAACCTCAAAAATAAGTAATTGGGCAAGGTAAAATAGTCCCCAGCTGACTGTTCTAAAAAAAAACTTTAAATAACAACCAACAAAAAATAAAATGGCAAATTGCAACTTTGGTACCTGTGTTTTGGGATATTTTAAAAACTAACCCATCTTTACAGAATTAACAAAACCGTATTCACTATTTCAAAAAAAAAAAGGAAATCTAATATTTGATTGATTTTTCAGCACATAAATCACATGTAACCGATTATATTTTAAGATTTCTTGATTGAAGAGTATTTTTATGCGGTTGGAAAAATAGAAATCTTAAAATACAATTAATTATTTGGGATTTACTGACAGTAAAATTGATCAAATATTATTAGATTTGTAAAATTTTTGAACAAGTGAGTACTGTTTTGTTAATTTTGAAAAAAACTTATTATTTTTTAAAACAAGTTCAAAATATGCCTTAAAGTGCAAGTTGCCCAAACAATTTATTTGGTAAAGTGAAAAAAAAAACACAAAAATTTATTGGATTAGATCCTCTGTACTAATTCATGTTATATCTCCTATGCCATAATTTTTTTTTAATTTTTTTTAATATATTTTAATTAGGGAACGGTGAAAGAAAAAAAAAAACTTGATGGCAGGGATCTGAAATCAAATTTTATTAATAATGATACCGAAAAAGAAAGAAGATTCCTAAAGAAAAAAAGAAAAAGAAAAGAAAAGAATAGAAAAGAAAGTTGGTACTTGGTAGATTTAGAGAGGGGTGATTCAGTGATTCTATTCACAGCCCCATTTTACTCTTTGTAACCCTTAAAAATAAATAAAATAAAAGAAATAATTAAATGTTCTATTATACCCTTGTAACCCTACCTTTTTATTTATCATTTTAGGATGTTATGTTATTCTTTAAAATCTCTGTACTTCATAGCCCCCAACCCAAAAAGATTAAAAAAGAAAAATCTTCAAAAACTTTAATTTCTACATAAATAATTATGAAGTTGTTGATATGATGTTACAAATCCCAAAAAATAAAGGTCGTAATCTCCATAGAAGAAAAGATCCCAAGAACTACTACGACTACTGAAATTGCACTATCTCATTATAATATTATCTTCTCTGCAACTTTTCTGCTTGCTAATGGATCGTTCGTATGCATATTTTTTTATTTATTTCCACTCTTCAATCACCTATCCCCAATTTTCTATTCTTAATTTAATCGGCAAAAAAGTTAGCAAATTAGCGGAACACCATATGTGGTAAGAACCGAATTATAATATCAACGAATAAAGAATCCGTGGATTGCTAGATTCTGCTCGAGCATCTGTCTTTTGTCCGGTCTTCACATCCTTCTGGCAAAACTCATTCAAGATTCATGTTTTTTACCTGGTCTAGGCAATTTATGTTTTGCACTCGTCTTCTAAGGCATTTTAATGATTTCAGTTACTCTATATTGCTATTCAAGGGATTTTTTTTTATGAAGAATGATTCCACTTATTGAGGAATTTATTTTGTTTTCTTATTCCTGAAGAAGATTGGGCTGGCGGAACATGAAATTTTAAGTTTTAACTATGAGAATATGAGTTGGCCACAAGGGTAAAATAGGATATTTAAAAAAATCTTTTATTATTTTAAGTTTGAGGGATATAAGAAGTAAAACGGAGGCTGTGAATAGAATTACGCGAGAGAGAGAGAGAGAGATTGACCAAAACACATTAATAAGTTGAAGCCCAAAACCCATTAGTTGAGACCGACCCGCCTCCCTTGCCCCAAATCCAATCGACTGTGCGGTCTTTCCACACTGCGAATCCTTCTTCCTCTCTTCTCCATCACCTTCCATTAGGGTTTATCAACCTCACAACACCCCAATTTCGTCTCTTGACAGGTGCAGAAAAATGGCGCTCTTTAGAGCTCGCTTTGCTTCCTCTCCCTCTCTCCTTCGCTCAATTCTTCTCGCTCCTTCCCGTTCTCTCTCTACTGGTAATCCTTATACCCCTCTCTCTACACTCTTATTACAACCATATGCGTTCATCGTGTACATCAGTTTTTTTTTGCCTTAATATGGATTGTGATTTCGTGTTTGTCGCGGAAGATGGTAACTTTTTGGTAAAATTAATTACCTTTTGAAATCAAGCTTGATTGATGGAAATTGAAGAAGAAGAAAAAAATAATATTGGAGCTAAGATTTTGTAATTGCGATATCCAAACGAATTGCTTAAGGAATTTCTACTTGACTAAATGACGTGATTGACTGAGAGCCCAACAAATTCAGTTAAAATGTGGTTTGAAAATGTGATTGTTGTTGGTCTTCTAGGTTGAGTTCATTGTTATTGTGAACTCTTGATTTATAGGTGGTGGTGAGCTGGTGGAATCCAGAGCAGTGCCGTCGCTGAAGTCAATGATGAACCAGATGTTCACTCTTGACATAAGCTCTCAAACTGGGAGTTGTATGCCCCTGTCGAGTATGCGAATTGGGATGCAGATTCACAACATTGAACTCCGCCCGGGGCAGGGTGGGAAACTAGTGCGCGCTGCTGGGACCTGTGCAAAGATACTTACTGAACCGAATAGATCAGCCAGGTTAGAATTTAATCTTTAATGAATTTGAGATTCTTATCTAATGCTCGAAGAACTTAATCTTTAATGATTGACAATTTTGGTAAATGCTTGATGGACTCTGTATTTATCCTGTTTCAAGATAAGCAGTAGTGTTAATTATCCATAGATTTTTCTTATTGGACGCCAAGGAACACATTCAAGTAGTGATCAATTCAACCCAATTTATCTATGAGCTTAAGTTGATATTAATCAGTTCTGTACTAGCTTTGTATTGTTTTATTTGTTTGGAGATTTCAAAATTAAAAGTCCTCAATTAACGTTGCTGGTCTATTTTGAACTTCACTTTGCCGATTCTCTCCCACTCATGCTAACATCCTCCTCCCTTATACGCTCTCTCGGGTACTATTTTCCCATTTACATTGGATTGTATAATTTTCATCATATATTACTGTATCAAAACCAAATTTTACTGCATATTTGGTGTCTTTAATTCTCACATTGTTGAGAAGGAAAAGAGTGGAAACCTGCTGGAGGATTCTAAATAGCAGCTAAAATTAGGAACTGGTGCTGGATCCTTGGGCTATATGTGGCTTGCGCTACGAAAAGGACTTGCAAATGATTTTCTGTGTCATAAGAAATACTTTTGGGGAATGAGTACTTAGTGATAGGTGCATATGTCAGAGCAGTGTGGCTTTCACAATATGCATCTCGATGCAGATTTTTAAAAATATTTAATTAGAAACGTAGATGGCACCAACATATCAGTCATTTTTTTAAAGCAGATGGTTCTAATATACTTTCTTCACCTTTTCCATTTTTTCTTTCCTGTTATCCTCTCTCTTATCCAAAATTATTCTTTTCTCCATTTCCCTTCACATTTACTCATATCAATCTTGTCACCAACTTTATCTCACAAATCCATTTAAACTACCCCATTTGAAGCCTCAAACAAGACCAAATTATCATCCTTGAAGATCTGGAACCGGAGAAAAATTGATTAGAAGCCATGGGGGAGGAGGAAGGTAGGAAGAAATTGCAAAGCAAAATACCAACTAGGCAAGATTTCTAAAGGTGATACTAAGGATCCATCTGGACACTGAAAACTAGTGTGTGCATGTGCACGTTCTATTTAAGAACCAAAAATAAATGAAAAATTCTCCAACAGCCTTCATTTTTCTTCTGTTTCATCCATGTCTTTTTTGCATCTTTCTTCCTAATGTATTTAATGTGCATGCAAATGTTGTGTTCAACATTAATGTGAGGAATGTCAGATTAGTTTCAAGAATTAACAAACTTCAATACGCATCGCCAAAAAAATATTTTTAAAGACATGATGAATAGACAATGTCTGCATTTGTTGAGAGTGCTCATGCTTGATCTTGAGCCATAGAGATTAAATGATCCAGCTGCTCTAGTCTATTTATTGATCAAAGCCTGGGCTTGATGTAGATGAACTTGTCTGATCCCCTTGCTTGGATCAATGGAACTTCGATAAACTTGGCATGGCTTGACTTCTTGCAAACAGAGGAAGGTCGTTCTTACAGTTATGTCCAAGTCCTTTCTTTACTATATGATTCCTTTTCAGGTACTGCGAGATTAAACTGCCATCTGGGGAAAAGAAACTGATAGACAAGAGATGCAGAGCGACAATAGGGGTGGTGTCGAACCCAGAGTATCGAACAAAGAAGCTAAGGAAGGCAGGGCAATCCCGATGGCGGGGGATAAGGCCGACGGTGAGAGGTGTGGCGATGAACCCCGTCGATCATCCCCATGGTGGTGGTGAAGGGAAGAGCAAGAGTAGTGGGAGTCACGGCCAATGTTCCCGGACGCCGTGGGGGAAGCCTACCAAGTCTGGATACAAAACTGCCCGCACTAAGAAGAGAAAGATTTAGAGTAATAATCATCCAAAACAAAGGCATCTTCTCAATTTCTACAATGTGCTTTAATTCCTTTGTTTTCAACTTAAACAAATAAGGAACTTTTTTTGAGGTTGCATATACGCTCGCTCTCTCTCTCTCTCTCTCTCTCTCTCTCTCTCTCAGACATTTGAGAAACCAATCTGATCCGAAACTAGGGATGTGATCGAGTCCACTTCGGTTCAGTTGAGTTCCGATTCATTTATTACGTGTCAAACTCAAACTTAATTAATGGGCTACATTCAAGCTTTACGAGTTTATTTAAGTTTAATTAAGCCTAAACGAGGTTTGTAAATAGAGGTATTTAAATTAAAATATGTATTATCTATTTAAAAAAATTGTTCTTTTTTTTAATAATATGATATATTTACTTATGTTAATGTTTTCTTATGATAAATATAAATAATTAGATAATTAATACATTAATAACTAATTGAGCATACAAATGATTAAATATTGAATTAATAGTTTTATATTAATGAGGTGGCTCAAGAGTATGTCACAAATAAAAGAGTTTTGAGTGATTTTTTTTTTTTTGAAACATAGTGTAGAGTTAAAGCTCAAATTTGATCTGTTTATGGTGACGAGTTTTGTTAAATGAGCTCAAACCTACCATTTTCCAACCTAATTAAATCGAAATAACATGTCAATAACTCGACTCAATTACATTCTTCATCAAAACATTATTGTACAGTCAAAAAATCAGAACACATTTTCAACTTCACATAAAACTAGTATATCACCTGCGCGATGCACAGGAAGTGAATGTTATTAAAAAAAATATTTATGAACAATAATAAAATTATATTCAATCTTAAATTTAGTATGTAAATATATGAATTAGATCGACTGAATTATAAATTACTTATGTATTTTTCAAGGTTGGAAAAGTCGCTCTAGACAACCACCTAGGCGTTAGACATCCCTTACCCGTGCTGTAAACAACACCCAGGTGATGTCAGCCTAACCCCTTACCGGCCAATTAAGCACCAATCAATTTTTTTTCTTTTTCTTTTTTGAATTTTTTTGTTCAAAATATGATTACATAAATTTTTTTTGAGATTTTTCACTCTTTTATACAACAACCTATATCTCAATTCTTCAATTTACAATCAATATGGGATGTATGAAAATTGAAAAAAAAAATTGTAAAAATAATTTGAGATTTCAATTTAAAGTTACCCACTCTTTTATACAACAACTCACATTTAAATTTACCTCTACAAGCGATGTGGGATGCATGTAGGAAATGTTGAAAAATTAATTGATACTTTTATAAACAATCTACATCTCAATTTTTATTATACAACCGATATGGATGTAGGGTAAATGAAAAATTAATAAGTAAATAGTAATACTTAATAATATATAATAAAAAAGTAAAAGTGACGGGCACCACTTGAATTCCGCTTAGGCAACCTAAATATAGATTGTTATATATTATTACATGTAACTTTACAAATCTACCTATACAGAAACAAAATATCATGATCTCAATGAGTTATATGCAACTTTAGAACTTCACAAATATACAAAAAAAAAAAATTACAAATGAGAAGTGGTAATATATACATATTATATATGTATATATATCAAGTACACTATCTTTAAAGATTTGTGCTCATTAAAAGATTTTGGATCTGGATCTTAAATTTTTTAATATATTTAATATAATTTAAAAATTGAAAATATTTTAAATTAAGGGTGTATTTACACATTTTTCCTAAAAACAAATATCAATCATTACACGTGATTTGAACATAAATACCGAGAAGGTTGAAAGATCATTGATATTTAACATTAAATTGATAAGATCAATTAAAAGAGTTATCACATTAGATTTATTGTTTAAGGTTTAGGTTTCATATATTTAAACATTTTAAATTTCAAAATTAAATAGGTTATTTGAATTATATATATATATATTTATATTTTTGAATTTAAAATATAAAATTTAAATTTAAAGTTTAAATATATATTTAATAAGATCTGATAGATATTTAAATGGAAAATTTTAAATATATATTTTAATATTAAACTTATAAGATCAAATATTATACTCGATCTCAACTTATACTTAGATGAAAGGAGAATTGTTGATTTAGGACTTGAAAGATGAAAATTCTCAATTCAGGACCCGAAAGATGAAAACTCTCAATTCAGGACCCGAAAGATGAAAACTCTCAATTCAGGACCTTAAAAATCATGAATTTTGATTTCTTTTTGTTTTATAATTAATTTTAAAAAATTATTAAATTTAATAGATAATTAATGAAGGAATTTTCATTGAAAATTAATATAAATTTATTTAGAAAAGAAAAGGAAATCAAAATTCGTGATTTTTGAGGTCTTGGATTGAGAATTTTCATCTTTCGAGTCTTGAATTGAGAGTTTTCATCTTTCGAGTTCTGAATCGACAGACTACCCATGTTTCAAGTCCTGAATTGATAATTCTCCTAGATGAAATATGAAAAAAATAGTAGGAATACTATTGTTGGGCCTCAATATTTATAGTTTGTTCATTTAAAATAAAATATGTTAATTCTTCAATGTGAGATAATTGTAGTAAAAAAATTATATAAGATTTAACTGCTTAAGGCTTTTTTTAAAAAACAATTTAAAAGTGTAAACTGATAAAAAAATAGAAATGAAAATTATTTATTTGAATTTTATAAATTAAAAACAAAATATTAAAAATCTAATTTTAGATATATAGTTAATCAAAAATTGATATAGATATTTAAAATAAAAAATTTATATATGTATTTTAATATTAAACAAATAAGATAAAATAGCACCGTCTCTCAATTTAAAAACTCAAGAAAGGTGTGAAAATTTCTTTATTGACTATTAGAATTTATAGTATGTTCAAATAAAATAATACTCTTTATTTTTTTAATGCGGGATCAAACACTACATTTGATCTTAGTTGAAACATAGAAAATTTTATATGAATACTATTTTTGGGTCTCACGATTTTTAATTTGACCATTCAAAACAATATTTATTAATTATATGACGTGGGATAAATTTAGTAAAAAATTAAAATAATAAAAATTAATTTTTTAGATTTATTTTTAAATATTTTAAATTACAAACTTATATACATTAAATATTTCAAATTAGATATTTTATTTGGATTTTTTTATATAACTATTTTTGAATTTACAACATAAAAGCTTAAAATTCATTTTAAATATATAATTAATAAGAAATTGATAAATATTTAAACTAAAAAAATATATGTATTTTAATATTAAATTGATAAGAAAAAATAAACTTAAAGGATCAAGAAATGTATCAAAATTTCATTATTGACTGTTAGAATTTATAGTGTTTTTAAGTAGAAGAACGTTCTACATTTTTGAATGTGGGATAAAACATTACACTTGATCTTTGTTGAAATACAAAGAAAGTTCTAGGAATACTATTGTTCAGCTTAACAATTTATAGTTTGTTCATTCAAAATAATATTTGTTGATTATTCAATGTGAGACAAATTTAGTAAAATAATTAAAATATTTAATATTTAATAGCTTGAGATTTAGTTTTCATACGTTTAAACTTACAAACTTAAATAAATTTAAAATTTAAAAATTAAATATATTTATTTTATATTTATATTTTTGAATTTAAAAACATAAAAATAAAAATTAAATTTTAAATCTATATTCAATAAGAAATTAACAGATATTTAAACTAAATATTTTAATATTAAACTAACAATATCAAACACTATACTCGATCTCTACTAAAAAGACCAATAAATGTACAAAATTTCATTATTCAATATTGGAATTTATAATATGTTCAAACAGAACAATACTCATTATTTTTCGATATGAGATCAAACATTACACTTAAAAATCTATATATATTTTTAATAAAAAATATTCAAATACATTATTTTTAAAGATTTGAACTCGTTAAAAGATTTTGGAAGTGGATCTTGAATTTTTAATATATTTAATTAACTCAAGAAACAAAAAACATTTTAAATTAATATATTTAAAATATTTTTATTTGAACTTTTTAATATAATTAATTCAAGAAAAATTACACTTAGATACATATATTTTGTGCTCTTTTTAAAAAATAATCCATTTTTATCAAAATTAACAAAATAATAACTGCTTCTTCAAATGTTATACAAATCTAACATTTGATCAATTTTCTGTCCGAAAATCCTATGCAATTGATTTTATTTTAATATTTCTATTTCCTCAACCTTGTAAAAAAATTATTAAATCAAAAAAATTTAAAATACAATCAATTATGTATGTCATTCGAGTCGTAAAATTGATCAAATATTATATTTTTAATTGTCTTGAAAAAGTAGTAGTGTTTCGTTGAGTTAGTTATTTTTGAAATTGATCCCAAATTGTAAGTATCAAACTTTTAATTCAAATTTATAATTTTAAATTATTTAAATTATATGAAATTTAAATTATATATGTTCAATATTAAATTGATAAAATAAAATATTAAATATTATACTTGATCTTAACTGAAAGACCAAAAAAGATGGAAAGACCGTAGTTGAGCCCTACGATTTATAGTTTATCCATACACAACAATATTTTTACTTTTTAAATGTGAGATAAATTTTATTTGAAAAACAAAATTTTATAAAATTACAAATAAAATATATTTAAAGTTGATAACTTAAAGATGTCAACTTCAAAATTTTAAATATATTTACCATTAAATTGATAAAAATCAATTGATACATTTAATTCGAACATTTTAATATATTTAATTTAAAACTTTTGAAGTGGGTCCTAATTTTTTTAATATTTAATTAACTTAAAAACCAAAAAAATAAATAAATTAATATATCTATAATATTTTAGTCCAATCTTTTAATAGATTTAATAAAAGAATAGTTTTAAAATATTTAGATTCTATATATTTAAAAGATATTGAATATTCAATATTAAATGGATAGAATTAAGTATCAAAATATTACATTGAATCACAACAAAAAGATCAGGAAACGTGGAAAAAATCGTTATTGGGTCTCAAAATTTATAGTGTTTTTTATGTACAACAATATTTGTTAATTCTTCAATGTGAAATAAATTTTGTTTCAAAAATTAAAATATATAGTTTTAACTATTTAAAATATAATAAAAATGATAACGTAAATATTTTACCTTCAAAAATTTTAAAATATTTAACAATAAATAAAAATAATTAATACGTTTGTCTCAAATTTTAAACATCTTGAAATATTACAATTGATCGCAATGAAAGACTGAGAAAGGTGGAATGAGCATTGCCGAGTCTTTGATGTGGGATGAATTTTGTATGAAAAAAATAAATATATTTAAGGGTTAATTGCTAAAAAAAAATCACTACATTTGAATGAATTTATAATTTCGATACGACTTTTTAAATATTGCAATAATAACCCATTTTTTTATTTGTAGTAGAATCAATGCTCCTATTTTTTCGATGATCAGAATTATGATGTGTCAATATTTTTCCACGTGTAGTGATTAATTTGTTTTGGGTTGTTGAATATGGAGGATTTCTATTGTGCAAAGTCAATTTTCTAATCTTTTAAATTTTTTGGGTGTCTATTTTGTTAGAAATTAACAAAAATAAAAATTATGTTAGTTCTTTTATATATGAGAGAATTGAGTATGTAAAATTAATATATGTAAGTTATAAGTATTTAAGATATATAGAAAGTTGAGCACATTGATAAGCTCAAAAATACATATATATATATATATATATATATTCTAAAAATTTAAATGTATTTAATTCAAAAAAAATTATGTGGGTCTTGATTTTTAAAATTCTACACGTTATCAAGACCATTTTTAAAATTAATTTGCATATATATGCTAAAGGAAACTATATGTCTTGTTTAGAGTTGAAATACGTTATTATGAATGTCATCCATGATCCAAACATATTTAATATCAACTTTATTATTTCAGCTGATTAAAAATATCTAAACTTAAATTGTGATTTGAAGTAATTCTTTAATTTAAGGTATTTATCAAGTTAATATTTGCACTTTGTTTCACATAGCATGACTACTGTAAATCAAGGCTAGTACATGTAAATGTAAAAAAAAAAAAAAATATGAGGTTATACTAAGAAATCAATTTTCAAAAAATTCAAAAATTTAATTTAAATATTTAAATACATATTTACATATTAAACTGATAGGTTTCTCAAGTCTCAATTGAAAGACTAATAAACATGCGAGATGTGAGAATTTCATTGTTGATCATTAAAATTTGTAGTACATTCAAGTAGAATAATTATCTTCAAAGTTCGATGTGGGATAATTGTCATTTGCAACAATTTGACTACTTGCTACTTTCTTTTGGTTTTTTCAAAATTCAAATTAAATAGCATACAAGTTTGCTAGCATTCACAAAAGGTTTGTTATATATTTTCAACATCATTTCCTTTATTTCTTTTTAAAATATATATTACATGAATGAAGGTGCAAACTCCAAAATTGACTTGTTGGCTATTAGTATAATTTATTGAGGCAAGAAAATTCAATATAAACAAAATAAAAGAGTTGTTGTCTCTTTTAGTAGAAATGAGGGTCGATCGGTTGAACATCTCGTAAATTATACTTCTCTTCTAAATTATTTATTATTATTATTATTATTATTATTATTATATGATGGTACATTTCATAATTATTATTAATTTAGAATATCACAAAATACATTGTCAATAAATATTAATTACTATTTGTTGTGTTCAATGTAGGATATATTTAATTTTAAAATTAAAATAAATATAATTTAATTGATTAAAATATATTTAAAATTTAAAATTTAAAATGAATTTTTTTTAAATTTATAATGATAAGATCAATTATTGACCATTAAACTTGAATGCATTTTCAAAAATAAATATTTAATTGCCAAAATTTAATTCAAATAATTTAATACATGTTTAAATATTAAACTAATAAATTAAAATCAAACACTATACTCATTCTCAAATAAGAGACCAAGAAATGTGTGAGAAATTCATTGTTGGCCATTAAAATTTATAGTATGTGAAAGCAAAATAATTCTCTTTAAATTCGATGTGGGATAGTTATTATTTCCGTATGTGGCAAGTACAAATGAGCGGGAAAATAAGAGTTACTATTTTAAGTATAGTTATTTGTCTTTATATATATTAAGATTAAGATTTAACACCACAATAAAACACATACATCAATACACAACACACAGCCCTACTCACGAGCAACTACAACAACCTGCTTCCCGACGTTGCGGCCAGAGAAGAGGCCAACGAGAGCGGTGGGCGCACTCTCGAGGCCTTGGGCTACGTCTTCGACGTAAGTGATTTTTCCTTGGTTGATATGAGGCAGAACCATCTCAAGGAACTTGGGGTAGAGATGGTAGTAGTCAAGAACAATAAATCCTTCCATACGAATCCGTTTTGTGATTAGGTTGATCAAGTTGTGCACGCCTTCGGGTTGCTCGAGGCTATATTGGGAGATCATCCCACAAGCTGCAATGCGACCATGGAGTCTCATGTTGTTGAGAACTGCTTCCAGCATTTTCCCACCCACGTTCTCGAAATAGATATCAATGCCATCGGGGAAGTACCTAATCACGTCAATACTCATGAAATTCTTTGTCATATTTTCATGTTCTAATACCGAAACTAAGTAGTCTCAACACTAACAAATTTAATTGTGATTCTGTGAACAATGTGGTAGCTAGCATAAACTATCACGTGCCTATGTGTCATATTTTTAATATTGTGTGTGTGACAACTGACAACCCATATGGCTCCACTACATAGTTTGACTATAGGACACGAAGATTAGATAGGCTAGAAGGAAATGGTCTCAAAATTTTAGGGAAATCAAAACCTTATATTCTTTGAATGAAATCGTCTAATCCATATTTTGTGTCTCATTCTTTGTCATACTACCAACCCAAACATTAGAAAAATAGTGTTATTATCCAAATGTATAGTCATTCTCAATACCGTGTAACACGAAACAAGACACGAATGATGAACCAAAGAATTTCATCTGCATACTCTTAAGAGTCTTATATGGAAGTGATTAACATAATCCATCTTTTGAAGAACCAAGGGAATTGAAGTTGAAAACTCACCTCTTCAAAGCTACATTATAATCTTGCTCTTCTTTGTAATTAAATGCATCGTCAAACCCCAATTTATTCTTCAAGAGATCAACCTTCAGAAATGCAAAATGAATTATTAATTTATAAATATGTTCCATTGAAATAACATGAATAACAAGAATGCTAATATAGATCCTAAAATTAAAAATCTAACCTTGTCGTTGCTCCCTGCACTTCCAACAACGTAACACCCAGACAACTTTGCCAACTGACCAACAAGTTGACCAACAGCTCCGGAGGCAGCAGATACGTAAACAGTCTCCCCCTTTTTCGGAGAACAAAGCTCGAAAAACCCGGCATACGCAGTCATGCCTGGCATACCTACAACAGCGCCAAAATCAACATATAAGCGCACCTCTGAACAGCGACTGCAGACAATTTCTATTTATTGAACTTTACGAGTATTGACATTTCAATTATATACCAACTAGGCCACTTCAAACGGAACGAGCTAGAACAACTTACCAAGAAGTCCTGTATAGTAGGAGAGAGGCACATTGGTTTCTTGAATTTTAAATAATTGGCTCGGATCTTTGATAAGGCTGTACTCCTCCCAGCCAGTAAATCCCCATATGAGATCATCTTTTTTGAAATTGGGATGTGAAGAATCCAACACTTTCGACACTCCATATCCAGTAATAGGCTGTCATCAAACAACATATATACATAAACAGCAATATATCAATATTAAATCTCAAAGGAAAAAAATCCCATTAACTTACAGAGCCAGGTGTGAAAGAATCAACGTAGTGGCCTTCAACTTTTTTCATACGATTAAGCATGTAAGGATCGCACGACAAGTAGAGATTCTTCACCAAAACGGCGCCGTCTTGGCCCTCTGGAATTTTGAGGCTGATTGTGGAAGTTCTCAGCGACATATCGGATTCATTGACAGATCCCTTCACGTAGTTGTTGAGAATCACCTGCTTATTACTTCTGTTCATCAATTCCTCTCCCATTTCTGAGGTGGGTGTTTTCGTTTTTATTTCTTGAATGCTTTCAGTGTGTGCTTTGTGCGTGTTTATTTTTTGCTTTTTTTTTTTTTTTTTTTTTATCTTGGGATGAATGAAATGGACAAGTTTTGGAATCAATTTATAGGTACGTATTTGAGAGTCAAGAGAGTGGGAATTGAATTACTTTATTTTTAAGCCTTGCTAGTTGCTATCAGGCAAAGCTGGTGGAAAATTTCAATTTTATTAGCCCCCTACAGACTACAGTGATGATGTGTGCTGTGACGTCTGCGCATATACCAATTGTCAATTGAGGTCTACAATTCTAGAATAATGTGTATCTCATATCTTATTTCGTCAAACCTCATTTAATATTTTTGGGTGGAGTCACCAAATTATTGTGGCACTAGTTCACTAGGACAAGAAATTAGGAGTTCCCATCGAATCTTTTGTGGACAGAATTTGTGTAGGACCAATTATATTTTTCAACTGTCCCATCATTTTTTTATTGTATATCTATATTAATGTATTTCGTGGTGTTTACCTCAAATTGTGATATTGATAAATTAAAATTCACATATCAATTGATAGAACCTACCTATATATTTAAAGGTTAATAACCTTTTTATTATCTTCAAATTTTTAAATCATGCTAGCTGAGAAAGTAAATGCACGCAATTCAACTAATATGTTTAAATTAATTATTAAAATTTGAATGATTTTACTATATTATATTTAAGTAGTCAATTATAAAATATATATTTTATTATATATATATATCACTTTATAAATATAATAATATCAAAAAATTCCAGATTAATCAATAATTAGAAAAATGGTATAAATATAAATTATAACTATTCGAACACGAATTCAGAATTTATAGTCTTTTCATTTGTTTATATTTTTGTTCTTTTAATATTTATACACACTCACATAGAGAGAGATGCATGTATTCTTTCTCATCTTCCTTTTTTTACAACAATTCTCAATCTTTGATTGTTGACACACACACACACACACACACACACACACACACACACACACACACACACACATATATATATATATATATATATATAGAGAGAGAGAGAGAGAGAGAGAAAGAGATCAAATGAGAACCAAAACCATATATAGGAACTAGAAACTAATCTGGAGCGTTGATTCATTTATTTTGTAAGGCTGGGATTGATTTGTTAAAATGGGGTAAAAAATGCAATATCTTAATAATTATTTTAAGTTAAGGGCATACATGTAATTGCAATTCAGATTAAAAATCTGGAGTAAATATATCAGTTCCATATATCATGGGATTTCCTATATCATGCAGTTTTTTTTGGACGGTTATTACAGATATTTTTTCACAGGGTTGTATTTATCGTTGTTTCATATTTTAATTCATCACCCACCTGTTCATCGTCTTCGAAGTTTTTCTCGTCACCGACTTCATCGGATTTCATCGTCCGTCTATTCATCTGCAGGAGTCATTTTTTACGAGTTCTGAATCGATCGTATATTTTGTTTATTGTTTTGTTTAGCGTTTTGTTTGTATTTTGTGTATGTTATTTGTTTTATATTTTAATTAATGTGTTGTAATTAATATTAAAATTTATTATCTAAGATAAGTTTAGTTAAATAGATAAAAATTAGAACAACAATTAAACATACTAAAATGAATAAAAATACACCAACAATAAAACTGCATAAAAATACCTAATTAGATAAAAGTACATCAAAATAAAAACATAAAAATACGCATAAAATAAAATAAAAGGATACAATTATTTTCCTAATAATACATAAAAATACTAAAATAGATTATCGTGTAACTTTATGTTTGTTTTGTAATATGTTAATAAATCATATTTTTATTTTATATTAATTCAAATATATTTGTTCTAAAAAAATATTTTAATAATTTTTATGAAATTTTGAATTTAAGTATAGATATCCATTAAATGAAATTTCATAAATCATTATATGTTATCAATTATAAAATAATAATTGTAAATGAAATAAAAGGAATATTATAGAATATTCTATTTTGGTGTAGAATTATAGTGCAAACTGTTGGAGATGAAATTGAAAATCTGTTGCATTTTAGTGATAGTGATACTGTATTTGTTGGGATTTTTTTCGAATTGAACCACCGCAGGATCTAATTGGATGTTCATTAATCCTAATATCATGTAGATCATAAATTCATGCATCTCATATGTTTTAATTAACCGAGTTTAATTAATATGCAAATCCGGTTTAAACGATTCTACTAAAGCGGAAACATAGAATCGAAAAACGACTTACAAATTAAACGACGGGTGGAGGACAAAATTAAAGGTCTAATCTTGTTGTTGTGTATGATGATGATTGGCGCCCCACAGTGATATTCCACTCCTTGATCTTCTGTTGTATTCCCGGACTGAATCTAGTTTCAGGGTGGGCTGAAATCTACTAGATCGGTATGGAATCTGTGGAGATAAAGAGAACACAAGAGGAACTGATTATTACTCCTAAAATTTCGTCCCCACCTCCCTATTTATAGGGGAGGTGGTCGAAATTTCAGTGTCCCAACCTTACTGGCTTTGGGCATCTATCCCTTTTTCTATCTCCAGTCCATTAAAGTCGTATTGGGCTACAACAGGGATCTAGAAGAATATTAAATTGGCCTGCTAATTTATTTAATTTCCAATATCCAATAAACTTAGGATATTATTAAATAAATTAAGTATTATTTTTATTCCACTAAAGAAATAATACTGACCTACCAATTTAATACATATTTCTGAATATGTTTTCTCCTTTAGTCCAGCCATTCCCCGCGTTTAAGATATAATGCCCATTAATTAATTATGTAAGCTTCTGACAGCTATAATTAATTAATATCTTATCCTTGAGTAGTACCACACAAGCTTTACTCATGCACGAAATAAATTCCACCTGCAGGGTTTCAGCATGAACTTGCATTTCCTCAAGGGGACACAATCAAACTGGCGCACCAGGACACGGTGCCCCTACATATTGCACAACCCATCATAAGTGTAAATGTCACAACCCAAGATATCGAGATTATTGATCCTTATGAAAGAATCTCACCCTTTGATAAATCAAAGCTGCAAACACTACACGTATATGTCTGCCAACACATAGGGGTTAAGAACCCGAACTCTGTGGATTCTTATTCTCTCATTTAAGGTCAGAATAGAGAATAGAATCCTAAGTAGATCCTCCTCAATACACTTGACCATGTATTAGAATAATCAGTTAGTCAAGACAAACTAACTATCAGATTATTCTACGGCGTACCGATAGCAGGTTCAGTGCCATCTAAACCGTGAGCCTTTTAATACATTACAAGGAACCGATGATATGATCTAACCATGTGTTTACCCACACCATATCATCTACAATATAAGTATAGTGAACATACATATAAATATAATAATTTAAATGCAAACAGTGACTGCAATTGTATTAATTCTATATCATCATAAAACCATTATTAATAATGTATACAAAAGACGTGTCTTCTAGTATACAAAACCAACAGTATTATAATGTAGACTATTGGAGATGGACTTCTTTCCCCCCTTTTCTTCCTTAGTCGTCTGCTTCCCATCTTCCACCCTTAAATCCACCGCCGCAGCGGCATGTTAATGGGTAGGGTAGGGTACGAGTATGCCTTCCCCATATCCTACCATAATATAAAATGTCCTACTCATACCCTACTCTATTACCCTGTATATTTTTTATAGAGGGTAGGATACGGGGATTGAAATTTCCTGTTACACTCTCTGTGTTACACTTTCAAATTTAGAGTTTTTTTTTTGTATTTTTTTCTTTAATTTTATTTTTTTGTGATTTAGTTTAATTTTATGATTGTTTTTAGGGTTCACCCCACCCAATTAGGGTTTATAATTATTTTTTAATATTTAATTTTTGATTTCTAATTAATAATTCATTATTATGGTTTATTTTTTAAAAAATTATGTTTTATAAATTTTTAATTCATTTTTTTTGTTGGTAAATGTTGACTATGATTATTTATACTATAATTAATTTTTATTTTATAATAAATATTATTAAAACCATAAATTTGATAATGAAACACAGAGTGAAATACAAGAAAATGTAACAGAAAATTTCAACCCAGGGTACGGGCATTACCCTACGGGTAATCGGATACCCGCGGGTAAAATTGGTTACCCGTTTAAATTTATTTAATAATATATCACAATAAGAAACCCAAAAAATACGAAAAAATTAATACATGAGTTCTTTTGTCAAAATATAACTAATACAAATAAATCTAATTCTTGTGATGCTACCATAACAACAAAATTAGAATTATTAACCCTAGATGAAAATTATAAAAAATTAATTGTAAAAAGTTTATATATATATATATATTTAATATGTTAAGATAATCAGGTAGGGTAATCGGGTAATTAAAACCTTAATCTCATACTCTACCATTACCCTAATAAAATTTAGCGGGTACGGGCAGTACCCTACCCGTTACCCGAATCTACGGGTACTACCAGAGACGGACGCATAAATTTTAACTAGGGGGCGAAAAATAATTATAATGCAAATTCAAGTAAAAAAATATATGTATTTAAATTAATAACATTGCATATAATGTCAAAAATTTCAATATATCACCATCATCAATTATGCAACGTTTCATCCCAAGTATTCTGCAAAAAAAAAAAGAAAGAAAAAAGAAAAATCTGTTATATTCATAACACCATTAATACTTATCAAAATTAAAATAAAAACAATAGTCACCAACCTATTTATTTAATTTTTTGGCATCGTAAGTTGTACTCGACGTTTCTTCATAACTTCAAATTCATCTATGATTGAGTTGACATCAAAAGTTTCAGCAATGTCTTTCTCAATGTACATTAGCAATGAACTAGCCAGAAAGTCATCTTCCATTTTATTCCTCAATCTCGTCTTGACAAGCTTTATAGATGAAAAAGCTCGTTCTATTGTTGCTGTAGAAACTGGAAGTGTTAAAATAAGTCTAACCAATCTATCCACAAGATGGTAGTCCTTTGTCTCTTCCGTCTTTGATAAAAGTTGGCACAACTCTGCAAGATTTGATAAATTCTGAAACATTTGATTACTTTGAATATCAAGTAGATAAAGCTCTAGTTGATACTTTATATGCAACTTCTCATGATCTGTGAAATCAGCAGGATAAAACTTCTCCACGAGTTTGCAAATATCAACAATGTTAAATGATTTATATCCATGTCTCGGGTCCAAGGCTGAGCTGAGTCTGAGCAATTCCACTGCATTTTCATCAAATCGTGTATCTATTTCTTGCAACATCACATCAATTGTATCAGTGAATACATCAAAACGATAGTGATGATCATAGGTAACATGTTCTCCTGTACGTAATCGACCTCCACTAGATTTAAGAGTAGAGGTCATGTCCGGAATATCTATCTCATGTTCCTCACATAACTTATTCACTTTCTCAAACAATTGATCCAAACCATTTTCTTTGAACGACGAATAAGTATTTTTGTGTTCACAACAATATCCATTGCATTTAGAATATCCCGAGACTTGAATTGTAGAGCTCTGCAAAGATCATCCGTCATTTCCAACAATTCAATCATGAAATGCAATATGAACACAAACTCAAATGATGTCATTACATCATAAGCTCCATCAGCCGTTGCTATAGTAGAAACACTATTTTTATCATTGATGATTTCCTTTAAAACCATAAGAATGGGATCATATAAATCAAGCAAACTTCTAAGAGACCTTAAATGAAAGCCCCATCATGTATCCCCCGGTCGTTGTACACTCACAACTTGATTTTTGCCCCTTCCAGTTTCAAGTTCATCAGTGGAAGCCAATTCTTCATTCCGAAAAGTCTGAGCAATTCGTAATTGATCATGACGTTTGGATGAAGAATCCACTGTATTCACAATAAGGTTGACATATGAAAAGAATTGCTCGATGTATATAACCGTTTGAGCTGTTGCCACTAGTACTAATTGTAATCGATGAGCAAAGCAATGGACAAAATATGCATATGGGCACTCACTCAAAAAAAGTGTCTTTAAACCTTTCCACTCACCTCGCATAGTACTTGCACCATCATATCCTTGTCCTCAGATGTTTTGAATTGTGAGATTATTGCGAGAAAGAACACCCAAAATTTCTCTTTTTAAAGTTGATGCTTTAGTATCTTCCACACGAACTATATCAAAAAATCTTTCCCGAATAAATCCCTTTCTATCAACAAACCTCAAACCAATAGCTATTTGCTCTCTTTTTGATTCATCTCGAGATTCATCCACAAGAAGATAATATTTTGAATCACCAATTTCCTCCATGATATATCTTTGAATTTTATTTGCATAGATCGCCAAAATCTCCTTTTGAATTCTAGGAGAAGTATAAGTGGCATTCTGAGGAGCATTTTCTAGAACAATGGAGGCTATCTCATCATTATATGAAGCTGTGTGCTATAGAATTTCGAGAAAATTGCCACGATTATGTGATTCCAGTCGTTCATCTATAGCAGAGACGAAACTATTGAGGGCGACGTTGAAATCGGGCAGAGACGGAGAGAATGGTGGGAGTAGAGAGCTGCGATTGGTAGGGTTTGGAATGGCCCAGCGTATTTGAGATTTTGGTATATCAGTTTCTCTATATTCTGTAATATTTATCCCATAATTATGTCTAGATATGAGGGACGTGATATTATGGAGATTTTGGTTTCTCATTAATATCCTTATGAAAGTCAAAATATTGCTTAAAAATTACTATTTTGCAATTTGATCCCTAAAATCCCATATCAATCTTGTCCATTAATTTTTTATAGATCTATGGATGTAAATTGTTCTTAATTCTTACATAGGGGTATGCACTACAAGAATTTTACATTTTACCGACGAAATTTTCGACGGACATAATTCGGATCGTCATTTAGCGATGGATTCACGACGGACTGTCCGTCGTTATCTTTAACGACGGATTTACGACGGAACCTTTGTCGTTATCTGTAACGACGGACATTTTCCGTCGTTATATTTTCTGATTTTTATTTTTTATTTATTTTTTAATATTAACGACGGACCGTTTCCGTCGTTATATTTTCTTTTTTTATTTTTTATTTATTTTTTAATATTAACGACGGAAATATTCCGTCATTAGTTTTTTTATAATATTTCAAATTTAATTTTTAATATTAACGACGGAAATAATCCATCGTTAAAAATTAAATTTAATATTTTTAATTTTATTTTAATTTAAGCGACGGATTTAACGACGGAAAATTCCATCGCTAAATTTAATTTTTATTTTT
This sequence comes from Perilla frutescens, assembly GCA_026008535.1. Lineage (NCBI taxonomy): Eukaryota > Viridiplantae > Streptophyta > Magnoliopsida > Lamiales > Lamiaceae > Perilla > Perilla frutescens. The sequence continues at coordinate 43,802,228 of BRKX01000010.1, read as the reverse complement.
TTAATTTTTAACTTTTAATTTTTTTAATTTTTTTTATTTCCCAATTAAGAATTAAAAATGAATTTAAAATTAATATTTTCAATATTTTTAATTTTTTAATTTATTTTATTCTTTTAATTTATTTAATTTTTTATTTTTTTAATATTTTATAATATTTAGAGAATATTATGATATTTTTGAAAATATAATTAAATTAAAATATTTATTTAATATTTTTTTGTTTTTATAATTTTTATCACTTTAAATTTGAGAAAATTAATTAAAATAATCTAATATTAAATAAATAATTTAATAATAATATATTTTATTTACAACACTAAAAGATTATAATAGATATTTCAATAAATGAAGGATAACAGTTTCGAAGGAATACATATATATATATATTATATCTGAATATAAATATAAATATATAATAGCCTACTTGGTTGAGATGCAGAGGATAGATCTCTGCCTTTACGGGAGGTCAAGGGTTCGAATCTCGCGAGCTGCAAATGTTGGAATAATATGTGGTGCGTTTTATTTTTATTTTTTTTTCTAGCGACTGAATTTGGAAATTATTTAACGACGGAAAAATCCGTCGCTAAGTTTTTCCGTCATTAATTTTGTCATTAAAAATGACTAACGACTGCGTGTTTAACAACACACTTGATCCGTCGCTAAAACGTGATTTTTTTGTAGTGATGGTTCTCATTTTAACCCATCCCTATATATATATATATATATATTAATACAATTCAAATATTCTATTCAACAATTTTTATTTTGACTTTACAGTCTAATATACAAATTTTTAATTAATGTAAATTCACAAAATCTTGCATCATCCATTTTCGAAAAATTCAGTATAAAGTTAATTAAACTTACTAAAATAATTTAAATAGTTAATGAGTTCAAAATATTAATAATAATATAATTTTTTACTATCATGACAAAATATATTATATCACATCAATTGATATAGTTTATCTCATAGGTAAATTATATTTTTAACCACACTATGTTATCAATTAATTTACGTATGATATCATGCATTGAATTAATTGAAATATTTAAATTATTACACTTGTCGCAAAATATTAACTATTTTATGTGTGTATTTGATCTAAACATACATTTAATATTATATTTTTTATTGTAATATAAATGACTACATTGAACAAATAAAACTAAAAGTAACTTAACTAAATTAAAATGGCGTTGAATGTATAAATATCATGTGTTTAAAGATAATATATATATATATATATATATATATATATATATATATATATATTATAGCAACATGTGTTGCTCAACGATAAAGAAATGATAAAATCTCAAAGTTTGGTTAATAGTTTGTTGTGGTAAATTGCGTTCAAGGCTTCATGTTCAATATATTTTTCAAAATTTTATACAATGTTTACATTTTTTTAAAAAAAAAAACTATAATTTGATTGGCAGTTGTAATTCTTGATTGAATGACTAACTAATTTAATTAGCAGTACGGAATCTAAGGGAAAACTATCAAATTCCCCAATTTTAATTATTTCCTCAACTAACAAATAAAATTTGTAATTACCATTTTCGTGAAAATCTATATTCCAAAAAATGTGGAATATATATTCCTTCTACCCGAGGAGTTTAATCATTCCCATTCAACCAAAACATCTAATATATATCATTTTATAAAAAAATCATAATGTATAACACTTCTACATATAACTACATATTATATTAGTATTTTGTATTATGTTTAGCTAAATAGTTTGAGAATTATTTTTAATAATTAATAGTTCAATCTAAAAGAAAAAAAAATCAATTCTTCTATTTCAACTCTTTTATAAGTAATTGGATTATGTTCATTCTCAAGTATATGATTATGGGTAGTCAACATAATCCATATTTCAAAAAATTGTGCAATATTCATTCATTCCCCTCACATGGATTTAATTAACTTTTCTTAATTAACTGAATAATCTAATATAAAATATTTTGTATATAATTATCAAACAAACCAATATTCTAAATTTCTCAAATTATAAATTAATAAGCTAGAAAAACGTAACATTTGAACCATAATTTGAATTTATTTTCCCAATCAACCATCTATTAATGTAATATTTTAAAAGTCATGTATAAATTGTAAATTCGTTTAAAGTTGGTGAATTTTTTTACAATTAATCATATTTTTAAAACTTTGTCTAGCAAGTTTTAAAATAGATTCTCCCAAAATTTTAATAAATATATACTCCTTCCATTTCGTTTTGATTGTTGTTTTAGTTTTTTTTTGTCAAAATATTTGTTATTTTATATATTTTCAAACTCCCACCTCTAATTTTAACCATATCATAAATCCTAAAAATATATATGAGAAAATATTGTCTTAATTTTAAGAAAATATAAATGAATAAGATTTTATGCTATACATAAGAGATGGTTATATTAGTTCATAAAATTAATTATTAATTCTAGATAAAAAAAAATAATAATAAAACAACAATCTAAATGAACCAGAAGGAGTATATTCTAATAGTTCAGCATATATTATCTGACACGTCTTCTTGGTGCAGTCAACATTATCCGAGCCCGACCATAAATAAAGAAGTTGAAATTTAGTTTCAATAAAGTTAATTGAAACTACTCTTAATTATATGAATGAGAATGACACATAAATTTTAAGGGATAAATTAAAACTTAGCATTTTGATTGTATATATTATGGAATCAACTTGTTTTTTTTTTTTTTTTTTTTTTTCTTCCATACCATGTAACATGATTCAGAATACACACACACACACACACACACACACACATTAATTGTAGTTGCCACAACTAAAATTACATGTTTTCTATTAAGAACTACTCAGATAACTTATATTAATTATATCAAATCAGTGATTGAATATCATTCCTCATATCTTTTTCCCCATCATTAATGTTTGGTGAAGATGTAATTCTTGATTATTGACGGATAACTAAGAACAATATGTTAGTTTATAATCTTTCCATAAATTTAAGTTGTTATCTTTCAATCCCTTCATTGGGTTGTAATTTGTATAAACTATGTAATTGAAATAATATTTAAATTATAAAATATAATATATTATATGTAGAGAATTAATTATATAATATATTATATTACTGTGGGATTATGTTTTTTATTTTTATTTTTTTTTTCTTGTTTGCTATGGTTGATATGATGGGAGAAATAATTCGTGAAGAACTAATTAATGTGAATGAAGAATTGTAATAGTACAATACTATTAAAATAAATAGAATATATTACGGGTGAATAATTAACTATATAATGATTGATGGAGAATAAATATTAAATTTTTGATAGAAAACTTCTTTAATAGCATATATCAGGTTAGTTTATAATCTTTCTATAAATTCAAACTTTTATTTTTCAATATCTTCATTCGAATGTAATTTATATAGAAGATGTAATTGATGGAGATTTAATTCATGTGGATGAATGAAAAATTATAAAATAGCACAATTCTATTAATTATATATTTAAATTATAAAATTAAATATAATATATTATACGTGTCAAATTAATTAGGGTTAAGGGCCAAATAGGCCCCCGTACTTATTTGGGGGGAACAAATAGTCACTCGAACTATTTTTTGTCTCGATTGAGCCCCTGTACTTTTATTGAGGGCCCAATCAAGCCCCTCCGTCAGCCCCTCACAAACGGCCGTTAGTTTTGATTCAAAACGACGTCGTTTTATATAAAACAACGTCGTTTTGTTTTTGCCCTAAAAAAATATTAAACCCGTTTTGATAAACCCGACCCGCCTGCGCTAATGAAGATCGAATCTAATCAACTCAACCTTCTCTCCCAAATTCTTTAAATTATCAAGCTGAAATAATTTAGGGATTTAGGGTTCTTCTTCAAATTCAATCAATCCCTCAAAAATTTTGCAGATTCGAGCAGCTACAGCAGCAGCAGCCAGATTTGATGCCACAATTCGATCGTCTCCACCAGTCCAAAAAACCAAGAACTTGTGAAAAACCACCAAGTTTTGCACCCTTCCCACCAATGAATCCAAGAATTAATCAATCAAATGTTCCCGGCAATAAAGGGACCAGTCACATATTCTACAAAACTCGAATCTATGCCAAATTCATGGAAGGAACGTGTAGGAATGGTGAGCAATGCACATTTGCTCATGGAGTTAAGGATTTGCGCGAGCCGCCTCCGAATTGGCAAGAAATGATAAGGGAGAAGGAGAGGGGCAATGGGGGTGGTGGTGCTTGGGGAGATGATCAGAGAATGATTCATAGAATGGCGAAGAATGTCCCTATGGAGACAAGTACAATTTCTTGCACGAACGGCCTTCGCCCCCGATGAAGAAGCTCAAGGTGGAGATGCCGGGCCAGATGGAGAGCTCTGCTATAAGCATTGGTGTAACAGGGGATAGCAGGGGAAATGCCGGAGACCTCGATCAGACGGCAACGTCGGTGGGGTGAAAAATGAGAATGTGTAGTAGATGGGAGATGGGGCTGTGCAACTATGGCGAGAGATGCCATTTTGCTCATGGACAGTCAAGTATAATTTTTTTTTTTTTTTGTGTTCTGATCTTTTTTCTTGATTAGGGATTTCAATAATGTGGGGATTTTTTTTTATTACATTTCAGCTTGATAATTTGAAGAATTTGGGAGAGAAGGTTGAGTTGATTAAATTCGATCTTCATTAGCGCAGGCGGGTTGGGTTTATTAAAGCGGGTTTTATTTTTTTATTTTTTTTGGGCAAAAACAAAACGACGTCGTTTTGAATCAAGACTAACGGCCGTTTGTGAGGGGGCTGACGGAGGGGCTTGATTGAGCCCTTAATAAAAGTACAGGGGCTCAATCGAGACAAAAAATAGTTCGAGGGGCTATTTGTTCCCCCCAAATAAGTACAGGGGCCTGTTTGGCCCTTAACCCAATTACTTATCTAATACATTATATTGTTGTGGGATTATATTTTTTAATTTTTTTTCTTATTTGTTATGGTTGATATGATAGAGACATAATTGGTGGAAAATTAATATGATGTGGAAGAAGTTTTTTTTTTTGAGCAATAGTGGATGAAGAATTGAAGTAGTACAATACTATTGAAATAAATATAATACATATATTGAATAATTAATCATATAATATAGTATATTACTATTTTACCCTTAAATTAAGTGGATATTATGGATATAATAGACAAATCATATTTTGTAAGAAATTAATTAAATATAATCTATCATATTACAAAAAATGTAATAAAAAAAAAATTAATTTAGGGAAGCTTTGACAATGCCTCTAGGACGACTGAACATTAATCTTATATCTATATATCTTATTAAAAAAATAAGTTATTGTGGGAAAATTTTATATAATAAAGTTCAATTATAACAAAACTATTGAAATAAATATAATATACTAAAGAAATAATTTTGTTATTTTGGGATAATTTTATATAATAGAGTTCAATTATATCAAAGCTATTGAAGTAAATATATATAGTATATTAGATTTACAAATAATTATTTATAAATAGTTAGATACATTATATTACTTTTTTACCCTTAAATTATGTCACGACCCAAATTAATATCTGATTAATATGAAGTGTGACTGGCACGACTCGATCCCAATAAAGGGTGGATCAAGGCGCGAACCGGAAATAATTAAATAAAAGAAGGAGCTACTGTATTCCAGGAACGATAATTGCTGTGAGCTCGAATTCTGAACTAACTTTAAGCACTCACAAGAGATAGAATAATAACGGTACTTAATTGATTATCGAGTTATGAAACTCGTCCAGAACAAAAGCTGAAATGTTGAACTTGTGATATAACTGAGTTGCGGAAGCAAAAGAGAGACAATAATAATAATAATAATAATAATAGTAATACAAGGTCATCTGAGCCTTGTACCAAAAAGAACTCCACTCTCAGCACTTCTCCCTTCCACACCAGCTCAACCTGCACATTTAAAAACAAACATGCAGGGCTGAGTACAAGGGTACTCAGTGAACACATTGCCAAAAATATTTCTGAACTGAAACTCATTTTCTTGTCATGCATCTGAGTAAACACACATGGGTTTTATCTAAAAAGGCCCTATGTTTTACTAAATCATTTTATGTCATTGAGCGCTCTTTTCTGTTGTATGATCATCCATATCCCACTGAAAGTCGAGGAATAGCTCCGCTCAGCCTTTTCCACAAACGTTGGGGAATAGCTCCGCTCAGCCTTTTCCCTCGAACGCTTAACATAACTAAATGCCGAAGAATAGCTCCGCTCAGCCTTTTCCACGCACATTTAGCATCGTCGATGTCTTAGTCAAGAATAGCTCCGCTCAGCCTTTCCCTCTTCCTAATATCACCGACCTTAAGTGTACACTAACCTCGGTTAACACGCTAAGTTAGCACGAGGCCCGATCGATTTAAGAGTTAGAAAGCCCCTTGCGAGCTAACTAAATACAGATAAGGATATCATACAAAATAAAATATTTTATGCATGACAATAACTTATTTGCATCAGAAATAAATAACTATTGGTGAGTAAAAACTCAAATCATTATTTGGACTAAGAGTCCGTTGAAAAGAAAGCCCACCTTTCACCGAGGTTTTAACACTTGATCTGCAGCAAAAGTTCCTCCTCGTACTTTATCTTGCACTGGACAGCTCGCCTTCATAGAGTTAACAGAAATCTGAGTACGTTGAACCAAATACGATGTTTGGACTCAACATGAAATTGAAGGTCTATTAGGGTCTAGTATCCGTTCTAAATTTTTCTTGTTTAAGGGTAAATCTTGACCCTAGATCTTAACCATATAAAGACATTCATCGACATTATTTAAGGTATCAAAAATACCTTAACGTCATCACAACTAGATTCTAGGAACAAAATCATCGCTAAGTTCGTTGACTAAACAACGTTTGGCACAACGTCTAACTTCGGAAAATTCTCTGTTTTGGCTCACTAAAGTGTAGGGATTGTGCCATATACCAATGGAAAGCCACAGAAGTCTAGTTTACGGCTAAATTTACGGTTACTCAAGACGATAACTAATGAACAAGTTATGACCGTTTTACTAGAAGGTGGCAGAATTGCCAGAATTTCCGAAAACAAACTCGTGACCTGACTTTGAAGATTTTTCACGATCGATTCAGGAAGAGTTACAGACTGAGCTATATACCATTAGAAAGCCACTGAAGTCTAAAATTTTTAAAAATTTACAGTGGCTTAAGATGATAACAAATGAAACGGATATGCCCATTTTACTGAAAGGTGGCAGAACTGCCATGACTTCATGAAAACCGAAACATGACCCAACTTTGCCGATTTTTCATAATTTACTCAGAACGAATTAGAGATTGAGACCTATACCATTAGAAAGCCACTTAAGTCTAGTTTTCGGCAAAATTTACGGTGTCTCAATCCGATGTAAAACGAGGGAGCTATGCTCGTTTAACCGAAAGGTGACAAGTCTGCCGAGAGCGAAGTGCGCGGGCACGCGACCTTGCGCGGGCGCGCGACCTGTGCGCGCTCGCGCGCGTCCCCGCGCTCGCGCGGCCTATGCGCGCTCGCGCGCGTCCCCGCGGTCGCGCGGAACTGAGGCCGAGAGTCGTGTAAACGATGACAGACGCCATGATACTCGATATACAAGCATTCAAATCATCAAAACACATCTAGAAACTCATTTCTACCAACTAACATGCTATCAATCATGCATTGAAACATCAAACCTCATCCCAACATGCTTAAACAATAATCAACATGCTATCTCAAGTTTTTGCAACACAATATATACATATTTCTCACGAAAAACTGAAACATGTGTCAAACAAATTTCTAGTTTTCGAAATACCTTTGAAACACAATGGAAAAGCTTGAAGGAGCTGGAACAAGCTCTGCAACTTCACTCTCTTTCTCTCTTCCTTCGAAAAAAAAACGAAAATGGATATGGATGTTTCTTGTTGCTCTCTTTTTCTTTCTCTCTCTCTCAAACTTTTAAGCAGGAAGAATGAAGAAGAAAGGAAGAACGAGATGGAGATGGAAATGAAAAAGAAAGGAAAGGCAGCTGCTATTCTTGATCTCTCTCTCGATTCTTTTTGAAGAAAGAATGAAGAAGAGAAATGTTTGGATTGATATAAAAAAAACGTGGGGGGGGGTGTGGGGAGAGGTGAGGGGAATGGCATGGGTGAAAAGACTTGAGGCATGGCCTCCCACTCATGGGATTTGACCAAGAAAATACCCGATTCAAATACCGGTTATTCGGTTATCGTGATATTTTCTGTCTCCGGAAAAATCCCGAACTTACCCGAGCTTGATGAAATAAATCACTTATTTTAAAACAATAATTTATCTGAAATTACTTGGTTTTAAAATACCACTTCAAAATACTGATTTTAAATTTCTCGACCACTAAAACATCCGAACTAGAGAATATCTAATTCTCTCGGATTTTAAATTCACCCTGTTTAAATTATCTGAATTTAAACACTAATGACTGGAGAATATCTGATTCTCCTAGTCCTAAAAATATTTATCGGAATATCTAATTCACGATAAATACACACCGCAAATTTAAAAGAATAGGAATTGAATTTATCCGAAATTACAATTCCGGCTTTCCGTAACTAAAAAGAGGATTAAACCCAAACTGAAATAATTAATTCACCTATGGGAATTAATTGATCTTGAATTCCATGAAACTTAACGGATACTTTCGACCCTAATCTGACTAGAAATTACTATACTAAATAGTAATTTCAACGATTAACTTAAATTAAGCAGTAATTATTTTACGGGGTATTACATTCCACCCCCCTTAAAATAAATTTCGCCCCGAAATTTACATACCTTAGAGTAACAATTCTGGGTATTTTGCTTTCATCTTATCCTCGAGTTCCCATGTCGCTTCTTCCTGACCATGGCGACTCCATAGGATCTTAACTAGAGGAATAGACTTGTTCCTCAACTCTTGGACTTTTCGATCCAAAATGGTTTCTGGTCTCGCTTCATAAGTTAGATCTGGATCTAACTCAATCTCACTGTGTTGGATCACATGTTTGGGATCATACACTTATTTCCTTAACTGAGAAACGTGAAATACGTTATGAACATTACCAAAATTGGGTGGTAATGCCAATCTATACGCCACTGCACCTATCCGCTCAAGGATCTCGTAAGGTCCTATAAAACGTGGTCGTAACTTTCCTTTTACGCCGAATCTTACTATCCCCTTGGAAGGAGATACTTTAAGGAAAACCTTGTCTCCTGCTGCAAATTGTAAATCTGTACGGTGATTATCCGCATACGACTTCTGCCGACTCTGGGCTTCTTGAATCCTCTGACGGATTTTTCTGACAATTTCAATCATTTCAGACACTGAGTCTGGCCCAAGAATCCTTCGTTCACCCACTTCATCCCAATAAAGTGGTGATCGACACTTTCGCCCATACAACGCTTCGTATGGCGCCATATTAATGGTTGCCTGATAACTATTATTATAGGCAAACTCAATCAACGCTATTATTTTCTCCCAGCTTTCACCCCTATCTAGGACCACTGTTCTCAACATGTCCTCTAATGTTTGGATCGTCCTTTCGGACTGTCCATCTGTTTGTGGGTGAAATGCTGTACTGAAATTGAGTTGAGTTCCCAACTCCTTCTGTAAACTAGTCCAAAATCTTGAGGTAAACTTTGAATCTCTGTCCGATGTTATCGACACTGGAACACCATGAAGGCGTACCTCTTTAACATAAATCTGAGCTAGCTTATTCGATCCATCCGTAACTCGGATCGGAAGAAAATGAGCTGACTTTGTGAGCCTATCAATAATGACCCATATGGCCGTATTCCCTCGTCTTGACCTAGGTAGGCCTGTCACAAAATCCATCACTATGTGTTCCCACTTCCACTCAGGAATCTCTAACGGTTGTAGCGCACCGTAAGGCCTCTGGTGCAATGCCTTAACTTGTTGACATGACAAGCATCGCTCAACATAGGAAGCTACGTCCCGTTTCATTCCTTCCCACCAGAATTTCTGCTTCAAATCCTGATACATTTTCGTACTTCTCGGGTGTGCTGTATACGGAGTATCGTGAGCCTCGCTCATGATCTCATTTCTGAGCTCAACACAGGGTGGAACACATATCCTATCTTCATAAAGGATAGCATTATCTGATGCTTCCTTGAAGCTTTCTGTTTTTCCCGATCTGATCTTCAAGCGCATCTCTTCCATGGTTTGATCTTTTCTCTGTGCCTCAATTATCTTTTCTCGGAGATCGGGTACAACCACTAATGTTGCCACACGACATACAATCGTCTCAGGTGGGTAAACCACCTCTAGCTGTAAGCTTTCAAAATCCCTGATGAGTTTCTCCTCCTGAGTAAGGAGAAAGCCCAACTTGCTTATTTTACGACTCAAGGCATCTGCTACCACATTAGCCTTGCCTGGGTGGTAACTGATTCCACAATCGTAGTCTTTTACCAATTCAAGCCATCTACGCTGTCTCATATTTAAATCCTTCTGCTCGAAAAAGTACTTTAAACTCTTGTGATCTGTGAAAATCTCACACCTAACTCCGTATAGGTGATGTCTCCAGATTTTCAAGGCATGCACTATTGCTGCCAGCTCTAAGTCATGCGTAGGATAATTCAACTCATGAATTCTTAACTGTCTGGACGCATACGCTATGACTCTACCTTCTTGCATTAGGACACAGCCAAATCCATTCTTTGAAGCATCCGTGTAAATCACAAATTCTTTATCACTGACTAGAATGGCTAACACTGGAGCAGTGGTTAATCTTTTCTTAAGCTACTGAAAACTGGCTTCACATTCTTCTGACCACTGGTACTTGATTCCCTTCCTTAGCAATTGTGTCATTGGCCTAGCTATCTTGGAGAATCCTTCTATGAATCTCCTATAGTATCCAGCTAATCCCAAGAAACTTCTGATTTCGTTAGGAGTAGTTGGAGACTTCCATTCTTGTACTGCCTCTACTTTAGAGGGGTCCACTTTGATTCCTTCTGCTGACACAATGTGCCCAAGGAACATTACTTCCTTCAGCCAAAATTCACACTTACTGAATTTGGTATAAAGCCTTTCTTTTCTTAGTGTTTCCAACACTGTCCTCAGATGCTCCGCATGATCCGATTCATTCTTGGAATAGATAAGAATATCATCTATGAACACAAGGACAAACTTATCTAAAAATGGATGAAACACTCTATTCATGAGATCCATGAGTACTGCTGGGGCATTCGTCAATCCGAACGGCATTACCGTAAACTCGTAATGACCATACCGGGTTCGGAAAGCTGTCTTGGGTATATCTTCTGACTTTATCTTTAACTGATGATACCCAGACCTTAGGTCAATCTTTGAGAACACGCTCGCTCCCTTGAGCTGATCAAACAGATCATCTATCCTAGGCAAAGGATACTTGTTCTTCAACGTCAGCTTATTCAGCTCACGGTAATCTATACACATCCTCAATGTGCCATCCTTCTTCTTCACAAATAGGACTGGTGCTCCCCATGGTGACGCACTAGGTCGGATGAAACCTCGGTCCAATAATTCCTGAAGCTGAATCTTGAGCTCTTGCAACTCTTTTGGGGCCATCCTGTACGGAGCTTTTGAAATCGGAGCTGCTCCTGGTTCCAAATCTATTACAAACTCGACCTGCCGGTTCGGAGGCAATCCTGGCAATTCTTCTGGAAAAACGTCTACAAACTCTTGCACAACCGGAACATCTTCCATTGTCCTCTCTATATCATCTATCTTGTTTAGATAAACCAGGAAAGCTTGATTTCCTCTCTTGATCATCTTCTTGGCCTGCAGTGCTGAAATCATTGGAGTGAACTTTCCCATTTCTATGCCGTGAAAACTTGTTGGCTTTTCTCCTGGAACTTGGAATGATATCTTCCTTTCGCTGCATAGGATCGTGGCATGATTTTCTGACAACCAATCCATTCCTAGGATTACATCGGTATCCCACATCGGTAGGACACTAAGATTATCCGCCTTAATCCTAGTTGTTCCCAAGTCTATTTCTATGTTCGAGCAAACATGAGTCGTAGTCATGGTTCCGCCAGTTGGTGTTAAAATCTTTTTCTTATGACTAGCTCGTTCAGTTTTAAGCTCTAACTTATCACAGCATGCTGATGAAATAAAGGAGTGCGATGCTCCAGTATCAAATAAAACAACTAAAGGCATGCCATGAAGTTTGCCCATACCTGCAAGATTACCTTTCTGCTTCCCTTTCCCGGAGGAACTGGGGTTCATTGCATAAGACCTGGGATTTCCTTGCTGCATCTGCCTCTGCTGTTGCTGCTGATACTGCTGTTGCTGGGGTTGCTGACTTTGTTGCCCCGATGCCTGTAAGGCCTTAAGTTGCTGAGGGTTCCGTCTTTGTTGTGTCTTCGGGCAATTCCTTGCATAGTGACCCTCCTGGCCACAGTTATAGCAACCCGTGTTGCCAGCCTGACACATGCCCTGGTGGCTTTTGTTGCACCTTGGGCATAGAGGAATGTTGGGTTGTGATGGTGCAGTTCTTCCCTGAGCAGGGGCACCCTGCTGGCCCTGCTGTCTATTTCCCTGCCAAGGCTTTCTGTAACCTTGGTTCTTGTTCTGGTTACCTCCATCATTCCACTTTCTCTTCCCTTGGAAACTCTGTGATGGAGTTCTGGCTGGTGTTGGTGCTGAAGTAGGTACTGGAGCTGATACTGGGGCCTTTCTTTCTTCAGGCATTACTGCCTCGATGTCCAATGCCCTATTCAATGACTCAGCATAGGTTAGGTCTTCCCGACTTGCCAAAGACATGGCAATCTCATGCCTCAGTTCTGATCTGAACTTAGATGCCATCTTCTCATCAGTATCTACCTGAAGAGGTGCATACCGTGATAACTCACAGAATACTCACTCGTACTCTGCGACGGACATCTTCCCTTGTTTCAGAGTATGAAACTCTGCTTCCTTCTTGACTCTGAACATCTTAGGAATGTATTTGTCGTAAAATCCAGTTTTGAACTGTTCCCATGTGTAAACATCAAGCTGCTCCGGAGTCATAGTCCTCCTTCTAGACTCCCACCAAAAATCTGCAGATCTGGTTAGCTGGAATGCTACACAGGAGAGTCACTCCTGGTTATCACAGTGGAGGAAATTAAAAATCCGCTCCATCGCCCGGATCCACGCCTCAGCATCGGCCGGGGTTCCTGCTCCATCAAATGATGGAGGGTTTTGTCGCAGAAAAAGCTCCTCAATTCTGCGCTGTGGAGGTGGGGGAGGTGTCTGCTCTCTTTGTTCCTCGTTTTCTTCTTGTGGTTCTTCCTCCACTCTTTCCTGCCTTCCTTGCCTTGGAGGTCTCCCTCTAGGCCTATTCTGTCTTACGGGATTCACATTCGCATTTCTTCCTCGTGCTGCTCTGGGTGGTACCATTCAGCAAATTATAATTTCAATTTATAATTAATAATTAGACTACTGCCCCACTGCTGTGTAATAACTCATGCTTTAATTAGTCCTTAACATATTTTGAGTATGCAAAACGCATTGAAACTCTGAAGCATAATCAACAACCTTACTAGTCTTATATATATATTTACATCAGGAAAATTGCCTCCAACGAGGTCTTACAAGTACATTTCCTAATGCATGAGTTCTACAAAAACCAGCCATGCCTGGATGACAGAATGCTTACAAGCTACGCATTCCTGTCTCAAAAGGTGGGAATACCTAAGTCCCAAGAATGGTCCTCTGGGGAACACATTCAACTACCGAAATATACATAACAAAATAGATAGTCGTCCTGATACAAATACACTATCATAGCACAAAAGCTAAACTAGTCAGACGAGCTACTGGCTGACCGACCATCCTGGATCCTCTGAGAGCCATCTCCCTCCTCTGCCTGTGAAGCCTCCGAGGGCTCCTCCTCCTCTGACTCTTCTTCTACCACCAGTACTAGACCGTCTGCAGCTGCTGCACCTCCCTCCTCAGCTCTCTGGTAGGGTACCTCATACACAACCTCTATGGTCCTCTCTAGAGAATCTGCCACCGTCTGACGCTTCTTGGGAGGAAGCTCGTCATCTGCGTCTCCTGAGGCTGCTCGCCTCACTCGTGACGGTCCCACCTCCTGATCATAGCTGCATCCCTGATGGGGCAGGAGATCAGTGTCTAGCCGTACTGCTGGCTCTGGAGGTGGTACTGCCTGTGGCTCAAAAAGAGGAGGAATAAGACGGTCGTAAACTCCCCTAGGTGGCTCATCCCTGAGAAGATAGCTGTGCATCTGAGCATATGGGCCTGGAGGAGGTACACGCTGAGTAAGGTACTGGTGCATGAGTAGGGCGATAAACTCAGGCAAATTCGCCATCAGCTCAAAAGTCTGTGAGTGCTGGCATATGTAATAGTATGAAGCCTCTGACGCCCATCCACACCACAACAGTGGAAGCACTCTAAGAAGACGATGGATACCCTCCACATCACTGAGCCTCGCATGCAACCATAGCTCATGGTAGCGTGACAAGAACGCTGCTAAGGTCTCTCCTCTCTCCGGCTCACAAGTCCTGAACCATATGATGTACTGTGCTACAGATATAGCATGGGGTACACTCTTCCGTGCCGTGCATCTCATGCCTGCCATCTGAAATATAAAAAAGGATTCTCATGAGAAACTCTTTTATATAGACACATCTGAACACACACATACAACGGCACTATGACTCCCTAACCGAAAGGAAAAGAATAAAAGAAAAATTTCCACAGTCAACTTCGCACTGAAATGAGTTCGTACTGACAAACTCCTTGACTTAGAACATTTCTAAGTCCAATTTTGAGACGTTGACTCGATTATTTTTAACTCCTTTAAACATCCCCGATCGACTTTTGAAACTTCTGCTGGAAAATCTTGAACTCTTAAACTCTATTTCAAGACGCTAACTTGAAATAGAAATCTCCTGGCTACTTTTCAAGTTTCTGACTTGAAAACTCTGAACTCACTATTTGAGATGCTGACTCAAATACTGGAGTTTTACTTCGAGACGCTAACTCGAGATAGAAATTTTGAGGTTACCCTTTTCGAGACGCTGACTCGAAAAGTAAAATTTCTGAAGGATCTAGTTCGAGACGCTGACTCGAACTAAAATTTTCAAGATTCTATCTTGAAGGTTTTTGGACCAATTTATTTTGAGACGCTGACTCAAAATAAATTCGGCTCGAGGTTTCAAAACGCTAATTCGCAAACCTTACCGAAACGAGGACTTGATGCATCAGCTACTGGAACTGGAATCCCTGATCATCATGCCTCCTGAAACTGGATCTGATTCTGAAACTTGTCTTTTTCTTAAACTTGCTGAATTTCTTCATCAGGTTCCACTGACTGAGTCTTTACTTAAATGAAAGTCAACTTAAAGGGAACTAAGGCAATCTAGATTCCTCTAAATTCCTCTATGTTCTCTGAGGCTTAAATTCATGAAGCAACCTGACTTATCTGAAGTCTGATCGTGAAAAAGCCCGACTTATCTAAAGTCTGACTTAATGGAACTTTGCAATTATCTAAACTGCACTGCTGCAATCTGGCAACCTTGGGTGCCTACTTAACTGTTACATCGTGAGCTTGCCTCAATGAAACAAAAATAACTGAAACTCTTTTAAACATAAAGGGCTTTCAAAAACTTTTTCTGATGCAAAACTTTTGCCAATATCTGATTGGTCTTACCATGCCATTATCTGAATGGTCTTACTAAAAATTTTGCCAACATCTGGATGGCCTGATCTGAATACTTTTATAAAAATCTCACCATTTATCTAAATGGCTTAACTGAAATTTTTTTATAACATTGCTATTATCTGAATAGCCTGAACTGAAAGATTTTCAAAATCTCGCCATTATCTGAATGGCCTGAACTGAAAGATTTTCAAATCTCGCCATTATCTGAATGGCCTGAACTGAAAGATTTTCAAATCTTGCCATTATCTGAATGGCCTGCTTGAATACTGTAATTTGACAATTACATACCTTTCTTTGGTCGAGCATGATGTGAGGGAGTGCTGAGAGTTGTTAACTGATCACTGAACAGTCTAAGGAACAATCTTAGACTTAACTGGAAGAACTTAGAGCTCAGAGTAAAAACGCTCTGATACCACTCTGTCACGACCCCAAATTAATATCTGATTAATATGAAGTGTGACTGGCACGATTCGATCCCAATAAAGGGTGGATCAAGGCGCGAACCGGAAATAATTAAATAAAAGAAGGAGCTACTGTATTCCAGGAACGATAATTGTTGTGAGCTCGAATTCTGAACTAACTTTAAGCACTCACAAGAGATAGAATAATAATGGTACTTAATTGATTATCGAGTTATGGAACTCGTCCAGAACAAAAGCTGAAATGTTGAACTTGTGATATAACTGAGTTGCGGAAGCAAAAGAGAGACAATAATAATAATAATAATAATAATAATAATAATAATAGTAATACAAGGTCATCTGAGCCTTGTACCAAAAAGAACTCCACTCTCAGCACTTCTCCCTTCCACACCAGCTCAACCTGCACATTTAAAAACAAACATGCAGGGCTGAGTACAAGGGTACTCAGTGAACACATTGCCAAAAATATTTCTGAACTGAAACTCATTTTCTTGTCATGCATCTGAGTAAACACACAGGGGTTTTATCTAAAAAGGCCCTATGTTTTACTAAATCATTTTATGTCATTGAGCGCTCTTTTCTGTTGTATGATCATCCATATCCCACTGAAAGTCGAGGAATAGCTCCGCTCAGCCTTTTCCACAAACGTCGGGGAATAGCTCCGCTCAGCCTTTTCCCTCGAACGCTTAACATAACTAAATGCCGAAGAATAGCTCCGCTCAGCCTTTTCCACGCACATTTAGCATCGTCGATGTCTTAGTCAGGAATAGCTCCGCTCAGCCTTTCCCTCTTCCTAATATCACCGACCTTAAGTGTACACTAACCTCGGTTAACACGCTAAGTTAGCACGAGGCCCGATCGATTTAAGAGTTAGAAAGCCCCTTGCGAGCTAACTAAATACAGATAAGGATATCATACAAAATAAAATATTTTATGCATGACAATAACTTATTTGCATCAGAAATAAATAACTATTGGTGAGTAAAAACTCAAATCATTATTTGGACTAAGAGTCCGTTGAAAAGAAAGCCCACCTTTCACCGAGGTTTTAACACTTGATCTGCAGCAAAAGTTCCTCCTCGTACTTTATCTTGCACTGGACAGCTCGCCTTCATAGAGTTAACAGAAATCTGAGTACGTTGAACCAAATACGATGTTTGGACTCAACAAGAAATTGAAGGTCTATTAGGGTCTAGTATCCGTTCTAAATTTTTCTTGTTTAAGGGTAAATCTTGACCCTAGATCTTAACCATATAAAGACATTCATCGACATTATTTAAGGTATCAAAAATACCTTAACATCATCACAACTAGATTCTAGGAACAAAATCATCGCTAAGTTCGTTGACTAAACAACGTTTGGCACAACGTCTAACTTCGGAAAATTCTCTGTTTTGGCTCACTAAAGTGTAGGGATTGTGCCATATACCAATGGAAAGCCACAGAAGTCTAGTTTACGGCTAAATTTACGGCTACTCAAGACGATAACTAACGAACAAGTTATGACCGTTTTACTAGAAGGTGGCAGAATTGCCAGAATTTCCGAAAACAAACTCGTGACCTGACTTTGAAGATTTTTCACGATCGATTCAGGAAGAGTTACGGACTGAGCTATATACCATTAGAAAGCCACTGAAGTCTAAAATTTTTAAAAATTTACAGTGGCTTAAGATGATAACAAATGAAACGGATATGCCCATTTTACTGAAAGGTGGCAGAACTGCCATGACTTCATGAAAACCGAAACATGACCCAACTTTACCGATTTTTCATAATTTACTCAGAACGAATTAGAGATTGAGACCTATACCATTAGAAAGCCACTTAAGTCTAGTTTTCGGCAAAATTTACGGTGTCTCAATCCGATGTAAAACGAGGGAGTTATGCTCGTTTAACCGAAAGGTGACAAGTCTGCCGAGAGCGAAGTGCGCGGGCACGCGACCTTGCGCGGGCGCGCGACCTGTGCGCGCTCGCGCGCGTCCCCGCGCTCGCGCGGAACTGAGGCCGAGAGTCGTGTAAACGATGACAGACGCCATGATACTCGATATACAAGCATTCAAATCATCAAAACACATCTAGAAACTCATTTCTACCAACTAACATGCTATCAATCATGCATTGAAACATCAAACCTCATCCCAACATGCTTAAACATTAATCAACATGCTATCTCAAGTTTTTGCAACACAATATATACATATTTCTCACGAAAAACTGAAACATGTGTCAAACAAATTTCTAGTTTTCGAAATACCTTTGAAACACAATGGAAAAGCTTGAAGGAGCTGGAACAAGCTCTGCAGCTTCACTCTCTTTCTCTCTTCCTTCGAAAAAAAAACGAAAATGGATATGGATGTTTCTTGTTGCTCTCTTTTTCTTTCTCTCTCTCTCAAACTTTTAAGCAGGAAGAATGAAGAAGAAAGGAAGAACGAGATGGAGATGGAAATGAAGAAGAAAGGAAAGGCAGCTGCTATTCTTGATCTCTCTCTTTCGATTCTTTTTGAAGAAAGAATGAAGAAGAGAAATGTTTTGATTGATATAAAAAAAACGTGGGGGGGGGGGGGTGTGGGGAGAGGTGAGGGGAATGGCATGGGTGAAAAGACTTGAGGCATGGCCTCCCACTCATGGGATTTGACCAAGAAAATACCCGATTCAAATACCGGTTATTCGGTTATCGTGATATTTTCTGTCTCCGGAAAAATCCCGAACTTACCCGAGCTTGATGAAATAAATCACTTATTTTAAAACAATAATTTATCTGAAATTACTTGGTTTTAAAATACCACTTCAAAATACTGATTTTAAATTTCTCGACCACTAAAACATCCGAACTAGAGAATATCTAATTCTCTCGGATTTTAAATTCACCCTGTTTAAATTATCTGAATTTAAACACTAATGACTGGAGAATATCTGATTCTCCTAGTCCTAAAAATATTTATCGGAATATCTAATTCACGATAAATACACACCGCAAATTTAAAAGAATAGGAATTGAATTTATCCGAAATTACAATTCCGGCTTTCCGTAACTAAAAAGAGGATTAAACCCAAACTGAAATAATTAATTCACCTATGGGAATTAATTGATCTTGAATTCCATGAAACTTAACGGATACTTTCGACCCTAATCTGACTAGAAATTACTATACTAAATAGTAATTTCAACGATTAACTTAAATTAAGCAGTAATTATTTTACGGGGTATTACAAATTAGGTATAGATCATGGATATAATAGGCAAATCATATTTTGTAAGAAATATACGTACTTTTTATATAGGTACAGAATATATGTTGTAATATATATTTGATCATTCAGTATTGTCAACCATTAGTATTTTCTACCATGTCTCATGCTTTTTTTTTTTTTTTTTTTGTATTCACTTACATCCAAAATGAAGAATAGTTATTATAAAAGAAGAGCTAATTTCAATTTTAATAACCACCACGTTTGATCCAACTTATAATTTCGACACCATTTTTAAACAGTTGTAATAATGGAATTACCTTTTACGTTGTAGCAATTTCAGCACCTCTAATTTTTTCAATGATCGAAAATCCAATTTGTTTTTTTTTTTTTGTTGAGTTTGTATAAGATGCCGATGAACCTATCCTATTTGGCTACGTCGAATTTTTTACCACTGAAAAAATTGGGTAAATCAAAATAGCTACAAGTCAAGAGATGGAGTTATTATTGCAACATTTTAAAAGTGGTGTCAAAGTTGTAAATTTGGTCAAAGGGGATTATCAATATTGCAATTAATCCTAAACAAACCGGAATGCACAAGTTTTGTATATATGGATTAATATTTTTCATCTTCTGGGTCCGGAATTGATAGATAATTTATGTTTTGTTTTTGAATTGATAAACCCCAAGTTGGTATATATATATATATTTTATTACATAAATAATTAGACTCGTCGCTAATTTAATTAGTTTTTATGACATGTTATTGCAATCATATAAATTTTCAAATAAAAGGTATAAAATGAAATACAATGATAATATCAACATGAAAATGTCGACTATTTTCAACTTTGTTTTTCTTAAGTGTGTGTGTGTGTGTTTTATTTTGGAACAGAGGATTACATCGAAAAGTCCCGGTTAAATTCGTTCAAAGTTTACTCTGAAATTAAGACAATAACTAAATCCAACCACTTAAAAAAAATAAACACTCAACTAGAATTATTTTGCCCAACCCCAAGTCACACGACTAAAAGTATAGCCCATACTATTTCCAAAATTAATTATTCACTTTACCTCAAAGCATATTTATCAAAATAAATTAAGCTAATTATAGGGCTTTGATGCAAAATTATATAGGTGCTTCAATACATGCAATTAGTAAAATAATCATAGTGATTGGGGCTAATTAAGCATCTACGTACGTACCACATACCTAATCATCATTCGAATCAAACAAGCTCATGATACACACACATATATATATACACACTACAATACACCTACTCACGAGCAACTACCACAAGCTTCTTGCCAACATTGCGACCGGAGTAAAGCCCTACGAGAGCGCTAGGCGCGCTCTCGAGGCCTTCAGCCACGTCTTCGATGTATGTTATTTTTCCTTCTTTGATACGAGGTAGAACCATCTCGAGAAACTTCGGGTAGAGATGGTAGTAATCAGCAACATTGAATCCTTGCATACAAATCCGTTTCGACACGAGCATGAGCAAGTTGTGCACGCCTTCGTGCTGCTCGAGGGTGTATTGTGAGACCATCCCACAAACAGCGATGCGGCCGTGGACTCTCGTGGACTCTCATGTTATTGAGTACTGCATCAAGCATCTTTCCTCCCACATTCTCAAAATAGATATCGATGCCTTCTTTAAAGTATCTATAGCAAACAAAAGTTTACACGATTGATTTGATATAAACTCATGACTTAGTCACTTATGCATGATGACTACAACAACTTGATTAATTATGATCATATGCTATCTTTGTAAGCACAAGGAAAGGAGAGAACTCACTACTCACCTCTTTAAAGCAGCATTATAATCATTCTCTTCTTTATAATTGAATGCATCATCAAACCCAAAATTGTTCTTCAAGAGATCAACCTTCAACATAAAATTAATTAAATTATTACATGATGATAGTCGTTATTAATTTTTGAACATAATATCATACGAAACAAATAGGTTATAGGATATATTACACTAACCTTGTCTTTGCTCCCTGCACTTCCAACAACATAACACCCTGCCAATTTCGCAAACTGACCAACAAGCTGACCGACAGCTCCAGATGCAGCAGAAACGAACACGGTTTCGCCCTTTTTGGGAGAGCAAACCTCAAAAAAAACCAGCATATGCTGTCATCCCAGGCATGCCTACAGAGAAATATTTAAGATGAAGCGGCCAAAAACAAGTCAAGTAGACAGAAAAATCATAGCTTGCATAGGGGCGCACCCTATTAGCTCGATTTTTCTGTTACAGTAGTATTGTATGATAAACGTAACGTGCATTAATGCTAGTGAAACATATTTTCTCATAAACTTCAAGTTACTTATTATCCTCTTTTACCATTGCATCTCTGCTTTTACTAGAAATACATCATATCCAATCTATCATAAATCAAATCTGCATTTCTCATTTCTCAAATAATCTTTCTATTGAATAAGGCAATACCTAATATCCAAGTATTTTCACACGCACCACCTCCCCATTTATATTTATAATCATGGATAATACTCAAGTAGTTGTTTCATCAATTACCCAATGTTTTTTTAACTTCACATACTACTTAAGGGGAATTATATTCACTTTTCTCGAGATTTGGCCAAATTACAAACAGCTCTTTATCATTTAACTAAGAGAGTTGTAGAGACATGTTTAACTAATATGAAAGAACCACATATATGATATATTCACAGTTTAAATATCTATTAAAATTAAAGCAGCAACATATAGTGAACATTAAATTGTAGTAATGCAGGAACAAACACAACATGATTATTACGAAAGGGCCTGAGCAATTTACCAAGAATCCCTGTATAGTATGACAGTGGCACATCTTTGTCTTGAATTTGAAACAAGTTGTGTGGATCTTTAATAAGACTGTACTCCTCCCAGCCAGCTTGTGACCCCCAAACTAGGTCGCCCTTCTTGTAATTCGGATGAGATGAATCCAATACTTTCGACACTCCATATCCAGCAATAGGCTACCATCAATGAGAAAAAGGAAAAATGTTAAGCTCAGCAAGGTTTTCCTCTTATAAAAATGTGATGTTTGAACTATTCGTGATCAGGAACTTTATTAACTTGGCCTTATATGCTAGAGGTGAGTCAAGTGTTCGTCCTTCACCTCTCTCCTAGTTTCGACATTGTTAAAACAGTTCGATGATTTTAAGGAGGGGAAAAGGACTATTGTTTTGAATTCATGAGAGCAGATACTATATATCTTAGTTTGAGCTTAGGAAATTCATAAATCACCACCTCAGACAGGTGAAATCAAAGCAAATTACTCAAATACCACTGCAGCTACACTCGAAAATTGATCAAAAGAGCTGTATTTTGCTAGAGAATCGGGAGCTCTGTGGGTTTTTGAAGAAACCCAAATTACAAAACTACTCGAATTTAGATTCAAACGGACAATCTCATACAAGATTTTGGCGCGCATATTGGAGACACCCTCAGACAAAAGAAGACAGAATCCCCCCCTTAGTATTTCAATCAATTTATTCTCAATAATTTTCATGACAATAACAAAATAAAACAAAAACAAAAATCAACAATGTAGACACACTCAATCCACATTGAAACACCGTAAATTTCAGCAAGAAATGATAAACCACTTAGAAAGCACAATTTATCCTCAACAATTTGCATGGCAATACCAAAATAAAACAAAAATCAACAATGTCCACACACAATTCACTTTGAAGATACAGTAAATTTCTGCAAGAAAAGAAAAACTCATCAAAATTAATCACAAAAAAGCATACATACATACTCACAGTGCCAGGAGTGATGGATTCAAAATTTGGGCGTTTAGTCATGCGAAGAATAAGGTAAGGATCAATGGACAAGTACAAATTCTTAACCAAAACGGCACCGTAGCAGCCATCTGGGATTTTCAAGCTGATCGTGGAAGTTCTCAATGACATGTCGGATTCATTTAGAGAGCCCTTCACGTAGTTGTTGAGCATCACCTGCTTATTGCCGCTGCTCATCATTTCCTCTCCCATTTCTGCACTCTTTTCTTTTTTTTCTTTATCACTGTGTGTTGTGCGTGTTTTTTCCTTCAATGATTTTGGTAATGTAGGTTCGAGAATAAGAATGGAAGTCCCAAGTTTCTGGTACCATTTGTACTATTGCTATGTTAAACATTGAAAAATCTGTCATATTTTGTTCACTTTCATTTTTTGTGTGGCACTCTGTTCAATCATATAATTTTAACATTGAATATCTCAGAGTTTAAATACTACCGACACCGCTAGATATAAACTTGTCACGTCACACACTTCGATGGTTTGTACGCTATTGCACATAAACGA
This sequence comes from Perilla frutescens, assembly GCA_026008535.1. Taxonomy (NCBI): domain Eukaryota; kingdom Viridiplantae; phylum Streptophyta; class Magnoliopsida; order Lamiales; family Lamiaceae; genus Perilla; species Perilla frutescens. Next base: position 43,778,579 of record BRKX01000010.1, on the reverse strand, counting down.
GATTTACCTAGTACATCTTTCAAGTGATGTTTACCACTCTCTTGTGGGTTGCACATGAGCGGGGTTTACCAAGTAAGTTTATACAACCTTTGCAATTTCTCCTCACCACATCCAAAAAGAAAAACTGCAACCAAATGATACAATCTCATTGTCACACAAAAAAAGGGTACATAGCCAAAATACAAACCAGAAAATCGCAAGAGCTTAACCACACAAGTACCATATATCTATAGATACAGACACAATATAGACCTCTCTACTCACGAGCAACTACAACAACCTGCTTCCCGACATTCCGACCTGAGAATAGACCAACAAGAGCATTAGGCGCGCTTTCAAGGCCTTCGGCTATGTCTTCGACGTATGTGATCTTTCCTTCCTTGATTTGAGGAAGAACCATCTCAAGAAACTTTGGGTAGAGATGATAGTGATCTCCAACAATGAATCCTTGCATACGGATCCGTTTAGATATTAGGTTAAACAAGTTGTGCACACTTTCAGGCTGCTCGAGGCCGTATTGGGAGATCATCCCACAAACAGGAATACGACCATGGGCTCTCATGTTGTTTAGCACTGCATCTAGCATCTTCCCTCCCACGTTCTCAAAATAGATATCGATGCCATCGGGGAAGTACCTGATAAGAACAAGATTTTGGCATATTGATTTTGTTTAGATTTTGGGAATCCACACCTCAAATTTATTAACACTGAAATCTCATCTAGAACATCAAGTTATCTTTGGAAGCACCAAGGGAGGTAAAAACTCACCTCTTCAAAGCTGCATTATAGTCTTGCTCTTCTTTATAGTTAAATGCATCATCAAACCCAAATTTGTTCTTCAAGAGATCGACCTTCAATAGAGTAAAATCAAAAGTTAATTAAGGAGTCCAATCCGAAGAAAAGGTTAATGAACGTGCTGTCTTATAAGTTATAACACTGAGTCTAAGAGACTTCTCTCGGCGTTCATAGCCAGAAGAAACTACGTGCAGAATTACATAACAAATTATGGCAATAATTTGATGAGATTTCAATAAGCTAGCCATAAGATCTTCTTAAGTTGATATGGGTTATCATAAGGCTAATACCGTTACCTATCAAAGATGTCAGCCATGTAAAACCATTTTTATTTGGTACATATTCCAACAAGAAATACTAACCTTGTCTTTGCTCCCTGCACTTCCGACAATGTAACATCCAGTCAACTTTGCAAACTGACCAACAAGCTGACCAACAGCTCCAGAAGCAGCAGAAACGAAAACAGTTTCCCCCTTTTTAGGAGAGCAAAGCTCGAAGAAACCGGTATAAGCGGTCATGCCAGGCATACCTACATGAAAAGGATGAAGCACATAATTCAGCTTTAAAGGTGAACACAAAATCGATTTAGAATCAGTTATTAGTATAAATGTATCATCTATTTTAGTATGTTGGCCTAGTGATCATGCACTTGCTTTCATTTATTGTCTTGGTATTCTTACTTGAAATTGTGCATCTCCACTGTCTCATACATCATCCCTGCTTTCTAGTACACAAATCTCTCTGCACCTATGCGAGTGAAGATCTGCTTTTGCAAACCATACAATCAAGATCCAAGTAACTCCATTTGTGGCTAAACCAGATGCAAGTTCATAGATGGCTAGCACAAATCCGATACATCCCAATATTCTCTTCCCTCCTTACTCAGGCAGTTGAAATTTCATCAATTACCCATTATCTTTAACTTCCTATGTAACTTAACTAGAGAAATGAATTTCTGCAGACATATCCTGATGGAGTGAAGATAAATCTTAAATAGAAAATATATAGACTGAAAATAAATCCTCAAAAAAGAGGCCACAGAGACGAAGCTCTGCCACAGAGAAGAGGTTTCTCTGCCCAGCGTTAAACGCCAATTCCTAATGATCCCAAGATCCCCTAATCTAATTGGAAAACTAATATAAATACTACTAAGGCCCATGCATAATACATAAAGCCCGATAACCAAACCCTAGACATAAACCATTAATAAGGAAATAACTAATAATAAATAAATAACTAATAATAAAACTCCTCCAACTCCGCTGGAGTGCTATCATATCCCTGAACTTTCCTATGCAATTACAAAGCAACAAATACATAAAAACCATAAACAATGTGCTACATTCCCTTCAAACTCAATTAGACAAATCAAAATGAGATGTATTCAAAGTCACCAAGCTACAAAAAATCGATTATCATCAACTGCCAAGCGAATTAAGCAACTTACCAAGAATTCCTGTATAGTAAGATAGAGGTACATCTTTGTCTTGAATTTTAAACAACTTGCTTGGATCTTTAATAATGCTATACTCCTCCCAGCCAGTCGTCCCATAAACTAGGTCGCCCTTCTTGTAATTTGGATGAGATGAATCCAGTACCTTTGACACTCCATATCCAACAATAGGCTGCCATCATAAGGGACAAATATGACTAGTCTTAGAAACACCACAAAGTTGTATCCTACATTATATCAATGGAAAGATACAGCTATTCTCTCTCTAAACTCTTGATCTGTTCATTGAAGAAAAACTTCATAGGACTATGGTCTCCTATTTAACTCTGTGAATTCTCTCCTCTACCCCATTCTAGAGAGACCCCATGAATCCTAGGGGCAATGCTGCATGTGAGAAATTCTATTCCAACAAGATTTCAATCAGCTCATTCTTGATGATTCACACAACAATATCTAATCAAGCAGTCATTTTTTGAAACTTCATAGGATTAAGGTCCCCCAATTCCAATCAGTAATTGCTCTCCCCCTCTTCGCCATTTTAGAGTGACACCATTAATCACAATACTCTCCAAGTTCTGACAAAATTTCAATTTGCTCATGCTTGATGATTCCCACGACAACTCCTAACCAAATAAAAACTAACGCAACTAAACCCACACGCTCAATTCACCTTAAAAATAGTTAATTTCAACAAGAAAATAAAAACCGATAAAAATTTTCAGACCAAAAAAAAAAAACTTACAGAGCCAAGTGTGAACGATTCAACATAGTGGCCTTCGATTTTCTTCATGCGACCAAGCATGTAAGGATCACACGACAAGTAGAGATTCTTCACCAAAACGGCGCCGTCGCAGCCGTCAGGAATTCTGAGCTTGATAGTGGATGTTCTGAGAGACATATCGGATTCTTGCACAGAACCCTTCACATAATTGTTCAGTATCACCTGCTTATTGCTGATTTCCTCGTCCATTTCCTCTTTTTCAGTGACTGAATGGTTGCTTTTGGTTTTGAGATGAAATAATTTGCCAGAACTATTAAGCGTGTGATGTGATTGGCATCTATTGATTATTTTTGTATATCATTCCATCATGAATGGTAATACTCTTTGATTTAAATTTGGTAATTTAAATTGAGTCTGAAACTATAAATTTATACACATACACACACACACAGGGAAATATTTCTGGTCATTAGTCAAACTTAGGGCGACTTCATTTTTCTTTTTCCAACTTTGTTCCGTTAATATTGCTGGCCGCTGGATAATTTAGTAATAATATATATTTATATTATATATAAAACTACCAGTTTAATAGCAATTTTATAAATTAGATTCTGATTTGTCGACATTTTTTTAAATGAAAATCTATCTATAAAAAGACACAAAAGACTCATTCTCGATTAGTGGGTTTGTTTTCATTATCGGCGGTGGAGCAGTGTCATGGAAATCCACGAAACAGACTTGTATAGCCCGTTCCACCATGGAATCTGAGTTTATTGCTTTGGATAAAGCTTGTGAAGAAGCGGAATGACTTCGTAACTTTCTAGAGGATATTCCATGCTGGGAAAAATCGGTGTCGTCAGTAATGACTGTGATAGTTAAGCGGCTATCGGGAGGGCACATAACGCTATGTATAATGGTAAGTCTCGACACATACGTCGGAGACATAATACCGTGAGGCATATGATCTCAAGTGGAGTTGTCTCAGTTGACTATGTGAAGTCAGTAGACAATCTAGCGGATCCACTAACCAAATGGTTAAATCGAGATCAAATGACTAAGTTGCTAGAGAGAATGGGTTCAAAATCTACAATCTAAGAATGCTTGTAGTGGTAACCCAACCATGATGACTGAAGATCCTAAGAACTTGGTTCAATGGGAAAACTAAGCTACAAACGTTCGGGTTAGTAACACTTGGGAAAGTTATATCTAACCGTTCCTTGTGAGCAAACCAAGTGTGCACCTGTCAATATGATGAGGCTAAGTCTGATGACTTTTAATGATTCCTAAAGCCTAAAGAGGTAGAGTATGGTAGGATACTCGAGAAAAGGAGATCGCCAATGTAAGTGAGAAGTGTATGCCGCTTCTAAAGATCATAGCCCGATAAGGACACAAACATAAGAACAGATAATGTTTGAGACATTGTTGTGTCAATCATATTGTCTCAGTATACACTAAGGATGAATAGTTCAAGGCATCGCGTCCACTAATCAGCCGGTATGCCTGATAGTGTTGAAAGATGGAAGATTTAAAGTCACAAGCTACCTATCCTGTTGCAGCTGTGTCTTTTGAAGACTGGGTTGCTTGTATGCATTCATGCATGTGTTATTTCCACTTATGTGGGAGATTGTTGGAAAATTAGATTTAATAAATTGAGTCGCGACTCATTTTATCCGATTTTTGGTGACCGGGTTATTTAATTTTGGAGGAATTAAATAGCGTACGATTGATCTATGTTTGTAATAGATAATCGTAGTATTTTTATTTTCTCAAATCCGATTTCGTTAAGTGAGAAATAAATAGTTGAAGTCGATCACATGATTGGACATTTACAGTGTATGTGATAATGTGTTTAAAGCACATTTAGTTATCCCACATTGATTTTTTAACTTAGTTAAGAGGTGTATTTAAGTTTATTAATACTTAAGTGTAATAACTAAGTGCACAAGAATATGAGTCGTGAGCCCACATGCGCACACACGCGCGCGCCCGCCCGTGCTCGTGCTCCGCTCAGCTCGTCTCGTCAACGGACACCTGTCGGGATCTGCTGGAGCTGGAGGCTGTAATTCTTGGAGGGGCTGGAACTGCCACAGACGACTTCATGGGTGTAACTCTCATCTGGACCTGGTGGAGTTAGTGGGGTTGGAGTATAACCGCAAGTTGGAGGCTGTAATTCTTGGAACTGGTGGAGTTAGTGGGGTTGGAGTATAACCGCAAGTTGGAGGCTGTAATTCTTGGAGGGGCTGGAACTGCCACAGACTTCATGGGTGTAACTCCCACCTAGAACTGGTAGAGTTAGTGGGGCTGGAGTGTAACCGCAAGTAAGACTTCATGGGTGTAACTCCCACCTGGAACTAGTGGAGTTAGTGGGGCTGGAGTGTAACCGCAAGTAAATCCAGAGGAAGTCAACGGACACCTGTCGGGATCTGTAGGAGCTGAAGGTTGTAATTCTTGGAGGGGCTTGATTTGAATGTCCTTAAACCCTAGTTGTCCCCTTTAAGCTCCCAGTTCTCGACATTAGCTAGGGGCTGGAGTGTAACCGCAAGTAACTCCAGCCTTTAAGCTCCCAGTTCTCGACATTAGCTAGGGGTCCCCTTTAAGCTCCCAGTTCTCGACATTAGCTAGGGGTTGGAATGTAACCGCAAGTAACTCCAGAGGAAAGTCAACGGACACCTGTCGGGATCTGCAGGAGCTGAAGGCTGTAATTCCTGGAGGGGACATTAGCTAGGGGCTGGAGTGTAACCACAAGTAACTACAGAGGAAATCAACGGACACCTGTCGGGATCTGCAGGAGCTGAAGGTTGTAATTTCATGGAGGGGCTTGATGATAGAGCTATAATTCCTGGAGGTTACACCACCTGGTTTGAATGCCCTCAAACCCTAGTTGTTCCCTTTAAGCTCCCAGTTCTCGACATTAGCTAGTTCGCCGGAACCTTCTACACAAGCTACAATTCATATTGCCTGCGTAAGTTCCTTTCGAGTCTTAAGCTCCCAGTTCTCGACATTAGCTAGTTCGCTAGAATCTTGCCGGAAGGACGAAGCCGTTTCATCTTTGAGAGATAATCTGCCTAACCGTGAGCACTAGCCAGGGCGTATTTATCTTGCGGAGAGAGGTCCCCTTGACTGAGAGATAATCCGCCTAACTGTGAGCACTAGCCGGGGCGTATTTATCTTGCGGAGAGAGGTCCCCTCGACTCGGCTTGCCGGAGTCCAATTCCAGTTCCAGTTTATTTACTTTGTTCTTTATAGTCTAACCGTGAGCACTAACCGGGGCGTATTTATCTTACGGAGAGAGGTCCCCTCGACTCGGCTTGCGGGAATCCGATTCCAGTTCCAGTTTGTTTCCTTTGTTCTTTACAGTTTATTGTATCAATTCTGTTCCATTCTTTCTTTTTTTCATGTATTTCAGATTTAACAATCCCACAAGGTGTAATTGTGTACTACATATAACACCGATGGCCCTCGTCCGACGCCGCTAAACGGTGTTCACAACAGGATACTTCAAAATGCGATCTCAATTCTCGCATGAGAGCAATTATTAATATTTCCGATTTTTCTGTCAAAACGAATCTAACATATATTGAAAAAACGAAGCAGAAATGTCGAAATTGGGCATAAATATTTTCCCATGTCTATTTCGAAATTCAACTTAAAAAAATTATTTTAAAATTTTGGGGAGAAACTGGAGTTGTTGTTCTTGAAGATGTGACGAGCGTGAGATGGGTGCTGCCGAGGTGGATGCATGCAATTTCTGTTTCCATTTTTTGCATGAGTTTGTGTATCCTTCGGAATGTTGGCTTGTTTTAGGGGGTGTATTGGATTGAGATTTCGTTGGATTTCGTTGGACTTTTAAAATCCAGGTGTATTCAATCCAGACTTTTAAAAGTCCAACGAAATTCTGGTGTATTCAATCCAGACTTTTAAAAGTCCAACGAAATCTTGGTGTATTCAATTCAGACTTTTAAAAGTTCAACGAAATCTTGGTGTATTCAATCTAGACTTTTAAAAGTCCTTTAAAATTCTGCGGTATTCAACAATCCACGGACTTTAAAAAGTCATTGATTTCGTTGGATTTCACGTGAAAATTACAAAAGATGAAATCCGACCTCTGGACACGAGATTTCGATGGATTTGGAAAACCCAGCGAGCGCTGTGTCCCACAGCGTCCGGTGAGGAGTTGAAATCGGGCACCCCAGCCGTCACCCGACCCCAGCGGCCGCTGGTCTTGCCGATGATGGCACTCCAGCCAGCGGCCGCTGGGTTTAATTTTTTTTCGGATACACCGATCGTTGTGTTCCAACGAGCGTTGGCGAGATGGATTTGAAATCCATTGAAATCGTTCAAAATCGTCCGAAATCCATACACGAAATCTGCCAGACTCTACGTGGAGTTGGGAGACTCTATGTGGAGTCTTGGAGACTCCATGTGGAGTCTATGGATTTATAAAATCCATAAAAATCCATGGACATTTTAAAGTCCAACAAAATCCATCAAAATCCTAATTGAATACACCCCCTTAGTTTTTCACCATTTCGGGCAGGCTGCCAACGAGGGGGCGTCAAAGACGACATCGTTTTAATTTCTGTAGTTGAATCCATGTAGAAGATTATGGTGGCCCAAAGCTATTAGCTAGCCAAGATCACCATTTTGATTTAGTACAAATTAAGCACGTTCAATTTTTTTCGATCGTGATTTTGACGTGGTTAATTTTCTTTTCAACTCAGATACGTACCTATTCTAATGTGGCATATGCATGTGTATAAATAATAAAAATATTTACCATATCATAATCGACATCCATACAAAAATTAGGCATGTTTGATTTGTACCAAATCAAAAGGTAATAGTGTTAAATTCGACCGTGTTTAAAAGTCACATGACATATCGAATTTACAAATCATTATAAAAGTTGTGATTTTTGTTGCAACCCTCTTTAAAAAAGTTGCTTAAAAAGACTTAAAAAAATAATCTATCTCTATAAAATAAATCCATAATAAATTAAAACAAATTTCCTATTGTAAATCGAACTCCAAAATCATACTGAAGAAGTAAATAACAGAGAATATTGGGGGGAGAAAGATGATTTTATTCATCGGTGTATTTTATTCATTGATATGTTGATCTACACAAGATTATAAGATATATATATATATATATATATATATATATATATGGCTAGAAACTAAACTCTAGAGTAGGGAACAAGTAATGTCCATATACAATAAATATATTTATAACAGTACTCCCCCTTGGACATTACGACGTGATGTTCATGCCTCGTTAAAAACCTCATTGAAAAACCCAGTGGGAAAAAAACCAATTGACGAAAAGAGTACATGACATACATTTCTATGTGTTGCATTAGTTGCCTCATTAAAAACCTTCACTAAGAAAACCTCGTGGGAAAAATTTAGTAAGGGAAAAAGAGTACAACCATTGAGCCTTCAGGGCATAATATAGACCTACATGGTCTGACCTTCAGGGCCTAATCTTCTAGATTATTTTGAAATTAGCGCTCCCCTCAAAACAACAATTATTGAAGCGAACTTAAATTAATTACTCTTCTTGAGTTCATGTGGATTAGTTAATATTTAACATACCTAATATTCATTTGTGCAACACAAATGTATTGTCTTTAAAATAAACAATAGAGGATAATATCACTCGTTGCAATACCACATAAATCATGAATGTAAAGTGTGGAGTATCTTTAATAGTAAACATTCTTTTGAGGTGTTTATATAATGCGGCAATCTTTCAATGGTCCAAAATGGATATATAAAAATAAAATCAGTCTCAAATATGGCAATATGAGGATCATATATATATAACAAACATTTGAATAGTCCACCAATGTTATGTTATTGTTTATTTCAATAAATAATATTTATAATTTGAAAATAATTGAGGATACATTAATCGGTGTATTGGTGTCTCATTGTAGAAAAACACTAAATCTTGCTAGCAAGTTATTTATAAATACGTTACCTTGTAGGAAAGACACGATTCTTTCCTATGGCATACCTCCGATATTGACTCAAACTCTCAAACTCAACTGGCTAGAGACTCGTGTTGATAACGTGTTGTAAATCGAACTCCAAAATCATATTGAAGAAGTAAATAACAGAAAGTAGAAGAACAAAGAATATTGGGAGGAGAAAGATGATTTTATTCATTGATATGTTGATCTACACAAGATTACAAGATCTATATAGGGCTAGAAACTAAACCCTAGAGTAGGGAACAAGTAATGTCTATATACAATAAATATATTTATAACATTTCCTAACTTTTTAATTTTTAGTTTAATATATTATATGTGGAGAACTAAATAAAAATATATTATTATTATCATCACCATCATCATCATCATCATCATCATTATTGTGGAATTATATTTTTTTAATCCTTTTCATCTTTTCTCTTTTTGATGTGATGTAACAATTGGTGGAGAATTGATCAAGTGATGTAAATGAAGCATTATAATAATACAATACTATTGAAATAAATATAATATATTACGTGAGAAGAATTAATTATATAATATATTATATTACTATTTTATCCTTATATTATATATTATGCAAATTATTTTTTTTTAAATTTAAGAGAATTTAGCTAGGCATAATAAAAAGAATGAAATCAGTAATTAAATAAAATAATGTCCGACAAAAATGAGAAGATAGTAAAAACTGAAAAATCTTCAGTCTTCAAGTCGTCCAATCCTGGATTCATGTATTTTGCAGCTAATTTTTTAACTCCTTTTCCCAAGAAATGGGGATGATGTGATTATATCTCCGGATAAAACCTAGATGAAATACAAATACATGGTTTACACACGATTTCTTACACAAAATGATATAAATTCAATCCCAAACTACGTGTAAAAAACCATGTGTATCAACCTCCCGCCAAATATACATGCATATATATATACAGACTAAAAGATGAGCAAGGTGGCAACTCGATCGAAGATTAGACTTGCATTATTGAAAATTTTTTAGGAATATTAAAAATTAATGTATTAATTATCTACATTCAAAGGTGATGTTGAATATTAATCTTCAATTTGTGAAAAAAAGAATATGATGATTAATAAGTTAACAATAAACCCTTCATAAAATATGATGATAGTATAAGTACATTCACATGCGAACTGAAAATTTTGTTGACGACTACCCATCAATTGCAGACATTATTCATTCGATCATGCTATTATAGTTAAACTAGTATTTCTCCTGTGCGATGCACAAATAATTCTTTTTTTCGATTTGTAACACTATGATTATTTTGAATTCTATATGTTGTGTTCAATTTTTAAAAATTAATAAAATAATATGCAAATGCATGAATTAATTAGATAAGAGATAATTTTTGTGTAGTTACAACAAACAAAGAGAAAATTAAATTTTAGCATTTAAATGAAAGTCCATATTAGAAATATCAATTTAGAATATTGAGTAAGACTGTAAGAGTATTGAAGTGGACAATATGTAGAATTCTAATTTTTATCTTTCTTTTCTAAATTTAAAGAATATGTACACAACAAAGACTTGATATCAACAATAACAATTTAATTCTTGTTCATGGAAATGTAATTAAATTTATTTCATTATTATTCAATTTGTTTTGCCTCTTCATAATCTTCCATATTAAATATTTGTTAGTGGAAAGTGAATACTAAGTGAAATTATTTAAGAAGAGAATATGTAGATTTCTAATTTTAGTCTTTCTTTTATTTTCCTTAAAATTTAGAATACATACAATTTTTTAAAAAATTAAATTATCACCATTTTCCATAAACTTTTCGTATTGTAATCATTGCAATAATTATATTTTTTAAAAACATTTGAGACGCCACAAAAAAAAATCAGTTGAATAATAGTTTTTGAAAAAAAAAATAAAAAAAAAAAGAAAAACAAAAAAAAGGAATGAAAAAAAAGAAAAACCCAAAAAGAAAAAAAAAAAGATGAAATAAGGAGAGGCACCAGTTTTGAACACAGGCTAATGAAAATCATGAGCTAACCATTAACCACTATGCCAGATCTCACTTTCTGCAATTATTCGACAGAAATAATTTTTAAATGAACTTTTCACAGGTTTTTTTTTGGACAATTTTACCCCCACGATTTTGCCTTAATATATGTATAGATAGATGTGGTAAAATGTAATTTTAGCTCCATAATTATGGGAGTTGTGGTTAATTTTAGTCTTAATAATACGAGATTATATTATGGCAATTTTAATTAGTATAAAAAATGTACAAATTGCAACCTCCTCTGTGACATTTTCTATGGCATCTCCTGTGCCAAACCTTAATTATTATTATTTTTTTAAGTTTTTAATTTAATTTATTATGATTTAATTTAATTTTAATTTTTTATTTAGAATTCGTCCTTGTCCAAATAGGGTATATTAAAAAAAAAAAAATTATGGATCGGAGCACAGAATGTAACGCTATCGGGCACACGAGATCTGATCCACTTACCTACTAGCTATATTAGAATGTTTCCCTCTACAGCTACACCACTGAATTCTCAATTTTTTGAATCATGTAAGATATATTGGTGAGCCTATATATAGCTAGGCACCTACATAAGCTTTGGATATTGTACATCATGTGAAAATTGAAATATATTTTTTGTTGTGTGTGCAGGATAATGTATTTCTCCCTGGTTATGGGATTTCTAAATTATAGTCCAAATTAAGACTTTAAAAGTCGGCAATTTCAGTCATTTTGCCATAATTTCACTACGTTTTGCTCGAAAACTATAATTTGGGAATTTCCAACTCTATGGTTGGGATCAATCCATTTTATTCATTTAATTTTCATAAAAAAATGCTACAAAAATTAATCGAGCTTGTGGTATTAGTGTTGTACAGTCAAATTTTGCATCAAAATATATAATCTATACCCAATATACAAAAATATCCACAAAATAAAATACAATAGACATAACCGTGCAATGCACTAACTCTTTTTATGCAATTGTGATTTGAATTTATCTATATATTTTTATATTTTGATTAATTAGAAGTGATTATTTTTATTATTTTAACATAAAATAGAAATGCTAAAATTTGCCTAATTAGATGAAAATAAAAATTTATACAAGAAAATGTTATGATTGCATAAACTGAGGGATTATATTTTTTTTAAAAAAAACCACAAACAAGTGCCTCAAAAAATAAATATGATGATAAAATGAGGGGAAAAGCCTAATAAAAAAAAAAAGAACAAAGCTTAATAAACACACACACGCACAAAAACAACCATATACACACTGCAGCTTCTTGGAATCGAACGCAGAGCTCAAGAATTAGGAAAATTTAACAGAGGACTTCGCTGCCAGCTCTGCCTTGCCGTTGAATAAGTTAGTTTTTAGCATTACATTTGTTTTGTACTAATGTTTTTCTGATATTTTTTTATTTACTATTTGCCCCTACAATTTTACTTTTTTTTTATTATTTCTGATTTTGCCTCTTCGATTTTGTTTTTAATCGATAGATAGATAGATAGATAGATAGACAATACTCTAATATAAATGATGCTGTAAGGTCTCATGAAAAGACTAAACTCAGCTGACCCATTGATTGTTCGAAACAGCTGAGTTGTGTGTAATTGTACCTTTTTTTTTCTTGTATTCACACGATGAAGAGAAATTCACTACTAGTTATTTTAATTCAATTTTGTCCTAATTGCAAAATTTTCACTGGAAAAAATCACGTGCAATATTAAACGTGACATAAAGATTAATTTTCAGCTTTTTTCATTTTTTTTCCCTCTTATTTTGAAATTCGAAGTGTGGGGCATTAAGAATCCAACCATAATTTCTCGATCTTATAAAAAAAATGAGGAATGTGCGTGGTCACCAAGTCCATGAGATATTTTTAGTTTTGTTGTAAACTAGAGAGAGACGAGAGAGAATATCAATTGTATGTATTCAATATGAGGACCAAATGCCTCTATATATAATAGTACAAGAGATAGGGTTTTAGAGTTAGTAACTTGGCCATCACTCATATCATATATATCTATTAGATATATTTACAACACTCCAACTTGAGTGACCAATCTCTAAAACAAATGTTACCTCATTAAAACCTTGCTAGAAAAACCTAGTGGGAAGAAATCTAGTCGAAGGAAAAAGAGTACAACTGCTCCCCCTGATCTTGGGATCACTTTAGATCTTTGAGTCGGCGCATGCCGATCTTGTGTACTAACTTTCTGAATGTTGATGTTGGTAATGCCTTTGTGAATAAGTCCACCAACTTGTCACTTGAACGAATTTGTTGAACGTTGATATCGCCACTCTTTTGGAGATCGTGTGTGTAGAATAACTTGGGAGAAATGTGCTTCGTCCTATCACCTTTGATGTATCCTTCCTTGAGTTGCGCGATGCAAGCAGCATTGTCTTCATACAAAACAGTTGGATTGATCTTTGATGAAGCTAATCCGCACGACTCTTGGATGTGACTTGTCATATTTCTCAACCATACACACTCTCGACTTGTTTCATGGATTGCAATGATTTCAGAATGATTTGAGGATGTTGCAGTCAAGGTTTGCTTCACAGACTTCCATCATATAGCAGTTCCACCACATGTGAAAACATAGCTAGTTTGTGACTTGGCTTGATGTGGATCGGATAAAAATCCTGTATCCGAATACCCTACCAGAGAAGAATCGGAATTTTCCGAATAATATAATCCAAGGTCTATGGTACCCTTCAGATAACATAGAATGTGCTTAACGCCATTCCAATGTCTCAAAGTGGGTGCAGCGCTATATCTTGATAGAAGATTTACAGAAAAAGCTATATCTGGTCTAGTATAATTAGCCGGCTAAGTTAATGCTCCAATTGCACTTAGATATAGTACTTCAGGACCAAGTATCGTTTCACCATCTTCAATAGGTCGGAATGGATCTTTCTTCATATTAAGAGATCTAACGACCATTGGTGATGCTAATGGATGTGCATTATCCATGGAAAAGCGTTTTAACACTTTTTCTGTATATGTGGATTGGTGAATAAACCTTCCTCCTCGGACACGTTCAATTTGCAAACCAAAACAAAATTTTATCTTTCCTAAATTTTTCATCTCAAATTTTTTCTTCAAATATTCAGCAGTTTTATTGAGCTCTTCAGGAGTCCCAATTAAATTCAAATCATCAACATAAACTACTATAATTGTAAATCAACTTTAGGTTTTCTTTATGAAAACACAAGGGCAGATATCATCATTCTTGTATCCTTCTTTCAACAGATACTCGCTCAGTCTATTATACCACATACGGCCAGACTGTTTCAGCCCATACAACGATTTTTGCAGTTTAATCGAAAACATGCTTTTGGGTTTTGACTTTAATGCTTCAAGCATTTTAAATCCTTCAGGGATTTTCATATATATGTCATTATCTAATGACCCATATAGATAGGCAGTTACTACATCCATAAGGCGCATAGCAAGCTTTTGTGACACAGCTAGACTAATCAGAAATCTAAAAGTAATCGCATCCATTACTGGAGAGTATGTTTCCTCATAATCGATTCCTGGTCTTCGAGAGAAACCTTGCGCTACGAGTCTTGCTCTATATCTCGTAACTTCATTTTTCTCATTTCTCTTTCTAACGAATATCCATCTGTATCCAACAGGGGTTTCAGATTCCGGAGTTAGGACTATAGGTCCAAATACTTTCCGGTTATCATAGGAATTTAATTCCCTTTCCATAGCTCTTTTCCACATTGGCCAATCATTTCTCAGTTTACATTCTATAATAGATTTTGGTTCAGGATCCTCATTTAAAATATGATGAGCTATATGAAAGGTGAATATATCAACTACAATGATATGTTCTCTCTCCAGTATCTGATTGGAAGATAAATAATTTATTGAGATCTCATGATTTTCAGATACTTGTAATTCTTCAGGAATTACATCACTTTCATTTGATTGATTAATCATTTTCGTCATTGTTTGGTTTCCATCTTGCCCCTTTCTTTTCCTAGGCACAAAATCTTTGGAACCAACTGGTCGACCACGTTTTTGACGAATTTTAGACTCATTTGCTGTCAAAGCTACTTGTCCTTGAGGGACATCAATTTTGGCTGGAGTATTTACAGCATGTATGTGAGATTGTATCACTTTTCTTGTATCTACAAAAGCATCAGGAAGTTGGTTTGCAATCTTTTGCAAATGAATAATCTTTTCAACTTCTTGTTCACATTGATTAGTTCGAGAATCAAAATGTGACAAGCTTTTTTCATTCCAAGATATTTTCTTGTGCTTTTATGGATGTAGATTCGTTCCACCTAATGTTGGAAATGTCATTTAATCAAAATGACAATATGCAAAACGTGCAGTAAATAAATCACTCGTTAAAGGTTCAATATACCTTATAATCGAAGGTGAATCAAATCCAACATATATCCCAAGCCTTCATTGGGGACCCATTTTTGTTCATTGTGGGGGTGCAATTGGGACTTGAACCGCACAACCAAAAGTTCATAAGTGAGAAACATCTGGTTCTCGACCAAAAATAATTTGCATTGGGGAGTATTCATGGTTGGCCGATGGTCTAATATGAACTAATGTTGCCGCATGTAATATGGCATGACCCCAAGCAGTAGTTGAGAGTTTTGACTTCATAAGTAACGGTCTAGAAATAAGTTGAAGACGTTTAATAAACGATTCTGCTTAACCAATTTGAGTATGGACATGAGTGACTGAATGTTCAATCTCAATTCCAATAGCTATACAATAGTTTTTAAATGCTTGAGACGTAAACTCACTAGCATTATCAAGACGAATTCTTTTAATTGAATTGTCTGGGAATTGAGCTCTTAATTTTATAATTTGAGCAAGTAGTCTAGCAAATGCTGCATTTCTAGTAGAAAGTAAGCATACATGTGACCATCTAGAAGAAACATCAATCAATACCATAAAGTATCGAAAAGGGCCACATGGTGGATGTATAGGTCCACAAATATCTCCTTGAATTCTCTCTAAGAAAGATGGAGATTCAATGTTAACCTTCGTATATGAAGGTCTAATGACTAACTTGCCTTGCGCACAAGCCTCACATGGGAATTCATTTGTCATAAGAATCTTTTGATTCTTCATGTTGTGCCCATATGAATTTTTGATTATTCGACGCATCATAGTTGCTCCAGGATGTCCAAGCCTATTATGCCAAAGTATAAAGCTTTTTGTCTCATTGAACTTCGGGTTCATGACATGGTTTGTCTCAATCGCCTTTATGAATGTGTAATACATCCCATAAGGTAGTGTTAATAATTTTTCTTTTGTTCGCTTATGGCCGAATACAAAAGAATTTATGCAGAGATATTCTTTTCCACCTTCTGATATAGTCTCGATGTGGTATCCATTATAGCGGATATCCTTAAAACTTAGTAAGTTTCTTTTGGACTTACTAGAATACAGAGCATTTCCAATATCTAATTTAGTATCATTTGATAAAATGATACAAGCTCTTCCGGAGCCTTCAATGATGTTTGATGCACCTGATATTGTGTTAACATTATCCTCAACTGATGTCAACTTAAGAAAATATTTCTTATTTTGGAGAATGGTGTGTGTAGTGGCACTATCAGCGAGACAAATATCACAAGATTCCATTTGAATGTCTAAGACGTTTTTAAAAGAAGATCAATTATTATTGAGTAAAAATACGAAAGGAAAATAAGCAATTTCTTTTAATGGAAAAATAACGATGTAAAAGTATATAAGCAATGTCATCTTTTCAACTAGAAATAAATGATAAAGGACTAAACAATGTCCATATGATCGTCTTCAAGCACACCACCACCAATCAACTGATCCATATTATCTCCTTTTGGGTCATCAAAGAAGTCAGAGACATCTAAGTGAGTAGTATCAATTGGGCCGTCAAAGTCAAGACATTGGTTTCTTTCTTGTTTTTCCCTTGATCGAATCTTGATATAGATCTGCAAGATGTTTTGCCGTTCGGCAAGTACGTGACCAATGTCCATTCATGCCACATCTATGACATACAGCTTCCTTTTTGGATGAATTGTGCTCGTTGGATATTTTCTGTCTTTTGTTGCTAGAGGTTGCATCATTTGGTTTACCGCGTCCACGACCGCGACCATATCCACGTCCACGTCCACGTCCACGCCCACGTCCACGTTGGTTCCCACGACCACGTATATTGTCATGGTTGAAAGTTGCATTGACTTTAGGCAATGCAGCGGAACCAGTGGGGCGGAGTTCATGGTTTTTCATGAGCAATTCATTATTTTGCTCGACAACCAACAAACAAGATATTAGTTCAGAGTACTTTTTGAAACCACGCTCCCTATATTGTTGCTGTAACAGCACATTAGAAGCATGAAAAGTGGAGAATGTTTTCTCAAGCATGTCAGCATCAGTGATACTCTCTCCACAAAGTTTCAATTTTGAAATAATTCTAAATAATTCAGAATTATAAGCACTCACGGACTTAAAGTCTTGCAGTCTAAGATGCATCCACTCGTAACGAGCTTTAGGAAGGACGACAGTCTTTTGATGATCAAACCTTTCTTTCAGGTTTGTCTACAACTCACTCGGATCTTTGACGGTCAAATATTCCATCTTTAGATCATCATGAAGATGATGACAAAGGAAAATCAGCGCCTTAGCGCAATCGTGTTGAGATGCTTTGTTTCCTTCTTTGATTGTCTCTTCTAGACCCCTTGAGATCAGGTGAACATCAGCATCAAGAGTCCATGACATATAATTCTTGCCCGAGATGTCAAGAGCGATGAACTCAAGTTTGGCTATGTTTGCCATTCGTGCAATTCTGCACAAAGAATCAAGGATATATTATCCACATGTTTAATTTATTTGCTCTTTACAGCATGTAATATTCTTGAAGAATATTACTTGTGCTACTTTAATAGCATCAATTTATGATCTTGAATGTAATATTCTTCATGAATATTACTTGTACTACTCAAATAGCATCAATATTTAATTTTCCAAGATTAAATCGGAAAAGACCGATTATTATAACAATAAGAAAAACAGACATAATATATTAAAGCCAATAAACATGATGTAAAAAAAATGTACCTTCTAAGATCGATGGACTTCTAGAATTGAAGGAGAGGGTAGAACAATCGTGCTGATAACGTGTTGTAAACTAGAGAGAATATCAATTGTATGTATTCAATATGAGGACCAAATGCCTCTATATATAATAGTACAAGAGATAGGGTTTTAAAGTTAGTAACTTGGCCATCACTCATATCATATATATCTATTAGATATATTTACAACAAATTTTTGCTTTTCAGTTAATTTTCTCGAAAGACATTATAGAAAAACCATATCACACAGAACTTATTTATATTCAATATCTTCTAATATCACGCCGACCTCCTAATATTCCTATTACTTTAGTTTGGTCGTTAATTTATATAAACATAGTGAAACTATAATGAAATAGCTAGTATCTCAAGCGTCTACATGATTTCCATATAAACTAGTGGTTCCAACCGCGGCATTGCTTGTGCAATCAATGGCTTGGCTAATAACATATCACCACGTGACTCAACCATCTTGATTCTTGGTTCATTAGGTGGTGTCTTCCAGCTAAAACCTTGTACGAGCCTAGCCAGAAGGATCGTGGCCATGGTCGAACCAAGCAGCACGCCCGGGCATCCCCGTCTTCCAATACTAAATGATAGCATACGCAATTCATTATCCACAAGCATGACTTCTGATACCCCATCTACTATATGGCGCTCAGGCTTGTACGTTAATGGGTCTTCCCAAACCCTAGGGTTCCGGCCTAGGCCAGGACGACTCAACAAAACATGGCTGCCTTTTGGTATGTAATAATCCCCTACAAACGTATCTTCAGTCGAAAGATGTGGAGGGTTAAATGGTGCTATCGGGTGCAACCTGAATGCTTCTTTCACACAAGCCTTCACATAATTTAGTTCAAGGAGATCTGATTCCTGCACAAGTCTGTTCTTACCAACCACTCGATCTAATTCTTCACATGCCTTTGCAAGAATATTTGGTTGATTCATCATCTCTGCCATAGCCCATTCAACTGCATTTGATGGATTATCAATTCCAGCTAATGTTATTTCCTGTCAATATATATCATCAAAAAGAAAGTCAAAATTTGTTAGCTAGTTTTTTTTTTTATGTAATTATTATATAGTGTCCTTAGAGTTCATAAAAAGATCAAAGAGACCAAAAAAAAAAAAAAACAGGGTGCTCTCAGAGCTACAACTTTATTTTTGTTCTTTTCAGTTAATTTGTTCCGAGTAAAACTAATATACATATATATATATATATTTAAAGAATCATTTGATATTATCTTCAACAAAACTTCACTTATTTATAAATAATTTTAGAGTTAAAAAAATAACAATCTTTAATTATTTTTGGGGTAAATATGCTTTAATATCTCATACTTTTGGCTAAATTGTAATTCTATCCCCTACTATTTGAAATAATATTTTAATTCCTGAAATATTGGAAAACTAAATAAAACTAACATTGAAGTTAACACAGAATTACAATTTTGGCTACAGTATGTGATATTAAAGCCTACTTACCTTTATTTTTGTAATTTAATCACATATATACACATATATATTTCATCTTAGAAAATATCAGTTACAAATTAATTTTATATCCTATCAAATTTAAGACTAAAAATATTTATATATTTTAAAGTTTATTGAAAATTATTTTTAAAACAAAACGAGTTCAAAAAACATGATTTTTTTTTTTTGGTTGAGAATATATATATATATATATATATATATATATATATATAGGAAACTTACAATAAGCTGTGCTTTTATCTCATGAATTGACAATAAAGGATTGTTTTGTGAGTCTTTGAGGTTAACCAAAACATCAAGTATGTCCTCCTCTGTGTCTCTAACACCTCGTCGCCACATCTCAACCCTCCTCTCAATTTCTGGATCATGGTATTTTCTCACAACGTTGAGGGCTTCGGTAATAATCCTCTTATGCCCATCAAAATCAAACACCTCCAGCCATGGGAAATAATCAGCAACAGAAAATCCATACAGATAAAATATGATCGTGAATACTGCCCCAACATGCTCTCTCTCTTCAATTCCCGGGCCTCCATCTTCCCCCAATCCCGGCCCGAAAAACCTCTTGTTGAACACCAACTTCCTAATCAAATTGCCGCAGTAATGCTGCGCCGCGTCTCTCACGTTCACAAGCCCATCTTTGAGAGGGTTTTGGCATTGCTGGTAGATGTATAGAACTAAGTGATCGGCTTCTTCACATCTTTTCGGGTGGAGCCACCGGTGCTTGGCTGGGGAGAGCACTTCTGCCACCATGACCTTCCTCATTTTCTTCCATTGATCGCCTGAAGGGGAGAGAATTGTAGCTAGGTACCCGTGGCTCGTGACCCGGGCAGACGGGACGTCGGGCCTTGAGGCGAAAACGGAGTCTTGCTTCTTCAAGAACTCGCAAGCGAGTTGAGGAGATGTGACTGGGATGACATGGGTGCTGCCGAGGCGGATGCATGCAATTTCTGTGTCCATTTCTTGCATGAGTTTGTGTATCCATCGGAATGTTGGCTTGTTTTTGTTTTTCACAATCTCAGGTAGGTTGCCCAGGATAGGATATTCTCTCGTCAGCCCCGGTGGGAGACCACGTCGTTTTGATTTGTGTAGTTTCTACCAAATTGGAGTTTATATTTATTTTTTAGTAATTAATTTTTATTTTTTAGTTAATATATAATTGATCATTATGGTTGATTATTCTAAAGTTAGGGTATATGATTTTCAAATAATTTAATTTTTAGCAATACATATTTGTAACGACCCGGCTACCGGACTGACGGCTGTCCCCACAAACCAACACAAGTCTTTCCAGTGTGCTTTGTCCTCACTCACACGCTCCCTGAGAAACTTTCCAGGGGGTCACCCATCCCACCATTACTCCAGGTCAAACACGCTTAACTTTGGAGTTCTGGTGGAACGAGCGCCAGAAAAGATGATGCACCTTGTTAGTATGAGTAGCACCAATCAAATCCTTTAAGCTCTCCTTAACTATACAGTCTCATTCATGTATAGCCTCAGAATCCCTCTCTTTCGGGTGGATTCGGTTCATTCATGTGCCCCTTCGCTTGGAAGTCTTATAGGAGCCGCTCTTTGTCCGTGTCTTGCACGGGCGATCACTCCATACTTCGGCCCCGGGCGTCACAATATTAATTAGGATTCGATATAATATAATAAATTTTATTTTTATTATAAATATTACTAAAATTAAATATTTCTAATATTGAACACGATTGTGACACACACTTTAGACTATAGGATCTCATTCATGTCCTTTCGGGGATACTAAGCAATGGAGAAACCCCATTAAAAAAAAAGAAAAAAAAAAAAAGAAAAACGTCTTGATTCGAGACCAATTAATTTCTCCTCTTTTCCAAAATGAAAAAGATAAACTAACAATGTGAGGGTGGGCTCATACCCTCTCTTAAATGCAACTACCACTACGGAAAAGAAATAATTTCAATTTTTTTCGAGTCGCAATGTTACAGTTGATACTATACTTGTTAGTTATAGTTGATTCTATTCAATTAAGGTTTATAATTTTTTTTTAGCATTAAATTTTTAGATTTTACTTAATAATTTATTACAAAGGTTGATTATTTAATAATTAGAATTTATTTTTTTAATTTTATTTTTGTATTGATTAATATTGACTAGGTCAAGTATGTTATAACTAATTTTCATTTCTAGCTAGAATGACTATTATTAAAATTATAAATTTGATAGTGTGAACATATGATTAAACATGATTTAAGAACAAATGATTTCATTTGGGTTATAAGGTGCACTATTTTGTGATGGGGATTATATCTATATATCCATACATTTCTCATTTGGCACTCAACTATATATGAAACTTTACTCATATATTTTTTTGAAGATCGATGAATCAAATTATGTTCCAATTTGTCACTTATTCATGCCGTGAATCAAACATTTCCTTGCTGTAACGGTCCATGTCCTATTAATTAGTATCCATGATACTAATGTTGAAATATGAGAAGACTGGCCTTCTCTCGAGTCTCCATTGAAAAAAGGCAAATTCTTGTGTGTAATAATTGAATATATAAGTATTATATCAGATATATATTTTTCAAAATTAGAAGTGATATTTTTCATCATTAGAAATGATATTTTTTCAATTCAAAAAATATAGTAATGATTATAAAACTGTATCACAATCTCCTTTTTAAGTCATTTCCAATAAAATAAACCTGATGATTTTCACTATTATAAGTAATACTTTTTTCAAATATATGAGTATAAGTCATTTAATAAGTATATGCCTATTTTATCCCACTTATAATTAATTTAAGGGTAATAATACAATTACAAGACATTTAATGATTTATGAGATGATTTCACAGGCATACCTTTTTTTGGCAGAAACACATGCATGCAGTAACATATTGTAATTATGTTTATTAATTTTAGTAAAACAATTATGTTTTATTTACTTAAAAACTTAAATAATATAATTGTATGAAGTAGTCACCTACGACTCGGTCTCACCTGTAAAGACATGAGAGATGGATATATATCTATACTCGGATTGAAGGCTGAAATTCAATGTAAAGTAATATATTTATAAAAAAATAGAAAATACGAACCTTTTATATGAGAAACGTAGAAATGTATGGTTTTTCAGTGGTGACTTCATCATTTTAATAACTAAACCACCAGAGAGGGCAACCACAAAAAGACAAGCTTGTTAATTTTCTTTTTGTCAATTACTAAATTAACTTAATTATACATGGGACTATTCTTCCAAAAAACAAGTTGCATGTTGTTACAACTATTTTAATATGTTAAATACTGCATCTGATCAAATTATCAACCAATGAAACTTCACGATCTTAGCCCTTGCTAATAGACCAAGAGAAATGGAATATATATATATATATATAGATCCAATTTATCTATGACATGGCTTGCACAGGCTTGCATAAGTGATTGTGCACAAAATATTGAATAGCTGATTAAATGTGACATAGGGCAAATTTCATACAAGTTATTTTGACAGATTACTGAGATGGCCAGCCAACTTGTACCTACTCTTTCTTTTACTACTACCTTTTAGCAGTATTTGAATTTTTCAATATACACTACAAAAAAAAAAAGGTTTTTAGAGATAAAATTATTAGCGACGACAAATATCTGTTGAAAGGTGTACTACATTTTGGCTGGAATTACAACTGAAGTACAAGAAAATAGGAGTAGAACAATGATAGAATTACAATAAACTGAAATCGAATAAATTAAACGAACTGAACCGGTATGCAGATTCTGGCAAGCCGAGTCGAGGGGACCTCTCTCTGCAAGACAAATACGCCCCAGCTAGTGCTCATGGTTTGGCGGATGTCTATCAAAGATGAAATGACTTCGTCCTTCCGGCAGTAGCACCACACATCCGGCAAGGTTCCGGCTAACTAGACAATGTCGAGAACTGAGAGACTAAGGACTCGAAAGGGAACTTTTATGCAGCAAGATGATTTGTGTAGAATGTAGCATTGGAAGCCATGCAAGATGTCCTATTATAGGCACATCTCTACTGCAGGGGACATCATGGTTTGAGGGCATTCAAACCAGATGTTGTAACCTCCAGGAGTTACAACTTTCCATTTAAGCCTCCAGGAGTTACCTTGTGCAGAGCCTGACATGTGTCCAAGGCAGCTGCAAGCATTGACTCCCGACAGGAGTTACTGGCGGTTACAACCCAGCCACTAACTCCACCAGCTCCAGGTGGCAGTTACACACTTGAAGGCTCTTAACTTATGGGAGTTACACCCTTCAAGGCTGGACAAGAACCATGCACCACTAAGTGCACCCACGACCCGATCAACCGATCCGCTCCCCGACCGTTATAGACCCGCCGACCCGCTTCATGACCCGATCATTTCTGGACCGTAAAACTGATACGGCTAAGCTCCGGAAGTCCAAAGTCCACCCAACGTCCAATTGCCAAGATCCAAGTCTAAGGACGAGGATGAGGTCGAGACGAGACAAGCATGGGCACCGGGCACGGGCGGGCGCTCGCGCGTGTGGGCTCATGGCCCACATCTTTGTGCACTTAATTACTTCATTTAAGTGTTAATACACTTATTAACTTGATTAAGAAATCAATGTGGGATTATTTAATGTGTTTTAAACACATTATCCCACACACTATTAATGCCCAATCGTGTGACCAACTTCAACCATTTATTTCTCACTCACCGAAAATCGGATTTGAGCAAATAAAAATACTATGATTATCTACTCATAACATAGAACAATTGCACGGTATTTAATTCCTCCAAAATTAAATATTCTGGTCACGAAAAATCGGATAAAATGAGTTAAAACTCAATTTATTAAATCCTATTTTCCAACAATCCCCCACATGAGTGGAAATAATGCATGTATATATGTAGACAAGCAACCCAGTTCTCTAGAAACACAACTGCAACATGATAGGTAGCTTGTGACTTTGAACCTTCCATATTCCAACACTATCGAGTATACCGGCTATTTAGTGGACATGATGCCTTGAACTATACATCCTTAGTGTATACTGAGACAATAGTATTGAAAATAGCTATGTCTCAAACATTATCTGTTCTCACTTTTGTGTCTTTTTCAGGCCATGGACAACCTCTTTGAATTCATAAGTATCTCTTAGAAGCGGCCCCCACTTCTCACTTATATAGGTGATCTCCTCTTCCGAGTATCCTGCCATACTCAACCTCATTAGGTTTAGGAATAATTAAAAGTCATAGGACTTATCCTCACCACATTGACAGGTGTGCACTTGGTTTGCTCACAGGGAAAAGTTCACTTATAAGTTTCCAAGTGCTACCAAACCGAACGTTTGTAGCTTAGTTTTCCCATTGAACCAAGTTCTTGGGATCTCCAGTTATCATGGTTGGGTTACCACTACAAGCATTCTCAGAGTGTGGATTTTAAACCGATTCCCTCTAGCAACTTAGCCATTTGATCTCGGTTTAGCCCTTTGGTTAGCAAATCCGCTAGATTATCTATTGACTTCACATAGTCAACTGAGATAATCCCACTTGAGATCATATGCCTTACAGTATTATGTCTCCGACGTATGTGTCAAGACTTACCATTGTACATAGCATTGTGTGCCCTCCCGATAGCCGCTTGACTATCATAGTGAATCATCACTGACGACACTGGTTTTTCCAACATGGAATGTCTTCTAGAAAGTTACGAAGCCATTCTGTTTCTTCACACGCTTTATCCAAAGCGATAAACTCAGATTCTATGGTAGAGCGGGCTATACAAGTCTGTTTCGTGGATTTCCACGACACTGCTCCACCACTGATAGTGAAAACAAATCCACTAGTCGAGAATGAATTTTTTATGTCTGATATCCAATTCACATCACTGTACCCTTCAAGTATAGAAGAAAACCTTGTATAATGCAGCCCGAAGTTCAAAGTATACTTCAAGTATCTTAGAACTCGTACTAGAGCTTTCCAATGCTCCTTGCTTGGATTGCTCATGTATCAACTCAACTTGTTCACAGAACATGCAAGATCAGATCTAGTGCAGTTAGTGATGTATATCAAACTCCCAATGACCCTTTCATACTCTTCTTGAGCTACCGATTCTCTCCAGTTTTTGCTCAAGTGTACATTGAGTTCCAACGGGGTCTTAGCCGGCAGACTATCAAAAGAGTTAAATTTCTTAAGCACTTTCTCTACGTAATGAGATTGTGTTAAGACAATTCCACCACTTGTCCATACTATCTTGATTCCTAGAATCACATCGGCTAGGCCCATATCTTTCATGTCGAAATTTCATTTCGACATTTGTTTCGTTTCAACAATCACTTGGTGGCTACTGCCCATAATTAACATGTCATCTACATAAAGACAGACTATGACATAGCCATTAGAAATGCTCTTTATATACACACATTTATCACACTCATTGATTTTGAAACCATTTGATAACATCACGTTATCAAACTTCAGGTGCCACTGAATAGGTGCTCGTTTCAGATTGTACAACGATCTAACAAGTTTACACACCTTTCGTTCTTGCCCTGGTGCAACAAACCCTTCACGTTGTTCCATGTATATTTCATCCTCCAGCTCACTATTCAGAAACGCGGTCTTTACATCCATCTGATAAATTTCAAGATTGTGCAAAGCAGCAATCGCTAAAAACACCTGAATAGATATAATCCTTGTTACTGGTGAGTAGGTATTGAAGAAATCATACCCCTCTTTTTGTCTAAAGCCTTTGGCAACTAAACGAGCTTTATACTTATCAACAGAACCATCTGCCTTATATTTTCATTTTAGAATCCACTTGCATCCTAACGGCTTATACCCACTTGGGAGATCTTTCAACTCCCAAGTGTGATTTTGCAAGATGGAATCGATTTCACTGTTGATAGCTTCTTTCCAGAACACAGCATCTGGACTAGATAGAGCTTCTTTCAAAGACTTTGTCTTATCATCTAGCATATAGGTGATGAAATCCGAACCAAAAGTCTTAGTCATCTTAGCTCGCTTGCTACGTCTCAGTTCTTCATCAACAGGATCAGAACTAGTAGCAACTTCAAAAGTTTGATTATCAGAACTACCTTCTGCCATATCTTTATCTTTACAAGGATAGACATTCTCGAAGAGTATAGCATCCATCGACTCCATCATCATTCCTACAGTCATCTCAGGTATCTCCGATCGATGAATTAGAAACCGATGAGTGCTTCTATTAAGTGCATACCCCACAAATATACAATCGACCATTTTAGGGCCGATTTTAACTTGTTTACAAAATGGCACTTCAACTTTAGCCAAACACCCCCACACTTTGAGGTATTTATAGGACGGCGTGCGTCTTTTCCACAACTCGTAAATTTGGATAACATTGAACAACTCAACACATGAAACTCTTATTTAATAAATAATTTAAGAGAATTAGAGGGCTCACAAACAGGTCCTACTTAAAACCTAACTTTCCATAGACAGAATTTCAAGGAAATTCCCAGGAAAACTGGAGGGGTCACAGTTGCTTCCACTTCAAACCTAACGCCATGAATTAATTATTTATAAGACTTGTTCAATCCAAACAACATATGTCTATTTTCACCAAGGACATAATTTCTTATATTTCTCATATTCAATATGAGTCTTTCCAAATCCAACTTATTGTCAGATTATAACATTGAAATTCTATTGGACCTGATGACATTATCATTCCAAAGATATTTCAAAGTTAATCAACCAAGTCTCAAACTTGATACAAGCTTAAAATTACAACTTGGATTTGTAAGCTTTCCATTTAGGATTGATACTATTTCAACCCCCACAATTTCTTTTGTATCACTTTTAGTAAGTCCACACTTACTAAATGTTTTATGTCATTTGGAATAACATGTCACAATCTACTATGCCATAAATTAGAGCACTCAACAAACAAGTAAGCAGAAGAATTCACTTTATTAGCACTTTTTTTGGCAACACGGCGCATGGCCATTACATTCATTTTGAAGAGTCCATTGGCGAGATAGCCCCGACCAAGGAACCTTCCGTAATTGCTCAAAATAAACTTTTCAGACTCAAATACTAGTCTAAAACCATGATTGACTAACAGTGAGCCCGAAACCAGATTCTTGCGGATGTCCGGAACATGCAGCACATCCTTCAAACTTAGCTCTCGGCCTGAAGTCAGCTTCAAAACCACGTTGCCCACACCAGCCACTTCAGACGAGGCTTGGTTCCCCATATGTAACTTTTTACCTTCAACAGCTTTGTAGGTAGCAAACGAGCCCTTGTCCGAGCAAACATGACAAGTAGTCCCGGTGTCGACGAATCACTCTCTCGGGTTATCCACGTGGTTGGCTTCATACACAGCGGCAGCCAAATCATCGTCATCCCAATCATCTTGACGGGCATTGCCTTTGCCTTTGTTGTTATGTTCCGCCAAGTGGGCACCATAATTGGTACGCTTCTTCTTTGGAGCCGTGCAATGTTTGGACATGTGCCCCGGCTTATCACAATTGAAGCAGTTGCCGTTGAACTTCGTCATTGGCTTCTTCCCTTTGTCAACTTGACCCGGGTGCTTTCTTTTATTGCTATTTGATAGTCCACCACGTTCCATCAAGTTAGCCTTGACCTCCATCAGGACTCGTGGTCTCGGATCCGTCTTTCGGTTATCGGCTTCAATTCGAAGCTTAACCACAAGGTCTTCAAGAGTCATCTCCTTTCGTTTGTGTTTGAGATGAAGTCCTTCCAACACGGTGGCAACTTCTCAATCACCGTAACAATGGTGAAAGAGTCGGGAAGGACCATCTCTTCAGCATTAACATCGTGCACAATGAGCTGAAGCTCTTGCACTTGATCAATCACTGACCGGGTGTCCACCATTTTGAAATCGAGGAATTTTGCCACGACGAACTTTTTAGTTCTGGCATCCTCCATTTTGTACTTCTTTTCTAGTGCCTCCCACAGTTTCTTAGCACTAGTTTCATTCCCATACACAAATTACAAGCTATCTAAGTGCACCCACGAACCTTCAAGGCTAGACAAGAGTCATGCACCACTAAGTGCACCCACGACCTGATCAACCGATCCGCTCCATGGTTGTTATAGACCCACCAGCTCGCTTCATGACCCGATCATTTCTGGACCGTAAAACTGATACGGCTAAGCCCCGGAAGCCCACGTACGCCCAAAGTTCAATTGCCAAGATCCAAGTCCAAGGACGAGGATGAGGATGAGGTCGAGATGAGACGAGCCGAGCACGGGCTCGGGCTCGGGCGAACGCGCGCATGTGTGCGCGTGTGGGCTCATGTCCCACATCTTTGTGCACTTAATTACTTCACTTAAGTGTTAATACACTTAAATACACTTCTTCACTTGATTAAGAAATCTGTGGGATTATTTAATGTGTCTTAAACACATTATCCCACACACCATAAATGCCTAATCGTGTGACCAACTTCAACCATTTATTTCTCACTCACCGAAAATCGAATTTGAGCAAATAAAAATACTACGATTATCTACTCATAACATAGAACAATCGTACGGTATTTAATTTCTATAAAATTAAATATCCCGGTCACGAAAAATCGGATAAAATGAGTCAAAACTCAATTTATTAAATCCTATTTTCCAACAATATCATCATTAACACTAGACTTTTAGTAAAGACGTGTCGTCTCTAATTACGTACCACATGTCCTCTGTAATAATATTTTTATGATGACATTATTGTCACTTAAAAATAGTTTTTGCAACGGCATCAAATAGAGCGTCCCTAAAAGTTCATCTCAAATAAATTAAAAATTATTTTAAGTGACAACAATGCATGTCGTCACAAAAAATGTCATTAGAAATGACATGCATTTTTTAGAGATGACATGCTGTTACTTAAGTTTAATATTAGTGACAACATTTATCGTCGCTAATAATATTGTCGCTAAAAATAATTTTTTTATAGTGATATACATGTAATTTGCATTTGTTTTACTTTTGATATCAGTCACTAAAGACCTTTTTGGTAACTTATAATTTGGATGTCATCAAATGGTGTGACTGTTGGAAAATTGGATTAATAAAGTGAGTCATGACTCATTTTATCCGATTTTGGTGACCGGGTTATTTAATTTTGGAGGGATTAAATAGCGTACGATTAATCTATGTTTATAGTAGATAATCGTAGTATTTTTATTTTCTCAAATCCGATTTTTGATGAGTGAGAAATAAATGGTTGAAGTCGGTCACACGATTGGGCATTTATGGTGTGTGGGATAATGTGTTTAAAGCACATTTAATTATCCCCCATTGATTTCTTAACTTAGTTGAGAGGCGTATTTAAGTGTATTAACACTTAAGTATAATAACTAAATGCACAAGGATATGGGCCGTGAGCCCACACGCACGCGCCCGCCCGCGCGTGCCCGTCCCATCCTCATCTTTGGATCTTGGCAATTGGACTTTGGGCGTACGTGGGCTTCCGGGGCTTAGCCGTTCCAGTTTTATGATTCAGAAACGGTCGGTTGTGGAGTGGGTTGGCAGATCGGAGTGTAACCGTAAGTAACTCCTGTTGGGAGTCAAAGTCTGCAGCTGTCTTGGACATATGTCGGGATCCGTGATGACATATGACACTTGTTGGGATCTGTAGAAGGTAACTCCTGGAGGGGCTTAATACAGAGCTGTAATTTCTGGAGGTTACACCACCTGGTTTGAATGCCCTCAAACCCTAGCTATCCCCCGTAGTGGATATGTGCCTATAAATAGGACATTCCAACATGCTTCAAATGCTACATTCTGCACAAACTTAATATCATATTGTCCGCATAGAATTCTCTTCAAGTCTAAAGCTCCCAGTTCTTGACATTGCCGGAGCCTTGCCGGATTTGTGGTGCTACTTCCGGAAGGATGAAGTCGTATCATCTTTGAGAGACAATCCGCCTAACCGTGAGCACTAGTCGGGACGTATTTGTCTTGCGGAGAGAGGTTCCCTCGACTCGGCTTGCCGGAACCTGCTTCAAGTTCCAGTTTCTTCTAAATTGTTTAATTCAGTTTATTGTACTTGTTTCTACTCTTTTACTCCTTTCGTGTTCTACTGTACTTCAGATTGTAACGATTTCCAGAAAGGTGTAATTCACGATAACAGTGACTTTCTTTGTATATATAATGACAAGATTCACAAAAAAAGGTTTAAATCCCACTGAGGAAAATTCACTTTTGTTCTCATAGGATACAACCTTCTGGGCACACTCGTGTTAGACGGTCTAACGGATCTCTTCTGTTAGATGGATATTATTTGACCCAACAAAGTGGTCCCCCCTTCTTTTTTCTTTTCTTTTTGATTTTTTTTAATAGTCTCCCCATTTCCCCTCTTTTCTTTGATATTCAATTTTCAATTTCTTTTTTTTTTTACGGTCTAACTCTTTCTTTCTTTCTTATTTTTTTTTCTTTGGCAGCTTTTCTGCCCACACGCATAAGCACAAGAAAACTCTCTCTCCCTCACTCCCTCTCTCTCACGCACGCACATCTCATCTCATTTTTTTTAATTACGACTCCAATTCACGCTTCATTACGAAGAGTTAGTAGTTGTGTGTGTGTGTGTGTGTGTTTTTGTAATGATTTTGGAGAGTTATAAAATAATAGAGACATCATTCTCATATAAAATTCTAAATGTTCTATATTTTGTTGATGGTGATGATAATTGGTAAAAAATTGTTGCATTTTTATTAACCAAATAGTGTGTTCACGTGGTGTTTGAAAAAATGCTTCAATGAGACATGTAAATAATTATATTTCTTAAAAATGAAAATTATCAATGATTACCAACAACATAGAAGTGTTATTAGCTATGAAGTCAAGTATCATTAATTATGGGGTAAAGTATCACTAATGTAATGAGCAGTTATAATACAATGTCGAATTTGTTTGTTTAATTGCAGCATATATATATATATATATATATATATATATATATATATATATATATTTTATGCAATTCACTACAAAAGAGCTCCAAGCAACGCGTCTATTGTTAATGATACTTCATCCATAAGTAATGATACTTCACATAACAGTTAATGACACTTCACCAGATATATATCTAATGATATTTCACTACAACAGTTAATGATATTTATCTCAATTTGAGATTATGTTTAAACTGATACTTTTCTTTCTAATTAGTGATACTTTCTTCTGCAATTAGTGATACTTTTCTTTCTAATTAGTGATACTTTCTTCTGCAATTAGTGATACTTTTCTTTCTAATTAGTGATACTTTCTTCTGCAATTAGTGATACTTTTTTCATAGTAATGAGACTCCACTTCACAGGTAATGATACTTCAACCCATAAATAATGATACTCATATGTGAGTTAATGATACTTCATGCACCAATAAATAATGATATTCCACTCATAGTTAATGACATTTATCTATTTTGATTCGATAATTAATTTTTAATCATCAATAATATCATATTATAATCCACTTTCGAGTTAATGATACTTCATCCATAATTAATGATGCTTCACACACAGTTAATTATACTTCACCAGATATATATCTAATGATACTTCACTTAATAGTTAATGATATTTATCTCAATTTGAGATTATGTTTGACTTATACTTTTCTTTTTAATTAGTGATATTTTTCTTTCTAATTAGTGATACTTTCTTCTGCAATTAGTGATACTTTTTTCTGTAGTAATGAGACTCCATTTTACAGGTAATTATACTTCAACCCATAAATAATGATACTCACATGTGAGTTAATGATACTTCACCTCATAAATAATGATACTTGAGTTAATGATACTCCACTCATAGTTAATGACATTTATCTATTCTTGATTCAATAATTAATGTTTAATCATCAATAATATCATATTATACTACACTTCCAAGTTAATGATACTTCATCCATAATTAATGATACTTCACATAACAGTTAATGATACTTCACCAGATATATATATCTAATGATACTTCACTTAATAGTTAATGATATTTTGCCAAATTTATATCTAATGATACTTATCTTCATAGTTATTGATACTTCATTTCATAGCTAATGTTACTGATACATCTTGTTATTGGTTTAATAATTAATGTTTAATTAACCTTAGAGCTACTGATACTTCATATCATAGATAATGATACTTTACCTTATAACTAATGATACTTCTTTTTTTTGGCTCAATAATTAGTCAACCGCCAGAAAAAAATATATATTTTTTTTGAAATAAATATATACCCTAAAATGGAATTAGTGAACCCTAAAATTGAATTGAATTAATTTATTTTTTTAAATAAAATTTATTTTTTTATCCGGCGTCTTGTGCAATGCACTCTCTCGATAATTAATTTTTTTAAAATAAATATATAACCTAAAATTAAATTGAATTAATTTAATTTTTTATTCGATGTCTCGCCCGATGTTAACTCGTGAACTCGTGTATTGCGCTTGATATACAATAATTATTAAAACAAAAAAGAAAAAAGAAACGAACAAAACGAGAAGAAAGAAAAGAAAAAAAGAAGAAGAAAGAAGAAAAAGAAAAACTGGGCAGCCGCCGGAAGAAAGGGAAAAAAAATAAATTAAATCTACATAGGCACATGAGCTATACGCGCCGCGCGTGGTGGTGCGTGTAGCTCACGCGCCTGCGCGTGGAAGCGGGTTTGGGTATTATTTGACCCATCTGACGTAAGAAACCCGTTAGATGGTCTCAAACAAATTTTTGTCCTACCTTTTTGGTCCTATGTTATTATTTTTTGTTTCAAACACTACTACAAAAACAGACTAGGACAACACAGGGTACACAACGGTTTTGATTGAAAACCGTTGTAATATAAAAAATTACAACGGTTTTGTCCGAAACCGTTGACTATGTGCATTTTTTTGAAAAAATTGACAACGCTTTTAAAATAAACCGTTGTCTGATAACAACGGCTTTAAAAATTTACAACGCTTTAAAATAAACCGTTGTTATGATACAACGGTTTTATAAAAAACGTTGTGTGTGAGCGTATTTTTGGAACAACGGTTGAAATTCGGCCGTTGTAATACAACCGTTCAGAATTTAAATTCTTTTTTGAGCAAAATTAAAAAATGTGAAAACCTAGTTCTTGAATTCACAAAACTCAGAGCTGCCGTCTTTCTTCTTCGCAGGTCTTCTCAAAACTTTAGTGTTTCAATTCTTCAAAATTTGTTGGATATTGTTTCAATTCTACTTGTTGGCATCGATTTACAGATCGATAGCTTAAGCCTTTACTGTTTCAATTCTTCTTGTTGTCTCTTAAACCTTGAAGACCACAAGCTTAAAGATGCCTTCAACCTCCTTTTTCCACCCCGACTTCAAGCGCCCTTTCTCCTCTCTCAAAGACGCCTGCGAGGTCTCTCTCTCTCTCTCTCTCTCTCTCTCTCTCTCTCTCTCTCTCTCTTTCTCTCTCTCAATAACTTCAGCTACTAACATCTCTACTTCCAAAAACGGTATGGAGCTTGTAGGTGGGGACTTTATGTGCACTACTTGTAGTTACTAAATTGAGTTCAATCTGATTCGTCTAGAGAAACTTCTGGAGTTTTTCATTTGATTAACTTTTTTTTCATGACAAACTATTGAATTTTTTCTTTCTTAATTGAGCTTCTTTTCGTCAATTTTAATAATTTTTTAAATTTCTTCTTGTAATTTCAGATTTGGTTTGTAGTTTTAAATCGTGATTATTCTCATGTTAGAAAAGTTTTCAATTTGCGAGTAAAGTAGAGACTATCTGTATGTAATTAATGATTCACTTAATCTTTGGATGATTGCTTGCAGGCAGAATTTTCAGTCTTCTGTCTCCGAATGGATTACTGTTGTCTTCAATATCAGGAGTTGATCGGCTTTCTCTAGTTAAATATGTCTTTCCCAATGAAAGATTACCGGAGTGGGTTCGTTACATGCTTAAAAATGAGAAAGATTGTCAGGTTTTGACTAATTTGTGCCCTCTGTTTAGGAGCAGAATTAAAGAAGATTCAATCAAGGGTTCTGCATACCAGGTTCAACTAAATGTTTTGGAATATTACTTATTCTGGTTTGCTTATTACCCTGTTTGTAGTGGTAACAGTGAGGGTTCTGAGACGATGGAGGTTTACTACACAATTATGTTTAGGTTGGAAAAGTTATTAGCTCCTCCAAATACTTCTCTGCAATTAGTAAAGTTATTAGCTCCTCAAAATAATCCAATTTATTTATTTTTTCACTACACTATCATATATCATTCTTTGAATTTGAATTATTTAGTGATGGTATTCATTACTGGAGACATTTTGAAAAAGGCTTATCTCTCTGGGTATCTTTTTAGAGATGGGGGCTGTAGTAAACGGGGACTAAAAACATCAAAATCCTATCCAGCAACTTAAGTGCCACTATTATTTTTACTTATAAATTTCTTAAGTCTGTTCCTATTTTAATGAAGTAGAAATGTACTTAAATGGGATTAATCTGGATTGAGTGGTTTTGTCTTTGCTCTTTGTAGGTGTCACTGATCTGCTCTTCAGTGATTAATTACAGAAAGATATCTTTATATTTAAGGTTGCTCCTCTGTAATTTAGGGTATTTAGTCTCCTAGTTTCTTGCATGCTATCTCCATGAGTGTTGTTATTTTCCTATACCTCTTTTAGTGTTTTCTATCCTTCTATTATTTTGTTTATATTATGATTGAGAATCATTGAGATTTTCTTACAGTGTGATCATCTCGTTGTTTCATTATTCTAATAACAGGTCACCATAGTTGTTAAAGGCACGCAAGACTCAACCCTTTATGCCTTACTCAGCCTGGAGTGGGTGGTGTTCAAAAGGCATGTGTCTCGAGCTCAAATAAGGTATCCTTCTAGCATTTTGTATATATGTGTGTGTATGTATAAATATGAAACATTGATTTGAAAATGAATGGAACTTCTGATAGACCTTACCATATCTAATTATTTCAAGAAAAGAATTATAATCTGGACCATAAATTTAAATCTGATCCATATTATGTTAAGTTTATAATCTCTGTTGTTTGAGATTTTAACAAACTGAAAAAACGATTAATGAAAAGCATTAATATACACATCAGAGATGCTCGACTAAAATATTGAATTCTGTTATGTAATATTAGATCAAGTAAAATACAAAATCATGGTCATTCATTTAGATCAAAATATTGTTGAATGTTGATATAAGATCAAGAGATTCCTCAGATCAGAGGCATTCCCTATGTCTCTTTTTAGAGGTGGGGCTGTAGTGAACGAGACTAAAAATATCAAAATCCTACTCGCTATGTCAAAAGAGACTTTCATCTTTCTTTTTCTTTTTAATTTAAATCTACTGTTGAGTGATTAATGACTGGTAGAGGTTCTTATATTTAAGGTGCTTAAGTTTGTTCCTATTTTTAATGAAGTGGTCATGTATTTTAATGTGCTTAAGTTTGTCTGTGCTCTATGTTGCTATCACTGATCTCTTAGAAAGAAAGAGACTTTCATTTTAATTTTTATTTTAAATTTAAATCTGCTCTTGAGTGATTAATTACTAGAAGAGGTCCTTATATTTAAGGCTCCTTCTCTGTAATTTATGGTATGTAGTCTCCTAGTTTCTTCCATGCTACCTCCATGAGTGTTGTTATTCTCCTATACCTCTGTTATGTGCACAATTACTTTCTAACTTGAGTATATGGCATGTGAAAAGTTCCATCAAAGTTCTATTGCATACTTGTAGTTTGGGGGCCCAGTTCAAATGCATTTCAACATGTAATTGTTACATGTAACTCCATTCATTGAATGCATCAATGCTAAGAATAGCTTCTTGTATGTACTCAAAAAAAAAAGAGTAGCTTCTTGTGGAGTGAAATTCCCTCTCTGCCTCAAGTGTAGCAATTAAAATTCCACTACTTAACAGTTCATGGTCATGGCTACATATGCATTAATTAAAATCGTTCTAAGATGAAGCGACACTGAATTTTGAAATGCCTAAAGAGTACATCTTTGGAAAACAGTCTATTGCAATTTACATTTGATATGCTACTTCATTTCCTGATTAAGATATTTAATTCTGCCTTAATTTACTATTCAGATATTTCCTGTGTGTCTTACTGCTGATGTTGTCTGTTTTACAATAGCATACATGCAATGATGAACTGTGCTCGTGATTCTCTTCAATGAAAGTAGTTAACTTTATTTTTCCAATTTGAAACATTGATATATAATTGTAGTTATACTAGTTTCATGGAGGTTGACTCTGCACACCTGGTTTAGCAACCAGTAGTCACTTAGTTGTTGTTCAAACAAAAGAAGATCCTTGTTCATATTGAAATATTACAACTCAATAATCATTGTTGAGGGCTTGAGGCTTTATTATCATACTCTTTTCTATTAGTGTGCTGCTTTGATATATATTTAAGTTCATATGGAAATGTTAGCTCATACTCAATTCTTGAGGTTATATTCTTATAATTTAGTAAGCTGCTGCTGCACAATCCTTTTAACAACAATTGATGTTTTGACTGGTGGATCTTCGTCTCTATAAAGTCTATGCTACCCACCTAAATACTCACCCAGAAGTGTTCTCAGAGATTCGCTAGATATAAAAAATGAACTTGAAATGAGAATGGATAAACTGAAATCGTGAGCAATTAAAAAATGGCTTCCCTAATATTCATCAAATGAGAATGACTAACAAGAAAATTAAATTATTAACAGCAAAATAAAAAAATGATTGTTTGGATATGCACTTCTCATTTTGTTTGTTTTGAATAGTTTTCACCCGCAATATCAATGAATTAATTTTGTAAATATATTTGGGCACCACAACATTTATATATAATCAGTTATTGTTTAGCCAAATAAAGCAAGATATGATCATTCTTAGCTAATTAGCTTCTTCCATATGTTTGTGGAGTAGTATCAATGACAGTTTCCTCTTGTTTATTTGGTTTTAAGGCTAACTGTGATCGTCCTTATATTTAAGACTGCTCTGTAATTTAGGATCTTTAGTTTCCTAGTTTCTTGCATGCAACCCGTATGATGTTATGTGCACAATTCTTTTCTAACTTGAGTAAATGGCACGTGAACAGGTTGGTGCAAGAAATAATTTTGCAACTACAGCTTGTTCATCAATCAAAGCAAGAGGAATTGTAAGTTCTCTTATATTCTTATTCTTTTATACTCTTTAGTTTTATCATTATGTTCTATTTTATATCGGTAACAGTTTAGAAACGAACCATATACTGTGAAGGAGATTGATGAAGTTCGTGTTGAATGGGCAAATTGTGTGCTTGATTATGTATGAGAAATCATTTTGTAAGGTATTTTTTATTTAGATAAGATATTGTTTGTTTGTTTTTTTTTAAGTATTGATGTTTAAATATTTATGATGGGATGTTAATTGGCTTAGGACATGGTGGTTTTTGAACTTGAATTGATGTCGTTGTGCTTGGGTGATGATGACAAGATCAAGAAGCATACATACTTTTTGTAATTGAACATTAAATATGTTATATTGGATTAATTGTACATTGGATGATTTTGTATCGAAATATATTTCATTCTGGATGCTTCTGTATCGAAATATATTATTTTTTAGATGGTTAAGTAATTTTTGCAGGTTTAATGTAATTATTTTATTAATTACTGATTTTACAGATTTTATATTTTATTAATTACTGAAATTACTAAAAAATTAAAAATTTGAAATACAAAGACAACAGATATTTTAAAAATCCGTTGTAAAATTACAACAGAACTATATAACCGTTGTGATTTTTTTTTTCAAACAACACAAATTTACAACGGTTTTTGGTAAAATCGTTGTCCCCTCACAACAGTTTTAGATGAAACTGTTGTCCCTTTACAACGGTTCAACGATTTTATCTAAAACTGTTGTAAAGGGACAACGGTTTTACTAAAAACCGTTGTAAAGGGACAACTGTTTATGCTATACTGTTGTAATTTTACAACGGTTTTAGACTAACCGTTGTCTGTTTACAATGGTTATTTTTGTAAACCGTTGTCTTTTTATTCAACAAACAACACAAGCTGAACAGATTTACAACGGTTATAAAAACTGTTGTTATGTTACAACGTTTTATAACTGTTGTCTATGTGCATGTGAAATTTATAAGAGTGACTAAGACAACGGTTTTCTCAGGGGCTACACAACGGTTAAAAACCGTTGTTTTAGTCTTTTTTTTGTAGTAGTGAAAATTAATAAAATTAAAAGAAAAGGAAATTATCGATTAAATAACACATTTAAAAATTAGTCAAATTTTCTCGACGCAGTGGCAATCAAGCTAGGAAGCTACATAAGTGAATATATAACCTACGCCCACATGATCTCGTTTATAATAAACATCACAAATCACAAATATTTGTATTATTACTAGAATCATTGTACAAAATTTCCTTCTACCTATTCTATCCGACTTAAAATCAATTTAAGGG
This sequence comes from Perilla frutescens, assembly GCA_026008535.1. Taxonomy (NCBI): domain Eukaryota; kingdom Viridiplantae; phylum Streptophyta; class Magnoliopsida; order Lamiales; family Lamiaceae; genus Perilla; species Perilla frutescens. The sequence goes on along the minus strand of BRKX01000010.1, from coordinate 43,739,570 downwards.
TAATAATAAAATTACAAGAATTTTAATGATTTAGTTTTATTTACATTTATATCTTACTTTCTTAATAATTATCTTAGGACTATTTACGGTAGTAGAATTTTATGAGATGCTATCACACAATTTTTTTTAGTAGAAACACACACATAATATAATATAATATAATATAATATAATATAATATAAGGGTATTTTCAGTGTTGTACCTAAATTTTAGGTACAAATTGATGCCACATTAAAAATTTCGAAACTTAATAAATTGCTACCCATATCTCCTCAAGTGCATCTAGGTACAATTGCTACTTTTTAGAGTCCATTATCATATCACTCATTTTATTTATATCTTTTTAGTTTATTGAAAATTTTATTTATGATTTTTATTATATAGTTACATTAATAATTATCATAATAAAATTAATTTTTAATAAATTTATTTATTTATTAATTTCTTAAATAATAAATTTTAGTAATGATTATAATTGAAATATAACTTATAGTCTAATTATATTTCAAATGAAAAAAAAGGAAAGGAAAAAAATCGATTCATTCAACTGACAAATAGATGAAATTGAATAAAAAAAATGCAAGGAAAGATAAAAAATAGAGAGAGAGAGAGAGAGAGAGAGAGAGAGAGAGAGAGAGAGAGAGAGAGAGAGAGAGAGAGAGAGAGAGAGAGAGAGAGAGAGATTTACACTTTGACACCTACATTTCGGACACTTTTTCAAAAATGACCAACTTTATTACTATTAGCAAAACAGTACCCACTTTTTCAAAATTTTTGCAAATATGACCTCGATCAAATTTCCAACCTAGAATATCTATGTGGAACGCCGGAATTTTTGCGTGGATTTTTTGCTCCAATAAAAAATATTATCTAGATATTCCATGTCAATTATGAACTAAAAATAAAATAAATTTGTTGGGTGTGCCACATAGATATTATAGGCTGTAAATTTGATCGATGTCAGATTTGCAAAAAAATTGAAAAAGTGGGTACTGTTTTGCTAATAATAATAAAGTCGGTCATTTTTTAATAAGTGTCCAAAATATAGGTATCAAAGTGTAAATTCCCCAAAGAAAAAAAGATTGGGCCCACCAAATGAATTGTTACCTGGTAGTATTATTGTTATGTACACATACATTAGATTAGAGATGCTCTAATGTACTTAATTATTTATATATAATTTTGGTAAAACAATTATGTTTTATTTACTTAACAACTTAAACAATGCTCCCTCCATTTCTGAATAAGTATTGTAAGGAGGTGTATGACATTGAGTTTAATGTCGAAATTGATGTCATACTAAACTCCTATAACTCGGACCACTTCATTCAATTTATCTAATCTTATCCTTTCCTATAGGATTTATTATTTTTAATAAATTATAATTAATTTGTATATCTTAAATCATATATATCCACGAAAATGATATTTCAAATAATTTAATATATGATTGAGATATTAATATTTAAATAGAGTTTGATTTAGTCAAACTTTATCTCCTATTTTTAAGTATGTAGTTATCTTCTCTTTAACCGCTTCTTTCAGGTTTCAACGTAATGAAGGAATAAAAAGAAATGGAGTAGAACATGGGTTATACTTCCAGCCACAACAAGGAGCGGTTTCTCTCCAATTCATGAAGGTGGTGGCAGTTATTTTAACACACGTTCGAAGAAGATGACTTGGCTTTCAAACCAATTCAAGTGAAGAATGTATTTACGGAGCATGATTCACATTTGAAGAGATTATTTGAGCAGAGAAGATATCACCCTTGAGAGTGAGAAGATGAAGAGCTCGAGTCACAAATTTCGCAACTCGATTTCTATTGTTCTATCTTCTTTATATCTTTCTGTCGTTCAACCAATTCTTATGAAAAAGTTGTTCGAGTTAGATTAGATAGAAGATATCAAAGATTAGGAATCGTTGTTGCATTGTATTCAAATTAATTGGTAGGTTAATTTTAAGTTTTGAATTCGATTTAGTTGTAAACTAAATTTAGGTTCATGTACTTTTGTTGGTGTGTTGGGAACATTTGTTCAAACATAATTAACTATTTTGTTTATGCTTAAAGCTTAATTTCGCCATGTGGCAATCACATATGTGTTGTGTGTGATTTAAAATTTATCTTCGTGCAAATTTTTTTTTATTCACTGCATTTTTGGTTAAGATAGTGAAAATACTATCTTTAACATTGAGTTTAATATTATGAATCTGTCTACTATTTTCAGTGATTTGGGCAACTAATTTCGACAAGTGGTACCGAAGTTGGTACTTGATATACTAAGTATTCGATCCTTAGTTGCTAATTTACTGAAATGGATATTCAGATAAATCAGTGTCGTCCTTCGGCATTGGATAGTAATGGTAAAAATTATGCGATGTGGAAATCACGCATGAAGATGTATATCAAGTCCATTGATGAAAGGGCGGTTGGCTGTAATTGAAGCTTGGACTCCTCCAAGGATGGAGGGACTAGATGGAAATTTCATCCTTACTCTAGAAACTCAGTGGACTAATGATGATCGAATAATTTCTAACTTCAATTCTAGGGCATTGAATGCCATTTTTGTTTCAGTGGATGTTCCATGTTTTAAAATGGTGTGCAACTGCACATCTTCTTACCAAGCATGGAATATCTTGCAGGAACATTATGAAGGCTCAACAAGTATTCTCCAAACAAAGCTAAGGATGCTTACTTCTATGTTCGAAATGATGCGAATGATGGAAGATGAGACCATAACTTTGTACACTGAAAGGCTATGAGAAATTTCAAATGAGTCTACTGCACTTGGATGTCCCATCTTGAACGAGATTATGGTAAGCAAACTTCTTCGTACCCCTCCCGAAAGGTTCAATATGAAGATCTCTGCCATTGAAAAGGCTCATAATGTGTCAAACATGAGCCTGAGTGAAGCTGTTAGCATTTTGCTCACTTTTGAAATGAATCTTGAGAACCAAAAATCTAACAACTCTTCCAAAGGACTTGCGCTTCAATCTATCACAATGGCTCCTGATGCTCAAGATGATGTAGAAAACATTCTAGAAATCAAAGAAGATGAAAAATTGAGCATTGCACTTCTTACTAAGAAGTTTAACTCTCTTGTTCGTTCTATGAAGAAGGGATCACCGAACTTCAAACCAAGAAGATTGTTTGATTCTCCCTCTTCTGCAACATCTGGGTCATCAAAGTCGTCCAAATTCTCTGATGATTCTAGAAGAGACATTGATTCAGTTCAGTGCAGAGGATGTTCGGGATTTGGACACTATGTAAATGAGTGTCCTACTGTACACAGGAAGCAAAAAAGAAACTATAATGTAACTGTGTTAAGTGATGAATTCGAAGATGAGGAAGCAGAAAAGCAAACGGTTTTGTTTGTCAAAGTCAATGAAGATATTGATGAGATGATAGATGCATTGACTGACATTGATGAATTCGATTTTGACTATGATCTTAATCTTGACAATGAAACACCAGGTGTTCCGAGTAATGTCATACCTAATGTTACACAAGAAATTGCTAACATTCCTCCAAACACCACCAATTGGTATGAGATGACATTACTGGATGAATTTTGCAACACTGTTGAAGTGTCTTAGGTTGAAGAAGAACATTCTGACATCAATCACAAGGAAGCTCCATGACATTTACACAATGTTGTGGATGAAGTATGTGTCCAGTGGACTGAACAGTCAAAAGAATTTGGAATTCTCATGGAAGAAAACCAAATTCTAAGGCATAGAGTGATGGATTTGGAGATTCGTCTTACCAGAAGTGATGCTGAGATGAACAAGCTGAAGAAAGAAGTTGATGATGCATTAAAAACCTTTCGACAACTTAATCATGGAACATCAACTCTAAATGAAGTTCTGACATTGGGACAAATCACCGGAGCAGGTTTGGGCTATGCCTCCAGTTCATCTATGTCTGTTTCTAACAACAAATTTGTAAAATTTGTGAAAGATGAAAGCTCGAAGGGTGTTCCAGAAAGTGTGAAAAATGATGTCAAAAAGAGTGTTCCAAACAATATGAATAATGAAGTCAAGAGAAGTTCTCAAGACAATGTGAATACAGATGTCAAGCTGAATGTTGATGACAAAATAAAAACAAAAAAATACATTTGCCATTAATGTCAAGAACCTGGACACATCAAACCTTATTTCTTCAAGTATGATGATGATGTAGCAGCAGAGAAGATCACTATGGAAACTTCTTCAAATCTCAGTAAGAAGAAGAAGAGATCCAAAAAGGCCAAAGTCTCTTGCAATGTGGTTTACACCCCTTTGAAAGCCAACATTGCAGGTACATGGTATTTTGATAGTGGTTGCTCACGTCACATGATAGGCAATCCCAAGTTTTTTGATGAGTATTCCTCCTCAAGTAAAGGAAAAATTAGATATGGAGGAGGAGCACAAGGTAATATTGTTGGTAAGTGAACCTTGAATGTGAAAAACTTCCCTAAATTACATAATGTGCTTCATGTTGAAGGTCTGACAATAAATTTGATAAGCATTAGTCAACTATATGATGACAGAATGCATGTCAGGTTTAACAAAGATATATGTGAAGTGTTTGACAGTGATAATAAATGCATCATGTTCGGTAGTCGTGCATTGGATAACTGTTATCATACAGACAAGAATGTGAAATGCAATGTGTCTGTCAATGTTGACACACACCTTGTACATCAAAAACTTGGACATGTGAGCTTCCGAAGCCTAAAGAAATTGATTGATACTGATGTTGTTAGAGGAATTCCTCCAGTAAAGATCGATCTGAATGTTGTTTGTGGAGCATGTCAAAAGGGCAAACAAGTAAGATCTCCTCATAAAAGTCTTACTGAATGTCAAACCACTAAATGTTTTGATTTGATTCACATGGACATAATGGTCCTGTTGATACAAAGAGAATGAGTGGGAAAAGGCTTATTCTTGTTATAGTGGATGATTTTTCACGATTCACATGAGAACTCATTGTTCGATGATTTGTGTGAAAAGAAAGGCATTATCCATGAGTACTCCGCACCAAAAACCCCTCAACAAAATGGTGTGGTTGAAAAGAAGAATCGTACTCTTCAGGATATGTCAAGGGCAATGTTATGGGCTCAATGTTTGTCCAAGAAACTTTAGGTTGAGGCTGTTAACAATGCTTGTCACATTGGAAATAGAGTAATTCTTCGTTCTGGTAGAAAAGAAACTCCCTATGAACTCCTGAAAAATAAAAGGCCAAATCTGAAATATTTTCATGTTTTTGGATGTATTTGTTATTTTCTTAATGACAGGGATCACTTAGGAAAGTTTGATGCAAAGAGTAATAAAGAAGTATTCTTCGGATATGCTTCAAATAGTCGAGCATTCCGTGTGTTGAATCTGAGGACTAAAAATGTCCATGAATCGATTAATGTTGTGTTTAATGGTCACACAGAAATTGCTTCAAAATCTAAAGAAGATGAAGTAGAGTATCTCATTGAAGCTGAAGAAAGGCCAAGTGAGATGTTTGAACATGATGTTAAGGACAAGTCATCAGACAATGTTGAAGGCAATGTTCCTTCGAGTGACAAAGTTCCCATTAAGTCACCAACTTCAACTTGCACATCAGACAGTGAAGATGAACAACTTGTCACTGCTGGAAGTGAACCAAGGAGAGATCCACCAAGTAGAATAAGGAAGAATCATCCAAATTCTCAAATTATTGGTGAAGAATCTGAAGGAGTTCAAACTCGGAAGAAGAATTCGATTGATTACAAGAAAATGGTGAAACTAGTATGTACGTCTTCCTTAACTAACGCATTATCTAACACATGTTTTCTGTCTAACATTGAACCCAAGAACATTAAGGATGCCCTTAAAGATGACTTTTGGGTTAATGCTATGCATGAAGAATTGAATCAATTTATTAGAAATAATGTGTGGGAACTAGTTTGTCATCCAAAAGATAAGAATGTCATAGGAACCAAATGAATTTTTAAAAACAAAACTGATGAATCTGGCAATGCTGTCAGAAATAAAGCTCGTCTAGTTGCCCAAGGGTATACTCAAGTTGAAGAAGTTGATTTTGATGAAACCTTTGCTCCTATTGCAAGGATTGAATCTATTCATCTTTTGTGTGCCATTGCATACTGTGTTGGTTTCACTTTACATCAAATGGATGTCAAAAGTACTTTTTTGAATGGTTACCTTAACGAAGAAGCATATGTTGAACAACCTAAAGGGTTCGAATGTCATGACAAACCATTACATGTGTTTAAGCTTAGAAAAGCTTTGTATGGTCTTAAAAAAGCTCCAAGAGCTTGGTATGCTAGACTAATTAAAATTTTACTTAAAATTGGATTTTCAAGAGGTCATGTGGATAAAATCATTTTCATAAAGAAAAATAAAAAACATATAACTGTTGCTCAAGTCTATGTTGACGACATTGTTTTTGGCTCCACTTGTACTAATTTGCTCAAGGAATTTGTAGACTCAGTGTGTGGGACACTTGAAATGAGCATGGTTGGAGAGCTCAACTACTTTCTTGGTCTACAAATTAAACAAGACAAGGATGGCATCTTCATTTCTCAAAGTAAGTATGCTAAGGGTTTGGTTAAACGCTTCAGGCTAGAAGATGCTAAACTAATGAAGACTTCTGTGGGATCCTCAGAAAAGTTGAGCAGAGATGATGTTGATTCCACCATGTATCGAGGAATGATTGAAAGTTTATTGTATTTAACAGCTGGTAGACCTGACATTATGTTCAGTGTTGGTGTATGTGGTAGATATCAATCTTAGCCTAAAGAAACACATCTCAAAGTTGTTAAAAAAATTATTCGTTATATAACAAGCACTGTTGGTTTTGGTATACGATATTGCAAAGACACTAACATTCAACTTGTAGGTTTTAGTGACTCTGATTGGGCAGGTGATGTCGATGACAGAAAAAGCACTAGCGGTGGATGTTTTTATTTTGGCAACAATCTGATTTCATGGTCAAGTAAGAAACAAAATTGTATCTCACTTTCCACGGCCGAATCAAATATGTTGCTGCCGCTAGTTGTTATGCTCAATTATTATGGTTGAATCAAATGGTGCTTGATTATGGTATGGCAAGTCCATAACTGACATTACTATGTGATAATGTTAGTGCCATTGAGATTTCTAAAAATCCAGTCCAACATTCTCGTACCAAACTTATTGACATCCGACATCATTTCATAAGAGATCTTATGGAACGAGAAATCATCAAGCTAGACTACACATCCACAAAAAACTAAATAGCTGATATTTTCACTAAACCTTTAGATTTTGAGAGGTTTTCTTCGTTAAGAAAATCTCTTGGAATGTTTGTTGTTTAGATGATGTTTGTAATCCTGATGTTAAGTCATATGTTGTGGGTCTTGACATCGGGAAATTTTGTTTTGATTCGGAATAATTAAAGTTATGTTTGACTATTATGATTTTATATTGTGAATTAATTCATGAGAATTTATTCATTTATAACTAGTCAACATCATTTATTTGACCGAACCTGATTATTTAAAAAAAGTTATAATATATTTGGGTTTGATGTGATAAGCGAATCTCCGTATCATAAGATTTGAGATTTGATAAGTGGGTCCGTTTAATCTCTCATTTTCATATTTCTTTTTACCTTTTTGGCTTCATTTACACTATTCATCCATCTCTCTCTAAAGATGATTGTACTGCAAAAGATGATGGAGATGTCTCAAGGCACTCCATCCTCTTCTTCCATTCCTACCCCAACATCAAACCCTACTTCATCGATGACACCATCTCTCATTCTTTTCGCCACTCCTTTCGTCGCTCCGTTTGTTCCCTCTCATACTGAAATTGCCATTCATCCGCATTCCTCAACTAAACCCCCATCTCCAACTACAACACCCACTACCAAGGATATTCATCCTGATCTCATAATCTATCCTGGCACCGAAATACTAAACCCTCAACCTCTCAAAATTCATGTCCTTGGAGATCATGCAAATCCCACCGATCCAGACCTCAAATCTCATAATGAAGCACTGGCCCATTCTTCAAACCTAATTTCTCTAACTCGGAAGTCCAAACGTCTTCACAGTGAATCATCTATGAAATCAGAAGGGGCTTCTTCGAAGAAGGCTAAGACTCAAAGATCCAAGGGTGTCACTCACACTCTTCAAGATGAGTCCGACTCCTCTGCCGAGCATCTCTCTTTTCCCAATGGTAAAAATCCCAGCTCTGCTAATATTGATCAGAAAATGGCGCACTCCACTGATCCAATTGATTTGAACCAAGGTACGGACATTGACTCGGACTCTCCTCTAAATGTTTCTTCAGCATATAGTAAGGTTTTCTATTCTGAAGAAGCTAAAAAATCTCATCAACTTACTGTTAAGAGATCTTTTAGAGTCAAGAAAATGATAGATGTTCTTAGTTTTAAAAAGCATGGGATGAATTTATTTCTAAAGGAGAGGGGTTTGTGGAAATCAGTGACATATTTTATGGCATATGATCCTGGTGAGATTTTTGAGTTTTATGCTAATATAATTCCTGATATGGGAGATCCTACGAAACGCTTTTTAGGAACTGTGTATGTTAGGGATAAAGTCTATAAGTTTTCCCCTAATTTGATTAACACGTTCCTTGGTGTTGGTAATGAGGACACAATCATTTCCTTAGATCTAATTGATGATGTGGTGAAAGTGGTTACTGGAGGCCTGGTGTCAAAATGGATGAATAAAGTCCCTACATCTAAGTTAACATTTTTCTACTCAGTGCTTCACAAGTTAACTGTGTGTAACTGGTTTCCCATATCCAATGCATCTGTAATCACAGTTGATTAGGCTATTCTCCTATCTAAGCTAGGCACTCAACTTCCATTCAATCTTGATGCTTACATTTTTTATGCTACTATGAAGGCTGCGTCCAAATCCAGCCCTTCCGACATGCTCCCCTTCCCTTGTTTGATCTTTGCTCTTCTTAAGAGTCAAGGTCTGAAGGAGAGCAAGAAGAAATTAGTAGTAGAGCAGCTCTCTCTTTCCATTATGAAGCCCAAGTCGAATGATGACAGGATCATTGATTTGCCTTATCACTCTCCTACTGCCTCTGCAGAGAAAGTTCCCTCCGAGGCTACTCATGCACACTCGCACTCTGATGCTGTCCCTGACTCTACTTCCACACCCAACATTCCCATTGTGATGTTGCCACTGGAAGCTCTTCAACATCAGGTTGCATTGTTGGATCAAGCAATCACTCACCTCACTTCTGTTTGTGACGATTTTCTCACTCTCATTTCTACACAAAAGTGGAAGACCATGGAGCCCATGGAAATGAAGAGGGTGGAGATAATTAAGAGTGTACTAGTGATGTTGGAGCTGATGTTGCTAAAGCAAAGGGGAGAAAGAGTGTAGCTAAGGGGAAGCGGAAACTGATTTGAAGTTTGTAAAACTTCTATAAACAATGTTTCATCTTTTTTCAAACAATGTTTATTTTTACTTTATATGTGCTAGACACATTTTAAGATGCTTAGTGTATCTTTGTTTTTTTGTTTGTTAAGTATGATGCGAACAGGTTCCTTTCAAGATGCTCGGTGTATCTTTTGTTGAATGGTTATTTTTTTAGATGCTTTCTATTTTGGTATTTGATTGATGATATCTTAATTGATATATGTTGATGAGCATCGTTTTTATTGGTATGTTAAATAATTGGTTTGGACTAGTTACTCGACTTGCATAGCTTGTTTAATGTTGAACGTAAATTCAACTTTGTATTATATATGTGATAATTTCCTGTTGTATAATGATTAACTTAAGGAGGAGTAACTGATGAGTGCTTAAATTTCACTCAATTGCACTTGCTTTTGAGTGCATTTACACTAGGTTTATGTATATATGTATGTTAATAATGTAAATATTGTCTTTAATCTTTAAGTCTGTTATAAGTGGCCAATACATGATATTTTGGGTTAATATTGTACAAATCAAAGTTGAATTGGGATTTCGATCATCAAAGGCCGCACAAGACTTGAAAAGATGAAGAAAACCAAGTGTTGGGCTCAGACACGGCCTCGGGACGCGATCAAGAGTCGTGTTACAGAGCCCTTCAGGGGCTGAAAAACATGAAGCCCGGACGTGGCGGTTATTTCAACACACGTTTGAAGAAGATGACTTAGCCTTCAAACCAATTCAAGTGAAGAATGTATTTAAGGAGCATGATTCACATTTGAAGAGGTTATTCGAGCAGAGAAGATATCACCCTTGAGAGTGAGAAGATCAAGAGCTCGAGTCACAAATTTAGCAACTCGATTTCTATTGTTCTATCTTCTTTATATGTTTCTGTCGTTCAACCAATTCTTATGAAAAAGTTGTTCGAGTTAGATTAGATAGAAGATATCAAAGCTTAGGAATCGTTGCTGCATTGTATTCAAATTAACTGGTAGGTTAATTTGAAGTTTAGAATTCGATTTAGTTGTAAACTAGATTTAGGTTCATGTACTTTTGTTGATGTGTTGAGAACATTTGTTCAAACATACTCAACTATTTTGTTTATGCTTATGTAAGTTTAATTTCGCTCTGTGGCAATCACATACGTGTTGTGTATGATTTAAAATTTATCTTCGTGCAAACTCTTTTTTATTCACTGCATTTTTGGTTAAGATAGTGAAAATATTATCTTTAACATTGAGTTTAACATTACAATCTGTCTACTATTTTCAGTGATTTGGGCAATTAGTTCCGACAAGTGTTATTCTAGCATTTTAATTTTATTTGAAAAAAGTGTCATTCTACAAATTCAAGACAGAAATTGTCCTCATTTAATGCATTCTAACATTTATATTTAACTCATTTAATGTATTCATACAAAAATTTATTAAATAATTTAATTAATTTACGTGCATTCATCCAAAATAACATTTATATAAATATGGGGAGAGTACAACTTTATGGGGTCACCTATGACTCTATGAGTCGGTCTCATCTGTCATGACATGTGAGATGGATACCTATACCCGGATTCTTAAGGCTAAAATTCTATTTTAAGTAAAATAAAAAAAATGAAAATATTAACATTTTTTATATGAGAATAAAATTTCAATAAAAATTCTGCATTTTTCATCTTTCGGCCCTCCTGGCCTTTCAAATTTGGTCTTCTTTGTTTTCTTTATTACACACATTTTAGTCTCATTCAACCCCAACAGTACTCAGTCTTGCGTTAAACATATAAAGTGAATTTTATTTCAATTATAAATACCCGAATCCTTCAATCTATATAACTATGTGAAATTTTATGCTTAATATATTTTATAATAGTTACAAAAATTTGTGTTACTATACCTTATCTTTCTCTCAATTCTTTCAAACGTGCCTTAAATTGTATTGTCAATTAAACAAGTTAAGCCAATTAAATTCAATTCGTTAAAAGAAGAGATTATATGATATGATGATATGATCGATCGATATACATGAGACATGCGTTAAACAAGGTTTCTAACAAATGTTAGGATTCAAATATATGTTCTTTTAGTCGTCGGTTCATCATTTAATAATTAAAGTTAAACCGCCCAAAGGGCAACTGCAAAAAAGACAACCTTGTTAATTCTATTATTACTAAAGTAACTTAAACTTATACATCATATTATATATGCTACCAAAAAAAATAGTCGCTACATATATTTTAATTAATACATGTTAAACACTGCATCTAAAGCTAGTGGATGGAATATTATAACTCTAATAATCCCAGATGTGATGTTAGGTATCTTTCAGCATTAAATGGAATACTAGATCGATCTAGAAATTATATAATTGGTCAGATATGAAAATCCATTAATAAAAGAAACTTTGTAGCTTTTGGGCCATTTTTTAATTATATATAAATTAATTAATTTATAAAGATTGAAGATGTTGACAGAAGAAAAGACGAGTGCTAACATACATAAAGCTAAAATACAGGAGTGTGTCTTTTCTTTTAATTTAGGCTGCATGATTAATTTGTTTAAGTGTGTTCACATACATCTGGAGCTGTACAAAGCTACAATCATCACACCGCGAAACATCACATCTAATTTATTGTTATAATTTCTTTGTTACATCATGTGTTACACTTTTAAATTATAATTTTTTCTTGTATTTTTTTTTTCTTCAATTTTATTTTTTGGCGATTTAGTTTAATTTTGTAATTGTTTTTAGGGTTCAGGCTATCTAATTAGGGTTTATAATTAATTTTTTATCTTAATTTTTTATTTTCAATGAATAATTCATTATTATGGTTGATTTTTTCAAAATTATGTTTTATAATTTTTTAATTCAATTCATTTTTTGTGTTGATAAATGTTGACTATGATTATTTTTGTTAAAATTAATTTTTATTTTATAATAAATTTTATTAAAATTATAAATTTGATAATGAAACACAGGGTCAAACACGAAAAATTATAACAAGAAAACTCAACCCGCGTAACATAACACGTTTGAGATTTTTTAAGTTTCAATTAATTATATACTGCAGAAATATGCCCCTTTGAACCTAAATTTACATCTGTCTAATTATATCTATTGAGTATTGAAAAATATACCATAATATGATGCTTACCAATTAACATATATATAGATCCAATCATCTGTGACATGGCTCGCATACGTAGTTCTACATAAAATATTCAATATTTCATTAAATTTGACAAAGGGAAATTTCATATAAATTATTTTGGCAGATAACTGACATGGCCAGCCAACTTGTACTTTTTGTTTTCAACTACTTTTAGTATTTCTATTTTTAATATATGCAATTTGCGTTTGTTTCTTTCGATGTAAGTCACCAAAAGCCTTAATTATTTATTATTATTATTTTTGAAGGAGATAATTATTTATTATTTTTGTAACTTAAAATTTCGATGTCATCAAATGGTGTGTTATTCTTTGTATAATAATCATTATACCATTTCATAAAATTTAGTTGCTGCCCTTGAATCATTTTTTTAATTAACTTAAAGATTAATTCTTTAAATCCATATATTTGATAAGAGGGGTCGAACGCAAAAGATCAGTCAAAATTTATTCATTTATTATGTTTTATAAATACAAAAATTAAATCTTGAATGCGCGAACAGTTGTGTTTATTTTTGCAAAATTTTGTATTATATCGGATATGCCAAATATCTAGAATTTTATTTCACTACGCTATTGTTTTTTTTTTTTTAATAAAAGTATTTGTTTCTTACAAAATTCACGGATTGAATTTATTTACATAGGTCTTCTACATAACAACCCTGTGTCTCTTGTACATTTAGTTGTGTGGAAGAAATTTCAAAATGTTAGGATGGACCTTATATAATATAATGACAATTAAGATCGAGACAAAAGGTTCAAATCCTAGCACTTTCGTCCTATTTGTAATGAGAAATCGAGAAAAATGTTGAACACTTTCTGTAAATTAACTAACTATTGTGTAAATTAAAGGTTCAAATTAAGCCCGTCACTTTCTACTGAAAAAAATAGCGCATCACCAGAATACCTATTACATTTCCTGTTCAGAGCCTTTATTTTATTTTTCATTATTTTTTTTTAATTTTTAATTTATTATGATTTAATTTAATTTAATTTTTTTATTTAGGATTCATCCATCCCTAATTAAGATATATTAATATTTTTTTAAAAATATTAAAAATAAAATCTAGTTATGCAACACCAAGTAAATTAGAAATGACAACAAAGGATCTGATCCGAAAAAATAGAAGAACCTCTTTCTGTTTATTTAAATATAATGTGAAGATTAATAGATTTCGATGTTCAATTCTACGTGAGAATGATATCCACTCATCACTCTATAATTACTCGTTCACAATTGCAAAAATTCTATCTATCTATCTATCTATCTATTTATCTATCTATCTATCTCATAATTTAATAATTATATTTTAGACAACAGTTTTTAGCCGAATAGACAACGATAGTGACATTAATTATTGTCAATATACTATATCTAATTTCTTTCACATTTCATAACGGTTTATGTTACAATTGTTGTGTTTTAACAAACTTTCGCAATCCTATTTGTTATTTTTTATTTGAAAATTTGAGATTTGTAATTTTTTTATTTTTATTTTAATATTTGTATGCATGGTTAGAGGATATATAGTCTACATATATGTTGCCTAAAGAAAGAATTTATTTGTGGTACATTATTATTATTATTATTATTATTATTATTGTCCAAAATGATTTCAGCAAATTAATTATAATTATAATATAATTTGCAATAATTTTTATTGATTTTTTATTTCAATTTTATCATTTAAAAGATATAAAATTATATTTTTTATACTTTTCATATATTTAAAGAAATCACATGTATCGAATCGTGTCGTTTGAAATAGTCCAAGTCTTTCTAACATAAATTTTTATTTAATCAGTTACTAAAATTTAATTTTCTTTATTATTTGTACTTACTACGCAAAGATATTCATTTTCTTATCTATTAATTAATGTGCATTTTGTTTCCTTAATTAATTAAAAATAAATAAATACAGATATATCATTGTTGGAATTTGTTGCCACAAACACTGAAATTAGACACATATTTGTAATGTCAAACTCAATGTTAAAGACAGTTAACACAACTTATCTTAACACAAATATGCTGAAAATAAAATGCACAAGAATACACGATATAATTTTAAATCATACACAACATGTGTATGATTGCCACGGGGCGAAATTATACTATTATGAGTACAAAATTTTCAAGATGTTAATGTTGGATGCGAAGTCTCTCAACACTACAGCAACATTACAAGTTCTAATCTAGACTATCACTAAAAAGAACTAAAACATATAAATTGACATCCCGTTAATTCATACATAAACTAAATCATACAAGTTGACATCCCGTCGACTTATATACAAACTAAAACATATAAATTGACATCCCGTCAACTTGTATACAAACTAGTAAAGGTTTCACAACCTTTCTATCTATCCTAATTTGTACAATCTATTCCGTGAAAGGATTGAACAACAATAAACATTAAGATAGAAGAAGGAACGAAGAACGAAACCTATACTAAGTTTGTGACTCAAGCTTTCTTCAATCTTCACGCAGCAGAAAATGGATTGAGCTTGAATAAGTCTTCAAGTGTTGACCATGCTTCTTAAATATGCTCTTCACTTGAATCCAACAAAGTCCACAATTTCTCTTTCTTGAACATGGGTTGACGATAACTCTCCACTCCATAACTTCACCGTAGATGGAAGAAACCGCCTCCAAGGTGTGGTTGATTGCTTCCCCACGTTCATGCTCTTTTTCTAAATATCCAACAAATATAATTTTCTGAAAGAGAAAAAGAAATAAATAGAGAAACCACTAGACCAAAAAAAAAGGAGATAGAGTTTTGACTTTGTCAAACTCTATTTTAAATAATATATCTAATGTGTATATATCCATTTATTTGAAATATCAATTTCGTGGATATACACATATATTTTAAGATATATAAATTTTTTTTATTTATTAAAATAATAAATAAAACTAGGAAAGGATAAGATTAGTTACGACTATGTCACAGACGATGTCGCAGGGAGTCTGTCTGACATCGAGTGCAATATTGAACCTCAATGTCATACACCACTCAACAATCTCCCCCTGAATCTTAGCCTTTCTGCACAAAACATACAACTCAATGTATTTTGTACAATTAGAGTCGCAGCGGAAAATGGAGATCTTAAAATCTCCCCCTTAAGGGTTACTACCCCTTAATTAAATCATCATATAATAGGAACATATCCTATCATAAAGTCAATGCTGAACATAATATTCATCACAACAATATCAATGTTGAACTGAACATTCAACACATAATATCAATGTTGAACGAAACGTCCAACACACAATAATCAAGACATATTGATCATTCAATATCTCAAAACAAACTCAATATGCCTAATCATAATGATATATAACGAATATCAAAATCCAAATAAGCATATAAAATCAAGAACACAATCATAAATTGTATTCAACAAACAAAAACAAGATATGCATAAAATGCATACCAAAACCGTGTGTCCAACACACATAACAACATAAAACATTAGACATTGTTTTTAACAAAAAAAAGTTTTAAATTTCAGAAGCTTAAACACTAAGCTTCACATCATCTTCCTCTTCCCTTTGGCTACACCTTTTCTCCCCTTTGCTTTACCAGCAACACTCGGTTCAGCATCTGTGTCTCCAGCATCCGCTTCATCACCATCAGCATCATCATCCACTCCTCCTTTTTGTGTAGAAAGGAGAGTCAGAAAATAATCTCGAGCCTTGGTGAGTTGACCAATCACATGATCAAGCATGGCAATTTGATGTTGAAGAGACTCCAGCGGCATCATGACAATTGGAATAGAAGGCGTGGAGGCAACATCAGGATAGACATCAGATTAGGAAAGAGCAGGGGTATCTTCGGCAGAAGGAGGCACTGGATTAGCAGCATCATGAGGATAGGGAAGATCAATGATCCTGTCATCATTCCCCTTGAGCTTCATTATAGAGAAGGTGGATTACTCAGACATCACACTCTTCTTGCGTTCCTTTAACCCTTGGCTCTCAAGGATCCCCATAGATCAAACATGGGAAAGGAAGCAAGTTCGAGGAACTTGATTTAGAGGCAGCCTTCAAAGTAGCATCAAAAATGTATGCACCAAGGTTGAAAGGAAGCTGATTCCCTATCTTGTACAAGAGAATGGCCTGATCAACTGTGATGACAGAGGCATTTGATGTGGGCAGCCAATTGCTCACTGCAAGCTTATATAACACTGAGTAAAAGAATGTTAACTTGGAAGTAGGTACTTTGTTGAGCCATTTTAGAACCAAACCTCCAGTAATAACATTCACCACATCATCAATCAAATCTAAAGACATGATTGTGTCCTCATTGCCCAACTCAAGAAACTTGTTAATAATATTAGGAGAAAAACTTATATATCTTTTCCCTAACATACACAGTTCCAAAACACAGTTTAGTAGGATCTCCCATATCAGAAGTGATGTTAGCATAGAATTCATGAATAACATCAGGATCATATGACACCAGTGACGCAATAGATTTCCATAAACTTCTCTTCTTAAGAAACACATCCATCCCATATTTTTTTTAAAGCTAAGAACATCTATCATTTTCTCAACCTTAAGAGTTCTCTTATCATAAAGAGCATGGGATTTCTTAGCTTCTTCAGAATAGAAAATCTTACTGAAGACCTGCGTGACATCAAGAGGAGAGTCTTCATCTGTGCCGGAGTCCTCGTCCACGGGCTCAGCAGTAGGATTGACACTCTGTGTGACATTAGCAAGAGGAGAGGTAGGAACTTGTTCACTAGTGGAGTCGGATTCATCTCTCAGCGACTTGGAGGCAGCCTTAGACCCTTCCTTCTTCACCTTCTTAGAGGAGACGACCTCAGGTTTATCAGTTTCATCGCTGTGAAGTCGCTTCGATTTCCTCATCGGTGGAGAAGTCTTCGCCATTTTTAACAAAGACTGCAGGTGAGAAGTGGCTTCAGGGTCGATTGGATTTGCGGAATCTCCAAGCACATTCATCCTAATCGGCTTAGGGTTTAGGATCTCGATTCCAAGAGAAATAATGAGATCCGGATGAACTTCAACTTCAGTTTGCATTGCCTTAGATGTTGAAGGCTCAGTGACATTCGCTATAGTTGGTTCAGCGTGAGCAGTTGGTGGAGTAATGTCAGGAGTCTGAGTTGATGTTGCAGAAAGTGGGGGTTGTACTGCAGCAGCCGGTGTTGAGGCTGATGATAGGGATCCTTTTGAGAGCTTCATCATCTGCTGCAACATCATCATCATGGCTTGAAGGTGGTTAGGGTTTTGGTCCGCCATGGATGAAAAATGAGAGAGAAATGTTTTGAAGAAGCGGAGAAGATGAATCGTTTAGAGAGAGAAAAGTAAATCAAATATGGAGAGAGAGAGAGGGTTTTGAATTGAAAAAGAGATAAAGACAAACCACTTTATTATATTAAAATAATAAAAGTGATATCTCTCATTCTCTCTCTCTCTTATCATATCAAAACATATGCGGATAAGTATATCTGCTTATCAACAGTCATTCAATTACTTATTATTTAAACATTAAATAATAAATAATGAAAAAATAATAATAAAAAAAATTCTGAAAATAAATAAAACTAATGGAGACGAGTCATGATTAAATAAATTCTCATGAATTGATTCATAGTATAAAATCATATCATCGTACCATAGTTTTTATTAAATTCAGAATTACAAGACCTGATGTCAAAACCCATAACATTGACTTTAACATCAGGATGTCAACATTAACTAACAGACACACATTCCAAGAGATTTCCTTAGAGAAGAAAATTTCTCAAAATCCAAAGGTTTAGTAAAAATATCATCAATTTGATTCTCTGTAGGAATGTATTCCAATTTAATGATAACTCGTTCCACAAGATCACGGATAAACTGATGTCTGATGTTAATGTGTTTGGTGCGAGAATGTTGGACTGGGTTCTTCGAAATTTCAATTGCACTGACATTGTCACATAACAGTGTCAAAGAAGGACTATCCAGACCATAATCTAGTACCATTTGATTTAACCACAATAGTTGAGAGCAACAACTAGCGGCAGCAACATACTCTGATTTGGCCGTGGAGAGTGAGATACAATTTTGTTTCTTACTCGACCAAGAGATCAGATTGTTGCCAAAATAAAAACAGCCTCCGCTAGTGCTTTTTCTGTCATCGACATCACCTGCCCAATCGGAATCACTATAACCTACAAAATGAATGTTAGAACTCTTGTAGTATTTAACACCAAACCCAATTGTGCCTGAGACATAGCGAATGATACATTTAGCAGCTTTAAGATGAGATTCTTTAGGCTGAGATTGATATCTCGCACAAACACCAACACTAAACATAATGTCATGACGACTAGCTGTTAAGTACAATAAGCTACCTATCATTCCTCTATACATGGTAGAATCAACATTGCTACCAACATCATCTCTGCTCAACTTTTTAGAAGATCCCATGGGTGTCTTCATAGGTTTAGCATTCTCTAGTCCGAAACGCTTGACCAATCCTCTAACATATTTGCTTTGAGAGATGGAGATCCCATCTTTATCTTGCTTGATTTGTAGACCAAGAAAATAGTTGAGCTCTCCAACCATGCTCATTTCAAATGTGTTGCACATTGATTCTACAAAATCTTTGAGCAGATTAGTACACGTTGAACCAAAAATAATGTCATCAACATAGATTTGAGCAACAGTAATATGTTTTTTATTCTTCTTAATAAACAATGTTTTATCGACTTGACCTCTTACAAAACCAAATTGGAGCAAGAATTCGGTCAGTCTAGCATACCATGCTCTAGGGGCTTGTTTGAGACCATATAATGCCTTTTTGAGCTTAAACACGTGCAATGGTTTCTCATGACATTCGAACCCCTTAGGTTGTTCGACATATGCTTCTTCATTGAGAAAACCATTCAAGAAAGTACTTTTAACATCAATTTGATGTAAAGTAAAACCCACATAACATGCAATTGCACATAAAAGATTAATGGATTCAATCCTTGCAACAGGAGCAAATGTTTCGTCAAAGTCTACCCCTTCAACTTGGGTGTAGCCTTGAGCGACTAGACGAGCTTTATTTCTGACAACATTGCCAGACTCATCTGTTTTATTTTTGAAAATCCATTTTGTCCTAATCACATTTTTATTTTTGGGGCGTGGAACTAATTCCCATACATTGTTCCTTACGAACTGGTTTAGTTCCTCATGCATAGCATTGATCCAAAAATTATCATTAAGTGTATCCTTAATGTTTTTCGGTTCAATGTTAGACAGAAAGCAAGTGTTTGACATACAAACATTTAAAGAAGACATGCATACCAGTTCAGCATTTCTTTGTATTCCTCTGAGTTCTTGCTTCTTGTTTGAACTCCTTCGGATTGCTCACCAATGATTTGTGAATCTGGATGATTCTTCCGAATTCGACTTGGAGGATCCCTTCTTGGTTCATCTTCGGCAGTCACCACCTGATCATCTTCACTGTCTGAAGTGAATGTTGGTGTTGATGTTTTGATTGAAGCTTCATCAACCTGTGGAACATTTACATTGACATTCTCAGTGGATGTCTTGTTCTCACAATCACTTTCAGACTGATCACTTGACATTTCACCTATGTCAATGAGATCAATCACATCATCCTCTTCAGATTTTAAAGCAATACTTGTGTGGTCATAAAAAACAATGTTAATTGATTCTTGGACTGTTTTTGTCCGAATATTAAGCACACGGTAAGCACGACTGTCAGGTGTGTAACCCAAGAAAATTCCTTTGTCGCTTTTGGAATCAAATTTTCCCAGATGATCCCTGTCATTCAGTATGTAACATACACATCCAAACACATGAAAGTATTTCAAATTTGGCTTCTTTCCCTTCAAGAGTTCATACGGTGTCACAGTTCTGCCTGGGCGAAAAATCACTCTATTCCCGATGTGACAAGCAGTGTTAACTGCTTTAGCCCACAGCTTCTTGGACAACCGTTGAGCTTGTAACATTGCTCTTGACATCTCCTGAAGAGTTCAATTTTTTCTCTCAACCACCCCATTTTTTTGAGGTGTCTTCGGAGCAGAAAACTCATGAATGATGCCTTGTTTTTCACAAAACTCTTCAAACATTGAGTTTTTCAATTCGAGCCCATGATCTGTTCGAATGCATTTGATGTTGGACTTATGTTCTCTTGACACCAACCTGTAGAACTTCTTGAACATCCTGAAAGCTTCAGATTTTTCTTGAAGAAATTCAACCCATGTGAATCTCGAAAAATCATCAACTATCACCAGAATGAATCTTTTTCCACTCATGCTTTTGGTGTCAACGGGACCCATGATGTCCATGTGAATCAGATCGAACCACTTCGTGGTTTGACAAGCTGAGGAACTTTTGTGTGAAGCTCTTACTTGTTTGCCTTTTTGACATGCACTACAAACAACATCGAGATTGATCTTCACAGGTGGAATATCCCGAACAGCATCAGCTTCAATTAGTTTCTTCAAACTTTGAAAGCTGAGATGACCCAGTTTTTGATGTACGAGTTGAGTGTCAACATTGACTGAAACATTGCATTTTTCGTTCTTGTCATAAGGCATTTATTCTCGCTATCAAAAACCTCACAGGTGTTCTTATTAAATCTAACATGCATACCGTCATCACATAGCTGACATATGCTGATCAGATTTGCTGTTAAACCTTCGACATGAAGCACATTGCGTAACTTGGGAAAGTTCTTGACATTCAAGGTTCCTTTTCCTACTATGTTGCCTTGTGCTCCTCCACCATAACTTACTTTTTCTTTGCTTATTGTGGTATAGTCATCGAGGAACTTAGAATTTCCTGTCATGTGCCGTGAACACCCACTGTCAAAGTACCATGTACCAGTAATGTTGGCTTTCAAAGATGTGTAGACAACATTACACGAGATCTTTGCCTTCTTTGAGGGTTTCTTCTTTTTGGTAGATTTAGAAGAATTTTCCACGACAATCTTACCTTTTTCTATATCATCATGATATTTGAAGCAATAAGGTTTGATATGTCCAGGCTCTTGGCAATAATGACAAACAAATTTCTTCTTCTTGGACTTGTCATTGACATTCGATTTGACATTTCCGTCAATATTGACTGGAGCATCCTTTGAGCTTTCCCCTTTGACAAACTTGATAGGATTTGAGATAGAGATTGTTGAACTTGATGTATATCCCAAGCCTACTTTTGTGGTCTGTCCCAGTGTCAGAACCTCGTTTAAAGTAGATGTTCCTTGATTGAGTTGTCGAAAGGTTTTTGAAGCAGCTTCTACTTCCTTTCTCAACTTGTTCAGCTCAAGATCACTTCTAGTGAGTCAAATCTCAATGTCCAGTACTTGTTGCTTTAGAGTTTGGTTTTCTTCTACAAGAATCCCAAATTCTTTTGATTGTTCAGTCCATTGGACACAAACTTCATCTACAACCTTGTGTAATTGTTGTAGAGCTTCCTGGTGGCTGACTTCGGATTTGTCTTCTTCCACTTGAGACACTTCAGCAGTATTGCAAAACTCATCCACCAATGTCATTTCATACCAGTTAGTGGTATTTGGAGGAATGTCAGAGATTTCTTGTGTAACATTCTCCATAACATAGCTTGGAACATCTGGAGTTACATGATCATGACTAGCATCATAGTCATAATCAACACTCTACATGTCAGTTAAAGCACCAATCATTCCATCTAAGTCATCATCGACTTTTACAAATAAAATAGTTTGTTTTTCAGCTTCTTCATCACCGGATTCATCGCTTAACATGGCAGCACTGTAATTTCTTCTCTGTTTTATTTGGACAGTAGGACATTCATTAGCATAGTGTCCAAAACTAGAACATCCCCTACATTGAACTGAGTCAATATCCTTTACTGCAACATCTGGAGACTTTGAAGATTTTGTTGATCCAGATGATGTTGATGAGGGAGAATCAAACAATCTCCGTGGTTTGAATTTTGGGAAACCTTTCTTTATTGACCGCACAAGGGTATTGAACTTCTTGGTAAGCAGTGCAACACTCAGGGGTTCATCTTCAGTAATCTCCTGAATGTTCTCGACATCAAGTTCAATATTTGAACTTGATGTTACTGATTGAAGTGCAATTCCTTTGGAGGAGGTGTTTGATTTTTGGTTTTCAAGATTCATCTCAAACGTAAGTAGAATGCTCACTGTTTCACTCAAACTCATGTTTGATACATTGTGAGCTTTTTCAATTGCTGAGATTTTCATGTTTAATCTCTCTGGAAGTGTGCGAAGAAGTTTGTTAACCATGTTTTCATTCGAGATCGGACATCCGAGAGCTGTGGATTCATTTGACACTTCACACAATCGTTCAGTGTACATTGAGATAGTCTCATCTTCTAACATTCGCAAAGTTTCGAATTTGGAAGTGAGTAGCCTAAGCTTTGTTTGTCGTACACTGGTCGATCCTTCACAATGTTCCTGCAGTATGCTCCATGCTTGATATGCCGTGGTGCAATTACACACCATTTTAAAGCACGGAACATCAACCGAAACAAAAATAGCATTGAGTGCCCTCGAATTGAAGTTGGAAATGATTCGATCATCATTAGTCCATTGAGTCTCCGGAGTAAGAATGTACACTCCATTTGGTCCTTCCATCCTTAGTGGAGACCATTCTTCAATTACAACCAACGAAGCCCTCTCATTGATGGACTTGATATACATCTTCATTCTCGATTTCCACATAGCATAATTCTTACCATTACTATCCAATGCTGGAGGTCGGCACTGATTGATCTGAATATCCATCTTTTAGTGAGTCAACAAACCAAGGATCGAATACTTAGTATGTTAAGTACTGGCTCTGATACCACTTGTTGGAATTTGTTGCCACAAACACTGAAATTAGACACAGATTCGTAATATCAAACTCAATGTTAAAGACAGTTAACACAACTTATCTTAACACAAATATGCTGAAAATAAAATGCACAAGAATACACGATATAATTTTAAATCATACACAACATGTGTATGATTGCCACATGGTGAAATTATACTATTAGGAGTACAAAATTTTCAAGCTGTTAATGTTGGATGCGAAGTCTCTCAACACTACAACAACATTACAAGTTCTAATCTAGACTATCACTAAAAAGAACTAAAACATATAAATTGACATCCCGTCAATTCATATACAAACAACAACATACAAATTGACATCCCGTCAATTCATACATAAACTAAATCATACAAGTTGACATCCCATCGACTTGTATACAAACTAAAACATATAAATTGACATCCCGTCAACTTGTATACAAACTAGTAAAGGTTTCACAACCTTTCTATCTATCCTAATTTGTACAATCTATTCCATGAAAGAATTGAACAACAATAAACATTAAGATAGAAGAAGGAACGAAGAACGAAACCTATACTAAGTTTGTGACTCAAGCTTTCTTCAATCTTCACGCAGCGAAAAATGGATTGAGCTTGAATAAGTCTTCAAGTGTCGACCATGCTTCTTAAATATGCTCTTCACTTGAATCCAACAAGGTCCATGATTTCTCTTTCTTGAACATGGGTTGACGATAACCGCTCCACTCCATGACTTCACTGTAGATGGAAGAAACTGTCTCTAAGGCGTGGTTGATAGCTTCCCCATGTTCATGCTCTTTTTCTAAATATCCAGCAAATATAATTTTCTGAAAGAGAAAAAGAAATAAATAGAGAAACCGCTAGACTTAAAAAAAAAAGATAGAGTTTTGACTTTGTCAAACTCTATTTTAAATAATATATCTAATATGTATATATCCATTTATTTGAAATATCAATTTCGTGGATATACACATATATTTTAAGATATATAAAATTATTTTATTTATTAAAATAATAAATAAAACTAGGAAATGATAAGATTAGTTACGACTATGTCACAGATGATATCGCAGGGAGTCTGTCTGACATCGAGTGCAACATTGAACCTCAATGTCATACACCACTCAACAATCATAATTCGAAAAAGTAATAATTTATAACTGGCACACAAGAAATATTAATTATCATAAAACTGAAATCACGTATGAAATACCCTTTGGTGTGATGCACGTATTTTCTTGCTATATGGTTTGTAGGGTATCAATGCTCCCGGAGGTTACACCGCTTGGTTTCTGTCACCGGCAGTCGTGTCGTTCGTCCCTCAGGGGACAGAAAGTGCAGCCGGAGAAGCAGCGAAGGCTCAGGGTTCCCTGAACCCAAAACCCTAACGACATAGTGACTAGTAGCACACCGAGACCAGAAGAAGGCAAAAAGATGGCAACTAAATACACAGACCTCTCAAGAACAAGCTCAGACCTCCGGCGAGCTGAGACTGAACCCTAGCTATCCAGGCTACTCGCACGAGGAGACCAATATGAATCCAGATGAACTTGACCGTAAGCTAGGTTCAGTCTCAGCTCTTCAAGCACAAAGGCTTGAATCAAGGATCGCAAGAGGTAGAGAGAAAAACACT
The DNA here is from genome assembly GCA_026008535.1 of Perilla frutescens. NCBI lineage: Eukaryota > Viridiplantae > Streptophyta > Magnoliopsida > Lamiales > Lamiaceae > Perilla > Perilla frutescens. Next base: position 43,714,524 of record BRKX01000010.1, on the reverse strand, counting down.
CAGAGAGAAGAGAGAGAGAGAGAGAGAGAGAGATAGAGATGAATGTGAGTGATATTGAACAGTGCTCGAGTCCCCCTTCATTAATAGAAGGATCTAGAGAAATGAAGGGTCGCATAGGGAACAACTAAGGAGCCGGGTCAACAGCAATATTAAAGAGAAGTGGGCCTTCACTATTTGTGCCAAACCAAATGGGCTAGGAAGCCCAACATTCTCCACATTTTGGCCCTTTGATGTGCACTGGTCTTCGTTAAGGGTTTTGAAAGGACTCATCATTGCCTTTTGTTTCTCCCTACAAAGTCACGAAGACAGGAGAGAAACATAACACACAGTTAGAAGGGGGTTAACACATAACCAAGCAAAGGAATAAACAAACTGTACAGAGAAAGAATAAACATAAAGCAAAGAGCAGAGTTTAGGAAAAAGTTAACCAAGATCATAGTTTAAAATTCTCTGGCATGAGAGAAGTTTGTCAAAAGAGAGACACTTAGTTCCCATGTCAGCTGGATTGAACTCAGTGGGGATTTTCTCCAGATATATTTCACCATTTTCCACCACATCTCTAATGAAGTGAAACCTCACATCAATGTGTTTTGTTCTATCATGAAATACAGGGTTTTTACATAGCTGTATTGCTGATTGGCTATCTGAAAATAGAGTAGGAGAAGAGTTAGCAAAATCAATTTCAGATAACAAGCCATTCAACCAGATAGCTTCTTTAACAGCTTCAGTAGTTGCAACATTTTCAGCCTCAGTAATAGAGAGGGTAGGCTACAATATGTTGGAGCTGTGACTTCCAACTAATACATGATCCACACAAAGTGAATACTTAGGAAGTGGTAGACTTCCTATTGTCCCTATCATTTGCATAGTTGGACTCAACATAACCCACTAATTTTACCCCATCAGGAGACTTAGAGAAAGTCAAGCCATAGTTTGAAGTGAACTTCAAGTATCTGAGAAGCCATTTCAGGGCTTCTCAGTGTGGCATTCCAGGGTTTGACATATATATCTGCTTAGGCAAGAGACAGAGTAAGCAATATCTGGCCTGGTGCTGATCATGAGATACATCACAGACCCAATGGCATTGGAGTATGGTACTTTAGACATATCACTTATTTCAGAATCAGTCCCAAGAGACTGATCCTTACTTAGCAAAAAATGAGCAACAAGAGGCACACTAAGAGTTTTTATTCAGGACAAGAGAAAAATTCTTTCTATCTCTTTGAATATGCATACCAAGTATCTTTTTTTACATCCCCCAAGTCTTTCATGTCAAAGTTATCACACATGCATTTTTGAACACGCTTTATTGTTTTAAGACAAGGACTAATAAGAAGCATATCATCAACATAGAGTAAAAGGAATACAGGGACTGAATCATGCTTGAAATATAAACAGTGATCAAAGTTGCTCTTTTTGAACTTTAGGGACAGCATGCAAGCATCAAATTTTTTGTTCCATTGTCTGGGAGATTGCTTAAGTCCATACAAAGATCTCTTTAATAAACATACATGATCAGGTTTATTTTATCATAAAAGCCTTTAGGTTGTTTCATAAAGATATCATTTTCAAGGTCACCATGCAAGAATGCCGTTGTAACATCTATTTGTTTTAACTCCCAGTCAAAATGAGCAACCAAAGATAACATTATTCTCACTGTAGTAAATTTCACAATAGGGGCAAAGATCTCATTATAATCTATCCCCTCCTTTTGAGTAAATCCTTTTGCAACCAACCTAGCCTTATACCTCACAGAATTAGATTCATGCTTAATTTTATAAAGCCATTTGCATTGAACAACAGAGCACTTAGCAGGTTTAGAAACAAGAATCCAAGTTTTGTTATCATGCAGAGACTTCATTTCTTTTTTCATAGCATCAACCCATTTTTCAGAATCTTTAGAGTTTAAGGCAGTTTTGTAAGAGATTGGTTCACATGCATCAAGATTATTAAACACAGAGAAAGCATGCATGGACAGACCAGAGTCAGCAAACCCAAGAAACCTTTGAGGTTGCCTTACAGTTCTCTTGACTCTATCTCTAGTCAACTGATAATTCTGAAGACTATTGGAATATGTACCTTCTTCAGAATCATCAGTGACATCTTGAAGATCATTAGGATCTCTACCATCTTCAGGATGATCATAGATATCATTTTCATGCATAACATCAGATTCAGGTGCAGAGGCATGCTTATCAAGATCACTTAAGACATGTAAATGCTCCACCTCACTTGGAATAGTCATAGGCATAGAAGTATAAATAGGCATAGATTCAGATAAGCAAGGGAAGTCATCTTCATTAAAGATCACATCCCTACTAATCAAGGTTTTAAAACCAGGAACACTCCTATCCCAGAGCCTATATCCCTTAACACCTTCTAGATAGCCAAGGAAAACACATTTCCTAGACCTAGGATCCAATTTGTCATGTTTTTGGTGAACATAAGCAGCACAGCCAAAGATTTTCAAATTTGAGAAATTAACTTCTTTATTTGAAAACACATTTTCAGGAATTTTACCAAGTAATGGCACAGAGGGGACCTATTTATTAAATAGGGAGCAGTAGTCACTGCTTCACCCAAAAATCTTTTTGACAGACCAGAGGAAGCAAGTAGACTTCTAACTCTTTCAAGAAGAGTTCTATTCATCCTCTTAGCAATGCCATTTTGCTGAGGGGTATAGGGGATAGTTTTGTGTCACCTAATCCCAAATTCTACACACAAATAATCAATCTGAGCATTACAAAACTCAAGACCATTGTCTGTTCTTAAGGTTTTGATCTTTTTACCAGTTTGATTCTCAATCAAAGATTTTCAAGCTGAGATTTTGTCAAAGACATCATATTTGTTTTTTATTAAAAACACCCAGACTTTTCTAGAAAAATCATCAATAATGGATAAAAAATACCAATTTCCACCATGAGTGGACTCTTTTGCAGAATCCCACACATCAGCATGCACATATTCAAGGATTTCAGAGCTAGCATGAGATTTATCAGATCCAGAGACAGGGAAGTGGACCCTATGTTGCTTACCCATACAATTTTCACAGAATGACATTTCAGAGATATGATCAGAGCCAAAAATACCAGATTTGTGCAACAATTTTAATCCTTTTTTACTCATGTGACCTAAACTTGCATGCCATAACATGGTTTTATCATTTTGCACAGAGTTAACCACAGGGGGAATCAAATTAAGGGGGCTAGCATTGTAGACATACAGATTATGTTGCCTAGGTACTTTAAACACCACCATAGAACCCTTCATAAATTTTATTCCATCTTTCTCAATCTTAGCAAGCAAACCATCATCAGTTAAGCATGCAACAGAGATTAAATTGTATCTCAAATCAGGCACATATCTCATATTCTTTAGAGTAAGGGAAGAACCAGAATCAAACTTCAAACAAACATCACCAATTCCAATCACAGAACTCTTCTTTTCATTTGCCATAGACACAGAGCCATGATCAACATTTTTTAAGTTAGAAAACATGCTCTTACAAGGTGACATATGAAAAGTGCAACCAGAGTCAATCAACCACTCAGATTCAGATAGAGAATTAGACACAAAGTTCACAAAAGGCTCAGAAAACATATCAGAGACCATAAGAACATCACCATAATTTTCTGACCCAACAGCCAAGTTTGCATGATTTTCATTGGAATTTTCACCCCTTTTCTTGAATTTTTTAGGCTTATCACATTTGTTTGCATAATGAGCTGATTCATTATAGTTGTAACACTTTCTGTTACCATTCTTAGACTTAGATCTAGGTTTTCTTTTATCAGATGCATGATTAGGCTTAGTTCTTTCAGATGTTCTCCCCCTAAAATGCATAATTTCACCAGAATTTTTGCTACTACTCTCAGACCCATGTTTCATGTCAAGTTCTTTAGATTTTACACGATTAGCCACAATATCATAGGTCACAACATCCCTGCCATATCTAATAGCCGATTTGACATCATTAAATTTATCAGGTATAGCATTTAGGAGCACAGTAGTAGAGTATTTTACAATGGTGTCATCCCCTCCCAATTTCATAGCCTGAATTAATTTGTTAAAGTCATCCAGGTTTGCATCAATGTCTTTAGTCATATCAAGTCTGAATTTAAAGAATTTTTCTTGCAAAAATGACAGAGACTGAAAGGATGTTTGGGTGTACAATTCATTCAATTTTGCCCACAATTCTTTAGCACAAGTAATACCAACTACCTGCCTCATCACAGAATCATGCAGACTCAACAAAATTAAAGACCTAGCACTGGCATCATTTCAAGCCTTTTTTCATCAATTTCAGTTTTGTCACAACCTAGCAAGACAGTATTATAGACTTTTTCTTTGATAAGAATACATTTCATCTTTGTTTTCCAAATTTGAAAATCACTCTTACCACCAAAAGGAGCAGTATGATATGAGAAACTCATAGCAATCACACAGAGAAGCACAGACAGACAGAGATAGCCAAGAATAAGAAAAGAGGGGAAGATAAAATCAAAGCACAGCTCACAGGCAGTGAGGAATGCCAAGGAGATCCCAGATTACAAGCTGGTTTACCAACCTTACAAGGTTCCTTAGGTCCTATTGGTGTGTGAATAGTGAAACACTCGAACACATACAAAAAACCAGAGCTAATGAGAGATAAGAGCGGAAGAAGTGAGCATAGCACAGAGCCAGGTACAAGATACCCAAAAAATCATAGAGAGATTGAACCCGAATTTTCACTAAATCACAGAGATAAAGAAAATTAGGACAAATAATCGAATCACAGAGAATCGAACAGAGAACACAAAGATCTCAACAGATCGGACACGAATCACACAGATTCAAGCACAAAGCACCAAAACCCTAATAGAACTAGGGTTAAGAGACTGATACCAGAGCGGGAACCCCTGCGATTGGGATTCCCAACTTACCAGCCGTACAAATCACAAGGCGGTCGGACGGTACACGAAGGGCAATGGAGGGTGCCTCCGGTGAGCTTTCCCCGTGGCTCTGATACCAATTTAGGGTATCAATGCTCCCGGAGGTTACACCGCTTGGTTCCCGTCGCTGGCAGTCGTGTCGTTCGTCCCTCAGGGGACAGAGAGTGCAGCCGGAGAAGCAGCGAAGGCTCAGGGTTCCTTGAACCCAAAACCCTAACGACACAGTGACCAGTAGCACACCGAGACCAGAAGAAGGCAAAGAGACGGTGACCAAACACACAGACCTCTCAAGAACAAGCTCAGACCTTCGGCGAGCCGAGACTGAACCCTAGCTATCTAGGCTACTCGCACAAGGAGACCAAGATGAATCCATACGAACTGGACCGCAAGCTAGGTTTAGTGGAGCACTCAGCTCTTCAAGCACAAATGCTTGAATCAAGGATCGCAAGAGGTAGAGAGAAAAGCACTCAGAGAGAAGAGAGAGAGAGAGATGAATGTGAGTGATAATGAATAGTGCTCGAGTCTTCCTTCATTAATAGAAGGATCTAGAGAAATGAAGGGTCGCATAGAGAACAGCCAAGGGGCCGGGTCATCAGCAACATTAAAGAGAAGTGGGCCTTCAGTGTTTGGGCCAAACCAAATGGGCCAGGAAGCCCAACATGGTTCCTTGGAAAAGAAAATTAAAGCGCCAACTACATAATGCGTATTAAACTACTTCACTTGCATTGTAAACATAACTTCACACAGACAAAGACAATGACAATGATATATTACAGGATATATAGTTGCTAATTAATTCAGAATTAAAAAGCATAATCTTTAGCTACAAGGAAAAGTGGATTTTTCTTCTGCATTGTGACTCCAGGAAAAACATCGATATCAATATCTTCTGCATGAATCCCAGGAGGCATTTCCCAGTCGAAACTGTAGAGAAGATTTGCAACTATTAGCTCCACATTTGCAATTCCCATGGGCATGCCCGGGCACTGTCTTCGGCCCGACCCGAATGGAACCGCCCCAAAATCTTGCCCTGTTATATCGACATTGCTGTTCAAGAATCTCTCGGGCACAAACTCGTCTGGATTTTTCCAGTACTCGGGATCTCTTGCAACCGCCCACGCGTTAACATAAACCACTGTTTTGGGTTGAATTTCGTAGCCCTCTAGACTGCATCTTTCTATGGTTTCTCTTGGTACAAGTAGTGGAGCTGGAGGGTACAACCTGAAAGTCTCCTTTATGACTGCTTTTAGATAGGGAAGTTTAGGCAGATCATCTTCATCTACTTTGCCCTTTTCTCCTATCAAATTCCTGATTTCTGATTGTAATTTTTTCATGACATTGGGCGCCTTCATTAGCGCTGTCATCGTCCAAACTGTTGAGATAGTGCTTGTATCGGTTGCAGCAACAAATATATTCTACAAACATTAGAGAAAACCAAGTGTTTAGCAATATATCTAATTCTAAAGAAACGGCTGATTTGATATTAAAATCATATTTCAATCTATTGTTTTTTATTGGGGTTAGTTGCCAAAAAATGCACCACCTTTAAATCAATTTGTAATTTAAATACGACTTTTAAAATATTGCAATAGTAACCAACCTTTTTATTTGTACTAAAATAGAGGCCCAAAAAAAAAAATATCAGCGACTAGAAAACTAACGTTGCATAATAAAAATCCTTATATCCGACACCTCAAAACTGGATTAATTTGTAAAAGTGGAAAAAATATTGTCACATCATAATTCAGATCATTAGAAGAAAAAAGTAAAAGAAAATTAAGGGCATCGAATTATTGCAATATTTTAAAAGTCACGTCTAAATTGTAAATTTGTTCAAAGGTTGGTAAATATTTTTGCAATTAATGGTTTTTTATTTCTCATTTATAAATATGTGTATAATAGTGATATCAACTAAACCAATATATATATATATATATATATATGTTATCAACTAACAAAAACTACGTGGTTAACTTGTTAGGTAACATGTCAACTTGTTTCATTTCTGCACATTATTAATTGTTTACTCAGATTAGGTTTTATTTCATACTCACATGGTCACAATGATAAGTCAGTGTAGAAATTACTGCCAAAATTCGAATTTGTAATCTTTCTGTCACGAGACCGCCCAATGATCATGACCAACTAATTATAAACAAAAAATTAAAAGTAGTGTAAAAATTACTTCAAGTGGGAATAGAAATTAAGAATTACCATTAACAGTGCTTTGATGTGATCCCAGTCGAGCTCCACGGAGCAGGACTTATGCTCTTTAAGCTTGATCAAGATATCAATAATATCTTCCTCTTCTTCTTGCATCTTCTCCTCCCTCGTCGGATCGAGATGCTCGTCGATGAGCTCCTGATAGAACGAATCGAGATCCCAGAAAGTCTTATCCAGACGATCCATAAGCCCAGTCAGTTTATCAACCCAACTCAACGAAGGAAAGAAATCCGATACAAATAAAGCAGCCAACGCAGCTTGAGCTTCACGTGAAAGCCTGTCGAACCTTCGCAATTCGGATCCATGCTCATCTTCTTTCTTACCAAACGCGATTCTGCATATCAAACTGCAGGCGAGAGACATAGCTGTCTCACTCAAATTCACAATTACTTGATGATCATAAGAAGCGTGAGAGAAGCTCGAAATCTTCGCAATCATACGTGAGACTTCGTCCTCACGAATGGGACGGAAGGATTGAACCTTCTTCACACTGAGTAGATGAATGATTGTGATTTTCCTCAGCTCCCTCCAGTAGTTTCCGTATGGTGAAAACGCGACGTCCGAGCCGTTGTAAGAGAGTCTGTGCTGTCCGAGAAGCTTTGGCCTGCTACAGAATACGAAATCTTGCGTTTTGAGCACTTCTTTCGCCAATTTTGCTGAAGAAATTACAATAACTGGAACAGAACCGAATTTCATTTGCAAAATTGGACCATATTTCTTTGAAAGTCTCCATAAATGGAAATGTCGAGTGCTGGCGTCGCCTAATTGATGGAGATTTCCAATCAAAGGCAGGCCGGGAGGGCCAGGTGGAACAAGGGCTTTTTCTGAATTTCTTTTTTTGTGGAGAAGGTATATCAATATTAGTGGAAGAGCTATAGATAATAAGATTAGAAGTTGCATTTTGAATCAAGCTATACTGAGTTGGAATGAGTATAGAGTACTGTTTTCGTGGATTAATGGAGCAAGTATTTATAGAGGAACAATTGCATGCATCATTTCTTATATACAACCATATCAGATGGGCGTGTAGCCCACATGCACGGCACGACACGCGCCCGCCTAGTTTTTTGTTGTCGTTGTTTTTTTTTTTTCTGGGCGAAAATTTTCGATTTTTTTATTTTTTTTTTCAATTTTCTGTTTTCATTTTTGTTTTTTTTCCCAAAAATTTTATATCATAAAATAAAATTGGTCGATCCTAAAATTAAAGTGAATTGATTTAATTTGGTTGAAATAAATATAAATTTATACCCTAAAATGAAATTAATAAATCCTAAAACAAAAGTGAATTAAGTTTTTTTTTAAACCTGACGATTCGTGCAATGCACGAGCCCACGCGTTAGCATTGCATTTGATAATTAATTTAATTTTTTTTAATAAATATAAATGATAATTGAAAAATAAAAATTTAATTTTGAAATAAATATATACCCTAAAATATAACTAGTAAACCATAAAATAAAAGTAAATTAATTTGATTTTTATGAGATCTGGTGACTCACGTAATGCACTCGCTCTATGCTAACTCGTGGACTCATGTATTGCACTCGACAATTTTTTTTTCAACATAAATATAACACATAGTTGAGATTAATAAAATTTTTAAAAAAACACATAATCCTTAAAAACTACAAAATATACCCTCTAAACAAACCATAAACCTTAAAAAAATCATGAACCCTAAAAAATTATAAACTACTAATTTCTAAACATTAATTGGAATGGAAAAAATTACAATTTGAACTAAATAAACTAGTATAAGATAACTAGAAAACCACTTACTTTTTAATGATAAAGGTGATAACTAATATAATTTTATTTTTATTTTTGTGGGTTGACCCGTTTGAAATAAAATTTATTTACAACTAGTGCACGTGTTTGCGGTATTTATATAGTTGGAGGGTTTAATTATTTTGTAGGATTACTTACAGTGACGTTTGGGGACGCCATAAATGCTTTTGTCTCAATATTTTAAAACTACAATTTCAATTCTGGTCCTACAAGATATACATCAGTCCGTTTTTGGTCTTGAAATTATCTATTTTGGTCCCAAAGAAAGTGAAATATCATTTTTAGTCACGTCGTAACATTTTTCATTAAAATTATATACTATCGATTTTAGTCCATTTTACTATCAATTTTTGTCCAAAAAAGAATAATTTCCAGAATATCTGCAACAATTTGTGGAGGAAAAATTGAGCAATTCTGTTATTGTTTTGAAGGGAGATATCACATCATTTTAGAGGGAAAATTCCCACGAACATATATCTATATACAATAAAATATCTATACAGTAATATTGTTGGGACCAGAAAAAAATATTACTATAGTGAGGTTAGTCTTATATAAAGTTTACATATAAAAATTATTATTTTTTAAAAAAATAATATATATTAGACAGCATTTAGAAATGTCCCTTCATATTTTAAAATACGTGAATATAAAAATATGTATAAGATCCATTCATGTATTTGAACCGAAAAAGATATCACTATAAAGACGACGGATTGCGATTGAGACGTTTAATGACGGATTTTTCCGTCTTTAACGTAACGACAGAAAAAATCCGTCGTTAAACATTGAATTTAATATTTTTAATTTTATTTTTTTAATATAACGACGGATTTGTCCGTCGCTACGTTAAAGACGGAAAAATCCGTCGTTAGAAATTAATTTTTTTAAAATATTTTTTAAATTTAACGACGGACTAACGACGGAATAATTCCGTCATTAATTTTTTTTTTTTTCATTTTTTTTAATTTTTTTAATTTTTATTTTTTTTAATTTTTAATTTTTCAATTAATACTTAATTTACGAATTTGAAATTAATTTTTTTAAAATTTTGATTTTTTATTTATTTTATTTTTCAGATTTATTTTATTTTTTACTTTTTTTAATATTTTATATTATTTTTTAATTTTTTAATATTTTTTTATTTTTCAATTATGAATCTGAATTTTTTTAATATTTTTATTTATTTTATGTTATTATCTTTATTTTTTTATTATTTTTAATATATTATATCTTTTGTTATATTTAAATTACTAATTTATGACTTTTTTATAATTTTTTATTTTAATAATTTTTAGGACATTATATTATATAATTATTTAATTTGGAAATAAAAAATCAATGAAAATAGATTTTGTGTGTATATATATATATACTAGTTGTATATTTTAACGTAAATATCTTCTAACCTACTTGGTTAGAGCCTTAGGACATAAGGCCATTGGCCCGTGTTCGAATCTCCTGGAGCCCAGATTTCGCCTGAATTAATTCAGGCTCCACAGGCTCGGCTTGAGCCGCGGGAAATAAAAAATCAATGAAAATAGGTTTTGTGTGTATATATATATACAAGTTGTATATTAATCAATGAAAATAGGTTTTGTGTGTATATATATATACTAGTTGTATATTTTAATGTAAATACCTTCTAGCTTACTTGTTTAGAGCCTTAGGACATAATGGAGCGCAGATTTCGCCTGAATTAATTCAGGCTCCATAGGCTCGGCTTGAGCGGTTTTTTTTTTTTTTTTTTTTTAACGACGGAAAAATTCCGTCTTTAAATTTAATATTTTTTATTTTTCACGACCGAATTCGGCAATAAGTTAGCGACGGATAAATTCCGTCATTAACATTTTTCCGTCGTTAAAATGATTTTACGACGAGAGGTTTAACGATGGATTGGATCAGTCGTTAAATTGATTTAACGACGGATTGGATCAGTCGTTAAATTGATTTAACGACGGATTTTTGATATTTAACGACGGAAAAATTCGTCGCTAAAATGCGAATTTTTTGTAGTGTCATTATAAGAATTAGACAAGAAGCATAAGGTGATCATCCAGATAATGATAGTGTAGAAATAGGAAAAGTCCTGTGTCAAGAAGTTTAAAGCATGTTGGACAAGTTGGAACAAAAAGGTGATTGTGTTGACGAGTTACTTCGAACTCGCAAGTTAAAGGGTGTAGTATTAACCTAAAAAAAATTAAAGTATTGTCACATACAACTTTAAATAAGTATTTCATACAATCTTAAGTTTAATGGAACATATGTAGTTAAATAGTCCTAGATATTTTATTTAGATATTTAAATATATTTGAAATTTAATGTCACTTTATTACTGTATAGAGGTAAATTTCTTAAGGATAATCCTAAAAAAACATTAAAATATTACAATGTAGAGGTTATTCTTATTTATAATTGATCCTTAGTTGGGACTATCAATTTTTTTACTATAAGAAAATTATTCTTATATGGAGATTTTACTGTATATGCATGAAAATGATTGAGCAGAAAAATTCCCACCTACACCTAAAACAAGAAAAATAAGTACCGATCCACATTGCAGAAGAAACGTGGCGCATAAATTTAATGGATCTTGACGTATTTTTGCAACTAACAAAACTTCTACCGTCATCATTAAATACAAATAAACTCTAGCTATTTCAACGTTCACAACCATAACTAACCGCTTTGTGTAAAATTACCACCTATAAAAGCATTGTGTATTTAATGCATATCAACGATAATTTTCTAAATTGGCATTCTAGCAGTTGATGTGTTATAGCAGTTTTAAAGGGAAACACCGAATAAAAATAAACAACATAAAGTACAAAAGTACGTACTGACAAATTGCCAAGTAACTAACATTATGCTTGAGGATTTATGTTGAAAATTTCCATTATACGGACTTACGCATATAAAATACACGTGTATGGCTATTTTATAAAAGTTCAATTAAAGTGATTTATTAAAGTTTAATTATGAATTATTAAAGATATTACATAATTATGGAATTAATGTGTAGATACTATTATGAGATATTCAGGTTGTTGAGGGACCAAATTAAAAATCATATGTATACACAGTTATGTATTTAGAGTTATGATCCCCAAATGACGTTACTCCATTCATACAGTCTGTATTCCTTCTACAGAAGCAAAACAAATATGATATCGATCGTTTGAAAGATTCATAACAAAATTCAAGATCGGATTCTATAATAAAGACCTAAAGATTTAATGATTCAGATACGCTTCCACATTCGGTCTAACTCAAAAGAAACGTACAGAAGTATAATAAAGAAATTAAGGATTGTTTCTTTTATGAAAAATTGGACATATAAAGAAGAATTGTATCCACTACCATGTTTGACGTGTTTAGAAGTGTACTATCCTGACTTTGGTTTACTATGAAATGAATTTAGTGTTAGTATCTAGAAATATTTTGTAATTAGTCTATGGTATTACTATTTAAATAAATATTTCCATGCAAGATTTCATGAGCTACCAAAAGCCAATTGATGATGAAAGATACATCTATCTAGGTCAATGGTGAATTGGTACAAGTGGATGTAGTTAGAACATTTTGGAATGTCATAAATGATAGACTACTATTTTTGGGTTTGGAAGACACTAATGGTTCACTATCTTGTTGACAAACTTTGGTTCCTATTTCCATTTTGGATATATTTAATTTTCATGTTCATTTAGAAATTGTCAATTTAGTCTTTCAATTAACCCCAAAATAAGTGCAGTTGACAATCTATATATGTTCTATATTGTTATGAATCCTTACATTTTGGCTAAAAAAGAGGTACTAAATGAAAATTAAATTAGATAAATTCAAGTAAATTATGTCTTGTTAGGAAAAAAACAATCAAAAGAAGCCCTAAATGAAGTTTTGATAAGATGTCAAAACAATTCTTGAAAAACTGAAGAATTAGACGATCCAAGCTGGAGGCTAACTCAACCAGACTTAAGGGCTTGACTATTGAACTAATGAGCTAAATTCGTTGAACTGAATGAAAAGTCAAAGCCAACCGATGATCAAGAGTCAAACAGCCAAACTGATTTCTGGAGCACTCAACTGACAATAAAGATAAAAGTCTAAATTAGTCAAACTAAAGCCCAAGACAACTTAACTGATGGCCAAGCTGAAGATAAGATCATTCGAACTGATACATAAACCAAACCAGCTGATGACTCATGATCAGTTGAGCTGAAAAGCCATTTAAAAGAAATCTCTGAAGCCAAACTGAAGCTTTAGCTAAACTGATCCGCTATGCCCGAATCCAAGGCCACTGACTCGAGAATTGATGAAGTTAATACTCATCAGAGATCGAATGACAGAGTAACGGCTATATACACCAACAAACCTCTGATCGCTCAAGAGACCATTGGCCGCTCCTCTATAAAAGACGAGTGAAACAAAATTTGAATTACTTTCACTTTCACAACTCGCCAGACTTGTGTAAAGATACTAAGAAAACTGAGCTCTCTCTCTCTCTCTCTCTCTTCCCATTCTACTCAGTTCGAAGTGATATATCCAGCTGCAAAAGTCAATATGAGAAGAAGAAGAAGAAGAAGAAGAAGAAGAAGAAGAAGAACCATACAAGCTACAAACATTATCAGTTCGCTGTTGAAAGTCCAGCAGAAGATCTTCTCAGTCAATGCTCTACAAAGATCAACTACTTCAGCTCAGTTCAAGGAGCACATTCAGTTGATAACCCCTATTTAAGACTAACCATCTTGAAGATCGAAAGAGATCTAAAACCTTATAAAGACGACAATAGCACCTAACTCTCCAACTAAGTGTGAGCTGCCGCTAAAGAAACTGCCACTATCACCTAACTCTCCAACTAAGTGTGAGTTGTCGCTAAAGAAACTGCCATTGCAATAGCTAACTGTTGGAGACTGTAAGTGTGAGTCGTCGACCCAACTGAGGTAACATTGTAAAGAAACTCACTCTTACCAGGTTCAATCTGTTTTACATTCATTGTATAATTTGTAAGGTTAACTCAGATTATATAGTGAATTTGTGCCTTCTGCGGAAGGAAGAGAGAACGTAGAATTTTTTAGACTTCGAACCTCTATAAAATCAATCGTGTGATGTATTGCTTTCATCAAACTACTTATCTTTGGAACTGCACACAAGGTCACTCAACTTGCACTTATCATATACAAACTGAAAATTGACAAACCGATAAGTTCAAACGAGTCAACGGGCCCTTGAAGTTTTCCTCATGTAGTTTAAAGTTTTTTTGAATCAATTTATTCACCTCCCCCTCTAAACTGATATCGACTTATCCGGGACCAACATGTCTCTAAAGCAATAAAGATTTTAGTTTGAGTTCTCAACACAATATCAACTAACGTAGAATATCAATTAAGGTTGCCAAACACTTTTGAGTTTTTAGATATGATGAAAATCCAATCGAAAATACTCACATATGGGGTTGTCCAGCTAAAATTAGGTCTTATAGGCTAAACATAGGGAAATGAGACTCCTACATAATCGAACAACTATTTTATTGGTTATTCATATAAATTCAGGATTTTCAAGTTTTTACACCCCATTTAAGAATTTTATAATTTTGAAGTGGGAAATATGAAATTCTTTAAGGATGTTGAGTTTGGCGGAGAAATAAGGTTAAATACATCAACTCTGAGGATGAATCAGTTTATAGACTGGTAAAAGCTCTTGAAAATTTACAAGTTCTTATTCTTGTATTTGATCAAGTAGCATTTCTGGAATCTCAAAAGATGATGGTGAAAATTACTCCATTCAAGTTGATATAATAATTATAGACAAATTCAACAACCTTAAGAATTAAGGTTATAAAGACAATGCCATAAAATTGTTAAAGGTTTAAGAAAATGTATAAGATTCCATAAAGTCAAGTTATTGAGAATCTAATATAAGCTTAGGTCGTACATAAGACCTGATTTAGTTTTTATTGTTGTTATGTTAGACAATATTTAAGTAATTATCACCCAAGTTCTTTAATTTGTGATCACGTACACTACTCATATGAGTGTTATGTTATTTAAGGATTTTTTTTTTGTTTCAATGGGAGTCTGTATATGGTTTAAATGTTTTATACCTCGGTTATAGATCACAACTTTGAGTTTCGAAAACTTCCGTGCAGATTTTTTGGTATTCAGTTTGCACACTCTGTTAAGTTTTGGTTATAGTTGATCTCACTAAAGTTCAAAGTTGGACCAGTTGGAAATAAATATGTAAGATCACATTGCATATAATTTCCATGCTACGTACCATGAATGATTTGTCATTGATTGTATCAATATATGTGATTACTAATTGGTTCATTCACGCATATAATGTGATTAAAATATCTTTAGTCCTATACTAGTGCAATTGATAGACAAGATTGTCTTCAGGATACCTTAAAGTAACAACAATGTACGTTTAAACTAATAAGGTAATGCACATTTATCCGGTTATATATTTAGACCAAATGAGAGATTGTTGAAAAATTTCCATTATGTGAACTTACATATATAAAATAAAATGTGTATGGTGGTTTTATTGAAGTCCAATTAAAGTGATTTATCATTTGCATAATCTAATAAATTTAGAACATGAGCGAATTCCAACACTATAGTTCTCACAATGTTTGTTGAAATCAAAGAGATTGTGATATAATGAACTATACATCAAAATTATTGATCGACAAGTGATTCTAAGGTCATGGCATGGACACATTGATTCTTGGAAGCCTTTTCCGGCTTTGGTAAATATTTAACATCCAATTCAATATCTACACCTAGGTGGTTGTTGGCGGCTTGGCGCACTCCTTTTTCTTCTTGATAATCATGTAATTACTGTGTAGATATCATAAAGATATATTAAATTTGTTGAGGGACCAAATTGAAAATCACAGATATACACAGTTATATACTTAGGGTTATGGTACTCAAACAACGTATCTTTATTCCTGCAATCTGTTTACAGTAAACAAAACAAAGGTGATACCGATACTTTGGAAGTTCCATAACAAAATTCAAGACTGGATTCTACAATAAAGACCTAAAGACTTAATGATTTAGGTAAGCTTGCACATTCGATTTAATTATTTCTTAACTTCGTGATTTCAACATAGAAATATCATGATTATGAATTTAATATGAGTTAATAAACTTTCGTGTTTATGCGATAAAATCCAACAATTTAATCTTCCCCAGGAGCACCATAATATTCCTCACATGAAGCAACCTGATTCCCCATTAAGTGATACACAGAACCAAAACTTTTATTTCTATTTTAGACTTTTATTATAATTATTTTAGGTCCAAGAAAATTCACTAACTGTACCTCTCAAGTCCTTCTTCAATACCCTCAACAATGACAACTTAATATCAACTTTATATAAACTCATCAGAGCCTTCGCTTACCTTCTTCTTCTATCGATGATGAAATGTTTGCATTTGTTTCTCAACAACTCTGTTTGACAAGGTAATAATTCAATATCTTATTGAAAATCCACGAAAAAAATTCAACTTCATAACAAGTGCATGTGATTTTTAAGGTAATGATCGAGTAGAGAAAAAAGGGAAAAAGGAGTGCGCCAACAATTAGCTTTTGCAGATATTGAATTGGATGTTAAATATTCTCTCTGTTTCGTTTTGTTTATTGTTTTAGATTTTTTTTTTGTCTCAAAATGTTTGTTGTTTTATATATTTTAACACCTCTCTCTCAAATTTAATCTTACAAATATATGAAGAGATAAATTCTTTTCAACTTTTTAGGAAAATACAAGTGCATAGGATTTTATGTAATATAAAAGGGAGGGATATATTAGTCCAAAAAATTAATTGTTAATTCTAAATTAAAATTCTAAAACAACAAAAAAAACCAAACAGAGAGAGTATTTACCAAAGCCGGAAAAGACTTCCAAGAATCAAAGTGTCCATGACCTTCAAATTTGGCTCTCTACCGCTTCCGTGCTCTCAGCCGCAACCCGAACCATAACTCCATCACATTCGGGGCTGTGGATTTAGCCAGGACACCCATCGACTATGCTTCAGTGAGCAACTCATCGGGATCAATTTCCAGCATGAACAACCATGCACCATCCCGCTTAGCTGATTTGAGTGTGGCGTAGGTAGAAAATACTTTATTAATATCATCGGGACCTTCAATTACTTGTGATTTGGAAAGATTGTTCGAATTAGAACGAAATTATGGATTTTACGATTTGGGGTATTCTTGAGAAATTGCGATTCTGTGAGAAATTAGGAATTTTTGGCTCAATTGGATCTAAATTCTCGCCAAAAAAGACGCACGTGAGACGCATGTGAACATAACCGTTAATTACTTATATGGGCGTAAAATCGCGGGATCAAAATTGATAACCTTAAACCTATGGGATCAAAATTGAGCATTTTTTTTTGAAAAATTACAAAAATAAATAGTTTCAGGACAAAAGGCGGACTAAGGCATGTCCTGTAGAACCAAACTCATTTTTTTTTTCCGCTAACGTGTGCATAATCTACCACAATGTCGTTTGTCGATCAATAAAATTGATGTATAGTTCATCATATAACAATCTCCTTGATTTCAACAAACCTTGTCAGAACTATAATGCTGGAATTCGCTAACGTTCTAAATTTATTAGATTATGTAAATGCTGGGTATCAAATTCATTAGTTCCCAGTTTTTGTTACCATGCATGCATGCCAGTTGGATTTAGGTATTCTTAAAATAGTCAATTCACAAATGAGAAATTAATTAACTTCTGGAATTAATTCGTCTAATTATTATCGCATCACATGTGGTTTTTATTTATAGGAATTATCTTATTTTTAAATATATAATTATAATTAAAAAACATAAAAAAAGTTGATAAAAAAATTGAAGGTTGCAGGAGTCAAACTTGCACAGTACACGAAATCCTCTAGTTCATAATTATGGTGTCAACTGTGTATCAAATATCAAAATTATTAGTTTATCTTTCATTTATTTCTTCATTTTTTTTATTTAGTATAATTTTACATTGTTATTTAGAAAAAAATAATAATAATAAAGAGAGAGAGAAGTAATTCTCATCCTTTGGAAATAGGGAAAATAAATAAAAAAGTTATGCAATCCCACTCCCACCATTTGTGTTGGATATTTTTCATTTAAAAAAAAATCAGTAAATTAAGAACAGAAAAACAGGACAGATAGCCCATACAATATAATGTATAGAGAGATTCACAATAAGATTCTACTCACGAGAGACTAAGACAACCTGCTTCCCCACATTGTGACCTGAGAGAAGCCCTACGAGAGCGCTAGGTGCACTCTCGAGGCCTTCAACTATGTCCTCCACATATGTGATTTTTCCTTCCTTGATACGAGGTAGAACCATCTCGAGGAACTTCGGGTAGAGATGGTAGTAGTCCCCAACAAGAAAACCTTCCACGCGAACCCGCTTTGAGACGAGGGTAAACAAGTTGTGCACGCCCTCGGGCTGCTCGAGCCCGTACTGAGAGATCATCCCACACACTGCCACGCAGCCGTGGACTCTCATGTTGTTGAGTGCAGCTTCAAGCATCTTTCCTCCCACGTTGTCAAAATAGATATCGATACCATCAGGGAAGTACCTAGTCGAAACAAAAGTACTGTATTCATTAGCTATATATGTAACAGAGAAATCGAACCATTTTTAGTGGGGGAGAGGGTAAAATCTCACGTCTTTAAAGCTGCACTATAATCTTGCTCTCCTTTATAATTAAATGCTTCATCAAACCCAAATTTGTTCTTCAAGAGATCGACCTAGCTTCAACAATGTGGAACAAGTTATTACATGATAAAACCGAAAAACAAATTGAGCCAATCAATTTTATTTGGTACAACTTCTTATCCTAACCTAATTGAATCTTCCTTTAAAAACTCAAAACTGAATTTAACAGTTCAATTAAAACCAAAACACTACTTAGATTACTTTCGTTTCTATTACAACGAAAATACTAATCTCATTAGTTGAATTTAGTAATTTGATACATTCATTTTTCTAGAAAACTGAACAGATCTAATGCTCACCCCAAAGACTAGTACTGACCTTGTCCTTGCTCCCGGCACTTCCAACGACATAACATCCCGTCGACTTTGCAAACTGACCAACAAGCTGACCAACAGCTCCAGAAGCAGCAGAAACGAAAACAGTTTGCCCCTCTTTGGGAGAGCAAAGCTCGAAAAAACCTGCATAGGCCGTCATGCCAGGCATACCTACACAAAAAAAAAAAAAAGCAAATTATTTCAACTATAAAAGGATTACAAAATTGGCATTCAATCACTCAGTAATAGTATATATGACACATAAAATGAGAACTAGTACAAAATAACGTTTATTTGGTTCACTAGCCGATCATAGTGACAATTCATGATCTTTCAGTTACGAGCCCTCTTTATAGCGACTAAAACAGAGGAAAGCAAGCAAAGGACTAGGCTGATCTGAATATTTTCCGACCTCTTTCTCTATATCTAACTCAAATATTCAGAGTAGCAGCAGCAGGTAGCTTTGAAAGAGAAAAAAGGAGTCGACCGAGTTACCAAGAACTCCTGTATAGTAGGAGAGAGGCACATCCTTGTCTTCTTCAATCTTGATGCATAATGTTGTATCAGTGATAAGGCTGTATTCTTCCCAGCGAGTGAAGCCGGAAATTATGTCTCCCTTCTGGTAATTCGGATGCGATGAATCCATCACTTTGAACACTCCACCTCCAGCAATAGGCTTCCATTAATCACAATACAAGGCAAACAAAAAGAAAATTAAAGGTAAGCTTACAACCATAGACAGTTTCGAGAGTATGAGCACCCTTCTGTTTCCTAGAAGTATATGACAATGCAGTAGAATATATCAAGAAATAAATCAATATATATACATATTTTATTTCGAGTTGGGGAATTGAAAGGGGGGATGTCTTCATTTTACATAGGGCTAAATAATTGAAACTATTATGTTTTGAGACTTATATCACATATTTAAGTTTTTATTACATTGAGATGGGTCATAACACAGTCTGATCTACTCATTTAAACATCAAATGGACTAATAATACTGAGAAAATAGAAACCCATCTAACTTAAAAAAAAAAACTTACAGAGCCAGGAGTAAATGATTCAATGAAGTAGCCTTCAACAATTTTCATTCGACTAATCAGGTAAGGATCACAGGATAAGTAGAGATTCTTCACCAAAATGGCGCCGTTGCAGCCTTCTGGGATTTTGAGATTGTTTGTGGAGATTCTCAACGACATGTCGGATTCCTTTGCAAAGCCATTTACGTAATTGTTCAAAATCACCTGCTTATTTTTACTGCTAAATGTTTCGTCTCCCATTTTTACTGCTTTTTTCATTACTTGCTCTCTTTTAACTTCAATTCTTCTCCTGTTTTCAATGTCTGTGATGTGTGTGTGTGTGTGTTTGTGTTTTGTCTTTTTCTTGTAGGAATGGCTAGTTAGAGTGTTCAGTGAGAGGTCGATTCATCACTACCCACTTTCTGTAAATTCTGTGTTGCTTTTTCTACAACTATTCGACTTTTTTGGTAGTTTAGTTGGTACAACACCCGGCACCTCTGCGGCCCCAATGGATAATACCCAATATGGCATAATAGATCTATTGTAACATTTTCAAAAGTTCTAATAGACCTATTATGACACTTGAGAGTGTTATAATAGATCTATTATGCCACATTAGATATTACCCATTGGGTAGCATAGAACTTTCCGTAGAACAGATGGTTCTCGTCAAAAATATAGGGATTTGAAATCAATCAAGTTTCTTGGGTTGAAATGTGTATTCGAGTCCAAATGTTTTTATTTTTAAAAAAATAGAGATGTTTCCAATTCAAAATCAACAACTCCTCCTCCCGAAAAAAAAAAATTGAGTTGAAGTGTTAATAATGTATTTATAAAGGGAGTTGTTAAATGTGCATTTTTCACTCATTGCATTTCATCCACTTTTTACCCTTCACATTTTATTCTCTCGACCACACCATATTACTTATTTACTATTCTCTTAAAAGAATTAATTTTATCATTATAAAAAAATAAATTGGAACAAAAGTTCAAAAAGAAAAAAAAATCTAAACTTGAGAATAGACTTGCATCAAAGTCACCTTCTTCTCCGGGGCGCCACCTGCTGCCGTCTGTTATTCACTGGCACCGCCAACCTCCCCTCCCTTCCCTCAAAATCACCACTGCCATGAGCCATAGGAAAGATGAAGAGTCAAACTCCAAAACTAGTTTGAAAAATACAGTTCAAATCTATCACATAAGTTCGAAAATTATTTCTCAAATGTACAAGACATGTTCGAAAATATATTTTTGAACAGATTAGTTGTTTTCATAAATTTGCTTTCGAATCGAACTTGATTCAATTTTTCACCGAAGAAGAAGACAACACTATATTATTAATACATATATTTTGGGAATTGAAATTTATTGAGAATTTACTACATATAAGCAAACACTATATTATTAATGCAAATATTTTAATACATTAAAACAAACATGATACTCATATCTTTTACAGTAAAACGTACACATTCTATGCCAAATATATACAATCTTATACCATATTGTCTAGCAAAGGAGCCTTAGAATATTAAATTGGTAATTTTAGTCATTCAAGTATAAATTGATTGGTAGCCTATCTGTTTTTTTATATACACACACCCGACCTGTGCTATTGAGTAAATTCGAACTCGTAACTTTTGATGTTCAATTAATTTCACTACATCACTAGATCATCCCCACCAGAACATTAGTAGTCTATCTTTTACAACGTGCATTGTTAATTTACCTATATCAAGTTAAAATAGCAAGATTTCTTTCCCAAAATAATAATAAAAATAGCAAGATTTTTCTGTCCCTAATGTTGAATTATAATAAACCATAAATTAAATTATTAGTCGTAAATTTTTAACCCTGCAAATAGCGAATCGTTAATCTAACTATTACGAGAACTGGTTTGCATTATTATGTGGGATTTGGATTGATTAATAAAATAATCCGAGACAAAAACTTGTATGAGACGGTCTCATTCATGAGACGGATCAATACATGTGAGTTAATGATACTTCATCCATAAATAATGATATTTCACCCATAAATAATGATACATGTGAGTTAATGATACTTCACCCATAAATAATGATACTCACATGCGGGTATAAATAATGATACTCACATGTGAGTTAATGATACTTCACCCATAAATAATGATCCCCGCATGTGAGTATTGACCCGTCTCATGTATGAGACGGTCTCACCCAAATCTGCCCCATAATCCGACCTAATCAAATATTTTGTTCGCATGATCGGACCACAATATTGAGGATGGACGCAAGCTCATATCATCAATCTATATTATATCTAAAAGTGAGATAGTCGTCGTAAATAGAAATATTAAATTTTTCTGTCTAAATCAATTCTAAGAATAGTGATATATAATTATACATATGCAAATAATTAACAATTAAGTAATAAAATATATAAAATTAATAATTATGTTGCAATGATATAATAATACACATGTATATTTTCCTATTAAATATTAAATGAGAATAGTATCTACAATCATATATATAAATATATTCTATAGATAGGGACTATATATAACTATTAATATATTATATAACAAAGTTAGTTAATTATTTTATAATTATTATTTGCAAATTGCCCCTTTCTATATGTATACATTTCGAGAATGTATAATTTACATAAACTACGGGGGTGTATTGGATTGGGATTTTGATGGATTTTGTTGGATTTTAAAATGTCCATAGATTTTTATGGATTTTATAAATCCATAGACTCCACATGGAGTCTCCCAAAACTCCACATGGAGTCTCCCAACTCCACGCAGAGTCTGGCGGATTTCGTGCATGGATTTCTGACCGATTTTGAATGATTTTAACGGATTTCAAATCCTTCTTACTAGCGCTCGATGGAACACAACGATCGGTGGAGACGGAAAAAAATTGAAGCCAGCGACCGCTTGAATTGAGCGGCCGCTGGGAAGTGGAGTCGAGAGAACCCAGCGGCCGCTGGATTCCGCTGAGAGGCTAGCCTTGAACCCAGCCGCGGCTGGCACCCAGCGGCCGCTGGGGTGCCAATTTCATCTACCCAACTGCCGCTGGGACACAACCCTCCCTGAATTTTTCAAATCCATCGAAATCTCGTATCTAGAGGTCGGATTTCTTCCTTCGTAATTTTCACGTGAAATCCAACCGAAATCCAACGAAGTCAATGACTTTTTAAAGTCCGTGGATTGTTGAATATCTCGGAATTTTAAAGGACTTTTAAAAGTCTGGATTGAATACACCAGGATTTCATTGGACTTTTAAAAGTCTGGATTGAATACACCGGGATTTCATTGGACTTTTAAAAGTCTGGATTGAATACACCAGAATTTCATTGGACTTTTAAAAGTCTGGATTGAATACACCCGGATTTTAAATACTCCTTCCGTTTCGTTTTATTTGTTGTCTTATAATTTTAATATAGAATTAACAATTAATTTTTTGGACTAATATATCCCTCCCTTTTATATTACATAAAATTTTATTTACTTATATTTTCCTAAAAAGTTGAAAAAAAAATTAAAGGTAAGCTTTTAAATACTCCTTCCGTTTCGTTTTATTTGTTGTCTTATAATTTTAATATAGAATTAACAATTAATTTTTTGGACTAATATATCCCTCCTTTTTATATTACATAAAATTTTATTTACTTATATTTTCCTAAAAAGTTGAAAAAAAAATTCTCTCTCCATATATTTATAAGTGTCAAAATATATAAAACAACAAACATTTTGACACAAAAGAAAAAATCTAAAACAACAAACAAAAACGAAACGGGGGGAATATTAACTTTTCAATATAACTTTTCATATTATTCTGACAATGCATGATATAAATAGTTGCACTACATCACCTTTTACATCCAACATATTGTACTCTTTTGCATATTTTTCTTTGCCTAATAGTACCATCTCGAGTTATAGTCTTTTTTTTGTAAGAGACTTGGCATACTTGTATGTATTATTTATTACCAAGTTTGTTGTTTATTACTATTGCAGATTGAAAGTATATTCACTGAAAATCAATATCTCATGCAATGAAGGGGAGTTGGAACTCCATTTCATCAAGTTGTGTGATATTCCTACGTATGGAATGAAAGCAACCTTTATGATATGAGGCTTTATGATCATTGTGCATATTTTTAAATTTGTATGTATGTAAAAAAAAATTACAATTGCTTTTCATTTGAAAATGCAATACTTTATTTTGTATGTGATGATTATGATGTCCAAAACAAAATACATAAAAACTTAAGACTACTATCAACATAAGTAATGTGAATCAGAGTTTGAAGAAAAAAATTGTAGAATTTAGTCATTAAGTTCATGAGAATAGTTGTATTGAGTTATAATGTGTTGGGAGTCATAAATATTAAAGTTATGTTGCCAATATTTTAATCATAATCCATGTAATATTGACTATTTACAGTTAAATATGATTATTTTTAAAACATTTAAAGATAAAAAAAAGTACTTACTTTTATACAATGGAATTCTAGTTTGAGTGATAACTCATTATCCCAAAATTGGGATGATTAAATCAATTTAAAATTACTCAATTATCTTCATTTAAATAATTTTGAATCTTTCTACCCTCAATTTTGGAAATATTTACACAAGTACATATTACGTATAAACTAATTTACCTTGATTAAAATCACTTTTAAATAAAAAACTAATAACACTGAAAAATAAGAATAATAATCCACTAAAAATTCTACTATAAATTCATAATTTCAACTTTAAATTAATAATGAAAATCTTATGAAATTGTATAATTTCGTTCATAATTTAATAGTTTCTACTATAAATTCATTATCGCGATGTAATTAGTCGTCCATAATTTTAGTTTAAGTTTTTTTAGTAAAAACAATTGCAATTTTAAATTAACAATGAAAATTTATGTAGGGGGAAATTTAGGCATTCAACTACATGTTAATCATAATCATTCAATTTAAACAAAATACTGACATTCTAACCCAACCAAACGGGGCATGTTCTTTTGAAATATTTCCCTATATATGGATCGAAATCTTGATAAATTGAGCATAATTTCCTTAATAGTTTAACGGAATACTTTACCATGCATACCAAAATTTTTGGTATTTTATAAAACTGAAATCTAATTTAAAAATAAAATATAATCCATTAGTTTGGAATTTAGCCCATTTTGGACCAGAATAATCAATGTCCAGTATTTGGACATAATAATAATAATAATAATAATAATAATAATAATAATAATAATAATAATAATAATAATAATAATTAAAAAGAAACGTTCTCCTTCAGATTATAACAATATACATTATTCGATGGTTTAAATTTGTCTGTAGAGGGAACGTGCAGCATGGAAGAGAGCAGCTAAAGTTTTCGAAGGATGGTGGCAACAAAAATGCGTGCCACGTTGTTATATTATGGATTCAAGTGCAAAACATAAATAATCTCATTGATATTTCCAAGGGTTATCGTAAAATCGGAAAAACCAAAATTCGAACCCAACTGATCACATTTCAGTCTATTACGTTCGATTTTTTCCATTCGGTCTAGTTCGATCGATTCTCTTTTGAAATAAACTAGCATGTCGTCCGTGCGATGCACGGATGAGAAGTGTTGAATTATATATTAAATGGATTGTATGCCTATAAAATTATGAACTTTACATGATTTTTTATTTTTAATATAATTTTAAATTATTATACCAAAATTAAAAATTTGACACATTTTGCAAATTCATAACTAGTTCAAATTTTGGTGAAATTGGAACTGACTTTTGTTTATTAAAAACGATGTCATTTGATTTTTAGTATAAATTTCTTTAAACGATGTTGTTTTTAATGACTTTTCAATATGTACTTTTCAACATCACTGTCAGTTTCAATTTCAGCATATTTTCATTAATCACAAAATCTGGTGATTTAATTATTTGTCAAAATTTATAGTGGTGTAATAACATTTTTTTTACAGTTTGGAATTGGAAGTAAACGGGTTGTGGCCGATCAATAAAAGTATATATATCATATATTTTTTTTATTTATATATATATATAATATAGTTAAGATCGAGAATAGTAAAATAGGACTATGAATAAAATTATCCAAAAATAACTACAACCACCTATGAACAAATGACCAATCGCCCTCCAACTATTTAAGAGTTGAAACGACATGAATGACACACCTTTATTTTACAAAAATAATATGTTTTCACTACCACAAGTCTTGTGGTTTAGTGGAATTTGATAATACATGTATTCATATTTTGTGTATATGAGAATGCTTTATATGATTGATACAAACTTTAATTTGAAGTATTGATACAATATAATATAGGTATAATATGTTTTATTGCCAATTTTATAAATTTTTTTCTTAATTTTAAAATCATCTATCTCAATAGTTCAAAAGGAAATCAACAAAAGGATAAGTTGCCATATTTATCAAGTTTCATGTAGATATTAAGTTTAGTTATTTAGAAGGTTTTTATAGTCAATCGAATTTTATAGTTTTCCCATCTGAATTATCATTATAATACCTAATTGTTAAAAAAAATTATGCAGCTCATTTTAGCTCATTAGTATGTATGACTTCTTCTTATAAAAAATAATATAGGTAAGACTAATTAATTGTGTAATGAGTTCCAAGGTTTGACCTTAAACTGCAACAATTTTTTTTGTAAAATTAAAATACGTGAAAAATAAAGAATTAGAAATGTATGAGTATTTAACAATTAAATGATATTTTTTTAGATTGAAATCAAGTTGCCCAAATAAATGATCAAGTAACATTTGGCTTGTCATATATTCATAATTGCATTTCATAATTTTTTTTACAATGATTATTAATTAGAATTTATTTAATATTTTTACAAATTAATCTATTATTAAATAAATATATATTCATGGCAAAAATTTCATAATTAATAGAAAATAATTATTTTATTATTTATGATTTTATTTAATATTTCTTTAAAAATAAAATGTAAAATATATTTTGTAGATCTAATAATACATTTGTAGAAAATAATTGGCCAAACCATTTTCTTATTAAAGTATGTGATAATAGGAGCATTTATAATACTATTTTGATGTGCTTTAACTTCATCAAATTTTCTAATATCATATGATATTCATAGTTATATTGATAGATGATAAATATTAACTTCTATGAGAGGGAAATATAAAGTTTCTATTTTAATCACAATTTTGTTATATACTACTTCCGTTTCGAAATGTTTGTTGTTTTGTTTTTTTTATCTGGAATTAAGAATTAATTTTGTGGACAAATATACCCATACCTCATATAATGCCATAAAATCTAATTCATCTATATTTTCCTAAAAAATAACAATAATCTTGTAGGATTTGAGAGGGTTAAAATTGGGAGAGAGGATGTCAAATTATATAAAACAACAAACATTTAAAAAAAAAAAACCTAAAACAACAAACATTTCGAAACGGAGGTAGTATATTATATAAATATAAATATAAATTATAGTGCATTTTGTTTTTTTGTAAATTTAAACTTAATTAATTTATCAATCGAATATCAGCGCAGATTTTTAATTTAGATTATAATCTATATAATATAATTTAAAGATGGGGGATTTTTTTTAATTTTAATAATTCAATTAAAGTAAAAAATATTCTAATTATAGTTAATATCTTTCTGGATATTTATATTATATTTTCCATATTAGAAAATGTCATTTAGATGGGAAATAAAAAATTTCTATTTTGCAACTACGATCTTATCATTATATTATATATATATATATATATATATATATATATACACATTATAAAAAGAACACACCAGTAAAAACAAAATTATGAGAATTAAATAGAGCATATTTGGCCAAATTATGAGCAACATGATTCGCATTTTTTTTTAAAAAAAGCACTCTATTCCTCAAATTACCTCTATAACCAGAACCATACAACAGAGATCCCCCATTTGTTGCTGAACACCAACATATAAATAATTAAATTATTTTATTTCCATGATAGAAAATTTTATTTTCATGGAGATGCCCTATGACTTTGTTTATTGCTGGTATCAGATTAAAATTCATTATCATAAATACATGAATAATATTATTTGTAATAAATATATAAATAATAGAATACAATAATATTGAAACCAAATAGAGCAGCTACACGGCTGCGGGTTACCCTCGACATCCAAAAAAAAAAAAAAAGAGCCGCTACAACAATCATAATTAAAAAGATATAGATCCAAAAATAATACAAAAATATACTACCTTCGTTTCATAATGTTTATTGTTTTGTTTTTTTATCTGGAATTAAGAATTAATTTTGTGGACAAATATACCCATCCCTTATATATGTCATAAAATCTAATTCATCTATATTTTCCTAAAAAATAACAATATTTTCTCTCTCCATATATTTTTCTCTCTTCATATATTATAGGTAAGTTAGAATCAAAAAATCTTGTAGGATTTGAAAGGGTTAAAATTGGGAGAGAGGATGTCAAATTATGTAAAACAACAAACATTTTGAAACTAAAAAAAAAAACTTAAACAACAAACATTATGAAACGGAGGTAGTATTTGATAACAAAAGAACAATGCTCGCAACACAAGAGTACTTCAAATAACATCTACACTAATTCATTAATTTATACTCATAATTGATTAATATAGACACTTTGCATGCATGTTCCTGGTATTGTAGAATAAAATCTGACTTGAATATTTGATAATATTGAAGAGATATTAGATATATCCATAAAATTGATAGAATAAACATATCACCCTCACAATTTTATTTGTTTATCGAGAGGTATATCCATTATCCAATTGAACCATTTAAAATGATTTTCCCCGTTGTTAATTGAATTATATCGTATATGTATTTTACATATTTATTAGCAAAATGAAAGTATAATACATATTAAATATGAAAAAGAAAAAAGATATAAAATGCCAATTAGAAAAAAACTATAAACATCAGGGGTTAAATATAAGAATAAATTTCATAAAACCTACACATACTAAAAGTTGATGATCATGAACAAATCTTCTTTCTTCACATAAGCAGCTACAACATAAAGGACCATGAGAATGATTTTAAGAGAACAACGTAAAAAATAATTATGAATTTGCAATTGATGTCATATATATAAGATACCGAATTTTCCTGATTTTGCAATCCGTAATTAGTGATAAATTGATTTGCAATTTTACATACAAATATTTTAATTGAGGTAAATATAATATATATGTATATATAATACAATAGATTTTTTTCTACACAAAATAATATACAATAGATTTTTTCGCACTTAAATATTTTTGGACCTATAGATTAATTGATATTCTATATCATGTATAAAGCCGGACAATAATCGGTGGCTACAATTAATATTGGTTAATCTAAATTAAGCACAATAACATAAATTAATTTTAAATATATATTTAACAGATATATCGTGTCAATTAAAATTTATAATTATGGACCTTGTGATTACGTACTACCAGGAAAAAATATGTAAATCATAGGGAAATTTTGATGAAGATTGGAGATTCTAAAAAATCATACCGTGATTTATCTTGAGAGTTTCCATAAGAAAAGAGATGTCAAATCATTCATTAATTTGTGGATATAATTATTCCAACTAATTAATTATTACTTAGATAACATAAATACTTTTTAATTAAATAACATTATAGTTTCATTTTTGGAAATATCATTTCGGCGGGAAAACACAAAATTTCTATTTACGGTCACGGTGTTGTTATTATATATTATATAGATATAGATTTTGTTTTCAATCTTTGATCCGGTTTAGAAGAAAATAAGCAGAACTGATTTAGTAGACCAAACTTCTTTATATTATTATTATATATTTTTTTAATTCGAAGTTTTTGCAGGTTTGATCGAATAAGGCTTTAGTTATTACTACTATATTGTTTCGTTCTTCAATAATAAACATTAATGTTAAAATTTTGAAAGGGAAATTGTAAATAGGGAAATCATATTAATCCAATTTGATTCGGTTTGTTCGGTTCGATTTTGCACCCCCATTTCGGTCTGACCCGATCCTAAACATTCCCAATTATATCTACTTAGTTTTAGGATTTTCAGACCGATCGAATACTTACCCCTAAATATTTCAAAACACAATCTTGCATGGAGCTGTTATTTAATTTTCGATTTTCTGGCCAAACGAATCTGATATGTAAATGGAATAAAACGAATCAGAAATGTCAAAATTGGGCATTAAGATTTCTCCATGTATATTTGGAAATTCAACTTCAAAAATTTATTTTAAAATATTTGCGAGAAACTTTTGGAGTAGAGATCCTCTAGTCCGAATTTTGTGTGTCAATAATGTTTTTTATAAAAATAAAATTTATTATATTATAACTAATTATAATTAATATTTATTGCTAGAAATTAAAATTTTAAAAAATTATATACAATAAGTTTGGAATAATCAACCCTAAAAATAAATTATATTTACTAAAAAATGAAAACTAAATATTAAAAAATAATTATAAATCCTAATTGGATGGACCTTAAATAATAATGTAAAATTACACTAAACTAAAATAAATTAAAATTGAAGAAAAAAATAAAAGAAAAAATAATAATTTTGATGTTTGGTACACAGTTGGCACACACAAATTGAGACTAGAGGATTTCAAGTGAAACTCTGGCATGTACATTCCATATGAAACGGTCTTGATTGTGGCTTGCCATTTCAATTTGAAAGATGTGTGTATATCTTAGGTTTTTATTCTTTTATTTTGTAAATAAATAAAGTTCTTCGATTTTTCTTGTCTCGTGTGTACTTTTTTTTTTTTTTTACTCACGCACACGACCTGTGGTATTGAGCAGATTCGAACTCGTGACCTTTGATCTTCAAGCAATCTCACTCCATCACTAGGCCATCCCCACTGGGACTCTCGTGTACTTTTATTTCAAATAAACTACGACTGTATTTCTAATTGTAAAATGGTAAACTACTTCATCTGTACTTCCAATTCAACTGAATATACTTGGTTCCACCTCCACATATAATATTTGTTTAATTAGATTCAGAAGATTAAAATGAGAACACATTATTTTATTTATGACTGCTTTGAGATAGGGACGAAGCTTGGGCAGATCATCGATCTTCATCTACTTTCCCCTTTTCTCCTAACAAATTCCTAATTTCTAATTGCAATTTTTTCAGGATATTGGGCGTCTTCATTAGCGCTGTCATGATCCTAACGGTTGAGGGGAAATTCTATGCCGCGACCGGTCGTAGTGTGCCATATGCTACGATAGATCTATTGTGACACTTGCACATGTAGTGTGCCATGTGCTGCGGCATAGAATTTCCCAAACCGATAGTGCTTGCATTGGTTGCCTCAACAAATATATTCTACAAAATTGCCCAAAAAAACACAAGAGAAAAAAGTAGTGTAATCAGTATCCATGTACCTATAAAGAAATGGATCACATTTAATTTTGTATTCCAACCATTGAATTTATAAGATATGTATTTAAGAAATTGAACAATTGTCCACTAAAAAAAATTTAAATACACTGTTTAAAATTATATTCAATATTTTTTTTAATTGATAAGTGTAACTCGCAACCATGGCCAAATCTTTCAATTTTTTTATATATCTTTTTATCGGTGCATAATAATAATCTATACCTATATAAAAAGTGTGGATGTTTCTTACAAAATATAATTTTCCTATTATATCCATGATCTACACTTAATTTAAGCGTAAAAAAGTAATATAATATATCTAACTATTTATAAATAATTATTTATAAATATAATATATTGTATTTACTTCCATAGCTTTGGTATAATTGAACTCTATTATATAAAATTATCCCAAAATAATAATAAAATTATTTCTTTAGTATATTATATTTATTTCAATAATTTTGTTATAATTGAACTTTATTATATAAAATTATCCAACAATAATAACAAACTTATTTCTTTAATAAGGTATATAGATATAAGATTAATGTTCAGTCGCCCCAGAGGCGTTGTCAAAGCTTCCCTAAATTAATCTTTTTTTATTACATTTTTTTGTAATATAATAGATTATATTTAATTAATTTCTTACAAAATATGATTTGTCTATTATATCCATAATATTCACTTAATTTAAGGGTAAAATAGTAATATACTATATTATATAATTAATTATTCAATATAATATATATTTATTTCAATAATATTGTACTATTTCAATTCTTCATCCACACCATATTAATTTTCCACCAATTATTTCTCTATCATATCAACCATAACAAATAAGAAAACAAATAAAAATATAATCCCACAACAATATAATGTATTAGATAATTGATTTGGTACGTATAATATATTATATTTAATTTTATAATTTAAATAAAAAATTAAAATGTTTTTGCTATTATAATATTTCATTCACCCAGATGAATTAATTCTCCATCAATTACATCCTCTATATAAATTACATTCGAATGAAGAGATTGAAAAATAAAAGCTTGAATTTATAGAAAGATTATAAACTAATCTGATGATACTAAAGAAGTTTTCTATCAAAAATCAAAAATTTATTCTCCATCAATCATTATATAATTAATTATTCACCCATAATATATTCTATTTGTTTTAATAGTATTGTATAATTACAATTCTTCATTCACATCAATTAATTCTCTATGAATTATTTCTCCATCATATTAACCATAGCAAACAAGAAAAAAAATAAAAATAAAAACATAATCCCACAGTAATATAATATATTATATAATTAATTCTCTACATATAATATATTGTACTTTATAATTTAAATATTATTTCAATAGAATTATACTATTACATAGTTTATATAGATTACAACCCAATGAATGGATTGAAAGATAAAAACTTGAATTTATGAAAAGATTATAAACTAACATATTGTTCTTAGTTATCTGTCAATAATCAAGAATCACATCTTCACCAAATATTAATGAGGGGGGAAAAAGATAAGAGAAATGACATTCAATCACTGATTTGATTCATTTAATATAATTTATTTAAGTAGTTCTTAATAGAAAACATGTAATTTTAGTTGTGGCAATTACAATGTGTGTGTGTATTCTAAATCATGTTATATGGTATGAAAGAAAAAATGAAAAAAAATACAAGTTGATTCCATAATATATACAATCAAAATGCTAAGTTTTAATTTATCCCTTGAAATTTATATGTTCATTCTAATTCATATCATTAAGAGTAGTTCCAATTAAATTTATTGAAACTAAATTTCAACTTCTTTATTTATGTTCGGGCTCGGATAATGTTGACTGTACCAAGAAGATGTGTTAGATAATATATGCTGAACTATTAGAATATACTCATTCCATTTCGTTTAGATTGTTGTTTTAGTTTTTTTTTTTAAATCTAGAATTAACAATTAATTTTATGGACTAATATAACCATCTCTTATGTATAGCATAAAATCTTATTCATTTATGTTTTCTTAAAAATAAGACAACATTTTCTCATATATATTTTTAGGATTTAGGATATGGTTAAAATTAGAGGTGAGAGTGTGAAAATATATTAAACAACAAACATTTTGACACAAAATAAAAAAAATTAAAACAACAATCAAAACGAAACGGAAGGAGTATATATCTATTAAAGTGAAGACCACCTAAAAAATTTCAATGATGAAGATAAATATAAGAATTAATTAATGTAGAAAATTTTGGGAGACTCTATTTTAAAAGTTGCTAGAATTTTTTTTTAAAATATGGTTAATTGTAAAAAAATTCACCAACTTTAAACGAATTTACAATTTATATATTACTTTTAAAATATTACATTAATAGATTGTTGATTGGGAAAATAAATTTAAAATTATGGTTTAAATGTTACGTTGTTCTAGCTTATTAATTTATAATTTGAAAATTTAGAATATTGGTTGGTTTGATAATTATATTTATATTAGATTATTCAGTTAATTAAGAATAGTTAATTAAATTCATGTGGGGGAAGGAATGAATATTGATTATGTTGGTTACCCATAATCATATGACTGAAAATGAACATAATCCAATTACTTGTAAAAGAGTTGAAATAGAAGAATTGAATATTTTCTCTTAGATTGAACTACTAATTATTAAAAATAATTCTCAAGCTATTTAGCTAAACATAATACAGAATACTAATATAATATGTAGTTATAGAGTTAGAGTTTTTTTAAGGACAAGACGAACACAATACTTAAATGTTAATGTCCTTAAATTTCGGCCCGTAATAAATTTGTCCTCTTTTCCAAATCAGCCTAAGTTGTTGTCCTTAAAAAAACTCTAACTCTGTAGTTATATGTAGAAGTATTATACATTATGATTTTTTTATAAAATGATATATATTAGGTGTTTTTGTTGAATGAGAATGATTAAACTTCTCGGGTAGAAGGAATGTATATTCCACAATTTTTGGAATATAGATTTCCACGAAAATGGTGATTACAAATTTTATTTGTTAGTTAAGGAAATAATTGAAATTGAGGAATTGAATAATTTTCCCTTAAGATTTCGTACTACTAATTAAATTAATTAGTCATTGAATCAAGAATTACAACTGTCAATCAAATTATATTTTTTTAAAAAAAAAAATTGTAAAGGTATATAAAATTTTGAAAAATATATTGAACATGAAACCCTGAACGCAATTTACCACAACGAACTATTAACCAAACTTTGAGATTTTATCATTTCTTTATTGTTGAGCAACACATGTTTCTATAATATATATATATATATATATACATATATTATCTTTAAACACATGATATTTATACAATCAACACCATTTTAATTTAGTTAAGTTATTTTTAGTTTTATTTGTTCAATATAGTCATTTATATTACAATAAAAAAATATTTTATTAAATGTATGTTCAGATAAAATACACACAAAAAATAGTTAATATTTTCAACATATGTAATAATTAAAATAGTTCAATCAATTAAATGCATGATATCATACGTAAATTAATTGATAATATAGAGTGGTTAAAAATATAATTTATTTACGAGATAAACTATATCAATTGATATGATATAATGTGTTTTGTCATGATAGTAAAAAATATATATAATTATTAATATTTTGAACTCATTAACTATTTAAATTATTTTAGTAAGTTTAATTAATTCTATACTGAATTTTTCCAAAATGGATGACGCAAGATTTTGTGAATTTACATTAATTAAAATTTTGTATTTTTATTAGACAGTAAAATCAAAATAAAAATTGTTGAATAGAAGATTTGAATTGTATTAATACATATATATGTCAACAATCAAAGGTTGAGAATTATTGTAAAAAAAGAAAGTTGAGAAAGGATGCATCTCCATCTCTCTCTGTGTGTGTATGTAAATATTAAAAGAACAAAAATATAAACAAGTGAAAAGACTATAAATTCTGAGTTCGTATTCGAATAGTTACAATTTATATTTATATCATTTTTCTAATTATTGATTAATCTATAATTTTCCGATATTATTATATTTATAAAGTGACATATATATTTTTTAATTGACTACTCAAATATAATATAGTAAAATCATTTAAACTTTAATAATTAATTTAAACATATTAATTGAATTGCGTGCAATGCACGCTTTCTCAGCTAGTTAATAAAAAATATCTGAGTTAACTTCTTAGCGACACAAAACGTAAGCACTTCACACAGGAAAAGTTTATGTTAGGAAAAACAAGTGAACTTGTTTCATTTCTTCCACCATACCCCTTTCGCAAACCGTATTTATGTGTGTGTTTTGAGTAGCTTGACTTATATATGTGGCGTAACTCTTATTTATAATCTTACACTGTACCCCAAATATATAATTGTCAAAAAAATATTGGTTAGTTACCGATTGGAGTAAGCTACCGACATAGTGGGCTAACTTGATATTAAATGTTTCATATTCGAACATTACTAATGCTTTATAGATGTAGCTTAAACTATTATAGAAGAGTGAAGTTTAGTCCAAACATACCTTAGTAGTGATTGCAGATTCCCCTTTTATAAAAAATAAGAATAATAGCTATAAACAGATCATTGGAATAAAAAGAAATACCGTTAGCATATATGGTTTAGTTTAGCCCAAATATGCCATCAATACTCAGTGCAGATTCAATTTTTATAAAAAAATACAAATAATAGCCACAAAGAGATCATTGGAATAGAAAGAAATACCACTAGCACTGTTTAGTCCAAACATACCATCGATACCCACTGCGGATTCCGCTTTTATGAAAAATAAAAATAAGATTCGAATAGAAATTAAAAAATACCATTAGCACTGCTCTGATGTGATCCCAATCGAGATCTTTAAGCTCGATCAAGATATCAATGAAATCTTCTTCTCCCTTCATCTTCTTCCCCCTTGTCGGATCCAGATGCTCGTCGATGAGCTCCAGATAGAACGAATTGAGACTCCAGAAAGTCTTGTCCAGACAATCCATCATCCCGTCAGTTTATCAATCCAACTCAATGGTGGAAAATTGGATGTAATAAATTGAGCCGCGACTCATTTTATCCGATTTTTGGTGAACATGGTATTTAATTTTGGAGGAATTAAATAGTGTACGATTGTTCTACATTTGTAGTAGATAATCGTAGTATTTTTATTTTCTCAAATCTGATTTTCGGCGAGTGAGAAATTAATTGTTGAAATCGGTCACATGATTGGGCATTTATGGTATGTGGGAAAATGTGCTTTAAGCACATTTAATGATCCAATATTGATTTCTTAACCTAGTTAAGATTTAAAAAGTGTATTAACACTTAAGTGTAATATCTAAAGTGCACAAGGATGTGGGTCATGAGCCCACACGTGCGCGCCTGCCCGTGCCCGTCCTCGGACTTGTTTCTTGGCAATTGGACTTTGGGTGGACTTTGGTCGTACGTGGCTTCTGGGACTTGGATCTTGGCAATTGGACTTTGGGCGTATGTAGGCTTTCGGGGCCTAGCCGTTACAGTTTCATGGCTCAGAAACGGATGGGTCATAGAGCGGGTCGGGTGCACTTGATGGTTCATGTCTGGCTTCAAATCTGTAATATCCACCATCTATAACTCCCACCTGGGGCCGGTAGAATTAGTGGGCTGGAGTGTAACCGATATAACTCCTGACTCTCACCTAGAGCTAGTAGAGTTAGTGGTTGGAGTGTAACCGATGTAACTCCCACCTGGAGCTGGCAGAGTTAGTGGGTTACTCCCACCTGGAGCTAGTAGAGTTAGTAAGCTGGAGTGTAACCGATGTAACTGCTGATTCCCACCTGGATCTGGTAGAGTTAGTGGGTTGGAGTGTAACCGATGTAACTCCCACCTAGAGCTGGTAGGGTTAGTGGATTACTCCCACCTAGAGGTGGTAGAGTTAATGGGTTGGAGTGTAACCGATGTAACTTCTGAGGGAGTTAAGGATCTGCATGAGCTGGAGGTTGTGCACTTGATGGTTCACGTCTGGCTTCAAATTTGTAACTCACATCTAGAGCTGGTGAACTGGAGGCTGTAACTCCTGAAGGGATTGATGGTAAAGCTGTAACTCCTGGAGGTTACATCACTTGAGATTGACTGCCCCAAACCCTAGCGGCCCCCTAGGGTGAAATGATGCATATAATTAGGATATTCCAGCATGTAGAAGTTTCTCATACATTCACTATCATATCTTAGCATTGTTCTTCATTCGTATCTGCTCCCAATTATGACATTGTCTAGTTCATCGGAGCCTTAACGAAATTATGGTGCTATTGCCGGAAGGACGAAAGTCATTTAATCTTTGAAAGACAACATGCCAAACCGTGAGCACTAGTCGGGGCATATTTATCTTGCGGAGAGAGATCCCTTTGACTCGGCTTACCAAAAATCTAGTTTGTTTAATTTGGTTCGATTCAGTTTCTTGTATTTGTTTCTACTCCGTTTATGTTTTTTGTACTCTTCAGATTATTGTACTCTCAGAAGCAGTGCAATTGTATACTACATTCGCAACACAAATATCAAAACAACAATTACCTTTGCTTTG
The DNA here is from genome assembly GCA_026008535.1 of Perilla frutescens. NCBI lineage: Eukaryota > Viridiplantae > Streptophyta > Magnoliopsida > Lamiales > Lamiaceae > Perilla > Perilla frutescens. Next base: position 43,676,440 of record BRKX01000010.1, on the reverse strand, counting down.
GAATGGCGTCTTCATCAATTGCAGCTGCACCCTCCACGAAGACCATTCCCCATGGCCAAGCTGAGAAGCCGAAAAATTTTTCTGGTCTGGACTTCAAGAGGTGGCAGCAAAAGATGCTCTTCTACCTGACCACGTTGGAAGTTGCAGCCTATGTGAAAGAAGACACTCCAGTCATTCCAGAAAATGAGTTGGACGTCAACAAACGAATGGTGTATGACCAATGGATCAACGATAATTTTTTATGTAAAAATTACATTCTGAATGGCTTAATTGATAGTTTATATTTTGTATATGCTAATGTAACGAGTGCAAAAGAACTGTGCAAAGCGTTAGAAAAGAAGTACAAAATAGAGGATGCAAGAACTAAAAAGTTCATGGTGGCAAAGTTCCTCGACTACAAAATGGTTGACACTCGATCATTGATGGATCAAGTGCAAGAGCTTTAACTCATTGTGCACGACATTCATGCTGAAGGGATGGTTCTTCCAGATGCTTTCACTATTCCTGCAGTGATTGAGAAGTTACCATCGTGTTGGAAGGACTTCAAAAGTTAACTCAAGCACAAATGAAAGGAGGTGACTTGAAGACCTTGTGGTTAAGCTTCGTATTGAGGCTGATAACTGAAAGGTGGATCCGAGACAACGAGTCTCGATTTAGGCCAAGGCTAACTTGATGAAATGTGGTGGATCATCAAATAGCAACAAGAGGAAGCGCCCGGGTCAAGTTGACAAAGGAAAGAAGCCAATGGCGAGATTCAATGGTAATTACTTAATTGTGATAAATCGGGACACATGTCCAAACATTGCATGATTCTGAAGAAGAAGTGTACCAATTATGGTGCACACATGATTGAACACAACAACAAAGGCAAAGGCCATTAAGATGCTTGGGATGATGATGACTTGGCTACGGTTGTGTCTGAAGTTAACCATGTGGATAACCCGAGGGAGTGGTTCATCGACACCGGGGCCACTTGTCATGTCTGCTCCGACAAGGGCTTCTTTTCTACCTACAAAGTTGTTGAAGGTACAAAGTTGCACATGGTTAATCAAGTCTCGTCTGAAGTGGCTCGTGTGGGTAATGTGATCTTGAAGCTTACTTCAAGCTAGGAGCTGACTCTGAAAGATGTGCTGCATGTTCCGGACATCTGGAAAAATCTGGTTTTTGGCTCACTATTAGTTAACCATGGTTTTAGATTAGTGTTTGAGTCTGAAGAGTTTATTTTGAGCAAGTACAGAAGGTTTCTTGGTCGAGGCTATCAAACTAATGGGATTTTCAAAATAAATGTAATGGCTATGTGCCGTGTTGTAAAAGAAAGTGCTAATAAAGTTAATTCTTCTACTGACTTGCTTGTTGAGTGCTTGGATTTATGGCATTGTAGATTAGGACATGTTAATCTAAATACGATAAAACGTTTAGTAAATTTAGATTTGCTAAAAGTAAACCAATTTAATACACAAAACAAGTGTGAAGTTTGTGGTGAAGCTAAATTGACTAAGTTACCGTTTCATTCGGTATAACATAGCACTAAACCTCTAGACCTAATTCACACAGACATGTGTGACTTAAAGTTTGTGCAAACTAGAGGCGGTAAAAAGTACTTTATTACTTTTATTGACGATTGCACAAAGTATTGTTATCTTTATCTTTTAAGCATTAAAGATGAGGCTATTGAAGCTTTTCAAAACTTCAAAAATGAAGCCAAAAATCAACTAAGCGGTCGAATTAAAGTAATTCAAAGCGATAGAGGTGGGGAGTATGTTGCTTTGTTTGAAGAGTTCTACGCAAAGGTGGGTATAATTCATCAAACTATGACTCTATATTCACCACAGTCTAATGGCGTTGCTGAATGCAAAAACTGAACTCTTAAAGAGATGATGAACGCTTTGTTGATAAGTTCAGGATTACCACAGAACTTGTGAGAGGAAGCTCTGTTGATAGTTAACTATATCCTGAACAAGATTTTCTACTTAAGGGTAAGGATGTAATGCTTTACGAGTTATGGAAAGGACGCACGCCGTACGTCTTATAAATAGCTCAAAGTATGGGGGTGTTTGCTTAAGGTTGAAGTGCCACTTCCTAAACAAGTTAAAATTGGCCCTAAAATGGTGGATTGTATCCTTTTTGGGTATGCACTTAACAGTAGCGCATATTATTTTATTATTCATAAATCAAAAATTCCCAAGATAACTAAGGAACGATGGTGGAATCGAGGAATGCTATATTCTTCGAGAATATCTATCTTAGTAAAAATAAGAATGTGATAGAAGAGAGTTCTGAGAAACGAATTTCTGAAGCTACTACTAGTTCTGATCCTGTGGATGAAGAACTAAGACGTATCAAGCGAGCTAGAATGGCGAAGACATTTGATCCAGATTTCATTACCTATGTGCTAGATGATGAGCCAAAGTTTTTGAAAGAAACTCTATCTAGTCCAGATGATTCATTCTGGAAATAGGCTATCAATAGTGAAATTGATTCCATCATGCAAAATCACACTTGGGAGTTGACGGATCTCCCAAGTGGTTTTAAGCTATTAGGATGCAAATAGATCCTAAAAAGGAAGAATAAGGCAGATGGTACTTAACACGTTATTTACTAACAAATAACGTACTGTACTGCAAGTTCATGGTGTTTGCAATATATAGGTGAGTAAGAGTATCATATCCCACAGAGACCGTTACTTCCTAGTTCTTAAACACAAGTACCTAATTAATATCTAGACACTAGATATACAGATAAAAGAGAATGAACTAAATATCATAAAATAAAACATAAGAAATAAATTACTGGACTTAAATAGATGAACGAAACCTAGCTTTCAGGGAAATTGGATTATTATATCAATTATCAATATTCATTAATTCTCTCAACCCGACTTATTTCTTTAATCTATCAATGGTGGGGGATCACTAGTTTGTTATCAGACTACTTTTAAAGGCATATACCATAACATAGATATAATGAGCATGCACTTCACTGTGATCGGTTCTTCGCATATGTCATTACTCCTAACCTAGCACACGAAGATCTATTCAACCCTATGTGATACTTGTTTACTTGATCGGTCCTTCGAAGTACACATAATCTGATTTCTCTCTTTCCATCACTAATTCTTCTCTGGTGAGTACTTCAAATTAATGACTAGCATGCATAAATGGTGATCAAGGATTCATACAAGATATAAAATAATACATAGAAATCAAACCCCGAGAGACATTAGGAACAAAAGTAATCAAATTATATTATAAAATCCATAATATTCAATTCCTAAAACCTATCTATAAAATTAGCTAGACATGACTAAATTAACAACTAAAACTAGAGTATAAATGTTCATGACAGAATAGATAAATGAACCGAAAAATAATGAGTAATCCAATAGTCTTGTTTTTTTTGTAGTGGCACTCTGTCTCTAGCAACCTTATTGACAGCTGTGTATTTTACAAAACTTTTGGATATGAATTGATGTTCTTTATTATGTGAAGCTGTGTATTTTATGTAGCATTTGTGCTTAAATTGTTATCATTTGGAGTCTTTGATGTGTTTGCTAGTTTTGCAGTAATTATTGTGATTTCATTGGATATTTGAATCAAAATTACTGAATATGGATAAGAGGAGTTGAAGGGGTGTGTAATTAAGCTAGTGGGCTTAATTAAATGCTTAATGGAAGCCTAATGGACTGGATTAAATTATCAAAACCCAAAGAAATCTGAAGCTCAACTGGAAGCAGGGATGGGTCGACCTAGTGTAATTTCTGAAAATGTGGGTCAACCTGGCTCAGCTTGCCTGGGTCAACCCTGTGCAAAAATAGGGTTTTGGGTCAACCCGACTAGCTTCATCGACCCATATGCTATGGATCTACGGGAATGTGAGTTTCTTACTCCAATTCAAGGTTTTTAACCTACATATAAAAGCTTCCATTTTGATACACGTTGGAGATAAGTCCTAGACGAAAGAAAAGAGTCACATACATGTCCAAGAGGAGACGTCAAGGTTGTTAGAGATGAAGTACCATTGCAGAGAGGACGAAGCCGCTGGATTACATATTGTTCTTCGGTTTCTTTATCTTTTTTATCATGAATACTGAAACTTTATCGTTGTTTATTTATTTTACTATGTCTAGCTAATTATGTAGCTAGGTTTTAGGGATTGGAACCTATGGATTTTAATATATGAGTTGATTACTTTTTCTTCCTACTCTCTCTCGGGATTTGATTTCTGTGATTTATTTTATATCTTGTATGAATGCTTGATCACCATTTATGCATGCTAGTCGTTAATCTGAAGTACTGACTAGAGAATGATTAATGAAGGAAAGATAGAAATCAGATTATGTGTGTGACACCCGGTCGTTTTGCGCTCAAAATGAATTTGTATGCTCCTGTGCTCATAGCGAGCGTAGCTAGCTATGAGTAAGGGTTGATTCCACAGAGAGCTGATTTCAGGTCACCAATCACAAAGGGGGATTTGGTATCGTGGTCACAACAACAGAATTTAAATTTGCAAAATAAACTAAATGGAATATCAAATAACAAAAGGTTCTGGGATTGAACTAGATTCCAATTTAACTCACACTCACTCGATCATGGGCACACAAATTTTCCTGTATGACTGAATCACCCAGTTATGGAGATCGGATTTCTCACTGCATCTCCTCATTCATCCTTTCGGTTTAGATTTAAAAGTAATTCCTCGTCAATTAAATCCATAACCTACTACCCACCTCTCAGTTCCCCTAAGAGATGTAAATGATAGGAATCATTGTGCCTCTAGATGAACCCAAGTTTGTTGTGTTTACTGATTCCTCGTGTGCCCACAACAACCCACCAAGTTCCCAACTACTATTGAATTAACACACAGTCACGATTCATTAATTCATTTAGCTTTAGAATGCCCATTACAACTAAATAGTGATCAGCCACATTAGTCATATTAAACACGCTTTTTTCTAGCATAGGAACAAAACTTGGCAGAAGCTCATTCATACAGTAAAATGCCTACATGGCCTCACCAGTTTTAAGTGTGTGTTAAATCTTCATCTTTGTTCAACCCGAAATATAAATCTAGCTACTCATGCTAGATGGAATTATAAAGACATAAAATAAAGACATGGTAATTAGGAAAAACTTACTGGAATTGAATTAAAACTCGTCCAAAACCAACGCCGAACGTAAAAAACATTAAATATAAATCCTAATCCTTGTGGTTAAGGCCCCAGATTGCCTTGCTGCCGAAGCAGCGCTGAAACTAGACTATGTGCGTAAATAAAACTACATAAACTATAAGGTGCGAAGTTGTCTTTGTTCTAACAATCAAACTAGTATTTAAAAGAGTACAAAGATCAAAATAAGAATCCCAAAAAAGGGGTCTTCAATATCTACCAAATTTGATGTGCCCTACTGGGCTCTCTCTAGATAAAGAAACTTCCTTATCTACTGAATCTCTTATGCCCGCTGGACTCTAATCGGATAAGGAAACTCCCTTATGTGGTTGAATGAATCCTAATATTCTAGGAATCTCTTCCTTATCTTCCAAATTGCTGCCCAAGAGTCCATCTACGGACAACCTTTCTTCCTTCATTCAGATTTCAGTTCTAATCCAGCTTTAGTGCCAACTTTATCTTTAACTCTATCTTTTTTCAACAGAATCCCGCTTTTTTCTCGAGTGCCCCTCTTCACCGCCTCTTCTGAATCTGCGCGAGTACTGTGGGCACGACATCTTCTGCTCATGTCGATTTTTATCTGATATGCCCATTTCATCCATTTCAGTTAAATTGAAGGCCAAAATGCATCTTTTGCCAAATTCGACTCATATAATGCCCAAACCACTTTCCTGGTTCTTTTTCGATACAAAGACACTAAAAAGGACATTTAGAGTGACTAAAATGCCCAAAAAAAATGAAATAAATGGACTTATCAGTATGCTTGGAAGGACCGACCAAGTGAACAAGTATCACATAGGGTTGAATAGATCTTCATGTGCTAGATTTGGAGTAATGACATGTGTGAAGAACGACCGCAGTGAAGTGTATGCTCATTATATCTATGTTATGGTATATGCCTTAAAGCAGGAGCCTGATATCATACTAGTGATCCCCACCATTGATAGATTAAAGACAAATAGTCAGGTTGAGAGAATCAATAAATATTGTTAAATGATATAGTAAATCCATTTTCCCTAAAGCTTAGTATTTTCTCATTCTTGTTTATTTCAGTATTTTATTGTTTTGTGTCTTTATTTTTATGCTTGTTATTTTTATTCCTCTTTATCTGTTTATCATATGTCAAGATATTAATTGGGTATATATGAATAAGAATGAGTAAATACAGTTTTTGTGGGATACGATACTCTTACTCACTAAGATATTACAATAACGCCATGCACTTATGGTATGATTATTTGTTAATAAATAGCGTGTCACTTATCGACTCTTCTTGAGTAGACGACAACTCTCTTATCTTCTCTCTGGTGTATTCTAAGTGTAAAATTGTAGAATGGGGTGTCCTCTCCATCTCTGAGGCATGTATTGAAATGGAAGCTTTTATATGTAGGTTAAAAACCTTAAATTGGAGTGAAAAAATTGCATTCCCGCGGACCTACACACATGGGTCGACCGACCTGGTTAGGTCGACCCAGAGCCCTATTTTTACATAAGTTCGACCCAGCTCTTTGTAATTTACACTGGGCTGGGTCGACCCAAGCCACTTTCACATTGGGCTTCAGATTTATTCAAATTTTGATCATTTAATCCAGTCCATTAGGTTTTAATTAAGCTCAAAAGCCTAATTAAATTTCTCTTCGACTCCTCTTGTCCATATTCACTAGTTTTGCTTTAAATATGCAACAAAATCACAACAATTTCTGCAAAACTAGCTAACACATCAAAAACTCCAAATGATAACAATATAAGCTCAAAAGTTATATAAAATACACAACTTCATATAATAAATAGCATCAATTCATATCCAAAAATTGTGTAAAATACACCGCTATCAGTATTGTTGATAAGTATAATGCTCATTTAGTTGCCAAAGGCTTTAGACAAAAAGAGGAGTATGGTTTCTTCGATACCTACTCACCAGTAATGAGGATTACATCTATTTGGGTGCTTTTAGCGATTGCTGCTTTGCACAATCTTGAAATTCACCAAATGGATGTGAAGACTGCATTTCTGAATGGTGAGCTGAAAGATGAAATATACACGGAACAATTTGAAGGGTTTGTTTTATCGGGACAAGAGCGAAAGGTGTGTAAACTTGTTAGATCATTGTATCGTCTGAAACAAGTACCGATTCAGTGGCACTTGAAGTTTGATAGCACGATGTTATCAAATGGTTTCAAAATTAATGAGTGTGATAAGTGTGTGTACATAAAGATCAATTCTAATGGATATGTCATATTTTGTCTTTATGTAGATACCATGTAAATCATTGGCAGTAGCTACCAAATTATCGTTGAATTGAAATAGATGTTAAAACGGAATTCTAACATGAAAGATATGGGCTTAGCGGATGTGATTTGCAAAATCAAAATAGTTTGGACAAGTGATGGAATTATCTTAACACAATCTCATTATGTTAAGAAAGTGCTTAAGAAATTCAATGTTTTTGATAGTCCGTCGGCTAAGACTCCGTTGGAACTCAACATGTACTTGAGTAAAAATTGAGGAAAACCGGTAGCTCAAGAAGAGTATGTAAGGGTCATCAGGAGTTTGATATATATCACTAACTGCACTCGATCTGATCTTTTATGTTCTATGAATAAGTTGAGTCGGTACATGAACAATCCGAGCAAAGGCATTGGAAGGCTCTAATACGAGTTCAGAGATATTTAAAGTATACTCTAAACTTTGGGCTGCACTATACAAGGTTTCCTCCTACACTGGAAGGGTACATTGATGCGAATTGGATATCAGACATAAAAGACTCATTCTTAACTAGTAGATTTATCTTCACTGTCGGCGGTGGAGTAGTGTCGTGGCAATCCACGAAACATACCTGTATAGCCCATTCCACCATGGAATCTGAGTTCATTACTTTGGATAAAGTTTGTGAAGAAGCAAAATAACTTCGCAACTTTCTAGAGAACATTTCATGCTGGAAAATACCAGTGTCGTCAGTGATGATTCACTGTGATAGCCAAGAGACTATGGGGAGGGCATATACTGCTATATATAACGGTAAGTCTCAACACATACGTCAGAGACATAACACCGTGAGGTATATGATCTCAAGTGGGGTTGTCTTAGTTGACTATGTGAAGTAAGTAGACAATCTAGCGTGTCCGCTAACTAAAGGGTTAAATCAAGATCAAATGAATAGGTTGCTAGAGGTAATGGGTCTAAAATCCATAATTTGAGAATGATTGTAGTAGTAACTCAACCATGATGACTGGAGATCCTAAGAACTTAGTTCAATTGGAAAACTACGCTACAAATGTTGGGTTGGTAGTACTTGGAAGGTTTATATCTTAACCTTTCCCTCATGAACAAACCAAGTGTATGTCTGTCACTGTGGTGAGGCTAATTCTTATGACTTTTAATGATTTATAAACCTAAGTGAGGTAGAGTATAGCAGGATACTCAAGAAAAAGAGATCACCTATGTAAGTGAGAAGTGAGGCCGCTTCTAGTGATATTTATGAATTCAAAGAGGTTGCTCATGGCCCAAAACGGACATAAACGTGAGAATAGATAATGTTTGAGATATTGTTGTATCAATCCTATTGTCTCGGTATACACTAAGGATGAATAGTTCAAGGCATCGCATCCACTAATCAGCTAGTATACCTGATAATGTTGAAAGATGGAAGGTGTAAAGTCACAAGCTATCTATCCTATTGCAGTTGTGTCTCTTGAGGACAGGTTGTTTGTTTGCATTCATACATGCACTATTTCTAGTCATGCTGTGGATTTTTGGAAAATTAGATATAATAAATTGAGTCATGACTCATTTTATCCGATTTTTGATGACCAAGTTATTTAATTTTGGAGAAAATAAATAGAGTATGATTGTTCTATATTTGTAGTAGATAATCGTAGCATTTTTATTTTCTCAAATCTGATTTTTGATGAGTGAGAAATTATTTATTGAAATCGGTTACACGATTGAGCATTTATGGTGTGTGTGAAAATGTTCTTTAAGGAAAATTTAATGATCTCACATTGATTTCTTAACCTAGTTAAGAAGTGTATTTAAGCTTATTAACACTTAAGTGTAATATCTAAAGTGCACAAAGATGTGGGTCTTGAGCCTACGCGCGCGTGCCAGTGCTCGTGCTCAGCTCGTCTCGTCATTGATTTGTGTCTGCTCCCAGGAGCCTTACAAAAATTGTGGTGCTATTTCCAGAAGGACAAAAGCCATTTCATCTTTGAGAGACAAAACAGCAAATCATGAGTACTAGCCGGGGCATATTTGTCTTGTAGATAGAGGTCCCCTCGACTCGACTTACCAGAAATGAAGTTTGTTTAATTTGATTCGATTCAGTTTCTTGTATTTGTTTTTCTACTCCATTTCTATTTCTTGTACTCTTCAGATTATTTTAAACCCAGACGAAGTATAATTGTACACTACACTCAACGATGGAAAGAAATTTGATACATATAAAGTAACCAACGCAGCCCGAGCCTCACGTGAAAGTTTATCAAACCTTTACATTTCGGATTCATGCCCATATTCTCTCTTACCAAATGCAATTCTGCATATTAGACTGCAAGCAAGAGACGTGGCAATCTTACTCAAATTCACAATTACTCGATGATTAAAAGAAGTGTGGGAGGAGCTCAAAATCTTCACAATCATACGTGAGACTTCTTCTTCACGAATGTAATAAAAGGATTGAATCTTTTTCACACTGAGGAGATGAATGATTGTAATTTTTCTCATCTCCCTCCAGAGATCACCGTACAATGAAAATGCTATATCGGAGCTGTTGTAAGAGAGTTTGTGCTGTTCGAGAAGCTTTGGCCTGCTACAGATCCAAAATCTTGCGTTTTGAGCACTTCTTTCACCAATTTTGCTGAAGAAATTAGAATAACTAGGACATAACCGAATTTCATTTGCAAAATTGGACCATATTTCATTGAAAGTCTCCATAAATAGAAATGTAGAGTTCTGGCGTTGCCTAATTGATGGAGATTTTCAATCAAAGGCATGCCCGGAGGGCCAAGTGGAACAAGAGTTTTTGTTGCATTTCTTTTCGATCTTTCGGCGAAGGTATATCAATATTAGTGGAAGAGCTATAGAAAATAAGAGTAGACCACTACTAAAAAAACGTAGATACATAACACTAAATACATAATGATTTTAACCTAAAACCGTTACGAACTGTGTATATGTAACGGTTTTTAAAAAAACCATTATGAACTGTGTATATGTAATAGTTTTTGTTACGTATGTGCATGTGAACACTTATATATGTAACGGTTATCATTAAACCGTTATGTATGTGTGTAGTATACATAATGGTATTTATAGTACCGTTACCTATGTGCGTGTCGTACGGAGACTATAGATAACGGTTTTTGTGAAACCGTTATGTATGTGCGTGTTTTATTTAATAATGGTTAGTTACCGTTAAATATGGCCTTTTTATTTTGTAATGGTTTATTAAGAAGCGTTATATATGGATGCAACACGGAATATATTACAGTTTATGAAAACCATTATATATAAATATATATTTTATTCCAAAATAAAAAATTAAAAAAATTAAAATAAGATAGACCTCTCATTTGAAATTATATAAGATAGACTAACCAAGTGAACTACTTGTATGTAATGGAAAAGTAGTTTGTTTGTGAATATTTGCAAACATATTTATTTATAATATAATACACTCAAATTATATCTAAGTGTTCAAATTCACCAAATCTCACTCATCTCCCTCGTGAAGTCTCTCACCCGTCAGAACCCTAAAACCCTAGTAGCAGCATCACTGGCGTCGTACCTCTCTCCAACACCGGAGACCACATCAATGCCATGGACTCCTCAGCGTCGTGACTGCCGGCAACCCTAAAAGCCCTCTCAACTCAAGCTTTAATTATCTTCCCTCACTCGCTGACCGACCAGGTGTAACTCTCTCTCTCTCTCTCTCTCTCTTATATTCTGATTTTCGTTTTGAAACCAATAGGCAGAGGGGGTATTAGATATGTTGTATGTGACAGAGTGTGCGATGGTGTAACGAGGAGAAAATCAACAAGATAAGAGTAACCGCCCTATCGAATAGAGCAGGATGAACCGCCGCGGCGCTGTCGCCGTCTGTTCACCCTCAGTATGTATTGATTAGGGCTTAATTACTAAATGCATCTCACCTTTCACAGTTTCTTTCATGCCTGTCAATTTCTAGGTTGTACTTCAGAGAAATTGTTTGACTCAGTATGTTAAAAAAATGATAATTAATTTGCAATTAAATTCAACTATCTATTGCATGTAAACTGAAGTGCTATTATCATCAATCTTGATGTGAAACCTGTTATTTTTCTGTTGAAGAATTTGACTGTGTTGATACCGATTGGTAGTGTATCATAGATTTAGGGATATTTGTTTAAATCGTGTATTTGGAGTTTTTGTCTTTCTTGCAGGATAAAATCTGTTGAGAGAAAATAGGAGCATGTGGGATTTGACCAAGTCCAAAGATCTGCTGAAGCCACGGTTGTTCCGGAAGTTGCGCCGAAAATGTAGGAGTGGAGATCTTGGAGATCATGGCTTAGTGGATCGGTTGCTTTGAGTGGGGATCAAGCAACGAGCTGTGTATATATAGGGTTCAGATAGTTAGTGTTAGATACGAGTTTTTTTAATAGAGCTTTTCAGATATTGTAAAGTTTTGAGTTCTCGTATTTATCCGTTTCTACTAGATATAGTTAAGACAACTTTAGTCCCAACCTTCTGTGAAAGAAGAGATAAAGTGTCTTAATATTTAGTAAGAGTTTATCTGGTAGTGTTTTTGTAATTCACATATTTTATATAGTGAAGATTTCGCCCTAAGGCACTTCGCGAGATTACATAAATATAATCTCGTGAAAATTCCAATCCATTGTTTCTGTTTTAAATTTCCGCTGTGTATGCAAAGTTGTCTCAACTTTATACACAACTTTATACACAACTCTTTCAAAACCGAGAGTTCGGTTTCTTCAATTGGCATCGAGAGCAGACACTTGATACACTAATTGGTGATCCTGTTTTCGTAAGCACAATGGATTGCACGAACCCGCTGTTCAACAAACCTCCCGTTCTAGATGGCATGAACTATTCCTTTTGGAAAGTTCGGATGAGATCATGCATCAAGTCGATTGATGCAAGAGCATGGAATGCGGTTCAAAAAGGATGGACACACCCCAAGACCGTGGATGCTGAAGGAGATACATGTCGTACACCACAGTCAGAATGGACCAGAGAGCAAAATGAAGAAGCCACCTTGAATGACAAGGCGCTCAACGCGTTCAATCCTCCCCAGACGTTCAGATGTGCAAACTTATAAGGAATTGTGAGACGGCTAAGGAAGCTTGGGATATACTCCAGCAGTATTGCGAAGGTGATGTTGGAATTAAAGAATCAAGGCATCGGATTCTCACCACAAAGTTTGAAAACATGAAGATGGAGGATGATGAGTCCGTAGGAGACTACTGCAACAAACTACTGGAGATTACCAACGAGTGCAATGATTTGGGTGATCCAATTACTAATAAGAGGTTAGTTTCAAAAACTTTGAGGACTCTAACTTCTCGTTTTGACATGAAAGTGGTTGCAATTGATACTGCTACAACTACTGGAGCTCTAGATTTCACCAAACTGATGAATGATCTGAAGACATTCAAGATGGAACTAAATGAAAAGGGTGGACAGAAGAAGAAGGGAATCGCCTTGACTGTCGGGACAACTTCAAAGACAACTTCTAAGACAACTTCGGCTTATGTTGAAGAAGAAGATGAAGATCTTGAAGAAATCACTGAGAAGGATCCAAATTATGCTCTTCTCACCCGAAGAGTTAATTCTCTCATTCGAGCCAACAAAGGAAAACAACAAGTGGGAGGTAGAGAACAGCGAAAGCCTCGAAATGATGCCTCCGGATCTTTGGTTCTCTATGACAGGCTTATCACACCAGGAAAGGAACCAAAAATCATTAGGCGTGCTGCATCTGATCACTTTCGACCTAAGGAAGTGACGGACTTCTCTACAGTTCAATGCTATGAATGCAAGGGCTTCGGACACTTTGCCAACGAGTGTCCCAACACATTTCGCAAACTGGGAAAGCATGTCAACTTTCTATCCCTTAGCGATAGTGAGCTTGACACCTCAGGGATTTATATAGAGGAGATTCCTAATGATCCACCAACTGAGCAGGCAGCCTTAACTGCAGTATGTGTTGAAGAGGACAAGTCAAACTACACCGAAGTTGAGATAACTTCAGATAGGTATGATGAGTCCTACTATAACACTCTTTTCTGTTTCAACACTGTTGTGTCCACTACAGAAAATGAGAAAGAAGTCACGGAAGAGGAAACTTTGGAGTTACTAATAAAAATGCAGGAACTTTACAAGGAACTGTACGTCAAATGGTCCAAACAGTGCAAAGTGGTGGATTCACTAACTGAGGAAGTTTCTGTGCAAAAGGCCTCACTACAAAAGCTGGAAGTCATGCTGACAAAGAAGGATGCTGAGTTGGACAACATGAGAATTAAACTCAATCATGCTGATGAAAATTTTAAAAGACTCAACACGGGAACCTCAAAACTAGATGAAGTTCTGTCTCAAACTCAGATAACTTCACATGGCCTTGGGTATGATTCGAGTGTAAGACCAGCCTTCACTCAGATTTTGTCTACTCATGGCAAACCATTTGTGAAAGCTAAGGAAGTTCCCACAACTTCGTCAGCAAAGAAAAAACGTAGGAGGTACATTTGTCACTTCTGTTTTCTTCCTGGACACATTAAGCCCTTCTGTCATAAGTTTTTGCAGGAACACCATAAGGAGATGCATCTGAAGAACCAAGCATCAAATCCTATCCTCTCAAACAAAGGTGACAAGTCCAAGAAACTGGTATGGAGACCCAAAGTTACGCCAACAGTTACCTGCCAAGTGGTCTTCACTGCATCGACAGATAATGACTCGACCACATGGTACTTTGATAGTAGATGCTCACGTCACATGACAGGCTCCAGATGTTATCTATCAAACTATCAAAGAATCAATGGCAGTGAAGTAACTTTTGGAGGAGGGTCAAATGGCAAGATTGTTGGACGAGGAACCTTGGACAGTCCTGGACTTTCAAAGCTGGCCAATGTATCACATGTTGAAGGGCTGACTACAAATCTCATTAGCATTAGTCAACTATGTGATGACAACTTCAGTGTCATCTTTGATAAAGAAAGGTGCACTATGATGGACAGCAACAGAAATCATGTGATCTCAGGGGTAAGGTCTTCCAATAATATTTATGAGACTAGCAAGAACAGTTGTCTAAGTGCGCAGGTAAATGAAGTGCAGCTTTGGCACCAAAAATTGGGACACACCAACTTCCGCAATATGAAGAATCTTCAAAGACTAAATGCTGTTCTAGGAGTTCCCAAGTTGAACATTTCAAGTTCTAGCCTTTGTGGAGATTGTCGAAAAGGAAAACAAGTCAAAGCGTCGCACCCAGTTGTGACAACTTCTGAGAGACCTTTCACAACTTAAAGCTGCTTCGAACTACTTCATATGGATCTTATGGGACCAGCTGAAGTTGAAAGTCTTGCAGGTAAATGGTATTCCTTTGTGATTATAGATGATCTATCTAGGTATACTTGGGTAAAATTTTTGAGAAACAAGGGTGAAACATATGATTCCTTCTTGGAGTTGTATGCCACGATCAAAATTTTTTACCATGCTTGTGTCAAGAGACTAAGATCGGATCATGGGAGGGAGTTTGAGAATATTCAACTCCTCAACTTTTGCACGAAGGAAGGAATTCATCACGAGTACTCATCTCCAAAGACACCCCAACAAAACGGTGTGGCCAAGCGAAAGAAGAGAACCCTACAAGAGATGGCCACGGTGATGCTGCATTCAAAGAAGTTGGCTAAACGGTTTTGGGCTGAAGCTTTAAACACTGCATGTCATGTAAGCAACCGAGTGAACTTAAGAACCGGAGCCACCATGACGTCATATGAGATTCTTAATGGTAAAAAACCCAACCTTAAATATCTGCATGTCTTTGGTTGTGTTTGTTATATTTTGAATGATAGGGACTATTTATACAAGTTTGACCCTAAAAGTGACAAATGTGTGTTCATTGGTTACTCTCTCAACAGTCATGCTTACCGTGTGTATAACCTCAGGACCAAAACTGTAATGGAGAGTGTGAATGTAAGGTTTGATGATTTGACTAGGCTGTATACTCCTACTGATGATACTGACAGTGTTATTGAGATACAGGGAAGTACTGATGCCGCTGATGCAGAACAAGTTGACCCAAAAGTGGAGCCCACTTTAGTGACAAACAAGGATACACCCTCCGATGAGCCTGACTCGGATGCTGATCTTGATGATTCAGCAATCCTAGAAGTTATACAAAACAGTGTTCGTCGAGATCCTCCCAAGAGAATTCGCAAAGATCATCCAATCGACCAAGTCATTGGAGATGTTCACGAAGGGTCCGAACTAGAGGTAACACTGTTGTTAACTACAAGGAAATGGTAAGGATGCTGTGTTTGTCATGTGTCATCAATGAAGTTGGGACAATTGTGTTCCTGTCTTTGATTGAACCTAGGAATATAACTGAAGCCTTAAAAGATGAGTTTTGGATTAGTGCAATGCAGGCCGAATTACTTGAATTTGTGAGAAACAAAGTCTGGACACTAGTGCCCAGACCTTCTGGAGTTAATGTGATCGGGACTAAGTGGATATTCAAAAATAAAACTAATGAGTTTGAAAACATCATTAGAAATAAGGCTCGCTTAGTTGCCCAAGGATACACTCAAGTAGAAGGCATAGACTATGATGAAACTTTTGCTCCAGTTGCACGAATAGAGTCAATCAGGCTTTTGTTTGCTATTGCATGTTATCTTAACATCACTCTTCACCAGATGGATGTTAAGGCAACTTTTCTCAATGGAATCTTGGAAGAGGAGGCATATGTGGAACAACCCAAAGGATTCGAAGATCCTTCAAAGTCCGATCATGTGTACAAACTACACAAGGCTTTATATGGACTAAAGCAAGCTCCTAGAGCTTGGTATAGTCGTTTGACCGAATTTTTGCTTGATTTTAGTTTTTACAGGGGACATGCGGATAGGACACTTTTTCTCAAAAATGAAAACAACTTTCTAACCATAGCTCAAATTTATGTCGATGACATAGTGTTTGGGTCAACGAGTGAGAAAGCCTTGAAGGAATTTGTGGAAGCCATGTCAACCTCCTTCGAGATGAGCATGGTTGGGGAACTTAGCAACTTCCTCAGCCTTCAAGTCAACCAAAAAGAAAATGGAGTGTTCGTCTCACGGACGAAATATGCAAAGAACCTTGTGAAGAAGTTTGGTCTAGAAAGTGCAAAACACATGAGAACCCCTATGAGCACAACTGAGAAACTGTCAAAGGATGCAGTTGGGCCTCAAGTTGACCCAACGTTGTACAGATCGATGATCGAAAGTCTTTTGTATCTGACTGCAAGCAGGCCAGATATAATGTACAGTGTTTGTGCATGTGCTCGATTCCAATCCTGTCCAAAGGAAGAACACCTGAAAGCTGTCAGGAGGATCATTCGATATGTTGTTGGCACTTGTGAACTGGGACTTTGGTTCACAAAGGACACAACTTCAGATCTTGTGGGGTACAGTGATGCTGACTGGGCTGGAGAAACTGATGATCAAAGAAGCACAAGTGGAGGATGTTGTTACCTAGGCAACAATCTCATCTCCTGGCATAGCAAAAAGCAAAACTGCATTTCTTTATCCACAGCTGAGTCGGAGTATGTAGCAGCTGGAAGTTGTGCAACACAACTGATTTGGTTGAAGTCAATGTTGGATGACTATGGTTTGGAGAGCAATCCCTAGTGATGCTTTGCGACAATACAAGCGCAATCAACCTTGCAAAGAATCCCGTCCACCACTCAAAGTCCGAACACATCCACTTAAGGTATCACTTTATTAGAGATTTAGTCGAAAAGAAGTTATTAAAGTTAGAGTACATTAGTACAGATTCTCAACTGGCTGACATGTTCACAAAAGCTCTTAGCTATGAGAGATTCTCATCTTTGAGAAAATCTCTTGGCTTATGTTCTATATGAGTTCAAAAGTTGAATCAACTGTTGTCATAACTTTTGATATATCATAGTTGATTGTGAAGTTGAGCAGATTCGAGGATGTAAAAGCCTGTAAAAGGTGAAATCATGATCGTTCTAAAAAAAACCATATAACTGGGTCAAAGACCTCAGATAAGTGGTTTGTATGAGATTCTCTTGATTATACATCTATTCATCATCTGCTCTCTTCTTGAAAAGTCTTCTATGATGTGTCAAAAGTGTTCTGAATATTTCATCCTCTATGATAACAGTTGTTCAAAAATAAAAAAAAATAAATAATTTTTTTTTTGAAAGTTAGTTGAGTGAATCCAGAAGTTTATCCTACTCTATCTTTAATTTCATCTTTGACTATATCTTTAATGTATTGATCCCTATTTTTGTGGCGGGACGAATCTGTTTGTTAGTCTACCCATTTAAATTTCCCATCTCTATTCTTCTCCCCTAAGTCTGATAAAACCAATCCTTGCTCCACTATTCACAAAACCCTTACTTTTCCACCCCTTCATCTTCCAAAATCTCTCGCTCTCTCTCTCCCGAACTTTCTCCAAAATGACGCCGGAAAAAATGAAGCAGTTGGAGGAATTCATGGCGGACCCCGAAGCTTCCGCTTACCTCCGCCACCTCTCGACGTTTCCGCCGCAACCATCTCCTCCCCGTCCTTTCACACCCAACCCTTTCCGTCTCCTATCACCGGACACCACCCCTCTTCTCCAACCCAGCATCTTGCTCTCGGCTTCACGAGGGAATGCACCAATGGAGATCTCTCCTGAGGTGGGAAGCTCGGAGATTCAGTCTCAACCGCTTCCTCTTCCGGCACCGACTTCAATGCCGCCCTCTGTCCTGCCTCCGACGGCTGAGCAGACAATTATTGTTGCTCCAAGCGGCATAGTGATGCCATCGTTCGACTTTTCGGAGCTCGACACTCCAATTGTTGCCGAAGACCAAGAGGACCCAGTCCATCCATCTGAGGAAGCCGCTCAATAAGAAGGTAGCCCTATTCCCGTCCCGTTCTCCTCTGCCGAGCTGAAGTCACAGTCAGAGGTCATCCCATCTCCGACCCCTTCACCTCCGATGAAGAAGCCCTCCAAAACACCTAGGGTTCCTCCCGCTCGATGTTCCAAGCATGTCTCTCGACTAAGCCGTCCCTCTCAGGTTCCCGAGGAACCGATCCACATCGACAGTGATGTCGAGGGTGAGGATCAATTGGGCGCTTCCTCCGATGACTCTGCTGAGAAATCATTCTCTCACCAACTCTCAGAAGCCGATGAGGACGAAGAGCTTGAAGAGGAGGTTGTTGCCTCTCGAAAAGGGAAGAGAAAAATGCCTTCCTCATCGCCGTTGAAGTCGAAAGGCAAGTCAGTCAAGAAGGTCAAACGAGAAGCTTCTCCAACCGAGGCCGACACCGACTCCGACTCCGAGCTTGAGGTAATTAAGGCTTTGAATGAATGCTTTTACAATGAGGCTGCTAAGAAGAATTGGGATAGCTTTAGGAAAAGGGAGTTCATTAATGATAGGGCAGTTGATTTGAAGGATTTTGCACAATATAATTTGCTTGATTTTCTGCGTAAAAGGAAAGTTTTGAGAAGTGTCACTTATGTGAAACCCTATGTTGCTGAGATTGTGAAGCAATTTTATTCCAATCTGCCTGTTGATTTTGCTAACCCCTCCTCCAAGATGTTTGGAAAAGTTTATGTCCGTGGGAAGATTTTCTCTTTCACTCCCTCTCACATTAACAAATTTCTAGCTGCTCCAAATATTATTGAGTCTAATGTTGAGATTGATGAGGAGCTAGAGGTTGAGATGGAGAATGTGCTTACGGGTGGCCGTGCAGATGTGTGGACAGTAAACAAAAGGCCTAACCCCATAGCTTCGGTCCTCACTTCCCTTTTCTCAACTTTGCACAAGATTTTCGTGTCAAATTGGATCCCTACATCCAATACCACAGTTGTGCTGTTTGAGCATGTGTGCCTACTCTACAAAGTGTTCAAGGAAGAGAAGTTCAACTTGGGCACCCACATTTTTAATGCTGTTGCTGAGGTTGCTGTGGCCAAGTCCACTAAAAAGTTGATCGTACCTTCTCTCATCTATAGCATGCTTGTTGAGCAAGGGTTGAAGCCGAAGAAGAAAGATATCCTCACATCCAAGCTCCCTCTCCAAACTGTGCAACCTGCCTTCTTGAGTGAGAAAAGGCACAGAGATCTCCCGTGGATTGATGCCTCAACTGAAGAGGATCCCTCGGTCGAGTTAATGTGTTCTCTACCTATTTTTGTTTTGCAGGAGCAAATAGCCTTCTTCTCCTCGCAGATTGCTATCCCTGAAGGGCAACGAAGGGTGTTTCAACGACTTGTTTCTTCCCAAAAAGGGGGAGAAGGCCCTAGCCGTCGCCACGGACCAAGTGATGAGGAAGATGAAGATGAGGAGTGAGGGGGAGAAGCATGAAGAAGAAGAAGACTACAGTGTGTTGCAATATTTTGATGATGTTGTTGGATGAAACAAACAACTATTTTATTTATTGCACAACTTTATGAACAACTTTTATTTTTCTGCCTAACTCTTATATATTTTTGATTGCATATAGATATGTATGCATTTGCTGTGAATATATTATGGTTATGGTTGTTTTATGTGTTGTGATGATATTGTGGAGAGCAACTATTTAGCTAACATTTCTATAATCTTTTCATGGTTATTGTGATTTGATTGTGTTGCTTCATGGGGAGTAATTGTAACTCTTGGTTTTTGTTTGGTTTTGGGAAGAAAGCCAAAAAAGGGGGAGATTGTTGATACCGATTGGTAGTGTATCATAGATTTAGAGATATTTGTTTAAATCGTGTATTTGGAGTTTTTGTCTTTCTTGCAGGATAAAATCTGTTGAGAGAAAATAGGAGTACGTAATATGAAATTTGCCCAAAATTTAACACAAATTTTCAAAGTAAGCAACTAAAACACTAATTTTTAACCTGGGTCACTATAAAAAAAAGGCGATTTTACGACGGATTTAACGATGGAATAAAATCCGTCGCTAGATTAACGACAAATTAACGACGGATTGCGATTGAGACGTTTAACGACGGATTTTTCCGTCTTTAACGTAACGACGGAAAAAATCCGTCGTTAAACATTGAATTTAATATTTTTAATTTTATTTTTTAATATAATGACGGACTAACGACGGATTTGTCCGTCGCTACGTTAAAGACGGAAAAATCCATCGTTAGAAATTAATTTTTTTAATTTTTAATTTTTTTTAATATTTTTTTAAATTTTACGACGGACTAACGATGGAATAATTCCGTCATTAATTTTTTTTAATTTTTTCCATTTTTTTAATTTTTTTTATTTTTATTTTTTTTTTAATTTTTAATTTTCCAATTAATACTTAATTTACGAATTTGAAATTAATTTTTTTAAAATTTTAATTTTTTATTTATTTTATTTTTTAATTTTTTAATATTTTATATTATTTTTTAATTTTTTTTTATTTTTCAATTATGAATCTGAATTTTTTTAATATTTTTATTTATTTTATTTTATTATCTTTATTTTTTAATTATTTTTAATATATTATATCTTTTGTTATATTTAAATTACTAATTTATGACTTTTTTTATAATTTTTTATTTTAATAATTTTTAGGACATTATATTATATAATTATTTAATTTGGAAATAAAAAATCAATGAAAATAGGTTTTGTGTGTATATATATATATATACTAGTTGTATATTTTAGCGTAAATACCTTCTAGCCTACTTGGTTAGAGCCTTAGGACATAAGGCCATTTTCTTTTTAAAAAATTGATAGTCGAGCCACAACGGGTTCGAAGAGACGAGCAAATTGGAAGTCAATTTATTTTACAAATATTTGAGGATGTTAAATAATACACAAGTTCAAAATTAATCTTTTAATTGATTGTTTTTAAAATTCATGTTAAATTTATAACTATACTCAAAATCCATGATTTCAAGTCAATTAACCGAAAATTCATATGTAAGTTGTAAGTTTTGAAATATTGATACAGGCCGAGACTCCGAGTAGTGCACATAGCCCATCGGTTTATTGGGCTAAAGAAATATAAGAGATTGGGAGAAATTTGTTGAACCCACCTCTGTGTATAAAAAACCTTTTAATTCTTCCATTAATTTATTTAATTTGTAAGCTTGATTAAAGAAAAGAGAATAGGAAATAATATACAGATACAAATCATAACATGGGGCAATCCATTTCTTTTATTGCAAATTGTGTTTCACCTTAGACAAAAAGTACACCAAATTGTGCTGATTTAATTAATTTTCTTCCAAATCAACTCCTTTGGAATAACTAGACCAACCACACTATAAGAAAAACAACCATATTCCAGCGAACACCCGACATGCCGGAAATTTATGTGTACACGGAAATAAATAGTATACGATTACTTAAGCAAGATTATGATCTAAGCCACATATTTTTTAGGTACAAGTAGAAGTGGATTTTTCTTATGCATTGTGAGTCCAGGTAGAGCTTCGAAATCGATATCTTTTGCCTGAATCCCTGGAGGCAGTTCCCAATTAAAAGAGTAGAGCAGATTTGCAAGTGTAACCTCCACATTTACAAGTCCCATAGGCATTCCGGGACACATTCTTCGGCCCGATCCAAACGGAATCACCCCGAAATCTTGCCCTTTCACGTCAATATTACTATTCAAGAATCTTTCAGGCACGAACTCTTCTGGATTTTTCCAGTACTCGGGATCTCTTGCCACCGCCCACGCATTTACATAAACCGCAGTTTTGGGTTGAATTTCGTAGCCCTCTAGACGGCATTTTTCGTTGGTTTCTCTTGGCACAAGCAGGGGAGCGGGAGGGTACAATCTAAAAGACTCATTTATGACTGCTTTTAGATAGGGAAGCTTTGCAATATCATCTTCGTCTACTTTACCTTTTTTGCCCACCATATTTCTGATTTCGGATTGTACCTTGTGCATCACTTTAGGTGCCTTGATCAAGTTTGTCATGGTCCAAACAGTTGCTGCGGCACTTGTATCCGTTGCAGCGATAAATATATTCTAAGAAAAATGCAAAAAGGTTAACGAGATGTCAGGATTCTCTATTCCACAACCATATTAGTTCTATTATTACATTATTTAAATAGAGAATATCCCTATTATGATAAGATTGAGTCTACTATACATAATACACTGTTTGTAAGTTTGAATGATGGGTGTAGAAAATTAAATGGAAACAATAAAAAGTCAAGATCAAGAAAACTAAAAAGGATTATTTTATGTCATACAATATATAAGAGCTCATGCGTGCCGGCATGGAATTCTTTTCCTTTCTTCTATTTTAATATACTATTGTTTATATCCTTTTGGTCAGCATTTCTTCTAATGCATTCACGCATAAAAACATTAATGATTAATACTGTATAACCAATTAATTTTAATAATGGTAACTTATTTCATTTAGTACCTTTTGTATCAATTATTGGTTAATTATTATCTCAAACATTTGGTCCACTTTTACATATATAATCAGATCATCTGATTAATTTTTTATGTTCTATTATCACAATTATTATTTGAATAGTAATTATATTATTACAGCATAAGCTATCCTAATAAACATTTATCAACAAATAATTGAAATAAAATATTTTTTAAAATTATAATTATGAAATAATCAAACCTAATAATGAATTATTAGCTAAATTTTGGAATTTAATACTAATAATTAAATATAAATTTAATAACTCATAATTAACAAATTGAAAATTAAAATAAACACAAAAAATTGAAAAAAAGAGAAAAAAAACTAATAAATTCGAAATTGGGATACCAAGTGGGACACAAGAAATGTAGTAGACCATATGATATATGCGTAGTTTTACAGCATATGCGTATAGTGATAGATATCATACCGTTAGTAGTGCTTTGATGTGAGTGGTGGTGAGGTCGATGGAGCTGGATTCATCATGTTTAAGCTTGATCAATATATCGAGAATATCATCTTCTTCATCAACATTTTTCACCCTTCTAGGATCAAGATGCTCGTCGATCATCTCCTGGTAGAACGAATCCAGATCGTTGAAATTCCTATCAAGGCGATCAAGGATTCCGGTCAATTTATCCACCCAACTAAACGCAGGAAAATAATCCGACACATAGAAGCCCGACAGCACGGCCTGAGCCTCCTTCAGAAGGTTCTCGAACCTTCTCATCTCCGGCCCATCTTCCTCATATCTCTTACCGAAAGCAATTCTGCTAATCAGAGTGCTTCCAAGAGCCGTCGCCATGTGACTCAAATTCACAGCACGACGGTTTGAAGAAGCGTGGGAGAAGCTCGAAATCTTTTCCATCATACGAGAGATTTCATCTTCTCGAATGGGACGAAAAGATTGAGTCTTCTTAAGGCTGAAGAGATGAATGGCTGTGATCTTCCTCACCTCCCTCCAGTACTCACCGTAGGGGGAAAACACCATGTCCGTACAGTTATAGCTCATTTTCCTTTGCCCTAGAAGGCTTGACCTCCCACAAAATGCTAAATCTTGTGTTTTCATTACTTCTTTCGCCAATTTTGGCGAAGAAATAATGATCATAGGCACATTGCCTATTTTCATTTGCATGATGGGGCCATATTTCTTGGACAGACGCCATAGATACACTGGTAGGTTGCTCGTCGAGGCGATTCCGAGGAGATTTCCGATCAATGGGAAGCCCGGAGGCCCCGGCGGTTCGAGGGTTTTTGGTTCATTTTTGCGTTTTTGGAGAAGGTATATCAAGATGATTGGCACTAGTATTGATAGTATTAGTATCATTTTGAGTGTAGGTGAAGGAAATAGAGTTTAGTTTGCCAAATCTTATAGGTATATGCTATTGAAAAGTAGGCAAAAAGGTCGCCGGCTTTTAGGATTTTTTTTTTTAAACTTGCAATTTAGAAAAACTTGCTACGTAGTAAAGTTGAATTCTAAAGTTACAAATTAAATACATTAGTCAAATAAAGTTTATTTGACTAGAAAAGCGGTATATATCTCCAATTAATTATACCCTAAATCACCAGGTTAATTTTTATGTTGTTTTTCAATCACTCCAATAGTGCATGTGCATAATTTTGGTGCTAGCTGAGTACTCAGTATCAATTTTTTTTTTAAATTTTAATTTTTTTACTTTAAGTATATATAAATGACATTATTATACTCGCTAGTTCTATGATATTATAAACCAACCGTAGGTATAATAATTTTTTATTACATAATTAGGTGTGAAACTGATAACACACACACACACACATATATATATATATATTAAATTAAATTATATTATTATTTATCAAGTTTCAACAATTAATTACCACTTCTTCTGCATATTGATAGTTATAATAATTATAAAATCATAAAAAATATTCTAGAAAATTTTGTTTTTGTTGTGACAATTGATCCAATCCATTGGAGTTGTCCAAGTAACTATACTATAATTCTCTACTATTCTTACTCCTTTAATTTTTAATAAAAAAAACCTGCGTAAATTGACCTGCGTTGCTCAAATATAATTATATAAATATAGGGATTAATTAGTCTCCTATTATTTTTTTAACATGTACTCTGCTGACTCGCTCATTTTCTTTAATATAGAGGGTAATTCGTTGACCGCAGCGGCACTGGGTAAATCCTACTCATGTATAATAGCCTGTAAACCACAAAAGAGAGGTAAACCGCACTTAATAAATCAGGTGTGACAGACAATGGTGGATCTAGAAACTTTTTTTTGGGAGGGTGGTGGGTCAGATTTACGACTGTCCTTGCTATCTATTTACATGCACGTCTAAGAAGGATAGTGGAGGTGAAGGATGGACAATTGTTAATATTCTTGCATTTAATTTATTTATTTATTTATTAAAGTATTAGTGAAACAGTGTCACTTCCATTTTTTTTCTTTAGTGAAATGAAATTATTTTAATTCGTCTTTCGGTCCTCTTTCCCAAGTTAAATAAAACAGAATATTGTTTATTAAAATAAATAATTAAAAATAACAACTAGAATAAAATAATTTTGAAATGAATTTTTCTAAACTTTTCATTAATTGAAATTAAATTGGTTACTCTTATCAATAAAATTTAGAATTATAAATTCTTACAAATCGTTTGATGTACAAAGTATAATTTGACATTTTTAAAAGTAATAAAATAATAATAAAAAAACTTCACAATATATATTTTTATAAAATAAGTTATGTGAATAATAAATATTAATAATTTAAAAAAAACTAAAATAAATAAATAAATTCAATTACAATTCACTATTAATTTAAAAGAGTCAAAATAATATGGTTTTTTAACCAGTCAAAAGATTAAAAACCTTTTTTTAGCCACTATTTTTTAAATATATTTATTTTGTCTAAAATTACTATGATACCATTATATAAATTTGAAAAAAAAAGATTAAACTAAAGAATATTATCTCTCTCTCTCCTCATTTCTCGCAAACACAGCCCCGCCGCCTCACTCATTTCCTCTTTCAATTTTTCCCATCTTCCTCCCTCTTTCCGGCAAAACACAGATCCGTCGCAGATAATTTTGAGATTCAAGTTTGATTTCCAGTTCAGGGTTGAAAGGATCTCGGCCGGCGTTGCCTTCAAAGAGGACACCGAACCTTTCTGCTTGATAGCTGTGTGTTTTACATAACTTTCAGATATGAATTGATGCTCTTTAGTATATGAAGTTGTGTATTTTATATAGTTTTAGTGCTTATATTGTGATCATTTGGAGTTTTTTATGTGTTTGCTAGTTTTACAGTAATTGTTGTGATTTGACTGCATATTTGAAGCAAAATGAGCAAATATGGTCAAGAGGAGTTGAAAAGGTGTCTAATTGGGCTCTTAGGCTTAATTAGATACTGTTTTGGAGTTAATGGATTTGATTAAATGATTAAAGCCCAAAGAAATTCGAAGTCCAGTGCAAAAAGGAGACCGGGTCGACCCGGAAAGCGTTGGTCGACCTAACCCAGTGTAAAATACAAAAGAGTAGGTCAACCCGACCCAAATCACCTGAATCGACCCTGTGTGTTGGTCCCGGTGCGAGTCTATGTTAGTTTAGAAGGGGGGTGAATAAACTGACTTCAAAAACTTAAACTGATTGCGGACTGTTTAGGGCCCTGACTCGCTTTCAATATTTTATTTGTGCATTATTCAGTTGAGAGAGAGAGAACTTAACTTAGAGCTTAGCTGATGAGCTGATCAGTTAGGACTGATAGCTTGAGAAGTCAGCTTAGCTTGTCAGTGCAGCTTGTGTGCTAGAGCGTGCAGTTGAAGAACATGTAAAGCTTAAAGCAATAAGTACAACACACATAAGACTTATAGAGGTTCGAAGCTTACTGCTTCTATGTCCTCTCTTCCTTCAGCAGAAGGGCAATCCACTATGCAAGAGTAAAGTTTTTTTATTACAATTACACAGTGAAGAAATTCTATTGGACCTGAAAATGGCACCCTTCAAACCGAGCGCGGCCTCCTTTCCAACTGTTGTTGTCCCGGAAGAATGGACCCGTCAGTACACGCTCCTCCTCAGCCAGTTTCTGGGTCGACAACTCACACTTACCGGTCCCAACTGCTCGCTGAGGCTTTAGGTGCTATTGTCCGTCTTTTCACGATTTTAGATCTCGCTCGATCTTCAATAGTACAGTCTTGAAACTGGTATCAACTGAAATGCTCCTTTGCGCGTCTGCGTCTGAGCTGGGTAGTTGATCTCTGAAGGACTGAACTGAGAAGTTTTGCTCTGGCTAGAATTCTCCATCAGCTAGCTGCTTGTTTGAGACTTGAAGCACGTCTTCTCAGTTAGAACTTTTCGTACTTAAGAGGTTTAAGCTTTGAGTTGTGGGGAGGGAGAAAAAAAAGCTCAATATCTGCAAGATAGCAAAAGTTAGATTGACGAAAGTCTTCATCAAAATTGTGTTCACTCTCTTTTTATAGATAAGTGATATTTTGACTGTTGTGATTGGTGAATCTGTTGAATTCACTGGTGGCAGTTTAATGTCTGTAGCTGTTTGAAACTTTAAATGAACTAGCCATTTGACTTTAATGACTTCTGCTCAAAGATCATCAGGATCTTTTCAAGATTTCCTGTCAAGATCTTCATTGACTTCTTGTCAGAGAGAGCAGGTATTTCGGCTATCAGTTTTGGACATTCAGCTGACGGGCTTTCAGCTATCTCAGCTTTCAGGTCTGAGATTGTCTAGTTGGCAGTTCCTCAGCTGCTTTAAGCTTCAGTTCTGGATCAGTCCAGTAAAGCTGCCTTGGCAACTTAGCTTTAAAAGCTTTCAGTTTTGGACTGCCAGTCTGCTGATCGTTTTAGCTTTTCTTTCATTGAACTGATCATAGGTCAGTTCAGTATTGGCTCAAAGCTCTTTGAGCTTTTCTTCCAGTTAAACTGATCTTTGATCAATTTTAGGATTGGCAGACTATTTCTTGATCAGTTTAGCTTCAGCTTTTAAAGCTGGCTCTGCTCTCATCAGTCTTTCTTGGCTTTCAACTAGATTGATGGTTACTCATCTGTGGATGCCTACTAATCTCTAGAGTTCTCTTCCCCCTCTAGCTCTTTAAGCTTTGAAGAGTTGACTTTGACTGGTCTGACCAAGACAACATTTAAGCTGGTTAATCATGCTTCATTACAACCGACTCTCATTTCAGCTTGACTTTGTCTGAAGTCTTACTTGATCATTACCCCTGATTTCCAGCTTCAAATAACCTGCAATTTTTCACAAGATCATCAAATATGTTTTGACATTTCATCAAAACCATCACTTGGATATTTCCAACAATTTTCCTAACAATTTCCCCCTTTTTAATGATATCAAAACCAGTTGGTTTGATGATGGAAAACTGTATAAGGTTATCTTTCATGAATGACCATCTGAGCTTGAACCAGTATTTGGTATCAAAGCTAAAATCAGACCATGTTCCTAAGAACAGTCTTAGATGCTTATAGCTTTTAAAAGTTTATAAGTTTCGACATTCATGAGTATTAAAGCTTTGACATAAGTATCAGAGCCCAAAAAATAGATGAGTATTAGAGCTTTAAACATAATTAACATTTGAGCTTAACAAGTTTTATCTTTCAGGCATTAGGGTTTTTGCTGTCAAAAGTTGCAGCTAAAGTGGCGTTAAGATGTTTTAATACTCGTTCGCATAGCTTGAAGAAGCTTCAAATGTTTCAGTTCTAAAGCAGCTCAATTTTGATTATCATGCAGATTTTGTTTAATTTCAGAGCACATTGAAAACACTAAGCTATTCAGAAGGATATATCAGCATGATCAGAATGTATTTGTATTATTAATAAGGAGGATGTTTAGAAACTGATTGAACAAAGAAGATGAAGAAATTTAAGGAAGTAACAGAGAGAGAGAATATCAAGAACTGATATTTTAACTTCCTTCTTCAGTTGGAACTATTCACTATTCAGTTCCTTCTTCTTTTGCTCGATTCTCCCTTCTCCCACTTACAGGAAGAGATGCCCGGTATACTATGGATACCCCAAAGTTGCTGTTGTTCTAGCTGGGCATTATCTCAGGTCTAAATGCCACTTTGAGCTTGCCATTGCTCAATTTGGACTTCCCCCCTGATGAATAGTTTTCCCCTGAAAGGTAGCTATAGCTTTCCTCTGAAGCTATACCTCTCTTTGTACTTCTCTTTGGATCTCATCCTAAAGAGTTTAATCACCTTGCTAGTTTCCATCATGTGTTGTTCCACATGTTTTTCCATCATCAGCATACACTTCCCCATTTTTGGCATCATCCAAAAGGGTAAGCTGATAGAAATCATGGTTTGGCAGTGACGACTGTGGCAGAAGAGAAAAAGAAGTGGCCAGCAAGTTTTCGGTGATGTGAAGAGCTTGGGATGCATGCATGAGAGTGGACAGCCATGCACAAGACTCCTCAATTGGCATCAGTTGGTCAAAATCAGGTAGAAAGAAGAGATCTTGGCCGGTGGTAGAAACTGATGCGAGTTCGAGAAGTGGCTCATCCGGGAGGGTGAAGAGGGGATCCTCTTGAAGAGGAATTGTAGATGAATTTGAGGGCTCATGGTTTGGATGGGTTGCATCATGAGGCACTGAGGTTTGAAACCTCTTAATCATGAAATCCATGATTTTAGGAAGAGATGAAGGTGAATTGAGTGGATAGCTCATCCAGCTCCGACTCTATTGTCTCTCTTCTATCCAATATGAGTACCCTCGATTGTCTGCCATGTGCAACATGGTGGCATGATCCACTTAGAATCTTTATAAGTGATACTGGAGATATCTTCGAAGATTCTCGAAAAGAAAGGGACTGAGATCCCTAATTTGACCAAAACAACTCTGCAGCTAATGGTCAAGGCTTGCATTGAAGCCTTCTTCTAGAAGTTCTGGGGCAGCGATGTGGGGAGGCTCACTGGTTGCAGGTGCAGTTGACTCATCACTGATAGAAGTGAAAGAGTCACTGTCAGTCGTAGACTAATCTGCATCAGCTAGAGGTTCAGCATCATGGAGCGACTGCTTTCCTTTTACTGAGCTGGGGTCCTCCGTTAGCTGAGTCTCGACTTCCTAGGGCGGCCAGTTATTCCACGGTACTTTCTGTGGATATAAACTGTAGGAAGCAGATCTCTTCTGGTGAGATTGAATCTACCAGGAACTGCTCCAAGTTTCTCCTCAAGGATGTGACTGAGTCGATTAGCAAATCCTAACTTAGCTTTAAAGGTACTAGAGGTTAGATCGATCTCAGCATGCCTCACATTCCTGCGAAGCTGAGCTAATATAAAGGATGTCCAATCAGCTTTGCATCCATAATATATGACGGCCATGAGGTGAGCGGTGTTATCATTGAACTGTGCGTTTGTGGTGCTATTAAGAAAAGTATGCATCACAATGTTCATGATCTGGACTATTGTCAGAAGAAGACTATCTTTCAAATTATTTGAAAAGTCTCGATGATTGACATATGGCAGTTTTCAGCCATTCCACATCTCTAACTTAGAAGGGAGTGTGAGTTCATATACCTGGTGACCTTTATCAGGGAGCTGGAACAGATGGGCTAACACATCTTTATCAATGGTGATAACTTGATCGTAGACAACAGAGATTATGTTGTCTCCTTTGATCTCTGCATTATAGTAGAACTCAACTACAAGCGGGAGATATGTCTTCTTGGGCTTAGTTGTCATAAACGACAAGAGCCCGCATGTCTTCAACAAGTGAAAGATCATGCTAGTCTTTTCTGGACCTATTCGACCTTGAAGATACTCGTGGTCCAGAAACTTATCCTTTCTGAGCTTCTGTATGAGAAGCTCAATATTCATCGAGTGAAATGGAAAAGCCATTTTTCGATGACAGAAGATATGAGCTAGAGGATAGCTTTGGATAAGTAAGAGAAGACAAGGAGAAGGAATGTGTTGAAAGTTCTATATTTCATTTTAACTTCTCTGCTGCTTATAAAGCAGTAATTTTGCATGCATTGACCATAGCAATCGAGTGCTTCTGGTTGATCAGTTATCTGATTTGATAGAAAGTTAACTGAGTTATTGATGTATGCATCTCAGCCGTCCACTTGGACTATTGCTTTTTTGATCAAGTGGCTGAGATCTGAGGGTTTTGAAAATCTGTGTAGTTGCCATAAATAGCAAAATATTTGCCAGAAGATTTGCTATTTATATCTCTCAGAAAAATTCATCTCTTTATACTTTAATGCTCAGTATAGAAACTTTAATGGCAACTCAGATGAATAGTAAGCTTATTTTGAAGTTATAACGGTAACTATTCAAAAAGAAGCTTTAAGGAATAGAGAGTAGAGAAGCTTATCAAGGAGGATTGATCATGCAGCTAGTGAGAGGCTGAAGCTTGCTTAAGGCGTCAGTTTCCTGCTTAACTAATGATACATCTTTTGAACTGATTTGATCAGTTTTGTTGATCAGCTGCTGATCGACTTTTCGTCAGTTTTCTCTTCTTGAGTGGTCGGATGGGGCTAGCTTCTCTGCATTCTCTGGAGCTGTTTGACTTTTTCTTTTTGGAAGCTGAACTGAGGATGTCCTTAAGAGGATCAGTTCTGGTTGTAGTCTCAGCTTACTGAAGTTGTTTAAGAGTAATTGCTAAGGTGGTCATCTTCAAGGTGGTCAGCTCTTTAATTCCTCTGCAGGATGAGTTGGACTAATGTTTCATCAGTTTTGCAGCTCTTGAGCAAGACTTGATAAGTGGAGTAACATAGCTTCGGGACAAGAGATCTGGTGACGTGGCAGTATCTTCATCATCATTGGCTCCTTTTTATCTACGGTGTTGACTCCTTGGGGTCACCATGAGTTCAATGTGAGATAGAGCTTGAACTATCTTTTCTGTGGCCCCCATAGCTTGTAGTGATGCCTCTTCTGTCTGAATTGGATCAAAATTTAGTTTTAGGCAACATTGATCGACTGAATTGTTGACAAACTGCTCTTCAGTTGCAACTTCTTGCGATCTCAAGTTGGCTTGAACATCAGCTAGCATTGTCTTAGCTGGAATGTTATTATCAAGTCAATGCTTCATAATCCGCTAGACTTGCACAATAGTTGGAGGAAATGGATTTGAAGCCCCAATCCATTTAATGCTCCAAGTCTCTTCACGTTGCCAAAAGCTCATGCCATGAAAGGTAGTTAGCAAGAAGTGTGGCTGGATTGGCATAGAATATCTCCAGTTATACCCGTAGAAGTACCGGTGCAGTTGTTTGAACAATTAGTTGTCTTGCTTGGCAACATAAGTGAAGTGAGTGAGAAGGAGATTTGTTACATCCTTTTGTGCACTCTGGACTATGTATTCGCCACTGTAGGAAGTGTGAATATTGTCTTCAGTCAGCTAAAGAGGAGGACAAGTTCTCCTGGAGTAGTCCGCTCCATAATTTGGATGAGGAATTCCAATGAATGGAATGAGCTCATCTGGATCAGTGCAGGGCTTGAAGTCAACTAATGATCCATTCTTGGAGTGTGGAGAATGAACTTCATTAGCAGTTGAGCTGCTTGAAGTTGTGTTGCCAGTTTTGGCTTTGGATCTTCTCTTTTTCTTGAGTGACTGAAGATGTGCTTTCCCTTTCTTGGGAATCCAATCGGACATGAGGACTGGCAGCGCGTCATCATTTGGAAGATTTAGCACATCTTCGAGGAGCTTGCTCATTCAAAGAACAAGTCCTACTTTGGACTCAAATTTCCCAGTCTTCTTTGAGTCGGCAGCTTTGATGACTTGATGCTTGAATTGGGAGAATACAAATTCTGCCCAATTTGCTTCCAATCCTTCAACAAGGTGTATCATTACCTTGTATCTTTCTTGAGTTAATTGACTCAAGCTTCTAATAGCGCCGAATATCATTTTGTCCGTCACATCGTGTATGACTCCATACTCATGCTTCAGATCAGTCTTAGCTGTAGTAAAACTGAATTGCTTGGTGCAAGTTGAAGCACGCCATTCTTTCTTGTATGGTTTAGCTGAATCCTTCAGATCTTGAAACCGGAAACCCTTTTTGGGAAGTTGAAAGATTTCTGCAATCTTTCTTTTAGTGATATGGAGTTTGTTTCCTTGAATCACTGAATGTATAAGCTTCCCATCTGCAGATACCTTTGCTTGAAGCAAGAACTCACCAACTAAGTTTTGTCTAAAGAATCTTGGAGGAGTTTCAAGGTAGTGCAGAATTCCAGTCTTGTGGAGA
Source organism: Perilla frutescens (assembly GCA_026008535.1). Classification (NCBI taxonomy): domain Eukaryota; kingdom Viridiplantae; phylum Streptophyta; class Magnoliopsida; order Lamiales; family Lamiaceae; genus Perilla; species Perilla frutescens. The sequence goes on along the minus strand of BRKX01000010.1, from coordinate 43,643,498 downwards.
TTGACCAGAAGAAATGGGTTGTTTGATTCTTTAAGAATCAATTGAAATTTCTGTCTTTCCAGAAATTTATCTCTCAACAAGTTCTCTTTGAAGGAGATGAGAGCTTTGAGTGATTCAGCCATTTTTGAAGAATTTTGGCTAATCTTGAATTGAAGCCTTTTTTTTTAGAGATTGAGAGAATACTCTTTCTGGAAGATAGTTTTTGAAAGAGTATATAAAAAAATTACTTCTTGTGTATTCTCTTAAAGTTTTTGAGCAAGAGGATTTATGAGTGAGAGGAATGACTCATAAATTTATGTTGGTTGAAAGAATTAAATAGCCCCTTGTCATTTTCCTTTGGCTTTTGATTTTTGGCTTCGGACCAATGGTCAAAAACAATTAATACTGACACAAGCATTTATTTGAGCCAAAAGATATTTTTACTAGAAAATTAAGAAATAGACTGATTTACAAGAAGTTATCCCAAGGAGTCTAGTCAGTTGACTACATAGGCCTTCAGGTTTTCTTGCGTTCAGTTTTTCTTTTTCTTTGATTTTCTGGAGCTGTCTGGAGTGCTTTCACTTGAAGAGTTTTCTTCTAAATCTTCATTTCCAGAGCACGTTTCCAGTTTCATGATAGAATCAGAGAGCAGCTTTATATGTTTCTTCATGCACTTGATCGGACTTTGAGTTGTGTTGAGGCTTTTCTCGATCACTGCCTTTTGTCTTGTTGGACTCGTAGCTGAGTTTCTTTTGTAGTTGGCTGATACGCTCCAGTCTGATGGTCGGTTTTCAGCTGATGCTCTGTAGTCTGTTTTCTTGCAGTTAGCTTTTCAACTGATTCAGACTGAATTGGAGACACATTTCTTTTGTCAGTTGGACTCTTCCTGGAGTCCCTTCTTCCATCATCCCTTTCTCCTGAGGACTTGTACTTTTCCAAAACAAGAAGAACATCATCTGAATCGGAGTTTGATTGAATTTCCGATTCTGCCATCTTGGCTTTCCCTTTTCCTCTTGTTATTGGAGCAGATGGGATCTGCTTTTGCCTCAGTTGTTGTTGTGGATCTCTGATTATCAGTGGTGGCATTGCTTCTTCTGCCACTTTTGGAACAAAATCATCAAAATCTACTAGCTGATGATTTGTTTCCTCCTCGATCAAGTCGAGAAGCATCTTTTCTAGGATGAAGCTGATTTTGTTGATGCAGTACATCTTTTGTGGAAAGCATAATCTACAATTTGTCTCTCTTTCCACGATGTCTACAAACCTCTTTAGCTGCTTAAAGAGAAATGATGACCAATCTATTCCTCTAATTTCCGAGATGGCGTTGCAAATTTTATATTTTTTTTTCAGACATCTCATTATGGCCTTCACATGATTCTATCATCATCTGTATGGCCACGACTGCTAGCACCTGAAATCCCTTTTAGAATTTGGACATCTGATGATTGATTTGGAAGTCTCTTGCTGCAGAATTCATTGCCCAATGGTTGAAGCAGGAACGGGCATTTACTGTCGTTTCTTCAAGATTCTCCCCTCCTTCTGGTAAATCAAAAATGTTTCTCAGTACTGAAGGGGTGATCAGGATCTGAGTACCCTTTACTTCACTGATAATTATCCAAGAGTCTTTCTCACTGAAGGAGTTGAGAAAGAACTCCACCACGGCTTCTGGATACACCTTAGTGGGAGTACTTTCGGTGAAGGTTTTTAGTTTTGCTGAATTAATCAGATTAAGAATCAATTCACATGTTCTTGAGAAGTTGGTGAATTGTATGTTGTTGGTTGGGCTTGGTATCTTGTCATGACCTAGATCCCTGCAGAAGAATCCTGAGTCTTCAACAGAAAGTCTGAAGTTTTGAGGTTTTCGATGGAGGTTGGATGAGTATTGGGCCATTTTGAGAAATAGATTTTTGGAGAGTTTTGAAAGGCTGAGTTGAATGAGAATTCTGGATGGATTTTGAGAGAAAGAGACTGAGTGCTTGAATTCTTTGGTCAGCTGTGTGGGTGATTTTGAGAAGAACCACTAACCTATATATAGACTTAAGCGAGCGGTGTATCCAACGATAAGAAGAATATGAGTTAAAATCAAAATTGAACGGTTTCGACTAATCTATCAATTTTAATTTTAGATTTATCTGTTGAGATTTAATGAGGTGAGAGAGAGTGGCTCCAACGGTAATATTAAGATGACACGTAATTTTACCGTTCAGTAATAAATTCAACTTTGAACTTATCTGATTATGGCTCTCCTTCAGTCTCCACGTGGCATTGAGCTACTGACATCATCAGTCGACCTTGTGACTGATGATCTTCTTGACTTGGAATGATCAGTTCCAGCTAGAGTTTCTTCAGTTGACTCCTTGTTTCGTCAGCTTAAGCTGTTCTTTCAGCTTTGCTCCGCCTAAGATTTTCAGCTGCTTCCTTCTGCTGAAGCTTTGTTTTCATCAGTCAGTTCTGGATTCAACTGCTCCCATCAGTTGAACATGACTGGTTGGGAATTGATGCCTTCTGCGATCAGTTTACTTATCTCCATCCTTCAGCTTCTGTTTAGCCTTTTCCATTTCTTCAGAACTGATTTGGTCTCATCAGTTTAAGCTTTAGAGCTTAACTAACTAATGCCATTTTGAGTCAGTTCTCATCTTCACCTGGAGTGTTCTTCTTTACTCATTCTCTTGGCTGATCATCATCCTTCTTTGAAGCTAGTTTGAGCAATCCCAGTTGGATGCACAATTCCACAAATCTAGCTTCTGGCAATGGCATGGTGAAGATATCGGCTATCTGCTTCTCCGTGTTGACATACTTGATGGATATGTCTTTCTTGTCGATGTGATCTCTGATGAAATGGTGCCTGATATAATTGTGCTTTGTCCTTGAATGCAATACTGGATTTTGAGATATTGCAATAGCACTATTGTTATCATAGTAGATTGGCACTTCTTCAGTCTCCACCTTGTAATCCTTTAGATGTTGCTTCATCCATAGGATTTGAGCACAGCAGCTTCCAACAGCTACTTATTCGGCTTCAGTTGTTGACGTGGCAACTGAGTGCTACTTCTTGCTAAACTAGGATATCAGTTTTTTCCCAAGAAACTGACATGTTCCACTGGTGCTTTTTCTGTCGATCTGGCATCCTCCGAAGTCTGAGTCTGAGTAGCCGATAAAACTCAAGCTTTCATCTCTGGGATACCATAACCCAAAATTTATAGTTTCTTTGAGGTATTTCATGATTCTCTTTGCTGCTTCAAGATAACTTTTCTTCAGGTTGGCTTGGAACCTTGCACATAGTCTGACTGAGTAGGAGATGTCTGGTTGGCTGGCGGTAAGATAGAGAAGGGATCCAATGATTCCTCTATAGTGCGTCTGGCTGACTGATTCTACTTCTTCATCAAGGGTCAGCTGCATTGATGTATTCATTGGAATTTTGAGAGTTTTTCCCTTATCAGTTCCAAACTTTTTGACAAGCTCTTTGGTATATTTGCGTAACTGATGAAGATTCCATCTTCCAGCTGCTTCACTTGGAGTCCTAGGAAGAATGTCATTTCTCCCATCATGCTCATCTCGAATTCGCTTTGCATCAGTTGAGCGAATTGAGTGCAGAGATCTTTACTCTTTGATCCAAAAATTATGTTATCCACATAAATTTAGACCATTAAGATCTCAGTTGATCGTTCTATTCTGAATAGAGTACGATCGATGACTCCTTTCTGAAACCCATTCTTTAGCAAGAATGTTGTAAGGGTTTTATACCAAGCTCTTGATGCCTGCTTCAAGCCATATAGAGCTTTCTTCAGCTTGCAGACTTGATCTCCAATTTCGAATCCTGGAGGTTGCTCGACATACACATCCTCCTTCAGCATTCCTTGCAAGAATGCACTTTTCACATCCATCTGATAGACCGTGAAATTGTTGTGGGCTGCATAGGCGAGGAACAATCTGATGGCCTCCAATCTTAGAACTGGTGTGAATGTCTCATAAAAGTCGATTCCTTCACTTTGAGAGTATCTCTTGGTTACCAGTTGGGCCTTGTTCCTTGTGATCACACCTTGTTTATCCAACTTATTGTGAAAGACCCATTTAGTTCCAATGACTTTTTGGGTTTTCGGTCTGTCAACAAGAAACTAAACGTCGTTTCTTGTAAATTAGTTCAGCTCTTCTTGCATCGCAATAATCCAGTATAAATCCCCCAGTGCTTCCTTGACGTTGGCTGGTTCCATTTGCAATATGAAACATATGAAGAGAGCATGCTCAGTTGAACCTCTGGTTTGGACTCTGCTTCTTGGATTGCCAACAATTTTGTCGACTGGATAGCTTCGGAGCCATTTGGGTATGGTAGCTTCTACTACGCTCTCAGCTGGTCTATTAGTTGCTCTTTCAACTGCTCCATCAGCTGATTCTTCGGCTAGTCTGTCAACTGCTGCCTTGGCTCCGGCTTGTTCGTTATCTTCACTGATTCTTCCCCCTATTTCAGTTATGGGGTTTGAGGTTTCACCAAAATTTGTGTCCTCATTGACCAAGTTGTCTTCAACTAGTCTAGAATCAGTTTCAATGACATCTTCTAGTGATGCTTGAAACTGCTCTGGGACAATGTGATCAACATAATCCAGCAGACTTTGACTAGGCAAGTCTTGTACTAATGTACAATTTTTCTCCTTGTCCTTGTACTCATCAGTAAGCTCATAAAATACCACATGACATGTTACTTCCACAATCAGTGTTCTCTTGTTGAACACTCTGTAAGCTTGTGAATGAGGGGTATTATATCCGAGAAAGATCCCCTCATCAGCTTTGGCACCGAAGGCTTTCAATTGGGATTTGCCATTGTTTTGGATGTAACATTTGCAGCTAAATACCTTAAAGTAAGAGATAGAAATCTTATAACCCTTGAACAGCTCGTAGGGTATTTTGTCATATGTGATGACTATAGCACTTATGTTCTGTGTATGGCAGGCTATATTAACTGCCTCTGCCCAATAGCATTCAGCTATGTTGGCATCTGCTATCTTGCTCTAGCTTCCTCCTTTAGCGTGTGATTTCTCCTTTCAGCTACGCTGTTCTGTTGAGAATTTCTTGCAGCTGAGTGTTCATGAGTGATTCCTAGTTCACTCAAAAAATTGATCATTTGCTGATTGACAAACTCAGTTCCATTGTCGGATATTATCCTTTGAACTGATTTTCCGTTATCGGTCTGTAGTCTTCTGATCAACGTTGATAGCTTATCAAAAGTCTCATACTTACTTCTCAGGAACTCCACCCAGGTATATCTTGAGTAGTCATCTACTACTACAAGAGTAAACTTCTTGCCTCTGGGGTTTGGTGGCTTCACTAGTCCAAACAGGTCCATATTTAGCAACTGAAGAATGTCAGTTGTTCCTTGAGGATGGCTTTTGTTCTTGAATGACGACCTCACTTGCTTTCCTTGCTGGCATGGTCCGCAGACGCCAGTTTTCTCATAGATTTCTTTGGGAAGCCCATCAACTAGCTCTTTCTTGGCTAGGTAGATGATAGTTTTTTAGTTCAGATGGTTCAATCGTCGATACCACAACCAACTTGCTTCAGTTGATCTTTTAGAGAGAAAGCAAGCTTCTGAATAGCTAGTTGACAAGTCAACAGCGTATATATTGCCTTTTATTACTCCAGTCAGGAGTATGGCTCAAGTTGACTTGTCTCTTATGTCACACGAGCTGTTGTTGAAGTCGACTGAGTACCCATTGTCACAAAGCTGGCTGATGCTTAGTAGCTTGTGCTTCAGTCCTTCAACATCTAACATGCCATTTACGACAACTTTTCTTTTGACCATTAACCCTTCTCCAATGGTTCAGCACTTTGAGTTGTCTCCAAAAGTGACTAGTGGTCCCTTAACCTCTTTGTAACCATCGAGATCGTTCTTATCCCCAGTCATATGTTTTGAGCACCCGCTATCCAGATACCAAATATCTTTGACCTTTTTCTTGGATATGATGCTCTTTTCCTGCAAAACAAAGGTCAGGTTTTAGGTACCCGCATAATATCGGATCCTGAGAGGTTAATCAAATATTTGGGAATCCACATTTGCCACACTTTTGGCTTTTCTTGATTGAGAGATTCTTCCGAATTAGATCTCTTGATCAATCTTGGACTTCTTGTAACTCTTCGACTGAGAGTTGGATCCATTGATCTGTATTTCCGATGAGTGTCAGGATAAAAGACTTCAACTAATATCCTCTCATCTTGTGACTTTATTGCTCTTTGTCTTGGCCAGTTTTTTATAGACCTTTGACTTTGAGCTTTTTGGCCTTTGAGGGATGGCCGTTTCCAAACCAGTTATGATTGAGATTGACTGTTGGTTGATCCCTTGAGTTCAAGTACTCATCATACTGGGTTGCAAAGTCACTTGGAGTAAATTCTTCAGAGAGATTGAATTATGCTATTGTGCATAGTACAATCTTGTGTGCACATTTCTCTTGGGATTTGAAGAACTCCCAGATTGATGCACAATTGACCTTTGAGGATAGGCTTGTCTGGAAGAGGTTGTGGCTCTTTACTGAGCTAGTGGCATCTTTTGAACTGATGGCCTTCTCTGATGGGACGGCCTTGAGTAGGCTTCAGGTCTCGGTTGAATTGAAGACTTGGAGTGAGCTGGAGGCCTTTGTTGAAAGTTTAGCCTTGGACGACCTTTCAATCGAGTAGTAGATCTGGGCTGATCAGCTGATCTGTGTTGAACTAGTGGCTTTGACTGAGCACCAAGCCTTTAAAAGACTGACTGTCTTCGAGTTGCCTTACTCGACCGATCAGTCTGATTTCTGGGTTGAGCCTGAGGAGTTTCCAAGATGCCCTTGTCTTTGGATTCCTCAACTAGGGGGAATAAGCTGGTCTTGTGAACCCTTTTAGGATTTCAGATTCATAGCTCTGAGCTACTGCATTGCCCTTTTCGGCGGCAGTGTACTTGCTATATCCCAGCCCTGGACTCCCAGTTTTGACTCTCTGATGACTCATAATTTCATCTAGAGTCTGGGATCCTTTCTTAAATTTGAGGGTTGATTCATCTTTTTCAAGAATTTCTAGCTTGAGTTGCTCATTCTCAACTTCCAGTTCAGCATTTCTCAGCTTCAGCTGATCCATTTCAGTTGACTGAGCTTCAAGACTTTTCAGTTTCTCGTTTTCAACACTTAGCTCATGAACTCTGCTTCTTAGCTCATCATTCTCACTTTTCAGTTCAATATGCATGCTTGATACATAAGCTAGCTAATCTTCTAGGATTCTTAACTGTTCATCCAGTTCATTCCTAGAGATCGAAGCTTCATGTATGTGATAGAAAGTGGTTATTGAATCAGACATCCTAACCGCTTCATCTTTGTCGTCCATGAGGCAAAGTAGGGCTTCATCGTCTGAGCTATATCCATCTGAGTCAATTCTAGATGGGTAGTCTGAGTCATTGAGGATGGCATTTTTGGAATTAGCAATCATAGCTTTCTTTTTGAAGAAGCTCCTTCTCACGTTGGCATTCTTATCTTTAGGAAGCTCGGGACGCTTAAATCTGTAGTGCTCTTGCTTGTGGCAGTGGAAAAATTCCTCTATGTTTCGGTTAGCCACCCTGAATTGTTCAGCTGATCATTCAGCTGGTTGCTAGCTTCTTTCTCCTTTAGCAGCATCGTCAGCCTGGGGTTGAGCTGAATGTTGATCTCTGACCTTTCTCAGCTTTTCCAGCAATCTTGTCATTGAGTAGATATGCTCGTTTATATGCTCAGTCAGGATTTCCTTTTTTTTCAATTGACTCGCTTCTTCGATCAGTCACCGACCCCCTTAGATTCTCTCTAGCAGATGAGCCTCTTGGTCTGAAATTATTTCTTCCGCGGGCTTCTCTGAACCGATTTCTTTCAGCATAGAAAGAAGCATCATAAGAAGAAGAAGTGGATGCTTCTCTCTTTCGGTTCAGGCTGTATTCATGAGCCTTGAGAGATCCAAACAACTCTCTGGGAGAAATGCTATTTAAGTCTCTTAACTCTTTAATAGCGATTACTTTCATATCCCATTCATCTGTGAGATTGTCAAGACCTTTTGAGTTCATATCACTATTGGGATAGTTTCTTCCCAGGTTGTTCATCTCGCTTAATATGTTAAGAAATCTTGTTTCTAGGCTCGAGATGCTTTCTTCTTGCTGTATTTTAAAAGACTTATATTTGTCGACTGCGAACTAGAGCTTGTTCCTTTGACAGCCTTGGACTCTTTGCACAGATCTGCAAGCAAGTCCCAAATCTCGTTCGCTGTTCTACAGTTCTTTGTGTATTTCATGCGAAGTTTGAAAAAGTGCTACTTGAGAAACAAACTCCAGATTCTTCAACTTCTTCTTTTCACCTGTGAGAAGATGTGTTGGTTTTGGGATCCTGGCCGGTTGGTTGATGTCCATGATGTGGGCTTCAGTGTCTATCATAATGATGATTGGACCGTCTTCAATTACCTCCCATATATTCTCATGGATGGAGCATAGATGAGCTTTCATCCTTCTGCTCCAGTTCTCATAATTCTTAACTGAAAAGAGAGGTAGCTTGTGGCTTCCCATAGCTTGAAACGTTAGCATAGATAAACAGATCTGATTCAAATGATCTGTAGAAATGACTGATCCTTAGAATCAACCGCTTTGATACCACTTGTTGGTCCCGGTGCATGTCTATGTCAGTTTAGAGTGGTGGTGAGTAAATTGACTTCAAAAACTTAAACTGATTGCGGAATGTTTAGGGCCCTGACTCGCTTTCAATATTTTATCTATGCACTATTCAATTAAGAGAGAGAACTTGACTTAGAGCTTAGCTGATGAGCTGATCAGTTAGGACTGATAGCTTGAGAAGTCAGCTTAGCTTTTCGGTGCAGCTTGTGTGCTAGAGTGTGCAGTTGAAGAACATGCAAAGCTTAAAGCAATAAGTACAGCACACACAAGACTTATAGAGGTTCGAAGCTTCCTGCTTCTACGTCCTCTCTTCCTTCAGCAGAAGGGCAATCCAATATGCAAGAGTAAAGTTTCTTTATTACAATTACACAGTGAAGAAATGCTGTTGGACCTGAAAATGGCACATTTCAAGCCGAGCGCGGCCTCCTTTCCAATTGTTGCTGTCCCGGAAGAACAGACCCGTCGGTACACGCTACTCCTCAGCCAGTTTCTAGGTCGATAGCTCACACTTATCGGTCCCAACTGCTCGTTCAGACTTTAGGTGCTATTGTCCATCTTTTCATGATTTTAGATCTTGCTCGATCTTCAAGAGTACAATCTTGAAACTTATATCAATTAAAATGCTCATTTACGCGTCTGCGTCTGAGCTGGCTAGTTGATCTCTGAAGGACTAAACTGAGAAGTTTTGCTCTGGCTGGAATTCTTCATCAGCTAGCTACTTGCTTGAGACTTGAAGCACGCCTTCTCAGTTGGGACTTTTCGCACTTAAGAGGTTTAAACTTTGAGCTGTGGAGAGGGAGAAAGAAGAGCTCAATATCTTCAAGATAGCAAAAGTTAAATTGGAAAAAGTCTTGAAAAAATTTTGTCTACTCTCTTTTTATAGATGAGTGATATTTTGACCGTTGTGATTGGTGAATTTGTTAAATTCATTGGTGGCAGTTTAATGCATGTAGCCATTTGAAGCATTAAATGAACTAGCCATTTGACTTTAATGAGTTCTGCTCAAAGATCATCAGGATCTTTTCAAGATTTCCTATCAAGATCTTCATTGACTGCTTGTCAGAGAGAACAGGTATTTCGACTATCAGTTTTTGACATTCAGCTGATGGGCTTTCAGCTATCTCGGCTTTCAGCTCTGAGATTGTCCAGTTGGCAGTTTCTCAGTTGCCTTAAGCTTTAGTTCTGGATCAGTGCAGTAAAGCTGCCTTGAAAACTTAGCTTTAAAAGCTTTCAGTTTTAGACTGTCAGTCGGCTGATGGTTTGTGCTTTTATTTTATTGAACTGATCATAGGTCAGTTCAGTATTGGCTCAAAGCTCTTTGAGCTTTTCTCCCAGTCAAACTAATCTTTGATCAGTTTTAGGATTGGCTGACTGTTTCTTGATCAGTTTAGCTTCAGCTTTTCAAGCTGGCTCTGCTCTCATCAGTCTTTCTTAGCTTTCAACTAGACTGATTGTTACTTATCTGTGGATGCCTACCAGTCTCCAGAGTTCTCTTCCCCCTCGAGCTCTTTAAGCTTTGAAGAGTTGACTCTGACTGGTCTGACCAAGACAACCTTTAAGCTGATTGATCATGCTTTAGTACAATTGACTCTTATTTCGGCTTGACTTTGTCTGAAGTCTTACTTGATCATTACCCCTGATTTTCAGCTTCAAATAACCGGCAGTTTTTCATAGGATCATCAAATATGTTTTGATATTTCATCAAAACCATTAGTTGGATCTTTCCAACAATTTTCCCAATACTGTGCAAAAATGGTCCTTTGGGTCGACCCATGAAGCTCGGTCAATCCAAATGTGTGGGTCAGTGGGATTTTATTTTTCCATTCCAACTCAGAGTTTTTGACCTAAAATATAAAAGCCTCACTTGATACACTCGAGAAAAAAGATGAAAAATCAGAGGAGAGACCTTGGAATACAGTGAGATAAGATAGAAAAAGACCAAAAATTTAAGAGGAAGCACTAAACACTCAACTGAAGTTGACAAGGTTGATAGAAACGGAGTGCCGTTGGAGTGAAGACAAGACTACTGGATTACTTCATGTTTTTCGGTTTCTCTATCTTTATCATCATGAACACTTATACTCTAGCTTCTTTTATTTATTTTATCATGTCTAGCTAGATTTTTAGCTAGGTTTTAGGGATTGGAATATTATAAATTTTACTATATGACTCGATTACTTTACTTCCTACTATCTCTCGAGATTTGATTTCTATGATTTATTTTATATCTTGTATGAATGCTTGATCACCATTTATGCATGCTAGTTGTTAATCTGAAGCACTGACCAAAGAAGTATTAATGATAGAAAGATATAAATCATTTTATGTGTGCTTGGAAGGACCGACCACGTAAACAAGTATCGCATAAGGTTTAATAGATCTTTGTGTGCTAGATTAGGAGTGATGACATGTGTGAAGAACCGACCGCAGTGAAGCATGTGCTCATTATGTCTATGTTATGGTATATGCCTTAAAAAACAGCATGATAACAAACTAGTGATCCCCTACAATTGATAGATTAAAGACAAGATGTCGGGTTCAAAGAGTCAATGATTATCTTAAATGAAATAATAAATCCAATATCCCTAAAACCTATGTTTTTCCGTTAATTGTTTATTTCTATATATTCGTTATATTTGTGTCTTATTTTATGTTATTTATTTTTACCCCCTTTTTGCATAATAATTTGTGTCTAGATATTAAGTGAGTACTTGTGTTTAAGAGTTAGTTAATACAGTCTCTATGGGATACAATACTCTTGCTCACCTAAGTATTACAATAACACCATGCACTTGCGGTACACGTTACTCAGTTGGAGGAGGCAAATTTAAGACAAAGGTTACGTTGTTTGAGAATTTTGACCCTGATGCTCCAATACTGGATCAGATCGAGGATATGCGGCTGGAAATGGAGAAAGAGGATCGTCGAAATGATTAGCTTGATGAGCGGGAGACTCTTTCTTTAGATCTGGAGCTTGGCTTGAATCACGATCTAAATCTCGGTTTGAATTGAGATGGTATGAACGTGGATGGGTTTCCAAATTTGCAAAAGGTTGTTGATGAAGATGAGTGTTTGAAGGCAGTGAATTGCTCTTAAAATGGAGATGGATTGATGAATTCCAGTGAAAGGAGTGTTGGGATGATGAATGTCAATATCTCCACTCAATTTTTTCTATTCTACTTTTGGTTGAATTTTTTTTTAATTTTATTTTTTAACTAAGGGTATTTTTGTTCCAAAGTGGTTAAAATAAATAGTTTTAAAATTTAGTGCCTAAAATAATTTTTTTTAAAGTTTAAATGGCTAAATAAAAGTTGACTTAATTTAAAATGTGTCATGAATTTAATAAATATATAATCTTTATTCAAAATTAATCTCTATTTAAAATTTTAACTAGCAAAGATACAAATTTATTTAATATGTATTCATAAATTATAACTTGAATTTCAAACTTCTGATTCAATTATTGATTCAAGTTTTAATCTATAAAATTTCTAACTATTTAAAAAAAGGGAAAAGAGAAATGCAAATCTTTTAGTATCCTAAGGCCGACCTAGCTACCTACTCCTCTCTCTCCATAGTCCACCCTTTCTCTTCTCTCACCTCAACTTCATTACGTAGCAGTGCCACTTAGACTACCATTATCACTAACCAGATAAACACCTTAACCGGGTAAATAACCTCAATATTTAATTAATTTATCTCTCTTCCACATCACTAATATTTTATCCAACCCAACCACATACAATTTGATAGTTTATTAGCAACTACCTCAAACACCCAACCACAACTGCGGTTCGAAGATAGTATGTACAGCACACAGTCAGTTTATAGATATGCAAGTAAGACAGTAAGATATGCAAGTAAGATAGTAAGTGCAACACACAATCAGTCTATAGAGGTTCGAAGCTGAAACTTCTACGTCCTCTCTTCCTTACTGAAAATGGCAATTCACTATGCAATAGTAAAGTTTCTTTATTACAATTACAGAGTGAAGATAGGTTGAACCTGGAAACGACAACTCTTGCAGAGTCACGGTTGCCTTTTCAACTGTTGCTGTCCCGGAGACGGCAGTTCTCGCAGAGCCACGGTCTCTTCAGCCGATTTCGATGACTCACACTTGCAGTCCCCAACTACTCATTGGAGAGGTAGGTGCTATTTCCATCTGTACAAGATTTTAGATCTCTTTCGATCTTCAAGAGGTTAGTCTTGAAATGGGTATCAACTGATGTGCTCCTTGAGTTGAGCTGAGTAGTTGATCGATGTACAACTTGAACTTGAGAAGATTTCTTTCGCTGGACTTTCAACAGCTAGCTGATTTCTTGAATCTTTAGGATCTTATTCTTAGTTGGGACTTTCACAGCTTTAGACAATGCTTCAAATTTAAGCTGTGGGGGGGGAGAGAAAGAAAGCTCAGTTGTGAGTATATTGCGATATAGCAAGAATTTGAATGGAGAAAGTCGAAAGTTATTTGAAAATGAGATTCACTCTTTTTATATAGAGGAGTGATCTTGTGACCATTGAGTTCTATTGATAGTTGATTATGTTGGTTCATCAATGGTAGTTGATCTTTGTAGCCGTTGAAGCTTGTTGAAATAGCCGTCACTTAGCCAATCGATCTCTATTGATCATTTACTGCAAGATCTTCTTTTAATCATTAACTTCAAGATCTCTGGTTGATCATTAACTGCGGGATTCTCCAGTTGGCAATTCTATGCTCCAGTTTGGCAGTTCTGAGCTCTAGTTGTCAGTTTTGATCTCTAGTTGGAAGTTCTGAGTTTAGCAGCTCAGTTTGGCTATAGCTTCAGTTGGCTGTTCTTCTGAGCTCATTTGCCAGTTCGACTGATCACAATTGTTAGCTAGTTGGTCAGTTTCAGCCAGTCTTATTCTGAGCTTACTTGCCAGTTCAACTGGTCACAAACTATTGGATAGTTTGTTAGTTTAACTGGTCTTGTTTTGAACTTGGTCAGCACTTAATTTTGAGCTTGAGCTTTTAAGATGACTTACTTCAGTTCTGTCCATCAGTTGTTGGTTTGACTTCAGGCTTCAGTTTGCCTGATGTTTGATTTTGGCCATCAGTTGGATGTTTCCAGTCTTCAGTTTAATTGACCTATTGTCAGTTTTTTTAATCAGCTTAACTTCTCTTATTGCTCGACTGACTCGACTGCCAGTTTGATTGAAGCTGATTTGACTTTTGTGCTTTAACCCTTAGTTGGGTTATTTTCTGACTAGTTGATGCATCCTTTCAGCTGGGTTGACCATGCTTCAGTGTGGTTGACTCTTGCATCAACTGAATTCTTTTTGGAGCCTCTTTTTGGTCAGCTTTACATTTCCAGCTTGGAACTCCTGCAGTTTTTCAGAAAATGTTTCGATATGTTTTGACATTTTATCAAAAACATATTTAGGGGTTTTCTTTATAAGTTTTCCTAGCAATATCCCATATTTTTTTCTTTGCCATTTACAACATAATTGATATTTGATGCCCGACCTTCCAAAATATCATCAAATAGAAGAGATTGATCAAGTACATTGATATCATTTCTCAAACCCGAAGTTCTGAAAAATGCATGTCCAGATCCATAGGTCTTGCGACGTAATTGCTTCCAAAATTATTGTTGGGCTACCAATTCTTCATGCATATTGCCATGCCCATGAAGTAGAATAATTTTTCCATTTCCAGTGCATCCAGTCAATACTTCCCAACATACCTGGAAAACTGCGTTGTTCTCCGACATGAAGAAGAGTTGCGATGTCTTCTTCAGTGGGCTTTCTGAGGTACTCATCACCAAAGTTGAAAAATAATCTTAGGAGTGATTTTCATACTGAGGATCGTCTCGATCCATTGGGAGATAGAAAAAAATGTTAAGTGTTATAGATTGAGATACCGAGAAATTTGTGAAGTATGTGAAAATATAGTAAAAATGGTCTCTATTTATAGAGAATGAAAAGTACGAATTTTGATATTTTTTAATTTATTATTAAAAAATATATGCATTATATATATTTATCCAAATAAAATTTACATATTCAATAAAATAGAGACAAGTGTCCAAATAAAATTTACATATCCAATAAAATTTAGATATAATGGATATATTTGTTTTTAATAATACATTAAAACAATTTAAAAAATACAAAAAAATAATAATAGAGAGAGGAGAGAGAGACCAGCGGTGGAATGGTCTCTCTCGGTCGAACACCAAATTCAGCCGACAATTATTATTATTATTATTATTATTATTATTTTTAATTTCCACACTGGTGGTCGAATGGTCTTCATTTTGAGGACCGTTAATTGTAGTCTTACAAAATGCAGGCAGGCAGGCAGCTCCCATTTTCTTGTTTTTCCGACGATCAAATGTTAATATTAAAAAAAAGTTGGGGGCTCTCTCGTACCCCTTGCATCTGTCGACGGTGACAAACTCACACCTAATGGTATTGGTGGTGGGATTCGAACTTAAGATTTTTGACCTCAAAAAAACACTACTTCATCACTAGGTCTTCCTAAGGGAATGTCTCGTTCAAATTTTATTCATGGCATTTGATGTCCTTCTACTAAAATACATGTGTAAATAAATATATTTTGTTTAGTATTTATTGAAATAGCCTTGTAATCTAACTTGATCATTAAAAAAAGAACTAACATTAAATCCTTTATTTTTTATATTTAGAGTAACCACAACTGCTACCGATGTACACATTGAATAAATTCTGTTTATGTATAATAGCCCGCAAAGAACACAAAATAGACAACCACACACTTGAAATTTGGAAACCAAGTGTGACAGACTATCACGGGATGCCACCCCCATCCTATCCCCTCTCCCAGGATACGCCGGGACAAGTCCATTCCCTTATCCCGATCCTTGGGATAGGCAACGCCGGGCCCCTTGCCGCCGAGGCCCGTCGGACTCCCGTGACTGGCGCCCCAGCACCCCGGGCCACCCGCACCCGCCTGGGCCGCCAGCACTAGCACCAACATACCGTCGGGGCAGACCTCCGCCAAACGCCCCGCCCGAAGCTCCTTAGTTGCCTAGAGTGCTAGCTATTTCCTTGTAGTGTACATATTTGTAAGCACGGCCTTGTACGGCCGTTTTTATCGTTTTCTAGAATAGTTGTATCTAGTGCCGTCACTAGCGTTTTTTTCTTTTAAGCTATTATAGGGGGTGAGAGTGAACTTTTGTCTGACTGTGAGCGTTGCAAGGAGTGACCTCCTCTCCAACCAACGCGTGCTGTAATTACTTCCAAGCTATAATGTACATTCAAATTGCATTAATGAAGATTTCTTTGCAATCAATCGTGTTCATGTGTTGCTTGCTCTGCCGAGACCACTAAAAGCACCGGAGGGTGTGAATTGCGTCGTCATCGTGCATCAAGCTTTGCGAGCAAAGCTTTTGTGAGTGAGACGGACGTAGTCTAGGACGGACTACTAGCCGCACGGTGCGCTACTAACCTAAGCACTACAAGCGCCCCGTGATAGGTGGTATCAGAGCCTCGGCTCCTGATCCACGGACCGAGGTGGGTTACTATAGAAACTGCTACTGCATCAAATGTGGGGGGCGACCAAGGAGGCCGCTAGGAGGAGACTCCTCACCAACATGCCCCAATGAAGGGCGAACGAATTCTCCACCTAGAGAATGAGTGCAGCAGGCTGGCATACGTGGTTGATATCTTGGAGGACAAGGTAGAACACCTAGAGGCGGAAAACATCGACCTCAACAGAAGACTGAATGAGAGTCGCGACGCATGGATTTCCATGAGAGGCACGGTTGCGGGAGATACGTAAAGAGCCATTGAGAAGTTGGAGACGTAAGTGGCACTACTCCAGCAAGTAGTGGTCAACAGAGGACCTGGCGGCCGTATTGAGAATGTTGGCCCTGGCGGAGGATCGAAGAAGCGGATTCCCGAACCACAACTATACGACGGCGTGCGAAACGCCAAGGAAGTCGACAACTTCCTCTTCGACATGGAACAATACTTCCTTGCTGCCGACATTGAAGATAAGGCGGAAAGGATTGCCATAGCTACAATGTACCTAACAGGAGATGCGAAACAATGGTGGCGAGGGAAATACCAAGACATACGTGATCGGTGTGAAAGGCTCGACACATGGGATCTCCTTCAAGCGGCCATCCGGGAACAATTCTTCCCAGAGAACGTTGGGTACAATGCTCGCAAGGAACTCCGTGAACTCAAACAAACGGGCACCGTCAACGAGTACACAAAGGCATTTGCCTCCATATTACTGGACCTCCCAAACATGGATAAGGAGAGTAAGGTCTACCAGTTTTTGGACGGGTTGAAGCCATGGGCTCGTGCGGAACTACAACGGCAACGAGTGTCCAACATCCGCGACGCAATGGCAGTGGCAGAATGTCTTATAGACTACCACACAGAAACTCGAGAGAAGAAGCCACCAGCACCTAATGGTGGTCAGCAGAAGGGAGGTGGGGGTAGACCTTTCCGCCCCAGTTACAACAAAGGTGGGGGAGAAAGGTCTTCCCACACACAAGAAAGCTCCCAAGGGAGTTCTGACAGAGGCTGTCCCCAAGGAGGCAACAAAGCTGGGGGGAGCTCAAGATTTGAGGGATGCTTCTTGTGCAACAGCCCCCACATGCTGAAGGATTGTCCGAAGTGACAGCTAATCAACGCTCTATGTGGAGACATGGAGTGGGACAAACAAACGACCAAGAAGAAAGGAAAGGAATCGGTTCCGGTTCCGGAAGAGCCCGAGGAAGACTCCGAGAGTGAGGAAGAGAATCTTGGAGCCTTCTCACATAGGTGCAATGCCCTGTCAAGGACGGGGGCACGGAAGGGTAAAGCCTTACCCAAAACTACAAAGACCGCCCCCGCAATGGAGGGCGGAGCTATTGGAGAAGAGTCGGCAAAGTCCACCAAGGAAAAGGGGTTGATGTTTGTCGATGTGAAGATCAACGGGAAGCCCGTTCGAGCGATGGTGGACACGGGTGCCACACACAACTATCTCGCTAGCACCGAAGTTGAGAGACTTGGGCTAGTGTTGGAGAAGGGAGTGGGCCGAGTGAAGGCCATCAATTCTGCCGCCCAACCGATTGCCGGAGTTGCAAAGGCCGTGTTAATCAAGTTAGGGTCGTATGAAGGGAGGACAAATTTGTCCGTTGTGACCATAGATGACTTCAAGCTCATCCTTGGGTTGGACTTCCTGCGGGACACGAAGACGGCAGTGATGCCATATGCGGGAGCCCTCATGATGATGGGCAACAAACCCTGCGTGGCCCAAACGGTGTCATACAAGATGAGTTCAAAGCCGTTGTCCGCCATGCAGTTTGTGAAGGGGTGCCGGAAGAACGAACCATCCTTCATGTGTACCCTCCGGATAGAAGACATTGAAGAGAAGTTGGGGAAGATCCCTGAGGTCGTGAAGAAAATCCTTCGGGAGTTCGAAGACACCATGCCAGATGAACTGCCGAAGAAGCTACTACCGAAGAGGGCAGTCAACCATGAGATCGAGTTGTTGCCGGGCACAAAGCCTCCAGCCCGAGCACCGTATTGAATGACATACCTTGAGCTCGAGGAGCTCAGGAAGCAATTAAAAGAGTTGCTCGAGAGCGGGCTAATCCGGCCTGCGAAGTCCCCGTATGGTGCCCCCGTGTTGTTCCAGAAGAAGTCAGATGGCACCCTACGGATGTGTTGTGATTACTGCGCCCTGAACAAGCTAACGATGAAGAACAAATATCCAATACCATTGGTGGCGGATTGCTTCGATTGCCTCAGTCGGGCAAAATATTTTTCGAAGATCGATCTCAGATCAGGTTACTGGCAGGTCCGGATCAAGGAGGGAGATGAGTTCAAGACAACCATCGTGACAAGGTACGGGGCATACGAGTACTTGGTGATGCCTTTTGGCTTGACAAACGCCCCCGCCACCTTTAGCACCTTAATGAACCAGGTAATCCACGGGTTCCTGGACGAGTTCGTGGTGGTGTACCTTGACGATATTGTCATCTACAGTGAATCCCTTGAGGAACATCTGGAGCACCTCCGCAAAGTATTCACTAGACTGAGAGAGCACGAGCTTTATGCCAAGCCATCAAAGGGCTCATTTGGCCAAGACAGGATCGAGTTCCTGGGCCACATCATTGAGAGAGGGTGAATCCGCATGGACCCCAAGAAGATCCAAGCCATTGAAGAGTGGAAGCCGCCGGAATATGTTCATGGAGTGAGATCGTTCCTTAGGCTGGCTAACTACTACAGAAGATTCGTGAAAGGGTACTCTGAGATTGCCCGCCCCTTAACGGATCTGACGAAGAAAACTGAAGTGTGGGAGTGGACACCCTAAGCACAATCGGCCTTTGAAAAGTTGAAGAAGGCGATCATGAGTGACCCCGTGCTTGCACTCCCCGACCTCACCAAACCTTTTGTTGTGGAGACGGATGCCTCCGAGTTTGCCCTTGGCGGAGTGCTAACTCAGGGAGCGCACTCCGTGGCTTTTGAGAGCCGGAAGTTGAAGGACGTCGAAAGATGTTACCCAGTGCATGAGAAAGAGCTGTTGGTTGTTGTTCACTGTTTGAGACAATGGCGACACTACTTGCTGGGCTTCCCTTTTGTGGTCAAGACAGACAACACAGCAGTGAGCTACTTCTTGACCAAACCGAAGCTAACTGCGAAGCAAGCAAGATGGCAGGAATTGCTTGCAGAGTTTAACTTCTCATTGGAGTACCGGGCAGGCTCCAGCAATCATGTCGCTGACGCCCTAAGTCGTAGGGCTGATTTGGAAGATCAACCGGTGGTGGCGGCTATCGCCTCCAGCAAAGCGACCACCGACCTGAAGAACCGAATCCGTCAGCTCACCAAGGAAGACCCTACTGCACAGGGCCTACTCAACCTAGTCGAGCAAAAGAAGACCCGGAACTTTTGGCTCGAAGAGGGATTTTTGAAGACAAAGGGAAACCGCCTCTATATCCCAAAAGGCGGGGACCTACGGAGAACTATCATCGCGGAGTGTCATGACACTCTCTGGGCGGGACACCCTGGCGAAGAACGCACCGTGGCCCTCGTACAAAGGGCGTACTTCTAGCCACAGATGCGAGATGAGATTTAGACGTTCGTCCGCACCTGCATGGTATGTCAACAGGACAAGGCAGATCGACACAAGAAGGCAGGGTTGCTAGAGCCACTCCCCATACCCTCACGACCATGGGAGAGTGTCTCAATGGACTTCATTACCGGTTTACCCAAGGTTGGAGACTTGGATGCGATTGTGGTGGTGGTAGACCGGTTCTCGAAGTACGCCACTTTTGTGCCAGCCCCCAAGACAATCACAGCAGAAGAGACAGCTCAACTCTTCTTTAAGCACATTGTCAAGTTTTGGGGACTGCCGTGGGATATTGTTAGTGATCGGGACTCCCGTTTCACTGGCAACTTCTGGACCGAGCTGTTCAAATTACTCGGGTCCAAGTTGAATATGAGCTCGAGCTTTCATCCACAGTTCGAAGGGCAGACGGAGTGCTTCAATTCAATGCTGGAGGAATATCTTCGGCACTTTGTCAGCGCCAATCAGAAGGACTGGGTGAAGCTCTTGGATGCTGCTCAGCTGTGCTTCAATGCCCAAAAGTGCTATACCACTAACGGTACGCCTTTTGAGATATGTACCGGGCAGCAACCGCTCCTCCCACACTCGATCGACACCCCACAAGGTGCAAGAGTTTCACCGGCGCAGAGTTTCTCTCTAGAATGGAAGCAGAACCTCGACCTCACCCGAAGCTACCTGGAGAAGGCACAACAGCGCATGAAAAAATATGCAGATCAGAAGCGACGCTTCGTGGAATATCGCGTGGGAGACCGAATTATGGTTAAGGTCCCGGACCAACGACTCTCCAAAGCATCCCGAGGGCGGGACGCCCGATTGATGCCAAAATATATTGGGCCATTAACCATTTTGCAGCGCATTGGGAAGGTAGCCTACCGAGTAGAGTTGCCCCCATGGTGGCGGATCCAAAATGTCATCCACGTCAGCCAACTGAAGCCGTTCCAGGCAGATAAAGTGGACGCTACGCGCACCATGCCCGACCGCCCCCAGCTTCGTCTGGCCAATGACAAAGGGAAACGGATCGTGGAAGCCATCATTTGCCACCGGGACGCCGCAAAACGCAAGAAGCTCCACAGAGAGTACCTGGTGAAGTGGGAGGGCTGTCCAAAGGAGGAAAGCACGTGGGAGAGAGCGACGACCCTCAAGGCGTTCCAGCCGCTGATCGACGCATACCTGATGATCGTGGCGCCGAGGACGTCGCCAACTCCAGAGGGGGAGAGCTGTCACGGGATGCCACCCCCATCCTATCCCCTCTCCCAGGATACGCCGGGACAAGTCCATTCCCTTATCCCGATCCTTGGGATAGGCAACGCCGGGCCCCTTACCGCCGAGGCCCGTCGGGCTCCCGTGACTGGCGCTCCAGCACCCCGGGCCACCCGCACCCGCCTGGGCCGCCAGCACTAGCACCAACATACCGTCGGGGCAGACCTCCGCCAAACGCCCCGCCCGAAGCTCCTTAGTTGCCTAGAGTGCTAGCTATTTCCTTGTAGTGTACATATTTGTAAGCACGGCCTTGCACGGCCGTTTTTATCATTTTCTAGAATAGTTGTATCTAGTGCCGTCACTAGCGTTTTTTTCTTTTAAGCTATTATAGGGGGTGAGAGTGAACTTTTGTCTGACTGTGAGCGTTGCAAGGAGCGACCCCCTCTCCAACCAACGCGTGCTGTAATTGCTTCCAAGCTATAATGTACATTCAAATTGCATTAATGAAGATTTCTTTGCAATCAATCGTGTTCATGTATTGCTTGCTCTGCCGAGACCACTAAAAGCACCAGAGGGTGTGAATTGCGTCGTCATCGTGCATCAAGCTTTGCGAGCAAAGCTTTTGTGAGTGAGGCGGACGTAGTCTAGGATGGACTACTAGCTGCACGGTGCGCTACTAACCTAAGCACTACAAGCGCCCCGTGACATAGACTCACATCGGTATTGATGACATTCGAATATGAAACAATTTACTTTAAACTTACACCACTATACCGCTAGATCAAGAGAAATAACATTGAATATTTTTGTATTCGCATGAATCCGTAAATGGCAAAATCGTTATTGCACATACTAAAGCTCGCTTTAGATTCTCAGTCTCGACCCTACAATTTGTGTTCCACATCAATTCTATTTTTTTTTTCTCAGTTACAATATCTAATACTTTAATTATTTTATTTTTTACATTTAATTATGGTTAATTATATACAATTAGTGTTTACAAATATTTTTCAATTTTAGTTTTCAATTTTACGTTTATTAATTTAATTAACTATAAGAATTGATTATTTCATAATTAGAATTTATATTTTTCATTTTTTTTTTGTTTATAAATATTAATAGGGTGGATTATATTATAATTAAATTTTATTTTTATCACATTTATTAAAATAATAACTTTTATTCGGAACACAATATTTATGGAACAGAAGAATATCTTATCTCGTGTATAACATCTCGGTAAAAGCTTTTTATGATAGAATTAATCTATTTTCACTATATGGTAGAATAAGATAAAAATAATGTCAGTGGATTTTAAAATTTTGCTATATTTTGTGATTAGGACTAAAAAAAAAGTTGATTCATGACTAACAACCAGAATTTTTTTGCCGCCATTGACTAAAAGAGGGAAACAAATTACATATTAATATTCTTTGTAGCAAAAGTGAAAGCAACATGTGTTGTATATAATAAGAAGCACTAATCGTGTGCAACTGAGTGCACGGGATCTAAAAAGAAAGAAACAAATATTATAAGAAAGCGAGTTTCATCGTCTATATCAATACTAATATCACGTTACGACAAAAGTTTGGGTACATCAAGTATGCCCAATCAGTAAATTTTAAGGTAGAACACATGTAGTGCATCTTTTATTTTTGTAAATGACGTGTTCTAGAATCATAAATTTTCGGATATTTACTATTTTTTTTTGTCCAGAATAGACAACCACACACTTGGAATTTAGAAATCAAGTGTGACAGACTCACATCGGTATTGATGACATTCGAATATGAAACAATTTACTTTAAACTTACACCACTACACCACTAAATCAAGAGAAATAACATTGAATATTTTTGTATTCGCATGAATCCGTAAATGGCTAAATCGATATTGCAAATACTAAGGCTCGCTTTAATTTTAAATGATACTTTTTAGTGTTTCGATTGATACTGATCTTAACAGTTTTTTTTTATCTGACCAATACTTTTTATTTATACAAATAATACTTTTGGGTCATTGAAATGATATTTTTCAATATTATGAATGATACTAATTTTGACGAATTTTTTGGTCAAAGTTGACCCAGTCAACGTGTTGATCGTCTGATGTACATCTTATGTACAGGAGACTTGCCCATTTCTATACTTTAATTATTTTATTTTTTACATTTAATTATGGTTCATTATATACAATTAGTGTTTATAAAGTTTTTCAATTTTAAGTTTATTAATTTAATTAACTATAAGAATTGATTATTTCATAATTAGAATTTATATTTTTCATTTTTTTGTTTATAAATATTAATAGGGTGGATTATATTATAATTAAATTTTATTTTTATCACATTTATGAAAATAATAACTTTTATTCGGAACACAAAATTTATGGAACAGAAGAATATCTTATCCCGTGTATGAAATCTCGGTAAAAGCTTTTTATGATAGAATTGATCTATTTTGACTATATGGTAGAATAAGATAAAAATAATGTCAGTGGATTTTGAAATTTTGCTATATTTTGTGATTAGAAAAAAAGAAGTTGATTCTTGACTAACAACCAGAATTTTTTTGCCGCCACTGACTATAAGAGGGAAACAAATTAAATATTAATATTCTTTGTAGCAAAAGTGAAAGCAATATGTGTTGTATATACTAAGAGCATCTCCAACATTGCATTAAATTAGTGAAAAATTGTAAAACACCGTCCATTTCTCATCCAGCAGCTATGGCATCTTGGATGGCAAAATAGGGGAGAGAAGAAAGGGACGGGAACTCCTTAACGGCAAAAAACTCCCAACGCCGGCTGGGACTCTAGCGGTCGCTGGACTGCTGTCTCGGGAAAACACTCCAGCCGGCGCTGGAGGGCCAGCCAGCGCTGGCTCCATAAATTTTTTTTTTTTTTGTGTTTTAATTATTTTTAAATACAATATTTATATTTTAATCTTGTACCAAAAATACAAGCTACATTATATTTACTCAAATAGAAAAAATACAAATTACATTTTACATTACTCAAATAGATAATTTTTTTCATTACTCAAAAAACATTTTACATTACTCAAATAGAAAAAATACAAAGTACAACATACAATTTTTTTCCTAATAATTTGAGAGATCATCTCCATCTCCACCAAGATTGGAAAAATTTCCAAACAAAGTAAAATTACTCGAGTTGGCTTGTCTTGCTATTTGATTTTGCAAAATTATTTCTTTCTCCCGTCGGAAGTATTCACGACTGCTTGGATCTTCTATGGTATCCAAATTGAGCATTATAATCTGGTCTTCTCTTAGCTTTTGATTGGTGTCGGCTATTCTTTTTTGTGTCTCGTTGCTTTCCCTTCGCAATTCAGCAGCCCTATCTTTGTTTGCTTGATTTGCTAAAAATAAGGTTTTTAAGCTCTCATTTTCCTGTTTAATCTACTTATAAAAATTAGACGATTCTTCATTTTGTTTTCTTTTCATTTTACCCTTTCTAACACCCTCTGATCGTTGAGATGGAGAG
Source organism: Perilla frutescens (assembly GCA_026008535.1). NCBI lineage: Eukaryota > Viridiplantae > Streptophyta > Magnoliopsida > Lamiales > Lamiaceae > Perilla > Perilla frutescens. Next base: position 43,619,109 of record BRKX01000010.1, on the reverse strand, counting down.
CTTAAAATATTATCTTCATCTGCAGATAGCGAAGACAATGATGGATTAGGAGATTCCGGACCATATTCTTCAGGAAGTATAGGGTCCTTGCTTGTTTCCATTTGCATGTATTGCTTCATTATTGCTCACACATGGTTGAATTAGAATCCATTGGAATAATTGTTATGTTGCATCAATGCCTCGTTTGCAGGCTCTAACTTCAGAACATAAAAACAAAATTATAGTTATTAAAAAAGTAACTAAAAAATATAAAAATAAAATATACATATAACTTACACTACTTACAAGCATTTGTTCAAATGCACCACTTGGATTGAGATTTTTCAACTTGTTGAAGACAACCGTTGAATTTTCTAGTATCTTTGAGAATCATCCCCATTCTAGTTTGCAGAGATCTTAGAGGACGATAGGGCATACTGTGACTTGGCCTGTCATCGTTGTATTCTTTACGAACACGTCCCCAAAAGTTAGTCAATGATTGATATCTGTCCGAGATTGGATCTTGTGAAGTATTAAGATAGACTTTGCAAAGGTACTGTTGATCTTGAGCTGGAGAAAAGTTTTTGTTGCGTGTGGTATTAATTGCCATTTTGCAGAAATGAGTAAGAAATGAAATATGAAATATGGTGTAGGGTGTGTGTTGAAAAAATATGTCATATGTCCTCCATTTATAGGTCATATGGATTGTGCTTTCAAATAAAATGTAGGACTAGGATTTAAGATTCCAATTATTATCAACGGTCAAGATTAAAAGACATGGATTGTGCTTTCTAATATACTGTAGGGCTAGGATTTAAGATTCCAATTATTATCAACGGTCAATATTAAAATCACATGGATTGTGCTTTCTCAAAAAATGTAGGGTTAGGATTTAAGATTCCAATTATTATCAACGGTCAAGATTAAAAGCAAGTCGATTGTGTTTTCTAATATATGCATTGAACTATCATATATTGAATATATGTTGTAAAATTTTATCACTTCAAAACTATATTCATTTTTATTACAACAAACTAGCTACTTTATCCCCCACACAAAATAAATTTCAACTATCTTGGTCAATATACACCTATATATTCTTCAAGCTCATGAGATGAGGATCTTGAAGAAAAAATGATTCTTCACCAGATTTAAAGACATAATTCTTATTTGGCCGAATTTCAAAGGAAACAAAACATCCAACCTACTCATGGAGGATCTGTTCGAGGGCGTAGAACTATTTTTCGTGATTGAGAGGGAGCCGCTGCAAACCTTTTCAACGACTACTTTACAGAAAATTCAACATATAATGAAGAGCAATTTCATTGGCGCTTTCGAATGTCTCAATCTTTATTCTTGAGGATTGTTGATGTTGTAAAGAATCATGATCATTATTTTCTTCAACGAACAAATGCAGCCGGGACAAAAGGTCTGTCTATTCTCCAAAAAATTACTATTGCATTTCGTGTATTAGCATATACAGTTCCAGCAGATGCAACTGATGAGTACATAAAAATTGGGGAGTCTACAACAATTGAATGCATCAAGAAATTTTGTAGTGCAGTTCGAGAGATATTTGCACACCAAAATCTAAGATCACCTAATGCTCAAGACGTTGCTAGACTTCTTTATATTGGTAAGCAGCATGGCTTCCCGAGAATGTTAGGTAGTTTAGATTGGATGCACTGGAAGTCAAAAAATTGTCCTACAACTTGGGCTGGACGATACATCGGTCGTAATAGATCTCTAACAATTATTCTTGAAGTTGTAGCTGATTATGATCTTTGGATATGGCATGCCTATTTCGGGATGCCGGGATCCAACAATGATATTAATGTGTTGGACACGTCCAATCTTTTCTCTCAACTTGCTAGAGGCATTGCTCTTCCCGCAAATTATGTTATATGTGGAAAAGAATATGATATGGGCTATTATCTAGCAGATAATATATACCGCAAATGGGCAACTCTTGTGCAAACTATTCATGCACCGATTGGTCTAAAGAAAAAATATTTTGCGATGAAACAAGAAGCTTGCAGAAAGGATGTCGAACGTGTATTAAGAGTTCTCCAAAGTCGATTTGCAATTGTAAAAAATCCAGCACGTTTTTGGTGCAAAAATGATTTGCAAGATATCATGACTGCATGTATAATAATGCATAACATGATAATCGAGGATGAACGAGATCTTCATGCTCCAATTGAAGAACCAATTGTTGAGGCACATCAAGACATCGAGTTTGTTGACAATGAAGATGCACAATTTCAAAATTTCCTTGCTCGATATAGAAAAATCAAGGATGCGGAAGCACATTTTAATCTTCGAAATGCATTGATTGATCATTTGTGGAATGAATATTCTAATTCGCCAGATTAGAATATTGTATTGTTTTATGAATTTTTTTTTGCAATATTATTATGAATTGTACTTTTTTTGTAATATTTTAATAAAATATTATTTCTCATTTTTACTTTTACTATCATTTTAAATTAAATTGCATACGTACATGATATGTTTAACAAATAAAAGAAATAAAGAAATAAGCATATTCTAAGAATATTCTCTTTTAGTGCAGAATTTGATGTAGACTGCTGGAGATGAAATGTAGATGAAACTATAAAATAGTGTAGATGAAGCTGTAAAATAGCGTCGATTGCTGGAGATGCTCTAAGAAGCAGTAATCGTGTGCAACTGAGTGCACGAGATCTAAAAAGAAAGAAACAAAAATTATAAGAAAGCGAGTTTCATCATCTATATCAATACTAATATTACGTTATGGCAAAAATTTGGGTACATCAAGTGTACCCAATCAGTAAATTCTAACGTAGAACACATGTAGTGCATCTTTTATTTTTGCAAATGACATATGTTCCAGAAGCATAAATTTTCGGATATTTATAATTCTATTTTTTTTTGTCCAGAAATAAAGGTTTCGGCCCAAAGAAAAAAATTATTGTGACACTTCAACTAACATATTGTAACACTCCGACTACTTATTGTGACACTTAATTACCTATTGTGACAGTTCGAAACATAAATTATTTTATCGGTCAACGGATAAATATTGAAAATAGCCCAAATGGGCAGTAAATATGGTTAATTAGCAGTCAATCCGAGCACAAATCTGACCCGTGACCCGTTCCACCAAAAAAAAATCGCTCTGAAAAAGTATCACCCATTAAATTTAAAAAGTATTAGTCTGCTACTTGTCTTATAAGAACGTTATTTCATCTCAATTAGGGTTTATTAATTTCAATTATGGTTTATTCATCCCAATGAGGGATTATAATTAATTGAAAAAAATTAATTGTCGAGCGCAGTACACGAGCTCATGCGTTAGCATCGGGCAAGTGCACTGCGCGAGTCACTGCATAAAGAAAATTATTTTAATCACTTTAATTTTAGGGTTCACTAATTACATTTAGTGTGTATATTTATTTTGAAAAAATTAATTATCGAGTGTAGTGCACGAACCCACGGATTAGCGCCGGGCGAGTACATTGTGCAGGTCGCCAGATTAAAAAAAAAACTAATTTAATTCACTTTAATTTTAGAATTAACTAAGTCCATTTAGGATATATATTTATTTTGAAAAAATTAATTATCGAGCGTAGTACACGAAACGTCGGATAAAAATAATTAAATTCATTTAGTTTGATTTTTGGGTTCAATAATGTAATTTTAGAATTTTAATTTTTGATAAAAATTCAAAAAAACAAAAACAAAAAATTCAAATAAAAATAAAAAAAAAAGTAAAAATTAATTTTTGAGGACACGCGCCACACGTGGGTCCCTTGGCTTTCTAAACTTGAACACACGTACTGCACCTTCTATGCATGAAAAATTAAACACTTAATTAAACTCACATTGATACATTTCCCAATCCTTCAAAGCAATAAAGTTATATATGGCATTATTGAGGCAATACAACCAAAACTAGCATTCTATCGGGAAAAAAGTTTATTTAGGCAATTTAAATTTAAAATTTGACTAGTGGCGCAAGTTTTAATAGATAAGAGAAATTTGGGTAATTTGTACTTTATTATGTACCACTTATTTGTACTTAACGTTATGATTTTTTAACTAGCATTTCTCCCGTGCATTGCACGGTTTGGATATATATAATTTATTTTTTAATTAAAATATAATGTTTAAAATTATTTATTTAATTAAAAAATTAATTAATCATCAAACCAAATATAAGGAAAAAATGTGAAATCAAACATGAACTTCACTCATAGTATTAAATTCTAAACTCGATTCTATCTAGCGCTTAATCACGACAATTGAGATATGTTGCTTTATCACAATTCTTTTTTTTTTCATTGTGCAGTAGACAAAAGCTCATCAATATTATATGGGATAAGGTCCAAATTGGCCACTAAACTTATTTGGGGTGCTCAATTGGGTCACTACAACTTTTTTGGGCTCAATTGGGCCACCGCAGTGTTAAAATTGGCTCAATTGGGCCACCGTGTGACGGAACCCGTTAGGGCTCCGTTAAGTGTTGCAAAAACGACGTCGTTTTGATCTTTTTTTACCCGACCCAATACCCCGACCCACTCTCAATCCAAAAACCCGACCCAAGCTTCAAAAATCAATTTCCTTTCCATTTCCTTTTAATTTTCTGTTTTTTCCTTTAATTTTTCTTTTATTTTATTTTCTGTTCTTGGTCTGTTCTTTGTCCAAAATCCAGCCTCCAGTCATGTTTTGGGTCTGATAACAAAAATCTTTTGTTATGGAGCGTAAATCCCAGAAGAAATTGGCTAAAACAGCAAGAAAACAATTCAGTTTCATCTCCTACGCCAAAAAATAAAAAATTCAATCACAAAAAAATTCAACTCCTAGTTCTCTTTCATCCAAAACCATCTCTGACACTAACCCCCTCCCAGATTTTCCAAAAAATCAAACAACCAAAAAATCATTGCCTCTAACGGCGCATCTCCGTCAGATTCTACCCCTCTCTCATTCCTCAGGTCCAAATCATCAAACCAACACTCCTCTACACCCTCATCTCGACCCAGGCCCCCCACATTCTCAAAAACACAACCATAAACCACTCTTTTCAACTCTTGCAACCTCCAGTAGCCCACATAACCATTCCCACATCCCAACAGTCACAAAACCCCAACACACATACATCCTCTTTCCAAATGTTTCAGAACCAAAGAAAGCAAGGGAAGGAGATACAAATTTATTGAAAAAAGTAGAAGAGGTTTCATCCTCAGATCAAGAAGAGTGAGAGAAATAGATTCCGAGCATAAGAGTTCAGGTTTACCTCTAATAGCATCGCCGGATCTACCGTCCTCAACGTCTGTCTCATCGAAAGCCTCGTCGGATGAAGACACCATTCCGATCTCATGATCTGTTTTGCAGAGGTGGCCCTCAGCTTTATCTCCTTCCCAATTGAAGACGGGTCACCCTTTGCAGCTCAAATCAGACCCATCGTCGATCTCAGCATTGGATGTGGTCGCCGGTCTCTTCTCCAAGCAGAAAAATCACTGGAGCCCCGTCTATGCTCATATATCACTGCGGAGATGGCGAGGGTTGCGCTCATTACACATCTTCAAGCTTCTCGAGTTTCTTCATCGTCTCCCTAAAGAAACGAGTGTTGGAGGTCGGAATCGTGCCCGTCATTACCCTCAACACATTCGTTGAACACAGAAGCACCTTCCCTCTGCAGTTAGGGTTCTTAGGGAGCTTGGGTTGGGGTTTTTGGATTGAAAATGGGTTGGGGTATTGGGTCGGGTAAAAAAAGATCAAAACGATGTCGTTTTTGCAACACTTAACGGAGCCCCTAACGGGCTCCGTCACGTGGTGGCCCAATTGAGCCAATTTTAACACTGCGGTGGCCCAATTGAGCCCAAAAAAGTTGTAGTGACCCAATTGAGCCCCCCAAATAAGTTTAGTGGCCAATTTGGACCTTATCCCATATTATATTGAATACTTTTTGGCAAATCCCTTCCCCATCACTCAAAACTTTGAGATTTGAACTTGTTCTTCAAATGAGTTGTATCCCCCCTTCTAAAGATGAAAATTATTACGAACAACTCTCAAGAATATGTCGATTTCGATTATTTTATGATAATATGGTGATAGTTAAATATAAAATTATTAACAGTATTGATACATTGTTCTCAATTGATTGAAAAGTTTAACTTATTCCCTCTCATTGAAATTAAAAATGGGGTATGCTCAAATCCTGCACAGAGATAGCAGCAGCGCCAGGGCTACAAACACCCCTATTGCCGAGCCAAGATACGAGATGCCCATTATCACAACCATAATTCACAAATGGATTCAGGTAACACGTTCAGCGAAGTTGCATATATGAATGAAGTTACCGTATGAACTAAAATAAAATAAATTGAATAAACTAAATAACACTACAAAATAATATGTTGCTAAAATTAAATAGTTAATTGGAAACTTTACACAGAATCATGAAATACAATCTTTAATGTTGAATTTTATAACTTGTGTGGTATAACACATGCATGCCATATGCATCTTCAATGATCAATTGGTGTTGCAATCTATTTGAAAAAAAAATATATATGGAAAAAAACGTATGGTTACAACTCACGAAGTTATCAAGAAGTGTACATATATATAACGTTTTTTAGAAATAGGGCTTATATACAACTTATAATTAAATTAAATTATTGCACGTATAAAAACTGGGTAATTAGAATTGATTACATATATGACAATTGTAATTAGACCTTTTAAAATAAGTTAGTCATTCCAAGGATTTTGATTTATATTACATATTTTTGCTTGTTTTCATGAAATTTTTTTTCTGAAAGAGTTGCCTCATCTATTTTCGGCACAATTAGCCAAAAATCCATTATCATATATGTCTTTGAAAATGTGATTGAGTGATTACTATAATTAGACTTAATTAATTTTATATACTAAGTTTCTATATATCGTCACCATATTATTTTTATATAGACATATTATATAAAATTAATTATATATATTATTGGATTGAATTTGGTATATTAACTAATAAATTAATATAATAATAAAAATTAATGGAATAAAAAAGAGTAATATAATGATTTATATATTTAGCATAAATACTGGTATTGAACACAATGCCATTAATTATCAATAAACGTTACATTTGTTAATTATAACTACTCACCATTTTACAATTATGGTGTATTACAAATAATATAATAATTAAAATTGTTAATTAGTAAAATGATTTAGGCGGAAAAAAGTATGTTTAATAACTTAATTTTTTGTTATATATAAATATATAAGATCATTTTTTTAATTTCATTTTCATTCACCAAAAGTGAATATTAGATTATATAAATATATTAAATATTGTGTAAAACTATAAATTATACATCCACCATGAAACGTTAAAAAAATGCACAAACTTTAATAATTCAAAAATAAAAGATAAAAATGGTGAATAGTTAGTAGATGAAAAAAAACTAAAGAATTTGGACAAATCAAAGATAGAGCCATAATCTCAATTCTATCATTATAAGTTAGGGGAAAAAACATTATGATAATATCGATCATATCTTGGAATGCTACCAGAAATTAAGCCATCTCTATAAACATTCAATTTGTGGCTAAAAAAAAACCAAAAAATACATACAGAATATTTACATTTCAACTGTAACATACGAAGTGAAAGTCATTGATTCAATTTCATCAGCTCTTGATCTTTGTCATTTGTAGCCATGAAGTTGGTAATTAATCCATTGAGAATAAAGTTGAATGATCATAACCAAAATCCCAATTACTTTCTTCTTCTTCTTCTTCTTCTTCTTCTTCTTCTTCTTCTTCTTCTTCACATGTTATATATGTCTCCATATGCATTACTATATCTATATCAAGAGAAAATTAATAATCTTAATACACAAACACATCTCCATAAATCCAAGAAGAAAATGAAAGATAATTTATCAATTACTTTGTATTGGAGAAGATGTCTATGCACCATTTTACAACGGGGTTATCCATAAGCGGGTGGTTGGTGGTATTATAATACGTCCTTAAGCTTATTCCCGATATATATATATATATATATATATATATATATATATATATATATATACAGTTTTGATATGCTAAGCGCCCTTCTTGAGCGTCCTTTGAGCGATTCTAATCTAGGTCAGATTTTATTTTATTTTTCTTTTTTTATTTTAACCGATTCTATTACTACACAGCTTTCTCTCTCTTCCGCCTTCCTACTTTTCAATTTTCGCTCAATTTTCTACAGGTAAAAATCTCTTTCTCCCGCTTCGTTTCATCATTATTTCACCGCTGTCGATTCTTTTCCCTCATTTTCTTCCTCTGTTCTCCATATATTTTTTTTGGATTTCTGATATTGATCAACGGAGTCGACCACGGAGCCACCAATTTTTTGTTCTTCGATTGTGATCGTTCTTTTCATCTCCGGCGTCGTGATTCTGTCGATTTTATGATATTGCAGCAGCCATCAAATATTGTCAAATTCAAACCATCAAAGCTATACCTGGTGTTGGGCGCAATTAGGAACCCAACACAGGTTTGTTTCCAAGTTCTTGAGTTTTTCTGGAACTTTTTGCCTTTTTGAATTAATTTTTTATCTCAAAGAAAATATTTGGGTTGCACTATGGATGTAATTTTACCGGGAAACAAAGCATACTTACCAGATACTTTTGGAATTGGTTCTACAATTTTCGATGCAAGCATTCTGTTTGATGAAATGCTACAACAAATTTAGCAGGATTTTGATGTGAAAGGAATGATAAAACTTGTTATTTTAAAGCATAAGATGGTACATATAAAACAATATTTCTCTGTCTTTACTAGTGGTTAGCCATATGCAACTACAAAATTCTTGTTATTGCTCCTTTGTTCTGTTTTTATAGGATGTCTAATAGTGAGGGTAGATATTAAAACGTGAAACCGCTCCAATGGCGTGGATTTTTAGGTGGGTCTATATGTTACATAACATTTATGATAAACATAGTTGTGTTCTTATATAGACTGAAGATTGAATAAATGAAAAGCTTTTTGTTGCTTGCTTTATGTGTTATCAACTCATTCTTTTGTTATTTGTTCCTTATGTTATAATTGATTTTTATATAAATGTGACATTTTGAACAGGTATGGTGATCTTATTTTTGCCATTGAAGTTCTCAACTGTGGTAATACATCAAAAGAGAGAACTGTCATTGAGAGATGTTTCTGCTAAGGAAGTGACAATGATGTGTAAAGTAAAACATGAGAAACTTGTAAAGGTGAGTATGCCAGACAAAACATGTTCTTTTTTATTTGAATATGAAGTTGCATTTTCTATATTTCTATTAGTAATATCAAGAATTTATTTCCCTTAAAGAAGTCTTCAAGTATTTTAAGTTTTGTCATTTTTTAATCTTGTTTTACTTACTATGATCCAAATTCTTTCGCAGTTTATTATGGCTCGTAAGGAACAGACTTTTAATGGTGATGGTTACTGAGCGTTATTGCTGGAGAAACCACTTTGGAAATATATTGGGAGTTGGTTAACTGTGGCATTAAACTTTACTCTAGATATTGTCTAAAATTTTAGACTACAGTAGAAGCAAGCAATAAACTAAGTATTACCAATATGTGTTTAAGTGAAAAAAGAGAAATAAGAAATCAAGGGAACTGAAACGATCCACCAATCTGATTAGAACCGGCTGAAGGGTTTATCGTGACCCAGAGGAGGGATACAATGATCGCGATAAGCCCTGACCCCATGAAAACACTGGTAGGCGTTCTGCCCCGTCTTCCCATCAGCACCTTGGCAAAGGGGTAGAGATGTTCCAGCACCCAAAAACTGAAGAAAACTCCACCTAATAGACGGCTCCATTGTAGTATATTGTTGTATATGGTTCGACTTATCCGAACTGCTATTGCTATTAAGTTTACCATTATGATCACAATTGGAAGGATCATTAGTGAAGTCCATTTTACTATGTAGAGATCAGCAAACTCATCATCTTCGTCGTCTCCTGTTGATTTTGAGGTGAGGGTGAATGAGATCTCCACTCCAGCTATAACCTTGAGCAGCCTTTGGAACAATGCAGCCAAGTGTGCACTAGTGCCTCCGATCAACCAAAATTGCTCGTTCCTCCACCACTCTTCTAGCTCGATACCTAATTTGTTACAAAGTTTATTTTGTAATTTCTAACAAGCTAACATTAGTGCACTCCATTTATTTTCATCAAGATTGGTATTTTTTAGCTTTCTCCTTAATATTATCCCATCAAAAATACTACCGTAATTTTTAGCTTTCTTCTTAATATTATTTCATCAAGATTGGTATTTTTTAGCTTTCTCCTCAATGAACCGAAACAAAATTCATTCCTTCGGATGGCACCCCAAAGCCAACCCACTCACAACAACATCAGCCTACTTTGGCATAAATCAAGATTGGTATTTTTCAGCAAATGAATAGATATACACAATCTGATCCAACAATCATTACTAATCACAACTCGTAATTTCTTCTAAAAAATTACTACAAAATTGTACTTGATTCTTAAAATAAAAGTAAACAGAGAGTACTTGAGTTTTTAAAATAAATTTGATACTCCAAAATGCATTAATTTGAGTTGCCCCGTGTTGATTGTACCTGCAAAAAATAGGATATTTAAGATGCAGGACCAAAAAATTCTCATCTTTATGTAGAATTATTAAAGCTCATTGTATGTTGTTAGAACTTGAATAATAATTATCAAAATAATATCATTAATCACACAAGTTAATACTATTGGTCATACCACTATAATGAGATGACAAATAAATAGATCACTAAAATCAATTATACACAATACCAGCTACACTGACTCAAAATCTTCATTGTTGTCATGATCATCTGCGATTGATCTGCAAAAAATAAATAAATCATGATTTATTGAAAAAGTGCAACAAAATAAATTGACTAATAAAAAAGCTAGAAAACATAAATGATTTAATGCAATCATTTTTCACATACCCATCATGCAAATTTGGGCAATTAAGTTTATCATGTGATACTCCACGCTGCCCACATCCATGACATACCCTAGACTTTAAAGCTGATTTCTCCTTTGATGATTGCAACCTCTTCCTGCATCCCTTTGTTCTTATTTCAGAAGAATCATTAATATTATGCACTTTATCCAAGCTAGCTCTTCTTTGAGTTCCATCGATAAAAGTTGGACTAATGCTCATCTCTTTTACTTTACTATGTATGTACTTAAGTTGTTCATCCGCAAATTCTGTCTTCTCATCAGTCAAGGATGCAGCATCAACTAACACTGAAGCTTTATTTGCTAACCTAGAGTGTCGAGACATTAAAGAGCTTAGTGGATTATCCCTGCTATTGAGATCATCTTCGACATATATTGCATTAATCTTTGCATCTCGTGTCCATCTCTTGAGTATATATTCTTTAGGGAGTTGAAACACTTGGTTAATGCGAAAAAAGCTAACATATGTCTGCACGGAATACCATCAAACTCAAATTTCCTGCAACTACATGATATATGGTCTCTTCCTTTGTCATGTGTGAGTATCCTTGGTATGGGGGATGAACAACCTTGAGAAATCACATTGTAGACCACATAGTCAGTTGATGTGGATATCTCCTGCACATAGTAACCATGACTTTGGCTAATTTCACTTTGAAACTCCACCCATTTTCTTTTTGTATACACCTGAACCATTTGAGTTTCCATAGGCCAATTTGTCTTGATTTTGGGACGCTCATTCATGTCAATATGGTCCGCGGCTAGCTCATTGTGTCTTTGGTGTCTTAACGCCCTATTGAATCGTGTTATGAAATCCATCAATGAGTTTTTATGTGAGACATATCTTTTAAAAAATGCATGTGAGCTTTCAGATCTCTGACTACTTGACATTCCAGCACAAAATACATGACAAAAATATAGTGGAACCCATTTTTCTCTCAACTCATACATCAATAATATCCATTTATTTTCCTCCAAATTGGCGCACTTCATAACCTCTTTCCAAGATTGCTCAAATTCATCAGGAGTTGAAGAATTTACTATGACCTTCTTTATGCTTTGATAATGATCTCGAAAAGTCACTGGGGAGATTTTTTCAGGAAATTTATTCAAGATGTGCCACAAACAATATCGATGCACTGTGTTAGGCAAAACTTGTGCAATTGCTTTCGTCATAGCAGGATCCTGATCAGTGATTATAACTTTTGGAGCATCAGCCGGCATGGCTTCCATCCACGTAGTAAGCAATCAAATAAAAGATTCCGCCTTCTCATCACTTAAAAATCCACAACCAAAAATGATTGTTTGATGATGATGATTAACTCCTACGAACGGTGCAAAAATCATTTCATATTTATTGGTCTTATATGTGGTATCAAAAATAATGACATCACCAAAAACAATATATGCCCCCCTTGATGTAGTATCCGCCCAAAAAACCTTCTAAACTTATTATCTGAATCAGTCTCATAATCAAAGAAAAAGGCTGAGTTTTTCTCTTTTTCAGATATAAAGAACTCGATCAAAGTTTCAACATCAATACCTTTTTGCTCATCCATTAGTTGCTTCTCTAAGTTTCTAATATCCCTTTCTGTGCAACCTACATGTTTCGGTCCACCATGCTCTATCTCCAATAATCGCATTTGCTGACAAGTTGGTACATTAGCTTGTGAAAATTGTTGAGTCAGTGCTCTCTTTGCGGCTGAAACAGTACGATGTGAACGCAACAAATGCACCTTCGAAGGACTAGAAAGTGCATGATTATGACCTTCCATAAAAATACTAACAATCCATTCAGGTCCAGTTTGTTGCTTGACAAGGGAAATCTTTGCCTTACAATTAGTTCGGACTTCTCCATGAGCTCTTTCTTTTTTTGGCTGACCACTTATTTCTCTTTTATTTGAACGAGACTCATCAGTATGCCCTTCTTTAAAGTAGACGATTTGTTTCCAAATAATTTCATTTATCTTCTTATTTTTTTTGCTATTACTTATTCTCGCACTAAAGCCAGCTTCTCTTGCATATTGGTTATAGAATGAAAATGCATCTTCTACTGATAAAAAAACCATTCCCACTTTTGGCTTTCGATCATCCGCAACTTGAGGAATGTGTAACTCATTATCGATATTTTCTCCCATTGCTATATGATATGTTAAAATAAAACAAAAAAATGAACTTATTAATGACAGAATATACAAGAACATGATGTAGCACAAAAAATAGAATTTTACACAAAATATAAGTTCGTATTTTCTATTTTTTTTATATTTAGCGATTAACAAGCATTCCTAATAACTGCGCATCTCATATCGATCTTATTCTCCACAAAAGGTTAATCTAATTTACTTATCTATTATTTCAGCATTCATCATAAACCATTAAAAGAATTAAACTGATCTTTAAAGAATTAAGCACCGGTCTATTCCAAATCAATGCATTTCCATTTACAACTCAAGCTAAAAAGAGATAATTACACTGAATTCCTTTACTGGAGACCATATCATGGTGACCATAATAAACAACTGTTATTGATTCCTCTCATGCTCTTCTTAAGTTTTCAAAAGAAATCGGTAAGCACTGAAAATTAATTATTTTTTTATTATGCTCCCATGACAATAGTTTAGCACAACTACATGCATGTTCCATCTTACAAAGAAGCCAAGAATTAGTTTTTCTTTAACTGCTTTGTATTGCCATATACAGAGTAACCAAAGTATTTTCTACGAGATAATTAACATAAAATTCATGAAACACATTAGAACTACGAAAACACAGATGATACTTAGTGGTTCCGTCATCATCTCGGACGATCATATCAATTAACCAAAACATATGTGCAGAAAAGAATGAACAAAACGATAAGGAAAAAAATCAACCGGTGGAGAAGAAACCAAAAATTGGTATATATAGAGTAATACAAGAGAATTCCTACGAGAAAAATATAGGCAAAAAATTCCGGAAAAACTCAAGAACTTGGAAACAAACCTGTGTTGTGTTCCTAATTGCGCCCAACAGCAGGTCTAGCTTTGATGGTTTGAATTTGACAATATTTGATGGCTGTTGCAATATCATAAAATCGACAGAATCACGACGCCGGAGATGAAAAGAACGATGACAATCGAAGAACAAAAAATTGGTGGCTCCGTGGTCGACTCCGTTGATCAATATCAGAAATCCAAAAAAAATATATGGAGAACAGAGGAAGAAAACGAGGGAAAAGAATCGACAGCGGTGAAATAAGGATGAAACGAAGCGGGAGAAAGAGATTTTTACCTGTAGAAAATTGAGCGAAAATTGAAAAGTAGGAAGGCGGAAGAGAGAGAAAGCTGTGTAGTAATAGAATCGGTTAAAATAAAAAAAGAAAAAAAAAATCTGACCTGGATTAGAATCGCTCAAAGGACGCTCAAGAATGGCGCTTAGCATATCAAAATTGTATATATATATATATATAGGGTGATTAGATCACTCTTGATTAATTTGTGATTTTTTGAGTTGTGATTGAATATTAGATAGGCGTCGTTAGTTGATTTTGGGTGGTTAATTGATGTCATTAATGGGTATTCTTAATTGATTTATTAACTTAAATTTATTGAATTATTGTATTATTGATTGACTATAATAATCTTGCAATGGGAGAGAAAAATTTTGTTATTGGAGTATGTTATTATATATATAGATTATAAATTTTGAAGTACTTCTATACACACATTTATAATAAGAAATATTTCTGAAAATATAGGCAAAATAAAATTTAAGAGAGATAGTGACGAAATTCCGATTTATTTTGCTGTAAAGATAAACACCAACTTTTATGATTTAAGACCATTATTTTGCTTTGGATTTAATATTCAATTATTTGTATTGCATATTTAATGTCTTTTTTAGGATAAATATTTGTTTGTGGTGCATAATTTTTTGTGTTGTAAAAGGCATAACATACCAAAAGAAAATAATGCTACACCAACAAAAATAATATAAAAAACTAAATCAAAGAAAAATTAGAAAAATCAAGTATGAACCATCAAGGTTTTTTCAATTTATTGAATTCACCCTCCGCCAACCCACTAATTAAAGCATCAAGAATTTTATTAGATCCCACAATAATACTAAATGAAACAGCCAAATAGAACAAAAATGTATGTACTACACTACGCATATTGCACTAAAAAAAAATTAGAAAATGTAAACTAAAAAATGATTTTTAATCATTGAATCCTAAAAAAATTTAACTGTTTAAAAATTTATTTATTTTACACGGATATAAATGACTTTGAAAATAAAAAATAAAATTATGGTCTATAAAATTTGGTTTGTCTTATTATCTCACAAAACTTAACAAAAAAAATTAATTCATTTTTAATAATATTTATTTTATTCATTTCACTGACTACGAAAGAATAGTTCAAGTGAAGAATAAAAAATGCAACGGTTACATAATATCTATTCTGGATTGAACATAGTAAACATTGGAAATGAATGAAATATATAAAATAAAAAAATTATCAAGATTTCAAATACATTAGGACTGACTTTAATTAATGACATTCAATTAAAAATGAATTCTGAATACATAAAAAATCACCACAATAATTATAAGCTAACATTATCTATCTTGTTCAGAGATTTATCTTTGCATTCTTCACCAAATTAAAATTTAGCATACAACTATTTTCTAGTTGATTTTTAATTTATCATTTTCTTGGTTTTATTTTTAGTTAACTAAATTTGAGGTAATTTATATAAAAAAAAAACACACAATAAAGTTATGAAAACATGTTTGTAACTAATTTGAACCAATATTTAGATACGTAAAATGTGCACTTGACATAGCTATGGCTTTTTGTATGATAAAATGATGTATATGCAATTTAAGATTGAAAGTCATTATTTTAAGTTTAATGAACTTTAGTTTAGTTCTAAAGCCATATAAACTGAAATAATAATTAAAAAAAAAACCACCAATATATAATTACGTAAAATTGAAGTAGGAATATCAATATGGATTCGAATAATGTTTTGTTTTAAGTGAAAATCTAATAATGACCAAACCAAGTAAAAAATATTATATGATAACAAAATATTACAAAGTAATAAGTTCGTAGAACTTATAAATAAAATTTTCTTCTTATTTCTCACTTCATTACTCCATACAAAATATTCTACTATATTATTACAATTGCAAAGAATAGATA
Source organism: Perilla frutescens (assembly GCA_026008535.1). Classification (NCBI taxonomy): domain Eukaryota; kingdom Viridiplantae; phylum Streptophyta; class Magnoliopsida; order Lamiales; family Lamiaceae; genus Perilla; species Perilla frutescens. The sequence goes on along the minus strand of BRKX01000010.1, from coordinate 43,602,941 downwards.
TAACAATAGTAAAATAAAATATAAAATGAAAATACACTGTAAAATAAGGTGGCAATTTGGGCCGCCCGGCTGGGCCCGTCGGGTCATAAATAAGATTAACTTCATTATAGGATAATCAATTATACTAATTAATTATGTTAATTATGCAATTAATATACTTAATATAATTTTTTTTGGTACTAAGCACAATAAAATTATAACTAATTATATTTTTTATAATTCCTTAACCGGAAGGTGCTGATGAAAATCGATATTTCGTCAAATAAAAAAATAACTAAAACATAATATGAATAATGAACTATTAACGTTCTCGGATTAGTATTCGGCTAACAATACATAATAAAAATGTGGTTCATTCAATTACAAAATAATATTCATCATATTTTACAATATACCATTTTTTTAATCCATAAAATGAGAAGAAAGATTCTTGAATTTCTCCGGGCTTCAACTTTTCATATCTCTAAGAGCCTCGATCTTCACAATCTTCGAGTCTTCAATCACATAAGAAAATCTACTCCAAACCAAAAAAATAAAATATTAAAAAAAAGGGTTACAATGTAGATGACAAACAAACAAAAATTCTTAAATACATAGATTTATTTTGACCACATATATGTAAAAACAAAAATTTAAAACAAAAAAATAAATAATTAAAATACGCCACATGATTGACATATGATTGAAATAGAGTCATATTGAATTTAAGAATTGAAGAAAATGATGAATTTGATTTACAGATTCTCATATATTTATACTGAAGTGGTACATGCATTTTTAAATACAATCCAAAATTAGAATTAAAATTATAGTCAATCCCATAAATTCGAGATCAGAATTGTATTAAATTAAGGCTTGAAGGAAGCAATTAATTAAATTGCATTTAAAATTTGCCCTTTGTAATTCTAAAGTGATTTAATGTAGATTTATGGAATCAGCATATAATTTTCTCTATCGTATATTCGTATATATAGATATACACAATTATTAATTATTATATGCTTAAAATATTGTAATATTATATTACTTACATATATATTAAGATATATATATATATAATTAAATGTTATTTTATTATATGTATTTGAATTTATAATTTTTCTCTATAATTAAATCATTGATGTATATTCGTATACAAATATACAATATTATATTATATGCTTTATATATTGCATTACATTACTTTACTATATATGTGTGTGTAAATATATATAATTAAATTGGTTTTTATATAATCTTAATATATATATACTACTGTATTATGTATTATGTATATTATATATTATATATGATGTATGATTAATTAGTATACAATTAAATTGATATATAAAATCAACTTACTAAATGTAGTAAGTGTTTTGGCGGGAAAAAGCAAGTTTCTATATAAAGTATACTTTTTTACTTTTAGATATAGTAGGAAGTAGGATTATCGTTATGGATTTCATTTAATTATCGTTCTGTATTTAATTATCGTCATGCTTTCATTTTATTTATCATTATGCATTTATTTTAATTATTGTTATGCATTTATTATTATCATTATGCTTTCCCAGTTAATCGCTATGACTTATTTGTAAGTTTTATCGTTATGCATTCTATTTAATCGTTATAAGCATTATTAACAAATGTTATGCATTATCGTTATAATTTATCATTAAGCTTATTTTTAATTATTATTATGCCTTCTATTTAATCGTTATATATATTATAAGCTAACGTTATGCCTTATTATTTAAGCTATCATTATAAACATTTTAACCTATCTCGTTATGTAATATAGTTATGCTATTTTTTTTAATTATAATTGTTCTCTCTTTATTATCTCTATGCTTCTATTTAATCGAACATTTCTATTTAATCGTTATCATTATACTTTCTTCAATAATCTTCTGTATCAAACTCTCAAAATATTTCTTTTCTTTTATTCGAGGGAATTCGACATTTTTTGTGTTTTTCATTTTGGGTGTTCTAGATCAAACCCTCAATATATGCACATTACACCAGCCTCTCTTACACAAAATTAAATGCATTAAATTCTATTTAATTTAGGTCAACTAATACCTACCTATGCAAATACATATTTATGCATTTTACCTACCTATGCATAACTATAATAATAATGTTAATCGTTATGCATTCATTTACGTGAAATCTTCTTTTTTTGTTATGCATTCATTTTACCTACCTAATTTTGGCAAAAAAGAAAGAAAAAATAATGCATTGATGTTTTGTTGGCCAACTAATATTTAATCATTATGGCATAACGATTAAGATAATAATGTTAATCGTTAATCGTTATTTCTTTTAATAATGTCAATCGTTATTTCAACATTTTCGCTATGCATTTAATAATGCATAATGTTAGTTTTACAAACATTCTAACGTTATGCATAACTATAATAATAATGTTAATCGTTATGCATTCATTTACGTGAAATCTTCTTTTTTTGTTATGCATGAAATCTTCGTTATGCATTCATTTACAAACATTTTTCGCTATGCATGAAATCTTCATTTACATGAAATCGTTATACATGAAAGCGACAATAATGTTAATCATGATGTATGAAATATTCAATTACAAATATTTTTTGTTATTCATGAAATTTTTGTTATGCATTCATTTACGTTAAACTGTGTTTTTATTTTTATATGTTAGGTGTGTGTGCATTTATTGTTTAGTTATTAAAAAATTATAAAAAGTACACTTACACAATGATGGGGGTGTGGAGACAAGTATGTCATAAGGGTATTTTAGACATTTACACTCCAAATTACCCAAATAACTCCCTATTCTTCGATTAGCCAGTTAATTGGTGGAGGCTGTAGAGCCTCAGCCCATCGATTTGACACTTTAGCAGTCACATTTGACTATGGAGGGAGAAGTTAGATTGAGCTTCTAATAAATGAAGAGCTGAATTCATTAAATTATCATAATTAATTCAATTATGGTGGCAAATTACTTGAAAACTTGGTAGTTTTTCTATTAAATAAAAACCACTAATGTGGCAAAATAATAATTTAAAAAGATAGGATAGAGAATTTTCCTAGATAAGGATGTAGATTTATGGCTGCGCCGATTTTGAGGAGTTAAATATAATGATAAATTCTCAATATTGATTACTAATATTTCTAATACAACCTGATTTTTTTTTATGGGTACCAGAAAAAACAGGTGGAAAAATATGGCGTGATCACTTAAAAGTTAAAAGAAGAAGAAAATATTTGTCCCATTGGGGATGGCCTAGTGGTGGAGTGGTGTTTCTTGAGGTTAAAGGTCTCAAGTTCAACCCACCACCAACACCACTAGATATGAGCCTGTCACACAGGTGTGGTTTATCTCCCCTGTGTAGGTTTGCAGGCTATTACACAGGGGCACGTATAAAGGATGATGATTAGATCTAATATGATTTTATTTATCACCATTTCCCCATTTTTTTAATTCGGTCCACTCCCCCATCCCCATCAAGTTTAATTAATAATATTTTATATCAGTGATCCAATTAAGGACCTCCAATTATATTAGGCCAAACACTTTTTGGGTTTCAAATTGTGTTTCAACGCTTCTTTTTAATATAAATAATATGTACGGGATAATATATTATATTATATATATTTTTATTTGTATATATAATGAATATACTCTGTATTAGCATACATATTAGATACACATATAATATGTAATACTTTGTGTTGAGAAAATTGTTGGAAAAATTCAACTAATGGTTTTGATGAAATGTCAAAACATATTTGATGATCTTAAGAAAAACTGCAGGTTATTTGAAGCTGGAAATCAGGGGTAATGATCAAATAAGACTTCAGACAAATTCCAACTGAAACGAGAATCAGCTGTCCTGAAGCATGGTCAACCAGCTTAAAAGGTTGCCTCGGTCAGACCAGTTAGAGTCAACTCTTCAAACCTTAAAAAACTAGAGGGGGAAGAGAACTTTGAAAACTGGTTGGCATTGATGAACTCATGTTTTACATGGATTTACGGTCGTTTATGGATGCATTATTAGTGTTAAATCATGTAAATTAGGATGTTTTGCTATCGAGTTGTAACTTATGTCCTATCTCCTTGAGTTTGTCGAGTTTGTGATGTTTTGGTGCTAAAAAGTGAAGAATTGGAAGCCTAAGATGAATTAGAGGATCAATGGGTCGAGAAAAGGACCAAAAGAGGCTTCCAGGAGGATAGCACGACCATGCCTTGGTGAATCAAGGTGGCACGGCCATGCCAAACTGTGCCTAAAACATCAATTTTCGTCCAGAGGTTGCAGCACGGACCGTGCCTTAGTGGTTCATCAAGGCACGGCCGTGCGTGGTCAAGGCGTGGTTCAGTACCATTGGATGTGGCACGGCCGCGCCTAAGTGATCCAAGTTGGCGCGACTGCGTCTGAGTGCGGGCAGCCCAAAACTTACCTTGTTCCATCCATTCTATTTTCTATTAAAGTCGGGATTCTTCTCGGCTATTTAAGGCTCGATGTTGGACGAATTTTACACAAGTTTTCACCCTAAGAAAGAGAGAGAGCAATTGGAACAAGAGCGAAGAAGATGAAGAACGAAGAGCCATAATTCATTGAAGATTGAAGACGAGATTTCTCCACGGGTTTTATTTCAGATTTTATTTGCTTTGAACTATGTTTTTATCCGGAACATGTTTAGTTATTTATTTGATGATGAGTAGCTAAAATATTTGGATTCTAGGGTTAGAGAGTAGTTAACTCTCTTGATCAGTTGATTTGCTTCTTTAATGTTCAGACCCTATTTTATTTTGATTACTCTTATGTTTAATGCTTCTGATTAACTGGCTATTGATTGGATGATATATGTGCTTAGATTCATAATTTGAGAGATGAGTTTCTATGCATGCTTAAGGAGTAATTAACATTCTTAATTAATAAGTTCTAGAGAATTGAGATTAAGAGTGAGGACATTAAATCTGTGGAGCTTTCAGGAGTTGCAATTTATTAATTGAATAGAGACGTTAATTATACATTATAATCCATGAATTATTCACTTCGAGAGAAGGCTTAATTTAATTTGGTGATTGCTCTATTTGAACTTGAGTCGTGATGAACATTTTAGTTGTGATTTGATTGTGTAGGAGAGTTAATGAAATCGAAGCCTTAGAATTCTTCTTTGATTCTGAAACCTTTTCCATTTGTTATTTCAATTGTTCAGATTTTAATTTAAGTTTGCATTTTAATTATTAGTTTAAAACCACAATCCTATTTAATCGGTTCGTCTAGATAGTAGATATTAATTTATGTCATAGTACTTAGAGTTATTTTATCTAATCCCTGTGGCTATGATATCCTTGCTCAGTTTACTAGCTATAATTGCACCGTTCACTTGCGGTAATTTTGTAGTTGGTGCATCATTTTTCACCAAAATAATCCGACACGCAGTCGGTATGCCCACACTATCCAAAATAGTGGCAAGCAGGATCGTCTCCTAAAGGACCGGTGAGAATTATCCAACACTGTAGTCTGCAAGTAACTAAATCTTCCAACGAGTATCTTGGTTATAATGTAAAAAATGAAATTAAAAGCAATTAAACAAATGTAGATTTCTTGACAGATTAAAAGGTATCCCGGCTTCCAATTAACTCCAACCTAGCTTAATTATTCCGATCATTGACGCAATGATAACTTTAATTAATGAATGCAAACCAGTTATAACCACTGAAGACACTTCTGACGCGGTCTTATTTCTCCTTAACTGTTCGATAATCAAGAAGACACTTCACCAATTATTTCCCTAATCGACAGACAACCGTAAGAGACACTCTATAGATTTAATGAGCCGACAGGATTAGGAGCTAGATAAACCCGATTCAAAACCAACAAACTCTGACACAGAATTGTCGAATTAATATGGTTCTTCCCTTGATTTTGAAGAATCAATGTACCACTAATTAAACCTAAACCACAATTACGGATGGCCGATTTAATTGGCTACTAATTAATTCTTATCTACTAAATATGTGTACCTACCTAGCAGAGATGAAACAATTAACAACTTTAAACATAGAGAATCGCAGATACATTCATATAATTAAAGTATAAGAACGAATTAGATCACATAGAATAAATACGCCAGAGATTCGTTAATCTTCACCGGAATAAAACACACTTAGCTCGAATTCATAATTGGATTCACACTTCAGAAATTAATTGAGAAGAAGAACGATGAAGAAAGAATGAAATTGAATAGTGAAAATTCTATCTATTGAGAAATCATTCTCCCTAGTGTCTAGCGTTCAGTCTGTGAATTCTAGATATTAGAATAGATAGAGTCCTACTCTGTCTAGAAATCTTTTTTATACAAATCCTTAATTAATTAATTAAAAAGCATCTTAATCCTAATCCAACTAGGAAAATAATAAAAACAGAGTCCAACAGTAATAAAAGAGTGCATAATTTTCATTCAGGCCCACAACTGGTGCAAATCCACTATCTTTAGCCCAATACTCGCATAATCCATCAGTCAGTATACCCATACTGACTGCCTTCCAGACTCTTCAGCTTTTATTCAATCAAATTGCATCCAAACTCTCCAAAATAATGCCATTATCTCCACTTACATGTCAACCACCTGAAATTAACCACAAGACACGAATTTTTCCACAAAACATGATCATGGGGTGAGTAACACTGCAAAAATATACCAAAAATGACCCAAAATATATATGAAATAACAGCCCAATCAGTAGTCAAAATAAATATTCGATCAGGCATCCTAAGATGAGTAACCATCAGTTGAGCTGAAAGCTAAGAAAGACTGATAAGAGCATAGCCAGCTGGAAAAGCTAAAGCTGAACTGATCAAAGATCAGTCAGCTAAACCTAAAACTAATCAAAGATCCGTTAGCAGGGAGAAAGCTCAAAGACCTTTGAGCTAATACTGAACTGTCCTACGATCAGTTCAATGAAAGAAAAGCTCAAACAAATAGCCAACTGGTAGTCCAGAACTGAAAGCTTTTTAAAGCTAAGTTGCTAATGCAGCTTTACTGGACTGTTCCAGAATTGAAGCTTAAGGCAGCTGAGGAACTGCCAACTGGACAATCTCAAAGCTGAAAAATTAAGACAGCTGAATGTCCAAAACTGATAGTCGAAATACCTGCTCTCTCTGACAAGCAGTCAATGAAGATCTTGATAGGAAATCTTGGGAAGATCCTAATGATCTTTGAGCAGAAGTCATTAAAGTCAAATGGCTAGTTCATTTAAAGCTTCAAAAGGCTAGAGGCATTAAACTGCAGCCAGTGAATTTAACAGATTCACCAATCACAACGGTCAAAATGTCACTTATCTATACAAAGAGAGTGAACACAATTTTGAAAAAGACTTTCGCCAATCTAACTTTTGCTATCTTGTAGATATTAAGCTCTTCTTTCTTCCTCCTCGCAGCTTAAAGCTTAAACCTCTTAAGTGTGAAAAGTCCCAACTTAGAAGGAGTACTTCAAGTCTTAAGCAAGCAGCTAACTCACGCAGAATTCCAGCCAGAGCAAAGCTTGTCAGTTCAGTTCTTCAAAGATCAACCACTTAGCTCAAGATTAAAAGAGAACTCTAAGTTGATAACAGGTTTAAGACAGTATTCTTGAAGATTGAGCAAGATCTAAAATCATGAAAAGACAGACAATAGCACCTAAAGTCTCAGCGAGCAGTTGGGACCGGTAAATGTGAGCTGTCGACCCAGAAACCGACTGAGGAGGAGCATGTACCAATGAGTCCGTTCTTCTGGGACAACAACAGTTGGAAAGGAGGCCGCACTCAATTTGAAGGGTGCCGTTTTCAGGTCTAATAGAATTTCTTCACTGTGTAATTATAATAAAGAAACTTTACTCTTGCATAGTGGATTGCTCTTTTGCGAAAGGAGGAGATGACGTAGAAGTAAGAATCTTCGAATCTCTATAAGTCTTGTGTGTGCTGTACTTATTTCTTTAAGCTTTGCATGTTCTTCAACTGCACACTCTAGTACACAAGCTGCACTGACAAGCTAAGCTAAGTATTCAAGCTATCAGTCCTAACTGATCAGGCTCACCAACTAAGCTTTAAGTTAAGCTCTACTTCTCAACTAAACAGTGCACATATAAAATATGAAAGCAAGTCAGGGCTCTAAACATTCCGCAATCAGTTTAAGTTTTTGAAGTCATTTTATTCACCTTTTTATCTATCAAGGTTTTTCTTACAAGGGGTTTTGATGGGATATCAAAATATGAAAAGAGCATTGAAAGAACTGAAAAGAAATCAAGCAGAAAACCAAAGATGTCAAAGCTGTCAAAGCCAACAGATAAGATCAGTTCATGTGAAAGAAGAGAAAAGAATAAAGAGAGAAGACTGTAGCTTGCTAGAATAATTAGCAAGGCAAACTGAAAGTTGCAGGTACTCGAGAAAGAAGGTATCAACTGCCACCAGTCTATAGTGATGAACTGATGGACATACCAGTTCAAGATCGACACTAGCTGAAGAGATGTTCCAGCTAAAGTGAAGAACTGATGAAGATACAAGTTCAAGGCCGACACCAGTTGAAGAGATGTTCTAGTTGAAATGAAGAACTGATGGACATACCAGTTCAAGGCCGCCACCAGCTGAAGAGATATTCCAGCTGAAGAGAACTGAAGCACATACCAGTTTTAGGCCACCACCAGCTGAAGAGATGATCTAATTGAAGAGAACAGAAGCACATACTAGTTCTAGGCCACCACTAGCTGAAGAGATGTTCCAGCTGAAGAGAACTGAAGCACACACCAGTTCTAGGCCACCACCAGCTGAAGAGATGTTCCAGCTGTAGAAAACGGAAGTACATACCAGTTCTAGGCCGCCACCAGCTGAAGAGATGTCCCAACTTAAGAGAACTGAAGCACATACTAGTTCTAGTCTAATGCCGGCTGAAGAAATATTCCAGTCAAATGAAGATCCTAGCTGAAGAGAATACCAGCTGAAAGAGAAGAACTGAGGGACATACCAGTTCTAGATCATTACCGACTGAAAAAATACCAGTTGAAGAGCACGTCGGTTTGAACTGATGAATATGCCAGTCCACGATGACATCAACTGATGAAGACTGCCAGCTGAAGAGAGGACAATCATGAGCTAAAGAAAATAGCAGCTCAAGATATTCCAGCTGAAGGAAATACCAGCTGAAGAAGTGTACCAAGTCTAAAGATCCATGCTGAAGGAAATACTAGCTTAGGATATTCCAGTTGAAGGAACATGCCAACTAAAGAGAAGACTAAAGTACAAGCTGATGAAAATACCAGCTCAAGGAATACCAGCTGAAGAATGAAGTTCCAGCTAATGAAGAACCAGTTCGAAGAACCCTTGCTAAAGACGCATCAGTTCTGAAGTCCAACTGATAAAGCGCCAGCAACTGAACTGAAGACCAGTCCATGAAAGTTCAAGCTGAAGGGACACAAGTCCAAAATACCAGCTAAAGAACACTGGTTCAAACTACCAGCTGAAGTAGAAGCAAACTGGAGCTCAGAAGGCATCGAGCCCAAGCCCAGAAACGCCAACTGAATATGATCTCAACGGAAGCTTTCCAAACTGTCAAGAGACATGCAGAACTGACAAATAAAGGAACTGAAGATTCCAGCTGCCAAACAAAGCTCAAAAATGAAGATCAAGAAAGGAGCCACAACTGAAATTCAGATAAGCTAAATAAGATCTTGAAGTTAATGCAACCGAGATCTTGAAGCATAAGCTCGTCAGAACAGCAATGGCATCCCAACGGCCCCATTAAATGAAAAGCCTTGCAACTGGCTTTATCATTTATGATCCAACAGTGATCACCAGCAGTCACCAACTCACCTATATTTAAAAGGTAAGCTACCCCAGAGAAGACTGTGTGACTTTTTGAGAATTTGGAGAGCACTTTAGTTAAGTCTTTTCGCAAAGACGTTCGTCGAAGCACTAAAACCTCACGCTCAAAGAACTCAAAAAATGAAAATTTCCAACTGATGAGAATGAGCCTTAACGCTCTTCGAGCTAGCTGTTGAAGATTTCCAACCAGAGCTGTTCTTTTAGTCACCATGCTTAATTGATCAACTACCCCAGCTCAGACACAGACGCGCAAAGGAGCAACCCAGTTGATACCAGTTTCAAGACTGTACTCTTGAAGATCGAGCGAGATCTAAAATCATGAAAAGACGGGCAATAGCACCTTATCTCTCCAGAGAGCAGTTGGGGATCATAAGTGTGAGCTATCGACCTATCGACTGAGAAAGTTGAGAGTGCAGCTTCCGGGATAGCAACTGTCTTCACTGTGTAACTGTAATAAAGGAACTTTACACTTGCATAGTGAATTACCCTTCTACGGAAGGAAGAGAGGACGTAGAAGTTGAGCTTCGAACCTCTATAAACTGCTTGTGTGCTCTGCTTTAAATTTCACTTCAGTTGCATGTTTTTAACTACCCACTAAGCACAGACACAACACTCCGAGCAAGCAGATCTTCTCAACTAATCTCTACATAGCACGGTTGATATTTGCGAGTCAAAACGGACCCTGAATATTCCGCATCTAAGTTCAGTTTTGTAATTAGTTTATTCACCCTCCCTCTAAACTGATTCTGACTTGCCCCGGGACCAACAAGTGGTATGAGAGCGGTTGATTCTAAAGATCAGCCGTTTCTGCAGATCAACTGAATCAGATCTAGTAATCTATGCTAATCTGCAAGCTATGGGAAACCATAAGATACCTATCTTTTCAGTTGAGAACTACGATAACCGGAGTAGGAGAATGGAGGCGCATCTCTGCTCAATCCACGAGAATATGTGGGAAGTTATCAAGGATGGTCCAATCATGATTATGATGGACAATGAAACCCACATTGTTGATGTCAACCAACCAGCAAGAATCCCAAAGCCAACTCATCTTCTCATAGATGAAGAGAAGAAGTTGAAGAACCTAGAGTTCATGTCCCAAGCCGTGTTGTTCCAAACTCTAGATGAAGATCGCATGAAGGACACAAAGAATTGCAAACCTGCCAAGGACATAAGGGACTTACTTGTAGATCTGTGCAAAGAGTCCGAAGCTATCAAAGGAAACAAGCTCCAGCTAGCAGTCGACAAATATGAGTCCTTCAAGATGCACTCAGATTTCTTGCATCATCAGTGAGATGAACAATCTGGGAAGAACATATCCCAACAGTAAGATGAACTCCAAAATTCTGGATAATCTCACCTAGAAATGGGATATGAAGGTGATTGCTATAAAAGAGTCAAGAGATTTGACCATCATCACCCCAAGAGAACTCTTTGGTTCTCTTAAGGCTCATGAGTATAGCCTAAACTGAAAAAGAGAAGCATCCACATCATCAACCTAGGATGCAGCCTTCTACGGCGAAAAAAATCAGTTTAGAGAAACTCGAAGAAGAAATGTCTTCCAGCCTAGAAGTTTTCAAACCAAAGAACAACCCAGAGGCTTAACTGACTGCAGAAGAGAAGCAATGGAGAAGAAAGAGAGCCTGACTGAAGACATCAATGATCAAATCCAGTCAGTTTCCAAGTTGCTAGAAAAGCTCAAGCGGATTAGAGATCAACCATCAATTATGCCTCAAACTGATGATGAGCCTAGATGCGAGAGAAATCAACTGCCTGTTGAACGACCTAGGGCAGCCAACAGAAGCATAGGAGAATGCTTCCATTGCCACAAGCAAGGACACTAGAGGTATGAGTGTCCAGAGCTCTCTGAAGATAAGAAGGCCAAGGTAAAGATAAGCTTTTTCAAAAGAAAAGCTATGATGGCCAACTCAGAGAAGGCCGTCCTGGATGACTCAGATTATCCATCAGGAATCAATTCAGATGGCTATAGCTCTGAAGAAGAGGCACTGTTTTACCTCATGGCTGACAATGAAGAAGAGGTTAACACCAGAAACTCCTCAACCTCTTTTTATCACATTCATGAATCTTACATTACTAGCAATGAAATAAATGAACAATTAAGAATGCTAGACGACCAGTTAGTTGTTATTACAAGCATGCATTTACAACTGAGGGAAGAAAATGATGTCCTAAAAGATGAGGTCAAAAGACTGAGAAGTGATCGTGATAGAACTGAATCATTTGAGGCTCAGTCACCAGAATATGATAAGTCACATCTTAGTTTTGATGAGCTAAGAGGTGAGAATGATAGGCTATGACAAGAGTTCCATGAGAGAAAAAGGATTTCTCTCAGATTCAAAAAGGGAACTCAAACTTTTGATGAGATTCTAAGCCATCAAAGAGTTAAAACTGGTACTACAGGGTTAGGATACAACAGGCACACTGCCTCGGAGAAAGAAAAGACAATTATCCAAACCAGTCAAGAAAGAACACTTTTAGGTTTTGTCAGACCTGCAATAACCCAACCACTTGAAGAGATCGAAGGCGAGGGAACTGAAGATATCCCTACAGATCCGCCTATAAGGTCCTGCCAATCCTCCCAACTGGAGGATGCTGTAACACCCCAGATTTTCAGATAAGGTTTATAGGATTATTAAGAGTAATTAAGAAGTTAAGGAAGAAGATTAGTTAAGGATTAAGTGAGGTCAGATGTCAGTCACGACTTTAGGGTCATTTTTTGTAAAGTAGTCTTTTTGGAAAATTTAATCTTAACTTAGTCATGGCCAATTTTGGTCTTGTTAAAAAGGTTTTATCTTAAGGAGTATTCTGATATTTTTGGATCTTAAATCTGATGTCATTTGAGTTCCCGGTGATGAAAAACGTATTTAAAGGATGAATTAATAGTAACTTTTACGTGCGTTCGTGTTTTGAGAAATTTATGAAATCCTTCTCGTTGACCCGAGTCTTGTTCTGTTAGACGCCTCTTATGGGAAATGACTCAAGGAATCCGTTGGCATTTACGAATATCAATTCTGAGGTCAATTGAACGCTCTGGAGCAAAATCTATCAGTTTGAGTGAATAGTAAAAGTAATTCCAAAAAAGGAATTTTTGCTCATCTTTCTTCTGATGACCCCGTATTCATCATAAGTTAGGTTGGTTCACTAGTATCAGAGCCAACGAGTGTCCCAGTATTTTTAGATTTCGTGTCTGAGGTCATTTGGACCTCAACATCGAATAAAGCACCTTTGAACCGAACCCGGAGTAACTTTTGCAGTATTCTTGCACTGAAATGGCTTCTCTTGGAAGCCAAAGATTTTTCTATAAATAGGACTCCACCCCTCACTCATTTTTACACCATTCACTCTTCACTTCTTCATTTTCTAGAGAGTGGGAAAGCTCTGAGTCAAGCGAGGCGTCTCTTCGTGAGTTCACTTCCGAGATGATGAGTGGAGTGGCGTGGAAGGGATGTAGTGAGGGAAGGTGCTAGGGGCACTGTTGGGTTGTAGCAGGCGGCTCTGCCGCCGTTGCCACTCGACGAGACACCGAGCTAGCCACCTTCCTTCGACGCACCCAACTCCGTCCATTCTTATTCATCGATCTCGAATCCATTTCCTTTCTTGTGTTTAAATTTCCGCATTTACTTTCCGTTCATCGCGTTCTTCATGTTCTTCATTATTATTCATTTATTTCTGTCTAAAGCTAGTATTTCGATTCTTGTTAAAGTTCCAAGTTATTAGCATTTCCATTTATATCACTCGTTGGTATTCTCATTATTATGATCTCATCATTATTTATAGTAAATAGTCTCGTTTATTTCGTTGAAGTTCCGTTCAAATTTATATTTAAGATTTCATCATTTATTCTAAGTATTCAAGGAGGATTGTCGTGTTTATTCTGTTATAATGTTGATTTAAGTTATTGAAGCATGTTTATTTTAAAATTGTTAAAAGTGTTCTTCATGTTCGTCGAAAGAATCGATGAACACTGAAGAAAGCCAGAAGAAGAAGAAGATTGCCCAGAAATTGGGCGGAAGAGAGAGGTCGCGACCGCGGGGGGGTCGGGAGGGGGCCACCGCGCCACACCCCCTCGGCCCAACTGCCCCCGCGAGCGCGCATGGGTGCGCCGGTGCGGGGTGCTACGCGGGCACGCAGGGTACCGCCGGCACGCAGTGCCCCCCCATGTCGTCCAATGCTGATTTTTCTGGCTATTCTTGTACCCTCTCTTCATGCCATTCGAGTCGTGTTTTTCCAAGTTATTTTCAAGTTTAATTTAAGTAGATTTTCAAGCTCTTTCCGAGTTATTTAAGCAAGTCTTTAAGTCGTGCAATCTGTAATTAAGTCCTAGATTGGGGTCTTTGGGTTAGTTGTTGCTATTTCTCGTCCTAGATGTTCGACTTCTTCGTAGGAGATCACTAAGTTGATGATTCAACTTTTGTAGGAGGAATTGCACCCTGTGTTAACCCGGAGAAGGAGAGTAAGCTTTTTGCCTCATCCTCTGCTTAGTGATCGAGGTGGGTAAACCTATACTTTTTCTAAAAGTTTGAGCTGATGAGCTCTAGAAGCATGCTAGGGCAAATGAGATATCAAATAAAACATTTTTGCTCTGCCTGATTGATCTATGTGTAAAGAAAGTAAAGAAAGAAAGTTATTGAGCTCTCAAGCATGATTTATTCATGATAAGATTGTTAAGTACAACGATTTTCCTACATGGTTAAGTCACCTAATTATGGAGACCAGATTTCTCGCTACGTCTCCTTATTCATCCTTTCAGAGTAGGTTTAAAAGTGATTCCTCGTCTATTAAACCCCTAATCTATCACCCACCCCCGGTTCCCCAAAGAGATGTAGATGAATAGGAAGCAATGTACCCTAGACGAACCCAAGTTTACTGTGCTTACTGATTCCTCGTGTGTCCACAGTAACTCACCGATTTCCCAGTTATCGTTTGAATTAACACACAGTCACGATTCGCTAATCCAATTAACCCTGGTGTGTCCCCTACAACTAAAGAGTGATCAGCCACATTAGTTATATTAAACTCACGCTCACTTGGAATAAGAACAAAAATCGGTAGAAACCTAATCGTGCAGTAATGTGCCCACACGGCCTCACGAATATTTAAGTGTTTTGTTAAACCTTCATCTTTAGTTCAAATTCCGGAATATAGATCTAGCTACTCATATTATAAAGAACTGTAAAGACATAAAATAAAGACATGATAAATAGGAAAAACTTACTGGAATTAAATAAAAACTCGTCCAATACCAACGATGAACAGCAACAACATTAAATATAAATCCTAACCTCTGTGGGCATAAGGACCCAGATTGTCTTGCTGCCGGAGCAGTGCTAAAACTAAACTAATTGTAGAAAATAAAAGTGCAGAAAAAAATAGGGTACGAAGTAGTGTTCTGTTCTAACTATCAAACTAGTATATAAAAGAGTACAAAAAGATCAATTAAAATCCCCAAAAAAACGGGGGTCTTCAATATCTGCCAGATTCGCTATGCCCCATTGGAATCTGCTTGGATAAGGAAACTTCCTTATCTGCTGGATCTCCGTACCCGCTGGACTCTGACTGAATAAGGAAGCTTCCTTAGGTGGTGGAATGAATCCCGATATTTTAGGAATGCCATACTTATCTTCCAAATTGCTTCCCAAGAGTCCATGTACAAACAACCTTCCCTCCTTCCATTCAGATTTCGAAATCAATCAAGTTTCCACGCCAACTTTATCTTCTTTCCACAGAATCCCGCTTTTTCTGGGAATGCCCTCTTCACTGCCTTCTCTGAATCTGCGCGAGTACTGTGGGCATAACATCTTCTGCTCAGGTTGATTTTCATCTGATATGCCCATTTCATCCATTTTAGTTAAATTGAAGGCCAAAATATCTTTTTCGCCAGATTTCACTTCTGCCATGCCCAAACCACATGCTTGGTTCTTTTTCGACACAAAAGACACTAAAAAGGACATTTAGAGCGACTAAAATGCTCAGAAAAATGTGAAATAAATGGACTTATCACTTCATCATCAAGTAAACCCGAGTATCATCGCCTATCTTTCTAAAGTATACTTCTATTCTTAAATATTCTCTGTTAATCTTCCGTCTTTATTCGATAATCCCTTAATAATAGCCTGTCCCCACTTGTTAATCCCTTTCTGGGGACCGGGCTGTTATAGATGGTATCAGAGCAATCTTGCAACTCTGCAGACCTGTCTCTTTGTTTAAGTTAAGCTAAGTGTTTATGTGCATATGAATTGCCTCGTGATAAGTTACAGCAGCAACCAATAACTCACCATCACCCTCGTATCCTCAACCATAAATCAAGGTATGATAGTATAGAGATTTTGAATTTAGGATTCATAATTTTTGAATACCGGAAATGAAAAGATTTGAGTAAGCATACCTCTTTTATGGATAAGGGGAAAACCTTGAGAATGAAATTCCAAGTAAAAAAGTATTCGGGTAAAATGATTTTCTGAGATAAAAAGTTTTTGAAAAGAATTCTTGATCAGAAAGAAAAGGTTTAATTCATTCTCAAAGTATTGTTTTAAAGGAAAAAGTAAAGTTCCTGTTTAAAGATATTGGGCAAATTTGTTTTTGTAAAAGTGAACTATTTAAAAGGAGCTATGCATGAAAGATAAGTAGTCTGAATCTAGATGATAGCATGGTCTCAGGAGAACCTTAGGTCTCTCTTTTATAATCTAGACTGATTAAGCTTCCCGTTTCTAGATGGTCAAGCGTCGTTTGACTGTTAGGAATAACGTGTCTCTTTTTCACCTTGTACAAAAGAGGAACGGCTTTGGAGGAACCCTCGAATGTCCGGATTGTGAATTACACCGAGACTTTGTTCTCCAGCATCCCTCAAATGCACCAGTGGGCCCCTGCCTATGAACAGGTTGTCCCTCAGGGTCTAGGACAGTATATGCCCCATCAGTTCTCCGAAGGAAGCTTGAGGAAATTCAAGTTCGAGGTACTAGAGACAGATAAAGATGAGGAAGAAGAGGACCCAGAGATGGAAGGTGAAAAAGAGGTGGCATCGTCATGCAAAAGAAAAGGAAAAGGTCCAGTATATAGTTAAACTTTAGAAGTAGGTAGAGAATGTATTGTTATTAGAACATCTTGTTGATCTATCTGTCCGCTTTAATCTAGATCTTATTCTATAAATGTATCAATCAACCCTTAGATTTTAATAGTGGCATTAATTCTCCTAAGGCTGCCCTATTTTCGGATGTAACCAAGAACCTCTTTCTTATTAATGCCAAAAGTCCTCTTATGAGGCAATTTTCCCACTTTGCTTGATCTATCCTGCATAATCTAAAGACCTTATCAAAAGGCATTTCGTGTTTCCTTGTGAAAATTCGAGCGAGCGTAGTTAATGTTTAGGATTCTTTAGAATATCGCCGAGAAGACGTCAAGCTGAAATCGAAGGAGAGAATAAGGCCACAACAAGCAAGTCCTGAACCATGGCTCGAAAGCTAAGAATGTGTTTCTCAAACATAACCCTCTGTCATTTAATAGTTTAAGAGACCCGATGGGAGTCGAGAAATATGTTTGTTCCTTAGAAGTGAATTTTCGATTTTTATAGCTTGTTCGAAGGATGAGGAATTAGGTTGTGCTCTTTTATGCGCATGGATGGTACGGACAACTAGTGAGAGTCCGTTCAAAGAATGATAACTTTGAAGTAATAAACGGAGTATGGTTGGGAAGACTTCAAGTACGAGTTATATCAGAAGTATATCCCGGATTACTATCGTAAGGCAAAGGAGATAGAGATCTGGAACTAGAGGCAATAAAAGAAGATGTTGTCAAAGTACGATCAAGAGTTCAACCAGTTATCAAGGCATGCCCCACATTTGTGGTTTCAGACGAGAAGAAAACACGTATAGATCAGGTCGCTTTATCGTATCCCTTCTAATAGGTGAAAGTGATCCCCGTATGTCACTTTTTCCGGCCAAGTGTAGCCAATTGAAGGTAAGCTGACTCATACTTTTACATAGAAACCTAGTAAAGAAGAAGATGTGTAATGCTCAAAGAAGGAAAGACAGAGAACCTGAAAAAGATCGTTAAGCAGATAGACCTAGAATTGGTAGATTGAAAGTTTCAGTAAGGTAGGAAGTTTTGATGAGTCTATTCATTCATTCTCGTGTCAATTGAATTAATCATCTTTCAATAACTTCATATCATTTAAAATTCTTCAATTATATCCTCTTGGACAAATTATAATCTTTTGATGATACTTCTTTGATCATCAAGAATCAGTGATAGCAGTTCCTTGTTAGGCTATGCAGACGCCTTTGCAAATATTCAGTACGGTTCTTAGTTGCTAACCATTGATTTTCTTCCAAACATTTGTTATGTGCAGGAACCCCTTTCGAGTTATAAGTCCTCTGAAAAGGCAATGTTTTAGTATAGATAACCCAGTGTTATATCTCTTCCATCTGTTGGAACTTGTTAAAGAATAATTGTTCAAGATAAAGTCCTCGCTCAGAGGCATTCATTTTGTTTTGCTCCTACTCATAGAGTTCGAGTGTGGACCCTTGAATAGAGCAAAGAGTATAAAACAATATTCCTTTTAGTCATTATTGGAAGAATAAGAGGAAGTAGTCCCAATAGGAAGTAGAATCCGAGTAATGCTAGTTAAATGCCCTCTTAATAGGACACGCATTTCCAAAGTAATTTTTTCAGCTCGTTAGGTTTAGGAGGCGATCTAGGAAATGACGTAAGATAAGTTCTGAACTTACGTTCAATGTCCAGTCATGCGATCTTACACCTGCAAAGTGATGGTGATCTCTAGCAGAAGCTATAAAGTCAGAATACCGCTGAAAAGGCAGCTGCGACAAAGAAAGAGGAATGAGAGTTTGCAATAAAAGACATTTCGGTCATAAGAAAATTTCCAAGACGTAATTCCAAAGGAGCTGTCAGAATTACCCCCATTAGACAAGTGGAATTCGCTATCGATTTGGAACCAGGAGCCGCACCAGTTTCATGAGCCCCTCTCAGAATGGCGCCTAAGGAGTTACAAGAACTCAAGATTTAACTGCAAGAGTTGTTAGACCTAGGTTTTATCCAACCTAGTGTGTCATCTTGAGGAGCCCCAATCGTGTTCGTGAAAGAGAAGGACACCACATTGAGAATGTGCATCGGCTATAAAGAGCTGAATAAGCTGACAATCAAGAATCAATACTATCTCCCAAGAATAGATGATCTCTTTGACCAGCTTAAGGGGGGAAGTGTCTTCTCAAAGATAGACTTAAGATCTGGGTATCTTAAAATGAAGATCCGAAAGGAGGATATTCCTAAAACTTCTTTTAGAACTCGCTATGGATATTATGAGTTTGTAGTAATGCCTTTTGGATTGACCAACGCTCCAGCGGTGTTCATGGACTTAATGAACTGGGTTTTTCACGCGTATTTAGATAATTGGTGCTAGCTTTCATAGATAATACCCTCATCTATTCAAAGGATGAAGAGGAACAGCAAGAGCACCTAAGAATAGTGCTGGAGAGATTGAGAAGAGAAAGGCTTTACGCTAAGTTTAGTAAGTGTGAGTTTTAGCTCAAGAAAGTTATGTTTTTAGGACATATAGTTTCAATAGAAGAAACCAAGGTGGATCCAACCAAGTTTGAAGTAGTAAGAAGCTGGAAGTCTCCAGAAAACGTGAACGAGATAAGAAGTTTTTTAGGACTCGCAGGATACTATCGTAGATTCATCAAAGGATTTTTATCGATATCTAAGCCCATGATGCAATTGATGAAGAAGGACTCCAAGTTTAGGTGGATACCCAAGTGCGAGGAAAGTTTTCAAAACCTTAAAAGAAGATGTTAACCACAGTCTCGGTGTTGGCCATTCCGGGAGAAAATAAAGATTTCATGGTTTACGCTGATGCGTTGAGAAAAGGATTAGGATGCATGCTGATGCAGAGAGGAAAGGTGATTGCTTATGCTTCAAGGCAGCTTAAGAATCACGAGTAGAACTATCACGCGCATGACTTAGAATTAAGCAGCAGTTGTTCATATGGTAGAAATCTGGAGGCACTATCTCTATGGAGCTAAGTGTGAGATTTCCTCGGATCATAAGAGCTTGAAGTATTTCTTTGAGCAGAAGGATCTGAACATGAGGCAAAAAAGAAAGCTAGAACTCGTAAAAAATTACAACTGCATTGTTCACTATCACCCAGGAAAGGTGAATGCGGTAGCTGATGCCCTAAGTAGGAAAGAGAAAGCACAGTGAGGACTCTTTCAAGTCAAGAAGGAGATTCAAAAGGAATTCAAGAAGTTAAGAATCGAGGTGCTAATACCACCTAAGACCATTCGAACCCAAATCACCGTGGTAGTTGCTCAGCCCGACCTAAGGCAAAGGATAGTTGAAGCCCAGAGAGAAGACAAGTTTCTTAAAAAGAAAAGACTCGAAGAATAGTCGAATGGCTCGCAAGATTTCGCAGAAGCCGTCAATAACACACTCTTATTCAAAGGAAGGCTATGTGTGCCAAGCAAGGAAGAAATGGAGGAGAAAATCATGTACAAAGCACATGACACGCCATACACAACACATCCCAGAAGCACCAAGATATATCAAGACCTTAAAAGGAACTTCTAGTAGAATATCATGAAGAGAGAAGTAGCCACTTTCATAGAAAGGTGTTTGAACTGTCAGCAGGTGAAAGCCTTCAATCAAAAACCTTCTGGTGTGCTCCAATCCATAGAAATTCCTGAATGGAAGTCAGATCATAGTAGTATGGACTTTGTGGTAGGTTTACCAAAGTCTAAGCTGTGAAATACCGCTATTTGGGTAATCGTGAATCGATTATCAAAAGCAGCACATTTTATTGCTGTTATTATGACAGATGGGCTAGATCAATTAGCCTAGATGTATGTTAGGGAATTTGTTCAATTGCACAAAGTGCCGGTCTCGATTATATCGAATCGTGATATGAGATTTACGTCAAATTCTGGAGGAGCCTACAAGAAGACATAGATCAAAGCTCAATTTCAGCACGGTCTTTCATCCTCTAATGGATGGCCAGTCTGAAAGGACTATCCAGATTCTAGAAGACATGGTTAGAGGAGTAGTCATCAATCAAAGAAGCAGCTAAGAGGAGCTACTGCCATTGGTAGAGTTTGCGCTCAACAACAGCTACCAATCATCGATCAACATGACCCCTTTTGAGGCCCGATACAAAAAGAAGAGTAGATCGCCTTTGTGTTGGGATGAATATGGAGAGAGAATGATACTTGAACTTGAGATGGTTAAGGAAGCGGTCCAGAGATCGAGTTAATTCACCAGCAGATCAAGGAGGCTCAAAATAAACAGAAGGCTTACACAGACGAAAGAAGAACGGAACTCCATTTTTACATTGGAGATAATGTGTTCTTAAAGGTGTCTCCGTTAAGAAAAGTGGTTCGTTTTGACAAACGAAACAAGTTAAGGCCTAGATTTATTGGACCTTTTGAGATTTTAGAGAAGGTGAATGAAATAGCCTACAGGTTGGCCTTACTACCCAACTTGAGTGATGTTCGTGACATCTTTCATGTCTTGATATTGAGAAAGTACGTGTTTGATCCAAAGCACGTGATTAGCAAGGAAGAGATAGTCCTGAATGAAGACTTGACATATGAAGAAAAGCCCTAGGCCATTGTGGATCAAAAGATCCAGAAGTTAAGGAGCAAGAAGATCAATCTTGTAAAGGTGATTTGGAACCATCCTGGTTCAGAGGAAGTAACCTGGGAGCTCGAATCCGAGCAACTCAAGAAGTACCCTGATATCGTTTATCATGGTTAGTAAATTTCGGGATGAAATTTTTTTAAGGGGGTAGGATATAACACTCCAGATTTTCAGATATGGTTTAGAGGATTATTAAGAGTATTTAAGAAGTTAAGAAAGAAGTTTAGTTAAGGATTAAGTGAGGTCAGATGTCAGTCACGACTTTAGGGATCATTTTTCGTAAAGTCATATTTTTTGAAAATTTAATCTTAACTTAGTTATGGCCAATTTTGGCCTTGTTAGAAATTTTTTAATTCAAGGAGTATGCCGGTATTTTTAGCTTTTAAATCTGAAGTCGTTTCAGTTCCCGGTGATGAAAAACGTATTTAAAGGATGAATGAATAGTAACTTTTGTGTGCGTTCGTGTTTTGAGAAATTTACGAAATCCTCCTCATTGATCCGAGTCTTGTTCTGTCAAGCCTTTCTTATGGGAAATGATTGAAGGAATCCGTTGGCGTTTATGGATATCAATTCTGAGGTCAATCGAACGCTCGGGAGCAAAATCTGTCAGTCTGAGTGAATAGTAAAAGTAATTCCAAAAAAGGAATCCTTGCTCGTCTTTCTTCTGATGACCACGTCGTCATCATGAGTTAGGTTGGTTCACTAGTATTCGAGATAACAAGTCTCCCGGTATTTTTAGATTTCGTGTCTGAGGTCATTTTGACCTTGACATCGAATAAAGTAGCTTTTAACCGAACCCGGAATAACTTTTTCAGTATTCTTGCACTGAAGTGGCTTCCCTTGGAAGCCAAAGCTTTTCCTATAAATAGGAATCTACCCCTCACTCATTTTTACACCATTCACTCTTCACTTCTTCATTTCTAGAGAGTGTAAAAGCTTTGAGTTGAGCGAGGAGTCTCTTCGTGAGTTCACCTCCGAGACAACGAGCGGAGTGGCGTGGAAGGGATGCGGTGAGGGAAGGTCCTAGGGGTACCGTTGGGTTGTAGCAAGTGGCTTTGCCACCATTATGCCTCGGCGAGACACCGAGCTAGCCACCTTCCTTCGACGTACCCAACTCCGTCCATTCTTATTCGTCGATCTCGAATCTATTTCCTTTCCTGTCTTTAAGTTTCCACATTTACTTTCTGTTCTCCGAGTTCTTCATATTCTTCATTATTATTCATTTATTTCTGTCTAAAGCTAGTATTTTGATTCTTGTTAAAGTTCCAAGTTATTAGCATTTCCATTTATATCTCTCGTTGGTATTCTCATTATTATGATCTCGTCATTATTTCTAGTAAATAGTCCTGTTTAAATTTATATTTAAGATTTCATGTTTTATTCTAAGTATTCAAGGAGGATTGTCGTGTTTATTCCGTTATAATGTTGATTTAAGTTATTGAAGCATGTTTATTTTAAAATTGTTAAAAGTGTTCTACGTGTTCGTCGAAAGAATCGACGAATACTGAAGAAACCCAGAAGAAGAAGAAGATTGCCCTGAAAGTGGACAGAAGAGAGAGGCCGCGACTGCGGAGGGAAGGGGGAGGGGGGGGGCAGTGCGCCATCATGCCACATCCCACTCGGCCCAACAGCCCCTGAGAGCGCGCATGGGTGCACCGGTGCGGTGGGCTACACGGATGCGCGGGGCACCACCGGCGCGCGGTGCCCCCCACTCTTCAAGCCATTCGAGTCGTATTTTTCTAAGTTATTTCCAAGTTTAATTTGAGAAGATTTTCAAGCTATTTCTGAGTTATTCAAGCAAGCCTTTTGAGTTATTTTTGTCTAAAACTCGAGTATCAAAATGTGATTTCTCCAAGTAAATTTTTCTCGAATTTTATAAGTCTTTAAGTCGTGCAATCTATAATTAAGTCCTAGATTAGGGTCTTTGGGTTAGTTTTTGCTATTTCTCATCCTAGATGTTTGACTTCTTCGTAGGAGATCGCTAAGTCGATGATTCAACTTTTGTAGGAGAAATTGCGCCCAGTTTGAACCCGGAGAAGGAGAGTAAGCTTTTTACCTCATCCTCTGCTTAGTGATCGAGGTGGGTAAACCTATACTTTTTCTAAAAGTTTGAGCTGATGAGCTCTAGAAGCATGCTAGGGCAAATGAGATATCAAATAAAACATTTTTGCTCTGCCTGATTGATCTATGTGTAAAGAAAGTAAAGAAAGAAAGTTATTGAGCTCTCAAGCATGATTTATTCATGATAAGATTGTTAAGTACAATTTATTCTAGCATAAGATGTTAGAATTACATTAATTGCAATCGATGTTTATACGCATCTATTTCCTCGTATTTGAGTGTCGGATTTTGCTAAGTCTATAGTACTTAGGTTTGCCTTTTCGGATGATAGAAAATCCCTTGTAGGCCAAGATCCTGTTCAATTAAGAATTAGCCTAGATGATTGCTCTAGGTTTGATAATTCAAGTAAGTTAAGTAAGGTAAGATAAGCTTAAGTTAAGAAAAATAAGAACATAGTTTTGCTATAACCAGGACTCGAGCTCAGAAGTTGTGATCTTTAATCATTTACAGTGAGTCACTGCTAGGTTAATTCCCTTGCAAACTCGTTGGGATAATTGAGGTAACCCCTCTTCTATCCTACGGCATGCCCGAGAGTACAGTTAACATCAGGTTTGAGCCAAGATTGGGCCCAAAAGAAAATGAAAAGGTTTTCGGGTATAGAGAGGGCTTTTGCATTTTGCTCTCTATATTTCGTCAGTTGATTATTGGATATTCCTCAAAGTTGTTTAAAATCTTTTTGTAAAAACCCACTGAGTACATTAGTGCTCACACCCTCTTTTTCAATGTTTTCAGGTTGAGATGCTGAGGTTGTTGGTGGCTGTGGATGTGGGTTGGCTACCAAGATTATATTGCTATTATATAAGTTTCTTTGAAATCCCATGATGTTTCTGCTACTCTGATACATTCTTTATAATTCCTAAGTTCTATTATGTTTATTGAGATTCTACAAATATTCCCCAGACATGATTATATATAAAAGTGATGCATATTCAGTTTTATTCCTTCTTCACAAGTATATTTTTCTTTCACCTATGAAGAGACTTGTTCATGTTGGTATTTGTTTATCCGCTTTGACCAATGAATGAGTCTATTCTCTGCCAACCTTCACCGACGACTTCACAATTTCAGACTTTCTGGTGAAGACAAAATACTTAGTGTAGTCAACAGCAGACAATTAACCAATTTCTCATTATAGGGAGAATTGATTCTCACCTTAATTGAAATTGTAGGGCTGAAAAATTTCACTAAAAGCACTCCCTCTCAGGTACATCCAGACGTTGTTGTAGAATTCTTCCTTAACTCATTTATTGAGGAAGGCTCCAAAGTGATCAGAAGTGAAGTGCGGGGTATTCAAATTCTGATCACTCCTTTCGTATTTCAAAGGATCTTTGGGTTGTCAGATGAAGGAGACAACCTGGAAGAAACTAAAGTGAACACTAGACACTGCTATAATTAATGGACAACAATCTTTACCTTTGAACACTTTCACATCAACCATCACATATCCAGATTTCAGAAGGAATTTCAAGTGTTAGCTGCCGTGGCTACACATATAATGGTAGGATCGTGTGAAGGTCATAATGAGATGTCAGAGATGAAGTACAAGATTTACAATGCCATCTGGGAAAGTAGAGGAATAAACTGGTCCTTATTTTTCTTCAAGTAGTTGAAGAAGTTTGTAGACATCATGGAAAGAGAAACAAACAACGAGTTGTGTTTTCCACAGAAGATGTACTATATCAATCGAATCAGCTTCATTCTAGAAAAGTTGATTCCGGACTTAATGGAGGAGGAAATCATTTATTAACTAGTTGATCCTAATGATTTCATCCCAACAATGGAAAGAACAACACTACCTGCAGTAGTGATCAAAGAGCCGCAACCACGATTGAGGTAAAAGATGATTCCAACCCTTTCCCCAACAGGGTGGAAAGGAAAGGACAAGTTAATAGAATTAGTGGTCCAATCCAACACCGGCTCAGATGATATCTTTCATAGGTATCAACCACCTGAAGAACAGGATGAGGGAAGAAAGGACTCCAGAAAAGGTCCAATTGAATGGAAAACAGCATCACCGGCTCACTCTAGACGGTTGAAAAACCAACTGCTAAGCACCAGCCTGCAGAGTATCAGCTGGATGCTAGAAAAGAGACTGAAGAGCATCCGCTGGGTGGAATGAAGACTCAATGAGCCGATTAACAAAAGAAGAGGTAGCAACATGGCAAGGCGCCAAAGCTGTACAGAAAACTGATCAAGAACATGAAAGATCAGGTAAAACTACTCTCTGAGTCAATGCTGCAACTGGAGATTTTTCCTAGAACAGATGACTCTGAGGAAGACTCCTCCAGCAGTGAGGATACATCGGACAGCTCCAGAAATGGAAAGAAAAAGAGAACTGATGATAAGAAGGACTAAAGGTCATCAAACTAACGAGAAGCTCTAGGAATAGGACCTCTTGTAATTCCAGTTTCGTATCTTTTTAAAAAAAAACCATTTTGTCTTGAAATTGCAAATGTCTTATCTAGCATTTACTTTGTACCTTCCCCCCGTTGAAAATCTGACAAAGGCATTTAAAACAAACAAACAAAAGCAAGGGACACAAATTTTTCAAAGATATATGAGTATTCATTCATTACTCATAAATCAATTCAGATCTAGTCCCCCTTCCTTGCAAAAAGAGAAGAAACATACTCATTTCCCAATCTTCTTCAAAAAGTCTCTCTCCATCTCACCTCTCTCAAGAATTCTAGACAAATTCTCTTCCATGCTAGAATTACTTAATTCCCCCAGCTCTTTCAAGAAACAAATGATGAGAGATAAATTCCTTGAAAAAAAGAAATTTTAGGATATACTTCAAAGTTCAACCGGCCAAAACCTGTTTGTTTCTCTTCACAAGATAGCGATTCTTCACTACTTGGAAACACCACCTAGATTCTTTAAACAAATTCAGGTGTGTGAATTTCTTCTTCAAGCACAAATCAGTGCTGATGGCAAGGAGATTACATCAGTTATCCACGGCCGACCAATCAAGATAGCTAAAAGAACAGTCGCTGAAGTTTTTCATCTTCCAAGGCAAGGTGCAACCGTTCAACAGTTGAGTGAAGCAGCTGAACATACTGGAAAAGGTAGAAGACTCCCACCTGTAGAAAGGCATTCAGTTTTTCCACAACTAAAACTGATCTAAGACCAGAGTATGGAGTTCTGCTCGACATCACAAACAAAATGATGTTTGGAGTAATTGGAAGCCTAAGCTAGCTTACCTAGGAGAGGTTCAAGGTGATGATACACCTAGCTGAAGGATGCGAGACAAACTGGTTAGAGTTTTTATTCTCACAACTCAAGCGTCAAGTTTTCAAAGCTTTCAACTCAAAGAGAACATGAAAATTTGAGTTAATGATAGGACTTGTTCTCAGAATGAGCAAGATGATTGAAGAAATCTTGAAGCTGCCAAATGATGATGTATTACTAATTTTTATCTCAGACTAGATTCCTAAGTAAGGAAGCATTCATCTGCACTTACTAAAAAAGAAAAGGCTAAGAACTGGCACTATAGAACTCAATTTGCATTTGTGGCCAAGCAAAATCAAGAGCTTTTCAAGTTGCTAAATCGGTACTTCTACTGGTATAACTGGAGACACTCAATGTCCATCCAGTTTCATTTCTTGATCACTTCTTATCACGACATGAGTTTTTGGCAAAGAGAAGAAGTTTGGAGTTTGAAATGGATAGGGTCTGCAAATCCATTCCCTCTAACTATCGTGCAAGTACAGAGGATTATGAGTTATAGATTGACCAAGAAAATTCCTCCAACTGCCCTACTTACCGAATTGGGAAGTGACATCAAGGCTCATGAAGAAGTAGGAGCTAAGCAGCAAGAGACCTGCACAATCAGCCCTGTCCACAGAAAACTGAATTTTGGAAGTCTGCCAAATCAGTTAGCTGAGCCTAATCGACCAACTGAACCTGCAACTGCAAAGGAGCAGAGAGAATTACCTCTCACCCCAGTGGCAGTGAGTCGAATATGTGATGACGAAGACACTACCACATCACCAAATCTCTTATCAAATAGATATGTCACCCACTGATTGCTTCAAGCCACAAGACAGCCGCCCAACTGAACTTACATGAAGTTCAGCACAAGTCATCCTCAAGAAGGAACTTAAACAGAAGGTGAAGGGTCACATCTGCTGAAGTTAAGCACCGGAGTTAATCCATGAAGAAAGCAAGGCCATAGAAGCCTACTGAAGGAGCTGGATCCGCCTTTAAAACAAGAGGTCAAACTGCCCTAGCGAGAGCAGTGAAAAGTATCCAGTTTGGCCCCTTAAGAAGAGAAAACTGACTGAAATATAATCCAGCAGTTCAACAACTGATCTCATCAATTCAGTGATGAATTAGTCCCAAGGCCCAAGAAGAAGAAATGACTAAAACTGATCGATCAATTACCACATCATCAGTTCACCAAAAAGGTCCTCAGTTGGACGGGGTAGCCCAACTGCCAAGGAATGTTTAAATTGATCAGAATCTTTAAACTTGTTCCTCATCACATTAATGCCATCATGATCTAATGGACATTATTCTCAAATGGGAGATCTCTCAAGATAGCAAGCCTTAAATGCTACTGAGCAAAGTCAATCACTAAAGTGGAAAGTGAGTTGATAGCCTGAGGGATATAAATAGCAAAATCCAGCACAAAATATTTGCTATTTATAGCAACCACCCCATTTCCAAATGGATGAAATCTCAACTGCTGATCTACAAATTGAAGCTAAACTTGTTGACGGCTAAGATACTCATCTCATTTATGCCAGCTGCAAATCAGTCAAATCCATTTAAACTGATCAGCTGATGCATACTCGAGTATAATTCGAAGTACATGCATGCAAAGCTTCTTTAAATGCCAAGGAGATATTGATCCAAGCTTCAGATCAAACTCAAACCCTCACTGCATTTGCTTTGCATCTTTCTCTCTACTTCATTCATCCTCTCTCAAACATTCTATCACAGAATGGAACTGCCCGCTAAATACATCGACCCAACTAGACTTGGTCTCAACCGCAAGAGAGACAAGTTCATAGAACTGGACTACATGATGGAGAGACTTAAGCCTGATTTGTTCCATCACTTAATCTCAGCAATGGAAGAAACTGGACTCTTTCAGTTTCTCATACTGTAACGACCCGAAAAATTATTTTTAACTGGTCGTTACTATTTTTCCAAAAGAATATATTTGTTTAAGCAAGTTATTAATATTCATAAAATCATAACAATTTTCAATCATAAATCATCAATCCATTTCATAAAATTTGGGATTTGATTCAAATCAATCCCCTACAATTGTGTTACTTCCATTTTTCATACACCAAAGATCTAATATAAATAGGAGCATTTTCATTCTCCAAACCACACCAAAAGCATTTAAAGCAAATTCAATTCTTTATTTTTCTCTAGTTTTCGAAAGTCATGAACTTATTTTATGATTTTCTTTCACTAGCTTTTTAATGGCCACACACACATACATATTATTAGGCACACGTAGATATATTTAATACTTTCAAATTCAAGTAAAGGTGGGGAATCCAACGTGGATTTTTATGCAATATTCATTTATCCTTATTATGCATTTTATGCAGTTTATATGTTCGGCCTATGGGCTGCAGGAAAAGTTACTCAACCTACGGGTTGCATGTTCGGCCGACGGGCTGCAGGAAAAGTTACTCAACCTACGGGTTGCATGTTCGGCCTAAGGGCTGCAGGAAAATGATACTCTATGCTATGTATTTATTGTTCATATTGTGTATAATCTGGATAAATGCAGTAACCCCACTGAGTTAATAGCACTCACCCCAAAGCTATTATATTTTTCAGGTTTATGAAACTCGGGCGATGACGTGGAGACGGGATGATGGTCAATATAAATGAAATATTATTTTTTTATTTTTTTTAATAGTGCTTCCGTTGTATTAAACCTCTTGTATTGAATAAATCGGATATTTATTATTTATGAAATTTTACGACGTCACACATACGAGGTTCAAGATTTAGATAATGCTTTCCTAACGCAGTTGCCGAATTCTATATCTTCTCCGACATTGCAGAAGATGGCAACATAATTTCAACAGTCAGAGAAAATCTAATCGTGATCACCAAGGATGTTGTGATGAAGTCACTTCATCTTCCTGGAACAAGTGAACAGGATGACGCAATAGTCACGCCAAATCATACAGAATTGTGGCGTTAATGGATGAATCTAGGAGTTGAGCATCATGACTACTCTCATAGACTGAAGGATAGTCTTCCGCTGGAGTTCATCGAAGTCCAAGATATAGTTATCCATTGCCTGAAAGGTAATCTGGACTATACTCACTTCAGCACCGACAATGCTCACTTGATGGCACTCATTTATCAATGATGCAGAGTTGACTGGGCATCGTATGTTCTATCACAACTACGCCAAAATGTTCGCAGGGTCAAGTTTGACCATCAAACTGGAACATTAACTGAGAAACTGGGATTTCTCAACAGGATCAGCATGATCATCACTGATCAGATCCAACTTCACAACTAGATAGGCGAGTTGCTGGACAGAAGAGAGTACATCCCCACAATCTTTGTCAAAAGGAGAAAGAATCTTAAACCTTTTAGCCCGCGATCCAGGAGGCAGCGCACTGCAGAAGAAGACCCTTCCACTCTAACTGAACCGACTTCAAATAGTCGAGGAAAGCAGCTCATGTCAGATGAAAACATGATAATAGAATCAACTACGCCAGCTGAGTCTACACCAGCTGAAAACAACTACATGGATGGTATTGAAGAAAGCTTCAACAATACTCTCGTTGATCTGCTCAGCAGATTTCAGCTAATCGAGAGATACGACTTCGATCTCTTCAATCAACTGTGAAAATATCTTAGATGGTCACTCTGGAGATATCATGTTGATGAAGCAGTTATGTTTATACTGCTTGATAGGAAATGATGATTTTTCTGGAGTCAAGAAGGACACTAGAGCAGAAACTGGATGAATCATCCATCATCGATCACTCCCACTCTCTCAGAGATTATGGATTCAAGGATCAACATAATCCAAAATGGAGTACCTGCCGCAGGTCCACTGCCATTTGCAGAGCCATCCAACTCATCCTCCACACCTATGATGTTCAACCACTCACCTCCAACTGACGAACTACTCCCAAGGTTGGCCATGATGACAACTAAACATCCAGTTCAGTCTCCACTGCCAGATCTATGACAGCTCATGACAACTAAAGAAGTCTCAAACTGGCTATTCTCACTACCAAAAGAATAGTCATTCCCTTCCCTAGTTGAAGGTAACTTAGCTACAACCTTCAGCTTGTTACCACATGTTCCCATTCCATCCTTCAATCTACACATGCACACCCTTTTGCATGATGCAAAAAAGGGGGAAGAGATTGAAGAAATTGAGGAGAAATATGATGGAAGATAGTTTTTGAGTCTCTGGGATAAGATTCAAAGAGAACCCTCGCAGTTTCAAGAGAATGTACAACCTCAAGGGGGGGTAGTGACGACTGTAGAAACTGCTACAGAAGAGAGGTATCAGCCTCAGGGGGAAGATTGGGGAGCTGTCTAGGGACACTTTTCTCAGGGGAAAGTCTGGGGAGAAGTCTGGAGAAATGCTAGTGCCAGAGAAAGAGGAGAGCCTAGCAAATGGTGGAATAGGTGAAGAAGGACATGAGATACCAGCTGAAGAAGCGCAGCAGCTGAAGAGCTAGAAACTCAAAAAGGGCAAAGAAAAACAAACTGTCGTAGATTGAAAGATATCTAATCAGTTTACATAAGTAGTTTCTTAGCTATAAGTTTTCTGTTCTTGCTACACAACTCAAAATTTTTTCAAATCAGTTCTTCTATCATTGCTCAATTTTGCCATGTTTTGGACATCATCAAAAATGGGGAAATTGTTAGGAAAACCTATCAAGGTTTTTCTTACAAGGGGTTTTGATGAGATGTCAAAATATGTCAAAATATGAAAAGAGCCTTGAAGGAACTGAAAAGAAATCAAGCAGAAAACCAAAGATGATAATATAGAGTCAAAGCTGTCAAAGCCAACAGATATGATCAATTCATGTGAAAGAAGAGAGAAGACTATAGCTTGCTAGAATAATTAGCAAGGCAAACTGGAAGTTGCAGGTACCCTAGAGAGAAGGTATCAACTGCCACCAGTCTACAGTGATGAACTAATGGATATACCAATTCAAGGCCGACAACAGCTGAAAAGATGTTCCAGCTGAAGTGAAGAACTGATCAACATACTAGTTCAAGGCTGACACCAATTGAAGAGATGTTCCAGCTGAAGTGAAGAACTGATGGACATACCAGTTCAAGGCCGCCACCTGCTGAAGAGATGTTCCAGCTGAAGAGAACTGAAGCACATACCAGTTTTAGGCCATCACCAGCTGAAGAGATGTTCCAGCTGAAGAGAACTGAAGCACATACCAGTTCTAGGCCACTAACAGCTGAAGAGATGTTCCAGCTATAGAGAACTGAAGTATATACCAGTTCTAGACCGCCACCACCTGAAGGGAAGTCCCAGCTGAAGAGAACTGAAGCACATACCAGCTCTAGTCCAATACCGGCTAAAGAAATGTTCTAGTAAAAGGAAGATCCTAGCTGAAGAGAATACCAACTAAAAGAGAAGAACTGAGGGACATATCAGTTCTAGATCATTCCCAATTAAAGAAATACTAGTTGAAGAGCACTTCAGTTTGAACTGATGAATATGCCAGTCCACGATGACATCAACTGATGAAGACTGCTAGTCGAAGAGAGGACAATCATGAGCTGAAGAAAATAGCAGCTCAAGATATTCCAGTTGAAGGACATACCAGCTGAAGAAGTGTACCAAGTCTAAAGAGCCATGCTCAAGAAAATACTAGCTTAGGATATTCCAGTTGAAGGAACATACCAACTGAAGAGAAGACTAAGGTACAAGCTGATGAAAATACCAGCTCAAGGAATACCAGCTGAAGAATGAAGTTCCAGCTGATGGAGCACCAGTTCGAAGAACCCCTGCTAAAGATTCATCAGTTTTGAAGTCCAACTGATAAAGCGCTAGCAACTGAACTGAACACCGATCCATGAAAGTTCAAGTTGAAGGGACACAAGTCCAAAATACCAGCTAAAGAACACTGGTTCAAACTGCCAGCTGAAGCAGAAGCAAATTGGAGCTCAGAAGGCATCAAGCCCAAGCCCATTAACGCCAGCTGAAGATGATCTCAACTGAAGCTTTCCAAACTGCCAAGGGACATGCAGAACTGACAGATAAAGGAACTGAAGATTCCTGCTGCCAGACAAAGCTCAGAACTGAAGATCAAGAAGGGAGTCGCAACTGAAATTCAGATAAGCCAAAGAAGATCTTAAAATTAATGCAACTGAGATCTTGAAGCAAAAACTCGTCAGAAGAGCAATGACATCCCAACGCCCCCATTAAATGAAAAGCATTGCAACTGGCTTTATCATTTATTATTCAACAGTGATCACCAACGGTCACCAACTCACCTATCTTTAAAAGGTGAGCTACCCCAGAGAAGACCGTGGGACTTTTGAGAATTTGGAGAGCACTTTAGTT
Source organism: Perilla frutescens (assembly GCA_026008535.1). NCBI lineage: Eukaryota > Viridiplantae > Streptophyta > Magnoliopsida > Lamiales > Lamiaceae > Perilla > Perilla frutescens. The sequence goes on along the minus strand of BRKX01000010.1, from coordinate 43,569,792 downwards.
AAGTCTTTCTGCAAAGATGTTCGCCAAAGCACTAAAGCCTCACGCTCAAAGTACTCAAAAAATCAAAAGTTCCAACCGATGAGAATGAGCCTTAACGCTTTTCGAGCTAGTTGTTGAAGATTTCCAGCTAGAGCTGTTGTCTCAGTCACCGTGCTTAAGTGATGAACTACCCCAGTTCAGACGCAGACGTGCAAAAGAGCAACCCAGTTGATACCAGTTTCAAGACTGTACTCTTGAAGATCGAGCGAGATCTAAAATCATGAAAAGACGGACAACAACACCTTATCTCTCCAGCGAGCAGTTGGGGATCGTAAGTGTGAGCTGTCGAGCTACCAGCTGAGGAAGTTGAGAGTGCAGCTTCCGGGACAGTAACTGTCTTCACTGTGTAACTGTAATAAAGAACTTTATACTTGTATAGTGAATTACTCTTCTGCGGAAGGAGGAGAGGATGTAGAAGTTAAGCTTCAAACCTCCATAAACTGATTGTGTGCTCTACTTTAAATTTCAGTTCAGTTACATGTTTTTAACTGCACACTAAGCACACACAGAGCACTCCGAGCTAGCAGATCTTCTCAACTGATCTCTACATAACACTAATGATATTTGTTAGTAAAAACGGGTCTTAAATATTCCGTATCTAAGTTCAGTTTTGTAATCAGTTTATTCACCCCCTCTCCAAACTGATTATAACTCACCCCGGGACCAACACACCCCCCTCTCTAAACTGACATAAACTCGCACTAGGACCAAGAAGTGGTATCAGAATGGTTGATTCTAAGGATCAGCCATTTCTATAGATCATTTGAATCAAATCTCTTTATCTGTGCTAACTTTTCAAGCTATGGGAAACCATAAGCTACCTCTTTTTTTAGTTGAGAATTATGACAACTGGAGCAGAATGATGAAAGCTTATCTATGTTCCATCCATGAGAATATGTGGGAGCTGATTGAAGACAGACCAATTATCATTATGATGGACAATGAAGCCCACATCATGGACGTTAACCAACAGGCCAGGATCCCAAAACCAACACATCTTCTCACGGGTAAAGAGAAGAAGTTGAAGAATCTGGAGTTTGTTGCTCAAGCAGCATTTTTCCAAACTCTAGATGAGGATCGCATGAAAGACACAAAGAACTGCAGAATAGCGAAAGAGATTTGGTACTTGCTTGCATATCTGTGCAAAGAGTCCGAGGCTATCAAAGGAAACAAGCTCCAACTTGCAGTCGATAAATATGAGTCTTTCGAAATGTAGTCAGAAGAAAGCATCTCGAGCCTAGAAATAAGATTTCTTGGCATAATAAGCGAGATGAACAGCCTGGGAAGAAAATATCCCAACAGTGAGATGAACTCGAAAGAGTCAAGATACTTAAATAGCATTACTCCTAGAGAGTTTTTTGGATCTCTTAAGGCTTATGAGTATAGCCTGAATTGAAACAGAGAAGCATCCACTTCCTCTTCTCATGATGCTTCTTTCTATGCTGAAAGAAATCGATTTAGAGAAGCCCGTAGAAGAAACAACTTCCAACCAAGAGGCTCACCTACTAGAGAGAATCCAGGGGGATCGGTGATGGATTGAAGAAGAGAGTCAGCCGATAAAAAGGAGATCCTGACTGAGGATATAAATGAGCAAATCCAGTCAATGACAAGATTGTTGGAAAAACTGAGAAAGGTCAGAGATCAACAATCAGCTCAACCCCAAGCTGACGATGCTGCTAAAGGAGAAAGAAGCCAGCAGCCAGCTGAACGATCAACTGAACAATTTAGGATGGGTAACCGAAACATAGAGGAATGTTTCCACTGCCACAAGTAAGGATACTATAGATTTGAGTGTCCCGAGCATCCTGAAGATAAGAAGGCCAAAGTGAGGAGGAGCTTCTTCAAAATGAAAGCTATGATTGCTAATTCTGAAAATGCCATCCTCGATGACTGAGACTATCCACCTGGAATCGACTCACACAGATATAGCTCCGACGATGATTGTAACACAAATTTCGTGTATTTATATTAATAAACACCGAAAAAACGTACAAAGAAATATTTTTGGATTGAAATTACAATTGTGGTTCGATTCTCTATTTTGGCCTTCTGATTCTTCTCTTTGAAAATTTGATCTTCATGTTCTTCAAGATCTCCAAGGTGGATTTGCCTCTTTGATCTTCACGAATTTGATTTTTGGAGTTTATAACGTTGATTCGGATGGTCGAGACTTTGATTCTGGATCAAATGATGGTTTTGGATGATCTTGACGAAGAACATCTTGAGTCTTCAAAAAACAACTTGAAGATTTGAAGCTCAGAAACGTTGATCGGAGGGTGTAGCACCTTGATTCCGGATCAAACGATGATTTCAGAAGATCTTGATGAAGAACGTCTTGAGTCTTCAAGAACAACTTGAGGATTTGAAGCTTGGAAACGTTGATCGGAGGGTGTAGCACCTTGATTCCGGATCAAACTTCAAGCTTGGGATGGTTTTGACGAGGAACGCGAAGAACGTCTTGAATCTTCAACTTGAGTGCCTTGAAGATTGAAGAGAGTTTTCTCTAGGGAATTCTTCTCCAAACTTGAGCTCTTGAAATTGTATCTTTCCCTTTGGCCAAAGCCCTCTATTTATAGGCAAATAGAGAGAGTGTGAGGGGAATTAGGGCTTATGTGGCATGATTTCATTGGCCACTTGTATTTGCAATCACCTACATTAGTGTGTTGATTTTTTGTGTGAGCTCGCCACTTGTCGATTCTCATTGGTTGAAAATTTCCACACATTAAATATCAAATTGTTATTTATTTTATTTAGGAATTTGATTAAACAAAATTCCTATAAATAAATAATTTAATTTTGTATTTAATCATTTTAATTTCCACGTGGCGCCATTTGATTGGCGATAAAAATTTAATTGCTTACAAATACCCCCATGAGACAAGTTCATGAGCAAGTTGTCTTGAAAATGAACGAGTCTCATATTTTGAGAATTTCGTTAGATAGTTTTAACTCATATCAAGGAGTTCTTCACTTTTAAAATTTTCTAGATAGTTTATACTCGTATCTAGGAGTTCTTCACTTTTAAAATTTTCTAGATAGTTTATACTCGTATCTAGGAGTTCTTGATCTTGAATTTAACTTAGAAAGTTTATAGTCATTTCAAAGAGTTCTTGGAGTTGATTTCTCTTTGAAGTGTAGATAAAGCTTGGGCTCCCAGCCATTCATTTCATCAATTTAAATCAAAGCCCAACAAGTGCTATTGTTTTGTTTTTGACTCAATTGGGTTTCACGGCCCAAATTGATATCCCATTAATTAAAGAATTGCTGGCCCAATATGTTGAATTGAAAGACCATCAAATCATCCGTTTCAAATCTTTGGCGGCATCCGAACTTCTGATCATCCATCGACTGGAATCCAATCAGCAATTTTATTTCATAGTAATCAAAGACACTTTCACAGTAATCAAGAGATAATCCCTTAAGATAAAGTCTCAGCTCAGTCAAAAGGGAATATCATTTTTTTTTGCACTCCTTTGCAGTTTCAAGTGTCGTACTCCACATTGCTTGAGAATTTTCAGAGATTGATAGGCCTGTTGCTACTGAGCACAAAAGGTGATTTCTGATTTTATTATCTGCGTAATAGCAAGATCCATCGTCTATCTCAATGTTTTCTCTAATGCAGACTTCAATACATTTTACTTTATGGCCTCCATTTTCCTATAAATACCCCACCCCTAGTGCTCCAAAGCTAACAACTCCTCTTCGCAAGTTCTCTCCATTTCTCCCTTTAAGGTTGTTTTTCATTAATTTCTGGAGGTTTCTTTCCTTTAACTCTACTTTGCTCGATCTTCGCCGACGTTTTTTTTTTGGTACTATTTCATTGAAGGAGGAGGCGGCTAGTATGGTGCATCCTCTTTTTCCAGCCAGATTTTGATGCTTTGAGAGAATGTAATCTTGGTAAGCCCCAATCGATATTTTCGATCATTTTTCTTTTGTAACGATAGTTCTCGAATGATTTTCAGTATGAACCCCTTTTTTTGTCGTCGTTGTTTAAGGAGCCACCGACTTCAACTTGCTGTGACGGGTGTCGAACAATCAAGATCTGAGTTACCCGAAAGCTTTTGAAAGCAGCGGCAATCAGGTGTGAGTTTCTTCTTCTCTTTCTCTCCTTTTTTTTCCAGATTTCCTCTCCTTTCTGATCTTATATTGCCTTGTAGTATCCCACTGTTACATGCATTTTTTTTTCTTGCTTTTCTGTATTTATAAATTTTCCTTCAAGCATGATTTTCTATAAACTATATTTCAGTGCCTGTGTGTGTGTGTATATATATATATATAAATACATATAATCATGCAAAGATGATACTTGATAATCTATAATTCATGCATGCATTAAAAAAAAATGTACATGTGCGTAAATATGCATTTATGTGAAACATGCGTATATACATATATCTAGCTAGAAGACTAGGCATGTAAGATTATATCACATATACACGTGTATATATATAGGCTATATATGCATGTGTTACTGTATGTTAATTCCCATATAATTATGCCTATATGTTAATGCAAAGAAATATTATAATAAGTAGTTTAATGCACATTAACTTTTCGTAATATATCTATCCATATATATACATAGCAGATTAGTATACATATACATATATATATTCAATGTTGGTGTGTATATATATAATTATAATATATGTAAAAGGTAGATAATGTGCATGCTAATGAATATTTATATATAAATACATGTTTAGCTAGTTCTACGAAGACTCACAAACTATGTATCATGTGGGTTTTTTTGTTACTTGGAAAAATAAAAATAAAAATAAAAGTGTATGCGTAGGTATGAGATGGAAATGGCGTTAGTGTTTTTCTATAAAAGATGTTGTTCTCGTTTTTTTTAAGGTAAATAAAAAAAAATGCAAGGTTAAGCAAAAATGTGAGCACAAATATTTATATGTATCATACACGCACAGAAACGAGCTTATGCATGCATGATTTTTGAAGACCATGGATTTCTCATAGAATCCTCATTTCATGGTTTCTCAAGAGATGTGCAATTTTCTTTTCACGTTTTGTTTGTCTCACAACCTCTAATCCTCTGTCCCACCTTCATGTTTGCCTTGGTTTCTTGTAGTAAGGCAATATGGTTTACTTCAGAGAGGTCATCATCTCTAAGGATGCGTACTTGGTGATTTTGGATGACAAGGAACAACCCATGAAGAAAGGAACTCGTTTGAGGGCCCATGAATCTCTCATTGGGGAGCGTGCGGACGAGTGGCCTAGACTCACGAATCCACTTCACAAGTCAAATTGGTGTCGTGAAGTTTCTTTAACTAAGATGAAGAAGGCATGGACTCTGCAGCCGGTACATCATCGACAAGGCAATAAAGATATCCCTTTTCCATCCTTAGGGCGACATATGGTTGAAGGCAGGGCAAATTGGCATGAGAGGATTGAGTTTTTTGGTGAATTTCGTCACTTCAGAGGATATTGGGAGTGGACCGAGGATGTGCTCAGTCGCTGTGGCAATAACCTTCGTGATGCAAGTATATACGATCCTGTTTATGCTTCACTCTTCATGTATGACCACAACACTGAGGTTATCAAGGCTTTTTGTGAGGCTTGGTGTTCGTCAACAAACACTATGTTAACTTCTTCTGGAGAGTTATTGATATCCTTGTGGGATTTGCATACATTGTCTGGCCTTCCTTTAACTGGGACTATATATGATGAAATGGTTCCTAGAGCAGACGAGCTTACTGGAGTCGACAAGAGAAACAAATTATATGTCCCTGCGAGCTGCAAATACTTGTTTCATGCTTACCATCTTCTTAGGGAAAAAGATGATAAGGCTTTGCTTGCATGACTCTGTGTCGATCGAGGAATGGGTCAAGTTTTGGTCAAGAAGGAGCCTAAGATACCAACCACCTCCTCCTCGTAAGGAAAAGAAGGGTCCGCGTTCTAAGCTAACTTGCAATCCTTCCGGAAATTTCAAGGATCATGAGGAATGGACTACTGCTGAGAAGGTCCCATTTGTAGAGCTCGGCATCAGAGAAAAGCATCGAAATGAGACATATTTGGCTGCATACCTCGCTTGTTGGCTTTGTACCTTTGTCCTTCCAGAAGGCGATGGTAGTTCAATTCGGCCAAGTGTTTTCAAGTTAGCAAGTATTATGGCAAGCGGTGAGAAGGTGTCCCTTGCTATACCAGTCCTAGCAAGCATTTACAATGGACTAAATAAGATTTCAAGCCTTGCGAAACCACCTCACGGTCACTCAGCGTTCCTCATCCATTTTGTCTATAGCTGGATAGCATGCTATTCCCGGACCCATTCCATACTTGAAGGAAAGACAGATGCCCCCAAGATGGTTCAATATTCAGGTGAGGGAGGCACAAGATTTTACGATCCTATTGATGGTCGCAAGAGGATGCATAGAGGAGACTTTGTCTCTTGGAGTTGCACCATACCTTCAAGAAGCAAGGATATCATGTATATTGATGATGAGAATGCGAGTGATTCAGATCATGGGTTCTTTATGGCCATCCGATCTAATTATCTAGCTAGGAGGCTAGATGATCATTTCATTATTGAGCCTTACAACCCACATCGCTTCAGTCGACAATTTGGATACTTTCAGATGGTTCCAGGAATTTCTGTCAAAGATACTCGTGAGGCTTCTTTGGTAGACGGCCTTAAGTACTGGCGCATCTGCTTATTACGCAAATCTATGGCGAAAGCGTGTTTTCCATGTTCATCTTTAAACTTGAAAAAGTTTCCTGATGCTGAATACAAGAAATGGTGGGATCATGTCTTTGGTAACTTCTTAGATAAGAATGTTGAACTTTTGGCCCATCCCAGATCAGTTGGTGTCTCACAAAATCGAGAGAAGACTGAAGGGATTGATCCTTCTAGTAAGGGCAAAAGAAAGCTTGATCCAGAGGCTTCTATTAGCAGCAACGTAGAGCGTCATTGGAAGAGAGAAAAGACCAATCGTGAGCTCTCCCTTCATCTTGAGAAACATGGTGGAAACGATCCTAGTCATGCGGATGCATCTACTAATGAGGTTTCCCATATTTCCATTCTTTTTTTTTATGTCTTGTTTTCCTATTAATGTAATATTTTTTGCAGTTGGTGAAGGAGTTGTTTGGGTCTGATGATCAAGAAGAGCCACAGAACGGCCATGATCAAGAAGATCCCAACGCATCAGTTGAAGCTTGTCATTCTGAAGAACATGCGGATAGTGAGCATATCCCACCAGTCAAAGCTGTTACTGAGTTTGATGGCAGGGCTATGTTTGATGATCGTTGTAGATCATTCCTCAAGATGTATTGGAATGATCTTCGTGGCAAGTTGACGAGGACGTCGGTTGATTCCATCTCGTCGCTCCGAGACACGGCATTTGAGGGGCTTTCACTCATTAAGAACACTCCCCATAGCTTTGATCTCACTCATCTAACGAAGAGCTTGGAGACACTTTTTGCAAGTGCTGCGGTTTATGACGAAGCAAGGTTGGCATCCTCTGAGTTTGATGAAGCCTCTGCACACCGTTATAAGGAAGTCGGTGATCGCATTCATGCTGCTAGAGTCAAGGAGGAGGAAAAGAGTCATCAAATTGAATCCATTCGGGAAGAACTTGCTAATTTGGAGAAGCGAAAGAAAGATTTATCTATGACTTTGAAAGCACATGTTGGGTCTTGTCTAGCTCTTCAGAACGAGAGTTATGGGCATAAAGAGGAGCTTTCCAAGATCAAAGGTTTTTTTGATAGTAGGGTGGAGGAGAAATTGAAGAGCTCAAATTCTTCATTGGAGCATGCTAAGAGAGCTTTGGAGGATCAAGATCCCTTTGTCTAAGACTTTGTTTGGACTTGTTTGTTCTCTTTCAGTTGTTATATATATTCCAGTTGTTCTTTGTAACGAACATCTTTGTCCTTATGCTTTCTTTTGAGACATCTTCAAATTTGTGCACTCCCTTTTTTTTCTAGTGTCATATCCTTTTGTTATAACCATTTAACGTAAGAGACATAACACAACACATATAACATGACTGAACTTAGAACACATATAAGCTGCCTACGTACCCATAAGAGGGATCAAGTCAGAACGTAGTTCAAATGATCAAATTTTTTTGGAAGGGGTGCTGTACACAGTTTATACTCATGCGGGCCATGAGTGACTATTTATTTAACCACTATATAGACAAAGTGGAGTAAATAACAGTTTAACCACATAAATTTTACCATTTTGGTGGGATAAATAACAGTTTAGCCACATAAATTTAACTTTTGGTGGTTACCGTACACAGTTTATACTCATGCGGGTCAGGAGTAACATGCAGTTTAGGCTCATGCATCATGGAGCATTCCTTTTTTTGTTTTTTTTTTCACTCTTTTTTTTTAAGGATATTAGCGCTTCAAGAATTTCCCATTTATTGGGCTGATCCTTACATGGTCTTCAGAGATCAATTTATACACGCCATTTGTGTAAACTTCTTTCATGATATATGGACCGTCCCATCTAGAAATGAACTTATTTCCAACACGGTGGGTGGTGATGATCGGTCTTCTTATTGCAAGTACCAAATCCCCAACTTGGAAGGAGCGTGGCCGCACTTTTTTGTTGAAGGTTCTTGAGAGGCGAGCTTGATAACACTCGAGCCTTTGTTGTGCTTCCAGCCTCTTCTCATCTAAAGCTTCCAATTCTTCAAGGCGCAACCGTGCATTTTCTTCTTTAGTTAAACTTTCTTGGATTGTGATCCTCAAAGATGGGATTTGTTGTTCAAGGGGAATGATGGCTTCCACACCATATACCAGTGAGTACGGAGTTGCTTGAGTAGGAGTCCGATGAGTGGTCCTGTATGCCCACAATGCTTCTCCAATTTTTTCATGCCAATCATGCTTTGATTTTCCGACCACCTTTTTGAGCAAATTGCACAGGGTCTTGTTGAATGCTAAAGCGAGTCCGTTGGCGGCGGCATTGTACATAGATGACTTTCTTTGTTTGAACCCAAACTTCTCGCACAACTTATCTATCAAGGCATTGCTGAACGGCTTCCCATTATCAGTGATGATATATCGAGGGATCCCGTAACGATAGATTATATTGCCTTTGATGAAATTAGCAACATTCTATTTCTTCACCTCTCTCAAGGGAACAACCTCAGCCCATTTAGAGAAGTAGTCAGTCGCTGCCAAGATATATAAGTGCCCTCCAGAAGACTTAGTCATTGGGCCCACCATGTCTAAACCCCAAGCGTCAAATGGCCAAGAGGCGACTGTAGGATGCAGTGGCTCCAGAGGTTCGTGGATGAGGTTTGCATGAAACTGGCAGGGTTGACATTTTTGTGCATAGTCCATGCAGTCTTTGACCATGGTCGGCCAGTAGTAGCCCATCCTCTTAATTCGAAAGTGCAGCTTTGGACCGGACTGATGTGCCCCACAAATGCCTGAGTGTGCTTCCTCCATAGCCTTTACTGCTTCTTCGTCACCTAGGCATCTCAGGAAGACTCCGTCGAATGAACGCCTGTAGAGCGTGCCTTTAAAATAAATGAAACGATTGACTCGCCGTCGAATGTCGACTCTTTGACGTGGGTGACTTGGTAGTTTATCGTATTTCAAGTAATCAATGAATAGTTGACACCAATCTTCTTTATCGATTTCAAATACTTCAATGGCACAATTTTCTTCTTCTTCTTCATCATTTTCATTTTCAAACAGAAGGGGAACAACCCAACTTTTGCAAATTGGGATGTGAATTTTGCTGCCAGGTATGGCTATCGTAGAAGCAAGCTTAGCTAGTGCGTCTGCTTGTTTGTTTTCTTTCCTTGGAACATGTTCAAGTTCTACATCTCCAAGCCATCCGATCATCCTTTGAGCATACTTGACATAAGGAATTAATTCAGGTTTCTTAACATCATACGATCCAAGTAGCTGGTTGATCACTAGCTTGGAATCCCCATAAACTTTGATTTGAAGTCTCTTAGCATCCATTGCCATTTCCAACGCAAGGATGAGTGCTTGGTACTCAGCAACATTGTTGGAGCAATTTTCAGTCAAGGTGAAAGAATATGGCAACACCTCCCCTTCAGGTGTTATGAATACGACTCCAGCACCAGCTCCTTCTCTATGAGATGCTCCGTCAAAATACATTTTCCATGGGGGCAGAACTTCGATTGCAAGCACATCCTCATCAGGGAGGTCATCATCTAGCTCCCATTCAGCAGGGATGGGGTGGTCAGCCAAGAAATCAGCTAATACTTGCCCCTTCACAGCCCTTTAAAGAACATAGATGATTTCAAATTGTTGAAGCTGAAGATACCAACGTGCTAGCCGATCAGATAGAACTGGCCGGGTCATCACATACTTTAATAGGTTTGCCTTTGAGATTAGACGGACCGTATGAGCTTGGAAATAATACTTTAGTTTCTGAATGGAGAAAATCAATGCCAAGCATAACTTCTCAACAGGAGAATAATTTAGCTCATTCGGTGTCATCATCCTACTCAAGTAATACAGTGCATTCTCTTTTCCATTTTTATTTTCTTGAGCAAGCAGTGCCCTAACAAAACGCTCTTGAGCAGCAATATATAGAATTAATGGTCGACCTGCAACTGGCGCAACTAATACTGGAGCTTTCATCAAATAATCTTTGATACTTTTGAAAGTGTTGCGGCATGACTCATCCCATTCAAACGAGACTCCTTTCTTCATGATTCGGCTGAAAGGTTGACATCGTCCTGCTAATTTTGAGATGAACCTTCGCAAGTATGCTAACTTCCCTTGGAAACTTTTGAGGTCATGAATGTTGCGGGGCTCTGGCATCTTTAGTATTACATCAATTTTTGCTTGTTCAATCTCTATTCCTTGATGGCGAACAATGAATCCAAGGAATTTTCCCGATCTCACCCCAAATGCACATTTTAAGGGATTCATCTTGAGCTGATATCTTCTCAAGCGTTCAAAAACCAATCGTAGATCTTGCAAGTGACTACTCCGTTTTCTTGACTTTACCACTATATCATCTACGTAGCACTCAATGTTCTTGTGGAGTATGTGGAGAGGCCTTATCCTTCAAAGACTAGGAAGCATGTTTAGCCTTGTGCTTAAATTAATTTCCCCCATAATCTATCCCCTTTCCTTATGTATATTCATTTATGTATGCTATAAAAAAATTAAGTAAAAGAAAAGTAAAAGAAAGCAAAAGGGGCAATAATGATCTCTACTCCTCTAGTGGATTATTCGACTATGAGTATGGGAAACCGCACAAGAAAACTAGGGAGTTCCTCCCTATGGATTTCACCTTGTGAATTTTGATCCACACTCCAAAAATTGGTTTAAATAATTGGGATTTCATTCCGGATTCTACTCCTCTCATGTGTATCAAATTCTCTTCGTATTTTGCATGATGAGTATGGGAAACCACATTAGGAAGCTCAATTAAGTTCGATGATTTTACCTAATGAACCTTGTCCTATGTTTGCAATCCCTTGTGTTGTTGAAAATTTTTTATTCCTGGTGAATAAATATGGAAGTGATTCGTGGGGAGTTAATTGTAAGAATCTTGCCTAATATGTTTTTCTTAGTTTAGAAAGGACAAGCTTCTCGCTTGATTGGATTTTGTGCTCATTTTCTTGGATGATGAATGTTTTTGTGGGAACCTTGAGAATTGCTCAAACATACATGATTGCTTTGCAAATCTTTCCTTCTTGATTCATGTTTTTAATTTCTTGTTTGCTTGAGGACAAGCAAAAGGCTAAGTGCGAGGGAGTTGTTTAGTGTCTGAATGTATTATTTTATTATATTTCTTTGTTATATTTAGTAATTTAGTTTTTCATTTTTATGTTGTTATGTGTTGATTTTATGTGTTTATTTGTATTTATTGCTCTAATGGTGGATTTTGCCAAGTTGTGCAAGAACTTAAGCTTTTAATTATAAAAGCAGGTATTTTACGGTAATTAGGTGACAAATGGAAAATCAAAAAATTGAGCTCAGTTGGCTAATTGAAGGCTCGAAAATTATGAAGAAAACGTGTGGAGAAATTGCATTGGATCGCAATCGAAGTGGACCATGGAGCGGAAGACCCAGATCGGCCCAACCGCCCCGCGGCCCAATCACCACCGCTGCCATGCAGGAGGGCGCCGCGGCGCCCAAGGCCTCTCAGCCTTTGGGTGCCCGCCGGCCAGGCCCCTACCGCGGAGCCCCTCAATTGGCTCCCGCCGGCGCACGGGGTACTCTTCTCCCTTTTCGGTCCAGCTTTTTATCCCGTTTTCAAATACAATCCCACTCTTTTCCACTTCTCTCTCTCCCCATCTGAATTACTTTAATCCTTGATGAAGACTTTTTGAGCCATCTAATTGTAGGAATCATAGGTATAATTTTCCCTAAAATTTCTTTTTAGACTTTGGCCCCCGTTTTCCTTCTCAAACTCTTCCACAAATCTCATGCATTTAATGCACCCATCTCATCAACTTTCCTCTCTCCTCATCACAATACCTCTCACCATACTCCTCATTTCTCTCTCTCTCTCTCTATCTATCACTCCTCTCTCTCCCTTTGCCATATATCTCATATAGATTTTTCGAGATTGGAATCATCCATCATCCATTATCAATTTTTTTCACACTTTACTCACTCACTTCATCTTCTTCATCTTTCCATCTCCATTTTCTCTACACACACTCACCATCATCTCTACCATTTTCCTTCACCATTTTCACCATCATCTCCACCACACAAGAAATGAGGAAAAAATGAAGAAAAAAAAGAGGGAACAAGACAAGGAAGAAGACGAGGAGACGAGAAGAAATCAACTTCGAGCCATCCATGAAATCTAGGCTCATTAGGAGGTTTACATTTGGTATTTTCTTTCCATTTCTTGGATGATTTGTGGGGGTTTGTCCCAACTCTTGAAGGATAACTAATATTGTAGAAGTTTTATGTTATTTACATTTGATTATGAGATGACGATCTTCTATAATATTTGTTTTGTTTTGAGCATATTTAGTGGCTAATGTCTCTATTAGGGGGTGGAAGATCGATATGGTTCTTAATCTATGCTTGATAATTGTTGGTTGTTGTTGTTGTTGGAATTGTGTTTAATATGTTAGAGTAATTGATCACTACTTGAGCATTGCTAGGATTTAGATAAAACTGGAAGGTGATTCTAAATCCCGAAATTGGTTCATTCAATGTTAGGTGGATGGGGTTCCTAAGCCTAATATGCTCTTCTTGCTCATTTGATATAGCTAAAAGAGGCTTAGTTGATAGACGGTGACAGTAATTGATATTAAGCCTTTTGAGAGGGTCTATTAGATGTGTGAGATTAACATTACCAACCTTAATCAAGTATAGAGATAAACCATTGAGAGAATCTATGCCCTAATACCTTTATCATTCTATTTTCCCCAAATCTCGATTTTGTTGTTGTCATATGCATTGTTTATTTGCATATTTCAAGTCTTAGTTTAAATCGTATCAAATCCATGTTTAGAATGTTTAGGTTTTATTTTTATTATTCTAGCACGTTGCATGCATAGCCGTTAAGATAGGAGCCCACAAGAAGTCTTCCTCAAGAGATCTACTCATCGCCTCTACAATTGACCCCGTCCAATTGCGGGTGTGGTCCCAAGTAGTTATTACGTGTGAGTCTAAACCGAAAATTATAAATACAAATTTGGACCTTCAAACAAGTAGCAAGTGATGGGAGGTCAGCTACGTGTAATATCCCAGGTAAATGTTGCATTGGAGTAGTGAATTATATTCCACGGACCTAACTATTTTCCCTGATGTAGATCAATTGATCAAACATGGTTACCAACTTACTGTGTGCTTTACTTTCTGCAATTTACATTAAGTTCATAATAACTTTCTTGCACATTATTGACCTTTATCTTTCAATGTTCAATTACTTTCATATGAACGTTTACAGAATAGATACTTCATAAGGAGTGTGTAATTTCATATTTAAATCGCTTCCGCACTATATCATACGAATTATTATGATTGTTTCTTCAATAGAAGTTTATTTATGTATTATTATGGTTTTGTATTAGTTAAACTATATATTTGAGGATAAATTTAATTTTGTCTTACAAAATGATCATTGCATTGTTATAGTCGTTGGCTTACAAAATGATCATTGCATTATTCTTTTGAATTTACAAAACTGTTTTATCTATGTTGGTACATTAGTTGACAATTTATGAACATTATAATCTTATTTATCCATCTACAGTGAAATAAATAATTCATTATCTAATTCTAAAGGTAAACCTCACAAATGAACCAAACTTATCTTTAGCTTATGAAGATTGGTTGGATTTTTACTTTAGTATAATTCAAAGAATGGTAAAAAAAAACCTCTGAGCTCATTACAAGTTAAGTCTTTTCCAAACAATGAATTTTACTTAGAGAGTAAATGACGAATGCAGTCCTTCAAGGCCACATTGAATATAAGCTAAAAGATAAGTTAGATATGGTTCAAATCTAATTTATAAGAATCCATTACAAGATATTAGTTCGAATCTTTATTTAATTTATAAGACATTTATTAAAATTTTTCAATACATTTTGATGTATCGTGTTAAAACTGAGTACTTTGAGGTTTGAAAGAGTACAAAGTTTGAATGAAGAAATGTCATGGAACATGTATCTAAACACAACAGTTTAAAAATGAATGTTGCATATCTCTAGAGATAATAATGGATTATTTATCATATGTTCGGATTAAATCTTAAGTGATTACACCTTGAAATTCCTAAATGGAATGGTATAATGGTATAAATGAGTGAAATTCTTTTAGAGATAATTAGATCAATAATGAGTTATTTAAATTTTTCATATTCATTTATGAATATGCCTTGGAAACTGCTATGTATGTTCTGGTTAGAAATACATTTATTTGTAGGATATTCTAGATAAATGAACAATGAATTATTATATAGTCCAAAGAGATTAGAAAGTCATTGTTACTGTATCTCATAGGAAGACTAAGTAATAAATTTGGTGCCCATGAACAATTTTGTTCGAAAGAAAATGAGAGGATAAATGTTATTTTTTGTACCAAGTGTACAAGAGATAAAACTATCAGTAAGTGCACAAATGTGTTGCAGAGAATACACAAGTATCTAAATTACATTATTCTAGTGGGAGTTTATTGTTCGTGGGAGAATAATTGGATTTAAGTCCCAGGGGAACTGGAATTTAATTCCTAGTACTAAAATAACGTAATTGATAAATGATTTGAAAAGCTAGATATATCTTTGGGATCTAACGATTGCAAGAAAAGGATATTATGCTTAACTCTGATATCCTACATATATTAAATGTGATTTTCGTTTGGTTATCCAAGAAATGAAAATACATATTTAATTTGCCATTTTGCAAAGTAAGCGAAAGTCTAACCCTGTATGAGATATTTTTCTATGTTAAATCATATTTTATAGTCCCTGAAAAGGGCTAAATATTATATGTGGGTTTACCAAATAGACAGTTAGATTTATGTGGGTTATACTAAATTTCCAAAGTAGAAAGGGACAAAAACAAGTTGACCTCTAATTATATGTTTTTCTTGGGATTTAGAGTTGTAACAGTAAATGTTATACGACTCAATAAGTTTCCGATGAGCTTAAGAAATAGTACCTGATTTGTGTAAAGTGTTTGGTATATTTTATTGTGCAAATACTTGTGCAGTTGCAAATTTGAAGGACTACGAGTTCATAAGTCAAGTAAACATATGGAAGTACCGCATTATATGAGTAATCGTACATATAGAGGTTTTTGTAATCACCAAGATTACATTTGTAGACTTCCTAATTAAAAAAAGAACTTCATAAAATGAATGGATTGCAGATCCATGTCATTTAGATTATGGAAGTAGTGAGAGTCAAAGGCATAGTAAAACAAAGCAAGGCTTCAAGTATGATTGTCCAATCAATTTCCTCATAGAATAAATGAATTATGGGTTACATATTCATGTTATTCGAGCAAATGAAGAAATAGGAGTTTGATACTTGGAAAGTAACGCAAGGCTTTAAGTATAAGCAGGAGCATTGATAGACATTGGTATACTTAAAAGCAATGCTTTGAGTATAAGTGAGAGATTGTTGGGATTGTATACTAGAAGCATGTCTTTTATGTATATAATTATTTCCCTTAGTTATGAATGAGAACAATGTTCACATATTTTACATTTATTTTATATAATAAATATTCCAAATTGTCCTATACTTAATATTGTAGATAATATAGTGTGTGGAATGCGCACAGAAGATCATATTATTTGTTCCTTATAAAGTATGCGAAGAATTCACAACCTATATAGAGCTAGACGAACCATCGGTATAGTTGTAGTGTGATTTGGAATTAGTTTATTTTGGCTATGGAATCATACTAGTGCACTTTTGTAGTGTATTAAACTGGATCATAGTGAGATAGTTCTTATGGACCGACAACACAAAAGAATATAAATCTCAGATACTCATAATTTTTAATCCTTGTATAATAGTAGACATGTATATTTTAATGTATATTACTTTAACCTATCAATAGGTGAGATTCTAATTAAAGAATCAATAAGCCTGATAGATTGGGTATTGATATTTCTATATATGATGAGTTACTATTTATATAAGGAATCCGAGTCTCGGTGCGCCGAGTTGATGATGTTCCCTAAAGAGCTCGAAAAGGATTATCATGTTAAATCTTGCAAGTAGATTATTTTTTAATCCACCATGATAATAAAGATTGAGTAGTACGAATCATGGATATATAATTAATTAAATTGAGTTGTTAGTATAATCGATTTAATTAATGGACATTGGATATCTTAAACATGGGGAATTAATTTTGTTGAAGAGGCCATATCCATAAATATGGAATTAGGTTGGCAGTGCAATATTAATTCTTTAGTGGATTGAATTAATATTAATGGGATCAAGTTATGTCTGGGCTAGACATATGAACTTAAGGTCTGTTGGAGGCCCAACCCTAATTTTCTTTTAGATCTCTGTTGTAGCCCTATATATACCTTATGAAGGGAGGAGAAAAATCCTAGCCATCATACATGAAAATTTTGAAATTCATAGCCTCCTAAAGCTATGGAATTGTTGAAAAATAGTGTATGGGTTCTTCATCTCCAATCTTTTACAAGGTCTAGATGATTGTCGCCCACATGATATCTAGAACGAGGTTGGGTCATATAACAGAAAATCATGGAATGGATAGCATGAAGAATGAAGAATCTGTAGATTTTATATGTATATCTTCTCAACTGTATCACTCCGATTGCAAGGTAATCGATAAACTCAATTTTCCGCTATGCATGAGATTTAGATTCGATTTTAGCATGCAATAGGATGTAGGATCATTTTGATCAAAATGTTTTATTCAATTAAACGCCACCAAAGGATCCTAAGTTCCATCACGAACCATCTCGCATACTGATCTCATGAGCCATCAATGCATGGAGAGCTCTTCCACAACTATGTGCATCCCTTTATCTCAAAAATTACCCAAACACCCTCCTCAAACCTAGCCAGTAGTGGAAGATTACCGATTGCCAACAACCTCATTCTGATTGCCTATATTTTGTCTTGTAGTAAAGGCTAATCTTTGGTAGCATGATATGTAGCTCTTTCCTCTTCCAATCATAAGCAAGCTGTAAAAAAAATCAGATTCTCAGAATATTTCAAAAAAATTTAAGAATATCCCGATCATAGATCAGACCATCATAAATATGGTCACAATTAAATTTCACCCTACTCTGGTCAAATCCTGATTGAGTTTTCAGATCAGGAACTCATCGCAATTTACTCTATAGGGTTTTTTAAATAATTAGAAGAAGTAATGACATCACGATCAAATCTAGCAGGAACCCATCGCAACTTCACGCGGGTTTTCTAAATAATTAGCAAAAAATATATATAATTTACTGTTTAAAATAAATCACGATCAAATTCAGATTACAAATCATCGGGATTTAAATTGGGATTTATTTATCGGGTCAAATCCCGATAAGGTTTTGAGATCGGGAACCATCGCAATTTACTCTATCGGATTTTCTAAATAATTAGCAAAAAATAATATGACGATCAAATTCAACAGATAGAGTTTGATTATTAAAATCTTTAACCACAAATTCTAGAGCTTCCGTCTTCTTACTGACCTGTTCTGCATCTATCTTTCTTGTCAGGGATCTCTCAGACGGCCATGGATAGTTATTAAAGACAATTTCTTCTAATATTCTTATCGCATCTCTTGAAGTTCTAGCCAGTAGAGATCTTCTAGCAGAAGTATCCACTACCGTTTTTGTGGCTATAGTGAATCCTTTGTAAAGGTGGCACACTTGTCGTGCCTCAGTAAAACTATAATGTGGACATCTCCTCAGCATATCATTGTATCTCTCACATGCTTCATAAATCGAATCATCTAGGAGCTGAACAAATTGGGTTATCTCAGCCTACAACTTGATAATCTTCTCCGATGGAAAGAACTTATAGATAAATTTTTGTCTGAGATCCTCCCAACTCATGATCGTGATGTGGTCAATCGACATATACCAACTCTTCACCTTATACCTGAGAGAAAAGGAAAAGAGGCACAAGTTGATAGCATTATGCCATACTCCAGTGATCTTAAACATTCCACAGAGCTCCAGAAATTGCAACAAATGAGCATTGGGATCTTCAGTTTGATTGCCGCCAATGTAATTCTATTGCACCATGTGAATCAGTCCCGTTTTTAGCTGAAAATTTTCTACATTGATTCCAGGTTCCTCAACCACTTGAACAGGCCTGGCAGATTGCTGAAATTCATCTTTAACAGTGACATCGGGGTCTACTATTAGATACACAAGTTGTAGAAATCATCACCATTCTAGCTGCATTCTTACCTATAGAAGACAGCTGAGGAAGATGGAGAAAAAAGAAGAATTTAAAGACGAAGGCAGAGCACAAAAATTGCCATTTTCTAAGAGTATGGTTTGCAAGTTGAAGGATACGTCATCCAGTCAAAAGTCAACTCAATTGAGAAGTCAAGAAGTCAAATCAGTTGAATCAAACTGACAAATAAGTCAGCTGAGCTGAGGGAGAAAAGAATTGACTAAAGTCTGAAGAAACTGATAAAACATCAGTTTAAGCAAGAGACTGGAAGTATCCAACTGATGGCCAAACTGAAGTAAACAAGACAGATCAGCTGAAGACCAGAACTGTAGAAAGCCAGCTTCTGATTAGTCAAGCTGACAAGAAAGCTCAAAAGAAATCAATCAAGATGACAAGATAGCCAAGAACTTGAGATCAGTCGAACTGGAGCAATAGCCAATCTCAGCTGACGAGCTCAAATTGCTAACTAGAGCAATACCCAAACTCAGCTGATGACCTCAAACTGCCAACTGGAGCAATAGCCAAACTCAGTTGAGGAGCTCAAACTGCCAACTGGAGCGATAGACAAACTCAGCTGACGAGCTCAAAACTGCCAACTGGAGCAATAACTAAACTCAGCTGACGAGCTCAGAACTGTCAACTGGAACTCAAAACTGCCAAGAAAGCTGAAGCCAGAGAACCCTGGAGTTTATTGCTCAAACCACCGAATCTTCGAATAAATGCTTCAACAAAGATCCTAGAATTAAATAGCCAATGAAGATCGATTGGCAGAGTAATGGCTACTTCAACCAAAAGCTCCAAGCGATCATTAAAGACCATCTTCCATTAATGAGCCAACAGAGCCACCGATCAATGGACAATGGAACTCAACGGTCATAAAAACACTCCTCTATAAAAGACGAGTGAATCAGAGTTTAAAAAAGAAGAGAGCCGAAAAGAATCCTTCACCTTCACAACTTTCGCATATACAAGTAATAGCTTTTCTTTCTCCCTCCCACTCAAGCTCAAGCTCTGCATTTGATACAAACTGCGAGAGTCCAATTGAGAAGAAGAAATTCACAGAGTCAAGATAATCAGCCAGCTGTTGACAATCCAGCCAGGGCAGTCTTCTCAGTTTCAGTTGATAATCAGCCAGCCGTTGACAATTCACAGAGCAGTTACCAGGTTCAGCCAACTGTCCTTCATTGTATAATTTGTAAAAAAACTCAAGTTATATAGTGAAGTTGCCCTTCTACGGAAGAAAGAAAGGACGTAGAAGTTTAAGACTTCGAACCTCTATAAATCGCTTGTGTGCTGTACTATTTTGGTTATTGCATATCTTTGAACTGCACACAATATCACACAAGCTGCACTCAAACTGTCTTAACTGATCAATAAGTTTGTGCATAGATAAGTTTCACTAAGCGAGTCAGAGGGCCCTGTTATTCCGCATTTGAAGTAAAAAGTTTTAATCCGTTTATTCACCCTCCCCTCTAAACTGATATCGACTCGCCCGGGACCAACAAGTGGTATCAGAGCGGTTGATTCGAAGGATCAGCCATTTTTGCAGATCAACTGAATCAGATCTACTTATCTGTGCTAACATTTCAGATATGGGAAACCGATGCTTAACTTGCCGAGAACTTCTGCAAAAATTTTAGAGTTTATTGCTTTGGTCAGGATGTCAGCAAGCTGATCTTCAGACCGAACAAAAGGTAGAGCCACAATTCTCCCTTCGATCTTCTCTTTGGTGAAGTGTCTATCAACTTCAACATGTTTCGTTCTGTCATATTGTACTGGATTTTTTGAGATACTGATGGCTGCCTTGTTGTCACAAAACATTTGGCACGTCTTCATTGAATGAAGGTTTAGTTCTATCAATAGTTTTCTCAACCAGAGAACCTCAGTCACTCCACTCTTAATTCCTCTAAACTCTGCTTTTGCACTTGAAAGAGCCACCACTTTCTGCTTTTTGCTTCTCCAAGAAACAAGATTCCCTCCCACAAGAGTAAAGTATCCACCAGTAGACCGCTGTCCATTGGGTTCCCAGCCTAATCTGCATCTGTATATGCTTGTATCTCTAGATGTCCACCATTTTTAAATAGTACTCCATAGCCAACAGTTTCCTTCAGATATCTTATAATTCTTAGCGCAACTTCTAGGTGATCAGCTTGAGGTTTGTGTATAAACTGACTCACCACACAAACAGCGTATGCAATATTAGGACGAGTATGAGAGAGATATATGAGTTTTCCCACAAGACGCTGATATCTTCCTTGATTTGCTAATTCTGCCCCTTCCACAATCTTAAGCCTATGATTTACAGCCATGGGAGTATCTGCAGGCTTGCAATCTAACAGTCCCATCTCAGCTAGGAGATCTAGATTATATTTCTTTTGATTGATAAAGATTCCTTTCTTCGATCTTAGTACTTCTATCCCGAGAAAGTACTTCAGATTCCCCAAGTCCTTCATCTCAAACTCTTTGAACAAATTATCCTTTAGTTTCTGGATCTCCTCTGAATCATCACTAGTTATGATCATATCATCCACATATATGATCAAATAGGTGATAAGGTTACCCCGTTTCTTTAGAAATAAGGTATGATCCGAATTGCTTTGCTTATATCCATATTTCTTCATAGCTGTGGTAAACCTTCCAAACCAAGGTCTCGGGGACTATTTAAGTCGGTATAAGGTCTTCTTCAATCTGCAAACCTCACCTCTTCCAAACTCGCCTGAGAAACCCTGGGGTGCATCCATGTAAACTTCTTTGTTCAATTCCCCATGAAGAAATGCATTCGTAACATCAAACTGATGCAAGACCCAATCTTTGTTGGCAGCAATAGATAGAAGAACTCTAACTGTGTTCATCTTTGCCACTGGTGAGAAAGTTTCAGCATAATCTATCCTGCATGTTTGTGTGTACCCTTTTGCAACGAGTCGGGCTTTGTATCTTTCGATAGACCCATCTGGACGTCGTTTAATTGTAAAAACCCATCTGCATCCTATAGGCCTTTTTCCCTCTGGTAACTGGCATTTCCCCCATGTGTTATTTCGAGCTAGTGCATCCATCTTCTTCTGCATAGCTTTCCTCCAATGGTCAAACTTGAGAGCCCCTTCTACTGATGGCGGGATATCTTCTTCATACAAAGCTGCTTCATAAGCTGTAGCAACTTTAGACAGGTTTTCTTGAGCAAAATCCCTGACAGAGTATCGAGTTTTCTGTGTAGTCTTTTCTGGGGTATATCGCTTAGGAGGTACGCCCCGATTACTCCTGGGTGGTAGCACATATCGCCCAGTATCACCATCTATTGTATTATCTTTCTATTCTTCAACAGTATCCTCTTGTTCCTCTTCATTCTCTGTATCCTCCTGTTCTCCTTCATTTTCTCATGCACTATCATTAGAAGGATAAAGAGTAATAAAAGTTGGTTCAGACTCCCTTAGCTCAGACATCAGCGGTAGAGGAGATATCGGGTTTAGCAGCGGAGCATCAGCAGACTGTTCCTGAATGGTTGAGACTGGCTCAGCGGCAAGGCTAACTGTCTCTGTTGGAACCACTTCCAGGTCTGGCACTGGCATTGACAACCAACTTAGTGGATCAAAGTGACTTTTAGTCTCACACTCCCCCTGACTGCTAAGGTGGTTGGTATAAAAATACTCGGTTTCAAGGAAATTACAGTGGATGGAGGTGAAAATGTGACGAGTTTTTAGATTGTAGCATCGATATCCCTTTTGATTAATGCCATAACCAACAAACATGCATTTAACCGCACACAGAGAAAGTTTAGTGCGTTCATGTTTGGGAATATGAACAAATACAGAGCAACCAAAAACCCGAGGCTGAAGAGTAAGGGCAAGAGGTATTTTGGCAAGGGTGGATAATTTTTGGAGAGGGGTTTTAAGCTGGAGTGTTTTTGTGGGAAGACGATTTAAGAGGTAGACGGATGTGGCAACAGCTTCAGGCCAAAAAAACGTGGGTACGTGGGCGTCAAACATCATGGCTCGTGTCATTTCAAGAAGAATTCGATTCTTCCGTTCGACGACACCATTTTATTCTGGAGTATATGGACAAGTGGTTTGGTGTATGATTCCTTTTTGTTGGCATAGGACTTTCATGGAATTATTGACAAATTCCCCCAAGTTTTTCTCAAAAACTTGATATTTATGTTGTAAAAAATACACCCAGGTCATCCTAGTACAATCATCGACAAAGAGCAAAAAATATTTAAACCCGTGACCGCCCACAACAAGGGAAGGGCCCCACACATCAGAGTGAACCAAAGAGAAAATAGAGTGTATTTGTGTATTATTGGGTATAAAAGATTGTCTTTGGCTTTTTGCCAAAACACAAGTATCACAAGATAATTTCCCAGTTGTCACTAATTTAGGAAATAAGAGTTTAAGATATCGAGTGGAAGGATGTCCCAACCGTCAATGCCAAAGCCAGACTTCCCGATCTGTAGTTCCATGAGCGAGCATCACTTTACCTTGTTGAGCAATCTCATACACATAGCAGAGTCCGTTCCGCTCAGTGCCACGCCCAATAATCTCCCCCGTCCTGATATCCTGCAGAAAACAGAAGTGAGAGTGCATCAGCATGGTCCAATTAAGCTCTTTTGTAACATGGCTAATAGACAAGAGTTTATGGGAAAGGGACGGAACATATAGACAATTTTGAAGCCGTAAAGTGGGAGAAATTTCTATAGTTCCAGCTCCCTCTACAGGAGTCAAGTCACCACTGGCAGTTTAAACGTGTGTCCGTAAGGGTTTTGATGACTCCAGGATATCAGTTTTGTCAAAAGTCATAGTATCTATAGCCCCACAATCAAAAATCCACCCTTGATCCCTATTTGTGTTCCCACGTTGAATTTGATGAGCGGTGGAAATATTTTCTATTTTTTTATAAGGGATGGGGTCAGATTTAGTATAAGTCAAAGTTCTGGACTGATATTGTAATATATGGGGTTGATTCTGAGATTTGACATATATATGGGGACTAAAAGGCAAATAACCGTAAGGGAAAGGGTTTAGTGGTAAACCACCAAACCCTATACCTGGAGTCTGATTCTCGCCTTCTTCACAAATCCTCGTCGTCTGCCTCTGTGTGTCCGCCTTCGGACTGCTCACCGCCACTGCGGCGCCGGCCACCTCGTGCCCATCAATTCCGATGGCTGATTTTCCTTTTACCTTGTGATTGTGTTCCCACCAGTCAGGGTAGCTGACAATTTGGAAGCATGTTTCCTTTGTGTACTTTTGCATTCCGCAATGAGTACAGTGGAGTTTTGATTTATCTATCATTCCTCATGATGACGGGTTGCCGGAGCGAGCATGGCCTCCTCTCTGCACCGACTGTCGGCTTCCCTCCGAGCGTGGTGCGGTGTTGCGAGCTCTGAATCCGACGCCGATTCCTCCCGATGATGTGGTTACCGGGTCGGTAGGATGAGTTACCGGTTGCAGAATTTGTAGTCGAGCAGCCTCCCGTCTCACTTTTGAGAACGCTGACTCGGCTCAGGGAATAGGAGTTTCCTTGAGAATATCTCGTCGGATGCTATCGTACTTGGTATCTAGGCCTGATAAAAACTGGTAAAGCCGTCGATTAGCAATTAACTTTCGGTACTTGTTAATTTCTTCCTCACAGCAGCCAAGAGGGTTCGGCTCTCTTTGATCGATGTTAAGCCATATGGTTTGTAACTCATTCCAGTAATCCTCCAAAGTATGTGGCCCTTGGCTAACCTTGTTGGCTTTGACCTCCGAATCATAAATTTGGAATGGATCGGCTCCACTCCCATATGTGACTACAAGGCTATCCCACACGGCCTTGGCAGTTTGATGTTGTGCGAAGCTCGTTACCAGCTTTTCTTCCATATTCTGTATTAGCAACGAGAAAATAGAGAGGTCGGCTTCCTCCCATTGATAATAGGTTGGATCTGTTTCTTCTGGCTATGGTGGTTGTCCAGTAATGTACCTGGACTTATCCCTACTTCCAATTGCTACCCTCATGAGTCGAGCCCACAGTGGGTAGTTGTTTCCATCAAGCTTAAACCCGAGTGTAACATTCTCAGAGTTTCATACCAGATTTGCTATCTGGAGATTGATCTCATTCTGTGTGGTTTGATTTTGATTGGTTGTTGGGTTTGGATTGATTGTTAGGTTTGGGTTGGTTGATTGTAATTCTGTTGACATCTTTGTATTTGTTTTTCAGGATCAAAAACAATGAGTTCTGCCTTGATCGATGCCGCCAAATTGGACCGAGAGTGGTATAGGAACGATGATGATTTAGTTTTGAGTTCCTTGGATCATCGCCTGCTCTGATACCATGTCGAAACATGGTTCAGCATGATTATAGATGTGTTTGGAATTGGTTTGAAGAGACAAAGATGAGAAGATCAATCCAAGGTTGTGAAGAGAATTGTTATTTCTGTATATTAAACGATTGTACAAAGTTATTCTTTATAGTGTTACAAGAAACCTATACAAGGAAATAAATTGTAAATATATGCTTAAGGATCTTGACTAATATTAACTCCGTAATTTTGGTGACTTGATTTACTTGCCTTTCCAACAACCATAAGCTACCTTTGTTTTTAGTTCAGAATTATGATAACTTGAGTAGGAGAATGAAGGCTCATCACTGCTCAATTCATGAGAATATGTGGGAAGTCATCGAAGATGGTCCAATCATCATCATGATGGACAATGATGCTTACATAGTTGATATTAATCATCCAGCAAGGATTCCAAAGCCAACTAATCTTCTCACCAGCGAAGAGAAGAAGCTAAAAAATCTAGAGTTCGTTGCTCAAGCCACATTATTCCAAACTCTAGATGAAGACAGAATGAAGGACACAAAGAACTACACAATTGCCAAGGAGATATGGGACCTACTAGCAGATCTATGCAAAGAGTCCGAAGCCATCAAAGGAAACAAGCTCTAACTGGCAGTCGACAGATACGAGTGCTTCAAAATGCAGTCAGAAGAATCCATCTCAAGCCTTGAAACCAGATTTCTAGGCATCATCAGTGAGATAAACAACCTCGACAGGAGTTATCCCAATTCTGAGATGAATTCCAAGATATTGGATAATCTTACTGAAGAATGAGATATGAAAGTGATAACTACAAAAGAATAAAAAAATCTAAATAGCATCACCCCAAGGGAACTATTTGGCTCTCTCAAAGCTCATGAGTACAGTCTAAACCAAAAGAAGGAGGTATCTACATCATTAGCTCAAGATGCAGCTTTCTACCGTGAAATGAACCGGTTTAGAGACACTCAAGGAAGGAACAACTTTCGACCTAGGAGCTCACCAGCCAAAGAAAATGAAGGCGGATCTTCAACTGAACGAAAATGAGAAGCAACTGAAAAGAAGAAGAATCTAACTGATGACATCAATGATCAAATCCAATCAGTTACCAGGTTGCTAGAAAAGTTGAAGAGAGTTCGAGATAAACAATCAATTCCACCTCAAACTGATGAAATCCCAAAAGATGAGAAAACTCATCAACCAGCTGAACGATCAGCTGAACCATTCAGGGGTGGCAACCGAAATCTTGGAGAATGCTTTCACTGCCACAAACAAGGACATTATAGATGAAAAATGTTCGGAACTCCCTGAAGACAAGAAAGCCAAGGTGAGGAGAAGCTTCTTCAAAAGAAAGCAATGGTTGCAAATTATGAAAATGCCGTGCAAGACGATTCGGACTATCCATCTGGAATTGATTCTGATGGCTACAGCTTAGACGATGAAGCGTTATTCTGCCTCATGGCTGACAATGATGAAGAGGTTAGTACAGGTGATTCTCAAACCTCTTTTTATCATATAAATGAAGCAACTGTCTCTAGTAATGAACTCGATATGAAACTTATGATGCTAGAAGACCAATTAGCTTCAATATCCTGCATGCATGTTGAACTAAAAGATGAAAATGATGAACTGAGAAATAAGGTTAGGAAACTGAGCATTGATCATGAAAGATTGAATTATCTTGAGTCTCAGTTTATAGAATTTGTGAAATTGAAATTGAGAACTACTGATCTAGAGACTGAAAATCAAAAACTCAAGCAAGAGATCCATGAA
Source organism: Perilla frutescens (assembly GCA_026008535.1). Classification (NCBI taxonomy): domain Eukaryota; kingdom Viridiplantae; phylum Streptophyta; class Magnoliopsida; order Lamiales; family Lamiaceae; genus Perilla; species Perilla frutescens. Next base: position 43,542,861 of record BRKX01000010.1, on the reverse strand, counting down.
AGAGAAAAAGTAACTTTGAAGTTCAAAAAGGGATCTCAAACTTTAGATGAGATATTAAATCATAAAAGAACTGGAACTAGCAGCTCAGGGCTAGGATATAGCAAGTTCACTGCCCTAGAAAAAGGAAAAGCAGTTGCCCAACCCAGTGATAAGGGAATCCTAAAAGGTTTCACTAGATCTCATGATCAGCTAGCTGAGTCAACCAAAGGAAAAGGAATATTGAAAAACCGTCAAACTCAGCCTAGACAATTTGGTCAGTTTAACCAAACAAAAACCCTAATTTCCAGCCAAGATCATCAGTTCACTCAAGTCAATCCACTCACTCAAAGCCTCCAATTCAATAAAGGCCACTAGCTCAATATAGAATGCCGACTAGGCAAACTGATAGATAAACCCTCTTTAGAAAGAAAAATCAGTTTGGTTCTCAAGCCTATGCTACCACGAAGTTCAATCAGAACACCTATAGGAGAGATCAAAGAAACTCATTTGAACCCTACCATCACTATAATGAGTACCTGGATTCCAGAAATGAGCCAAAAAGTTTCAATCCAATAAACTGGAAACATACAAAGCACTGGTCTGATCACAGAACTCAAAGGTCTCAAGACCAAAGCATTTTGGTTGAATTGTTTTATCCAACTAACTCTCAATGCAGGTATCACTCAACTGATTCAAATCAGAATAGAAGAGTTGAGAGAAAATCTAAATTGATCAGGCGATCCAAGTCAGTTGGATCTCTGAATGATAAGAAGCCAAAAGTTGGGCAAATTTGGATTCCAAAGAACTTGATCTATCAATAAGGACCCGATATAAAATGGGTCCCTAAATGCTAATCCTTGTTTTTGCAGGACAAGAGCATCCTATCTATGAAGAAAGCCAAAGACATTTGGTATCTAGATAGCGGGTGCTCCAAACACATGACCGGAGAAAGAGAAGATCTCAACGGTTATGAAAAAGTTAAAGGACCACTTGTCACATTTGGAGACAACTCCAAAAGTCGAACCATTGGAGAAGGGTTCGTGGTCAAAGAAAAAGTTGTGGTAAATGGAGTCTCCCACATGGATGGACTAAAACACAAACTACTCAGCATCAGTCAGCTGTGCGACAATGGCTACTCAGTTGACTTCACTAAAGACTCCTGCAGCATAAGAAACAAGTCAACTGGAGGAATTCTTCTTACAGGCATAAGAAGAGAAAACATGTACATTGTTGACTAGTTAATCGGCTACTCAGAAGCTTACTTTCTTTCAAAAGGATCAACTGAAGCAAGCTGGCTATTACATCAACGACTGAACCACCTCAACTTCAAAACAATCAACTACCTAGTCAAGAAAGAACTAGTTCAGGGGCTTCCCAAGGAAATATACAAGAAAACAGGTGTATGTGGGCCATGTAATAAAGAGAAGCAAGTGAAATCATCCTTCAAGAATAGGAGTCATCCACCAGGAACAACTGATTGCCTCCAACTGCTACATATGGATTTGTTTGGTCTAGTTAGAGCACAAACCTCAAAAGGAAAAAGATTCACTCTGATAGTAGTTGATATTTCTCAAGATATACATGGGTGGAATTCTTGAGGAGCAAAGATGAAACTTATGACAAGCTTACGGCGCTGATCAGAAGGCTACAAACTGAAAAGGAAAGATCAGTTCAAAGGATTCGCTCCGACAATGGAACTGAATTTGTAAATCAGCGAATGATCATCTTCCTCAGCCAGTTTGGAATCACACATGAACACTCAGCTGCAAGAACTCCACAACAAAACAGTGTAGCTGAATGGCATAACCGGACACTCAAAGAAGTAGCTCGAGCAATGATAGTTGATGCCAACATAGCTGAAGGTTACTAGGCTGAAGCAGTCAACACAGCTTGCCATACTCAAAATCGAAGTGCTATTGTAGCTGCACATGACAAAACACCTTATGAACTGTATAAGGGTCGTAAGCCTTCTATCTCATATTTTAAAATATTTGGCTGTAAATGTTATATTGACAACAATGGCAAGACTCAATTGAAAGCTTTTAGTGCTAAAGCTGATGAGGGAATATTTCTTTGGTATAACTCTCCTCATGCATAAGCTTACAGATTATTTAATAAATGAACTCTTGTTGTGGAAATAACATGTGATGTGGTGTTTGATGAATTTGCTAATGAGTATAGGAACAAAGAAAGAATAGACACATCAGTTCAAGAACTACCTAGTGAAACTAAGAACTCGCAGGACTATGTGGATCATATTGTTCCAGAGCGGCTTCAAATTTCACTAGAAGAAAGTAATGAAACTGGTACTAAACCAATTGAGAAAAATATGGTCAATGAAAACACAAATCGTGCTAAGACCATAAACCCCACAACTGAAACAGGAGGAAGAATTGACTAAAATACCGAACCAACTGATGAAAGGGCGACTGATGACATCACCACAGAAGAGCCAACTGAAGACCCAGCTGAAGCTATCTTGCCTAAATGGCTCCGAAGCCACCCAACTGACAAGATAGTTGGTGATCCAAGAAGTCGAGTCCAAACCAGAAGTTCAACTCAGCATGCATTATTCACATACTTCATATCTCAAACTGAACCAGCAAACATCAAAGAAGCCTTAGAATATTCAGACTGGATCATGGCAATCCAAGAAGAACTAAATCAGTTCACAAGGAATGACGTATGGTTTCTTATTGATAGACCAAAAACCCAGAAGGTCATTAGTACAAAATGGGTTTTTTGGAACAAACTGGATGAACAATGAGTGATCACAAGGAACAAGGCTAGACTGGTAGCCAAAGGATACTCCAAAAGTGAAGGAATTGACTTCGATGAGACATTTGCACCAGTTGCAAAATTGGAAGCCATCAGACTGTTCCTAGCCTATGCAGCTCACTTCAATTTCATAGTCTATCAAATGGATGTCAAGACTATTTTTCTTCAAGGAATGCTCAAGGAGGACGTGTATGTCGAGCAACCGCCGGGCTTTGAAATTGGTGATCAAGTCTACAAACTGAAGAAAGCCCTCTACGGACTCGAACAAGCTCCCAGAGCGTGGTATGAAACTCTCACAACATTCTTACTGAAAAATAGATTTCAAAAGGGAGTCATTGATCGAACTCTATTCCGAATAGAACGATCAACTGAGATCTTAATGGTTCAAATTTATGTGGATGACATAATTTTTAGATCAAAAAGTAAAGATCTATGCACCCGATTCGCTCAACTGATGCAAAGTGAATTTGAGATGAGCATGATGGGAGAAATGACATTCTTCCTAGGACTCCAAGTAAAGCAGCTAAAAGATGGGATCTTTATTAGCCAGGCGAAGTACACCAAGGAGCTAGTCAAGAAGTTTGGAGTAAGCAAAGGAAAAACTCTCAAGATTCCTATAAACACATCAGTTCAGCTAACTCTCGACGAAGAAGAAGAATTAGTTAGCCAAACATATTATAGAAGAATCATAGGGTCGCTACTTTACTTAACAGCTAGCTAGCCAGACATCTCTTATTCAGTCGGTCTATGCGCACGGTTTCAAGCCAACCCAAAGAAAAGCTACCTTGAAGTAGCTAAGAGGATTATCAAATATCTCAAAGGAACCATAAATTTTGGACTATGGCATCCCAGAGATGACAGTTTGATTCTAATTGGTTATTCAGACTCAGACTTTGGTGGATGCAAGATCGATAGAAAAAACACTAGTGTAACATGTCAGTTTCTAGGAAGCAAACTGATATCCTGGTTTAGCAAGAAGCAGCACTCAGTTGCCACGTCAATAACTGAAGCAGAATATGTAGCTGCGGGAAGCTGCTGTGCTCAGATACTCTGGATGAAGCAACAGTTGAAGGACTACAAAGTTGAAACTGAAGAAGTCCCTATCTTCTGTGACAACAACAATGCAATTGCAATATCTCAAAATTCAGTTCTATATTCAAGAACCAATCACATTGATATAAGAAATCACTTCATCAGAGATCACATCGACAAGAAGGACATATTCATCAAATATGTCAACACGGAGAAGCAAATAGCTGACATCTTCACCAAACCATTACCTGAAGCAAGGTTTATGGAGTTGTGCATACAATTGGGTTTACTTGAGCTAGCATCAAAAGATGAAGATGATGAACAGAAAGAAAAAGGCCAAGAAGCCATTCCAGCTGAAGAGAGGAACTGAACTAAAAAGGCGAGAAACTGATCAGTTGGACACAAAAGCCATCAGTTTGAAGTAAAAGTAAGAAGCTGTGGAGAGAAAAGTAAACTGGAGATGATCAATTTACCCCATGAGCTCAACTGAATCATCAGTTTAATCGCTCAAACAGATGATCCAGTCAGCTGTGCAGAACATACCAGCTGCAAATTGATCAAACTGATGAAGGAATCATAGGAACTGGAATCAACTCAAAAGAAGATATCAGCTCAAAAGACCAGCTGAAGGAGAACAGCTAAACTGAGAAATAGCTAAATGAAGGTCCATGCAGTCAAGACTAGTTCGGAACTGATGAGAAGACATATCAGTTGGAACTGATCAATAGAAAGATCATCAGTTTATAGTCAAAGCCAACTGATGACGTAATCAGTTTCAAGCCAAGGAGAAACTGCTAGAGAGAAAAGATAAGTTCAAAAATTTCAATTATAGGAACGGTAAAAACACGTGTCACTTAAATGTTACCATTGAACCCTCTCGCTCTCTCTCCTCATTTATTCCCAATGGATAGAAATGAAAACCCAATTGACGGGTCGATTGAATTAATCCGACCATTAAATTTGGGCATATGAAGCGACATAACCGTTGGATGAACCCCATCATATTCTATAAAAGGGATGGCTAAACTCTCATTTTTACTTTTACCGATCTCAAGTTCAGTAAAAATTAAAGCATTTCTCCTCCTTCATTTCTTGAAACTGTTCTGCAAAACTTACGCAAGTAAAAATATTCAGATCTGAAATTCAATCAAAAACCAATTTGTCCTTTCTAAACCATTCATCCCAAAAAACTCCATGGCTGAAAGACGCACTCTAGCTGTTCGATGAAAGTTCAACTTTAAGAGAACTGGCGAATCCTCACAAAGATTCCAATCAAATCTCTACAGAGACAAGTTCCTAGATCTAAATGTTTATAGAGAAAGATACTCAGATTCCCCTCTCTGCAACTCACTGATCACAAAGATAGAGCAAAATGGTTTGAAAATCTTCACGGAAGAATATCCATCCAAGATCTACCCAGAGGCCGTGATTGAGTTTTTCTTAAACTCAAAAGGTCATGATGACAGAATAGTAACTGAAGTTCGTGGAGTTGAATTGGTAATAACTCCAGAACTGCTAGGAAGATTATTCAAACTTCCAACAACTGGAACACGGTTGCAAGATGTAGAAGTGGATCAAGAGGAAGCCTATCGTCAATGGAAGCGAGTGGAATGTGAAGATCCATACAAAAGTAGTACACTCATGTCTCTCTTCCAAGAAGAATACAGAGTTCTAGCATCAGTTGCTGGTAGAATGATTACTGGGACTACTGGAAGACATTCGGAGATGTCAGAGCACAAGTATAAAATCTGTGCAGCAATCATCAGAGGCATTAGCGTAAACTAGGCTCAATACTTCTTTGAGAAAATAAAGAAGTATGTTGATATTGTTGAAAAGTACTAGAGAGTAATTGAGTTCCATTAGAAGATGTGCTACCCTTGCAGGATAAGTAGCATATTGGAGAACTCTCTAAACTCCATGTCAGAAGAAACTGACACGTTGGCGATTGATAAGATGGATTTTATACCAGCAACCAGCAGAAGGCAGCCAGTTGCAAAACCCATAAACATCAAAAGAAGTCAGCCAACTGCTGCCTTATTAAAGAAAGCAGAGGAGCCTACAAAAAGAAAAGGCAAAGAAATTGCTGTTGAGATGCCGCAAGAAGACTCCGATTCAGACGACAATCTCCCAATAAGCCAACTGTTGGGAAGCACAATTAAAGCTAAGCCACTGCGCCAAGTTCCCTATGGATCATCTATTGATTCACCTGAAAAAGAGTTTCCTACCAGGCCAGTTCAGTTCAAAGAAAGAACTGGCAAGTCGAAGAAGAAGCCCGCAGCAGTTCAACAAAAAGGGAAGAAGAAGAAATCAGGGCCTCCACCCCCTCCAAAACTGCCTCCTCACAATATCAAGGTGTTTGATGTAGCACCAATCGCATGAGATTCCAGTTTCATCTAAATCCTAGCAATGCTCAAGTAGTGATCAATTACTCTAACATATTAAGCACAATTCCAACAACAACAACCAACAATTATCAAACATAGATCAAGAACCAAATTGATCTTCTACCCCCTAATAGAGAGATTAGCCACTAAACATGCTCAAAACAACAAAAATATTATAGAAGATCGTCATATCATAATCAAATGTAAATAACATAAAACTTCTACAATATTAGTTATCCTTCAAGAGTTGGGACAAACCCCCACAAACTATCCAAGAAATGGAAAGAAAATACCAAAGGTAAACCTCCTAACGAGACTAGCTTCCGCGGATGGCTTGAAGTTGATTTCTTCTCATCTCCCCTTCTTCTTCCTTGGCTTGTTCCCCATTTTTTTCTTCCTTTTTTCCTCCTTTCTCATGTGGTGGAGATGATGGTGAAAATGGTGAAGGAAAATTGTAGAGATGATGGTGAGTGTGTGTACAGAAAATGGAGATGGAAAGATGAAGAAGATGAAGTGAGTGAGTAGAGTGTGAAAAAATTTAATAATGGATGATGGATGATTCCAATCTCCAAAAATCTATATGAGATACATGGGAGAGGGACAGAGATGAAAGAGAGAGAGGAGTGATAGATAGAGAGAGAGAGAGAGAGAAATGAGGAGTATAGTGAGAGGTATCTTGATGAGGAGAGGGGAAAGGTGATGAGATGGGTGCATTAAATGTATGAGATTAGTGGAAGATTTTTAGAAGGAAAAATGGGGCCAAAGTCTAAAAAGAAATCTTAGGGGAAGTGATACCTATGATTCCTATAATTTGATGGCTCAAAAAGTTTTCATCAAGGATTAAAGTAATTCAGATGAGTAGAGAGAGAAGTGGAAATGAGTGGGATTGCATTTGAAAACGGGATGAAAAACTGGACCGAAAAGGGAAGAGAGCACCCCGCGCGCCGGCGGGGTGCAGTGCCGGTGGGCGCCAATTGAGGGGCACCGCGGTGGGTGCCTGCGTCGGCGGGCACCCAAAGGCCGAGAGGTCTTGGGCGCCGCGGCACTGTCCTGCGCGGAGGCTGCGATGATTGGGCCGTAGGGTGGTTGGGTTGGTCCGGGTCTTCCGCTCCATGGTCCACTTCGATTGCGATCCAGTGCAATTCCTCCACACGTTTTTCGACATAATTTTCGAGCCTCCAATTAGCCAACCGAGCTCAATTTTTTTATTTTCCACTTGCCACCTAATTGCCGTAAAATACCTGCTTTTATAATTAAAAGCTCAAGTTCTTGCACAACTTGGCAAAATCCACTATTAGAGCAATAAATACAAATAAACACATAAAATCAACACATAACAACTTAAAAATGAAGAAACTAAATTACTAAACATAACAAAATAATATAATAAAACAATACATTTAAACACTAAACACTACTTGTTCTACCCATACAATCTCTTTCGATGAATTGAATCGTGAGATCCCCTCATAACATAGACACTCTATCTAGTTCTCATAGGTATTCTCTCTCGAGACACCTTTTGATAGTATATGAAAAGTTTTTCAATAGATAAGGACTAGAACACTATTCTCTAGTCTAACCTAGAAAATTGAAATTAATACGCTCGTAAACAAAATAGAGCTCTCATAGAATCTCTCTAATTCAGATGTTTAGGTCTGTTTCAATGTATCTAACAAGTTCTGATTCCAAGCTATTTATGAGATAAAGATATAGCCTTAACATAGTAATTAGAAAATCCTATTAGATATCTAATAACGAAATTTCCTTAAATAGACAAAACCTTGATCCACGAACAACCTTATTAGAACTCTTCCATCTTTAGACTTTTGCATTATCTTCAATCACATGCTCTCCAAGCTAATTAAGGTATCTTCTAGTATGATCTTGAATCTCTTCTTAGTTAATAAACTTCAAAAAGCTTCAATGATCTTCGAAGAAACAATCTAGACAAAGATGTTCATGTAAACATTCATGAACGTTGCGATGAACATTGTTGATCTTGAACTTTCACATCAGATAGCACAACAGAATGTCTTGTATGTTCACAAACTAACTTATGGCTATCACTCTAGCTAGGTAGTAGTACTTAGTGTGTTGAAAAATCTCGGTTGTGTCTCGATGCACAAAAATCTTCATCTTCAACTCAATCTAATCATCATGCTTGAACTGTCTTCATGACGTTCAGATCTAGTTCCTATACATCCTTGAGAACATTGTCCAGAACAGTGTATGTACTTGGAAAAACTAAATACTTAGTGATGTAACTATTCTATAAAGATTAATGACAATCAATCACTACTGCAAGTGCAACATATAGCACTTCATAAATATGCTTAGTGCAAAGCATAACACTAATAATCTCCCCTTTTGTCTTTATATGTTAGAAAATCAGCTTCTTCGTTTCTCCAAGTGCAACTCCTTCAGAAGCAGGGATGTACACCTAGATCTTCAAGAACTTTGTTAAGAACTTTAGGTCTATTTATCATTTTTTTCTTTCTTTTTCTTTTATGCCTTTCTTTTTCTTTTTTATCAGAGCTATGGAGATTCATTAACATGATATCAGGGTAATAAAGACATAAATAACTAGATGGAGGAGTGCTAAATGATGTAATGAAATAAGTTATAATGGGGCGGTTATAGATCACATCATCTAAAGAATCTCAAACATCAAAGCTTCACAAAAAACTTAAGACTCGAAGTAAAGAGTCTTACAAAAAGTGTTCTTTTCAAAAGTAATTTTTTTGAAAATGAATACTCCTTCTATTTGTCTGTAGATCAATGGAAAGGGAGCATCGTTATGTGCTTTAATTTGTCAGAATTATCTGTATTAGATTGTTCATCTTCATGTGCAGACTCGAATTTATCTTCCTTCTCTTCATCAGCATCGTTGTCTTTTTCAACTTCTTCTTCTTTCTCTGCTTCTTCTTCTGCATCAACTTTCTCTTCAGCATCTCCCTCTGTTGTTGCTTCATTGTCCTTTTCTTTCTTTCCTATAGACTCATCTTCATGCTCATGCTTTTCTTATCATGTTCTTTTTCAGCTTTAGGTTCTGCTATCTTGCTGAGATGGTCTTTCTTCTTTTGAATATCTTCACTTTCCTTGACTGAGGTTTTAGCCAAAGTTTATAAAGGTTAATCTTTCTCTACAGAATGCCTTGTAAATTCTTCACTCTGAAGAAGTTCATTAAAAAACTCTTGAACCTTTTTTCTATCATCTGTATGTTCAAGATTCTTCTGGGCATGAAAAGTAATACAATCTTGTAGATATGAGATTATTATTTCATCCACGGAGATTGTAGGAGTGGAGGGTGCTGATGATGTGCTGAATCCTTCTTTAAGCTAATAAATTTCTTAATTTGATTTTGAAGATGCTCTTTTGTTGAAGAAGGCAGATTAGAAGTAACATTCATACCTAAAGACTTCGTAAGCTTTGACAGATGTGTATTTTATACAAATTTTGGATATGAATTGATAATGTTTATTATATGAAGTTGTTATTTTATATAGTTTTTGTGCTTATATTATTATCATTTGGAGTTTTTGATGTGTTTGCTAGTTTTGCAGTAATAGTTGTAATTTCAATGCATATTTAAAGCAAAACAGATAAATATGGACAAGAAGAATTGAAGAGGAAATTAATTAGACTCTTGGGCTTAATTAGATACTAAATTAAAGCCTAATGGACTGTATTAAATGATCAAAACCCAAAGAAATCCGAAGCCAGTGTGAAATACACTTGGGTCAATCCGAAAAGCGTGGGTCGACCCAAGCTAGTGTAATTTCTTAAGGCATGGGTTGACCCGACCCAAATCACCTGGGTTAATCCTGTACATATTCAGGGTTCTGTGTCAACCCAACTATCTTGATCGATCCATGTGTATGGGTCCGTGATGATGTGATTTTTATCTCTAATTTAGGGTTTTAAACCTAGATATAAAAGCTACCACTTTGATACACACAGCATATGTTTGAAGGATGCCCAAAACCACATCATACACTTAGAATACACTAAGAGAAGAGAAGAAGATAGAGGCTTTCCATCTACTTAAGAGGAGGTGACAAGGTTGCTAGAGACGGAGTGCTGCTGTAGAAAAAACAAGACAATTGGATTTTCCCATGCTATTCGGTTCTATTGTTTATTTTGTCATTAACACTTACACTCTAGATTTCATTGTTTATTTAATTATATCTAGCTAATTTCATAGCTAGATGTTAGGGATTGTATGTTATGAATTTTATAATATGATTTAATTACTTTCTTCTTGCTATTTCTCGAGGCTTGATCTCTATGAGTTTATTTATATCTTGTATGGATGCTTGATCACCATTTATGCATGCTATTAATTAATTTGAAGTAATGATCAAAGAATAATTAGTGATAGAAAGATAGAAATCAAGTTATGTGCGCTTAAAAAGACCGACCAAGTGAACAAGTATCACACAGGGTTAAATAAATCTCCATTTGCTAGATTGGGAGTAATGACATATGTGAAGAACCGATCGCAGTGAAGTGTATGCTCATTATATCTATGTTATAATTTATGCCTTTAAAAGCAGCCTCATAACAAACTAGTGATTCCCCATAATTGATAGATTAAAGATGAAAGTCAGGTTGCAAGAGTTAATGAATATTGATAATTGATAAAATAATCTAGTTTCTCTAAAGCCTAGGTTTCCCTTTAATTGAATTGTCCAGTTATTTTATTCTCTGCATTTATTTGTGTTTTTTTATTTATTTTCATTTTACTTGCTTATTCAGCATCTAGATATTAATAAGGTGCTTGTGTTTGAGAATGTGAAAATAGTAGTCCTTGTGGGATATGATACTCTTGCTCACCTAAGTATTATAATAACATCGTGTACTCGCGGTTCACTTATTTATCAATAAATAGTGTGTCTAGTTTTTGGCGCCGTTGCCAGGGATTGTTTTATTTTTCTTTGTGTTCTTATTCGGGTATCGCTAAGCTTACTTCCATGTTTTTTGAAATTCTTATCGACTACAAGAAAAATGGCTATAGACGATGTGCAATCCGCTATTATGAAATTGAGAATTTTCTACATCAGTGTAGTCTATTATGGGGCCTTTAAAGACAACCTGTAAAACGCATTTTCTATTTTTGCAGAGACAACACTCAATCGATTAAAGATAACGCGGAACACGCATTGTCTATTATATCATAGACAGCGCTCGGTTGGTTAAAGATGATGTGTAATACGCATTGTCTATTCCTTCATAGACAACAATCATTTGCTAAACGCAATGTCTAATATGCATTGTCTATTACAACATATACAACGACACAAAAGGTTATAAACAACGCAGAATATGTTTTGGCTTTTATTTTGAACTTTCTTTTTCAGATTTAGTTTTATTTATTCTATTATATACCTGCTTGAATTTTAAACAACAAATAAAATATAAATTTCAAAATCTCTATTAAAATATTGTAATTCATCGTACAACTAATTCAATTTATACATAAACCATAAAATATTATTCAAGTAACAATAATAATTAAATGTTCTATTGAATTAATTTGTCCAAGTAATAAATATATAGATTGTAAATTACAAACGACATGGAACTCCTCCAAAATTGTAGAAACTTCATAATCATTCTAGCGAATCAACCACCCAACTTCCATCAAGTCTTCCCCAAAAACGCCGCAGCTTCACAAATTAAACAATATATATAGCAAAATGAGTAATAAAAAACAACCTTAAGACATTAAAATAATAAATTAAACAAAGTCTTTAGTCATCACTAAATATAGTTTGTGCTTTATATGTGCGCGAGAAGTGTTTTATAAAAGAATTACATACCTTGATCATTTCCCATAAATCATTTTTTTCTCACTCATTTTCCATTAGTCAAATTGAAAGCTTTAATAACCCTCCACACATTAAAATATAAATTGAAATAATATTGTATTGTATAAGACAACTTAAAAAAAGCTAAGTGAAAGAACATACATGTTCACCACATCCTTCAACTGTTGAAGGTGAGTTTGATTATTCAATAGATCCAATAAATACATAGTCTCAATGGACATCAATAGTTTATCCATCAAAGTAATCAATCTATTTAAAATGCAAACATACAATTAGATTTACGCTACATGAATAATTTACCTAAATAGTACAATACTCTTAAAAGTTAAAATCCTATGATTGCAAAAAAAAAAAAAACACAACTAGATATAAAATATTAAGTATGAGCAGTAATATAGAAAATTTCATGCCAAATGTATTCTTGTTGCCCTATTGACAAGTACTATACTAAAAGAGAAAAATAAATTTTATGCAGTTTTATATTACAAGAAACAAATTAAGAAATTAGGAAGATATGTATCCTAGATCAGACAGAGAAAAGAAATTTTATAAGAAAAAAAATTAAAAAATGTTTCATTCTAATGAAAAAGTTCGTACACGGCATAAGTATGACAAAAGATGTAGGTTGTCAAAAATAATTTATGAAGGGGGATGAAGAAGTCTCTTTCCTTATACTCTCTTCTGCCACCTAAATATTCTTAGTAATCAAGAAACCGAGCTAACATTGAACATGTAACAGCCCGGTCCCGAGATAGGGATTTACGAGTGGGGACGGGGTGTTATTAAGGGATTAATGAATAAAGATGGGGGATTTACCAAGAAGCTTAAGAATCAAGACGTGCCTTAGAAGTTATATGGTGGTGCTCAGGTTTACTTGGATTAAAAGAAAGCATGCTTAAGCGGAATGAAACGGCTAACTAATCAGATACCAACTTGTTAGGCCTCTTTGCAGGTGAACGGAGGTCATACTAAAAAACAGAGATAAACATAATATGCATCTTGTAGGTATTAAATTGTTTCTGAGGGGATTATTCATAGAGTCTTGCTAAACATAATAGGACTTTAAACAGAATTGAAAGGAGTGTATCAGAGTAGCGGATCACAAAGTGGGATTTCATGGAAACATTAGATAATAGCAAAATAATCTTGGCAGCCAACCCACATTCACAGCCACCAGCATCCTCAGCATCTCAACCTGAAAACATTTGAAAAGAGGGGGCATGAGCACTAATGTACTCAGTGGGTTTTAGCGAAAATGCTTTTATAACTTCAAGATATCCAATGATTAATAGACGGTATACGGAGAGCAAAACGCAAAAGCCCTCTCCGTATCCGTAAAACCTTTTCTTTTCTTTTGGGCCCATCTTGGCTCAAACCTTTCGTCAACTGTACCCTTAGGCATGCGATAGGATAGAAGAGGGGTTACCTCAAATATCCGAACGAGTTTGCGAGGAAAAACCCAGCAGTGACTATCTTAATAATTCTGAGCTCAAATTCTGCTTAAGTGAAAGCTAAATTCCATCTCTTCCTATTCTTGCTAGCAATACCAAGCTTAGAACAATGTCTAATGCTAACACCTCCTTACTACATAATCTCGGCCTACAAAGGGTTAAAGCTACCCTAACAAGGCAATCCTTAATCCTTAACTATACAAGCTTTAACAAAGCATAAGCATTCAAATACGAGGAAATGAATGCGGATAAACATCGATTGCAGATAAAGCAATTCTAAACACCTCATGCTAGCACAAATCGTAATAAACAATTCTAGCATATCTAACATACTTGATAGCTCACTTAACTTATACTAACTTCTTTACTTCATTTAACCCAAATAATAATTCAACATAATCATGCATATAACTCCATCTATTCTTTTCCTTTCCTTGTACAGAGATCAAACAGGCTGAGCAAAAATACTTTATTGGATATCTCATTTGCCCTAACATGCTTCTAGAGCTTATTAGCTCAAACTTTAGATGAGTATAGATTTACCCACCTTGATTACGGAACAGAGGACGAGGCAACGAGCTGGTGGTCTTCCTTAGTATTTCTCTGAGGCTCGATTCCTCCTACAAAAGTCGAATCGTCGACTTAGGTCTACTTCGAAGATTTCTAAATTCATGATATTGAATTATACTCAACTAATATTTTCTTAGCTAGGACTTAACATGGATAGCACGACTTTGACTTAGTAAGGGGATCGAGAATGGTTTAATTTATTTAAGAAACTCCTTGACTCGATCTCTAAATTTTTAGACGAAAAATAACTCGAATATCTTTATTTGAAATAATTTGAAATCAACTCGAATACCTTACTATAATTTAAACTTGAATATGGCTTGAAAGTAACATGATTCTTAAAGACTCGAAAAGATCGGAAAAAGGGGTACGGGAATTGCCGGAAAAGACGAAAAACAAAACAACACGGAAAAAGGAAGGGGGGCGCCGCGGGGCTACCTTGCCCCGGCGGGCTACTAGCCCCGGCGGGCTCCCCGTCCCCGGTGGACTGGCCGCAGCCGTGGGGGGTGCGGCGCGGCGGCGCTCACCCCCTCCCCCCCGCGGGGCTCTCCCTCTCCTTCACTTTTGTCTCTCTCTCTCTTCATCTGGGTTCCTTCAATGTGTTCTTCAACTGTTCTTCGTGTTCATTGATTCTTTCGACGAACACGAAGAACAGTCAACCCGAATTTTTATAAAAACAATGTACTTGAATTTAACATGCAATAACATGCTTTTAATTTAAAAGGAATTTTTGGCATTACAACGGTATAAACACGATAATCCTCCTTTAATTTAGATTAATGACAAAATTGTTAAATGTGGCTTGAACAAAATTTAACAGAATAACGAGGTTAATCTTCTTAGAATAACAATAACGGAATTAGAATGAGAAATATAACATTCACGTTATTATCTTGGAATCTCAACAAAAATCGAAATATGACTTTAGTCGAGCAATAATGTAGAACGCGAACAACGTAAAGAACGGAAAGTAAATGCAGAATTTAAAGATGAAAAAGAAATGGAATCGAGACCGACGAGCAAGAATGGACGGGGTCAGGTGCGTCGAAGGAATGTGGTTAGCTCGGCGTCTCGTCGAGTCGCAACGGCGGCAGGGCCACCTGCTACGATTTCAATGGCGCCCCTAGCACATTCCCTCACCATATCCCTTCCACGCCACTCCGCTCGTCGTCTTGAAGAATACTCACGAAGAACACTTTTTACTTCGACAGAACCTTCTCGGCTTTCAAAGCTTTTCACCCTCTCGATTTAGAAGTGAAGTGGATGTGAAATGAGCAAGAAATGCTAAAGGTGTGGTCCCCTATATATAGGAAAAGCTTTGGCTTCCCTTGGAAGCCATTGCTGTGCGGGAATACTACAAAAGTTACCCCGGGTTCGGTTAAAAGCTGCTTTATTCGATGTCGAGGTCCAAATGACTTCAGACACGAAATCTAAAAATACCAGGAGACTCATTGGCTCGAACACTAGTGAACCAACTTGATTCGTGAAGAAGACGGGTTCGTCAGAAGGAAAACGAACAAAGATTCCCTTTTTGGAATTACTTTTTACTATTGACTCAGACTAACAGATTCGGCTCCCGAGCGTTCGATTGACCACAGAATGATAATCTGTGAACGCCAATGGAATCCTTGAGTCATTTCCCATAAGAGGGGCCTGACAGAAGTGAACTTGAATAAACGAGGAGGATTTCGTAAATTTCTCAAAACACGAACGCACGCAAAAGTTACTATTCATTCTTCGTTTAAATTCGTTTTTCATCACCGGGAACTCAATTGACTTCAAAATTAAAATCCGAAAACACCGGCATACTCTTTGAGTTAAAACCTTTCTAATGAGACCACGGATGGTCATAAAATGGTTAAAATCACATTTCTCGAAAAGACGATTCTCACGAAAACTGACTCCAAAAGTCGTGACTGACATCCAATCTTAACTAACCTTAATTAAATTTCCTTTTTAATTAATTAACTAATATTACCAATCCTCTAAACCTTATTCAAAAATCTGGGGTATTACAGAACATAAGTTAATTCAGAAACTGATACACTTGATGTCATCTAAAACACTAAATTTCTCTAAGTGTCCCCATCACCAATTAACATTTTCTTTCCCAATTGCATTCAGGAGGCAAGGAAAGGATATGCTTTTATTTATCTTTTGTAATTCGAACTATACGATGGTAATACATATCACATCTCACACACCATATGTCACCTGATGCAGAACTAAAATTGAGATAGAAAAATCTATAGAGTACTAGTTCTTTTTCCTGATAGTATCTAATTTACACCAAGTCGAGTGCTCCAAGCCTCCAACTATTAGAACAAAATGATAAATAAAAAATTGATTTTTTTAATAAATAAACAAATTTCCTTAAACGACTTTTAAACATTTACTACTGCAAAATACTAAGCATGTTAGTTCAGTTGCATGAATAGGAGAATGTTAGAGTTAAGAGGAACTAATCGTAAAAATTGAATTGAAAATAACTGAAAGAGAATTAATAAAAAAAAACTCAGGAGAAGAGTTGTCCTGTCCAAGCGCACAGCGCCGACTCCAATGTTACGATGGTCCTCGACAAGTCTCCCCATAATGGGAAAAAGACTATTTATTCTACCCTAAGAAAAGGCCAATGCAGGAGCAAGCATAACGCCCACGCAGGAGCCAAACTAAAATAGAAAACCCAATAAAATAACTAATAGATAGTGAATAAAAAAACGGAGATGAATCACGCGTGGTGCTTGCGCCGAGCATAGAGTATATCCGTAACAACTCCTCCACCCTTCCAAACAACCTTGTCTTCAAGGCAGAAATCAGGAAATTGCCCAATAAAATTTGCCTCGTCCACCCAAGATGCATCATCACTGTTTCAATTTTTCCACTGAACCAACAACTGATGAACCCGTTCATCACCCCACCACACCATGCAGTCCCTCAAAATCCATTCAGGTATAAATTCCGGCTCATCCAGTAACAATTCTCTGAGAAGTTCACGCTCAACCTCATGAGACCCCTTAGCTGCCTTCAATTGGGAAACATGAAAAACGGGGTGAATTCGAGAATGCTCCGGAAGTCGTAACTTATATGCCACAGCCTCGATGCGGCCCACCACTGCAGAGGGACCATAAAACTTCGCAGCTAGTTTGGTACAAGAACGTGCTAGCAGGGATTTCTGACAGTAAGGGTGAAGCTTTGAAAAAACCTTTTGACCCACCTCAAACTGCTCCTCTCGTCGATGCTTATTAGCAACTTTCGTCATGCGTTGTTGAGCCTGCTCCAGACGAGTGGTTAAGTGACGCAACGTATCATCACGAGAGGCGAGCTGTTCAGCCACCGCCCTAACTCAAATTTCAGCAGGCAAGAAACTGCTCAACACAGGGGGAGCTCTCCCATAAACGGTCTCAAATGGCGTGGTGCCTGCTGCTGAATGGGAAGCTATATTATAACAAAACTCAGCCCATGACAGCCATTTACTCCATTAACGGGGCTGCTCTGATGCAAAACAACGAAGGTAAGTGTCCACACACCGATTCAATACCTCTGTTTGGCCGTCAGATTCGGGATGATAGGCAGAACTCATCCGGAGCTTTATGCCCATGGCTCGGAATAACTCCATCCATAAAGTACTAAGAAAAATCACTCCGCGATCAGAAATAATGGAGCGTGGAACTCCATGAAGGTAAACAATCTCACGGGCAAAGACAGCAGCCACCTCTCGCACCGTAAATGGATGACTAAGCCCCACGAAGTGGCCGTATTTAGATAACCTGTCAACGACCACAAGAATGCAATCAAAAGAGCCCGAGCGGGGCAATCCCTCAATAAAGTCTATGCTAATATCTTCTCAAACCTGAGTAGGAAGAGGAAGTGGTTGAAGTAATCCTACTGGCACTCGAGTATCATATTTGTTCTTCTGGCAGATGAGGCATTCCGCGACGAAGGCAGTAACTTGTTTCATCATGCCGGGCCAATAAACATTGGCTGCCAAGCATCGATATGTTCGGAAAGCCCCGGCATGGTCGCCCTGCGGAGTAGCATGGAACTCGGACAATAGACGAAGAATGAATGAAGAAGTAGGTGAGAGAACAATGCGACCGTGATAAAACAGCACCCCATTAAGTAAGGAATAAGCTGGGTCAGCAACCCCCGACTCTGTTGTTTAAGAGATAGGCCCAAATTTTGGATCATTTCGGATCTCCTCACGGATCTTGGACTAACCCAACCAAGTGGGCAGAGAAACAACAGCTAATTCAACCTCTTCATGGCAACGAGAGAGAGCATCGGCAGCCTTATTAGAGGCTCCCACCTTATACTCGATATCAAACTCATACCCTAACAACTTGGCTACCCAAAACGGTTGAGTCGGTGTAGAAACAGACTGATGCAGTAAAAAGTGGAGGCTGCGCTGATCAGAACGAACCACAAATCGTCGTCTAACTAAATATGGCCGCCAATGCTGGACCACCAACACCAGAGCCATCAATTCCAGTTCATATGCAGATTTCGCCATGTTGCGGTCGGATAGGGCTTTACTGAAATAGGAGATAGGACGTCTTTCTTGCATTAATACAGCGCCTATTCCGCGACCTGAAGCATCACACTCTACCACAAAAGGTCGTGAAAAATCAGGATTAGCTAAAATCGGTGCAGTAGTGACCGCCTATTGCAGCTGCTCAAATGCCGACTGGGCCGTAGGTGTCCACTCAAACTGGCCAACTTGTTCTTTCTTGAGTAATTGGGTGAGCGGCCGAGCCATCTGTCCATATCCGAGTATAAATTAGCGATAATAGCCAGTGAGGCCAAGAAAGCCTCGAACTGCCTTAACCGTTCTGGGCGTCGGCCACTTAAGAATCGCTCCAACCTTACCCGGATCCATCCGCACTTCCTCCGCTGAGACCACATGTCCCAGATATTCCACCTCTGGCTGAGCCTACACGCATTTTTTTGGGTTAACAACATAAGAATTATCTTGCAACAATTTCAATACCACACGTAGATGGTTCACGTGTTCCTGCCAAGTACGACTGTAGACCAATATATTATCCAAGAAAACAAGAACAAACTTACGTAAATGGGGTCATAGTAAGTCATTCATGGCCGACTGAAATGTGGTTGGAGCGTTCGTTAGGCCAAAAGGCATTACTAGAAACTTGTAGTGACCAGAGTGGGTGCGGAAAGCCGTTTTTGAGATATCTTCAGGAACTATACGGATTTGATGGTAACCTGAACGTAGGTCTAGCTTGCTGAACCACTTGGCTCCACAAAGTTTATCCAACATTTCTTGTATTACAGGAATTGGATATTTATCTGGAATGGTTTGCTTGTTCAATGCCCGATAATCCACACAAAATCACCAACTACCGTCTTTCTTTCTAACCAACAAAATCGGGCTCGAATATGGGCTCGAGCTAGGCTGGATGATGCCCGACTCTAGCATCTCAGCCACCATATGCTCCATTTCATCCTTTGCTGTATAACTATAGTGATATGGTCTAACTGATACTGGTGGTGCCCCTGGTTGGAGTCGAATGTGATAATCAACATCTCGTCGTGGACATAAGCCAGTTGGCATATCCATCACCGCTGGAAATTCAGTTCTCATTTGTTACCACAGGTGATGGCCCGTATTAGTGCTATCGCACTTCTCGGCTGCTGAAAACTCCACTCGACTCGCCATGCCTTCCATCTCCATCACCCAAATGATCCACCCTGCTTCCACATCCCGAAGTTTATGCAAACTAGCCATGGAGATCTCACAATGAATAAGAGTTGGGTCCCCGTGGATATGCACCTGCTGCCCTTCATGATCAAATTTCATAGTCATTGTCCTCCAATTCGCTTGAACCTCTCCCAAAGTAGCTAACTAGGTCACCCCGAGAATAAGGTCAACACCTCCTAACTGCATGACATAGCAAGTAATGGCGAACTCAGCGGATCCAAGATGAAATGAAAGGCCATGGCATACCCCGTCTATTGCCACTCGTCGCCTGTCGCCCAATCGAACAACCGAATTCTGAGAATAGTGCACTGCAAGAGTAAGGCGAGTGGCCGCCTCGCGCGACACAAAGCAATGGCTAGCCCCACTGTCCACCATAACTAACACCTCTAAACTCCCCAATTTCCCTTTTATTTTCATAGTTTGAGGCCGTCAAACCCTCCAAAAGACATGTGAGAGAGCTCCAATGAGAGATTCTGCGGTACCTCCGTAATCGCATTTAGTGACTCCTCGGGTTGGCCGTTCTCATTATGATCAGCTGGAGCGTCGTCATCTTCTGTTTTTCCTATAATTAGCACTTGCATAGACTTGTCTGAGCATTTATGCATGGGACTATAAGGTTCATCGCAATGGAAACATAATCCTTTTGACCTTCGATCCAAGTATTCTCGATGAGAAATTTGTCGATGAGGCTTACCCCGACTCTGATTGACTGAAGAGGTTGATGAACTCGTCGAGCGTAGGGCAGCTGAAAATTTATTTCCAGATGGATTCACCGCCGTGGAATAACTGTTATGCTGAACAGACAACGGCTGTCCCCAATTATTTTTAGGCGCAGCCATGCTTACTGGAGATGCTTTTATAGCTGTCGGAACAGAAACATTGTGATGCCCACGGAGAGCCCCTATTTCCCGTTCTACTTCCCGTGCCAAGTGAAATGTCTCAAATAAATCCTTAGCCTCTCTAGCCCGAATGCGTAACCTGATCTAATCTCTCAACCTATGGAGAAACATTCCCAAACAATAGATATCTGCTAGACCCGGGACATGAGCCAAACAAGAGACAAATAGGTCAACATATTCACTCACGGTACCTGTCTGAATAGTGTACAATAATGCCTCAAACGTGTTTGCCATCGGGTCATCTCCATACTGCCGTAGTAATTCGAGCTTCAGTTGAGCCCAAGTGATGTTTGGAAACCGGTTTTGAGTCAATTGAAACCAATTCAAGGCGGTTCCTTCCATGAAAACTAATGCCACATCCACCTTATGTGCCTCTAGTACTCCCTGCAGTCGAAAAAATTGTTCAGCCCGAGCAATCCAACTCTCCGGATGACTGCCATCGAAGGTTGGTAGGGTCAACCTGCATGCAGCCACGTAAGCATCTTGCAATATAGATATCATTGTTGGACGCTCTCTAGTGGTATGTCCACCTGTCAACGGGGGTGTCTTGGCCACAAACCCTTCGTTGTGCAGTGCTGTCTGCTCTTTTACTGCCACTGAATGCGACGTTGAATCCTCAGCATGCCCTTCCTCGGTTGCCACCCCCTTTTCTTTTGCCATAACAGCAACCATGCTAGCCAAACTATCGAGTTTAGAGGTTAGGTCATCAATCTGGGATAACTTATCGATGTGCGGTTGCCACTGCTCGATCGTCGCACATAGATCTTCACTCCTCTTCTCCAACTTCTCAATTCTCCCCTCCATGCGTGTTACCATCCGGCAGGTCGGACCAATTTGTTAGAGTTAAGAGGAACTAATCGCAAAAATCGAATTGAAAATAACTGAAAGAGAATTAATAAAAAAAAACTCAGGAGAAGAGTTCTCCTATCCAAGCACACAGCGCCGAATCCAATGTTACGATTGTCCTCGATAAGTCTCCCCATAATGGGAAAAAGACTATTTATTCTACCATAAGAAAAGGCCCACGCAGGAGCAAGCATAAGGCCCATGCAAGAGCCAAACAAAAATAGAAAACCCAATAAAATAACTAATAGACAGTGAATAAAAAAAAAGAAATGAATCATGCGCGGCGCTTGCGCCGAGCATAGAGTATATCCGTAACAGAGAACAGGTAAAATCCATAATGCAGGGCATAATGCTTACAAATTACTGGCAGAAGATTGAATGGATTTAACGTAACCCAAAAGTTTGTATACTACATAACACACAGTGCACATGCTTGCAACAAGATGCACACATATGATATCAGTTCTTTGTGTGAATATAAATTTCTAATTCATTAAAAACAAATAAAGGTACTTGCACATTTTAATTACAGTTGAATGGGTCAATGTTGCTAGGATCTCCATAGTTAAATTTTATCTTTGTATTTAAATCTAGCATTGTTTCATGCAGGTTCTGTAAATAAAAGATATAATATTAACTTTGAATTGAATAGTTTGATGCCTTGTATATTTGTACAGCACAATATGATAGTCCACCGAAGAACTCAAGCGGAATTAGCAATAGAAACTGGACAAACAATGAAAAAAAGCATCAGATGTTACCTTTAGAAGAAGCCAAACATGTAAAGATGATTGAAAAAGAGAGAAACACAGCCAACAGATACTCTCAAGCAAGCAAAAGGCACATATCATATGCATTTTTTTAATTAGTTCATTTATTTCACTATAATCTTTTTAATTGCACAGCCTAAATTTTTTTTACCTTTATTTGTCCATTTATTTCACTATAATCAGAACTTGCAAGTAAGGACTAAATGAGAAATAAAATTTACCCAAATAGCAAAGATTTAGATGAGGAAGAAAATTTACCCAAATCAAATCGTAAGAGACTTGTTTCTTCTTAATTTCTTCCTTAGATGATGGTTGGAGTAGCAGTGGCACCGAGAAGTAGTGAGGTAAGGGCAAGGGTGGGGGTGGAGGCAGAGGCTGCAATTAGGGATTTATGGAGGCAAGGCAGTGAGTGGCAGTAAGGGCTAGAATTGAGCAGTGATAAGCAACAAGATGAGAAGAAAGGAGAGGGTGGAGGTAGAGCGGCAAGAAGTGACAAGGTGACAAGAAGGGTGAGGGAGGAAGCGGAGACTGAGTTTTTGTAGCAGTGAGAAGCAGTAAGATAAGGATAATGGTAAGGGCAGAGGTGGATTCTGTGCAGCAGCAAGAAGTGAGGAGAAGGGTGAGGGTGGAGGCAGAGGTGATTAGGGATTTAGAGATTAAGGTGTAAAATTTTTGTGCAAGTCCTCAAAATTTCGAACTCCCGCGTGAGTGATGGTGATGAAGAAGGTCTAGAAAGACATCGTACAAGATTACAAGGCCATCTATAGATAATGTTTTTGTGGTACACGCCATCTAATTAGGGCCCTGACTCGCTTTCAATATTTTATCTATGCACTGTTCAGTTGAGAAGGAGAGCTTGACTTAAAGCTTAGCTGGTGAGCCTGATCAGTTAGGACTGATCACTTGAATACTTAGCTTAGCTTGTTAGTGCAGCTTGTGTGCTAGAGTGTGCAGTTGAAGAACATGCAAAGCTTAAAGCAATAAGTACAGCACACACAAGACTTTTAGAGGTTCGAAGCTTCCTGCTTCTACGTCCTCTCTTCCTTCTGCAGAAGGGCAATCTACCATGCAAGAGTAAAGTTTGTTTATTACAATTACACAGTGAAGAAATTTTGTTGGACCTGAAAATGGCACCCTTCAAACCGAGCACAGCCTCCTTTCCAACTGTTGCTGTCCCAGAAGAATAGACCCGTCGGTACACGTTCCTTCTCAGCCAGTTTCTAGGTCGACAACTCATACTTACCGGTCCTAACTGCTCGCTGAGACTTTAGGTGCTATTGCCCGTCTTTTCACGATTTTAGATCTCACTCGATCTTCAAGAATGCAGTATTGAACCTGTTATCAACCTGGAGTGCTCCTTTAATCTTGAGCTGAGTGGTTGATCTCTGAAGAACTGAACTGAGAAGCTTTGCTCTGGCTGGAATTCTGCGTCAGTTAGTTTCTAGCTTGAGACTTGAAGCACGCCTTCTCATTTGGGACCTTTTGCACTTAAGAGGTTTAAGCTTTGAGCTGTGGGGAGGGAGAAAGAAGAGATCAATATCTGCAAGATAGCAAAAGTTAGATTTGCGAAAGTCTTTTTCAAAATTGTGTTCACTCTCTTTTTATAGATGAGTGACATTTTGACTGTTGTGATTGGTGAATCTGTTGAATTCACCGGCGGCAGTTTAATGCCTCTAGCCTTTTGAAGCTTTCAATGAACTAGACATTTGACTTTAATGATTTCTGCTCAAAGATCATCAGGATCTTCCCAAGATTTCCTGTCAAGATCTTCATTGACTGCTTGTCAAAAAGAGCAGGTATTTTGGCTATCAGTTTTGGACATTCAGCTGATGGGCTTTTCGTTATCTCTGCTTTTCAGCTCTGAGATTGTCCAGTTAGCAGTTTCTTAGCTGCCTTAAGCTTCAGTTCTGGAACAGTCCAATAAAGATGCCTAGGCAACTTAGCTTCAAAAATCTTTCAGTTCTGGACTACGAGTTTGTTGTTTGTTTGAGCTTTTCTTTCATTGAACTGATCATAGGAAAGTTCAATATTGGCTCAAAGCACTTTGAGCTTTCTCCCTGCCAACTGATCTTTGATTAGTTTTAGGTTTAGGTGACTGATCTTTGATCAGTTCAGCTTTAGCCTTTTGAGCTGGCTCTGCTCTCTTCAATCTTTTTCGGCTTTCAGCTAGACTGATGGTTACTCATCTTAGGATGCCTACCTGTTTCTAAAGTTCTCTTCTCCCTCTAGCTTCTTAAGCTTTGAAGAGTTGACTCTGACTGGTCTGGCCAAGGCAACCTTTTAAGCTGGTTGACCATGCTTTAGGACAGCTTACTCTCGTTTGAGCTGCACTTTGTCTGAAGTCTTATTTGATCATTACCCCTGATTTCCAGCTTCAAATAACCTGCAGTTTTTTATAAGATCATCAAATATGTTTTAACATTTCATCAAAACCATCAGTTGGGTTTTTTCCAACTATTTTTCCAATAATTTCCCCCCTTTTGATGATGTCAAAACCAGTTGGTTTGATGATGGAAAACTACATGAGGTTATCTTTCATGAATGAATATATGAGCTTGTATCAGTATTTGGTATCAAAGCTTATATCAGATCTTGTTCCTAAGAACAGTTTTGGACGCTTATACTTTAAAAAGCTTATAAGTTTTGACATTCATGAGTATCAAGGCTTTGACATAAGTATCAGAGCTTTGAGAAAAAATAGATGAGTATCAGAGCTTTAAATAGAACTAACATTTGAGTATCCAGGTTTTTACTAGCATGAATTGCAGCTTAAGTGGCCTTAAGATATTTTAATACTCGTTTGCACAACTTGAAGAATCTTTCAATTTTTCTGTTCTAAAGAAGCTCAATTCTGATTATCATGTAAATTTTGTTTATTTATCAGAGCACATAGAAAGCATTAAGCTATTCAGAAAGATAAATCAGCATGATCAGAATGTATTTGTATTATTAACAAAGAGCATGTTTAGAGACTGCTTGAGCAAAGAAGATGAAGAAATTTAAGGAAGTAATAGAGAGAGAATATCAAGAACTGATATTTTAACTTCCTTCTTGAGTTAGAACTGTTAAGCATTCAATTCCTTCTTCTTTTGCTTGATTTTCCCTTCTCCTATTTGTAGGAAGAGATGCCCGGTATACTGTAGATACCCTAATCGTGCTGTTGTTCCAGCTGGGCATTCTCCCAAGTCCAAATACCATTTTGAGCTTGCTATTGCTCAATTTGGACTTCCCCCTAATGAATAGCTTCCCTTTGAAAAGTAGTTGTAGCTTTCCCCTAAGAGGTAGCTTCCTTCTAAAGCTATACCTCTCTTTGTACTTGTATTTGGATCTCATCCCAAAGAGTTAGATCACCTTGTCAGTTTTCATCATGTGCTATTTCACATGATTTTCCATCATCAGTACACCCTTCCCCCTTTTTGGCATCATCCAAAAGGGCGAGCTGATGGAAATCATGGTTTGGCAGAGACAACTATGGTAAAAGAGAGAAAGAAGTGGCCAACTAGTTGTCGATGATATACGGAGAATAGGGTGCAGGCATAGGAGTGGACAGCCATGTGTAAGACTCCTCAGTCAGCATCAGTTGGTCAAGATCAGGTAGAAAGAAGAGATCATGGCCAGTGGTAGAAGCTGATGCGAGTTCAAGAAGTGTCTCGCCCGTGAGGGTGAAGAGTGGATCCTCTAGAACAGGAGTTGTGGATGAATTAGAGGGCTCATGGTTTGGGAGGGGTGCATCATGAGGCCCCGAGGTATGAAACCTCTTAATCATGGAATCTATGATTTCTAGAACTCATAGAGGTGTGCTGAGTGGATAGTTCTTCCAACTCCGACTCCATTGTCCTTCCGTGATCCAATATAAGTAGCCTCACTTGTCCGCCATGTCCAACATGGTGGCATCATCCACTTGGAATCTCCATAAGTAATATTAGAGATATCTTCGAAGATGCTCGAAGAGAAAGGGGCTGTGATCCCCAATTTAACCAAAGCAGCTCTGCAGCTGATGGTCAAGGCTTGCATTGAAGCCTTCTTCTAGAAGTTCTGGGGCAACGATATAGGGAGGCTCGCTGGTTGCAGGCGCAGTTGACTCATCACTAGTAGAAGTGAAAGAGTCACTGTCAGTCATAAACTGATCTACATCAGCTGGAGGTTCAGCATCAGGGAGCGGCTGCGTTCCTTTTGCTGAGCTGGGGTCCTCCATCAACTGAAGTCTCGACTTCCTAGAGCGGCTAGTTATTCCATGATGTTTTCTATGGATGTAAACTATAGGAAAAAGATCTCTTCCTGTGAGATAGAATCCACCAGGAACTGCTCCAAGTTGCTCATAAATGATGTGACTGAGTCGATTGGCAAATCCTAACATGGCTTTAAATGTGCTAGAGGTTAGATTGATCTCAGCAAGCTTCACATGCATGCGAAGCTGAGCCAATATAAAGGATGCCCAATCAGCCTTGCATCCATAATATATGGTGGCCCTGAGGTGAGCGGTGTTGTCGTTGAACTGTGCATTTGTGATGCTGTTGAGAAAAGTATGCATCACAATGTCCATGATCTGGACTATTGTTGGAGGAAGACTAACTTTCAAATTATTTAAAAAGTCTTTATGATTAACATGTGGAAGCTTCCAGCCATTCCACAGTTCCAACTTAGAGGGGAGCGCGAGTTCATGCACCTGCTGGCCTTCATGAGGGAGCTGGAACAGATCGGTTAACACATCTTTGTCGATGGTGATAACCTTATTGTAGACAATAGAGATTACGTTGTCTCCCTTGATCTTCGCATTGTAGTAAAACTTAGCTACAAATGAGAGATGCTTCCTCTTGGGCTTGGTTTTCATGAACGACAAGAGCCCGTGTGTCTTTAACAAGTAAAAGATCATGTTAGTCTTCTCTTGACCTATTTGAGCTTGAAGATACTCTTGATCCAGGTACTTATCCTTTTTGAGCTTCTGTATGAGAAGCTTGATATTCATCGAGTGAAATGGAATAGCCATTTTTCGATGACAAAAGATATGAGCTACTGGAAAACTTTAGATAAGTAAAAGAAGACAAAGAGAAGGAATGTATAGAGAGTTCTATTTGTTTCATTCCAACTTCTCCGCTGCTTATAAAGCAGTAATTTTACATGCATTAACCGTAGTAATCGAGTGCTTCTGGCTGATCAACTATCTGATTTTATAGAAAGTTAACTGAGTTAATGATGCATGCATCCCAGCCGTCCACTTGGACTATTACTTTTTGATCAACCAGCTGAGATCTGAGGGTTTTGAAAATCTGGGTACTTGCCATAAATAGCAAAATATTTTGCCAGAAGATTTGCTATTTATATCCCTTAGAAAATTCGTCTCTTTATACTTTAATGCTCAGTATAGAGACTTAATGGCAACTCAGATGAATAGTAAGCTTATTTTGAAGTTCTAATGGTAACTATTCAAAAGTAAGCTTGAAGAATAGAGAGTAGAGAAGCTTATCAAGGAGGATTGATCATGCAACTGATGAAAGGTAGGGGGCTTGCTTAAGGAATCAGTTTCCTACTGAACTGATGATATGCCTTTTGAACTGATTTGATCGGTTTTGTTGATCAGCTGCTGATTGACTTTTCGTCAGTTTTCTCTTCTTGAGTGGTCAGACGAAACTAGCTTCTCCGCATTCTCTGGAGTTGTTTTACCTTTTCCTTTTGGAAGCTGAACTGAGGATGTCCTTAAAAGGATCAGTTGTGGCTGCAGTCTCAGCTTGCTGAAGTTGCTTAAGAGCAACTACTGAGGTGGTCATCTTCAATGTGGTCAGCTCTTTAATTCCTCTGCAGGATGAGCTGGACTGATTTTTCATCAGTTTTGCAGCTCTTGAGCAAGACTTGATAAGAGGAGTAACATAGCTTTGGCACAGGAGATCTGGTGACATGGCAGTATCTTTATCGTCATTGGCTCCTTTTTGTCCATGATGTTGACTCCTTGGGGTCACTACAATTTTAGTATGAGATAGAGCTTGATCTATCTATTCTGTGGCCCCTACAGCTTGTAGTGATGCTTCTTCTGACATTAAAATTCAGTTTTAAGCAACATTGATCGACTAAATTATTCACAAACTGCTCTTCAGATGCAACTTCTTGCGATCTCAAGCTGGATTGAACATCAGCTAGCATTGCCTTAGCTGGAATGTTATTATCAAGTCGATGTTTCATAATTCGTTGGACTTATACAATAGTTGGAGGAAATGGATTTGAAGCCCCAATCCATTTAATGCTCCAAGTCTCTTCACATTGCCAAAAGCTCATGCCATGAAAGACAATTAGCAATGTAACACCCTAAATTTCTTAAAGTATTAAACTGATTTTTTTTAACGATTTTTTTAAATGATTTTAATTGATGCGGAAATGTGAGAAAATAATAATTTTTTTTAAAATAAAACTTAAATAATAATCTAATTTAATTATTTAAAACATTGAGCTAAAAATAAATACATGAAGTTAACAAAATAAGGATTTGTTCAATACATTAGAATAGAGATGAAACTGAAATATTTTTATTTGAAAAGTTTATGATAAATTCTAAAAATAAAATAAACCAAAAGAAAATAACATGAGTAGATGGCTATGAAGCAACATGATTCATAAAACATTGAATTAGAAATAACTAATTTAAAGAAATTTAAACTATGATATGCGGAAGAAATGAGAGTTGACTTGAACTTGAAAAAGTTTATCTTTTCTCTCATACGCAACCATGATTAGTAAAAGAAACCAAACAAATCACTTAATACTATAATTTCCAACGTATTCGTCCAATATAATTAGGGTTCTCAATGACATAATAATAAATAATTAAAACCCTATACAAGTTAAAATACCATTATGAAATATATTACATGATTATTCTTACCCATAAACATTTGATTGCTATTTTCGCATATATTGAAAAAATGTACAAGTAAAACTGTTCACTCATAGCATTTAGTTAGTAACATTAATAAACTTAAAGCTCATTAACACATCAACCCAAAATATTTTAGCACTCAAAGCTATACTTAAAAATTGCATTCTAATTAAAACATTATGCAAGACTCATACTTACCATCAAATTATATCATTGCTAAAAAAAAAAAAAACTCAACTTAAACACTTGCCCATGCCGTAAATCAAATATGAGAACTATATTAGTATTTGAAAATACCAAATTAAATCGAACATATCCTTAATTCATTTGATAAATTTTATCCCTAACTAGGGTAGCTTATTAAATTCATTAATCTATCCTCCCAATCCAACTCTTCTCTTCTGATCTTATTTCCGAAAAAATGTGTAAACAGATTTGTCAAATTAAATAAATGTCAAGGACCAATGACTCTTAGTTAAACGTGATTACCCATTGAATAACTTGATTAACCTAAGCTTAAAATAACACAATAATTTAAGTTTAAAAACTTTGTCTGGAAACTATAAAAATATAAAACAATCTAACTATCAACTATAAATTCGGAGATCTAAAATATACCCATTGTTTTCAAAATAACCTCTTAGCCATTCATTAATCCCAATAAATATATTTTTTTTTGCAACATGCACAAAAAATCAATTCCTAATTAAAGTTGATGTAAAACAACAGATAAAACAAGAAGAAAGTACTTTAAAGAAAATTTAAACTTCTTCAAAAATCGTGAAATGCAAAGTATTCCAGAAAATTTTCTCTTTTGAGAATGTCTTCAGATTAAATAATATATAATAAAATAATGTTGATTTATCACACCCAAGTTTAAAATATAGGAAAATTTCTCACATAATTAATTCTACCCCAAACTCAAAGGAAATTGATGATCTTATTACTAAATAGAAGGTTAATTAATAAATTTTTGCTACATCAGTTCCGGAATTGAAGAAAAACTTCAATTAAAAATAAAATTCACATATTTGGTTGTTAAACAGCCTTTTTCACTTATTAAAAATGTATATGTAAGCAAATATGAGTCCATATTCATCCAAGGTAAAATTTGAAATAAATAGGAGTACATCACATAAATAAATCTTGACCAAAATAAAGGCATAGCCTCCGACCACTTGCCTAATCAAAATCTAAACTTTCAGAATTAGATAATTTATAAAATCATGAGTATATATATCAGCACTCTACTAAAACTAAGAGAAAAATTTGAAAATGATTCCATAATTTTAATGTTGACCAATTTCCTTCCTAACATAAAAATCAAAAATTCGGCACCTTCTAAAATATATGTAGTTATCATAATATAAACCTAATCTTTATAAACTAATATATAAAAATATGTTCATACATGCCATCATTTTGTACCGAAAATTAAATGGCTTAAATGGATTGAATAATCAAACTTTTAATGAATATAATATTAAGTCCTTCTAGGGCCTAATTTAAAAAGATAATGAAAATATTTTATCTCAAAACATGAACTCAATGTATACACATATGCACGGACCTCTTATAATTTTTTTTTCCTTTTTTAAATTCATGCAAAATGATTTTCTATATGATTTTAATAAATAAATCTTAATTCACTAAATAAAATTGAATATATATCTAGGGGCGCGACTTAGACTATAACATAACTCGAACATTAAAATTCACAAATTTTGATAATTCACATAATTGAAGATAAATATTTTTTTTAAATAGTGATTGGAAAAACGGCTGTTACAAGCAAGAAGTGTAACTGGATTCACATAGAATGTCTCCAGTTATACCAGTAGAAGTACTGGTGCAGTTGTTTGAACAACTGATTGTCTTGCTTGGCAACATAGGTGAAGTGAGTGAGAAGGAGATTTGTTACATCCTTCTATGCACTCTTGACTGCATATTTGCCACTGCAAAAAGTGTGAATATTGTCTTTAGTCAGCTGAAGAGGAGGACATGTTCTCCTGAAATAGTCAGCTCCATAGTTTGGATGAGGGATTTCGATGAATGGAATGAACTCATCTGGATCAGTGCAGGGCTTGAAGTCAACTGATGATCCATTCTTGGAGTGTGGAGAAGGAACTTCATTGGCAGTTGAGCTACTTGAAGTTGTATTGCCAGATTTGGCTTTGGATCTCCTCTTCTTCATAAGTGACTGAAGATGTGTTTTCCCTTTCTTGGGAATCCAGTCGGAGATGAGGACTGGCAGCACGTCATCATTTGGAAGATGTATCATTACCTTGTATCTTTCTTGAGTTAATTGACTCAAGCTTCCAATGGCACCGAACATCATTTTGTTCGTGACATCGAGTATAATTCCATACTCGGGCTTCAGATCAGTCTTAGCTGTAGTAAAATTGAATTGCTTGGTGCAAGTTGAAGTGCACCATTCTTTCTAGTATGGTTCAGCTGAATCTTTCAGATCTTGAACAGTGGAACTCTTTCTGGGAAGTTGAAAGATTTCTGCAATCTTTCTTTCAGTGATATGGAGTTTGGTTCCTTGAATCAATGAGTGTATAACCTTCCCATCTGCAGATACCTTTGCTTGAAGCAAGAACTCACCAACAAAGTATTGTTTGAGGAATCTTGGAGGAGTTTCAAGGTAGTGCAGAATTCCGGTATTGTGAAGATTGACCAGAAGAAATGGGTTGTTTGATTCCTTAAGAATCAATTGAAATTTCTGTCTTTCCACAAACTTATCTCTCATCATTTAATCTTTGAAGGAAGTAAGAGCTTTGAACGATTCAGCCATTTTTTGAAAATTTTGGCTAATCTTGAATTGAAGCCTTTTTAGAGAGAGAGAAAGAGAGAGAGAGAGAGAGAGAGAGAGAGAGAGAGAGAGAGAATACTCTTTTTGGAAGATGGTTTTGAAAGAGTATATGAATTATGCTTCTGTATTCTCTCAAAATTTTGAGTAAGGGGATTTATGAGTGAGAGGAATTAGTCATAAATTTTTGTTGGTTGAAAGAATTAAATAGCTCCTTGTCATTTTTGAATCATTGCGTTTTAATGACGGTGAAATGTGTCATTGTTTATCTATGGTCAAAATTTAAAAATAAATGCTGACTTGTCATTTATTTTAGAAAGATAATACTTAATTTTTTATATTTCATAAAACAGAAATTTTTGAATACACTAAATCATAAGACAGTAACTCAAGAGTCTTGAATCAGCTTCGCTTGATCCGGCTCTTAGTCTTCCTTGTGTTCCATTCTTCTTCTCTTGGCGGTAGGCATAATGAGGCTACTTCCCCCTGCATCAGAGCTAGAGGACTCACCGTTAGTCAATTGGAGTCCAGTGTTGGCTTGAAGCTTCCCGATCAGCTTCTCATGCCTCTTAAACTGCTATTGAAGGCTCTAAAGTAGCTTTCCTTATTGAGCTATTAGCTGGACTGGTGATCTCCTCAACTGATCGTCAGCTTTGATTATCTCTGCGGAACTCAGCTGATCAGCTATTTCTTCAGCAGCTATTTCTTTTTCTACTGGTGGAGAAGACAACTCTGTTGGGGTAGCAGGAGTTTCTTCACGAATGTCTGAGGGTTCAACTGGTTCCTCAGCTGGTTGGAATATGGCTGGATGTTGATCTGTTTTATCTACTAGTTGAACTGGTGACTTGAGTGACTCATCAAACTCCTCATCACTTATAGTTCTTTCTTCAGCAGTTTTTGCAGCTTCTGGCTTGGCACGGGAGTCGAGAATGTTGATTTCATGTTCTTCGACTTGTGGAGGCTGCCTAGACTACAGTTCTCTTGCTCTTTTGTCAATAATGTCGTCAATTGGAGTCTCTTCTTCTCTTAGAGAAGAGCTTCCAGCTTGATCCCTTGACTGATGCTTCATCAGTTCTTCAAAAAGTAATTTCTACTTCGTCCTGATGTTTTTCCACTTCATTTCTTCATTTTCATCAGGATAAGCGAGAAGTTGTATTCTTTTCAGTTTGCTTACTTCCTCAACGACCTCGAACATTGATCCTTTTGACAGATCTGTACATTGTTTACGAATAAGGAGCTACTGTTTGAGCTCGTTTATTTTCATTTCCCAAGCATTCTTGGTACTCGTCCATTCTGAGCTCCATTCCTCTTCTCGCTTCCAGAAGCTCATTCCATGAAATCCCATGAGAATAAAGAATGAGTCAGCTTCCTAAATGTGTCTCCAGAGGAACCTGTAGACATACCTTAGTAAGGTATTATAGAGCTCTTCATAACCAGTTAATTCTGCAGCAAAATATCGAGCTGTATACTGGTTGGTTTGTTCCAGCACCCAGTTAATCCCATGAGCATAAGGAATGAGTCAGCTTCATAAATGTCTCCAGAGGAACTTGTAGACATACCATAGTAAGGTATTATAAAGCTCTTCATAACCAATTAATTCTGCAGCAAAATATCGAGTTGTATACTGGTTGGTTTGTTCCAGCACCCAGTTTCGAATATTCTCTCCCTTTGAATATGCTTTAATTTTCTCCTCGGTTCGAGGCATGAGAGGGCATGTGAATTGAAAGTAGTCTAATCCAGCTCCATTGTGATGGATTCCTAGAGACGGAATGATGTCCCTTGGATCTGCACATAGTCCAAGGTCGACAAGAGATTGGTGTCTGAAATCCTCATCTGTGCAATTTGGGAGATATGGGATAGGGCTTTGAGCTCTTTTGGTCCTTGAAGTCCTAGCTTTTTTCTTGTTGTGTTGATCAGTTAATTTCTGAACTGATCGAGTGACAGGCCTTCTTACTTCTTGCTTGAATGATTCTTCTTTAGCTATATCTTCTTGTGCTTGATTAGGTGATGACTCCGCTTGAACTGATGCGCTATCTTCTATAATGATGGCTCTTCTTGTTCTTCTAAATGATGGTTAAGCTGATGATTCAGCCTCAGTTGACCGAAATAGAGATCTGGTGTCTATAGTTCTGAGCGGCTGAACATTTTAATGGTGTACCGAATTTCTATGACAGAGGAATATCATCTTCTGAATTTGTAGAAGTTCCTCTTGGATGTTCAGTTACTGTTTATTCTCTTTTTCTTCGAAAGCAGTTTTCTTCTTGGACTGAGTAGTCTGCTGAGAAGCATGTTCGTTGATGAAGATTTATTTGCTTTGCGGTTTTAGTATGTAGTCCTGCCATGTGGCAGTTGTAAAGACTGTCTTTTCTTTTATCAAATCTAGAAGTTGTTTTTCCAGAATAAGGTTGATTCTATTGAGATAGTACATTCTGTGAGGGAATTTTATGTCATCTCTATTCTTCTCCTAGGGGTCGGCAAATCTCTTGAGTTGCCCAAAGAACAACTTTGCCCAGTTGACCTTTATCTAATATATGATAGCAGCGCAAATTTGATACTTAGGCTCTGACATTTCTGACCAGCTTCCAATCGTTCCAACGACTATCTTTGAAGCTATTGAGCCTAATACTTCATATTCCTCTTTGAAGAGAGAAATATAGTGATTCTTCTTGAATATGGAAGTTGTATTTCCCATTTCCATAGTTTGTAATCACTCTCAGAATCAGAGTAAATAACTTCAAGATTTGGACCACTGGTTGGGAATTTAAATATTGTGCCGAGTGACTCAGCCGTCACTGTAAACTCCTGGTCTTTCACCTTTGTGGTGAAGGAGTATTCTCTATTGTAGCCATCTGAGTTGAGGTAGAATTCAGCTACTGCTTCTAAATAGACGCGCGAAGGGGCGGCTTCGAGAAACACTTGCAGCTGAGCATCATACAGCCTAGCGATGACTTCTCTGCTAAGCTCTGAGTTCTCACAGTTTTAAGAGAACACAGTTGGCTCAAAAAATTTGTTTTTGAGTCGCTTGTCACAAAAGACAGATGAGTTTTCTCCATTCGATCGGAAGTTGAACTCTCTTCTACTACGGCAAGCTAGGTTCTGGGACATGTCTTTAGATTAAGAGCTTTTTGAGAGAGAAGAAGAGGGCTTAAGGATGATGAAGGATTTGATCTTTTGAAGAGTGGAGAAGCTTTGAAGGTAGAGAGTCAATGAGATAATAAAAGTAATTTAGAGATTTCAGCCAAGCTATTTATGATGAGGGATAATCTCAATCCAATGATCAAAAGAGTTTAATCTTACTTCATCTAAAAGGCTTTGATCAATTGATGCTTGAGGAGTCGGCTCAAAGGTCGTTCAAAATCTATCCATCTGGAATTAATGAGGAGAGAGAGAGTAGGTCCAACGGTAACATTGTGATGACACGTCATTTTACCGTTCAGTAATAAATTCAACTTTCGAACTTATTTGATTGTGACTCTCCTCCAGTCTCCACATGACATTGAGCTGCTGACACCATCAGTTGGCCTTGCGACTGATGATTTCCTCAGCTCGGAGTGATCAGTTCTAGCTGGAGTTTGTTCAGTTGACTCCTTATTTCGTCAGCTTGAGTTGTCTTCTAAGCTTTGCTCTGCCTAAGCTTTTTTCACTGCTTCCTTCAGCTGAAGCTTCACTTTCAACTATCAGTTCTGAATTCAATTGCTGTCATCAGTTGAACGTGACTGGTTGAGAAGTAATGCCTTTTGCGATCAGTTCACTCATCTTTATCCCTCAGCTTCTACTTAGCCTTAGCCATTTTTTTGAACTTATTTGTTCTCATGAGTTTCAGCTCCAAAACTTAACTAACTGATGCCATTTTGAGTCAGTTCTCTAACTCAGCTAGAGTGTTCATCTTCACTCCTTCTCTTGGTTGATCATCATCCTCCTTTGAAGCTAGTTCGAGCAATCCCAGTTGGATGCACAACTCCACAAATCTAGCTTCTGGCAATGGCTTGGTGAAGATGTCGGCTATCTGCATCTCCGTATTACATATTTGATGCATATGCCTTTCTTCTCAATGTGATCTCTGATGAAGTGGTGTCTGATATCAATGTGCTTCGTCCTTGAATGTAATACTGGGTTTTGAGATATTATAATAGCATTATTGTTATCACAGTAGATTGGCATTTCTTCAATCTCCACCTTGTAATCTTTTAGTTGTTGCTTCATCCATAGGATTTGAGCACAGCAGATTCCAGCAGCTATATATTCGGCTTTAGTTGTTGACGTGGCAACTGAGTGCTGCTTCTTGCTAAACCAGAATATCAGTTTGTTCCCAAGAAATTGACATGTTCTACTGGTGCTTTTTCTGTCGATCTTGCATCCTCCAAAGTCTGAGTCTAAGTAGCCGATAAGACTCAAGCTATCATCTCTGGGATACCATAACTCAAGATTTATGGTTCATTTGAGGTATTTCGTGACCCTCTTTGCTTCTTTGAGATGACTTTTCTTCGGGTTAGCTTGGAACCTTGCACACAGTCCGACTGAATAGGAGATGTCTAGTCGGCTGGTGGTAAGATAGAGAAGGGATCCAATGATTTCTCTGTAGTGTGTCTGGCTGACTGATTCTCCTTCTTTATCAAGGGTCAGCTACACTGATGTATTCATTAGAATTTCGAGAGTTTTTCCCTTATCAGTTCCAAACTTCCTGGCAAGCTCTTTGATATATTTAGCTCGACTGGTGAAAATTTCGTATTCCAGCTGCTTCACTTGGAGTCCTAAGAAGAATGCCATTTTTCCCATCATGCTCATCTCGAATTCACTTAGCATCAGTTGAGCGAATCGAGTGCAGAGATCCTTACTCTTTGATACAAAAATTATGTCATCCACATATATTTGGACCATTAAGATCTCCGCTAATCATTCTATTCTGAATAGAGTACAATCAATGACTTTTTTCTGAAACCTATTCTTCAGTAAGAATGTTGTAAGGGTTTCATAACAAGCTCTTGGCGCCTGCTACAAGCCATATAGAGCTTTCTTTAGCTTGTAGACTAGATCTCCAATTTTGAATCCTGGAGGTTGCTCGACATACACATCCTCCTTCGTATTCCTTGCAAGAATGCACTTTTCATGTCCATCTGATAGACCGTGAAATTGTTGTGAGCTACATAGGTGAGGAACAATCTGATGGCCTCCAATCTTGCAACTGGCGCGAATTTCTCATCAAAGTCGATTCATTCTCTTTGAGTGCACCCTTTCGCTACCAGTCTGGCTTCGTTCCTTGTGATCACGCCTTGTTTATCCATTTTATTGCAAAAGACCCATTTACTCCCAAAAACTTTTTCAGTTTTTGGTCTGTCAACAAGAAACCAAACGTAGTTTCTCATGAACTGGTTCAGCTAGTCTGAATCTTCAGGTGCTTCTTTGACATTGACTGGTTCCATCTATGATATGAAGCATGTGAAGAGATCATGCTCAGTTGAACCTCTGGTCTGGACTCTACTTCTTGGATTGCCAACAATTTTGTTGACTGGATGGCTTCGGAGCCATTTGGGTATGGTGGCTTTTGGTGTGCCCTCAGCTGGTTTATCAGTTGCTTTTTCAACTGATCATTCAGCTGCTCCATCAGCTGATTCCTCTGCTGGTCCATCAGCTGTCGCTATGGCTCTGGCTTGTTCGTCATCTTTACTGATTCTTCCCCCTGTTTCAGTTGTGGGGTTTGAGGTTTCTCCATAATTTGTGTCCTCATTGACCAAGTTGTCTTCAACTGGTCTAGAATCAGTTTCAAGGCCATCTTCTAGTGAGACATCAAATTGCTCTGGAACAATGTGATCAACATAGTCCAGCAGGCTTTCACCAGGCAGAGCCTGTATTGATGTACAGTTTTTCTCCTTATTTAGTTACTCATCAGAAAACTCATCAAATACCATATGGTATGTTACTTCCACAATTAGTGTTCTCTTGTTGAACACTCTGTAAGCTTGTGAATGAGGGGCATTGTAGCTGAGAAAGATCCCCTCATCAGCTTTGGCACTGAAGGTTTTCAGCTGAGATTTGCCATTATTGTGGATGTAACATTTGCAGCCAAATACCTTAAAGTAAGAGATAGAAGGCTTACGACCCTTGAACAGCTCGTAGGGCGTTTTGTCATGTGTGATGACTATGGTACTTCTATTCTGTGTTTGGCAGGCTGTGTTAACTGCCTCTGCCCAATAGCATTCAACTATATTGGCATCTACTATCATTGCTCTAGATGTCTCCTTTAGCGTGCAATTTCTCCTTTCAGCTACGCCGTTCTGTTGAGGAGTCCTTGCAGTTGAGTGTTCATGAGTGATTCCCAGTTCACTCAAGAAATTGATCATTTGCTGATTAACAAGCTCAGTTCCATTGTCGGATCTTATCCTTTGAACTGATTGTCCCTTGTCAGTCTGCAGTCTTCTGATCAACATTGATAGCTTATCAAAAGTCCCATCCTTACTGATCAGGAACTCCACCCAGGTCTATCTTGAGTAGTTATCTACTACTACAAGAGTAAACATCTTGCATCTAGCATTGGTGGCTTCACTGGTCCAAACAAGTCCATGTGTAGCAACTGAAGAATGTCAGTTGTTCCTTGAGGATGGCTTTTGTTCTTGAATAACGACTTCACTTGGTTTCCTTTCTGGCATGGTCTGTAGATGCTAGTTTTCTTGTAGATCTCTTTGGGAAGCCCATTAACTAGCTCTTTCTTGGCCAGATAGTTGATCATTTTGAAGTTGAGATGGTTCAGTCGTCGATGCCACAACCAGCTTACTTCAGTTGATCCTTTGGAGAGAAAGCAAGCTTCTGAATAGCCAGTTGACCAGTCAACAAAGTACATGTTGCCTTTTCTTGCTCCAGTTAGGAGTATGGCTCCAGTTGACTTGTCTTTGATGTCACACGAGTTGTTGCTGAAGTCGACTGAGTACCCATTGTCACAAAGTTAGCTGATGCTTAGCGCTTGTGCTTTAGTCCTTCAACATGTGACACGCCATTTATAACAACTTTCCCTTTGACCACGAATCCTTCTCTAATGGTTTGGCTCTTTGAGTTGTCTCTAAAACTGACTAGCGGTTCCTTAACCTTTTTGTAACTGTCGAGACCATTCTTATCTCCAGTCATATGTTTCGAGCACCCACTATCCAGATACCAAGTATCTTTGACCTTTTTCTTGGATAGGATGCTCTTTTCCTGCAAAACAAAGATCAGGTTTTAGGTACCCGCATAATATCAGGTCCTGAGAAGTTAATTAGATATTTGGGAATCCACATACGCCACACTTTTGGCTCTTTTTAGTTAAGAGATCCTTCAGAATTAGATCTCCTGATCAATCTTGGACTCCTTGTAACTCTTCGAGTGAGAGTTGGGTCTATTGATATGTATCTCCGATGAGTATTAGGATAGAAGAGTTCTATTAATATCCTCTCATCTTGTGACTTTGTTGCTCTTTGTCTCGTCCAGTTTTTTATAGGCCATTGACTTTGAGCTTTTTGGCCTTTGCGAGATGGCCGTTTTCCAAACTAGTTATGATTGGGATTGACTGTTGGTTGATCCCTTGAGTTCAAGTACTTATCATACTGGGTTGCAAAGTCACTTGGAGTAAATTCTTCCAGAGATTAGATTATGTTTTTGTGCATAGTACAATCTTGTGTGCACATTTCTCTTAGGATTTGAAGAACTCCCAGGTTGATGCACAGCTGGCCTTTGAGGATAGGCCTGTCTGGAAGAAGTTGTAGCTCTTTGTTGAGCTGATGACATGTTTTGAACTGATGGTCTTCTCTAATAGAATGACCTTGAGTGAGCTTCAGGTCTCGGTTGAGTTGATCACCTGGAGTGAGCTGGAGGCCTTTCTTGAAAATTTAGCCTTGGACGAGCTTTTGATCGAGCAGTAGATCTGGGTTGATTAGCTGATCTATGTTGAACTGGTGGCTTTGACTGAGCACCAAGCCTTTGAAAGACTGACTATCTTCGAGTTACCCTACTCGACCGATCAGTCTGATTTTTGGGCTAAGCTTGAGGAGTTTCCAAGATGTCCTAGTCTTTGGATTACTCAACTGGGGGGGAAATAAAGATTCCAGATTCATAGCTTTGAGCTACTATCTTGCCCTTATCGGCGGTAGTGTACTTGCTATATCCCAGCCCTGGACTCCCAGCTTCGATTCTCTGATGACTCAGAATTTCATCTAGAGTCTCGGATCCCTTCTTGAATTTGAGGTTTAATTCCTCTTTTTCAAGAATTTCTAGCTTAAGCTGCTCATTCCCAGCTTCCAGTTTAGCATTTCTCAGCTTTAGCTGATCTAATTCAGTTGACTGAGCTTCAAGACTTTTCAGTCTTTCACTTTCAACACTTAGCTCATCAACTCTGCTTCTTAGCTCATCATTCTCACTTTTCAGTTCAATATTCATGCTTGATACATAAGCTAACTGATCTTCTAAGATTCTTAACTGTTCATCCAGTTCATTCCTAGAGATCGAAGCTTCATGTATGTGATAGAAAGAGCTTATTGAATTAGACATACTAACCTTTTCATCTTTGTCGGCCATGAGGCAAAGTAAGGCTTCTGTAAGCAATTAAATTTTTATCGCCAATCAAATGGCGCCACGTGGAAATTAAAATGATTAAATACAAAATTAAATTATTTATTTATAGGAATTTTGTTTAATCAAATTCCTAAATAAAAAAAATAACAATTTGATATTTAATGTGTGGAAATTTTCAACCAATGAGAATTCAACAAGTGGCGAGCTCACACAAAAAATCAACACACTAATGTAGGTGATTGCAAATACAAGTGGCCAATGAAATCATGCCACATAAGCCCTAATTCCCCTCACACTCTCTCCATTTGCCTATAAATAGAGGGCTTTGGCCAAAGGGAAAGACACAATTTGAAGAGCTCAAGTTTGGAGAAGAATTCCCTAGAGAAAACTCTCTCTAATCTTCAAGGCACTCAAGTTGAAGATTCAAGACGTTCTTCGCGTTCCTTGTCAAAACCATCCCAAGCTTGAAGTTTGATCCGGAATCAAGGTGCTACACCCTCCGATCAACGTTTCCAAGCTTCAAATCCTCAAGTTGTTCTTGAAGACTCAACATGTTCTTCATCAAGATCGTCTGAAATCATCGTTTGATCCGGAATCAAGGTGCTACACCCTCCGATCAACGTTTCCGAGCTTCGAATCTTCAAGTTGTTTTTTGAAGACTCAAGACGTTCTTCGTCAAGATCATCCAAAACCATTATTTGATCCGGAATCAAGGTCTCGACCATCCGAATCAACGTTATAAACTCCAAAAATCAAATTCGTGAAGATCAAAGAGGCAAATCCACCTTGGAGATCTTAAAGAACATGAAGATCAAATTTTCGAAGAGAAGAATTAGAAGGCCAAAATAGAGAATCGAACCACAATTGTAATTTCAATACAAAAATATTTCTTTGTACGTTTTTTTGGTGTTTATTAATATAAATACACGAAATTTGTGTTACAAATTCTTGCACGCCCGGTGGGACCGCTCTACTTCTCATCTCTTCTCTTCATCAAGCTTCGGATTTGAAGATGTCTAACATCTCAAATACCTCAAATTCCATTACAAAAAGTGTTGGGGTGACTACAAGAAATATGGCTAAACAAACTTTGAAAGCTTCCAAGATGGTTAATGTGGAGGAAGAAGAGCCTCACCTTGTGGGGAACGACGCAAACAACGACGGAATGGAAAGTGATTTTCCACCACGAGCGGACTACTCACTTGATGCAGCTGTCATGATGGAAAATGACTCTACTATAGAAGATTAGCTTGCGAACCTAACCAAGCTCATTGAAGGGATTCACAAACATATGCAGCATCAAGATTCTGAAATCTTAAAGCTAAGAAAAGATAAGGGTGAGGCGAGTCATGCAAATGACGAGGTGAATGATAAAAATGGTGATGAAGAAACACCCGCAAAGCACCAAGCAAACAAAGAAGAAAGATTTGCATCCAAGGGCCTCCGAGTTTCTGACGATGGATTCATTCAAATCAACCAACTAAGGGAATTTATCGAATGGACCATCAAAAGCAAGTTTGACGGAAACTCCAAGTCATCCTCAGCTTATTCGAAGCCATACACCCAGAGGATTGATGATCTAAAGATGCCTCCGGGTTATCAACCTCCCAAGTTTACATAGTTTGATGGAAAGGGCAATCCTAGGCAGCACATCGCTCACTTTGTTGAAACGTGCAACAATGCTGGCACCTATGATGATTGTTTAGTAAAGCAATTTGTCCGCTCGCTTAAAGGGAATGCTTTTGATTGGTACACTGACCTTGAACCAAACTGGATTGATAGTTGGGGGCAGTTGGAATACGAGTTCCTCAACCGCTTTTACAGCACAAGAAGAACCGTGAGCATGGTAGAACTCACAAACACTCGTCAGTGGGATGAAGAACCCGTGATTGACTACATCAATAGGTAGAGGAATCTATGTCTTAATTGCAAGGATCGTTTGTCTGAAACGTCCGCAATCAAAATGTGCATTCAAGGAATGCGATGGGGCCTTCAGTATATCCTCAAAGGGATCCAACCAAGGACCTTTGAAGACTTGGCTACGAGAGCTCATGATATGGAATTGAGCATGGCCGCCAGTGGAATTAAAGAACCACCAATTCAAGAGTCCCGAAAGCCAAAGGAGAAATAAGAATTCAAGAAAGGGGGCAAGCCGATTGATAAAAATCCAAAAACGGAATCTATGGCAGTGAAAACAACACCCATCAAATTTCAGAAGAAGGAAGAGGCTAAGGAGAAAAATAGCATTCCGCCAGAAAGAGTACAAAGGAAATTTACTCTAAAGGAAATGCAGCAAAGAGAATACCCCTTCTTAGATTCAGATGTTCCTGGAATCTTCGAGGACTTGCTCAAAGCGAAACTCATCGAGTTACCAGAAATGAAATGACCCGAGGAATCAGGACGAACTGATGATCCGAAGTACTGCAAATACCATCGTCTGGTTGGGCATCTTATACAAGATTGCTTCATCTTTAAAGATAAGGTTATGCAGCTGTCGTGCCAAGAAAAGATATCACTCGAAGAGGATGTGGCTACCACTAATCTCGTCACGTTAGAATCCAGCAACATCATAAGTGATGAAGAAGTTGCGAGTCAAACAAGAGACCAACTTGAGAAAGAAATATCTGCAGTTGTTGATGAGTGCATAACCTTCACTGATGAAGATTTGGAGCTTGGTTCTGACCCTCACAATCGACTACTGTTCGTTAGTGGTTACACTCATGAACAAAAGGTGAA
The DNA here is from genome assembly GCA_026008535.1 of Perilla frutescens. Taxonomy (NCBI): domain Eukaryota; kingdom Viridiplantae; phylum Streptophyta; class Magnoliopsida; order Lamiales; family Lamiaceae; genus Perilla; species Perilla frutescens. The sequence goes on along the minus strand of BRKX01000010.1, from coordinate 43,499,651 downwards.
TAGGATACTTGTTGATGGGGGATCCATAGTTAATATCTTGCCTCTATGCACACTGAAGAAATTAGGGATCTCAACCGATGAACTTTCAACTAGTCGACTGATGATCCAAGGTTGTAACCACGAAGGACAAAGGGCTCTCGGCTCAATGAGATTGGACCTACTGATGGATGATATGGCTTCGATAACATTATTCCATATGATAGATGCCAAGACATCCTATAATATGCATCTTGGACGGCCATGGCTGCACGAAAATAGGGTTGTCCCTTCAATATTGCATCAATGCTTCAAATATTATCAAGGGGTAGTGTGAAAAAGGTGGTTGGAGATAATAAACCTTTCATGGAGTCTGAATCATACTTTGCAGATGCAAAGTATTATCTTCCAAGTAAGAAGTCGTTAAAAGCTATAGAACATGATGAGGCCCAAAAGAGCAAAAATGAAGCACCTATCATCGAAGAAGATTTCTTGGGAGGACTGACGATGCCGCTGACTAAAATTGATGCAAAGAAGCCAATTCCTCCACCACTTGAATGATTTGTCCGGCCAATGCAAGGAAGTATGATTGAGCATGGAGAACTCTCAGAACATACAATTCCTCAAAACTTTGGTCCAAAAGCATTTTCACTCCTCCTCAAAGCGGGATATGACCAATGGGTAAAAGAACATCTCTCAAGAGACGACAGGAAAAAAGGAGGTGAATGCAATGCCACTCAGAAATTCTCAAAAAAAGGTGGATATGCTGCTCAAAGTCCCAAAGTGGGATTGTGATTCATACCGCAAAACCCTGTCCGTATTGTAATCAAAAGAGCCAATGCTAATTATATTTCTGAAGATGGAGCTTCTTTAATGGCAAATATAAAAAATACAGCTCGAGTATCCGTATTTGAAAGGCTTGGAAACAAAACTAAAAATAAAGAAAAGACTCCCCGAGTGTCCGTGTTCAAAAGACTTGGCAAGAAATTGAAGAATGAACCGGCGGGTTGTCGAAAGTTGAATTTTGCCAAGACCAAAACTGTGAATGGACAATGAAGGAAGAGTGTGGTCCCGTCCTGCAAAAAGAAGCAAGCCACATTAACCATAAAATGTGTAAAAGAGTTGCAAGCTAAAATGAAAACTGTTATTTTAACAGAAACCGTCGACATTGAAGATGATAGGGAGAGTATCGCTTCATCATTCTATGTTCATGATTCAATCCCTCAGATGGTTCAGAGTCTCACACTTCAAGAGACGCTCAGTTTGATAAGAAATGGCATCATCAATGAAATGAGTGGCACAATACAGTTGGTTCAAGTAAGGCAAAGAAGTGGGAGAATGAGGATGTGTATAGAATTCACAAGTCTTAAAACAGCAAATGGAAAAACCGCATCTTCACACCACATCACCTTGGATGAAGGAATCGAGATTGAAGAAGAAGATGCTGCAGATACTCCACCACAATTTGAAGAAGGTGTCAAGGCCACAGTTGATAAACTAAAAGAGGTCAACTTGGGAAGTATTGACGACCCCCAACCAACTTACATCAGCGCGCTACTGACCCCCGATGAAGAAGAATCTTATATTAGACTATTGAGAGAATTCAAAGATGTGTTTGCATGGTCTTACAAAGAAATGTCGGGACTAGATCCCAAGGTAGCTGTCCACTACTTATCCATCAAGAAAGGAGCACGACCAATCAAGCAAGCACAACGTCCATTTCGACCTGACTTGGTTCCTCTGATCGAAGCTGAGGTGAACAAACTTATTGAAGTTGGATTTATCAGGGAAGTCAAGTATCCTACATGGATCTTGAGTATTGTTCCTGTTAGAAAGAAGAATGGGCAAATTCGAGTTTGTGTCGACTTTAGGGACTTGAACGAAGCATGTCCTAAGGATGACTTTCCATTACCAATTGCTGAACTAATGATTGATGCTACAACTGGACATGAAGCACTATCATTCATGGATGGATCATCTGGTTATAATCAAATTCTCATGTCCCCAAGAGATGAAGAAATGACAGCCTTCCGTACCCCAAAAGGCATCTATTGTTACAAAGTGATGCCATTCGGGTTAAAGAACGCCGGTGCCACATATCAAAGGGCCATGCAAAGAATCTTTGATGACATATCAACCATTGAATTTGTGATCACATTCAAAGACAATTCATGCTCAAGAGTGAAGCCATGATAACATTTCATTCTTCATGATTGATTTGAAAATAATTCCTTGAAGATTCATATTCCAATTTTTCTCAAATTTGACAATTGGACACAAACATCATGCTAAGTGAGGGAATCACAAACTTCAAAACATACTTAGTGAAATGAAATAAAAAACAAATACAACATAATATATCAAAAACCTCAAATAAAACACAATCCAACATTACAAAATCCAATATAGCTAATTATCAAAACATAACTAAACATAACAATAACAAACTCGTAACTATTCCCCCACACTTAAACCATGCATTGTCCTCAATGGATGAAAAATAATGCTTGACAAAAGTAAAAGGGAAGAGAGCACATTACAAGAATGTAGAAGACCGGCAACGTGCGTCGGTTCCTACAAAACAACACTCGAACAAACAAACGAAAAACAATCAATAAAACACAAAAACAATGCACACGAACACGAGATACATAAAAACACAAAATATAAAAGACTTCACTGCTTCGGTGGTGGAGAAGGTGGTGGATTCTGTGGCGTGAACGATGAGGCAAGAGTCCATGCATCCCAGCTCACCTGTAGGGCTTGAATTTGCTCGTCGTGCCTATCTACTCGAGAGTAGAGGCCCCTAACATCTTGGTGCACGGCACCGAGCTCCTCGTATATGGATTGGAAGGAGAAATCTATACGCGCTTGCTGCTGCATCATGTGGCCAAGGTGCTCTTGCGTATATGCCAACATTGAATCCTTGAATTGATCACCAAATGTGCTCATGGTGTTGGTAAGTGATTACTGGAATTGGACCATTGTAGTGTCCATATACCCTTGGAACGAGCTCCAGTCTTGGCTCGATATTTGGTACATAACATTTGGAGGCTACTGAAATTGATACCCCGGTTGTTGGCTTTCTTCTCTTCCCTCTTCTCGCTCTTCGGCTTCGTCGGATTCCTTGTTGCCCGCTTCATCGGGCTCATTGATTGTACCATGGTGTGGTGCAGACGAGGAGTCGGCTCCTCTAGTGAGCTGCATTGTTCCATGTTGGATTTGCTTCAACTTTTTCACACATGTCCACTTCGCATGAGGCCTCACCTCTCCTCAAGTGAGCTCATCTTTGTCGATCTTGTATTAAGCGATTCTCTTGCACCCATTGGGTGTCGTGGCCGTTTCTCCAATCACCCCAAGCTTTACCGAAAGGACGGTAATGAAAGCACCAAAGGAAGGGTGTTGTTTTTACGTTGGCGTGCTTCGTTGATAGCGGTCCAAATGAAAGTGGATGGGCAAACCTTCCTGTTGTTCTTGGCACACCAAAGGAGGTAAACCTCCATCAAATTGACTTTGTTAGCCTACTCTTTCCCAGAAATGTTGTATGCCAAGTACTTGTGCACAATAGACAATGCCAGCTCCTCAATATACTTGCATGGTATCCCCTTCGCATCCCAATTTCTGAACCCCGAGATTTCAAACCATGCATTCTCGATATTGAAGATCGATGGCCGTGTTTTGATTTCTGTGGTTGGGAAATCAAAATAATCTCGCAATGTAGCGAACGTGACCTCATATCATTCCCCAGATATTCGAAAATAACATGCATTTCCCTCCTTCTCATCATGCTCAAAAGAGACCAAAAACTCAAGCACCACATTATCATAAACTTCAAACTTCATTCTAGCAAATGTTTCCAAATTCAAAATTTTAAGATAATCCATGACTGCTTCCTCAAGACCCAATGATTGCATCAACCTCCAATCAATATATCTAGGATTAGAAATATCAAGCTTGTGGAGAGTGGTAAAGAGTTTATCTTCGTCTGGAGTGGTGATGAGGAAAGGTGCTCTATATTGTTGGGCAAGGTCTGAGACTTCTCTTGTTGAGCTTGTAGAAGCTTTTGAGTTGTTGAGTTGGTTTTTGGAAGGTGCGGCGGCGGCAAGGAGTGCGCGGCGGCGGGCTGCTTGAGTGAGAGTGGGAATTTTTGTGAAATTTTATAGAATTTGATGGGTGAATTTGCTGGGAGCTTGCTATGAAAATTTGAGGGATTTCTGAAGAGGACCGGCGCGGATGTGGAAGCAAATTAAGGATTTTTAGATATGGGTATTTATAGTGAGAGAAAGAGAAAACCAAAAGTGCCGCGGCACGGTGTAGGTGCACCATGGTGGTGAAGTGCACTGAGGGGGGCACCACGACAGAGGGTGTGTGCCGCAGCAGCTATTGTGTGTGCAAGGGGGACGCCGCGACGGGGGTGTGCGCCGCGGCCGCATGAGGGTCTTGGCCCTTTCCATGCCTGCCCGCGCTACCCCCCGCGCTTGCGCATTAGATTTTTACACTAAGCCTATTTTTTTCTCTTTTTCGCTCAAATACTAGCGTGCTTCCCCTGTTTTCCCCTGCTCCTGTAAAACCATTCAACAATAAAAAAATTTCACAGCTCTAAAAATTCTAAACAGAGGACAAAATCACAAAACGAAACATAAAAATAAAATCATGTGTTGCCTCCCATGCAGCGCTCATTTTAAAGTCTCGAGCTAGATGAAGTCCTTAGCGAATTAGGTGGAATTGACAAGCTTAAAATCCTCAACATCGGCTTCTTGGGAAAATCGTTCAAGATATGGCTTGACTCGGTGGCCATTCACTTGGAATGAATTGTTGGTTCCCAGGTTTTTCAATGTGACAACATTGTATGGGAACACTTTTTCTATTCTGAACGGGCCACTCCATCGTGACTTGAGTTTTCTGGGGAAGAGCCGCAAATGAGTGTTGAAAAGGAGAACCTTCATACCCGGAATAAGCTCATTCTTGACAATGCATGTATCGTGAAGCTTCTTCACCTTATCCCTGTAAATCTTCGCACTGTCGTAAGCTTCATTCCTCAACTTATCGAGCTCGGTCAATTGTAAGGCTCGTTCCTTTCCTGCACAAGTTAAATCAAAATTTACCGCCTTTAGTGCCCAATAGGCCTTGTGCTTGATCTCAATGGGGAGATGGTATGCTTTTCCATACACAAGGCGGTAAGGGCTCATCCCTAGAATAGTCTTGTAAGCCGTCCGATATGCCAAAAGAGCATCAATTAGCTTTGTAGACCAATCCTTCCTCGTCACATTCACGGTCTTCTTCAAAATGTTTTAGATTTGCTTATTGCTCGTCTCCACTTGACCGGAAGTTTGAGGATGATAGGGAGTAGCCACCTTGTGAGTCACTCCATTTTTCTTCATCAATCTTTCGAAGAGCTTGTTGGTGAAATGTGCTCCACCATCACTTATAATTACACGAGGAAATCCAAACCTACTCAAAATATGCTCCTGCACAAACTTGATAGCCACATTAGTGTTACAAGCCCTAGTGGGGATTGCTTCAACTCACTTTGACACGTAATCAACCGCTAATAGGATATATTCGAAGCCAAATGAGTTAAGAAATGGTCCCATAAAATCAATAACCCAAACATCAAAAATTTCAACAAGAAGATTAATATTTAACGGCATTTCATCTTCTCCCAATGTTGCCAAGTCTTTGGCACTTATCACATGATAGGCAATAAATATGAGCATCCTTAAAAATTGAGGGCCAATACAAACCGGATTGCAAGACCTTTCGGGCTGTCTTTTGTCCACCAAAGTGGCCACCACAATGAGAAGAGTGGCAAAAGGTCAAAACATCGGTTTACTCCTCTTCCGGGATACACCTTCAGATCACCTCGTCTTTTCCCAAGTGAAAAAGGTATGGATCGTCCCAAAAGTAGTACCTACACATTGCCAAAAATCTTTTCCTTTCTTGAAAAGTAAGCTTAGGCCTCATTTTATCACAAGAAAGATAATTAACAATGTCGACATACCAAGGGGAGGAATTAAGCTCAAGGACATGCTCATATGGAAATGAATCACAGTCAACTCCTTTTTCATGAGATAAATCAAAATTTTCATCAACGGGGAGGCGAGATAAATGGTCCACAACCACATTTTCACATCCCTTTCTATCCTTGATTTCAACATCAAATTTTTGTACAAGCAAAATAAACCTAGTGAGTCTAGGTTTAGCTTGGGGCTTCATCAACAAATGCCTTAGAGCTGCATGATCACGATGCACAATCACTTTAGAACCTAAGATGTAGAATCTAAATTTATCTAATGAAAACACAACGGCAAACAATTCTTTTACGATAGTGGTGTAATTTACTTGAGCACTATTTAATATGAGACTAACATAGTAAATTACACGACGAATTTTATCAATATGTTGACCCAAAACGGCACCTACAGTGGAATTTGATGCATCACACATAATTTCAAAATGTAAAGACCAATCAGGGGGAATAACAATGGGTGCGGTGATCAATTTCTCCTTAAGAGTATCAAAAACATGCAAGCATTTTTCATCAAACTCAAAAGGAACATCTTGAGTAAGCAAATGGCATAGAGGTTGGATAATTTTGGAGAAGTCTTTTATAAACCGACGGTAAAAACTGGCATGTCCTAGAAAGCTTCTAACACCTTTCACATTAATGAGTGGAGGCAATTTTTCAATCACATCTACCTTAGCCATGTCTACACTCATTCCTTCCTTAGAAACAACATGCCCAAGGACTATGCCACCAGTAACCATAAAATGACTATTCTCCCAACTAAGAGTAAGGCTACTCTCTATGCATCTTTTTAAAAAAAGCTCTAGCTTGTCTAAACAATCAGAAAATGAAGATTCGAAGACCGAAAAATCATCCATGAGTACCTCAATGAAGACTCCAATCATTTCAGAGAAGATGGAGAACATACATCTTTGAAACGTGCCCGGTGCGTTGCATAGTCCGAACGGCATTCTTCTACAAGCAAATGTACCAAAAGGGCAAGTGAAGGCGGTTTTGGCTTGGTCCTCGGGAGCAATTGCAACCTAAAAATAACCCAATAAACTGTCAAGGAAATAATAAAAACTATGCCCGGTAAGTTTATCAAGTATTTGATCAATGAAAGGAAGGGGAAAATGATCTTTTCGCGTAGCGGCATTGAGCTTTCAGTAATCAATACACATTCTCCATCCGGTGGTGGTCCGAGTAGCAACATGCTCTCCTTTTTCGTTCTCCACCACAGTGATTCCTCCTTTCTTGGGCACCACATGGACCGGGCTCACCCATTCGCTATCGGCTATCGGATAGATAATTCCGTCCGCAAGAAGCTTGGGAATCTCTTTTTTGATGACCTCCATCAACACGGGATTGAGCCGTCTTTGTCCTTCTCTAACCGGCTTGGCCCCTTCCTCAAGAATGATGCGTTACATGCATATCAAGGGGCTAATGCCTTTGATATCGAAAAAGTTCCATCCAATAGCTTACTTGTTCCTCTTTAGTACGACTACCAAGAGATCTTCTTCCTCTTTCTCAAGCCCGGAAAAGATAATCGCGGGCTTCCTTTCTTCTTCATCGAGATAGACATACTTGAGGTGAGATGGGAGCTTCTTGAGCTCAAGCTCGGGAGTAGACTTCACTTCCTCTTCGAAAGAAGGTAATAACTTCCATTAGGCTTACTCCTTCTCCTAGCAAAATCTCCATTTCTTCGGCATCTAATTCGTTTCACCCACACTTGAGGTAAGCTTCTTCTATAGCAAATTCCTCGAACAAGGCTTCACTCCTCCAATGGAGCCTATTTCCTGCAAGAAAACCTCCTCGGCCAAGGCATCAATAGTATCAATGAAAGAACAATTTTCCTCAAATGAGGATATGGGAATAGCTTTGTTTTCATGGACAGAAAATGACACGGTTTCTCCTAACACCGACATTTTAAGAGTTCCATTTTTTACATCAATCAAGGTATTTGTTGTAGCCATGAAAGGTCTACCTAAGAGAAGTGTGTGTTCCTTATCCGTTTCTTGGACATCACCCACATCTAACACGATAAAATCAACCGGTATGATTAATCCACCCACCTTAACTAGAATGTCTTCAATTATTCCTCTAGAGTATCTCACGGACCTATCCGCTAATTGTAGATACATTCTAGTTGGTTTTAAATCACCTAACTCTAATTTTTTATAAATAAAGTAGGGCATCAAGTTAATTCCGGCTCCTTGATCTAGCATACCGCATGCTTCTTTACCATTTCCCAAGGCAATTTTAAAAGTAAAACTACCTGGATCACAGAGCTTGGGTGGTAGCTGATGTTGTAGAATTGCACTCGTCACTTTAGACACCACAATCTTCTCATCCTCCACAAACTTTCTTTTCTTGGAAGCTAGTTCTTTGAAGAACTTGACATAAGCCGGCACATTGTGAATGACATCAAGGAGTGGAAGATTGACGTTAACCTTTGTTTGAAAGGATCTTGTAAAACTCTTGGAATTGGGTGTCTTGCTTCTCATTCCTCAACCAGCTTGGAAATGGAATTGGAGGATTGTAGGGATTGGTGGCCTTATGGAGTGTGGGCTTCTTCACTTCTTCATTTACTTTTTCGGGCTCCTTTTGTTGTTGTTCAGGAGCCTCCTCTTCTTTACCAACCTCTTCGGTTGGGCTTGACTCACCAACCTTGTTATCAATCACCTTGCCTCCTCTAAGGACAATGATGGCTTGAGCTTGCTCCCTTTGGCTTGACAACTTGTCCGTCTTGGCTTGCTTGGCCAACTCTCCAACGGTCTTGGCTATTTGGCCCACTTGGGTTTCAATCCTCTTCACGGAAGCTTCAACGGATTTGAACCTTTGTTGGGTGGCTTGACTGAAAGATTGCAAGGTGTCTTGCAACATAAGCCTAGGCGGTTGGTTTGGTTAGGCCGGATATTGTTGCGGCCTCAGATAAGGTGGAGCTTGGCCAACTCCAGCTTGTTGAGGTAGAGGCGGTTGTTGTGGCGGTTGAAGTGGTTGTTGAGGTTGTCTCCAAGAGAAATTTGAATGATTTCTCCACCCTGGATTGTATGATTGGGAGTATGGGTTGTAAGGTTGGCGAGGTTGGAATCCTTGAAGGGCATGCACTAGCTCTTGAAGAGCATGGAAATGTGCTTCTTCACTTAGTTCCGGCTCGATTGACTTTTGGCACAAGTTGGCCCCATGGCCATACTCTCTACAAATCCCACAAGTCTTAATGGTCATCACTTGTTGGGGTGGTCTCTCGGAGGTTTGAAGCATCTCTACTTGTATTCTCAACTCGGCAAGTTGTTTTGTCACATCATAACTAGGGTTGACTTCATTGACGGAAGCTCTCTTCCCCCTAGCATTCTTTTGTTGAGAAGTTGTGGCCATCGTCTCATAAATGTTTGAGACTTCTTCGGTGGTCCGGCCTCCAATGTCTCCTCCTGAGGCATTATCCACCATGTATTGAAAATTTTGAGAAAGCTCGTCATAGAAAAATTGGTTGAGTAACTCGGGTGCGAGGTGGTGGTGCGGGCATTATTGTTGAAGACCTCAAAATCGATCCCAAGCTTCATAGAATGTTTCACCCGGAGATTGGGTAAAGGTAACAATTTGAGCTCTCAAATCTTGGGTCTTTTCGTTAGAATATTACTTGGCCATGAACTTCTCATAGATGGCATTCCAATTGGCTAATGAGTTGGCCAGTAGCGACATGAACCATGTCTTGGCTCAATCTTTCAAGGTGTAAGGGAAACACCTCATCTTCAATTGATCTTCGTTCAAACCTTGTAGAGGAAAGGTTTGAACAATGGCATAGAACTCCCGGATGAAGTTCAAAGCATCTTCGGCCGACATCTCATAGAATGAGGGAAGTTGGCTAAAATGAATGTTCTTCAACTCATAGTTCCTTACGGCTTCACCAAGAACTATGCAAGAAGTCGATGCCCTAATCACGGGACGAGCAAAGTCTCTCATATTCCTAGCCGCATTGGCATTGGCATTTTCGGGGTTGTTGAGGGGATTTGCTTCCATCTCTCTTTCCCACTCGAACATGTTGAATCTTCTTGGTCGATGGATGTTGTCAAACACGGGGGCTAGTCTCCGATAGAGGCTTCACCTCCCTAGCATGCACAACCACAAACAAAATGGAGATCACATGTAACTTGCGGAAAGAGATCTGAAAGCCAAACACAAGAAAATAAACACAAAAACAAAATTAAACAAACAACACAAAGACTTAAACAGGAACAATTTCACAAATTCAAAACAATATAAAAGCAATTATAGCACCTATAACAAAATAAACCTAAAGCTTCCCCGGCAATGGCGCCAAAATTTATTTGAAGGTCCAAATTTGTATTTATAATTTCCGGTTTAGACTCACACGTGAAAACTACTTGGAACCACACCCGCAATTGGACGGGGTCAATTGTAGAGGTGATGAGCTTACCCGAGTCCATCTCTCGAGGAAGACTTCTTGTGGGCTCCTATCTTAAAGGTTATGCATACAATGTGCTAGAACAATGAAAATAAAACCTAAGCATTCTAAAGATGGATTTGATGATGATTTAAACTAAGACTTGAAATATGCAAATAAACAAGATAATGCAAATGACAACAATAAAATCGAGATTTGAGGAAAAGAGAATGATAAAGATATTAGGGCGTAGATTATCTCAATGGTTTATCTCTATGCTTGATTAAGGTTGGTAATGTTAATCTAACACATCCAGTAGACCCTCTCAAAAGGCTTTATATCAATTACTGTCACCGTCTATCAACTAAGTCTCTTTTAGCTATATCAAATGAGCAAGAAGATCATATTAGGCTTAGGAACCCCATCTACCTAACGTTGAAGGAACCAATTTCGGTTTTCCAAAAAGTTTACAAGAGACGTATCAGGCTAGAATCAAAGAGCTGAAGCTGCAAATTCAAGATGGACGTTTCAGAGTAGAAGCTGCCTTGTTCGTGATGAAGATCGCATAGTTTATATAACTTCACTATATTTATAAATGAATATTTTGAGAAATAAGTCGTTATAACGACCAATAGTGTGCCCTCTCTAAACAAAACAAAATATATATATACCGAATCAACAACTACCCATGGGAACATCATTCTCATTTTGGATCAATGAAAATGTCTAACAACACAATTCTCATCTTTAATCTATGAACATTTTTTTTCTTGACTCCTTTTTTATTTGCTTTTTTTGTAGTAGAATTAATAAACGTTTTGAGAAACTTTATAGTTTTGGGTCATACAGTAATTAGGTTAAAACATTATAGCACTATGAAGTTTTGGGTCGTAATTAGTAGTATCCAATAAATGAAGAATAACATTAAGTATTAAAAGTTTATCGCCTCATTTAACTAAGAATTTATTAAGGCATGCATTATATATTGTTTATAGTCTTCAAAGGGTTGTGAACACTAAACTGAAAGCAATATGTATCTTAATCATGGCAAAAAACACTAGCTTTAATCTTAACATTATTTGTAGTGAGTTTTTCTCTCTCATCATTCGCTAATAAGATCATAGGTTACTCTAGTCTTGAACCCGGAGTTATACTAGGATCACCGCCGAAAAGACCAGAAAATCCCTATGACAGAGGATGTGAACCAGAAGAGCATTGCCGCTCCAACGGTGGCGGCAGTGGCGGTGGCGGTGGCAATGTTGTCAGTAGAAATGAGCAAAAGTCGTTTCTTGATCTAGGCACCGTGCGTGGAGCTCCGGAGGGAGTGCTGAAGATCTAAATGTTCTCAACTATTTTTTATTGAGAGATATTCGAATTATTTTATTTATTTTCTCTAAATAATGCATGTGCAACAAGTATATTATGATTGTCTTTAGTTAATAGAATAATTTTAGTAATCTGAAATTGAAGTTTTTATATTTTTCATTTACTAAATAAAATAGGTCATCGATATATCATATTTGGTTTGAATGGACACTTGAACTTTGCAATAGTTTATGTTATTATGAAAATTTTGACATGTTTTTTTTCATTTGAGACCTTGCAATTTTTCATTATGTTGTAAAGAGAATTATAAATTGATGTATTGAATAGTTGATTCGCAAAACAATTTTGTCTCATTGTTTAAAAAATTACATATTGATAACTAATCTTGAATATGGTGTGCATGGCTTGCTGAAATATATATATATATATATATATATATATATATATATAGGGGTGGGTTAAAATGAGAACTATACCCTATGTAGGAACTAGGAACCATTTACATTCATAGATCTCTATAATTTGAATGGACAAGATTGATTTTAGATTTTAGGGATCAAATTGCAAAATGATAATTTTTTACCAAAATTTAGTGCTTCATAAGGGTATTAATGACAAACCCAAAATATCCATACTATCCATAATATCACGTCCCATGTATCTAGGAATAATTATACGATGAAATTTATTGGGTAGTTGAATGAAAACCCTACAAAAACAAAAATCCATTCCAGCCGCCGCCTCCCCCCTCAATCTTTCACCCCGAATGATGCATAACTCCGATCGCAATCTTTCACGCCGAACACCGACAACAATAAAGGGCCGCCGTCCGCCTCCACGTCATCCGAACGCCAATTCGCCGCCTCGTTCACAGTCGCTCGTACTCCCAGACGCCGACCGCCTCCACATCGCCAAGGCCATGATTGCCGCAACCCAAACCAAATGAGCTACAACAATGAAGGGCCGCTGACCAACTGAACATCGCCCAGACGCCCAGCCGCAGCCCCCCTCCACCTCGATCGAAACCCCCGTCGCCGGCCTCCACGTCGCCCAAACCGCGACAACATGAATGGGTATTTCTTCACTCTTAAATTAGTGATATATAAATGTATGATTAGCAGATTTTAGATAATTGTGAATATGATATGATTAGTAAATTTTATGGGTATTCAAAATTTTTTGATGTTTTTTGGTTATATTTCTCATATGCTTCTCGTAACTATAGGCAAATGTTTTAGGTTTTGGTTTTTGATTGATTGTGATATTTATTAGTTTTGTTTTGTGGTGATTTGATGTATTTAGCAAATTAATTAGATATGATTAGCAAATTATTAATGTATTATTAGCAGATTCATAATTTATTCGAATTTCAAGAATTAATTTTGCTGGGGTCGGACTTTTTTTAATCATGTGTTGCGAATCCTTTTTATTTGAGTTTGTTTGTTTGTTATGTTGGATTTGGATAGGAGTATTTGATTTTGATTCGTGAAGAAAATTTAAATTTATCAAAATTACTCCAGAAATAGCTAGAAACTTTAGTGATGGATTTTTTTTATCTCCTGTAAAAGTGTAGAATGGATTTATTCACATCACTTTGATGAATTTTAAATTGCCGGATCTGAACTATACAACTCTGGAGTCAACGATGAGAATTATAGCAGGCACTGCAGCAAATATGGGGATTGAGTATTAGCAAATAAAATGGGTATGATTAGCAAATTAAATGGATATACTTAGCAAACATTTTTTATTTATTGATTCTGATCTGATTTGATTTATATTGATATATTTAGCAAATAAGTAAGTTGTGATTAGAAAGTTAGTAGTGTATATTTAGCAGATTAACTTGATAGGTTTTGATTTTATGAATATTTGTTATTTATATCAAATTGAGTTTGTTGATAGCATATTTATATTTAATCTATAGCAAATTTTGAATGTATAATTAGCAAATTGAGAGGCTGGATGATTATATAGGTGAAGAGAAACCATTCAGTCTTGTATTCTAGCAACTTAGTACGATATGATTAGCAAATGTTGCATCTGTGAAATTTTGCTACTGGGATTCGTGTTTTAGCAAATTGATGTTTTGTTTATAGCAATTAAGTGATATATGATTAGCAAAATAATATATTGATCTAGTGTATTATATTTTATTTAATTTTTAAAGTGAAACTAAGAAGATATAATTAGCAAATCAGTCAGAAATAATTAGCATATTAGTACTATAAGATTAGCGAATTAGTATTTTATGATTAACAAAAGTTATCTTCCTTTTGCAAGTGGGGAATACCGTCTTTATGATTGAGATATGTGGTCTGTATGATTCATTTACATGTCCACTGTTGGGATTTTGTCAAGAAATGTGGTGTTGTTGTCTTTATCTCGTGATATATTGACTGTTGGTATTGTATGAATATTTGTTATTTATGTCAAATTGGGGAAGTTTATAATATATTTATATTATTTTATAGCAAATTTGGCATATATGATTAGCAAATCGTGAGGCTGGATGATTATAGAGGTGAAGATAAATCATTAAGGCTTTGTGTCTTACAAAGTATTACGCTATTATTAGCAAATGTTAAAACTGTGAAAATTTGCTACTTGAATTCGTGTTTTATCAACCTGATGTTCTGTTTATAGCAAATTAGTGATTGAAAATTAGTAAATTATTAAGACATGATTAGCAGATTATTGAGATAAGTAATGCTTGGTGTTGTCAGACCATTTTTTAATGTTTTCACTCATTTTGTGAAGCAATTTTTGATGTTATGAGTTGAATACTTGTGCTTTCATGTCTTTAATTTATGTTTTTGTATTTAAAAAGTTTATTGATAGATAATCAACACAAATTAGGGATTTTTGGTTATGGTATGATCGTTTTATTTGTTGATTTTGGTTTGATTGGAAATTACATCTTTAGCAAATTAGAAAGGTTATATTAGCAAACTATTAATATATATTTAGCAGATTAGATTTTCAAATATTGTTATTTATATAGACAGGTTATCTGGTTTGGTTTCATTCGTCGTTTGTAGCAAATTAGTAAGGTTTGATTAATAAATTATTAATATATGAATAGACTGTTGTGAAGTATATGACAAATTGTGAAGGTATAATTAGCAAATTATCTTGAAATCAATAGCAAATTAGGAATATATTGTTATGGTGTAGGGGTGTATTTTTGTTCGTATCAGATATACATCATTATAATAGCATGTTGGTATTGGTTTTTTATTAATAGTTCAAATATGGTATTTGTTATGTTTTTAAAATTGTTAGCTTCTAACGTGATAATTTTCTTTTTTGTTTTAGCAGGTGATAACGACTGTAATCGCGAGGCTAGGTCAAAGCGATAGGCATAATGTTAATGTAGCTGAATGCGCTACAGCAAGTCCACCTTTGCAAGCTTCTATTATTGAGCGATATGTGAGGATGGACCACACAATATTGATGTCATAGTAATGAATATTGTCTAGGTTTAATTACACGTGCTAACATTCTTTAATTATTATTTACATTGAACTGTTGTGATAAAATTATTCAGTCGGTTTTAGCAAATTATTATTCCAATAATAGCATGACGTGAATGTTTAAATAGCACAATTTTCATTCTTTAATATATAGTTGTTATGTTCTTTATAATAAACTAATGATACATGACATTCATTTTAAGTACAGACTAATATTTTTTGGATAACAAACTAAAATTTTCTTACGTACGAACATCCTAGTTCTTGAAAATCATATTGAAACCAGTTAAAAAAATGACCATATTATCAATAGTTAAATGAATTATGTTTTCTGATAAAAGTATTATCGATGTGCTTTTAACACATATAATAAGCTAATTATATCAAACAAATTTGCTAAAATTAGTATATACGAGCATTTATTAATGTAGTCGAAAAATAAAATTACTAGTTGCCTCACGCATGAAAACTTAGTTACAAATAACAATTTTTAAAATTCTCCAATTTGTCATATCAGATTATTATTCATTTCCTATCAAATCATTCAATCGACTCATTATCCACTTAAACTATAATGCATGTGACATGTGATATAACGAGAAAATTGTAAAAATCTGATCGCATAAAATCTGCTAATCCATGTACAAATATGGGTTAATTCATGATAAATGAGTTGCTAACAATAACAAAACGTAACAATGTTCATGCATTGATGTTGGAAAAAAATAATTAAAAATAAAAGATAACATCAAAAAGAGACCATCCTATCATCAAAATAAAAAATAAAATATATATTTTCACAATAAATATTACCGATATGCTATTAACATATGAATAATTTCCTAATTATGCAAAATAAATTTGCTACACGTCATACATACGAGTTCCTACCGGATTCCACCCATATCACTACGCATACAAAGAAATATTAACAGATTACAAATACTTGTATCTTGCATAATCAGACAACAACCGGCGTAATGCTAATATAAGATGGAGTAATTAAGAAATTGTGAAAAAAAATCTTATTTTACACACAACAATTCATGGCATTTTAACTTTTTTTCTTTTTTTTTTCTAACTTGAAAACTTCAACAACCAAATACGAAAAAGCATGTATCGTCTATACTAAATATGAAATGTCCATTTTATGCAAACATCTCACTATCATGCAAAGCACATTGAAACCAATTTAAAAAATCAAATTTTCACATAAAAATATTACGGATTTGCTATTAACAACACTATAGTTTGCTAATTCCGAATAAAAAATGTGCTAAACGTCAGACATACGCGTCCCTACCAGGTTTTGCCCATATTCCTACTCATACAAAGCACATTCTTTGAAAACATCCACAACCAAATATGGAAAAACATCTATCATCTATAATAAATATGAAATACCCATTCTTTGAAAACATCTCACTATCATGCAAAGCAAATTGAAACCAAATTAAAAACAAATTCGAGTTTTCACATAAAAATATACCGAGTTGCTATTAACAACTCTAGAATTTGCTAATTCCACATAAAAAATTTGCTAAACGTCACACATACGCATCCCTACAAGATTCCACAAATATCTCTGCACCATTAATGGAGAACATAATACTTGTATCTTCCATAATCAAACGAAACCTGCAGTGAGACCGATGAAATCCAACAACTCCTTAAACTGTAACAGATCCAATCAATAAGAATTTTGAACAGATTTATGATTAATTAAAATATGAAACACCGATAGATACAACTCTGTAGAAAAAAGAGTTTAATCTATCGTCCAAAAAATTAAAAAAAAAACGTCCAATCTAAAAAAAAAAAACCGCTCAATATAATCCCACTATATATGGAACAGATATATTTACCGCATATAATTGATATCCAATACAATGACATATATACCCTTAACTTAATATAACTCTTAAGATATTGCATTTTTTACCCCATTTTTTTGAGATTGATATGAGCCTTAGAAAATTATTGATCCAACGCTCCATATTGGTTCCTAGTTCCTATACAGGGTATTGGTTCTCATTTGATCTCTATACTATATATATATATATATAACTAAGTATAATACACAATTATTACCATATATGCTTTAATATATTGCACAAAAATAATTTAAACCTTAATTATCTTCTTAACACTTATGCAATAAATACGTTAATACAAATAACAAACAAATTAAAGGATGGATTGATATAAAATTGTCCACAGTTTTTTTTTCTTTAATCATACATGAAATACTAAATTATGCATAAAATCAAAGAATTTTGTTTGGTGTCTTAATTAGACCTAGAATCAAATCAAAATTTCAGAAAAAGAAATCAAATAAAAATAATTGGCCTTCTTGGACCTTGTGAAAAAATAAAATAAAATTATTTGCACCAAAAAGCGTATTAAAATTTTATTTAAAGTGAATCTAGCAAATATATTATAATTTTTAACAAGGAAAAGAAACAACAATTAAATCCTGGAGATGAAAATTGAGAAGACATATTTTTTAATTTTTAAAATATATGTTAAATTACTAAAATATCCATAATAAAATTTTAAAATTGAGGAGGGCAATCCCCAAGCCCTAACCTCCTCAGCTTCTGCTCATCACGAATGGTCTTGATAAGAATTGCATTCAAAATATCCGATCCCAAAATATACTACACCACTATGCCACTTATGTGCATGGACAGATCTCGGGGGAAAGGGGTGTTTTTTTCTCATTCCACTGATCTCTCTCTCTCTCTCTCTGGTTTATATAGGAACCCAATCTCTCCATGAGACTCTAGGTGGCAAAGTTTTAGATCTAGTGATCATAATTTTGTCAAAATTTTAGTCAAAGTAAGGTGGCAAACTTGTAATATTTGAGAACTTAATGAAGGCGGGGTTATTTTCATAATTTAGAAATTAGGTTATGTTTTTTCGGATTATGGGCCCAATTCCCGGAATTAAATAAACAACACTTTAAAACCTTTGTCTTTTCTGGCGTTGAATTAATATGCTAACATGAGGGATTTATATTGCTAACATCAAGAGATTCTGTTACTAACATGATGTAGACTCATATTGCTAACTTGACAAGATCATAATATTAAATTTACACGTATTAAACACCACACATATAACATTGGACCACATTTAACATAATATTGTGTAACATGTGCAACATCATTCATACATACAACATATTGTTAATATGTTAGAAATATACACACTGCTAATATTTGACTAATAATTTGTTAATATGTTAGTAACATATTGCTAATATGTGAATAATGATATGCTAGTATGACCTAAATTTTCAAATATTACAAGTTTTCAAAATAATATTAAGTATTGATAAAGTTATAATTCTTTATGAACTTAACTATATATAGCTCGTACTTTAACTATTTTCTCTAGAAAGCAACTGTAGTAGAACCTTATATTTTGTTGTGATTTGGGAGATTGGTATATTAATTGTGGTTTAATGGAAATTTCCTTGTATTTTCTGTAATAAAGATGGAATCTTGATGTGGAGAAATTGGGGAAATATATTAGAGAAAAGGGGAGAAAGTCGAGAGAAAGATATGGAGGAAAATGACCAATTCATTTCTTACTTAATTCTTGTACAAGATCCCTTTATATAGTCTAGGGTTACAATACTTTTTAAACCCTAAAAGCAACCTTAGGCTAGGAAAACTAAGATATAAGGTAGATAATATACTTAATAGCATTGGGCCTGACAAGTGGCCTCTTTTGGAAATTAAATAAAAGCTTCAACATTGCGGCCCAATACATGATTTAATTCCCCGCATCTATAGCTGAACCCAACCTGGGAATTGGGGATCCCCTCTTTGTCAAAATGCCAATTTCAGAATTGAAATCAAGACTCTTCTTTTCCCTTTCTTCACAAACCCTAGCCCCAATTCCATTAAATTTCGCCATGTCCGTGACATTACCGCCCTCATTGCGAGATCCTTGTCCACAAGGATCGGTCTTGACTCCCAATTTAGCCACCCACTTCAAATCTTCCCATAATTGAAGTCCTCCAGTGTGATGTCCCTAGAGTACTAGACCCTGATTCACAGCCATATCACCATGGGAGACTACCCTCTTCGCCAGGATCTTAAGAGGTTCAAGAGTGAAAATTCCATCTTCATCGTGAGCTGGGGGTCTGCTGCTGGTACAATGGAGGGGCTTACCACCTTCTTCAACAAAGAG
The DNA here is from genome assembly GCA_026008535.1 of Perilla frutescens. Classification (NCBI taxonomy): domain Eukaryota; kingdom Viridiplantae; phylum Streptophyta; class Magnoliopsida; order Lamiales; family Lamiaceae; genus Perilla; species Perilla frutescens. The sequence goes on along the minus strand of BRKX01000010.1, from coordinate 43,480,261 downwards.
ACATGGAAGACTGGGTGTATGTTCATCCCTTCAGGTAATTTCAGACGGTACACCACTTTACCTATGCGTTCTAGAACTTGATAGGGCCCATAGTATCTTGAAGAGAGCTTACCATTTTTTCGGAGGGCTACTGAGCTCTGTCGGAAATGCTGCAGCTTTAGATAGACTAAATCACCCATCTCGAACTCTCTCTCAATTCTTTTAAGGTCTATGTACACCTTTATGCGGTTTTGGGCCGCTTGGAGGTTGGATTTCAATTCATCCATGAATTGTTTCCTTTTTTCCAGCATCTCCTTCACTTCTGTATTGTCAGTAGGGAAGTAGGATGGTAGGGAGTGTAAATGTGGGGGATACCCATATAGGGCCTGAAAAGGAGTGGACTTTAGGCTAGAATTATAATTTATGTTGTACCAAAACTCTGCCAAAGGCATCCCCTTAGCCCATTGCTTAGGGTATAGGTGCACCATGCTCCTCAAATATACCTTAAGACACTGATTTACCCTCTTAGTCTACCCATCAAATTGAGGGTGGTAGGCAGATGTCATGTCCAGGGAGGTTCCCATGAGTTTGAAAAGCTCATTCCAAAATATACTGGTAAATATTTTATCTCTGTCACTCACAATGCTGAGGGGCTGCCCATGTATCTTATAGATTATGTCTAGGAACACTTTAGCAATGGATTGGGCAGTGTATGGGTGGGCTATAGGAATGAAGTGGCCATATTTGGTGAGCCTGTCAACCACCACAAGTATGACATTTTTCTTGTAGGAATTAGGCAACCCTTCAATAAAATCCATAGACATGTGAGTCTATGCTTGGTTAGAAATCTGTAGTGGCTGCAATAGCCCTGGGTAGGGTCTCCTTATAGGTTTGTCCACCCCACATGTACTGCAGCTATTCACCCACTGTATAACCTCCTTCTTCATGAATGGACAATAGAATAACCTTTTTAGCCTGATGCAGGTATCATAGATTCCTGAGTGTCCTCCATAGGATGAGTTGCACATTTCATGCAGTAGCTTCTATCCGACTTCACTGCCACCTCCTACCACCATTCTTCCCTTATATCTAATTAAATCTCCAAACAGTTCATAGCATGGGTAAGCCTGAGGGTCCAATTCCTTGGCACTAATGATATTAGTGGCCCAGGTATCATCCTTATAACTGTCTATCACCTGCTGTACCCATATTAGAACTGCAGTGGTGATTGAGTAGCATACCTCTGTGAGGTCAGGTTTCCTGGATACGGCATCAGTAGCCTTCTTTTAGGCTTGCCTCTTGTAGTGAATCTCATAGTTTAACCCCAGGAGTTTGGTAATCCATTTCTGTTGCATATGTGTCATGATCTTCTGATCGAGCCAGTGTTTGAGTGATTGTTGATCAGTCTTGATGATGAACCTATGTCCCTGGAGGTAGTGTCTCTATTTCTGTATGGCCATCAACACAGCCAAAAACTCTTTTTCCTAGATTGTGAGTGCTTGTTTTTTGAGGCAGATAGCTTTACTCATGTAGGATAAGGGCCTGCTCCTCTGCATGAACACTGTACCTACCCCTCTACCACTGACATCTGTCTCTAATGTGAACGGCAGTGTAAAATCTGGGAGGGCTAGGACAGGGGTATTGACCATGGCTACTTTAAGGGCCTCAAAAGCCTTGGTAGCCTCTCATGTCTAATGGAAAGCCCCCTTCTTCAACAGGAAAGTGAGGGGCTTGGTGAGAATCCCATACCCTTTCACAAACTTCCTGTAATACCCAGTAAGCCCTAGGAACCCTCTTAACTGCTTGAGTATAGTGGGGACTGGCCATAACCATATCAGCCACTTTGGAGGGGTCTATTGACACCCCTTTTGCTGTAATGATGTGGCCTAAATACTCAATCTGTTCCTTGCCAAAATGGCATTTACTCCTTTTGGCATAAAGTTGATTTTGCCTTAACTGACCCAAAACCTCTCTTAGGTGTGTAATATGCTCACCCTAAGTGGGACTGTAAACTAGGATATCTTCAAAGACCAAAACTGACTTCCTTAAATAGGGCCTAAATATCTGATTCATCAAGGACTGGAATGTTGCTGGGGCATTACATAGTCCAAAGGGTATCACTAGGAATTCATAGTGACCATTGTGTGTACTGAAGGTTGTTAGGTACCTGTGCTCTAGCTTCATTAGGATTTGGAAATAACCAGACCTTAGATCTATTTTGGAGAAGTGTTTAACCCCTTGTAGCTCATCCAAAAGCTCATCAATAACAGGAATAGAGTAGTCATGTTTCACAGTCAGCCCATTGAGGTACCTATAGTCTACATATATCTTCAATGTCTCATCCTTTTTCTTTACCAATAAAATAGGAGAAGCAAATGGACTTCTACTGTTTTGAATCATACCAGCTTTCAGGAGTTCTTTAACAATTTTTTCAATTTATCATTTTGGTAATGTGAAACTCTATATGGATATCTATGTTTAGGAGCACTCCCTGGTTTCAGTTGAATCTGATGCTCTACCTCTCTACTGGGAGGTAAGCCCTTAGGTTCCTCAAACACATCTTGATACTCCTCCAGCAGTCCCTCCAGTGCCTTGTTCTCTTCCTGATGTACCTCTTTTAGTTTTACCATATACACCTCTTCAAGAGGATAGGGAATATGATGGTGGAGTAATTGGTATGGGGAATGTTTTGAGATCATGTGGCAATCACCCATGGAAGTGATAGCTTGCAGCTTAATCCTCTTTCCCATCCAACTCACTATGACTGTCATGTTGTCATAATCCAGCTCAATTGGGGGTACAAGCCTTTAACCAGTCATGATGAAGCCATGGAAGGCATTGAAGGACTTGAACCCGAGCTACAATTCAAAGGTCCAATGACGCGACTTCGAGTGAAGAAATTACAAGGATATTTTCAAGTGTTGATTCATAAGAAGTTCGAGGAATTAGAAGATGCAAAGTGCAGCCATATTTTAGTTAATTTATTAACTAATGAAGATCAAGATCATACCATGGAGAATATAACTTGAAGAGTTGAAGATGAAGATCCAAAGTGGACGTGTGCAAGTGTGAAGAAATCGGCCCTTGATTTATTTAATTAGGGGTTGAATTTTATCTAGACTATAATATTTATTTTATTTAATTTAAGACTATAGTGGATCAGATTTATTTAATATTTTGATGATAATTTTCGTTCATAATAGTATAGGATTGACTAGAATTGTATTTAAGGCAATTTCCAACCTTGAATAGAATTCTAGTTTAGGTATTTTTCTAGTATAGTTAGAAAACCTTTTTGGATCAGATTTTTAGGGCTTTTTATTCATTAATTTAGTGCATATTGATCCCTATAAATAGGGGAACTATGTTACTTTGATATTTTAGACATTATTGATTAAAATTGCTTTTGCATTCAATTTGCGTCTTAACCGTTTAAAGCTTTTGATTGTTTTCCTCGAAAATTATCATTCTTGAAGCCAAGAAAACTTTGAGTCTTAATTCCAAGGGAACGTTCCAATTCATACGAACAATTAGGTTGAACTCGCTACGAAAAACAACTTGGAAATTCATTTTCGTCTTACAAGATACATCGGGGATTAATCGGGTTGCAATTCACAATACCAAAATCATCCAGCCTTCATCAAACGACGTCCTACATCAACCATCCATGTCCGTGACACCTTCAAGCCACCAAGACCTGATTGTGTGTCGATCATAAGGGTTCGAACCCCATACATGTTCAAATCATTGTGTTTTCCCTCTATACCGTAAGTCCTTCGAACCATTATCATATCCTATCTTCTCTAGCCATTATTAACCCATAGTTCTCATCCCAAATCAGCCCTTTCTTGTTGGATTTGTGTTCCATTTTTGTGTCATCGTGTAGGTATCGTAATTAGGTTTAGACTTCTTTGTTTATTCGTTTGAGTTGTTGGTTTGTTTAATACAGTTCGTGTGTTTATTTAAGTCTTAAAGTAGGGTTGAATCCTTCCTTAGTTGGCGTGTTTCGATCTAGAAGTCTTCCGCACATTCTCGTATCCTATACAATTTGTTCGGGTTACATCAAGTCACTCCCTAGAATGAGGTCACACGTTTCAGTAGCTAATAACCTTGGTGAGTAGGTAAATTAGTGTCCTTGGATACTCCATTTGAACCCATTCACCCTAGAAGCACTCACCATTTTATGTCCATTGGCTACCTTGACCATTATAGGCTTAGCAGTCCCTAGCTTGCAATAGGTCAATTAGAATATGCAGTTTATGCTGAGTGTGTGTTGTCTTTTCCTTTATGAAGCTGAGTGTGCTTCATAGGTCAATTAGAATATGTAGTTTATGCTTTTCTACTTGGCCCAAGACTCACATGGTAGTGAAACTCCCTTCACCAAAGATTATATTTACTGCCATTTGTACCTCCTCCATTTCTGTTACTGGGTCTGGTGGCTCCACTGGATCCTCTTCTGTTGTCATAGATTGTAGATATGTCATCTCCTCTTTTTCTGTCATGATCATATGTGTCACTCTATTTTTTCACATGTGCCTTGTATTAAATGGTTCATCACAATTATAACATAGGCCTTTCTCCCTTCTAGCATTCATTTCAGCTGCTGTGAGAAGTTTAAAAAGGGGTCTTGTAGGATTGGACTGATTCTTGGGGTTATAATGGGTGCTTGAGTTCTCTCTTCTATCCCCTGTGGTCTGTATGGGTCTGAAACTCCCCTTGAACTTCTTGGTCATGGCTTCCAGGTTGTTAATTTGCTGCTAGCTTAGCTCAATAGCATTACTAAGAGTTTGGGGTTTGAACATTTGGACTAGTGATTGAATCTCTTCACCCAGCCCACTAATGAAGCTTGCTATAAAATAGTCTTCAGTGAAATGGTCCTTTTTCAATAGCAGCATACAAGCTTTTAGTTCCTCAAACCTTTCCACATAGTTTGTATAGGACCCCACATACCTAAGTTTGTTAAACTCTGCAATAACCTTGGTGTCCCTAATCTTCTCAAATCTAGCAGACACCACTTCTAGGAATTGCTCCTATGAGAGATCAATTTCATCTAAAGGCAAATTCTAGTACCACTTGGAAGCTTTCCCATCAAAGTGCATGGTAGCTAATGTAACCTTTTGGTCATCAGGTACATTAGTTACCATTCTAAAATAACTTTCACATTTTAGGATCCAAGCCCTAGGTTGTTCCCCATCAAACCTCGGGAAATCCAATTTTGGAAAGTGTGATGTAGAATTCTACATGTATCATGCCATTTCCTGGCAGGAATCACCTATTGTGGCCTAGGGTGACTACTCACACTTTGGATTCCAGGGTTTGGACTATCCAGAATAGACCCTTCAGTGTCCATGCTTTTCCCTTTGTCCATATTTGATAGTTGCATTTGAATGGAGCCTAAAGTGTTAGCCAAGTTATCAAACTTTCCATTAAGTCCTTGCATGAAATCTCTCATTTCATCATTAGTCTTGGTGATTTGCTCATGTATCTTCATTTCAGCTGAGTCCCTTTTCAAGGATTCGGCCTTTAATGCTTGATCTAATGATTTTTGTTGCTCTTGTAGCTCGCGCAGCCTAGTACCCTATGCCATCTTCAGAACCTGTTGCTCTGAAATACCAGATGTAGTAAAACCTTATATTTTGTTGTGATTTGGGAGATTTGTATATTAATTGTGGTTTAATGGATATTTCCTTGTATTTTCTGTAACAAAGATGGAATCTTGATATGGAGAAATGAGGGAAATATATTAGAGAAAGGGGGAGGAAGTCGAGAGAAAGATAGGGAGGAAAAGGACTAATTCATTTCTTACTCAATTCTGGTACAAGATCCCTTTAGCAACCTTAGGCAAGGAAAACTATGAAATAAGGTAGATAATGTACTTAAGAGCATTGGATATTAACTAAAAGCTTAAACATTGCGGCCCAATACATGATTTAATTCCCCGCGTCTATAGCTGAACCCGACCCGGGATTTGAGGATCCCCTCTTCGTCAAAATGCCAATTTCAGAATAGAAATCAAGACTCTTCTTTTCCCCTTCTTCACGAACCCTACCTAATTCCCTTCAATTCCGCCATGTCCATGACAACAACTTAAGATTCAAAGGTGTGCATAAAAAATTTCATGTTAGCAACATAAACAATAGATATAAGCAATATTGTGATATCATATTAGCAATATCTGACAGTTACGAGTTTAATATATGTGAAAAAAAGTTTTTTGTATTTTTCATCAATTTTTGCTCAAATAAACATATGCACTATGGATCTTAAATGAAAGAACTTGAAAAAATCTTTAATTTTATATATTTTTTGCGTAAATTGGATAAAAATGAGTAAGTTATGATTATTTAAAGTTTTTAAGAATTTTTTAAAAGATGATGACATCACTTTATAAAAAAAATCTCAAATTACCCCTTATATTTTAAATTTTACATATTTACAACTATGCCACCGCTTTTTTATCCGCCATGTCATCAAAATTCTTGAATTTGATTAGTTCCTAGGTTCTCACGGGGGGATTGGTTCCTATTTCAACCCACCCCTATATATATACTACAAGAAAATCGCATTTTAGAGACAGAACCTAACGACGGATACGTTTCATCATTAAATTATTTTCAGAATTTGTTTATTTAATAAAAAAAATATAATGACAAACCATATCCATCATTAACATTTCTGATTATTTAAATAATTTAAAAATAAAAATATAATAACAGACTACATTCGTCGTTAGATTTATACCGATTTAATTAATTAAAATATTTATATGTAACGATGGAATATGTCCGTCGTTAAGTTAATCCGATTGAATTAATTAAAATATTTATATTTAACGATGAAATATGTCCGTTATTAAGCATTTTATTTTTATTTTTTATTTTAAAATGCTAACGGCGGAGTCCGTCATTAGTTCTGTTGTTAAAAGTCGATATACAGACTGTTTTTCTTCCACTTTCTCATTTTATTTCTGAACCCTACTAACAAATCACCGCCTATTTCCTATCTCCCTTGTCGTGCCGTCGTCCGCGTTGCCCTAAGAGCACTGGTTCGAATTCACCGCTCCATTTAGTGGAGTCAATTTATTCTAACAGTGTCCTACAGTTATCTATTAAGAGGTTTAATTTCTAGAGATTTCAGTGATATGCCACATCCGTAGGGAAGAAGACCTATTGTCAATGCGCATGCCCATCACTTCTCAATTAAACCAGATTGATGAAGACCGTTTTAGATTTCTATATACTTTGGTATGAATCTCTCCCACTTAGTTATTTATACTTGAGGTTTTCATTTTATCCCATCAGAATGTAAGATCATCACATAAAATGATTAACATCCACAATATGCAAACATACAACATTATAAGTATAATAATTTAAACCAACTATCATGGCATATTTCTCATCTCACTGAACCAACTATCAAAGCATCTCACCAAACCCTAGCTCCTCTAGGGTTTCAGGACATGTCGAACAGGATGTCATCCTTCCTAGGTTGGGGTTGCTCCATTTTTCATCTTTGAGTCGATTTTCTTTCCTTATTCTATCTTGAATATCTATTCCGAAAGAAAAATTCTAATATATTTAGAATAACAAAGAAAAATAAAATTCAACTCAAACTTGATGATGATTTTCAAAAATCATCACTAAATCTAACAATTTATTTTTCCTATTACATTAAAACAAACCAGCATGTGGGCCAACCATACATTCAACATAAAATTAAATCATCACATAACAAATAATTAGAATGCCATGATATTTGGTAACTTCTGCAAATAAAACCATCTACAGATACAACTACCAAAATTGAATGTTAAACATAAAATATCACATGATATCCATACAAGTTACAATTTTCGAAATTTACCATTTAATCAAATTAAATATTTTCAAAAATTATACCAAGATAAAATTTGAAAATTAGTTAAAATTTTCCACCAAATAAAATCTTAAACTTTCGAAATTACTTAAGGAATAAATCTGGAAATTTTGATATTAATCAAAAATCTTTCCCAAATAAAGTTCCTTATTTTTTGAAAAATCACTGAATGATTAAATATGGAAATTTTGGTATTAATGAAAAATCTATTCCAAATAAAAACCATAGGTTTCAAAAATCCCAAAAAATAATAAATCTAGAAATTTTGATCTTAATCAAAAATCTATTCCAAATAAAATCCTTATTTTTGAAACCTATTTGGAATAGAAAAGCACTTATATGCACTAGGTGCACCATCAGACGCATTGACCAGATCAACGTGTTGACCAGTTAATGCCGAAAAGCGCGCATTGACCCGGTCAACTAAAAAAATGCTTCAAAAATAGTATCAACTGTAACATTAAAAAGTATCACTCAAAAGCACAAAAGTATCACCTATATCCTTAAAAAGTATCAGCCAAAATAAATAAATAAATAAAAACTCTCAAAATCAGTATCAACCGTAATACTAAAAAGTATCACTTAAAATTCAAAAGGTATCATCTGTATCCCTAAAAGTATCACCTATTTTAACATTTTTCTTTTTTTAATGGTTGACCGGGTAAATGCGCGTTGATCCACATTTGACCCGGTCAAATGCGTTGACCGTCTGATATAAGCTTATATGCATCTAGTGCACGCAAGTTTTTGCCTTTGGATTATAATTAGGTAACTTTTGATATCCATCAAAATTCCCTTATCCAATTATAATCTCCCATATTTTCAAAATATATCTAGGATTAGATATGGAAATTTTGATAACATCAAAAATCTATTCCGAATCCAATCCCAAATTACAAAAATTATGGATCAATTTAGGGAATTAATTGAACATCAAATTTTCGAATATTTGATCTCCAAATTAAATCTCAAATTTCAAAAATTACCCCAAGATAAAATTTGAAAATTAATAATAATTTTCTACTAAATTAAATCTTAGATTTTTGAAAATTGCCTTAGGATTAAATTTGGAAATTTTGAAATTAATCAAAAGAATCCTCCAAATTTAAAACCTAGATTTTCGTCCAACCCTAATTAATTAAATAATTTAGAATTTTGACATTAGTCAAATCCCTTTCCAAATTATATGATAGGTATCAAAATTACTAGAATAAAATATGGTAGTTTTGATCCTCTTCAAAAACTTACCAAATTTAAAATTTTATTTTAAAACCTATTTGTATCAATATTTGGTAACCTTTGATATACATAAAAAATTACCTTCTCCAATTTTAATACATCAAAATTTCAAAATTCTCTTTGGGATAGATATGGAAATTTTGATAATCATAAAAAATATATTCCAAATTCAATCCTAAAATTTCAAAAATACCAAAATAAAATTAGGGAATTTTTTGAACCCTAATTGTCGAAATTATGAACCGAAAAATCTAGAAATTTGAGGTTCATCAAATATCAATCATTTTCTTACTTCATGAGATCGAAAATTACGCGAAAAACATAAAATCAGATTTTCCGAATTCTATCAAAAAATTCCTCCAATTTTAAAACCAACATGGTCGAAATTTATAACCAATTAAATCTGAAAATTTAAACACATAAATTCACTTACAAATTTAATAATAGATTTCAAACACCACCTAGAATTAATTCTAGAACAGTGTCGATTCCTGCTCTGACACCAGTTGTTGGAATTTTTTTCAAATTGTACCCCCACAGGATCTAATCGGGTGCTCATTAATTCTATAACATGTAAATTATATTTGATGTGTGATATTAATTATTACAATTGTTGAATTAGCATGCAAGCAAATCGATTCTAACCTAAGAGGAGAGATAGAACTGATAAACCACTTACATCGCGTAGTAGGGTTACAGACGGAATTAAAGGTCTAATCCCATTATTGGAGACGAACACGATCAACACCTTCTCCTTAAAGGTGGTGTTCAAACCACTCCAAGCATGATATTCCACTCCTTAATCTTCTATTGTATTCTCAAACCTTGTTTAGATACAGGGTTGACTGCAGACTACTAAACTGAGGGAAGCCTAGGGACAAGTGAGCATGAGAGGGGCTGATTGTTAGGATTGTATACTGAAAGATTGTATTTGTATACTATTAACAATGGTTTTGACGATATAGATCAATTATTATTGCAGTCAGTGTTTGTGCATCTATTTATTGTGTTACACGTTTATATATGCATGTTTTCTTATACTTGCATTGTAGATGATATGGTATGGGTAAACATACGGTGAAGATCATATCATCAAGTTCCTTGCAAAGTATTAAAATGCTCGCAGTTCAGATGGTCCTGAACCAACCATTGAAGACTGTAGAATAATCTGAAAGTTAATTTATCTTGACTAACTGATTATTCTGATACACTGACGCGTATATTGAGGAGGATCACGACAGGATATTATTCTCTGGTCTGACCCTAAAGGGAGAGAATAAAGATCCACAGAGTTCGGGTTCTTTAGCCTTACATAGTGGCGAACATATGTGTGTTATGATTATTACTTTAATTTATCAATGGGTGAGATTCTTTATAGAGTCAATAATCTCGATATTTTGGGCAGTAACATATTCACACATGATGGGTTGTGCACTGTGTTTGGTCACCATGTCCTGATGCGCCAGGTTGATGATGTCACCTCGAGTAAACACAAGTACATGTGAAACCCTGCGGGTGGAATTTATTTCGTACATGTTAAAGCTTGTGTGGTACTGCTCTAGGAATGGAAGAATTAATTAATTATAGCTGTCAGAGCTTACATAATTAATTAATGGACCTTATATCTTAAACATGGGGAATGGCTGAGCTAAAGAAGAATGCATTGAATAAAATGTATTAAATTGGTAGGTCAGTGTTATTTCTTTAGTGGAATAAAAATAACACTTAATTTATTTAATTATATCCTAGGTATTAGATATTAGATATTAAATAAATTAGTGGGCCAAATTTGAAAATTTAAAAGCATAAATTCATATACAAATTTAATAATAAATTTCAAACATTACCTAGAATTAATTCTAGAACAGTGCCGATTTCTGCTCTGACACCAGTTGTTGGTATTTTTTTTTAATTGTACCCCCACAGGATCTAATCGGATGATCATTAATTCTGTAACATGTAAATCATATTTTATGTGTAATATTAATTATTACCAATATTGAATTATCATTCAAGTAAATCGATTCTAACGCAGGAGGAGAGATAAAATTGATAAAGCACTTACATCGCGTAGTAGGGTTACAGACGGGATTAAAGGTCTAATCCCGTTGTTGGAGATGAACATGATCAACACCTTCTCCTCCAAGGTGGTGTTCAAACCTCTCCAAGCATGATATTCCGCTCCTTAATCTTCTGTTGTATTCTCAAACCTTGTTTAGATGCAGGGTGGGCTGCAGACTACTAAACTATGTGGGAATCCTAGGGACAAGTAAGCACGAGAGGGGCTATTTGTTAGGATTGTATACTGAAAGCTTGTCCTTGTATACTATTAAGAATGGTTTTGACGATATAGATCGATTATTATTGTAGTCACTATTTGTGCATCTATTTATTGTTTTACATGTTTATATATGCATGTTATCTTATACTTGCATTGTAGATGATATGGTGTGGGTAAATATACGGTGAAGATCATATCATCGGATTCCTTGCAAAGTATTAAAAGGCTCGCAGTTCAGATGGTCCTGAACCAACCATTCAAGACTGTAGAATAATATGAAAGTTAGTTTATCTTGACTAACTGATATTTTTGATACACTGACGCGTGTATTGAGGAGGATCATGATAGGATACTATTCTCTGGTTTGACCCTAAAGAAAGAGAATAAAGATCCACAGAGTTCGGGTTCTTAAGTCTTGCACAGTGCGAACATATGTGTGTTATGATTACTGCTTTGATTTATCAATGGGTGAGATTCTTGATAGAGTCAATAATCTTGATATTTTAGGCAGTAACATATTCACACATGAATGGTCATGCACTGTGTTTGGTCACCATGTCCTGATGCGACAGGTTGATGATGTCCCCTTGAGTAAACACAAGTACATGTGAAACCCTGCAGGTGGAATTTATTCCGTACATGGTAAAGCTTGTGTGGTACTGTTCTAGGACTGGAAGAATTAATTAATTATAATTGCCAGAGCTTACATAATTAATTAATGGACATTATATCTTAAACATAGGGAATGACTGAGCTAATGAAGAATGCATTGAATAAAATTTATTAAATTTGGTAGGTCAGTGTTATTTCTTTAGTGGAATAAAAATAACACTTAATTTATTTAATTATGTCCTAGGTATTAGATATTAGATATTAAATAAATTAGTGGGCCAATTTAATATTCTTCTAGATCCCTACTGTAGCCCAAATAATACCTTAATGGACTGAAAGGAATGGAACAAGAGGAGAGGCCCAACCCGTTAGGGTTGGTAGACAGTACAGGCCTCTCTCTCTCTATTAATTAGAGAATGAAGAGGCGTGTAAGAAGATACACACGCAGCCGCTCTCTCTCTCATATTGCTCTCTTGTTTCCCTTAGCTTGTAGCCCACTCTACATCTAAACGGGTATAGCAAATACAGTAGAAGATCGAGGAGTGTCACTGCAGCCTAAAAGGCATTGAGTATAGTGAGGAAGAAGGCCATTCGATTGTTTCTTCTACAGCAACGAGATTAATTAGACCTATAATCTCGTCGTCAACCCTACTTGTTGTGTAAGTGGATCTGTCGTATTAATTTTTCCGCTGCAATTAATTCGACTGTCATACATTATATGTTCAACTTGTTTTATTTGCATCACAACATAAAATCATGATTTGCATGCACCATTAGAATTATAGATTATCTGATTAGATCTTGTGGAGCGTAATTCGAAAAAACTCCAACAACTGGTATCAGAGCAGGTATCGGTATTAATCTAGGATTAATTCTAGCTAATTGGTTTGAAAATTTCATTAAATTTATTGGTAAATTTATGAGCTTAAATTTTCAAATTTAATGATGTTAATTTTCGAGCATGTTACAATTAGAATTTTGATGTTAGATTCGAAATTCTTATTTTAAATTGCATGTCATTTTTCACCTAGCATGAATATTAATTTGGAGTGGTTCTTGATATTCTTCATAATTACCAGATTTTTATTCATGTAATTTTCAAAAATTTTGTTTTACAATTTTCGAAAATTGTATGATAACTATATATCCCTTAATTTGTTCCAATTATTTTCGGATGTTTGGTGTAGGATTTGGAATAGATTTTTGATGTTATCAAAATTTTCATATCCTATACTAAGTGGGATTTGAAAATTTGGAAGATTAAAATTGGTATATGATAATTTTTTGTGTCTATCAAAAGTTGCCTTATTTTAATCAAAGTTGGATCCAAAATAGAATTTTAATTATGGTATATGTTTGAAGAGTATCAAAACTACCTTGATTTTAATTCTTGTAATTCTGGTACTTTATAATATAATTTGGATAGTATTTTGACTTGTATCAAAATTCCAAATTAATTAATTAATTAGGGGGGCGAAAATATTAGGGTTTAAAATTGGAGGATTAATTTTTGACTATGGTCGAAAATTCCCAGATTTAATTCCCTAATGTGTGTTGAAAATTTAAGGTGTAATTTGGTGGATAATTGTGATCAATTTCTAAATTGTATCTTATGGTAATTTTCGGTACTCTCAAGATATACTTTGGTGGATAATTTTTAATTAATTTTCAAAATTAATCTTAAGTGATAAATTCGAATATTAATAGTTTATTTGGTAGACAATTATGGCTAATTTCCAAATATGAGATCTTTTGGATATATTAAAATTATTTGATTTAATTTGGTGGATAGTTATCGATTAATTTCCAAATTAATCAAGGGGTAATTTTTGAAAATATTTAATTAAATTAAAGAGGTGTTTTTTGAAAATTATGGCATGCATAGATATCATGTGCTATTTTATGGGTAACATTTAATTGTGATAGTTGTATCTGTAGATGTTTTGTTTTGCAGGTGACACCAACTATCATGGCATTTAATTTTATGTTATGTGATGTTTAATTATTGTTGAATGTATGGTTGAACGTATATTGGTTTGGCTACGAGGTTTTTAATCCATGGATTAGGTCTAGTCATTTTATTTATTACGTTGTTTTAATGTAATAGGAAAATAAAATGTTCGAGTATTTTTTAGTTGTATTTTATTTTCCTTTATGATTCTAGTTTAGAATATAGAATAGGGGAAGGAGATCAACTCAAAGATGGAAAATGGAGCAGCTTTGAAAAGGAAGGGTATCCCGAACACGTCTCGAAACTCTAAAGGAGCTAGGGTTTCGGCGAGGCGCATGAGAGGCGGCGACAGTGGGGTTTTGGGTTTCCAAAGAGCTGATTTTGCAAGTCTATCTCATTAACAATATGAGATATAAGCCATGATAGTTGGTCCTACATATTATGCTTATTCTGTTTTATAACATGTAATGGTTATTTATCATTTTATGTGGTTTATATAGCATGTTTAAATGGGATAAAATGAAACCTCAAGTTTAAATAACTAAGTGGGAGAGATACATACCAAAGTATGTGGAAATCTCAAAACGGTCTCCATTAATCTAGTTTAATTGAAAAGTAATGGGCGGCCTCCCTACAGAGGAGTCATATTACTGGATTCCCTAGAAATTAAACTTCCTAACGGATAACTGTAGAACATTATTAGAACTAATCGGCCCTGCTACCAGGGAGTTGAAATTCAAAATAATGGTCTTGGAGTGAGGATAATGGTAAGCACACTTAGATGTAATTTATTAATAAACGTCCACCCTAAGTGGCTTATTAATTAGATGATTACATGACCAGGTTTTATCCGACTATTAATTTACTTGTCATAAGGAAATTTGATTGGTGGTAAATTAAAGTTAGGTTTTAACCTGCTTAAAAATGAAATTTATAAACGTCCACCCTACGTGACTTGTATGAAATGTTTTTAAGATGTCGGTGGATATGCATATAATTTCTTTTGAGGATTTCAAATTATATGTGTTTTTTATCCTAAAGTTTTTTACTATGTTGCATGTTTATTTTCAGTTATTCTATATCATCATGGAACTCTCAAACCTGTCATTGATTCTCAAAGAAAATAAGCTAGTTGGTGAAAACTATAAACATTGGATAAGAAATCTGAACATTGTCCTTACTGCTAAGAATTTCAAATTTGTACTTGATGAGGAATGTCCACCTGAGCCAGATGAGAATTCTAGTGAAGAGCAAAAGGTTGCTTATAGTAAGTGGGTTAGAGCTGATGAGATGGCACGTTGCTACATGCTTGTCTCTATGTCAAATGTGTTGCAACACCAACATCAGTCTATGAAAACCACTTATGATATAATGTTCAACCTTAAGGACCTCTTCGGATACCAGAATCGGTCAGCTCAACATTTGGCTATGAGAAATTTGATGAGCACTAAGATGTCAGATTCTATACCGATACGGGATCACGTTCTCCAGATGATGGGCTTCTTGTCGGAGATCGAGACCCTAGGTGGAAAGTTGGATGGCTAGTCCCAAATCCACATTGTGTTTCACAGTCTGTCTGCGAGGTTTGAGCAGTTCAGGCTAAACTTCAATATGATAAAGAAGGATGTTACTTTATCAGAACTGTTTATGGATCTTCAGGCAGCCAAGCATCTCCAAAAGGAAAGCTCGGAGGCGCACCTAGCTAGGGCGTCTTCTTTTGGTGTTAAGAAGAAGAGAACACTTTGTCTTCTCTCTAGGCGTTTCTCATAAATTTTTGTTTGTTCCATTTTGATTTCGCAGATTTTGTCCTTTGATTGCATGTTTATGGATTTGTTCTTTGTGTTTTTTCTTCTTTGTGCGTGAGTTTGTTTGTTTAATCCGTGTCTCTTTTCTTCTATGGTTTTTTTTTCATTGAGTTCATCTCATGTTCTTCTTTGTTCATCGTTGATTGTGGTTTTGTTCTTCGTGTTCTTGGCGGTGTCCTTGCGTTCCCCGCCTCATGGCGAATCATCCTCAAGAATCTGAGGTTCGTCATTTTGGTCCAAGTCATCCTGCTTTGGTGCCGGTGGGAAATAGAGATCCTTTGAAATTTTCTATAAAATCCACGAAGAGGGAGACGAGGAAAGGGAAGAGGAGGTTGAAGAGAAAATCAAAGAAAGGAAATTCTTGTGATAATGCTCCGTCGTCGATGGATAGTGGTGGTGAGGACATTGACTTAAAGGGAAATGAAGATAATGTAGAGAATTCTGCGCAGAATGTTGTATTTTATGATACTAAGCCGCTGCAGGTGCTTGAATCGGATAATAAATCATTTGTCTTTATGTCGGATGGAAATAGGGAAGGTTTGGTTCTAAATTCTGATGTGGGAGATGCGAGCAGTGTTGCTGGGGTTGATTCGAGTGATATGGATGAGGAAGAGCTGCGTCGTGAAAGGGAAGATGATGAACCGTTGTCGGAATTAGAGTTTAATCAATATATTGATGATGATCTATCCCCCAATTCTGATCGAAGGCTCATAATTCATTAAGAAGTTCCGCCTTTATTTCACAGAAGATTACCAGATTCTGTTGAAAATTCTGAGAGTATGTTGCCTAGTTCGAGCGAAGGAGGTCGCATTTTTTTACATGATTCTGGGGTTGATCGAAAAAGAATTGTGGAAGGTCTGGGAGATCATGTTATAATGTCTAGATTCAATGAATCCACTCCTTCGGATGGTGATAAGGAAAGTTGGTAGCTGCATGGAATGAAAGATATGCATCTCACAAAATCCGCATCGGTTTCAAACATTCCAAATATGGAACACGCGGCGCCGCACTCAGATATCCCTAGCCTGGCAAACCCTAGCTTTTTGCATGACCTTTCGAACCCATCCTCTACACCTTATTCCTCTGTCCGATCTATAGCATTGTACTCAGATACGCAACAATGTCCGACCTTTATGCACCATGTGTGTTGTGGTATCGCCTAGCCAGGGATTGCACAACTTTGTTTTCCTTACTCTTTCGGTCTCACAACACAGCTACTCAAGTAACAAAACCCAATTTACAAGAAAGTTTGCTAAGTAAACTATTACAGTTGATTACACAGCTTCAAAGATAGAACTCAAGGTTTGTTCAGCGATTTGACTGGCCTCAGAGATGTAGATCAAACGGATCTACAGTTCTTCGTCACAGGTTTAGGAACTGCAGGACTTCAGTGCTGCACACACAAAAATCACAATGGGTTAGTTTCAACACAATATAAGATAAACAAGAACAGATAATTGAATGTTCAGAAGTAGAGTGAATCGAAGAATCAATCGGTGGGAAAAGTGCCCTAGGCACAGTTGGCTCAGATATCCCACAGGCGGCTGCGCTGGCAACTCTGGCGACAAGAGATGCCCAGACTAAAGGAAAAGGGGAAGAGGAAGCGGCGGCTAGGGTTTGAAGGGGGCGGCGATGATCGATCTTTTCTCCCTCAACAGAAGCTTCTCCCAACACTCATATGCCCAACAGGAATCACAACTCAAGATTCTGGCAAGAGAAACCGTGGGAGCAAGCTGAGGAGATCCAGAAAGAGAGAGAAGAGAGGCTAGATAGATCTGTGTTGTGAGGCGTACCAGAGAAGCGGATCCATCTCTAGGTTATAGAGGATTCTAGAGCATCGAAAAATAGCAACAGTAAAGATGCTTAGTTAATAGGGAGATGGACCGTCGGGTAGGGTTAGGGGTTTAGGGTCTTGGGCCGGGTTGGTAATTTAATTAGGAACTGGGCCGAAATAGCAATTGGGCCAACTCCAACATTTCTACCTTTGGCCCTATTGGTATTTCCTGTCACCAAGGAGTTACCTGCCAAAACAAAACAAGGAATACATTGCCTTTTATTTTTACTCTTAAGTTTATCACAGAGACAGACTAAGAGAGGGTGGAAGGAACACTATGCGTATTCAATCCAGTCTCAACACAAGAGACCAACCCAAATTTGTAGATTTAAGTCTCAGGTCTCACAAAGTCATTGACCATCATTTGACTTGAATCAACCTAGCTTTTTTACCAAAAAGGGGAAAAATAACCATGTGTGTACACTGCCCAAGGGGCTCGGTTGTTACCCTGAATTCAGTTCAAGATAACTCAAAACATCTATAACTATGTTTCAACCTAAGTCCATATTCAAGGACTTTTTACAGGCTTCCAGCTTTGCAACTGGTAGGCACTTAGTGCCCATGTCTGCAGGGTTGAATTCAGATAGGATCTTATCCAATAATACTTCTTCTTTCTCTATTATGTCTCTTATGAAATGATACCTTACATCAATATGTTTTGTTCTATCATGAAAAACAGGGTTCTTACAAAGTTGGATAGCAGATTGACTATCAGAAAAAAGCAATGGTTTATCATCGATGAACTTAATTTCTGTTAACACACCATTTAACCATATAGCTTCTTTTACAGCTTCTATAGCTGCAATGTACTCAGACTCTGTGGAGGACAAGGCAACTATACTCTGTAACTGTGATTTCCAACTTATACATGAACCACATAAAGTGAACACATATGATGTTGTAGACTTTCTCTGATCCCTATCATTGGCATAGTTAGAATCTACATAGCCAATGCATTTGACACCTTCAAAATACTTTGAAAAAATTAGACCTTGGGTAGCTGTAGATTTAAGATATCTAAGCAACCACTTAAGAGCTTCCCAATGGGGCAGCCCAGGATTTTCCATATACCTACTTAAACAGGACACAACATAGGCTATATCAGGCCTAGTACTGATCATGAGGTACATAACAGATCCCAATGCATTAGCATAGGGAACTCCAGACATATTACTTAAGTCAGTGTCACTTCTGGGACACTGATCTTTACTCAATTGAAAATGAGATACAAGTGGGACATTCACAAGTTTACACAAATCCATATCAAATTTTTTAAGCACCTGTTCAACATAAGAAGTTTGATGAAGTTTTAGTGTGTGTGTGTGCTTCTATCTCTGTCTATATTCATACCTAGGATTTTCCTTGCATTCCCCAAATCTTTCATGTTGAAGTTTTCACTCAGGCAGATTTGAACATGCTTCAAGGTTTTCAGGCAGGGGCTTATCAGAACCATATCATCAACATAAAGCAGTAAGAACATAGGCACAGTAGATTTCATGTAATACAAACAGTGATCAAATTGACTTCTAGAAAAGTTCAAGTTTTTCATGCATGTATCAAACTTAAGATTCCATTGTCTAGGAGATTGTTTTAATCCATACAGAGATTTTTTAAGCAAACAAACATGACCTGGATTAGATTTATCTTCAAAACCTTCAGGTTGTTTCATATAGATATTGTTTTCTAATTCACCATGCAAGAAGGCAGTAGTTACATCCATTTATTTTAATTCCCAGTCAAAGTGAGCAGTCAGGGCAAGCATAATCCTAACAGTAGTGAATTTAACCACAGGAGCAAAGATTTCAGTATAGTCTATGCCTTCTTTTTGGGTAAAACCCTTAGCAATAAGCATTTCCTTGTATCTTACATGATCTACCTCCTGTTTTAATTTAAATAGCCACATACATTCAACAAGGGAGCAAGCTTCAGGTTTTTTCACAAGAACCCAAGTTTTATTTTCTGTTAGAGAGTTCATTTCATTCTTCATAGCTTATTTCCATTTATCAGATTCAGCACAAGTTATAGCTTCCTTGTATGTTTTTGGTTCAGAAGAATCAACATTATTGAACACATTGAAAGCGTACATTGATAAATTACATCCATCATATCTAGTGGGAGCTTTAATTGTTCTCCTAGGCCTATCTCTTGACAGCTTATAGTTATCAAGGTTTATTTGTTCAGGTTCATGCTCATTGGTTTGTTCTTGCTCAGATTCAGATTCAGACACATTCATATGCTCATGCTTATCAGATTCAGAATCATGATTAGATGCAGAATCAGAGGGAGAAATGCTATCATGCACATGCGTATGATTATTTAACTCAGGGAACTCTGGTGGGGGAGGGTCCACCTTAGACAAAACAGGGAAAAACACAGGAGTTTCAAGTTTCTCCACCTCACAAGGAGCAGCAGATTGTGAGGTTTCAAATAAGAAGGGAAAGTCTGATTCATTAAATGTCACATCTCTACTGATACAAGTTTTAAATCCAGGCAGAGTTTTATCCCATAGTCTATACCCTTTTACACCATCAGGGTATCCTAGAAATATGCATTTCCTAGATCTAGGTTCAATTTTACTGAGCTTTTGATGAACATATGCACTGCAACCAAACACTCTTAAATTTGACAGGCATATAGGTTTGTTATAGAATACAGACTCAAGGAGCTTGCCATTTAAAGGGACAGAAGGGGATCTATTAACCAAATAACAAGAAGTCATAAGGGCTTCTCCCCAAAATTTTTCTCCAAGGCCTGAACCAGCCAAGAGGCTTCTAACTCTCTCTAAGAGAGTTTTGTTCATCCTTTCAATAACCCCATTTTGCTGGGGGTTGTAAGGCACAGATTTGTGCCTTCTGATCCCAAGATCAGTGCACCAGTTATCCATAAGTTGATTACAAAACTCTAGACCATTGTCTGTTCTTATGCATTTGATGCTTTTATTAGTTTGGTTTTGAATTGCAATAGACCATTTAGAAAAATTTTCAAAGACTTCAGATTTATTTTTCATTAAAAACACCCAAGTTTTCCTTGAAAAGTCATCAATTATGGATAAGAAAAACACATTGCCACCATGGGTTGGGACCTTTGAAGGTCCCCACACATCTGCATGAATGTACTCAAGGATATCAGAACTCAATTGAGCTTTAGGATAAGGGCCAGATACAGGGAAAGGCAACTTGTGTTGCTTTCCCATCAAACAAGGTTCACAGAATGATATGCTGGTAACTTTATCATGTTTGAATGCACCAGTTTTTTTTAGGATTTCTAGTCCCTTATTACTCATATGCCCTAACCTTGCATGCCATAAAGATGTTTGATCATTTTGCACAATATTAGCAGTTTGAACAGGCATAGAATAAGCATGAACAGCATATAAGTCTCCTTTTCTAGGAGCATCAAAGCACAATTTTGAATTCATTCTGAATTGAAAACACTTATGGTTCACAGAACCAAATAGTTGTTGGTCAGCAAGCTTGGAGACAGATAATAGATTAAATTTTAACTTTGGAACATATCTGACATCATGGAGGGTAAACATGCTTTCATTTTCAAATTTAAGACACACATCACCCCTCCCAATTATCTCACATTGCTGACCATCAGCCAAAGCAACTGCTCCAGAATCAATAAGTTGCAAGTTCTGAAAAATGTGCTTGTGTGGTGTGACATGAAAGGTACAACCTGAATCTATAAGCCACTCAGATTCATGCACATTATCGGATATAGCATTTGTAAAATTTATGAATTGGAAATCAGAATGCACCATATATAATTCACCATTTTCATTATTATTATTCTCTGGGTGATCAAAATACATGACATTATTGGCTTGATTGTTCCCAAACCCCCTGCCCCTTTTTGGTTGTTTACATCTGTTTGAGTAATGCCCAGGCTTCCCACAATTCCAACAATTCTTTTTGGTTTTGAGGTCTGAGTTTTGGGGGAAGATTTGGTTTCTGGGAGGTTTAAACTCAGTGGAGGTAGGGAAAGGGCCTGAATTATGAGCTTGGTTATGATTTCTGGTGTGTTGGGAGTATATCTCACAAAGATTGTGGGTTCTGGTGTTGCTGGGAAGGCTATGAGCTTGGTTATATTCCCTCATATGTCTCTCAGCAGCAATGTTACTTGGGTTTTCTGGGTTAGGTCTAAAAGGCTTGTGATTGTTTCTATTGACATATAAGATATCATTTTGCAAGGGTTTGGACTGCAGCTTTTTTAATTCATTTTCTTTTGCCTTAAGCCCAGAAATAATCATATCACATATAACTTTAGCCCCCCCATATTTTAAGGCTGATTTAACTTCTGAAAACACATCAGGAATAGCACCAAGGAGGATCTGAGGAGCATATTTTTCAAGTGTATCATCCCCAGCAAGTTTTAGATCTTTCAGAAGTTTATTGAAATCATGCATGTTTGAATCAATATCTTTAGAGGGATCCATTTGAAAAGTCATTATTTGGTTTTGCAAAGAATAAGCAGACTCTTCAGATTTAGCCACAAACAAAGCAGTCAAGGCATCCCATGGATCTTTAGCACACCTATGATGTGAAACTTGTCTAACAACAACACTGCTTAAGTTTAGTAAAATTGTAGCTCTTGCACCAGCATTTAATTTAACTAGGGTTTTATCTGCTTCATTTTCATCAATTCTTTCAAATATAGCATTTTGCAGATTTTCTTTTGTCAAAATGCACTCAACCCTAGTTTGCCAATCACCAAAATCATCCTTTCCATTGAAAGGAACAACACTCAGATTATTCATTTTTCACAGAATTTCACAGAGAACACAGAAATTCACCAAAGACCAAATATTACCACAGGAATAACTGGATAAACACCCAAAAAACTTCAGAACAGGAGAAAACACTCCACAGACCCAAAGAAGGGTGCACAAGGGGAATCTAGCGCTGAGGCTATCACAGTTCTCAGCACAGATTGATCTGTGGAGCAGGGGTTCACTCAGGGCAATCCCAAAACCCTACTAGGCCACCAAAACAGACTTAGGAACACTAAGTCTTAAACTCAGCAACTCTGTAAACAGAGTTTTCAGATCAAATTCCTTCCAAGAATCGCAGCAATATAACTTTACCAGAAATTGTAGAAATTTCAGAACAGTAAATAGCAGAATATAAACAACAAATCAACCCAGAGACCCCCCTTTTTCAATTGAAAATCCTTTACCAAAATTAGCTATCGGGGCAACCCGCTTTGAGGAGACCCACAGGGGAATCGAGACGGTCCCGACCGTAAGCTAGAATTTTGAAGAAAAGCTTGGAATGCCAAAGGATAATCAGAGATGAGAGCGGAAGCAAGAAATTACAGGATTAATAAATACCACAAATAGGAGATTAGGGTTTAGGGTTAATACCAGAGCCGTCCCTCCCAGGCAGGGGAGGGGACGGACTTACTGTTTTTAGGAGCCCGACGGGGGCGAGAGAGGTGCGGCCCTTACCGGCGGCGGGGTGAGTGAGATGGAGATAAGGAGTGTGCCCCCGGCTAGACAAACCAGGCTCTGATACCACTGTTGTGGTATCGCCTAGCCAGGGATTGCACAACTTTGTTTTCCTTACTCTTTCGGTCTCACAACACAGCTACTCAAGTAGCAAGACCCAATTTACAAGAAAGTTTGCTAAGTAAACTATTACAGTTGATTACACAGCTTCAAAGATAGAACTCAAGGTTTGTTCAGCGATTTGACTGGCCTTAGAGATGTAGATCAAACGGATCTACAGTTCTTCGTCACAGGCTTAGGAACTGCAGGACTTCAGTGCTGTACACACAAGAATCACAATGGGTTAGTTTCAACACAATATAAGATAAACAAGAACAGATAATTGAATGTTCAGAAGTAGAGTGAATCGAAGAATCAATCGGTGGGAAAAGTGCCCTAGGCACAGTTGGCTCAGATTTCCCACAGGCGGCTGCGCTGGCAACTCCGGCGACAGGAGATGCCCAGACCAAAGGGGAAGGGGAAGAGGAAGCGGCGGCTAGGGTTTGAAGGGGGCGGCGATGATCGATCCTTTCTCCCTCAACAGAAGCTTCTCCCAACACTCATATGCCCAACAGGAATCACAACTCAAGATTCCGGCAAGAGAAACCGTGGGAGCGAGCTGAGGAGATCCAGAAAGAGAGAGAAGAGAGGCTAGATAGATCTGTGTTGTGAGGCGTACCAGAGAAACGGATCCATCTCTAGGTTATAGAGGATTCTAGAGCATCGAAAAATAGCAACAGTAAAGATGCTTAGTTAAGGCCGGGTTGGTAATTTAATTAGGAACTGGGCCGAAATAGCAATTGGGCCAACTCCAACAATGTGAATGTTGAGAATGACGCCTTGCTTGATAATTTTGAGACTCAGCCGACGTTGTCTTATAATTCGACTTATTTAAATTTTTTGCCAATTAATGATAGTCAGTCGGGTCTTGGGCTTCAGTTGACCGATTTTCCTCCTCTTCCTCACAAAAATAAAAACATTTCAGCCCATTACCCACCCCTTAAACCTTATCCTCAATCGAGCCCAAATTTAAAAAAAAATTCCCCTCCCCAGTGTGAAAATCCTTCTCGGCAACTTACGGGTGAAGGTGTACCTGTTGATAATGCTGTATATAATTTGCATGTATCGTCATCTATGAATGCTGGAGGTATTGACGCTGTCATGGAAGATAGGGTTGAGAATGTTTGGTTTCGGAAAAATGGAACTAATAGGACGTCCAGTTCTAGTCGGGCAAATGAAGTTCATGGGCATAATGGTGGTGTTGACGTGAATGATGTCAATTTGGGATTTTTGCAACCTTTACGTGCGCCACCTTTGCAAAATGGTCCTGTCCTTTTTAATCGATTAAAAATCAAAGACATAGGATCCGTCGAGGTCCGTGAAGGTACGCCGGTTAATTATTTCAATAAAAATGACAATAATTTACTTGCAGAGCCAATGGGTCTCGCTTTAGTTGGCAAATTCTCGCATACTATCCCTACATCCACGCAAATTCATAAAGTTCTACGAAACATTGATCTTGTCGGTAATTTGTCGTGCTATTTTTTGAATGCAAGGCATGTTCTAATTAGGCTCACGCATGACGTTGATTATGTGAAATTAATTCATGGTGCTAATGAGTTGCCATTGTGGTATGTTAATGGTTGTCCTATGCGGGTTTTTAAATGGACTCCTGGATTTAATCCTGCTTTTGAAACATCTATTTTTGCTATTTGGATCAGGTTACCTGGTTTACCGTTGCATCTATTTGATCATAATGCATTGTTCACAATAGGTTCGGTGTTTGGAACTCCTATTCAGATAGAATATGCTACGGCTAATAGGTCTAGAGGTTCATTTGCTAAAATATGTGTTGAGCTTGATCTTACTAAGTTGCACCCCTCATCTATTGTGTTGAATTTGGATGGTTGTGAACTAACCCAACGTGTGATTTTTGATAAAATGCCTCCATATTGTGTTGCATGTAAGCATATTGGCTATGTAAAAGATACATGTTTTGCAGTAGGTAATGGACGTCCTTCTCAATGTTCTACTAATGTCCGACAAGCTTCTTCCATGCCTAATCGATCTAATTGGAGATATAAGGGGAAGGGTAAGGAACAACAGCCTCATTGATCCTCTACTCAGCATAATAATGGTCAGAATGCTTCGTCAAGTGATAAAGATGGCTGGACCGTGGTTGACAAAAATAATAAAAAGAAAGTTGCCAGCGCTGTTGTTCAAGGGCGTAATTTGCCTGCGGGAAATCGGTTTGAGGTGTTGAAAGCGGCTGGATCGCTACCTATTGAATCACAACATGAGTTGGGCCCTCGAGAATATCTTCGGCGTGATGATGAGGCTTCTGAAAAATCTATGGCTGCTTTTAAAGCTTCCGTGAAGAGAAAGGATGCTTCTATTGAAAAGTCTCTATATAGTGATCATGTTGTTAATTTGGGGAATGAGGAAATTAGTGGGGAGCAACAAAATATGATATCATCTTCCACTTTGAGTTCTCGGCGTGCGTTCCAAGTAGGTAAAGTCAACATGCATGAGGGTTGTCATAATGATATGGTGGCAGATGGTTTGAAAAAAAGGGTTAGTGGATCAATGAGCCCATCTAGATTGGCGGTGGAAGATGGGTGTGTTACGAATAGAGCATGTGTATTTGATGAGTTTGGGGGTCGGCCAATTCATGGAAATTCCAGATTGTATGAGGACCGTGGGGTGAGTGGTGTGGATTCTCAATTGGCTAATAATTTTCATGAGACGGTTGATAGGTCCGAACCGCCAAAGGGGCTGATTAATGATGATCGTGAGGTCAGGTCGTTGGTGGCCGGATCATTTGATGCTGCGGATTGTAATGAGCCCAGCACTGATGCAGTCGCTTCTCCCATGCACACGTTTCCGGCTATGCATGGTCAAGACCAGGGGACTCTTTCGTCTCCCATGAAGTTATGATCATTTTTCCATGTCTGTGCAAATATTGATATGGAATGCACGAGGCTTAGGATCAAAGGCTAAGTGCAGTTATTTGTATAATTTGATCAGATTGCATCGTTTGTCTATTATGGTGATTATTGAGCCGAAAGTTCAGTTTGATTCGGATTTATTTGGGTGTATATTTGGTCTCAGTCTGATGGTGTCTAATGTTTCGAATCACATTTGGGTTTTTGCTGTTCATGGCTTTACTGTTTCAGTTGAGTTTAATTTTGCTCAGTTGCTTCATGTTCGGGTTGTGGGAACAGTTGAGGGATATTGCTCTGTTGATTGATGGTAGACCATGGTTGGTTGGAGGAGACTTCAACATCTTCCTGACTGATGAGGAGGTGGAGAATGGTACTTCTGATCGTCACAGAGAGAGGATGGACTTTGGTGATACTATCTCAAATTGCCAGTTGGTTGATTTGGGTTTTGATGGTACATGGTTTACTTGGGAGAGACCGGCTACAAGGCTTAGGGAGAGATTAGACAGGGTGCTGCTTGGAGAGTTCTGGACTTCTATTTTTACTGTGACTAGGGTGACTCATTTGGCGAGGCATACATCTGACCATGCTCCTCTTCTTGTTAGATGTCAGTTTCTTGCTGAGATTCCCAAGTCTGCATTCCATTTTCAGAACATGTGGGTCCGGCACCACACCTTTCGGGATACGGTTCAGGAGGAGTGGTCGGTTCTGACTGGTTTTGGCGGCATGATGAACCTGCAGTATAAGCTTAAGCGGGTGAAACAGCGGCTGAAGCAGTGGAACTGGGATGTCTTCGGTGATGTATTTGATCGTGTGAGACAGACGGATGAGGCTATGACTGTTGCTCAGACTGCCTATGATGCTTTTCCTTTCCCTGATACTCGTGCTGAGCTTAATTGTTGTGTGGCTCAATATGTGTTCAGGTCGAGGATGGAGGAGGATTTTTGGAGACAGAAGGGGGCGGTCAGATGGGTAGCTGAGGGTGAGAGGAATTCTCGTTTCTTTCAGGGATGGGTGAAGCAGAAGCGTTGTAAGTCGAGGATTCATGTGATTGAGGATGGTGGGCGTGTGATTGATGATGATGTGGAGATCAGGGCTTCGGCTGCTGGGTTGTTTCAGAGGCTTCTCACATCTGACATTCCATATTTAGGCGAGCCGGATTTTAATTGTCTTCAGGGGATCCCGGCTGAGATGGATACTGAGGGTTTGTGTGCTGTGCTGGGTATTGATGAGGTTCGGGCTGCTATTTTTAGTATCAGTGGTGACAGTACTCCAAGGCCGGATGGATTCAGCTCTTTGTTCTTTCAGCATTGTTGGGATCTTATGGCTGGTGATGTTGTAGGGGCGGTGGCGGATTTCTTTTCAGGTTCCCACATACCGCGCAGCTTCACTGCCACGACCATTGTTCTCCTACCTAAAAAGGAGAGGCCAGTTGGTTGGACAGATTTTCACCCTATATCTCTGTGCAACGTGACCAATAAAATCATCACAAAGATTCTGACTACCCGGTTGGCACCGTTCTTGCCTGCCGTGTTAGCTCCGAATCAGAGTGGCTTTGTCAAGGGTCGGTTGCTCAGCGATAATGTCCTACTTGCACAAGAGATGATTTGTGGCCTTCATCTTTGCGGTGAGGTCCCAAATATTGCTCTGAAGCTGGACATGGCGAAGGCATATGATCGCGTGCAGTGGCCTTTTCTTCTGGATGTTCTTCGGCATATGGGATTTCCCTCGATGTGGATTGATATGATCAGTAGGTGCATCAGAGATTGCTGGTTCTCAGTTCTTGTGAATGGGGCGCCGGCGGGTTTCTTTCCTTTATCTCGGGGTTTGAGATAGGGAGATCCTCTCTCTCCTTGTTTGTTTGTGTTGGCTGCGGATTATTTATCGAGGACTTTGGACCTTATGATTTGTGGGGACCCGGGCATGGTGTATAAGACGTTGAAATGGAGATTCTCTGTTTCTCATCTCTCGTATGCTGATGACATCATTATTTTCTCGAGAGCCTCGTCGGACTATTTGGGTAGGTTGATGGGGTGTCTTGATCATAATGTGGAGGTCTCGGGTCAGCTTGTGAACCGGGATAAGAGTAGCTTTTATATCACTGAGAAGTTTGCTCCAACCTGGCAGCAGCAGATTCAGGCGGTCTGTGGGTACCGGTGTGGCGCGTTGCCTTTCACTTATCTGGGTGTCCCGATCTACAGAGGCCATCTAAAGTGTTCCCTTTTCTTACCTCTTCGGCAACGGTTGAGTTCTAGGATCCATGGCTGGTCCCATCGGCGTCTTTCCTTTGGTGGTAGATTGGCTCTCATCAAGTGCAGTCTTGCCACTCTTCCTCTCCACATCTTCCAGGTGATGGATCCCCCCAAGGGGGTCCTTCATCAGCTTGAGCAGATGATCACCCGATTTTTCTGGGGATCAGTTGGGGAGCAGAGAAAGATGTATTGGATCAGTTGGGAGACTATCTGCTTGCCGGTGGCTGAGGCTGGCTTGGGTATTTGCCATTTTGATGATCTGGTCACAGCATTTGGTTGGAAGCTGTGGTGGAGGTTTAGGGCTCAGGATTCTCTTTGGGCCCGGTTTATGAGGTAGAAGTATTGTGGCCCACTTTATCCGGAGAGGGTGCCGTTGTGTAAATCTGATAGTATGGTGTGGAAGAGGCTTATCCGATTTTGTGCACAGGCTCAGGAGCATATCAGGTGGTCCTTGGGGGCTAGTCAGGTAAGCTTCTAGGATGATGTGTGGTTTGATGATGTGCCTTTATCTGCTTTATGTCCTGCTTCTGCTTTTGATCATCTTCATGTTGATTGGTATTTTGATGGTGAGTCTTGGTCTGTGCGCCGTTTGCTTGCTTTATGTGACCATTATGCTTTATCTGATAAGTTGATTGATTCGCTGAGCCGGACTTCTGTGATGTGGGGGGAGAGGGATAGCATGCGGTGGAATTTGACTTCTACCGGTGAGTTCTCTTTGACATCTGCATGGGATCATGTTAGGTACCAGCGGCCCGATCGGCCTCTTTTCGGGTCCATTTGGCATGATTGCATTACTCCCACCATTTCTGTTTTCCTCTGGCGTCTGTTATATGATAGAGTCCCTGTTGATATGCGTCTCCAGTCTCATCATTTTCATCTTGCTTCTCGTTGTCAGTGTTGTCGTGATCCGCAGGTTGAGTCCTTAGAGCATGTTTTTCTTTGGTCTGAGTCTGGGAAATCGATTTGGGCTTTTGTTGCATCTTGGTTTCATATCACTGCACCACTTGCACATATAGTTACACAGGCACTTGGGTTTTGGAGGGGGTTGTTCCCACGATCCTCTCCAAAGCACATCAGTTTTTTAATTTCGTGTCTTGCACTTTGGTTTATTTGGACGGAGAGGAACAGTCGCAAGCATCGCGGTGTTTCTTTTCTTATGTCTCATATTGTTTCTTTCCTTGTGTCTCATATTGTTTGGCAGGTTCAGCGCCACCTCCACCTTTTGGTTTCGGCCGGGAAGCTCCTTCCACAGCATTGGTTGGGCTACTACCCGCAGGTGCCTTTCATGCCCGTCGCAGATCCTGTTCCGAGATCTCTCCGGTCTCAAATGGTGTTGTGGCAACCTCCTGAGGTGCCGTGGGTAAAGCTCAACACGGTTAGGTTCTACTCGACTGATCTTCAGATGGCGGCAGGCGGTGGCGGATTGGTTCGTGACTACACAGGATCTTTTTTGGCAGGTTTCTGCACGCCCCTTCGGGCCGCATCGAGTTTTGATGCTGAGTTCCAGGCACTGCTTCATGGGCTGAGACTCGCTGTGCAATATTCAGATCACATCTGGCTTGAGATGGATGCTGCTTCAGTGGTGTCGGAGTTGCAGTCGGGCCAACCTAGTTCGGCTGTGACTCGGCACACGTTGACGTCCATTCATATGTTGTGCCGCGGATGACATGTTCGGTTCTCACACATTCATCGTGAGGGGAACTGGGCAGCTGATTTCTTGGCTGATAGGGGGGTTCTGACACCTACGCTTACCTTCTATAATCCAGGTTCTGCTCCTCGATATTTGCTTTCCATGGTGAGGATGGATCAGTTTGGTTATCCCAACTTTCGTTTTAGATATAGTTAGATGCTGATGTTCTACATTTGTGTTTTGTATTTGTTTCTTATTAGTTCTAGTTTGGGGTTGCAGTCAGTTTTTGGTTGTACTCCACGTTCTTTATTTCATATGGCTTTTGGAGTTAGCATCCGGTCTGTGGTTGCATCCTCTTTTAGTTGTTGCTTTGTTTTCAGTTCCAGTACTTGGTTAGGGGTGTGTTCACTTTTGGGACACATTCCACCTATGATTTTGTATGAGATGATTTGTGATTTATATACAGGCTGGGCATGGTGCCGAATGCCCCACCCCTATTAGGGGTGTTCATTAAAAAAAAAAAGAGATACGCACCTAAGAGAGCTGCAAAGGAGGCGCTTAAAGACCCTAAAGACAAGAAGGGCAAAGCAAAGGTACACTCGGAGGACTTCAAATTGAAGTTGAAGTGTTTCAAGTGCGGTCAGTAGGGACATTGGAAATCTGCTTGTCCTAACAAGAGGAAGAAGAAGGGTACATCTCACTCTTTAGTTATTGAAACATGTTTAGCTACTTGTTATACCCAGTCATGGGTAGTGGATACTGGAGCTACTGATCATGTTTGTATGTCCTTACAGGGGTTCCTGGTGAAAAAGGAGCTGAGTGAAGGTGAGATTACCGTCTACATGGGCAATTCCACAAAAGTGGCGGCTGTTGCAGTGGGAGACGTGTCTTTACATGTCAATAGTGATAAAGTTTTCATTTTAAAGGATTGTCTTTATGTGCCTGGTTTTAGGCGAAACTTGATTTCGATTTCTAAATTATTTTTGAATGGATATTCTGTTTCTTTTGATAGCAAGGTTGTTATCACAAGTGGAAAACATTTGATCTGTTCTGACACATTGAATGGATATCTTTATATACTTAACCCTATGCAAAACACTACATAAACATAATTATTGAATACATCGATCACAAACCTTATTAAGAGAAAAGAAACTTCTGAACTGAATCAAACCTATCATTGGCATCTTAGGCTTGGTCATATTAACCTTAAGAGAATTCAAAGGCTTATAAACGATGGACCATTATCATCATTGGTCTTGGAAATGTTTTCTTTGTATGAATCCTATTTGAAAGGTAAAATGACCAAGTGGCCCTTTCCTTATAAAGGAAATCGATCCAAAAAGGTGTTAGATTTGATTCACTTTCACTTATGTGGCCCTATGTCCGTTCAGGCTCGAGGAGGGTATGAGTACTTCATAACGTTCATTCATGATTACACAAGATATGGATACATTTACCTATTATGTAGCAAGTCTGAGTGTTTTGAGTTCTTCAAAACATTTAAGGCGGAAGTGGAGAAACAAACAGGCAAAAGTATCAAGACACTACAGTCTCATCATGGTGGTGAGTACCTCTCGACTGAATTTAAGGATTACTTAGCAGAGCATGGGATTACATCCCAGTTGACTGTGCCTAGCACTCCACAGCTTAATGGCGTAATGGAGAGGAGGAATAGAACCTTATTAGAGATGGTTAGATCGATGATGAGCTATTCAGAATTATCTGTTTCATTTTGGGGATATACCCTAGAAACTGCGGCCTATATATTGAACATGGTCCCTTGAAAGTCAGTTCCACACACGCCCCTAGAACTATATACTGGTCAGAAACCCAGTCTCGATCACGTTCAGGTATGGGACAGTCCAGCATACGTGCTAGATAAGGAAGCTGACAAACTGGCACCACGTTCTGAGGTAAGGCTATTTATTGGGTATCTGAAATGAACAAGAGGTGGTTTATTTTATAGTCCTAAGGATTAGAAGGTCATTGTCAGCACCAGTGTCCGATTCTTAGAAGAAGACTATGTAATAAATCACAAGCCTCAAAGTGAGATTGTTCTTGAGGAGCTTCGAGGTGGGAATGTAGATCTTACAGCACTTGTACAAGAAGAGAAACCACCAGTAACTACACAACGTGTCATGGAAGTACGGAAAATGTCTCGTCACAGTGGAAGGGTTGTTCGACAACTTGATAGATTTATTGGTTTGAAAGAATCTTCAGATTTCCCTGAATGACTGAATGATTTAGATCTCAAGACCTATGACAAGGTGGTACAAGATAAAGATGCAGATTCTTGGAAAATTGTAATGGAATCTGAGATTGGATCTATGGATCACAATCAAGTCTGAGAACTTGTAGAACCACCTAATGGGGTAAACCTATTAGATGCAAGTGGGTCTACAAATGTAAGAGAGGATCTGATGGGAAGGTTGAAACCTTCAAAGGTAGATTGGTGGTGAAAGGCTATAATAAAAAAGAAGGGATCGATTATGAGGAAACATTTTCGCTAGTTGCCATACTTAAGTCGATCCGGATTCTCCTATCTATTGCCGCTCATCTAGATTATGAGATATGGTAAATGGATGTCAAGACCACTTTTCTGAATGGAAGTCTTGAAGAAAACATCCATATGAAGCAACCAGAGGGATTCATTGCTAAGGGCCAAAAGCACCTACTCTGCAAGCTTAAGAGATCCATTTATGGACATAAGCAAGCATCACGATCTTAGAACATCCGGTTCGACGAGGTCATCCAATCATATGGATTCGTCCAAAGCCCAAATGAGAGCTGTGTGTACAAGAAGAGTGATGGAAATGTAGTGGGATTCCTAGTACTGTATGTTGATGATATCTTGCTTATTGGAAACAATAAGAAGGTATTATCGAACATAAGGGTGTGGTTGTCCAAACAGTTTGATATGAAGAATTTGGGAGAAGTTGGACACATCATTGGCATCAAGATCATTCGAGATCGCCAAAAAAGGATGTTGTGCCTATCCCAGGTGACCTATATCGATATAGTGCTAGCTAGGTTTAGCATGCAAGATTCCAAGAAAGATTTTATACCTTTCGGGTATGGAATACATCTATCCAAGGAGATGTGTACTAAGACACAGGCTGAGATAGATGAGATGAAAGGGGTTCCATATGCTTCGGCTGTGAGGAACCTCATGTATGTTATGCTATGCATTAGGTCTGATATATACTATGCGGTTGGCATGGTAAGCAGATATCAGTCTCACACTGGAAAAGGACATTGGACTGTAGTAAAGAATATTCTCAAGTACCTGAAAAGGACTATAGATTATATGCTGGTACACTGCAGTGATATTCTCATTCCTTTGAGTTACACGGACTCAGATGAATATGTAGCTGTCTCTGAGGCTGCAAAGGAAGTCGTCCGGCTTCGGAGCTTCTTGTTGGACTTGGGCGTGGCTCCTGATTTGCCTAGGAGTATCACGATATACTGTGATAACTCCGGTACAATGGTAAATTCGAAGGAACCTAGAGCCCATAAGGTAAGTAAACACATAGAGAGAAAGTACCATCTTATACGAGAAATCGTTAAGAGAGGAGATGTTGCAATGGTCAAGATTGCATCGGAGGACAACCTAGTTGATCCATTCACGAAGAGCCTGTCGGCTAAGACCTTTGATGGTCACGTGGAGAAAATGGGAGTGTGATGCAGACCCGGGATTGCATTTTGAGATTTGTTATAGTTTCAGAGTTATGCCAGTTTTTGGCTCTATGCTTAAAAGACATGCTTTAAGTATAAGTGGGAGATTGTTAGGATTGTATACTGAAAGCTTGTCTTTGTATACTATTAACAATGGTTTTGACGATATAGATCGATTATTATTACAGTCACTGTTTGTGCATCTATTTATTATGTTACATGTTTCTATATGCATGTTTTCTTATACTTGCATTGTAGATGATATGGTGTAGGTAAACACACGGTGAAGATCATATCATCGGGTTACTTGCAAGTAACCCGTAAATATTTCCCAACCACAATCACAATCCACGTAAGTAATATTTCCCAAGTAGAGGTTAGATATGTTGTGGTGATTGTAAATTGTAGAACAAATATATATACTAAATTAATAAAGAACAAGGGAATATCTAAGTAAATTCAGGCAATGGCTTCCTATTTATTTGTATCTATACTATTACAATAAATAAGCAATATAGTTTCTATTTGATCCGCAAGTTCCATATTGTTAAAAGAAGTCATAAATCTTAATATATTAATTATTATTTCTTTTTTGGGCAGAAGGTTACACACTTGTGTATATAAATTTAATAATAATAAAATAAATTATCAATTATTTAAAAATGCTATATGATTTATAATAAAATATAAAATGTAGTATAGAAACATAACTTAAATTAAAAGGAAATTTAGGAGTTGAGTTTTAGATAGGAGCCCTTAATTTGGTTAAACTAAGCACATACTGGTTATTGTAGGGTCAGAGGAAGTAGCAGAAATCGAGTAAAAATCAATCCAGAATTTGAAAGCAAATCTATTTTCCAGGTGGGCTATTATATTCTTGCAAATTGTATCTTTCGAGCTATTAAGCTCTGCTTTGTTAAAATTGCATATGTGACTATCTGTGTTAAATATTTACGTGCTACTGTATGTTGTCGGAGTCTCATAAACCAGCGCTGTGTCAATGTGAGTAGCTACAGTATGCATGCATTATTTGTTCTGCCCTACTCCTTGTCGGTGAGACAAAAATGAAACACTTATGGGTTATACTCATTGGGTATACTTGGCCATACTCAACTTTACGCGTGGTGATGTAGTACGGGTTGCGGGCAGTGACTAGTTACACTCTTAAGCGCTTCACGATAAAATGTTTTGGTGAACTTAGGTTGCTTTAAATTTTGAAACCTCCTAAGCTTCACTACCTGCATGAACACAGATAGATTACTTTAACAAAATGATTTGCATAACTTGAATTGTAAAAATTTGCCCACTGAGTGCACTAGTACTCAGCCCAAATATTTTCAAATATTTTTCAGGTCAGTAGGCTGGTGCGTGGAGGTGACGATGCTGAGAGATGGGCTTTTGTTGTTTATGTATTTTCCCATTGTCTCTTTTTGTTAAATATTATGTTGATAATGAAGTCTCCGCGCTTGTAATATCCTTTTGTTAAACACTAAGAACTCTGATCTAGGTCTTATGAATATGTATATATTATTATACAGCATGTTTGACTATTCTGAGTCTTCTGTTGAGATTTTATTATTCAGGTTACCCCTTTTCTTTCCCGCTTCTTAATTCCAACCCCCGTGGCGTCCATTTCCACGGTCTTTCGGGATCGGGGTGCTACATAATTATAGTTGTCAGAGCTTACATAATTAATTAATAGACATTATATCTTAAACATGGGGAATGGCTGAGCTAGGGAAGAATGCATTTAATAAAATGCATTAAATTGGTAGGTCAGTGTTATTTCTTTAGTGGAATAAAAATAACACTTAATTTATTTAATTATATCCTAGGTATTGGATATTAGATATTAAATAAATTAGTGGGCCAAATATGAAAATTTAAAAACATGAATTCATATACAAATTTAATAATAAATTTCAAACATCACCTAGAATTAATTCTAGAACAATGCTGATTTCCTGCTCTGACACCAGTTGTTGGTGTTTTTTTCGAATTTTACGCCCACGGGATCTAATCGGATGCTCATTAATTCTATAACATGTAAATCATATTTTATGTATGATATTAATTATTACCAATGTTGAATTAGCATGCAAGCAAATCGATTCTAACGCAGAAGGAGAGATAAAACTGATAAACCACTTACATCGTGTAGTAGGGTTACAGACGGGATTAAAGGTCTAATCCCGTTGTTGGAGATGAACATAATCAACACCATCTCCTCCAAGGTGGTGTTCAAACCACTCCAAGCATGATATTTCACTCCTTAATTTTCTGTTGTATTCTCAAACCTTGTTTAGATGCAGGGTGGGCTGCAGACTACTAAACTGTGTGGGAATCCTAGGGACAAGTGAGCACGAGAGGGGCTGTTTTCTTTTTCATAAATTTAGTGTCCCCTCCTCTAATTAATAAGGAGGAGGGCAAAATTAATCTCCCTAAACCCTAATGGGTTTGGGCCTCTCCACTTGTTCCATTCTCCAGTCCACTTAGGTGTTAATTGGGCTACATCAGGAATCTAGAAGAATATTAAATTAGCCTACTAAATTATATAATTTCTAATATCCATAACATGGATATAAATAAATAAATTAAGTATTATTTTTATTCCACTAAAAAAATAATACTGACCTACCAATTTAATACATATTTACGAATGTGATTTCTCCTTTAGTTCAGCCATTCCCCATGTTTATGATATAATGTCCATTAATTAATTATGTAAGCTTCTAACAGCCATAATTAATTAATATCTTGTTCCGAGAGTAGTACCGTAGGGCTTCCGTATCATGTTAAGAATAAATTAATATTCTGCCTGCAGAGCTTCCTATGATCTTTGTGCTTCCTCAAGGAGGCATCATCAACTTGGCGCACCAGGACACAGTGGTCATATATAATGCACGACCCATCATATATGTAAATGATAATATCCAAGATATCGAGGTTGTTGATCATATATGAGAATATCATTCATTGATAAATCAAAGCAATAACATAACATATATATGTCCGTCAATATATATGGGTTAAAAATCCGAACTCTCTGGATCTTTATTCTCTCACTTAAAGTCAGAATAAAGAAGATTATCCTATCATGATCCTCCTCAATACACAAGCCATGAACTATACGAAAATTAAGAATTAATATTATCATAAAAAAGGAAATCAATTAATGATATTTACAAACATTAAGTTAAGCTTATTTTATTAAACAAAAAATAGAAATATGTAAATAGATTTATATGATAAAAAATAATGTAATCAAAACTTGATTATCCGACTTTAAGATATACATTTAGAATTTATTTAGTTATAATGTTAATATAAAATAGTATAGTTGAATTTTGAAGTAGTCTAATAAAAACCTATCTAATTATGAATTAAATAAAATTATAGTTTATAGTTATAATTAAGAATTGAGATTTGATAATGAAACAAACATAAATAAATTTGATTAAACCTATGATATTAAACAAACATCATTACATTGAATTATATCACAATTATTCATCAAAATCAATATCAAACAATTAATAGTGTCTGATCATTACTTAGTTCATTGGATTCGACAATATATATATCTATATATATTATATCAATTTACTCAATTATTATATAATATACAAATATTATGCATGCTTTAGCGCGCCTCGTTGAAATATTTAATTTATATACCAATAAAATAAAATTGAGATATAACAATAAAAATAAATCATGATTTATAAATCATATTATAAAAAACTTTGAAATTTGTATTCGAATTAAGATTATAGTAAGTATTTACGTATTATTTGGAACATGTGTGAATGTGTAGTAAAAATGAATAAACTAACAAGAATAATGAACTATATTATCAATCAAATAATATGGTTACAATTTATATGAAAATGAAAACGAATAAAATAGTAAGAAGATGTGATATGTTTGAATTATGATGTATAAATTGCATAATAAAAAACACTTTGAAATTTGAATTTGAATTAAGATGATTGTAAAATATTTATATGTTGAAGTTTGAAAGAAAAAATAATAAGCTATCATGGATAGTGAGATAAATTACTAATTAACTAATGAATACAAATTTTAAATAAAAAGTGAAAATGAATGATTGATAAAATAAAAAGGAAATGAGATATAAGTAAATTATGATTTATAAATTATATTAGAAAAAAATATTTTGAAATTTTAATTCAAATCAAGGTAAATATATATTAAAATTTGAATATCCTACATTAATATTGAGGATATTGCACTTTTGGTCCCACAGGACATCCTCGCGTTTGGAAATGGTCCCAATACTCTCACTTTTGATCTCAAATTAAAAAAATAAAGCATAAATGACCCCATAGGACTATATTTTACAATTTTAGTCCCAATATTTTAACAAATCCATCAAATACTAACGGAGTCTTGCACATGAGGCACACATGACTATCCAAATCCGAAATTAAATCTGAATTTTATGAAAATCCCCAAATAATAATAACATGTAATCATGAATCAAAAAATAATTAAAAATAATCATAACATTAAAAAGAATGTGATTAACTATTCTAAAAGAAAATTAAAAAAATAATTAAGAAATGGATATGGAGAATGGGTGTGCAGCTTCACACTCAGCATCCCTTCTCTCTCCCATCTTTTCCCCGCCGACCACCCTTCTCACATCTTCTCCCTGTCAATGGCCATCTCCTTCGCTGCTACTTTGTCATTTTCTCTTGGCTATCTTCTAACCCAATCAATGAGGATGCATCGGGCAGCAGCATCATATCCCTCTCTTCTTCTTGCGCAACCAATTTCTCTCTCATCTTTCCCTGCCGACGACCACCTCCGATAGATCTGGTTACGGTCGTTGATGGGGGATTGGGGGCCACTGTTACGATCCTCATGACAACCGCTTCATCTTTGATATCTTTTATGGAGAACGAATGCGATAATTCAGCCTCTTCATCTGAGGAAACTGTGCACGATGACGAAGCATTTTTAGGACTAGAACCATGGGCAATTTT
Source organism: Perilla frutescens (assembly GCA_026008535.1). NCBI lineage: Eukaryota > Viridiplantae > Streptophyta > Magnoliopsida > Lamiales > Lamiaceae > Perilla > Perilla frutescens. Next base: position 43,441,677 of record BRKX01000010.1, on the reverse strand, counting down.
CGCCCTTTTTTTTTTGGAGACTTTTGCAGATTTGGGAGCAGAATTATGGGCAAGTTTTTCCAATTCTTGAAGTCGTGATATAGAAGAGTGGGTTTGATTTGGCGATTTCTTCAATTAGGGTTCAACGTCATTAGTTAAGAAATTGAGAAAATCACATGCGCATTACGTGAAGACTTTCTGTTAGTGTCTAACGGATTAGTTAAAATTTTAGGACTAAAAGTGCAAAATATAGTCGTATGGGACTAAAAGTGCAAAATATAGTCTATGGGATCACTTCTGCGTGATTTTTTATATTTGGGGTCAAAAGTGAGAGTATTGGGACCATTTCTAAATGAGAGGATGTCCTGTGGGACCGAAAATGCAATTTCCTCCATTAATATTGAAAAATAATAAAATGAGCAATAAGCATTACTACAATTACATAATTAAGTAATTAATATAAAGAAAATAAAATAAAAATAAATTTAATTAAAGAAAATCTGGAAAAGAAAATAAAAAAATCGATCACGAGTTTTATTATTATCGAGGTTTAATCGAGCTTTTAATTTGTTGAGTTTTTTAATCGAACTTGAACATGTCCTTATCGAGTCGAACTCGAGGCGATCACGAATTTTCTTAGTCGAGCCGAACTCGAACTCAAACTCGTAGCTCGAGCTCGAGCTCGAGTTTGAGCCGAGTATATCTTAAACGAGCCGAACTCGAACTTGAAGGTATTTGGCTCAACTCGACTCGTTTACAGCCCTAATTAGTTACTAAATTGTCATTAACACGCTTTTCACCCTGCAATTGGATCAATATGCCGATGGATAATCTCTTGGTAGAACGAAATAAAGACGTTAAAAACTCTATTTACGTGATCAATTGATCGGAACAATTTATCCACCTAACTAAATGCAACGAAAATAATCCAAGACGCGTGGTCTAGTATTGTGTAGAAGCTCGTTGAATTTTCTCAGGTACTAACCATTGTGTCTCTTACCAAAATCGATTATGCATATTACATATTTCAAGTTCAAGTCCCACAAATATTATTAGATCAAATATGCGAAAGACATGATATTTTTAGTGTGATTTACTTTTATTATGTGCTTTGCAAAGGTTATTGTAATGAAACAGGTGTACGCAATGCATACCCTTAAATAGCATATGTGGGTTCTTCTGTCACCAAAAGCAAAAAAGACGGGTAGACTTCATTATTTTGTGCGCCCACAAAAATAAATGATCCTCAACAATTGAGAAAGGACTTAAAAAGTGGAAATAACTGATGGTATATCCATTTATTTATATATTTAAATATAAGACGAACATCATAGATCCTGTTTATGGGAAAGGAATAACAGATTGTAGCCTAAACAACATATCGCTTAGCTACAAGGAGAAGTGGATTTTTCTTATGCATTGTGATTCCGGGCGAAACATTGGTATCGATATCTTCTGCCCGAATTCCAAGAGGCAGTAACCAATCAAATGAGTAGAGCAGATTTGCAACTGTAAGCTCCACATTTGCAAGTCCCATGTACATTCCGGGGCACATTCTTCGTCCCGATCCAAACGGAATCACCCCGAAATCCTGTCCTTTTATGTCGATATTATTGTTCAAGAATCTCTCAGGCATGAATTCATCTGGATTTTCCCAGTACTTGGGATCTCTTGCGATTGCCCACGCGTTCACATAAACCACTGTTTTGGGTTGAATTTGGTAGCCCTCTAGGTTGCATCTCTCTATGGTTTCTCTTGGTACAAGTAGAGGAGCTGGAGGGTACAATCTCATAGCCTCGTTAATGACCGCTTTTAGATAGGGAAGTTTGGCCAAATCATCTTCATCTACTTTGCCTTTTCTGCCCACCAAATTTCTGATTTCGGATTGCACTTTGTGCATCACGTTGGGTACCTTGATCATGGCTGTCATAGTCCAAACGATTGCTGCCGAACTTGTATCCATTGCAGCGATAAATATATCCTAATTAAGAGAGCAAAAGTTTACACCATATAGCTGACACGTCTCGATTCCCTATTACACAATCATGTTAATTAAATCGATCTATTTGAATATAATTTCAATGGGTACGTACAGTATATATTTATGATAAGAGTGCCAATTTAGAAAAGAAAATGCTCACCGAGGAGATAGGATTCTTTAGTCCAATTTACATATCTCACTCGTATCGCATTACAAAATTCACTATATTAATTAATAAGGTTTATTGTAAAAATCTAAATTATTATATTATAATCAATCATAATTAAAATTTATCAATAAGAATTAAAATTTTAACAAATTATATGCACTAATTATGGAGTGATCAACCCTAAAAACTAGGTATTAACTAGGATAATGAAAATTAAATAGTAAGAAGTATTTATATATATTCTAATTTGGTGGAATAAATTATAATTAATCATGAAATTAAACTAAACCTTAAAAATTAATTGAAATTCAGGGGGAAAATGTAAAAATAAATAAATAAATAAATAAAATCAAAGTGAGACATGGGTGAAAGGATATCAAGTGCTGAAAGAATACGAATAAAGAGGGAAATGGGTGAAACGAAATTGATATTTTGGAAGTACAAAAATAAAGTATACAATAGTTGAATAAAAAAATATAAATGACATGATTTGTCAGTTGATTAAGTATAAATTAATAGTCCAAAATATTATATACGTTGCCGATAAATAATCTAATTTTGACAAACTCAAATAATAATTTGACTACAATTTTATTAATTACAAAAGTGTGACTAAATTGACTACTCAAACGCCAATTCTTTTATTTATTAATCACTACAGTTTTTAGATTGAAAATTGTAGTGCGTGCATGCTTCTATTACGCAAAATATCACTCCTAATGTAGAAAGGTATGTATGATATAATTCTTATATACAACAGTTAAACATAATAATTTGTCATATATAATGTATGTAGTGATGATATCATACCGTTAGAAGTGCTTTGATTCGATCGGAGTCGAGGTCGACAGAGCACGAGTCTTGCTCTTTAAGCTTGATCAATATATCAAGAATATCATCTTCTTCGTCCAGATTTTTGACCCTTCTCGGATCGAGATGCTCGTCGATCATCTCCTGGTAGAACGAGTCGAGTTTCTCAAAAATATTATCAAGATTATAAATGGATCCACAAAATTTATCCACCCAACTCAACGAAGGAAAATAATCCGACACATAGAGGGCCGACACCACGATTTGAGCCTCCATTAGAAGTTTCTCGAAGGTTCGGTTCTCGTCGAATCTCTTACCAAAAGCAATTCTACATATCAAACTGCTGCCGAGATCCATAGCCATCTCACTCAAATTCACAGCACAACGATCAAAAGAAGTGTGGGAGAAGGTCGAAATCTTTGTAATTACACGAGAGACTTCGTCTTCACGAATGGGACGAAAAGATTGATTCTTTTTAGGGCTAAAGAGATGAATCGCCGTGATCTTTCTTAGCTCCCTCCATTGATCACCTTAGGCGGAAAACACCATATCTGAGCAGTTATAAGTCAGTTTCTTTTGCCCTAGAAGGCTTGACCTCCCACAAAATGCTAAATCTTGTGTCTTCATCACTTCTTTCGCCAATTTTGGCGAAGAAACAATGAGCATAGGCACACGGCCTATTTTCATTTGCATAATGGGACCATATTTCTTGGAGAGTTGCCATAGATAAACCGGTAGGTTTCCAGCTGAGGCGATTTCGATGAGGTTTCCAATGAAAGGCAGGCCTCGAGGCCCCGGTGGAACGAGGTTTTTGGGTGCATTTTTGCGTTTGTGGAGAAGGTATATCAAGATTATTGGCACAACTAGTGATAGAGCAAGTATCATTTTGAATATAGATGATTAAATTAAGAAAAAAATATATCAGTTTTACCAAATTTTATAATATTGGCGTACAATAGTGTAAAGTAAACTAAACCACCGCCGGATTTTAGGAATTCTTTGGAGCAATTTATAGAAAAAATGCTCCTTCATTAGAACGATTTACAAATGTCAACCCAAACAGGACACGTGAACGAATCCAAATCACCTGAGGAAATATGTTACATTATTTTAATCCGATCCCAATAGACTTAAATTTGTTCCGAGACGCGTATTTTTATAGATTTTCAATTGTTTCAATTTCACGGTTCGTGGCAAATTTGTTAATTTATCAATATTTTAGATAATATGATATAATTAGTAATATATAGGACTGATTCCAATGATTTAGTGGCTTGAGTTGCCATGAAAATTGAGACCGTATTTTTGTGTTATAATATATTTGGATTTACGACTACAAATAAAAAAAAACAGACTATTTTTAATTTCATCTTATAATATATTTAGATTTAGAATTATAAATTAAAAGAAAAAGAAAAAAAATGGGTAGTTTCTATTTGCACCTTGCGTGCTGTCCCATAAAAAAAAATAGATTGAGCATTTTAAAAAGAAAAAAAAACTGTTAAAAATTTAGATTTCAGATTAAAAAATAAATTTGGGCGATTAGGGGATTCAAGCACTTGTCTTCTTAATTTATTACACAAACTTTAACCATTGGGCCAATATCACATTTAATAAAAGAGAAATTCTATTCACAGCCTGATTTTTCTCTTTATAACCCTTAATTAATTTTATTATAATAACAATATTATTTATTAGATTTGTATTCCCTTATAGCACCAAAACATAAAACCCTAAGAACTAAAATTTATAACCACTAATATATAGCCTCCACCGTTCTTCTTTTACTTCTCCAAATAAAAAGTTGAGAATGTACTGATTCATCATTGATCTAATTTTACTATACAGGTAGAAGAAGATAAAATTAATGATAATCATTTATGTTTATAATTATGATGCATTACGAAATTTAGGGACACATATGTCCTTCTCACAGAGAAAATGATCATTTATTCTTGACTAACATGTGTATGAGAAATTTGCCGCCATTAGAGAAAATATGTAAATTAACAATTTTTCTATTGTTTTTATTTACTTATGTATTTTATTATAATTATTATGTTATTAGTAGATCAAATTTTCTGTGTTGAATCTGAGAAAAGTTAGTCACAATTACAATATAAACCATCATTAGAACTACGAAGCAGTATAAATTGTGTTTGTAATTATGTTTAATTAGGTATGTGTCATTTTGAGAAGGAGACGTTTATTGACTAATAATAGTTTGATTTTTATCTATAACACAGAAAATTTTTCAGGATGACGCATAATATAAATTTTATTCAAATTGATAACTTTAATTTATTTTGTATACTGGCATGCAGAGGACACATGCGTTGCACGTGTTTTGAATTTTTTTTCTTTTTAAAACACAAGAAATATTTAGATAAATTAATATAAGATTTTAATTTTAAATTTTAAATATTCTATATATTTCTAACCATAATAAGTTTAATTTATGAATTACGAACCATCTCAATATAAAATTTATCACAAAACAGAGATAAGTCATGTTATAGAGATATGACAACTATATATCACATAATTTCATAAGTAAATATTCTTGATGAAAAGAGTCAATCAGATTTCGTATCCACATGGACTAAAATAAAAATCAGCACGAAGTACTAAGCTAACACGTGTCTGTTATTAAGTGTAACTAAATGAGAAATTGCTAATTGTGGGCAAATAAATTAAAATCAACTAAATAAATCAAAGGTGCAATTAAAAATAAAATTAAACAAGAATAAATTTATCAAATTATCAAATAATAAAATGAATTAATTCTAGGGAGTGCATACACATGTATCAATTATGTATTTAATCAAATTCATTCAATTTCCAGTTTAATCCAATTAAAGGCGAAGGATTACAAATCTAGCTACCTATCTCCGTAAGGTCTCAAAGTAAATGTAAATTAAGAAATTGTTTATCTCCGACAGGACTCAAGATAAAATATTAACTCCCAATAGAAACTCAAATTTTAAAACCTCCTACAAATATAGACACGTGTATCATATATAATCTAGTTAATCCTATTAATTAATTATCTCCATCAGGACTCAAATTTATTAACTTGCATGCAATAACTATGGCCAATAATTATGCATGAGAAATGAAAACCTATATTTATGAACACAATAATTGGAAGGAAAATTAAATTTGAATTGAATCAGCACATAATCTCTACATGCTTTCAAAACTTAGAATTAATTACAAACTTAGCTACAAATACTGAAACTAAAAAGAAAGAAAGAATAAAGAAACATAATTAAATAAAAAAGGTTAGAAAAACCGTAGAAAAAAGAAATTCAATGCATAAACTTTAATAAAAATGGGTAGTTTCTATTTGCACCTTGCGTGCTGTCCCATAAAAAAAAAAATAGATTGAGCATTTTAAAAAGAAAAAAAAAACTGTTAAAAATTTAGATTTCAGATTAAAAAATAAATTTGGACGATTAGGGGATCCAAGCACTTGTCTTCTTAATTTATTACACAAACTTTAACCATTGGGCCAATATCACATTTAATTAAAGAGAAATTCTATTCACAGCCTGATTTTTCTCTTTATAACCCTTAATTAATTTTATTATAATAACAATATTATTTATTAGATTTGTATCCCCTTATAGCACCAAAACATAAAACCCTAAGAACTAAAATTTATAACCACTAATATATAGCCTCCACCGTTCTTCTTTTACTTCTCCAAATAAAAAGTTGAGAATGTACTGATTCATAATTGATCTAATTTTACTATACATGTAGAAGAAGATAAAATTAATGATAATCATTTATGTTTATAATTATGATGCATTACGAAATTTAGGGATACATATGTCGTTCTCACAGAGAAAATGGTCATTTATTCTTGACTAACATGTGTATGAGAAATTTGCCGCCATTAGAGAAAATATGTAAATTAACAATTTTTCTATTGTTTTTATTTACTTATGTATTTTATTATAATTATTATGTTATTAGTAGATCAAATTTTCTGTGTTGAATCTGAGAAAAGTTAGTCACAATTACAATATAAACCATCATTAGAACTACGAAGCAGTATAAATCGTGTTTGTAATTATGTTTAATTAGGTATGTGTCATTTTGAGAAGGAGACGTTTATTGACTAATAATAGTTTGATTTTTATCTATAACACAGAAAATTTTTCAGGATGACGCATAATATAAATTTTATTCAAATTGGTAACTTTAATTTATTTTGTATACTGGCATGCAGAGGACACATGCGTTGCACGTGTTTTGAATTTTTTTTCTTTTTAAAACACAAGAAATATTTAGATAAATTAATATAAGATTTTAATTTTAAATTTTAAATATTCTATATATTTCTAACCATAATAAGTTTAATTTATGAATTTCGAACCATCTCAATAAAAAATTTATCACAAAACAGAGATAAGTCATGTTATAGAGATATAACAACTATATATCACATAATTTCATAAGTAAATATTCTTGATGAAAAGAGTCAATCAGATTTCGTATCCACAGGGACTAAAATAAAAATCAGCACGAAGTACTAAGCTAACACGTGTCTGTTATTAAGTGTAACTAAATGAGAAATTGCTAATTGTGGGCAAATAAATTAAAATCAACTAAATAAATCAAAGGTGCAATTACAAATAAAATTAAACAAGAATAAATTTATCAAATTATCAAATAATAAAATGAATTAATTCTAGGGAGTGCATACACATGTATCAATTATGTATTTAATCAAATTCATTCAATTTCCAGTTTAATCCAATTAAAGGCGAAGGATTACAAATCTAGCTACCTATCTCCGTAAGGTCTCAAAGTAAATGTAAATTAAGAAATTATTTATCTCTGACAGGACTCAAGATAAAATATTAACTCCCAATAGAAAGTCAAATTTTAAAACCTCGTACAAATATAGACACGTGTATCATATATAATCTAGTTAATCCTATTAATTAATCATCTCCATCAGGACTCAAATTTATTAACTTGCATGCAATAACTATGGCCAATAATTATGCATGAGAAATGAAAACCTATATTTATGAACACAATAATTGGAAGGAAAATTAAATTGGAATTGAATCAGCACATAATCTCTACATGCTTTCAAACCCTAGAATTAATTACAAACTTAGCTACAAATACTGAAACTAAAAAGAAAGAAAGGATAAAGAAACATAATTAAATAAAAAAGGTTAGAAAAACCGTAGAGAAAAGAAATTCAATGCATAAACTTTAATATTCAAAGTTGTGGCGTGATGCACTATTTATTATGCACAATTCTGCAACTAACACATGACAATGCAATATAGCAAGCGAATCGAGTATCGTATCCACATGGACTGAATATTTGATAATACTGAGTACTAAGCTAACAACTCTCTATTATCCAGGCTACCAATATATGAGTTTACTAAAACTAGGCACAAATTCAAATAAAATAAAAGAACAGAACTAGAACCAAATAAACACAAGTAAATAAACTAAGCAAATAATCCAACTCGAACAATTAATGAAATACTAATCCTAGGGAACGCAGCACACATGTATCCACTATGATTCGATTTAATCCTAATCTTTCCCAATTTTAATCCGATTAAAGGTGAGGAATCAGAAATATATCTACCTATCTCCGCCAGGTCTCAAGGTAGAAGCAGATTAACAAACAACCTATTACTTTCGTCTCTAGGTTAATTTACTAACTCCCGATAGAACCACAGATTTAATCCCCTACAGATTCCTTAGAACATGTATCAAATTATTCAATTAATCCCACTAATTAATTATCTCCGCCAGGACTCAAATTAACTAGCTAGCATGCATCAATTATGATCAGTAATTAAGCATGAAATCAAAAGCACTTGAATATTTGAACACATTAATCGGAAGGAAAAAATAACAAGATTAAATTAAATATATAGCTTCAATCATGCTTTGCAAACCTTAGAATTAATATGCGTTTAGCCGCCCATGGCAAAATAGAAATCTAATAAAATATGCATTACAAAAGTCATGACAAAATTAAATTAAAAACATGAAACACTTATGCCGGATGTTTAAATCTTCAATCTCCGTCTTCCTCTGTCTTCACAGCACTTCTCTGCTTCAATATAGGGTGAAAAGTTCTCTAAAAATCGTCCAAAGCAGAGCCTTATATAGTTGGGGAAATATAGAGTCCAAACAAGAAAAAACACCAATTTTCCGGAAACAGGCGGCACGGGCCATGCTGTTGGCAGCACGGACCGTGCCGTGGCTACCGAGAGTCCGAAACTTTCATGTTTAATGGCACGGGCCGTGCCGTCGGACAGCACGGTCCGTGCCAACGCGCATCTTCCGACACGCTCCGCCGTTTTGCTCCGTTCTCTCTCGTTTCTCGTCCGATTGACCCGATTCAAGTTGCGTTGCGACCCTCTCTTGATCCTCTATCTTTCTAGCAACTTTCCTCCTTGAATTGGATCTTGGATAAATCTCAAACTCAGCTCAAACTTGAACAAGAAACACCAAAATATCAAAAAGCACACGGAAACTCGAAACTAGCATAAAAACTCAACAAACGCATGCATTACTCTACGAATATGAGCCATACATCTACTCAAATGCATGTAAAATCCATGTTTATCATGGCGGAAACATTAGTCATGTTGCTATGAAATCTAAAATAAAACTGAAAAAAAAGGAAAAGAATATTCCAATTTCAACCTAAACAACCCTATTTATACTAAGTAATAAAAACCCGACCCAAAAGGTAAGTTCACAGGCCAAAAATATACAAAACACCACGTTCTAGAAAACTCGGGGACCGGTGTTGAAGAACTCGGCGATCGGCGCATAAAATCCAGATATCGGTGAGTTGGTCGACAATTTTCATTGATCTATTTCACACTCTCTGAACCACTGTGAAGAAACCACGGATCGGCGGGTTTATCTGGAGATCGGTGGTTGTCTTGGCAGTTTATGGCACACTCCACTGTTTTACTCTGTTCTCACTCATTTCTCGTCTAATTGACCCGATTCAAGTAAGAGAATGATCCTAACTCGATCTTCTATCTTTCTAGCTTATCTCCCAAGTGAATTGGATCCCAAAAGGATCCCTTTTATATCTTACACTTCTACAAAAAGAGCAAAAATATGAAATTGCACAAGAAAATGCGAAACTATGATAGAACACCAACCTATGCATGCATTAACCATTAAATATCATCTAAACAAACACCAAAATGCATACAAAAGCCATGTTTATCAACCCTCCCAAGCTTAAACCATTGTTCGTCCTCGAACAGTGAGGAGAAGACTAAGAAAAATAAACATGGAATGGCACATTGAACTAGATCATCAATGCCTGAGGAACAAAATCAAAAATATTGCCAATAACAAATCCAACTACTATAACTCATAAAATCATATATACAATCAATCTTAGTAGATCTAAACATGAACCTCATCGATAATTGTATCACTCATCTCTCAAGTGTGTAGATGTACTCTCATCGAATTAAATGCAATGCAAAAGTATCAACCATAAGCTTTCCAATCGTCTAACTTATTTATACTCGAACATGTAAGAATAAAGATCTAAAAGGTCTTTAATTTAGGATTTAATGTAGGGACATTGGTTAAGTGACTCAAATGTAAATTCAAACCACTAACACCTTCATTTTATTTCAAACCCGAGTATAGATATAAAAATTCATTTTCTAACTTCTCCAATTCACCTAATCATCTCCAAAATCTCTTTATTTTTATGTACTTTGTACACGCGTCATCATTCTCTTATGCTTTACAAAATTCAAATAATTAAGCCAATAAATGACAAAAATTCTCAATTGTCATCTATTTAAGTTTTTGGCTTTTCTCCGTTCTTTTTTTTTTTTCAAAGCTTATGAGAATTACAAAACATTTAAGCACCAAATCATATCAAGTCCTCCACCTAAATCATCACTACTCATCAAAATGGATACCTTTATTCATCATCCAAACCTCATATCATCCAAGTTTATGAACAAAAGGCAATTATCGCTCAAAATTAGCTAGCAAAGGTCGATTGTGTGGGTTAGTCTTTAGGAGAATCATGTGGATAAGAACGGATGGCCTTAAATCATATCTAAATTCTTTACATGCTCAAAAATTTGATCAGAAACCATGGCAAGTTCTAGAGACACAGATGCATGCATGACAAACACTAATTAAAGAATGAACTATGCAATGATACAACAACTTAAAGTTCAAAATTTCACACAATTGTTCATGCTTCAATATACTTCAAAAAAAAGTGCACATTGATTCATACAACTTATAAGAAGTCAAATTCATTCAAGTTTTCACAAGTAAGCTCTTTTTTCGTCGTCGGCATCTCATCAATTCACAATACACGACTCTATAAACAACTAAACAAGAAAAAAATTGACGCTAAAAAACTAAAAAAAAAATATGCCAAACATATCATATCTATCTCCCTCCCCCAAACTGATTTAACTAGAAAGAGAATAAGTTTGGAGGGTATTAAATAAAAGATGTGTTTGGAATGAACTCACAGTGCTAATATGAAAGAAAGGATCTTAAAAACGGCATTGGATCATCTCAACTTGCCTTTGCACTCCAAAACTTCTTTCTACATGTTTGAACACTAAAACAAAAGAAAACAAAAAATAGACAAGGCGACAAAAAATAAACGATAGCTCAACATCCACTGAGGTCTAAAGCAATTGTGACACTCTATCGTCAAAGCCATTGTAGAACCTAGCAGATGGTTGTAGCGATAAACCAGCTATGGAACTAAATTTCATGTGTTAACGACGGACTGTAGTCCATCGTTAATAAAATCCATGTGTTAACGACGAACTCCTATCCGTCATTAGTAGCAATGAACTTCTAAATTTCTTGTCTGTTGGTACACCATTCCCTGTCGGCGGGCCAATTTAGTCGGCGACGACCCAATGATAACGGATAGGTCCAACGCTAATCCTAATGACAGATTATGATCCGTCGTTAAACAACTATAATGATGAGCAGATCAGCAATGCATCAAATCCGTCGTTAATTTGTTGCTAGACCTTAATAGTGACGGAAATTCACTTAGTGACATAATATTCTGTTGCTAAAACACATGATTTTTGCAGTGAATGATTCGGTTTTTCATTAACACAATAAATATTAATTTGTAGTTACAAAATTTTAAAATTCGTGTGTTAATTATATATTGTGCCAAATTTATGTATCTTTTTGTAATTAACAACTTTATTGATAAATCTATTGGATATAACACCAATTATTTAATTAAAAAATCATTTTAGAAATGATCGTCTTTTCGAAATTGATAAGGATGAGATCCTCTCTTTCAATATAATATTACTTATTGAATTTCAATTTTTAAATACAAGTGATAATATGAAAATTTCGTAACTTGAATAGGGCACACTTGTGTGAGACGCTCTAACGGGTCTCTCCAGATTTGAGTTGAATAAAATATATAATTTAAAAATAAAATAACTCGGGTATCACTATATATAAAGTAAAGTATCACTATGTGTGAAGTATCACTAACTACATAGTGAAGTATCATATTATACTCCACTTTCGAGTTAATGATACTTCATCTCATAATTAATGATACTTCACCAGATATATATCTAATTATACATCACTTAATAGTTAATGATATTTTGCCAAATTTATATCTAATGATAATTCACTTCATAGTTAATGATACTTCATTTCATAGCTAATCATACTTCACATCAGGGTTAATGATACTTCACTTAATAGTGAATGATATTTCGCCAAATTTATATCTAATGATACTTCACTTCATAGTTAATGATACTTCACTTCACAGTTAGTGATACTTCACACATAGTGATATTTTACTATACATCTAGTGATACCCGAGTGGCCGCGCGTGGAGCCCACATGCCTGACTGTTCTTGCAGTTTTTGACGAGTTTGGAAGGATTTTTTGAGCGGGTTTAGATCCTATTTGACCCGTCTGACGCAAGAAACCCGTTAAACGATCTTATACAAATTTTTGTCATTTGAATATATGTGTGATGTAACACAAGGTTGAAATGGAAAATCTCGTTCCAAATTGAAGCATGCACAAAAATTATTTAACTAAATATTTTGCCCACAGGAAGTAGATAACTCCCATCTTCCATCCTATATAAATGCAATCTTATCGCCATGTTCCTTCATATGTCGTTCATCAATTTATCTACACACATCTAGATATTCATGTCCCACAAATGATTTTATGTGTGTAATTAACCCTTTTATTTCTAAATCTATTTTGAGTTTCTTCTTCCACATTTTTGTAAATTTTTGAAACAAATCTTTCTAATCCATATGCATATAAAAGGTGTGATGGTGTGTGAAATTATCTAAGTATATAAGAAAAATGTGTTAATATGTCTTAATAGATATTAGTGATGGACATCAAAGGCCATTTTTAATGGACTAAAGGAATATCAATTTAATACATTTAAAAAAGTTGTGGATTCATTTGGACTAAAATTTTATTTGGGGATTAAAGTGTTCATATGGAATATAGTTAATGGATCAATTTAGACCTTATTCCAATTAAATATATAGGTCATTGCTCTATCATGTGAGATTTAATTTAAATGGACTCTTGAAATCTATATAGCCTCTCAATTGATTCATAAAAATGTTATTGTCTTTCATAAATAACTATTTAGTACCTAGCATTTTCAATTTACTACAAATCCACCATGAAATCAATTTTTGTGCTTAGTTTAAATAGCTCACTTGTATTTTTGGCCCAAATATTTAAAATAAAATAAAATAAAAACAATACCACTCTTTCAGGAAATAAAAACGACATCTGAATCTAGGTTGCTTTGGACAATATTTGTTTTATTTCCAACTGAAAGGGTGATATTTATTTTTGATTTAGTTATTTTAAAAAAGGTTTTCCTTATTTTTCGGTTATTTAGGACTAATTAAGCAATATTGCGGCCTAAACAACATATTGTTTAGCTACGAGGAGAAGTGGATTCCTAGAGGCACTTCCCAATCAAATGAGTAGAGCAGAATTTCAATTGTACAAAGACTTGCATTAGATTATCTAATGAGTCTCTTGCGTTAGACGGATTAAATAGTATTCAAACCCGCCCAAAAAATTCATCTAATGCAAACTCACAAAAATAGTAAGTCCAAACGTCCGCCCACAAGCGTATCATCATGTATAAAGTAACGTATTACTATGAATGAAGTAAGTATCACTAATTATATGTTGAAATATCACTTAATATGAATTGAAGTATATATCATCAACTGTGAAGTATTTTCACGTGCAAAAAAGAAAAAAAATGAATATTTTCTACATAAATCATAATGTGGGGTTTTAATTTAGTTAATTTATTTATCTTCTTTTTTTTTAGAATGTTTGTTCATTCTTCAGACATCATGTATCGCTATATATAAAGTAAAGTATCACTAATTATGTGTCAAAGTATCACTTAATATGAATTGTAGTATTATCAACTATGAAGTGTTTTCACATGCTAAGAAAAAAAATGAATTATTTTCTACAAAAATAATAATGTGGAATTTTAAATTAATTCAAAAAAATAAATGAATTATTTTATAAATAAATCATAATATCGACTTTTAAATTAATTGAAAAAACTAAATATATATTTGTAAAAAAATAAAAAATAAAGAAAAAAACTAAAAAAAGGAAAAGGGGATGGAGAGGGGGAAGGGGACTACTAAAAAAGAAAAAGATAAAAAGAAAAAAAGAAAATGGGACCACCTCATGAATTAAATAGAGATCCGTCTAACGTAAGAGATCCGTTAGACGGTCTCACAGGAGACCACCACATAACTAGCTATTTAGTACCTAGCATTTTGAATTTATCACAAATTCAACATGAGATCAATTTAATTTCGTGCTTTAAATCACTCACTTATATTTTTGGCCCAAATATTTAAAATAAAATAAAATAAAATAAAAACAATACCACTCTTCGAGGAAATAAAAACGACATCCGAATCTACATTGCGTGGACAATATTTGCTTTTTTCCAGCTGAAAGGATAAACTTAATTTTGATTTAATTATTTTAAAAAATGTTTTCCTTATTTTTCGGTTATTTAATACTAATTGAGCAATATTGTGGCCTACACAACATATAGTTTAGCTACGAGGAGAAGTGGATTTTTCTTATGCATTGTGATTCCGGGCAGAGCATCGGTATCGATATCTTCTGACCGAATTCCCAGAGGCAGTTCCCAATCAAATGAGTAGAGCAGATTTGCAACTGTAAGCTCCACATTTGCAAGTCCCATGCACATTCCGGGGCACATTCTTCGTCCCGATCCAAACGGAATCACTCTGAAATCCTGTCCTTTTATGTCGATATTACTGTTCAAGAATCTCTCGGGCACAAATACATTTGGATTTTCCCAGTACTCAGGATCTCTTGCGATTGCCCAAGCGTTCACATAAACGACTGTTTTGGGTTGAATTTCGTAGCCCTCTAGGCTGCATCTCTCTATGGTTTCTCTTGGTACAAGCAGAGAAGCTGGAGGGTACAATCGCATAGCCTCGTTTATGACTGCTTTTAGATAGGGAAGTTTGGCCAAATCATCTTCATCTATTTTACCTTTCCCACCCACTAAATTTCTGATTTCAGATTGCAATTTCTCCATCACATTAGGTGCCTTGATTAAGGCTGTCATGGTCCAAATTGTTGATGCTGCACTTGTATCCGTGGCAGCAATAAAAATATCCTAAGAAAAAGCAAAATCAAGTAAATATTTTCAATGTCGTCAAATATTATATATTTTGCTTTAAGTTGAGGGGTCACCTAACTAGAGTAGATTGAGCTAGCATAATATGATGTAGTACTACGTTTTTTCACTATTTAGTTGAAAATTAAATATTCTAAATAAGTTGTAGTGTAAAGAAAGTCATTACAAGTAATTTAAAAGATGAAGGAGAAATTAAACAACGCATCAATTTTTCAAATCAAGAAAATCAAGTGAATATCCCCACACTTTTATCCAAATTATTCATCTCCCTAAACAAATAAAATAGAGAAACGCCTAGTATAATCGATCCTCGAATTCACCCTACAATTAAAAAAATTACAATAAGTGATATAAAAGGTTTTATATAAGTTCAAATATCACTAATTAATTCCTATAATTAAGTCAAGCCTGCCAGAAATTAAAGAGTGTGTTTTAGTATAATTTACCTTTCATGTATGATTTACATGTAATTACATAGGACCAAGATTTACTAAAGGCACATGCACCCTCAAGCAACAATTGTATAATATTGTGAAAAACCAAACAAAAATTCTTCAAAATTTATCTCAATGCACTCTCCCCCAAGCGGCATAAATTAACCCGTCCCGTATAATAGTCTGCAAACCATACAAGAGAGGTAAACCACATTTGGCAGGCCAAGTGTGACAGGCTCACACCTGGTGTTGGTGGTGTGATTCGAACTTAAGACCTTTGGCCTTAAGATAACCACACTCCACCACTAGATCATCCCTAAGGAGAAAATTAATTTTGTTCCTTGTTCCAACTTGTACATGAGCAAGAAGAAGTTTGCTTAAAAAAATCGAAGATATGACGAGCAAGAAGTGGGTTTTTCGAAAATGACAAATAATTCTGATTTCGTAGATGTAGTTACTCGTCCGAGGCACAAATACTTCTAAACCATCTAAATGAATCGATTATGGCATATTTTCGGCCAAAATTATGTTTTGCTTAGATCTTGAAATTTGGTTCGAATTATCATGCTTTTTTTATGATAGGTGGATAAAAATAAAGTTGTCTCTACTATATATATGCAAAATGATGATATCATACCGTTAGCAGTGCTTTGATGCGATCCGAGTCGAGTTCGATGGAAGTATGGAACACGAGTCTTGTTCTTTAAGCTTGATCAAAATATCAAGAATGTCATCTTCTTCCTCAAGATTTTTCACCCTTGTCCGGTCGAGATGCTCGTCGATCATCTCCTGGTAGAACGAATCGAGTTTCTTAAAAATATTATCGAGATTATTAATGGATCCACACAATTTAATTTATCCACCCAACTCAACGAAGGAAAATAATCCGACACATAGAAGGCCATCAACACTGCTTGAACCTCATGTAGAAGGTTCTCGAAGCTTTGCATCTCTTCCAATCTCTTACTGAAAGCAATTCTACATATCAAACTGCCGCCGAGAGCCATAGCCATCTCACTCAAGTTCACAGCACGACGATCAGAAGAAGCGTGGGAGAAACTCGAAATCCTTGCAATCATACAAGAGACTTCGTCTTCACGAATGGGACGAAAGGATTGATTCTTCTTAAGGCTAAAGAGATGAACGGCTGTGATCTTTCTCAGCTCCCTCCATTGATCGCCATAGGGAGAAAACACCATGTCCGTACAGTTATAGGTCATTTTCCTTTGCCCTAGAAGGCTTGACCTCCCACAAAATGCTAAATCTTGTGTTTTCATTACTTCTTTCGCCAATTTTGGCGAAGAAATAATCATCATAGGCACATTGCCTATTTTGCATGATGGGGCCATAGATACAACGGTAGGTTGCTCGTTGAGGCGACTCCGAGGAGGTTTCCGATCAATGGCAGGCCTTGAGGCCTAGGTGGAACGAGGATTTTTGGTGACCTTTTGCTCTTGTGGAGAAGGTATATCAAGATTATTGGCACAATTATTGATAGTGTGATTATCATTATATATATATATATATAGAGAGAGAGAGAGAGAGAGAGAGATGGGATCATGTGAGAACCACACCTCCCAGTGAGAACTGAGAACCAATTTCAGCCACAGATCTCGCTTATTTTGACGGTCAAGATCTGTTCCCAAATTAAAAAAAATGCGGTGGCAATCTCGTAATATTATCAACTTTTTAATGAATCGGGGTTATTTCTGTAATTAGCTACATTTGACTCAGAAATGGAGTGTGCGAGACCAAATCGCAGCGACGTCCATTTGAGCGGAGAGGAGGCGGCGAAGGCAGAGGCTGCTGCCCAAAACTATTTCGATGCGGCGGCGCCGAAGTGGCACACGAAGCCAAACATTAACGGCACATCTCCACGGTTGAAGCTATGGAAGTTCACATAAAAAGGATGTGAAGAGGCAAGAAGGGTGGAGAGAGAGATGATTGTTTTGTTGCCGTGGTGTTGTCTCCCTAGAAAGAGAAAATTATCTTTTCATTGTTGTTGGGCTTGGAATTTAATTATGGCATGCATCATTACATCATTTTAATTGATTATATAATATAGATTATGTATAAGTGCATTGGTAGTTCATATAGCTACATTCAGTTGCAAACCAAACAAGTGAGGCTCCCGCATTTCGTTGCCGAACTCCTTCATTTGAATATTTAATCAATGTTTAGTTTTAGCACTGATAGTTTATATTTTAGCACTGGTAGTTTATATTTTAGCATCGGTAGTTTATATTTTAGCACTTTCATTTTCTATTTTAGCACTGTTGTAACCTATTTTAGCACTACTGTTAAAAACTCTCTATATATATTTTAGAACTACTGTAATCTATTACTACATCAAATATTACGAGCTGCTGAGCCAGAGCTTCCAGCTTTCTCGACATGAGATAGCCATTGCACCGTTCATGCAACTCTTGGGCTCTCCTCTCCTTTTGACGTTGATGTTTCCTCTCATTCTTTTGGCGTATTTTCTCTCTTTTGTCATTGTCAGCTCCAGGTATTGTGTCCTGGCGTGGAAGGGACTGAGATGACTTTTCTTTGGGGTCTTCAGACTCGCCAGACCAGCTACCATTATTGGAAACGGAATCATACTCAATGCCAGCCCCTGTTGAATTTCCATTATGATCATCCGTGTCGTCTATATTCCGAAAACGACCATTAACATGAAGCGGACTGGCGGAAGGCACTGGTGCTGTTTCAAACGTATGAAATGTTCCCAAAACAGGATTGTATCCACTTGCTGGGGTCCCAGTACTCATACTAGCATGACTTGAAGGCTTTAGAGAACTCTTTGGAGGTTCCTTAACAGACTTTTTGTTTTTGGACTTCGATCTGGATGCTGGAGACATGTCTGCAACTTCAAGCTCTAATTTCTGCAAAACTAAAGGATAAGAAACATTAGGAAATGAACATCCACAAGCTCAACCGAACAAACATATAAAAATATGGACATTGATTGTCTTCTTGTAAGTGACTTGGTTAGAATATGAGAAAATAATACATTTTCCAACTGTTGAATAATAAATCTAATCCAAGGTGCAATTGAGTATAAAATAAAATTTCAGCAAGCTTCATTTTAAACCCTAAATCTTAGTCAATAAATTTTATGTGCAAATCTTTAAATGACAAATAGTGTTGTTTACATGATAAGATAGTATTAAACAAGGCAAAATATAACTAGTAGAAGATTATGTTCAATGATGACTTGTATCAGGAACAATAAGGACAAGATGGATGATTACTCAGGGCCATAACACTGACACGTAATACCAGAAGGATGTGAAACCAACAGTTTTGAAAAATAAATGTGAAAACATAGCTCTGCCTCAAATTCAGTCGAACTCTTCAAAAATTGCCAAAATTGAAAAGGAAAAGAATGCATGACAAAAGGGGGGAACAGTCAGAGTGGGAACATGATATCATATTCATGCATTAACATATAGCCAAAACAATACGTAAAATATATCTGTATCATTACATATCATAAATAAACAGCTTTCACTAAGATACATATACTCCCAGCTAGTCAACATGTATTTTAGCACTACTGTGATCTATTTTAGCACTGTTGTAACCTATTTTAGCACTACTATGAACTGTTTTAGCACTGCCATATACTTTAGCACTACTGTGATCTATTTTAGCATTGTTGTAACATATTTTAGCACTACTATGAACTATTTTAGCACTTAGGTTGACGAAGCTGATTAAGCTGTTATTTTGAATTTTTCACTATCAGTACTTTAGCACTACTGTGATCTATTTTAGCACTGTTGTAACCTATTTTAGCACTACTGTTAAAAACTCTATATATATATATTTTAGAACTACTGTAATCTATTACTACATCAAATATTGAAAATCTCTATATCTATATATATATATATATAAAACAACTATTAAAAACATGTTAAAGTTGGACCACAACTGGCACAAAAATTGATCTAAATCCCAAGTTACTCAGCCTTGATCAAAGACTATATAAATTGCTTTTTGATATAATTTCAGCATTTAATACAAATAAGTTACTGATCTCTTCAACTGTCATACATGCACATTCTTCATTTTCACTCTTTTTTGGCCCATTATTTTATTTTAAAATAACCACCTATCATTGTAACAATATTCGCGATGGAATTTAACATCCCAAATATTCCACAGGGAAAAATTGCTATAAAAATGTGAAAATTAACTCAAGTGAATGCAATTTAAATGTAAAAATAACATAACTGCATCCAAATTAATATGAGAAGAATTAAAAAAAAAAAGAAGGCATGCATGCATATATAATTGTACATAATTAATAATCTGTAATTATATATAATTTGTTAATTACAAGTTTATATAAAAGAAAGTGATTTGTCATGAACTTTCTTTCTTTTTTCGTTAATAGAATTCTCAAAATGATGAAAATAAATACACGAGGGGGGTGTTAAATAAAAGGGATCTTAATTAAAAAAATATTAGCCATCAGCAACATCAATTCACACAAAGATAATCTACTACAGTAGTAAGCTGTCTTCAATTTTAACACGAAGACGTTAAAATAAGTACAATCAAAATAAGTTACTGATCTCTTCAACTGTTACACACACAAATATATATATAGAAAATGACAGTGCTAAAATAGAAAACGACCGTGCTAAAACCCTAAAAGAGTCATGCTAAAATAAGTCATGACAATGCTAAAATAGAAAATGACAGTGCTAAAACCTAAAAGAGTCATGCTAAAAAAGGCCATGACAGTGCTAAAATAGAAATGATAGTGCTAAAACCATAAAAGAGTCATTCTAAAATAAGTCATGACAATGCTAAAAAAGGTCATGACAGTGCTAAAAAAGGAAATAGTTTGACCTTCATTTGCAGCTCCTTCTGGTTTAGTTATTTCTATAAGCCTGTGTATGCTAAGATTAGCAATTTGTGTATGCTAGTTATTTTGTTTAATTCACTTAACTTTTTCTAATTTTCATGTATAGTTTCTTGCTCCTGTTGTACTACAATATAGGAATTCATCTCTGAATTCTGAGATGTTCGTTCCACGTGGTATTTATCACAACTAGTCAATGTGTTATATCAATTTGCAATAATTCAATTTTATTGCTTGAATGTCTGCTCTCATTTGGGTATTTTCTCTCGCCAGCCTTTTCATAGTATTATTGAGAATCATTGCGGTATTACGTATTTTGTGGACACCTTGTTCGGTCTCAATGAGCATCAGTATGCTTGTTCTTCGCAAAAAGAAACTGGTTTGAGAGTTTCTTGTCATGCTAAACAATGGTCATGTTAGTGCTAAAATAAGTCACGACAGTGCTAAAATAGGAAATGACAATGCTAAAACCCTAAATTAAAAAATACACGCGTGAATCACATATACATTGAAATTTCCGATTTTACCCTTACTAAGATTCAGGGGCAGCGAAGTTGGACGTTATTACAATTATGCCACCGCATTTTTTTTAATTTTGGAACATATCTTGGCCGTCCAAATAGGCGAAATTGTGGCTAAGATTGGTTCTCAGTTCTCACATGGGGTATGGTTCCTTCTGGAACCCAACCCTATATATATATATATATATATATATATATATATATAGGATATGGATCATATGAGAACACACGGTTGGTGTGAGAAATGAGAACACATCTCACACCATCCAATTAAATGATCCCATGGTTGAGATTTAAGGTGGCAATTTCATAAATAATAGGGCAAAAAATAAGGAAGAGGGCTATTTTCGTCCAAATCCATTAAAATTGATGATGTCAGTAATTAAAAAAAAAAATTCTTAAAAACTTTAATCGACCATAACTTCCTCGTTTTTAATCCAATGCACACAAAAAATATATCAAATTAAAGCTATCTTCATGCTCTTTCATTTAAGATGTCGAAAGGCTATGTTTGGATGAAAAAATACGAACGAAAAATAAAAAAGAAATTTTTTTACGCGTGCCCAGGTTGTAAATGCTTTCGTTAGCATATAATAATTCTTCGTCAGCATTATGATAACATATGAACGTATGCTAATGAAGCATTTGTCATATGCTAACATAATATATTCGATGTGCTAACAAAAAATTATCATAATGCTAACATAGTATAAATTTATTAGGGTTTATTAAATCTCAATTATGGTTTATTTAATCTCGATTATGGTTTATTCCATCTAATTATCATTATTCTTTTGAAATTTAATTTTTTGTTTATAGTTCTTAATTGATTATTATGGTTTATCCTATCCAATTATAATTTATAACGTACGTATGTTGATAGAGTATTGACATATGCTAACATAGTGTATTCGCAATGCTGACGAACCAAAACTATAATGCTAATGTAGTACAAATATATTATTATTATGATTTCTTTCAACTCATTTAGGGTTTACCACATCCAATCAATGTTTATTTCATCTAATTAGGTTTATTTCATCCAATTATGATTTTTTCCATTTAATTAGGGTTTATTAAATCGAATTAGGTTTATAATTAATTTTTAGAATATTTTTTTCGCCAACAATATTTGAAAACTTTAATTAGCATAACTATAATGTTTCGTTAGCATTATGATAATACTTCGTTAGCATAACGATCTGTTATCAAATCCTCTGCGATTTTTATAAGAATTACCAAATTACAGTAATACCCCCGCGCGAAAAACTTTTCAGATATTACAAAATTGTCACAGCCTTTTTCATCAAATCGGACCTTTGATTTTTGATGGATGTGTGGTGTGAGATGTGTTCTCATTTCTTACATAAGGGGTTATTTTTATATAACCCTACCCCTATATATATATATATATATATATATATATATATATATATATATGAACGTGAAAGAAATAAAGTTTTGCTAAATTTTATAAGCTTGAAATGCTGGAGCTATTTGTGCGTGTGCGTGTGTTGAATTGCTCTAGTTAGGTCGTACATAATATAACCAAATGTTGGCAAGGCTCAATAATATTTTCACACTCACTCACTTACACTCTCTCTCTCTCTCTCTATATATATATTAACTGTCAACGTATAATTTATGTGAAAAAATAGCTACAAATGAAAATTATTTTGTTGGACATGAATATCTAAAATTATGGAAATAAGTTAATGAACGGGTAATGGACAACATCGCGATAAGATTACATATATGTAATGGAAGGTGGGAGTTATCCACACTTCTTGTGGGCAATATTTGCGGATGAGATCCTCTATTCCAAACTTGATGTTTAAACTCGTGTTCCACGATAAAATTTAGAAAAAAAAAATTAATTTTTTTGTCAATTTTAATTTATTATATCTTAGTTTAATTTTATGATTGTTTGTGTGTGTGTGTGTGTGTGTGTGTATATATTAACTGTCAAGTTATAATTTATGTGAAAAAATAGCTATAAATGAAAATTATTTTGTTAGACATGAATATCCAAAATTGTGGAAATAAGTGAATGAACGAGAAATGGACAACATCGCGATAAGATTGCATATATGTAATGGAAGATGGGAGTAGTCCACACTTCTTGTGGCCAATATTATTTGTGGATAAGATCCTCTATTCTAAATTTGATATTCAAACTCGTGTTCCATGATAAAATTTATAAAAATAATTCATTTTTTCATCAATTTTAATTTATTATATCTTAGTTTAATTTTATGATTGTTTGTTAGGATTTACCCCATCCAATTAGAGTTTATAATTATTTTTTAATACTTAATTTTCAATGAAATGATTATTAATTATTTTAATAATATTATTTATAATTTCTTTAATTTCAATCTTTTGTTGATAAATGTGACTAGGTTGATTATGTTATAATTAATTTTTATTATAATAACTATTATTAAACTTGTAAATTCGATCGTGAAATATGGGTTGGAAATCAAATTTAAAATAGAGGATCTCATCCCAAATATTTGGCCATAGATTTTTTCTCCTACTAAAATTTCGAACAAGATCCTCAATTTAAACTTAATTTGTGTTCCATTTAATATTCCAATCATTGAATTTTCGTCACGTACATGTATTTAAAAAATTCAATAATTGTCAACTATAAAATACTAAATACACATGGGAGATATCCAATTATATTTACAATATGAAATACAAGATTGAAATAGAGGATCTTATCCCTTTTCCCTACTTTGATGAATTTTTCATTAAATAATTTATGTTATACCTAATGCTATATTTTTTTATTATTGTTATGCTTCCGAAAATAATTGGAAAATAAACACTATAAATAAAAGACAAGCACTAAAAAAATATATTAACGATAACCAAAGAATTTAATTAAATTAAAATAAATCAAAACAGTTAATAATAATAATAATAATAATAATAATAAATAAAGATTAAATTATATTAAAGATTAAAGAATGCAAGAAGAAATGAAATGTCAAATTAATTAAGAAAGTAAATTAATAATTGAATTTTATCCCATAGACTTTTAAATGGATTAGTTATGATTGAAGGTGTAATTATTATAGTTTATTTAATTAATTTTGGAAAGTTTGTGATACGAAGATGATCTAGATCATAATGTATTATTATTATTATTATTATTATTATTATTATTATTATTATTATTATTATTATTATTATTATTATTGTGGTTGTTGTGGTGGTTGTTATTGCTGTTGTTTTGAGAAAACATATAATGTATTATATATATTTTTATTTCTTTTAGGGGAAGATAATGCTTTTTTTTTTATGGCAAACACTTGCATGCATCATGATGAAAATAACACTATATGAGACGGGTCGGTCAAATCCGCTTTTGACCCGGTCAACACGGGTCAACCCGCGCTTTGACCCGGTCAACGCGGGTCAACCCATAAAAAAAAACTGTCCAAAGTGAGTACCAACCTTCCTATTAAAAATTATCACAAAACATTCGAAAAGTACCATCTGTATCATTAAAAAGTAAGGGGTCTGCTAGTTATTTTATACTAGTTTATTTAGTTCAAATTCTGATTTTTTTTTCAGTTTTTATATTTTATATGTTAAAATTAATCTAAAACAATCATCATTCCAAGAATTTGCAAAGGAAAGCAAAACACGAGTTCGGTAAAATAAAAAGTACCATGTGGTAAACAGAAAAGTATCAAGTACGATAAAGAAAGGTATCAACCTGAGATTAATACTATCATCATTCCAACTACAATAAAAAGTACCATGTGCCACGTGGTACGCCCGCGTGGGTGTAAGACCCAAGTCTCTCACAATTCACTAATATTTACAATTTACATGTTATATCTCATATATGCTTATTTTCAAACTAATTACATTTGTATAGGTCTATGTGTTATCATGACCACACCTTTTATTTATTTAATATAAGTTAATCATTTTTAGATTTAAAGTTCTATTAACACAAAATAGGATATATACAATAAATAGAACAAATATGTGTATATACGATATATTTTAGGTCTAACGAATATCTATTATAAATAGATACATTATATATGCGATGATATATTCGCATACACATGTAAGTATGACTTAAGCTAGTGGATAAACAATATATATATATATATATAATATCAATTCTCATGCTAGTTTACACGTTAGTATAGAAGATTGATAGGTGGATGATTATTAATACATGCATTAGCTAATAAGCATACACGTATATAAGAGTTACTTTTGAGATAATATTGGAAAATTATATATTAGTTAAATAAAAAGAAGAAGAGAACAACTTCTTTACCCAAAAATATATTGTATCATCATGGTAAATACATAATTGATATTACACAATTAAATCCATTATTTCTAAAGAGATTAAGAATGTTAATGAGTATATTATATATGTGTGATGAACTAACTAAAGCTTATCCTAAATATGTATAAAAGTTCCACGTAAGTGACACGTGGTGAATGGTAGCAACAATGTGAATTAGATGCAAGGAGATATGTGCAACTATATTTATTAGTTAATAAATAAATAATAAAAGAAAGAAAATGACAACCAATGAATTGAATTATTCTACTCTCCATGTATATATATAATACGAGGTCTACTAATAAAAAGTTATATAGGAATTATGTGAGTTAAGAAAAAAAAAAGAAAATTAAAAGGCGAACTATGAGAATTAGAATAACAGATTTTATTGAGAAAATGCGGTTTAAGGATCTCGAGTATTATAAGCTTTGGATTCGAGGTAAGTAGAAATCCATCTGCAACTACAACGCATGAACATATTATTATTTGATTATATGTGATTATTATTTATTATTTGTTATATTGTATGATTGTGTGATGTGATATACTTGTGATATTGTATTTTGTAGCATTGAGTATCTTGTACATGAGCACGAGCATATGCATGCACCTCATGTAGATATTGTTGAGGTTGCATGCATAAAATGGTTTTCACAGAGAGAGAAAATGTTTTGTTTGGGATTGGTCACCACCAGCCTGTGTTGTGCTGTGTTGATATTTGTGCCTCGAGTGGGATGACTTTCATGCGGGATCAAAGGGAACAGGCAGGGGGCGTGTTCCTTGGGGTCCAGGGAGGATGGTCCACTTCGACTGCACCCTTGAGGTGATGAGTGGCTGATGTGGGATGACTTTCATGTGGGATCAAAGGGAACAGGCAAGGGGCGTGTCCCTTGGGGTCCAGGAAGGATGACTTTCATGACTCATGTTGGTGTCTGGTGAAGGGAGCCAAGTTCCTAAACGATAAAAATGCTTTTGAGATGGCATGAACGGATTTTATACACGAGCATTTCACATTTCACATTTATGCTTACCGAGCTTTAGCTCATGTAGTTCATGCATTGTAGGTGAAAGTGATAACGTGTGGTGCATTGATGCATGAATGCTGAAAACTCTGACAAGTCCTGAGAAGTGTATACATGGATGACGACCTGTGAGGAGGGCAGTGACTTATTTTATTGTATTTTGTTGCTTAGATATATCATAGGTTTGGATTTAACTTTATCTCCATATTCTTAGAATATTTCTGCAAAAAAAAGCAATAATTTCTTTACAATTTTAGTAAATCGATCGCTTTAAATGCACCACATGTTAACCTAAATAATTTTTAATGTTTTACACTTTTTAATAGAAAAGTACATACTTATATTTTGCTAAGAAATGACTCACCCACATTTTTACATTACTCTATATTTTACATTTATTTTATTGGGTTGGGTGTGACAGTGGGCCACGTGGCCGTCTGAAATAGGCGGAAATAATTGTTGTTGCACGCAAGTCCACCTATATATATATATATAAGGATTGGATAAAAAATACACCTTTTCCTGGTGTAGGAACTAGGAACCCATCTTGTACTGTCCACCTAGATGATCTAATGGCTGAGATTAAATGTCAAACTCAAGGCAAAAAAAAGGAAGCGGGGATATAATTGTCCAATACCCATAGAAAAAGTTGATGTCATTACTTTTTTAAAAAAATCCTAAAAACTTTGAACGATCATAACTCACTCATTTCAAATCGGATTAACGCAAATAATATATCAAATTAAAGATTTTTTCATGCTCTTTAATTCAAGATCAGTCATGAATATATTTGTTCAAATAAATATAGACGAAAAATATAAAATATACATTTTTACTCGTGTCCAGCGTAAAAATATTTTCGTTAGCTTTTAAATAATGGTTCGTCAGCATTATGATAAGTTGGTAACGTATGCTAATGAAGCATTTGTTATATGCTAACATATTGCATTCATTGTGCAAATGAATGATTATCATAATGTTAACTTAGTACATATGCTTATATTATTATTATTATGATTTATTACATTTCAATCATGACTTATAATTATTTTTTATGATTTAATTTTTATGTTTTAGTTACTAATTGAATATTATATATTATCTATTTCATCAAATTAGAATATATTAGTTAGAGTTTTCTTCATCCATTTATGGTTTATAACTTATGCTAACGATGAATTGTCATATGCTAATAAAATAATATCATTATGCTAATGTTTTATATTTATATTGTTATGGTGATTTATTCCATCCAATTGGGGTTTATAATTAATTTTTAAAATTTAATTCTATTTTTAGATCATTGAAGTTTATTATATCTGAATTATGGTTTATTTCTTCCTATTAGAATTTATAATTAGACTTTAGAATTTAATTTTTCGTTAACAATATGAGAAAAATTTTCATTAGCATAAAGATAACGCTTCGTTAGCATGATGATAATACTTTATTAACATGACGAAATATTATCAAATATCCTCCGCGATTTTTATAAGAATTACCAAATTATGCTAATACCCCCGCGCTAATTTTTTTTTCAAATATTACAGAATTGCCACCACTCTTTTTAATCAAATCTTGACCATAGATCTTTATTGATTGTATGGTGTGAGATGAATTCCTAGTTCCTACACTAGGTAGAGTTTGTATTGTAACCCTCCTCTATAAGGGGAGGGGTTAGGTGAAAATTAATCCTAGTGTGAGAACTAGGACCATATCTCACACCACACAATCTTCAAAAATCAAAGGCTCAGATTTGATGAAAAAGGCGGTGACAATTCTGTAATATTTGAAAAAAAAATTCGCGCAGGGGTATTAACGTAATTTGGTAATTCTTATAAAAATCGTGGAGGATTTGATAACAGATCATCATGCTAACGAAATATTATTATCATGCTAACGAAACATTATAGTTATGCTAATTAAAATTTTCAAATATTGTTAGCAAAAAATATATTCTAAAAATTAATTATAAACCTAATTTGATTTAATAAACCCTAATTAAATGGAAAAAATCATAATTTGATCAAATAAACCTAATTAGATGAAATAAACATTGACTGGATGTGGTAAACCCTAAATGAGCTGGAACAAATCATAATAATAATATATTTGTACTACGTTAGCATTATGGGTTTGTTTCGTCAGCACTGTGAATACACTATATAGTATAAGATAATACTCTGTCAACATACGTTATAAACTATAATAATCAATTAGGAACTATAAACGAAAAATTAATTTAAAAAATAATAATCATAGTTAGATAGATAAACCATAATTGAGATGAAATAAACTATAATTGAGATTGAATAACCTTAATAAATTTGTACTATGCTAGCATTATGATAATTCTTTATTAGCACAATGAATACATTATGTTAGCATGTGACAAATGCTTCGTCAGCATACATTATCATATGTTATCATAAAGCATTAACAATCTTGGCACGCGTAAAAAATTATGTTTAATATTTTTCATTCATATTTTTTCATCTAAACATAGCCTTTCGACATCTTAAATGAAAGAGCACGAAGAGAGCTTTAATTTGATATATTTTTTGTATGCATTGGATTAAAAACGAGCAAGTTATGATCGTTTAAAGTATTTAAGATTTTTTTTAATTACTAACATCATCATTTTTTATAAGTTTGGACGAAAATAGCCATCCTTCCTTTATTTTTTGCCCTATTATTTACGAAATTACCACCGTCTCTACATTAAATCTCAACCATTAGATCATTAAATTGGATTTTGTAAGATGAGGTCTTAGTTCTCGATCATACCAGGAAAATGGTCTCATTTGATTCATATCCTATATATATATATATATAAAAAGAAAATGTTTAAATGAGAACCCTTCTCCTTATGTAAGAACTAGGAACCATTTAGTCTTTTTATAATTTAGATGTTGATGGTCCTGGTGGGGATGGCCTAATGGTGGAGTGAGGTTGGTTGGAGACTAAAGGTTACGGTTTCTGAATGAGATGTATATATATAAAAAAAGAAAATTTAACTCAAAACTAAAAATCCCAAATATCACAAGTCGATAACTTAAAGGACTGGGGCCTCATTAAAACCCCCTTGGAAAACCCAAAGAAGGAAAAACAATGTGGAAAAAAGAGTACCCCTCTAAACAAAACGAAAGAAATCAGTACAACAAAAATCTTGTTTCACTGCATCCAAAATACAAGGAATAACAGAAAACCATGTACCGGGGGGAACAACATGGGAAGCTAATATATCAGCTACTCTATTCCCTTTCCGATAAATGTGCGACACACAAAAATGAATACGACTTATGTAATCCAGCACACCTCTCTAACGAGCCTTTAAACACCACGGCACCTGCAGACTTCTAGAAGCAAGCAAAGACACCATATAAATAGAGTCCGCCTCCAGCCAAATAAATGCTAGAGACATATGCTTGGCCCGTTCCAAAGAGATGATCACCGCCAACAACTTGACAAGAAACAAGAATCCCACAGCTTCATCCGTATGAAAGCAGCACATAACCTCGCCATCATGACTTCGAAACCCCCCTTTCCCCCCCGGCCGCCATACGGCCAGGAGCACCAAGCGAAGAGCTATCTGAATTGATCTCAATCTAACCCGATGGCAGAGGCCACCACCTGACGGGAATAATTTGCTTAGGAGGAGCCGGCCGAGGAGTGACCTTCAATTATTTTAATATGAGCAAGTCATCCACTGCATTCCACATATATCCTTGGCTGCTACGAACAAAAGAAACCTCTCTAAGAGCCAAACAAATGGTCGAGATAAAAAGAAATGGAGTCGGAGTCAAATCCTCATATATCGCCTTATTTTGAAAAGTCCATAAACTCCAGATGATATTGACCACCACAACCTTCTACAAAATTAAAATTTGAGAGCTGAAGGAACAATTCATAAACAACACAAATGTCTCATGAATCGAAGTAGCCTGAACGTCCCTTAATTGAAAGACATCGAACACCTAGCTCCACATAGATGCAGCAAGAGGACAGGTCCAAAATAAGTTATCCAAGCTTTCAAGCACCCCTTTACACATAGCGCAAATCCCCGGCCTAATAAATTCATGAAGGGTGTCGAAGGTTGGTAAACGGGACAACAAAAGCCTCAAACTCACAATTGAACGACAAATAGAAATATGGGGGTCCTAGATCTGACATCCTCATATTACAGTTGGGAACTGAACCCATGTTTGAAGTCGGGCTAATTTAATAGGGCTATTGGGCTGTTTTTGGAAATGGGTTGAGCAAGCCCAGATTAAAAAAAATGAGATAATGGGCCTTTTAGCCCAACCTAATTAAATATAAATACATGTTTAATCCAGAAATATATCACTCTTCTTCTTCACTCTAAAGGTGATTCCTCTTCTCCTTTTCCTTCCACTTTCTAAGCGATTTCTGGCAGGGTGGCCAGAGGCGGAGCGCTGCCGAGTGCCGCTGCCGGAAAATTTCAATTCCGGTCAAATTTCACCAAAAATCCATTTTTCAACTCCTTTATGCCTCTTAAGTATTTTGGAACATGTTTTGTGAGGAGATGAAGACTGTAATGGCCGGAAAAGAGCCACCATGGCCGCAAGTCGGAGCTTTTCAGGTGACTTTTTCCGGTGGCCGGATCCAACATGTAATCACACCAACGAATTCCTCTCTTCTTCCTCTACCTTTCTCTTTATTTTATTTTAAAGATCTATAGTGTTTTGAAGGCTAAAATTCAAGTTTAACTCTAAAAGATCATAAAATATGGGAAACACTATTATCTTCCATTCTTTCTATTTTTATGTTTATTGCATGAGAGAAGCTGTTTTATATAAATTTTAAATACATATGAGTTGATGCATGTGTAAAAAAATGATGAAGAAAGAAAAAAAACATTAAATTTAAGTATTTATGAGTACAGTGATCGGCAACCTTAAAATAAGGCTAATGAAGTCTACTAAAACTTGGGATTCTCCTTCGCTGTATTTATGTGTATAATTCTGTTTTGAAGGGAGAGAGAAGATGTGAGTATTAATATATGTATGTGGAAAGAGAAAGCTATATCTTGACTTTGAAAATTTAAATTGGATTTAAATATACATAATAGTGTAGATTGTTTGGGGATGAGTAAGAGTGAGATAATTTTTATCTTGAAATTTCTTAAAGAGTATAGTTACAGTAGAGTGAGAAAACATTCTATTTTCTTTATATATGTGAAAGGAATGATATATATATTTATAAGTATATATATATATATATATGTATCGATATGTGCATGTGTGTTTGACAAAAAGGTTAAAGGAAAAGTACAAAAGTTATATAAAGGAAATTGTTTGTGCAGGCAGTTTGTTTGTATGTATATGTCTGTAGAGGGATTGATCATTTATTTATTTTATCTTTCCCAAATGATGATGTTCAAAAGAAAGAGAAATATTGGTTGATTTTCACAAAGTGTATACACATATTTTGAGAAAGTAAAAACACTTTTCCAGTCTGCATCGATTCAAAAGAGTAAGAAATAGAATTAATTTGGCTTTGATAATAAATGTCAGTGCATGTGTGTGCTGTGATCGAGAGAGTGAGAACGGAGAGCATTTCTAATAGTAGAACATAGTATGCTATTAAGTTCATTTCTAATAGTATGAACTATAAGATGACCTCTAAACGTTATTTAGAGAACAAGTTGAATCTTAGATTGACATTAAGTTTCCTTTGCAGATAGCATACCCTAATCATGGACCTAGGATGAGGGCAGGATATATTCCCGCACCAGCTTTGCACCAGATGGAGTACCGAGAGTATGTTCACCACCTGACGGACTGTATAAGCCAGCACATCACTCGTATGACGGAGATGTGGATGGATGTTGGTGACATATTGGCTGGAGTCACAGGTTGGGAGGCTGTCTACCGATTGATACGTACTCTACCAGCTGAGTGGGTTCCCTACGCTACTCAGGTGTTGGGGAACTAGACGGAGACCCACTCTGTTACTCTTCAGTACATTACGGACTATCCAAGCTTTTCATCGTATCTCTACTAGAGGTGGGCGATGTGGCGTGCTCCTCTAGCATATGTACATGTACCAGCTTTGGTTCTTGGACCGAGTTATGTACATCCTCATTACGTGCCACCTCATCTGCCAGCTCCAGCTCCAGCGGGTTGGATGGCCATGCAGCCAGCACCTGCGCCTGCACCAGTACCAGCCCGAGCACTAGCTCCCGTACCTATTTGAGCACCAGCTCCTGTTCTAATTCGAGCTCCAGCTCCAGTCCCAATGCCAGACCGAGTTCCAGCTCCTGCATCTGTCCATATTCTTCATCCGCAAGCACATAGTAATGGATGGTTGGTTGAGGATGATGATGAGGATTTCGAAGAGGACCCGGAGGAAGATGTCGATGGTTCTGTTGCTTCTTGAGTCTAGATATTAGCATCTTTTGTCTATATAGTCTTAGTACTATATAGTTTTGTTTAGGAGTTTAGCAGGTCTTTTCGAGTTAGAAATTCTTTTTGTACGCCACCCTGTGAGGTAGGTTTGTATTTGGCCTACCATGTAACTCCTTGATGGATGTCCATAATGATCTGACTGCTAGATAGTCAAGTATGATATATTATTGTATTCAAGAGTCCTCTTTTGGATGCACATTTTTTGGATATATGATGACCTTATGTTAATGAAATGATAATGACGTTAATAAAACTTGTTTTATAACTTAACCTCAATACATTATTAATTCTTGTATGAAATATGTATGCGATTAGGATGCCGCCAAGAAGATGTCAAGCACCATCAGAAAATTAACATCAAAATGATATAGGTCAAGTTGTTAAGCAATTTAGACGTTATCAGCCACCAAATTTCAGTGGCCAAGGAGAGCCACTTAAGGCCAAGC
Organism: Perilla frutescens; assembly: GCA_026008535.1. NCBI lineage: Eukaryota > Viridiplantae > Streptophyta > Magnoliopsida > Lamiales > Lamiaceae > Perilla > Perilla frutescens. Next base: position 43,407,900 of record BRKX01000010.1, on the reverse strand, counting down.
AATGGTTGCATAAAATTGAATGAATATTTACTCATATTGGATACGAAGATACACATCATGTTTTATGTGTTGTCTTCCAACTCACTAAAGATGTTGACTATTGGTGGGAAGCTCACACTAGACCAATGACACCCGAGCAAATAGCTCCTCTCACTTGGGAAAAATTCAAACAAGATGTGATGGAGAAATACATACTAAGCTACTATCGGGAGCGCAAAGAAAATCAGTTTAGTTACCTCAAGCAAAGAAACCTAACGGTGGATGAATATGACAAGAAATTTAATCAACTATCTCGATACGCACCTCAATTGGTTGATACTAATGAAAAGAAGGCACTTCATTTCAGAAGAGGGTTGAGAGCTGAAATTGCCATTTCTATTGCTGGATGAGGGACTACTACTTATGTAGAGACACTTGAACGGGCACAAGATATCGAGTCATTACTCTTGTCTGAGGAGAGAAAGAATAACAACTCAAAAGGGAAGATGAAATTTGAGAATAGGGGCCAGTGGGAAAATAAGAATGATAAACTAGTAAGGGTCGAACCAGGACCTAACCCGGGAGGACAATATCAGGGAAGACCTACTTGCCAAACGTGTGGCAAAGGACACAGTGGACCATGTCTTTTCAAGAAAGATGCTTGTTTCAGATGCAAACAACCAGGTCATGATGCTAACAACTGTCCTAGAGATCGTGGTAACCAGGAAAATCGTCCAGGGAACTATGGAGGAAACAATCCTATTTCTCCAAAGAACTATCTGAGGAATAATCCGGGAAACAATGTAGGACAACAACAACCAAGGAATGTACGAGCTTTTGGCATGAATCAACAGCAAGCAGCATGAGAACCTGGAAACATGGCAGGTATAATTAAAATTCATGAGATGCCAATACTTGCCCTTTTTGATACTGGAGACACGCATTCTTTTATATCTGTAAGATTTTGTGGGAAGTTGGGAATTTGTGGTGACATCATGAGTGATTGTTTGGAAGTAAGTATACCGTTAGGAAAAAAAGGTTACCAATAAAATTTGTTCTGAGTTAGAGTTAAAACTTGATGACGAGAGTGTTAAAGTGAATTTGCACATTCTTGAGATGAACGATTTCGACATTATTCTAGGAATGGATTGGCTTAGGGATAATCGTGCTATAATAAAATGCAGTGAGAAAGAGATAACACTCCAACCACCGGGAAAAAACAAGTTTACCTTGTTTGGAGCACGGGTTGGATCCATGATACCCATAATGACAGCTTTGAAGGCGATGAAGATGATTAAAAAGAAAGGATATCAAGCTTTTCTAGTAAGCTTGGTAGGGGTAAAACCAAAGACGTATTCATTGATGACGTTCCTATTGTTCATGAGTTCAAAGACATATTTCCTGATGATCTGCTAGGCGTAGCTCCCGACAGACAAGTAGAATTTACAATCGACCTTATCTTTGGAGCTGCACCTATTTCTAGGGCGCCATATCGAATGGCACCTAAAGAACTACAAGAGTTAAAAGTCCAACTTCAAGAGTTACTGAAAAAGAAATTTATTCAACCCAGTGTTTCGCCATGGGGAGCGCCAATTTTGTTTGTAAAGAAAAAAATGGATTGCTTCGCATGTGTATTAACTACCGAGAGTTGAACAAGCTGACAAATAAGAACAAATACCCTCTGCCCAGAATTGATGATTTGTTTGATCAATTGAAAGGAGCCAAAGTCTTCTCGAAGATAGATTTGAGATCTGGTTATCATCAGTTGAATGTCAAGAATAAAGATGTACCCAAGATGGCTTTTCGAACACGTTATGGTCACTATGAATTTGTTGTAATGCCTTTTGGTTTAAGCAATGCACCGGCTGTGTTCATAGACTTAATGAATCGAGTATTTCACCCTTATCTGGATAAGTTTGTGTTAGTGTTCATTGATGATGTGTTGATATACTCATAAGATAAGAAGCAACATGAGGAGCATCTGAGAGTTGTACTAGAAGTTCTAAGAATAGAGCGACTCTATGCCAAGTTTAGCAAGTGTGAATTCTGGTTAGACGAAGTTGTATTCTTAGGATATATCGTTTCGTCACAAGGTATCAAGGTAGATCCTTCTAAGGTAGAAGCCGTGAGTGATTGGAAATCTCTAACCAGTGTGGGAGAAGTTCGTAGTTTCTTAGGCCTAGCTGGATATTATAGACGATTCATACAAGGGATTTTCCAAGATTGCAAAACCAATTACTCAACTGTTGAAGAAAGGAGTGAAATATCAATGGACAAAAGATTGTGAAGAGAGTTTCCAAGAACTCAAGAGGAGATTGGTTACTGCTCCAGTGCTAACTGTACCAGATGGAGCAGAAGGATTTGTTGTCTACACTGACGCATCTAAGTTAGGTTTAGGATGTGTCATGATGCAAAATGGTAAGGTCATTGCTTTTGCATCACGACAATTGAAACCTCATGAAATCAACTATCCTACTCATGACCTAGAACTGGCCGCCGTAGTTCACGCGTTGAAAATTTGGAGACACCACCTTTATGGAGGAAAAAGCGAAATCTACACAGATCACAAGAGTTTGAAATACTTCTTCGAACAAAAGGAGCTTAACATGAGGCAAAGGAGATGGTTAGAATTAGTAAAGGACTATGATTGTACCATTCTCTATCACCCTGGAAAGGTAAATGTTGTAGCAGATGCATTGAGTAGGAAAAGCAGATCGACATCAGAGTGTGCCCTCACTCAACAGGATCAACTGATTAAAGATTTTGCTAAGTTAAATTAGGAAGTGATTATACTACCAGAAAGTATGGAAGCTCGAATTACGACTTTAGTAGTAAAACCAAATTTGCAAGCTCGTATCATTGAAGCACAACAACAAGATTAATTTCTTAGGAAAATGTGACAGAAAGCCAATACCAATGATAACCAGGGGTTTACAATTGTAGATAATCATGCACTCACGTTTGGGAGTATGCGTACCCCAGAATGAGGATCTGAAGAAAGAAATTTTGAAGAAAACTCCTTATGCGCCCTATACAGCACATCCAGGAGGCACAAAAATGTATCGGGACTTGAAGGAAACTTTTTGGTGGAGAGGTATGAAAAGGGACATTGCAACTTTTGTGAAACGATGCTTGACTTGTCTACAAGTGAAGGCGGAACATCAGCGACCAGCTGGACACTTACATTCACTCGAAATCTCTGAATGGAAATGGGAACACATCACTATGGATTTTGTGGTAGGATTACCTAAGACGCTTCGCAACAATCAAGCAGTGTGGGTTGTTGTAGATCAATTAACTAAGTCAACAAATTTCTTACCAGTAAGGATGACACTAGGGCTAGACAAGTTCGCTCAAATCTATGTCAAGGAAATTGTTCGTTTACATGGAGTTCCCATGTCAATAACTTCTGATCGCGATACTCGATTTACATCAAAGTTTTAGGGAAGCTTACAAGAAGCGATGGGAACCAGATTGAACTTCAGCATAGCATTTCACCCTCAAACTGATAGACAATCAGAAAGAACAATTCAAATCCTAGAAGATATGCTCAGAGTTGTAGTCATGGATTAATGTGGAAGTTAGGAAGATTATTTACCATTGGTAGAATTTTCATACAATAACAGCTACCAAGCTACCATTGGAATGGCACCTTATGAGGCCTTATATGGTCAAAAGTGTAGATCACCTCTCTACTGGGATAAATTCGGGGAAAGAAAAATTTTAGGACCTGAAATGGTACGAACCACAAAAAAAGCTGCGAACAAAATAAGAGGGAGGATTAAAGAAGCTCAAGACTGACAAAAATCATATGCGGATAAACGTCACAGGGATTTACAGTTTGAAATTGGTGATAGGGTTTTTCTTAAACTATCCCCATCTCAGGGAATAGTTAATTTTGGCAAGAGAGGAAAATTAAGACCTTGGTGTATCGGACCATATGAAATTCTTGATCGAATTGGGCCAGTCGCTTATAGACTTTCTTTACCACCCAAATTAGGTAGAATACATTACGTATTTCATGTGTCGATGCTTCAAAAATATGTGTTTGACCCAAGTCATACAATTCATGATGAAGATATAGAAGTGAACTTAGATCTTACTTATCAAGAAGTACCAGAGGCGATCCTTGATTGCAAAATCCATAAGTTGAGAAATAAAGAACTAATGTTAGTAAAGGTTCAATGGAGCCGTCATGGAAAAAATGAAGCTACCTAGGAAATAGAAAATGATATCATAGAACGGTACCCTAACTTACCGTTTACAAGTATGTGAATTTTGGAACGAAATTCTTTTAAGGGGGTAGGGATGTAATACCCTAAAAACATTGTTAATTGGATTTTATTAGATTTGAGCAAAATTAATTAGATTTATAAGAATTTAAATGTTAAAGGGACAATCTAGGCTATTAGACTATTTTTGGAAAAGGGTTGAGCAGGCACAATTTAAAAAAAATGAGGTAATGGGCCTTTTAGCCCAACCTAATTAAATATAAATACAAGTTTAATCATGAAATATATCACTCTTCTTCTTCTCTCTAAAGGTGATTTCTCTTCTCCTTCTCCTTCCACTATCTAAGTGATTTTCGACAGGGTGGCCGGAGGCAGAGCGCCGCCGCCGGACCACCGTCCGCCGCTGCCGAAAAATTTCAATTCCGGTCAAATTTCACCAAAAACCCATTTTTCACCTTCTTTATGCCTCTTAAGTATTTTGGAACATATTTTTTGAGGAGATGAAGGTTGTACTGGCCGGAAAAGGGCCACCATAGCCCCAAGTCGGAGCTTTTCCGGTGGTCGGATCCAACATGCAATCACACTAACGAATTCCTCTATTCTTTCTCTACCTTTCTCTTTATTTTATTTTAAATATCTATAGTGTTTTGAAGGCTAAAATTCAAGTTTAACTCTAAAAGAGCATAAAATATGGGAAACACCCTTATCTTCCATTATTTCTATTTTTATGTTTATTGCATGAGAAAAGCTGTTTTATATAAATTTTAAATACATATGAGTTGATGCATGTATAAAAAAAGGATGAACAAAGAAAAAAAACATTAAATTTAAGTATTTATGAGTACAGTGATCGGCAACCTTAAAATAAAGCTAATGAAGTCTGCTAAAATTTGGGATTCTCCTTCACTGTATTTATGTCTATAATTCTGTTTTGAAGGGAGAGAGAAGATGTGAGTATTAATATATGTATGTGGAAAGAGAAAGATATATCTTGACTTTGAAAATTTAAATTGGATTTAAATATACGTAATAGTGCAGATTGTTTGGGGAAGAGTAAGAGTGAGATAATTTTTATCTTGAAATTTGTTAAAGAGTATAGTTACAGTAGAGTGAGAAAACATTCTATTTTCTTTATATATGTGAAAGGAATTATATATATATATTTATAGGTATATATATATGTATCGATATGTGCATGTGTGTGTTTGACAAAAAGGTTAAAGGAAAAGTACAAAAGTTATATAAAGGAAATTGTTTGTGCAGGCAGTTTGTTTGTATGTATATGTGTGTAGAGAGATTGATCATTTATTTATTTTATCTTTCCCAAATGATGATGTTCAAAAGAAAGAGATATATTGGTTGATTTTCACAAAGTGTATACACATATTTTGAGAAAGTAAAAACACTTTTCCAGTTTGTGCAGACATGAATTTGGAATGAGAGAGGAAATGGATTGATGTTGTTTGATTAAAATATTAATTAATTTGAGTGTATAGGTAGTTGCTTTTGTACAGTAGGTTGTGTATTAATCTATCTTCTTTTTAATCTATTTATACTCATCTCTTATGATTTAATTACTCAAGGTAAATAGCGAAATTATGGAAAAGAAATTTATAAAGTTATTTTAAAACTGTTCTAATTAATTCTTAGTTTAATAATGAAAAGTTTAAAATTTTATCCTAAGGGTCTATTCCAAAAATATCTTATAATCGATTAAAATTCCAAATGTATCTATTAGAATATTGTTTATATCCATTCAACTCTTCAAGCATACCCGTTTCGGCCCAAAAGTTTCGAGAAGTCGCTCCCTAGGCCCAAACTTATTTCATGTTATAAATTAAGGCCTAGCATGGTGCTAATAGGATTTCTCATTTTGTAGGCCCAAATCCGAGACCTCAGGCATAGGAGGATCAGCAGGATAGTCGAATAAAGCTACAGCTATATACTAGCTACAAGGTGGGTTTTGCTACCAAAACCTTTACGAACATGTTTTAAATGCTTCCGTCCATGCTAAAATGAATTGAGTTTTTGCTCAACATGAATATAATGTTTTCGCTCTTCGTGGATATGATTTGACCTGCATGATGAATTCAGGCATTGTCAATTCTATTGAAATATAGTTATGTGATCATATAGGGTCTGTCTCCACGCATGATTAATTGTAACAGTCCGATCCCGAGATAGGGATTAACGAATGGGGACGGGGTGTTATTAAGGGATTAATGAATAAGATGAAAGATTAACAAAGAAGGTTTGGGAATAAAGATATACTTTTGAAAGATAGGCGATGATACTTGTGTTTACTTAATTAAGAAGGAAACATGCTTTAGCGGAATAAAACGGCTAACTAATCAGATACCAACAAGCATAGACCCATTCATAGATAAAAGTGGATAAACAAATACCTACATGAACAAGTCTCTTCATATGCGAAAGGAAAATATACTCGAGAAGCAGGAATAAAACTTGTTGGAACCGTTAGGTTCGATATTTATCTATGATTGTTATTTTGTCTTTCTTTAATTTATTGTGTGTAGATTATTGTGTTGATTAAGGAAGTGTTGGAGCATGCCAAGTTGACCGAGTCTTGGAGAAAGTCTTGGAGATAAAGTTCAAAGATATGTTTGTTCCTATATCTATGGAAAGGTTGTTTACTTGCGGCTAAAGTCAAGGAAAGTTGATAGGAGTGCGGTTCGTGCAAGTCATACGAGTAGAGGTCAAGTATATTGTTTTGTATATATATAGGAATCAGTTGTATAGTGTGATATACGAATTCTTAGAGAAATATATTCAGATTATAGATTGAGTTTTTGTATTCTGCAGATTTTCTACTAGATTTAGTTAAGACAACTTTAGTCTCAACTTTCTGTGAAGGAAGAGATAAAGTGTCTTAATATTTTAGTTAGTGTTTCTCTAGTAGTGTTTTTATAATTCACATATTCTATATAGTGAAGATTTCACCCTGAGGCATTTCACGAGGCTATAGAAATATAATCTCGTGAAAATTTCAATCCGTTGTTCTATTTCTAAATTTCCGCTGCGTATGCAAAGTTGTTCCAACTTTGGAGCCAACTTTGATCACAACTCTGTTAAAACCGAGAGTTTGGTTTCTTTAATTGGCATCGAGAGCAGACACTTGATACACTAAGTGGTGATCATGTTTTCGTAAGCACAATGGATTGCACGAACCCGTTGTTCAACAAACCTCCAGTTCTAGATGCCATGAACTATTCCTTTTGGAAAGTTCGGATGAGAGCATGCATCAAGTCGATTGATGCAAGAGCATGGAATGCGGTTCAAAAAGGATGGACACACCCCAAGACCGTGGATGCTGAAGGAGATACATGCCGCACACCACCGTCAGAATGGACCAGAGAGCAAAATGAAGAAGCCACCTTCAATGACAAAGCGCTTAACGCGATTCAATCCTCCCTAGACGTTCAAATGTTCAAACTCATAAGAAATTGTGAGACGGCCAAGGAAGCATGGGATATACTCCAGGAACATTGCAAAGGTGATGTTGGAATTAAAGAATCGAGACATCGGATTCTCACCACGAAGTTTGAGAACATGAAGATGGAGGATGATGAAACCGTTGGAGACTATTGCAATAAACTACTTGAGATTGCTAACGAGTGCAACGATTTGGGTGATCCAATCACTAATAAGAGGTTAGTATCAAAAGCTTTGAGGACTCTAAAGTCTCGCTTTGACATGAAAGTAGTTGCAATTGATACGGCTACAACTACTGGAGCTCTGGATTTCACCAAACTGATGAATGATCTGAAAACATTTGAGATGGAACTAAATGAAAAAGGTGGACAGAAGAAGAAGGGAATCGCCTTGACCGTTGGGACAACTTCCAAGACAACTTCAAAGACAACTTCGGCTTACGTTGAAGAAGAAGATGAAGATCTTGAAGAAATCACGGAAAATGATCCAGATTATGCTCTTCTCACCCGAAGACTTAATTCTCTCATTCGAGCCAACAAAGGGAAACAACAAGTGGGAGGTAGAGAACAGCGAAAGCCTCGAAATGATGCCTCTGGATCTTTGGTTCTCTATGACAGGCTAATCACACCCGGAAAGGAACCAAAAATCATGAGGTGTGCTGCATCAGAACACTTCAAACCAAAGGAAGTGACAGATTTCTCTATAATTCAATGTTATGAATGCAAGGGCTTTGGGCACTTTGCAAACGAGTGCCCCAATACGTTCCGCAAACTGAGAAAACATGTCAATTTCCTATCCTTTAGTAACAACAAGTTGGACACCTCTGGAATTTATGTAGAAGAGATTCCAAATGATCCACCAACTGAGCATGCTGCCTTAACTGCAGTATGTATTGAAGAGAATGAGTCAAATCACACTGAAGTTGAGATAACTTCAGATAGGTATGAAGAATCTTATTATAAGATACTTTTCTGTTTTAACACTGTTGTGACCACTGCAGAAGAAGCGGAAGAAGTTTCGGAAGAAGAAACTCTAGAATTACTGATAAAGATGCAGAAATTGTACAAAGAACTGTATATCAAGTGGTCTAAACAGTGCAAAGTGGTGGAGTCACTAAATGAGGAAGTTTCTATGCAAAAGACCTCACTGCAAAAACTAGAAGTCATGCTAACAAAGAAGGATGCTAAGTTAGACAATATGAGAATTAAACGCAATCATGCAGATGAGACATTCAAAAGGCTCAACACCGGTACTTCCAAGCTAGATGAGGTTCTTGCTCAAACTCAGGTAACTTTACATGGGATAGGCTATGATAAATGTGTGAAGCCCGCCTTTACACAAATCATGTCTACCTATGGAAAACCATTTGTTAAAGCAAAGGAAGTTCCCTCCACTTCATCAGTAAAAAGGAAACGTAGGAAGTACATTTGTCACTATTGTTTCCTCCCTGGACACATTAAACCCTTTTGTCATAAGTTCTTGCATGAACACCAAAAGGAGATGCATCTGAGGAAACAAGCTTCAAATTTTTTCCTTACAAGAAAGGGTGACAAATCTAAGAAACTAGTATGGAGACCCAAAGTTACTGCCACAGTTACCTGCCAAGTGGTCTTCACTGCATCAACAGATAATGACTCAACCACCTGGTACTTTGATAGTGGATGTTCACGTCACATGATAGGTTCTAGATATTACCTATCAAACTATCAAACAATCAACGGTAGTGAAGTAACCTTTGAAGGATGATCAAATGGCAAGATTGTTGGATGTGGAACTTTGGACAGTCCTGGACTCCCAAAGTTGGCTAATGTGTCACATGTTGAAGGACTGACGGCCGATCTCATTAGCATCAGTCAACTATGTGATGACAACTTCAGCGTCATCTTTGATAAAGAAAGTTGCACTGTGACGGACAACAACGGGAACCATGTGATCTCAGGGGTAAGGTCTTCCAATAACATCTATGAGACTAATAGAAACAGTTGTCTAAGTGCGCAGCTAAATGAGGTGCAGCTTTGGCATCAAAAATTAGGACACACAAATTTTCGTAACATGAAAAATCTCCAAAGACTAAATACTGTTCTAGGAGTTCCCAAGTTGAATATTGTGAGTCCTAGCCTCTGTGGAGATTGTCAAAAGGGAAAACAAGTCAAAGCGTCGCACCCTGTTGTGACAACCTCTGAGAGACCTTTCACAACTAAAAGCTGCTTCGAACTACTTCATATGGACCTTTTGGGACCAGCTGAAGTTGAAAGCCTTGGAGGTAAGAGGTACTCTTTTGTCATTGTAGATGATCTTTCAAGGTATACTTGGGTGAATTTTTTAAGAAATAAGGGTGAAACACATGATACCTTCTTAGAATTGTATGCTATGATCAAAAACTTTTATCACGCTTGTGTTAAGAGGTTAAGATCCGATCATGGGAGGGAGTTTGAGAATGTACAACTCCTCAACTTTTGTACAAAAGAAGATATTCATCAAGAATACTCATCCCCAAAGACACCTCAGCAAAATGGTGTGGCCGAGCGAAAGAATAGAACCCTACAAGAGATAGCAACTGTGATGCTGCATTCAAAGAAGTTGGCCAAACGGTTTTGGGCTGAAGCTTTAAACACTGCATGCCATGTAAGTAACCGAATTAACTTAAGAACCGGAACCAACATGACGTCATATGAGATTCTAAATGGTAAAAAACCCAACCTTAAATATCTACATGTATTTGGTTGTGTTTGTTATATTTTGAATGATAGGGACTATCTTTACAAGTTTGACCCTAAAAGTGACAAAGGTGTGTTCATTGGTTACTCCCTCAACAGTCATGCTTATCGTGTGTATAACCTCAGGACCAAAACTGTAATGGAGAGTGTAAATGTAAGGTTTGATGATATGGCTAGTTTGTATACTCCTACTGATGATACTGACGGTGTAATTGAGATACAAGGAAGTACAGGTACTACAGAAGCAGAACAAGTTGACCCTGAAGTTGAGCCCACTTCGGACACACCTCCTGATAAACCTGAATCTGAGCTTGACGATTCAGAAATCCCAGCAGAGATTCAAAGTAGTGTTCGAAGAGACCCTCCAAAGAGAATTCGCAAAGATCATCCAATTGATCAAGTCATTGGAGATGTTCACGAAGGGGTCCGAACACGAGATAAAGTTGTCGCCAACTACAAGGAGATGGTAAGGATGGTATGTTTATCATGTGTCATACATAAAGTTTGCACAATTGTGTTTCTGTCCATGATTGAACCTAAGAATGCTGCTGAAGCTTTAAAAGATGAGTTTTGGATAAGTGTTATGCAAACTGAGCTACTTGAGTTTGTAAGGAACAAAGTCTGGACACTTGTGCCCAGACCTTCCTATATTAATGTTATTAGGACTAAGTGGATATTCAAGAATAAAACTGATGAATTTGAGAATATCATTAGAAATAAGGCACACTTGGTTGCCCAGGGTTACACTCAAGTAGAAGGCATTGAATATGATGAGACTTTTGCACCCGTTGCACGAATAGAGTCCATTAGGTTACTTTTTGTCATTGCATATTACCTTAACATTACTCTTCACCAGATGGACGTCAAAGCAGCATTCTTAAATGGAATTCTAGAAGAGGAAGCCTATGTGGAACAACCCAAAGGGTTCGAAGACCCATCAAAACCCGATCATGTTTACAAACTTCACAAGGCTCTGTATGGACTAAAACAAGCTCCTAGAGCTTGGTATAGTCAACTAACCGAGTTTTTACTTGACTTTGGTTTTTTCAGGGGACATGCAGATAGGACACTTTTTCTCAAAAAGGAGAAAAATTTCCTAACCATAGCTCAAATATATGTGGATGACATAGTATTTGGGTCAACAAGTGAAAAAGCCTTGAAAGAATTTGTGGAAGCCATGCCTACCTCCTTTGAGATGAGCATGGTTGGTGAACTTAGCAACTTCCTCAGACTTCAAGTCAAGCAAAAAGAAAGTGGAGTGTTCGTCTCTCAGACGAAATATGCAAAGAATCTTGTGAAGAAGTTTGGATTAGAAACTGCAAAGCACATGAGAACCCCCATGAGCACAACTGAGAAACTTTTGAAAGATGCAGTTGGGCCTGAAGTTGACCCAACTTTGTACAGATCGATGATCGGAAGTCTTCTGTACCTGACCGCAAGCCGACCAGATATCATGTACAGTGTCTGTGCATGTGCTCGTTTCCAGTCATGCCCAAATGAGGAGCATCTAAAAGCAGTAAAGAGGATCATTCAATACGTTGCTGGTACTTGTGAACTAGGACTTTGGTTCACAAAAGACACAACCACAGATCTTGTTGGATACAGTGATGCCGACTGGGCTGGTGAAACTGATGATCGGAGAAGCACAAGTGGTGGATGTTGTTACCTTCGCAACAATCTCATATCTCGGCACAGCAAAAAGCAAAACTGTATTTTGCTGTCAACTGCCGAGTCGGAGTATGTGGCAGCCAGAAGTTGTGGAACTCAGTTGATTTGGCTGAAATCAATGTTGGATGACTACGGATTAGAGAGCAACCCCTTGGTGATGTTGTGTGACAATACAAGTGCAATCAACCTTGCAAAGAATCCTGTTCATCACTCAAAGTCAAAACACATCCATTTAAGGTATCATTTTATTAGGGATTTAGTTGAAAAGAAGCTATTAAAGTTGGAGTATATTAGTACAGATGTTCAACTGGCTGATATGTTTACAAAAGCATTAAGCTACGAGAGATTCTCGATTTTGAGAAAATCTCTTGGCTTATGTTCTATATGATGTGCAAAGTTGGTTCAACTGTTGTCATACTTTTAATATATCATTGTTAACTGTGAAGTTGAGCAGATTCGAGGATGTAAAAGCCTGTAAAAGGTGAAATCATGATCGTTCTTAAAAAACCATATAACTAGGTCAAAGACCTCAGGTAAGTGGTTTTTATGAGATTCTCTTGGTTATTCATCTATTCATCATCTGTTCTCTTCTTAAAAAGTTTTCAATGATGTATTGAAAGTACGTTGTTTGGTTCTGATAACAGTTGCTCTAAAAAAAATAATAATAATAAAAAAAGAGGTGGAATTTTTTTTTTGAAATTCAGTTGAATGCATCTGGAAGTGTATCTTACTCCTCCTTTAATATCTCATTTTGACTATATCTTTAATAATGTTGACTCCTATTTTTCTGGCGGGACGAATCTGTTTGTTACTCTTTATGTTTAAAAATCTCGTCTCTTCCTTGCTTCTCTATTTCACTTTATAATTCATCCACAGCAGATTCCCGGTCATATCACTCTTAATCACTCTAAAATTTTTCCCCCAAAATCTCTTCATCTCCAATCCTCTGAACCCCTCATCGTCGCCGGTCACCATGACTCCGGAAAAAATCAAGCAACTTCAAGAGTTCATGAGCGACCCAGAAGCCACCGCTTACCTTCGACAACTCGCTACATGCCCCCCACAACCAACCTTAACTCCACCGCCTCACTCACTCATCCCAAATCCCTTCCGGTTGTTATCTCCGGAAACGACTCCTCTTCTCCGACCGACGGTTCTTCTCTCGCCGTCCCGAGGAAATGCTCCAATGGAGATATCCTCTGAGATGGGGAGCTGTGCAGAGGTTCAATCGACCCCTCTTCCACTTCCGACTCCGGCACCGACATTGACGGAGATCTCCTTCTCCAAGTCGGAAAGCTCTCAGGCAATTATTCTTGCTCCTGACGGAGTAATTATGCCCATGCTTGACACGCCGGTTCTCGCTTTTCCAGAGAAAGCGCCACTAGACCCTTTCTCTCACTTCACTCAACCGGAGTCTCATGATGGCGGTCTGGTCGAGGTTCCTTTCTCAGAGGTTGAAGAAGAAGTTCATGTCGATGCTCCGGCCAAGTTTCCGGTTGCCTCTCGGAAGAAAAAGATGGCTAAACTGAAGAAAACCCCTCCGAAGAGACACTCTAAGAGGCTCTACACTACCGGCAGCTCTTCGAAGCCTCAATCAGAGCCTATCCATCTCGATAGCAACCCTGAAGCCGAGGAGAGTGAAGCGGAGGAGCTACAGGACGAGTCGGATGAGCATACACCTTCGGCTCAAGAGTTAGAATCCGAGGAAGATGTCGAGGAGGAAGAAGTCGTAGCCTCCAGGAAAGGAAAACGGAAACTCGCTCCTTCACCGCCATCTAAATCTCAGAGCAAGGCTGCCAAGAGGGCCAAGCAAAGTGTTGCTCATTCTGCACCGAAGAACGACTCAGAATCTGACATTGAGGTATCGAATGCTTTATCCCCTCTCTTTTATTCTGATATTGATAAAAGGAATTGGGAACATTTTAAGAGTAGGGAAATCTTGAATGATCGTTCTATGGATTTGAAAGATTTTGCTTCTCATAATTTGGTTGTGTTTTTGGAGAAAAGGAAGGTGCTTGGGTCTGTGACATATGTGAAACCATTTGTAGCTGAGGTAGTTTGCCATTTTTATGCGAATTTAACTCATGAATTTAGTAATCACTCCTCGAAGTTGTACGGGAAGGTGTATGTGCGTGGGAAGGTTTTCACTATAACTTCTTCACGTATAAACAAGTTCCTAGGTGTGCCTAATGTGGTTGAGGATGATGATGAAGTTGATGATGAGTTTGAAGTCAAAATGGCTGATGTTGTGACTGGAGGGAAGGCAGATCAGTGGATTGCAAATAAGAAACCGAATAGGCTTGCCTCGGTTCTTACCTCGCTATTTTCCACCCTTCACAAAATTTGTGCTTCGAATTGGCTACCTACCTCTAACACAACTACTGTGCCGTTTGATCATGTGTGTTTGATGTATAAAATCTTCAAAGGGGAGAAAGTGAACCTAGGGCAGAGGATCTTCAACGCCATATTCGAGATTGCTATGACAAAATCCAACAAGAAGCTCATTGTCCCTTCCCTAATATTCAACATGTTGATTGATCAAGGTCTCAAGCTTACCAAAAAGGATGTTCTCTCCGATCGGCTGCCTCTACAGATTGTCCAACAAGCCTTCCTTGCTGACACCTACACAAGGGATCTCCCCTGGATTGAAGTGACTGACAAAGATGCTCCAACTGAAGAACTCTTTTGTTTTGTTCCTGTGTTTCTTTTGCAGGAACAAATTCATTTCTTGTCGGAGCAGATCACTATCTTTGAGAGACAGCGGCGTGTGCTACAAAGGTTTCTTTCTTTCCAAAAAGGGGGAGATGAAGGACCAAGCTGTCAAAGGGGTGCAGGTCAAGATGCGGACGAGGAATGAAGCTGAAAGTTGTGAAAGCTTGAAGAGCTTGAAGGCTGCAGTCTGTTGCAGTTAAAAATTTCTTTTGTGGCTGGATGAATTTCTAAAAATTTCTTTTGTGGCTGGAAGAATTTCTAAAACAAACTAACTTTTTATTTGTTTTTGCTTTGCTCCTGAACAACTTAACTTATTTTTGCTACTATTCTGATGTGGGATGCTCTGTCAGATTTGATTATGTTCTTTTGATGATCAGTTTATATTGAAGTTGTTCTTACAGGGAGAGCAACTTTGATACTTAACCATAAAAGTTTATTTTGCATTTTGGTGACAGGGAGCATTATGATCTGTATTTATTTGATTCAGGGAGAAAACTGTATTTTACTTAAGATTGTTTGGTTTTGGAAAGAAAGACAAAAAGGGGGAGATTGTTGGAACCGTTAGGTTCGATATTTATCTATGATTGTTATTTTGTCTTTCTTTGATTTATTGTGTGTAGATTATTGTGTTGATTGAGGAAGTGTTGGAGCATGCCAAGTTGACCGAGTCTTGGAGAAAGTCTTGGAGATAAAGTTCAAAGATATGTTTGTTCCTATATCTATAGAAAGGTTGTTTACTTGCGGCTAAAGTCAGGGAAAGTTGATAGGAGTGCGGTTCGTGCAAGTCATATGAGTAGAGGCCAAGTATATTATTTTGTATATATATAGGAATCAGTTGTATAGTGTGATATACGAATTCTTAGAGAAATATATTGAGATTATAGATTGAGTTTTTGTATTCTGCAGATTTTCTACTAGATTTGGTTAAGACAACTTTAGTCTCAACATTCCGTGAAGGAAGAGATAAAGTGTCTTAATATTTTAGTTAGTGTTTCTCTAGTAGTGTTTTTGTAATTCACATATTCTATATAGTGAAGATTTCGCCCTGAGGCATTTCGCGAGGTTATAGAAATATAATCTCGTGAAAATTTCAATCCGTTGTTCTATTTCTAAATTTTCGCTGCGTATGCAAAGTTGTTCCAACTTTGGAGCCAACTTTGATCACAACTCTGTTAAAACTGAGAGTTCGGTTTCTTCAAAACTGAATATGCATTACTTATATATATATATAGATAATCATGTCTTGGGGAATATTCTTAGAATCTCGATAAACATAATTGAACTTAGGAATTAATACGAGTGTATCAGAGTAGCAGAAACATCATGGGATTTTAAAAGAAATTTATATAATACCAAAACAATCTTGGCAGTCAACCCACATCCACAACCACCAACATCCTCAGCATCTCAACCTGAAAATATTTGAAAAAGAGGGGGGCATGAGCACTATTGTACTCAGTGGGTTTTAACAAAAATACTTTAATAACTTCAAGATATCCAATAATTAACCGACGGTATATGGAGAGCAAAACGCAAAAGCCCTCTCCATATCCGTAAAACCTTCTCTTTTCTTTTGGGCCCATCCTGGCTCAAATCTGATGTCAACTGCACCCTTAGGCATGCCATAGGATAGAATAGGGGTTACCTTAAATATCCGAACGAGTTTGCGAGAGAATTAACCCAGCAGTGACTCACTTAAATGATCAAAGATCATAAATCCTCTGAGCTCAAATCCTGCTTAAGCAAAATGCTAAGTTCCTTCCTTCCTTAACCTTGCTAGCAAAACCAAACCTAGAGCAATGTCTAGGGGCTAATCCTTTACTTTAGCATGATCTCGACCTATAAGGGATTTATCTCTACCCTAGAAGGCAATCCTTAACTATATATAGCTTTAGCAAAATACCAACATTCAAATACAAGGAGATGAACATATATAAACACATAATTGCAACTAACGGCAATTCTAAATATCTCATACTAGACATTAATAAATACTTAAACATTTCTAGTATTTCTAAGCATGCTCGAGAGCTCAATTAAAAATAATACATCTTACTTTCCTTCCTTCCTTGTACGAAGATCAATCAGGCAGAGCAAAACACTTTATTGGATATCTCATTTGCCCTATCATGCTTCTAGAGCTTATTAGCTCAAACTTTAGATAAGTATAGATTTACCCACCTCGATTACTGGACAGAAGATGAAGCAACGAGTTGATGATCTTTCTCCGAGTTCCCACGAGACTCACTGCCTCCTACAAAAGTCGAATCATCGACTTAGCGGCCTCCTTTGAAGATTTCTATAATGTCTAAAACGAATTTAAACAATATCCAACTAAACCACCTTTAACTAAGACCTAAACATAGACTGCACGACTTTAGCAAAATGCGAAGATTAAATCCTGAAAAAAAACCCCTTGAAAACATCCGAAACGAACCACTAATTTTTTGGGATTTAATCTATTATAAATGGAGTTATTATTTAATTTTATTCAACGAACCTCGAATACACTTTTTACTTGCCCGAAAATTATGAAAATAATACGGGATACTCTTATATATACGAGGACTCAATACTGAGACTTTGAGAATTTTTCGATAACACATGCTTCCGAAATAAAAATAACTGTCTACTTTTAAAAATTGAGATTCATCCAACCTCATCCAAAAATTACGAACCTTGACAGATTTATAGAGAATAATTTTTCGAGCAACTTTGTAGAAGAAACTTTTTCGATTTGATGAAGAAAAATAGGTGAAAACAGCCAAAAACCGAACTGATCGGCGCCGGTAGCAGTTTATGTTTTCCAGCGATCTGACTGATTTTCAGTCACCGGATGACGACAGACTCAACATACGAAACGTAGAGAACTTCAAGATGCACAACATACTAAAATTTCAGCTTAAACAGAGAAATAACGAACTTATAAAATAAAGATAAGAATCGAAATACTAAACTTAGACGGAATTTAACGAAATAACGACGGAATTTAAATACGAAACTAAAGTGGAACTTAAACGAAATAAATCGAGAATATCAAGGAGAAATAATAACGGAAATACTATAACAGAAATACGATAATGAAAGACGGAAAGAAATGCTGAATTAAAGACAAGAAAGAAATAGATTTGAGACCGACGAACAAGAATGGACGGAGTCGGGTGCGTCGAAGGAAGGTGGCTAGCTCGGCGTCTCGTTGAGTTGCAACGGCGGCAGAGCCACCTGCTACAACCCAACGGCGCCCCTAGCACCTTCCCTCACCGCATTCCTTCCACGCCACTCAGCTCGTCGTCTCGGAGGTGAACTCACGAAGAGACTCCTCGCTCGACTAAAACTTCAACTCTGTCAAGCTCTCAAGCTTTCCCACTCTCTAGAAATGAGAAAAATGAGATGATTTTGGTGAGAAAATGAGTGAGGGGTGATGTCCTATTTATAGGAAAAGCTTTGGCTTCCAAGGGAAGCCACTTCAGTGCAAGAATACTGCAAAAGTTACTCCGGGTTCGGTTAAAAGCTGCTTTATTTGATGTCGAGGTCCAAATGACCTCAGACACAAAATTTGAAAATACCGGGAGACTTGTTAGGTCGAATACTAGTGAACCAACCTGTTTCGTGATGAAGACAGGGTCGTCAGAAGAAAGACGAGAAAAGATTCCTTTTTTGGAATTACTTTTTACTATTCACTCAGACTGACAGATTTTGCTCCCGAGCATTCGATTGACCTCAGAATGGAAATCCGTGAACGCCAACGGAATCCTTGAGTCATTCCCCATAAGAGGGACCTCACAGAATAAGACTCAGATCAATGAGGAGGATTTCGTAAATTTCTCAAAACACGAACGCACGCAAAAGTTACTATTCATTCATCCTTTAAATACGTTTTTCATCACCGGGACCTCAAACGACATCAGATTTAAAATCTGAAAACACCGGCATACTCCTTGAGTTAAAACCTTTCTAAAAAGAACAAAATCGGCCATAACAGAGTTAAGATCAAATTTCCAAAAAAGACGACTTTACGAAAAATGACCGCTAAAGTCGTGATTGACATCTAACCTCACTTAATCCTTAACTAAACTTCTTCCTTAACTTCTTAATTACTCTTAATAATTCTCTAAACCTTATTTGAAAATATGGGGTGTTACATTAATTGAGCGCATTGATCTCAAATGAATGATAAATTGTTTGGCCACATGAGATGAAAAATGTTTATATGTGCTTGGACGAACAAGATAAGCATGCCCACTGAGTGTTTTCTGGCACTCAGTCCACATTTCTAAAATATTTTTCAGGTATGAAGTGATGGAGGTTGCTGACGTGGACACATAATTTTTGTTTATTTTGGACTATGTCGTTAATATGTACTTTGAATTTTGAATATTGACTATGGTCAATATTAGAACATGTTATGCTTCCGCTACTATTTTGGATGATATTAAAATATCCTAAAACTGTTATTTTATTTTGCTGCTATTTTGAACTTTGAAAATAGTAGACTGTCAATGTTGACTAGTCGTGAATTGAACTTGCATGTGATAGGCCGTTTGAATAGTCTTCTCGAGTCGTGATTGGTTGGCTTTAAAATTTGAGAATACTTATCATATAAATATTTTCTCTAAATATGTAATTTTTGTGTAAAATTAGGAATTTTGTTTTAACTTTTTGTTAGCATCTTAATTCTCCGGAATTGGGGTGTTACAACTATTGTGTCCCATTATAAAATTTAACATTTTAAAATTGTTCATTACAAAAATAAATTTTATTATAGTATTACAAATCATAAAAAATATTTATTGCTAAAAATTAAAAATTTTAAAAATTATACACCCTACTTTTGGAATAATCAACTATATTAATCAATTATATTAACTAAAAAACAAGATATAAATATGAAAAAATAAATATAAATCATAATTGGGTGGAATGAACCCTAAATAATAATTATAAAATTAAACTAATTCATAACAAATTGAAATTGAAGAAATTTTTTTTGATGAAAATCGAATAAAAATAAAAATAAAATACTAAATGGGATAGAGAAAAGTGGGATAGAGGATTTCATTTGCATAATTTGACCTTCCGAAGTCTGGTTAGGGATTGACATCATCATCATATTGTAATTTATAGACTTATAATCAATAATGTTTTTTTTTTTTTTAGCAGTTCTATATTCATGTCCTTTTTTTTTCTTTTTCTTTTTTTTACAACCCCTCAAACTAACTAACACATAATTAATACTTTATCATAAGTTTTTGGCCAATCATTCCCCCAAACTCTAGTTTTTCAATTAACTTTATCAAGTCTATTGGTAATTATGTTTCAAGTCCTATATATACCATTAGAGACCCAAAAAACAAAGCTCGAAGATAATTATTTACATAAATTTATGATCATGAACTTTGAGTGTAGTTATAAATTTAACACAAATTTTAAAAATATGTGCAACTAAGACACCAATTTTTAATTTTAGTGTTATTCAACATCCCCAAATTAGGATTTTTTGAAAAGGATAGTTCTATTTGGCACAAATTGTGCCCGCACAAATTGTAAATAATTATGTTAAATGACTAAATTATCCTTATTAGATTATTTATTTTAAAAGAATCTCTCTCCCACCATTTAATAATTAAACTCTTCAACTTTTTAATTAATCACTTATTAGCGCAACTTAATTATAATTATTTGATTAATAAATGTACAAACGTGTCTTATAAGATAATTAACTTTATGATTTTATTCAATTCATAGTATGACAGTTAGTTCAATTTCATTATATATCAAAAAACATTCATAAAAGATAATTAAACTTGTGTCTTATAAGATAATTAACTTTATGATTTTATTCAATTCATAGTATGACAGTTAGTTCAATTTCATTATATATCAAAAAACATTCATAAAAGATAATTAAACTTTGAACTTAAATTCTTCAATTAATCAAATGTTTACTCAATTTATGATTATGTAATTAAAAAATATTTAAAAAATTATTGATTGCACATCATGTGAAAATTTAACGAAGATAACATATGATGGGAAAATATGATATATTTAGTAATATGTAATTCATTCATAGCATGTTTACATGCTTAAGCCAAATTTTTCATTGGCATTTTCATTAGACAAAAACAATAGCATAATTACTATACGACACTTATATATTCGAAATAGAATCATCAGTGGTGTCAGTAATATCAATCACTGGAATATTTTTAGCTTCTTCATCTCTTATCTTTTAAACTTCCTCAAGATATAGCTCGTACAAGTTAGACAACAAAGGATCATCCAGTAAGAATCGTTGTGACTCGTCAGCTCCAAAAATCTTGACTTCCCTTAACAACTCTCCTCTTCTATCACGTTTCTTCATTAATGCTCAAATTGTAACTTAGATTGCAATACTAAATGCAATAAACTGGCTAGATTGACTTGTATTCCTGAGGACTATATAAAAATTCCAACGCAATTCCAGTGAAAATTCTATTCCAGCGATTTTTTTTCCGCTGGAATACGATTCCAGCACAATTTTATCCGCTGGATCAAAATTCCAGCACTTTTTTTTTATCCGCTGGAAAAATATTCCAGCACTTTTTCATCTGCTGGAATCAGATTCCAACACATTTTATCCAAATTTATTAAAAAAAAACCTCCCCCCACACCCAGCCCGCGCGGGCGCCCCTCGCCCAGCTTGCCGAAAATCCCCCCTCCTTGCTACTCCCAAGTTTCGAACCCCAGATCTCTTGTGTATGTGCGCAAGCTCTTGCCGCTGGCACCAAGTGATGAATTCATTAATAATACTATATATTTTATATTTATTATATATTATGTGTATATCTTATATACCATGTATTATCGTATAATCCATGATTTATAAAATTTAATATTACATTTGTTAGATTAATTTATGAAAGTTCAAATGATATATTATTTATTTGGTGGTAATGAATATTTTTTTTTAAAAAAATCTAATCAAGATTACAAATTAATTTTAATTTCATTTTTAATAATTATTCTTTATAATATATATATAGAGATGTAACAAATATTATAATCCATAACTTGCATTATCTTATAACTTATAACTCACAAGAATACATAAATTTTATCTTATAACTCAAATTTTCCAGCTGAAAACAAATTTCAAATAAAAAAATAAAAAAACATATTAAAATATTCCACCGAAAAAAAAATCGCTGGAATCCGGAAAAAATCATAAATAAAATATATGAAAATCTTCCAGCGCAAAAATACCGCTGGAATACGGAAAAAAAATTAAAAAAATATATATTGAAATATTCCAGCGGAAAAACACCGTAGGAATTCAGAAAAATTTAAAATAAAAAATATTAAAACATTCCAGCGGTATTTTTTTCGCTGGAATATGGAAAAAATCGAAAAAAAAAATAATATTAAAATATTCCAGCGTAATTTTTTCGCTGGAATTTGGAAAAGTTGGAAAAAAATAATTAAAAATCATTCCAGCGGGTTTTTTCCGCTGGAATCAACTCAAATATACGCTGGAAATTCCAGCGGATATAAATCCGCTGGAATCTGCGTTGGAAAATTCTAGCAAGCATAAATTTCGCTGGAATGTTCGGTGGAAAATTCCAGCAAATATTTTTTGCTGGAATAACCGCTGGAATTCGAAAAATTCCAGCGTATTTGAAGCCCGCTGGAATAAATTCGCTGGAATTTGCTTATTTTCTTGCAGTGAATGACTTCTTTTTTAAAATAAAATATATTATATAAATATCATATTCATGTTCAAGTACAAATATTTATTTGAGTGGTTTAATTTATGTTTTTATTTTTTTAAGATAAATTCATTGTACTTGAAAATTGGCGTAAAAAATGTGGGGTGAATCTTATGCATTATTGACCATTCATGCATTCAAATTGAATATTGGGAAATTGTGTAGAAAATGAGAAATAAATTTTAATCAAAATTTTACATTGAAATTTTATTAAATTCTACATTTTTTCCGACACAATTTGTGCCATTTAGCATTGTCCTTTTGAAAAATGTATTTTTATTATTTTTGTTCTATCTTTAAGTGGGTCCTTTTTTTCTCCTAAACCTATTAAATTATTTATGTCCACTGTTGTATGAAATAATAACATATATGCCTGATTTTAAGTTTTCAAAATGTCAAGAAAAATTAGCACATAAATTCGTTATTATTTCTCATTTTCAAAACATTAATTTTATATTTAATTATTTGTATAATTTATCGATAATACTAGAGGTTTAATATAACTTACAAAACCATACGATTGATATATAAAAATTGAAAATACATGAACTTTGTTATTTTTTGTAACTTAATCTGAAATTTTAATTTTAAGATTATTGTTTTTTTACAAAAATTGTGGGGGTGTTAAATAACACAAAGTTTAAAAGTTAGTGTTTTAATTGTCTATTTTTTGAAGTACATGTTAATAAATTTGCAGCCATAGAATGTTCACTATTTTTAAAGACAATTAACCTATTATTTTACTAAAGTATATCTTGATACTCTACTTCCATACAAGACTTATTTATACTGAACCAACTCTATGAATTAAATCGCTATATTTGGAAGTGAATTATTATCCAAGTCTTACACCATTGGAAACTATATATGAAGGGGCAGACTTGGGTGAGACCATCTCATATATGAGACGGGTCAATACTCACATGCGGGGATCATTATTTATGGGTGAAGTATCATTAACTCACATGTGAGTATCATTATTTATACCCGCATGCATGTGAGTATCATTATTTATGGGTGGAGTATCATTAACTCACATGTATCATTATTTTAACAGAAAAAAAAAATGATCTAAAAAATAATACTACCTCCGTTTCATAATGTTTGTTGTTTAAGGTTTTTTTTTTAGTTTCAAAATGTTTGTTGTTTTATATAATTTGACATCCTCTCTCCCAATTTTAACCCTGTCAAATCCTACAAGATTTTTTTATTATAACTTACCTATAATATATGAAGAGAGAAAAATATATGGAGAGAGAAAATATTGTTATTTTTTAGGAAAATATAGATGAATTAGATTTTATAGCATATATAAGAGATGAGTATATTTGTCCACAAAATTAATTCTTAATTCCAGATAAAAAAAATAAAACAACAAACATTATGAAACGGATGTAGTATTAAATAATATTTGTACATAAAGTTATGACCATTTTACTAAAGTATGTCATGCCATTACTTCTATACGACAATTCATAAATTAAACTACTTTAATTTATTGTGCAATTAGTTATTATCCAAATCCTATACTACTTAAAACATAAATAAATTTAGTTTTCGTCTAAAAAATTAGAGCTATAACATACCAGTTCTACATAACGTTATGAATTTTTACTAATTAAAGCATGTCAATAGACTACTTATATAAGTTAAGGCAGGCTACGAGAACAAAAGTGTCGCATAAAATTATATTTTGTTTAGATTAATTTTGAGTGTTATAAAGAAAAAATACATGCTATAAATAGCATCATCCATTTTTCGTGAAATTTTCCCACTGTTATGTACCTTGGATTTCTATACATGAACATTCTCTCGGGGGATTAGGCCAAATTAAAGAAAAACAACGTAACCTACGTCGGACAATATTTTTCTTAGGGTTGGTCTCTTATCAGTTGTGTGTACCTTTTCCTATGGTCAGACGGCCGCGACGCGCTGCGGGTGGGCGTTTTTTCGATTTTTTTTCTCGCTGTATTTTCAATTTTTTTGCAATTTTCTATTTTTATGTTTTTTCGCAAAAAAATTATATCTTAAAATAAAGTTAGTGAATCTTAAAATTCAAGTGAATTGATTTAATTTATTTGAAATCAATATGAATTTATATCCTAAAATGGAATTAACAAATCCTAAAAATACAAAATAAACCCCCTAAAACCCCCTCAAAAAAACTCTAAAAAATACAAAATAAACCCCTAAAAATCTCCAAAAAAACCTAATAAACATAAAATAAACCCCTTAATACTCTAAAAAAAAACCCTAAAAAACTCAAACCCCCTACCTCCCGTCCCCCCAAAAAATATATATATTAAACCCTAAAAAAACCTCCACCCCCAACCTAAAAAAAGACTAAATCCTAAAAAATCCCTAAACTCCAAACCCCTAAGCTCTAAACATTAATTGAGGTGAAATAAATCATAATTTGAATTAAAGAAACTCGTACATGACAAATTGCAGGCCCATTACTTTTTATGGTTATGGGTGATACTTTTTATATTTCGAACTGATATTTTTTAGTGTTAAGAATGATATTGTTTCTGGCGAACTTTTTTTTTGGGGGGCGGGCGGGTCGGGTCAAGCTTGACCCGTACGTTGACTGGCATGACCTGCCCGCCTGATGATCTGATTTTATGCATTTGGCTTTCCAAAATCTGAGAAGAGACTTTGTGTTTTTCCTTATGCTTCTCTCTTTTTTCTATTCTTTTTTCTCCGAATTGAAAATGTTTGCAGTCGTTAATGAGTAAAAGAGATGGTTGTGAAGCTATTAGTCAATGAATAAAAGTACTTCCACTTGGTACTATAAAACCCAAATAGAAGGTTGTTAGATCTTATCCCAATTGCTATCTTGCGTTAAATAGGCCAAATGGCTTTAACAAATGCTTGTAAAGCTAGTTGATGGAATATAAGCTTTAATAATCCGGAATATGATATAGCTATAGGTAGATAATTATCGGCTTATATTGATTAACAATAATTATCGGCTTATATTGATTAACAAAAAAAATCTTACTAAGATCATATTTTTACCGGTCAAAACTGTGAGAGTGATCAAAATCTGGATCCAAACACAATAAAAAATCAACACAAATACAATTGTGAATACGAGTTTTAATCTGAATATTAGCCCTTCATACAAATATTGACATGTAGGACGGTCTCACATAAATTTTTGTCTTGCAATTTTATTCATTTTTTATTGTGTTTATATCTAAATCTTAACCCATCTTATAGATTTTGATATGTAAGACAATCCCGTATGAATTCTTTTTTCTCTTTATTTTCGTTTGGTAAATAGAAAACTAGATCTAGAAATTTGCCAGAGAAAACCCCATTGACATATTAGAAAGGTAAGTTTGGAGCTTGTTTGCATTTTCTTCAATAGAGCTATAATTACTATCTCCTTATAATTAATAGACAATTCTTTTTAGACAATGGCTACTTGAGAATTTGCACTAAGTAAACTCTCCTTCAATTCTATGATTGCAGTAGAAAAATCATGTACCATAAATTTGAACAAGCTATAAGATGTTGGTGAGGGATTTGAATTTCAAATATTTTGTCCACAAACACAGCATTCAATTGGTTGGCCACCCGAGGGGTTAAATTATAAGCAAGTATTTTTATTTATATTAAATATTCCTTCTATTATTTCCTTAAAATTCTAGTCTAACCAAAACTATCAAGCTAGTCATCACGGTTGTGGAAAAGTAAACTTTGGCGTCTATCTTTTTTAATTTCGATCCGTTGCATTAATTTGTTTGTCTTCACACCTCATAGTGTAATAATCATTAAACCGCGTAGTCGCGTACTAACTTAAAACATTTAATTTGCTAGAGATTTTTTATGTTTCAAAATAGGCAGAGATGCCTTTTAATATTTTTTTTTTTTTTTTTGAGGGAGCCTTTTAATTAATTTTGCAATAATGTCAATTGACGTTTTCTGCATGACACGTTTGTCTTTATTCCATTTACATTTACATATACGCATCTATATATTGATTATTAGTTTTAGTTTTCATGCCATTTAAAAAACGTACTTCCAATACTCTTAACTTTTGCAATTACGATAATTTTCACATTTTCAACACATTCACATCGGTATACGAATCACACTGTAATTGCATAATTTCATTTGCCGGATATGTGAGAGGTGTTGTAATTGGAAAAATTGTTACTTTTATATTTTTATAATTAGTATATTTTTAAAATTTTGTGCATAATTAAAATCAGCGCAAAGTTCATATATTTGAAGGCAATTATGCCTTTAACAATATACCATAAGTGGAATTATGATCTTATAGAGGGTGGATGAACTTTTTAATCCTAGAACTCGTATGTGGAATTATAATCTTATTGAGTATTTATTTGATCCAGAGGATATTCGAGCTATTCTTTCTGCACCGTTGATTCTGGGGTGTTGTACTGATCGTTTAATTTGGCATTTCTCTAATGATCGAATCTATTCGGTCAAAAGTGCATACAAATTAGCTTGAACGCTTATCATTGCACCGAATTTTGCTATTGAGGGACATTGGAGAACTCTTTGGAATCTTAATGCACCTCCTAAGGTGATTCTTTTTTTTTCTTTACAGCGTCTTGTTCTTGATTGTTTTCCTACAAAGAATAATCTTACGAAGCAAAGTATTCAAGTTTTGGGTGAATGTGGTATCTGTAACTCGGGGTTGGAAAATTCATGGCACCTGTTTATCTTCTGCTCATTTGGTTTTCATTGTTGGAATATTCTAGGTGTGTCTCGATTGCTCCAAAATGCAGCTTGTTAGTGCGATTTCTTAGCACTAAATTTATTTTGACCATTTATGTTCGACAAAGTATTCGAGGACATGTTCCTGATGTGATTAGTTGATTCCACTATGCAAAGTAAGGAACATGTTGTGAACTGTTCTCTCTGATGTTCCAGCAACATCCCCGAAAAAGTGTATATATGGAATTTTCCATGTTGAATAGATCCTGTGTGGTTTTGTTTTGGAAGCAAGGATCCGATTGTTTAACTGTCCTATGGAGTAGATACAGAATAAATACAAAGATGATTTAGACCCTCAATTACATAGAAAGTATCTACACCAACATGGAAACAATCACAAATCATAATTCACATTCCAAGTTGATGAAGATTGGAGATCAAGTCAACAAGAAGTGTGAAAGCATAAGAAGGCTGATTTTTCACTTAATCAGTGTGCGTTCATTATTGATTCTCCAAGTTTAATATTTGAGAGTCGTTAGATTTGTGATATTTGTAATAGCTAGAAGTTATTTTTTAAACTGTTCAACATGGTAGTCCAGTATTGAGTGTTTTCGAGAGAAACCCGTGAGGAGTTTTAATCCGTTTTGTTCATGATCTCGAGAGAGATTACAAGTTGAAGTCGTGGGTAGCTAGAGGGAGTCTAGTGTACAGTTGTGAAAGGATCTCACAACTTTCATTCATCAAAGAGTTCATGTTGTAAGAAAGGGCGGCATAAGGAGGGAGTCTTGCATGTGTAAGCATCCTAAATAGTCTTCACGAAAGAGTAGTGAACGGATCTTCAAATTTGGGCATAGTCCCCCAAGAGTAGGTTGTTCAATCGAACTGTGTTAAAAATCTCGTGCATACTTTTACTGCTTTTAGTCATATGTTCTTGTTTCTATTCTTCTCACTCTCAAGAACACATGTATACAGTAACCTTAAACACATAAGTACACGAATTATAATTTTTCATAGCTGATCAAGCCCCTTTATTCAGAATTTCCTGATGCATGTGTCGGTGTTATTAAAGGGTGATGTGCTAATTATGATTTTGTGGCAAGTGTAGGAGAGAAATCTTTGTGTTTGGAAGGAGCATAGATGGACTGCGCTGCAGATTTTTACTCTAGGTCATGAGCTTTTGATGGAGTGGAGACATGGTAGAGGAGTTGGAAGGAATAATGTATTTAGCGGGAGAGGTTCGAGTGGAAGTAATGCTTGGAACAAACCACTTGTGGGTTTTGCCAAAGCTAACATCAATGTGGCTTTCTTTGAAGATGTTAACTTGACAGGTGTCAGTGTAGTGTTGCGGGATGATAGAGGCATTTTCATCACTGCAAGAACTTGTCATTTCCATTGTTAGATTCGGGTTGAGGAAGGTGAGGATATATATATGGTTGCTTGAGGCTCTTTCTTGGATTAAGAGTTTGAAGCTGCCGTATGTTATTTTTGAAATCAACTCCAAAGTGGTTTATGATGATGTCCGACAACTTTGTGAGGATTTTTCTGAGTTTGGGTCTTTGATTGTGTATTGTCGGACTCTCCTTGATGGAATACCTTCTCGTTCTTTGAATTTAGTTCATCGTTCTCCCAATGTTTTGACACATCGTTTTGTTAAGACTTCTTGTGATTTTTCGAGCCCTCATTATTGGGTCGAACCTTCTTTATTTGTGGATGACCTTCTCGATAGTTCTTTTTAAATTATACATTTCATTTTGAGTTTAAAAAATATAATATACCGTAATGTGAGGCATAATAAATCCAATTGTCTATAAGGAGGCTTGTGTAATTGAGTACAAAATAAAAATTTAGTGGTTTATTAAAGATGACAAAGGTCTTCAATTTGATATAAATATTTCTATGGGCAGATTACTAGCATGGCCGGCCAACTCGGACCTTTTTTTTCCCACACATGTATACTAATTTTAGTATTGCAATTTTTAAAACACAATTTGCGAAATTGTTTTACTTTTGACGTTTCCCAACCGATGGATAACCGAGCTTCAAACAAGGATCCATTATTGTCTTTTCAATATTTTCTATTATCAGACCTATCATACTCATATAGTCACAAAATAACTTTTTATTTTATTATTATTTTGTAACTTATATGGAGGGTCATCAAATGGTGTGAAATTCAATGTCTAATAAGAAGACAAAAGGAATCAAACCTCGAGGAGGTAACCTACTTGTGGGGTGAGAAGATGTCTCTTGTCAAAATGTCTCTAGTTCAAATTCAATATCAACAATAGTAATGATAGGTGGAGCATGTTGCATATGGTTTTTTGGGTATGATTTGATTTATATATATGGATTTCTTGTTATATTACTTATAAATGAGATGTACTCAGATTGCATCATTAGGCAGCTCGTGCGATTGTGAGTAGATATCGTCCCTCTTTTTTTGCCATTTCTCTGTCGATCTGTATAATAAATGTTTACTTCAACAATTATTGACATTCTCATAAACAACCTTGTTAATATTTATAGTAATATTTCCATTGTCATAAACAAATAATTAATTAATTACGTTGTGCCAAATAAATTAATAGATCGAAACACTAATATGATAGATATTGTGCGTGGTGTTTGATAGATCAAGCATAATGTATAAAATGTGAAAACAAATTCATAAAAAATACACACATACCCCAAGTTAATTACATACTAGACATAAAATAACGATTGCATCCTTGCTACACAACGATTTATATGTCACACAAAAAATAGTGTTTCCTTCCATATTTTGTCGAATTTATTAAATTTTTCTTTTTCAATTTCCATATATTGTGCTTTAAATTAAATTTATAATTATTAATTAAAATTCACTCCACCCAAATAGAATTTATAATCTGCTACTTACACACCGATTTTTCATGTATGTACGCTAAGTACTCTTGTTCATTAAAAGAGGATATATATATATATATGTATGTATATAGGGAATGGATCAAATGTAAACCATTCTCTGGTGTGTAACTGTAAACAAATCTATCACCACACATTTAATAAAAATCGGTGCTCCAGATTTAATCAAACATGCGGTGGCATTTTTGTTATTTTCGCTACTTTTTTTAGCCTATAGGGGTATTTTCGTCTGTTTGTTGAAAAAAAGCTGATGTCATGCTGACTCAGCATCTAAAAAAATTCTTAAAAACTTCGAACGATCATAACTTGCTCGTTTTTCATCAGATTAACGCAAATAATATATCAAATTAAAGGTCTTTTAATCCTCTTTCACTTAAGATCAGTGAAGCATATGTTTATTTGGAAAAATATGGACGAAAAATACAAAAGTTTCATTTTTCATGCGTATTTAAGCTCAGAATACTTTATTAGCATACGGCATATGTTTCGTTAGCATATGACAAATTAAGCTCAGAATATTTCATTAGCATACGACATATGTTTTGTTAGCATATGGAAAATGTTTCATCAGCATCAGTTATATTGCGATAAAGATTTATTCAATCGTAATTAGGTATGCTTCGTTAGCATATAAAAAATGTTTCATTAACATATGACAAATGCTTTGTTAGCATATGCCAAATATTTCATTAGCATCGACTATATTACTGTAAATATTTATTACATTTCAATTAATATATGCTTCACTGACATCAATTATATTGTTATAAATGTTTATTTAATCTCAATTAGGATGTGTTTTATTAGCATATAACAACTATTTCATTAGTATCAATTATATTCACAATGAACAATACATTAATGCATTAAGAGATTTTTTATATGAGAATGTTAATGCACTTCTAACGTTAGCATTGACATATGCAAACTAAAATATTATAATAATGCTAATGTAGTATAATTATATATGATAATAGAATCATACGTGTTTAATGTTGCATGTGTATTATTAATGTATAACATCCATCTCAATTAAGCATGATTCGTTAGCATATGACAGATGATTCGCTAGCATCATGATTAGTTATATTGCTATCACATCAATTTTAGAGTTTAACAATTTAATTTTATTGAATTTTATCATTTGTTGTTGTTAGCACTGTCGTATGCTAACAGAAGTATTATGCAATGCTAAAGAAACGTTATACACAATGCTAACAAAAGCAATAATGTTGTGGATTGAAGCCAAATAATGCAACTAACAACCTTCAATCAAACAACTATAACTTTATCCACGATTCATATTTTTTTGAAATTATTTTTTGTTGAAAATTGGGCTTGCCTAGCTTTCCAACCATATAAATATCGCCATTTAATAATTTCCTAATAAAATCAGTTTTGTGTTTAAAGTTAGGTGTTGTGCATGAAATAATTCTACTTCGTTAGCATATGATTATGTATTCGTTAGCATATGATTATGTCTCCGTTAGCCCGCGTCCTGGAAGTCCGATTTTTTTTTTAATATTAACCCAAACGTAAAATTACCAAAATGCCACCGCGTTTTTTGAAGTTCCCTTTATTTACAGGAATGTCAGCGTCCCTTTGACCAAATCTTGACCATTGATGGATGTGTGGTTGGAGATTGGTTTACAGTTTACACACCAGGGATGGTTTACACCAGAACCATCCCCTATGTGTGTGTGTGTGTGTGTGTGTCTATATGTATATATATATATATAGAGAAAGAGAGAGAGATGGGATCATGGGATCATGTGAGAACCACACTCCCATGTGAGAACTAAGAACCAATTTCGGCCACAGATCTCACCTATTTGGACGACCAAGATACACTCCAAAATTAAAAAACGCGGTGGCATTATTGTAATTATAGTGACTTTTTAATGAACTGAGGGTATTTTCATAATTTATGAAATCTATTATTTAATTAGATGACATACATTTTTACAGTAGGGAGAAGTTAAGTACAACTTCTCCAATATTTCCTATCAGATTTCAAAATTCTATAGATTAGGATTTGGATTTATTCCCAACAAGAATTTATCTCTCAATTTCAACGAAAATCATCAAATCTGATTAATATTGATCACTAATTTTTTTTCTCTTTTTATAAAACTTCATTTCTTGATCCTACTTGTCAGCACATCCGTCGATTTTGTAGAAGATTTTTTAATGGATTCCGACGTAGAAATTCCCTTAGATTCTAAAGAAGAAAGCAACTCCTACAACTGCAGTGGAGATGATGTTACGGCTGAAGCAGCGGTGGCGGCAGAGGAGGAGTACTGCAGCCACCACTTAAAGAAAGACTACACAGTCCTGAAAGAAGAAATGATCAAGCAACTTCAAGAAAACGACATCTCCGAAGTTTCTGGCGTGCTCTCCGTTTCAAGAGGCACAGCCTGCACCCTTCTGCTCCGGCAAAGCTGGAAAGTCAGCTCCATTTTTGAAGATTGGTTTTCCGATGAAGAGAGGCTCCGTAAATCCATCGGGATATCGAGCAAGAAAATCTCTCCGAAGCCGGAGAATTACTGCAAAATTTTCATGGAAAATGTCGACATCGAGACCATGTTATCCGCCGCGTGCGGCCACGTCTTCTGCTCAGATTGCTAGAGGTCTCACGTCTCGATCTCGATCAACGACGGCCCTGGTTATTTTAGCACTGCTGTAACATATTTTAGCACTACTGTGAACTATTTTAGCACTGCCATGTACTTTAGCACTATTGTGATCTATATTAGCACTGTTGTAACCTATTTTAGCACTACTATGAACTATTTTAGCACTTAGGTTGACGAAGCTGATTAAGCTGTTATTTTGAATTTTTCACTATCAGTACTTTAGCACTACTGTGAACTATTTTAGCACTGTTGTAACCTAGTTTAGCACTACTGTGAACTGTTTTAGCACTGCTGGATTTGAACAAAAATCAAATGGATTGAAGAGGAAATTGTGCAAGAGAAGGAGCATGCATTGATTAAGGATTTGACTGCTGTTGGTGGAGCTGAATTTCGACATGGCTACAAGAAGGAAGTTGATACATTGATGGCGAGAGCATTGCACAATAGAGAGAAAATGATAGGAACAGTCGAGTTGTATGATTCTTCGTTATTCTAGCCACAAATTAATTGATTGGGATATTAATTGATTGTACGTGGATGGATATTTTGGTTGCATGATCAAATATAAACATCATGATTACTAATTTACTATATATTTGGATTATTTGTGTTGATATATCATATATGCATGCATGCACTAATAATGCATTCCAAGTTTATATATGAATCTGAATTTATTGTTCTTTGCATTAATGATTAATTGATTAATTATAGGTGACAATATTCATTTTATATATCATGATTTCTATTAAGGTTCTTGACGCGCGATAAGAATAAATATGAATATAGAGTCGAATTAATTATTCATGCATGCACACATTTTATTTTAATTTGAGATAATGGAAAATTTTGGTAGATTGAGAATTTCTATCTACGAGAATTTTGGTGGAAATTTGCAAATAGGGAAAATGGAACTTGTTTGCTATTTAAGTACTGCGTCGACACATCACCTGCCATGCGAAATTGGTCTTTTAAAAATAAACCCACATTTTCTTAAGTTTTTGTTCCAGCTAGTTTCGTACGCATCAATTTCAAGACCAATGAATACTCATAAATTGAAAAATATACATGTAAAACATATATACAATGCTAAACTCTAAACTACGGTGCTAAAAACGGAAGATCCTGAAGCATAAAAAGATGTCGATGATATTTTTTTATAGTAATGCTAAACAATTGTCATGCTAAACAAGGGTCATGTTAGTGCTAAAATAAGTCATGATAGTGCTAAAATAGGGAATGACAATGCTAAAACCCTAAATTGAAAAATATACGCTTGAATCACATATAAAATGCTAAATTCTAAACTACAGTGCTAAAAATGAAAATCATGAAGCATAAAAAGATGCCGATGATATTTTTTTATTGTAATGCTAAACAATTGTCATGCTAAACAAGGGTCATGTTAGTGCTAAAATAAGTCATGACAGTGCTAAAATAGAGAATGATAATGTTAAAACCCCAAATTGAAAAATATACGCGTGAATCACATATACAATGCTAAACTCTAAACTATAGTGCTAAAAATGGAAGATCATGAAGCATAAAAAGATGCTGATGATATTTTTTATTGTAATGCTAAACAATTGTCATGCTAAACAAGGGTCATGTTAGTGCTAAAATAAGTCATGACAGTGCTAAAATAGGGAATGACAATACTGAAACCCTAAATTGAAAAATATACGTGTGAATCACATATACATTGAAATTTCCGATTTTACCCTTACTAATTAAGATTCAGGGGCAGCGAAGTTAGACGTTATTACAATTATGCCACCGTGTTTTTTTAATTTTGGAACAGATATTGACCGTCCAAATAGGCGAGATCTGTGGTTGAGATTGATTCTCACTTCTCACATGGGGTATGGTTCCTTCTGGAACTTAACCATATATATATATATATATATATATATATATATATATATATAGTATAGAGATCAAATGAGAACCAATACCCTGTGTAGAAACTAGGAACTATTATGGAGCGTTGGATCATTTATTTTATAAGGCTCAGATCAATCTCAAAAAAATGGGGTCAAATATGCAAAAAATGGGGTCAAATTTGCAATATGTTAAGAATTACATTAAGTTGAGGGTATATATGTAATTGTAATGCATATTAAAAATCTACAGTAAATATATCTCTTCCATATATTGTGGGTTTATATGGAACGGTTTTTTTTTTATTTTGGACTTTTTCACTCTGTAAATTTTTTACAGAGTTGTATCTATCGGTGTTTCATATATTTCTTGGGGTTGAGGATTCGTTCCGGATAATTTTATCGTCGGATTCCACAAGTTCGTACTCCATCGTATATTATCATCACTCTAGTCATCGTCTGATTATGGAAGATACATGTATTATGTTCTCCATTAATGTATCGTTGTAGGTGTAGAGATATGGGTGGAATCTGGAATAGATGCGTATTTCTGACGTTTAGCAAACTTTATATGTATAATTAGCAAATTATATATATATTATTAGCAAATTGGGAATACTTTTATGTACACATACGATTTTGTTTAAATTATTTCAATATGCTTTGCATGATACTGAGATGATCGCAGACTATGGGAATTTCATATTTATTATAGATGATAGATCATTTTCGTAGTTGGTTGTGGTATTTATGAAGTTATTAAAAAAATAGTTAAAATTGGATGAATTGTTTTGTGCAAAATAAGTTTTTTTTTAACCATGCTATTAATCCATTGTATAGTATCATCATTATCGTCATCGTGTGATAATGGAAGATATAGGAATTATGTTATCGATTAATGTATATCTGTAGGTGTAGAGATTTCGACGTGTTCTGTTCAACATTTCTATTGCTTGGGTCTCTTACGGTTGAAGGAGTTGTTGCAGATTATAGACAAGTTATCTTTGTCGGATTTCATTGGTCTCACTCCAGTTTTCGTCTGATTATGGAAGATACATGTATTATGTTCTCCATTAATGGTGTAGAGATATTGGTGGAATCTGGTAGGGACGTGTATGTCTGACGTTTAGCAAATTTTGTATGCGGAATTGGCAAATTATAGATTTGTTAATAGCAAATCGGTAATATTTTTATGTGAAAATTCGATTTTTTTTAGATGGTTTCAATGTGCTTTGCATGATAGTGAGATGTTTACAGAGAATGGGCATTTCATATTTATTATAGATGATAGATGCTTTTTCGTATTTGGTTGTGGAAGTTTTCAAGTTATTAAAAAAAATAGTTAAAATGGCATGAATTGTTGTGTGCAAAATAAGAATGTATTTTTTTTCACAAGTTCTTACTCCATTATATATTATAATCACGCTAGTTATTGTCTGATTATGCAAGATACAGGTATTATGTTATCCGTTAATGTATCTTTGTATGCGTATTGATATGGGTGGAATCTGGTAGGGACGCGTATGTCTGACGTTTAGCAAATTTTTATCTATAATTAGCAAATTATAGATATGTTAATAGCATATCGGTAATATTTTATGTGAAAATATGATTTGTTTTTTTTTATGATAGGATGGTCTCTTTTTTTTTAAATGGTTTCAATGTGATGTGCATGATAATGAGATGTTTGCAGAGACTGTGCATTTCATATTTATGATAGACGATAGATGCTTTTCGTATTTGGTTGTTGAAGTTTTCAAGTTATTCAGAAAAAAATAGTTAAAATGACATGAATTGTTGTGTGCAAAATAAGAATGTAATTTTTTTCACAATTTCTTACTCCATCTTATATTATCATCACTCCGGTTATCGTCTGATTATGCAAGATACATGTATTATGTTCTCCATTAATGTGTCTTTGTAGGTGTAGAGATCTGGGCGGAATCTGTTCGGGACTCGAATGTACGACTTTTAGCAAATTTGTTATATGTAATTAGCAATTTATTGATGTGTTAATAACAAATCGGTGATATTTTTATGTGAAAATATAATTTATTTTTTGACGATAGGATGGTCATTTTTTTAAAAAAATGATTTCAATGTGCTTTACATGATACTGAAATGTTCGTAGACAATTATCATTTCATATTTATTATAGACGATAGATGCTTTCGTATTTGGTTGTGGAAGTTTTCAAGTTATTAAGAAAAAAATAGTTAAAATCGTATGAATGTATGTCTGCAAAATAAGAATGTATTTTTTTCACAAGTTCTTATTCCATCGTATGTTATCATCACGCCAGTTATCATCTGATTATGGAAGAATTAGCTAAAATAAAACAACATTAATAACTCTTATCAAAACCATAAAAAATATGTCGAAATCTTATTCACAAAGAAAGGAGCAATGAAGTTTCTGAATCTTATGATAATAAGCCTCCAATATACACAGCAGGTCAATTAAGCAATAACCAATAACCATAAATGCAAATCAGCTAGAAACCAATAAAGTATTTGCTATAAACCAATAAATTTTTTGCTATAAACAATGTGTCTATTTGCTAAAATCAAATAATAATTCGATATAACACGAATCAAAGTTGCAAAATTTACCAATCATATCTTTCTAGTTTGCTAAATATAGCGGAACAATTAGCTAAAATAAAACAACATTAATAACTCTTATCAAAACTATAAAAAATGTGCCGAAATCCGATTCACAAAGAAAGGAGCAATATAGTTTCCGTAAGTGATGATAATAAGCCTCCGATATATACAGCAGGCCGATTAAGCAATAACCAGTAACCGTGAATGCAAATCAGCTACAAACCAATAAAGTATTTATCAAATTAATAAAGTATTTGCTATAAACAACTTGTCAATTTGCTAAATTTGCTACTCATATCTTTATAGTTTGCTAAATACAATGGAACAATTAGCTAAAATAAAACAACATTAATATCTCTTATCAAAACCATAAAAAATGTGCCGAAATCTGATTCACAAAGAAAGGAGCAATATAGTTTCCGTAAGTGATGATAATAAGCCTCCGATATATACAACAGGTCGATTAAGCAATAGCCAATAACCATGAATGCAAATCAGCTACAAACCAATAAAGTATTTGCTATAAACAACTTGTCAATTTGTTAAATTTGCTACTCATATCTTTCTAGTTTGCTAAATACAACGGAATAATTAGCTAAAATAAAACAACATTAATATCACTTATCAAAACCATAAAAAAATGTGCCAAAATCTGATACACAGCAGATCATTTTCTTTTGCTATAATCTCGTTCTGGCTGCTTCAATTTTGCTTATGCATTGTCGTATAGAAAAAAATACACAACATTACCAAAATTATATTCAAAAACTAATTTTGTAAAAACATATAAATGATAAATTTCTAGTTGTTCATAATATCATTCAAATACCTTTTGCCCAATTATCTGACATTCCCTTTTTAGCACGATCACCTTTCTCATTATTACCTAAAAATTCGATTGAAAGGTTATAAACCAATAAAGTATTTGCTATAAACCAATAAAGGTATTTTCTATAAACAACTTGTCAATTTGCTAAAATCAAATAATAATTCGGTATAATACGAATCAAAGTTGTAAAATTTGCTAATCACATCTTTCTAGTTTGCTAAATACAGCAGAACAATTAGCTAAAATAAAACAACAGTAACAACTCTTATCAAAACCATAAAAAATGTGCCAAAATCTGATTCACAAAGAAAGGAGTAATGAAGTTTCTGGGTCTTATGATAATAAGCATCTGATATAGATAGCAGGTCTATTAAGCAATAACCAATAACCATAAATACAAATCAGCTACAAACCAATAAAGTATTTGCTATAAACCAATAATGCATTTTCTATAAACAACTTGTCAATTTGCTAAAATCAAATAATAATTTGGTATACATGAATCAAAGTTGCAAAGTTTGTTAATCATATCTTTCTAATTTGCTAAATACAGAAGAACAATTAGCTAAAACAAAACAACATTAATAACTCTTATCAAAATCATAAAAAATGTGTTGAAATCTGATTCACAAAGAAAGGAGCAATGAAGTTTCTGTAAGTGATGATAATAAGCCTCCAATATATACAGCAGGTCGATCAAGCAATAACCAATAACCATAAATGCAAATCAGCTACAAACCAATAAAGTATTTGCTATAAACCAATAAAGTATTTGCTATAAACAACTTGTCAATTTGCTAAAATCAAACAATAATTCGATATAACACAAATCAAAGTTGCAAAATTTTTTAATCATATCTTTCTAGTTTGCTAAATACAGCGAAACAATTAGCTAAAATAAAACAACATTAATAACTCTTATCAATACCATAAAACCACAACATATCAACTTAATCTGCTAAACATACATGACTAACTTGCTAATCAAAACTTCCTAATTTGCTAAATATATCAATACAAATCAAACCACAATCAAATAAAATGATGAAACAATACGCAACACCGACTAAATTTGCTAGTCATATACATTTAATTTGCTAAAACGCAAATCAAATCAGATCTAAACTAGCAGATTAGTCAACAAATAAAAACCTTAAATATTGCTGATAATATACAACTAAATTGCTAAAGACATCGAACCAAATTTCATCAAAAAATTTTGAAAAATGGTAGGATAAGTACCTGTTCATACGGGCTTTGCGCCCTTCATCGTTATTCCGGAGAGCGGGCGGCGTTCTAGCGACGGAGGGCAGGCGGCGATTGTGTTCAAGCGGCCGGCGTGCGGGCGGCGTATGGCGGCGACTGGGTAGAGTTCCCCCAATATTGAATCGGCGACTGCGAGCTTGCAGCAATTGGGCGGCTAAAGACGGCGGCGACGATGCGCGATGGGCGACGGCGAGCGGCTGAAGACGGCGGCGAGAGGTTGAAGATGAGCGTTGGGCGAGAGGTTGAAGACAAGCGTTGGATAATATTTTGATTTGTGTTTCTAGGGTTTCTACCAATAACTATAGATTTGGGTTTCTCAATAATACCCTTATTATGTTTTAAATTTAGGTATAAAATTATCATTTTGCAATTTGACCCCTGAAATCTAAAATCAATCTTGTCCATTCAAATTGTAGAGATCTATGGATGTAAATGGTTGCTAGTTCCTACACAGGAATATGGTTCTCATTTTAACCCACCCCTATATATATATATATATATATATATATATATATATATATAAGATTTAATGCCATGTTGTACTACAAAAAGTTTTCTTCTCGATCAAGAGAATAATATTTCGATCTATGAATTATTACGTTGTACCAAAATACGAAATATTTTGTAGTAATATTATCTTTATAAATATAATATATATTTATACAATAGAGTACTATATATATGATATCTATTATACCCTCCATTTTGCATAATTATATGCCAAATTTTAATTTAAGAATCTACTGTTAAAAACTTAGTGTTGCCGGTTGAACCTAATTCCTAATTATTTAATTCAGAATGCTAGCAAGCCTATTCGAAGAATTACCTCGAAACTACTAAAAGACAATAATTAATCGCTGGACCACTCTCTCTCTCTCTCTCTTTTTTTTTTTTTTTATATATTTACACATTCAACCTGTGGTATTGAGGAAATTTGAACTAGTGATTTTTGGTCTTCAAAGAATCTCACTCCATTACTAGATCATCCTCACCAAGACACTCATATTTTTGCTTATAATTATCAAAATTAAATCTCAGCTAGATTTGCTATTTTGCTTAATAAAAAACGCAAGAACTAAAATATTTAGAGAAGGCCTTTCGTATATAGGATGCAACATAAGGTCTTATATTATTTTGAAAAATTATCATTTATAATACTGAAAACTAAAAAAATCATATATATTTTAAATTCCTGCTAGAAACGAAAAGTAGTTGCATTTTTGTTATTAACAATATATTTTTCAGATTGAAAAACTTATTATTTCTAATGTTAAAAAATAGCACTTAATACTAAAAATTATCATAAATTTTCATATGACTGATGCAGTTCGGTAAACATGTGTACCCAAGTTTTTACCACATTTTACTCATCAACATATAAGCCATTAATATGAAGCTTAATTGTGTTCTTCCCCTTTGTAGGTATGAGAAATATATGTATCTCGATCCCATTCCCAAATAAAAAATAAAAATAAAAATATTATTTCACAATATAAGAATAGACACATATTGATCAGAAAAAAAAAAGACATATATAACTCACTTTTACGCCTATAAATGTAAATGTACACGATGAGAAAAACTATCCCCGACTCGCACGACTCCTCTCTCTCTCTCTCTCTCTCTCTCAAGTGATCCACGTTGCTAAAAAAGATCCCGGTTTCCTGTCCAGCAATTAGGGATCAAATCAAGGGCTTGTCTCGTGACAAATCCAAGATTTCCTTTTTATGTAATGATGAAAAGAAAATCGAGTTTAGTAGAAAAACAATTTGCCAAAATAGTAAGATAAATGCAGCACTTATCAACGGCTATGAAGCTATCAATAAAGAGTTGGAGATACCATTGATGGTGGAATCTGGCACGGGTATAGGAATTGTTAAATTTTTTGAAGGAAAAAACATTTTCATTACTGGTGGAACTGGCCTCGTAGGAAAAGGTTTGTCTAATTTATTAAATCTGTCGTAATTTCATATATATTTTACAGTGCATACTAGATTTACCCACCCACACCATGTGATACAAAATATGAGACTATATATATATATATATATATATATATTTCATCCACAAATCGTATTTCATTCTTGAGAGAATTTAATAACTTATCGTGGGCACTTTCCTGCCCACATTAGATTTTTATACTAACATTACTATTTATATATATTAAGAAAATATTATTTATAAAAAATAATCATTATGGCACTGAAATCAATTAATTGTTTCCAAGTATGGCATCGGAGTAAGGAGAAAAAATGTTTGTTCTTAAGTTCATATCCATTTCATTTTCTAACACTAACACAAGAAAATAATTAGAAAATAATGTGGAATCAATTATCCATCAGGTCTATTTATAATAGACGATCATAAAAAATGGCTCCAAATCAACAGTTTTCAAATTTCATATTAATTTAAGATTACTAAAAAACCTGTTAAAGAAATCTTTTAGGCGCCTTGAACTTTTTGATAGAATAAATTTGTTAGAAAATTAATAATAATAATAATAATAATAATAATAATAATAATAATAATAATAATATATTTTGCAAACAATATCTTATGGGACATTTTTGGATGGAAATATTGTTTGCCCATATCTACATTTTATTATCTATATATATATATATATTAGATAGATGTGTGTACTAGTGTCTGATTTTTTTATTTTTTTTTACCTACACACTTGACCTGTGATACTAGTGTTCGATTTTCCGTGAGGAAATTAAGGTTGTGGCCTTGAAAAAATTAGGTCCCGTATATATAGAGATATAATATGTAACTATTTTACGATGACTATTTTACTAGTTAGACCCTGGATTTTCTTTGAATGAATTAAATTTTCTTATTGTAAATATAGTAAATAACATAATTAATGCACTATCCTAGATGCACCATTTATTTATACAAAATCTATATACGCATATTTTTGTAGGATATACATTGGTTAATTTTGTAGTTGCCCGCATCTAAGATTATGTTAAAATAACGATTTTATGTATGCACAAGATAAATTGAAATGTCACCTATAGTAGTATCACACACACTCACACACACACACACACACACACACACATTTATCTCTTCCACTTAACAAAAAAAAATTCCAGAAAACCCTTTGTTATTCCAATTACACTTTATATTATCACTTTTTTAATGTAATTATATAAAATTTCTCAGTTCTTGTGGAGAAGATATTAAGGTCAACGCCGGTGGGGAAAATCTATGTATTAGTGAAAGCAGATGATTCTGAAGCAGCAATGGATAGATTGGAAAAAGAAGTATGTTTTACGTCGAAAAATAAAAATTTCAAAAACCCCTTCCTAACTAATTAAGTACAATTATTCTAATTTAATTATGAACATTTTGTTTTTTTAGCTTGTGAACTCCGATTTATTTGGATGTGTTCAAGAAAAACATGGCAAATATTACCAAAAATTTATAAAGTAAAAGCTTATACCAGTTGTTGGTAATATTTGTGAGCCAAACTTAGGCATGGACTCTGATTCAGCTCGAGCAATTATGGAAGATGTCAATGTGATTATTGAATCTGCAGCCATTACAACCTTGAATGAAAGGCTAGTCTTCTCTCTCTATTCTTTATTTTCAAGATTCTTAGGGTTAATTAATTAATTATCATACAAATCATCTTATGCATACATATATGAAATATATCAGGTATGATTTGCTGCTTGACACTAATGTGAATGGCCCTCTAAGACTAATGAGGTTTTCTAAGACGTGCAAGAACCTTGAGCTTCTTGTCCATATTTCGACTGGTACTCAAAATACCGAAAGTTCGAGTTTTAATTAATCCTTTTGTCCATATTAATGTATTCATCGATAAAATGTTTGTGTAGCGTATGTCAATGGAGAGAGAGAAGGGATAATCTTAGAGAAGCCATTGATAATGGGGGAGAATAGAAGAAACGACGACGTAGAAACACGTCCTTTATTTCGAGGACTTGATGTTGGTGATGAAATAAACCTAGCATTGAGATCATGCACAGCTACTTCAAACTATGACATGACTAGAGATATGAAAAGACTAGGAATGGAGAGGTCAAACCCTTTTCCTTCTTAATTTTATTAAAATTAAATTTCCTTTTATATATTATTTCTCATGAACATAGTGTCTAAGTTATATATATATATATACACATATATAGGTTGTAACAAAAATGTTTGGAACAATGTCTTACACATTCTATGTCCCAAATTATTAAAGTTTTAACAAAAATAAAAAATCCTTAACTGTGGCTAATTACACTCTATGTCCTGAACTAGTGATAAATTAACAAATTTGTGCCGAGTGGTCAAATTGCAGCAACTAATTTGTTAATAATTCGGAACATATGGTGTGATTAATGATATTGTAGGAAATATTTGTGAAAAGACTTAATAATT
Organism: Perilla frutescens; assembly: GCA_026008535.1. Classification (NCBI taxonomy): domain Eukaryota; kingdom Viridiplantae; phylum Streptophyta; class Magnoliopsida; order Lamiales; family Lamiaceae; genus Perilla; species Perilla frutescens. The sequence goes on along the minus strand of BRKX01000010.1, from coordinate 43,364,174 downwards.
TGGAACATATAATGTAATTAATCATAATTATGGACATTTTTATCATAATCCTAATAGTTTGGGAAATAAAATGTAATTTTCTCTTTATAAATACTGATTAATTTATAACGTTTATTTTTTTATGTAATAGGGCAAAATTTTATGGATGGTACAATACTTATCACTTGAGTAAAGCAATGGCTGAAATGGTTATACACGAAACACGAGGTGATATTCCGATGCTAATCATTAGGCCATCGGTGATAGAAAGCTGCTATAAACAACCATATCCCGGGTGGATACAAGGAAACAGGTATATATGCTAAAAACAATTTACTTTAAATTTTCGGAATATATTTGAAATAATTGTTGACTTATGTTATATGTTTTTCACATGCAATTATAGGATGTTCGATCCCATAATCATTTCATATGGAAAAGGACAGCTTCCTGCTTTTTTGGGAGATCCTAATACACCTATGGATATTGTAAGTAAACTAAAGTACCCTATGTATTCTCAAACTAAACCCTATGTATTCTCATATTGCAATCAAAATACGATTAGACCATCTTTAATGTTTGGTATTTTAGTGTAGTTTCAGCAAAAAAATAGTGTATTCATTGGGCTTTGCGCGCACTAAAAATATTTAAAACCCAATGATATATAATAAAAATAATATTTTCTAAATTTAGTGTAGAAACTGCATTAAATTTAGTGAAATGATGCGGGTTGGAGTTGCGCTCATTACTTTTGAAAAACTGAATCAATCTGCTCAAATATTTGAGTCGAACCGTAAATAAATTAATTTGTTTCAATTATTCTTTAAGCAATATGACAAACAAAACTTCAAAGGCAAAGTTTTCAGTGCATGTGGTGCACATAAGCCTTATGTGAGACGGGCGGGTCAAATTCGCGGGTCAACCCGTAAAAACAAAATCTGGAAAATTCAGTATCAACAACAACATTAAAACGTATCACTCAAAATCCGAAAAGTATCACCTGTATCATTAAAAAGCAAGGCATCTGCTACTTATTTTGGGAGTGTTTTTAGGGGTTTATTTTGTGTGTTTTAGGTTTTTTTGGGGTGATTTTAGGGGGTTTATTTTGTGTTTTTAGGGGGTGTTTTTAGGGTTTTATTTTGTGGTTTTTAGGGTTTTTTGGGGGGATTTTTTAGGGTTTTATTTTGTGTTTTGTAGGGTTTTTTGGGGTGTTTTTAGGGTTTTATTTTGTGTTTTTTTAGGATAAATTAATTTCATTTTAGGGTATAAATTTATATTTATTTCAAAGAAATTATATCAATTTGCTTTAATTTTAGAGTTCACTAATTTTATTTTATGGTATAAATTTTGTTGGGAAAAATAAAAAAAAACACAAAGAAAATCGAAAAAAAAAATTAAAAAATCGCTATTAAAAAAAAAAACTGGCTGCCGCATGGTGAGCCTAATGCTCCGAAAACCAGCTCATTTTCAAAATATATTCTCTCAATTAAGAGCTCTTTTTTTTCCTCTTTATTAGTGATGAGAAATTAATAACCTCGTTCACGTACAACAGTCCATAAAACAAGTTAATTAACTGTTATTCTATATTGTCGATCAGATTCCACTGGACATCGTCGTCAACACAACGATTGCAGCTATTGCAAAGCATGGTTTTATGGGTAAATCAGAGTTGAACGTCTACCAACTGGCTTCTGGCTTTGTGAACCCCTTGCGAGTTTTGGAATTTTTCGAATATATTCACGAATACTTCAGTTCAGATCCTCTAATAGAGTCTGAAAGTTTTACTAGAATTAATTACTACGATAATCTTGCAAAAATCAAGTATTTCGACAACTTTGATGATTTTTCCAAGTATACAAGAGAAGAAATATCTGAACGTCTCAGAAATGCATTTGGTGTTGGTGAGAAGACAATTCAGACGAAAATACAAAAACAATGTAAAGCAAAGGTCACATATGCTGAGCACTTGAGCAAGATGTATGAATTTTTGGGATTCTTCAAAGCAAGGTATCATACATATTGATGCATATTCACCCTAAATAAAAATTATATCGTCAATAATGATATTATGAAAATGATTTTAATTATCTAAAAAATATATATTAAATTAATTAGATAGACGAACAATATATTTCTTTTTTTTTTCTAAGAGATAACTAGCATCGTATATACTGATTTTTCAGAATCTGCACATATATTGAATTTTAGCATCCACGTGTTGACTTTTAGTATTTGTATTTTCTAACATATATGTTACAAAATTGACACGGCAATTTTTCAATTTTCAAAATTTAAAAGCATTGTGAGTACTGATTTGAGCATTTGTATGTTGAATTATGTCATTAGAATGTTGAATTTTAGTATTGTATTTTCAAAAATAATGTATGAAATTGCCACATCCTTTTAAATCAGTTGGATCATCTCATTGGATGATTGAGATTTGTCTCTAATTTACACACTAGAAATACTTTTACATGCTAACAAAACCTATTATAATACTTTATATTTTTAAAATAAATATTATTAAAATATCTTGTTTGATAGTGAGACACGTAAAAGTTGGGTCTACGGATTCAATCTCGTACTTTTAGTCTTGATAAACTAATGTTACAAGTTTTACTAATAGAAAATAATTATTCTACACAGGTTTGATGCTGGCAACACGCAAAAGTTATTGTCTGAAATGTCGAATGACGAGAAAATGAGCTTTGCGATTGTTGTAAAAGAAATAAATTGGAGAAAATATTTTCAAGAAGTTCACATCCCAGGTTTGAGAAAACACGTGCTTAACGACAAAAGGATTTCTATCTAAGCAACCGCAGCGTCAATATTTTTAATATTCTTGTTGTTGTTCTTGTCGTGGTTATTTTTTTTGGGTGAATGAAGTTGTTACTTTAGTTTTTTTCTCCCTTTTCACGAGGGAAATGTTGCATGGTTTTTCTTGTTTAAGTTCTTGGTACGTTGTGGCATAATCAATTTGTAAGTTGCATTTCCTCAAAAAAAAAAAAATGTAAATTGCAGGTGCGTATGTATTAATAAAATTATATATATTCCAGTTGTTTGATGAATATATATATATATATATATATATATATATATATTGTGCTCAAGAATCTAGAAGAGGTAAATTTCTAGCCACTATTTAAAAAAATTATGTATTAATAAAAAATGTTTCTAGCCACTATTTAAAAAAATTATGTTTCTAGCCACCTGGATAAAATAATCCTATATCGTGCATCCTAGTCGTGCGATAATGTAAAATTATAATACTGCACAAATACACTTAGTGTATAACTCTATTCATGTAGTAGTGTAAATTTGAATTGTTGCACGACTACGCTCAGTCGTGTATCCTCAATTTCGTACAACAGTATATAAATTTATAATGTTGCATGACTGTACTTAATCGTGCATTACACTGGTATAGAAATATTAATTTGTACTGTTATATAATCATATTTCATTCGTGCACCCAAATAGTGCACTTTAGTCGTGCAGCTCACAATTTTAATGAAGGGCAATTAAGTATTTTCAGTGAAAAAGTGGCTATAAATAATCTTTTTTTAAAAAATGGATAATAACATAATTTACTAAATGAAAACGACTATTTTTATACATTACCACAATCTGGAAAGTATATGATGTATATTAACTTGTCGAAAACAAACCATTTCCTTCAACATCAAAACTCTTGTACATCACCCCAGGCCCAATAAGCCCATACAACCATCAGACGGGTCAGGGTCAACGTAGGTCAACCGGGGTCAACATTGGTCAACCCGCATTGACTGGCGTTGACTCGCCAAAAAAATAGTAAAAATCAGTATCAATCTTTATACTAAAAAGTATCACTTAAAGTTCAAAAACTATTACTTGTATCATTATAAAGTAACTGGGCTACTACATATCTTATATGAGTTTATGTAGTTCAAATTGTGATTTTTTCTATTCCAATTAATGTTTAGAGTTTGGGGGGTTTAGAAAAAAAAGTATTTTTTTTGTATGAAAAGTTATCGTTAAAATATGAGTATTATCTACGAGACTTTTGCCAACTAAATCTATACCTGACATAATTTTAATTTGTGACTTGCATGTCAATAGCTAGGTGTATTATTTTTTAATAATCCTTTCACAGTTATCTAGAGCTGATGTAGCTAGTGGCGGATCTAAGGAGGAGGGGAGGGGGGCAATTTTTTTAATATGGGTCGAGTTTTCATCACCACAGAATGGCCTCCCAAAAATTGAAATTGTTGTTTGATGTCTGTAAAAAGAGCTGCAGGTAGAAGACGAAGCAGAACAGAGACGAGAGAATTAGATATTAAAGGTCAAAGGAGAAAGCGGAAAAGAGGGCCCACATCATTAATGTAACTTTTATTCTCTATTTTTTCATTGAATTTTGTTAGTGCCATCTGCACTAAAGTGTTTGAGATTGTCATGATCTTTATGACAATTCAAAAAACACAAAGGTTTTGGTTTTTCAAGTTTGAAGATCATGTTCTGGACATAATGATATGAACATTCCGCTGTCAATCTGATTGAAGATCGAAGAATGTACTTGAGCATGTTCGTAAACATGATCATGTACACAGTTGTCCAGAGAGTTTCCAAGAGATGTGCCAAGCTGATTTTAAGGAGTTGAAGCTGTCTGTTCAAGACGGATGTTTCATAATAGAAGTTGTCTTGTTCGAAGATGAAGATCAAGAAGGAAAGAGGCCAGTTCTCATCAAGGAAAGATTCTAAACTAGGAGTTGTCCGATTTAAACAAGGAAAGTTTTCTTGTTGAGTTTGTATCAAATTAGGACAATCTGATTACCTTATTTAGGCTATGATTTATGTTTATAAATATTCTGGGAAACAGACTAGTTTAAGGAGCACAGTGTTTATGAATACACAAACGATAGAGAGTCTAAGAGACTTCATCTTTGAAGCATATAGTATTCAGGTAGACTAGGTTTGATCATTGTGATCATTGTGTGTCTAGTCTGTATTTAAAATTCTTTCATTCACACCTTTAAAGGAGTCTTGGGAGATATTTCCTATGGAAACTAGAGGGAGTCTAGGTTGTAAGGGGATCTTACAAGTCAGTCCATCTAAAGAGGTTGTGGTGTGTAGGAAAGGGGTCGAGTGACGGGAGGTCATCATGTAATAACCTTTGTAACCTTACAACAGAGTAGTGGATTGTTTCGCACGGACTTGGGAAAGTCCTCCTGACGTAGATCAGTTGATCGAACAGGGTCATCAACCTCGTGGCATTTATTTACTTTCAGTTTATCTTTCTGACCTTGCATGTTCACTATAATGTACATATACATGATATTGAACATGTCTGCCCAGTTTATGTAACTTCAATTAGTACCAGAGCGGGTTGTCTTTAGTTTAGTGCGAAAAGAGTCCTAAAAAGTACATAACTACGTGAAGATTTTGGTTGAGTTCAAGTTATGAGTTCAATTAAAGAAGGATCGGAGGATCTACTATCAGACCACCATTGCTTGAAGGCAACAATTATCCTTACTACAAAGCAAGGATGAGGGTGTTTCTGAGATCAATAAATGAGCTTGCATAGAAGAGCGTCACAGAATGATGGAAAAAAGCCAACTGTTTTCAAGGAATGAAAGCATGTGGAGATTGAAGATAGATAGCGGATTGTGCCGCAGAAGAACTGGTACAATGTCAACTCTAAAACTCTCAATGCTATATTCTCTACACTTGATCTTGAAATCTTTAGTTTAATCTCAACTTGTTAGACTGCAAAAGCTGCATGGGATATTTTGAAAACCACCTTTGAAGGGACTGGTTCAATAAGGTTATCAAGGCTTCAAAATCTTAGTTCTAAGTTTGAATCTCTTACAATGGATGAAACTGAGTCCATAGGTGAGTTTAATGCTAGACTGAGAAGCATATCTAATGAGAGTTTTGCTCTTGATGAGCCTATCAATAATGAAAAACTTGTGAGAAAAGTTCTCAGATCTCTTCCGAAGAAGTTTGCATACAAAGTTGCTACAATTGAAGAAGCCAAGGATATCAAGAGTATGAGACTTGATGAGCTGATGGTGTCTTTGAGGATATTCTAGATTAATCTAGAAAATGAAGACAGTAGCTCAAGGAAGAGAGGTATTGCTCTTAAAACTAAAGTTTCAGAAGATGTACCTAAACATGTTCAGAAACAAAAAATTGTACTTGATTCAGATACAAAGAATACTATGGTCTTTATCACCAAGAATTTCAGCCATATCTTGAAAAAAGACAACGAACAGTCTTCAAGAAGGTCCAACAATAGAAGAAAACCAATTGGTAATTCTCTGCAAGATAGAAACTCAAGCAATGATCAGAAGGAGTTTCAATAGTTAAATACCAGAAGAGAAATTCAGTGCAGAGAATGTGTAACGTCCCAAAATTTCATAAATAGAAATATCTCATTTATACAAATAATAGAGTTTAATACAGCAGAAGCAATATTTAAATTAAAATAATATTTAATTAGTCTTGACCATCATCTCGTCTCCACGTCATCGCCCGAGCTTCATAAACCTGAAAATTATAATAGCTTTGGGGTGAGTGCTATTAACTCAGTGGGGTTACTGCATTTATCCAGATTATACACAATATAAACAATAAATACATAGCATGGAGTATAATTTTCCTGCAGCCCTTAGGCCGAACATGCAACCCGTAGGTTGAGTAACTTTTCCTGCAGCCCGTCGGCCAAACATGCAACCCGTAGGTTGAATAACTTTTCCTGCAGCCCATTAGGCCAAACATATAATTTTCACATATAAACTGCATAATAAGGATAAATGAATATTTTTGCTCATATATTCTCAGAGAGAATTCCCCACCTTTACTTGAACTTGAAAGTATAAATTATATCCACGTGCGCCGCCTAGCATAATAATATTAATTAATATAATATAATATTTGAAATACTTTAAAACAAATAATATAATAAAAGTCTTGAGCAATATATATATATATATATATATGTGCGTACTTGTATAAATATATATATATTTACGTGTATATATATTGTATATTTATGTGCATTATATATATATATATATTTACGTTAATGTGTGTGCGATTTAGTATGTGTATGATATATACGTATATGTATGTTGTGGCAATATATATAGGTAAAGTATTTGAGCTAAGAAAAGTAAAATGAATGCATGATCTCCAATTCTCTCATGGCCTAACACATGTCCATCCAAAGCCCAACAACCCACTTTATTGTTTTAAACTCATAGGCCCACCTTATTTCAATAAAAGAAAACAAATTCATTTCTCCTCCCTTCTCTGGACGAAGACAGCAAATCGAAAACATTCGTACATACAGATGAAGAAACTCTCTCTCTCTCCTCCCCCTCTCTCTCTCTAACACCTCTACCTATGCTCTCCTAAATATGTCATGCAAAGGTAAAGAAAATAAAGAACGAGAAGAAGAAAAAAAATACCTCTCGAAAATCTAGTGAAGAGAAGATGAAGATTCTTTGAATTGTGTGAGTATTGGTGAAAGAGAGGTCATCTATTTATACAAATTTCTAGCTCGAAAATATGGAAGGATAATCAAAAATCAAGCCTGATTGATAATGGAGGGAAATCAGCGAGACATATTGGATGATTGAAGATATGGATTGAATCAAATTTCTGGTTTCCTTTTTCTCCAAGAAGACCTCACAAGGAAGATGATACATAAATTTTTAGTCTTCCAAAAGCTGAAATGGTTTGGAAGAAATGGGCCAAAAATGATACTTCTCTTTGGGCTTCATGGATGGGCTTACCGAAATAAATAATAATTGTGTTATGGAAAAAAATAATTTGGAACCAATAATAATAATAATAATAATGATGATGATGATGATGATGATGATGATGATGATTATTATTATTATAATAATATAATGATGATAATAATAAAACATATATTAACTATTTGGCGCAACTTATAGGATTTGATAGTGATTTAAATCACATTCATAAAATATAATAATTATAAATAAATAAATGTCGTAAAAAGTTTTGATTTTTTTTTCTGGGGCGTTACAGAATGTGGTGGAATTGGGCACATTCAAGCTGAATGTGCAAACACACTGAAGAGAAATAAAAAGAATTACAATGCATCTCTCAGTGACAATGATTCTGAAGAAAGTAGCAGTGATTTAGATGAAGAGACTATTGCTTTTACAGCAAAAATCTCTGAATTCTAGGATCCCTTCGACTATGCAGAAGATGATGAATCAGACAATGAAGACTTCAGCCAAGAAGAGTTTGTCAAAACATACAAGGAGATGTATGCAAAATGGCTGGAAATAGTGGAGATCAACAAGTCTCTTCAGTCTCATAACAAGAATCTTCTAGATGAGAAAGAGAAGTTGATTAAGTCTGATACTGAACAGAAAAATATAATCCAACAGCAAAAGAAGGAGATTGATGAACTGTCTGCAGAGCTCAAATCCATCAAAAAGAATGTCACTATGCTGAACATTGGAACAAATAATCTTGATAAGATTCTTACAACTCCAGGACATTTAGGGAAGAGTCATCCAGGTCTTGGATACAGTGGTGGACAGTCCGAGATAGTGTTTGTCAAAGAAAGTACAAGTCAGCCAATGCATGTATAAGAAAATGTGCAGAACATCCAGAAGAACATTATTGACAAGAAGATCACTGCTTATAATTGCAACAGAAAAGGAATTATCTGCCATTATTGTGAGGAGAAAGGCCACATTTGACCACATTGTGAAAAATATCTTCATGATCTTAAAAGGATAAGAAAGAGATTTATGGTTCAGCATTCTAGCAACAGGAACAGAAGTCTAACTGCACAGAAAAAGAAGAAGCCTACACAGAAGAAGTAATGGGTTGTCAAGTAGACCAGTTTGATTACTCATACATCCTTGAGAGTTGAAGACAAGAGCAACTGGTATTTTGACAGTGGTTGTTCAAGACACATGACTGGGGATTGCTCAGTTGTGCAGAACTTAAAAGCTTGCTCATCTGGCTTTGTCACCTTTTGAGATAGAAAAAGGGAAAAAGTAATAGGTAAAGGAGAGCTAGTTGTCGAAGGAATGCCTAAATTGAAGAAGGCTATGATAATTGATGGACTCAAAGCTAATCTTATCAGCATCAATCAATTGTTTGATGATAACATGACAGTAGTCTTCACTAAAGAGAATTATAGGGTAATGAATAAGAACAATGACTTATTTATGGAAGGAAGAAGATCAGTTGACAACTGCTATCAGCTATATGTACATTCCAATTGTTCTTTAACATGTCAAAGAACATCTGTAGAAGAGTTAGAGATTTGGCATCAGAAGCTTGGACACATCAACATCAGGAATCTCCAGATGATCATTAGCAAGGAAATTGTCAGAGGACTTCCCAGATCAAGATTGACAGAGATAAAGTGTATGGTCCATGCCAGATTAGGAAGCAGTCAAGATCTCATCATAAAGAAGTTCAGGACAGAACTTCTAAGAGAATTTTAGATCTTATTCATATGGATCTAATGGGGCCAATGGTTGTGGAGAGCTACGAAGGAAAGAAGTATGTCTTCTCTGCCTAGATGACTTCTCAAGATTTACATGGGTAGACTTTCTCAGAGACAAGAGTGAAGCATTCATGGCATTCAAGAAGTTAGTCTGTAAAGTCACAGTTGAGAAGGATCAGCATATCATCAAAATCAGAAATGACCATGACAAGGAATTTGAAAATCAGTACTTTGATAATTTCTGCCATGAGAATGGGATCAGCCATGAGTACTCAGTCCCCAAGACTCCTCAGTAGAATGGAGTTGTTGAAATGAAGAACAGAACTCTTCAGGAGATGGCTAGAACCATGACTGCTGCCAAAGGAGTTGCTGCTATGTTCTAGGCAGAAGCCATCAATACTGCATACCATATCAGCAATAAAGTTCATCTCAGACCAGGTACTTTCACTACACCATATGAGATTTGGTATGAAAAGAAACCTACAGTGAAGTACTTCCATGTGTTTGGTACTATCTACTACATACTCAATGATAGAGAGTATCTCAACAAGATGAACAACAGAAGAGTAAAAGAGATATTTCTTGGATACTCTAGAAATAGTAAATCATACAGGATTTACAACAAGGAGACAAAGATTGTAGTAGAATCAGTCAATATCAGATTTGATTGTCAGAATGATGTTGTTAATCCCACAGAAGAAGATATACACTTACATGTATTTGGACATTCTGATGTACATGATGATACATATAAAGAATCTGAAGATCGGAGAGTAAAGAAAAGGAAGCCCTCACGGCAGATTATCAAATATCATCCTACTACAGAAATCATAGGAGATATCCATGAAGGGAGGATAACCAGAAGTAGACTCAGAAAGAGACTTCATAAGGAAATATCTAATATCTGCTTCACATCTAAGATAGAGCCCAATAATGTTCAAGAAGCTCTCAAAGATGTCTACTGGATTGAAGCTATGTAGGAAGAGCTTCTACAATTCAAGAAGAATGATGTCTGGGATCTAGTGCAGAAACCTGAAGAAGTGAATCTAGTTGGGACTAAGTAGATATTCAAGAACAAGACTGATGAATCCTGGAGCATCACAAGGAATAAAGCCAGACTGGTTGCACAAGGGTTTTCACAGATTGAAGGAATAGATTTTGATGAGAGTTTTGCTCCAGTCACAAGGATAGAATCAGTCAGACTGCTTCTAGCAATGGCTTGCATGATAAAGTTCAATCTATATCAAATGGATGTCAAGAGTGCATTCTTGAATGGATTTCTGAAGAAGGATGCGTATGTTGCTCAACCTAAAGGATTTGAAGATCCACATCATCCAGAGTATGTTTTCAAACTCAAAAAGGCTTTATATGGTTTGAAGTACACTCCTCGAGCATGGTATGAAAGACTAGCTACATACCTGGTTAGCAAAGGATATAACAGATGAGGAGAGGACAGAACACTATTCATCAGAAAGGACAAATCACAAGTGATTGTGGTTCAAGTATATGTAGATGATATAATAGTTGGCTTAGTGTCTGAAAAGATGATCAAGAACTTTATCAGGGACATGTAAACTGGGTATGAGATGAGCCTGGTTGGAGATTTGAAGTGTTTTCTTGGACTTCAAGTGAAACAGTCAGAAGAAGGAATAAGTCTTCTCTACCTTACAACAAGCAGACATGATATATCTTACAGTGTGAGTGTATGTGCCAGATATTAGTCTTGTCCTAAAGAAAGTCACTTGAAGGCTGTCAAGAACATCATCAAGTACATCAGTGAAACTGCAGACTATGGATTATGGTATACTTCAGATACAAACTCTAGTCTTACCGCCTACTATGATGATGATTGGGCAGGATCTCCAAATGATAGAAAAAGCACATCATATGCTTGTTTCTTTTTAGTAAACAATGTTGTTTCCTGGTTCAGCAAGATGCAGAATAGCATCTCATTATCAACCGCAGAAACTGAATACATCGCGGCAGGAAGCAGCTCTGCACAGATCATATGGATGATGAAGATGATGAAGGACTATGAATTTACTAATGATACACCTATTCTGTATTGTGACAACATGAGTGCTATCAATATATCCAAGAATCAAGTTCAACATTCTAGGACAAAGCACATCGACAACAGACATCAATTCATCAAAGAGTTAGTTGAGGAAGAAATCCTGAAGTTTGAGCATGTGAAAATAGAAGACCAACTATCTGATCTATTTACCAAGAGATTCGATGCTCTTCGATTTGAAAAGCTCAGAGCATCCCTTGGGGTTTGCTTGGTTCAGTAAACCAAGAGAATGGGTATAAGTGTGTTTATTTCATATTCAGTAGGAAAGAACCATTCCTGCACAAAGGGACTGAACATTCTCATAAATGTTCATCAGTATGTACATGAACGATTTTCAAATTCTTGTGTACATCCTTGTCAACGACTACTTCTGACTCACAAACGTCATCTCTAGATTTCCGAGATTTCTCTCCAAAGTCTCTGTCTAACAGATACTTGGAATGCGTATAGAACGTAGTTCTCTCCTCCTTGTTTTAAAAAATTATTTTGATTTTTTAGGTTTTTTTTAAATCCAATTTCAGATCTGCTTGCTCATAAATTTTCCCAAAATGCCAAATAATTAAAAGTCAACAATAATGAACTTCATATAACATAACATACACAATGTACAATTACATTCATGAATATTCAAAATCTCAAATACTTATCACATCCAAATATCCAAAATACTCTAAGTAAAAGATCCAAATACATTAGTTCATGTCAAAATACTCAATCAAATAACTAATATCCAAATACTCAAAAGTAAAAACTTCATGAAAACCTCCCAGATGTTCTACTCTTTCCAACCTTTTGCTCATTCACTTCTCTTTTACTTGAAATCAACTAAATGCAACAAAAAAAATAAAAAAAATATAAGTAATCAATTAAATATTGCATCAATATCATTTTAAAATAAGCAAAGTTGAGGTATGAAACTCACATTGTCAATCTGCTAAACTGAGAGTGCACTGGAACAACCTATTTATGCTAATAAGAAGTGTCCAAAATGAAAAAAAATGCAAGCATATTTCATGTATATATATATATATAAATATAGGTATCAAATATATTAGAAAACAAATTTTATTTGCCAAAATGCACACGCCTCTTCAAAAATATGTAAAACACAAAATTCTTCAATTTTCAACAGATGTTTTCTTGCCCGAATGACTGATTAAATCAAATATCTTAACCTATGTATGCATTCTTGATTTTTTTTTGGTTAGGATCATGATTTTTAATATATTTAAATATTTATGGGTTGATTGAGAGTCAACTAGATTAAAAATAAGAAGGTAATTAATAAAGAGAGTGAAGAGAAGAAAGTGATTGCACCAGCAGAAGAAGAGCTGTCTTCAAAGGTCATTTCAGCAACATCTCTTGCATAATCCTCAGGTAAGTTATTGAGGTCTAATGGATTTCCCTCTGGTCTCCTGGTAATTAATTAATATACAAAAAAAAAAACATCAAAACAAAATAAAGTTATATTAAAAAAAATAGAAGAAGAAGATGATCAAGGAGTAGAAAAAAAGAAGAGATATATGGTGTACATGTTTGTGTGTGTGTCCGTGTGGGTTAAATTTTGTGGGGTTAAAACATTATAGCGATTAGTGGGAAAACAGAAAGATACAGACTAACAAATCTAATTCTTAGACTTTAGTCTTCGAGTTAGATATCGTTACTTCTCGCTTTAGAAGGTTAATTTCTCCTAAATAGGCCGCTAAGTCGATAATTCGACTTGTTTAGGAGGAAGTGAGCCTCGTGGGAATTCGAAGAAGGATCATCAACTCGTTGCCTCATCTTCTACTCCGTGATCGAGGTGGGTAAATCTATACTCATCTAAAGTTTGAGCTAATAAGCTTTAGAAGCATATAGTGCAAATGAGATATCCAATAAAGCATTTTTGCTCTACCTGATTGACCTCTGTACAAGCAAGGAAGGAAAGGAAGATATTATGTTATAATTGAGCTCTTGAGCATGTTTAGAAATGCTAGAAATGTTAAAGTAATTGTTTATGCTTAGCATGAGATATTTAGAATTATCTTTAGTTACAATTCGTATTTATTTACGTTCAGTTTTTCGTGTTTGAATGTTTATGCTTTGATTAAAGCTCTTATAAGCAAGGATTAAGAATTGCCTTCTAGGGTAGTAATAAATCCCTTATAGGCTGAGATCATGCTATATTAAAGGATTAGCCCTTACACGTTACTCTAAGATTGGTTTAGCTAGCAAGATTAAGGAAGGAAGGAACTTAGCATTTCGCTTAAGTAGGAATTGAGCTCAGAGGATCTATGAACTTTTAAGTGAGTCACTGCTGGGTTTATCCCTCGCAAACTCATTTGGATATTTGAGGTAACCCCTCTTCTATCCTATGGCATGCCTAAGGGTGCAGTTGGCATCAGGTTTGAGCCAGGTTGGGCCCAAAAGAAAAAAAAAAGGTTTTACGGATATGGAGAGGGCTTTTGCGTTTTGCTCTCCATATACCGTGAGTTAATTGTTGGATATCTTGAAGTTATTAAAGTGTTTTCATTAAAACCCACTGAGTACACTAGTGCTCATGCCCCCTCTTTTTCAAATGTTTTCAGATTGAGATGCTGAGGATGTTGGTGGCTGTGGATGTGGGTTGGCTGCCAAGATTGTTTTGCTATTATCTAAGTTTCTTTTGAAATCCCATTATGTGTTCTGCTACTCTGATACACTCTTTCTAATTCCGCTCAAAGTTCTATTATGCTTATCAAAATTCTAAGAATATTTCCCAAACATGGTTATATTTATATAAGTGATGCATATTAAGTTTATTTCCGCTTCTCGAGTATATTTTCCTTTCGTCTATGAAGAGGTTTATTCACGTTGATATCTGTTTATTCACTTTGACCTATGAATGGGTCTATGCTTGTTGGTATCTGTTTAGTTAGCTATTTTATTCCGCTAAAGCATGTTTCCATTTTAATCAAGTAAACCCGAGTATCATCGTCTATTCTTCGAAAGTATGTCTTGATTCGTAAACCCTCCTTGTTAATCTCCCATTTTTATTCATTAATCTCTTATTAATACCCCGTCCCCATTCATTAATCCCTATCGCGGGACCGGGTTGTTACAGATGATTTGTTTGTGAATATGAGCATCATGTTCACTTGACTCAGAGTGAACATCTTTAGGTACATGTTTAGGATGAACAACTTTCTTCATCTTCTTGGATGGACCAACAGTTGTAGTAGCTTTCCTCTTCTTTGTTGTTGGTGTTGTGGATGGTGGAGTGGCTAAGGCTCTGCTTCTTGTCACATGGATTTTCTGAACAATCTGGACCATAGCAGTTGAAGACTTCTTTCTTAGTGTCTTCTTCTTCACGGGTGATCTGGTAAATAGATCATACTGAGTGCATGCTAATAACTTCTCTTGTTGTGGAACATGAGTCTTTTTAGCAGATTCAGAAGATGAACTATGTACATCTTCTGTTTCAGTAGGGTCAGCAACTAAAGGCCTTTTGGTGACCTTCTTCTTTCCCTTTGCAGCAGCAACAATGATGATAGCCTTCATCTTGATACTCAGAGGAATATCATTCTCCTCTGAAACAAATTCTCCTTCAGCAGTAAGCAGTTGTTCTGAAATCACCTTCTCTAGAATTGCTTTGACATGTGATGTCTTCTTTGTAGGAACATGTTCCTCTACATGTGTAGGAATATCTTCAGGCATAACAGCTTCATCAACAGCAGATCCCTTCTCTTTCTGAAGGGCTTGTTCAGCAGGTGCTGCAATGATTTTCTCTGTGACAGGGGTTGCAGTCTTCTTTGGTTTCTTGGCTATAGCACCCTTTGTTCTTGCCTTCTTCACAACAGCTTTCTTATTGACACACTACAAGAAAATCGTCGATAGACAACAGTTAACAGACAACGGGTTTTCTTCAAACCGTTGTCTTTACATGTATAGACAACGGCTATGCAGTTAGCCGTTATCTATCTCCGCATTTTTTTTTTATTATTATTTTACTTGCAAGGGATGATAAAACTGTTGTATTTACGTAAAAAGACAACGGCTATCTCGTCACCGTTGTCTACCTCTGTCTTTTTAATAGACAACATGATATAAACAACTCATCTGATAACTGTTGCATTTAAACTAGGTTAAAATGATGTCGTTTTAACTTGAAGATAAAAATTATTCAACCTTCTCCCAAAACAACACAGTCAATCTCTTATCTGCCGTCTGTAACCCACCAAAGCCCTAACTCTTGCTCTTTCATCTGCGAACTCACCATCTATACCTGCCACCTTCCCTTTGATATCTCCAAATCAAGCAACTCACCAAACCCTAACCCCTCCCTGATTGCGGACTCTCCATCTCTACCCGCCACTGTCTTCAGCCGTTGTCCGGTCTGCACTCGCCATCGACTCCAGCCACCGCCTTATCGTCTCTACCCATTTCTCTTACCCTGACTGTCACCTTCTCGACGATCTCCACCCTCCATCTTTCGCCCTCATCCTCCATCTACTGTAATCATGAAACTTGCATGAGATTAAAGAGAATGAACAACTCCAAATTCATCAAATTCAGGAAGTTTTCTTTATTTCGCTTATAATAATCTTATTATTGTCTGATTTCTATTCTATTTTATTTGTTCCATTTGTCTAAATTTATTAGATTTAGGCAGTAGATATTATTCTATTATTACTATGAAGCTTTTGTCTTTGGATCTGATGCTGATACACTAAATTAGCTTCAATTTGGAAATGTTGCAGCAGAATTTTTGGGGAAAAGAATGTAGTAGAATTTATAATCATAACAAAGCCATGGTGTGAAAATTGAATTGGTCTAAAGTTAAATGGATCGTTTATGTTCGATTCCAAATGTGACTGGGTAAAAATCAAAATTTATTTGAATTAGGAGGTGGTATACCGGTGTTCAATTACTTTTAGCTTTTCTTCATCAATCCAACTTCAGTTTTCCCCATAATTGAGTTAATCTATGACTGGGTATTCTTATTCATGAAAAAAATGAGTTTGTTTGATGATTGACCACGTTTGGATTATTCAATCTGGTGCAAGTTGAAAAGGTGTTTGTATCATCAACACATGGAAAGATGCAGAATCTAGAAGTTAAGGGTGCATTTCTATGTGATTGATATTCTCCCAACTAAGGATCAAAATGAGTTCTTCATACATTTCTATCTCAAGTTAGTTGATTCTTGGCTGCCTATTGTCGTTATCGAGCTTTATGAACTGCATTCTTGGCTAACATATCACGTATTGTTTGAAGGCGTGAAATGGAGTTTGGTAGGCCAACTTCCATTCCCGTGCAAGATCTAGAGATGAAAGATTTAGTGTGATAAAAGGTAAGCACCCAATAATTACCTAATAAATCATTTGCCTTTGATCTAGAATAATAAGAAATAAAGAAAGAAGTTTTTTTTTTTTTCAGTAGTATGAACTAGAAGCCAATGTTTAACAAAGTTCATGAGCTACATGTTTTTCCTTTGCAGTATTGATGATATATTTGTGTGAATATGTATAAAAAAGTGATTTGCATAGTTGCAGACAGTTGCTATCTGACACCTCTCATTGACTTGAACAGTTTTGTGAATTTTGGTTGTGCTTTTCACCAGTTATGTGCCAGACATGGCATTGTTATGATTTTTCATCCACTGGAAAGTACATATCACAATGTTGTATGTTACAAAGTTGTCACAGGAGCTGGCAGAAAAAAAAATGATAGAGAACTTTCAAGTCTACTTTCTTCAACATCACTCAAATTATAGCCCTCTACATTTTAGTTCCAAACTGAAGTCTTACAATTTTCCAAAGCTTTACTTCTCTCCCACCTAAAAGATTGATCTCCCTCAAAATTTAGATTTATTTAAATTCTCCTTTTTCATCTGACTTTCTCTGTCAGTGTGCAGCCAGGCGAGTGCTACCACCTGTATATGAAGCTTTTGCTGAATATCAACTTCCTGAACTTTTAAGAACTCCATTGATACCTCTGCTGTTGTTCAGCCAACTGAATTACTGGAGTTTATCCCTGCTGCTGTTCAGCCACCTAAACCACTGGCTGTAAGGATAACTCTTCATTCTCGTATAAATTTCGAGAAAAATTTATTTAAAGAACATTACATCTTGATTTCTTAAATTCTAGACGGAAAACAACTTGAAAAGTTTACTCGAAATAAATCAAAAATTAACTTGAAAGCTTTCTAAATTTAAACTTGGAAATAACTCGGGAAACACATGACTCGAAAAGCTCGAAAAGAGGGTACGAAAATAGCCAAAAGAATCGGCGTAGAACAACACGGGACGGCACCGCTGCGGCGCACATCGGCGCTGGCAGGCAGCCCCCGCTGCGGCGTACCCCTGCGCCGGCGGGCACCCCCCCACCGCGACGCTACCTTGCGCCGGCGGACAAGCTGCTGGGCCGAGGGGGGGTATGGCGCGGCGGCGCACCCCCCCTTCTCCGCGGTGGCGGCTCTCTCTTTCTCTCTCCTCCGCCCAATTTCTGGGCAACTTCTTTCTTCTGGGTTTCTTCGGTGTTCGTCGATTCCTTCGACGAACACGAAGAACACTTATAAAATTTTAAAAACATGCTTCAATAATTTAAATTAACATGAAACGGCATGCTTTAAAAAGAAGTTGGCATTATAACGGCATAAACACGATAATCCTCTTAAACAATTAGAATAACGATGAAATCATTAAATATAACTTGAACGTGACTTAAACATAATAAACGAGACTAATCTCAAGAATTAATAACGATAATTATAACGATAGGAATAAAGCGAGTAGTATAACGTAAACGTTATTAACTTGGAACTTCAGCAAGAATGGAAATACAAATTTAGACGGAAGGTAAATGAGTAATAATGAAGAACACGAAGAACATGAAGAATGAAAAGTAAATGCGGAATTAAAAGACGGAAAAGAAATGGAATCAAGACCGACGAACAAGAATGGACGGGGTTAGGTGCGTCGAAGGAAGGTGGCTAGCTCGGCGTCTCGTCGAGTCACAATGGCGATAGAGCCGCCTGCTACGACCTAACGGCATCTCTAGCACATTCTCTCACCGCATCCCTTCAATGCCACTCCACTCGTCGTCTTGCGGAGTACTCACGAAGAATACTTTTAACTTTGACAGAACTTTCTTGGCTTTTCTCTCAAAGTTTTCCCACTCTCTATGAAGTGAAATGGATGTAAATGAGCAAATGAAAGGTAAAGGGATGGCTTTGTATTTATAGAGGCGAGTTTGGCTTCCTTGAGAAGCCACTCCAGTGCGGGAACACTACAAAAGTTACCTCGGGTTCGGTTAAAAGCTGCTTTATTCGATGTCGAGATCCAAATGACCTCTGACACGAAATCTAAAATATCGGGAGACTTGTTGGCTCGAATACTAGTGAACCAACTTGATTTGTGAAGAAGACGGGGTCGTCAGAAGGAAGACGAGCAAAGATTCCCTTTTTGGAATTACTTTTTACTATTCACTCAGACTGATAGATTTTGCTCCCGAGTGTTCGATTGACCTCAGAATGGAAATCCGTAAACACCAACGAAATCCTTGAGTCATTTCCCATAAGAGGGGCTTGACAGAACTAGACTCAAATCAATGAGTAGGATTTCATAAATTTCTCAAAACACAAACGCACGCAAAAGTTACTATTCATTCGCCTTTTAAATATGTTTTTCATCACCGGGAACTCAAATGACTTCAGAATTAAAATCTGAAAATATTGGCAAACTCCTTGAGTTAAAACCTTTCTAACGAGACCACGAATGGCTATAAAAGGATAAAGATCGCATTTTCTGAAAAGACGATTTTCACGAAAATTGACTCCTAAAGTCGTGACTGACATCTAACCTCAATTAACCTTATTTAAACTTCTTCTTTAACTAATTAATTACCATTAACAATCCTCTAATCCTTATTCAAAAATCTGTGGTGTTACATCATCAATTTTCCATGTATCTCTAAACATGCTTTATTTCGATCAACAAAGCATGATAAGTTATGGGATAAGGTGAAGAAGAGGTCATTGATCTTTGAGAAGAAAGTAGATAAGGATACACTCCTAGCTACTGAGGTATATTCTTTACTGGAGAAAAAAGGTTTGTTAGGAACTGTGCAGAGGGTGCATGAGTTTTCTCCTTTCGTTATATCTGAATTTTATTGCAAGCTGACTAAGGAGATTGATGATCCTGATTCTGAAGACTTTCACAAAGTCTTTATCCGAGGAGAGATGCTGAATTTCTCACCAGAACTCATCAATGAGTTTCTAGGGTGTACTATTTAGGGGTAGATGGAAGAGATAGATGACTGGGGGGGTGGTTGCTAAAGAACTGACCCAGGGCATCTATACCTAGTGGCCCTCTAATCCTCAGACAATTCCATCTTCAAAGTTGTCACAAAGGTATGGAATTTTGTTCAGAATCATGATTCATAACTGGATGCCAACAAAGCATAGAGTTGCAATCACATAAGCACAATGAAGGTTCTTATATCACCTAGGAACTGGCAAGAAGTTCAATTATGGTGAATTTGTGTTTGGGAAGCTTGTGAGTAGTGCAGAGTCTACAATGGTGAAAGGTCCTCTATGCTATCCATCTCTGATATATAGCATCATCAAGAAGCAAAAGAATAATTTCTCTACAAAGAATGACAGAGTCATACAACCTAAGAAGCCTCTAGTCATCAAAGTTGCTCCCGAGATTGGTGATCATCATCTGTGCATACAGTTTATGAAGTTCATTGCTTCCCAGAAAGGAAGTGATGCATCTGCAGAAAATTTTTCATAGAAAAATCTTGTGCTGAAATTTCTAGAGCACAGTCTAGAGTTACATGCTCGTGTAATCTCTGAGCATACCTCTGAGAAGATGAAGATTCAAACTCTAATAGCTGAACTTTCATCTAGAAAAGAGTTTGTCTCCCCATCAGCTGATGTACTTGAACATGTTCACAACTTGCACAAGCTTGCAAGTACTGCTGTAACTCTAACTTAGAAGCGATCTCCATCTACTACATCAAAAGGTGAAGAGCATGATGATCCACCTGCAGAAGAAGAGGAGCAAAGGACTGAAGAAGAAGAGTCTGAAGAGATAGAAGAAGAAGATAATGATGCTGAAGAAGAAGAAGAAGAAGAAGAAGAGCCTGGATCTGACAAATCCGAGTAGATTTCTTTTTACTCATTTGTCTTTCTCGATGGCAAATAGGGGGAGTAAATGCTAGATAATTTATAATTTTCCTCTGTTCATGTTTATTATCTTGTATCCATGTTTTTGCAAGATATTTTTTTGCCGATTTGCTGTAATATCAATTCATTGATATTATATATTGAACAGATGTTTTTATCTGTTTAACTATGATCCTAATCTGCTAAAAATTGAAACTGCTGATGAAGAAAAAGAATATGATAAAAAGCACAATACAACAGAGCAGATATAAGCTGATAAAAGAGTGAAAAACAGTAGGATCATATGATGTTCACAGGGACATTCAAGAATGTTTTAAGGTACATAATCTTTTAGATGAAAGGTTGTGTTCTTTAAAAATATGGAGCTGATTTACCAACAGATAAAGATAAAGGGGGAGATTGTTAGTGCCATCTGCACTAAAGTGTTTGAGATTGTCATGATCTTTATGGCAATTCAAAGAACATATAGGTTTTGGTTTTTCAAGTTTGAAGACCATCATCTGGACATTATGATATGAACATTCCGCTGTCAATCTGATTGAAGATCGAAGAATATACTTGTAACATCCCAGAATTTCAGAGAGTTCTCTAAATTTATTTAGAAGACTAGAGAAAATAATTAAAGTTAAAATAAAGTAAAACAGATGTAAGTCGCGACCTTTTTGTGTATTTTATGTGAAAATCGATTATGAGATTTTGCGTTTGTCTTCGAAAGATAGTCAATGTTGGTCTTTTCTGAAATATAATGACCTAAAGGAAGCTGTTGGCACCTTCAGAATTTTATTCTGACCTCTACAGGAGTCCCGGAATTGAAAATCGTAAAGGGAAAACTTGTGAATAGTAATTTATGTGTGCGTTCGTGATTCGAAAAATTTGCGAAATCCTCTTCATTGATCCGAGACTTGTTCTATCAAGCCTATCTTATAGAAAATGGCCCAAGGAATCCGTTCTCGTTCACAGATTGCCAATCCGAGGTCAATCGAATGCTCGGGAGCAAAATCTGTCAGTCAAAAGGAATAATAAAAGTAATTTTTGAAAAGGAATCTTTCTTCGATTTCCCTCAGATGACTTCCTCATCATCCTGAGTTGGGTTGGTTCAATAGTACTCAAGCCAACGAGTCTCTCGGTATTTTCAAATTTTGTGTCTGAGGTCGTTTGGACCTCGACATCGAATAAAGTAACTTAATTGAATTCGGAAATTACTTTATCAGTATTTTATATCCGAAAAAGTTATACGCGCCCCGACTCAACTTTTTCTATAAATAGGGGGGCTTGGGCTCATTTGCAATTGCACCTTTTCTCTCTCTTTCTCTCTCGTTTGTGTTGACGAACGAGAGAAATCCGAGCCTGCACTAAGTAAATCGTGCATGCGGCCCCAGGTTAAGTTTTGTTGGGGGGGGTCCTACTGCGGAAGCAGCTGTTGAGTGCCGGAAGGCTGCTGGAGAGCCGCCGCCGCCGCCGCCGCCGTGGATGGCCGGAAATCGCCATCGTCATGCCGCCGTCGCGCCGCCGCTTCGGAAGTCTCGTTTCGGTTCATTTCTCATCCTTTATAGTTGAAATTTTAATATGTTATGTATTTTAAATAGTGCTTCATTTCGTGCGTCGTCGTCCGGTGGCCGGAAATCGGCGAAAATGCGGGAAAACGTGAAAAATAAAGGGGCACCGATCAGTTTCGGTTTTTGCCCATTTTCGCCCATTTCAGATCATCAAATCGAAAAAGTTTGAACTAGAAAGTTGCTCGAAATATTATTTCCTATAGGACTACCAAGTTTCATAATTTTTCGATAAGTTTTTATTAAAGTCGATTATTTTAATCAGGCGGTTATTTTTATAACTAGAGCATGTGATTTCAGAAAATTTCTAAAATCGTATAGTTTAATAAAGATATATGTGGGGTCATGTCTGATTATTTTCATAATTTTTGGACAAGTGAAAAGTGCAATCGAGGTTAGCTGTGTAAAATTTGATTAAAATGACAAGTTACGGAAAGTGACCTCTGTCAAATCTTTTGGTCCCATTAAATCGGAAATTATATTTTGGAATTTATTTCCTTCTGTGTTGAAGTTGTACGAGGTCTCTAAAGTCACGCATTCTTAGTTGAAATATAATTAAAGTGAATAAAAGCTCCAATTAAATTCAAGTCGAGTTCTGAAAATTAGAGCAACAGTCCTAAAATAAGGTTTGACCTTGTAGGACTTGTTGAGCCGGTCAGAGGAGCTGACGGATGAGTATCGAGAAGTTTGATCACTCGAGTTGATCTAAGGTGGGTTTATTTGCAAAACCTATCTATATTTGAGTTATTAACTCATAAATGTGATAGTCATAGTTGGAATATCCAAATAAAATATTTGAGAAATTATCTGCTCAAGTCTCTGCTAGAGTAATAGTATTATACTGTTGTATAATTAATGAGAACATAGTATTATACTGCTGTATAATTATTGAGAACATATATTATGCTTTGCCAAAATTATTGAGAACATAGATTATGCTTCATCATAATTATAGAGAATATAGATTATGACTTATCACAATAAACGAATATAGATTATGCTTCGATATAATTAAATAGAATAGATTATGCCTTGTCATAACTAAAGTCTATGGGTTAAAAGTTAAGGTATAGAGTTTAAAGTTCATAGTATATAGATTAAGGTTAGAGGTTATATTTAAAGTCTAAAAAGTTATAGTTTAAAGTTACAGTATATTAAATGTTTATTGTGTATTGATTATACTTGTGTATAATGAGTTATAATTTTTGTCTTGTGCATTTATTATTAAACTCAAGTTATAGAATGGTTTCCGTTTAAGGAATATGAAGCATAATTGAACTAAGTTTGCTAGAGGATTTAAAGGATATCATAGTTGCTATATTAAGATGATGACATAGTTTTTATGTTTATGTCATATTACGCGCATTATAGAGAACATAGAACAAAGGATAGGCAGGAACTGTGATTTCTTGCAGTTGTGATGTTAATCACTAAAGATGTCACTGTGAGGTAATCCTGCACATACACGTGATCTGGGCATCACTATAGGAGTCAATGCTAGGTAACCCCTGGTATACTCAGGGTCAATGCTAGGTGATCCCTGGTACACTCTTCTTGGATTATGGAGGTAACCCCTCCATTTTTCTATCAGCGACATGTCATAGAGTGCAGTAGGCGACAGAAGGAGCTACAAGGTACCAGAGAGAAGTAAAGGTTTGCAGAAATGGGAAGGGCTTTCGCGTTTTGCTTTCCATTATCTGTATTTATATTTTGGATATTTTGTTACAGTTTTTATTAAAGTTTGAGTTAAATGTTTAACCCACTGAGTGCTTTAGTACTCACGCACAAAATATTTTCAAAATTTTTTTCACAGGTTGAGATGCTGGAGGTGATGGCTCGATGTACTGTTGTGGGTTGATCGTGCCTTGTTGTCTCGTTCAGACTAATGTATTGCTCATGAGTATGTTGTTATGTGATATAATATTACTCCATTATTTTCCGCTTAAACTCTGATACAGTTGCCCCATAGTATGATTGAATGCTATGTTTTATTTTTGGGCTTATCTGAATTATATACCTTAATTGAATCATGATAAATAAAAGCCCCATTTCTTTTCATAAATCCAAGCATATTTCATTACAGTTTTCGACCTATGAGTTGGTCATATTTGGTTGAGTCTTGGATTCTGTTTACTTTTCAGTTGACTTATGAATGGGTCTTATCTTGATTAATTGCTTCTGTCCTATGAATGGGACATAAAATAGTTTATTTGCCTCTGGCCTATTGATGGGTCTTAGTTGTTGTGACCTATAAAGAGGTCCTGTTTATAAATTGTTGGATTCTGTTTGAATTTGATTGGCCTATGAATAGACATTATTTTGACATGATTGAATCATTTGACTTCGTTGATACGTTGAAAGACGTGAATTTCTTTCAGTTACAGAGGTTATGCTGCCCAAATTTCTACGACATATAAATATTCTTGTTCTAAAGCCATTTCATTTGATTATCATAAATAGTAATTCCTTTTTGAATAACACCCCGACCCTCATTTATTATTCCTTTTGGGACCGGGACATTACAGAGGACCCTCTGGATTTTTGATTATGCTACATTTTTCCTTCTATTTTTCCCGTAGTGTCCCCGTCCTAATCCTCGGGACCGGGGCCTTACAATACTTAAGCATGTTCGTGAACATGATCATGTACATGGTTGTCCAGAGAGTTTCCAAGAGACATACCAAGCTGATTTCAAGGAGTTGAAGCTGTCTTTTCAAGATGGACGTTTCAGAATAGAAGTTGTCTTATTCGAATATGAAGATTAAGAAGGAAAGAGGCGAGTTCTATTCAAGGAAGGATTCTAAACTAGGAGTTGTCCGATTTAAACAAGGAAAGTTTTTTTGTTGAGTTTGTGTCAAATTAGGACAATCTGATTACCTTGTTTAGGCTATGATTTGTGTTTAAAAATAACCTGGGAATCAGACTAGTTTAGGGAGCACAGAGTTTATGAATACGCAAAGGGTAGAGAGTCTAAGAGACTTCATCTTTGAAGCATATAGTATTCGGATAGACTAGGTTTGATCATTGTGATCATTGTGTGTCTAGTCTGTATTTAAAATTCTTTCATTCACACCTTTGAAGGAGTCTCAGGAGAGATTTCCTATGGGAACTAGAAGGAGTCTAGGTTGTAAGGGGATCTTACAAGTCAGTCTATCTAAAGAGGTTGTAGTGTGTAGGAAAGGGGTCGAGTGACGGGAGGTCATCATGTAATAATCTTTGTAACCTTACAGTAGTGGATTGTTTCTCACGGACTTGGGAAAGTCCTCCTGACGTAGATCAGTTGATCGAACAGGGTTATCAACCTCGTGGCATTTATTTGCTTTCAGTTTATCTTTCTGACCTTGCATGTTCACTATAATGTACATATACATGATATTGAACATGTCTACCCAGTTTATGTAACTTCAATTAGTACCAGAGCGGGCCGTCTTTGGTTTAGTGTGAAAAGAGTCCTAAAAAGTACATAACTACATGAAGATTTTGGTAGAGTTCAAGTTATGAGTTCAATTAAAGAAGGATCGGAGGATCTACGGTCAGACCACCATTGCTTGAAGGCAATAATTATCCTTACTGGAAAGCAAGGATGATGGCGTTTCTGAGATCAATAGATGAGCTTGCATAGAAGAGCATCACAGAAGGATGGAAAAAAGCCAATTGTTTCCAATGAAGGAAAGTATGTGGAGATTGAAGATAGAGAATGGACTGTGCCGCAAAAGAACTTGTACAATGTCAACTCTAATACTCTTAATGCTATATTCTCTGTAGTTGATCTTGGAACATTCAGTTTAATCTCAACTTGTGAGACTGCAAAAGCTGCATGGGATATTCTAGAAACCACCTTTGAAGGGACTAGTTTAGTAAGGTTATCAAGGCTTCAAAATCTTACTTCTAAGTTTAAATCTCATAGAATGGAGGAAACTGAGTCCATAGGTGAGTTTAATGTCAGACTGAGAAGCATATCTAATAAGAGTTTTGCTCTTGGTGAGCCTATCAATAATGAGAAACTTGTAAGAAAAGTTCTCAAATCTCTTCCGAAGAAGTTTGCATACAATCATATTTCATTCGTGCACCCAAATAGTGCACTTCAGTCGTGTAGCTCACAATTTTAATGAAGTGTAATTAAGTATTTTCAGCGAAAAAGTGGCTATAAATAATATTTTTTAAAAAGTGGCTAAGAACATAATTTACTAAATGAAAACAACTATTTTTATACATTACCACAATCTGGAAAGTATATGATGAATATTAACTTGTCGGAAACAAACCATTTCCTTCAACACCAAAACTCCTATACATCACCCCAGGCCCAATAAGGCCCATACAACCATCAGACGGGTCGGGGTCAACGCGGGCCGGCGTTGACTCGCAAAAAAAATGGTAAAAATCAGTATCAATCTTTGTACTAAAAAGTATCATTTAAAGTTCAAAAAGTATTACTTGTATCATTATAAAGTAACTGGACTGCTACTTATCTTATATGAGTTTATGTAGTTCAAATTGTGATTTTTTCTATTTCAATTAATGTTTAGAGTTTGGAGGGGTTTAGAAAAAAAAAAGTATTTTTTTTGTATAAAAAGTTATCGTTAAAATATGAGTATTATCTACGAGACTTTTGCCAACTAAATCTATACCTGACATAGTTTTAACTTGTTACTTGCATGTCAATAGCTAGGTGTATTATTTTTTAGTAATCCTTTCACAGTTATCTAGAGCTGATGTTGCTAGTGGCGGATCTGAGGAGGAGGGGAGTGGGGGCATTTTTTTTCATATGGGTCGAGTTTTGATCACCACAGAATGGTCTTCCAAAAATTGAAATTGTTGTTTGATGTCTGTAAAAAGAGCTACAGGTAGAAGACGAAGCAGAACAAAGACGAGAGAATTAGATATGAAAGGTCAAAGAAGAAAGCGGAAAAGAGGGCCCACATCATTAATGTAACTTTTATTCTCTATTTTTTTTATTGAATTTTGTTAGTGCCATCTATACTAAAGTGTTTGAGGTTGTCATGATCTTTATGAAAATTCAAAGAACACAAAGGTTTTGATTTTTCAAGTTTGAAGATCATGTTCTGGACATTATGATATGAACATTCCGCTGTCAATCTGATTGAAGATCGAAGAATGTACTTGAGCATGTTCGTGAACATGATCATGTACATGGTTTTCCAGAGAGTTTCCAAGAGACGTGCCAAGCTGATTTCAAGGAGTTGAAGCTGTCTTTTCAAGATGGACGTTTCAGAATAGAAGTTGTCTTGTTCGAAGATGAAGTTCAAGAAGGAAAGAGGCGAGTTCTATTCAAGGAAAGATTCTAAACTACGAGTTGTCCGATTTAAACAAGGAAAGTTTTCTTGTTGAGTTTGTGTCAAATTAGGACAATCTGATTACCTTATTTAGGCTATGATTTGTGTTTATAAATATTCTGGGAATCAGACTAGTTTAGAGAGCACAAAGTTTATGAATACACAAATGGTAGAGAGTCTAAGAGACTTCATCTTTGAAGCGTAAGTATTCGGGTAGACTAGATTTGATCATTGTGTGTCTAGTCTGTATTTGAAATTCTTTCATTCACACCTTTAAAGGAGTCTCGGAAGAGATTTCCTGTGGGAACTAGACGGAGTAGTGGATTATTTCTCAAGGACTTGGGAAAGTCCCCCCTGATGTAGATCAGTTGATCGAACAGGGTTATTAACCGCATGCCATTTATTTGCTTTCGATTTATCTTTCTGGCCTTGCATGCTCACTATAATGTACATATACATGATATTGAACATGTCTGCTCAGTTTATGTAAATTCAATTTTTTTTAATATTTATACTTCACCCTAAACACTACATGGGGAATGAGAATTAACAAAAGTAAAAGAAGGCTCACCCCTTTATTCAGTCTTTAACCTAAATAAAAATATATATTTATTTTTCCAACTCATATTTCCAATTAGAATATAACTGGGGTATGAGTTAGGGAATGCCGACCATTGCTGCCAATAAAAAATAAAATTTTGCCATTTTTCATTTTTCTCATAATTTTAAAATATTTCTACGAGAATAATAAATAATATTTATGTTGTTTTGCCTAATATTAACTTATGATTAAATACTTGAGTTAGATATTTGAAACAAGATTATAAATTAGGAATTTGAACTTAGGGTTGAGTTAGAATTTTTAAATTGAAATTGGAGATTCGAACTATCACTACTACAAAAAACCACTTAGACAACGGTTTTTAACCGTTGTGTATAGCCTATCGGAAAATAATTGTCTTAGTCACCCTTGTAAATTTTACACGCACATAGACAATGGTTATAAACTGTTGTAACTTAACAATGATTATTACAACCGTTGTAAATCTGTTCAGCTTGTGTTTTTGGATGAATAAAAAGACAATGGTTTACAAAAATAACCGTTGTAACCGGACAACGGTTAGTCTAAAACTATTGTAAAGTTACAACAGTATGACATAAATCGTTGTTATTTTACAACAATTTTATGTAA
The DNA here is from genome assembly GCA_026008535.1 of Perilla frutescens. Lineage (NCBI taxonomy): Eukaryota > Viridiplantae > Streptophyta > Magnoliopsida > Lamiales > Lamiaceae > Perilla > Perilla frutescens. The sequence goes on along the minus strand of BRKX01000010.1, from coordinate 43,335,438 downwards.
AACGGTTGTGATGGGACAACAGTTTTTTTAAAACCGTTATCTCTTTACAACTGTTTAAGAAAAAACCGTTGTAAACTTACAACGGTTTAACAAAAAACCGTTGTAAATTTGTGTTGTGGAAAAAAATCACAACGGTCAATTGGTTTTCTGTTGTAATTTTACAACGGATTTTTAAAATATATGTTGTCTTTGTATTTCAAATTTTTAATTTTTTAGTATAAAATCTGTAAAATCAATAATTAATAAAATAATTACATTAAACCTGCAAAAATTAATTAATCATCCAAAAAATAATATATTGATAATATATTGATATTATCAATATCAACATAATTCATATGTTATTTCAGCATGAAATATAAACCATTACAACATGATGTATATGTCAGTTTAGCATGAACTATAACTATAACATAACCATCATCTGAAAAAATAAAAATAAATACCTAAATCAGAATTGAATACAATGTACGAGATAATTAAAGAATATAAATACACGACTCAACAATATTATATGAAGAAGATGAAATAAGGTAAAAATTTAATTGTGATGATTTACACAAAAAAAATAGCAGTTAAAGCCAAAAGAATAATAGTATTTACGAGCGTATCAAAAATCCTAAAAATTCAAAATGTGTATGTGGACATCAAAATAAAAAAAAATCAATAAGAATTCAAAGACATGTCTGAACCATCAACATCGATTTCGATTTTGCTCATAAAAAACCTTATTGACCTTATATATATGTATAGGTATAATATTTTAGTATTTTAATAAATTATTAATAATTATTACAATTTTTTTTTATCTACTGAATGGCTTACAAAAATAATAAAGAAAGAGACGAGAGAGAGAGAGAGAGAGAGAGAGAGAGAGAGAGAGAGAGGAAAAAAAGAGAAGTGAGAGAAACAAAGGAAGGTAGGAGAGAGAGAGAGAGAGTAATGCTTCAAAACATAAAAATTATTGAATTACCATAATACTCTCTTTTACTTAAAGTTGTAAATAATTACAAGTATTCCACACTCCATTTGATCAAAACTTGACCGAATAATGGTCATCAAGATTTAAGTCATGGAGTGATTAGATGAGTTCATAGCTAGTTCCCACATAGGGGAATAGTTCTTATTTGAACCCTTCCCTATATATATAGTTAATGAGGAAAACTAATGATGTTAATATCATGGGTTAGTTTCATATTTATTTTTTGAATAATTGAAGGGATTGGTTTTAATTTTTAAACAATTTAGGTGTGTATTTTAGAAAAAGAAAAAAGGTTAGACGTTTGATTAAGTGGTTCTGGCATATGATTCAAATGATTATTAGGTATTTTGCCTGAATATTAATATGTTACCTTTTGTTCTGTACCTCCAATGAATTAGTATATATTTATTTTCAATTATGACTATTTTATTAAAGCAACAATACAATTTTTGTTTTATTTGCAGATCACTAAAATGTGAACATGGCCAGCCAACTTTTTATGAACTACTTGATTCTAGTTTTTTTTGTTTTTTTTTTTTCAAACCAAAATTAAACCACGGCTCTGTTATTAATACATCAAAATCCATGTTCACATGTAAAAACTAATTTTTAAAACAGTCATAATAATTAGGGTCACCTACTCTTGCGACGCCGTACTCTCTCTCCTACCAGTTAAATCAAAAAATGAAAAACCTTATTTCAGTACCCAAATTGAAATTTCGGAGGCCCATTACAAATTAAATTAAAAAAAGGGATTCTAATATTTTTTTCATTAGAATCTTGAAATTTCCTCCATTCATGTCTTCATTCTAAAGCTAAAAGAAGTGCAACAGACACTTATACCACATACAAGAAAATATATAAATATTATAGCAGAAACAAAATCATTAATAAGATAATGAATTAAAATAAAAAAAATTTAATCTCATTTTCATCCGAGAAAAAAAATCACACTATCCAACTAGTTAAATCGTAATCTAATACCATAGCCTCGATCACGTCTTAGTAGCCAAACTATCAAATACAGTTGCGATTGAAGATTTGATATTTCATCATCAATTGCACAATAACATTGAAAAAGTACAGATAACCAAAATATTTTACACTACAGGATAAATTAAAAAAATTGACATGTTGGTTAGTTTCTTTGGTTAATTTATTATTATAATAAATTGAGTTTATTATAATAATATGATACATAATGTTATTCAATCAATTACATAATAACATTGAAAAATTACAAATAACGAGAATTTTTACACTACAAGATTAATTAAAAAATAATATATTGGTTAGTTTCTTTTATTAAAAAAGAAATAAAATGACATAACATATAAATAGAATCTATTATAATAATATGATACATAATATTATCAATTACGAACATAATAACATTGTAAAATTACACATAACCAAAATATCTTACACTAGGAGATGATATAAAAAATTGTTAGGTAGGTTAGTTAATTTCTTTGATTAAAAAAGAGATAAAATGACAAGAAGTAAATAGAGTTTATTATAATAATATGGTAACAAATATTTTGTCATTATCTGCTTATAATTTGCTGCTAATATTCAGAGCATATAAATTATTGGACTTGGATGAGAAATTATCTCTAGAAAGAGACAAACTGACAATATTTTTATTTTTTTCTGTAGTTCGATCTTATTTTAAATATTTGGGGTCTCGGGACTAATTTTTTTTCTTCACAATCTTTTATTAAATAAAATAAAATAAAATTGTGGGCCAATTTGGCCACCCCTCCTGTCCTGTTCTGATTACTTTTATTATCTCTGTATTGACTATTGATCATATTTTACTTCAACAATATTGATATTGTTATTTTTAACGAACCGGACAAAATTGATAAAATAGATTTTCACATGGCTAACAACCGATACACATATATAAAATATATATTTACAAGGAAAGGAAGGGTTCAAATAAGAACCCTTTCTCCATGTAAGAATTAGAAACCATCTAATCTTTTCATAATTTAGATGTTGATGGTCCTAGTAAGAATAATCTAATGGTGAAGTGATGTTGTTTGGACATTCAAGATCACAGGTCCGAATCTCCTCAATATCATAGGTCGGGTGTGTGAGTAAAAATAAAAATAGAAAAAAGAAGATGTTGATGGCAACAATTAAATTAAACTTTGGTCAAATGAAAGGTAACATACTTGTAACTATTTACAACTTTAAGCAGAAGAGGGAATTATGATAATTCAATAATTCTTATGTTTTAAAACATGACTCTCTCTCTCTCTCAATTTATTTCTCTCATACACCCACTTTTTTTTTTCTCTTTGCACTTTCTCTCTCTCTCTCTCTCTCTCTCTCTCTCTCTCTCTTTCCTTTGTTTCTCACCTCTCTCCTCTCTTGTGTGTTTCTTTTGTAAATCATTCACCTACAAATTGAAAAAATTATGATAATTATTAATAATTATATTTATTAAAATAATAAAATGTTATACCTATAAATATATATAAGGTTAAGAAGTTTTTTTATTTGCAAAATCGAAATCGATGTTGCTCGTTCATACATGACTTTGAATTATTGATGATTTTTTTATTTATTTTGACTTCATATGCAAATTTTGAATTTTTAGAGTTCCTTGATTTGTTTGTAGGCACTATTATTCTTTTTGGATTATAATGTTATTTTTTGTGTAAACCATCCCAATTAAATTTTTACATTATTTCATCGTCTTGATATAATGTTGTTGATTTATGTATTCATCTTTTTTAATTATCTCGTATATTGTATTCAGTTCTTATTAAGGTATTCATTTTCATTTTTTTGGTTGATGATTCTGTTATTAGTTATTGTTCATGCTAAAATGACATATACATAATGCCGGAATGATTCATAGTTCATGCTAAGTAAAATGGCATATGAATTATGCTGATATTAATAATAGCATTCAAATTTATTTCTTATATGTGTGATAAACGGTGCTGGTATGAGTTATATGTTAGATAAATTTCACAATAACGTGAAAGTATACAATTTAACAATCCCATCCATAGTTAAACGTAATACTGATAACGCCATGCTAAAATGTCTTATGCAATATGCTAATATGAGAGTAGTTTAATGATAAAACTTCATAAACGCAATGCTTTTTTTTCATATAATATATCAAATTACAACTTTTTCATATTATTTCATTTAAGATCTCACATGCATTTGTTTATCGATATAAATATTAATGAAAAATATAAAATATTATTTTTAGGGCTTATTTTATTCTAGTTAGGGTTCATTCTATCTTAATTAGGGTTTATTTCATAATTTATGTGTTTTCTTATTCTTATGTAATTTAGTTATATGAAAGCAATATGATGTTAATATAAACATATTTATATGCTATTATGTACATATACATATGCTAAAATGAACAAACAACACAAATGTTATTGCTAGTATATTTACATGTTATTCTCATTCAATCTTGTCATACTAAAATGAAACGAATTTAGTGCTAATATAAACATATCACAATGCTAAAATGAATGAACAACACATTGGCAAGCTATTTATTAGCAAATACGTGAACCGCAAAAGCACAACGTTATTGTAATACGTAGGTGAGCAAGAGTATCGTATCCCACAAGGACTGCTACTTTCACGTTCTCAAACACAAACACCTAATTAATATCTGATAAACTGAGATTTTACACTTATTTTCATACACGTTAGTGTTGAGTTTGTGTTGATTTGGGCGTGTTTTATCTCAGTTTATTTGTGTTTTCGTATATTTGGAAGTTTGGTATTACTCGTTGGTATTTTGCAGAAATTGTCCTTAAAAGGTGGTATGTGGAAACAAAGCTCGAAGTCCTGGACTTATATGAAGAATAGACGAGGAAACGGGACGAAATAAAGCTGGAAAAAGGGCCAAGCTCGTGAGCTGACGTGGTAGTTGATTCGCGACTCAGTCGCGAGTCCACGTGGCGGTCGCGAATCGAATAGAAGGGCGAGACACTGTTTGATCGCTACAGAGAAGGGGGTGAGAAGAAGGAAATTCGCGACTCGGTCGCGAATATTTGACTCGGTCGCGAAATTGGTGCCACGTGGTGCCACGTGGGGTAGTGAGTGGAGTAGCGACCGATGTGTTCGGTAGCGAGCTCGCGAATATCAGAGGCAGTGGCAGCTTTTGTTTCCTATTCAGTGTCGAATTCTTACTAAGTATTTAAGGGTTTGAACACACGATTTTTGCACAGACTTCACCCTACCATAAGCTTTGGAGTACGGAGAAGAGACGATTGAAGACCATCGTGAAGAACAAGCTCTGAGGATTCGAGTTTTACGAGATTAGAGGCAGAATTGATTTCCGGGTTTTATTAGATTTTTATTCTCGTTTTACTATGGATTTTCGGATTAGTTTTTGTGTTGTTTATTTGACTATGGGCAACTAAACCCTAGTATTCTAGGGTTGATTATGATTCAGTTATGAACCCTTTTATTTAATTCAATCATTGTGTCTATGGTTTTTATCATGCTTTAATTATTCTTGCTTTTATTGTGTATTGATTAACTGGCCATTAATTGATACAATTTAATGTGTTAATCCATAATTCGAGAGATAAGTTTTAACACGAGATTTGGAATAATTAACTCGGTAATTAATAACACTCGAGAGAGTTGAGATTTTTTAGAGAGCTTTTAACCTTGTGATCATTTAGGAGTTGCATGTTAGGTAATGAACAGAGACGTTATCAGTTAATGTGTAATCAACGTTTGCATTGCTCTGAGAAGAGATTGTGGATATATTTGTGGTTGCTCTAACATGATTTGAATTGGAATTTTGGCATGAGATTGAGTTAGATAATTGGTGGATTAATTGTTGATTAATCAATCCTAAGATACGTTTGTTCTTCTGATTTATTCATTTGTTAATTTACTTGTTTCTTTTCTTGTGGTGGTTCATTTGATTTTATTGTTTAATTTAGTTAATTTCACACTCATTAAGTTATTTAGTCTAGATAACAGCCGTAGGATAAATAGAATAACTAGTGGTTGATATTGAGTTTCCGTGGATCGACCTTGTTCACTGCTATATTATTAGCTTTCCTGTACACTTGCAGTTAGGTTAAGAAATTACCGAACAAGTTTTTGGCGCCGTTGTCAGGGACTCAATTTATTTGATTGCTATTATTCGATTTTATTTTATATTGTTAATCTAGACATTGTTTTTATTTATTTGTTTTGAGTTTTCTTGTTTTCTGTAACTTCGTAGGTGGTGTATGAGCACACGATCTAAAGGAGAAGCACTTCTTCCTTTTGATCCTGAGATCGAAGCCACTGCTCGTCGTCAGAACGCAAGAAAGAAAAAAGGAAAGATGGCGAATCAACAAGCAGCCCCTGTCATGGCTGAGCAGATGCGTCAGATGCAACAACAACTCGTGGAAATGCAACAGAGATTCCGAGAACAAGAGGAAGCTCGAGCAGCTGTTCCTGCGCCTATTAATCAGATGTTCACACCAGTGCTGAACCATGGTCAAGTTCCAGGTCCCGGGATCAATGCAAATAATTTTGAACTGAAGTCGGGCTTGATAGGGATGGTCCAACAGCACCAGTATGGGGGGCACAAGACGGAGAACCCGAATGTGCACCTTCAACAATTCCTGGAGATTTGCAGCACCATAAAGATGAATGGGGTGTCGGATGACTCTATCCGACTTCGCCTATTTTCGTTCTCACTAAGAGATGCTGCCAAGGATTGGTACCATTCGCTGGATCTTAGCACAGTCGACACCTGGGAGGCTCTAGCACACAAATTTCTTCATAAGTTTTTCCCTCCCGGTTTGACTTTGAAACTGAAAGGCGAGATCACCCAGTTTCGCCAATATGATGAGGAGAATCTGTATGAAGCTTGGGAACGATTTTGAGAGTTGCTTAGGAAGTGTCCCAATCATGGGTTTGGGATAGATCATCAAGTGTGCATCTTCTACAACGGATGCGACACAGAAGTAAAGAGACTTCTGGATGCCTCGGCCGGTGGATCCTTACTTAATAAGGGACATGATCAAGCTGTATCGATCATTGAGGACATGGCCACAAACAGTTATCAGTGGACAAATGATCACCAAGTGAAGATCATGAAGAGAACGGCAACTGTGGAAGACACTGATCCTATTGCCAAGCTGGCCGCCCAGTTATCGACGTTGAATGCTACCATCAACAGTCGATTTGACTCCTTGACTCGCACAAATGCCGAGCCTCCTGTGGGCAATACTATAGAAGATGTGAATTACGTGGATCGGCGTGGCTATGGGAACAACAATTACCGAGGTGGAAATCAATTCTACCAAGGTAATCATTCCAACCTTTCTTATGGAAATCCCAATGCCGCACTGCAGCCCCCACCCGGATTTTCGGTAACTAATGGAGTGATAGATGAAGAAAAGAAGCCAAAGCTAGATGAGCTTTTGATGGCTTTCATGGGCAAGACAGAAAAGTACATGGGCGAGTCTCAGAATCGAGTGAAGAAGTATTACAGTCCGGAGCAGCGCCATGAGATCTCCAGCATTAAATTGTTGGAGCCTTGAGCTTGAAAAGGTCGTTTGGCTGTCGACGTTAAATGCAGCGCTTGTTGGGAGGCAACCCAACAGTTTTCTCTTGTTTTTGTTTTGTTTTGTTTTCTTTGTTTTTGTATGTCTTTGTCTTTTTGCTGAGTTATGCAGGTTAGAACCACGAAGTGGGTATACAAAGAATAAAGCTACCCAAATAACCTTTAATGTGTGAATTTCTTCACACGTTAGGCATACGCAAAGAAAGTTGTGATTGGGGTTTGTTAACATTTATTTGGGTGCTTTATTACTAGTATATCACGTCCGTGGTCTGAGTTCAAAAAGTACAGCACGAGGTGAAAAAAAAAAATCATCGGGGTGCACGAACAGAACTCGCGACCCGAGTCGCGAGTGGGCACTCGGGAGTGAGCTCGCGAATCACCCCAGCCGTGATCCTGTCAAGTCGTGACTGAGGGGGGGTACACCAGTGAAAAATTCGCGACCCGGTCGCAAATCTTCAAACCGGTCGCGACTCCACGTGGACGCCCAATGCTGACTCGATGCTGACTGGGTCGCGAATTTTCCACAGGCGATTGAAGAAAATTCGCGACCCGAGTAGCGGTCGCAAGCGAAGTCGCGAATTTCGTGCTGACGTGGCGACGCGGATTTTGGTTTTTAATTCCTCTTTTCTCTCTTTTCTTCACTCTCCTCACACACTCTTCACACACACACGCACACACTCCAATTTCTTCTTCAAATCCGGCATCTAAGGTACGATTTCTTCACGTCAAACCCGAGTTTTTCATTTACCCATCATATGTATGTGTGAATTTCACTTAATTGGTGCCAAATCCATGGTTCAATTGTCAAATCCATGTTTAGGATTTATGGGGTGAAATTTTGGGGATTTTTGATGTATTCTTTGATTTAATTCGAAATTGATGATGTATGTTTCCCACATTGTTGCAATTTTATGAGTTCATTAAGTTGCATGCATATTTAGCTTCATTTTTTTTTAGTTTTGATGTTTCTTGGGATATATATATGTTTTGGAATTCATCCAACAAGCATGCACCTATTGTTCGTTCACTTTTGATCATAAATGGTGATTGAACTTGTTAACTTGATGTTGGTATATGTGTGGAATTATGGATAATAAGAGAATTGGTTCAATTGCTTTCAACATGCCTTCATTGTCTATGAGATGGGTTGAATAGTGTTGTGAGGTTGTTGTGTGTTGAAGGAGAATTTGCTTTGGTGTGGTGGTGGTTTACACTTCTACGTTGACTATGGGGGATAATGTAGTCCAAACATGCTCCTAAGCAAGTTTGGGGGAGCCATGCTCGTCTTGTGGTGTTTATTTGCATCATATGGTTGTGATTGGAAATTCTTTTGCAGATATCCCAATGGTTCACGAACGTCGCCAACGGGTTATTAGTTCTTTCTCGTCCTCTGAAAATGAAGGACGTGGTTATGAAGAAAATCCAGAGGGCGAGGAGTACCACTCAGAAGAGGAGGAGTCTGAGGCCGGGTCCCAGTCTGAAGAGGACGGCCAGTCGAATGAGCAAGAGGATGAATATAACAGTGCTGAGGACGAGGACTATGAACCAAGGTCTGAGGAGGATGATGTTGTGGAGGAGTTAGAGCCCGAACTAGCCGATGATGATGAGGTAGGGATGGAACCCCTATACCATCCACATAGGTATGGGATCCGCCTACGAACGGATGAGCAGCAGCGAGTCTGGGCCCGTCTTGCCACGATGAATATTTACCCTACTCGGTATCCTTGTGCCGTGACCACTATGGCTCTGGGCATCCATGACGATGTCTGGGGCCTCATCAACCGAGTCGGGTGGAATCACGCCTTGGCTGGTGGATGGTCGACATATCCCATCCTTGTGTATGAGTTCTTGAGTACCTTGGAGGTACAGGCATCCACAATGCGCGGCCCACACACGATGACATTTCAGTTAGGCGGGGTCTCGCGCATCCTTACAGCTGCTGAAGTCAACAACATTTTTAATGTGCCGCACGGTGGCATTTTCAATAACTTCCCGGTTACAGCTGAGGTGTTTTGGCGACAGCTCCAGACGGAGATGACTCGCTTTGATCACCAGAGAGTCAAAGCGTCCATGATGCCAAACCCCGTCTTCAGGTATCTTCAGAAGATCTTCTCATCGACCGTCTTAGCACGCCATGAGACATCCGGCATGCGCGCACCCGAAGTACTGTTTCTCTACTGCATGTTAAGTGCCAACAACCTCAACTTTGCCGCATTCCTGATGCAACAGCTCAAGAGGCAATCCACTCAGGCTACCGACGCCATTGAGATTGGTGGGATGATTACGCCTATAGCCGCACATTTTGGCATTCCGCTGAACCGCTATGGGCCACTCCCTGAGACTCACCTCATTGATTTGACCGCCTTGAGAAATTCTCAGATGCTGGCTACTCGCACGGATCGGGTTCTGTTGCACTTACGCGGTTCTCAATGTTTTCCGTTGCCCAATAGGCCACTCACTACAGTGTCGGATCTTACTGACACTCAAAACTGGTTGATAAATTCACCGGCCCATCGGTAAGTGATTGCTGGAGTTGAAAATGAGGGCCGAACCAACTTTGAAGTCTTTGAGGCTCAAGGGCATGCTCAGAGGGGAGAGTCATCTGCTCAAGCTGAACGTCGGGGCCACACACGGACAAGGGATGAGAGGAGCGAAGATCAATGGGACTCCCTCACCCAAATGATGGCCAACATGAACACGGCCATTGGTTCCATGAATAACGCCGTTGGCACCTTGACCACAAACTACGGTGCTATGAATGTTGCCTTCCAGACGTTGCAGACAGATGTGCATACTATGAGAGAGGATGTACATGAGATTAGAGATGTGGTTAGGGGCCTGCAATCGGCACCCGACTACTACCCTAGCCCATTCTATGGTGCTGGCCCGTCTGGGCCATCCCAGCACCATGAGCCCACGTCTTCCGGCCGCTCCCAGTCTCAATCTCAGCAGAGGCAGATGTCACCACACATGTATCCGTACATGCCCTACGGATACCCGCCATACCGACCACTTCCATCCTGATTTGCTGTGAGTGGTTAAGCCACCTTTTCATCTTTCTTCAAACTTATTTTCACTTCTAGTGTTAAATAAGTTTGGGGGGATGTGCGCTCAAGGTGTCTTAACCTGTTTTAATTCTTACTTGCTTTCTTAGTTTCTTCTTTTTAGTTGTTTAGTTGTTTAGTTTGTTTGAGTCTTTAAAACTTGGGAAATTTTTTTTTTTTTTATGTTCTACTCTAGTCTTGTTTTGAGTAAGGAACTTGATTGATCCATGCTTATGTTATGTGATTTGGTGATGATGATTGATAGAGATGGGGATATGTATGTCTTAATTTGCTCAAGCTTGGATATGATCACATGTGTATTGTTGAACTTGATGAGCATGCTTGAGACCAATGTTTAGCCGTGAGTTTTTTAGCCAAGGGTGTTATACCTATTGTTTTATTGATGTGTGTTGGTCGGCATGTGTTGATGTCACTAGAACTTGCATGATTCCCTACTTGTCTTTTGAATATGTTTGGCAATGAAGAAATGATTTTAGGCCGTCTTTTCTCGAGCCATTTACCCAAACACGGTCCCTAATATACATATTCCTTTTGTGAGCCCCGTTGAGCCTAATGGCTTTTTTGTTGAAATCCCGTTTGTTATGGTTGAACATTTCTATGAGAGGATTGAAAAGGGGAGAAATAGGGTGTGTATTGATGGACTTTGCAAGTTGGTGGAATGGGTTTGAGTGTGATTAATGATTTGATATCCCGAAAGAAAAAGAAAAGAAAGAAACAATACATATATACAAAAAAAATACGGGATGTCAATGATATGAAAAGAAATGAGAAGACTCAAAGAGTCGAGAAAAAAATTTATGTGTTTATGTAGGGAATTTTGAATTAGACAAAGTCTAAATTGTTGTTTTGTGTTGAAGAAGGGTGTTTAGATTGAATGGTGGAGTTGAGTTGAGAAGCTGTGAATCTCGGTGATTTTCACAGAGTTTTGAGTCACTTTAGCCATATATTTCCGACCCTAACCCGAAGCCTACATTACAACCTAATTAAAGACCTATTTGATCTTTGATTCCGGCATAGTTTCGATTGATGAGTTGGGAAGAAATGCAAGCTTATGGTTGATGTTTTCACGTGTTTGATGTTCGATGAGTGCTTACCTTTATATACATTGTGTGAGATTTGAGCGAAATACACACACATGAGAAGAACATTGGTTTTATGTGTGTTTGTGGAGTTTCAGTAATGTATGTGGGTGATTTGAAGGACTTGTGTGAGTCGAGCATACTAATCCGTTATTTCTTGATGTTGTTGTTGCTAAATTGTGAAGTTTATGCATGAGATGGCTTGTTCCTTGGTTTTGAGTCTTGTTCTTTGTTTGAGGACAAACAAACTTCTAAGTTTGGGGGAGTTGATAAACTGAGATTTTACACTTATTTTCATACACGTTAGTGTTGAGTTTGTGTTGATTTGGGCGTGTTTTATCTCAGTTTATTTGTGTTTTCGTATATTTGGAAGTTTGGTATTACTCGTTGGTATTTTGCAGAAATTATCCTTAAAAGGTGGTATGTGGAAACAAAGCTCGAAGTCCTGGACTTATATGAAGAATAGACAAGGAGACGGGACGAAATAAAGCTGGAAAAAGAGCCAAGCTCGCGAGCTAACGTGGTAGTTGATTCGCGACTCAGTCGCGAGTCCACGTGGCGGTCGCGAATCGAATAGAAGGGCGAGACACTATTTGATCGCTACAGAGAAGGGGGTGAGAAGAAGGAAATTCGCGACTCGGTCGCGAATTTGGTGCCACGTGGTGCCACGTGGGGTAGCGAGTGGAGTAGCGACCGATGTGTTCGGTAGCGAGCTCGCGAATATCAGAGGCGGTGGCAGCTTTTGTTTCCTATTCAGTGTCGAATTCTTACTAAGTATTTAAGGGTTTGAACACACGATTTTTGCACAGACTTAACCCTACCATAAGCTTTGGAGCACGGAGAAGAGACGATTGAAGACCATCGTGAAGAACAAGCTCTGAGGATTCGAGTTTTACGAGATTAGAGGCAGAATTGACTTCCGGGTTTTATTAGATTTTTATTTTCGTTTTACTATGGATTTTCGGATTAGTTTTTGTGTTGTTTATTTGACTATGGGCAACTAAACCCTAGTATTCTAGGGTTGATTATGATTCAGTTATGAACCCTTTTATTTAATTCAATCATTGTGTCTATGGTTTTTATCATGCTTTAATTATTCTTGCTTTTATTTTGTATTGATTAACTGGCCATTAATTGATACAATTTAATGTGTTAATCCATAATTTGAGAGATGAGTTTTAACACGAGATTTGGAATAATTAACTCGGTAATTAATAACACTCGAGAGAGTTGAGATTTTTGAGAGAGCTTTTAACCTTGTGATCATTTAGGAGTTGCATGTTAGGTAATGAACGGAGACGTTATCAGTTAATGTGTAATCAATGTATGCATTGCTCTGAGAAGAGATTGTGGATATATTTGTGGTTGCTCTAGCATGATTTGAATTGGAATTTTGGCATGAGATTGAGTTAGATAATTGGTGGATTAATTGTTGATTAATCAATCCTAGGATACGTTTGTTCTTCTGATTTATTCATTTGTTAATTTACTTGTTTCTTTTCTTGTGGTGGTTCATTTGATTTTATTGTTTAATTTAGTTAATTTCACACTCATTAAGTTAGTTAGTCTAGATAACAGCCGTAGGATAAATAGAATAACTGGTGGTTGATATTGATTCTCCGTGGATCGACCTTGTTCACTGCTATATTATTAGCTTTCCTGTACACTTGCAGTTAGGTTAAGAAATTACCGAACAATATCTAGACACTGAAATTTTAGGTAGAATGGAAATAAATAAAATGCCACAAATAAATGCATGAAATAAAATAACTGAACTTATCAATTAAAAGAAAACCTAGGCTTTAGGAAAACTGGATTATTATATCATTTACCAATATTCATTAACTCTAGCAACCCCACTTATGTATTTAATCTATCAATGGTGGGGAATCACTAGTTTGTTATCAGCCTGCTTTCAAAGGCATAAACCATAACATAGATATAATGAGCATGCACTTCACTGTGGTCAGTTCTTCACACATGTCATCACTCCTAGTCTAGCACATGAAGATTTATACAACACTATGCAATACTTGTTCACTTGGTCGATCCTTCCAAGCACATATAACCTGACTTCTATCTTTCTATCACTAATTCTTCTCTAGTCAGTACTTCAAATTAATGACTAGTATGCATAAATGGTGATCAAGCATTCATACAAGATATAAATAAACTCATAGAAATTAAGTCCCAAGAGATAGCTGAAAGAAAGTAATTAAATCATATTATAAAATCCATAACATCCAATACCTAAAACCTAGCTATGAAATCAGCTAGACATAATTAAATAAACAATAAAAATTAGAGTGTATGTGTTCATGACAAAATAAACAATAGAATTGAATAACACGGGATAATCCAGTTGTCTTATCTCTTCTACAGCAGCACTCCGTTTCTAACAACCTTGTCACCTCCTCTCGAGTAGATGGCAAGCCTTTTTCATCTTCACCTCTCACTTAGTGTATTCTAAGTGTATGACATGGTATGAGGCATCCCCTTAGCTTGTATCACTTGGAGGCTTTTTATATCTAGGTTTAAAATTTTGAATTGGAGATAAAAATCACATTCCCGCGAACCCGCACACATGGGTCGACCGACGTGATTGGGTCAATCCAGAGCTCTAATTTTGTACAAGGTCGACCCATGCCTTTATAAATTGTATTGACTTTGGTCCACCCATGCTTTTCGGGTCGACCCAAGCGTATTTCACACTGGACTTCGAATTTTTTTAGGTTTTGATCATTTAATCAAGCCCATTAGGCCTTAATTGAGTATTTAATTAAGTCTAATAGCCTAATTAAATCCTTCTTCAACTCCTCTTGTCCATATTTTACTATTTTGCTTCAAATATGCAACGAAATCACAAATATTATTGCAAAACTAGTAAACACATAAAAAACTCTAAATTATAATATTATAAGCACAAAAGCTATATAAAATACACAACTTCATATAGTAGCATCATCAATTCATATCCAAAATTTGTGTAAAATACACAACTGTCAAATCCCCAAACTTAAACTGTTGCTAGTCCAGAGCAACGAAAAAGAGCAGAAAAAGAAAAAATATGAAGTGATGATCAAAGTACTTACCTCGGATTTCCCTTAGATGCGCCAAATTGAACATGGAAAGATTAGACAAATAAAACTAATAGCACACCAATCAAAATTCATTGAATTACAAACCTCTCGAAAGGTAAATATGAAAATTCACTCCACACTCAAGTGTATATATAAGGTGTAACTTTCAAAATTAGAAAATACAGTAATCCACCATAAGCTTGCAAATCGTCTATCTCTCCACTACTAAAAATGTAAACTTGAACTAGAAATCAACTAGGACTTATGTTGGTTATAATGTCAGCTCTTTGGATAGGTAAACAAAATATGGTTAAGTGACTTACCTCAGAAAACTCTTGAGTTGACTACTCTCAATCATCCCCAGAAATCACCGACTAGTGACAAATCTCAGTACAACTAAATCTTATTTAGTTCCCTTCTCCCTTCTCCAACATTAAATAAAAATAACCAACAATGCATGTTAAATTTTCATAGCTAAACAGAACAAATGTTGGATGGGTCTTTTATGCTCTTTATTATTATTTTTTTTTCGAAACATATATATAAATATATATATATATATATATATATATATTTCTTTTTCTCTCTTTATTTAGTACAATTTCTAAGACTCTATAATATTTTTCCACAGCACATCACACATTTCGCAACATGATAACAATTTTTGCACCATTAATCCATACCAAAAATTTCCAAACATCCAAACATGAAATTCCTCAGTCCCCCAATTATCAAAGAATAGGCTAAAAAGCTCAAACGAGCTGACTATGGAATCTTTTAGAGATAGGTAAAAATTTAGGAAAAATCAATTGTTAACAAAGATGGCCTAAAACCATTTTTTCAATTCAAGCAAACTATATAGCCTCGAGATAGATACCAGAGCAAGTTCTAGAGATTAACTGCATAGACTGACTCACTCAAGGAAAATAAACCATGCTGAAAATACGATATAACAATCAAGGCTCAATCAATTTCTAAGACTCTATAATATTTTCCACAGCACATCACACATTTTGCAACATGATAACAATTTTTGCACCATTAATCCATACCAAAAATTTCCAAACATTCAAACATGAAATTCCTCAATCCCCCAATTATCAAAGAATAGGCTAAAAAGCTCAAACGAGCTGACTATGGAATCTTTTAGAGATAGGTAAAAATTTAGGAAAAATCAATTGTTAACAAAGATGGCCTAAAACCATTTTTTCAATTCAAGCAAACTATGTAGCCTCGAGATAGATACCAGAGCAAGTTCTAGAGATTAACTGCATAGACTGACTCACTCAAGGAAAATAAACCATGCTGAAAATACGATATAACAATCAAGGCTCAAAATCTCACAGACTTATTTTTCATGATTCCAATAAATCATCAATTCATGCTTTTAATTCCCACCATCAACAATCAACCATGCTCAATTAACACATCAAAAATTGAAAATTTGGGAAGAAAATTTTGATACCTCATAAATTAATTGTTGAGTGCAATGCACGATCCAACGCCTTAAAATGAGTTGCTGGATTTCAAAAAATTTAAATTAATTTACTTTAATTTTAGGGATTTATACATTTTTGGGGAAAAAAAACAAGAAGAAAAGGTCAGGAAAAAAACTAAAAATCGCTAAGAAAAGAAAAAGAAAAAAAAGATTGGAATGTGAAAACGCGTGGGTTCCATGCGTCGTTTGAAATAGCGATGCAAATAACCGGGTGGGGGGATGAGTTGGTGCCGGGAAGAGCTTCTCTAAAAATATTATTTTCATTGGACAATTGATTCCCTTAATATAATGTATTAATGTACTCCACGACATTATATGTCTCGTTTTCCTTAAGATAAAGAATTGTATAGTCCAAGACATTATATGCCATGTGTTGTGCATGATTATTAGAACTTGAGAAGTAGTTTATATTTTGTTGTCATTGCAATTTAAAATCTAATTATTAATTATTTATAGACCAATATTCCATTTTAATCACATACTATTTTATTGGGACACTCCTATAAGTGGAAGTCACAATAAATCTATTGTGATACATAAGAATGTCTCAATAAAAATATTGTGACACATGAAGCACTACCTCATAGTGTGGTTAATAATTTACTTGGGATGTAGATCTAACTCCTATAAGTGGAAGTCACAATAAATCTATTGTGATACATAAGAATGTCTCAATAAAAATATTATGACACATGAAGCACTACCTCATAGTGTGGTTAATAATTTACTTGGGATGTAGATCTAACTAGGGCTAGATTATGATCGCATTAGGAAAGTAATTGTTCTTTTCTACTTGCGATCCGAATCTTATGATTTTTCGTCCAAAAACAAAAAGACAAATATCTATATATTATGATTGAGTCCCTACAATTGTTTCATTTACTATTCTACAATTTGAGCAATTGTAAAACTCGTGGAAAAGTAAACCTCTGATGAGTCATTTTTTTAAATAATAAATTCCGCTACGTGTTGATTCATATATTTTAAGGGCAAATTACATTTTGATATCTACATTTTCGAATTTTTTTAAAAAATAATTTGTCTTTTTAAAATTAATAAAATAGTACCAACTTTTTCAAAAAAATTACAAATCTAACATTTAATCAATTTTGTGTTCCAAATATTATACTTAATTGATTGTATATTAAGATCATAATTGGAAATTTTTTTATGCGGTTGGGGGGAAATAGAAATATGAAAATACAATTAATTACATAGGATTTTCAGAATGAAAAATTAGAACAAATGTTAAATTTGTAAATTTTTTTAGAAAGGGGTATTGTTTTGATAATTTTTAAAAGGCATAAGGTTCAATTTGCCCTCTGAACTATTTCATGATGAACATTCTAACCCTTAAACTAAATTCGGTCTCAGTTAACCCTTTGAACTATTGAACTCAGCTCGCTTAGCCCCTTGAACTATTAAATTTCACCCAGTTAAGCCCTTCGAAAGTTAATAATTTTATTTTGCTTATTTCTAATAAATAAAAAAATATTAAAAATAAACATATACATAACAGTAATAAAAAAATGAAATATTTTTTTAATAAAATAATTTTAGTGGTATATAATTTGTCATTATATTTATCACACATGAAAACATCAAACCACTACAATTGAAAATAGCAACATAAACTTGACCACAATTATGATTTTTTTTATATATAATTATGGTCTATAATAAATTGATTAATTATAGACGTTAATAGTCGACTATAATATAATCAACATTATACGTACATTATATATAATTTATCTAATATATTATATTTATTAGAGTACATAGATTTTCTTTCCTGGAATCCATATAATATAATTTCATACATACATACATTCATATAAAAGAAATGGAGTATTTTTCGGATTGTATTTATAGTGAATTAATTTAATGATAATGTGATTTTAATTGATTCATTAATTTATATTTTCTTAATTTTTGGGGGGAATAATCGTTACGGATTTTTTTTCTTTTTATTTTATTTTATTTTAGTTTAGTTTAGTTTAAAACAACCAAAACTTTTTTTTTTTCAAGTTGTTAACTGGGCCAGGTTTAAAAGTTCAAGGGGTTAACTGAGCTAAGTTCGAAAGTTAAAGGAGCTAACCGGGACAAAATTTAGTTTATGGATCAGATTACTCCTTGGGAAATATTTTAGGAGTCACATTAAATCTTATCCCTTTTTAAAAAATAGGCTACTTTTAAAATAGATGCCAAAACATAGGTATTAAAGAATAATTTACCCTATATTTTATTTTTAGTTTTTATGTGTGATCACATGATACTATTATCATCACACAATGTGCAGGCCAAAAATAAAATTGTTTTGAGAATTTTTAATTTTGATATGCCGTATCTAGATTCCCCCTTCAAATTAAGTATGTCAATTGACTCTTTAAGTGCTAGTTTAGGTTTTTATATGAACATTTTTCCAATTTTGTATAGACTATAGCATGATTATTTAAGGATAAAAAGCTCAATAGTTAATTGAAGATGACAGCATACATTTCATATAAATAAAATGGCGGCCTTGAGTCCCTATATGACCATTCCCAGTGGTGATCACCACAAAAAGACAAATAACTTTGTTAAAAAAAATAGAGAGAATATCATGGTAATTACACGATCTGGTCGGCTAGAGGTTGCCATCAATTTCATGCACATGTAGCATCCTCTGATTAGGTGCCACTTAATTTTATATATATTAATTTAAAATTTAAATAATTTATATAATTATTAAAAATAAAAAATATATCAACATTTATAGTTTTTCCCAATATAAATAGAGACTAATATTGGTATATTTTTACAAATAACTAAATTCTCTTTTCACACATATCTTATTTTCATTAGATTCTCAATCTCACATTTCTTCTTCATTTTAAGTTATGGATCCCAATCATCCAAATTATTATCATGATTCCCAAAAATTTTCAAATTTTAGAACTTACTTTCACCCTAATTGAATATGTAATTTACATCTTATGTACTCGTAATTTAGAATTTCACGTGTTCTCATCGTAGTTTATTTAATTATGTTTTATTTTGTTTTAACACTTGTAATTTTCATTTTGTTGTCAAGTAAATTATGAATTTATAATTGTATATATACTACCTCCGTTTCATAATATTTGTTGTTTTTTTTTTATCTGGAATTAAGAATTAATTTCGTGGACAAATATACTCATCCCTTATATATGCCATAAAATCTAATTCATCTATATTTTCCTAAAAGATAACAATATTTTCTCTCTCCATATATTTTTCTCTCTTCATATATTATAGGTAAGTTAGAATAAAAAAATCTTGTAGGATTTGAGAGGGTTAAAATTGGGAGAGAGGATGTCAAATTATATAAAACAACAAACATTTTGAAACTAAAAAAAAAAACCTTAAACAACAAACATTATGAAACGGAGGTAGTATATTTTTTTAATTATGAATTTAAAAAATATATCTAATAAATTAATTATGATTTTTTAAATATATTAAAAATTATTATTAATAATATGTTATTTAAAAAATAAAATGATAAATATTTTATGTAAATTGAAAAAAAGAGAAATTAATTGTTTAATTGAATGTCAGGTTAGATTAGTATTATTGATGTAGTGTAAATTTTAAAATGTGGGGGATTGTGGATGTGAAGGAGAGAGAAATTAATATTATATTTAAAGGTTGAATTGAATGAATATCACTGATGTGGATAGTCTAAGAGGTATGACAGATTATTGACATGGTCGGCCAACTAGCTAGTACCACTTTTTACGAATTAATTTTAGTATTTTAAATTTTCAATACAATTTTTTTTTGGAGCAATTTTCAACACAATTTGCATTTTTTTTTGTTTTAATTTTGATGTTTTCCAACCGATGGATAGCCGAGTTTCAATTATTGACTTTTTAGTACTTTCTATTATCAGGGGACATGCTCATATAGGCTCAAATTAATATTTTTTTTTCTTGATGTGGTTTATTTACATCTTTATCTTATGTATTGGTTGCATGTTATATCAAATGAACCATGTATTGTTAAAACGAGACAAAAAAAAAGGGAAAAAAAAAACTCATTGATAAGAGTTTATAGGACAAACCTTGACAAAATCAAGAAATATGAGAGAAATCGGGTGCTAAAATAAAATACCAGTAGCCTGAAGACTCAATTATTATTTGCAATATGAAAATAACCCTTGTGAAAAAAAATCTGAGTCAACTAAAGAATTAATCTGAAGCACCAAATAAATTCACCATCCCACAGGAACATAAAGCTAATCTGTCTACCACTTGATTGCCTTCCATGTAGATGAGAGAGACACGAAACTCAAGGCCTTGAATAAAATTAAAAATGTGTAATAAAGTACCTTAACTGGCCAAGGAATGAGCCTTTATAGCTTGAGAAAAAATCACAACCATCAAAGTAGAATCAACCTCTAGCCATATAAGCGACCGTGCGCAAATTCCAATGCTAAAATTGCACCCAGAGACGGACGCAGGGGAGGCTAGTGGTGGCAGCCGTCCCCCTCAAATTTTCAAACAATATAGCATATATATATCTTTATATACAATTTATTATATAAAGAAATAGTTTTTGCCCCCCTCCCCATAAATTTTAGATCTTTGAACTAATTTCAATATTTTTTATTGGCCCACATGTGGTGGGGCTTTATATTTGGGGATAAAGTAAATTGATTTACTTAAGGTCCAAATAAAATAATGTTTAAATAAATTAATAGATATTTTATTTAAAAGAAATTAAATCTTAGTTCAGTACAAAAAAAAAAATACTTCGACCATTTTCGTCTCTGCTTCTTTGGCTGTTGTTCTGGAGCTGCGGGTAAGTTTGTTTTTTTTCCTCTTTATTCATATTAGTGTTTTATATTTTATATTTACTTTAAGTTCAATTCATAATATATGTGTGTGTGTGTGTGTGTGTGTGAGAGAGAGAGGTTATATTTATGGATTTGATTATTTGAAAAAAATGAGTCAAAACTTTAGTGCAAGGGTTTTATTTATCTCTTATGATTTCTTAATTTACATATAATATAATAGGTATTATCATTAATCGTTATGCTCAAATTATCCATTTAAGTTAATTTTTTTATTAAACTTTACATTCCCCTAATATGATTATATTCAAATTTCATATAATTTTATATTTTCCGTACCCCTTTTTTTTTTTTGCAAAAATGTTAGAAGCATGATTGATGATTCATTATGAATTTTAAAATAGGTTCAATAATACACGTAAAAGACGTAAAAATTTACAGAAAAATAGTAGTTTTTTTTCCTGCTGCATAATACTTGGTATGAAACGCCACATTATTCATGATGGTGTTATATTTAACATTATTGCTCAATTTATGTGAGGTACTTAATTCAAATACATGTTTATTTGTTTTACTTGTATTTGCATCATAATTATTTTTCGCCCCCAAGTTCATATTCATGCGTCCGTCCCTGATTGCACCCCAAATTTCCGCTTCATATGTAAAACCAATATCGAGCTTCTCATGATAACAGGCCAAAAGGGAACATATGTGATCTCTGAAAACTCCACCACAGGCCAGAGAACCCAGAAAACCTAAAGTTGATCCATCTGTATTAATTTTAATCCAAACCCTAGGAGGGTTTTCCAAGAAACCGAAATAAGAAACACGGGCAATGGAGGATGTCCCTTAACTCTTGTAGCTCGAAGAATACAAAGATCCATCACTGTTTTCTGCATAAAACCCAATTTGACCGGAACTAATGACGATTCCCGAAAAGCCGTCTTCAAAGCAACTACAAAGCTGAATGTCGAAGGCTTGTAGTTGTCAAAAGTGGCTTTATTTCTCTACATGAGGATTTCGACGTCGAGATAGATTGGATTGAGACTGTTATTCCTCATTTGGTCTCGCAAGATCAAGTTGATGATCTGGTGCACTTCCCAGTGTTGGAGGAGGTCATGAATGTGGTTTTCTCATTGGATACTAATAGTGTTGCTGGTCCTGATGGTTTTAATGGAAAATTCTTTCAGGCGGCTTGGGAGATTATTCAAGATGATATTTTTGCAGGTTGTTCTTGAGTTTTTTAGGTATGGCCGATTCCCTGTTGGATTAAATTCGAGCTTCATTGATCTGATTCCTATGAAAGAAAATGCTAGTAAGGTGGATGAGGCCTACTGTGCTTGGAAATTTTCTTTTTAAGATTATCTCAAAACTTTTAGCTAGCAGATTGAATGTGGTGGCTGGGAAAATTATTTTTAAGATTACGACTTCTTACTTCTTTTCTCTCTTCATATGCATACAAGTTCGACTGCACAGAATTATCTTTAAATGATATTTTTCAATTTAAGACCATGAACATGATATTATTAATTAAGGTAAATATTATTTATTTTGCTTCAAATTTGTTCTTAGACTAGTGAAATCACGAGTTCGATGATTTCATGCATTCAAGAACATGATATATTTTTTTTAACCAATCAAGTACTTTTTTTTCGAAGAATAAAGATAGCTTTTAGTTGTGTTTTTTTTCTTTTATGACAAGTAACAGAAATTAAGATAATATTAAGGGAAACAGTCAAATAATTATTCGAACTATATGTTTAGTCTCACCGAAATGTGCAAACTATTCTTTTTGTCACAAATTAAGATACATCTAAAATATAAAAAGTAAAACATGTTCCCTAATTATTCAAAATATATTAACTTCACAATATTCTAAATTTAACTTTTTTAGTTTCTTCGTCAATTAATATGTGCATAAAATCTACATTCTAATTATGATCAATTATCGGGTGATGTTACTATGCAATTTGCTATGGTTGGAAAACCCTCATTGTAGACTTTCTTATTGTACTCTCAATTTGTCAATTGAAATGCCGAACGATGAACTAATTATATGAAAAAATATCGATGATATGAGATTATATATGCATGAATTAGATTTAAAATCACGACACCGGTTTATTGTCGGAACTTGAAATTAAATTAATTACGGGTTTTGAAACTCTAGACTGTAGGCTATTCGATCATAGTATCAACATGTCCTATTGACATTGTAGGCTCGCTATAGAATAAATTGAATTATATATATATATATATATATATATATATATGGGTTGAATTAAAAATACACATTTTCCTGGTGTAGGAACTAGGAACCCATTTTATACCGTCCACCTAGATGATCTAATGGCTGAGATTAAATGTCAAAGTCAAGGCAAAAAAAAGGAGGCGGGGGAATAGTTCTCCAATCCCCATAAAAAAAGCTGATTTCATCACTTTTAAAAAAAATACTAAAAACTTTGAACGACCATAACTCACTCGTTTTAAATCGGATTAACGCAAGTAATATATCAAATTAAAGATCTTTTTATGCTCTTTAATTCAAGATCAGTCATGGATATATTTGTTCAAATAAATATAGACGAAAAATACAAAATATACATTTTTACTCGTATCCAGCGCAAAAATGTTTTTGTTAGCTTTTAAATAATGGTTCGTCAGCATTATGATAAGTTGATAACGTATGCTAACGAAGCATTTGTTATATGCTAACATATTACATTCATTGTGCTAATGAATGATTATCATAATGTTAACGTAGTACACATACTTATATTATTATTATGATTTATTACATTTCAATTATGACTTATTATTATTTTTCATGATTTAATTTTTATGTTTTAGTTACTAATTGAATATTATATATTATTTATTTCATCAAATTAGAATATATTAGTTAGAGTTTTCTTCATCTATTTATGGTTTATAACTTATGTTAACGATGAATTGTCATATGCTTACATAGTTTATTCGCAATGCTGATAAAATAATATCATTATGCTAATATTTTATATTTATATTGTTATTATGATTTATTCCATCCAATTGGGGTTTATAATTAATTTTTAGAATTTAATTCTATTTTTAGATCATTAAATTTTATTATATCTGAATTATGGTTTATTTCATTATATTAGAATTTATAATTACACTTTAGAATTTAATTTTTCGTTAACAATATGAGAAAAATTTTCATTAGCATAAAGATAACGCTTCGTTAACATGATGATAATACTTCATTAGCATGACGATATGTTATCAAATATCCTCCGTGATTTTTATAAGAATTATCAAATTACGTTACTATCCCCGCGCGCATTTTTTTTCAAATATTACAGAATTGCCACCACTCCTTTTAATCAAATCTGGACCATAGATCTTTATTGATTGTATGATGTGAGATGAGTTCCTAGTTCCTACACTAGGTAGGGTTTGCATTGTAAACCTCCCCTATATATATATAGGGGTTGGATCAAAAATACACTATTCTCTGGTGTAGGAACTAGGAACTTATCTTATAGCGTCCACCTAGATGATCTAATAGCTGAGATTAAGTGTCAAAGTCAAGGAAAAAAAAAAGAGGCGGGGGTATAATTGTCCAATCCCCATAAAAAAGCTAATGTCATTACTTTTTTAAAATAATCTTAAAAACTTTGAACGGCCATAATTCATCCGTTTCAAATCGGATCGACACAAATAATATACCAAATTAAAGATCTTTTCATGCTCTTTAATTCAAGATCAATCATGGATATGTTTGTTCAAATAAATATAGATGAAAAATATAAAATATACATTTTTACTCGTGTCCAGCGCGAAAATATTTTCGTTAGCTTTTAAATAATGGTTTGTCAGCATTATGATAAGTTGATAACGTATGCTAACGAAATATTTGTTATATGCTAACATATTGTATTCACCGTGCTGATGAATAATTATCATAATGTTAACGTAGTACACACACTTATATTGTTATTATGATTTATTACATTTCAATTAGAACTTATAATTATTTTTTATGATTTACTTTTTATGTTTTAGTTACTAATTGATTATTATATATTATTTATTCCATCAAATTAGAATATATTAGTTAGGGTTATACCTTATGCTAATGATGAATTGTCATATGCTAACATAGTTTATTCGTAGTGCTAATAAAATAATATCATTATGCTAATGTTGTATATTTTTATTGCTATTATGGTTTATTCCATCCAATTAGGGTTTATAATCAATTTTTGGAATTTAATTCTATTTTTTAGATCATTGGCGTTTATTATATCTGAATTATGATTTATGTCATCTCATTAGAATTTATAATTACTCTTTAGAATTTAATTTTCGTTAACAATATGAGAAAAATTTTCATTAGCGCATAACGATAACACTTTGTTAGCATGATGATATGTTATCAAATATCCTACATGATTTTTATAAGAATTACCAAATTACGTTAATACCCCCTCACGAATTTTTTTTCAAATATTACAGAATTGCCACCGTCCCTATTAAGCAAATCTAGGCC
The DNA here is from genome assembly GCA_026008535.1 of Perilla frutescens. Taxonomy (NCBI): domain Eukaryota; kingdom Viridiplantae; phylum Streptophyta; class Magnoliopsida; order Lamiales; family Lamiaceae; genus Perilla; species Perilla frutescens. Next base: position 43,309,804 of record BRKX01000010.1, on the reverse strand, counting down.
ATAAATCTTTATTGATTGTATGGTGTGAGATGGGTTTCTAGTTCCTACACTAGGTAGGGTTTGCATTGTAACCCTATATATATATATATATATATATATATATATATATATATATATATATAGTTAATGAGGAAAACTAATGATGTTATGTTAACATCATGGGTTAGTTTCATATTTATTTTTTGAATAGTTGAAGGGATTGATTTTAATTTTTAAATAGTTTAGGTGTGTATTTGAGAAAAAAAAAAAAAAAGAGTTTAGACGTTTGATTAAGTGGTACTGGCGTATGATTCAAATGCATATTATGTCTTTTGCCTGAATATTATTGATATGTTACCTTCTATTTATACCTCCAATAAATTAGTATATATTCATTTTCAATTATGACTATTTTACTAAAGTAACAATACCATTTTTGTTTTATTTGCAGATCATTAAAATGTGAACATGGCTAGCCAACTTTTTATGAACTACTTGATTCTAAGTTTTTTTTTTTTTTTTTCTCAAACCAATATTAAACGACGGCTCTGTTATTAATACATCGAAATCCATGTTCACATGTAAAAAATAATTTTTAAAACAAGTGTACAAGCTAATTTATAGCAAAACAATGATGAGCAATGTTGTATCCACAGAGACTGACTATGCAAAGCAGCAAATTACTCAATTATGTTGTTTTACTTTATCTAGAGAACCAAATTTAAGACTGATTTTAATTAACTAAAATGCTATAAAGAAATGATTAAATCAAACAGAGAAAACTGGATAAACAGATGAAAAGACGGATCCTAGGGTGTAGATACTAAATGGATTCCTCGATTTTCAGTTAATTTATTAAACCAACTTAATTCTAAATCTTGTAGGAGAATCACTAATTTAATCACAGCCTCTCTCTCGAGTAAGTTATGAAAGTAGATTAGACTTTAATTCTTATCTCTTGATCTCGAATTATTATCTAACTCCAATTAACACCTCAGATTTATTCTCCTCATGAAACCTACCAATCTCTCGATCTAGCAGACTCGTGTTATGCAATCCTAATCCGTTAATCTATTAACCTCTCTCAAGTGAATAATAAATTAACTATATAATTGTAAATGTTGATCAATTCATTCACAAAAGACAACAAAAATAAAGGATGCATAAACAAGAAATAGAAAGGAACAATAAATTACTTCAAATCCAAAAATCCATAAAGCAGTCAACAACCCTAGGATCTGTAGAGGTTTAGCTACTCATACCGTATTCAAAATCTAAAAACAATAAATTTGAATAAATAGCTGTCATAATAATCCGGAAAGAATAAAGCATAAAATAAAACTTAGTCTATGATGTGCTTCTTCAATCTCTCGATGGTTTGTTCTCTGACTTCTCCACGATGTCTCTATTGTCTCTATAGGGTAAAAGTTTTTTTCAAAATTCATCCAAAGCAAAGCTTTATATAGCTGAGGAAAATCGAGTCCAAACAAGGAAGGAGTCCAAAATTTCCATGTCGCATTGCACGGGTCGTGCACCTGTAAATCGGCCCGAATCATCAATTTGCACATAGCACGGGCCGTGCTGAAGGTTGCATGGTCCGTGCAATCGATATTGAGGGTTTTCATGGTTGTTGCAGCATTGCACGGTCCGTGCAGTCGGCATGTCTCCCGATAGGCTTCACCATTTTGCTTTGTTCTCGCTCGTTTCTTCTCCGATTGACCCGATTCAAGTTGCAGTGCGCTCATTACTCGATCCTCTATATTCTTAGGTACTTTTCAAGCTCAATTGAGTATCATAAAATAAATGTTATCAAATCCCTTCAAAATGAGCAAACATGTGACACTGCACAAAAAATGGAAAACTATGCGCAACTTCTCAATAAATACATGCAATGAACATGAACTCCCATCAAACTAGACCTCAAAATAGCATGAATTATATGAAAATCAAGAGTTTATCAACTCCCTCAAACTTAGAGACATGTTCGTCCTCAAACATCCGAAAAAATGAAAGAACTGAAGTGTGGATCGTCAAACGTGCAATACTTCAGAGAATAAACTAAATTTTTGCCCAATCAAGTATATAAGTCAAAACAACAATGCACAAAGATAAACTCAAAGAAATCATGCCTTTAAAATAGTGAACCACTCCGGGTGTGTATTTTTTTCTCATCACACAAGTGTTTAAAAGGACGTGTTTACACTCAAAATCAATACAATGCATATAATCCACCATAGGCTTGCAATCAATCTCATCTCTCCACTACAAAAACGTGTGCTTCAAAGTAAGAATAAAAAAGGACTTTTCATTGGTTGTAATGTAGGCTTCGGCTAAGGTGGGGAAATTTCGGCTAAGTGACTAAGTTAAAGTAACTCCGACACCCTCCAAACAAATAACATTCCACAATAGGATTCCTTTTAGATCCTCTTCCAACCTTTTAACTCCATCTCCCGCACCATTAGACTCTTCGAGTCTTATTTAATTTACTTGGTATAATTTTTATTTCCATGCTCACTTCTTTATTTCTTTTTTTTTCATTTTTTTCATTTTTTTTTCACTTCTTTGAAGTGATCAATGCGAGCATCTAAATTCATATCAATGTTTCGGGCAATACAACCTCTACATCAACCCCATCTACCAATCATTCCACAATTTTTAAACTATCATTTCTCCACAAATTTTCAATGAACATGTAACTTAAATAAATAGGTTTTAAGGCTCAACATGGCTAACTAAGGATAATCAATTTATCAGGACCAGTGTATGGGTAAAATTGGCTAACAAGGATGGCCTTAAATCATTTTCAAACTATCAGCACACAACACGTAGTCTCGAGAGAGATATGAAGGAAAGTTCTAGAGATCACTGACAAGTCCAATTTTTCTCGTGTTTTTTGTGTCTTTTTCTCGTTCTTTGTCCTTTATTTTTTGTGTTTTTTTGAGTCGGAAAGAGCCAGAATGGGCACAAAGGGCAGCAGGAAGCAGGAGAATCACTTTTGCAGGGCATTACGATGCCAATGATACCAAGATGGGCAACGACTTGTCAGCGGAAAGCTCTCTCTCGAGCCTGACGGAAATCGCCCACCATTCCAGCAAAAAGCTGAAGAAGAAGTTTGTGATCGTGCCCACAACAACCCCAGAGTGATTGAGAGGAGATGGAAAGGAGACTGGGCACAAGAAAACAAATGCCAACTACAGCAGGAGCAATGCACCCTAGCCATCGAAGGAAAGAGGAGCCACGGAAGGCAAGTTGACGATTCCAGAATGATGCTCGGCTCTACAAGGAAAGTTACATGTCGGCGCTACTAGGGCACGACGAGTACAGAATCTGCGACTCAAAATCTTCTAAATAAGGGAAGAATCTGCCAGATATGGAAAGCTTGGGGCATGACGGCTGCGAATTGGGCTGAAGATTCCCCGGCCTGTCGGGAAGTTTACCTTGTGTCTTTGTACTCCTATATAAGTCGATTTGATGGCAGAAAATAGAGAGAATATTACGCACCATAACACTTATATTTTATTTAGTTTTATTTTACTTTTCTACATTCAGTCGCAGGCCTTATGCCCGCAGACACTTAGGATTTTACTATTTATGTTCTTCAATCTAGCATTGGTCTTGGATTCTTTTGCAGTTTAATATAAGTAAGTTTTTCATTTAATTTATGTTATCTTTTATTTCTTTTATTTATTATTATTGTTCTAAGTCTAGCATAAATGGCTAGACTCGTTATTCAGGATTGAACGAAGATAAGAACTTAATAAACAAGTAAGAACCATGAGGCTTATGGGCATAAACTGTGTGAATTTGGTTCCGTCGTGTAATCATTTTCTTTGTTGCATTATACAGTGGGCTAAGCTAGTAAATCATGGCTGATCACTCGTTAATTAGAATTGTGTTCACTACCTCTATAAATGCTCAATGAATCGTAGCTGTGTTTTGGTCATAAAGGGATGGGATACATCACGGGTATTGAGGACATCTGAGAGATCAATGTCTAGGTAAATCTAGGTCTGTCTAGGGTATAATGCTGCTTTGTTGTTTACAATCATATAAGAGATCGGGGTTGGGCAACAAGTTAGGGTTTAGGGAACGAGAGATCACCTCTAAGCTAAACTAAAAGGATAGATAGGGTACATTGAGAGAGATTCGATACCTTTAACCAGATAATTAGATTTGCATAAGTAATCAGCATGCCCATGATCGGTCAAGTGTTTGTTAAGTTCAAAATCTGAGTTCTAATCCGGAATACGTTACTATTAATATTTTCCTTTCTTGTTTTGTTTTGTATTGTTATTTTAGTTTACAGTATTTAAATACAAGTACGGAGACCACAACAATTCTCAACCCTTTTGGAAAAGTGACACTGGAAGATAGAATTCGCAGCTCCTCGTGGGATCGACCCTTACTCATATTGGACAGAGAAATCCAGAGATAATCAAAAGTAACATCAAACTACTCCTAAAAACAAAAACAAAAAAAACAACCTAAGTAAAATAAATAAATAGAAAAATTCAGGATACTACCACACCAGCCCCCTCCCCCAAACTTATTCATACATCAGAAGAATAAGTTTGGAGGGAAAAGAAGTGGAGTATCTTGAAGAACAAACTCACCAAGGTGGAGGCTGAGGAAATTGAAGGCTCTATTTGTTTTTTTTGTTTTCTTTACCTGCTCGAAAAAAAATTAGAGGAAACAAGAAAAAACCAAAACAAAAGTACCTCAAAATTGGGTTGCCTCCCAATTAGCACTTGGTTTACTGTTTCGAGCTCGACATACTTCTGGAGATTAACTATGGAAGATTTGGTGCAGCCCGACGCCACACCAAACCTCGTCTCATCAACTCCATCGGGGAAATCGAGATGGCTCGACCCCAATGCTCTCCATCCCCTTTCATGGACCGTGTCTTCTTTTCTTATCGAGTTGTGCTCAGCTGCTTCAAATAAATGAACACAGGGGGGGTCTTCGAATTCTCCAGGAGGGTCCACCACTGCAACCATCTTAACAACCTTAATGGCTGAATTTTTGAGGGGTCGATAGACCGTGAAAATCTCACTTTCATCTTCCACTCGCAGCACCAATATCCCTTTCCTCACATCAACAACTGCGACATCGTGGCCAGGAACGGCCTCCCAAAAATCAGAGAAACTCGACGATCTTCCTCTATGTCCAAAATGGCAAAGTTAGTTGGGAAAATAAATTTCCCGGCCTTCACCAGAACATCTTCAACTATTCCCCTTGGGCATCTCAAAGACCGGTCAGCTAGCTGCAGAGTTACTATTGTCAACTTCAATGGGCCAATTCTCAGCTTTTGGTAGATAGAAAACGGCATCAGATTGATGCTAGTTCCCAAATCACACAGCACATGATCAAAAATGGAGCTTCCAATATGGCATGGGATAGAAAAACTATCCGGATCCTTCGACTTTGTCGGCACTTATTTTTGTATCACTGCACTGCATTCTTCAAACAAATGCACCCGTTCCAATTCTCCATTCTTCTTCTTCTTAGCTAAACTCTGCTTCATGAACTGAGCATATTTGGGCATCTTAGCAAGTGCTTCAATGAATGGTATGTTGATGGACAGTTTCTTGAAGATTTTAAGAAACTTAACAAACTGATTCTCCTTCTCTTGCTTCTTCAGTCTTTGGGAAAATGGTAAAGGAGGAACATAAGCAGGCGGAGGCATGTATTTAGGCTCAGGAGCCTCTTCCATAGCAGCTGCGGCTTCTTCTTCACTGTTTTCATTTGTACCACTGCACACGTGGATTACGTTGTACTGCTCCTTCGGATTCACCTCTGTATTACTCAGGTATTGGTCTTTTTGTTGCTGAGTTACCACAATTTTAGCCAGCTGACCAATTTGAGTCTCCATAGACTTCAACTGTGCCCCCGTGTTAGTAGTAAACTTGTTAAATGTAATCGTCATATTATCCACCTTTGCAGCTTCAACATCCATCATATGTTTGGTGGCAGTCATAAAAGACCCCAGAATATTTTCCCGATCCAGCTTTCTCCCTTCATTGATGACTCCGTTGGTGGTGGAGAACCTGGGAGGCGGCTGCTGGAAATTATTGGGGTTGCCATAACTCAATTTATCATTGTTCCACTGTCTAAACTGATTATATGGATTCCCTCCTTGATTTGGTCCGTAATTGTTGTTATAGTCTCGACCTTGCATGTAGTTCACATCAGCTGCATCATCGTGAACTGCTGCTACTTGATCCGGCGCATTCTCCACTGGAGCCACATTATTCTTTGTCAGTAATGTAATTGCTTTGGCCATAGTTGACATTTGAGCTGTTAACTCCTTCAGATCATCAGAAGTCGAAATATCGGCCACCCTCCTAACTGAGTTCCTCTGAGATGGCCACTGAGCACTGTTTGCAGCCATTCTCTCCAACAACTCCATAGCCTCATCCGCAGACAATTCCAACAAAGCTCCTCCTGCAGCTGCATCAATTCGGTCTCTGGTGTGCTCCATCGGACCATTATAGAAATAGCAAACCTACTGGTCTGCTCTGAATCCATGTCGTGGGCACTTTCCGATAAGGTCTCTGAACCTCTCCCAAGCTTCATACAGGGTTTCTTTATCAAACTGATGGAACTGGGTGATCTCGTTCTTCATCCTCAGAGTCTTGCTTGGAGGGTAGTATTTGGCGAGGAATTTCTTGCACAATTCCTCCCAAGTGGTAGCTGTGTCCGCCTCCAATGATTGATACCAAAACTTCGCTTTATCTCACAGTGAGAATGAGAATAAATGAAGTCAGATAGCATCGTCTCCTACTCTGTTCATCTTTATGGTCCCGCTTTTTCCAGAAAATATGCCAGATGCGCATGTGGGTCTTCTAAAGCTCGACCACCAAATTGGTTCTATTGAACCATCAAGATCAGCGCCGGCTTGAGCTCAAAATTGTTTACTGCGATAGCCGGCATCTTCAGTCCTCCATAATGTCCGGTAGCTTCAGGCTCCAAAGCCTGCCGAATTGGTGGTGAGGCAGTAGGTGGTTCTTGCTGTTGTTGTTGTTGCATCAATGTCCTAAACGCCTCCATCTCTCGGCGCATAACAGCCATTTCCTCAGTCCCTTGTGGTTGCCATCTTCTTAATTCTGAATCTCTCTGTGTTCCTGTGTCTTGCAGAAGCGTCGATCTTAGGGTCTAGTGGTACTAAGTCCATTACACCTCTAGACCTCAAATTCGTGCACTATCTGCCAAATACCAGATAAAATAAAAACACAGCAGAGAGAATTAAACTAAACAGATAAAAATAAATAAAAAAAAATACACTCTAAATTAAAGCTCAACAAGTAAATTAAATATTAGCCGTCAATTACGCCAGTACCCGACAATGGTGCCAAAAATTTGATCGGTATTTTATTTCACCTAAAATATTACTCACAAGTGTACGAGGAAATTTATAGCAAAACAATGGTGAGCAAGGTCGTATCCACAGAGACTGGCTATGTAAAGCAGCTAATTACTCAATTATGTTATTTCACTTTATCTAGAGAACCAAATCTAAGACTGATTAATTAACTAAAATGCTATAAAGAAATGATTAAATCAAACAGAGAAAAGTGGATAAACAAATGAAAAGACATATCCTAGGGTGTTGATGCTAAATGGATTCCTCGATTTTCAATTAATTTATTAAACCAGTTTAATTCTAAATCTAGTAGGAGAATCACTAATTTAATCACAGCCACTCTCTCGAGTAAGTTATGAAAGTAGATTAGACTTTAATTCTTATCTCTCGATCTCGAATTATTATCTAACTCCAATTAGCACCTCAGATTTATTCTCCTCATGAAACCTACCAATCTTTCGATCTAGCAGACTCATGTTATGCAATCCTAATTCGTTAATCTATTAACCTCTCTCAAGTGAATAATAAATTAATTATACAATTGTAAATGCTGATCAATTCCTTCACAAAAGACGACAGAAATTAAGGATATATAAACAAGAAATAGAAAGGAACAATAAATTACTTCAAATCCATAAAGCAGTCAACAACCCTAAGATCTATAGAGGTTTAGCTACTCATAGCATATTCAAAATCCAAAGAAAATAAATATGAATAACAACTTAATAATCCAGAAAGAATAAAGCATAAAATAAAACTTAGTCTATGATGTGCTTCTTCAATTTCTCGATGGTCTGTTATCTGGCTTCTCCACGATGTCTCTGTTGTCTCTATAGGGTAAAAGTTTTTTTCAAAATTCGTTCAAAGAAAAGCCTTATATAGCTGAGGAGTCCAAACAAGGAAGGAGTCCGAAATTTCCGTGTCGCGTTGCACGGGTCGTGCAACCTGTAAATCGTCCCGAATCGTCAATTTGCACATAGCACGGGCCGTGTTGAAGGTTGCACGGTCCGTGCAATCGATACCGATGAATTTCGTGGTTGTTGCAGCATTGCATGGTCCGTGCAAGGCTAGCACGGTCCGTGCAGTTGGCATGTCTCCTGATCGGCTTCACCGTTTTGCTTCGTTCTCGCTCGTTTCTTATCCGATTGACCCGATTCAAGTTGCAGTCCGCTCCTTACTCGATCCTCTATCTTCTTAGGTACTTTTCAAGCTCAATTGAGTATCATAAAATAAATGACATCAAATCCCTTCAAAATTAGCAAACATGTGACACTGCACAAAAAATGGAAAACTATGCGCAGCTTCTCAATAAATGCATGCAATGAACATGAAATCCCATCAAACTAGACCTCAAAATAGCGTGAATTATATGAAAATCAAGAGTTTATTAGTCACTTACTCCTATGACGCCGTACTATCTCTCCTACCAGTTAAATCAAAAAAATGAAAAACCTTATTTCAGTACCCAAATTGAAATTTCGGAGGCCCATTACAAATTAAATTAAAAAAAAAAAAAAGGGATTCTGATATTCTCCATTGATGTCTTCATTCTAAAGCTAAAAGAAGTGCAACAAACACTTATACCACATACAAGAAAATATATAAATATTATAGCATTTTGAGAAACAAAATCATTAATAAGATAATGAATTAAAATGAATTTTTTTTAATATCTTATTTTCATTAGAGAAAAAATTCACACTATCCAACTAGTTAATTCGTAATCTAATACCATAGCCTCGATCACGTCTTAGTAACCAAACTATCAAATACAGTTGCGATTGAAGATTTGATATTTCATCATCAATTGCACAATAACATTAAAAGAGTACAAATAACCAAAATATTTTACACTACAGGATAAATTAAAAAAAATGATATGTTGGTTAGTTTATTTGATTAAAAAAAGAGATAAAATGACATAACATATAAATAGAGTTTATTATAATAATATGATACATAATGTTATTCAATCAATTACACAATAACATTGAAAAATTACAAATGACAAGAATATTTTACACTACAAGATTAATTAAAAAAATAATATATCGGTTAGTTTCTTTTATTAAAAAAAATGACGTAACATATAAATAGAATTTATTATAATAATATGATACATAATATTATCAATTAGGAACATAAAAACATTGTACAATTACACATAATCAAAATATCTTACACTACGAGATAGATATAAAAAATTGTTCGGTAGGTTAGTTAATTTCTTTGATTAAAAAAGAGATAAAATGACAAGAAGTAGATAGAGTTTATTATAATAATATGGTAACAAATACTTTGTCATTATCTACTTATATTTTGCTGCTAATATTCAGAGCATATACATTATTGCACTTGGATGAGACATCATCTCGAGAAAGAGACAAAGTGACAATATTTTTTATTTTTTTTCTGTAATTCGATCTTATTTTAAATATTTGGGGTCTCGGGACTAATTTTTTTTCTTCAGAATCTTTTATTAAATAAAATAAAATTGTGGGCCAATTTGGCCACCCCTCCTGTTCTGTCCTGATTAGTTTTATTATCTCTGTATTGATCATATCTTTTTCTTACTTCAACAATATTGATATTGTTATTTTTAACGAACCAGACAAAATTGATAAAATAGATTTTCACATTGCTATCAAAGGATATATATATATATATATATATACAAGGATTTTGATGATATGGCGGATAAAAAGATGGTGTCATAGTTGTAAATATGAAAAATTCGAAATATAAGGGGTATTTCCAGTTTTTTTAATAAAGTGATATCATCTTTTAAAAAAAATTAAAAACTTTAAATAATCATAACTTACTCATTTTTTATCCAATTTATGCAAAAAATATATCAAATTAAAGATTTTTTTTCATTCTCTTTCATTTAAGATCCATAATGCATATGTTTATTTGAGCAAACTTTGATGAGAAATACAAAAAACTTTTTTTCAAGTATATTCAACTTGTAATTGTCAGATGTTGTGTTTATGTTGCTATATGAAACTTTTTATGCACGATTTTGAACATTAAGTTGCTTTCATGAGAAAATAGTTAAAGTATGAGTTATATATAGTTAAGTTAAAAAACAATTATAACTTTATCAATGCTTAATATTGTTTTGAAAACTTGTAATATTTGAGAATTTAAGTCATACTAGTAAATCATTATTCACATATTAGCAATATGTTACTAACATATGAGCAAATTATTAGTCACATATTAGCAGTGTGTATATTTCTAATATATTAGCAATATGTTGTATGTATGAATGAAGTTACATGTGTTACACAATATTGTGTTTAATGTGTGTTAATTTAGTATTATGTTCTCGTCAAGTTAGCAATATGAGTCTACCTCATGTTAGCAACAAAATCTCTTGATGTTAGCAACATATATCTCTCATGCTAGTATATTAATACAACGCCGAAAAAGACAACGGTTTTAAAGTGTTGTCTATTTAATTCCGAAAATTGGGCCCAAAATTTGAAAAACATAACCTAATTTCTAAATTATGAAAATAACCCCGCTTTCATTAAGTTCTCAAATATTATAAGTTTGTCACCTTACTTTGACTAAAACATTGACTAAATTGTGGTCTTAGATCTAATCAAATCTAAGGTTAGAATTGGTTCCTAGGTTCTCATGGGGGGATTGAGATTGCTAACACATTGAAGAGGAACAAGAAAGATTACAATGCATCTCTCGGTGACAATGATTCAGAAGAAAGTAGTAGTAATTCAGATGAAGAAACTATTGCATTCACAGCAAAAGTCTCTGAATTCCAGGATCCATTCGACTATGCAGAAGAAGATGAATTAAACAATGAAGATTTCAGTTAAGAAGAATTTGTGAAAACATACAAGGAGATGTATGCAAAGTGGCTGGAAGTTGTGGAGATCAACAAGACCTTTTACTCTCAAAACAAGAATCTATTGGAAGAGAAGGAGAAGCTGATTAAGTCTGATTCAGATCAGAAGGATACAATTCAGCATCAAGAGAACAAAAATGTTGAGTTATATGTGGAGCTCAAATCCATCAAGATGAATGTCACTATGCTGAACAATGAAACAAAGAATCTTGACAAGATTCTTACTACTCCAGGACATTCAGGAAAAAATCATCCAGGTCTTGGATACATGGAGGATAATCCAAGACAGTGTTTGTCAAAGAAAGTACAAGTCAACCAGTACATGTACAGAATAATGTTCAACACATCCAGAAAAGCATTATTGACAAGAAGATGACTATTCATAATGGTTACAGAAAAGGAATCATCTGCGATAATTGTGAGAAGAAAGGCCACATACGACCACATTGTGAGAAATATCTCAATGATCTCAAAAGGATAAGAAGTACATTTATGGTTCAACATTCTAGCAATAGGAACAGAAGGCCAGTTATACAAGAAAAGAAGAAGCCTGCTCAGAAGAACTAATGGGTTGTCAAACATATCAATCTCATTGCTCACACATCACTGAGAGTAGAAGACAAGAGTAACTGGTATTTTGATAGTGGTTGTTCAAGACACATAACTTAGGATTGCTCAGTTGTGCAAAACTTAAAGGCTTACTCGTCTGACTTTGTCACCTTTGAAGATGGCAAAGAGGGAAAAGTCATAGGAAAATGAGAGTCGGTTGTCTAAGGAATGCCTAAGCTGAAAAAAGCAATGCTAGTTGATGAACTCAAGGCCAATCTTATTGGTATCAGTCAGCTATGTAATGATGACATGATAATGGTCTTCACCAAAGAGAATTGCAGGGTAATGAATAAGAATAATGACTTATTCATGGAAGAAAGATGATCAGCTGACAATTGTTATCAGCTACATGTACACGTACAATGTTCTTTAACATGTTAGAGAACATCTATAGAAGAGTCAGAGATCTGGCATCAGAAGCTTGGACACATTCATTTCAGAAATCTCTAGAAAATCATCGGCAAGGAGATAGTCAGAGCAATCCCTCATATCAAGGTTGAAAGAGACAAAGTGTGTGGTCCATGCCAGATTGGAAAGCAGACAAGATCCCAACATAAAGAAGTTCAGGACAGAACTTCCAAAAGAATTTTTGATCTTCTACATATGGATCTAATCGGACCAATGGCTATAGAAAGCTACAGAGGAAAGAAGTATGTTCTTGTCTGCATAGATGACTTCTCAAGATTCACATGGGTAGACTTTCTCAGAGGTAAGACTGAGGCATTCACGGCATTCAAGAAACTATCCTGCAAGATCACAGTTGAAAAGGACCGGCAAATCATCAGAATCTGAAGTGATCATAGTAAGGAATGTGAAAATCAGTACTTTGATAATTTCTGCCATGAGAGAAAGAACAGAACTCTCTAGGAGATGGCTAGAATTATGATTGCTGCAAAAGGAGGTACTTCTATATTCTGGGCAGAAGCCATCAACATTACATACCACATCAGCAATAGAGTTCATCTCAGACTAGGTACCTTCACTACACCATACGAGATTTGGTATGAAAAGAAACCTACTGTGAAGTACTTCCATATATTTGTTACCACCTGCTACATTCTTAATAATAGAGAATATCTCAGTAAGATGAACAACAGAGAAGTAGAAGAGATGTTTGTTAGATACTCTAGAAATAGTAAATCATACAGGATTTACAACAAAGAGACTAAAACTGTAGTAGAATCAGTCAATGTCAGATTTGATAATCAGAATAATGTTGTTAACTCCACAGAATATGATACACATTCAGATGTATTTGTACATTCTGATGTATATGATGATACAGAAAGTAAATCTAAAGATCAGAGAGTCAAGCAAAGGAAGCCATCATGGCAGATTATTGAAGATCATCCTACTACTGAAGTCATAGGAGATATTCATGAAGGGAGAATGACCAGAAGTAGACTCAGAAAGAGATTACATGAAGATATATCCAATGTCTGCTTCACATCTAAGATAGAGCCTAAAAATATTTAAGAAGCTCTTAAAGATATCTATTGGATTGAAGCAATGCAAGAAGATCTTCTGCAATTTAAGAAGAATGATGTCTGATAAATGAGTGAATATTGTAGGAACAAAGTGGATATTCAAGTACAAGACTAATGAATCAGGAAATAAGGCCAGACTGGTTGCACAAGGATATTCAAATATTGAAGGAATAGATTTTGATGAAACCTTTGCTCCAGTCACAAGAATAGAATCAGTCAGACTTCTTCTAGCTTTGATCAGCATGATAAAATTCAAGCTCTATCAGATGGATGTGAAGAGTGCATTTTTTAATAGATTTCTGAAGAAGGATGTTTATGTTACACAGTCTAAAGGATTTGAAGATCCACATTATCCAGATTATGTTTTCAAACTCAAAAAGACATTATATGGTTTGAAACAGGCTCCTCGAGCATGGTATGAAAGACTGACTTCATACTTTGTTAGCAAAGTATATAACAGAGAAGGAGAGGACATGACACTATTAATCAAAAAGGACAAATCACAGGTAATTTTAGTTCAAGTATATGTAGATGATATAGTGTTTGGCTCAGTGTCTGATAAGATGATCAAGGACTTTATCAGGGATATGGAAACTAAGTTTGAGATGAGTCTAGTTGGAGACTTGAAGTATTTTCTTAGACTTCAGATAAAGCAATCAGAAGAAGGTATCTTCATCTCTCAGTCTAATTATGCAAGGAACTTAGTCAAGAAGTTCGAGTTAAAGAATTCTAAGCACAAAAGAATTCCTATCAGAACCACTGTCAAGATTGGAAAGGATGATATAGGAGAAGAAGTAGATCAGACACTATACAGAAGCATGATTGGAAGTCTTCTCTACCTTACAGCAAGCAGACCTGATATATCCTACAGTGTGGGTGTTTGTGACAGATATCGGTAATGTCCTAAAGAAAGTCACTTGAAGACAGTCAAAAACATCATCAAGTATATCAGTGGGACTACAGATTATAGATTATGGTATATTTCAGATACAAATTCAAGTTTTACTGCCTACTCTGATGCTGATTGGGCAAGATCTCCAGATGATAGAAAAAGCACATCAGGTGCTTGTTTCTTTTTAGGAAACAATATTGTTTTGAGAGGCTCAAACCAACCCAAGTCAATTGAAGAAGATTTAGAGAGTATTCTCTAACATGAAGACGGTTTTCATTTTATTTAATTTTACTATTTTAGCATCTTAATTAATTATCTAATGATGATTTTTGTGTGTTTTTATGTAGGTATCAACAGTATGGAAGCAAGCATTGGCAATGAATCCAGTCAAACCACATTACAACAATCTTGATTGTTTAATGTTAAATTTTCTATGTACTTTCTACTTCTAAGTTCTAAGTTTCTAGACTTCAGACTTTAGTAGTTGATGACTATATTTGTTTTGTTTTATTTTGGATGGAAAATTTGATCAGTTGGTTGACTGCCATCTAGCTTTGGACTTGAGTATGGATTTTTTAAATTTCTAGCTTTGGACTTTTTATGTATGGAATATAGATTTTTTAAGTTTCCACTTTCTAGCTCTGACTTTTATTGAATTTATAGAATGATTTTATAAATCTAGGGAGAAAACAACTCGGTTGGACCGACCGGACCAACCGAAACAATTGGTCGATTTTCGGTCCAATCCTAAATTCTAATTCGATCGGTCCGGTTCGAAAAAAAAAACCCATCAGTCTATTCGGTCCTCTCTTGTCGGTTCGATCTTGGACCGGACAGACCGAATGCACAGCCCTAATCACAATATCACAACATCAGCATTTAAAAGTATCTTACTTAGCATACATGAAAATATTCGTTAGCACAAATATTAACATATACAAAAAAAAATATAATGCTAATGCCAAAACATAATGATGCTAATAAATAAACCTTATCATGCTAACATCATACTACACGAACAAAAATACCAAAACCTATACACTAATTCTTCAACCAACAATTAATCAATGTCAAATGTGTAAAACATAAACCATCAATAAAAACATCATCTCTGAAAAAAAAGAACACATAGATGAGACAAAAAAATCTCAAAAAAAAATTCAGAAAACTTTCAAATCTCATAAAAAATACCTATTGAATTTATCAAATCCACGAAAAACGAAATACTGAAAAAATGATTGCATACGCAGATATGAATTAGAAAAAAATACCAAACTGATCGTGATCGTGTGAGGGGATCTAAAATACAAAAACACATCTCCGGGCAAGCTTCAATCATTGATGTTTAATTTCCTCTTATTTAGATCTTCATCACCGCTACCATTATTGGATTTGTTTATGTACGGATGGAAGATGCGCCATTATTGGATTTGTTTATGTACGGATGGAAGATGCGCTAATGGCGACAGTGGAGAGAGGGAGAGAGACAATACATAGTAATTATTGCTACTATTTTTGGATATCCACGTGTGGGAGAAGGGGTGGCAATAACAGTGGTGGTAGTGGCGGTGCGATGGCGATGGTGGTGGTGATGGCAATATCGGTGGTGATGGTGGTAGAGATGGGGGAGAGAGAGAGTCTAATTACATGAGAATGGAGAAGAATGGGAGATCAAATCTCAAACCCTAATTAGAATTACTAAATTACAAAAATAATCTTGTCTGCATAAAATAAGTTAAATATTATAAAAATGCCACCTTGAATTAGATTTAATCTGGACCACTGATTTTTAATGAATGAATGGTGAGAGATGGATTTACAGTTTACACACTAGAAAATGGTTTACATTTGATCCATCCCTATATATATATATCTATATATATGACATGTTACGCGTGTGTATGTATATTAAATGAAATGAATATTATTAAGCCTCAAAAGAAAGGGAAAAAGATTTACAAGGAAAAATAAATTACTGACTCCGTGTGTGTGTGTGTGTGTATATGTTTATGATTATTATATAAATTAATATATATAAAGTCATGTACATTTACCAATGCATTCATTTGTCGTATAATATACTAATCTACTAATTGTGTAACTCTAAACAAATACAAATTCTCACTATTCAATAAGATTCTCAATCTAATCAACTTAAAATCCCCTTCAATAAAACAAATTATAACATAGCCCTAGCTAGAAAACTAAAATTGAAATCTTCCAAGAGTTAACCGGCCGAATATAACTTTAGAATAAGCCACTCCTTACTAATTGGCTACTTTTTTAATATTGTTAGGCATTATTTATTTTGATAGATAAGGGTGGATTGATGAAGTTATCCAACTACATCTTATATTTACTTTGGTTTGATATTAAATAAAAGATAATCCAAAACCTGTGATAAATTTATTTTGGGGTGTTTATAGAGATGATATATGTATATATCGATGAGATCTCACCTAGCTAAGAGGTGGGATGAAATATATTCATTCTCTAAACTATCTATCCTCCCAATTGTAATTCTTTAAAATAAACAAGTTCTTAATTATAGTTTGATGCCCAGTCAAGTGGCGGAGTAGGTCAAACTATGCTTGAAAGATGTTGCGTTGAGAAATCACATATGAATATCGTTTATCTATAGTTGTAAAAACAAAAGGGCCAAATTTTTTTTTAGCCACTTAGAACTTTAAAAAACTTTTTTTAGCCACCTATTTTTAAACATTATTATTTTAGCCACTTTGGACTTTTATACCCTTTCTCTCTTTTTTTTAAAAAAATAAAATATATTTCACCATACATCCCCCACTCTCTCTCTCTCTCTAGACTAAATAAACTGAATTTTTCTCCAAGATTTGAGGCAATTTTTTTTTTAAGATTTGAAGCTATCTTTTCTGAAAAAAAAAAAAAATGCATATTCGTTCTTACCTGCGCGCCGGGTTGTGCTTAGCCGCGCGCTAGCCTCGGCGCGCAAGCTGTGCGCGCGCGGGTGCTTATGCGCACTTAGGCCAACGCGCATAGCGCCGAGGGCATCAGCGCGCACGCCCGCGTGCAGGCGCCTGCGCGCTCTGTCCCAGCGCGGGCGGGAGTGCGCGCGGGCGTGCGCGCTCCGTCCCAGCGCGCGGGTGTCTGCGCGCATTGTGCCACGGTTGTATTTTCTTACTTCCATTTTTTGCTCCGTTGTACGTACTTTTTTACTTCCATTTTTTTTAGTGCAAACTCAATTCGTATCTCGATCTAATTGTGTGGAAAAATTAAATAAATTATGTTGAAATTTTGATTTTTAATTTTAATATTTTTAAATATTGTGTAATACGGTAATTGTTGGTAAAAATTCCGTATCTGTTAATCAAAATATCGAATTATTACCCATTTGTTTTAAATGAAACTAGACTCCTATAGCTTTCAAACGGTCTATATGTCAAAGTATATTTCATACGAAAAAAAAAAGTTTGGCTATGAGGAAAATATTTAAAAAGAGAAAGACCACCTCCACTGATGATGGCAATCCCATTCTTTCACAGCAAAAGAACAGAAGGCAGAAAAAATACATAATGTTGTTTTTGGTAAAAGATCATAGATTCGTTATTAAATAATCAAGAGACTAATGACGAAAACAAGGCCAATTTCTTTCTCAATTTCCAATATAAATTATATGGTAAAAATAATTTAATCAAATCCGCAGCAGCATAACTGCATAAAATTTACCACTAAACACGGTATAAACCATACAAAAAACGTGACTAAAAACTAACTGCTAAATCGAGAAAATGTGTTTGCCGTCTGAAAATTAATTACAAAATCGAAACAATTGTGTTGAGAAATCAAAATCAAAATTTACTATTTATTGGAAGGGGATAATACCAAAAAGAATCAGAAAATATAATGATTTCGATTCAGAGGGCAATTATCCCAATTTTTACATTAACATAAGAGGGCAATAAACAGACCGTCCCGCGCGCTGGGCGCGTGCGTTGAATCCAGCGCGCAGGCACCCGCGCAACCGCCCGCGCGCCTACTCGCCCTCCTGCGCGCTGGCCGTGCGCGTTACACCGGGCGCACAGCCCCGCTCCCGCTTGGCCGCAAGTCTCTCGCCCTCACGCCCCATCTCCCGTCCTGCGCGCTAGAACCCGTGCGCGAACCTGTCTCGGCGCGCAAGTAAAAACGCCAACCCAGATTTTTTAGGTTTTAGTTGCAGACAACAGATCTGTTCCATAAAACCAAAATACAAGCAATATCAATAGTAAGAGAATTAAAAATACCTCTAACACCAATTCTTGTAAACTATGGCTATGAACTTGTTCAAAATTGCCTTCTCCACTTGCCATTCTGTTTCCCAAACAAACACTCAAATATCAAACTACAACAAACAATGTAAAATTATATAGAATTAGAAGATGTAGACCCAATAAATTACAAATATAGACCAAACTTAAAATTCTTACCCTTCCTTTAAATGACTGAAATAGGGGGCGAAGGTGACCGAAGCAGGGGAAGGCGCGAACGACTGCGACGATGAGGGTGCCAGTGAAGACAACGTCGATTTGTTCAAGGGGAAGAGAGAGCCGGTGGATTTGCAGATTCTTGACAGAGAAAGGAGAGAGCGAGACGAGAGTTGCAGACTCGTAGTTATTGAGAGAGAGAGAGATAATTTTCTTTTACATTTTGGAATTATTATTTTTAGGGCATAAGGGTATTAGAGTAAATTTGGACAAAAAAATAATATATAAAAAATGGTGGCTAAATAAAGTTTTTTAAACTTTTGAGTGGCTAAAAAGCCCTATTGTCCCAAAACAAAATATATTATTGTAATTTGAAGTCCCCTTCCACATTCAAAACACATGCACATTCACTCTACGAAGATAAAGATATATCAACAAGGCCATCTTTAATCTCTTTTTCGGGCCTCTTCAATAAATCAAATCACAACTTGCATAAAAGTGGAAAAAGAAATCAATTAAGACGTCCAATTAATAACTAAAGTCAATGACGCCACCTCCTTTATTTTAAATTTTTAACATGGATTTGCATGGTAGAACATATCGATCTACTCCATCAGATGTAGCATCTAGGACTCGAACAATATAAATATATATAAGTTGTACAACCAAAGTAATCAGAATTTCAATCACAATGGCAGCTCAATCTCCAGTTCCTACCTTCGACAATCTGAAGATCACATACCACGAAAGTTCCCTAGTAATTCCATCTCAAGAAGTTGAGGAAAAATCGATTTTCTTGTCTAACATCGACCAAATTCTGAATTACAGTATCCCAACAGCCCATTTCTTCAAACCAAATCCAGATTTCCCCTCTGAAAATGTGGCCAAAAGGCTTAAAATGGCACTGGAAAAAGTGCTGGTGCACTACGATTTTATGGCTGGAAGGCTTAAACTGAACAGCAAGACGGGCCGCCTCGAGATGGACTGCAACGGAGCCGGGGCCGGCTTCGTCGTGGCTTCATCGGAGTTTTCGCTGGATGAGATAGGCAGCTCTTTGGTTTATCCAAACTTGGGATATCGGCAACTTGCTGTGCAAAAGCTCGAGAATTTGGCACCTCAAGTTGATCAACCATTGTGTTTTTTTCAAGTATGTAATTATTCAATTTTTTTATGTATTTATTATATTACACACCATAAATAGGCTCATTCGTAAGCATTTGATGTTGTACACTTTAAAATGATAACTCACATATATAATATAATTTGTGCTCACACTAGGAATATATAGGGGCAATTTTGTTTTTGCCGCTTAGATTAAAAAAAACACTTTTTTTAGCCACTAAAGTTTAAACATTATTATTTTAGCCATTTTGAACAAAAATACCCCCGCATCTACATGTACGCGCCGGACTCAGCGCACAGGTGCGCGCGCGTCGGCCGCCCCGTACTTGCGCGCGCGCAGGTGCGCACGCGCCGGCAGAGAGGAGCGGGCTGGAAGGGGCATGCGCGCGCGCTGGGCAAGCTGGGCAGGGACGTTGGGCGGGTTCTGCGGGCATGCATGCAAGGTGTTCGTAAAAATGCTTGTGTGAACATACAAAGGGCAGCAGAAGCAGAGAAAAAAGAAAGCGAAGATACACAAGAAAAAGAAGCAAAGATATAAAGGCAGGGCCGGGAGAGCACGCGTACGCGCGCTGGGCATGCTGGGCGGGGGCGCTGGGCGCGCATTGGGGGGCTGGGCGGGCGTGCACGCAAAGTGTTCGACAAAATGTCTGTGTGAACATACAAAAGCGCAGCAGATGCAGAGGAAAAAGAAAGCGAAAATACAAAGGAAAAGGAAGCAAAGATACAAAGGCAGGGACGGGAGAGCACGCGCATGTGCGCTGGGCGGGCTGGGCTGGGCCGCTGGATGCACGCTGGGGGGTCTGGGCGGGCGTGCACGCCAAGTGTTCGACAGAATGTCTGTGTGAACATACAAAGGGTAGCAGATGAAGAGGGGACGCTTGCGCGCGTGGGCGAGCAGGGCACGGGCGCGTGGGGTGTGCACGCAAGGGTATTTCGATAAAGTTAGACAAAATAATAATATTTTAAAAAAAGTGGCTAAAAAAAGTTTTTTTTTTTTTTTTTTTCTAAGCGGCTACTTTGCCATATTGTCACGAATATATATCATATTAGATTAAAAATTAAATAAAAAAAATGCTAACATGTATATATTTCCAGGTAACATCATTCAAATGTGGTGGTTTCGCAATCGGAATGTGTATGAACCATATCTTACTCGACGGCCTTGGCGCCAAAACATTCATAGAAAACCTAGCTTCTCAAGCTTTTGATGACAAGCACTTAGCAGTCATCCCATGCAACGACCGCCGGCTTCTCGTAGCTAGATCTCCGCCGCAAGTGGCGTTCCCCCACCCCGAGTTCCTCGATCTCCACCTCCCCGTCGGAGAAGGCTCGTCTCCTCCGGTGTTTGACTGCAGCCGGGAGGAACTCGAGTTCAAAATCTTCAAACTGAGCCCAACTGACATCACCAAACTGAAAAAGAAGGCCAACAATGGCTCAGAAGCTGCAAAGATCAGCAGCTTCGGGGTGGTAGCGGCGCTTATATGGCGGTGTAAAGCCTTCTCCGGCAGTGCAGAGCTGCAGAAAAAAGATAGGATTTCGACTCTGCTTAACGTGATTGATATAAGGCCAAGGAGAAATCCGCAGCTTCCATCTTCGTACAGTGGCAATGGCGTGCTACCACTTGGGGTTTCGGCCACCTTCGAGGAGCTCGAAAACGGGTCATTTTCGAAGCTGGTGGAGAAGATCTCAGAAGGGGCTAAAGTAATGACAGATGAATACATAAAATCTGCGTTTGATTGGATGGAGATGCACAGAGGTCTTCCTCACGGCGATTATATGGTTAGCTCATGGCTGAGATTAGGGTTCGAGAAAATCGAGTATCCGTGGGGAAAACCGGTTTATTGTTGCCCCGTCGTGAACCATCGGAAAGATATCTGTTGGGTGTTTCCTGATGCAATTGATGGTGGGATTGGTGCCATGGTTGCTTTGCCCCCGGTGAAGAGATGGAAAGGTTTGATGGTATCTTTCGAGAGTTCATTCAGAGATTGGGATAACCCAATTAATTTACTTTTCTTGTTGTTTGTTTATGTGTTGTTGTATAATGTATGTGATGTATTCTAGTTAGGTTGATTATCCTCCTGTATTTTTGTGTTGTATCTTATGTTTTGTCGTGTTAATTTTCATCCTATGTATCCTCATTATAGCGACGTGGTATGTACCATTTTAATTTTTATGTACTCAATTATTTTTTGTTATGCTAATTAATTGAGAAGTTTTACAGATTCAAATTAAAACCAAACGTGAATTAATATATATATATATATATATATATATATATATATTATCTATTAATTCAGGCCGGCATAAAAGATGAAAATTAATAATTTAGTATTTGAATGATTGAAATTATTAATTTAAGATGTCAAAATCATGTATTTTGATTCGTTTATTTTTTTAATGATTTTTATATTAATTTTTAAAAAATAAATATACATTAATTTTCAAATCAAATTAATAAATAATTTATTAAAAATAATAATTAAAAAAACTTGAAAAAATACATAATTTTTGGAGTATTAGATTCATAGTTATTATCTTTCATGTCTTAATTAATAAACAAATTAAATATCTTCCTAGTTCCTAGTCATAAATTGAAAATCGATATGGAATATCTTCCCCTCATAAAACTAATATGTTTGCAATCTCATATATCAAGCTAGATTTCTAAATGTTCAATTCCGAGTCATGAATTCCAGTTTAAATTTCTGTAAGGGAACGAATTAATCATCTCCCCACAAATATATACTTTCAGCTATTCTTCATGTTTGATCCGTTGCTAGCACTTGAAATTTTGGTTAAATCGTGCCTCTCATAAAATAAATAAACAATGTCGTGCAGCATAAAGAGGGTTAACAATTAGTTACTAGCAAAGTCCGTTGTACCTTCTTACGGCTTTCCGACATTGTACCAAGTGTAGTGTCTATTATCCAAGAATAAAAATATCGTTATCACATCAAATATCTTAACTTTAATTTTACGAATATATCGCGGGATATATTAATATCGCAGTAAATTGAAAAAATGATGCAAACTATATTAAAATCTTGAAAATTTAACAAGAACCGTTAGGAATTATTATAATATATTATTATGCATATATTCTACTCAAAATTTTGATAGAATTATGTTTTGAAAGCAAACATATGAATAATATATTATATAAATATTGTCCGAAACAATATATTTGACAAAATTATACACAATACGATATAAAATAACTAAATAGACATTATAAAGTACAATTAATACCAAAATGAGGATCTATGAGGTTCAAATATAGCAGATGGAATGCAATCTTTTTCCAAACAATATTGGTACCAACTCATCACATTAGAGTAATTCTTGATATAATTATGCACATGCATTTGATATATTTCTTGATTTCTTCTAACTGTTTCACCATGGATTGAACAAAATATCCACTGAGTCAATTATTTTGTTGATGCACATTTTGACCTCCATACACATTTTCAGTAGTCCAATCAAATTGTGAACTCTCATATGTATAAGAAGCATGTTAATCTTGGACATATCACTATAATCAGTGTCACCCATATTTATATAATCAAGGCATTGTAGTTGAAATAATTACGATGAAGACCTTAAAGAAGGCCACAAAAAATTAGTATTAAATAAAAATCTAAATATATTATAGACATATAAATAAAAATCGTGATATACTGAGATAAGTTACAATATATTGCGATATTTCGTCCATTCCCGGAAAAAATACATTCTCCCCCATATTCATGTCACAAAATCAAAATTTGCTATATATCCGCGATATATCGTGATATTTTCATCCTTGCTATTATCAATAGTACTCATGTGAATTAATTTCGCATTTTTAATTTAATTACATCCAAATAGTAGATACATGCATTACTGTCAAACATAAGAGACAATTAACGAAGTCCATTATATGGAGCTATGTAAAAATTAAGACCTATACACTTGTGCAAGTAAACAAAAACAGAAATTGCATTTAAATACTATAGAATGGTTACTAGCTAGCCATACGTCATAATCAATGTGTTTTGAATTAGTAGAAGAAAATCCCCCCATTTTTCATTTGCCAAAATTATATCTAGAGCAATTATATATATATATACATATATTTCTCATATATAAAATCCAGCTCCCTCAAGAAAAAACACACAGTGAAAATGGGGGAAGAGATGAGCAATAAGCAGATTATACTTAAAGACTATGTAAAAGGTTTTGTTAAGGAATCTCATATGATTCTCAAAACTTCCGTTGTTAAGCTGAAGGTCCCAAAGGGCTGCTGCAACGACGCCGTTCTGGTGAAGAATCTCTACTTGTCTTGTGACCCTTACATGCGAGGTCGCATGGTGAAAATGGAGGGCAGCTACATTGACTCTTTTACCCCCGGTGAGGTGAGTACTTTCTGGACATTACTACGAAATACGATTTTGAATTAGAGGATGTCGTTTGGTTTGATTTTAACATTTAATTAACTCCGATCATCTTCTCTATATATATTTTTTCTTCTCTTCTATATATGTAGGCTATTATGGGGTATGGAGTTGCCAAAATTGTGGATTCTTCAGATCCAGAATTCAAGAAAGGTGATTTAGTGTGGGGCATAACAGGCTGGGAAGAATACACCCTCATCAAATCTACTAAAGCACTATTTAAAATTCCCTCTATAGATGTGCCTCTTTCTTTCTACACTGGAATTCTAGGTGAATTATTAATTTGTTCTTTTACTACGCACTTTTCCTATTTTGTACTCTTTCCGTTTTTTAACAAGTGTCATTTAAAATTTTAATTTTGTTTAAAAAAAATATCATTCTACAAATTCGACACAGAAAATTCACATTTTTCATACATTATCCTCATATGATACATTCAAACATCTATATTTAACTCAGTTAATATAGTCACATGAGGATGTATTAAGTAATTTAATTAATTTATTAATTTGTGTGCATTTATTCGAAATGACATTTATACAGAAATGGAGACATAAATTAATTTTAATTGACTTGACTTTGAAATGGAGCAATTGGACCACCACGTTTAATAAAAATATTCTTATTTTTTTACTGTCACTTTATCCTTGGATTAAACTTGAGAATGTTATAATTAAAACATCTTAAAAATTACTCGAATTTGTAAAATAAGGTACTTGTAAGTTGTAACCACTACTCATATCGATTTTAATTAATTAGTATTGGTTTATATTGTGAAGGTATGGCTGGTATGACTGCATATATTGGGTTTTATGAGATTTGCTCTCCTAAAGAGAGAGAAAGTGTGTTTATATCTGCTGCATCTGGAGCAGTGGGTCAGCTTGTTGGGCAGTTTGCTAAGTTGTTTGGGTGCTATGTCGTTGGAAGTGCCGGATCCAAAGATAAGGTCTCTCAACTAACCAATATAATTCATCATTAGTTTTCGTTTTAATTATTTTCTAATGTTTCAAAATAAGGAATGAAATAATTAATTCAAGTCTTTTCAGTTGAACTAGCTATCAGTCTCAAGACTCAAGAGCACACTGATTTTTTTTTTTTTTAAATCATTGTCATTTACAAATTTTTATTTTCCATTTTGATTATGATGCATTTCCATTAGGAAGAAGAAGAAATATATATTTGCTAGCTTATGCGAGAGGGTGCATTGTTGGAGATAGTAATTATTATAAAAATAAAAAATGCTGCTTATGTCCCTCAACTTTAGTCTATTAAACAAAAATGCCCTAAATATCAAATTAAATATGACAAAAAATATCTAAAGTTTTCATATTTTTGCAAAAATGTCATATGATCCAATGTTAGGTGACAATGCACGTTGGAGTCTAGAGTATAAAATGACGTGAAAAAATAATATTTAATCTCAATGTCGAATATGATTTTTCACATTATTAAAATATTGGACTCGAACATGCTTTATCAGTTATCCGACACCGAAAAATAAATTAGATGACATTTTTGTTCAGAATATAAGTATTTATTTGGCCAAATAAAAATTATTCCTTTAGGGACACTTAAACGTACAATGAAAATTCATATCTTATAAGGAGAAGTTTCTGTTTCAAGTACCATTACTCCCCTTCCTCCAACTAAAAAATATTAAAACTAATTATAACATATAAATTCTAAATTAATATTTATCAAAAAAATATTGAAAAAAAATATTATAAATTCTAAATATAAAAGAATTCATCCAAATAATTAGTTGTAAACTAAAAAATGAAAATTAAATAATGAAAATTATTATAAATCCTAAATGGGTATAAACAACTACCATTTATAATAATTGTAAAATTACCCTAAAGTACGAGAGATTGAAATAGAAGGAGAATTTAATTAATTCGGTACTGCATATGTAGTGAGATGCATTTATTGTGATGTAGAGGGATTTCATGTGGTATATATTGTTCGCAGTTCTTGTATGTTATATAAAATGTTTATAACGAGAACTATATATAATTAGCTTTTCCAATGAAAACATTATTAGATAAAAATAGTAGGATTTTTTTTTTTTTTACTATTGCCGGGTTGCAGTAGTTTTTTTGTTTGTTTTTTTTTTTTTTATGAGCATATCTTATTTTGTTGAAGGTGGATCTTTTGAAGAACAAATTGGGATTTGATGATGCATTCAACTATAAAGAAGAACCTGATTTGAATGCAACCTTAAAGAGGTAAACATACCGTGTGTCAAAAACATCCTTTTGCACTATATAATTTTAATTTCTCTTATTGTGGTTGGGTTTATAATTAGATCATCTATTTAGTATAAAATATATATATATATATATATATATTCTTTTGGAAAAAAAATATTTATTAATTTGGAAAAATATTTACTAATTAAAAACTAGTATTTAATAATAATAATAATAATAGTTATTAATGTTTGACAAATAACAAAAATAATTCCTAATAATAATATTATTGTTGTTGCCATAATAATTTTGGTGATTTTCTTGTTTAACCATAGTTAAGAAAATCTTACTAAGGTTTGAAAATTATTAGCACTTTAAACTAAAGAAGATAAAGTCTCTTATACATCAATATGTACATAAATTTTGGGTACATTGGGACGCCTTCCGTACGTGCTTTGAGCACATGATATTATTAAGTGTTAGAAATCATACTTTTTATTATTATAAATTATATTTTTTAAGATTCAAAAGATATAATAATAATTAGAAAATGACACCACTTTCTTTTCATTTTTTTCTTTTTATATATTTTTTAGCGGTCATTATTAAAAGTGATATTTTTCTATTTATATAAGCAGGTATTTCCCTAATGGGATCGACATATACTTTGAGAATGTCAGGGGAAAACTGCTTGACGCGGTGCTCACCAACATGAGAAACCATGGTCGCATTGCTGTTTGCGGGATGATATCACAGTACAATCTTGAGGAGCCAGAAGCTACATCGAATTTGATGTTTTTGATCACAAAGCGTATACGGATGGAGGGATTTCTTGTTTTCGATTACTTTCACCTCTATCCCAAATATTTGGAGATGGTTTTACCTCTCATAAAACAAGGGAAATTGACATATTTGGAAGATATTGTTCAAGGCATTGAGATTGCGCCGGCCGCTCTCATCGGCCTCTTCGCCGGTCGGAACGTGGGGAAGCAGGTGGTGGTGGTGGCTCCAGAGTAGTCTTCATTTTTGTTGAATTTGAATTAGTTGGATCCCTCTATTTGGAGTTGTATTTCATCTCTTATTCAAACATTATCAATTATAGATATTATGTGTGTTCAATTAAAGTATATTCGTTTACATTCCTACTTATAGTGGTTCCATTGTTGTAACTTAGATTTATAAATTATAATAATTGTATTGGAGTTTGTACTCTATACATGGCTTCACCTAAATAATATTCATAAAAAAACGTATCAAACCGTTTGAAGGGTTAAACTTCATTAAACCGATCAAAATTCGGATATATATTCATATCCAATGACATATACTCCTAATTTTATTTGTGCTTTAATAGTATTTCGATACAAATTTTGACCAGTCTTATAAATTTAATATGTTAAACGATGGTACATATAAATTAATTGGGAGTTTTTATTTGCACCACTAATTTTACTCTTTACACTTCGGTTACTCAATGCACTACAAATTTTACTCTTTGCACCACACATATTTACTTTAATACCCTCCACTTTAAAAATATTTATTTTACTTAAAAAATATAAAATAAAAATAATAATTCAAATTAAAAAAAAAAGTGAAATATGATCTCTTCCCCACCGTCACCGTCACCCTTCCTTTCTTCCCGTCGCCGCCCTCTCTCCTTTCCCCCACCCCACTGCTCCCCTTCGTCTTCTCTTCTCCCAGAAATCAGAATCCCCCAAACCAAGCCTCCGTCCTCTTTCCCCCCAAATCGCAACCCCTTTTTCTTCTTCTTTTTCTTCTTTTTGCCAAATTCTTCTATGAAATTGATTCGAACTGCAAATTTCAAACAACACGAATGGGTTTGAAAATTGATTTTCGATTGGTGCTTAGGATGTTCGAATTTCGAACGTGCGTGAGGGGTTCAAAAATTAGTTTTCGAATGTGTTAAAGGGTGTTCGAAAATAGATTCTCGATCTTTGATGGGCGGTTCAAAATTTTGAGTTTTCCAACGGATTTCAACAATTTCGGCGAACTTTGACACGACATTGTAGTTGGAGCCTGTGAAATGTTCGTGTGATTGTGTCTGCATCTGTTGGAAAAAAGAATATGGCCAACATTTATTTTGTTAATATTTTGTTTAAGTTATTTGATCTGGTGGTTAGTGAAGCTGAAAGGGAAGGTACCAGATAAACGAGGATGAACGCTTGCAATGAAGAGTTGATCGAATTTTTTTTTTGTTGCAGACCGGAGTAATAGCTGGAGAAGAAGACTTCATTTTCTTTTTTTTTTGTTTTATTTATTTATTAATTTTTTTAATAAGGACATTTAAGTAAATTTTAAATTATTATTTTTCTATTTTTTTAATTTGTGGTGCAAAGAGTAGATTTAATAGTGCAAATAGCATCTCCCAAATTAATTATTTCCCCAATACCATTTATAGGTTGTAACAATTAATATGGGGTGTTAATTTGGATAATAAAATATCACTCTTCTTTATCCAAAATCAAAGATTATAATCCCCTTTTTTGTCTAAATTGAAAGTAAATGAGCTTCAAAATATGACATTACTCTTGAGGGCTTTAGCCTATCTGGCGGATTTCGTGATGGATTTCAGACCGATTTTTAATAATTTCAATGGATTTAAAATCCTTCTAGCCAGCACTCGATGGAACTCAATGATCGGTGGACCCGAAAAAAAAAATTGAACCCAACGACCGCTTGAATTGAGCGGCCGCTGAGAAGTCAAGTTGAGAGAACTCCAGCGGCCGCTGGGAGGCTAGCA
Organism: Perilla frutescens; assembly: GCA_026008535.1. Taxonomy (NCBI): domain Eukaryota; kingdom Viridiplantae; phylum Streptophyta; class Magnoliopsida; order Lamiales; family Lamiaceae; genus Perilla; species Perilla frutescens. The sequence goes on along the minus strand of BRKX01000010.1, from coordinate 43,280,650 downwards.
TAGAAAACCCAGCGACCGCTGGGCTCAATGATTTGATAGAGGATAACTCCACAATCCCATTTGATCAATTCAAACTCTTGTCCAATTCCCAAATCCCATTCTGTTTTTCTATAAAATGCACCAAACACAGCATGCCTTAGTTCAGCATATTGCACCTAAGGTTAAGCAAGACGATCCATCATCTGGAATTTCCTCCGACCTCATAACAAGTGCCGGTAAGTTCTCTTTTCTATTTATGTAGTGTAGAATATATTTTCTGGATTAGAGACAGCCCTTCTATCTAGCACCCTCCACTGATATTGCATAGTTTTATATATTTTGTTGGAGTTAGTTCATCATTTATAAGTTGGGATTATTTACAATTTCAACTATCTTTTTCCTATTTACCTTCCATCAGGGATCATTTCTCAAGTGGCCAAAGTTGGGAGTCAAAATTCTCCATCCTATAAGGTGTTTGCTGTAGAAGATCTTGAAGAAGCCACAAAAAACTTCGATCAGTCAACTCTTTTGGGCGAGGGTTCTTTTGGAAAGGTAGCTTGGAAGTGGAACCTTCATCATAGTCTCTATGTTTGCCCCTTTCTTTAACTGACCTTAATTTTGAGCATTATTTGTAAGTACTGCTGAAGTAAAGTGTGAAATGACAGTTCGAGAGAAATAGTCAAGCAAGTACTCTGGAATTATTGTTGATACTTCTTGTGAATATGACATAGTTTCAAGTTTCATCTAGATACGTGAGAGAGAGAGAGAGAGATAGAGAGAAATTATAATTTTTTGAAAGAAAGTAGCTTAATTTAGTATACTAAAAGTTTTGAGTTTTTGCATACATGAGTTCCAGGAAATCACCCCTCTCATTGAGTATGCTTAGCTTATTATGCAGTTAATGTTCATTGCCTCATAGACCAACGCCTTTGATCTCAACCCGAATAAGAAAACATCCAGTGATGAAGCATAACTAACCAAAGGTTTCGAAGGGGAAGAAGGTTAGACAATTGATTAACATCTGTGTGCCCTCTCAAGACTCTGCTATGAAAACCACATTCTGAATTCCTATTATTTGAAATTTTGGATTATAGAAATATAAAGCATGATTTGACAAAATACCTTCTTCACATTATATGTTGGTATTATTATAGTTTCTGCTATCTTTCTTATTCTGCCTTCACTACTTCAGGTTTACAAGGGAAGGTTAGAGAATGGAACCTTTGTTGCTATACGATCTTTGACTCTATATAGAAAATGCTCGATTCAAAACCTCCGGTTGCGGCTTGATTTGCTTTCAAAGCTGCACCACCCTCACCTGGTCGCCCTCCTTGGTCATTGCATTGATGACAGAATGCAAGCTGACTCAACCATGCGTAGATTGTACCTCGTGCAGGAATTTGTTCATAATGGAAACTTCCGCTTTCATCTTTCAGGTACTATAATTATCAAAGTTTGAGGTATCCAAAATCATGTTTTTAACTGGAGGATCATCTTGGAAAACAGAATATCAATGCCAATCAAAATCTTCAGAATATCAATGCCAATCAAAATCAAAATCTTCAGAATATCAATGCCAATCAAAATCAAAACATCGTGTTGATCGATCTTTCGCCGCTCAAACTATAGAAAACCCAGCGATCGCTGGGTTGTCACTGACTTAAACCCAGCCGCGGCTGGTACCCAGCGGCCGCTGGGGTGTCATCATTAGCGAAGCCAGCGGCCGCTGGCTTCGGGTAACCGCTGGGGTGCCAATTTCATTTACCCAGCGGCCGCTAGGACACAACGCTCCCCGGATTTTCCAAATCCATCGAAATCTCGTGTCTGGAGGTCAAATTTCATACTTCGTAATTTTCACGTGAAATCCAGCTGAAATCCAACGAAGTCAATGACTTTTTAAAGTCCGTGGATTGTTGAATACCCCAGAATTTTAAAGGACTTTTAAAAGTCTGGATTGAATACACCAGGATTTCATTGGACTTTTAAAAGTCTGGATTGAATACACCAGGTTCTCATTGGACTTTTAAAAGTCTTGATTGAATACACTCGGATTTTAAAAGTCCAATGAAATCCATCAAAATCCACAATGAGAAGGGTGATTTATGCTATGTGTGTTGTTATAATTATTTATAAGCATGTTGTTCAATTTATAAATTGAAATTCAAATTATGCTATTTTAAATGGGATGGCGGCCCTTGGATCCCTCTTTATGAATTGTTGGTGTTGTTGATTATATATGTTGGTATTGTTGGTATTGATTAAGTAATTATTAGTGGAATATAGATCAATTAGCGTAGTATCGAGAACTTGGGACTAGAATTTTCACAGCGTGTTGATGAGATGCGTGCCGACATTCGGGACGAGGTCAGGTTTAAGATCCAGAACAAGATCAGATCCGAGTCCAGCAGCTGCAGTCACAGATGGAGGCCCAAATGCAAGCTTGGATGCAGGTCAGATGGAGGCCTAGTGGGCCCAGATGTTTGCTAGATTTGATCATCCCCACACCCCCGCCCCCGCCTTCTGATGAGTGAAACAATATTTGTATTTGAATAATTACATTTTATTTGTGAATTTGTGATTGAATACATTATATTTTTATTATTACTATTTGATTTATTATATTAGGTTTTAATTTATTTATATAATATTAAAATGTGAATTAAAAAAAACAACTAGCGATGGATCTAAGTTCCGGGATTTAACGATGAACTCATGTCCGTCGGTTAGCCAGGCTTCTATGGCCTGAGTGGTTTCTGCATTCGCCATCGTGGAGCTCGGCTAGAATATACTTTGCTTGGATTGGACTTAGACATTTCAAATATGGTCCTGAAAATGACCTTCTGTATAAGGATCCGGAAATCATGGTAAATTTTGGAGCTTTTGCTTGTATTCGTCTTGCTTCGATAGGCTCTTCAGGTAGTTCATTTTATGTTAGGAATCTGCGTAAAGGGGTCATCCAATTTACCTCTATGTCTATTGGGAGGACTTCGGGGTTGTCACCTTTCCATACGGCGGGCCATTTGGCGTATAGGATTTGGATGTTTTTGTCCTGGTTCGTTTGTATGGCTGAACCCAGATTAGCTAATGCGTTGGCGTGGCGGTTTTCCTCCCTAGTGATGTGTCGGGCTTCGATTTTTTCGAACTTGGTTGCTGCTTGTTTTGCGACCGCGAGATACGACATCATCCTTGAATCTTTTGCCTGGAATTCTCCTTCAACTTGATTTATTATCAATTGCGAATCGCTCATGACTCATAGTTTTTTAGCCCCTATGTCGGCTGCCAAATTTAGTCCTGCTATGAGGGCCTCGTATTCAGCCTCGTTATTTGTGGTTTTGAATCCGCATCGAATAGATCTTTCTGTGATTATTCCTTCTGGATCAGTTAGTACTAAGCCCATTCCACTCTCCTTCGAAGTGCTGGATCCATCGATCTGGAGGGTCCAGTACTTAGAATCATTATCTTTGAGGCTCGTTAATATTCTTCTTTTTGGGTCATAGGAGAAGTCTGCAATGAAATCTGATAGGACTTGTGATTTGATCGATGTTCGTGGAACCAAGTCGATGTCGTACTTCCCGAGTTCGATGGCCCATTTTGATAATCTCCCTGCAAGGTCTGGTTTTCTCAATACTGCTCTTAAGGGGAACTCTGTGACCACTTTTATTGAATGACTTTGAAAGTAGGGTTTCATTTTTCTGGAAGTCATTACAAGTGCTAAGGCCAATTTTTCGAGCTATGGGTATCTGGTTTCTACATCTAGCAGTGATCGGCTGGCGTAGTATATGGGATGTTGTCTCCCCTCATCTTCTCTTACAAGCACTGCACTGATCGAGTTAGTAGAAACAAATAAATAAACAAGGAGTACCTCTCCGTCGATTGGTTTGGCTAGAAGCGGTGGACTCACGAGATATTCCTTAAGGTCTTCGAGGGCTTTGGCGCATTCCGGCGTCCATTCGAAGTCTTTGTTTTTTCGTAGAGTCTGAAAAAATGTTCGGCTTTTTTATGAGTATTTGGATATGAAGCGGCTGAGAGCTGCTAACTGACCGGTCAGTTTTTGGACGTCTTTAGTGTTTTTGGGATGTTGGATATTTCGGACTGCCCTGATTTGGCTGGGGTCGGCTTCGATTCCTCTTTTTGTTACTAGGTGTCCTAGGAATTTCCCAGAAGTTACTCCAAAGGCGCATTTGGTGGGGTTCAACTTCATGTTATATCGTCGTAGGACTTCGAAGGTTTGTCGTAGATGCATGACATGGTCTTGAGCTCGTACAAATTTGACTAACATGTCATCGATATATACTTCCCTTGTTATGCCGATGAGCTCTTCGAACATTCGATTTACCAGCCTTTGATATGTTGCACCTGCATTTTTTAGTCCAAAAGGCATAACTTTATAACAGAATATACCTCAATGTGTAATGAAGGCTGTTTTTTCTTGGTCTTCATGGTGCATTAGTATTTGATTGTATCCTGAGAATACGTCCATAAAGCTCATGAGCTCGTGGCCTGCCGTTGCATCGACTAGTGCGTCTATGTGCGGTAGGGGGAAAGAATCTTTGGGGCACGCCTGATTGAGGTCGGTGAAGTCTATGCATAGGCGGTTCTTTTCGTTCTTCTTTTTTACCACTACGACGTTGGCTAGCCATTCAGGGTAATGAACTTCACGGATATGTCCGTTCTCTAATAATTTGTTGACTTCTTCATCCACGATTTTGTTTCTTTCCGGGGCGAATTTGCGTCTTTTTTGCTTGACTGGAGTTTTTTCCGGGTCTACCTGCAATTTGTGAGTTATAATGGAGAGGTCGATACCTGTCATGTCCTCAAACGACCATGTGAAGCAGTCGTGATGTTCTTTGAGGAATTCGATCAATAGCTCCCTGATGTCTGAGGTTAATCTGGATCCGATGGATACTTTATGATTTGGGTGTTCGGGATGAATTTGTATTTCGTCGAGGTCTTCAATTTTTGGTTTTTCGTAACTTCGATCTTTAGGGTTTGATGAAGTTGAGCCGACCTCTATTTGGTTAACCTCGATGATTACTTTCTGTTTGAATGTAGCGACGTAGCATTCTCTGGACGAGATCTGTTCTCCTCGTACCGATCGGACTCCCCATGGGGTAGGGAACTTCATGATTTGGTGATATGTTGAGGGTACCACTCGAAGTTCATGGATCCAGGGTCGTCCCATAATCACGTTGTATGCTGACGATGCATCTATCACCTGAAATCTTGTGAAGAGGTTGAGCCCTTCAATGTAAGTGGGAAGCGTGACCTCTCCTAATGTTGTTTTATGTTCTCCGCTGAAGCCGATCAATGTTGTAGATTTCTTCACGATATCTGTTTCTTTCACCTGCATTTCTTTTAAAGTGCTAAGGAAGATCACGTTAGAGGAACTCCCGTTATCGATGAGAGTTCGTTTGATTAGACAGTTCGATATTAGAAGTGAAATAACTAGTGCATCGTGGTGTGGGAGCGAGAGTTCAGATACTTCACTACTAGAGAAACTGAGGGTTGTCTGATCATCAGGTTTTGCTTCTCTAGGTATGTTCGTTGTATATTTGAGGGATCGGCAATGCCTCTTCGCTGATGATTGGGAGATGCCACTGATCTCCGAACCGCCGGTTATGCAATTTAGCGTCCGATCGATTCTCGAGGGTTCGACAGGCTGAGTTCCTGTAGTATTTTCTCTTCTAATCCAATTTTCTCTTCCTTTAGGGGTCAGGAGGTCAGCTAAATGACCTCTTTTGAGGAGCTCGATCACCTCAAGTCTGAGAGTGATGCAGTCATCTGTTCTATGCCCGTGGTCGTTGTGGAAGTCGCAAAATTTATTCCTGTCTCGCTCATTGTCAGGTGTTCTCATCTTTGGAGGCCATTTGACGTTTTGGCCGAGTCCCTTCATTGCATTTACGGCTTCCGAAGGTGTTATACAGAGATTATATTCGGGTAGTCTCCTGCCCGGGCGTTCGGGTAATCTTCTGTCCCTGGGTTCAAATCCGGGGTTACGAGGATATGGGTCTGCTCGATATCTTTCAGTTCTGATGTGGGGTCTGTATTCCTTGCGAGGTTGATCATTCCGGGGTTTGAACTTGGATGAGCTTGCTTCGTCTTCTTCCCATTTGATCTGTGCCCATGCTTTGGCGAGGACGTCTTCCATTGTCTTGCATGGATATTTTGTTAATTCTTTGTAGAGATCTGAATTTCTTTTCAGGCCTTTTCTGAAGGCCGACACGGCGGTGTCGATGTTGCATCCCGGGATCGATACTTTTTCTCTATTGAATCGACCTACGAAGCTTCGTAGGGTTTCTTCTGGTTTCTGGATTACTGCGTAGAGATCATCGGCGTGCTTCTCGATCTTCCGGCTACTAGCGAATTGTTCAAAGAACAGGTCGTTGAGTTAAGCGAAGGTGGATATCGAAGAGTTTGGTAGATTTGTAAACCATTGGAGTGCTGGTCCGGATAAGCTGTTTCCAAATCCCTTACACATCCCGGCTTCCCTGCTTTGTCGTGGGATTGGGGTGGTGAACATCCTTTGTTTATATTGTGCTATGTGGTCGTCAGGGTCGGCAGTGCCATCGAACAGTTTCATAGATGGGAAGGTAAACTTCGGAGGCATCTCCACGAGGCTGATTTCCTCTGTAAAGGGTGAATCTGCAAAGCTTGTCGGGGCCGCTTTACGAATGGGGGTGGGGATTCCGGGAATTCGTGTAAGTATTTCCTCCAACCGTTTCAGTTTGTTTTCGACCTCGATTTCAGTTTGTTCAGGTTGAATTTCGATGTATTCAAACCCTAGGGGAGGTCTCAGATACGGATCGCCAGCATCCTCCTTGTTTTGTTGTCCTTCGCTAGTTCCTGCAATATTTTGGTTAGCAGTTTCATTAGCTGAATTTAAAAGTACCTGTTCGCGTAGTTGACTGGTTTTTCGAGTTCGAGGGGGTGGTCGATGAAATCCGTTAGGGGATTGATTTGACGAACTGAATGTTTCCATCCGAGCTTTGAGAACTGAGTTTTCTGTTCGAATGGCCGCGAGTTCCACAACGGTGGAGTCGAGTCGTTGTTGGATCGCTCGCAGCACCTGGGTAATATCTCCGTTTCCCCCTGCAGGGGGGTTACTGATGGTGAATCCCTTCGATTGTCTTGAGGATTCAAGGTCGTATTGCTTCGGCCGTCGATTGTCATCCTGGTTATGGTTGATCAGAGCCCCACGGTGGGCGCCAAATTGTAGTCGATCGATTTCTACAATTAATTTCGATGTAAAGTTCGGACTCTGGCAACCTATTCGATTTCTCCAGGCCGAAGAAATAAGTAGAAATAAGGATGAAATTTAACGTGTGTAAAAGAATATCGAGTGTAGTGTTAGCCTACTTGATCCGATAATATATGCCCCTCACTTCACTCCCTTGTTTCACCTATATAGGCTGAACTGTTAACCTCTTTCCCTAAAAATAAGGGATTCTCCCTTATTTTCGGGGTTAGTTACTTATCTTCAACAGGGTTTTGACCGAGTCTCATTTATCTCTAAACGTTTTCTTTTTGACTTGGTCTCCTTTATACGAGCCCTATGATGGTACGACCTTTATCCCTTGTTGGTTACCAATCTCTCGACCTCTGGCCGCTAGGCCTCGATGCACATTTATTAAGCCCCAAGACCCTTTAATAGATATGGGCCTTATATATTGGGCATCGATAAATTTAGACCTCTACAAATATATACATATATATATATATATATATATATATATGGTTAACCATATATATACACCCATTTTTCATTTTTCAAAAAATATTTCAAATTAACGCATATGCCCAGTAAATGATAATCCAATTTAAAATTCAGAAAATGGTCTATTACATATTCTGTGTTGCATATTTTATTGCACACTCATTTTTTTTAGTTTTTTCACTTTTTTCCCTCAATTTCAATTTTATCTGTTTTAGTTTAACTTTAGACTTATATTTAGGGTTCATCATGCCCAATTAACGTTTATTATAATTTATCAGTATTAAGTTTTTCAAATGATCAATTAATAACTAAAAGTTATAAATTAAATACTAAAAAAATATAATACTTCTTAATTAAGTAGAGTGAACCCCAAATTACAATTGTAAAATTAAACTAAAACACAACAAATTAAAATTGAAATAAAAAATGAAAATAAAAATAAAAAATCGAGTATGCTATAGGGAACGAAACACCAAATATGCAATAGATGATTTTATATCTTTTATCAAATTTAACATCACGCGTATTTTTAGCACCATAAACATGAATGAACGATATGTACATGCATGTGGATTTAATTGAAGAAGAGGCTTTGATTCAAATAGTACACACATCGACTAGTAGAACGACGTTGTTGTAGGCTTCATGAATTTGAAAGAGGGATAAGTCGATTTAGGGTTCTCCCATGTTAAATCTCTATTTTTAATTCATCAACCTAAAATGACATGTTTCACTATGCAACATGTAACATTCAAATTAAACTACTTTTTAAAGGTTAATTACTTAAAAATTATGAACTTTGAGTATAATTGCATATTTAAATGAACTTTAAAAGTTGGCAATTAAAACATTAACTTTGAACTTGGGTACGTATTATTCAACATCTCCAAAACTTCTAAAACAAATTGATCTCCAATTCAGCTGACAATTTGCTCGTTTCTTCAAGCCTCTCGTGGCTATCCATCCATATTTGAAAAAGAACTACAAAGTGGCCGAATTTCATTCTTGTATCAATGGAAATAAAATTTGGGATTGTTACATTCGACTCCACCGTCATCTTTTTTTAAAAAAAAAAAAAATTGATGGCAGATTCATAATGTGTTTGAAGAGACGCGTATGTTGTACAAAAAGTTGAGATGTTGAATAACACTCAAATTAAAAGTTGATTTTTTAATTGCTTACTTTTAAAGTTCGTGTAAAATTTAATTTACAACTCCAACTAATTTTTTTTTTTTTATTATAAAAATCCACATCAATAAAGATTATCTGACCCAATGAAACAAGAGTATTAATAATTTAGACTTTGTATCGAATTTGAAAAGTGTCAAAAAAGTACCTCTTTTATTACACTTTTTTTTTCTTATTTTGTATTGATATATAGCTTAGTATAGTGATTACTTTTGTGAAGGTATGACTGGGGTGACTGCATATCTTGGTTTCTATGAGATTAATTTGCTCTCCTAAAGAGAGAGAAACTGTGTTCATATCTGCTGCATCTGGAGCTCTGGGTCAACTTATTGGACAGTTTGCTAAGCGGTTTGGGTGCTATGTTGTTGGAACCGCTGGATCCCAAGATAAGGCATGTGAACCCATCAATTTCTCGGATGGGTTCAAACTAGCTAGTTAAGATTCTCTCATCTACATTTGGTATCTCATGTTTGAATTTTTTTTTGAAATATTGACTATACATTTATCAGATGAGAATTAATATTTATTGACAAAAACTTGTATGAGACCGTTTAACGGGTCTCTTACGTTAGACGGGTCAAATAATACCCAATCCGCCCCAAAACCCGTCCAACAGATTTTATTTATTTATTTATTTCTGTTTTTGGTGGCTGTTGGGCCAACAGCACACTCCTCCAGCCCCTCCAGCTCACTCCACTCCTCCTTTTTCTTCTTTTTTTCTTTCTTTCTTCTCATTTTTGTTCGTTTCTTTTTTTTTTAAATTTTAATAATTATTGTATATCAAGCGCAACACACTAGTTCACGCGTTAGCGTCGTGCGAGACATCATAATTTTTGAAATAAATATATAACCTAAAAATAAATTGAATTTAAAAAAAAAATTAATTCAATTCAATTTTAGAGTATACATTTATTTTTAAAATACTAATATGTTTTCTTCTTTCTTCTACTAAAATTGTAAGAAAAATCAAATACCCAAATTTCATTTCCTGTGCAGATTTTGTCTTTTTCTTTCTTTCTTCTCCTTTTTTTCGTTTCCTTATTCTTCTTCTTCTTCTTTTTTTCTTTCTTTCTTCTCGTTTTTTTTGTTTCTTTTTCTTATTTTTTCTTTTTTTTTTAAATAATTATAATATATTCTTTCTCAGGTATACATTTATTTTTAAAAAAATATATATTCTTTGTTTTGGCGGTTGACTAATTATTGAGCAAAAAAAAAGTATCATTAATTATAAGGTAAAGTATCATTAACTATGAGTAGAGTATATCATTAACCAAAGTATCATTATTTATGAGGTGAAGTATTATTAACTCACATATGAGTATCATTATTTATGGGGTGAAGTGGAGTCTCATTACTATGGAAAAAAGTGTCACTAATTGCATAAGAAAGTATCACTAATTAGAAAGAAAAATATCACTAATTGCAGAAGAAAGTATCACTAATTAGAAAGAAAAGTATCACTAATTGCAAAAGAAAGTATCACTAACTAGAAGAAAAATATCACTAATTAGAAAGAAAAGTATCACTAATTACAGAAGAAAGTATCACTAATTAGAAAGAAAAGTATCACTGATTGCAGAAGAAAGTATCACTAACTAGAAGAAAAGTATCACTAATTAGAAAGAAAAGTATCACTAATTACAGAAGAAAGTATCAGTAATTAGAAAGAAAAGTATCACTAATTGCAGAAGAAAGTATCACTAATTAGAAGAAAAGTATCACTAATTGCAGAAGAAAGTATCACTAATTAGAAGAAAAGTATCACTAATTGCAGAAGAAAGTATCACTAATTAGAAAGAAAAATATTAGTACAAACATATTGCAATTCAAAAAATGAATCATTAGCTACATAAAAGAAAATGTTGCAATTCAAAAATTGAACATGATAGTGAGTAGTAACTACTCATTATATTAGTGATGCTTCATTTTTTTATTACTAGTGATACTTCTTTGTTGTTAATTTAATAATTAATACTTAATCATCGGTAATTTTCATTTTAATAAAAATATATTTTTTATCTGGTGAAGTACCATTAACATTGATGTGAAGTATCATTAATTATGGATGAAATATCATTAATAAAATCATTACAAAAAAAAACACACAATTTCTAACTCTTCGTCGTGAAACGTGAATTAGAGTCGAAAAAATAAAGTGTTGAGCCGTGTGTCAGTTTTGTGTTAGAATTCTCTTGGAAACAATATATATATGCATTTTGGAGAGAGAAAGCTATTATGCGCAACCTTCTGTTGTCCGTAGCTTAATGCTACATATTCTGCATCAATATAATTTATATTAAAATTCACGTTTCATGAAAAAAAAAAAAAAAAAAGAGGGGGTGGTGGTGGGTGTGGGGGCAGTTTTTGCTGAAAAAAAAAAAAAAAGAAGTCGTGCGTCAGTTTGTATTAGAGAGAGGGTGGGGATAGGGTAGGGTAGGATAGTGTAGGGTAGGGTCGGGTAGGGTCGGGTGGGGGTGGGCAGAGAAAAAAAAAAGTAAAAAAAAATTAAAAGTTGAATATTAAAGAAAAGAGGGAAGGGGGGACATTAAAAAAAATGAAAAAGAAAAGGAAAAAGGATGGGGGACCACTTTGTGAGTCAAATAATATCCGTCTAACGTAAGGGGATCCGTTAGACGATCTCACAGGAGTGTGCCTCATATTTATTTAGTTTAAATATCCAAATATTGAAAGAGATGCAAACTAGGAGAAAAGCTGACATTGGAGTCTCAACTTAGGCGCCTAACCCACGTAATAAAAAAATAATTATTATTTTTATTTATTCAATAAAATTTAAAATTATGAAAATGATAATATGATATTGATATTTACCTCCTCCGTTTTGATAGACTGATTGAGATTTTTCACGACGATTAAGAAAAAGATTGGAAAAGACAATTAATCAAGAAACTTCATAATATACTCCTATTTATTTCTTTGACATTGAATTAATGTTTAATGTAAGGGGCAGACTTGGGTGAGACCGTCTCATACATGAGACGGGTCAATACTCACATGCGGGGATTATTATTTATGGGTGAAGTATCATTAACTCACATGTGAGTATCATTATTTATACCCGCATGTGAGTATCATTATTTATGGGTGAAGTATCATTAACTCACTGTATCATTATTTATGGGTAAAGTATCATTATTTATGGGTGAAATATCAATAACTCACATGTATTGATCCGTCTCATACAAATTTTTGTCTTAATGTAAACATATTAAATAAGAGTATATGTTAATAAATAATTAGCTAAATATTTATAAAAGCATGCCGATACATCAGAACATCTCAAAAAGACAAACTAGCAAGCCTATTAAAATGGGATGGAGCGAGAGTACATAGGAGACCTTATTTTTTTCCGTAGGCTTGAGACGGTGGATTCAATGTATATAATTGCCCCGAGAGAAATTCTGCCTATTAAGTAAAATACATTTAATTAGACTACATAAATTTTTGTAAAAAAAAAATCAGACTACATAATTTAAAGGATTAATTTATTAATTATTAAAGTTTTTTTTTTGAATGAATTGCATAAATAAATAAAAGAAAAAAGAGATGGAATTACAACTACAAAGAAGAAACAGATTCCAACGTATATATAGCTTTAAAGAGGTACACATAATATTGCGACAAAAAACTTTCTTTTAATTTCTACGTATTTGCATAGATTTACCGTACACTAATATAAAAGTACAAGAGTTCATGTTACATTTTAGTCCTGCTGTCACTACGTGAAAATCACAGAATAGCGACGGAAATTTTCATCGCCCCATATCTAATTTCCATCGTTAATTTAACGGGCAACGGAATGGAGACGGAGTATGTCCGTCTCGTAAATCCAATCGCTAAAAAAAGAAGGCGACGAAATATTCCTAACGGTATTGACAAATACTTTGAGAACGTCGGAGGGAAAATACTAGATGCGGTCCTTGACAACATGAACGTCCATGGCCGCATTACCCTTTACGGGATGATATCGCAGTACAACCATGATGATCAAGAAGGCACACGAAATCTATTATACCTCATAACAAAACGAATAAGAATGGAGGGATTTCTTGTTTTGGGACGGAATCTGACTTGGGAAAGTAATCAGATTCCCTATTTTAACATTATTGTCTTTAGTTCATTTTTTATGTAATATGGAAAGGAATCACATTCCTCAAAATTAGTAAAATTGTGCAACTTTCCTGGATTCTAAATACCTACTCCAAGTAGGTATTCTTTTTCCTTATTTTTGGGAATCTCATATTAAATGATTTCATTGTTCAATTTTTTCATTATTTATTTTTTTATAAATTATTATTATATTTGGATTCATATTTTTTAACTAAAAACTAAAAAAATGGATATTTTTTTAAATTGAAAAAATACGATTTATTATTATCTTTTTTTGATTAATAATATTAAGTTTGGATTAAAAAAAATTCAATAAAAAATGAATAAAATAAATAAGATAGGAAAAATAGAAAATTTTATAAATGAAAAAAATAAATTAAAAAATGTGATACTTTTTTATTGAAGAAATTACGATCAAAATTCGACCATTTTATCAATTATTTTTTTTGGCATTTCTATCAAAATTCCAATAATACCATTTTTGAGACAACGTTGCGAACTAAATGGCGACCATTCCATTGTCAATATAGATAATTTTGACTTCCAATTTAATAAAAAAAATATAGATAATTTTGATTTTCAATTCAATAAAAAATATTTGGATCACCCATATAATATTTACCTTAATTGATTATTCATATCATTTTATGTAAATTGAAATAATATGTTGCATTCAATATCTATAGTACTAATGCAAATTGAAGAATTACACATTATATTGTTCGCAATTTAAAATTATATATATTGGTAATATGAAATAAGATATAGTATATATTTTAGATATTTAATTATCTACTTTTGTTTAAATTTAATCCAATAATAAAAAGAGAATCATTATAATTTTCTTCTTGTGTTCCAAACACAGAATAAAGATTTTGTTAGTAATCATTTTCCCCAGAATCACATTCTCAGAAATCATATTCCCAAAAAAATTTACTTTCTTGTCAACCAAACGAGCCCTAAGTATTTGGAGATTGTTTTACCTCTCATAAAACAAGGAAAACTGGCTTATGTTAAAGATATTGTTGAAGGAATTGAAGCTGCACCGGCGGCTTTGAACGGCCTCTTGTCCGATCGGAATGTCGGGAAGCAGCTTGTGGTTGTCGCTCATGATTAATAGCTTTAATATATCTACTACTATAATAGAAGAACCTTATCTAACGAAATTGAATTTTCCTATAATATTTCTACTATGGCAAAGTCTCCTATACATAAGACATATACATTCATCAGATGGGTTCGGGTCAACGCGGGTCAATCTGGATCAACCCGCGTTGACGGCGTTGACCGGCCAAAAAAAACACTGGTAATTAAAAATTCGTATCAAATCTTAATAATAAAAAATATCACTTAAAATCTAAAAAGTATCATTTGTATTATTAAAAAGTAACTGGTTTGCTACTTCAAATTGTGATTTTTTCTATTACAATTAATGTTTAGTGTAGCGCCCCGGTCCCGAAAGTCCGTGAAAATCGATGCCACGGGGGTTGGAATCAAGAAGTGGGAAAGAAAAGGGTAATTTAAGTAACAAAACCTCAACAGGGTACTCAAAATATCAAAATATGTTTTTTTTAAATACATATACTGATCCAAAATACCAAGATCGAGATTCTTAGTGTTTTAACAAAAGAGTAGCATAAGTGCGGAAGCTTATTTCCTAAAAGAATATTAACAAAAGGAGATAATGGGAAATAGGTAAATAATAAAAGTCCATCTCTCAGCATCGTCACATCCACGCGCCAGCCTACTGACCTGAAAATGTTTGAAAATATTTGGGCTGAGTACTAATGCACTAAGTGGGTAAGTTTTCACAATTGAAGTTATGCGAATCATTTTGTAAAGTAATCTATATGTGTCCATGCAGGTAGTGAAGCTTAGGAGGTTTAAAAGTTGAAAGCAACCTAAGTTCACCAAAACATTTTATCGTGAAGCGCTTAAGAGTGTAACCAGTCATCGCCCGCAACCCATCTACATCACCAACGCGTAAAGTCTATGGGAATGCCCCATGAGTGTAATCAATAAGTATTTAATTTTAGTCATCTCAACAAGGAGTAGGGCATGACGAATAATGTATGCATACTGTAGCTACTCACAGTGACACAGCACTGGTTTATGAGACTCCGACAACATACAGCAGCACGTAAATATTTAACACAGATAGTCACATATGCAATTTTAACAAAGCAGAGCTTAATAGCTCGAAATATACAATTTGCAAAGATAGTATAGCCCACCTGGATAGAAGATAAACTCTCAAATTCCGGGTTGATTCTGCTCAAAGTCTGCTACTTCTTCTAGTCCTACAACAATCATCCTTGGCTTAGATTTACTAAAGGACCCTATCAAAACTCAACCCCTAATGCCTTTTTGTTTTAATTAAACTTTTGCATTTTATTACTTACAGATTGACTACCCTCAAAAATTTATAGCTTACTCTAAAATCCTAGCTTAGGGATATAATATAATTAATGCTCGGCATATAAATTTACTATTATGATTCTTACCTCTACTTTTAACTTGTTTGCACAATTTTAGATAATACTTAAGTATAAATTTTAATTCATTAAATATTATTGGTTTGAAATTGATTTCATTTAATAAATCTAATAATTCTTAGAAATCACGATAGCTATCGACATCGCAATCGTGATTACTTTTAATCTCCTTATTCAAATATTAACAATTATAACACTTATATTTAAATCAGAAGTATATATTAAAAGGGTAGTATCATTTTTATGACAAAAGAATAATATAAATACTTGAAACATTAATTAATCACATGCGATAGGTGCTAAATTAAAAATCTACAATTTTTTTTACAACCTGATTTAGTTAAATCAATTATGTGAAGTGGATTTGCATACTTCCCCCCAACAATTTCGGTCCTAATTGTTTCAATGAAATTGCATAAATATGATATGTATATCTTGTTTAATTTCCTAATTATAACAAGCAAACCATAAAAATTACTTTAGTTCTAATATTTGAAATTATTCGAAATAAAAGTGCTACTAACCTGTTCTTCTTTGTTTTCCTTTCGCTTGAATTTTAGTTTGTTCTTCCCCAATTAGCTTGCGTCTATATGTATATATATAGAAATATATCACTGCCAAAGTATACTAGGATAGATATAACATTCCATCTAGATATGACAACGTGGCACTCTAATCTTAATTCAATTCATCTTATTATATATTTTTTTATTAACCTATGGTAGTAAATATCTCCTTGCAATTAATGCCACTCAAAAACCACATGCCACTTACACGGTTATAAACTTAGTGACTAAGTTAGCTATCATCTAATAAATAGTATGAATTATATAATAACATTCAATTAAATATAATATAATTGGATAAGATTTAGTTATAATAATATATCATATATAGGATATTCATTAAATAAAATTATATTTATCTAGATAATTATTTATTAGGATCGGATATTTCACTTATTCTAACTATTAGATGTATATTCTTAATTAAATTTAGATAATAAAATTTTGGAGTATTACATTTAGAGTTTGGGGGGGGGGGGGTAGATTTTTTTATTAGGGTTCATAGTTTTTTAGGATTTTTTAGATTTTTTAGGGGTTTTTGTTGTGTTTTTCAGGGTTCATTTTTTTTTTTTAGGTTTATTAATCTGAATTAAGGGTTATATTTATTTCAAAAAATATTAAATTCATTCACTTTTATTTTAGGGTTCACTAATTTCATTTAGGGTATATATTTATTTCAAAATTAGGTTTTTTTTTTTCAATTACCATTTATATTTATTTCAAAAAAATTAAATTAATTGTCGAGCGCAATGTACGAGCCCACGCATTAGCGTTGGACAAGTGCATTGCTTGAGTCTCCGAATTAAAAAAAAAATCATTCACTTTAATTTTAGGGTCAATTAAATCAATTTTAGGATATATATTTATTTTTATATTTATTTCAAAAAAATTAAATTAATTCATTTCAATTTTTTGGGTTCACTAATTGTATTTTAGGGTATAGAATTTGGGGAGGGGGGACAGAAAATTGGAAAAAAAAAAACTAAAAAAAATCAGTAAAAAAATAATAAAAAGTAAAAAAAATATATTTCTGGCACGTGGGTCCACCCGCCGGAAATGGACCGTTTTTTTTGGATGTTGGGCGGATCAGATCCTCTGTTGCCATTTCTATTCCACTTAGTGTTGCATAACTAAATTTTATTTTTAATTTTTTTGAAAAAAATATTAATATACCCTAATTGAGAATAGATGAACCCTAAATAAAAAATTTAAATTAAATAAATCATAATAAATTAAAAATTAAAAAAATATATATTTTTTTAAAAAAACAAAGGTTTAGAACAGGCAATGTAATAGAAAATGCAATAGGTGATTTGGTATGGAAGTTGGGCCTTATTGAACTTTAACCAGTTTGATGGGCTCTAGGCCCATATATCTAATGTATAGGAGACCACCTCTTCTGCTGTACACTCATCTTGCGAGTAGATTACCTGCGATGGCTACTTCTCATAGAAAAGTAGGCTTTGAGTGGGCAAAAATGGAAGGGCTGTCTATTTTGGATTTAAATGTAATTAATAGCTAGTGCAATATAATATGTTATGTTTATGAGAAAAAATATATAATTTGTTAGGATTTATTAATAATATTTTTTAATAGTTATGTCATTAGTGTTGTATATTATATATATATATTAGAATTCTTCATCCACATAATTATTTTTTATTAGAGACAACAAAAAAGAGAGAAAGAGAGATCTTCCATAGTAAAACAAAATAAAAATAAAAATGAGGTAAATGGAAAATGAGGCCAACAACGTCATGAAACAAATCTGAACATAAAACAACTTTAATTAAGATAATGATCGGAGTATATTCATTTTTGTAACAAATTTATGAATTATGCATAAAAAAATAATATCATCATCTCTATACCATGTCCGAGCTATAGCTAGTTCAAGTTGTACCTTCAAAAAGCTGGGGATATATAAAAATTATATCATTATATGTAGGGGAAAAATCGATTATGAAATTTGTAAGTGACTTAATAATTATATTGCTTACGACTCCATTTATTTATTTCACTATTTAAATTCGATTACATAGACACACACGAAATTTTCAAGTCGTTATTTTACGCATTAATTCAAGTATCCAACTTCGTTCGAAACCTAACCATCATACTTCTTAGCTAAAAGAAGGAGAGGAATTTTCTTATGCATTCCAATTCCTGGGGAGCTATCCATATCAATGTCTTCTGCTAGCATTCCTTGAGGTAATTCCCAATCAAAAAAATATAGCAGATTCGCAACAGTAAGGCCCAAATCTATGAGTCCCATAGACATCCCGGGGCAGATCCTTCGACCCGATCCAAATGGAATCACCTCGAAATCTTGGCCTTTTATATCACGGTTGTTGTTCATGAATCTTTCAGGCACGAACTCATATGGATTTTCCCAGCACTCGGGATCTCTAGCGATTGCCCATGCGTTAATATAGACCACAGTTTTGGGTTGAATTTCATATCCCTCCAAAATGCATCTTTCTACTGTTTCCCTTGGTACAAGTAGTGGAGCGGGAGGATACAATCTCAGTGTCTCGTATATGACTGCTTTTAGATAGTGAAGTTTGGGCAGGTCATTTTCATCTACTTTGCCCTTGTTGCCCCTCGAATTTCTGATTTCTGATTGTACTTTGTGCATGGTTTTTGGTGCCTTTATCAACGCTGTCATGATCCAAACAATTGAGGCCGCGGTGGATTCCGTTGCAGCGATAAAGATGTTCTATTTAATTAGAGAGAGAATGTTTTGTCATTAATTATAACTTTCATTTATACAAACTGAGAGACGGAAAAACGGGCTGCTTACCCAAGCCCAACAGGCCATGTGAAAAATTTTGATCCCGACCTGAATCCTACGGGCTAAATATTGAGGCCCGACCCAAAAGGCGGGTCGGGTGGCCCGGAATTTTTTCGGGTCGGATTTTTTGGCCTAGTCTAGTCCAAAATACAGGCTAGACCAGAATTGCCACCCCATAATTAATGACAATTAATCATGAAGGCAAAATATTATAATAATGCCAAGTAGTGTTCACTATGACAAAGTAGTTAATATTTCAATGAAATTCAGATTATGTCTCCGTCCTTAAGTGCACCCACAATAACATCATGTTAGCAAATGAGACCTTTAGTTCACTTTATATGTGTGACCCAAATATGAAATTTATTAGTCTTTCGATCTTCCATTTTAACTTCTTGTGGATTGATTTAATTTTATAATTATTGTTTAGTATTTCATTTTTATTTTGAAGTTAATAATTAATTAATAAGGTTGATTATTTCAGAATTATTAGGTGTGGAATAAAGTAGAGTGAAAGTGTCAATATTTTTCATTATTCGAAACCTAGATTCAAATTGCCTGCACTTTCCATATACCTTCTTATAATTAGACTTTTTTATTGTTTTTTCGAAGAAAATGAATAACTAGGACCCACTTTGCACTGCCCGATCACCATCAACATAACCTATCGGGTCCAATACGGTACTTATTTTAATTTATCAATTAACAAAAACATTATTAATAAAAAACTAAAATATTATTTCATCTTTCTACCAAGTTGCCAAATTGAATAAATATACTATCCGTTTACAATAAGTATCATTATATCGCTTTAATTTTGTTTCACAAAAAGAGTCATTATGCACAATTGAGGTAAAAATTTCATATTTTTCTCATATTTGTCCCCATTTAGTGTATTCAAACAATCATATTTAACTCATTTAATGCATTCACATAAGATAATTTGATTATCTAATTAATATGTTTACTAATATGTGTGCATTCATTCAAAATGATATTTATTCAGAAATGAAGGGGTATGATATATGATTATTTAAAAATTAAGATACACATATATATACATAATTTTTTGTGGAGAGAGAGAGAGAGAGAGAGAGTACCATTAGCAATGCCTTGATGTGATCCCATGTGAGCTCAATCGAACAAGACTTATCTTCTTTAAGCTTAATCAACAAATCAAGAACATCATCATCTTCCTCCGAATCTTTCACCCTATTCCGATCAAGATGCTCATCGATGAGTTCTTGATAAAACGAATCCAACTTCGCACAAGTCGAATCGACTCGATCAATCAATCCAGTGATCTTATCAACCCATTTAAAACCAGGAAAATAATCCGAAACAAAGAAAGTAGCCATCAACGTTTGAACCTCATGCAGAAGCTCGTAAAACCTACGCATTTCGCCTCCGCTCTCATCATACCTCTTTCCAAAAGCAATTCTGCATATCAAATTGCTCGAGATCGCCCTAGCTAGCTCACTGAAGTTGAAAGATTCACGAGCAGAAGCCAAGCATGAGATCTTCGCAACAAATCTAGAGATCTCGTCTTCACGAATGGGGCGAAAAGATTGGATCTTCGTAGGACTGAAGAGATGAGTGGTTGTGATTTTTCTCACCTCCCTCCAGTGATCGTTGTAGGGAGAGAAGATAACGTCCAAGCAGTTATACGACAGTTTCTGCTGCACGAGAAGCTTTGGTCGGCTACAAAATGCTAAATCTTGAGTTTTCATTACTTCTTTTGCTAGTTTTGGTGAAGAAATTACGAGTATAGATAGAGAGCCTAGTTTCATGTGGAAAATGGGGCCGTATTTCTTGGAAAGTTGCCATAGGTAAACATGGAGGTTTGCGGCGGTGGCTAACTGGTGGAGGTTTCCGATCAACGGCAGCCGCGGAGGGCCTGGTGGAAGAGGAGTTTTTGGTGGTGTTCGAGCTTTGCGGAGGAGGTAGATCAAGATTATTGGTAGGGTTAATAGGAATAGAAGCATCATTTGTTGAAGAATTAAGCCTGTGATGAGTTGTGGAGTGGGAGAAGAATGTTATTTATATATATATAATTTTATATAACTGGATGCTGTAATTTTTATTGGGGAATATTTTCTTACTTAGGCTAAGGTTAAGAACAACCAAGTTGACTCGTAAGACGATTAACAACCTAAAATACAATTTTTAAAAATCAATTTCATTTTAAATAAATTTCAACAATTATTTATCGGGCTCTATAGACTCATTTACAAGCTCAACTAGTAATAGAACAATTAAAAGAAAATTGATATCATTAACCTTGTTTATTAATGACATATTGTGTGATGGAAACTGAACTAGGCTACAGTCAAAGTCTTCGTCATCTGGTGGACTTTGAAAATAAAATTAGTGGGTAATTAATGATTGCAATTAATTTGCAAGGAATAATATATGGCGAGTAAAATGAGTTGCGTGGGTCCTAGTGGGGATGATTTAATAGTGGAGTGGGGTTTTTGGAAGATCAAATGTCACGAGTTGCATGCTAAAAGTCCAGAAGGACTTGAAAATTGGCGTTGTTTACTTATTGTGAAAATTTATAACAATTAAGGATATACATAAGGATTGACATAAAATCTTTATCCATTTATTAATAAAATTGTTACTTAAAATAGTTTCTTGCCAAAATTCGATTTTAATTTTGGGAACTAATTTTTTATTATTAATGTAAATCCATTAAATAAAATTTTATTATTAATTGTAAATCACTTTAGCAAAATCTCACATGCACGCTTTGGAAAAAAAAAATTAGATAGTGTAGCAATTTATACACTTTCCTCGTAATTCAAGTCTAATTTGAATTTAAAAATTAGGTTTAAATAATCATTTTTTCTTTTTTTTTTCTGGTTGGATTTAATCTCAATGGCCATTATAACAAAGAGAATTTTTTAAAGACAAAAACTTGTATGAGATGGTCTCATACATGAGACGGATCAATACATGTGAGTTAATGATACTTCACCCATAAATAATGATATTTCACTCATAAATAATGATACATGCGAGTTAATGATACTTCACTCATAAATAAGGATACTCACATGCGGGTATAAATAATGATACTTCACCCATAAATAATGATCCCCGCATATGAGTATTGACCCGTCTCATACATGAGACGGTCTCACCCAAATCTGCCCCTTTTTTAAATAGTCATTATTACTTAGTAAATTGTGTAAATAGCCACTTTTTTTTAAAAAAAAATATGTTTCTATCCATTATCATAAAAAAGTATAAACATGTTTAAAATGAAAACTAATCCCTATGTATAAACTATGAACTAATCTTAACCACCGACTCATTTAATCTCTACGGATAAGATTGATCTCAAATGAATGAGATCAAAATTATAACTTTTTAATAATTGTATTAAGTTATGGTATAGTAGATATCAAATCCCTTATTTTATGGAATTTCTATATTCATACAATATATTATGATTTTATATTTTTTCTTCACTAAAAATTTCATCCGAGAAATCATTAATTTTATTTTTTTTAATTTATTTTCCACCAATAATTTATTTATTATTTTTATTTTTAATAAACAACAAGAAATAGTTTGTATTAGTAGAAGTTACATATTAGCAACATTTATATATCATATTAACACATCATTGTTTTGATATTAGCAATATTTATATATTATATTAACATGTATGCAATATTTAGCACATATTTTTATTTGACCAATCTTTTCCACTAACAATTTCATGTTTATATTGGAAAAAAAATATTCTTATTGATTTTTAACAATAATATCAAGCTATATGATGATAAATCATTGCTAATATGTTATATTCAAGTTTCCGGCATGAAAATCAAAATTCGTTAATATGAAATACGGAATAATTATATTATAAATTTAAACTTGTCGAGTTTTATCAAAATTATACACAAGTATTATTTTAATTAACAACATATTGCTAACAAGAAATACAAGATTTTTTAATTAAAAATATATCACATTTTTCCACTATAAATTTGAATCTACCCATTATGATAAAATACTTTCACAAATTAAATATTTATATGATGTTGTACAAGAAATTGTTAATGTGAAATACAACACATTATTACAACATTTATAATTATGTCAAATCATCATTAGATAATATTTTAATAAAGTATTGCTATTAGATATTAGAATATTTGCTTATGACAAATGTCCAACAATTATATTATGAATGTGAAACATATAACCAAACCTATGTGATTTTTAAAAACTAATTCAATGATAGTTATAATTAATAATGTTAAAAAATAGTGGCTAATTTGATTAAAAACTAATTCAATGATAGTAATAATTAATAATGTTAAAAAATAGTGGCTAATTTGATTAACTTTTGTTGCTAGCATGCAATTAAAAAATTTCTACTGTGAACTAGTAATAAAATCTGAATACGAACAAAGTAGATATATGTAAGTTTGTCAAGCTAAAACAGAGATAAAATACTGCTAATAAGAAATATTTCAGATACTATCAAATCATATAAAGTTTTGCTATTATGAAAAACAGAATTAATTTCCAAAATTTTAATTAATTTACTAATGAAATTAATCGTCCCTATTTGTTTCAATTAGTTTTTTGTTTAGCAATTTTTGTTTCAATTACTTAAGTGACGTCTTTTGTTTTGATAGATTTAGGGATATAATTTTTTATATATAATAAGTGTGATACCCCGACCCTTTTTGCTAAATTATAAATTATAATTTTAGTAAATGATTTTGAATTAATATTGTTTGAATATTAATTATGATGGTATGTTCGTATATTATGCCGTTGTTTTATGCAGGCTGTCCCACTTGAGCCGATATGTCATAGCACACAGAAATGTTAAACTGAGTGTATAATACAGTTTGAATTTTAAATGTGTCATTGCTTAGACGATACGTGTCTCACCCTAGTCATGTCATTTTCTATGACATGGTACAAGTTTCCCAAGACTTGTCATATGAAGAAGTCCCAGTTGCTGTGTTAGATAGAAGAGTTCACACTCTTCGAACCCGTGAGGTTCCTTTAATAAAAGTTCAATGGAGTCGGCAAGGACCCGAAGAGGCCAATTGGGAGAAAGAAGTTGATATTATAGCTCAATATCCAAATGTAACAGAAATGTTAGGCTAATTTCGAGGATGAAATTTTTAAAAGTTGGGGAGATTGTGATACCTCGACCCTTTTTGCTAAATTATAAATTATAATTTTAGTAAATGATTTTGAATTAATATTGTTTGAATATTAATTATGGTGGTATGTTCGTATATTATACCGTTGTGTTATGCAGGTTGTCCCACTTGAGCCGATACGTCATAGCACACAGAGATGTTATACTGAGTGTATAATACAATTTGAATTTTAAATACTAAAGTGTCGAGTTATATGATAATGAATGAATGTAATTGCATTTAATTTTATGATTGCCATACCTTGAGCACCCTAATGCTGAGTCGGACGGGGGCTAGGGGGCAACGCTCCCTGCTTTTTCGGTGTATTAAAAGTGTTTTGAAAAAAAAAAGTTAAATAGAGTTGGAAATGTTCGGGAGTCGTTTTAGTTTGAGGGTTGAATTGGGCATGTCGCGCGCCCGCGGGGTTGTGCGCGGCCGCAGGATGTTGCGCGGCCGCGGGGCGTTGGCGAGGCGCACACCCGCGGGGTTGTGCGCGCTCGCGGGGTGCTGTGGCCGAGAGCCCCCTCGCGCGGTCGCGGAAGGCGCGCGGTCGCGTGGGCTGGGACACTTTTCTGTCCGGATTTTTATCTTTAAAACACAACACTTATCCATTTTTCTTCATTCTTCTCTCCATTTGGGCGATTTTCTCTCATTTCTCTCCAAAAAATTCTTCAACTCTTGAGAGTGAATTCTACCATCATCATCCATCAACTAAGGTAATCTAATACCACTTCCCTCTTAATGATTAAGCTCCATTCTTGTTGTTTTGGATTTAGGTTTTAAATCCCAAAATTTAGGTTTTTTTATTTTGTTGATCTTCTCGCTTTGATATCTCAAACATATGGTTTATTTACTCCATTGAATCTATATGTGTGGTTAAATTGAAGTCTCCATGGTTCATTATTGCTAGGGTTTGCATATTTGCCCTAATTCCCCTTAATATGCTAATAATTGTTTGGAGGTGTTGTGAGGATTGTTTGGGGTTAATTTTCATGTATGTTAGAGCCCTAGGATGATGGTGTTGGTATATGAAATATTGGATTTAAAGGATTTAAATTGAGTCTTGATCATGTGGTTTAAATGTGTGCACGTAACATGCTCGATTAAATGCTTCAAAGAGTTTTAATGTGTATTTTGAGTCCAAAATCATATTATGAGTTGGTATATCCATGATTATGTATATGAAGATGTATGAAATCCTTAAAGCAATGTATAGCATATGTTTGGTCAAAATATGATTTAGTTGTATAACTCGACATCTAAAATGAAAAAAAGGAATTAAAAGGTGCTAGGTGACGTATTGGGGCTCGAGGTGGACAACTTGTGCATGGCGAGGAAGTATTTCAAAGGTTGAGGATTTCAAAAGCGTCTTGTAAGGTGGGGTAATTCTAAACTGTGAACACGTGTAAAGTTATAGTTATTGTTGTGCTTTGATTGTATAAGTATGAATGAGACCCTTCGGGGCAGAACAGAGATCCTTCGGGGTCGACAAAGAGATCCTTTGGGGTCGATAATAGACTCGTTAATGTCCTTCCTGGGGGATAATAAGCCTGCGGGCATCCGTACAGGGATAAAGACGTTCATTAACGGGGGCATCATGATGTTTGGACCTTACGGGGTTGAGGCTGGCCTCCACAAAGAAAAGAAGTATCCATATGTTATATTTTCACTTGTGCAATTAGCTATAACTGTTTACAGTGTTCCCTACTGAGTATGTTATTAAATACTCACCCCATTCATTTAATGAATTTTAGGTTGAGGAGTCGAGGCTCGAGTAGGAGTGTTGTGAACACAAGAGAACTCCCACAAGCTTGTGTTTATCTTTTTGCATGCTCTTCTTTTGAAAATACTCATATTATTATTATTTCATTGATCACTCTCTTTTGTTTATG
Organism: Perilla frutescens; assembly: GCA_026008535.1. Lineage (NCBI taxonomy): Eukaryota > Viridiplantae > Streptophyta > Magnoliopsida > Lamiales > Lamiaceae > Perilla > Perilla frutescens. Next base: position 43,254,714 of record BRKX01000010.1, on the reverse strand, counting down.
ATCGATGATTATTGGGGGTGAGACTAGCCCTATGTTGTAGTTATGATGTATTTAACTTGACATTATGCAAAATATTTTAAAGGCGGGTCGTTCGACCTTTGAGCCTTCTATGTGTGAAGTATGTTGTTGACCCTATATTATATATGTTAATTTATGGTGCTAGACGGGCGGGTTATGACAACCTATGAGCCCGATAGGTTAGACGATTGTATGATTGATATGTATGGGCTTATGCAATGCTTCCATTAAATGCCATGTTGTGTGACAAATTAGATCTGATAGGTTGTATGTTAAAATTGTGAAAAATTTTGTATTGGAAATTCTGATTTCATTCCTCATAATGAAACTTGACCTTAGCTTCCGCTCAATTTAAAATAAGCACACCAAAATGAGTAAGTAAATTGTATGTTAAGTGACTTGGCCAAACGGAGTAGTTTGGGGCGTTACAATAAGAAAGTAAATAATCAAATATATAATTATATGGAAATATATATGCCATAAAATGTGAGATTTGTTATTACATTTTAAATTAAATTACTTAAATATCTTCAATTTATAAAACTCTTAATTAATTGCATCTTTAATCCTATCAAGTTTAGATTAATCTTTCCCATAGAAATTAAATAAATAAATGGTTAAGATTGGTTTATAGGTTCACTACAACCCGTTTAATCCGTTGTCTATTTCAGATTTTGACCGTTGTTAATAGTGTCGTTGTCTATTGGGTCTCCAATAGACAACGGTGCAAAACTGTTGTTATTTCTTTATTAGACAACGGGGCTTATACGTTGTTAATTATTCAGACGTGTTGTTAATTGTTCATATTGCACAACGGTTTTTGGACAAAGCCGTTGTCAGATGCATTATGGTTTGATCAAATTACTACGGTTTTATCTTAAAATCGTTGTCTTTAGTTATAAAAGACAACAATTAAATTTTAAAAATTGTTGTTGTTTAGTTACCTAACCTTGAAAGACAACGGTGTATTTGAAAATTCGTTGTATTTTTTAGTTATTTTATTAGAAATAACAACATATATTATTTAAAATCGTTGTTCTTTTTAGTTATCAAATATGATAGACAACAGTTAATTAAAAATAATTGTTGTATTTTATAGTTATGTAATGAAAAAGACAACAGTTCTAATTGAAAAACCATTGTATTATATAGTTATTTAACAAAAAAGACAACAATTTCATTTTAAAAACCGTTGTATTAGTTAGTTTTTCTTTAAAACAGACAACAGTTCTTCTCTAATAAAACCATTGTCTGTTTTTAAAACCCTATATATTGCACGCATTTTTTAAATAAAATTAAAAAACATCAATGACTATTATATATATTGATTGAAATCATATGCAAAAAAAATCTAATAATTCCAAAAATATCACCATATCAAACATCACAAACTATTTAGTTACAAAGTCAAAAGAATCAGTGCTAGTTTAGGTCACTAACAAAAGAATCATTGGTAATTAAAGTATCTAATTTTGTCTAAGCTGATCACTTTGAAGCCTAACAATTCTTAGAGCAATCAAACTCCTTTCGACATTCCATAGATTCACCTGCGTTATACAAGAGATGTAGAATTGTCCAAAAATTCAATAAATAAATAAATAAATGTATAAAATATAAGAATATGGTAAGAAAGAAAGTTTCAGACAACAAATATTTTGATTCTTTAGGGTGTAAGCTGCCACTAATTAATACCAATGATAAAATGAAAATCAAAGGAACTAAGTTACTCACTTGATAGTTGTTCTTGCATACACAATGCCCACTCAGAATGTACTTCATCTATATCATCTTTGGAATACTCCCCTTTCCTGAACGATTAACAATCATGTAAATATATTAGTAAATAGCAATTTACATTACTATGACAAATGTATAAATATGTAAGCTTCTAAATTGAAGAAGGAAATATGAGTAACTTGTTACCAATGATTTTAGGGAATTAAAGTTAATTGCTCCAAACTCTTGTTCAATTTCTTTCATATAACGCATCACATAATATCCACACTATTTAGCATCAGGTTGAAATATTGGACCCTATATACAAATATATATATATATATATATATATGCCAAATGTTAGATGTTAATATAAAATGAAAGACCATTAAACAAGTATGCATACCTTTATAACTTCCCATATTGGATTCTTTTTGCCTTTCTTTCCCAAATTTGAATTGAAAATTGCTATTGCCCTGAAGAGTTTTTCAATGTAAATTATGTTTCATGTAGACTAAAACAATTATTGATTGAATAACATAGATGAGAACTTACAGATTCACAACTTGTTTCCAAGTTTCGTCACGTAGATGATGACTGATAGGGTCGGGCAAATAAACAACCTCATCGCAAGGTGCAATGACAGTAAAAATCCAATGTTCGCTAAACCATTTAAACATATAATTAAAACTCAAAATCTACATCTATGTATAATCATAAATTAAAAAATACTAGAGAATTACTAAACTCTGCTACACAAACATGATTTCAGTCAGTAACATGCACTTGTAATTAAGTTCCACAAAAAAAATTAAAAAATAGAAATTTAACAATGGTCAAGTATTAAGTTGCATTGAGGACAATTGTGAGTATTACCTAGGTAACAATGCAAAACAAGGTAAAATATTGTAATTAAAATATAATTATTAGATCAGATTTAATATTCATACTTTAGTGAACTCAACAATTTGTTATTTCGATGTGTTAAAGACATTTGAAAAGTCTGTAATTTAAGATTTTTAATAATTGAAGGAACTAAAATATAATCATAGTTTAGTAAAACTATAATAATTAACAAATATTAACAATAGCAAAAGTAATTAAATTCACCACATATATAGAACCTATATAAGTAAAGAACTGGATCACTCTAAAATAAAGATATGAATCTGTCACTTAATGTGACAATTAATTCTAGAATAATTTCTGAAGGAAAAAAACTAGTAAGATGTGAAATTGTCAATTAATGAGCAATCATAAACATCAACATATCCAACTCCTCCAGTGAACAACTCAAATCAAAATTCTCAAAACTCTTGGTTTGTTTCCATAACTAAACTCTATTACAAACAAAAGTGCTACACTTTTTCAAGATTTTTTTTTTGTATCAAATAATATAAAAAAAATTGTAACATATAACATGTAAGTCTAAGACGTGTATATTTCTTAATAAGCTCTCAAGAAAAGCATATTTGCTACAAGAAAAATATCTCATGACTAAGTGAAAGCACTAATTAGAAATAGAAATCAAGAATGTCCCTTGCCATATTAGCAAAAATCATCCACTTTCCTCAACCTGAGTTGCGAGATTTCTTTGATCTGGCAAGTGTTTCTATAGCCAAAATATTTATTTTATTTTAAAATAAGATGCAGAGTTTAGGGAGACCAAAATATTTGCATACAACTCACTTTAATTATCTACCCCAAGTTATTTATCATATATATCATCCTAGATTTTTGAAACGTATATAGTACAAGCAACAAAAATATTGAGAAACATATATCCTAGGAATAACTCATCTATCAATATGTAGCATATTAAGATAAACAAATAATTTTTATGAATTACCTTGGTCAATATAGAAAGCTCAACACGTTAAAATTTTGCATTATAATACCATATTAAGAGTTATCTAGTTTATCCAAAATGCATTATCTAAATTATATATATATATATATATATGTATAATATGAGTTATCCACTCAACCTTAGATATATCTTTTTATTAATACATGATAACTACAATTAAATTAATCTAGTATTTAACTATTCCAATAAGCTTTTTTTTTTTAGGAACAATAAGCTTATAAAATCATGAAACTCATAAATTTCTCCATCCAGAGCACACCAATCATGTTGCAAAAAGATTTAAAACTAGAAATTAAAAACAAAGCACAATAATGAAAATGGAAATTTATAAAATGCCAAAAAAACTTTAGGTGAAATCAGAAATAAAGAAGAAAAATATACATACATGATACACAGGAGGAGTTTGTAGTGGTCTCCAAGCATTGCCCCTTCTCTAAACAAATGCAAGATAAAATGTTAGCATTTTTTTTTTTTTTGTAAAACAATACCACTGTGATCTCCTAAATCAAATATGAAATTACCACATCAAAGCAATATGAAATAAACAACAAGAGTGGCATATTTATTCACACTAAAAATGATTTATGGAACTTCAATGACACATACTACCACTTCATATCCAACGTGATAGTACAACCATAAATTATTATTCTAATCATTAGATAATAATCTTTACTTGATAGAGTTCCATGATACTTCATATTTTCCCATCATTTTTTATTTATTGCAACGTAAAAATAATTACACCTTCATAATATAGGGCCGGCTAACTCATACATACATACACGTACATGTGGGATAACACTTGTTAAAAAGTGCACAAATGCAATAACCCTAGAAATACAAATATAGATATAGAGTGAATTTATGCACAAAAATCAGATCCCATAGAGTAATTAAGACAATGAAGAAAAATCTGATTTCACGACACCCATATTTTAACCACAAAATAATTAACAACTTTGAACTTTCACGGCAGTCGCATATTCCTAAGAAATTCAACTTACATTGCAACCTGGACTTGTAGAATCTATGATGGATTAAATTGTGAAGGAGGTCGGCGAGTTCTTCCTAGGCAGGTGACGAAAGCGCAAAAGAGAGAGGGACTACTTCTCTGCGACGAGTTGACGACTGCTGCTACTTCACAAGAGAGAGAAGGGTTGCTCATCGACGGTGACGACGCGGCCAACGACGCAACGGGATGTGGCAAGAGAGGCGGTGATTCATTGATTTGAGAATCGAGACTCCAGAGAGGCACTCAGTGACAACTGACCATTTGAGATTCAATTGTGATTTCTGATTTGTGAAGGTTTACGGGAGTCTGGAGTTAGAAGAGTAGGGTTTTACCTTCGTAGCTAATTAGGAGAGTATATATATGATTTACTATTGACTTAAATATACATATTCTGTTTTTAAAAAAAAAATTAAAAATTAATTCCATATGTTATCAAAAAATTAATATAGGCTTAAATTTTATAACTCAAGTTATGTAAATAATTTGTTTTGCAGTGGAATTCCAAATATTTTTTTACTCTTTTGACAATTTTTTAAAAAATTAATCATTTTTTATTATTAAAGTAAAAAGGTTTTACTGAATGAAAAGTAAACAAGGTAAATTAACAAATATTCAATTAAATAATCACGACAGTTATAAAAAACCGTTGTATATATAAACAACACATAAATACAACGTTTATAGAAACTTACGGTTGTCTAGAGAATTTCAAACATTGACAACGGTTTTCAAAACCAACGTCTATTGCAAATAATTTTATCTACAACAGTTTTGTTAACCGTCGTGTAATTACTGTTGTCTAATCTTAATAAGACAACACATATTGACAACGATTTTCTCTCAACTGTTGTCATCTGTAAACTAGAGAGTCATAAATACAACGGTTTTATCATAAACCGTTGTTAAATTAAAAAACACAACAGTTTTGAAGCAAAACCGTTGTCCTTATGGCGTTGTCTATCTATATTTTTGTAGTAGTGGTTCGAGGTTCTACAGGGAGATGTAGTTCACATTTGAACCAAAACACACACACACACATATATATGTATGTATGTATGTATGTATGTATGTATGTATGTATGTATAGGGGTGGTTATAGTGCAAACCAATCATAGTGTAAGAACTAATAACACATCTCACACATACAATCAATAACTATCTATGGCTTAGATTTGCTTAAAAGGGGTGGTGGCAATTTTGTAATATTTGATAAGTCTTCTAAGAGGAGGTATTAACATAACTTAGCTAATATTCATAAAAAAGTCGCTGACTAGTTAATAACAGTATCGCAATGCTAATGAAGCATTTACTGTCATGCTAACAAAACATTATCGTAATGCTAATGAAAGTTTTTCTCATATTGTTATCAAAAAATTAAATTCTAAAGAGATATTTATAAATTCTAATGGGATGAAATAAACCATAATTCAGATACAATAAACTCCAATGATATAAAAAATAGAATTAAATTCTAAAAATTAATTATAAACCATAATTGGATGGATAAACTATAATAGCAATATAAATATACAATATTATCATAATGGTATTGTTTTATCAGCACTTCAAATAAACTATGTTAGCATATGATAATTCATCGTTAGCATAAGGTATAAACCATAAATGGATGAAGAAAACTCCAATTAATATTCTAATTTGATGAAATAAACAATATATAATAATCAATTAGTAACTAAAACATAAAAACTAAATCATAAAAAATAATTATAAGTCCTAATCGAAATGTAATAAATCATAATAACAATATAAGTATGTGTAATACGTTTTTATTATGATAATCATTCATTAGCACAATGAATGCAATTGTTAGCATATAAAAAATGCTTCATTAGCATACGTTATCAACTTACCATAATGTTGACGAACCATTATTTAAAAGCTAACGAAAACATTTTTGCGCTGGACACGAATAAAAATGTATGTTTTTTATCTATATTTATTTGAACAAACATATCCATGACTGATCTTAAAAGATCTTTAATTCGGTATATTATTTGCGTTGATCCGATTTGAAACGAGTGAGTTATGATTGTTCAAAGTTTTTAATATTTTTTTAAAAAAGTGATAACATCAACTTTTTTATGAGGATTTGACAATTATACCCCCGCCTCCTTCTTTTTTGCCATGACTTTGACATTTAATCTCAGTCATTAGATCATCTAGGTGGACGGTATAAGATGAGTTCCTAGTTCCTACACCAGAAAAGGGTGTATTTTTTATCCCTATGGTGTAAATTATAGATTGATCCTATCCATTAAAATTGTTAGATGGATGGTTTGGATCTATTTTCATTTAATTATTTTTTATATTTATTTTATGTATAAAAGGTTGTAATTGCCCATTATAAGTTTAATAAGATCTTTTAATAGCTTAGAAACCCTTAATTGCATTTTTTTTATTATGTACGTTTGCAATTTTGTAACGGTTTTTCAATTTTATAATTTTCTATTAAATGTTTGATATTTTTGTAATAAAAAGTTTTCAATTAACCATTTTCAACACCCATGAATTTAATATAGTATGGATATCTCTCTCTAAATGATGGAGAAATCAATTAAATCAAGATCAATATTATTACATAGTTATCTTTTAATTATTTTATTTTTATTTCAACATTAATTATTTTATTTTATTACGTAAGTTTATGTAGTATATATTAAATTTTAGTTTTGATTCTCGGTTAGTAAAATATTTTAATAGCAATGAATTAATATATTTTAACAATATCAAAACAACAAATTTGCATGTCCCATACTTGGTTAATACAAAATATTAAACTATTAAATTATAAGCTTCTTAGATAACAAAAGAAGCATCATCATATAACATAGTAAAACACTTGTTAATCTCTTGTTTATTAAAGCATTATAAAATAAGAAAAAAAAAACACTATGAAGTTTAAAAATAACTTAACAATTTACCTAAATATACACTAAATAGTAAGACACTTGCTAATCGTATGATAAAACATTATAAAATAAGAGAAAAGACATTATGAAGTTTAAAAATAACTTAACAATTTACCTAAACATAAGCTAATCAAATTAAAAAAAATTACAAAATAGTATAAAAAACATCTAATGCATAAAAATAACATAATAATATAGTATGACACTAAATATTTTTTACAAATCTTATAGCACAATTAATATATTATTATTTATACTCTTCCACACATTATTAATAATAAGCATTAATATTTTCTATATACAAATAAATTAAATATAACGTTTTTGAATTTCTAATAAAATATTTTTAATACTAAGGAACTAATATATATTTTAACAATATCAGAACAATAAATTTGCATGTTCCATATATACTTGGTGAATACAAAAAATATTAGACTACTAAATTATATCCAACTTGGATAACAAAAGAAACGTCATCGTATAACATAGTACACATTAATTGTATATTAAAACATTATAAAAACAGAAAAAAGTATTATGAAGTTTAAAAATAACTTAACAATTTATGTTGACATCAAACAACCTAAACATACACTAGTCAAACAAAAAAAATCATTACAAAATAGTATAAAAAACATCTAGTGCATAAAAATAATATAGCAATATATTATGACATTAAATATTTTCAAGTGAGTATGCTTAATTTATTGGTTTTGATGCTTTAATAAATTATTATGTTAGGTTATTGTATATTTATTTTTTTAATATAAAAGTTTTTTTTTTCTTTTTATTAATGCTTTTTTTTGTCCTTGGTAATGCATAATTAAACTTAGTTTGAATTTTTAGTTCGAAATATTTCAGTTATTTATTCGAGCATATTATTAATTCTTTTTTATGTGTGTTTGAAAGCATAGTTTATCGTCATTTTAATTCAGTTATTTAGATCCTTAATTTGTAGTTTTATGGATTACATGGATTAAAAAAATAGTAAGATTTTTTTTGGAATACATTAAATTCAGTATTAAATTTGATCATTATATTGATGGTTTTTTTTTTTGTTCATGCAATGCTTAATTTTTGTTCATGAATTCTAGGGAATGCACGCATATAGAATTCACGATTTCAATTAATATACTAAACCAAATTTAATTCCTAAATCTGCAGGAGAATCACTAATGTATCTAGTCCCTCTCTCTCGAGTAAGTTCTAGACGTAGATTAAACACCAAAATTCATCTCTCGATCTCAGTTTGTTGTTTAACTCCAAATAATCCTAAGATTTATTCTCCTCACAATTACCTACCAATCTCTCGATCTAGCAAGTTCGTGTTATGCATTCTTAATTTGTCAATTAATTAACCTCTCTCGAGTGATAAATAATTAACTACACATGTGCATTTGATGGCCAAACAAATTCACAAGACAAATAATCTAAAGAAGCATAAGCAGATGAAGGAATGGAACAATAATATTAACTGAAATCACAAATATCCATAATTGTGCAAAATCCTAGAATCTCTAATTGTTTAGCCCCTCATAATCGAGTTACAATCAAAGGAAAATAACAAGACAATCAAAGCTAACATGATAAATATAAACTAGAAATTGTAAATGCAACTTATGCCGAGTTGAATCTTCAATCTCAGTTGATCTCTGTCGTTCTTCCGCCTTTTCTCTGTTTTCTGTGCTCTTTAATAGGGTAAAAAGTTCATCCAAAAATCATTCAAAGAAGAGCCTTATATAGCTGGGGAAATACAGAGTCCAAATAAGGAAAGACACTAATTTTTCAGAAACAGGCGGCACGGTCCGTGTCCCAGGACAAAACACGCTAATGTTGGCTCGGCAAGGGGCACGAACCGTGCCATAGGGAGCACAGGCCGTACCCGATGTACCATGGCTTCAAATGACTCATTTCTTCATGGCACTGTCCGTGCTGTCAGCAGCACGGTCCGTGCCCTTTGCAGCCTCCCGATACGCTTCACCGTTTTGCTCCGTTCTCACTTGTTTCTTGTCCGATTAACCTGATTCAAGTTGCAGTGTAATACTCACTCGATTCTCTATATTTTTAGGTTCTTTTCAAGCTCAATTGAGTCTCATAAAATAAATGACATCAAATCCCTTCAAAATGAACAAACACGTGACACTGCATAAAATATGGAAAACTATGTACAACTTCTCGACCAATGCAGGTAATGCTCATCAAATACCAGCTAAATGACCCTCAAAAGACATGAAAATCATGGGTTTATCAGTTAGCTAGAGTGATAGCCTAAAGTCAGCCTGTGAACATACAAGACATTCCGTTGTGCTACTTGAAGTGAAGATTCAAGATCAACAATGATCATTGCAATGTGCATGAACATCTGCATGAATACCTGAAGTGAAAGATTGAGATCAACAATGTTCTTTGCAACGTTTGTGAACGTTGGTATGAACATCACTTGTCTAGATTGTTCTTCCAAGATCAATGAAGTTGTTCGAAGTTTCCAACCCAGAAGAGATTCAAAGATCAATCTAGAAACTGTCTTATCCAACTTGAAGAGATCGAGATTGAAGTCAAAGGCAGAGCTCTAAAGATTGAAGAATTCCTAACATGGATCATCCCAGGTCTCGATTTCAATAAGGAAAGTTTCCTTATTTGTTTCTGATTCAGATTAAGACATTTGTTTCCTTGTTAAGGCTGTATTTCTCATCTATATATAAATAAGTTTGGGATAAAGACATATTAGAAGAACATCTAATAGAAAATTTACATCAATTATTTCAAGAGCTCTAACTGTTTTGAGCCACTTAGTTTCGGTTGTGTTTTAGATTAGAGTTTAGTGTTCTAATCATTGTGTATTGAAACTTTTTCTCATACATTGTTGAAAGGAATCTTAGGAGAGATTTCTTACTAGAACTGGATAGGTTAGACATCTAGGTTGTGAGGGGTCTCACAATTCAATTCAATGAAAGAGGGTGTACGGATAGAAAGTGTTTCGAGTGATGGAAGTCAGTTACGTGTAATAGCCTTAATAAACGTGACACCAGAGCAATGAATTATTTTTCACGGACTTGATAAGTCCCAGTATTACATTAATATCCATGTATTTATAATACCATGTATCTAGATCGAGGCACAATTACATTAATACCCATGTATTTATAATACCATGTGTTGGGAAAAACTTTCAAGGATAACTCAACTGATGGTTTTGATGAAATGTCAAAACATGTGGAAAACTTCTATAAAAAATTACAAGAATTACAGGCTGTAAATTAACTCTATGACCAAAATAAAGGCTCCCAAATTAGCTCAGCTGAAGCAAAAGTCAATCGCTTTGGAGCATGGTCAACCAGCTGGAAAGGATGCACCAAGCAGTCATGAACTAACCAATCAAAGTTGAAGACTAGAAAGCATCCAACAGATAAGCAACTATCAGGTTAGTTGAAAGCTAAGAAAAACTGATAGACATAGCTAGCTTGAAAGCTCAAGTAAGACCAAACTGAACTGATCAACTAAATAGTTAAGTTCAGTCAACTGGGAGAAGAACTCAGAGGAAGCAGCCAACTGAAGCTTTAGTCAAAGCTAAGCTTTCAAGAAGCCAACTGGAGTCCAAAACTGAAGCTTTAATCAAAGTTAAGTTGTCGGAGTTCAGAGCTGAAAGCCAATGCAGCTGAGGACCTGCCAACTAAAGTCCAGAACTAAAAGCCGAGCAACTGATACCTGCCAAGTAGTTATTCAAGATCCTGAAAAGAGATCTCGGAGCAGGGTTCATTAAATCAGACAATGACTAGTTCAAACAAGCTTCAACGGCTACAAAAATTCAACTACCATTGATGGATCAACTGAACTAATGATCGGTGCAACTTAACGGTCACAAAGATCACTCATCTATATTAGAAGAGTGAATCTCATTTTAAACAAGACTTTCGCCAATATAACTCTTGCTATATTGCAGATATTGAGCTTTCTCTTTCCCTCTCCAGCTCAAAGCTTAAACATCATCACAAGTTGCGAAAAGTCCCAACTGAGAAGAAGTTCTTCAAAGAACTAACCAAACAACTAGCTGTTGAAGAATCCAACCAGAGCCAAGCTTCTCAGTTCAAGTGATTCAATGATCAACTACTCAACTTAGCTTAAGGAGCATTCAAAGTTGATAATAGTTTCTAGACTGCATTCTTGAAGATCAAAAGAGATATAAAATCTTGTAAAGACGGACAATAGCACCTAAAGTCCTAGCAAGCAGTTGGGAGCGGTAAGTGTGAGCTAGCGACCATCACCAGCTGAGGAAGGACGTACCGACGGGTCCATTTTTCTGGGACAGCACCGGTTAAAAAGGAGGCCGCGCTCAAGTGAAGGGTGCCATTTTCAGGTTCAATAGTTTATCTTCACTGTGTAACCATAATAAAGAAACTTTACACTTACATAGTGGATTGCCCTTTTAAGTAAGGAAGAGAGAACGTAGAAACTGAGCTTCGAACCTCTATAAATCTCTTGTGTGTTATACTTACTGTTGAGCTTTTACATACACACAACTGCACACAACCTCACACAAACTGCACTATTAAGCTAAGCTTTCCATCTCAACTGTTAAAGTGCAGTGATAAGTTTTGAAAGTGAGCCAAGGGCCCTAACTATTCTGTGCAAAAGTTCAAAGTTTTTGAGTCAGTTTATTCACTCTCCCTCTAAACTGACTTTGACTTGTCCGGGACCAACAAGTGGTATCAAAGCAGTTGATTCTAAAGATCAGCCGTTTCTGCGGATCAACTGAATCAGATCTACTTATCTGTGCTAAAATTTTCAGCTATGAGAAACCATAAGCTACCTCTTTTTTCAGTTGAGAATTATGATAATTGGAGTAGGAGGATGAAGGCCCATCTATGCTTAAATCTTGAAAATATGTGGGAAGTCATTGAAGATGGTCCAATTAACATAATGATGGACAATGAAGCCCACATCATTGATGGTAATCCACCAGCAAGGAACCTGAAGCCAACTCATCTTTTCACGAATAAAGAGAAGAAGTTGAAGAATCTAGAGCTTGTGGCCCAAGCTACATTATTCCAAACTCTAGATGAGGATCGCATGAAGGACACGATAACTACAAAATCGCTAAGGAGATATGGGACTTGCTAGCTAATCTATGCAAAGAGTCCGAGGCCATCAAATGAAACAAACTCTAGCTGGCAGTTGACAAATATGAGTCCTTCAAGATGTAGCCAGAAGAAACCATCTCAAGCCTTGAAATAAGGTTTCTAGGCATAATTAGTGAGATGACCAATCTGGGAAGAAGTTATCCCAACTGTGAGATGAATTCAAAAATTCTAGACAATCTCACAGAAGAATGAAACATAAAAGTGATTGCTACCAAAGAATCAAGAGATTTGAATAACATCACTCTGAGAGAACTATTCGAATCTCTCAAAGCTCACGAGTATAATCTAAATCGAAAAAGAGAAGTATCTACGTCATCAACTCAAGATGCGGCCTTTTATGCAGAAATAAATCAGTTTAGAGAAGCTCGAGGAAGAAATAGCTTCAGGCCAAGAGGCTCATCAGCTAGGGAGAATCCAGGAAGCTCACTAACTGATCGAAGGAGAAAAACAACTGAAAAGAAAGAGATCCTGAATGAAGGTATTAATGATCAAATCCAGTCAATTACAAGATTGTTGGAAAGGCTGAAGAAAGTCATAGATCAACAATCAGCTCTGCCTCAAGCTGACGAAACTGCAAAAGGAGAAAGAAGCCAGCAGTTAGCGGAACGATCAACTGAACAGCTCAGAGTGGCCAACCAAAGCATAGAAGAATACTTCCACTGACCACTGCCACAAATAAGGACATTACAGATATGAGTGTCCAGAGCTTCCTGAAGACAAAAAGGCCAAAGTGAGGAGAAGCTTCTTCAAAAGGAAAGCTATGATCGCAAACTCCGAGAATGCCATGCTGGATGATTCAGACTACCCATCTGGAATCAACTTTGATGATTACAGCTCAGATGACAAAGCTCTAGTTTTCCTCATGGCCGACAATGAAGAAGAGGTTATTACAACTGATTCTATAACCTCATTTTATCACATACATGAAGCTTCTATTTCTAGAAATGAACTGGATAAACAGTTAAGAATTCTAGAAGATCAATTAACGTCTATATCATGTATGCATGTCGAACTGAAAAATGCAGATATGATGAACTTAGAGATAAGGTTAAAGAACTGAGCATTGATTATGAGAGAATGAAACTTCTTGAAGCTCAGTTAACTGAATTTGATAAGTTAGAGCTGAGAAATGTTGAACTAGAAGCTGAGAATGAAAAGCTTAAGCTAGAGATCCTTGAAAAAGAAGAAGTAACCCTGAAGTTCAAGAAGGGATCTCAGAATTTTGATGAAATCTTGAGTTATCAGAGAGTTAAAGCTGGCAGTCCAGGGCTAGGGTACACCAAGTTTACTACAACTGAAAAAGGAAAGGCAGTTGCCCAAAGCTGTGACAAGAGAATCCTGAAAGGATTCACAAGGTCAGCTCAATCACCATCAGCTGAGGTATCAAAAGGGAAAGGAATTTTGATAACTCATCAAGCTCAGCCCAAGTGACTCAGCCATTCTTCTCAGCCGAGGCCACCAGCTCACAGACATTCAGTTTACCAAAGGCCTCCAGCTCAGACAAAACTACCAGTTCAACACAAACCAACCTATCAGACCAGCCCATTAGTTCGGTCTAAACCATTTAGTTCATTCAAGGCTAACTTTTCAGAAAAGGCCATCAGTTCAAACCAGGCCATCAGCTTAGTTGACACCTACAACTTCCTCAAAGCAAGCATATCATCAAAGGCCTCTTGTACCCCAATCTGGAAGATTTGTTGATCCCAGAAGAAATGTGCATACCAGACTATATTATGCACGTCAGCAGAGTCAACTCCCCTTGGAGAAATTCACTCCAAGCAACTTTGTAACCCAGTATAATGAGTACTTGGATTCAAGGGATGAACCAAGCATCAATTCTTTCTATAACTGGTTTACAAACTGGCCATATCATAAAGGCCAAAGAGCTCAAAATCAGAAGGCCAAAAGAAACTGGCCAGAGCAAAGAGCATCAAGGTCTCAAGATGAGAGGATATTAGTTGAAGTATTTTATCCTAACACTCATCGCAGGTATCGATCAACGGACTCAACTTACAACCGAAGAGTTATGAGAAGTCCAAAGTTAATCAAAAGATCAAACTCTGAAGGATCCTTGAATCATGAAAAGCCAAAAGTTTGGCGAATATGGATCCCTAAAAAATGATTAACCATCCAAGACCCGATATTATGCGGGTACCTAAAAACTGATCTTTTTTTTGCAGGAAAAGAGCATCCTATCCAAGAAAAGGGCCAAAGACACATGTTATTTGGATAGCGGGTGCTCCAATCATATAATCGGAGACAAAAGTGATCTCAACAATTATAAAGAAGTTAAAGGTCCTCCAGTCACATTTGGAGACAACTCAAAGAACCGAATCATTGGAGAAAGGTTCGTAGTCAAAGGAAAAGTTGTCATCAATGGAGTCTCATATATAGAAGGATTGAAGCACAAGCTGGTAAGCATCAGCCAGCTTTGTAATGGTTATTCAGTCAACTTCAGCAACAGCTCTTCTGATATTCAAGACAAGTTAACTGGAGCCATACTTCTAACTGGCAACGAAGAGGCAACATGTACATTGTTGACCGGTCAACCGGCTACTCAGAAGCTTGCTTCCTCTCAAAAAGATCAACTAAAGCAAGCTGTCTATGGCATCGACGGCTGAATCACCTCAACTTCAAAGTTATGAACTATCTAGCCAAGAAAGAGTTGGTTGAGGGGCTTCTCAAGGAAATCTACAAGAAAACTAGATTTTGCGGACCATGCCAAAAAGGAAAGCAAGTAAAGTCATCATTCAAAAATAAGAGTCACCCTCCAGGAACAACTGAAATCCTACAGCTGCTACAAACAGATCTATTTGGACCAGTGAAGCCACGAACCCCCAGAGGTAAAACGTTTACTCTTGTAGTAGTTGATGACTACTCAAGATATACTTGGGTAGAGTTCCTAAGGAGCAAAGATGAAACTTTTGCCAAGCTATCAACATTAATCATAAGCTACAAACTGAGAAAAGAAAATCAGTTCAAAGGATACGATCCGATAATGGAACTGAATTCGTCAATCAGCAACTGATCAACTTTCTGAGTGAATTATGAATCACTCATGAACACTCAGCTGCAAGAACACCTCAATAGAACGACGTAGCTGAACAGCAAAATCGCACACTCAAAGAGACAGCTCGAGCAATGGTAGCTGATGCCAACATAGTTGAAAGCTATTAGGCCGAAGCAGTCAACACAGCTTGCCACACTCAAAACCGAAGTGCCATCATCACTATACATGATAAAACACCCTACGAACTGTACAAGGGTCATAAGCCTTCTATCTCATACTTTAAAGTATTTGGTGGCAAATGTTACATTCACAACAATGGCAAGACTCAACTGAAAGCTTTCAGTGCCAAAGCTGATGAGTGAATCTTTCTTGGTTATAATTCCCCTCACTCACAAGCTTACAGAGTATTCGACAAAAGAACCTTTGTTATGGAAGTAACTTGTCATGTGGTGTTTGATGAGTTTATTAATGATTACATGAACAAAGAATTAAATGATACATCAGTTCAAGTACTACCTAGTGAAATTAAAAACCCACAGGACTATATTGATCACATTGTCCCAGAGCATTTTGAAGCTTCACTAGAGGATAGTAATGAAACTGGCTCTAGACTAGCTGAAGGCAATATGGTCAATGACGACACAAACCGTGCTGAGATCACAAACCCCACAACTGAAGCAGGGGGAAGAACTGATGAAGTTGATGAGCAAACTAGAGACAAGGCAGTAGCTAATGTCAACATTGATGGACCAGCTGAAGGCACAGCTAAAGCCAACCTGCCTAAATAGCTCCGAAGCTATCTAGCTCATAAGATTGTCGGTGATCCAAGAAGCCGAGTTCAAACTAGAGGATCAACTGAGCATTCATTATTCACATGCTTCATCTTGTAAACTGAACTGGCCAACATCAAGGAAGCTCTTGAAGATTCAGACTGGATCATAGCGATGCAAGAGGAGCTGAACTAATTCACAAGAAATGACGTATGGTTTCTTGTCGAAAGGTTATAAGCCCAAAAAGTCATCGGTACAAAATAAGTTTTTTGCAACAAGCTGGACGAACACGGCATGATCACCAGAAACAAGGTAAGACTGGTAGCCAAGGGATACTCTCAAAGCAAAGGGATTGACTTTGATGAGACATTTTCACTAGTTGCAAGATTAGAAGCTATCAGACTGTTCCTCATCTAAGAAGTTTACAACAACTTCATAGTGTACCAAATGGATGTCAAAAGTACATTCTTGCAAGGGATGCTCAAGGAGGATGTTTATATCGAGCAACCTCCAGGCTTTGAAATTGGAGATCAAGTCTACAAGCTGAAGAAAGCTCTATATGGATTAAAGCAAGCTCCAAAAGTCTGGTCTGAAACCCTCACAACATTCTTGCTGAAGAATGGGTTTCAAAAAAGAGTAATTGATCACACTCTATTCAGAATAGAACGATCAATTGAGATCTTAATGGTTCAAATATATGCGGACGACATAATTTTTAGATCAAAGAGTAAATATCTCTACACTCGGTTCACTCAACTGATGCAAAGCGAATTTGAGATGAGCATGATGGGAGAAATGACTTTCTTCCTAGGACTCCAAGTAAAGTAGCTAGAAGACGGAATCTTCATCAGCCTAGTCAAGAAATTTTGAACCAATAAATGAAAAACTCTCAAGATTCCAATGAACACAGCAGTTCAGCTGACTCTTGATGAAGAAGGAGAATCAGTCTGCCAGACATTCTACAAAGGAATCATTGGCTCCCTTCTCTATCTAACAGCCAACCGACCAGATATCTCCTACTCAGTCGGGATGTGCGCTCAGTTCCAAGCCAATCTGAAGAAAAGCTATCTCGAAGCAGCTAAGAGGATTATGAAGTACCTTAAAGGAACCATAAATCTTAGACTATGATATCCTAGAGATGATAGCTTGAGTCTAATTAGCTATTCAGACACAGACTTCGGAGGATGCAAGATCGATAGAAAAAGCACCAGTGGAACATTTTAGTTTCTTGGGAACAAACTGATATCCTGCTTTAGCAAGAAGTAGTACTCAATTGCCACATCAATAACTGAAGCAGAATATGTAGCTGCTAGAAGCTGTTGTGCTCAAATTCTCTGGATGAAGTAACAGTTGAAGGATTACAAAGTTGAAACTAAAGAAGTGCCTATATATTGTGATAACAATAGTGCTATTGAAATATCTCAAAATCCAGTATTGCACTCAAGGACAAAGCACATTGATATAAGGCATCACTTCATCAGAGATCACATTGAAAAGAAAGACATATGTATCAAGTATGTCAACACAGAGAATCAGATAGCTGATATCTTCACCAAGCCACTGCCAGAAGCTAAATTTGTGGAGTTATGCATCCAATTGGGATTGCTTGAAATAGCTTCTAAGGAGGATGGTGAACAACTGAGTGAAGAAGTGAAGAAAAACAGTCCAGCTGAAGTTAATAACTGAATCAAAATGACATCAATTTACTAAGCTATGAAGCTTAAACTGATAAGCCAAATCAGATCTGAAGAAATTGATGGAGTCTAAAATTAAAAACTGGAGAAAAGAAGAGTCAACTGATCATTGAAGGAATTGGTTTTCAACCAGTAATGACCAACTGATGAGAGCAGTTGAACCAAATTAAGAGCTGACTGAAGAAGACAAAGCTTCAGCCGAGGGAAGTAGCTGAAAAGCAAATGAGGAGCAAAGCTAAGAGAATGAAGCTCCAGCTATGAAAAGTAGAGAGACAAAGCTGAAAGCAGTTCAGCTAAAATTGATCAGTCCAAGCTTAGAAGACCATCAGTTCAAGATGAATACCATCAGTTCAAACTGAAAGGTATTAGTTGATGAAGCCTACTGATGACGATAACAAGCTCAGAGCTCAAGATGAATGCCATCAGTTCAAACTGAAAGCTATCAGTTGATGAAAACTGATGACGTCAGCAAGCAGAGGCGGTCAAGCTGAATCCGAAAAGAGAATCGAATAAGCTTGAATTTAATACAGGAACGGTAACAATGATGTGTCAAAAATATGACCATTAGACCCACATTCTCTCTCCTCATCAATTCCTCAACAGATCAATTTTGAGCAAAATTGAAGTGACTTTTCAGCCACCTCTTCAGCATCAGTTTGTTGAAACCGTTTGATACAACAAAAATCAAATTCCTCTAACCGTTAGATTGAAATTATCTTAGATTATAAATAGATCAGCTGAATTCTCAAAATTACTTTTACTATTCTCTACCAACTCTCTGTCTCTCAAAGCCTTATCTCTCAAAAGCCAAAGTTTCGACTTCTCATAAACTCTCTTCTCAAAAAGCTTCGTAGTCAGAACCATGGCCCAAAACCTAATTCGTCGTGTTCGCAGAGAATTCAACTTCCGGTTAATCGGAGAAGATTCCTCCATCTTCTGCGAAAAGCTTTTGAAAGATAGATTCTTTGACCCAGTCACTTTCTCTGAAATCTATGAAAACTCAGAGCTTAGCGGAGAAATTATTGCTAAGCTATACGATGCCAAGCTGCAAACATTCTTTGAAGTTGCACCTTCTCGTGTCTATCCTGAAACTGTAGCTGAGTTCTACCTCAACTCAAATGGCTTTGATAATCTAGATGCCATTATCACCAAAGTATGGGGACACACGTTTACTGTGATGGCTGAGTCACTCGGAGAGATGTTCAAGCTGCCAATCAAAGGCATAAATCTTGAAGAAATAAGACCTGAGTATGAGAGAGCGCACAATCACTGGAAGAAGGAAGACACAACTGCTAAATACAAGAATAATCATCTCATCTCTCTCTTCAAGGAAGAGTTCCAGGTACTGGGATCAATAGCTTCGAAGATAGTTGTTGGAACAATTGGGAGCTTATCAGAAATGCCAGAGCCCAAATACTAAGTTTGTGCAAGAGTAATGAATCAACTGAACATAAACTGGGCGAAGTTCTTCTTTTTAGTCAACTGAAAATGTTTGTTGACATCTGGGAGAGGAAAGGAAATGACGAGAACTTTCCTCAGGGAATGTGTTATCTTCATCGAATCAGCATCATTCTGGAAAAGCAACTTCCAGAGCTGATGAAACAAGAGACAGCCTTCACAACTGTCACCAGGCTTGATTACATCCCAAAGCCATGTGCCAAATCAATTAAAATCAAGGAGTCAACATCTCAACAAACTACAAAGTCGAACAAGAAAGCTGCTCCATAAGGAAAAGGGAAGGAAGCAGCAGCTGAAGGTCTAAGAAATATTTCTTCAGACTCTGAGGACGAAATTCCTCTATCTCAGAGATTTGGCTCACCACTGAATGTTCAGCCACTCAGAACAGTTGAAGCCAGCTCAAGCATTAAGGTAACTGAAGCTGGAACATTAGCTCAAATATCATCCAGAAGACCAAGAAGAGCCACAACAGAAACTGGCTCATCAGCTTAAGCTGAACCATTAGCAAGACAAGCAAGTCCGGACGCAGCTGAAGAAGAGACCTCAGCTCAGCAAGCTCCAACAAGGTGACCCATCATAAGATCAGCTCAGACAAAGCAGCTAGCTGATCAACTTAAGAAGAAAAGAGCCAAGCTTTCAAAGCCAAAACAAAAGAGAGCTGAAAGTCCCATTACGGACCCCTCAATACCAACAAATCTTACCGTCAAGGATCTCGCACATATTTCCATCGAGGATCTTGGACTATGTGCAAATCTAAAAGATCTTATTCCTGACCGAGGAATTCCTCACAAAGGAACCAGAGCAGATTACTTCCGGTTTACATGTCCTCTCAGGGCTCAAACTGCAGACAATATCAATGCCCACTCAAAAGGAGAAAGCATCAAGAAGTGGGCTGAGGAACAAGCAAGTCAGTACGCAGCTCAACATTTTACCGCGGAGCTGACTGGATATGAAGAGTGAAGTTACATAAACTATGTGGTCATGTTCATCATCATGTACTTGAACATCGTTGTGAACATGTAAGGTCAGAATATAAAGACTTAAACAAATGAAGAACACGAGGTTTGTAACCCTGTTCGATCAATCTGATCTACATCAGGGGGACTTATCAAGTCCGTGAGAAATAGTTTACTACTCCGTTGAATGGTTACAAAGGATATTACCCGAAGACTCCCGTCACTCGACCCCTTTCCTACCCGATTCAACTTCTTTCACTAAACTGAATTGTGAGCTCCCCTCACAGCCTAGAATCCCTCTAGTTCCCACAGAATATCTCTTCCGAGACTCCTCTAAGTGTGTATGAAAGTGAGTTTCAAACACTGACTAGAAACACAATGATCATGCGGATCAAACTTAGTCTACCCGAATACTATATGCTTCGAATGTGAAGTCTTTTGGACTTTCTACCCTTTAGTGTATTCGTAAAACTTGTGTCACCTAAACTAGTCTGATTTCCAAGCTATTTATAAACAACATATATAGCCTTAACAAGGTAATCAGAAGTCCTAATTAGACTAGGATTTAACAAGGAAACTATTTTCTTAAATAAATCGGACTTGCCTAGTTTAGATGTCTTCCTTAAATAGAACTCCTTCTTTTCTTCTTGATCTTTATTACAAACAAGGCAGCTTCTATTCTGAAATGTCCATCTTGAATCTGTAACTTCAAGTCCTTGAATCTAGCATGGCACGTCTCTTGAAAACACTCTGGACAACCATGTACATGATCATGTCTCTGAACATGATTAAGTACATGTATTGATCTTCAATCAGATTGGCAGCAGAATGTTCATAGTAATGTCCAGAACATGGTATTCGAACATGAATAACCAAAACCTTTTATGTTCTTTTGAAATTTCCATAACATCTTAAACAGATAATGTCAATTCCGAGCACCTAAGTGCAGATGGCACTAACAATGTCCCCCTTTTTCTTTATCTGATTGCAAATCAGCTCCATGTTTAAAAGAACACAATCCCTTGAACTGTAGGATCATGTACTTTGAAACATACTTGAATGTTTGGAAGAACATTATATGATTCAGCTGTTTTTCACTTTCTCATCATCTTGTACCTGCTCTGCTATATTCATTTTTTTCTTTTTATATATTTTTATCTTTTGATAGTAGTTTCAATTTTTTTAGCAGATATGAATCATAAAGGGAAGAAAATAAATATGTTCCATAATATAGCTAATGCAAGCTATTAAAGTAAAAAATATCTTGCAAAATATGATGCAAGATAAGTAGAACAGAAAACAGAAATAATAAAAAAACTTATATTGCATTACTCCCCCTATTTGCCACCGAGAAAGGCAAAGGAGTAATATTCAGAAACTACTGGGATTTGTCAGGGTCCTGTGCATCATCATTTCCTTCAGATCCTTCTTCTTCAGAACCTGATGCAGCATCATCATACTCAGTCTCTTCTCCATCATCAGCAACCTCCTCAGCCTCTTCTTCACGATCCTGCTCTGCAGTTTCCTCATGGACATCTTCTGCTTCCTTAGCTAGTTCTGCAGTCGGTGCTTGCTTTGGTGCTGGTGTAGACTTCTTCTGAGTAGCAGCTTCGGCAGTACTTGTAAGCTTGTGAAAGTTATGAACATTCTCAGGAACATCTGCAGCTGGGGAGGCAAACTCTTCTCCTAATGACAGATCAACAATCATTTCTTGGATCTTCATCTTCTAAGAAGTATGCTCAGAAATCAAACGAGCATGGAACTACAGACTTTTCTCTAAAATTTCAACATAGCACCCTTCGGAGAGGATTCTTCAACAGTGTCATCCACTCCTTTCTTGGATGATATGAACTACTTGAACTGGAGATGAAGATGAGGATCTTCTGTTTCAGGAGCAACCATGATTACCAGAGGCTTGTGAAGAGGTGTAATTTTATCCTTCTTTGAAGACACATTCTCCTTCTGTTGCTTGATGATGTTGTAGATCAATGATGGATAGCATAGTGGACCTTTAACCACTATAGACACTGCACGGTCGATGATTTTGCTAAAAACAAACTCACCATAGTTAAATTTCTTTTTAGTTCCAAGATAAAACAGAAACCTCCCTTGAGCTTGAGTCACTGTTGCCCTGTGCTTAGTTGGAAGCCAATTATGGATCAGAATTCTGAACAGGGCACCATACTTGTGAGTCAGCTTGAAGGTTGGAATAGTCTGTAGATGAGACGGCCATTTGGTGTAGATGCTCTGGGTCAGCTCCGCAGCAACCATCCCCCAGTCATCTATCTCCTTGAACTCCCCCTCAGATGTACATCCCAAAAACTCATTAATGAGATCAGGGGAAAACGGGACCATGTCGCCTCTCACAAAAGCTTTTTGGAAGTCTTCAGACTCTGGATCATCAATCTCTTTCGTAAAATTATAGTAGAATTCTGTAACAACATTAGGAACAAATTCCTGAACCTTCTATACTGTTCCCAATAACCCAGCTTGCTCCAGCAATGTATACACTCCAGTGCCAACAATGTATCTTTGTCCACCTTCTTCTCAGAGATCATTGACCTCTATAACTCAGCATGCTTAGAATAACGAAAGATGGATTGGCTAGATGTACCTGGAATACGGACAATCTTTTTGTGAGCTTTAGACTCATGTTCACTTGAATGCGAGTGAACATCTTCATGTTCATGCGTCGGCTTGGCAGCTTTATTAGCCTTTCACTTAACATACAATTTACTTACTCATTCTGGTGTGCTTATTTTAAATTGAGCGGAAGCTAAGGTCAAGTTTCATTATGAGGAATGAAATCATAATTCCCAATACAAATTTTTTCACAATTATAACATACATCCTATCAGATCTAATTTGTCACACAACATGGTATTTAATGAAAGCATTGCATAGGCCCATACATATCAATCATACAATCATCTAACCTATCGGGCTCATAGGTTGTAATAACCCGCTCATCTAGCACCATATATTAACATATATAATATAGGGTCAACACCATACTTCACACATAGAAGGCTCTAAGGTCGAACAACCCGCCTTTAAAATGTTTTGCATAATGTCAAGTTAAATGTATCATAACTACAAAATAGGGCTAGTCCCATCCTTAATAATCATTGATCATAAACAAAAAGAGTGATCAATGAATTAATAATAATATGAGTATGTTCAAAAGAAGAACATACGAAAAGATAAACACAAGCTTGTGGGGGTTCTCTTGTGTTCACAACGCTCCTACTCAGGCCTCAACTCCTCAACCTGAAATTCATTAAATGAATGAGGTGAGTATTTAACAACATACTCAGTGGGGAACACTGTAAATGGTTATAGCTAATTGCACTAGTGAAAATATAACATATGGATACTTCTTTTCTTTGTGGAGACTAGCCTCAACCCCATAGGGCCCAAAAATCATGATGCCCCCGTTAATGAACGTCTTTATCCCTGTAGGGATGCCCACAGGCTTATTATCCCCCATGGATGACATTAACGAGTCTATTATCGATCCCAAAGGACCTCTTTGTCAACCCCGAAGGATCTCTTTATTGACGCTGAAGGATCTTTTTCTTTTCACCGGTCCGAAGACCCTTCATACTTATACAATCAAAGCACAACAATAACTATAACTTTACACGTGTTCACAGTTTAGAGTTACCCACCTTATGAGACGCTTTCAAATCTTTTCAACCTTTGAAATACTTCCTCGCCGTGCACAAATTGTCCACCTCGAACCACAACACGCCCCCTAGCACCTTTTAATTCTCTTTTCATTTTAGATGTCGAGTTATTCAATTAAATCACAGTTTAACCAAACACAAGCTATACTTTGCTTTAAGGTCTTCATACATATCCATATATACAATCATGGATATACAAACTCATAACATGATCTTGGACTCAAAATACACATTAAAACTCTTTGAAGCATTTAATCGAACACATTACGTGCACCCATGTGTGCCAGATATCAGGTCTATCTTAAGGAGAGTCACATGAAGGCTGTTAAGAACATCATCAAGTACATCAATGGACCTGCTGATTATGGTTTTTGGTATACATCAGATACAAATGCAAGTATTACTGAATATTGTGATACTGATTGGGCTAGATCTCTAGATGACAGAAAAAGCACTTCAAGTGCTTGTTTCTTTTTAGGAAACAATGTTATTTCCTGGTTCAGTAAGAAGCAGAACTGCATATCCCTATCCACAGCAGAAGCAGAATACATTATAGCAGGGAGCAGCTCTACTCAGATCATCTGGATGATGCAGATGATGAAAGACTATGAAGTTAGTCATGATACTCCAATACTGTACTGTGATAATATAAGTGCTATCAACATTTTAAAGAATCCAGTGCAACATTCGAGGAACAAACATATAGACATCAGACATCACTTCATCAGAGAGCTGGTTGAAGAAGAAGTGTTAAAAATTGAACACATGAAGACAAAAGATCACTTCGCTAATTTTTTCACCAAGGGATTGGATACAACTCGATTTGAGAAACTCAGAGCATCCCTTGGGGTGTGCTTGGTTCAGTAAAATCAAGAAGAAGTATATTAGTGTGATTATTTCACACTCAGCAGGAAAGAACCATTGCTGCACAAAGCGACTGAACATTCCCATAAATGTTCATACAGATGTACATGTTCATGATTCAAACCCTGAGTACATCTTTGTTAATGGCTAGTTCTGACGTGCTATGGTGATCTCTGATTTTCCAAGATTTTCTTCCAATTTCTTAGTCTAACGGAAACCTGAGAACGGAATACTCTCTTATATATATGTTTAGCCGTTTCGAGAGACCGTTTACTTTTCAAATTTTCTAAAATCAAAATACCCTTCTCCCTCTCGATAAATCCTCTACCTATTCTGAGTCTATTCCATTGTTAGTTGATTAATTCTTTTGCTATTTTATTTTTTCATATACCCATACACTTTCAATGGCTCCAAAAAGAAAGCTCGTTTGTCCCAAAAAATTCGTAAAACCCAGGTTAAGGTATGGAAAGGTTACATATTCCAAACCTTAAGATTAGTTTTATGAAGAAGACGAGTTTGACAGGCAGGTTCGTGGATAATCAACCTACAAGAAGCATGTTCAGAGGGCACTTCGTGATGAATCTTCTAGCAAAGATACAGAGGAACTGATTGAAACGTTCTATGAAGATGAATAAGTAGAAGATCCAGAAGAACAAGAAATTGCTTCTTCTGCAAAGAAAACAAAGACCCAGAGTCTTTCAATTGATGATCTGTTGAAGGAAGCTGCGAAGTCCTACGATGTCAATAGAAAGAAGGCAAGAACAAAGGGAACTGTGGTCAAGAAATTTAAGAAGACTATAGCCCCTTCATCAAAGAAGATCGTCACAGCACCTGCTACCCAAGCCCTTCAGAAAGAGAAGGGATTTGCTGGTGATGATCATATTGAGCCTTCAGATGTACCTGAACATGTTGAGGCACATGTTTCAAAGAAAAGCCCTGCTACTACATCTACTGCAGCTGATATTGTTCTAAAATCACCTGTGCACACCTCTACTACAGAAGGTAATGATGAAGATAGGGAAGATGACATTCCCATAAGCATGAAGATGAAAGCTATAGTTGCTGCTCTTGCCAAATGAAAGAAGAAAGTTATTCGCAGACCATTAGTTGCTGATCCAGCAGAGAAGAAAGTGATTCAGAGTTCTTCCTCTGAATCCACTGAGAAGACTCCTGTTCCACAACATGAAAAGTTGTTTGCCTCTGCACAATATGATCCATTTGCTAGATCACCTGTCAAGAAGAAAACCCCCAGAAAGAAGGCCTCTATTGCTGTGGTGCAGCTGGTTCCTAGATCACCTGTGACCAGAAGTCGAGCATCTACTACTCTACCATCTACTGCTACCTCTACAAAGAAGAGGAAGGCCATTGCATCAACTGGTGTGATACCCCAACCCTTTTTGCTAAATTATAAATTATAATTTTAGTAAATGATTTTGAATTAATATTTTCTGCTAAGGAGTTTTAGGGGCTGAGTACTCATGACTGATACCATTCTCACTGCAGAATGTATCAAAATACAGGTTCTCAAAATCCTTGCCATGATCACTTCTGATTCTGATAATTTGATCATCCTTCTCAACTATGATTTTGCAGGCTAATCTTTTGAATGCTGTTAAAGCTTCACTCTTGTCTCTGAGAAAATCAACCTAGGTAAACCTTGAATAATCATCAATGCAGACGAGGACATACTTCTTTTCTCCATAGCTTTCCATAGACATAGGCCCCATTAGATCCATATGAATGAAATCCAGAATTCTCTTGGAAGTTCTATCTTGAACTTCTTTATGTTGAGATCTGGACTATTTCCCAATCTGGCATTGACCACATACTTTATCTCTGTCAATTCTGATCTGAGGTAGTCCTCTGAAAACCTCCTTACTGATGATCTTCTAGAGATTTCTGAAGTTGATGTGTCCAAGTTTTTGATGCCAGATTTCTGACTCTTCAATAGATGTTCTTTGACATGTTAAAGAACATTGTATAAGAACATATAGTTGATAACAGTTATCAGCTGATCTCTTTCCTTCCATTAATAAGTCATTGTTCTTATTCATATCTTTGCAGTTTTCTTTGGTGAAGACTACAGTCATATCATCATCACATAGTTGACTGATACTAATCAAATTAGCTTTGAGTCCATCAACTAACATAGCTTTCTTAAATTTGGGCATTCCTTCAACAGTCAGCTCTCCTTTTCCCATAATGTAGCAGCCCGGTCCCTTAGGCGGTCATTTTAAGGGGGACGGGGTGTTAGGCATAAAAGCTGAAGAAAATAGGTAGATTAATCATAAATCCAGGGGGGGTGTTTTTAGAATTAAAACTAAGTTAGTGCCTCAAGAACATAGTGTTGGTTTTGTATACTAGAAGACCTGTCTTTTGTATACATTATTCATAATGGTTTTATGATGATATAGAATGAATACAATTGCAGTCACTATTTGCATTTAAATTGTTATATTTATATGCATGTTCACTATAGTTACATTGTAGATGATATGGTGTGGGTAAACACATGGTTAAATCATATCATCGGTTCCTTGTAATGTATTAAAAGGCTCACGGTTTAGATGGCACTGAACCTGCTATCGGTACGCCGTAGAATAATCTGATAGTTAGTTTGTCTTGACTAACTGATTATTCTAATACATGGTCAAGTGTATTGAGGAGGATCTACTTAGGATTCTATTCTCTATTCTGACCTTAAATGAGAGAATAAGAATCCACAGAGTTCGGGTTCTTAACCCCTATGTGTTGGCAGACATATACGTGTAGTGTTTGCAGCTTTGATTTATCAAAGGGTGAGATTCTTTCATAAGGATCAATAATCTCGATATCTTGGGTTGTGACATTTACACTTATGATGGGTTGTGCAATATGTAGGGGCACCGTGTCCTAGTGCGCCAGTTTGATGGTGTCCCCTTGAGGAAATGCAAGTTCATGCTGAAACCCTGCAGGTGGAATTTATTCCGTGCATGAGTAAAGCTTGTGTGGTACTACTCAAGGATAAGATATTAATTAATTATAGCTGTCAGAAGCTTACATAATTAATTAATGGGCATTATATCTTAAACGCGGGGAATGGCTGGACTAAAGGAGAAAACATATTCAGAAATATGTATTAAATTGGTAGGTCAGTATTATTTCTTTAGTGGAATAAAAATAATACTTAATTTATTTAATAATATCCTAAGTTTATTGGATATTGGAAATTAAATAAATTAGCAGGCCAATTTAATATTCTTCTAGATCCGTGTTGTAGCCCAATATGACTTTAATGGACTGGAGATAGAAAAAGGGATAGAGGCCCAAACCCAGTAGGGTTGGGACACTGAAATTTCGACCACCTCCCCTATAAATAGGGAGGTGGGGGACGAAATTTTAAAAAGAATAATCATCTCCTCTTGTGTTCTCTTTATCTCCACAGATTCCATACCGATCTAGTAGATTTCAGCCCACCCTGAAACTAGATTCAGTCCGGGAATACAACAGAAGATCAAGGAGTGGAATATCACTGTCGGGTGCCAATCATCATCATACACAACAACAAGATTAGACCTTTAATCTTGTCCTCCACCCGTCGTTTAATTTGCAAGTCATTTTTCGATTCTATGTTTCCGCTTTAGTAGAATCGTTTAAACCGGATTTGCATGTTAATTAAACTCGGTTAATTAAAACATACGAGATGCATGAATTTATGATCTACATGACATTAGGATTAATAAACATCCAATTAGATCCTGCGGTGGTTCAATTCGAAAAAACCCCAACAACTAGTATCAGAGCGGGTTTTGGCACTGTTATAGATTTAATCCTAAGATATT
This sequence comes from Perilla frutescens, assembly GCA_026008535.1. Classification (NCBI taxonomy): domain Eukaryota; kingdom Viridiplantae; phylum Streptophyta; class Magnoliopsida; order Lamiales; family Lamiaceae; genus Perilla; species Perilla frutescens. Next base: position 43,225,762 of record BRKX01000010.1, on the reverse strand, counting down.
TTCAAAATTCATGTATAAATTTGTAGATGAATTTTATGTCTTTAAAATTTTCAGATTTATTTGATCATGAATTTCATGTTTAATAGATTCAAATTCGGATGTAATTTTGATGTATATTGAAAATTCGAATTTGTGGAAATCTATGTAATTTTCGGCCATGGTATTATTTGATTTGGAATAGAATTTTGATATATCAAAATTTCCAGATTTAATAAGGTGATTGTTCGAAAATTTGAGCATCAAAATTTTTGAAAATTTGATGTCTCAAGTTCCCTAATTTTTGTATTTAAAATTTTCGACACTATGTATTAAATTTGGATGGATTTTTAATCAACATTAAAATTTCCAGATTTAATTCTAGTGTGGTTCGAATATCATGGTGATTAGAATTGGATTTGGTGATTTTTGATGTATATCGAAGATTACCTAATTCTAATCTAGATAAGTTTGAAATTAGAATTTTAAATTTGGTTTTTTTTGAAGTGGATCAAAATTTCCAGATTTATAATCCTTGAAAATTTCGAAACCTAGCTATATTATTTGGAATAGTTTTTGGATTAATGTCAAAATTTCCAAATGTGAAATATAGAGGTAATTTTCGAATTTGTTAAATTAATTTGGAGAAAATTTTAATGAAAATTAAAATTCCAGATTTATTTAATGATGCTTTCGAAAATTATGGATGTTGGTGAAGATTTGATATTATTTGATGTATATCTTAATTTGCATAATTTTAATCTAGATAGATTTGAAAATAGAATATTAAATTTGGAAGAATTTGAAGTGGGTCAAATTTCTAAATTTATTATTTGGTAATTTTCGAAATTTATTGATTAAAATTTGGATAAGGTGATTTTGGATATATACAAATAATTATCAAAATCCAATTGGATAAGATTTTAAATTTGGATAAGTTTTGGAAGATTTTGGATTGGAATCAAATCTCCAAACCTTATCCTTGAAGATTTAGATTCTTATGGATAATATTTGGATTAGATTTTTGATTTATATCAATATATCCCATTATTATTTAATTAGGGTGGTTAGAAAATATTAAATAAATTTGGTGGATAATTATAAATAATTTTCAGATTTATTTTAAGATATATTTTCGAATTTTAACAAGATTTAAATTGGTGGATAATTATTTTAATTTCTAATTTTTATCTTGTGGATAATATCGAATTAATTAATTTAATTAATTGTAAAATTCGAATATTATTTAATATGTCATGTTTGGATATCATATGTTATTTTATGCTAATCATGTAATTATGATTGTTGGATTTGTAGACTGACTTGTTTGCAGGGTTACCGACTATCATGGCTCCTTAATTATGTTATGTATGTTTTAATTTATGTTGGATGTATGATGGGCCGTATGCCGGTTTGGCTACGTGATTTTAATCCATGAGAAAATCCATGGATTAGGTCTAGATTTTATTTTATGTTATTTTAATGTAATAGAAATAAAACTGTTAGACCAAGTCATTGAGTTGTAATTTTATTCTAGATATATTAGCTTTTTCCTCTAAGGAATAGATATTCTATATTGAATAAAGTTTGAAGATCAACTCAAAGAAGGAGAGTGGCACAGCTTAAGAAAGGAAGTATCACTGATTCACGTCCCGAAATCCTGATTGGAGCTAGGTTTTCGGCGAGGCGCAGTGATAAGGGTGGCGGCCATGCCCGAGTTTTCGGAGCTGACTTTCCAGTTTTATCTCATTCAGCAACATGAGATATAAGCCATGATAGTTGGTTTTTATTATTATTGCTTATTATGTTATTTGAAGCATGCAATGGTGTTTTATCATTTTATGTGATGTTTGCATGTTTTACAATGGGATAAAATGAAACCTCAATCTTAAATAACTAAGTGGGAGAGATTCATACCAAAGTATGTAGAAATCTCAAACGGTCTCCATTAATCTGGTTTAATTGAGATGTGATAGACATGCGAGTTGACAATAGGTCTTCCTCCATAACGGATGTGTTATATCACTGTTATCTCTAGAAATTAAACTTCTTTATCAAGATAGTTGTAGAACACTACTAGAACAAACTGACTCCTCCAACTGGAGCAGGGAGTTCGAAATAGTGGACTTGGTGCTAAGATGATAGTGTTCACACTTAGGTGTAATTTATTAATAAACGTCCACACTAACGTGGCTTATTAATTGGAAGGTTACACGATCATGGTTATTTCCGACTATTAATTTACTTGTCATAAGGAAATTTGACTAGAGGTAAATTAAAAGTGGTTTTTTACCTATTTAAAGATGAATTTTATAAACGTCCACACTAACGTGGCTTATAAGAAACATTTTTAAAATATCGGTGGATTACATATAATTTTTTGAGGTATATGATTATATGTGAGTATCCTAAAGTTTGTGACTGTACTGCATGTTTACTTTTCAGTTATTCTATATCATCATAGCACTCTCCAACCTGTCCACTATTCTCAAAGAAAACAAGTTAATCGGTGAAAATTACAATGATTGGATTCGAAACCTTAATCTTGTTCTCACTGCGGAAGGACACAAGTTCGTACTTGAAGAAGTATGTCCTCAGAAGCCAGATGAGGGTTCTGACGAAGCCCAAAAGGTTGCGTATGATAAGTGGGTTAGGTCCAATGAGGTGGCGCGCTGTTACATTCTGGCATCTATGTCGAATGTGTTGCAACATCAGCATGAACCTATGAAAATCGCTTATGATATCATGTACAACCTTAGGCAGCTCTTCGGTCATCAGAACCGCTCGGCACGCCATTTGGCGATGAAGAAACTAATGGATGCGAGAATGTCTGACTCCACACCTGTTAGGGATCACGTTCTCACGATGATGGGGTATCTGGCTGAGATCGAGACCTTGGGTGGAGAGCTAGATGGCGATTCTCAAATTGACATTGTTCTTCATAGCCTGTCCTCGAGGTTTGAGCAGTTCAGGCTGAACTTTAACATGATTAAAAGGGATGTCAGCCTGACTGAACTGCTCATGGATCTTCAGGCGGCTGAGTTACTTCAAAAAGGAAATCCGGAGGCACACCTAGCTGAAAATAAGGCGTCTTCTTCGGGTACTAAAAGGAAGAAGAAAAATGCACCCAAGAAAGCTGCAGAGGGGGTGCCTAAGGTGAAGAAGTCTAAGACTAAGATTCCTCCCGAGGAATTTAAGTCAAAGACAAAGTGTTTCAAGTGCGGCCAACCAGGTCACTGGAAGGCGGATTGTCCTAACAAGAAGAAGAAAAAGGGTACGTCTCAATCTCTCATCGTTGAAACATGTTTATCTACTTGTTCTACTCAGTCATGGGTAGTAGATACTGGAGCTACTGATCATGTTTGTATGTCTTTACAGGGGTTCCTGGCAAAAAGACAGCTGAGTGATGGAGAGATTTCAGTCTACATGGGCAATGCTACGAAAGTGGCGGCAGTTGCAGTGGGAGACGTAACCTTATCTTTTAGTAGTGATAGGATTTTAGTTTTAAAGGATTGTCTTTATGTGCCTGGTTTTAGGCGAAACATGATTTCAGTTTCTAAACTTTTTATGAATGGATATTCTGTTTCTTTTGATAACAAGGTTGTTATCTTTAGTGATAAACGTTTTATCTATTCTGGCACATTGGATGGAAATCTTTATTTACTTAATCCTATGCAAAACACTACGCAAATGCATTTACTGAATACATCGATCATAAACCCTAACAAACGAAAAGAACCTTCGGAAATGAATCAAACTTATCTTTGGCATCTTGGGCTCGGCCATATTAACCTTAAACGGATACAAAGACTAGTAAACGATGGGCCCTTGTCTTCATTGGTCCTAGAATCGTTCCCTTTGTGTGAATCCTGTTTGGAAGGTAAAATGACCAAGCGACCCTTTAAGGATAAAGGGAATAGATCTAAAGAGGTATTAGATTTGATTCACTCTGACTTATGTGGCCCTATGTCAGTTCAGGCTCGAGGAGAGTACGAGTATTTCATCACGTTCATTAATGATTACTCAAGGTATGGATACATATACCTGTTACGCCGCAAGTCAGAATCCTTTGAGACTTTCAAAGAATTCAGAGCGGAAGTGGAAAAATGTACAGGTAAAAGTATCAAATCACTACGGTCTGATCGTGGTGGTGAGTACCTCTCGAATGAATTTAGGGACTACTTAGCAGAGAATGGGATTACATCCCAGTTGACTGCGCCAGGAACGCCACAGCAGAACGGCGTGGTGGAGAGAAGGAACAGAACATTGTTAGAGATGGTTTGATCGATGATGAGCTATTCAGATCTGCCTATTTCGTTCTGGGGATATGCCCTCGAAATGGAAGCCTATATTCTAAATGTGGTTCCATCAAAATCAGTCCCATCTACGCCCACAGAACTTTGGACTGGACGAAAGCCCAGTCTTGGACATTTTCGGATTTGGCGTAGTCCAGCACATGTGCTGGATAAGGAAGCTGATAAGATGACACCACATACGGATGTTAGACTGTTTGTTGGATATCCTAAAGGAACGAAAGGTTGTTTATTTTATAGTCCTAAGGATCAGAAGATCATTGTGAGTACCAATGCTCGATTCTTAGAGGAAGACTATGTAATAAATCACAAGCCAAGAAGTGAGATAGTACTCGAGGAACTTCGAGGGGAAAATTCGAATCTGACACCAACAGTACAAGAAGAGGAACCACAATTTACTACACAACGTGTCACAGAAGTACAGGAACTGCCTCGTCGCAGTGGGAGGGTTGCACACCAACTTGACAGATTCATTGGTTTGGGTGAATCTTTGGATTTCCCTGAAGGACTAAATGAATTGGATCCCAGGACCTACGACGAAGCAATCCAAGACAAAGATGCAGACTCTTGGAAAATTGCAATGGAGTCTGAGATTGGATCTATAGATCACAATCAAGTCTGGGAGCTTGTAGAACCACAAGATGGGGTAAAACCCATTGGGTGTAAGTGGGTTTACAAATGTAAGAGAGGAGCTGACGGGAAGGTTGAAACCTTCAAGGCAAGATTGGTGGCGAAAAGGTATACTCAGAAAGAAGGGATCGATTATGAGGAAACCTTTTTCACCGGTAGCCATGCTTAAGTCAATCCAGATTCTCTTGTTTATTGCCGCTCATTTGGATTATGAGATTTGGCAGATGGATGTCAAGACAGCTTTCCTAAATGGAAGTCTTGAGGAAAACATCCACATGAAGCAACCAGAGGGTTTCATTGCTAAAGGTCAAGAGCACTTAGTGTGCAAGCTTAAGAGATCCATTTATGGACTTAAGCAGGCGTCAAGGTCTTGGAACATCCGGTTTGACGAGGTTATCCAGTCATATGGATTCGTGCAATGTCCGGATGAGAGCTGTGTGTACAAGAAGAGTGACGGAAACGTGGTGGCTTTCCTCGTGCTGTATGTTGATGATATCTTACTTATTGGAAACAGTAAGAAAGTATTATCTAACATAAGGGTGTGGTTGTCCAAGCAGTTCGATATGAAAGATCTAGGAGAAGCTGGACACGTCCTTGGCATCAAGATAATTCGAGATTGCCAGAAAAGGATGTTGTGCTTATCCCAGACGACATATATCGACACAGTGCTAGCTAGGTTTAACATGCAGGATTCTAAGAAAGGTTTTATACCTTTCAGGCATGGAATTCATCTATCTAGGGATATGTGTCCCCACACACATGCTGAGATAGATGAGATGAAGGGCATTCCATATGCTTCGGCTGTGGAAAGCCTTATGTATGCTATGCTATGCACTAGACCTGATATATGCTATGCAGTCGGCATGGTAAGCAGATATCAGTCTAACCCTGGACAAGGTCACTGGACTGCGGTTAAGAATATACTCAAGTACCTGAAAATGACTCGAGATTATATGCCGGTATACCACTCTGATAGTCTAGTGTCTTTGGGTCACACGGACTCAGATTTTCAATCCGATAAAGATCAGAGTAAATCTACCTCAGGCTATGTGTTTACCTTGGGAGACGGAGCCATTGCATGGAGGAGCATAAAGCAGAAATGCATTACGGATTCCACCATGGAGGCCGAATATGTAGCTGCCTCTGAGGCTGCAAAAGAGGCCGTCTGGCTCAAGAGCTTCTTGTTGGACTTGAGCGTGGTTCCTGATTTGCCTAAGAGTATCACGATATATTGTGATAACTCGGGTGCAGTGGCAAATTCGAAGGAACCCAGAGCCCATAAGGCAAGTAAACACATAGAGAGAAAGTACCATCTTATACGAGAAATCGTTAAGAGAGGAGATGTGGTAGTGGTCAAGATTGCATCGGTGGACAATTTAGCTGATCCATTCATGAAGAACCTTCCGGCTAAGACCTTCTACGGTCACGTGGAGAAAAATGGGAGTGAGATGCAGACCCGAGGTTGCCGTTTGAGATTTTAGTTAGAGTGGAGAAAATGGGAGTGAGATGCAGACCTTCAAGTATAAGTGAGAGATTGTTGGTTTTGTATACTAGAAGACCTGTCTTTTGTATACATTATTGATAATGGTTTTATGATGATATAGAATGAATACAATTGCAGTCATTGTTTGCATTTAAATTGTTATATTTATATGCATGTTCACTATACTTACATTGTAGATGATATGGTGTGGGTAAACACATGGTTAGATCATATCATCGGTTCCTTGTAATGTATTAAAAGGCTCATGGTTTAGATGGCACTGAACCTGCTATCGGTACGCCGTAGAATAATCTGATAGTTAGTTTGTCTTGACTAACTGATTATTCTAATACATGGTCAAGTGTATTGAGGAGGATCTACTTAGGATTCTATTCTCTATTCTGACCTTAAATGAGAGAATAAGAATCCACAGAGTTCGGGTTCTTATCCCCTATGTGTTGGCAGACATATACGTGTAGTGTTTGCAGCTTTGATTTATCAAAGGGTGAGATTCTTTCATAAGGATCAATAATCTCGATATCTTGGGTTGTGACATTTACACTTATGATGGGTTGTGCAATATGTAGGGGCACCGTGTCCTGGTGCGCCAGTTTGATGGTGTCCCCTTGAGGAAATGCAAGTTCATGCTGAAACCCTGCAGGTGGAATTTATTCCGTGCATGAGTAAAGCTTGTGTGGTACTACTCAAGGATAAGATATTAATTAATTATAGCTGTCAGAAGCTTACATAATTAATTAATGGGCATTATATCTTAAACGCGGGGAATGGTTGGACTAAAGGAGAAAACATATTCAGAAATATGTATTAAATTGGTAGGTCAGTATTATTTCTTTAGTGGAATAAAAATAATACTTAATTTATTTAATAATATCCTAAGTTTATTGGATATTGAAAATTAAATAAATTAGCAGGCCAATTTAATATTCTTCTAGATCCGTGTTGTAGCCCAATATGACTTTAATGGACTGGAGATAGAAAAAGGGATAGAGGCCCAAACCCAGTAGGGTTGGGACACTGAAATTTCGACCACCTCCCCTATAAATAGGGAGGTGGGGGACGAAATTTTAAAAAGAATAATCAGCTCCTCTTGTGTTCTCTTTATCTCCACATATTCCATACCGATCTAGTAGATTTCAGCCCACCCTGAAACTAGATTCAGTCCGGGAATACAACAGAAGATCAAGGAGTGGAATATCACAGTGGGGCGCCAATCATCATCATACACAACAACAAGATTAGACCTTTAATCTTGTCCTCCACCCGTCATTTAATTTGTAAGTCGTTTTTCAATTCTATGTTTCCGCTTTAGTAGAATCGTTTAAAATGGATTTGTATGTTAATTAAACTCGGTTAATTAAAATATATGAGATGCATGAATTTATGATCTACATGACATTAGGATTAATAAACATCCAATTAGATCCTGCGGTGGTTCAATTCGAAAAAACCCCAACACATAGGCAACTTAACTTTATGACTAGAAAAACTTATCGCTTTCAATGAATCAAAGGGGTCAAAGGATTCAATCGAGTCAAAGGAATGCCAAATCATAGGCCAACCGAAATTTAAACAGAATCCAAAGACAAACATATAGGAATTCGACTTTATAACTAAATAAGACTTCCTCAAAAGCCACAATGGCTAAGACTCATAAAATGGTCGGAGTCAAATAAATCATATTGTCCCATTCATAGGACCAAACAAGAAACTAACTCAAAACTTAACTTGAACGAATAGAATCATGCTTGAAAGGAAAAGCTTGTTCGTAGGCGAACAATAATAACAAGCATGAAAGACTTATTCACAAGTCAATTGAAGATGACTAGGTACCAGAATGCTCAACAGGTATGACTATTCACATAACTCGGAATCAATAAACGAACAACTGTTATATCAAAGAACATGCTTCAAAGACTTTAGTGATAACTAGGATTCATAGCATTTAAAACATGCTATTCTCAAGAATCAAGTTACATTAATCAAGACTAAATACTAATATTAGAGTACTTAGCAGAAACTTAGCGGAAGAAAACATGTAACCATATAGAGCAACAAACTTGAAACCTCAGAGAACTCAGACAACCTCACCAGCAACATATCACCGGCCTCAGCATCTTAACCTGAAAACATTTGAAAAAGAGGGGGTGAGCACTAATGTACTCAGTGGGTTTTACGAGAAAACTCCTTAATAAACTTTGAAATATCCAATTAATAACTGGCGGAATATGGAGAACAAAATGCAAAAGCCCTCTCCATACCTGCAAAACCTTTTACTTCCTTTTCTGGCGCCTTTCCTGGCTCAAACCTGCTGTCTACTGCACCCTTATGCCTTAGGATGAGAGAGGGGTTACCTCAAGTATCCTCTGAGTATGCGAGGGAATTACCCAGCAGTGACTCATTTTACTTTCAAATGTTCAAGTTTAGTGACATGAAAGTCACGGCATGATAATGCAAATAAACTGTTCTTTGAGCTCGACAACCTGCTTACAACAGAAGTTATATCTTTCCTTAACCTCCTTCCTTACTTAACCTTAACCTTCCTCACTTAACCTTAACCTTCTTTACTTACTTGACTTAGCTAGCAATACCAAACCTAGAGCAATCGTCAAAGGCTAATTCTTAAATTGAGCATGATCTTGGCCTATAAGGGATTTAACGCTACACTAACAAGGCAATCTTTAATCCTTAACTATACAAGATTTTATCAAAGCATAAACATTCAAATACGAGGAAATGAACGCGGATAAACATCGATTGCAAATAAAGCAATTCTAAACACCTCATGCTAGCATAAATTGTATATAAATAATTCTAGCATCTCTAAACATACTTGAGAGCTTACTTAACTTATAATAACTTCCTTCACTTTATCAAACTCAAATAACAATTCAACATAATCATGAATATAACTTCCTTTATTCCTTTTCTTTCCTTGTACAGAGACTAAACATGTAGAGCATAAAATATTTTAATTGGATATTTCCCTTGCCTTAACATGCTTCTAGATCTTAATAGCTCAAACCTTATACTTGGTTTAGAACCACCCACCTCGATGATGAGTATCTCGATAACGAGCACGTGGATGAAACACGAGCTGAAAATCCTTCCTCGAGCCTCCTCGGGGTTCACCTCATCTTTACGAAAGTCGATCAATGAATTGAAACCTTATTCGAGATCCTAATAAGACATCGAAATGATATCTAAACCTTTGACCCTTAACTATAACTTAAAACACGAGAATTTAAACAATTAAGAGATCCGAAATTACCATAAAAGGGGACGGAAAATCCGATTTGAAAGAACACGATTCCGGACGATCAGCCACTGCTACATCGTAGATCATCGAAAGAGCTTCGATTTGAGTACTCGTGGGCCTCGTGGTTCCAACCGAGATGAAAGTTATGGCCTCCGCATGAAAATGTGCCGGAGCTGCTGAAACAACACGAGCACCGCGGCGGGGGGGGTGCGCGCTGGCGCCCTCTTGCACCAGCCCCGCGGCGCCCCTTGCTGCCCCTGCGGCGCCCCCCTTGCTCCAGCCCCCACGGCGCCCCCCAGCCTGCCGGCGCTCCCTACTCCGCTCTCTCTCTCACTGGGGTGTTCTCACGAAGAGGACTCCCACTCTCTCTCTCTACTCTACAGAAATGGGGGTGAAGAAGGAATGAGCGAGGAGAAATGAAGGGGGAGGGCTGCTATTTATAGCCAAAATTTTGGCTTCCTTGAGAAGCTTCTGCAGTGCAACGATACTGCTTTAAAAATATCGTGCTCGGTTAAAAGGTGCTTTTCTCAATGGCGAGGTCCAAATGACGTCAGACACGAAATATAAAAGTACCAGGAGGTTTCTTGGCTCAAGTACTATTGAACCAACTTGACTCGGAATAAAGAACGAGCCATCTTGAAGGAAAATGAGAAAATATTCTCTTTTCAAAAATAAAGTTACTATTCCACACAAGGGACAAATAAAATTCCCAAGTGTTCAATTGACCTCAGAATGAAAATCCGGGAATGCCAACAGATTCCTTGAGAAATTTCCTATAAGATAGGCTTGAAGAAACAAGGCTCGGGTCAGCACAAGAGATTTCGCAAATTTCTAACAAACGCGCTCCTACGGAAAAACACTATTCAACTTCTTTAAACGTGTTTTAAATCACCGGAAACTCAAACAACTTCAGATTCAAAATCCGAAAGCACCGGCATGCTCCTTGGGTCAACACCTTTCAAACGTGACCAAAATCGGCTATAATTGAGCTCGGATCAAAATTCTCGAAAAGACAATTTCATGAAAAATGATTCTAAAATCGCGGCTTAGAACCGAAACATCTTAATCATGCTTAAAATTCCTCTTAATATTTCTTAATTAAAATTAGAAATTACTTAATCATATTCTGAAAATCCGGGTTGTTACACATAACTTTACCATTCTTTCCATCTCCAAAGGTAACAAAATCTGATAAGAAAGCTTTCAGATTCTGCATCACAAAGCAATCCCCTGTCATGTGTCTTGAACAGCCACTGTCAAAGTACCGGCTTCCTTTATCTTCAACTCTCAACGAAGTATGAGCAATTAGATTAGTCTGCTTGACCAGCCATTGCTTTTTCTGTGCAGGCTTTTTCTTCTGTTGAGTAGTTATTTTTTTTAGTGTTGCTGGAATGTTGAGCCACAAATCTTCTCCTCATTCTTTTCAGATCAAAGAGATGCTTCTCACAGTGTGGTCGAATGTGGCCTTTTTCTTCACAATAGTGGCAGATAATTCTTTTTCTACAACCATTATTGTTAGTCATCTTTTTGTTAATGTTCTTCTGGATGGACTGAACATTATTTTGTACATGCACTATCTTGCATGTACTGGCTTTGACAAGCACTGTCTTGGATTCTCCACCATTGTATCTAAGACCTGGATGACTTTTCCCAGAATGTCCCGGATTGATAAGAATCTTATCAAGATTCTTAGCTCCATTGTTCAGCATGTTGGCATTCCTTTTGATGGACTTTAACTCTGTAGTCAGTTCTTCAATCTCCTTCTTCTGCTATTGGATAATGGCCTTCTGTTTTCCATCATATTTGATCAAATTCTCTTTTTCTTTGAGAAGATCTTTTTTGTGAGATTGAAGAGTTTTGTTGATCTCAGCAACTTTAAGCCATTTTCATACATTTCCTTGTATGTTTGAATAAACTCCTCATTACTGACATCATCATTGTCTGACTCTTTATCTTCGTCTGCAAGTTTGAAAGGATCCTGGAACTGTGAGACTTTTGCTGTAAAGGCATAGTTCTCTTCTTCTGATTCACTGCTATTTTCAGAATCATTATCACTCAGAGAGGCATTGTAGTTCTTTTTATTCTTCTTCAGAGTGTTGGCATATTCAACTTGAATATGTCCAAAAGCATCACCCTCTCTGCACTGAATTCCTCTTTTTATGTTTGTTGGTTGCATCTCTTTTTGCTCACTGTTGGAGTTTCTATCTTGCTGAGCAGTTCCAGGTTGTTGTCTCCTTTCTTCCTTTATTGCTTTCTTCTAGATTCATCTCGAATGTTCTCAATGATCCCATCAGTTCATCAAGTCTCATACTCTTGACGTCCTTGGCTTTTTCTATGGTAGCAACTTTGTAGGCAAACTTCTTTAAAAGAGATCTGAGAACCTTCCTTACAAGCTTTTCATTACTGATAAGTTCTTCTAGAGCAAAACTTTCATTTGATATGCTCATTAATCTGGCATTAAACTCACCAATGGATTCAGATTCTTCCATTCTGAGACTTTCAAACTTTGAAGTCAGATTTTGAAGTCTTGACAGCGTTACAAAACTAGTCCCTTCAAAGGTAGTTTCCAAAATATCCCATACAGCTTTAGCAGTCTCACAGGTTGAGATTAAGATGAATGTTTCAAGATCAACTGCAGAGAATATTGCATTGAGAGTTTTATAGTTGACATTGTACCAGTTCTTCTGTGGCACAGTCCATTCTCCTTCTTCAATTTCCACATGCCTTCCTTCTTTGGCAACAATTGGCTTTTCCCATCCTTCAGTGACACTTTTCCATGCGAGTTCATCAAATGATCTCAGAAAGGCCCTCATCATTGCTTCGCAGTAAGGGTAGTTATTGTCTTCTAGCAGTGGTGGTCTGACCGTGGATCCTCCTTCTTTGATTGCACTCATAGCTAGAATGCAACCAAAACCTTCACGCAGATATGTAGCTTTCAGGATTCTTTTCGCACTAACACCAAAGACGACCAGCTATGATACTAATTGAAGTTACATAAACTGTGTGGTCATTTTCATCATCATGTACTTGAACATCATTGTGAACATGTAACGTCAGAATGTAAAGACTTAAGCAAATAAAGAACACGAGGTTGGTAACCCTGTTCGATCAATCTGATCTACGTCAGGGGGACTTATCAAGTCCGTGAGAAATAGTTTACTACTCCGTTGAATGGTTACAAAGGATATTACATGAAGACTCCCGTCACTTGACCCCTTTCCTACCCAAATCAACCTCTTTCACTAAACTGAATTGTGAGCTCCCCTCACAACCTAGAATCCCTCTAGTTCCCACAGAAAATCTCTCCCGCGACTCTTCTAAGTGTGTTTGAAAGTGAGTTTGAAACACTGACTAGAAACACAATGATCACGCGGATCAAACCTAGTCTATCCGAATACTATGTGCTTTGAATGTGAAGTCTTTTGGACTTTCTACCCTTTACTGTATTCGTAAAACTCGTGTCACCTAAACTAGTCTGATTCCCAAGCTATTTATAAACAACAGATAATGCTTTAACAAGGTAATCAGAAGTCCTAATTAGACTAGGATTTAACAAGGAAACTATTTCCTTAAATAAATCGGACTTTCCTAGTTTAGATGTCTTCCTTAAATAGAACTCCTTCTTTCCTTCTTGATCTTTATTACGAACAAGGCAGCTTCTATTCTGAAACGTCCATCTTGAATGTTCAACTTCAACTCCTTGAATCTAGCATGACACGTCTCTTGAAAACACTCTGGACAACCATGTACATGATCATGTCTCTGAACATGATTAAGTACATGTCTTGATCTTCAATCAGATTGGCAGCAGAATGTTCATAATAATGTCCAGAACATGGTATTCGAACATGAATAAACAAAATGTTCGTGTTCTTTTGAAATTAGCATAACATCTTAAAAAGATAATGGCAATTCCGAACACCTAAGTGCTGATAGCACTAACAAAGAGCTTTACAATACCTTAACAAAGTACATATATTGGTTCCTCTGGAGGCATGTTCATTCTACTGACTCATTCCTTAAGTTGTTGTCTTTCCACGAGATGAGTTTCTGGAAAAGAGAGGAAGTGTGGAGCTTATGGTAGACAAGCAACAAGAATGCTTGGGTAACAAAACGAAAATAGCTAAAGAAGCAGCTTCACCTTCGCAAGCTATGCTCAGAGCCTTCCAAGGGCTCAATGTTTGATGTTGTCGAGGAAGTGAGTAAGATAAAAGGAATCCAGCCTCCAGCCTATCCCGATGATGATGAAGAGAAAAGATGGAAGCATCTCAGAGCTTAGAAAAAGTGGCTTTTCACTAAGCCAAGGAAAAATCAGTCAGAAACTCAAGATGGAAGCTCTTCACCAAGAGAAGAAGAAGTTCTAATTGAGGAAATTATTGATGAAGCACTGAAAGAAATGCGCTCTGAAAAGGCTTCACATCCTGAAGAGGTTGAAGTTAACCTTATATCAGATTCTCTAGAAAAATCAACTGACAAGGACACTAATGAAAATCAAACTGCAAGTGACAAGGAGTTTGATGAGTCACTCAAGTCACTAGTTTAGCCAGCTGAGAAGCCAACTCAGCAGCCAACAGTCATGCTTCAACTAGCTGAGGAGTCAGCTCAACTCCAAGCTCCTTCCAAGGAAACCAATGCGGCTCCAACTGAGCCCTCATCTTCATCAACTGTCCAGGACTAAACTTCTGATGAGCCAGTTGATCAAGAAGTCCAGCTGGAAGAGCAACATATTTAGCCAAGAGAGATGGGCTTAGTAATCATTATAGACCCTATCCAGATGGCACTTCAAGCTCAAGCTCAAGCTGTAGACACAGAGACTCCTCCTAAGTCAAGCTAAGATGAAGCAATCGATTTAGGAGATGCAGAGCAGTTAGCTGAGAAGTCAGCTGAGCAGGCAGCCGAGCAGTCATTGGTAATGCCTTGCGAGCAGCTTGAAGTAGCTGAAGGAGGAGACGAAGCCATCTCAAGAGGAGAAGAGCTGTAACTGGAACTGGACATGACAACTGATAGTTCAAGCCCAACTGGGATAGTTCAAGCTGATGATTAGTCCGGAAGTCCCACAACTTTAACCATAGCTCATCATGAAGAGGTAATCTAGAGCTTACAGCAGCAGGTAAAAAGGTATGAGAAGCTGATTAAAAAGCTTTAAGCTTATGCTGAACTCCAATCAACTGACAGTGAGTCCTCAAGCTCGGATGATGAAGATGGCAGCAGCCCCATCAACCCTGCAGCCAAAAAGAGGAAAACTTAACACAAGACAGACTAAGAGCCAGATCAATCGTAGGTGATTCAAGACTCTAAGTTATTTTCTTGTGATTCAGTGTATTAAAATATCTTTTGATAAATAAAAAGTTTATTTCCAAAATAAATGACAAGTCATCATTTATTTTAAATTTTTGATCATTGGAAAATAATGACACATCCCAAGGTCATTACAAAACCAATGACCAAAAGAAAAAGACAAGGGGTCATTAATTCTCTCAACCAACAAATTTATGAGTCTCTCTCTTCACTCATAAAAACCCCATGCTCATACTTCTTCAGAAATACTCACTCACTCATCTCCTTAAAGAGTATTTATCTCTATATATCTCTCTCTCACAAAAAGCTTGAATCCTAATTCAGCTAAATTTCTAAGATGGCCGAATCATCCAAAGCTCTTAATTCCTTCAAAGAGCAGATGATGAGAGATAAATTCCTAGAAAGGAAAAAATTCCAGTAGATTCTTAAGGAATCAAACAACCTATTTCTTCGGGTCAATCTCCAAAAGACTGGAATCCTATATTATATGGAAACTCCACCAAGATTCGTCAGATAAAACTTGGTGAGCGAGTTCCTACTTTAAGCAAAGGTGACTATGGATGAGAAGCTCATCTCCTCAATGATTCAAGGGCGTCAAATTCAAATCACTGAAAGAAAGATTGCAGAAATCTTTCAACTTCCAAGGAAAGGGCCAACGGTTCAAGATCTGAAGGATTCTGTAGAATCTTACTGGAAAGAATGGAGAGATCCCACCTGCAGCAAGCAATTCAGTTTTACCACAAGCAAAACTGACCTGAAGCCCGAGTATGGAGTTCTACTCGATATCATGAACAAGATGATGTTCGGTGCCATAGTGATGTAAGATCAAGTGATTCAAGATCACAACATAACAAAGTACGCATGGAACGTAACACACGATGACGATGTAAGGGAATAATACCGACAAATATACTAAACTATGAATTATGAAAGTGCAGAAGTAAACAACAAATATGACTCGATTAACAATCTGAAACTAGACTCAATATATATAGACTCCTAGGATACCTAGATTAAGACACAAATAAGCAAAACATAAATCAAATAATTAGGATAAAGGCACAACTAGGCTTAGGATGAATATGTCGATTAGGGCTGTTTTAGGATTAGGGTTTATAGACAATGAAGGGATGAGTCCTTACGTGTTATGGATATGAATCTCAATGATGTGAAGATGGATGATCGATGAAGAAGCTGGCTGGACTTGATGACGGATGAACGGTAGCATATTGATGTTTGTGGCGACATGAATTGTGATGTAGAATAATCACAATCGAACCCCGTTGTAAACACGAATGAAATACGATAGTTGAATACTCTAAAGTTGCAATTTACCCTAGTTCTTGGTTGAACTAGAACAAATCTTGATAGGACTTTAAGGGTGCAAAACCTTAAGAACTTGAAGAAGAAATCGGTGTTTCTTGTGTGAGATAATGAGAAAATATTTCTTAATTTCATGCAAAGTCTAAAATATCACAAATAATAGTTGATCCCTATTTATACTATGATAGGGATGAAAATAACTAAAAAGAAATACTAAGGTTTGACCGAAAATTAATAAAGAAGATTACCTTAACCAGAACTCTATTTAAGGTAATTCTAGATAGACCAAAATTTAAATAAATAAAATCTATACCAGGATAAAATAAATCCTGATTAAATTGGGCCTTCCTAAGTGGCGTGTGGACTCAATCATGGCTTGAGAATTCTCGTCGCTTTATTCTTCTTGGGCTTCTTCATCAATTGCCAACAAATTGACAATTTTCGAGCTGCACTTGAATTCTTATTCTCCAACTTCAAGCTTCCTTCTAATTAATACTTGCAAATATCCTTGAAGCTTTTTGGCTCTTAGACGCGTCACAGGTCCTCTAAGTTACAGCTCTAGGTCTTTATCTTCAATGCCATGCACAGCCTCACCATATAGGGAGCTTAAGTCAACTTACTCAGGAGAGATACAAGGTAATGATTCATCTTGTTGAAGGACTACAAGCAAACTGGGCAGAATTTGTATTCTCCCAATTCAAGAATGAAGTCATTAAAGCTGCTGACTCAAAGAAGACTAGAAAATTCGAGTCCAAGGTAGGACTTGTTCTAAGAATGAGCAAGCTCCTTGAAGATATGTTGATTCTTCCAAATAATGATGCTTTACTAGTCCTTATCTATGACTGGATTCCCAAGAAAGGAAAAGCTCACTTTCAGTCGCTTAAGAAGAAGAGGAGATCCAAAGCTATAGCCGGAAATACCACATCAAGCAGCTTAACCACCGACACCGCTCCATCACCACAATCCAAGAATGGATCATCAGCTGAATTCAAAGCATGCTCTGATCCAAATGAGCTTATTACATTCACTAGAATCCCTCATTCAAACTATGGAGCTGATTACTTCAGGAGAACTTGCCCTCGTCTTCAGCTGACTGAGGAAAACATTCACTCTTATTACAGTGGTAAATATACATTCAAAAGTGCACAGAAGGAAGTGACAAATCTCCTTCTTACTCACTTCACCTCTGTTGCAAGGCAAGACCATCAGTTGTTCAAACAACTATACCGGTATTTCTTCTGGTTCAACTGGTGACATTCCATGTTAATCTAGTCACATTTCTTGCTAACTGTATTTCATGGCATGAGCTTTTGGCAACGTGAAGAAACTTGGAGCATTAAATGGATTGGAGCCTCAAATCCATTTCCTCCAACTATTGTGCAAGTTCAGCACATCATGAATCGTCGACTTGATAACAAAATTCCAGCTAAGGTCATGCTAGCTGATGTTCAAGCAGATTGGAGATCTCAAGGAGCTACAGTTGCAAATCAATCAATCAACCAATCTGGCCTCCACTGCCGCAGACTGAACTTTGATAGTATATCAATTCAGTCAGCTGAGGCATCACTACAAGCTGAAACTGCAACTGAAAGGATAGACGAAGATCTATCATCAACTCAAGTTGTGGCAATTCAAGAGAGTCAAGAGTATGGACACAAAGGAGACAAAGATGTTGAAGACACTGCCACGTCACCAAATATCCTATCCCAAAGCTATCTTACTCCTCTCATCAAGTCAAGCTCAAAAGCCACTCAACTGATCATCAACATTGATTAGTCCAGCTCACACAGTAGATGAACTTCAAAGCTGATCACCTTGAACCTGAACAGCTCAGCAGTTGCTCTTAAGAAACTTCAACAAGCTGAGAAAGTAGCCAGAGTTGAACCTTCAAAGGAAGCAACTGGCTCAGCTTCAAAGAGAAAAAGGTCAATCAACTCTAAAGAAAGAAGAGAAGCTAGTCTAGTTCGACCGCTCAAGAAAAGGAAACTGACAAAAGAGTCACTCGACAGCTAATCAACAAAGCTGATCAAATTAGTTTGCAGGAGCTTCAATCAATTCAAAGCAGAAACTGACGCCCAGAGCTTAAGTTCTCAACACCTGTCTCAATAGTCCTCATCCATCAATCAGTTGACCATATCGCAGCTGATCCACAATAAGCTTCTCTTTTTCACTATTTCTCAAGCATAATTTTGAAAAATTACCGTTGTGATCATTAATTTCTAAATCTTACATCCAACGTTCTAATTTCAAAATAAGCTCACTGTTCATCTAAGTTGCCATTAAAGTCTCTATGCTAAGAATTAAATTAGCAACTACTAAATAGGCATTTTGACTTAGTAAAAAATGTTTATAGTCACTATTTAAAAAAATATATTTCTAGCCACCTGGATAAAATAATCCTCTGTCGTGCAACAATGTAAAATTGTAATACTGTATGAATACACTTATTGATCTACGAAAAGATCTCACCCATTGATAAATCAAAGTAACAAACAACGTACATATATGTTCGGCAATATCACATGAGTTTAGAACCCGAACTCTATGGATCTTTATTCTCTCACTAACTGGGTCAGAGACAGAGAATAGTATTCTATGGTCACCCTCCTCAATACACTAACGAGTGTACTAGAATAATCAGTTAGTCAAGATAAATTAACTTATCAGATTATTCTACGGTGTACTGATGGTGTGTTCAGGACCATCAAAGCCGTGAGCTCTTTAATACAATATAAGGTTCTAATAATATGATCTTACCGTGTGACTCCCCACACCATATCATCTACAGTGTAAGTATATGGAACATTGCATAGAACAATTATAGAACATAATCTAAATGTAAACAATGACTGCAATAAATTTCATTTCAATCATCATATCATCAGAAAAGTATACAAATACAAGTCTTCTAGTATACACAACTAACATATCTCTGATTTTCAGCTTTTCATAACCTGCAGATTTTTATTAAATCATCACACATGTTTTGACATTTCATCAAAACCATCATTTGGGATTTTTCCAACAATTTTCCTAACAAGAACACGAGTTGAACTATTCGTGCTCGTGTACTCGTGTTGTATTATAATTATAACTACTACACTGTCACATAATTATCCTACTCGTGTAAGGCGAGACAGCAGTTGAAGGCGGCCACAAAGATGACGGTTGAAAGCGGACACGGAGACGGTAGTTGAAGACAGCGAATAACTCTGACGTAGAAGACGATGAAAGATTTGAGAAAGACTTGACGTAGAAAGCGGAGAAATATAGATTCACATAATTACAATTCTTTTCGGAAGGCGAAGAAATATAGATTCACGTAATCACAATTCTTTTTGTCTGTTGATATATTAGGATTAGGATAATGTTTTAAGGAAATTATTAATATTTAAAATTATTTATGATATTAAAATATTGTATATTATTAGTAAGGGTATTGATGTATATTGCAATCTTAAAAGGTTAAAAATATTATTTTTTTTAAAAGTGGCTATTTACATTAATCACTTAGTCATAATGGCTATTTTCTCATATTAACACATATTAATTTGCATTGTTACACGATAGTATCTCAATCGTGTACCCAAATAGTGCACTAATTTAATCATGCATGTCACAATTATAATGAAGGATAATTAAGTACTTTCACCGAAAAAGTGGCTATAAATAATCTTTTTTAAAAAAGTGGCTTAAAACATAATTTATTAAATAAAAATGGCTATTTTTATATATTACTACTATTATAAATGTACAAAAGAATTGGTAGAAATTTTTTAAATAGTCATTATTACTTAGTAAATTATGTAAATATCCCCTTTTTAAGAATATGATGTTTCTAGCCATTATCATAAAAAAACGTACAACAATACCCTTAGTTCTATATTTATTATTAAAAATTATTATTTATATAAATATTATTAGGGAAAGAAATCTAACTCTCTCTCTCTCTCCCGCATCAACGTTCTCTCGCTTTTTTCTTATTTTTCACACTTTATTTTATCAATTGAAATAAAACTGCCGTTGACAAAGATAATGAAGCTATGATTTTTTTAAGATTATCACCTCCTTTCCTCTCTCTAATCCCATGTATCAACAATAAATCATTTGATGCAATTTCAAAAATTAGGAATTCATTGAAAAATTTAATTTTTTGGAGTTTTAATTTGTTAACATCGTGTTGTGTTTTGTGGCATTAAGGTATGGTATTCACGTATTTGTACTCTCCTTATCGATGTACATATTTAATTATTTTTGAATCTTTCTTTGAAATTGATGGAAAAAATAAAATGTTCTTTAGTGTACGAATTGATTTCATTCGGTACATGAGTATTGGAGTAGATTTGTGCAACAATTGATTTGTTAATAGCTACATGAGTATTGAAGTTGATTTGATACATGAATATTATTTTTCATTCGTGTAGCAATTTAAAAATGAGCTACTACACGAGTAAATTCAATCATGTATTTGTGTAGCAATGCAGTTTTAAATACTGCACGATTGAATATATCACTATGCCTACTTATGTACCAATTCATTTTTTAACGGCTACATGAGTTCATGATTGAAACTATTCATGAACTAATGTAATTGTTTATTTTTAAATTTTTAAACTGGTGCAGAGTAAACAAGTGGAATCATTAGTGTATTTGTGCACATATTCAATTTTGAATAAATACAATGTGTGTTTGCTCGTGCAACAGTATAAAATGGTACAAATACACATAAATACTTTAATTGTTCTCGTGTTTGGTTATGCATTGTTTGACTAGGCATTATATAGTGCAATTTAATGTTTTATTTCATCGATCGAAAGATTAATATAATCTTAAAACAAGATTGAGTATGCGTAATGGGATAATCAATATCACTCTCTAGAGAGTTGCGATTATTTGAGAGAGCAATGATCCCGATGGACATTTAAGAGTTCCACATTAGATATTTAATGGACACATCACACATTCATAGTTAACATGTAATCTAAAACCTAGGCACTTCGAGAGGAAGTTTAGGATAACTAAATGGTTGCTCTAGCATAATTTAAGTCCTGTCGTAAGTGTATGAATGCAACTGATTAAAAGAATGTAATAATTGATGGTTATTCAATCCTAGAATACATCTTTCCATCACTATTTAATTCCCCTGTGTTTAATTATGTGGTAGTATTTATTGCTTTTATTATTTTAGTTCACTAGATAACTAAGTATATAATCAAATCATGTTAGGTAATCTAGATAAATGTAGGAAGTTAAGTTTATATAATTAGTAAGATAATCATTAAGTCCCTGTGGATACGACCTTGTTTCAACTTTGCTGTTAATCTCACTATAAACTTGCAGTTTAGGTTAAAATAAATACCGAACATGTGTTATCTACAAGTGAGATGGATGATGATAATGAGATCCTGCGATCTTCTTCAATGGTGATAGCCTAAAATGTGTCAAGGTGGAGATTGTTAATATATTGTCACTTCGACCGTCCAACTAGTATTTAGAGAGTTATGCAACCTTGATATCGGTTGCAGCTTGAAGCTTTCATCTAATGTATTGATGAAGACTCAAATTTGTGCTTTTTTCCTTTATCTTTTTACACCTTTATAAGTGTTTAGTATAGAGTCTAGTCTAGTTTTGGGGGTAAAGCTGATTACAGGATGATGAGGGCACAAAACCACCACAACAGGCACAGACAGGTGCTATTTATGCTGAGGGCACAAAGGACTAATTTGCCTGCCGAGGACCCAGTCAAAGTTGTTGCGAGAATTACGCAACAGAATCACGGGACAACTCCTATATGCACGTGGAGGTGATGTGGCGGTCAGTTCCAAGTCTTGGGGAGGTCCAAACACGTTGGGAAGGAAGTGGGGACATCAGAAAACTACTGGAGGCACTAGGGTTTGTTGCTATCACTCCTAAAATCAAGGAAGAACATGGAGCATGAACGTGATGAAGTGGAGGAGTGCAAGAGCCCCTGCGTGGGTGAAATCTGGGCTGCTTGAAGCCTTAATTCATTGGCTATAAATACTTTTATCTATTTTCATATCGGGGACGGCGTTTTCTTTCACCTCGAAGATACAATTTCCCGTTTTCGCACTTAGTTTATTTTCTGGATATTCTGTCTGCCTGAAGCTGGCGGTTTGCCTGCATAAAGGTAGTTCAGTTGTTTTGTTGGCAAAATTGGGGTTGGGCCCAGAAGTTAATCCAGCTATTTCCTTTCCAAGTAAGATGTCTTTTATCATTTCTTTTACTTTCGTTTCTATGTTTAGTGGCTAAGTATCCACTGTTCAAGTCAAAGTAATGGTCTAAGGGTAGAATATGTGCATGAGGTGATCGGACTTTAACGACTTAAGGGTTCACAATCTTAACTTGTTTTTCACTTAGACATAGGTAAATGGTGGTTGGAGATGAAAGCGCGCATTTCTAATTAACTGGTACTAGTGTTAGTTACGTGGGAGTGTATAGGTGACCCATGCCTCGATATCCACAGAGTAACAAGTCCGGGGGTGACAACCTTGGTAGTTGAGATTGAGTAGTATATGTAGGCACAAGACCGTGTCAAACCTACTAGAATCGGGTCGCTTTTGCCCTCAAAACTGCTATACTTGCAAAACCTTTGTGTGATTCTCTCCTTAAGTTCCTATATAGTTAGGTCTCTGGGTACCGATCGTATCATCTAGACGATATAATGTAAGAAGTGATTGGGGAGTGGCCGATCGTATCCATTTTCTGTAACCGGTTAATCCTGAAAGTGACAATTACCCATATTTGGCCATAGAGATTCGGTTTTTGACCTTTCTGCTAGTGAGGGCACAACGGGTAGTAGTGGTAATTACATATATATTATCCGGGATTGCGCATACCTACCGAATGACTCGATGTTTTGACTTGAACACTTTTATTACTAATATTTTCTCTTGTGATTTCCTTTTCAGCATTTATTTAGTTTAAGTTTATTAGCAAGGTTTTTAGAGTGACACTGAAGACCCAAACCTGAACTAAGAAAAGACAGAAGGTTATGAACACTCCTCGTGGGATGGACAGCCGTCTTCACCAGCTATACTAGCCGTTGAGGGTAGATTAAGCATTTTTGGACTATTTGCCCGCAAGTGTATGTTGCACACCAAACGACGGTGTGCCAAAATTGGCACCATTGCCGGGGAGTGTAAGTGCACTTTTCTATCTATTTACTGTTTTACCTTAGTATATGCGTCGTTCTAACCACGCAGGAGATTTACTCTACAATCCGGAGATAGAGAGGTCAGCGAGGGCAAGAAGGGCACAAGCTAGGGCATTCTTAAAAAGTCTGCAGAAGGATAATCAAATTGAGGGATCCAGTGACGATTTGATCTTAGGCGGAGAAAGTCAGGCAAGCAACGAACAAGCTGAGACAAGCAACGTCAATCCACTCTATTCCGAAGAAGAGATGGAGGACGATCAGATATCAAACTACGAGGAAGAAGAACAACAAAGACCACCACCGCACACCCTTACTTTGAGGCAGCTGAGTTTCCCTCAAACCATGAACATGCGTCCCACGGGCATCGTTTTGCCCACAACTACTGGTAACTGGGAGCTGAGGGCAAACTTCATCTCGATTTTGGCCAAATTCCATGACCATCCAGGGGAGGATCCATAACGACATCTACAAGAGCTGGTATGTAAGACGGTATGTAAGACGCAACGCACACGAGCTAATGGGACAGGCGAATACATTCGCCTGGTTTCTTTTCCTTTAACCTTGCAGGACGGAGCTCGAGAATGGTTATACACTATTCCTGCCAAGAGTGTAACCAACTGGAGTCAACACCAGCAAAAATTTCTGGAGAAGTACTTCCCCACATCAAGAGTGCAAAGCATGAGGAAGAAGATCTCAACCGCAAAGGCTGGCCCCCACGAGAGTTTTTACGACTACTGGGAGCGTTTCAAGCAATTGCTCTCGAAATGCCCACATCACCAGATTCCAGATCATGACCTGGTGAACTATTATGTCTCGGGGTTGAGAAGTGAGGACCGAGCCCTACTGAATGCAGCATGTGGAGGATCTATCCTGAACAAGAGGGCAGCTGAAGCTCTAATACTTATTGGAGAAATGGCCGAGGAGAACAGAGACGATTCATATGAAAGAACAAGTGTTGCCGCTGCGGGCAAAACTATCTCTGTGCCTGAAACCGATGACCGAATCGAACAACTCTACAACAAGATGAAG
The DNA here is from genome assembly GCA_026008535.1 of Perilla frutescens. Taxonomy (NCBI): domain Eukaryota; kingdom Viridiplantae; phylum Streptophyta; class Magnoliopsida; order Lamiales; family Lamiaceae; genus Perilla; species Perilla frutescens. The sequence goes on along the minus strand of BRKX01000010.1, from coordinate 43,201,259 downwards.
AAGATGATGGTAAAGTATGGGGTGACACACAAGGTTACTACTGCATATCACCCCCATGCAAATGGACAAGCAGAAGTCTCAAATAGGGAGATCAAAAATATTCTGGAAAAAAGTTGTTGGACCAAGGCGTAAAGACTGGAGTAATCACTTGGAAGATGCTCTGTGGGCATATCGCACAACCTACAAGACACCTATTGGGATGTCTCCTTATAGGCTGGTTTTTGGAAAGTATTGTAATTTGCCCATAGGAATGGAGCATAAAGCATTTTGGGCAATCAATAAGTTGAATTTCAATAATGATTACGCTGGAATTGAGAGGAAGCTGCAGATCCAAGAATTGGAAGAGTTGAGGTCCGAAGCCTATGATAATGCTGTGATGTATAAGAAAAGGACCAAGAGATACCACGATGCACTCGCAAGGGGCAAACAGTTGCTCTGTGGGCAAAAGGTACTCGTGTTTAACTCAAAGCTCAAATTGCATGCGGGAAAATTAAAGTCAAAATGGATGGGCCCCTATCTGGTGCAACATCAACACCCAAGTGGAGCAATCGATCTGGTGAACCCAAAAGATAGGTGCGAATTTCGAGTCAATGGCCAGAGGGTGAAACCATATTTCGAGCAAGAGAAGGAAACTTGGGCAGAAACCCAAGTTTTGAGCAGTCCTGAGTACTACTGAAGGCACAACACGATTGAGCCAAAGACCTTAAACGAAGGCGCTGGACGGGAGGCAACCTGGTTTGTTTACTTGCTTTAATTTCAATTATGTTTGTTATTTGTATTTTGTTTGTGAATTAACGCTGCAGGAAGGCAAAGACTAGAAACGCATCACTGTGGGCAAAGTAATGTGCAGGGCACAGCAAGGTTTAAGTGTGTGGGTGGGTACTATAGCAGATTTGACTGATTGGACACCGACAGCAGCTGCAGAAACGGTTGGTTTTCCCCATGCAGTGTTGATAATGGTTGAAAATTGAGGCCGAAAAAAAGGGGAGTGAGGGAGAGATGATATATCCATATGATTATTTTGAATTATAAACATATCTCCCCCCCAATTCAAAAACCCCCAAATCTCTCAAAATTAGGCACAACCTCTTCCTAAATTCTCGGCCACGATCTCTCTGCACAAACCCACCACCCTCACAACACCTCACGTCCCCAGAAGCATTCAAATACCCCCCCACTCTTGACTTCTCAGAAATCGAGCAAAGCAAACCCTACCTCCCAATTTCCCCAATCCCTTGTCAAGAAAAAAATGGTGAATGCGAAGAAAACCGGAGATACTACCAAGCGAGGCACACGTCGCAGTGCTCGCAATGCCGGTGAATCATCGCAAGAGACAACTCAGACCACCCAGCCGACCCAGATAGAGCAGCCGACACAAAACACCGAATCTATTCTAAACCCCTCACCCATCCAGACCATTCTGCCACAGCACCCACCGCTCCCGCCGCCACAAGCAGAGAAAAAGAAACGAGCACCACCGAAGACTAAGGGCGGTGTATTGAAGAAGAAGAAGGTTGAGGCTGATAAAGGCATACCTCAGAGTCCGCCACAAGCTGGGCAAAACCCTGACCCAACGCCCGCTCCTGAGAAGCCACCAACTCCTGAGAAGCCACCGACACCCTAACCCAGCGAAGAATCAAATGATTCTGAGCCTGAGAAGGAACCAGAGAAGGACGGGGAGGACGATGGTGGACCAGAGAAAGAAGATGAGGTGGAGGAAGAAAAACAAAACGACAGCGGTGATGAAGAAGAAAGCGATGATGAATTTGAAGGTGAAAGCATGGAAGAAGACGACAAAGAGAAGGAGAAACTAGAGCAAGATCATCAAGAGGAGAAGGAGAAAGAACTAGAACCGGAAAAAGAGAAAGAGGAATCGTTAGGGGATGACAAAGTAACCTCAGAGGGATCTACCTCTGAGAATGCCCACAGCCAGTCTGAGCAACCGAAACAGGCACAACCCGATCCACCCGCAGAGAAGAAAAAGTCGAAGAAGGTAAAACCACAAGAGGTCTAGAAGGAAGCACAGAGGGAACCAAGTCAAAGCAAGGGTCCCGATGTGCCCGAAAAGTCTAAGAGCAAGTCAAAGGGAACCAAGTCAACCAGTAAAGGGTCAATGAAGCCAGTCAGCAAGGAGTCGAAGAAACAAGAGAAGCTACCCACCAAGAGAAGGCTAGATGTGGAGCAGTCCAACAATGAAGAGAAGAGAAGTTGGTGCACAGTGAGGAAGTGGAACCGGAAATCCAAATCATCCCAGCTTCTATTCAATCATATGTGCCCGCAAAGGTGAAAAAAAGGCACAAAAAGCAGGGTGCCACTCAGAACCCTCCCCCGCTGCTTGACGAAGGAGGAGAAGGAGGATCCAAGCAGCTCAAGACAAGGAATTGTCGAGAGATTGAACAAGAAGAAGCATCTGCCCTTGTACGTTCTTCATGACAGCACGGTAAATACACTTGGAGTCATGGACTAAGTGTATGAATACTTTGCCAACATCGGTTGGGAGCAAGTACTCAGCTGGAGGAACACGGTATGCCCTTATTTAACCATTGAATTTCTTTTCTCGTATGAGTTTAAACCAGTGCAGGGATTCGGTCTGGAGACACCCGGAGTTGTGAACTTCTATATAGCTGGAGAAAGCTATAGCATGTCAATCTCAGGATTGAATCTGTTATTGGACTTCATCCAACCAAAAGATGTGCATGCGAAGTGGTACAAAGAAGCAGCAACCAGCGTCGGCGATGACTGGAGTCCAAACATTCAGCAACGGTGGGAGAAAATTGGAGGCAAAGGCTTCTATCTTTCGGGCTCAAGCAAGGACAAGCACTTCTCTAACCACGCCCTCCAGATTTGCTATAGATGGATGGCATTCAACCTTTATGGGTGCAAGGATGGCACAGACCAAGTGACAAAGCAGGAGGTATTCCTATTATGGAACATGGTGCACAAACGGAAGGTCAACCTCGGCTACATTCTAGCGGTCCAATTGCAGGCTCAGACCAGCAACACAAGAGCAACTGTTGTAGCTTTGGGCATGTTCGTGGCTAGACTGTTTGAAGGTTTGAAAGGTGGCGACCTCGACGACATCTTTGAGGGGTACCCAGAGCTTGACGAAGTGACAGAGTATCTCGATGCCCAGAGGCTGGAGCGGATGCAGCTAGTTGGGTTCACTGAAGAGAACACCCCATACTTCCTCCCTTTTGACGAACCAACATACTTTGACAAGAGAAAGGCCCTCAAGGCACAAGAAGGATCACCCAGGGCACAAGAAAGACCGAGCAGGGCACAAAGCAGTGCAAATTCAAAGAAGCTTGAAAGAGTTGAGAAAGCCCTGCAGAGCATTTGTGTTCATCTCGGGTTAGACTACCCCTCCTCTCCTTAAGTCATGTTTTATCCCCAGTAGTTTAGGGTTTGTTTTTATTTTTTGTTTGTGTGTTTAGTGTCTATTTTTGTTTTTGTATATTTGCGTCTGTATATATAGAGTCTGTTTTGGGCATATCTAACTCACATTACTGCTTGTGCCCGCAAGGGTACTTTGCACAACAAGTGTGTGGGAGGGATATGCCTAGGTCATTGTGTTTGTATGTTTTTATTTTGTGTGTGCATGTTGAGTCTACAGCATATGAGTCATAGATTGACATTGGGCATATATGGACATAAATTTATTGTTAGACAGATGGAATTAATCAATCGCATGTGAAAGCAATATATAACTACCCAGTGAGCTTTGAGCCCAAAGTAACATTTGCGACTTCTTTCTGTGCGTTTAAATTCCACCACCTCATTTGATGCTTACTTGCTTGTGCCTTGTCAAACTTGATTTCATGCATGCTTAGATGATTAAGGCATTTTCTTTCGTCGTTATTTGGCCATATTATTCACTGATAAATGCTTCCCATTGCTGCCATTATTTGAGCCTGCTTATTTGTTCATGACCTGCGTTCTGAAAATCTCTCTTTAAAGAGTATCTTATGACTGGGAATGAAACCTTTATGCTCGTATTGGTAGCATGTTTAAGCCAAATAGTGACAGAATGCCAGAAATGGGCACAAGTATCCACTGTTCAAGTCAGAGTAATGATCTAAGGGTAGAATATGTGCATGAGGTGATCGGACTTTAACGCCTTAAGGGTTCACAATCTTAACTTGTTTTTCACTTAGACATAGGTAAAGGGTGGTTGGAGATGAAAGCGCGCATTTCTAATTAACTGGTACTAGTGTTAGTTACGTGGGAGTGTATAGGTGACCCATGCCTCGATACCCGCAGAGTAACAAGTCCGGGGGTGACAGCCTTGGTAGTTGAGATTGAGTAGTATATGCAGGCACAAGACCGTGTCAAACCTACTAGAATCGGGTCGCTTTTGCCCTCAAAGCTGCTATACTTGCAAAACCTTTGTTTGATTCTCTCCTTAGGTTCCTGTATAGTTAGGTCCCTAGGTGCCGATCGTATCATCTAGACGATATAATGTAAGAAGTGATTGGGGAGTGGCCGATCGTATCCATTTCCTGTAACCGGTTAATCCTGAAAGTGACAATTACCCATATTTGGCCATAAAGATTCGGTTTTTGACCTTTCTGCTAGTGCGGGCACAACGGGTAGTAGTGGTAATTACATATGTGTTACCCGGGATTGCGCATACCTACCGAATGACTCGATGCTTTGACTTGAACACTTTTATTACTGATATTTTCTCTTGTGATTTCCTTTTCAGCATTTAGTTAGTTTAAGTTTATTAGTAAGGTTTTTAGAGTGACACTGAAGACCCAAACTAGAACTAAGAAAAGACAGAAGGTTATGAACACTTCTCGTGGGATCGACATCCGTCTTCACCAGCTATACTAGCCGTTGAGGGTAGATTAAGCATTTGTGGACTATTTGCCCGCAAATGTATTTTGCACACCAAACGACAGTGTGCCATGTTTTTAATCAAATCCATACCTTATGTAAATAGTATTTGATTTATTAACTTGTTTAACACTAAACCACTCTTTATTCTAAAAATATTATTATGTTTATACGTCAAAAATGATAATTTATCATTAGTAGGTGTATTCCATTAGTATTTTTATACTTGTTACTTTGTATAGTATATTATCAACTTTTATTCATATTTTATTCATACAAATATATTTTATAAAACTATCACGTGATTAGTATAAGCGAGATGGTTAATTAATAATTGCTTTAGAATTGAAGTTACATATATATTGTGAATTGACATCTGTTTAATGTATTTACGTACGTGTAAGATTTGTGATATCTGTTTAATGTGACCCTGAGAATTAATTTATTCATTCGATCACATGGCATAGAATAATGGTCCACGGAAACTTGTCTTATATACTTTTATCATTTTGGTTTTCCTACTAATCATAATTTAAGAAGTTAATTTGTCGCGAAATGGTTATATTATATCATAGTAATTAAAATGTCTCCTTCAGAAATACAGTATATGTTTAAACTAATTAGGCGATGGTCGCTACATGGGAATAAGATATAAAATTGAAAATTATTAAATATCTTATTCCTTGTGATTTATTTATTTTATGGAATGATTAATGTAAGAAAAATCACTACCACTCATCTATTTAAATATTAGTCTTTAAATATATACTTGCACGTATAATTATTGACCTGCATTCTTTACACAAGGAAAAATAGTTGAATACAAATAAGTTTATTAAGGATCCTATATTTACCTTTGACGATGATCATATTTGTGACTTATTATATTATGTCCCACACTTTATTGATAGTACTACTACTACTATTCATGCTGCTCCTACAGCTGCTCCTGCTACTACTCCTCCTGCTATTACTGTCACTACAAGAAAAAACATCATACACCACGGAGAATATCCGTTGTCTATTTATTTTCACTACCGTCGTATATAGTGGTGTTGTCTATACTCCCACTTTATACGACGGAGAATCTCCGTTGTATATTCTCATGATACACAACGGTAATGTACTATTGTGTATTTCATTATTACCGTTGTATATGAGCAATATAGGTAACGATTTTTCATATAATTTCTTTTAGATAACGGTATAATTTCTTTTACCGTTGTCTAAAATCATCATATTCAACGGTATTTGCCGTTATAAACATGAAATTTACCATTATGTATTTGTATTATACGTAACAGTTTTTTATATTACCGTTGTGTATATGTATTTTAGATAACGATATAATTTCTTTTACCGTTGTATAAAATCATCATATGCGACGGTATTTGCCATTGCAAACATAAAATTAGTCGTTGTATATTAATAGTATATGTAACAATTTTTTTCATTACCATTGTATACAATCATTATATATAACGGTTGGTTCTATTATTACTGTTGTATAATACAATCAACACAACGGTAATTACCATTGTGTTCACATAATATTATCCAAAAATACAATATATTCATAGATCATCCAAAAATACAATATGATAAAATATTATCCAAAAACCTATTAACATGACCTAAAACATTAAAATTCAAAGTCATTACTAATATCTAATACAAAATAAGCTAGTTGTAAAAGTGTTATAATCAAAATCTAAAAAATGACAATCGCAAGTAATTGCAATATCTGCTCCAACAGAATTAGCTGTAGATAGTTATCCAAAATACCTTGATCCTAAAAACGATTGCTCACACAATTCGCTCATTCCTTATTCCACCCGAACTTCATTGATATCATCTCTAATTCCTCTGGCTCTAATGTGACATCAACTTTATCAGATTTCTGACCTCTTAGCAAACCAACCTTACAAAAGCAAGAATTAAAATAGAGACATTTGCAGGGAAATGCATTGATACTATATAGGCAATTTATTATTAAATTCAAATAAGATCTGAAATTGTTCCTCTATTTTCCGGCTACTAACACGATGCACAAACCAAAAAGAAAAACATAAAGCTGACAAATATAAAATAATTAACATCATAGTTTAAAAAAATACACGCACATTAATATATGCACATAGAATAGGAGAAATAAATTATTTATCCTTTCTGCACTAGTCCTATGTTCCAGTGTTAATCACATACCTACATGTCAAGGCTCTACAAGTTCCACCACAGCTCCCCTACGAAAACCATATATACATATAAGACAAACCTCATTGACTTAAACCAATCATGGCAATTAGAAATATCTTAAAGAACAATAATTGCAGTATTCATTAATAAAGCAAGATATACTTAACCCACCATGCAACTCAGAATCAAAGATTCACCTGTAAGAACTTACTTTCCTAGTACTAATTTCGTGACATCGCAACAATATTTCGATAGGATCATAAGAAAAAGATTATAACAAGCAGAAAGAACCAACGAGACTGGTGGCAGGATAAAAGAACAAAAATTAATAAAAATAGAAGTAATGGTTTCCATATTCTTACCTCAATAACAACATTATCTAAGAAATTGAATTTCTCGAAGACCTTCCTGATTTTCTCATCCACACCATCTAACTCTGCCTTTTCTGGTATCTATTCAACCTCTACTAGTTCCCCAATTAAAAGAAAGATATGTTTCTGCATTTCAATGGCAATTTGACAGCCAACATGATTGACTTATCAAATGGTTGATAAGGCATTTGAAAAAAAAGGAGAATTACCTCTCATTAAGATCAAAACCCAGGGCAAAAATATGGATGGAACCTGAAGAGCTTGTAGCAAGAAGAATATCTGGAAGATCATTTGATAACCCAAATAATAAAGAAAATATCTGGTTTGAGTTTGTATCCTCCCTAATTTTTTGGTTTTGGAATTAAGCTTCTGCATGGGACAAGGACTCTTTCAGTTAGGCTAAGAATAAATTTTAAAATATATATATTTTCTTCTCAAGCAATAAATGGTTAAATATCCTTAAATTTAGCACTGTAGATGTTGGTCCCGGGCGAGTCGAGATCAGTTTAGAGGGGGGGTGAATAAACTGATTAAAACTTTTTACTTTAAATGCGGAATAACAAGGCCCTTTGACTCGCTTAATGAAACTTATCTATGCACAAACTTATTGAACAGTTAAGATAGTTTAAGTGCAGCTTGTGTGATATTGTGTGCAGTTCAAAGATATGCAAGAACCAAACGAGTGTAGCACACAAGCAATTTATAGAGGTTTGAAGTCTCAAACTTCTACGTCCCCTCTTCCTTCCGCAGAAGGGCAACTTCACTATATAACTTGGGTTTCATTACAAATTATACAATGAAGGACAGTTGGCTGAACCTGGTAACTGCTCACTACATCAGCGGGTCGACGGCTCACACTTGAAGTCCCTAACTGCTCGCTAGGAAGGTAGGTGCTATTGTCGTCTTTACAAGGTTTTAGATCTCTTTCGATCTTCAAGAGATTAGTCATGAACAGGGGTTATCAACTGATGTTCTCCTTCAATTGAGCTGAGTAGTTGATCGTTGTGTAGCTGAAACTAAGAAGACTGCCCTGCCTGGATTATCAACAGCTAGCTGATTATCTTGACTCTGTGAATTTCTTCTTCTCAGTTGAACTCTCGCAGTTTCTACAAACACTTGAACTTGACCGTCGAGTTCCATTGTCCATTGATTGGTGGCCCTGTTGGCTCATCAGTGGAGAATGATCGCTTGGAGCTTTTGGTTTGAAGTAGCCGTTACTCTGCCAATGGATCTTCATTGGATATTTAATTCCAGGATCTTTGTTGAATCATTTATTCCAAGATTCGGCAGTTTGAGCAATAACCTCCAAGGTTCTCTGGCTTCAGTTTTCTTGGCAGCTTTGAGTTCTAGTTGACAGTTCTGGACTTGTCAGCTTAGTTTGACTATTGCTCCAGTTGGCAGTTTTGAGCTCGTCAGCTGAGTTTGGCTGTTGCTCCAGTTGGCAGTTTTGAGCTCATCAGCTGGGTTTGGCTATTGCTCTAGTTGGCAGTTTTGAGCTCATCAGCTGAGTTTGGCTATTGCTCCAGTTGGAAGTTTTAAGCTCATCAGCTGAGTTTGGCTATTGCTCCAGTTGGCAGTTTTAAGCTCATCAGCTGAGTTTGGCTATTGCTCTAGTTGGTCATCAGCTGGATACTTCCTCTCTTCAGTTTAAACTGATCTCTTATAAATTCCCTTAGTTGACTCTTTTCTCCCTCAGCTTAGCTGACTTAGTTGTCAGTTTGCTTTGATTGTTCAACTTCTTGACTTCTCAGTTCAGTTGACTTCTGACTGAATGACGTATCCTTCAGCTTGCAGATCATACTCTTGATTGGATAACTTTGACTTTTCTTGATATCCTTTTTGATGATGCCTTGGATTAATCAGCTCCAATCTGCAACTTGAATTTTAGTCAGTTTCTCACAAATAATTTTGACATCTTATCAAAACCTAATCTAGGTGTTCCTTGATAGTTTTTCCTAACAATTTCCTCCTTTTTGATGATGTCAAAACTTTGTTGATGATGATGGAAAAAGCTGCAAATGTAGCAAGTTTGCTTAAGCAGTTTCAGAGCAAATTCAGAGCAAGTTTGAGAGAAAATTTGATTTATGATTTTCATTCAAGTATAATAGCATTTGTCATTAGCATTTTTCATTCATGCTGTTATTCAGGTATTAACGCATTTAAGATATGCATGAAATTCAAGTATTAGAGCAATTTAGACTTCAAATTTCAGAGTATGTTCTCATTCTTTCACTTTGGGCGTGCTTTCATTCCAGTATTAGAGCATTTTTCATTCAAGCATCAGAGTATTCAACCATTTTTCATTCAAGTAACAGAGCATTATCAGAGCATTTAAGTTAATCATACTTGAAGTAACAGAGCATGAACAGTATAAGCATGGTCAAAATGTATATTATATATATTCACTTTAAAGCATGTTGTATTTTCAAGAGTAGTTAAAACTACTAATCTACTCCCTGAAAATTGCTTCTTTGCTCCTTTTCTTTCTGCTTGACTCTCCTTTTTTTTGAGCTCCTTGTATCCTCCATGCTTCTCCCTGAAGCTGATCTTTCCCCTCATGATGAATTTCTCTTTGAATTTGATCCCAAAGAGTTAAGCATCCATCATCTATTTGTTCTTCTTTCCCCTTTTTGGCATCATCCAAAAGGTGGAATTGATCGCATGATGGTAGTGGCAAGCTTTGCAGAGAGGTGAACGCAGTTGCCATATTGTCATCATGAATTAAGAGAACTGAAGGAATTTGCATGGGTGAGAAGATCCATGCATATACTTTTTCAGTTGTCATGAACTGACCTGGAGTAGAGGTGAGAGAGACTGCTTGCTCTCTGAAGTTCATTGAGGCCAAGTTGTTGAAGATCTCATCGGTTGAAGGGATGGGTGGATCATCAACGAAGGGTGAGCATGAGGAGTTGGCCGGTTCATTATCAGGGAGAGGAGCATCAGCTGGTATGCTCAGCTGGATTCGCTTGATCACCGAATCCATTATCTCTGAAAGCGTAGGTGGCGAGGAGAGTGGATGATTCATCCAGTTTCTACTCCATGTTTCTTCGTTGATCCAGAAGGTGGAGCCACGAGTGTGGATGAGGTGGAACATTGTTGACTTATCCAGTTAATATCGCCATATGTGGTACTGCGTGTACCGTCGCATTTGGTCAAACAGAGAGGAGTCTGTGCTTTCAACAAGACCGAAACAGCTTCTCAGCTGATGGTCTAGAACTGCTTCAAACTCAACCTCAATGGAGTCACGTTGGACTAAGGGTAGAGGTTGGGAGCTGGCTGATATTGTAGGTCGATCACTTAGCCTTGAAACAAGTTCGCTCTCAATCATCAGCTCTCTTTTGTCAGAGGAGCTGACGGGTGCCTCCAAAGGTGCCTTTCCACAATCTGAGTTGGAAGACCCTTATCGACGTGAACACTTCGGGATCTGATGGCCGTAGATAGGGGAGAACATGTCCCTTTTTTTGAGCTGTTTGCCATTTGGGATGACCTCATCAAACTGGCTTTGAATGATATGGCTTATGTGACTCATAAATCCGATCTTTTCGTGAAATAAGCTAGTGGATGGGTTATAGGCCGTTCGCTCTACATTAGCTCGCAGTTGAGCAAGGATGAAAGAGGCCCAGTCGGCTTTACATTCATAGTATAGAGCGGCTGTGAGATAGTCTTTAATGTCTGAGAAGTGGACTGTCTCAAAGTTGCCATGTAGGATATGGTCGGCGATATCCAAGAGTTGGAGGATATCATTTGGCATACTCTTCTTCAGCCGATGTGAACAGTCATAGTGGTTGATGTGAAGAAGCTTCCAAGCATCCCATAATGCGTATTTGCAGGGCAATTGCAGGGTCATAACAACTGGACCGTCACCTGGAAGGTGAAGAGTAGACATCATCGTCTCTTTCGTCACTGTGATCATCTTGCTCTGAACGGTAGAAACGATGTTGTTGCCAGAGATCATTGCATTGTAGTAGAATTCCGCAACATGAGAAGGTAAGTTCTTGAGTGGCACGATCGTCAAAAATGGTAGCAGCCCAGTTGTCTCCAATGGCCTATAAATCCTTTTAAAGCTTTCGGAGCCGAAGCGTGCGTTAAGATACTCTAGACTTAGAGTTTTGTCTTTCTTCAGCTTCTTAAGAAGTAGATTTGCGTCAACCGTCTGAAATGGGGGCTTCATATCTGCAAAAAGATGTTGTTTTAGTTTAGAGAGCAAGTGTTTAGGAGAGAGAAGACTTAGCAGATTATCAAAGCAAGAGAGAGAAAGGATTTGCAGATGATCGGAGCGTTCATCTCTGTGCATATATTTATTTAGCTTTGCATACAGGAATCGAGGGCACTCGATTGCTCTTCTTAGTTAATCAGCCATCCGATTTAATGGAGGATTAGCTGAATTAATAAAGATTACATCTCAGTCGTTTGATAAAGAAGTAACTTTATGATCTTGTGGTTGAGAAGTAGCTTCTCTGAGAAAGGGGTAGTTTCCATAAATAGCAAAATATTTTCTGTAGATCTTGCTATTTATATCTCAGTAGGAAAGTATTTTCTTTTTCAAGTTTGAAGAGTTGATTTAATATCAACACAGAGATATTTAATTGCGGCATTGTAAGGTAGAACCCTATTTTCAAATTGTAACCATTTGAGTATAATATAAGAAATTTTATAATCGCAAAGGTAAGAATGTAATTATGGTAAGCTTTTAAAAATAAAAACTTATCCTGATTCAGTTGGGATACAGTCCAACTGATTGACGGCTTCGGCGATTGAATGATCCAGTTGAGTCTTGCTTCCCAGTTGTCGATGAAGAACTGGCTGAAGTTGAAGCTGTATTTGAACTGAATTGATCATTAGGCTTGATCAGTTGTTTAGCTCTCAGTAGACAGTTTTCGCTTCTTGAAGGGCTTAGCTTGACTAGTTGCACTGCTTCCTTAGGATGCAGTTATGATCTTTGGCAGTTTAGGCCTTGCAGTCCTCCGGGCTTGGCAAAGCTGAATGGCAACTGATCAGTGTTTCATTCTTTGACTGAGGGATTGTAATGTTCCCTTTGGCGATGATCAAGACTGATCATTTTCCATAGGCAGTTGCATGCCTTTTGAGCTTGATATGAGCAGTGGAGTGACATTGCTCTTAGATAGAAGGCTTGGTGATGTGGCAGTGTCTTCATCATCACTATCGCTCTCGTCAGCACGCCTTGGATTCTTCTGGGTAGCCACAACTTCAGTTTCTGATAGATGTGGTTCTATCCTTTCAACGACCGGTGGAGTTTGTCGGGGTGGCTCAGCTGACTGACTTGATTGATTATCAAAGTTCAGTTTTCGACAAAGCGAGCCAGTTGCGTAGTTGATTGGTTGATCTGCAGTTCCAACTGCTTGAGGTACGATGTTGGTCTTGATTTCTGCTAATAAGATGGTGGCTGGAATCTTGTTGACAATGCGGTGACTCATGATGTGCTGGACTTGCACAATGGTTGGAGGAAATGGATTTGAAGAACCTATCCATTTGATGCTCCAAGTTTTTTCTCGCTGCCAATAGCTCATGCCATGAAAGGCAGTTAGCAGAAAATGAGACTAGATGGACATAGAATGTCTCCAGTTATACCAATAGAAATATCGGTGGAGTTGTTTGAACAACTCTTTGTCACGTTGTGCAACAAAGGCAAAGTGATTGAGAAGGAGATTGGTCACTTCCTTTTGTGCACCTTTGACTGCATATTCACCACTATAAAAAGTGCGAATATTCTCTTCAGTCAGCTAGAGAGGAGGGCATGTACTTCTGAAGTAGTCCGCTCCGTAGTTTGGATGAGGGATTCCAATGAATGGAATAAGCTCATCTGGATCAGAGCAAACCAGGAAATTAACTGGTGATCCGTTCTTTGATTTTGGAGACTGAACGGCGTTGGCAGTTGAGTTGCTCGATGAGTGGTTGCCTGGCTTGACTTTGGCTTTTCTCTTTTTCTTTAGCGACTGAAGATGAGCAGTTCCTTTCTTGGGAATCCAGTCAGAGATAAGAACTGGCAGGGACTCATCATTTGGAAGCTTCAGCAGGTCTTCAAGCATTTTACTCATTCTTAGAACAAGTCCAACCTTGGACTCAATGACTTGATGCTTGAATTGATGACTTGAGTTCTTTGAGTCAGAGGCCTCGATGACTTGATGCTTGAATTGTTGGAAGACAAATTCTGCCCAATTCGTTTGTCACCCTTTAGCATGGTGAATCATAACCTTGTATCTCTCTTCGATGAGTTGACTCAGGCTTCCAATGGCCCCGAACATCATCTTGTTCGTTGTGTCAAGTAGAACTCCATACTCGGGCTTCAGGTCAGTTTTAGCGGTTGTAAAACTGAATTGCTTATCGCAGGTTGAAGCTTTCCATTTTTGCCAGTACAATTCTGCAGATTCCTTTAGATCTTGAACGGATGAACCTTCCTGTGGAAGTTGGAACACTTCTGCAATTGTCCTTTCAGTGATTTGAAGCGATCGTCCTTGAATCACTGATGACACTGTCTTTCCATCTGCAGATAATTTTGCTTGAAGCAAAAATTCATTCACCAAATATTGTCTAAAGAACTTTGGTGGTGTTTCCAGGTAGTAAAGAATTTCTGTACAAGTTCTTCATAAGGAATTATGTGGGAGTGGTTTGCTTTCTCCATACTAATAGATTCATCATAGCTTGCCTCTGGTGGTGTTTCCGGTGCGGCAGCTAGGGCTTCATCTTGAAGGGCCCTTTGAACTGGATCAAAGTACATAGTTAGTGCTAGTGTACCTTGATAGACAGGTTGTTCGTCCATTTGATCAGTCTATCCAGTTGGCTGGTCAGACTTAGCTGACTCTAGAATTATATCTTGAGGAGGAGTAGTTTGAGGTTCAGTTGGCTCCTCAGGCAGTTCAGTCTCTTTAGTCGTCTTACGTGGCTCTTCATCACTTGGAAAATCTGGTAGAGTAGGAGATTTGAGCGGTTCTTCAAACTCCTGATCGCTGGTTGTTTGCTCGTCAACTGGTTGTACCTTAGGGGAATCATCAAGAAGATCAATGATGATGTCATCCGGTTGAGGGGATTCTTCGAATATTAGCTGCCTAGCCACGGATGCTATGACAGTTTTCCTTGGGCTGTAAGCTACAGCAGTTCCAGCCCCTTCTTGGCTGCTTTGAGCTTCTTTGTTGAACTGGTTTTGCACCTCCCGAAGCTGTTGCTACTTGGGTTTTAGCACTTCATTGAGCAACCAATGCTGTTGAACTTGAGGATTTTTCCATTGTTGCTTCTCAGCTTGAGTTTACAGATGTGGCAATCTAATGTTGGCCCATTTTAGTAGATCATTCATTACTTCCATGAGCGTTTTTTGTTCTGGGTGTGGATGGTTCCTTCGGATGGAAAGCATTCTTTTCAAGGTGATGACTAGATTTTGTTCTGGAGTTTCCTGTCCAGCCCATTGCATGCTCCACCTTTCTTCCCTTCTCCAGAAGCTCATCCCGTGTAGAGCAATTAGGAGAAAATGGACTTCGGAGTTGAAGCAATGTCTCCAAAGGTATCAATAAACATACCTTGTTAGGGCTGCATACAGAGTGACAGTACCAATCACATCTTCAATAAAATTTTTAGTAATGAATTTTTGCACTTGTTCGTCAGCCCAACATTTGACAATTTCAGCTCTTGATAGAGCTCTTATATTTTCTTCGGTCTCTCCCATTGGGGGGCACGCAGTTCTGAAGAAATCTGCTCCTGAGTCCTTTGGAGAAATTCCCCTGTTAGGCACAATATCATCTCCTTCGATTGGTGCTACATCAAACACCTTGATATTGTGAGGAGGCAGTTTTGGAGGGGGTGGAGGCCCTGATTTCTTTTTCTTCCATTTTGGTTGAACTGCTGCGGATTTCTTCTTTGACTTGCCAGTTCTTTCCTTGAACTGAACTGGCTTGGTAGGGATCTTTTCTTCAGGTGAATCAATAGATGATCCACAGCAAACTTGGCGTAGTGGCTTAGCTTTAATTGAGCTTCCCAACATTTGGCTTATTGAGAGATTATCGTCTGAATCGGAGTCTTCTTGCGGCATCTCAACAGCAATTTCTTTGCCTTTTCTTTTTGCAGGCTCCTCTGCTTTCTTTGAGATGGCAGCAGTTGACTGACTGCTCTTGATGTTTATGGATTTTGTAGTTGGCTGCCTTCTGGTTGTTGCTGGTATAAAATCCAGTTTACCGATCATCAGCGTGTCGGTTTCTTCTATCATGTAGTCCAAACTGCTTTCCAATATGATGCTGATTCTTCTTGGATAACACATCTTTTGATGGAATTCTGTTGGTGACCAGTTCTTCTCCACAATATCAATGTACTTTTTATTTGCTCGAAGAAGTATTGAGCCCAGTTGACATTGATGCCTCTGATGATCGCCGCACATATTTTGTACTTGTGCTCTGACATTTCTGAGTGGCTTCCAGTTGTTCCAGTGATCATTCTAGCAGCAACTGATGCTAGAACCCTGTATTCTTCTTGAAAAAGAGACATGAGTGTACTGCTCTTGTATGGATCTGCACATTCCTCCCTCTTCCACTGATGGTAGGCTTCCTCTTGATCCACTTCAACATCTTGCAATCTTGTTCCAGTAGATGTCAGTTTGAATAGTCTTTCGAGCAGTTCTGGAGTTATGATCAGTTCGACTCCACGAACTTCAGTCTCTATTCTGTCATCGTAGCCTTTTGAATTTAAGTAAAACTCAACCAAAGCCTCTGAGTAAATCTTTGATGGGTACTCTTCTGTGAAGCTTTTCAGGCCGCTTTGCTCTATCTTCGTGATCAGTGAGTTGCAAAGATCGAAATCTGAACATTTTTCTCTATAAGCCCCTATATCCAGGAACTTATCTCTGTAGACATTCATTTGGAATCCTCGTGAAGATTCACCAGTTCTTTTAAAGTCGAACTTTCGTCGAACAGTTGGTGCGCATTTCTCAGCCATGGAGTTTTTTTTAGATAAATTATTCAGGAAGGGTAAGTTGGCTTTGATTGAGTTTAGGAACTGAATGATTTCACTTTCGTAAAATTTGCAGAACAGTTTCAAGAATTGAAGGATGAGAGATGCTTTAATTCCTTACTGTGTTTGAGATTGGTAAAAGTGAAAATGAAAGTTCAGCCATCCATTTTATAGAAAATGATGAGATTCATCCAATGGTTGTGACGCTTGGTATGCCTAATATTCAACAGTCGGATTAACTTAATCGACGCGTCGATTGGTCTTTCAATTCTGTCCGTTGGGGATAAACGAAGGAGGAGAGAGAAAGTTCAAAGGTAATATTTGAGTGACACGTATATTTACCATTTCTAATATTGAAATTTGAACTTATCTTTTCGCTCTAGCACCTTCTCCTTAGCTTGAAACTGATTACGTCATCGTTTGGCTTCCACGGTAACTGATGATCCTTTTGATCAGTTTCAACTGAGATGTCTTTTCATCAGTTCAGAATTGGTCTTGACCGCTTAGACCTTTATTCAGCTGTTTCCCAATTCAGCTGTTCTCCTTTAGCTGGTCTTTGAACTGACATCTCCTTTTGATTTGACTTCAGTTCCTAGTATTCCTTCATCAGTTTGATCAATTTGCAGCTTGTGTGTTCTGCATAACTGACTGGATCATCAGTTTGAGCGACTGAATTGATGATTTAGTTCAACTGATGGAGTAAACTGATCATCTCTAGTTTATTTTTCTCTTAGCAGCTTCTTGCCTTTACTTCAAACTGATGGCTTTTGTGGCAAACTGATCAGTTTCTCGCCCTTTTTCATTCAGTTTCTCTCTTCAGCTGGAGTGGTCCCTTGGCTTTTTTCCTCCAGTTTATCATCTTCATCCTGTGATGCTAGCTCTAGCAGTCCCAACTGTATGCATAGCTCCATAAACCTTGCTTCAGGCAACGGTTTGGTGAAGATGTCAGCTATCTACTTCTCAGTGTTGACATATTTGATGCATATGTCTTTCTTCTCGATGTGATCTCAGATAAAGTGATGCCTTATGTCAATGTGCTTAGTTCTTGAATGCAAAACTGGACTCTGAGATATCGCAATTGCACTATTGTTGTCACAATAGATAGGCACTTCTTCAGTTTCAACTTTGTAGTCCTTCAACTGTTGCTTCATCAAGAGTATCTGAGCACATCAACTTCCAGCAGCTACATATTCTGCTTCATTTGTTGATGTGGCAACTGAGTGCTACTTCTTGCTAAACCCGAATATCAGTTTGCTTCCCAGAAACTGACATGTTCCACTGGTGCTTTTTCTGTCGATTTTGCATCCATCAAAGTCTGAGTCTGAATAAGCAATTAGGCTCAAGCTGTCATCTCTGGGATACCATAGTCCAAGATTTATGGTTCCTTTGAGATATTTGATAATCCTCTTAGTTGCTTCGAGGTAGCTCTTCTTTGGATTAGCTTGAAACCGTGCGCATAGTCCGACTAAATAAGAGATGTCTGGCCGGCTAGCTGTTAAGTAAAGTAGTGACCCAATGATTCCTCTGTAATATGTTTGGCTAACTGATTCTCCCTCTTCGTCGAGAGTTAGCTGAACTGATGTGTTCATAGGAATCTTGAGAGTTTTTCCTTTGCTTACTTCAAACTTCTTGACTAGCTCCTTGGTGTACTTCGCCTAGCTGATAAAGATTCCATCTTTCAGCTGCTTCACTTAGAGTCCTAGGAAGAATGTCATTTCCCCCATCATGCTCATCTCAAATTCGCTTTGCATCAGTTGAGCGAATCGTGTGCATAGATCTTTACTTTTTGATCCAAAAATTATGTCGTCCACATAAATTTGAACCATTAAGATCATAGTTGATCGTTCTATTCGGAATAGAGTTTGATCAATGACTCCCTTTTGAAACCCATCTTTCAGCAAAAATGTTGTTAGAGTTTCATACCACGCTCTAGGAGCTTGCTTCAGTCCATATAGGCTAGGAACAGTCTGATGGCTTCCAGTCTTGCAACTGGAAGACCAATTTCAAAGCCTGGCGGTTGTTCAACATATACGTCCTCCTTGAGCATTCTTTGAAGAAAAGCACTCTTGACATCCATCTAGTAGACTGTGAAGTTGAAGTGCGCTGCATAGGCTAGGAACAGTCTGATGGCTTCCAGTCTTGCAACTGGCGTGAATGTCTCATCAAAGTCGATCCCTTCACTTTGTGAGTATCCTTTGGCTACCAGTCTAGCCTTATTCTTTGTGATCACTCCTTGTTCCTCCAGTTTGTTGCGAAAGACCCATTTTGTACCAATGACCTTCTAGGTTTTTGGCCTATCAACAAGAAACCATACGTCATTTCTTGTGAACTGGTTCAGTTCTTCTTGCATAGCTATGATCCAGTCCGAGTCTTCTAAGGCTTCTTTGACATTTGCTAGTTCAGTTTGAGATATAAAGCATGTGAATAATGCATGCTCTGTTGAACTTCTGGTCTGGACTCTACTTCTTGGATCACCAACTATCTTGTCAGTTACATGGCTTCGGAGCCATTTGGGCAAGGTAGCTTCAGCTGGGTCCTCAACTGGCTCTTCTGTGGTTACGTTATCAGTAGCCCTTTCATCAGCTGATTTAGTATTTTCATCAGTTCTTCCCCCTGTTTTAGTTGTGGGGTTTGTGGTCTCAGCACGATTTGTGTCTTCATTGACCAAGTTGTTCTCAACTGGCATTGTGCCAGTTTCATTGCCTTCTTCTAGTAAAACTTCAAACCGCTCTGGAACAATGTGATCTACATAGTCCTGCGAGTTCTCAGTTTCACAAGGTAGTACTTAAACTGATGTGTCTATTCTTTCTTTGTTCCTGTACTCATTAGTAAATTCATCAAATACCACATGACATGTTATTTCCACAACAATAGTTCGTTTATTGAACACTCTATAAGCTTGTGCGTGAGGTGAGTTATACCCAAGAAATATACCTTCATCAGCTTTAGCACTAAAAGCTTTCAATTGAGTCTTGCCATTGTTGTGAATATAACATTTACAGCCAAATATTTTAAAGTATGAGATAGAAGGCTTACAACCCTTGTACAGTTCATAAGGTGTCTTGTCATGGGCTGCTACAATGGTACTTCGATTTTGAGTATGGCAAGCTGTGTTGACTGCTTCAGCCCAGTACCCTTCAGCTATGTTGGCATCAGCTATCATTGCTCGAGCTGCTTCTTTGAGTGTCCGGTTACGCCGTTCGGCTACACCATTTTGTTGTGGAGTTCTTACAGCTGAGTGTTCATGAATGATTCTAAGCTGGTTGAGAAAGCTGATCATGTGTTGATTCACAAATTCAGTTCCATTGTTGGAACAAATTATTTGAACTGATCTTTCCTTCTCAGTTTGTAGCCTTCTGATCAGCGCCGTTAGCTTGTCATAAGTTTCAAATTTGCTCCTCAGGAATTCCACCCATATATATCTTGAGAAACCATCAACTACTAATAGAGTGAATCTTTTGCCCTTTGGAGTTTGTGGTCTAACTGGACCAAATAAATCCATATATAGCAGTTGAAGATAATCAATTGTTCCTGGTGGGTGACTCTTATTCTTGAAGGATGACTTCACCTGCTTTCCTTTTTGATATGGTCCACATACACCTGTCTTCTTGTATATTTCCTTAAGAAGCCCCTCAACTAACTCTTTCTTGGCAAGGTAGTTGATTGTTTTGAAGTTGAGGTGATTCAGTCGTCAATGCCATAACCAGCTTGCTTCAGTTGATCCTTTTGAAAGGAAGCAAGCTTCTGAGTAGCCGGTTGACCAGTCAATAATATACATGTTACCTCTCCTCATGCCAGTTAGCAGAACTACTCCAGTTGACTTGTCTCATATGTTGCAGGAGTTTTTGGTGAAGTCAACTGAGTAGCCATTATCACACAGCTGGCTGATTCTTAGTAGTTTGTGTTTCAGTCCATCCACGTCGGAGACTCCATTCACTACTACTTTCCCTTTGACTACGAACCCTTCTCCAATGGTTCGGCTTTTGGAATTGTCTCCAAATATGACAAGTGGGCCTTTAATTTCTTCATAACCGTCGAGATCTTCCCTGTCTCCGGTCATGTGCTTGGTGCACCCGCTATCTAGATACCAAATATCTTTGGCTTTCTTCGTAGATAGGATGCTCTTGTCCTGCAAGGAAAGGATTAGCATTTAGGGACCCATTTTATATCGGGTTCTTGTTGATTCATCAAGCTTTTTGAAATCCAAACTTGCCAAACTTTTGGCTTCATATCATTCAGAGATCTAACTGACTTGGATCGCCTGATCTGTTTATATTTCTTCCCAACTCTTCTATTCTGATTTGAATCAGTTGAGTGATACCTGCGTTGAGAGTTAGTTGGATAAAACAATTCAACTAAACGCTTTGGTCTTGAGACCTTTGAGTTCTGTGATCATACCAGTGTTTTGTATGTTTCCAGTTTATTGGAATGAACCTTTTTGGCTCATTTCTGGAATCTAGGTAATCATTATAATAATGGTAGGGTTCAAACTGGTTTCTTTGATCTCTCCTATAAGTGTTCTGATTGAACTTCTTGGTAGGATAGGCTTGAGATCCAAACTGATTTTTCTTTCTAAAGAGTGCTGATCTATCAGTTTGTCTTTGTTGATATGATGATCTTTGTTGAACTGGAGGCTTAGAACGAGTAGATTGGCTTTAGTGAACTGATGATCTTGGCTGGAAATTGGGCTTCAGTTGGCCTGGTGTTTTTGTTTGGTAAAACTGACCAGATTTTCTAGGCTGAGTTTGAGGATTTTTCAATATCCCTTTTCCTTTGGTTGACTCAGCTACCTGATCAGGAGATCTAGCGAACCCTTTTAGGATTCCCTTATCACTAGATTGGGCAACTGCTTTTCCCTTTTCTAAAGCAGTGAACTTGCTATATCCTAGCCCTGAGCTACCAGTTCTAGTTCTTTGATGGCTTAGTATTTCATCTAGAGTTTGAGATACCTTTTTAAACTTCAGATTTATCTTTTCTTTTTCAAGGATCTCTTGCTTAAGTTTTTGGTTTTCAGCCTCTAGATCAACATTTCTCAGTTTCAATTTCTCAAATTCTATAAGCTGAGATTCAAGATAATTTAATCTTTCATGATCAATGCTCAGTTTCCTAACCTTATTTCTTAGTTCATCAATTTCATCTTTTAATTCAACATGCAAACATGAAATTGAAGCTAATTGGTCTTCTAACATCATAAGTTTCATATCAAGTTCATTACTAGAGACAGTTGCTTTATTTATATGATAAAAAGAGGTTTGAGAATCAGTTGTACTAACCTCTTCATCATTGTCAGCCATGAGGCAGAATAGTGCTTCATCATCTGAGCTGTAGCCGTCAGAATTGATTCCAGAAGGATAGTCTAAATCATCCAGCACGGCATTCTCGAGATTTGTGACCATTGCTTTTCTTTTGAAGAAGCTTCTCCTCACCTTAGCTTTCTTATCTTCAGGGAGTTCTGGACATTCAAATCTATAATGTCCTTGTTTGTGGCAGTGAAAGCATTCTCCAAGATTTCAATTGCCTCCCCTGAATGGTTCAGCTGCCCGTTCGGCTGGTTGGTAAGTTTTCTCAACTTTTGGGATTTCATCAGTTTGAGATGGAACTGACTGTTTATCCCGAACTCTCTTCAACTTTTCTAGAAACCTGGTAAGTGATTGGATTTGATCATTGATGTCATCAGTTAGGTTCTCCTTCTTTTCTGTTGCTTATCTTTTTCATTCAGTTGAAGATCCGCCTTCATTCTCTTTGGCTGGTGAGCTCCTAGGTCAGAAGTTGTTTCTTCCTCGAGTGTCTCTAAACCTGGTTCTTTCACCGTAGAAAGCTATGTCTTGAGCTGATGATGTCGGTGCTTTCTTTTTTCGGTTTAGACTGTATTCATGATCTTTAAGAGAACCAAATAGTTCCCTTGGAGTGATGCTATTTAGATTTCTTGATTCCTTCGTAGCTATCACTTTCATATCCCATTCTTCAGTAAGATTATCTAATATCTTGGAATTGATCTCAGAATTGGGATAAATCCTCCCGAGTTGTTCATCTCACTGATGATGCCTAGAAATCTAGTTTCAAGGCTTGAGATGGACTCGTCTTCCTGCATTTTGAAAGATTCATACCTGTCAATTGCCAGTTGGAGTTTATTTCCTTTTATGGCTTCGGACTCTCTGCAAAGATCTGCGGGTAGGTCCCATATTTCCTTGGCAATTGTGCAGTTTTTTGTATTCTTCATATGATCTTCATCTAGAGTTTGAAATAGTGTGGCTTGAGCAACGAACTCTAGATTTTTTAACTTCTTCTCTTCACTGGTGAGAAGATTAGTTGGCTTCGGGATCTTTGCCGGTTGATTGATATCAACTATGTGAGCGTCATTGTCCATCATGATGATGATTGGACCATCTTCGATGACTTTCCACATATTTTCATGAATTGAGCAGAGATGCGCCTTCATTCTCCTGCTCCAGTTATCATAATTCTCAACTAAAAACAAAGGTAGCTTATGGTTTCTCATAGCTGAAATGTTAGCACAGATAAGTAGATCTGATTCAGTTGATCTGCAGAAATGGCTGATCCTTAGAATCAACCACTCTAATACCACTTGTTGGTCCCAGCTGAATCGAGATCAGTTTAGAGGGGGGGTGAATAAACTGATTAAAACTTTTTACTTTAAATGCGGAATAACAGGGCCCTTTAACTCGCTTAATGAAACTTATCTATGCACAAACTTATTGAACAGCTAAGACAGTTTAAGTGCAGCTTGTGTGATATTATGTGCAGTTCAAAGATATGCAAAAACCAAAAGAGTGCATCACACAAGCAATTTATAGAGGTTCGATGTCTCAAACTTCTACGTCCTCTCTTCCTTCCGCAGAAGGGCAACTTCACTATATAACTTGAGTTTCTTTACAAATTATACAATGAAGGACAGTTGGCGGAACCTGGTAACTGCTCGCTACCTCAGCGGGTCGACGGCTCACACTTGAAGTCCCTAACTACTCGCTAGGAAGGTAGGTGCTATTTTCGTCTTTACAAGGTTTTAGATCTCTTTCGATCTTCAAGAGGTTAGTTTTGAACAGGGGTTATCAACTGATGTGCTCCTTCAATTGAGCTGAGTAGTTGATCGTTGTGTAGCTGAAACTGAGAAGACTGCCCTGGCTGGATTGTTAATAGCTGGCTGATTATCTTAACTCTATGAATTTCTTCTTCTCAGTTGAACTCTCGCAGTTTTTATCAAACGCTGAACTTGAACTTGAGTGGGAGGGAGAAAGAAAAGCTCTTGCTTGTATATGTGAAAGTTGTGTAGGCGAAGGATTCCTCTGGATTCTGTTTGAGAGGGTTTAGAATTCTTAGCGTTCTTTTTTTTAAACTCTGATTCACTTGCCTTTTATAGAGGAGTGATTTTATGACCGTTGAGTTCCATTGTCCATTGATCGGTGGCCCTGTTGGCTCATCAGTGGAGAATGATCGCTTGGAGCTTTTGGTTTGAAGTAGCCGTTGCTCTGCCAATCGATCTTCATTGGATATTTAATTCCAGGATCTTTATTGAAGCATTTATTCCAAGATTCGGTAGTTTGAGCCATAACCTCCAAGGTTCTCTGGCTTCAGTTTTCTTGGCAGCTTTGAGTTCCAGTTGATAGTTTTGGACTTGTCAGCTTAGTTTGACTATTGCTCCAGTTGGCAGTTTTGAGCTCGTCAGCTGAGTTTGGCTGTTGCTCCAGTTGGCAGTTTTGAGCTCATCAGTTGGGTTTGGCTATTGCTCCAGTTGGCAGTTTTGAGCTTATCAGCCGAGTTTGGCTATTGCTCGAGTTGGCAGTTTTAAGCACATCAGCTGAGTTTGGCTATTGCTCCAATTGACAGTTTTAAGCTCATCAGCTGAGTTTGTTTATGCTCCAGTGGGCAGTTTTAAGCTCATTAGCTGAGTTTGGCTATTGCTCCAGTTGGCCATCAGTTGGATACTTCCTGTCTTCAGTCTAAACTGATCTCTTATCAGTTCCCTTAGTTGACTCTTTTCTCCCTCAGCTTAGCTGACTTAGTTGTCAATTTGTTTCGACTGTTCAACTTCTTGACTTCTCAGTTCAGTTGATTTCTGACTGAATGACGTATCTTTCAGCTTGCAGATCATACTCTTGATTGGTTGACTTTGAATTTGCTTGATATCCTTTTTGATGATGCCCTGGATTAATCAGCTCCAATCTGCAACTTGAATTTTAGTCAGTTTCTCACAAATAATTTTGACATCTCATCAAAACCTAATCTAGGGGTTCCTTTATAGTTTTTCCTAACAGTAGAGTTATCTATATAGTTCAATCATGCAAGCCAGACTGCAAAACTAATCACAAATAGACATTGTGGTTAAATATTATTATAATGTTGTTATGTAGGTTATCTATTTTAGTAGTTGAGCATGAGATACTAACCCGTCAGAGTACTTAGCCTCCAGCTCTGCCTGTTGCTGGTAAAGAAACTACCTCCCAGGGATTACCATGCTCTAGAGAACAAGAATAAGAGTAACTAGAGGGAACAAGAGCACAAGGAAATAGATCTGAAAGGAGAATTGAAAAGGAATAACAGTTTCTAATACATGCCGGTGGTCGGACTGACGGCGAAGAGCAAGCTTTTTTGACAATACTACTTGATTAAATTTTCATGGCTTTGGCAGATACAAAACAAGTAAAGTGAAAGCCATTTCAAACATTATGTTCACTTCAAAATGCTCAATAAAGATGATTTATATGTGTTCGCATTTCTAAATAAATCAGTTAAGAGTTCCATACACTAAACTGAAGCAATATATCATAATTGAGGAGCAAAAAGCAATTCTTTCACAGATCACATCATGTGTTATACTGAAGACATGTAAACAATTATTTTTGTTAAATGCATAATGCATAATATTTCAAAAGGCATCAGTATAGTCAACACCAATTGAGTAGTACTCACATAAACCTCACAACCCATGAGAAAGATAACCAGTTACATTTGCTCTGATCTCTTGAAACAATTAATCTAAGTGATGCAATTTTCTTACAAGTTTATCAACATATTGCTTGCTAATAATAAAAAGTGAAAAATCAAATATATTGTCACTTTGCTAACTATATGGATAGATACGACCATAATAAATTTCAAATCTAGCTTCTTGTACATGCATTTGCACTTTATCAAGTCATGTTAGGCTAAAAAATAATTTCTCATTCAATAACAAGAACCTGATCAATTGTTTACAAAGTTCAACCAAATGAAAGAACCTAACATAATTCTCATTTGCTTACTTCACATTTTATAAGACAACAACAATCGTGCCTTTGAAAAATTCAATAAAGAAAAAAATCATGATCTTGTTCATTTTTGCTACTCAATCCATGGAACACACAAGACCAATACAACATATAAAAATACCCCATTCAGAAATCCACTCATGTCAGTTACAAATTAACAGCTGCCATGTCGAGAAATGTTTGTAAGAAAAAACAGTTCTACTGTTCTACTTCAATAACAAACTTATATGATCACAAACATAATATATCAAAAGTGCAAATATTTCCAAACAAGAGAGCATAGTAAAGATTAGCCTTGCACTACTCAAGATTTCATAGCATATAAGAACATAACAGGGCACATTATAGTGAGGTTCCCTAGCCAAAGCCAACTAGTAATTAGAGCATTTTCTGTAGACTTAACTGCCCGAAACTCATTTAACAATGACTGAGGAACCAAAACCTTGAATTTGCCAACACAATTCGTACAAATTCAAGCAAACACATGTCAAAATAGAGGAGCAGAGCATCGAATAGCAACAAATTTAAGCCCTTACTACTATAGCTCAAATGCAGTAGATACCAAAAACAACAAACTCAAACCACATACAATAGGAGCAACATATGTGGAATAAGCAATTAGCTTCCCTTTTCTGAACCTGGTCGGGATAGACATCAATTTTCTCGGTTCATTTCATCATATTATTAATTAAATGAAATATTCGATCGATTGCAGCAAGATAAGTCTGCTCCCATTTTTCGATAATCATTAGGGAGTAGATTCATTCTAAACAAGTCCTTAACGGATAGCAGCATCTCAAATTAAATAAGACAGAGACCAATAACATAAGTTGGCTTCCATTTTCCGATCATCGTCGGGAATCCATTCTTTAACTTGTTCATTTTAATCATGCATTTAACAAGTGTAAAGACGCAGTCATTTTAATTAAGCAAGAAAATCCATAACATGGAACAACACACCTTGAATTTACATAATTTTAGTCGTGTATGAGTGTTTTCCTCCTTCAGTGTATTCGTCTATGGACGGAAGGAGGTATTCCTAGATGACTGCTATGTTAAATATTTCCCAACGATGGTGTTAGAAGCGAGCAGGCGGAAGAGTGGCGGAACCCTAGCCGCCACAATGAAACTCATCCTCAATGTCGACGTGTTTCTTCACGCTTTGGGTGCGATATGAGGTTCTCCAAGAGTGGATTCCCTAGTCGTGATATGTCTACAACCCTAGCCGCCGTTGTGAACGGAAAATTAATTCCTTGTGATAGGAAGATTCCCATGACCCTTGGAGCACAAATCCATACACCGGAATGAGCCCAGACGCTGACGCAACCAAGTAAGAACTGAGAAACCCTAGATAGATTCAGGTGGAGAAGTATTGGATTTTGGGATGACTGAAGACCCCCACAACCTTAAACGCTTAGCCAAGTCGCCGGAGTGAGCCCAGTCGCCGGCGCCATCATAGATTGACCGAAAGACCCTAGATGGGTTCTGGTAGGATTTTTGGGTGATTTTGGATTCTGGGAGAATATATGGATTCGGGTATGAATTCTCTTAAAATTTAACATTGAAATGACTCATCTGTGAGGAAAAATCAAAGGCAGCGAGAATGAAGGAATGAACGAGGCGATTCGTGTAGAATCGTTCCTCACTTGGAGAGAGAGAGCAGTGAGAGAAGGACGAGAAAAATCATCAACATCGTAACTACTGAGAGCTACAATCTTTTCAATTTTTGTATAATTAAATTCTTTTCTATTTTTTTAATATGTTTATACAACGGTAAATTTCAAACCGTTACATATAGTTAACATATATACAACGGTATATATGTTACCGTTATGTTTAGTAATGGGTTCACGCACATACATAATGGTTTTTTCAAAAACCGTTGTGTTTTTCACATACACAACGGAATTTAAAAATTACAGTTGTCTATTTAGTGTTGTGTATGACTATTTTTCTTGTAGTGTGTTGTCACTGCTGCTGCTACTGCACTACTACTGCTCCTATTGTTGCTGCTGTTGCTGCTCCTACTACTACTACTACTACTACTACTAATACTACTACTGCTGCTGCTACTTCTACTGCTGCTACTACTGCTGCTGCGGCTGCTGCTACTACTAATGCTCCTACTGCTAGTACTGCTCCTACTGTTGCCGCTGTTGCTCCTACTCCAACTGCTATTGCTACTTTTTAGTGTTATGGCTGATACTAATTTTGAAGTTTTTTTTTTCTGACTGATACTTTTTTAAGGATACATGTGATACTTATTTTGAATTTTTTTCTGATTGATCGGGTCAATATCCGTTGACTCTATGGTGTACCTAATGCACACAAGACCATCATTTATTATTATTGCATTTGTTAAACTCTTCACATGTTTTGCGTGTTACCTGTAATGGAAAAAAAGTCTCATGGATTGGATTGAAAATGAAAAATATTAATAATATGATCTCTAACATTTAAATCAAAAGACAACCACTTCCAATAAATAATAGATAGTTTGTTTTAGCCACTCAGCTCGTACGTAGTGGTTGTTTATTTGTGAACTAGATCTCGTGGCTGCACAAATCAAACTCACAATCTCTATTTTAATCACAAGGTTACTCACTCGACCAGGAACTAGCTATATATATATGCACCCCACAAACAAAGGTACAAATAAATAGCAAACATAGCCTACGCGGTACATACATCGTAATTTTCAGAAGGCGCGCGAAATACTATATATTTTATTATATCGCAACGTTTGGATTGTTTCTAAACCCCATATATCTTAGGCACAAGCATAAGCGCATTTTTCTTCTGCACTGCGAGTCCAGGCAAAGGATCTGTATCCACATCTTCTGCTCGAATCCCTATAGGCAATTCCCAATCAAAACTATAGAGCAAATTTGCAGCTAGAAGCTCCACATTTGCAATCCCCATAAATATTCCGGGACACATTCTTCGCCCCGATCCAAAAGGAAGCAACCCGAAATCTTGACCTTTTATGTCGATATTACTCTTCAAGAATCTCTCGGGGACGAACTCATCGGGGTTTTCCCAGTACTCGGGATCTCGTGCGACTGCCCACGCATTTACATAAACCATTGTTTTGGGCTGAATTTCGTAGCCATCCACAATGCATCTTTCCATTGTTTCTCTAGGTACAAGTAGTGGAACGGGAGGGTACAATCTGAAAGTCTCGTTGATGACTGCTTTCAAATAGGGAAGTTTAGGCAGATCATCTTCATCTACTTTGCCCTTTTGGCCTACTAAATTTCTGATTTCAGCTTGCAATTTTTTCATGACATTAGGTGTTTTGATTAGAGCAGTCATCGTCCAAACGGTTGCTGAAGCACTTGTCTCTGTCCCAGCTATAAATATGTTCTACACAAAATATAAATATGTATCATTAACAGGAAATAATGAATGAGAACGAGCAGTTCGGTTTTTATATTAGAAGATTAATTTATGTGTCTGGGCTAACGTAGGTGATTGGTATAAATAAATATATAATTTAGTATCAGTCGAATTAATTTAGGATTAATAGTTCAACCAAAGATATATAGAAAGAATAGTATCTCGTATTAATCATTGATATGATCAAATGTGCGTGTCTAAACTACTTATTTGAATTTTTTATTTATATATTATATAATAAAAACTTATAAAATAAGTAACAATTATAACACCAATCATTTACATAATATAATAACGGATTAGATTCATGTAATATGATTTAATAATAAGAAATTCATTTTAAAATAAAATCAAACTAAACATAATCGATCTTGAACATAATCGATCTTGAAAAAAAATAAAAATAAAAATGAATAATGAAAACATACCATTAACAACGCTTTGATATGATCCCACGTGAGATCAATGGAAGATGAATTGTGTTGTTCTTTAAGCTTGATCAATATATCTAGAATGTCATCCTCCCCATCTACGGTTTGAACCCTGTTCGGATCCAGGTGCTCATCGATGAGCTCCTGGTAGAACGAATCGAACCTCTTGAAATTTGTATCAACTTTATTCATCAATCCAGTGAGTTTATCCACCCAACCAAATGCAGGAAAGTAATCAGAAACAAAGAAAGAGCCCGAGATCGCCAAAAAATCTCCTAGGAGTTGATCAAATCGTCTCATTTGGGACCCTTGATCGTCGTATTTCTTACCAAAAGCAATCCTGCATATCAAACTGCTGCTGAAAGCCATTGTCATCTCCTTCATATTGACAATTTGATTAGATCTTGAAATCTTTGTAATCATACGAGAGACTTCGTTTTCCCGAATGGGGCGAAAAGATTGAACCTTTTTGAGGCTGAAGAGATGAATGGTTGTGATTTTTCTCAGCTCCCTCCAATAATCATTGTATGGTGAGAAGATTATGTCAGAGTTGTTGTAGGTTAGTTTCTGCATCCAAACAGAATTTGGCCTACTGCAAAATGCCAAATCTTGAGTTTTCAACACTTGTTTGGCCAATT
The DNA here is from genome assembly GCA_026008535.1 of Perilla frutescens. Classification (NCBI taxonomy): domain Eukaryota; kingdom Viridiplantae; phylum Streptophyta; class Magnoliopsida; order Lamiales; family Lamiaceae; genus Perilla; species Perilla frutescens. The sequence continues at coordinate 43,171,170 of BRKX01000010.1, read as the reverse complement.
TTGGAGAAGAAACAACGAGTAGTGGAGTGGAACCTAATTTCATGTGAATGATGGGGCCGTGTTTCTTGGAAAGTTTCCATAAATAAACATGGAGGTCTCCAGCGGTGGCTACTTGGTGGAGGTTTCCGATCAACGGCAGAGGCGGAGGACCTGGCGGGAGATTTGTTTTTACTGTTTTTCGAGTTTTGTGGAGAAGATGAATCAAGATTATTAGAAGAATTGTTGATAGTAGAAGAAACATTGTCATGAATTTACTTTAAGCTTGAGACAATAAGAGTAGGAAATTGTGAATTAATGCTTGTTGTAACTATGCATTTATACAAGCAACTGATGGAGTTTCATGTTATACGTACTAATAAGTGATGACGGGCATGCGGGAAGAATTTTTTTTTTTGAAAATCGAAGAATTTTTCATTACTCAACCATCGTCCTCAACAATATAGAAAAATTATTGTTCCAAATACACATAGCATCAGAGCCCGCTCCAAATTAGTGATTGGTTTTTTTTCCCTTACTAAGAAGAGGAAAGTTAAACTAGTTGTTTGCATATATTTAGGGGATGAGATTCTCTATGCCACATTTGGTGTTCCAATTCGTATTCCACAATTGAATTTACAAGTTTTATAATAGATATTATAAAAATAAAAATTAATTATAACATAATCGACCTAGTCACATCTATTAACAAAAGATTGAAATTTAAAAAATTATAAATTATATTTTAAAAATAATCAACCATAATAATCATTTCTTTGAAAATCAAATATTAAAAAATAATTATAAACCCTAGGTAATTGGGTGGGGTGAACCCTAAAAAACAATCTTAAAATTAAACTAAAACATAATAAATTAAAATTGAAGAACAAAATGGAAAAAAAAAAAACTTATAAATTCGATTGTGGAATACCAATTGAAACACCAAATGTGAAATAGAGAATTCCATCTACATATTTAGATGACTATATATTTAAATTGAGATTTAGTAATCTGGATAGTGTACCATATAATGCGTGTGCAAATTGGTGATATATTTACAAAAGGAAAATTTCACCCTATGTCTAAATTTGTTATTATACCCCATTTAATTATTAATAATTTATACTATATTCTCTTCAAATGATTATTTTTTATTTCTTTTAATGTTCTCATTTTTTATTTCTTACTAAGTTAGTAGGTAGACCAGCAAGGCAAGGGTCAGGGCCTCAGTTTTTTTTTATTATCAGTTCAACACTAAGTTTATATAAAAGCCAGTAGATAATAGATAAAAAATTATTATTATTTTTAAATAAACTAATCAACTACATTCAAAAATCCATCCCTATTAGAGAACGATATAAGGTAAAGTTTTTTTATCTTTTTTTTTTTTGGACAAGAAAACGTGTATGAAACTGTTTAACAGGTCTCTTATGTTAGATGAGTCAAATAGACCCCAAACCACAAAAAATAACCAAAATCCTGTCCAAAACGGCCCAAATCCGGCCTAGAAATGCAAACCGATGCCCAACAGTCACACGCGTGAAGCCTAATCCTGCCCAGAAATGCAAACCAAAGCCCAACATTTAGGCGTGTGGACCACACGTGCCTCATTATTACAATTCATTTATTTATTTTTTACTTCTTTTTAAATTTTTTTAAATCTTCATTTTTTATCGAGTTTAATGCACGAGCCCACGCATTAGTGTAGGGCAAAGCATCGGGTGAGTGCGCTGCGCAAGACGAATGATAAAAATAAATTAATTCAATTTAATATTATGGTTCATTAATTCTATTTTAGGGTATATGTTTATTTTAAAAAATTAATCATCGAGCACAGTGTACGAGTGCATATATTAGTGTCGGGCGAGTGCACTATGCAAGACATCAGGTAAAAAAATTAAATTAATTCAACAAAATTAAATATATATTTAAAAAAATAAAAATTAGATTAAAAATTAAAAAGAAAACGGAAATGGGAGGGAGGCCATTGAAAAGAAAAATAAAAAAGAAAATAGTAAAAGGAGAGGAAACCATCTCCTGGGTCAAATAAGATTCGGCTAACGTAAGATATTCGTTAGACGGTCTCACCTATTTTTACTTAGTAAATCATGTAAATTGCCACTTTTTAGAAAAGTAATGTTTCTAACCATTATTAAAAATTGAGTACTACAATATCCTTTATTCCATATTTATTATTAAGAAATTATATATATATATATATATATATATCAATAAGATTTGAGAAAAAATAGATCTAATTTACTCTCTCTTCCATCTATAACCAGTCGTTCTCTCCTGACTCGCCTCGCTTATTTTCAATCGTTGTTTTGTCATTTGAAACAAAACTACCATTAGCGAAGATCAAAAGTTATGATTTGCGGAGATTATCATGATTCTTCAACTCTGTAATCACCGTTTTAGCGATAAATTATCTAATGCAAACTAAAAAATTAGGGATTCAATGCGAGTTTGGAGATTTTATGAAGTTTTGTTGACATCGCGCGTGTTGTTTTTTGCGTGAATAAGGTATGATGTTTATGTATCTGTACTCTTTTTATTGATCCAGATATTGAGTTTATTTTGTTCTTTATTTTGACTTGGTGGAAAAATTGAATGTTCTTTGGTACACCAATTGATTTTTTCGATACACGAGTATTGAAGTTGAATCGTGCAATAATTTATTTGTGACACGTGGAATACCCATTGTGTACTGTTGCATAATGATACGAATTAGTAGAATAATGAACTCGTGTATCTATGATTTTTTAAAGTAGTGCACGAATACACAAATAAATATACTAATGCAGTCGTGTTTCAGCTTAATGTTCAACTGTTGCATGAGTGTACGAATGAGCATAATCATGTTCTCATGTATGTGATATGTTTGAACTGTTATATTGAACTACTCGTGTACTTGTGTATCAAATTACTATTGAACCAATGCACGGGAACTCATGTATCTATGCATTTTTTGAAGTAGTGCACGAATACATGAATAAATATGATGAAGATTTTTTTTTCTACTTTAAGTTTTGAATCCCGAATCAAACTTGCAAGTCTACAAGCGAATTGTAATACAAGGCAAAATGGGGTCGATTCCACAGAGAGTTAAGAATGATTCAAGGCATACAAGCATCACACTTATGTCATTTCACAAATCAAGCAACACATAAAGCATGGATTTGGTTTGTTTTTAATCTAAGCATTAAATTTAACAATTTGTTGGAATAAACTAAAATAAGCTCAAAATGATCACAAAATGCAATAAAGAGGGGTAACAAATGAAGGAAATATTCTAGGGCAATATGCATCAACACGAATAATGGATTTCGCGATTAAAACTCATATTAATTCCACTCAAGATTAATACCAAAAATAATCGTAGGCTCTCTCGAGCTTCTAAGATTTAATTGAACAAAAGGGAACTCTCCTATCTCTAGGACTAAATTCCAATTTTCTCAAATTAAGCACAATTAATTAACAAAAATCCAACTAGGCAAAAATTCTCATTCACTACCTAATAGGGCTCATAAATCAATTCCCAATGCTAATTAGTTCTTCTCAAAACATAATCAACAAAAACTCCAACTTAAGGAGGCCAACCCTAGTTAGATACATTCACACCAATGATTTATGAGAAAGAGAAGATGGGAGATTAACATGCCTTTTTCATCCATTAAACCATCATTCAATGTTAAATCATATCACCCTAGGAGTAGAAGATTTAACTAGACATGCTTAAAACTAAAGGAAAACAAAAATAAACAAAGGAAAGGAAAAACATCAACAAAGATTAGAGTAAACCCGAAAAGGTGATAGGAAATCTTCAAACTTCAATTTTTGTCTTCAAAATCTTCAAGAACTTCAAGCATGCAACACAATATTCTCTCTCAAAGTCTATCTTCTATTTTTTTGGCTAGGAAATGAAAACTACCTTAATATTGAACAAAGGTGGGTATATATACTACCCCGGTCGGGCCGTGCCAGTTGGCGCGACTCAGCTGGTCGCCCTGGATCTTTTTCCGTCGGGCTGCGCCGGCTGCCACACTTTTGGGGCCTCTGCATGGATGCGCGATCGCGCCATCCCTGACCCCGCACCGGGCCTGGCTCGGGTCGCGCGACCTAGCTGGTCGCGCTTCCTCGGCCTGAGTCGGGCCGCGCCTCATTGTGCGCTTTCGGGGCCTCTGCATGGACGTGCACTCGCGCCGCTTCTGTACCTGGATCACACCGGCTTCGTGCCTTAGAGTCCCGACTCGATCGATTATGCCCTAAAAGTACACAACGGTGTTTAAAAACACTTATTACACCATAAAATGGAAAAACAACATTAAGACAACAAAATAAAAGAGAAAGATACTTAAAACACGCATGCTATGCTCGGAAATACGGGCGAAAATCCCATCTGTCAACTCCCCCAAACTTAAGTATTTGTTTGTCCCCAAACAAGAAAAAGAAACACAAAGAATTGAAAGATACAAACATAGGGGATTTTCAAGCCTAATTACCTCAGAAGAAATAGCTAAAACTCATGCAAGGAAAACGAGATCAAAGCCCATAAAGATGAAATCATGAAACTTCGGCTCCCCTCTTTTAGTTAAAGAATCAATCACACAATTAAACCTCACGGGGGTCAAGAAAGGTATATTTTCACTCGACATCAAGCAATACCAACATGTAACCATAGGCTTGCAAAATAACTCGATATTATCACAATATGTGCTAGAAACAAGAATCACATAGGTCTTTCGGGTTGAAGCGTTCGGCTCTTTGGACGGGTAGGGAAAATATGGGGAAGAATGGCTCTAACTCAAACCCATTCCTAATGCAAATCTCAGTAAAGCAATCTACAAACTTTCTTCTACTCTCCACACATTTACTAGGGGATAATGTAGCAATAAAATGGACAATCCTTAGCCTTCTTTTTGTTCACTTCTCCTATAAACTTTTCTTTACTTTCAAAACAAGAGGTATAGTGATCATTTGTTCTTTTCTTCTATCATTTTTCTAACTTCACTCTTTTGTTTCCTTTTCTAGTTCTAGGAGAAGGACTCACTTTGAATTTATCGAGACTAGAATCATAATTATCATTCTCGAAACACTTCACGTTTTATGCTCCCCTGTTGTTGTCATTCCAAGCCTACTATTTTCATCAGTCCCACTACCCTTGGCTTTTCAACAAAAATAATGACCATCATAGCTCAAAAGGGGTAGACACAGGAGGTGTTTAGTAGCAAAAGAAAATTCTAAGCTCAAAAGTTTGAACAAGAACCGCTTTAGGTCATCTTCATGTTTCTTTGAGCACATACATAATTATATGAGTTTGTAAAGCAAGTTCTAGAGATGCTAGCATTGTTTGAAGAGAACTCTCAAACAAGGAAGAATAACATGGCCCAAATCTTACGTGATATGCAAGATATGCCAAAATTTCATAATTCAATCTATATGCTAATCACTCATTTGTATGCACGATATTTCAAAATTTTTGCACAAATTTTTATCATTATAGGCAAAGTTAAAGTCAACTGCTGTGAAGATGAGCTCTGTCCAGTCAACTGCCTCATGTAACCTGCAAAATCATTGAAACCAGATTGGAAAGTATAAAAATTTCTTTGCAGGCCTTGGATTTCTTCATGATCCCCGTGAAGCGGGAATCAACGTGCGACTGGAGGTTGGAGAACCTTGGAGTCTAGCTCCTAATGCAAGCCCATGAAACGTGCTCCGATATCCTCCTGTAATTCTGTGAATCGTGCATCAAAGTTCTCCTGCAGCCCTGTGAAGCGCATATCGATCTCCGTGCGCATGTCTCCAAACCTGGAGGTCATATCCACCCGCAAGTTCCTAAAGTTGGATGTCTTCTCTGTCATCATACTCTTCATGTTGCTGAACCTCTCCTCCCGCATATCCTCCCTCGATCTCCTCGCTCCCCTGGGCGCCTGAGATGTAGATGCTTCCCCTTGAGGGGCTCTATCTGGACCGGCATCAATTACTATCATCAGGGCACGGTGCTCTGGCGTGCTCATCATCCAGTTCCGCTGATCTTCAAAAGTGGTAATTGAGGTGAGATTGGGATTAGAAAGAGGGAACTTGACTCGATTCTTCATGAGGAACTGGAATGGAAGGGGAGCAGTAGCGCCTATCATCCAGGCATTGCAGAGATGCTGCAAATTGATCCTCCTAGACCCGGGCATAGCAACATAATTCGAGAGGTCCACATCCAAAGCTCGTGTAATTGGGGTGATCAAGCCCCCAATGCATATCTTTCCACTACCCGGTGCGGCTTGCCCCTTGCACTGATCAAGGAAATGAGCCGCGAAGTCCACATTGATCGCCTTCAGCATGCACCAAAGAATGTGGATTTTCTGAATGTGAAATCCACTGTTCTCATGGAGGGCTAAAACTGTGGAAGACATGACCCATTGAATGTAGCGGAAAACCAGATTTTAGATGTGGGAAGCCTTAGCCTTGCTGGAGTCATATCTCACCATTCTGGGATCAGGGTCAATGATGCGCCTCATGAAGTCCTCAAGGCGGAAGGTGGGATACTGGTGGAAGATTCCATCACATGGGGTGCCGAAGATGTGGTTCATCTCATCCATGGTAAACCGCCAGTTTTGGTTTCTCAATCGAAATTTGCACCAAATGGGCCCCTTTCTATCTGTAGACTTGACCTTTAATGTGGCCAAGAACTCCTTCACTAGCACTGGGTAAGTAACCCATCCTTCATCCAATATGTTTGTCTACCATAATCGACTGAACAACCTCCACACGTCCTTATGAATTCCCAACTGTCAGGTGGCCGTCGCATCCGCAAATTTTGTTACCTTGATCTCAAAATGCTTCGACATTTTTAACCATTTCTCTCTGTGCTCATATTTCAACAAATGGACTCCCACTTCACTTGGATGATCCCCAATCCAATTTAAGAGAGGGAATGAAGTCTCATCCTCCTCTATTTCATCTTGATCAATATCATCTTCCTCCTCTTCATCTTCGGCCTCATCCCCTCCGGCCTCTTTTTCTCCACTTTTCTTATTTTTCTCTTCTTCTTCCTCGGACTCCTGTTGGTAATCCCGAGCCTCCTCCTCACTACTTTCAGATTCAACTTGTCTCCTTCAATGTGTCTCCCTACCTCGTCGTGCCATACCTTGAATATACAAAGCACAATCCCATCTAAGACACATTTTAACTGACATAACACACAACGGGCGTAGGCACCAATTAAAACCCTGAGGGGTCAACACTTAAGCAAAATTTCAACTTCTACAATTCCAAACTCTTCAACACCTCACTATACCCAAACAACATGCATTTCAATCAAACATAATCAAGCTTTCACCAAGTACTTAGCATAATAGGAAATATGCTAAATCAAATATCACGGAGTATGGATTGCACAAATAAAGCTCAATAAACGGATAAAAATTCCATAGGGTACATAAAAATCACAAAAATCTCCACAACCCCTATTCATGCTTTCCATTTGGGCTCCCAACTGCCAAACACAAAAATGTGACACAATTGTAGCTTAGCTATCATGAATATGCATGTGAATTCAAATGACATGGCATTTTCCCAAAATTATCAAAAAAAAAACTTAATGCATAAAAATCACAATTTAGCACAATTAGCCATAATTCAACAAAATTCATCATGCCTGGGGTCTATGAGAGGGGATAGCTTTAATTGTTTCAACAAAAATAATATGAAAATCAAAGTTCAAATTGTTCCTAAAACCCTAGGTTTTAGGAATCCTACAATATCACCATGAACACACAAATTCGTCACCAAATTCACTAAAGCTCATGAGTAAGACATAATTAATCCAACAACAAGCATATTCAACAATTAAAAACATGATTTCCCTAAAAAATTTTGACATAGAGAAATTGAACCATAGGTAATGGAAATGAATAGATTAGAGACTTCATACCTTGGATTGGGGTGTTCTTGTCTGTGGGAGAGTGACAATTTGTGGAGAAATCAAGTGTGTTCGTTTGTGGGTGTGAGAGGATTGAGAGAATTTGAGGAAAAGAAGTGAATAGAAATGAAAGAGGTAGGGGGTTTAAAAACCCGTAAGTCGGCGTGACTAGGGGATGCGACCGGTCTGGGCAGTCGGGCCACGCCTGGGGCGCAACTGAGCCAGTCGGGCCAGACGATAAATTGGTCAGGCCGCGCCAAGGGGCGCGACTGAGCTGCTCACGCCAGGCCGTGTCTGAGTCGGGTCGCACCGACCAACATTGTTTTGCACCCTCTGTGTACAAGCGCACTCCCGCCGACTCTGGCATTGGGTCATGCCACCCTGTGCTCGGGGCTCCATACTTGGTGAATTTTTAGCCCTATCCCCTGCACTTTTACACTACACTTACCACAATATTAGAAACAACAAAACGCTAAGACAAAAGCAACAAGAAACACATAACTACCAAAAACTATAAAAGGAATGAAAGAAACAAAAGAAAAATTGGGTTGCCTCCCAATAAGCGCTAAGTTTAACATCGTTAGCTCGACAGAGTTGCCAAACATTAGACATCTCATAGGTAGCATATGGTGGGCTTAAGCTTGTCTTCCGGTTTGTAAAATTTCTTGACCCGATGCCCGTTCACGACAAAAGGCACTCATCCTTTCTTTTGAGCTCCACCGCCCCTCCATCAAAAATTCTCTCTATTGTAAATGGGCCGCTCCATTTTGTCTTCAACTTTCCGGGGAAAAGCTTGAGTCTTGAATTAAAAAGAAGCACTTCGTCTCCCGGGGCCAACTCTTTATTCCTTATGAGCTAGTCATGGTAACACTTTGTCCGGAGCTTGTAGATAGAGGAATTTTCGAATGCTTCCATCCTAAACTCATCAAGTTCATTCAATTGAAAGATCCTTTCTCCCCTTGATGCCATAGGGTCAAAGTTAATTTTCTTCATTGCCCAAAAAGCTTTGTGAGAAAGCTCAACTGGTAGGTGGCATGACTTTCCAAAGATGAGTTGGTATGGTGAAATTCCTAACGGAGTCTTGTAGGCGGTCCTATACGCCCAAAGTGCCTCATCCAACAAAGAGGCCCAGTCCTTGCCATTAGTCCTGACCACCTTCTGCAGGATTTGCTTAATCTCCCTATTTGCTAGCTCTGCCTAACCATTTGCTTGGGGGTGATATGGTGTGGTGATCTTGTGCTTCATCCAATGCCTAGCTAGTAGCATTAACATCTATTTGTTACAGAAGTGTGAGCCACAATTTCTAATGAGAGCTCTCGGGGCACCAAAACGTGTGAGTATGTTTCTCTTCAAGAACTTGAGTACCACCTTGGAGTCATTTGTCTTTGTGGAAACTGCTTCTATCCAATGAGACACATAATCAACGGCCAAAAGTATGTACACATTTCCTTCAGAAGCTACAAACGGACCTATAAAATCGATACCCCATACATCAAAGAGCTCCACCTCAATTGTGTTCCTCATAGGAATCTCGTGTGTCTTAGAAATTGAACCTATCGTTTGACATTGTCCACAATTCTTCACAAATCCTTCTATATCCCTAAACAGTGTAGGCCAATAGAATCCACTTTGAAGGACTTTCCTAGTGGTCCGGTTTACACCAAAGTGGCCACCACTTGGCCCGGTGTGACATGCTTCTAAAATCTCCTCGCATTGGTCCTCGGGCACATATCTTCTTAAAACCAAGTCGGCACAGTATCTGAAAAGGTATGATTCATCCCGAATGAAGAACTTCACCTCATGGAAAAATTTCTTTATTTTGTAACTCTCGAGTTCTATAGGCTTGACCCCAGCCACCAAATAATTCACAAAGTCTGCAAATCAGAGCATAGTAGCTTGTATAGCTAGTATCCTCTCATCCGGGAAATTATCATCGATAGGCTTTTTATCCTATAGCTCATCCGGGGTATGCTCTAAACTCGAAAGATGGTCCGCTACCACATTCTCACACCCCCTCTGGTCTCTTATTTCCACGTTAAACTCTTGAAGCAAAATAATCCATCTTATCAACCTGGGCTTAGCATCTTTCTTGGGGAACAAGTGTCTCAGGGCCGCTTGATTCGTGTGTACTATAGTCCGGGCCCCAATAAGGTAGGGCCGGAACTTATCAAAAGTGTAGACCATGGCTAGGAGTTTGCGCTCTATATTTGTATAATTTACTTGGGCTGGATCGAGTGTCTTACTCCCATAGTAAATTACATGAAAAATCTTCTCCCTTTTTTACCCAGGGCGGCCCCTACCGCCACCTCACTTCCGTCACACATCAATTCGAAAGGCTCATTCTAATCCGGAGTGATGAGCATCGGGGCAGTCATTAAGGCCTTCTTGAGCCTCTCGAATGCCTACAAACAAGCATCATTAAAAATGAATTTAGTTGGTTTAGAAATTTTTGAGAAATTCTTTATAAACGGGCGGTAGAACTCGGCATGGCCTAAGAACTTCGGACACCCTTTTTGTTTATGGGGGTGGAAGCTTCTCAATGGCGACTATTTTGGCCCGATCCACCTCCAAGCCCGCAGCGGACGCCTTGTGACCAAGGACTATTCCGTCCCTTACCATAAAATGTCTTTTTTCCCAGTTTCAGACAAGGTTAGTCTCCTCACAACGCTGCAAAAATCGGGTTAAGTTGTCTAAGAAATTATCAAAAGAGTTCCTAAAGACCGAGAAATCATCCATAAAGACCGCCATTATCTTTTCAATCAAATCATGAAAAATTGACATCATACATCTTTGGAAAGTAGCCGGAGCATTATACAGACCGAAATACATCATGCGAAAAGTGAAAATTCCATAGGGATAAGTGAATGCTGCCTTATGTTGGTCTTCAGGAGCTATTAGAATTTGATTGTACCCAGAATAGCCATCTAGAAAACAATAGAACTCATATACAACTAACCTATCAAGCATTTGATCGATAAATGGTAGGGGAAAATGGTCCTTCCTAGTGGCAACATTTAGAGCACGATAATATATGCAAACCCTCCAATCTGTGACAACTCTAGTAGCTATCGATTCACTACCCTTATTTTGAACAACTGTCATGCCTCTCTTTTTGGCTACAACCTGAGTAGGGCTCACCCACTCGCTATCAGATATAGCATAAATTATACCCGCTTCAAGCCATTTCAAAACTTATTTTCTTACAACTTCTTGCATAATAGGGTTTAGCCTACATTGTGGTTGCACACGAGGTTTATACTCGTCCTCAAGCAAGATCCTATGCATGCACACAGACGGGTTAATCCCTTTTAAATCAGCAATAGACCAACCTAGAGTGGACTTATACTTCCTCAAGACTCTAAGCAACTTGTCAAGTTTACATGCTGACAAATAAGCCGACACAATCACAGGGTAGGTTTAATCAGCTTCAGCACTGAAGTCTTCACATGAGATGGTAAATTCAGCTTTGAGTTAGTCGGTAAGGGCAAACGTCCTGTCCAATTGCTGGCTGAAAACTCCTCAGCTGCGTACAGCTGCTGGACTATCTCGCAGATTGCCCTTTCTTTCTCCGAATCCGCAGTGGGTATGGGCATTCCATTAAAGAGTACCTGCTCTAATTTGTTATCCCTAAAATTATGCTCAACTAAATCATCAATAATGAAATCGATAGTATCAACCATAAAAAGAGCTTCAGCGTCTTCCACATGCTTCATAGCTTCGAATATATTAAATGTGACAACATTCCCATCAAATTCGAAACTTAGCATTCCCTTGTCTACATCAATCTTGGTTCGTGCAGTTTTCATGAACGGACGGCCTAAAAGAATCAAGGATCTATGTGCAGATAATGCATCATCCATGTCAACAATGTAGAAATCAACAGGAAAAATCAACTCATTCACTTTAACTAAGACATCCTCTACTATACCTCTAGGGTATGCGTTGGACCTATCAGCTAATTGAATGATGACTCGAGTATCTTTCATAGGACTCAACTGTAATTCCTTATAAACAGAGAAAAGCATAACATTGATAGATGCACCTAAATCTAGCATAACTTTCTCTATTTTTTTGCTCCCAGTGATGCAAGGGATTGAAAACATACCTGGATCTCAGTATTTTGAGGTAATTTCCGTTGAATAACGGCTGAAATAGTCTCACCAACCTTGATCTTTGCATCTTTCCCATATCTTATCTTCTTGGAGCATAGTTCTTTCAAGAACTTCGCGTATCTCGGGACTTGCTTGATAGCATCAATCAATGGTAGATTGATATCGACTTTCTTGAAAAGCTTGAAGATCTCTTTCTCATCCATCTCTTTCTTGTGTCTTGGTAACCTGGAAGGAAAAGGAGCTACATCAATAGGGTTAGAAATTTTAGGTGGAACTTGTACCTCAGTAGGGGCAAACAGGGCAGCAGATTGTTTGCCCTCTGCGCTTGGTCTATCTTCAGCTTCTGCAGTTTGCCCACACCGCGTGTTGTCTTTCTTCCTCTCTATTTGAACCTCAACCAATTCTTTGCCGCTTCGAATGGTCACAACACTGACGTTCCCTCGTGGATTTTGCTCAGTTTGGGAAGGCAGCTTCCCTTGATACCCGTGCAATTTGTTCACTTGTGTGGCGAGTTGCGTGATCTGCATACCTATACTACCCAGGGCAGCTTGTGTCTCCTTTTGAAAGGCCTTTTGGCTCTGCGCTAGACTGTTCACCAAGCTTGTGCTTTGCTCGAGACTCTTCATAATCTCACTCATAGATGGCGCAGATCGGTCCGTGTGGGCATACGGCTTACCCCTTGGGGGCCTTGGGTGCAATTCTTCTCCTATTAGTTGGTCTCCAGGTTGTCTCCAACGAAAGTTGGGATGATCTCTCCACCCGGGATTGTATGTGTTGGAGTAAGGGTCATGGTTCCTTTTTCTCTAAAATTTATCTCCTCATGGGGCATCATAATTGATCCCTCTGAGAGCATCTTGCTGTGCATCACCCGATCCATAACAAGCTTGATCAGTTGAGGGCCCTTGCAAATTGGGACACTCGTCGGTGAAGTGTCCATTTTCAGAACAGACTCCACAGCGGTTTGGCCTTGTCTGCGCCACAGCAAGTGCGCGGACCAGAGAAGTGAGAGCATCTATCTTTTCATGCACTCCGGATCCTTCGGCTCGGTCGATTACCCTTACAGGTCGATGTCTGTTATCGTCTTCTTCTTCATACTGTTGTCCTCCAGAAGCCATGTCTATGATGAGCTGTTTGGCCTCGCCGAGGGTTTTGTTGGTAAGAGATCCCCCGCTGGCAGCATCGATGATTTTTCTATCAAAAAAAGACATGCCACGGTAAAAGTAATTAGTCAGAAGCTGATAATCAGTGAATCCATGGTCTGGGCATTTGCGACAAAGCTGTTGGAATCTCTTCCAATACTCGACCAAGCTCTCATTTAGTTTTTGTTTGATGTTGCTAATTGCCATTCTTAGATTTGCAGCTCGGGACTTCAGGAAAAATCTTGTGTAGGAATTGTCCCTCTAGCTCCGCCCATGTGGTGATAGACTTCGGTGGCAAATCAAACAACCAATCTCGTGCCTTTCCCTGCAGAGTGTGAGAAAAAGTCAGTAACCTAAAGTTGTTAGCAGTAAAACATGTAGGTCTCAAAGTCGAGCACACGAGATCAAATTCAAATAAGTGCTTGTGTGCACTTCCTCCTGCAAAATCACCAAACTTCGGCAACACTTGAATGAATGCAGGTCGGATCTCTGCATTATTTACGATTGGCGGCAACACAATGTAGATGGGACGGTTGCTTCGAAGTCGACCCAGCTCTCTAATGAGAGGCTCATGTTCAGGCTCAGGATCAACAGCATTGGGATTGAGAAGAGTGCGTCCTGCAGTAAGGTCTTGCGAGTTTGGTAGATTTTCATTATTGGCCATTTTGAAAAGTTGATCAACACCAAGATTATTTCGTTCAGATTCGAGAGTTTCCTTGGACTCCTTAGCAGCTTTTCTCAATCGGTGTAACGTTCTCTCTGGCTCCGGATCGAACACCAAATCTTTTGCTGCAGAGGAATGGGTCATGTACCAGAAAAATTAAAAATAAAGCAAAGTAAATAACAAACTGAAAATTTCGAGTAGTCACTGCTTGAAACGGATCCCCGACAACAGTGCCAAAATTTGGTGTGTCGTTTTTCACCAAAAATAAATGTTCCGACTTTCATCGGCAAGCCCACACTGCAGAGTATAGTGATGAGCAGGATCATCTCCCAAAGGACCGGTGAGGATTACTCTTGACTTTCAATCTGCTTGCCCAAACATCCAGAAACGTGTTTTGTGTGAATTATGTAACAAAATAAATCGAAGAATTAAATAACCAACTAGCGAGAATACGTGTGCAACCGAACTGAACTAAATTAATTATAAGAGTGTATTCCAGATCCAACAAACTCCACTCCACTTATAACACCGATCACAGATACAGGAATTAATTAATCAAAACATGCAAATCAGTTATAGTCACCGAAGACGCTTCTGACATGACCTCATCTTTCCATACTATTTCGATAATTAAGAAGACGCTTCATTAATTATTCTCCTAATCGACTGACAACTGTAAGAGACACTCTATGAGTTTAATGAGCCGACAGCAATGAGCACAAGAAAGACCCGATTCTTAACTTACAGACTCTGACGCAGGACTGTAAAATTAACTCTGTTATTCCCCTAGTTATTTGAGCAACCACTTTACCACTTATTAAACCTAAACCACGATTACCTATGGCCGATTTAATTGGCTAGTAATTAATCACAACCTACCAAATATTTGCAACTACTCAATAGACTTAGAATAATTACGACCCGAAATTCAAGAATAACAGATACATGCATCAATTAATTATGAACAAACAATTAGATCTCACAATTATATAAACAGAGCTTCGTCGTCATCACCGGAATATGAATAAATTAGCTACTTTGAATGATGGAATCGATCAACCAAGAAATTGTATGGCTGCACTATGATGATATCGAAAAGAAGAAAATATAGAACTGAATTAATTCTGATCGCTGCTGCATTTTTCGTTCCTAGCGTGTGTGTTCTGATAGAAAATAAACTAGATGTCTAATATATATTTTACAATCAATAAAAGATAGAGTTCTAGTAGGAAATAAAATCCTAGTCTAAATAATTATGGTAATTCCCATGCATGAGTCTTCAAGAGGTGGTGGAGAAGGATTTCCGCGTCCAGGTCTTGTGCGTGGGCCGAGAATTAAGTTCAGCAAGCCCAAAACATATTCTGGACCGGGCCTCCAGAAATTTGTCCCTATAATCCAGCTGCATGCCCTTGCAGCTTACTCTGCTCGAAGTCGAACCATACACTTCTCTTTACTTATATCTTTTCATACCAAAACCTGCCTCTTTTCTCCACTTTTACACCACACCCCTACACAACTCAACAACACATCATATATCCAAAATACACAAATAGAGGGTAAATAATAAGGACAAAAGGCACCAAAAAATAGTGATAATAACAAGTAGAATATGTCCTATCAGGATTCGACCCTGTTTTACCTTGTATTATAATTCTCTTGTACGCTTGCAAGTTTAATTTGAGTTTTAAAACTTTAAGTAGAAAATCTCCATCAAGTTTTTAGCGCCGTTGCTGGGGAGTTTAGTTTTTATTCAAGTCTTTTTATGCAACATCAACTTAAGTGTTATTTGCTAGATCAAGTAGTTCTATTTTGTTTTATTTAAGCACCAAACTTACTCTTAGTTGTTCACAGTTGGTGTATGCGTACTAGGGCACGTGGTGATCCGTTGCTCGAGTTAGATACCGAGATCGAAGCCACGAGTCATCATAACAATGCTAGAAGAAGGTGAAGACGTAGAATGGCAGACAGTCCACCACCATCGCCTCTCATCCAAGATTCGTTGATCCTCCAAATGCAAAGACAGCTCGAAGAGATGAGAGGACAAGTGCGGGCCCAAGAGGAGGCTAGGGCTTGAGTCGAAGAAGCCCCGATCCGGAACTTATTCTAACCGACATTTAATGAGGGAGCCGTTAATAAGCCGCTATACAAGCTATTCATTTTAAGTTGAAGCCGGCATTGATGGCTATGGTATCCAGAATCAATTCGGTGGGATGGCATTAGAAGATCCACACGAACATGTCAACCAGTTTCTGGAGATCGCTCGAACAGTTAAGATTAATGGGGTCCCCGAGGATACCATCCACTTGAAGTTGTTTTATTTTTCACTACGGGATAAGGCTTGAACATGGCGGTTGAACCAACCACCCGGTTCATTCTCATCATGGAATGACCTGCTCTCTAAATTTCTTCAGAAGTTCTTTCCCCCTGGAAAGACATTAAAGCTAAATGGAGAGATAACTCAGTTCAAGTAGAGAGATAAAGAATCCATATGCGATGCTTGGGAGCGGTTTCGAGAGATGCTTCGCAAGTGTTCGGGCCACGGTTTTGGCACAGATCATCAAGTTTGCATTTTTTATTGCGGGTGTAAGTCCAATGTGAGAAGTACTTGATGCGTTGGCTGGAGGGTCGTTACTAAATTGAGGACCCAAAGAAACTATCACAATCATCGAGGAAATGGCCTCCAACGCCTATCAATTGTCGGGGGAGCGGAAAAATGTACAAATCTTGAAAAATGTGGAAAATACAAACAATGATGCCATAGCCCTTTTAGCCGGTCAGATGACTACTATGAATTCGAAGATAGAGGTTATGGCATCACCAAGACCGGAGTCATCAAATATGCCTAACTTGGAAGAAACAAGCTTCGTTGGTCAAGGGGGGCTATGGGGGTTATCAACGGCCTTTTAATCAAGGTTTCAAGCCTCATTTTGGAGGACCACTTTGTGGTAATCAATATCATCCAAGACCACCTCATCTGAAGCTATCTTACTCCAACCCGAACAATCACCTCCAACCATCCCATGGATTTTTTGTCACCAATGGAGTCATAGATTAGGCGAAGAAGCCCAAAATAGACGAGCTCCTTATGGCTTTCATGAACAAGACCGATAAGTATATGGGGGATTCTCAAGCACGTTTTGAGAAGATAGAAGGCAATCAAGCCACTGTGAATACTCAACTGAAGGTGTTAGAAAAACAGATGGGGCAACTTGCCTCAGCTTTAGGAGGACAACACCATCCGGGTCAATTTCCCTCAAACACCACCATTAATCCCAAGGAAAATTGCAAGGCCATAACTCTTCGAAGTGGAACATCTTATAAGGAGCTCGATATGCCGGATCAGGAGAAATGAACTTTAGGTGAGGGTGAGCCAAATATAGAAGAAAATGGGGATAATGAAGGTGAGAAGGAAGATGCTCTAAGGGGAGACAAAGAGGTTTCTAAAGAACAAAGAGAAGTCGAGCCAAGGATAAATGTGCCTTACCCTCAAAGGCTCCGGAGAATTAAGCATGAGAAACAGTTTTCCAAATTTTTGGACTTCTTTAGAAGAGTACAAATAAACATATCCCTTGTGGAAGCCTTACAACAAATGTCTACAGATGCCAAATTTCTTAAGGAGGTTATCATGAAGAAAAGGAGGTTGGCAATTATTAGACCGTGAACTTAACGAAAATTGTAGTGCATTGATTCAACAAAAATTGCCCACCAAGATGAAGGACCATAGAAGCTTTAACATCACTATGACTATTGGAGATAGCCAAGAGAGGAATGCCCTTTGTAATTTGGGTGCAAGTATAAATCTTATGTCGTTGTCATTTTTTTAGGCTAAATGTTGGAGAGATAAAACCTACAACAATCTGTTTGCAAATGGTGGATAGGTCGCTAACCTACCCAAAAGGAGTCGAGAAAGACGTTCTTGTCCAGGTGAACAACTTTATATTCCCCGTGAATTTTGTTGTCTTAGATATGGAAGAGGACAAAAACGTGCCCCTCATTTTAGGAAGGCCGTTTTTAGCAACGGGGAAGGCACTCATAGATGTGTCCAAAGGAGAACTCACACTCCGACTTAATGATGAAAGTAGTACGTTCTCCATCTATAATGCGATGAAATTTCATGATGATGATGAGGAGTCAATGAGGGTGGATGAATGCAAGGTGATGAAGCTCGTGGAAACATGTGTGGAAGAGAAGATGATGGAGCACTACACTTCCCAAGATGCTTTGGAGACAAGCTTGTTTGCATCTCTTTACTCTTCTTCTTCATTTAAATTATTTGATAATAACCCTGATATATTGAATTGTGTTTGCGCCCTTGACTCTTTACAGGAAATTCCAAGGAGAGGAAATCAATTCTTACCTCTGAGGGATGAAAAGGATGAAGCATTAAAGAAGGAAGGAGGAGAGAAAAAAGATAAAAATGAGGAGTTGAAGCCCCTTTCGGGGCACTTGAGGTATGCTTTCTTGGGTGAAAATAAAACTTATCCCGTGATTGTGTCAGCCCATTTGTCAGCATGTTAACTTGATAAGTTGCTTAGAGTCTTGAGGAAGTATAAGTCCACTCTAGGTTAGTCTATTGCTGATTTGAAAGGGATTAGCCCGTCTGTGTCTATGCATAGGATCTTGCTTGAGGACGAGTATAAACTTCGTGTGCAACCACAACGTAGGCTAAACCCTATTATGCAAGAAGTTGTAAGAAAAGAAGTTTTGAAATGGCTTAAAGCGGGTATAATTTATGCTATATCTGATAGCGAGTGGGTGAGCCCTACTCAAGTTGTAGCCAAAAAGGGAGGCATGACAGTTGTTCAAAATGAGGGTAGTGAATCGATAGCTACTAGAGTTGTCACAGGTTGGAGGGTTTGCATAGATTATCGTGCTCTAAATGCTGCCACTAGGAAGGACCATTTTCCCCTACCATTTATCGATCAAATGCTTGATAAGTTAGCTGGATATGAGTTCTATTATTTTCTAGATTGCAATTCTGGGTACAATCAAATTCTAATAGCTCCTGAAGACTAACATAAGTCAACATTCACTTATCCCTATGGAATTTTCACTTTTCGCATGATGTCTTTCGGTCTGTGTAATGCTCCGGCTACTTTCCAAAGATGTAAGATGTCAATTTTTCATGATTTGATTGAAAAGATAATGAAGGTCTTTATGGATGATTTCTCGATCTTTAGGAACTCTTTTGATAATTTCTTGGACAACTTAACCCGAGTTTTGTAGCGTTGTGAGGAGACTAACCTTGTCTTAAACTGGGGAAAATGCCATTTTATGGTAAGAGACCGAGTAGTTCTTGCCACAAAGTGTCCGTTGCGGGCTTGGAGGTGGATCGAGCCAAGATAGTAGCCATTGAGAAGCTTCCACCCCCCACAAATGAAAAGGGAGTCCGAAGCTTCCTTGGCCATGCCGGATTCTATCGGCGTTTTATTAAGGATTTTTCAAAAATGTCTAAACCTTTGTGTAAATTGCTCGAAAAATCTAATGACTTTGTTTTTTATGGAGAATGTGTGCATGCGTTTGAGAACCTAAAGAAGGCCCTTATGATGGCCCCGGTACTCATTGTCTCGGACTGGAGTAAGCCATTTGAGCTCATGTGTGATGCAAGCGAGGTAGTCGTGGGGGCCGCACTAGGGTAAAAAAGAGAAAAGTTGTTCTGGGTGATCTACTATGGAAGCAAAACTTTGGACCCGGCACAAATCAACTACACAACCACGGAGAGGGAGTTATTGGCGGTCGTATAGGCCTTTGATAAGTTTCGGCCCTACCTCATTGGGGCCCGGACTATCGTGCATACAGATCATGCGGCTCTGCGACATTTATTTGCCAAGAAGGATGCTGATAAGTCATTTATTTTGTGTTTTTATGGGCATTTTATCCTCTGTAAATGTCATTTTTAGTGTGTTTTGAGTCGAAAAGAACCAGGTTGCGGTCAGAGGGCATTCCAAGAGTCGAGTCTGACAGAAGGGGCATTTTATGCATAGTTATTCACGTTTATCTCACACATATGGTCCTCAGAGGCACAGGGGACTACTTCAGTATCCATCGCACATTCGGTCGGTGAAGTGGGCATATCAGATACGGATGGAGCTGACAGAAGATGCCGTGCCCACAGTACTCCCACAAACTCGACCACAGGTCAGAATGGGCATTCCCGTTAAACCCAGAAAGCAGTTGGAGGAGAGATGGTGGAAGATAGCTACATATCCGAAGGAGAGTTGGAACTAACTTGGACTCCTAGAAGGCGCTGCAACAAAGAGATAAGTGCAATCCCTAAAAAATAGGGATTTGATAAAGCTGAAGCTTATCCAAATAGATCAGAGAGGGCACGCCATTCCAGAATTGCAGCAGAAAACCCCTGTCTGTGGGTGAAACTCCACTCGAAAATGTAACTATTTATGAAAGTTTAATGACTCGGAAAAACATCTTTTAGACAACACTAAACCCCCCTTTGTATGCCCTAGAGATTTAAATTCAGTTTAGCTATTTGATATTTTCTTTAGTTCCTTTTGCAGATTTAAATTCAGTTTAGTGACAACACCAAACCCCCCTTTGTGATTGGTTACTTGAAGATAGAATCGCAACAGCTCTCTGTGGGATCGACCCGTACTTATTGGCTAGCTACGCTCGCTGTGGGCACAGGAGTTTACAAATATATTTTTGAGTGCGAAATGACCGCGCGTCAAAATTGGCGCTGTTGCTGGGGAGCTGGTTTCTAGTGATTTTATCTTCCACAATTGCTGAGCCTGGAAGTTGATGCCTAGGGGCTCTTCAGAGGAGACTCTATTATACGATCCGGAGATAGAGAAGACTTCGAGGAAAAACAGGGCAGCAGTGAAGAGGGCACGCCAAGCAGCAAATAGACCTCATGAGCCCACACCACCATTCGAGGATCAAGAAGATCAAGGAGCCGAAGGGCACAAAGAGGAAGGACAGTTTGAGAACGGCTACAACATAAACATGGCCGCAAATGAAAATGTCGCGAATGGAAATACGGATGATAACAGGACTTTAAGGCAGTTGGTCTTTTCGACCAACATGAATCTGCACCCAATGGGCATTACACTCCCAGCTGTGACTCAGAACTGGGATATTCATGCAAACTTTATCCAAATCTTGTTGAAGTTCCACGGAATTCCTGGAGAGGATCCACAAAGGCACTTGCAAGATTTTGAGATGGTTTGCCAAACTCAACCATCCGACCATGGATGAGAAGAGTATATGTGGTTGGTCTCGTTCTCTTTAACTCTTCAAGATGGGGCACCAGACTGGCTGTACACACTACCCACTGGGGCTGTGACCACATGGAGATAACTTCAACAGAATTTTTTGGAGAAATATTTCCCAGCATCCAGAGTGCAAGAAATGAGAAGAAGGATAGGGAGCCTGAATATGGGAACTAATGAAAGTTTCTATGACTGTTGGGGAAGATTCCAAGCGATGCTGGCGAAATGCCCATAACACCAGATTACTGAACACGATTTGATTCAGTATTTTGTCGGAGGATTGAGACCACATGATAGGACGATCGTGAATGCCTCATGTGGAGGATCCATTTTGAACAAACAGCCCATTGAAGCATTCAGAATTCTCATAGAAATGGCTGAAGACAACCGAGACTTCGGTAGAGAGGGCATTCGGGTTGTAAGTGAATCAGAAAGAGCACCGGACCAGGAAAGCAGGATTGATAGATTGTGCGACAAGATCAAAAAAATCTTATCCGGTGCAAGCATAGCGAGGAAGCCCAGACCTTGTGGGGTATGCAAAAGCATATCTCATTTCACTGATGAATGCCCTACTCTACAAGACGAAATGGAAGAAGTGAATGCTATAGCGAGCCAGAATGGGCATTCCAGAAGATATGATCCCCATTCCCAGACTTATAATCCTGGCTGGAGAGACCATGAAAATTTTTGATAGAAAAGGCCAGAGGATGGGCATCCTGCACGCCCATTGCCACCACTAGAGGAAAAAAGGAAGCAAAGGATAGAATATCTTGTTTTTGCTATGGCTGAGGAGAATGAGAAGTTTAAGCAAGAGACTCGAGCTGGTCTCTCACATATGAGCAAGAAAATCAATCAGTTGGCTCAAGCCATGCACTGGATGAAGGAGAAAAATGGAAAGTTACCCTCCCAGGTCGAGAATCCAAGAGAACAAGTGAGTGCAGTAGCATTGTGGACTGAAAAAGAGCTTCCGGAGCTGGTCAGGCCAAGAGAAGAGAAGGATGATGTGCCCTTGGAGGAAGAAGTGGAAAAAATTCCCACAGAAGACAAGGCACAAGAAGCTGAGCAGACTAATACTGTGCCCATCCAGGAAGTAAAGCAACCTGCCAAGGTGCCCATTCTAGAGAGACGGAAACCTCCATTTCCGAGGAGATTAGCACAAAATAGAATAGAAGAAGAAACCAAGGAGATGCTAAAAGTATTCAGCAAGGTGGAGATCAACATCCCACTGATCGAAGCAATCAAGCAAGTACCGCGGTATGCCCGGTTTCTAAAGGAGCTTTGTACAAGAAAGGTGCGATTCAATGACGATGCAAGGTTCCTAGTTGAGGAGAATGTATCGGCTGTGATACAGAAAAAATTACCCAAGAAATGTGACGATTCAGGGATGTTTATGATCCCTTGCATTATTTGAGACAGAAAAGTCGAAAAGGCCATGCTGGATTTGGGGGCATCAATCAATGTAATGCCCCTGTCTGTGTTAAAAGAATTGGAGATTGGACCTCTGAAGGAGACTCGTGTGGTTATTCAGCTAGCTGACCGATCGAATGTGTATCCAAAAGGCCTCATTGAAGATGTATTGGTTAAAGTGGACGAGCTTATTTTTCCAGCAGATTTTTATGTGCTTGACATGGGGCACAGCAACTTCAAAATCTTCAGTTTTGTTGCTGGGAAGACCTTTCATGAAAATAGCTCGAACCAAGATTGATGTGGACAAGGGCACACTGACGTCTGAGTTTGATGGGGAGAAGGTGGCGTTCAATATTTTTAAAGCCATAAAGCACCCCCCAGATACAGAAAATTACAATTTTGTGAACACATTTCATTCCCCGAGCCGTTCTACTTTATCCATGGTAAGCAACAGAGAACCACTGGAGTGGGCATTGTGGGATGGACTGAATGACCAGGATGCCCTGGACGAGGATGATGACATAAGGGATGGAATTATGATGTTGTACTCATTGGAAGAAATGCCATACGGATGTGTGGACTATGATATGCCCATTCGGAGAAATGATGATAAGATGATGCCTTCTATTATCAAAGTGCCCATGCTGGAGTTGAAGGCATTACCAAGGCATCTGAAATATGCCTATTTAGGGAATAATGAGACTCTCCCTGTAATCATAAGTGCGGGGTTGAATCAAGCTGATGAGGACCGCCTTTTGAGATTGTTGAGACTGTACAAGGAGGCACTCGGATGGACTTTGGCAGATATAAAGAGCATTAGCCCAGCAGTTTGCATGCACAAAATATTGTTGGAAGATGATGCAAAACCCGTTCGTAATCCACAAAGAAAGGTAAATCCGGTGATGAAAGATGTGGTGCTAAAAGAGATAATTAAGCTACTAGACCAGGGCATTATATACCCAATTTCAGACAGCAAGTGGGTTAGTCCAATTCATGTTGTGCCTAAGAAGTCGGGCATTCAAGTTGTAAAAAATGAGAAAGGAGAGCTTGTGCCCACACGATTGCAAACTGGCTGGAGAGTTTGCATCGACTACCGAAAGCTGAACATGGTCACGAGGAAGGATCATTTTCCACTTCCGTTCATTGACCAGATGTTGGAAAGACTCGCAGGAAACAAGTTCTTTTGTTTCTTAGATAGATACTTAGGATACATACAGATTGCAATAAGTCAAGAGGACCAGGAGAAAACAACATTCATGTGCCCATTCGGCACATTTGCCTATCACAGAATGCCCTTTGGCCTTTGCAATGCTCATGGCACATTTCAGCGATGTATGATGAGCATATTCTCTGATTTGCTTGAGAACTGCATTAAAGTATTCATGGATGACTTCACAGTATACGGGAGCTATTTTGATCGATGTTTAGATAAGTTGGAGAAGGTGTTACAGCATTATGTGGACAAATGCCTAGTGCTGAACTGTGAAAAATGTCATTTCATGGTCAGAGAGGGCATTGTACTAGGACATGTGATTTCTGAGAGGGGCATTGAGGTTGATAAAGCCAAAGTGGATATAATAGAAAAATTTCCATATCCCACTTCTGTGAAGCAAGTGAGAGGATTTCTGGGACACGCTGGATTTTACAGGAGGTTCATTAAGGACTTTGCAAAAATTGCCCAGCCTATTACTCACTTATTGCAGCAAGAAGTTCCCTTTAAATTCGATGAAGAGTGTAAGAAGGCATTCAATTTTCTGAAGAAGCAACTGGTCACGGCACCAGTCATTCAACCACCAGATTGGGGAATGCCCTTTGAGATTATATGTGACGCCAGTTGCTACGCTGTGGGCGCGGTACTGGGTCAGAAGAGAGGAAAGGAAAACGATGTAATTTGTTGAAACCGGTTGGTTTGTTATCACTTTGGATATGTTTTGTTTTATCTTTCTTTATTTACTTGTGCAGAAAGATAGTCGGTTGAGATATTCTAGGAAATCTGTTGTGGTTTACCAATTCAAAGATTGATGGAGTCAAGATAATGTTTGTTGAGAAAGTTGGTGACTTGTGGCTGAATTCTAGGAGAAGAGGGAGAAGTGGTTTTCGTGTAAGATATATGAGTAGAGATCAAGAAATCAGTTTGTATAAATAGGAATCAGTTGTATAGTATTAAGACACGAATTCTTAGAGATATTTTCAGATCTGTATTAAGAGATATTAGCTTTCTACAAGTGGTAGTTAAGACAACTTTAGTCACAACCTTCTGCGAAGGAAGAGATAAAGTGTCTTAATTTTAGTAAGAATTTACTTGTAGTATTTTTGTAATTCACAACTTCATAGTGAATATTTCGCCCTGAGGCACTTCACGAAGATTATAGAAATATAATCTCGTAAAATTTTTCCAATCCATTGTGTGTTTCTAAATTCCACTGCATATACAAAGTTGTCTCAACTTTAGATACAACTTTGATCACAACTCTGTCAGAATCGAGAGTTCGGTTTTTACAATTGGCATCAAGAGCGAACACTTGACATACTAAGTGGTGATCCTATTTTCGTGAGTACAATGGATTACACAAACCCATTGTTTAACAAACCTCCTGTTCTCGATGGCATGAACTATTCTTTTTGGAAAGTTCGAATGAGAGCGTGCATGAAATCCATTGATGCAAGAGCATGGAATGCTGTTCAAAAGGCATGGATACATCCTAAGACTGTAGATGCCGAAGGAGATACAATACATACTCCTCCAGAAGAATGGACCAGGTCACAAAATGAAGATGCTAGCTTCAATGACAAGACACTCAATGCAATTCATTCTTCCTTGGATATTCAGATGTTCAAACTCATAAGAAATTGTGAGTCGGCCAAAGAAGCGTGGGATATTCTTCAGCAACATTGCGAAGGAGATGTTGGAATTAAAGAATCAAGACAACGTATTCTCACCACAAAATTTGAGAACATGAAGGTGGGGGAAGATGAAACCGTTGGAGAATATTATAACAAATTGCTCAAAATTACAAATGAGTGCACCGATCTTGGTGATTCGATCACTAACAAGAGGTTAGTCTCTAAAGCTTTGAGAACTCTAACCCCACGTTTTGATACGAAGGTTGTTGCTATTGACACGGCATCGACTACTGGAAGTATGGACTTCACAAAGCTGATGAATGACCTGAAAACCTATGAAATGGAAATGAATAAGAAAGGTGGATCAAAGAAAAAGGGAATTTCCTTGACAGCCGGGTCAACTTCTAGGTCAACTTCAGCTTATGATGAAGAAGAGGATGAGGATCTTGAAGAGATCTGTGAAAAGAATCCGGATTATGCTCTTCTCACCAGAAGACTAAACACTCTCATCCGAGCTAACAGAGGAAAACAACAGAAGGGAGGTGCTGAACAATGCAAGCCTCGTTATGACTCATCCGGACCTTCGATTATTTATGAAAAAATGAACTCACCTGGAAAAGAACCTAAGATCATGAAGCATGCTGCATCAGATTACTTTAGACCAAAGGAAGTGAAAGATTTCTCCAATGTCCAATGCTATGAGTGCAAAGGCTATGGGCACTTTGCTAACGAATGTGCCAAAACTTTTAGAAAACTTGGAAAGCCTGTCACATTCCTATCTCTTAGCGACAGTGAGCTGGACACCTCAGGAATAGTTGTGGAAGAAATCTCAGATGAAGCAACCAACAAGCACGCAGCCTTAACTGCAGTATGTTCTGAAATGGTTAACTCAAAGCTCACAGAAGTTGAGATAACTTCTGACAGGTATGATGAGTCCTATTATGGAACTCTTTTCTGTTTTAATACTGTAATAACTATTGTAGATAAGGAAGAATAAGTTACTGAGGAAGAAACTCTGGAGTTGCTAATAAAGTTGCAGGAACTCTACAAGGAGCTGTATGTTAAATGGATTAAACAGTGTAAGGAAATTGAGTCACACAATGAGGAATCCACTAGTCAGAAGGCGTCTCTTGTAAAGTTGGAAGTAATGTTGACAAAGAAAGATGCAGAGATTGATAATATGAGGATTCAACTCAATCTTGCTAAGGAAACCTTTAAAAAGCTCAACACGTATACTTCCAAACTTGATGAAGTTCTTACCCAAACTCAGGTAACTTCTCATGGCATAGGTTATGACAAAACTGTAAAGACTGCATTTACTCAAATCATGTCCACCAATGGCAAACCTTTTGTGAAAGCTCAAGAAGCACATCCCACCTCATTAGTAAGTAAGAAGTGTAGGAGATTTGTTTGTCACTATTGTTTTCTCCCTGGGCACATAAAACATTTCTGCCATAGGTTTTTGCAAGAACATAAAAAAGAGATCCATTTGAGGACACAAACCTCAAAACCAGGTTTTTCAATCAAAAGTGACAGAACCAGTAATTTGGTTTGGAAACCCAAACCTGTCTCCAATGACACCTGCAAAGTTGTCTTCACTGCATCAGTAGCTGATGATTCAACAACTTGGTACTTTGACAGTGGGTGTTCTCGTCACATGACTAGATCTCAATGTTATCTGTCTAATTACCAAAAGATCAATGGCAGCGAAGTTACCTTTGGGAGAGGAACAAACGGGAAAATTGTAGGACATGGAATCTTGAACAGTCCTGGTCTTCCAAAGCTGGCTAATGTGTCATACGTTCAAGGCCTTACAGCAAATCTCATTAGTATCAGCCAACTCTGTGATGACAACTTTACTATCAACTTTGATAAGGAAAGTTGCACTGTGATTGACACCGATGGCAAACATGTGATCTCTGGGGTAAGATCTTCTAATAATATTTATGAAACTAGAAAAAGCTATTTGAGTGCGCAGGTAAATGACGTACAACTTTGGCATCAAAAATTGGGTCATACAAATTTCCACAATATGGAGAACCTTCAGAGATTCAATGCTGTTCTTGGAGTGCCAAAGTTGAACATATCAAATCCAAGATTGTGTGGAGAATGTCAAAAAGGAAAGCAAGTCAAAGTCTCGCACCCTGTTGTAACAACTTTCGAGAGACCTTTTGCTACACAAAGCTGCTTTGAATTGCTTCACATGGATCTTATGGGGCTAGCTGAACTAGAAAGCCTTGGAGGTAAACGGCATTCCTTTTTGATTGTCGATGACCTCTCCAGGTACACTTAGGTAAAATTTCTAAGTGACAAAGGTGAAACCTATGATGTCTTCTTAGAATTATATACTAAGGTTAGAAACTTCTACCATTCTTGCATTAAAAGAATTAGATCTGACCATAGAAAGGAGTTTGAAAATCTTCAGCTCCTAAACTTTTGCATTAAAAAAGGTATTCATCATGAATATTCTGCCCCTAAAACACCCCAGCAAAATGGTGTGGCTGAAAGGAAGAATAGAACTTTGCAAGAGATGGCCACTGTCATGTTACACTCTAAGAAGTTGTCCAAACGTTTTTGGGCTGAAGCTTTAAACAATGCATGTTATGTAAGTAATCGTGTAAACTTAAGAACCGGAACCACCATTACGTCATATGAAATTCTAAATGGTAAAAAACCCAACCTTAAATACCTACATATTTTCAGTTGTGTTTGCTACATTTTGAATGATAGAGATTATTTGTTCAAATTTTATCCCAAAAGTGATAAAGGTGTGTTTATTGGTTATTCACTTAATAGTCATGCTTACTGTGTCTATAATCTCAGAACAAAAACTGTTATGGAAAGTGTTAATGTAAGATTTGATGATTTTGCCAGCCTATACACTCCTGAAGAAGATATTAACGATCTGGTTGAGATACAGAGAAAAACGGGAAAGACCACTGAGATAGGAGGAAGAGTCAACACTGAAGTTGAGCCCACTTCAGAGATAGATGAGGATACAACTACAGAAGGATCTGGATCAAATTCCCACTTAAACGAGTGAGAATTTTCAGAAGTAGTTCAGAGAAGTACGAGAAGAGACCCACCGAGCAAGATTCGCAAAGATCATCCAATTGATCAAATCATTGGATATGTATACGAAGGGGTCAGAACTAGAGGTAAAACTCATGTTAACTACAAAGAGATGGTAAGGATGGTTTGCATGTCTTGTGTAATTAATGAAGTTGGTGCTGTTGTCTTCTTATCCATGGTTGAACCCAAAAATGTAAATGAGGCATTAAAAGATGAGTTCTGGATAAGTGCCATGCAAGCCGAGCTACTTGAGTTTGTTAGAAACAAAGTCTGGACACTTGTGCCTGGACCTTCAGGGATAAATGTGATAGGAACTAAGTGGATATTTAAAAATAAAATTGATGAATTTGAAAATGTCATTAGAAATAAAGCCCGATTAGTTGCCCAAGGTTACACTCAAGTAGAGGGGATTGACTATGATGAGACTTTTGCTCCCGTTGCACGAATAGAGTCCATCAGGTTACTTTTTGCCATTGTATGTTATCTTAACATCACTCTTCATCAAATGGATGTTAAGGCAACATTTTTAAATGGAGTGCTAGAAGAGGAAGCTTATGTGGAACAACCTAAAGGCTTTGAAGACCCAACCAATCCAAATCATGTGTATAAGTTACATAAAGCGTTGTACGGACTAAAACAAGCTCCAAGAGCTTGGTATAGTCGGTTAACCGAATATTTGCTTGAGTTTGGATTTTTCAGGGGTCATGCCGATAGAACATCATTCCTCCAGAAAGAAAAAGATTTACTCACGATCGCTCAAATCTATGTCGATGATATAGTGTTTGGATCGACAAGTAAG
The DNA here is from genome assembly GCA_026008535.1 of Perilla frutescens. Classification (NCBI taxonomy): domain Eukaryota; kingdom Viridiplantae; phylum Streptophyta; class Magnoliopsida; order Lamiales; family Lamiaceae; genus Perilla; species Perilla frutescens. Next base: position 43,142,013 of record BRKX01000010.1, on the reverse strand, counting down.
AAAGCTTTGAAGGAATTTGTTGAAGCAATGTCCACATCTTTTGAAATGAGTATGGTCGGTGAACTTAGCAACTTTCTTGGACTTCAAGTCAAACAAAAGGAAAATAGTGTTTTCGTCTCACAGACAAAATATGCCAAAAATGTTTTAAAGAAGTTCGGTTTGGAGAATGCAAAGAACATGAGGACTCCCATGAGTACGACTGAAAAGTTGTCAAAGGATGCAGTTGGACCTGAAGTTGATCCAACTTTATACAGATCAATGATTGAAAGTCTCCTTTACCTGACCGCTAATCGACTAGATATCATGTACAGTGTTTGTGCATGTGCTTGATTTCAGTCCTGCCCCAAGGAGAAACACCTTAAGGCGGTAAAAATGATCATTCGGTATGTAGCAGGAACATGTGAATTGGGAATATGGTTCACAAAGGACACAACTACAGATCTTGTTGGGTACAGTGATGCCGACTGTGCTGGAGAGATAGATGATAGACGTAGTACAAGTGGAGGATGTTGTTATCTAGGAAACAACCTCATCTCTTGGCACAGCAAAAAGCAAAATTTTATCTCATTTTCCACAGCCGAGTCCGAATATGTGGCCGGCGGGAGTTGTTCAGCATAATTAATATGGCTGAAGTCAATGTTGGATGATTATGGATTAGAAAGTAACCCCTTGGTGATGCTCTGTGATAATACAAGTGTCATCCATCTTGCAAAGAACCCAGTTCATCATTCCAAATCCAAACACATCCACTTAAGGTATCATTTTATTAGGGATTTAGTTGAAAATAAGCTATTAAAGTTAGAGTATATTAGTACAGATAATCAACTGGCTGATATGTTTACAAAAGCTTTAAGCTATGAGAGATTCTCAATTTTGAGAAAATCTCTTGGCTTATGTTCTATACGAAAAGTTGAGATTGGCCCAACTATTGTCACACTTTTTGTATATCATAGTTAACTGTGAAGTTGGACAGATTCGAGGATGAAAAAGTTTGTGTTAAGGTGAAACCATGATCGTTCTTATAAAACCATATAACTAGATCAAAGATCTTAGATAAATGGTATCTATAAAATTCTTTTGGTTATTCATCTATTCATCATCTGTCTTTCTTCTTAAAAAGTTTTCTATGATGTATCAAAAGTAAACTGATAATATAAATTTTCTTGACAATAGTTGGTTAATTGTATATATATATATATTATTAATATTAAAAAAAATAAAAAAAAAATAAAAAAAAATAAAAAAAAATAAAAAAAAAACAAATAAAAATTTTGAAAGTCAGTTGAATGTATTTGGAAGTGTATCTTACTCTATCTTTAATATCTGTTTTGACTATATCTTTAATATGATTGATTTCTATTTTTAAGGAGGTGGGTATCTATTAATCTTATATATTCCTCCTTATGTTTTGTGGCAAGTCATTTTCTGTGTACTATATTTGATAAGCGTCTCTCTCTCTCTTCAACACTATCTCTCTCACTCCTCTCTTGTTACTCTCACTAAGATTCTCTTCACTCAATCAACTTTTCACAGAAGCCCTTTCATCTCCCCAAACCCTTTCGTCTTCGTCACCTTCACCATAGATTCTGACAAGATGAAAAAGATTCAAGAATTGCTTAGCGATCTTGAAGCCTCAGCCTACCTCCGTCATCTCACTACCTTTCCCCCTCAGCCGCCGCAAATTTTCTCTCCGCCACAACTGTCAAACCCCTTTCGGTTCTTGTCGCCGGATTCCACCCTAATTCTCCGACCTAAAGTGCTTCTATCTCTGTCTAGAGGAAATACGTCGATGGAGATTTCTCCAGAGATTGCAAGTTGTTCAGAGGTTCAATCGCACCCACTTTCATTACCGACCTCCTCTCCGACGGTCGACTCATCTCAGGCAATAATTCTCGCCTCTGACGGCGTTATTATGCCACCTCTTGACACTCCGGTACTCGCCGAAGAGCCCCTCGACACTCTGGTGCTCGTCAAGGAACCCCTCGACCCTCTTTTTCCTTCCAACTATGGGAATACATACAATGAAGGTCCGATTGAGGTCCCATTTTCTGAAATTGAAGAAGAAGCCCAGGTGGAGGTATCTGAAAAATCTACTCCGACACGAACTCGTCCCAAGAAAAAATTAACCAAATCAAAGAAGGCTCCTCCGACTAGATGATCCAAGTTCTTTCACATGACCGGAAGCTCCTCACGGAATCTAGTGGAGCCCATTGAGATCATAAGTGAGGCCGAGGAGGAGGAGTATGAAGAGGAGATGTCGGAAAATGATTAGGGCGAACAAACTCATTCTGTACATGGGTCTGACTCCGAGACAGGCGAAGAAGCTGAAGAGACTGTTGTTGTCTCAAAGAAGGATAAGAGAAAAATGTCCTTTTCTTCTCCTTCGAAAGATTGTGGAAAAGTTGTGAAAAAAGTTAAGTGAAGTGTTGCTCGAGCTGAGGAGGGCGCCCACTCTGATTCAGATTTAGAGGTATCAAAGGCTAACTCAATCTTATTTTATTCTGATCTTGCTAAGCGTAATTGGGAATTCTTTAAGAATAGAGAAATCTTAAGCGATCGTGTAGTTGATTTAAAAGATTTTTCTGGATATAATTTGGTTAAGTTTTTGAAGAAGAGAAAAGTGTTGGGGAGTGTAACTTATGCTAGGCCCTATGTTGCTGAAGTAGTTAGAAATTTCTATGCTAATTTGACACATGATTTCGAAAATCAAGCCTCTAAGCAATATGGAAAAGTTTTTGTACGTGGGAAGGTATTCATAGTTACTCCGACTAGGATTAACAAATTTTTAGGAATATCTAATGTTGTTGAAGCTGATGAGGAGGTTGATGAGGAGTTGGAGGCTAAGATGGCCGATGTGTTGACTGGAGGCCAAGCTGAGTTGTGGGTGGCTAACAAGAAACCGAATAGGCTTGCTTCGGTTCTCACATCACTATTTTCAACACTTCACAAAATTTCTGTGTCAAACTGGATTCCTACTTCTAACAAAACGATGGTGCCATTCGAGCATGTTGGCTTATTATATAAGGTGTATATGGGGGAAAAGGTGAATCTAGGGCAACATATTTTCAATTCGATTGTCGAGATTGCCATGACAAAGTCCAACAAGAAGTTGGTGGTCCCCTCTCTCATTTACAACATGCTATTGGACCAAGGGTTTAAGGCAATAAAGAAAGATGTTCTAACCTCCAGACTTCCTCTCCAGACTGTTCAGAAAGCCTTTCTAGCTGATTCCAGGACTCGTGATCTTCCATGGAGTGATTCTGCTAAGACTGCTCCTCCATCTTCCGATCATCTTTGCTCTATCCCTGTATTTGTTTTGCAGGAACAAATTGAGCTCTACACTGCCCAAATAGAGATCTTTGCCAAGCAAAGGAAAGTATTTGAGCGCCTTCTTTCTTCCCAAAAAGGGCGAGGTACTGGTGGAGAAGGCAGTAGCAGAGGCAGAAGAAGGGCAGCAGCAAGTGAAGAGGAGGGAACTGATGAGCAAGAGGAGGAGGAGTAGAAGAAAAGAAAAAAGAAGAAGGAAGAAGGGCTGCAGTCTGTTGCAGTTTTTGTAGTTGATGTTTATTAAACAGTTTCTCTAACTATGTTTATATTTTTGCTTTAAACAACTATGTTTTTTATGTGTTTTGCTGCAGATCTAACTGATGATACAGATGATCTTATGTTGCTGATATTTTAGTTATTTTTGATAATATTTTATGTCTTTCTAAGTATGCTTGAATGAGTAGTGTTGGAGTCACTGTGTTTTGGGAAGTTTGCATGACAAGGGGGAGCGATTGTGTTCTGTTTTAATGATGTTCATTCTTTTGTTCCAAGTACATGTTTAGGGGGAGTTTAGCAATGTTTTGATTTTTCTGCATGTTTGAAGTTATTTTGGGAAGAAAGACAAAAAGGGGGAGATTGTTGAAACCGGTTGGTTTGTTATCAGTTTGGATATGTTTTGTTTTGTCTTTCTTTATTTGCTTGTGCAGGAAGATAGTCGGTTGAGATATTCTGGAAAATCTGTTGTGGTTAACCAGTTCAAAGATTGATGGAGTCAAGATAATGTTTGTTGAAAATTTGGTGACTTGCGGCTGAAATCTAGGAGAAGAGGGAGAAGTGGTTTTCATGCAAGATATATGAGTAGAGATCAAGTAATCAGTTTGTATAAATAGGAATCAGTTGTATAGTATTAAGACACGAATTCTTAGAGATATTTTCAGATCTGTATTACGAGATATTAGCTTTCTACAAGTGGTAGTTAAGACAACTTTAGTCACAACCTTCTGCGAAGAAAGAGATAAAGTGTCTTAAGTTTAGTAAGAATTCACTTGTAGTATTTTTGTAATTCACAACTTCATAGTGAATATTTCACCCTGAGGCACTTCACGAAGATTATAGAAATATAATCTCGTGAAATTTTTCCAATCCATTGTGTGTTTCTAAATTCCGCTGCATATACAAAGTTGTCTCAACTTTAGATACAACTTTGATCACAACTCTATCAGAACCGAGAGTTCGGTTTTTTCATAATTTACTATGCCTCCAAGACTCTGAATGGGGCATAGTGTAATTACACCACTACTGAAAAGGAGATACAGGCCGTAGTGTTTGCATTTGAGAAGTTTCGATCTTATCTCTTGGGAGCAAAGAACATTGTCTATACAGATCATGGTGGCCTGAGGCAATTGATGGCCAAGAAGGAGACGAAACTAAGACTAATTAGGTGGATCCTGTTTTTACAAGAGTTTGATATCGAAATAAAAGATAAGAGTGGAGCACAGAAGTTGGTGGCTGACCATCTGAGCCGGGTGCTGAATGAGAAAGGCGACGAAATGCCCATTGCGGATCATTTTCCTGATGAGCATTTATATTCAGAAAAGGGCACACTAGCACCCTGGTAGGCGGATATAGTGAACTACCTCGAGTCTAGAGAAATGCCTATTGGGTACTCAAGGTACCAGAAAAATAAACTGAGGTATGAGAACAGGTTCTATGCATGGGATTTCCCTATTCTATAGAGAAGATGTGCTGATTAAAACACCAGAAGATGTGTCCCTGATGAGGAGATAAATGAAATTCTAAAGCATTGTCACAGTTTTACTTGCGGAGGGCATTTCAGACCAAACCGAACAACGAGGAGAATTTTGGATTGTGGGTTCTTTTAGCCCACAATATTCAAGGATGCCCACAACGTCTGCAAAAGATGTGACCAGTGCCAGAGGGTAGGGAACATTACAAGAAGAAACGAAATGCCCATGACGCCAATCATGCCAGTAGAGATTTTCTATATTTGGGGAATTGATTTTATGGGACCCTTTCCAAATTCAAGGGAGAACCAATACATTATCCTGGTAGTTGATTACGTGTCCAAATGGGTAGAAGAAAAGGCCACTCCTACCAATGATGCAAGGGTGGTTGCCGCATTTCTGAAATCCCACATTTTTAGTCAGTTTGGTGTGCCCAGGTCCATCATCAGTGATCAAGGGACCCATTTTTGCAACCAAATGCTGGAAAGATTATTGAAGAAGTATGGGGTTCACCATAGGGTCACCACACCTTACCATCCCCAAGGAAATGGCCAAGCTGAAATCTCAAATCGAGAAATTAAAGTCATTCTTGGGAAGGTTGTGGCTCCGAACTGAAAAGATTGGAGTATTCATCTGGAAGATGCCCTGTGGGCATACCGAACTGCATTCAAGACTCCAATTGGGATGTCCCCATACAGGATGTTATTTGGAAAGTGTTGCCATCTGCCAGTCGAGTTAGAACACAAAGCACGATGGGCACTTCAGAAGCTGAATATGGATCCTGACGCTGCTAGGCATTTCAGGAAATTTCAAATTCAAGAGCTGGAAGAAATGAGAATGGAGGCCTATGATAATTCGGTGTTGTACAAGGAAAAAATAAAAAGGCTCCATGATCAAGTAATTCGCATGAAGAGATTCACCCCAAGACAGAAAGTGCTTTTATACCACTCAAGGTTCAAACTTATGGAAGGAGGACTGAGGACCAAGTGGGTTGGTCCATTTGAGGTATACGCAGAATACCCAAATGGGGCAATTGAGCTGATAAATCCCGATACTGGAGGGCGTTTCAAAGTGAGTGGTCACTGTGTGAAAGCTTACCTTGGGCACTCTGATGAAGATGTCACAGTGATCTGGCTCGCAGAGCCCACTTACGCCTGATCTGGGGTGATATCGTGCCCACGACAATAATTGGAGCGCTACTGGGAGGCAGCCCAGGTGTTTATTTGTCTTAATTCATTTTTATTTATTTTAAATAAGTTTTCCAGTTAATTAAACTAGTTTAGAGAGCAACTTTACGCTTGTTTTGGATAAGTATGGTGCTTGCAGGTTTAGATAATGAGAGAGAAAGATGAAGATAAAATAAATCCCTTGGAAATAGGGATTCTGAAGTGAGGCACTCTGAAGAGATAAAGTTTGTTTCGATTTTTCAGCGGATAAGGCTTATCCATTAGTATAGGGCATAATGATCTGGGAGACTCCTAAGGAATCTGAAGAGTCTCAAGTCAAATCATGAATAGGGATTTCTTTTATATAAAAGCCTTACCCCACAAAATGCCTACTATCGCTTTCACTCGCCTATTTCAAAATCAGAACACTCTCTCTCTCTGTTTCTTTTGTAACCCTAATTTCTGAAACTCTAAAGCTCAGCAATGGCGAAGACCAGAGGAAAGAAGGTTGCACCCAAGGCTGGACCAAAGGCACGCTTGGATTTTGAGACTCCTACTGCTTCTGAGGAGCACGCTCCATCCAAGGTCATAAAGAAACCTTCTACCATGCCCAATGAGAAAGCTGCATCTGAAGCAGCCACTTCGAGCAAACCTGCCAAGGAGACTCCGCTGGAGAAGGAGCCTGCGCCTGAGGTTGAGGCGACGGAGGAAAGTTCTGCAACTCTGACTCAAACGGAGCAGCAAGATGATGAGGCTACTGCAGAGGGCATGCAGGAGGAAGAGGCTACTGAAGAGCCCGAACCAAAGTATAAAAAAGTGGCTAAGAAGAAGAAGGCTAAAAAGCCAACTAGGGCTCCGACCCCTATGCCATCGGTGGAGATCGAGGACTTGGGTGATGACGAAGAAGGCGAGGAAGTCAAAGGCAGAGAAGAAGGTGAAGAAGAAGGGTACAGAGATACTGATTTGGACACTTATTTGGAAGAAATCGAAGAAATAGAGACTGAGCCACAACCGGAGAAGGTACCACTTTTTGAACAGCAAGAAGAAGACGAGGCACCTGCTGACATCATGAAGCGGGAACTGAAGAAATCTAAGGCAAAAAGGAAGGTTGGCGAGCCCACCCCAAAGCCAACCAAGTAGCCAGAAGTATCCCAGCAAGGGGATACCGAAGAAGAGCAGAAGCAGCAAGAGACCAGTGGCCCCTCCCAAACTCAGAAAGGCACTGAAGAGCCCTCGGAGGACTCCTCACCCAGGCAAAGGGTGGGGAAAGCTGTGAGTATGAAAGCCGGAGCCAAGCTGGCTGGAGAGGCCTCCTCGCGCAAGAGGAAAACTGAAGAGGGCACTTCAGCCTCTGCGCCCAAAAGGGGCAGAGGTGTGGGGAGCCCCACACCAAGCAAGCCCTGCATTGGCCCGCCACAAGTCAGGGGCATTATAAACTCTAAGGGAATCCACCGTGAGTCGCTCGCAGCTCTTGGTATAGAGCAGGAGGTAAGGAACTTGTTTGCTGCAATTGGTTGGGAGTGTTTTCGGGATATGGAATGTGTGATATTTGCTTCTCTGTCCTGTAAATTTGTTCAAGATTTAAAAATTAAAGCTGTCAATAAGCCTGCCACATCTACTAGGGTCATGTCATTTAAATTGCTGGGTAGAAGTCTGTCTATGTCTGCTGACGATTTAAACATGTTGTTGAGCATCGTGACATATTTGGGCCTCCAAGATGAGGAGTATGTCAATGCTGTAACTGTGGTGCCCGACTCTGCAGAAGGAGTCGATGCAAAATGGGGTGACATTGGGGATGGATCTGTTTATAGAAGCGGATCTACAAAGGGGCATTGCCTTAATAATGATGCTTTGAGATTTTGCCATAGGGTATTGGCCTATAACTTTTTTGGCCGAAAGGATAGCTCGAATTCAATCACTAATCAAGAGCTGTTTATTCTGTGGTGCATGGTGTATAAAATTAGAATTAATTTCAGCTCTGTGGACATTGTACATTTCTGGGATTTTAAAACACACCCTAGGCCTCGTATTTCGTGTGCCCAATTGATCACCCAAATTGCTGTCAGACATAGGCTCCTTGATTTGCACGCTACTGATTTAACCCCCCTTCTCCGTGAATATTTTGATCTTAATTGTTTGATGAGGATGCAAGATGTGGTCGATGATAAGGATGGAAAACCTATTTCTTTGTGCCGGGGGAAGACCCTCGAGCATGCTTTTAGCAATGGCAGGTTCATCGAGGAAACCACCAGCAGGGCAGGCACCGCAGAGGGAACAACCAGTCACAGTGATCATGAGAAGGCTTGAGTTGATCGAGAATGCCCAGTTCCAGACCAATGAAAAATTGACCCGAATCGAAGCAGCCGTGAAGGCCTATTTCAAACATGTTGGGTTCTCTCACCCAACGCTTGCAACCGACTAACCTCGTTCTTTCTGTTCTTGTAGATTATGTTTTGTTTTGTTTTTGTTTTTTCTATTTTCTTTATTGATTTAGTTGTTTGAGTCTGTGTCCATACTTTGCAAGTTGCAAAGTGTCTAGGTGGGTAGTTGAGTCAAAGCATGTTATTCTGTGAGTTTGTGTTGGCATTTCACTTGATAATTCAACCTTAATTGCTTTACAGAAAAATCAGCATGTCCACTTAAGATAGGGATGACGAAAGAGTTTAGCATGCCCTGTGAGAATTGAGCCTTAATGTTGTATGCCCCATTTTACAGCTTTCTTTCATTCATAAGTATGAATCATTCTGTGTTTATGAATTCTAGAAATTATCTCTGTTCTGCGTTTAACTCGGAAAACTGTTGATGCACATGTAGATGAGATAGGCCATTTTTTGCTAAGCCTCAAAAATAAAATACTCCAACCAATGACACAGCCCTTGCAGCACATTGAGCCTATAAAATGCCTTGGTCAATTCTTTGTTTTTGGATGGTTTATATTCAGCCAGGGCATTATAAAACCTGAAAAGAAAAATGGGAAAGCAGAGCTGTTGTTGGGGAAGAATATATATATATATATATATATAAATGGCTAGAAAAGATAGGGAGAATAAATATATATATAAAAAAAATGACTAGAAAAAAAAAAGAATCTGAATGAAAAATCCCCAGAGTCTTAAGTGTTCAGAATGCCCAAAATAAGAAAAATACAGTGCCTGAACAGGGCATAGTAGGGTAGTGAATAGAAAGGAGCTAGGGAGGGGTCTGTACAAACAATAAAAACCCCTCCCACTTAAAATGCCCACTGTAGCCCAAAAAGCCCTATTGATACGTATGCATCATGGCTTCTGGAGAATGAACAACAGAACTTTGGCAAACTTATGGGACAAATTCATACAGAATTGTAGCTAAATTGAGTGTATACACTGAGTGAAGAGAGTCTGTGAGGAACACCAAGCTAAACTCATTTTTAACCTATTTTTGGTATGCTGAAATTTTGCAATTTTTTTGGATTATCTTTTATGTGCCCACATTGAATAACAGGTTGCATGTTGTGTAACGACCCATTTTTCAAAATTATCATTTATAAATATATTATTTTTAGTCTCGTCATTACGATGAACTCAAATTAAATAATTTATATTTTAGTTGTCCAGCCTGCAGAGAAAATCAAAGATTTATATCAAGAATTTATAATAGGGATAAATATATGAAAATCCCATAATTTATATTCTAATAATAATAATAATAATAATAATATTTATCGAAAAAAAAACAGTTAGATTCATTGTGAGTTCTCCACAATCTCACGTCCAATATAACTGCAAAACTACTTAGCAATTCCTTTCTTCATGTCAAAATTAACTCAATCAATCAAATTCATTCGAACAGATTTTTTTTCAAGGAATTGCTTTGAACCAAACAATGATGCAGTTCTATTCATTCTTACCAATTTCCTATTTAAACCTATTTTTCCTACACTTTCGAAAATAGAAGAAGACGTCTACCAATTTGTATAAGAAATCGGACGAGTCGAAACAAAATTCCAATTCAAATTTCGAACAAAATCCAGAATCAAGGTATTTACTAAACAAAATCTCTGCACAATTTCTTAATTATCTCTTACATTCATAAACTTTGATTTCTCATTATTTATGTTCGACAGAATAGTTTCAATAGTCGAAAGTATCAATCAGATCAAACAAATTTTAGCCACTCTTGTGATTGGTAATTCTTCAATTCCACATCCTATATTAAATATTAAATATAAGTATCCAGATTTTCATATATTTTAGTGTTATTGACTCAATCTCTGAAAATCTTTGAACCGTTGGCTTAATCATAAATTGAAACCAAACACTTCATTCTACACTTACTTCTGAAATTGAATCATGTTGTTTTACTAGCCTTCAACCGCAAACCAACGTAGATGAATCCATAATACTTGTAATTAAAATTTTAGTTCTTATGGTTCTTCTGATTTTACAGTTTTACTTATTCTTCTCTAATTAATATATATATCTCTCTCATAGTCTTTGTCTACAAAGTTGTAATAAAATCGAGGCGTCAGATCTTAACTTTGGAGCTGTATATTCCATTTGATTAGTTAAACTTATTATTATAATAGAAAAATATCAATAATACTTATAGTATAATAAAAGCATTCTCAAAATCAGCACAAATGTCCATAAATTAATTAAAAGTTACTAAAACTATTAACTTTTGTTTTTATTAATTATAATAAAAAAATAGAAGTCATCTACAGTTTGGGATATTATCATAAAATGATTAATAATTTAAACTAACTTATAAATCTTATAAAGATTTAAATTATTAAAATACTTTAATTATATCTCTGCTAGGTGAAGGCGCATTAGTTCCTCTAAGTCTTTAACTTTTTGCACTGAAAAGTCGAGTCAAAGGTCTTCAAAGTAAAGGTGGGGAATTTTATACGCACGTGGTTATTTATTATCCATTATATATTGATCTTGTGATTTATTGTTCGACTGAGTGTTTATGTGAAAGTTAAAGTTAAAGTATGCCAGGGACCGTTCATAGGTCCGGGACCGTAAAAGTTGTCCTTGGGTCGCCCACCGTGCATGTGTGTATGCATATACTTGTTCAGAGACCGTTAATAGGTCTGAGGCCGTGATAAGTTGCCTTTGGGCTGACTCCCCACTGTTCAAATAATTATTATTATGTGACATGGTATGAATGTCTGAATATGAGTTACTCGTTTAATATATTTTGGATAATGCGTATTCTCCACTGAGTGTATTCGTTATACTCATCCCATTATTATAACATTTCAGGTTGATGAGTTCGTTGATGGTGATGTGGAGATGGATGTGAACTAAGTTTTTATTTAAATATTTAAGTTATTAGACTCGTTTAATTTCTAAACTTTTAGTTGATGTTATGCTTTGTTGGATTGTGGATTTCTAACTTTAAAATATTTAGGAGTTTGAATTATTTAAAATCGCTTCCGCTCTATGTTATTTGAATTATTATGATATTATGATATTTTCTTAAATAGAAGTTTATTTATGCATTTTTATGATTTTCTAGTATTAGTTTTATTATATATTTGAGAAAATGTTTAAAAGTCTCTTTCAGTCATTATTTTACATGTTAGATTTTATAAAATAAATAATATTCTAGGTTTATAAAATTAGGGTGTTACATGTTGTGTTTTGTGTCTTATGTCTGTTTCTTTTCTCTTTTCTTTTCTTTTGTTTTTCTGGATGAGTTGCACCCCATGCTTGAGGACAATCATGCTTAAAGTGTGTGGGTGTGATAAGTCAATTTATTTCGTGTTTTTATGGGCATTTTATCCTCTATAAATGTCCTTTTTAGTGTGTTTTGAGTCGAAAAGAACCAGGTTGCGGTCAGAGGGCATTCCAAGAGACGAGTCTGGCGAAAGGGGCATTTTATGCCCAGTTATTCACGTTTATCTCACACATATGTTCTTCAGAGGCACAGGGGACTTCTTCAGTATCCATCCCATATTCAGTCAGTGAAGTGGGCATATCAGATACGGATGGAGCTGACAGACGATGTCGTGCCCACAGTACTCGCACAGACTCGACCACAGGTCAGAATGGGCATTCTCGTGAAACTTGAAAAGCAGTTGGAGGAGAGATGATGGAAGATAGCTACATATCCAAAGGAGAGTTGGAACTAAGCTGGACTCCTAGAAGGCGCTGCAACAAAGAGATAAGCGCAATCCCTAAAAATAGGGATTTGATAAAGCTGAAGCTTATCCAAACAGATCAGAGAGGGCACGTCATTCCGAAATTGCAGCAGAAGACCCCCACCTGTGGGGAAAAACTCTACTCGGAAATGTAACTATTTAAGCAAGTTTAATGACTGGGAAAAACATCTTTTAGACAATCTGAAACATTTCTATATTTTATATTTCTGCACTTCATTTTCAGTACGCTGCTTAGGCAGCCAAAAACAATCCGAAAGGTCTTAAACCTTCGGGACTTAGGTTATGCTATTGCTTCTCAACGTTGGATTTGAGATTTTTGCTTAATTAATTCAGTAAGTTCTTGTTTATTTTATGTCGATAATTTCTACAATTTCAATTATATCTAGCCTTCTCGGCTAGATCTTTAATTCTAGCATTTGAATGATGAAATTGGTTTGAGCATAAATCTGGACTCATGAGGTCAAAATGGGCATAATAATGCATGATAAGTTTCGGTAAATTCTTGAGCCTTGTTCCACGTGAGTGTGTGTCTGAAGTTCCCAATGTGGCTGATCACTCGTTAGGTAAAGAGGGCACACCACTATTAATTGAATTGGCAAATGCTGACTGTGTGTCGGTTCATATAGTAATAAGGGAATTAATGGGGTGTTGTGGGCATAAGAGGAATCAGTTGAACATAATCGATCTGGATCCGTCTAGGGCACACTGCTGCTTGTTTGCTTACATCTCTTAGAGAAATCAGGAGGTGGGTAACTGGTTAGGGGTTTAATAGAAGAGGTTTCACTTTTAAACCTAAAATGAAAGGATGGATGAGGAGACGTAGAGAGGAATTCAGTCACCATAACTAGATGATCTATCATGTATGAAAATCAGTGTGCCCATGATCGAGTTGTTTTATGTTTAGACCAAATTCTAATTCGAATTCCAGAACCTTTTGTTATTTGATATTTTCTTTAGTTCCTTTTGCATATTTAAATTCAGTTTAGTGACAACACCAAACCCCCATTTGTGATTGGTTACTTGAAGATAGAATCACAACAACTCTCTGTGGGATTGACTCGTACTCATTGGCTAGCTACGCTCACTGTGGGCACAGGAGTTTACAAATATATTTTTGAGCGCGAAACGACCGCGCGTCAATGCCAAACCTAGATTGATACGATGGATTTTGTTATTGCAAGAGTTTGATGTCGAAATCAAGGACCAAAGAGGTTGTGAGAATGTAGTGGCGGACCACCTCTCGCGTCTTAAACATACCTCAGATGAATTAGAAGACAAGAGGCCTATAAATGATGATTTCCTGGATGAGAGGATACTAGCCATAAGAGCCACCACACCTTGGTTTGCGGACTTTGTGAATTATTTGGTGACAGGGGTCAAGCCCGTAAAGCTCGAGAGTTATAAAAGAAATAATTCTTTCATGATGTAAAATTTTTCTTTTGGGATGAACCATACCTCTACAGGCACTGTGCCGACTTGATTTTGAGGAGATGTGTACCCGAAGACCAATGGAGAGAGATCCTTGAAGCATGTCACACCGGCCCAAGTGGTGGCCATTTTGGCACCAACCGGACCGCTAGGAAGGTCTTTCAAAGTGGATTTTATTGGCCTACATTGTTTAAGGATGTAGGAGGGTTTGTAAAGAGTTGTGGGCAGGATCAGAAGATGGGTTCAATTTCCAAGAGAGACGAGATGCCTATGAGAAGTACAATTGAGGTTGAGCTCTTCGATGTATAGGGTATAGATTTTATGGGTCCATTTGTAGCCTCTGAAGGAAATGTGTACATACTTTTGACTGTTGATTATGTGTCCCGTTGGATAGAAGTGGTGCCCACAAAGATGAATGACTCTAAGGTGGTGCTCAAATTCTTGAAGAGGAATATACTCATACATTTTGGTGCTCCGCGACCCACCATTAGTGATGGTGGCTCGCTTTTTTGCAACAAATGGATGGGAGCATTGCTTGCTAAGCATAGAGTCAAGCATAAGGTAACAACACCTTATCACCCTCAAGCAAACGGACAAGCCAAGTTCGCAAATCGTGAAGTAAAGCAAATTCTTCAAAAGGTAGTCCGAACAAATGGAAAGGATTGGTCTTCACTTTTGGAGGAAGCATTATGGGCTTATCGCACTGTTTATAAGACCCCCCTAGGAATGTCTCCCTATCAACTCGTGTTTGGGAAGTTTTGTCATTTGCCCATTGAGCTTTCGCATAAGCATTTTGGGCGACAAGGAAGCTCAATTTTGACCCTATGGCATCAAGGGGAGAATGAATCTTTCAATTGAATGAACTTAACAAGTTTAGGATGGAAGCTTTTGAAACTTCCTCTATTTACAAGCTCCGGGCTAAGTGTTACCATGACAAGCTCATAAGAAACAAAGAGTTGGCCCCGGGGGACGAGGTACTTCTTTTTAATTCACGACTCAAGCTCTTCCCCGGGAAGTTGAAGACAAAATGGAGTGGCCCATTCATGATAGAGATGATTTTCGATGGAGGCGCCATTGAGCTCAAAGGACGGGATGGATGTCTTTTTGTAGTAAATGGGCATCAGGTCAATAAATTCTACAAACCTGAAGACAAGCTTGAGCCTACCGCGTGCTAACTATAAGATATTTAATATTTGGTAACCACGTCGAGCTAACGATGTTAAACTTAGCGCTTGTTGGAAGGCAACCCAATTTTTCTTTTAGTTCTTTTAATCTTTTTTGAATTTTATAGTTTTTGGTAGTTTTGTGTTTCTTGTTGGTTTTTTTGGTCATACTATTTTGTTGTTTCTATCATCTTGGTGAATATTGTGCAAAAGTACAGGCGATAGGCTCACAAATTCAACAAGTATGGAGCCCCGAGCACAGTATGACGCAACCCGGTGTCAGAATCGGTGCGAGTGCACTTGTATACAGAGGGTGCAAAACCACGTTAACCGGCGTAACCCGACTCAGAGACGGACCGGTGCGGGCAGTATGATCGTACCAAAATACGCAGCCCGAGCGAGCATGACCCGGCGCGACCAACTGAGTCGCGCCAAAAGGCGCGGCCCGACTGACTAAAACGGTCGCGCCCCCCAGTCGCACTGATTTACGAGTTTTTAAAACCCTCCCTCTCTTCATTTCTATTCACTTCTTCTCCTAAATTTCTCTCACTCTCTCATACCCACACACGAGCACACTAATTTTCTCACAAATCCCCACCTCCACAAGCACAAGAACACCTCAATCTAAGGTATGGCACGACGGAGTAGGGAGACACGTCGAAGGAGATAAGTTGAGTCCGAGAGTAAAGAGGAAGAGGCTCGGGACTACCAAGAGCAGTCCGAGGAAGAGGAAGAAGAAAATGAGGAAAGTAAAGAAGAAGAGGCCGGAGGGGATGAGGCCAAAGATGAAGAGGCGGAAGATGATATTGATGAGGATGAGATCAAAGAGGATGAGGCTTCGTGTCCTCCCTTGAATTGAAACATGAGGACAGAGAAAAATGGTTAAAATTGTCAAAGTATTTTGAGATCAAGACAACAAAATTTGCAGATGCGGTGGCCACCCGATAGTTGGGAATTCAAGAGGATGTTTGGAGGTTGTTTGGATGATTGGGGTGGACAAATGTGTTGGAAGGAGGATGGGTTACCTATCCTGTGTTAGTAAAAGAATTCTTGGCCACACTTAAGGTCAAGTCTACAGATAGAAAAGGCCCCATTTGGTGCAAGTTTCGACTGGGAAACCAAAACTGGCGGTTCACTATGGATGAGATGAACCGTATTTTTGGCACCCCGCATGATGGCATCTTTCACTCACACCCTACTTTCCGTCTCAAGGACTTTTGGAGGCGTATCATGGACCCCGACCCCAGGATGGTCCGTTATGACTCGAGTAAGGCCAAGGCCTCCCACATCCAGAATCCAGTCTTCTACTACATTCAGCGGGTCCTCTCTTCCACAGTTTTAGCCCGTCATGAGAATAGTGGTTTCCGCACTCAGGAAATCCACATGTTTTGGTACATGCTGAAGGTGATCAACGTGGACTTTGCAGCTCATTTTGTAGATCAGTGTAAGAGACAGGCTGCACCGGATAGTGGGAAGATATGCATTGGGGGATTGATCACCCCAATTGCTCGAACTTTGGATGTGGACCTCACCAATTATATTGCTGTGCCCGAGTCTAAGAGGATCAACCTGCAGCACCTCTGTAATGCCCGAATGATAGGCGCTACTGCTCCCCTTCCACTCCAGTTCCTCATGAAGAATCGAGTCCAGTTTCCTCTTCCTAATCCCAATCTCACCTCAATTACCACTTTTGAGGATCAGCGGAACTGAATGATGAGCACGCCAAAGCACCGTGCCCTGATGACAGTAATTGATGTCGGTCCACGCAGGCCCTCTCAAGGGGAAGCATCTACATCTCAGGTACCCAGGGCAGCAAGGAGATCTAGGGAGGATGTGCAGGAGGAGAGGTTCAACAACATGGAGGGGATGATGACAGAGATGACAACTAACTTTGGGAACTTGCGGGTAGATATGACCTCCAGGTTTGGAGACATGTGCACGGAGATGGGTATGCACTTCACAGGGCTGTAGGAGAACTTTGATGCACGCTTCACAGGACTGCAGGAGGATATCGGTGCCCGTTTTAGGGGCATACATGAGGATCTGGACTCGAGGTTCTCCAACCTCCAGTCGCATGTCGATTCCCGCTTCACGGAGATCAGTGTTGAAATCCAGGGCCTGCAAGGAAATTTTAATACTTTTCAATCTGATTTGAATGATTTTGCAGGTTACATGAGGCAGTGGACTAGACAGAGCTCATCTTCACAGCGGCCTCCTCAGCAGTTTCAGCAGTACCCTCTATATCCGTATCCATATCCACCCTATCCTCCGTACCAGCCACAACAGCCGTCTCCAGACCGAGATCACTTCGAGAACAAAGTTTACCTCTCTCAACGATCCCACTAGTCCTCCACCCAAACTTGCCCTTCCCTTGGTATAGTGCAAGTTTGGGAGGATAAATGCTAGTGGTGACCGTTGAGCTCTAGTCCTCCAGTTTCTCATGAACAACTTATTTTATGTTATTTGGTTATGTTATTTGGATACTTTGGCATGTTTATTTAGGAATATTCGATAGCCCCGTTGATTTGTATGGATGTATTTGATATTTAGGATTTTATTTAGGCTATGTAATAAGTATGATCGGATTTGGGTGAGAATCTTATTTTGATATTTTCCTATCTTTGATCGTCTATTTGTCCTCTGGACATAGGTAGAGGAATGCAGGATGAGATTGAGCATGATTAGTGGTATATTTAACCTTGCCTATGATGATAAAATTTGTGCAAAATTTTTGAAAAATCATACACGAAAATGAGTGATTAGCATATAGATTAAATTATGAAATTTTGGCATATCTTGCATTTCACGTGAGATTTGGGTCGTATTATTCTTCCTTGTTTGAGAGTTTTCTTCAAACAATGCTAGCATCTCCAGAACTTGCTTTACAAACTCATATAAATATATATGTGCTCAAAGAAACATGAAGATGACCTAAGGCGGTTCTTGTTCAAATTTGTGAGCCTAGAATTTTCTTTTGCTACTAAACACATCTTTTGTCTACCCCTTTTGAGCTTTGATGGTCATTATTTTTGTTATAAAGCCAAGGGTAGTGAGATTGATGAAAATAGTAAGCTTGGAATGACAACAACGGGGGAGCATAAAACGTGACATTTTTTAAGAATGATAAATATGATTCTAGCCTCGATAAATTCAAAGTGAGTTCTTCTCCTAGAACTAGAAAAGGAAACAAAAGAGTGAAGTTAGAAAAATGATAGAAGAAAAGAACAAATGATCACTCTAGCTCTTGTTGTAAAGAAAATTTTATAGGAGAAGTGAACAAAAAGAAGGCTAAGGATTGTCCGTTTAATTGCTACGTTATCCCCTTGAAAATTGGTGAAGGGTAGACGAAGGCCTTGTAGATTGCTTTACTGAGATTTTCATTAGGAATGGGTTTGAGTTAGAACCACTCTTCCCCATATTTTTTCTACCCGTCCAAAGAGCCGAACGCTTCAATCCGAAAGACCTATGTGATTCTTGTTTCTAGCACATATTGTGATGATATTGATTTATTTTGCAAGCCTATGGTTGCATGTTGGTATTGTTTGATGTTGAGTGAAAATATGCCTTTCTTGACCCCCGTGAGGTTTAATTGTGTGATTGATTCTTCAACTAAAAGAGGGGAGCCGAAATTTCATGATTTGATCTTTATGAGCTTTGATCTCGTTTACCTTGCATGGGTTTTAGTTCATTCTTCTGAGGCAACAAAGGGCTTAAAAATCTCCTATATTTGTATCTCTCAATTCCTTGCGTTCTCTTTCTTGTTTGGGGACAAACAAGTGTTTAAGTTTAGGGGAGTTGACAAACGGGATTTTCACCCGTATTTCCGAGCATAGCATGTGTGTTTTTAGTACCTTTCTTGCTTATTTTGTTATCTTAGTGTTGTGTTTTCATTTTATCATGTAATAAGTGTTTTTAAACACCGTTGTGCACTTTCAGGGCAAAATCGATTGGGTCGGGACTCTAAGGCACAAAGCCGGCGCGACCCGGGTACAGAAACGGTGTGAGTGCGCGTCCATACAGAGGCCCCGAAAGCATATGGCGAGGCGTGGCCTGACTCAGACCGAGGAGGCGTGACCAGCTCGGTCACGCCACCCGGCGCGACCCGAGCCAGGCCCGTCACGAGGTCAGAGAGGGCGCAATCGGGCGTCCATGCAGAGGCCCCAAAAGTGCAGCTCTAGGCACGGCCCGACCGAAAGAGAACCAGTGCTACCACCTCAGTCGCGCCACCCGGCGCGGCTCGATCGGGGCACGACCAAGCCCGTGTCGCGCCCCCTCTGTTCCGACGCGATTTTTGTATTTTTCAATTTCTTTTTCATTTACTTTTAATAGGCGGATTTGTGGGAGTATAAATACCCACCTTAGTTCAATTTTAGGGCAACAATTAATACCTAGCCCCCAAATTTAGAAGTTAGACTTTGAGAGAGAATTTTGCAATACAAGCTTGAAGGTTGTGAAGAATTTTGAAGACAAAAGTTGGAGTTTGAAGATTATCTTTTCCCTTTTCGGGTTTATTCTTATCCATGTTTATGATTTCTTTCTTTCTTATTTATTTTTGTTTTTTCTTTAATTTTAAGCATGTCTAGCTAAATCTTTTAAATCCTAGGGTAATATGATTTAGCATTGAATGATGGATTGATAGATAAAAAGCATGTTAATCTTCCCTCTTTTATTTCTCATGATTCAATGGTGTTATTGCCTCTAATTAGGGTTGGCCTCCTTAGTTAGATTTTGTGTTGATTATGTTTTGAGAAGAACTAATTATCATTGGAAATTGATTTATGATCCTATTAGGTATTGAATGAGAATTTGTGCCTAGTTGGACTTTTGATTGATTAATTGTGCTTAATTTGAGAAAATTGGAATTTAGTCCTAGAGATAGGAGAGTTCCCTTTTGTTCAAACAATTCTCAGAAGCTCGAGGGGGCCTATGATTACTTTTGGAATTAATCTCGAGTGGAGTTAATATGCTTTTTAATCCCGAAATCTATTGTTTGTGTTGATGATTTTTGCCCTAGGATCTTTCTTTCATTTGTTGCCCCTCTTTATTGCATTCTTGATCATTTCAAGTTTATTTTATTTTGCTTCAACAAATTGTTAAATTCTATGCTTAGAGTAAAAACAAAACCAAAACCATAATGTATGTGTTGCTTGACTTGTGAAAAGACATGCGTGTGGTGTTTGTGTAACTTGAATTAGCTTAACTCTCCGTGGATTCGACCCCATTTTGCCTTGTATTACTATTCGCTTGTACGCTTGCAAGTTTAATTCAGGTTTTAAAACTTTAAGTAGAAAATCTCCATCAGTCCCTGTGATATTAAAGCTTCCGGGGTCCTTCATTTTGGCGGGTAATTTTTTGTTGAATCAATGAACTACAATTTTCCGTTAGGTTCACGGTCTCATAATTGCCCAACCTCTTTTTCTTCGTGATGACCTCCTTAAAGAATTTAGCATATGTAGGCATTTGTTGTAAGGCCTCCACAAGGGGTATGTTTATTTTCACTCTTCTAAAGATGTCCAAGAATTTGGAAAATTGTTCCTCATGCTTAATTTTTTGAAGTCTTTGAGGGAAAGGCGCATTTACCCTTCGCTCGAATTCTCTTCGTTCCTTAGGAACCCCTTCATCTTCCTTTGGTGCATCTTCCTTCTCACCTTCATTATCCCCTTTTTCTTCTATACTTGGCTCAACCTCATCCAAAGCTTCTTTCTCTTGATCCGGCATATCGGGCTCCTTATAAGATGTTCCACTTCGAAGAGTTATGGCCTTGCAATTCTCTTTGAGGTTAATGGTGGTGTTTGAGGGGAATTGTCCCGGATGGTGTTGACCTCCCAAAGCCAAGACAAGTTGCCTCATCTGTTTTTTGAGCATCTTCAATTGAGTGTTCACAGCGGCTTGATTGCTTTCTATCTTCTCAAAATGCGTTTAAGACTTTCCCATATACTTATCGGTCTTGTTCATAAATGGCATAAGGAGCTCGTCCATTTTGGGCTTCTTTTCTTCATCTATAACTCCATTGGTGACAGAAAATCCAGGAGGTGGTTAGAGGTGATTGTTCGGGTTGGAGTAAGAAAGATTCGGATGTGGTGGCATTGGATGGTATTGATTACCACCTTGTCCTTGTGGTCCTCCAAAATGAGGCTTGAAGCCTTGATTAAAAGGCCTTTGATAACCCCCATAGCTCCCTTGACCAACGAAGCTAGCTTCTTATAAGTTAGGCATGATTGATGACTCTGGTCTTGGGGATGTCATAGCCTCTATCTTTGAATTCATAGTCGATATTTGAGCGGCTAAGAGAGCTATGACATCATTGCTTGTAGTGTCTACTTTCTTCAAAATTTGTACATTTTCCCGCCCCTCTGGCCATTGATAGGCGTTGGAAGCCATTTCCTCTATAATTGTGATAGCCTCCTCGGGACCTCGGTTTAGCAACGATCCTCCAGCTGATGTATCAAGAATACTTCTCACATTCGACTTACACCTGCCATAAAATACGCAAACCTGATGATCCGTGCCAAACCCATGACCCGGACACTTCTGAAGTATCTCCCGAAACCACTCCCAAGCTTCACACAAGGACTCTTCATCCCTCTGCTTAAACTGAGTTATCTCTCCCTTTAACTTTAATGTTTTTCCAGAGAGAAAGAACTTTTGAAGGAATTTAGAGAGAATGTCATTCCATGATGTGAATGAACCGGGTGGATGGTTCAACCACCATGTTCGTGCTTTATCCCGCAGTGAAAAATAAAACAACTTTTAGCGGATGGCGTCCTCAGACACCCCATTAATCTTGACCGTTCGAGCGATATCCAAGAATTAGTGGACATGTTCGTGTGGATCTTTAAGTGCCATCCTGGTGTAACCCAGACAATTTGTACAGGATACGAAAACGCGCAGAAGACTTCTAGAATCGAACACGTCAATTTGGAAGGATTCAACCCTACTCTAAGACTCAAATATTTCGAAAATAAGCTGACTTGAAGGAATAGAAACTCAAAAAATAATGATCGAACAAATCTAGACCTAAATACGATACCTAGACTACGACACAAAAACGGAACACAAATCCAACAAGAAAAGGAGCTGATTTGGGACGAGAATTATAGCTAGAAGATGATGGTATTTGGGACGAGATTTATGGGATAAGAATGGCTAGGGAAGATAGGATATGATAATGGTTCGAAGGACTTACGGTATAGATGGAAAACACGATGAATTTATGCCGAATGGAACCGAACCCTTGATGATCGACACACGATCAGGTCTTGATGGCTTGGGAAGGACACGAACGTTGGTGAAGGATGTAGGACGTCGTTTGATGAAGGTCGAAGGTGGTAGTGTTGAGAATCGCAACCCGATTAATCCCCGGCGTATCTTGTACGACGAAAACGAATCTCTAAGTTTTTCTTCGTAGCGAGTTCACCCTAATTCTTCGTATGAATTAGAACGTTCCCTTGATGTAAGGCTCAAAGTTTGCTAGGCTTCAAGAATGATAATTTTCGAGGAAAACAATCAAAATCTTTAAACGGTTGAGACACAAATTGAATGCAAAAGCAATTTTAATCAATAATGTCTAAAATATTAAAGTAACATGGTTCCCCTATTTATAGGGCCTATTATGCACGAAAATAACTAATAAAAAGGCCTAAAAATCTGATCCAAAAGGATCTCTAACTATACTATAGAAATACCTAAACTAGAATTCTATTCAAGGTAGGAAATTGCCTTAAATACAATTCTAGTCAAACGTATGATATTATGAACGAAAATTACACTTATAAATTAATTAAAAACTGATCTAAACTATAGTCTAAATTAATTAAATAAATACTATAGTCTAGATATAAATCAACCCTTTAATTAAATTAAATCAAGGGCGAAAACAGCTTCATGCACAAATGCACTTCTTCTTGTTCTCTTCTTCAACTCTTCAAGTTATATTCTCCATGGTATGATCTTGATCTTCATTAGTTAATAAATTAACTAAAGTATGGCTACACTTTGCATCTTCTAATTCCTCAAACTTCTTGCGAATCATCACTTGGAAATAAACTTGTAATTTCTTCGCTCGAAGTCGCGTCATTGGACCTTTGAATTGCAGCTCGGGTTCAAGGCCTTCAATGCCTTGCATGGCTTCATCACATCCCACCGAATTCATTTTGGGACACCATAGCCATTAATGCCGACTTCAATTCGAAGTTGTTGGCTTGTATAGCCGGTCCATTGACAACTCCCTCATTAAGCACCGGTTGAAATAAGTTTCGAATCGGGGCTTCTTCGACTCGAGCCCTAGCTTCCTCTTGGGCCCGTAGTTGTCCTCTCATCTCTTCGAGTTGCCTTTGCATTTGGAGGATCAACGGGTCTTGGATGGGAGGTGGTGGAGGTGGATTATCCGTCATTCTACGTCTTTGTCTTCTTCGAGCGTTGTTATGCTGACTCGTAGCTTCGATCTCGGTATCTAACTCGAACAATGGGTCACCACGTGCCCTAGTACGTATACACCACATGTGAACAACTAAAAATAAGTTTGGTACTTAAATAAAACAAAATAGAACTACTTGATCTAGCAAATAACACTTATGTTGATGTTGCATGAAAAGACTTGAATAAAAAACTAAACTCCCCGGCAACGGCACCAAAAACTTGATGAAGATTTTTTTTCTACCTTAAGTTTTGAATCCTGAATCAACCTTACAAGTGTACAAGCGAATTGTAATACAAGGCAAAATGGCGTCGATTCCACAGAGAGTTAAGAATGATCCAAGGCATACAAGCATCACACTTATGTCATTTCACAAGTCAAGCAACACATAAAGCATGGATTTGGTTTGTTTTTACTCTAAGGATTAAATTTAACAATTTGTTGGAATAAACTAAAGTAAGCTCAAAATGATCACAAAATGCAATAAAGAGGGGCAACAAATGAAGAAAAGATCCTAGGACAATATTCATCAACACGAATATTGGATTTCGGGATTAAAACTCATATTAATTCCACTTAAGATTAATACCAAAAATAATCGTAGGCTCTCTCGAGATTCTAAGATTTAATTGAACAAAAAGAAAATCTCCTATCTCTAGGACTAAATTCCAATTTCCTCAAATTAAGTACAATTAATCAACAAAAATCCAACTAGGCACAAATTCTCATTCAATACCTAATAGGGCTCATAAATCAATTCCCAATGCTAATTAGTTCTTCTCAAAACATAATCAACACAAAATCCAACTTAAGGAGGCTAACCCTAGCTAGATACATTCACACCAATGATTTATGAGAAAGAGAAGATGGGAGATTAACATGCCTTTTTCATCCATTAAACCATCATTCAATATTAAATCATATCACCCTAGGAGTAGAAGATTTAACTAGACATGCTTAAAACTAAAGGAAAACAAAAATAAACAAGGGAAAGGAAAAACATCAACAAAGATTTAGAGTAAACTCGAAAAGGTGATAGGAAATCTTCAAACTTCAATTTTTGTCTTCAAAATCTTCAAGAACTTCAAGCATACAACACAAAGTTCTCTCTCAAAGTCTATCTTCTATTTTTTTGGGCTAGGAAATGAAAATTGCCCTAATTTTGAACAAAGGTGGGTATATATACTACCACAATTTTCGCCCAATAAAAATAAAATGGAAATGAAATAAAAATGCAAAAATCAGGACGGAACAGGGGGGCGCGACACGGGCTCGATCGCGCCCCGGTCGGGCCGCGCCAGTTAGCGCGACTCAGCTGGTCGCGTCGGGTCTTTTTCGGTAAGGCCACACTGGCTGCCACACTTTTGGGGCCTCTGCATGGATGCGCGATCGCACAATCTCTGACCCCACGCCGGGCCTGGCTCGGGTACCGCTCGGTCGCGCCTCCTGGGCCTGAGTCGAGCCGCGCCTCATCGTGCGCTTTCGGGGCCTCTGCATGGACGCTCACTCGTGCCGTTTCTATACCCGGGTAGTGCCGGCTTCATGCCTTAGAGTCCCGACTCGATCAATTCTGCCCTGAAAGTAGACAACGGTGTTTAAAAACACTTATTACACCATAAAACGAAAAAATAGCATTAAGACAACAAAATAAAAGAGAAAGATACTTAAAACACACATGCTATGCTCGGAAATATGGGCGAAAATCCCGTTTGTCAAAATATACTAATGTAGTTGTGTTTCAGCTTAATGTTCAACTGCTGCACGAGTACACGAACGAGCATAATCGTGCTCTCGTGTATGTGTCATCGTCCATGATTGTTCAGCGGCGGTTGAATCTTATAGTTTTCGTATTTGACAACAATAATGACAGAAAATGACAATAAAATATATGATAATAGTGACTTGTAAGACTCCGACTTGAATGCAAATGACTTGCCAGTTTTGTGGTGTGAGACTCCGACTTAAATGGTGGTGAAAGATATCTACTTTTTTTTTTCAATTTTCAGTTGTGAGACTCGACTTCAACGGCGGCGAGATGTATTCTTTTTTGTTTGAGGGTGAGAAAAGATTACTATGAATCAGCGTCTATGATTTTTTTTTAAATATATTAGGGTATTTTTCGTATTTGACAACAATAATGACAGAAAATGACAATAAAATATATGATAATAGTGACTTGTAAGACTCCGACTTGAATGCAAATGACTTGCCAGTTTTGTGGTGTGAGACTCCGACTTAAATGGTGGTGAAAGATATCTACTTTTTTTTTTCAATTTTCAGTTGTGAGACTCGACTTCAACGGCGGCGAGATGTATTCTTTTTTGTTTGAGGGTGAGAAAAGATTACTATGAATCAGCGTCTATGATTTTTTTTTAAATATATTAGGGTATTTTTATTTTAGAAAATTATTAATGTTAAAAGTACATTATATTCAAAAATTATTTATATAGTACTAAGGATGTTGAGGTATATTCACATCCTAAAAGTCTAGAAATATTACTTTTTAAAAAATGACTATTTACATTATTTATTAAGTAATAATGACTAGTTTCTCGTGCTAACACAAAGGAAACATATTTTAATTATATATACAGTAGGACCCTGCTAGTTTGATGTGGATTTGGAATATGAACCCCAACCGTATATTCACCTATATAATGATAGAGGAATATCATTAAACTATTTTGTTATATGATTGCTCTACAATTAATTTAAATAATTATAGTGTGAATAGACAATTTGTATTTACGTGTAAGCATAATAGTAATAGATAGTAATTTGTGCTATGTGTTTCATGTGACCTTTTATTTAGGTATATATGATGATGTATGTTTCATGTGCTCCACCTTGATATTGATCAATTTATTCACATATATATCATATAATAATGGAAACTTGCCTTACTATAGTTCTATCATTTTGGTTTTCCTACGGTAAAGTCATGCCACCCTTAACGGGAATTACCTGCATTTTTTAAAGAGTAATGCTATTTGGCCATACATGTGGTCAGTCATAATATTTATTTTCAGTAAGATTTCAATATTTGGCAAGTAACTTATTAAAATTTTAATTATTGAATAATGTTTGTTTACTCTTATAACCTTGACTCATTTTAGAAAGAAGTTGACTTATTATTTTAAAATTGAAAGTTTTCTTATATTTTAAAATTTTAAATTACATAATAATCAACTTTATTAATAAAAATTATTATTCAATCTATTTTTTTATCGAATATTCGTATTTATTTTCTAATGTTAAACCACATAACAATCAAATTTGTTGATGCAATAGATTATTTAATATATTTTTCTTTACTAATACTTTTATTTTATTTTAATATTTTGAATTAGATAATAATCAAATTTCTTAATTAAATATATTGTTGAATTTATTTTCATTTAGTTATTTATTTTTTATTTTAAAAAATCAAATCACATAATAATCAGATTTATTAATACAATATATTAACTAATTTATTATGTAAAATAATTTTGAATTTAGTAATATGAGTGTAAAATATATTGTTGAAATGAAAAAAAATAAAAATAAAATTTTGAATTTGTTAAAAGGAGTATAAACTTTTGAATTTAGTAAGAGGAATATAAAAATTTTAATCATTTTTGTAAGGAGATGAGCGGATTTGTTTTTGATATTGTTAACTAGAAACGGTTCCGGAACCACCAGTTCTCGGTTCCAATTATGTGGAACTGGAACCGAACAATGAAAATACAGTGACGGGACGATTCCGGAACCCAGAACCGACGGTTCCAACCGTTTCAAAATTTTATTTTATTTTTTTTTAAATTAATATTTAAATTTCTTTTATAAAATAATTACAAATTTGAGTAGAAATACCCACAAATTAAAAAAATATCCAAAATTATGAGATTATAAAAATTCTCTAAGAAAATATTAGTGTAATGATAATTAAAGGTTCACTATCATTTTATAGGATAAACAAAACTATTAGCTTTCATAAAAAAAATTGATGTGGAAAATTTGGTTTGAGAGTTCGGACATTTTTTTTGTCTCACATTGGTTTGTATCAAAGACAATTAATTAAATTTTCTTATAAATTGATATTAAATCTTTGTTTATAGTCGCACTAATAACCAAAGGTTAATCTCAAGAGAATATGGTAACATAAATTATTAAATTGACACTACGACTTCTAATTTTGATGGATTTTCTTCGCATTATAATATAATATAATAAAACTTTAAATAATATAATTGTTATTAGAATTATTTAAATAAAACTTTAAAAGTAATAAAGTAAATAAATAAAAATAATATTAAAGTAACTTAAAATTAGAGTTTAATTTATTTTAAAATAATTAACTCCACATTTGTATTCAATTGATTTTGTTTATCACATGATTCATAAGAAGTTGGGAGGTTATTTTTCCCTTTTAAAATTAAGGTATATATATATATATATATATATATATATTGGCAAGTAATAAAAAAATTTATATTAATAATTTAAATAAATTATTTTTATAGAGTTTATATATCAAAAAATAAGGAATTACGTAGAAATCTCAACAAATAATGAAATTTTGAATAAGTTAAATTGGTGTAATGATAACCAATAACCTAATATCCTTTTATAGGATAAACCAAACTATTACTTTTGATAAAAAAATCGATGTGTGACATTTGGGTTTCAAAGTTGAAACTTGAAAGCTAAGAGTTGAGAGTTGAAACATATCATTTTTGTCCCACATCGGTTTCATATCAAAGCAATGAGTTAAACTTTTCTTATAAAAGAATATTGATTTTTAGTTCATTTCACAAAGTTTTTTTTCTAATAATATCTGGTTATGAAAATCTCGTATTATTTTTTAGATTTCTAATTTATGGTATTTTTATTCAAGTTTGTACAAGTTTAACATTGGCGGTATAAAAAAAATTGGCAGTTCGCGCTTAGAACCGCTGGTTCCTGGTTCCAAAAATTTGGAACCGGAGCCGAACCGCCAAATAACGGTTCCGCTTACAATTCAGAACTGCCGGCCACGGTTCCGGTTCTGGAACCGCTGGTTCCAGTCCCGATTACGATTTTAACGGTCGGTTCCGGAACTGTTTGCCACCTCTATTATTAACCATATGTATTTTTTCCCTCTCCCCTTTTCATATATTTTTAATTTAATATTCTAATTTTTTCTTATAATTAAATGAAATTTAATTAATTGAGAATCAATTCAACCAATTTAAGGCAATTATATATATGATACAATATATTTTTAATTATTGATAATTAACAAAATAATTTTTGTTGATTATCACATAATTTTCAAATGAAATTCTTGTTTATTTTGGTATAGATTAGTTTAATTTTTATTTTTTTTTCATTTTTATTAGAGTTTTTCTCTTTTAATTTGAAGTCATTTTCCATTAACATATTTGTAGAGATTTTTTATAGACATTTCAAAATTTTCAGACACAACAAGGCAATCTCTTTCTAGAATTGACTACATGGGTACAAGTGTAAATATATATCAATTAATAATTAAAATCATAATTAACAACTTACCAAAAAATGAAATTTTACCTTAATTAAATATTATGACCGGCCACACTATAGCCAAATAATATTATCCTTTTTTAAAATACTAACAAATCAATATAGCCAAATATATCACATATAACCGATATGACTTATCAACATATATGTGATGATAATATTATTTTTTAAAATAGCTATAAAATTCTGTTTATATTGGATTAAAAAAAAATCATAGTGTATCAACTAACGAAAACAATGTCGTCATTCACATTTTTTAGCTCCTCATAGCAATTATACATGAAATATTATTTAACCATATTGATTTGTGTATATATTCTAGAAATTAAATGTGGGTAGCACTACTAAGATTGGCGTCCACACTACCTTTTCCTACTATCTTAATTACACGGGTAAATAAATACTTGTATAATGAGCGATTAGTGCATTCCACTCAATTCTTATTTACTTTTTGTGCGGTGGAAATATGTGCACAAGATTAAATAGTTAAATTATTCCATCGTTTCAAATTAATTGTCCTTGTACATTTTTACACAGAATTAAGATGAAATAATTTTGAAAAATTATATTAAGATACATTTTCCTAATAAATACATATTTTCCTCTCCGAATAAAAAATGGAGGGTTAAAATTGAGAGATAGTGTTTTAAAATATAATAAATGACAAATATTTTATAACAAACTAAAAATTCTAAAAAGACAATTATTTTAAAACGGAATGAGTATATATTTGTTTATTAAGGTCCGATATTTACCTTTGATTATCATTTGGGCCTTATTATGACCCACGAACCATAAAAACTAAATCCAAGAAAATCCTTGTTTGAAAGATAAAGATCCTATACTCCGCATTCCGTATCTCACCAATGTATTTCACTAACAAGTATAATATTTGAAAAATATTTATTATAAACATAAAATTTATTGCGGTATAATTAATCATAATTAATATTAATTTTGAAAAATTAAAATTTAAAAAATTTACATTAATCAACCATATAATGAAAATTAATTATTAAAAAAAATATAAATTCTAATTAGGTGGAATAAACGCTAAATAATAATTACAAAATTAAACTAAACCAAAAGAAATTAAATTTGAAGAAAAAAATAGATGAAAATCTAATAAAAATTAAAATGAAACACAAAGTGAAATAGACAAAATCAGAAAATGGACTAGACTTTAGAGTATTTCATTCATGATTTCATGACATTTTCATTTGATATTACTGGAAAGTAGAAAAAATTTGGTAAAGGAACGAACTTTGCTTTAATTTAGCAATATTCCCCTGTTTTTCTATCCAAAATCTAATGAGAAAACAGTGTGCCGTGGAATCCTTTCCAAAACTTCACACCCACATATTGAAATTGAATTGAAACAAAAAAAGAAAAAGAAAAACAGTTTCTTTTTAAACACTTGTTTCCAAATAAATTGTCGGTTGCGTATCCAATATGTTTTTCCTTCTTTCTATATTGAAATTGAATTTAAATGAAAAAAGAAAAAAAGGTTTCTTTTCAAACACTTGTTTCCAAATAAATTGCCAGTTGCCTACCAATATGTTTTCCCACTTTCTATAATTTTCTTTCTTGTTTTTCTATGACAAGGTAACTTACCATCATTACTCGATGCTGCACGTTAGGTAAATCTCATTTCTGTAAAATAGTATGCAAACTACACAGATAATATAATTCACACTTGAAAAATCTTGTATTATAGACTCACACCTAGCGATTGATTAGATTCGGACTCGAGATTTTCAGTCTCAAACTTATGTCATCACACCGCTAAGTCATCCGAGAGGGACAGATTTCTATAATCTTTTCATGGGAGGGTTAGTAGTAGCTTTAATTTTAGTTTTCTATTTTGATTTTTCTTTTTCAGAACCAAAACTATATATATATATGACGTTGGTTGTTTTGATGAGTTTTTTGATAGTTAGCTATTACTATTTATATTTTAAAAAATTCTGCGTAGGACATCGGCGTCCCCGTCCGCGTCAAATTGACACATTGACAGGAAAATGTATAGAAATTAGGTTTCTTACCTTTTCATTAATTGAACTCATTATTTATATGAAGTACAAGTTATCTAAGGGAAAATTAAAACAAATCACACGATGCATATACTATCATGCCCCGCAAATATTCTGATCTTCAATCTCGTTGGCGCGACATTGCTCCCCTTCTTGCCATCAAATATAATTTTCATTTTTTGGGGTTGCTCGAATTATCACAGTTTAAAAAGATTAAAGTAATGTTTTCACGTGTTTAAATATAAATTTTAATGTGTGCACTGTGTTGAATCGGTTACGTAATTTTGGAGATGGAACGTGTTTTCATTTTTATTTTATTTTTTGAAAATATATAAAACATTGTATTCGTTGAGTTTACATTTCCGCAGCTATTCTTGCAGCCATGAGCCATACAACAATGCAAATATGCATATCAGAGTATTTATGTCAAAGTGGCTAGATAAATTACAATTTTAAATTTGTATCTATTTTTTCCCCATGATATTTACAATGCTAAATGAAAATTCATCTGTACGGTTTATTTCGACAAATAATAATAATCGAATAAAGTAAGAGTCGTGCTCACGCATCAAGAAACATATATATATATATATATATATATCATAAATAAATACATCATTTTATTATAGGCATCTTGATATTCATCAAATGTTTCATCACCACCAACCTGCCATGTCACAATACTGAAAGACATTAATTATAAATGTACACACAACATACGTGGATTGAAATGTAACATACAAATCGAACCATGACTACATTGTACGACCGACAATACAATAGAACAAAAACCATTAAAATGAGCTAATTACACCATATTTCTTAGGTAAAAGGAGGAGGGCATTTTTCTTAAACACTGATATTCCAGGCGTAGGATCTGTATCGACATCTTCTGCTTGAATTCCATTAGGCAATTCCCAGTCAAAACTATAGAGCAGGTTTGCAACTCCAAGCTCCACAGTTGCAAGTCCCATATGAATTCCAGGGAATATTCTTCGACCATATCCAAAAGGAATCAACCCGAAATCTTGCCCTCGTAAGTCGATATTACTGTTTAAAAATCTTTCAGGCACGAAGTTATTCGGATTTTCCCAGTAGTCAGAATCTCTCCCAATTGCCCACGCGTTAACATAAACCAAAGTTTTTTGTTGAATTTCGTAGCCATCTACAAGGCATCTTTCCATTGTTTCTCTAGGTACAAGTAGTGGAGCTACAGGGTACAATCTGAAAGTCTCTTTGATGACTGCTTTCAGATAGGGAAGTCTAGGCAGATCCTCTTCATCTACTTTGCCCTTTTGTCCTATCAAATTTCTGATTTCTTCTTGCAATTTTTTCATGACATTGGGTGCTTTGATTAGTGCAGTCATCGTCCATACAATTGCTGAGGAACTAGTATCTGATCCAGCTATAAATATGTTCTACAAAAATGAGCATATATATGTGTGTGTTGTTAATAGCGATAAAATTTTAATAATTTATGACAACGTAACATTGTTCCCAAATGTTATCCTTTTCTACCCTTGAGATATATTAAACTTGTTTTCCATGTTCATCTGTCTCACAACATGCTCCAATTATCCCTTTTAATGTATATATTATTTTTTGGTTGATTTAAAAAACACTATTTAGCACATCTGGAAAGGAACGGTTCAAATTTCAATTCATGTTACACTTTTGATGTTGACTATAAAATTTATAATTTTAATAATGATTAATTTTAGGGTTAATTACTATAAAATACACAAACTTTGACAAGATTTGCAAATTAGACACAAACTTTAAAATTTTGCAATTAAAACACAAACTTACATTTTTTTGCAAAATAGACAAACTAAAAATTTTCGGACTAACGGAAAAATAAGAATTTGCGACATGTAATTCATTTTCACTTATTAAAACCAATGCAATGCCATCTAAATCGAAAGGTGAACAATTTTTATAGCTTTGCGGTTTTCAAATTCAATTGATTTTAAAATTTTGCTTTGAGTTTGTCTATTTTGCAAAAAAATGTAAGTTTGTGTTTTAATTGCAAAATTTTAAAGTTTATGTCTAATTTGCAAATCTTGTCAAAGTTTGTGTATTTTATAGTAATTAACCCTTAATTTTATAAAAATAAAATACTAATTATAGTGGACCATCCAACTTAATTAATTCGGTATCAAAAAATTCGTGATTGGCTATCTTAGTGGAACCATGGAAGTAATTTGACATTAAAAATTATTATGAAATCGAACACTATAAATTTATGGCAAAGTTGTAAAATTGAGCGAGATACGTACATAATCTTGATTGACGGTGATCTCCAAACAGTTGGTTGAATTGAAAATCAATAATTGAGTTCAAATTGTTTAGAGTAATTTTTATTTTGTAAGACTAAAATTTGAAAACCCCTTATCTTGACTTGTCAAATTAGTCAGAGTCAGTGAAATAATTAATTAAACAACCAAAACATATAGAATCTTTTTAAAAAAAAAAAGATGAATAATGAAAACATACCATTAACAAGGCTTTGATATGATCCCAGGTGAGATCAAAGGAAGAGGACATGTGCTCTTCTTTAAGCTTGATCAAAATATCAAGAATGTCATCCTCCTCATCTATCATTTTAACCCTGCTCTGGTCCATGTGCTCATCGATGAGCTCCTGGTAGAACAAATCCAACTTCTTGCAGGTCGCATTGACTTTATCGATCAATCCAGTGAGTTTATCCACCCAACTGAGGGCAGGAAAGTAATCAGACATGTAGAAACCTACAGCAATCATCTCAACATCTTGTATAAGTTGATCGAATCGTCGCCTTTCGGATCCATGCTCATCGTATTTCTTGCCGAAAGCAATTCTACATATCAAACTGCTGCTGAGAACGATAGCTATCTCACTCATATTCACAACTTGCTGAGAGGAAGCAAAATTGGAAATCTTTGTAATAAAATGAGAGATTTCGTCTTCACGAACGCGTCGAAACGATTTAACTTTTTTGAGGCTGAAGAGATGAATGGATGTGATTTTTTTCATCTCCCTCCAATAATGATTATATGGTGCAAAGACTATGTCTATGTTGTCATAGGATAGTTTCTGCATCGAAAGAGATTTTGGTCTGCTGCAAAATGCTAAATCTTGAGTTTTCAACACTTCTTCTGCCAATTTTGCAGATGAAATTATGAGTAGAGGAGTAGAACCTAATTTCATTTGCATGATGGGGCCGTATTGTTTCGAAAGTTTCCATAAATAAATATGGACGCCGGCGGTGGCTAATTGATGGAGGTTTCCGATCAATGGCAGCGGCCAAGGACCGGGGCGCATAATTTTTTTTCGAGTTTTGTGGAGAAGGTACAACAAGATTATGGGAATAACTATCAGTAGTGGTAAAAGTATCATTATCATTTCTTTCTGCTCGAGATATGAAAATCTGGACAAGGAGAGTAAGAAGAGCTAGAATGAGTAACATACTTTAATATTGTGGTTTTGTAGCAAGGAAATTGGCTAGCTAATTGGTCGTATATCTTCAAAAATAATAATAATAATAATAATAATAATAATAATAATAATAATAATAATAATAATAATAATAATAAGGGTTAATTGCCTTAAAATACATAAATTTAGAGGCGTTTCATGATTTTTTCACAGGATTAGAAAACTGTATTTTAATAACATGAACTTAACAATTGTTTGATTTTTCACATGATTTTCAAATTTCAATCAACTAAAGTTATGTGGTTGTTGGATATTTTCACATGTACATCTACGTGGACATCAAATTGCCTTAAAATACATGAATTTTTGGTCGATTTTGGTCCGACTGGAGTGCTCGAATTTGAAAATCATGTGAAAAACCAAACAGGCCTGTAGAATACGTAACACCACTATACGTAAGGGTTCTGAAATGGCATACGTAACGGACAATAATCGTTACGTATGTGCGTTTTTGTAGTAGTGAGGTGCAAAGTTCATGTTATTAAAACTACATTTTTAAAAATGTGTGAAAAATAAAAAACACTCTAAAGTTTATATATTTTAAGGCAATTAACCCAAATAATAAAATTATAATAAAGTAAAATAAACTCTTCAAGAGCATTTCAAATAATTTTAATTCGGTACAATTACAACCACACAATAAATCGACTTCCATGGACGTTACGTTTTGCACCTATGCAAAAGCATAAAACTCCTTTTCATCTTACAAGAAAACTAGTATTACACCGTGCATCGATTATAAATATATAAATAATTTATGAAAAATGTTTTGTACAAATAAAATAATTCGTCTGTATTCAAATAACTAGCTAATAAAAACAATCAAAATAATCCCATAAACCTTTTTACAACATAATTGATGAACAATTATAAATGAATGTGGGTTTGTCCTCAAATCAGCGAATTAACGCATTTGGCTACCTAAAAAGTACAATTGATACGTTGTCCCCTTAAAATGATAGAAAAATAACCAATTAAAAAAAAATGCCTAAATAATAGGAAAGAAAAAATAATGAAATATACTCAAGGTCTTGGGATGGGACAAATGCAAGCTTTGTCGAATGTCATTCCAAATTCAACCAAGGGATGTAATCTACCAGATAACACATTCACAACTTTTCAAAAATTCCAATGTGAATGTGTTACCAACAGCAATCCGAATGAGAAATTACCTAGCGAAGTTAATTGCAATTAAGAACATATATCATTGAATGTTTGATTCAAAAATTTACTTACAAAATGAGAGAAAAATGAATTACATGTTGCTGAAAATTTAGGAATAATGTTGTTTGAGTCTGCAAATAAATATTGTACAATTATAACCAAAGAAAATAAGAGTGATTTACGTCCCCTTGGGGATGGCCTAGTGGTGGAGTGGTGTTTTTTGAGGCCAAAGGTCTCAAGTTCGATCCACCACCAACACCACTAGGTATGAGTCTGTCACACCTGGCTTGCCAAGTGTGGTTTACCTCCCCTGTGTAGGTTTGCAGGCTATTACATAGGGGCGGGGTTTACCCAGTGCGCACCACGATAGCGGCTGCGGGTTACCCTCGACATCCAAAAAAAAAAAAGGAGTGATTTACAAAGTAAAGATAGAATAAAGTTACAAACTATATAAATATTGTAAAGTTATGATCGAAGAAAATAAGAAGTAATTTTTAAAGTGGGGATAAAATAAAGTTAGAACTACATAAATTTTCCGCAATGAAATATGGGCCTTTTTGATTAATTGCCTAAAAGATCGAAAAAATGAGATATGAATTATAAAACAAACAAATTAAATGAAAAAATGGGTAAGGTGCAATTATTTCCTATACGACGGGGATATGAGCGACCCATGCTTTCAACTGAGATTCTTCAACACACTGAGTACTGCTAGCTAGCTTAAGTGATAACTAGAAGTTAGTTTGTGGAACATACAAGATATTCTGCTGTGCTATCTGATGTGAAGGTTCAGAGATCAACAATGTTCATTGCAACATTCGTGAACATTTGCATGAACATCCTTTGTCAAAATTGTTCTTCCAAGATCATTGGAGTTGTTCAAAGTTGCCAACAAAGAAGAGATTCAAGATTGTTCTAGAAGATGTCTTATTCAGCTTACAGATCACGTGATTGAATATAAGACAGAAGTCTAAAGATTGAAGAATTCTAACAAGTCATGTCCTCAGTTTTGAAGCTATATAAAAAAATTTCTTTATTAGATTTCTGATAAAATTAGGACTTTTGATTTTCTTGTTAAGGCTATATTCTTGTCTTATAAATAGTTTGAAACGAAAACTTGTTAAACAAGACCAAATTCACTGAAAATATTTAATCTACACAAGAGCTCTTAATTTTTAAAGAGTCACATAGGCTTCAGTTGTCATTGTTAGACTAGAGATTAGTGTTCTAGTCAGAGTGTTGTAAAATAATTTTCATAGACTATCAAAAGGAGTCTCGGGAAAGATTTTCTATGGAAAGTAGAATGGTAGAAATCTAGGCTAAGAGAGCAGCTTACAGTCCAATCCAGTGAAAGAGGGTGTTCGGGTAAAATGGCTATTGAGTGACGGAAGGTCAGCTGCATGTAAGATCCCTAGTAAACGATACATCAGAGTAGTGGATTATATCTTAAGACCTGACTACCAATCTCTTGTGTGGTTTACTTTCTACTGTTCAATTCAAAGTTCACTACAATGTTCAAGCATATTATAGTGAATTTTATCAAACAAAATTCAATAATATCTTTGAGAACGTTTACAGAATAGATACCTAACACCACGTATAGTTTCAAAGTTGATAAACTTCAGTTGATGAGCTTAGTTGACGAACTTCAGTTGTTGAGTTCATTTGATGAACTTCATTATGAGCTCCGTTGATGAACTTCAGTTGGTGAGCTCAGTTGACAAACTTCAGTTGTTGAGTTCTTTTGACGAACTTCAGTTGGTGAACTTAGTTGCTGAACTTCAATTGTTGAGTTCATTTGACTTTTACAAAGACGTTTCTTTATTTTTCAGCCTTTGAGTTTTTGACATTTTATCAAAACTTTTATGGTATTTTTCTAACAATAGCAAACACACCTGTAGCAGTGGTAGACGCAGCAGATGTAGAGGAAATATCAACAAAAAACTGAAGAAGAGTTTCATATTCAGCACGAGGAACATAAATCATATCAGTCGTAGAAGTCGTCGACTCAACATAAATGGTATTAGCCCAGTCAGGCTTGCCAAATTTCACCCAACATTTCTCAGAGACATGGTTGGAACGGCATTTATACACAAATTCCTCTAGTTCGACTTTCCAAATTAATATTTTTAATTTTTTGTAGTCAAAAATTAAATTTCTTGGAAATTTCGTGATTAATTAAACAGATTCGCGTAACTTAATGTCTAGATTTCTTGCTGACAGAGATCCCCTTGTTTGTTTATGGGCGTATACGAAATTTTTTATAATGTTGATCTATTAATTATTTGTAAAGATTATATATAATTGTGCCACAACTTTGAAAACAGATAAAGATAAACTAGTAGTGTACATTAATTACGTAGACCAGATAAGTAGAGATTTGGAATTAGAAGTACAGGATCATACTATTAAGGTATGCAACTAGATAGTCTCTTGTCCAAATGCATTCATACTGATACGATATCTTTTGTAAAATCCATATTATGTGGTTGAATTAGATAGCACCCTAGTAAGACAGCTGAAGGTTTTGGTATTTTTATTATGGGTTTATAGTCTAATAATGCTACCTGAAGCTATAGTTTATGCATCATCTTGCCTAAATGCTGTGCTTGAGGGAATTGGAGCAACATGATTACCCTTAACTTGTGTATAGCAGAGAGCGGAATTAACTTGGATCTGAGAATTTTATTTTCATATTTTGCATTGAATGGGGTTCAATATTTGAACATCTTTATATATGAATGCATGTCTTATATATATGCATATGCATGTAAACAAAAAAAAAAGGAAAATAAATTAAAACTGTAACTAATAACTTACTTAAACCTCTGTAGCTTTTGTTGAGTATCTCGTGGATAATCTTGGAAAAAAAAAAGAGATTCAAAGTTTTGGTTTTTTTAAACAAACAAAACAGAGTAATTTCTGGTCGATAGCTATTGTTGATCTACTATAAAAACCATATGTAATTGAGTAAGTAATGAACTCAGTTGAAGTAATCAGTGAAGTGGGGGTGACAGGTATAAGTTGTATATTTTATTTATCTTTTATGAATTGTGAAAAATACAAACTGATATTTTTTAAGATGTTCGATATATATATATATATATATATATATATATAACGTATACTGATTATATGTATAAAGTGTGGCATTCTATGTTTAAAAAATATACCGATTACCTGAATTATGCGATTAGATGTAAAAAAAAAAATCACTTATAAAACTTCATGGGTGTATAGTTGTTCCTTTAATAAAATATATTATTCTAATTTTTCAGGTTTATATATTCGCCGGATTGTCATTTTTTTTAGTAATAAAATGGCACCTAGTAAGGAATGGATGAAATTTTTCAATGACCGATTGAAAGAAAAATATAAGGCTGGAGTTGAATTTTTTTTGAATTATGCATTTAGTAAGACAGGTGATGAGAATACAATTCAATTTCCATGCATTCACTGTAATAACACTAATTGTGGCTCTCGTGAAGAAGTTAAAATGCATTTACTTGTGAATGGAATAATGCCAAACTATACAACTTGGCATCATCATGGTGAAAGGTTTGGTGAGGCTTCATCTGATGATGGTGGATATTATGATGGTAGTAATTCTCACGAAGAGATTAGAACAATTATAAGAGATATGTATCCTGGCATGGATAACTTTGATAGAAGTGTATTTGAAGAAGGTTCCTCAAGTAATAATGAATATAAAGAAGAATCAAATGATGAAGCTAAGAGATTTTATAGACTAATAAAAGACTCGAAGCAACCTGCATATCCTGGTTGTCTGTCCTCAAAATTGTCCGTGCTTGTCAATCTATCACATATTAAGAGTACGGGTAGATGGAGTAATGAGTCCTTTGAGATTATATTTACTATTTTGTTTGATCCTTAATTAGGCCAAATATTGATCAATATTAATCAATCTTTGTTTATTATATGTTACCAGGATTGAAGAATGCTTCAATCGCACTTAAAGGTACTACATTATTCTACTAGTATTTTTCTAAGTTTTAAATGTGGCATCATTCTTTGAGATTCAATACTAGCTATATTATTGTTGTGGGTTAATCATTTTTTTTTTCTTTTCTTTTGACTTTCTTGTAGGTTGTCAAGAAGAATAGAAGAACAAATTAGAGATTTAGTATTTCGTATTTTTGATGGATAAATTAAGTTGTCGTACAATTTTTTTTTCTATGGCTAGCTAGATGTTATTTTAGAAAGCTTGAAACAAAATACAATTTTATTTATGTATATATTTTGAATTTATCGATGTATGGATAATGATGCTTGTTTAAATAATTACTTTGTTTCACAAACATTCTTTTCGAGATATATATTTAGTGGGCTTCATATTTTATTGTAATGCATTCATACAATTATCGAGAAAATAAATTTTAATTTTATATTCACTATATAATAATATTTATTGTGGTATTTAAAAATTTAAAATTAATTTATAATGAGAGGCTAAAAAAATATTCGTGAGGGGAAATTTATTTAATGACGAAATTTATAATGAGCACAAAATATTTTTAATAACGGTATGATTCTATCACTAATGGTATTATACCAATAATGAGAGATTTCTTGGAGACCAAAGGTCACGGGTTCGAATCTCCTCAAGACCACAGGTCGGGTGTGTGAGTTAAAAAAAAAACTAGAGAGGCAATAATGACGGGCGATGAGAGGAATTTTCCCCTCATTAATTTTAATGAGGGTTTTTGAGTGTTTAGGGATGGAATTTCCTCTCACTAAATCTCAATTTTCTTGTAGTGATAGTAAAATACGACTGCTACACTAATGATAAAACTTACAGCTAGAAACCCCAATTTTGCATGTCTTTTGAAGTTATATAAACTATGCGGACATGTTCAACATCATGTACATGTAGATTATAGTGAACATACAAGGTCAAAATAGATAAACTGAAAGCAAGTAAATGGCACAAGGTTGCTAACCCTGTTCGATCAACTGATCTACATCAGGGGGACTTCACAAGTCCATGAAAAATAATCCACTACTCTGTTGCAATGTTACAAAGGCTATTACACGATGACCTCCTGTCACTCGACTCCTTTCCTACAAACTACAACCTCTTTCGATGGACTGAATTGTAAGATCCCCTTACAACCTAGAATCCCTCTAGTTTCCACAGAAAATCTCTCTCGAGACTCCTTTAAAGGTGTGAATGAATAAACTTCAAACACAGACTAGACACACAATGATCATAAGGATCAAACCTAGTCTACTCGAATATTATATGCTTCAAAGATGAAGTCTTTTAGACTCTCTACCTTTTATGTATTCGTAAACTCTCATCACACTAAACTAGTCTGATTTCCAGGCTATTTATAAACACAAGACATAGCCTAAACAAGGTAATCAGATTGTCCTATTTTGACTCAAACTCAACAAGGAAACTATCCTTGTTTAAATTGGACAACTCCTAGTTTAGAATCCTTCCTTGAATAGAACGCGCATCTTTCCTTCTTGACCTTCATCTTATAATAATAATAATAATAATAATAATAATAATAATAATAAGGGTTAATTGCCTTAAAATACATAAATTTAGAGGCGTTTCATGATTTTTTCACAGGATTAGAAAACTGTATTTTAATAACATGAACTTAACAATTGTTTGATTTTTCACATGATTTTCAAATTTCAATCAACTAAAGTTATGTGGTTGTTGGATATTTTCACATGTACATCTACGTGGACATCAAATTGCCTTAAAATACATGAATTTTTGGTCGATTTTGGTCCGACTGGAGTGCTCGAATTTGAAAATCATGTGAAAAACCAAACAGGCCTGTAGAATACGTAACACCACTATACGTAACAGTTCTGAAATGGCATACGTAACGGACAATAATCGTTACGTATGTGCGTTTTTGTAGTAGTGAGGTGCAAAGTTCATGTTATTAAAACTACATTTTTAAAAATGTGTGAAAAATAAAAAACACTCTAAAGTTTATATATTTTAAGGAAATTAACCCAAATAATAAAATTATAATAAAGTAAAAGAAACTCTTCAAGAGCATTTCAAATAATTTAAATTCGGTACAATTACAACCACACAATAAATCGACTTCCATGGACGTTACGTTTTGCACCTATGCAAAAGCATAAAACTCCTTTTCATCTTACAAGAAAACTAGTATTACACCGTGCATCGATTATAAATATATAAATAATTTATGAAAAATGTTTTGTACAAATAAAATAATTCGTCTGTATTCAAATAACTAGCTAATAAAAACAATCAAAATAATCCCATAAACCTTTTTACAACATAATTGATAAACAATTATAAATGAATGTGGGTTTTTCCTCAAATCAGCGAATTAACGCATTTGGCAACCTAAAAAGTACAGTTGATACGTTGTCCGCTTAAAATGATAGAAAAATAACCAATTAAAAAAAAATACCTAAATAATAGAAAAGAAAAAATAATGAAATATACTCAAGGTCTTGGGATGGGACAAATGCAAGCTTTGTCGAATGTCATTCCAAATTCAACCAAGGGATGTAATCTACCAGATAACACATTCACAACTTTTCAAAAATTCCAATGTGAATGTGTTACCAACAGCAATCCGAATGAGAAATTACCTAGTGAAGTTAATTGCAATTAAGAACATATATCATTGAATGTTTGATTCAAAAATTTACTTACAAAATGAGAGAAAAATGAATTACATGTTGCTGAAAATTTAGGAATAATGTTGTTTGAGTCTGCAAATAAATATTGTACAATTATAACCAAAGAAAATAAGAGTGATTTACGTCCCCTTGGGGATGGCCTAGTGGTGGAGTGGTGTTTTTTGAGGCCAAAGGTCTCAAGTTCGATCCACCACCAACACTACTAGGTATGAGTCTGTCACACCTGGCTTGCCAAGTGTGGTTTACCTCCCCTGTGTAGGTTTGCAGGCTATTACATAGGGGCGGGGTTTACCCAGTGCGCACCACGATAGCGGCTGCGGGTTACCCTCGACATCCAAAAAAAAAAAAAGAGTGATTTACAAAGTAAAGATAGAATAAAGTTACAAACTATATAAATATTGTAAAGTTATGATCGAAGAAAATAAGAAGTAATTTTTAAAGTGGGGATAAAATAAAGTTAGAACTACATAAATTTTCCGCAATGAAATATGGGCCTTTTTGATTAATTGCCTAAAAGATCGAAAAAATGAGATATGAATTATAAAACAAACAAATTAAATGAAAAAATGGGTAAGGTGCAATTATTTCCTATACGACGGGGATATGAGCGACCCATGCTTTCAACTGAGATTGTTCAACATACTGAGTACTGCTAGCTAGCTTAAGTGATAACTAGAAGTTAGTTTGTGGAACATACAAGATATTCTGCTGTGCTATCTGATGTGAAGGTTCAGAGATCAACAATGTTCATTGCAACATTCGTGAACATTTGCATGAACATCCTTTGTCAAAATTGTTCTTCCAAGATCATTGGAGTTGTTCAAAGTTGCCAACAAAGAAGAGATTCAAGATTGTTCTAGAAGATGTCTTATTCAGCTTACAGATCACGTGATTGAATATAAGACAAAAGTCTAAAGATTGAAGAATTCTAACAAGTCATGTCCTCAGTTTTGAAGCTATATAAAAAAATTTCTTTATTAGATTTCTGATAAAATTAGGACTTTTGATTTTCTTGTTAAGGCTATATTCTTGTCTTATAAATAGTTTGAGACGAAAACTTGTTAAACAAGACCAAATTCACTGAAAATATTTAATCTACACAAGAGCTCTTAATTTTTAAAGAGTCACATAGGCTTCAGTTGTCATTGTTAGACTAGAGATTAGTGTTCTAGTCAGAGTGTTGTAAAATAATTTTCATAGACTATCAAAAGGAGTCTCGGGAAAGATTTTCTATGGAAACTAGAATGGTAGAAATCTAAGCTAAGAGAGCAGCTTACAGTCCAATCCAGTGAAAGAGGGTGTTCGGGTAAAATGGCTATTGAGTGACGGAAGGTCAGCTGCATGTAAGATCCCTAGTAAACGATACATCAGAGTAGTGGATTATATCTTAAGACCTGACTACCAATCTCTTGTGTGGTTTACTTTCTACT
Organism: Perilla frutescens; assembly: GCA_026008535.1. Classification (NCBI taxonomy): domain Eukaryota; kingdom Viridiplantae; phylum Streptophyta; class Magnoliopsida; order Lamiales; family Lamiaceae; genus Perilla; species Perilla frutescens. The sequence goes on along the minus strand of BRKX01000010.1, from coordinate 43,098,375 downwards.
GTTCAATTCAAAGTTCACTACAATGTTCAAGCATATTATAGTGAATTTTATCAAACAAAATTCAATAATATCTTTGAGAACGTTTGCAGAATAGATACCTCACACCACGTATAGTTTCAAAGTTGATAAACTTCAGTTGATGAGCTTAGTTGACGAACTTCAGTTGTTGAGTTCATTTGATGAACTTCAATTATGAGCTCCGTTGATGAACTTCAGTTGGTGAGCTCAGTTGACAAACTTCAGTTGTTGAGTTCTTTTGACGAACTTCAGTTGGTGAACTCAGTTGCTGAACTTCAATTGTTGAGTTCATTTGACTTTTACAAAGACGTTTCTTTATTTTTCAGCCTTTGAGTTTTCGACATTTTATCAAAACTTTTATGGTATTTTTCTAACAATAGCAAACACACCTGTAGCAGTGGTAGACGCAGCAGATGTAGAGGAAATATCAACAAAAAACTGAAGAAGAGTTTCATATTCAGCACGAGGAACATAAATCATATCAGTCGTAGAAGTCGTCAACTCAACATAAATGGTATTAGCCCAGTCAGGCTTGCCAAATTTCACCCAACATTTCTCAGAGACATGGTTGGAACGACATTTATACACAAATCCCTCTAGTTCGACTTTCCAAATTAATATTTTTAATTTTTTGTAGTCAAAAATTAAATTTCTTGGAAATTTCGTGATTAATTAAACAGATTCGCGTAACTTAATGTCTAGATTTCTTGCTGACAGAGATCCCCTTGTTTGTTTATGGGCGTATACGAAATTTTTTATAATGTTGATCTATTAATTATTTGTAAAGATTATATATAATTGTGCCACAACTTTGAAAACAGATAAAGATAAACTAGTAGTATACATTAATTACGTAGACCAGATAAGTAGAGATTTGGAATTAGAAGTGCAGGATCATACTATTAAGGTATGCAACTAGATAGTCTCTTGTCCAAATGCATTCATACTGATATGATATCTTTTGTAAAATCCATATTATGTGGTTGAATTAGATAGCACCCTAGTAAGGCAGCTGAAGGTTTTGGTATTTTAATTATGGGTTTATAGTCTAATAATGCTACCTGAAGCTATAGTTTATGCATCATCTTGCCTAAATGCTGTGCTTGAGGGAATTGGAGCAACATGATTACCCTTAACTTGTGTATAGCAGAGAGCGGAATTAACTTGGATCTGAGAATTTTATTTTCATATTTTGCATTGAATGGGGTTCAATATTTGAACATCTTTATATATGAATGCATGTCTTATATATATGCATATGCATGTAAACAAAAAAAAGGAAAATAAATTAAAACTGTAACTAATAACTTACTTAAACCTCTGTAGCTTTTGTTGAGTATCTCGTGGATAATCTTGGAAAAAAAAAGAGATTCAAAGTTTTGGTTTTTTTAAACAAACAAAACAGAGTAATTTCTGGTCGATAGCTATTGTTGATCTACTATAAAAACCATATGTAATTGAGTAAGTAATGAACTCAGTTGAAGTAATCAGTGAAGTGGGGGTGACAGGTATAAGTTGTATATTTTATTTATCTTTTATGAATTGTGAAAAATACAAACTGATATTTTTTAAGTTGTTCGATATATATATATATATATATATATATATATAACGTATACTGATTATATGTATAAAGTGTGGCATTCTATGTTTAAAAAATATACCGATTACCTGAATTATGCGATTAGATGTAAAAAAAAAAATCACTTATAAAACTTCATGGGTGTATAGTTGTTCCTTTAATAAAATATATTATTCTAATTTTTCAGGTTTATATATTCGCCGGATTGTCATTTTTTTTAGTAATAAAATGGCACCTAGTAAGGAATGGATGAAATTTTTCAATGACCGATTGAAAGAAAAATATAAGGCTGGAGTTGAATTTTTTTTGAATTATGCATTTAGTAAGACAGGTGATGAGAATACAATTCGATTTCCATGCATTCACTGTAATAACACTAATTGTGGCTCTCGTGAAGAAGTTAAAATGCATTTACTTGTGAATGGAATAATGCCAAACTATACAACTTGGCATCATCATGGTGAAAGGTTTGGTGAGGCTTCATCTGATGATGGTGGATATTATGATGGTAGTAATTCTCACGAAGAGATTAGAACAATTATAAGAGATTTGTATCCTGGCATGGATAACTTTGATAGAAGTGTATTTGAAGAAGGTTCCTCAAGTAATAATGAATATAAAGAAGAATCAAATGATGAAGCTAAGAGATTTTATAGACTAATAAAAGACTCGAAGCAACCTGCATATCCTGGTTGTCTGTCCTCAAAATTGTCCGTGCTTGTCAATCTATTACATATTAAGAGTACGGGTAGATGGAGTAATGAGTCCTTTGAGATTATATTTACTATTTTGTTTGATCCTTAATTAGGCCAAATATTGATCAATATTAATCAATCTTTGTTTATTATATGTTACCAGGATTGAAGAATGCTTCAATCGCAGTTAAAGGTACTACATTATTCTACTAGTATTTTTCTAAGTTTTAAATGTGGCATCATTCTTTGAGATTCAATACTAGCTATATTATTGCTGTGGGTTAATCATTTTTTTTTTCTTTTCTTTTGACTTTCTTGTAGGTTGTCAAGAAGAATAGAAGAACAAATTAGAGATTTAGTATTTCGTATTTTTGATGGATAAATTAAGTTGTCGTACAATTTTTTTTTCTATGGCTAGCTAGATGTTATTTTAGAAAGCTTGAAACAAAATACAATTTTATTTATGTATATATTTTGAATTTATCGATGTATGGATAATGATGCTTGTTTATATAATTACTTTGTTTCACAAACATTCTTTTCGAGATATATATTTAGTGGGCTTCATATTTTATTGTAATGCATTCATACAATTATCGAGAGAATAAATTTTAATTTTATATTCACTATATAATAATATTTATTGTGGTATTTAAAAATTTAAAATTAATTTATAATGAGAGGCTAAAAAAATATTCGTGAGGGGAAATTTATTTAATGACGAAATTTATAATGAGCACAAAATATTTTTAATGACGGTATGATTCTATCACTAATGGTATTATACCTATAATGAGAGATTTCTTGGAGACCAAAGGTCACGGGTTCGAATCTCCTCAAGACCACAGGTCGGGTGTGTGAGTTAAAAAAAAAAACTAGAGAGGCAATAATGACGGGCGATGAGAGGAATTTTCCCCTCATTAATTTTAATGAGGGTTTTTGAGTGTTTAGGGATGGAATTTCCTCTCACTAAATCTCAATTTTCTTGTAGTGATAGTAAAATACGACTGCTACACTAATGATAAAACTTACAGCTAGAAACCCCAATTTTGCATGTCTTTTGAAGTTATATAAACTATGCGGACATGTTCAACATCATGTACATGTAGATTATAGTGAACATACAAGGTCAAAATAGATAAACTGAAAGCAAGTAAATGGCACAAGGTTGCTAACCCTGTTCGATCAACTGATCTACATCAGGGGGACTTCACAAGTCCATGAAAAACAATCCACTACTCTGTTGCAATGTTACAAAGGCTATTACACGATGACCTCCTGTCACTCGACTCCTTTCCTACAAACTACAACCTCTTTCGATGTACTGAATTGTAAGATCCCCTTACAACCTAGAATCCCTCTAGTTTCCACAGAAAATCTCTCTCGAGACTCCTTTAAAGGTGTGAATGAATAAACTTCAAACACAGACTAGACACACAATGATCATAAGGATCAAACCTAGTCTACTCGAATATTATATGCTTCAAAGATGAAGTCTTTTAGACTCTCTACCTTTTATGTATTCGTAAACTCTCATCACATTAAACTAGTCTGATTCCCAGACTATTTATAAACACAAGACATAGCCTAAACAAGGTAATCATATTGTCCTATTTTGACTCAAACTCAACAAGGAAACTTTCCTTGTTTAAATTGGACAACTCCTAGTTTAGAATCCTTCCTTGAATAGAACGCGCATCTTTCCTTCTTGATCTTCATCTTCGAACAAGGCAGACTCTATTCTGAAACGACCATTTTGAAAAGGTAGCTCCAACTCCTTGAATCCATCGTGGCACATCTCTTGGAAATAGTCTGGACAACCATGTACATGATCATGTTCACAAACATGCTCAAGTACATTCTTCAATCTTCAATCAGATTGACAGCGGAATGTTCATATCATAATGTCCACAACAAGGTCTTCAAACTTGAAAAACCAAAATCAATATGTTCTTTGAATTGCCATAAAGATCATGACAATCTAAACAACACTTAGTGCAGATGGCACTAACAATCTCCCCCTTTGTCTTTATCTGTTGGCAAATCAGCTTCATGTTTTTAATGAACACAACATTTCATCTGAAGGATCATGTACCTTAAAACATTTTTGAATGTCCCTGTGAACATCATATGATCATGTTATTTTTCATTTTTTTATCAGCTTGTATCTGCTCTGCTGTAATGCTTTTTTTATCATATTTTTTTCCTTCATCAACAGTTTCAATTTTTTAGCAGATTACGATCATAGTAAGGTAGATAAAAATATATGTTCAATATATAATATCAAGAAATTTATATTACAGCAAATCAGCACAAAAACTATCTTGCAAAAACATGGATTCAAGATAATGAAACTTGAACAGGAGAATTTAAAAATTAGCATTTACTCCCCCTATTTTCCACCGAGAAAGACAAATGAGTAAAAATAAATCTACTCGGATTTGTCAGATGCAGACTCTTCCTCTTCTTCTTCAGATCCTCCGTCTTCACCATCATCACCTTCTTTATCTGTCTCTTCAACCTCTTCAGCCTCTTCTTCTATAGCCCCTTGCTCCTCTTTTTCTGCAGCCTCTTCTTCTTCAGGCTCTTCTTTTATAGGTTGATCAGCATGCTCTTCACCTTTTGATGCAGTCGATAGAGACCCCTTCTGAGTTGCAGCTACAGCAGTACTTGCAAGCTTGTGCAAGTTGTGAACATGTTCAGGTACATCAGCTGCTGGGGAGGCAAACTCTTCTCCAGATGAGAGTTCAGCTATCAGAGCTTGAATCTTCATCTTCTCAGAAGTATGCTCAGAAATCAAACGAGCATGGAACTCCAGACTGTGCTCTACAAATTTCAGCTTGTATAACTGCATCTGCATTCAATTGTGAATCATGATTCTGAACAAGGCTCCATACTTCTGTGACATCTTTGAACATGGATTTGTCGGAGGATTAGAGGGCCACTTGTTAAACTTTCCTTTTTTAAATTGGACAACTCTTAGTTTAGAATCCTTCCTTGAATAGAACTCGCCTCTTTCCTTCTTGATCTTCATCTTCGTACAAGGCAGCTTCTACTCTGAAATGTCCATCTTGAAAAGGTAGCTTCAACTCTTTGAATCCAACTTGGCACGTCTCTTGGAAACTCTCTGGACAACCATGTACATGATCAATTCCCCAAATATGCTCAAGTACATTCTTCGATCTTCAATCAGATTGGCAACAGAATGTTCATATCATAATGTCCACAATATGGTCTTCAAACTTGAATAACCAAAATTAATGTGTTCTTTAAATTGCCATAAAGATCATGACAATCTAAACAACACTAAGTGCAGATGGTACTAACATCTTTGTTTCTGACTTTCCAAACACCAAATTGAGCGATTCCAGTAGCTAACCTCAACTACGTGAAGAGAGAACATCATATCCAAATTTCAGCAATGTTGGTGGAGATTTTAAGGTTGAATATACAGAAGAAAATTGTTGATGCAGCTGTGGCGGAAAACAACAACTAGTGCAATGTTTGCCTTCGTTCTCAACCATATAAGAACCAAATTGGATGATTTCTTCAGCTAACATCATCTACATCAAAGTGGGAAGCTCTCTGTAAAATTTCATAATTGTTGGTTAAGGTTTGAGGGTTAAAATTAGAAGAAAAGAAAAGGTTGCTGCTGGGAGAGGAAGATAAAAGCTAATGGAGAAGAGAATATGGGAGAAAGTTGGGCTCTTGTTGATTCCCTCTATTTGATTCAGCTAATAACTATGATGAAAATGTGTAGGACATGCATAAAACTAAGTGGAATAAATGCTGACACACATGGAGCACCCTTGTCATGCATGATGACACATGGAGCAATGCATAGTGACACTTGGAGTAAGGTAAGAATAAGTGGTGGAAATCAATTTGTGATGTATTTTAATATATGGTATTGTGTAGAAATAGAGAACAAACAAAATTTCATTGGAAGGTCAAACAAACTCAGTTTTTTTAATGAAATCGATGACCACACGATTATGAAAATATTTGTGAGTCCTAGTCAAACACGAAATCAATTTCGGAGTTAAACATAAAGAGGTAGAATTTTATTTTAGGGATGAAAATACAGCCTTTCAATAATTAGGACACGCAAGATTTAATAAACATCCAAATGAAAAATGAAAAATACTCATGAAAATGCCTCGTCACGAGGAACAAGATATGTGATCGAGAAAGATTTAGAGGATAACATGATTTGAAGAATAGAATTGAGTCAACTTTGGGAGTCATTTTCTCTATATTTGGAATTTTCAAAAATTATTTCAAAGCATCCTATAATCAACACATGTTTCCTATACGGTTGGAGTAATTCAAAAATGCAAAAAAGCTGAATGGTTTTGGTTTATGATGGGAGTTGGAAGAAGTTTAAAGTGAAAAAAAAAAAAGAAAAGAGAATCAAATGGGAAAATAAAGTATGAAAAAGTGAAAATCATCATAGTATACACCATGCTATGAGACTGCCTCATTTCACAGTCCATGCATAAGCATTTTCCAAAGGCAAAGTAGCATGGCACGATCCGTGCTATGGTATTGCACCACTGCACGGACCGTGCTAAAAGATCGGCGAATTTTTGAATTTTCCTTTTTAGGCTGGATTTTTACTCATTTTGGGTTTGGACTTTCTCTAACTATTTAAAAATTCATGTGCACTGACTTTCCAACATTTTTTTACTCTATAGAACACAACAAAGAATCCTCAAGAACACAAAAAAGAGAAGAAGACAGAGATTGAAGAAGCAAAGAAATTTTGGTTCAAGTTTTAGATTTTTATCTTTTCTTCTATCAGAATTATGATTCTAGCATTTGTATTTGATTTATTTCCAATGTATTTTAAAGACTATATGAGTAGCTAAATATAGTACATCCTAGAGTTGTTGGATTTTGTGGATTCATATGATTTGAATGAGATAATTTCGATTTTGGTCTCATAGGACATCAGGTTCTCCGTTTTTTGTCCCAATACTATCACTTTTAGTCCTTTTTCAAAAATATCACCCAAAACTAGTTCCATAGGTTTATTCTTGTCGATTTTGATTCCACAAATTTAACGTTAGTTTTAAGAAGTGATGGAAGTAGGTTTATTTAGCCAAAACTAGTCCCATAGGTTTATTTAACGCCATGAATTTATCACTTAAGGTGTATTATCAATCTCGGTGGCATCAGTTGTAGAGGATGTTCTGCATCAGCATGAGAATCGATCTCGTGATCTTGATTTCGATGCTTGCAGGGCGGAAGAAGCCGATAATTTTTTATCTTTTCTAACTTGATTCTGTAATTCCATCTACCACTCTCTCTCTTTCTCTCTCTCCAATCTCTCCGTGAAATTCTGATGATGGTGGTAGTTGGCATTGAATTTCTTAAAAAAGTATGATGCGCTCTTTTTCTATTTTTTTATTAATATATGTAAAATATATATTTTTTAAATGAAAATTTATGACCATTATTCTTCATTTGAGTTGATCTGTTTAACATTTATATCCTATGCAATTTGAATAAGAATGATAATTAAGTTCTGGAATTACTTTTCTGTATCTCAGATTCAAAGATATGTCTTTTTAAGAAACATTAATCGGACATTTTTCTTTGAAATCCAAATTCAGGAAGGGGGAAATGTTTATTTAGACAAAAGTAAATAAGAAATGGGAAAAAATATCAAGATTTAAAACATAGGTGTTATTTCGACACTTTGTACTTGTTTATTAAAACTTTTTAGGAAAGGGTCCCGCAATATCAATTTTAATGGTAAAAAACTGATAAGATTCTGCAAGGGAATAAATTTCCCCAGCTTTTGAGTTAAAAGCCCCACCACATAAAACTTAATCGATGCCACATAAAACTTAATCGATGTTGTATATAAAATAATCGATGCTACATAAAAATAATCGATGCTTAGTCAAGGACCGTTTGGACTTAATTGATGCTTTTTAAAAAAAATTGACGCAGTTAAAAAATATACACATAATCGATGCTGTATAAAAATAGGCATAATCAATGTTGTTAACAAAATTAAAATTAATCGATGCAGTTAAAAAATTCAAATAATCGATGTTGTTTAAAAATAGGGATAATCGATGCAGTTAAAATATTGAAAGTAATCGATGCTGAAAAATAAAAATAGTCGATGCTGTTAAAAAATAAAAAATAATCGATGCTGATTGAAATTAAAAATAATCGATTATGTTAAAAAAATTAAAAGTAATCGATTATGTTGAAAGTAATCGATTATGTTAATCGATTATGTTGAAAGTAATCGATTATGTTAAATTAATCGATTATGTTGAAATTAAAAATAATCGATTATCTTAAATTAATCGATGCTGTTGAAAAATTAAAAGTAATCGATGCAATTAAAAATTAAAAATAATCGATGCATAGTCGAGAAATTTTGGACTTATATTCTTAATCGTGGCTCCAAGAACTATTAATCGTGACTCCAAAAATTAATCGAGGAATTACTTTAAATCAATCAATACTAATTTTTAAAATAATCGAGGATATTAAACTTGGCATCTTTAAATTAATCAATGCTAATTTTTTAACCGATGCCTTATTCTAATTATGTGGGCAATTGTATTTATTTTTAATTGAATCAATCTAAATGGGCCCACGCATCTGAAAAAGCTTACAACTTTGTGTACTTATCCCTGCCATGTTGAATTTGGTCATGCAAAAATGGAATATTTATTATTAGGGTTTCGACTACACCCAACTACCTCTCTTGCAGATTAAAAAAGAAAAACGTTTGATTCTCTCTCTCTTTCTCTCCCAACTGCCATTATCACTCTCTCTTCGAAGTTGAATTTAATTTTCCCAACCACCCCCCACATTCTCTCTCTCCTCGCTTAAAGTCGACATTCTATCGTGGGCTGAAGAAGAAAATCTCTTCCTCGCATAAGTGTGAATTTTTACAGTTTAATTTGAAGAACTGAAAAAAAAACGCATCTCATCTCATTCTCGCCAAAAAGGTTTTTCTCTCTCTCTCTCTCTCTCTCTCTCTCTCTCTCTCCCCAACTGACGGTCTTCAATGTTCGTTGCAGTTGACTACTCATCGGCACCAGAGATGGAGCGAGCACCCCTTGGACCGGAGACCTCATCTTCTCAAGTAGGGTTCCTTTTAAATTTGTTGAATTTGGGTTCCTTTTAAATTTGTTGAATTTGTCGATTTAGGCTATGAAAAATTAATCGATGCCATCATTGATATATTCGATGCCTTCATTAAAAATAAGAATAAACGATGCCTTCCAAAAAATTAAGTGAAAAATATTATGCTAATAGTGGTTGTTGAAATTAATCATGGTTTAGGTATTGTTAGTCGCGGCTTATTGTTTTAATTACCATGGCCCTAGGTATTATTGATTGATTATTTGCTATTAATTGTGGGTTATTTGTTGTTAAATGTGGGTTATTTGTTGTTAGAAATTAATCGAGGAGCATAAAATATAATCGAGGCCTTCCTCGATAATTATAATAATAATCGAGGCCTTCCTCGATTAAATTACAAAAATAAAAACTAATCGAGGCCTTCATCGATTAATTTCAAAAACAAAAACTAATCGATTAATTAAAAAAAATTAATCGAGTAACTAATCGATTAATTTTAGAAACAAAAACTAAATCGAGTCCTTCATCGAGGCCTTCCTCAATAATTATAATAATAATCGAGGCCTTCCTCGATTAAATTACAAAAATAAAAACTAATCGAGGCCTTCATCGATTAATTTGAAAAACAAAAACTAATCGATTAATTAAAAAAAATTAATCGAGTAACTAATCGATTAATTTTAGAAATAAAAACTAAATCGAGTCACTAATTGATTAATTAAAAAAAATTAATCAAGGCACAAATATATTAAATAAGAAAAATTAATCAATGCACTAATCGATTAATTAAAAAATTAATTGTGGCATTAATCGATTAAGTAAAAAAAAACCAATCGAGGAATTAATCGATTAATATTTTAATTAAAAATAAACTAATGGATTAATAATTAAAAACAAACTAATCGATTAGTTTTTTATTTAAAAACAAACTAATCGATTAGTACTTTAATTAAAAACAAACTAATTGATTAATTATTTTAAAAAAAACTAATGCATTAGTAGTTTAATTAAACAAAAAAAATCAATTAATAATTAAGAAAAATTAATCAAGGCACTAATCGATTAATAGTTTTTTTTTAAAACTAATCGATTAATAATTTAATTAAAACTAATCGATTAATAATTTAATTAAAACTAATAGATTAATATTTTTTTAAAAAAAACTAATCGATTAGTAGTTTAATTAAAAACAAACTAATCGATTAATAGTTTTAAGAAAAACTAATCGATTAGTACTTTAATTAAAAATAAACTGCTCGATTAATAATTTAAAAAAAAATAATCGATTACTACTTTAATTAAAAAACAAACTTATCGATTAATAATTTAAAAAAAACTAATCGATTAGTACTTTAATTAAAAAACAAACTTATCGATTAATAATTTATATGAAATATTAAAAGAATTTACTTTATTAGTTTTAATTTTGAAAATGTTGTTAGATTGATTGGGTTAGACTACCGTTACGGAGCCGGACGCCCTCGGTCGTCGTGTACGCCATCCCAGGTGTTATTGACATGATTAGAGATACACTGCTCGCGATTTGTGATGACACCATGCGCCTATTCAGATCGGGCTGTTTCGAATATTTTCTGGACTACAGAGGTGGTGACGTCCAGAAGAGGGTCATACACGCGCTGATGACGTTCGAGGTGCACGCGCCGGATCGTGCACGTGTGGGGCTGGAGGCATGGTTTCACATTCATCGTTTCCAGCTGCGGTTCGGTCCGAGTGAGTACGCCTTGGTGTCAGGTTTACGATTCGGCAGCTCGACATTCGATCCTCATGACACACATATTGTTCCGAGGAGATCGGTGTACCACCGTTTATTCGAAGGGAAGCGTACGACAATCAAATAGATGGAGGACAGGTTCACAAAACTGGGGATGGCCAGAGACGCTGCGGATTATGTGAAGGTTGCGAACATATTGTTCGTATACCGGATGATTCTGTGCCTAGATCAGTATCGGGCGGTGGATCCATGGGTGTGGGCGCTAGCGGAGGATGTGGAACGATGGAACTCGTTTCCATGGGGTGCATATTCTTACCAGTCGTTGATGCACTACATTAGTCTCGTCCCCAGGACACGAGAGGCTATGGGCGGGAAAGGATCGGGACAGTATCATTTTTACGGGCCGATTTGGGCACTCCAGGTAATTAGTTTAAATTTAATTGTTCTAAATTAGTTGAGGATCAAGTGAATACGTAACTAATCCATTAATCCACTTTACAGGTATGGGCTTGTGGGGTGATACCGGAGTTGGCTAGTGAGGCTGGTGTGCATAGTTAACAGCTCACTGTGCCTCGATGTTTGAGGTGGACATTCAGTCTCCCTGCCACCGACCCAGCCACCTTATTACAGTGAGCGGTACGTTTTGATGTTTCTTGATATATTTAGAATCTTCGATCTATATTTGTTAATTCATCTTAATTATATTATTATTATTTCCATGTAGTCACGTGTGGTTATGTTAGAGCCATCTCCCGAGGAGACGGCAACTTCATATTACATGAGCATGCAGTTGGAGCCTGGAGCTCAGAGCGTGAGATTTGTTCCCGCTCGATCCAGGGCAGTGATGGGCGGTATCAGGTGGCATGGAAGGGGCGTGCTTATGTAAGTGAGCTTCACAAGCAAATAATATATTATCATATATTATTTGCTGACCTCAATCTTGGTATGATCCCGGTTTTATGTTGTAGGCTATCGTGGTATGTGACGTCTCAGGTGAGCACTGGGTAGTGGTTCGTATCCACTTTTCTGATTGGGTAGTAGAGTTGTACGACTCACTACTATTTCAGATGGACGATCCAAGCGACCGCGTAGAGTTCGAGAGGCGAGATAGAGAGTTGATGCCCCTACTCCGCCTACTTCCACGCCTACTCATATGTGCCGGTTTTTGGGAGGGTCGTCCGATGCCGCCCCGATGTGCTTTTGCGATGACCCTGGACAAGTCTATATCGGATCAGTACATGCAGGTCGACTCCACGAGCTGTGGGGTATATGACTGTATGTACGTGGAGCGGCTATTGGGTGTAGGACCTCCACCCGCTATATCGGAGCAGGCAGTACATGAGTATCGGAAGGTTATAGGGGCTCGGATATATTCATTGACTTTGATCCAGGCAGTACATGAGTAGACTATGACTTATGTGGTGTTTTTATTCATTTTGTACATGAACTTGATTAATGTAAATGTTTTTGTGAAAGAGGACTTCTCGTGACAAAACAAGTTGCTTAGTAACAAAATAATCTGATTCATGACAAAATAAGTTGTTTCGTAAAAACACAACAACTTCATTTAATCGACTAATGCTCGTCGGCCGACAATCGAATAGGACATGTAGGACGTGTATGCTCCGTACTACCGCAAATGTTACACTTCTTCGGCGCCCTTCTCCGCGGAACATCTTCGGACGGTGAATTCAGATCAACACCGCCAATAGGCAAATGGGATGTGCATACGCGCCTGTTGTGCCCCTGTCCATGACATCTAGTGCAAAACTGTCTCCGTGCACTGGACGAGGCCTCAAACGGGGCTCGAGCTCTGGATGTAGACGGACGCCCAGCACGTCGTCTGATATCTGGCGCCAAGACCACTCGTGCTCCAAATGCATCGGGCATAATCCATTGTTCTGGATGAGGCAGACCCCTGATGACCGAATTATACATGCCTACCAAGCTCTCCGCCTTGTAACACCTGTCCATATAATCATATACAGCCGCACCAGTACAACTGCGAAAGGGAAAATAAAGTTCAACACACTCGATTAGCTACATGTAAGAAAATAAGAACAAATAGACATTTAAATATCATACCAGATAACCGCTGCCGCGTGAGAACAGGGGATCAAGTCCAGCTCGAACTCACGACAGTCACAGGTCCGGTTTTGAAGATCGACCATGTAGACCTCCCTCCCAACCTCGACTTTCCATAAAGTTGCTAATGTAGTGGGCCGCACGGCATAGCAGCGTCCCTTATCGACGTTCCCCGAAAGCTTCAGCGCGATGCCATCAGTCAACACATGATTTGAGCTCTGTGCTGTCGCATGTCGCTCGACGAACCACTGCTCAAAAATTGATCTAAACATCTCCAGTAGCGAGCAAACAGGTAACCTCCTCGCCCACAACAGACGAGCATTGAGACTCTCCGCGGCATTAGATGTCATGAACCCGTAGCGCCGTACGGGACAGTGTGAACGAGCCCAATGCACTGGGCCAATATTACATAGCTTTTGATATGCATTTGGACAGACCTGCTCCAACGTCGACATACTCTCCCGGAAGGTGTCTCTCCGATATGCGTAGGCAGCCTCCTGAAATAGCGTCGTCACGTGTTTCCCTCTCTTCGTCATCTTATTGTTCAAATGGTAGTAGCACAGTCCGTGCGTCGCTCTCGGGAAGACGGCCTCCACAGCATTTTTAATGCTCTGATGCTGATCCGAAACGATGAGAAGATCATCTATGTCACCCAGAGCCATGTGCAAGTGGGCTAGGAACCATATCCAAGATTCGTCGTTCTCTATCGGTCCGAGCCCAACTGCAACAGGTAAGATCTGTTCGTTTCCGTCCTTCATCACAGCGACAAAAAGAACACCCTTGTTCTTTCTCTTCAGATGGGTCTCATCGATCACAAGCACTGGACGAGCGTACTGGAGAAATGCACTGACACACGCACCGAGAGCAAGGAATGAATGCTTGAACCGACCATCACTCGTGATCTCCATGTCTACTACAGTTCCCGGATTCATCAATTGCAGAGTATGAAGGAAAGCGGGCAACTGTGCGTAGGACTTGTCAAAGTCTCCATATACCATCTGAATGGCAATGTTCCTCGTGCGCAGAGCGAAGCTGTAGTCGATGTGGATGCCAAACTCACGCACAAGCTCCGCCATCATCTCCTTCGGCTTCAGAACAACCCGCTCGTCCACCAATCTACGAGCAAAGTATTTTCCGAGCACTCGTGCAGGTACCTGTCGCGGAGCAATTCGACCCATATCAAGATGGCATGTGTGAGTGCCGTTGAACTTGTATATTCTCCACATATGCCCATCAGCAACCGCAAAGCACTTGAACGGGCAATCACCGCCATGCTTGCAAACATAGCCCAATCGTGACCTATTCGAGCGATACACGGCATACTCCACTCGATTCTTCATGTGATAGATACCGACCGCCAGGGCGAGATCCTCCTTCGTCCAAAAAATAGCTCCCTGGTGAAGTGAATCTGAGTCTGGTGCTTGTTCCTCATCCCAAGATAGTGGGCCCGCAATGTCCTAGTCAGCAAGGGGAACCACCCAATTGCTCGAAGGCCCGTCAGATCTAAAAGGAACACCAGTGGTAGATGGTGGGACGACTCCCGTCAAGCACAGCAATCTGTCTGTACGATCAGTGACTCCACCAACCTCGTTCTATCATTCACCTCTTCTTGTTCTTGTTCTTCTTCTTCTCCCTCTTCTTCTCCTTCTGCCTCTTCTTCTCCTTCTCCCTCTTCTTCTGCAGTAGGACCATGCGTCTCTGCATGTGAAAAGTAGGGAACATAGTTCCCTCATAGATGGTCCGACTCTAGAACCCTCCAACTGTCTTGAAATCACGTACACGACCAGCTCAGTAGTCTGCTCGTGAAGCAAATCGAGCAAATCTCCATCATCTTGCAAAGATGCTCTGATCTGTCTGCCAGTATTGGTGCTGGTGAGGTAAAATAATTCATACTCGATCCTGTTCGGGTCAGTCCGCAACAACTTGTGAACCTCCCTCACCAGTGAGCTAAAACACAGCTTATCGGATGACATCGTCACGAGTTGTTCGTCCCCATCTACATATTCTGATCTCTCCCATTGTCCACTGTGACGTACAATAATGCGGCGTCTAACCATCTGGACAATTTATAAACAATGCTACATGAGATCACAATTTAACCCTAAACCCTCTTAAACCCTAAACCCTATAAAACACTAAACCCTAAACGTAAACCCTAAAACCCTATAAACCCCAAGCCTCTATTAATCGATTAGTTTTTTTTCAAATTATTTATCGATTAGTTTGTTTTTAATTAAAGTACTAATCGATTAGTTTTTATTAAAATTATTAATCGATTAGTTTGTTTTTAATTAAAGGACTAATCGATTAGTTTTTTTTTAAACTATTAATCGATTAGTTTGTTTTTTATTAAACTACTAATCGATTAGTTTTAATTAAACTATTAATCGATTAGTTTTTTTCAAATTATTAATCGATTAGTTTGTTTTTAATTAAACTACTAATCGATTAGTTTTTATTAAAATTATTAATCGATTAGTTTGTTTTTAATTAATGGACTAATCGATTAGTTTTTTTTAAACTATTAATCGATTAGTTTGTTTTTTTTATTAAACTACTAATCGATTAGTTTTAATTAAACTATTAATCAATTAGTTTTTTTTCAAATTATTAATCGATTAGTTTGTTTTTAATTAAACTACTAATCGATTAGTTTTTATTAAAATTATTATTAATCGATTAGTTTATTTTTAATTAATGGACTAATCGATTAGTTTTTTTTTAAACTATTAATCGATTAGTTTGTTTTTTTATTAAACTACTAATCGATTAGTTTTAATTAAACTATTAATCGATTAGCTTTTTTTCAATTTATTAATCGATTAGTTTGTTTTTAATTAAACTACTAATCGATTAGTTTTTATTAAAATTATTATTAATCGATTCGTTTGTTTTTAATTAAAGGACTACTCGATTAGTTTTTTTTAAACTATTAATCGATTAGTTTGTTTTAATTAATCAATTAGTGACTCGATTTAGTTTTTGTTTCTTAAATTAATCGATTAGTAACTCGATTAATTTTTTTAACTAATCGATTAGTTTTTATTTTTCAAATTAATCGAGGAAGGCCTCGATTAGTTTTTGGTTTTGTAATTTAATCGAGGAAGGCCTCGATTATTTTTATAATTATCGAGGAAGGCCTCGATTTTTTTTATGCTCCTCGATTATGTTTTATGCTCCTCCATAGAAAGCTAGTCATCGATTAACAACAAATAATCCACAATTAAAAACAAATAAACCACAATTAAGATCAAATAATCAATCAAGGCACTAATCGATTATATTCTACGACATCGATTATAAAAATGAAGGCATCGAATAATTTTTCACAGCCTAAACGCTTCTATAACAACATCGATTATATTTAGTTTAACATTATACAACCCTCAAAATCACATAAACATCAACTAAATTCAAAACCAACAACAATTAACCTAAATTACTGACCTAAATTAAACAGTAACAACCAATTCCAAAAAAAGGCCGTATCACTCAATGTCACCTATTTTCAAAGTAAATCTAACAACACATGCAATATATAATCAAAATAATAGATATTTGCAAAATAAGTTCAAAAAAATGGAGTACAAAACGTACCTTTGAAAATGGGTGAAAATTTCCGTGCACTATTTTTTTCTCCAGAAAAATCTTTCTTTCACCCCTTGCTCGAATAAATTTCTCCAACTTTTGTTATTCTTCGTCGATTTGTAGTGTAGTGTGAATAAAAACTTGTATGATTTTTGTGAATGAGATTTGTATTGTAGTGTGAATGAGCTCCGGATTCTACATCTATTTATTCAGAAATTTCACCTACCTCGTTGTAAAACATTAGAATGTATTTAATTCGGTACAACATCCCCTTCTTTTCATTAATTCGGTCCTACCTTCCCCTTCTTTTCATTTAATGAAGCCAACAACCTTTTCTTTTTATTTATTGAAACTGAGTACCTACCTTACACAAGAAATAAATGCATTCACTAAAAAAATCATGATTAATTGTAGGGAACATTGCCTCCATTCTTTTGGAATGAAGGTCTCGATTATTTTAAAAATAATCGATGAAATTTTAAAAATCTAATCGAGGCAATGTTAAAAAAGAAATCGAGGATAGTTTTTTCTTAATCTATGCTTATTAAAAATTAATCGAGGAAGCATCGATTAATACATAATTAATCGATGAAACATCGATTTTAGGAGAATTGATATTTAAATCATCAATTCTTCTTAAATGATCATAATCGAGGCTCAACTTAGGAAATTAATCGAGGCTATGAATTAATCGAATAGGATAGTTTATTCTTAATCTATGCTTATTAAAAATTAATCGAGGAAGCATCGATTAATACATAATTAATCGATGAAGCATCGATTTCAGGAGAATTGATATTTAAATCATCAATTCTTCTTAAATGATCATAATCGAGGCTCAACTTAGGAAATTAATCGAGGCTATGAATTAATCGAATAGGATAGTTTTTTCTTAATCTATGCTTATTAAAAATTAATCGAGGAAGCATCGATTAATACATAATTAATCGATGAAGCATCGATTTCAGGAGAATTGATATTTAAATAATCAATTCTTCTTAAATGATCATAATCGAGGCTCAACTTAGGAAATTAATCGAGGCTATGAATTAATCGAATATTGGAATTTCAATCGAGGAGATTTTTAGAAAATAATCAAGGCTAAAAATTAATCGAGGCTTACTACATATAATCGAGGCTGTGAATTAGGGTTTCGGCTGTTAGGTGTATTTAATGCCTGCCAAAAGTACAATGTGCCAATCATTGGGTGTGGGGACCAAGTCTAAAATAGTATAAATTGCCTAACAAACTACCTATTTTTAAAAGTTGTTATTTTTTCCCAATTACTATTTACTTTTGTCCACTTTTATCCATTTAGACATTCAGGAATGTGTGATTTATTCTACTGATTTTGATTAACGAAACTCATTTGTGTATGCACAACAATGAGAAGATATGAAGTTGTGGCTTGGCTAAGAAAAGTGGTTGGAGTAGTTGGTGCAAGGGATTTGCGGGCAGAGTCTTCCGAGTATGAATTTAGACTCGGATTGAGAAGTGGAATAATTCTCTGTAATGTACTTAATAAAATTCAGCATGGAGCTATGCTAAAAGTTTGTAAAATATATGTTTCGAAATGATTGATCTTTTTTTTAAGAAATCATTGACACTGACCATGATCCATTTATTTTTCAGGTAGTCAAAAGTCCAATCGATGCTGCAGTTATACCAGATGGTGCTGCATTGTCAGCTTATCAGTACTTTGAGAATGTGAGGAATTTCCTTGTAGAAGTACTTCCTTATATATGCTACTAGCTTTTATATTAAGTCATAAAAAATCTGAACTTCAACATTGGTGACTGTTATTCAGGGAGGAAAATCTTTGAGGATTGTGAATTGCGTTTTGGCACTAAAGTTCTACTATGAATGGAAACAGTCAGGTGGGAATGGGGTTTGGAAATTTGGTGGAAATGTTAAACCTGCAAAAAAGATGTGAAACTTCCCTTCAAAATAATAGCAAAAACAGGTGAAATTTGCCTCCAAAATCGTGGATGAAGTTCTAGAAATTTTTTGTGTCAGGACCAAAATTGATAGTAAAATGGAACCAAAATCGAAACCAATCTTAACGGAAACCATCACGACGTGATTAAAACTGATACTTCACTTCCTCTGGGACCAAAAGTGATAGTATTGGGATGAAAAATGGAGAACCCGATGTCCTATGGGACCAAAATCGAAATTATCTTCATTTGAATTAATTAATTAATTATTCTTTTTCTCTTCTTATTTTTGCATCCTCGTTTGTGTTGTCTTGTGTGATTGTCTGACAAACACATGCACTAATATATTATCTGGAGAGAGGTTAGTATATTGCAGATTATGATTGTATAACACGAGTCGATCTGTTATATCAAGAGATCTCTAGATTTCGAGATGAGAATAAATCTGAAGTGCCATTAAGAGTTAGATAATAATTCTTGATCGAGAGATAAGAATTAGAGTCTAATCTACTTTTATATCTTATTAGAGTCTAATCTATTTTTATATCTTACTCAAGAGAGATGTTGTAATTATATTAGTGATTCTCCTACTGGGATTGAAATTAAATTGGTTTAATATAATAATTAGAATCGTACAATCCATAGATTGATGACACCTTAGGATCCTACTTTTATCTGAGTTTTTGAGTTTATTCATTTATTATTTTAATTAGTTTTAATTATTAAAATACAAACCTCAATTTCGGTTGTCTAGATAAAGTAAGACAATAAAACTGAGTACTTAGCCATGTTACAGTTTGCAGTCTCGTACATTTACAAGTCGTATTTTAGGTGAAATAAAATAGTGAATAAATTTTTGGATCAAATCTTAACATCAGATGCATTTTTCAGTAAAAAAACTACCTTACACGTTCTTATGTTCAGGACAAATCAGTCACATATATGGCGCGACATCTTTACTCTAATTTTTAGCACCTTTTTAAATATGACTTTTGGCCAGAAATTGCATTCGATGTTAAATTTGATTGATTTTTATCGTTTAGGTATTTTATTGGAATAGGTGTTAGTCAGTGATACATTTTAGAAACAGATAAAGTTCAGATTATAAATGATAGTTTACCTTACATATTGCATGTATTAACAACAGTAAAATGACATGAAAATGTAGAATGGTAGAACTGTATATATTATATAAAAATCCCAACTATATTCCTACTTTAATCAAAGAAGAATCTAATTACTTAAACACCGTACCATACTTCTTAGGCACTAAAAAAAGAGGGTTTTTCTTATGCATTGTGATTCCTGGTAAAGTATCCGTATCAATATCTTGTGCATTAATTCCTCTAGGCATTTTCCAATCAAAACTGTAAAGCAAATTTGCAACTGTAAGCTCAACAGTTGCAAGACCCATAAACAGTCCGGGGCAAACTCTTCGACCCGACCCGAACGGGATCACCCGGAAATCTTGTCCTTTTATGTCAACATTGTCCTCTAAGAACCTTTCAGGCATGAACTCATCCGGATTTTCCCAGTTGTCGGGATCTCTTGCAATTGCCCAGGTGTAACATAAACCACTGTTTTAGGTTCGATTTCGTAGCCGTCTAGATTGCATCTTTTTATGGTTTCTCTTGGTACAAGCATTGGAATCGGAGGGTATAATCTCAGAGTCTCGTTTACAACCGCTTTTAGATACGGAAGTTTCACTAAATCTTCTTCGTTAACTTTGCCATTTTTGCCTATAGAGTTTCTAATTTCTGCCTGCACCTTTGTCATGGCTTCGGGTGCTTTAATGAGGGCTGTCATGAGCCAAACTATTAAGGCCGCGCTGGTATCAGTTCCACCAAGAAATACATTCTATCAAAGAGAAATATTGTGTTAGTGTGAGTTTTTTCAGAAATAATTAATGTGTAATGATTACGTAATAATTCATGGAAAAATGGGTTGTGATAGAGCAATAAGTGTTAATCACGACATCTCATTTGCGTAAAACTTTCCAATTATGACACATATCAATATTATCGATCCAAAATAGGGAGTATAGAATCTCTAGTCCCAATTTTGTGTGTCAATTGTGTGCCAACATTAAAATTATATATTGTTAATAATTTTTTTTTGTAAAAATAAAATTTATTATATTATAAATAATCATAATTAATATTTATTGCTAAAAATTAAAATTTTAAAAATTATATACCTTAAGTTTGGAATAATCAACCCTAAAAATTAATTATATTAATTAAAAATGAAAATTAAATATAAAAAAAATAATTATAGCCCTAATTGGGAGGAATAAATTAAACCCTAAATTAAATTGTAAAATTATACTAAACTAAAAGAACTTAAAATTGAAGAAAAAATGAAAGAAAATGTATTAATTTTGAGGTTTGGTACACGATTAATTGACACACACAAGTTGAGACTAGATGATCTCAAGTGCAAAATAGGTGACATCAAACTCAAAAAATTTGTTCACTCGCAATTAATATTATGGTAAATAAACTTTAATATCCTATATATAGTACTTCCATCTCATTATTGAAAATGATTTTTCAATAACCGAACTATTGACAAACTATTCAAAATTAAGTCAGAACTATTTTGCCGACACTTGAAAAACAACATTTCGAATAATATGGGATATAATTAAAAGTGACAATATGGCAAAGTAACCACTTAGAAAAATAAAAAACTTTTTCTAGCCATTTTTTTTATAATATTATTATTTTGTCCAATTTTACCAAAATACCCTTGCGCGCGCATTTACGCTTCAGAGCGCAGCGCCAGAGCGCGCGCAGGTGCAGGGCTGTCGACGACGCACCTGCGCTCTGAGTCCAGAGCGCAGCGCCAGAGCGCGCGCAGGTGCGGGGCAGTCGACGCGCGCGCGCACTTGCGCTCTGAGTCCAGAGCGCAGTGTCAGAGCGCGCGTAGGTGCGGAGCTGCCGACGTGCGTGCGCACCTGCGCTCTGAGTCCAGCGCGCAGTGTCAGAGCGCGCGCGCAGGTGCGGCTGCCGACGCGCGCGCGCGCCCTGCGCTCTGAGTCAAGAGCGCAGGGCCTGCGTGCAGTGCCAGAGTGTGCGCGCAGGTGCGGGGCTGCCGACGCGCGCACCTGCGCGCTGAGTCCAGAGCTCACGCGTAGATGCGAGGGTATTTTTGTTCAAAGTGGCTAAAATTTATATATTTAAAAATAAGTGGCTAAAATAAGTTTTTTAAAGTTCTAAGTGGCTAAAAAAATGAATATATTAGGAAATCCTGGGAAAAAATAAAATACAATAGTAGCTTGACCAAATAATATTATCATTTATAAATAATATTATAAAATATATTTACTTTTTATTAAACGTTAATTTATCTTTTTTGAAAATAAAAATGGTCAAAAGACCTCCCTAATTATTTTCTTGGTTAGTAAGATCTTTTTAATATATATAAAGTTGAAACAATTAACTAAGCAAATCTTTTAGACAATTTATTAAAAAAAAATATTATTTTATTCAATTTTATAAGGAAAACACTGGGGAATTATATCCATCTTTTTCCATAGAAAATTATTGTGGAAATAGATAAAATAGACGGTCAAACTTTAAAAAAAATTTAATTTACTCACTAACTTTTAAATATATTTATTTTAGCCAGAATGACAACTTTACCTGCGCGTGTTGCGCGTATTGCCAGCGCGCAACCCTAGCGCACGGTATTTTGCGTGCAATGCCATCGCGCACAGGGGTATTTTCGTCCAAAGTGGCTAAAATAAGTATGTTTTAAAGTTACTGGCTAAAATAAGTATGTTTTAAAGTTCAAGTGGCTAAAATAGTTTTTGCCTCAAAATTATTCAACAATGACATAATTGAACAATGAAAAGAAATACCTTCAATAGAGCTTTAACGTGATCCAAGTTGAAATCGATAGAACTTGAGTTCTCCTCTTTGATCTGTATCAATACATCAAGAATATCATGATGAATAGCAATCTATCTAATATGAATTTTGTTGAATTTTTCTTTTTCTTTGTTTATTTTTTATTTTTATTTTTATTTTATAGATAAGAGTATTTTGGTCTAAAATGATTAAAATAAATATGTTTAAAAAAAATGGTTAAAATAAATTTTTGAAAGTTTCATATGGCTAAAAAAAACTTGACTCTATTTTTATGTAGAGTTCTTCCGCTTTTAGGACTCTATTTAATTATATTTAATGATACCAACTCTCCCTCTTTATATAAATATATAAGTATATATGCAATATAATAATTTGATTTAAAAAATAATTGAATACGAGAAGTATAAATATACGAATACTGGCAGACGACAGTGGAAAGAGAACGAAGTCCAATATTGTTGTTATTGTTTTATTTTCTGTCGATTTTTTTTTTTTGAATTGTTGTTTTTTTTTCTTTTTTTTCCTAAAGTCAAAGAATATAATGAGGCTAAAACGTTTTAATTTCCTTCCATTTTCATTTTTTTTTCAAAAACCATCTATTTCGATCATAATTAATTATTGAGCGTAATGAACAACCCTACACATTAATCAGAGTTGAACGAGTAAACTGCACGAGACGTCGCATAAAAAAATAAATTAATTGAATTTAATTTAAGGGTTCAGTGATTCCATTTTATGGCATATAATTATTTAAAAAAAAATGTCTCGAGCGTAGTGTACGAACTCACGCGTTAGCGTCTAACAAGTGCACTGTACGAGATGCCCAGTAAAAATATTGAATTAATTCAGTTTAATTTTAGAGCTCACTAATTTTATTTCATGATATATATTTATTTCAAAAAATTAACAATTTAATTTTAGTTCACTAATTCAATTTTAGGGTATATATTTTTTTCAAACAAATATTATCGCGAGCGCAATGCACAAGCTCATGCGTTAGCGTTAGGCGAGTGCACTCCGCGAAACATCAGATAATAAAATAAATTAATTTAAAAATTAATATATATATATATATATATATATATATATATTTAAATAAACAAAATGAAAGAAATCAAAAATTGAAAAAAAAAAGCTGAAAAATAAAAGAAAAAGGGGTGGAGATCATTAATAATGAAAAAGATAAAAGAAAAGAGGGGGACTCCCTAGCTTTATATTTTGTGGGAGTCTTCTTGAGAGTAATCAATGATCAGAAATTGGATATTAGGGGAAATTGTAATTAGACACTGTATTATGTTGGGTATTAAGCCCGGCTGGGGTTCGCCACTTGCTTTCCCGACCTCGGCGGTCTACCCCACTCGCTGCTCAAGCAGCAATGGCTAAGAGCTCGGCTTTCTTTGTTGATAATGCAGCCTCAGATGCTAGATCGAATAGATCTAGGGTTGAATCTTCACAGGCTAGCCAAATCAAGTGTAGATCTGTAGGGACAGAGGCAAGGTAAATGTGAGATCAAGATATAAACAGAAGTAAATATCAGCAAACACCAGTAACATATATATATAGATAAAATAGGGAGAGATTTGAGATAAAAGTGCCCAAAGGGCAATGGTGGGCTCAGATTCTCCCAGGGACGGCGGCAACAGTAACTCCGGCGACAAGTCAGACCTAGACCAAGAGGGGATGGTGAGATGATAGGCTCGAAGCTCTCACGGGAGGGTTTCAACTCACAAAATACCCTGCCGTCACTACTCACAGGCCAAACAGGAATCCGCAGACAGGATTCCGGCCAAAGACACCGGTGAACGGACAGAGGTAGGTCGGAGAAGAAGATTAGGTTAGGGTTTACTGTGAGTCTCATTGTGAAGGGGAAACGGCGCAGCATAAGTATAGAGGTTAGAAAGTAAATAAGGAAAATTAGGGTTAGGGTAGATAATAAAATGGGTACCGCGGGTCGGGTTAGGGTTTCAGGGTTTAGGGCTTGTGGGGCTCGAAGGAAAAACAAGAAAAGGGACAGGCAGATGGGCCAGAAAGAAAAAGAGCAAATTGGGCCAACACTCCACATATCCACCTTTGGCCCTATTTGGTTTGTTCTGTCACCATGGAGGTACCTGCCATGAATTTGAGATTTTCATCATTGTCATTATTTTTACTCATTACTTATCTTTGAAGATAAGATCAGAGAGGGAGAGATATGAAGCTATGCGCTTTATTCTCAGCCTCACACCACTTGAGGCCAACCCCGAGTACACTGACTCCAGTCAGACTATGACCTTCCTAGTCAAGAGCACTTATGTAGCTAGAACCAAGAAAAAAGGGGGAAGAGAGAGAGAGAGAAAGAGAGAGAGAGAGCCCTTCTGGGCTGATCAGGATCCCACAGAAGTGATCATGAGATCCACCCCTTTCAGATCTTTAGGTTACCATGTTTAGAGCCTTTTTACAGGCTTCTAATTTTGCCAGAGGTAGAACTTTTGTTCCCATGTCTGCAGGATTGTACTCAGATGGGATTTTATCCAAAAGAATTTCTCTTTTTTCCACAACATCACGAATAAAATGAAACCGAACATCAATATGTTTTGTCCTGTCATGAAAAACAGGATTTTTGCACAGCTGTATAGCAGACTGGCTGTCAGAGTATAAGCAAGGTATGTCATTCATATATTTAATCTCAGATAGGACACCCTTTAGCCAAATGGCTTCTTTCACTGCCTCAGTTGCAGCAATGTATTCAGATTCAGTAGAAGACAAGGCAACAATGCTCTGTAATTGAGATTTCCAGCTAATACATGCATCGCATAAAGTAAAAGCACATGAGGTTGTGGATTTTCTTTGGTCCCTATCATTGGCATAATTAGAGTCAACATATCCCATACATTGAATACCATTAGAGGATTTAGAAAACAATAATCCATGGGACACAGTGTATTTTAAATATCTTAACAGCCATTTCAAGGCTTCCCAATGGGGCAATCCAGGATTAGCCATAAATCTACTCAAACAGGACACAACATAAGCAATATCAGGCCTTGTGCTAATCATCAAGTACATCACAGATCCAATAGCATTAGCATAAGGAACAAATTGCATTTCCTTTATTTCAGATTCAGATTTGGGACATTGATCTTTGCTTAGGATAAAATGAGAGGCAAGAGGCACAGATACAGCTTTACTGCTTTCTATATTAAATTTTTTCAATACTTGTTCAGTGTAAGCAGTTTGATGCAACTTAAGAGTGTGATTTGCTCTATCTCTGTCTATGTTCATGCCAAGGATTTTCTTTGCATTGCCAATATCCTTCATGTCAAAATTAGCACACAAGCAAGATTGAATATGCTTCACAGTTTTCAGACTTGGGCTAATCAACAGCATGTCATCAACATAAAGAAGAAGGAACACTGGCACTTCAGATTTCATATAGTATAAGCAATGATCAAATTTACTTCTAGTGAAGTTCAAACTTTGCATGCACTTGTCAAATTTGATATTCCATTGTCTTGGGGATTGTTTTAGACCATACAAAGATTTTTTCAATAAGCATACATGGTTTGGATGGTTTTTATCAATGTAGCCTTCAGGTTGATGCATATATATGTTGTTTTCAAGCTCACCATGCAAAAAGGCAGTTGTAACATCCATTTGTTTTAATTCCCAATCAAAATGAGCAGTTAAAGCCAACATTATTCTCACGGTTGTAAATTTAACCACAGGAGCAAAGATCTCATTGTAATCAATCCCTTCCTTTTGAGTGAATCCTTTAGCTACAAGCCTTGCTTTGTATCTAACATTATTTATTTCTTGTTTGATTTTAAAGAGCCACTTGCATTCAACAACAGAACATGATGCAGGTCTTTCAACTAATATCCAAGTGTTGTTATCATGCAAGGATTTCATTTCAGAATTCATGGCATTGATCCATTTATCAGAGTCCACAGAATTAACAGCTTCATTGTAAGATTTGGGCTCAGATTGGTCCACATTACTGAACACATTAAAGGCATACATAGACAGATTGTAATCATCATACTTGGCAGGCACTTTACCATTTCTTCTAGGTCTATCCCCAGCAAGTTGGTAATTACTCAAGTCATTAATAGTAGGCACAGGTTCAGGTGTTGTTTCAGATTCATTTGAGCTGGTTTCAGGATCAGAAACAATCATGTTATCACTGTCATTTTTAGAGGCTGAATCATTAGGGTTGATATCATCAATTAAGGCATCATTAACAGCAGATTCAGATGAGGTGGGAAAGGTGTCATCCACCTTGTTATCATTATTAGGTGTAAACATGTAGCCATCAAAATTTTTATTCAAGTTTTTCAATTTGTCCACATGTTCAGATGTTTCAGAGGGTAATTCTTTATGTAGACAAGGAAAATCAAGCTCATTAAACATCACATCCCTGCTTATACATGTTTTAAAACCAGGGACACTTTTATCCCATAGTCTGTAACCTTTAACCCCTTCAGGATAACCAAGGAAGACACATTTTCTTGCTCTAGGGTCAAGTTTGCTCAATTTTTGATGCACATAAGCAGCACAACGAAATATTCTTAGATTATTCAGGCAAACAAGTTTGTTATAGAAAACAGATTCTGGAATTTTACCATGCAAAGGGACTGAGGGGGATCTATTAATTAGATAACATGCAGTCATTAGAGCTTCACCCCAAAAAGGTTTTTCAAGACCAGAGGTAATTAACAAACTTCTTACTTTATCAAGTAAAGTCCTATTCATTCTTTCAGCCACTCCATTTTGTTGTGGGGTATAAGGGACAGTCTTATGTCTTTTAATTCCTCTAGTAGAGCACCAATGATCCATAGCTTGGTTACAGAATTCTAGAACATTATCAGTTCTAAGACATTTTATATTCTTATTGGTCTGAGTTTGGATTTCAATAGCCCACTTAGAAAACTTGGTAAACACATCAGATTTGTTTTGCATTAAGAATACCCAAGTTTTCCTAGAAAAATCATCAATGATTGATAAGAAGAAAACATTTCCACCATGGGTTGGATCCCTTGCAGGACCCCATACATTAGCATGCAGATATTCAAGTATTTCAGAACTAACATGGGTTTTTGGATAAGGAATGGTAGCAGGCAGAGACACTTTATGATGTTTTCCAAGCACACAAGGCTCACAGAAGGGAACATTAGAT
Source organism: Perilla frutescens (assembly GCA_026008535.1). Lineage (NCBI taxonomy): Eukaryota > Viridiplantae > Streptophyta > Magnoliopsida > Lamiales > Lamiaceae > Perilla > Perilla frutescens. The sequence goes on along the minus strand of BRKX01000010.1, from coordinate 43,070,589 downwards.
ATTTTATCATTTCCAAAAGCACCAGCCTTACTTAGTATCTCCAAACCTTTACTACTCATGTGACCTAACCTAGCATGCCAAAGGACTGTTTTATCATTTTGCACAACATTAACAAAGGACAAAGGAACAGATTTAGTAGTCACAGCATACAAATCACCCTTTCTTGGAGCATTGAAGTATAACATTGAGTCCTTTTCAAATTTGAACCTTAAATTGTTCACCGAACCATCAATCATATGATCAGCAATTTTAGACACAGAGAGCAGATTGAATTTTAGTTTTGGGACATATCTTACTTCATTCAAGGTTAACATAGAACTATTTTCAAATTTTAAGCATACATCTCCCTTTCCAAGAATTTCACAGTTTTGGCTATCAGCCAATGCAACATGCCCTGAGCTCATGAACTTTAAATTATAGAACATGTCCTTAAAAGGAGTAACATGAAATGTGCAGCCATAATCAATTAACCACTCATTGTTATGCACATTTTTGGAGATTGCATTGGTATAATTGATAAATTGAAAATCATACACATCATGCACCATATAAATTCCACTGCCATCAAAACTTTCATGTATATTATGGGTTTCAGGATCATGAGATGACAGGTTATAATTATGGGGATTTAAATCAGACATATGAGAATCATAGTGCATCACATTATTGGCATGATTATGCATGTAACCCTTGTTCTTTTTAGGCAGCTTGCATCTATTTGAAAAATGACCTGGTTTGCCACAATTCCAATATGTTTTTCTTGGTTTTTGATCTGGAGTTGGGTAATAAGCATGATTTGGAGCATGATTTGGAACAATATGACCATGATTATGAGCATATTTATGAAAATGAGCATGATTAGGAGCATGATTTTATACATAGAGTCAGAAGAATGAAAAGAATGAGCATAATTTTGATTCATATATCGGTTTTGCCTCATATTCATTTCTCTATTATGTCTTTCAGCCACCAGCACACTTGGATTCTCAGGGTTCACAACAGGTTTTTTAAATCCAGGATTTCTGTTATTTACATACATAATGTCATTCTGCAGAGACTTAGATTTAAGTTGCTTTATCTCATTTTCTTTGGTTTTCAGACAGCTAACAATCATATCACAGGTGACTTTAGAGCCACCATATTTCAAAGCAGTTTTCACATCAGAAAAAGTTTCAGGAATTGATCCAAGCAAAATTTGAGCTGAATATTTTTCCAAAGTGTCATCACCAGCTAATTTTAGATCTTTTAAAAGTTTGAAAAATTCCTCAAAATTAGTGTCAACATCTTTTGCAGGATCCATCTTAAAATTCATAATTTGATTTTGCAGAGAATAGGCAGCTTCTTCAGAGGTAGCAGCATATAAAGAAGTCAGATTTTCCCATAAATCTTTAGCACATTTATGATGGGATACTTTTCTCACAATAGAACTGTTTAAATTTAATAAAATTGTGGCTCTGGCACTAGCATTCAATTTAAGGAGAGTTTTATCAGGTTCTTTTTCATCAATTCTTTCATAAATTGCATCTTGCAAGTTTTCTTTTGTTAGAATGCATTCAACTCGAGTCTGCCAGTCACCAAAATCATCTTTTCCATTAAAAGACACAGCATTCAGGTTATTCATCATGATATAACTCACAGATACACCCAAAAAACAGGAATCCACCTTAAACCACACAGGTAACACAGGGAGATCACCAAATACCCAAAATTTTACCACAAGAATAATATGATAACCACAAAATCACTTCAGAACAGGAGAAAACACTCCACAGACCTTAAGAATGGTGCACAGGGGGAATATAGAGCTGAGGCTATCCCAGTTCTCAGCACAGATTGATCTGTGGAGCAGGGGTTCACTCAGGTTAATCCCAAAACCCTACTAGGCCACCAACTAGACTTAGGAACACTAAGTCTTTATCACAGTAACTCTGCAGGCAGAGTTTTCACAGCAGATTCCTTCCAGGAATCACAACAGCAATAAAAAAAAATATTACCCCAAAAATAAGCAACAGACTAATAGCAACAAAAACAGGCAGTTAACACCAAAGCAACCCAGAAAACCCCATTTTCAATTGATAATCCCTCTACCAAACCAAGCTATCGGGGCAACCCGCTTTGAGGAGACCCAAAGGGGAATCCAGATGGTCCCGACCATAAGCTAGGTTTTAGGAAAGGCTTGGAATACCAAGAGATTACCAGAAAATTAGGGCGGAAGCAAAAAAAGAAAACAGGATCGACAAATACCACAATTAGGAGTTTTAGGGTTTTCGAGTTATACCAGAGCCGGTCTTCTCAGGTAGGAGAAGACCGGACTTACCAGTTGTTTCAGGCCCAAGGGGGGCGACTCGGCGCGGCCCTTACCGGCGGCGGGGTGAGGTAGATGTAGGCAGGAGGGTGCCCCGGCCAGGCTCAACCGTGGCTCTGATACCACTGTTGGGTATCAAGCCCGGCTGGGGTTCACCACTTACTTTCCCGACCTCGGCGGTTTACCTCACTCGCTGCTCAAGCAGCAATGGCTAAGAGCTCAGCTTTCTTTGTTGATAATGCAGCCTCAGACGCTAGATCGAATAGATCTAGGGTTGAATCTTCACAGGCTAGCCAAATCAAGTGTAGATCTGTAGGGACAGAGACAAGGTAAATGTGAGATCAAGATATAAACAGAAGTAAATATCAGCAGACACCAGTAACATATATATATAGATAAAATAGGGAGAGATTTGAGATAAAAGTGCCCAAAGGGCAATGGTGGGCTCAGATTCTCCCAGAGACGGCGGCAACAGTAACTCCGGCGACAGGTCAGACCCAGACTAAGAGGGGATGGTGAGATGATAGGCTCGAAGCTCTCACGGGAGGGTTTCAACTCACAAAATACCCTGCCGTCACTACTCACAGGCCAAATAGGAATCCGCAGACAGGATTCCGGCCAAAGACACCGGTGAACGGACAGAGGTAGGTCGGAGAAGAAGATTAGGTTAGGGTTTACTGTGAGGCTCATTGTGAAGGGGAAACGGCGCAGCATAAGTAGAGAGGTTAGAAAGTAAATAAGGAAAATTAGGGTTAGGATAGATAATAAAAGGGGTACCGCGGGTCGGGTTAGGATTTCAGGGTTTAGGGCCTGTTGGGCTCGAAGGAAAAACAAGAAAAGGGACAGACAGATGGGCCAGAAAAAAAAAGAACAAATTGGACCAACACTCCACATATTATTTAAACTAAAAAACTCATGCATGCCCTCACTAAATCAATAAGAATGAGAATAATCAAAAGAGGCCGAATAAATTATATGCAATTTTTCTTGATGAATCTTAATTAATTACTATATGTACCCTGTCACGCTAACAAGAAGGCTGCCAGAATTTTGTATTTATTAATTTAATTATTGCAAAATAAATATTATAGGTGGGCAGTGCCCATTAGCTAGAATGGAATTTTTCTAGAGGAATCTTATCAAATGCTTGTTGGTCTTGTTGGTAAATTTATTAAAAAAAACGTAAGCGGGTTTGCAGCTTGAACACGTTATAATAAACCTGTAAATGGTAAATTCAACTTATTAATTACATGAAGCGATCTTATAGCCAGCTATGTGATAAGAAGTAAGAAAATTGAATTACATTTGACTAATTAAATTATGAATAATACTAGCCAATCAGATTCTGACTAGTTAGAATCTAATTTTTTGATGATTAATAAAATTATATTATTAATAAATTAATTATGTTAATTATTAAATGTTATGTTTTTACTATATTATCCTTCTATCATGCAATTAGTGATTTGTAATTAATTATTAAAATCACTCCAGAAGCGGATCCGAAGAAAGGGCGCAACTTGATCTTCTTTCTTTTCTTCACTTCTTTAGTTTTTTTTTCCATCTTCGATTTCTTCTAAATTGAAGCGCATATAGAGTTGCCCTAATTATTATGGAGGGCATCAATGTAAATTTATTGAATAATTAGTGTTTATTAATTAAATTAATTAATTATTAAAAATAATAAAAGATTCTGACTAGCCAGAATCTAGTTGAAAATCACTACTCATAAATTATTTTATATAATGTTATTTTTCAATGTTATTAATGTCCTAAATTTCTCCTATATGGACAAAAATTGCTTGTCATTATTTATCAGATCGAATAATATATTATAATTAAGTTTTCTACTGTGACCGGCGGCCCATTTCTATATGGTTGAACATTATCCTAGAGGCTTTTATTGATTTGTTATAAAATATTAGAATTGAGGTAAATCACGACGGAGTTATGTAATGCCTTTTGTGTATTTACGATGATAGTAGGAAGAGAGAGAAAATTTCACCTTTGGTTTCACAGGATACACTTTAATTCGATTTTGGTCCCGATACTATTAATTTTCGCTTTTTTTCAAAAGAAATCGCTCAGTTTTAAATTCAGAGGTTTAAGATTATCAATTTTGATCCCATGATTTTTAGGTAAAAAGCGTGACCAATATCGATATTTACTCTGTTTGGGACCAAGAATGATAGTATTGAGACCAAAATCGAACTGAGGTGTATCGTATAGGACCAAAAGTGAAATGTTCTCTAAGAAGAGAATTGGGGGAACTTTGAGAAAAATAAGAGTGATATTTTTTGTGCAATTTTTTCATGTCACTTTTATTTCAACAAATCGAGTATATTTTTATGGGTTGGTGTTCCATATACTAGTTGTATATATATCTTATATGAGATTGAAAAAAATATCACTGTTAATAATGAAACGTATCACGTTTATTAATTTTATTGGAAAGTACTAATAAAAAAAGGTGACATTTTTGTAGTTATTGCTATATTTTTTAGACTTAGAGTTTTGTTAAACGTATCTATATCTCTTGTAAGATGAAAAATTATTCATTCAATATAAAACTTATAATTAGCTTGTATCTATAGTATTCGGTGCTTCCAAATCTGAAAAGAAAGCATTACAACAAAAATTTAATTTCAAACTCAAATAGAAAATATATTCCAAATGCCTCTTGTTCTCCCCTTCAAACTCTAATCTCCACGTGGAGGTCCTCCAACCAATTTCTCCAACTCAATCAGATTCAGCCATATGTCGCTTTACACATCACTTGATCGGGTTGTATCCATATCCAAATTGAATTCCTCTTTTCCCAATTTCTCACGAAACCCTAATTTCCTCTTCTCCCTAAAGATCCAGCCTTTGCCATCGCCATCATCGAAGTCATCTGAGATGATCCTTGTCCACATGGATCAAAAGCTGGGAACTTTCGTTTGGACTTGAGTGTGTAAACTGAAATTTGATGATTTGGAGGTTGAATTTGTTGGTGAACGTGGAAAAAAAGGTGGTGAAAAGAGTTTGGTAGATTTTGTGCTATGAAAATTGCAAGCATGGCACTTTGTTGGTATTGGCCCAATTGCTATTTCGGCCCAGTTCCTAAATAATTATCCAACCCGGCCCAAATCCTAAACCCCTAACCCTACCCGACCGTCCATCTCCCTATTAACTAAGTATCTTTATTGTTGCTATTTCTCGATGCTCTAGAAGCCTCTATAACCTAGAGATGGATCCTCTCCTCAAGAACAGCTTACCTCACAGATCTATCTAGCATCCTTTCTCTCTCTTTCTGGATCTCCTCAGCTTGCTCCCACGGTTTCTCTTGCCGGAATCTTGAGTTGTGATTCCTGTTTGGCATATGAGTGTTGGGAGAAGTTTCTGTTGAGGGAGAAAAGATCGATCATCGTCGCCCCCTCCAAACCCTAGCCGCCGCTTCCTCTTCCCCTTCCCCTTTCGTCTGGGCATCTCCTATCGCCGAAGTTGCTAGCGCCGCCGCCTGTGGAAAATCTGAGCCACCGTGCCTTGAGCATTTTTCACTCACGATTGCTCTCTGTTCCTCACTGTTTCTCAATATATTGTCTCTGCACTTTTATCTAACTTGCTCTTTTGTTTGCTCTATAGATCCGTTGACACTTGTGCCTGTTAGGAACCTTGAAAGCCCTCCTGGCCTTCATCTCTGAGGCCGTAGCTGCTGTCGTCGCCAGAAGAAAACCCTAGACTAGTTTCTGCAACTATTATTTTTGTAATCTCTTAAAGTTCAAGCTACTTGAGTAGCAAGTGTTAGGAACCGCAAGGGGTAGGAAACCAAGCGGTGCAACCCCAGCTAGGCGATACCACAACAGTGGTATCAGAGCCTGGTTTAGGCCTAGCCGGGGGCACCCTCTTGCCTCCATTCCTAGCACCCCGCAGCCGGTAAGGGCCGCGCACACCTCGCCCCCCTTGGGCTCCGATTAAAGGGTAAGACCGGCTTTCCCCTTCCTGGGAAAGTCGGCTCTGGTATTGTTTCTCAAAACCCTAAACTCCTTGGTGGTATTGTGTCGATCTTGTGCCCCGTTTGCTTCCGCTTGGTGTCTGTTGTTTTGCCCTTGGTATTCAAAGCCATACCTTAACTGCTTGCTTAAGGTCGGGACCGTCTAGATTCCCCTGTGGGTCTCCTCAAAGCGGGTTGCCCCGATAGCAAGGTTAAGGAAGGGACTTTCAGACTGTCTGTACTGTAATCTTATTTTCTTGGTATAATTCTATTGAAAAGGGTGTTATCTTGTTGATATATTGGTTTTGGATCTGTGAAAACCCGGAGCTTGGTTTTCTGTTGACTTAGAAATAAGTCTGGTGTTGGAACATTGGCTGAAAAGGTGTTAGGGATTGACCTGAGTGACCCCCTGCACCACAGATAAATCTGTGTTGCGAGCTGGGATAGCCTCAGCTCTAGATTCCCCAGGTGTTCCTTTTCTGGCCTGTGGAAGTTGTTGCTTCCTGATTATTAATACATTCCTGTGAGTTTGCCTGTGTTCTGGTGTTTACTCTGAGAATCTTAGGTTTTTTCTGTGAGATTTCTGTGTTTCTGTGCTGTGCTGTGATGTCCCATTTAATGGGAGTGGTGATTTTGGTGACTGGTAGACTAGAGTTGAATGTATTTTGACTAAAGAAAACCTGTGGGATGTGATTTCTGATAGAATTGATGAGCATGATCCTGATAAAAACCTTGCAAAATTAAATGCTGGAGCTAGGGCTACAATTCTGTTAAATCTAAGTAGTGCCATTGTGAGGCAAGTATCTCACCATAGATGTGCTAAGGATTTATGGGATGCCCTAACTAATTTGTTTATTGCAAAATCTGAAGAGCATATGTATTCTTTACAAAGCCAAATCATGTCTTTTCAAATGGATCCTTCTAAAGATATTGATACTAATATGCATGAATTCACTAAACTGTTAAAAGATGTAAAACTTGCTGGAGATGATAAAATTGAAGCTTATGCTCCTCAAATCTTGCTTGGTGCTATTCCAGAATTATATGCTGAGGTTAAATCTGCTTTAAAGTATGGTGGGTGTAAACTCACTTGTGATATGATTGTGTCTGGGTTAAAGACTAAAGAAAATGAAATCAAGAAATTAAACTCTAAGCATATGCAAAATGAAATCTTGTATGTTAATAAAAACTTCAAAAACAGGCCCTATATTGATTTCAGCCCAGAAAACCCTAGTGTATTAAATGCAGAACAGCATAAAAGAGAATCTAATCTTGAGGAAAGACATAGGAGGGAATGCAGAATAGAAAAATGCAACAACCTTTTTCAGCCCTTCTGTGATAACAGGTTTTTCCCTCAAAACTCTCAAAGGCAAAATCACTACAATCCCAGAAACCAACCTTTCAGACCCTCTACCCAAAATTTCCAATCCCAAGATCAAAAGTCAAAGAAAATATGTTGGAATTGTGGGAAACCTGACCATTTCTCAAATAGGTGTAAACAACCTAAGAAGGGTAGAGGCTTTGGAAATAATCATGCAAATCTCACCATGCAATATAACCAAGAATGTTTTGAGTATGATAATAATGACCTTGACTATGACAGAGGAGAAATTTATATGGTTCACACAACTTCTGATTTCCAATTTATAAACTTGTCTAATGTTGTGTCAATGTCCATGCTTGAAACTGAATGGTTAATTGACTCTCAATGCACCTTTCATGTCACTCCACACAAGCACATTTTCTCAAATCTAAATCTATCTAAGTGTGGATCTGTTGCACTGGCAGATTGCCAACAATGTGATATTGAGGGAAAAGGTGACATATGCCTAAAATTTGAAAATAATAGCATGATCAACCTGCAGAATGTGAGATATGTACCAAAATTGAAGTTCAATCTATTATCTGTCTCAAAATTGGCTGATCAACTGCTTTATGGATCTGTAAACCAAAAATGTTTCAGTTTTGACATGAACTCTGTGCACTATTTTGATGCTCCCAGAAAAGGAGATTTATACTCTGTGATTGCTATGCCTATGCCTATCTTGTCTGCAAACGTGGTTCAATCTGATAAAACTCATCTCTGGCATGCAAGATTAGGTCACATGAGTAACAAGGGCTTAGACATTTTGAAAAGGGCTGGGGCTTTCAAAAATGATAAAGTTTCTGCCTTACCTTTCTGTGAACCCTGTCTGTTGGGAAAGCATCACAAGTCCCCTGTCCCTTTATCTGCTGCATACCCAAAAATGAAAATGAGCTCACAAATCCTAGAATACTTGCATGCAGATGTATAGGGACCTTCAAAGGTTCCAACCCATGGTGGTAATATTTTTTTCTTATCTATCATTGATGATTTTTCAAGAAAAACATGGGTTCTTTTAATGAAAAACAAATCTGATGTTTTTATGAAATTTTCAAAATGGGCTGCTGAAATACAAAATCAAACCAATATGAGAATTAAATGCTTAAGGACAGACAATGGTTTGGAATTTTGTAACTATGCTATGGATAGATTTTGTAGTGAAATGGGAGTTAAAAGACATAAATCTGTCCCTTACAACCCCCAATAGAATGGGGTTGCAGAGAGGATGAATAGAACTCTCCTGGAAAGAGTTAGGAGCTTGCTTGCAGGCTCTGGGCTTGATAAACCATTCTGGGGGGAAGCCCTCATGACTGCATGTTACCTCATCAATAGATCCCCCTCTGTCCCTTTACTAGGTAATCAACCTGAGTCTGTATTTCATAACAAGCCTATCTGCCTTGATAATTTAAAAGTGTTTGGATGTTCTGCCTATGTACACCAAAGATTAAGTAAAATTGAACCTAGGGCTAGAAAATGCATCTTTCTGGGCTATCCTGAAGGGGTAAAAGGTTATAGATTATGGGATAGAACCCTGCCTGGGTTCAAAACTTGTATTAGCAGAGATGTAACTTTCAATGAAAATGATTTTCCATGCTTAATGAAATCCTCACCCTCTGTTGCTCCTTGTGAGGTGGAGAAACCTGCTGAAGTTCCCTTCATCCCTGATCTGTCTAAGGTGGAACCACATTTTGTTGAGAATGATTTACATGATAATGTGAACAACCAAGATGATTTTAATGCTGATGATTCTGCCTCAAATGCTTCTGATCATGTGAATGTCTCTGAATCCTCTGAGTCTCTTAATGAACATAATCCTGATCATAATTCTGAACATAATTCTGAGCAAATCAATTTGGATAATTATGTGCTGTCAAGAGATAGAATAAGAAGGGAAATAAAAGCCCCTTCCAGGTATAATGGATGCAATTTATCATTTTATGCCTTTAATGTGTTTAATAACCTTAATTCTGCTGAACCTAAAACCTACAAAGTTGCTGTTACATGTCCAGAATCTGAAAAATGGGTTGAAGCCATGAAATGTGAAATGAAATCTTTGCATGATAATGAAACTTGGACCCTAGTTAAGAAACCTGATGACTGTTCAGTAGTAGAATGTAAGTGGTTGTTTAAGATAAAACGAGAAATTAATAATGTTAGGTATAAAGCTAGGCTGGTAGCAAAGGGATTCACTCAAAAGGAAGGAGTTGACTATAATGAAATCTCTGCTCCTGTTGTTAAGTTCACCACTGTGAGAATCATGCTTGCTTTAACTGCTCACTTTAATTGGGAACTCAAACAAATGGATGTAACTACAGCTTTCTTACATGGAGAACTTGAAAACAACATATATATGCAACAGCCTGAAGGCTTTATTGATAATAACCACCCTGATCATGTTTGTTTATTGAAAAAATCTTTGTATGGCTTGAAACAGTCACCTAGACAGTGGAACATTAAATTTGATAACTGCATGAAAAGTATGGGCTTCTCTAGAAGCAAATTTGACCACTGCCTGTACTATATGTTATCTCCTGTGCCTTTTTTCTTGTTACTATATGTTGATGATATGTTACTAATAAGTCCCTGTTTGATGACTGTGAAGACTGTCCAATCTAAACTCTGTGCCCACTTCAATATGAAAGACTTGGGAAATGCAAGGAAGATTCTAGGTATGAACATTGATTGGGATAGAAATAAGCACTCTTTGCTACTGCATCAATCCCCTTATGTTGAGCAAGTCTTGAAAAAATTCGATAAGCATGCATGCAAACCTGTTTCTGTTCCTTTAGCATCCCATTTTCAGTTAAGTAAAGATCGATGTCCTAAGAGTGACTTAGAATTAAAAGAAATGGAAAATGTACCCTATGCAAATGCCATTGGGTCTGTCATGTATCTGATGATAAGTACTAGGCCAGATATAGCCTATGCTGTATCTTGCCTAAGCAGATATATGGCTAACCCAGGCATGCCACATTGGGAAGCATTGAAATGGTTATTAAGGTACTTAAAATCCACTGCCTCTTATGGTTTAACTTTCTCAAAATCTCCAGAAGGTGTTAAGTGTGTTGGCTATGTAGACTCTAATTATGCAAATGATAGGGACCACAGAAAGTCCACCACATCCTATGTGTTTACTTTATGTGGGTCTAGCATTAGTTGGAAATCTTAGCTGCAAAGTATTGTTGCTTTATCATCTACTGAGTCTGACTATATTGCAGCTACTGAGGCTATCAAAGAAGCCATTTGGTTAAATGGTGTTCTGACTGAAATTGGTTTTATTGATGATAAACCTATGTTGTTTTCTGACAGCCAATCTGCAATTCAATTATGTAAAAACCCTGTTTTTCATGATCGCACTAAACATATTGATGTGAGATACCACTTCATAAGAGATATAGTTGAGAAAGGAGAAGTATTGTTAAATAAAATTCCCTCTGAGTTTAACCCTGCAGATATGGGCACAAAATGCCTACCAGTTGCAAAGCTGGAATCTTGCATGAAGTCCCTTAACATGGACTTAGGTTAAATCTTATGGAACCTAAGATGGGATCTCACAGTTAACTCTGTGACCCTAACACCCATCTCCATTTGCTGAGGTTACTTGACCTCAAGTTGGTGATTTCCCTTTGCTACTTTAAGCTAGGTCTGAACAAGTTCTTTAAAAAGGTCAATGATCTTTTGAGACCAAAGACTTGTCATTTGGGTTGGTCTCACGTGTAAGAGACTGGTTTAAACACGCATAGTGTTTATTTTCCGCTACTCTTAATGTGACTCTATGTTACATTCTAGAGTAAAAATGAAGAGGCAATGATGATATTCCTTTGTTTTGTTTTTGCAGGTAACTGCTTGGTGACAGGAAATATCAATAGGGCCAAAAGTGGAAATGTTGGTATTGGCCCAATTGCTATTTCAGCCCAGTTCCTAAATAATTATCCAACCCGGCCCAAATCCTAAAACCCTAACCCTACCCGACGGTCCATCTCCCTATTAACTAAGCATCTTTATTGTTGCTATTTCTCGATGCTCTAGAAGCCTCTATAACCTAGAGATGGATCCTCTCCTCAAGAACAGCTTACCTCTCAGATCTATCTAGCATCCTTTCTCTCTCTTTCTGGATCTCCTCAGCTTGCTCCCACGGTTTCTCTTGCCGGAATCTTGAGTTGTGATTCCTGTTTGGCATATGAATGTTGGGAGAAGTTTCTGTTGAGGGAGAAAAGATCGATCATCGCCGCCCCCTCCAAACCCTAACCACCGCTTCCTCTTCCCTTTCCTCTTTGGTCTGGGCATCTCCTGTCGCCGGAGTTGCTAGCGCCGCCGCCTGTGGAAAATCTGAGCCACCATGCCTTGAGCATTTTTCACTCTCGATTGCTCTCTGTTCCTCAATATATTGTCTCTTTACTTTTATCTAACTTGCTCTTTTGTTTGCTCTACAGATCCGTTGACACTTGTGCCTATGAGGAACCTTGAAAGCCCTCCTGGCCTTCATCTCTGAGGCCGTAGCTGCTGTCATCGCCTGAAGAAAACCCTAGACTAGTTTCTGCAACTATTATTTTTGTAATCTCTTAAAGTTCAAGCTACTTGAGTAGCAAGTGTTAGGAACCGCAAGGGGTAGGAAACCAAGCGGTGCAACCCCAGCTAGGTGATACCACAACAGTGGTATCAGAGCCTGGTTTAGGCCTAGCCGGGGGCACCCTCCTACCTCCATTCCTAGCACCCCGCCGCCGGTAAGGGCCGCGCACACCTCGCCCCCCTTGGGCTCCGATTAAAGGGTAAGACCGGCTTTCCCCTTCCTGGAAAAGTCAGCTCTGGTATTGTTTCTCAAAACCCTAAACTCCTTGGTGATATTGTGTCGATCTTTTGCCCCGTTTGCTTCCGCTTGGTGTCTGTTGTTTTGCCCTTGGTATTCAAAGCAATACCTTAACTGCTTGCTTACGGTCGGGACCATCTGGATTCTCCTGTGAGTCTCCTCAAAGTGGGTTGCCCCGATAGCAAGGTTAAGGAAGGGACTTTCAGACTGTCTGTACTGTAATCTTGTTTTCTTGGTATAATTCTGTTGAAAAGGGTGTTATCTTGTTGATATATTGGTTTTGGATCTGTGAAAACCCAGAGCTTGGTTTTCTGTTGACTTAGAAATAAGTCTGGGGTTGGAACATTGGCTGAAAAGGTGTTAGGGATTGATCTGAGTGACCCCCTGCACCATAGATAAATCTGTGTTGCGAGCTGGGATAGCCTCAGCTCTAGATTCCCCAGGTGTTCCTTTTCTGGCCTGTGGAAGCTGTTGCTTCCTGATTATTAATACATTCCTGTGAGTTTGCTCTGAGAATCTTAGGTTTTTTCTGTGAGATTTCTGTGTTTCTGTGAAATTTCTGTGTTTTAATTGAAAAAACCTGTGCTAAGCATGAATACTCTCAGTGCTGTCCCCTTTAATGGGAGTGGTGATTTTGGTGACTGGAAGACTAGAGTTGAATGTATTTTGACTAAAGAAAACCTGTGGGATGTGATTTCTGATAGAATTGATGAGCATGATCCTGATAAAAACCTTGCAAAATTAAATGCTGGAGCTAGGGCTACAATTCTGTTAAATCTAAGTAGTGCCATTGTGAGGCATGTATCTCACCATAGATGTGCTAAGGATTTATGGGATGCCCTAACTAATTTGTTTATTGCAAAATCTGAAGAGCATATGTATTCTTTACAAAGCCAAATCATGTCTTTTCAAATGGATCCTTCTAAAGATATTGATACTAATATGCATGAATTCACTAAACTGTTAAAAGATGTAAAACTTGCTGGAGATGATAAAATTGAAGCTTATGCTCCTCAAATCTTGCTTGGTGCTATTCCAGAATTATATGTTGAGGTTAAATCTGCTTTAAAGTATGGTGGGTGTAAACTCACTTGTGATATGATTATGTCTGGGTTAAAGGCTAAAGAAAATGAAATCAAGAAATTAAACTCTAAGCCTATGCAAAATGAAATCTTGTATGTTAATAAAAACTTCAAAAACAGGCCCTATATTGATTTCAGCCCAGAAAACCCTAGTGTAGTAAATGCAGAACAACATAAAAGAGAATCTAATCTTGAGGAAAGACATAGGAGGGAAAACAGAATAGAAAAATCCAACAACCTTTTTCAGCCCTTCTGTGATAACAGGTTTTTCCCTCAAAACTCTCAAAGGCAAAATCACTACAATCCCAGAAACCAACCTTTCAGACCCTCTACCCAAAATTTCCAATCCCAAGATGAAAAGTCAAAGAAAATATGTTGGAATTGTGGGAAACCTGACCATTTCTCAAATAGGTGTAAACAACCTAAGAAGGGTAGAGGCTTTGGAAATAATCATGCAAATCTCACCATGCAATATAACCAAGAATGTTTTGAGTATGATAATAATGACCTTGAATATGACAGAGGATAAATTTATATGGTTCACACCACTTCTGATTTCCAATTTATAAACTTGTCTAATGCTGTGTCAATGTCCATGCTTGAAACTGAATGGTTAATTGACTCTTGATGCACCTTTCATGTCACTCCACACAAGCACATTTTCTCAAATCTAAATCTATCTGAGTGTGGATCTGTTGCACTGGCAGATGGCCAACAATGTGATATTGAGGGAAAAGGTGACATATGCCTAAAATTTGAAAATAATAGCATGATCAACCTGCAGAATGTGAGATATGTACCAAAATTGAAGTTCAATCTATTATCTGTCTCAAAATTGGCTGATCAACTGCTTTATGGATCTGTAAACCAAAAATGTTTCAGTTTTGACATGAACTCTGTGCACTATTTTGATGCTCCCAGAAAAGGAGATTTATACTCTGTGATTGCTATGCCTATGCCTATCTTGTCTGCAAACGTGGTTCAATCTGATAAAACTCATCTCTGGCATGCAAGATTAGGTCACATGAGTAACAAGGGCTTAGACATTTTGAAAAGGGCTGGGGCTTTCAAAAATGATAAAGTTTCTGCCTTACCTTTCTGTGAACCCTGTCTGTTGGGAAAGCATCACAAGTCCCCTGTCCCTTTATCTGCTGCATACCCAAAAATGAAAATGAGCTCACAAATCCTAGAATACTTGCATGCAGATGTATAGGGACCTTCAAAGGTTCCAACCCATGGTGGTAATATTTTTTTCTTATCTATCATTGATGATTTTTCAAGAAAAACATGGGTTCTTTTAATGAAAAACAAATCTGATGTTTTTATGAAATTTTCAAAATGGGCTGCTGAAATACAAAATCAAACCAATATGAGAATTAAATGCTTAAGGACAGACAATGGTTTGGAATTTTGTAACTATGCTATGGATAGATTTTGTAGTGAAATGGGAGTTTAAAGACATAAATCTGTCCCTTACAACCCCCAATAGAATGGGGTTACAGAGAGGATGAATAGAACTCTCCTGGAAAGAGTTAGGAGCTTGCTTGCAGGCTCTGGGCTTGATAAACCATTCTGGGGGGAAGCCCTCATGACTGCATGTTACCTCATCAATAGATCCCCCTCTGTCCCTTTACTAGGTAATCAACCTGAGTCTGTATTTCATAACAAGCCTATCTGCCTTGATAATTTAAAAGTGTTTGGATGTTCTGCCTATGTACACCAAAGATTAAGTAAAATTGAACTTAGGGCTAGAAAATGAATCTTTCTGGGCTATCCTGAAGGGGTAAAAGGTTATAGATTATGGGATAGAACCCTGCCTGGGTTCAAAACTTGTATTAGCAGAGATGTATCTTTCAATGAAAATGATTTTCCATGCTTAATGAAATCCTCACCCTCTGTTGCTCCTTGTGAGGTGGAGAAACCTGCTGAAGTTCCCTTCATCCCTGATCTGTCTAAGGTGGAACCACATTTTGTTGAGAATGATTTACATGATAATGTGAACAACCAAGATGATTTTAATGCTGATGATTCTGCCTCAAATGCTTCTGATCATGTGAATGTCTCTGAATCCTCTGAGTCTCTTAATGAACATAATCCTGATCATAATTCTGAACATAATTCTGAGCAAATCAATTTGGATAATTATGTGCTGTCAAGAGATAGAATAAGAAGGGAAATAAAAGCCCCTTCCAGGTATAATGGATGCAATTTATCATTTTATGCCTTTAATGTGTTTAATAACCTTGATTCTGCTGAACCTAAAACCTACAAAGTTGCTGTTACATGTCCAGAATCTGAAAAATGGATTGAAGCCATGAAATGTGAAATGAAATCTTTGCATGATAATGAAACTTGGACCTTAGTTAAGAAACCTGATGACTATTCAGTAGTAGAATGTAAGTGGTTGTTTAAGATAAAACGAGAAATTAATAATGTTAGGTATAAAGCTAGGCTGGTAGCAAAGGGATTCACTCAAAAGGAGGAGTTGACTATAATGAAATCTTTGCTCCTGTTGTTAAGTTCACCACTCTGAGAATCATGCTTGCTTTAACTGCTCACTTTAATTGGGAACTCAAACAAATGGATGTAACTACAGCTTTCTTACATGGAGAACATGAAAACAACATATACATGCAACAGCCTGAAGGCTTTATTGATAATAACCACCCTGATCATGTTTGTTTATTGAAAAAATCTTTGTATGGCTTGAAACAGTCACCTAGACAGTGGAACATTAAATTTGATAACTGCATGAAAAGTATGGGCTTCTCTAGAAACAAATTTGACCACTGCCTGTACTATATGTTATCTCCTGTGCCTTTTTTCTTGTTACTATATGTTGATGATATGTTACTAATAAGTCCCTGTTTGATGACTATGAAGACTGTCCAATCTAAACTCTGTACCCACTTCAATATGAAAGACTTGGGAAATGCAAGGAAGATTCTAGGTATGAACATTAATAGGGATAGAAATAAGCACTCTTTGCTACTGCATCAATCCCCTTATGTTGAGCAAGTCTTGAAAAAATTCGATAAGCATGCATGCAAACCTGTTTCTGTTCCTTTAGCATCCCATTTTCAGTTAAGTAAAGATCAATGTCCTAAGAGTGACTTAGAATTAAAAGAAATGGAAAATGTACCCTATGCAAATGCCATTGGGTCTGTCATGTATCTGATGATAAGTACTAGGCCAGATATAGCCTATGCTGTATCTTGCCTAAGCAGATATATGGCTAACCCAGGCATGCCACATTGGGAAGCATTGAAATGGTTATTAAGGTACTTAAAATCCACTGCCTCTTATGGTTTAACTTTCTCAAAATCTCCAGAAGGTGTTAAGTGTGTTGGCTATGTAGACTCTAATTATGCAAATGATAGGGACCACAGAAAGTCCACCACATCCTATGTGTTTACTTTATGTGGGTCTAGCATTAGTTGGAAATCTTAGCTGCAAAGTATTGTTGCTTTATCATCTACTGAGTCTGAGTATATTGCAGCTACTGAGGCTATCAAAGAAGCCATTTGGTTAAATGGTGTTCTGACTGAAATTGGTTTTATTGATGATAAACCTATGTTGTTTTCTGACAGCCAATCTGCAATTCAATTATGTAAAAACCCTGTTTTTCATGATCGCATTAAACATATTGATGTGAGATACCACTTCATAAGAGATATAGTTGAGAAAGGAGAAGTTTTGTTAAATAAAATTCCCTCTGAGTTTAACCCTGCAGATATGGGCACAAAATGCCTACCAGTTGCAAAGCTGGAATCTTGCATGAAGTCCCTTAACATGGACTTAGGTTAAATCTTATGGAACCTAAGATGGGATCTCACAGTTAACTCTGTGACCCTAACACCCATCTCCATTTGCTGAGGTTACTTGACCTCAAGTTGGTGATTTCTCTTTGCTACTTTAAGCTAGGTCTGAACAAGTTCTTTAAAAAGGTCAATGATCCTTTGAGACCAAAGACTTGTCATTTGGGTTGGTCTCACGTGTAAGAGACTGGTTTAAACACGCATAGTGTTTATTTTCCGCTTCTCTTAATGTGACTCTATGTTACATTCTAGAGTAAAAATGAAGAGGCAATGATGATATTCCTTTGTTTTGTTTTTGCAGGTAACTGCTTGGTGACAGGAAATATCAATAGGGCCAAAAGTGGAAATGTTGGTATTGGCCCAATTGCTATTTCGGCCTAGTTCCTAAATAATTATCAAACCCGGCCCAAATCCTAAACCCCTAACCCTACCCGACGGTCCATCTCCCTATTAACTAAGCATCTTTATTGTTGCTATTTCTCGATGCTCTAGAAGCCTCTATAACCTAGAGATGGATCCTCTCCACAAGAACAGCTTACCTCTCAGATCTATCTAGCATCCTTTCTCTCTCTTTCTGGATCTCCTCAGCTTGCTCCCACGGTTTCTCTTGCAGGAATCTTGAGTTGTGATTCCTGTTTGGCATATGAATGTTGGGAGAAGTTTCTGTTGAGGGAGAAAAGATCGATCATCGCCGCCCCCTACAAACCCTAACCGCCGCTTCCTCTTCCCTTTCCTCTTTGGTCTGGGCATCTCCTGTCGCCGGAGTTGCTAGCGCTGCCGCCTGTGGAAAATCTGAGCCACCATGCCTTGAGCATTTTTCACTCTCGATTGCTCTCTGTTCCTCACTGTTCCTCAATATATTATCTCTTTACTTTTATCTAACTTGCTCTTTTGTTTGCTCTACAGATCCGTTGACACTTGTGCCTATGAGGAACCTTGAAAGCCTTCCTGGCCTTCATCTCTGAGGCCGTAGCTGCTGTCGTCGCCTGAAGAAAACCCTAGACTAGTTTCTGCAACTATTATTTTTGTAATCTCTTAAAGTTCAAGCTACTTGAGTAGCAAGTGTTAGGAACCGCAAGGGGTAGGAAACCAAGCGGTGCAACCCCAGCTAGGTGATACCACAACAGTGGTATCAGAGCCTGGTTTAGGCCTAGCCGGAGGCACCCTCCTGCCTCCATTCCTAGCACCCCGCCGCCGGTAAGGGCCGCGCACACCTCGCCCCCCTTGGGCTCCGATTAAAGGGTAAGACCGGCTTTCCCCTTCCTGGGAAAGTCGGCTCTGGTATTGTTTCTCAAAACCCTAAACTCCTTGGTGGTATTGTGTCGATCTTGTGCCCCATTTGCTTCCGCTTGGTGTCTGTTGTTTTGCCCTTGGTATTCAAAGCGATACCTTAACTGCTTGCTTACGGTCGGGACCATCTGGATTCCCCTGTGGGTCTCCTCAAAGTGGGTTGCCCCGATAGCAAGGTTAAGGAAGGGACTTTCAGACTATCTGTACTGTAATCTTGTTTTCTTGGTATAATTCTGTTGAAAAGGGTGTTATCTTGTTGATATATTGGTTTTGGATCTGTGAAAACCCAGAGCTTGGTTTTCTGTTGACTTAGAAATAAGTCTGGTGTTGGAACATTGGCTGAAAAGGTGTTAGGGATTGACCTGAGTGACCCCCTGCACCACAGATAAATCTGTGTTGCGAGCTGGGATAGCCTCAGCTCTAGATTCCCCAGGTGTTCCTTTTCTGGCCTGTGGAAGCTGTTGCTTCCTGATTATTAATACATTCCTGTGAGTTTGCTCTGAGAATCTTAGGTTTTTCTGTGAGATTTCTGTGTTTCTGTGAAATTTCTGTGTTTTAATTGAAAAAACCTGTGCTAAGCATGAATACTCTCAGTGCTGTCCCCTTTAATGAGAGTGGTGATTTTGGTGACTGGAAGACTAGAGTTGAATGTATTTTGACTAATGAAAACCTGTGGGATGTGATTTCTGATAGAATTGATGAGCATGATCCTGATAAAAACCTTGCAAAATTAAATGCTGGAGCTAGGGCTACAATTCTGTTAAATCTAAGTAGTGCCATTGTGAGGCAAGTATCTCACCATAGATGTGCTAAGGATTTATGGGATGCCCTAACTAATTTGTTTATTGCAAAATCTGAAGAGCATATGTATTCTTTACAAAGCCAAATCATGTCTTTTCAAATGGATCCTTCTAAAGATATTGATACTAATATGCATTAATTCACTAAACTGTTAAAAGATGTAAAACTTGCTGGAGATGATAAAATTGAAGCTTATGCTCCTCAAATCTTGCTTGGTGCTATTCCAGAATTATATGTTGAGGTTAAATCTGCTTTAAAGTATGGTGGGTGTAAACTCACTTGTGATATGATTATGTCTGGGTTAAAGGCTAAAGAAAATGAAATCAAGAAATTAAACTCTAAGCCTATGCAAAATGAAATCTTGTATGTTAATAAAAACTTCAAAAACAGGCCCTATATTGATTTCAGCCCAGAAAACCCTAGTGTATTAAATGCAGAACAACATAAAAGAGAATCTAATCTTGAGGAAAGACATAGGAGGGAATGCAGAATAGAAAAATCCAACAACCTTTTTCAGCCCTTCTGTGATAACAGGTTTTTCCCACAAAACTCTCAAAGGCAAAATCACTACAATCCCAGAAACCAACCTTTCAGACCCTCTACCCAAAATTTCCAATCCCAAGATCAAAAGTCAAAGAAAATATGTTGGAATTGTGGGAAACCTGACCATTTCTCAAATAGGTGTAAACAACCTAAGAAGGGTAGAGGCTTTGGAAATAATCATGCAAATCTCACCATGCAATATAACCAAGAATGTTTTGAGTATGATAATAATGACCTTGACTATGACAGAGGAGAAATTTATATGGTTCACACCACTTCTGATTTCCAATTTATAAACTTGTCTAATGCTGTGTCAATGTCCATGCTTGAAACTGAATGGTTAATTGACTCTTGATGCACCTTTCATGTCACTCCACACAAGCACATTTTCTCAAATCTAAATCTATCTGAGTGTGGATCTGTTGCACTGGCAGATGGCCAACAATGTGATATTGAGGGAAAAGGTGACATATGCCTAAAATTTGAAAATAATAGCATGATCAACCTGCAGAATGTGAGATATGTACCAAAATTGAAGTTCAATCTATTATCTGTCTCAAAATTGGCTGATCAACTGCTTTATGGATCTGTAAACCAAAAATGTTTCAGTTTTGACATGAACTCTGTGCACTATTTTGATGCTCCCAGAAAAGGAGATTTATACTCTGTGATTGCTATGCCTATGCCTATCTTGTCTGCAAACGTGGTTCAATCTGATAAAACTCATCTCTGGCATGCAAGATTAGGTCACATGAGTAACAAGGGCTTAGACATTTTGAAAAGGGCTGGGGCTTTCAAAAATGATAAAGTTTCTGCCTTACCTTTCTGTGAACCCTGTCTGTTGGGAAAGCATCACAAGTCCCCTGTCCCTTTATCTGCTGCATACCCAAAAATGAAAATGAGCTCACAAATCCTAGAATACTTGCATGCAGATGTATAGGGACCTTCAAAGGTTCCAACCCATGGTGGTAATATTTTTTTCTTATCTATCATTGATGATTTTTCAAGAAAAACATGGGTTCTTTTAATGAAAAACAAATCTGATGTTTTTATGAAATTTTCAAAATGGGCTGCTGAAATACAAAATCAAACCAATATGAGAATTAAATGCTTAAGGACAGACAATGGTTTGGAATTTTGTAACTATGCTATGGATAGATTTTGTAGTGAAATGGGAGTTAAAAGACATAAATATGTCCCTTACAACCCCCAATAGAATGGGGTTGCAGAGAGGATGAATAGAACTCTCCTGGAAAGAGTTAGGAGCTTGCTTGCAGGCTCTGGGCTTGATAAACCATTCTGGGGGGAAGCTCTCATGACTGCATGTTACCTCATCAATAGATCCCCCTCTGTCCCTTTACTAGGTACTCAACCTTAGTCTGTATTTCATAACAAGCCTATCTGCCTTGATAATTTAAAAGTGTTTGGATGTTCTGCCTATGTACACCAAAGATTAAGTAAAATTGAACCTAGGGCTAGAAAATGCATCTTTCTGGGCTATCCTGAAGGGGTAAAAGGTTATAGATTATGGGATAGAACCCTGTCTGGGTTCAAAACTTGTATTAGCAGAGATGTAACTTTCAATGAAAATGATTTTTCATGCTTAATGAAATCCTCACCCTCTGTTGCTCCTTGTGAGGTGGAGAAACCTGCTGAAGTTCCCTTCATCCCTGATCTGTCTAAGGTGGAACCACATTTTGTTGAGAATGATTTACATGATAATGTGAACAACCAAGATGATTTTAATGCTGATGATTCTGCCTCAAATGCTTCTGATCATGTGAATGTCTCTGAATCCTCTGAGTCTCTTAATGAACATAATCCTGATCATAATTCTGAACATAATTCTGAGCAAATCAATTTGGATAATTATGTGCTGTCAAGAGATAGAATAAGAAGGGAAATAAAAGCCCCTTCCAGGTATAATGGATGCAATTTATCATTTTATGCCTTTAATGTGTTTAATAACCTTGATTCTGCTGAACCTAAAACCTACAAAGTTGCTGTTACATGTCCAGAATCTGAAAAATGGGTTGAAGCCATGAAATGTGAAATGAAATCTTTGCATGATAATGAAACTTGGACCCTAGTTAAGAAACCTGATGACTATTCAGTAGTAGAATGTAAGTGGTTGTTTAAGATAAAACAAGAAATTAATAATGTTAGGTATAAAGCTAGGCTGGTAGCAAAGGGATTCACTCAAAAGGAAGGAGTTGACTATAATGAAATCTTTGCTCCTGTTGTTAAGTTCACCACTGTGAGAATCATGCTTGCTTTAACTGCTCACTTTAATTGGGAACTCAAACAAATGGATGTAACTACAGCTTTCTTACATGGAGAACTTGAAAACAACATATATATTCAACAGCCTGAAGGCTTTATTGATAATAACCACCCTGATCATGTTTGTTTATTGAAAAAATCTTTGTATGGCTTGAAACAGTCACCTAGACAGTGGAACATTAAATTTGATAACTGCATGAAAAGTATGGGCTTCTCTAGAAGCAAATTTGACCACTGCCTGTACTATATGTTGATGATATGTTACTAATAAGTCCCTGTTTGATGACTGTGAAGACTGTCCAATCTAAACTCTGTGCCCACTTCACTATGAAAGACTTGGGAAATGCAAGGAAGATTCTAGGTATGAACATTGATAGGGATAGAAATAAGCACTCTTTGCTACTGCATCAATCCCCTTATGTTGAGCAAGTCTTGAAAAAATTCGATAAGCATGCATGCAAACCTGTTTCTGTTCCTTTAGCATCCCATTTTCAGTTAAGTAAAGATCAATGTCCTAAGAGTGACTTAGAATTAAAAGAAATGGAAAATGTACCCTATGCAAATGCCATTGGGTCTGTCATGTATCTGATGATAAGTACTAGGCCAGATATAGCCTATGCTGTATCTTGCCTAAGCAGATATATGGCTAACCCAGGCATGCCACATTGGGAAGCATTGAAATGGTTATTAAGGTACTTAAAATCCACTGCCTCTTATGGTTTAACTTTCTCAAAATCTCCAGAAGGTGTTAAGTGTGTTGGCTATGTAGACTCTAATTATGCAAATGATAGGGACCACAGAAAGTCCACCACATCCTATGTGTTTACTTTATGTGGGTCTAGCATTAGTTGGAAATCTTAGCTGCAAAGTATTGTTGCTTTATCATCTACTGAGTCTGAGTATATTGCAGCTACTGAGGCTATCAAAGAAGCCATTTGGTTAAATGGTGTTCTGACTGAAATTGGTTTTATTGATGATAAACCTATGTTGTTTTCTGACAGCCAATCTGCAATTCAATTATGTAAAAACCCTGTTTTTCATGATCGCACTAAACATATTGATGTGAGATACCACTTCATAAGAGATATAGTTGAGAAAGGAGAAGTATTGTTAAATAAAATTCCCTCTGAGTTTAACCCTGCAGATATGGGCACAAAATGCCTACCAGTTGCAAAGCTGGAATCTTGCATGAAGTCCCTTAACATGGACTTAGGTTAAATCTTATGGAACCTAAGATGGGATCTCACAGTTAACTCTGTGACCCTAACACCCATCTCCATTTGCTGAGGTTACTTGACCTCAAGTTGGTGATTTCCCTTTGCTACTTTAAGCTAGGTCTGAACAAGTTCTTTAAAAAGGTCAATGATCTTTTGAGACCAAAGACTTGTCATTTGGGTTGGTCTCACGTGTAAGAGACTGGTTTAAACACGCATAGTGTTTATTTTCCGCTTCTCTTAATGTGACTCTATGTTACATTCTAGAGTAAAAATGAAGAGGCAATGATGATATTCCTTTGTTTTGTTTTTGCAGGTAACTGCTTGGTGACAGGAAATATCAATAGGGCCAAAAGTGGAAATGTTGGTATTGGCCCAATTGCTATTTCGGCCCAGTTCCTAAATAATTATCCAACCCGGCCCAAATCCTAAAACCCTAACCCTACCCGACGGTCCATCTCCCTATTAACTAAGCATCTTTATTGTTGCTATTTCTCGATGCTCTAGAAGCCTCTATAACCTAGAGATGGATCCTCTCCTCAAGAACAGCTTACCTCTCAGATCTATCTAGCATCCTTTCTCTCTCTTTCTGGATCTCCTCAGCTTGCTCCCACGGTTTCTCTTGCCGGAATCTTGAGTTGTGATTCCTGTTTGGCATATGAGTGTTGGGAGAAGTTTCTGTTGAGGGAGAAAAGATCGATCATCGCCGCCCCCTCCAAACCCTAACCACCGCTTCCTCTTCCCTTTCCTCTTTGGTCTGGGCATCTCCTGTCGCCGGAGTTGCTAGCGCCGCCGCCTGTGGAAAATCTGAGCCACCATGCCTTGAGCATTTTTCACTCTCGATTGCTCTCTGTTCCTCAATATATTGTCTCTTTACTTTTATCTAACTTGCTCTTTTGTTTGCTCTACAGATCCGTTGACACTTGTGCCTATGAGGAACCTTGAAAGCCCTCCTGGCCTTCATCTCTGAGGCCGTAGCTGCTGTCATCGCCTGAAGAAAACCCTAGACTAGTTTCTGCAACTATTATTTTTGTAATCTCTTAAAGTTCAAGCTACTTGAGTAGCAAGTGTTAGGAACCGCAAGGGGTAGGAAACCAAGCGGTGCAACCCCAGCTAGGTGATACCACAACACACTTGATCAGAAAAGAAATAAAAAAAGTAAAAGCTGTACAGAGCTACAAAAAAAATGGAAAAAAACAAACAGAGAGAAACAAAAAAACAATGAAATTAGAAGATCAACGTCCCATAGAAAACTAAGTAAAAAAATTCATAAAAATTCGGTGATATTGGTTTGAATGGCGCGGTGCATTTGTAAAAGCAAGAAGAAAACTAAACAAGATTTAGATTTACTAAAAACTGTTTGAAATTTAGTCACTTGATTTATATTTTTTTAACTTAAATAATGAACACAATAAAATTGATCAACCTTTCTGATTTTGTGTTCGTTACTGTTCCTCAATATATTGTCTCTGAGCCGCCGCTGCCTGTGGAAAATCTGAGCCACCATGCCTTGAGCATTTTTCACTCTCGATTGCTCTCTGTTCCTCACTGTTCCTCAATATATTGTCTCTGCACTTTTATCTGACTTGCTCTTTTGTTTGCTCTACAGATCCGTTGACACTTGTGCCTGTGAGGAACCTTGAAAGCCCTCCTAGCCTTCATCTCTGAGGCCGTAGCTGCTATCGTCGCCTGAAGAAAACCCTAGACTAGTTTCTGCAACTATTATTTTTGTAATCTCTTAAAGTTCAAGCTACTTGAGTAGCAAGTGTTAGGAACCGCAAGGGGTAGGAACCAAGCGGTGCAACCCCAGCTAGGCGATACCACAACACACTTGATCAGAAAAGAAATAAAAAAAGTAAAAGCTGTACGGAGCTACAAAAAAAGGGAAAAAAACAAACAGAGAGAAACAAAAAAAAATGAAATTAGAAGATCAACGTCCCATAGAAAACTGAGTAAAAAAATTCATAAAAATTCGGTGATATTGGTTTGAATGGCGCGGTGCATTTGTAAAAGCAAGAAGAAAACTAAACAAGATTTAGATTTACTAAAAACTGTTTGAAATTTAGTCACTTGATTTATATTTTTTTAACTTAAATAACGAACATAATAAAATTGATCAACCTTTCTGATTTTGTGTTCACGCATGTTGCATGTAAATATCATTAAAAAAAAATTTAATTTAATGAAAAAAATTAGCCACGGATTATGGCCTACCTCTACATTGCTGAGAGATTAACAATGAATTGAACTTGAGGCTTTTAACGATGGACAAATTCATTTTTAACCATCGGAAATTCCGTCTCTAAATTAGAGATGAAAATTTTTGTCCTTACATGTCTAATTTTTGTTTTTTTTTAATTTGAACTACAGAATTAGCGACGAAACATTTTTTAGCTAAAAATAATTTCTTTTTTTACTTTTAGCTACAAAATTAGTAATGAAAAATTTCTTAGCTATAAATTTAATTAGAGACATAATTTAACATTAACATTAGAAAATAATAATATATAAAATAATTATTCTTTATTGAAAATTAAAACTTTATTAATTCACAATAATATTAATTTTTTTTAAAAAAAATATACATATTGATAAACTCTTTATTTTCATAGAATTCATGCGATTTTAAGGTCTAGTTTGATGGGAGTTCATGTGCATTGCATGTATGTATTGAGAAGTTATGCAAAGTTGTCCATATTTTGTGCAGTGTCACGTTTTTGCTCTTTTAGAAGGGATTTAGTGCCAAATATTGTATGAGATGAATTTGAGCTTTAAAAGTGCGTAAGAAGATAGAGGATCGAGTGAGGAGCGCATTGCAACTTGAATCGGGTCAATTGGACGAGAAACAAGCGAGAACGGAGCAAAACGGTGAAGTGTGTTGGGTGGCGAAAAAGAGCACGGTCCGTGCTTCAAAGAGCACGGTCCGTGTTCTTGTCTCGGCGAAGCAAACATATTTTTCTCATTCCAGGAGCACGGACCGTGCTCCATGTTGCACAGCCCGTGCTTATATAGGCAATCAGCGGCGAGTTTCTTTTTGGATCGGACTCTTCTTCCTTCTGTGGACTTTCATCCCTTCTATTATTTAAATGCTTCTCTTGGATGAAAATTCCATCACTTTTCACCCTATAGAGATAGCAGAGACATCTTGGAGCATCCAGAGAAGAGACCATCGAGAGTTTGACGAAGGACATTATAAGACTAAGTTTTATTTTATGCTTTATTCATTCCGGATTATCATGACAACTATTTATTTGTATTCAGTTTGTTTGAATTTTGAATACAATATGAGTAGATAAATTATTAGCGATCCTAGGATTGTGGATGTTTTATGAATTTTCCGATTTAAAGTAATTTATTGTTCCTTTCTATTTCTTGTTTATGCATCCTGGATTTCGGTTGTCTTTTGTGAATGAATTGATCAGCATTTACAATTGTGTAGTTAATTTATTATTCACTCGAGAGAGGTTAATAGATTAACGGATTAGGATTACATAACACGAGTCTGCTAGATCGAGAGATTGGTAGGTATCGTGAGAAGAATAAATCTGAGGTGCTAATTGGAGTTAGACAATAATCTGAGATAGAGAGATAAGAATCAGAGTCTAATCTACTTTCATAACTTACTCGAGAGAGAGGCTGTAATTAAATTAGTGATTCTCCTACAAGATTTAGAATTTAACTGGTTTAATAAATTATCTGAAAATTGAGGAATCCATTTAGCATCAACACCCTAGGATCCGTCTTTTCATCTGTTTATCCAATTTTCTCTGTTTGATTTAACTATTTCTTTATAGCATTTTAGTTAATTAAAATCAATCTTAAATTTGGTTATCTAGATAAAGTGAAACAACATAATTGAGTAATTAGCTGCTTGGCATAGCCAGTGTCTATGGATACGACCTTGTTCACTATTATTTTGCTATAAATTACCTCGTGCACTTGCGAGTAGTATTTTAGGTGAAATAAAATATCGAATAAGTTTTTAGCGCCGTTGCGGGGGACTGACGTAATTGACGGCTAATATTTTATTTAATTGTTGAGCTTTAATTTAGAGTGTAGTTTATTTTATTTGAGTATTTTTATTTTATCTATTTATTTTAATTCCCTCTGCTGTGTTTTGGTTTTTATCTTGTGTTTGGCAGATAGTGTATGAATTTGAGGTCTAGAGGTGCAACAGACTTAGTACCACTAGATCCTGAGATCGAGGCTTCTGCACGACACAAGAACACAAAGAGAATCAGAATTGAGAAGATGGCAGCGACAAGGGAAGAAGAGGGGGCTGCTATGCGCCGGGAGATGGAGGCACTGAGGACGTTGCTGCAGCAACAGCAGGAGCGAGAACCACCTACTGCCCCACCACCAATTCAGCAGGCCTTCGAGCCCGAAGTAACTGGTCATTATAGAGGATTGAGGATGCTGACTATTATATCAAATAATTTTGAGCTCAAACTGGCTCTGATTTTAATGGTTCAACATAACCAATTTGGTGGGGGAGCATTAGAAAACCTACATGCACATCTGGCACATTTTCTGGAAGTTTGTGGGACCATAAAGATGAACAGAGTAGGGGAAGATGCCATCAAACTTTACTTATTCTCATTCTCACTGCGAGATAAAGCGAAGTTGTGGTATCAATCGTTGGATGCGAACACAGTTACAACTTGGGAGGAATTGTGCAAGAGATTCCTCGTCAAATACTATCCACCCAGCAAGACTCTGAGGATGAAGAACGAGATCACCCAGTTCTGGTAGTTTGATCAAGAAGCTCTGTATGAAGCTTGGGAGAGGTTCAGAGACCTTATTAGAAAGTGCCCACGACATGGATTCAGAGCAGATCAGCAGGTTTGCTATTTTTACAATGGTCTGATGGAGCACACCAGAGACCGGATTGATGCAGCTGTAGGAGGAGTTCTGTTGGAGTTGTCTGTGGATGAGGCTATGGATTTGTTGGAGAGAATGGCTGCAAACAGTGCTCAGTGGCCATCTCAGAGGAACTCAGTCAGGCGGCTGGCCGAGATTTCAACTTCTGATGATTTGAAGGAATTAACTGCCCAAATGTCCACTATAGCGAAAGCAATTACATTGCTGACAAAGAATAATGTGGCCCCAGTGGAGAATGTACCGGAGCAAGTAGCAGCAGTTCACGATGATGCAGCTGATGTGAACTACATGCAAGGTCAAGACTACAACAACAATTACTGACCAAATTAAGGAGGGAATCCATACAATCAGTTTGGACAGCGGAACAATGGTAAGTTGAGTTACGGCAACCCCAATAATTTTCAGCAGCCGCCTTCTAGGTTCTCCACCACCAACAGAGTCATCAATGAAGAGTAGAAGCCAGATCTCGAAGATATTCTGGGGTCCTTTATGACTGCCACCAAATAGAGGATGGATGTCGAAGCTGCAAAGGTGGATAATCTGACGATAGCATTTAACAAGTTCACTGCTAACATGGAGGCACAGTTGAAGTCTATGGAGACTCAAATTGGTTAGTTGGCCAAAATTATGGGAAGCCAGCAACAAAAGACTAATACCCGAGCAATATAGAGGTGAATCTGAAGGAGTAGTGCAACGCAATCCACGTGTGCAGTGGTACAAATGAAAAGAGTGAAGAAGAAGCCATGACTGTTGTTGAGGAGGCTCTTGAGCCTAAATATGTGCCTCCGCCTGCTTATGTTTCCCAATTGTCGTTTCCCTAAAGATTGAAGAAGCAAGAGAAGGAGAATCAGTTTGCTAAGTTTCTTGAAATCTTCAAGAAACTGTCCATCAACATACCGTTCGTTGAAGCACTTGAGAAGATGCCAAAGTATGCTCAGTTCATGAAGAATATTTTGGCTAAAAAGAAGAAGATCAGAGAAGTGGAACGGGTGTATTTGTATGAAGAATACAGTGTAGTGATACATAAATAAGTGCCGACAAAATTGAAAGATTCGGGAAATTTTTATCTCGTGTACTATTGGGAGCTCCAAATTTGATCGTGTGTTGTGTGATTTGGGAGCTAGCATTAATCTCATGCCATTCTCAGTCTACCAACAACTAGAACTTAGATCGTTGAAGCTGACCTCTTTGACTTTACATCTGGCTGATCAGACTCTGAGGTGTCCCCATGGCGTAATTGAGGATGTTTTGGTGAAGGTTGGCAAATTCATTTTCCCAGCCGACTTTGTTGTGTTGGATATGGAGGAAGATCGCAAATGACTACTCGTTCTGGGAAGACCGCTTCTTGCTACTGCTGGAGCAGTTATCAATGTGAAAAGGGGGACTCTGGTGTTGCGAGTAGAAGATGAAAGTGAAACTTTTACGGTGTATCGAGCCCTTGAAAATTCAGCAATTGAGGATGTTAAGATGGTTGCAGTGATGGACCCTCCGGAAGCATGCAAAAAACCTCCTGCACTTATTCATTTGAAGAAGCCGAGCACAGCTCTAGAGGCAAATAAGATGAATTCTAAGGACAAGAAGGGAGAGCATTAGGGACGAGCTATTTTGATATCCTTGAAGGAGTTGATGGGATGAGGATTATTGTGGCGTCGTGATTCACCAAATCCTCCTTAGCCCTTTTCGATACAGTGTCGAGCTTACAACAGTAAACTAAGCGCTGATTGGGAGGTAACCCAATTTTGAGGTACTTTTTGTTTTGGTTATTTTCTTATTTTCGTGCAGGTTTGAAAAAAAATGGCCCACGCAATGTTTCCGCCCAGCAGGTTTACATTGCGGACTCCAGGTCAGTTTTTCTTCCTTTGTTATTCAGGATACCCCACATCTTTTTCTTCCAAACTTATTCTCCTTTCATGTGAATAAGTTTGGGGGAGGGGGTTGGAGTGGTGGTATCCTGAATCTTTTTTATTCGTTTCTTTTGCTTAGTTTTATTTTACTTTTTCTTTTTGTTAGTATTAGCATGTCGCTTTTGATTATCTCTGGATTTCTCTTCGTATCTAAGAGTGGTTTGTATTGAGATATCGGAGAATATTTGTGGAATGTAAATCTATGGAGTTGTGGAAACTTGAATAGCTAATGATGAGATTGTTTTTATTTAAAAATATGCTAATTAAGTATGTTATGATGGATTGCTTTGTGCTTTGATAGATTTCTAGAATTTTTGCCTTTGGAAAGTGATTGAGCATGAGAGATTTTGAGCCTAAGACTTGTAGTCTTATTCGTTTCTAGTGTGATTATCAATCATGTGTGTGATCTCTAGAACTTGCCTTCATATCTCTCTCAAGATTATGTATTGTGTGCTGATAATTTGAAAATGATTTAAGGCCATTCTTGTTAGCCAATTTTACCCATACACTTATCCTGATAAAATAATTATCCTTAGTCAGTCACGTTGAGCCTTAAAGCCTATTTCCTTGAGTTACATGTTCATTGAAAATTTATGGAGAAATGATAGTTGAAATTTATAGAATGATGGGTAGTTGGGGTTGGTGTAGAGGTTGTATTGCCTGGAAAATCAGTATGGATTTAGATGCTCACATTGATTACTTCAAAGGAATGAAAAAAAAATAAAAATAAAAAGAAAGAAAGAAAAAAAGAAAATAAGAAGTGAGCATGAAAATAAAAATTTATACCAAGGGAATTAAATGTTACTTGAAGAGTCTAATGGGGATGGAGATTGATTGACAAGGTTGGAAGAGGATCTAAAAGGGATCCTACTGTGGAGTGTTATTTGTTTGGAGGGTGTCGGAGTTCATTTAGCTTACTCACTTAGCCAAAATTTTCCCACCTTAGCCGAAGCCTACATTACAACAATTGAAAAAGTTCTTTTTGATTCTTACTTTGAAGCACACGTGTTTGTAGTGGAGAGATGAGATCGATTGCAAGCCTATGACGGATTATATACATTGAATTGATTTTGAGTGTAAACACGTCCTTTTAAACACTTGAGTGTTGAGAGAAAATACACACTCTGAGAGGTTTATTTTTTTGAAGGCATGATTTCTTTGAGTTTGTCTCGGTGCATTGTGGTTTTGACTTACTTACTTGATTGGGAAAAAATTTAGTTTATTCTCTGAAGCATTGCATGTTTGACGATACACACTTCAGTTCTTTCATATTTCTCGGATGTTCGAGGATGAACATGTCTTTAAGTTTGGAGGATTTGATAAACTCTTGATTTTCATAGAATTCATGCGATTTTAAGGTCTAGTTTGATGGGAGTTCATGTGCATTGCATGTATGTATTGAGAAGTTGTGCAAAGTTGTCCATATTTTGTGCAGTGTCACATTTTTGCTCTTTTTGAAGGAATTTAATGCCAAATATTGTATGATATTAATTTGAGCTTGAAAATTGCCTAATAATATAGAGGATCGAGTGAGGAGCGCATTGCAACTTGAATCAGGTCAATCGGATGAGAAACGAGTGAGAACGGAGCAAAACGGTGAAGTGTGTCAGGTGGTGAAAAAGAGCACAGTTCGTGCTTCAAGGAACACGGTCCGTGCTCCTATCTCAGCGAAGCAAACATATTTTTCTCATTCCAGGAGCATGGACCGTGCTCCATGTTACACGGCCCGTGCTCATATCGGCGATCAACGGCGAGTTTCCTTTTGGATCGGACTCTTCTTCCTTCTGTGGGCTTCCATCCCTTATACTATTTAAATGCTTCCCTTCGACAAAAATTCCATCACTTTTCACCCTATAGAGATAGCAGAGACATCTTGGAGCATCCAGAGAAGAGACTATCGAGAGTTTAACGAAGCACATCATAAGACTAAGTTTTATTTTATGCTTTATTCATTCCGAATTATCAGGACAACTATTTATTTGTATTTAGTTTCTTTGGATTTTGAATACAATATGAGTAGCTAAATTATTAGCAATCCTAAGGTTGTGGATGTTTTATGGATTTTCTGATTTAAAGTAATTTATTGTTCCTTTCTATTTCTTGTTTATGCATCCTGGATTTCGGTTGTCTTCTGTGAATGAATTGATCAGCATTTACAATTGTGTAGTTAATTTAATATTCACTCGAGAGTGGTTAATAGATTAACGGATTAGGATTGCATAACACGAGTCTGCTAGATCGAGAGATTGATAGGTATCATGAGGAGAATAAATCTAAGGTGCTAATTGGAGTTAGACAATAATCTGAGATCGAGAGATAAGAATTATAGTCTAATCTACTTTCATAACTTACTCGAGAGAGATGATGTGATTAAACTAGTGATTCTCCTACAAGATTTAGAATTAAACTGGTTTAATAAGTTATCTGAAAATTGAGGAATCCATTTAGCATCAACACCCTAGGATCCGTCTTTTCATCTGTTTATCCATTTTCTCTGTTTGATTTAATTATTTCTTTATAGCATTTTAGTTAATTCAAATAAGACTTAAATTTGGTTCTTTAGATAGAGTGAAACAACATAATTGAGTAATTAGCTGCTTGGCATAGCCAGTCTTTGTGGATATGACCTTGCTCACTATTATTTTGCTATAAATTACCTCGTTCACTTGCAAGTAGTATTTTAGGTGAAATAAAATATCGAACACATATAAATAAAAACATTTAACTACAAATATTAATTTTATGTATATTCATTGATATATGTATAATAATCTATAGTACACAAAAGAAGACGAACAAAATGAATGCATATAATCAATCTTATTTTATATATTTTAATTAGTACTTATAGACAAATTTGACAATAATTTTTCATCTCAAATTTTTAAGCGTTATTAATTATAATTTTACTATGATGTAAATAATGCCCACAAATATATAATATGTGATAACCTAGTATTTTGCATGTGTTTTGAGGTTCATTTGAGTGATATTTGTTGGGCATTGCATGCATAAAGTGATAAGTTTTGCATTGTTTTTTATATTTTGTGCAATGTCACGTGTTTGTTTGTTGTGAAGCGAATTAATGACATTTTTTTTGTGAAATTCAAATGAGCTTAGGAAGACCCTAAAAATATAGGAAATCAAGTTAGGAACGTGTTGTAAAAAAAATCGGGCCAATCGGGCGAGAAACGAGTGAGAACGAAGCAAAACAGTGAAAGCTTGCCGGACTGCCACGTGAACCCGCGACCTGTCGGATTACCCACGACCGGGGTCACGAATTTTGTTCTCCGGACTCACCTTCTAGTTGCGAGTATGCAGAAAAATGCCACGTGGACTCGCGACTGACCCGGTCGCGGGCGAGATCGCAAGCGAAGCCCTGGGAGTCTGATTTTTGGCTTATTTTTGCCCGTTTTCTTTCTTTTTTCGAATAGGATACTTCCTACACTATATATACCTCCTCAAATATGAAAATTGGCATATCACAAACCCTACCGTAACACCAAAAACCACAACAACACACACCATATTCCTCTCTTAAACACAGAGATAGAGTGCTGCAAAGAAGAACATTGAGAGCAAGATCAAGAGATTCAAGCCTAGCAAGAATAGAGACAGAATAATTACTTCCGGGTTTTATTAACCTTTATTTATGTTAGACATGGTTTCTTGTTGGATTTTAGTTTTCTATATTTGTATGGATAGCTAAACTCTAGTTTTCTAGGGTTGGATGGTGAATTATTTATGAAGTTTATTTTACTGATTTTATCATATTTCCTATGACTTTATCTTGATCTTTGATTACTCTTGTTTTTATCTGTATTATTTAACTGATCACTAAATGATACAATTTGATGTGTTAATTCATAATTTAAGAGAGGAGTTTTAACACGTGATCTGAAGTAATTAACTCATTAATCAATAGCACTCGAGAGGGTTGAGGTTAATTGAGAGAGCAATAGACCCTAAGAGCCATTAGGAGTTGCATGCTAGGCATTGAACGACGACGTTGATACTAGTTGTGTGATCCACGCTTTGGGCACTTCGAGAGAAGGTTTAAAGTATAATTGTGGTGTTCTAGCTAGATTTAAGTCCCTACATAGGTGTGTGATGAAACAAGTAAATACATGGATTAGATAAAGATTCTACAACTTAGAATTCGTCTTTCTCCGTTGTTTCTTCTTTATTCTTTCTTCTCCGTATTTCCATTTATATTATATGTTTAACTATTTTAATTAGTTCAAGTACTTTAATCGGTTGTCTAGATAGCATTTAGGAGTTAAGTTCTAGTACTTAGTTAGTTAAATATTAAATCTCTGTGGATACGATACTCTTGTTCACCGCTACACTATAAACCTTACTGTGCACTTGCAGTTAGGTTAAATAAATACCAAACAATATGTGAGCAAAAATATACTTACTGACATAAAGTTTGTGATAGATGCTTAAAATAACAATATTATATACTGATTGATGCACGTATATATATATATATTTATATATATAGACACACACAATAGCGGATCCAGACAAAAAACTTGGGGGGAGGGGGGAAGTCAATTTATTATGCATAAAAAAATCTACGCAAATAAACAAATAAATAAATATTAAGAACATATTATTGTATAAAAAATCATAAATTTAAACAAGATATAAATGTATAAATGTTTCGTACATTAAAAATGATCTAAAAATTTACATATAAGGTTCTTTGTGAATTTCTTATTTAAGTACTCTCTTCATACTTGATTTCGAATATAAATATCAAATTCCTTAATCGATTTCCGTAATCCTGAATCACTAATAATGTCAATTAGATTTAGTTGTACTTGTAACCAAAAGTTATTTTTCCACCAATTCATTAGCAATAGGTAAACGGGAAGATGGGAAAGATACACCTCTACTTATTTTATAAAAAAAAACTCTTCATATTCTATATTAAATATGTGTGTGTGTGTATATATATATATAATATAACAAATTGATAAAACTAATGACATTGTACCTTAAGTTAAATAAAATAATACTAATATTATTAAATAAACAACAATATTATAAATATAAGAAATTAAAAAAAAATGAACAAAAAACTTGTGAGTCCAAACCCACCAAAATAACCACGAGAGGGGGGTGGATGATAAAAAAAAGGGGCATACTTGTGTTAAACGGTCTAACGGATCTCTTGCATTAGATGGATATTATTTGACCAACAAAGTGGTCACCCCTCCTTTTCCTTTTCTTTTTATTTTTTCTTTTAGTGGTCTTCCTCCTCTTCCCCTCGTTTCTTTTATTTTCAATTGTTTTTTTCAATTTTTTATCCGATTTTCTTTGTTTTTTTTTCTTATTTTTCCCAACAAAATTTATACCCTAAAATGAAATTAGTGAACCCTAAAATTAAAGAGACTTTATATAATTTGTTTGAAATAAATATAAATTTATACCCTAAAATGAAATTAATAAATTCTAAAAAAGCACAAAATAAAACCCTAAAAACACCTAAAAAAATCCTAAAAAACACAATAATTTTTTTTTTAAAAACACCCCCCCAAAAACCCTAAAAACATAAAATAAACCTCTAGAAGCACCCCAAAACACGCTCCATAATTATTTTTTTTGAAATAAATAATATACCCTAAAAAAAGGAAAAGAAACGAAAAAAAAGATGAAAAAAAAGCAAAACTGGCGCTGCAAAAAAAAAACTGCACAAGCATGTGAGATACACGCGCCTGCGCGTGGAAACGGGTTTTGGACAGGTTTGGGTATTATTTGACCCGTCTAACGTAAGAGACCCGTTAGACGGTCTAACACAACAGTTTGTCTAAAAAAATTACATCCAGAACTTGAGGTTGATGTTGGTCCTGGGCGAGTCGAAGTTAATTTAGAGGGGGGGTGAATAAACTAACTAAAAAACTTTTAAATTTAATGTGGAATAGTTAAGGCCCTTGACTCGCGTATGAAAACTTATCAATGCACTTGGTCAGTTGAGAAAATCGGCTGACTGGAAGGTACAACTTGTGTGAGCAGAGTGTGCAGTTATAAAAGATATGCAAATGGAGAGCAATAAGTACAACACACAAGCAATTTATAGAGGTTCGAAGCTTAAACTTCTACGTTCTCTCTTCCTTACTAAATAGGGCAATTCATTATGTAATGGTAAAGTTCCATTATTACAATTACACAATGAAGACAGGGGTTGAACCTGGAAACGGCAACTCTCGCAGAGTCATGGTCTCCTTTTCAACTCGTGTTGTCCTAGAAACGGCAGTTCTCACAGAGATACGGACTCCTCAGCCGGTTTCAACAGCTCACACTTACAGTCCCCAACTGCTGGCTCGAGAGTTAGGTACTATTGCTCGTCTTTTCAAGATTTTAGATCTCTCTCGATCTTCAAGAATACAGTCCTGAAACTGGTATCAACTGATGTGCTCCTTAGGTCGTTGATCGTTGAATATCGTGAACTAAGAACCTTGGTCTTGCTGGACTTTTCTGCACCTAGCTGGTGTGATGATTCTTTCTTCTCAGTTGTGAACTTTTCGCAGTTTTGAACAATGATTGAACTTGAGCTGTGAGAGAGAGAAAGAAAGCTCAGTTGTCATATATATCGCATAAATTTGTTCAACGAAGGTTAGATTGGTGAAAAGTTATTAAAAAAAATGAGATTCACTCTTCTTTTATAGAGGAGTGATCTTGTAATACCCAAAAAAATATAGTAATTAATTTTATTATATAGTAGGAAATTTCTTGAAATCAGAATCCAAATTATTTTTGGGTTAGTTAAATTATGGACTTAGAGGCACTATAAGACGAAGAAAAGTTTCGACCTTAGTTAAGCATCTAAGTTAAAATTAGAATTTATATTATAAAACTAGACGTTAATGGTATCGTTTGAAATCGAGACCATTCAAATCAGACTTCATTTGTTCTTTTCATAGAATTTATTCTTGACATTTTGAACAAAAAAAAAATAGTTCTAAGCAAGTCTAACAATCCTATTCAATTAAAGGCCCACTTCCAACCAATTCATCAATTATTATACATATTACTTCAAGTGGGCCTAGTCATTTAAGTGAATAAATTGAAGACGAAAATTGTTTGTTCAATTGGGATAATTATTAAAGCAATCACCAATCAATGTTCGCCATTTGGGAAGTCATGGGAAGGGATTAGTGTAAGTGCATATATAGACGTGTGGGAGTGGAGGTTTATATAGAGGAAATTTATAAATATGTGTAAATCACTAAAGAGAGGCTTAGTTGCAGAAGAGTAATAGCTCAAAAGTGGAATAACTTGAAAGGTAATGAGTTTAATTCATGTCCCCTACGTCAATTACTTTATTTTATCACCTTTGTCCACTATTTTAATCATGAATAACCCTCATGAAATCTGTATATAAACTCTTGGACAACTAGATTACGTATATGTATAAATATATCTTAGCTAATGAGTCGAAAAACTGTAGCAAATCCAAAAAAACATTGTTTGCTAGTTATCGTGCAAACTTCTCATTAACGCACTTTACGACACCATTTCTAGCTAACCTAATTGTTAGATTTTAATTAATTTTATATTGTTTTAATCTCTAGTTACAAGTTTTATTGCCAAAATTTTAAATTTATTCTATATTATTTTAATTCTAGTTTAGTCTTTGAAAATTAAATTAGGATTCTTATAAAATACAATTAAGTTCTGTAATTTTCAAATATTGTACTTTGCCCTAAGGGAAATCTAAATATTATAATTCACTCTTAAGTATTAAACCAAAATTCTTATAAGTCATTGAGATCAATTCACCCTCCACATCTCCATATTTTGCCCTAGGAAGTCCGATAATTTCTTAGTCTGGGTCACCAAATTGATCTATTCCGTCAAATGCGCATTATTCACCCATTTGACTCCATTTTAATTCCAAACGATCCCAAGGCATAGGAAATCCTTATTTAAGTTATTTATGATCTAAGTTATTATCTTTATGACCTATTTGAGGATTCTAAGTTAGAATTCCAATCTTGTAGGTCGAGACGATAAGAGAGCATAGTAGCATTTTCACGCATAAACTGCACTGCATATTGAGATCTTCAAGGTGGATTTTTTTATAACTCACAACTATGTTTTAAATTCGTCTATGAAAAACATGTTAAATATTTTAATAGCATTGTTTACGCAATCATTGTATGTTTTGAGACTTCATGCACAGAGAAATTCCGAATTACAAGCATAGATGGTTTACTTTGTGACGAAATGTCTACATAAATAATCGTAAAGTATTCATGTGATCACATTGGGTCTCTCATCCAATGAAGAAGAGTAAACTTTGTGATAAAGTATGTTTATGATTGATTTTAAAGCATGAAAGTATGTCTTGGACGAATATTAATGCCCATTGAGTGTTTTCTGGCACTCAACCCAAATATTTTTCAAATATTTTCAGGTCCTGGAGATCGAGCTCGTTGATGACGAGCTGTTGGAGTGGGTTTTGATGGTTGACCCTTATGTTATTTTTGCTTAAAATCATCTTTAAACCAATGTTTGTATGTTAAATATTAAATGCTTCCGTTGATACTCTGCAAAACTTTTAAGTTTGAAAGTTGTTGACCCCAGTGGCCAATTTTTGATTGTATATACAAATATTTTGAGTGTATATAAGGGTTGACCGTGAAGTTTTTGAATATGTGACCTGATTTGCTATATATATTACCAGGTCATAATTTGGTTATGTGTGTATTAGCGATTTTAAAATTCTTGTTGAAAGTTGACTTTGAGGATGCCTGAGTGCATGGTTTGAACATTTTTAAGTTGAGGTGCTGCCCATTTATAAATTATTTATAAAGTTAAATCTTATTTTTTTGAAAAATATTTATCACGTAAGCATGTACGTATGTTTTTGGTGACATTTTGGTCCTAGTAGGACTGGGGCATTATAGATCTTTTGACCATTGAACTCCATTGATCGTTGATCCTTCTGGTCCGTCAATGGAAGTTGATAGTTATAGCTGTTGAAACTTTTGAAAGAGATAGTCGTTGCTTGATCAATTGATCTCTATTGAGCATTTACTTTAGGATCTTCTTCTTGATCATTAATGTTGAGATCTTGGATTGAGCATTGACTGCGGGATTCTCCAGCTGGCAGTTCTGTGCTTCAAAATGGTTGTCTTGAACTTCAGTCATCAATTCTGAGCTTCAGTTAGAGCATCAGGTCTAAGCTCTAGTTTGATCAAACCGATGAAAAACCAACCATGCACCATAAAATTCGAAAATTTAAACATACACGCACACCATGATAGTTGGAATAATTACCCTGCAAAATAAAGTTATGCGATTCTATATCTCCAACCACAAAGTATGTAAATTTTTGAAAAATATGCATGAGAATTCGATCACCACACAGCCAAAAATCTGGCTCTGATACCAATTGTTGGAACTGAGGATCATTTGGATGTGTGTTGATTGAATAAAATATTTTGATCTAACGATGCGACATCACATTACATACTAAAACCGAATCTAAATCTCATGCGCAGTGGAAAATTGAGATTATCGATTACCTTGCAGTTGGAGAGATACTGTTGAGAAGATGTAAATATAAAATTAGCAACTTCTCAATTCTTCATGTTATCCACATCATGATCTTCTTCAGCATTTATTTTGAATTTTTGACCGTTGGTACTCATTATAAAACCAATGACCAAAAACGACAAGGGGTATTCAATTCTTTCAACCAACAAATTTATGAGTCTCTCTCCTCACTTATAAAAACCCCCTTGGTCTAACTATTTCAAAAATACTCTACTCATTCATCTTCCAAAAGAGTATTTCTCTCTTAAGAAGCTAAGATTTCAATTCAGCCAAATTTTTTAAAAAAATGGCCGAATCATGCAAAGCTCTTACTTTCTTCAAAGAGCAAATGTTGAGAGAAAAATTCCTGGAGAGAAAGAAATTCTAGATGATTCTTAAGGAATCAAACAACCCATTTCTTCTGGTCAATCTTCATAAGACTGAAATTCTGCATTATCTTGAAACTCCACCAAGATTCTTTAGATAAGGCCTGGTGAGTGAGTTTCTGCATCAAGCAAAGATATCTACAGATGGGAAGGTCATATCCTCAGTGATTCAAGGGCATAAACTTCAAATAACTGAAAAAAAGATTGTAGAAATCTTTCAACTTCCTAGAAAAGGGTCCAAGGTTCAACATCTGAAAGATTCAGCTGAACCATATTGGAAAAAATGGCGAGCTTCAACCTGCAGCAAGCAATTCAGTTTTACCACAGCTAAAACTGACCTGAAGCCTAAGTATGGAGTTATATTCGATGTAACTAACAAGATGATGTTCGCGCCATTGGAAGCTTGAGTAAACTAACTTAAGAAAGATACAAGGTAATGATACACCTTGTTGAAGGATTGAAAGCAAATTGGGCAGAATTCATATTTTTCCAATTCAAGCATCAAGTCATCAAAGCTGCAGACTTAAAGAAGATTGGAAATTTGAGTCCAAAGTAGGACTTGTTCCAAGAATGAGCAAGCTCCTTGAAGATATGCTGCATCTTCCAAATGATGACGCACTACTAGTCCTTATTTCTGACTGAATTCTCAAGAAAAGAACAGTCCATCTTCAGTCAGTCAAGAAGAAGAGGAGATCCAAAGCCAGAGCCGGTAATGCAACTTCACGCAACTCAACTGCCAATGAAGTTCCTTCTCCACAATCTAAGAATGGATCATTAGTCGACTTCAGGCCCTGCTCTGATCCAGATGAGCTTATTCCATTTATTGGAATCCCTCACCCAAACTATGGAGCTGACTACTTCAGGAGAACTTGCCCTCCTCTTCAGCTGACTAAAGACAACATTTGCACTTTCTACAGTGGCGAATATGCAGTTAAGAGTGCTTAGAAGGATGTGACTAATCTCCTTCTCACTCACTTCTCCTATGTTTCCAAGCAAGACAATAAATTGTTCAAACAACTGCACCAGTACTTCTACTGGTACAACTGGATACACTCAATGTAAATCCAGTCCCATTTCTTGCTAATTGCCTTTCATGGCATGAGCTTTTGGCAATGAGAAGAAACTTAGAGTATTAAATGGATTGGAGCTTCAAATTCATTTCCTCCAACTATTGTACAAGTCCAGTGAATTATGAAGTATCGAATTGATAATCAAATTCCAACTAAGGTCATGCTAGCTAACGTTCAAGCCAGCTTGAGATCGCAAGGAGCTGCGATTGCAAAACAACTCAACAATCATCAAGCTGATCTACACTGTCGCAGACTGAATTTTAATAATGAATCAATTCAGTCCGATGAGGAATCCCTACAAACCCCTACAAGCTGAAGCTGCCACTGAGAGAATAGATCAAGATCTATCACATACTTAACTTGTGGTAACCTCGATGAATCAAAAGCTTGGACAAAAAGGAGACAAAGACGTTGAAGATACTGCCACGAAACCATCTCTCCTGTCCCCGAAGCTATGTTACTCATCTTATCAAGTCAAGCTCAAGAGCTGCACAACTGATTCCCAATCAGTCCAGCTCACCCA
Source organism: Perilla frutescens (assembly GCA_026008535.1). Taxonomy (NCBI): domain Eukaryota; kingdom Viridiplantae; phylum Streptophyta; class Magnoliopsida; order Lamiales; family Lamiaceae; genus Perilla; species Perilla frutescens. Next base: position 43,028,794 of record BRKX01000010.1, on the reverse strand, counting down.
GCAGAGAAACTCCAGAGTTGACCACCTTGAAGTTAACTAACTCAGCAGTTGCTCTTAAGCAACTTCAGCAGTATGAGAATGCAGCCAGAACTGATCCTTCAACAGACATCTCCAGTTCAGCTTCAAAAAGAAAAAAGTCAAACAACTCTACAGAGAGCGGCAAGAAAATTATGACCTAGTTAATCAACAACTGATCAACAAAACTAATCAATCAGTTTAAAGGCGACATCATCAGTTCAACAGAAAATTGACGCCTAGAGCTCAATCTCTCAGCAGCTGCATGACCAATCCTCTTCGATAAGCTTCTCTCATCTCTATTCCTCAAGTTTATTTTTGAATAGTTACCGTTACCATTTCAAAATAAGCTCACTGTTCATCTGAGTTGCCATTAAAGTCTCTATGCCATGTATGAAAGTAGAAAGTGACGAATTTCTGAGGGATATAAATAGTGAATCTTCTGGCAAATATTTTGCTATTTATGGCAACTACCTAGATTTTAAAAACACTCAGATCTCAGCCGCTTGATCGAAAAGTGAAAGTCCAGATGGATGACTGAGATACATTGATCATTTATTTAGCTAATTTTTCTATCAAATCACATAGCTGATCAACCAGAGGCACTCGATTGCCATGGTTAAATGCATGTAAAATACTGCTTTAAAATCAAAGGAGAAGATGGAATGCATCACTCAATCCTTAACACATTACTTCTCCTTGTCTTATCTCATACTTATCCAGGCTCTTTACTTATTGCCATCGTTCATCATCACAGACATGGCTCATCCCTTCCCTATGATGAACACACAACTTCTTCTAAAGAAGCCAAGAAAGGATAAGTATCTCGACCTAGAGCTTCTCCAAGCCTGCATAGGTACTGAGGAGACCAGCATGATCTTTCAGTCACTAAAGACATGTGGGCTACTATTGTTTGTACCGATGAGGCCCAACAGAAGATATCTCTCGCATGTAGCTGAATTCTACTACAATGCAGAGATAAATGGAGACAACATCACATCTATTGTCTACAATCAGCTCATCATTATCAACAAAGATACGCTGATGACATTGTTTCAGCTCCCTGGTGAATACCTATAGGTGCATGAACTCGCGCTCTCCCACAAGATGGCACTTTGGAAATGCTGAAAGCTTCCCCATATTGATCATCAAGATATGTCAAACAATTTGAAAGACAGTCTCTACCCAGCCATCATCCAAATCATTAACATTGTGATATATATCATTCTTGGAGGTATCACCAATGTGCAGTTCACAGACAACAATGCTCACCTATCGGCCGCCTTATACCTTGGATACAAGGCTGATTGGGCATCTTTCATATTGGTGCAACTTCGACATCATGTGAAGCTTGCAGAGATCGACCCATACACTAGCTCATTCAAAGCCAAGATAGGGTTCGCCAATCGCCTCAGTCACATTATCTAGGAGCAAATCGAAATAATAATTTCTGGTGGAACATTCTTCGCCAGAAGAGATCTTCTTCCAACCATTTATGTCAACAGAAATCATTGTGGAAAAACTGTTTGTCCAAGAAAGTCAAGACCTCAACCTATGGAGGACCACCGCTCAGCTAAAGGAAAAGAGTTATTCCTTGTAGCTGAACCTCCAACTGATGCAGATCAGTTTACCACTGATAGTGACTCCTTCACTTACACAAGTGATGAGTCCACTGCACCTGCAACCAGCGAGCCTCCCTTCTTCGCTAATTCATATATTCTGGAAGAAGGCTTTTATACAAACCTTAACCATCAGCTAAAATGTTGTTTTGGTCTCATTGGGGATCTCAACTCCTAACTCTTCGAACAGCTTCGAAGATATCTCCAGTATCATCTGTGGAGATTTCAGGTGGATGATGCCACCATGCTGCACATGGCCAGCAAGAGAGGCGACTCATTTTGGATCTTAGAAGGAAACTGGAGCAGGAGATGAATGAATCATCCACTCAGCACACCTCCAACATTTTCTGAAATCATGGATTTCATGATCAAGCGGTGTTAAGGCTCGGTGCCTCATAATGTACCCCTTCCAGACAATGAGCCCTCCAACTCCTCCACAACTCCTCTTCATGAGGATGTACTCTTCACCATAGCGAATGAGCCACTTCTCAACCTTGAATCAGCCTCATCTATCAGGCAAGATCTCTTCTCCCTCCCTGATCTTGCCCTACTGATGCCAACTGAGAAGACATACTCATGGTTGTCCACTCCTATCTCTGCACCCCAAACTCTCCAAATCACCGACAATTTACTAGCAACCTCCTTTTCTCTTTTTCCACAATTGTCCCTGCCATCTCATGAGTTCCTTCAGCTTGCCCTTTTGGATGATGCCAAAAAGGGGGAAGAGAATTCTGATGATGGAAAGGATGGAAAGGGTGGAAATGGTGATTTAACTCTTTGGGATGGGATCCAAAGAGAAATACAGCTTTAGGGGGAAGCTGCGTTTCAAGGGGAAGCTACTTGTGAGGGGGAAGTCCAATTTGAGCAACAAGCATGGCAAGCTCAAAACTTATTTTGGACTTGGAAGAATGCCCAGCTGGAGCAGCAGCAAGAATGGGGTATCCACAGTATACCGGACATCTCTCCTTGCAGATATGAGAAAGAAGAATCGAGGAAAATGAGACGGAATTGATTGGTGAACAGTTCCAGTTGAAGAAGGAAGTCCAAAATATTAGATCTTGATACTCTCTCTCTCTCTCTCTATCACTTCTTAACAATTCTTCATCTTATTACTCAATCAATTCTTAACATGCTCCTTGTTGATTATTCAAATATGTTCTGATTATGTGTTTACACTCTGATCATGCAATTATGCTTTAATATCCATGCTTTGTGTACTCTGATAATGAACTAAAGCTGCATGAAAATCAGGACTAAATAAAATTGAGCTATGTTAGAACTGAAGAAACTAAAGCTTTCTCAAGTTGTGCAAAATGAGTATCATTATCTTTAAAGGCTTTAATATTTCATAGTACAAACTCTGTTAGCAAAAGCCTTAATATCTAAATGATAAGCTCGTCAAGCTCTATTACTCATCTGAATTCAAATTCTCATGAATGTCAAACTAATAGCTCTTAAAAACTCTGATACCAAAGCCCAGCTCTGATACCAAAGATTGGTATAAGCTCTGATATTCATTCATGAAAGATAACCTCATACAGTTTTCCATCATCCAACTGACTGGTTTTGACATCATCAAAAAGGGAGAAATTGTTGGGAAAAAACTATCAAAATAGCTCAACTAATGGTTTTGATGAAATGTCAAAATATATAGAAAATTTATATGAAAAACTGCAGGTTATTCAGGCTGGAAGTCGGGAGTAATGACCAAGTAAGACTTCAAATCTCAGATCACCGGAAGCGAAAGGACAATCGCATTGAAGCATAGTCAACCAGCTTAAAAGGATGTCTCAACCAGACTAGTCAAAGTCTACTCTTCAAAACTTAAGAAAAGCTGTACCGAGAAGAGACTTGAAGACATCCACAGATGAGTAAGCCATCAGTCTAGCTGAAAGCCAAGAAAGACTGATGAGGAAAGAGCCAGCTTGAAAGCTCAAGACCAAACTGAACTGATCAAAGATCAGTCAGCTGGGAGAAAAATGCTCAAATGATAGCCGACTGGAATCAAGAGCTGAAAGCTCTAGAGCCTAGCTCCCAAAATCTCGAGCTGAAAGCTAAGGTAGCTGATCTGAGGCATTCCAGGACTGAAGCATGATACAGCTGAGGAACTACCAACTGGACGATCTCAGGGCTGAAAGCCGAGATAGCTGAGACCCCATCAGCTAAAGTCCAAAACTGATAGTCGAAGTAACTGCTCTCTGACAAGCAGTTATTGAAGATACTAACAGAAAATCGTAGGAAGATCCTGACGATTCTGGAGCAGAAGCTATTAAATTCAATGACTAGTTCATTCAAGTTTCAACGGCTACAAACATTAAACTACCGCTGGTGGAATCAACTGAACCACCAATCTCAACAGTCACAGAGATCACTCATCCATATAAGAGAGTGAATCTCATTCTAAAAAAGTAACTTTACGCGAGATTCTTACGCAAGACTTTTACCAAAACTAATCTTTGCTATATCTTGCAGAGCGAGCTCTTCTTTCTCCCTCCCCATAGCTCAAAGCTTGAATCTCTTATGTGCGAAAAGTCCCAACTGATAAGGCGTGCTTCAAGTTCCAAGCAAGCAGCTAGTTGACGAAGAATTCTAGCCAGAGCAAAGCTTCTCAGTTCCAGTTCTTCAAAGATCAACCACTCAGCTCAAGTTGAAGGAGCATTTCAGGTTGATAACAGATTCAAGACTGCCTTCTTGAAGATCGAGAGAGATCTAAAATCTTGTAATGACGGGCAATAGCACCTAAAGTCTCAACAAGCAGTAGGGACTGGTAAGTGTGAGCTATCGACCAGAAACCGGTTGAGGAGGAGCGTACTGACGAGTCTGTTCTTCTAGGACAGCAACAGTTGAAAAGGATGTCGTGCTCGGTTCAAAGGGTGCTGTTTTGAGGTCGAACAAAATTCTTCATTATGTAACTGTAATAAAGAAACTTTACACTTGCAGAGTGAATTGTCGTTCTGCGGAAGGAAGATAGGACGTAGAAGCAGGAAGCTTCGAACCTCTATAAGTCTTGTGTGTGTTGTACTTTATGCTCTAAGCTTTTGCATGTTCTTAAACTGCACACTATACCACACAAGCTGCACTGACAAGAGAAGCCCTCAAGTAATCAGTCTTAACTGATTAGCTGACAAGCTAAGCTATCGTCAAGCTCCCCATCTAAACTGATGAGTGCACAGATAAGTTTTCTAAAGCGAGTTAAGGGCCCTATATATTCCGCAAAAGTATAAGTTTTTGAGTCAGTTTATTCACCCCCTCTAAACTGACATATACTCACACCGGGACCAACAATAATGTACATTAAAATATACATGTCTACTATTATATAAGGATTAATAATTATGAGTATCTGAGATTTATATTCTTATATGTTGTCAGTCCATAAGAATTATCTCGCTGCGATCCAGTTCAATACGCTACAGAAGTGCACTAGTATGATTCCATAGCCAAGATAGAATAATCTCAAATCATACTACAAGTAAACCAATGGTTCCTCTAACTTCATCTGGGTTGTGACCACTTCTCATACTTTATAAGGAACCCATAACATGATCTTCTGTGTGCATTCCACACACCATATTATCTTCAATTTTAAGTATAAGACTATTTGCATTATTTATTATATAAAATAAATGAAAAAAAAGTGAACATTATTCTCATTTATAATTCAAGAGAAATAACTAAATACATAAAAGACATGTTTTTAGTAAACAATCCCAACAATCTTCCACTTATACTCAAAGCATTACTTTTGAGTATACCAGTGTCTATCACCCCTGACATAGATCGTTTGATCAAACAGGGTTACCAAACCTCTTTGTGCTTTATTTTCTGCAATTGTCTTAAGGTTCACAATAACCTTCTTGAAATTTATTGTGAAACATCTTTCAAACATTCTGCATCTTTATAATGAACGTTGTGTAGATAGATACTTATCACTCGGGTGTGCAATTTCAATAACAAAATAAGCATAAAAGCTATATAAAATGCACAACTTCATATAATACAGAACATCAATTCATATCTAAAAGTTGTGTAAAATAAACAACCATCATCCATGCTTTCCGGGAGGTGGTAGCAGAGATAATAAAACGGGACCAACTATGGAGAGAAAGAGAGCAAACAATGGTATTAAGAATTAATTAATCTTGACGAATCCATAGAGAATACTTAGGATTGAGGTGTGCATAAAAATAAATTTAATACTACAAGAAAAACGTAATTTAACGACGAATTATATTCCGTCGTTAAAATACCGATAAATTAACAATTGATTAACTTTTTTTTAACAACAGATTAACGACAAATTTTTCTTTCACTAACTTAACGACAGAAAAATCCGTCATTACACGTCATATTTTAATTTTTAAATTTTATTTTATTATTGTAATGACGAACTAATGATGGATTTTTCCGTCGATAAGTTAGAGACGGATTTTTTTATTATAGTGAAGGAATAATTCCATAGCTAAAATTAATTTTTATTTAGTTTGATTTTTTTTATTTTACAATTATTACTTAATTACATTTTTTAAATTTTTCTTTTTTTATTTATTTGATTTTTTCTGATTTATTTGTTTTTTTTTGTTTTTTAGTATTTTTTATTAATTTTTAACATTTTACATTATTTTATGACAATTATATTTTTTTATTTTTCAATTAATAATTAATAAAATATTTTCAAATTAATATTTTTAATATTATTACTTTTTTATTTATTTTACATTTTTGAATTTTTTTATTTTATTTATTTACTTTTTCTGATTTATTTTATTTGATAATTTTTTTTAATATTTCATATTATTTTTAGCATTTTTATTTTTAAATTACTAATTAAATAATTTTTTATTTTAATAATTTTAATCACTTTATTTTTATTTCTATAAATATTATTAATCATAAATATATAATATTTGAGAATATTAATTAAAATAATCTAGCATTAAATAAATGATGTAATATAATTATATTTTCTAATAAACATATAATATTAAAAATTATAATAGATATTTAAATAATGAAAGAATATTATAATTATTTAATTTAGAAATTAAAATTCAATTAAAATAGATTCCGTGTGCATATGTATACATATTATTTCTAAATTACAGCACAAACACTCACTAGTGCATATGGTTTCAGGTACATGGCTTAAAGCCTTGCTATTCCAGAGGTCCTGGGTATGAATCACTCGAATGCAGGATTTCGTTGAATTTCTGGCTCTAAATGAATAACGACGAGATGACACTAATGACGAAATTATTAACGACGGACTGTATCCTTCATTAATCTGGTGCTAAAATAGATTAACAGTAAATTTTTACTGTTTAGCGACGGAAAATAAATACGTCACTAAAATACAATTTTTTTTTATAGTGTATAATATATATTTCTATAAATATAAAACGTGGTACATAGATTATTATAGTCATGCATATTAATTAATTTATTATATTAGGTAAAGACGAAGCTAGAAGAAATCAAAGCCCACCACATATAATGGGCTTTGGCTACAGAGCCGCCTAATGATGGATAGGCGTGATAGATAAATTCGTCAATAACTATGCGGCTGTGCCATTATAGTTCCAACGTTCAATCTCAAACTCTAATTTCTTCCATATTTATATTTGACTTCACCTACTTGTTCATGTAATTTTCACAAGATTGAAAATATACAGGTGAATTGTCAGTTTAGAACAAAAAAAAAATACGTTACCTATGAATAAAAATTATTAACGATAAAAGTTATATACGATTCAATAATCGAAAGATGAAAATTATCAATATTTGACTTCAAAAATAATGTATTTTAATTTTTATCAATATTTTATAATTAATTTTAATAGATAAATGATAAAAGGAATTTTCATTAAAAATTAAGATTAAAATAATTAAAAAATAAAATGAATGAAAATAAATGATTTTTGGAGTTCCAGATTGATAGTTTTCATTTTTCAGATCTTACTTTGATGGTTTACATTATTCAGCTCTTGGATTGATAAATAATCTATCTTATTTTTAGGTCTTGTGTTGATGGTTTATATTATTCAACTTCGGGATTGATATATAATTAATTGATCTTTTTTTAGACGTGGATCGATAAATCATTATATTTCCTCCATTTCGTTTTGATTGTTGTTTTAGTTTTTTTTTTTAATCTAGAAATCAATATTAATTAATTTTATGGACTAATATACTAATCCCTCATATATGACATAAAATCATATTCACTTATATTTTTCTAAAATAGTGTTTGTGATAAGGGTTCAAATTAGAAGAGAGCGTGTAAAAATATATATCAAAAAATAAATATTTTGACACAAAATAAAAAAATTAAAACAACAATTAAAACGAAACGGAGGGAGTAAATGTTAATTATAAAGTAGAGAATATTTGGTGATACCATTTCAACCATCCATAATTTAGAGATACCCATATAGACGGAAAATTTGATATCACAGCTGATGAAATTATTCCCATATATTTTTAGTAGCAGGCACATGTGGATTACAACAAAGTAATTAAGAGGTGATACAAAAATAGTTGCTAGCTAGCTCCTACGTTTTATTTTATCTGGCTACACTTTTGCGTGCATTATTGACATTTATTTGTACGCATAGAGAAAAAAATAAAGGGATATAATATTAAATAGCCTCCTCAATTATTTGTTAAGTTCACATTGTCCAATTCTTGATTATAGAATTGATTATTTAGAATAGATAACATTCTCGATTTTTAAATATGAGCAACGTGTTGCTCTTTCTATAGATGAAAAACTCAATACATATTGTTAAACAAAAATACTAATGCACACTAATTAATACACATTTTTCTCACGCACATTCTCACATTCTCTTACATTTTTATACACACTATTGCAAATCAGAAAGAAATGTTAGCTAATGATATATATATATATATATATATATATTTTGAAACATATAACTTCATATCAAAATCAATATTATAATTTAATTTAAAGGATGAATCAGAAAATGAGTGGAGAGTAGGTAAAAACGGAAGTGTGTACCCAATTATATGATGGGACTTGCATCATTATCAAAGCCTCGATTTTTATATGTCTGCGATTTCAATTCTAATAAGAATTTTGAAAAGGCAGTGGAGTGGACCTGCTTGTTGAATATCACCAACATGAAAAGAACTGGCTAATTATTGAATGAAAACATGCAATGTGTGCTTTGACAGCTGGTCCATTTTCGGCCTTTTGCTGCTGCGTCATTTTGTGTATGGCACGGACAACATAAAATTCATGGAATTGGGTGCAAAATTAGAAGGGGAAAAAACTTACAATACAATGATTAATAATATCATTAAACTATCGTTTATATTTTTTAAGTGAAGTTATATATTGCAAAAAGAAAAAAATCAGTAACATGTTTTTTTTTCCTTCCATTTTGCAATAGTGTATGTAAAAAAATATGAAAAGATTAGAGTGAGTGAAAAAAATGTGTGTTATTATGTGTTTGTTAGCGGTGCTAAATTTTCTTTACACATAGACGACATATGTGAGCTTGATTTAAAAATTGAGTGACTATTTATTTCAAGTAGTCAAAGAAGACACAATGGTAGTCTCGAGAAATAATAGAGAAATCTTATCCCAAAAATTAATAAAAGACCATTTTTTTTGTGTTGGGTTTATGTAGGCTGTTGGAATTTGTTGCCATAAATACTGAAATTAGACACAGATTCGTAATGTTAAACTCAATGTTACAGACAGTTAATACAACTATCTTAACACAAATATGCAGGAAATAAAATGCGCAATGATACAAGATATAACTTTTAAATCACACACAACATGTGTGTGATTGCCACAGGGCGAAATTATACTACTATGAGTACAAAATTATCAAGCTGTCGATGTTGGACGCGAAGACTCTCAACACTTCAGCAACATTTACAAGTTCTAATCTAGACTATTACTAAAAAGAACTAAAACATACAAATTGACATCCCGTCAATTCGTATACAAACTAAAAACATACAAATTGACATCCCGTCAATTCGTATACAAACTAAAACATATGAATTGACATCCCGTCAACTTGTATACAAACTAGTAAAGGTTTCACAACCTTGCTATCTATCCTAATTTGAAAGCTTCCCCACGTTCATGCTCTTTTTCTAAATATCCAGCAAATATAATTTTCTGAAAAAGAAAAAGAAATAAATAGAAAAACCGCTAGACCTAAAAAATAGGAGATAGAGTTTTGACTTTGTCAAACTCTATTTTAAATAATATATCTAATATGTATATATCCATTTATTTGAAATATCAATTTCATGGATATACACATATATTTTAAGATATATAAAATTATTTTATTTATTAAAATAATAAATAAAACTAGGAAATGGTAAGATTAGTTTACGACTATATCACAGACAATGTCGCAGGGAGTCTGTCTGACTTCGAGTGCAACATTGAACCTCAATGTCATACAGCACTCAACAATCTCCCTCTTAATCTTAGCCTTTCTGCACAAAACATACAACTCAATGTATTTTGTACAATTAGAATCGCAGCCGAAAATTGAGATCTTAAAATCTCCCCCTTAAGGGTTACCCCCCCTTAATTAAATCATCATATAATAGGAACATATCCTATTATAAAATCAATGCTGAATAGAAAGTTCAACACAACAATATCAATGTTGAACTGAACATTCAACACATAATATCAATGTTGAACTCAACGTTTAACACACAATAATCAAGACATATTGATCATTCAATATCTCAAAACAAACTCAATATGCCTAATCATAATGATATGTCATGAATATCAAAAACTGAATATGCATATAGAATCAAGAACACAATCATAAATTGCATTCAACAACCAAAAACAAGATATGGATAAAATGCATACCAAAACCGTGTGTCCAGCACACACATAAATAGAAAACATTAAAAATTGTTTTTAGCATAAAAAAAGTTTTAAAATTCAGAAGCTTAAACACTAAGCTTCACATCATCTTCATCTTCCCTTTGGCTGCATCTTTTCTCCCCTTTGCTTGACCAGCAACACTCGGTCTAGCATCTGTGTCTCCAGCATCCGCATCATCACCATCAGCATCATCATCTACTCCCCCCTTTTTGTGTAGAAAGGAGAGTTAGAAGAGAATCTCGAGCCTTGGTGAGTTGACCAATAACATGATCAAGCAGTGCAATTTGATGTTGAAGAGTCTCAAGTGGCATCATGACAATTGGAATAGCAGGCGTGGAGGTAACATCAGGATAGACATCAGATTGGGAAGGAGCAGGGTTACATTCGGCAGAAGGAGGCACTGGATTAGCAGCATCATGAGGGTAGAGAAGATCAATGATCCTGTCATCATTCCCCTTGGGCTTCATTATAGAGATGAAGGACTGCTCAGACATCACACTCTTTTTGCGTTCCTTTAACCCTTGGCTCTTAAGGATCCCATAGATCAAACATGGGAAAGGAAGCGAATTGGAGGAACTTGATTTAGAGGCAGCCTTCAAAGTAGCATAAAAAATGTATGCCCCAAGGTTGAAAGGAAGTTGATTTCCTATCTTGTACAGGAGAATGGCCTGATCAACTGTGGTGACAGAGACATTTGATGTGGGCAGCCAATTGCACACTGCAAGCTTGTATAATACTGAGTAAAAAGATGTCATGTACAACCTTAAGGATCTCTTCAGTCACTAGAACCGCTCAGCGTGCCATTTGGCGATAAAGAAACTGATGAGCACGAGAATGGCTGACTTCACACCTGTTAGGGATCATGTTCTCAGCATGATGAGTTATTTAGCTGAGATCGAGACCTTGGGTGGAGATCTGGATACCGAGTCTCAGATAGTCATCGTGCTTCATAGCATGTCCCCAAAGTTTGAGTAGTTTAGAATGAACTTTAACATGATAAAGAAGGATGTTACCTTATCTGAACTGCTGATAGATCTTCAGGCAGCTGAGTTACTTCAGAAGGGAAATCCGGAGGCACACCTAGCTGAAAATAGGGCGTCCTCTTCTAGTACTAAAAGGAAGAAGAGGAACGCACCAAAGAAAGCTACAGAGGGGGCGCCTAAGGTGAAGAAACCCAAGATAAAGATTTCTCCCGAGGAATTTAAGTCAAAGATACCTCTTACAAAACCAATTTGTAGTAAGAAATCGGTCAGTCTAGCATACCATGCTCTAGGGGCTTGTTTGAGACCATACAAAGCCTTCTTGAGCTTAAACATGTACGAAGGTTTTCATGACATTCGAACCCCTTTGTGGATTAAGCAGACACTTTGTTGAGCCATTTTGGAACCAAACCTCTAGTAATAACATTCACCACATCATCAATCAAATCCAAAGACATGATTGTGTCCTCATTGCCCAACTCAAGAAACGTGTTAATAACATTAAGGGAAAACTTATAGATTTTATCCCTAACATACACAGTTCCAAAACACAGTTTAGTAGGATCTCCCATATCAGAAATGATGTTAGCATAGAATTCATGAATAACATCAGGATCATATGACACCAGTGACGTAACAGATTTCCACAAACTTCTCTTCTTAAGAAACACATCCATCCCATATTTCTTAAAGATAAGAACATCTATCATTTTCTCAACCTTAAGAGTTCTCTTAACATAAAGAGCATGAGATTTCTTAGTCTCTTCAGAATAGAAAATCTTACTGAAGGCTTGCATGACGTCAAGAGGAGACTCTTCATCTGTGTCGGAATCCTCGTCCAAGGGCTCAGCGGTAGGATTGACACTCTGTGTGACATTAGCAGGAGGAGAAGTAGGAACTTGTTCACCAGTGGAGTCAGATTCATCTCGCAGCGATCGGGAGATAGCCGTAGACCCTTCCTTCTTCACCTTCTTGGAGGAGGCGACTTCAGGTTTGTCAGTTGCATCACTGTGAAGACGCTTCAATTTCCTCGTTGGTGGAGAAGTCTTCGCCATCTTTGACAGAGACTGTAGGTGAAAAGTGGCTTCAGGGTCGATTGGATTTGTGGGATCACCAAGCACATTCATCCTGATCGGCTTACGGTTTAGGATCTCAGTTCCAGGAGGAATTACGAGATCCGGATGAACCTCAACTTCAGTTAGCATCGCCTTTGGTGTTGAAGGCTCAGTGACATTTGTTGTTGCTGCTTCAGCTTGAGCAGTTGGTGGAGCAATGTCAGGAGTCTGGGTCGATGTTGCAGAGAGTAGGGGTTGTACTGCAGTAGCCGGTGTTGAGGCTGATGATGAGGATCTTTTTGAGAGCTCCATCATTTGCTGTAACATCATCATCATGGCGTGTAAGTGGTTAGGATTTTGGTCTGCCATGGATGAAAAATGAGAGAAAAAAATTGGAGAAGCGGAGAAGATGAACCGCTAGAGAGAGAGTAAAGTGAATCGGATATGGAGAGAAATAGGGTTTTGAATTGAAAAAGAGATAAAGAAAATAACTTTCTGATATTAAAATAATGAAAGTGATATCTTTCACTCTCTCTCTCTCTCTCTTATCATATCATAAGATATGTAGATAAGTATATCTGCTTATCAACAGTAATTCAATTATCTATCATTTAAACAATAAATAATAAATAAATAAAAATAAAAAAACAAATTCTCAAAATAAATAAAACAAATGGAGACGAGTCATGATTGAATAAATTCTCATGAATTGATTCATAATAGAAAATCATATCATCGTACTATAGTTTTTATTAACTTCAGAATTACAGGACCTGATGTCAAAGATCATAACATTAACTTTAACATCAGGATGTCAACATTGACTAACAGACACACATTCCAAGAGATTTCATCAGAGAAGAAAATCTCTCAAAATCCAAAGCTTTAGTAAAAATATCTGCAATTTGATTATCTGTAGAAATGTATTCCAATTTGATGATATCTCGTTCAATGAGATCTCAGATAAAGTGATGTCGGAAGTCAATAGGTTTGGTGCGAGAATGTTGGACTGGGTTCTTCGAAATTTCAATTGCACTGACATTGTCACATAACAATGTCAAAGAAGGACTAGCCAGACCATAATCTAACACCATTTGATTTAACCACAACAGTTGAGAGCAACAACTAGCAGCAGCAACATACTCTGATTCGGCCGTGGAGAGTGAGATACAATTTTGGTTCTTACTCGACCAAGAAACCAGATTGTTGCCAAAATAAAAACAGCCTCCGCTAGTGCTCTTTCGGTCATCGACATCACCTGCCCAATCTGAGTCACTATATCCTACAAGATGAATGTTAGAACTTTTGCAGTATTTAATACCAAACCCAATTGTGCCAGAAACATAGCGAATGATTCTTTTAACAACTTTAAGATGGGATTCTTTAGGATGAGATTGATATCTCGCACAAACACCAACACTAAACATAATGTCAGGGCAACTAGCTGTTAAGTACAATAAACTACCTATCATTCCTATATACATGGTAGAATCAACATTGCTACCAACATCATCTCTGCTCAACTTTTCGGAAGATCCCATAGGCATCTTCATAGGTTTAGCATTCTCTAATCCGAAACGCTTGACCAATCCTCTAGCATATTTGCTTTGAGAGATGAAGATCCCATCTTTATCTTGCTTGATTTGTAGACCAAGGAAATCGTTGAGCTCTCCAACCATGCACATTTCAAACGCGTTGCACATTGAGTCTACAAAATCTTTGAGCAGATTAGTAAAAGTCGAACCAAAAATAATGTCATCAACTTAGATTTGAGCTACAGTAATATGTTTTTTATTCTTCTTAATAAACAATGTTTTATCGAATTGACCTCTTGCAAAACCAATTTGGAGCAAGAAATCGGTCAGTCTAGCATACCATGCTCCAGGGGCTTGTTTGAGACCATACAAAGCCTTTTTGAGCTTAAACACGTGCAATGGTTTCTCATGACATTCGAACCCCTTAGGTTGTTTGACATACGCCTCTTCATTAAGAAAGACATTCAATAAAGCACTTTTAACATCCATTTAATGTAAAGTAAAACCCACATAACATGCAATTGCACATAAAAGATGAATGAATTCAATCCTTGCAACAGGAGCAAAAGTTTCCTCAAAGTCTACCCCTTCAACTTGGGTGTAGCCTTGAGCGACTAGACGAGCTATATTTCTGACAACATTACCAGACTTCTCCGTTTTATTTTTGAAAATCCATTTTGTCCCAATCACATTTTTATCTTTGGGGCGTGGAACTAATTCCCATACATTGTTCCTTACGAACTGGTTTAGTTCCTCATGCATAGCATTGATCCAAAAATTATCATTAAGTGTAATACCCCAGATTTTTGAATAAGGTTTAGAGAATTGTTAATTAATTTAAGAAGGAATTTAATTAAGATTAGCTATGATTGGATGTCAGTCACGACTTTAGGAGTCAGTTTTCGTGAGGATTGTCTTTTCAGAAAATATAATCTTAATTTTTTTTATTTCCATTTATGGTTTCTTTAGAAAGGTTTTGACTCGAGGAGTACACCGGTGTTTTTGGATTTCAAATCTGAGGTCATTTGAGTTCCCGGTGAGGGAAAACGTATTTAAAAGGGAAATGAATAGTAACTTCTGTGTGCGTTCGTGTTTTGAGAAATTTACGAAATCCTCCTCATTTATTCCCATCTTATGATAAATGACTCAAGGATTCTGTTGGCATTCACGGATTTTCATTCTGAGGTCAATCGAACGCTCGGGAGCCGAATCTGTCAGTCTGAGTGAATAGTAAAAAATAATTCCAAAAGGGGAATCTTTGCTCGTCTTTCTTCTAACGACCCTGTCTTCTTCACAAATTGAGTTGGTTCACTAGTGTTCGAGCTAACGAGTCTCCCGATATTTTTAGATTTCGTGTCTGAGGTCATTTGGACCTCGACATCGAATAAAGCAGCTTTTAACCGAACCCGGGGTAGCTTTTGCAGTATTCCCACACAGCAATGGCTTCCAAGGGAAGCCAAAGCTTTTCCTATAAATAGGGGACCACCCCTTTGGCATTCCTTGCTCATTTCACATTTACTTCACTTCTAAATCGAGAGGGTGAAAAGCTTTGAAAGCGGAGAAGGTTCTGTCGAAATAAAAATCGTTCTTCGTGAGTGCTCTTCAAGACGATGAGCGGAGCGGCGTGGAAGGGATGCAGTGAGGGAATGTGCTAGGGGCGCCGTTGAAATCATAGCAGGCGGCTCTGCTGCCGTTGCGACTCGATGAGACGTCGAGCTAACCACATTTCTTCGACGCACCTGACCCCGTCCACTCTTGTTCGTCGGTCGCAACACCATCCGTCTTTTAAATTCCGCATTTACTTTCCATTCCTTACGTTCTTCACGTTCTTCATTATAGCTCGTCTAAAAGTTGTATTTCGATTTTTGTTGAAGTTCCAAGTTAATAACGTTTATGTTATATTTCTCATTCTACTTCCGTTATAATTATTCTAAAAAGATTAACCTCGTTTATTCCGTTAAATTCCGTTCAAGCCACATTTAACGATTTTGTCGTTATTCTAATTTAAAAGGAGGATTATCGTGTTTATGCCGTTGTAATACTTTTTAAGTCAAAGCATGTTGTTGCATGATAATTTCAAGTACGTTATTTTTATAAAAGTTCGGGTTAATTGTTCTTCGTGTTCGTCGAAGGAATCAACGAACACGAAGAACAATTGAAGAACATTGTTGAAGAAACCCAATTGAAGAGAGAGAGAGAGAGAGAGAGAGAGAGAGAGAGAGAGAAAGAGAGAGAGAGAGAGAGAGGGAGAGAGAGAGAAAGAAGAGCCCCGCGAGGGGGGGGAGAGTGCGCCGCCGCGCCACACCCCCCTCGGCCGTGCCCAGCCCGCCGGGGCAAGGCAGCCCCGCGGCGGCCCCCCCGGCTCCGGTATTGTTTTGTTCGCCGTTTCTTTTCGGCTATTTCCGTACCCCTTTTTCCGATCTTTTCAAGTCTTCCAAATTATGTTATTTTCAAGCCATATTCAAGTTTAAATTATAGTAAGGTATTCAAGTTAATTTCAAATTTATTTCGAATAACATATTCAAGTTATTTTTCCGTCTAAAAATTTAGAGATCGAGTCGAAAAGTTCCTTAATTAAAATAAATCATTCCCGAACCCTTATTATGTCAAAGTCATGCTATCCATGTTAAGTCCTAGCTAAGGGAATATTAGTTGGGTGTTATTTAATATCATGTTATTAGAAATCTTCGAAAGAGGCCGCTAAGTCGATGATTCCACTTTTGTAGGAGGAATCGAACCTCGGAGGAATACTAAAGGAAACCACCAGCTCGTTGCCTCATCTTCCGTCCCGTAATCAAGGTGGGTAAATCTATACTCATCTAAAGTTTGAGCTAATGAGCTCTAGAAGCATGTTAGGGCAAATGAGTTATCCAATAAAGTATTTTTGCTCTGCCTGATTGATCTCTGTACAAGGAACAAAGGAAAGGGAAATATTATGTTAATTGAGTTCTCTAGTATGTTAGAACATATGGAGATGCTAGAAATGTCAAAGTTTTGTTTATACTTAGCATGAGATATTTAGAATTGTCTTATTTACAATTCGCATTTATTTACGTTTATCTCTCGTATACGAATGCTTATGCTTGTTAAAGCTCGTACAGTTGAAGATTAAGGATTTCCTTTATTTTAGGTAGTGTAAAATCCCTTATAGGCCGAGATCTTGTTATATCAAAGGATTAGTACCTAGACGTGCTCTAGGATTGGTTTTGTTAGCAAAGTTAAGGAAGGAAGGAACTTAGCATTTCACTTAAGTAAGATTTAAGTTCAGAACTCTTAAGGGAGTCACTGCAGGGCTATTCCCTCACAAAGTCATTCGGATATTTGAGGTATCCCCTCTTCTATCCCATGGCATGCCTAAGGGTGCAGTTGACATCAGGTTTGAGCCAAGTTGGGCCCAAAAGAAAAGAAAAGGTTTTACGGATATGGAGAGGGCTTTTGCGTTTTGCTCTCCATATACCGTCTGTTAATTATTGGATATCTTGAAGTTATTAAAGTATTTTTGCTAAAACCCACTGAGTACATTAGTGCTCACGCCCCCTCTTTTCAAATGTTTTCAAGTGAGATGCTAAGGATGTTGGTGGCTGTGAATGTGGCTTGACTCCCAATACTGTTTTTGCTATTATTTGAATTATGTTTGAAACCCCATGATGTTTCTACTACTCTGATACACTCTTCTAATCTGAGTGAGAGTGAAGGCCGTGGAAGATAGACTGTTGATCGGTTTGTTTTTTTCAGAGAAAATGCAAGATCGGAGAGTGAGAGTGAAGGCGGCGGAATAGTCTAGATGCAGAAGAGAGAGGAGGCGGAGAAATAGGGTTTGAGCTGAAATGATCTCAACCCTAATATGCTTCAATATATATATATATATATATATATATATATATATATATGTGTGTGTGTGTGTGTGTGTGTGTGTGTGTGTAATAACATCGATATAGGGCCGGTTTTTATCCATTCAAAAGGTGCCGCTTTTGTGTCGGCAAATGGTTTTCGAGAACCTTTTGGCATCATCTTACCAATCTTAGAAAAATCCTTATATCTCCCACATTGGGTAAAAGACACCAATTGCTGGCTTATACCTTTTTCGAATTTATATCGTTTCCTTCAAAGATCACCACATGTTTAAGAAATACTATCGAACCCAGCCAAAACTCATACTTCTTGAACTTAGCACACGATTTCTCTTTCTTAGAGTTTGTAGCACAACTCTCAAGTTGTCCTTCATATTGCTCTTTACCCTTCTAGTACACCAAAATACGGTCAATGAACACAAAGATTAATCAATCTAAGTAAGGATGAAATATCAGGTTCATTAGAATTATGAACATGTCTGTGCATCAGACAACCCAAAAGGATTAACCACAAATTCGGAGTGACCATATCTCATCCTAAAGGTTGTCTTAAAAATATCATCTTCCTTCACCTTCAATTGATGAGATCCCGATATCAGATCTTTCTTTAAAAACATAATTGCCCCTCTAAGTTGATGAAATAAATTCGAAAAACGATACGTATTCTTCATTGAGAGACGATTTAAGTCTCAATAATCTATCCACAACCTTATACTATGATCTTTCTTCTTCACAAATAGAATCAGGGCTTCCCATGCCGAAACACTCGATCAAATATACTCTAACTCTACTTAGATATTTGGTAGAAATCAAGGTATCTCCTTAGCAAACACAACAAAAAAATATGTCTATTCCATTGGCATTGTGTCGATAATATTTGTCAAGAATTCATATCATCTTCAATATCTTCACCACTTTAATTGCCAATATGATTTCTATTTTGATTTAACTTAGTTACATGTCTCGTCTGATTTCTAGAATATTACTGCTCAATCATGACAATGTATTGTCATAGAACTTCTGCTAAACTAGTCTATTCCCAAGATTAAATCGAATTCTCGCATTTCGAGAGCATACTAGTCAACTACAAACTCATTTCCTCCAAAATCAAATCTAACGTCTTTAACAATCCTATCAATTCTTAAAGTCTTTCCTACAGGAATTTCTAATGTCAAGGGTTGAGGTTTCTAAATTCTTTGTGTCTAATTAGGGAAATATCCGTGGGAGAAGCTTCATGTTCATTCTAATTTTCGAGGACTAAAATAATTTCTTTCTCATTCGTCAAATGCATTTAAACATAATAAAACTTTTCTGCATAAATCACTTCTCAACATTTCTCATCTTTCACGTAATATCTGAAATTTTCTTAATGCTCGCCACATTAAACAACCTTGCAAAATAAATAAATCAAGCAAAGTACCTTGAAGCAGGAGCACGTGGTAGAAATGGTTGGCGTACCATAAAATCAAACAATATAAATTCTCTCAAACACATTGAGTATATAGGAAAGTAGACCCGCTCTGATACCATAAAATGTAACACCCTAAATTCTATAATTTAAAATGTTAATACTTTTATCTTTTGAAAGTGAAAAATGATTAACAATAATAATATTTTATATATTTTTTTTTCTTTTCTAAAATAATCATGTTTGAAATTCTAAGTAGGAAAACAGAGTGCAATTTTACTTTTCTATAATATTTATACTTAACTCAAAATACTTACACTTCAAAAACTATAATATACTTCAGTTTATTTCAAAGAGTAAGTCATAAGTTCTAAAAATATAAAATTGATACTCATAACATTGATAAGGCTATAATATTCAACAACTAGTTTAAGTTAGTCCAAAAATACTAAACGAACACAAAATATCAAGTTTAAAATAATTTATAAAGTATAAGTTAAGTAACCAAAACATCTAAAGAAAGCCAACCCCCATTTCCTTCATGCCGTTCCAAGCCATTGACCTGAAAACATTTAAAATGTGGGGTGAGCACTCTTAAAACGTACTCAATGGTGGGGAATCATGAGCATTTCTTTCTATTTATCCAACTGAAATAAATCACAGGAATTAATGGATTTAGGGTGCTCTTCTTCTGATTCTAGAATACATCTTGAACTGTGCACAGGACATATTCTGGTGCGTATAAAACGCTATCCATATTCCATTCACGATAATTTAAGTTGGATTAAAAACATTTATGTCTAAAAAAGCATATATCATATACTTTTATTTCAAAGATAATAATTTTACACACCTAAGAATAATGAACACGTAATAATTGAGAAGAGAATCACAAAGTAGACGAGGGTCCTAATTGCGCCGCACCTAGTATCAAAATAATTCCAAATAAATTATTTGGGCCAACTATAAATTTAATAAATCTTAAAATAAGAAATTTATGGGTTTATTTAATCAATTTATGAAGTTTTGGGCTACATATTAATTTCTGAAAAGTTTAAGAGATCCAATATATTTTTAAGTAAATGTATTCCAAAGTTTATAAATTCTTGGGGCCTTTTTCTGAATTATGAAAATTAATGATAAAGGGATCCTGATGCAAATAACTTAATTACAATTAAACCCCTCACCTCCTTTTCTAAAATTACGACAACACATAATTGGAAATTCAAATCCATTAAAAAACTTCATCTTTTCCTTATCTCATTCACTCATACCTTTCTCTCTCTACTGTAAATGGAGAACTAAAATAGAAATCCCCAAATAAGAAATGCTTGCTCATAAATACCTAAATCCCAATTTCTTTTCCTCCTCTCTCTTTATCATCTTCTACGGTTTGAATACCCTCATCACCCTTTTCTCTTCTTCTTGACTCCGGCGAGCTCACCGTTGCCCGCCAACAACCGATGACAAATGACTCAAACAGCCAAGAACCACTGCGGCCCAGGCAAACCTCGCCATAACCCAAGCCCCATCCGATGACGTCTCTCCCATGCTACAACTCCCATGACAGCTCAGCCTCGACAGAGGACCCTGCCCGACTCGACTACCTGACTCGGTTGAACCCAACTTCCTAGCCCACTGATGTCACTTCAATGAGAGTCTAGCCCCCAGCTGCGACTCAAACTCAACGGAACAAGGAGGCTCCTACACCAATCCTAGTCCAGTCACTTCCTCTTTATTTTCTTTTATTTTTCTGAATTTTTATAATTTAGTTTATAAATGCTTGGAAAGGCTTAGTCTTGATGGGATGATGTTGATGAAGCATGATTTGGGTTTTATGTTTGTTAATTGTGATGTGGGAATTAGGAAGTATGCAGAGACATGAATTTTGATCTTGGTTTTGGTTGTTGAAAACGTGAGTCGGGGAACTGTTTTTAGGAATTGAGAAGCTTGGTGATTGTGTGTAAATAGAAGCATGAAGAATTTCAATTGAACTTTGTTCGTTGATATGTGATCAATTAATTTAAATAAAATCATGCTTTCTTGTATACTTTTACTTTATTCTAAATTTCTAAAGGAGATTGAAATTAGATGCTACATAGCATGTTAATTAGCTGTGAAAATGATTTTATCAAACTCATTGTCATTCAAGTTGAATATGAGAGAAGGTACCTGAATTGTGTTTTGAAGTCTTGCTTGAATAAGCAGTCGAAATTCTCTTAAAAAATAAAGGTGTTGAAATTGTGAGTTTTTTAAAGGTGAGTTTATCAGTCCATTTTGTATAAATATAGGAGCAGGAAGCTTCTGGTTAGAATGATGATAAGAATAAGATCATAACAAAAAGCCGATAAACTTTAACTATAATATTAGTTTTCAGAAAAAGGATAAATATAAGAATAAGAGAAATATTTAGTGATCTTACATTTATCCTTAAAATTAAATAAATTCTTTTGATTTCAAAAGTAAATAAGAAATAAATTTGAAAATATTTAGCCCATATAATAATTCTTCTAAGGTTAAAGCTTAAATTCTAATTTTTTTTTGTTCTAAACTAGGGGCGCAATGTCGAACCCACTCAAGTCCATCTAATTCTATTCAGCAATTTCAAATAGAGTAAAACTTGATTTCAAATCAATCAAATAATTTCAATAATTAAAATCACATAGAAGTGGATTGTCACAATCCTACCTACTTAAAAAAATTGTGTCCTCGAAATTTTAACTTATCTATTTTTCCTAAAGTTAGTTATTTCGCTAGAATCTTATACTCGCATTCCCAAGACACCTCTTTGTTCCCATGTCTTTTCTATTGTATTCTAATAGCGAAAACCTGTTGATTTCTTAGCTCACGTGCCTTTCTATCGAGAATGGTGATAAATTCCATTTCATAGACCAAATATGTGTTGCGATGTATCTTCTCATGGTTGATGGTGTGACTTAGTTCATGCAAATACTTTCTTAACATAGAAACATGAAATACATCATGCATTAACGAGAATTCAAGTGGTAGAACTAGACGATAAGCTACAACATCGATTCGTTCTAAAATTTTAAAAGGGTTGATAAAACAAGATCTCAACTTTCCCTTTCTTCCAAACCTTAAGATTCATTTATTATGAGCAACCTTCCAAAAACACATTGTCGTCTATGTCAAAATGTAAATCCTTTCTTCTTTTGTTAGCGTATGATCTTTATCGATCATGAGCCACTTTAATATTATCTCAGATCTTCTCCACCGTTCTTTCGATAATTTCGGGACATAATATCTTTCTCTATCCAAATTCATCCCAATACATTGGTGATCTACATTTTCGTCCACATAGGGCTTCATACAGAGCCATATGAATGCTAGAGTGGAAACTATTGTTATAAGCAAATTCCACTAATGGTAAATGTGCCTCCAACTACCTCCGAAATCTATGATGTAAGTCCACAACATATCTTCTAAGATCTGTATAGTTCTTTCTGATTGGCCATTTGTTTGAGGATGATATGCAGTTGAAAACTTTATCTTCGTATCCAACGCTGTATGTAAGCTC
The DNA here is from genome assembly GCA_026008535.1 of Perilla frutescens. NCBI lineage: Eukaryota > Viridiplantae > Streptophyta > Magnoliopsida > Lamiales > Lamiaceae > Perilla > Perilla frutescens. The sequence continues at coordinate 43,005,888 of BRKX01000010.1, read as the reverse complement.
GTCCAAAATCTCGATGTGAAATGGGGATCTCGATCTATTATTATGGAGACTGGGACTCCATACAACTGAACTACGTCTCGAATGCATAGTTAAGCAAATTGATCCATGGTAAACGTCATTCTTATATGTAAAAAGTGAGTTGATTTTGTTAATCGATCAACTATAACCCAAATTGCATCATTATTCTTCACGGTCTTGGGAAGTCTGCCCTCAAAGTTCATGGTAATATGCTCTCACTATCATTTTAGTATCTCCAAAGGATTTAACAATCCTGATAGTCTCTGGTGTTCTGTCTTTACTTGGTGATGAGCTAAACATCGAGCAACGTAATTCGCAATTGATCTTTTCATGTCGTACAACCAAAAACTTCTTTTTAAGTCTTGATACATCTTAGTACTTCCAGGATATGTTGTATAAGTCATTCGATGTGCCTCATCTAAAACTTCTCTCATTATCTTGTTATTTGGCACATAAATTCTGTCTTTAAAGAGTAGAGTCCCATCTAATGATATCGTGAATCCCTTAGGATCATCCGGTACTTCTCTTGCATCTTTTCTAGAAAACCATCTTTCCTGTGTGCGACTATAATTCTTTCTCATAGCGTCGGTTGAACTATTAATGCTACAATTATAACACTAGCTTCTTCTGGTATAGACACAACCTCGAGGCTCAACTTTTCAAAATCCTCAATCAACTCTTCTTGTTGCGTGATTCCTTAGTTGGATTCATTTTTTTTTGACTAAGTGCATCAGCCATAACATTGGCTTTTCTGGAGTAATACATGATCATGCAGTCATAATCTTTAACTAGTTCCAGCCACCTTATTTCTCTCATATTCAATTCATTTTGAATAAAGATATATTTAAGACTTTTATGATCCGAATAAATCTCATACTTACCTCCATAGAGAAAATGTCTCCAAATATTCAATGCATGCACAACAGCGGCCAACTCTAAATCATGAGTAGGGTAATTTAACTCATGAGGCTTCAATTGTCTAGAAGCGTAGACAACCACCTTTCCCTGTTGCATTAAGATACATCCTAGTCCTTGTTTTGATACATCATTGTAAATCACGAATCCTTTAGATCCATCAGGGATGGCCAATACTGGGTTCGTTACTAATATAAATTTCAAATTCTAAAAACTCTATTCACATGTTTTTGTCCATTCAAAAGGTGCCGCTTTTGTGTCTGCAAATGGTTTTGGAGAACCTTTTGGTATCATCTTACAAATCTTAGAAAAATCCTTATATCTCCTATATTGGGTAAAAGACACCAATTGCTAGCTTATACCTATTTCGAATTTATATCATTTCCTTCAAAGATCACCACATGTTTAAGAAATACTATCGAACCCAGCAAAAACTCAAACTTCTTGAACTTAGCACACGATTTCTCTTTCTTAGAGTTTCCAGCACAACTCTCAAGTGTGCCTCGTATTGCTCTTTACCCTTCTAGTACACCAAAATACGGTCAATGAACACAAAGATTAATCAATCTAAGTAAGGATGAAATATCAGGTTCATTAGAATTATGAACATGTTTGTGCATTAGACAACCTAAAAAGATTAACCACAAATTTGGAGTGACCATATCTCATCCTAAAGGTTGTCTTAAAAATATCATCTTCCTTCACCTTCAATTGATGACATCCCGATATCAGATCTTTCTTTAAGAACATAATTGCCCCTCTAAGTTGATGAAAAAAATTCAGAAAACGATACGTATTCTTCATTGAGAGACGATTTAAGTCTCAATAATCTATCCACAACCTTATACTACAATCTTTCTTCTTCGCAAACAGAATCGGGGCTTCCCATTCCGAAACACTCGATCAAATATACTCTAACTCTACTTAGATATTTGGTAAAAATCAAGGTATCTCCTTAGCAAACACAACTACAAAATATGTCAATTCCGTTGGCATTGTGTCGATAATATTTGTCAAGAATTCATATCATCTTCAATATCTTCACCACTTTAATTGCCAATATGATTTCTATTTTGATTTAACTTAGTTAGATGTCTCGTCTGATTTCTAGAATATTACTGCTCAATCATGACAATGTATTGTCATAGAACTTCTGCTAAACTAGTCTATTCCCAAGATTAAATCGAATTCTCGCATTTCGAGAGCATACTGGTCAACTACAAACTCATTTCCTACAAAATCAAATCTAACGTCTTTAACAATCCTATCAGTTCTTAAGGTCTTTCCTGCAGGAATTTCTAATGTCAAGGGTTGAGGTTTCTAAATTCTTTGTGTCTAATTAGGGAAATATCCGTGGGAGAAGCTTCATGTTCATTCTAAATTTCGAGGACTAAAATAATTTCTTTCGCATTCGTCAAATGCATTTAAACATAATAAAACTTTTCTGCATAAATCACTTCTCAACATTTCTCATCATTCACGTAATATCTGAAATTTTCTTAATGCTCACCACATTAAACAACCTTGCAAAATAAATAAATCAAGCAAAGTACCTTGAAGCAGGAGCACGTGGCAGAAATGGGTGGCGTACCATAAAATCAAACAATATAAATTCTCTCAAACACATTGAGTATACAGAAAAGTAGACCCGCTCTGATACCATAAAATGTAACACCCTAAATTCTATAATTTAAAATGTTAATACTTTTATCTTTTGAAAGTGAAAAATGATTAACAATAATAATATTTTATATATATATTTTTTTCTTTTCTAAAATAATCATGTTTGAAATTCTAAGTAGGAAAACAGAGTGCAATTTTACTTTTCTATAATATTTATACTTAAATCAAAATACTTACACTTCAAAAACTATAATATACTTCAGTTTATTTCAAAGAGTAAGTCATAAGTTCTAAAAATATAAAATTGATACTCATAACATTGATAAGGCTATAATATTCAACTACTAGTTTAAGTTAGTCCAAAAATACTAAACGAACACAAAATATCAAGTTTAAAATAATTTATAAAGTTCAAGTTAAGTAACCAAAATATCTAAAGAAAGCCAACCCCCATTTCCTTCACGCCGCTCCAAGACATTTACCTGAAAACATTTAAAATGTGGGGTGAGCACTCTTAAAACGTACTCAATGGTGGGGAATCATGAGCATTTCTTTCTATTTATCCAACTGAAATAAATCACAGGAATTAATGGATTTAGGGTGCTCTTCTTCTGATTCTAGAATACATCTTGAACTGTGCACAGGACATATTCTGGTGCGTATAAAACGCTATCCATATTCCATCCATGATAATTTAAGTTGGATTAAAAAAATTTCTGTCTAAAAAAGCATATATCATATACTTTTATTTCAAAGATAATAATTTTACACACCTAAGAATAATGAGCACGTAATAATTGAGCAGAGAATCACAAAGTAGACGAGGGTCCTAATTGCGCCGCACCTAGTATCAAAATAATTCCAAATAAATTATTTGGGCCAACTATAAATTTAATAAATCTTAAAATAAGAAATTTATGGGTTTATTTAATCAATTTATGATGTTTTGGGCTACATATTAATTTCTGAAAAGTTTAAGAGATCCAATATATTTTTAAGTAAATGTATTCCAAAGTTTATAAACGTCTTGGGGCCTTTTTCTGAATTATGAAAATTAATGATAAAGGGATCATGATGCAAAAAACTTAATCACAATTAAACCCCTCACCTCCTTTTCTAAAATTAAGACAACATAAAATTGGAAATTCAAATCCATTAATCAACTTCATCTCTTCCTTATCTCATCCACTCTTACCCCCCTCTCTCTCTCTCTCTCTCTCTCTCTCTCTCTAAATGGGGAACTAAAATAGAAATCCCCAAATAAGAAATGCTTTCTCATAAATATCTAAATCCCAATTTCTTTTCCTCCTCTCTCTTTATCATCTTCTATGGTTAGACTACCCTCATCACCCTTCTCTCTTCTTCTTGACTCCGTCGGTTGCCTGCCAACAACGGACGACAAACGACTTAAATAGCTAAGAACCACTGCGGCCCAGGCAAACCTCACCATGACCAAGCCCCAGCCGACGACGTCTCTCCCTTGCTTCGACGGCCATGACAGCTCAACCTCGACAGAGGACCCTGCCTGACTCGACTACCTAACTCGGTTGAACCCAACTTCCTAGCCCACTGATGTGACTTCAATGAGAGTCTATCCCCCAGTTGCGACTCAAACTCAACGGAACAAGGAGGCTCCTACATCAATCCTAGCCCAGTCACTTCCTCTTTCTTCTCTTTTATTTTAATGAATTTTTATAATTTAGTTTATAAATGCTTGGAAAGGCTTAGTCTTGATGGGATGATGTTGATGAAGCATGTTTTGGGTTTTATGTTAGTTAATTGTGATGTGGGAATTAGGAAGTGTGTAGAGACGTGAATTTTGATCTTAGTTTTGGTTGTTGAAAACGTGTGCCAAGGAACTATTTTGAGGAATTGAGAAGCTTGTTGATTGTTTGTAAATAGAAGCAAGAAGAATTTCAATTGAACTTTGTTCATTGATATGTGATCAATTAATTTAAATAAAATCATGCTTTCTTATTTTCTTTTACTTTATTCTAAATTTCTAAAGGAGATTGAAATCAAATGCTAGATAGCATGTTAATTAGCTGTGAAAATGATTTTATCAAACTCATTATCATTTAAGTTGAATATGAGAGAAGGTACCTGAATTGTGTTTTGAAGTCTTGCTTGAATAAGCAGTCGAAATTCTCTTAAAAAATAAAGGTGTTTAAATTATGAGTGTTTGAAGATGAGTGTATCAGTCTATTTTTTATAAATATAGGAGCGGGAAGCTTCTGGTTAGGATGATGACAAGAATAAGATCATAACAAAACGCCGATAAACTTTAACTATAATATTAATTTTTAGAAAAGGATAAATATAAGAATAAGAGAAATATTTAGTGATCTTACATTTATCCTTAAAATTAAATAAATTCTTTTGATTTCAAAAGTAAATAAGAAATAAATTTGAAAATATTTAGCCCATATAATAATTCTTCTAAGGTTAAAGCTTAAATTCTAATTTTTTTTGTTCTAAACTAGGGGCACAATGTCGAACTCACTCAAGTCCATCTAATTCTATTCAGCAATTTCAAATAAAGTAAAACTTGATTTCAAATCAATCAAATAATTTCAATGATTAAAATCACATAGAAGTGGCTTGTTAGAAAATACATTAAAGTTGAGCTAAAATATAAGTTTTAGCTATCGATATATCATCTTCTATGATCTCCCCGATCTCTCTCTCTCTCTTTCCCATTTTGTCTATCGATATATCGTCTTCTCAAATTCATCCGTCCGACATCACCGGCGATTCAATCTTTTATCTTTTACCCGATATGAGATACCCTAGTCGTCCGGCGATTGAGTCACTTCTCGCTCTCTCCCTCTCTCTCTCTCTCTCTCTCTCTCTTTCTCTCTCTCTCGCTCAATCTCTTATCAATTTCTCTAATTTTTTTCAAACCTGGCGTTAGTGATTCATCGGTTTGCCGTTGGAGCTTCAACGTGCGGTCGATTTCTCTCTATTCGTCTTTCAATTCAATCAGGTATTATGTATTTTCTTATTTCTTTTGTTGAAATTGTGTATAGTTTATGTAAGAATTTAGTCGCTAGGGTTTTTTTTTCAATTTTTTGTGTGTTATTTCTTGGTTTTTTTTCTGTATTTAGTTTTTTTATTCATTTAAGTGATTAGAATTGAGAAAACTAGTACTAGAATTTCGTGTAAATTTAATATGGATATATGCTTATCAGATATATGCTTCTAACTTTATTAAATCTGAATATTTCTTCTCGGGTACCACTGGAATTGAAAAGAAGTATCAAATTGGAATTGAATTTGTATCTGAATTGTTTTTTATGTGTTTTTTCTGTTTTATGTATTCTTTCGATTCAATGTTCAAATATGTTTGTAACGCCCCAAACTACTTCGTTTGGCCACGTCACTTAACATATAATTTATTTACATATTTCGTGTGCTTATATCCAATATGAGCGGAAGCTAAGGTCTAAAGCATGATCACGGCATAATAAGGTAAGGTATCATAATTATCAATATGAATTTTCGCAATTAAAGCATGCAATCTATCATTTCTATTTTACCACTCAAGATGTTATCAAAAGGAAACATTGCATAAGCCCATCCACATCAACCATGCAATCATCTAACCTATCGGGCTCATAGGTCTTACTCAACCCGCCCGTCTACCATCCTAAATTTTAACATACATATATAGGTTCAACAACATACTTCATACATAATAGGGTCCAAGGTCGAACGACCCGCCTTTAAATTGTTTGGCATAATATCAAGTTATACACATCATAACCTACAAAAGATCGGGCTATTCCTATCCCCAATAATCATTGATCATAAGGAAAAAGAGTGATCAATGTAATAATGATAATAATGTAAGTATTTTCAAAAGAAGAGTATGCAAAAGATAAACACAAGCTTGTGGGGTTCTCTTGTGTTCAAAACGCTCCTACCCCGGCCTCGACTCCTCAACTTGAAATTCATTGAATGAATGGGGTGAGTATTTAACAACATACTCAGTGGGGAACACTGTAAACAGTTATAGCTAATTGCACAAGTGAAAATATAACATATGGAATTTTCTTTACTTTGTGGAGACTAGTCTCAACCCCGTAGGGTCTAAACATCATGATGTCCCCATTAATGAACATCTTTGGCCCTATAGGGATGCCCGCAGACATAATACCCCCCAGAGAGGACATTAACAGGTCTATATTCGATCCCAAAGGATCTCTGCCCCGAAGGGTCTCTTTGTCGACCCCGAAGGATCTCTTTCATTCACCGGTCCGAAAACCCTTCATACATATACAATCAAAGCACAACAGTAACTATAACCTTACACGTGTTCACAGTTTAGAGTTACCCCACCTTATGAGATGCTTTCAGAATTTCTCAACCTTTGAAATACTCCTTAGCCGTGCACAAGTTGTCCACCTCGAGCCACAACACGTCACCTAGCACCTTTTAATCCTCTTTTCATTTTAGATGTCGAGTTATACAATTAAATCATAATTTAGACCAAACTCATGCTATACTTTGCTTTAAAGATTTCATACATAACCTTATACACAACCATGGATATATCAACTCATAATATGATTTTGGACTCAAATACACATTAAAACTCTTTGAAGCATTTAATCGAGCACGTTATGTTCATACATTTAAACCACATGATCAAGATTCAATTTAAATCCTTTAAACCCAATATTTCAAATACAAACACCTTCATCCTAGGGCTCTAACATACATGAAAATCTACCCCAAACAACCATCACAACACCTCCAACCAACAATCAACATATCAAAGGAAAATTAGGGCAAAAAAATCCAAACACTAGCAACAATGAACCAAAGAGATTTCAATTTAACAACACATATAGCTTCAAGAAGAAGAGGTATAGAGGTTACCTTGGTTGATGGATGATGATGGTGGAATACACTCCAAAAGTTGAAGAACTTGTAGAGAAAAATGGAGGAAAATCGCCCAACAAGAGAGGAGAAAATGAAGATGAAATGGATAAGTGTTGTATTTATAGGTTGGAATTTCCAAAACAGGGCGCGACCAAAGGTGGTCGCGTTTTGGGGTCGGGTTTTAGCCGAAGAAAAATGGCTCTCTGAAGCTGGTGAAATGCGACCGAGGGGGTCGCATTTTATGGTCGCGCTGTAGATGCCTCAGAACGCGACTGGAATGGGGTCGTGCTTTACGGTCATGCTCAGACTATAGATTTTTGAAAGAGTTTCGATTTGAGTACTTATGGGCCTCGTGGTTCCAACCGAGTCAAAAGTTATGACCTCCGGACGAAACCCTACCAAAACTCAGTGTGACCCTTGATTTATGCTATTTTCGAAAACACATACAATACACAACTTAAATTTTCAAAACATAATCACTACTCATTTAATGCACACACCAAAATTACATAAAATTGAGGTATGTCAAATCAAAATTTAATATAAACACACTCATTCATTATCATATAACTCGACACTTTAGTATTTAAAATTCAAACTGTGTTATACACTCAGTATAACATCACTGTGCTATGACGTATCGGCTCGAGTGAGACAACCTGCATTGAAACAACGGCATAACATACAAACATACCACATGATTAATATTCAACATTATAAATTCGAAATCATTTTACTAAAATTATGATTTATAATTTAGCAAAAAGGATCGGGGTATCACAATGTTCAATATCTGTTAAATATGAGTAATATAAATTTTTAGTTATTTTGATTTCATTTTATATGTCCAATACGATTTATTATGTTAAGTATCAGTTAACATGATTATGAGTATCAGTTAAAGTAGAAACATGTATCACATTTTGAAGTGCTATGTTTATATGTCTTAAGTGTTTAGTTATTTTTCATATTTAGTTTTGGTATTTTTTTTGTTTTTGCATTAATTGAATGTCGAGAGATGATTATTTTAGTGGTTGATTAAAAATTATATGAGTCATGTTAAGTATTTTATTCTAAATGATTTTTTATTTTGATTTTTGAAATCATAAATAATGTTTCTATATGTGTTTTAGTGAGTTATATTCTATGTAATATATTGAATAGGAATATCTCTTTCTGTGTACTGGTTGAATTAAAAATAAGTATCAATTTGCAGTCGATTTTGTGTCTGATTTATTTTTTGCGTGGTTGTTTGTGTTTTATGTTTTTATCCAATGTTCAGAGATGTTGATTTTTGTCTACTTAATTTTAAAGTTTATACAAATAATATGAATTATTATGTTAAGTATCATTTAGCATGCTTATGAGTACCAATTAAAGTAGAAACAGGTACCACATTGTTCATAATATTTGCATCTTATATGTTGTTTTACATGGTATGTTTATGTATTTAGGATTCAATCTAGCTTGTTTTGCCTCTGTCATGGTTTGACTTGTCTGTATTTCTTTATGGAGTATCAATGTTAATGTTGATTAGTACCAGATGAGATACTTATAAGTATCAGAATTTAGGTTAGATTTTGTTTTGTGTTTGTGTGCATTTTCACATGTGCCTATTGAGTATCACATTGGAAACTCAGTGGTACCATTTGATATGCTTGTACATATCAGATTTGAAGTATTGTGTTGCATATTATGTTGCTTTTATGTCACTACAAGAAAATGTTGAACTGGTGATGGAAAATTCCATCGCCCGGAACACGATTTCCATCGCCAATTTAACGGGTGACGAAATGGCGATGGAAAATGTCCGTCTCCACATTCTAGTCGCTAAAAAAGATGACAAAATATTTCCATCGCCACACATAGCAACAGAATTCTCCATCACCATAAATTGTTATCTGAAATGGTCGTCAATTTTAAGCGACAGATCCGGCCGTCGCCATTTTCATCACCACCTATGGCGACGGACACGGTCTGTCACCCAAAAAAATGAATTATTTAATAAAAAAATCAGAAAAACACTTGCGACGGAAAGGATCCGTCGCCATTATTTTTTATTTTTCATTTTTTTTAATTCCTTTTCTTAATTCATTTTTTTTAAAGATCACAAAATTTATATATATATATATAGTTGTACATCATAATATATAATTTAATACGAATATATAATATATACATATATATAATAAAAGTGTAGCATAATAATAGTAATAATGTAACCAAACATCACTCAAATAAAAATAGTTACTCCGATCTGGTCTGCTTCTCCAACATCTACTGCACAGTAGCTTGCTGGGCACTGAGCTTCTCATCCATTTGTGCCTGTATCTACACCTGTATCTCAGCCAGTCTCACATCGAGCTCTGCTTGGGTGTACAGGGACCCTGATCCCTGGCTCGATGATGATGAGGATCCTCCAGTTCCAGAAAAGCGACGAATAACAAGGGCCATGTTCTCCAACTCTATAGCGCGCCCCTTCCTGTCAGGCATCAGCACCTAGCAGAAAATTTCACCCATGTCCACCTTCCTACCCTTAGCTCTCCACTCCGCATTCAAGACGTCACACTTATTCTGTATTTATCAAGATAAATGTAATTTATTTTTCAATATAAGTTGTTTACATATACATAGAGAAAATTTCATTTTCAGTCCCATAGGATATGACCCTCTTCGGTTTTGGTCCCATACGAACTAATTTGATCCCACTCGACCAACATATGCGAAAATGGTCCTAACGTTACGTTTTCTGTTAAATTCAGATGTTATTTTAGTCCCAATAAAAATACAACTTTAGTCCCATAAGAAACATAATTCCTTGGAGCGAAATATTAGTTTTATGGGAGGAAATTTCAAGCTTTGGAGGGAAATAAAAAAAAGTGTATTGGTCCAGTTGGTTGAGCACATTATACAAAACTATACAATTTTCTTTTTCCCATATAGTTTTTCGTGCTCTGGGATTTGCATATGGGTTTTGATGAGGCTCTGGTCCCTTGAGTTATCAACATGTGATATCTGGGACTGTTATGTTTGCTAATTTCTTTTCTTTTATTTATACAATTCATTTTAGAGGGAAAACCTCATCTTTTTTTAACGAATAAATGCCACAAACATGTAATACACCTATGCACTCAATACAAAAAACACCAAACCACTATGTGAAGTTCTCAAATTCTGTATAGTCACTATCTGAGATCATCGTCTTATCATCATCTTGTACTAAGATCTGCTAGTAACATTGATAGCTGCATATTCTTCCTACAAGAGACAAATCACATAAACAACAAAACTCAGGGAGTAAGTAAATTTCCAGCTGAGTGATCTAAGAAAGTTGCTTCATTGAAAAGGCAAGAATTAAGAAATCATAAAAGAAAATAGATACTAAATTTATCACTTGCATCTCCCCACATAAATGCATGTACAAGCAAGAACTAAGCAATCACAAATATTACCAGTCTCTGTGCATAAATTTTATAGGGTTTATATGAAATAGAGAACTCGTTGTATGCATTCATACAAGCTATCCAACCATAACATGGAGGCAGATGCTAATATATAGTTAAATCATGATAAAAGTCACACAGGCAACCAAAATCGACATAGGGTATACGCAGAAACCTTTTCCCACAAAAACACCACTCATGGGTCTAATCCTAAAAAGGGTACTCTACCAATGATCACGTATGAATTGAAAACCCGCTACCCACAAAATGAATCAATATGACCAAAATAATACAAAAATATCCGTAATATTTCTTTAAAGTTGAATAATTCTTGAATCTAAAGTGCTGTACATATAGCCACATAGACTCTATCATAAAATCATATACTATCTGCAATATTCACCATATGCTACCATAAGTGCAACAATCAAGATTGATATTACAACAAAACAATGACAAATACTACGTGTATATATATTTATAACGAAGTCTCAATAACAAATCAAGAATGTATAGAGTGATCGAATTCATCTTCTTGTCAAGCTTATTCTCCTATTTTGCCTTAACCCTATGCGTCTCAACCAACAATGCCATCTTCTTAGCAGTCTTAGCATACGGGTTCAACTTCAATATCACATTGAGATTCTTCAATGAAATCTTCTTCAATGTAGCCTTCTTCACCTCCTTCCTCAAAATGTACCGTTGGTTACGCATTTTCCACTTTCTTGGACGGATTCCATGGCTATACTTCAGAACCTTGAGTGCAAAATTGGTTTTCTAGACGGCCTCGGCAGCATCAGACACATGAGCAAGCACTAATGAAGGAATGATGGAAGCAGCGATCGCCACGTGATGCTTCTGAGTGACGTTGACCTGTTAGTGCCAGTAGTGCCAGATCTTCATCAGCGCAAACATGCGTCCGCCACAGCACATGTTTCTGAAAGCTTCATATCCTGTGTGGTGGGTACCACCACCAGGAACATGGGGATACAAGAGATGACATGACCGGTTCTCCACGACTCGGTAGAGATCTGATGGCCGGCACGCTTCGAGACGGCATATGGTTGGCGTTCTTTTTGGAGATTTGGGAGATTAACCACATATAATTAACCAAATATAAACATTTTGAGCATCTATTCCTCTTTATCTTAAAAGGCCTCTTAGTAATTTTACCTTCCAAGCAGGATTTGCAAATTGAGAACGGTTCGACTTGGAGAGACTTCACCGAACCATTACTAACCAATCTTTGGATCCTACTAAAGTTAATATGACCAAGCCTTAGATGCCACAGATATGTTTAATTCACTTGAGAAGATGAAAAGTACAATTTTTCATAGTATGGAAAATAAATATTTTAATGGAACAAACCATTCAATAATACAATGGCTACAACAACTAAAAATGAGCAAGGAATATAGCATCTTCAATATAGATGAAATCTGCCAGAAAAGAGTGTGGTTTTCGAGAAACTTACAGCTGGAATTCAAAGGATCAAATGATGTATAATCTTAGATCGGACAAAATGGATTGAAAGAATGCAAAGAGGAGTTTCTATATACCGAAAATCAAGTCTATGCAATGGAAGAAACAACAGAAAAAAGTATCCGAAGTGGCACTCGCAACAAATTGATTTCTGCGGCAGATTTGACGTGTCGATTTGCAACGTATCTTTGATATATCAAACAATATCATATCGACAATTCGAGACCTATTCTGGAAATCTTGAGGAGTGAAGTTTATAATGATGTAGATCTCATAGAAAGATAATGGTTGGATCTACAAAAAAAGATGTCAGAAATGGGCTTGGTGAGTTTCAGAAATTCAACCACCAAGAAACTAGTTGAGCTTTATTTGATGATTTCTTAGGCTGACATCATCTACATCAAAGTGGGAAGCTCTCTATAAAATTTTATAACTATTGGCTAAGGTTTGAGGGTCAAAAATAGAAGAGAAAGAAAGGTTGCTGCTGCTGGAAGGAGAAGAGAGAAACTAGTGGTGAATAGAATGTGGGAGAAAGTTGGGCTCTTGTTCATCCTCCCTCTACTTGATTTAACCAATAACTATGATAAACATATGTAGGACAGGAATCCAACTAGTTGGAATAGATGGTGACACATGGAGCACTCTTGTCATGCATGGTGACATTTGGAGCAATGCAAGGTGACACTTGGAACAAGGCAAGGTTGACACTTGGAGAAATTCAAGGTTGAATGGTGGCAATCAATTTGTGATGTATTTTAATATATGCTATTGGGTGGAAATAGAGAATGAATAAAATTTGGTTGGAAGGTCAAACGAACTCCATTTTTAATGAAATTAATGACCACACGATTATGAAAAGATTTGTAACTCCTAGTTAAAGACGAAACCAATTTTTGAAGTTAAACATAAAGCGGTAGGATTTTATTTTATGAATGAAAATACGCTTTTTTAATAAGTAGGACATACAAGATTTAATAAATGTCCAAATGACAAATGAAAAAGGTTCATGAAATATCTAGTGACGAAGAACAAAATATGTGATCGAGAAAGATTTAGAGCACATCATGATTTTAAGAATAGAATTGAGCCAACTTTGGGAGTCCTTTTCTCTATATTTGGAATTTTCTAAAATCATTTGAAAGCATCATATAATCAACACATACTTCCTATATGGTTGAAATAATTCATAGTTTTATTTTGGAACAGGGTGTTACAGTATAGTAGCGTGCCTCCCACTTGGACATAATCTGTTCTTTAGCCTGATTAAACAAAATAAAACAAAATCAACAAATAAGTGTTAATTTATAATGATAAACTTGAATAATTATTATAACTTGTACCAGATCACGCATATGATCCACGACATATTTGGCGCCTTCGTGCTGAGTCTGGCTGGACGATCCTGGGCTATCAAGCTCGGTCAAGTGGTTCTTCTTGGGCAATCGAGACTTCTCCTGATTCTCCTCCACCTGCCAGTACGCTACCCATGCAGGCCAGTCCTGAAGTCTAACAAAATCGGATTTTTTACCTGCAAGATAGTCTCATCCTTCTTCATGTAGTAGAACATGTCCCTGTACCAGTCAGCACACTTATTCCAAAATATCGGTTGGACCTCTTCATCTGTGTGGGTCCACCTAAACTCCTTCTGTATTAACACATAAAGAAACAATGCCATTAGTAACACTATTAGATAACACACATATATATAAATCAATAAATACCTTGAACTCAGCCCAATATAGCATCCTCCTATCCAGGGGTACCTTCTTCCAAGTAAAGCTCGTAGGATGAAGATACCTCTTGAAGATAGCTACAATTGCCCTTGAAGTGGTGTTCGAGGGCGCTAAGATCTTGTTAATGTAAATTATAGTAAATTATAATTTTATTAAGTAAATTATTTGAATATATATATATATATATCAACATACCTCTCTCTGCCCACCGTCTCGAGCCATGCATCCTGTCTTGAATCAACTGTATGGGACTCCTTTCCCGTAGCATCGGTCCCATCATGACCGATGCTATCATCAACAGTACCGCCGGCGGATGCCATGGATGACATCGCTCGAGATCTACCACCGTGGGATTCATCACCTCTAGTTACCTGACAAGAACAACTCGTATATATATATATATAGGGGTGGTTTCAAATAGGAACCAATCCCCCCGTGAGAACCTAGGAACCAATCTAACATGACAGATTTATATTGCTAACATCAAGAGATTATGTTGCTAACATGAGGTAACCTCATTTTGCTAACTTGACGAGATCATAATATTAGCAACATATTCCTAATATATTAGCGATTATACATACTGCTAATATTTGACTAATCATTTGCTAATATGTTTGGTTCCTAGGTTCTCACGGGGGGATTTGGTTCCTATTTGATCCTTTCCCTATATATATATATATACATGATCTTAAAAAAAATATAAAATTTATAATGACAAATTCATGAAGACATTCAAAATGATTAATTCTTCAAAAATAAACAATTAGTTATTTTGGACATCAAACATAATTAACACTATCAAATATCATCATCTATCTCTTCATCACTAAGCTCTTCATCAGATAAACTGATATATTCATCATCAATAGTAGATTCATCAAGATTGGTTTCCTTAATATCTACAAAACCACCCGCTGGGTAAATAGATAATGGATCATCATCAACGTCTATAACGGGAGCTCGCGACTCAAAATATTCATCATCTTGAAATGGTGGAGATATACTTGAGCTTCAGGATTGGGAGCTTTTTCAATGTCATTCATCTCATCATAAACAAACTTCGGGCCAGCAGCATCCATCACCATCGTGTGATACGTATTCGTTTCATACATGTCTACTAAATTTTCAGCAGGGCTCATCTCCCCATGAAAGGTCCATATGTAATAATTCGGCATGAAACCGTGTTGACAAATGTGCATTCAAACCTCAAATTGATTTTTATAAGGCCTATTTTTACACTTTACACATGGACACTTCATTTTTTCCGCATCTAAAAAAACACTGGATGGCTAGTGGCAAACGTAATAAAAGTTTCGATCTTATTTGCAAATTCTAATAAAGTAGGTCCATGGTGACTCTGTTGATACATCCAATCTCGACTAAGAACTCAATTCATACTTGCCTAAATTATAAAATTAATTAGGAAAAAAATTTGACAGCATAACGACGTGAAACCTATTTTTTGACCAAGTCATCGACGTAACTTAACTAGGTTCATTAACTAGCAAACACCAAACACCATAGGGATCCAAGGGTCCTCGTCTCAATCTAACTACATACAATTAATATAGAGGGGTCCAGGAGCCTTCGTCCCATTTAACTAACATGATTTAATAAATTCAACTAACATGCTTAATGGCAGCCACATACTTAATTAATATAAATAATTAAAGTAACAAGTTTGACATGCCAAATTCTTCAATAGCTACATAATTAAAATAAAAATAAACTAACCTTGGATGAAATGTAACAAATTTTTTTACGGCACATAATTAGTGTAACAAGATTGGCACATATACATATACTAAATAATCTAATCTAATTACTTATTTATCGAAATGTACAATTATTAGGGCTGATATATAAAGGATATATAAACTAAATTGGGGTCGCATGGACAAGACTCTAAACTAAATAAATTACTATAAAGTTTCCTCTAAAACTTTGACCTTTGTGAAATTTTGGGGGAAATAGGAAAATACATACATAGTCCAATAAAGTATGACTGGGATTTGCTTAATACATCAACCAACTAACAACACATAAGCTTGAATTTATTTAGATAATTCAGTCTTACTCCTACGATTAATCATATTTTTCAACTTACATATCCCATCCTCAAGTGAATACTCTGCTTATATAATAAAAAAATCTTGTTTAATTACTGAAAAAATGTAATATGTGTTTTTAATGCAACTATAGTTTATTGCCAACAAATGTTATACGATATGTGTGGGACAATGCAAGAACAAGTAAATCAAAGCATTAAAGGTACTCACGAGATTGATAACCCAGTTCGGTTAACCAACCTACTCTGGGGGGACTTTGCTCAAACTTGAAGATTCGACTGTTACTCCTTTGTGTGGTGTATTAGGGTTCTTACATATACAGGACTCCCTCCTTACGTCACCCGTTCTTCCCCACGAACGCTTTCGCTACCCGAAAGCTGTAAGATCCCCTCACAACCGTGACACTAGACTATCTCTAGCTACCCATGACTTCAACTTATAATCTCTCTCGAGATTGCGTACAAAACGGAATGAAAATCCCCTCACATGTTTCACTAGAAAACACTCAAAACTAGTATATCACGTTAAACTGTTTAATGAACAACTATTAGATACAATGACCACAAACAAACTGACTCTCAAACAATCTATCAAGAGAATCTAAATAATATATGAGTGGTACCGATTGCTCCTCAATTCGGCCTTCATATAGTCATCACTTCAACTTGGCATCGATCTCCTTCTTCCACCAAGTAAGTGAATAAATGGTTTGTGATCTTCTCAAATGTGTGTAGATACTTTCCATGTGTAGTAGGGTTAATTCAGCACGGAATCTACACCACAAGGCAGTAAAATGAATATATCCTGACCTTCTAAACTGGTTCGGCGCAAGATCTTTCCAACATGGAAACTGCCATATATAGAGTGCCCCTGGTTCTGTCTGGGATATATTCTGGAACCGTTCACCAACTGTTCTTCTTTTCTTGCACAGCGAAAAAAAAATCTTCGTAGGACATACCCAGGCACACATTGTCGAACATAAATCACCAAAACAAATTTAATGCTACAAAATGGCACTAACAATCTCCCCCTTTGGCGTTTATGGTAGACAATAATCAATGATCTACACAACTTATGGAAAAACCACAGATCAAACATATATAAAAAAAATGATATCAAAACTGCCTGGCACAGTTACTGGAACTCCCCCTGAAACAATACTGGGAACTTCACACAATCTGCGAACACAACCCCTGTCTTCGCAGTTCTTCATGTCTTCTCCCCTTCACTTCTTACGTCTTCTCCCCTTTAGTGGCTGCCATAAATGACAAAGCTCGGACAGGAGGTGTAGTGGGAGGCACACCAATATTTTCAGCTGCAAAAGCAACTTGGGAAACAGCATCAACAGCAGCAGTAGCTAGAATCAGCTGAGAAACGGTGTCAGCCATAGGACGTCAGGAACAGTCTTGGGCAAAGCAGTTGGAATGGAAAGTTCAACTGCAAAGCATTGTCAAAGCAGTCTGGGACTGTTAGATCTTTTGTTACAGACGTCTTTCCTTGACGGAATTTGTCATAAGTATGAGCACCATTAAATCTAAGCCTAGAATGATCCTGAGGACTCTTTCCCTTGGAAAGAATTTCATCAAGCTGAGATGTTCCTGAATTCATCATCTTGATGTTCTTCCTTAGCCGATGAAGTTCACTGATCTATTCCTGCATACTGTTCTTGACAGTCAAAAGCTCAGATTGAAGCTTTTCATTTTCAGCAACAAGAGAATCACGTTCTTAAATGAGTTGATCATTCTGCTTAATCTGATCTTCATTTAATTGAACCACTATTTTCCACCCAGAATGCAATTTATTGAAGGACTCAGTAAAAGTTTCTTCAAAGAAATCTTCGTCATCATTGTATTCATCCATCTCACCAAAATAAGCATAAAAAACAGATTAACGAACCCAAGATCACACTAATGAAACTGGTGGCCCGCTCTGATACCAATTGAAAAAACGTAATCCATGTTTTTAATGCGACTATAGTTTACTGCTTACAGATGTTCTACAATATGTGTCGAATAGATGCAAGAACAGATAAATCAAAGCAGTAAAGGCACGTACGAGATTGATAACCGAGTTCGGTTAAGCAACTTACTCTGGGGGATCTTTGCCCAAAATTGAAGATTCGACTGTTACTCCTTCGTGTAGTGTATTAGGGTTTTTACGCATACAGAACTCCCTCCTTATGTCGTCCGTTCTTCTCCACCAACTCTTTCGCTAGCCAAAAGCTGTAAGATCCCCTTATAACCTAACACTAGACTCCCTCTAGCTACCCAAGAATTCAACTTACAATCTCTCCTGCGTACAAAACAGAATGAAAATCCTCTCACGTGTTTTACTCGAAAACACTCAAAACTAGTCTATATTGTTGAACTGTTTAATTAATAACTACTAGTTACAATGACAACAAACAAACTGACTCTCAAACAATCTATCAAGAGAATCTAAATAACTCAATTTGGCCTTCATATAGTCATCACTTCAGCTTGGCATCGATCTCCTTTTTCCACCAACTAAGTAAGTGAATGAATGGTTTGTGATCTTCCCAAACATGTGTAGATACTTTCCATGTGTAGTAGGGTTAATTCAGCACAGAATCTACACCACAAGGCAGTAAAACGAATATATCCTGACCTTCTAAACTGGTTCGGCGCAAGATCTTTCCAACATGGAAACTGCCATATATAGAGTGCCCCTGGTTCTGTCTGGGATATACTCTGGAACCGTTCACCAACTGATCTTCTTTTCTTGCACAGCGAAAAAAAAATCTTTGTAGGACATACCCAGGCACACATTGTCGAACATAAATCGCCAAAACAAACTTAGTGCTACAAAATGGCACTTACAATCTCCCCCTTTGGCGTTTATGGTAGACAATAATCAATGATCTGCACAACTTATGGAAAAACTATAGATCAAACATATATAAAAAAAATGATATCAAAACTGCCTGGCACAGTTACTAGAACTCCCTCTGAAACAATACTGGGAACTTCACACAATCTGCGAACACAACCCCTGTCTTCGCAGTTCTTCATGTCTTCTCCCCTTCACTTCTTACGTCTTCTCCCCTTTAGTGGCTGCCATAAATGACAAAGCTCGGACAGGAGGTGCAGTGGGAGGCACACCAACATTTTCAGATGCAGCAGCAGCTTGGGAAACAGCATCAGCAGCAGAAGTAGCTGGAATCAGCTGAGAAACGGTGTCAGCCATAGGACGTCAGGAACAGTCTCGGGCAAAGCAGTTGGAATGGAAAGTTCAACTGCAAAGCATTGTCAAAGCAGTCTGGGACTGTTAGATCTTTTGTTCCAGACGTCTGTCCTTGACGGAATTTGTCATAAGTATAACCACCATTAAATCTAAGCCTAGAATGATCCTGAGGACTCTTTCCCTTGGAAAGAATTTCACCAAGCTGAGATGTTCCTGAATTCATCATCTTGATGTTCTTCCTTAGCCGATGAAGTTCACTGATCTATTCCTGCATACTGTTCTTGACAGTCAAAAGCTCAGATTGAAGCTTTTCATTTTCAGCAACAAGAGAATCACGTTCTTAAATGAGTTGATCATTCTGCTTAATCTGATCTTCATTTAATTGAACCACCATTTTCCACCCAGAATGCAATTTATTGAAGGACTCAGTAAAAGTTTCTTCAAAGAAATCTTCGTCATCGTTGTATTCATCCATCTCACCAAAATAAGCATAAAAAACAGATTAACGAACCCAAGATCACACTAATGAAACTGGTGGCCCACTCTGATACCAATTGAAAAAACGTAATCCATGTTTTTAATGCGACTATAGTTTACTGCTTACAGATGTTCTACAATATGTGTCGAATAGATGCAAGAACAGATAAATCAAAGCAGTAAAGGCACGTACGAGATTGATAACTGAGTTCGGTTAAGCAACCTACTCTGGGGGGACTTTGCCCAAACTTGAAGATTCGACTGTTACTCCTTCGTGTAGTGTATTAGGGTTTTTACGCATACAGAACTCCCTCCTTATGTCGTCCGTTCTTCTCCACGAACTCTTTCGCTAGCCAAAAGTTGTAAGATCCCCTTATAACCTAACACTAAACTCACTCTAGCTACCCAAGACTTCAACTTACAATCTCTCTTGCGTACAAAACAGAATGAAAAATCCTCTCAAGTGTTTTACTCGAAAACACTCAAAACTAGTCTATAACGTTGAACTGTTTAATTAATAACTACTAGTTACAATGACAACAAACAAACTGACTCTCAAACAATCTATCAAGAGAATCTAAATAATATATGAGTGGTACCGATTGCTCCTCAATTCGGCCTTCATATAGTCGTCACTTCAGCTTGGTGTCGATCTCCTTCTTCCACCAACTAAGTAAGTGAATGAATGGTTTGTGATCTTCCCAAACGTGTGTAGATACTTTCCATGTGTAGTAGGGTTAATTCAGCACGGAATCTACACCACAAGACAGTAAAACGAATATATCCTGACCTTCCAAACTGGTTCGGCGCAAGATCTTTCCAACATGGAAACTGCCATATATAGAGTGCCCCTGGTTCTGTCTGGGACATACTCTGGAACCATTCACTAACTGTTCTTCTTTTCTTGTACAGTGAAAAAAAAAATCATCGTGGGACATACCCAGGCACACATTATCGAACATAAATCGCCAAAACAAACTTAGTGCTACAAAATGGCACTAACAATCTCCCCCTTTGGCGTTTATGGTAGATAATAATCAATGATCTGTACAACTTATGGAAAAACCATAGATCAAACATTTATAAAAAAAATGATATCAAAACAGTGTGGCACAGTTACTGGAACTCCCCCTGAAACAATGCTGGGAACTTCACACAATCTGCGAACACAACCCCTGTCTTCGTAGTTCTTCATGTCTTCTCCCCTTCACTTCTTAAGTCTTCTCCCCCTTAGTGGCTGCCATAAATGACAAAGCTCGGACAGGAGGTGCAGTGGGAGGCACACCAACATTTTCAGCTGCAGCAGCAGCTTGGGAAACAGCATCAGCAGCAGAAGTAGCTGGAATCAGCTGAGAAACGGTGTCAGCCACAGGACGTCAGGAACAGTCTCGGGCAAAGCAGTTGGAATGGAAAGTTTAACTGCAAAGGATTGTCAAAGCAGTCAGGGACTGTTAGATCTTTTGCTCCAGACGTCTGTCCTTGACGGAATTTGTCATAAGTATGACCACCATTAAATCTAAGCCCGGAATGATCCTGAGGACTCTTTCCCTTAGAAAGAATTTCATGAAGCTGAGATGTTCCTGAATTCATCATCTTGATGTTCTTCCTTAGCTGATGAAGTTCTCTGATCTATTCCTGCATACTGTTCTTGACAGTCAAAGGCTCAGATTGAAGCTTTTCATTTTCAACAACAAGAGAATCACGTTCTTGAATGAGTTGATCATTCTGCTTAATCAGATCTTCATTTAATTGAACCACCATTTTCCACCCAGAATGCAATTTATTGAAGGACTCAGCAAAAGTTTCTTCAAAGAAATCTTCATCATCGTTGTATTCATCCATCTCACCAAAATAAGCATAAAAAACAGATTAACGAACCCAAGATCACACTAATGAAACTGGTGGCCCACTCTGATACCAATTGAAAAAACATAATCCATGTTTTTAATGCGACTATAGTTTACTGCTAACAAATGTTCTACAATATGTGTCGGATAGATGCAAGAACATATAAATCAAAGCAGTAAAGGCACGTACGAGATTGAGAACCGAGTTCGGTTAACCAACCTACTCTGGGGGGACTTTGCCCAAACTTGAAGATTCGACTGTTACTCCTTCGTGTAGTGTATTAGGGTTTTTACGCATACAGAACTCCCTCCTTATGTCGTCCGTTTTTCTCCACGAACTCTTTCGCTAGCCAAAAGCTGTAAGATCCCCTTACAACCTAACACTAAACTCCCTCTAGCTACCCAAGACTTTAAATTACAATCTCTCTTGCGTACAAAACAGAATGAAAATCCTCTCACGTGTTTTACTCAAAAACACTCAAAACTAGTCTATAACGTTGAACTGTTAATTAATAACTACTAGTTACAATGACAACAAACAAACTGACTCTCAAACAATCTATCAAGAGAATCTAAATAATATATGAGTGGTACCGATTGCTCCTCAATTCGGCCTTCATATAGTCGTCACTTCAGATTGGCGTCGATCTCCTTCTTCCACCAACTAAGTAAGTGAATGAATGGTTTGTGATCTTCCCAAATGTGTGTAGATACTTTCCATGTCTAGTAAGGTTAATTCAACACGGAATCTACACCACAAGACAGTAAAATGAATATATCCTGACCTTCCAAACTGGTTCGGTGCAAGATCTTTCCAACATGGAAACTATCATATATAGAGTGTCCCCGGTTCTGTCTGGGACATACTCTGGAACAGTTCGCCAACTGTTCTTCTTTTCTTGCATAGTGGAAAACAAATCTTCGTGGGACATACCCAGGCACATATTGTCGAACATAAATCGCCAAAACAAACTAAGTGCTACAAAATGGCACTAACAATTACACTTCCTAACTTAAACTTAGGCATCGAAAATGTTTGAATTCATAATCCATTTATAGCATAAAATTAGAAACAAATATATAGCTTAAATTAAATTAAAAGAGAAAAAAATAGAAAATTTAGAGACTTACCGGCGGCAGAAGGCGGCGGGGAAGGGTGGGCGGAGGTGGACGGTGGCAGGCAATTATTGGGCGGAAGTTTGTTAAAGAGAGAGGGGGGATGGCGGTGGGGGCGGCAAGGAAGAACGGAACGGAAGGGAGAGGGAAATTACGGTTCAATCGGAAATTGCGGAAGAAAGGGTTGTTTGCCCGCTTATTTACAGACTGGGCGACGGAATTGGCGACGGACAATTCCATCGCCCGTTAAAATTAATTAAAAACAAAAGAAAATTCTGAAAATTGGCGACAGAAATTTCTGAAATTCCGTCGCCTGTTATGGGCGAGAATTAAAATTGTTTCGATTTTTTTAACCTTTTATTATAAAAATTAATTAATATAACAATGTATATAAAACCATATACTATTAACATTTTAATTTAATAAAATAAAAAAATAAAATTTAACATTTGCAGTTATTAATTCAATTGACATATTGTGGTTTAGAATAGTACAAAATCGTAAACACCATATACTGTTAATAATTTAATTCAACACAATAAATTTTTATAATTTAAAATATTCCACTATATACACATTAATTTAATATACTTTTAATAATTTAATTCAATGCAATAAATAATTATAATTTAAAAATTAATTCTCTTTTAATTTTTAATATAAAACCAATATATCGAGTATGTGTGTGTATATATATATATATATCATGTACATTGTCATTGTTTATCCAATTTGAATAATATATATATATATATATATATATATATCATGTAACTAATTAATTAACTAAGTTTATGGTAGTTATAATCAATAATTTATATATGTTATAACATTGTGAATTCAAATTTCAATGTAATCGATCAATTGCATCAAATACTACACAAAGCCTTAAACTCTAGTCCCTAACCCTTAATATAAACCATATACCCTAATTAAACCCTAGAAACACTTAATTCACATGCACTAGCTACACCATATAACCCTACAACCAATTGTAATATAACCTTAATCATTCGTTAATCGTTTCAATTCATATAAGTACAATTTCACGTCTAATACTTGATTTATAGATATTGTAAAAATCTTATATTTATTTATATTAAATTTTTCTTTTATGTAATTAATTAAAATTTACATATAATCTTATTAATTTTGTAAATTTAAAAATAAAATATTATATAACTTACTCCAAAAATTAGTGTTTGACTTAAAATGTAAAAAATGATTAATTAAAAAATTAAAAAAAAAAGTAATCAAAATTCAAATTAAAAATACAAAAAAAAAACAGAATAAGGCGACAGAATATTTATGTCACCATTTTATAAAATTAAATTTGAAAAAAAAAATAAGGCAACGAAATATGCCCTTCGCCTTTTTTTCCGGGAAAAAATATAATTTTTTTAAAAATAAGGAGACGGAAATGATCCGTCGCCTTATTATTCGGAAAAATAAAATAAAAAATAAAATAACGCAACAGAATCGTTCCGCCGCCTAATTTTTTGAGAATTAAAAATAATAATAAAAAAAAGCGACGGAAAATGTTCGTCACCCCATGTGGTTATGGACGTTCCGTCGCTAATTCCGTAACGACATTATTCCGTCGCCAAAAAGCTGTTTTCTTGTAGAGTGTGTGTGTGCATGGGTGGATTAAGTATCAATTGACATGCTGAATATTACTGATTTCTATCTGTGTTTCTCGATTTGCAGTCTTATGGTTGAAGGAAGCTCCGATGATTATATTGTGCCCGTATCACTCTTGCAGGCACTAAAGACTTGAGATTTGAAGTCCATAAGTCTATTATTGGATTCATGAATAGAAGGAAGAGATGATTGAGAATTGTGAATTTTTATTCGGATAGTTGGAATGTTGTGATTTGTTTTGGATATTTCATAGACTTGAACAACTTTTGGAGCGTTTTCCTTTAGTGGCTGGTGACTTATTATATGTTGGGATTTGGCTATGTCAATATGCTGTTTAAACATGAAATTTTTATCTTTGGAGATAATTATATGGGCTAAGTACTTTGGTTGGTTTATATGTGGTTTTTGGATTGGGAGTATTTATTGGAATTAATGAAATGACGGTTTGTATCATTGTATTTTAAATTTTATATTATTTAAGATGTTATTTTGTTGAATAAATTTCTTATAAAATATTTGCTGTCTTTATTACTGAACAACAGTAATTGCTTCAAAATTAGTTTGAAGTATGCCTATTCAAGAACATCCATAGCCTGCACTTAAGGAATAACATATTTGTTTTCAGAAATAATATTAGTATCATTTGTTAAGCTATATAGTTTCAGATGTTCAAAAAAAAAAGTAACTATATATAGGTTCTGGAAAAGTATCATTCATTTTGGCCTAAAGGTATTAGTTGACATACAAAAACATATCATATAAGAAACAAATGTAATTTCAGTTTAAGAATCATAAGAACGTATCATGTTCCACCTAATGAGTAGATGTTTATTTCGATATTGAAAAACTTAAAGAAAAAAAAAATTCATAAATGAATGTGTAAGAAATGAAATTACATCATAATACTATTCCAAAATCATAAAATTCCAACATAATAAATTTCCATCAACATTTTGGTTCAAATACAACTCTTAAAATATCCCAAAATAAATTTAAAAAATGAAGAATCTTCAATCCAAGAATCTGCAAAGGAAATTTAATATATGAGTTGGAAAAATAGAAAATGTATCATTCATTTAGCATAAAAGTATCAATTATATTGAAAACATGTATCAACCTGATATACATTTAAAAAAATGAAGGTTGTGAGTTTTAGAGCGAAATTCATTCAACTGAGTTAAGTTTGTTGCACTATTGCTTTTCTTTTTTCTGTCTTTCTCAAGTTGCCCCTTAATTTTGAGGATGTATCACCGAATGCTGTATAGCCAAAGATGCCACAGAGAATTTTGAAAACATATGCTAATATTGCACATATAAGCGTTGCTTTCTTCATCTTGTATTGTGATGGTAGAGATTCGATTCAATTCTGTTATTAAGTAATCATATATTCCCCTTTGCCTTAAAAAGCCTCTTAGTCATTTAAGTAATCATATGTGGTTAATCTGCGGCCAAAAAAAAATTCATAAATGAATGTGTAAGAAATGAAATTACATCATAATACTATTCCAAAATCATAAAATTCCAACATAATAAATTTCCATCAACATTTTGGTTCAAATACAACTCTTAAAATATCCCAAAATAAATTTAAAAAATGAAGAATCTTCAATCCAAGAATCTGCAAAGGAAATTTAATATATGAGTTGGAAAAATAGAAAATGTATCATTCATTTAGCATAAAAGTATCAATTATATTGAAAACATGTATCAACCTGATATACATTTAAAAAAATGAAGGTTGTGAGTTTTAGAGCGAAATTCATTCAACTGAGTTAAGTTTGTTGCACTATTGCTTTTCTTTTTTCTGTCTTTCTCAAGTTGCCCCTTAATTCTGAGGATGTATCACCGAATGCTGTATAGCCAAAGATGCCACAGAGAATTTTGAAAACATATGCTAATATTGCACATATAAGCGTTGCTTTCTTCATCTTGTATTGTGATGGTAGAGATTCGATTCAATTCTGTTATTAAGTAATCATATATTCCCCTTTGCCTTAAAAAGCCTCTTAGTCATTTAAGTAATCATATGTGGTTAATCTGCAGCCAAAACGTTTAACTTTTATGTGAAGTGTCACCTAGAATATGTTGTGTGCAATGTGTCTTTATATTTGGTGTATATATCAAGAAATCATTAATTAGTAATCTAACAAGAAATTCATCTGTTTCAACTACGAATTATGATGTAAGAAAATGAAGACACCGTTAGTTTCATTGAACTAATGGAAGCTCTATGAAGAAGGCCACGATGAGAATAATGCAAATCTCATCTTGGCTTTAAATAAATAGTTGAGGAACGAAACAAAGAAAATAAAAGAATAGACCCTACTTTCGAGTTTCGAGAAATTGTCATTGTTTCAACTACAAACACATGTAACATTACTAAAAGTTTCAACCCGAAACCTAAATCAATGCAAATGGAGAAACCTAACAAGGAATTCAAATTCAAGAGAAAGGTCCACACTTTCCTATTTAGAAACTCCCCCTTCTTTTCATCTAAGAACTTAGCCTCCAATGCTAAGAGTTTACAACCCAAAATCTAAACCAAAACAATTAATCAAGATCATGGTAAAAATAATCTTACACCACAAATCAAACAATATAATATTATGCATTTGAATATGTAAGAGTTTGATGATCATTAGCAAAAATTGTATTTGAATATCAATGAGATTGAGCGTACAAGAATATGAAAATGCTATAGCCCTAAGAGCTTGGAAACTTGTCCAAATCTTTTGTGTTTCAGTCACTATAAGCCAACTCTTACCCTTGTGAGACTTCCCCTGATTTCTCCATTCTCTTTAGTGACAAATTTGGGATTTGTGAAAGAACTATTTGCAGAACATTAAATCCAATCATAAAAGGATTGCTAGAAATTTCGCAAGAATTGTTGTGCCCTTTTGAGTGGAAGCAATTAAACCTCACAATATCCATGTTCCAAGGATTTTAAGATAAGATCAACATCAAAAACACACATTCAAACACTAAAACTAGTGTAACAACACAACATATGCAATAATCTCAAACACACACAAGTCAACTGACATCATGCTTGTAGATGATGCAATGGTGTAACCAATAGCAGTTCCAAAAAAGCACTGAACTGCCTCACACAGATTAACCTGAAATTCAACTTAGATTCAAGAAGGAAAAAAAAGCTACCAGTTTCAATCAGACTTATATTTCACAATATAACATTTCAAGAAACAAACCTAGATTGGCCCTAATAGCATCCATATAAGAGTAGTTATTTTTTCCACTGTCCGGATCATCATCTCAAAATTATCGATTATGATCAGAGCTTCCATATTATCTTGCATGTTCTTGTCAATTTCATTCATTATAAGCAATAGCTTCTACAATTCCAATTCTTCAATTTCGCATAAAAATCCCCTATTTTTTTAACATGCAAGTGTTGAAATACATAAAATTAATTTGAGAACTCAAATCTACATAATTAAAAAGATTTGATTAAATTTTTGAAAGTCACCTTCAAATATATCGAGCTGGAGCAAAATGAATTGAAATCAGATTTGTTTGATTTGAATCTTGCATTTTGGTTGCAATACGTCGACGATGTTGCCGCCCTTTCATCGACGGACGGTGGTCGCGAGCTTCGGGTGCGGTGGGGATGGAGATGAATAGGAGTGGATTTTGTGAGATGTGGGTTCGGATT
This sequence comes from Perilla frutescens, assembly GCA_026008535.1. NCBI lineage: Eukaryota > Viridiplantae > Streptophyta > Magnoliopsida > Lamiales > Lamiaceae > Perilla > Perilla frutescens. The sequence goes on along the minus strand of BRKX01000010.1, from coordinate 42,977,757 downwards.
CTTCATTTCTGTTTTTCCGTTTTACTTTTTTTTAACTTGGGCTGATTTTCAGATTGGGCAGGCTCCGGGCAAATGTGCCGACCTGTCTGATGGGCCGACTCATCAGTCTTCTGCACTGAAGACCAGCCCTTATAATATTTTATGGCATAGATTTAAAAGTTAATCAAAAATATGACATTTAATGGAATTTATTATCTAAATGATACGGAAACAATGAAAGTGAATGTGATAAATAATAATTTTTTATTCTTCTTCAATCTTTAAAATTAAAAGTTAAGATGATAATTGTTTAATTAAAAGAAAATTATATATACGTAAATTATGAGATATTAGAATAATGTAATGTAATAATATATTTTAGTAAATTTATCACAAAATGTATAGCTAATTTACTTTATTACTGAAATGATAATTAAAGAACAAAAAAGAAGACATGATAAAAGTATGTGTTATGTATCATGTCGAACTTAAAGTATACTGAACAAAGATGTGCTAACCTTTAGATATATCGAACAAAGATATATCGTAACAGTATGATTTTTGTCATACCGTAAGTTAAAGGCTACCGAACTGCCACGTGGACCCGCGACCAATAGGATTACCCGCGACTGTGGTCGCGGGTTTTCTTCTGTGACACCCCTTCTCTGTCATGAGTGGGCAGAAAGTGCCCCTTGGTGGACCCGCGACAGACCTGGTCGCGGGCGAGGTCACGAACGAGCCCTGAGAGTCCGATTTCGGCCTATTTTGGCCCGTTTCTTTCATTTTTCGACTGCGATACTTCCTACACTATATATATCTTCTCAAGCACGAAAATTAAGCATCAAAAATCCTACTATAACATCAAAACCACAACACACACCATATTCCTCCCCTAAAGACAGAGATTGAAGAGCAAGAGAAAAAAGTTGAAAATCAAGATTAAGATTCATCCTCCGGATTTATCATGTTCTTGTTCTTTAATTATGTTTTCTCTTGGATCGTTATTAGCTATTTATAATTATGAGTAACTAAATAGTAGTTAATTTTAAAGTACAATGGATATTTAATTATATAATTTTGATTCTTTATTATTTGTGTTCTTAGTATTGTTTGCTTGATTGATTGATCACCATGATACCATGATTTGTTATGTTAATTCATAAATCGAGAGATGAGTTTGAACTCTTGAACAAAAGAACACAGAGCACATTAATCAATAACAATCGAGAGATTTGAAGTTAATTGTGAAGATAATAAATCCCTGAAACTTTTAGGAGTTCCATGTTAGTCATTGAATGGACACATTAATTCTAGCATGTAATCTACGGTTTAAACACTTCGAGAGAAGGTTTGAATTGAGTGAGTGATTGTCCTAATATAAGTCGAGTTGTGAATAAATTATATAAATGGATTGACATTATATGGATAAATCAATGAAATCAAAAGCCTGGAATATATTTCTTTCCCTCTTAAAAAAATTATAACTTATTTTGTTGTATTTTAGTGATAGTGCAGTTGTATTAATAAGCACTAAAATACTCACATCAACAACTAATACCCATTATTACTCACCTATATATATATATATATATTTTACTCACACACCCGACCTGTGGTATTGAGGAGATTCGAACCCGTAACCTTTGGTCTCCAAGCAACCTCACTCCACCACTAGGCCATCCCCACTGGGACACACACACACACACACACTCACACATATATATAGGGGTGGGGTTATATAAAAATAACCCCTTCTATGAGAAATGAGAACACATCTCACACCACACATCCATAAAAAATCAAAGGTCCAGATTTGATGAAAAAGGCGGTGGCAATTCTGTAATATCTGAAAAGTTTTTCGCGCGGGGGTATTAACGTAATTTGGTAATTCTTATAAAAATCACGGAGGATTTGATAACAGATCGTTATGCTAACGAAGTATTATCATCATGCTAACGAAGCATCATAATGATGCTAATTAAAGTTTTCAAATATTCTTAGCGAAAAAATATTCTAAAAATTAGTTATAAACCTAATTTGATTTAATAAACCCTAATTAAATGGAAAAAATCATAATTGGATGAAATAAACATAATTAGATGAAATAAACATTGATTGGATGTGGTAAACCCTAAATGAGTTGGCACAAATCATAATAATAATATATTTGTACTACGTTAGCATTATGGTTTTGCTTTATCAGCATTGCGAATACACTATGTTAGCATATGACAATACTTTGTCAACATACGTTATAAACCATAATTGGATGGGATAAACCATAATAATCAATTAAGAACTATAAACAAGAAATCAAATTTTAAAAAAATAATGATAATTAGATGGAATAAACCATAATCGAGATTAAATAAACCATAATTGAGATTTAATAAACCCTAATAAATTTATACTACGCTAGCATTATGATAATTCTTTGTTAGCACAACGAATACATTATGTTAGCATATGACAAATGCATCGTTAGCATATGTTATCATATGTTATCATAATGCTGACGAAGAATTATTATATGCTAACGAAAGCATTTACAACCTGGGCACGCGTAAAAAATTTTCTTTTTTATTTTTCGTTCATATTTTTTATCTAAACATAGCCTTTCGACATCTTAAATGAAAGAGCATGAAGAGAGCTTTAATTTGATATATTTTTTGTGTGCTTTGGATTAAAAACGAGCAAGTTATGGTCAGTTAAAGTTTTTATTATTTTTTTTTAATTGTTGACATCATCATTTTTAATGGGTTTGGACGAAAATAACCATCTTTCCTTTATTTTTTGCCCTATTATTTACGAAATTGCCACCTTAAATCTCAACCATTGGATCATTAAATTGGATGGTGTAAAATGGGTTCTCATTTCTCACACCAACAAAGTGTTCTCATATGATCCATATCCTATATATATACATTCTTCAAAAATATATCACTTCATTTTTTCAATAGAACAATCAATCATATTTTCATTTTTTAAATGTTTTCTCTATCTTACAATTGAAATATTTACCCGAAATAAAAATAAATTTGCTTAACAAAGAGGCTCACATCTACCTTTTCCTTTGCAAATTTATTAGTGTATTTCACTTTTGACCCCTAAGAGTAGGATTCAATAACGTGTAGTCTCAATCTTTACACTTTTTTACAATAAATTATGTTCTTAACTTTTTTGTCTCAAAATTTATTTTCAATTTTTTTAGTTCCAAAAGTATCAACCCCAAAAGGCTTATAAGTGTGTGCTTAGTTTAGAAACCAAAAAAAAAAACGAAAAGGAAAATTTGGGACCATGTGCGTATAATATAAAACACACTACTATAGTTAGTAAATAGTACGGGAGGAGAGAATTATGAGATCGTCTCACAACGAGTATGAAGGGTAATTTTTTAAATGAATATGCTTATAGTTTTCCAAAATTTTGAAAATTTGAAATGATGAAATATCTAGAAAAGCTGAAAATTTGAAAAAGAAAGAGGTTACATGAGCCATTTTTTAATGTCGTGAGGGCTAACTGAGATAAATAGGATAAAGTATGGAAAGTTTCCCTGAATGTGTAGACCGCACTTCTTCCCTCTTCTTTCATCGATTGAAGTGGACTGGTAATGGACCAATGGTTTTTCGCGCTGCATTTTTACAGCAATTAAACTGTCCCACAGCTTTAAAAGAATTCACATGTTGCATGTAATTTTGTTCGTATCTTTTAACATAATTTTGAGACATCCATGGTACAGTACCCGAATTTAATCAGTGGCGGTCTGGCGGACCAAGACGAGATTGTTTTTTTTTTTAATGTGAAAAAAAAATCTACACAAATTTTACATTTAAGATCACTCAAGTGCTGTATCCAAAATTTAGGTATAAATTAATGCCACATCACTGTCACATCAAAAATTATTAAATTCAGTAAATTACTATCCAAATCACTCAAGCATCTAGGTATAATTGTTATCTTTTCGGGCTACACTATTATATCACTAATTTTATTTATATCTTTTTAATTTATAAATTTTATTTATGATTTTCATTATATAATTGCATTAATAATTATCATAATAAAATTAATTTTTATTAGATTTATTTAATTATTAAAAATTCAAAAAAAAACAATTTTTAGTAATGACTATAATTGAAATATAAGTTGTAGTCTAATAATAATTGAAACGAAAATGAAAGGCAATAAAAAAAAATCGGTTCATGGCAATTAGATAAAAGTGAAGGGAAAAAAATTGAAAGGAAAAATAAAAAGAAAAGAGAAAGTAGAAGAAAAAATAAATTGGTAGCCCACCAAATAGAATGTTACCTGGTAGCATTAATGCTACGTGGTAACATTTTTTTAAATGTTACATGAATTCCCAAATTGAAATATTACCATTGCATTGGGTACAAATTAATGTCAGTTGAGATTTGTACCCATACATTGGACAGAACATCTCCAGTGATGTATCCAAATTTTAAGTACAAATTGATGTCTATCACTGCTACATCAAAAATTATTAATTTCACTAAATTCCTACTTAAATCACATTAATACATCTTGGTACAATTATTACTTTTTGCATCTTCTACTATTATATCAGTCATTTCATTTACATCTTTTTAATTTATTAATAATTTATTTACAATTTTCATTACATGTATATATATATTTTAATTTAATATAATATAATAAATAATTTAATCATACACAATGATCATTGTAATTACATACAAATAATTAAAAAATTATCAATTCATGGCTTTTTTCATTTCAACCGGATAAAATTACAATCATTTAATATTTTAATTAATTATTCGATTCTAGAATTTTTTCTAAAATTTACAAATATTAATAATACGAGTTAATTAAATTAAACCGCATTATAAATTAGATTGAGGTTAGAAAATGATTTTTATAGAATTTGAAAAGGGCAAAAAGAAGAAATGAGTGGCTCTTCCAAGTAAGTGGCCGAAAAAAAGGAGAGACAAAAAAAAAAAAAAAAAGGTAAAGAGAAAGGTAAAGAAGAAGAAGAAAGAAAGGAAATGGGGGCGGGAGTAAAGGTGTAGCACGGGCCCACAACTCTGCCTCACCCCATTCTCAAGTGCTAGGCACGCGCTCAATTACTTCCTTCAACGGTTTGCATGGATTTTACCCGTTCACCGAGTCGCTCGAGAATCACGCTCATTCAGTTAAAAAAAATTGCTACCATGTAGTATTATTTGTACTCATTTAATTTTTATTTTATTTTTTTGTACCAATCTTCCACTATGCAAATTTACCCATGCATTGGAGATGCTCTAAACATCATATATGCATATTTTTTACTCCTAGTGCCAGTCGGAGCTATGTTGGTGCCAAGGGGGGCCCACCTCAATTTTTTTTAAAAATTAGATTTAATATTGTAATTTAAATATTTAATTTAAAATTTTAATTAGTTTAACAAATTTTAAATTTCATGCATCATTTATATGCTACTAAGTGCCCTTATATATTTTTCATTCTCATTCTTTATTATTAACTTTATCATATGAATTTAAAAATTAATTAATATTTACTTAAAATTTACATATACTCACTTTAAATTCAAATATAATTGGTTTCTTCATATTATATTTAGTTATATGGTTGTGTATTTTTTATTTTTATTTTATTTTAATTCTCAATTTGGGTCTTTTAAAGTTAATTTTTAGTGCCTTTATGCCTTATAGTTTATTTTTTTTGATTAAATATGTTTAGTTATATGTTCTAACTATAAGAGCATTATTATGACACACAAACAATTTTAAATGAGAAATTTTTTATTTGGGTTCGTAACTAATTGAAAGTTATTAAAATATGATGTACAATGATATAATTTTGTTAACCAATTGATTTCTTAATGTTAAAATATAATTAAAAATATATTAATTTTTATCAAAAATATTATACATTAACTTATTATTATTTTTTAGGGTGTATGTTATTATAAGTTGGCCCCCCCGAATAAAAATCTTGGCTCCGCCACTGCCTAGTGCTACTATTTTATTCACTCACATTCTTTATTTCTACCTTTATCGGAAATTCATAAAAGTTTATCAAGATTATGGATAGCAAAGGATAATAGATCACATAGGGTGCTAGTAAAAATTATTTACGATGAATAGAAAAATTATCCACTTACTGGTATAAGTAAGGATAAGTAACCATAATTATTTTTTCGGGGATGGGTACCTCCCACCTCATACCCACATATATATAATTATGAAAATAATTATATTATTATTATTATTATTATTATTATTATTATTGGTGGTGGTGGTGGTAGTGGTGGCGGCGGTGAATATTGTACGTATTGTAATATTATATTTTTTTAAATTTTGTAGTATTATTATGCTTGTAACTTTTTATATAATGACCAATTGTCACGAAGGGTCTTTCTATTTTATTTTAGATGAATTAACATTTTTGTTTTAATAAATATTTTTAAATTTATAAACTATTGAATTTTATTTTTGAATTATTTAGTTCAAAAAATTTTGATTAGTAAACTAAATACTGATAAAATAGTTCATGACAATATATATATATATAGAAAATATGACATTTGGTATTATTTGTAAGATAATCATATAGAACTAAAATTATAATTGCACACAAATAAAAATTGAACAACATAAAATATTAAACTATCACTTTGTTATTTATTCATAGATCGCAAACTTGATTAAACATACATAAATAAATCCTTATAAAAAAATTATATCTTACATAAAATATGTTAGGAAAATTGTTGGGAAAATCCCAACTGATGGTTTTGATGAAATGTTAAAACATGTGTGGTGATTTTATGAAAAACTGCAAGTTATGAAAAGCTGGAAAACATGGATAATGACCAAGTAAGACTTCAAGTTGAAATAAGAGACAACTATTTTGAAGCATGATTAACCAACTTACAGGATGGCCCTAATCAGACCAGTCAAAGTTAACTCATCAAGCTTGAGAAAAGCTATAAAGGGGGAAGAGAACTTTGCAGACTGGTAGGCATCCATAGATGAGTAATCATCAGTCTTAGCAGAGAGCCAAAACAGACTGATGAGAATAGAGCCAGCTTGAAAGCTGAAACTGAACTGATCACAAGATCAGTCAGTTACAAAGAGCTGACCCTAAACTGATCAAATATCAATTTGCTGAGAGAAAAATCTCTAAAAGTATTGAGCCAATACTATACTGATATATGATCAGTTCAGGGAGAAAAGAAAAGCCCAATCAAGTAGCCAACTGATAAGTCTAGAACTGAAAACTTTTCTTTTGAAGCCAAGCTGCCAAGTTAGCTTAACTGGACTATATCAGGACTGAAGCTCAAGGCAACTAAGGATCTGCCAGCTGGAGAATCTCAGAGCTGAAAGTCGAGATAGCTGAAAGCCTATCAGCTGAATGTCCAAAACTTATAGCCGAATCACCTGCTCTCTCTGACAATGCAGTCAATGAAGATCTTAACAGGAAATCTTTATAAGATCCTGATGATCTTAGAGCAGAAGACATTAAAGTCAAATGGCTAGTTCATTAAAAGCTTCAAACGGCTACAGGCATTAAAACGCTGCCGGTGAATTCTGAATATTCACCAATCACAACAGTCAAAAGATCACTCATCTATTTAAAGAGAGTGAACTTAATTTAAAAAAAAAAAATGAGAGACTTTCACCAATCTAACTTTTGCTATCTTGCAGATCTTGAGCTCTTCTTTCTCCCTCCCTACAGCTCAAAGCTTAAACTTCTTAAGTGCGAAAAGTCCCAAATGAGAAGGTGTGCTTCAAATCCAAAGCAAGCTGCTAAAGCTGACGCAGAATTCCAGCAAGAGCAAAGCTTCTTAGTTAAGTTCCTCAAAGATCAACTACCTAGCTCAGACGCAGACGCGCAAATGAGCATTTCAGTTGATACCAGTTTCAGGACTGTACTCTTGAAGATCGAGCGAGATCTAAAATCGTGTAAAGACGGGCAATAGCACCTAAATTCTTAGCGAGCAGTTGGGACCGGTAAGTGTGAGCTGTCGACCCAGAAACCGGCTGAGGAGGAGCGTGTACCGATGGGTCCGTTCTTCCGGGACAACAATAGTTGGAAAGGAGGCAATGCTCGGGTTGAAGGGTGCCGTTTTCAGGTCCAACAGAAATTTTTCACTGTGTAACTATAATAAAGAAACTTTACACTTGCATAGTGGATTACCCTTCTGCGGAAAGAAGAGAGGACGTAGAAGCAGAAAGCTTTGAACCTCTATAAAGTCTTGTGTGTGCTGTTCATATTGCTTTCAGCCTTGCATGTTCTTAAACTGCACACTTTCACACTCACAGACTGCACTGACGAGCTCTAGCTAAGTCTTCAAAGCAATCAGTCATAACTGATCAGCTCACCAACTAAGCTTTAGTCAGGTCGTCTCAACTAATCAAGAAGCACATAAAATATCGAAAGCGAGTCAGGGCCCTATCTATTCCACATTTATTTAAAGTTTTGAAAATCAGTTTATTCACCCCCCTCTAAATTGACATAGACTCGCACAGGGACCAACAAAATATCTATAAAAATAATTTTGTCTAAAGTATAAAAATATATAAATATAAATATTTTGAAAGAATTATAGGAAAAAATGATTAAATTTGTCGAATAGCTAGATATTAATATTTTTCTATTTACTAAGAAGATATTCATATGTACATAAAATATTTATTTATTATGTATGTACACATATATCTATATATATATATATTACTTAGAAATTATCCAAATTTTTTTAAAAAACAAACTGAAGTATGAATGATAATATATATTTTAGTCTTTTTTTATTTGAAAAATCAAACAATTATCATACTCCATCATCTATATAAATTACATTTTCATAATTAATATATTTTTTCACATTGGAATCATATATCAGTATGTCTAAAGTATATACTTAAAATATAGTTATATTTTAACTGTGAATTTGTTATTATTTTTATAACTTATAAATACATTTTAAATTTATTAAGTATTATAAATTATAAATATTCTTCATGTATCGCATGAAAAAAATTAGTTAGTTAAAATGCAGATAATGATTATGGGTATGGATAGTTAGATACCCAAATATTACGAGGATGAACATAAAAGCTGATACCCAAATGGGTATTTAATTATGTGTATCTTTTTAAAATGCGGGGTATAGAAATGAGTATTGTAGTACTCTACCAATTTTCATCCCTAATCAAGATTCTTGAATTTTACATGTACTTTACTTTAATTAAATTCAAATATGCCTGTATTTTCTCGTTTCTTTAAAAAATCATCTTAGTCCTATCTTTTTGTGTTTTTTATTTATAGTTTACTCCAATTCTCAATTTTCAATTTTGATATTTAAAGTAAAACTCTATGTATTTATAACTCATAATTTAATTTTGAATTTAGAATTGGACTACTAGGGTATGCAAAACGGCAAAACCTATTATAAATGACTCATGTGCGATACATAAATAACTATTATTTATTATGATTATTTTTGAATTCTATGTATTGTGTTTAACTTTTAAAAATTAATAAAATGATATACACATGCGTTAGTTAATTAGATAAAAAGATCAATTTTGTGTAGTTATAAGAAACAAAAAATAAAATTAAATTTTAGGAACTAAATAAAAATCCATGTTAGAAAGATTGAACTGGAATATTTCAAACATCACAATTTTATAAATAGCCATGTATAATTATCCACGATTAAAGACATTTGATTTTTTTGAATATAGGACAAGTATAAAATATATAATTATTTAATCATTATAAATGATGAAATTGAAAAAGAAAAATAAATTATTATTATTATTATTATTATCATAGTGCAACACAAGTGAAAACTATTTTTTTAGGCGATAAATGTAGAGTACTACAAATCATCCATATATGCATAAAAAATAAAATAAAATTTTACAAATCTCAAAATTTCAAGTAAAAAATAATAAATAAGATTGCAAAAAATTATTAAACGCAACGGTTGTAATCTAAACCGTCGTGGAAAATGCAAAAAAAAAAACAACGACAAAGAAGCAGAAAATTTACAACAATAAATGTCACTACTGAGTTTAACTCAAAACAGTACACGATTTTACCTTAATATATGTATAGATAGATGGATAGATAAATATGTTTCATGGTTATGCCACTACCTGTGATGGTACACCTCGAAAACTAACTTCTACAATGTGTTGGAAAATTGGATTTATTAAATTGAGTTTTGACTCATTTTATCCGATTTTTCGTGACCGGAATATTTAATTTTGGAGGAATTAAATACCATAAATGTAGAGTACTACATTTATCCTCAGATATTGTCTAGTTCGCCAGAGCCTTACCGGACTTGTGGTGCTACTACCAGAAGGATGAAAAGCCATTTTATCTTTGAGAGATGAATCACCAGACCATGAGCACTAGCCGGGGCGTAATTTGTCTTGCGGAGAGAGATCCCCTCGACTCGGCTTGCCGGAATCTGCACTCGGGTTCCAGTTTATTTAATTGTTTCAATTCAGTTTATTGTAATCTTTCACCTCCTTCTGTTCCTATTGTACTTCAGTTGTAACCAATTCCAGAAGTGTAAAGTCATTTACTAACAATCGTAAGACAAATTAAAAACTAAAAAAAATAACTACCTTTGCTGCAATGGTGTCATCATCCACTCCCGTTGCTGCAAGAACCATTCCCCATGGACAAGCTGAGAAGCCGGAGAAGTTCTCCGGATTGGACTTCAAGAGATGGCTTTAGAAAATGCTCTTCTACCTAACCACATTGGGAGTTGCTGGCTACATCAAAGAAAATGCTCCAGTGGTCGAGGAAAATAAGCCGGACGTTAAGAAATGAACGGCGTATGATCAATGGATCAATGACGATTTTCTTTGTAAAAATTACATTCTGAATGGCTTAGTAGATAGTCTTTATTTTGTATACGGAAATGTAACTAGTGCTAGGGAACTATGAGAAGCATTAGAAAAGAAGTACGAAACGGAGGATGCCGGAACTAAGAAGTTCATCATGGCAAAATTCCTCGATTATAAAATGGTGGACACCCGATCAGTGATGGATCAAGTACAAGAGCTTCAGCTCATTATGCACGATGTTCATGCTGAAGGGATGGTCCTTCCCGACACTTTCACCGTTACTGCGGTGATTGAGAAGTTGCCACCATGTTCGAAGGACTTCAAGAGCTATCTTAAGCACAAACGAAAGGAGATGACTCTTGAAGACCTTGTGGTTAAGCTTCGAATTGAAGCCGATAACCGAAAGGTGGATCCGAGACCAAGAGTCCCGATCGAGGCCAATGCTAATTTGATGGAACGTGGTGGACCATCAAATAGCAACAAATAGAAGCATCCGGGTTAAGTTGATAAAGGGAAGAAGCCAATGATGAAGTTCAACGGCAACTGCTTCAATTGTGACAAGCCGGGGCATATGTCTAAACATTGCACACCTCCAAAGAAGAAGCGTACCAATTATGGTGCGCACTTGGCAGAACATAACAACAAAGGCAAAGTCAAGGCCCATCAAGATGATTGGAATGATGATGATTTGGCTACCGTTGTGTTTGAAGCCAACCACGTGGACAACCCGAGATAATGGTTCGTCGACACCGGGGTTACTTGTCATGTTTGCTCGGACAAAGGCTCGTTTGCTACCTACAAAGATGTTGAAGGTAGAAAGTTGCACATGGGGAACCAAGCCTTGTCTGAAGTAGCTGGTGTGGGCAACATGGTTTTGAAGCTGACTTCAGGCCAATAGCTAACTTTAAAGGATGTGCTGCATGTTCTGGACATCCGCAAGAATCTGGTTTCGGGTTCACTGTTAGTCAATCATGGTTTTATACTAGTGTTTGAGTCTGAAAAGTTTATTTTAAGCAAGTATGGAAGGTTCCTTAGTCGGGGCTATCTCGCCAATGGACTCTTCAAAATGAAAGTAATGGCCATGCGTCATGTTACCAAAGAAAATGCTAATAAAGTGAATTCTTCTGCTTACTTGCTTGTTGAGTGTTTGGATTTGGCATTGTAGATTAGGACATGTTAATCTAAATGCTATAAAACATTTAGCAAATTTAGATTTGCTAAAAGTGAACCAATTTAATACACAAAACAAATGTGAAGTTTGTGTCGAGGTAAAATTGGCTAAGTTACCATTTCATTCAGTTGAATGGAGCACTAAACCTCTAGATCTAATTCATACAAACGTGTGTGACTTAAAGTTTGTGCAAACTAGAGGCGGTAAAAAGTATTTTATTACTTTTATTGACGATTGCACAAAATACTGTTAACTTTATCTTTTAAAAAGTAAAGATAAGGTGATTGAAGCTTTTAAGAACTTCAAGAATGAAGCCGAAAATCAATTAAGCAATCGAATTAAACCAATTCAAAGTGATAGAGGTGGAGAATATGTTGCCCCGTTTGAAGAGTTATGCGCAGAGACATGTATAATTCAACAAACTACGACTCCATATTCACCATAGTCTAATGGTGTTGTTGAACACAAAAATCGAACTCTCAAAGAGATGATGAATGCTTTGTTGATAAGTTCGGGATTACCATAGAACTTGTGGGAGAAGTTGTGTTGACAGCTAACTATATCCTGAACAAGATTCCACTTAAGGGTAAGGATGTAACACCTTATGAGTTGCGGAAAGGACGCACGCCGTCTTATAAATACCTCAAAGTGTGGGGGTATTTGGCTAAAGTTGAAATGCCACTACCTAAACAAGTTAGAATCGGCCCTAAAAAGGTTGATTGTATCTTTGTTGGATATGCACTTAACAGTAGCACATATCGGTTTCTTATCAACAAATCGGATAATTCCGAGTTGACTGAAGGAACAATGATGGAGTCGAGGAATGCTATATTCTTTGAGAATGTCTATCCTTGTAAAAATAAGGATAGGGAAGAAGATAGTTCTGAGAAAAGAACTACTGAAGCTGCTACTAGTTCTGCTCCTGTGGATGAAGAACCGAGATGTAGCAAACGAGCTAGGACGGCAAAGACTTTGGGTCCGGATTTCATTACCTATATGCTAGATGATGAGCCAAAGTCGTTGAACGAAGCTCTATCTAGTCTAGATGCTGCGTTCTGGAAAGAGGCTATCAACAGTGAAATTGATTCCATCATGCAAAATCACACTTGGTAGTTAACAGATCTCCCAAGTGGGTGTAAGCCGTTAGGATGTAAGTGGATCCTAAAATGAAAGTATAAGGCAGATGGTTCTGTTGATAAGTATAAGCTCGTTTGGTTGCCAAAGGCTTTAGACAAAAAGAGGGGTATAATTTCTTCGATACCTACTCACCAGTAACAAGGATTACATCTATTCGGGTTCTTTTAGCGATTGCTGATTTGCACAATCTTAAAATTCATCAAATGGATGTAAAGACCGCGTTTCTGAATGGTGAGCTGGAGCACGAAATATACATAGAACAACCTAAAGGGTTTGTTGCACCAGGAGAGAACGAAAGGTGTGTAAACTTGTTAGATCGTTATATGGTCTTAAACAAGTACCCATTCAGTGGCACCTGAAGTTTGATAACATGATGTTATCAAATGGTTTCAAAATCAATGAGTGTGATAAATGTGTGTATATAAAGAGCAGTTCTAATGGTTATGTCATAGTCTGTCTTTATGTAGACGACATGCTAATCATGGGTAGTAGCCACCAAGTGATTATTGAAACGAAACAAATGTTGAAAGAAAATTTCAACATGAAAGATATGGGCTTAGCTGATGTGATTCTATGAATCAAGATAGTTTGGACAAGTGGTGGAATTGTCTTAACACAATCTCATTACGTTAAGAAAGTGCTTAAGAAATTCAATGCTTTTAATAGTCCGCCGGCAAAGACTCCATTGGAACTTAATGTGCACTTGAGTAAAAATCGAGGAGAATTGGTAGCTCAAGAAGAGTATGAAAGGGTCATTGGGAGTTTGATGTACATCACTAACTGCACTAGACCTGATCATGCATGTTCTGTGAATAAGTTGAGTCAGTACACGAGCAATCCAAGCAAAGAGCATTGGAAAGCTCTAGTACGAGTTCTAAGATACTTAAAGTATACTTTGAACTTCAGGCTACATTATACAGGTTTCCTCTTGTACTTGAAGGGTATGCGAATTGGATATCAGACACAAAAGACTCATTCTCGACTAGTGGATTTATTTTCACTATCGGTGATGGAGTAGTGTCATGGAAATCCATGAAACAGACTTGTATAGCCTGTTCTACCATGTAATCTAAGTTTACCGCTTTGGATAAAGCTTGTGAAGAAGCGGAATGGCTTCACAACTTTCTGAAAGATATTCCATGCTGGAAAAAACCAGTGTCGTCAGTGATGATACACTGTGTTAGTCAAGCAGCTATCGGGAGGGCACATAATGCTATATATAATGGTAAGTCTCAACATATACGTCGGAGACATAATATTGTGAGGCATATGATCTCCAGTGGAGTTGTCTTAGTTGACTATGTGAAGTCAGCAGACAATCTAGCGGATCCGCTAACCAAAGGGCTAAATCGAAATCAAATAGCTAAGTTGCTAGAGGGAATGGGTTTAAAATCCACAATCTAAGAATGCTTATAGTGGTAACCCAACCATGATGCCTGGAGATCCCAAGAACTTAGTTCAATGGGAAAACTAAGCTACAAACATTCGGTTTGGTAGCACTTGGAAACTTATAAGTGAACTGATCCCTGTGAGCAAACCAAGTGCACACCTGTCAATGTGGTGAGGATAAATCCGATGACTTTTAATGATTCCTAAACCTAATGAGGTTGAGTATGGCAGGATACTCGAAAGAGGAGATCACCTATATAAGTAAGAAGTGGGGGCCGCTTCTAAGAGATACTTATGAATTCAAGGTTGTCCATGGCCTGAAATGGACACAAAAGTGAGAACAGATAATGTTTGAGACATAGCTGTTTTCAATACTATTGTCTCGGTATACACTAAGGATGTATAGTTCAAGGTATCATGTCCATTAAACAACCGGTATGCTCGATAGTGATGGAATATGGAAGGTTCAAAGTCACAAGCTATCTATCCTATTGCAGTTGTGTTTCTAGAGAACTGGGCTGCTGTCTGCATACATGCATGCACTATTTCTACTCATGTGGGGATTGTTGGAAAATTCGATTTATTAAATTGAGTTTTCACTCATTTTATCTGATTTTTCATGACCGGGATATTTAATTTTGGAGGAAATAAATATCCAACTATTGTTCTATGTTGTGAGTAGATAATCATAGTATTTTTATTTGCTCAAATCCGATTTTCAATGAGTAATAAATAAGTGGTTGAAGTTGGTCACACGATTGGACATTTATGGTGTGTGGGATAATGTGTTTAAGACACATTAAATGATCCTACATTGATTTCTTAATCAAGTTAAGAAGTGTATTTAAATGTATTAACACTTAAGTGATGTAATTAAGTGCACAAGGATGTGGGCCATGAGCCTACACATGCACACACGCGCGCGCCCGTCCGTGCCCGAGCCGGTGCCCGGTGCCTATGCACGGCTCGTCTCGTCTCGTCCTGGTCCTCGGACTTAGATCTTAGCAATTGGACTTTTGATAGACTTTTGGCATACGTGGGCTTCCGGGGCTTAGCTATACCAGTTTTACGGTATAGAAACGGTCGGGTCGTAGGGCGGGTCGGTGGATTGGCTATCTGGATCGCCAGCATTGAAGTCGTGTAACTCCCACCTGGAGCTGATGGAGTTAGTGGGCTGGAATGTAACTCCTGTCGGGAGTCAAAGTCTGCAGCTTTCTGGACACGTATTGGGATCCGAGCCGACATGGGACATCTGTCAGGATCTGCATCTGCAGCTGCCTTGGACACGTGTTGGGATCTGAGCCGACATGGGACACCTGTCGGGATCTGCAGAAAGTAACTCTTGGAGGGCTTAATTGCAGAGTTATAACTCCTGGTAGTTACAACACCTGGTTTGAATGCCCTCAAACCCTAACTGTTGTCCCTTGCAATGGAGATGTATTTATAAATAGGACATCCTGCATTGTCCAAAATGCTACATTCTCCACAAGCTAAACATATATTGTTGCATACTTTCCTTCGAATCTCAGCTTCCCAGTTCTCGATATTGTCTAGTTCGCTGGAGCCTTGCCGGACTTATGGTGCTACTACCGAAAGGATGAAAAGCCGTTTCATCTTTGAGAGACGAATCGCCAGACCATGAGCACTAGCCGGACCGTAATTTGTCTTGCGGAGAGAGGTCCCCTCGGCTCGACTTGTCGGAATCTGCACTCGGGTTCCAGTTTATTCAATTGTTTCAATTCAGTTTATTGTAATCTTTCACCTCCTATTGTTCCTATTGTACTTCAGTTGTAACCAATTCCAGAAGTGTAACGTCGTTTACTAACACAATGTTGCTACATTAGCATTACATAAACAGTTAAAACTCACAAACTACTCTTATAAAACCATCTCCACAGGGCAAAAACTTGTGTGAAAATCATGTGTCTCACTGATTTTCCGACATATTGGAAATCGGCGCGGCACGCGGAATGTGTGAATTAACTTTAACAATCCAATAAATGAAATTAGGTAGAAATGAGTAATCATACATCAAACTAAAATGACATCGTTTTGCTCTGAAAAAATATGAAATGATATTTTGATCCGACATGTGATTAATTATTTTCACATAATTTTATTTATTAGATTGAAAATACCATACATACATCTAACGTGCCACATGAGATTTATGATACCGAAAAATCAATTGCATTCTAGATTTATGTCAATTTTGAAAAATTAATTATTATTTTATTAATGGTCCAACACCATTAACAAATATTGGGGTTGAAGTGAAATTTATCCTACAATATAACTTGAATGAATTAATTATAGGGGGCGCAAAACCAACTTCATTTTATTATTAGAGCAAAACTCCTATTAGACTTTGAAAATTAAAATTCATGAAATCAGACCCATCAGATAGGGCGGGACACGCGGGTCAACCCTGACCCGACCCGCCCCTCACCCCAAAAAAATCGTCAGAAATAGTATCATTCTGAATACTAAATAGTATCATTTCATTTCGAAGTATAAAAAGTATCATTCCGAAATATAAAAAGTATTGGGCCTGCAACTTGTCCTATACGAGTTTCTTTAATTCAAATTATAATTTATTTCATCTCAATTAATGTTTAGAGCTTAGGGGTTTGGGATTTAAGGTTTAGTGTTTTTTTAAGTTTTTTTTAGGGTTTTTTTTTTTTTTTTGTGGGGGTTAAGGTTTAGTATTTATTGGAGTGTTTTTAGGGGTTTATTTTGTATTTTTTAGGTTTTTTTTGTGTTTTTAGGGGTTTATTTTGTGTTTATTAGGGTTTTTTTGGGGACTTTTTAGGGGTTTATTTTGTGTTTTTAGGGTTTTTTTTTTTGTGGGTGTTTTTAGAGGTTTATTTTGTGTTTTTTGGGGGAGTTTTTAGGGGTTATTTTGTGTTTTTAAAGGTTTATTAATTCCATTTTAGGATATAAATTCATATTGATTTCAAATAAATTAAATCAATTCATTTGAATTTTAGGATTCACTAAATTTATTTTAGAATATAAAATTTTGGTAAGAAAACAAAAAGAAAAATAGAAAAAAAAAATTAAAAACTCAGCCCACAAAAAAAAAATGACGTGCGCGTGGACCCAACGCGCCCGTCTGATGTGTATAAGTTGTATGGGAGAGTGCCCCTTAATATTATATATTTATATATTATGAGAGGGAGTGGGAACCAACTTCATTTTATTATGAGAGAGAGAGAGAGAGGAACAAGCTGTAAACCAGCTTCATTTTTTTATTATTATTATTTTTTATTTATTTATTTTTGCTGATTGGACCTGCTGCAATGGGATGATCTAGCTGATGAATTACATGCATTTGACAATCACTCTACAAATTTAGCCATGAATTAAACTTCAGTAAATAGTATCTGATTTTTAGTATTTCTTTTTAGTTGGAAATAGGCATCCAATGAAAACAGATGCAAGTTGGTCTTCATCATATAATTATTGCACTTCTACTTATGCTTATAAATGTACATCACTAACATGCATAAGATAAAACATAGGAATCAAAACACCTCTCTCTCTCTCTCTCTGTTACGTTAACTATGCTGCTGAATAACAGCCTATTATGTTTCTACCCTGTTTTTGGGCATATCAAGAGTTTGTCATATGAAAAATTCAAGAAACCCTTTCTACGTAATTATGAAAATAAATCACAGCTAAGCAGAAGAATACATTGCCAAAGTGTTACAACAGTGGCACCAGTTACTAAGGGCGTAGGGATATTGCAATTTTTTGAAGGGAAAAATATTTTTGTTACTGGTGCGACTGGGCTTCTTGGAAAGGGTAAGTATACTCATGATTCATCTCTTCTATTGTATAAGTATGAATGTTAGTTAGATGCATAATGCAGTTTGGTTTTTGTCTGTGATTTGTCGACTATGACGGCATACTACTCACTTAATCACTTAATTGTGTAATAATAGAAGTGTGTTACTTTAAATTTCAACTAATTTTGGCATTGCTATACGCTCTTATATTATGCATGGCGTTACTTCGATTAAATTAATCAACAATGCACCAACACTATAATATAAGTAACAAATTAAAATTAACATAGCCTACATAATTTTATTTTTATAAAATTTTGTAGTTCTGGTTGAAAAGATATTAAGGTCGACGCCAGTGGGAAAAATATACGTGCTAGTGAAAGCAGATGATCGTGAAGCAGCAATGGAAAGATTGGCAAATGAAGTAAGCTAGTAATTATATATGTTTCAATTTTTTAAGTATTATTTAAAAGAATAATTTTCTAATAAATTGAAAACCATACATTATTTCTTGCTAGTTAATAAATTCAGAGCTATTTGGATGTCTTCAAGAAAAATATGGAAAATATTACCAAGAATTAATAAGGGAGAAGTTGATACCAGTTGTGGGTAATATTTGTGAGCCAAACTTAGGCATCGACATTGAATCTGCTCGAACAATGATGGAAGACATTAACGTGATTATCGAATCTGCAGCCATTACTACCTTGAATGAGAGGTTGGCTTTCTCTCTCTCTCTTCAGTCCTCTTTTTATTTTTTGCTTTTTAATTTTGTTGCATCTCATATTTCACTCTTCACTCTGTACACTTCATCAAATGTAATATTTTCAGGTTATTCAATATATTGTTATATTATTAAAAAAATGTTTGATTATCTGGTTATGCTTTAAATTAGTCCACTTTTAGGCCCAAATTCTTTAAACCCTTGAAATTCACAAAAATATAATAAAATAACATTTAATGTTAAGGCATGTTTTGTGTGCACTAGATGCAAATCAGATGGTCAATGCGTTGACCGAAAAATTTAGCAAAATCAATATCAATCTTCATGCTAAAAAATATCGCTAAAAAACCCAAAAGTATCACTTGTATCATTAAAAAGTATCGGTCAGAAAAAATAAATGAAAAAAAAAGTTGTCAAAATCGGTATGAACCGTAACACTAAAAAATATCACTCAAAATTTAAAAGTATCACTTAAATCCCTAAAAAGTATCACTTATTATAAAGATTTTTTAATTAATGTGTTGACCGGATCAATGCGTGTTGAATGTGTGTGTACATCTTATATATATGACAATTTAAGTTAATTGTTATTACTTTTGATATGTACTTTTTTGTCCCTTTTTTGCTGCTGTCCGTATAAAATTTATTTCCATTAAATTTTACAAGTCACGTGCAATAAATTTTTTATTTTTGACACGAGAATGGTGTGTAAGACATCGTACGTACTATTACACATCATCACTACTAAAACAAGTGAAACAACACATTTCTTAGTAGAAAAATCCAACCGCGCGCGAGAGTAAATGTAATTTGATTATTTTATGGATATATGTTATACATTATTTGAATTAAGAATAATTGTATCAGGTATGATTTGTTGGTTCACACCAACGTCAATGGCCCTCAAAGAACAATGTCTTTTGCTAAGTCTTGCAAAAACCTAGAGATTCTTGTCCATTTTTCCACCGGTATGTAACAATTTCTAATAAATTTCATAGATTTAACCATCAAAATTTATTTATTTATTTATTTTGAAATTCAACTATAATCAATATGAATTAATGAAATGTTTTATTTGCAGTGTATGTAAATGGAGAGAAAGAAGGAGTAGTTTTCGAAACTCCATTGATTAATGGGGAAAATAGAAGAAACGATACGAGTAGCGACAAGTCTCGTCAGCTAGAAATCGCTGACGATGAAATAACAATGGCATTGAGATCGTGCACATCTTCTACGAACTACGAAATGACAATGAATATGAAAAGGCATGGAATGGAGAGGTATATATGCCCTTTTCCTAAGCTTTAATATTTCTAAAAAATAAAATAAATAAAATATTGCAAGAATGCTCTGCACGAGAGCTCCTCTATTCCGAGTCAGTATTCCATATTTTATTCTAAAATGTCGATTGCATATGTGTATTTCAAAAAATTAAAGTTCCATTACAGTAATACACGTGGCAACAGTTCAACAACTTATTAAATTAATCGCCTTTCGTAATTATAGGGCGAGATTAAACGGATGGCACAATGCTTATCACATGACCAAAGCTATGGCAGAAATGGCTGTCGAAGAAATAAGAGAAGATATCCCAGTTCTCATCATTAGGCCTTCGGTGATAGAAAGCTGCTATAAAGAACCTATTCCCGGTTGGATACAAGGAAATAGGTGAAAATTAAAATACAATATTCATAATTTATTTTTCTTCTATTTTTAGTCTTTTGATCGAATACATCGATAACATTTTTTTTTCTTTAGGATGTATGATCCAGTAATAATTTCGTATGGAAAAGGGCAACTTCCTGCCTATCTTGGCGATCCTGATGCACCTGTGGATATTGTAAGTATGATAATTCTTTCTAACATATTCTTGCAGCACATAATAATTACTTATTACAATAGTATAAATAAAATACTTTAAAATATTATTATTAATTCTTTTTGACATTTATTCAGCTAGTTGAGTCAAATATTAAATTATTGGGATGCGCCGACGCGATAAAAACTATCATTTTTCTAGCTGTGTGCTGCCATTAATTAATGATGGATGGATAGACCTGTCAAAACGCCCACTCTCTTAAATTGTCAGTGAGCCCAGGCCGAACCCATCAGACCATTTATATTTTTTTGGCCGGACTAAACTAGTACCCTGCTGCCCTTTTAATGAGCCGGGCCTGGCTGATTAGACAATTTTTGGTTTGCACTCTACTTATCTCGACCTAAACGATTTTGTTTGGATTCAAAGTGGGAAATATATTTTTCTTTCTTATTTTTCGCTTTGGTCTATGGAAATATATACGCAACTAACTTTATTTAAAATTGATGATCAGATTCCATTGGACATTGTTGTGAATGCAACAATTGCAGCAATTGCAAAGCATGGTCAAATGCATAGATCAGAATTGGCTGTCTACCAAATTGCATCAAGTGTTGTGAACCCCTTACTGCACAAAGATTTTTTCGACTACCTTCATGAATATTTCAGTTCCGAACCATTAATAGAGTTGAAAAATTTTGCCAAAATCTGCTACCACGATAACGTTTCAAAAATCAAGTTTTTTGACAATTTCGACGATTTCTCAAATTATACACGACAAGAAATAGGTCGACGTCTTGGGATCAATGACGGAGTTGCCATCGTCGGAAAGCACAATCTGAAACTGCAGAGGCAACTTAAAGCAAACGTTACATATGCTCAGCAGTTATGCAAGCTGTATGAATTTGCTGGATTCTACAAAGCCAGGTACGTGAAATTTTCTCCAACACAAATGAAATCCTTTAGTCCATAATTTGTGTTTCATCTTCATGCATGTCTTACTAGATGGAAAATTTAAAGTGATAGTTTTGAAACAGACTCTTTTTCCATTTTACTTAAATCTTCCTTCATGGTAAAGGGATATGGATTATGGATTAGAGGATCTCATCTTGAATAAATTTTCTATAGTTTCAAATGTTCAAAAAAGTTTTTGGGAAAACTAATTAAAGAGTATTAGTAAATGTCACTTTTTCTGTATCTAAAAAAAAAAAAATTAATCAAGCTACTTGGTTTTCGTTAGATATTATATATATCAAACTTTTGTTAGACGCCCAAAAAAATAAAAACAAAAATAAATAATATTTTTGTACTTTAATAATTATTACTAATTACACTGCAGGTTTCACTCCGGAAACGTGCAAATAATGTTCTCTGAAATGTCGAAGGAAGAGCAAGTTGATTTTTCAGTTGATATAAAAAACATAGATTGGAGGAAATATTTTCAACGTGTTCACATTCCTGGTTTGAGAAAGCACGTGCTTAATGACAAGACTGTATCTGTCTAACAAAATGTTTATCTCCATCTACGAATAATCGATCCTCTCTTACATGTAATAATGTTGTACGTATTTCTTTATTATTAAATCGTTCGGATTAATTTCATAATTCCACACACAAAATGTAATATTAGTAGTGGAATGTGAAATTAATAAACTATGGTGTTGTAATATATATACTATGCATCAAATTTAGTGTCCTTTTTGTCACATGTTTAAATTTTTATTATTTTAAAAAATTATAATGAAGTGGCTGTCAAAACAATACATAAGTAATCATTTACCTTAAATCTAATTTATGAATTGATTAATAAATTAATACGAGGAAAAGTGGCAGCCACTTCTCCTTGTACCTAAAAAATATACTCCTTAAAAGGTGGACTTTATTGATAAGTTTGGACCAGTTTGGAGCAAAGGGATTTTTTTTTTTAGTGAAATGAAAATGTAAAGTATTATATGCTGTTTTCTTCGCAGACTTCATAATTAGGGTTTTAGAATTATTTTTAGTTTTTTACTTTTCAAACTTTAATTTTTAGTTATAAATGTTCATCGACTATTTCATAATTAGGTTTATTTGCAATCGCAGTTTCCATTATTAGTTAATAATTAAGTGTTAATTAGTATTGATTATTTTATAATTGTTATGATTCTGCTATTTCTTATTTTTTATGAGGATAACCTTGAAAATCACACTGAAGTGATAGATCAATACTGGTGGAATTTGAAATCAAGACTCATGGGTTCTAAATTATATCACTTCAACACTGAAAAACATCTAGTTGTATTAGTGAGGTTTGAGCTCAAAACTTCTAATTAAAGTGAGGAGGATAACCTTGAAACCACATTGAAGTGATACATTAGTATTGGTGGGATTTGAAATCAAGACTTGGATTCTAAAGTATATCACTTCATCACTAGGCAGAGTTGTTTTAAATATTTACGGGCCCTTGTGCTAATTATAAATATTGATGCCCTATTACTAAAAAAAAATTTAATTTTAATTTTAGTAGTAAATTTTTAAATATCAACATATTTCAATTATATTTTGACACAAAAAAAAATTCAAAATACTTTATTGATACTGTTCATATATCCAAATACAACCTCAAACTAATATAAATAAAGAAAGAGTATTATGTCGTCTACCTTTAGAAATAGAGAGAAAGAAAAGGGATTATATATATATATACATATATGTATATATATAGGATTTTGTTTAAATGTGTACTAGTGCTTCGTGTGAGAACTTGAAACGTTGCTTGTTTACTATGATTTTATAGTTTGCTTTATTGTATATTTTTGTGCTAATTTTTTTTTAAATATAGCTTATCTTGCTAAATTTTAATGCTAGTGTAATAAGCACCAAAATACAATAAGATAAACTATATGTAGGGAGTGGTTCTAGAGAGAATCATACCCTGTATGAGAACTAGAAATCAATCACTATCATCCAATCACCCTATATCAGTGGCCCAGATTTAAAATTTGACACAGTAGCATTATCGTAATAATGTCAAAATTCGCTGCCCTTGAATCTTACTTAGGGTAAAATCGGAAATTTTGAAAATATATGAATACTCAGAATTTAAGGTTTTAGCATTGTCATTTTCAATTTTAGCATTGTCATAACCTTCTTTTAGCATTGTCATGACTTATTTTAGCATGACTCTTTTTTAGCATTAGCATAAAAAATGTCATTGGCATTGTAAAAAATCATGAACAAACACTGTTACATGTTGTTGAATTATCAATATAGTGCAACCACTATTATCATTGCAATCTCTCATTTTTAGCATTAACATAACCCTTTTATTAGCATTGTGATAAAAATTTTATCATGGTCATTACAAACCAACAAATGTGATTTGTCATACTAGCATTATTGTTAACTGTATTTGCATCATCATATCTCATTTTAGCATTAATCATTAAATTATAAAACACAATCATGAATGGTGCGTCGTTTTACACCAAAAATAAATATCCCGATAGCAGTCGGTATGCTCTTACTGCACAGTACAGCGATGAGCGAGATCGTCTCCCAAGGGACTGGCGAGAATTACCCTAATCTTCCAATCTGCAGAAAACCAACTTTACAAGGAGTTTTGTGATTTTAAAATAAACTGAACGAAAATAATAAATAAATAGAGAAAACGGGTTTAACAGATTATAAAAAAAGCATTCCGGTTTCCAATTAACTCCACCCTAGCTTAACTAAACCGATCCTTGATGCAAAGATAATTTCAATCAACACATGCAAATCAGTTATAATTACCAAAGACACTTACTGACGCAACCTAATTTCTCCATAGTTTCTCGATAATCAGGAAGACACTTCACCAATTATTTTCCTAATCGACTGACAACCGTCAGAGACACTCTATAGATTTAATGAGCCGTCAACATTGAGCACTAGAGAAACTCGATTCCAAACCAACAGACTCTGACACAGGACCGTTGAATTAAGACTGTTATTCCCCTGGTTATGAAGAACCGTTTTACCACAAATTAAACTTAAACCACAATTACAGATGACCGGTTTAATTGGCTACTAATTAATTCCGATTTATTAAATATTCACGACTACCTAGCAATATCGAAACAATTAACGACTTGAAATACCAAAAATAACAGATGCATGTAAATAATTAAAATAGAAAAGTAATTAGATCTCAATAATTGTCTGGGGAAAAATAACGATGAAAAGGAATGAAATAAAAGAATAAAAATCTGTTGCTGCGTTTCTTTCCGCTGCGTAAATCTGGAATGGAATAATAATTCTAATATCTCTCTATATCCTTAAATATAATTGTTTACTTAAGGAAATAGAGTCCTAAACCAAATCTAACTAGGAAAGAGATAAAAATAGAGTCCAAAAGCAGTAAAATAGCATCCAATTCACGTCCAGGCCCAAAGGCTCAATAAATCCGCACACTCTAGCCCAAAATCCGCGCGCACAGGCCCAGAATCTGTCATCTCGGTACCCTTTCCAGGCAGTATGCCCATACGGCAGGCTTCCAGACTTGCTAGATTTCCTTCAATCATCTTGACTGCATAAATCTCCACAAAACTCGGCCAATTCCTTTACATTTGTGTTAATACCTGCAATCACTCACAAAACACACTTTCTTCCACAAAGGCATAATTACAAGGCCATTAACATTGAGAATTCACACCAAATAGCCCAAAATAAGTAAGTAAAAATAGCCTGATCAAATCCCCCCACACTTAGACAATGCTCGTCCTCAAGCATATCTAAACAGAAAACAGACTCAAAATAAAACTCAGAAATGACAAGTTAAGCACTGGCTGCCTCAAACTGAAAACACTTAAAGTTAGGATTACAACACAACCAACCACAATTCACTAACCCTTCTCTTGTTTCATAAAACTGTACACATGCTCTTCATTCAAGTCAAAAATATGCAAACTCAATCCTGCCTCACCAAGGTTCGCTCAATTTCTCTAAAAAAGTAAGGACAAATTTTCAACTCACACCAGTCGTGATTTGATACCTTCAAACATAGATTTGCCCATATGTCAAAATCACTACCAAGCAAGTAAGAACAATGCACAAATCAAAAGGTCTTTGAAACAGGTTGTAATGGGGCTAGGGTGCTTAGGTAGAATAATTTGGATAAGTGGCTTAAATAAGATGAAAGCATGTAAGCATATCTGAACACATTAATCAAGTTCGACTACAACTTCTCAAATATCCCACGAACTCTAAGTTAAGTGCTGGTCTTCAAAGCTATACAGGGCAACAAAATTTAACTTCAATCGGGTACAACCCTATTTCCTCCACGTCCAGTATGGGCATACGAACTATTTTTTTTCCCTTTTTTTTCTTTTCTTTTTCTTTCTGAAGCTTTGCTTCTTTCTCTTTTTTTTGTTCTTGTTCTAGGAATAGGACAGGAGTTTACATTTTTTTTTTCTTCTTTTTTTTTCTTCAATCTTCCAGCACTAACTATCTTCAAGTAAATTTCGAACTCATCTCAACACAATCCAATATAACTCACACGCTTCCAAGGGACAAGAGCAGGCCAAAACAAGCAAAGGCTGAAATATTTAGTAACTGTCAAGAAAGAAAAGATTCAGGCACAAACGAGCTCACTAAGGGGTAGTGTCGGGTATGGATAATTTATTCAGGCCAAAGTAATGGTTAATCCTACATGCCTTTATCATTTTCATGCAAAAGGAAACTCACAAGGAGTATGATCATGACAACAAGGCAAATCAGAAATTCAGCATTCAAATCCGACAAACTCAGCAAAAGAATAAAACTGAGCTTTCTATATATATATAACATACTCAAAAGGCTCAAATCTCACGTTTATAAGCTCATCAAAAGTTGATCAAGTTGCACATTTCATCTTCCAAGAACACATACGAGCATTAGCACGATTCAATCACAAGAGAATCAATCAAACAAACCAAGATAATCCATACTATAACTCTTTCTCTTTGTACATTTCAATCTCAGGCAACCAATACTCAACAAAAATAAGCAAAATACACAAGTTTTTTTTTCGATTTAGAAAAGAACCAGACACAAAAATAGCAACTTCCCCCCCCCCCCCCCACACTTAGACAACACAGTGTCCTCACTGTGCAGGGAAGAGAGCCCACAAAATGGACACAACATGAATTAAAGAAAATAAAAACAAAGGGATAGAGAGGGCAAACTAGCAATCAAGGGGAGAGACGGTCAGTAAGGGCATACAGACGACGCTGAAGTGCAGTAGCCTAACTTGGTGTGTAATGCTCAAACAACTCCATGAGCTCGGCAAGGGTAGGGGCAACACTAGAATAGGTACCTGCATGAAAAAGCTGGACTAGATTTGTGTTTTTTTTTCTTTTTTTCTTTTTTATTTTTATTTTTTTTTATCTTTTTCCCTTTGTTTTTTTTTTGCAGAACAGGTAAGCAACTAACTGAAATAAGAAAAATGAAATAAAGCAAGAAAAGCTCGGGTTGCCTCCTGAGAAACGCCCTTATTTAACGTCCGAGGCTCGACATACGAAAGGCACGATCAAGAGATAATTTCAGGGGTAGCAGATCTACCCCTGTCGAAAAGAATCGTTTCTATCCCCGCATCTTTATGCTTCTTTAAAAGCTCGACCAACCTTGCTTCTTGTCCCTTCAACTCCAGTACGGGAGCCTTCATATGAGATGGTAAAAACGGTTCAGAGTTGGTCAGTAAGGGCATACGGTCCGTCAAATTCCGAGGTGGAAATTCACTAGTGGTGTACAGCTGCATGATGACATCTTGAATCTCCTCGTCTTCATCTGTTATTGCAGAAGTTTCAGTCAGCCCACCAACGAGTATATGTTCCAACCTATCTTTTCTGAAATGATTCTCAAGAAAATCATCAACAAACGGGTCAACGATATTAATCACATACAAATCTTCAGAATCCTCAATATGCTTCATAGCTTAAATGTAACAATATCACCATCAAATTCAAAGCTAAGCATGCCTTTATCAACATCATTTTTGTTCTTGCCGTTTTCATGAATGGACGTCCTAACAGAATCAAGAATCTATATGCAGAAAAGGTGTCATCCATGTCAACAATGTAAAAGTCTACAGGAAAAATCAAATCATTAACCTTAACAAGAACATCTTCAACTACACCCTGAGGACATGCATTAGACCTATCGGCTAACTGAATGATAACACGAGTTTCTTTCATAGGACCTAATTGCAATTCTTTATACATAGACAGAGGCATAATATTGATGGATGCGCCTAAGTCTAACATGACTCTTTCAACTTGCTTATTGCCAATGATGCAAAGAATAGTGAACATACCTGGATCCCTATATTTTTGTGGTAATTTTCTTTGAATGACAGCAGAGACATTTTCACTCACTTTAATCCTCGCGTCTTTCCCATATCTCATCTTTTTAGCACACAACTTTTTCAAGAATTTGACATACCTGGGAACTTGCTTAATAGCATCAATCAAAGGCAAATTGACTTCTACCTTCTTGAACAGCTCGAGGATCTTCTTATCATCATCCTCCATCTTATTCTAAACCAACCTGGAAGGAAAATGAGCTGCAATCAGTGGGTTAGAAATTCTAGTTTCAGCTTTTACCTCAGTATGGGCAGACTCGGCAGCTGGCTGTTCTTCTTCTGCACTGGATTTGTTTTCAGTATGTGCAGTATGCCCATACTGCGGGTTCTTTTTCTTCTTAGCCTCCACGTCAGCCAACTATTTTCCACTACGAAGGGTCACAACACTAACGTTCACTTTTTGATTCAGCTCGGTTTGAGAGGGAAAGACATAGCAGGTTGTTCATTCCTTTCGCCAGATTCTTTTTTCGGCCCATCAATATGCCCTTCCGGTTCCTTTTCTTTCATCTTAGCCTCCAACTCGGCTAACTCCTCTGCACTTCTCAAAGTGACAGCGCAGACATACGCTTTTGGATTCATTTCAGTTTGGGATGGGAGTTTGCCTTGATTCGTCTGCATCTTGTTCATTTGAGTGGCAAGTTGGGTGATCTGTGTGCCCATACTCCCTAGAGCAGCTTGTATCTCTTGCTGGAAAGCTTTCTGACTCTGCGTCAGACTATTCACAAGTGCATTGCTCTGCTCCAGACACTTCATAATTTTACTCATACTGGGCACATACTTGTCTGTATGCCCATATTGACCACCCTGCGGCTGCCTCTGAGGTAAAACTCCGGGTACTTTCTGATCGGGTTGTCTCCATCCTAAATTTGGGTGATCTCTCCAGCCTGGATTGTACTATTTGAGTACGGGTTATAATTCCTCCATCTCAGGGCATCTTGCTGCGCATCACCGGACCCATAGCATGCTTGCTTAGTTGGAGAATTTTGCAAAGTAGGACAAGCATCAGTGAAATGACCATTCTCCGAGCAGACTGCAGCGGATATTTTTAGCTTGCGCCACAGCTAGACCTCGAACCAGAGAAGTCAGAGCATCGATCTTCTCATTGACACCGGAGCTCTCAACTCGCTAAATCCCCTTCACAGGTCTATACCAGTCATCGTCCTCCTCTTCATATTGTTGACCTCCAAAGACTATGTCGATGATGAGTTGTTTTGCCTCGGCCAGTGTCTTGTTGGTCAAAGATCCTCCGCTAGTAGCATCAACAATCTTCCTGTCAAAGGTTGACATACCACGGTAAAAGTAGTTAGTGAGTAATTGATATTCAGAGAAACTGTGGTCTGGACATTTGCGGCACAATTGTTGGAATCTCTCCCAGTAATCGGCCAAGCTCTCATTCTGCTTCTGTTTGATACTGCTAATCGCCATCCTCAAGTTTGCAGCTCTTGATTCAGGAAAGAACTTGCATAGGAATTGTTCCTCCAACTCATTCCAAGTGGAAATAGAGCTTGATGGGAGATTAAACAGCCACTCTCTAGCCTTGCCATGCAAAGTATGAGAAAAAGTCAGTAATCTCAAATTATCAGAAGAAAAACCTTGAGGGCGTAAAGTAGAGCAAACTAAATCAAATTCAGCTAAGTGCTTATGTGGACTTTTTCCAGGTAAATCGCCGAACTTAGGAAAAACTTGAATGAAACCAGGTCGTATCTCAGAATTATTTGCAATCGTGGGAAGCGCGATGCAAATCGGTTGATTGTTTCTATGGAGACCAAACTCCCTGATTTGAAGTTCTTGCTCGGGTACTTGATTGAGAGCCCTGTCTTCTCCAAAAAGCTGAGTGATATCAAAACACGCTGGTGCAGATGTAGATGCATTCTTAGACTCTTTTGCAATCTTCCTCAAGCTTCGTAAATGCTCTCCGATTCTGGATCTAACACTAGACTTCCTTTTTGGAAAGATCGAGTCATGCACTAAAAAAAATAAAACAAAATAAAAAGGAATAGCAAACTGAAAAATATTAGAATAATCATTGCTTAAAAACTGATCCCCGGCAACGGTGCCAAAATTTGGTGCGTCGTTTTACACCAAAAATAAATATCCCGACAGCAGTCGGTATACCCTTACTGTACAGTACAGCGATGAGCGAGATCGTCTCCCAAGGGACCAGCGAGAATTACCCTAAACTTCCAATCTGCAGAAAACCAACTTTCCAAGGAGTTTTGTGATTTTAAAATAAACTGAACGAAAATAATAAATAAATAGAAAAAACGGGTTTAACAGATTATAAAAAAAGCATTCCGGTTTTCAATTAACTCCACCCTAGCTTAACTAAACCGATCCTTGATGCAAAGATAATTTCAATCAACACATGCAAATCAGTTATAGCTACCAAAGACACTTACTGACGCAACCTAATTTCTCCATAGTTTCTCGATAATCAGGAAGACACTTTACCAATTATTTTCCTAATCGACTAACAACCGTAAGAGACACTCTATAGATTTAATGAGCCGACAGCATTGAGCAATAGAGAAACCCGATTCAAAACCAACAGACTCTGACACAGGACCGTTAAATTAAGACTGTTTTTCCCGTGGTTATGAAGAACCGTTTTACCACAAATTAAACTTAAACCACAATTACGGATGGCCGGTTTAATTGGCTACTAATTAATTCCAATTTACTAAATATTCGCGACTACCTAGCAATATCGAAACAATTAACGACTTGAAATACCGAAAATAACAGATGCATACAAATAATTAAAATAGAAAAGCAATTAGATCTCACAGTTTAGTAGGCCAGGGCTTCGTCAATTGTCACCGGAATAAAAGCGAGTCTAGCTCGAATTCATAATTAAATCAGAACTTCAATAATTGTCTGAGGAAAAATAGCGATGAAAAGGAATGAAATAAAAGAATAAAAATCTGCTGCTGCGTTTCTTTCCGCTGCGTAAATCTGGAATGGAATAATAATTCTAATATCTCTCTATATCCTTAAATATAATTGTTTACTTAAATAAATAGAGTCCTAAACCTAATCTAACTAGGAAAGAGATAAAAATAGAGTCCAAAAGCTGTAAAATAGCATCCAATTCGCGTCCAGGCCCAAAGGCTCAATAAATCCGCACACTCTAGCCCAAAATCTACGCGCACAAGCCCATAATCTGTCATCTCAGTACCCTTTCCAGGCAGTATGCCCATACGGCATGGCTTCCAGACTTGCTAGATTTCCTTCAATCATCTTAACTGCATAAATCTCCACAAAACTCGGGCAATTTCTTCACATTTGTGTTAATTACCTGCAATCACTCACAAAACACACTTTCTTCCACAAAGGCATAATTACAAGGCCATTAACATTGAGAATTCACACCATGACTACATGACTACATTATTTGTTACACTTCTTGCAGGTCCTTAAAGGTTTCTTTTTGTATTCGGCGATCGCATCTTCTTTTAATTTTCATTAAATTTTATACAACTTCCACTACCTTTAGTCTTCACAATGAAAACACCTCAACTTCACTAGGTGTAGACAACACATAAAATTCAAAAAATAATCCATATAGTTTTTGAATTTCTGAAGAACCCATGAATAAGATTCAGCATCCTCACCTGATATTAAAGCAGCCCCAAAGGTAACAAGCCTCACATGATTGTCATTTCCAGTAAAGGGTGCAAAAATAATTGAATACATGTCAACATATATATAAAAGATCACAAATCTCTGTTATTACAATATCTTTCTCATCTTAAACAAAAGATTACAAATGCTAACATTGTCACCTACCAAATATTCAGACATCAACTACCAATGCTAAAAAAGAAAATAGAAATGCTAAAACTTTAACTACCAGTGCTAAAACTTTGTATGGAAATGCTAAAATCATGGCAATCTAAATAATAAGTAGATGAACATGTTAGTCCTATATGTTGCATCAAATGACACAACATACCTAAATAACGAAAAGTTCCTTCTTGATATTGGGTCAACCCAAAACAGACATCTCAACTGATCATTCTTGTTAACTTCATAATCAAATGTAAAAGCAGAGCACAGTTCAGAATAAAATTTTGATATAAAGGGTCTATATTCCTATTCAGATTCATAAACTCTTTGTGTGTATCCAAAATAAGAGAATGTGAATGTCTTTCTTCAAATAGTCCAACAGTGTACCCATCAAAATCAATATACTTCAACCCTATCCCAGCCATACAACAAGTCATCTTAGACACACGATGTCTTTTTTTCTTCGACGTTTCACCAAAATCAATCGATGTGTTCTTAAGTCTCTCGCGGTTACACACAACATATTTCCAAACTGAGTACCATCTTTAGATCTCTTTGTAGTAGACAAATGAATATCAAA
This sequence comes from Perilla frutescens, assembly GCA_026008535.1. Classification (NCBI taxonomy): domain Eukaryota; kingdom Viridiplantae; phylum Streptophyta; class Magnoliopsida; order Lamiales; family Lamiaceae; genus Perilla; species Perilla frutescens. Next base: position 42,945,168 of record BRKX01000010.1, on the reverse strand, counting down.
TCCACATGATGAAGCATAAACCTTGTAAAGATTACACCAGCATCCAAAGTAAGAAAAGTTTTGCCCAATGCAGACTTCAAAGATGGTTTACAGTTAGATGTGTAAAATTCAGAAAATCTAGGAGAAAACTCCAAAATGGAGCCAACGCAATTTGCACATTAAAAAATATAAAACTAATCACGTTAATGCTAAAAAAATATATTCTTTGATCATGCTAGAAATAGTCACAGTAGTGCTAAAACTAATCTACAATAGTGCTAAAACCTGTAATAGAAGTGCTAATACAGCGTTCCTCGTGCAAATACTCTTGTTAATACTCATTTATTTTTACAATGCTAATAACTAGCTAGTTTCATAATGCTAATAATGTCTCTTATTCTAATAACTCATGTTGTGATGCTAACAAATCTGCAAAGATACACTAACCTGCAGAACTGTAAACACATGTGATCGTGAAAATTCAAAAGTTCAACTTAATCAACTTTATCAACATTATTGAACAAATCTAAAACAAAACGGATAAAAAAATCTCAGGAAAAGTAGAACACTCGTATTTTTACCCGGTGTCTTCATCCAAGAACAACGAATAAAAAAAACTCACAGAAAGAACATCTACATGAAGAAAGAGAGAGAGAGAGAGAGAGAGAGAGAGAGAGAGAGAGAGAGAGAAAACTTACGAGAAGCAAAAAGAAAACAAGAGAGAGAGAGAGAGAGCTTACGAGAAGGAGAAATGGAGGAAAACCAGAGAGAAAAAACTTACGGGAATGAGAAAGAAAAGAAGCTCACATGTTCTAATTAGAATTATCAAATTACATAAATAACATCACAACCCTAAAATTTATCAAAAATTACAAGATTGCCACCAAAAATTTAAACAATCCAGATCGCTCAAATCAACTAGATTTTTGGATGAGATTGGTTCTCTGTTCTCACATGGGGCTTTGGTTCTCATTTGATCAATTCCTTGTATATGTATGTATCTATCTATCTATCTATATATATATATATATATATGAGGTGGTCTTTCTTGATAAGTTTGGACCAATTTGGAACAAAGGTTTTTATTTTTATTTTTTTTATTGAAATGAAAATGTAAAGTACTATATGTTGTTTTCTTCGCAGACTTCATAATTAGGGTTTTAGAATTATTTTTAGTTTTTACTTTTCACATTTCAATTTTTAGTTATAAATTTTCATCGACTATTTCATAATTAGGTATATTTGCAATCGTAGTTTCCATTATTAGTTAATAATTAAGTGTTAATTAGTATTGATTATTTTATAATTGTTATGATTCCACTATTTCTTATTTTTTATGTAGAGGATAGCCTTGAAAATCACATTGAAGTGATAATCAATACTGGTGGGATTCGAAATCAAGACTTGAGTTCTAAATTATATTACTTCATCACTAACAAACACCTAGTTGTATTAGTGAGGATTGAGCTCAAAACTTCTAATTGAAGTGAGGAAGATAACCTTGAAACCACATTGAAGTGATATATCAATATTGGTGGAATTTGAAATCTAGACTTGTGTTCTAAATTATATCACTTCATCACTAGGCAGGGTTGTCTTAAATATTTACAGGTCCTTGTGCTAATTATAAATATTGATGCCTTATTACTAAAAAAAATTAATTTTAATTTTAGTAATAAATTTTTAAATATTAGCATATTACAATTATATTTAGCACAACAAAAAATTCAAAATATTTTATTGATATTGTTGATAATATTCAAATACAACCTCAAATTAATATAAACAATGAAAGAGTATTACGTTTTCATCTACCTTTTGACATGGAGAGAAAGAAAAATGATTATATGTATAAATAAATGTCTATATATAGGACTTGGTTCAAATTTGTACTCGTGCTTCGTGTGAGAACTAGGAACGTTGCTTATATACTACGATTTTATAGTTTACTTTATTGTATATTTTTGTGCTATTTTTTAATATAGCTTATCTTGCTAAATTTTAATGCTAGTGTAATAATGACTATGTTAGGAAAAACTATCAAGAGTTTTTCTGACTGGGGTTTTGATGAGATGTCAAAATATGTCAAAATATGCAAAGAGCCATTGAAAAACTGAAAAGAAATCAAACAGAAAACTAAGGTTGATCAAAATAAAATCTGAGCTATCAAAGCCTGAGAATGATCAATCCAAAGAGAGAAAGGAAAAGAAAAGAGAGAGAAAAAGAAAAAGAAAAAGAAAAAGAAAAAGAACAAAAACCAGCCAAGAGCTGAGAAAAGAAAAGAGAGAAAAGAAAAAAAATCTAGCCCAAGAGCTGTGAAAAAAGAAAGAACTGTAGCTTGTTTGCTAGATCAGTTAGCAAGTCAAGAAAACTGACAATGCAGGTGCCGAAAAGTTCGAAGTACCAAAATGCCATCAGTCTACAGTTATGAACTGAAGAAAATATCAGTTCAAGGCACCTGCTCAGAAGTGCCAAGTGATCAACAAAGATCAGATTTCCAGCTGAAGAAGAATACCAGCTAAAGAAAGTACCAGTTCAAGGTATGAGCTGAAGGATACGCCAGCTCAAGAAAGCACCAGCTGAAGAATGAAGTTCCAGCTGAATAATGTACTAGTTCAGAGGATACCAGCTGAAGACGCATCAGTTCAGAATATCAACTGAAGAAGCGCCAGCTCAACATCCTAACTGAAGACCAGTTCAAGAAGTTCCAACTGAAAGGGGCATCAGTCCAAAGCACCAGCTGAAGGAACACTGGTTCAAAATTGCCAGCTGAAGCAAATCAAACTGGAGCTCAGAAAGCATCAAGCCAGAGTCCAGAACTTCCAGCTAAAGATGATCAAAACTGGAGCTTGCAAAACTGCCAAAGATGTGCAGAACTGACAGCTGAGGAAATGTTCCGAACTGAAGATTTCCAAATTGCCAGCTGAAGCCCAGAATTGACGATCATACAGAAGCCGTAACTAAAATTCAAATTTCAGAAACGCCAACATGAAGATCTTGAAGTAAATGCAACCAAGATCCTGAAGCAAAAGTATGTCAGAAGAACAAAGGCTACTCAATGACTCTTTAAATGAAAATTCACTCAACGACTTTATCATTTATGATCATTCTTGTGACCGTGACTTTTGCAAGAATTTTTTGTCTAAAAGAAATTAGCAAAGAGACTTTCCGCGAAGATGTTCGCCAAAGCTCTGAAGCCTCAAGCTCAAATTCATCAAAGCAAAAAGTCCCAACTGAAGAGAAGGAGCAAAACTGCTCATCAAGCTAGTTGTTGAAGAATTCCAGCCAGAGCTAATCTCAGTTCTGTTCTACACCGATCAACTACCCAGCTCAAGCCAAAGGCACGCAAAGGAGCACAACAGTTGATACCAGTTTCAAGACTGTATTCTTGAAGATCGAAAGAGATCTAAAACCTTGAAAAGATGGCCAATAACACCTTATCTCTCCAGCAAGCAATTGGGGATAGCAAGTATGAGACTGTCGACCTTACCAGCTGAGAAGGCTGCGTTCGTTGGATCCCTGCTTCCGGGACAATACCAGTTGGAAAGGAGTTCGTGACTCGTAAAGTCACCAATAGCCAGGTCCAAAAGTTTGTCTTCACTATGTAACTATAATAAAGAAACTTTACACTTACATAGTGGATTGCCCTTCTGCGGAAAGAAGAGAGGACATAGAAGTTGAGCTTCGAACCTCTATAAAATTGTCTGTGTGCTCAGTTTATTGCTTTCAAGTGGCACGTCTTAACTGCATACATCAAGCATACACACCACACTCCGCGCTAGCTGATCATCTCAACTGATCACCTAAGTGCACAGATAACTCCGCGAGTCAAAGGGCCCTATCTATTCCGCAAATATTATTAAGATTTGTATCAGTTTATTCACCCTCCTCTAAACTGATTCATACATACATAAATATATATATATATATATATATATATATATGTATGTATATATATATATGGGTGCACTATAATGAAAACTGGGCTTTATGTGTAAACTAGGAACTAATCCTAGCCCTCTATTTTATATGGATTGATGGTGTAGATTTTAAATAGAATAAATGAATATTTATCATATTTTGTATATAATAGGAAATAAAAGAGTATTATTGGAATTGGATAAAAAAATCTAATATAGAAACATGCTCTTAAATTTGGAATAAGATACATATCTATATTATGAATCATTCCTTCAATATGAAATTGGAAAACCTTACATTTATTTCTTATTCTCCACTCTCATATAATCTAATCGCCTTCCCTCTCAAAATCCCTCCCCAAAAGCGCCCCTAAAAAAGGTGTGAAAATAATCGTCCCCTCTACCGCCGTCTGCCATTCCCCAGCCATCGAGTAGTGGTGCAACGACCGGTGCCGTCGTCCACCTCTCAACCATCGAACACCATTCAACTTCAGCCATTGTCGTCCATCTCCCAAAACTTTCACCGCCGATGTCCATCACCCGAAGCCTCCATTAATCTGTAGTGGCAAACTAATTAAGCTATAGCAAATCGACAATGATGAGAGGTAAACAAGGTAAATATTTATATTTTCATTGTGTTTTCTAATTGAGATATTGAGTTAAATTTGTATAGTTTGATTGTGCATCATTTTAAAGAATATAGTATGTTAGGATGTAGATTTTACTCGAGTTATGCGTGTCCTTGAATTTTTAGCATTAAACATTCTGATAAATAGCTAAGGAAATATCAAATTTTTTCTATTTGCTATGGGGTTGGAAATTTGGCAGAAATCGATTTAGGTATAATACGTTAGTCGTAGTAACTTTTTGATTTAATATATGGATTTTGTAGCAATATTCGTGAACAAGAGTAGCAATAGTTTTATATTAACTAAGTATATATTTAATGTTAGATAAGTATTTTAACTTTGATGTTTATTATGTGTAGTTGCGCAGCTTAATAAATGCAGCTTTGTTGTAATATTAAGTATTGTATCATGTTCGATTTCGTAGGTTTGTGCTTCACATTTATGGTTTCGTGACTTAATATTTGTCATTTTATTGTTTAACTTGGTATTAAAATAGTTTAACATGAATTACCTTAGTATTACAGTAATTTAGCATGTTCTATTTCGAACATTGGTGCTCATCATTTGTGATTTCATAACTCAGTATTTCACTACAAGAAAATCACAGAATGACGACAGAATTTTTCATCGCCCGATACCCGATTTCCATCGCCAATTGAACGAGCGATGGACTGGCGACAGAAAATGTCCGTCTCCTAAATCTGGTCGCTAAAAAAAAGAAAGCGACGGACATAGCGACGGAACTTTCCGTCGCCTTAAATTGTCGTGTAAAATGGTCGCCAATTTAAGACGATAGAATTGTTTCCTCACCAAATAAAAAAAATCGGGCGACGGAACATTTACGTCGCCAGTTTTTTTAATATTTTTATTATTAATTCGATTTTTTTAATTTTTTATTTTTAATTCATTTTTTTTAATTTTTTTATTTTTAATTCGCTTTTTTTTTAATTCATTTTTCTTTTTAAATATTTATCATACCCAAATATAATAAAAGATCATAAAACTAATATATATATATATATAATTGTACATAATTTAATACAAATGTTAATACATATATATATATATACAAAAACTGTAGCATAATAATAGTAATACATACAACTAAGACCTCGACGACCAGTCATCAAGCCCTCTGGAATTGCTACCAGACCCTCTGGATCCGTCACCAGTACCAAGTTACTACTGACTGAGAAGGTGCTCAAGCAGGGACTCCATCCTGGTCTGCTTCTCCAGCACCTGCTGCACAGACGCCTGTTGGGCACTCAGCTTCTCATCCATCTGTGCCTGCATCTCAGCCAGTCTTGCATCGAGCTCTCCCTGGGTGTACAGCGACCCGGAGCCCTGGCTCGATGACGATGAGAATCCTCCAGCTATAGAAGGACGATGAATGACAGGGGCCATGCTCCCCAGCCCGATAGCGCTCTCCTTCCTGTCAGGCATTAGCACTTCGCAGAAAATTTCGCCCATGTCCAGCTCCCACCCTTAGCTCTCCATTCCACAGCCAAGGCGTCACACTTATCCTGTATTTATCAGGATAAATGTAATTCATTTTTCAATATAAATTATGTATATATATGTATATATAAATTAAAATATTAGTAAAAAACTTACATTTTTCTCCCTCGCCTTGGCTATGGTTGCATGGTCGTCTGGGCAGTGAAGCTTGAGGTAGGTCTGGTAGTGCACATCTCACTCGGACAGATGTTGCTCTCTAACCTGATTAAACAAAATAAAACAAAATCCATCAGAAAGTGTTAATTTATAATGTTGTAAACTTGAATAATTATTATAACTCGTACCAGATCGCGCATATGATCTACGGCACATCTGGCGCCCCCGTCGTGAATCTGGTTAGATGATCCTGGGCCATCGGGCTCGGTCAAGCAGTTTCTCTTAGCCAATCGGGTCTTTTTCTAAGTCTCCTCCACCTGCCAGTACGCTACTCATGCAGACCAGTCCTCAAGTCTAACAAAAACCTAGTCATTAGATAAATAAAGATGAGTGGTGTAGACTGAATTTCATATTTAATGTATTAAGTGGGTTCCATCTATTTCCTTATATACTAAAGGGTAAAATAGAAGTACCCTAATATTATCTATTTAGTTAAAGATACGAGATATCTTAAATGTTGTTATTTCATTTCTTTATCTTCTTAATTTGTAATCTTCTCTCTTCTTTTTATGAAAATCAAAATAGTTTTTTAAACGTTTTTTTTATTCATCAACATTTATTATTACAATTAGTGTTGATTAATTATTTTTTCCCACTGCTCATAGTCTATTGTATCTGCACAAAAAAAAACATTCTTCTGTTACAATCATATAAGATTCATTGCAAATTATGAATCTTATTATTTAGATTAATTATTCATCACGAAGATGAGTTCGTCTGACATGAATAATTCAGGTATGCATTCATTTATTTTTTAATCATTGTTCATATTCGACAAATATTGTTGTCATTGTTGTTTTCATTCTTAGATTCCTAAATTAATGTGTTTTTTTTATCATTGTTGTTGGATTAATGTTGTCGTTTTCATTCTTATATGGAAATAATATTATTGATTTTTCGTAGGGTTGTAATTATGACATTGCAACTTATTATGCCATGTATTATTTCTTATTTAGTATGTAATGGTTGCTCTTGAATATTTAATTGGTTTATCATTATTACGCTAATGATTATGAAGTTGGGTTATTATGAAGAAGATAATGATAATTTGCATATTTAGAATGTTGTGACTTCGTTCAATTCAATTGTTATTACACAGTAGTATCATTTTTTCTAACTTTCTATTAGAGTGTTAGAGTGATCTGTAGTGGAGTTTCACATGACGACAAGTGATGCAAGTGTAGTATATGTTGTGGTACTAGGCTTGGCTGGGGTTCACCGCTTGCTTCCCTGGCCTCGGCGGTCTGCCTCACTGGCTGCTAAAGTAGCCGGGAGCTTGGAACTTAGAGTTCTTGTTCAAGGGGCAACCTCAGACGCTAGATCAAACAGATCTAGGGTGGTTTCTTCACAGGCTGGCTAAGTCAAATGTAGATCTGCAGAGACAATGATAAAGGCAGGAGTTAGATCGAGTCAAAATCAGAGATAAACACACACATAGATAAGATATATATATATATAGGTAAAATCGAGAGAGAGTTGTGAAGAAAAGGTGCCCAAAGGCACAGGTGGGCTCAGATGTTCCCAGGAACAGTGGCAAAAGGCAACTCCAGTGACTGATCGGACCCAGACCAGGAGGGGAGGGTGGAACAGAAGGCTTTGATGCTCTCACAGGCTCCCTCAACCCAAAAATCACCCGCAACCTCAACTCACAGGCCAACCAGGAACCCACCGACAGGATTCTGGCCAGAGAAACAGAGGATTGCGGTAGATTAGCTCGGAGTAGAAGGATTAGGGTTAGGGTATCTTGCGTGAGGCATAGGAGAGAAGAGAGAGGGCGCCACATTTTGTAGGTGAGTGTGTGTAATAGAAAAGGAAAATTAGGGTTGAGAGATTGATATATAGTAGGGATACGGGTGTCGGGTCTTGGGCCAGGGTTGCGGGGGAATTGGGCTTGTAGCTGGGTTAAGAAAAAAAAAACAGAGGGTAGGAAAGAATTCGGGCCAGGAAATAGATATGAGCAAATTGGGCCAACTACCCACATATCCACCTTTGGACCTATTTGGTCTGTCACAGTCACCAAGGAAATTGCTTGCCAAGAACTAGGGAATCTTCATCACGGCCCTTATTTTTACTCATTACTTATCTTTGACAAGATAAGATCAGAGAGGGTGAGAAATAATGTTATGCGCATTATTCTCAGTCTGACATAACTTGAGACCAACCTCAAGTACACTAACTCCAGCCAGATTTTGACCTTCCCAGTCCAGAGTACTTACCTAGCCAGATACTAAGAAGAGGGGGAGGAAGAGAAGAGAGAGAGAGAGACAGAGCCCTTTCAGGCTGATCTGGATCCCACAGAAGTGGTCAAGGGATCCACCCTTTTTCAGATCTTCAGGTTTCCATGTTTAGAGCCTTTTTACAAGCTTCCAATTTTGCCACAGGTAGAACTTTGGTCCCCATGTCTGCGGGATTGTACTCAGATGGGATTTTATCCAGGAGAATTTCTCTTTTTTCCACAACATCACGGATAAAATGAAACCGTATATCAATATGTTATGTCCTGTCATGAAAAAACAGGATTTTTGCACAACTGAATAGCAGACTGGCTGTCAGAACACAAACAGGGTATATCATTAATATATTAATCTCAGATAGTACACCCTTTAGCCAAATGGCTTCTTTCACAGCCTTAGTTGCAACAATATATTCAGATTCAGTAGAAAACAAGGTAACAATGTTCTGTAATTGAGATTTCCAGCTAATGCATGCATCGCATAAAGTAAAAGTATAGGAGGTTGTAGATTTTCTTTGGTCCCTATCGTTGGCATAATTAGAATCAACATATCCCACATATTTAACACCATCAGAAGATTTAGAGAATAATAAGCCATGGGACACAGTGTATTTCAAATATCTTAGAAGCCATTTCAAGGCTTCCCAATAGGGCATTCCAGGATTGGCCATGAATCTACTCAAACAAGACACAACATAAGCAATATCCGGTCTTGTGCTAATCATTAAATACATCACAGATCCAATAGCATTGGCATAAGGGATAAATTACATCTCTTTTATTTCAGAATCAGATTTAGGGCATTGATCATTACTTAAAATAAAATGAGAGGCAAGAGGCACAGAGACAGTTTTACTGCTTTCCATATTAAATTTTTTCAAAACTTGTTCAGTGTAAGCAGTTTGATGCAATTTAAGAGTGTGATTTACTCTATCTCTGTCTATGTTCATGTCAAGGATTTTCTTTGCATCACCAAGGTCCTTCATATCAAAATTAGCACATAAGCAAGATTGTATATGCTTCACAGTGTTCAGGCAAGGGCTAATTAACAGCATGTCATCAACATAAAGGAGAAGGAACACAGGCATTCCAGATTTCATATAATATAAACAATGATCAAATTTACTTCTAGTGAAGTTCAAACTTTGCATGCACTTGTCAAATTTGATATTCCATTGTCTTGGGGATTGTTTTAAGCCATACAAGGATTTTTTCAATAAGCATACATGGTTAGGATGTTCTTTATCAATGTAGCCTTCAGGTTGATGCATGTATATATTGTTTTCCAGCTCACCATGCAAAAAAGTTGTTGTAACATCCATTTGTTTCAATTCCCAATTAAAATGAGCAGTTAACGCAAGCATTATTCTCACAATTGTGAATTTAACCACAGGAGCAAAGATTTCATTGTAATCAATTCCTTCTTTTTGGGTGAATCCTTTAGCAACTAGCCTTGCTTTGTATCTAACATTATTGATTTCTTGTTTAATTTTAAAAAGCCACTTGCATTCAACAACAGAACATGATTCAGGTCTTTCAACTAATATCCAAGTGTTGTTATCATGCAAAGATTTCATTTCAGAATTCATAGCAGTGATCCATTTATCAGAATCTTCAGAATTAACAGCTTCCTTGTAAGTTTTGGGCTCAGATTGATCCACATCACTGAACACATTAAAGGCATACATAGACAAATTATAATCATCATACTTGGCAGGCACTTTAACATTTCTTCTAGGTCTGTCCCTAGCAAGTTGATAATTACTCAAGTCATCCACATTAGGCACAAGTTCAGGTGGTTTTTCAGATTCATTTGAGTTACTTTCAGAATCAGATACAACCATATTATCAGGAGAATCAGTTTCATTATTTGAGGCATAATCATCAGGGTTAATATCATCAATTAAGGCATCATTCACAGTAGGTTCAGGCAGAGAGGGGATGGGATCATCCACCTTATTATCATCATCAGAAGAAAAAAAGTAGTCATAGAATTTTTTATTCATGTCATGCAATTTCTCCACCTGTTTTGGTGCAGCATAGGGTAAAATTTCAGGTAGACAAGGAAAATCAAGCTCATTAAACAGCACATCTCTGCTTATACAAGTTTTAAATCCAGGAACACTCTTATCCCATAATCTGTAACCTTTAACACCTTCAGGATAACCAAGGAAGACACATTTTCTTGCTCTAGGTTGAAGTTTGCTAAGTTTTTGATGTACATAAGCAGCACAACTAAATATTCTCAAATTATTCAAGCAAACAAGCTTATTATAGAACACAGATTCTGGGAGTTTACCATGCAGAGGGACAGAGGGGGATCTATTAATCAAATAACATGCAGTTATTAAAGCTTCATCCCAAAAAAGTTTTCCAAGACCAGAGGCAATTAACAAGCTTCTCACTTTATCAAGCAAGGTCCTATTCATTCTTTCAGCCACACCATTTTGATGTGGAGTGTAAGGAACAATCTTATGCCTTTTTATTCCTCTAATAGAACACCAATGATCTATGGCTTGATTACAGAATTCCAGACCATTATCAGTTCTAAGACATTTTATTTTCTTATTGGTTTGAGTTTGAATTTCAATGGCCCATTTAGAAAACTTAGTAAACACATCAGATTTGTTTTTCATTAAGAACACCCAAGTTTTCCTGGAAAAATCATCAATTATTGACAAGAAAAACACATTTTCACCATGGGTTGGATCCCTTGCAGGGCCCCATACATCAGCATGCAGATATTCAAGTATTTCAGAACTAACATGCTTTCTTGGATAAAGAATAGTAGCAGGCAGTGACACTTTATGATGTTTACCAAGCACACATGGTTCACAGAAAGGCACATTAGTTATCCTATCATTTCCAAAAGCACCAGCTTTACTCAAGATTTCCAAACCTTTATTACTCATGTGGCCTAACCTAGCATGCCAAAGAGCAGTTTTATCATGTTGAACAACATTAGCAATAGGCAACGGGACAGATTCAGCAGTGACAACATATAGATCACTCTTTCTTGGAGCATTGAAGTATAGCATAGAATCCTTTTCAAATTTGAACCTCAGATTGTTCACAGAACCATCAATCATGTGATCAGCAATTTTAGACACATAGAGCAGGCTGAATTTTAGTTTAGGGACATATCTGACTTCATTTAAAGTTAACATAGATCCATTTTCAAATTTTAGACATACATCTCCCTTTCCAAGGATTTCACAGTTTTGACCATCAGCTAATGCAACATGTCCAAAGTTCATGAACTTCAGATTATAAAACATGTCCTAAAAAGGAGTAACAAGAAATGTACATCTAGAATCAATCAACCACTCATTATTATGCACATTTTTGGAGATAGTATTTGTATAATTAATAAACTGAAAGTCATAGACATCATGAACCATATAGATACCACTACCATCATAGCTTTTATGCATATTATGGGTTTCAGGATCATGAGAAATCAGGCCAGATTTATGAGGATTCAAATCAGACATATGAGAATCATAGTGCATCACATTATTGGCATGATTATGCATATAACCCTTATTCTTCTTAGGCTGCTTGCATCTATTTGACAGATGACCAGGTTTACCACAATTCCAGCATGTTTTTCTTGATTTTCTATCAGAATTGGGGTTGTATGCATGATTTGTAGCAGTGTTAGGAACATGTCCATGATTATGAGTATAATTATGAAAATGAGCATGATCAGGGACATGGTTGGATGCATGAGCCGGATAATTATACATAGGATCAGAAGAATGAGCATAATTTTGATTCATATACTAGTTTTGTCTCATGTTTATTTCTCTCCTATGCCTTTCAACAATAAGCACACTTGGATTCTCAGGATTAACAACAAGCTTTTTAAACTCATGATTTCTGTTATTCACATACATAATATCATTCTGCAGAGGCTTAGATTTAAGGTTTTTAATCTCACTTTCCTTGGTTTTCAGGCAGCTAACAATCATATCACAGGTAACTTTAGAGCCACCATATTTCAAATCAGTTTTCACATCAGAAAAGTTTCAGGAATTGATCCAAGCAAAATTTGAGCAGAATACGTTTCCAATATGTCATCACCAGCTAATTTCAGATCCTTTAAAAGCTTAAAAAATTCCTCAACATTAGTGTCAACATCTTTTGAAGGATCCATTTGAAAATTCATAATTTGGTTTCGCAATGAATAAGCAGCTTCTTCAGAGGTAGCAACATATAAGGAAGTCAAATTTTCCCATATATCTTTAGCACATTTCTGATAAGACACTTTTCTCACAACAGAACTGTTCAAATTTAACAGGATAGTGGCTCTGGCACTAGCATTCATCTTAATGAGAGTTTTATCAGTTTCTTTTTCACTAATTCTTTCATAAATTGCATCTTGCAGATTTTTTTTGTTAAAATGCATTAAACTCGAGTCTGTCAGTCACCAAAATCATCTTTGCCATTAAAAGGCATAGCATTTAAGTTATTCATCATGCCAGAAATCACAGAAACACCAAGAATGCAAGAATCCACCTTAAAACACACAGGGAACACAGAAATATTCCCCAAAAATAGTCAAAACAGCAACAGGCAGGCAGAAGCTCAGAGATACTAAAAAAAAATAGCTCAAAAGACCACCACAGGTACTGAATCAAGTGCACCCGGAGGATAGAGCACTGAGGAGAGCCCAGTTCTCAGTACAGATTGATCTGTGGAGCAAGGTTTCACTCAGGGCAACCTCAAAACTTGAATTCAGATAATAATCAACTTACTGATACGCAGTCAGTCCACTGAAACTCACAATCACAGAGTTTCAGCCTCAGAAAACCGCAGAACTCACAAACTAGGGATCAACAGAAACATTAAACACCACAAGTCACAGATAAACAACAGAAAACACACAAGAACAACTCAGAGAGTCCTTCCCCAAGCCTCAACCCCTAGACAACTGGCACGAAGAGACCTTAAAGGGAATCCAGACCAACTAGGGGTAAGAAACTAGGGTTTTTGACTTTGAATGCCAATGACAACAGAGAGTTGGGCGGAAGCAAAGAAGGATCGCAAGGTACCACAGAAGAGCTTAGGGTTAGAGGGTTATACCAGAGCCGATCTTCTCAGGTAGGAGAAGACCGGACTTACCAGAACACTACAAGCTCAGGGGAGCGAGTTGACGCGGCCCTTACCGGCGGCAGGGTGAGGCAGATGTAGGCAGGAGGATGCCCCGGCCAGGCGGACCAGGCTCTGATACCACTGTTATGGTACTAGGCGTGGCTGGGGTTCACCGCTTGCTTCCTTGGCCTCGGCGGTCTGCCTTACTGGCTGCTCAAGCAGCCGGGAGCTTGGAACTTAGAGTTCTTGTTCAAGGGGCAACCTCAGACGCTAGATTAAACAGATCTAGGGTGGTTTCTTCACAGGCTGGCTAAGTCAAGTGTAGATCTGCAGAGACAATGATAAAGGCAGGAGTTAGATCGAGTCAAAATCAGAGATAAACACACACATAGATAAGATATATATATATATATATATGGATAAAATCGAGAGAGAGTTGTGAAGAAAAGGTGCCCAAAGGCATAGGTGGGCTCAGATGTTCCCAGGAACAGCGGCAAAAGGCAACTTCAGTGACTGATTGGACCCAGAGCAGGAGGGGAGGGTGGAACAGAAGGCTTTGATGCTCTCACAGGCTCCCTCAACCCAAAACTCACCCGCAACCTCAACTCACAGGCCAACCAGGAACCCACCGACAGGATTCCGGCCAGAGAAACAGAGGATTGCGGTAGATTAGCTCGGAGCAGAAGGATTAAGGTTAGGTTATCTTGCGTGAGGCATAGGAGAGAAGAGAGAGGGCGCCGCATTTTGTAGGTGAGTGTCTGTAATAGAAAAGAAAAATTAGGGTTGAGAGATTTATATATGGTAGGGATACGGGTGTCGGGTCTTAGGCTAGGGTTGCGGGGAAATTCGGCTTGTAGCTGGGTTAAGAAAAAAAACAGAGGGTAGGAAAGAATTTGGGCCAGGGAATAGATAGGAGCAAATTGGGCCAACTACCCACAGTATACAACCCCTGAATTCTTTACAAATAAGTAATAATATATTCGTTTGAGCACACTCTTTTGTTTTGTGACGATCTCCGAGCTGCTAGCATCAAACTTATCAAGCACCCAGTAAGTTAACTGTGCTGGGACTTTATCAATATTGAGATGCAATAGTTGTACAAACCCCATTTCAATGATAATAGATTTTTGCTCTTCGGTCATGCTTTTAATTGCCAATGCCAATTCACTTGGGATTGCCCTACTATTAAGCTTCGGAAAAACATTAGTACCAACACTTATTGAGTTTGATTGTCCTTTGCATTTACCTCTTTTCACTTTAGTATTTGATATTTGATCAACGATCTTCTTCGCCGTTGCAATCGAGAAGAATAAATCATAAAACAAATTTAATAAATATTAAAACCTCAAGAATTCAATAATTACAACAAACACATATTAAGCATCAAGGTAAAAATAATGCTCGTCATACTACATACTAAAAGCAACAGATATGTACTTGCACAACAATAAAAAATACACGCAAAGCTATGAAATAACACATTACATAAACACAAATGCTCAAACTAATTAGTAACATATAAACATGTAAGTTCTACCAATAAATATGTCACATACTTTATAGATTTTAGTAAACAAATATTCTAAGAACTAAGTTAAGCTATCAATGCCCACATATCAAGCTATACAAATCACACATATTAAGAAACTAAGATAAAGCAATGAAATAACAAACACTACAAGAAAATATCATTTTAGCCATGGAATGATTTCTGTCAACACGAGCAACGGAAAGGCGATGGGCACATCCGTCGCCCAATGTGGCGACGGAATTAGCGACGGAAACACCGTCGCCACATAAGGCGACAGACGTATTCCGTCGCATTCTTTTTTTTTATTTTTTTTATTCTGGGAAAATTAGATGACGGAAAAATTTCATCGCCTTCTTTTTTTTTATTTATTATTTTATTATTTTTAATTCCCAGAAAATAAGGCAACGGAACGCTTTCCGTCACCTTATTTTTTTGTTATTTTTTTAAACCAAATAATAAGGCGACGGAACTCTTCTATTTTTCTTTTTAAATTCTGATATATATCATCACAATCTTGATATCTCCATGATAGTTTCATGATTTAAACTTATTTTTGTTTTGAATTAAATGAATAAAACATGGCTCATGGAATCAATGCAGTAGTTGTTAGTTAATTTCTTAACTTTTAGTATTAAGATTAATTTATCTTTGTTCAACTCAATCAAAATTAAGAGAATAACTCTCAATAACAGAATAATATGAATACCTTAAATACCAGTTATATCTTTTTTCGGAAAAAAAAATATAAGTTATGTCTTAAAAGTTAAAAAGACTATAAGTTAGTGGAAATGTCCAATATCACGCATTAATATACAAATAGGAGCGTATGGACGTTTGAGTTTTAATAAGGCTTCGGTCCCTTGAGTTTTCATTTTGTGATTTTCGGGACTTATAGGGTTGTCGCTATTTTTTTCGTTTATTTATACAAATTCATTTGGGACGTTTGGGTCTCAGTTGGTTCGCTTTCGACCAACTACTCAATCCTTATCCTTACATATTAAATTTGGATAACATTTTTTAAAAAGCTAGGATTGTAATAATCAAGACTAGTTACAAACCATATATGACAAATAGATCATAATGATGACTTTAAAGTTATATATATAAATTCAGAAAAATAGATAGAAGTACTAGAGTACTAAAAATCTTGCCCAAGTAAATAAAAGGACCATCGATCATTAAAGTAAAATTTATTTAAAAAATACGACAAAAACTAAATATAAAGAACATTAATGCGATGGCAAAGAATGTAAAAAATATCCTATCAAACTACTTTTAATATGATATAGATATAAATGTTAACGACTATTATTAATGATGTGGCCCAACAAACTTATATGGTTCCAATATCAAATAATCACCAAAAAATTATTTATATTAATTAAGCATGTATCTGTCATTATTTTTATTTTTGTAGTTAATTAAAGCAGGTTAATTTGTTGAATTTATTAAAGCATGTTAGATGAATTTATTAAAGCATGTGTATTAGTTGAATTTATGAAAGCATGTTAGTTGAATTTATTAAAACATGTTAATTAGTTCAATTTATTAAAGCATGTTAGTTAAATGGCATGAGGGTCCCTGGATCCCTTTAGTGTACGTAGTTAGATTGGGATGAGGGCCCCTGGATCCCTCTATTTTAATTGTACACAGTTATATTGGGACAAGGGCCCTTGGATCCCGCTAGTGTTTGGTTTTGCTAGTTAATGAACCTAGTTAAGTTACGTCGATGACTTGGTAAAAATATAGGTTTCACGTCGTTGTGCTGCTGAATTTTTTTTTCCTAATTAATTTTATAATTTAGGCAATTATGAATTTTTTTTGATAATTAATTTTATAATTTAGGCAAAAATTTTATAATTTTTGTTAGATGATTAGAGGTGGTGGATCTCACGAGGCTAGGTCCCGAGCGATGTCATCTATGGGATCCGCTGGCGGTACCGTTGATGATAGCATCGGTTAGGATGGGACTGATGTTACGGGAGAGGAGTCTTGTATAGTTGACTCGAGACAGGATGTTGGGCTCGAGACCGTGGGCATGGAGAGGTATGTTGAGATATATATATATTGATATATATTCAATTAATTTATTTTATGTATATTATAATTCAATGTAATTTGCATTTTCAGAGTCATGGTGCCCTCGAACGCCACTTCAAGGGCAATTACAGCTATTTTCAAGAGGTATCTTCATCCTACGGGCTTTGCTTGGAAGAAGGTGTCCCTGAATAGGAGGGTGCTGTATTGGGCTGAGTTCAAGGTATTTATTGATTTATATGTATTTGTGTTATCTAATATTGTTACTAACGCAGTTGTTTATTTATGTGTTAATACAAAAGGAGTTTAGGTGGACTCACTCCGATGATGAGGTGCTTCCGCTATTCTGGAACAAGTGCCGGGACCGGTACATGGACATGGTGTACCATATGAAGAAGGACGACTACCTTGCAGGCAAGAAGCCCGATTTTGTTATCATCATGCTAATGAAGCGTTATCATTATGCTAATTAAACTTTTCTAATATTCCTAGCGAAAAAATATATTCTAGAAAATAATTATAAATCTAATTTAATCTAATAAATCCTAATTGAACGGAAGAAACTCTAATTGGATGAAATAAACATTGATTGGATGTGATAAATCCTAAATGAATTGGAACAAATCATAACAATAATATATATGTACTACATCAGCATTATGACTACACTATTTTAGCATATGGCAATGCTCTGTCAACATACATTACAAACCATAATTGGATGAAATAAATCATAATAATCAATTTGGAACTAAAAAAATAAAAAAAATAAAAAAATGTAATTATTAATCATAATTAGATGGAATAACCATAATTAGGATGTAATAAGCCCTTAAATAAATCATAATTGAGATTGAATAAACCTTAATAAATCTGTAGTACTCTAGCGCGTATTATGATAATTATTCGTTAGCATAATGAATACATTATGTTAGCATATGATAAATGCTTCATTAGCATATATTATCATAATGCTGACGAAGCATTATTATAAGCAAACGAAAATATTTAAAATCTGGGTATGCATAAAAATTTATTTTTTGTATTTTCCGACATCTTAAATGAAAAAACACAAAGAAAATTTTAATTTGATATATTTTTTGCGTGCATTGGAATAAAAATGAGAAAATTATGATTGTTTAAAGTTTTTATGATTTTTTTAAATTACTAACATCATCAATTTTAAAAATTTGGATGAAAATAACCGTCCTTTTATTTTTTACCTTATTACTTACAAAATTGCCACCATATTTTCCATTAAATCTCAACCGTTTAATCATTAAATTGAATTGTGCAGATGTGGTTCTAGTTCTCATATTAGGAAAAATGTCTTATTTTATCCATTCCCTATATATATATATATACATATATGTATATATCTATATATATATATATATATATATGGACTTAAAAATGGGGCATCTATAAATGGAGAGGTCTCACTTTGAGCACCCACATTGACGGGCTTGTCACGAAGTTATCTTTAAAGGACAACCACCTAGTTGTATTAGTGGTTTTTGAGTTCAAAACTTCTAATTCGCTTCTAAATTACACCACTTTATCACTAGATCATCCCTAAAACAAACACCTAACCTTATTGGTGGGATTTGAGTTTAGGACTTAGGTTCTAAATTATATCACTTCTTCACGAAGTCAACGACAACTCTCAACCGCCACTTAAGAATACACACTATGTAAAATTTGTTCATGTATGGTGTGTCAGACTAATATCTAACAATATATGTACATGATATTCAAATTCGTGATCTTTAATTTTAATTTTACACCAATAGCCCACCACTAAATTATTCCTAAAAAATAATAGCGATATAGGACTATTTTTTTTTTGGATGTCGAGGGTAACCTGCAGCCGCTACCGTGGTACGCACTGGGTAAACCCCGCCCCTGTGTCATAGTCTGCAAACCTACACCCTGTGTAATAGCCGCCCCTGTGTAATAGTCTGCAAACCTACAGAGGGGAGGTAAACCACACTTGGCCTAGTGGTGTTGGTGGTGGATCGAACTTGAGACCTTTGACCTCAAGAAACACCACTCCACCACTAGGTCATCCCCAAGGGGACCGATGTAGGACTATTTGTTTTATATAAATCTAGCTCAAGAAGGTGCGATTGCTTTTGTTCAATTGAGAAATATTACTGAAATGCCCATTCTAACCTTGAACTCGATTGATAACGAACACAATCCAATCATAGTAGAATATTCCAATCTCATCGATACTTTTCCGCTTTCGAAAGCTCAATTATTTTTTCTGTCCAATCCCACTTGAAAATAGTGGTCGGGCAGGTCGGCGGGAAGATTCTAGGCTACTTTTAGGATATTACTTCAAGGTGTCTTTTAATTGGCAGAAAAGTAAAATTTTTTGTTATTATGATTTTCCGAAATATGATTTTGAGAACAATGATTATTAATAAATTTTTTATTCTGTGTTTGAAACACATTAAGGAAATTCTAATGATTCTTTTTTTATTATTGGATTAAGTTTAAACAAGAGTAGATAATTAAATATCTAAAATATATATTGTATCTTATTTCATACTACTAATATTTATAATTTAAAATTACAAATCATATAATGTGTAATTCTTCAATTTACATTAGTGCTATAGATATTGAATACAACATATTATTTCAATTTAAATAAAATTGTATGACTAAAAAAAAAATCAATTAAGGTAAGTATTGTATTGGTGATCCAAATATTTTTTATTGAATTGGAAATCAAAATTATCTATATAAATATTGTTTTATTGAATTGGAAGTTAAAATTATCTATATTGACAATGGTATGGTCGTCGTTTAATCCGCAACGTTGTCTCAAATATGATATTATTGGAATTTTGATAGAAATGCCAAAAAAAGATTGATAAAATAGTTGAATTTTGGTTGTAATTTCTTCAATAAAAAAAGTATCACATTTTTGAATTTCTCGTTTTCATTTATAAAATTTTATATTTTATTTATTTTACTCATTTTTCATTGAAATTAATTTTTGATTCCAAACTTAGTATTAATAATAAAAAAACATAATAATAAATCTTATTTTTTCAATTTTAAAAAAATCATTTTTTTTTATTTTTTAGTTAAAAAATATGAATACAAACATAATAATAATTTATAAAAATAAATAAATAATAATAAATGAAAAATCGAACAATGAAATCATTTAACATCAGATTCCCAAAAATAAGGAAAAAGAATACCTACTTGGAGTAGGTATTCATAGCCCTGGAAAGTTGCACTATTTTCCTTCTGACGAATGTGATTCATTTACATATTACATAAAAAATAAAGCAAACACAATAATGTTAAAATAAGGAATCATATTACTTTTTCAAATCAGATTTCGTGCCAACCAACGGGACCTAAGTGTTTTAAGTGTCACAGTAGAAAAAATACCTATTATGACACTTATAATACCCTACAGTAGCGTAGAATTTTTCATTGGATTATAGACAACTCATTTAACAAACCACATCATATCTATGACTGATATTTCAAAATTTGTTGCCACACACACTTCACGAAAGAAAAAAATACAAAACATACACCTTCTATTCCATGATATTCACAAACTCACTTTACAATATGATAATTAAAAATCAAGTTAATTTCATCACAATCTCATTAACAATGCCACTTCTATTATTGATAGCACTGCCGATAATCTTGATTTACCTTCTCCACAAACATCGAAAATCACCAAAAACACGTGTCCCGCCGGGCCCACCATGGCTGCCGTTGATCGGAAACCTCCACCAATTCGGCGCCGCCGGAAACCTACCCGTCTATCTATGGAAACTCTCCAAGAAATATGGTCCCCTTATTCAATTAAAACTAGGTTCTGTCCCCGTGGTTGTGGTTTCATCACCCAAATTGGCAAAAGAAGTGTTGAAAACACAAGATTTATCATTTTGCAGCAGGCCTAAGCATCTATGGCAGCAGAAACTATCATACAATTTCATGGACATGGTGTTCTCATCGTATGGTGATCACTGGAGGGAGATGAGGAAAATCACAGCCATTCATCTCTTTAGCCTAAAAAAGACTCAATCATTTCGTCCCATTCGCGAAGAGGAAGTCTCTCGTCTCATCACAAAGATTTCAAGCATCTCCCACGCTTCTTCTTCTTCTTCTTCTTTTGATAAAAATGTTGTGATCAATTTGAGTGAGATGACTATGTCTCTTGGCATCATTTTGATATGTAGAATTGCTTTCGGTAAGAGATACGAGGAGCATGGACACGAGAAGAGAAGGTTCGAGAAGCTTCTGCATGAGGCTAACGACCTAATGGGCACTTTCTTTGTATGTGACTACTTGCCTTCATTCAGTTGGGTTGATAAACTCACTGGAGTGATGGATCGTCTCAACAAGACTATTAACAACTTGGATTCGTTCTATCAAGAGCTCATCGACGAGCATCTCGTTTCGAACAGGGTAAAGAAGATGAAAAAGGAGGAGAAGGATATTCTTGATACATTGATCCAACTTAAAGAAGAGAAATCTTGCTCAATTGATCTCAATTGGGATCACATCAAAGCTATTCTAATGGTATGTCTTTGGATTTATGTTCTGATAAATATATATATACATGTGTGTGTGTATATATATATATATTTTATATATGCAGGGCATAGATTTATAAATAGATTCCTATTAGATGGATGGGTTTGATATATGTTCATTTAATTATATTTTATATTTAGTTTATGTAATGAGATCTTTTAATACATTTGAAACCTAGCTCATTGCAGTTTTTTTCATAATGTTTTCCCATTTTTGTAACGGTTTCCAACTTTATATTTTTTAATCAAACATTTGATATTTTTGTAATCAACATTTTTCAATTAACCATTTTCAACATCCATGAATTTAATATATTATGCATATCACTATTTAAATGATATGGAGAAATCAATTATATCAATATCAATATCAATATTATAACATATAGTTATCTTTTACTCATTTTATTATTATTTCAACATTAATTGTTTTAATTTATTACGTAAATTTATTTAGTAGTTATTTAATTTTAGTTTTTATTCTCGGTTAATAAAATATTTTTAATAATAATAAATTAATATATTTTAACAATATCAGAAAAACAAATTTGCTTGTTACATATTTGAAAAATACAAAATATTAAACTACAATTACAAGCATCTTAGATAACAAAAAAAAAACATCTTCATATAACATAGTAAGACAACAACTAATCATATGTTAAAGCAATATAAAATAAGAAAAAAAAAACATTACGAAGTTTAAAAGTAACTTATCAATTTATGTTGACATCAAACAACCTAAACATACACTAATTAATCAAATAAATAAAGCATTACAAAATAATATAAAAAACATCTAATGCATAAAATTAATAAAATAATATATTATGACACAATAAATACTTCAACAAAAACAAACCATTTCAAAGTTAAAAAAAAAAAAGCATCATAATTCACAAAAAAAAGCAATCTGAACTATAAAAAGAGCACATGGATATCTTATTTCAAAATCCAACCACCATAAATCTCAACTGAATCTCTAATCTCATGTAAAAAAGCATCAGGAATCGCAAAATACAACATTCTGAATTTTTTAATGAGCAAATGGATATATAAATCATATAAAAAAAATTCTCAAGTAATCACTAATAAGGATATAAAAAAGCATCATAAATCTAAAAAAAAGCATTCTGAAGTTTTAAAACAACATATTGATATATTATTCCATATTTTTTCAACTAAAAATTTACGGTAATCCATAACAATCATTAAAAAGCATTATAATTAAAAAAACTATTTTGAACTATAAAAAGAATAAATGGATATCCTTTTTCAAAATGCTACAATTATAGCTCTTAACTGAATATCTAATACTCATATAAAAAGAGCATCATAAATCACAAAATGAGCATTCTGAAGTTTTAAAAGAACACATTGATATATTAATTCATCATCTTTCAACTAAAAATTTCTAGCAATCACTAAAAACCATAAAAAAACAGCAAAATTCACAAAAAAAAAAGCATTTTGAATTCATGAAAGAGCATTGTGATATCTTATTTTAAAAACCTATAACTATAAATTTCAACTCAATCTCTAATACTCATTTAAAAAAGCACCAGAAATTGCAAAAATAGCATTCTCAATTTTTAAAAGAGCAAAGTGATAAATAATATTCCAAAATCTTACAACAATAACTTTCAACATAATCTTAAAAGTATAATAAAAGGCAAGAAATTATATGAACTATGCAACATATATAAACAAAAAACACATGTCAATTTAGTGTTATACTAATTCTTTCGTCCATGAAAATAATAAATAATACACTATCCAAACTTTCAATAAAACCAAATTATTCCTACCTAAATTGAAAATAGTAGTGAGTCACTACTTTTGATTAGGTGAGCATTTAATTTCACTTAAACACGTTCTTTCTAAAATATATATATAAGTTTACATAAATACCCTTCAGTGTACTCACACAGTAAAAAAAAGCATCATGATTACTAACTATCAGAATTAATATAATTTGTCGATCTTATAGATTAATGGCTCAGATTAATTCATAATTTACACACTAGGCAGCTATATGCATGCTAACCCTCTCCTATATATATTTGGATTTTATTCAGCAAGTTAATCAGATCAGCTAGTTCATTTTATGTGAATCACCGTCAAATTAATTAGCTTTCTTCTATTTATTTTTATTCAATTTCAATTTATCATGGTTATTTTAATTTTATTAATGTTAATTGGAATTTATAATTAATTTTAGAATTTAATTATTATTTATAATTAATAATTGATTAATTATTAGAGTTAATTACTACATCACTAGGATTTATAATTTTTCATTTCAGTTATTAGTTGATAAACATTTGGTATGATCGATCATGTTATCAATTCGTCATTTAATTAGTCCGAAAATGATGAGATATCTTATTTATTTTTTTATGATCAAAACGAAGTCGTCTGCCCCAATGTCTAGTTAGTTATTTCCGCATAATATCTACACAAGCATCCAGCGTGCCACTCCAGATTTTGGCAGCCATGTTAAGAGTCGTCGTAGGATAGATTTGCAAGTGTGAAAAAAAAATATTGGGCCTTGTTCTCCTAATATTTTTTATTTGGGCCATTTTCTAAAAAGTAGCCAAAATATAGTGGTGAAAGTAATATTTTTCCCTAACTATTATTGAAATATAAATTTCTTATAAGGACACAAAATTTGGATTAGAGAATTACATTTGTTTCAACCTAAACTATTATTATTTGAGTTTGAATTAATGATCAGCGTGTTTCAGTCTCATATTTTATTTTATCGACACCACGCACAATGTATGGGATAATTTGATATGATATATATGCTCGATATCTTTGTAGGATATATTTGTGGCTGGAAGTGATACAAGTGCGGCATCAATAGTTTGGACGATGACAGCCTTAATGAAGGCACCCAAAATGATCATGAAAAAACTGCAACAAGAAATACGAAATTTAGTAGGCCAAAAAGGCAAAGTAGATGAAGATGATCTCTCTCAACTTCCATATCTAAAAGCAGTCATAAAAGAGACATTCAGATTGTATCCCACGGTTCCAATGCTTGTACCAAGAGAAACTATGTCAAGATGCACTCTAGACGGCTACGAAATTCAACCCGAAACCTTGGTTCTTGTTAACGGGTGGGCGATTGCAAGAGATCCCGATTATTGGGAAAATCCCTACGAGTTCTTGCCCGATAGATTTTTGAACAGCAATTGATGAGTGCATAAATTGCACTCATTTGGACTCATTTTAAGTGCATTTGCACTTGGTTATCATGTATATATTTGGTAAATAAAGTTAATAATGTTTGACTCTCTTGTTTGGTATAATGTGACCAATTTAGGGAGTTTTTGGGGAAAACAAATGCCAAAAGGAGTCAGGTTGGGAGTCGATCGATCAACGCGTGCATAAAGACGAGAAAAGACAAGAAAAACTTAATTTGGGCCAAAACGCAACCATGAAGCGCGAGCACCTCAAGGTCGCGCCACAGACGTTTTACAGTGCGACCCAGAAACGCGACCCAACGCTTCGGCACTTCAGAGACGGTGTTTTTGTCACGACCCAAAATTAATATCTGATTAATATGAAGTGTGACTGACACGACTCGATCCCAATAAAGGATGGATCAAGGCGCGAACCAGAAATAATTAAATAAAAGAAGGAGCTACTGTATTCCAGGAACGATAATTGCTGTGAGCTCGAATTCTGAACTAACTTTAAGTACTCACAAGAGATAGAATAATAACAGTACTTAATTGATTATCGAGTTATGGAACTCGTCCAGAACAAAAGCTGAAATGTTGAACTTGTGATATAACTGAGTTGCGGAAGCAAAAAAAACACAATAATAATAATAATAATAATAATAATAATAATAATAATAATAATAATAATAGCAATACAAGGTCATCTGAGCCTTGTACCAAAAAGAACTCCACTCTCAGCACTTCTCCCTTCCACACCAGCTCAACCTGCACATTTAAAAACAAACATGCAGGGCAGAGTACAAGGGTACTCAGTGAACACATTGCCAAAAATATTTCTGAACTGAAACTCATTTTCTTGTCATGCATCTGAGTAAACACACAGGGGTTTTATCTAAAAAGGCCCTATGTTTTACTAAATCATTTTATGTCATTGAGCGCTCTTTTCTGTTGTATGATCATCCATATCCCACTGAAAGTCAAGGAATAGCTCCGCTCAGCCTTTTCCACAAACGTCGGGGAATAGCTCCGCTCAGCCTTTTCCCTCGAACGCTTAACATAACTAAATGCCGAAGAATAGCTCCGCTCAGCCTTTTCCACGCACATTTAGCATCGTCGATGTCTTAGTCAGGAATAGCTCCGATCAGCCTTTCCCTCTTCCTAATATCACCGACTCAAGTGTACACTAACCTCGGTTAACACGCTAAGTTAGCACGAGGCCCGATCGATTTAAGAGTTAGAAAGCCCCTTGCAAGCTAACTAAATGCAGATAAGGATATCATACAAAAAAAAACATTTTATGCATGACAATAATTTATTTGCATCAGAATAAATAACTGCGGGTGAGTAAAAACTCAAATAATTATTTGGACTAAGAGTCCGTTGAAAAGAAAGCCCACCTTTCACCGAGATTTTAACACTTGAACTGCAGCAAAAGTTCCTCCATACTTTATCTTGCACTGGACAGCTCGCCTTCATAGAGTTAACATAAATTTTTAGTACGTTGAACCAAATACGTTGTTTGGACTCAACATGAAATTGAAGGCCTATTAGGGTCTAGTATCCGTTCTAAATTTTCTTTTGCTTAAGGGTTACTCTCGACCCTAGTTTTTAACCGTCTAAAGACATGCATCGACATCATTTAAGGTGTCAAAAAATACCTCAACATCCATCACAAGTTGATTCTAAAAATAAGATCAACATGAAGCTTAGATTGAACAACATTCTGCACAACGATAAACTTTGCAGAATTTTCTGTTTTGACTCGCTAGGGTGCAGGGGACAAGCCATACACCGTTGGAAAGCCACGGAAGTCTAGTTTACAGCTAAATTTACGGTTACTCAAGAGGATAACTAACGAAAAAGTTATGACCGTTTTACTAGAAAGTGGCAGATCTGCCAGAATTTCCGAAAGCAAACTCGTGACCTGACTTTGAAGATTTTTCACGATCGATTCAGGAAGAGTTACGGACTGCGATATATACCATTAAAAAGCCATGGAAGTCTAGAATTTTTACAAATTTACAGTGGCTTAATATGATAACAAATGAAACGGATATACCCGTTTTACTAAAAGGTGGCAGAACTGCCATGACTTCATGAAAACCGAAACATGACCCAACTTTGCTGATTTTTCATAATTTACTCAGAACGAATTAGAGAATGAGACTTATACCATTGGAAAGACACTTAAGTCTAATTTCCGGAAAAATTTACGGTGACTCAATACAACATCTAACGAGAACACAAGCCACAGTTCACAACAACCTTTCTATATGTTCGAATCATACTTTGTTTTTTTTTTTTTTTTTTAACACATCAAACCTCATCCCACACATGCCTCTATGCACTAATCAACTCATAATCATCTAACATGCTTTGAACACCAAAGACACAATAACACGCTCTATAAACATCTCAACAAGCTTTGCAACACAATCAACTAATTTCCACCATTTATCATGCTTCAAAAAAAACTCAAGACATAATTTTCCAACACAACACCAAACCTATACATATATATAACTCATGGTTTTCGAAATACCTTTCAAATGACAACAATGGAGAAGAGTTGGAAGAAGCTTGAAGGAGATAGAACGACGAAATGAAGCTTCCAACGACGACGCCGGAAACGAAACGGTGAGGAGCGGTTGCAATGAGATGGAGTTCTCCTCAACAATGGCTAAAACCTCTTGCTTCTCTCTCACTCTCTCTCTCTCCCTCTCTCTTAAAGAAGATGGAAGAAGAAGATGGTGTGGTGCTAGAGTTGATCTTTCTCTTTTTTTCGATAATTCGTGAGGAATGGAGATGAAAAGATGAAATGGAGATGAAGTAGAAGAAGTTGGGTGTTGTTTCCTCCCCTTCTCTCTCTCGCTAGTTTTGGAAAAAAAAATGCATGGAAGATGATGAAGTATAAGCAAGATAGGAGTTTCTCCCATAATATATACATATAATATATATAGTATCTATCTATAATTTCATTGTACATTTTGGTTTACTTGGGGGAGTTAAGAGACGTGAGGTGGCATGGTGGAGGCATGTGAGAGGTATGGCCTCCCATGCTTTGGGAATTGACAAAAAAAAAAATATCCGATTTAAAATACCGGTTGTTCGGTTATCGTGATATTTTTCGTCTTCGGAAAAATCCCGAACTTATCCAATATTGTTAAAATAATTCACTTACTTAAAAACAATAGTTTATTTAAAATTATTGATTTTTTAAAACACCACTTTGAAATATTGGTTTTAATTTTTCGACCATTAAAACATCCGAACTAGAGAATATCTAATTCTTTTGGATTTTAAATCACCCTGTTTAAATTATCTGAATTTAAACACTAATGACTAGAGAATCTCTGATTCGCCCAGTCCTGAAAATATTTATCGAAATATCTAATTCACGATAAACACACACCGTAAATTTAAAAGAATAGGAATTGAATTCATCTGAAATTACAATTCCAGCTTTCCATAACTAAAAAGAGGATTAAACCCTAACTGAAATAATTAATTCACCTTTGGAAATTAATTAATCTTGAATTCCATGGAACCTAACGGATATTTTCGACCCTAATCTGACTGGAAATTACTATACTAAATAGTAATTGCAACAGTTTACTGCAATTAAGCAGTAATTAATTTACGGGGTATTACATTCCACCCCCCTTAAAATAAATTTCATCCCGAAATTTACATACCTTAGAGAAACAATTCTGGGTATGTTGCTTTCATCTTATTCTCGAGTTCCCATGTCGCTTCTTCCAGACCATGGTGACTCCACAGGATCTTAACTAGAGGAATAGACTTGTTCCTCAACTCCTGGACTTTTCGATCCAAAATGGCTTCTGGTCTCTCTTCATAAGTTAGATCTGGATCTAACTCAATCTCACTGTGTTGGATCACATGCTTGGGATCATACACATATTTCCGTAACTGAGAAACGTGAAATACGTTATGAACATTACCAAAATTGGGTGATAATGCCAATCTATACGCCACTGCACCTATCCGCTAAAGGATCTCGTAAGGTCCTATAAAACGTGGTCGTAACTTTCCTTTTACGCCGAATCTTATTATCCCCTTGGAAGGAGATACTTTAAGGAAAACCTTGTCTCCTGCTGCAAATTGTAAATTTGTACGGCGATTATCCGCATACGACTTCTGCCGACTCTGGGCTTCTTGAATCCTCTGACGGATTTTTCTGACAATTTCAATCATTTCAGACACTGAGTCTGGCCCAAGAATCCTTCGTTCACCCACTTCATCCTAATAAAGTGGTGATCGACACTTTCGACCATACAACGCTTCGTATGGCGCCATATTGATGGTTGCTTGATAACTATTGTTATAAACGAACTCAATCAACGCTAATATTTCCTCCCAGCTTTCACCCCTATCTAGGACCACTGTTCTCAACATGTCCTCTAATGTTTGGATCGTCCTTTCGGACTGTCCATCTGTTTGTGGGTGAAACGTTGTACTGAAATTGAGTTGGGTTCCCAACTCCTTCTGTAAACTAGTCCAAAATCTTGAGGTAAACTTTGAATCTCTGTCCGATGTTATCGACACTGGAACACCATGAAGGCGTACAATCTCTCTAACATAAATCTGAGCTAGCTTATTCGATCCGTCCGTAACTTGGATCGGAAGAAAATTAGCTGACTTTGTGAGCCTATCAATAATGACCCATATGGCCGTATTCCCTCGTCTTGACCTGGGTAGGCCTGTCACAAAATCCATCGCTATGTGTTCCCACTTCCACTCAGGAATCTCTAACGCCTTAACTTGTTGACATGACAAGCATCGCTCAACATAGGAAGCTATGTCCCGTTTCATTCCTTCCCACCAAAATTTCTGCTTCAAATCCTAATACATTTTCGTACTTTCCGGGTGTGCTGTATACGGAGTATCGTGAGCCTCGCTCATGATCTCATTTCTGAGCTCAACACAGGGTGGAACACATATCCTATCTTCATAAAGGATAGCATTATCTGATGCTTCCTTGAAGCTTTCTATTTTTCCCGATCTGATCTTCAAGCGCATCTCTTCCATGGTTTGATCTTTTCTCTGTGCCTCAATTATCTTTTCTCGGAGATCGGGTACAACCACTAATGTTGCCACACGACATACAATCGTCTCAGGTGGGTAAACCACCTCTAGCTGTAAGCTTTCAAAATCCCTGATGAGTTTCTCATCCTGAGAAAGGAGAAAGCCCAACTTGCTTGTTTTACGACTCAAGGCATCTGCTACCACATTAGCCTTGCCTGGGTGGTAACTAATTCAACAATCGTAGTCTTTTACCAATTCAAGCCATCTGCGCTGTCTTATATTTAAATCCTTCTGCTCGAAAAAGTACTTTAGACTCTTGTGATCTGTGAAAATCTCACACCTAACTCCGTATAGGTGATGTCTCCAGATTTTCAAGGCATGCACTATTGCTGCCAGCTCTAAGTCATGCGTAGGATAATTCAACTCATGAATTCTTAACTGTCTGGACGCATACGCTATGACTCTACCTTCTTGCATTAGGACACAGCCTAATCCATTCTTTGAAGCATCCATGTAAATCACAAATTCCTTATCACTGACTGGAATAGCTAACACTGGAGTAGTGGTTAATCTTTTCTTAAGCTCTTGGAAACTGGCTTCACATTCTTCTGACCACTGGTATTTGATTCTCTTTCTTAACAATTGTGTCATTGGCCTAGCTATCTTGGAGAATCCTTATATGAATCTTCTATAGTATCCAGCTAATCCCAAGAAACTTCTGATTTCATTAGGAGTAGTTGGAGACTTCCATTCTTGTACTGCCTCTACTTTAGAGGGGTCCACTTGTATGCCTTCTGCTGACACAATGTGTCCAAGGAACATCACTTCCTTTAGCCAAAATTCACACTTGCTGAACTTGGCATAAAGTTGCTCATTTCTTAGTGTCTCTAACACTGTCCTCAAGTGCTTTGCATGATCTAATTCATTCTTTGAATAGATGAGAATATCATCTATGAACACAAGGACAAATTGATCCAAAAATGGATGAAATACTCTATTCATGAGATCCATGAATACTGCTGGAGCATTTGTTAATCTGAATGGCATTACTGTAAACTCGTAATGACCATATCTGGTTCGGAAAACTGTCTTGGGTATGTCTTCTGACTTGATCTTCAGTTGATGATACCCAGACCTTAGGTCAATCTTCGAGAATACACTTGCTCCCTTGAGCTGATCAAACAGATCATCTATCCTAGGTAAAGGATACTTGTTCTTCAACGTCAGCTTATTCAGCTCACGGTAATCTATACACATTCTCAATGTGCCATCCTTCTTCTTCACAAATAGGACTGGTGCTCCCCATGGTGACGCACTAGGTCGGATGAAACCTAGGTCCAATAATTCCTGAAGCTGAATCTTGAGCTCTTGCAACTCTTTTGGGGCCATCCTGTACGGAGCTTTTGAAATCGGAGCTGCTCCTGGTTCCAAATCTATTACAAACTCGACCTGCCGGTTCGGAGGCAATCCTGGCAATTCTTCTGGAAAAACGTCTGCAAACTCTTGCACAACTGGAACATCTTCCATTGTCCTCTCTATATCATCTATCTTGTTTAGATAAACCAGGAAAGCTTGATTTCCTCTATTGATCATCTTCTTGGCCTGCAGTGCTGAAATCATTGGAGTGAACTTTCCCATTTCTATGCCGTGAAAACTTGTTGGCTTTTCTCCTGGAACTTGGAATGATATCTTCCTTTCGCTGCATAGGATCGTGGCATGATTTGCTGACAACCAATCCATTCCTAGGATTACGTCGGTATCCCACATCGGTAGGACACTAAGATTATCCACCTTAATCCTAGTTGTTCCCAAGTCTATTTCTATGTTCGAGCAAACATGAGTCGTAGTCATGGTTCCGCCAGTTGGTGTTAAAATCTTTTTCTTATGACTAGCTCGTTCAGTTTTAAGCTCTAACTTATCACAGCATGCTGATGAAATAAAGGAGTGCGATGCTCCAGTATCAAATAAAACAACTAAAGGCATGCCATGAAGTTTGCCCATACCTGCAAGATTACCTTTCTGCTTCCCTTTCCCAGAGGAACTGGGGTTCATTGCATAAGACCTGGGATTTCCTTGCTGCATCTGCCTCTGCTGTTGCTGCTGATACTGCTGTTGCTGGGATTGCTGACTTTGTTGCCCCGATGCCTGCAAGGCCTTAAGTTGCTGAGGGTTCCATCTTTGTTGTGTCTTCGGGCAATTCCTTGCATAGTGACCCTCCTGGCCACAATTATAGCAACCCATGTTGCCAGCCTGACACATGCCCTGGTGGCTTTTGTTGCACCTTGGGCATAGAGGAATGTTGGGTTGTGATGGTGCAGTTCTTCCCTGAGCAGGGGCACCCTGCTGGCCCTGCTGCATATTTCCCTGCCAAGGCTTTCTGTAGCCTTGGTTCTTGTTCTGGTTACCTCCATCATTCCACTTTCTCTTCCCTTGGAAACTCTGTGATGGAGTTCTGGCTGGTGTTGGTGCTGAAGTAGGTACTGGAGCTGATACTGGGGCCTATCCTTCTTCAGGCATTACTGCATCGATGTCCAATGCCCTATTCAACGACTCGGCATAGGTTAGGTCTTTCCGACTTACCAAAGACATAGCAATCTCATGCCTCAGTCCTGATCTGAACTTAGATGCCATCTTCTCATCAGTATCTACCTGAAGAGGTGCATACCGTGATAACTCACAAAACACTCGCTCGTACTCTGTGACGGACATCTTCCCTTGTTTCAGAGTATGAAACTCTGCTTCCTTCTTGACTCTGAACGTCTTAGGAATGTATTTGTCGTAAAATCCAGTTTTGAACTGTTCCCATGTGTAAACATCAAGCTGCTCCGGAGTCATAGTCCTCCTTCTAGATTCCCACCAGAAATCTGCAGATCTGGTTAACTGGAATGCTACACAGGAGAGTCGCTCCTGGTTATCACAGCGGAGGAAATTAAAAATCCGCTCCATCGCTCGGATCCACGCCTCAGCATCGGCCGGGGTTCCTGCTCCATCAAACGATGGAGGGTTCTGTCGCAGAAAAAACTCCTCAATTCTGCGCCGTGGAGGTGGGGGAGGTGTCTGCTCTCTTTGTTCATCGTGTTCTTCTTGTTGTTCTTCCTCCACTCTTTCCTGTCTTCCTTGCCTTGGAGGTCTCCCTCTAGGCCTATTCTGTCTTACGGGATTCACATTCACATTTCTTCCTCGTGCTGCTCTGGGTGGTACCATTCTGCAAATTATAATTAATAATTAGACTACCGCCCCACTGCTGTGTAATAACTCATGCTTTAATTAGTCCTTAACATATTTTGAGTATGCAAAACGCATTGAAACTCTAAAGCATAATCAACAACCTTACTAGTCTTATATATATATTTACATTAGGAAAATCGCCTCCAACGAGGTCTTACAAGTACATTTCCTAATGCATGGGTTCTACAAAAACCAGCCATGTCTGGATGACAGAATGCTTACAAGCTACGCATTCCTGTCTCAAAAGGTGAGAATACCTAAGTCCCAAGAATGGTCCTCTGGGGAACATATTCAACTACCGAAATATACATAACAAAATAGATAGTCGTCCTGATACAAATACACTATCATAGCACAAAAGCTAAACTAGTCAGACGAGCTACTGGCCGACCGACCATCCTGGATCCTCTGAGAGCCATCTCCCTCTTCTGCCTGTGAAGCCTCCGAGGGCTCCTCCTCCTCTGACTCATCCTCCTCTGACTCCTATCCTACAACCAGTACTAGACCGTCTGCAGCTGTTGCACCTCCCTCCTCAGCTCTCTGGCAGGGTACCTCATACACAACCTCTATGGTCCTCTCTGGAGAATCTGCCACCGTCTGACGCTTTTTGGGAGGAAGCTCGTCATATGCGTCTCCTGAGGCTGCTCACCTCACTTGTGACGGTCCCGCCTCCTGATCATGGCTGCATCCCTGATAGAGCAGGAGATCAGTGTCCAGCCGTACTGCTGGCTCTGGAGGTGGTACTGTCTGTGGCTCGAAAAAAGGAGGAATAAGACGATCGTAAACTCCCCTAGGTGGCTCATCCCAGAGAAGATAGCTGTGCATCTGAGCATATGGGCCTGGAGGAGGTATACGCTGAGTAAGGTACTGGTGCATGAGTAGAGCAATAAACTCAGGCAAATTCGCCATCAGCTCAAAAGTCTGTGAGTGCTGGCATATGTAATAGTATGAAGCCTCTGACGCCCATCCACGCCACAACAGTGGAAGCACTCTGAGCAGACGCTGAATACCCTCTAAATCTCTGAGTCCTGCACACACCCATAGCTCGTGGTAGCGTGACAAGAACGCTGCTAAGGTCTCTCCTCTCTCCGACTCACAAGTCTTGAACCATATGATGTACTGTGCTACAGATATAGTATGGGGTACACTCTTCCGTGCCGTGCATCTCATGCCTGCCATCTGAAATATAAAGAAGGATTCTCATGAGAAACTCTTTTATATAGACACATCTGAACACACACATACAACGGCACTATGACTTCCTAACCGAAAGGAAAAGAATAGAAGAAAAATTTCCACAGTAAACTTCGCACTGAAATGAGTTCTTACTGACAAACACCTTGACTTAGAACATTTCTAAGTCCAATTTCGAGACGCTGACTCGATTATTCTTAACTCCTTTAAACATCCCCGATCGACTTTCGAAACTTCTGCTGGAAATTCTTGAACTCTTAAACTCTATTTCAAGACGCTAACTTGATATAGAAATATCCTGGCTACTTTTCAAGTTTCTGACTTTAAAACTCTGAACTCACTATTTGAGATGCTGACTCAAATACTGGAGTTTTACCTCGAGACGCTAACTCGAGATAGAAATTTTGAGGTTACCCTTTTCGAGACGTTGACTCGAAAAGTAAAATTTCTGAAGGATCTAGTTCGAGACGCTGACTCGAACTAAAATTTTCAAGATTCTATCTTGAAGGTTTCTGGACCAATTTATTTTGAGACGCTGACTCAAAATAAATTCGGCTCGAGGTTTCAAAGCGCTAATTCACAAACCTTACCGAAACGAGGACTTGATGCATCAGCTACTAGAACTGGAATCCCTGATCATCATGCCTCCTGAAACTGGATCTAATTCTGAAACTTGTCTTTTTCTTGAACTTGATGAATTTCTTCATCAGGTTCCACTGACTGAGTCTTTACTTAAATGAAAGCCAACTTAAAGGGAACTAAGGCAATCTAGATTTCTCTAAATTCCTCTATGTTCTCTGAGGCTTAAATTCATGAAGCAACTTGACTTAACTGAAGTCTGATTGTGAAAAAGCCCGACTTATCTGAAGTCTGACTTAATGGAACTTTGCAATTATCTAAACTGCACTGCTGCAATCTGGCAACCTTGGGTGCCTACTTAACTGATACATCGTGAGCTTGCCTCAATGAAATAAAAATAATTGAAACTCTTTTAAACATAAAGGGCTTTCAAAAAACTTTTTCTGATGCAAAAATTTTGCCAATATCTGATTGGTCTTACCATGCCATTATCTGAATGGTCTTACCAAAATTTTTATAAAATCGCCACTTCCGAAAGGCCTGATCTGAATGATTTTATAAAAATTTTGCCAACATCTGGATGGACTGATTTGAATACTCTTTATAAAAATCTCACCATTCTCAAAATGGCTTAACTGGAAATTTTTATAACTTTGCTATTATCTGAATGATTTTATAAAATTTCTGAAGGATCTAGTTCGAGACGCTGACTCGAACTAAAATTTTCAAGATTCTATCTTGAAGGTTTCTGGACCAATTTATTTTGAGACGCTGACTCAAAATAAATTCGGCTTGAGGTTTCGAAGCGCTAATTCACAAACCTTACCGAAACGAGGACTTGATGCATCAGCTACTAGAACTGGAATCCCTGATCATCATGCCTCCTGAAACTGGATCTGATTCTGAAACTTGTCTTTTTCTTGAACTTGATGAATTTCTTCATCAGGTTCCACTGACTGAGTCTTTACTTAAATGAAAGCCAACTTAAAGGGAACTAAGGCAATCTAGATTTCTCTAAATTTCTCTATGTTCTCTGAGGCTTAAATTCATGAAGCAACTTGACTTAACTGAAGTCTGATTGTGAAAAAGCCCGACTTAATTGAAGTCTGACTTAATGGAACTTTGCAATTATCTAAACTGCACTGCTGCAATCTGGCAACCTTGGGTGCCTACTTAACTAATACATCGTGAGCTTGCCTCAATGAAATAAAAATAATTGAAACTCTTTTAAACATAAAGGGCTTTCAAAAAACTTTTTCTGATGCAAAAATTTTGCCAATATCTGATTGGTCTTACCATGCCATTATCTGAATGGTCTTACCAAAATTTTTATAAAATCGCCACTTCCGAAAGGCCTGATCTGAATGATTTTATAAAAATTTTGCCAACATCTGGATGGACTGATTTGAATACTCTTTATAAAAATCTCACCATTCTCAAAATGGCTTAACTGGAAATTTTTATAACTTTGCTATTATCTGAATAGCCTAAACTAAAAGATTTTCAAAATCTCGCCATTATCTGAATGGCCTGCTTGAATACTGTAATTTGACAATTACATACCTTTCTTTGGTCGAGCATGATGTGAGGGAGTGCTGAGAGTTGTTAACTAATCACTGAATAGTCTAAGGAACAATCTTAGACTTAACTGAAAGAACTTAGAGCTCAGAGCGAAAATGCTCTGATACCACTCTGTCACGACCCCAAATTAATATCTGATTAATATGAAGTGTGACTGGCACGACTCGATCCCAATAAAGGATGGATCAAGGCGCGAACCAGAAATAATTAAATAAAAGAAGGAGCTACTGTATTCCAGGAACGATAATTGCTGTGAGCTCGAATTCTGAACTAACTTTAAGTACTCACAAGAGATAGAATAATAACAGTACTTAATTGATTATCGAGTTATGGAACTCGTCCAGAACAAAAGCTGAAATGTTGAACTTGTGATATAACTGAGTTGCGGAAGCAAAAGAAACACAATAATAATAATAATAATAATAATAGTAATACAAGGTCATCTGAGCCTTGTACCAAAAAGAACTCCACTCTCAGCACTTCTCCCTTCCACACCAGCTCAACCTGCACATTTAAAAACAAACATGCAGGGCTGAGTACAAGGGTACTCAGTGAACACATTGCCAAAAATATTTCTGAACTGAAACTCATTTTCTTGTCATGCATCTGAGTAAACACACAGGGGTTTTATCTAAAAAGGCCCTATGTTTTACTAAATCATTTTATGTCATTGAGCGCTCTTTTCTGTTGTATGATCATCCATATCCCACTGAAAGTCGAGGAATAGCTCCGCTCAGCCTTTTCCACAAACGTCGGGGAATAGCTCCGCTCAGCCTTTTCCCTCGAACGCTTAACATAACTAAATGCCGAAGAATAGCTCCGCTCAGCCTTTTTCACGCACATTTAGCATCGTCGATGTCTTAGTCAGGAATAGCTCCGATCAGCCTTTCCCTCTTCCTAATATCACCGACTCAAGTGTACACTAACCTCGGTTAACACGCTAAGTTAGCACGAGGCCCGATCGATTTAAGAGTTAGAAAGCCCCTTGCAAGCTAACTAAATGCAGATAAGGATATCATACAAAAAAAATCATTTTATGCATGACAATAATTTATTTGCATCAGAATAAATAACTGCGGGTGAGTAAAAACTCAAATAATTATTTGGACTAAGAGTCCGTTGAAAAGAAAGCCCACCTTTCACCGAGATTTTAACACTTGAACTGCAGCAAAAGTTCCTCCGTACTTTATCTTGCACTGGACAGCTCGCCTTCATAGAGTTAACATAAATTTTGAGTACGTTGAACCAAATACGTTGTTTGGACTCAACATGAAATTGAAGGCCAATTAGGGTCTAGTATCCGTTCTAAATTTTCTTTTGCTTAAGGGTTATTCTCGACCCTAGTTTTTAACCTTCTAAAGACATGCATCGACATCATTTAAGGTGTCAAAAAATACCTCAACATCCATCACAAGTTGATTCTAAAAATAAGATCAACATTAAGCTTAGATTGAACAACATTCTGCACAACGATAAACTTTGCAGAATTTTCTGTTTTGACTCGCTAGGGTGCAGGGGACAAGCCATACACCGTTGGAAAGCCACGGAAGTCTAGTTTACGGCTAAATTTATGGTTACTCAAGACGATAACTAACGAAAAAGTTATGACCGTTTTACTAGAAAGTGGCAGATCTGCCAGAATTTCCGAAAGCAAACTCGTGACCTGACTTTGAAGATTTTTCACGATCGATTCAGGAAGAGTTACGGACTGCGATATATACCATTAGAAAGCCATGGAAGTCTAAAATTTTTACAAATATACAGTGGCTTAATATGATTACAAATGAAATGGATATACCCGTTTTACTAAAAGGTGGCAGAACTGCCTTGACTTCATGAAAACCGAAACATGACCCAACTTTGCCGATTTTTCATAATTTATTCAGAACGAATTAGAGAATGAGACTTATACCATTGCAAACACACTTAAGTCTAATTTCCGGAAAAATTTACGGTGACTCAATACAACATCTAACGAGGGAGTTAAGCTCGTTTTACCGAAGGGTGACAAATCTGCCGACCCGCTCGCGCGAAATACGTGAACACAAGCCACAGTTCACAACAACCTTTCTATATGTTCGAATCATGTTTTTTTTTAACACATCAAACCTCATCCCACACATGCCTCTATGCACTAATCAACTCATAATCATCTAACATGCTTTGAACACCAAAGACACAATAACATGCTCTATAAACATCTCAACAAGCTTTGCAACACAATCAACTAATTTCCACCATTTATCATGCTTCAAAAAAAACTCAAGACATAATTTTCCAACACAACACCAAACCTATACATATATATAACTCATGGTTTTCGAAATACCTTTCAAATGACAATAATGGAGAAGAGTTGGAAGAAGCTTGAAGGAGATAGAACGATGAAATGAAGCTTCCAACGACGACGCCGGAAACGAAACGGTGAGGAGCGGTTGCAACGAGATGGAGTTCTCCTCAACAATGGCTACAACCTCTTGCTTCTCTCTCACTCTCTCTCTCTCCCTCTCTCTTAAAGAAGATGGAAGAAGAAGATGGTGTGGTGCTAGAGTTGATCTTTCTCTTTCTTTCGATAATTCGTGAGGAATGGAGATGAAAAGATGAAATGGAGATGAAGTAGAAGAAGTTGGGTGTTGTTTCCTCCCCTTCTCTCTCTCGCTAGTTTTGGAAAAAAAGAAATGCATGGAAGATGATGAAGTATAAGCAAGATAGGAGTTTCTCCCATAATATATACATATAATATATATAGTACCTATCTATAGTTTCATTGTACATTTTGGTTGACTTGGGGGAGGTAAGAGACGTGAGGTGGCATGGTGGAGGCATGGGGAGGTATGGCCTCCCATGCTTTGGGAATTGACCAAAAAAAAATATCCGGTTTAAAATACCGGTTGTTCGGTTATCGTGATATTTTTCGTCTTCGGAAAAATCCCGAACTTATCCAATATTGTTAAAATAATTCACTTACTTAAAAACAATAGTTTATTTAAAATTATTGATTTTTTAAAACAACACTTTGAAATATTGGTTTTAATTTTTCGACCATTAAAACATCCGAACTAGAGAATATCTAATTCTTTTGGATTTTAAATCACCC
Source organism: Perilla frutescens (assembly GCA_026008535.1). Taxonomy (NCBI): domain Eukaryota; kingdom Viridiplantae; phylum Streptophyta; class Magnoliopsida; order Lamiales; family Lamiaceae; genus Perilla; species Perilla frutescens. The sequence goes on along the minus strand of BRKX01000010.1, from coordinate 42,905,566 downwards.
TGTTTAAATTATCTGAATTTAAACACTAATGACTAGAGAATCTCTGATTCTCCCAGTCCTGAAAATATTTATCAGAATATCTAATTCACGATAAACACACACCGTAAATTTAAAAGAATAGGAATTGAATTCATCTGAAATTACAATTCCAGCTTTCCATAACTAAAAAGAGGATTAAACCCTAACTGAAATAATTAATTCACCTTTGGGAATTAATTGTTCTTGAATTCCATGGAACCTAATGGATATTTTCGACCCTAATCTGACTGGAAATTACTATACTAAATAGTAATTGCAACAGTTTATTGCAATTAAGCTGTAATTAATTTACGGGGTATTACAGTTTTCTCCAGCTGGAACGCGACACCCTAGCGCGAGCTCCTGAGGTCGCGCTTCAAAATCAAAGGAAAGCGCGACCCGGAAACGCGACAAACTCAGGTCGCGCTTTCAAGGCAGAAACAAGCGCGATCCAAAAGCGCGACCCCTTTCGGTCGCTCTGTACAAGCTTCAGAGAGCTGTTTTCTTCAGTCCAAATCCGACCCCAAAGCGCGATCAACTGAAGTCGCGTTTCGCTCTGACGGATGTCAAAAAGTGACTTTTGGTATTCAATTTTTGGGCCATTTATATTTATATCATTTGGGCATTTCAAAGGAGGACAACAATCAACCCTAGAATGAAAATATACACAAGAGAAACATCAAAAAAAGAATTTTTGAAGATCGAGAACAAGATTGAAGATTCAACCATCCACTTGAGAATCCATGCCATAGAATTGAAGGAGGATTCTACATTGGGTTCTATCACCTCTTCTCTCTTCTTTGATTTGTATTTAGAATGGGTTATTGGTCTTTATTTTGTAATCTTGATTTTATTGTGAATATGGTTGGCTAGAGCCTTAGGGCTCTAGGATGTGGTGAAACAATATGAATATTGATCCTTGGTTTGGGATGTATATATGTGTTGTTGCTTTGTCAAGGTTTTGATCTATGCTAGGGCTTGAATGATGTTGTTTGGTTGGCCATCTGACTAGCATCACATGTATGAATCACTTGCATCTAGTCAATCCCGTGATCATAAGCATGCTTAGATCAAATCTATATATTTGTCTTCTTAGTCGAATGTCATTATGTGGAAGGAAATGTGACCTTTAGATTCTTTTGTAGGTGCGACCTTAGAATGCGTTAGAGATAGCCATCTTTGTCGCATTCGCAATTTAAGAGATATTCGAGAGAAGCTCTTATTATATTTGTGGTCTTCCTATCTATGAACTTTGCAACAATGTATGTGTAATCCCACATTGTAGGTCAATATGAGTATTGTGTAGCCATGTCCTAGAGTTTCGCCTTATTTGTCATCTTCAAAACTCTCGTTTGTTTGGTATTTCCTCTTGAGTGAAAAATATATTGATAATTATAGGTGTTTATACTTTTACGTCTTTTATTCTTGTCCAACAGTTTGATTGAGTAAAATACGCCCTCTTCTTATTATTCGTCTAGATATTTCACTCATCTTCCATCGTGGTAATTGCATCGTCTAATTTCTATTCCATTTCCCTGCGGATCGATCTCGTATCATCATATCTACAATCACATGATTGTACACTTGTAGGCATTGACATGAGTTATAAATATTGAAACAAATCACAGTAGGTTTTAAGGTAAACTGAGCCTCTGTCAAGTTTTTTGCGCCGTTGCCGGGAAAACGGAATTAATTTGATAAATGCAATATTGTGATAATGATTGAGTGGTTTACTTTAGACATTTTTACTTGTTTTATTTGAAAGAATTGTTCTTGATTTGTTTGTCCTTTTTATAGGAGGTGTATGTACACTCGTTCTCAAGGAGAACCACCCATTTCATTGGACTTAGAGATTGAAGCAACGGTTCGCCACAACAACGCACGTAGATGGAGATGAATGGCGGATCTACCTCCACACGTTCAAGACCCGATGATTGCCCAAATGCAAAGGCAATTGGAGGTGATGCAAGAGCAATTGAGAGCCCAGGAGGAGGCTCGTAATAGAAATGTGGAGGCACCAATCCGGAATCTTTTCCAACCTGTCATTGATCAAGGGGTGGCAAATGGACCACCCATTCAAGCCAACAACTTCGAGTTGAAGACCTCTCTCATACTAATGATCCAACAGAACCAATTCCGAGGGACGCTAATGGAGGATCCCCATGAGCATATTCAAAAATTTCTCAATGTTAGTAGGACAATGAAGATGAATGGAGTCCCGGATGATGCAATTCGCATCTGACTCTTTTCATTTTCATTGATCGACAAAGCGGAAACATGGTGGTTAAGTCATGCTTAAGGAACATTTCAAACTTGGGATCAATTGGTGACCAAGTTCCTACACAAGTTTTTCCCACCCGGAAAAACTCTCAAACTGAAAGAAGAGATCACCGTGTTCAAACAATGGGACGAAGAAAGCCTATATGAGGCATGAGAGCGCTTTATGGAGATGCTAAGGAAGTGCCCCGGACATGGTTTTGGAACCGATCACCAAGTATGCATTTTCTATGGAGGAAGCAAAGACGAGGTTAGAATACTCATAGATGCGGCTGCGGGTGGATCATTATTGGCAAGAGGGCCAGAAGAATCCTTGAGAATAATTGAAGAAATGGCCTCAAATTCCTTTCAATGGCCGGCCACAAGAGAGGGAGTCCAAATTCTAAAGAAGGTGGCTTCTGCTTCAAGTTCGGATGCACTCGGGCTTGTAGCGGCTCAAATGACAACCTTGAATTCAAAAATTGAGGCCTTTACAAATCCAAAGGCCGAGACATCTCAAAGCCAATTTGAGGATGTCAACTATGTGAACCAACAAGGAGGCTTCTCAAATCAGCCAAAGCAATTCAATCAGGGGTACAAACCCCAATATGGAGGCCAATATGGAGAAAATTCGGGTTATCAAAATAAAGCTCAACACCCAAATTTCTCCTATGGTAATCCGAACAATGCTATCCAGCCACCTCCGGGTTTCTCAGTCACTAATGGTATAATTGGCGAGGAGAAGAAGCCCAAGATGGATGAACTTCTAATGGCATTCATGGGGAAGACGGAGAGTTACATGAAAGACTCTCAAGCAAGATTTGCAACTATCTTGGGAAACCAACATCAACAAGACAAGTTCCCAAGTAATACCACTGTGAATCCGAAGGATCAATGCAAGGCAATTACCTAGAGGAGTGGAACCGCTTATGATGGCCCCGAGATGTCGGATGATGAGGAAAGCAAGAGAAAGGTTGATGAGCAACCGAGTGAGAAGAAGAAAGAGGAGGGACCGAGTCAAGAGGACTTAAATCCCAAGGTGAAGAAACATGATGCCCTTGAAAAAGGGAAATAGAAAGAAGAACCAAAAAGGGTGATGCCAGAAGAATACAAAGTGCCCATACCCTACCCACAAAGACTCCAAAAGGTGAAGAGTGACGAGCAATTCTCTCGATTCCTCGACATCTTCAGGAAGGTACAAATCAACATCCCTCTTATTGAAGCACTTCAACAAAAGGCAAATTATGCAAAATTCTTGAAGGATGCGATTTCCAAAAAGAGGAGATGGGGGGAGTATGAGACGGTTAATTTGACCGGGAATTGTAGTGCTTTATTGCAAAGAAAGTTGCCCGCAAAGATGAAAGATCCGGGAAGCTTCAACATCTCAGTTACTATTGGAGAAAATCACGTTGGTAAGGCTTTGTGTGATCTTGGGGCGAGTATCAATTTGATGCCCCTTTCGTTCTTTAAGAAGTTGAAAATGGGGGAGATCAAGCCGACCACCATTTGTCTCCAAATGGCCAACCGCTTTGTGACATACCCAAAGGGCGTCGTGGAAGATGTGCTAGTAAAGGTCAACAACTTTATCTTTCCGGTGGACTTTGTGGTTCTTGATATGGAAGAAGACAAAGAAGTTCCCCTCATCTTAGGGCGACTGTTTTTGTACACGGCTAAGGCCCTGATAGATGTAGCGAAGGGAGAACTTACCTTAAGAGTGAATGAGGAGAGAATCACATTTTCCCTCCAAAAAGCGATGCAACATCCTGAAGAAGAGGTAAAGAATATCGAGGAGTGCAAAGTGCTCCAAATTGTGGATGAGTGCATAAAGGAGGAAGAGTTGAGGAGCCCAAAAGATCCTCTTGAGATTTGCATTTCAAACTCTATCTTTAATTCTTTTATTTAATGATGATTTTGGTATGTGTGATTCCGTTTATATGATGAATTCATTTTAGGAATCCTACTTGAGGAAGCCAAAGTTCTTGCCATTAAGAAACGAGGACCAAACATCAAAGGAAGAGGACGAGTTGAAAGCAAAAGAAGACATGGAGTTGAAACCTCTACCCACACATTTGAGGTATGCTTACCTGGATGAAGCCAAGCAAAAACCGATAATAGTTTCTTCCCTCTTATCCGATGAACAATGTGATAAATTGTTAAGGGTGTTGAGAAAATATCAAAGCACTATTGGATGGTCAATCTCCGACCTTAAAGGCATTAACTCTTCGATATGCATGCATAAAATCTTGATTGAGGAAGATTATAAACCTAAGGTGCAAAATCAAAGAAGACTCAACCCTATTATGCAAGAAGTTGTTAGGAAAGAGGTTCTAAAATTGCTTGATACCGGTATCATATTTGCTATTTCGGATAGTGAGTGCGTGAGTCCTACTCAAGTAGTTGCTAAAAAATGGGGGATAACTATTGTTGAGAATGATAATAAAGAGACAATTGCTACAAGAGTAGTAACGGGGTGGAGAATGTGTATGGGCTTAAGTAAATTCCGCACTCCAGCCCAAATCCGCGCGCTCAGGCCCAATTTCTGAGTTATCCGCCTATATTATCCTGCCGTATGTCCATACGACATGGCTTTTCAAACTTCTAGCTTCAGCTTCCTTTGCACAACTTGTTTTCTCACCAACCGCATGCCATTTTTCCCTAACTTTGTGTAGATTACCTGCAAAACCTCAAGGCATAACATTCTCCCAAAACGACATCATTATACGGCAATCAACACAATTAAATCACATCAAATTGGCCCAAAATAAATAGGTAGAAATGACCCGATCAAATCCCCCCACACTTAAACCATGCTCATCCTCGAGCATATCTAAACAAAAGAAAGATTCTAAACATAAACACAGAACAAGCATCGGCTGCCTTAACTGAAAAAAATACTCGGAGTTAGGATTACAACATAACCATCCACAATCCACTAACCCTTCTCTTGTTTCATGAAATAAACACATGCTTTTCATTCAAGTCAAAAACGTGAAACTCAATCCTGCCTCACCAATATTCGCTCAATTTCTCTCAAAAGAAGGTAAGGACAGATTTAAATTCACTCAAGTCGTGATTTTATGCCTTCAAACATAGATTTGCCCATATGTCAAAACCACAACCAAGCAAGTGAGAACTATGCACAAATCAAAATGTCTTTTCAATAGGTTGTAATAGGGCTAGGGTGCTTAGGTTGGATAATTTGGATAAGTAGCTTAAATACGATGAAAGCATGTAAGCATATCATAACTCATTAATCAAGTTCGGCTGCAACTTCTCAAATATCCCACGAACTCTAAGTTAAGTGCTGATCTTCAAAGCTATACAGGAAAACAAAATTTAACTTCAATCTGGTACATCCCCATTTCCTCCACGTTCAGTATGGGCATACGGACCATTTTTTTCTTTTTTTCTTTACTTTTTTTTTGTTCTGAAGCTTTGCTTCTTTCTCTCTCTTTTGTTCTGAAGCTGATTATGTGGTTGGCCACTCATTAATTGGAATTGGGTACACTAAATCTATACATGATCAATGAATCGTAGCTATGTGTTAGTCATAAAGGGTCGTGGTACATCACATGTTTAGTGAGCAAATTGAAAGATCGGTGTCTGTAGTAAATACGGGTCTGTTTAGGGCATAATGCTGTCTTGTTGTTTACAATTATTTGAGAGATCATGGTTGGGCAATTATTTGTTTAGGGTCGTTGTTTACAGTTAGGGGACGAGAGATAACATCTAATCTAAACTGAAAGGATAGATTAAGCATGCAGAGAGAGATATGGTGTCTTTAACCAGATAATTAAATTCACATAAGAAATCAGTATGCCGATGATCAGATGTGTTTGTTAAGTTGATTTAAAGTTCAAATCCGGAATTATTTGTTATTTAATTTCTTTGATTAGTTTTTACAAATTTATTTACTTTACTGTTGTGACCATGAAGAACCTCAAAACTCCCTTTATAATTGGAGACTAGAAAGAAAATTTACATCAACTCTCTGTGGGGTCGACCATGTACTTCATCGCTGGCTATGTCTGCTATGGACATCAGGAAATTATAAATTATTTCTTAGTCGAAATTACTGCCTGTCATCAACCAATTTGTAAGTTATAAAAAAACCATGTATAATGGGGTAATTTTGTTAGCTAAGTGATATTTTTAATGTTAAAATGTAATTATGAAAAGGAAAAATGTACAAATATCATCCTTGACTATTACATGGATATATAGCTTATTGCCCCTTTCTTGACTATTTAACTCAAATAGATAATTCTATGTTAAAAGTATGTAAATTCTTTCTGAGATAGAAAAGTTAATGGTGTTATAAAACACACACTAACATGCGGTCGTTTCACAATCAAAATAAATTTATTTTCTCCTATGCCCACAGAGAGCGTGGCTACCTGTGAGTAAGGGTCGATCCCATAAAGAGCTGATGCAATTTTACTTGCAGTCACCAATCACAAAAGTGGGTTTGGTTTTGTTATCACTGTGATACCCCGACTCCCTTTTGCTAAATTATAAATTATAATTTTAGTAAATGATTTCGAATTAATATTGTTGAATATTAATCATGTGAGTATGTTTGTATGTTATGCCGTTGTTTTATTGCAGGTTGTCTTACTCGAGCCAATACATCATAGCACGGTGGTATTATACTAAGTGTATAATACACGTTAATATTTAATGTTAAAATTTGTTGAGTTATGTGACGATAATCGAGTGTGTTTATATTTAAATTAATATTTTTCCATACCTTGAACACCCTAACGCTGAGTTGATCGGGGGTCTCGCTAACGTTTAAGTTCGGGAGTCGTTTAAAATAAGGGGGATGATTTTTGGCATGTCGCGCGCTCGCGGGGAGGTGCGCGCCCGCGGGGACGTGCGCGGTCGCGAGAGACTGCGCGCCCGCGGGGCTGGCGAGGGACGCGCGCCCGCGGGGGCTGCGCGCTCGCGGGGAGTGTGGGCCGAGAGAGGGGTTCCGCGGTCGCGGGGGCTGCGCGGTCGCGCGGGTCCGGGGATTCTCTACCTATAAATACAACACTTGTTCATTTTCTTCTCACTTTCTTTTCACTTGGGCGATTCTCCTCTCCATTTCTCTCTACAAATCCTTCATCTTTTTGGAGTAGATTCTTCCATCATCATCCATCAACAAAGGTAACCTCTACACCTCTCCTTCACGGGGATTAAACACCTATTTCTTGTTGTTTTGGAAACTAGGGTTTGTTATCCAAATTTGAGGATTCTCGATTTTGTTGATTTCCTTGCTTGATATCTTGAACATATGGTTTATTTATCTCCCTGAAGCTATATGTGAAGTTATATTGGATTCCTATGGTTCATTGTTGCTAGGGTTTGGACTTTTGCCCTTATTTCCCTTTGTTTTGTTGATAATCGTTTGGAGATGTTGTGTGGGTTGTATGGGGTTGAGTTTCATGTATGTTAGAGCCCTAGGATAAAGGTGTTTGTATTTCAAATGTTGGGTCTAAAGGATTTAAAATGAGTCATGAGCTTGTGGTTTAAATGTGTGCCCGTGATGTGTTCGATCAAATGCTTCAAAGAGTTTTAATGCATATTTTGAGTCCAAAATCGTAGTATGAGCTTGTATATCCATGATTGTGTATATGGATATGTTTGAAGACCTTAAAGTAAAGTATAGCATGAGTTTACTCAAAGTTATGATTTATTTGTATAACTCGACATCTAAATTGAAAAGAGAATAAAAAGGTGATAGGTGACGTGTTGGAGCTCGAGGAGGACAACTTGTGCACGGCAAAGGAGTATTCAAGGTTAAAAGGATTCAAAAGCGTCTTTTAAGGTGGGGTAACTCTAAACTGTGAACACGTGTAAGGTTATAGTTACTGTTGTGCTTTGATTGTATATGTATGAAGGGTCTTCGGACCAGTGAATGAAAGAGATCCTTCGGGGTCGACAAAGAGACCCTTCGGGACAGAGATCCTTTGGATCGAACATAGACCTGTTAATGTCCTCCCTGGGGGGTAGGATGTCTGCGGGCATCCCTACAGGGATAAAGATGTTCATTAACGGGGGCATCATGATGTTTAGACCCTACGGGGTTGAGACTAGTCTCCACAATGAAAAGAAAAGTCCATATGTTATATTTTCACTTGTGCAATTAGCTATAACGGTTTACAGTGTTCCCCACTGAGTATGTTGTTAAATACTCACCCCATTCATTCAATGAATTTCAGGTTGAGGAGTCGGAGCCCGAGTAGGAGCGTTGTGAACACAAGAGAACCCCACAAGCTTGTGTTTATCTTTTGCATGCTCTTCTTTTGAAAAATACTTACATTACTATCATTATTACATTGATCACTCTTTTTGCTTTATGATCAATGATTATTGGGGATGGGAATAGCCCGATCTTTTGTAGGTTATGATGTATATAATTTGATAACTATGCCAAACAACTTAAAGGCGGGTCGTTTGACCTTGGAGCCTTCTATGTGCGAATTATGTTGATGAATCCCTATATTATGTTTGTTAATTTAGGGTGCTAGACGGGCGGGTTGTGTAAGCCTATGAGCCCGATAGGTTAGATGATTGCATGCTTCATAGGACAAAATTTATATTGTAAACTATGATGCCTTACCTCATCGTGCTAATGTATAGTATCATATTTTGACCTAAGCTTCCGCTCATATTAAAATAAGTACACAAAATATGTAAGTAAATTGTATATTAAGTGACGTGGCCAAACGGAGTAGTTTGGGGCGTTACAGTCACACAACTGAAATTTAAATCTACAAAGTTAATGGAGAAATATCAAATAATATTAAAAGTGTCTAAAATTTGAAGTAGACTATTAGTTTAACTCACACTCACTCTGTAGAACCCCGATCCTGAAAGATTATGGAAATGGACGCCGCGGGGGATTGGAATTAAGAAGCTGGAAAGAAATGGGGTAATTAAATTAATGAAACCTCAACAGAAGACTCAGAACAACCAAACATGCTTTATAATAATATATACTTGTCCATAATACCAAGATCACATTTCTTCTCATTTAGTGAAAGAATATCATAAGTGCGCAAGCTCAATTCTTAATAGAATACTAACAAAAAAGAGACAACGGAAAAATATGTAAATTAAAATAGCCCATCTCAGCCTCGTCACTTCCACGCTCCAGCCTAATGTTTGAAAAGATTTGGGCTGAGTACTAATGCACTCAATGGGCAAGTTTTAACAATTTAAGTTATGTAAATTATTTTCTAAAAGTGATCTATCTGTATCCATGCAAGTAGTGAAGCTTAGGAAGTTTTAAAGTTGAAAGAAACCTAAGTTCACCAAAATATTTTATCGTAAAGCGCTTAAGAGTATAACCAGTCACTGCCCGCCACCCCTCTACATCACCAACGCATAAAATTTATGAGTATAACCAATGAGTGTAACCAATGAGTGTTTCATTTTAGTCTTTCAACAAGGAATAGGGCATGATGAATAATGCATGCATACTGTAGCTACTCACATTGACACTGCGCTGGTTTATGAGACTTCGACAACATACAGATCATGTAAATATTTAACACAGATAGTTACATATGCAAGTTTAACAAAGTAGAGCTTAATAACTCGAAAGATATAATTTTCAAAGATAGTATAACCTACCTTGATAGCTATTAAAGCTGAAGCTTTAGTGATTCCTCTAGAAGTACCCTATGTCCGATGTTTTAGGTTTTGTCCTACACATAAAGAATAAGACTTAGAAGATAATTGAGGTCATTAACCTATTTTATAACGTAAATACGACTATAAGGGTATAATGGTAGATCTATAAAGGATGTGAAAAGACGACGCGTGAAGGTTAAACGGGTAATTCTAGCATTAAGCGATACTCGAGTCCTTGATCGAGTACAAATATATTCTATCAAAAAGATTAAAATTGTATGACTAAAATAATGGTTTAAAATATAATAATATCCCAATAAAGTGTCACTTCTCAAATAATACTTGATTTTGAATTAAATTCCACAATTAAATAAAGGGATAAGGGTCACATAGGCCCCTGAACTTTTTGGCGGGGACCTCGCAAGCCCGTGTACTTTTTTTAGGCTCAATTGAGCCCCTAAATTTTTTTTGGTCTATTGGGCCCCTCCGTCAAGCCCCTCTTGACAGGGTCGTTAGTTCGTATTAAAACGACGTCGTTTTATGTGTTATTTGAATAAAAAAAATTCTAAATTCAATTTAAAAATTCACCCGTCCCATTTTAACATCTCCTGACCCGATACTAATTAAACCCGCTCCATTTAGATTAATATATTTTTACTTGGAATTTCTATTTCTAATTAGGTTTCAAATTGGGGAAAAATGAAAAGGTTCTTGCGAGTTGAATCATTATCTGCCATGCCCAATTTTACAACCTTCATCAAGCTAAATCATTATCCGCCATGCCCAATTTACACTATTGAGAAGTGGATCAATAGCATCCGCGTCTACACGTGCAACAGTCTCCAATCCTTCTGCAAAATTGGACAAAACTAGGTAAAATATTGATGAAGCTCACTGATATCAGTAAACATGTCCATAGCTAGTTCATCAGTTAAAGCAATATGATAAAGCAACATAAGTATAGAATAGCATCATGATGCAAACCACTCTATAATGATTTAGCTTGATGAAGGTTGTAAAATTGGGCATGGCGGATAATGATTCAACCCGCAAGAACCTTTTCATTTTTTCCCATCTTGAAACCTAATTAGAAATAGAAATTCCACGTAAAAAAATATTAATCTAAATGGGGTGGGTTTAATTAGTATCGAGTCGGGAGATGTTAAAATGGGGTTGGTTAATTTTTAAATTGAATTTAGAATTTTTTTTATTCGAATAACATATAAAACGACGTCGTTTTAATACGAAGTAACGGCCCCGTCAAGAGGGGCTTGATGGAGGGGCCTAATTGACCCAACAAAAAAAGTTCAGGGGCTCAATTGAGCCAAAAAAAAGTACAGAGGCCTGCGAGGTCTCTGTCAAAAAGTTCAGGGGCCTACGTGATCCTTATCCCTTAAATAAAATAGAAAAGAAATAAATTAAATAAACAATAATTAAAATTGTAGTTAAAAGAATTTGAACCCATGACTTAACTCTAAAACTATGAGACCTTAACCACTATACTAAATGATTTCATGTAACATAAAACAAACTACTTTAATTAAATGGCTTCATAAATGCTTTGAATTTAATACACAAAATAAGAATTAAAACTACATCAAGGGGTTTTAAACCCTACACCCCTTAATTACAATTAGAACACTAACCACTGGGCTAAGTCTCATTTTAAAAATTTATAACTCATCATTAATAATTTATATAATCCAAAAAGGTCTTATCATAAATAAAAAGATTAAAGCATAAATATTAATACTTTAATGAGATTTGAACCATAGACCTCTCAAATAATAATATGGACTCTAACCACATAACTAAGTAACATTTTCAAAATTAATTAGCTGACATTAATTATATAAGATCCAAAATAATCTTAGATAAAAATGATTAAAATCAAATTGAAACTATATTAATGGAACTCGAACCCTTAACCTTTCAATCAATAAATATGAAACATATCCATTAGTCTAGATGCTATTTTCGAAATCTATAACATAATTTTAATTAATTATAGTTGAAACAGAAAAAATTAATTGCAATAAAAGAGATCTAAAATGTATGCAATAAGGTTTAAACCTTACCTTAAACCTCTTTGATATAAACATTAATCCCCAAACCATTAAACTAAATCCAATTTTCAAAAATAATTCCATGATTTTAATTAAATATAGTCATAAAATACACCCATTAATTAAAACAATAATATGCTCCCAAATAAATTCGAACCCTAGATCTTTGTGTATATAAACTAAAGATTAAACATTACTCCAGAAGAGCATGTTATAAAATTTGTCTACGTTTTCTCCTTTTATTTTATTATTTTTTTATTAAATAATATCATAATTTCATATTTTAATAAATAATAAAAAAATTCAAATTAAACTGTTAGCTAAAAGGATTGAACAAGGAAAATGCATAAAACTTATCCATTAGGCTATGATTAATTTGATTTGAAATAATAACACATTCTTTTTAATTTAAATAGAGATAGAATCTATACAATAAATAAAAATAAAAATAAAAGTAAAAAGAAAAGGAAGGAAAAGAAACACACACACTAAATCGCCCAGAAACACACACGCATATATCAAACACACGCACACACCCATGACAACATACAAAATAGAAAAATATAACAATTTCATTTTGTTTTCTTTTCTTTTTATTCCATCAATCAACCATTTAACATCTAAATAAAGTTTTCAAGAACATCAAGAACACTATAAATAAAATTAGTAATATACTTTAAAGACAATAATTTAAGAAAGCCCGTAAATCACAATATACATACTAAAATCGAAAACAAAGTTAAAAAACTAAAGGAAATGAAGTATTGATAGGCTAGGGTTTAACCCATTCTTAGATCCGAAAATCAGAAGCCTAAATCTCAAAATCTCTTAAAATAAATCAAAGAAAAAGAAAGAGGAGAAAAACAGGAGTCCGAAAATGTAAATGCATGTTAAAAATAAAGTCACCGGAAAAATTACGGTCAGCGGTGAAGGTGGCGTCGGCGCCGGAGGAGAGGGGGGCCGAGAGAAAGAGAGAAGAGAGGAGGAAGGGGGCTGACCTATTTTAGATCCCCAACAAATGAACTAAAAATGAAATAAGGGGGTATTTATATCACCCCTAAAATAAACTGTAAACCTAATTAAATCAAGAATTAATTCATAACTTGGTCCAATAAAGTCCATCTAAGGTGAAATCAATTTCTATGGTTTCTTATCAACGAGCACTATCATCTAATGTATTCGTTCGTCTCGTTCCGATAACATAGGTCTCGCAAAAAAATTAAAACGCGAATGGGCTAAAAGGCCCATAAATTGGGCCTCAACATTAAAAGTTTAAACTTACGTATTTTGGGCCATATGCAAAATAAATAAAATAGAATAGTGTTGGGCCCATTTTAACTATTATATTTATATTTATAATTAAATTTAGATAATAAAAATTTGGGGTGTTACATCACTCCCCCTTAAAAGAATTTTATCCCGAAATTCACGTAGCTCAGAGCATCTCAGGGTCTTGTTGTCTCATCTTGCTTTCAAGTTCCCACGTTGCTTCTGTTCGATCATGATGATTCAATTGCACAAGCACCAATGGAATTTGTTTGCTTCTAAGGACTTGAACTTTTCTATCAAGAATCTTGTAAGGTTAAAAGAACGAAAATGCTAAAATACGATTGCTACACTCATGATAAAACTTGCAGCTAGAAACCACAATTGACTACATAGTAAGATTGCGAGACAGCAGCTGTCGATGGATGTGGCATTTGTTTCTGACTTTCCTGACACCAAATCGAATAATTCCAGTGGCTAACTTCAACTACGTCACGAGAGAAATAACATATCCAAATTTCAGCAATCTCGGTGGAGATATGAAGGTTAAAATATACAGAAAAAAAATTGTTGCTGCAGCTGTGGCGGAAGACAGCAACCCGTGTAATGTTTGCCTTCGTTCTCGACCATATGAGAATCAAATTGGACAATTTCTTTGGCTAACATCATCTACAAGAAAGTGGGAAGACATCTGTAAAATTTCATAATTTTTCTGCTAAGGTTTGAGGATCGAAATTCGAAGGAAAGGAAAGGCTATTGTTGGTGATCGAGAATATGAAAAGTGAAAGAAGAAAAATAAGTGATGCTTCATTGTGCTTTGTGATTATTTTCATGGTTAAGGATGTCCAGCTGCCCCTACCCTTGACATGCATGGTGACACATTGAGCAAGATAAGGTGAGTGGTGGCATTCAATTTGTTATGTATTTTAATAAATGACATTGGGTTGAAATATAAAACAAATAAAATTCAGTTGGAAGGTAAAATGAACTCCATTTTTAATGAAATCAGTGACCACATGATTATTAAAAGATTTGTGACTCCTAGTCAAAGATGAAACCAATTTCGGAGATAAACATAAAGCGGTAGAATTTTTAAGGATGAAAAGACGGTCTTTCAATAATTAGGACACATAAGATTCAATAAACGTCCAAATGACGAATTGAATAGTTTCGTGGAAATTTTTCGTCACGAGGAACAAGATATGTGATCGAGAAAGATTTAGAGGACAACATGATTTTAAGAATAGAATTAATTCACTTTGGGAGTTGTTTTCTCTTTGTTTGGAATTTTCAATAATCATTTCAAAGCATCCTATAAACAACACATGTTTCCTTTGCAGTTGGAGTAAGTCACAATTTTATTTTAGGACGGGGTGTCACATTTCAAGTTCCTATGTTGTTTAATCTTGACGGCTCTATCTATTGAGGCTCCTATTATATGTTATATATGCACGCAAGATTAACTCATCGTCCTTGGGCACGTGGTCCGGATCGAACACAAACTTTCTTAGGATCGATGCATTTAACACATCATACACACCTTATTTCCACTGCGCCTCCCTCATTGCCGATAGATTATTGTAGGAGATCTTTCCGGCTTATGTTCTCATCTAAGAAAACTTCTTGAAGCATGTACTCATGTGCAATTTACGAATTGCAATTTTAGTTCTCAACTATCGGCGCTATGGAAGGTGGGGGTGGTTAGCATTGTTTGGACCATTTGGACATTCCGAAATAAGGCCATATACGAGGAATTGACGCCTACGCCTTTGATTCATACTTTAGCTGGCCGTGTGGCTCTTCGTGAAGCTTCTTACACCCGTGGTCATCGGGGATTTATGCAGAATGAGGTGCCGAATTTGATGAGGTTGAAGACTTTGAAGGTCGATCCCCGGCCTGCTCCTCCTAAGCAAGTTGTCTCGGTTATTTGGAGGCCCCCTCCCTGCAGTTAGATCAAGATTAATACAGACGGCTCGGCTATAGGTGCTCCAGGACGTATGACAACTGGTGGAGTATTTCGTGGTTCGGATGGGAACTTGGTTTGCTACTTTCATACAGACGAGGGCGTGGGCTTTGCTTTCTTGGCAGAGATTCTGGCGGTGATTTTTGCTCTGGAGCGTGCACAGCTTATGTCTCTGGCCTTTATTTAGTTGGAGGCAGATCCCATCTATGTGGTCTCTTTACTGTCTTCTCATAGTATACAGGTTCCTTGGATTGTAAAAGCTAGATGGCGTAGAGTGTTGGATTTCCTTTGTAATATTAATTTTTGTGTTTCTAGTATTTACCGTGAGGGAAACAGTGTTGCTGATTTGTTAGCTTCTCCTGTTGTCTCCTTTGGTGTTTGGGATTTTGCTATTCCTTGTATTGTTGATACTTGTATTATTGATACTGTGAGACAAGATCTTTATGGTCCAGGTTATTTTCGTTTTGTTTAGAGGGGTACTCTTTTCTCTATTTGGTTTTTCCCTCTTCGGGTTTTCAAACAGGTTTTGATGAGGTCCCGGTTTCCTGAGTTATCGTCCTGTAATTTCTGAGATTTGTAGGTTGTTCTTTTATTTATACAATTCATTTAGAGAGAAGAAAAATATGAATACTCTGTTGGTTTATTGGCAGGGTGGGAGGAAATGAGAAGTTTTGCCCATTTTTTTGTCGAAGTTTTTTTTTTTTTTTTCTAATTAAATAACCAATTGATATAGGGGGGATCTTACCGCCTCACTTTTGCCGAATTATTTTTGAGTTCTTCTATTTGAAAAAATCAATTAAATTAAGGGGAAATCTTAGCGCCTTTAATTTTAGATCAATATTGACCCGAGTTTTTTGTGAAACATAAATAGTGATGGGACTATTATCAATTGTTACGAAAATCAGGGGTTCCTCACTAATAATTATACTTTTTAACTACCAATAATGTATCCTCTCATTAAAATTAGAAAAAATAAGTTTTTAATAAGAGGTTTTACATCCCCTCATTAATTTTTTGCCACTAGAAATCTATTTTCTTGTAGTGCATATATCCCCTGTTGATTTAAATACTTGGCCCTCCCTTTAACAAAAAAAATTGTATGCCTTTGACTGTGGCCTATTTTTATAAATATAATATTAACGTAATATATTTTAATTCTTTGACTTCGGTGATTAATCCAACGAAGTCAAGATATTAATTTAATTATATCTGGATATATGGAAACGGGCCGACGACATGATCGTGGATGAATTTTTAATATATTTCTTCCATGTGAAAATTTTATGTGTTATCATGCATGTATGTAATTCTTACTCTTAATCATTCAATGTGATTACCCACTAATTAAAACATCATAATATATGTGATTACCCTCTAATTAAAACATAATAATATTGATTTAATGATTGCCAAAGTCAAACAAACGTAACAATGAGAAAAATATTATTTACATGAACAATATAATTAATACAAAATATTTGAAGTCATTGAATTTAGTTCAACTGTACAATACCATCAAAAAATGACGGAAACGTATGAATTAATAAAATCATTTTGATTGAGCTTAAAGAGGTTGTTATGTAGCCGTTTAACTATAATAAGTGAAAATTTTCCCAAAATAAAAATAAAAATTATAACTAGCGAAGATGTGAAAGTCAAGGAAATATCCATTTATAGGAATACACTTCTCTAAAAGATTAATACATAGAAATGGATCATTCGTCCCGGTCGGGATGACCTAATAGTGGAGTGAGTTTGCTTGGAGACCAAAGGTCATGAGTTCGAATCTCCTCAATACCACAGGTTGTGTGTGTGAGTAAAAAAAAAAAAAGAAATGGATCATTCCATTTTCAGAACTATAAAAGTGTAATTCCATGCTGACCATATCCTCTATTTTAGTTGACAAAAACCTGTATGAGACGGTCTCATACATGAGACGGATCAATACATGTGAGTTAATGATATTTCATCACCCATAAATAATGATACATGTGAGTTAATGATACTTCACCCATAAATAATGATCCCCGCATGCGAGTATTGACTCGTCTCATGTATGAGACGGTCTCACTCAAATCTGCCCCATTTTAGTTTGATGTTTCTTCTTGTATTCTAATTATTTGATTTGTACCACGTGTATTTTAAAAATTAAACAATTATCAATTAGAAAAAAATAAATACACATGCCATAAAATCAATGATTGGAATACAAGATGAAACATCTAATTAGAATAGATGATCACATCCGAATTCCAGATACCATTGAATGGAAAGTAACATTGTTATCACAAAATCTCAATACTTGCATATACATTGTATATGAGACAATCTAACTTCTAAATAAGTAAAAAAAAAGGTTGGTTCAATAACAGAATTAATGTGTACTCAAAGTTTTCTTTGGTCACAAGTTTTGAAAACTTAGGTAAATTAATGGGCTAGTGCAATTTACCTCTCCTGTAATATATTATACCTCGTGTAACATACGGGAATTCTCTATTTCATTTTTCTATCGGGACATGTAAAGCTTGCAAAAGGTGCCAAGGTATATAATTTCTATTCAAGTAAATGTACATTTCTACTCTTAATTAGAACTCTCCGATCATCTTTTTCCCTGCAAGCAGCTGGTGGGCTCGACGACGTTGTATGTCATTCCTCCAGCATTCGCGCACAATGCCGTAGCCGGTTTATCTCTGAAAGTGAGATTAACTCTGTCTAGGGTAATTCCAGTGCATGGACTCGTTTCACTGCAGTCAAATTTCACTGCAACTGGTGTTGCAGATGTTCCATGTACATCATCATACCTTATGTTGCTAATAGTTACGCCTGAGCCCTGCCAAAATGGAAAACCATAATAAATAGGCACTAGTTGTCACATTTTTGTGTTACATTTCATATTTCACTATTACTAATTCAAATCACATGTAATTAATATGATGCCATTATATTAAATGGCATCCATATGAATGTAGACTCGTGTAATTTATTTTTAATGTTGAAACCATATCTTACCTGGCTAGGACAATTTTTGTGGTCGGGACAGTAATTTTGGTCAATAATAATAGGATTTTGGGAAATAACAATCACAATATGTTGGAAATAAACATCTCTAACAAATCCATTGCTTGGCCTTGCCCATGTCTTGATTCTCAGACCATTTTGAGTTCCTGTAAACATCGCCATTTTGACCGTCACATTCCGCACTCCCTCCTCTTGCAAATTCCAACCTAGACTCCCTATACTGCGAAAAATAAATATATTTTTTATAAAAAAAAGAATTTGTATAACTCAAATAATTAACAGGCAAAATCATCAATTAGGGACAACTTTATAAGAGGGAAATTAAAACGATTGTAACAGACAAATCAAATAGTAGTATTCTTTTTTATTCGTTAATTAGTACCTTATCCCATGGCCAGGGCCACAGAATAGGTTTTCGATCCACAAGTCGGAGGCACCGGGCCCGATCGTGATGCAGTCATCACCGGTGCCAATGTGTGAGCTCAAAATAGTGACAGCCGATGACCGCTCAATGTGAATTCTGTCCGTGTTGGGGCTGTTTCCGGGGGAGGATATTTTCAAGTTCATGAGATTCGCATTGTGGCATCCATATATGAGAATGTGAAACATTTGGCTATTTAAGGATGATAGTGCATTGACACTTATGTTGTTTGAGTTGTAGAATGCCAAAGTCTGTATAAATAAAATTGATCGAATTGAATGAGCTAGTATTTAATTAATTAGTACTATATTATATGTTGCATGGGAACTTTGTACTGTCGATGCCCATGTGGCTATGGTGTCCTAATTATGAAGTAATAATGACTTCATAATTGAACAGTCATGAGTTCGAAATTTCTAAACATATATACAGTCGATATTGTAAACTCACCGTAGCTCCCTTCGGACAACTCTTGCCGGAGTTCTTGCAAGCCCACAGCGACGCCCCTTGGCCGTCTAGGGTTCCGCCATATACGGAAACTCCGGTGACTCTCTCGAACTTCAACCAGCTACCGGAATCCCCAATCACATTGTAGTTGCTGGGAGCTACAACCTACAAGAGTGCCATCAATGAGAAAAGTGATTGATGTATTCTTGCATAACTTTCCGTTAAAAATTGCATTTCGCAGCAGATATAGTCCGAGCGGCACGTAAATCAAGGCCGGTTGCACCGCTGAGCAGGCGGCGCTCCATGCACTGAGAAAAAGCCTTTGCGCAGTCGGATTTTCCGTTGGATTTTGCTCTGAATTTCTTCACATTGTAGCTGGCATTGGCTGCAGATGAGTAGTGTAAGAAGGTGATTATTATGATGAAAATTTGTATCATTTTGCTGTTATTCATTTTGTGTACTAGTGTGTGTTTTCGTAAGTTTGAGTGTCAGTGGGTATGTGTGTGTTTGTTTGTATGTGTATTTATAGGCCTCTGTATCGGTGAATGAGAACAGTGGCTTCCTAATTATTTTTGGAGAGGATTAAATAATCAGAGGTTTTGTAATTTAATTAATCAAACATTATTTAGTTTGGTCAATTTTAATGTTACATGCTATAACTAATAGAAACTGTTTATCCCTGCCGTGAAGAAATTAAATAGTCGATCTGCGCTAGGAATTAATTATTTCAATTTTATTTATATACATCTAGAGGGTAAAATAATATTGAAGCTCCGTAAAAATATTATTGGTTGGTTTATTATTACTACAGTCTAAAAAATTATTCTTCACTACCTTTTTTTTATTTTTTATTTTGAACGTCATCTGATAAGCAGATTGTATTATTAACATTCTCTACTCAAATATTTTTGCCAAAATTCGTTATAATTAATTTTATGTATAGACACGTCGCCTGGTACATGGAATGTCAACGCCAAATAAAAAAATAAAAGAGCTCAGACTGTGTCTCGTGCAATCCTCTGTCAACCATATATTTTCCCCTGAAAATTTAGGTAGAATTTTATTTTTATTTATTTTTATATTTTTGGCCAAGATCAATCTTAGAGCAAAAAGTTCTTAAATTCACCATATTCTTTCAATTCGTATCAATAATCATGAAATGTTCATATTATTTATATGGTCATATTCATCGTTAAAATTCGTTTTAAAACTAGTCATGGTCTCTGAATTATATATATTCATTACATGTAATGTTTCCATACCCATAAATATAATTCACTTTCTATCTAAAATAATTAATGTTTGTGTAGTCTCAATGAATCTTCAACGTACATTCAATAGTTACAACAATTACAAAAATCTAAAATTGTACTGCACGTATCACTACTCTCTCTCTATATATATTCTATTTCACAAAGTCAAAATTGGCATGTATGAAGATCATCAATCCATTGCTTGGATTGTGGATACACGATCATTATTCATTAATCTGTGTATATATCAATGAGATTTACAAAGCACCAATTAATCGTAAATTTTTGTTATATTTAATTAAGTCAACATATCATCGGATATATAACTAACGGGGCAGACTTGGGTGAGACCGTCTCATACATGAGACGGGTCAATACTCACATGCGGGGATCATTATTTATGAGTAAAGTATCATTAACTCACATGTGAGTATCATTATTTATACCCGCATGTGAGTATAATTATTTATGGGTGAAGTATCATTAACTCACATGTATTGATCCGTCTCATGTATGAGACCGTCTCATACAAGATTTTGTCATAACTAATTATTTCATCCAGAGCACATCGTAGAATTGAAGTTGCGGGCTACAATGGTCATCCAAAAAATAGAAAAAAAAATAAGGGGAAATTTGCATGATATTAAGATTGTTACATATTACTCCCTCCGTCCCAATAGCAAGGTCCCCTTGCTATTGGGTACGGGTATTAAGGAGGAGGAGCATTATAATTAACAGTAATATAAAGTTTGTGGGTTCCACTTTATTAAGAAGTATTATAATCAAAAGTAATATAAAGTAAGTGGGTTCCACACACACTACAAAAAAAGGTCAATCTAGCGACGGGAAATAGCGACAGGGCTGACACAGGTCACCACTAGCGACGGAAAATCTAGCGATGGAGCTAGCGACGGGGTTGCTCGTAGCTAGTTCTAGAGACGGAGAATCCCGTCGCTAGATTTTAAAATTTTAATATATCATTATTTTTATAAATCGAGCGACGGGGATTCTCCGTAGTTACAACTTAGCGACAGGGCTAGCGACGGGAACCCCATTGCTAGATTTATTTTTTTAATTTTTTATTTTTTTAAAATTTTTTATTTATTTTTGAAATTTTATTTAATTATTTTTAAAAATAATTAAACATGATTTCAATCTATTCTAGTACAAGTATTCTCCTTATTGAAATCATTTTTATATTTTTATTCATTTATTTTAATTTTTAAAAAAATAATATCGCAACTATACACATTTATTAATATCACATCTTTAAATTTGTATTATTTCCTTATTAAATACAAATCTATACAAATTAGCTTTATTAATATTCTTATAAATAAACTAATTTGTATATTATTACATATTTGAAAAAATTTATTAAGTTTAACATAATATTTATTATAGTTACTACTACAAGATAAATCAATTATACATTCACAAACTAAAATGTACTATGAAAACGGTCCTCGATTATACAAGTTACGGTGGGAGATTGCCACATATATGCAGCATAGTCAAACGGTGATGGTGTATTTCAACAATCTTAATGGACTTTGGAATGATTTAGCATTGTTGAAAACATCCAAACCGTGTATCTGTGAAGCACAAGAAGATGCCAAGGTAGACCTTGAGGAGGAACATCTCATCCAGTTTTTGATGGGATTGAATGACTGTTATGAGACCATTAGACAACAAATCTTGATTCAAGATCCATTTCCAACCGTGAGTCAAGCATATGGGATGGTGCTGCAAGTTGAAGACCAAATCAATGTCTCAACACATTTTATAGAAACTGTAGACCATAGTGCTATGTTTAGCAACCCAAGGGGTGGATATAAAGGAGAATGTTTTAGAAAGAAGCTAAGTAAAGAGGAGAAAGCAAGTCTCAAATGTGAGCACTGTGGGGGCACAGGGCATTTAAAGGCAGACTGTTTTGATTTGGTTGGGATCCCAGACTGGTATAGAAAGTTCAAAGCTGATAAAAGCAAAGGAAAGACGAATGCAGCTCTGCATAAATCTAAGGATAGAAAAAGAGATACAACTTCCACCCAAAGAGGTTTTAGTAAGGATTCATCTGATGAATCTCTCAGTCGGATGAGCAAGATGATACAGACTGAACTAGCTAAGCATCTGTCTCTTTACTTTGGAAAGAGAAACAAAGGAGAAGGAATGCACACAGAGGGTAACATTAACACAGCAAACCTGGCAGAGATTGACCATGGAACATCTTCACTTGATTTTAAGGGTCATTATGACTTTGGAGCAGACATGGATATCACTAGGGAGGAGTGGATTGTTGATTCTGGAGCCATGTTTCCATGTTAGTTTGTTACAGGATCTCAAGAGGTTAAAACATCCACTGCAAATCTTTTTACCTGATGGAACTAGTGTCTGGGTATTCCTTGCAGGAACAACCCAATTAAATGATTCTATAAAGCTGAAAAATGTGCTTTTTGCACCACACTTCACTCACAACTTTATGTCTGTGGGGCAGCTGACTAAGGATCTAAATGGAAGGATACAATTCATGGCATCACATTGTCTGGTACAAAAGAGAAACACCGACAGTGTTCTTGAAATTTGCAAACTAAAGGGTTCTTTATATGTATTTCCACAAAGAAATCTGAGTACTAATTTAGGACATACAACATTTTTAGCTTCTGACATAATGATGACTCATCAGTTGCTAGGTCATCCCTCTTTAACTACTATGCAACATATGCCTCTCTGCAAGAAAAGGTTTAGACAAGAGGATATAGATTCTGTTAGCTCATGTGACATATGTCACAGGGCAAAACATCAAAGGACTCCCTTTCCTCCACTTCACAGAAGACATATAGTTCTTTTTGGTTTTGTCCACATGGATGTTTGGGGTCCCTACAAAGGAAGGAAACCTCACAGATACACCTTATTTCCTCATAGTGGTTGAGGATCATTCTAGGGCTACTTGAACATATCTCTTCAAGACTAAAAGTCAAGTCTGGAATATCATTAAAGGATTTTTACACATGGTACAGACACAATATCAAACCACTGTTAAAACTATAAGGACAGACAATGGGAGTGAATTCCTCAACCATCATGTCTCTTCTCTGTTCTAAGATCATGGAATTTTGCATCAGAAATCATGCCCTTACTCCCCTCAACAAAATGGTATAGTTGAGAGGAAGCATAGACATCTCTTGTAGGTTGCAAGAGCCCTCATGTTTCAAAGTAAGTTGCCATCAACCTTTTGGCCTTATTCCATTTTAGATACCACTTGGTTAATTAACAGATTACCTAGTGCAGTTTTGGAATGGTGCTCTCCTTTTGAAGTCTTGACTGGGAAGGCCCCTAATCTGGATTCTCTACAACCTTTTAGTTGTCTGGTATATAACTCAAATATTCTGCCTACTAAATCCAAATTTGATAGTAGAAGTTCTCAATGTATATTTCTTTGTTATGCACCCATGCATAAGGGATTTCTACTTTATGATCTGAATACATTGAAGGTTTGTGTAGGCAGAGATGTTCATTTTTCCCCACAGTTATTTCCTTTACAAGGAAAACAGCAACCTATTTTACCTTTTCATAGTTTTATAAAAGCAGATTTTGGTGATATTTCAGAAGCTACTGATACTATTCTGGGCTCTGAAATGACTACAAATGTTCCTCCCATAATAGTTGATTCTATTATACCTGATTCTTACTCTCATACTACAACTCCAGACCCCTCTTGTTCTATTCATGACCCTACCAATGTTGAGCCTGCACCACATATTCCTGTCCAAATTGTTAACCCATGTACCAGGAAAAGTACCAGAGTCTGTGTTCCTCCTAAATATCTGCAAGATTATGTTTGCAATCTTGCAGATTCCTATGTACTGACTTCTGTTGCACATAACCTCACACCACCAACTTTCCCTTACATAATTTCTCTAGATTTCTCCCTTAATTACACTATCTTTCTGATGAATGTGCATAACAAAAGAGAACCTACTACCTATAAGGAGGCCTGTCTATCCCCTGAATGGGTTGCTGCTATGTAGAATGAACTGCAAACTCTGGAAGAGAATCATACCTGGGATGTGGTCCCTTTACCACCTGGTAAGCATGCCATAGGGTCTAAGTGGGTTTATAAGGTTAAACTTAGACCTGATGGCACTATTGAGAGATACAAGGCCAGATTAGTGGCAAAAGGATATACACAGGAATATGGTATTGCTTATCAAGAAGTATCTTCCTCTGTTGCTACGATGGTGACTGTAAGACTGCTGTTTGCTCTAGCAACTCAACTTGGATGGTATCTACATCAAATAGACATCAACAATGCCTTTTTACATGGCTACTTGTCTGATGAAATTTATGTGTCCCTCCCACAGGGATATCTGAAGGGTGGAGTTGGCTCAGTTTGCAAGCTTGTGAGGAGTTTATATGGCCTCAAACAAGCCTCAAGGGAGTGGAACCAGGAGTTAAGTAAGCCTTTTCTTTCAATTGGTTTTTCTCAATCTGGAAATGACCATTGTTTGTTTCTCAAAGGATCTGGTTCCTCTTTTATTGCTCTACTCATATATGTGGATGATATTCTCCTTTTGAGCCCCTCCATTGAACTTGTTAGTACTATTAAGGATTCTCTGAATAATAAGTTTACCATTAAAGATCTTGGGGAAGCTAAGTATTTGTTGGGCATGGAAATAGCTAGGTCTGCTTCTGGAACTTATTTGTGTTAAAGAAAGTATGTTTTGGATCTCTTGGATTCTGTGGGATTGCTTGGTGGAAAACCAGTTAGCACACCTTTATCTCCTGGGATTGTCTTACGAAGGGATGGTGAGTTATTTTCTGATCCAGAACCTTATAGAAGGGTAATAGGGAAACTCTTATATCTAGGTCTCACCAGACCAGATTTAACATATGCTGTTCAACAGCTCAGCCAGTATGTTCATGTCCCCACCAAGTATCATTGGAGTGTTGTTCTACATGTCTTAAGATACCTTAAGGGTTGTTCTTCCCTTGGACTTCACTATACAGCTTCTACTCCTTTTACCCTCACAGTTCACTATGATGCTAATTGGGGATCTTGCAAAGATTCTAGACGATCTCTGACAGGGTATTGCATCTCCCTTGGTTCTTGCTTAGTTTCCTGGCGTTGTAAGAAACAAGATACTGTCTCCCTCTCCACTGCAGAAGCAGAATATAACAGCTTAGGTTATACCACTAGAGAAATCCTTTGGTTTACATACATGCTCACAGATTTTGGTGTTTCTCTTTCATTACCTATTCCTATTAATTTCGACAGTAAGGTTGCAATTCAAATAAATCAACATCAAGTCTACCATGAGCGCACAAAGCATCTTGGTATCGATTGTCACTTTGTTAGTTCCCAATTTTAGCGGGGGCTCATCTTGCCTGTTTATATGAACACACATGCGTAATTGGCAGATCTTTTTACTAAGGCCCTTCCTAGCCCTCGTTTTAGGTATCTGCACTCCAACCTCAACCTTGGAGACTTGCACCAGGTTGCGGCTGAGAGGGGCTGTAAAGATGCTCAATCTACAGCAACAGCAACTCATGCAGCAGGCCATGCAACCTATTCTATGGACGTGTGCATAGGAGCTAATCCCTAAATCCACGTGACAGTAAGCAGATCTTTTATATGGAAGACCACACATTGTATGTCATCGATCCTCTCTCAATTGGATCAAAGATCTCCGTCGTTGATTAGTTTAGATAGTTAGTTCTATTGCTATTGTATAAAAGGGCAAAAGCACAGTTCTGTATTTGGTAATTCATGAACAAATCAATAATTCTGATATCAAATAATATTCGATATTTTCATGCACATGTTGATGTGATTATTCTACAATACTCTACTTATATAATAAAAAAAATTGTTTAATTACACTTCCTAACCTAAAAATTAGGAGGGGACGGCGGTGAGGGCGGAACAGAAGGGGGAGGGAAATTAGGGTTCAATCGGAAATTGGAGAAGAAAGGGTTTTTGCCTGCTTATTTACAGACCGGGCGACGGAATTGGCGACGGAATTGTCCGTCACTCGTTAAAATTAATTAAAAAAAAGAAAATTCTAAAAATTGGCGACGGAAATTTTCGAAATTTCGTCGCCTTGTTCGTTGCCCGTTATGGGTGGGAATTAAATTGTTTCGATTTTTTTAACCTTTTATTATTAAAATTAATTGATATAACAGTATATATAAAAAACATATATTATTAACATTTTAATTTAATAAAATAAAAAAATAAAATTTGAGTAGCTACAGTATGCATGCAATATTTGTCATGCCCTACTCCTTGTCAGTGAGACTAAAATGAAACACTTATGGGTTACACCCATTGGGTATACTTGGCCATACTCAACTTTACGCGTGGTGATGTAGTACGGGTTGCGGGCAGTGACTGGTTACACTCTTAAGCGCTTCACGATAAAATATTTTGGTGAACTTAGGTTGCTTTAAATTTTGAAACCTCCGAAGCTTCACTACCTGCATGAACACAGATAGATTACTTTAACAAAATAATTTGCATAACTTGAATTGTAAAAATTTGCCCACTGAGTGCACTAGTACTCAGCCCAAATATTTTCAAATATTTTTCAGGTCAGTTGGCTGGCGCGTAGAGGTGACGATGCAGAGAAATGGGCTTTTGTTGTTTATGTATTTTGCCATTGTCTCTTTTTGTTAAATATTCTGTTGATAATGAAATCTCCGCGCTTGTAATATCCTTTTGTTAAACACTAAGAGCTCTGATCTTGGTGTTATGAATAGGTATATATTATTATACAACATGTTTGATTATTCTGAGTCTTCTGTTGAGATTCTGTTAATCAGGTTACCCCTTTCTTTCCCGCTTCTTAATTCCCACCCCCGTGACGTCCATTTTCATGATCTTCAGGATCGGGGCGCTACAGAGTGGTATCAGAGCAGGTCTTGCAACTCTGCAAACCTGTTGGGTTAACTTATTTTATTTTTCTTTTTCATTAAATTTCCCGTCTGATATTGTAAAAGTCCTCAGCTCGTCACTCACACAACAGCTAAAAGGTATGCATGTTTTTATGTGGTTTTTAAATTTTAAAAGTTTACATTAATTGGTGAAATGTTAAGTTTGTTGGAAATGAAAGATTGTGATTTTCCATTTTGGCAGGAATGCCTTGAAAGATTGAGTCTTACACTGATTACTTACTGGTTTGAGAATGAAATATGCATGTGGGCGTATAGGATTTTGTGTTAAACCATGCTGATTCTATTATATACCCGTGAGGAATTTGTTTATCTATGTTTTGGGCATACTTATGAATGATTGACATATGTTGATTGCACACATTGATAGTTGATTTGTATTTGATGTTTCTCCTCTAGATGAGTACTTTGACTTGGAATTCGAGAACTTAAGATGAATTTAGCCTATAGTTGTTGAACTTAGGCTAAACTTGTAAGAATTTATGAAAATGGTTGAACGTAGACTGATTGAGAAATTATGCTAACTAGATGGCGGGATGGAAGGTGAGACCTCGAAAGAGGTGTGGTACTCATGTGACGATGGATGAGTGGATAGAGAGGTTTCGTGCATGTATTAGTAGACCAGGGGAGAATGTGCCAGAGTTCACCACACGTTTTGTGACTTTATGGATGACTGTCTCAGGTATCGGTGGTATTACAGAGGTGGAGGCTACGGTAAGATATATGATTGGACTACCCTAAGCTTGGAGACCATGGGCTGCAAGAGTCGCTGATATTTTCTCAGAGAGATCTCCGCCTACTTTTGCAGAGAAAGTTTATTTCTCGAGATTCTTCACGTATGTGCTACGAACTTGGGCAGATAGACGATGTGTGGCTCCACAATTACCCATAGTGGAGGAGGATATGGATATTTTTAGAGTACCATTTACATCGGTCTTACCAGCTGAGAGGACGATCGAGATGGATCGGTCAGCAAAAACCTGCACCAAAGTCGCCACTTATCACGATAGCATCGCATGATGATGAGGCTGGTCCATCTGGGACCCAGTTAGAGCCCATCGCAGAGGAGGACCCAGAGGAGGACCTGGAGGAGGATCCCGATGAGGAGCCAATGGAAGTAACTGATGGAAGTACGACGCTCCACTTTCGATGTGATTTCGATGCGGAGGGGCGTCCTGGGCACTGGTATATTCCGTCATCTCCATAGATAGATGTATAGTTGTAGTAGTTTGAGTAGTTTAGTATATACTGACATTGACATTTTGTTGTATCATCAGCTCAGTAGCTTTTGTTAGTCGGAAACATTGTCGTTGTTATAAGACCGTTCCGACATGAGGCATTTAGTAGTTAGCCTCTTTTTGACTTAGTAGACTAGACGGTATATTATATTTTTGATGTATAGATGATGTATGTGTGGTACTCCACTCTTTTATATAAAAGTTCCGTTTCAGGATATCTTTTAGATTTATATATATATTGTGTATATATTTTTGGAAGGCTTTGCATATATACATTTTATTTTCTTTACGAGATGTGTGGTTATTATCTTTATTTTTCTTTTCGAATCTTTACGCAAGTGTTGATCAATTGGAGATTTGACTAGTTGCAGAATGCCAAGAGGAAGACCAAGAAATGTGAACTTGGCGGTACCGGAAGTACCGAATATTCCGCAGGGTCAGGGACCACAAATTAAAATGGAGTTCAGACGCCATAATCCCCCAACTTTCAATGGAGAAGGGGATCCACTCACAGCCGAACGTTGGGTTCGAGCACTTGAAAAGATATTTGGGTTTTTGCATTGTAGTGCTAAAGAAATGGTGGCCTGTGCTTTGTATCAACTTGTGGATGATGCGGATTTTTGGTGGGAGTCCATTCGAAGGACAATATCTGATGCAGATTGGGAAGCGTTCACCTGGGAGAACTTTAAGACAATCTTGTATCAAAAGTATATACCAACACATTATCAGCATCAGAAGGCTAATGAGTTCTGGAATCTCAAACAGGGAAACAGGTCAGTGGCAGAATATGATTTGCAGTTTAACAGGTTATCTCGATACGCACCACAGACCGTAGACACAGAAGAAAAGAGGATTGAAAAATTTCGCATGTGTTTGAAACCGGAGATAGGCACTACACTGATCGGAAATGATGAAGCAAACTATGGTCAAATACTAAGTTGGGCACTTAGTATTGAGGCAATGCAAGGAACATCAAAGACTTCAGCATCTCAACCAGTAGCTAGGGATCAGAAGGGAAAACGGAAGTGGGATGGACCACAACAAGGTTATCAAGGGAAGAATTTTCAGCATAACTATCATAGAGGAAGGAACTTTGGACCAAGGCCTGCAGGGCAAGTGAATGTTGCACCAAAATCTCAGGGCTATCAAGGGAATTCACCGTTGTGTGCAACGTGTAACAGATATCACTTTGGACCATGTGTCGACAGGGGCATTATGCTAATAAATGTCAACAAAATTTGGGAATGCAAGATCAGCAGCAGCAGAGGCCACAGTTTCAGACAAGGCATGAGAAATATGAGACCACAAGGTGGAGGTGTTCGAGGGAATAACAACAACAATGAAGACAATCCTGAACCTCAGCAAAATCAGAATTAAGGTCCTCGTGCACCACAACAAGCCAGAACGTATGCTCTCAACCAGCAAGAGGCAGCTGGAAATCCTGGAAATTTGGCAGGTATGATTAGTTTGTGTGATGTACCTATGCTTGCTTTATTTGATACTGGAGCTTCACATTCCTTTATATCTAGAGACGTATGTAAACGTCTTAATCTATAGCTAGAATTAGCAGGAGAAGCCCTAGTGGTAAGCATTCCTTCAGGGCAAACACTTTTAGTCGATTGTATTTGTAAGAACTTAGACTGTGTAGTAGGTGAAAAGAATTTCACAACTGATCTCTATGCTCTTGAGATGCGAGACTTTGACATTATATTTGGGATGGATTGGCTAACAAAGGAGAGTGCAACAATACGCTGCCACAAGAGAGAGATAATATTTCAGAAGCTAGGTGAGGAAGAAGTTAAGTTTTATGGAGCAAAAATGGGAAATATAATTCCCATCATTTCAGCATTAAAGGCTGTAAAGTTGTTACAAAAAGGAGATTGTCAGGCGTTTTTAGTAAACCTTGTAAGCAAGAAAGAAGAAGGTGTAACAGTGGGTCAGGTACCAGTGGTACGGGAATATGAAGATGTATTTCCAAACGATTTGCCAGGTCTGTCGCCAGACAGAAAAGTAGAGTTCACCATAGACCTAGAACCGGGAGTAGCACCGGTATCCAAAGCCCCATATCGGTTAGCACCGAATGAGTTACAAGAGTTAAAAGTGCAACTGGAGGGATTATTAGAATTAGGTTTTATAAGACCCAGTGTATCGCCTTGGGGAGCACCGATTCTATTCGTAAAAAAGAAAGATGGTACTATGAGAATGTGCATTGACTATCGGGAGTTAAACAAGTTGAGAGTGAAGAATAAGTATCCACTTCCGAGGATAGATGATCTCTTCGATCAATTATCAGGTGCAAAAATCTTTTCCAAGATTGATCTACGATCTGGGTATCATCAAGTTAAGGTAAGAAAAGATGACATACCCAAGACTGCGTTCCGAACAAGATATGGCCATTATGAATTTCTAGTGTTGCCCTTTGGGTTAACCAATGCACCTGCAGTCTTTATAGATTTAATGAATCGGGTTTTCCATGAGTATTTGGATAAGTTTGTGTTGGTTTTTATTGACGACATACTGATCTACTCGAGAAATGAAGAAGAACACGAGAAACACTTGAGACTAGTGTTAGAAACACTAAGGAGAGAAAAGTTATATGCCAAATTCAGCAAGTGTGAATTTTGGCTAAATGAAGTAATGTTTCTCGGGCCCATTGTGTCAGCAGAAGGCATCAAAGTAGATCCTGCAAAGGTCGAGATAGTGAAGAGGTGGAAATCACCGATCAATATTCATGAGATAAGAAGTTTCCTCAGTTTAGCAGGATATTACCGGAAGTTCATTAAAGATTTTTCAAAGTAGCAAGGCCAATGACACAACTTTTGAGGAAGAAGGTCAAGTTTGAGTGGACTGATGTGTGTGAACAGAGTTTTCAGGAACTAAAGACAAGATTAACAACTACACCAGTCTTAACTTTGCCAGAAGGAGTAGAAGGATTCGTGATATACACTGATGCGTCTAAATTGAGTTTAGGATGCGTGCTGATGCAAAATGGGAAAGTAGTAGCATATGCTTCATGACAATTAAGACCTCATGAACTGAACTATCCAACCCACGATTTAGAGCTTGCCGCCGTCATACATGCACTCAAGATTTGGAGACATTATCTTTATGGGGTAAAATGCGAGATTTACACTGACCATAAGAGTTTGAAGTATATCTTTGAACAGAAAGAGCTTAATATGAGGCAGAGAAGATGGTTAGAGTTAGTGAAAGATTATGACTGCACGATACACTACCATTCCGGGAAAGCAAATGTAGTAGTCGACGCATTGAGCAGAAAGAAACAAGGAGTGATGGGATATCTACTCACAAATAAGGAGGAACTTGTGAGAGAAATAGAAAAGATGGAATTAGAGTTGGTGTTTGCACCAAGCTCTACAACAAGTGTGATAGCCGCAGTGGTAGCCAAGCCAGAACTACGGTCGAGAATCATAGAAGCTCAACAAAAAGATGAATGATTGGAGAAGATAAGACAAAGAGTCAAAGCGGGCGAACTGAAAGAATTTAAAGAAGATAATGACGGAGCTTTAATGTTCCGTGACAGATTATGTGTCCCCAGTGATGACACATTGAAGCAAAAAATTATGAGAGAGGCTCATAATACTCCCTACATGGCACATCCAGGCAGCACAAAGCTATACAAGGACCTGAAGCAATATTTATGGTGGAATAATATGAAAAGGGAGATAGCCACATTTGTGGAAAGATATTTAACATGTCAGCAAGTAAAAGCGGTACATCAACGACCTTCGGGGTTATTGCAGCCGTTAGAAATTCCAGAGTGGAAATGGGAGCATATAATGATGGATTTTGTGGTAGGCTTACCACGATCAACGAAAGGAAACTCATCAGTGTGGGTTATTGTAGATCGATTGACCCAATCAGTATATTTCGTGCCAATCAAAACAACAACGGAATTAAGCAAGTTAGCGCAAATTGATGTGAATGAGATTGTTCGACTAGATGGAATTCCAATTTCTATCACGTCAGATTGTGATACTCGCTTCACATCAAGGTTTTGGAAGAGTCTTTAAGAAGCAATGGGAACGAAGTTGAACTTCAGCACTGCTTTTCATCCTCAAACAGATGGTCAATCAGAGAGGACGATACAAATTCTGGAGGACATGCTACAAGGAGTTGTATTGGACGGAAACACAAGCTGGGAAGATGTTTTACCCTTGGTAGAGTTCGCATATAACAATAGTTATCAATCAACTATAAAGATGGCACCATATGAAGCCTTGTATGGTCGCAAATGTAGATCGCCCCTATACTGGGATGAAGTTGGAGAAAGAAAAATTTTGGGTCCGGAGATCGTGCAAACCACTGTCAAAATGATCAACCAAATTCGAGCAAGAATGAAAGAAGCACAAGATAGACAGAAGGCTTACGCAGACAAGCGCAGGACAAACCTAGAGTTCCAAGTTGGCGAAAAGGTTTTCTTAAAAGTATCTCCAACACGAGGTGTTGTGAGATTCGGAAAACAAGGAAAACTGAGACCAAGATTTATTGGGCCATTTGAGATATTAGAAAGAATTGGTGAGGTAGCTTACCGATTAGATCTACCGCAAGACCTATCACAAGTTCATGATGTGTATCACGTTTCAATGCTCAGGAAATACGTGTTTGACCCAGAACACGTTGTCAAAGAAAGTGAGTTCGTTTTACGTTCTGATATGACATATGAGGAGAAACCCCAAGAAATTCTTGATAGAAAAGTTCAAATCCTAAGAAACAAGCAAATTCCATTGTTGCTTGTGCAATGGAATCATCACGATCGAACTGAAGCAATGTGGGAGCTAGAAAGCAAAATGAGACAACAATATCCTGAATTATTTGAAGGTACGTGAATTTCGGGATGAAATTCTTTTAAGGCGGGAGGAGTGTAATACCCCAAAAATTTTATTATCTAAATTTAGTTAGGAATATGTATATATATATATCTGATAGTTAGAATAAGTTTAATATCCAATCTTCTTGGTATTAAAAAAAATATATGTAAATAGCATATGCTAATCATAAGGATAATCTAGGGAGGAAAACGGACCCTTCTAGGTCACATTTTTAGGTGATATGTGTCCATTGAGTGTATTAGAAATACCCTTAGAATATTCTCATAATTAATTTAGAACCCTAGATATGCACTTAATTTGATTAAATAGAATTTATTTACTTAGCGTAATAGATTTATTGTGACAAATATATATATAAAAAAAAACAAATACATATATATATATATATATATTTTGTATGTATGTATACCATTTATATATTTATATATAATAATAATAATAAAATATATATATTATAATGAATTGGTTGTAGATTAGTATATTTGTTCCTTTACGGAAATGTTAGGTTAGAGACACTTTGATACATTCTTGTATTTTTATAACAAATCCCGATGCCAATTATTTTTCCTTTAAACTTAAAAGGTATTTGTTATTATCACTTCGGGTATTAAGAGATGTGTTTAGGATAAAACCATATCCAAGCCCTAATACTTACCTAAATAAATATAATATTATTTAAATATTATCCTATGATATATTATTATATAATTTATCCTATTTATTAGATGGTAGCAAACTTTCTCACCAAGTATATTACCGTGTATTAATGTGGTTATTGTGTGGCATTAAAAGTAATTAGATGCAAGGAGATGTCCACTACAATAGGTTAATAATAATAATAATAATAATAATAATAATAATAATAATAATAATAATAATAATAATAATAATAGAATAAATGACTAAGCTAACATATGAATTGAATTAATAATAGAGAGCCACGTAGCCTTATACCTTAGAATTGTGATGCTGATCACTAAAATGTATTAAGGCGGTGACATATTCATGTATATATACATACACATAAGCTAATAAGCAAAGAAACAACCTAAAAATTCAAACGAAAAAGAAATCAAAGAAGAACATGTTAGTAGTATTTTTATTTTGTATAATTTCAAATATTAGAACTAAAGAAATTCTTATAATTTGCTCGTTATAATTAGGAACGCAATAATTATTGATTTGGTAGCAATTGTTTAAGTGAGATTTCAGCTACAAATAGCAAAGAAAAAAAAAGAAATTAATGTAATCTGTATATATATACTAGAATTAAATAAATTGTATCCAAGCTCAAGGTAATCTTCTTTAATTTTCTATTAGTTTTATTTTTTTGAAATTACCGGTGCTAATTAATCAAGATCAATACATTATAATATTTAATCATTATTACTTTTCATTAACTGGATAACCGTATATCTTTTAGCTTGAATCCTAAATAATATATATTCTCTATCATATATAAATATTACTTTTAGAATTCTGTAATTTATAATTCCATTGTGTAAATTTTTTTTTAATTAATTTTGTTATGCTTTAATGATTTGGAATTGGTCATAATAATTAATGGTATTAACTGGAAATATTAGTATAGCATATTAACCGAAGCTAAACTAAAATGAAGCTTAGGGATTGTGTTTAGATAAGAGTTATTTAGTTGAACTAAGCCAATATTGGTTGTTGTAGGGTTAGAAGAGATAGCAGAATTCGAGCAAAACCAATCAGGAATTTGAGAGTTTATCTTCTATCCAGGTGGGCTATTATATCTTTCTAAATTGTATCTTTCGAGTTATTAAGCTCTGCTTTGTTAAAATTGCATATGTGACTATCTGTGTTAAATATTTACGTGCTGCTGTATGTTGTCAGAGTCTCATAAACCAGCGCTGTGTCAATGTGAGTAGCTACAGTATGCATGCAATATTTTTCATGCCCTACTCCTTGTCAATGAGACTAAAATGAAAAACTTATGGGTTACACCCATTGGGTATACTTGGTCATACTCAACTTTACGTGTGGTGATGTAGTACGGGTTGCGGGCAGTGACTGGTTACACTCTTAAGCGCTTCACGATAAAATGTTTTGGTGAACTTAGGTTGCTTTAAATTTTGAAACCTCCTAAACTTCACTACCTGCATGAACACAGATAGATTACTTTAACAAAATAATTTGCATAACTTGAATTGTAAAAATTTTCCCACTGAGTGCACTAGTACTCAGCCCAAATATTTTCAAATATTTTTCAGGTCAGTAGGCTGGCGCGTGGAGGTGACGATGCTGAGAAATGGGCTTTTGTTGTTTATGTATTTTTCCATTGTCTCTTTTTGTTAAATATTATGTTGATAATGAAATCTCCGCGCTTGTAATATCCTTTTGTTAAACACTAAGAGCTCTGATCTTGGTGTTATGAATAGGTATATATTATTATACAACATGTTTGATTATTCTGAGTCTTCTGTTGAGATTCTGTTAATCAGGTTACCCCTTTCTTTCCGGCTTCTTAATTCCCACCCCCGTGTCGTCCATTTTCACGATCTTTCAGGATCGGGGCGCTACAGTATCATTGTATTTTAAATTTTGTATTATTTAAGATGTTATTTTGTTGAATAAATTTCTTATAAAATATTTACTGTCTTTATTACTGAACAACAGTGATTGCTTCAAAATTAGTTTGAATTATGCCTATTCAAGAACATCCATAATTTGCACTTAAGGAATAACATATTTGTTTTCAGAAATAATATTAGTATCATTTGTTAAGCTATATAGTATCAGATGTTTAAAAAAAAAGTAACTATATATAGGTTCCGGAAAAGTATCATTCATTTTAGCCTAAAGGTATTAATTGACATACAAAAACATATCATATAAGAAACAAATTTAATTTCAGTTTAAGAATCATAAGAAAAATATCAAAATTCTTATCAAAACAAACTTCATAATCAAGAATGTTGTCATAACTAAGTAAAATTGCTAGCTATACCTAAAAAATTTATAATTTCAAGGCCTAAACCAATGGTGGGGTAAGTGAAAGACATGACTGTAAGAAGAAATAAAAGCCACCATATTTGATCAAAATTTGGGATTTGTGAAAGAACTATTTGCAGAACACTAAATCCAATCATAAAAGGATTGCTAGAAATTTCGCAAGAATTGTTGTGCCCTTTTGAGTGGAAGCAATTAAACCTCACAATATCCATGTTCCAAAGATTTTAAGATATGATCAACATCACAAACACACATTCAAACACTAAAACTACCTGAAGAGGTGCATACCGTGACAACTCACAGAATACTCACCCGTACTCTGTGACGGACATCTTCCCCTGTTTTAGAGTATGAAACTCTGCTTCCTTCTTGACTCTGAACGTCTTAGGAATGTATTTATCGTAGAATCCAGTTTTGAACTGATCCCACGTGTAAGCATCAAGCTGCTCCGGAGTCATGGTCCTCCTTCTAGACTCCCACCAGAAATCTGCAGATCTGGTTAACTAGAATGCTACACAGGAGAGTCGCTCCTGGTTATCACAACGGAGGAAATTAAAAATCCACTCCATCGCTCGGATCCACGCCTTAGCATCGGCCGGGGTTCTTGCTCCATCACGCGATGGAGGGTTCTGTCGTAGAAAAAGTTCCTCAATTCTGCGCTGTGGAGGTGGTGGAGGTGTCTGCTCTCTTTGTTCCTCGTGTCCTTCTCGTTGTTCTTCCTCCACTCTTTCCTGTCTTCCTTATCTTGGAGGTCTCCCTCTAGGCCTATTCTGTCTTACGGGATTCACATTCGCATTTCTTCCTCATGCTGCTCTAGGTGGTACCATTCTGCAAATTATAATTTCAATTTATATTTAATAATTAGGCCACTGCCCAATGTTGTATAATAACTCATGCTTTAACTGATCCTTAACATATCTTGAGCATGCAGAACGCGTTGAAACTCTGAATCATAATTAAAAACCTTTCTAGTCTTATATATATATATACATCAGAAAAATCACCTCCAACGAGGTCTTACAAGTGCATTTCCTAATGCATGGGTTCTGCAAAAACCAGCCATGCCTGGACGACAGAATGCTTACAAGCTACGCATTCCTGTCTCAAAAGGTGGGAATACCTAAGTCCCAAGAATGGTCCTCTGGGGAACACATTCAACTACCGAAATGTACATAACAAAATAGATAGTCATCCTGATACAAAATACACTATCATAGCACAAAAGCTAAACTAGTCAGACGAGCTACTGGCTGACCGACCATCCTGGATCCTCTGAGGGCCATCTTCCTCCTCTGACTGCGAATCCTCCAAGGGATCCTCCTCTGACTCCTCCCTAACTTCCAGTACCAGATGGTCTGCAGCTGCTGCACCTCCCTCCTCAGCTCTCTAGCAGCGCACCTCGTGCACAACCTCTATGGTCCTCTCCGGAGAATCCATCACTGTCTGGCGCTTCCTGGGAGGAAGCTCATCATCTGCATCTCTCGAGACTGCTCACCTTACTCACGAGGGTCCAGCCTCATCATCATTTCTACATCCCTGATGAGGCAAAAGATCAGCGTCCACCTGTACTGCTGGCTCCGGAGGTAGTGCTACCCATGTTGTGAAAATGGGAGGAACAAGACGGTCGTAAACTCCCTTGGGTGGCTCATCCCTAAGAAGATAGCTGTGCATCTGAGCATATGGGCCTAGAGGAGGTACACTCTGAGTAAGGTACTGATGCATGAGCAGGGCGATAAACTCAGGCAAATTCACCATCAGCTCAAAAGTCTGAGAGTCCTGGCATATGTAAAAGTATTAGGCCTCTGTCGCCCATCCACGCCACAACTATGGAAGCACTCTAAGAAAGCGATGGATACCCTCCACATCACTGAGCCTCGCATGCAACCATAGCTCGTAGTAGCATGACAAGAACCCTACTAAGGTCTCCCCGCTCTCTGGCTCACAAGTCCTGAACCAAATGGTATACTGTGCTACAGATATCGGATGGGGTACACTCTTCCGTGCCATTCATCTCAGTCCCGCTATCTGAAATATAAAGAAGGATTCTTATGAGAAACTCATTTATATAGGCACGCCTAAAAATACACATACAACCGTATCATGACTCTTTGAACTGATATACTAAACTAAAATGGTAATTCTAACCTCTCCCAAAACTAAAAGGACTAATAATTTCTACACTCAAAATCATACTGAAATGAGTTCTTACTGATGAACTCTTTTACTTAGAATAATTCTAAGCCTATTTTCGAGACGCTGACTCGAATATTCTTAACTCCTTTGAACATTCCTGACCAACTCTCGAAACATCTACTGAAAAATCCTGAACTCTTAAACTTTATTTCAAGGCACTAACTTGAAATAGAAATCTCCTGACTACTTTTCAAGTTTATAACTTGAAAACTCTGAACTTACTATTTGAGACGCTGACTCAAATACTAAAGTTTTACCTCGAGACGCTAACTCGAGATAAAAATTTTGAGGTTACCCTTTTCGAGATGCTGACTCGAAAAGTAAAATTTCTGAAGGATCTAGTTCGAGATGTTGACTCAAACTCAAATTTTCAAGATTCTATCTTGAAGATTCCTAGACCAATTTATTTTGAGACACTGACTCAAAATAAATCCGGCTTGAGGTTTCGAAACGCTAATTCGCAAACCTTACTGAAATGAGGACTTGATGTATCAGCTACTGGAACTGGAATTCCTGATCATCATGCCTCCTGAAACTGGATCTGCTTCTGAAACTTGTCTTTTTCCTTCAAGTTCTTAGACTTGCTGAATTTCTTCATCAGGTTCTACTGACTGAGTCTTTACTTAAATGAAAGCTACCTTAAAAGGAACTAAGGCAATCTAGATTCCTCTAAATTCCTCTACATTCTCTGAGGCTTAAATTCATGAAGCAACCTGACTTATCTGAAGTCTGATCGTGTAAAAGGCCCGACTTATCTAAAGTCTGAAGTCTAATCGTGTAAAAGCCCGACTTATCATGGAACTTTACAATTATCTAAACTGTACTGCTGCAATCTGGCAAGCTTGGGTGCCTACTTAACTGTTACATCGTGAGCTTGCCTCAATGAAACAAAAATAACTGAAACTCTTTTAAACATAAAGGGCTTTCAAAAAAACTTTTTTTCTAATGCAAAACTTTTGCCAATATCTGATTGGTCTTACCATGCCATTATCTGAATGGTCTTACTGAAAATTTTGCCAACATCTGAATGGCCTGATCTGAATACTTTTGTAAAAATCTCACCATTAACTAAATGGCTTAACTGAAAATTTTTATAACTTTGCTATTATCTGAATAGCCTGAACTGAAAGATTTTCAAAATCTCACCATTATCTGAATGGCCTGAACTGAAAGATTTTCAAATCTCGCAATTATCTGAATGGCCTGAACTGAAAGATTATCAAAATCTCACCATTATCTGAATAGCCTACTTGAATACTAAAATTTTGAAAATCACATACCTTTCTTTCTTTGGTCAAGCATGATGTGAGGGAGTGCTGAGAGTTGTTAACCGATCTCTGAACAGTCTAAGGAACAATCTTAGACTTAACTGAAAGAACTTAGAGCTCAGAGTAAAAACGCTCTGATACCACTCTGTCACGACCCCAAAATTAATATCTGATTAATATGAAGTGTGACTGGCACAACTCGATCCCAAAGAAGGATGGATCAAGGCGCGAACCGAAAATAATTAAATAAAGAAATG
The DNA here is from genome assembly GCA_026008535.1 of Perilla frutescens. Taxonomy (NCBI): domain Eukaryota; kingdom Viridiplantae; phylum Streptophyta; class Magnoliopsida; order Lamiales; family Lamiaceae; genus Perilla; species Perilla frutescens. The sequence continues at coordinate 42,865,493 of BRKX01000010.1, read as the reverse complement.
AACTACTGTATTCCAGAAACGATATTTGCTGTGAACTCAAATTCTAGACTGATTTCAAGTACTCACAAGGGAAATAATAATAATAATAGTACTTAATTGATTATCGAGGTATTGGACTCGTCCAAAATCAAAAGTTGAAATATTAGACTTGTTATATAACTGAGTTGCGGAAGCAAAACAAAGATATTCAAAATTACAAGACCATCTGAGCCTTGTACAAAAGGAAATCCACTCTCAGCACTTCTCCCTTCAACACCAGCTCAACCTGCACATTTAAAAACAAACATGCAGGGCTAAGTACAAGGGTACTCAGTGAACATATTGCCAAAAATATCATAATATATCTGATATTCTGAACGTTTGTTAAAAATTGGTTTTATTATCATGCATCCGAGTAAACACACATGGGTTTTATCTAAAAAGGCCCTATGTTTTACTAAATCATTTTCTATTTTTGAGCGTTCTTTTCTGTTGTATTATCATCTATATCCAAACTGAATGCCGAGGAATAGCTCCACTTAAGCCTTTTCCAAGGACGTCGAGCAATAGCTCTACTAAAGCCTTTTCCACGAATACATTCTGAACTAAACTCTGAGGAATAGCTCCGCTCAGCCTTTTCCACGGAGGTTTAGCATCGTCGATGTCTTAGTCAGGAATAGCTCCACTCAGCCTTTCCCTCTTCCTAATATCACCGACCCAAGTGTACACTAACCTCGGTTAACACGCTAAGTTAGCATGAGGCCCGATCGATTTAAGAGTTAGAAAGCCCCTTGCGAGCTAACTAAATACAGATAAGGATATCATACAAAACAAAATATTTTATGCATGACAATAACTTATTTGCATCAGAAATAAATAACTGTTGGTGAGTAAAAACTTAAATCATTATTTGAACTAAGAGTCCGTTGAAAAGAAAGTCCACCTTTCACCAATATTTTAATAGAGCAACAAAATGCTCCTTCTCGCGCTTTATCCCTTACTGGACGGCTTGCCTTCATAGAGTTAACATAAAATTGAGTACGTTGAACCAAATACATTGTTTGGACTCAACATGAAATTGAAGGCCTGTTAGGGTCTAGTATCCGTTCTAAATTTTCTCTTGCTTAAGGGTTAATCTCGACCTTAGTTCTTAACCATCTAAATGAAGAAAATTGTAGGAAGCATATTGAGGAAACGATAGATTAGGTTTTCATTCAAAATTGATCAATAAATTGTGTACAACCTCTTTTAATAGAGGAGAAAAAGATATGTACTAACTAGGAAACAAATCAACTCAATATTCATTCTAATCTATATCCGGATTTATCGGATATGGCAAATCTATTTCCAAAACTCTCCCTCAAATTAAATAGTCGGGTCTCCAATACTTAACTTGGGAAGGACTCCAACAAAGTTCTTGGAATTCACTGCCTTGGTTAAAATATCCACCAACTGATCTTCAGAACGGATATACGGAAGTTAAATGATCCCACTCTCAAGTTTCTCTTTGATGAAGTGGCGATCAATCTCAACATGTTTAGTCCGATCATGTTGAACTGGATTCTCAGAGATGCTAATTGCTGCCTTATTATCACAGAATAGTCAACTCTTAGATGATGGTGGGAAGCCGATTTCAGCCATCAATTTCCTTAGCCATAATATTTCAGTGATTCCACTTTTGATCCCCCTGAATTCTACTTCGGCACTGGACAATGCCACAACCTTTTTTTTTACTCCTCTAAGTGACAAGATTTCCTCGGAGAAAGGTAAAGTAACCGCCCGTAGACTTTCTGTCCATGGGGTTTCCAGCCCAGTCTGCATCAGTATACCCATGTATGTCCAGGTGTCCATTCTTCTTAAGCAACGCTCCATATCCGATAGCCCCCTTGAGATATCGAACAATTCTCAATGCAGCTTCCATGTGATCTATCTGAGGTTGGTGCATAAACTGGCTTACAATAGCAACATCATAAGCGATATTAGGTCGGGTAGATGAGACAGGTAGATGAGTTTTTCGGCTGGTTTAGCTCCTTCACATAACTGTAGTCCATGGTTAAATGCAATTGGTGTGTCGGCCAGCTTACATTCGAGTAACCCTATCTCGGCAAGTAGATCTAGCACATATTTCTTTTGTCGCAAAAATATGCCCGTCTCTGACCTCAGTACCTCAATTCCGAGAAAGTACTTGAGTGTGCCTAGATCTTTCATTTCAAACTCATGAAATAAATTCCTTTAGAGCTCCTTGATCTCTGCAGTATCATTACAAGTAATAATCATATCATCTACATATATAAGAAGACATGTAACCTGGCCATTTTTCTTCTTCAGGAATAGCGTGTGGTCGGAATTACTTTGCTTGTACCCGTATTTTATCATGGCATCTGTGAATCTTCCAAACCACGCTCGAGGAGACTGCTTCAAACCATACAAAGTTTTCTTCATTCTACATCCTTCACCCTGTTTGAATTCCTATGAAAGTCCTGGAGGTGCCTCCATGTATACTTTTTTGGTCAGCTCTCTGTGTAGGAAGGCATTGGTTACATCAAATTGGTAGAGTGGCCAATCCTTGTTCGCTGCAATCGACAGTAATACCCGGACAGTGTTCATCTTCGCAATAGGGGAGAATGTCTCTGAGTAATCAATCCCATATGTCTAGGTGTAGCCTTTTGCTACAAGCCGAGCTTTGTATCGTTCAATCTCGCCATTTGGTCACCTCTTAATAATGAACACGCACTTGCATCCTACAGGTCTCTTATCTCTTGGTAGCATACACTTCTCCCAAGTGTCGTTCCTGGCTAGTGCATTTAGTTCTTTTTCTATAGCTTCTTTCCAACATTTGTGCTTCATAGCCTCTTCAGCAGTGGTTGAAATGTCATCCTATCGTAAAATAGTAGCTTCAAATGCTCTAGCCATGTCAGTGAGATTCCCTGTAGAGTAATTTCCTACTAAATACCGGGTTTTCCTCTTCTCATGTTCGGGAGAGAACCTTTTAGGAGGAATTCCCCTGGTACTTCTAGGAGGAAGAACATATCTTCTGACTTCAGTTTGGGGTTCCACTTCTTCATTTTCTGCAGCAGAGTCACTACCTGTCTCTTCACCACTTCCGGTCCTGTCATTTTCATTAGTTTCAAGAGAAGAATCTGAACTATAATTATCAACAGAGTTTTGTACCTTAGATATCAGAAGAGGGGATGATGTTTGGTCATGACTGTCATCAGTGGACTGTATGTTTGCATCTGACCGTTTCTACGCGGCACTGTTAACTTCCTCTGTCGGATTAGGTCCCGATTCAGGCTCAGCATTAGGCAATAGGTATGTTGTTAACCAACTTATGGAGTCACTAGTTTCCACAGACTCCCTCTGGCTCCTAAGGTGGTGGTAAAAATATTCATTCTAAGAAATCACAGTTCATAGTGGTGAATAAGCGACAAGATGTAGGATCGTAGCAACGGTATCCCTTTTGATGAACACCATATCCTACAAAAACACACTTGACAGAGCACGGGGAGAATTTATCTCGGCTTTGTTTGGGAATATGGACAAAGACAGAACATCCGAAGACTTTTGGTGGCAAGGTCATAGGAGCCGGGACTTGGGCTTGTTCGGATAAGGCTTGGATGGGAGTTTGAAACTGTAAGGCTTTGGTAGGCAAACGGTTTAACAGATATACTGACGTAGCCAACACTTCAGGACAAAAATGGGACGGAGTTTGAGATTCGAGCAACATAGCTCGGGCCATTTCGAGGAGGATTCTGTTTTTTCTTTCAGCTGTGCCATTTTGTGCCAGGGTATGGGGAAAGGTAGTTTGGTGAACAATTCCATGAGCAGAACAAAACTGAGACATTCTAGTATTAACAAATTCACCCCCATTGTCAGAATGCAAAATTTTGATTGTTCGTTGAAATTGGGTACGAACAAGAGCAAAAAAATGCGAAAACTTATCAAAAACCTCAGATTTATTTTTTAAAAAATAAATCCAAGTCATACGGGAACAATCATCGATAAATAATAAAAAATACTGATAACTCTGACCCCCAATAACCGATGCAGGACCCCATATATCATAATGAACTAATGAAAAAACAGAATCAACACGAGTATTATTGGGTTTAAAAGAATGTCTATGGCTTTTAGCCAAAAAACAGATATCACAGTGCATGTTTGGAGAAAAACTCAAATTTGGAAATAATATTTTTAAGTAACTAACAGAGGGATGCCCTAACCGGCGATGCCAAAGCCAAGCCTCTCGGTTTCCAGATCCATGAGTTAGCATCACAGTGCCTTTTGGAGAAATGTCATCCACATAGTAGAGCCCACTTTTTTTAGTGCCGCGCCCAATAATCGCCCCCGTTCTGATATCCTGTAAAAGACAGAAATGGGGCTGCATTAGTAATGTGCAGTTCAACTCCTTAGTGACATGGTTGATAGACAACAATTTGTGAGATAAAGACGAGACAAATAAACAATTCGATAATTGAAGTGTGGAAGATAAGTTTATGGTCCCGGTGCCAAGCACCGGAGCAAGTTCCCCATTTGCTATTTGCACATGTGTTTTCAATGGCTGTGTCCTTGTTATAATATCGGAAGCGTCGAATGTCATGGTGTCCGTTGCTCCACAGTCAAAAATCCATTGGTTATTTTTTTCAAAGTCACGATCATCCATTTTGAATGCACTAGCCTCATAATCCTTAAGTAAAGGAATATGGTGCTGATTTTGAGAGGCTTCACAACTGCGGGGACTACTCTGCATGGCTGGAAAACTACGGGGGCTTCTCTACAATTTCGGCCATTTAGTTTTAAAAAATGGATCATCTACATTACCTTTCCCTTCTTCGAAACTAATCCTAGCCGCCTCCACCCAATTTGCTGCTGCGACCTCCGCCTCCCCCTGCTGCCTGGCCCCTGTCGGACCGCTGTTGCCCGCTTCGGCATCGGCGACTTGGTCGATGATGGTTGCCACTGCTGCTTCTCCTCCGCGGCGGTGTGGCTGGGACTATTTCATCCGTTTCGTCTCATCCCACCAGTCTGGGAAACCAATCAAGTGGAAACAATTCTCTTTGGTGTGTCATTTTTTGCCACAATGTTCATAGACGAGTTTGCTCTTGTCATCGTCCGACTGTCGGCTCTTGTTTTTGTTCGGCTGCGGTCCCTTATTTTGTCGATCCCTTGCTGTGAGCCCTAGTCTAATGCCCGATGATGTTCCCTTTTCATCGGAAATTGTTGGTCAAAGAATTCTATCCTTGGCGGTCTCCCAGCGTACCATCGAGTATGCTGTCTCGACTGAGGGCAGGCGCTCTCATTTGAGGATTTCCTTCTTGATCGGTTCATACTTCTCATCCAATGCCATTAGAAACTGGTACACTCTCTGATTTTGTATGGTTTGGTTATACATGTCAATATCCTTTTTGCACTCCATTGGATTGGTTTCTTGTCTGTCTATTGACATCCGAACTTCTTGTAATTGTTCCCAGATTTCTTCTAATGTTCATCCTTCTTGTTTCATCGTGTTTGCTTTTCTGTGCAAGTCGAATACTTGAACGGAATCAGTCCCGCTCCAATATGTGAGTGCGAGACTGTCCCAGACCGCCTTGGATGTAGAGTGCTTGGATACTCAGTTGATGAGATGAGGCTCGATATTTTGGACGAGCCAGGTGAACACACACTGGTCTTCTTGTTCCCACCGAGGGTACGATGAATCTGTCGGTGAGGGTGCCGGTGGACTGCCGGTGATGTATGAGGCCTAGCCTCGTGGTGCGTCATTTTATACCAAAAATAAATGTCCCGACTTCCGTCGGTAAGCCCTTACTACAGAGTACAGCGGCGAGCAGGATCGTCTGCCAAAGGACCGGCGAGAATTACTCTATATTTCCAATCTGGATAACTAAACTTTCCAGAGGGTTTTTGTGCTTATAATATACTGAACGAAAATAATAAATTAATAGAAAATAAAGGCACGATTTAACAAAATGAACAGATTTAAAATATGAGAAGAAATATTCCGGATTCCAATTAACTCCACCCTAGCTTAATTATACCGATCCTCGACGCAAAGATAATTCCAATTAACACATGCAAACCAATTATAGCCACCGAAGACACTTACTGACGTAGCCTAATTTCTCCTTGGTTTCTCTATAATCAAGAAGACACTTCACCAATTATTTCCCTAATCGACTGACAACCATAAGAGACACTCTATAGATATAATGAGCCGACAACTCTGAGCACCAGAGAAACCCGATTCAAAACCAACAGACTCTGACACAGGACCGTTGAATTAAGACTGTTATTCCCCTGGTTCTGAAGAACCGTTTTACCACTAATTAAACTTAAACCACAATTACAGATGGTCGGTTTAATTGGCTACTAATTAATTCCGATCAACTAAATATGTGCACCTATCTAGCAATATAGAAATAATTAACGACTTAAATTACAGAGAATAACAGATACATGCAATTAATCAAAATAAAAAGAACAATTAGATCTCACAGTATAATTACGCTAGGACTTCGTTAATCTTCACCGGAATAAGATGAACGTAGCTTGATTGCATATTTAAATCAAACCTCCAAAGTAAGATGTAGTAGAACATGATGAAAAATAACAAAGAAGAAGAAAACGATGCTGGAATCACGTCTCTGATGTGTTGCGGCGTGAATATGTATGGATAAATCCTATTCTATCTATATTATCCTTAATAATTAAACATGGAAACAAAATCCTAGTCTATCTCAACTAGGTAATTGCCAAGATGAGGACTTCTAGAGGCGGTGGAGAAGGTTATTTCCGCTCCCAGGTCGTGGGCTTAAGTAAAATTCACGCTCAGGCCCAAACTCTTCGCACTCAGGCCCAAAATCTGTCATCTCGGTACCTCACTCAGGCAGTATGCCCATACGGTCTGGCTTCCAGGCAGTATGCCCATACGGCCTACTTTCCAGACTCTCCACAATCTTGGCCAATTCCTTCATATATATGTTAATCACCTGGAATCATTCCCAAAACACATTTTTTCCACAAAACACGATCGTGAGGTAATTAACATATCAAAACAATACCAAAAATGGCCCAAAATATGTATGTAAATATAGCCCAATCAAATCCCCCCACACTTAGACAATGCTCGTCCTCGAGCATATCTAAATAGAAACATACTCAAAATAAAACTCAGAAAATGACAAGTCAAGCATTGGCTTCTTGAACTTAAAATACTCAAAGTTGAGATTACAACACAACCAACCACAATCCACTAACCCTTCTCATGTTTCATGAAATAAACACATGCTTTTCATTCAAGTCAAAAACGTGCAACTCAATCCTGCCTTACCAAGGTTCACTCAATTTCTCTCAAGAGTAGATAAGGGTAGATTTTTTTAATTCACACAAGTCATGATTTGATGCCTTCAAACATAGATTTGCTCATTTGTCAAAACCACTACCAAGCAAGTAAGAACTATGCACAAATCAAAAGGTCTTTGAAATAAGTTGTAATGGGGCTAGGGTGCTTAGGAAGGATAATTTGGATAAGTGGCTTAATTTAGTGAAAACATGTAAGCATATCAGAACACATTAATCAAGTTCGGCTGCAATCTTTTGAAATATCCTACGAATTCTAAGTTAAGTGCTGGTCTTCAAAGCTATACGGGCAACAAAATTTAACTTCAATCGGGTACAACCCTATTTCCTCCACGTCCAGTTTGGGCATACGGACCATTTTTTTTTCTTTTTCTTTATTTTTTTTTCTGAAGCTTTGCTTCTTTCTCTCTCTTTTTTTCTAGGAGTAGGATAGGAGTTTTTTTTTTCAAGTTTTCTTCAATTTCCCGCACCAACTATTCTTTCATGTAAATTTTGAACTCCTCTCAACACAATCCAATATAACTCACATGCTTTTAAGGGACAAGAGCAGGCCAAAAAGAGCTAAGGCTTAATTATTTAGTGGCTATTAATCAAGAAAGAAAGGATTCAAGAACAAATGAGCTCACTAGGGGATAGTGTCGGGTATGAATAATTTATTCAGGCTAAAGCAGTGGTTAATCTTATATGCCTTTATCATTTTCATGTAAAAGAAAACTCACAAGCAGTATGATCATGGCAACAAGGCAAATTAGAAATTCAGCATTCAAATCCGACACACTCATTAAAAGAATGAAAATGAGCTTTCTATATATATATATGACATGCTTAACAGGCTCAAATCTCGCATTTATAAGCTCATCAAAAGTTGATCAAGTTGCACATTTCATCGTTCAAGAATACATACGAGCAATAGCATAATTCAATCACAAGAGAATCAATCAAACAAACCAAGATAATCCATGCTATAACTCTTCCTCCTTGTATTGTTCAATCTCAAGCAGCCAATACTTAACAAAAATAAGTAAAACATTAAAGTTTTTTTTTCAAATTAGAAAAGACCCAGACATAAAAACAGCAACTTTCTCCCCCCCACACTTAGACAATACAGTGTCCTCACTATGCAAAGAAGAGAGCCAACAAAACGGACACAATATGAATGAAGCAAAATAAAAACAAAGGGATAAAGACGGCAAACTGGCAATCAAGGGGAGTGGCGGTCAGTAGGGGCATACAGACTGCACTCCAGTGCAGTGGTCCAGCTTGGTGTGTATTGGTCAAACAACTCCATAAGCTCGGCAAGGGTAGGGACAGCGCGAGGTACCTGTACGAAAAAGCTGGACTAGATTTTTTTTTTTTATTTATTTTTTTTTGTTTTTTTTTTTGCAGATCAAGTAAGAAACTAAGTGAAATAAGAAAAATGAAATAAAATGAAAGAAAGTGATAAAAGTTCGGGTTGCCTCCCGAGAAGCGCCCTTATTTAACGTCCGAGGCTCGACACAAGTAGAACTCGATCATGAGACAATTTCACCGGTGAGAATTACTTTATATTTCCAATCTGCATAACTAAACTTTCTAGAGGGTTTTTGTGTTTATAATATACTGAATGAAAATAATAAATAAATAGAAAATAAATGCACGATTTAACAAAATGAACGGATTTAAAATATGAGAAGAAATATTCCGGATTCCAATTAACTCCACCCTAGCTTAATTATACCGATCCTCGACACAAAGATAATTCCAATTAACACATGCAAACCAGTTATAGCCACCGAAGACACTTACTGACGCAGAGAAGAGAGCCAACAAAACGGACACAACATGAATGAAATAAAATAAAAATAAAGGGATAGAGAGGGCAAACTGGCAATCAAGGGGAGTGGCGGTCAGTAGGGGCATACAGACTGCACCAGTGCAGTGGTCCAGCTTGGTGTGTAATGGTCAAACAACTCCATAAGCTCGGCAAGGGTAGGGGCAGCGCGAGGTACCTGTACGAAAAAGCTGGACTAGATTTGTTTTTTTTTTATTTATTTAATTTTTTTTTTTTGCAGATCAAGTAAGCAACTAAGTGAAATAAGAAAAACGAAATAAAATGAAAGAAATTGATAAAAGCTCGGGTTGCCTCCCGAGAAGCGCCCTTATTTAATGTCCGAGGCTCGACACAAGTAGAACTCGATCATTAGACAATTTCGGAGGTAGCAGATCTACCCCTATCAAAAGGAATCATTTCCATCCCCGCACCTTTATGTTTCTTCAAAAGCTCGACCAACCTTGCTTTTTGCCCTTTCAGCTCCAGCACTGGAGTCTTCACATGAGCTGGTAAAATCGGTTCTGAGTTGATCGGTAAGGGCATACGGCCCGTCAGATTCTGAATTGAAAATTCACTGGGGGTATACAGCTGCATTATGATGTCTCAAATCTTCTCAACTTCTTCTATTATTCCAGCGGTTTCCGTCAGCCCACCAAAAGGTACCTTCTTGAATAGCTCGAGGATCTCCTTTTCATCATCCTCCTTCTTATTTTGAAGCAATCTGGAAGGAAAAAGAGCTGCAATCAGAGGGTTAAAAATTTTAGATTCAACACTGACCTTCGGTGGAGTGAGTTCGGCAGTTGGTTTGTCCTCTGCTCTGGGAGGGTTTTCCAGCTCTGTAGTATGCCCATACTGCTGGTTCTTTTCCTTCTTAGCCTCCACGTCATCCAACTCTTTTCCACTACGAATGGTCATAGCACTAATATTCATTTTTAGATTTAGCTCGGTTTGAGAGGAAAGAGACATAGCAGGTTGTTCATTCTTTTCGCCAGATTCTCTTTTCGGCCCTTCAGTATGCCCTTCCTGCTCCTTTTCTTTCTTCTTAGCCTCCAATTCGGCAAACTCCTCCGCACTTCTCAAAGTAACAGCACAAACATGCGCTCTTAGATTCATTTCAGTTTGGGATGGTAGTTTTCCTTGATTCACCTGCAACTTGTTCATTTGAGTGGCAAGTTGAGTGATTCGTGTGCCCATACTGCCTAGAGCAGCTTGCATCTCCTGCTGGAATGATTTCTAGCTTTGTGCCAAACTGTTGACAAGGGCACTGCTCTGCTCTAGACACTTCATAATTTCACTCATGTTGCGCGCATGCTTGTTAGTATGCCCATACGGGCCATTCTGCGGCTGCATCCAACTTGAATTAGGATGATCCCTCCAGCCAGGGTTATATGTGTATGAGTACGAATCAGAATCCCTCTGTCTTTGGGCATCAAATTGTTGCCTCCCGAGAAGCGCCCTTATTTAATGTCCGAGGCTCGACACAAGTAGAACTCGATCATTAGACAATTTCGGAGGTAGCAGATCTGCCCCTATCAAAAGGAATCATTTCCATCCCCACACCTTTATGTTTCTTCAAAAGCTCGACCAACCTTGCTTCTTGCCCTTTCAGCTCCAGTACTGGAGTCTTCACATGAGCTGGTAAAATCAGTTCAGAGTTGGTCGGTAAGGGCATACGGCCCGTCAGATTCTGAATTAGAAATTCACTGGGGTATACAGCTGCATTATGATGTCTCGAATCTTCTCATCTTCTTCTGTTATTGCAGCGGTTTCCGTCAGCCCACCAAAAGGTACCTTCTTGAGTAGCTCGAGGATCTCCTTTTCATCATCCTCCTTCTTATTTTGAACCAATCTGGAAGGAAAAAGAGCTGCTATCAGATGGTCAAAAATTTTAGATTCAACACTGACCTTCGGTGGAGTGAGTTCGGCAGTTGGTTTGTCCTCTGCTCTGGGAGGGTTTTCCGGCTCTTCAGTATGCCCATACTACTGGTTCTTTTCCTTCTTAGCCTCCACATCATCCAACTCTTTTCCACTACGAATGGTCATAGCACTAACGTTCATTTTTGGATTCAGCTCGGTTTGAGAGGAAAGAGACATAGCAGATTGTTCATTCTTTTCGCCAGATTCTTTTTTCGGCCCTTCAGTATGCCCTTCCTGCTCATTTTCTTTCTTTATAGCCTCCAACTCGGCTAACTCCTGCGCACTTCGCAAAGTGACAGCACAAAAATGCGCTCTTAGATTCATTTCAGTTTGGGATGGTAGTTTGCCTTGATTCGCCTGCATCTTGTTCATTTGAGTGGCAAGTTGAGTGATCTGTGTGCCCATACTGCCTAGAGCAGGTTGCGTCTCCTACTGGAATGATTTCTAGCTTTGTGCCAAACTGTTGAGAAGGGCACTGCTCTGCTCTAGACACTTCATAATTTCACTCATATTGGGCGCATGCTTGTCAGTATGCCCATACGGGCTATCCTACGGCTGCATCCAACTGGAATTATGATGATCCCTCCAGCCAGGGTTATATGTGTATGAGTACGAATCAGAATCCCTTCGTCTTTCGGCATCAAATTGTGCATCACCGTACCCATAGTAGGTTTGCTCGGTTAACGGATCTTGCAAAGTTGGGCGAGCATCAGTAAAGTGGCCATTTTCTAAGCGAACTCCACAACGGACATTTTGCGTTTGTGCCACAGCTAAACCTCGAACTAGAAAAATCAGAGCATCGATCTTTTCATTGACCCCTGAGCACTCAACTCTCTCAATCCCCTTCACAGGTCTATAGCGATCATCATCCTCATCTTCGTATTGTTGACCTCCAGAAACCATGTCAATTATCAGCTACTTGGCATCGACCAGTGTTTTGTGGGTGAGAGATCCTCTACTGGCAGCATCAACGATCTTCCCGTCAAAAGTAGGCATGTCACTGTAAAAATAATTCGTTAGTAGTTGATAATCCGTGAACCCATGGTCTGGGCACTTGCGACATAGCTGTTGGAACCGCTCCCAGTACTCGGCTAAGCTCTCATTTTGCTTCTGTTTGATGCTACTGATTGCCATCCTCAGGTTTACAGCCCGGGACTCCGGGAAGAACTTACGTAGGAATTGTCCCTCTAGCTCATTCCAAGTAGTGATCGACCTAGATGAAAGATCAAATAACTAATCCCTTGCTCTGCCCTGCAAGGTATGAGAGAAAGTTAGTAACCTCAGATTATCAGCTGTAAAACCTTGAGGACGCAGGGTGGAGCAGACGAGGTCAAATTCGGACAAGTTCTTATGCGCACTCTCTCCTGGCAGATCACTGAACTTTGGCAACACTTGTATAAATCCGGGTCTGATCTCCGAGTTGTTTGCAATAGGGGGTAGTATGATGCAAATGGGCCTATTGTTTCTGTGGCGACCAAGCTCTTTTATGAGAGGTTCAGGTTCGGGAGCATTTACGAGAGCTTGATTCCCGTTGTTAGCCATGTTTCCCTCGAACAAAATAAAATAAAGAAAAAAAAATACAAACTAAAAATATAAGAATAATTACTGCTTAAAAAACTATTCTCGGCAACGGCGCCAAAATTTTGTGCGTCGTTTTAGACCAAAAATAAATGTCCAGACTTCCGTCGGTAAGCTCTTACTACAGAGTACAGTGGCGAGCAGGATCATCTCCCAAAGGACCGGTGAGAATTACTCTATATTTCCAATCTGCATAACTAAACTTTCCAGAGGGTTTTTGTGCTTATAATATATTGAACGAAAATAATAAATAAATAGAAAATAAAGGCACGATTTAACAAAATGAACAGATTTAAAATATGAGAAGAAATATTCCGGATTCCAATTAACTCCACCCTAGCTTAATTATACCGATCCTCGACGCAAAGATAATTCCAATTAACACATGCAAACCAATTATAGCCACCGAAGACACTTACTGACGTAGCCTAATTTCTCCTTGGTTTCTCTATAATCAAGAAGACACTTCACCAATTATTTCCCTAATCGGCTGACAACCATAAGAGACACTCTATAGATATAATGAGCCGACAACTCTGAGCACCAGAGAAACCCGATTCAAAACCAACAGACTCTGACACAGGACCGTTGAATTAAGACTGTTATTCCCCTGGTTCTGAAGAACCGTTTTACCACTAATTAAACTTAAACCACAATTACGGATGGTCGGTTTAATTGGCTACTAATTAATTCTGATCTACTAAATATGTGCACCTATCTAGCAATATAGAAATAATTAACGACTCAAATTACAGAGAATAACAGATACATGCAATTAATCAAAATAAAAAGAACAATTAGATCTCACAGTATAATTACGCTAGGACTTCGTTAATCTTCACCGGAATAAGATGAACGTAGCTTGATTGCATATTTAAATCAAACCTCCAAAGTAAGATGTAGCAGAACATGATGAAAAATAACAAAGAAGAAGAAAACGATGCTGGAATCACGTCTCTGATGTGTTGCGGCGTGAATATGTATGGATAAATCTTATTCTATCTATATTATCCTTAATAATTAAACATGGAAACAAAATCCTAATCTATCTCAACTAGGTAATTAACAAGATGAGGACTTCTAGAGGCGGTGGAGAAGGTTATTTCCGCTCCCAGGTTGTGGGCTTAAGTAAAATTCGTGCTCAGGCCCAGAATATGTCATCTCGGTACCTCACTCAGGCAGTATGCCCACACGGTCTGGCTTCCAGACAGTATGCCCATACGGCCTACTTTCCAGACTCTCCACAATCTTGGCCAATTGCTTCTTATATGTGTTAATCACCTGAAATCATTCCCAAAACACATTTTCTTCCACAAAACACGATCGTGAGGCAATTAACATATCAAAACAATACCAAAAATGGCCCAAAATATGTATATAAATATAGCCCAATCACCTCGACCTCCGATTGCTTCTTGATTAAAACCGACCATATGGGATAATTATATCTGTTTAATTTGAACCCGATATTTATGGATTCTGTGCTTGGTGTTTGGGGTAAATTGAAGTTGTTTCTAAGCAACGATGCCAATTGGAGGGCTAATTCATCTTGGGTTCCTCTGTTATTTGAGGTTTCTGTTGGTGTTGGGTCTGACATTTGGTTGTGTTTTTGGTGTTGTTTGCAGGTTTCTTGTAATTTGGCCGAGAGAGGTTATGGACTGTGATGAATTCTTTTCTGAGTCTGAATATGAACCTGCTCTGATACCATGAAGAAAATTGTAGGAAGCATATTGAGGAAATGATAGATTAGGTTTTCATTCAAAATTGATCAATAAATTGTGTACAGCCTCTTTTAATAGAGGAGAAAAATATATGTACTAACTAGGAAACAAATCAACTCAATATTCATTCTAATCTATATCCGGATTTATCGGATATGGCAAATCTTTATTTTATTCTATTTCCAACACTAAATACATACATCGACGTCATTTAAGGTATGAAAAATACCTCAACATCCATCGCAAGTCGATTCTAAAAACAAGATCAACATTAAGCTTAGATTGAACAACATTCTGCACAGTGATCAACTTTGCAGAATTTTCTGTTTTGACTCGCTAGGGTTCAGAGGACAAGCCATGCACCGTTGGAAAGCCACTGAAGTCTAGTTTACGGCCAAATTTACAGTGACTCAAGATGATAAGTAACGAAAATGTTATGACCATTTTACTAGAAGGTAGCAGAACTGCCAAAATTTCTGAAAACAAACTCGTGACCCGACTTTGAAGATTTTTCACGATCGATTTAGGAAGAGTTATGGACTGAGTAATATATCATTAGAAATCCACTTAATTCTAGTTTATGAAAAAATTTACGGTGACTCAAGATGATAACTAACGGAAAAGGTATACCCGATTCACTGGAAGGTGGCAGAACTGCCACGAATTTCCGAAACAGAACATATGACCTGAATTTGCCAATTTTTCACAATTGACTCAAGAAGAACTAGAGACTAAGACCTATACCATTGGAAAGCCACTTAAGTCTAGTTTCCGGAAAAATTTACGGTGACTCAATACGACGTCTAACGAGGAAGTTACACTCATTTTACTGAAGGGTGGCAAATCTGCCGACCTGCTCGCGCGAAATACGCGAACTCAGGCCACACTTCACAACAGCCTTTCTATATGTTCGAATCATGTATTTTAACACATCAAACCTCATCCCAAATATACCTCTATGCATTAATCAACTCATAATCATCTAACATGCTTTGTATATAACCAAGACATGATTTCCAATACAACATCAAACCTATATATATATATATAACTCATGCAAACTAGAAATATATATCTACATAACTCATGGTTTCTTTCGATATACCTTTCAAGAACAATGGAGAGAAGCTTTAGGAGGTTGAAGATGGTGGGATCAAGCTTTGATTATGGATGTCACTTCTACTCTCCTTCTCTCTTGAAAATGGAAGAAAAGAAGATGGTGTTTGTTGCTCTCTCTACATCCTTCTTCTCTCCAAAGCTCACACATGAAAAAGATAAATGATGATGAAGTGGAATGGTGCTAGAGTTGGCAGCCAAAACCCTTTCTCTCCCTCTTTCAAATTTGGTCCGAAAATGCCAAGGAAAGGAGACTTCTATATTTATCAAATCTTATATAGATAGATTTCCCACATGCTTTGACTAGTAGAGATAAGGTGATGGAAGTGGTACATATAGAATAGGTAGAGTGCATAGGGGTATGGAAGAGGTGAGGGGAGGTGATGAAGACTCAAATTCGTGCTTTTTCCTTTATCTTTCTACACCCTTTATAAGTGTTTAGTATAGAGTCTAGTCTAGTTTTGGAGGTAAAGCTGATTGCAGGAGGATGAGGGCACAAAACCACCACAACAGGCACAGACAGGTGCTATTTATGCTGAGGGCACAAAGGACCAATTTGCCTGCCGAGGACCCAGTCAAAGTTGTTGTGAGAATTACGCAACAGAATCACAGGACAGCTCCTATATGCACGTGGAGGTGATGTGGCGGTCAGTTCCGAGTCTTGGGGAGGTCCAAACACGTTGGGAAAGAAGTGGGGACATCAGGAAGCTACTGGAGGCGTTAGGGTTTGTTGCTACCACTCCTAAAATCAAGAAAGAACATGGAACATGAACATGAGGAAGTGGAGGAGTGCAAGAACCCCTGCGTGGGTGAAATCTGGGCTACTTGAAGCCTTAATTCAGTTGCTATAAATACTTTTATCTGTTTTCATATTAGCGACACTCATTTTGCACCTCGAAGATACAATTTACTGTTTTCGTACTTAGTTTATTTTCTGGATATTCTGTCTGCTTGAAGCTAGCGGTTTGCCCGCATAAAGGTAGTTCAGTTGTTTTGTTGGCAAAACTGGGGTTGGGCCCAGAAGTTAATCGAGTTATTTTCTTTCCAAGTAAGATGTCTTTTATCATTTATTTTACTTTCTTTTCTATGTTTAGTGGCTAAGTATTCACTGTTCAAGTCAAAGTAATGGTCTAAAGGTAGAATATGTACATGAGGTAATCGGACTTTAAGGCCTTAAGGGTTCACAATCTTAACTTGTTTTTCACTTAGACATAGGTAAAGGGTGGTTGGAGATGAAAGCGTGCATTTCTGATTAACTGGTACTAGTGTTAGTTATGCGGAAGTGTATAGGTGACCCATGCCTCGATACCCGCATAGTAACAAGTCCGGGGGTGACAGCCTTGGTAGTTGAGATTGAGTAGTATATGCAGGCACAAGACCGTGTCAAACCTACTAGAATCGGGTCGCTTTTGCCCTCAAAGCTGCTATACTTGCAAAACCTTTGTGTGATTCTCTCCTTAGGTTCCTGTATAGTTAGGTCCCTAGGTGCCGATCGTATCATCTAGACGATATAATGTAAGAAGTGATTGGGGAGTGGCCGATCGTATCCATTTCCTATAACCGGTTAACCCTCAAAGTGACAATTACCCATATTTGGTCATAGGGATTCGGTTTTATGACCTTTCTGCTAGTGTGGGCACAACGGGTAGTAGTGGTAATTACATATGTTTTGCCCAGTATTGCGCATACCTACCGAATGACTTGATGCTTTGACTTGAACACTTTTATTACTGATATTTTCTCTTGTGATTTCCTTTTCAGCATTTAGTTAGTTTAAGTTTATTAGCAAGGTTTTTAGAGTGACACTGAAGACCCAAACCAAAACTAAGAAAAGACAGAAGGTTATGAACACTCCTCGTGGGATCGACATCCGTCTTCACCAGCTATACTAGCCGTTGAGGGCAGATTAAGCATTTGTGGACTATTTGTCCGCAAGTGTATTTTGCACACTAAACGACGGTGTCAGGAGGCATGGTCTCCCATCCTTGGGAGTTGACTAAAAATACCGGTTTTAAATACCGGTTGTTCGGTTATCGTGATATTTTTCGTCTCCTGAAAAATTCCGAACTAAACCGATATTGATAAAATAATTCACTTACTTCAAAATAATAATTTATTTAAAATTATTGATTTTCAAAACACTGCTTTAAAATACTGGTTTTAAATCCTCAATAATTAAAACATCCGAACTTGAGAATATCTAATTCTCTCGGCTTTTAAATCACTCTGTTTAAATTATCTGAATTTAAACACTAATGACTAGAGAATATCTGATTCTCCCAGTCTTGAAAATATTTATCGGAATATCCACATATATATAATTATTTTTTCGGGGATGGGTACCTCCCACCTCATACCCACATATATATAATTATGAAAATAATTATATTATTATTATTATTATTATTATTATTATTATTATTATTATTATTATTATTATTATTATTATTATTGGTGGTGGTGGTGAATATTGTAGGTATTGTAATATTATATTTTTTTAAATTTTGTAGTATTGTTATGCTTGTAACTTTTTATGTAATGACTGATTGTCACGAAGGGTCTTTCTATTATATTTTAGATGAATTAACATTTTTGTTTTAATAAATATTTTTTAATTTATAAACTATTGAATTTTATTTTTGAATTATTTAGTTCAAATAATTTTGATTAGTAAACTAAATACTGATAAATTAGTTCATGATAATATATATATATATATATAGAAAATATGACATTTGGTATTATCTGTAAGATAATAATATAGAACTAAAATTATAATTGCACACAAATAAAAATTGAACAACATAAATTATTAAACTATCACTTGTGTTATTTATTCATAGATCGCAAACTTGATTAAACATACATAAATAAATCCTTATGAAAAAATTATATCGTACATAAAATATCTATAAAAATATTTTTTTCTAAAGTATAAAAAAATATAAATATAAATATTTTGAAAGAATTATAGGAAAAAATGATTAAATTTGTCGAATAGCTAGATATTAATATTTTTCTATTTACTAAGAAGATATTCATATGTACATAAAATACTTATTTATTATGTATGTATATATATATATATATATTACTTAGAAATGATCCAAATTTAAAAAAAAAAAAACTGAAGTATGAATGATCATATATATTTTAGTCTTTTTTTCTTTGAAAAAATCAAACAATTATCATACTCCATCAGCTATATAAATTACATTTTCATAATTAATATATTTTTCACATTGGAATCATATATCACTATGTCTAAAGTATATACTTAAAATATAGTTATATTTTAACTGTGAATTTGTTCTTATTTTTATAACTTATAAATACATTTTAAATTTATTAAGTATTATAAATTATAAATATTCTGCATGTATCGCATGAGAAAAATTAGTTATAAGTTAAAGTACAGATAATAATTATGGGTATGGGTAGTTAGATACCCTAATATTACAAAGGATGAACATAAAAGTTGATACCCATGAATGGGTATTTAATTATATGTATATTTTTAAAATGCGGGTATAGAAATGAGTATTGTAATACTCTATCAATTTTCATCCCTAATCAAGATTCTTAAATTTTACATGTACTTTACTTTAATTAAATTCAAATATGCCTGTATTTTCCTATTTCTTTAAAAAATCATTTTAGTCCTATCTTTTTGTGTTTTTTATTTATAGTTTACTCCAATTCTCAATTTTCAATTTTGATATTTAAAGTAAAACTCTATGTATTTATAACTCATAATTTAATTTTGAATTTAATTTGTATAGATGTATGGTTACAAGATTAATATTCTGTCACAACCAATTCTAAATGTGAACAAAACTACTAGGGTATGCAAAACGGCAAAACCTATTGTAAATGACTCAGGTGCGATACATAAATAATTATTATTTTTTTATATTTGTAATATTATGATTATTTTTGAATTATATACATTGTGTTTAACTTTTAAAAATTAATAAAATGATATACACATACGTTAGTTAATTAGATAAAAAGATCAATTTTGTGTAGTTACAAGAAATAAAAAATGAAATTAAATTTTAGGAACTAAATAAAAATCCATGTTAGAAAGATTGAACTGGAATATATCAAACGTCACAATTTTATAGGGAAAAGGGTCTCGCAGGCCCCTGAACTTTTTGGCGGGGACCTCGCAGGCCCCTATACTTTTTTTGGCTCAATTGAGCCCCTGGACTTTTTTTTTCGGGTCTATTGGGCCCCTCCGTCAAGCCCCTCTTAACGGGGTCGTTAGTTCGACATAAAACGACGTCGTTTTAGGTTTTATTCGAATAAAAAAAATTATAAATTCAATTTAAATTCCACCCTACCCATTTTAAAAATATCCCGACCCGATTCTAGATAAACCCGACCCAATTAGGCTGAGGCACTTGAACATATCCAGATTCCCATTTTTTCCGGTCGCTGACCCGCTGAAACAGCCAATACAGTCGACGGGACCCCCTCCCTCTTGACCGGCGCCGGCGAGACCTTCCTCTACGGCTATCGACCTTCGGCGACCACCCCAGAGCTCCCGCTTTATCTCCACACCTCCGCCGGTGAGCTCTGCTAACTGCCGGCCTCCTTCATATCACCCCCTCTCTCCTAGGCGTTTTCGGCAGGCGAACTCATCCCACCCAGCCTCTCTGCAACTTCATCTCCCACCCCCATTATCTCCAGTCAAGCCCGGACTACACAGCTCCAAAAAATCCATCTATCTCCGGCAGCGATGTGTCTGGGCCCCTGCCGCCTATGCAGACCTTGCCCGGCGCAAATTCCAACATGCCGCAGCCCTCATCATCTTTCTCCCAGCCGATCATCTTCAGTGCTAGATTTCCATCAGATAAGCTTCCCTCTTCCTCCCTCTCTTTATCAGCTCCAAGCTCACCCTCTCATCTCCTTTCTTGCCAAAATGGGCCCTCACCTCTAATAATCCACAAACTTCAACATCTTCGCCGGAAAAAATGGGAATCTGGAGGCGGCCGAAGATGGCGAGGAACAACCACGACTGAATCGCGACTGAATCAAGGGTTGCGTCTCTAGCGAATTTTGAAGAGAGATTGGGGAGGAGGAAAATCGGGCCGGGTTTATCTTGAATCGGGTCGGGATATTTTTAAAATGGGTAGGGTGAAATTTAAATTGAATTTATAATTTTTTTTATTCGAATAAAACCTAAAAGGATGTCATTTTATATCGAACTAACGGCCCCGTTAAGAGGGGCTTGACGGAGGGGCCCAATAGACCCGAAAAAAAAAAAGTTCAGGGGCTCAATTGAGCCAAAAAAAAGTACAGGGGCCTGCGAGGTCCCCGCCAAAAAGTTTAGAGGCCTGCGAGACCCTTTTCCCCAATTTTATAAATAGTCATGTATAATTGTCCACGATTAAAGAACATTTGATTTTTTTGAATATAGGACATGTATAAAATATATAATTATTTAATCATTATAAATGATGAAATTGAAAAAGAAAAATAATAAATTATTATTATTATTATTATTATTATTATTATTATTATTATAGTGCAGCACAAGTGAAAACTATTTTTTTAGGCGACAAATGTAGAGTACTACAAATCATCCATATATGCATAAAAAAAATAAAAAATTTACAAATCTCAAAATTTCAAGTAAAAAATAATAAATAAGATTGCAAAAAATTATTAAACGCAACGGTTGTAATCTAAACCGCCGTGGAAAATGTAAAAAAAAAAAAAAACAAAGACAAAGAAGCAGAAAATTTACAACAATAAATGTCACTACTGTTGTCTATTAACTCAAAACAGTTATCTATTATTATACGATTTTACCTTAATATATGTATAGATAGATGGATAGATAAATATGTTTCATGGTTATGCCACTACCTGTGATGGTACACCTTGAAAACTAACTTCTACAATGTTGCTACATTGGCATTACATAAACAGTTAAAAAACTCACAAACTACTCTTACAAAACCATCTCCAGAAGGCAAAAACTTGTGTGAAAATCATGTGTCTCATTGATTTTCCAGCATATTAGAAATCGACGCGGCACGCGGAATGTGTGAATTAACTTTAACAATCCAATTGTAGATAGCGAAAAATCAAATATTATATATAATATTTTTATTGGTTTTTATATATTTATTTAGTTTTGGAATCATATCAAATCTAAAATTAAATAAAATATTTAAATAATAAAGATATTATTATATGATAAAGACTAAGAGTCTTTTGCAACAAGTAAATATCTTTCAAAAGATATGTATCAATTTCCAACCGCCAATGAAATAGTGTCACATCAGCTCTAGATCTCTTTCCCTACAACTATAAATAGGAGCCTCCATATCAGTTGAAAAATACACCAGAAGTCATTTAAAGAGTTCAAGAATTTTAGAAGAAATTGCATAAGTGAAATTCTCTCAAATATTCAAGGCGTCCTTCACCAAATTCATCCTAAGACGGCCTTTGATTCATAAGCAAGACAGTCAAAGGCATCTTCATCAAATTCATCCCGAAATTGGCGTTTGATCTGGAAATAAGGCGTCGGCCCTCCGAATTAACGTTATCAAGACTAAAGATCAAGTCAAAGAAGATCGAGAATACAAATCTCTCCGAAAACTTCAAAGGCCAAGTTCAAACAACAAGTCCGAGAAAATCAAAGAGATTGGATTCATAAATTTATATTTTTTATCCGAAATCATTTTATTGTACACTATTTTATGTTTTACCAAATTAAATACAAAAAAATTGTGTTACACTAATAAATGAAATTAGGTAGAAATGAGTAATCATACATCAGACTAAAATGACATCGTTTTGCTCTGAAAAAATATGAAAATGATATTTTGATTCGACATGTGATTAATTATTTTCACATAATTTCATTTATTAAATTGAAAATTTCATACATACATCTGACGTGCCACATGAGATTTATGATACTGAAAAATCAATTGCATTCTAAATTTATGTCAATTTTAAAAAAATAGGTATTATTTTATTAATGGTCCGACACCATTAACAAATATTGGGGTTGAAGTGAAATTTATCCTACAATATAACTTGAATGAATTAATTATATGGGGCGGGGGGCGCAAAACCAACTTCATTTTATTATTAGAGCAAAACTCCTATTAGACTTTGAAAATTAAAATTCATGAAATCAGACACATTAGATAGGGTGGGTCACACGGGTCAACGCGTGGGTCAACCCTGACCCGACCCTCCTCTCCCCAAAAAAAAAAATCGTTAGAAATAGTATCATTCTGAACACTAAATAGTATCATTTCATTTCGAAGTACAAAAAATATCATTCTGAAATACAAAAAGTATTGGGCCTGCAACTTGTCCTATACGAGTTTCTTTAATTCAAATTATAATTTATTTCTTCTCAATTAATGTTTTTTTTTCATCTCAATTAATGTTTAGAGTTTAGAAGTTTGGGATTTAGGGTTTAATGTTTTTTTAATTTTTTTTAGGGTTTTTTTTTTGGGGGGGGGGGGGGGGATTTTTTAGGGTTTAGTATTTATTGGGGTGTTTTTAGGGGTTTATTTTGTAATTTTTAGGATTTTTTTGGGGGTGCTTTTAGGGGTTTATTTTATGTTTATTAGGATTTTTGGGGGATGTTTTTAGGGGTTTATTTTGTATTTTTTAGGTTTTTTTTTGTGGGTGTTTTTATGGGTTTATTTTGTATTTTTTGGGAGTTTTTAGGGGTTTATTTTGTGTTTTTAATGGTTTATTAATTCCATTTTAGGATATAAATTCATATTGATTTCAAATAAATTAAATCAATTCATTTGAATTTTAGGATTCACTAACTTTATTTTAGAATATAAAATTTTGGTAAGAAAATAAAAAATTAAAAAAAAATTGAAAATTCAGCCCAAAAAAAAAAAAATTACGTGAGTGTGCGTCTGATGTGTATAAGTTGTATGGGAGAGTGCCCCTTAATATTTTATATTTATATATTATGAGAGCGGGTGGGAACCAACTTCATTTTATTATTATTGAGAGAGAGAGAGCGAGAGGAACAAGCTGTAAACCAACTTCATTTTTTTTATTATTATTATTTTTTATTTATTTATTTTTGCTGATTGGACCTGCTGCAATGGGATGATCTAGCTGATGAATTACATGCATTTGACAATCACTCTACAAATTTAGCCATGAATTAAACTTCAGGAAATAGTATCTGATTTTTAGTATTTCTTTTTAGTTGGAAATAGGCATCCAATGAAAACAGATGCAAGTTGGTCTTCATCATATAATTATTGCACTTCTACTTATGCTTATAAATGTACATCACTAACATGCATAAGATAAAACATAGGAATCAAAACACCTCTCTCTCTCTCTCTCTCTCTCTCTCTCTCTCTCTCTCTGTTACGTTAACTATGCTGCTGAATAACAGCCTATTATGTTTCTACCCTGTTTTTGGGCATATCAAGAGTTTGTCATATGAAAAATTCAAGAAACCCTTTCTACGTAATTATGAAAATAAATCACAGCTAAGCAGAAGAATACATTGCCAAAGTGTTACAACAGTGGCACCAGTTACTAAGGGCGTAGGGATATTGCAATTTTTTGAAGGGAAAAATATTTTTGTTACTGGTGCGACTGGGCTTCTTGGAAAGGGTAAGTATACTCATGATTCATCTCTTCTATTGTATAAGTATGAATGTTAGTTAGATGCATAATGCAGTTTGGTTTTTGTCTGTGATTTGTCGACTATGACGGCATACTACTCACTTAATCACTTAATTGTGTAATAATAGAAGTGTGTTACTTTAAATTTCAACTAATTTTGGCATTGCTATACGCTCTTATATTATGCATGGCGTTACTTCGATTAAATTAATCAACAATGCACCAACACTATAATATAAGTAACAAATTAAAATTAACATAGCCTACATAATTTTATTTTTATAAAATTTTGTAGTTCTGGTTGAAAAGATATTAAGGTCGACGCCAGTGGGAAAAATATACGTGCTAGTGAAAGCAGATGATCGTGAAGCAGCAATGGAAAGATTGGCAAATGAAGTAAGCTAGTAATTATATATGTTTCAATTTTTTAAGTATTATTTAAAAGAATAATTTTCTAATAAATTGAAAACCATACATTATTTCTTGCTAGTTAATAAATTCAGAGCTATTTGGATGTCTTCAAGAAAAATATGGAAAATATTACCAAGAATTAATAAGGGAGAAGTTGATACCAGTTGTGGGTAATATTTGTGAGCCAAACTTAGGCATCGACATTGAATCTGCTCGAACAATGATGGAAGACATTAACGTGATTATCGAATCTGCAGCCATTACTACCTTGAATGAGAGGTTGGCTTTCTCTCTCTCTCTTCAGTCCTCTTTTTATTTTTTGCTTTTTAATTTTGTTGCATCTCATATTTCACTCTTCACTCTGTACACTTCATCAAATGTAATATTTTCAGGTTATTCAATATATTGTTATATTATTAAAAAAATGTTTGATTATCTGGTTATGCTTTAAATTAGTCCACTTTTAGGCCCAAATTCTTTAAACCCTTGAAATTCACAAAAATATAATAAAATAACATTTAATGTTAAGGCATGTTTTGTGTGCACTAGATGCAAATCAGATGGTCAATGCGTTGACCGAAAAATTCATCAAAATCAATATCAATCTTCATGCTAAAAAATATCGCTAAAAAACCCAAAAGTATCACTTGTATCATTAAAAAGTATCGGTCAGAAAAAATAAATGAAAAAAAAAGTTGTCAAAATCGGTATGAACCGTAACACTAAAAAATATCACTCAAAATTTAAAAGTATCACTTAAATCCCTAAAAAGTATCACTTATTATAAAGATTTTTTAATTAATGTGTTGACCGGATCAATGCGTGTTGAATGTGTGTGTACATCTTATGTATATGACAATTTAAGTTAATTGTTATTACTTTTGATATGTACTTTTTTGTCCATTTTTTGCTGCTGTCCGTATAAAATTTATTTCCATTAAATTTTACAAGTCACGTGCAATAAATTTCTTATTTTTGACACGAGAATGGTGTGTAAGACATCGTACGTACTATTACACATCATCACTACTAAAACAAGTGAAACAACACATTTCTTAGTAGAAAAATCCAACCGCGCGCGAGAGTAAATGTAATTTGATTATTTTATGGATATATGTTATACATTATTTGAATTAAGAATAATTGTATCAGGTATGATTTGTTGGTTCACACCAACGTCAATGGCCCTCAAAGAACAATGTCTTTTGCTAAGTCTTGCAAAAACCTAGAGATTCTTGTCCATTTTTCCACCGGTATGTAACAATTTCTAATAAATTTCATAGATTTAACCATCAAAATTTATTTATTTATTTATTTTGAAATTCAACTATAATCAATATGAATTAATGAAATGTTTTATTTGCAGTGTATGTAAATGGAGAGAAAGAAGGAGTAGTTTTCGAAACTCCATTGATTAATGGGGAAAATAGAAGAAACGATACGAGTAGCGACAAGTCTCGTCAGCTAGAAATCGCTGACGATGAAATAACAATGGCATTGAGATCGTGCACATCTTCTACGAACTACGAAATGACAATGAATATGAAAAGGCATGGAATGGAGAGGTATATATGCCCTTTTCCTAAGCTTTAATATTTCTAAAAAATAAAATAAATAAAATATTGCAAGAATGCTCTGCACGAGAGCTCCTCTATTCCGAGTCAGTATTCCATATTTTATTCTAAAATGTCGATTGCATATGTGTATTTCAAAAAATTAAAGTTCCATTACAGTAATACACGTGGCAACAGTTCAACAACTTATTAAATTAATCGCCTTTCGTAATTATAGGGCGAGATTAAACGGATGGCACAATGCTTATCACATGACCAAAGCTATGGCAGAAATGGCTGTCGAAGAAATAAGAGAAGATATCCCAGTTCTCATCATTAGGCCTTCGGTGATAGAAAGCTGCTATAAAGAACCTATTCCCGGTTGGATACAAGGAAATAGGTGAAAATTAAAATACAATATTCATAATTTATTTTTCTTCTATTTTTAGTCTTTTGATCGAATACATCGATAACATTTTTTTTTCTTTAGGATGTATGATCCAGTAATAATTTCGTATGGAAAAGGGCAACTTCCTGCCTATCTTGGCGATCCTGATGCACCTGTGGATATTGTAAGTATGATAATTCTTTCTAACATATTCTTGCAGCACATAATAATTACTTATTACAATAGTATAAATAAAATACTTTAAAATATTATTATTAATTCTTTTTGACATTTATTCAGCTAGTTGAGTCAAATATTAAATTATTGGGATGCGCCGACGCGATAAAAACTATCATTTTTCTAGCTGTGTGCTGCCATTAATTAATGATGGATGGATAGACCTGTCAAAACGCCCACTCTCTTAAATTGTCAGTGAGCCCAGGCCGAACCCATCAGACCATTTATATTTTTTTGGCCGGACTAAACTAGTACCCTGCTGCCCTTTTAATGAGCCGGGCCTGGCTGATTAGACAATTTTTGGTTTGCACTCTACTTATCTCGACCTAAACGATTTTGTTTGGATTCAAAGTGGGAAATATATTTTTCTTTCTTATTTTTCGCTTTGGTCTATGGAAATATATACGCAACTAACTTTATTTAAAATTGATGATCAGATTCCATTGGACATTGTTGTGAATGCAACAATTGCAGCAATTGCAAAGCATGGTCAAATGCATAGATCAGAATTGGCTGTCTACCAAATTGCATCAAGTGTTGTGAACCCCTTACTGCACAAAGATTTTTTCGACTACCTTCATGAATATTTCAGTTCCGAACCATTAATAGAGTTGAAAAATTTTGCCAAAATCTGCTACCACGATAACGTTTCAAAAATCAAGTTTTTTGACAATTTCGACGATTTCTCAAATTATACACGACAAGAAATAGGTCGACGTCTTGGGATCAATGACGGAGTTGCCATCGACGGAAAGCACAATCTGAAACTGCAGAGGCAACTTAAAGCAAACGTTACATATGCTCAGCAGTTATGCAAGCTGTATGAATTTGCTGGATTCTACAAAGCCAGGTACGTGAAATTTTCTCCAACACAAATGAAATCCTTTAGTCCATAATTTGTGTTTCATCTTCATGCATGTCTTACTAGATGGAAAATTTAAAGTGATAGTTTTGAAACAGACTCTTTTTCCATTTTACTTAAATCTTCCTTCATGGTAAAGGGATATGGATTATGGATTAGAGGATCTCATCTTGAATAAATTTTCTATAGTTTCAAATGTTCAAAAAAGTTTTTGGGAAAACTAATTAAAGAGTATTAGTAAATGTCACTTTTTCTGTATCTAAAAAAAAACAATTTAATCAAACTACTTGGTTTTTCGTTAGATATTATATATATATCAAACTTTTGTTAGACGCCCAAAAAAATAAAAACAAAAATAAATAATATTTTTGTACCTTAATAATTATTACTAATTACACTGCAGGTTTCACTCCGGAAACGTGCAAATAATGTTCTCTGAAATGTCGAAGCAAGAGCAAGTTGATTTTTCAGTTGATATAAAAAACATAGATTGGAGGAAATATTTCCAACGTGTTCACATTCCTGGTTTGAGAAAGCACGTGCTTAATGACAAGACTGTATCTGTCTAACAAAAATGTTTATCTCCATCTACGAATCATCGATCCTCTATTACATGTAATAATGTTGTACGTATTTCTTTATTATTAAGTCGTTCGGATTAATTTCATAATTCCACACACAAAATGTAATAATAGTTGTGGAATGTAAAATTAATAAACTATGGTGTTGTAATATATATTCTAGTTCACTTGCATCAAATTTAGTGTCCTTTTTGTCACATGTTTAATTTTTTATTATTTTAAAAAATTATAATGAAGTGGCTGTCAAAACAATACATAAGTAATCATTTACTTTAAATATAATTTATGAATTGATTAATAAATTAATACGAGGAAAAGTGGCAGCCACTTCTCCTTGTACCTAAAAAATATACTCCTTAAGAGGTGGTCTTTCTTGATAAGTTTGAACGAGTTTGGAGCAAAGGTTTTTTGTTTTAGTGAAAAGAAAATGTAAAGTACTATATGATGTTTACTTCGCAGACTTCATAATTAGGGTTTTAGAATTATTTTTAGCTTTTTTACTTTTCAAATTTTAATTTTTAGTTATAAATGCTCATCGACTATTTCATAATTAGGTTTATTTGCAATCGCATGTGTAGGTAAATTGCAAGGACCACCTAAGTAAACTAAATTGCAATGACAAGCTCTATGCAATTAATTCAACGTGTACAAAATATATTGAGATTTAAAATGGGCAAATGAAAGACATTTCCCTACATTTTAAGGAACTTCTAAAATGTCCTAAGTGTCATGTGAATGACCATGATCTTATAAAAAATAAATCAATAATGTTTCAAATTCAAATTCAATTATCCGATGACCAAAAAGACAATGACATTTTCTTAATATATTTAATATCCCCCACTAATCTTCCAATTAAGTGAATTTCAAGTGAAACCACATTTTTTGTGGAGATGTGTATTTTCCATCACCAAATAATCAAACTCGAGAATTTTTTTTATTTTTTGAAATGTTAGGTTATCATAATAACATTTTTTTAAAGCATTTGAGCAATTTTAAATATTAACTAAACATTGTAACAATATCAATAATTTCACTATTTAAAACTCGTGATATCTGACAACGAACTCGTTAATAGGGACCGAAGCTATGATAGTCTCCAAGTCTGAGAGTGTGTCCAAAATAGCATCTTGTCTTTATATTTAAAGATTTTGATTTTAGCTTGGTATGAATATGTGCATCGATCCCAATGCACGGTATAGAACCGCATGCTATTTGTGAAGGGACAGCTTTTCGGTGCTTGTGAGTTGTGATGTACCAAACACTAGTCAGACTTTGTATGATGCAAATGCATCCCATATCCTTTTGGACATCTGTCCCGCACTTTTATTTATTATAATAATAAAAAACATTAATTACGTGTATTTGATTGCACTGTAGATACACCCTCTTCTACCTATTGACACACTTATCTAACATATTCGATCAATGGTGTAAATATTATTGTATTTGTTAATTTTATTCAATTACCATAATTTATAATAACATTTATTTTTTATATTTTATACAAAAATCCCTAAATTAAAAATCAATAACAGCTTTGTGGTGCTTGTGATGTACCAAACACTAGTCAGACGGCCCATGGCGCGGCACAAGGATGCCGCACGTCTTATATATTTTAAAATTAAATTGGTTTAATTTAATTATTTTTATGGGATAATTTGTGCAGTGCATTTCTCTAACTATAACGTGTGAGTTTGTGCATTATGTTAAAAAAAAATGTTTTCAAAATAAATATATACTCTAATATAGAATTAGTGAGTCATAAACTTAAATTGAATTAGTTTAATATTTATGATCCGACCATTTATACGGTGCATTCGTCGGACGCTAACGCGTAAACTTATACACTGCGTTAGATAATTAATTTTTTCGAAATGAATATATACTATAAAATGGAATTAGTGAACCCTAAAATTAAAATGAATTTAACAATTTTTTGATCCGATAACATGCGCAGTGCACTGGTCCGATGTTAACTCGTGCACTGTACTCGATAATTAATTTTTTTGAATTAAATGTAAATCATAATTGATATTTATTAAACCTTGATTGAGAATAATAAATCATAATTGAGATATATATATATATTAAATATTAATTGAAATGTAATGAACTCACATATACGAATTAGTAGAGATTATACTTTTCAAGTCACGGGTGATATTTTTTCTTTTCTTTTTTCTTCTTAAATATGCGGGTTGACCCACAATTTTTACCCGCGTTATAATTCAGTAAACATGTAGTCAAACCTTTGGCTTTGTTTGCTCCGAAAAAAAAAAAAAAAAAAGATAATGAAAAAGTGAAATATTTACCACCACCCATATGTTTGCATCCATTTACGAAAAATCTGTGCTTGGCGAGTGAAAAAATGATTTCTTTTATCTTTTCGTGCGGAAATATATTTTATTTGATCTTAAACTTAATACCCACTTTGCATTTCAGCCACCGATGTGAATTTTTTTCTAATGCAACCGCTATTGTGAGGGGAAAATACTATGCTACTCCAAGGGTAATGCCCTAAGTGACATAATAGATCTATTATGACATTACTAAGTATCACGCGCTAAGTCATTTCGCAATTTGTTCCAAACTCACGAAAAAAAAAAGAGAAAAAAAAAATTAACAGGTAAAAGTACAACTTTTAATATTAAAAATATTATTTCTAGCACTTAATCACTTCTAACACTAAAGAAATATGACTCTGATACTTGACTTAAATGAGTTTATTCCATCCTAATTAGGGGTCATTCATCCAAATAAGCTAGAGTTTATTACATCTCAATTAGGATTTAATCATGCCATTTGGAGTGTATGACATTTCAATTAGGACTTATTATACATTATAATTTTTAATTACTTTTTAGTATTTCATTTCATTAAGAGTTTGTATATGTATGAAAAATAAATATTTTGCATTTTTTGTCCATCTTCCTTGATCTAAACATGTTATTCCTATATCTTAAACGATCGAATATGAAAAAAACTTCAATTCAATATTTCTTGCTTTTTTACATAAATAAAATTAAAAAGGAAAAATTCAGATCTTTTAAATTTATAGCATGTTTGATGACATCAACACTAATGTCACCTTTTTTTTTGGGATTGACTCGGGTTTTGGGCTGGCCCGACCCATCTAACATGAGCAATTATCAGACGGGGCACATGAATGTTGTTGTTCCAATTGTGTTCCATTTCCTAATTTGATTTTTTTTTTCATTTTCACTCACTCGATCTGGTGGTATTGAGAAGATTTGAACTCGTGATCTTAATCTCCAAACAACCTCACTCCACCATTATGTCATTCTCACCGGGACCATGTCCTACTTTGATAAAACATTGAAGTGTTAGAAGACAGTTTTTTTTAATAGAGGAAATCTAAACTTTTGAATTTCGGTTGCATATTGGTGTTAAATTTATCATTACACCACATAGATTGTTTCCACGTGTCCATCTACAAAATTGGAGCACGTGAACATGACACACACTAGTTCAATTATGATGAAAAGATATATATGCCCTAAATATTAAGAAAAAAATATTATATAAATTTATAGTTTTCTCCACAAGAAAAAACCCTGAATATTAAACATAAACCATCAAAAATATAAATCATAAAACGATTGAAAAATAAACCCTGCATATAAAATAGGAACCCTAGCTAGCTAAAAAGATAAAATAAACTATGAAAATTGAAAAATAGTTAACCCTAACTATAACTATGCAAAGTGTATTCAATGCATATCAAATCAAATACATTCAACCTTTTTTGTGATATGGCCAACCTCGACCTCAAATTAGATTCCAATATATTTAATTTTGAAAAATTTATTACTATAGATGCAACTATAACATGTGTGATTAATTAAATTTTATAAAATATATGTGCAAAACTATTTAGCCTCTTCAAGAAAGTAAATATATCTAGATCTATATTTTTTTTTTTAACTTTTTTGGTAAAAAAATATCGAAATGTGTTTAACTCTTGAAATAACTCTTGACAATCAAGATTATTAAACTCTCCATGCTTTAAAATATTTACAAGATTTCACAACTTGCTTTTAAAGTAACAACATCAAATGATTCAATTTATCATAAGAAAATAAAAATCCAATTTTTTTTTCATATGAAGTGACTATTAATCAAATATTTTTTAGTGATGCAATTGTTTGATCTACTATATACAGGAAAAATTGATTATGAAAGAGTATGAATTTAATTGGAGAGTAAAAAAACTTAGTCTAAATTCAATTGGATGTCTTAAAATAAACATACTCTTAATTATATCAATATCCTAAAAAGTCCAAAATAATGTGGGGCTTATCAATTAATGAGCTATTTTTTTTTTTGTTTAAATTATGTCATATATAGGTTAAACTTAATTGAACTAAATATTTTTTTTTTGAAATAATGTGATAAAGTTTTAAAATTATATTAGAGTTAGTACACGTAATTTTTTTATTAAAAATTAAAATTAAATTAATAATATTCCATACATATAGGGAATGGATCAAATAGGACTTTTTCCTAGTGTGAGAACTCGGACCACATCTCCACCATCCAATGTATTGATCTAATGGTTGAGATTTACTTAAAAATATGGTGATGATTTCGTAAATAATATAACAAAAAATAAAGAAAGGATGGTTATTTTCGTCCAAACCTATTAAAATTAATGATATCAGCAATTTAAAAAAAATCTTAAAAACTTTAACAACCATAACTTGCTCGTTTTTAACCCAATGCACACAAAAAAATATCAAATTAAAGCTCTCTTCATGCTCTTTCATTTAAGATGTCAAAAAGGCTATGTTAAATGAAAAAATATGGATGAAAAATAAAAAAGATAGATTTTTACGCATACCCAGGTTATAAATGGTTTCGTTAGCTTATAATAATGCTTCGTCAGCATTATGATAACATATGATAACGTAAGCTAATGAAGCATTTGTCATATGCTAACACAATGTATTCACCGTGCTAATGAAAAATTATCATAATGCTAGCGTAGTATAGATTTATTAAAGTTTATTCAATCTCAATTATGATTTATTTCATCTCAATTATGGTTTATTCTATCTAATTATGATTACTTTTTTTGAATATAATTTTTCCTTTTTAGTACCTAATTGATTATTAGGATTTATTCCATCCAATTATGGTATATAACGTATGTTGATAGAGTATTGTCATATGCTAACATAGTGTATTCACAGTGCTAACGAAACAAAATCATAATGCTAACGTAGTACACATATATTTTTGTTATGATTTGTTGCGACTCATTTGGGGTTTATCACATCCAATCAATGTTTATTTCATCTAATTAGTTTTATTTCATCCAATTAGAGTTTCTTCCATTCAATTAAAGTTTATTAAATCAAATTATGTTTATAATTAATTTTTAGAATATATTTTTCGCTAATAATATTTGAAAACTTTAATTAGCATAATGATAACACTTCATTAGCATGCTAATAATACTTCGTTAACATGCCGATCTGTTATCAAATCCTCTATGATTTTTATAAGAATTATCAAATTATGATAATACCCCCGCACGAAAAACTTTTCAAATATTACAGAATTGCCACCGCCCTTTTAATCAAATCTGGACTTTTGATTTTTGAGGATTGTGTGGTGTGGATGTGGTCCTAGCACCCGCACTAGAATTGATTTTTCCCTAACCCCTTCCACACACACACACACACACACACACACACACATACATATATATATATATATATATATATAGGAAATGGATTAAATAGGAACTCAATCCTCCCATGAGAAATTAGGAACTAATTCTAACCTTAGATTTGATTAGATCAATATTTTAGTCAAAGTAAGGTGGCAAACTTGTAATATTTGAGAACTTAATGAAGGCGGGGTTATTTTTCAGAATTTAGAAATTCTGCTATGTTTTTCAGATTTTGGGTTTAATTCCCGAAATTAAATAGACAATACTTTAAAATTGTTGCCTTTTCTGACATTGTATTAATATGCTAACATGAGAGATATATGTTGCTAACATCAAGAGATTTTGATCCTAACATAAGGTGGACCCATATTGCTAACTTGACGAGATCATAATGCTAAATTGACACATATTAAACTCCACACATATAACATTGGACCACTTTTAAAATAATATTGTGTAACCTATGTAACATCATTCATATATACAACATATTGCTAACATGTTGGAAATATATATACTGCTAATATGTGACTAATAATTTGCTAATATGTTAGTAACATGTTGCTAATATGTGAATAATGATTTGCTAGTATGAACCTAACTATATATAGCTCATACTTTAACCATTTTCTCATGAAAGCAACTTGATGACGTTCAAAGTCGTTGATAAACTGAGATTTTACACTGTTTTTGATACACTTTTGTGTCTTGTTTTGTATAATTCGAATGTGTTTTATCTCAGTTTATTCGAGTTTTCCGAGTTTTTGGGAGTTGGTCATTTTTGTTGTATTTTGCAGGTTTGTTCATCAATTTTGGATGCTTCAAAGGATAGAAGTGAAGGTGGAGTCCTAAGGGAGTACATGAAGATAATGATCGAGAAAAACAGGATGGAACCAAGCGTGCAAATATCCCCGAGCCCTATCTGCGACTCGGTCGCGACTGCAGGGTTGTGAATTCCTATGAGTTTAATTCTGCAGTGTCGCGACAGAGGCGAGATGCATATGAAGAAAATTCGCGACCCCGGTCGCGAATTAGGTGAAGGTCGTGAATTTCAGGCCACGTGGCGCCATGTCATGCCATGTGGATTCGCGGCCCGATTCACGGGCAGAAAGGTCGCGACTGAAGCGGGCTTTTTCGGATTTCCACTGTATTTTTGGGCTTTTTCCTAACTTGGTATAAAAGGATTCTGTTTGGGCGAAAATTGGGGATCAATTATCATACCCTAAGTTTGAAACAGAGGTTTTCAAGCAAGTCAAGATTAGAGACAGATTTATTCTTCCGGGTTTTATTTAGTTTAATTCTTGTCTAGCCATGAACATCCTGATTTTAATTTCTTTTGTTTATCTCATTATGAACAACTAAACCCTAGTATTATAGGGTTGATTCATGATTCAGTTATGAAGTCTTATTATTAATTCCAATTTTTATGTCTATGATTTTTATTGCACATTAATTATTCTTGGGTTATATTTGTTTATGTCAATTGATTGACCATTAATTGATGTAATTGGTTGTGTTGATTCATATATCGAGAGAGGAGCTTCAACATTAGAATAGAATAATTAACATAGTAATTAATAACACTCGAGAGAGTTGAGATTACTGGTGAGAGCAATTAAACCTATTGATCATTTTGGAGTTGCATTTTGGATAATAAATGGAGACATTATTATTTATAGTGTAATCAACGTTCTTAATTTTCTGAGAAGAGGTTCTGAATAGCTAAGTGGTTGCTCTAGTGTGATTGAAATCCCAACATAGGCATAGTTATTAGATTAGTTAATAAGATGGATTATCTGATGATTGTTCAATCCTAGAATGCGCATTTCTTCTTGATAATTCTTCTCTGCAACTTCATCTGCTGTGAATTTAGTTTTGCGAGTTATTTACTTATTTTATTTCATTTGTTAAAATCGCTAAATTTTGGATAGTCTAGATAGCAGAGTTAGGATAGATAGAATAACTAGTAAGTAGAATTTAAGTCTCTGTGGATTCGACCTTGTTCACTATTATACTAGAAACCTCGTTGTACACTTGCAGTTTAGGTGGAATTAAAATACCGAACAAGTTTTTGGCGCCGTTGCCGGAGACTTATTTCTTTGTTTACTATTATTCGAATTTATTTTATATTGCTACTCTAGACATTGTTTCTTTATTTTATTTTCTTGTCCTATTTAAATATCTATTTTCTTTCATCTATTCTCACAGGTTGTGTATGAGCACAAGATCAAAAGGAGAGCCACTACAGACTTTTGATCCTGAGATTGAAGTCACTGCTCGGCACAACAACGCTAGAAGGAGAAGGAGAGGAATGACCGATCAACAGGGAACACCTATTACAGTTGAGCGAATGCAGCAACTGCAGAGACAGTTGGAGGAAATGCAACGTCGGATGTAAGAGCATGAAGCTGCAATAGAGGAGGTTCCTATACCCATAAATCAGATGTTTACACCGGTGCTTAATCATGGTCATATTTCCGGTCTCGGAATCAATGCCAATAATTTTGAACTGAAGATGGGATTGGTAGGCATGGTGCAACAACACCAGTATGGAGAGCTCAAAACTGAAAACCTAAATGCACATCTGCAATAGTTCCTCGAGATTTTCAGCACCATTAAGATGAACGGAGTTTCAGATGACACTATTCGACTCCGTCTATTTTCTTTCTCTCTAAGAGATGCTGCCAAGGATTGGTATTACTCACTGGATCTTAGTACAGTGGATAGCTCGGAGTGTTTAGCTCACAAGTTCCTCCATAAATTATTTCCTCCTGGTCTGACTCTGAAGTTGAAAGGCGAGATCACTCAATTTCGCCAATATGAAGATGAGAATTTATACGAAGCATGGGAGAGATTTCGAGAGTTGCTGAAGAAGTGTCCCAACCATGGATTTGGAGTTGATCATCAGGTTTGCATCTTCTACAATGGATGCGACATGGAGGTGAAGAGACTTTTGGATGCTTCGGCAGGTGGGTCCTTGCTCAACAAAGGACATGATCAAGCCGTGTCTATCATTGAAGACTTGGCTACTAACAGTTATCAGTGGACCAATGATCGTCAAGTGAAGATTATGAAAAGGGCTGCAACAATCGATGACACAGATTCTATTTCTAAGCTGACCGCCCAACTTTCTACTCTGAATACCAACATCAACACCTGATTTGATACCATGACACGTTCGGGTGTAGAGAATCCTGTGGGGAATGCAATGGAGGACGTGAACTACATAAATCAAAGGGGCTATAGGAACAACAACCATAATTACCGAGGTGGGAATCAATTCTACCAAGGTAATCGCTCCAATCTCTCAAATGGAAATCCCAATGCCGCATTGCAGCCACCACCTGGTTTTTCAGTAACTAACGGCGTGATTGATGAAGACAAGAAGTCGAAGATGGATGAGCTTCTGATGGCTTTTATGGGCAAGACAGAGAAGTACATGAGAGAGTCTCAATCTAGAGTTGAGAAACTAGAGAATGTTGTTGGAGCCATGGGGACTCAAATAAAAATGTTTGAGAAGCAGTTGGGACAGTTGGCTACAGTCGTTGGAAATCAGCATCAGCCTGGTCAGTTCCCCAGCAATACGACTGTAAATCCTAAGGAGCAGTGCAAGGCAATACAGTTGAGAAGCGGGACTTCTTATGAAGGTCCGAAGAATCCAAGACATGCATCGACTCCTGAGGACGAAGTGGAGAAGGTAGAGGACGATTCGGAATATCACAATCCAGCAGCTGACGGTGTTGCACCACCACCAACCCCTGCATCATCTACTATTCCTTATCCTCAGAGGTTTCAAAAGAAGAAAGTAGATGAGCAATTCTCCAAATTTTTGGAGATATTTAGAAAAGTGCATATTAATATTCCTCTAGTGGAAGCTCTACAGCAGATGCCGAGCTATGCCAAGTTCCTTAAGGACGTCGTTTCCAAGAAGAGAAAGTTGGGTGATTATGCCACAGTAAACCTCTCAAAGAATTGCAGTGCCCTCATTCAGAAGAAGCTTCCAGCTAAGCTTACGGATCCAGGGAGTTTCACCATTTCAGTTACCATTGGAAGTGATCACACTGGGAAGGCTCTATGTGACTTGGGGGCTAGCATCAACCTGATGCCATTATCTTTCTTCCAAAAATTGAACATTGGGAAGATAAAGCCCACTACTATATGTCTTCAGATGATAGATAGATCAGTGACCCATCCGCAGGGAATAGTTGAAGATGTCTTAGTCAAAGTCAGCGAGTTCATTTTTCCCGTTGATTTTGTGGTGCTAGACATGGAGGCGGATTTTGAGGTCCCGCTTATTTTGGGGCGCCCGTTTCTCAACACGGGCAAGGCATTGATAGACGTGGCTAAGGGAGAATTGACACTTCGTGTCAATGACGAGAGTGTCACTTTTTCCCTCTTCAAAGCCATGCAGTTCCATGATAAGGAGGATGCCCAGCAAATTGAGGAGTGCAAAGTGCTCAAAGTGGTGGACTCCTGCATTGATATAGCCAACTTTATGGATCCGAGGGATTCTCTGGAGCAAACTTTGCTCCATTCTTAGTTTGCTAGAAATGAATTCAAATTTGATAACTTAGAATTAACTGATGCAATTGCCAAATTGAATTCATTGTAGGAAATTCCAAGGCGAGGATCCAAATTTCTACCACTGAGGGATGAAAGCGAGAAGTCTAAGGATGGAGAGCCACTAGTGCCCAAGAAGCTGGAGTTAAAGACACTGTCTGCCCATCTCAACTATGCGTTCTTGGGCGACAATGAGACAAAACTGGTAACCATTTCTGCTTACCTCTCTGAGTCTCAGTTGAATAGTCTCTTGCGTGTTTTGAGAAAATATCAAAGTGCTATAAGTTGGTCTATTTGTGATTTAAAAGGGATTAGCCCGTCTATATGCATGTATAGGATTCTACTTGAGGATGATTATAAGCCACGTGTGCAAAATCAACGTAGGTTAAATCCGATAATGCAAGAGGTTGTTAGAAAAGAAGTTTTGAAATTACTTGATGCCGGTATCATTTTTGCTATCTCTGATAGTGAGTGGGTTAGTCCCACTCAAGTTATGGCTAAGAAGGGGGGCATGACTGTTGTAGAGGGTGAAGGGAATGAGATGATTGCTACTAGAGTCGTGACTGGTTGGCGTGTGTGTATTGATTATCATATGTTGAATGCTGCCACTAGAAAGGACCATTTTTCCCTTCCCTTTATTGATTAGATGTTAGACAGATTAGCTAGTTATGAATATTACTGTTTTCTGGATGGTTGATCTGGCTATAATTAGATCATGATTGCTCATGAGGATCAAGAAAAGACTGCGTTTACATGTCCTTATGGTATTTTTGCTTATCGTTATATGTCTTTTGGTCTGTGCAATGCGTCTGCTACTTTCCAGATGTGTATGATGGCTATCTTCCATGGACTGATTGAAAACATTATGGAAGTATTTATGGATGATTTCTCTGTTTATAGTGATTCATTTGATAACTGTCTGGCCAATCTAACTCAATTTTTGTAGAGATGTGAAGTTACCAACCTAATTCTCAACTGGGAAAAGTGCCATTTTATGGTACGAGATGGTATAGTTTTGGGTCACGAAGTATCTTCTGCAGGTTTGGAGGTCGATCGGGCTAAGATCGTCGCCATAGAGAAATTACCACCGTCTACCAATGAAAAGTCTGTGAGAAGCTTTCTTGGCCATGCCGGTTTTTATCGGTATTTTATTCGAGATTTTTCTAAAATTGCTAAGCGTCTTAGTCATTTATTGGAAAAATCAGTTGCATTTGACTTCTCTGATGAGTGCTTGCAAGCCTTTGAGACTTTGAATACAGCTTTGGTGAGTGCCCCCATCTTGATCACACCTGATTGGTCATAGCCGTTCGAGATAATATGTGATGCAAGTGATGTCGCTGTAGGGGCTGCTTTGGGGCAAAAACGGGATAAACTGTTCCGTGTCATTTACTATGCTAGTCGAACTTTGGATTCGGCACAAGTAAATTACACGACAACGGAGAAGGAGTTGTTGACAGTGGTGTATTCATTTGATAAATTTTGTGCTCATCTCATTGGTGCCAAAACTATAGTTTATACTGACCATGCAGCCTTGAGGTATCTGTTTGACAAAAAGGATGCTAAACCTCGTTTGATCCGGTGGATTTTATTACTGCATAAATTTGATCTTGAGATTCGAGATCGAAAGGGGTGTGAGAATGTGGTTGCGGACCACTTGACTTGGTTGGAGCTACCTGTGGAGGGCGAAGAAGCTCATGTGCCCATCAATGAAAAATTTCCAGATGAGCAGCTTTTTCAGGTGAAATTCCTGCCCCCATGGTTTGCAGATTATGTTAACTTTCTTATTGTAGGTGTGCCGCCACCGGACTTGACGTCACATCAGAAGAAGAAATTCTTTCATGATGTGAAGTTCTACATGTGGGATGACTCGTTCTTGTTCTGGCGTTGCTCTAATACAGTCATCCATCGTTGTGTGTCTCAAGAGGAATGGAGGTCCATATTTCTGCAGTGCCATGCTTCGCCGTGTGGTGGCCACTTCTCTGCCAACCGCATCGCCTTCAAGGTCTTGCAAAGTGGTTTCTATTGGCCATCTCTGTTCAAAGATTACCTTGAGTTCACCCGGGAGTGTGATAAATGCCAAAGGATGGGAGGGCTTTCCAAGAGGAATGAGATGCCACTCACTAATATCGTAGAGGTCGAGCTATTTGATGTGCGGGGCATCGACTTCATGGGACCATTCTCAGTCTCTTCTAGTGGCTTCCAGTACATTTTGCTAGCCGTAGATTATGTCTTAAGGTGGGTTGAAGCCATCCCAACAGTCACCAATGACTCTTGGGTCGTCATTAGCTTTTTGAAGAAGTTGTTCTCTCATTTTGGAATGCCTAGAGCTTTATTGAGTGATGGGGGAACACATTTTTGCAACAAGCCTTTGGAGACACTGTTGGCTAAGTATGGAATCAAGCACAAAGTGACGACGCCATACCACCCACAAGCGAATGGGCAAGCTCTAATCGAGAAATTCAGCAAATCTTGGACAAGATGGTGAATACCAATAGGAAGGATTGTGCCTTATTGTTGGATGATGCACTTTGGGCGTACCAGACTATATACAAGACACCATTGGAACTATCTCCATACCAATTGCTATTTGGAAAATCTTGTCATTTTCCGGTGGAGTTGGAGCACAAATCATATTAGGCTGTGAAGCAGTTGAATTTCGACTTCAAAACAGCGGGAAGTACGAGGGTGCTTCAGCTGAATGAGCTCGACAAGTTCTGCACGGAGGCCTTTAAAAATTCACTGCTCTACAAGTTGCGGACCAAGGTGTTCCATGATAAGATGATTATTCAAAGGGAGTTGTTACCCTGGTGATAATGTTTTATTATTTAACTCTCGTTTGAAATGATTTCCAGGAAAGTTGAGGTCCAAGTGGTCGGGACCCTTTGTGATCAAGAAAATGTTTCCCAGTGGTGCGTTGGAGCTTTTGTCTGCCACATGAGAGCATTTCATTGTCAACGGCCATAGAGTCAAGAAATACTACAACCCGGAGCACAGACACGAGGTGTCTCATATCACGTTGATGGAGCCTTGAGCTTCATGATCATCTGGTTGTCGACATTAAATGCAGCGCCTGTTGGGAGGCAACCCAACATTTTTTCATTTTCTGTTCTTTAGGGTCTTTTTGGTTGTTTTGTTTTGTTTTCTTCGTTTGGTGTCTTTTTGCTGAGATATGCAGGTAATAACTGTGGAATAGATCGAATGCCAGTAGCCGTGTTCTAAGTAACCTTCAATGTCGTGTTTTCACGCATTGGACATACGCAAAGAAAGTTACGATTGGGGTCGGTTGAACCTTTACTTAGGATATTCTTTCATGCATTCGATCAAATCTGAGCTTGAGTTTCGAAGTACAGCATGTATAGGAGGTCAAAATAATCACCGAATGCCTAGAAACAATTCGTGACCCGAGTCGCGAGACACCGGTCGCGACTGCAGGGTCGCGAATCACCCCGAGGTGCCCCTACGATGTCGCTACAGGGAGGGGGTGCCACAGAAGCAAATTCGCGACCCCGGTCGTGAATTTCCATCAGGTCGCGAATAATCCACGTGTCCACGTGGCAAGATTGCTGACTGGGTTATGAATTTTCAAAGGGTGGCAGAATGAAATTCACAACCCGAGTCGCGGTCGCGAATCCCATACTGACGTGGCGATGAGGAATCTGGTTTTAAACACTTTTTCTCACTCTTTTTCCATTTTCTCTCTTTCTTCTTCACCCACACACGCACACACACTCATTTCCTCTCCAAATTCACCACCCAAGATATGTTTTCTCCTCTCTAATCTTACGTATTTCATTTACCCATGACATGAGGACTTGATATTCATAGTTTTTTCCTTGGTTTATGGTAGAATTGAAATACCCAAATTCTATCCATGGTCTCTATTCTACTAGCATTACATGTTTACATGATTTGTGGAATCAATTTTCGCTTTGTTTGGTTGAATGATGATATGCTATGGTTTTGAGAAAATTGGGGGTTTGTGTTGCAGAATGCATGCTTATATGCTTATGTTGCTAATTCTTCATATCTCTTGCATCATGACATACTAAATGTGTGTGGTGTGTTCGGGGGAATGACGGAGTTTGTTCCTTTTTGTCCCTTTTTTGTTACCCTACCCCGTGGATTGAGTGTGATGGAAGGGACTGGGGGATGCTATTAGATGAGATTGTTGCCATGGTGCAAGTTTGGGGGAAGAAGTGTCAGTGTGATCCCTTGTGTTTGCTTTTGTAGGACTTTGCTCGTGTTGGTGTGCGAAATGGTAAGAGGCAATTTCTTTAGTCAATTAGTAGGAGGGGGCAGAAGTAGGCGCCCTCTGCTCACAGAAGAATGAATCAGACCCCCCACTCTTTCCACTCCTTCACCCACCTCTTTTAGTTCAGAAGAGGAGTTTCATCAATATGACAATGAGGATGAGGCCCCATCTGAGGAAGAAAATCAGTCAGAGAGGGATGAACAACAGGAGGGGTCTGAGACTGACGACTCTGAGGACGAAGACTATGAGCCCGCATCTGAAGAAGACGATGTGATTAAAGAGCTCGAGCCTGAGGTTGTTGATGATGATGACGATGCAACTCCTCTATACCAATCTCAGAGATACGGTATCGAGTTGCAGACGCAAGAGCAACGAGATGCTTGGGGACGCTTAGCGGTGATGAAAATTTTCCCTACTCTATACCCGTGCTCTGCCACCACTACAGCTCTTGGCATTCATGAGGATGTGTGGGGCCTCATTAACCATATTGGATGGAACCACGCTGTAGCTGGGGGATGGCCCACTTATCCGATTTTGGTGTATGAATTCCTCAGCACTCTTGAAGTGCAATCGACACAGATTCGAGACCCCTACTCCATGTCGTTCCGTTTGGGGAATGTGGCTCATGTTCTTACCGCTGAGCAAGTTAATGCCATCTTCCATGTTCCTGATGGCGGTATTTTCAACCATTTTGGAGTTCGAGCTGAACACTTTTGGCTGCGCCTTCAGTCTTAATCGGTGTAGTACAATCACAAATGGGCTAAGGCTTCCGCAATGCCAAATCCTGTGTTTCATTACGTGCAGAAGATTGTTGCTTCCACTATGTTGGCAAGACACAAGACATCGGGAATTCGAACGCCCGAGATTCTCTTCTTGTGGGGCATATTAAGCGGTACTAATCTTAACTTTGTCGCCTTCTTGATGCAACAGTTTAAGAGGCAAAGTTCACAGGCTACAGATGCCATTGAGATTGGTGGCATGCTCACGTCTATTTCCACTCATTTGGGCATTCCATTGCATCGGTATGGCAGTCTTCCGGGTCCTCGAGCCATCGATTTACTGAATCTACGCCAGTCCCGGATGCTGGTCAACTGCACAGATGTGCACCTCTTGACCCTAATACGCAACTGTGTTTTTCCACTGCCTAACCACCCACTCACCCCAGTGTCCGATCTCACCCGCACCGAAAATTGACTGCTTCATACTCCAGTTCACCGTGCTGCCATTGATGCTGCAGCTGGGGAGGACCGATTTCAGATTCCCGAGAGTGTTCAACGGGCGAAGGCTGAGTTGTCCACACAAGCTGAGAGAAGAGCACGCACTCGGACACGGGAGGAGAGCACCGATGAGCAGTGGGATTTTCTCACTAACATGATGGCCAACATGAACACGGCCATTGGCTCGATGCACACAGCGGTCGGTACCTTGAACACCAATTACGGTGCCATGAATGTGGCCTTTCAAACTCTACAGACGAATGTGCATAATATGCACGGAGAGATCCACGACATTCGAGATATGGTTAGGGGACTTCAACCGCACTCGAGTGCGTATTTCCCTTACCCTCACTATAGTGCTGGCCCCAGCGTCCCGTCTACCTTCGGCTGCCCTCACGAGCCCGCCTCGTCTAGTCCTTCTCAGCGTGGCCCGTCCCAGCAGCACATGCCTCCGCACTTGTACCCGTACATGCCATTTGGGTACCCGTCGTATCGGCCTCCCCCGTCCTCCTGAACCTGCTGTAAGTGGTCCAGCCACCTTTACGTCTTCTTTTCAAACTTATTCTGCCTCTGAGTGTTGAATAAGTTTGGGGGGATGTGCGTTTAAGGTGTCTAGACCATTTTTTTCTATTTACATGCTTTCTTAGTTAGTTGTGTAGTGAGTTTTTTTTTCAATAAGCGAGTCACCCTTGGAAGAAATTTTGTGCATTTCTGCTTTAATCTTGATGATTTTTGTGGGAACTTGTATGAACTATGTGCATAATTCATGGTTTGGTGATAAGGATTGAGAGGATGGGAATTCGTTTGTTTAATTGTCAGTAGCCTTGAATTGAACATGCGTGTGTTGTTGAGCTTGATAAGCGTGATTAAGACCAATGTTAAGCCGTGAGCTTTTTGTGCCTATGGGATGTTTTGCCCATCGCTTTGTTTTGGTGTGTTGGTCGAGCATGCTTTTGTATCTCTAGAACTTGCATGATTTCTCTTTCAG
This sequence comes from Perilla frutescens, assembly GCA_026008535.1. Taxonomy (NCBI): domain Eukaryota; kingdom Viridiplantae; phylum Streptophyta; class Magnoliopsida; order Lamiales; family Lamiaceae; genus Perilla; species Perilla frutescens. The sequence goes on along the minus strand of BRKX01000010.1, from coordinate 42,820,623 downwards.
AATGTTGATTATATCCGGAATTTGAGAAGTGATCTTAGGCCATATTTTCTGTAGCCATTTTTCCATACACAGTCCGAAATTTATATGATTCGTTTGTGAGCCCCGTTGTGCCTGATTAACCTTTTATTGGATTCCCTATCTGGTATTATACTGACAAATGAGTGGAAGATATGAGTGAGGGGAAGATGGATGTTAGTAGGGTGAAAAATTTGAAGTGGTGTATGGTTGTTGTTGATTGTTGGCATATGTTGGCACATAAAAACTATTATAAAATACATAAGTGATGCCGACAACACAAGAAAAATGGAAGGGGCTCAAAGAGTTCATAAAAAAAAAGAGAGAAGGTTGTGTAGAAGGAGATAAACTAGAAGAATTCTAGCCCGGTGCTTGAATAAAGAAAAAAGGGGTGTTTTAGTTGAATGGTGGAAATGAGTTGAGGGAGTTGTAAATTTATGTGATTTTTACAAATCTTTTAGTCACTTCTAGACATATATCTCCAACCCCGACCCAAAGCCTACATTACAACCTGTTTAAAAGTCCTTTGTGATTCTTTATTCCGGCATGGTGTCATTTGATGAGTTGAGAAAGAATGCAAGCTTATGGTTGATATTTCTGCATGATTGACATTCGATGAGTGCTTACCTGGATTTATATGACTTGTGAGAGTAGAGAAATACACATACACTCGAGAAGAACATTGGCTTAATTGTGCTTGTTGAGTTTAAAGGGCATATGTGTGGGATATGATGGGCTTTTGAATATTGAACTTTCATGATTCTTTAATTTTTGAAGTCCTATTTGCTAGATTGTGGATTGCGTGCATAATTTGTCTTGTTTCTGTTTTGGGTTTTGTTTCTTTGTTTGAGGACAAACAAACTTCTAAGTTTGGGGGAGTTGATAAACTGAGATTTTACACTGTTTTTGATACACTTTTGTGTCGTGTTTTGTATAATTCGAATGTGTTTTATCTCAATTTTCATATTAGCAACATAAATACAAGATATGAGTAATATTGCAATATCATATTAGCAATATTTGACAGTTACGAGTTGTATATACGTGAAAAATAATTTTTTGTATTTCTCATCAATTTTTGCTCAAATAAACATATGCTCTATGGATCTTAAATGAAATAGCATGGAAAAATCTTTAATTTGATATATTTTTTTTTGCATAAATTTGATAAAAAAATGAGCAAGTTATGATTATTTAAAATTTTTAAGAATTTTTTTAAAAATGATGACATCACTTTATAAAAAAAATCTGGAAATACCCTTTATATTTCAAATTTTTCATATTTACAACTATGACACCGCCTTTTTATCCTCCACGTCATCAAAATACTTGAATTTGATTGGTTCCTAAGTTCTCATGAGGGGATTGGTTCTCATTTGAACCCAACCCTATATATATATATATATATATATATATATATATAGGGAATGGATCTTTTATAAACACTTCCCTCGTGTGTAAATTGTGGATGAATTTCATCCATTAGATTTGATAGATGTATGACTAGGATTATATCTATTTTAATTATTATATTATATTTATTTTATGGAGAAAGCTCATATTAGTCATTATAATATCATTAATATCTTATTAAATTCTTATTTCCTAGAATCTCATTTTATCCATTTTTCATTCACTTTCTAAATTTTTCATTCTCAAACATTTGCTTCTAATTTTCAATGTATCAACAATATTTTAGAATTTTCATTTCTTCAATTCTCACCATCAATTTGCTCGTTGATTTTTTTTATGTTTATCCGTCATGTTTCGAGATTTGAAATCAATTTATATGTTTTTTTCACTCAAGAATATCGATTTTTTTCTTACTCAACTATCATATTGTGTTCATCAACGAATAAATACTTCAATGGCGTATTCACCATATCAAAACACAGATTACAAGAAACCCAGGTTCACTATCATTTTTTTATGTTTCTTTTTTAAATTGATGTTAGTTTGTAGTTTTGTTGGTTTTTCTCATGAACTCACTTTCTTGTATGTTTTTTTTAGGAGAATATTAATATTTTTTTTGTCAGAATACTAATGTATTAATAGCTGAATTATTAGGAGATGGTTTTGATCTGGTAATGCTTTCTTTTGTCTTATTGGTGTTGGTTTTTTAATCAATGATGCTTATAGTTTTGTTGATTTCTTTTTTATTTTTCCCATTTTTTGTTTGGCTTTTTCTGGAGTAATTTTAATGAAATTTTTTTTATCAACATATTAATGTATTAGTAGCATCATAATTCTCAATTTAAGCATTAGAAATAGCAAAAATAGCATCCAAATATATAGTACACATGCTATCACAAAAAAAAATCAATTTTGAACAACAGAAAAATAACACTACAAAGAATCAATGTAAACATCTAAAATTACAAAAATAATATCTGTTATCACAAAAAAAAAAATCAATTTCGAACAACAAAAATCAACTTCAGAATTTATTTTCCCATTGGATGAAACTTGTTCAAAATAGTAAAAATATCATCCTAATTCTCAATTTAAGCATTAGAAATCGCAAAAATAGCATCCATATATATAGTACACATGTTATCACACACACATACAAACACACACAAATTCGAACTACAAAAAAAGCATTACAAAGTATCAATGTGAGCATCTAGAATTAGAAAAATTAAATATTTTGTCACAAAAAAAAAATCAATTTCGAACAACAAAAAAAACAACTTCAGAATTCCCATTGGATGAATCTTGTTTGAAATATGAAAAATAGCATCATAATTCTCAAGTTAAGCATTAGAAATAGCAAAAATAGCATCAAAATATATAGTGCATATGTTATCACAAAAAAAAAATTGAACAACAGAAAATAGCATTACAAAGTATCAACGTAAGCATCTAAAATTAGAAAAACAATATATCTTAAAAAAACTTAGTTTTAAATAATAAAAAAAATGAAAAACCTCACAATAGGAAAATAGTGTTCCAAAGAATAATATAAACATCTAGAACTATAAAAATAACATTGTTCACAGGTGTTAGATTAACACGCTACGATATACTAAATTGACTAAATAAATTTTCAATTAACATTGCACAAAAATCACATACATATTCATTATCAGTGTATTTTTTAAATACGAAACAAACGTGAAAGTTATCATTATAAAAAATGTTATCACACAACATTAACAAGCATCCAAAATTACAAAAAAGCATCCCAAATAGGTTGTTATAAATAATTATTATGCAATCATAAATAATTAATTTGATTGAGATCCTAATTAAAAGTATTATCACACATCAATACCAGCATTCAAAAATACAAAAATAAAAATCATAAAACATTGGTGCTTAAAAATAATTCTGGTGTAACTAAAACTACTTATTTTGAGTGTTATCATAGTTAAAAGCATTGTCACCCATGAATAACAACATTCAGAACCATAAAAACAACATAACAAATATAAACCAATGCAACAATACTCACCTTCAAAATAAATTAAACACAATGAACTGCTCAAAATCTTCCTTAGACGTTACTAAATGGAATTCATGTTGCTATTAAGATTATTTAATTTGTTCCCTTTAAGAGGATGCCTAAATCATGGTGCTATTGAATAACATAAATACAATTTTACATTTTTACCCTTATATGCATCTACAAGTTAAATAATAGCAATATTGATAACTTCTTCCCTAATTAATAATAACCATTGATCTGATCAGATGAGAGGCTATGATTGATCCACAATTTATACACAAGGGGTATGTTTACATGCTAACCCTCCCCTATATATATATATATATATATATATATATATATATATTGCTGTACCTATATTTTGAGGGGGCTCTTTTGGTGCACCTCAAGCGCACCCCCATGGCCACACTGTATAAATCTTAAATAATTTCAAAAATAATAAATTACAAATAAACCAAATAAAATAATAAATAAATAGACATGAATTTACAGACAACACAAAAAATAAATGTTAATCCAAAAATATATAAATCCCAAAACATTAAAAACAAATAAATATGAAAACCTAAAATTAGAATTTGAAAATCTAGGAAAAAAAAAACATTACCAAGAAATTTAAAAACTAAACAAATACGAAAATAGATGGTGGCAATCTCTACGGTGTAAGATGTAATTACACCAATATATAATAAAATAATCCAAATCCAAAACTGTACTAAATTCTTGAATCGGGAAAAGGGTCTCGCAGACCCTGAACTTTTTGGCGGGTACCTCGCAGGTCCCTGTACTTTTTTTTGGCTCAATTGAGCCCCTGAACTTTTTTTTTCGGGTCTATTGGGCCCCTCCGTCAAGCCCCTCTTAACGGGGCCGTTAGTTCGACATAAAACGACGTCGTTTTAGATTTTATTCGAATAAAAAAAATTATAAATTAAATTTAAATTTCACCCTACCCATTTTAAAAATATCCTGACCCGATTCAAGATAAACCCGACCCGATTCTCCTCTTCCCCAATCTCTATTCGGAAATCACCAGAGACGCTTGATTCAATCGCGGCTGTTCCTCGCCATCTTCGGCCGCCTCATGTTCGACCGCCTCCAGATTCCCATTTTTTCCGGCGAAGATGTTGAAGTTTGGGGATTATTAGAGGTGAGGGCCCCATTTTGGCGAGAAAGGAAATGAGAGGGTGAGCTTGGAGCTGATAAAGAGAGGGAGGAAGAGGGAAGCTTATCTGATGGAAATCCAGCACCGAAGATGATCGACTGGGAGAAAGATGAGAATGGGAGCTGCGGCAGGATGGAATTTGTGCCGGGCAAGGTCTGCATAGGCGGCAGGGGCCCAGACACATCGCCGTCGGAGATAGATGGATTTTTTGGAGCTGTGGAGTCCAGCGCTTGACTGGAGATAATGGGGGTGGGAGATGAAGTTGCAGAGAGGCTGGGTGGGATGAGATCGCCTGCCGAAAACGCCTGGGAGAGAGGGGGGTGATCTGAAGGAGGCCGGCAGTTAGCAAACCTCGCCGGTGGAGGTGTGGAGATGAAACGGGAGCTCTAGGGTGGTCGCCGGAGGTTGACAGCCATGTAGGAAGGTCTTGCCGGTGTCGGTCAGGAGGGAGGGGGTCCCGTCGACTGTATCGGCTGTTTCAGTGGTGCGGGTCAGCGGCCGGAAAAAATAGAAATCTGGATATGTTCAAGTGCCTCGGCCTAATTGGGTCGGGTTTATCTTGAATCGGGTCGGGGTATTTTTAAAATAGGTAGGGTGAAATTTAAATTGAATTTATAATATTTTTATTCGAATAAAACCTAAAACGACGTCGTTTTATGTCGAACTAATGGCCCCGTTAAGAGGGGCTTGACGGAGGGGCCCAATAGACCCGAAAAAAAAATTTTAGGGGCTCAATTGAGCCAAAAAAAAGTATAGGGGCCTGCGAGGTCCCCGCCGAAAAGTTCAGGGGCCTGCGAGACCCTTTTCCCTTCTTGAATCTACATGGTAATTATCATTCATCCTATCTTATCGAAACTCCTACATTCTTTTGATATTTCCCAAAATCAGTATAAATCTTAATATTAAAAAGTATAATTAATTCAAAAATTCAAACGTATCACATGTATTCTTAAAAAATGTGTAAAAAAAAAACACAATCAAATACAATATCAACCTCAACATAAAAAAATATCACTCAAAATTCAAAAAATATCACATATATTTTAAAAAAGTATCATATATATATATATATAGGGGTGGGGTTATATAAAAACAACCCCTTGTGTGAGAAATGAGAACACATCTCACACCACACATCCATCAAAAATCAAAGGTCCAGATTTGATAAAAAAGGTGGTGACAATTCTGTAATATTTGAAAAGTTTTTTGCGCGGGGGTGTTAGCGTAATTTGATAATTCTTATAAAAATCGCGGAGGATTTGATAACAGATCGTTATGCTAACGAAGTATTATCATCATGCTAACGAAGCATTATAGGTAATGCTAATTAAAGTTTTCAAATATTGTTAGCGAAAAAATATTCTAAAAATTAATTATAAACCTAATTTGATTTAATAAACCCTAATTAAGTGGAAAAAATCATAATTGGATGAAATAAATCTAATTAGATGAAATAAACATTGATTGGGTGTGGTAAACCCGAAATAAATTAGAACAAATCATAATAATAATATATTTGTACTACGTTAGCATTATGGTTTTGCTTCGTCAGCATTGCGAATACACTGTGTTAGCATATGACAATACTCTATCAACATACGTTATAAACCATAATTGTATGGGTTAAACCATAATAATCAATTAAGAACTATAAACAAAAAATTAAATTTTAAAAAAATAATGATAATTAGATGGAATAAACCATAATCGAGATTAAATAAACCATAATTGAGATTTAATAAACCCTAATAAATTTATACTACGCTAGCATTATGATAATTCTTTATTAGCACAACAAATACATTATGTTAGTATATGACAAATGTTTCGTTAGCATACGTTATCATAATGCTGACGAAGAATTATTATATGCTAACGAAAGCATTTACAACCTGGGCACGCGTAAAAATTTTTCTTTTTTATTTTTCATTCATATTTTTTCATCTAAACATAGCCTTTCGACATCTTAAATGAAAGAGCATGAAAAGAGCTTTAATTTGATATATTTTTTGTGTGCATTGGATTAAAAATGAGCAAGTTATGGTCGGTTAAAGTTTTTAAATTTTTTTTTAATTGCTGACATCATCATTTTTAATGGGTTTGTACGAAAATAACCCTACTTTCTTTATTTTTTGCCCTATTATTTACGAAATTGCCACATTAAATCTCAACCATTGGATCATTAAATTGGATGGTGTAAGATGACTTCTCATTTATCACACCAACAAAGCGTTCTCAAATAATTCATATCATATATATATATATATATATATATATATATATATATATATATATATATATATATATATTCGCGCGTAACATCAGAATACGGGAGAATAGGCGTTTTTTGAAAAAATAAAAAGAAGGGATTTGAAGCAATTGCAATACCATAAATTAACTTAAATAATGTACGGAGGTTCGATACATATTTTAGCCCAAATACATTATTGTCACGCATCTTAGCAAGACCACAAAACACAACACTCCTCTTCTATAAATTAAAATAGAGCTTCTATGCCCTTGAGGATGGCCTAGTAGTGGAGTGATGTTATCTTGCGGTCAAATATCTCAAGTTCGACTCACCGCCAATACCACTAGGTGTGAGCCTGTCACACCTCGCCTGCCAAGTGTGGTTTACTTCTGTAGGTTTGCAGGCTATACACAAGAACGGAATTTACCCAGTGACTGCAAGTTACCCTCGACATCAAAAAAAATAAAAATAGAGCTTCTATTCTATGTCATATTCAGAGAGTTAACTCTATAACATTATTCCAAATACATATATATACCTAGTCAATTTTATAACAATCTGATTCACAATGCCACTTATATTCTTGATAGCTCTGCCCATAATCTTGATCTACCTTCTCCAAAGACAAAGAAAAGTAGCAAAAACACGTGCACCGGGGCCTCCACGGCTTCCGTTGATCGGAAACCTCCACCAACTCAGCACAGCCGAAAATCTACCTTTTTATTTACGGAAACTTTCCAAAAAATATGGTCCCATTTTTCACTTGAAACTAGGTTCTATCCATGTAGTGGTGATATCTTCAGCCAAATTCGGGAAAGAAGTATTGGAAACATAAGATTTAGCATTTTGCAGCCGCCCAAAACTTGTTGGGCTGCAGAAACTATCGTACGACTGCATGGAAACGGTGTTTTCACTTTTCACCGTACGGTGATTACTAGAGGGAGATGAGAAAAATCACAGCTGTTCATCTCTTTAGCCTTAAAAAGACTCAATCCTTTCGTCCCATTTGTGAAGAAGAAATCTCTCATATGATCACCAAAATTTCGAGGGTTTCTTCTGATGACGATGAAGGAATTGTGAATTTGAGTGAGATGGCTATGGCTCTTGGCAGCAGTTTGGTATGCGGAATAGCTTTTGGTAAGAGATATGATGAGCAAGGATGGGAGATGAGACGATTCGACGAACTTCTACACGATGTTCAAGCTGTAATGGCTACTTTCTTTGTTTTTGATTACTTTCCTTCACTCAGTTGGGTTAATAGGATCTCAGGATACATGGATTGGCTCGATAGCACTTTCAAGAACTTGGATTCATTCTATCAAGAGCTCTTCAAAGAACATCTTGATCCCAATAGAGCGAAGAAGGAGGATGAGAGGGATATTCTTGATATATTGATCAAGCTTAAAGAAGCTAAATCTTGTTTATTTGATCTCAGCTGGGATCACATTAAAGCTTTGCTAATGGTATGTATTTCTTTCAATTTCCCGCTTCACATTAATTATGTTGTATTTTACCGTACGTCTCATATTTTATTTCATCATGCGTAGTTGATTATGCCTTTGTAGAATATATTTGTGGCTGCAACTGATACAAGTGCGGCGACTACACTTTGGATGATGACGGCCTTGATGAAGGCACCCAAAGTAATGAAGAAACTGCAGCAAGAACTTAGAAATTTGGTAGGGAAAAAAGGGAAAGTAGATGAAGATGATCTCCCTTAACTTCCATATCTAAAACCAGTCATAAAAGAGACTTTAGATTGTACCCCACGGTTCCAATGCTTGTACCAATAGAAACTGTGTCAACATGCACTCTATAGATAGCTACGAAATTCAACCCGAAACATTGGTTCTTGTTAACGGGTGAGCAATTGCAAGAGATCCCGATTACCGGGGAAAAAACGCCTACGAGTTCTTGCCCGAGAGATTTTTGAACAATAGTATGCGGATGTAAAAGGGAGACATTTCGGGCTCATTCCATTTGGGTCAGGTCGAAGAATTTACCCCGGAATGCCTGTGAGAGCTGTGAATGTGGAGCTTACAGTTGCAAACATGCTCTACTCTTTGGACTGGGAAATGCCGAGTGGGATTCTAGCAGAAGATATTGATACTGATCCTTTGCGAGGAATCACAATGCATAAGAAAGAACCTCTTCTCCTCGTACCTAAGAAATATGATTTTAATTAAGTGGTTGTTTTGTACTTTTGTTTGATTACTAAGATTATATTAGCTTGATTTTTGTATGGCATGTGTATCATGGTTTCTATAATTGATCAAGATTGTCCCAGTTTGAATAACTATTGTGTGTACCCTATATATATCAGTGCTTCTTTGAGATAAAAAAAGCTATATATATTTTCTTGCATTTGTATGATATAATTTTATTGTCGTGTCTTGACGCATAAGGTAGGACTACAAATGAGTCAAACTACTCGCAAATTTATTTGAGCTCCTAGTTATCATAATGAATTGTAATTAGTTTATCTTCGATAAAATTATAAAAAGTAACAAATTTACATTTTATACATCATTTATATGATGGAACCGAGGATCCTTTGGACGTTTGTTGATTGAATAAAACATTTTGATCAAAACGCTCCCACATCCCATTGCATGCTAAAACCGAATATAAATATCATGCGTAGCAGAAAAATGAGATTATCGATTACCTTGAAATCGGAGAGACAGTTGAGAAGATATAGACATAAAATTCCTCCATCCTTCATGTTATCCACTTCATGATCTTCTGTTGTATGACCCAACCTCGATCCAGATATCGTGTGGGCGACGATCCTCTAGACCTTGTAAAAGTTTGGAGTTGAAGAACCATTTTTCTCCGGAAAAATAAAAAATTCCTTATCTTGAAGAAGACCCAATTTTGGAAAATTATAGACTATGGTTGCTAGGGTTTTTCTTTTCCGTTCATAAGGTATATATAGGGCTACAATAGGGATCTAGAAGAAAATTAGTGTTGGGCCTCCAACGGATCTTAACTTCCCATGTCTAGCCCAGACATAACTTAAGTCCATTAATATTAATTCAATCAACTAAAGAATTAATATTGCACTACCACTCTAATTCCATATTTATGGATATGGCTTCTTCAACTCAATTAATTCTTCATGTTTAAGATATTGATTGTCCATTAATTAAATCGAGTATACTGGTAACTCAATTTAATTAATTGCTTATTCATGAGTCGTACCACTCAACCTTCATTATTGATGCGATCTTCGCCGGCGATACGACGACAATTGCGTTGTTTTCCCCAGGAGTATCAGGTTACACGAACAATTGGGGATGAAAATCCAAACCCTAGCCTCACAATGAAATTGAACCACGAACTGATGGAATCCGCGACCCACGATCAATTGGAAACACGAAGTCGGATTGTATGGATGACGCCACAAACGGGGATGTGAATCCGTTTGATAAGTCATTTTAATCTCACGTTGTGTTGTGAAACTCGAATAACTCTCTCAGAGAGAAAAAAGTGAAAACTCACGTTTTAAAATTAATATCAAAGTTGTGTCAAAAATAAAGGTCTTATAAGTCTTATATAGTTGGTCCAAAACCTAATTAAACTAGGAAATAAAACATAAGAATCGCGCAATTCCGGACACGCTCCAGATGGGCGCGACACGGGGTCAATCGCGCCTCCACTCGCGCTGTAGGTCGCGCCGGTCTCATTCCGTGTAGCGTCTATGGCACGACCGACTTCACTCGCGCCTCAGGTCGTGCTGTAGGTCGCGCCAGTCTCGTTGCCCGTAGCTTTAGTGGCGCGGCCGGGTTCACTCGCGCGTCTTCTCGCGCTGTAGCTCGCGTCAAATGGCGCGACCGGTTGCTCGCGTCCTGGCTCGTGCTATAGCTCGTGCCAGTCTGTTCCGCAGCTCGAGATCACTTTCTTCCACTTGGGCTCGGGTTCTTCTCCCTCCACGGGTCGCTTATGTGACTCTTGGTTCCAGACCTCTCGCATGAATCCATTAAGGCTCTCCTTGAACCTCTTAGCTCTTACCCGCATTACCGGTCCTTCTGGCACCTTGATTGGATCGGACATCTCCTCAGCTCGGGTCGTATCATCCCCCTTCTCTTGAAAAGGATTTGTCCTCAAATCCAGCTCGTTACCTACATCAAAAGGACTTAAATCAGCAACATTAAATGAGGAACTCACTTTATACTCACCTGGTAAGTCCAACTTGTATGCATTATCACTGATGCGCTCCATAACTTGGAATGGTCCATCTCCTCTAGGAAGTAACTTAGAACGCCTTTGAACTGGAAACCGTTCTTTACGCATATGTAACCAAACCCAATCTCCAGGTTCGAACACCACCTTCCGTCGCCCCTTGTTGGCTTTATTGGCATACTGCTCGGTTCGCCTCTCTATGTTTGCTCTAGCCTTCTCATGGATCTGTTTAACAAAATCAGCTCTCTTTTTCCCTTCAAGGTTAGTATAATCATGAACAGGCAAAGGAATCAAATCCAACGGAGTTAACGGATTAAATCCATATGCAACTTCAAATGGTGAAAACTGAGATGCAGAATGCACAGACTTATTGTATGCAAATTCAACATGTGGCAAACATTCTTCCCAAGTTTTGATGTTCTTTTTAATTAGAGCCCTTAACAACGTGGATAAAGTCCTATTTACTACTTCCGTTTGACCATCAGTCTGTGGGTGACAAGTAGTAGAAAACAAAAGTTTAGTTCCTAACTTACACCACAAAGTCTTCCAGAAATAACTCAAGAACTTAGCATCCCTATCAGAAATAATAGTCTTAGGCATACCGTGTAGACGCACAACTTCCTTAAAAAATAAATCAGCAATGTAGGATGCATCATTTGTTTTAGAACATGCTATAAAATGTGCCATCTTAGACAATCTATCTACAACCACAAAAATAGAATCATGACCATGTTTATTCCTAGGCAATCCTAACACAAAATCCATAGATATATCTATCCAAGGTGATGTAGGAATAGGCAAAGGCATGTATAAACCATGTGGTTGGACTCTAGACTTGGCTTGTCTACATGTAACACACTTAGCGCACATACGTTCCACATCACGTTTCATATGAGGCCAGAAGAAATGCTCATTCAAAACAGCTAAAGTCTTAGCTACCCCAAAATGCCCCATTAAACCACCACTACGTGACTCCAACAATAAAAGCTCACGCATGGAACAATTAGGCACACATAACCTATTTTCTCTAAACAAAAATCCATCATGCCTATAAAACTTCCCATCTCCAGATTCTTCACATGCAATATATACATCCTTAAAATCATCATCATCAATGTACATGTTCTTAATGCACTCAAAACCAAGTAACTTAGCATCTAAAGTGGATAGTAAAGCGTACCTCCTCGATAGTGCGTCAGCTACTACATTCTCCTTCCCTTGCTTATACTTGATGACGTATGGAAACGTTTCAACAAACTCCATCCAACGGGCATGTCTTTTGTTCAACTTATGTTGCCCCTTCAAATGCTTCAATGATTCATGGTCGGTGTGGATCACGAATTCTTTGGGCCACAAATAGTGTTGCCACATTTGCAACGCCCGCACTAGTGCATACAACTCCTTGTCATATGTGGGGTAGTTTGCAGTAGCGCCGCCAAGCTTCTCACTGAAGTAGGCAATGGGTCGGATCTCTTGCATCAACACTGCACCAATTCCAACACCAAAAGCATCACATTCTATCTCAAAAGTTTTAGAAGAGTTTGGAAGAGATAGTACCGGTGGATGTGTCAATTTCTCCTTAAGCGTCTGAAATGCTTTTTCTTGTGCTTCTCCCCATTGGAATTCCATCTTCTTCTTGATCACTTCAGTCATGGGTGCTGCAATACTACTGAAGTGTGGAACAAAACGCCGATAGAAGCTCGCAAGCCCATGAAAACTTCGAACCTCTCCCACACTTGTTGGCATCGGCCATTCTTGGATGGCACGAACCTTCTCTTCATCCACCTGTACTCCATCTGCACTAACAACAAAACCGAGAAACACAACCTTATCCGTACAAAAGGTGCATTTCTTTAGGTTAGCATACAACTGTTCTTTCCTCAAAGCTTACAAAACAAATTTCAAATGCTCTACATGATCCTCTTCACTCTTACTATAAATCAATATGTCATCAAAATAAACCACAACAAATCTACCTATAAAAGCACATAAAACATGGTTCATAAGACGCATAAATATACTAGGAGCATTTGTCAAACCAAACGGCATAACTAATCATTCATACAATCCTAATTTTGTAATGAATGTCGTTTTCCACTCATCCCCTTCCTTGATGCGAATTTGATGGTACCCACTTCTTAAGTCTATCTTAGAAAATATGCGTACACCATGTAATTCATCTAACATGTCATCTAAACGGGGAATGGGGTGTCGATACTTTACCGTAATGTTGTTGACGGCTTGGCAGTCGACACACATCCGTAGGGATGAATCCTTCTTTGGCACGAGCAAAACTGGACTAGCACATGGACTCAAACTCTCCCTCACTTGTCCTTTCTCCAACAGCTCTTGTATTTGACGTTCTAGCTCTTTTGTCTCCTCGGGGTTGCTCCGATAGGCCGGTCGGTTTGGCAATGTGGCGCCGGGCACAAAGTCAATTTGGTGCTCGATTCCCCCAATTGGTGGAAAACCCGGTGGTATCTCTTCGGGAAACACATCCTTGAATTCCTGCAAAAGAGATACAATAGAACTAGGCAAAGATGGGTCAAATTGGTTAGTACTCATTAAAACATCTCTGCAGATCATCAAGTACATTGGCTTCTCATTTTGCACAGCCCATTTGACATCGCTAGCTGTGGCAAAACAAGCGTGTTGGGTCACTTCCTTTCCAACATTGGCCTCCTTTCCTTTCTTCCTCATGGTAGTTGCCTCCTCTTGTAGCTTCACTTGGTCCTCATACACTTGGGTTGGTGTTAGAGGAGCTAGTGTCACCGTCTTCTTGTTAAGTATGAAAGAGTACTTATTTGTGAAGCCATCATGCTTCACCCTCCTATCGAATTGCCATGGACGTCCTAGCAAAATGTGTCCCGCTTGCATAGGCACAACGTCGCACAACACTTCATCCTCATACTTGCCAATCCGAAATGGCACTCGAACTTGCTTGTTCACCTTGGTTTCTCCACTGTCGTTCAACCATTGCAGCTTGTATGGATTATGATGCTTGAGAACCGGCAATCCTAATTTTGTCACCATCACAACACTGGCAACATTAGTACAACTACCACCGTCAATAATCATACTACATACCTTATCCTTGATGTGGCATCGGGTATGGAATATGTTCTCCCTTTGTTCCTCATCGACGCTCTTGGTGTGCAAGCTTAGAGACTTGCGTGCAACCAAAATGAGGGCATTGGGTGCTGCGTACTCCTCATCCTCACTCCACTCGGACAATCCCGGCATCTCCGGATCAACTTCTTCTTCATCCGTCACAATCTCACCATTGTCCTTCAAAATCATCACACGCCGGTTTGGGCATTGGTTGGCTATGTGACCTCTTCCTTGACATTTAAAACACTTAATGTCTCGGTTTCAGTTACCCGACGAGTCTTGATTACTGGATCCCGTCACTGTTGACGCCTCAGTCTTCGGCTTGGTGAACGGTTGCTTCTCATCCTTCTTTCCCTGATTTGAAGCCTTCCATGGGGTTGTATTGGAATTGGAGTTCGACTTCCATGTAGAAGAACTCACTCGATTGTTGTTACCCCTCCTCTTGATTTGGTTTTCTACCTTTATAGCCATTTGCACCATGTCTTCCATCTCCACATAGTACTGCAACTCTACTACTTCTCGGATCTCTCTATGTAGACCTGCTAGAAATCGAGCCATTGTGGCCTCTCTATCTTCCTCCACATTTGCTCGGATTATTGAAATCTCCATCTCCTTGAAGTATTCATCTACACTATTCGTACCTTGTCTCAAGTTTTGTAACTTGTTGTATAGCTCCCGGTAGTAGTAGCTTGGCACGAATCTCTTCCTCATCACTGCCTTCATCTCTCCCCATATCTCTATCGGGTGTTCCAGATTACGCCATCTGTTGGATATCAACTGATCCCACCATACGATGGCATAGTCTGAGAACTCTACAGCTGCCAACTTCACCTTCTTGAGCTCGGAATAGTTGTGACAGTCGAACATCATCTCTATTTTGCGCTCCCATTCAAGGTACAATGCTGGATCATTTTTACCTTGGAACGAAGGCATGTTCATTTTGATGTTGCCGAGGTCGTCATCTTCTCGATTCTTTGCTTTTCCATGTTTCCTTCCTCCAGTAGTTGAATATCTATCCTCCTCCTCTGAATCTCCGACTTCAATGTCGTAGTAATCCGCCCTTTGTCTCTCTACATGTGGGTAGCGTCGAGCCTCTATTCGGGCTCCTCGTCCGCCTCTTCCACCTCTACCACCACGGTTCTCTTGTGGAGCTTGTTGGGATTGCTCCTGTAATGACGTCTCCACCTTGTTGAGTCTCTCATTCAACGTTGCCATCTCAGTCTTGAACAACTTCGTTAGATGTTGTTGAATGGCCTCCACCGTATTCTTTGGGTCAAATGTAGTGGGCGTCTCATCTTTCGTTCCTGCTGCTTTATCTTTGGTACCTGCACCTTTGTTAGACATGTCGATTTTTTTTTTTGATCGACTCCTTTTTTTTTACTCTATGAACAAAACAGAAAATTAAAACGGAACAACGGAAATGAAATATGAAACGATCAACAAATCAACGAAACCCTACAAAGAATCTAGCTCTCAACCTCACGTGTTTTACTCTCGTGTATCACACAATCCGCTCTTTTCACTCTATTAATCTCACACACTCTTGCCTTTTACCACTCGTTTTCCTCTCCAAAGAAAATTAAACTAGAACACAAACGCAACAATGAAACCTCAAAAGACCAATCACAATTCACTAAAATATGTGCCAGAAAATTTTCGAAAAAAATTTCGACTCCTCCCAAGGCAATATACGCATCTCCAACAACCCAAATATCACAATCAAATGTAACGAAGACACCAAAAATTTTCCCGCCTTTTTACTTATTTTTTTTTTATAAATCAGCGTCTTTTCTCTCTTTTTTTTATGCTGATTTCGTTTTTTTTTATAACAATAGGCGAGAAATTAATTTACGGAAATTAAAGGGATAAATTGGAACCTGATACAAAGCCGAAGCTTTGATCCTCACCGGCGATACGACGATGATTGCGTTGTTTTCCCCAGGAGTATCAGGTTACACGAATAATTGGGGATGAAAATCCAAACCCTAGCCTCACAATGAAATTGAACCACGAACTGATGGAATCCGCGACCCACGATCAATTGGAAACACGAACTCGGATTGTATGGATGACGCCACAAACGGGGATGTGAATCCGTTTGATAAGTCGTTTTAATCTCACGTTGTGTTGTGAAACTCGAATAACTCTCTCAGAGAGAAAAAAGTGAAAACTCACGTTTTAAAATTAATATCAAAGTTGTGTCAAAAATAAAGGTCTTATAAGCCTTATATAGTTGGTCCAAAACCTAATTAAACTAGGAAATAAAACATAAGAATCGCGCAATTCCGGACACGCTCCAGATGGGCGCGACACGGGGTCAATCGCGCCTCCACTCGCGCTGTAGGTCGCGCCGGTCTCATTCCGTGTAGCGTTTGTGGCGCGACCGGCTTCACTCGCACCTCAGGTCGTGCTGTAGGTCGCGCCAGTCTCGTTGCCCGTAGCTTTAGTGGCGTGGCCGGGTTCACTCGCGCTATAGCGCACGTCAAATGGCGTGACCGGTTGCTCGCGTCCTGGCTCGTGCTGTAGCTCGTGCTAGTCTGTTTCGCAGCTCGAGATCACTTTCTTCCACTTGGGCTCGGGTTCTTCTCCCTCCACGGGTCGCTTATGTGACTTGGTTCTAGACCTCTCGCATGAATCCATTAAGGCTCTCCTTGAACCTCTTAGCTCTTGCCTGCGTTACCGGTCCTTCTGGCACCTTGATTGGATCGGACATCTCCTCAGCTCGGGTCGTATCAATTATCATGTTGGATTAAAAATAATCCACTAGAAAGATTTAACATGATTATTCTTTTTTGAGCTCCTCAGGGGACATCATCAACTCGGCGCACCAAGACACAGATTCCTTTTATAAATAGTAACCCATCATATATAGAAATATCATTACCCAATCTATCAGGCTTATTAATTCTTTAATTAGAATCTCACCCATTGAAAGGACAAAGTAATGTACATTAAAATATACATGTCTACTATTATACAAGAATTAAGAATTATGAGTATCTGAGATTTATATTCTTATATACTGTCAGTCCATAAGAATTATCTCACTACAATCCAGTTCAATACACTACAAAAGTCTACTAGTATGATTTCATAGCCAAGACTCTTGGATTACGTAAATCTATATGGGATTATCCGATAGAAAAATGAGATGAAATTAGGTGCACTGATCTAATGGTTGGTCCTTATCAATTCATCCCTGAAAAGACTCTTGAATATGTAGATAAAAATAGAAGAAGATTTTTAGTAGATTGGTATAAGTCATTTCCCAATTGGTTAGAATTTTCTCCTTAAAAAAATACCGCATATTGAATTCCATGCTTTCTTTTTGTCAAGCCATCCGCGCATTTTGGAGCAAATGCATTTACTAGTGATGGATTTCAATCATGAAAAAAGGTAAAGAATGGTAAAAATTGTGCATTGTTTATCCATGAAGGAAATAGTAACAATTCTTCTCATAAAGTGGCTATCAAACAATCGCATGATTTAATGAACTCATTGCAGCACATTGAAACAATCATAGAGAAAAAAATCTCAAAAATGGTTGCAAAGAATCGTCTACGACTTAAAGTCTCAATTGATGTTTTGAAATTATGTGCATTCCAAGGTATAGCCTTCAAAGCCCGAGATGAACGACTAGAATCACATAATCGTGGCAATTTTCTAGAAATTCTATAGCACACAGTTTCATATAATGATGAGATAGCCTCCATTGTTCTAGAAAATGCTCCTCAGAATGCCACTTATACTTCTCCTAGAATTCAAAAAGAGATTTTGGCGATTTATGCTGATAAAATTCAAATATATATCATGGATGAAATTGTTAATGCAAAATATTGTCTTCTTGTGGATGAATCTTGAGATGAATCAAAAAGGGAGAAAATGGCCATTGTTTTAAGGTTTGTTGATAGAAAGGGATTTATTCGGGAAATGTTTTTTTGATATAGTTCATGTGGAATATACTAAAGCATCAACTTTGAAAAGAGAAATTTTGGGTGTTCTTTCTCACAATAATCTCACAATTGAAAACATCCGAGGACAAAGATATGATGATGCAAGTACTATGCGAGGTGAGTGGAAAAGTTTAAAGACACTTTTTTTAAATGAGTGCCCATATGCATATTTTGTCCATTGCTTTGCTCATCAATTACAATTAGTACTAGTGGCAACAGCTCAAATGGTTATATACATTGAGAAATTATTTTCATATTTCAACCTTATTATGAATACAGTGGATTCTTTACCCAAACGTCATGAACAATTACGAATTGGTCAGTCTCTTCGGAATGAAGAATTGGCTTCTGATGATGAACTTGAAATTGGAAGGGGCAAAAATCAAGTTGTGAGTATACAATGACCGGGGGATACATGATGGGGTTCTTATTTAAGGTCTCTTATAAGTTTGCTTGATTTATATGATCTCATTCTTACGGTTTTAAAGGAAATCATCAATATTAAAAATAGTGTTTCTACTAGAGCAACGACTGATGGAGCTTATGATGTAATGACATCATTTGAGTTTGTGTTCATATTGCATTTCATGATCGAATTATTGAAAATGACGGATGATCTTTTTAGAGCTCTACAATGCAAGTCTCAAGATATTCTAAATGCAATGGATATTATTTTGAAAACAAAAAAACTTATTCATTGATTCAGAGAGAATGGTTTGGATCAATTGTTGGAGAAAGTTAATAGGTTATGTGAGGAACATGAGATAGATATTCTAGACATGACCTCTACTCTTGGATCTAGTAGAGGTCGATTACATACAAGAGAACATGTTACCTATGATCATCATTGTCATTTTGATATATTCACTAATACAATTGATGTTATGTTGCAAGAAATGGATACAAGATTTGATGAAAATGCAGTGGAATTGCTCAGACTCAGCTTAGCCTTAGATCCGAGACATGGATTATCTAACTCCATCTAGGTTTTGAACACTTCTCATACTTTATAAGGAGCTGATAATATGATCTTCTGTTTGCATTCCACACACCATACTATCTATAATATTAAGTATATAATGATTTACATTATTTATTATATAAAATATGTGAACGTTATTCTCATTCATAATTTAAAGAAAATAATTATATGCATAAAAGACATGTTTTGAGTATACAATCCAAACATTATATGCTACTACTACTAGTGCCAGCATATTTTTCATTCTCATATTCTTTATTATTAACTTTATCACATACATTTAAAAATTAAGTAAGATTTACATGTTTTCACTTTAAATTCAAACAAAAATGTAATCTCTCGTTTCTTTCATTTTTTTTTTGTAATATTATATGCATATTTTTTTGTATAGTTTCAATTCTAATTTTGAGACTTTTAAAGTTAAAATTTTCGCATTTAGAACTCATAATTTATATTTTTGATTAAATTGATATAGTTATAGGCTCTCTCTCTCTCTCTCTATATATATATATATATATATATATTATAACACAATCAATTTTATATGTAAATTTTTTTATTTAAGTACGCAACTGACAAGTCCAAATTCTCTTATATTTTTAGAGTCTTTATTCTCATTATTTTGTCCTTTATTTTTCTTTTTTTTGAGTAGGAAAGAGCCAGAAATATGAGCAGGGCATCGAGAGGGAAAAATCATGCATTGAGGGGTATTTTGGAGTTGAAATACGATGATCCAAGCTCAATAAGATTTTTATAGCACACAACTCCATGAAAGGTGCCAGCTTATAGAGTCCATCACATTTCAATATTGCTGAGAAATGGTTGTTACGCCCACAAGACTTAAAGAGATTCTAAATCTGGCAGATTTGTTGTGGGCACAATGCGAGACGTTTGGCAGAAGTCATCCAAGATATTCCAAATTTCATTGAACAATGAATGAAGATCATATCAAAGAGGATTTTACCAAATCTGAAAGAGATATCTTGAAGCTTCTAGAAGATCAATCTTTTCCATAAGGAAACCGTCTTCCTGTGGGCGCGAGCTGAAGAGATAAAATTAAATTCCTTAATATTTGATATTTAATCAAATCTATAAGGAAAGTTGATATGTCCATACAAGAAAAGTGCATCTGCTAGAAAGGGAAAGAATGTGCACGCTGACAGTCTAGTCTAGAATTAAGGCCTTTTCATAGATTGATTTCAGCTTCAAACTTACTTGTGGCACAAGGATGTTAGGGTTTCGACCTACCTGTATAAATACCACTAGAGAGTATCATTCACACCGGACATCATTTACCACAAATCGTACAGATCCTATTTTCAGTTTTATTTTTAGTTCTTTATTTTAGTAGTTTCCCTGGGACTTGTGCCCACGGGATGTAAGATTTTCAGTTTATGTTGTTAAGTTTAGCGTTGGAGTCCAGCTTCATTTTTAATATATTTTAGTAAGTTTTACTTTTAATTATGTCTTTTAATTTTATGTTTTCATCTAGCATGCTTGTCTTGATCTTTTATTCCGGATTGAACATGAGATGATAATTTTGCAAACACAAAACCTGTGAGGCTGTTTGGGCATAACACTATGTGAATTTGGTTCCTTTTTGTATTGTTTTCTTTGTTGTATTAAAGTGTGTTAAGCTGATTATGTGGCTGGCCACTTATTAATTGGAATTGGGCACACTAAATCTATACATGATCAATGAATCGTAGCTATGTGTTAGTCATAAAGGGCCGTGGTACATCACAAGTTTAGTGGGCAAATTGAAAGATCAGTGTCTGTAATAAATATGGGTCTGTTTAGGGCGTAATGCTACCTTGTTGTTTACAATTATTTGAGAGATCAGGGTTGGGCAACAGGTTAGGGATTAGGGGACGAGAGATCACCTCTAATCTAAACTGAAAGGATAGATTAAGCATGCAGAGAGAGACATGGTGACTTTAACCAGATAATTAAATTTACATAAGAAATCAGTATGCCGATGATCAGATGTGTTTGTTAAGTTGATTCAAAGTTCAAATCCGGAATTATTTGTTATTTAATTTCCTTGATTAGTTTTTACAGATTTATTTACTTTATTGTTGTGACCATGAAGAACCTTAAAACTCCCTTTATAATTGGTGACTAGAAAGAAAATTTACATCAACTCTCTGTGGGGTCGACCATGTACTTCATCGCTGGCTATGCCAGCTATGGGCATCAAGAAATTATAAATTATTTTTTAGTGTGAAATTACTGCGCGTCATCAACCAATTTGTAAGTTATAAAAAACCATTTATAATGGGGTAATTTTGTTAACTAAGCGATATTTTTAATGTTAAAATGTAATTATGAAAAGGAAAAACGTACAAATATCCCCCTTGACTATTACATGGATAGCTTATTGCCCCTTTCTTGACTATTTAACTCAAATAGATAATTTTATGTTAAAAGTATGTAAATTCTTTCTGAGATGGAAAAGTTAATGGTGTTATAAAACACACACTAACATGCGGTCGTTTCATGATCAAAATAAATTTATTTTCTCCTGTGCCCACAAAGAGCGTGGCTACCTGTGAGTAAGGGTCGATCCCACAAAGAGCTGATGCAATTTTACTTGCAGTCACCAATCACAAAAGTGGGTTTGGTTTTGTTGTCACACAATTGGAATTTAAATCTACAAAGTTAATAGAGAAATATCAAATAATAAAAGTGCCTGGAATTTGAAGTAGACTCTTAGTTTAACTCACACTCACTCTGTAGGACCCCGATCCTGAAAGATTATGGAAATGGACGCCGCGGGGGATTGGAATTAAGAAGCGGGAAAGAAATGGGGTAATTAAATTAATGAAACCTCAACAGAAGACTCAGAACAACCAAACATGCTTTATAATAATATATACTTGTCCATAATACCAAGATCAGATTTCTTATCATTTAGTGAAAGAATATAATAAGTGCGGAAGCTCAATTCTTAATAGAATACTAACAAAAAAGAGACAATGGGAAAATATGTAAATTAAAATAGCCAATCTCAGCCTCGTCCCTCCACGCTCCAGCCTAATATTTGAAAAGATTTGGGCTGAGTATTAATGCACTCAGTGGGCAAGTTTTCACAATTTAAATTATGTAAATTATTTTCTAAAAGTGATCTATATGTATCCATGCAAGTAGTGAAGCTTAGGAGGTTTTAAAGTTGAAAGCAACCTAAGTTCACTAAAATATTTTATCGTGAAGTGCTTAAGAGCCACCCCTGTACATCACCAACGCATAAAGTTTATGAGTATAACCAATGAGTGTAACCAATGAGTGTTTCATTTTAGTCTTTCAACAAGGAATAGGGCATGACGAATAATGCATGCATACTGTAGCTACTCACATTGACACTGCGCTAGTTTATGAGACTTCGACAACATATAGTAGCATGTAAATATTTAATATAGATAGTCACATATGCAATTTTAACAAAGTAGAGCTTAATAACTCGAAAGATTCAATTTCCAAAGATAGTATAACTCACCTCGATAGCTATTAAAGGTGAAGCTTTAGTGATTCCTCTAGAAGTCCCCTAAGTCTGATGTTTCAGATTTTTTCCTACACAAAAAGACTAAGACTTAGAAGATTATTGAGCTCATTAACCTATTTTATAACATAAATATGACTATAAGGGTATAATGGTAGATCTATAAAGGATGTGAAAAGACGACGCGTGAAGGTCAAACGGGTAATTCTAGCATTAAGCTATACTCGAGTCCTTGATCGAGTACAAATATATTCTATCAAAAAGATTAAAATTGTATGACTAAAATAATGGTTTAAAATATGATAATATCCCAATAAAGTGTCACTTATCAAATAATACTTGATTTTGAATTAAATTCCACAATTAAATAAAGGGATAAGGGTCACATAGGCCCCTGAACTTTTTGGCGGGGACCTCACAAGCCCGTGTACTTTTTTTAGGCTCAATTGAGCCCCTAAATTTTTTTTTTTGCTCTATTGGGCCCCTCCGTCAAGCGTCTCTTGACGGGGCCATTAGTAAGTATTAAAACGACATCATTTTAAGTGTTATTCGAATAAAAAAAATTCTAAATTCAATTTAAAAATTCACTCGCCCCATTTTAACATCTCCTGACCCGATACTAATTAAACCCACCCCATTTAGATTAATATATTTTTACTTGGAATTTCTATTTCTAATTAGGTTTCAAATTGGGGGAAAATGAAAAGGTTCTTGCGGGTTGAATCATTATCTTCCATGCCCAATTTTGCAACCTTCATCAAGCTAAATCATTATCCGCCATGCCCGATTTACACTATTGAGAAGTGGATCAATAGCATCTGTGTCTACACGTGCAATAGTCTCCAATCCTTCTGCAAAATTGGACAAAACTAGGTAAAAG
The DNA here is from genome assembly GCA_026008535.1 of Perilla frutescens. Taxonomy (NCBI): domain Eukaryota; kingdom Viridiplantae; phylum Streptophyta; class Magnoliopsida; order Lamiales; family Lamiaceae; genus Perilla; species Perilla frutescens. The sequence goes on along the minus strand of BRKX01000010.1, from coordinate 42,797,134 downwards.
GTTGATGAAGCTCACTGATATCAGTAAACATGTCCATAGCTAGTTCATCAGTCAAAGAAATATGATAAAGCAACATAAGCATAGAATAACATCATGATGCAAACCACTCCATAATGATTTAGCTTGATGAAGGTTGTAAAATTGGGCATGGCGGATAATGATTCAATCCGTAAGAACCTTTTCATTTTCCCCCAATTTGAAACCTAATTAGAAATAGAAATTACAAGTAAAAATATATTAATCTAAATGGGACGGGTTTAATTAGTATCGAGTCGGGAGATGTTAAAATGGGGCGGGTGAATTTTTAAATTGAATTTAGAATTTTTTTATTCGAATAACATATAAAACGACATCGTTTTAATACGAACTAACGGCTCCTTCAAGAGGGGCTTGACGGAGGGGCCTAATATACCCAAAAAAAAGTTCAAGGGCTCAATTGAGCTAAAAAAAAGTACAGGGGCCTGCGAGGTCTCCGTCAAAAAGTTCAGGGGCCTACGTGATCCTTATCCTTTAAATAAAATAGAAAAGAAATAAACTAAATAAACAATAAATAAAAGGGTTAAGGGCCAAATAGGCCCCTGTACTTATTTGGGGGGAACAAATAGGCCATCGTACTATTTTTTGTCTCGATTGAGCCCCTGAATTTTTATTGAGGGCTCAATCAAGCCCCTCCGTCACACACCTTGCAAACGGCCGTTAGTGAGGACTCAAAACGACGTCGTTTTGAGTTTGCCCAAAAAAAAATTACTCTCCCGTGCGATGCATACAAACCAACGAATGTTCTCGCTTGATTTCGATATGAATCGACAATCAATTACCCAGAAACCCATGCCAAATACGTTCTGCACTCAATGGGCTTTTCAACGGTAGGTCACACGTCTCAATAAAACTTCCAGAGTGGCGGGAATCGCGTTTACAAGATTCCCCTGCTGTTGCTGTTCCTGCGCGCGAACAGCGCGCCTGCCCTCATTTGTCCGGTGAAAATAGCCGCTGTCAACCGGAATCGGGCGTCGACCCATACACCAAAGTATTCCTCTGAACGAGTACAACAAAGCCCAGCAATTAATCGACCATGAATGGCTCTATAATCGCGGTATTTGGGCCGAGAAGCCAACGTGGTCGGCTGCATCGAACTGCGGCAAACACCTTCTTTTGTCGGCAAAATTCATCGTTTTCTATTTCCGATATCCATCGATTCACGTATCAAAACGCTCGTCTCTATGAGACCGAAATTTCCCCTTAACCAATTGATGAAAATAGCTCGTCAATCGCTCGGAATTTGGCCGGAAATCCACGGCCCCAAAACTGAAAATTCAATTCCATTTTTTTTAGGAAAACTCAAAACAACGTCGTTTTGTATAAAACGACATCGTTTTGATTCCTCATTAACGGCCGTTTGCGAGGTGTGTGACGGAGGGGCTTGATTGAGCCTTTAATAAAAGTTCAGGGACTCAATCGAGACAAAAAATAGTTCGATGGCCTATTTGTTCCCCCCAAATAAGTACAGGGGCCTATTTGGCCCTTAACCCTAAATAAAATTGTAGTTAAAATAATTTTAATCCATGACTTAACTATAAAATAATGAGACCTTAACCACTATACTAAATGATTTCATGAACATAAAACAAACTACTTTAATTAAATGGCTTCATAAATGCTTTGAATTAAATACACAAAATAAGAATTAAAACTGCATCAAGGGATTTTAAACCCTAGACCCCTTAATTACAATTAGAACACTAACCACTGAGCTAAGTCTCATTTTAAAAATTTATAACTCATCATTAATAATTTATACAATCCAAAAAGGTCTTATCATAAATAAAAAGATTTAAGCATAAATATTAGTACTTTAATAAGATTTGAACCATAGACCTCTCAAATAATAATAATCTGGACTCTAACCACATAACTAAGTAACATTTTAAAAATTAATTAGGTGACATTAATTATATAAGATCCAAAATAATTTTAGATAAAAATGATTAAAATTAAATTGAAACTATATTAATGGAACTCGAACCCTTAACCCTTCAATAAATAAATATGAAACATATCCATTAGTCTAGATGCTATTTTCGAAATCTATAACATGATTTTAATTAATTATAGTTGAAACAGAAAAAATTAATTGCAATAAAAGTGATCTAAAAATGTATGAAATAAGGTTTGAACCTTACCTTAAACCTCTTTGATATAAACATTAATCCCCCAACCATTAAACTAAATCCAATTTTCAAAAATAATTCCATGATTTTAATTAAATATAGTCATAAAATACACCCATTAATTAAAATAATAATATGTTCCCAAATAAATTCGAACCCTAGATCTTTGTGTATATAAACTAAAGATTAAACATTACTTAAGAAGAGCATGTTATAAAATTTGTCTACATTTTCTCCTTTTATTTTATTATTTTTTATTAAATAATATCATAATTTCATATTTTAATAAATAATAAAAAAATTCAAATTAAACTGTTAGCTAAAAGGATTGAACAAGGAAAATGCATAAAACTTATCCATTAGGCTATGATTAATTTGATTTGAAATAATAAAACATTCTTTTTAATTTAAATAGAGATAGAATCTATACAATAAATAAAAATAAAAATAAAAGTAAAAAGAAAAGAAACACACACACTAAATCGCCCAGAAACACACACACATATATCAAACACAGGCACACACCCACGACAACATACAAAATAGAAAAACATAACAATTTCATTTTGTTTTCTTTTCTTTTTATTCCATCAATCAACCATTTAACATATAAATAAAGTTTTCAAGAACATCAAGAACACTATAAATAAAATTAATAATATACTTTAAAGACAATAATTCAAGACAGCCCGTAAATCACAATATACATACTAAAATCGAAAATAAAGTTAAAAAAATAAAAAAGGAAATGATGTATTGATAGGTTAGGATTTAACCCATTCTTAGATCCGAAAATCAGAAGCCTAAACCTCAAAATCTCTTAAAATAAATCAAAGAAAAAGAAAGAGGAGAAAAAGGGGAGTCAGAAAATATAAATGCATGTTAAAAATAAAGTCGCCGGAAAAATTACGGTCAGCGGTGAAGGCGGCACCAGCGCCGGAGGAGGGGAGGAGGCGAGAGGGAGAGAGAAGAGAGGAGGAAGAGGGCTGACCTATTTTGGATCCCCAACAAATGAATTAAAAATGAAATAAGGGGGTATTTATATCACCCCTGAAATAAACCTTAAGCCTAATTAAATCAAGAATTAATTCATAATTTGATCAAATGAAGTCCATGTAAGGTGAAATCAATTTCTATGGTTTCTTATCGAAGAGCGCTAACATCTAATGTATTCGTTCATCTCGTTCCGATAACTATAGGTCTCGAAAAAATATTAAAATGTGAATGGGCTAAAAAGCCCATAAATTGGGTCTCAACATTAAAAGTTTAAACTTAGGTATTTTGGGCCATGTGCATAATAAATAAAATAGAATAGTGTTGGGTCCATTCTAACTATTATATTTATATTTATAATTAAATTTAGATAATAAAAATTTTAGTTGTTACATCACTCCCCCCTTAAAAGAATTTCGTCCCGAAATTAACGTAGCTCAGAGCATCTCAGGGTATTGTTGTCTCATCTTGCTTTCAAGTTCCCACGTTGCTTCTGTTCGATCATGATGATTCAATTGCATAAGCACCAATGGAATTTACTTGCTTCTAAGGACTTGAACTTTTCTATCAAGAATCTCGTAAGGTTAAAAGAACGAAAATGGTAAAATACGATTGCTACACTCATGATAAAACTTGCAGCTAGAAACCACAATTGACTGCATAGTAAGATTGCGAGACAACAACTGTCGATGGTTGTGGCCTTTGTTTCTGACTTTCCTGACACCAAATCGAACAATTCTAGTGGCTAACTTCAACTACGTCACGAAAGGAATAACATATCCAAATTTCAGCAATCTCGGTGGAGATATAAAGGTTAAAATTAAATATACAGAAAAAAAATTGTTGCTGCAGCTGTGGTGGAAGACAGCAACCCGTGTAATGTTTGCCTTCATTCTCGACCATGTGAGAATCAAATTGGATGATTTCTGAGGCTAACATCATCTACAAGAAAGTGGGAAGATATCTGTAAAATTTCATAATTTTTCTGCTAAGGTTTGAGGTCGAAATTCGAAGGAAAGGAAAGGCTGTTGTTGGTGATTGAGAATATGGAAAGTGAAAGAAGATAAATAAGTGATGCTTCATTGTGCTTGCTGATTATTTTCATGGTTAAGGATATCCAACTGCCCCCACCCTTGACATGCATGGTGACACATTGAGCAAGATAAGGTGAGTGATGGCATTCAATTTGTTATGCATTTTAATATATGACATTGGGTTGAAATAGAAAACAAATAAATTTCAGTTGGAAGGTAAAATGAACTCCATTTTTAATGAAATCAGTGACCACATGATTATTAAAAGATTTGTGACTCCTAGTCAAAGAGGAAACCAATTTCGGAGATAAACATAAAGCGGTAGAATTTTTAAGGATGAAAAGATGGCCTTTCAATAATTAGGACACATAAGATTCAATAAACGTCCAAATGACAAATTGAAAAGTTTCATGGAAATTTCTCGTCACGAGGAACAAGATATGTGATCGAGAAAGATTTAGAGGACAACATGATTTTAAGAATAGAATTAATTCACTTTGGGAGTTGTTTTCTCTATGTTTGGAATTTTCAATAACCATTTCAAAGCATCCTATAAATAACACATGTTTCCTTTGCAGTTGGAGTAAGTCACAATTTTATTTTGGGACGGGGTGTCACATTTCAAGTTCCTATGTTTTTTAATCTTGACGGCTCTATCTATTGAGGCTCCTATTATATGTTATATATGCACGCAAGATTAACTCATCGTCCTTGGGCACGTGGTTCGGGTCGAACACATACTTTCTTAGGATCGATACATTTAACACATCATACACACCTTATTTCCACTGCACTTCCCTCATTGCCGATAGATTATTGTAGGAGATCTTTTCGGCTTATGTTCTCATCTAAGAAAACTTCTTCAAGCATGTATGTGCAATTTATGAATTGCAATTTTAGTTCTCAACTATCGACGCTATGGAAGGTGGTGGTGGTGGTTAGCATTGTTCGGACCATTTAGACATTCCGAAATAAGGCCATCTACGAGGAATTGACGCCTACGCCTTTGATTCTACTTCGGCTGGCCGTGTGGCTCTTCGTGAAGCTTCTTACACCCTTGGTCATCGGGGATTTATGAAGAATGAGGTGGCGAATTTGATGAGGTTGAAGACTTTGAAGGTCGATCCCCGGCCTGCTCCTCCTAAGCAAGTTATCTCGGTTATTTGGAGGCCCCCTCTCTGCAGTTGGATCAAGATTAATACAGACGGCTCAGCTATAGGTGCTCCAGGACGTATGACAACTGGTGGAGTATTTCGTGGTTCGAATGGGAACTTGGATTGCTGTTTTCATACAGACGAGGGCGTGGGCTTTTCTTTCTTGGCAGAGCTTCTGGCGGTGATTGTTGCTTTGGAGCGTGCACAGCTTATGTCTCTGGCCTTTATTTAGTTGGAGGCAGATCACATCTATGTGGTCTCTTTACTGTCTTCTCGTAGTATACAAGTTCCTTAGATTGTAAAAGCAAGATGGCATAGAGTGTTGGATTTCCTTTGTAATATTAATTTTTGTGTTTCTAGTATTTACCGTGAGGGAAACAGTGTGGCTGATTTGTTAGCTTCTCCTATTGTCCTCTTTGGTTTTTGGAATTTTGCTATTCATTGTATTGTTGATACTTGTGTTGTTGATACTATGAGACAAGATTTTTATGGTCCGGGTTATTTTCGTTTTGTTTAGAGGGGTACTCTTTTCCCTGTTTGGTTTTTCCCTCTTCGGGTTTCCAAACAGGTTTTGATGAGGCCCCGGTCCCCTGAGTTATCGTCCTGTGATTTCTGAAATTTGTAGGTTTTTCTTTTATTTATACAATTCATTTAGGGAGAAGAAAAATATGAATACTCTGTTGGTTTGTTGGCAGGGTGGGAGGAAATGAGAAGTTTTGCCCATTTTTTTGTCGAAGTTTTTTTTTTTTTTTTTTCTAATTAAAAAACCAATTGATTTAGGGGGATCTACTGCCTCACTTTTGCCGAATTATTTTTGAGTTCTTCTATTTGAAAAAATCAATTAAATTAGGGGGAAATCTTAGCGCCTTTAATTTTAGATCAATAGTGACCCGAGTTTTTTATGAAACATAAATAGTGATGGGACTATTATCAATTGTTACGAAAATCAGGGGTTCCTCACTAATAGTTATACTTTTTTTTTAAATGTCGAGGGTAACCCGCAGCTGCTACCGTGGTGCGCACTGGGTAAACCCCGCCCCTGTGTAATAGCCTGCAAACCTACACAGGGGAGGTAAACCACACTTGGCAAGCCAGGTGTGACAGGCTCACACCTAGTGGTGTTGGTGGTGGGTCGAACTTGAGACCTTTAGCCTCAAGAAACACCACTCCACCACTAGGCCATCCCCAAGGGGACAATAATTATACTTTTTAACTAGCAATAATGTATCCTCTCATTAAAATTACAAAAAATAAGTTTTTAATGAGAAGTTTTACATCCCCTCATTAATTTTTTGTCACTAGAAATCTATTTTCTTGTAGTGCATATATCCCCTGTTGATTTAAATACTTCGCCCTCCCTTTAATAAAAAAAATTGTATGCCTTTGACTGTGGCCTATTTTTATAAATATATTGTTAACATAAGGGTAATTTTAAACACAGTCCCCGTTTTACTCTTTACAACCCCCAATGTTTTATAAAATATAAGTATCAATATGATAAGTCATTTATACCCCTTAGCCACCAACACTTAAAAATCTATCATAGCCCCTACACTTAAAAACCTATCATAGCCCCTCCCCCCAAAATTTCAATTATGTTCGAATTCTAGTGGCATCAAGAGGAAAGTCGTTCATGCTATTTTGATTCAAAATTGTTTTTTTTTAAAAAGAAAACATTGCTTCAGATTCAAGAGGTGAAGATAGTTGCTTCACTCCCAAGTACGTAGACACAATTAAATTCATTTAAAAAAATAATCAAATTCATACTCAAACAAATTGAAATTAGCGTTGATATATTTTTATCACCTTTTTCAAACAAAGTGGATTATTCAATCTTGCAATGCAAGAGTGTGTGTTTACGTTTCTGTTTCTCGAATTTAAAGCAATTTGTGTTTTCAAGATTTTTTTATTATGAAGCTTTAAAAAATATACGAATTTGTTCTAAATTGTTTAAAATCTTTGTATGACTAATGATTTGATATTTGAGCGAAATATTTGAACAATTGAACTGTGCAACCAATTTTTTTGTTCATCCTTTGATGTAGGAGTTAAAATGTTAAATTAATATGAATAATTTTTGTCTTGATGATGTTGGAATTTGAAGCCAATAAAATATTGGGGGCTATGTTAGGGTTTTAATTATAGGAATTATTGTAGGTTTTGAAGTGTTGGGGCTAAAGGATATAAAAGTCTTATCATAAATATATTTATATTTTATAAAATAGTGAGGGCTATAAAAAGTAAAACGGGGACTGTGTTTAGAATTTGCCTTAACCTAATATATTTTAATTCTTTGACTTCGGTGATTAATCCAACGAAGTCAAGATATTAATTTAATTATATCTGGATATATGGAAACGGGCCGACGACGTGATCGTGGATGAATTTTTAATATATTTCTTCCATGTGAAAATGTTATGTGTTATCATGCATGTATGTAATTCTTACTCTTAATCATTCAATGTGATTACCCACTAATTAAAACATCATAATATATGTGATTACCCTCTAAGTAAAACATCATAATATTGATTTAATTATTGCCAAAGTCAAACAAACGTAACAACGAGAAAAATATTATTTACAAGAACAATATAATTAATACAAAATATTTGAAGTCATTGAATTTAGTTCAACTGTACAATGCCATCATAAAATGACGGAAACGTATGAATTAATAAAATCATTTTGATTGAGCTTAAAGAGGTTGTTATGTAGCCGTTTAATTATAATAAGTGAAAATTTTCCCAAAATAAAAATAAAAATTATAACTAGCGAAGATGTGAAAGTCAAGGAAATATCCATTTATAGGAATACACTTTTCTAAAAGACTAATACATAGAAATGGATCATTCGTCCGGGTGGGGATGACCTAATGATGAAGTGAGGTTACTTGGAGACTAAATGTCACATGTTCGAATCTCATCAATACCACAGGTCGTGTGTGTGAGTAAAAAAGAAAAAGAAAAAAAAAATGGATCATTCAATTTTCAAAACTATAAAAGTGTAATTCCATGATGACCATAACCTCTATTTTAGTTTGATGTTTCTTCTTAGTATTCTAATTACTGGATTTGTAACACGTGTATTTTAAAAATTAAACAATTATCAATCAGAAAAAAATAAATAGACATGTCATAAAATCAATGATTGGAATACAAGATGAAACATCAAATTAGAATAGAGAATCTCATCCGAATTTCAAATACCCTTGAATGGAAAGTAACATTGTTATCACAAAATCTCAATACTTGCATATACATTGTATATGAGACAATCTAACTTCTAAATAAGTAAAAAAAAGGTTGGTTCAATAACAGAATTAATGCGCACTCAAAGTTTTCTTTGGTCACAAGTTTTGAAAACTTAGGTAAATTAATGGTCTAGTGCAATTTACCTCTTCTATAATATATTATACCTTGTGTAACATACGGGAATTCTCTATTTCATTTTTCTATCGGGACATGTGAAGCTTGCAAAAGGTGCCAAGGTATATAATTTCTATTCAAGTAAATGTACATTTCTACTCTTAATTAGAACTCTCCGATCATCTTTTTCCCTGCAAGCAGCTGGTGGGCTCGACGACGTTGTATGTCATTCCTCCGGCATTCGCGCACAATGCCGTAGCCGGTTTATCTCTGAAAGTGAGATTAACTCAGTCTAGGGTAATTCCAGTGCATGGACTGGTTTCACTGCAGTCAAATTTCACTGCAACTGGTGTTGCAGTTGTTCCATGTACATCATCATACCTTATGTTGCTAATAGTTACGCCTGAGCCCTGCCAAAATGGAAAACCATAATAATTAGGCACCCGTTGTCACATTTTTGTGTTACATTTCATATTTCACTTGTACCAATTCAAATCACATGTAATTAATATGATGCCATTATATTAAATGGCAACCATATGAAACAATATCTTACCTGGCTAGAACAATTTTTGTGGTCGGGATAGTAATTTTGGTCAATAATAATAGGATTTTGGGAATTAACAATCACAATATGTTGGAAATAAACATCTCTAACAAATCCATTGATTGGCCTTGCCCATGTCTTGATTCTCAGACCATTTTGAGTTCCTGTAAACGTCGCCATTTTGACCGTCACATTCCGCACTCCCTCCTCTTGCAAATTCCAACCTAGACTCCCTATACTGCGAAAAACAAATATATTTTTTATAAAAAAAGGAACTTGTACAACTCAAATAATTAACAGTCAATATCATCAATTAGGGACAACTTTATAAGAGGAAAATTAAAACGATTTTAACAGAGAAATCAAATAGTAGTATTCTTTTTTACTCGTTAATTAGTACCTTATCCCATGTCCAGGGCCACAGAATAGGTTTTCGATTCACAAATCGGAGGCGCCGGGCCCGATCGAGATGCAGTCATCACCGGTGCCAATGTGTGAGCTCAAAATAGTGACAACGGATAACCGCTTGATGTGAATTCCGTCGGTGTTGGGGCTGTTTTCGGGGGAGGATATTTTCAAGTTCATGAGATTGGCATTGTGGCATCCATATATGAGAATGTGAAACATTTGGCTATTTAAGGATGATAGTGAATTGACACTTATGTTGTTTGAGCAAAGTCTGCATAAATAAAATTGATCGAATTGAATGAGCTACAATTAATTAATTAGTACTACAGTATATTATATGTTGCATGGGAACTTTGTACTGTCGATGTCCATGTGGCCATGTTGTCCTAATTATGAAGTAATAATGACTTCATTATTGAACAGTCATGAGTTCGAGATTTCTAAACATATACACAGTCGATATTGTAAACTCACCGTAGCTCCCTTGGGACAACCCTTGCCGGAGTTCTTGCAAGCCCACAGAGACGCCCCTTGGCCGTCTAGGGTTCCGCCGTATATGGAAACTCTGGTGACTCTCTTGAACTTCAACCAGCTACCGGAATTCCCAATCACACTGTAGTTGCTGGGAGCTACAAAAGTGCCATCAATGCGGAAAGTGATTGCTGTATTCTTGCACAACTTTCCGTTAAAAATTGCATTTCGCAGCAGATATAGTCCGGGCGGCACGTAAATCAAGGCCGGTTGCACCGCTGAGCAGGTGGCGCTCCATGCCCTGAGAAAAGCCTTTGCGCAGTCGGATTTTCCGTTGGATTTTGCTCCGAATTTCTTCACATTGTAGCTGGGATTGGCTGCAGATGAGTAGTGTAAGAAGGTGATTATTATGATGAAAATTTGTATCATTTTGCTGTTATTCATTTTGTGTTAGTGTGTGTTTTCGTAAGTTTCAGTGTCAGTGTGTGTGTGTTTGTATGTGTATTTATAGGCCTCTGTATCGGTGAATGAGAACAGTGGCTTCCTAATTATTTTTGGAGAGGATTAAATAATCAGAGGTTTTGTAATTTAATTAATCAAACATTATTTACTTTGGTCAATTTTAATGTTACATGTTATAATTAATAGAAACTGTTTATCCCTGCCGTGAAGAAATTAAATAGTCGATCTGTGCTAGGAATTAATTATTTCAATTTTATTTATATACATCTTAAGAGGATAAAATAATATTGAAGCTCCGTAAAAATATGAGAGCACACTTGTGTGAGACCGTCTAAAGGGTCTCTTACGTTAAATGGATCTCCACCCGACCCGTATCAAATTTAAATATAAAACAATAAAGAAAAAAAAAGGTAAAAATAGAGTTGCTTCTCTTTCTCTCTCCCTCGTGCAGAACTGCTTGTCTTCTTTTTCTCTCCCCCTCTGTGCAGCGGCGCTTCTCTTTCTCGATGGAGCAGACAGATTTAGCAGAAGAAGAATCGAATCCTCCAACACCAAAAACCGCTCTTCTTTTCTCTTTCTCGATGGAGCAGACAGATTTAGCAGAAGAATCAAATTCAGATCTTCAACACCAAAAAGCCGCTCTTCTTCTACGTCAATCTCGCTAAGGTACCTGCTTGCAATCTACAATTAAACAGATATATACAATCAGACGCACAGACACAAATAATTTTCAGTTTTATTTTCATACTGTTACTCTCCATTGAATTTTACCATCTTCTCGCAGATCTAGGATTTCACAAATTTCGTTTATTTTCACTAATTTCAGGCTAAAATTTCCCAAATTCCGGTTTCCCGATCTCTAATTTTTTATTTGGAGGTTAATTCGCTAGAGCATTTATGTTATTGAGATGTTGACAATTTGATCGGAAAAAATGTTGGTGAAGAGCAATGCTTCGATTAGAGATTAGACGCACGAGTTCTTAGAGATTGCGGAGAGGGTGTTTCGTTGCATTTTTTGGATTTATTTTCCGTGTTTCGATGAATTATTATTGATTTGTTTGTATGCGTTGCGACTGCAATAACGAATCTAATTTTGATTTTTTTTTTATCTGAAATTGGGGATTTGAATTGCGTGCAAAGGTACATGCAGCAGCACAAAATCGAGATTGTGTTGAAGATTTTTAGTGATACTTTTATTTATAATTAGTATTACTCACTTTTGTAATTAGCGATACTTTATTTTCTAATCAATAATATTTTTCTCTATGATAATGAAATAATTTTTTTTTACTCAAGAATGAGTTTTTATTGTATTCATAGACCCGATTCTCAATTTGAGATTATATTTTAAACTGACAATTTTCTTTCTAATTAGTGATACTTTCTTTTGTAATTAGTGATATTTTTTTTCATAGTAATGAGACTCCACTCCATAGGTGATGATATTTCACTCCATAAATAATGATACTCACATGTGAATTATGATACTTCACCACATAAATAATGATACTCACGTGTGAGTTAATGATACTTCACCCATAAATGATGATACTTGAGTTAATGATACTCCATTCATAATTAATGACATTTATCTATTCTCGATTTGATAATTAATGTTTAATCATCAATAATATCATATTATACTTCACTTCTGAGTTAATGTTACTTCATCCATAATTAATGATATTTCACAGACAGTTAATGATACTCACCAAATATATATCTAATGATACTTCACTTAATAGTTAATGATGTTTCGTCAAATTTATATCTAATAATATTTCGCTTTATAGTTAATGATACTTCACTTCACAGTTAGTGATACTTTACTAGTTTACTTTATACCTAATGATACTTCAGTGACTGCGTGTGGGGGCGTGTGTAAGACACGTGCCTGCGTGCGAAAATGGATTTTAGGACGGGCTTTGGGCGGGTTTGAATTTTATTTGATCCGTCTAACGTAAGTGATCCGTTAGACAGTCTTATACAAGCTTTTGTCAAAATATTATTGGTTGGTTTATTATTACTACAGTCTAATAAAGGCATTGATGAGAAACTACTAGACAAAAAACAAGAAAAGTCGAGGATAAAATTATTCAACTCTATTCTTTTAATATGTGTTCATAAAATTAAATTGATAGCTTCGACGTGTTTTTTATTTCTTTTTCTTTTTTATAATTTAAAAATCTAACTCAGGAGATATTGCGTCTAGACTTATTAAAAATTGCGTGAATATATGTTTCTAATCAATTTTAACTTGTAAAATTCTTTTCTAACCAAACACTGTCAACTATTCTTTTCTAACTAAACAAATTTTCAGTACCCATATTACCCTTAATAAATTGTGGGCCCGACTGACTAAATAATTAGAAACTGAATTATACACTCCCACAAACATTGTACACGGCTTTCATCCAAAGCAATATACACGGCCTCGTCAATATCAATTTATACACGGCCACATCTAAAGAAATATACACGGCTTTCCCCCAACAGTTATACACGGCCTCCTCCCAACTTTCCCCAAAAATTATACACGGCCTCCTCCCAAAAATTATATCTGGCTTTGCTCCCAAAATTGTACACGGCCCCTTCAAATGTGTACACAGCTCGGTTCAAATTCGTAGACGGCGAGGGAGACGGCGGCATCCTCGTGTTGAACTGAGCACGATAGAGAGGGCAACCAACGAACGGAGACGCTGTGCCGACGGTGTCGCCGCTGTGCAGATTCGGAAAAACGGATGAACACGTAAATTTTCTAATTTCTTATTAATTACGTTATTTTGTTCAATTAATTAGTGAATTGATGATGGTATTTGTATTGGGAATTTTGGACTGTGAATTGGGTTGGATTTTGTTGGACGATGTTATTGTTTAGCAAATCTGAAAGAAGGAAAAACTGGGTTTAGCACCGTGTACTACACGGTGAGACACGGTTACCGTGTACTACACGGTGGACTTTTTTTTTTTTTTTTTCCTTTTTGGTATGCATTTGGTATGTTTCTGTGTATGTAATTTTTTTGGTTTTGTATATGGTGAGACACGGTTACCGTGTACTACACCGTGTACAAATATTTTTTTGACCGTGTACAAACAAAATGTTGGTTGTGTACAAAAAAATGTTGGCCGTGTACAATTTCTCTTGGCCGTGTAGAAATTTTTTGGGCCGTGTACAAATTTTTTGGGCCAAAAATTTGGGCCGTCTACTTAAAAATAAAATCAATTTGCCCGTCTTTAATTTTTATCGTGTACAAATTTTTTTGACCGTGTATAAATTTTTCGACCGTGTATAAATTTTGCTCGACCGTGTATAAATTTTTTTGTATACATTTTCACCATGTATTCATTTTGACTGTGTATAATTTTTTTTTCTCAATATCGTGTACCTTCTTTATTTTTGGACCCACCGCATGACATCTTTGACTTTTCAAACATTTAGAAAGGGCAAATTAAACTTTTACGCATTTGTTTGGTTAGAAAAGAAGACTTCAAAATTCTTGATTAGAAAAGAATATTACAACTTCATTTTGGTTACTTTAAAATTTCTTCCTTAAAAATTTATAAGCACTAATTTTAAGAAATTATTATTGCTCTTATAAGTTAGAATATCCCTCATTGGCAGCCCATGCCATGTGCTATTTATCATTCTTAATCGTATAAAAAATTATTCTTCACTACCTTTTTTTTATTTTTTATTTTGCACGTCATCTGATAAGCAGATTGTATTATTAACATCGTCTACTCAAATATTTTTGCCAAACTTCGTTATAATTAATTTCATGTATAGACACGTCGCCTGGTACATGGAATGTCAACGCCAAATAAAAAAAATGGGAAAAGGGTCTCGCAGGCCCTGAACTTTTGGCGGGTCTCTCGCAGATCCCTCTACTTTTTTTTTGGCTCAATTGAGTCCCTGAACTTTTTTTTTTTCGGGTCTATTGGGCCCCTCCGCCAAGCCCCTCTTAACGGGGCCGTTAGTTCGACATAAAACGACATCGTTTTAGGTTTTATTCGAATAAAAAAAATTATAAATTCAATTTAAATTTCACCCTACCCATTTTAAAAATATCCTGACCCGATTCAAGATAAACCCGACCCGATTCTCCTCCTCCCCAATCTCTCTTCGGAATTCACCGGAGACGCAACCCTTGATTCAATTGCGGCTGTTCCTCACCATCTTCGGCCGCCTCATGTTCGGCCACCTCCAGATTCCCATTTTTTCCGGCGAAGATGTTGAAGTTTGGGGATTATTAGAGGTGAGGGCCCCATTTTAGCGAGAAAGGAGATGAGAGGGTGAGCTTGGAGCTGATAAAGAGAGGGAGGAAGCGGGAAGCTTATCTGATGAAAATCCAGCACCGAAGATGATAGGATGGGAGAAAGATGAGAATGGGGGCTGCGGCAGGTTGGAATTTGCGCCGGGCAAGGTCTGCATAGGCGGCAGGGGCCCAGACACATTGCCGCCGGAGATAGATGGATTTTTTGGAGCTGTGGAGTCCGGCGCTTGACTGGAGATAATGGGGATGGGAGATGAAGTTGCAGAGAGGCTGGGTGGGATGAGATCGCCTGCCGAAAAAGCCTGGAAGAGAGGGGGTGATCTGAAGGAGGCCGGCAGTTAGCAGAGCTCGCACCGGCGGAGGTGTGGAGATGAAGCGGGAGCTCTGGGGTGGTCACCGGAGGTTGACAGTCATGTAGGAAGGTCTTGCCGGCGCCGGTCAAGAGGGAGGGAGTCCCGTCGACTGTATCGGCTGTTTCAGTAGTGCGGGTCAGCGGCTGGAAAAAATGGAAATCTGGATATGTTCAAGTGCCTCGGCCTAATTGGGTCGGGTTTATATTGAATCGGGTCGGGGTATTTTTAAAATGGGTAGGGTGAAATTTAAATTGAATTTAAATTTTTTTTTTATTCGAATAAAACCTAAAACGACGTCGTTTTATGTCGAACTAACGGCCCCGTTAAGAGGGGCTTGACGGAGGGGCCCAATAGACCCGAAAAAAAAAAAGTTCAGGGGCTCAATTGAGCCAAAAAAAAGTATAAAGGCCTGCGTGGTCCCCACCAAAAAGTTCAGGGGCCTGCGAGACCCTTTCCCTATAAAAATAAAAGAGCTCAGACTATGTCTCATGGAATCCCTTGTCAACCATGTATTTTCCCCTGAAAATTAAGGTAGAATTTTATTTTTATTTTTTTATATTTTTGGCCAAGATCAATCTTAGAGCAAAGAGTTCTTAAATTCACTATATTCTTTCAATTTGTATCAATAATCATGAAATGTTCATATTCATCGTTAAAATTCGTTTTAAAACTAGTCATGGTCTCTGAATTATATATATTCACTGCATGTAGTGTTTCCATACCCATACATATAATTCACTTTCTATCTAAGATAATTAATGTTTGTGTACTCTCAATGAATCTTCAACGTACATTCAATAGTTAAAACAATAACAAAAATCTAAATTTGTACAGTTCGTATCACTACTCTCTCTCTCTATATATATACTATTTCACAAAGTCAAAATTGCATGTATGAAGATCATCATTCCATTGGATTGTGGATACACGATCATTAATCTGTGTATATATCAATGTGATTTACATGCAAATTAAAGCACAAATCGTAAATTATTGTTATATTTAATTAAGTCAACATATCATCAGATATATAACTAATTATTTCATCCAGAGCGCACCGTAGAATTTAAGTTGCGGGCTACAATTGTCATCCAAAAAATAGAAAAAAAATAAGAGGAAATTTGCATGATATTAAGATTGTTACATCTACTACTATATAAAAAGAGCCTTGTTTTATAAAATTTGATCTACCTAATATGTCCATATTATAACTCTAATTTAAGGGTATTAATGTAATATTATATGATATAATATAATATATTTATTTTAATATAATAATATACATATTAATTTCCATATATATATATAATACTATTTAAATATAATGATATAAACTAATCCTACTATAGAGAACCAACGATATAAAAAAATATTTAACAAACTTCTTGGAAAAAATGAAAATGGATTAAGAGTCATGAATGATAATTTCATGTTAGATTTTGTAATTAAGCATATCCATCTTTGATTCTTCTTATTTTTATTTCAATTTCGTCTAATCTAAATTAACTACGTCATTTGTTACATAAAAAAAAATTAATTTTTTATTTCATCTTTTTGAAGCCAAGATATTATATAATAATCATTACGAGTTTAAAATATATAAAATTTTCATTTTCCTAATGATTTTAATTTTTTCACCCTTTTCCCTTTTTTCATGCACAGTATTCGTTCGTTAAAAAATATAAATACAAACTCTAAAATAAAAGGAAATAAAAATTTAAAATAAACACAATATATTTAAAATAATCATTAAATTTAAAATTAAATAAAAAATAAAATGTAGCCTAGAATATAAAAAAATACTCTAAAAATTAAAAATTAACCTTCAAAATTTTGACAAGAAAAAATGAAAAGATTAAAATTAAATTATATTTGAAAACTAAAGGAAACGTAGACTATTAAAAAAATTAAGGATAATTATTAATCCAATATTTGAGAGATGGTTTATCTATCGATATAGAATCTGAAAGAAAGATTAAATCGATCCAAGGTTTGAAAAATCTAAAACTATCAATTTAAGGCACAAAAATTCAATGTTGTCAAAACTTCATATTTCAACCAAAGATGATGTGGCTATTAAATATCCACATAATTTTTATCATATATATTAAATTGGATAAAAAAAAACAAATTTACATTAATTATTATAATTTGAATCAATATAATCTATCTTTCAGGCACTATATAGATAGATAAATCATCTTTCGGATCTATGATTAATAATTCTCCAAAAAATAATTAAGTAATTTATATCTTTATCTATTCAAAAGTGTCTTAAATTTTACAATCTATAATCTTCAATTAAAAGAGTAAAAAAATAATATAATATATTATATAATTAATTATATATTATATTATATTATATTATATTACTTGTGAAAACAAATTATATTTGAAAACTAAAAAAACCCTAGACTATTAAAAAAATTAATATACTATATTAGTTTCCATATGTTCACGTTCTATTTAAGAACAAAAAAAAATGAAAAATTCTCCAACAACCTTCATTTTTCTTCTATTTCATCCGTGTCTTTTTTGCATCTTTCTTCCTAATGTATTTGGTGTGCATGCAAATGTTGTGTTCAACTTTAATGTGAGGAATGTCAGATTAGTTTCAAGAATTAACAAACTTCAATAAGCATCGGCAAAAAAATATTTTTAAAGACATGATCAATAGACAATGTCTGCATTTGTTGTGAGTGCTCATACTTGATCTTGAGCCATAGAGATTAAATGATCCAGCTGCTCTAGTCTATTTAGTGATCAAAGCCTGGGCTTGATGTAGATGAGCTTGTCTGATCCCCTTGCTTGGATCAATGGAACTTCGATAAACTTGGCATGGCTTGACTTCTTGCAAACAGATGAAGGTCGTTCTTACTATTATGTACAAGTCCTTTCTTTACTATATGATTCCTTTTCAGATACCGCAAGATTAAACTGCCATCTGGGGAAAAGAAACTGATAGACAAGAGATGCAGAGCAACAATAGGGGTAGTGTCGAACCCAGAGTATCAAACAAAGAAGCTAAGGAAGGTAGGGCAATCCTGATGTTGGGGGATAAGGCCGACGGTGAAAGGTGTGGCGATGAACCCCGTCGATCATCCCCATGGTGGTGGTGTAGGGAAGAGCAAGAGTAGTGGGAGTCACGGCCAATGTTCTCGGATGCCGTGGGGGAAGCCTACAAAGTCTGGATACAAAACTGCCCTGTTGTGGTATCGGGCCCGGCTGGGGGTTCACCGCTTGGTTTCCGACCTCGGCGGTTCTCTTCACTGCTGCTCAGGCAGCTAGGATAGCCTCAGACTTAAGATCTTGAAGATCTTGGAAGAGTTCTTCACAGGCTTTACTTCAAGGGAACAGATCTGCTCAGGGGCCAAAACAAACAGTTAGATTTTAGGTAAAACAAAGCAAATATAACTGAGATCTGCAGAACTGAACTAAAGAACACAAATGATAAAGGAAACAGAGATTTTGAAGGTGGGAAAATGTGTCTTGATGACACAAATAGGCTCAGATTTTCCTACGGACGGCGGCTATGGTGTTTCCGGTGACTGATCAGGCCCAGACCACAAGGGGATGGTGAAACGATAGGCTTAAAGCTCTCACAGACTCGCTCAACTCACAAGCTGCTCTGTCTTCTTAACTCACAGGCCAAACAGGAATCCACAGACAGGAATCCGGCCAGAGACACCGAGAAAACAGGCAGAGAGAACTCAGAGAAGAGGAATCAAATTAGGGTTAGAGTTTCTTGAGTGAGGCTTGAGAGAGAAAAGGGGAATGGCGCAACTTTTGTAGGCAGATTAGGGTTATAATTTAGGAAGATTAGGTTAAGTGATATATATGGGAGGTACCGGGTATCGGGTTAGGGTTTAGGCTTTCGGACTTTAGAGAGATGGACCAGAAATAAAATAATAAAGATGAGAAACAATTGGGCCAGAGACAGAAAAAAGCTATTTAGCCATTTTCAACATGTCCACCTTTAGCGCATTTGGTCTTTTCAGTTACCAAGGAGAACCCCTACCAGCTTTTGAGATTATCATCATCGCCTTATTTTTACTCTTTGCCTATCACACAGACAAGGAAAGAGAAGGAGGAATCAATGCTATACGCATTAATCCCAGTCTCAACACAAGAGACCAACCCAGTTACAGTAACAAGTCTCTAGTCAGATTTGACCTTCCTTGAACAAGTTATACCTAGCAAAGTACCATTAACAGGGAAATAACCAGAAAGAACAAATTGCCCTCATGGGCAGGTTAAATATCCAAGCACAATGCTTGGAATACTCTTCATCCCTCATAGTTCAACCCAAATCCATGTTCAAGGATTTCTTGTAGGCCATCAACTTTGCAACTGGAAGGGTTAAACTCTGAGGGGATCTTATCAAGCAGCACATCACCTTTTTCAACTATGTCTCTGATGAAGTGGAATCTTACATCAATGTGTTTTGTCCTGTCATGAAACACAGGGTTCTTGCATAATTGTATAGCAGATTGGCTATCAGAGTATAACAAAGGTTTATCATCAATGAATTTAATTTCAGACAAGACACCATGAAGCCAAATAGCTTCTTTCACAGCCTCTGTAGCAGAAATATATTTAGACTCAGTAGAGGACAAATCAACAATACTCTGCAGTTGAGATTTCCAGCTCATGCAAGCACCACAAAATGTAAACACATAAGATGTTGTTGATTTTCTCTGATCCATATCATTTGGATAATTAGAATCAACATATCCCACACATTTCACACCATCAGAAGACTTAGAGAAGATTAAACCACTAGATATAGTGGATTTCAAACATCTTAGCAACCATTTCAAAGCCTCCAAATGAGGCAGCCCTGGATTAGCCATGTATCTATTCAAACATGAGACATCATAAGCAATATCAGGTCTTGTGCTAATCATTAAGTACATTACAGACCCTATAGCATTAGCATAAGGAACATCTTGCATTTAATTAATTTCAGACTCATTCTTGGGAGATTGTTCCTTACTTAGCAAAAAATGGGATTCAAGAGGCACAGAGACAGGTTTACAACTTTCTATATTATATTTTTTCAGAACTTGTTCAACATATGCAGTTTGATGTAGCACAATAGTGTGTTTGTTCCTATCTCTGTCAATATTCATGCCAAGAATTTTCCTAGCATCTCCAAGGTCTTTCATGTCAAAATTAGCATACAAACAGGTCTGAACATGATTCACAGTTTTCATGCAGGGGCTAATCAAAAGCATGTCATCCACATAGAGAAGAAGGAACATAGGCACTTTGGATTGCATATAGTATAAACAATGATCAAATTTTCTTCTTGTAAAATTCATACTTTGCATGCATTTGTCAAATTTAATATTCCATTACCTTAGTGATTGTTTCAGACCATAGAGGGACTTTTTTTAGCAAGCAGACATGATTAGGATGGGATTTATCAATGAAGCCCTCAGGCTGATGCATGTATATGTTATTCTCAAGTTCACCATGCAAAAAAGCTGTTGTAACATCCATCTGCTTAAGTTCTCAATCAAAGTGAGCAGTTAAGGCAAGCATGATTCTTACAGTTGTGAATTTTACCACATGAGCAAATATTTCATTGTAGTCTATGCCCTCTTTTTGAGTGAAGCCCTTTGCTACAAGTCTAGCTTTATATTTGACATTATCAATTTCTTGCTTAATTTTATACAACCATTTGCATTCAACAATAGAACAATTTCCAGGTTTTTCAACAAGCACCCATGTATTGTTATCATGCAATGATTTTATTTCACATTTCATAGCTTCAACCCATTTGTCAGATTCATGAGAGCTAACAACTTCTTTATATGTCTTAGGTTCAAATTTGTCAACATTACTGAAAACATTAAAGGCATATAAAGACAAGTTATAATCATCATATCTTGTAGGCAATCTAACATTTCTTCTAGGTCTATCCCTAGCTAGTTGATAATTTTCTAAGTTCACAAGTTTAGACTCATGTTCAGAATTATTCTCAGGTTTAGTTTCAGAATTAGAGCTTGTATCAGTTCCATACACATTCATGTTATCAGAGGATTCATTTTCAGATTCATTATTGGAGGCAAAATCATTAGCATCAATATAATCAATCACAGGATCATTCATATTATCAATATCATGATTCTGCACAACAAGCTCAGGAGATATAGGGTTGGGAGCATCCACCTTAGAAGCAGCAGGAGTAAACAAGAAATCAGGCAAATTCTCCACCTCACTTGGAGCATCAGAAAGTGAGGATTCATGTAAACAAGGGAAATCAAGTTCATTCTACTTATACAAGTTTTAAACTCAGGCACATCTTTATCCCAAAGTCTGTAGTCCTTAACCCATTCAGGATATCCAAAGAATATGCATTTTCTTACCCTAGGTTCAATCTTACTTAATTTCTGATGAACATAAGCAGAATAGCCAAAGACTCTCATATTAGACAGACAAACAGGTTTATTCCAAAACACAGATTCAGGTAATTTTCTCAGCAAGGGAACAAAGGGAGATCTATTAATCAAATAGCATGCAGTCATCAAAGCTTCCCCTCAGAATTGCTTATCAAGAACTGAACCAGCTAGCAGACTCCTAAGTCTCTCAAGGAGAGTTCTATTCATCCTTTCTGCAACCCCATTTTGTTGAGGATTATATGGCACAAATTTATGTCTTTTTATACCCCTGTCAGAGCACCAATTATCCATAGCAAGATTATAGAATTCAAGACCATTGTCTGTTCTTAAACATTTAATGTTTTTCTTAGTTTGATTTTGAATTTCAACAGCCCATTTTGAAATTTTTTGAAAAACTTCAGATTTATTTTTCATAAGAAAGACCCAAGTTTTTTTGGAAAAATCATCAATCACAGACAAGAAGAAAACA
This sequence comes from Perilla frutescens, assembly GCA_026008535.1. Classification (NCBI taxonomy): domain Eukaryota; kingdom Viridiplantae; phylum Streptophyta; class Magnoliopsida; order Lamiales; family Lamiaceae; genus Perilla; species Perilla frutescens. Next base: position 42,775,026 of record BRKX01000010.1, on the reverse strand, counting down.
TTTCCATCATGTGTGGGCTCTTTATCAGGGCCCCAGACATCAGCATGAAGGTATTCAAGAATTTCAGTGCTTACATGCTTTATAGGATAAGGGACAGAAGCAGGAAAAGGCAGTTTATGTTGTTTTCCCATCAGACAAGGTTCACAAAATGGCATGCTTGTCACTTTATCATTTTTAAATGCACCATCTTTATTCAATATATCAAGTCCCTTGTTACTCATATGCCCTAGTATAGCATGCCAAAGAGCAGTCTTATCATCATGCACAACATTAGCAACAAGAATAGGCACAGAGACAGCTTGCACAGCATATAAGTCACCCTTTCTGTGAGCATTGAAGTAAAGCATGAAGTCTTTTTAAAATTTGAATCTCAAGTAGTTCACAGAACCATCAAACATTTTGTTAGCCATTTTAGACACAGATAGTAAGCTAAATTTCAGTTTAGGCACATATCTGACATCATTCAGTGTGAGCATGCTTCCATTCTCAAATTTCAAACATATATCTCATTTCCCAATAATTTCACAGTGTTTACCATCAGCCAATGCAACATGACCAGAATTCAAATAATGCAAGTTGTGAAACATGTGCTTGTAAGGGGTGACATGAAATGTGCATCCAGAGTCAATTAATCATTCATTTTCATGCACATTTTTAGAGACAGCATTGGTGTAATTAATGAATTGAAAATCATATGCAGTATGAACCATGTAAATGTCATCTCCTTCATGATAATCATAATTCACACCTCCTTCATACACATTATTAGCTTGATGATCATAATGCACAACATTATTAGCATGATTGTTCATAAATCCTTTATTTCTTTTAGGTTGCTTGCACCTATTTGAAAAATGGCCAGGTTTCCCACATTTCCAACAGGTTTTCCTAGGTTTTTGATCAAAATCCTGATTTTGATTATGTTGAGCAAAGTTCTAATTTTGATTCCTAGCAGCATTCTGGGCTTGGTTCTGATTTTTCTCTAGTTCCATTTCCCTTCTATGTCTTTCAGCAGCTAGGACACTAGGATTCTCTGGACTATAGCCAATGTAAGGTCTTCTATTATTATTTCTATTGGCATATAGAATTTCATTTTGCAAAGGCTTAGATTTCATCTTTTTAATTTCATTTTCTTTAGCTTTCAGGCCAGTCACAATCATATCACATGTAACTTTGGAACCACCATATTTCAGAGCAGATTTAACTTCAAAAAATGACTCAGGAATAGCACCAAGCAAAATTTTGGGAGCATATTTTTCAAGGGTATGATCACGAGCCAATTTTAAGTCCTGAAGCAATTTATTGAATTCTTCCATATTTGTGTCAATATCTTTAGAAGCATCCATTTGATAGGTCATAATTTGATTTTGCAAGGAATAAGCAGACTCTTCAGAGGTTGCAGTAAATAAAGAAGTCAAATTATCCCATAATTCTTTTGCACAACGATGATGAGACACTTTTCTGACCACAGAACTGTTGAAATTTAACAAAATAGTGGCCCTAGCACTAGTATTTATCTCTTGCAATTTCTCATCCTTTTCAAATTCATTAGTCTTTTGGAAAATAGCTTGTTGGATTTTTTTCTTTAGTCAAAATACATTCAATCTTGGTTTTCGAGTCTCCAAAATCATCTTTTCCATTAAAAAGAGCCATATTCGGATTATTCATGGTTAAGACCGGCACAGAAACGGCAGAACACCAAGAATCCACCTCAAACAACATAGAGACACAGCAGGAAAAACACATAATCACTCAGAAGGACAAAGAAGCCATCAGAAACAGGAGAAAGCCTCCACAAACGCTGAATCAAGTGCACCCGGGGGATAAAGTGCTGAGGCTAGCCCGGTTCTTAGCACAGATTGATCTGTGGAGCAAGGAGTCACTTAGGACAACCCCAAAACTTGATTTCAGACAATAATAACTGTCTCAAATCTTAGAGACAGTTCACAGAAACTCTAAAACCGCAGAGTTTCACACAAAATACCAACAAGATCAAGAAGATCACACAAAAAACAGGAATCAAGCAGCAAGATCAGGCAACAGACAGCCACAAGACCCCAAAAAATAAGAAAACACTCAGGAGGACCCTTAACTAGGTCCTTCTTCCTAGGTAACTCGCACGAGGAGACCCACAAGGTAATCCAGACGAACTGGGGCAAGTTCTAGTATTATTAAAATAGCAGACTCTTCCTGCCAAAAAGAAAAATAATAGGTTATTATTAAATAACCTATTACACTATTTGTGTTGCACTTCGTGTTACACTTTCAAATAACGTGTTTTTTTGTATTATTTTTTATTCATTTTTTTTGTGATTTAGTTTAATTTTATGATTGTCTTTAGGGTTCACCCCATCCAATTAGAGTTTATAATTATTTTTTAATATTGAATTTTTGATTTTCAATTAATAATTCATTATTATGATTGATTTTTTTTCAAAATTATATTTTATAATTTTTTAATTCATTTTTTGTTGATAAATGTTGTCTATGATTATTTATATTATAATTAATTTTATTTTATAATAAACATTATGAAAATCATAAATTTGATAATGAAACGCGGAGTGAAACATGAAAAAATGTAAAATTAATCAACCTAACGTTTTCTATACATCATGCACTTTTTACGGCTGATCATTAGCATGTAACTTAAGACAAATTACAAATGCATGAACTAATTATTAATTAAAGTGGATACGGCTGATCATTAGCATGTAACTTAAGATAAATTACAAATGCATGAACTAATTATTAATTAAAGTGGATAATATTCTTTGTTTCCCATTATTTCATATATTCAAACAATTAAAGTAAAAAAATAAAAATAAAAATCGAACAGTATATAAGTAGGTTCTCTTTTTCTTTTCTTTTTTAGTTGAAGGACCACGAAGCATTGACTCTCGAACCCAAAATGTTTTCATTTTATAGAGGGAAGGTCGCTACCGTTTAATAAGGTGTCACCAAAGGAACAACAGCACACGAGCTTTAATTTTGATTCTTTCTTACATTGCAAAATTATAAAATAATACCTCCGCCGTCTCATAATTATAGTTTCTTATTTTTTTTTGAGCAAAATTTTTAAAGCCATTTTGACTTAGTAAATCATGTAAATAATCACTTTTTTAAAAAATAATGTATCTAGCTATTATGAAAAAAAAGGTACTATAATACCCTTACTTTCATATTTAATATTAAGAAATATTATATATACATATATATATATATATATAATATTCATATATCAATAAGATTTAGGGAAAAAAGATCTGATTCTCTCTCTCTTCAATCTATAACCATCGTTCTCTCACTCACTCGCCTCTCTCCTTTTCAAATGATGTTTTATCATTCCCAACAAAACTACCATTAGCGAAGGTCAGAAGCTATGATTTTTGAAGATTATCACGATTTTTCATCTCTATAATCAACGTTGCAGCGATAAATTATCTCATGCAAATTAAGTCAAATATTAGGGATTCCTTCGCGTTGCAGCGAGTTAAGCGATTTTAAGAAGTTCTGTTGACATCGTCTGTGTTGTTTTTTGCATCAATAAGATATGATTTTTATGTATCTGTACTATATTTTTATTGATCTAGATATTAAGTTTTTGTTTGGAAGTGGCGGAAGAATTGAATGTTCTTTGGAGCATGAATCGATTTCTTTCGGCACACGAGTATTGGAGTAGAATCGTGCACCAATTTATTTGTAACGTGTGGAATATCCATTTTTTACTATTGCATGATTACACGAATTAGCAGAATAATGAACCCATGTGTATCTATGAATTTTTGAAGTAGTGCACGAATACATGAATAAATATACTAATGCAGTCGTGTTTCAAGTTAATATTTGAATTCTACACGAGTACACGAATGAGCATATGCGTGTTCTCGTGTATTGAACTGTTATATTGAACTATTCGTGTATTCGTGTAGCGTTTGAATATTTAACCAATGCACGATAACATGAGTTAAATTACTCGTGTCATAGCACTCGTGTACTCGTGTCGCATTATAATTTCGATTTAAACACCAGTATATAATTTTTCTACTCGTGTAAGAATCTTATTTATAGGCGTTGCTATAACATGTCATTTATTATTTATAATTTGGTGATTGTAGATGAGCCGAACACATATTATTGTTGTTCATGGAGATGTTTGGAATCAAGTTGGAGACAAATATGAGAATGAGGGGCAAGAATCTGATTAAATATATTAGATTATTCTGAATCTGATTTTGTTTTTAAATATATTAGGATATTTTTATTTTAGGAAATAATAATGTTTAAAATACATTACATTCAAAAATTATTTATATGGAAGTAAGGGTATTGATGTATATTTATATCCTAAAAGGCTAGATACATTATTTTTTTAAAAACTGCTATTTACATTATTTACTAAGTGATAATGGCTATTTACCCCTATTAACACTTCTTTTTCATCCGTCTCAAAATAATAGTTCACTTTTCTTATAAATATATTGTAGCGTGCCGAACCTGGAGGTCCGATGCGCTAACGAAAATACACACGAGAAAAAAAAATCAAATAAATTTTTCACAAACCAACATAAATCATTTTCTCAAATTATAAAAATTCAGACAGAACTTTGTTTAGAATATTAATAAATTCCACGCTCATAGATATTTACCATTCAACAACCAAACATATACAAAAAGACTTTTCAACCAACCTATCATTTCAAAATACGACCTTTCAAAAAACCAATTAAAGAATGTTCAATCATGATTAGTCAAAAATTCATCAGTCAACATTCAAAATATGCCAACAAGGCCAAGACGCTCACACGCGTCCATAAAACATTTAAATAATCCAAAAAATACAACGAAAACATACATAATCATATTTGTTGACCACGGCTAAACATATTCGATATTTCAAAAACTAAAATATGGTCGACCATACATGATGTCCCCACTAGTCCATGTCTGCCACCTGTCATCATCAATTATCTGAAAATATTTTTAAATAATGGGGATGAGTGCCAAAAAAATACTCCGTGGGAATACTCATACATTCGTCCAATAATTTACAATAAATAAATCAGTAAATCTTCATTTGATATATCATAAATCATACGCTCAATAAACATAATGGAGACCGACAATAATGTGAGCACATATAAACTATAACATATTCATAACATGAACATATTCATAAGTAATTGCACCGGAGTGCCATATTCGAAATCCTCATATGAGTCGTATCAATCCACATTGAGCAACATTAGCATAAATCATCTTCTACTCGTCCTAATTGTGCCGTAAGTTAAGACTTATACATAAGAACTATGTCTTAATAGCATAATAATGTTCTAAACATATACTATAATGTAATTTAAGGATCTATGGAACAAGTCCCTAAAATAAAAACGTAACCTAACGTCGCTTAATGGTCGAACAGGTGATCCTAGCTTAAAAATATACTGGGGTCCTCGATCGTGCAAAAATGTCTTATATGCATGGAGAAAAATTATAATACTTAATATATGAGTTAAAAAATCATATAATAATATGGAAATATTAATTTAATATATATCATATACTTAATTTGGAATTTAATCTAAATTAAACAAAATAAACTAAATAAAAAAATAAGTTGATAATAATAATAATATAATTTTGTAGCGAAGAGGACTTGAACACTTGACCAATAACATAAATAAAATAATAAGCACTTAATCAATTAGCTAGAACAATTTATGCAATATTAGTTAAGTCATTTTCATTAATTACACTAAAAAATGCTTAAATAAAAAGGGAGTTATAAAATATATCAACCAGATTTGAACTTTGACCTCTAGCATAAAAACTAAATTGTCACCATTAGGCTAACATCATTTACAAAAATTAATCATCTAATGTATTCGTTTATCTCAATCGGATAATAATTGGGCCATAAATAATTAAAATCATAATTGTGTTAGAAAACTCATCATTTGAGCCTTTTAATAAAATTGACTCAACTTAAACATTTAGGCTTTAGAAAAATTCATTAGACCTCTATAGGTGGATTTAGTGTGTTACATATATGTATTAAAATTTCATTTTTCTGAATGTCTAACCTTATTAATATTCTTTCAAATTAATATTATTTTTTCTTTTGAATCAATAAATACGGGTATATTAGAAAAAAATGTATATAAATTTAATTTTACAAATAAATTAATTGCATTTTCATAAAAATGGAAGCAGGACTATATTTTTAGGACGGATCAGCTAGAATTTCTTATGGGCCCAATTTGCCCAAGACCGCCAACCCAGCATTAGTGAATTTTTTCTATATATTATTATAATATAGTATTAGTATTTCTCCCGTGCGATGCACAGAACATTCGATGTTTATAATATTATAAGTATGTAACCGATAAATTGAACAATATACAATAATAGGGATATAGATGGTATACAATAATTTAAATTTTTTATTTTCATGATATAATAAATATGAATAATAGTAATCTATTAACATTGTTAAATATTTCTTGGTATGAGTATCCTAAAATCTATTTTAGTTTAATTACAATATTCGCTGTATTTCTATTTATGTACATTTCTATTTCCTTTATTTACTTCATCGAAGTTCAAAATCAAGAATATAGTATATCATCAAAATGTAAAAAAAGAAAGATGAAAAATCTCAAACAGATGAAATAAATTAAAAGTAAATAAAATTCGAAATTAAACCATTCATTTAATATAATTTACAATTACGCAATTAAAGTTCACCAGCAAACCTAATCCTAATAACTAATACTAATCATTCTTAATTAAGCCATCTGATTAACATTTATTCTATCAAGTTTTTTTGTTAATACAATTTGTTTTTATTATTTTTCTACAATAAATGACCAATAATAACCCTTATTATAAATTAAGAAAATTATTGTATCTAAAAAATTATTCAATAAACGAAAAACTAATTTTGTTCACAAATATTTGAAATAGAACAATGACAAATTTATCAAATAAATCAAATTTGTTATCTGCAATATTTATTATAATTTATAATATATAAAAAAAGTAAAAAATAAAATTAAAAGGTAAAAGAAGTTTCATATAAATAAAATAAATTTACGTGACATCACATGCCTATCATAAAAAAAAAAATATATTAATTAATTTTAAGTAATAACTAATAAATTGGATAACAGTGCAAATTTGAATTATGAAATAATGTAATGCGAATGAGATTTTTTTTAATTTTTTTTAACCAGTATGTACATAATTTTCTTGTATTTCATGAACCAAAAAAATGATTTTGTTCAAATATTTCGATAACAGCAGTTAAAATTGAAATACTTATGTGCATTTGATAAATAATGAAATAATATTTTTTCGATATATTTTGAATAATTATATGACTATTTATTGTATTAATTAAAAAAATAACATTTCTACCATCTAGACAAACGTATGAATGAATAAACACATGTTAATTATAGTAGCGCATAATTAGCATTAATTATAAAAAAAATTAAATAACTTATTAAATGAATGTATTATTAATTGTCTAAAATATCCTTGTATATGAGTGGGAAAAAATGAGTTGTGAAAGTGTGTTATTATATATTAATTAATTTTAAGTAATAACTAATAAATTAGATAACAGTGCAAGTTTGAATTATGAAATAATGTAATGCGAATGAGATTTTTTTTAATTTTTTTAACCAATATATACATAATTTTCTTGTATATGAACCAAAAAAATGATCTCGTTCAAATATTTCGATAACAGCAGTTAAAATTGAAATACTTATGTGCATTTGATAAATTATGAAATAATATTTTTTCGATATATTTTGAATAATTATATGACTATTTATTGTATTAATTAAAAAATAACATTTCTACCATCCAGACAAACATATGAATGAATAAACACATGTTAATTATTGTAATACCCCGTAAATTAATTACTGTTTAATTGCAGTAAATTGTTGCAATTACTATTTAGTATAGTAATTTCTAGTCAGATTAGGGTCGAAAGTATCCGTTAAGTTCCATGGAATTTAATATCAATTAATTCACATAGGTGAATTAATTATTTCAGTTAGGGTTCAATTCTCTTTTTAGTTATGGAAAGCCGAAATTGTAATTTCAGATAAATTCAATTCCTATTCTTTAAAATTACGGTGTGTGTTTATCGTGAATTAGATATTTCGATAAATATTTTTAGGACTAGGAGAATCAGATATTTTCCAGTCATTAGTGTTTAAAGTCAGATAATTTAAACAGGATTATTTAAAATCCGAGAGAATTAGATATTCTATAGATCGGATGTTTTGATGAAAACCAGCATTTCGAAGTGGTATTTTAAAACCAAATAATTTTAGATAATTTATTATTTTAAAGTAAGTAAATTATTTTTTAGCAATATTGGTTTAAGTTCGGGATTTTTTTTCCGAAGACGGAAAATATGTCACGACCCCAAAATTAATATTTGATTAATATGAAGTGTGACTGGCACGACTCGATCCCAAAGAAGGATGGATCAAGGTGCGAACCGGAATTAATTAAATAAAGGAACGAACTACTGTATTTCAGGAACGATATTTGCTGTGAACTCAAATTCTGGACTGATTTCAAGTACTCACAAGGGACAGAATAATAATAATAGTACTTAATTGATTATCGAGGTATTGGACCCGTCCAAAATCAAAAGCTGAAATATTAGACTTATTATATAGCTGAGTTGCGGAAGCAAAAGAAAGATATTCAAAATTACAAGACCATCTGAGCCTTGTACAAAAGGAACTCCACTCTCAGCACTTCTCCCTTCAACACCAGCTCAACCTGCACATTTAAAAACAAACATGCAGGGCTGAGTACAAGGGTACTCAGTGAACGAATTGCCAAAAATATCATAATATATCTGATATTATGAACGTTTGTTAAAAACTGGTTTTATTATCATGCATCCGAGTAAACATAGGGGTTTTATCTGAAAAGGCCCTATGTTTTACTAAATCATTTTCTATTTTTGAGCGCTCTTTTCTGTTGTATGATCATCCATATCCAAACTGAATGCCGAGGAATAGCTCCGCTTAAGCCTTTTCCAAGGACGTCGAGGAATAGCTCCGCTAAAGCCTTTTCCACGAATACATATCTGATCTAAACTCCGAGGAATAGCTCCGCTCAGCCTTTTCCACGGACGTTTAGCATCGTCGATGTCTTAGTCAGGAATAGATCCGCTCAGCCTTTCCCTCTTCCTAATATCACCGACCCAAGTGTACACTAACCTCGGTTAACATGCTAAATTAGCACGAGGCCCGATCGATTTAAGAGTTAGGAAGCCCCTTGCGAGCTAACTAAATACAGATAAGGATATCATACAAAACAAAACATTTTATGCATGACAATAATTTATTTGCATCAGAAATAAATAACTTTAGGTGAGTAAAAACTCTAATCATTATTTGGACTAAGAGTCCGTTGAAAAAAAAGCCCACCTTTCACCAAGGTTTTAACACTTGAACTGCAGCAAAAGTTCCTTCTCGTACTTTATCTTGCACTGGACAGCTCGCCTTCATAGAGTTAACATAAATATGAGTACGTTGAACAAAATACGTTGTTTGGACTCAACATGAAATTGAGGGCCTATTAGGGTCTAGTATCCGTTCTAAATTTTCTCTTACTTAAGGGTTAATCTCAACCCTAGTTCTTAACCATCTAAATACATAGATCGACATCATTTAAGGTATTAAAAATACCTCAACATCCATCGCAAGTTGATTCTAAAAACAAGATCAACATTAAGCTTAGATTTAACAACATTCTGCACAACGATAAACTTTGCAGAATTTTCTGTTTTGACTCGCTAGGGTACAGGGGACAAGCCATACACCGTTGGAAAGCCACGGAAGTCTAGTTTACGGAAAAATTTACGGCGACTCAAGATGATAACTAACGAAAAAGTTATGACCAATTTACTAGAAGGTGGCAGAACTGCCAGAATTTCTGAAAACAAACTCATTACCTGACTTTGAAGATTTTTCACGATCGATTCTGGAAGAATTACGGATTGAGACCTATACCATTGGAAAGCCACTTAAGTCTAGTTTCCGGCAAAATTTACGGTGTCTTAATCCGACGTAAAACGAGGGAGTTATGCCTGTTTTACCGAAGGGTGGCGAGACTGTGCGGGCATCGACCAGCGCTCGCTGGCATCCAGCGCCTGCTCGCTCGGTCGCTGGCCAAGTCTCCTAGCCCGGCACTCGCTCACCTTTGAGCCCAGCGATCGCTAGCCACCAGCCGGCGCTGGGTTCACTCACAAAACCTCAATCTCAGTGTTTGCTCGCACGAACGACCGCTCACTTCGTCGACACTCGAGGCCCAGCGCACGCTCGCACGAACGACCGCTCGTCGAGAGACAAACCACAAGATCCCAGCGGTCGCTCACTCCCAGCGTGCGTTGGATCGACAACTTACGAGAATGACAATAGATACACAACCATGAAAGCTCGATACTCAAGCTTTCATCTCAAAACAGACCCCAAGAATGAAGCTAAAATCATGCTATAACTTATAATACAACTCATTTCTACCATCTAACATGCTTCAAAATATCAAGACACAACAACATGCTATCTTTAACAAGCTTTTACAACACAAACATATATATATATATATTTTACGCAAAACTGGAAACATATATCTATATAACTTCTAGTTTTTGAAATACCTCTCAAACAATAATGGAGTGAAGATGGAAGGAGCTTGAAGGAGATGGAAAGATGGAAACGAAGCTTCCAACGACGACGCCGGAAATGAAATGGTGAAGAGCGGTTGCAACAAGATGGAGTTCTCCTCAACAATGGCTACAACCTCTTGCTTCTCTCTCACTCTCTCTCTCCCTCTCTCTTAAAGAAGATGGAAGAAGAAGATGGCGTGGTGCTAGAGTTGATCTTTCTCTTTCTTTCGATAATTCGTGTGAAATGGAGATGAAAAGATGAAATGGAGATGAAGTAGAAGAAGTTGGGTGTTGTTTCCTCCCCTTCTCTCTTGCTAGTTTTGGGAAAAAAAAAACAAAATGAATGGAAGATGATGAGGGTGGTGAAGAAATGGAACACTCTAGCTCTCTCTCTCTCTATGTAATATAATACATTTCTAACTTGTCATTTTTTTTTTTTGGGAAAAAGTGACGGAAAGCATGGGAGAGGTGAGGGGGAAAGCATGGGAGAGGTATGGCCTCCCATGTCTTGGGAGTTGACCAAGAAATACCCGCTTAAAATATCAGTTATTCAGTTATCGTGATATTTTTTGTCTCCGAAAAAATCCTGAACTTACCCGAGCTTGATGAAATAAATCACTTATTTGAAAATAATAATTTATTTGAAATTATTAATTTTTAAAACACTGCTTTAAAATACTGGTTTTAATTCCTCAACAATTAAAACATCCGAACTAGAGAATATCTAATTCTCTCGGATTTTAAATCACCCTGTTTAAATTATCTGAATTTAAACACTAATGACTGGAGAATATCTGATTCTCCTAGTCCTAAAAATATATATCAGAATATCTAATTCACGATAAATACACACCGCAAATTTAAAAGAATAGGAATTGAATTTATCTGAAATTACAATTTCGGCTTTCCATAAAGAAAAAGAGGATCAAACCCTAACTGAAATAATTAATTCACCTATGGGAATTAATTGATCTTGAATTTCATGGAACTTAACGGATACTTTCGATCCTAATCTGACTGGAAATTACTATACTAAATAGTAATTGCAACAGTTTACTGCAATTAAGTAGTAATTATTTTACGTGGTATTACAAAATATCACGATAGTCGAGCAATCGGTATTTGAACCGGTTAGTTGATTAGTCAACCCAATGCATGCTTTTTCCCTCACCTTACTCCATGCCCCACGTTTCTTTTTTCCTTTCTCCCCCCCAAAAGATAAGCCATACTACACAGTGATTTTGGCAGATGAGGGACCCGAGCTATATATCAAGGATCCACCTGTTCATTTCATTCTCCACACCAAAAGTTGAGAGAGAAAAAGGCAAAGCAGCCTCACCTCATCATCTTCCATACCCCTCTTCATTTCATCTTCTTCACCAAGTTTTCGAGAGAACGAGAGAGATGAAATAGCAGCCAACTTCTTCTACATCATCTCCACTCCATCTTTTCATCTCCAGTTCTTGGGCACATTTTCGAGAGAGAGAGAGAGAGAGAGAGAGAGAGAGAGAGAGAAAGAGAGCAACAAGAACAACCATCGCCATTTTTGGTTTTCAAAGGAAGAGAGAAGAAGAGAGAAGTTGCAGTCACTTGTTCCAGCCTTCTTCGTCCATCGTCAACCCCATACAAGCTCCTTCATCTTCACTCCATTGTTGTTTTGAAAGGTATTTTCAAAAATCATGAGCTATATAAACATATATTTTCAGATCTAAGCTTAAGAAGCATGTGTGGATTTTTGGTGTTTTAAATGACGTTAATGTTAGAAAATTAGTTGGTTATGTGCAAACATGTGTAGTCCAGTTTGAGATGTTTTGAGGTGATGAAAGCTTGGTATTTGAACTGAAACTCATCAGTTCGGCTAACGAACTGATGAAGTGAATCAGTTCCGGACTGAAACTCATTAGTTCGGCTTACGAACTGATAAAGTGAATCAGTTCCGGACTGAAACTCATCAGTTCAGCTAACGAACTGATGAAGTGAATCAGTTTCGGACTGAAACTCATCAGTTCGTTCGGTTAACGAACTGATGAAGTGAATCAGTTCCGGACTGAAACACATCAGTTCAGTTAACAAACTAATGAAGTGAATCAGTTCCAGACTGAAGCTCATCAGTTCAGTTAACTAATTGATGAGGTTAATCAGTCGACTGATTCGGAGTTTGTTTGGAGTTCGCGCAGACGGCGCGCTGCGCAGTTCTGTTCGGCAGTTTCGCCACCCTTCAGTAAAATGAGCATAACTCCCTCGTTAGACATCATATTGAGTCACCGTAAATTTTTCCGAAAACTAAACTTAAGTGGCTTTCCAATAGTATATGTCTCATTTTCTAATTCGTTCTGAGTAAATTATGAAAAATTGTCAAAGTCAGGGCATATGTTTTCTTTAAGATATTCTGGCAGTTCTGCCACCTTCTAATCAATCGGTCATAACTTTTTCGTTAGTTATCATCTGGATTCACCGTCAATTTTTACAGAAACTAGACTTCTGTGGCTTTCCAATGGTGTATGGATTGTCTCCTACACCGTAGCGAGTCAGAACAGAAAATTTTACAAACATAGACGTTGTGCATAAAATTGTTTAATCTTTGAGCTTAGTGTTGACTTTGTTCCTAGAATCTAGTTGTGATGATGTTAAGGTATTTTTGATACCTTAAATGATGTCGATGAATGTCTTTATATGGTTTTGAACTAGGGTCGATATTAACCCTTAAGCTAAGAAAAATCTAGAACGGATACTAGACCTTAATAGGCCTTCGTGTCGTGTTGAGTCATGTCTATTTTAGGATCAACATACTAAGTATATTTTTATATATTGAAGGCTAGCAGATCCGCAAGGGATAAGACCTGTGAAGAATTAGCAGTTGCCGTTTAAAACATCGGTGAAAGGTGGGCTTTCTTTTCAACGGACTCTTAGTCCAAATAATGATTTGAGTTTTCACTCACCCGCAGTTAATTCTTCTGATGCAAATAAATTATTGTCATGCATAAAATATTTTGTTTTGTATGATATCCTTATCCGTATTTAGTTAGCTTGCAAGGGGCTTTCTAACTCTTAAATCGATCGGGCCTTGTGCTAACTCAGCGTGTTAACCGAGGTTAGTGTACACTTGGGTCGGTGATATTAGGAAGAGGGAAAGGCTGAGCGGAGCTATTCCTAACTAAGACATCGACGATGCTAAATGTTCATGGAAAAGGCTGAGCGGAGCTATTCTTCAGCATTTAGTTATGTTAATCGTTCGAGGAAAAAGGGATAAGCGGAGCTATTCCCTGACTTTCGTGGAAAAGGCTGAGCGGAGCTATTCCTCGACTTTCAGTGGGATATGGATGATCATACAATAGAAAAGAACACTCAAAAACAGAAAGTGATTTAGTAAAAGATAGGGCCTTTTTAGATAAAACCCCTGTGTGTTTACTCAAATGCATGACAAGAAAATCAGTGTTCAATTCAGTAAATATTTTTGACATTGTGTTCACTGAGTACCCTTGTACTCAGCCCTGCATGTTTGTTTTTAAATGTGCAGGTTGAGCTAGTGTGAAAGGGAGAAGTGCTGAGAGTGGAGTTCTTTTTGGTACAAGGCTCGGATGACCTTGTATTATTATTATTATCATTATTATTATTGTCTTTTTTTTACTTCCGCAACTCAGCTATATAACAAGTCTAATATTTTAACTTGTGATTTTGGACAAGTCCAATACCTTGATAATCAATTAAGTACTACTATTATTCTGTCCCTTATGAGTACTTGAAATCAGTCCAGAATTGGAGTTCACGGCAAATATCGTTCCTGAAATATAGTAGTTCCTTCCTTTATTTAATTACTTCCGGTTCGCGCCTTGATCCATCCTTCATTAGGATCGAATCGTGCCAGTCACACTTCATATTAATCAGATATTAATGTGGGGTCGTGATAGAGTGGTATCAGAGCGTTTTTTCTCTGAGCTCTAAGTTCTTTTAGTCAAGTCTAAGATTATTCCTTAGACTATTCAGTGATCAGTTAACAACTCTCAGCACTCCCTCACATCAGTCTCAACTAAAGAAAGAAAGGTATGTGATTATCAAAATTACAGTATTCAAGCAGGCCATTCAGATAATGGCAAGATTTTGAAAATCTTTCAGTTCAGGCCATTCAGATAATGGTGAGATTTTGAAAAAAATCTTTCAGTTCAGGCTATTCAGACAATAGCAAAGTTATAAAAATTTTCAGTTAAGCCATTTAGATAAATGGTGGGATTTTTATAAAAGTATTCAGATTAGGCCATCCAGATGTTGGCAAAATTTTCAGTAAGACCATTCAGATAATGGCATGGTAAGACTAATCAGATATTGGTAAAAGTTTTAAGACCAATTAGATATTTGCAAAAGTTTTGTATCAGAAAAAGTTTTGAAATCCCTTTTATGTCTAAAAAGAATTTCAATGATTTTTATTTGTTGAAGCAAGCTCATATTGTAACAGTTAAGCAGGCACCCGAGGTTGCCAGATGTCAGTAATGCAGTTTAGATAATTGTAAAGTTCAATTGAGTCAGACATTAGATAAGTCAGGCTTTTACACGATCAGACTTCAGTTAAGTTAGGTTGCTTCATGAATTTAAGCCTCAGAGAACGTAGAGGAATTTAGAGGAATCTAGATTGCCTTAGTTCCTTTTAAGTTGGCTTTCATTTAAGTAAAGACTCAGTCAGTGAAACCTGATGAAGAAATTCAGCAAGTTCAAGAACTTGAAGGAAAAGACAAGTTTCAGAATCAGATCCAGTTTCAAGAGGCATGATGATTAGGGATTCCAGTTCCAGTAGCTGATGTATCAATTCCTCATTTTAGTAAGGTCTGCGAATTAGCGTTTCGAAACCTCGAGCCGAATTTATTTTTGAGTCAGCGTCTCAAAATAGCCAGAAGTTTTCTATTTCAAGTTAGCGCCTTGAAATAGAGTTTAAAAGTTCAAGATTTTCCAGTAGATGTTTCGAGAGTTGGTCGGGAATGCTCAAAGGAGTTAAGAATATTCGAGTCAGCATCTCGAAAATAGACTTAGAATTGTTCTAAGTCAAAGAGTTCATTAGTAAGAACTCATTTCAGTATGATTTTGAGTGTGGAAATTATTAGTCCCTTTAAGTTTTAGGAGAGGTTAGAATTACCATTTTAGTTTAGTATATCAGTTCAAAGAGTTATAATACGGTTGTATGTATACTTCTAGGTGTACCTATATAAATGAGTTTCTCACGAGAATTCTCATTTATATCTCAGATGGCGGGACAGAGATGTATGGCACGGAAGAGTGTCCCCCATCGGATATCCGTAGCACAGTATACCTTTTGGTTCAGGACTTGTGAGCCAGAGAGCGGGGAGACCCTAGCAAGGTTCTTGTCATGCTACCACGAGCTATGGTTGTATGCGAGGCTCAATCATGTGGAGGGTATTCATCGCCTACTTAGAGTGCTTCCACAGCTGTGGCGTGGATGGACGACAGAGGCCTCATACTATTACATATGCCAGCACTCTCAGACTTTTGAGCTGATGGTGAATTTGCCTGAGTTTATCGCCCTACTCATGCATCAATATCTTACTTAGCGTGTACCTCCTCCAGGCCTATATGCTCAGATGCCCAGCTATCTTCTCAGAGATGAGCCACCTAGGGAAGTTTATGACCGTCTTGTTCCTTCCGTTTTCGCAGCACAGGTAGCACCGCCTCCGGAGCCAGCAGTACAAGTGGGTGCTGATCTCCTGCCACATCAGGGATGCATGAATGATGAAGAGGTTGGACCCTCATGAGTGAGGTGAGCAGCCTCAGGAGATGCAGATGATGAGCTTCCTCCCAAGAAGCGTCAGGCGATGGCAGATTCTCCAGAGAGGACCATAGAGGTTGTGCATGAGGTGTGCTACCAGAGAGCTGAGGAGGGAGGTGCAGCAGCTGTAGACCGTCTAGTACTGGTGGTAGGAGAGGAGTTAGAGGAGGATCCCTCGGAGTAGTCACAGCCAGAGGAGGGAGATGGCCCTCAAAGGATCCAGGATGGTCGGTCGGCCAGTATCTCGTCTGACTAGTTAGCTTTTGAGCTATGATAGTGTATTTTGTATCAGGACGACTATATATTTTGTTATGTACATTTCGGCAGTTGAATGTGTTCCATAAAGGACCATTCTTGGGACTTAGGTATTCCCACCTTTTGAGACAGGAATGCGTAGCTTGTAAGCATTCTGTCGTCCAGGCATGACTGGTTTTTTCAGAACCCATGCATTAGGAAATGTATTTGTAAGACCTCGTTGGAGGCGATTTTTCTAATGCATATATATATATATATATAAAAGACTAGAGGGGTTGTTGATTATGCTTCAGAGTCCAACGCATTTTGCATGCTCAAGATATGTTAAGGATTAGTTAAAGCATGAGTTATAATACAACAGTGGGAAGTGGCCTAATTGTTGATTATAAATTGGAATTATAATTTTCACAATGGTACCACCCAGAGCAGCACGAGGGAGAAATGTGAATGCGAACCCCGTAAGACAAAATAGGCCTAGAGGGAGACCTCCAAGGCAAGGAAGTCAGGAATGAGTGGAGGAAGAATAACAAAAAGAACACGAGGAATAAAGAGAGCAGACACCTCCCCCACCTCCACAACGCAGAATTGAGGAACTTTTTCTGCGACAAAACCCTCCATCATTTGATGGGGCTGGAACCCCGGCCGATGCTAAAGCGTGGATCCGAGCGATGGAGCGGGTTTTTAATTTCCTCCATTGTGATAACCAGGAGCGACTCTCCTGTGTAGCATTCCAGTTAACCAGATCTGCAGATTTCTGGTGGGAGTCTAGAAGGAGAACCATGACTCCGGAGCAGCTTGATACTTATACGTGGGATCAGTTCAAAACTGGATTCTATGACAAATACATTCCTAAGACGTTCAGAGTCAAGAAGGAAGCAGAGTTTCATACTCTGAAACAGGGAAAGATGTTCGTCACAGAGTACGAGCGAGTATTCTATGAGTTGTCACGGTATGCACCTTTTCAGGTAGATACTGATGAGAAGATGGCATCTAAGTTCAGATCAGGACTGAGGCATGAGATTGCCATGTCTTTGGCAAGTCGGGAAGACCTGACCTATGCTGAGTCATTGAATAGGGCATTGGATATCAAGGCAGTAATGCCTGAAGAAAGAAAGGCCCCAGTATCAACTCTAATAGCTACTTTAGCACCAGCACCAATCAGGACTCCATCACAGAACTTCTAAGGGAAGAGAAAGTGGAATGATGGAGGTAACCAGAATAGGAACCAAGACTACAGAAAGCCTTAGCAGGGAAATAGGCAGCAGGGCCAGCAGAGTGCTCCTACTCAAGGAAGAATTGTGCCATCACAACCTAGCATTCCTCTATGCCCAAGGTACAACAAACGGCACTAAGGCATGTGTCAGGCCAGAAACATAAGTTGCTATAACTGTGGCCAGGAAGGTCACTATGCGAGGCAATGCCCGAAGGCACAACAGGGACGAAACCCTCAGCAGCTAAAGACCCTGCAGGTATCGAGGCAACAGAGTCAGCAACCCCAACAACAACAACAAAGGCAGATGCAGCAAGGAAATCCTAGGTCTTATGCAATGAACCCCAGTTCCTCCGGGAAAGGGAAGCAGAAAGGTAATCTTGCAGGTATGGGCAAACTTCATGGTATGCCTTTAGTTGTTTTATTTGATACTGGAGCATCGTACTCCTTTATTTCATCAGCATGCTATGATAAGTTAGAGCTTAAAACTGAACAAGCTAGTCATAAAAAAAAGATTTTAACACCAACTGGTGGAACCATGACTACGACTCATGTTTGCTTGAACATAGAAATAGACTTGGGAACAACTAGGATTAAGGCTGATAATCTTAGTGTCCTACCGATGTGGGATACCGACGTAATCCTAGGAATGGATTGGTTGTCAGAAAATCATACCATGATCCTATGCAGCGAAAGGAAGATATCATTCCAAGTTCCAGGAGGAAAGCCAACAAGTTTTCACGGCATAGAAATGGGAAAGTTCACTCCAATGATTTCAGCACTGCAGGCCAAGAAGATGATCAAGAGAGGAAATCAAGCTTTCCTGGTTTATCTAAACAAAATAGATGATATAGAGAGAACAATGGAAGATGTTCCTGTTGTGCAAGAGTTTGCAGACGTTTTTCTAGAAGAATTGCCAGGATTGCCGCCGGACCGGCAAGTCGAGTTTGCAATAGATTTGGAACCGGGAGTGGCTCCGATTTCAAAGGCTCCGTACATGATGGCCCCAAAAGAGTTACAAGAACTCAAGATTCAACTTCAAGAGTTATTAGACCTAGGTGTTATCCGACCTAGTGCGTCACCATGGGGAGCACCAGTCCTGTTTGTGAAGAAGAAGGATGGCACATTGAAGATGTGCATATATTACCGTGAGCTGAATAAGCTAACATTGAAGAACAAGTATCCGTTGCCAAGGATTGATGATCTTTTTGATCAACTCAAGGGGGCAAGTGTATTCTCAAAAATTGACCTAAGGTCTGGGTATCATTAGTTAAAGATCAAGTCAGAAGATATATCCAAGACAGCTTTCCGAACCCGGTATGGTCATTACGAGTTTACAGTAATGCCGTTTGGATTGACAAATGCCCCAGCAGTATTCATGGATCTCATGAATAAGGTGTTTCATCCATTCTTAGATAAGTTTGTCCTTGTGTTCATAGATGATATTCTCATCTATTCTAAGAATGAATTAGATCATGCAGAACATCTGAGGACAGTGTTAGAAACACTAAGAAAAAAAAGGCTTTACGCCAAATTCAGTAAGTGCGAATTTTGGCTGAAGGAAGTAATGTTCCTTGGGCACATTGTGTCAACAGAAGGAATCAAAGTGGACCCCTCTAAAGTAGAGGCAGTACAAGAATGGAAGTCTCCAACTACTCCTAATGAAATCAGAAGTTTCTTGGGATTAGCTGGATACTATAGGAGATTCATAGAAGGATTCTCCAAGATAGCAAGGCCAATGACACAATTGTTAAGGAAGGGAATCAAGTACCAGTGGACAGAAGAATGTGAAGCCAGTTTCCAGGAGCTTAAGAAAAGATTAACAACTGCTCCAGTGTTAGCCATTCCAGTTAGTGATAAAGAATTTGTGATTTACACGGATGATTCGAAGAATGGATTAGGCTGTGTCCTAATGCAAGAAGGTAAAGTCATAGCGTATGCGTCCAGACAGTTAAGAATTCATGAGTTGAATTATCCTACGCATGACTTAGAGTTGACGCAATAGTGCATGCCTTCAAAATCTGGAGACACCACCTATACGGAGTTAGGTGTGAGATTTTCATAGATCACAAGAGTCTGAAGTACTTTTTCGAGCAGAAGCATTTAAATATGAGACAACGCAGATGGCTCGAATTAGTAAAAGACTACGACTGTGGAATCAGTTACCACCCAGGCAAGGCTAATGTGGTAGCGGATACCTTGAGTCGTAAAACAAGCAGGTTGGGTTTTCTCCTCACTCAGGAGGAGAAACTCATCAGGGATTTTGAAAGCTTACAGCTAGAGGTGGTTTACCCACCTGGGACGATTGTATGTCTTGTGGAAACATTAGTAGCTGTACCAGATCTCCGAGAAAGGATAATTGAGGCACAGAGAAAGGATCAAGCCATGGAAGAGATGCGTTTGAAGATCAGATCAGGAAAAATAGAAAGTTTCAAGGAAACATCAGATAATGCTATCCTTTATGAAGACAGGATATGTGTTCCACCCTATGTTGAGCTCAGAAATGAGATCATGAGCGAGACTCATGATACTCCGTACAAAGCACACCCAGGAAGTACGAAAATGTATCAAGATTTGAAGTAGAAATTCTGGTAGGAAGGAATGAAATGGGACGTAGCTTCCTTTGTTGAGCGATGCTTGTCGTGTCAACAAGTTAAGGCATTGCACCAAAGGCCTTATGGTGCGCTAAAATCGTTAGAGATTCTCGAGTGGAAGTGGGAACACATAGCGATGGATTTTGTGACAGGCCTACCCAAGTCAAGACGAGAGAATACGGCCATATGGGTCATTATTGATAAGCTCACAAAGTCAGGTCATTTCCTCCCGATCCGTGTGACGGATGGATCGAATAAGCTAGCCCAGATTTATGTCAGAGAGATTGTACGCCTTCATGGTGTTCCGGTGTCGATAACATCGGAAAGAGATTCAAAGTTTACCTCAAGATTTTGGATTAGCTTACAGAAAGAGTTGGGAACTCAACTCAATTTCAGTACAGCGTTTCACCCACAAACGGATGGACAGTCCGAAAGGGCCATCTAAACATTAGAGGACATGTTGAGAACTGTAGTTCTAGACAGGGGTGAAAGCTGGGAGGAAATATTAGCGTTGATTGAGTTCACCTATAACAATAGTTATCATGCAACCATTAATATGGCGCCTTACGAAGCGTTGTATGGGCGAAAGTGTCGATCACCACTTTATTGGGATGAAGTGGGTGAACGAAAGATTCTTGGGCCAGACTCAGTGTCAGAAATGATTGAAATTGTTAGAAAAATCCGTCAGAGGATTCAAGAAGCTCAGAGTCGGCAGAAGTCATATGCGGATAATCGCCGTACAGATTTACAATTCATAGTAAGAGATAAGGTTTTTCTAAAAGTATCTCTTTCCAAGGGGATAATAAGATTCGACGTAAAAGGAAAGTTACGACCACGCTTTATAGGACCTTACGAGATCCTTGAGCGGATAGGTGCAGTGGCGTATAGATTGGCATTACCACCCAGTTTTGGTAATATTCATAACGTATTTCATGTTTCTCAGTTAAGGAAATACGTGTATGATCCCAAACATGTGATTCAGCACAATGAGATTGAGTTAGAACCAGATCTAACTTATGAAGAGAGACCAGAAGCTATGTTGGATCGAAAAGTCCAGGAGTTGAGGAACAAGTCTATTCCTCCAGTTATGATCCTATGGAGTCACCATGGTCAAGATGAAGCGACATGGGAACTCGAGGATAAGATGAAAGTAAAATACCCAGAATTGTTTCTCTAAGCTATGTAAATTTCGGGATGAAATTTATTTTAAGGGGGGTGGAATATAATACCCCGTACATTAATTACTACTTAATTGCAGTAAATTGTTGCAATTACTATTTAGTATAGTAATTTCCAGTCAGATTAGGGTCGAAAGTATCCGTTAAGTTCCATGGAATTTAAGATCAATTAATTTCCATAGGTGAATTAATTATTTCAGTTAGGGTTCAATTCTCTTTTTAGTTATGAAAAGCCGGAATTGTAATTTCAGATAAATTTAATTCCTATTCTTTAAAATTTGCGGTGTGTGTTTATCGTGAATTAGATATTCCGATAAATATTTTTAGGACTATGAGAATCAGATATTCTCCAGTCATTAGTGTTTAAATTCAGATAATTTAAACAGGGTGATTTAAAATTCGAGAGAATTAGATATTCTCTAGATCGGATGTTTTGATGGTCAAGAAATTAAAACCAGCATTTCGAAGTGGTATTTTAAAACCAAATAATTTTAGATAATTTATTATTTTAAAGTAAGTAAATATTTTTTAGCAATATCAGTTTAAGTTCGGGATTTTTTTCCGAAGACGGAAAATATCACGATAGTCGAACAATCGGTATTTGAACCAGGTAGTTGATTAGTCAACCCAAGGCATGTTTTCTCCCTCACCTCACCCCATGCCCCACGTTTCTTTTTTCCTTTGTCCCCCCCCAAAAGTCAAGCCATACTACACAGTGATTTTGGCAGATGAGGGACCCGAGCTATATTTCCAGGATCCACCTGTTCATTTCATTCTCCACACCAAAAGTTTAAAGAGAGAGAAAAAGGCAAAGCAGCCTCACTTCATCATCTTCCATACCCCTCTTCATTTCATCTTCTTCACCAAGTTTTCGAGAGAATGAGAGAGATGAAATAGCAGCCAACTTCTTCTACTTCATCTCCATTCAATCTTTTCATCTCCAGTTCTTGGGCACATTTTCGAAAGAGAGAGAGAGAGAGAAAGAGAGAGCAATAAGAACAACCACCGCCATTTTTGGTTTTCAAAGGAAGAGAGAAGGAGAGAGAAGTTGCAGTCACTTGTTCCAGCCTTCTTCCTCCATCGTCAACCCCATACAGGCTCCTTTATCTTCACTCCATTGTTGTTTTGAAAGGTATTTTCAAAAATCATGAGCTATATAAACATATATTTTCAGATCTAAGCTTAAGAAGCATGTATGTTCAGAATCCGAGCATTGGATAACTGCTACCATGCGGACAAGAATGAGAAATGCAATGTTTCAGTTAATATTGACACTCAACTCGTACATCAAAAACTTGGTCATCTCAGCTTTCGAAGTTTGAAGAAATTATTTGAAGCTGATGTTGTTCAAGGTATTCCTTCAGTAAAGATCAATCTTGATGTTGTTTGCAGTGCATGTCAGAAAGGCAAACATGTGAGATCTCCACATAAAAGTTCCTCAGCTTGTTAAACCACAAAGTGCTTTGATCTGATTCACATGGATATCATGGGTCCAGTTGACACCAAAAGCATGAGTGGAAAAAGGTTTATTCTGGTCATAGTGGATGATTTTTCGAGATTGACATGGGTTGAATTTTTGCAAGAAAAATCTGAAGCATTCAGAATGTTCAAGAAGTTCTGCAGGATGGTGTCAAGACAGTATGAGTCCAACATCAAGTGCATTAGAACGGATCATGGACTCGAATTTGAAAATTCGATGTTTGAAGAGTTCTGTGAAAAAAGAGGCATCATTCATGAGTTTTCTGCTCCAAAGACACCTCAACAAAATGAAGTGGTCGAAAGGAAAAATCAAACATTACAGGAGATGTCAAGAGCAATGTTATAGGCTCAACAGTTGTCTAAGAAGCTTTGGGCCGAAGCAGTAAACACTGCGTATCACAATGGGAATAGAGTGATACTTCGCCCCAGTAGAACAGAGACACCGTATGAACTTCTAAAGGGCAAGAAGCACAATTTAAAGTATTTTCATGTCTTTGGATGTGTATGTTACATTCTGAATGACATGGAGCATTTGGGAAAATTTGACTCCAAAAGCGACAAATGAATTTTTTTGGGTTATGCATCTGATAGTGATGCATACCATGTGTTTAATCTCAGGACAAAAACAGTCCAAGAATTAATTAACATTATTTTTGATGATCACAAAGGTATCGCTTCAAAATCCGAAGAGGATGAGGTGATTGATCTTATTGACACAAGTGAAATGTCAAGTGATAAGACTGGAAGTAATGTGGAGAACAAGACATCCACAGAGAATGTCAAAGTGAATGTCCACAGAATGATGAAGTTCCAGTCAAAACACCAACATCAACCTGCACTTCAGACAGTGAAGACGATCAATTGGTGAATGCCGAAGTTGAACCAAGAAGGGATCCTCCAAGTCGAATTCGGAAGAATAATCCAGATTCACAGATCATTGGTGAACAATCCGAAGGAGTTCAAACTAGAAGCAAGAACTCAGAGGAATATAAAGAAATGCTGAAACTGGTATGCATGTCTTCTTTAAATCTTTGTATGTCAAACACTTGTTTTCTATCTAACATTGATTATGGTCTGACCTGTCCTTCTTTGACATTACTATGTGACAATATAAGTGCAATTGAAATTTCGAAGAACCCAGTCCAACATTCACGCACCAAACACATTAACATCAGACATCACTTTATTCGAGACCTTGTGGAATGAGATATCATTAGATTGGAATATATTCCTACAGAGAATCAAATTGCAGATATATTTTGATAGGACGTATTTTACTTGTGTCATTTCTCCTAATTAATTGCCCTATACTTTTGTATTTTGGAAGAATGATGTGTTTGTTGAGTTGTGTAGGGATGTAGTACAAAGTTGGAGAAAATGGCAAGTTTTTGGTCCAAGAAGAAGCTGAGTGAAGAAAGATCAAAATTTGAGTCTGACAAGACCAGGCCGTAAGGGCTTGCCGCTGGAAAGTTGGAGCGAGTTTCTGGAACTTGGACCTCTACACGCGTTTTGGGCGTGCAAAATCTAATTCTCAGCCCAAGCCACAACTTGGACGTGGAAATACATTCTTCCACCGCCTCAATGAAGTTTTTGTATAGAAATTACTATGTTTTTCTAGATTAGGATCTTATTTCCTAGTAGGACTATCTTTTTATGGTTAGTAGGTATATATTAGGTTTTTAGCTTATATTCAACACACACGTAAGAATGCAGCAAGAGGAGAAACGTGAGAGACGTTTGGAGCAGATTTATTTCATCTTCCTCGTTAGTTTTCATGGTGTTCGACCATTCAATATTTTTACGATTCAATTTTGATATGCAATCAAGCTAATTTCTTTTTATTTCGGTGACAACTAACGAAGCCCTGACCTAGCTAAACTATGAGATCTATTTGTGCTTTTCTCGTTTAATTAATTGCATGCAATTGTTATTCTTTGTATTTTGAGTCGTTAATTATTTCGATATTTCTATGTAGTTGCAAATATTTAGTAAGTCGGAATTAATTAGTAGTCAATTAAATTGGCCATCCGTAATTGTGGTTTAAGTTTAATTAGTGGCAAAACGGTTCTTTAGAACCAGGGAGAATAGCAATCTTAATTTAACGGTCCTGCGTCAGAGTCCGTTAATTATGAATCGGGTTCCTCTAGACTTTAAGGTTGCCGGCTCATTAAACCTATAGAGCATCTCTTACGGTTGTCAGTCGATTAGGAAAATAATTGGTGAAGCGTCTTCCTAATTATCGAGAAACTACGGAGGAATTAGGCTGCGTCAGTAAGCGTCTTCGGTAGCTATAACTGATTTGTATGTGTTAATTGAATTAATCTTTGCGTCGAGGATCAGTTTAGGTAAGTTAGGGTGGAGTTAATTGGAATCCGGAATATTTCTTCTCGTATTTTAAATCTGTTCATTTTATTAAATCATGCATCTTTCTATTTATTCATTAATTTCGTTTATTCAGTTAAAATCATAATACCCCCTTGAAAGTTTGTTCCTACAGATTGGAAGTTTAGAGTAATTCTCGCCGGTCCTTTGGGAGACGATTTCGCGCACCGCTGTACTCTGCAGTAAGGGCTTATCGACGGAAGTCGGGACATTTATTGTTTGTGAAAAATGACGCACTAAATTTTGGCGCCGTTGCTAGGGACCGGTTCTAAAAGCCGTGACTACTCGAAATTTTCAGTTTGTTATTTACTTTGCTTTATTTTTGATTTTTTCTGGTGCATGACCTGTTCCTCTGCAGAAGAAGATTTAGTGTTCGATCTGGAACCAGAGAGAACATTACACCGATTGAGGAGAGCTGCTAAGGAGTCTAAGGAGGCTCTCGAATCTGAACAAAGCACTCTTGGTATTGATCCACTTTTCAACATGGCCAATAATGAAAATCCACCTAACTAGCAAGGCCTTGCCGTAGGTGGAGCCCTCATTAATGCCAACATTGCTGATCCTGAGCCCGAACCTAAGCCTCTCATCAGGGAACTCAGCCGCCTTCGGAGCAACAGAGCCATCTGCATCGTGCTACCCCCAATTGCCAACAATGCAGAGATCCGACCTGCATTCATCCAAGTTTTACCGAAGTTTGGTGATCTGCCAGAAGAGAGTGCACACAAGCATTTGTCTGAATTTGATCTCATGTGCTCGACTTTAAGACCTACAGGTTTTACTGCTAATAACCTAAGGTTACTCACTTGTTCTCACACTTTGCAGGGAAAGGCAAGAGATTGGTTGTTTGATTTGCCACCGGAGTCCATTACCACATGGGCGGAATTAGAAGGACAATTCCTGTGAAAATTCTTCCCTGAGACTCGAGCTGTAAATCTAAGGACGGCAATCAGTAGCATCAAGCAAATGCCGAATGAAAGCTTGGCCGAATACTGGGAATGATTCCAGCAGCTTTGTCGCAAGTGCCCAGACCACGGGTTCACGGATTATCAACTGCTAACCAATTATTTTTACCGTGGCATGTCTATTTTTGACAGGAAGATCATTGATACTACCAGTGGAGAATCTCTCACCAACAAGACACTGGCCGATGCCAAACAACTGATTATTGAAATGGCTTCTGGAGGTCAACAGTATGAAGATGAGAATGATGATAGGTATCGACCTGTGAGAGGGATTGAGCAAGTTGAGAGATCCGGTGTAAATGAAAAGATCGATGCTCTGACTTCTCTGGTTCGAAGTCTAGCTGTGTCACAAGCTCAAAACATCCACTGTGGAGTTTGCTTGGAGAATGGCCATTTCACTGATGCTTGTCCTACCTTGCAACATTCTCCAACCGAGCAAGGATGCTATGGGTCCGGTGATGCGCAACAAGATGCCATGAGATGGAGGAATTATGACCCATACTCAAATACGTACAACCCAGGCTGGAGGGACCATCCTAATTCTAGCTGGAGGCAGCCAGATCAGAAGATGCTAGGAGTTTTGCTTCAGAGCACAAGCCTAGTGAGCAGTCTAGCGCAGAGCCAAAAAGCCTTTCAATAGGAGACACAAGCTGCCCTGGGCAGTATGGGCATGCAGATCACGCAGCTCGCCACACAAGTGAACAAATTACAAGGGAATCAAGGGAAGCTACCTTCCTAAACTGAGCAAAGAATTGGTTGAGGTTGAAACAAAGAAGAAGAAAGACAACACGCGGTGTGGGCAAACCACAGACGCTGAAGACAGACCAAGCGCAGAGGGCAAACAATCTGCTGCCCCGTTTCCCCTACTGAGGTATAAAGTCCACCTAAAATTTCTAACCTTATTAATGCAGCTTATTTTCCTTCCAGGTTAGCAAGACACAAGAAAAATGAGGATGAGAAAGAGATCTTCGAGCTTTTCAAGAAAGTCGAGATCAACCTACCATTGATTGATGCTATCAAACAAGTCTCGAGATACGTGAAGTTCTTGAAAGAATTATGCTCCAAGAAGATAAGATATGGGAAAGATGCAAAGATCAAGGTTGGTGAGACTGTTTCAGCCGTTATTCAACAGAAATTACCTCAAAAATACCGAGATCCAGGTATGTTTACCATCCCTTGCATCATTGGGAGCAAAAAGGTAGAGAAAGTTATGCTAGATTTAGGTGCATCTATCAATGTTATGTCTTTCTCTATTTACAAGGAATTACAGTTGGGTCCTATAAAGGATACTCGAGTCATCATTCAATTAGCTGATAGGTCCAATGCATACCCTAGAGCTGTAGTAGAGGATGTCTTAGTTAAGGTGAATGAGTTGATTTTTCCTATTTATTTCTACATCGTTGACATGGATGATGCATTGTCTGCACATAGATCATTAATTCTGTTAGGTCATCCGTTCATGAAAACTGCACGAACCAAGATTGATGTAGACAAGGGAATGCTAAGTTTCAAATTTGATGGGGATGTTGTCACATTTAATATATTTGAAGCTCTTTTTATGGTTGATACTATCGATTCCATTATTGATGATTTTGTTGAGCATCATTTCAGGGATGACAAATTAGAGCAGGTACTCTTTAATGGAATGCCCAACCCCACTGCAGATTCAGAGAAAGAAAGGGCAATCCGCAAGATAGTCCAACAGTTGTACGCAGCCGAGGAATTTCCAGCCAGAAAGCTGACAGGTCATTTGCCCTTACCGACCAACTCAGAACCGATTTTACTGGCTCATGTGAAGACTCCAGTGCTGAAGCTGAAAGGGCAAGAAGCAAGGTTGGTCAACATTGTGAAAAAGCATAACGGTGCAGGGATGGAAACGATTCCTTTCGACAGGGGTAGATCTGCTGCCCCTGAAATTGTCTCTTGATCCTGTCTCCCCACGTCGGGCCTCAGACATTAAATAAGGGCACTTCTCGGGAGGCAACCCGAGCTTTTCTTGATTTAATTTATTTTTTCAGTTAGTTGCTTACTGGTTCATTAAAAAAAACAACTCTAGTCCAATTTTTCGTGCAGGTACCTCTTCTAGCGTTGCCCCTACCCTTTCCAAGCTCATGGAGTTGTTTGACCCCTACACACCACCCCTACACACCGAGCTGGGCTACTGCATTTGAGTGTCGTCTGTATGCCCCTACTGACCGTTTCGCGCATTGATTACTAGTTTGACCTCTCTATCCCTTTTTTTTTATTTTGGTTCATTCATGTTGTGTCCATTTTGTTGACTCTCTTTCCTACACAGTGAGGACACTGTGTTGTCTAAGTGTGAGGGGGAGGAAGTTGCTATTTTTGTGTCTGGTTCTTTTTTGAAAAAAAAAATTGTGTTTTGCTTGTTTTTGTTGAGTATTGGCTGCCTAAGATTGAAATATACAAGGAGGAAGGGTTATAACATGGATTATCTTGGTTTGTTTGATTGATTCTCTTATGATTGAATTGTGCTAATGCTCGTATGTGTTCTTAGAAGATGAAATGTGCAACTTGATCAACATTTGGTGAGCCTTCGTAAATGTGAGATTTGAGCCTCTTGAGCATGTTATATATATAGAAAGTTCAATTTTATTCTTTTGCTGAGTGTGTCGGACTTGATTGCTGAATTTCTAATTTGCCTTGTTGCCATGATCATACTGCTTGTGAGTTTCCTTTTGCATGAAAATGATAAAGGCATGTAGGATTAACCACTACTTTGGCCTGAATAAATTATCCATACCCGACACTATCCCTTAGAAGTTCATTTGTGCATGAATCCTTTCTTTCTTGATTAATAGCCACTAAATAACTAAGCCTTAGCCCTTTTTGGCCTGCTCTTGTCCCTTGAAAACATGTAAGTTATATTGGATTGTGTTGAGATGAGTTTGAAATTCACTTGAAAGAACAGTTGGTACTGGAAATTGAAGAAAACTTGTGAAAAACTCCTGTCCTATTCCTAGAACAAGAACAAAAAAAAAAGAGAAAGAAGCAAAGCTTCAGAAAAAAATGGTCCATATGCCCATACTGGAGTAGGAAGGACATGGAGGAAAGAAGGGGTTGTACTTAGTTAATTTTTCTTTTGGTGCCCTGTACTATTGAAGATTAGCACACAACTTGGGAAATATTGCAATATCTGAAGAAGTAGCTGAAGAACTCTGTGATTGTGTTATAATGTGCTTACATGTTTTCACTTATTTGAGCCACTTATCCAAATTATCCTACCTAAGCACCCTAGCCCCATTACAACCCATGTCAAAGACCTTTTGATTTGTGCATAGTTCTTACTTGCTTGGTAGTGGTTTTGACATATGGGCAAATCTATGTTTGAAGGCATCAAATCACGACTTCTATGAATTAAAAAAATCTGCCCTTATCTACTTTTGAGAGAGCATGAGTGAACCTTGGTGAGGCAGGATTGAGTTGCACGTTTTTTGACTTGAATGAAAAGCATGTGTTTATTTCATGAAACAAGAGAAGGGTTAGTGGATTGTGGATGGTTGTGTTGTAATCCTAACTCCAAGTATTTTTTTCAATTAAGGCAGCCGATGCTTGTTCTGTGTTTATGTTTAGAATCTTTCTTTTGTTTAGATATGCTCGAGGACGAGCATGGTTTAAGTGTGGGGAGATTTGATAGGACGTATTTTACTTGCTTTTATTGTTATCTTTTGGTGTCATTTTTCCTAATTAATTGCCCTATACTTATGTATTTCGGAAGAATGATGTGTTTGTTGAGTTGTGTAGGGATGTAGTACAAAGTTGGAGAAAATGAAAAGTTTTTGGTGCAAGAAGAAGCTGAGTGAAGAAAGATCAAAATTTGAGTCTGACAACACCAGGCCGTAAGGGCTTGCCGCTGGAAAGCTGGAGCGAGTTTCTGGAACCTGGACCTCTACATGCGTTTTGGGCCTGCAAAATCTGATTCTCGGCCCAAACCACAACTTAGACGCGGAAATACATTCTTCCACCGCCTCAATGAAGTTTTTGCATGGAAATTACTATGTTTATCTAGATTAGGATCTTATTTCCTAGTAGGACTCTATCTTTTTATGGTTAGTAGATATATATTAGGTTTTTAGCTTATATTCAACACACACGTAAGAACGCAGCAAGAGGAGAAACGTGAAAGATGTTTGGAGCAGATTTATTTCATCTTCCTCGTTAGTTTTCATGGTGTATTTGACTATTCAATTCAATTCTTTTTATTCCGGTGACAACTAACGAAGCCCTAGCCTAGCTAAACTGTGAGATCTATTTGTGCTTTTCTCATTTAATTAATTGCATGCATTTGTTATTCTTTGTATTTCGAGTCATTAATTATTTCGATATTGCTAGATAGTTGCAAATATTTAGTGAGTCGAAATTAATTAGTAGTCAATTAAACTGGCTATCCGTAGTTGTGGTTTAAGTTTAATTAGTGGCGAAACGGTTCTTCAGAACCAGAGAGAATAGCAATCTTAATTTAACGGTCCTGCGTCAGAGTCTGTTAATTATGAATCGGGTTCCTCTAGACTTTAAGGTTGTCGGCTCATTAAACCTATAGAGCATCTCTTAAGGTTGTCAGTCGATTAGGAAAATAATTGGTGAAGCATTTTCCTGATTATTGAGAAACTACGGAGGAATTAGGCTGCGTCAGTAAGCGTATTCGGTAGCTATAACTGATTCGTATGTGTTAATTGAATTAATCTTTGCGTCGAGGATCAGTTTAGGTAAGCTAGGGTGGAGTTAATTAGAATTTGGAATATTTTTTCTCGTATTTTAAATCCGTTCATTTTGTTAAATCGTGCATGTTGATTTGTAAAGAACAACATTAGAACTAAAAGATAGATAGGAATTCGGTTTCTTATTTTGTTATCTGTAAAAGACTACTATTACATCTTCTCTTATAGAGATCTATGATCTATTACAAGGAAAGAATAAATCTTCTATTTTCGGATGAATCAATTTTGATGATTTCCTTATTTTCTTCTAACACTCCCCCTCAAGTTTAGTAACGGGATCCCCGATACTCAACTTGCCAAGAACTTTAGTGAAACTTGTGGTATTGACTGCTTTAGTTAAGATATTGGCTAACTGATCTTCGAATCTCACAAATGGTAATTTTACGATACCTCTCTCAATTTTTTCTTTGATGAAATGTCGGTCCACCTCTACATGCTTGGTCCTATCATGCTGAACCGGATTCTCGGATATGCTAATGGCTGCCTTGTTATCACAGAACAGTCGACATTTCTATTTTGGAGGAAAGCCTATTTCGGTCAACAACTTCCGCAGCCATAACACTTCAGTGAGTCCGCTCTTGATTCCCCGAAACTCAGCCTCGGTACTAGATAATGCAACCACCTTTTGTTTCTTACTCCGCCATGTGACCAAATTTCCTCCCACAAAGGTAAAATTCTCTCCGATGGATTTCCTATCCATTAAGCTTCCTGCCCAGTCTGCATCAGTGTAGCCATGGATCTCCAGATGTCCATGTTTCCTAAGCAGAACTCCATGTCCTATCGTACTCTTTAGGTACCGAACAATTCTCAGTGCAGCCTCCATGTGTTCCTTCTGAGGTTGATGCATGAACTGACTCACGACACCAACTGCATATGCAATGTCAGGTCGGGTATGAGATAAGTAGATTAATCTCCCTACCAAACGCTGATATTTCTCTCGTTCTACTGAGTTAGTGCCATCTACTATCCTCAAACCATGATTCAAGATGATCAGAGTACTAGCTGGTTTGCAGTTAAGTAATCCAGTTTTAGCCAAAAGATCCAATGTATATTTCCTTTGTCGCAGGAATATACCATTTTTTGATCTCAACACCTCAACTCCCAGAAAGTACTTCAGATACCCAAGATCTTTCATCTCAAATTCTTTGAACAGATTGAGCTTCAGGTTGGCAATTTTTTCGGTATCATCTCCAGTGATGATCATGTCATCTACATAGATGATAAGACAGGTAACCAGGTTGTCTTTCCTCTTTAGGAACAAAGTGTGATCCGAATTACTCTGTTTGTACCCGTATCGAATCATAGCCTCTGTAAACCTTCCAAACCAGGCTCGTGGAGATTATTTTAGGCCGTACAGAGTCTTCTTCAGCCGACATCCTTCACCTCTTCCAAATTCTTCTGAAAAACCAGGAGGTGCTTCCATATAGACTTTCTTTTTTAATTCCCCGTGTAGAAAGGTATTTGTCACATCAAACTGGTGAAGTGACCAATCACGATTGGCTGCAATCGACAATAAGACTCTCACTGTGTTCATTTTGGCAACTGCTGAGAATGTTTCTGAGTAATCTATTCCATAGATCTGAGTATACCCTTTTGCCACTAGTCGTGCTTTGTATCGCTCGATAGTGCCATCAGGCTGCCGTTTGATGGTAAAGATCCATCTACACTCGACTGGTTTCTTGTCTTCTGGAAGTCTACACTTATCCCATGTACTATTTCTAGCCAACGCATCCATTTCCTTTTTCATTGCCTCTCTCCAATGGCTGTGTTTCAAAGCTTCCTCAACAGATCGAGGTGTGTCTTTTTCTCCTAGGAGTGCTACCTCGAAAGCTCTTGCTTTTTCGGTGAGGTTCCCTTCAGCACAATTCCCGATTGGGTATTTTGCTTGTCGTCCAGTGTGCTCCGGAGAATATCTTTTAGGTGGAATTCCCCTTGTACTTCATGGTGGCAAGACATATCTCCTTGGTTCTGCTTGTGCCCCTGTATCTTTGACAGAATGAAGATCTTCTTTCTCCATATCGTTTTCAGCTATCCTGTCATTATTAGTCTCAAGAACAGTATAAGACTCAACAGTGTCAGGGATAGATACCTCAGATATCAGGAGTGGAGGGGATGTCTCGGCATTGACCTCAAGCTCTGTGGACTGCATTGCTTCATTAGTCAGCTCAGTGGTGCTGTTAACCTCCTCTGTTGGACCCGTAATCGGGACCGGACTTGACATTGATAGGGACAACCAGCTTAAGGAGTCACTTTCCCTAGTCTCCCCCTGACGACTAAGGTGGTGATAAAAATACTCAGTTTCGAGAAAATCACAGTTTATAGTAGTGAACATGTGACGGGTTTTGGGATCGTAGCAACGATACCCTTTTTGGGTTAAGCTATAACCAACAAAAACACATTTGACGGCACAAGGAGAAAGCTTATGACAGTTTTGCTTGGGAATATGGACGTACATTGAACAACCAAAGACTCGTGGTTGAAGAGTGAGAGCAACAGGAAGTTTGGCCTGAGTCGAAAGAAACTGCAACGGTGTTTGGAGTTGTAGGGCTTTGGTAGGAAGGCGATTGAGAAGATAGACAGATGTGGCCAGAACGTCAGGCCAAAAAACAGTAGGGGCATGAGATTGAATTAACATAGCACGAGCCATCTTAAGGAGGATTTTATTTTTCTGTTCCGTCACACCGTTTTGTTCTAGGGTGTGGGGACAGGTGGTTTGCTGAATCATGCTTATGGTAGCACATAAATGCTTCATTCGGGTATTGACATACTCTCCCCTATTATCGGACCGTAAGACCTGAATGGTTTTCTGGTATTGAGTTTATACTAAGGCATGGAAGTTAGTAAACTTGTCAAAGACTTCTGATTTATTTTTTCAAAAATAAATCCAAGTCATTCTAGAGCAATCATCAACAAATAGGAGAAAATACTGAAACCCCTAACCCCCAAGAACAGGTGCAGGACCCCAAACATCAGAATGAACCAAAGAAAAAATATTATCAACCCGGGTATTGTTCAACTTATAAGAATATCGATGGTTTTTAGCAAGAAAACAAGTCTCACAATACAAATCCTTAGAGATAACTAATTCAGGAAAAAGTAATTTTAAATAGCCCGTAGAGGGGTGTCCTAACCGACGATGCCAAAGCCAAGCCGTCCGATTGTCAGATCCATGAGTCAGCATCACAGCACCTTTTTGAGCTATCTCATCCACGTAATACAGTCCATTTCGCTCAGTGCCATGCCCAATAATCGCCCCCGTCCTGATATCCTGTAAAATGAAAAAATTGGGTTGCATTAGAAGCGTACAATTAAGCTCATTCGTGACATGACTAATAGAAAGAAACTTGTGTGATAAAGACGGAACAAAAAGGCAATTGGATAGCCGCAATGTGGGAGATAAATTAATTGTGCCAGCTCCCTCAACAGGAGCTAAGTCAACACTAGTTGTTTGAACATGGATGCGCCGAGAGGGAACCGATCGAACAATATCTGTTTTGTCGAATGTCATGGTATCGGTTGCACCACAGTAAAAAATCCACTGATTGTGTTTGTATTTTTCCCCATTAAAGGTATCACAAGCAATAGATGTTTCTTCAAGGGCCTGGAATTGATTCTGCAGCTTTATAGGGACCAAGCTGCAAACAACTCCCTTCTTATCCATCTGCGGTCGTGGAGGGGCAGATGTGCAATTTTTACAAGTTTTATTTGGGGGCACATCAAACAAATCGGTTTCATTCCTCTCTTCGTTACCTTCTATGTTGGGAAAAAACCTAGCCTCCATTGCCTCCGCCATCTCTGTGCTTGCCTCTGCCCGACCACCGACGCTGCCCGCTCTGGCGCTGGTAGCTCGGTCGTCGCCGGTAGTCACCGCGGCTGCAACGCCGCCTTTATTTTTTCCCGGCTGTTTGGTTTTTTTCATGTCGTCCCACCAATTGGGGTAGCCGACCAACTGAAAACATGTTTCTCTCGTGTGTTTCTTCATCCCACAATACGAGCAGACAAGTTTGCTCTTGTCCTCCTCCGATTTCTGCGGCCATTGTCCTTTTCGATTCTGCCGTTTATCTCTCACCGCGAGCCCAGCCCCGATGCCCGATGATGCCCCACTATCGTCGAAGATTACCGGCAGGAGAATACGGTCTCTGGCAGTCTCGCACCTCACCATTGCGTAGGCAAAATCGACTGAGGGTAGGGGTCCCGTTTTAGTAATTCCTTCTTCACCGGTCCGTGGATTTCATTCAATGCGGTAAGAAATTGAAACAATCATTAATTTTGCATAATTTGATTGAATGTTTCAATGTCTTTAGAGCAAGTCATGGGGTTTGGTTCTCGTCGGTCAATTGTCATCCAAATCTCCTGGAATTTTGCCCATGTTTCCTCTATTGTATGCTCTCCTTGTTTCAGTATATTGGCTTTTCTGTGTAAGTCAAAAATTTGAAGGGAATCGGTACCGCTTCCATAGGTAATGGCTAGCACGTCCCAAACTACCTTAGCCGTGGGGTACTTTGATACACTGTTGATTAAGTTTGCTTCCACATTCTGTACTAACCATGTGAAAAAACACTGATCTTCTTGTTCCCATGTTTTGTATGTTGAATCTGTGGTGGCCGCAGGATCTCCGGTGATGTATGAGGATTTCTCTCTACTGCCGATTTCTTTCTTCATAAGGATTGCCCATAATGGATAATTGTCTCCATTAAGTTTGAAGCCAATTGACAGAGATTTGGTATTGGTGGTTTTTTGCAGGCCAAGGCTATTTTTAAGTAGATTGGCCAGTTGGATTGTTAAATCATTTGGGGTTTCACTGGTCTCTGTCATCATCGGCAGAAACCAGAGGGTAGAGGAATGGTGAACAGACAATGATGAGCTTTCTCTGAGTCTATCGGATTCTATCCTGCTTTGATACCATGTTGATTTGTAAAGAACAACATTAGAACTAAAAGATAGATAGGAATTCAGTTTCTTATTTTGTTATCTGTAAAAGACTACTATTACATCTTCTCTTATAGAGATCTATGATCTATTACAAGGAAAGAATAAATCTCAATCAATCTATTTTCAGATGAATCAATTTTGATTATTTCTTTATTTTCTTCTAACAGTGCATCTTTTTATTTATTTATTAATTTCGTTTATTCAGTTAAAATCACAAAACCCCCTTGAAAGTT
This sequence comes from Perilla frutescens, assembly GCA_026008535.1. Taxonomy (NCBI): domain Eukaryota; kingdom Viridiplantae; phylum Streptophyta; class Magnoliopsida; order Lamiales; family Lamiaceae; genus Perilla; species Perilla frutescens. Next base: position 42,738,584 of record BRKX01000010.1, on the reverse strand, counting down.
TGGTCCTACAGATTAGAAGTTTAGAGTAATTCTCGTCGGTCCTTTGGGAGACGATCTCGCTCACCGTTGTACTCTGTAGTAAGGGCTTACCGACGGAAGTCAGAACATTTATTTTTGGTGAATCGATGCACCACATTTACTAAACCTTTAGATTTTGAGAGATTTTCTTCCCTAAGAAAATCTCCTGGAATGTGTGTCTTTTAGTCAATGTTGACATCCTGATGTTAATTCATGAGAATTGATTCCATTATGACTTATCTCCATTTATCAAATTATATGGTACGATGTTATGATTTTATAGTATAAATTAATTCATGAGAATTGATTCCATCATGACTTATCTCCATTTATTTCATATTTCAGAATTTTTTCTTTTTATTATTTGTATTTTTTATTTTTAAAAAAACAAATAATTAAAGTGTTTGAGATAAGTAGATCTGCTTATCCTATGATATGATAAGAGAGAGAGTGAGAGATATCGCTTTCATTATTTAAAAGAAGAAATTTTTGTCTTTCTCTCACTTCAAATCAGATTTATCTCCATATTCAATTTTTTTTCTCTCATTAAGCGGTTCATCTTCTTAGCTTCCCTAAAAGCTTTTCCAACTTTGCAACCCTCATCCATAGCAGATCCAAACCCTTACCAAACTATGATGATGATGCTCCAACAAATGATGGAGTTATCTAAAGGATCTCTAATAAGTCCATTTATTTTATGTTTTTATGGGCATTTTGTTCATTATAAATGTCCTTTTTAATCTGTTTTGAGTCGAAAAGAATCAGGTTCCTGTCAAAGGGCATTTCGGAGGTAGAGTCTGGCAAAAGGGGCATTTTATGCCCAATTATTTATGTTTATCTCATCACCACATTCAAAGGCACAAGGAACTTCTTCAGCATTCATTCTACATTCGGAAAGCAGAATGGGCATATTAGAAATGGATGAAGCTGACCAGATGATGCCGTGCCCATATTGCTTCCGCAGACTCAACCACAGGCCAGAATGGGCACATGCGTGAATTTCGAGATTCTGTTGGAAGCTAGAGGTGTGAAGAATGGTTGCTTATCCGAATAAGATTTGGTGATAAGCTGGACTCCTAAGAGGCGTGACAATTAAGAGATAGATGAGATAAGGACTGCTGGAGGCTTGGAGATGAAGTGATAAAGCCAATCCCTAAAAAATAGGGATTTGGTTAACAAAATAGATAATGTTTATCCAGTCAGATTGAGATGGGCACGCCAGATCCAAAATCCAGTGAAGATCCCAGTTTGTTGGGGAAACTCATACTCGGAAATGTAACTATTTAAACTAGTTTATTTTCTGGAAATGTAAGCTTTAGAAGGTCAGAAACATTTCTATAATTTACTTTTCTGCATTTCATTTCTGTACGCTGCTTAGGCAGCCACGAACAACCCAATAGGCCTTAAGCCATTGGGACTTAGGATTATGTTTATGTTTCTCATCGTTGGAGTTGAGATTTTTACCTAATAAATTCGTAAGTTTTCATTTATATTATGTCTTTAATTTCTGCTATTTTAGTTATGTCTAGCCTGCTTAGCTAGATCTTTATTTTTGGTGTTTGAACAATGAAAATGGTCTAAGTACAAATCTGGACTCGTGAGGCCGAAATGGGCATAGTAATGCATGGTAGGTTTCTGTCGATTCTTGAACCTGTTCCACGTGAGTGTGTGTCTGAAATGCCCAATGTGGCTGATCACTTGTTAGATATAGAGGGCACACCACTATTAATTGAATTGGCGAACCATGACTGTGTGTTGATTTATATAGTAATAAGGGAATCGATGGGTTGTTGTGGGTACACTAGGAATCGGTAAACACAATAGATCTGGGTTCATCTAGAGGCACACTACTGTCTATTCATTTACATCTCTCAGGGGAACCAGGGGGTGGATGATAGGTTAGGGGTTTACTTGACGAGGAATCGCTTTTAAGCCTAAAATGAAAGGATGAATGAGGAGATGCAGAGAGGAATCCGGTCTCTATAACTGGGTGACTTAACATGTATGAAAATTGGTGTGCCCATAATCGAGTAGTTTTATACTTAAACTAAATTTAAGTTCAAATGCCAGAATCTTTTGTTATTTGATATTTCCTTTAGTTTTCTTTTGCAGATTTACTTTCAGTACAGTGACAATACAAAGCCCCCTTTTTTTATTGGTGACTCGAAAGTGGAATCACATCAGCTCTCTGTGGGATCGACCCGTACTCACAAGCTAGCTACGCTCGTTGTGGGCACATGAGTAATACAAATTTATTTTGAGCGCGAAACGACCGCGCTTCAAAATTGACGCCGTTGTTGAGGAGCTGATTTCCAGTGATTTTATTTTCCAAGCTTGTGTGCCTAGAAGTTGATGCCCAGGACCTTTTACGAGAAGGAAGAAGGCAACAACAAAAAGGCATAACAAGTGACTGATACTATTCGCGTGCCTATTCTGGAGAAAACTGACGTGATCGCGGGCAAAGCGAGGGCCAAATTTGAACCAGAACACGTTGTGCCTCAACAACATGGCTGGTGAATAGATGCGACACACCCTGAGAGAGTTAGTCTTTCCGACTACTCTAAATTTATGCCCGATGGGCATTACAATCCCTGAAAAAACTGGTACATGGAAGCTAAATGCAAGCTTCATTCAAATTTTGCCCAAGTTCCACGGGATTCCTGATGAAGATCCACAAAGACATCTTCAAGACTTTGAAATGGTGTGCCTAACTCAACCTATAGAAGGGAATTTGGAAGAATACATTAGACTCTTGTCTTTTCCATTTACAATGCAGGATGGGGCACGAGAGTGGCTTTATACCATTTCCACAGGTAGTGTGACCACATGGAGCTAATTACAGCATAAATTTTTGGAGAAGTACTTCCCTGTGTGATGAAGCCATGCAAGGCATTGAAGGCCTTGAACCCGAGCTGCAATTCAAAGGTCCAATGACACAACTTCGTGTGAAGAAATTACAAGATTATTTCCAAGTGATGATTCGCAAGAAGTTTGAGGAATTAGAAGATGCAAAGTGCAACCATACTTTAGTTAATTTATTAACTAATGAAGATGAAGATCATAACATGGAGAATATAACTTGAAGAGTTGAAGAAGAGAGCAAGAAGAAGTGCATTTGTGCATGGAGCTGTTTTCGCCCTTGATTTAATTTAATTAAGGGGTTGATTTTTATCTAGACTATAGTATTTATTTAATTAATTTAGACTATAGTTTAGATCAGTTTTTAATTAATTTATAAGTGTAATTTTCGTTCATAATATAATAGGTTTGACTAGAATTTTATTTAAGGCAATTTCCTACCTTGAATAGAATTGTAGTTTAGGTATTTCTATAGTCTAGTTAGAGGTCCTTTTGGATCAGATTTTTAGGCCTTTTTATTAGTTATTTTCGTGCATAATAGGCCCTATAAATAGGGGAACCATGTTACTTTGATAGTTTAGACATTATTGATTAAAATTGCTTTTGCATTCAATTTGTGTCTCAACCGTTTAAAGCATTTGATTGTTTTCCTCGAAAATTATCATTCTTGAAGCCTAGTAAACTTTGAGTCTTACATCAAGAGAACATTCTAATTCATACAAAGAATTAGGGTGAACTCGCTACGAAGAACAACTTAGAGATTCATTTTCGTTGTACAAGATACGTCGGGGATTAATCGGGTTGCGATTCTCAACACTACCACCTTCGACCTTCATCAAACAAAGTCCTACATCCTTCACCAACGTTCGTGTCCCTCCCAAGCCTGCAAGACCTGATCGTATGTCGATCATCAAGGTTCCGGTTCCATTCGGCATCAATTCATCGTATTCTCCATCTATACCGTAAGTCCTTCGAACCTTTATCATATCCTATCTTACCTAGCCATTCTTAAGCCATAATTCTCGTCCCAAATTAGCCCCTTTCTTGTTGGATTTGTGTATCATTTTTGTGTCGTAGTCTAAGTGTTGTAATTAGGTCTAGTTCGTCTTTAATATTGTTTTGAGTTGTTATTTCGTTTAATCCAGATTATTTCGAGTTATTTGAGTCTTCACGTAAGGTTGAATCCTTCCTTAGTTGGCGTCTTCGATTCTATAAGTCTTCCGCGCTGTAAAAATTATCCGGGTTACATCATAAATTTGGCATCAGAGCCACGTCAGCTCTGCTGGTCGTGGTTCAATCCTACGTGTTAATTTATTGTTTACGTGTCAGTTGATGTGTCTATCGAGTTGTAATAGTTAGTGTTCATTGAAAAAAAAATAGATCGGTTAAAAAAAACCGAAAGTTTAAAAAAAAAGTTACGGTCAAAAAAAGAGAGAGAGAGACCGGATACAAAAAAAAATCGGATAAAAAAAAAGAGGAAAATCCAATTTGACTTTTGAATTACCTTTTGAGTTCGATTTTATTTCTAGCTCTTTCCTTTTAGTTCTAGTCATAGTTGGTAACTCCCTTGTGAGCTTTATTATAGTTTTGGAAACTTTCCTTATAGTATAGTTTTTTAGTTGGTAATTTCCATTTGAGTTGCATTTTAATTTGGTAGCTTCCATTTAGAGTCTAGTCTAATTAAGGTATTTAGATTGTGTCACACTAGTGGTACACATATCCAAATCATTTTCTTTCCTTCTTTCTTCATTTCTTTCCTTCCTTTCCTTCCTTTTACCCTAACACATCCGGTTTTCCATCTTCTCCCTACTATTTCTGCTCCCGAGCTCTGATTTTTCTCTACCATACCATTCTGGAAACGTCACGACGAGACGAACCAAACTCATTTTTTCATCGTGACATAAGGGCTTTTTTTGTCAAATTCCATCAGCTTCAAGGTGAAATGGCCCCCAGAAGTTCGAAAGAAGCCGATCTCAAGCGACGGAAGAGTCGATTAACACCACCATACATACACCTATCACACAAGCACCACTACATACTTGAGAGCATACACGAGGGGTAAAAATACAGAGAGAAAACACAAGTGATTGTGAGGAATTGTGAGTTCCTATACCCTGTTTTCCTTTCACGTTTGTTCATTGTTTGCAGGTACACATGGAATCCAGAGATGGGTATAACAAAGCACATGTAAAGGCACCCGCTTCATCTATTTCTCACACAGACGCGGCTTCATCGATGCCACAACCATGGAATGCCCAGTACCACCATCAAGAACTGGAGCATAAGCTAGATAGTTCGTTCGTCAAGATGATGGCACAGCTCGAGCTTATTGCTCCTCGAATTCCTGTACCACTACCAATTCAAGGACAACCTGTCCAACCAGAAGAAGCCGTCCATCAACCTGAAGCAGCCAATCAACCTGAAACAGCTCGTCAGCCAGAAGTTCATGTAGCCGAGCTAGCCAGGGTGAATGCTAGGGCACCACAAGCTCAGCGGCGCCAACCTCAAGTGCAGTTTAACAATCATTATGATCGTGATGCTGAAGAAGACTATGGTTACTATGCAGATGAGCTAGAGGCTGAGTATGATCCATATCAGAGACGTGACCGACCACATCTACCCTACAGACAAGCACCCCGACGTGCAGATCCCGACAGCCTGCTGAACAACATCAAAACGAGCATTCCGGAGTTTCAAGGCCTTCACGATCCCGATATCTACCTAGATTGGGAACGTAAGGTAGAGAAGATTTTCACATGATATGACTTCACAAAAGCCAAAAAGGTGCAGTTAGCAGGAAAGAAGGCGCAGAAAAGGCTACGCAGCCACTTGGTGGGAGATGCAGCAGGAAAGAAGGCGCAGAAATCGAAATCCACCCATTGATAACTGGGAGGAGATGAAGAGATTATTGCGTGGATGCTTCATTCTAGTCCACTACGAGAGAGATCTTGAGAAGAAGCTCAACTGGATCAAATAAGGCACCCGCTCGATCGAAGAATACCACAAAGAGCTCGAAAATACCTTGAACTGAGTCGGGAAAGAGGAGTCCTTAAATGGTACCATCATCCGGTACATTGAAGGAATGAACCCCAACCTTGCATGTGAAGTCGAGCTCAAGGATTTCACTAGCATTGAAAGGATGGTGTAGTATGCATCGATTGTGGAAAAACAGCTTAGGGAAGGCCGCCGTCGTTCCCATCAGACTTCAGCCCCTGTTCGACCCCCATGGAACAAAGGTACGAATTCCACATCATCTTCTACCCCTTCTACTGAGCCTACTCGACCCCGAGGTCAGCCCAGACCGCCCGAGCAACGTTTCGATCGTTCTACACCGCAGCCCAGTCGTAGACCCGAGTCTACACCAGCACCACTATCCAGACCAGCCTATACACGGCCTAATCCACCCAATCCAGTACCTAGTGCTAACCAGAATCGAGCTAGAGACATCCAGTGCCATAAGTGCCAAGGTTGGGGCCACTTTCAGAACCAGTGTCCGAACCGGCGTGTTCTGTTCATTACTGAACAGAATGAGATCGAGTCAGCCAGTGAGGATGAGGACCAGCCCATAGTTGATGCCAAGAAGGAGCCAGAGATGCCTCCAGTCGACTCGGATGAAGAGGAACCCGAGCTTCCTCATGTTAGTCTTGTGTCTATACGCAGTCTGAGCATCAATCGTGAAGAAGAGCAGTCGGATCAACGTGAGAACATTTTTTTCACACGTGTTACTATCAAAGACCAGACCTGCTCGATGATAATAGACAGTGGGAGTGTGATCAACGCCATGAGCCAGTATACAGTTGACAAATTGGCGCTGACCACCATCAAGCATCCGAAGCCATACAAGTTGCAGTGGCTTACGGATCGAGGAGAGATCAATGTAACTGCTCAGGTAAGTCTCTCATTCTCTATTGGTCGATTTTCTGACTCTGTTGTGTGCGATGTTATTTTTATGGATGCAGCACATATATTGTTAGGTAGACTATGGCAGTTTGACAGACAGACGGTTCATGATGGCTTTGCAAACACGTACATCATGAAGAGAGATGGACGGAATACTACACTAAAGCCGTTGTCCCCTATAGCCGTTGCAGAGGATCAGAGAATTATACAAGAGAGGTTTAGAGCTGAGAGAGCAAAAGAGGCCGCCGCCGCAGCCCGGATTGCCGCCAACGGCACCCAATCGACTGAGGCCCCCAAGAAGGTCGCCACTCCTACTTCTTCAGCCCCTAAACCGTCCTCCAATAATTCCCTTGTGCATGGGAATTCGTCTGGATCAGCTGCAAAGAAAGATCAAAACCGCAGCCTATTTATTTCAGTGAAAGGCGTAGAGAAAGCATTAAAAGCAGGTTCACCTTTTGTTCTTCTATCTTATAAGAGCAGTGCTATTAATGATGTTTCTTTGCCTAGTGTTGTGCAGCCACTTATGGAGGAGTTCACGGATGTGTTCCCGGAAGAGATACCAAGTGGATTACCTCCACTTCGTGGGATCGAGCACCAGATCGATTTCCAGCCCGGCGTGGTCTTGCCAAATCGACCAGTATACCGGAAGTCCCCTGAAAAGACCAAGGAAATTGATAAACAAGTGAAAGAGTTTCTTGAGAAGAATCAGATTCGAGAGTCGATGAGCCCCTGCGCAGTTCCAGTTATTCTAGTGCCGAAAAAGAACAACGAGTGGAGAATGTGCATGGACTGCCGCGCCATCAACAAAATAACAGTGAAGTATCGATTCCCTATCCCTAGATTAGATGATATGCTTGATGAATTATCCGGTTCTAAAGTCTTTTCCAAAATTGATTTGCGTTCTGGTTATTTTCAAGTTAGAATGCATGAAGGGGATGAGTGGAAAATAGCTTTTAAGACTAAGCATGGTTTATATGAGTGGTTAGTTATGCTTTTTGGTCTCACTAATGCACCAAGCATTTTTATGAGATTAATGAACCATGTTTTGCGTGATGTGATTGAGAAATTTGTAGTTGTGTACTTTGATGATATCTTGATTTACAGTCACAATGCATAGGCGCACCTAGCACATCTTAGGCGTGTTTTTGATATTTTGAGATCAGCCAAGTTGTATGGAAATCTGTTGAAATGCTCTTTTTTTTAGATGAGGTTGTATTTCTTGGTTTTGTTTCGAGTGTACGTGGCATTGAGGTTGACCATTCTAAAATCAAAGCGATTGAAGAATGGCCAACGCCCAAGTCAGCCACAGAGGTTCGATCCTTCCACGGCCTTGCCGGATTTTATCATCGCTTTGTGCATGATTTCTCTAGCATTGCCGCGCCTCTTACTGAGCTAAGTAAGAAGGATCGTAAGTTTGAGTGGGGTAAAGCACAGTATGAAGCATTAACACGTTTAAAGCATCTTTTATGTCATGCACCTGTTTTGTGTTTACCTGATTTTGATAAGGTTTTTGAGATTGAATGTGATGCCTCCGGGATAGGTATTGGTACTGTTTTGATGCAGGAACGGCATCCAGTTGCCTACTTCAGTGAGAAATTAAATGGTGCAGCCCTGCGTTATTCTACCTATGACAGAGAGTTGTACGCATTGAAGAGATCATTGGAGACGTGGCAGCATTATTTGTGGCCAAAGGAGTTCGTGATTCACACGGACCATGAGAGCTTAAAGCATTTGAAAGGGCAGCAAAATCTGAATAAGAGGCATGCGAGATGGGTCGAGTTCATCAAGTCATTCCCGTACATCATCAAATACAAGAAAGGAGAAGAAAACATCGTAGCCAATGCCCTATCTAGACGGTACACATTGCTGAATTTAATGCATGCTAGAATGCTTGGTTTTGAGTCGATTAAGAGTCTGTATGCATGTGATCCATTCTTTGCTTCGATTTTTGATGAGTGTTCGAAAAAGTCTAAGTCTTTTGATGGGTTTTTCGTGCATGATGGATTTTTATTTCATGGTTTGCAGTTATGCATTCCTAGTTGTTCTATGCGTGAGCTAATTGTGTTAGAATCGCATGAGGGAGGTTTACTGGGTCACATTGGTGTGAATAAAACATTAAGCATGCTGCATGAGCATTTTTATTGGCGGCATATGAGAAGAGATGTTGAACATGTGTGTAGTAGATGTGTTACTTGCCATAAGTCTAAGTCTACTTCACATCCGTTTGGTTTATACACGCCCCTACCCGCCCCTAGTTCACCTTGGATTGATTTGTCTATGGATTTTATCTTGGGTTTACATAGGTCTAGATCGGGTAAGGATTCTATTTTTGTGGTTGTTGATCGTTTTTCTAAAATGGCGCATTTCCTTGCATGTAGAAAAACTGATGATGTTGTGTATATATCAAACCTGTTCTTTGTGCATGTAGTTAGATTGCATGGTATTCCTAAAATAGTGATAGGGATTCCAAGTTTTTAGCACACTTTTGGCGAGTTTTGTGGGGAAAATTAGGGACTAAGCTATTGTTTTCTACTGCATATCATCCACAAACCGATGGTCAAACCGAGGTTGTGAATTGCACTTTAGGCACACTACTTAGGTCTTTAATTAAAAATAATCTGAAGTCTTGGGAAGAGTGTTTACCTTACGCTGAATTTGCATATAATCGTGTGGTACATTCTTCTACTAATATGTCTCCTTTTAAGGTTGTTTATGGATTTAATCCGTTAATGTCTACTAATTTGTTACCTTTACCTGTTGAGCATCTAATAAGTGTTAAAGGTTTGAGAAAAGCTGAGCATGTTAAGGAGATGCATGAGAGAGTGCGTGCTCGCATTGAGCACAAAGGAAAGCACACGGCCGACTCCAGAAACGTGCGATGCAAGCAAGTGATATTTCAGCCCGGAGATCGCGTTTGGATTCATCTGAGTCCCGGACGGTTTCCAAATCTGAGAAAGTCCAAGTTATCACCACGTGGAGATGGTCCTTTCACAGTTCTAAGTCGTGTAAATGACAATGCTTACCGCATTGATCTTCCTGGTGAGTATATATGTTCTTCAACTTTCAATGTTGCTGATTTATCTCCGTATGTTGCAGATGAGTTCGATCTAGACGAAGATCCAAATTCGAGGACGAATTCTCTTCAGCAGGGGGGGAATGATGAAGCCATGCAAGGCATTGAAGGCCTTGAACCTGAGCTGCAATTCAAAGGTCCAATGACGCGACTTCGAGCGAAGAAATTACAAGGTTATTTCCAAGTGATGATTCGCAAGAAGTTTGAGGAATTCGAAGAAGCAAAGTGCAGCCATACTTTAGTTAATTTATTAACTAATGAAGATCAAGATCATACCATGGAGAATATAACTTGAAGAGTTGAAGAAGAGAGCAAGAAGAAGTGCATTTGTGCATGGAGCTGTTTTCGCCCTTGATTTAATTTAATTAAGGGGTTGATTTTTATCTAGACTATAGTATTTATTTAATTAATTTAGACTATAGTTTAGATCAGTTTTTAATTAATTTATAAGTGTAATTTTCGTTCATAATATCATAGGTTTAACTAGAATTGTATTTAAGGCAATTTCCTACCTTGAATAGAATTCTAGTTTAGGTATTTCTATAGTATAGTTAGAGATCCTATTGGATCAGATTTTTAGGCCTTTTTATTAGTTATTTTCGTGCATAATAGGCCCTATAAATAGGGGAACCATGTTACTTTGATATTTTAGACATTATTGATTAAAATGGCTTTTGAATTCAATTTGTGTCTCAACTGTTTAAAGCATTTGATTGTTTTTCTCGAAAATTATCATTCTTGAAGCCTAGAAAACTTTTAGTCTTACATCAAGGGAACGTTCTAATTCATACGAAGAATTAGGGTGAACTCGCTACGAAGAACAACTTAGAGATTAATTTTTGTCGTACAAGATACGCCGGGGATTAATCGGGTTGCGATTCTCAACACTACCACCTTCGACCTTCATCAAACGACGTCCTACATCCTTCACCAACGTTCGTGTCCCTCCCAAGCCTGCAAGACCTGATCGTGTGTCGATCATCAAGGTTCCGGTTCCATTCGGCATCAATTCATCGTATTCTCCATCTATACCGTAAGTCCTTCGAACCATTATCATATCCTATCTTCCCTAGCCATTCTTAAGCCATAATTCTCGTCCGAAATCAGCCTCTTTCTTGTTGGATTTGTGTATCATTTTTGTGTCGTAGTCTAAGTGTCGTAATTAGGTCTAGTTCATCTTTAATATTGTTTTCAGTTGTTATTTCGTTTAATTCAAATTATTTCGAGTTATTTGAGTCTTCACGTAAGGTTGAATCCTTCCTTAGTTGGCGTCTTCGATTCTATAAGTCTTCTGCGCGTTTTTGTATCCTGTACAAATTGTCCGGGTTACACCACTGTGGCGAGAGTGCAGGCCATGCGAAGAAAGATTGGAAGCATCAAAATGGGTGTAAATGAGTCATTTTATGACTATAGGAACGCTTCCAAATGCTGCTTGTGAAATGCCCACAACATCAAATCCCAGACTATGATTTGGTCCAGTTTTTCACTGCAGGACTGAGGGCACAAGAAAGGATGTTGGTGAACATTTCTTGTAGGGGATCAATATTGAACAAATTTCCTAAAGATGCATTCATATTATTTGCTGATATGGCTGAAGATAGTCGAGAACATGGAGATAAAGACATTGAACAAGCGAGTGAGTTGGGATAATATTCAGCTGCAGAGGCCATAATAGAAAAATTTTGTGAAAGGATTCAGCAAACTATTTATGATGTGGGCACAGCAAAAGAGCCAAGATTTTATGAAAATCACAAAAGCTCGACCCGCTTCACAAGTGAAAGCCCAACTATGCAAGGCAATATTGAGGAAGTGAATGTTGTATGGGGCCAAAACAACTACCAAATGCATTTAGACCCAAATTCTAAAGCATTAAACCCATGTTGGAGGGATGAAGAAAGTTGCAGCTACAACTGGGCACGCCAGCAACATCCACAGCTCCAGAGACAAGGACCATCCTTGGAAGAATTGATCCAGACCATGGCACAAGAAAATGAGTGATTCAAGCAGGAGACGAGAGTTGAAATAAACCATATTGGAGCTCAAATTTCTCAATTGGTTGGGGCTATTTCTAGACTTGCAGAACAGCATGAGAAAGTTTACTCTCAAATAGAGGTGAGCCCATATGAAAGTGTCAATGCTGTGAACTTGCAGAATGCCATGGTACAGCCAGTGCCCATAAGACAGCAAGATTCTGCGGATATTGTGCCCACACCGAAAGATGAAGTCATATTTAAGAAATTGACCAAGGCAGAATCTAATGAAGATATGCATGCTATCAGCACCAAACCTGTAAAATCCAAACCAAGAATTTACATTTTACCTCCTTTTCCTGGGAGGATTGCGAATGGTTCTACCAAAGAAGGAGAAGAAGGTGTTAGATATTTGAGTGACATCGAGAAGTTGTGTGAACCAAAGGAGAGGGCTGACCAAGGATATCTTATTTTCAAGGAACCTGCAGAGAAAGGCACAACAACAGAGAAGCAAGCAGATGCGATCAAAGAGCCCACAAGAGAAAAATCAAAGATTATCATAAATCCTCCATTTCTTGACGAATTTGGGCAAAATAACGAGGAAAAAAGGAAGAAAATTCTGAAAAATTTTCAAAAAGTGGATGGAAATATTTCACTACCTGAGGCCATACACTATGACCCTCGGTATGCCCATTCTTGGGAGGAAATGTACACAAAGAAGGTGAGGCAGAAAGATGATAAAAATTTTCTTGCGAATAAAAATGTGTCCACCAAGGTTCAACAGAAAATACCCAAGAAATATGTTGATCCTGGCATGTTTGTCATACCATGTGTTATTGGTAGAAAAAAAATTGAAGGAGCCATGCTGGACTTGGGTGCATCTATCAACGTAATGCCCATGACGATTTACAAAGAATTATATTTGGGGCCTTTAATGAATACTGGAGTTAAAATACAATTGGCCGACAAGTCTATAGTATATCCAGAGGGTATAGTTGAGGATGTCTTAATAAAAGTGGACGAGTTGATTTTTCCAGCAGACTTTTACGTCCTTGATATGGGCACAGTGACATCCAAATCTTCAGTGGTTCTACTAGGGAGGCCATTTATGAAAACAGTCAGGATGAAGATTGATGTGGATGGGGACACACTGACTTGTGAATTTCATGGGGTGCTTGTAACTTTTAACAGTGTCAATCCCATGAAACACCCTTGTAATTCAAAGTTGATTGATTATGTCCATACGTATGACCCAGGGATTGAAGAAAAATAACTTGAAATTTTTTTACAAAATTCGATGGAGCAAATAGCTCAGCGGGGCATTACAACTTACAGTGTGCCTAAAGATGTTGGAGGTCAAATTGTGAAAAATGATCTGAATGAGCTTATGCCCACGAGACTTGGAAATGATGTGACAAAGATGGAGTCAATCCGACTCCAAGAACCTGACTGAGATATCGAAAAACTGATGTTGTGCCCACGACAGTAAATGGAGCGCTACTGGGAGGCAACCCAGGTTTTATTTGTTTTATTTTTTTTAATTTATTTGAATAAAATTTTCAGTTAATTAAACTAGTTTAGGGATAATTTTACTCTTGTTTTGGATAAGATATGTGTTTGCAGGTTAAGATAAGGAGAGAGAAAGCAAAAATTAAAGAGAATCCCTTGAAACTAGGGATTTGGAACAGGGCACTCTGAAGAGATGAGAAATCTGCCAACTGGAAGGGCACAACAAGGTGACAGTGCGATTGTTGTGATCACAAGGAAGCTAAATGCAATCAAAAATACCTTATTCCAATTTGATACCCATTTGGTACGCATGGAGACAGCCTTTATTGCCTACTTCAAACATGTTGGATTCACCTAACCAGCACCCGCGACCGAGTAACCTGGTTCTGTTCTTTTCGTTAGATTAGTTTTTTTTTCTTTAGAGTCGCCCCTGTTTCACCCATTTTACCTCGTGCAAAGTGTGTGGGTGGGGGCATTCCAGTTTATGTTTTCTTTATTTTTGTTGAGTCTGTTTCGACACTTTGCCTAGTGCAAAATGTATAGGTGGTCAGTTAGTTGAGTCAAGCATGCTTCTGTGAAGTTCGTGTGGCCATTCTATTTGATTTTCAACTTAATTGCTTTACCAAAATTCAGCATGCCACAATAAGATAAGGATGACGAACGAGCTTAGCATGCCCTGTGAGATTTGAGCCTATATGTTGTTTGCCCATTTCACAGCTTTCTTTACTTCATGTGTGTTAACATTCTGTGCTTAGCAATTCTAGAACTTGCCACTGTTCTGCTTGAAGCCTTGAAATTGTTGATGCATATGTAGATGATATAGGCCATCTTTTGCTGAGCTACCGTGATATAAATTGACCCACCAACAACACAGCCTTGAAGCCCTTTTGAGCCTATGAAATGCCCTGCCAGATTTTTTTGTTTGGGATGATAATATATAGCCAGGGCATTACAAAAGCCTGAAAAACAGAAAAAAAATGGAGGAAAAATTGTTGGGGGATATATGTGAAAAGGCCAGAAAAAGATAGGGAGAATAAATAAATAAAAAAGAAAAAAAAAAGAAAAATTATATGATAAAAAGTAAAAAAAGAGAGAATAAATTCCCCCTAGTCTTAAGTGTTCAGAATGCCTAGATAAAGAAATATTTATTGTCCGAACAGGGCACAGAAGGGTAATCGATTAAGTGGAAAATGGGGGGTCTATACAGTTAATAAGCCCCAATGTACATGAAATGCCCATTGTAGCCTAAAAAGCCCTGTTGATACTTATACATCTATGGTTTTTGGAGATTGACAGTAGAACTTTAGCAAGCCTATGGGATGAATAGGTATAGAATGCATTGCATTGAGTGCATACACTAAGCCTAAACACTAAGAGAAGAGAGTTTGTGAGGATGACCACGCTTTGCTCATTTTTTACCTATTTTTGGTATGCTGAAACTTTGCAATTTTTTTGAATTATTAAAGTTGATGTACCCACGCTGATTAACAGTTTGCATGCTTGTTTTTTGTGAGTCTGTTTCTTTTCTCTTTCTTTTCATTTATTTTTCTGGACGCGTTGCATCTCATGTTTGAGGACAATCATGCCTAAAGTGTGTGGATGTGATAAGTCCATTTATTTTGTATTTTTATGGGCATTTTGTTCGTTATAAATATCCTTTTTAGTCTGTTTTGAGTCGAAAAGAACCAGGTTGCAGTCAAAGGACATTTCTGAGGCCGAGTCTGGCGAAAGGGGCATTTTATGCCATATTATTCATGTTTATCTCATCGCCACATTCAGAGGCACAAGGAACTTCTTCAGCATTCATTCTACATTCGGAAAGCAGAATGGGCATATCAGAAAGGAATGAAGCTGACCAGATGATGTCGTGCCCAAATTGCTCGCGCAGACTTAACCACAGGCCAGAATGGGCACATGTGTGAATTTTGGGATTCTGTTGGAAGCTAGAGGCGTGAAGAATGGCTGCATATCCGAATAAGATTTGGTGATAAGCTGGACTCCTAAGAGGCGTGACAACTAAGAGATAGATGAGATAAGGACTGCTGGAGGCTTGGAGATGAAGTGATAAAGCCAATCCCTAAAAAATAGGGATTTGGTTAACAAAATGGATAATGTTTATCCAGTCAGATTGAGATGGGCACGCCAGATCCGGAATCCAGTGAAGATCCCAGTTTGTTGGGGAAACTCATATTCGGAAATGTAACTATTTAAGTTAGTTTATTTTCTGGAAATGTAAGCTTTAGAAGGTCAGAAACATTTCTACAATTTACTTTTCTGCATTTCATTTTCGTACGCTGCATAGGCAGCCACAAACAACCAAATAGGCCTTAAGCCATTGGGACTTAAGATTATGTTTATGTTTCTCATCGTTGGAGTTAAGATTTTTACCTAATAAATTCGTAAGTTTTCATTTATATTATGTCTTTAATTTCTGCTATTTTAGTTATGTCTAGCTTGTTTGGCTATATCTTTATTTCTGGTGTTTGAACAATGAAAATGGTTTAAGTACAAATCTGGACTCGTGAGGCCAAAATGGGCATAGTAATGCATGGTAGGTTTCTGTCGATTCTTGAACCTGTTCCATGTGAGTGTGTGTCTGAAATGCCCAATGTGGCTTATCACTCGTTAGACATAGAGGGCATACCACTATTAATTAAATTGGTGAATGGTGACTGTGTGTTGATTCATATAGTAATAAGGGAATCGATGGGTTGTTGTGGGCACACGAGGAATTGGTAAACACAACAGATCTGGAATCGTCTAGAGGCACACTGCTGTCTATTCATTTACATCTCTTAGGGGAACCGGGGTGTGGATGATAGGTTAGGGGTTTACTTGATGAGGAATCGCTTTTAAGCCTAAAATGAAAGGATGAATGAGGAGATGTAGAGAGGAATCCGGTCTCCATAACTGGGTGACTTAACATGTATGAAAATTAATGTGCCCATGATCAAGCAGTTTTATACTTAAACTAAATTCAAGTTCAAATGCCAGAATCTTTTGTTATTTAATATTTCCTTTAGTTTTCTTTTGCAGATTTACTTTTAGTACAGTGACAATACAAACCCCCCTTTTTTGATTGGTGACTCGAAGGTGGAATCACATCAGCTCTCTGTGGGATCGATCCGTACTCACAAGCTATCTACGCTTGTTGTGGGCACAGGAGTAATACAAATTTATTTTTAGCGCGAAAGGACCGCGCGTCAATCTCCTTCGTCATCCTTCACACCGCCTACTTTTGCTCAACCATCTCTCCCGGTATCTTCCATTCAAACTCCTGACATCACTCCACCGACCGCTCAACCTGAAACAACAATAGTGGGTGTTGCTGACTCGTCAACCCCAAAGGAGGAACCAACTGAGGTCGAGGTTCATCCCGACGTTGTTATTTCACTAGGAATAAAGATACTAAACCCTAACCCTCTTAGCGTTAATCTCCTGGGGGATCCGACTAATCCAATCGACCCAGAACTGGAGTCTCACTCTAGGTCCCTATCGCAGACATCTAGCAAACCGACGAGGACATCCAAACAGCTTCACCATGAAGCTGCTGACAAATCTGAAACGGTGCCTTCTAAGAAGCCTAAAAGGCATTCGAGTAAGGGGGAGTCTCACTCTCTCAAGGATGAGTCTGAATCCTCTCATGATCAATCTAATTCTCTGCCTGTAGTCAAGCCACTCTCTGCTGAGGTCAAATCCACTACTCCCGCGAGTAGAGCCAAATCCAGTCATAACATTACCATGTCTTCCGCACCTCAATCAGGTTTTCCTCTTAATGTTACTTCTGCATTTACTCAGAAAAAGCCAAACTTTCTTATAAGTCTGTTTCTCAAAGGGCTTTTAAAATTGAGAGGATGATTGATGTGTTGAGTTTCAAAAAATATAGCTTGGATGTATTTTTAAAATAAAGAGGGTTGTGGATGTCAGTTAATGAGTTACACTCTTTTGATCCGAGTGTGGTGTTTGAGTTTTACTCAAACATCACATCTGACATGGGGGATCCTAATAAATTGAGCTATGGAACTGTGTATGTTAGGGACAGAGTCTATGATTTTAATCCCTTTGTTATAAATGCTTTTCTTGGATTGAGAAATGAGAACACTGTGATTTCACTTGATCTGTTGGATGATGTTGTGAGTGTTATCACTAGGGGTTTTATTTCTAAGTGGATGAATAAAGTATCCTCTTCCAAGTTGACATTCTTTTACACAGCTTTGTTTAAGCTCACTATTTGCAACTGGCTCCCAACATCCAATGCTTCTGTTTTAACGGTGGATCAAGCCATCTTGTTATACAAACTTGGTTCTAATCTTCCATTTAATCTTGGTGCTTATATGTTTGAGTATATACTTAAGGTTGCCTCAAAGTCAAGCTCTTCCAATCACTTATCTTTTCCATGTCTCATTCATGTCATTCTCAAACATCAAGGCATGAAAGAGAGCAAAAAAAAGCTTGTCGATGAGCAACCTGCCATTTCTATTATCAAGCCCAAAACTGGTGATGGAAGAGTTATTGATCTTCCTTATGGCTCCGAAGCTACACTCAAACATTCCTCATCTGACATTGGTACAGCTTCACATAAGTCCAAGCAGGTTTCTGATCCTGTTGATGTTGACTCCCCTTCCATACCCATTGTGATGTTGCCAATGGAGGTCCTCCTTGCCCAGATTGATCATATAGCCGCGGCTACTACTCACCTTTCGCAGGCCCATGATGCCTTCTCTCACCTCCTTTCTGCCCAAAAAAGGGGAGAAGATGCTGGTGTGCACGAGGTGCGAGAGGAGACGGAGGATGTAGGGGAGGAAGCTGAAGTTGAGGCCAAACCGAAGAAGAAGGCATCCAAGGGGAAGAGAAAATGTTGTGAAGCTTAGTGTTTCAGCTTCTAATTTTATAAACAATGTTTCATTTTGTTATAAACACTGTTTATTATGTTTTTATGTGTTGTACACATTAAAGATGCTCGATGCATCTTTGTTTTTGTTTTGATGTGTGTGTTGGACACACTTCTAATTTTTTACATGCTTTTATATGCATTTCTGTTTTTTGGATGCAAATTAACTTTTATATTCTTGTTTTTATATGCTTATCTTGTTGATGGTATTCGAAATATATCATTATGATTAGACATATTAAGCATAGTTTTTTTTGTGAGATATTGAATGATCAATATGTCATTGTTATTATATGTTGAACTGTCGATTTATCATTGTTTTTATAATAGGATAAGTGCCTATTATATGATGATCAAATTAAGGGGGAGTAACCCTTAAGGGGAAGATTTTAAGATCTCCATTTTCCATTGTGACTCTAATTGTACAAAATACTTGAGTTGTGTGTTTTGTGTAGAAAGGCTAAGATTAAGGGGGAGATTGTTGAGTGTTGTATGACATTGACATTCAATGTTGCACTTGATGTCAGACAGACTTCCTGCGACATTGTCTATGACATAGTCGTAAATAATCTTATCCTTTCCTAGTTTTATTTATTATTTTAATTAATAAATTAGTTTTATATATCTTAGAATATATGTGCATATCCACGTAATAAATATTTCAAATAAATAGATATATACATATTAGATATATTATTTAAAATAGAGTTTGACGAAGTCAAAACTCTATCTCCTACTTTTTAGGTTTAGCGGTTTCTCTATTTAACCTTTTGCTTTTTCAGAATTTATATTGCTGGAAAATTCAGAAAATAGGGATGAACGTGGGAGATGGTTTCGAACACATCATGGAGGCGGTTTTTCCTCAAACACGATGGAGTAGTGATGAGGGCGGTTATCTCCAATCCACGTTCAAGAAAGATAAGACATGAGCCTTGTTCATCGTTTCAAGTGAAGAAGCATATAAGGGATATGTTCGAACTTAAAGATTTATTCAAGCACAAATCATTTTTCCGTTGTGTGAAGATTGAAGAGCTTGAGTCACAAACTTAGCATAGATTTCGTTCTTCGTTCCTTCTTCTTTTTTAATGTTTATTGTTGTACAATCAATTCACAAAAGTAGGTTGTACAAGTTAGGATAGATAGCAAGGTTGTGAAATCATTGCTAGTTTGTATACAAATTAACGGTGGGTTAATTTGTAATTTTTTAATTCATTTTAGTTGTAAACTAGAATAGGATTCCTGTATTTTATTTGATGTGTCAAGAGCTTCAGCGTCTGACATCATCAAATTAACTGTTGTTTAGGCTCGTGGAAGCTTAATTTCGCCCTGTGGCAATCACATATATGTTGTGTGTGATTTAAAATTATTTCGTATGTTATTGCGTTTCTATTTCCTGCATATTTGTGTTAAAATAGTTATGTTAACTATCTTTGACACTGAGTTTGTGTTTTGGTAACGAATTCCAACATATATATATAGGGGTGACTTAAAGTGTATACTATACCTCTATGTAGGTAATAAGAACATCCTTCAACCATAGATTTAGTCAAAATAAATGGTCCAGATTCAATTTCAATTATAGGGACTAATTAGCAATATATTTAATAGTATTTTACCGTGTTATATGTGAAAGGGTAAAAAAGGGGTTTGGGATAAAAATCCCAAAAATCACGCCACCCATTAATGACGATAACCGAATGAAGCAATCAATATATTTGGATAGATTTCTTCTGCAGCCCAAAAAAACTAGGTTTTAGCTTTAGGATTATGTATTGAATCAGGAAAAAAAATTCTCCATATCCGGCTATGGAACTCTTCAGTTGTAGCGGCATTGGTTAAAATACTCACGTGATCGATAATGTCTGGGAGGCGTTTAACGAGAAAAAGCACAGGTTTTTCTGTGTTTATAACTCTTTGAAGGCTGTTTATTTGATAAAATTTGTAGTTTATTGATTTTACTAGGGTTTTTTTATCTACTATCTTTAATCTTTGGAATATACATAAATTTTTGCAGTTGGTTTCATGTGGTTTGACTGTAATTTTTTTTTTCGATGCCGCTATTGGAATTTTATTTGGAATATACAGAATTTGTTGTCGTTGGGTCTTGTATTTTGCTGTAATTCATTTTTTGGGGACCACATAAACTATATTCTTTTGGGGAAAAAAGTGTGGATACTGTAAAGCAAACTGAATATTATCAAATTACTTTGAAATTGGTACCCTCTGACATTCTGTATGTTGAAAAGTCGCAAATTGAATCATATTATTGTATGGTATATGCTGGCTTTTGTTGTGTAAGGATTTAAGTTTTAATATTAGCAAATTGTATTGTAATTGATAGCTTTTCTTACTCAGTTTGGATAAATGTGTCGATTAATATGGTCCTGATTATCAATTTTCTGGTGTGTATATGGTAGTTTTTTTTTTGCATTTTTTAAATTGATTTGAGAATATATTAGTAAATGTAATTGTTATATTAGCAAATATGCTTGAACCAGATAGCAATTAATTTGGTGGTATTTTGTTTTTTGTAATATGACAATTGATCTGAGGATGCATTAGCAAATGTAATTGTTGTATTAGCAAATATCCTTGAATCTGATAGCGATTGTAAAACCTGGCAGTTTAACAAATGATTTTGGGCTGTATTAGCAAATGTAATTGTTATATTAGCAAATTTCCTTGGACCTGATAGCAATTGATTTGGTTGTATACATGTATATGTTTGACGATTGTTTTGTTTTAAATTTGATAAAATTTGAAGCTGAAGGTGTAATGGCTTGTGACTTGGACTGTATTAGCATGATTTATTTTGAATAATATGCGAATGTGAATAAAGTTTGAGGATCTTATTACCAAGCATACATGAGCATGTTATTATTGATATTTTTGCATGATATAGACATTGTGTATTAGTAATTTTATATTTATGAACCAGGTTGGTCATATTTTTGAATTTAGAGCTACTGAAAGTATAATCTGTTTTTTGAATGCTATTTATTAAATCTGATGATGGCTATTTGTTATATACATTTGTTGTGCAATTATGGAAGCTTGTATATGTTGAATGGAATTCCTACTTATTAAATCACATTTTGTGAAGCAAATATGTTATTTGCTAATAAATGAGTGATACCTATTGTTGTGTGTTAATTTGAAAACATATGGCTGACAAATTGTAATTTTTTTCTCTATAATTTTACAGTTGGGTCATCAACAAGTCCAGCAATGAAGCCGTAGAGGTCATCATATCTGAATCTGAAGAATCGAACTAGCCCAGCCGATCTGACAAAGGCTATTAAAAAGATGAATGATACACAGAAGCAAAGCGTTTGCAATATGGGGTTTGGTACATTGTTTAATCTCAACATTGAGGATGTGCCTCTGAAGATAGCATATTAAATTCTGGAGAACTTTGACACAATGAGAGGAGAAATAGTTTTGGATGGGAATTAACGAGTCCACGTTAGCGAAAATGATGTTCAAATTATCTTTGGGTTCCCAAAGGGCCACCGTCCGATTGTTATAAAGGCAAAGAATGCACTAGCAAATTTAACAGAGCAGTGGGTGAAGCGGTTTGAAGATAAATATTGCAAAAGAATACGTGCTAGCTATGTGGCGGATGATATGATAAAAGAGCGTGATGGTGGATTATGGTTTAGGAGGCAGTTTCTCAATATATTTAGGAAATTTTCTGGTGTTTATTTGGTATATTTTTTTTTTGCCTTTTTTAAATTGATTTATTGGATGTATTAGCAAATGTAATTGTTATATTAGCAAATATCCTTGAACCAGTTAGCAATTAATTTGGTGGTGTTTTTTTTTTGTATTTTGACAATTGATTTGAGGATGTATTAGCAAATATAATTGTTGTATTAGCAAATATCCTTGAACCTGATAGCGATTGTAAAACTTGGCAGTTTAACAATTGATTTTGGGTTGTATTAGCAAATGTAATTGTTATGGTAGCAAATATCATTTGACCTGATAGCAATTGATTTGGTTGTATACTTGTAGATGTTTGACGATTGATTTGTTTTAAGTTTGATAAAATTTGAATATGAAGATGTAATGGCTTGTGACTTGGACTGTATTTTAGCACATTTTGTTGTTGTATTAGCATATTCATATCACTGTGTTAGCAAATCCGATGCATCCTTCAAATTTAAGAAAACCACATCAAAAAATTTCCCGATTACTTCTCCCTCATCAAATCCATCGAACAAAATACGCTAAAACAAGCATTTATCAAACTGAAGAAATCGCGCAATTATGTTCCCAATGATGCATATTATTACCTTATCAAAATTTTAACTAAATGGGATTTTTAATTATCATGCATAAAATATTTTCCAAACTGGTATATAAGCACCATACCAACCAATGCATCCAAACATGTCTGAATTAGCAAACTTTTGCACTGTAGATAGAAACGCGTATGCCGTTTATAGGCATAATATGACATATAACTAAACCAGACATAATCTATGAAGATCTACACATTAACACATATTTTTTACAATAACTGAAATTAATATACAAATTTTATCTAAAACATACACAAATCAAACCACGATGATTGTACGTGAAATACCTGAATTTTTCATCAATGTTGATATCTTGATTTTCTATCGAACAACTCTCAATGAATCCACCATATAATCCGTCCCAATATATCGATTAGAAATTTGGCAAATTTTGCAGGAATTATTAAGTTTTTGCTATCTTCCAATGAACTGTTTAATAATAATCCCCAGATAGTATATGAATAAATGGTATCTGCTTTTCAAATTTTGCAGGAATTATTAAGTTTTTGCTATCTTCCAATGAACTATTTAATAATAATCCCCAGATAGTATATGAATAAATGGTATAGGCTTTTCAAATTTTGCAGGAATTATTAAGTTTTTGCTATCTTCTGATTTTTTGAGAAGGGAAAATATAAAATGTCAAAAAAATATTTTTCTACAAGAATCGATGGAAGAAATATCATATTCGCCAAAAATTATCTATCTGACGGAATTGTTGATTGGGAGAAAGGAAAAATAAATTTAGATTGCATGAAAATAGAAAATGCCATGAAATAAGAATATATTTGCTAGTATGCATAAATAATATTGCTAATGTAACAAACACGGTCTGCTAATAGAAAAAAATACATGTGGTGGGAGAAGAGATAATAAAAATCATCCAAAAATTATTTTTCTACAAAATCGATGAAAGAAATAATTAATTTTGTCAAATTATTCTCTGCGTTGGAATTGTTAATTGGGAAGAAAGGAAAAATAAATTCAGATTGCATAAAAATAGGAAATCCCATTAAATATGGGATATGATATTCTAGATATACTTTGAATTACTATTATGCCCTCATCTTATTGCAATTCTAAAATAATTGCACTTTTAACCCCATTTTTTTAGATCAATCTTGACCATGGAAAATATTTGGATGAGTGGTTTAGATTTGTTCTTATTTCCTACATAGGAATTGGGTTCCCATTTGAACTCTCATATATATATATATATATATATATATATATATATATATAGGGAAGGGATCAAATGAGAACCCTTCCCCCAAGTGGGAACTAGGAACCAATCTTAGCCCTTGTTTGACTCAATCTGGACGGTGTAGATTTAAGGCATGGGGCGGTGGTATTTTTGTGATTTTTGACAAGTTTAAGTGAAGGTAAGGTAATATAGTAATTTGATAATTCAAGTTTCTTTATTCAGATTTTTTTCATATTCATCTTTCCTCATTTTCTCTCTCTCGCTGAGTTATGTTTTTCTTCTCCCATTTTCAATTTCTCATTATCTTCAAGTATCTGCTTTCATCTTTTTATCGTGAAGATTCGACCTTGTGATTTGTAGAGTTCATCGACGTCGTTGTCTTTGTATGGTGACTCCATGTATATTTTTTTTTCTTTTCAATTTATTTTTACAGTTTAGTGTGTCGATTTATTTCTCGTTTCTTCTCGCGATTTTTATTTCTAATCTTATTTTAGTTTCTGGCTTCATCATTTTGTTACGAAGATTCGATATTTGATTGATTTGATCTGTTTGGTTTAGATTTGTGTTGTATCAATTATTTTCTAATTGTTAGGAATCCTAGGGTTTAGTACGAGAATATACAGAATATGCATTAATTTGAAATTTTAATGTTGATTAATTTCGCAATTCGTTGTATCTGCATTGATTTTACAGTTCGTTCTATTGGAGTTCATTACGATTTTGTATTTACATTTTTATGTTTGACTGATTTGATCTGTTTCGTTCAGTTTTGTGTTGTATCAGTTGTTTTCTAATTGTTATGAATCCTAGAGTTTAGTACGAGAATATACAAAATATGCATTAATTTGATCTGTTTATTTATTTTAGCATGTTAATGTATTCTTTTTAGCCTATCGTCACATATGTTTTAGCATGTTAATGTATTCGTTTTAGCCCGTCATCACATATGTTTTAGCATCATAACATGCTGGTTTAATGTTATTTCCACTGCACTCTATGAAACATGTCATACAAACTATGCTTTGCTTTTTTTTTCTTTTGTATGTGTGTATTTTTGTGACTCGGCTACACAATTTTACAGACACCATGTAAACATTAGAATACTTTGGTGCTAAAATGTATGTTGCATGATGCTAGAATGGTACATACCTAATGCTAAAAATCAATTTGTGTGTCTGAACATCTCTTGATGTGATTGTATTATTATTTTTTACCTTGTTCAGTTTATAATTTTTTTATTTTAATGTGTCAGCTTCTTCTGTTTCAAGTGACCGTAGTAAGATTCCTCACATGGCGATATGGAGGGTTCTACTTCACATAGAAAGACAATGATGTTTGAGCAATTCTACGGTTTACGTGCCCCTTCTGAAGTTGTTGTTCATCCACCTATTCTAGTTATAACAAAAGGTAGCGACAGTCATTTGATATCTAAGAAGGAGGCAAGGAAGAGAAAGGAGAACAAACCACTCAGAATATGCAACAACTGCCACAAGTTGTCAGATCATGATGCTATGAACTGTCCAGCTTGATGTTATTATAGCAATTGAGCACAGTTTAATATCATGTTTTACCATGCTTGTGAATTGTTTTGAACACATTCATTTTTAAGAATATATATGATTTTTAATAAGAGTGTTTATGACATTTCCTTTGCGGTAATTATATTACTATTAAGTTTTATTAACTGTAATTACCGTTTACAATATAATGCTAAAATAACGGAAGCATGAGGTTATATACGTTGTCAGATTCTCATTACATATTTTGTTTATCAAAACATGATAAAATGAGAAATAAATGAGGCTAAAATGAGCGAAGTAGGAGGCTAAATTTGATGTGACATTTTCCACCAGGGTTCTCTGTTCCCAATTAGGGTTTATTACGTTCCAATTAGGGTTCATCTGATCCTAATTAGTAATTATCAAATTCCCATTAGGATTTACAATCCCCAAATAGGGTGTATTGCGTTTCAATCCAATGAAATCATTGTTCCATATTTGTTTATCAAAACATGCTAAAATGACAAATGATTTAGGCTAAAATGAGCAAAGTAGGAGGCTAAATTTGATGTGACATTTTTCACTAGGGTTCATCGTTCCTAATTAGGGTTTATTACGTTCTAATCAGGGCTCATCTAATCCCAATTTGTAATTATCAGATTCCCATTAGGGTTTACTGTGCCCAAATAGGGTGTATTGCATTTCATTCCAATGAAATCATCGTTCTATATTTTGTTTATCAGAACATGCTAAAATGAGAAATGAATGAGGCTAAAATGAGCAAGTAGGAGGTTAAATTTGATGTGGCATTTTCCATTAGGGTGCACCGTTCTCAATTAGGGTTTATTACGTTCCAATTAGGGCTCATCTGATCCCAATTAGTAATTATCAGATTCTCATTAGGGTTCACTGTCCCCAAATAGGGTGTACTGCATTTCATTCTAATGAAATCATCGTTCCATATTTGTTTATCAGAAAATGCTAAAATGAGAAATGAATGAGGCTAAAATGAGCGAACTATGAGGCTAAATTTGATGTAACATTTTTCACTAGGGTTCACCGTTCATAATTAAGGTTTATTACATTCCAATTAGGGTTCATCTGATCCCCATTAGTAATTATCAGATTTCTATTAGGGTTCACTGTCCCTAAATAGGTGTATTGCGTTTCATTCCAATGAAATCACCATTCTATATTTTATTTACAGAACATGCTAAAATGATAAATGAATGAGGCTAAAATGAGTGAAGTAGGAGGCTAAATTTGATGTAACATTTTCTACTAGGGTTCACCGTTCCTAATTAAGGTTTATTACGTTCCAGTTAGGGCTCATCTAATCCCAATTAGTAATTATCAGATTCCAATTAGGGTTCACTATACCCAAATAGGGTGTATTGCGTTTCATTCCAATGAAATCATCCTTCCATATTTTGTTTATCAGAACATGCTAAAATAAGAAATGAATGAGGCTAAAATGAGCAAAGCAGAAGACTAAATTTGATGTGACATTTTCCACTAGGGTTCACTGTAACGCCCCGATCCCGGAAGAATAGTGACAAGGGACCGGTGCGCTACTGGGGGAAGGGGTTGTTGCATAAAGATAATTATAGAAATAGGGTTAGTGCCCTAAACATTTGGGCAACATAACCTTTGTAACTGAAATAGAACCACCCACGAGAGTGTTCAGAAGAAATAAGGTTAGTGTCCCAAATATTTGGGCAGCATAACCTCTGTAACTGGAATTAAACCACGCTCTAAGGCGTTTAGAAAGAACCTGAATAAATTACCAATCATCAAAGGGAAATTATCCCACCAAATAACTATAAAGGAACATCATAGTATAATGCTGAAATCATAACATGCTTCAAACAATTGAAGACAAGTTGTATCAGAGTGAACGGAACAAGCGCGAAGCACAATTCAAGTAAAATTTGTTTGCAAGCACTTAATTGATTTAGAGTATCTAAGATTTCTAAACAACGCAAAAAGAGCAAGCAAATATATATCAACAAAAAGATAGCCCTTGCCTCAGCTCCGTCATCTTCCAGCCACCTCTCAACCTGAAAATATTTAGAAAAGATTTGGGCTGAGCACTAGTGTACCCAGTGGAAAATTTTGATAAACAGTTCACAAACATTTTATAAATATGAATATCGTATCCACACAAGTATAACAATGGAAAGGTTTCAAATCTCAAAAGAATTCCATGTATACAAAGCTTCTTTTAACCTTACTTGCACGTTCTATCTCACTGTCCCTTCCTACAGTGTCTTAACTTACATACACGTCCTCCAGCCCAGCTGTCTAATAAAGGATAGTGTATACGGTCCCAAAGCTTTAAGGATCCGAACTCGAGTCTAGTTAAGCACTCAATGTTTTCGTAGGATACTGGCGAATGTGAACAGTGAGCTAAACCATTTTGATACAGATATTCATGCATTACAGTTGATAAATAGTTGAGCTTAATAGCTGAACATAATTTGAGGAAAAATATAGCCCACCTGGATGACGAGCACATGGCGGCACAATAACTTAAAAAATGGTTTCATTAATCCTAGCAGGCTCTGAAGGTCCTACAAGGGTCGATCTTTGACTTAGAATAATCGCTATATTTTCAGGAATTAATCTACTGTAATCCGAGCTATTATTTAATTATATTCTCTTCAGAAATAGATTGCGCATCTCTAGAGACCTCAAATAATTCCGACAAAGAAGGAAATAAATTCCAAAATATTATTCTTGATTTATTGGGACCAACCGATTTGACAGAGGTCTCTTTTCAAAACTTGCCATTTTAATCGATTTTTATCAGATTTGTGCCACGACACTTTTTAACCGTTCAAAAATTACGAAAATATTCAAGGACCATCCTATATATGCTAAGACTATAGTTTGAGGGTTTTAGAATTTTTCGATAACACATATTTCCGGTACAAAAATAACTGTATAAATTAAATAATCGAGATTTTTCAAAACTCATCCAAAAATTACGAAATTAGACGGGCATATAGGAAATATTATTTCGAGCAACTTTCTTGAACAAACTTTTTCAATTTGAGGAGCCGAAAGGGCCTGAATTTAACAAAATAGTGGCAGATCGGTTCTTTTATTTATGCACGTTTTCCGACTATTTCACCGGTTTCCGGCCATCGGATGGCAACGAAATCAACATACGAAATGTAGTACACATTTAAATACACGATATATTAAAATTTGGGATAAAAAAGAATAAAAATGGACCAATACGACGACGACGAAAATGGGTGTTGTAGGGGGGTGGTATCTCGTCCTTGGCAGCGGCTGTGGCTGTTCACTGGCGCTCCGGCGACGGCAAGGCGGCGGCGGCACGGCGGCGGGAAGGCGGCAGCAGGTCGGAGGTGGTGGCAGCAGCCCACCCTTGTCTCTTCTTCGGACCTCTCTCTCTCACTCTCAACTCTCTCTCGGCCTCTCTACTCTCCTCTCCTCTCCTCTTCTCTCTCTTCTTTCCCTCATCTCTCTTTTCTTTCTTTCTCTTTCACTTCGTTTTTTTTATATATCAACCTCTCTCTTGTCTATAATAGATAAGGTGGACAATGGCGGTGGAGAATGAATTGGGGGGGGGGGGGGGCTGGTGGAAAATTGTGATAAGATCAATGGGGTGCGGGGGATTATAGATATGTATTAGGTTAATATGAGACAATAAAATATTGTACCGCCATTAGTTATTAATAATATATTAATAACTTATTTAATATTATATCATTAATAACTTATTCAATAAGAGTATCGTCCATTAATAACATATTAATCTTAATGACATATTAATCGTTTAATATAACATATTTAAACATATTAATCTTAGATAACATATTCCCTTGTTAAACATAAAAAATTACTATTTATTTTACAAAAAATATTATCAGGAGCTCAAATAAAAATTACTATTTATTTAAATTGAATAAAAAAATTACTATTTATTTTACCAAAAATATTATCAGGAGTTCATTTGACCTTTAATTAAAATTTTAAAAGTATCATTGAAATTCTCAGGTCGTTCTATTTCCACAAAAATCATTATTGACCACGCATCAAAAATATTTCAACTATAATTTTTTTTTTCAATCTTAATTAAAATCTAAAGTCGCGTCTTTTATCTATTTTACTTTATTTTAGCTCCAATAATTTTTTGTAGCCTTCTAAATAAATTTAGAAAACTTTTAACTATAATCCAAAAATACGGGGTGTTACATTCACCGTTCCCAATTAGGGTTTATTACGTTCCAATTATGGCTCATCTGATCCCAATTAGTAATTATGAGATTCCCATTAGGGTTCACTGTCCCCAAATAGGATAAACTGCGTTTCATTCCAATGAAATCACCGTTCCATATTTGTTTATCAGAACATGCTAAAATGAGAAATGAATGAGGCTAAAATGAGCGAAGTAGGAGGCTAAATTTGATGTAACATTTTCCACCAGGGTTCACCGTTCATAATTAAGGTTTATTACATTCCAATTAGGGTTCATCTGATCCCAATTAGAAATTATCAGATTCCCATTAGAGTTCACTGTCCCTAAATAGGTGTATTGCATTTCATTACAATGAAATCACCGTTCCATATTTTATTTATAGAACTTGTTAAAATGATAAATGAATGAGACTAAAATGAGCGAAGTAAGAGGCTAAATTTGATATAACATATTTCCACTAGGGTTCACCATTCCCAATTAGGGTTTATTACGTTCCAATTATGGCTCATCCGATCCCAATTAGTAATTATGAGATTTTCATTAGGGTTCACTGTCCCCAAATTGGGTGTATTGTGTTTCATTCCAACGAAATCACCGTTCCATATTTTGTTTATTAACACATGCTAAAATGAGAAATTAATGGGGCTAAAATGAGCTAAGTAAAAGGCTAAATTTGTATGTTACTTTCTGCAATTAGAATTGCAGCATATATTTTGCTCTCATAAACTTTATCTCGTTTCGGAAAATATTTACGCATTTTCTTTCTTAGTTGTTAGTCATTTCCTTCGTTGCTTCACTTTCTCATTCTTTTTTTTCTTTTTTATTATCAACTCGTATTTTTCATTTTGTAGTATCTATATAGATGTAGGTGTTTATATAAAACTGTTAGAAATATATTCATAATATCACCCGCTAAAATGTATTACACGATATGCTAAAATGTTATATAGGTCATGCTAAAATGTTGTATACAACATGCTAATATAAATCTGGGATTGCTCTGTGTGAAAATTATGCCTAAAAATGATTTTTTGTATTTTTCATCTATTTTTTTCAAATAAACATATGCAATATAGATCTTAAATGAAAGAGTATAAAAAGAGATTTAATTTGATATAAGATTTGCGTAAATCCGATTAAAAATGAATAAATTATGATCATTTAAAGTTTTTAAGAATTTTTTCAAAATATGATGATGTCACTTTTTTTAAAAGTCAATTGTTCCAATTTTACCCTTAATGAGACACGCGAATTGAAAATTTTCATTTTAATTACAAAATTGCTACCGAAAATTTGCTTTGATCTGGAGCGTTCATATTTCGGAATGGACAGATGGGATCGGTTTCCAGTTCCCACTTAGTGACCGGTTCTCACCAGATCTCATCCCTATATATATATATATATATATATATATATATATATATATATATATATATAGTTATGAATTTAAGTAGTGGTCCGGTCCTAACTCTAACTCCTACAAGCGTAGAAGAGTATATTAAATTAGTATTTGTATTTTAATGTGATTATAGACAAAAAAAAAAGACTATCAACTTATTTTGTCCACAATAACGGTCGATACAGAATTGTTTTATCATAAATATTTAAGTTTCTTATAAAATCATTATCATTATATTTTATAAAGTAATAATTAAACGCATATATATCCTTAATGAACTGATCATTTGTTTTTGTTAGTTGTATTAATTTACTTTAATAAAAAATAGTTTTATTAATCTACTCCATACAATTTAAATTCAATCCCCCCGATTATATAAACTTAGTTCAGAAAATTAAATAAAATCATTGTTAATATATAAAAGGTTTAGTGGAATCGTTAATGGTGAATAGAAGAAGACGTGTTGCACGTATATGACAATATTGTACTTATTAAATAATAAAAAAAATCAAGAAATAAAATAAAATAAAATAAAATAAAATAGAAGTATGAGTTCAAGTGTTCAACTGTGGATCCGACATTCCATGAACCTGCCAAATATTCTCAGCCTAAAATTCAACACTAAATCTACCACCAATATTCTTGCTAAATTACCTCTGCCAAATTCTCATATTCTATGCTAAGTGAAATTCATCCAATATGTGTGCAATATTACGTGTACACGTAAACGCCGAAGCTTCTGTTATAACTTATAACTAAATTTCATCTCCCGTCTCGTATCGATATATAGTGATATCGTTATTATATATAGCGGCGGATTTAAAATAAAATATTTTGGAATGGAGGTATACTCAGCTCACCCTTGCACTTCGACTCCATCAACACTATCCGCTGTCCACAAACATTTTTTTTTTTTTTTAAATTGAAATTTACTCGCCAAAGAATGAGGGAACTGCTTACTTTAATTAGTGGCTCTAAAATTGCTTTCCTTGTCTCCATTTCTTACTTCTAAAACCCACCACCTCGACACCTCCTTTTAGCATTAAAAAAACACAACTATAAATACCATCTAAAACTCCCTCAACTCCCCACTACCCAACACTTTTCCCATCTTCTCATTTTTTCACACACAAACTCACACTAAAGATATCATTACAATGCACATGGCTTATCCTACTACAACCATTCTTTCCACAACACTTTTCCTCGTATGTTTCCACCAATCACTAGCCATTAATTCAACCACGTACAACATTTTTGATTTAGGAGCAAATCCCAATGGCCAAATTGACTCCACAAATTCAATGTCGAAAGCATGGTCCTTAGCTTGTGCCTCAACAATTCCATCCACTATTTATGTCCCACAAGGCAGATTCATGCTCAAACACCTACATTTTAAGGGTCCGTGCACCAACAAGGCCATAACCTTTCGTCTCGATGGTACCCTAGTTGCCCCGTTGTACAATGACTATGGTGCCATTGGGAACATCCCTCATTGGCTCCTTTTCGAAAGGGCCGATGGTGTTTCCATACACGGTGGCGTTCTCGACGCTCGAGGCGCCGCCCTCTGGGCTTGCAAGACAAATGGCAGCAACAATTGTACCACTGGTTTCACGGTTAGGATCTTATATAAGCTCTTTCTTATTTTTAGCTGTAATTTTTGAATATTAATTTATTTAAGGAGAGGTTTGTTCAAGTTCCTATGCTCAATTGAATGGTTTTCGTATATTGTAGTGAGAATTAACTGCCTGAATTAGATCGAGCTTTTTTTTAGGTTAGTGAGGGTGACAGTTATTCGGAAATATTATTAATTACTTAGTTTTTTAGTATTTTTTTATTTTAAAATATTCAATAATGTGCAACGAATTGGCTTTCGCTATTTTTTTAGCATTTACTTAGAAAGTATATTATTTTATTTAAAAAAATGGCAACAGTAAAGATGAATACATTGGCACATGGAATTTCCTTTCGTGTTACATTTTCAAATTACGAGTTTTTTTTTCTTGTTTTTTTCTTCAATTTTATTTTTATGTGATTTAGTTTAATTTTGTGATTATTTTTAGGGTTCACCACACCCAATTAGGGTTTATAATTATTTATTAATATTTAATTTTCAATTTTCAATTAATAATTCATTATTATGGTTGATTTTTTCAAAATTATGTTTTATAATTTTTTTAATTCATTTTTTTGTAAATAAATGTTGATTATCGTTATTTATGTTATAATTAATATTTATTTTATAATAAATATTATTAAAATCATAAATTTAATGATGCAACACAGAGTGAAACACGAAATTATGTAACAGGAAATTTCAACTCATACATTGGTTGAAATAATTGAAAGTCATTATTATATGCAGACGTTGGCAATTTCGAATTCGAAAAATGTGAGAATTTCAGGATTGACGTCCGTAAATAGCCAAATGTTTCATATTGTGATCAATGGTTGCGAAAATGTGATGTTACAAGGAGCGAGTGTTTTGGCCTCTGGAAATAGCCCAAATACTGATGGAATTCATGTTCAATTGTCGAGGGGGGTCACTATTTTGAACTCTCAAATCGGCACCGGCGACGATTGTATCTCCATAGGACCAGGCGCTGCCGATTTGTGGATCGAAAATGTCGGTTGCGGCCCCGGTCATGGCATTAGGTAATTATACACATCCCATTTTTGCAAAACATGCGACCAAAATAAATAAACTCCAAAACTGATTGAATTTAGACCTACTATACATTCACATATTTCTAATTTTGTATATGTGCATATACAATATTGAGATCAACATTGTCTATAGAAATAATATCTAAGAATATTTTGAACTTTATATAGAAATATGCCTATGATTTGAAATAAGTTAATACTTCATTTAATTAATTTCTTGGATATTGTAAGCAGCATTGGAAGTCTAGGAAAGGATTTTGAGGAGGCAGGGGTGCAAAATGTGACAGTGAAATCTGTAACATTCCAAAATACACAGAATGGACTGAGAATAAAAACATGGGGGAGACCAAGCAAAGGCTTCGTTAAGGATGTTGTCTTCCAACATGCCATTATGTCCAATGTCCAAAATCCTATACTAATTGATCAAAATTATTGTCCAAGTAACATAAATTGTCCTGGTCAGGTACCTCTCTCTCTCTCACACACACATTTATATTTTTATTCTTTATCCTCATTGAGAGTAAGTTTGATATAATTTATTCTTCATATGTTTTTTTGCTATAGAAATCTGGGGTGAAAATCAGTAATGTGACATACCAAGATATTCAAGGCACATCGGCAACAAACGTGGCCGTGAAATTCGACTGCAGTGAGATAAGTCCATGTCATGGCATCAGATTGGAAAATGTTAATCTGAGTTACCAAAACCGATCGGCTCGAGCAACGTGCTTCAATGCAGGGGGTACGACGGCCGGCATCGTCGAGCCTTCAAGCTGCTTGTTCTGACGAGAGAGAGAGAGAGAGAGAGAGTAGAGTAGAGTAGAGTGTTAGGTTTAGCTTCATTATCCGGTGGTTTGGCAGTTGTGTTAGACTAGGCTTAATTACACAGTTACATGTACTAAGATTTGTTTTCCAATATGAGATGATTTTTAGTGTTTCGTAATTTTTTAGATGAATTTTCTCTTGCTAAAAAATTTGGTTACGTACGTTCGAGACTCTCACTTTCAACTTCCTAAGAAAAATTTAGTCTCGATTTTTTTTTATTTTTTTTTGTAAGCCATCTCCAACAGTTTGCACTATAATACAGCATGACTATCACTAAAATGCAGTAGATTCTCAATTTCATCTACTATAATTCTACACCAAAAAGAGAATATTCCAGAATATTCCTTTTATTTGATTTACAAGTATTATTTTATAATCGATAACACATAATGATTTATGAAATTTCATTTAATGGATATCTATATTTAAATTCAAATTTTCATAATAATTATTAAAATAATTTTCTTAAAAATATTAGGAAAACTAAAATATTTGTTTCTTTTTATTTTATTTTATGAGTATTTTTATGTTTTTATTTCATGTACTTTTATCTAGTTTAATATTTTTATGTAGTTTTATTGTTGGTGAAATTTTATTTATTTTAGTATTTTTTATTATAGGTCTAATTTTTATCTAATTTAATTTTATGTATCAACATTTATATTTAATTAAATTTATAATATATAACAAATTTTAATATTAATTATAATACATTATTTAAAATACAATACAAATAACATACACAAAAATACAAAATACAAAATAAATTAATAAACAAAATATAAAATAAAAAAAATGCCGTCAAGGAGCGCCCCTCTCTCCACTCCCTCAAAATACCGCCCTATTTGCCGCCTCCCCTGGAGAAGAAATTTGCAGCAGTTTAAGGAAACGGCGTCTCCCTTGGAGATGCCCTAATTATTCTAAATTGGTTTTAATGCAAAATTAATGTCTGAAATTTGGTTTTTAAGGCAATCTTTACAAAATTATATAAATGCATAATCAAATATAAAATATTCCGGAAAAAATAAAAAAGTAACAATAATAAACATGTTAAATTGATTTTAATTACTAGTTTTTGAGGACTCGGACCTGGTAAGCAATATTCATGTTTCAATCCAAATTTTACAGAATATCTAATCGATATAGATCCTATTTTAATTAGGAGAATTGTCAATTCAGAACTTGAAAGATGGGTATTCTATCGATTCAGGATTAGAAAGATGAAAACTCTCAATGCCGGACTCGAAAGATGAAAGTTCTCAATCCAAGACCTCAAAAATCACGAATTTTCATTTTCTTTTATTTTTTAATTTATTTAATATTATTTTTCAATGAAAAGTCCTTTATTAATTATCTATAAAATCTAGTAAAGAAATTGTTAGAATTAATTAAAAAATAAATAGAAATTAAAATTCGTGAGTTTTTGAGGTCTTAAATTGAGAATTTTCATCTTTCAGATCCTGAATTGAGAGTTTTCATCTTTACATTTTAGTTTTATGAACAATTCTAAAACATCAATTAAAAAAACCGGAGGAAGTACATTAATTAAACCACTATTATGTAACCAACCAAATATCGTTTGACTGTGTATAATTTTTTAATTGTATATAATAATAGAACTAGATCTTCAAATTTAATTAGTTAATGGCCTTAATCAACATTGATTTCCATGTTAAAGCTATGTTTCTATTCTATAAATAATATGGGATCAGAACTTATTAGATACATCGAAACAGATCAAAAGATTTGAGTTAGATAGATTCTGCAAGAGCTTTATTATTTAAGAGCCACATTACATTACTTTCGATTGTCAAGTTTAGGCTAGAGATTAGTGTTCTAGTCATTGTGTATTGAAATACTTTTCATACACTGTCAAAAGGTTCTTGAAAGAGAATACATATGGGAACTAGATAAGATAGTCTAGGTTGTGAGGGGATCCCATGATTTAATTTATTGAAAAAAGGTGTAAGGGTAGAACGGGTTTTGAGTGACGGGAGGTCAGTTGCGTATAATATCCCAAGTAAAAATTATATTGGAATAGTGAATTAATTATTTTCCACAGACCTAACGAGCCCCCTGACATAGATAGATTGATTGAACAGGGTTACCAACTCTTTGTGTGCTTTATTTTCTGCAGTTTACATTAAGTTCATAATAACGTTCATACACATTATTATGAACTTTATCCTACAACGTTCAAGTTCTTTTTTTGTTAACGTTTACAGAACAAAAACTTCATACTATGTGTGTAATTTCAATTGGCACCAGAGCGGGTCATTTTTATGTTTGAAATGAAAAGATTACTAGAAGTGCATCTTTGTGTGAAGTATTTGGTTTTAAAGCTATGAGTTCCATAAAAGACAGAGGATCCACAGCCAAGCCACCAGTCCTGGAAGATAACAACTACCCATATTGGAAGGAAATGATGCATGCTTTTCTCAGATCAATCGATGATCAGACATGAAAGAGTATCACACAAAGATGGACTCTGTCAACAGATGCCAAGGATGACAAGTATACTCACATTCTAGAGAAGGATTGAACCCAACCATAAAAGAAGTGGTTCAATGCAAACTCCAAAGCTCTCGACGCCATATTTTTCATTTTGGACATAGAGTCATTCAGCCTGATCTCAACCTGTGAGACTGCTAAGGATGCATGGGACATACTTAAGACAAACTTCGAAGGAACCAACACTGTTAGACTTTAAAGACTTCAGAATATTACCTCCAAATTTGAGAACTTGAGGATTGTGTTAGTGCCATACGTTACACTAATCATGAAACTTGTTTCAGAATGATTTAGTGGTATCACACTGCACTATGGCTATTTATCAAATGCTCTACATTGCACTTGCTATAAATGATTAATTGTCATTCATATTTATGGCATTTGATAATCACTTTAGTATTTGGTTTTTCCAAGTACGTTTACCACTGTTCTGGAAAATGTTCATAACAATGTACATGAATACGTAATCTGAACATCCTGAAGATAGCTCAAGTAAGGAGTTCGGATTGAGCTGAGAAGAAGACGGTTGTGCATTGTGCCACAACAGAGATTGTTCAACATGTTGTGTACTGCCAACTAGCTTGAGTGATACCCTGAAGTTAGCCTGTGAACATACAAAGATTCCGTTGTGCTACCTGAAGTGAAGATTCAAGATCAACAATGTACATTGAAAAGTACATGAACATCTGTAATGGAGAGAAGACTCAAAGATCAACAATGTTCATTGTAACTTTCGTGAATGTTTATATGAACATTCTTTGTCCAGATTATTCTTCAATGATCAATAAAGTACGTTGTTCGAGGTTCCCAACCAATAAGAGATTCAGAGATCTATCTAGAAGTTGTCATATTCAAACTAAAAAGATCGTGACTGAAGTCAAAGGCAAATTCCTAAAGATGGAAATAATCCTAACATGGATCAACCTTGGACTCGGTTCCAAATAAGAAAAGTTTCCTTGTTAGTTTCAAAGTCAGATTAGGACATCTGTTCCCATGTATAGGCTATGATTGTTCATCTATAAATAGTCTGGGACTGCAATTCAAGTTTATGGAACTGGCAAATATATATAACAATAAATAAATGCACACAGTGACTGCAATAATTATTCAATCTATATCGTCAAATAAAATACTGTAGAATATATATAAAGACAAGTCTTTCAGTACACAAGACTAACAAGGAACATCAACAAGTATGTCAATGAAACAACTGAGTATGGACTCTAGTATTCTACTGACAGGAATTCAAGTATAGTGGCTTATAGTAATACAGACAGGGCAGACCCCTCAGATGATAGAAAAAGCACATTAGGTGTTTGTTTCTTTGTGAGAAACAATCTTGTTTCCTGGTTCAACAAGAAACACAATATCATATCTCTATCAAAAGCTGAAGCAAAGTACTATACATAGCAGCAGGAAGTTGTTGTACTCAAATTTTGTGGATGCTACAAATGATTAAAGATTATGAGACTACACTGTTGGATTTTTCGAATTAACCCACCACAAGATCTATTTGGATACCATTAATTCTATGCTCATGTAAAAATGATGTGGATATTTAACGGTCATGCTACCTTCTGTTGGATGGAGTTTTAACATCGTTAAATCTTGAAACCTTAAGTCGATAGTTTTAGATTTTTCAAACCTTGAATTACTAGAATCTATCTTTTAAGCTTTATATCCATAGATAAGCCATCTTTGGGGCATTGGATGGGTTAATTGTCTTAAAAATTATGAACTTTGAGTTTAGTTGCAAATTTAACATGAACATTAAAAGTATGCAATTAAAACACCAACTTTGAATTTGTGTGTCATTCAACATCCCTAAATTTTTATAAAATAAATTGACCTCCAATCCAATATACAATTTGCTCGTCTCTTCGAGTCTGTCACGACTCGACCATGAATTTTTGAAAATGGTGTCAAAGTGGTCACAATTGTATCTTAGATAGAAGGTCTAATTGTTTTATGAAAATTTGGGAATGTTGCATAACACACAAATTAAAAATTAGTATTTTAATTACCTACTTTTAAATTTCATATTAAATTTGCAACTAAACTCAAAATTCATAATTTTTAGATTAATTAGCCTGCATTGGATTGATATTCTCTAAAAATCTAATATGTCAAATATTTGATTTGACCAATTTTTGTAGACTCTGACTTAGTAATATATATGCACATATGCTTGATCCAATTTTACCGAATATTTAATCTAGCTAGCTAGGTCCTATTTTATTTAATTAACTAACCAAACGTTGTTCGACAGTCATGCGAAGATTTTTAACAGTAGCAAATTAACAATATTCAAATTACTAAGAACAGTAATTTTAAATTTTACTGAGTTACTAAATATGAGCAATTTAATTATCCCATTTCCTTTAATATTCGATAATTCAAAGTATGACTTATCTCATTATGTCAACTTTCTATGAATGTCTACACTAATATATTCAAGTTTCCATTTTAATTTACTCTACATTGGTTAAATTAAATTTCTTAAACAAAATAACCAAATTTTTCATTATTGCCTATATATGAAACAAAATATTCAAGTTGACTAGCCAATCAGCACACATACTAAATTCTCAACACATAATATCTGCTATTTAACTCAAGCACATTTCGATTTTCTTACATCAAACCCAACTATTTTCCTTACCTCTTGAAATCCTAATCATGACTAAGTTGGCAGCATTTTCTCTTAGATTCTTTCTTGTGTACATATCAATGCAAATCTGCATTGCTACATCTTATAACGTAGTTGATTTCGGGGCTATACCAGATGGGAAAACGGACTCAACATCCGCCTTCCTCAAGGCCTGGACCGCTGCATGCAACTCGGACGACGAGCCAACAATGCTCATTCCCTCGGGCACGTTCTTGGTGAATTCGATATCATTCAATGGACCCTGCAAGAACCAAATGAAGCTCCAAATATCAGGAACTATTGTAGCTCCAAATAGTTACAAATCTTTTCTCTCTCATCAAGCTTGGATAAAGTTCCATGGTGTTCGTAGGTTATTGGTGGTTGGTGGCACTATTGATGCTAAGGGGTCAAATTACTGGTCATGCAAAACTGGAGGGAAAACCAATTGCCCCTATGGAGCAAGGGTAAGTTCGACATTTCACTCTTTCGAGGATCCGTTACCTTTCTCAAAATTTTGAGGCTCTGAATCGATAAAATTCAACTTTCTTGAATTTTTTGTGATTGCATGCAGTCATTCACTCTCCAAAGTTGCGATGATGTTCTTATTAGTGGGTTGAAATCACTCAACAGCCAAGGAGTCCACATTCATATCAATGGGTGCAACAATATCACTATGCAAAGATTGAGACTAATTGCTCCAGGTGATAGTCCCAACACCGATGGCATCCACATTGGGAATTCTAAGCTTTTTAGAGTCAACAACAGCACCATCGCCACCGGAGACGACTGCATATCCATCGGCCCCGGCTCCATAAACATGAGGATGGAGAATATCATGTGTGGCCCCGGACATGGCATTAGGTATGTACTAGAAAATTGAATAGAGGATCTCGTTTGATGGAGTATATGTTGACATTAAGGAAAAAATTGTATATTATGTGTTAAGGTTGCAACAAAAATGTACCGAGTTACGATTATTTATACTCTATGTCCAAAACTATTAAGATTTTACAAAAAAAATCCCAAACTATTGACAAATTGACACATTTGCCTTGATTATTCAGTTTCTGGAATTTATCCCCTCAATCCTCATGACAAATTTGTTAGTTTGTCAATAATTTGGGATATAGCTTGGGTGTAATTAGTCATAATTCAGGATTTTTTTGTGAAAACTTTAGCTTGGGACATTTGGCATAATTAGTTATAGTTCATGATATTTTTTGTAACAACCTTAATAGTTCGTAACGTACGTTCCCCAACATTAATATTTATTGTTACTATGATATACCTTTTTTTTTGTAGCATTGGAAGTATAGGAGGTAATCCCAAAGAAGATGGAGTGGAAGACATTGTAGTATCAAATTCTGTCTTTACAGGCACAGATAATGGTGTTCGAATCAAAACATGGGCAAAGCCAAGCAATTGTTATGCTAAGAAGATTTTGTTCGAAAATTTGGAAATGAGGAATGTTGCCAACCCTATAATCATTGATCAAGAGTATTGCCCTGAGAAGAATTGTCCAACATCGGTACAAAATTCTTGATCTAGTTCTCCTTAATTTCCATATTTAAAAACATTTATTCATTTTTAGACAGGAAATAAATTATTTTGATTTTACATGTAGGGTTTATTATAAAGATTAACGACATATACACACACACATAGCGTGTATTGATGTAATAATGAAATGCTCGATAAAAGGCTATGCAATATTGCGTTTTTGCAGATCTCGGGGGTGAAAGTGAGCGACGTGACATTCAACAATATTAAGGGAACATCACGAAGTGAAGACGCGATAACGTTGCATTGCAGTTCGACAAATCCATGTCAAAGAATCAAATTGCAGAATATAAACCTAACCTATACAGACCAAATGAAAAAGTTGCTGCTTCCTGCAAATTCAAACTGCCAAAATGCAAACGTTCTTATGGCTGGACTTGCCGTCCCAAAATGCTAGGAACCATCATATATATATATGAACCTTCAGTAATTAATTTCTTTCCTTACAAATAATTATAATAGACTTCAATAGTTTTGTATGTCAGGCAAAACATGTTTGATTATAATGTAATGATGATCTGAAATATGATTCGATATATACTAATATATATATATATATACATCAACAATTTTTATTTTATTTAGTACAAATAAATTTTGTATTGATGAGCTCTAGCTATGATTTTTTTTTTGTGTGTGTGTATTAATGATGGGTCACTACAGATAAAATAAGCAGCTAACGTTTCAAACTACTATAATTAAACTCCAGCATAACTCCATGTGCAAAAGCTGCAACAAGTTGATACTATTAAAATATCAACATAAAATATTTAATCTAACTAGTATAGGCTTTATAATATAAATTTTTTCGAGTTGAAGATTAATTATCCATGCATATATATAATCATATAGATTCTTCAAGAAAACTCTCTACAAAATACCTCATATGACTCCTAAAACAAAATTTTTATTTCAACAGATTATCATACGAAAGGCCATGACGTTCATAAAAGTTATTTGATCAATTAATTGAAACAATCATTTAATGATATAGTATAAAACTTAAACTTAAACTTTAACGACAGAACAAAAACTTAAATTTCTAAATAATTAAATAGCACCGGCCGTAACAATTCCCGCCATCATTCATAATGTTCAAATCAATTTCCAATCAATACTTTGCCCAAAATGTTCACTTCACCACAATTAATATATGTAGAGAACAATATTCAATTTTAATTAGTATTTCTCCTGTACTACGTTGCACGGGTTTGAATATTTATAAATTAATATTTTAAACTTTGAATATGATCACAATGTAATTCAATTAGAAAATATTGTGGGTCTCAAATGCACTCAAAATATTTATATGTGATTACACAATATGATTGGCTAGATACATTCTTCAAATTTCTTAAATTACATTTAACATTTAAAAACATATAATTTTATATGTATATAGTTTTACCAAATATCACAACATCTATTAAACAAAAAAAAAAACAGAAAATTAGTAAGCCTTATTATTGGTATAATTTTATTAATTTTCAAAGTACACCAATAAACATACGTACTATAAGGTTAAATCACCAATCCATTGATCTCCACCTCCTCAACATATATGCACATAGGATGTAGAGCTTTAAAACACTAAAGAGCTTTAGAAGAATATTATAAGATGTAATTTGAAGTGTTTTATGAAGACTTTATTTATAGATGCAAAACAACCATAATCGGAAGGATCACAATTTTCATGAAAAAAGTAATCATTTGGATGAATAATTCTTTTAATATTTTAATATGGAAGTGATAGATTTCAAAAGCTTATAAATATGTTTAGAAAATGAATACATAAGGATACAACCAATTACAATATTAAATAACCTACAATTTCAATATTATATTGGTAGAAATAATGTTAATTAATAATATAAATGGTGAATTTGACTTTATCTAAATGTTAAAAATAAATTAAAGAAAGAAATAAAAGAGTTACAATATTAAATAAATAGAATTAATACTAATTATGAAAATAAATGGTGGACTTTGATCATGTAGTTAAAATATATTATGTAATAAAAGAAAAAATTAGAAATGGTAGAAATAAAAGAAAACAACGTACGAAAAGGAAAATAAAAGAAAAACAAAAAGGAAAATAAAAATAAAAATTGAAAGTGAAAAAGAATTAATGTTAGTTATCAAAGAAAATGGTGTCCTATATACCTATAAAATATTAAGTACTAAAATAAAAAGTTGAATATGGGTAGATTTATAAAAGTGAAGATCGAAAACAAAAATGAAAGGAAAAAAAATAGAAAAAATTGAAAGTTAAAAAATGAAAAAGAAAAGAATTCATGTTAATTATCAAAATAAATGGTAGCCTTAATCATGTACCTAAAAAAATGTGAAGTAATAAAAGAAAAAATTGAAAAGGATAGAAATAAAAGAAAATAAAGAAAAAATAAAAGGAAAAATATTGAAAAGGAAATAAAAGGAAAGAGAATTAGTGTTAATATTTTAAAAAAATTAAGCTTCATCATCTATCAAGAAAATATTAAGTAATAAAAGGGAAAAAAATGAAAATGAATAGAAATAAAAGAATAAATCCAAAAGAAAATAAAAGGAAAAAACGAAGTGGGAAAATTTGAAAAAGATTTTATTTTTAAAAAGAATGAAAGAAATTAACAAAAGATAAAAAGAAAAAAATTCAAAAAGAAAACATTCAAAAAGAAAAAAAAAATAAGAAAGAGAAAGAGTGGTTCATTTTCATAGGTTTTGAATCTTGCCCAAAGGGATTTTGAATCCATCATAAAGCCACTACAACAATACCACATTTTTTAACTTTTGCAGAATAAATATTATTTTAAATCAAATTTTGATAGACTTTTTTTAATGACAATGTTGCCCCTACGATTTTCCTTTAATATATGTAGAGATTTCGGTCGTTGGAGTAAAATCTTGATGCTAAGGGCACCGGCTGGATTATAAGCATGCATGACTTCCGGCCAAAGTTACCCAACCGGGGCAAGGGTAAATTTGTCAATTCAGATTATTCTATATACATACTCCCTCTGTCCTATAGTATTA
Source organism: Perilla frutescens (assembly GCA_026008535.1). Taxonomy (NCBI): domain Eukaryota; kingdom Viridiplantae; phylum Streptophyta; class Magnoliopsida; order Lamiales; family Lamiaceae; genus Perilla; species Perilla frutescens. The sequence goes on along the minus strand of BRKX01000010.1, from coordinate 42,694,484 downwards.
ATAGTTGTCTGTGTGATGTGCATTAAATTTTCTAAAGTACATGCATATATATATATATATATATATGGATCAAATGAGACCATTTTCTTGGTGTAAGAACTAAGACCTCATCTTACACCATCTACTTTAATGATCTAATGGTTGAGATTTAATGTAGAGATGGGGGTAATTTCATAAATAATAGGGCAAGAAATAAAGGAATGAGGGCTATTTTCATCCAGAGCTATTAAAAATGATGATGTCAGGAATTAAAAAAAAAATTAAAAACTTTAAACGACCATAACTTGCTCGTTTTTAATCAAATACACACAAAAAATATATCAAATTAAAGTTCTCTTCGTGCTCTTTCATTTAAGATGTCGAAAGGCTACGTTTAGATGAAAAATATGAATAAAAAATAAAAATATTAATTTTTTACGCGTGCTTAGGTTGTAAATGCTTTCGTTAGCATATAATAATTCTTCGTCAACATTATGATAACATATGATAACAAAGCATTTGTCATATGCTAACATAATGTATTCACTGTGCTAACAAAGAATTATCATAATGCTAGCGCAGTACAAATTTATTAGGGTTTATTTAATCTCAATTTTGGTTTATTTCATCTCAATTATGGTTTATTCCATCTAATTATGATTATTATTTTTTAATTTAATTTTTCGTTTATAGTTCCTAATTGATTATTATGGTTTATCTCATCCAATTATGGTTTATAATGTATGTTGATAAAGTATTGTCATATGCTAACATAGTGTATTCACAGTGCTGATGAAGCGAAACCATAATGCTAACGTAGTACAAATATATTATTATTATGATTTGTTCCAACTCATTTAGGGTTTACCACATCCAGTCAATGTTTATTTCATCTAATTAGGTTTATTTCATTTAATTATGATTTTTGCATTTAATTAGGGTTTAGTGAATCAAATTAGGTTTATGATTAATTTTTAGAATATATTTTTCGCTAACAATATTTGAAAACTTTAATTAGCATAATTATAATGCTTCGTTAGCATGATGATAATACTTCGTTGGCATGACGATCTGTTATGAAATCCTCCGCGATTTTTATAAGAATTACGAAATTACGTTAATACCCTTGCACGAAAAACTTTTCAAATATTACAGAATTGCCACCACCTTTTTCATCAAATCCGGACCTTTGATTTTTGAAAATTGTGTGGTGTGAGATGTAGTCCCAGTTCTCACACTAGGATTGATTTTCACCTAACCCCTCCTCTCTATATATGTAGGTTTTGTTTCTAGTGAGAAATATTACTTGGTGTGAGAGATGAGAATAAATATTGATTGTTGGATCTAACATAATTAATGGTTGAGATTATTTTGTTCTAAATTGTTTATGTAATTTTTGCCCTGCCCTCATATTTATTCTTTTATATGGTGACTGGGTCATTTTTTTTTACTCACACACTCGACTTAGTGGTATTGAAGAGATTCAAACTTGTGACATTTGATCTTCAAGTAACCTCACTCCAACATTAGACCATTCCCACCGGCGAGCGGGTCATGGTTGTAATTTCGCTTTTAGAATCCCTTAATTCATGCTATTCCATATTCACGCGATATGAATATATATGATTGTTTTCTCCTCCTAATTTTTTTCCATCCTCTTTTGTTTCTATTCTTCATCTTCTTTCTTTATTCTCTTCATTTTCGACACATTATTTTTTCACTGTTATTGAAGTTTTATTCTTCATTTAATCTAAGTAGTATATTCAATTATTTATTTATTTTTTCATGATCTCTTTAAAATTTAAAATATTTAATTTACTATACATTAAACATTGTTTAGTAGTGAATTGCTTATTCATTAAGCATGATTATTTAGTGCCCATCTATATATATTTGTTTGATACGTTTTGAATTCTCGAAAACATGAATGAATGTAATGTTCTTCATATGACATTGAGTTATTCTATTTTTAGCAATATGTTGAATATCAGTGTATCAAATTTGTTATGCAACAAATTACTATACATTAAGGAATCAAATATTTGTGAAAAAATTAAATATTATGAAAATAGACAATAAAATATTTGTAAAAATATTAAATATTATGAAAGTAAGCAATAAAATATTATGGAAACAAGCAATATAATAATATATATAAGACAATATTAATGATGATTTAAAAATCAAGATTATGCTAAGTGATCACGAGTGTATATATAATATCTAAGTGAATTATTTTCTTATTTTAAAAAAAAAGTTAATTATCTTCTTATGATAAATAATTATTTCGAATAAATCATAATATCATGTTTCTTTCTTTTTTTTCCATGTCCGTGTTTGTATATGTGTACATAAATAATATGCATTAAGCAATGAATATTACACAATAAACCTACAAAATACAATAAATTATTATGCAATGAAAATTAAGTAAAGTATAACAAATTACTGTACATCAAACAACAAATAACTATAAATAATAAGGAATAAATTCACTATAGCACATATTGCCCAACACATTATATTATTGCAAAGCAATGAAACTATTTATACAAAGCACGGAAATAGTTATTACTTATTAGTAAGCAATAAACTATAGCACATATTGTAGATCACATTATATTATTATTGCAAATCAATGAAACTTTTTATACAAAGCAAAGAAATAATTAATAATAAGCAATAAAATATAGTACATATTGTCGAGCATATTATATATATTATTATTGCTAAGCAATGAAACTATTAATAGAAAGCAAGAAAATAGTTATTAATAAGCAATAAACTATAGCACATATTTTCAAGCACTTTATATTATTATTGCAAAGTAATGAAACTATTTATACAAAGCAACGAAATAGTAAATAATCAGCAATAAACTATAGCACATGTTGTGCACATTATATTATTTTCAACGCATTCCTTTATTGAAGTTGCAATGAAATCCACAGGTGGCACTTCGTCTTCTTCGAGTTTCTACAATTGCCTCTGGATGATTTGTTATGAGAGAAATTTTCCAAAATCTTAATTAGTTATACGGTTAGTAAACTTTCACAACATCATAACATATCCATATTTAATGCACATGATATCTTTCCACAATGTGATGGGAATTTTACAATAATAACGATATAAATTATGGATACAACAAAACATTTTTAGTTTCCCCAAATTAGTTCCACCAACCATTTTAAATACTAATTGTTGATTAATAGAACATAAATAGAGTAGATTTATTCTCATTTCTCACCTGGAGGATTTTTCTCACTTGAATCTAATCATATATATATATATATATATATATAGAGAGAGAGAGAGAGAGAGAGAGAGAGAGAGAGAGTGAGTGAGAATGGATCAAATGAGAATAAGAGTTCCATGTGAGAACTAAGAACTAATCAGAGCTGTAGATCTTCAGTTTTTTGATGGTGAAGATTTGTACCCGAGTTTGAGTTATGCGGTGGCATTTTTATAATATTTTGGTTACTTTAATGAATTGATGGTTTTTTTATAATATTTGGGTTGAATCCTTTTAGGATTACTATTATAGGTTTTAGCATTGATGTAATTAGTTTTAGCATTATCGAAGAAGATATTAATTTTACCATTAACGTGATTAGTTTTGTCATGATTGGTTTATAATTTTCATCATAATTCAACAAAGCTGTAATAGTGTTGTTCATAATTGATTTATAATTTTTCTGGCAAGTTTTCATGCTAATGTTAAACAAGTGTTATGCTAATGCTAAAATTAGAAATGACAATGCTAAAACTGTAAACGATAATGCTAAACACAACAAATTATACAAATAAATTATACAAATTATACATTGTCAACAGTGTTAGATTTTAAATGTTTCTACAAATTTCTCAATGTTAACAAAAATAAAATGAAACTACTAATTTGTGATGAGACAATAGTAACAGGGGGTGGACGATATTGATAATTCAACAAAACTATAATAACGTTGTGCATGATTGGTTTATGATTTTCCTGGCAAATTTTCATGCTAATGCTAAACAAGAGTTATTTTAATCATAAAATTAGAAATGACAATGCTAAAATGGTAAATGATAATGCTAAACATAATACGGAAAAACAAATTACATCATCAATATAAAACAGAACAAAATGAAATTGATAAATTGAACGGAATACATAAAAAAAAAAATTTTTGAATGATATATCACCTTGATTTTTCATCTTTTCATATTCAAAAATTTAATCTTTCGTTGGTATTGTTGTTCGTTCGGAAGATTCAAAAAATCTATGGAATTGGTTTAACATTTCTCTTCGATTTTACAGTGTTGGTTTGCGTGACAACTTTCTTTGAGCAGTTATGATGATTTTTTCCTTACCGTGCTTTCTCTGCAAATTCTGCGTATATTTTCAAAAGTTTTCAATTTTGCTTTTACTAAGCTTCGCGGGCAGTGGATTTGGTTATTATTACGAAAATGCCATTTAAATCTCGCTCGTAAATTTGATCGGATTAGATGGTGAGAAGTGGTTCTTAGTTCTCACATGGAAAATAGTTCTCACTAGTAAATAAGGGTATACATATTTTTCAAATAAAATAATAAAAATATAAGGGTATATATTATAGGACAATCTTATTCGATTTTAATTTTCAAGAACGTTAATTTTTTTTTAATAAATATATGTGAGTGAAAGTGAAACAGGACTATAATTTTGTGAGGAATGAATGTAAATAATTCTTAAATGTAATTGTTTGCAGCTTGGAGAGAATATTAGGAAATCGAGAATTTGCAACTGTGCCAGCTTGTCTCAACTTCCTTTTATTATTATTATTATTATTATTATTATTATTATTATTATTATTATTATTAATGTAATAAACAACGGTTATGGTATAAATTGTTGTCTATCACTCGATTTAACAATTATATTTTAGACAACAGTTTTTATATAATAGACAACAACTTTCAGTTAATAGACAATAGTACGTAGTGACATTTATTGTTATCAATTTTCTATTTTTTTTTGCATTTTTCACGAGGGTTTAGATTACAACCATTGTCTTTTAACAACTTTTTGCAATCTTATTTACTATTTTTTTACTTGGAAATTTGAGATGTGTAACTTGTTTTCTTTCTATACATAGGTGGATGATTTGTATTACTCTACATCAGTCGCCTAAAAGAATAGTTTTCATTTGTTTTGATAATTCATCTTGATCAGAGTTGTTCTTGTTGGAACACTTACGAGAGAATTGCTTCATGTTGTTGAACTTGGATACAGATTGGTTTCCAGCCTTTTTCAACATCTTTCTGAAATTCTTGGTGACTAGAACCATAGAATTCAACATATCTTCATCAGGAACACCTTTATGAACTTTTTCAGGAACTTTCTCGAAGTTTTAGCTGCCAAGGCACTTCATTTGCCTTTATCCATGTACTTATCTTCTTCAAGATTCATCTCAAAGGTCCTGAGAGATCCCATCAACTCGTCCAGTCTCATACTTCTAATGTCCTTTGCTTCTTCAATGACAGCAACCTTGTAAGCAAACCTCTTTGATAGAGATATCAAAACATTCCTAACCAGCTTCTCATCTATCATTACTTCATCTAATGAAAAACTTTCATTAGATATACTCTTTAAGCCGACGTTAAATTCTTCAATGGTTTCAGAATCTGCCATCCTCAAATTTTCAAATTTAGAGGAAATGTTCTAAAGCCTTGAAAGTCTAACAGTGTTGGTTCCTTCAAAGGTTATCTCAAGTATATCCCATGCAGCCTTGGCAGTCTCACACATTGATATCAAGCTGAATCACTCCATGTCCACATCGGAAAATATAGCATTGAGAGCTTTATAGTTTGCATTGAACCACCTCTTTTGCGATTCAGTCCAGTCCTTCTCTGGAATGTGAGTATACTTGTCATCTTTGACAATAGTAGGTTGTATCAATCTTTTCGTAATGTTCTTCCATGCTTGATCATCGATGGATCTGAGAAAGGCACGCATTCTTACCTTCCAATACAGATAGTTGTTATCTTTTAGAAGAAGTGGCTTGGCAGTGGAACCTCCTTCCTTGATAGAGCTCATGGCTTTAAAACCAAATACTTCACACAGAGATGTGCTTCCAGTAATCTTTTAGTTTTCAACATAAAATGACATGTCGGGTTCTAATTAAAAGTGCACACCTCGTACAAAGTATCTGTTCTGCAAATGTTCTCAAAAATGTTGTAAGATAATGTTCATGAATAGTATAATGAACTTAAAGTAGACAATAGAAAGTAAAGCACACGAGAAATTGGTAACCCTATTCAATCAACTAATCTATGTCAGAGGGACTTGTCAGGTCCGTAGAAAATAATTCACTACTCTAATGCAAAGTTTACTTGGGATATTACACGCATCTGACCTCTCATCACTCTCTACCGTTTCTATGATTGGTGAGATCCCCTCACAACCTAGACTCTCTCTATCTAGTTCCCGTAGGTATTATCTCCCGAGAAACCTTTGACAGTTGTTAGAAAAAACTATCAAGGGTTTTCCTGACTGGGGTTTTGATGAGATGTCAAAATATGCAAAGATCCTTGAAAAACTGAAAAGGAATCAAGCAGAAAATTAAGGATGATCATATAAAAAAAATTGAGCTATCAAAGCCTAAAAATGATCAATCCAAGTGAGGAAAGAAAAAGAAAGAAAAGAGATAAAAGAAAAGAGAGAAAAGAAAAAGAAATCAGCCAAGAGCTGAGAAAAGAAAAGAGAGAGAAAAGAACAGAGAGAAAAGAAAAGAAAAATTCAGCCATAAGAGCTGTTTGAAAAACTATAGCTTGCTAGATCAGTTAGCAAGATAAACTGAAAGATGCAAGTACCATCAACCGAAGTACCAAATGCTATCAGTCTACAGTTATGAACTGAAGAAAAATACCAATTCAAGGCACCAGTTCAGAAGTGCCCAATCCCAGCTGAAGGAGAATATCAACTGAAGAGAAGATCAGGTCCGAGCTGAAGGATATGCCAGCTCAAGAGGACTCCAGCGGAAAAAGAATACCAGCTGAAGACCACATCAGTCCAAGCTGAAGGATATTGCAGCTCAAGATGATAGCAGCTGAAGAATGTACCAATCCAAGGTACGAGCTGAAGGATATGCCAGCTCAAGAAGTCCCAGCTGAAGAATGAAGTTCCAGCTGAAGAAGTACCAATTCGAATGATACTAGCAGATGACGCATCAGTTCAAAAGACCAACTGAAAAAGTGCCAGCACCCGAACTGAAGACCAAAAGTTCAAGCTGAAGGAACACCCGTCCAAAATACCAGCTGAAGAACACTGGTTCAAAATTGCCAGCTTAAGCGAATCAAACTGGAGCTTAGAAAGCATCAAGCCAGAGTCCAGAACCACCAGCTGAAGACAATCTAAACTGGAGCTTACAAAACTACCAAAGATTTGCAGAACTGACAGTTGAAGAACTGAAGATTCCAATTGACGGCAGAAGCTCATAACTAATAATCAAGACAGAAACCGTAACTGAAATTCAAATTTCAGAAAAGCCAGCAAGAAGATCTTGAAGTTAATGCAACCGAGATCTTGGATCAAAAGCTTGTTAAAAGTACAAAGGCTACTCAACAGCTCTCTTTAAATGAAAGCCCCTCAACGAATTTATCATTTATGATCACACAGTGATCATCAATGGTCACCAGCCACTCATCTATAAAAGATGAGCAACCTAGAAGATGGCCGTGACTTTTGACTCTTGAAGAGAACTTTGGCTCAGACTTTCTGCATAGACTTTCAGCGAAGACGTTTACCAAAGCTCTAAAGCCTCACGCTCAAACTCAGCAAAAGTAAAAGTCCAACTGAAGAGAAGGAACTAGACTGCTCATCAAGCTAGCTATTGAAGAATTCCAGCCAGAGCAACTCTCTCAGTTCTGTTCTACAAAGATCAACTACCCAGCTTATGCCGAAGACGCGTAAATGATCACATCAGTTGATACCAGTTTCAAGATTGTCTTCTTAAAGATCGAAAGAGATCTAAAATCTTGTAAAGACTGCAATAGCACCTAAAGTCTCAGCGAGTAGTTGCGACCGGTAAGTGTGAGTTGTCGACCAGAAACCGATTGAGGAGGCTACTTGCATTGGTTCGTCGCTTTAGGGACAGCAATAGTTGGAAGGAAATCCATGACTCGTAAAGTCACTGACAGCCAGGTCCAACACCTGTCTTCACCGTGTAACTGTAATAAAGGAACTTTACACTTGCATAGTGAATTGCCCTTCTGTGGAAGGAAGAGAGGACGTAGAAGTTGAGCTTCGAACCTCTATAAAATTGCTTATGTGCTCTGCTCTATATTTCAATTTCAGTTGCATGTTCTAAACTGCACACCTCAAGCACACACAGCACTCCGAGCTAGCTGATCATCTCAACTGATCACCAATAGCACGGATAACTCTGTAAGTTAAACGGGCCCTAACTATTCTGCAATTATTGTTATATTTTTGGATCAGTTTATTCACCCCCCCTCTAAACTAATTCTAACTCGCCCCAGGACCAACAATAGTGTATGAAAAGTATTTGAAAACACTCTGACTAGAGCACTAATCTCTAACCTAACAATGACAACCGAAACTTATGTGGCTCTTAAACAATTTAGAGCTCTTGTGAAAATGTAATATTTTCAGTGCATTCGATTTTTTGGTGTCACCCCTAACAAGTTCTGATCTCAGGCTATTTATAAGATAAGAATGTAGCCTTAACAAGGAAATCAAAAGTCCTAATCTTATCAGAAATCTAATAAGGCAATTTCCTTATATAGCTTCAAAAATCGAGGACCTACCTTGTTAGAACTCCTCCATCTTTAGACTTATGTCTTCTTTTCAATCACGTGCCCTTTAAGCTGAATAAGACATCTTCTAGAACGATATTTAATCTCGTCTTGGTTAGCAACTTCGAACAGCTTTAATGATCTTGGAAAAATAATTTGAACAAAGAATGTGCACACAAACATTCACTAACGTTGTAATGAACATTGTTGATCTCTAAACTTTCATATCAGATAGCACCGCAGAATGTATTGTATCTTCACAAACTGAATTCTGGTGATCACTCAAGCTAGCTGGTAGTACTTAGTGTGTCCAACAATCTCAGTTATGTCTCGATGCACAACCGTCTTTATCTTCATCTCAATCAAATCTTCCTGCTTTAGTTGTCTTCATATAGATCATGTTGTAGTTCATGTACATCTTTATAATGTTGTCCAGAACAGCAAACTTGTACTTAGAAAACCTAATGACAATCAATGACTATAGCAAGTGCAAAGTAGAGCACTTGACAATAAAAGGCTCAGAGGATGGCTGGTATGTGAGAATGGAATCAAGTGGGAATGGAATGAACTTAGTAATGGAATGGTGATGGGAATGGAATGGAATGACTATTGCCATTCCTTTGGCTGGTATTGGTGCGTCGTTTTACACCAAAAATAAAGTTCCCGACAGCAGTCGGTATGCCCTTACTGCACGAGTACAGCGATGAGCGAGATCGTCTCCCAAAGGACCGACGAGAATTACCCTATACTCTCAATCTGTATAACCAAACTTCAAAACGGGTTTTTGTAATTATAATAAAATAAACGAAATTAACAATTATATATAAAATGAATGCACACGTAATTAAATCGAATGAACTTAAAATATGAGAAGAAGTATTCTGGAATCTAATTAACTCCACCCTAGCTTACCTAAACCGATCCTTGACGCAATGATTAATTCAATTAATACATACAAATCAGTTATAGCTACCGAAGACGCTTACTGACGCAGCCAAATTCCTCCGTAATTTCTCGATAATCAGGAAGACGCTTCACCAATTATTTCCCTAATCAACTGACAACCGTAAGAGACGCTCTATAGGTTTAATGAGCCGACAACCTTAAAATCTAGAGGAACCCGATTCATAATTAACAGACTCTGACGCAGGATCTATTAAATTAAGATTGTTATTCCCCCTGGTTCTGAAGAACCGTTTCGCCACTAATTAAACTTAAACCACAATTACGGATGGCCGGTTTAATTGAGTACTAATTAATTCCAATTCACCAAGTATTTGCAACTACCTAGCAATGTTGAAACAATTAACAACTCGAATTTCAAAGAATAACAAATGCATGCAAATAATTGAACGATGAACACGATTAGATCTCACAGTTTATTTAAGCCAGGGTTTCGTTAGTTGTTTCCAGAATAAGAAGAAATTAGCTAGAACTCATATTAAGATTGAATTGCAAAAATATTGAAATAAGAAATACCATGAAAATAAAACGAGGAAGATGAACTAATCTGCTCCAGGGAGAAAACGTCGTCTGCTCTCGTTCTTGCATGCAGAATTAAAATCTGAATTTCCAAAATATGATAAGTTCTAATCTATATATCAAATTCCTAAAATAAGATAATATTAACAAGGAAATAACCATCCTAATCTATTCCAATAAGGAAGTTAATAAAAACGGGACTCTTGAGGCGGTGGGAACTCTTCTAGCTCGTGTCCAGGCCTTGGGCTTAAGTAATTTCCGTGTTCCAACCCATAAACGCACGTTCAGGCCCAGTTTCTTTAGTTATCCGCCCATTCGTCCTACCGTATGCCCATACGGCATGGCTGTACTTCCTTCAATTTCAACTTCTTGCACAAAACTAATTTCTTCACCAAAAACACCCTTTTCTTCATTTTTGCGTCAATGCCTTGCAAAAAAAAACTCAAGGTACAACTTCTTCCAAAATCGCATCATTATATAACAATTAACACAATCAAACCACATAAAATTTCCCCAAAATATCAAGTATAATATGCCCGATCAAATCCCCCCATACTTAGATAACGCTCGTCCTCGAGCATATCCAAGCACACAAAAGAAACTAAAACTCCGACAAAAAACAAATAAAGAACAAAAGGTATCAATTGCCTTGATCTGAAAGGTGCTCGGAATCAGAACTATGATTAACCTAACCACAAACCTGTTCTATTCTAAGGAATACACCAAAACTTTCTCATTTATGTCAAGAAAGTGCTCATTGATCCAGCCTCACCATGGTTCACTTCAAATCTCTCAAAGAAGGGAATAAAAAAATTCACACAGGTCGTGATTTGTCATTCTCAGCATAGCTTTGCCTATATGTCACTGGAATTATCAACAATTAAGATCAAAAACATAAATCAAAAGGGCTTTTTCCAAGGGTTGTAACGGGGCTCGGGATTAGAGGTAGGACCTTTTGGATTTAGTAGCTCAAAAAAAGAACATGCAAGTATTCCAACAGAAATTTCATACCAGCTGCACATATTCACAATTCAAAGCTGGAGTTCCTTAATTCATATAAACACAAGGATGTTTTTATTCACTTTCTTTCTTCTATCCCTCCTTGCTGTTCCATTTTTTTTTCTTTTTTTTTTCCGAAGCTTTGCTTCTCTTTTCTGCTTTCTTTCTTTCTGTTTTTTTTTTTACAAAACATAAAATTGCCCTTCTCACTTTCCAGCGTCTTTTACCAGTATCGCAGCTTATTTAGTTAGGAAAGAACTTGCATATTCTCATGGTCAGAAGAAGGCTAAACAAGGCTTATGGCTTCATATATAGTGGCTGTAGTCAAGAATCATGAGGATTATAATGCTCAACAGGCTCACTAATGGGCAATTGAAGGGCAGAGAGGTTTCTTTTAGGCCAAAACGTGGTTGGTACCTAAGTGCCTTTATCATTTTCATGTTTGAAACTCAAAAGGGATAAGGCAGGGGCAACAAGGCAAAGCAAGCATTGAAGAAACAAAATCCGACACTCTCTCAACAGAAATGGGAGCTTCATAAAGATAATTCATGCTCACAGGCTCAAAGACTCACATTTATAGGCTTAAAAAAATTGATCAAAAGCATAATCCATCGTTCACAAATTCATCAAAGATTGGAGTATCCTTATCACAGAACAACAACCAACAAACCATTCAAACCAAATCATAGCCCTTCCTCCTCATACGAATCGGCCTCAAGGCAACCAATACTTAGACAAAAAACAAATAAACACAACATAGAAAGAAGCAGAAAACACCAAACTGTAAAATCTCTTTTTTTTTGGTTTTTAGACATACAACGCAACAACTATCACTCTCCCCCCATACTTAAAGACCACAGGGTCCTCACTGTGTAGGGAAAAAGGACGTAACACAAAACAAAAAGCAACAAGTTGAAACAGAGCAAAACACAAGTAGGAGAAACAATCAAACTAAAAGAAAAAACAAAGGGGGAAGAGATGGGCAAACTCTTCAATCTGAGAGGTGACGGAGGACCTGCTCGAAAGCAGTGAGATGATCATCAATCGCATCCAAACACTGGCCAATGCGATCCTCCAAACCTCGGGTGGCTGCAAGGAGAAGGGCCTCAATCTCAGGCAGGAGAGAGGTAGTGGCAGCAGGGGCGGTGGAAGTATAAGGAGGACCTGCATTTGGAAAACGACTCGGGCCTTGTACGCCCGGTCAGGTGAGTTTGTACTGCCCTTGGGCATCAACACAGAACAAACGCATGGCAGCGAAATCAGTGATAGTAAACAACATGGAAGGTAGAGGTTCAGGATCATCAAGAGGAATATGCAAATGTTGTGCAGACGGAGAGCATCATCATAGATGTTGGCATTACGAGAGGAACGGACAGCAAAATCAGATTCAATGCTCAATACACGCCAACGCTCAGAGACAAGAGTGGAAAAGGACTCAGACACATCACACAAGGCAGACTCATACACATCCTCACGAATCGACTCATCAGACTCGAACCCCAAAACCACATTCAAAGCATTAATAGACATGTGGAAATTTCTACCTCGTAAAGAAAACACAACCGCATGCGTATCATCAAGAGTGCGAGAGGAGTCAAACACATAAGAAGAAAGGAAGTCTAAGTACAACTCCCTATGAACCGGGGCAGAAACATCTAAAAACAGGGATCAACCAATATGATCAAAGTGAGATCGAATCTGGTCATTAACCCCTAGAATAGCAATGTCATCCCAATCAAAAACACGAACGCCGATCAGACCGCGCTTGGCATTCCTTTCGGCACGAGAACGTACCTGATCCGGCTGCCGGAACGGCGGCCGTGGGGTAGGAGGTAGCGGTGCAGAGGGTCCAGGGGCAGTAGACTTCGACTGAACACGGCGGTGAGTCAATGGTGCTTGGACCGCGGCAGAGGGCACGGGAACAGGGGATGTGTGCGGAGAATACATGTCCGGCAGTGGAGAGTCGGCGGGAGTAGGATTATGGGCCTCGGAAAGTATGGCGGAAGATGATTGAGAAGGAGCGGGTGAGGCTTAAGGCGCGGTGGCGACATGAGCCGGAGCAGGAACAGGGTTGCTGGTCTCGCCGGCGGCGAGGTCGACGAACAGCGGTGGCCGTGTGCGGCGTCACTTACTAACGGAAGGGTTGGCGACACTCGTGCCCTCAGAATGGCACCGGGATCGGCGCAGGAATTGAGGCGGTTGATTCATCTCTGGAATAGGGGTAGGGGTGGAAGAGGGCGGCAAGGATGCCGGCGGAGCCGCAGGAACGGACGGTGGCACCGGAAAATTCACTGTTGAATGTGGAGAGGCGACTGAAGGTGAATGCGGCGGTGGAGATGGTTCGGCCGGCGGAGTGGAGCGATTATCGGAGGGGGCGATGGTTCGCTTCTTGGCACTTCGTTTCTTGCCCATGTTGGTAGTGGCAGTGACCGGCGGTGATCGGAGAGAGACCGGTGGAGAGGTTGACGAAAGCGCGGGAAGTTGAAGAGGCGGTGAAAATCTGAAAAAAATTGCACAAAGGGGGTAAGAGAGAGCTGTGAAAATAATTTGACTAAGGGGGGGTTAAATTGGGGTGCAATTAGGGCAAAAGGAAAAATCCCAAATTGAGAATATCCGAATTGCAATATGGTCCCTAAAGTAATGAAAAGGAACGAAATTCACCCCCCCACACTTATAATGGTGCCCAGCCGATACCAGTCCCCCTTTTTTTTTATGGATTGGTTTATTTAAAAAAAAACAGAAAATATAAAGAACTAAAAAAAAAGAGAACAAATAAAAGGAAAGGAAAACGAAAAACATAAAAGGAAAAAGGAAAAAAAGAGATCGGGTTGCCTCCCGAGTAGCGCCCTTGTTTAACGTCGGAGGCTCGACGAAGGGAGCAGGATCAATTGGTGGGAACCGGGGCTGCCAAATCGACCCCATCAAAACTAGACCAGTCAGACGTGGCACAATAAGGCTTGAGCAACTGACCGTTAACGTGCAATAGCTTCTGAGTAGCGAGACTAGGAATTTCCACTGCTCCATGGGCACTGACATGAACAACTTCAAATGGTCCGATCCAACGAGATTTCAATTTACCCGGCATGAGTCGGAGGCGGGCATTGAAAAGAAGTACCTTCTAGCCTACTTCAAAAGTCTTGCGTCGGATGTATTTATCATGGAGAAACTTAGTTCTATCTTTGTAGGCACTGGCACTGTCATAAGCTTCCAACCGAATTTCCTCCAGCTCATGTAATTGATAACGCCTCTCAGAACTGGCGAGATGAGGGTCGAAATTACATTACTTGACTGCCCAAAAAGCTCGATGCGCGATCTCAACCGGTAAATGGCATTGCTTCCCAAAGATCAACCGATAAGGGGACATCCCGATAGGGGTTTTGAATGCTGTGCGGTATGCCCATACGACGTCATCCAGACGCAGACTCCAATCCTTGTGGTGTGGGCATACGGTCTTCTCCAGAATATTCTTGATCTTGCGATTCGAGACCTCGGCTTGCCCATTGGACTGGGGATGATAGGCAGTAGCGATGCGGTGATGAACACCATATTTCTTGAACAAGGCTTCTAAGGTGCGATTGCAAAAATGAGTGCCCTGGTTGCTGATGATAGCTCGAGGGATGCCAAAACGCTGAAAAATTTGAGTTTTGAGGAACTTACTAACCACCTTGGAATCGTTTGTTGGTGTAGCCTTAACCTCGACCCACTTGGAAACGTAGTCGACGGCGAGCAAGATGTAGGACTGACCAAACGAGCTCGGAAATGGGCCCATGAAGTCCATGCCCCATACATCAAAAATTTCACACACCAGAATAGGTACTTGGGGCATCTCATTTTTGGAAGAAATGTTGCCCAGGCGTTGGCATCGATCACAACCCTTTGAAAAGTGATAAGCATCCCGGAAAATCATCTCCCAATAAAATCCACAATCAAGGACCTTTCGGGCTGTTCTTCTTGGTCCAAAATGGCCGCCGCAGGCATGGGCATGGCAGAAAATAAGAATGGATTGGATCTCATCATCAGGAATACATCGACGAATCACTTGGTGGGCACATGTTTTCCACAAATATGGATCATCCCAAATGAAGTATTTGGCCTGGCTTCGTAACTTGTTCTTCTTGGCAGTTTCGGTACCCTTAGGGAAAATTCCAGAGGTTAGAAAATTCACCAAATCTACATACCAAGGGGCTGTATCCGCAGCAGCAAGTAAGAGCTCATCTCGAAAATCATCCGGTATGGGCATACCGTCGAGCTCTATCAACAGTCTGCTCAAGTGATTAGCAACATTGTTTTCAGCTCCCTTTTTGTCTTTAATCTCCAAATCGAACTCTTGCAGAAGCAAAACCCAGCGAATGAGGCGTGGCTTTGATTCTTTCTTGGAGAGCAAGTATTTCAGAGCGGCATGGTCTGTGTAAACCACCACTTTCGATCCAACAAGATAGGATCTAAACTTCTCGCATGCGAAAACTACGGCCAAGAGCTCTTTCTCCGTTGTCGTGTAATTACATTGGGTTGGATTAAGGGTCTTGGAAGCATAATATATGACATGACTTTGCTTCCCACTCTTTTGTCCAAGTACCGCTCCAACCGCAAAATCACTGGCGTCGCACATGACCTCAAAAGGGAGGCCCCATTGGGGTGGCTGAATGATGGGCGCAGAAGTGAGCTTTTCTTTCAAAATATCAAAGGCTTCCTTACATTTATCATCAAAATTGAAAGAAGCATCTTTTTGTAGCAGCTTGGTCATTGGTTGAGCGATTTTGGAGAAATCTTGAATAAAGCGCCGGTAAAAGCCTGCGTGACCTAAGAAGGCACGGATCTCCTTCTCATTAGAAGGATAGGGCAGCTTCACAATCAAATCAACCTTGGCCCGATCAACTTCGATTCCTTTGGTAGAGATGACATGGCCAAGCACGATACCTTGTTGCACCATAAAATGACACTTCTCGAAATTCAACACCAAGTCGGTCTCAACACATCTTTGAAGTACCTGATCCAAATGCGCCAAGCATTGCTCAAATGAATCTCCATGCACGGTAAAATCATCCATAAAGATTTCGATGCAGCTCTCAATCAAGTCAGAGAAGATACTCATCATACACCGTTGGAAGGTACCAGGGACGTTACACAATCCAAATGGCATCTTCCGGTAGGCAAACGTTCCAAACGGGCATGTGAAAGTCGTCTTTTCTTGATCCTCTTGGGCGACAAAAATCTGAAAGTAGCCTGAATACCCGTCGAGGAAGCAGAAAAATGATTTTCCTGCCAATCGTTCAAGCATCTCATCAATGAACGGCAAGGGAAAATGATCTTTGCGGGTTGCATCATTTAATTTTTGAAAATCTATGCACATGCGCCAACCAGTTTGCAACCGCATTGGAATCAATTCATTGTTCTCATTCTTCACAAGCTGGAAACCGGATTTCTTAGGGACCATGTGTACTGGACTGACCCATTCACTATCGGAGATAGGGTAAATAATCCTTAGCTGGAGTAGCTTGAGGATTTCTTTGAGAACCACCTCTTTCATCACCGGATTCAATTTTCTCTGTGGATCTCTGGACGGTTTGTTATCCGGCTCCAGAAAAATGCGATGCATGCAGATATCTGGGTTGATGCCTTTGATATCTGCCAAAGTCCACCCGATAGCTCCTTTATGTAACTTCAAAACCGTCAAAAGTTGGCCTTCCTAGTCGGGGGAGAGATCTTTGCTAATGATGACAGGCAGCGTATCTTGCTCCCCTAGGTAGGCATATTTCAGATGCTCAGGGAGGACTTTCAGTTCCAGAATGGGAGCTTTCACATGAGAGGGCAAAATTGGTGCAGTGTCCGTCGGTATGGGCATACGGCCTGCGAGATTGCGAGATGGAAAGTCACTGGTGGCATAGAGTTGCTGAATAATCTCTCGGATTGTGACTTCTTCATCTAAGTTAGCGGCTGTTTCAGTAACTCCACTGAAAAGAACCTGTTCTAAATGGTCATCCCTGAAATTATGCTCAACAAACTCGTCAACTAATGTATCAACAATATCAACCATATAAAGAGCCTCAGGATCCTCAACATGCTTCATAGCTTCAAATATATTAAATGTAACAATGTCACCATCAAATTCAAAACTAAGCATGCCAGTATCAACATCAATCTTGGTTCTTGCGGTTTTCATGAAGGGACGTCCTAAAAGAATCAGTGATCTATGGGAAGAAAGAGAATCATCCATATCAACAATGTAAAAATCCACAGGGAAAATCAATTCATTCACTTTGACCAAAACATCTTCGACTACACTCTGAGGATATGCATTAGACCTATCAGCTAACTGTATGATGACTTGAGTATCTTTCATAGGACTTAATTGCAAGTCTTTGTACATAGATAAAGGCATGACATTTATGGATGCGCCTAAATCTAGCATAACCTTCTCAACCTTTTTACTCCCAATGATGCAAGGGATAGTGAACATACCTGGATCCCTGCATTTCTGTGGCAATTTCCGTTGGATCACTGCGGAGACATTTTCACCAACTTGAATTCGGGCATCTTTCCCGTATCGGATCTTCTTGGCACATAATTCCTTCAGGAATTTTGCATATCTGAGTACTTGCTTGATGGCATCAATTAGAGGTAGATTGATTTCCACCTTCTTGAACAGCTCCAAAATTGCCTTTTCATCATTTTCTTTCTTGTTGCGAATCAACCTGGAAGGAAAAGGAGCTGCAACTACAGAATTAGAATTTTTAGAGTCAGCTTGTACCTCAACAGGGGTGGGCTCGGTAGCTGCAGAAGGTTGTTCTTCCTTTGAATTGGATTCATCTTCAGTCTGTGCAGTATGCCCATACGGCATGTTCTTCTCGGCCTTTTTCTCCACTTCAACCAATTCTTTCCCACTTCGGAGGGTCACAGCACTTATATTGTCTGTGGGGTTTTGTTCAGCTTGTGAGGGTAGCTTTCCTGTATGCCCTTGCAACTTCTTCATCTGCATGGCTAGTTGAGTGATCTGTGTGCCCATACTGCCAAGGGCAGCTTGTGTTTCTTGCTGGAATGCCTCCTGATTTTGTGCCAAACTATTCACCAGAGCATTGCTTTGTTCCAGACATTTCATGATTTCACTCATGCTCGGTGCAGGTTTGTCCGTATGGGCATACGGCCCATCTTGTGGCGGTCTTGAAGGCAAATCTCCAGCTACAGGCTGATCGCCAGGCTGTTTCCAGCGGAAATTTGGGTGATCTCTCCATCCCGGATTGTAAGTGTTGGAGTAAGGATCATTGGTCCGCCTTCTCCAAAATTTATCCCCTCGTGAGGCATCGTAATGGATTCCTCTGAGGGCATCTTGCTGTGCGTCGCCCGAGCCATAACAAGCTTGCTCGGTGGAAGGGTCCTGCAATGTTGGGCACTCATCGGTAAAGTGTCCACTCTCTGTGCATACACCACATCGGGACTGCTTTGTTTGGGCAACCGCTAGGCCTCTAACTAAAGAAGTTAGTGCATCAATCTTTTCATTCACTCCACAGTTCTCAGCTCGATCAATCCCTTTTACTGGCCTGTAGCGATCATCATCCTCGTCTTCATATTGTTGACCTCCAGATACCATATCAATTATGAGTTGCTTTGCCTCATCCAGAGTTTTGTTAATGAGGGATCCTCCACTGGCCGCGTTCACAATTTTTCTGTCAAAAGAAGACATGCCTCGATAAAAATAATTTGTGAACAACTGATAATCAGAGAATCCGTGATCCGGGCATTTACGGCACAACTGCTGGAATCGTGCCCAGTATTCGGCCAAACTTTCATGTTGTTTCTGCTTGATACTGCTAATGGCCATCCTCAGATTTGCAGCTCTTGATTCTGGGAAGAATTTGCACAAGAACTGCTCTTCCAGCTCCTCCCATGAAGTGATCGAACCAGATGGTAAATCGAAGAGCCACTTCCTGGCTCTTCCTTGCAAAGTGTGCGAAAAAGTCAGTAGCCGCAGATTATTAGTAGAGAATCCTTGGGGACGTAATGTGGAGTAGACTAGATCGAATTCAGCTATGTGTGTGTGTGCACTCTCTCCAGGTAGATCGCTGAACTTTGGCAGAACTTGTATGAACCCTGGCCGTATCTCTGCATTATTTGAAATGGTAGGTAGGACGATGCAGATAGGCCTGTTGTTACGATGGCGCCCCAGCTCTCGAATCAGTGGAGCAGGTTCAGCGGGATTGACAAGGGCTCGATTCTCGTTGTTGTTGTTAGCCATACTTTCTTCGAACAATTGATGGAGATCAAAAGCTTCGTGTTCAGATGTGGGAGCCTCCTTAGACTCCCTAGCAGCCCTCCTCAGCTTATACAAAGTTCTTTCCGGCTCAGGATCAAACGACAGCTCTTCTTTTTGCGAGGAACGGGTCATGCACTGAAAAGATAAAACAACAATAAGAAAAATAACAAACTGAAAATATGAGAGTAATTACTGCTTTAGAACCGATCCCCGGCAACGGTGCCAAAATTTGGTGCGTCGTTTTACACCAAAAATAAAGTTCCTGACAGCAGTCGGTATGCCCTTACTGCACGAGTACAACGATGAGCGAGATCGTCTCCCAAAGGACCGGCGAGAATTACCCTATACTCTCAATCTGTATAACCAAACTTCAAAACGGGTTTTTGTAATTATAATAAAATAAACGAAATTAACAATTATATATAAAATGAATGCAGGCGTAATTAAATCGAACGAACTTAAAATATGAGAAGAAGTATTCTGGAATCCAATTAACTCCACCCTAGCTTACCTAAACCGATCCTTGACGCAATGATTAATTCAATTAACACATACAAATCAGTTATAGCTACCGAAGACGCTTACTGACGCAGCCTAATTCCTCCGTAATTTCTCGATATTCAGGAAGACGCTTCACCAATTATTTCCCTAATCGACTGACAACCGTAAGAGACGCTCTATAGGTTTAATGAGCCGACAGCCTTAAAATCTAGAGGAACCCAATTCATAATTAACAGACTCTGACGCAGGATCTATTAAATTAAGATTGTTATTCCCCCTGGTTCTGAAGAACCGTTTCACCACTAATTAAACTTAAACCATAATTACGGATGGCCGGTTTAATTGACTACTAATTAATTCCAATTTACCAAGTATTTGCAACTACCTAGCAATGTTGAAACAATTAACAACTCGAATTTCAAAGAATAACAAATGCATGCAAATAATTGAATGATGAACACGATTAGATCTCACAGTTTATTTAAGCCAGGGTTTCGTTAGTTGTTTCCAGAATAAGAAGAAATTAGCTAGAACTCATATTAAGATTGAATTGCAAAAATATTGAAATAAGAAATACCATGAAAATAAAATGAAGAAGATCAACTAATCTGCTCCAGGGAGAAAACGTCGTCTGCTCTCGTTCTTACGTGCAGAATTAAAATCTGAATTTCCAAAATATGATAAGTTTTAATCTATATATCAAATTCCTAAAATAAGATAATATTAACAAGGAAATAACCATCCTAATCTATTCCAATAAGGAATTTAACAAAAACGGGACTCTTGAGGCGGTGGGAACTCTTCTAGCTCGCGTCCAGGCCTTGGGCTTAAGTAATTTCCGTGTTCCAGCCCATAAACACACGTTTAGGCCCAGTTTCTTTAGTTATCCGCCCATTTGTCCTACCGTATGCCCATACGGCGTGGCTGTACTTCCTCCAATTTCAACTTCTTGCACAAAACTCATTTCTTCACCAAAAACACCCTTTTCTTAATTTTTGCGTCAATGCCCTGCAAAAAAAACTCAAGGTACAACTTCTTTCAAAATAGCATCATTATATAACAATTAACACAATCAAACCACATAAAATTGCCCCAAAATATCAAGTATAATATGCCCGATCAGGTATCACAAGTAATAAGATAGGAATGAAACTTATATTTTTGAATTGATTTTATTATAACATATCTAATTAATAAATAAAATACACGAATTGGCTTATTTAGTTATAAACAACAAATTACTCTTCTTTCAAAGATACTATTATATTTTAATAACATATTGTTGAATATTATGCGATTTTTTTACTCTATTAACATTTGTTAAACAATTGAGTATACTTTTAATATGGATTTCACTAATGATTAATGAGTTTGTATATTTTATGCAATCCTATAATATCATTAGTACTTTTGTGAAATATTATAAAATTTTATGAATCATTAATAAATTATCAATGAGTTTTTTAAAAAAATCATAAATTTATTTTTAATAAAATATTTTATAAAATATGCCATTTCACTTGTCAATACAAAAAAATAAAGTATAATTTTAAAAAATAAAAAATAAAATTTATTTTGATAATTGGGAATACATAATACCATGGGAGTGGGAGTAACGACTAATCCTATATTCATGGTAATGTGATTCCTTCGGGAATGACCATTCCCAATTGAAAAAATCATACCAGCCATAGGAATAGGAAAGGATGTGGGAATATGATTCAATTCCCATTCCATTCCATCATACCAACTATGCCCTTAGTGTACAGAATGACACTAATCAATCTCCTCTTAGTGGTTGTTGGTCCCGAGTGAGTCGATATCAGTTTAGAGGGGGGTGAATTAAGTGATTAAAACTTTTGCTTCAAATGCGGAATAACAGGGCCCTTTGACTCGCTTAGTGAAACTTATCTATGCACAAACTTATTGAACAGTTAAGACAATTTGAGTGCAGGTTGTGTGATATTGTGTGCAGTTCAAGGATATGCAATAATCAAAATAGTACAGCACACAAGCGATTTATAGAGGTTCGAAGTTTCAAACTTCTACGTCATCTCTTCCTTCTGCAGAAGGGCAACTTCACTATATAACTTGAGTTTCTTTACAAATTACACAATGAAGGATAGTTGGCTGAACCTAGTAATTGCTCGCTACCTCAGCGGGTTAACGGCTCACACTTGAAGTCCCTAACTACTCGCTAGAAAGGTAGGTGCTATTGTCATCTTTACAAGGTTTTAGATCTCTTTCAATCTTCAAGAGGTTAGTCTTGAACAGGGGTTATCAACTGATGTGCTCCTTCAATTGAGCTGAGTAGTTGATCATTGTCTTGCTGAAACTGAGAAGACTGCCCTGGCTGGATTGTCAATAGCTGGCAGATTATCTTGACTCTGTGAATTTCTTCTTCTCAGTTGGACTCTCGTAGTTTCTATCAAATGCTGAACTTGAGCTTGGGTGAGAGGGAGAAAGAAAAACTCTTGCTTGTATATGTGAAAGTTGTGTAGGTGAAGGATTCTTCTTGGCTCTACTCAAAGTTATTTTAAACTCTGATTCATTCGTCTTTTATAGAGGAGTGATTTTATGACCGTTGCGTTCTATTGTCCATTGATCAGTGGCTCTGTTGGCTCATCAATGAAAGATGATCGCTTAGAGCTTTTGGTTGAAGTAGCCGTTACTCTGCCAATCGATCTTCATTGGATATTTAATTCCAGGATCTTTGTTGAAGCATTTATTCCAAGATTCGGCGGTTTGAGCAATAAACTCCAAGGTTCTCTGGCTTCAGCTTTCTTAGCAGTTTTGAGTTCCAGTTGGCAGTTCTGGACTTGTCAGCTAAGCTTGTCAGTTGAGTTTGACTATTGCTCCAGTTGGCAGTTTTGAGCTTGTCAGCTGAGTTTGGCTATTGCTCCAGTTGGTAGTTTTGAGCTTGTCAGCTGAGTTTGACTATTGCTCCAGTTGGCAGTTTTGAGCTCGTCAGCTGAGTTTGGCTATTGCTTCAGTTGACAGTTTTGAACTCGTCAGCTGAGTTCAGTCTAAAATGATCGAAATATATATTATATATATTCACTTTAAAGCATATTATAGTTTCAAGAGCAGTTAAAACTACTAATCTACTCCCTGAAAATTGCTCCTTTTCTTTCTGCTCGATTCTCCTCTTTCTTAGACTCCTTGTATTCTCCATGCTTTCCCCTGAAGCTGATCTTCCCCCTCATGATGAATTTCTCTTTGAATTTGATCCCAAAGAGTTAAGCATCCATCATCTCCATCATCTTTCTATCCATCTTTCCCCTTTTTTGCATCATCCAAAAGGTGGAATGGATCACAGGATGGTAGTGACAAGTTTGGCAAGAAGGTGAAGGTAGTTGCCAAATTGTCATCATGAACAACTGGGGGAACTGAAGGAATCTTCATGGGTGAGGAGAGCCATGCATAGGCTTCTTCAGTTGTCATGAACTGACCTGGAGCAGAGGTGAGAGAGACTGCTTGCTCTCTGAATTTCATCAAGGCCATGTTGTTTGAAGATTTCATCGTTTGAAGGGATGGTTAGATCATCAACGAAAGATGTGCATGAGAAGTTGGTCAGTTCGTTGCTGGGGAGAGGAGCATCCGTTGGTATGCTCAGCTGGATTCGCTTGATCATCGAATCCATTATCTCTGAAAGCGTTGGTGGCGAGGAGAGCGGATGATTCATCCAGTTTCTACTTCATGTTCCTTCGTTGATCCAGAAGGTGGAGCCACGGGTGCGGATGAGGTGGAACATTGTTGACTCATCCAGTTGAAATTGCCATATATGGTACTGCAGGTACTGCCGCAGTTGGTTGAATAGAGATGAGTCTCTGTCCTCAACGAGACCGAAGCAGCTTCTCAGTTGATGGTCTAGAACTGCTTCAAACTCAACCTCAATGGAGTCATGTTGGACTAATGGTAGAGGTTGGGAGCTGGCTGATATTGTAGGCTGATCACTCAACCTTGAAAGAGGTTCGCTCTCAATCATCAGCTCTCTTTCATCAGAGGAGCTGACGGGTGCCTCCATAGGTGCCTTTCCACGACCTGAGTTAGAAGGCCCTTGTCAACGAAAATGCTTCGGGATCGGATGGCAGTAGATAGTGAGGAGCATGTCCCTTCTTTTGAGTTGTTCACCAGCTGGGATGACCTCATCAAACTGGCTTTGAATGATATGGCTTATGCAACTCATAAACCCGACCTTTTCATGAAATGAGCCAGTTGATAGGTCATATGCCGCTCGTTCTATATTAGCTCACAGTTGAGCAAGGATGAAGGAGACCCAGTCGGCTTTACATCCGTAATATAGAGCGGCTGTGAGATGGGCTTTGATGTTCGAGAATTGGACTGTCTCAAAGTTGCCATGTAGAATATGGCCGGTGATATCTAAAAGTTGAAGAATATCATTGGGCATACTCTCCTTCAGCCAGTGTGAACAGTCGTGGTGGCGGATGTGAGAAAGCTTCCAAGCATCCCATAGTGTGTATTTGCAGGGCAATTTCAGGGTCATGACTTCTGGACCGTCGCCTGGAAAGTGAAGGGTAGACATCATCGTCCCTTTCGTCACTGTGATCGTCTTGCTCCGGATGGTAGAAATGATGTTGTCGCCGGAGATTGTTGCGTTGTAGTAGAATTCCGTAACATGGGAAGGTAAGTGCTTGAGCGGCACGACCGTCAAAAATGGTAACAGGCCAGTTGCTTCCAATGGCCTATAGATGCTTTGAAATGTGTCTGCGCCGAGACGTGCGTTAAGATACTCTAGACTTAAAGTCTTATCTTTCTTCAGCTTCTTAATAAGTAGATCTGCATCGACCGTCTGAAATGGGGGCTTCATATCTGCAAAAAGATGTTGTTTTAGTTTAGATAGCAAGTGTTTTTGAGGAGAGAGGAAAGGCTAGCAAATGATCAAAGCAAGAGATAGAAAGAGAGTGCAGATGATCGGAGCCTTCATCTCCTTGCACATATTTATTCAGCTTTTGCATGTAGGAATCGAGGGCACTCAATTGCTTTTCTTAGCTGATCAGCCATCCGATTTGATGGATGATTAGCTGAATTAATGATGCTTATATCTCAGCCATTTGATGAAGAAGTAAATTTATGATCTTGTGGCTGAGAAGTAGCGACTCTGAAAATGGGGTAGTTGCCATAAATAGCAAAATATTTTCTGCAGATCTTACTATTTATATCTCAGTAAAAAAATATTTTCTTTTTCAATTTTGAAGAGTTGATTTAATATCAACGCAGAGATATTAATTGCAGCATTGTGAGATAGAACCCTATTTTCAAATTGTAACCATTGAGTATAATATAAGAAATTTCATAATCACAACGATAAGAATGTAATTATGATAAGCTTTTGAAAAATAAAAACTTATCCGGATTTAGTTGGGATACAGTCCAACTGATTGATTGCTCAGCGGTTGAATGATCAGTTGAGTCTCGCTTCTCAGTTGTCGCTGAAGAACTGGCTGAAGCTGAAGCTGTAATTGAACTGAATTGATCAGTTGGCTTGATCAGTTGCTTGGCTTTCAGTAGACAGTTTCCGCTTCTTGAAGGGCCTAGCCAGACTGGCTGCACTACTTCTATTGGAGAGAGTTTTGGTCTTTAGCAGTTCAGGCCTTGCAGTCCTCCGGGCTTGGTGAAGGTGAAGCTGGATGGCAACTGACGAGTTTTTCATCCTTTGACTAAATGATTGTGAAGTTCCCTTTGGCGATGATCGAAACTGATCATTTTTCATAGGCAATTACATGCCTTTTAAGCTAGATATGAGCAGTGGAGTGACATAACTCTTCGATAGCAGGCTTGGTGATATGGCAGTGTCTTCATCATCACTATCACTCTCGTCAGCACGTCTTAGATTCTTCTGGGTAGCCACAGCTTCAGTTTGTGAAGGATGAAGTTCTATCCTTTGAACGACATGTGGAGTTTGTCGTGATGGATCAGCTGAATGACTTGATAGATTATCAAAGCTCAGTTTTCGACAAAGCGCGCCAGTTGGGCAGTTGACTGGTTGATTTGCAGTCCCAACTGCTTGAGGCACGATGCTGGTCTTCATTTCTGCTAATAAGGCGGTTGCTAGAATCTTGTTAACAAGTCCGTGATTCATGATGTGCTGGACTTGCACAATGGTTGGAGGAAATAGATTTGATGAACCTATCCATTTGATGCTCCATGTTTCTTCACATTGCCAGTGGCTCATGCCATGAAAGGCAGTTAGCAGAAAGTGAGACTGGATAGATATAGAATGTCTCCAGTTATACCAATAGAAGTACCGGTGGAGTTGTTTGAACAACTCTTGATTACGTTGTGCAACGAAAGCAAAGTGAGTGAGAAGGAGATTGGTCACTTCCTTTTGTGCACCTTTGACTGCATATTCACCACTATAAAAAGTGCAAATATTCTCTTCAGTCAGCTGGAGAGGAGGGCATGTACTTCTGAATTAGTCCGCTCCGTAGTTTGGATGAGGGATTCCAAGGAATGGAATGAGCTCATCTGGATCAGAGCAAACCTGGAAGTCAACTGGTGATCCGTTTTTTGATTTTGGAGACTGAACGATGTTGGCAGTTGAGTAGCTCGAAGAGGGGTTGTCTGTCTTGGCTTTAGCTTTTCTCTTTTTCCTCAATGACTGAAGATGAGCAGTTCCTTTCTTGGGAATCCAGTCAGAGATAAGAACTGGTAGTGACTCATCATTTGGAAGCTTCAGCAGGTCTTCAAGCATTTTACTCATTCTTAGAGCAAGTCCAACCTTGGACTCAAATTTACCAGAGTTCTTTGAGTCAGAGGCCTTGATGACTTGATGCTTGAATTGTTGGAAGACAAATTCTGCCCAGTTTATTTATCGCCCTTCAGCAAGGTGAATCATAACCTTGTATCTCTCTTGGGTGAGTTGACTCAGGCTTCCAATGGCCCCGAACATCAGCTTGCTCGTTATGTCAAGTAGAACTCCATACTCGGGCTTCAGGTCAGTTTTAGCGGTTGTAAAACTGAATTGCTTGTCGCAGGTTGAAGCTTTCCATTTTCTCCAGTACAACTCTGCAGATTCCTTTAGATCTTGAATGGATGAATCTTCCTATGGGAGTTGCAACACTTCTGCAATTGTTCTTTCAGTGATTTGAAGTGGTCGTCCTTGAATCACTGATGACACTGTCTTTCCATCTGCAAATAATTTTGCTTGAAGCAAAAATTCACTAACCAACTTTTGTCTGAAGAACTTTGGTGGTGTTTCCAGGTAGTAAAGAATTTCTGTCTTATGAAGATTTAACAGAAGGATTGGGTTGTTTGATTCATTTAGAATCAATTGAAATTTCTTCCTATCAAGAAATTTATCTCTCATAAGCTGTTCCTTGAAGGAATTTGAAGATCTGGATAATTCGGCCATCTTTGAGGTTGGCTGAGATTTTGGAAATTTAAGATCTTTTGAGAGAGAGTTTTTGAGATTGTAGAAGGAGGGGGCTTTTTGAGAGGTTTGAAAGAGAGAGGCTTTTTATGAGTGTTTGGACAGGCTCATAGATCTGATGGTTGGAATGGTACTAGCCTCTGGTCTTTTTTGGTCGTTGGCAATTAATGACTTTGCCACGTGTCATTATTTTGCAATGGTCAAAATTTCAAAATAAATTGAAATAAAAAAGATAAACTTTTAAAAATATATCAAAGGATAATTATAAACTGATTAACAAGAAGTACACTTAGGGCTTTTCTAATCAGGTTTAACTTGATCAGCCACTTAGTCCTTCTTGTGATCAGTTTTCCTTCTCTTAGCCTTTCTGGAGCTGTCTAGCATGTCCTCATTGGAGGAGACTTCCTCTGAGCTTTCTGTTCCAGTGTAAGCTTCCAGTTGTAGGATCGATTCAGAGAGCAGCTTTACCTGGATTTTCATGTTTTCGATCAATTTCTTGAATTGTTTTGACGCCTTGCCTGATTGCTGCTTCTTTGTTTGTTTGATATATCGTCGAGTCTTTTCTGCATTTGGCTGATGCTCTTCAGTCTCTTGATCTGCATCCAGCTGATGCTCTACACTTTGATAATTAGCAGCTGGTTTCTCAACTGTCTCAGATTGAGTTGGTGAAGCTGCTTTCTGCTCAGTTTGACCCTTTCTAGAGTCCTTTTTATCATTATCTCATTCGGTTGATGACTTGTATCTCTGAATGATGCAAAGGATATCATCTGAGTCGGAGTTTGATTGAACCTCTGACTCCACCATTATAGCTTTTCCTTTACCCTTTGTTATTGGAGTACATGGGATTAGCTTCTGCCTCAATTTTGGTTGTGATTCCCTGATCGTTAGTGGAGGTAGTGCAGTTGTATTTATTCTGGGGATAAAGTCGTCAGGATCAATCTGTTGAGGATGAGTCTCCTTAATCATCTCATCAGGAAGAAGATACTCCAGGATGGAGCTTACTCTGTTGAGAAAGTTCATCTTTTGTGAAAAGCGCCCTGAGCTTTTGGTTTCAGTTTCCACATTGTCCACAAGCTTCTTTAATTGTCGAAAGAAGTATAGAGACCAGTTGACTCTCTTTTCTTCCCAGATCGCATTGCAGATTCTGTACTTTATTTCTGACATGCTGGATTGATCTTCACATGATGCTATCATCATTCTCGTAACCACGGCTGCTAGTACTTGAAATTCTTTTCCAAAGTTGAACACAGAATGGTTGATGTGATATCTTCCCTCAAAGTGAATCGTTGCCCATCTGTCGTAGCAATCTTTAGCATCAACTTCTATTTCTTTAACATTATCTCCTTCATCTAGGAGATCAAATACCTTTTTTAACACTAACAGAGTGATTGTGATTTCTTACCCTCGAACTTCTGTTTTGAATTCCAGAGGGTTCTCTGTGCTCACTGAGTTGAGGAAAAACTTGGCAACTACCTCTGGATATATCTGAGCGGGTATACCCTCAGTAAATGTCTTCAGCACAGAATTTTCAATTGACTGAATGATTCCTTCACAATAGCTGGGAATATTGGAGAATTTCCTGAAGTTGTTTCTGCTGAGTATCTTGTCATGATACAGATCCTTGCAGAAGACTGTGGAGTCTTCCCTGGTGACTTTGAAATTGAACTTCCTTCGATGAGGATTGGTTGAGAATAGAGTCATGATTTACGAAGGTGTAATTTTAGGGGTGGGGAGTTAATCTAGAAGGCTTTGAGCTCTGGATGGAGATGAGATAGAAAAGTCGGTTGTATAAGGTATGAAGCTTATCTTGAAGACTTAGCCGACCTTTTTATAGAGAGATTGGGCTCATCCAACAGTTGTGTCGCTTCATATGCCTAATTTTAATGGTCGGATTAAATCAATCGACTCGTCGATTGGCCTTTCGATTCTGTCCGTTAGGGATAAATGAAGGAGGAGAGAGAAAGTTAAACGGTAATATTTGAATGACACGTGTTTTTATCGTTTCTAATATTGAAATTTTTGAACTTATCTTTTCTTTCTAGCAGCTTCTCCTTGGCTTGAAACTGATTACGTCATCAGTTGGCTTTGACTATAACTGATGATCTTTCTGTTGATCAGTTCCAACTGAGATGTCTTCTCATCAGTTCCGAACTGGTCTTGACTGCATGGACCTTCATTCAACTGCTTCTAAGTTCAGCTGGTTTCCTTCAGCTAGTCTATCTCCTTTTGAGTTGATTCCAGTTCCTATGATTCCTTCATCAGTTTGATATATTTGCAGCTGGTATGTTCTGCACGGCTGACTGGATCATCAGTTTGAGCGATTGAACTGATGATTTAGTTAAGCTCATGGGGTAAACTGATCATCTCTAGTTTACTTTTCTCTCCACCGCTTCTTGCTTTTACTTCAAACTGATGGCTCATGTGTCCAACTGATCAGTTTCTCACCTTTGGTTCAGTTCCTCTCTTCAGCTGGAATGGATTCATGACTTTTTTCTTCCAGTTGATCATCTTCATCCTATGATGCTAGCTCAAGTAATCCCAGCTGTATGCATAGCTCCATAAACCTTGCTTCAAGTAATGGTTTGGTGAAGATGTCAGCTATCTGCTTCTCCGTGTTGACATATTTGATGCATATGTCCTTCTTCTCGATGTGATCTCTGATGAAGTGATGTCTTATATCAATGTGCTTGGTTCTTGAATGTAGAACTGGATTTTGAGATATTGCAATTGCACTGTTGTTATCATAGAAGATAGGGACTTCTTCAGTTTCAACTTTGTAATCCTTCAACTGTTGCTTCATCCAGAGTATCTGAGCATAACAGCTTCCCGCAGCTACATATTCTGCTTCAGTTGTTGATGTTGAAACTGAGTATTGCTTCTTGCTAAACCAGGATATCAGTTTGCTTCCAAGAAACTGACATGTTCCACTGGTGCTTTTATGTCGATTTTGCATCCACCAAAGTCTGAGTCTGAATAACCAATTAGACTCAAATTGTCATCTCTGGGATACCATAGTCCAAGATTTATGGTTCCTTTGAGATATTTGATAATCCTCTTAGCTGCTTCAAGGTGGCTTTTCTTTGGGTTGGCTTGAAATCGTGCGCATAGACCGACTAAATAAGAGATGTCTGGCCGGCTAGCTGTTAAGTAAAGTAGCGACCCAATGATTCCTCTGTAATATGTTTGGCTAACTGATTCTCCTTCTTCGTCAAGAGTTAGCTGAACTGATGTGTTCATAGGAATCTTGAGAGTTTTTTCTTTGCTTACTCCAAACTTCTTGAGTAGCTCCTTGGTGTACTTCGCCTGGCTGATAAAGATCCCATCTTTCAGCTGCTTCACTTGGAGTCCTAGGAAGAATGTCATTTCTCCCATCATGCTCATCTCAAATTCGTTTTGCATCAGTTGAGCGAATCGGGTGCATAGATCTTTGCTTTTTGATCCAAAAATTATGTCATCCACATAAATTTGAACCATTAAGATCTCAATTGATCGTTATATTAAGAATAGAGTTCGATCAATGACTCATTTTTTAAATCCATTTTTCAGCAGAAATGTTGTGAGAGTTTCATACCACGCTCTGGGAGCTTGTTTGAGTCCGTAGAGGGCTTTCTTCAGTTTGTAGACTTGATTACCAATTTCAAAGCCTCGCGGTTGCTTGACATACACGTCCTCTTTGAGCATTCCTTGAAGAATAGCACTCTTAACATCCATTTGGTAGACTGTTAAATTGAAGTGAGCTGCATAGGCTAGGAACAATCTGATGGCTTCCAATCTTGCAACTGGTACGAATGTCTCATCAAAGTCAATCCCTTCACTTTGTGAGTATCCTCTGGCTACCAGTCTAGCATTGTTCCTTGTGATCATTCCTTGTTCATCCAGTTTGTTGCGAAAAACCCATTTTGTACCAATGACCTTCTGGGTCTTTGGTCTATCAACAAGAAACCATACGTCATTTCTTGTGAACTGATTCAGTTCTTCTTGTATGGCCATGATCTAGTCTGAATCTTCTAAGGCTTCCTTGATGTTTGCTGGTTCAGTTTGAGATATGAAGCATGTGAATAGTGCATGCTGAGTTGAACTTCTGGTTTGGACTCGACTTCTTGGATCACCAACTATCTTGTCAGTTGGATGGCTTCGGAGCCATTTGGGCAATATAGCTTCAGCTGGATCTTCAGTTAGCTCTTCAATGGTGATGTCATCAGTCGCCCTTTCATCAGTTGGTTCGGCATTTTCATCAGTTCTTCCCCCTGTTTCAGTTGTGGGGTTTATGGTCTCAGCACGATTTGTGTCTTCATTGACCATATTGTTCTCAACTGGTTTAGTACTAGTTTCATTGCCTTCTTCTAGTGAAACTTCAAGCCGCTCTGGAACAATGTGATCCACATAGTCCTACGAGTTCTCAGTTTCACTAGGTAGTTCTTGAACTGATGAGTTTATTCTTTCTTTGTTCCTGTACTCATTAGCAAATTCATCAAATACCACATGACATGTTATTTCCACAACAAGAGTTCATTTATTGAACACTCTGTAAGCTTGTGCATGAGGAGAGTTATACCCAAGAAATATTCCCTCATCAGCTTTACCACTAAAAGCTTTTAATTGAGTCTTGCCATTATTGTGAATATAACATTTACAGCCAAATATTTTAAAATATGAGATAGAAGGCTTACGACCCTTATACAGCTCATAGGGTGTTTTGTCATGGGCTGCTACAATAGCACTTCGATTTTGAGTATGGCAAGTTGTGTTGACTGCTTCGGCCCAGTACCCTTCAGCTATGTTGGCATCAGCTATCATTGCTCGAGCTGCTTCTTTGAGTGTCCAGTTACGTCGTTCGGCTACACCATTTTGTTGTGGAGTTCTTGCAGCTGAGTGTTCATGGGTAATTCTAAGCTGGTTGAGGAAGCTGATCATTTCCTGATTTACAAACTCAGTTCCATTGTCGGAGCGAATCCTTTGAACTGATCTTTCCTTTTCAGTTTGTAGCCTTCTGATCAGCGCCATTAGCTTGTCATAAGTTTCATCTTTGCTTCTCAGGAATTCCACCCATGTATATATTGAGAAATCATCAACTACTACCAGAGTGAATCTTTTGCCTTTTGGGGTTTATGGTCTAACTGGACCAAACAAATCCATATGTAACAGTTGGAGGCAATCAGTTATTCCTGGTGGATGACTCCTATTCTTAAATGATGATTTCACCTGTTTTCCTTTTTGACATGGCCCACATACGCCTGTTTTCTTGTATATTTCCTTGGGAAGCCCCTCAACTAGCTCATTCTTCACTAGATAGTTGATTGTTTTGAAGTTGAGGTGGTTCAGTCATCGATGCTATAGCCAGCTTGCTTCAGTTGATCCTTTTGAAATGAAGCAAGCTTCTGAGTAGCTAGTGGACCAGTCAACAATGTACATGTTGCCTCTTCTTGTGCCAGTGAGGAGAATTACTCCAGTTGACTTGTCTCTTATGTTGTAGGAGTCTTTAGTGAAGTCAATTGAGTATCCATTATCACACAACTGGCTGATGCTGAGTAGTTTGTGCTTCAATCCATCCACGTGGTAGACTCCATTTACGACTACTTTTCCCTTGACTACGAACCCTTCTCCAATGGTTCCGCTTTTGGAGTTGTCTCCAAATGTGACAAGTGGACCCTTGACTTTTTCATAACCGTCGAGATCTTCTTTGTCTCCGGTCATGTGCTTGGAGCACCCACTATCTAGATACCAAATGTCTTTGGTTTTCTTCATAGATAGGATGCTCTTGTCCTGTAAAAACAAGGATTAGCATTTAGGGACCCATTTTATATTGGGTCCTTGTTGATTCATCAAGCTTTTTGGAATCCAAACTTGCCAAACTTTTGGCTTCTTATCATTCAGAGATCCAACTGACTTGGATCGCCTGATCAGTTTAGATTTTCTCTGAACTCTTCTATTCTGATTTGAATCAGTTGAGTGATACCTGCGTTGAGAGTTAGTTAGATAAAACAGTTCAACTAAAATGCTTTGGTCTTGAGACCTTTGAGTTCTATGATTAGACCAGTGTTTTGTATGTTTCCAGTTTATTGGAATGAACCTTTTTGGCTCATTTCTGGAATCTAGGTACTCATTATAATGATGATAGGGTTCAAACGAGTTTCTTTGATCTCTGCTATAGGTGTTCTGATTGAACTTCTTGGTAGGATAGGCTTGAGGATAGGCTTGAGATCCAAACTGATTTTTCTTTCTAAAGAGGGTTGATCTATCAGTTTGTCTTGGGGGCATTCTTTGTTGAGATGATGGTCTTTGTTGAACTAGAGGCTTTGAACGAGTGGATTGGCTTGAGTGAACTATTGGTCTTGGCTGAAAATTAGGCTTCAGTTGGCCTGATGTTTTTGTTTGGTAAAACTGACCAAATTGTCTAGGCTGAGTTTGAGGATTTTTCAATATTCATTTTCCTTTGATTGACTCAGCTAGCTAATCATGAGATCTAGTGAACCATTTTAGGATTCCCTTATCACTGGGTTGGGCAACTGCTTTTCTCTTTTCTAGAGCAGTGGACTTGCTATATCCTAGCCCTGAGCTGCTAGTTCCAGTTCTTTGATGATTTAATATCTCATCTAAGGTTTGAGATCCCTTTTTGAACTTCAGATTTACTTTTTCTCTTTCATGGATCTCTTGTTTGAGTTTTTGATTTTCAGCCTCTAGATCAGCAGTTCTCAATTTCAATTTCTCAAATTCTATAAACTGAGACTCAAGATAATTCAATCTTTCATGATTAATGCTCAGTTTTCTAACCTTATTTCTTAGTTCATCATTTTCATCTTTCAGTTCAACATGCAAGCAGAATATTAAAGCTAATTGGCCTTCTAGTATCATAAGTTTCATATCAAGTTCATTACTAGAGACAGTTGCTTCATTTATATGATAAAAAGAGGTTTGAGAATTAGCTGTACTAATCTCTTCATCATTGTCAGCCATGAGGCAGAATAGCGCTTCATCATCTGAGCTGTAGCCGTCAGAATTAATTCCAGAAGGATAGTCTGAATCATCTAGCATGGCATTCTCAAGGTTTGCAACCATTTTTTTTCTTTTGAAGAAGCTTCTCCTCACCTTGGCTTTCTTGTCTTTAGGGAGTTTTGGACATTCAAATCTATAATGTCCTTGTTTGTGGCAGTGAAAACATTCTCCAAGATTTTAGTTGCCACCCCTGAATGGTTCAGCTGACCATTCAGCTGATTGATGAGTTCTCTCATCTTTTGGGATTTCATCAGTATGAAGTGGAACTGATTGCTTATCCCGAACTCTCTTCAAATTTTCTAGCAACCTGGTAACTGATTGGATTTGATCATTGATGTCATCAGTTAGATTCTCCTTCTTTTCAGTTGCTTCTCTTTTTCGTTCAGTTGAAGATCCGCCTTGATTTTCTTTGGCCGGTGATCTCCTAGGTCGGAAGTTGTTCCTTTCTCGAGTGTCTCTAAACCGGTTCCTTTCACCGTAGAAAGCTGCATCTTGAGATGACGATGTTGATGCTTCCTTCTTTCGATTTAGACTGTACTCGTGAACTTTGAGAGAACCAAATAGTTCCCTTGGAGTGATGCTATTTAGATTTCTTGATTCCTTTGTAGATATCACTTTCATATCTCATTCTTCAGTAAGATTATCCAATATTTTGGAATTCATCTCAGAATTGGGATAACTTCTCTTGAGGTTGTTCATCTCACTGATGATGCCCAGAAATCTGGTTTCAAGGCTTGAGATGGACTCTTCTGGTTGCATTTTGAAGGATTCATATCTGTCGACTGCCTGTTGGAGCTTGTTTCCTTTGATGGCTTTGGACTCTTTGCATAGATCTGCTAGTGGGTCCCATATCTCCTTAGCAGTTGTGCAGTTCTTTGTGTCCTTCATTCTGTCTTCATCTAGAGTTTGGAATAATGCGGCTTGAGCAACAAACTCTAGATTTTTTAGCTTCTTCTCTTCACTGGTGAGAAGATTAGTTGGCTTTGGAATCCTTACCGGTTGATTGATATCAACTATGTGAGCATCATTGTTCATCATGATGATGATTGGACCATCTTCGATGACTTCCCACATATTCTCATGAATTGAGCAGAGATGAGCCTTCATTCTCCTGCTCCAGTTATCATAATTCTCAACTGAAAACAAAGGTAGCTTATGGTTTCCCATAGCTGAAATGTTAGCACAGATAAGTAGATCTGATTCAGTTGATCTGCAGAAACGGCTGATCCTTAGAATCAACCACTCTGATACCACTTGTTGGTCCCGAGCGAGTCGATATCAGTTTAGAGGGGGGGATGAATAAACTGATTAAAACTTTTGCTTCAAATGCGGAATAACAGTGCCCTTTGACTCGCTTAGTGAAACTTATCTATGCACAAACTTATTGAACAGTTAAGACAATTTGAGTGCATCTTGTGTGATATTGTGTGCAGTTCAAGGATATGTAATAATCAAAATAGTAAGCACATAAGTGATTTATAGAGGTTCGAAGTCTCAAACTTCTACGTCCTCTCTTCCTTCCACAAAAGGGCAACTTCACTATATAACTTGAGTTTCTTTACAAATTATACAATGAAGGAAAGTTCGCTGAACCTGGTAACTACTCGCTATCTCAGCGGGTCGACGGCTCACACTTGAAGTCCCTAATTGCTCGCTAGGAAGGTAGGTGCTATTATCGTCTTTACAAGCTTTTAGATCTCTTTCGATCTTCAAGAGGTTAGTCTTGAACAGGGGTTATCAACTGATGTGCTCCTTCCATTGAGCTGAGTAGTTGATCATTGTCTTGCTGGAACTGAGAAGACTGCCCTGGCTGGATTGTCAACAGCTGGCTGATTATCTTGACTCTGTGAATTTCTTCTTCTCAGTTGGACTCTCGCAGTTTCTATCAAATGCTGAACTTGAGCTTGGGTGGGAGGCAGAAAGAAAAGCTCTTGCTTGTATATGCGAAAGTTATGTAGGCGAAGGATTCTTCTTGGCTCTCCTCAAAGTTATTTTAAACTCTGATTCACTCATCTTTTATAGAGGAGTGATTTTATGACCGTTGAGTTCCATTGTCCATTGATCGGTGGCTCTATTGGCTCATCAATGGAAGATGATCGCTTGGAGCTTTTGGTTGAAGTAGCCGTTACTCTGCCAATCGATCTTCATTAGATATTTAATTCCAGGATCTTTGTTGAAGCATTTATTCCAATATTCGGCGGTTTGAGCAATAAACTCTAGGGTTCTCTGGCTTTAGCTTTCTTGGCAGTTTTGAGTTCCAGTTGGCAGTTCTGGACTTGTCAGCTGAGTTTGACTATTGCTCCAGTTGGCAGTTTTGAGCTCATCAGCTGAGTTTAGCTATTACTTCAGTTGGCAGTTTTGAACTCGTCAGCTGAGTTTGGCTATTGCTCCAGTTGGAAGTTATGAGCTTGTCAGCTGAGTTTGACTATTGCTCCAGTTGGCAGTTTTGAGCTCGTCAGCTGAGTTTGGCTATTACTTCAGTTGGCAGTTTTGAACTCGTCAGCTGAGTTTGGCTATTGCTTCAGTTGATTGATTTCTCTTGAGCTTTCTTGTCAGCTTGACTAATCGCAAGCTGCCTGACTACAGTTCTGGCCTTCAACTAATCTGTCTTGTTTACTTCAGTTTGGTCATCAGTTGGACACTTTCAGTCTTCAGTCTAAACTGATCTCTTATCAGTTCCTTTAGTTGACTCGTTTCTCTCTCAGCTTAGCTAACTTAGTTGTCAGTTTGTTTCGACTGATTCAACTTCTTGACTTCTAACTGAATGACGTATCCTTCAGCTTGCAGACCATACTCTTGATTGATTGACGTTAACTTTGCTTGATTTCCTTTTTTATCATCAACTTTGTGAATATTTTATCATCAAGGGTGTGAATCATACTACTAGGAAAAAGTAGCGATGTGTTTTGTCAATTCATTTGCAATGATAATGAGGTGATTTTTTTTTATTATTTATTTTATTTTATTCATTTTAGAGTATAATTACATTCATTTAGTTTCTTTTTGCTATATTTTTTACAATGGTTTTTACGATGTTGCAACTTGAAACAGTGATAACCGAGTTTTTTTTTTGTATTATTTTGAAGTAATCATATTTATTATATTTTTCATGTTATTCCAAATTTATGTGTTGTTGCTTGTGGTTTTATGGGTTTAATTTATGTTTTTCAATTGATTTTTCTGTTTTACGGAATATTGATGGGAGAAGACTGATTCAATTTTTTTTTTTTTACAAATTGGGAATGGACCATTCGAGAAGTTTCATCTACATGATGTGTTTTTTTAATTTACTAACTTTTTTAACCTCTTTTTCTTCAATTTTTTCATTTTGTAGTGGAATAGTTTTGTATGTTGCTCTAATGCTAAATAATGCACTTTGGAATTATGGTCTCATTTGGTTGGCTCGGAATCTGACCCGGGAAAATATTCTAATTCCTTAATTTAATATAACTGTGTTTGGTTCATTTTTATATGTAATATGGAAAGGAATTATATTCCTCAAAACATGGAAAATTGTGCAACTTTCCTGAAATGTGAATACCTACTCCAAGTAGGTATTCTTATTCATTGTTTTTGGGAATCTGATGTTATATGATTTCATTGTTTGATTTATTCATTTATTATTATTTAATGTTTTTATAAATTATTATTAAGTTTAGATACATAATTTTTAACCTAAAAATAAAAAATTAAATTTTTTAAAATTGAAAAAAATTATTATTATCTTTTTTTATTATTATTACTAAGTTTAAATTAAAACATTTAAATAAAAAAATGAGTAAAATAGAAAAAAATGGGAAAATAGAAAATTTTATAAATAAAAAAATAAATTCAAAAAATGTGATATTTTTTTTATTGGCTAAATTCCGACCAAAATTCGATTATTCTATCAATCATTTTTTTTTTGGTCATTTCTATTAGAATTCCAATAATATCATTTTTAGGCAACACTGCGGATTAAACAATGACCCTACCATTGCCAATATAGATAATTTTGACTTTTCAATAAAAAAATATTTATATAGATAATTTTAACTTCCAATTCAATAAAACAATATTTGGATCAACAATACAATATTTGTCTTAATTGATCATAAATATATTAATCCAAAATTATGAAATAATTTTCTTGATTATTTTTATTCATATGATTTTATTTAAATTGAAATAATTTGTTGCATTCAATATATATAGTAGTGTTACAAATTATAGAATTATATATTTTATTGTTCGTAACTTAAAATTATAAACTATTAGTAATATGAAATAATATATATTATATATATATGTATATTAGATAAAAAAAGAATCTTGATAATTTCCTTGTTACGTTCCAAACACAGACTAAAGATTCTGTTAGTAATCATTTTTCTCAGAATCACATTTCCAAAAATCATATTCCCAAAAAACATTACTTTCATGTCCACCAAATGAGCCCTATGTGATTTCTTTTTTTCTTTTGGCATGGTATGTGTAATTTTTTACCATTCGTTTGATTATTCACGTACTTGCTTTGATCTATACATATATTGTGGGCCACTTCAAAGGTGTTTTGAGGAAATTTTTTGTTTTATTTGTTAGTCATATTTTGCTCCTGGTTTCATATTCAAACTAACATAAAATGCTACTATATTAAATTGAAGCATTTAGACCAAATTTATAGCAATTGGTGGCACAAGCTTAAGAGAAAAATTTGTAATTAGTATTGTAAGAGCATGACAACCAAGATATTAGTTTTTAATCATTATTTATGTTTTTATGTTAACCATTAGTAATTTAATTTTTTAGATTTTAGTAACTATTAATTATTTTCATGTTGCTCTAAAAAATTATTTGTGTATATTTAAAGCATGTTTTTAATTTTTTTAGTATATATATTTATATTTAGAAATTCATTACATATTCTAAACATGAATTACACGTTTGAAGTTAGCAAATCAAAAGATACAATTTTTTTGTTAAAAAAACTAACAAAAATTCAATTATTAATCATCAAAAAATTATTTTATCCATTCAAGGAAATAACCATATTTTCTACTTTATTTTCATGTGAACTTAGAAAATACGATCTTATTTTCTTTTGCATTAAATATTTTTTTAGGGGCACACTCCTGTTAGACCGTCTAACGGATCTCTTACGTTAGACGGATATTTATACCCGACCCGGATTTGTAAATTATAAAAAGAGAAAAACATAAAAAATTAAATAGCAAACCCTACATTCTTCACGTATTCTACTCTATCTCTCTCTCTCTCATCAATTCTCTTTTCCTTCTCACCCCCATTTGGATGGAGCCTTCGTCAATCTAGATCTATTCATGAGTGTGTGAGGGTTCGAGCAAAGATGGCTTATGGTGGTGTGATTACTCTGAAGCAAATTAAACAATACAACACCTTCTAGATTCTACTCCATTTTCTGTTGACTCTTCCACTCAAACGGCTGGATAATCGCGGCGGCGGCAGAGGCAAGGGGTTGGACAGTTTGGATGGGCAAATCAGAGAGGCCGTACACAAACTTGAAGATTTTCTCGAACTCCATCAATATTCAGATATTTTAATAGACCTGGAGCAAGAGATCAGTTGGTATGCACATTTTTAAATTTTTTATTTTATTTTGCCTGTGAATCTATTTATTTGTTCAATTAAATTTAGGAAGATGCATATAATCTGCTGGGGAGTTGTCTGTTCTTAGATCTATTTCTGGATTTTGATTTTGTAGTCGATCTGTTGTCATAGGTGCGTTGGAAGATGTCATTGTTGGTCTTGAAAGGTGGAAGATCGAGATCTTGTTGAAGATTTTTAATGATACTTTCTTTTGTAATTAGTGTTACTTTCTTTTGTAATTAATCATATTTTATTTTGTAATTATTGATATTTTTCTCTATGATAAAGAAATAAATATTTTTACTCAAGAATGAGTTTTTATTGTATTCATAGACCCGATTCTCAATTTGTGTAACAGTCCGGTCCCGAGATAGGGATTAACAAATGGGGACAGGGTGTTATTAAGGGATTTATGAATAAAGTCGGAAGATTAACGAAGATGGTTTACGAATAAAGATATACTTTGAAAGATAGGCGACGATACTCGGGTTTACTCGATTAAGAAGGAAACATGCTTTAGCAGAGTAAAACGGCTAACCAATCAGATACCAACAAGCATACACTCATTCATAGGTCAAAGTGAATAAACAGATATCAACGTGAATAAGCCTCTTCATAGGCGAAAGGAAAATATACTCGAGAAGCGGACATAAAACTTAATATGCATCTTATATATGTTGGGGTTTTTTCGAATTAAACCACCGCAGGATCATTTGGTTGTTCATTAATCCGTGTTCATGCAAATCATAATTTTATGTCACATGCATGTTTATCACAGTCTAATCAAAAAGCATGCATAGCAGATTCGAATCTAATAAAGCGGAAGACATAGAAACGAATATACTTACAAATCGATAGACGGTCTGTGGACAAGATTAAAGATCTAATCTTGCTGTTGAATGAACACTGTAGTTGGCGCCACCTAACTCAAAATTTCGCCCACCACAGTATTCTACTCCAAGATCTTCTGTTATATTCCCGGATTCAGAGTGGGCTGAAATCTACTAGATAGAGTTGTTAAATCTGTGGATAACTTTGAGAGACAAAGAGGGCTAATTTCTTATGATTATAATCATGCAAATTTCATGCCCCCTCCCCTTATATATAGGGAGGGGCGAAAATTTCATGCTCCAGCCCTATTGGGCTGGGCCTCTATCTCAAGTTCTATATCTAGTCCACTTTCAGTCATATTGGGCTACAACAGGGATCTAGAAGAATATTAAATTGGTCCACTAATTTATTTAATATCCAATATCCAATAAACTTAGGATATAATTAAATAAATTAAGTTTTACTTTTATTCCACTAAAGATGTAAAACTGACCTACCAATTTAATACATATTTACGAATATGCTTTCTCCTTTAGTCCAGCCATTCCCCCTGTTTAAGATATAATGTTCATTAATTAATTAGGTCAGCCTCTGACATCTATAATTAATTAACATCTAAAACCTTGAGTAGTACCACACAAGCTTTATCATGTAAGGAATAAATTCCACCTGCAGGGTTTCAACATGAACTT
Source organism: Perilla frutescens (assembly GCA_026008535.1). NCBI lineage: Eukaryota > Viridiplantae > Streptophyta > Magnoliopsida > Lamiales > Lamiaceae > Perilla > Perilla frutescens. The sequence continues at coordinate 42,652,981 of BRKX01000010.1, read as the reverse complement.
GTGTTTCCTCAAGAGAACATCATCAACCTGGCGCACCAGGACATGGTGCTCATGCATACTACTCGAGACATCATGTATACATTGTTATTACCCAAGATATCGAATTCGATCTGTGAAAAGATCTCACTCATTGATAAATCAAAGTAATAAACAACGCACACATATGCTCGCGAATATCACATGAGTTCAGAACCCAAACTCTGTGGATCTTTATTCTCTCAGTAACTGGTTTAGAGACAGAGAATAGTATCCTATCGTGATCCTCCTCAATAAACTAACGAGTGTACTAGAATAATCAGTTAGTCAAGATAAACTAACTTATCAGATTATTCTACGGTGTACCCATGGTGTGTTCAGGATCATCTAAGCCGTGAGCTCTTTAATACATTAGAAGGTTCTAATGATATGATCTTACCGTGTGACTCCCCACACCATATCATCTACAATGTAAGTATGTGGAACATTGCATAAAACAATTATAGAACATAATCTAAATGCAAACAGTGACTGCAATAACTTTCATTTCATATCATCATATCATCAGAAAAGTATACAAAGACGAGTCTTCGAGTATACAAAACTAACAATCTCCCACTTATACTTGAAGCATGTCTTTCAAGCATAATAACTAACTGGCTAACTCTCCAATCTAAAACTATCAACTCAAACTGCGCTACCAGGTCTGCATCTCACTCCCATTTTCTCCACATGACCATCAAAGGTCTTAGCCGTCAGGCTCTTCATGAATGGATCAGCCAGATTGTCCTCCGATGCAATCTTGACCACCGCCACATCTCCTCTCTTAACGATTTCTCGTACAAGATGGTACTTTCTCTCAATGTGTTTACTTGCCTTGTGGGCTCTGGGTTTCTTCAAATTTGCCACTGTACCAGAGTTATCACAGAATATCGTGATAGTCTTAGACAAATCAGAAACCACGCCCAAGCCCACTAGGAACCCGCAGAGCCAGACAGCCTCTTTTACAGCCTCAGAGGTAGCTACATACTCAGCTTCCATGGTGGAATCCGCAATACATTTCTACTTGATTCTCCTCCATGCGATGGCTCCACCTCCTAATGTAAACACATAGCCCGAGTTAGACTTACTCTGATCTTTGTCAGATTGAAAATCTGAGTCCGTGTAACCCAAAGGTACTAGACTATCAGAGCGGAAAACTAACATATAATCTCGAGTCCTTTTAAGGTAATTGAGAATGTTTTTTACCGCAGTCCAGTGACCTTGTCCAGGGTTAGACTAATATCTGCTTACCATGCCAACGGCATAGCATATATCAGGCCTAGTGCATAGCATAGCATACATCAAACTTCCCACAGCCGAAGTATATGGTACTTTTTTCATTTCCTCTATCTCAGACTGTGTTTGGGGACACATTTCCTTGGATAGATGAATTCCATGCCTGTAAGGTATAAAACCTTTCTTGGAATCTTGCATGCCAAATCTAGCTAGCACTGTATCGATATAAGTCGTCTGGGACAGACATAACATCCTTTTCTGGCGATTACGAATGATCTTGATGCCAAGGACATGTCCGGCTTCACCCAGATCCTTCATATCGAACTTCTCGGACAGCCACACCCTAATGTTCGACAACATCTTCTTAATGTTTCCAATAAGCAAGATGCCATCAACATAAAGTATGAGGAATGCCACCACGTTTCCATCACATTTCTTGTACACACAGCTCTCATCCGGACTTTACACGAATCCATATGACTGGATTACCTCGTCAAATCGGATGTTCCAAGATCTTGATGCCTGCTTAAGTCCATAAATGGATCTCTTAAGCTTACACACCAAGTGCTCTTGGCCCTTAGCAATGAATCCCTCTGGTTGTTTCGTGTGGATGTTTTTCTCAAGACTTCCGTTTAGGAAAGCTGTCTTGACATCCATCTGTCAGATCTTATAATCCAAATGAGCGGCAATAGACAAGAGAATCCGGATTCACTTAAGCATGGCTACTGGCGAAAAGGTTTCCTCATAATCGATCCATTCTTTCTGAGTATACCCTTTTGCCACCAATCTTGCTTTGAAGGTTTCAACCTTCCCGTCAGATCCTCTCTTGCGTTTGTAGACTCACTTACAGCCAATGGGTTTTACCCGATCTTGTGGTTCTACAAGTTCCCACACTTGATTGTGATCCATAGATCCAATCTCAGACTCCATTGTAGTTTTCCGAGAATTCGCATCTTTATCTCAAATTGCCTCATCATAGGTTCTGGGATCCAATTCATTGAGACCTTCTAGGAAATCTGAAGCCTTTCCCAGACCAATGAATCTATCAGGTTGGCGTACAACCCTCCCACTGTGACGAGGCAGTTCCTGTACTTCTATGACACGTTGTGCAGTGTTTGGTGGTTCCTCTTCTTGTACAACCGGTGTAGGATTCGATCCTCCTCTTAACTCCTCAAGGATGATGTGACTCCTTGGTTTGTGTTTTATGATATAGTCTTCCTCTAAAAATCGAGCATTGGTGCTAACAATGATCTTCTGATCCTTAGGACGATAAAATAAACCACCTTTCGTTCCTCTCGGATATCCAATGAACAGCCTTACATCAGTACGGGGCCCCAACTTATCAGCTTCCTTGTCCAACACGTGTGCTGGGCTACCCCAAATCCAAATATGGTTCAAATTGGACTTTCATCCAGTCCATAGTTCTGCGGGTGTAGCAGGAACTGATTTTGATGGAACCAAGTTAAGAATATAGACTGCCATTTCCAGGGTATATTCCCAGAATGAAATGGGCAACTCAGAATAACTCATCATCAATCTAACCATCTCTAACAATGTACGATTCCTTCTTTCCGCCACGCCATTCTGCTGTGGCGTTCCAGGCGCAGTCAACTGGGATGTAATCCCACTCTCTGCCATGTAATCCCTAAATTTTCTTGAGAGGTACTCACCACCACGATCAGAATGTAGTGACTTGATACTTTTGCCTGTTCATTTCTCCGCTTCTGCCTTAAACTCTTTGAATTTCTCAAAGCATTCAGACTTGCGACGTCATAGGTAGATATAACTGTATCTAGAGTAATCATCAATGAGAGTGATGAAATACTCGAACCCTCCTCGAGCTTGAACTGACATAGGGCCGCATAGGTCAGAGTGAATCAAATCTAATAGCCCTTCGGATCTATTTCCTTTTGACTGGAAAGGATGCTTGGTTATTTTACCTTCCAAACAGGATTTACACAAAGGAAATGATTCTAGTACCAAAGAAGACAATGGTCCATCATTTATAAGCCTTTGTATCCTCTTAAGGTTAATATGACCTAGCCTTAGATTCCAAAGATAGGTTTGATTCAATTCCGAAGGTTCTTTTCTCTTGTTAGGGTTTATGATCGATGTATTCAACAGTTGTCTTTGGGTAGTGTTCTCAATTGGTTTAAGAAAGTATAAGTGTCCATCCAATGTGCCAGAACAGATAAAATGTTTACCACTAAAGATAACTACTTTGTTATCAAAAGAAATAGAATATCCATCCATAATCAATTTAGAAACTGAAATCAAGTTTCGCCTAAAACCAGGCACATAAAGACAATATTTCAATACCAAAGTTCTATCACTACTGAAAGGTAAAACAATGTCTCCCACTGCAATAGCCGTCATTCTCGTAGCATTGCCCATGTAGATGGTGATCTCGTCCTCACTCAGCTGTCTTTTTACTAGGAACCCCTGTAAAGACATGCAAACATGATCAGTAGCTCCAGTATCTACTACCCATGACAGGGTAGAACAAGTTACTAAACATGTTTCCACAACCAGAGTGTGAGATGTACCTCTCTTCTTCTTCTTGTTAGGACACGCTGCCTTCCAGTGACCTGATTGGCCGCACTTGAAACACTTAGTCTTCGACTTGAACTCCTCGGGAGGAATCTTTGCCTTTGGCTTCTTCACCTTAGGCGCCTCATCTGCAGCCTTCTTAGGTACGTTTCTCTTCTTCCTTTTTCCACCAGAAGAAGACGCTCCTTTTTCAGCTATGTGGGCCTCAGGATTGCTCTTTTGGAGCAATCCAGCCGCCTGAAGATCTATAAGCAGTTCAGTCAGGCTGACATCCCTTTTAATCATGTTAAAATTCAGCCTGAACTACTCAAACTTCGAGGGCAAGCTATGAAGAACAATGTCGATTTGAGAATCGCCATCTAGTTTTCCACCCAAGGTCTCGATCTCAGATAAATACCCCATCATCATGAGAACGTGATCCCTAACAGGTGTGGAGTCAGACATTCTCGTATCCATTAGCTTCTTCATTGCCAAATGGCGTGCCGAGCGGTTCTGATGACCGAATAGTTGTCTAAGGTTGTACATGATATCATAAGCGGTTTTCATAGGCTCGTGTTGATGTTGCAACACACTTAACATAGATGCCAAGATGTAACAGCGTGATATCTCATTAGATCTAACCCACTTATCATATGCAACCTTTTGGGCTTCGTCAGAACCCTCATCTGGCTTTTGAGGAGAAACCTCTTCAAGTACAAACTTGTGTCCCTCAGCAACAAGAACTAAGTTAAGGTTACGAAGCCAGTCATTGTAGTTTTCACCGACAAGTTTATTTTCTTTGAGGATTGAGGATAGATTGGAGAGTGCCATAGATGATATGAAATAACTGAAATTAAAACATGCAGTACAGTCACAAAACACGTTTAGGATAAACAGTATATAATCGAAAACCTCATAAAAATTATATACTTTTCCACCGACACTTTAAAAACGTCTTTCATAAGCCACGATAGTGTGGACGTTTATAAAATCCATTTTTAAATAGGTTAAACTTTTAATCTGCCTCCAGGTGAGTTTCTTTACAACAAGAAAATTAATAGCCGGATAATAAACACGGTCATGTAATCATCTAACTGATAAGCCACGATCGTGTGGACGTTTATCAATAAATTATATATAAGTGTGCACACCATTATCTTCACACCAAGAACACTATTCAAATTTAACCGCTCCAGATGGAGGAGTCAGTTAGTTCTAATAGTGTTCTACGGCTATCCATTTAGGAGATTTAATTTCTAAAGAAATATGTGATGTGACACATCCGATATAGAGGAAGACCGATGTCAATGCGCATGCCCATCACTTCTCAATTAAATCAGATTTTAATGGAGACCATATGAGATTTCTATATACTTTGGTATGAATCTCTCCCACTTAGTTATTTATGTTTGAGGTTTCATTTTATCCTATTATCGAATATGCAAACATCACATAAAATGATAACATCCATTGCATGCTTCAACATAATAAGCGATAGTAATATTCCAACTATCATGGCTTATATCTCATGTTGATTGATGAGATAAAACTGGAAAGTCAGCACCGGAACAGGGCTGGAACCGTCGCCCCCTTCACCGCGCCTTGCCGAAAAACCTAGCTCCATTTAGGGTTTCAAGACGTGAACCGGTGAACCTTCCTTTCTTGGTGCTGAACCACTTTCCTTCTTTGAGTTGATCTCCAATCTTTATTCAATACAGACTATCTATTCCAAAAGGAAAAATCTAATATTGCTAGAATAAAAATTACAACTCAAAAACTTGGTCTAACAGCTTTATATCTATTACATTAAAATAACGTAAAATAAAACCTAGACCTAATCCATGGATTTTCTCATGGATTAAAATCTCGTAGCCAAACTGGCATACGGCCAACATCCATTCAACATAAACATAAATCACATAAAATAAAGGAGTCATGATAGTTGGTAAACCTGCAAACAAACACAGTCTACAAATCCAACAATCATGTATTATATGATCCACATAAAATAACATATGATATCTATGCATGAATATTAAATAATAATCAAATTTCAAAATTAATTAAATTAATTAATTAGATATTATCCACAAGATAAAAATTAAAAATTAAAATAATTATCCACCAATTTAAATCTTGTTAAATTTTGAAAATATCACTTAAATAAATCTGGAAATTATTTATAATTATCCACCAAATTTATTTAATATTTTCAAACCACCCTAATTAAATAATAATTGGATATCTTGATATAAATCAAGAATCTAATCCAAATATTATCCATAAGAATCTAAATCTTTAAGGAAGAGGTTTGAAGATTTGATCCACTTCAAAATTTTCCAAAATCTATCCAAAATTAAATTCTTATCACAATTGGATTTTGATAATTATTTGTATATATCCAAAAATCACCTTATCCAATTTTAATCACTAGATTTTCGAAAATATCCAAATAATAAATCTGGAAATTTGATCCACTTCAAATTCTTCCAAATTTAATATTCTATTTTCAAATCTATCTAGATTAAAATTAGGTAAATTAAGATGTACATCAAATAATATCAAATCTTAATCCAACATCTATTATTTTTGAAGCTCCTTATTAAATAAATCTGGAATTTTAATTTTCATTAAAATTTTCTCCAAATTAACTTAATAAAATCGAAAATTACATAAAATAACATATTTGGAAATTTTGACATTAATCAAAAACTGTAACGCCCCAGTCCTACAAGGACCAAAACGTCACCAAAAACATACGTACATGCTTACGTGATAAATAATTTTCAAAAATAAGATTTAACTTTATAAATAATTACAAATGTGCAGCACCTCAACTTAAAAATATTCAAACCACACACTCAGGTGCTTTCAAAGTCAACTTTCAACAAGGCTTTTCGAAATCACTAACTCGCACATAACCAATCAAGTCACTTATTTAAAAATTCCACGGCCAACCTTTATATACATTCAAAATATTTGTATATACAGTTAAAATTGATCACGGAGGTCAACAACATTCAAACTTAAAGGTTTTGCAGAGTATCAATGAAAGCATTTAATATTTAATATACAAACATAAGTTTAAAGATGGTTTTAAGCAAAAACCACATAAGGGTCAACCATCAAAATCCAATCCAAAAGCTCATCATCAACCAGCTCAATCTCCAGGACCTGAAAATATTTGAAAATATTTGGGTTGAGTGCCAGAAAACACTCAGTGGGCATTAACATTCGTCCAAGATAAACTTTCATGCTTTAAAACTATTATATTGCATAAATCATGAAAAATAACCATGAACATTCTTTATAACAAGGTTTATTGTTCTTCATTGGATGAGAGACCCAATGTGATCACATGATACTTTACGGTTACTTATCTAGACATTTAGTCACAAAGTAAATCGTCTATGCTTGTAAGTCGGAATTTCTTTGTGCATGAAGTCTCATAACATCCAATCATTGCGTAAACAATGCTATTAAAACATTTAACATGGTTTTCATGGACGAATTTAAAATATAGTTGTGAGTTATAGAAAAATCCACCTGGATGATCTCAAAGTGCAGTATAATTTTTTTATGTGATGCTATTATGCTTCTCGTCCGTCTCGACCTATAAAATTGAAATTCTAGCTTAGAAATCTCAAATAGGTCATTAAGGTAATAATCTAGGTCCTAAATAACTTAATTAAGGATTTCCTATGCCTTGAGATCATTTGGGATTGAAATGGTGTCAAACGGGCGAATAATGCGCATTTGACAAAATGAATTAATTTAGATTGAGAATTTATCAAATTCCACAGATAGAATTGAATAGGACTAAAGATTAATTAAACTAAATTTAACAACTAACAAGCTCGATTTAACACATAGAAGTGAAGTTTTTTAAAATTTATTTTGAGCAATAAACAATATTTTATTTATAGGACTAAATCACGTTTTCTAAAAATCCTAATTTAATTTTCAAGTATTAAATTAGAACTAAAAAAATATGAATTTAAATATTAGATTCTTTTAATATTTATAACCAAATCCGAAATTAAATAGATCAAATAACATTGAATTAAAGAAACATCAGAGGGTAAAAACTCACCTTTCTTTTCTTTTCTTTTTTTTCTTCCTATTTTTCTTCTACGATTTTCTTTTTCTTTCCTGACGTTTTTTTTTCTTTCTTTGCTTTTGATTTAACATAAGTGGAAACCCTCAACTTATATATATATATATATATATATATATATATATATATATATATATATATAAACTTAACACACACGTGTTCTAATAATATCATGTACACTAATATCTTCCCATGACTTCCCAAATGGTCAAAAATGATTGGTGATTGCCTTAATAATCATCCCAATTGAACAAACAATTTTCGTCTTCAATTTATTCACTTAATGACTAGGCCCACTTGTAGTAATATGTATAATAATTGATGAATTGGTTGGAAGTGGCCTAAATAAATGGGCCGGAAATTGGGCTTTAATTGAACAAGATTTTTAGACTTGCTTAGAACTATTTTTATTTTGTTCAAAATGTCAAGAATAAATTCTATGAAAAGAACAAATGAAGTCTGATTTGAATGATCTCGATTTCAAATGATCCCATTAAAGTCTAGTTTTTAAATTCTAATTTTAACTTAGATGCTCAACTAAGGTCGAAACTTTTCTTGGTCTTATAATTTCTCTAAGACCATAATTTAACTAATCCAAAATTAATTTGGATTCTAATTTCATAAAATTTCTTATTATATAATAAATTTAAATACTATATTTTTCCGGGGTGTTACAAAAACTATTCTAAATAAAAACAACAAGTTTCGAAAATAACAAGAATAAAAAATCTGGAAATTTTGATTCACTTCAAAAATTACCAAATTTAAAATTCTATTTTCAAACTTATCTTGATTAGAATTTTGTAACTTTTGATATACATCAAAAATCACCAAATTCAATTCTAATCATCAAAAATTTCGAACCCTATCCAAATCAAATCTAGAAATTTTGATGTTAATCAAAAATCCATCCAAAGTTAATTATAGTGGTCGAAAATTTTAACACAAAATTAGGGAATTTATTCACATCAAATTTCGAAAAATTTGATTCCAAATTTTCGAAAATTAAGAGATACAAATCTGGAAATTTGAAGAACATCAAATATCATTCCAAATCTATATCATAATGACCGAAAATTCTTAACCACTCAAAACTAGAATTTTTGAATTTTACATCAAAAATTCTTCCAAGTTTTGAATACCATAAAATCGAAATACATAGCCAATTAAATCTGAAAATTTAAACACCATAAATTTATCATCAAATTTAATTATGTAATTCGAATTATGCCCAGATTAATCCTAGAACAGTACCAAAACCCGCTCTGATACCAGTTGTTGGGGTTTATTGAATTAAACCACCGCAGGATCATTTGGTTGTTCATTAATCCGTGTTCATGCAAATCATAATTTTATGTCACGTGCATGTTTATCATAGTCTAATAAAAAAGCATGCATAGCAGATTCGAATCGAATAAAGCGGAAGACATAGAAACGAATCTACTTACAAATCGATAGACGGTCTGTGGACTAGATTAAAGATCTAATCTTGTTGTTGAATGAACACTGTAGTTAGCGCCACCTAGCTCAAAATTTCGACCACCACAGTATTCTATTCCAAGATCTTTTGTTGTATTAAATTGGCCCACTAATTTATTTAATATCCAATATCCAATAAACTTAGGATATAATTAAATAAATTAAGATTTACTTTTATTCCACTAAAGAAGTAAAACTGGCCTACCAATTTAATACATATTTACGAATATACTTTCTCCTTTAGTCCAGCCATTCCCCGTGTTTAAGATATAATGTTCATTAATTAATTATGTCAGCCTCTGACAGCTATAATTAATTAACATCTAAAACCTTGAGTAGTACTACACAAGCTTTATCATGTAAGGAATAAATTCCACCTGCAGGGTTTCAACATGAACTTGTGTTTCCTCAAGAGAACATCATCAACCTGGCGCACCAAGACACGGTGCTCATGCATACTGCTTAAGACATCATGTATACATTGTTATTACCCAAGATATCGAATTCGATCTGTGAAAATATCTCACTCATTGATAAATCAAAGCAATAAACAACGCACACATATGCTCGCCAATATCACATGAGTTCAGAACCCGAACTCTGTGGATCTTTATTCTCTCAGTAACTGGGTCAGAGACAGAGAATAGTATCCTATCGTGATCTTCCTCAATACACTAACGAGTGTACTAGAATAATCAGTTGGTCAAGATAAACTAACTTACCAGATTATTCTACAGTGTACCGATGGTGTGTTCAGGACCATCTAAGCCGTGAGCTCTTTAATACATTACAAGGTTCTAATGATATGATCTTACTGTGTGACTCCCCACACCATATCATCTACAATGTAAGTATATGGAACATTGCATAAAATAATTATAGAACAGAATCTAAATGCAAACAGTGACTGCAATAACTTTCATTTCATATCATCATATCATCAGAAAAGTATACAAAGACGAGTCTTCTAGTATACAAAACTAACAATATATAAATATATATATATATAATCATGTCTGGGGAAAATTCATAGAGTCTCGATAATCATAATAGAACTTGAACGGAATTAGAAAGAGTGTATCAGGGTAGCAGAACACATAATGGGATTTTAAAAGAACTTAGATAATAGCAAAACAATCTTGGCAGCCAACCCACATCCACAGCCACCAACATCCCCAGCATCTCAACCTGAAAACATTTGAAAAAGAGGGGGCATGAGCACTAATGTACTCAATGGGTTTTAACGAAAACACTTTAATAACTTTAAGATATCCAACAATTAACTGACGGTATATCGAGAGCAAAACGCAAAAGCCCTCTCCATATCCGTAAAACCTTTTTCTTTTCTTTTGGGCCCATCCTGGCTCAAACCTGATGTCAACTGCACCCTTAGGCATGCCATAGGATAGAAGAGGGGTTACCTCAAATATCCAAACGAGTTTGCGAGGGGATTAACCCAGCAGTGACTCCCTTAAAAGTTCTGAGCTCAATTCCTACTTAAGCGAAATACTAAGTTCCTTTCTTCCTTAATTTTGCTAGCAAAACCAATCTTAGAGCAACGTCTAAGGGCGCGCTAATCCTTTAATATAGCATGATCTCGGCCTATAAGGGATTTAACACTATCCTAACAAGGCAATCCTTAATTCTTAACTATACGAGCCTTAACAAAGCATAAACATTCAAATACAAGGAGATGAACGTAAATGAATACGAATTGTAACTAAGGACAATTCTGAATATCTCATGCTAAGCATAAATGATACTTAACATTTCTAGCATTTCTAAACATGCTCAAGAGCTCAATTATAACATAATATCTTCATTTTCTTCCTTCCTTGTACAGAGATCAATCAGGCAGGGCAAAAATGCTTTATTGGATATCTCATTTGCCTTATATGCTTCTAGAGCTTATTAGCACAAACTTTAGATGAGTATAGATTTACCCACCTCGATCACGGAGGAGAAGATGAGGCAACGAGTTGATGATCCTTCTTCGAATTCCCACGAGGCTCACTCCCTCCTACAAAAGTCGAATCATCGACTTAGCGGCCTCCTTCGAAGATTTTTAACTAACAACATGTAACTAAATAATACCCAACTTAAATACCCTTAACTAGGACTTAAATATAGATAGCACGACTTTATGACTTTATAAGGTTTCGAGGAGGGTTTATTTGAAGAACATCACATCTTGATTTCTCAAGTTCTAGATGGAAAACAACTTGAAAAGTTTACTCGAAATAAATCGGAAATATCTTGAAGTTTTCTAAATTTGAACTTGGAAATAACTCGAAAATAACATGACTCGAAAAGCTCGAAAAGAGGGTACAAAAATAGCCGAAAGAATCGGCGTGGAAAAACACGGGGGGATGGCACCGCTGCTGCACACCCCTGCGCCAGCGGGCACCCCCGCCACGGCGCTAGTGGGCGCCGGCGGGCTGCGCCGCGGCGAGGATTTGCTGGGCTAAGGGGGGTGTGGCGCGGCGGCGCACCCCCCACCCCCCGGGGCGGCGGCTCTTTCTTTCTCTCTCCTCTGCCCAATTTCTGGGCAACATCTTCTGGGTTTCTTCAGTGTTCGTCGATTCCTTCGACGAACACGAAGAACACTTATAAAAATTTTTAAAAACAACATGCTTCAATAATTTAAATTAACATAAAACAGCATGTTTTAACTTAAAAAGAAATTTGGCATTATAACGGCAAAAACACGATAATCCTCCTTAAATATTTAGAATAACGATGAAATTTTAAATATAGCTTGAATGGGATTTAAACGGATTAACGAGAATTATAACGACAGGAATAAAGCGAGCAATATAACGTAACGTTATTAACTTGGAACTTCAATAAGAATCGAAATGCAACTTTAGATGGAAGGTAAATGAGTAATAATGAAGAACACAAAGAACATGAAGAACGAAAAGTAAATGCAAAATTAAAAGACGGAAAAGAAATGGAATTAAGACCGACGAACAAGAATGGACGGGGTTAGGTGCGTCGAAGGAAGGTGGCTAGCTCGGTGTCTCGTCGAATCACAATGGCGGCAGAGCCACCTGCTACGACCCAACGGCGCCCCTAGCACATTCCCTCACCGCATCCCTTCCACGCCACTCCGCTCATCGTCTTGCAGAACACTCACGAAGAACGCTTTTTACTTCGACAGAACCTCGACTTTTCTCTCAGAGTTTTCCCACTCTCTTGGAAGTGAGTTTGGATGGTAAATGAGAAAATAAATGCAAAGGGGTGGCTTTGTATTTATAGAGGGGAGTTTGGCTTCCTTGAGAAGCCACTCCAGTGCGGAAACACTGCAAAAGTAACCCCGGGTTCAGTTAAAAGCTGCTTTATTCGATGTCGAGATCCAAATGACCTCAAACACGAAATCTAAAAATACCGAGATACTCGTTGGCTCGAATACTAGTGAACCAACTTAATTTGTGAAAAATATGGGGTCGTCAGAAGGAAGACGAGCAAAGATTCCCTTTTTGGAATTACTTTTTACTATTCACTCAGACTGACAGATTTTACTCCAGAGCGTTCGACTGACCTCAGAATGGAAATCCGTGAACGCCAACGGAATGCTTGAGTTATTTCCCATAAGAAGGGCCTGACAGAACAAGACTTGGATCAACGAGGAGGATTTCATAAATTTCTCAAAACACGAACGCACGTAAAAGTTACTTTTCATTCATCTTTTAAATGCGTTTTTCATCACCGGGAACTCAAATGACTTCAGAATTAAAATCCGAAAATATCGGCATACTTCTTAAGTTAAAACCTTTCTAACGAAACCACGAATGGCCATAAAAGAATTAAGATCACATTTTCCGAAAAGATGATTTTCACAAAAACTGACCCCTAAAGTCATGACTGACATCCGACCTCAATTAACCTTATTTAAATTTCCTCCCTAACTAATTAATTACCAATAACAATCTTCTAAACCTTATCCAAAAATCTGGGGTTTTACAATTTGAGATTATGTTTAAAATGATACTTTTTTTTGATTAGTAATACTTGTATTTGTAATTAGTGTTACTTTCTTTTGTAATTAGTGATACTTTATTTTGTAATCAATAATATTTTTCTCTATAATAATGAAATAAATTTTTTTACTCAAGAATGATTTTTTATTCTATTCATGGACCCGATTCTCAATTTGAAATTATGTTTTAAACTGACACTTTTCTTTTGTAATTAGTGATACTTTCTTTTGTAATTAGTAATACTTCATCTCATAATTAATGATACTTCACAGATAGTTAATGATACTCACCAGATATATATCTAATGATGCTTTACTTATTGTTAATGATATTTCGCCAAATTTATATTTAATGATACTTCGCTTCATAGTTAATGATACTTCACTTCACAGTTAGTGATACTTCACACATAGTGATACTTTACTTTATACCTAATGATACCTTACTTTATACCTAGTGATACTCCAGTGGCTGCGCCTTACACGCGTCTGCCCGCGAAAATGAATTTTGGGGCGGGTTTTCGACAGGGTTGGATTTTAGTTGACCCGTCTAATGTAAGCGACCCGTTAAACGGTCTCATACAAATTTTTGTCATTTTTTTATGTGACCATAGAAAAAAAAATAGATATTTTAAAGAAAAGGGCTACTCGCTACAATTAAACCATTGCAAACAATTAAATCTCCATTTTATTAATATATTTTTTAAAAAATGAAGTACTTATATTTTTTATATCCTTTTTTAATTATTTAATTATCAATTGAAATATGTTCAACTCATAATATTTTCATGCAATTTTTTTATTTGCATGTGTCTATAACATTATATTTTGTAGTCTCCAATAAATAAAAATGGTGAAATCGTCTTATAAATGTATATGTATTTTGTTATTATGTACTCAAGCTTGGAAATTTTTAAATTTTTTATTCACATTTATAAGTAATTTATATTATTTAAACTTAAAATATGAAAAATTATCTCCGTGCATCGCACTGGAGAAATACTAGTTTGAATAAAAACATAAACCTATGTAATTAATTAGCTCTTTGAATTTATAATACTTATATACTTTTGTAACACTCCGTCCCAAAATAAATCTGTGAATTATTTCAACCGTATAGGAAGTATGTGTTGATTATATGATGCTTTGAAATGATTTTAGAAAACTCCAAATATAGAGAAAAGGACTCCCAAAGTTGGCTCAATTCCATTCTTAAAATCATGTTGTCTTCTAAATCTTTCTCGATCACATATCTTGTTCCTCATGACGAGACATTTCCATGAGTATTTTTCATTCATAATCTTGTGTATCCTAATTATTGAAAGACCGTATTTTCATCCCTAAAATAAAATCCTACCACTTTATATATGTTTAACTTCAAAAATTGGTTTCGTCTTTGACAAGGAGTTACAAATTTTTGCATAATCGGGTGGTCATTAATTTCATTAAAATTGGAGTTCGTTTGATCTTCTAACCGAATTTTATTCATTCTCTATTTCAACTCTATACCATATATTAAAATACATCACAAATTGATTGCCACCACTCAACCTTACCTTGCTCCAAGTGTCAACATTACCTTACTTTAAGTGTGTCACCATGCATTATTCCATGTGTCACCATCTACTCCACTTAGTTTCATGCATGTCCTACACATGTTCATCATAGTTATTGGTTGAATTAAATAGAGGGAATGAGCAAGAGCCCAACTTTCTCCCACATTCTCTTCTCAAATAGCTTTTCTCTTCCTCTCCCAGCAGCAGCAACCTTTCTTTCTCTTCTAATTTCGACCCTCAAACCTTAACCAACAATTATGAAATTTTATAGAGAGCTTCCCACTTCGATGTAGATTATGTTAGCCGAATGAATCATCCAATTTGGTTCTCATATGGTCGAGAACGAAGATAAACATTACATCGGTCGTTGTTTTCCGCCACAGCTGCAGCAACAATTTTCTTCTGTATATTTCAACCCTCAAATCTCCACCAACATTACTGAAATTTTGATATGTTGTTCCTCTCTTCATGTAGTTGATGTTAGATACTGGAATCTCTCAATTTGGGGTCCGGAAAGTCAAAAGTGAAGACATGCAAAATTGGAGTTTCTAGCTATAAGTTTTATTATTAGTATAGCAGTTGTATTTTACCAATTTCGTCCCTTAAATCTCATCCATAATTTCTAAAATTTGAGTATATTTTTCCTCTAATTATGTAGGTGATTTTAAGATCAATAATTTTTCAATTCGGAGCTCTGAAGCTCTTAAATGAAGCTCAACTAATTTCTTGGTGTTTGAATTTCCGAAACTCACCAAGTCCATTTCCGACATCTTTTTCCGTAGATCTAACCATTATCTTTCTATGAGATCTACATCATTATAAATTTAACTCTTCAAGGTTTCCAGAATAGGTCTCGGATTGTCAATATGATATTTTGGTCTATCAAAGATATGTCGCAAATCGACATGTCAAATCTGCCGCAGAAATTGTTGTGTTATGAGTGCAACTTTGGAGGCTATTTCCCATCGTTTCCTCCATTGCATGGACTTAATTTTCGGTATATAGAAATTCTTCCTTGCATTCTTTCAATCCCTTGTGCCCGATCTAAGATCAGACATCATTTCATCCTTCAAATTCCAACTGTAAGTTTCCTGAAAACCACACTCTTTTTTTGGCAGTTTTCATCTATGTTGAAGATGTTATATTCCTTGCTCATTTTCAATTGTTTTAGCCATTGTATTATTGAATGGTTTGTTTCATTGAAATCTTTGTTTTCCATACTATAAAAAATTGTACTTTTAATCAAAAATCCATTGAGTATCGAGTTCGATCGAGACCCAAACTTTTTGTTGATTAATCTGATCGGGTGAACAGTCACAGTTGCCTTTTCAGGCAATTTCAGGCTAGGGTGATCAGAATTTGTCTCCAACTCCTTCTGACCGATTGTAGGTCTCGTCGTGGCGGACGCGTGGTCACTGACCTTGTCTCGATCAGATTTGAATTGAATTTACTATGATATTTTGAAATTTATGTCCTGTTTTAAGTCGTTCCATTTTACGTCGAATTTATTTTAAGTTAATTGAAGAGTATCGTAAGAACTTATTATCGAGTCATGTTGGATTTTAAAACCTGAGTATTGTGCACTGAAGTAAAATGAAGAAAACTTTAATTAAATTAAAGTGAATATTAGATTAATTCTAGAAGTAGTTATTCATCCTGAATCAATGATCGATCCTTGTAGGATTTGCGTGACTTACGAGGAATGTTGAGGATTGAATCTCGAGGTGGTTAGAGCAGTTGAGCCCTAGGGAACCCGGGAAGGAACTTCGGACCTTTGCTCCGTCTCCAGTACCGTGTTCGAGTGTTGGATCCTTGTTAGGACTTTTGTATCTATAAGGTGAGCTGCTATACTATATTTGCATATTGTATCTTTTGAGTTATTAAGCTCCAATTTGTTAAAATTGCATATATGACTATCTGTGTTAAATATTTACGTACTACTGTATGTTGTCAGAGTCTCATAAACCAGCGCTATGTCAATGTGAGTAGCTACAGTATGCATGCATTATTCGTCATGCCCTATTCCTTGTCAGAGAGACTAAAATGAACAGTTTCACTCATTGGTTACACTCATTGGGTATATTAATTGGCCATACTCAACTTTACGCGTTGGTGATGTAGAGAGGTTGCGGGCAGTGACTGGTTATACTCTTAAGCGCTTCACGATAAAATATTTTGGTGAACTTAGGTTGCTTCTAACTTTAAAACCTCCTAAGTTTCACTACCTGCATGGACACAGATAGATTACTTTTAGAAAATGATTTGCATAACTTAAATTGTGAAAACTTGCCCACTGAGTGCCTTAGTACTCAGCCTAAGTTTCACTACCTGCATGGACGTGACAATGCTGAGATATGGGCTTTTGTTATTTACTTATTTCTCATTATCTCTTTTTATTAATATTCTGTTGGGAATTAAGATTCCGTACTTATGCTACTCTTTTGTTAAACGTTAAGAACCCTGATCTTGGTGTTTCGGATAAATATATGTATTAAAAAGCATGTTTGGTTATTATGAGTCTTATGTTGAGGTTTTGTTAATCAGATTATTCCTCTTTCTTTTCTCGCTTCTTAATTCCAACCTCCATGGCGTCCATTTCCACGGTCTTTTGGGACCGAGGCACTACAACTTTAAACTTATTAAAAAGTTATAATGTTATCTCTGCTAGGTGAAGGTGTGTTAGTTCCTGTAAATCTTTGACATTTTGCATTGGAAAATGAGTAAGAGGTCTTCAAAGTAAAGGATGGGATTTTCTAACTGATAAACGTAACTTTATATATTTTTTCTATATATGACACATTGTGTTGAATGTAATTAAGCATTTCTCTTTTCATACACTTAAAATGTTTAGGTCTTTGAACTAATTTAAAATCATTTACGCACTATATTATTTCAATTATTATACTATTTCCTTATAAAGGAAGATATCAATATATTATTATAATTTTCAAGTACAAGTTTATAGTCATATTAAGAAAATTATTTATTCATCTTTCCTATTTATTTTTGATAAGTTATTATGTTATAAAATTAGTAGCATTCTAGGTTTATAAAAACTAGGGTGTTACAATTATCTATCTATCTATCTATCTATTCATATAATAAGTCAAAATTGTGTGATATTTGTAGTATTCTACATTTATCGTCTAACAAAATAGTTTTCATTTGTGTTGCACTATAATAATAATAATAATAATAATAATAATAATAATAATAATAATAATATATGTAGTAACATAATTTGCAATGATTTATTATTTTTCTATTTCAACTTTAACATTTAAAATTATTAAAGAATTATATTTTTTATACATATTATATATTCAAAGAAATCAAATATTCTTTGATCGTGGATAATTAATTATACATTGTTATTTATAAAATCGTATTGTTTGAAATATTCCAATTTGATCTTTCTAACATGAATTTCATTTAGTTCCTAAAATTTAATTTTCTTTTTGTTTGTCGTAACTACACAAAATTGATCTTCTTATCTAATTAATTAACGTGTGTACATACCGTGTTATCAATTTTTAAAAATGGAATCACAACATATACAATTAAAAAATAATCATAATATTACAAATTTAAAAAATAATAAATATTTGTGCATCGCACGGGAGCAATACTACATATTATTATGTCTATACATATTATTATTACTGTGACAGAAATTTCCGTTGTAGATCTAAACATTTTTTTAGTATTTTTTAAAGCGTACTTATAATATAGTATCTAGATTTATTTAATTAATTAGGACAAGTTTTATTATATTGTTACCCATTATATTCATGTAATTTTAAAAAGGTCGAGGATTGTCGCTCAATTTGATTTTAGAATAATTTATGAAAAGTCAGCTGGAATTTCGTCTAGATATAGAAAAAATAACTAATGTAAAATAATAATAATTACATTTACAAATACGTGTAATAATATATTTTCATATAAAACCTACTCATCATGCATGTCACACACTAGCTATATCTCAAAATATATTCGGTAACAAATAGGCCAAACCACAAAATCATGCAATTTTTATTAGTTTATACTAATACGACGATCGATTGACTGTTGGATATGTTTCAAATTGCAGTAAATCACATTTAATTGGGTTAATGATGCTCAAATTAGAGGCCTTATAATCTCGATTAATATTCAGCTAATGAACCAAGTGATCAATAGCGGCAATTAAAACTGTGAAAGTAACGGATCTAAGCTCTATATATCATTAATGAAAGAATTCATGTTTATTCATTTTCCATATATGAGCCATCACTTGAGTATCCCATTTAATCTCAATTTTTTCTGATTATATCAATTTTTATCAATGTCCATACTAATTTTCATAGAGATTCAACTTTCTAAAATTTACTCTACTATACTTTATTTCAAATAAATTATCTTAAACAAAATAACCTGATTACTCGATCGTCAATCGTCAATCGTCAATATTGCCCTTGGAATATATGTATATATATCGAGTCAGACTAAATTCTTGACATACCTTCGCCTATATAAATATTTCAGTAGTAACTTCGAAACTTTTATCATCAAACCCTAATCATGGCCAAGTTTGCAGCATTTTTTCAAATATTGTTTCTTGTGTCGACTGCAACACAAATCTGCATTGCTACATCATATAACGTTATCGATTTCGGGGCTAGCCCAGATGAGAAGACAGACTCAACGTCAGCCTTCACCAAGGCCTGGACCGTTGCCTGCAACTCGAAAAAAAAGACCACCGTGCTTGTTCCCCCGGGAAGGTTCCTGGTGAACTCGATAGCATTCAATGGACCATGCAAGAATGAAATTAAGCTCCGAATATTAGGAACTATTGTAGCTCCAAGTTACGAATATTTTCTCTCTCATCAAGCTTGGATAGAGTTCTTTGCTGTTAATAGGTTATCAATTGTTGGTGGCACTATTGATGCTAAAGGGTCAAGTTATTGGTCGTGCAAAAGGAGTGGGAACAATTGCCCCTTTGGAGCAAGGGTAAGTTTGACATTTTACTTTACCTTTCTCAATTTTTTGAGGCCCTCATTAATCGATATAACTTGTATAATTTACTAATTAATTAAGGTCGTGATTGTAGTCGCTGTCTCTCCAAAGTTGTAATGATGTGTTTATTAGTGGGCTGAAATCACTCAATAGCCAAGGAGTCCACGTTAATATCAACGGGTGCAACAATGTCTCAATGCAAAGATTGAGAATCATAGCTCCAGGTGATAGCCCCAATACCGATGGTATCCACATTGGGAATTCTAATTTTTTTAAGATCCTTAACAGCACCATCGCCACCGGAGACGACTGCATTTCCATCGGCCCCGGCTCGACTTACATGAGGATGGAGAAAATCAATTGCGGTCCAGGACATGGTATTAGGTACGCATTAGAGAACTCGAACGAGATCCTCTATTCCAATATTCGTAGGATTCCAGTCATAAGTATTTAAAATTTTAAATATCCTTATTTGAAATTATTACAGCATTGGAAGCATGGGAGGTACTCCAAAAGAAGATGGAGTGCATCATATTGTAGTAACAAATTCTGTCTTTACAAGAACAGATAACGGTGTTCGGATTAAAACATGGGCAAAGCCTTTCAAAAGTTTTGCTGAGCATGTTGTCTTCAAGAATTTGGAAATGAGAAATGTTTCCAACCCTATAATCATTGATCAAGAGTATTGCCCTCAGAGGGATTGTCCAATTTCGGTAAATTCTTGATTTAATTATCATTTACATGTCGGGAAATATTTAATTTAATCATCTATTATAAAGATATAGCATATATTGATAAAATGAAATTCTCGATTAAAGATAATTGGAACGTTGTTTTTTTTTGTTTTTGTTTTTGTTTTTTTTTTTTTTGCAGAGCTCGGGCGTGAAAGTGAGCGACGTAATATTCAACAACATAAGAGGAACATCTCGAAGTGAAGAGGCAATAACATTGCGTTGCAGCAAGTCGAATCCGTGTGAAGGGATAAGATTGCAGAATATAAATCTAAGATATATAAATCGATCGAAGAAATTGCAGCCTGCAACCTCGCACTGTCAAAATGCACAAGTTATTAGGGCTGGATTTGTGTTGCCAAAATGCTAGGAAGCAACATATATATGGGCTTCAATAGTTTTTCTTTTAATATATAATAATATTAGAGTTCCGCAATATTTTTGTATTTTAGGCAAAATGTTTGATTATAATGTAATCATCCGAAATAATACTATTCGACATTCTTACTTTTTTTTGTCCTTTTATTCATGTATTTGTGTGTTAGCTCTATGAATTCATGTATTTGTATAATATACCACGGTAGGGTATGGTTAAAATGAAAATCCCTTCCATGTATAAATTAGGAACCATTTATAACCGCTCATCTCATTAATATGCATGGTCAAGATTTAATATCTGATTAGGGGTCTAGTGGCAAATTATCTCAATCTTCAAATTCTATTAGATTTCATGGGGTTAAGATTGTACAAAATTATAAAACCAATATTAATAGCAAATCTCTTCATTATTCACTGACGTCTAATTCAACAAATTAAAACTCTATATCTACGACTTCAACAGACCCACGATCGACGGCGAGTTGAGCAAAGGAAACGGGATTTGGCGGTTACCGGGGAGAAATCAATGATTTTGCACCATTTGGCTGTCGTGGGTTAAACATAGCAATACGAGATTCATGCCAATTCAACGGCGTCAACGCTTGAACGAATCAAATTAACACATCAAGATATATATTTTTTATTTTTTTTTTATAAATGATTGGCAGGCTCTTCAAGAAGTCTTAAAAGTACTATAATGGTGTTTATGTAGGCCTGATTTTGTTTATATTGTTTTGTGTCATCGCGTAGAAGTAAAAATTATAGGGATTTTGGTTTGTGTTGTTGATTCAAGTTTATCAGTGATGGTATTGGTGTAGTATTTGGAATTTTATGGAGCGATTTAATTTATCAATTTATGTTATTGCGAAGAATTAAAGATTCTAATTAAGGTTTTAGATATGTTCAATTTCAAGGTATCTGACATCCTAACCGTGATGATTATTTCATATATTGATGGTCGTGAATGGTGGTATTATTTCAGTTGTAAACAATATTAAATACTAGCAATTTATTGCATCAAATATTAGCAAGCATGTAAGCAAATATTACTGTTCTACTAGCAAGTGTGAATCTAATTATTAGCATGTTATCTTAATGTTCTTAGCTATTTATTGATTAATACTAGCAAACATATTAGCACGGCTAATATGATATTGGAGCTTTAACCCGATTAGCATGTCATCATAGAGTTATTAGCAATTTAATATATTAATATTAGCAAGTATATGAGCATTATAATTATGCTACTGAAGTTTTAAACATGACTAGCAAGCCATCTTAATGTTATTAGCAATTTAAACAATTAATATTTGCAAGCATATTAGATGATACAATGGAAATTTTAGGTATGTATTATATGATAATTTGTATTTGATGTACACCAAATATTATGATTGTAACATTTTTGGTGTGATTATAATATTTTAGGCACCTAATGATGTATATAGTTGTATTACGCACGAATGTTTGACGTTGGCCGATTTATTATTCTAAACATATTAAAATCATTTATCTTATATGTAACTAATAATTTGCTAATATTTTAACACCATGTTACTATTATGTCAATATTGTATAATTGTCAGTACCTAATTGATAATATATGAAACCAATTTATCTAATATGTTACCAACATTTTATTAATATATTAACACAATTCTGCTAATATGACAAGAACAGTTTGCCAACGTATATAACAAACAAACAATTTGATAATTTGATAATATTAGCCATATATTACATAATACGATAGTAAATAATACTTGAATGAAATACATTACCAAAATATTTCATTCTGTTCAAGTCTTTTTTAATTAATATTGCATAAAATACAGTATCAAAATATTTCATAGTTTTTTAACCTTATAAAATTAAAGTATTGAATATACAAAATAAAGTTTAGGTTTTTTTTTTTTCCGTCTTTGGATACACGTGTTAGAAGAAATATGTGATGTATTAGAAGAAAGAAAATAATAAAATATATTGCATGAAGATAAATATGACATAAAATGTGGGATTTGATATTCCATAAAAAAATTAAATTACTATTATATCCTTAACTTATTTAACTCTTAATAAATTGCATATTTTACCTCATCTATTTCAAATCAATCTTAACCATATAAATCAAATATATAAATGGCTAGTATTGATTCCTAGTTTATACATGGAAGGGGGGTTCACATTTGAACCAATACCTACCACGGTATACATAACATGTGTAAATTTATTTAATTTGTCAAATGTACTTAAATGCAATTTAAATTTCCTATGTTAAAAAATTGGGTAATCTAACAGACTGAGAAGAAAATAAAATACAAAATTAAAGTCAGATCTAAAATTCAATATTCGCGAATCACAATCTTTTCAAACCTTAACGGGCTAATTACGTACTGATTTAGATTCTATAATCTCGCCTTACAAATTATTTTATGATTTATGATTTTAAAATCAATATCTATATTCTATCCAAGAGAGGTAAGTTAATCAAAATATGCAACGATACAACAAATTAAATTAATACAAATTATACTCTATCATGAAATATGATCACCAATTCACCATATGCATAAAAGATTTTTAAAATATAGCAATTAACCGCATTAGTGTAATTGATCTAGTTTATCTTCAAAAAAAAAAATGATCGAGTTTGATATTTGAAATGAAAGGTGCTGATTAGGTGGATCCTTTATAGAAATTTGTTGCTAATTAATAAATTTTTTTTTTACTCAAAACAATTATAACAACTATAATGTCGCCTTATAATCCTGCGGGATTGCTCCACGTTAATTTCACATGGCTCTACATTAATAAAAAAATTATGCCCCTATAATTGCCGTACTAATTATGTACAAACTGGTCATGCATTCATGTATATTGACTTCTTATTATTCAAAAATCATTAAATTAATTAACTTCAATATGCTGTGCAAATTATCGGTATACGTACTCTAAATTACTTTTCTATATGTATGAAAAAAACTTAAGGTAAATTATAATTAAAATTTAAAACTTCAATGTTTGCAATTTATAATAATAATACTCCAACTTATATTTTAGTCCAAACTTTTTATTTTTATAACAAGTCTACGCTTTCATTACAAAAAAAAAAGGTCTTTAGAGACAATATTATTAGAGATTCGTCACTTATAATAGACTTAAGTAACGACATTTCGTCTCTAATTACTACATGTCATTTTTAATGACATTTTTGTGACGATATTATTGTCACTTAAAATATTTTTTAATTTATTTGGAATGAACTTTTATGAACAGTTTATATTAGACAACATGATGTCGCCACAAAAAATATTTTTAAGTAACAACAATGTCAGTACAAAGTGTTATTAAAGATAACATGTGATAATTAAAGACAACGTATCGTTACTTAAGTCTATTATAAATGACGACATTTGTCTGTAATAATATTGTATATAAAGACCATTTTTGTTGTAGTGTTCTTAAATTTTCCAACAACAGAAAGAGTCACCATGTCAACATAAGAGTTTCTTGAAAATTTAGTTTTTAGTTGCCAGAAAATTTACAGACGGTATAATTGCTGTGAATTGTAACATTGTGGGTAAATTTGTTATATGTAAGTATATGTTGTGGTATTTTTGTTATAAATTGCAAACATTGAGATATATACTTTTAAAAAGTATAAATATACTTATTTCTACAAAAAAATAATAATAAAATAAAAAAATCAACCAAAATAGTCGATAACATTGTGTATAAGAGCCATTGCGTATATACTCTAATGGATAATGATTATTAAAAGTTTCGAAATTTGTTTCACTCTTTACTTTTTAATTTTAATGTTAAAGGGTGGATAGCCCAAATCAATAATATTTATCCCACACCCTTATATGATTGTATCCATATTTTTTTGACGTCGAGGGTAACCCGCAGCCGCTACCGTGGTGCGCACTGGGTAAACCTCGCCCCTGTATAATAGCCTGCAGGCTCACACCTAGTGGTGTTGGTGGTGGGTCGAACTTGAGACCTTTGACCTCAAGAAACACCACTCCACCACTAGGCCATCCTCAAAGGGACTGTATCCATATTTTTTCTTAATGCATTAAAATAAGCATATGTATTTATTAATTTTAGTATATCTAAGTTTATATGCATTAAATTATGGAATAATTGCTTTCTTATATATATCATGAACTTTATACTATTTTTGGTTTCACACACTTTCAAAAACAAAAGAAAAAAAAAACTTGAAATATTATGAATTAAACCTAACATTTTTTTACAATTACAACATCAACAAGTTTTCAAATACACAAAAATCACGTACAGATGCACAAAATTGTTCTCATATGGCAACCAAGTGTGCAATCAAAAAAATTACTAAGATTTATTGATTTTATATTGCGTGTGAAACCGTCTGACATGTCAAAAATCATTAAAGATTCGAATCTAAACACAGTCAAAGAACAATAAAAGTACAAATATCTCATTGGATATGATTTGAATCCGATCGAATTTCAACTGATCTTATAAATTTTGACCCATAATATAATTTTAACACAAATTTTTGTGTTAAATTATAATATAACTAGGGCTGAAAATCAAACCTATTAAATAGATCGATCCTCGACTCGTGTCCGTTCGTTAAACGCTCGTTCGAGCTCAGTTCAATAAGCATATCAAACAAGCTTGAACATAATTTTATGTTCGATAAAATTTAAAGCTCGGCTCGAACTCGAGCTCGATAAGTAAAAAATGAGCAAACATGTGTAAAAATATCAAACTACTCGAGCTCGACTCGTGTTCGACTCGATTAAAGCTCGCTTGACCTCGACTCGATAGATAATCAAACAAGCTCAGACATAAAATTTAAAACTCAATATCATTTCAAACAAGGTTGAACATGTGTGTTCGGACTTGACTTGACTCATTTACACCCATAAATATGACGAGCCTCGTTAAATTTCACTCCTATTTTAGTAAATTAGTTTTATCTCATTTCTATTCCCTATAAATATTGTATTTCCTTCAATAAAAAAAAACAATTAAATACATGGTCCGTCTGATCCTGTAGAGTTCCTAGGCCTTTAGCAGTACCAAAAATAGACTGATTCGTGTAATTAATTTGCCGTTGGTATCAATCATTTAATTGGGTAAATAGAATATTTGAACGTATTTCTATTTTTTGGGTTCTAAATTATTGACAATTCTCCAATAAAAAGTACAGATGACAAAAATATTTTTTTATCCAGATTTTTAGAAAGTATCATTTTATATTTTTTGCTTTTAATTCCCATTTCCATTTTAAAAACAATCATTCCGGCCCTCCGTCCCATTTTAATAGGCTTATTTTGCTTTTTGGTATGTCCCAATATATAAGTATGTTTTTATATATATTTAGCTAATTTATTAATATATATCCTTATTTAATATGTTTACATTCATATTAGCAAGTTTCTTTATTAATTGTGTTTCCCAATCATTTTCTTAATTCCCGCAAAAAACTACAATTAACCTATTAAAATGGAATGGTGGAGTATATCAGTATTTATTGCACTGCTATAAAGAGTGAAGTTTAATTAACATTAATCAATAAATAGCTGTGCTTTTTTCATAGATTATAAGCAACATTTGAAGCTATAAAAAACTCCGGCATAACTCCATGTGCAAAACTGCAACAAGTTGACACTTTTAATCAAGTCTACAAAAAAAAAAAAAAGTCTACGTATAATATTATTTTATCTGAGTTTTATATTATCCATTATATATATATATATATAATAGATGTATGTATATATTCCTTTAATTTCGTCAACAATTGTACCTCATCACATGACTCCCAAAACACAAATTCCATCTCTATAGCTTATCACATGACTACATGAGGCCGTACATATCATAACATGAAGTTGAAGTAGGCCATGACGACGTTAACAAATTTAAAATAAATTAATTTGATCAATCATTAATTACATAGAATCATTGAATAGGATCAAGATAGAATTAAACATATTAACTTCGACGACAGTTGGAAATTAAATCAAAGCTCGAGCTCCTATATAAATAGCACATCAACCGTCTCATTTCTCATCCAAAAAATATTCAAAAATCCATTTTCCATCCATACTAATTAGCCCCAAAATTAGCCACACATCATGATTTCCCAAATTTCTATCATTTTATTATTCCACTTCATTTTATCATGGTTTGGACATGCAGAAGGTGCATCACTCACATTCAACGTAGTCAAATTTGGAGCAAAACCTGATGGGAATACTGATTCAACTCAGCCCTTCCTTAGGGCTTGGGCCTCCGCATGCGCCGCCGCAACGACGACGACGACGATCTACGTGCCCAAAGGGCGTTATCTATTGAGATCTGCAGAATTTAGAGGGCCATGCAAAAGTAGGATTAAAGTCCAAATAGATGGAACTCTTGTTGCCCCGATGGACCATCGTGCCCTTCAAAATTCCGACTACTGGATTTTGTTTATTCAGGTTAATCGGATTTCGGTCTTCGGAGGAAATCTTGATGCTAAGGGAGCCGGATTATGGTCGTGCAAGACTTCCGGCCAAAGTTGCCCCGCCGGAGCAAGGGTAAATTTGTCAATTCACATTATTTTGTTTAATAAGTACTATTTACTAGTATTTAGTAGGGAGCTAAGTCAAATGAAATAACTATGAATAATTAATTGCTTGCAACTTGGAAATATCGTTTAAGGAACAAAAAAAAAGGTAATTGAACGAGTAAATTTCATTTTTGATCCTGTTAGAATATGATCAAAATGCTTTTAGTCCTAAAAGTTATTTTTTTAGTCCCAAATGATATTTTTTCGACAAGTTTGGTCCCATAAGATATTTTTCGATAATTTTGGTCTCATAAGATATTTTTCCGACAATTTTAGTCTCATAAGATATTTTTCTTATAATTTTAGTCCCAAACTAACAGAGAAAATTAACAGTCGTTAAAATCAAGGTAAAAAATGGCATCCTCAAACACATCAACAATATCAAAATAAATATGAACAAAAAAAGTGCAAATTATTTTCAACATAATACTGAACTATATATCAATAGATACAAAAGAAATGCCCAACAAAACCATCATTTCACGCGTTTTGACCTTGATTTTTACGGTAGTTCACTTTCTCGGTTAGTTTGGAACTAAAATTGTCGGAAAATTATCTTATGGGACTAAAATTATCAAAAAAAAATATTTTATAGGACTAAAATTGTCGAAAAAATATCATTTGGGACCAAAAAAATAACTTTTGAGATTAAAAATATTTTAACCCTATTCTAATAGGACCAAAAGTGAAATTTACTCGTAATTGAACTAACCTTTGCTGCCGTATTTTTAATTAGTTTCAACTTTTCACCACATGCTCTTATTTTCAATCATTCGTTGATTAATATTATATACGGATATACTTACAGAGTTACAATTACGACTGCGTTATATATATGTCAAGGATATTTATGTGCTTAGTGCTGAATAAATAATTGTTAATTAGTTACCATTTTTTTAAATGTGGGTGGTTTGAATTTATTTAAATTTTTCAGTCTTTGTAAGTCACATTTATTAATAAAATTGTTTTATTATTCGAGCTAGCTTTATTAATGTGATTTTTGCTCAGTTTGATTTTAAAATAAATTATGAGAACGACTTTAGAATTTCGTCTAATTATATATAGAACAACTAATGTATAATTAAAATAATTAATAATTCATCTTATAATTCTTTTTCGTATTAATTAACATCTCCATATCACACACTATATGTCTCAAAATATAATATTTATTAGGCATTACAAATAGTCTAATTAAACCTAAAAAATTAAGCAATTTTATTAGTAATTTATAATATGATGATTGATGGACTAATCCAATTTTATGCTTCAATTGCAGTCAATCACATTTAATTGGGTTAACGACGCTCAAATTAGCGGCTTAACCTCGATTAATAGTCAATTAATGCACCTGGTGATCAATAGCTGCAAAAATGTGAAGGTGAGCAATGTGAAGATCACAGCTCCAGATCTAAGCCCTAACACAGATGGAATTCATGTCCAATCCTCCACCGGAGTCACTATCACCAATAGTATCATCAAAACCGGCGATGACTGTATATCCATTGGGCCTGGGACCCGGAATTTGTGGATCGAGAAAATACAATGTGGCCCGGGACATGGCATTAGGTAATCTATAAACTCTCTCTGTTTCACTGGGTAAACAATTTCTATTTGTGTCCTGAGTTCGAGTGATCGGTTTATTTCATCATTCTTTAAAGTATTCAAAATGATATGTTGGATAAGTTTTTTATTTTTTAAGCAAGTTGAGTTGAGAAAATCTTGTGTAGCAAATGTTGTCATTCTAAAAGTAAACCAATATAAGAATAGGGGATATTTTTGCAACATTACAAACTACAACTTTTTTTTTAGTCGGGGGATTGAGATTCATATCCAAGTCTCTTCCTTATAGAAGGGAGGACTACCAACTGAGCTAAATGCTAAATTTAATTTAACTTATTCTCTAATTTTTTTGGCAGCATTGGGAGTTTGGGCCGAAATTTTGATGAAGATGGTGTCGAAAATGTGACGGTGATAAATTCAGTGTTTAGTGGGTCAGATAATGGGCTTCGAATAAAAACATGGGCCAGGCCCAGTAAGGGATTTGTGAGAAATGTTAGTTATCGAAATATTGTAATGAAGAATGTTGACAACCCCATCATTATAGACCAAAATTACTGCCCCAACAACCAAGGTTGTCCTAGCCAGGTAAATATCATAATTCATACAAAATAATAATGCTTTTTTTAAGACCATACCAAAACAGATGTAATTGATTATATATAGATTTAACAGCATTCAAATATTCAATTTTTTGGACTTTTAAATCATAAAAAATATTTTATACACTGGACAAATTTAAATCCGAGAAATTAGTTAATAGTGGCCGCCAAAACTCCATTTCTAGATCACATATATGATAGTATATGTGAAAAAAAGGCATTAATCATTTTATTAATGTAATTATGGAGAATATTTAATTTCTTCTGCTGATTAATAATCATGTCTATTAATTTTGGCAGGGTTCTGGAATTAAAATTAGCCAAGTTACATACCAAAATATAGTGGGTACATCAGCAACACAAGTAGCCATGAGATTTGATTGCAGCCATACCAATCCGTGCAGCGGCATCAAATTAAGAGACATTAAACTCACTTATTTGAAAAAAACAAAAGCACAATCCTTCTGCAAAAACGTCGCTGGAAGTTCCGGTGGCGTTATCATGCCGGAAAATTGCTTGTAAAACGAAAAGGACGACGACGTCGACAATATATGGATCATACATCGTCTTTCTGAAAGTATTATGGGACCAGTATGCAATTTACTTTTAAAATAGGGGTGGTTTTGAATTTTCTTTGTGAATTTAATTACACCAAAGTGAAGATCAACTCCAGAGTGGATGCATACACATTGTTGGATGTAACATATTTACTCTCACATTCAACTAATGGTGGAGTTTGTATCATAGCATATATAATTGAAATCAAAGTGTAACAGTTTCAAACAATAATATATACTCAAGTTTTATTATTGATCACATAATCATCTCAAACTTAGGACTGTGTCAACTAGTTCGAGGTTACATATATATACACTAATTTTTATTTTATGAGAATACACGACAAAATTTAATTATAGTAATGAACGCGCCTTTTTAGGTATCCATGTGTACTAAACATTCATCAAATATTCAAATGTACTAAAGACCATCTGATATAATTTTTAGGTGTTGAGGTTCCACATCATAGAGAAGGTAAATTTCATTGTTCATATAGAATTATTGACTAAACTACGGGAATAAAAATAAAAATGGTAGAGACAAATTCAAAAAATTTAAAATATAAAATGAAAAAATGAAAATGGTGGAGACAAAAGTGTAAAACTGTAATCCATGCTTTAAACGTTTTTAGTAAATTGCTTAAAAATTATTCTATGATATGTGTGGGACAGATGCAAGAACATAAATAAATAAATAAAACAGTAAAAACGCACGAGATGATAACCCAGTTCGGTTCAACCAACCTACTCTGGGGGGATTGCTCCCAAACTTGAAGATTTGACTGGTACTCATTCGTCGAGTGTATTAGGGATATTACACATACAAGCCTCCCACCTTATGCTACCCGTTCTTCTCTACGAACTCTTTCGCTAGCCGAAAGTTGTAAGATCCCCTCACAACCATGACACTGGACTCCCTCTAGCTACCCACGACTTCAACTTACAATCTCTCCCGAGATTACGTATAAAACTGGAATAAAAATCCCCTCACGTGTTTTACTCGTAAACACTCAAAACTAGTCTATCACGTTGAATGTTTTAATGAACAACTACTAGTTACAAAAACGACCACAAACTGATTCTAACACTAGAATCTAAACAAAATATCAGTGGTACCGATTGTTGTACAAATCGGTCTTCATATATAGTCTTCACTTCAGCTTGGCGTCAATCTCTTGCTTTCCGCCAACTAGGTAAGTGGTTTGTGGCCTTCCAAACGTGTGTAGATACTTCCCATGTGTAGGAGGGTTAATTCAACACCGGATCTACACCACAAGGCAGTAAAATGAATTTATCTTGACCTTCCAAACTAGTTTGGCGCACGATCTTTCCAACAAGGAAACTGCCATAAATTGAGTGTCCCTGGTTCTGTCTGGGACATACTCTGGAACAGTTCACCAACTGTTCTTTCTTTTCTTACACAGCGGAAAACAAATCTTCGTGGGACATACCCAGGCACACATTGTCGAACATATCTCGCCAATACAACAACACAAGTACTTAGTGCATGACGGTGGTACTAACAAAAAGAAACAAAAAAATAATAATCAAATCTATACATATATTAAGGCAAAATCGTGTGATAGACAACGCATCTGATACAAACTGTTATCTATCACATGATTTAATAATTATATTTTAAACAACACTTTTTATGTAATAGATAATACTTCTGAGTTAATAGACAACATTTCTGAGTTAATAGACAACAGTAGTGACATTTATTATTGTGAATTTTATTCTTTTTTTTTTTTTGTATTTGCATGATGGTTTAGATTATAACTGTTGCATTTTAATAAACTTTTAGAATATTATTTATTATTTTTTACTTGGAAATTTGAGATTTATAATATAATTTTTTTTTATGCATTGGTGGATGATTTTATAGTACTCTACATTTATCGCAGAAAAATAGATTTCATTTGTATTGCACTACAACAACAACAACAACAACAACAACAATAATAATAATAATAATAATAATAATAATAATAATAATAATAATAATAATAATAATAACAATAATAATTTATTTTTCTATTTCAATTTCATCATTTAAAATAATGAAATAATTATATTTTTATACCTTTTCTACGTTCAAAAGAAATCAAATGGATTCTTAATTTCTTAATTTAGACCTACAACTCTAAAATACACTACATTATTATTTGTATTCGCGCATTGCGCGCACTAATGAAAATATGTAACTGATTACTAAATGAACTTAGAGACATTCACCTTATTTGGGTTTTTTAAAAATTACAACTAAGTCCTTAGGTTGACTAACTAACGAGATTTACAAATTGTAATATTAATATTAAAATATTTAAATGTAAACATATTATTGTTTGTATAAGGGAAAACAACTTAAGGCTCTAAATCTATATATATATTAAGGTAATATCGTGTGATAGACAACGGTTTTGGTATATATCATTGTCTATCACACGATTTAACAATTATATTTTAAACAACAGTTTTTGTATAATAGACAACAGCTTTGAGCTAATAGACAACAGTAGTGACATTTATTATTATATTTTTTTTTTATTTTTTTTACATTTTCCACGATTGTTTATACAACCATTGTGTTTTAACAAATTTTTTCAATCTTATTTATTATTTTTTAACTTAACATTTTGAGATTTATAACATTTTTTTATTTTATTATATATATATATATATGTGTGTGTGTGTGGGGTATTTATAACATTCTACATTTGACGCCTAAAACAATAATTTTCATTTGTTTTGCACAACAACAACAACATATAAGTCGAATATAATTTACAATAATTTATTATTTTTCTATTTCAATTTCATCATTTAAAATAATTAAATAAGTATATTTTACATATATACCTGCCATATATACTAAGAAATCAAATGTTCTTTAATCGTGGATAATAATGCAATGCTATTTATAAAATCATATCATATGAAATATTCCAATTCGATTTTTCTAACATGAATTTTCATTTAGTTTCTAATTTTTTTTTTTTTTGTTTGTCGTAACTAGACAAAATTAATCTTTTTATCTAATTAATTAACGCATGTGCATATCATTTTATTAATTTTTAAAAATTGAACAAAACATATAAAATTCAAAAATAATCATAATATTATAGATCTGAAAAAATAATAATTATTTGTGCATTGCACAAGAGAAATACTAGTTATTGTATACAAACAAATATCGATGAATGAAATGTGAAGAACGGAAAGAACAAATAATGTCGAATGCAGATAGGAAACGCCATAAATTTTATGTGGGATTTGATATTGTATATCGTTTGGAATTACTACTACACCATGATCTTAATAGAATTATATGTGAAATAATTGTAATTTTAACACAATTCTATTGGAGATCAGCCTTGACTATAAAAAATAAATGATTGGATGACTTGTATCGATCCCTAATTCCTACGTAAGAATTGAATTCTCATTTGAACTCTCATATGTTTACATGGTGGTGTCGGACTATATGTCTAGTTAATTACAACATTGTCTTATTCCCCCTCTTTCAAAAATGTGAATTGAATTCCTTTTTAGTGTTGGTTTACTACGCAACTGACATATGCATACATAGATAAAATAAAATAAAATGGAATGAAATTATTGGATAATATCATCACAAATAATTAGACATGATATTTGAGGAGGAGGAACGAAATAAAAACTCGTCTTTTTAAAAATGAAAAAAAAAATAGTACAAAATTAACTGACTCCCAGAAAAATTGGGAACCGATCCTCATCAAAATCTCTTGAGGTAAACTCAGTGGAAAACTCTCAAGTACGAAAAAGAGCATTCTCTCCCACTCCTCAACCTAGGAGAACGAATATAAATATTATAAAGCACAACCATTTAAGCAGAAGCATTAGTTTGTATTCGTAAATTATAATCATGAAATTGTATATATCTAGTCTTGCTAGAGAAATTGAAGGAATAATAATGAATTGATTGAGCGATTTGTAGATGACATATATACGTGAAAAATGCATTATATTAACATGAAGTAGATAGGTATATATATAATAGAGTCTAACTTTTCTTTTAGCCAATTAAATTTTTTAAAAAAAATATTTTAGCCACTTTGGACTAAAATGCCCTTAGCTATAAAATTAAAAAAATAATAAAATAAATAAATAAAATAATTAAAAAACAAAAAATAAAACTATTAACTCACGTTCTCTCTCTACTGCTCATCGTCTTCTTCGAAACCTCCATTTTACCTCTTCCCCCACCTCCATGTCTCCAACACATCTTCTCGTTGGAGTTCGACGAAAGTGATCAGTCTACATGAGCAACCAAGTTCAGACGAAAAGGGAACTACGATGACCATAGAACTCTATGCGCATAGCCAAGTGTAGCCGAAAAGGGAGAGAAAACGCTAGTGTAGCAGGTCTGAGGAGGGAAAAGTGAGGGTAGGTGATCGGAGGAGCTGATAGCGATCAGACAGTTGCGCGTCGGGACAAGTCAGGACAAGCGCATCGAAGCTACACGTTGGGTCATACATGTCGAATATGCATGCTGGGACATGCTCGTCGAAGCTGTACGTGCATGGGCATGTGCAGTGAGGGATTGCAGGTTGCGCACTGAGCTAGCGCGTCCAACGGGGGTTGCACGCCTAACCTGCACGCAACGTTGCTCTACGCGCACGGATGAAACACCATTTTTTCCGCAACGTATCCTTTGTCCCCAAGCCACCCTATCCTATTTCCTTTCCCCCACATCCAATCCGACCAGCCAGTGGTAGATCCAGGATTTCAAAATTGGGGGTATGATATATACTTATAAAATATGCATAAATAAATATTCATCAGTGTTTAAAATTCAATAGTAAAAATACAAAATTAAGAAAGAAAATAAGCATCAATCAAATGAAAATTACAATTTCAATTGGATCCAACAAAATATACAATATTCAAATAAAAACTATAACTTCAATTGGGTCCGACGAGTCTTCATTTTTTAGAAGCGGTCTATGACTTCATCATCAGGAACTTGTAGAAAAATATCATTCTCAATGAAAGTGACCAAACAATCATTTAATAATTTATCGCCCATGCTATTTCGCAACTTATTTTTGACATAAGTCATTCCGGAGAACAATCTTTCAACACTTACAGTGGCAACAGGGGAGAGTCAACATCAACTTGATAAGCAAATAAATTTTCGGATAAGTCACATGCTTTCTTCTTTCAACAAGCATCATCAAAAGTGCACCAAAATCATGCAAATTCTGAAATCTGTCATCTCTTTGCATATCTTGAATGAATATATCAAGTTGACACTCTAGAGTCATTAAATCAAAACTTGAAAACTCATAAGGATAATATGTGGCAAGTATATGTACTTTTTTCTTGTCAAAAGAAGAGAAACCATCTTTAGGACTTAAGCAAGCCATGAACATAAGTAACTCCGTATAATCAAATCACTCTTTGAGTTCTTGAACTTGTAAATCAATCACTTCTACAAATAAGTTAAAGCAAAAATGATGAGTGTTTGTCACTTGTGAAATAAAAAGCTTTGACCTTGCTCGTGGAATATAAAGAGCATCCATATCATGAACAACAATATCATACTTAGTGCAAAATGAATTGACCTTATCCTAGTGAGTCTCTCATCCACTGTCTCTTGTGTTTTGCAATAGATCTTTAGTTAAAGAAACAAGGAACATGACATTAACAATATCTTGATCTCTTCTTTGCAAAGTAAGAAACAAATCATTAGTGTACCAAAAAATGGTCAACATCAAGTGCGTCATAGAAACAAATTCAAATGATTCTAATGAGTATAAAATGCCTTGAGATTTTACTCTTATCTTTTGAAATTGAAGCATTCTTCCCAATCATCTCAAGCACCTTAACAATTGTAGGAAATAACTGGATAGCATTCAAAAGAGTTTTGCAGTGAGATCCCCAACGAGTATCACTGGGCCTCTTCAAACAAAGTTCTTGATTTAACCCCGATCCATTTCCAAAGCCTTTGCAACTTCTTGAGCTTGAAATTATCAAATCATTTCTCTGCTTACAGGAAACTCCAACCACATTTAACAAGTTTTCAATTGTCTCAAAAAGCCAACAACAATCATTATTTTTTTAGTAGTGGCAACAAGTGTTAATTGAAGTTGATGAGCAAAACAATGAACATAGTAGGCACATAGAGTATCCTTCTTAATTAATCAAAGTCTTAAGGCCATTTATCTCACCCTTCATGTAGCTAGCCCCATCATAACTTTGCCCTCGAATCTTAGAGGGACTGAGAGAATGTTCCACAAGCAAAGATATAATTACATTTTTAAGTGATAAATCAGTGGTATCACCAACATGTACAAATCCAAGAAATCGTTATACCACCCTTCTTGTTTTACCATCATCATAACACAAGTAAAGAGCTAACTATTCTTTCTGGTATACATCACTTGATTCATCAACCAATATACCAAAGTAGTCATCACCAATCTCTTTTATAATGTGTTTGCTTGTTTCTTTAGTACAACAATTGATGAAATCTTTTTGAATTGGTGGGAATATCTAGGGGTGAGCAAAACCGAATCGGGACTGAAAAATCGAACCGAACCGTCAAGTTCGGTTCGGTTCGGTTTGGTAATTTTCAGTCACGGTTCGGTTCGGTTTTAAAAATTGAAACCGATTTTTTTATCGGTTCGGTTCGGTTTGGTTGCTCCAAACCCGAAGAGAACCGATTAAAATGGATAATAATAATAAAATGGATCCCCATTAAGCCCATTACATTAATTAATGTTAATAGCCCATTTGGGAATTGAGGCCCAATACACTTCTCTAAATTAAAAATTAAAGTAATAGAGCCCAACTGCCCAACAATGGATTGATTCAACAATCAACACTCCCAACTTCAACTCAACACAACTGACGACACACAATTCACAATTGTGAATTGAGTTCTGAACATGAAAACCTAAACTGCCGAACAGACAACACTCAACAGTCGTCGACTCGTCGTCCCCTCATTTCCACATCTACACTCTCTCCATCTTCATTCTTCAACCCCATCGGCCGTCGCCGACTCACCATTTCTTTATTTCTCCATCGATCTAGAGAGATCTGTGGTGAGAGAGGATTCCGGCTATTGGCGTTCTTTGCTTCAATTGCTCAGTTTTTTGTTTCAGGTATCCTCTTCTTAGATCCCCATTTAATTATTCATTATAAATTTACGTTTTGGTTATAGTATGTTTTGATTTCCTCTTCTTCTATGTTTTTTTTCTATTAATTCTTCTTCTATGGCTGTGAAAAAAAAATTACAGTTGCTTGCTTACTTTATTTGATGTTTAATTTTAGAATTTAAAGATTTAAAATGTGCAAATCTGCAAATAAACTTAAAATGAGCTGAAGAAGAAAAAAAAATATATATATATATAGGACTAATTAATTAATTAATCTATAGATAAATAAGTTTTGGTGGGAGTGTGGGACCGTGGGAGGTTGAATTAGTATTTAGCAGCAGCATCTTTAAATTAAATCTTTTACTTATTGCTTAATTAATATGTAGTCATAGTAATCTGTACCTAGCTTGCTTTCTTTTTATGAATCACTTTGTGATTTATTTATATTTGCTATCGTGCTATTTTTTTATAGTTAAACTTAAACAGAACTCGATTGACTGATAGTAAAATCATTGAGGATGTATACAGCTGGAGACAGTCTTAAAACCATAAGTATCTTGGATGGGAATATAAGCGTCATTACATATTATCTGTATACTGTTCTTTTGTTTCTATATTCTGTTCATTAGTTTGAAAGGTGTCATAAACTGAATTCAGGTTGTAAGATATGATTGTTGATCATGTTAAAGTATCTGTACTAAGTTGTCTACCTTTGTATCTAAAATTTTGACCTTTTTGTTGGTTATTTATTTATTGTCTATTTTAGTTAAAGTATCTGCCAATTATTTATTGATTGCTACTAAATTATTTATTTATTGTCTATTTTAGTTAATTATTGATTGCTACTAAATTATTTATTGTCTATTTTAGTTTCAATTTTGAAGAAAGAAGATGGACGGTTATACTGGAGATGACTTAGAAATGGCACCACCGGCACCGAGCCAACAAGATTCCACAACAACTACAAGTGCTAAGGCTAAGAGGAAAAAAGTTATAACTCCAAGGGCGAGAGTGTGGGACCACTTCATTGCATTTTTCGATGAAGAAGGGGCAAGGAAGGGAAAATGCAATTATTGTGGTAAGATTTATTGTTGTGATTCAAGGAAAAATGGAACTAGCTCAATTAATAGTCACATGGACTCATGTCTCAAAAATCCAGCCCATGCCCATTTGAAACAATATCAATTGTCTTTACAACCTCAAAGTGATGGAAATGAGTCTATAAGTGTTGATAGTCTAACTACTTGGAAGTTTGATCAAGAGTTGTGTAGGAAGAAACTAGCTCAAATGATCATTGTAGATGAACAACCATTTTCTGTTGTGGAGGGGGAAGGGTTTAGGGGCTTTGTGACTAATTTGCAACCCAAATTCAAAATTCCATCACGTTGGACAATTTCTAGGGATTGTGTTGCCTTGTTTTTTGATGAAAAGAAGAAATTTATTGAGTATTTCAAAACATCGGGTCAAACAGTTTGTATTACTACAGATACTTGGACTTCTATTCAGCAATTGAATTATATGTGTGTCACTGCCCACTTCATTGATAATGATTGGAATTTTCATAAAAAGATTATCAATTTTTGTACAATTGAAAGTCATCGGGGTGAGGATTTGGGTAAACAACTAGATTCTTGTATCCGTGAGTGGGGGATTGCAAAGGTTTTTACTATCACAGTAGACAATGCTGGATCAAATGACACATGTCTTTCCTACTTGAAAGGAAAACTTAATTCTCGGGGTTCTTCTTTTTGTAAGGGAAAGTATCTACATATGAGGTGCATAGCTCATATTCTTGTTTTAGTTGTTAAGGATGGATTGAAAGATATAAATGTCTCAGTTGATAAGATTAGAGAAGCGGTCAAGTATATTAGACAATCCCTTGCTAGATTGAGAAGGTTTAGAGATTGTTGTGTGACTGAATCTATTGAGTGCAAGAAGATTTTGTGTCTTGATGTTGTTACAAGATGGAATTCCACTTATTTGATGTTGAGTGTACTCTCATCAATATGAGAAGGCATTTGAACGATTTGAACTTGAAGATCCATATTTTAAACTTGATCTTGAAGATGGTCCTCCTACAGTTTTAGATTGGGAGAATGCTAAGAGGATGATTGATCTTTTAAAAACTTTCTACACTCTCACTCTTAAGATTTCAGGCTCGTTGTATGTTACATCTAATGATTGTTATCAAGAAATAAGCACTTTGAGTTGTTTGTTGAATGCGTGGATGAAAAATGCTTCTTTAGATGTTAGACGAATGGGCACGAGCATGAAGGCAAAGTTTGACAAATATTGGGGAGATGCAAAGAAAATGAACAAACTTCTATATGTGAGTGTAGTCTTGGATCCACGTTACAAGTTTGAGTTTGTTGAGTACGCACTTATTGAAGAGCATGGAGAAAGTCTTGGGTCGGAACTTGCTAAGGGTGTTAGGAATGCCATAAATGAGTTGTTTGAGGAGTACAAAAATGCATCTCAACCTCAAAGTCAAAGTGGAGCAAATCAAGAGCAAGTTGAACATTCTACTTCTAGTGATGTTTCCGGTATAACGGTTGAAAGCATGGGTGAAAGGTTTTACAAGCGTAAGAAGGAAAGTGGAGTTTTGAATCGAAGTGAATTGGAAATCTACCTTGATAATAATGATGTTATCAAGGAAAAGACAAATTTCAATGTCTTGTTGTGGTGGAAGGTTAACCAACCTCGATTGCCCATTCTTTCTCGTCTTGCTCGAGATGTCTTGTCGATGCCAGTTTCTACCGTTGCATCGGAATTGGCCTTTAGCACAAGCAAAAGAGTTCTTGATCCATATAGTAGTTCTTTAACTCCTAAAATGGTTGAGTGTCTTGTGTGTGCCCAAGATTGGTTGAGGAGGTCAAAAAAATACATGACAATTGAAGAGGACTTGGAAAATATTCAAAAATATGAAGAAGGTAATCTAATAGTTGTTTACTTTATTATTCTCTCTTTTGATTTAAATAATTATTTACTTTATTATTCTCTTTTATTTTTTGTAGGCATGACAAATGTTGGTAATGGTGGCACAAGTGAAGCTTAGGAGTGAAGATTTGGATTTTGGACTTTGGAGTGACTTTGTTTTGATTTTTGAACATTTGTCATTTGGAGTTTGGACTTGTTTATTTTATCATTTGATGATGTTGTTTTGAACATTTGGAGTTTAGACTTTGTTTATTTTATCATTTGATGATATTGTTTTAGTTTGTTTATCATGTAATTTAATTTTAAGACTTGGTTTGATGATTATTGAGTAGAATTATTGATTTGACAAAAAAATATAGGTTTTATCGGTTTGGACTGAACCAACCGAACCGAACCAGTTTTATCGGTTTCGGTTTCGGTTCGGTCGAAATATTCAATCAGTTCGGTTTCAGTCCCAAAAAAATGCATTCGGTTTTTATCGGTTTTGTCTTATCGGTTCGGTTCAGTCCGGACCGTTTGCTCAGGCCTAGGAATATCATTTGATTATTTCTTGGAGAATTTTTAAAGATGACTTTTCTAACATTCTCATTACATCCAGCTAGCAATTTCAAGAGCTAAAAAAAAAATTCCCCGATTATTTGATTCCTCACTTTCATCATGTCCTCGACATGACAACCCTTGACCCAAAAGAAACCTCAAATAAGAAAGTGAAGCTTTCAAGTGAATTTATATTCACTTTGAATCTCATCACTTACATTATCAAAAATATGCACAATAGAATTTTTTCTCGAGTCTCTCAAATTCACATATTTCTCATAAGCAATATTATGTGCACTTTTAACTCCACCCACACGCTTCTCAAACCTACTAGGTTTATTCCATGCTCTAAATCCATCATTGACAAATGTATCTCCACCCAAATTAATCTTAACTTCATTTTTGAAGAAGTAGTAAACAAAACAAAATGACGCATCTTTTTCAACATTATATTCAAGCCAATCGTATTTTCTGAACCAAGAAACACTAAACCAAAGCATTCGTCCAAGGTCTCTTTGAGGGAAGTCATGTGTTTTTGGTTGACGGGACTTTTTAAGAATATATGCTTTCCTCACCGCATTTCGTTGATTTGGAGGATAATCCATTATATTTATTCTTTTCTCCGGATCATGGGGAAGAAGTTCGACGTCATGTATGGATTCTTCCTCCTCTAGTGGTACACTACTAACACTTGAGCCACTCTCTCCTATTTTATTTTCTTGAGTATGAGAAGAATTAAATCATGGAAAATTAAAAAAGACTCACTATTATTGGAAGAGACATTATTATCTTTTGGAATTGGTGAAGAACAACATGTCTTGTGAAATTTCACTTTCTTAAACAAAATTTTTTGAAGATCGACTTGTTTTGTCATTGCCTTGATTTTCTTTGATATAGATGTATCATCCGTCATTTCCTAATTGAATTAGAAAATTATTTAAAATACAACCCTATATAACAATAGCAAAATGAAATAAAATAAATAAAATAATGAATAATAATCGCTAATACCTAAGTTTAAGAATTTATTAATCCTAAATCCTACGGCTAGCACGGGACAAACAAAATATGTCTTAAATCCTAAATCCTACTTTTAAATTTAAGAATTTATCAATCCTAACTCCTACTTTTAAATTTATCAATCCTAAATCCTACTGTTAGCACGGGACAAAAATGATATTTGTGGGGAAGTTTTTCCCATTTAATCTGATAAAATATATCTTTTCTTTTGGCTAGTAATCGTAAAGTCATATTCAAACAAAATGTTATAAATTATATATGTATCAGAAAGCATATAAAAATAATAATAACAATCTTAAATTTCAGTTTTAACTTATCAATCATAAAGTTCTACATTTTAACTTTTAATATTCAATACTAAACAACACTAAACATAAACAATAAATCTAATTAATAATATACAAAATATAAGAATGATGAAAAAAATAACCTCAATTGATAGTGGTGGTGTATGGGCACTTCTCAATTTAAAATCTTGATGTATTTTTTAGATTTATTGTGAGAGTATTTTGAATACTTGAATTGTTGTACAATGTACATGTATTGTTCATATATTTATAGATGTAGAAGATTTAAAGAGGAGTGGGATGGAGAGTCACAAATTAATGCTTGATTGATTATTGG
This sequence comes from Perilla frutescens, assembly GCA_026008535.1. Lineage (NCBI taxonomy): Eukaryota > Viridiplantae > Streptophyta > Magnoliopsida > Lamiales > Lamiaceae > Perilla > Perilla frutescens. Next base: position 42,610,365 of record BRKX01000010.1, on the reverse strand, counting down.
TTAATATTATTGATGAGTAAGATGGAGAGTTACCACTTTATTCTCTTTTCCCATGATTTTAGAAGACATTATATTATGACTTCTCCAATAACAAAATAGATAACTAGAGATTTTTTAAATATATTTATATCTACTAAAAATATTACAATAAAATTTGGGGATACAATTTCATTTAAATATATATATATATATATATATATATATATATATATGTATCTTCTAATTTTTTATATATAACTACTATTTTTTGGGGGTGGGGGTACGGCTTGTTACAAGGTGGCTCTGCCACTGCGACCAACACTACCTTCTCGAGTATGGCGGAGTTCGACAACAATGATGATGGGTTGCAGTAAGCAGCTAAGTGTAGACGAAATGGGAGAGGGGGGGCCATTTCCGGCAACGGCGAACTCTCCATACCAGCGTCGTACGCCATCCAATCAATCTACGACTGGAGTTATTTATTAGAGAAGAAGTAATATAGATGAAAGCAATTTTTGCGTTCAAATTTGCTACACCTGTTCTTCATCCCTAGAAGAAAAGGAAGTGGGAAGAGAGAGAGAAGAAAAGAGAGAGGGGAGAAGAGATATGTTGTACATTTCAAATTAATAAAATTAAAAATAATTAAAAAATTATTAATTGAAGGATATTTTAGTAAAATTGGCTAAAATAAGTAGTTTTAAAAATGAATATAAGGGTATTATAATAATTCTGGCTAAAAAAATAATATTTAAAAGTTACTGACTAAAATAAGTTTTAAAAAAATTTGAGTGGCTAGTTTGATCCATTCCCACTTAATAACAACTACTCAGTAAGAATGAATTACAAATATTTAATATATGATCTATAATCTCTACTTGGCTTCGCATATTATGTTTCTGATTGCAACTTACTATCTACCCCTATATGATATGTACACTCATATACTTAATCATTTGCAACCATAGTTCCCATGCCACCAGATGAAGTTCTAAGGAAAGGGAGTGGCACTCTATGTAAAATGTTTATTGTCCAGGTAAATAATTGAAGCCCTATACATTATGCTCTTATGTTACATATAATAATAATAGTATAATCTAGAAGAAGTAACAAAAGAATTTGTATAACAATCATATTACTTCAACTAAATGATTCAGTAGGAATATATCCCTTCAAGTATCTTAATATCAAGATTTTGAATCAATGGAATTTGTTGGAATAAATCTCGATTGAGCAAGTGAAATATACATATCTTCACATCTTTTCCAAAAATTAACAGAGCCATCTCACAAATACTATTACCCCTCAATAATTTGTAGTCTAACTCAAATGAAATGAAAAATATATATAATCTCTCTATCTCTCTCAAATTCTACCACAAAACCAAATATCTCATGCTTTAACACATGCACATATAAAGCAGAAATTGAACATATAAAACCAAATAGAAAAGGGCACTCATAAATTCATATTAAAATCCAAACCATATCAAGATAAAAGGACCAGAGAAACTTACAACTCAATATGCATGGTAATTGATCATGATAATTCTAGCCAAAGAACACCACAATCGAAAAAATAAATAAAACCACTAACACGAAGGACAAGATGAATGCTTCTTCCTTTGAACACCGTCGCCGACCAAGTAGGGGATTAAGATAAGTGAGTGATTAAAATTTTGGATTAGTGATATTATCTTCAGATGGGGAGCAAATCGGAAAATATCTATTTGTGTTATTTTTGAGTTTAATCATCACCGATGGAGGTAGAAATCAAATTGCAGACCTTCAATTCGCCGTCTTCAATTCTTGGGTTTGTTCATCGGGTGGGGGAGTGATGCAGGTGGAAGCTATAACTCGAACAAGAATACACAAATACAATTCAAGAACTCGAAGAACTCAAACTTGTATTGAATAAAATGAGTAATCTCCAAAACTCATCAAAATTCAACCCCTACAATATTAAACATAATCACATATTTATACTATTAAAAATCTAATAAAAATAAGACTCCTACCTTAATTAAACAATCTAGATAAAATGTAATTAATTAAAACATATAAATATGTAATTAACCTATAGAAATCAATAAAATTTTAATAAATATATAAATATATTTATCTCCATCATTCTCCTCAGGTTGAACAGGATTCGACCTCGAATTCGACATAAGCACATCAGGCAAAAACGGGCCGGTGGTGGCTCTCGGTGGAACATCGATAGAAACTACAACATCCCACTAACGTGAAACAAAGCTTCAAAATAATAGTAATAGCCATGATATCTTTAGACATCGCAAACTTTGCATCAAATAATGTAGAGTGGACAGACATCCCAAACATCACATGATGAAGTTCGAAGGTCGAGTCGAAATCACCTAGGCTACAAGTTGTGGTTGCATCACTAGGACTGGGATATCCTCATCATACATCGGAAGAGATGAATATACCATATCATTAACAACAAGATCGTATGGATCTTCGCCATACATCGGAAGAGAGAAATATTCAGCATTCTCGATATCAAGATTAGATGGCTCGTCGTCATACATTAGAAGAGAAAAGTATTTATCATTCAAGATATGGAGATCAGATGGATCTTCATCATATACCGGAATAGATAAATATCCCCCATCCTCGGCATCTAGATCAGAGGGATCTTCATCATACACTGGAAGAGAGAAATATCCTTCATTGTCGTCATCAACATCGTCGTCAAAGAAAACATCATTATTGACATCAAAAATTTGATCGGTAATCGCGTTGACCTGCACCTGCACGTGACTCAACTGTTGTGCCAACAAATCGATCTGTTGGCGGATCTGAGCGTTGTTATTTGGAGTTCGCGGATCCTGTCTGGACGACATGGTTCATGGAGCGTAAACTGGTCTTTGAATACCAACTGATGAAGGTAGAAGCGTGTATCATCCATTGATTTTGAGAATACCCCGAAAAATACAAAGAACAATATCATTGATTCTCGCAAGAATACCGAATTGCACTTAAATATCATACTTTTTATAAAATTTCAACTACCTTAACAATAATCTAGACCTATCTATTTATAATATACAAGAAACTTGGAAGATAAGAAATATAAAACCTAAATTAGATAAATTTCCTAATTGATAACGTAATCTAAATAGAATAAAATATAATATAAATAAGATATCAAGATCTAATATTGATATATATCTCCATCAAGGACTGTGGAGGAGTGGGTAGTTTCATTAATAAGACTTTCTTTGAATTTTAGTAAGCAAAAATATAATTAAACTATTTTAATAATAATAATAGTAATAATAAACCTATTTTTAAGGATGAATAATAACAAAAAAAAAAAAGGAATTTGAGGGAAATAGCTACATATTTGGCAGCTTTGGGAATTATAATCGTGAAGTGGGGGAGTGGCCATTTGTATAGGTTAATTATATTTTCAATTTCTTCCAACTTTCTTTTAAATAAATTTATTTTATTTTTATTTTTATTAATGATAAAAAAACTAATTCATTTGGGAGAAATAAAATACATGATTTGGCAGCATATACAAACTACGTACATCAATAATGAGGGGACCTTATTTTTAATATGTAATTAATGATGGGATTAATTCATATCAATAGTTATGATATTAATAAGTTCCTCATTAATTATTGAATTCTTTAACTACAACTATTTTTCCCCCTCACTAAAGTTAAAAAATAATGAGGGGTTTTCAATCCTCTCATTAATTTTTCTCACTACTAGTACAATTTCTTATAGTATATATATTCATACATTTATATTTAACTCATTTAATGTATTCACATAAGGGTATATTAGATAACTCAATTTATTTATTAATCTGTGTGCATTAATCCAAAATGACAATTAATTGGAAACGAATGGAGTATTATGTCAGTAGAATTATTTTAAATACATGCAAAATATATATGTGCATTTTCCTAGTATATATTATATATAAAAATGTATTCAAATAATATACACTCATATAAAATAAAATAAACTTTAAAAAGTATGTATTACATTGGCATGTATGGAAATGGGTTAATTTGGTGAAGCTCTCCATGGGCGTTCTTCTTAAGTTAGGGCACTCAGATAAGTATAAAGTTTTGAGAGAGGACAAACTCCCCAACCACTCCGGCACAGCTGTTCCAAGTTATGGATGAAATGCATGGGATTAAATTAAAGCTATATATAAAGCTCGATCTCACTTAGTTAATGAGCTGGATTAATATATACTACTACAATTAGTTTTGCATCTTTTAAAAAATGTTGTCATTGAAGATGATCAACTGTCAATTGAGCTCTAAATTAATTAATCACGTCTTCTACACTATCCATTCTATCCAATTATGATTTATTTTAATCTTTTATTATTTGATTTTCTGAAAAATTAGGTAGCGATTAAGAGTAAATTTTTAATCACACATGTAGAGAAATATAGAGATTATAAGCTAGATATAGAGGCCGGATTTCACACTCCACAGCTATAGGCCATGTGAATCTTTATAATTTTCTGCGATTCAATGGATGATTATTTTTTCGAAAAAAAAAATATTTAAATGTAGAAAATATTTATGTACAGAAGAATAAAAAGAAATAGAATTTAAACTATTTTAATTTAGTCTCACAAAAATGAATAAAGTTTATGAATTTAGAATGATGAAAGTAAAAAAGAACACTTCCTACGCATTGGTAGACTAAGATGGATTAAATTTGCAAGTATTTAGTTTATCTAGAATCTAGATTTACGAATTCCATCACATACACACATATAGTGGAGACATTTTGTCGGGAACTATTTTTGTTTCCTTTTACATTTTTTCTTGAAAACTACTATATATAGCCAACTATTTTATAGGGTGTTTTACATTTATTAAATATAATTATTTTAATATCAGACATTTGAAAAACATTTATGTAAAAATAATAAATATTACTATAAAAATAAAATTTAATGTAAGATACAATTTATAAATTTTAATAAAATAAAATGAAATTGCACTTGCTAAAATATTTCTTGTATGTTTATTAAATTTTCAAAAGATAAATAAACTTTTGGACCGCAACAAAAGTAAATAGAAAATACAGTATAATGGGTAATTTTTATAAAATGCAACAAATAAAAATGTAGAAAATAAAGTATAATGGGTAAAAATAAATTAAAAGTCCAAGAACTGAAATTACAAAAAATAAATTTTACTATAATACACAAAAAAGAAGAAGATGTAAACTATCAATTTAGATATTTAATGATTGAAACTATAAATCAAAGGCCTAAAAATTATTTAGTTTGATTCTTATTTTATTTGTTAATTATTTATAATAATTTTTTATTAAGTTTAATAGATAGAATCGTGAAGAATTAATTTTCATTGAGAATAATACAAAATTAATTTAAAATTAAACAAGAAGCAAAATACACAGTTTAAGAGGTTTTAGATGGATAATTTCAATCATTGGTGATCTAAATTGATAAGTATTATGTTTGATTATTCAAATTGATAGTTAACCCACCTTTTGAAATGAAACATGTGTTGAATAAGTATTAATTTAACAGTAAAAAATACTATATATTATACTAAAAATTAACCTAATTTTGATGAAATTAATAATTTGACAAAATTATAGCTGAATTGAGAATTTAAAAAGAAATGAGTAAATTCTAAAAACATTGTAAATGTTTGAATTTATGTTTTTGGTTGTTAAGGCATTCTTTTTTCAAATCATGAAGCGTGACTGATATATATGGCTCAAGATTCTTGCAATATTGTAACACCCCGTCCCAAAATAAATCTATTAATTACTTAAACCGTATAAGAATCATGTGTTGATTATATGATTCTTTGAAATTATTTTAGAAAATCCCAAATATAGAGAAAATGACTCCCAAAGTTGGCTCAATTCTATTCTTAAAATCATGTTGTCCTCTAAATCTTTCTCGATCACATATCTTGGTCCTCATGACGAGATATTTCCATGAGTATTTTTCATTCGTAATCTTGCGTGTCCAAATTATTGATAGACCGTATTTTCATCACGAAAATAAAATTCTACCACTTTATGTCTAACTCCGAAAATTTTGGTTTCGTCTTTGACTAGGAGTTACAAATCTTTTCATAATCGTGTGGTCGTTAATTTCATTAAAAATGGAGTTTGTTTAATCTTCTAACCCAATTTTATTCATTCTCTATTTCAACCTAATACCATATATTAAAATACATCACAAATTGATTGCCACCACTCAACCCTACCATGCTCCAAGTGTGAACCTTACCTTGTTCCAAATGTCACCTTGCATTGCTCCAAATGTCACCATGCATGACAAGAGTGCCCCATGTGTCACAAGCTATTCCAATTAGTTGGATGCATGTCCTACACATGTCTAACATAGTTATTGGTTGAATCAAGTAGAGGTGGATGAGGAAGAGCCCAACTTTCTCCCACATTCTCTTCTTCACTAGTTTCTCTCTTTCTCACACAGCAGCAACCTTTCTTTCTCTTCTATTTTCGACCCTCAAACCTTAACCAACAATTATGAAATTTTACAGAGAGATTCCCACTTTGATGTAGATGATGTTAGTCGAAGGAATCATCCAATTTGGTTCTCATATGGTCGAGAACGAAGGCAAACATTGCAGTGGTCGCTGTTTTCCGCCAAGCTGCAGCAACGATTGTATTTTGTATATTTCGACCCTCAAATCTCCACCAACATAGCTGAAATTTTGATATGTTTTTCCTCTCTTCACGTAGTTGATGTTAGCTACTGGAATCGCTCGATTTGGTGCACAGAAAGTCAGAAACGAAGACATGAAAAATTGGGGTTTCTAGCTGTAAGTTTTATCATTAGTGTAGCAGTCTTATTTTATCATTTTCATCCCTTAAATCTCATCCATAAATTCTAAAATTTTATTATATTTTTCCTCTAATTATGAAGTTGATTTTGGGCTCAAGAATTTCTCAATTCGGATCTCTGAATCTCCTAAACGAAGCTTGACTATTTTCTTGGTGGTTTAATTTTTGTAACTCACCAAACCCATTTACGATATCTTTTTCCCATAGATCCAGCCATTATATTTCTATGAGATCTACATCATTATAAACTTCACTCTTCAAGGTTTCCAGAATAGGTCTCGGATCGTCGATGTCATATCATTTGGTCTATCAAAGATACGTCGCAAATCGACATGTCAAATCTGCCGTAAAAATTATCTTGTTGCGAGTGCAACTTCGAAGGCTATTTCTCGTCAATTTCTCCATCCTCTTGACTTGATTTTTGGACTGCACAATCTTTTCATATCAATCTTTCTAGAAATATTTTCCAATCCATGATCTGATATTATTTGTTCTTCCGAAATCGAGTCGTAAGTTTCCCGAAAACCAACTTGTTTCCGGCATATTATGTCTTATGTTAATAATGCTGAATTTCATGCTCATTTACAGTCGTTATATATAATAAAATCAAAATCCGTTTGCTGCATTGAAATCTTTGTTTACTCTAGTATCAAAAATTATATTTTTGAGTGAAAATCCGTTGAGTATCGAGCTCGTTTGAGCCTTAAACTTTTTGATGAAAAATCTGTTCCGGGAACAGTAAACAGTACCTTTCCGTCCGATTACAGGCCAGGGTGATCGGAATTTATCTCCGACTCCTTCTGACCAATTGTAGGTCTCATTGTGACGGACGCGTGGCCGCTGACCATGTCTCAATCCGATTTTAATTGAATTTCCTATGATTTTTTGAAGTTGTTGCCCTGTTTTAAGTTGTTCCATTTTAAGTTGAATTTGTTTCAAGTTGATTGAAGAGTATCGTAAGAACCTATTATCGATTCGTGTTGGATTTAAAACCCGAGTAATTCGCATTCCTAGTTGAAGTAAAATTAATAAGGCTCCAACTAAATTAAAGCGAATATTAGATTATTTTCGGAAGTAGTTACTGATCCTAAAGCAAGATTGATCCTTGTAGGACTTTCTTGACTTACAAAGAAGGTGAATGGTTGAATCTCGAAATGGTTAGAGCAGCTTAGCCCTAGGAGAACCCGAGAAAGAACCCCGGACCGTTGCTCCGTCTCCAGTACCGTGTTCGAGTGTTGGATCCTTGTTAGGACTCCTGTATGTATAAGGTGGGCTATACTATCTTTGCAAATTGTAAAAAGAGGAGACGTGGCAATTCTCAAGATTGCGTCTGCTGACAACCTTGCTGATCCTTTCGCCAAGACTCTGCCTGCAAAAGTGTTTGAGAGGCATATTCATAATTTTGGATTAAGAGACATGTCCCATATGCTTTAGGGCAAGTGGGAGATTGTTGGGGATTGTGCCCTTAAAGCAATTGTGAATTGTTTTTATCTTATTTATAAAAGCGACATTTATTTTCGAACTAATATTCTTCTTGTATGCATTTATTTTATATCACAGAAAATCCCTAGTTTATTTGATGTTACCATAATCTTAGTATATAAGTGTTATATACAAGAGGATTAAGATTATGAAAAATAAACTAAAAATGAAGTCCGTGACGAATTTAATTAAAGTATGAGATCTTTAATTAAAATGTCACTAATGCAGCCCAATGACATTATGAATGTGACTGTTTTATCCAAACCGTTGATGTGGTGACATCCAGTTGGGTGCATTTATATATGATATGATCATATAGGACTTGAACTAATTTAATTTAATTATTCCTTCAAACTCCGTTAAAGAAAAGGAATATTAAATTAAATCACAAGATGATCATATATGAATAATCTTAATCCTGAGTGATTATAGACTCCTGTTTATTTGAATGTGATTCTTAATCTGCTCGTTAAAGATTGTTTGCCAACATTCTGTAAACTTGCATTTTAGATTCACGTTTGAATTAAATAGCTGGGAATGTAATTTATAGATATGAAATCCATTCCTTCTTTTGAGAAGTAGAAAGATAATTCTCTCATTTGTTAATTCTGGAACTGAGTGATTTGAGATCTCTAATTTATAAATTGTTTATAAATTAATAGCTTATTAGTGAATTAATGGTAAATGAGGAAAAAGAAATAATTAAAGAGGTTAACGGATATTACCTGTCTTCAATTATGAATTATCTATGGAGGATTAATTCATATGAAATGATTAAATCAATGGACTGCTCAAATTCGTAGAGTAAATATATTCTATAATTAAAGAGAGTGCAATTCCGAATTTTTAGTGGAATAATATCGGAATTAATAAGTTGAATAAATCAATTAAAGAGTTTAATTATTTATTCGATTTATTGGAACTCTTGATTATAGGTCCATAGTCCCCGATTCACCTTCCTATATTATTGACGGGTTCATAATAATATTTAAGTTCCTAAAGTGTTATGAAAAATAAGTTTTCATAAAGTTTGGATTTATGTGTAAATATTAGTTAATTCCGGGAATATATGATATTCCACATTATGACTGTGTTAGGAATTAAATAAATATAAGATATTTATATTATTTACATATTAGTGATAATTAATAATTATATGAGATAATTATTAATTTGTTTCCTTATCTACACGATTCTGAATCTGTTTAAAATAGAAAACTGATATGTATTGGGATTTGACCTAATTCTGATTATAAATATAAGATATGATAGAAGAGCTGAAGAGATAACAAAAATTCTCACGCCGTTCTTGAGAATCACGTGAGACGTGAGACTTGAATATTAATTCTATATGCTTACAATTAATTCCTGAGAGACGTGAATTAGGAAAAGAGATTAAGAAAGAAATTGATTTTTGGAAAATCAATTCACGCCAATCTCATCTCGGCCAAATCAAATAGTTTGATTTTTAATTCAATTCTTTTCTCTTGTCGTTCATATATTAAATTCAGCTTAATATCCTCCCAATACTATAGTCCAATTTTACGATTTCATGTGTTGAAATAATCGTAGAAAAATTAAGTTAGGAACTTAATAGATTTATTCCGGTGCCCACTCACTACCGTTCAAAGGAAGGATCGAATCAGAAGATCGTGGTGTTTACGAGCTTCAAGATTCAAAGGTTGATCGAAGAAGACGAAGGAGTTTTAAGAAAAAGGTATTTTCTTTATCTCTTCTTTAGCTTTAAATAAATTTAATTCGCATGGATATTATATTTTTATATCACGATCTATTGTCTGATTTATACCGCTTCCGCTCCAGTTCGATTTGATCGAAAAGACGGATTTTATTCGACCCGAAATCATTTCGGACCGGTTTAATTTCCAACAAATGGTATCAGAGAACATGGTTGTTTTGATATAAGAATATGATTCCATGGAATTAAATTTATTTAGGAGAGGGCTATAGGATTTGATCTTATTTTTGTGATGAATGGATGCATGGATGTTTTTAGATTGATGCCTTAAATTGGTTTTTGATAGGATCATGATGTACACCCTAAATTTAAAGGGTATAGAAGTTGTAATTTTATATAGTTTGGTTTTCCCTCCCCAATTACCCCGCTATGTAATTTACTTTTTCTGTTTAGATTTAGGGGTGTAATTTAAGGCATCGATCCAATTCATCTTTTATAATTTCTTGCAAATTATTTTATGTATATGTGATATATGTGCCATGCATTATTATGTCATTCATGAAACCCACTCCGAGCATGTTCATAATTTTAAAGAGTTTAATATTATGATTGATCTATAAGATAGATATAATCTATGAGATAGATTATTATTTTATTTTTTTGTGATGGATGATTTAAATCTGATTTTTATGAAAAATTAGATTTTATATTAAAAAAAATGAAAATAAAATAAAAATACCGGTTTGGTCCATCGGGGGCAGCAATCGAATTGTTCGAATTTTAAGATGGACTAATTCTGTATTTTTCTTGTGTTTATTTTTGTTCTTTTTGGATCATCCTAATTCCTTAATTATTTTGATAATTTAAGGATTTGATTAAATATTTAATTTTTGTTGTCTAAAAGTTAGATTGTTGAAAATTAATTTTAATCAAATAATCAATAAGATTGGTTTTTATTAAAACATATGATGTTTTATAACTTAAAAGTTTATGAAACTTTTATTATAAAATTTTGGTTAGATAATTTATTTTAATCTAATTGTTAGATTGAAATGTAATTATTTTTAATCAAGTAAACAAATAAGATTGTATTTTGTTAAAACTTTTGATGTTTTATAACTTAAAAGTTTTTTGAAACTTTTATTATAAAATAATGAGTGGGAGAAGGTTTTATGACAATAATACCTATAGTCTCCACTATTGATAAAAGCAAGGTGAGATTTTAGTGACGCCTCGTGACGACTAGCTTTCGTCCCCCTACGGAAGGCTTTCACTAAAAATCAATAATCAAGGCTTTGTCTCCGAAAGGATAAGTTTTTGAAATTTAATTCTTAATCTTCCTACCCTACGGCGGCGATTATGAATTAGTTTTAAAAAACTGAAATAGTGGGTCACACTCATAAAATATTAATAAATTGTTTGTTAATATTTTTGACTGAAATAAAAGGTGATTAATAAATAAATGAAGATATGAGATGTCTTGATTATTTATTTTATTAATGGAGATTGTTTCTATTTAATTATCTTTTGATTTGACCTACCCTACGACGGCATATCAATTGTGAGATTAAATTACCTTGGAATTGATAGGATAAATTGTTATTGCATCATGCATCACATTTATGATTCCTAAAGTACATGTTATGTGATGTTTGTTCTTAAATTTATGTCGCTTTATTTATTTTTCAGCAATATGTCTAGACCAATGCTTGCACTGCTTCATGAAAAATTATCTGGTGACAACTTTGTCAAGTGGAAAAGTAACATTAATATTGCACTCGCATGTGAGAACCTAAAATTTGTTTTGACTTAGAATGTTCCGCCTGAACCCCCTGCAAACGCCGCTCGTAATGTACGAGATAATTATGAAAGATGGGTTATGGCAAACAATAAGGCTCGTGCCTATATGCTTGCCGGTATGAATGATGTGCTTAAACTAAAACATGAGAATACAGAGACTGCATGTGGTATAATGGAGTCTCTGAATGAGATGTTTGGTCAACTTTCTACTCAATCAAAGCATGAGGCTATTAAGATGGCCATGAATGCTAAGATGAAGAAGGGACAGACAGTGGGAGAACATGTTTTGAACATGATCAACTACTTCACTGAAGCCGAAACCCATGGTGCAACAATTGATGATGGCACCCAAGTGAGTATGATTTTGGAATCACTCTCACCTGCTTTCCTGCAATTCAAAAGCAACTATGTGATGAATAAGTTGAGTTATACATTAACTCAGTTGCTGAATGAATTACAAACTTTTGAGGCCATTTCAATTGGAAAGGTCAAAGAAGGGGAGGCAAATGTTGCTGAGAATAAACAATCTTCTTCTAAGAAGAGAAAATGCAAGAGTCAAGGTGGACAATCAAAACAAAAGAAAAGGAAAGTTTCTTATGAAAAGAAGAACAGTTCTTTAAAGAAACCAAAGGGAAAATGTTTCCATTGCAGTGAGGATGGACATTGGAAAAGAAATTGTCCCAAGTACCTTGCTCAGTTAAAGGAGAAAAAGAAAGGTAAATTTGATTTACTTGTTCTTGAATCTTGTTTAGTGGCTAAAGATTCTTCTACTTGGGTAGTTGACTCGGGCGCTACTAATCACGTTTGTTCTTCTTTGCAGATGCTTAACTCTTATGAAGAGCTAGGAGATGGTTCTTTCACTATGCGAGTAGGCAATGGTGCAGTCATTTCGGCAAGAGCAGTGGGAGTCGTTAAACTTAATTTCGTAGATAGGAATCTGGTTTTGAACAATGTTTATTATATTCCTAGTTTTCGTAGAAATTTGATTTCTGTTTCAAAGTTGCATGAACAATTGTTTTCCCTTTTTTTTAGTAATAATGAGATTATTATTTCCAAGAATGGACGTAATATTTGTAATGCAAAAGTTGAAAACGGACTCTATTTAATTATGCCAAACGAACAACCACTGCTAAATGCCAAAATGTTTAGAGTAGAACATCCTAAAAGGCAAAAGGTTTTTCATGATAATGATACATATCTTTGGCATCTAAGATTAGGTCATATTTCATTAGATAGGATAAATAGGCTAGTAAAGGATGGTCCTTTAAGAGAGCTAAATGTTAGCACTCTCCCTATTTGTGAATCCTGTCTAGAAGGAAAAATAACTAAGAGAGCTTTCACGACAAAGGGATCTAGAGCCAAAGAACCACTTGAGCTTGTACATAGTGATATTTGTGGTCCTTTATCCACACAAGCTAGAGGTGGTTTTGAGTACTTCGTCACTTTTATTGATGATTACTCTAGATATGGATATCTTTATCTTATGCATAGGAAATCCGAAACTTTTGACAAGTTTAAGGAATTCCATGCAGAAGCTGAAAAGAAGCTAGGTAAATCTTTGAAGTGTCTTCGATCTGATCGAGGAAGCGAGTATATTGATACCGAGTTCAAAGATTATTTGATAGAGCATGGTATTTTACACCAACTCACAACACCTGGCACCCCTCAGCAAAATGGTGTTGCTGAAAGGAGAAACTGGACTTTGCTTGATATGGTTAGATCCATGATGAGCTACTCCACACTGCTCGATATGTTCTGGGGATATGAGTTGCAAACAACGGTATGTATTTTGAATGTAGTTCCGTCTAAGTCAATCCTAAAGACACCTCTAGAGTTGTGGAAAGGAAGTAAACCTAGTTTACGCCATTTTCGCATATGGGGGTGTCCAGCACATGTCCTTAAAGGAAAGACTGGAAAATTACATCCACGATCAGAAGTGTGTCTGTTCATAGGATATCCCACAGGAATAAAAGGAGGTTTGTTTTATGATCCACAAGAAAAGAAAGTAATAGTTTCGACTAATGCTATCTTTCTTGAAAATGATTATATACAAAACTTTCAACCTCATAGTAAAGTTATACTCGAGGAGTTACTTAATGATAAGATCAAACCACAGTCCACGAAAGTTGTTGGTGAAACCACTAATGATACCACTGAACCAAATCAGAATATCATGGCACCTAGACGCAGTGGGAGGGTGATTGTTCCACCAATCTGCTATCGTCAAGATGAAGAGGCAAATGTTGCCATTTCTGATGGAGTCGATGATGATCCATTGACATTTAAATATGAGATGGAAGATTCTGATAAAGAGAGATGGCTTGAGGCTATGAACCAAGAAATGGAGTCTATGTATTCTAATTCTGTCTGGGCTCTTGTAGATCTACCTGAAGGTGTCAAACCAATAGGGTGCAAATAGATCTATAAGAGAAAGAGAGGTGTGGATAGGAAAGTAGAGACTTTCAAAGCAAGACTTGTGGCTAAGGGTTATACCCAAAAGGAAGGAGTCGACTATGAGGAGACTTTCTCTCCTGTAGCCATGCTTAAATCCATTCGTATACTTCTTTCAATCGCTGCATGTCTTGACTATGAGATATGGCGGATGGATGTCAAGACGGCCTTTTTGAATGGCTATCAAGATGAATATATCTACATGCAGCAACCAGAGGGTTTTGTAGCTGAAGGGCAAGAGCAGAAAGTCTGAAAATTGCTTAGATCCATTTATGGACTAAAGTAAGCCTCTCGGTCTTGGAACCATAGATTTGATGAGACCGTTAAATCATATGGTTTTGACCAAAACATTGATGAACCTTGTGTCTACAAGAGAATCAAGGATGGTAAAGTGACATTTTTAGTGTTTTATGTGGATGATATTCTACTCATTGGGAATGATGTGGAAACGTTATCTGCAATTAAAGATTGGCTGGCCAAGCAATTCCAAATGAAAGATTTGGGAGAAGCGAATTATATTCTTGGAATTCGAATTGTTCGAGATCACAAGAATAAATTATTGGCACTATCTCAAGCATCTTATATTGATAAGATGATGTTACGTTATAGAATGCAAGATTCCAAAAAGGTTTACCTACCAACCCGACATGGAGTCGTTCTCTCCAAGGAACAGTGTCCTAAGACGCCTGAAGAGGAAGAGAACATGAGACACATACCTTACGCCTCTACAGTAGGCAATCTAATATATGTCATGTTGTGTACTAGGCCCGACATTTGTTATGCGGTGGGTATAGTCAGTCATTTTCAATCAAATCCATGAATTGATCATTGGATAGCAGTGAAAAATATTCTCAAGTATCTTCGGAGAACGAGAAACTATATGCTTATCTATTCGGGTGATGACCTTCAAATAGATGGATACACTAATTCTGATTTTCAATCAGACAAGGATAATCGAAAGTCGATATCCGGGTCAGTGTTTACTCTTGGTGGCAGTGCCATAGTCTGGAGAAGTATCAAGCAATCCAATACTACAGACTCCACTATGGAGGCTGAATATATAGCAGCTTCTGAAGCAGTATGGCTAAAGAAGTTCCTTACTGATTTTGAAGTTGTTCCAAATTTGAATAGACCAATCACCTTATATTGTGACAATAGTGGTGCAGTGGCCAATTCAAAGGAACCTCGAAGTCACAAGAGGTCAAAGCATATAGAGAGGAAGTATCATCTGATCCGAGAGATAGTACAAAGATGAGACGTGGCAATTCTCAAGATTGCGTCTGCTGACAACCTTGCTGATCATTTCACCAAGACTCTACCTGCAAAAGTGTTTGAGAGGCATATTCATAATTTTGGATTAAGAGACATGTCCCATATGCTTTAGGGCAAGTGGGAGATTGTTGGGGATTGTGCCCTTAAAGCAATTGTGAATTGTTTTTATCTTATTTATAAAAGCGACATTTATTTTCAAACTAATATGCTTCTTGTATGCATTTATTTTACATCACAGAAAATCCCTAGTTTATTTGATGTTACCATAATCTTAGTATATAAGTGTTATATACAAGTGGATTAAGATTATGAAAAATAAACTAAAAATGAAGTCCGTGATGAATTTAATTAAAGTATGAGATCTTTAATTAAAATGTCACTAATGCAGCCCGATGACATTATGAATGTGACCATTTTATCCAAACCGTTGATGTGGAGACATCCAGTTGGGTGCATTTATATATGATATGATTATATAGGACTTGGACTGATTTAATTTAATTATTCCTTCAAATTCCGTTAAAGAAAAGGAATATTAAATTAAATCACAAGATGATCATATATGAATAATCTTAATCCTGAGTGATTATAGACTCCTGTTTATTTGAATATGATTCTTAATCTGCTCGTTAAAGATTGTTTGCCAACATTCTGTAAACTTGCATTTTAGATTTACGTTTGAATTAAATAGCTGAGAATGTAATTTATAGATATGGAATTCATTCCTTCTTTTGAGAAGTATAAAGATAATTCTCACATTTGTTAATTCTGGAACTGAGTGATTTGAGATCTCTAATTTATAAATTGTTTATAAATTAATAGCTCACTAGTGAATTAATGGTAAATGAGGAAAAAGAAATAATTAAAGAGGTTAACGGATATTACCTGTCTTCAATTATGAATTATCTATGGAGGATTAATTCATATGAAATGATTAAATCAATGGACTGCTCAAATTCATAGAGTAAATATGTTCTATAATTAAAGAGAGTACAATTCCGAATTTTTAGTGGAATAATATCGAAATTAATAAGTTAAATAAATCAATTAAAGAGTTTAATTATTTATTCGATTTATTGGAGCTCTTGATTATATCAATAATGAAATGTGATTGTGGCAAGAATCCAGCAAGCCATAGCACATTTCGGATCCCGAAATCTACAGAGCCCAAAATCCGTATATTAAAGTGTAATTAACTGAAAAATACAATTAATGGTATAATGATCGATATTTGACGTGCATTAACACAACAGAATACCGATGTCACACCGTCTTCTTCAAGCATAGCGTCCCAACCGAAATAGATGGCACAATGGACTTAATTATATATCAAACAAAAAAAAATTCCTAATGCTGAACTAAAGAATTTGTTTATCCATTTCTATAAATATGTACCTTCTGATTAACTTTCACCTTCAGATGAAGATCATTGTGCCAACAATCAAGCAAATGAAGCAACCTCATCCAAACAATACAGTGGTAAGAGTGTGTGGCTGGTAGACAACTATCTTAGTGATGATAGTGCCAGTGGATCGACACAAAATTAGGCGAAAACAACGAGCATTGCAGTCAGCCATAGATCTAAAACTCTATGAGCATTTTAGGTGTGACAACGACAACCTGAGCTATCTCAGAACGATTTGTGGTTTGAGTTACCTTCTTGTCTCTTGGAAGGATTGACTCTTTGATCTATACGAAGAAGCGAGTTCCCGTTGAAGCAGTGTCGGACAGTTACACGGTGAGTTTTCGCCTCGGTGGAACAACTGCCTCTTACCATCACCAACAAGATAAGCTCCTTGTCTCTGGTGTCTTCAGACCACCATGTTTGTGGAACTGATCCCTCCACCAAATCCTCCAACTTGTGATACTCCTCGTGATGCACCAGCACATCCGCGACTTGATCCGGTCTGATCATGCCGGCTGCTGGCGTCACCTGTAAATCAAGGGCGGGTTGTAAGTGAGCTAAACTAAATCGCAAGCTACTCAAAAAAGGCACAAGCTATTAGGCTCGGGAGCCAATTCGGGAGCAATTTGTCCACGATTATACAAATAGTTAACTCAAATTTGATACTTACATAATCTTTGTTACTTAAAATACATAGATGAGATTATACATTCTAGATTTTACATAAATATTGCACATTGAGTAATTACAAAATAAATGAAATCTAAATTTAGCATATATTTCTGAAGTTTCTTTAGGCTTAGTATGGTCAATTAAACTCATCTAGGATAGCGAGTCAATTTTGAGCTTGTCAATACTCGACTAGACTCATTTACACCCCTAGGAAATAAGAATAGGTAATTACCTCGAGCCAACGCGGAAAACCTAGGCAGCCTCGTAGGCGGTACTCGGGTGTTGCTACATCATCCTTGATGGTGCATAGGCCTTCACATGCAATTCGGTAAAAGACATACTCTTCACCACTTCGATTGGTGATTTTCAAGTTGAACGTGTCTTGGTTTTGAAGCTCTATGCTATTGGTGCTAACAGTTGTTTCCGGCACAAAACGCAGTGCATCGATGCTGGATCTGATTTCCTCGTTGGATTTAAGGATTTTCCCAAACTCCTGTCTCCGAACTGATTTATCAACATGAGCAATATCAAGGTTTAGCTTGCAACGAACGGGCTTGTGATCGCTTTCAACCACGTCCATACAAGCTTCATACCTTCAATGCAGATAAAAGAATACAAGGATTACTACAAATAAGCAAGGCAAGGCAAGACGAGTCGTGTGAAACACGAGTTAAGAACACGAAGGCCTACTGTGATATGGAGGCGATCACAGGGCAATCTAAGCTGCATTCTTTCGTTGGACCTGCTCTGTTATCTCGATACAGAACTCTGTCACACCAAGCTGGGATTCGTTTCTTCTCACCCGAGTCATAACCTAAAACATACACGATTAAGTTATTACATCCTTACAAGAAACAATGAGTAGCACAAGCTGTGGACGTTGATGGCATTGTATTAGTACCTCCTAAACCCGATTTTCCCTTTTCAAACTTGTAAGTGGGAGGAAATCTGATGAGTGCCTCGCGCATTCCTTGGAAAACTTTACCGACTTTCATTTCTGCTCTAAGCTGATCTTTCTCACGAAGCCAATCAAAGCTTCTCTGAGAAACTAAGTCCCTTGCCTCGTCATAAGTAATGCCAAATAGACGATAATTGAAATCGCCATTAAAGACGATCATATCAGCTTCAGCAAGATCAGGCCTTATTTCTTCAGGATTAGATGTAGCCTGTTAGCAAAAATTGGAGAAAAAAATTCACTTATACCAGAACTTGGATCAAGGAAATAACAAAATTCTACTTGAATTGAGCTATGCTTACATTTGAGCCACGGAGCATTTGATTAGCCGATGAAACACCAGCTGCAAAAATGAGGAGCCACGGCAAGCCAAACGAATAAAGCAGCCAAAATAAATATATGGAGAAGAGAAGAGAGCAAGACAAGTAGAGGCATCGCAGCATACCAGCAGCGTTGCTAAAGAAGTTTGTTGACCGAGTGAAGGTCATTGTTCGATATATATGATCAAAATCAGCATTCCGTTTGTTTACTGCTTCTAAATGTGCAGCAAAATGACAATTTACAAAACAGATGATCCGATCATACACTCTCAACCTCAAACCTACACCTCCCTGCAAGGGTATTTAAGATGCCATTCGTTTAAACTAGAACATCCATTTAAAGACGGCGTAAAAGCAAGATGCGGATTTCTAGCTCTAAAAGCAAACTAAGCATTGCTTGTGAACTACTTACCTTATTTCCAATTGCACGACCTAAACCACATGCCACAGCAGCTACATCCAAGTCCCCGACATGGGGCCGAAGGGGTTTTCTTACCCTGAAAGGAAGGACGACAACAACCTATAAGAATTACGAGATAGAAGCTCATTCAATAACATTCAGGAAAAAACAGGAATTCAATGACATTGGAAAACTTCTCATCATGTTTTAGTACCAAAATTCGAGGAAAAATTGTACCAAATGGCTATCAGCAAGGCAGCCAGCTGCCTGGACCCTATTCGTTCGAAGACAGATTTTTCATCCAAAACTTTGCCAATATGATCCTGCCACCATAGCCCCACAGAACTTCCTTCTAGTCCTACCTAAAACATACAGTAGCCATTAGAAAATACGAAAACTGCACACTCAATGATAGGGTTGAGAAACTTGAAAGTAGTAGTTGTTGATCTAAATAGTCCAAATCAGATATTTGATCACACACAATGATCTATGATAGTATTTGTAGTCAGAATATAATTCAGTATACCAATAATAAATTGATTATGGGCTTACCGTTTCTCTTGCTGCTGACATAGCTAGGAAACCTGCACCCATTTCCACCTCTTGTAACCCAACAACTACAATATCAATATCTGAAACTGCAGAACCTAACCACGCCTTAAGAGCAGTTTGAGATGCTCGTCCTTGACCAACATTCCACGAGCCAACTAAAATACTCACTTTCTCCCGCTTTGTATACATGTCTGCTCTTTCGCATAATTCTTGCCTCAATGTGTTATCTATGGCTGCAGGTGACGATATGTTCCACGCTCGTATACCACCATGGGTGGCTAAGCTTAAAAGACATCCATTGCCAATGACTAATTTTATAACGGGCTCGTTGTGGGCAATCCAACCGGCAACTAGGTTTCCTTCAAGGTCTAGTACCTGGATGTTGCCAGCTGCATAGCCAACCCATATTCTTGAACCATGAGCACAAATGCTCTGGATGCTAGAGGGGTGGCGAGTGAAATCCTGCAATCGATTCCCATTCCCATCCCATTGGATTAATAATCCATTCGAACATCCTGTCCAGATTACACCATCAGCAGCAAGAACCATTGCTTCAGTTTTTTTTGTATCTTCGACTAAAGCTCCTGCTCCCTTTGCAACTCTGCGAACAGCATCTGCAGCACCTATCAAAGCATTACGTGACCTCTGCAGAAAGCCTTGCGGTTTGTCCTTTTTGGCCTTGGAGACGAACTTAACGTTCATCTCATCTTCAACTGCCTGTTCTTGAGATGATGGCATCTCAAACCGATTTTCAATCTGACCCTCTATGTTGAATACTTTCAGAAGTTCTCTTGTGCGAGCATTCCTATTGTTTTTTTTAGCATTACCAACAATCAGATTTTATTTATACCAATAATTTTTTGTCCATTTTCAAGGATAGCAGAGTCCAAAGCGTATGTGTAAGGCAACGTACCATAGTGAAAAGGATTGAGATCCAGCAGCCCAAACTTTGGCTCTAACATTGTCAGATAACAAATATTTTACATCCGAAGAGGAAATATTGCATACACCATTAACTGTAACTTGAGCTCTCAAGTCAATAACTGATCTTTCCACCAACAAAGCAGCCATTCGTCTTTCCTCTGATGAAAGAGCTAGAGATTTTTCAATAGATTCCCATGGCCAGAGCCTCATAGCACCACCCTCTGAACCCGTCCATATATCACCTGGATCCAAGCAAAAAAATTATAAGAAAGAAAAATAAGAGATTGAATTGTAACTTGTAAGACCATGAAGATACTCAAGAGCATATTTATGGTTTCATAATGCTCATGAACAATTGACTTCTAGCTTGAAATAATTTAATCATAGTCACATTCTTAGATGAACACAACATCAGAAGGAATTCTCTAGTACAGTGATGCAAAAGAAACGTCTGCATCACGTTGCAACTGTTGTTGCACAAGACAATAATTCTATTGCTATTCCATATACTACACATTCAATGGTACAATAAGCATCATTCACATTTCACAAATATCAAAAAACTTTGTTTGCCATAGGGAAGACAAAACATTACCATAAAAAGAAACCGTCATGGAAAGAACTGGATTTCGATGTGCTTGCCAAGAGAAGCCTTCCTTGAAAGCGCTGCCATCGGTGAATTGCTGCTCCATCTTCCATGATCGAATCTTACCATCCTTGTGTCCACTCCAAACCAACTTACTCCCTTCATCAACTAGCAAACACAGCGTCTGTGAGGTGCTTGCTGATTCGTGAAATGGAGCTGTCTCGTCGTCTCCTCTCTGTAGCCTCCGCCCCATAATAGGCCCTGCCTCGATTGCCTCTGAATATTTAAACACTCTTACACCCGATTCTTGCCCGGCCCACAGTTGTGTATCTGCGCTGGCAATTGTCTTTATGAATTTTCCGCCCTGTGGAAATCCAAAAATGTCTTGATTCTCTTACATTTCCTAGACTTATTAAGCAAAGTACACACTGTCTAATTACACGAATTATTGCTCTAACATAGAAAATGTTGGAACAAAAGGACCTGAAATGGTTCTACCATTTTCAGTTTTCTTATCCAATTTCGATTTGTTTAATGAGACACTGACATTATTTCAGAACAACAGCATTTCAGAACAACAGTAAGACACTGCAGCTCAGCCTAAGTAAAACAAGCACATTGCCAGAGTAAGACATTAGCACACACACACTTATCTTGAACCTTTTCCACATCACATTAATTTTATAAGCTATGAATGCAAACATATGAACTAGTAAATAGTAAGCATACTTGAAGAACGACGATGATAAGGCAACAGCATTAGCAATGTGCCTAATGCAGAAAGAAGAGGACCAAGAAGAGGCAAGAACGCCTATGAGATTGTAAATTGTGTATAATCTATGCTACACCAGTTGGATCAGACTACAGCCCGGCTTCCATTTTCACAAAATCAAACACAATATATATGCAATACACGCAAATGAAAGTATAACAAGCACATCTGCATAGTAAGAACATTACACCTAAGACATTGACACAATGACACAAACAAACACATTTCCTTCAACGTTTTCCACACCACATTAATTCTATGTTACGAATGCAAACAAACGAACTAGTAAATAACTAAGCATACTTCAAGAACGACGAAGATGAGGAAACAACATAGGCAATGTGTCTAAAGTACAAAGATTAGGACCAAGCAGAGGCAAGAACGCAAATTAGATTTTAAAAATGAGTATAATCTATGCTACACTTGCTGGATATCTATCTATCTATCTATCTATATATGTGTGTGTGTAGATATGTATATGTAGACTACACACAATGTAATCCACTAGGTGTAGGAATCAATGAAACCGCCAAAACAGATTCAAAAACTCCAAAATCCTACCTGAGTTTCTCTCAAAGGGTGAGGTCTAATCTCGAGACACGGCGGCCGGTGAGGGTGCATCGCCGCCCTAATAGGGGTCTTAAAGACCCCAACGCCGCCTCCGCTGCCGATGAACTCCGGCAACGGCTGATTCGGCAGCAGCTGCGATTCATCAAAGTCGTCGCCGTCTCCCATTCCAATAGAATCCATCATGTCGGCGACGCCGCCAACACTGCCAGTCGTAATGGAATAACGGTAAAATTCTTCCTCGTCGGAGGAATTGGCGCCCAAAATGTCGATTTCATCGAGGCTGTGGTTGCGCGGGTGGTTCTGGAGGCGCTTGTGGTGGCCGCCGGTATTCGTCCGCAGCTGCTGGCTGTAGGAGTGAGTTTTCCGGCGCGGCGGCGAGTTGGGTATCGCCTCCAGGGCTTTGAGGTCGGCATCTTTGGGGGGTTCCTCCATTTTTTTGCGATTGAATTTTGTTACTGTTTTTCGGGAGTTGAGAGATGGAAAGGAGGAGGAGAGAAGTTGATCATTGTAGGTGGCTGGAGGAAAACTGAGAGGGAGAGTGAATTTTGGGAGGGGGAAGAAAGAGTCAGACCGTTGATGTGAGAGAAATAAAAATAGGAGAGAGCTAGGCAGTTGGTCTTGGAGTGGTGGCGGGGAAGCAGGCGAAAGATTATGGGAATGTTCGGACACGATGGTTTCATTTTCCGAGGTTGTAGTGTACGTGTATTTTTGTTGTGACTGCAGTCTATTTCTTTTATTTTTTATTTTTAGATTTGATTAATTTTTGGGTAAATACTACTGAATATCATATTATATTATAATATTATATGACGTTTTCAAAAATATGTTTCTTCCCAAACGTTGCATTCTTTTAAATAAACCTGACCTCTAATGAAATATTCCATCAATCACTGTTGACCGGACTAGCCGAAAATTAAACACATGTTGGTGATAGGTAGAAACCGGAAAATTATATGCCCCCCACCCCCGCATTACCCGGATCTATTACAATGCTGACACGTAGCCCAAGGGGAGAAAATACGTGCAATTAAAATAAATCAGTAAATTATGGAGAAATACGGCGCCTTTTCATTCAAATACGTCTCCTTTAGCTATTATGACACTTTTCCTCCATCGTTGGGTGCACAGCAATCGAGAATAATTTTTTACCTTATCAATATACAGCCTTTTGATGAACAATTTTTTTCACATTATTTTTTATTTTTTTGGCATTTTGAGTTCCATTAGTAAACTGTGTTCGGATCCGAATTTTAATTTAATATATGGTAATCCGAATGCTATATATGAACAATAGACTTATTTTTTGGTTACTGAAATTTCGAGGGAATAAGAAGAATTGCGGAAAAAAGCTTTGTACTTTGTAATTTCTCCAGAAATTCGCTGGAGTACGTAAATTTGACTATCGGCACTGCTGATTTGGTGTTCATTAAGCTTTATTTATTGCCGGCAAAAATACTGATGTTGTTATCATTATTTTTGAAAGGTGAAAATGACATCGGCAGTCCAAATTAGAAGTTTGGATGTGTGATCATTAAATATTTTTGATTAATGTTGTCGCAAAAAATGAAATAATTTATCTGTGTGTTAATTCGTTTCAATGTTAGCTGAAAACTTTAAATTTCAAAGAATGCGACTTAATGTCACTACTCTAAACAATAATTAATTTTACGCGTCGAGATATGTGCCGGCAACGTTAATATATGTAATTTCGGGGCTTTTTCTGCATCAGCAACTTTTTTAGGGTTTCTCTAGTAGTGTTATCTGCAAAATTGACATCGGCAGAGTAGATTAGTCTTAAAATCTGGGCTTTTAAAATTTAAGTATGAGTTCCAATTTGGTGCGTGCAAAATTCAATTGAAAAATAGTTTCCCAAAAACAGAGTCACTTAAAGTGCATCGAGAACCCCGCGCGGGTAAATTTCCTCAAAACCAAAATTTTGGTAGCGAACGGACGCCATTTTTTTTCAAAAATCTTCGCCGGAGGGGTTAGAACCGCCGACCGGTTATTAGGGTGTCTTCGAATAGTCGCGTCGCTCGCGAAAGAAGGAGGTATGTGTTTATAAACCGGGTGTCCTCTCTTTTTCACAACATTCGACCGTTCCTTAAATTTTTTTTTGTTAAAACCTGTTAAGATTGTCACTGCAACTCGTCTTCATTATTTGAAAATCTAGTGTTGGATAATGTCGGCTCGTCGTGGAAGCCGAGCGCCGGAGGCCGAGGCGCCGTTGTCAGCTGGAGGAAGGGCACGCCAAAGAAAAACTATCAGGGGTAAGTCTCTGTTTTCGATTTTCAAGTTTATCTATGTAATCCATGTCATATGTGTTGTAAGGTGCCTTATTTTCACTTAATTTAGTTTGGGTTCACGATTTCCATCGTTTGCGCACGGTTAGGGTTTTCCTTAGAATCATGTTTGCGGATGAACTTGAAGTTGGTACTCATTAACTTATGCTCTGTTCCTGAACTTGCATCGTTCTGCCGACGACTTGATTTTGGCTTAAAGGCTCTGCCCTTGGTAC
This sequence comes from Perilla frutescens, assembly GCA_026008535.1. NCBI lineage: Eukaryota > Viridiplantae > Streptophyta > Magnoliopsida > Lamiales > Lamiaceae > Perilla > Perilla frutescens. The sequence continues at coordinate 42,585,160 of BRKX01000010.1, read as the reverse complement.
ATGGTCTAGATGTTTATACATATTTCAAAGTGGTATGCTAATTTTTTGAATGCGTAGTCTGTGATAGTAGCAGCGATTCTCTGTTCAATGGCTTCACATTGTTGTGCTTCATTCAATTAGATCAATTGTGTATGTCTTGCTTATAAAAATATGGGCTTCATTGTTCACATTGCTTGTCTAGTTGAAAGTTAATGTTCTTATTCATTTTTCCGGTCTCAGAATGGTGTGAATCAAGGGGAATGGGGGTTTTTACACTCTCTTTTAACAAAGTGCATGAATGTGCAAGTGCCCAAATATCTGTGCGTGGGAATTTCGGCGAAATCATCAATCAAGTGCGTGGCCGACTTAATCAGGCTAATATTGATGCATTTCGGGGGACATGCTTCGGACATCTCATAGATATACCCGACATTCAAGTGCAAGGGCAACTCATCTTCTTTCTGCTGAATTACCTGGAGCCGGAGTCTGAGGTACGAAATCGGCTATGTTTTTCGATCAACGGAAGGCGGATCGAATTAGGACCTCAAGAATTCTATTGTCTGAGCGGGTTGCGATTCAACGAAGCGGATGAACCCCCGACGTTATCCGACATGCATAGAGACATTTTCACAAGCAAGCCTTTCATGAAAGCCCATGACATTGACGTGGCATTCGAAACTCATAGTGACTTGCATCGTGGTTCTGGTAGCTTGGTTTTGAAATTGGCCTTGATGCATATCGTCTTCGGTTTTCTCTTGAATAGAGATCAACTATCGAAATCTATTGAGCTCGAGTATCTGCACCTCATTAATGACTACGACACTTTTAACAATTTCCCTTGGGGCAAGGTTTCCTATAAATTCCTGGTCAAATGGACGTATACAGCTCGATCGAACATCGCCCGCTTGAAGAACTGCTCATCGAGGCCTTCTACGGACATTTGTGGATTCTCCCTTGTCCTACAGCTATTTGCTTTTGAGGTGATGCCAAGGTTAGCATCTCGCTGCGCACACGGACTCCCAAAGACATTGTTCACTCGATTTAGGCACTGGACCGCGGATCAGTTCTTTAAAGCTTCTGATTTAGCGCCGTTCTTCAATTCAAACGTACCAGACTCGATGGTACAATTCCTACTTACTTGGACCTCAACGGCGTAGGCAATCGAATTCATGAAATGTATTGATTTGTTTGAGGCTCTTTCTTAACAGGTGCCCTTTGTGTTGACAAGAGACGAGATTGCGAGATTGGAAAATTTTGGTTTGACCCACAACGAAGCGTCCCCACAACCAAGGGTGCCTCGTTTTAATCTTATTGACGAAGATGACATCCCTGAGAATGACCCTGATGTGGAGGTTGTAGGATCGCGGTCGGCTCGGGAGCTTGAGGTGCGCCAAGCACCAAGGAAACACGTCGGCAGCGCGAGTTCGTCTAGGTCCAAGTCGCGGCCAACATCGAGGATGCCTGATCATCCTCAGAAGAAATCGGCAGCGGATGATGGACAACCGGCGACCTTGGCGGCCATCTCCCGAATGATAATTGTAAGGAATTTATGCTATAATTTATGTCATAAGTATGCGATTTCTTATTTGCACTAACTTAGGGCTTTTCTCGTCTTGTCGACAGGATTCGAATGCATTGGTGATGGCGAGGATGGATGGTTTAGAGAGGGTCATCAAGCGCGTTGAGTAGATTTTCGATAACTCTACAAAGGCCAGAAACATCAACATGAGGAAGACTACCATCACGATGGTGAGGAGTACACTAGTGCCCCTGAGCAATTGAGTCCAAGATCGGAGAACCTTGCTGCACCTACCACCTTCGCGGGACAGGATTCAGATATGAGACATGAGATGGCGGAGGATGCGGGAGGGAAGGACATAGATAAGGGGTATGTTGAAATGGCGGATGAAGCGGGAGTAAATGACAGAGATGAGGGAGATGTTGGAGTACACACGCAGCCGGGAGATGCCAACACGCATGGCATTGTTGCCAACATGCATGGCGAGACTGCCGACATTCAGAGCGACCCTGCCAACAAGCTAGTTGATGCAGAGGGTGAGCACCCAGTTAACCTGTCAAGGCTGGTGGAACTGATTGCAGAAGCATGTAAGGACAGCGATCCGGCTGTGGAGGAGTTCGTAGAGGAGGCTACCGACGAGGATGTCGACGAGGACATCTTACGTGCAGTTGATGCCTATGTCGACAATGTCAATGTGACTGAGGCTGTCGATGAGGATGTTGACATCAGCTTCCTCAGCGAAGAAGAGACAGGTAATTATTGCATTATGTTTTCTTATTGTTTTGCTACTTGGACGTATGATTGTGGGACCATGCATTTCAGTTAAAGGAGAAGCTCCGGCGGTAGCCAAGAAGTTGCTGGTTAAGAGGAAGCTTTTCATCCCCGAGGCCCTACCTTCTGTGATTGAACAACCGTCAATGAAGAAGACTAAGCCATCGCGTGCGAGGGCAAAGCCGAAGAAACATTGAGAGACGCCAATGTTGGCAATAATGTCTGGAAAATATATCGTAGCAAGGGAATATGATTGGAAAGTGGTGAAGCCCTTTCACGATTGGTACGACAAGGGACTCACGCAACACCCGTAAGTTCTCTCCTTTTATCCACTTGATTAAATATAGCCGTCGACACGATCGCTTCTCGCCTTAAGCAAGTGATCTGTCTTGTAACCCTCCGAGGATATCGTTGTCCATGGAATGCAATAGACAAACGGATGCTCCATGGTTTAAGGAACTGTGGACGGCGAGGGGATGGCTCGATAATGATGTGAGTTGACGTAAATTTGTTTCCAATCAATTGACACGGTAGCTACGTTATTTATTTTTTAGACCAAGTCGGCTTGCATTGTCTTATTCCTTGATTATATTGCTTGCAGCAATGCGATATCCTGCTTAATTTGTTGATCATATACTCAAAGAGAATTCCCCGATTATTTTAAAAAATATTGGGCTTTGATTGAGTCCCTTGGCTGGGTAAATATACACTAAATATGCAGATGTATTTGTTATATAGCTTCCACTTTCTCATTTAACATCTACAATTATTTCATGCAGCAAACATTGATGTTAGAGAACATGGATGAGGTGCATGATCGTATTGTCCCTTATGTCGACGACAATTATCCATAGCAGGGCGGGAAGCCATGGTGGACAGTTGACGTGGTTTATGGGATCGGCAATGTCTCCGCCGATCATTGGGTCATGTACATGTTGTATTTTACCGAGAAGGCAATTGTTGTGTTCGACCCGATCTCAAAGCGTTGCAAAGACTGGTCCGACGTCAAGGACGTCTTTCAGCATGTGCAGTGGAATGTGCCTTTGCTTTGTCAATACGGCCGTGTCTACAGGGACAGACCCCTTACCGGTCCTCCAAGGAAAGTGTGGAAGTTTATGCAGTTTGAACACCCTCCGTAGCAAATAGGAAACTCGGACTGCGGCATTTTCTACTTGAAGATACTGGAATGCATGCTAATGAGTCGGTTGTTCAAGGACCTCGTGCCGGAGAAGGGACCGTACTACAGAAAGGCATTTTACACTGACATCTTTGCCCGTAGCCAGCCTATTTGAATATTTTTTTGATATTGTATATGTATTTATCTAGCTGTTAGTCTAGCAAAACAGATATCCCTAGATGAGTGGTAAATATTAATGGGGTAAATATTTATAGGGGTTAAATATTTTGCGGGTGCATATGTCAATTGAAGAACTGCCGACATATTAGGATTTGGTGACAGTGACTATTTACTCTAGGGTGTTTGTATATGTTTTGGTTAAGTGTGTTGATAGGATCTGCTGGGCCCAGCCCTAGCTTCGCTTGTCGACTGTCCAGTTAGTGGCTTGAGCAAGGACAAAGTCAAAAAATTATCATCATCCACGTAAATAACAAGGACAGGAAAAATAATATGAACAACATATGGCGTAATTTATAGCTAGGGCAAAAACTTGAAATAGCGAAGACACATCGAGAGGCTTGTCCAGATTAACATCACGAGAGTACTGAGTCAAACTTGCACATTCGTCCTGAATTAATGGTTTAGGTAAGTGCAATTAATAATTTATTGAAAATTGGGTGGCGGATATGGAGTAAGTGTGAAGAAACCATACTTCAAAGGACGTCGTAGGGACGTAATCTTGCGACATTGGCCACCTTGACATGGATTCAGTCTCGTCCACCTCGTTAGATTGCTCGGTATTTGTATCGATCTGAACAGAAGGCTCGACATCTGCAAAAGCGACACCGACACTTATAACTATCGAATGGCAATAATCTTGGCATGAAACTAACTATAATCAGATAATCTTTTGGTACCTGGCCACTTTGGAACAGAGGGTGGAGGATTGGGATTCGGTTTCTTTCGCTTCCAGTGCGAATTAATTGAATGTTGGATTTTGCTAAAGTTTGTTTAGCTAAGCATCACCTTTTAGGGTAGCGATAAATCCCCTTATAGGCTGAAATCTTGCTTAAATAAAAGATTAGCCTTAGACGATTGCTCTAGGCTCAATGATTCTAGCTAGGTTAAGGAAAGGAAGCTAAGTTAGGAAATGAAGAAAGTTAAGGAAGGAAGGAAGGTTAAGGAAGTTAAAGTAAGTTAAGGAAGGAAGGAAGAACATAGCTTTTATAGCCAGGATTGAGCTTAGGATTTATGATCTTTGATCATTATGTGAGTCAATGCTGGGTTAATTCCCTCACAAACTCGTTTGGATATTTGAGGTAACCCATCTTCTATCCTACGGCATGCTAAAGGTGCAGTTGACATCAGGTTTGAGCCAAGGTTGGGCCCAAAAGTAAAGAAAAGGTTTTGCGGATATGGAGAGGGCTTTTGCGTTTTGCTCTCCATATACCGCCAATTGATTATTGGATATTTCTCAAGTTATTAAATAAGCTTTTATTAAAACCCACTGAGTATATTAGTGCTCACGCCCTCTTTTTCAAATGTTTTCAGGTTGAGATGCTGAGGATGATGGTGGTTGTGGATGTGGATTGGCTGCCAAGATCGTTTTGCTATTATATAAGTTTCTTTGAAATCTCATGATGTTTCTGCTACTCTGATACACTTTTATAATTCCTAAAGTGCTATTATGTTTATCAAGATTCTATGAATATTCCCTAGGCATGATCATATATATAAGTGATGCATATTAAGTTTTATCCCTGCTTCCCGAGTATATTTTCCTTTCGTCTATAAAGAGGCTTATGCACGTTGATATCTATTTATTCATTTTGACCTATGAATGGGTCTATGATTGTTGGTATCTGATTAGTTAGCTCTTTTATTTCGCTAAAGCATGTATCCTCAAATAAAAATCAAGGTATGATAGTATAAAGATTTTAGATTTTAGATTCATGAATTTTGAAATTCAGGAAAGGAAAAGATTTTAGCAAGCATACCTCTTTCATGGATAAAAGAAAAACCTTGAGAATAAAATTTCGAGTAAAAAGTATTCAAGTAAGATGATTTACTGAGGTAAAGAGTTTTTGAAAAGAATCCTCGATCAGAAAGAAAAGGTTTAATTCATTCTCAAAGTTTTGTTTAAAAGGAAAAAAGTAAAATTTCTGTTTAAAGATTTTGGGCACCAAATTTTTTGTAAAAGTCAACTGCTAAAAGGAGCTATGCATGCAAGATAAATAGTCTGAATCTAGACAATAGCATGATCTTATAAGAACCTTAGGTCTCCCTTTTATGAGCTAGACTGATTAAGCTTCCTATTTCTAGATGGTCAAGCGTCGTTCGACTGCTAGGAATAATGTGCCTCTTTTCCACCCTGTACAAGAAAGGAACGGCTTAGGAGGAATGCCAGAAAATGTATCCGACTTGGAAACATGTGTCCGCATGTGTGAGCAAGCACCGTCCGCTGAGAGGCCAGCAATGTATCGCATCCTGCAGAGCACAATCACCCGTGATCACGAGACGTATGCTGTAATCGGAAATTTGACGGAATTCTCATCAGCCTTGATGGCTCTTTGGGAGTCAAAGTATGGCCACGTGAACACTTGGCCGAGCAAAATCCCTCTCCCATGGTGGAACTAGAACTACTAAGGATGACTCTCAATAGTCCCCCTGGATTTAAAGCACCGTGCCCTCATGCTGAAGGAACCTCAGGAGCGAGACCCTTGAACGTCCGGGTCGTGAAGCACATCGAGTCTTTATCCTCCAAAATGCACCAGTGGGCCCCTGTCTATCAAAAATTTTCCCCTTAGAGTCTGGGACAGTGTATGCCCCATCAGTTCCCCGAAGAAAGCTTGAGAAAATTCAAGTTCGAGGTACCAGAGACAGATGAAGATGAGGAAGAAAAGGACCCAGAGAAGGAAGACGAGAAAGAGGTGGAATCATCGTGCAAAATGAAAGGAAAGGACCCAGCGTATAGTTAAGCTTTAGAAGTAGGTAAATGAGGTGTTGTTGTTAGAACACCTTGCTAATTTGTCTGTCCACTTTAATCCAGATCTTATTCTATAAATGTGTTAATCAACCCTTTAGTTTTAATAGCGGCAGTCATTCTCCAAAAGGCTGCCCTATTTTTTGATGTAACCAAGAACCTCTTTCTTATTAATGCTAAAAGTCCTCTTAATGAGGCAATTTTCCTGCTTTGTTTGATCTATCCTGCGTAATCTAAAGACCTTATCGAAAGGCATTTGATTTTGCTTTGTGCAAATTCGAGCAAGCGTAGTCAATGTTTAGGATTCTTTAGAATACCGTCGAGAAGACATCAGGCCAAGAGAACGAGGCCGCAAGCAAGCAAGTCCCGAACCACGGCTCGAGAGCCAAGAATGTGTTTCTCAAACATAACTCTCCGTCATTTAATAGTTTAAGAGACTCGATGGGAGTCGAGAAATGGGTTTGTTCCTTAGAAGTGAATTTTCAATTTTATTGTCTGTTAAGAAGATGAGGAATTAGGTTGTGCTCTTTTATGCACACAGACAATACAGACTATTGTTGGGAGTCTGTTCGAAGGACGATAACTTTGCAGCAACGGACGGAGTATGGTTGGGAAGATTTCAAGAGTGAGTTATATCAGAAGTATATCCCGGATAGCTATCATAAGGCAAAGAAGATAGGAGATCTAGGCAAGGAAAGAAGACGTAGTCAAAGTACAATCAAGAGTTCAACTAGTTATCAAGGCATGCCCCACATTTGTGGTTTCAAACGAGAAAAAAACATATATAGATCAAGTCACTTTATCGTATCCCTTCCAACAGGTGAAAGTGATCCCCTGATGTTGCTTTTTCCAGCTAAGTGTAGCTAATTGAAGGCCAACCGACTCATGCTATTTTGTAGTAACCTAGTAAAGAAGAAAATACGTAATGCTCAAAGAAAGAAAGAAAGAGAACCCGAAGAAGATCGTTAAACAGATAGACCTAGAATTGGTAGATTAAAAGTTTCAGTAAGATATGAAGCTTTGATGAGTCTATTCATTCATTCTCGTGTCAATTAAATCAATCATCTTTCAACATCTTCATATCAATTGAAATTCTTCATTTATACCATTTGAATTTCTTCAATATTATCCTCTTAGACAAATTGTAATCTTCTGATGATACTTCTTTGATCATCCAGAATTATTAATAGCATTCCCTTGTTAGGATATGCTGACGCCTTGCAAATATTCAGTACGATTCTCAGTTGCTAATCGTTGATTATCTTTCATACCTTTGCGATATGCAAGAACCCCTTTCGAGTTATAAGTCCTCTAAAAAGGAAATGATTTTAGTATAGATAACTCAGTGTTATATCTCTTCCAGCTTTTGGAACTTGTTAAAGAATTATTGATCAAGATAAAGTCCTCACTCAGAGGCATTCATTTTGTTTTGCTCTCACTCATAGAGCTCGAGTGTGGACCTTTGAATAGAGCAGAGAGTATAAAGCAATATTTCTTTTAGTCATTATTGGAAAAATAAGAGGAAGTAGTCCCAATAGAAAGTAGAATCCAAGTAATGCTAGTTAGTGCCCTCCTAGTAGGACGCGCACTCTAAAGAAATTTTTCAGCTCGTTATGTTTAAGAGGCAATCTAAGGAATGATGTCAGATAAGTTCTGAGCTTACGTTCAAGGTCCAGTCATGCATTTTTTTATATCTGCAAGTGATGGTGATCTCCAGCAGAAACTATAAAATTAGAATACCACCTTAAGAAGAAAAGACAACTGCGATGAAAAAAGAGAAATAAGAGTTTCAATAGATGGGATTTCAGTCATAAGAAAAATTTCTAAGACAAATCTCCGAAGGAGCTGCCAAGATTTCCCCCACGTAGGCAAGTGGAATCCGCTATCGATTTGGAACCAGGAGCTACACCAGTTTCGAAAGCCCTTACAGAATGGCGCCTAAGAAGTTGCAAGAACTCAGGATTCAACTGCAAGAGTTGTTAGACCTAGGTTTTATCCAACCTAGTTTGTCGCCTTGGGGAGCTCCAATCTTGTTCGTGAAGAAGAAGGATGGCATATTGAGAATGTGCATTGACTATATAGAACTGAATAAAGCTGACCATCAAGAATCGATACCCCCTCCCAAGAATAGATGATCTCGTTGATCAAGCTTAAGGGAGCAAGTGTCTTCTTAAAGATAGACTTAAGATCTGGGTATCATCAATTGAAGATCCGAAAGGAGGATATTCCTAATACTGCTTTTAGGACTCGCTATGGGCATTATGAGCTGTAGTAATGCCATTTGGATTGACCGATGCCTCAGCGGTGTTCATAGATTTAATGAATCAGGTTTTCACCCATATTTGGATAAGTTTGCTCTAGTTTTCATAGATGATATCCTCATCCATTCGAAGAATGAAGAGGAACACCAAGAGCACCTAAGAGTGGTGCTGGAGATATTGAGAAGAGAAAGGCTTTATGTTAAGTTTAGTAAGTGTGAGTTTTGGTTCAAGAAAGTTATATTTTTAGGTCATATTGTTTCAATAGAAGGAATCAAGGTGGATCCAGCCAAGATTGAAGCTGTAAGTAACTAGAAGTCTCTAAGGAACGTGAATGAGATAAGAAGTTTTCTAGGACTCGCTGGATACTATCATAGATTCATCGAAGGATTCTTGTCAATATCTAAGGCTATGACGCGATTGTTAAAGAAGGACTTCTAGTTTAGGTGGACGCCCGAGTGCGAGAAAAGTTTCCAAACCTTAAAGAAGATGTAACCACAACCCCGGTGTGGGCCATTCCGGGGGAAAATGAAGATTTCGTAGTTTACGCTGATGCGTCAAGAAAAGGATTAGGATGTGTGTTGATGCAGAGAGGAAAGGTGATTGCTTATGCTTTGAGGAAACTTAAGAATCATGAGCAGAACTATCCCACGCATGACTTTGAGCTAGCAGCGGTTGTTCATGTGCTGAAGATCTGGAGGCACTATCTCTATGGAGCTAAGTGTGAGATTTTCTCGAATCACAAGAGCCTGAAGTATTTCTTCGAGCAAAAGGATCTTAACATGAGGCAAAGAAGGTGGTTAGAACTCATAAAAGATTACGACTGCACGATTTACTACCACCTAGGCAAGGTGAATGTGGTAGCAGATGCCCTAAGTAGGAAGGAGAAGGCAGAGTTAGGACTCGTTATAGTCTAGGAGGATCTTCTCAAAGAATTCAAGAAGTTGAGAATCTAGGTGCTAATACCACCTAAGACCATTCAAGCACAAATCGCCGCGATAGTCACTCATCCGGACCTAAGGCAAGAATAGCTAAGGAGACGAGTTCCTCAAAAAGGAAAGACTAGAAGCACGATCTGATAGCTCGCAAGATTTCACAAAGGTCGCCGATATCGCGCTCTTATTCAAATGAAGGCCTTGTGTGACAAGCAAGAAAGAACTAAAGGAAGAAATCATGTGCGAAGCACATGACACGCCATATACATCACATCCCGGAAGCACCAAGATGTATCAAGACCTTAAAAGGAACTTCTAGTAGAATATCATGAAGAGAGAGATAGCCGCCTTCGTGGAAAGGTGTTTGAACTATCAGTACGTGAAGGCCTTCAATCAAAAACCTTCTGGTTTGCTCCAACCCATAGAAATTCCTGAATGGAAGTAGGATCATAGTAGTATGGACTTTGTGGTAGGTTTACCAAAGTCTAAGCGGTGGAATACCGCTATTTGGGTAATCGTGAATCGATTATCAAAAGCAGTACATTTCATTGTTGTTATTATGACAGATGGGCTAGATCAACTAGCCCAGATGTATGTTAAGGAATTTGTGCAATTGCATGAAGTGCCGGTCTTGATTATATTAGATCGTGATACGAGATTTTTGTCAAAATCTGGAGGAGCCTACAAGAAGCCATGGGATCAAAGCTCAATTTCAGCATGGCCTTTCATCCTCAAATGGATGGCCAGTCCGAAAGAACTATCTAAATTCTAGAAGACATGCTCAGAGAAGTAGTCATCGATCAATAAAGCAGCTAGGAGGAGATACTGCCATTGGTAGAGTTTGCGTACAACAACAACTACCGATTATCGATCGGTATGGCCCCTTATGAAGCCCTATACGAAAAAAAATGTAGGTCGCCCTTGTGTTGGGACGAAGATAGAGAGAAGAGGATATTTGGACCTGAGATGGTCCAGGAAGCGGTCCAGAAGATCAAGCTTATTCGTTAGCGAATCAAGGAGGCTCAAGATAGGCAGAAGGCTTACGCAGACGAAAGAAGAATGAAACTCGGTTCGACGTTGGAGATAAAGTGTTCTTGAAGGTGTCTCCGTCGAGAGGAGTGGTTCATTTTGACAAATGAAACAAGTTAAGGCCCAGATTTATTGGACCTTTTGAAATTCTAGAGAAGGTGAATGAAGTAGCCTACAGGTTGGCCTTACCACCCAACCTGAGTGACGTTCATGACGTCTTTCATGTCTCAATGTTGAGAAAGTACGTGTTTGATCCAGAACACTTGATTAATAAGGAAGAGATAGTCCTGAATGAGGACTTAGCATACGAAGAGAAGCCCTAGGCCTTTGTGGATCAGAAGATCCAGAAGTTGAGAAACAAGGAGATCAGCCTTGAAAATATAATCTGGAACCATCATGGTCCAGAGGAGGCAACCTGGGAGCTTGAATCTGAGTTACTCAAGAAGTACCCTGATATCGTTTATCATGGTTAGTAAATTTCGGGATGAAATTTCTTTAAGGGGCTAGGATGTAACACCCCAGATTTTCGGATAAGGTTTAGAAGATTCTTAATGGGAATTAAGAAGTTAAGGAAGAAATTTTAATAAGGTTTAAGTGAAGTCAAATGTCAGTCACGACTTTAGGGGTCAGTTTTCGTGAAATCATCTTTTCAGAAAATTTGATCTTAACTATGTTATGGCCAATTTTAATCTTTTTAGAAAGGTTTTAACTCAACGAGTATGTCGGTGTTTTTGGATTTTAAATATGATGTCGTTTGAGGTCCTGGTAATGAAAAACGTATTTAAATGATGAATGAATAGTAACTTTTGAGTGCGTTCGTGTTTTGAGAAATTTACAAAATCTTCCTCATTGATATAAGTCTAGTTCTGTCAGGCCCTGTTTATGGGAAATGACTTAAGGATTCCGTTGGCTTTCACGGATTTCTATTCTGAGGTCAATCGAACGCTTGGGAGCAAAATCTGTCAGTCTGAGTGAATAGTAAAAAGTAATTTCAAAAAGGGAATCTTTGCTCGTCTTTCTTCTGACGACCCCATATTCATCACAAATCAAGTTGGTTCACTAGTATTCGAGCCAACGAGTCTCTCGGTATTTTTAGATTTCGTGTCTGAGGTCATTTGGACCTCGACATCGAATAAAGCAGCTTTTAACCGAACCTGGGGTAACTTTTTTAGTGTTTCCGCATTGAAGTGGCTTCTCAAGGAAGCCAAGCTCCCTTCTATAAATAGAGGGCCACCACTTACCATTCATTTGCTCATTCCATCCATTCTTTTCACTTCTAAGAGAGTGGGAAAGCTCTGAGAAAAGTCGAGGTTCTGTCGAAGTAAAAAGTGTTCTTCGTGAGTGTTCTGCAAGACGACGAGCGAAGTAGCGTGGAAGGGATGCGGTGAGGGAAGGTGCTAGGGGAGCCGTTGAGTTGTAGCGGACGGCTCTGCCACCGTTGTAACTCGACGAGATGCCGAGCTAGCCACCTTCCTTCGACATACCTAACCTCGTCCATTCTCGTTCATCGGTCTCGATTTCCATTTCTTTTCTATCTTTTAATTCCACATTTACTTTCCGTTCTTCGTGTTCTTCATGTTCTTCATTATTACTCATTTACTTTCCGCCTAAAGATATATTTCGATTCTCGTTAAAGTTCCAAGTTAATAGCGTTTCCATTATATTTCTCATCGTTATACTCATTATTATTCTCGTTGTTATTCTCGTCTTTAATTCTCGTAATTAATCTTGTTTATTTCATTAAAGTTACATTCAAGTTATATTTAAGATTTCATCATTATTCTAAGTGCTCAAGGAGGTTTTTCGTGTTTATGCCATTATAAGGCCGATTTCTTTTAAAATTTAAAGTATGTTCATTTCTATATTTTATTCAAAGTTCTAAGCCTTATTTCAAGTTTAAAACATCGAGGAAAGGGAGAGGCAAACGAGTAACGCCTCAACCAACACTTCGATCGAAAGTTTCGGATGTTCATGAAGGAGCACGGACCGTGCAAAGGTTGCACGGCCCGTGCAAAGCCGTCCAGAACTCACGGCATGAGTCTGGGGCAGCTAGCACGGACCGTGCTAGGGCTTGCACGGACCGTGCCATACTTGCATGACCCGTATCGGAAAGTCTGGGCATCTGGTTCTCGGCCCATTAATTAGCACGGCCCGTGTTATGCTTGCATGGCCCATGCAATGCTTCTGCCATCCCGTTTTATTTTTAATCATGTTCTAAACTCGAGTTTTTCAAACCCTCATGTTTTCTAAAGGTTCTAAAGTCGAGCTATCTATGTTTAAGTCTTAGTTAAGGGTGGATAAGATAGATATTGTTTAATTTCTTGATTAGATGTAATAATCTTCGAATGAGGCCGCTAAGTCAACTATTCGACTTTTGTAGGAGGTAGTAAAGCCCCGTGGAAATTCGGAGAAGGATCATCATCTCATTGCTTTATCTTCTGTCCAGTAGTTGAGGTAGGTAAATCTATACTCATTTAAAGTTTGAGCTAATAAGCTCTAGAAGCATGATAGGGCAAATGAGATATTCAATAAAATATTTTTTCTCTGCCTGATTGATCTCTGTACAAAGGAAGGAAGGAAAGGAAGTTATTATATGTTAAATGAGCTCTCAAGAATGTTTAGATATGCTAGAAATGATTAAGTATTGTTTATGCTAGAATGAGATAATTAGAATTGCTTTAATTGCAATTTATGTTTATGCACGTTCATTTCCTCGAATCTAAATGTTGGATTTTGCTAAAGTTTATTTAGCTAAGCATCGCCTTTTAGGGTAGTGATAAATCCCCTTATAGGCTGAAATCTTGCTTAAATAAAGGATTAGCCTTAGACGATTGCTCTAGGCTCAATGATTCTAGCTAGGTTAAGGAAAGGAAGCTAAGTTAGGAAATGGAGGAAGTTAAGGAATGAAGGAAGGTTAAGGAAGTTAAATTAATTTAAGGAAGGAAGGAAGAACATAGCTTTTATAGCCAGGATCGAACTCAGGATTTATGATCTTTGATCATTAAGTGAGTCACTGCTGGGTTAATTCCCTCGCAAACTCATTTGGATATTTGAGGTAACCCCCCTTCTATCCTACGACATGCCTGAGGGTGCAGTTGACATCAGGTTTGAGCCAAGGTTGGGCCCAAAAGTAAAGAAAAGGTTTTGCGGATATGGAGAGGGCTTTTGCATTTTGCTCTCCATATACCGCCAGTTGATTATTGGATGTTTCTCAAGTTATTAAAGAAGCTTTTATTAAACCCCACTGAGTAAATTAGTATTCACGCCCTGTTTTTCAAATGTTTTCAGGTTGAGATGCTGAGAATGATGGTGGCTGTGGATGTGGGTTGGCTGCCAAGATCGTTTTGCTATTATATAAGTTTCTTTGAAATCTCATGATGTTTCTGCTATTCTAATACACTCTTATAATTCCTAAAGTACTATTATGTTTATCGAGATTCTATGAATATTCCTCATACATGATCATATATATAAGTGATGCATATTAAGTTTTATCTCTGCTTCTCGAGTATATTTTCCTTTCGCCTATAAAGAGGTTTGTGCACGTTGACATCTATTTATTCGTTTTGACCTATGAATGGGTCCATGCTTGTTGGTATCTGATTAGTTAGCCATTTTATTCCGCTAAAGTATGTTTCCTTCTTTCTCAAGTAAACTCGAGTATCATCACCTATCTTTCAAAAGTATATATTCATTCTTAAACCTTCTTTGTTAATCTTCCATCTTTATTCGATAATCCCTTAATAACACCCCGTCCCCATTCGTTAATCCCTATCTCGGGATCGGGCTGTTACAGGGGGGAGCCGTCAAAATCCAAAATGAATTCACAAAATTAATCATCCTAAATTAATACCAAAATGACGGTGTCCATACACTACAACCGACACATTAAAATAGTGACAGTTAAAACCCATGAGAAAAACCCTTCAATTGAAAGCATAAATATAACCCTAATAATGAATCAATAAAAAACCCCCTACCGTAAGGGAACCTAAAAAAACGAAAATTTGCATACCTCAAGGCTACCCAATTCTCGGAATCGCTCTGACGAGGCAAGATGAAGGCAAAATCGTTGACCCTCGCATAAGATGCTGGAAAATCACTTTTCAGAATTGGGGAAAATGGCGCATTGGAGTAGACAATAGAATTAAAATATTAACCAAATTCAAAATTTTCGCCAAATTTCACAAATCCACCAATATTACACCCTCACTGTTCACGCATATGGAACAGTACAGAGCCAGAATTAGCCTCATGATTTCTTCAAAAAATTTCGAAACCTTGTCCATGCGCACGGAACTTGTCTCTACTACGTATCCGTACCGGCGCCGACATAAAAAGTTCACCGGAAAACATTCAGGTGCCGACATGAAACCTTCTACCGATAATGCCGATACTAGTGCGGGTCCCACACGCTACTGTTCACCAATGAAGTGTCCTAATAGCTAAGTCACCTCTTTTCCTATGAAATACGGTCATATACATCTCAAAATTAAAGTTAAAGTATTTCTAAATAAATGACCAAGTATCGGCATCGCAATGGACCCCGGGTAGTGCCCGGGGGTGAGCATATAATTTTCCTTGTATACCCTGGAGCTTGTAGATGAGTGTCAATCATTGTAGAGAGTGAATAAAGATAATAAAACTACAGAGGCAACTTTTTTTTAATCACTTGAAATTTTAAATATATTTTTTTAGTTAATAAATTTTAAACATACTTTTTAGTCATTTTAGACCAAATGTCCTTTAAATATTAAAAAAATAAAAAAATAAATTGAAATATCCACCTACCCCACCTATCCATCACACCTCAGATCTTATTTCCATCTTCATCTTCATCTTCATCGTCGATTTTCATTTCTTGGACCATAGTTCTCGTCGTAGTTCGACCATGCCGAGCTAGTACAGTGAGCAACCAAGTTCAATTTTTATAAAAAAAAATTAATTTTGTTCTTAACTGCGCGCTGAATTGTTCTTAAGTGCGCTCAAGACTCGGCGCACACAAGCCGTGCGCGCATGTAACAACAAATATTGACAAATATCGGCATAACAATGGCTGATAATTTTCGAGCATCGGCAGAACAGCAGCTGACAATTTGGCCTCCGGTGCACACGTGTAGCCACAAAGCATGCTCATACAAGGCATGCGTGCGATTTTCTTTTAAGTGTGTGCTGAATTGTTCTTAACTGCGCACACAAGGCATGCGCGTGCGCGCAGATGGCTACGCGCGCAACAACAAAACATCGACAGACATCGGAAAAATATCGGCAAAACATCGGTTGATAATTTCGAGCATCGGCAGAACATGAGTTGATAATTTGGTCTCGGGTGTGTGCATGCGGGCACAAAGCGTTCGCACACAAGGCATGTGCGAACAAAGCATGCGTGCTTGTAGATGGCTACGCGTTCAACAACAAACATAGACAGACATCGGTAAAACATCGATTGAGACATTGGGTAACAATTTGAGCTCGGATGAGGCATGCGCGCAACAACAAATATCGGCATACATCGACTGCGCACAAGTAATTACACACTAGGCTCCACGCGCACGTTCTAGTGCGCAGTTAAGAACTTCACTTTTTCAGATTTTTTGAAGATTGCAGAAATACTTAATTTTTTTCATATTATCAAAAATGTACTATATTATACATGATTTTTAAATATTTCTAATGTCAAAGCATGTCTATTATGTCTAGAAAATTCTTCTACTCAATTTTTCCCTAAAATCAAACTTCAAAATCAAACAACACTAAACAATATAACAATATTATTAATAATTAGATCTGAAAGCACATAGGGAGAAATTTTATCAAAATTTTTGACAAACATTGAGTAATAATATCCAGAGTGCTTAACGGGTTGGGAAAGAATTTTCTATTTCCTCTCTTGAATTTTTGGTCGTCGACGGTGGCTTCAGATTGTGTAGATCGACAACATGGGAAGAGTTTTTGACAAAATTCATTACTGGTGTAAATTGTGTAGATCAATGGTGTGAGATTGTAGAGGAGAGAGAAAAATTTCAAAATCTGATTTTTGAAATGTGATGTGAGCCGCTAGTGGAAATTGGGGATATAAAAAAGTAGGGTTTCTTTTTAAAAATGAATATAAGGATAAGTATATTTAAAAGTTAGTGGCCAAAATAAGTTTTTTAAAAGTTTAAGTGGCTACTTGGCCCATTCCCATTAAAAATACATCACATGGTGAGTAGAAGGATTTAGGGGTTTCTTCCATAATCCTTGATGCCAACTAAGCCGAAAAGAATCACAGCACTGGGACCAAGTCTCCATCGGGGACCATAAGGTGTTTTTACATTCAAATAGGGTACTCTTTTCTTATCTGAGATTTTTTTCCCACTGGATTTTTTCTTAGATAAGGTTTTAATGAGGCCTGACCCACAATTCGTGGTGGGTGCAAAAGCTAGAGATGGGGCATAGACCATTTCCTCGTATCATGCTGCTAGGTTGTTGGCATGACTACCTTATTGTAATACAGAATTGGGATGTTAGCCAATAGAACCCCACCAAGTTTAACCTTCATTGTAGTTAGGGGTATGCCTTTGTTCCATTGTACTCAGTTCACCTCACATATCCTAGATAGTGGGTGCTTTGTCTTTTTCTACAATGTTCATTTGATACATAAACATGTAATAGCATTGTATCAAACAAGAATAAGTTTGTCTAAATATGTTTTATTCCCACCCCACTTCAAGGCATCTAGCTTTGAAGTTGTACCCCCCTTGGGCTTGTCCAAGGACAGTCATAGTATAGGTTACAATGTAAATATTTATTTTTATCACTTTATAATATCTTTTTACCCATAAAAGAATCAGGGAAAATTCTTAACTACATCATGAGATAGTACCAATGATTAAAATATCACGAAATATCGCAGATATATCACAAATTTTAATATTACGACACGGATATGGGGTAGAATGTATTTTTTCTCGGATATCGGTGAAATATCGCAAAATATAGTAATATATCACAATATATCACGATATATCGTTATTTTTATTTATATTTCTATAATATATTTTGCTTTTTATTTAATTCTATTTTTTGTGTTCTTCTTTTATTTATAAATTGGTACGCATGTTGTATGAGTTAATGTGTAATTATATCTTATGAAATATTTTACTTGTAGCTGTAAATTTGTAATTTAGTTGCAAATTCATTTTATTTTTCTGATGATTTTCAATTAATTTGATTAATGATATTCATGATTGGGCTTGAAAAAATAATAAAATCTAAAATCTATACATATATTAAGGCAAAATTGCAAGGGTAAAATTATAAATAAAAAATATGAGCAAAATATTTCCTGTAAAATAGTTTATCCATCAAAAAAATTTCAAAATGTGCAAATGGTGGAGTGGCTTAATAGACTTGTATATAAGGCTTAGTATTAGCCACCCAGGATCAAGTCTTGTTTCCAACACACATTTTCCTCTTTTTTTTTCTTGCCTATAGACAATGAAATATATTCACAAAAATGCCCAAATTATGTGTCTTGGGACATTGGCCTAGTCGTGGAATAGTGTTTTGTTGAGACTTGTTGAGTATGACGTGTTCCAGATGATGTTATCACTTCGTTGATAACATCGTAATCAATGTCGTATCTAATGATGTTCCGTCATTCTTGTCACATTGAGTATAACACTCGGATGTTAACCTTATCCTTTTTTAGTATTTTGGATTAATTTATTTTAAATTAATCTGAATAAATTGTGATTTTTGTCACATATCATTTTTCACGTTTTTAGGGATTTATTAGATATTTTATTTTGATTTCAAACGTGGATAATGATTGATTTTGACTTGTTCAAAATCTGTTCCGGATTTCATGGGGACGTGATGTTCCCACTCCTTTTTGGACACTAACTGTTGCAGGAGATCGTGGGTCACTGGAGTAACCGCTACTATTGCACGATGTTGAAGAACGTGTGAAACGCAATGCAGAAGACGGTTATCTCAAGTCCACTTCAGCAATGGGTAGTGGAAGGCGGTTGATTCAAGTCCAAGTCATCTAAGATCGTGAGGCAACTGCCAAGACAAGATTGAAGAAGTATTTAAGGTCTCCTTAGACCTTAAAATCACTTATGCAAGCAGGTTATCACCGTGGTTTATGAGAAGCTCTGAATCTTGCATCTAGTGTCATCTCTGAAATTCAAGACATCTTCCTCGACATCTGCCTAGCGTCCCAATCAGCTAGAGACTTTCATTCCAGTTGTGTGTGTAGATTAGATAGTCAACTTTGAGAAGTCTAGGATTTAGAGTGACTGATTGTAATCTATCTATGTGTTTAGATAGGTTTGTTTTTGAGTGATTATTCGAGTGAGTAAAGCTAGGATAGTCCTTTGTATGTTTTATGCTGTGTTGTCAAGGGAGTGAACCGAGACTACATCAGCATTGTTTTTGCATTTCACTTGTGATAGTGAATTATGCCTTGAGGCAATCACACACCGTAAGGAGTGTGATTTAAAACTTATTTTGTGCAAAGTTCTGTTTACGTTTCCGCTGCATGTTGAAGGCAATGTGGTAACACTAGCTTCAACATTACATTTAACTTTGCAATTTACATCTGTAATTCACATTGTTTCAGGCAACAAATTCTAACAAGACCATATGTCTCAAGTTCAAATCTCATCACCAACACCATTAGTTGTGAATTTATCACACGAGTCTGTCACATCTAGTGTGATTTTACTTCTCGTCTATGTGGTACTAATAGTTGTGAATTTATAACACGAGTCCGTCACACCTAGTGTGGTTTTACCTCTTTTCTGTGGTACTAAGTGTGGGTGTGGTTTAGTGATTTATCTCTCCCATGTAGTTTTTGTCGTTTACCTCTCCTGTGTAGACCCACTGTGGTTTACCTTTTCTGTGTGGTACTAATTACTATGGTGTGGTTTAGTTGTATACCTTAGTTTGCCATTTACATTTCCTTTGTGGTTTGCAAGCTATTACACAAGAACGGGATTTACCCGATGCGCAACTCGATAACGGTTGCGAGTTATCCCTCTTTTGTGTGGTTCTTCTGTGTGGTACTAAGTGTGGGTGTGGTTTAGTAGTTTACCTCTCTTGAGTAGTTTGTCGTTTACCTCTCCTGTGTGGTTTACACACTATTACAAAGGAGCGAGATTTACCCGGTGCGTAACTCGATAAGGGTTGCGGGTTATCCCTCTTTTGTGTGGTTTGCAGCATAGGAACAGGGTCCAGGAACGGGGTTTACCCAATGCGCAACTCGATGGCGATTGCGGATTACCCTTATTTTATGTGGTTTGCAGCACATGAGCGAGATTTACCCAGTGCGCAACTCGGTAGTGGCTGCGAATCACCCCTCTTATGTGTGGTTTGCAAGCATCAACTGTTGGTATGGTTTAGTGGCTTATATCTCCTATGTGGTTTGCCATTTATCTATCCTACGTAATTTGCAAACTATTACACATAAGTGGAATTTACCCGATGCGCAATTCGATAGCAACTTGCCAACCGCGGGTTACTCACTACATCAAAAAAAAAAACAAAAAAACAAAACAAAACAACAACAACAACAAAGCCCAGACCATGGGTTACCTTATCCTCAACATTTCTGGATCCACCTCACATAAATAACCCGGCCCCTACCACCTACAGGTGAAAGATCTCCCTCCAAGCCCTACATACGACTTTCATCGAAAACCGGTTATCAAAAAAAAAAAAAAAAAACCCAGCAAACAATATAAATAAAGATTAATAGTAACGACACAAGGTTCTGAAGCATAACTTCATAACTATTAACATTCCTCTAAAAATAAATAACAAAGCAAAACATAACAAAAACAAAACTATTAACATTTAAACAATTAAACTCTGTTGCAACAATCAAATAAATCAAAGTCCACAGCTTTGGGCTTTGATTCTTACAATAATCTCATATATCTGGAAACATGTTCTTATGCATATATTTCATCAAAGGATTACCACTTGTTTCACTCCATTGTCACAGCAGAAAAAACTGCAAGATACACAGATAGTATTGTCCTAACTCCTAAGCTAGCTCCAGTTCATTTGCAAACGTATTTTTGTCACGGAGATCAAAGTGAGGATTTGGAGGCAGATCTCTTCCATCTCCCTAGTTTCTCCCGTCCCTGCCATGAATTCAAGAACGATGTTTCAGAATCTCGCTACACATCCAGTATATATGAAGCAAGAAATGTGATATTTTCGCAACATCCACATGATTAGACTCGGTTCATATCCATGGAAGCAAAGGAAAAGCATAGTATCATAGGGTATGGGATTTATGTAATTGAGATAAGGATGTACAATAATTGTGACCCCATGGCATTTGAGTAAAAATGCGTGTAATTGAACACATTTAGGCATACCAGATGATGGTGTAATATCCCAATGAAGGATAGAAAATTAAAGTTGAAAGGTTATACAAAGAGATACAACGGACTTCTTTAGCAATCTAGATTAATCATTTGGGCAGAGCGAGGACTCAGTAAAGTAGTCGTAATGATATTTTCAACAAACAGCTCAGTTTCTTATTGGAATGTATACTTATCTTCGCCAGCTGTTATAACCACAAGATATACCTTTGTCAAGAAATTTCGACTCTACTTGAGTTCTGTCAGTGTCCTAATTCTGCATAAACTAAAGGTTTAGGTAGCCAAGTCACGTCTACAAACGTTATTTCCCATTCCCCATGTTCGCCAACACAGGATTTTCATGAAAAAAAACCCCTATAGGATCCCTGTCACTAGAATGATTGCTGACTAGTCACATCTGAGGGCAAATCTGGAAACAAAACTAAGCAGCACACGAACAACAGATTTTTTACAATATTAATTTACCTTTCGAGGAGCAATAGCCAACTCATTATCTGAAATATGTGTTGCTACCAAACCAATAGGATGCAGCACTTCTTCATAACTGCTTAATAGAAGAACTTGTTAGAAGTCCAACAAGACAGGTACAGAGCTAAAATGTGGAGAAAAAGATAGGCCTTTTCATGAAACTTTGACATATAAGGATTGGAATTCAGTTAAAGTAGAAATTACTCGGCAACTGATACTCTAAATGGAGGGCCACCCTCGTGATCATCTATCTGTCAATAATAAGAATATATGCAAATGATCAGACTAAATAAGTACTAAAAATAACAGACATGGTAAACACTATTGATTTAGCAGACAAGCGACTTGACCGTAAATTCTTTAATGAGGTAATACAACACAAACCCCAAAATAAATTATAATTTGCAGATTCAACCTGAAAAAAAATTGAGCCATCAAATTCAAGATATTGTTACTAAACAGAAAAACTTGCTATTGGAGCTATTCAACTTTTCTAACTCGGTACATAGCTATTGGGTCTGTAAATTTTGTAAAGTATGGGAAGTATAAATCACTTTCGCAGTTTTGCTTTGTGGAAACGAAAAAAGGAATGAATCATATGTTTGTGTTCATGCCCCTAAGTTTTTGTTCATGCCAGCTTACTGCATTTCCATCATTATCACCTAGTAAACTTAGGTTATTGGACCCAGAATGACAGATAACAGCTTACAAGAATATACTGTGATAGGAGAGCGAGGCATGTTGAGTTGTTATCCACTATTTCAGGTAATTTTAGAGAAAAACATATGAAAATAGGAAGATACCCGAAAGAACTATAAAACTCTTGACTAACCGGATAGATTAGTGTTATGAGCTCCCCATCTGGTGTTAGAAGATCGGACATTTTCCTGGCCCACAACAATCTCAACCCTGGTTCAATGGCACAGAAAAACCTGCAGAGACCATATTATAACCTAATGAGCATTAATGAAAATACAGCATAACAACTCGAATGCATGTTATGAGAAAACTTACGTGTAATCAAAAATGAGATCAAACAACTGATCTGGACACCAAGTGAAGAAGTCTTTCTTTAAGAAAGTGAAATGATCTGTGTTTGGTGAGCCAGACGACAACTGCCATTTCATGCAACAATCAAAGCAAGAATTTAACAACGTTGTAAGCAAAAAACTCAAGATTATGAAAATGATGCTGCAGCCACAAAAAGGGGAAAAAGAAAGAGAGAATCTAAAGCTCAGTTAGTTTCAGTGACAACAGATTAATGTTCATACACGGTAAAATACATAAAACACAATGTACAACATCATATGATGCAATAGCAATCGTCTCATTAAGTTCGCAACACAGAATATACAGATAGGAATTACAAGATACAGACAAAAGCTGTTATCCAATTTGATACAAAGATTACGATAGGCACAAAGCAGCATACGAAAAAATAGCACAAAATTATTAAATATGCTTGACATTGGAAATATTAGTTCAAGTTATTTTATTTTAGAATAGCGAAGGCAACATCCTCTTAAGATGGCTTAAGAAAACAAATTAAAAAATGTATACTCTTGCAGATGAAGATTCCTACTTGATAAGCACTATAATCAAGTGTTCTAAATAATGCATTATCAAAGAATGCGGTTTAGTAATCTTCCACCAAAATCAAATTTTATTAGATCAACAATGAAAGCTGCAAACTCTTATACAGTTCTATTTATGAGAATACATAAAAGCAGGTCTTACTTCTATTGCATTCTGAATTGCATTGTCTGATATGTCCAGACCTACAACATGGCGCTCAGCGCATGCAATTGCCATAACATCATAACCCTGCATAGATAGAAATTTCTCTGAGTAATCAAACCATAGACAAAAACTGAAAATGAGAACGAGAACAGAAAGATGATTGCACAAACTAAATAAAGCAGGTATAATCAAACCAACACATTTCTTCTGACAGGTGAAATTCAACAAACGGGCATCAATATGTATGCCAACCATTTATGGTGCAGTTAAAAAGCCATAATAATACAACTGCATCATCACAAGATTACTGTTAATGGAAACACGAAACAAATAGTGTACAACAAACAATTCATCAGTTCCATATCCATTAAATCCACTTCTCAAAACGAATGAAATACATAAAGAAACAGTTTCCTGATCACATGAACAAATCTTGGTACCTTGATAATTCTACTACAGATTTTTCTCGATTTCAAACTTTAATCCGTTCCCCAAACAACCACGGGCAAATGCTGCAGCAAATTAGTAAATTTCATATTTTTCCATTATCATCAATGATGTGCAATACCTTCAATCCGTACAGTACAAAACCTTCCTGCATAAACTGTTCTACAAATAGCACATTTTTTTCTGCTACCTCTTCACATCATAAGCTAATTGTCTCTACCTTAAAACGAAACATTCCACACAAACTTTAACATCCCACATTCCCTCAAACTAATCGCAACACAGAGACAGAGAGAGAGACTTACACTACCGCAACCAGGAACAAGAGCTCTGCCCTTGGGAAGGGATCCAGTGTTGTGAAGGTGCACAAGAACTGGGGTGGGGCTCCCCAAATCCCAAGGCGTCAAACCTTCTTCCCAGCATTTGTCCCAACTATCTGAAAATTCCCACCATTAAAAAGGGGAAAAATCAATTTTTCCCTGAAGAAACAAGAAAAATAATCCATAATTCATAATCAGCCCACAATTCACTTACTGGTGGAAATGGAGTGAAAAACTTGCTGAAATTTCTTTACTTTTTCATCAGCTGTGATGGGGGATTTTGATTCCGGGATTTCAGTTGACATATTTTTAAATCGAATTCGACGATAATAAGGTGGGAGAAGTCGAAGTGCAGGTGAAAAGTAGAATTTAGGAAGAAGGGAAAATTGCATGGGTTTTTTGGGAAGGAGTGGTAGAATTTGAGGTTTGGGATAGAACAAAGATTAATTGATTTTGAGAAGTGCAATACGCAGCGGGAATATTACACTTTGCACCCCCTCATTCACTTCACACCTATATCTATATATTATCTAAAAATAAGATAGTTGCTTGGAATAGAAATCATAAGTTTTCACACCCAAAGTATATTTCCAAATATATAAATAGTTAATATAAAATACAAATAAATTATTAGTAAATAATTTTTTAATAATATATCTATTAATTTCCATAAATAACATGGAACCATTAGGAGTAATTATTTTCCTAACTCCATAAAAAATCAATTAATTATAGAAATATTATACCAAACAAAATTTGTTGCTGATTCCATAAAATATGTAATATTACATATAATATACATAATTTTATTTTAATATCTATATACGTAGAAATTAATTATATAATAATAAAAAATCTCACTATTTAATTTAATATTAAATTATTCATTCAATTTTATAGTTGTAATAATTTACATAAAACCAATACCATAAAGTCCGGCTAAAATTTTGCTTAGACTATTTTATGATTACCCTAATTATGTATATATATAACTATTCTTTATTGCAGATCAATATTTCTTAAATATTCTATAATTGATTTCGATATATATAAGGTCAATTGAAAAAAAAAATAGAAAAAAAAATGAAAAAAAGAAAGAACCTTAAATAATGACACTAAAATTTATGGTTAAAATGCATGACGATATTACACATGAATGTATTATATCGATTTATCATAATTAAAATATTAATTCATACATTTTAAATCGATTGAGATTACCCAACAAATAAATTCGTATAATTTATAGATGCACCATATGGATATATTTAGGTTAATTATTTAACGAAATAGTTGGGCAGATTGTAAACTAAAACTATATATATAAGTGTGTGTGTGTAGTCATCAAATCAATACCACTAAAAAGTTGGAATATATATTGATATCGATATATGTTTTATGAGTACCATAATTAATTATATATATTAATCAATTAATTCATTAATTAGAATGACTAACAAATGTTTAATGTAAATAAGTTATATTATAAGATTACATTCCATATATTATTTACTCTTCATAATATGATCGATTTGTGTGTGATTAATTTTCTATAAGTAAATAAATTAAACATGTACAAAATCATATGATTGAATTACAGACTAAATCCTATGAGAAGATATAGACTTACAATTATTTTCTGTGCATCACATGTGATAATAGGAATGAATAAATTAAAAAAATGTTGAGTTTTTGAGGTGGATAAATATTAGGCTATTTATTTAAAAGTGAAAATTGTTTGAAGGTGTAATTTGCAATGAAAATATCAATAGGAGCGTGTTAAATGCCATTTTTGTTTTGTTTTTATGGTTCATTATGCAAAATGAGTGTAATTCGATTTGAGTTTAAAAATAATAAAGTTATTTATTGTTATAAAATCACTAGAGGATAAATATAATTGAACTTAAAAATAATAAAATTCTACTCAAATCCACCGAACTTGATTAAAGATGATGCAAAAATGATTATTTATTGTTATAAAATTACCAAAGGAGAAATATAATCAATCTTTTGAGAAATTTCTGAACTTTGAAATTAATAATGGTGTCGGAAAAAATACGCACAAGCTTTTGTAATTTTTTCGATTTGTGGCGATGAATTGAAAATCTAATTGAGGACGAAAGTTTAATTGTTAAGAATAATTTAATTTAAGTTAACATGGCGAAAAATAAATCTTTTTATAAAATGAGGGTATATAAATAATAATTTAATTTGGAAATCAAGATATGGCTCAATGGTTGGTTTCCCCGTCCACGTGGCATCGCCACATCATTGGTGGACCCATTAAGTGACGCCCATGGTAAGTAGGGGAACGGTTCTCTTTTGTTAAAACATCAAAATATTGAAAATTAAATTGTAATATTATAGTATTCAATTATTTCTATTACAACACTCAAACGTAAGGAATTAATTATAATTATTAAACATTAAATTATTTTAATTTAAAACGTTGAAACATTGAGAATTAAATTATAATTTTTAAAGACAATAAATTAAAGACCATCCAAACTTTCGAGCATATGTTATTATGAATTATATATAAATTAATGGATTCAATACAATTCCAATTGTCTAATGCATTCAATATAAAATTTTCACAAATGTTCGGTAAGATTAAAATCGCAGAATATTCAATAATATATTTTTAAAATACAATGATATCTTATGAAGAGTAATTTTATATTTAAAAATAAATTTAACCAAATTCATTATTCATGTATGATAATAAAATCAATTCATAAATGTCAATTTTATTCATATTTTATTCATTATGGATATCATGCATATGAATGACAATATTCATTCAATTCCATTCTAAACATTAGTATATTAAAAAGTTCATTTCATTTCCATCAAATTCCATTACTCCATTCATATTTCACCCCCTAAGTTATAAACCTTGTGGTAAAAAATAAATAAAAATTTAATGCATATTGTGTTTAGTAAATGAAACTACAAATGATGTTTTTGTTGTTAAATAGTTAAGGAGTGGGGAGTCGTTGTGTCCTGAGTGATTTTATTTATAAGTGATTAAGATTCAATTTTATGAGTGAAACATCATGTTTGATTTCATTATTTCTTCTTCTTACATTTCGCTTGATGATTGATTCTTTTAATAATTTAATTATTCAATGGTGATCATATTTTAATAAAATGTTATGTGTCTTCTCCGTGCATCGCACGGGTGATATATTAGTTTTACTCATTATAGTGCATTATACTCTCCCTCCTTTTCACAAAGTGAATACTTTAATTTTATTTCACAAAAATATCATTCTATATAATCGTTTAAAAATTTCACACTTTTATCATATTTATCTCATTTAATGCATTCAAATAATCATATTTAACTTATTTAATGTATTCACATAAGAGTATATGATGTAATTTAATTATTTAATTAATATATTTATTAATATGTGTGTATTCATCTAGAATGACACATATTCAGAAATGGAAAACTATTACTTTATTATCTTTCGCTCAAATAATAAAAAAACAAAAACAAAATTACAACACGTTAAAAGATATAATTTAATTATTATTAAAAAAATAAAACAAAGAAAAAGAAACTGAACGAGCTACTTCTTCTCCACCGCACCTGTCTTTGTTTTCTCCACACCCATCTTCATGTGCCTTCTTCTCTGGCAAGATGCTGCCCAATTGTCACCTCTGCAACACTCTTATTTCTTTACCCACTGTTCATCGCACGGAGAAGAGAGAAGATGAAAATTCAAACTCTAAAATTTGTTCAAAAAATTGAGTTCAAATTCAATCACTAGAGGTTCAATTTCTTTTCTTTCGAACAGTGTGGGTAGGCTCGAAAATTCGTTTTCGAACTTGGTTTTTGTTTTTAAAATTGTGTTTTCGATCCCGACCTTAGATTTTTATTTTTTGTTCTTATTTGGATTGGTTCGAAAATTTAGATTTCAATCTTGAAAAAAAGATATTCGAAATCAAATTTCTGAACCATTTTTAATAGTTTCATAAAGTCATTTTCGAACGCTTTGAATATGATATCAGGTCTGTAAAATCAAATTAATTAAGATGACCATGAAAAGATTGTTCTATTTTTATTTTCTCATAGAAGGCAACAAATATGGTGGTAGGTGACACGGCGTACAAGCGCCTCACCTATTTTTTTATTTTTTCAAATTTTTATTATTTTTTATGTTTTACTTTGTTTTTCGATTTTCTTCTTTTTTTTTAGTTTTTCTCCAAAAATATAGACCCTTAAATGAAATTAGTAAATTCTAAAATTAATGTGAATTAATTTAATTTTTTTGAAATAAATATACATATATACCTTAAGATGCAATTAGTGAAACTTAAAATTAAATTGCATGAATTTATTTATTTTTCTATCCGGCGACTCGTGCAATGCATTTTCCAAACACTAACACGTGAACTCGTGCATTGCGGTCGATAATTAAATTTTTTAAAACATAGATAAACCCTAGCTGAGAACAATAAACTCTTATCAGAATTTAGAAATTGGAAACTCTAATTTTGAAATAATATTTACCCTAAAATTAAATTGGTGAATCCTAAAATTAAAGTGAATTAATATATTTTTTTAAAATACGGTGACTCGCGCAATGCACTCGTCCGAAGCTAATGTGTGGGCTCGTGCATTGTGTTCAATAATTAATTTTATCGAAATAAATATAAAATATATAATTGGGAATAATAAACCTAATTGGACATAAGAAACCTTAATTTTGAAATGAATATATGTACTCTAAAATGGAATTATGATTAGTGAACCTTCAAATTTAAGTGAATTGATTTAACTCCTAGTTGGGAATAAGAAACCTCAATTTAATTACATGTATTAAACCATAATACATAGGTAATTAACTCATATAATTAAATTAACAGGGTGATACTTTTTAGATTATGACTGATACTTTTTAGTAGAATGGGTGATACTTTTTTTTTGCCATAATTTTTTTTTCCCAGGATCAAGGCGGGAAGGGTTGACCCGGCTCAACCTGTGCGAGGCCTATATGGGATAATTTGCCTTTTAATATGTTGGGATAAAAATGAGACATATAATTCTAACTAGAGGATCTCAAACAGGTAAATCTACGTAGTTTTAATTTTGGAATACAAATGAGAAACACAAACTTCGAACTAGAGGATCTCATTGAATAAGGTGGTGCATTTGTTCTCAAAATATAAATAATCTAATATTTTCAAGTGATATTTTATATTTAATTTTCATGATGATATTATAGCAATATAAAAAAGTGTCCCCATATAAATTTTGAAACTGATAATACTGTTTTACAAAACTTTTGTAATTACAATATCGTTTCAAAAATAATAATATCAAGAGTATATCGACAGTCAAAAAATAATATCGGATGTTCATTTTGAGTTCCTCACATCAATTAATTATCACAAATACTCCTGTACATAAGATGTATATCAGACGGTCAACGCGTTGACCGGGTCAACGCTCGTTGACTCGGTCAAAATGTTGACCAAAAAAATCGTCAAAACGGGTGATACTTTTTAGGGACACAAGTGATACTTTTTTTAATTTTAAATGATAATTTTTAGTGTTTAGATTGATACTAATTTTAACAGTTTTTTTCTTTTTTTTTTTCTGACCGATACTTTTTAATGATATATTTGAACTTTGAAATTGATGCTTTTCAGTATTATGAATGATACTAATTTTGACGGATTTTTGGTCAACGCATTGATCGGGTTAACACGCATTGACCCAATCAATGCGTTGACCGTCTGATGTGCACCTAGTGCACACAAGACATGCCATTAATTATACATGAACTATCACTTTAAAATCTCATTTGAAAATATTAGATTATGTAGACTTGAAAAAACTAGGAGAATACCCTATAGGGTGCATCATAATTAATACCACAATCTATTCACACGAACTAAATATCTATGTACCACAATTGACATATACATAGCTAGATATACTTTATACGATAAATCGGACACCAATACTGCCTTTAACAAGTAAATAACACTAAAATTTATTCAGTGCAAGAAAGACATGTTACAAATTTATTGGATTCGTGATATATAGAAAAGAAAACAAACCACGATGCAAATTATAAAATGCATAAATGGAAAACATTACAATAATATTTCATGTAATTCCTAACTTGCATATAACTTAATTTCCTCATCTTCCTCAAAGCAACGCATCTCATTTTCATCCAAATGCACCCACGCTTCAATCCCATCACCATCTTTAGTAGCCATGAGTGCGGTGGTGTTGCTACGCGGCCGCTGCGGCCGCGTGCTCGTCCACACCGGCTCCCCCCACCCGAAATCAGCCTCGTAGAATCCGAACTCACTGTTATCTGCAAATACTAAGAAATTCGTCTCAGGATTCTGAAACGCTTTGATCATCCCTCCCAAACTATTCATGATGATATCACGTCCATTTCTATCAGGAGACAGTATTTCAGCATGATCAGCTATGCTTTTCTCAACGGCATCATCTAAGATTCCAACCAATCCGTCGATTCCTATTCCCGATGAAGATACTGGCGGCGTGAGCGCGGTGAAGCAAAGATTCCCACAAGCATGCTTTGGTTGAGGAGGTATTGTTCTCTCCCTTATGTTCACGAGCTGAAACACGACGAAATCTCGGGACTTCCCGTGTTTCGTCGTGTCTAGCCGGATAAGGGATTTGGCTATAACGGCGGAGACAGCAGAGACTGCAGATATAGGTTTCTTGTTTTGTTGCTTTATTTTCGATTTCAGACTCGTTAAGGCCGCCTTGTCGAACAACAGCCTTTTAACGAGAATGTTGTTGGCGTCGATGCTCGATCGTTTCAAATTAATACCGAAATTGAAGTCCTTAAACGGAAGCAGCGACGGAAAATCAAACGTGGGGGAAAATCCAACGACTTTATCTGGATTCGTCGTGCTTGACCACGCGACGACGAATGTTGCTAGTGACGGAACGTCGAAAATTCTGTGAGAAACACTGACGGCGATTGATAGCCCACCACACGGGAAATGTGTGGCTTGGATTGAAAGAAGTGGATCTTCAGCAGATTCGTCGTTGACGAAATATTGATCTGGGTAGAGATCACCATTGAGCTGGTGGGCCTCAGTCTTTGTGACGAGGCTCATCAGCTCGATGTCTAGGGCTTCCGCTTCGATGAACTCGGCGCCCTGATCACTGCAATCAACCAAGTGATCATTCTTGATGTATCTTCCGGCAAGAGGGTAGAATTGGACCAAGGTTTTGGCTAGTGATTCTTCCAACTGGCTATAATTTTCTGGCTTCGATTGGTAATACAGAACAACGGCCAAATTCATCGGCGACAGAGAGTTATCTAAGAAGGAAATTTTGTAATTCTTGAGGTTTGGGGGAGTTGGGGTGTGTGGTTTTACCAACTTTCTGTTCATTTTTTGGACCTTCATGTTTGCTGGAGTTGGTGTTGCTTAGTTTTTCAGACAAACTCCCCTTAGTCTACACACTTATATAATGTATGAATAATAACATTACATGATTATATATATATATATATATATACGTACCTATTAATAATAAAATAAAATAAGCTGCATTTATGATCTTTGAAGAATTTTTAAAATTAATGTGTAGGAATTCAACGTGAGAAAATGGACAAGAAAACAAAAAGGGCTGGGGAGTCGCTAATTAATCCAATTTAATTATAAATATGAAGAAGCCAGCCAATAATGACTTCGTTGAAAATCAAGCATATAGGAAGTGTAGCAAATTTGACTTAACTAATCACAATTCGATGTCGGTTTGTCCTAACGTGATTTTTTTTTTCTGCAATAATTCTTTGTTATATGTGTGATGCCAGTACAATATCGAGACAATTAATTATAAATGCTCTTACAGACTTACAGTATAAGTGTATAACAATGTCTGTTTTTTTTTTTTTGGCAGAGTGGACATGTTACTATTAATTTCATTAATTAATATTTCCTTATATAGTAATTGGTATTATTTGCGTCGTCTCAAGTTACTAGTTAATTCACAAATTACTCAGGTGGAAAAACAATTCATTTGGTCTATTTAATTCAGGTCTCAAATTACTCCTGCAGAAAAATAATTAGGTCAAATTAAAATAAAATAAATTAACGGATTTAGAATATCTATTGAGAAAATATTTTAATTATAATAATATTTTTTTCTTTTTGGAAATGAGACTTTTCAGTTTATTTTAATTCCATCCACGTCGGTATTGGGTCAAGCATGTGAATAATTGAAAAAACTTTTAATTAACAAGACAAAAAAGTTTATACATATCAAGATTTCCTGCAGATTTGCCCCTTTAAATAGGAATAATAACTTAAGCTTGTGTGGTTGAAATTTGAGCCAATTAAATACTAGCCATATTAAAATGGAAGTGTAATTTCCGAGAGTATTATTTAGTGCCTCCAATATAATTAATTTTGGAAACGAGCTGGAGGGAGTTCAATATTTATTTTTTTTAGATCCCATAATTTTTTATAGATTAAAAGTCAGCCGTAGCATCAACTGCTACAACACACCGAAGCGGGGAGAGATTCAAATGAATTAAATGAGTGACTAATCCGGTAGAAAGAGACTATGTGGAAGTCTTCGGAGATCTCAAGGATATCATAGGCCATCATATTTTTTATACTTTAAAGTGTGGATTCTTATCAATTTTGGTAATTTATATATCCCGTCTACTCAAATGGTATCATGACAAGTGACCGGGCACATGATCTCACCTCATTTCCAATTACCTAGAATAAATTATTTCCCAGTAACTTCAACTTTAATTTTTTCTATATAATTTTTAAAATTGAAAGAACCTAATTACTTTAAAAACATAATTCCAAAATTCAAAATCATAACTACCACTTTCCCGGCGAGAATACCCCACCGCCGACCATCAGATTGTCAAATAGCTTGAGCCCACATCCACACAACCCATAACTTCAAAATCTCTCAAGTAATTTAAGATTTGACATTGAATTAATGACCTCGAAATCCTAATTCACAACAAATGGCAAATCAGATCGAGTGTGTGCACACACTGAATAGTTTTGAGAAGTCCAACATAAATATTAATGTTCATATTTTTTTGTCAAAAGAAAGCAGCGGAAATATATTGTTTCTATTTATACATAACCGATTATAGACTTGGCGACATATAATTTCAAAACAATACTATATAATATTGGACAAGGATCATTTAATAATGCTCCAATATTTCATTGCTACGATAATGTGAAAGCTAGAAATCTTGATATATATACTGAATTAAGTGTAAGCTTTTTCAATGAGAAAACATGTTTTGACTAAAAAACTTCAACGGTCAACAACGACGTTCGTGGGATTTAAATAAGCCTAAAAGTCTCATTCCCAAAAAATTTTAAGATAACTGTTAATGTCAGAACATTTGAGCGAATTTTAAAATGTATCTCAATACTTGAATAATGTTATTTTGATACCTAATGTTTCAATTTTTTTTAAAAGGATCATTTGATGATAATTTCGGTAATGAAAATCTCATGTGGCACACCAGAGTCTAATATGAATTATTTCACTCATCATATCATACAAAAGATCTAATATATGTCCGTTTGTTATGAATTAATTTATTTATTTTTGCAAATAATCAATACGGCAAGAGTGAGAAAAGTGTAGGTGGAATTATTTTTTTCTAAAACATTTCGGAATAAAAAAATCAATGTTTAGTATGACATGATGAGTGAAAAAACCATATCAGCTATTGTGCATTCCAAATAAGTATATATTATATATCTGAAAATATCACTTTAGGACATTTTTGAAAATATATTAACACATTGGATATCAAAATGACATTATTCAAATATTGAGATACTTTTCAAAACTCACTTAAATGCTGGAGCATTATATGACATTTATCCAAATTTTAAGTATGATTATGATAATGCCAGCACGTACGAGTCATGTGTGAACTTTGGAAGCATATATAGATTTCTCTTAATTTTTTTAATGTTCACACATGACACATTTTAATTAGAAATATGAATGTTCTACCCTCTTCACTCGTAAATATCAGATGAGATCATTTATTTTACCATGATATTTCATCTCGTCTGTAACACGTCTGATTTTATTTCAAGTTTATTGAATGGATATCCAATGATTATGAAATTAAATTAGAAAGATGATACTTCATCCCATTTTGATAGGTCCATTGAGATGTTTCACGGGCATTAAGAAAAAGGTTGGGAAAGACAATTAATCAATAATTTCTCAATATGCCCATTATTATTTCTTTGACAGTAAATTAATACTGAATGTAAACATATTAAATAGAGTTATATATTAGTAAATTAACCAAATATATATAGAAACATGCATATATATATCGGGACATCCTAAAAAGATAAATAAGTCTATCAAAATGTGACGGAGCCACGGAGGGAGCATATAGGAAATACAGTTATAAATAAAATTCTCAATTACTTTTCTTCTAACAAATTAAACAGAAAAATAAAACATAAACTAGTTTGATTTTCAAATTCAACAAACTTGAACTAAAGTCATCACTCATCAATCCCTTTTTCCCCATCGCTCTATCACTACTACTTATGGCATAACATAACATATATAGTACGAAGAAAAAGTTGTTGGTAAACTTATTCGCTCGGAACAATAATAATAAGATGTAACAAAAACTTAATAAATTAATAAGCCAAACAGAAATACAATGCTAAAACTACATAATACAATACAAAATATTTTGCCAATAAAATTAACACTAACTATATAATAACGCAGTAAAAACTACAGATATAATACTAAATCTAAATAATAAGAACAATTTAAATAACTAGAATAAAATTAGATACCTGAAACCATTTAAATAACTAGAGCAATTTAAATAATAAGAATAAGTTTAGAATAAATCCGAGACTGTGGAAATCACCATTTCTTTAAACCAAATTGGCCTTGTATGAATGATCCATAATTCCCAACAAAAATTACATGATCAAGCATAATTTCATTTCATTTATCCTAAGTTGCAAAACAATCTAATTTCCTCATCTTGCTCAAACAAACGCATATCGTTCTTCTCCAAATGCAGCCACGCCTCAATTCCATTCCCCTCTCTGTTTTCCATCAACACCGTCACATTCCGACTAGCCTGCGGAACAATGCTGACCCAAATCGGTTTCCCCCACCCGAAATCGGCTTCGTACGATCCAAACTTACTGTAATCGGTAAAACTCACCACATTGGCCTCACCACTGACGAATATTTTTGAAATAGTGGTAAGTGGTTTGATAATCAAGTCATCACGTTCTTGCTGAGTCAATGACAGTATCTTAGCACAGTCTGAAATGGTTTTGCTAGTTGCATCTCCTATCAGATCAACCATTTCTTGAAGTCCTACTTCATGATCCGATTCAACTGCAGCAATGTAACGATCCACTGATAACAGCACAAGATTTCCACAAGCATGTTTATGTAGGGGAGGAACTGTTCTCTCCCTCATGTTCACTGCCATAGTTAGTAAACAATCTCTGGGTCGGGTGAGTTTAGCCCGATCCAGAGCGATCAAGGCCTTGGCTATAAGAGCACACACCACTCGCACCTTTGATATACCTTCGTTTGGCCTTAAGCTCGATCTCAGACTGGTTATGGCTTCAATGTTGAATGTAAATCTCTTGACAGAGTTTGTATGATTCTGCGTTCCGTGTATCATAGAACCAGTGTATTTTCTCTGGTTCATGCCCGGAAACACAGACGAAGAGTCGAAGGTAGGGCTGATGCCCATCTTTCTTTCAGGTCCTAGATTGGTAGCATTGGACCAGGCCGCAACAAACGTGCTTACTGAAGATGCATCGAAAATCTTGTGGGATATACTGATTCCGATTGCTACTCCACTACAGTTGAGTTCAGTGATCTGAATCGAAAGAATTGGATAATTGACTTCATCTAATTGGTGATTCTTGCGTGGAAGGAAACCATAGAGATTTTCGAGGTTTCTTTCCACGATGAGGGTGGCGAGCTCGACGTGGGGAGCTTCTGCTATGACGAGCTCGGCGCCCTGATCGCTGCAATCAACGCAGGAATCCTTCATGATGAATCTACCGGCAAGAGGGTAGAATTGGACTAGAACTTTTGCTAGTGATTCTTCAAAGTTGATTTGTTTATCATTTGATACGTAGAAGAGTAGGATTCCGATTTCCATTGGTGGTAGGAATTCATCCGTGAGTGAGAATTTGTAGTTTTTGAGATTTGGAGTAGTTGGAATGCATGGTTTCACTAGCTTTCTGCTCACTTCTTTGATATTGTTCATGTTTAGAGATTGAGGGAAGCTATTACTGAATCTATGAATAATAACATTACATGATTATATATATATATATATATATATATATATATACGTACCTATTAATAATAAAATAAAATAAAATAAGCTGCATTTATGATCGTTGAAGAATTTTTAAAATTGTGTAGGAGTTCAACGTGAGAAAATGGACAAGAAAACAAAAAGGGCTGGGGAGTCGCTAATTAATCCAATTTAATTATAAATATGAAGAAGCCAGCCAATAATGACTTCGTTGAAAATCAAGCATAAAGGAAGTGTAGCAAATTTGACTTAACTAATCACAATTCGTTGTCGGTTTGTCCTAACGTGATTCTTTTTTTTTTTTTTTTGCAATAATTCTTTGTTATATTTGTGATGCCAGTACAATATCGAGACAATTAATTATAAATGCTCTTACAGTATAAGTGTATAACAATGTCTGTTTGTTTTTTTGCAGAGTTGACATGTTACTATTAATTTGATTAATTAATATTTCTTTATATAGTAATTGGTATTATTTGCGTTGTCTCAAGTTACTCGTTAATTCACAAATTACTCAGGCGGAAAAACAATTCATTTGGTCTATTTAATTCAGGTCTCAAATTACTCCTGCAGAAAAATAATTAGGTGAAATTAAAAAATTAAAATAAAATAAATTAACGGATTTAGAATTTCTATTGAGAAAATATTTTAATTATAATAATATTTTTTCTTTTTGGAAATGAGACTTTTCAGTTTATTTTAATTCCATCGACGTTGGTATTGGGTCAAGCATGTGAATAATTGAAAAAACTTTTAATTAACAAGACAAAAAAGTGTATACATATCAAGATTTCCTGCAGATTTGCCGAGATGAGATCCTCTATTCTAGATTTAGTGCTCCAACTCGTATTCCACGATTGATTTAACAAGTTTAATAATAAATATTATAAAAATAAAAATTAACTATAACATAATCGACCTAGTCACATCTATCAACAAAAAATTGAAATTTTAGAAATTATAAATCATATTTTTAAAATAATCAGCCATAATAATCATTTCTTTGAAAATTAAATACTAAAAAATGATTATAAACCCTAATTGGGTGGGGTGAACCCTAAAAGCAATCATAAAATTAAACTAAAACATAATAAATTAAAATTGATGAAAAAAAATGGAAGAAAACCGCATAAATTTGATCGTGGAATACACATTGAAACACCAAGTCTGGAATAGAGGATTCCATCCGAGATTTTCCCCTTTAAATAGGAATAATAACTTAAGCTTGTCTGGTTGAAATTTGAGCCAATTAAACACTAGCCATAATAAAATGGAAGTGTAATTTCTGAGAGTATTATTTAGTGCCTCCAGTTAATTTTGTAAACGAACTGGAGGGAGTTCAATTTTTTTATTTTTTAAAACCCATAACTTTTTATAGATTAAAAGTCAGCTGTAGCATCAACTGCTACAACTCGCTGAAGCGTTACGTGGAGATATTCAATTGAATTGAATGAGCGACTAATCTAGTGGAAAGAGATTATGCGGAAGTCTTCGGAGATCTCAAGGATATCATAGACAATCGTGCCGACTAAGGAAAATCATATTTTCATACTTTAAAGTGTGGTGTTAGAAAAAACTATCAAGAATTACCTAATTCCTACTGTGGTTTTGATGAAATATCAAAACATGTCAAAAAGCTTTGAAAAACTGAAAGAAAATCAAGCAGAAAATCGAGGTTGATCAAAACAGAAGGTTGAGCTAAACCAAGCCAAAGAATGATCAATCCAAAAGAAAAAAAGAGAGAAGAAAAGAAAAGAGAGAGAGAGAGAGAGAGAGAGAGAGAGAGAGAGAGAGAGAGAGAGAGAGAGAAAATAAAAGAAAAAGGAAAGAAAAGAAAAGAAAAAGAAAAAGAAAAAGAGAGAAATCCAGCAAGAGCTGAGAAAAAGAAAGCTTGATTGCTAGATCAGTTAGCAAGACAAGCAAACTGAAGATGCGGGAACTAACAAGTTCAAAGTACCAATTGAAAGCACTTCAGTCTACAGTTTGTGAGCTGAAGAAAGTACCAGCTTAAGGCACTAGTTCAAAAGTGCCAGCAGATCATCAAGATCAAAACAAAGCACCAGCTGAAGGATGAAGCTGAAGATTGTACCCATTCAAGACACAAGGTGAAGAATGTGCTAGCTCAAAGTACCATTTCTGAGAATATCAACTGAAGATACATTAGTTCAGAGTACCAGCTGAAGAGGTACCAGTTCAGTATCCAAACTGAAGAAAGTACTAGTTCAAGAAGTTCCAGTACCAGCTAAAGGAAGCACTGGTTCAATACTACCAGCTGAAGAAGACCAAACTAGAGCTCAGAAAGCATCAGACCAGAGCTCAGAACTGCCAGCTGAATATTGTCAAAACTGGAAGCTTATAAACTGCCAACAAGTTGTGCAGAACTGCCAGCTGAGGAAACGTTCCAAACTGAAGATCACAACTGCTAGCTGAAGTTCAGAACTGACAACGAAGACAGAAGCCAAAACTGGAATTCAAATTTCCAGAGCTGCCAACATGAAGATCTTGGAGTTAATACAACCAAGATCCTGGAGTAAAAGCTTGTCAAAGAACAAAGGCAATACAACGGCTACTTCAACAAAAAGCCTCTCAACGGCTTTAACAAATCAATGGATAATTTATGATCATCCATTGATCTACAACGGTCATAAGCCACTCTCCTATAAAGGATGAGTAATACGACTTGTGAACAGACTTTTTGCTAACAGACTTTTACAAAAATAGATTTTTGCCAACAAAACCTTAGAGAAAGCACTCAGAGATCAAGCTCAAATTTGCCTACAGCAAAAGTCCCGACTGAGAAGAAGTACATCGATCATCGTCAAGCTAGCTGTTGAAGCAGTCCAGCTAGAGCCAACTTCTCAATTTGAAGAGTTACACCGATCAACTACCCAACTCAAGCCAAAGGAGCACACTAGTTGATAACAGTTTCAAGACTGAATTCTTGAAGATCAAGAGAGATCTAAAATCTCATAAAGACGGTTAATAGCACCTAAAGTCCCAGCGAGCAGTTGGGAGCGGTAAGTGTGAGCTGTCGACCTACCAACTAAGGAAAGACGTATCGACGGGTCCATTTTTTCGGGACAACACCAGTGAAAAGGAGACCGCACTCGAGTGAAGGGTGTCGTTAGCTAGGTTCAACACATTGTCTTCACTGTGTAACTGTAATAAAGAAACTTTACACTTGCATAGTGGATTACCCTATTCAGTTAGGAAGAAAGGACGTAGAAGTTTAAGCTTCGAACTTCTATAAATCATCTTTGAGCAAGCTGACCATCTCAACTGATCAAGTGCACTGATAAGTTCTCACCACGAGTCAAGGGCCCAATATATTCCGCAACTGTTTTAAGTTTTGGGATCAGTTTATTTCCCTCCCTCTAAACTAATTCAAACTCGCCCCAAGACCAACAAATGGTATCAGAGCGGTTGATTCTAAGGATTAGCCATTTTTGCAGATCAACTGAATCAGATCTACTTATCTGTGCTAATCTGTCAACTATAAGAAACCATAAGCTACCTATCTTTTCAGTTGAGAACTATGAAAATTAGAGCAGGAGAATGAAGGCTCATCTCTGCTCAATACATGAGAACATGTCGGAAGTGATAGATGATGAACCTATCACAATCATGATGGACAATGAAGCCCACATAGTTGATGTCAATCAACCACCAAGGATCCCAAAGCCAACTCATCTTCTCACAAGCGAAGAAAAGAAGTTGAAGAACCTAGAGTTTGTAGCCCAAGCTGCACTATTCTAAACTCTAGATGATGATCAAATGAAGGATATGAAGAATTGTCAAACTGCCAAGGAGATATGGGATTTACTAGCAGATCTGTGCAAGGAGTCCGAAACAATCAAAGGAAATAAACTTCAACTGGCGGTTGATAGATACGAGTCCTTCAAGATACAGCCAGAAAAAACCATCTCCTGCCTTGAAACAATATTTCTAAGCATCATCAGCAAGATGAACAACCTGGGAAGAAATTATCCCAACTGTGAGATGAACTCCAAAATCTTGGATAATCTCATAGAAGAATGAGATATGAAAGTGATTACTACAAAAGAATCAACAAATCTAAATAGCATCACTCCTAGAGAATTGTTTGGATCTCTCAAAGCTCACAAGTACAGCCTGAAAACTGAAAAGGGGAAGCATCAATATCATCATCAATTCAAGATGATGCCTTCTACGGAGAAAGAAATCAGTTTAGAGAAACTCGAGGAAGAGTCAGCTACCGACAAAAGAGCACACCAACCAGAGAGAACCAAGGAGGGTCAGTAATTAACCAAAGGTGAGAAAAAACTGAAAAGAAAGAAAACCTGACTGAAGATATCAATGAGCAGATTCAGTTAGTTACAAAGTTGTTAGAGAAGCTCAAGAAGATCAGAGATCAACCATCAGTTCAAACACAAACTGATGAAGCGCTGAGAGCTGAAAGAGGTCATCAACCAGCTGAAAAAGCAGTTGAACAGCCCAGGGCAGTCAATCAAAGCATTAGTGAATGCTATCACTGCTACAAACAAGGACACTACAGATGTGAGTGTCTAGAGCTTCCAGAAGACAAGAAGGCCAGAGTAAAGAGAAGCTTTTTCAAGAGAAAAATGATGCTGGCCAACTCAGAAAATGTCGTACTGGATGATTCAGACTACCCATCAGGAATCGA
This sequence comes from Perilla frutescens, assembly GCA_026008535.1. Lineage (NCBI taxonomy): Eukaryota > Viridiplantae > Streptophyta > Magnoliopsida > Lamiales > Lamiaceae > Perilla > Perilla frutescens. The sequence continues at coordinate 42,544,193 of BRKX01000010.1, read as the reverse complement.
CTCAGATGGCTACAGTTCTGATGATGAGACACTGTTCTGCCTCATGGCTGATGAGGAAGAAGAGGTTAGCAAAACTGACTCCTTAACCTCTTTTTATCACATTCATGAAACTTCCATTTCTAGCAATGAGTTGAATGAGAAATTAAAAATGCTAGAAGATCAATTAGCTGTTATATCATGTATGCATGTTGAACTAAAGAAAGAAAATGATGACCTAAGAAATGTGGTCAAGAGACTGAGAAGTGATCTTGATAGAATTAAATTTCTTGAAACTCAGTTAATTGAATGTGATAGACTAAAGCTAAAAAATGATGAGTTAGAAGCTGAGAACAACAAACTCAAGCAAGAGATCCAGAAGGGAGAAGAGGTAACTCTCAAGTTCAAAAAGGAATCTCAAACTCTTGATGAAATTTTAAGCCATCAAAGAGTTGAAACTGGTAGTCCAAGGTTAGGATACACTATGTTCACTGCAGCTGAAAAAGGAAAAGCATTTGCACAAACCAGTGAAAAAGGAGCTATACCTGGTTTTGTCAGACCTGCACTAACCCAGTCAGTTGAGATGATCAAAGGCAAGAGAACACTGAAAATCCCCCAAGCTCAACCGAAGTAGTCCAGCCAATCCTCTCAACTGAAAGCATCAGTTCAACTGAAAGGCTCTTTTCAGTCAAAGCCATCAGCTCATTAGCAACAATCAACTCATCAAAGGCCACCAGCTCAGTTTAGGTAACCCGCCTATCAGCAGAGGTCATCAGCCAAACCAAGACCTCCAACTCATTGGAGACCATCAGTTCAACACAAATCGCCAGCTCACCCAAGGCCTCAAGCTCAGTTCAGGCCACCAGTGAACAGAACTGACAAGTCAACTGAAGTAAAAAAGAAATACTCAGTTTATACCTTAGTCTCATCAAGATAGGTCATCAGTTCTGCTGAGAACTGTAGATCATACAGTCCCAGAGCAGTTTGAAGTTGGGCTAGAAGATGAAGGCAACGAGTCCAGCACCAGACCAGTTGAAGGTAACCAAACAAATTGTGCTGAGACCATCAATCCCACAACTAAAGCAGGGAGAAGAACCGATGAAAATGAAGAGAAAATTGAAGAAATGAGACCAACTGATGTCAATGCTGAAGACCCAGCTGAAGACAGTTTACCAAAGTGGCTCCGAAGCCATCCATCTGACAAAATTGTTGGAGATCCAAGAAGCTGAGTTCAAATCAGAAGTTCAACTGAGCATGCGCTCTTCACATGCTTCATATCTCAAACTGAACCGGAAAACATCAAAGAAGCCCTGGAAGATCCAGATTGGATCATGGCGATGCAAGAAGAATTAAATCAGTTTACTAAGAATGACGTGTGGTTTTTTGTTGATAGACCGAAAACCCAAAAGGTCATTAGCACAAAGTGGGTTTTTCACAAAAAACTGGATGAGCAAGGCGTCATCATAAGAAACAAGGCAAGACTGGTAGCCAAGGGATACTCTTAAAGTGAAGGAATCGACTTTGATGAGACATTCGCACCAGTTGCAAGACTTGAAGCCATTAGACTATTTCTGACGTATGCAGCTCACTGCAACTTCACAGTCTACCAAATGGATGTTAAGAGTGCATTTTTGCAAGAGATGCTCAAGGAAGACATGTACGTCGAGCAGCTATCTGGATTTGAAATTGGAGATCAAGTCTTCAAACTAAAGAAAATACTATATAGATTAAAGCAAGCTCCTAGAGCCTGGTATGAAACCCTTACAACGTTCTTGCTAAAGAATGGGTTTCAAAAAGAAGTTATTGATCGGACTCTATTTCGCATAGAGCAATCAACTGAGATCTTAATGGTTCAAATTTATGTGGATTGCATAATTTTTGGATCAAAGAGCAAAGATCTCTACACTCGTTTCGCTTAACTGATGCAAAGCGAATTCAAGATAAGCATGATGGGAGAAATGACATTCTTCTTAGGACTCCAAGTGAAGCAGCTCAAAGATAGAATATTCATCAGTCAAGCCAAATACACAAAGGAGCTGGTTAAGAAGTTTGGAACTGATAAGGGAAAAAACTATTAAGATTCCCATGAGTACGTCAGTTCAACTGACTCTCGATGAAGAAGGAGAATCAGTTAGCCAAACTAACTATAGAGGCATCATAGGTTCACTTCTCTACCTAACTGCCAGTCGACCAGACATCTCTTATTCAGTCGGCTTATGTGCACGATTCCAAGCCAATCCGAAGAAGAGTCATCTCGAAGCAGCAAAGAGGATCATCAAGTATCTCAGAGGAACCATAAATCTTGGACTATGGTATCCCAAAGATGACAGCTTGAGTCTAACTGGATATTCAGACTCAGACTTCAGTGGATGGAAGATCGACATGAAGAGTACCGTTGGAACGTGTCAGTTTCTTGGTCACAAATTGATATCCTGGTTCAGTAAGAAGCAGCATTCAGTTGCCACATCAACAACTGAAGCGGAATATGTAGCTGCTGGAAGCTATTGTGCACAGATACTCTGGATGAAATTGCAATTGAAGGATTACAAGGTTGAAACTGACGAAGTATCTATCTTCTGCGATAACAATAGTGCTATTGCAATCTCTCAAAATCCAATTATGCATTCAAGAACAAAGCACATTGATATCAGACACCATTTCATTAGAATTCACATTGAGAAGAAAGACATATGCATCCAATATATCAATACAGAGAGGCAGATAACTGACATCTTCACAAAGCCATTGCCAGAAGCAAGATTCATAGAGCTATATATCTAATTGGGGATATTGGAACTAGCTTCAGAAGATGAAGATGACCAATTGATCGAGAGAGTGCAGAAGGCAACTCCAACTGATGAGAAGAAAAGAGGAGAAACTGCAAACTGAACCAAAAGAGCATCAGTTCAGTCAGTAAAAAGGTCCAAAATGGGTCAGGTCATCAATTTAAGAGAAGAGCAAGCTGAAACACTTGCAAACTGATGAGAGGCAAAGAAGCTAAGAATTCAAGGGAATTGGAACTGATCAAAGTTAAATCAGTTCAAATTGGAGAAGTAGCTTATCATCAGTTGAAACAAGCAGCTGAACTGAAGGAAGAGCTAGAAGCAATATCAGCTGAAGAAAGAGCTGAACTGAAAAATCATCTCAGTTGAAACTGATCAAGACAATTGGAGATCATCAGCTAAAACTAGGTCAGTACATGACATCAGCAGCTCAAAGACACATTGCCCCCCATACTCCCTTACCAATAACAACCCCTCCTCACATGCAAATCCTTCTTCTTCTTTTGGTGAGAACCTCACATTGATCCTACGACACCGGAAAACAATGGCTTTTCCTTATAGATCGCGAATAATCACTCCCAATCCAATTCTTTCTGATGTAACAGATGCATCTATATTGATTTTCCAATATCCATTTTCAGGTTCATGCCAAGCTTCACCATTGCCAGTTTTAACCACATCCTTGTCCATTTGTGCTTTATCCACAAGCTCATTATGGAGTTTTATTACAATCTCGATCGCCACCTTCTGAGGCGTGGTAATATTTTGGAAAACCCTCAAGTTTCGCTTCTTCCAGTTGTTCCAAATTAACACCGCAAACAAACTATGGTAATGATCTTCATCAATGCTTGCAACTCTGTCATACCAAGTTTTAAGAGACACATATTCCTCCAACATCCGCGCATTCATTCGAAGTGGGGATACCTGCCAATAGAGAGAACTCCAACTACAGTCACGGAGACAATATGCTCAAGAGTTTCCTCAGCCATACCACATCTCTGACATATGACCTCGACTGCACATCTCCACTTCCTGAGCTCGGCTACCACTGGAAGAATACCTCACACACATATCCACATGAAATATTTAATTTTTAGGATAACTTGCAATCCTTCAATCCATCTCCAAACTGGGGAGTCACTCATGGAAGACATTGGCTGAGCACGTTGACAGTCCCTTAACTGGCATGTGATATAATAACTTGACCTTACCGAGTAAATCCCTTTTTTGTATGCCTCTAAATACACCGATCAGGCCCTTTGTGTTGTGGAAGAGGTATAGCAAAAATATGTTCTGCTGCTTGAGTAATGAATAAGCTTTGGACTACTTTTTCATCCTAACCCCCATGATTTGCATTCATGAGCTCGGCTACTGTAAGATCCGGGTAATGTTCCTACATACCTGAATGGTACAACCCTCCTGGTCACTTTGATATCCATTTATCCTTCCAAACTCCAATAGTCATCCCATCACCCACTTTCCACATAATACCCTCTTTGAGGATATCTTTCCCAGCCATGATGCTTCTCCATGTGAAAGACGGATTAGGCGCAGTTACGGTATTGAGGAAAGATACCCGAGGGTAGTAACGAGATTGCAAGGTTCTGCTGAGAAGAGAATCCTTTCCTTGTAACATCCTCCAAGCTTGCTTTGCCAGCAAAGCTTTGTTAAACTGATTAATATCTCCGAAACCCAGACCCTCATTTTGTTTCGAACAACAAATCGATTTCCAATTACACCAATGAATCTGTTGTTCCTCTTGTTGCTAGCCCCAAAGGAAGTTTGCAGCAAGTATATTGAGACGATGGTCGATTCCTCCCTCAGGATGAAGGAAAATGCTCATAAGGTATGTAGGGATTGCTTGAGCCACTGATTTGATTAAAATAGTACGTCCAGCACTTGAAAGTGAACACTTCTTCCAATCCTTGAGTTTCTTTCTCACCCTATCTTCCAACATTTGGAATATCTCTTTCTTTGATCACCCAACAACACAAGGGATTCCGAGATAGAGGTTATGTTTTTGGACTCTCCGAGCTCCAAGCTTTTCTACCAGCTCCTGCGCTACACCTTCTTCGACCCCTTTGCTGAAAGCTATCTCAGATTTATCAAGATTGATCATTTTTCCTGAAGCTTTCTCATAAATATCAAGGATGTGCTTGATTACCATTAGTTATTCCTCAATAGCCCTTCAAAAGATGATACTATCGTCTGTAAAAAAAAAGTGAGACACTGTAGAAACATCACGACAAATTCTTACTCCATGCAAGAGGTGATGAGTTTCAACTCTTCTAATCAGCCCGGATAATGACTCTGCACATAGAAGGAAAAGAAAATGGGACAAGAGATTTCCTTACCGAAGCCCTCTTCTCGATTTAAAGGACACACCAACATTTCCATTAACAATAACTGAAAAAGAAACCGTACTAATACATCTCATAATAAGATTCACAAAGTTAGAGGAGAATCCCAGTTTAAGCATAATGTTGTGGTATCGTCTAGCTGGGGATTACACAGCTTTGATTTCCTACCTCTAGCGGTTCCTAACACAAGCTACTCAAGTAGCTAGAACCGAAATTTACAAGGGGTTACAAGAAGATGTCAATTACAGATGCTAGTCTAGGGTTTCTTCAAGCAGCAACAGCAACGGCCTCAGAGATGAAGGTCAAACGAACCTTCAAGGTTCTTCACAGGCACAGATATCTTCAGATCTGTAGAGCAATCAAATAAGCAAGTTAGATAATCCAGCAGAAACAATAAATAGAGCAACAGGAAAGAACATAGAGCAATCGTGAGTGGAAAAAAATGCCCAAGGCACGGCGGCTCAGATTTTCCCACTAGGATCTGCAGTAGCCCTCTCCGGAGACCGGAGAAAGAGTCTAGGGAAGGGGAAGGGGAAGAGGAAGCGGGGTGGCTAGGGTTTAAAGGGGCAGAAAGTTTCAGCCTCTCTCTCTCACAACACACTCCTCCCAAACACTCAGCGGCCAAACAGGAGCCGATGGTCAGAACTCCGGCCAGAGAAACCGTGGGAGCGAGGTGAGAAGATCTAAAAAGAGAGAGAGAATATGATATTAGATTCTGAGATCGAGTGTATCGAGAGTGAGAGAGATGAGTGATATTATAGATGCTTCTAGAGCATAGGGAAGTATCAACAGCTTTAATGCTGTTTTAATTAAGAAGTTGGATCGTCAATTAGGGTTAAGGGTTTGGGGCTGGGCCGGGTAGATAGGTTATTTAGTAATGGGCCAGAAAAGGGACAAATGGGCCAACCCCAACATTTCCACCTTTGGCCCTTTTGGACTTTTTCTGTCACCAAGGAGGAGGACCTGCCAAAATGAAACACACGAGATTATCATCATAGCCATTTATTTTTACTCATGAGTATAACACAAAGTCACACTAAGAGAAGGAGGAAGTAAACACTATGTGTGTTTAATCCAGTCTCTTACACGTGAGACCAACCCAAATAACAAGTCTTTTGGCCTCAAAAGATCATTGACCTTTAAAACTTGTTCGAACCTAGCTTAAAGTACCAGGGTAAGTTACCATCATGAGGTCCTAACTGCCTCAGAAAACAGGATGGGTCTTAGGAACTCAGAAACAACTGTGAGGACCCATCTTAGATTCCATAAGTATTAACCTAAGTCCATATTGAGGGACTTCATGCAAGATTCCAGCTTTGCAACTGGTAGGCACTTAGTGCCCATGTCCGCAGGGTTAAACTCAGAGAGAATTTTGTTCAATAGCACTTCTCCTTTCTCAACAATGTCTCTTATGAAGTGATATCTCACATCAATATGTTTAGCTCGATTATGAAACACAGGGTTTTTACATAGTTGAATTGCAGACTGACTGTCAGAAAATAATATAGGTTTATCATCAATAAAACCAATTTCAGACAGAACACCATTTAACCAAATGGCTTCTTTGACAGCCTCAGTAGCAGCAATATACTCAGATTCAGTAGATGATAATGCAACAATACTTTGTAGCTGAGATTTCCAACTAATGCAAGACCCACAAAAGGTAAACACATAGGATGTAGTTGATTTTCTGTGGTCCCCATCATTTGCATAATTGGAGTCCACATAGCCAACACATTTAACTCCATCTAGGGATTTTGAGAAAGTTAGACCACAAGTGGCAGTGGATTTTAAATATCTTAACAACCACTTCAATGCTTCCCAATGGGAAATGCTAGGATTAGCCATATATCTGCTTAGGCAAGATACAGTATAGGCTATATCTGGTCTAGTACTTATCATCAGATACATGACAGATCCAATGGCATTAGCATAGGGTATATCTATCATTTCTTTTAATTCAAAATCACTCTTGGGGCATTGATCTTTACTTAGCTGAAAGTGAGATGCGAGAGGAACAGAAACAGGTTTGCATGCATGCATATCAAATTTTTTCAAGACTTGTTCAACATAAGGGAATTGGTGCAGTATCAAAGTATGCTTATTTCTATCCCTATCAATGTTCATACCTAAAATCTTCCTTGCATTTCCCAAGTCTTTCATATTGAAGTTGGCACAGAGTTTAGATTGGACATTCTTCACAGTCATCAAGCAGGGGCTTATCAGTAACATGTCATCAACATATAGGAGCAAGAAAAAAGGCACAAGGGATAACATATAGTACATGCAGTGATCAAATTTACTTCTACAGAAGCCCATACTTTTCATACAGTTATCAAATTTAATGTTCCACTGCCTAGGTGACTGTTTCAAGCCATACAAAGATTTTTTCAATAAGCAAACATGATCAGGGTGGTTATTATCAATAAAACCTTCAGGCTGTTGCATATAGATATTGTTTTCAAGTTCTCCATGTAAAAAAGCAGTAGTCACATCCATTTGTTTGAGTTCCCAATCAAAGTGAGCAGTTAATGCAAGCATGATTCTCACAGTTGTAAACTTAACAACGGGAGCAAAGATTTCATTATAGTCTACTCCTTCCTTTTGAGTGAATCCTTTTGCTACCAGCCTAGCTTTATACCTAACACTATTAATTTCTTATTTTATCTTGAATAGCCACTTACATTCCACAACAGAGCAGTCATCAGGTTTCTTAACCAAAATCCAAGTTTCATTATCATGTAAAGATTTCATTTCACATTTCATGGCATCAACCCATTTTTCAGAATCAGGACAAGTAACAACAGCTTTGTAGGTTTTAAGTTCAGCTGATTCAAGGTTATTAAACACATTAAAAGCATAAAATGATAAATTACATCCATTCTATCTGGAAGGGGCTTTAATTTCCCTTTTGACTCTATCCCTTGAAATCACATAATCATTCAAGTTTATTTGTTCAGAGTTATGCTCAGAATTATGATCAGAATTGAGTTCATGAAGAGACTCAGAGGATTCAGAAACATTCACATGATCAGAAGCATTTGAAGCAGAATCATCAGCATTAATATCATCTTGATCATTATTATGCAAGTTATGCTCAATGAGGGGAGGGTCCACCTTAGACAGATCAGAGATAAAGGTAACACCAGAAGGTTTCTCCACCTCACATGGAGCAGCAGAAGGTGAGGATTTCATCAAACAAGGAAAGTCATTCTCATTGAAAGTAACATCTCTGCTAATACAAGTTTTAAACCCAGGCAGAGTTTTATCCCACAGTCTATAGCCTTTTACCCCTTCAGGGTAGCCAAGAAAGATGTATTTTCTAGCCCTTGGTTCAATTTTACTTAATCTTTGATGTACATAGGCACAACAGCCAAACACTTTTAAGTTATCAATGCAAATAGGCTTATTAAGAAACACAGACTCAGGTTGTCTTCCTAGCAATGGGACTGAGGGGGATCTATTTATAAGATAACTTGCAGTCATGAGAGCTTTCCCCCAGAATGGTTTATCAAGCCCAGAGCCTGCAAGCAGGCTTCTAACTCTCTCCAGGAGAGTTCTATTCATTCTTTCTGCAACCCCATTCTGCTGGGGATTGTATGGAACAGATTTGTGTCTTTTAATTCCCATTTCACTGCATAGGTTATCCATAGCATGATTACAAAACTCCAAACCATTGTCAGTTCTTAAGCATTTAATTCTCATATTGGTTTGATTTTGTATTTTAGCAGCCCATTTTGAAAACTTCATGAAAACATCAGACTTATTTTTCATTAAGAAAACCCATGTTTTTCTTGAAAAGTCATCAATGATAGACAAGAAGAACATATTACCTCTATGGGTTGGAACCTTTGAAGGTCCCCATACATATGCATGCAAGTATTCTAGGATTTGAGAACTCATTTTCATTTTTGGATATGCAGCAGATAAGGGGAAAGAGGACTTGTGTTGTTTTCCCAACAGACAGGGTTCACAGAAAGGCATGGCAGAAACTTTATCATTTTTAAAAAGCCCCAGCCTTATTCAAAATATCTAAACCCTTGTTACTCATGTGACCTAATCTTGCATGCCATAGATGAGTTTTATCAGATTGGACCAAGTTTGCAGACAAGATAGGCATAGGTTTAGCAAACACAGAGTATAAATCTCCCTTTCTGGGAGCATCAAAATAGTGCATAGAATTCATTTCAAAACTGAAGAATTTTTGGTTCACAGAGCCATAGAGCAGTTGATCAGCCAATTTTGAGACAGATAAGAGATTAAACTTCAATTTTGGCACATATCTCACATTCTGCAGATTGATCATGCTATCATTCTCAAATTTCAGGCATATGTCACCTTTTCCTTCAATATCACATTGTTGGCCATCAGCCAGTGCAACAGAACCACACTTAGACAGATTAAGATTTGAAAAAATGTGCTTGTGTGGAGTGACATGAAAGGTGCATCCAGAATCTATTAACCATTCAGATTCAAGCATAGAATTTGACACAACATTAGACAAATTTATGAATTGGAAATCAGAAGTAGTGTGAACCATATACATTTCTCCCCTTTCATAATCAAGTTCATTATTGTCACACCCAAAACACTCAGGGTTGTATTGCATGGTGAGATTAGCATGATTGTTCCCAAAACCTCTACCCTTCTTAGGTTGCTTACACCTATTTGAGAAATGACCAGGTTTCCCACAATTCCAACATGTTTTCTTAGACTTTTGGTCTTGGGGTTGGAAATTTTGGGGTGAGGGTCTGAAAGGTTGGTTTCTGGGATGGTAATGATTTTAACTTTGAGAATTTTGAGGGAAAAACCTGTTATCACAGGAGGGCTGAAAAAGGTTGTTGGATTTCTCTATTCTGCATTCCCTCCTATGTCTTTCCTCAAGTTCAGATTCTCTTTTATGCTATTTTGCATTTAATACACTAGGGTTTTCTGGGTTGAAATCAATATAGGGCCTGTTTTTGAAGTTTTTATTTACATACATGATTTCATTTTGCAGAGGTTTAGAATTTAATTTCTTGATTTCATTTTCTTTATCCTTTAACCCAGACACAATCATATCACAAGTAAGTTTACACCTACCATACTTCAATGCAGATTTAACTTCAGCATACATTTTTGGAATAGCACCAAGCAAGATTTGAGGAGCATAAGCTTCAATTTTATCATCTCCAGCAAGTTTTACATCCTTTAAAAGCTTAGTGAATTCATGCATATTTGTGTCAACATCTTTAGAGGGATCCATTTGAAAAGACATAATTTGGCTTTGCAAGGAATACATATGCTCTTCAGATTTTGCAATAAACAGATTAGTTAAGGCATCCCATAAATCCTTAGCACATCTATGATGAGACACTTGCCTCACAATGACACTACTTAGATTTAACAGAATTGTAGCCCTAGCACCAGCATTTAATTTTGCAAGATTTTTATCAGCTTCATGCTCATCAATTCTATCAGAAATAGCATCCCACAAATTTTCTTTAGTCAAAATGCATTCAACCCTAGTCTGCCAATCACCAAAATCACCACTCCCATTAAATGGGACAGCACTCAGATTATTCATGATTAACACAGAAATTTTACTCAGAAGTTTCACAGGATCACCCAAGATTCACAGAATTATCACCAATGCACAGGCAAACACATAGGAATGCACTAACAATCAGGAAACAGAGCTTCCTCAGGCCAGAAAAGGAACACCTGGGGAATCTAGAGCTGAGGCTATCCAAGCTCGCAACACAGATTTATCTGTGGCGCAGGGGGTCACTCAGGTCAATCCCTAACACCTTTTCAGCCACAAATTAGCACCACAGACTTATTGCTAAGTCAATAGGGACCCAACTCAGGAGTACAACAATAAAAACAGGATATGGAACAAACAATCAATGAAAATAGATAAAAAACACAACAACCAAGCCCAAAATTCACTGAGAAGTCCTTACTTATCTTTGCTATCGGGGCAACCCGCTTTGAGGAGACCCACAGGGGAATCCTGACGGTCCCGACCGTAAGCAACAGACAAGGATTTGGCTTGGAATGCCAAGGAACAGATCAGAGACAAAAATTAAACGGAAGCAATTAAGGCACAGGATCGACAAAATACCACCAAGGAGTTTTAGGGTTTTGAGAAAATACCAGAGCCGACTTTCCCAGAAAGGGGAAAGCCGGACTTACCCTAAGAACGGAGCCCGAGGGGGGCGAAGAATGCGCGGCCCTTACCGGCGGCGGGGTGTTAGGAATGGAGGCAGGAGGGTGCCCCCCGCTAGGCCTAAACCAGGCTCTGATACCACTGTTGTGGTATCGCCTAGTTGGGGATTACACCGCTTTGATTTCCTACCTCTAGCGGTTCCTAACACAAGCTACTCAAGTAGTTAGAACCGAAATTTACAAGGAGTTACAAGAAGATGTCAATTACAGATGCTAGTCTAGGGTTTCTTCAAGCAGCAACAGCAACAACCTCAGAGATGAAGGTCAAACGAACCTTCAAGGTTCTTCACAGGCACAGATATCTTCAGATCTGTAGAGCAATCAAATAAGCAAGTTAGATAATCCAGCAGAAATAGTAAATAAAGCAACAGGAAAGAACAGAGAGCAATCATGAGTGGGAAAAAGTGCCTAAGGCACGGCGGCTCAGATTTTCCCACTGAGATCTGCAGTAGCCCTCTCTGGCGACCGAAGAAAGAGTCCAGGGAAGGGGAAGAGGAAGCGAGGTGGCTCCTCCCAAACACTCAGCGGCCAAATAGGAGCCGATGGTCAGAACTCCGGCCAGAGAAATCGTGGGAGCGAGGTGAGAAGATCCAAAAAGAGAGAGAGAGAATATGAGATTAGATTCTAAGATCGAGTGTATCGAGAGTGAGGGAGATGAGTGATATTATAGATGCTTCTAGAGCATAGGGAAGTATCAACAGCTTTAATGCTGTTTTAATTAAGAAGTTGGATCCTCAATTAGGGTTAAGGGTTTGAGGCTGGGCCGGGTAGATAGGTTATTTAGTAATGGGCCAGAAAAGGGACAAATGGGCCAACCCCAACATTTGGAATATCTCTTTCTTTGATCACCCAACAACATAAGGGATTCCGAGATAGAGGTTATGTTTTTGGACTCTTTGAGCTCCAAGCTTTTCTACCAGTTCCTGCGCTACACCTTCTTCGACCCCTTTGCTGAAAGCTATCTCAGATTTATCAAGATTGATCATTTTTCCTGAAGCTCTCTCATAAATATCAAGGATGAGCTTGATTACCATTAGTTCTTCCTCAATAGCCCTTCAAAAGATGATACTATCGTCTGCAAAAAAAAAGTGAGACACTGTAGAAACATCACGACAAATTCTTACTCCATGCAAGAGGTGATGAGTTTCAACTCTTCTAATCAGCCCGGATAATGACTCTGCACATAGAAGGAAAAGAAAAGGGGACAAGAGATCTCCTTACCGAAGCCCTCTTCTCGGTTTAAAGGACACACCAACATTTCCATTAACAATAATTGAAAAAGAAACCGTACTAATACATATAAGATTCACAAAGTTAGAGGAGAATCCCAGTTTAAGCATAACTTCTTTCAGAAAGGCCCACTTAACCCTATCATAAGCTTTTAACATGTCTAGTTTGAAAGCAAAATTACTCTTTTTCGCCTTATTCGATTTCATATGGAGGAAAATCTCAAAAGCGAGAAGGGCATTATTGGTAATAAGCTTGCCAGAGATAAAAGCTGACTGGGTTTCACAGATAATAGAAGGGAGGATCCGTTTAAGGCGATTAACAATAACTTTGGAAATCAACTTATCAGCCACGTTACACAAGCTGATGGGTCTAAAATCCTTAGGAAGATCCGGATCTTATTTTTTTTGAATTAAACAGATGAGAGTAGAGTTAATAGCTGAGGGGTCAGCCCCCTCATTCAAGATTTTTAGAAGACAAGCACACAAGTCATGTCGCAAAAAGGACCAAGATTTTTTGAAAAATAAAATAGACATACCATCAACTCCTGGAGCTTTAAGGGAATGCATCCGGTTCTGGGCTTTCTCAATCTCTTCCTTTGTGTAGGGCTTATTTAACATGGAATTATTTTCAGCAGTGATAGGAGAGTCCATCGCATCCAGAGCATCTGTCATTTCAATATCCTCTCTTGGAGTAAATAACGATCCTTAATCTTCACGAAATGGCCACCACCTTGCATTACAGTTTTGCTGCCCATTCTCTTCATCACGATTAAATTTATTATTATTTTTTAATTTTAATTTCTTGTGATTTAGTGTAATTTTTCATTTGTTATTTAAGGTTCATTGTACCGAATTAGGTATAATTATTTTTTATAAGTAAATTTTAATTTTATTTAATAAATTGATTATTGAAAAATTTAATACTAAAAAATAATTATAAATCCCGAGTAGAATGGCAGTAGAATGAACCATAATTAAATTAAAATACAATAAATTTTAATCGAAGAAAAAAAAAATACATTTAAATATTTTTTGTATAAGTAACTAAACGTGTTTATTTACGTCCCATCTAAATTGGAGTATGATATTATGTATATATGCCTTTACATAAAGCCACTACCATACAGATTGCACCACATGCATCATGTGAATTTTTTACAATCTTTAGGAACCAGGAGGTTGGCGAGTCCTGATCCCCCAATAAAATTTAGATTTGAAAGCTTCCTAAGTAAAATTGAAGCAAACAGCTATAAAAATATTAAATAACTTTAGCTATACTCGATTAGCACATTTAATCCTGGCTGGATATATAATCAAATAAATTCAAGTATACTTCTCAAAAGTCGATGTTATTTTAAATGGTAAATTATATTAAGTAATACTCAGCGTTTACGACTTATATTAAATAATACTTCCAACCTAGCTATATTCAATAGTATTTAATACTTAAATATAACACTAATATTTTTAACTTATATTTAATATTATTTAATATTTAAAAATATTCACGGAAATCCGTATCAAGAGATTCTTCAACAGATTTTGCAGCTTAAAAAAAGAAAATATATAATGAAGAAGTAGTGGCCAACAGTTGATTTTAACTTTTATAAAAAAAATGATGAATTTTTAATTCGATCAGTTATACACTTATACTCAAACGCATAGTATAATATTGGTAGTGATACAATAGTGGAGTATAGGAATATATATTACAATAGTGAAGTAAAGCCAAATTCCCAACCACTATTAAAATATTAGGTTTTGCAGTGATAGATATATGAATGGATCGAGTAAAGGATCTTATCTCAAAAATGCATATTACTATCAAAGCGCCAATTTTCCCCTTTGCCAGGTACTCATCAGACAGTTAACGTTAGGTGATATTTTTTAAGGATGTATGCATGTTATACTTTTTGAATTTTGAGTGATACTTTTTATTGTTACAGTTGATAATGATTTTAATGATTTTTTTACTTTTGAACTTTTTAATGATACTTTTTAGTATTACGATTAATAATGATTTGGATTTTTTTTTTGGGTTGACCTGCGTGACCGTATAATGTGCATGCAGTGCACACAAGGACACCCCCTATCTGAGGGGTTGAAATTTCCTGTTACACTATTTCGTGTTTCACTCCGTATTTCATTATTAAATTTGTGATTTTAATAATATTTATTATAAAATAAAAATTAATTACAACATAAATAATCATAGTCAACATTTATCAACAAAAAAAATGAATTAAAAAGATTGAAAAATGTAATTTTGAAAAAATCAACCATAATAATGAATTATTAATTGAAAATTGAAAATTAAATATTAAAAAATAATTATAAACCCTAATTGGGTGGGGTGAACCCTAAAAATAATCATAAAATTAAACTAAATCACATAAAAATAAAATTAAAGAAAAAAAAAAGTACAAGAAATACTCGTAATTTGAAAATGTAACACGGGGTGTAATACGGAGAGCGTAACAGGAAATTCCATGTGCTATAGATGATAAATATATGGATATGAGGTAGAGCCAAGGCCTGATCGATCGCAAGCACTTCTATATCCTGCAATAAACATGAAAATAAGCGTAGTTAGAAGAAAATTGATCAAACCATGCACCCCAACTCCTCAAAACCTTAAAAACTACAAAATCTCATACATAGATGAGCTTGCTCCATCTACGAACATCGGCCTCCTTCTCTTCTATCCATCAAAACCGGAAACGACGACGATCATCACCCAAAAACTCCAACAATCATTGGAAAAAATCTTACCCCAATTCTACCTTCTTGCCGGAAGATACATCAAGAGCGATCACACCGTCGATTGCAGTGATCACGGCGCCGAGTTCGTAGAAGCAGAAGCCTCTGACGAGGTCGATTTCCCCGACATTATTAATGCCGGGACGACCACCGAGCAACTCACGGATCTCCTCCCCCGCGGATCTTACGAAGTCGATGAAGTAACAGATCCACTGCTGTCTGTTCAGATCACAGAATTCCGCCGCGGTGGGGTAATAATAGCCATCAGCGTTTCCCACAGAATCTCTGACACTGCCTCTCTGGTAACATTCGTCGCCGCCTGGTCGAACGCCACAAATTCCGGCTTGAAAGCTACCATCACGTCAAGCTTCCATGAATCTCCGGCGTTTTTCCCAGGCAGGAATTGGGATAATCCTTACGGAGGTCCTTCGAGGGTGGAGGATCCTGGGATTGTAATAAAAAGGCTGTGTTTCGACGCTGAGGCCATAAAAAGTATGAGGTCGAAGTTGACGATGAATGAAGGGAAACAGGGGATCTCGAAGGTGCTGGTGGTGTCTGCTCTAATAGCCAAAGCCCTAATCCGGCTAGACCGAACGAAGCACGGGCGGTCGAGGGAGTGCTTCATCAATCATGCGTTGAACATGAGGGGGAGAACAGTGCCAAATTTGCACAAGCATGCTTGTGGAAATTTGATACTGCAATCTCTCAGCCGCTGCATCTCCGCAACTGAAACTGGGGAGATCGGAATTCAGGAACTGGTTGATCTGATGAGTGATGCCATCGGAAAATCCGTTTCCGACTGCGGTGAGGTAGTGTCGCTTGGTTCGGATGGAGTGGACGAGTTCACGCTTAAACCGGTGGTGAATGCGCTCCCACGAGTGCTTAGCGGTGAGGCGCATGTGGTGTGGTTTAGCGATTGGAGTAAGTTTGGAATCTATGAAACCGATTTCGGGTGGGGGAAGCCGGCTTGGGCCGGCGTTGCGCCACTGCATGGCGGAGCCACGACGCTGCTGATGGAGAATAGAGGTGGGGATGGGATTGAGGCGTGGGTGCATTTGCACAAGGATGATATGCCTTTGTTTGAGAAAGATGAGGAAATTAGTTTGTTTACTTCCTAAATCCTAATCTTCAACTTATATGTATTATTACGTTATCAATTGTTTTTGGGGGTACCTTTAATTAAATTGTTGTTGGGAGTAACTCTAATTTAATTGCTGTTCAAATTGAATATCAAGGTCGACCTGAATTTATCATCCGACTTGAATATCTTGTAATAATTAACTACTAGGTTAGAAACCTTCTTTCCACCCAATTCAACTAATTTGCATAAATGACTCATTTAAATTAATGCTTTAGAGTAAATTATACTTACTACCACAACATTTGCAAGTTATAACAATAATAACCCAACATATATATTTAGAAGTAATTTTATCCGATCTCCAACATTTCATTTTTAATACGTGGATAAGAAAAAAATAATTCACATAAGTCAAAATGACGTGGGTCTTAAAAGTCCAATAAGATCCCACTGCTAAACCTCCTCATGGATACCGAAAGTCCATTAATTTTTACAAAACACCAATAATTTAGAACAAGATTTAACATCTTATGTGGATAAAGAGCAATATTTCATGTCTACGTATTCTCCAGCATGGTGACTCATCAACTTTTAGTTGCCGAAAAACTTGTGAATAATATAATTGTTATAAAAATGAAATGTTGAAGGTAAAATTTCTACTAAATATAATTGTGATATTATTGTTATAAGTTGCAAATGTTGGGGTATTAAATATCGGATGAGATCCTCTATTCCAGATTTGGTGTTCCAACCCGTATTCCATGATCCAATTTATGGAGTTTTCTTCCATTTTTTCGTCAATTTTAATTTATTGTGTTTTAGATTAATTTTATGATTGTTTTTAGGGTTCACCCCACCCAATTAGGATTTATAATCATTTTTTAGTATTTAATTTTCAAAGAAAAGATTATTATTGTTGATTATTTTAAAAATATATATAATTTATAATTTTTAAAATTTCAATCTTTTGTTGATAGATGTGACTAGGTCGATTATGTTATAATTAATTTTTATTTTTATAATATCTATTATTAAACTTGTTAAATCGATCGTAAAACACGAGTTTGAGCATCAAATCTGGAATAGAGGATCTCATCCCATTAAATATACTTTACATAATTAATTTAACTAGTACATATTTTCGTTTTGGGTTGAAATAATAATTAATAACTATTGTGCATCTTATCTAAAGATACATTTAATGATATGTTTATTTGAGTTATTGTTATATAAATGACGACTAGCTACCTTGAGTAGAGATCAGTCCCAACTTGTGTGTATCAACCGTATACCAATATTAAAATTATATATTATTAATAATATTTTTTTATAAAAATAGAATTTATTATATTATAACTAATCATAATTAATATTTATTGCTAAAAATGAAATTTTTAGAAATTATATACCTTAAGTTTAGAATAATCAACCCCAAAAATTAATTATATTAACTAAAAATAAAAATTAAATATTAAAAAATAATTATAAACGCTAATTGGGTGGAATAAACCCTAAATAATAATGTAAAATTATACTAAACAAAAATAAATTAAAATTAAATAAAAAATGAATGAAAACGAAATAATTTTGAGATTTGGTACACGGTTGACACATACAATTTGTGACTAGAGAATCTTAAGTGAGCTACCTTGAACAAATAAAACCACATGTAACTTAAATAACCAAACGTACATTGTTGAATGCGTTCATATAAAATATTTATGAGAATATATTATATGTGGAGAATTAATTATATAATATATTATATTATTGTGAGATTATATTTTTAATCTTTTTAATTTCTTGTTTTCTCTCGTTGATGCAATAGATAATTAATTGGTGTGGATGGAGAGTTGTAATAGTATAATACTATATCTCTACTTATATAAAGAGTGTCTTAAATCTTACAAAAATTGATTCACCTATCCATAATATTCACTTAATTTAAGGGTAAAAAAGTAATACAATATATTACACAATTAATTCTTCACATATGATATCTTATAGTTTTATACCCTTAAATTAAGTGAAGATTGTAAGGTTGACGAATCAAATTATAATATTTAAGATACTTAATATTGAAATATTAAATTTAACAGTTGTATACACCGAAATTGTGGAATGAGATCTGATCATCCCAATTAGGAATGGACATCAGCTAAGCTTAATCCTAGCTAGGGATGTCAACTTTACCCGCAGGGTAAAATTACCAGCAGGTAAATCACTACAAGAAAAGCGGAGTTTAGCGACGGATATTGACCCGTTGCTATTGCCGACGGACTAACGACGGTTTGTCTATCGTCAACTTTTGAGCCGGAAAATTTGGCGGGACCGGTTCGCGGTTAAATGTTATGATGGATCTACGATGGAATTATTGTCATTAACGTTAACAACGGACATATTCCGTCATTATTTTTTTTAATTAATTAATAATATTAACAACGGATTTATTCTGTTGTTAGAATTTTTTTTATTTTCCCTTTAATTTAATTAGTTAACGACGGAATTAATCCGTCGTTAGTTATTTTTATTTTATTTTTTTTAATTTTAACGACTGATTTTTTTTTAATATTTTGAATTTAATTTTTTAATATTAACGACGGAATATATCCGTCGCTAGTCCGTCATTTATATAGATAAAACAGACCCTCCTCGTTCATTCGATCGAGCCCTAATTCCTAAAATCACTCCGAACCCAACCTCCCTCTACCCATCCGACAGTGACGGCGGTGACAGTGACGGAGGCGGCGGCGGCAGGTACTTCTCCCTCTCTCTGTCTCTTCTCCCTCTCTTTGCCTCTCGTCTCTCTCTGCCCTCTCTCCCTCTCTCGACTCTCTCTCTCTCTCTCTCTTGTCTCTCTCCCTCTCTCTGCCTTCTCCCTCCATCTCTCGCTGCCCCCCTCTCGCTGCCCCCATCTCTCTTCCCCCTACGTCTGCATCTCTCTCTCTCTCTCTCCACTCTCTCTGCCCTCTCTCCCTCTCTTGGCTCTCTCTCCCCTTCTGCTCTCTTCTTCTTCGTTGTTATCTGTTTCTGTTGTTGTTGCTACTAATTATTATTATTATTATTATTATTATTATTATTATTATTATTATTATTATTATTATTATTATTATTATTATTATTATTATTATGTTAGTCTGCTACACCAACATTAAACATGCATTGTTTCTGTCAAGAGTTGGAGTGTTGCATAAAAATATTTAAATATGTAATTGGATAGGAGATTAGGGATTGGAAATTGGGGGTTAGGGATTTGGAATTGGACAGGAGAGAGAAGCATATGTAATTAAATAATAATTTAATTAAATCTCACTTTTAATGTAACATTGAGAATATTAAACTGATTTATAACTTAAATTGTTAATAATTAATTAACTACTATTACCTAATTATTTATTAGGCAACTGTTATTGCCCTCTTTTCTAACAATATCCCTAGGAAAACTGAAATTGTTTTTTAATTGTTTATTTGTTGTTATGGATTTTTGTTTAGGGTTTGTTCAAAGTAGTTTGCACAATTTGGTAGAATCAAATCAGAAGAATTAAGTTAAAGGTGAGTTCCATTTGCCAAATTAATTATGATGTGAAATTGAAATTGAAATTAAGCATGCTAAGTATGATGTTAATAAGCATGTTCTCAAGTTTATGAAATTGAAATTGAAATTAAGCATGTTAAGTATGATGTTAAGTCTGAGCCGGATGGACCAAGGACGGACATGATCACACATAAAGGAGGGTCCAGATGTGCAGTGCAGCACAGAGATGATTTGGTAATTATTTTTTATATATCCAGTTATTTAAATTCACTGCAATTCATTTAAACGTGTTTAACTATTTCCGTTTATGTTGTTTGAATAGTCGTAGGCTCAGGGACTTCTAGACGAGCAGGTTGGGTGGGAACTATTTTTGAGACTCCATCGTGATAAGAATGGAGTCTTCACTGATAAGAAGAGCGAGCGTCTTGCTGTAAGTATTTAATTTATAAATAATATATATATAAGTATATGTTAACAAGTTGTTGTATTTAGGCGGAGGTGTACTCACGGGCTGCGGAGTTGAGTCAGCCAGTTCCAGGCTCTGATGAGGTGCCGGAGGTGGATATGACCGCCTTTTATCTAGAGGCGCTCAGAGGGATGAACTAGAAGAAGCGCGTCTTCGGCACTAAATATCGGTCGCACTTACATAGTGGCGACAGCAGCAGCAGCAGTATCCTTTCATGGACCACGTCACAGCCTGCTTTTACGGAGGAGGCCTTCACTCAGTGTGTGGATGAGATACGGGCCCAGATACGGGACGAGGTCAGGACCGAGATGCAGCAGCTGCAGTTGCAGATAGAGGCCCAGATGCAGGCCCAGATGGAGGCTCAGTGGGCCCAGAAGTTCACTGAATTTGGCCAGCCACCACAGTATCCCCCGCCCCGCCCCTGCCTTATGATCAGTGACAATATTTTATATTTGAATATACATTTTATTTGTGAATTTGTAATTTAATATATTGGATTTTGAATATTAGTATTTTTAATATATTATATTTTTAATATTACTATTTCATTTATAATATCCAATTTTAATCAATTTGCGGAATATTAGAATATTAAAAAAATTAAAAAATTAGCGACAGATTACAATCCGTGGATTTAGCAATGGACTACAATCCGCGGATTTAACGACAGATTTATATCCATCGTTAGTAGCGACGGACAACATCCGTCGCTAGTCCGCCGTGAATTAATCATCTATCGTCGATGTGATGGATATTCCGTCAGCAATCCGTTGCTAATATAGTGACATATTATAATTCCGTCACTAG
The DNA here is from genome assembly GCA_026008535.1 of Perilla frutescens. Classification (NCBI taxonomy): domain Eukaryota; kingdom Viridiplantae; phylum Streptophyta; class Magnoliopsida; order Lamiales; family Lamiaceae; genus Perilla; species Perilla frutescens. The sequence continues at coordinate 42,522,986 of BRKX01000010.1, read as the reverse complement.
ACATGTGTAATGATGAGTTAATCAACGATGGACAGTCCGTCGTTAGTTCGTCGCTAACGCCAACTAGCGATGAAAATTTACTGTACATTTCGTCGCTAAACCCTGGTTTTTTATAGTGAAAATGGGTTATAGGGCGCGGGTAGTATCTGTAGATTCGGTTAGCCGATAGGGTATCGTCCATATCCGCTAAATTTTAGTAGGGTAAGGGTAAGATATGAGATTAAGGTTTTACCTGATTACCCTACTCGATTATCCTAACATATTATATATATATAAACTTTTTACTAATTATTGTGTTTAATTTAGTTGAAGGACCATCATCTAGAGTTGCTAATGGTGTTGCTTCTTATTCCAGTGATGAAGATGAAGAAGTATTATATAGCTTGATAAATTAAACTTTTTTATTTGTTCTCCAATTAACTATTATTTCACAAATTATATATTTAATGATTTTTTTTTTATTTGTAGGATTATGTCGTCAAGGTCTTATTTTGAGGTATTTCACGAATTAATGGAACTATGGAAGTACCTATTTTTTGTGGATGCTATGTTCTCGTATTAAGATTTTAAAGACTTGTTCTTTTTGTTGTGTGCTGGAGACTTTTAGAATTAATCTTCTAGTTTTATTGTTATGGTGGCATCATAAGAATTTGATTTATTTGTATTGATTATATTTTGAATAAAGAACTCATGTATTAATTTTTTTCGTGTTTAATTTTTGGATTTTTTTATTGTGATATATTATTAAATAAATCTAAACGGGTAACCCGTTTTATACGCAGGTAACCGATTACCCGCAGGGTAATACCCGCACTCTATCCTCTATAAAAAATAGGGTAATAGAATAGGATATGGGTAGGACATTTTATGTTAGCGTAGGGTATGGGGAAGGTATATCTGTACCCTACCCTACCCATTGACATCCATAATCCTAGCTCAATTTGGGAATTGGGAAATTCTAAAATATAGCCTCCATTTTACTCTTCACAGCCTCCAATAATTTAAAAATATAAAAATAAATATGATTAGACATTTATACCCTTAGCCTCCAAAAATTCCAAAAATTTTATCATAGCCCCTTACACTATAGTTTCATTCCTTTGCATGTAACTAAAATAACGAGAAACAATATAATAAAAATTATATAAGTAACCATTGTTTTATAACTAATAAAAGCCAGAGCAAAAAAAAAAGAAAAAAGAAAAAAAAGACACAAGAACAAAAACAATGAATAACAGAAATCATCAAGCTGTTTTGTTTCTCAACGACTTTGGTAGATGAATATAGGTACTAGTGCTTGAAAAAAATTGGAAGTCTTTTTCTTTGGTAATGATCATCTTTTTTCAACCTTATTTGCAATGGGATTTTTCTTTCATCTTTAGCTTTTTTATGAAATTGTGGCTTAAGAACGAGATCATCAAGAAACCATAAATTATCAGGCACTATTTATTTATTTTTCATATCACAGAAGAATGACAAATTACAAGATCAAGCAAATATAAGTCCTGAAGTATATTTCATTGAGATGCAATATGACTCACTTCATTGACAGACAATATGACAACCACTAAGAGAAAAAATCATGTTAGTATTTTGCTTATCAATCATCCATAGTCTAGTCTACTCACAACTGTAAAAACTGATGAAAGAATGGTGTATTGTTCTTAGGTGGGCTATGATTCTATGATTTTTATTATAGCTGTTAAACAGTAATCCGTGCTTATACGAGTTTTAGTTAACTGCTTAAAAAACTGTTCTATGATATGTGTGGAACAGATGCAAGAACATAAAAGAATAAAGCAGTAAAAACACACGAGATGGTAACCCAGTTCGGTTCAAACAACCTACTCTCGGAGGATTGTTCCCAAACTTGAAGTTCTGACTGTTACTCCTTCGAAGAGTGTTTAAGGATCTTACACATACAAGCCTCACACCTTATGTCGCCCGTTCTTCTCCTCGAACTCTTTCACTAGCTAAAAGTTGTAAGATCCCCTCACAACCGTGACACTAGACCCCCTCTAGTTACCCACGACTTCAACTTACAATCTCTCCCGAGATTGCGTATAAAACTGGAATAAAAAATCCCCTCACGTGTTTCACTCGAAAACACTCATACTAGTCTATCACGTTGCACTATTTAAAGAACAACTACTAGTTAAAAACGACCACAAACTAACTCTCAAACAATCTAAGACAATCTAAACAAATATGAGTGGTACCGATTGCTCCTCAATTCGGCCTTCATATAGACTTCGGCATCGATCTTCATCCGCCGCCAACAAGGTAAGTGGATTGAGGTTTGTGGCTTTCCAAACGTGTGTAGATACTTCCCAAGTGTAGGAGGGTTAATTCAGCACCGGATCTACACCATAAGGCAGTCAAATAAATTAATCTTGACCTTCCAAACAAGTTCGGCGCAAGATCTTTCCAACAAGGAAACTGCCATAAATAGAGTGTCCCTGGTTCTGTCTGGGACATAATCTGGAACAGTTCATCAACTGTTCTTCTTTTCTTGCACAGTGGAAAACAAAACTTTGTGGGACATACCCAGGCACACATTGTCGAACATATCTCGCCAATTCAACAACACAAATACTTAGTGCATGATGGTGGCACTAACAATCTCTCCTTTTGGCGTTTATGGTCGACAATTAACATCACGATCTGCACAATACTTGAATAAACTTCACAGATCATAAATATATCAAAAAGAGTGATATATTTAAAAAACTATCCGAGACAGTCATAAGCACACTCACCCTGAATCTGAACTGGGAGTGCCTTCATTATGATCAGAGCATTGTTTCGCAGTGTAGAACTGCATTGTCAGTTGATCAAAAAAATAGTACAGACCAACAAAAGAAAAAAATGGGGTAAAACAGCATCCCCAATAAATTGTTTGTTCAGAAACCATTAAACATAAAAAAATGAGCACACGCTCAACACAGCAGCAACAGCAAAAGACCATCCAACATTGGCCTTCGTTCACCAACATCCTTCTCCCCCTTAATTGTTGTCAGAAACGGCAAACACCAATCTTCAGACCGGGGAGCCAGCATCATCATCATCGGTATCATCGACATCAGCATCAGCCAGCTTATCAGCAGCAGGGACAGAGAAAGCACTCGGCACATCAAGCGGCGATGCAAGTCCAAGGGCTCTGGCTCAGAGATCAGTCAGCAAAGCCTCCAACTACTGCTTCCGCATTTTGAAAGTCCGAATGGACTTGCTCAGGAACACCACTTCACGCTCCAGAGACTTGATATGCCTGTCAAAGAAAACAGAAGTGATAGAAAAAGAAGCAGTAGATCTGTCTGGGACAGATGGGGGCATAGATCTTGGGCTGTCATCAGGATCACAAGCAGGAACGTCCGGAGCATGCTGGGATAAAAAGAGATTGTGGCTGATCGTCAGAGACTGCGCAACAGGCGCATACACATCATTTGCGGAGACAACATCATGCTGGACCATAATGATGCTAAAGATGAGGCCAGGATAGCCAACCGATTGCTGGGCACGAGAAGATTCAGCATGTGCAAAAACATTCTCAAAAATGATCAATCCAAGGTTGATCCCTCGTCGAGTGCCCACAGAATAGAGCAACAAGGCCATAGGTTTGCCCACAGTCGAATCATGAGTACTGGGCAATCAATTTCTAACAGCAACTTTGTGAAGAATTGAGTACTTCACACTTAAATCCGAGGCTAACAAAACATGCCCTGATGGCCAAACACACCGACTCCCCCAGTCAGTTCAGACACAACTTCATTCATATCAAATACCGGCGCAAGTATAACAACATTCTCTCGACCCAAAAACTCATTAATTACCATAGGAGAAAAGGCAATCCAATGACCCCGCACGAAGACAGAAAAAACATGTTCATATGAAGCATCACGCATGCGCTTGGACAAGTTGGCATAAAATTCATGAATTATAGCAGCAATAAAGGGTGGTGCAATATAAGAAGATTTCTCTAACTGGAGATCATGCAGCAAAGAATCAACACCCATCCCCTCTACATCTGACTTAACTAAACAACGCTCGGAAACCAGTGATTGGGTCCAAATTTCACTACCACAAAAACGCTCATACTCTACATAATTAAGACTACAGTTCTTCAAAAATACCATAGTAAGATACTCAATCACTACGGTTTTTTTGAGTCCCGTAGAGTATGGGCTCTTTTTTTTCTCACGACTACGGTGAGATAGGTTTCTGTAGAGTATGAGCGTGAATTTTCTTCTTATAACTATAGTGAGATAAAAACCGGAGTCTATTGACATGTGTTAATTGTTAAGACTACGAAGTGGATATTATCCGTAGAGATTTTAACAGATCACAATCTCTACGGTCTTGACACATAACTGTAGTAATAATATTTATAAATAATAAAAATAAATAAAATTTAAAATTTAAATATCATATCTACAGTTTTATTAGATTTGTAGTAATATATGTATTTTTAAAAAAATAATAAAATCAAATTAAAACTTTAAAACTCCTAAAACATAGAATCCCTAATTTTCAAACATCTCCTACGCCGTGGCCCTCCACCTTCTTCTCCTCCAATTCTCTACCACTGCGCCGCCCGCCGTGCTTTCCACTTTCTTCTTCTCCTTATATCCTTGACGCCAAGCGGCTCGTCGGAGCTTCTCTACCGGCGTTCCTTCCTCACCCACCTCTACCGCTGATGTACCTGCATTTCATCTCCGTGTCACAGCGTTAGGGGAAGCTGCCACCAGCCACCTCTTTTGGTTTTGAATGTGCAAAAACAGCAACTGAAACCGAATCAGGGTATTTCAGGTAATCTCGTGAAACCTTGAATCAACTTTAGTGGAGAAGGTAGAGTTCACCCTTCTTTCTCCTCATCATTGGTTATCACATCCATATCCATCACTAGAGCTGCTCAATCTAAGAATTTGTTTAGGTGGAATTGTTTCTAGATTTTGTATAATTCATAATAGCCTCTCTTAGTAATTTTTCTCGAGTTTCTGTCGGCCGAGGAAATCAGATAGTATTTTGATATACTTCGTTTTTTTCCTCCCCCTAAAACAATTCTCCAGATGATGACATCTAATCCAGAATGTGCTACAGTTGATACACCTATTGTTGACGCTCTTCATACATCCGCGATGGGCAATTCTCAGAAGGACAATGCTGCCCGCAGCTTCACATTCAAGGATCTTGCACTGGCCACTCAGAATTTTAGGGAGGCTAATTTGATTGGTGAAGGAGGTTTCGGGAGTATTTTCGACTTTTCCAAAATTTGAGTTATAGAAGTAGGTGCATTTGGCATGAAGAGTGACTGTTTTCTGACAACTAGAGACAATGTGAATTTCTTGGAAGAAATTTTGCTACTTTACTTTGATGCAACTTATGCTTCATGTGGCACTCATGAGTTGGCTTTCGTGATCAGGTTGTTGCTGTGAAGCAGCTCAATCTCAAAGGACTTCAAGGAAATCAAGAATTCATTGTGGAGGTTCTAATGCTCAGTCTGTTGCACCACCCCAATCTCATGAACTCGATCGGTTATTGCACTGATGGTGACCAGAGGCTCCTTGTTTATGAGTTCATGCAGATGGATAGCTTGAAGAATCATCTCTTTGGTACATTTTTTTAGTTGAATTTCTTAATTGATTTAAATATTGGTCCTGTATTATTTTCAAGGTTTGGACCACTGTTTCATTGTTACTCTTAAGTCTTAATTCTTAAATTGCTGAAGACAAATGATAGTGATGCGTAAAGAAAAGGGAAATGTGATTCATCCAACTGCACTAAGCTCTCCTTAGTCCACTTCTGACTATTAATTTCTTGTTTGTTAGTTATTTATGTATTTTTTGGGATGCACCATAGCACTACATTGATAAATGAGCAGATTGAATATGAGTTAGGCTATGGACCATATTGAATATGAGTTAAGCTATGGATTTTGCTTGCTTCTCGTACTAAATATCAAATATTGAAGGATTACCTGCAATGAGACAAACTCCAGCGTTTGATAACTATATTATGATGAATGTGTTGCTATATTTCTGAATGTATATTTCTAAATAAACCTTTTAACAGAATTTCAGAGTTATAGGTCTATAATCTGGAAATACGCTTTGCATAACTCTTCATATCTTGCATTTTCACATTAAAATCGTACATGGTTTGGCTGCCATGTGATTTGTTAAACATCATTGCTTGTTTTTTTACTTTGCAGAGGCAGGTTGGTGTAAAGAAGATGGACCAAATGAGTGGTTATACCAATGAGTATTCATGATATTCTTTACGCAACATGATATAAATTATGAAGGTTTCTGTTTCAAACAAGCTTGATGGTCCAGTACTCATATTCATCTTATAAAGAGGAAATAAAAAATAAAAACATAACAGGGATGGGAAATGGTGATGCGGATATCTTTTATGCTTCATGAGAACATGTATAGTGCAATCCATCTATGTCAAAAACATGTTTTACTTTTTTCCCAGAAGTTCACTTTAGCTGGTTTATGAGATCTGAGCTCTCATCTTACAGCATGACCTCGAGTTGTTTTATAAAGCAAATTTTATGATGTTCTTGGTATAATTTGGTTAGTTATGTTGTAGGAAATCAAAATGAATTAGCTTCAGTTAATATTCACTATGATTAATTAATTTAATTATGCATTGGTCAAGACTTTTTATGTTATCATTGATTTTTAGACTAGAGTTTACAGCTTATGCACTATGATGGCTTAGATTCTATAGTGATTTATGAGGTTAGTCGATGTTTGATGCAAATTAGACTTGCCTGCTATGGTTCTCCTGTCTGCTATTGATAGTAGCCTACCAAATTAGCTGAGAACTCAATAATAGGTTGGTTACATCATAGATTTAATATTTGCAGTTAGAGAATCACTCTTATGTCTTTTCCTCCACTTCATCTTTCAGACCTCACACAATCTTATGGAAAGGTCTTCTTGGGACTGGCAGGTCAAGCTTGTTTCTCTCAATGTATTGTTCATCTACATGCTAAGAAATAAATTTAAAGATTATAATTTGATTGCATATACTGTTTTCTCGCAGTTGTCCCATCTGACCTCCGGAAATACTCTTCCTATTTCAATTATTAGAAACTTTTCGTTGGATAGTCCCCTCTTATTCTTATCACTTCAGTTATAGTTGTCTTTAATACAGTAATTTATTTTAGTTTTCATGGTGAAATGTTTCCACTCAGGATATAGACATGCATCATGTTTCGGATTTTGAAGAGATACAACATTCCCATGGTGGCAATAGGAGCGGTAACTATAAAATCATTTGATCAACTACAGAGAGAGAGAGAGAGTTTGGAATCAAAGTGAGCATATTGCAATCATCTTTTTTATATTGAATATTGGATATTTTTGGAGTTTAGATTACATTTTTGATATTGATGATGGATGGTTGTATCGGATATTGATGTTGTATTTGATATTGGATATTATGGATGGTGTATTTGATATTGGATTTGTATTGGGGTTTATTTTGAATTTTTGTAAATTCAATTTATTGTAATTTTATTTTATTTTATTGCAAATATATGGACTACAGATAAATTAACTGTAGAGATCGGAGTATTAAGAAATTGAAAATACTACGGTATAAAATACAACCGTAGTCTTAAGGTAACTTTTACTACGGTTTTTAGGTCCAAATGGGATGAAATATCTACGGTCAAAATATAATCTGTAGTCTTAATTGCCTTATCTCTACGGTATTTTTGGTCTTATGACTGCGGTGTTATAACCGTAGTTGATTTGCTCTTAAGACTACGGTTAAAAACCGTAGAGTAAGTGGGTACTCTATCTCTACACCATCTTTCTCTACGGTCGCAGATCCCTTCAGACTACGGGTTTTAGCCGTAGAGTATGAGCATTTTTGTGGTAGTGTTTACACTTATATTTTTCGGTTTTTGCTCACGAGACAACTACTTAGAACCACACCCGCAATTGGACGGGGTCAATTGTAAAAGCAATAAGCTTAACCCGAGTCGATCTCTCAAGGAAGACTTTATAGGAAAGAATTATCTAAAGGCTACACATGCTTTCAACAAAATAACTAAAATAAAATCTAAACATTCTAACAAGGGGTTTGATGATGATTATGCTAGGAATCCAAAATAGACAATTAAGCAAGACAACTAAATGCAAAAACACAAATTAAATTAAGATTGGAGGAAATAAGTTGGATTAAGGTATTAGGGTGTAGATTCTCTCAATGGTTTTATCACTATGCTTTATTCAAGTTGATAATGCTACTCTCACAAATACGATAGACCCTTCCAATTAGCTTAACTTCAATTACTGTCACCGTCTATCCGTTAAACCTCTCTTAGCTATATCGTACAAGCAAGATTGACATATTAGGCTTATGAACCCCATCTACCTAACGTCGAAGGAACCAATTTCCGGATTTAGATTCACAATCAAGACTCCTCTAAATCCTATCAATGTTCAAGTAGTGATAAAGTACCTAAACATGAAAAAGCACGATTCTAACAACAGCAATCAACAAGAACAAGCATAGATCAAAACCACATCGATCCTCTACCCCCTAATAGAGAGATTAGCCACTAAACCTGCTCAAAAATATGCAAACACTATAGAAGAACATCATCTCATAAATCAAATGTAAATGAAGATAACTTCTACAATATTGTATATCCTTCACAAGTTTGGACAAATTTCCACAAATACATCCAAGAAATGTAAAGAAAAACACAAGATAAACCTCCTTCGAGCTTAGCTTCCGCAGATGGCTCATCGTCAGTCCGTCTCGTCTCTTCTCCATCTCTCTTGGTTCGATCCCTTTACTCTTCCTTTTCTCCCCTTCTCTTAGGTGAAGGTGATGGTGTGAAAATGGTGAGAAAATGGTGTAGAGATTTAGTGTGTGTAGTGTGTGTGTAGAGAGAATGGAGAGAATGGATAAGATAGGGTAATGTGTAGAGAGAGAGATGATGAATGGTGTGTGGAATGGTAGTAATGATGATGATTCCCCCAAAAATCTCTAAATAGAGTGCGAGAGAAAAGAGAGATACGAGAGAGAGAGAGAGAGAGAGAGAGAGAGAGATGCTAGATGGCTATGGTGAGAGGTACGGTGGTAGGGTGATGGTGATGGAGCATTAAATGAGAGGGATTTGAGGAGGATTTGTTGGGAGGAAAAGTCCACAAAGTGAGCTTAGGAGAAATCAATCCCTATCCCTCTATTGCTTAGATTAGGGTGGCTTAAGAGTCTAGTTTCCAACATGCCAAAAGATGGAGGAAGAAGGATATGATGCTTGTAGAAGAAGATGTGAGAGATGAGTGTAGGTTGACGTTGATCGGGCGAACAGAGCGACTCGCGCGCTCGCGGGGTGCCGCACACCCGCGGAAGTCTGGAAGTCGCACGCTCGCGGAGACTCCCACGCCCGCGGGGTGCCTGCGCCGAGAGCACCCTCGCGCGGTCGCGGGGTCTTTTAGCTGCAATGTTGCGCGGCCGCGGGGCCTTGGCTTCTCCTTCCGGGTTCATCTCTTCTGGGAAATCTTCGCTCCATGCCACCTTAGTACCTAAAAATTCAGATTTTACGAACAAAAGCTCAAGTTTTCCAAAACTTGGCTTATTCCACCATAAGAGCAACAAGAGAAGAAAATCACACAAAACCTATAGATAAACTAGATCAAAATACTAGGAAATACAAATGAAACATGCAAAATCATGCAACAAAAAACTTACAAATAAACATCAAACAACCAGCGAGCGACCAGCAACAAGCTTGAATTGATTTTGGTGAAAGGAAGAGATAAACTTACTTGAATCAAAGTCCTCTGAATCGAAATCTGATATGTCTGGGATAGACTTAGGGACATCCTTTGCTTCTTCTTCAAAGGGGAAAGGAGCTCTGGCTTGCTTCATCAGTGGGTGACGACGTCCTGACATCAACCCCATCTTCTGCTTAGACACACTCCGTGTAACACGGCGAGCAGGAACAACATCAAGCTTCTTAGCCAAAGCCTTTTTTCCAGAGGGCTTCACCGATTTGGGAGGGGGGGGTTTTGATGAAGACCCTTTCTTAGCCGCAACTTTCTTGGATTTGGGGGTTTTTGAAGAAGTTACCTTCTTCACAGCAACCTTTGCCAACATCTTCGATTTCAAATTGGCGATATGCATGTCATCTTCATCATCAGACACCGGAGGGGTGACTGGAACATCTCTCAACTCCAACTTACGTTTGGACCCGCGAATCTTGGAGGAGGTAGCCATTAAAGGTGGAAAAGAATCAGTCTCCAGATTAGGAAAATCGTCATCGAGAAATGAGATATCAACATCTTCTTCACCTTCACCTTGGTCAAGAGTTTTCGCAGCAGCAATAGGTGACACTTCACTTAGGGGAACTTGAACAGTGACAATGCGCATGTCACTATACACAGGAGCGGCAGCAAGAATAGACGAAGCTTGAACAAACTTCAGAGCATCAAGAGATGCAGCAAATTTCTCAATTGAGGTAGACTCTTTGCCAACAGCAGAGGCGGTGACATCATCTTCATCAGGGGCCAAGGATACTTCAGTTCCTCCGACATTCTCTATAACGGCCGCAATTCAAGCATCCAAGATTTCCGCAGACACCATGGGCGGAAAGGATGGCCCTTCAGAAACCCTAGGAGAGGGTTGAATAGGAAGATCTGTCTCAGACACATACCTAGGCGACGAAACAGCAGGAGGTGCCATAGACGTTGGCACAGAAGCAAGGGCTTCGGAGAAAGCGACAGATGGCTTCACAGGAGCAGGGACAGAGGCGATTGAAGACGAGAACATAATTGGATGTGAAAGCTCCACAAGCTATCATCGCAAGTCTTCTATAGAAATTCTGGGTTTCTTGGTTTGAGAGGACTTAGAAGAAACAACTTTGTCCGCCATTGGAGTTCGAACAAAAAAAAAGCAAACACCAGAGAGAGAGAGAACGTTTTGAACATTTTACAGAGATTCTGTCTCTTTGAAAAATAAGGTTATAACCTTAATTAGGAAATTTTAAAAGTAAATTTCCTTAACCCACTTATTCCACACACATCACCTCTCAGTTTGGAATGAGGAAGTGGAATCGATCGTAGTGCAAAAAATAAGGCATTACTAGCCGTTGAAAAGTAACCGTTCCTCCATAGCAAAGTCTGTCCGGGACAGATATTGGCACAACATTTCACAGACCATATTAACCATGGTCATTTTATACTCTTTATACTTACATCACTGACCAAGACTGTATAGAGAGTTTTCTCACAGAGGAGAAGATTTAGAGAACATAAAGACCCAAGGAGGATCTTAGTGTTTCAAACCTTGCACTATCAAGTGCCTTAGTGAAGATATCCGCAAGCTGTACCTCTGTTGCGACATAATTAATCACAAGAGATCCGTCTTGAACAAGCTCCCGGATGAAGTGGTGATGAATGTCTATGTGCTTAGTTCGAGAGTGCTGAACAGGATTCTTCGAAATGTTTATTGCACTCATATTGTTACAGTATATGGTAAGGACATATTATGGGACACCATAGTCAAACAACATTTGCTTCATCCACAAGAGTTGAGTACAACAACTCCCAACAGTAATATATTCTGTCTCGGCAGTAGACAGTGAGATTGAATTTTGCTTCTTGCTAAACCATGAGACCATATTATTTCCAAGGAAGAAACATCCACTTGAGGTACTCTTCCGATCTTCAGTACATCCGGCCCAATCTGCATCACAAAACCCCACCAAACTAGGGTTTGTATCATAAGAAAACCAAAGTCCCAACTCAGCTGTACCTTTTATGTACTTGATTATGTTCTTGACATATTTCAAGTGACTTTCTTTGGGATCAAATTGGTAGCGTGCACAAACTCGAACGCTGTAACTAATATCAGGCCGACTTGCAGTGAGGTACAGTAAGCTATTGATCATGCTTTGGTACAAGGTTTGCTCAATGGACACACCAGCTTCATCTTTGGTTAACTTCAAGTGAGTTCCCATGGGTGTTCTCTTTGGGCTGCTACTTTCCATGCCGAATTTAGTGATCAAATTCCTTGCATACTTTGTTTGAGACACAAAGATGTCATCATCCTTTTGCTTTACTTGAATTCCCAGAAAATAGGTCATCTCACCAACCAAGCTCATCTCAAACTCAGATGTCATATCTTTGACAAATTTCTTCACTAATCTGTCTAAGACAGATCTAAAGACAATATCATCGACATAAATTTGAACAATGATCACTTCAGATTTTTCTCTTTTAACAAAGAGTGTTCGATCAGATCCTCCACGAACATACCCTTTTCCAACAGAAACTTTGTGAGTCGCTTATACCAAGCACGAGAGGCTTGTTTGAGTCCGTACAATGCCTTTTTCAATTTATACACATAATCAGGATGGTGAGGGTCTTCAAAGCCTTTAGGTTGACACACAAAAACATCTTTGGATAAATACCCATTTAGGAAGGCACTTTTTACATCCATTTGGTACAATTTAAACTTCATCCATGCATCCATGGCGAGAAGCAACCTAACAGATTCAAGGTGAGTAACTGGAGCGAAAGTTTCGTTGAAATCCACACCTTTAACTTGGGAGTAACCCTGAGCCACAAGTCTTGCCTTATTTCTGGTTATGTTCCCTTCTTCATCGGTTTTATTCTTGAAGATCCATTTCGTGCCGATCATATTTATACCTTCAGGACATGGAACCAAATCCCATACTTTATTTCTTTCAAAATGCAAGAGCTCTTCTTGCATGGCATGAATCCATCCATCATCTTGTAAGGCCTCTTTAACATTCTTGGACTCAGTTGTAGAAGTGTAGCAGACATTTGCAATCATCTCATGATAGTTCTTTCGAACTCTTCTGGTTCTAACTCCTTCACTCACATCACCAATTATGTCTGCTGCAGAATGATGCTTCTGCACACCTTTTGAAGGTTTGATATTATCCAGTTTTTCATTCCTCACCTCAGGTTGATTATTGTGCTCTGAACTGTCTGGAACAGAAGTTGGCACATGGATGTTGACATCAATACTTTCCTCATCAATCTGGGCAATATGTTCTTCCAGATCATTAACAACAATGTTAATTGACTCCATCACCATCTTGGTCCTCTTGTTGAAAACTCAATAGGACCGACTATTCTTCGAGTACCCAAGAAAAATGCATTCATCTCCTTTGGCATCAAACTTTCCAAGATGCTCTCGGTCTCTTAACATATAGCAAGTACTTCCAAAGATGTGTAAGTAATTTAAATTTGGTTTCTTTCCTTTCCACAGCTCGTAGGGAGTGACTCTTGTCTTGGGTCTGAAATACACCCGATTGATAACATGACATGCTGTGTTCACTGCTTCTGCCCATAAGTTGTTTGGGACAGATTTTGCCTTCAACATGACTCTGCTCATTTCTTGAAGAGTCTGATTTTTTCTCTCAACAACACCATTTTGTTAAGGTGTTTTTGGTGCAGAAAACTCCTGAGCAATACCTCTTTCTTCATAAAAAATTTGAAATAAGCATTTTTAAATTTACGACCGTGATCACTTCGAATTCTCATCACAGCTGTTGCTTTCTCCACTTCGAGCTTGAGACAAAGATTCTTGAATGTCTCAAAGGTTTCTCCCTTATCTCTAAGGAACTCAACCCATGTGAATTGTGTGAAGTCATCCATACATACAAAAATAAACTTTTTTCGTCCAATACTTTCAATTTGAACAGGCCCTATCAGGTCCATATGCAACAGCTCCAAAGCTTTTGAAATGGTAATCTTCTTAACAGATTTATGTGACGTATGAATCTGTTTTCCCACTTGACACGGTCCACAAATTTTGCCATGATCAATATCAAACTTCGGGACTCCATTCACAGCTTCTGTCTTCATGAGACGTTGCATGTTTCTGTAACTCACATGACCAAGCTTTTCATGCCATATGTTTGCTTCATCAAGCTGAGTTCTGAAGCAATTGCCTTTCATGTTGAGAATGTAACAATTGTCCCTTGATTTGTCTCCATCCATCAGCAGCACACATTCTTTGTTCTTCACAAGACATTTATCTCTAGTAAAGTGGACCAAGAGACCTTGATCGCATAGTTGACTTATGCTAATTAAGTTAGCTTTTAGACCTTCAACAAGCAGAACATCCTCCAAGTTGGGCATCCCTTCAACATTTAGATGACCACAGCCAAGTACTCTTCTCTTGACTCCGTCTCCGAAAGTAAGGAATTGATAAGAACAATCATTTTGAATATTCTTCAGCATATTAGCATCTCCAGTCATGTGTCGCGAGCATCCGCTGTCAAAGTACCAGCTGCTCTTTGTATGAATATTGAGGGCAGTGTGAACAACATAGTTCCTATGATTATTCCAGGATCTGTTTCGCACAGTTCGTCTTCTGAAATTCAGGTCATTCTGAGATAGACCTTTCCTCCTCATTCTTCTGAGATCATTGATACAGTTCCTACAGTATGGTCGAATGTGACCAGACTTTTCACAGTAGTGGCAGACAACTCCAATCTTTCGAGGTTGTGACTTTTGAGGCTGTGGCTGCTTGATCTCTGGATTAAATTCAGATTCAGGAACAGATTCATCATGCGTTCCAGATGTTTGTTCTTGACAGAAACGGTCAAAAATCTTCCCACTAGTGTATCCAAGTCCTGTATGATCCTGCAGACTCTTTCCTTTAGAAAGGATGTCATCGAGTTGAGATGATCCAGAGTTCATCATCTTGACAAGCTTCTTTAAATGAAGCAGTTCACCATTCTGAGAATGAGAATTGTTTCGGGATTGTTGAAGATCACTTTGCAACTCACTGAGGCGTATGGACAGACAATCTCTTTCTTTAATGAGATCACCATTCTCTTTTATCAGCCCTTCATTGACTTTTACTACCATGATCCAGCTCTCATGAAGCTTTTTGTATGCTTCTATGGCAGACTCTTCAGTGAATTCTTCATCGTCACTACATTCGGAAACATTGTCATTCTGTCTGTCAGAGACAGAATTAGGCACATGTTCTTTGTGAGAATGTGTCATGAAAGCAATATGATTGCTCACGCATTCTTAATCACTCCCACTATCATCTGGGTCATCACTTTTACTAAGAGTGGAACTGTAGGATTTATTCTTCTTCTTTAGGGTGTTAGCACATTCAGCTTGATAGTGCCCAAGACCACCACATTCTCTACAGTTGACCTCCTTATGTTTTTCTTCAACGAAATCTTCATCTTTAGTTTTCCGAGGTTTGGAAAATCTGTTCTTGACAGAATTCTTCTGTGAAGACTTCTCATAACGTTTGACAAGTTTTGAGAAATTCTTTGTCAGCAAGGCAATTGACTCAGCCGGATCATGTTTGTCAGAGACATTACTCGGCACATCAGAACTGGAGCTGGCTTGAAAAGCTATGCTTTTCTTCTGAACTGTCTCTTCATCTGTTAGTCCCATTTCAAAAGTCCTCAGGGACCCCATTAGCTTCTGTAACTTCATCTTGCTCACGTCCTTGGCCTCTTCGATTGCCGTGACTTTGTATGCGAATCTCTTGGGAAGTGATCGTAGAACTTTTCAAACAAGTTTCTCCTCAGAGATGCCATCACTAAGTGTAAGGCTTTCATTAGCTATGTCACAAATCTTGGCGTTGAAATCAGCAAGCTTTTCACCTTCATCCATTCGAAGGTTTTCAAATCTGGCAGTAAGAAGCTGCATACGAGATGCACGAACACTGCTCGTTCCTTCGAAAGTAGTTTGAAGGATATCCCATGCATCCTTTGCCTTGTCACATGTGGAGATGAGTTTGAACACGTTCATGTCCACTACAGAGAAAATGGCGTTCATAGCTTTAGCATTCAGCCCCATGATCTGATAATCAGCATCGTCAAACTCTTCTTCTGGCTTCAGCACCGCTTTGCCTTTCTCATCCCTCTTGGTAGGAGGCTTCCACCCTTCAGTCACCATCTTCCAGACACGCTCATCAATTGAGCGAATGAAAGCTGTCATTCGAGCTTTCCAATAGGCATAGTTATTGCCATCAAGGAGCGGAGGTCGCACCGTCGAGGCTCCTTCCTTCATCGAATCCATCTCGGCAAAACAACACAAAAACACGGATTAATACCCCAAGATCAACCCTGAATACAGGCAACCTGCTCTGGTGCCAATTGTTAAACAGTAATCCGTGCTTATACGAGTTTAGTTAACTGCTTAAAAAATTGTTCTATGATATGTGTGGAACAGATGCAAGAACATAAAAGAATAAATCAGTAAAAACACACGAAATGGTAATCCAGTTCGGTTCAAACAACCTACTCTGGGGGGATTGCTCCCAAACTTGAAGTTTTGACTGTTACTCCTTCGAAGAGTGTACACTACAAAAAAAGTCCATTCTAGCGACGGGAATTAGCGATGGGGCCGACACGGGTCGCCACTAGCGACGGAAATAGCGACGGGAAATTTTGCGACGGGGTTAGCGACGGGGTTCCCCGTAGCTAATTCTAGCGACGGAAATAGCGACGGGAACCCCCGTAGCTATTTTTTTTAGTTTTAAATTTTTTTAATTTTTTTTTATTTTTTAAATTTTATTTAATTATTTTTAAAATAATTAAATATGATTTCATACTATTCTAATACAAATATTTTCCCTATTAAAATTATTTTTATATTTTTATTCATTTATTTAAATTTTTGGAAAAATAATATCGCAATATACATTTATTAATATCACATCTTTAAATTTATATTATTTCCTTATTAAATACAAATTTATACAAATTAGCTTTATTAGTATTCTTATAAATAAACTAATTAGTATATTATTATATATTTAAAAAATGTATTAAGTTTAACATAATATTTATTATAGTTAGTACTACAAGATTAATCAATTATACATTAACAAACTAAAATATACTATGAAAATATATATACATAATATAGTATATAATGGATTTTAATTTTTAATTATAAACTAAAGTAATTTTTAATTTTTTAAATTTTTTATTTATTTTTTAAATTTTATTTAATTATTTTTAAAATAATTAAATATGATTTCAATCTATTCTAATACAAATATTCTCCCTATTAAAATCATTTTTATATTTTTATTCATTTATTTTAATTTTTAAAAAAATAATATCGCAATTATACACATTTATTAATATCACATCTTTAAATTTGTATTATTTCCTTATTAAATAAAAATTTATACAAATTAGATTTATTAGTATTCTTATAAATAAATTAATTAGTATATTATTATATATTTAAAAAATGTATTAAGTTTAACATAATATTCATTATAGTTACTACTACAAGATTAATCAATTATACATTAACAAACTAAAATATACTATTAAAATATATACATAATATAGTATATAATGGATTTTAATTTTTAATTATAATCTAAAGCAATTTTTATATATTTTTTAAATTTTTTATTTATTTTTTAAATTTTATTTAATTATATTTAAAATAATTAAATATGATTTCAATATATTCTAATACAAATATTCTCCCTATTAAAATTATTTTTATATTTTTATTCATTTATTTTAATTTTTAAAAAAATAATATCATAATTATACACATTTATTAATATCACATCTTTAAATTTGTATTATTTCCTTATTAAATACAAATTTATACAAATTAGCTTTATTAGTATTCTTATAAATAAACTAATTAGTATATTATTATATATTTAAAAAAAGTATTAAGTTTAACATAATATTTATTATAGTTACTACTACAAGATTAATCAACTATACATTAACAAACTAAAATATACTATGAAAATATATACATAATATAGTATATAATGGATTTTAATTTTTAATTATAAACTAAAGTTATTTATTATGTAAGTAAAAATAATTTAATTCATTATGATATTTAGCATGAAACCCCAAGTAAGACTATTTAACCACATTTTCACCATGATATATATATATATATAATTTTTAAAATAATTTAATTAATAAATCATAGTTCTATATACAAATATATAATACATTATCACCTTTATTATAATTTTTGTATGCATGGATACTTAATAAATATCACCTTAAATTATAGTTCTTATATACAAATATATAATACAATATAATATCAATATTATATATATATATATATATATATTTGTGCACAAATAGATATAAATATATTAATAAGAATATAACACTTTTAATTTATAGAGATAAATAAAAATAAATTATGAAAAAATCGTATAAGTATATATATTATTTAAACTATCAATATAACATCAATTGAACTTGCCCCAATGGATAAGTGCTTGGCCCTCCTTCTAGGAGGTCACATGTTCGAATCTTCTTAGGTGCATATTTTACAAAATTATTCTTGAAGGGCTTGGGAAGGGCTTGGGCGCGGGCCTTTCATCGGGTCGAGTCAAGGGCTCATTAATGGGTCGGGCCCCCGGATCGGGGTTTCCGTCGCTAGATCCGTCGCTATATATAGCGACGGGGCACCCCGTCGCTAGATCCACCGTCGCGCATGATTAGCGACGAGCGATTTAGCGACGGGATTTTCCGTCGCTAATCCCGTCGCTCGTAATTTTTTTGTAGTGGTATTTAGGATCTTACACATACAAGCCTCACGCCTTATGTCGCCCGTTCTTCTCCTCGAACTCTTTCGCTAGCTGAAAGTTGTAAGATCCCCTCACAACCGTGACACTAGACTCCCTCTAGCTACCCACGACTTCAACTTACAATCTCTCCTAAGATTGCGTACAAAACTGGAATAAAAATCCCCTCACGTGTTTCACTCGAAAACACTCATACTAGTCTATCACGTTGCACTGTTTAAAGAACAACTATTAGTTACAAACGACCACAAACTGACTCTTAAACAATCTAAGAGAATCTAAACAAATATGAGTGGTACCGATTGTTCCCCAATTCGGCCTTCATATAGACTTTGGCGTCGATCTCCGTCTGCCGCTAACAAGGTAAGTGGATTGAGGTTTGTGGCCTTCCAAACGTGTGTAGATACTTCCCAAGTGTAGGTCAGTACCGGATCTACACCATAAGGCAGTCAAACGAATTAATCTTGACCTTTCAAACAAGTTCGGCGCAAGATCTTTTCAATAAGGAAACTGCCATAAATAGAGTGTCCCTGGTTCTGTCTGGGACATAATATGAAACAGTTCACTAACTGTTCTTCTTTTCTTGCACATCGGAAAACAAAACTTCATGGGACATACCCATGCACACATTGTCGAACATATCTCGCCAATTCAACAACACAAATACTTAGTGCATGATGGTGCACTAACAATAGCAATTTTCATTGTTTTAGCTATATGAAAAGAGATGGGGGCTATATATAGCGTAGAGGTCTATGATATAATTTTTGGTATTTTGGGGCTAATGGATAGATAAGACTTATCATAATTATTTTTATATTTATAAATTAGTGGGGGTTATGAATAGTAAAACAAGGATTGTGTTTAGAATTTTCCTTGAAAATTTTATGTTGAAATCCTAGCTTAATTGCACTAAAACGGACTTCCGAACCCTGTTAGCAAGATAGGTTGATGGACGTTAAGATGGAGTAACAGATGGATCAATGTAATGCCTTTCGAAAAGTTATGGGAGCAATTTAAATTAAAATTTTATTTCGAGATCAAACTGCATGCTCCTGGTTATATAGAATATATGATTTTTCTCCCTCGAAATCTAATTATACGTCGTACCAAAACAAGATTATATGAATTTTTTTTCCAAAATTGAAAGTTGAATCTTCAACAGTCGCTTGTTAGCTCATAACTGCCCTCGTGATTTCATCAAACATATCTTCTTCCCTCACTCTGATGATCATGTTCTGATTTTCACATTCATATTTCTCAACGTTGCAATGCTTTTTTTCGTCAATATGTTTCTTAGATTGAAACTACGTACATTCTTACATATTAAAATTAGTGTTCAATTTGATATAGGTTTAATTTAATTACTTTTCTCAAATTTTCCGCAACTATTACTTATATATTAAATTTGTACTAATTGTATATAGTTTTTTTTATCTAAAAAAATTAAAAATTTTCCACATGATTTATATATTCTAATCCAATGTCATGACAATCCTTTGAAAGGCTGAATCAAACATTATCTTAATGTAACAATAGTATATATTCAATTCAGCACGATATGTACGTGTAGCACTATTGATTTCTAGAATAAAATAAATTCCCAGTTTGGCTTTAAGTACGTAGTAGTTGGATTATTAAATAATCTAAGCTTTTTACACGATGACCCATATTAATTAAGGATCGTCTACGATAAGTTAATTAATTACAAGACAATGAATATCAAGATTCCTCAGCTAATCATTCGTAGATCTTACATTATTGAAAAGCTAGCAGCTCCTGGTTAATTAATTAAAAACAGTTGCACTTAAATTAATCCCACTCTGACATAATTTCATCAATTATATGGAACATGTTAATGAATCGGATGTTCCCTTTTCTAGACCTTTTCTAGAACTGGCAGTTTGCACCCAGTTACAAGCCTAGTAATTAAAAATGAGAGTTTTTAAAATCGCATTTCCCCTCATTGTACCACGGTACTACAATGAGGGGTACTAGGATCGGATCAGATTTCTTGTGCCTAATCGTTTTATATTAGTATTTTTTTTCAATATACCTGATACAGACTCAAGTTCGTATCTTTTTACATTGTCTTTTTACTTGTTTTAGTACTTTTAGTTGTATATAAAGTCTTGTTAAGGATAAGGTGTGACAAGGGAGAGAAGAAGCGCGATTGGACCCATTATGGGCATAACCAAGACGCCGACTCGATTGAGGGCATAAGGAGGATGCTGAAGCTTTGGCAGTCTATTGCGAATTAAGCGCGGAAGTTCAGCAACAACCACTACTACAAATTTCCAAATAGACAACAGTAGAAAGACAACGGTTTTGTTCAAAATCGTTGTCCTTTTCAAATTTACAACAGTTTTTAAAAGAACCGTTGTCTACGTTGGAACCTTCTATTTTATAGATAACGGTTTGAGGAAAACCGTTGTTGATTTGTGTTGTTATTTTGCATATAGACAACATGTAATAAACAACGGTCATGAGAACCCTTGTGAATTATTTTTTTCTACTATAGACATCGGTCATATCAACCGTTGTGATTATGTGAAATTGATTATACAACATGTAATTATTATGACCATTGTGTATTTGATAAAATATTTTAAATAAAATAACAACGGTTAGTAGACAATTTAAACACGAATAAATTATTGTGCTTTATTGTTCAATTTTCAAGAATTATATATGGTTAATTTAATAATTTAATTTGCTAAATTATTTTAAAAACACTGAATAAAACTCTCTTAAACTCGCACTCTTTCAAACCCTTGGCTAGGAAAAAACCCTTCTCTCATCCTCCCTCAAAGAAAACCCAGTAGCCATTAACTGTACCTGCGCCAGCCTCCGTTAATTCAACCTGCATGGCTGCACCATCGTTTGTTCTCCATTAATTCGACCGATTGTGTCGTCTGCTCATCTACTTTACGCTGTTGTTTCTTCTGGAACTGGGTTAGTAATCCATAAACTCTATGACTATACGAAATTGGAATTTGGGTATACTAGATTAGATAAAGAATATATTGTATGTGCTTCAGTAGTTTAGACATTAATTAACAACTGCTCTATGTAGGAATTTTTCTATGATTTGCGGAAGAAATACAACGGAACCCCTTGATGATTTTATTAAAGTTGAAAGTAGATGCGTCTCGTGATTAGATGACTTTGTGTGTTTATATCTAAATTTCATTTTCTTCCAAAATTAGGCAACGTAGTTGATTTTTAGGTTTAAACTTACTTCACAGCTTGATTTGGTGGTGGAAGGAAACACATTATAGGTTGTGATGTTGTGTTTCATGGTTGGTGAATGAGTTTCTTTTAGGAATTCCCATAAGCACTGCCACTCTTCAGTACGGTAAGGATCTCTTACCAATATGCTTCTTGATTTTAATCTAGTGAGTCACAATCTCTTTTAGGAATCTTCAAAACTTCAATTCTATTCTCAGCATAGTTGGTAGACTACTGGAAGTTGTCAGATAATGTTCTCTAGTTCTTGTAGGTGTAGGTGCTATGCATATGGCGTGTTTTGCAAGATTATGTTGTGACGAAATTGACGATTCTTACATTTTGGTGCTAATTATGTTAGAATTTTGTTTAGATTTTTCTAATTGTTGTGAACTTAACATTTATTTTATATAGTATTTGAGATTGTTATGTTTTTTCTCTTTTTTTGGCATTTAATTTATTGGTTTAGTTGCTTCCAATTATTAAAATCTGTTAACTTTGAATGTATCTGTGTCAATTCTTCCTAATTGGGCATAAAAATGGGACAAAGTTCTTTAATTAATCCTTCCCCAATTAGCAAAATATGTAGAAGTACATGTGTACTGCAAATAGATACACATATTTGGTAGCAGATCATCCAATCTTTATGGGTTGAAATTTTGTCTTGATGCATATATTTATGTTAAATATCGTACAGTGAGTTTTAGAAGTAATTTATCAACTTCTAATAATCTATATTTGCATCGTTTACTATCCCTGAATAATATGAGTGTGATTTCTTATGATTACAGTTGCCACGATTTTAGAAATGTGTATAATTTGTCTCTAGATATTGTTTGCACTAAAGATTATAAAATAATCAAAGCATTGGCATGGTTGACTTGGTGGGACTTGCTGTTGCATAAGGTAAAAGCTAAGATCCCTTGTTCTATTTAGTTAATGTGAGTGCTTAATTGAAAACTGCTTTTAGTGCATTGCAACAACTATCAACTATCGAATAAAATTATTCTATCTGATATAATCTCTCTCTCAAACACACATCCTATTTGATATAGTAAGCAAATCTTTATGTACCAAGTAATTTGTCAAAGTTATAAGGTCAAGGCATTTAGTTTCGAAGTCAAGCTATCATATTTTGTTTTTTTGTGAATCACATTGCTATTCGGTAGCAGATTTGAGGATACTTTTTTTATAAGAAGGTTAATGTTTACTTTCACTGCTATAATATTTGGTTAGCTAACTAACCAAATCCTGTTTTGGTTTTTAATTTAGATCTCACATATTGAATGTTAGTTTTGGCATTTCATTTGTTAATCCGTCATCAACTTGGATATTTTGTTAATTAATGCAGGCTTCATGGAGCAGTAGAATGAATTTGATGCTCGTCTATAAGTCGCTAGCTTTTGAAATCCAATAACTTAGATAAGATTCTCCCTATATATAGAAGATACACAGGTAGTGGGAGCTACCTGCAGAAATATTTATATCTTTTTTATCTTTGCTTTGTTATACAATTAATTTAGTATGCTTGAGGATGGTGAAATTTAAACAAAAAGTTGTATTTTTTACATTATTTGTTATTTTGTAAGATGTTATTGGTATTCATTGGTGGTTTTGTACTACATATATAGTACATGCTGACAATTATAATAAACAAACTGGTTTAGCAAAAGCAAAATATTGTGCATTTTTCTAATTTCACAATAGTTAAAATGATTATGCAAATAAAACCGTTGTCTTTGTAAGCATAAAAATAATAATTACAATGATTTTATTAACAAAAAAACAGTAGATTACATTGGTTAATGTTTAAAACATGTCTTTGTATCCAATACACAACGGTTTATCCAAAAACTGATGTCCTTTCACTAAATTATCACCCCAATGAACAATGATTTTTTCAAGAACCGTTGTCCCTTACGAACCTTTACAACGGTATAAAAAATAAGCACATCGATTTTTCACCATTGTTAATTGAAAAAACACAACAGTTTTGAACCGTTGTCGATTTATAGCACAAAAGACAACATGACTATACACAACAGTCTGAAAACCTAATGCACAACGGTGAGAAGCCGTTGTCTATTAACTAATTTGTAGTAGTGAACCTCCACTCAGATGACGTGGGTCCACGTGTGCAACAGTTCCGAAGCATGGGGAAGTCAGTTCAGAAGTGGAGAGAGAAGATGAGGAGAGAGGGATGAAGAGATAGAGGAGAGAGAAGATGATGGAGCAGGATCCCTACATTTCAGCAAACATGACCGTTGGTGGTGAAGTGGTTTTCCCTCTCAACTGATTCATGCTCCTACGTGGGCTGGGTTGGGCCGAATTATGGACAAACAACTATAAATACTTGTTCATTTCATTCTACAAACAACATACTCCCGCATTCTTATTTCGTTAGCAAGATACAATTTAAGTTTCTGCACTTTAGTTCTGAATATTCTGCACGGCAGTTGGCGGTTTGCCCTCAGTTGATGTAAGTACCTGTTTTTGCCCAAAGCTGGAGTTGGATCCAATTCTAAATCTAGTTTGATTTCCTTTTACTATGTGTTATTTATTTACTTTCGCTTTGTTTACTAATATGTCTTCTGGCTAAGTATCCAGTGTTCAAGTTGAATGTGAATAGGTTGAGGTAGAAATTATGCATGAGGCTTAGTGTTCTTAATTTACCTTGAATTGATTCCAAACTTCATTTTGGGAAGAATGATGACATGACATTAGCAAGATTAGGTAGCTAGCCACTCTTAATTGAACTTTTATTCATGTTAGTTAGGGTGGAAGTAATGGTGACCATGCCCTGATGAGCCATTAAGTGATAAAGCAGGTATCGAGGCTTGGAGAATGAAGTATGGGTAGATCTTGTGAGCACACCAAGGATGTATCCATGTTCTAGTGTTAGGTCTCTCAGATTGAATGTTGTTGTCCTTGTAACACCTCTGTATGCATCTCTTCTTTGGTGCTTTGGTAGTCAGAGACTAAGAGTTACCGCTCGTATCACTCTTAGCGTAAACAGTAAGAAGGGATTGAGGAGTGCAAGTCGCTCGTAACTGCTTTCTTTAACTAACCGATCAAATCAAAGTACCTACATAGTTGTGCCCGGGATTGCATGTATCTACCAAAACTGAATTCACGTTTAACTTGAACATTTCTTTTATATAGATTATTCCCATTTTGCTTATTTAATTATTTGTTTAGTTTCAAATAGTGCAGAGAAGAATTAATGACAGTAATTCCATACAGACCCCGAAAAGTTACCAATAAGATAGAAAGGTAAATCACTCCTCGTGGACGATATCTGTCTCTGGGCGCTATACTAATCTCTGTGGGTAAATTTAAGCATCTGTCGTGTTTTGCCCGAAGGTGTAATTTTGCACACAAAATAACGGTGTGCGAAAATTTAGCATCGTTGCCGGGGAGTGTAAGCGCATTTTTCTATCTTATCCTTTCTCATTTTAGCCTTGTTTATGGTACGCAATAATCGCACAGGTAACCTAGTCTACGATCCAGAGATAGAAAAGACTGCATGGCAAAGGAGGGTACAAACAAGGAGAAACTTGGAAGAAACCACAAGCTGTGATTCATCACCAGAGACCTCAGAGGGGAGCCATACATCTGAGGCTGAGAGTCACACCAACAGCACACACACTTCACACAGAGAAAAGTATAATCCACTCTTCTTCGAGTCTGAAGGTGAAAAAATGGCAGAACGAATACCACCACCACCTCCACCACTACTATCTCAACCTACGTTGAGGCAGCTCATATTCCGACAAACAATGAATATGTACCCTTCTGGAATCACGTTGCCCCACCTAACCGAGAATTGAGAATTGAGATCAAATTTCATCTTAATTTTGCCCAAGTTCCATGATCATCTTGGAGAAGACCCGCAGAGGCACTTGCAGGACTTCGAGATGGCTTGCGACACTTAGTGAAATAACACAGAAAATATGTTTGAATACATACGCCTGCTTTCTTTTTCTTTCACATTGCATGATGGAGCATGAAAATGGTTGTATACCATTCCCACCGGAAGTGTGACGATATGGAACGAGCTGCAACAAAGGTTCCTGGAGAAGTACTTTCCCACAACATGAGTACAAGCCATGAGGAAGAAGATCTCCACTGCCAAAGCTAGAATGAATGAGAGCTTTTATGAATACTAGGGACATTTCAAGCAGATGCTCTCGAAATGCCCACATCACCAGATCGCTGCTCATGATCTGGTACAATACTTCATTTCAGGCCTAAGGGTAGAGGACCAGAACTTACTCAATGCAGCCTATGGAGAATCCATACTGAACAAAAGAGCAGATGAGGCAATCCAGTTTATCGGTGAAATGGCAGAGGAAACCAGAGAAGATGTCTATGAAAGGCCTCAAGTTGCTGCAGTGGGCAAAACGACGTACACACCTGAGTCAGAGGCAAAGATCGATCAACTCTTCAATAAGATGGAGAAAATGATGACACAACTATCTACAAACACTTTGCGGATATGTTGAGTGTGCGACATGATGGGACATTACACTGATCAATGTTCATAAGTGCAAGAAGAAAGAGAGATGATGAGCGCGATAGATGATGGGAACTAGCGAAGAAATGAACCATACTCCCAGAATTACAATCAAAGACAGAGGTACCTGGTACCCCAGACACATCCAGGATAGCAGTGGAATATGCCCATAGGAGGACCTGATAATCGGTATTTTTGTACTTCTTTTGACTGCAACTTGGGGCTATTTCAATACCATTTTGTAAACCAATTATATATTTTTGATGTCCAAACCCATATTTTAATCCAAGTGCAAATTCTAGGTGTGTTATTGAAGAATCATCGAGTTTGAGGAACCAGGCACGACTCACAGCACAGTCGGAGACGCGACCGCTTCGTCCGCGCCCAAACGTGGCTTTCCACGCGTCTCTGGCACGACTTACAGTGCGGGTGGAGGCGCGACTGGTTTGGGTCATGCCAAGCCAGGCTTTCCACGTGTCTCTGGTGCGACCCACAGCGCGATCACTGGCGCGACCGCGCCCAGACCCTCCTTCGCACCCTTCTCTGGCGCGAGCTACAGCGCGACCTGGGCGCGACCGAGCCCGTGTTGCGCCCAGATGCCCTGTTTTGCGTGCCTTATCTGCTCCCTTCCCTCTAATATTGAGGGGGACGATTTTTGAAAGGAGGATACACGATTTTTACACAAGAACACATCAAATTCTGAAAATCTCTCCCCAATACCATATACCCCTTTTCCCCTAGAAAATCAAAGATAGAACCATACAAATTAGAGGAGAAAGAGGGCTTGGGCTTGTAAGGGGAGTTCTTGAAGTTTGAAGAATTGAAGTGGAAGGATCTTGTGGAATTTGTGTACATTCTGTTGGTTTAATCTAAACTTTATCTATGTTTTACATACAAGTTTATTATTTTGATCTCTTAAGCATGAGTAGCTAATCTATTTAGGTTTTGGGGTATTGGATCAATTGATGAATGGTGTTTGATATGAATGATTGATGAATGTACCTTTCCCTTGTTTTAAGTATTGTGGATCAAGGGGTTAATTGTTGAATGTATGTGGGTGGCCTCCATTTAGATTCATATGCTACTTAATATGTGATTAGGTTTGCTCATTTTGTATGTGATCTTGATCCATGAGACCTTTTATTTGTATCTTGAGATAGGTATAAGTATTAGAGGAGTAATGATGATTTGGGGATCTTGGAAGGCTTGAGTGATTCATTTGCTAGAGATAGTAATGGTTTGCACTTGTTTGTAGGCTAGGTGTTTGAGAAAATGTCTAGGTGAACCTTTCCCAAATCATGATTGTTGAAGGGAGAGTTATGTGATTCATTTGGTTTGTAGAATACCTTAATCAATGATCTAACACCCTAGAACCCCTTGTTTTTATTACTCTTTACATCTTCTTTTGGAATTATTTACCAATCTACATTGAAGAGTGAAGTTGGTAATTGTTAATGGTTTGGAACACGACATTTCTTTAAAAATGATGTTTGTCTAAATAGTGATTATAACTTGAGTCAACATTACTTGCATTGTTAGATCAAAATTTCTATTTTCTTGTGGTTCGACTCGTATCATTGCTTGCTACATCCGTGTACACTTGCACTTGGCATGATCTATAATTTGAGGTATAAAATACGTCATCAAGTTTTTGGCGCCGTTGTCGGGGAATAGAGCGTTATGTTTTAAACTTTATGCAATATTGTTTAAATGGTTATTTTGCTACTTTAGACGTTGTAATTTTTATTTTTGTTCGTGTTTGAGTGGCTCACATTTTATTCATTTGTAGGTAGTGTATGCACACCAGGTCGCAAGGAGAGCCACCCAACAATTTGGACTTGGAAATCGAAGCGACGGTGCACCACAACGCACGACGAAGGAGGAGAATGGCTAACAATCCTCCACCGGTGCAAGATCCTCTAATTGGCCAACTTCAAAGGCAATTAGAGGTAATGCAACAACAACTAAGGGCTCAAGAAAAAGCACGACTTGCTGCAGAAGAGGCCCCAATCAGAAATATTTTCCAACCCATTATAAATTAAAGGGTAGCAAATGGCCCACCTATTCAAGCAAACAATTTTGAGCTCAAGACATCGCTCATCCTCATGCTCCAACAAAATCCGTTCAAAGGAACGGCTATGGAGGATCCAAATGAGCACATTCGGAAATTCCTTGAGTACAGTGGGACCGTGAAAGTGAATGGAGTCCCAGAAGATGCTATTCGACTTAGGCTCTTCCCGTTCTCCTTGGGCGACAAGGCGGAAACATGGTGGTTTAGCCAAGCTGAAGGATCTTTCCAAACTTAGGATGCATTAGTGACTAAGTTCCTCCACAAGTTTTTCCCACCCGGAAAAACTCTCAAGTTAAAAGGAGACATCACCGTTTTCAAATAATGGGATGATGAGAACATGTATGAGGGGTGGGAAAGATTTAGAGAAATGCTAAGAAAATGTCCGGGACATGGATTTGGCACCGACCATCAAGTGTGCATCTTCTATGCCGGGTGTAAACCCGAGGTGAGGACACTTATGGACGCTGCTGCAGGAGGATCTTTGTTAGCAAGAGGCCCGGAAGAGGCCATGCGAATTATTGAGGAGATGGCCTCTAATTCATCTCAATGGCCGGTGGCAAGAGAGAACGTCCAAATCATGAAGAAAGTTGCATCCACTTCTAATTCGGATGCATTGGGATTATTGGCGGCTCAGATGTCTACATTGAACTCAAAGATCGAAGCCTTCACCGCTCCAAAACCTGAAAGTTCACAAGCTTCTTTCGAAGAAGTGAATTATGTCAATCAAGAGGGTTATCAAAACCAACAACGGCCGTTCAACCAAGGGTACAACAAGCCGCAATATGGAAATCAATACGGAGGAAATCAAAATTTCCAAAATAGGGCGCAACACCCAAATCTCTCCTACAGAAATCCAAACAGTGGTATTGTTCCACCTCCCGGCTTCTTTGTGACCAATGGCGTCATTGACGAAGAAAAGAAGCCGAAAATGGATGAGTTGTTGATGGCATTTATGAACAAGACGGAAAAGTACATGGCGGATTCACAAGTCCGTGTGGGAAAATTAGAAAACAATGTCGGGGCTATGGGAATTCAAGTTAATCAATTGGAGAAATAGATGAGCCAACTAGCCACGATCATTGGTGGTCAACACCAACAAGAGAAATTTTCGAGTAATACGACCATCAATCCAAAAGATCAATGCAAGGCTATCACCTTGAGAAGTGGAACCGCCTACGAAGGCCCGGAAATGCCCAGAGATGATGAAGATATTGGTGAAGGAAGTTCACAGAAAAAGGAAAAACAAGTTGAACAAAATGAAGAAAGTGAAGAGATCGAGCATGCCAAGGAGAAAGAGGGCTCGATCAAAGAAAAAGT
The DNA here is from genome assembly GCA_026008535.1 of Perilla frutescens. Taxonomy (NCBI): domain Eukaryota; kingdom Viridiplantae; phylum Streptophyta; class Magnoliopsida; order Lamiales; family Lamiaceae; genus Perilla; species Perilla frutescens. The sequence continues at coordinate 42,493,278 of BRKX01000010.1, read as the reverse complement.
GGAACCACCACCAAAAGGAAATGAAGAACCAAGAGTGCACGTGCCATATCCCCAACGCTTACAAAAGAAGAAGAATGAGGAACAATTCTCAAGGTTCCTCGATATTTTTCGGAAGGTTCAAGTTAACATTCCATTGGTAGAAGCTTTGCAACAAATGCCAAATTATGCAAAATTTCTGAAAGATGTGATTTCGAAGAAGAGAAGGTTGGGAGATTTTGAGATGGTGAATCTCACAGAAGAGTGTAGTGTACTCATACAAAGAAAGCTACCCGCTAAGTTGAAAGACCCCGGAAGTTTCACCATCATGGTTACTATTGGGGATAGCCACATGGGGAAGACACTTTGTGATTTGGGAGCTAGCATTAACTTGATGCCGCTCTCCTTTTTCTTGAAGTTGAACATTGGACAAATCAAGCCGACTACTATTTGTCTACAAATGGCCGATCGATCCATGACCTATCCTAAAGGAGTGGTGGAAGATGTGTTAGTTAAAGTCAATGACTTTATTTTCCCGGTCGACTTTGTGGTTTTGGATATGGAAGAGGATAAAGATGTTCCCCTTATTCTTGGGCAACCATTTTTGAATACGGGGAAGACGTTAATTGATGTTGAAAAATGGGAGTTAACATTAAGAGTTAATGATGAGAAGGTAATCTTCTCTCTCCAAAAGGCTATGAGGCACAAAGAGGAAGATATAAAACGTGAAGAAGAGTGCAAGGTCCTCGAAATGGTGGACTCGTGCATGAAGATGGAGCACACCCTAGAACACATGTTGGGCATAAGAGATCCACTTGAGATTTACATTTCTAAATCTCTTTTTAATTCATCCTCTGGTGATTTCTATCCTTTAGATGTTGCTCTTATTGATACTGTTTCTTTGATAAATTCTTTGCAGGAGGAGTACCTAAGGAAGCCTAAGTTTCTTCCATTGAAGAACGAGGAACAAACATCAACTACGGAAGAGACCAAGAATGGCAAGATGGAATTAAAGCCACTTCCACCTCACTTAAGGTATGCGTACCTTAAAGATGGTGAGATCAAACCGGTAATAGTTTCTTCCTTTTTAAATGACGAGCAACTTGACAAATTGCTAAGGGTGGTGAGGAAATATAAGAGCACTATAGGTTGGTCTATATCGGATCAAAAAGGAATTAGCCCCTCGATTTGCATGCATAGAATCCTTTTAGAAGAAGATTACAAACCAAAAGTGCAACCTCAAAGAAGATTGAACCCAATTATGCAAGAAGTGGTTAGAAAGGAAGTGTTGAAACTATTAGATGCCGGTATAATTTTTGTTATTTTTGATAGTGAGTGGGTGAGTCCTACTCAAGTAGTAGCAAAGAAAGGGGGTACAACCCTAGTAAAAAATGAAAATAATGAGATAATAGCTACTAGGTTGGTCACGGGGGTGGAGAATGTGCATTGACTATAGGGCTTTGAATGTTTACACTAGAAAGAACCATTTTCCCATCCCCTTTATTGATCAAATACTTGACAGGCTAGCAGGACATGAATTTTATTGTTTCTTGGATGGATACTCGGGGTACAATCAGATAATGATTGCCCCCGAAGATCAAGAAAAAATAGCTTTTACTTTTCCATATGGAATCTTTGCTTATCGATGGATGTCTTTTGGGTTGTGTAATGCACCCGCCACCTTTCAAAGGTGTATGATGTCTATTTTTTATGGTTTGATTGAAAACATAATGGAAGTATTCATGGATGATTTCTCTGTTTTTGGAGATTCGTTTGATATTTGCCTTGATAACTTGTCTCAAGTATTGCAGAGGTGTGAGGACACCAATTTGGTGTTAAATTAGGAAAAATGTCACTTCATGGTTCGAGATGGTATCGTGTTGGGACACAGGGTGTTCGGAGGAGGGCTTGAAGTGGATCGAGCCAAGATCGTAACCATCAAGAAATTACCACCCCCGACGAATGAAAAGGGAGTTAGAAGTTTTCTAGGACACGCTGGGTTTTATAGGCGTTTCATTAAGGATTTTTCTAAAATCTCTAAACCTCTGTGTCGTCTTTTAGAAAAAGCGTCTGATTTTGATTTTGATAATGATTATTTGCAGGCTTTCGAGACCCTCAAGGTGGCTCTTATCACAACACCTGTGCTCATTTTACCAGACTGGAGCCAGCCATTCAAAGTAATGTGCGATGCAAGTGAAATAGCCGTGGGAGTCGCTTTGGGCCAAAAACGAGATAAGCTTTTTCGAGTCATCTATTACGGGAGTAAGACCCTAGATCCGGCTCAGACAAACTACACCACCACGGAGAGGGAGCTACTTGCTGTGGTGTATGCATTCGATAAATTCAGGCCTTATCTCATTGGGGCCCAGACTATCGTGCACACCGATCATGCCACTCTAAGGCATCTTTTTGCCAAGAAGGATGCAAAACCCCGGCTCATCAGATGGATCTTGCTGCTCCAAGAATTCAATGTTGAGATTCGGGACAGAAAAGGGTGTGAGAACGTAGTAGCAGACCACCTTTCCCGCCTTGAGCATGTAAATGATGAAGTGGGGCAGAGAAGGCATATAAATGAGCTCTTTCCCGACGAAAGGATCCTAGAAATCAAATCTCATGTGCCTTGGTTTACTGACATTGTGAACTTTTTAGTGGCGAGGGTCAAACCAATGGAGTTAGAGGCTTACCAAAGAAAAAAGTTCTTCCACGACTTGAAATACTATGTGTGGGATGAACCATACCTTTTCAGAAGATGTGCAGATTTGGTGCTTAGGCGATGCGTGCCGGAAGAAGAACGGGAATAAATTCTTGAGGCATGCCACACTTCTTCCACGGGAGGACATTTCGCCTCTATTAGAACCGCAAGAAAAGTGTTGCAAAGCGGTTTCTATTGGCCTTCAATATTCAAGGATTGTGTTGAATATGTGAAGAGATGTGAGAAGTGTCAAAGAATGGGGTCTATTTCAAAAAGAGACGAGATGCCAATGAAGAACATAATCGAAGTGGAGTTATTTGATGTATGGGGCATTGATTTCATGGGCCCTTTCGTTAGTTCAAATGGTTTCCAATATATCTTGTAGGCGGTTGACTACGTCTCAAGGTGGATTGAAGCCGTGCCTACCACAACCAATAATGCAAGTGTGGTGTTGAAGTTCTTGAAAAAGAATGTGTTGACATGATTCGGAGCACCAAGAGCTCTCATCAGTGATAGAGGACGTCATTTTTGCAACAAGTGGTTAGCCGCATTGCTTGCAAAATATGGAGTTCGACACAACATCACCACTGCCTACCATCCGCAAGCAAATGGCCAAGCCGAGTTGGCCAATCGAAAAGTGAAGAAGATTTTACAAAAGGTTGTAAAAACAAATGGCAAGAATTGGTCCAATCTGTTAGACGATGCATTGTGGGCGTATTGGACGGCATACAAGACCCCGTTGGAAATGTCACCTTATCAATTGGTTTTCGGGAAATCGTGTCATCTTCCCATCGAGCTGTCACATAAGGTTTATTGGGCCAAAAAAAAGCTCAATATGGATTTCATGATGTCGGGGGGTGAAAGAATTTTTCGGTTGAATGAATTGGACGAATTCCGACTGGAAGCTTTTGAGAATTCATCAATTTACAAAATGCGGACAAAGCTCTATCATGACAAGCTGTTGAGAAAAAAAAAGAGCTATCACCGGGTGATGCCGTTCTTTTGTTCAATTCACGGTTGAAGTTATTCCCTGGAAAACTGAAAACCAAATGGAGTGACCCATTTGAAATCACAATAATGTTTAGTGGTGGCGTCATCGAGCTTAAGGGAAATGATGGGAATCTATTTTTTGTCAATGGCCAAAGGGTCAAACGATTTTATGTACCGGAGATGAAGGACAACAATGGTTCCGACAATCCCACCTCTTCATGAAAATTGAGACCACGTCGAGCTACCGACAATAAATGAAGCGCTCATTGGGAGGCAACCTAACCTCGTACTTTTGTACATTTTCTATTTATATTTATGTTTCAATTCCTTTTCGTTTATGTTTATCTCTTTATTGGAATTAATATGCTGCTTTGAGTGTTTGTATAGTTTTGGATTCAGACAACAGGGTACACGGAGAAAACAAGCTCAACATATCTAACACGGAGGCTCATGTGCGACCCACAGCGCGATCACTGGCGCGACCGCGAGTCGCGCCACCTAGCGTGACCTACAGCGCGATTCCAAGCGCGGTTGATCCCGCTCGCGCCCAAGCACGTGTGGAGAACCCTCTCTGGTGCGACCGACAGCGCGAGTGGCCATGCGACTGAGGCCACTCGCGCTGAAAACAAAGCAATTCTGAACGGGTTTTAAACTTCCCCTTCTCATTTTTCACTCATTTTTCACACACCTCTCACTCAAAACACACGCACACACAAAAATTTCTTCCTTCAAGTAGAAATTCAAGGTAAAATCCATCCCCATCTTCTATATTTTTAGTTTGCCCATGATTATCTCTTCAATTTACATGTGATTTTGAGGATTTATGGTTGAAATTGTAGAAATGGCAAATGTGGGGCTAAAATTTGAAAAAAATTGCTTGGATAAATTTTTGGCTTGGTTTTGAGACTCCTAAGTTTCCCTTTGAGCATGATAGGACCTTTTCTAGAAGGATTGAAGTTCATTTGGAGATGCTTGTTCATACATTGTATGGAATAGGAATTAGGGCTTATGTAAATTTGGGATTTTTAAATCCTTGGCCTTGTTCTTTGCTCATTATAAGTCTATGCATCCTTTTTGTGAATTTTACAAGTGTTGAGGGATTAATGTTAGTTGGAGGTGTTTGTTCATGAATTCTTGTTGATGATGAAGTAAAGCTTAGTAAATTTGGGACATTTTCTTCCATTTCTTTGCTTTGATTCTTTCATTCTTTGCCTACTATAGTTTATTGATTCATGTTGGTGAATTATGCTAGTAATGAAAGTGGTTAAAGTACATATGTTGAATTTATGTATGGTGAAAGATGAAAGTGGAAGATAATTTGGTCATGATGATTAAATTGGTGAATAATGATGTGAAATGCATTTGTTGGGACTTTGCTTGATGTGTTGCTCTAGCTTGTTGATGCCAAATATAGTTAGCTTTTGTTGTGAATTGGGGGGTAATTATGTGCATCCCCGACCCTGTTTTTATAATCCGATTTGTAGTGCCTACTTTGAAAATGCTTTTTGCTTTTGTTTAAGATTATGCTAAGGCCAGCAAGTGTGAATAGTTTTTGTTATATTTTGCTATGGATGGGCTAAAATTCTATTTGTTGTTTTGGTATGTTGTTTACTATTTGAACCTCACTCTTTGTCGTTTTTTTTATTATCCTTTGCAAGGTCTTGTACTTTTTCAAGAAATCATATATTCAGAATGGCAAGACCAAACAGAGGACAAGCTTCTAGGAGATATGTGGTTGAAGAATCAGAGGAAGAAGAATCCAGTGTCGATCTCTCCGAAGAGGAAGAAGAAGAAGAAGAAGAAGAAGAAGAAGAAGAGGAGGAACAGGAGGAAGAATACCAAGGGGAAGAAGACGAAGAGGAGTTTGTGCAACCCGAGCCATTGCCGGATTTTCCTGACAGTGGCCCAAATGACCCTGCAAGAGCGGGTGTTTTCTTCCGTACCCAAGAGGAACGGGACTGCTGAGAGAAGTTGACGGGATCTTTCAACATACTCCCTACCAAGTATTCATGTGACTCAGCCACTCAAGCAATGGGAATACATGAGGATGTGTGGAGAATGTTCACTAGGATTGGGTGGGCAAATTCCATGCAAGAAAGATGGCTAACCTATCTTGTATTGGTCAAAGAGTTCCTATCCTCTCTTAAGGTCCACAAACTCCCTAGCAGAGGGCCGATCGGGGTGCACTTTTCGATTGGGAAATCGCGATCACGAGCTCACAGTGGCCCAACTTAACCAAATCTTTCAAACACCAACGGATGGATACTTTCACTACCACATAAATTTCAATTCCGAGGTGTTTTGGAGATTAATCTTAGACCCGGATGAGCGGATGGTCCAGTATGACTCGGGATTGGCAAAGGCTTCGCAAATCCAAAATCCAGTTTTCAGATACATCCACAGGATCCTTTCCTCCACTGTCCTTGCTCGACACGAGAATAGTGGACTTCGAAAGGATGAGCTCTACATCTTGTGGAGTATGCTCCAAGCAATATACGTGGATTTTGGAGCATTGCTTTTGGATCAATTTAAAAGACAGGTGCAGCCGAGCAAAGGCACGATCAGTATAGGAGGCATGATCACTCATATTGCCATGGCCTTGGACGTGAATCTTGCTGCCTATCAGCCACTCCCGGGACCTCGAGCTCTCAACCTCGCACATCTTCGGAATGTCCGCATGATCAGCCCGAATGCCGCCCCCATTGAGCTCATAATGAAGGATAGAAGGAAGCTTCCACTACCGAACCCAGCACTCACTTCCGTAACCAATTTCGAGGATCAACGAAATTGGTTGATGAACACACCGGAGCATAATGCTTTAATGATTGCTCCGGAACCCATGGGAGTGCATCTACAAAGAGAGAATGCGCCGCCAAGAGCACCTCGTGGGCAGAGAAGAAATAGAGGGGACGTGGCGGATGAACGACTTGAATCCCTTGAAGGTATGATGACAACTATGAATCAAAATTTTACTAACTTTCAAGGAAATGTCTTTACCCAGTTCACGGACATGTGGACAGATCTTGATGCACGGCTCACGGACATGAGGGAGAATGTGGACAATCGGTTCAAAGATTTGCAGGCGGACATTGATGAGAGATTCCAAGGCCTGTAGAGTCATATGGATGGCCAGTTTTTCGGCATCAGGACAGAGTTCCAGGGACTGCAGAGCAATTAATCAATTCTGCATGGGGATTACTCTCACTTGAGGTCGGACGTCTCAGATATTGCCACCATGATGAGGCAATGGGGTGGCATTGGATCTTCTTCACAGAACCCGTCCCAGACCTACACGCCCCCATTCCCGCCGTTCTAGCAGTACCCCTATCCGTACTCTGGGCCGTTCCAGTTTCCACAGAACCCCCGTCCATGCCCGCCCCCAGATGCTGATGCATGATGACGTGTTAGTCGATCAACGATACCACAAACCTACCCCCCCCAAACTTATTCTTCCTTAAGTTGTGATTAAGTTTGGGGGTGGGGGGTGAACATGTGTGTATCGTTGATCTCTTTTAACTCCAGTATTATCTATTTTTTTAGAACGCTTTTTATTTAGAATTGTTAAAACACTCTTCGTATGATGCTTTTATTTATTTATGTATTGTTGGGATTTGCTACTTGAAATTCGGATAATTTTTAATTAATTGCATGGGTTTTGCGATATTTTATAGTTTTATATTTTTTTGTTAATACATATGATTGGTTTAATGATAAGGTAATAGCCTTGATCTCGTGTTTCAACTCTTCTATTACTTATGAATTTAAGTTTGTCATGCTCACTTTTGGGAAATCTTGATTTGCCTATGATGTTATTTTTGGTAAAAATAAATACATGCATAAGAATATGACTTGATAGGACACTTGATTGGATTGTGGAAATATTGGCATTAGCTTGTAACCATCTTGTGAGATTTGAGCCTTGATCTTGTTCTTCATGTGTGAATCATCAATAATATTGGTATCTCTAGAACTTGCCCTTTTGAACTCTCTTGATTTTACAAGTTGTGCTTAGAATAAGGAGATGACCTAAGGCTTTCTTTGATAAATCTGTGCCAAAAAAATTTCCTACAAATACAACCCTTGCTAGCCCCTTTGTGCTTATTATTGATTTTATTTGAAACCAAGGGGTAGAAGAAATTTGGGAATTAAGTAAGCTTGAAAATAAAATTAATGGGAATTAATGGTGGATTGAACACAAATTTTATTTTCGAATAGCCTTTTTGATCAAACACTTATGCAAGCCTTGCAAGTAGAAATAAAAATAAATTGTAAATTGTTAAAGAACAATCTTGAAAATCAAAATAAATAGAGGAGCATTAATGTTTTGTTGGCTATAGACTCTTAGATCCAATTAAATTTTCCAAAGCAATGTGCGGGGTAGAAGAAAACTCAAAAATAGTTTTGCTTATCTCGAAATACAAAATAGGTTATGGGGATTGATTTTGAAGTCACTTTTAGCCTATATTTTTCCTACCTCGTCCAAAGAGCCTAACGTTGCAACCCTTAAGACCAATGTGATCCTTATTTTGAGCACACTTGTGGGAAGAGATGAGTTATTTTGCAAGCTTATGGTAGTATACTAGCATTATTTGATGTCGAGCGTATACACGTCCCTTTTCTCCTTGAGAGGTTGAGTTGAGTGTTGATATTACTGAAAGCAAGGAAAGCCGTATTTTTACATGTTCATTTCTTGTGTATCAGAACTTCATATCCTTGTGTATGATAACATGCTTTTTGTTCTTCTTCTGAGGCACACTTGATCTTGATTTCTCATGTTCTCTTTTTCTTTGAAAACTTGTTTGAGGACAAACAAGAACTTAAGTTTGGGGGAGTTGATAATCGGTATTTTTGTGCTTCTTTTGATTGCAACTTGAGGCTATTTCAATACCAATTTGTAAACCAATTGTATATTTTTTATGTCCAAACCCATATTTTAATCCAAGTGCAAATTCTAGGTGTGTTATTGAAGAATCATCGAGTTCGAGGAACCAGGCGCGACTCACAGCACGGTCGGAGGTGCGACCGCTCCGCCCGCGCCCAAACGTGGCTTTCCACGCGTCTCTGGCGTGACCTACAGTGCGGGTGGAGGCGTGACTGGTTCGGGTCACGCCAAGCCAGGCTTTCCACGTGTCTCTGTCGCGACCCACAGCGCGATCACTAGCGCGACCGCGCTCCCGCGCCCAGACCCTCCTTCGCGCCCTTCTCTGGCGCGAGCTACAGCGCAACCTGGGTGCGACCGAGCCCGTGTCGCGCCCAGATGCCCTGTTTTGCGTGCCTTATCTGCTCCCTTCCCTCTAATATTGAGGGGGACGATTTTTGAAAGGAGGGTACACGATTTTTACACAAGAACACATCAAATTCTGAAAATCTCGCCCCAATACCATATACCCCTTTTCCCCTAGAAAATCAAAGATAGAACCATATAAATTAGAAGAGAAAGAGGGCTTGGGCTTGTAAGGAGAGTTCTTGAAGTTTGAAGAATTGAAGTGGAAGGATCTTGTGGAATTTGTGTACATTCTATTGGTTTAATCTAAACTTTATCTATGTTTTACATACAAGTTTATTATTTTGATCTCTTAAGCATGAGTAGCTAATCTATTTAGGTTTTGGGGTGTTGGATCAATTGATGAATGGTGTTTGATATGAATGATTGATAAATGTACCTTTCCCTTATTTTAAGTATTGTGGATCAAGGGGTTGATTGTTGAATGTATGTGGGTGGCCTCCATTTAGATTCATATGCTACTTAATGTGTGATTAGGTTTGCTCATTTTGTATGTGATCTTGATCCATGAGACCTTTTATTTGTATCTTGAGATAGGTATAAGTATTAGGGGAGTAATGATGATTTGGGGATCTTGGAAGGCTTGAGTGATTCATTTGCTAGAGATAGTAATGGTTTGCACTTGCTTGTAGGCTAGGTGTTTGAGAAAATGTCTAGGTGAACCTTTCCCAAATCATGATTGTTGAAGGGAGAGTTATGTGATTCATTTGGTTTGTAGAATACCTTAATCAATGATCTAACACCCTAGAACCCCTTATTTTTATTACTCTTTAAATCTTCTTTTGGAATTATTTACCAATCTACATTGAAGAGTGAAGTTGGTAATTGTTAATGGTTTGGAACACAACATTTCTTTAAAAATGATGTTTGTCTAAATAGTGATTATAACTTGAGTCAACATTACTTGCATTGTTAGATCAAAATTTCTATTTCCTTGTGGTTCGACTCGTATCATTGCTTGCTACATCCGTGTACACTTGCACTTGACACGATCTATAATTTGAGGTATAAAATACGTCATCAGGACCCACTCTGGATGACATGGTAAGATAAATGGCCATGGAATCAATCAATAGCCAGAAACGAGCAGCATCATTCGAGACCAAAACTAGGGCACGATTGAACTATTTGTCAAGGGGATTCTACCTTCACAGACTGAGACCAACCCTAGGGCATATGTGAACGCCATCACGTTGAGAGGTGGAAAAGAGCTACTTAAGCCCTCATTCGAGCTGACTCATGAAAAAGCCCAAAAGGAGGTCATACCAAAGAAAGAAGGCCAAGAACCAGTGGAGGACAACAAATAAGAAGAACTCAAAGTTCCACCTGCACCTCAAATACCGAAAAGGAAGAAAATCATCATACCATCTCCCTTCCCAAGAAGATTGAAGCAAAACAAGAAGGAATCCAAGGACAAGGACCTACTGCAAGTTTTTAGGAAAGTGGTAGGAAACATTCCACTTTTGGATGCAATCAGGTAGGTACCTCGTTGTGCCCGACTCCTTAAGGAGTTGTGCACTCGAAAGATCCGATTCATAAAAGAAGCTCAAGTTATCATGAGCGAAAATGTCTTTGCAATGATACAAAGAAAAATTCCCAAGAAGTGCGGAGACCTAGGAATGTTTTTCATTCCGTGTGAAAAATCAGAGGGACGAAGATCGACCAAGCTATGCTCGACTTAGGGACATCCATCAACGTTATGCCCTTAGCGATTTTTGAAGAATTGGAACTTGGGCCACTAAAGGAAATAAGAACTGTAATCTAACTGGCTGACCGCTCTAATGTGTTCCCCGAAGAAGTACTGGAAGATGTGTTAATCAAGGTGAAAGATTTGATCTTCCCAGCAGGCTTGTATGTTCTGGATATAGGTGCATCAAACAAGAAAGCCTCATGCATGTTACTGGGCAGACCGTTCATAAAAATGTCACATAAAAAGATCAATGTTGATAAGACACATAGATATGCAAATTCGATGGAGATATCATCACCTTCAACATCATCAAAGTAATGAAACACACCACTGATACTGAAGGAGTAAGCATGGTAGATATGTTCGAGACTTTGATCCAAACCGAAAGCACAACCCTGGGGCAGATATGAACGCCATCACGCTGAGAGGTGGAAAAGAGTTGCTTAAGCCCTCATTTGAGTTGACTGACGAAAAAGCCCACAAAGAGGTCATACCAGAGAAAGAAGGCCAAGAACCAGTAGAGGATAGCAAATAAGAAGAACTCAAGGTCCCACCTGCACCTCAAATACCGGAAAGGAAGAAAATCATCATACAACCTCTCTTCCCAGGAAGATTGAAACAAAACAAGAAGGAATCCGAGGACAAGGAACTACTGCAAGTTTTCAGGAAAGTGAAATTCAATATTCCACTTTTAGATGCAATCAGGCAGGTACCTCGTTATGCCCAATTCCTTAAGGAGCTGTGCTCCCAAAAGATCCAATTCATGGAAGAAGCTTAAGTTGTCATGAGCGAAAATGTCTCTACGATGATACAAAGAAAAATTCCCAAGAAGTGTGGAGACCGAGGAATGTTTTTCATTCCGTGTGAAAAATCAGAGGCACAAAGATCAACTAAGCTATGCTCGACGTAGGGACATCCATCAACATTATGCCTTTTGTCATTTTTGAAGAATTGGAACTGGGGCCACTGAAGGAAACAAGAACTGTAATCCAACTGGTTGGCCGCTCTAATGTGTTCCCCGAAGGAGTACTGGAAGATGTGTTAATCAAGGTGAAAGATTTGATCTTCCCAGCGGGCTTCTATTTTCTGGATATGGGTGTATCAAATAAGAAAGCCTCATGCATGCTACTGGGCAGGCCGTTCATAAAAACGACACATATAATTTTGATAAGGGCACATTGATATGCAAATTCGACGGAGATACCATCACCTTCAACATTATCAAAGCAATGAAATACCCCACTGATACTGAAGGAGTAAGCATGGTAGATGTGTTTGAGACTTTGATCTAAACTGAAGGCACAACCCTAAGGTAGATGTGAACGTCATCATGCTGAGAGGTGGAAAAGAGCTGCTTAAGCCCTTATTTGAGTTGACTAATGAAAAAGCCTACAAAGAGGTTATACCAGAGAAAGAAGGCTAAGAACCAGTGGAGGACAGCAAATCAGAAGACTTGAAGGTCCCACCTACACCTCAAATACTGGAAAGGAAGAAAATCATCATACCACATCCTTTCCCAGGAAGATTGAAGCAAAACAAGAAGGAATCCGAGGACAAGGACCTACTGCAAGTTTTCAGAAAAGTGAAAGTCAATATTCTACTTTTAGATACAATCAGGCAGGTACCTCATTATGCCCAATTTCTTTAGGAGCTATGCACCTTAAAGATCTGATACACGGAAGAAGTCAAGTTATCATGAACAAAAATGTCTCTGCGATGATACAAAGAAAAATTCCAAAGAAGTGTCGAGACCCAGGAATGTTTTTCATTCCGTGTGAAAAATCAGAGGTATGAAGATCGATCAAGCTATGCTCGACTTAGGAACATCCATAACGTTATGCCTTTAGCCATTTTTGAAGAATTAGAACTGGGGCCACTGAAGGAAACAAGAACTGTAATTTAACTGGCTGACCGCTCTAATGTGTTCCCCGAAGGAGTACTAGAAGATGTGTTAGTCAAGGTAAAATATTTGATCTTCCTAACGGGCTTGTATGTTCTGGATATGGGTGCATCAAACAAGAAAGCCTCATGCATGCTACTGGGCAGGCCGTTCATTAAAACAACACATACAAAGATCAATGTCGATAAAGGGCACATTGATATGCGAATTTGACGGAGATACCATCACCTTCAACATTATCAAAGCAATGAAACACCCTATTGACACTGAAGGAGTAAGCATGGTAGATGTGTTCGAGACTTTGATCCAAACCGAAGGCACAAAAATGCTAACAAAAGACACTCTGGAATGGGTAATTCAACAAAGCCAATCTGATTTATACACAGTAGATGAGAAAGACGCTGAAATCAATAATGCAATCATGCAATTTTACAGTCTGGAAAGCACCCCCTTCCAAGGTCCTCACCTGGATTTGCCCATTCTGAAGCCATCTGAGAAGATGGTGCGGTCCATCATTGTAGAGGTCAGAAACTCTACGGTTAATCGTACTTCGAGTTCGGGCTCTGGTGACCTACAAGATGAAGAAACATGTGAAGCCGAAGGACCGTTGGGGGGTTGATGATCAAATGGACTCCGATGCTCAAGTCAGTATCGAGACCAGGAAAGAATAATGAATTAAATAAAGCAATAAAAATGAAGTTTTGGAGTTGGATTCCGTTATTATAAGGAGATTATAGTGTGTTGTTTGATTGCTTGATCGTACGTAAATGTATTTCGAGTGTATATGCGTCTTGGTCGAGTGTGCTTATGTATATGTTCCCCCTTTATCATATGATATATATATAAGAGACCCTCAACCTATTCCTGATTTTCGGGGAATCTTCGTTATCCTTTTTAGGGTTTTGACGGAGTCTACCCCATCTTTAATGGATCTTTGACCTGGTCACTTATTTTGAAAGTCTGCTCGGCCTCAGTTTCTTCCTTAGACCTTTGATCCTCTTAACCTCTGTTATTGATCCCTCAACCTCTTCGACCTCTAATGATCATGTGCCTGGTCTTTTAGGCCAATGCAGAAATAAGGCCTCCATAGTTAGCTCCTCATTACTTGATTCTTGAATTTCAAGGATCAGGTAATGAATGTTGGCATTCGCTTGTCACTATCTTGATTCAGTCATATGCTTTAGAAATTAACTTTTCTTATTTAGCTTTAGAGGCGTACTCGGAAGTGAATTTTTAGGGAGAATTTTAGTAAGGTCGTGAAAAAAAGTCCATGTGGAACTTCAGATCTAAAGAGAGGTCCTGAGGGAGTTTCAAAGGTCGGGAGAGCAGACCTCATGGAGCTCCAGACCTGAAGGTAGGTCTTGGGAGAGCTTTTGAGGTCATGAGAGTAGACCTCGTGGAGCTCCAGACCTGAAGGCAGGTCCTGGGAGAGCTTCTGAGGTCCTGAGAGCAGACCTCATGAAACTCCAGACCTGAAGGAAGGTCCTGGGTGAGCTTCTGAGGACATGAGAGCAGACCTTGTGGAGCTCCAGACCTGAAGGCAGGTCCTGGGGGAGCTTCTAATGTCGTGAGAGCAGACCTCATAGAACTCTAGACCTGAAGGCAGGCCCTGGGGGGAGTTTCTGAGGTCGTGAGAGCAGACCTTGTGGAGCTACAAACCTGAAGGCAGGTCCTAGGGGAGCTTCTGAGGTTGTGAGAGTAGACCTGATGGAGCTCCAGACCTGATCCTGGGGGAGCTTTAGAGGTCGTAAGAGCAGACCTCGTGGAGCTCCAGGGCTGAAGTACGGATTTTACTTTTCCCATTCCCTATGTTTGTACATACCGTTAGATCAAAATACATGGGCTCAAATCGTGTTTTCTCCATTCCCCATAATTCAAATATCGGGGGAAACAGTTCCCTCTTTCTTCATTTTTTCAGAATCTCTAAAGTTTTTTCTTTCAACTCAAACACTTCACGAAAAATAATCATAACCACTGCGTAAATCTCTTACAAAAGATTCTGCTCCGTGTTTTTCTCCAATCGTCTCCGCCCTTCTCGCGTTCTAAGCCCACTTGAAGATTTTACCACGAGCATTACTGGCTTCTTGGATTTTACTTGAGTCACAGTTTCCAGGTTATCTTCTCGCCTCCATTTCTTTTTACTTTTTCGTGCCATTGACATGTAGCTTTAGTATTATTTGTAGGGTTTTAAGAGTTTTCAGGGATATTTTGAAGTGTTTCTTGGCGATTTTAGGGTTTCTGGAAAATCTGTGATTTCTAGGGTTCAAGTTCCTAGGTGGCATTGTTTGGTTTTCTGAGTGGTTGTATTAATCTTCTGGGCTTTGGAATTTAGGCGGACGACGACTTTCTAGGTTCTTGGTTCAATTTTAGGTTTACATTACTTGTTATTTTTCTAGGTTTTTGGTCATAATGAGTGCGAGTGGGGATTCTAACGCTGGGGAAGAAGGGAGAAGTTATGGCGGCGGAGAAGAAGGACATCTTTCTGGCTCGAAAATGACCGATAGTTCTGACTCTCCCGTGATTGTCAAGGTCACGGGAAAGGGAAAAATCAAGAGGCCAATGTCCCCCGTTCGGTTGGTCGGGCGGTGATAAGCAAATGCCAGACTGCGGCGGTGAGAGGCAGTTTACCGAAAGGGCAAAAGTTACAAATTCGCGAGGTTAAGGCTGTAGGAGAGAGGTTCAAGGCCTCTAAGATTGCTCGGAAGGTGAACGATGAGCTTTTGAAAAGGCTAACCTCACCACCAATTTCAGGTGTTGGGGTCGAGGTTCAATCCCCTGGTTCTGCCGATCGAGCTCATCGACCTCCACCAGGTTTTATTGCTTTCTACACACTAGTTACTGAGAAGGGGGTCGAGCTCCCCATTTATCCATTCTTCGCGAAGATTGCCCACTTCTACGGCATAGCTCCTGCCCAAATCACCCCAATATGGCGGTTTCACATGATGGGCATGTATTATCTATGGGAGGAGCTAGGCTTTTCTGAGCCCAGCGTCGGAGAGTGGCACACAGCTTATAGACTGGTGGCCAACGCCGGGCAGCCAGATTTTTATTACTTCACGAAATGGGTAAGGGATCGACCCCCTTTGATAACAAGCCTACCTTCTTCTTCTGGTAATTGGAAGCCGAAGTTCGTCTTCATGCCTGTCTGGACTTCTGCTGATATGATCATTTCTGCTGAGTTATGTGATGCTCGTGGGTCTCCAAGCCGAACTCTTATGCTACTTCTTTTATTTATGACTTATGAATTTCCTTATTTTGTGCAGGTCTTCCTCCGCGCCATGAACCTACTGGGAGTGAAGTCGCCCATATCGAGGAAGCCTTTTTTTCTTCCTGACGAACTACGGGAGTTTGAGAAGGTCCGCAACGGTCGGTTCTTATTTGACGGGATGGGAAAGCTGAAGATCAAGCCTTCAGAAACAAAGGTCAAGGCTCTGGCGATTGCCACGAAAGAGGGGTCTTCTCCTTCGGGCGCTAAGAGACCCTCAGAGGAGAGGCCTCTGACCCCGCCACTATCTAAAAAATCGAAGGGCAATGCTTCTGCCCTCACCGTCGTTTCGCAGCCTCAGACTTCTACCAAAGTTGTCAATGTGGAGGCCGTTCGCACTTCGCGCAAGACCCCGCTGATCCGAGCTCTCGAGGGGTCTTACTGAGACCTGACACGCCGTCGTTTAGCGTGCAAAATTACACCTATGGGCAAAGCCCGTCAGATGCTTGAATTTGCCTTCAGCGGCTAGTATAGTGTCAAAAGGCGGATATCGTCCCACGAGGAGTGATAACTCTTCTATCCTAATGTGTATCCTTTTGGAACTTTGAGAGAATTACTGTCACTAATTTGTTCATGCAAACTTAATGTAAAACAAAACTAAAACGTAAACTGAATCAAGTAATGAATAAAACATGTTCAAGTCAAGTGTGAATTCGGATTGAGCTTATGTATGCAATCCCGGGCACAAACACATGGATACCTTGTTCAGACCGTTTGGTTATAGGAAGCAGGTACGGTCGCCTTACATCCCCCAATTCCTTCGTACGGTTTATGCTAAGAGCGATACGGTCGGCGACTCTTAGACCTTTACTATACAGGACCCAATGAAGAGAGTCATGCAAAGGGTTTACACTATATATGTCATGTATCAATTACGCGTGTAATGATCCAATCTTAAAATTGACATCAACTTTTTTTCTACTCTATAGTTGGTAAATGCTCACTACAATACTACATGTTCGTGGATATGTTGGATGTGATCGCTTACTACGTGTTCGAGGAAATGCTCTACTTGTGTATGAAATTTTTTATCTAAATTAAACTATAAAGTTTACCTTTCTTCCTCAACTAATTGAACTAATGAGGACTTTGTAAAGATCTTGGTAAATCTATTTATGAAACAAACAATTCGAAATTCTAGGAAAGAATAAAGTTTAGAAAATTGCAAGTGTTGGAACCAAATGCAAAATACACACAAATTGTAATTGTACGTGTCTCATTAACAATATGTTAGCTACGTCCCCAGATTAATTAGAAGTGATGATATATTATTATATATTAATAATGCATATTATAGAACAAAATAAACTTTGAATAATCCTAAAACACTATTACTGAATTGATCGTAACATCAACTCCAACATGCAAAATAAAAATAACTTATTGTCATGGTGCGCGCGCGCACACATATATATATATATATATATATATATATATATATATATGGAGAGAGAGAGAGATATTGGCATCTATAACATCTTACGATAATGTACACGTACAACAGAGAAATATTCATATAACATAATACAAGAATATAAAATAAAATCACCATTAACATACCATTAGCCCTTCATTATTCTATTCAATATGTATCAAATACCCTAGCTTGTAAAAAATCTAATTTCTTCATCTTGCTCAAACAACAACATATCAGTCTTTTCCAAATTCACCCAGGCCTCAATTTCAGTGCCTTCTTTCTTCTCCATGAAAACAACAAAGTTGCTACCAGGCACCTCAACAATGCTAGCCCAAACAGGCTTTCCCCAACCAAAATCAGCTTCATAGAATCCAAACTTGCTCCAATCACTAAACCATATCACATTCGCCTCCTCACTCACAAATCTTCGATATGCATCTGCCACAGGTTTGATGATGATATTGCTAAGACCTTCCTCTCCTGCAGACATGATCTCACCGCAGTCGGCCACAGATTTGTCGATGGCATCGCCTAATAGTCGAACCAATTCTTGAATTCCCATATCCTTCGTCTCAATTGCATCCATGCATCGACTTGGTGATAATATCACCAGATTTCCACAAGAATGCTTAGGCAGAGGTGGGGTCGTTCTACCCCGAATGTTAACTGCTTGAACAACAATGCAAGGCCTCGACTCTCCTCCTTGCTTCACCTCATCTAGGCCGATCAGAGCCTTGGCTATAAGAGCAGTCACAACACGCAACCTTGGAATCCTCTGTTTTCCATGATCTGGCCTTAAATTTGATATCAGACTAGTAATGGATTCCTTATTGAATGAGAACTTTCTAACAACACTTTTACTAGTCTCGGTAGTTTTGGATTCTTCGACCTTTTTTCTCTGATTCTTGGCTGGAAAAAACGAGGGGGAGTCGAAATTTGGGCTGATAGTCATCATGAACTTTCCCTCGAGCTCTGATTTGTTGGCGTTTGACCATGCGGCAATGAATGTTTCAAGTGAAGATGCATCAAAGATTCTGTGTGGAACACTGATGCTGATTGCTAGCCCACCACACTTGAATTTTGTGATCTGAATCGACAAAAGTGGATCAGTAGCTTCATTTTCTTGGAATCTGTTGCATGGAGGAGAAAGTGCTTCAAGTTTTTCCAGATTTCTTTCTGCAATCAGATCGATCAGCTCGATTTCTAGAGCTTCTGCTATGACGAAGCCAGCGCCTTGATCGCTGCAATCAACGCAGCAATCGTTGCTGTTGTATCTTCCAGCAAGTGGGTAAAATTGGACCAAGATTTTGGCCAATGATTCTTCCAAACAGCTTCGTTTTTGATTCGATAATGGATAGAAGAGAATGACTCCGACTTCCATTTGTGGGCTAACCTCATCTATAAATGATAATTTGTAGTTCTTCAGATTTTGAGGAGTTGGGGTGCATGGTTTTATCAATTTCTTGCTAACTAGTTTGATATTTGTCATGTATTACAGAAAATGGAGAGTTTGCTCACAACTTCTCCCTTTAAAACTATTTATTAACCATGGACCTCCGATCCTCATGAATAATTAACCTAGCTTAGTTGTAATCCATATTTACTTTTTTCTGTGTCTCATGTTCCTAACTTTTACTAAAACAAAATAAAATTGAAATACTAACGTTTATTAAATTAATATTATGTGTATGTATATTGATGATGCTAATGAACAATTGGCATTTGTTTTTCTATATTTTTGATGACACAATTGTTCATGCTTCATCCGGCTATTTCTAAGAGAGGACGGGAAATTCCACTAGATCTGGTATCGGGGATGAGATCCTCTATTTCAATTTTGGTATTCCAACTCGTATTCCACGATCGAATTTACAAGTTTAATAATAGATGTTACAAAAATAAAAATTAATTATAACATAATCAACCTAGTCACATTTATCAACGGAAGATTGAAATTTAAAAAATTATACATCATATTTTTAAAATAATCAACCATAATAATAATTTCTTTGAAAATTAAATATTAAAAAATAATTATAAACTCTAATTGAGCGGAGTGAAACCTAAAAACAATCATAAAATTAAACTAAAGCATAATAAATTAAAATTGAAGAAAAAAATGAAAGAAAAATTTATAAATTTGATCGTTGAACACGGATTTAAACACCAAATTTAGAATAGAAAATCTCATCCACTCATATTGGGGTAGATGTACTACTCGAAAATTGCGGAGATCGAGGCACATTATTAACCTTTTTAATTTTTTTAACATGTTTTTGATGATATATGTAACATTCTTTAATCATAATAACTTAAATTCAAAATTGTAGTTTTTTTTCACTATCATTATAATCAATAAAATTCCTAATTTAATATTTAACAAAGAATCCCAAATAATAAGATATTTAAAATATAACAAAAATATTGAGCAAATAATTAATCGGTTGAGAATCAATAATATAGATGGGAATTTAATTATATTATATTATTTTATTTAATAACGAGTCGTAGCTAATAATGGACTAATTATATATTTAATGAATTGAGGAGTACTATTAAATTATGAGATTATATTTTTGTATAGGGGACATAGCCCTTTTGTTGAGTTAGGTTCTATCAATAACGCAAGAACTAACTAATACGTTGACTTTGTCATTAAAATATCCATGTCCAAGCTAATTACTTAAGCGTATGCCTTGATTTTTTAATTTGTTAATTTATTGCATAAGACATATTATCGTGTGTCAAAAAAATATTGAAGGATGCGATTATTGGTGTCAAAATTGGACAGGCCCAAACCAATTTCGAGCCAGGTTGGACCTTTATTTTTTGCCTGAAAATTTTTGGGTCGGGCCGGCTTGAGAAAACTGTAGTGGCCCATGGACTTGGGCAAGGTCTGGCCGCCTCATAAAATTTAGGCTTGAGCCCATGGCAGTCCGAAAAAGCTTGGCATTTGGGCATAAAAAAAGTGGCCCGAAATTTTGATGGCCAACCAATTTTTCATACCTGCCCATGGGCTCAGGCCGGCCCAGACCAATTGATATATGTAGATCATCAATTGCATGACAACATATGGTGCGTTCCAAAAGGTATCAAATTATAAATTTATATTTAAGGTTAATTACACATTAGTATTAATGTTTGCTTATTTTTATCTCAAAATTTTAAAAGTTATAATAACATGATTTTCCCGCGTATCAAATAATAACATGATTTTCGGAAAATGTACATGGATTTTCGCGCAGTTTATTAAATTGACGACGTGTAAATTAAATTTAATCATTCACAAATAAAATGATATCGTTTTAACCTATAAATTATTTTATAAAAAAAAAATATTTGTGCTAAAAATGTTAATTATGCAAACATTAGCTACTCATGTGTCATTTCGATGCAATAATTAATCTTTATTGTTTAATTTATTCCCGAACAAAAAAAAAAACATTCAACCAACAATCAAAACCATGATCAAATGCTAATTAAACGATGAGGAATCTCACACACACAGACTTAATAAACTAGCTACGGATAAGCCACGATAACTGATTCAATAGCTTTGATTTGTTTGTGGCTGCCGAATCCGGCCGCGTCGATGAGCTGTGCCCATTCCTTAGTAGTCCTCTCCTTTCCGGTGATCGTGCCGATGAGGATCCCCCATATCCTGTGCCAGACGAGCTCCGGTGAATTCGTCATTACTTTCTTTTTCATTATCAAGCACGGCATCTACAATTATCACTTTCCTTCTATCCGCCGGAATAGCTTCCTTATATTTCTTCAGAATCTTGATGCACAGTTGGTCGCTTCAATCGTGCAGTATCGCCTAGAGAGAAAAAGTGGAGAGAGAGTAGTAACAAATTTATCCAAGGTTGTCAAGTTGTTCGCTTATTTATCAAAATCTAAGAAATTAAAGAAATACAAAAATTATAATTAAAAAGGCGATTTGATATTTAAGACTCATATTCAACCATTGTAAAGAAGAATTTAGGTGCGTAAATATTTACGCACCATGAGTATAATAGCATCCCCTTTCGGAATAGTTTCAAACATGTCCCCTCCAATGTGGTTGGCCCGATCTAGGGCCGGCGCTTCGGACATGACATGGGGGAGATCAATGTGGAGGCATTTGTGTAACAGAAAGCATGGTGAGGAGTGGCTATCAGTTCTGCTGAATTTTGATCAAGCGAGGAATTTTTTTGAAGTGACAATGGCTCCTTTTGGCCACTCAAAAGAATAAAAAAGTTTTTTTAGCCACAAGATTTTAAATATTATTTTTTTAGCCAAATATACTATAATACCCTTACTAATTTAAAAAATAAAGTCTAAATAAAAAAAAACTCTCTCTCTCCTTGGAAATATACTCTCTCTCTCCTCTGAAACACTCACGGCCTCCCTCCCCTTCTGCACAAATCTGCCTCTCCAAAACAGCAAGTCGCCGTCCTCCTTCGTCCGCCGCCGACGCCGTAGCCCAGCCACCCGCAGCCGCCGTCGTTCAGCTGACGCCGCCGCCGTCGCCCATCCATCTACAACTACAACAAACAAAACACATGAAGAGGTTAGATTTTTTAAACAATTGGGTTTTTAAAATTGTTGAGTTATACCCATAATTTGAACATAAATTAGACAGAAAGTGGAAATCAGTTATGGATTTAGTTTAATTATGGATAATGTGTTATATTGTAGGTTTCTGCATTTTTAAAGATTATAATTTGCAATAATGTCAAGTGGTGAAGAATCTGGTGGTGACGTTCGTAGGAATAATGCCCGTCACGAAGTGTTAGAGGTATTTTTCGAACTTCACATTGTATAAACTGGTATTCTGTGAAAAAATCGTATTTTTGCAAAGTGTAAGAATTGTCTGGGCAAAAATTCTTACATGCGTGCCCAAGCCTGCGCGCAAGGGCCGCGCGCAGGGGCCGCGCGCGGGGGCGGGCGCGCAGTGCTGGAGCGCAAAGGGCCGCGCGCTGGGGCGTGCGCGCGGGAGCCCGCGCGCAGATCCCGCGCGCGCGCGCGCGGGGGCGTGGGGGCGTGCGCCCAGGGGCCGCGGGCACGGCCTCGCGCGTAAGGGCTTGCCCTCGTCCCCTCATCCCCGTTTCTATAAATATCTTGTCTGTATTAGTAATTTATAAATATATATGATGTATTTGAAAATTATTTATATATATGTATTATAGAATTTAACTATAACTAGTATTACACCCGTGCGATGCACGGTGACGGTGAGAGATATACTAATAATTTATAATAAATATTGTATACAAATAAAAAAAGTTTATTGAAATCCCCTTAATTAATTTTATTAATTGAGATACTTATTGAAGAAAAACTGATGATAAATACACAACCACTCAAACTTGTGTATAGAAATTGGTAAATACCAAAAATAAATAATTTACAATTGAATAAGACATCTCGTAAAATAATGCAAATAAACAAGCTCTTCTTTTTGTCAATAAATTTTGAATGGTAAACAAAGCATAGGATACCAGTATTTATAAAATATTTTTGTTATGGTATAAATTAATTTATTAATTCAATTACCATTATATTAAATAATTTTTTAAAGGATAAATATCACATGATTTGAGGATAAAATTAGCCTTCAACAATCGATCTATTTGTCAAAACTTCACATATTCAATAATCCTTATAAACTAAATATTTGTCAAACTTCACATATTCACATATTTAAGGGGAAATTATATTATTACTATATATATAGAGTGATATATCCGATATCTTAAAAATCATTCATAGAATATTTTGTCAAACTTAATAAATTAATTTCTTTGACTAACATCATGAAAATAACATGTAAAAAATTGAAAACCACCATCAATTTATAATAGTGGGCATTGAAAATGTGAGTCCAAAAATTGAAATTCAAAATTTGACATAATATGATATTTATATTTATTATGATTGATAATTGGTATAGATTTTTGTATCCATCAATATTCAATTGCGTGGGATAATCATGGTTTACTAATGAATATTATATCATACAAGGTAAATTACAATAATTATTGTGACACATGATTTACTTGGCTAATTATGGTGGACCAATAATTTATATTTATAATATGTAATAAAATAAAATCTTATAACTGAAGTGAGCATGTTTTATGTTAATATGATAAATTTGACTAATAAAACATACCTTAATTATTGATGTTTAATAGGGCATGTTATACCTTTGTCTTATATATCTTTATATATATTAAGATATAAATATATATTATGTATGTAATTAGTTCATATCTTATATTATTTATTATCTTAATATATATACATATCTTATATATCTTTATATATTATATTAGGTGGTTTATATAAACCAAATTATATTCTATATATTAATATATATTATATCGTATATATCATATAAAAAATATCATATTATATATATTAAGATATATATCATATTTTAGATGTGATATTAAATAATTACTATGTATTTACTTTTTTGAAAATATAGTTTAGGCGGAAAAATTTGATAGTTTATATTTATTTAAACTATCTTACTTTTAGATATAATATAGATATGCCCTCATTTAATTTTGAATTTTTGTAACTTGATTAGGTGCAAATATATTTTCTGAATTGTCTTACTTCTTTCATACAGGATGGATGGGAATGGAAAAGGATGGCAATGATGGATATAAATTACTCCATAAGTAATCACGACCGTGTGAGTATTGTTGATGATATATCAAATATATTGGATAAGTATGAAGTGTATGGCCATTTTGAAAATTCATGTTTTAGTGAGTTACTAAAACTTCCAACTAAGGCCGGGAGATGCAATAAGTTGGTACACTATTTCATTGCACGTGAGATAGTGAAGAAGGATGGTGGTGATCGGACTGAATTGTGGTTTAAAATTGGGAGGAAGAAATTAAGATTTAGTCGGTTCGAATATGCTCTAGTGTGTGGCTTGAAATTTGGGCCGTCAAATTTTGACCACAATCAAGTGCGCAGGATTAGATCCTCCTACTTATATAAGAGGATTTTCAATGGACGTCAGATGTCTTTAGATGAATTGAAGCAAAGTTTCATTAAGAGGAAGCTTGGTGACGACCCCCAAGATTATCTGAAAGTTGCCAAAATTTTATTCGTGTATTATCTGTTGCTAGGGTTTGAACCAAGCCACACCCTCGATGATTGGATTTGGGTGTTGATCGAGAAAGAAGAAGAATGGGAAGCATTTCCGTGGGGTAGCTACTCCTACCAAAGGCTTCTACATTTCTTAACCAATATACACACCACACCGAGAGGCGTGAAAAGGCCTGCATATCACATCTACGGATTCTCATTAGCATTTTCGGTATGGCATAACGTATTTATTTTAAGTCTTCATTAGAATTACTTTATGTTTTTTTTAGATATAAAATTAAATGGATTTACTTATGATTGTTATAGGCATGGATTTATTGCGCTGTCCCACAATTGGGTGAGACATGTGGAGGAGTAGTAGACGAAAAAGCTGTACCGAGAATTTTACGCTTTGGATATAACTCGACAAATGTGGACACGAGTGATATCAGAGGACCGGTAATAATTAATTAAACATTTTGTTCATGAATAAATTGACACTGACACGAGTGATTTATTTTGTCTTGAATTACTGTTTATTAAATGCAGATGTTCAAGATGTTGAAACCTGCAAGGCGAGAAAAGGCCTCAATATATTGGAAAAGCATTGAGGATGGTCCGTTTTTGCTACAGTATGTTCCGCGCCGTTCATCTGTCGCTCATGTGCCAGAACCCGCTCAATCACAACGTGCTTCAAGAGATCAAGTTCCGTTTATGAATACATTGCACGATGATGACCCATCCAGAGACGCCTTTCACGAGCATGGCCTATCAGGAGGTGTCTTTTATGATCATACATCTTCGACACAACCACTGTATGGCCCTGTTGATCCCGTGATTCCGTGGACCATGTCTCAGGGACAAGCTTTTATTCATGATGTATATGAGTCGGCTGAGAGAGCAGCCCAGGCAGCAGCAGAGAGAGCAGCCTAGGCAGCAGCAGAGAAAACTCAAAACTGGCTATCAAGTTATCTTCCACAGTTTTTTAGAAGCCAAGGAAGTGATTACGAACATTTTGATCAGCCTGAAAGTTCACAGGTTCGTGAATGTTCTATTACATGTTATTATATTTTAGGCTTGTTATTTCTGAATGTTATTTAACATTTCTACTTTTATTTTGATTTAATATATAGTATTATGAAGAAAGGAGTCCAGAGGAATGGGGATGGAATCCCCCACAATATCAATGGGGATGGAATCCCCCGCAAAACACAGAGCCCACTGAAGATGCGAGCGGGCATTGGAATTCCCCAATACGAAAGTCCTCGCCAAATGAAGAAAATGTGTGGCAAGGCCCGGGAAGCACACAGATGGGGAATGAAGAAACTGTGTGGAAAGGCACGGGAAGCACACAGATGTGGAGTGATAGTGTTTTTAACACTTGGAACGAAATGTCAGCGGGAGAGTATTGGGGGATGGATTATTCCGTGCAGCATAGGACTCCATCTCAGAGCACGAGTCTTATTCCTTTCGTCACCCCTATTCGAGATATCACTCCTTTGTCTGCTCACACCACTCCAGTGAAGTTGGATTTTAGAGAGGTGAGAAGAAGGGCAGCATCAGCAGCATTGCGAAGCCCATTTCTTCCAAATGATCAGCGCTTTGCGAATTTTAGCAACTTTCTACAATCAAAGAGGCTGTAAGTAATTAATATGATAAAATTTCATAACTTAATTTTTTTTATTCGTAATATTAGATATGTTTGATTAATTTTGTTATTATAAATGCAGTAGGAATATTGGCTTTGGTTATGGTGTGGGAGCTGATTTTTTTACGGATCTATCGAAGCGGGGGGGCGAACTCACTGATGAACATATTGATGCTTACATGTGCATACTTCATACAAATCCGGCATTTGCTAGTAGAACACAGCATAAAACGGATCTAGTTCTAACTTGCTCAGGATTCATGGTATTGATTGAAAATTTATTCAATATAAAGTTATCTTTATGTTTTTTTTTATTACTGATTTGGATACATTGGTATAATGTTTTATTAGGCAGGGATTCGTAAGGTATTTGAGCAATACCATCCCCTTGAAGGAGCTTCGCAACTTAATAAGAATATTGAACAAATGATCTCTGATGAGGATCTTCTCGGTCTGTCAGAATATGTGAGTGGCCATATACCAGGGTGGCTTCCGCTGAAACCTTGGTATGATTATAACAAGGTACGTAAAAACAATTATGATTAGATAAATGTATTTTGTTTTGTATATTTTATAATTATGTACTAATTATTTTGTTTTGAATGGTGTCATGTAGTTGGTATTTGTGGCACATCTCGATTCGGATCACTGGGTTACATGTGTGGTGAGCATCCCCGAGCACACAATCGCAATCTATGACTCCACGTGGGCAAACTGGATAGAAGAGATAAAGAAATCCCGAATCAATTTTTTTGTTCCATTGGCGCGCATTCTCCCACAACTTCTTAAATATTGTGGATATTGGGATTGTCGGACAGATTTGAAGCCCAAGTATACTGAGTGGAAGGTTGGAACTGTTGCGGGGCCCGGAGTTTACAAACAAAATGATGGTGTTAGTTGTGGCCTATATGCACTCAAGTTTGTGGAGATGGTCATGACAAATACAAGAATGCCGCAGCCGACCGACAAGGAAATGGAAGGATATCGTAACCATTCGGCAAACACAATTTTTAGATTTAGCACGGATGAAAATACCATTGCATCTCGTGACGCATGACTACTTAACTTATTGACTACATTGTTCGTTAATTTAAATTTTGCTTGCATCAATGTTTTCATTAAGTTCATTTTTGTTTGCATGTTGTTAGTTCAATCATAGGGTAATTTGAATTTTAATCCCACATTCCCGGCGCGAGTCCCCCGTCCCCCGATCCCGCGCGCGCGCGCGCGCCCCGCTCGGCGCGTCCCCCGTCGCCCGCTCCCGCGCGCGCGCCCCGCCCCAGAGCGCGCGCGGCCAGAGTCCCCCATGCCCGCGCGCGTCCCCCACTTCCGCGCGCGCGCTGCCCGCCCCCCATCCCCCGACGCGGGCGCCCGCGCGCGCGCGCGCGTCCCTCGCTCCCCGCGCGCGCGCGGCCCGCCCCCCCGTCCCCCGACGCGCGCTCCCGCGCGCGCGCGCGCGCCCCGTCCGGGCGCTCGCGCGTCCCTCGTCCCGCCTGGAAGGCAGTAGCTTCGCAGCACCTCCCCGGGCACCGGGGATCCCGACAACCGTCGGAAAAAAATTCGTATCTTTTTGCTCGGTTGATTTTTTTACGAGCCGTTTTTTTTACCGCAAACTAGACTCGTATCTCGGTCTACTTGTGTTAAAAGATCAAATAAATTACATTGGCAAATTCAATTTTATATTTATTATTTTTAAAAATACTGTAAAACGGTATATGTTCGTAAAAAAATCAAATCTATTAATACAAATCTCGAATTAATACCTCGTTTTTTTTAAATGGAACTAGACTCGTGTAGCTTTCAATTGGTCTATGTTTCAAGGTTTAATTCATAGGAACCCGGAAAATAAAAATGCTTGAATATGAGGAAAATACATTTCTCACACAAAAAAACTCATTTTTCCCATAAATCTACAAAATTACCTGTTATGACTCGGTTTGAACTACAATTTGAGGACTATATCATTCGAATGACAAATTGAACCACATGTACCGGCACAATCACACTACTAATAAAACAAAACATACACTGTCATTACAGAAAATCCAAGTACATAATAAAATACAACAATCCTTGAGCAAATTACATAATTAATTCATTACAGAAAGAAGGAATGAAGATTAATAAATGGAACCTCGCATTTAACCAGGCCTATTCGGACATGTTGGTCGAGTGTGACCTGGTTCACGACATATACCGCACCTATTGATTCGACGTGGACGACTGCTGCTTGCTTCGTTAACGTTGCAACTACCAGTTTGAGAGCTTTGCGAAATGGGAATGTGTTGAGTGCATGTGGCTCGGTTGTGACCTGTTTGTTGACATCGAGAGCATACAATGCTATACCGACGTCCTCTACTTGAGGACCGACTGCCTGTTGACATCCTGTTAGTGCGCGGACGACCAGCTTGCCTCGGATTTTTTGGGGCCAATACAACTCTAGACGATACTTCGAGTGGTACATCCCAATCATCAGGATGTGCTATTGCCATCACCTCTCCAGAGTACATTTCACGGAGGTTCTCAGTTGTGTAATAACGCCAAACATACGAATAAATGTGCTTATTGGCTTTGCTGTTGAACATAATAATATTGATAAGTTAATCAATGAGATAATATTAATACATAAAAGATATCAAATACAATAAAATTAATTATGGATCACCTTATAGCTGCGGCGGCATGAGGACAGGGGATTAAGTCAAGGTTAAACTTTTGGCAGGAGCATTTTCTACCCACTAGGTCCACCGTGTAGTGCTTCATCCCATGTGTAACCTTAAACTTTGTAGCACTAATTGCTTGCACACTCATTGTCTGACCCTCCTCAACTGAGGCTAAAACCTTGGTAGCCGTCATTTCCGTCAACACATGAGTCCTCGCTAAAGCATCTCTACGCCGGTCGTAAAACCATTGCCCCACCAATGTGCGAACACATTCTAGAAACGTGCATACCGGTAATCTTCTAGCCCATCGAAGTCATCCATTCAAACACTCTGCACAATTGGAAGTCATGAATTCGTAACGACGAACCGGAGACTTGCATCGAGCCCAACGAACCGGATCAGCATCCAATAGTTTCTTGTATGCTCCATTCTCTGATGCAATTGAAAGATTTCACATGTGTTTATCAAACTCTTGAGCACGGTAACAATTTGCAGCTTTCTTATATATGGCCAATATATTGGCACCCCACCGCTTTAGATTGTTCTTTAAATGGTAGGTACAAATTCCATGTGCTGCTCCGGGGTACACCTCTGCAACAGCATTACTTATGCTCTTATGCTGATCGGAAACAAACAACAAGTCCTCAGGGCATCCATATGTCTTCTTAAGTTGTCTCAAAAACCAAGTCCATGAATTATCATTCTCTTTGTCTCCAATTCCAACTGCTAATGGATAAATTTTTTCGTTCCCATCCTTTGTTGCCGCGACAAACATAACTCCCCTGTACTTTCCTTTCAAATGAGTCCCATCTATAACAATAACAGGACGCCCACAAGAAATGAACCCATTAATACAAGCAGCAAGGGCCATGTAAACGTACTCAAAAATACCGTGTGCATCCGTTTTCAATTCAACAACTGAACCTGGATTTGACTCTTGTACCATATGCAAGTATGATGGGAGTAGCTGGAATGACCTGTCACTGTCACCATACACCATTTTGATTGCATGATTTCTCCCTGCAAGAGCCCGACAATACTCCACGACAATACCAAACTCTATTTGCAATTGCATCTGCATTTCTTTTGGTTTTAAGATTGCTCCCTCAGTCAGCAATTTAGGAGCAAAAAATGCACCTATTACTTTTGATGTGACTGTACGACGTCCATGACGGCTAAAATCCATCTGACAAGTATGGAGGGCATTCCATTTAAAAACCCTCCATTGTTCCCCATGAGCTGAAGCACGCATTGCGAATGTACAATCTTCATGGTGTCTACAACGAGCAGCAAACCTAGTCTTGTTTGAACGCTCAATCCGATACTTCACACGATTACGCAGATGATACAAACCCAACGCATTGATCATTGACTCTTTACTTTCAAAAATTGCATCCAAACACAAAGTATCACTAGTAGTTACAGTCATATCAATGCCCAAGCTATTTAGAGGGAGTGTGGCTTGATATAGTGCCCCTGGAATAATCCATTGTCGTCCATGTTGGCATGTTTCATCCCAATTATCATCTTGCACATCATCTATGTCACATGAAGTGCCAACTTCTGGTACAGACCTACGGAGCCTTTCGCAACAAACATCGACATCATCAACCTCATCATCAACAGGAACTTCCTCCCCATCATCATCAACAAATGTGTCATCATTAACGCCCCAATCAAATCCAAAACTCTCATCCTCAATAACATTATCATCGTCAACGCTCTGATCAAATCCCAAACCCTCCTCATTTTCATTAACATTATCATCTTCAACATGCTCATCTTCAACCGCAACAGTTTCATTATCATCATCAACATCATCCTCAAAATTCTCATTATTTATGTGAACACCTTCATAATGTGGATATGGAGGTCTAACATATGCAGCTGTATATGGATATGATTGTGGATATGCACATTGAGCATTTAATAAATCCAAAAAACTATTTTGAGCATGAATAGGAGGTCGATTGTGTAAGTGGGAGGGTGGTGCTCTCAAAGTTGTTTCAACATATAAGTGCAAAATTGATGACTCTTCCATAGCAAAGTTCAAGTCGGCATCATTTCTTATCCTAAATCTTCGCCTTTTACCATCATGTTGACATAACGTTAAACTCGAGATAACATACCTATACATATTTGGATCTTCACCAACAATATCTACAATTTCGTCAAACAATTGCGAATAAGTTATTCCTCCCATTGGAATACGGACATACTCTTCAATTCCATTATAATATATATGATCACGCCAAACACCTCCATGATGCAATAAAATATATGTCCCACTCATCTGCGCATAAAAACAAATATAAACACATTATATTCATTCAAAATCAACGCAATTAAATGTTACAAATGTATGATAAACATGGCTTGTGTATGCATGCATAAGTTTGTGTTTATTTAAATTCTATTTAATGGTTTATGCATGCATAAGTTTGTGTTTAATCATAGTTTAGCCTTTTTATTATGTATTCTCAAGTTTTGCTCTTTTGGTTGAAGTTTAAGGTAAAAAGGGGATACATTTTAGATCCAATTCAGTTGGGAGACAACCTAGAAAGATAGAGGATCGAGTTAGAGTCAGTCTCCAACTTGAATCGGGTCAATCGGTCGAGAAACGAGTCAGAATGGATCAAAACAGTGGAGTGCCTGCGCGCGACACACGGCGCGCGCGCGCGGCACCGGGCGCGCGGGGGCCTGCGCGCAGGGCACCGGGCGCGCGGTCCTCGGTGCGCGCGCCACCGTGCGCGCGGGCGCCTGCGCGCGGGTGCCTGCGCGCGGCACCGTGCACGCGCCCCTTGTTGCGCGGCACTGTGCGCGCGGGGCCTGCGCGCCGGCACTGAGCGCGCAGTTAAGCACATCCCGGCGCGCAGGTATGAACTTATGCGTTTTTTTTTTCCCAAATTACAAAATTACCTTCAAAACTGCAACTTTCAAATCTGCAACTTCAAATCTTCAAAAATTACTCAAATCTTGAGAGAGAGAGAGAGAGAGAGAGAGTGTGTGAGGGAAGGAGGGTGACAGTCAATATATATATATTTTTATCTTTTAAAAAATAAGGGAAAAGGGTATAAATGTCCAAGTGGCTAAAAAAATAATATTTTAAGTTTAGTGGCTAAAAAAACATTTTTAAACTTTTAAGTGGCTAAATAAAATTTTCCCTCTTTTTTGAATGTCTTTCATGCAGCCCGACAGTCTCTCCAAGACGCAACATCGCTGGGGGTGGAAATGGGAGTTAAAAGTTGGTATCCGCCGGAGAAGGGTATGTTTCAGCTCGATGTAGATATTTCCGTTAATGCAAATGCAAACCTTTTTGGGATTAGGGCAGTTGTTCGGGATTGGGAAGGTAAGCTACGGGCTGCTCTAGCTATGCCGATCTCGGTGCCTAACTCTGTGCTGGAAGCGAAGATTAACGTGATGGTTTGGGAGTGAGATTATGTTTACAAGAAGGAATTAGTCTTGTGTCTGTTTTCTCAGATTCCCTGTTGGCAATTCGATTGATTAAAGGAAAGCATGATGGAGACTCATATCTTGAAGATGAATTACCGCCTCTCATGAAGCTTGCTAAGCCTAGAGTTATTTGTAATTTTAAACATATCTATCGTGAAGTAATCTTACTACGCATGTTGTGGCACAATTTGGTGCTAATTGCACCGAGCTAGTTAAATACCTGGAGTAATGTTTTCACCCAATGGTTGGAGGCCCTAGTTGAAATATAATTGTCGAAGTTTGATTTCAAAAAAAAAAATATGGACTTTAGTTATCAAAATTTAGCAGAGATGGTATTTTATTTGATTAATTAAATTTATTGTACTTGTGGAAGATAAATACAAACAAATGAGAGCGTTCTTTATAGTTGTACATTTAAGCTATTCTTCATTGACATTTTCTCAGAAATAATAATATTATTTTTATAAGAAAATGACTAAAAAATTGATTAAAAAAAGAGTAAATTACACTTTTGGTCCCGTAAAAATAGGGTTCAAACACTATTTCACTATATTCCCTCTATTTTTCACCAGCTATTATACAAGCACACAAGAGGTATTTTACCTTTATTTTACCCTCAGTTTGTGGTTGCCTAATTATTTCGTTGGGTTCAAAATATTTGTAGTTGTCTAACATCCTCAATATCAACAAAAAATGAAACGTAAAAGAAAAGAGGAAGCAAGTTAATTATGTAAGAAAATGAAACACATAAATAATGTTCTTTAATTATGTAACACAAAATCTTTGCAAAATATTTAATCTTTCCATTAGATAAAAAAAATAAATGCCCAGGATCAAAAGAAAATCCTAGCAAGACAACAATTTCATTTTCTCAGTTCAACGAACACGAGAAAGACAACGGGCAACAAAAGATAATGGGCAACAAAATATCTAGCAACCTATGTAAGAAAATATCTAGCAACCTATTGTTTCATCTTTCTAGCTCCTTTAGTTAGCTCAAATAATGTAGCATACTTCTATCCTCCTTTAATTATGACTTTATAACCTTTGGATGAAGAAGCTTGTGTCGTCTTCTCAGCTTGGATCATCTCTTTATCAACCTAAAATAATGAAAATAAATATAAGGATTATAATTTTAAGCTAATGAAAAAAGATACGAAGACTAGAATTTTAAAACAATAGACTACCTCAGCCTCATGATCCATTTTTTCTACAATTTCATCAATACCAAATTCTTGAGCAGTCTTTTTCCATGCACATGTCCTCTGATTGTGGTCTTTTTCTCCATAATATTTGCAAGTGACAGAATATTTTTGTTTTCCTAGTCTAAACTCTTTCTCTCCATTTCCATTTGGTCCTTTTCTTTCTTTTTTAAAAAGTTGATCAGGCTCATGCCTCCTTGTTTTTGTAGGCTTTCCACCCCTCATTCCAAAATTAGGTGGAAGTGGAGCTACATAACCAGTTTTATGCCACATAATTGGCTCATCCACAAGTAGTATGCTACGCTCATATACAACTCTATATCTCTCCACTATATAGCATTCATCTACTAAGTCTTCTAGATTGAGGCCTTGAGCATAGATTGCACTAGCAACATGCATGTTTACAAAGAATGCCATTAATATCCCACTTTCTACACGAGCAAGTGTGGGCCCTCAAGTCCACTATGAATCTTGAACCATCAAAATACTCAATCTCATAGTTCCAATCATCTGCCTTGAGATGAATACAATCAGATGCCTTGTTAGTTCTTCTGTCTAGCATTTTAGCTATTTTTCCACACAAAATTCTCCACTACCACTTTCTTTTTGTTAGTGTCATCTGCACTTAAGTGTTCGAGATTGTCGCAATATGTATGGCAATATGGCAATATCAAAAGAACATAAAAGATTTTTGTTATTCATGTTTGAATAACATGTTCTGGACATTACTGTGAACATTCTGTTGTCAATCTTATTGAAGATCAAGACATGTACTTAATCATATTCAGAGACATGATCTTGTATATGGTTTTCCAGAGAGTTTACAAGAGACGTATCATGCTGGAATCAAAGAGCTGGAGCTGCAGATTCAAGATAAATGTTTCAAAATAGAAGTTGTCTTGTTCGTGATGAAGATCTAATAAGGAAATGTGGAGTTCTATTCAAGGAAGATATCTAAACCAGGAAAGTTCAATTTAATTAAGGAAATTGTTTTCTTGTTGAATCCTAGTCAAAGTAGGACTTCTGATTACTTTGTTAAGGCTATATCTGTTGTTTATAAATAGTATGGGATTCAGACTAGTTTAGGTGACACGAATTTTATGAATACAAAAAGGGTAGAGAGTCCAAAAGACTTCATATTTGAAGCATATAGTATTCGGGTAGACTAGGTTTGATCCGCGTGATCATTATGTTTCTAATCTGTGTTTGAAACTCACTTTCATACACACTTAAAGGAGTCTCAGGAGAGATTTCCTGTGGGAACTAGAGGGATTCTAAGTTGTGAGGGGAGCTCGCAATTCAGTTTTGTGAAAAAGGTTAAATCGGGTAAGAAATGGGTCGAGTGACGGGAGTCTTCATGTAATAGCCTTTGTAACCATTCAATAGAGTAGTAAACTGTTTCTCATGGACTTGTAAAGTCCCCCTGACGTAGATCAGTTGATCGAACAGGGTTACCAATCTCGTGTTCTTTACTTGCTTTCTGTTTCTATATTCTGACCTTGAATATTCATCACAATGTACATGTACATGATTATGAACGTGAGCGCATAGTTTATGTAACTTCAATTGGTACCAGAGTGGGTCATCTTTAGTTTTTAGTACGAAAAGAGTCCTGAAAGCTACATATCTGCATGAAGGTTTTGGTTGCAGTCCAGCCATGAGTGCAATCAAAGAAGGAGGATCTACGGTTAGACCACCATTGCTAGAAGACAACAATTATCCTTACTGGAAAGCAAAGATGAGGGCATTTCTGAGATCGATTGATGAACTCGCATGGAAGAGTGTCACTGAAGGATGGGAAAAGCCAGTTGTTGCCAAGGAAGGAAAACATGTGGAGATTGAAGTAGGAGAGTAGACTGTGCCGCAGAAGAACTGGTACAATGTCAACTCCAAAACTCTCAATGTAATATTCTCTGCAGTAGATCTTGAGACATTCAGTCTAATCTTAACTTGTGAGACTGCAAAAGTTGTATGGGATATTCTGGAAACCACCTTTGAAGGAACCAGTTCTGTGAGGCTATCAAGACTACAGAATCTGACTTCAAAGTTTGAAATTCTCAGAATGGATGACTCTGAATCCATTGGTGAGTTTAATGCCAGATTGAGAAGCATATCAAATGAGAGTTTTGCTCTTGGAGAGCTTATCAGCAATGAGAAGCTTGTGAGGAAGGTTCTCAGATCTCTTCCAAGGAAGTTTGTCTATAAAGTTGCTGTAATTGAAGAAGCCAAGGACATCAAGAGTATGAGGCTTGATGAACTGATGGGGTCATTGAGGACATTCGAGATGAATCTTGAGGATGAAGACATCAGCTCAAGGAAGAGAGGTATTGCTCTTAAAACTGAAGTTTTTGAGGATGTACCTGAACATGCACAGAAATAAAAACATGTACTTGATTCAAATACAATGAACAATATGGTCTTTATCACCAAGAACTTCAGTCGAATGTTAAAGAGAGTAAATAAGTAGTCTTTCAGAAGGTCCAACTACAGAAGACAATATTCTGGTAATTCCTAGCAAGACATAAACTCTAACAGTGACCAGAAAGAATTTCAACCTTCAAATTCAAAGAGAGAAATTCAGTGCAGAAAGTGTGATGGTTTTGGTCACATTCAAGCTGAATGTGCTAATACTCTGAAGAAGAATAAAAATAATTACAATGCCTCTCTTAGTGATAATGATTCTGAAAAAAGTAGCAGTGAATCAAAAGAAGAGACCTATGCTTTTACAGTAAAAGTCATAGAATTCCAAGATCCTTTCAAACTTGCAGAAGATGAAGACTCAGACAATGAAGACTTCAGCCATGAGGAGTTTGTTCAGACCTACAAGGAGATGTATGAAAAATAGCTTAAAGTAGCGGAGATTAACAAAACTCTACAATCCCACAACAAAGAGCTTCTCAAAGAAAATGAGGATTTGATCAGATCTGATGGAGAACAGAAGGCCATAATCCAACAGCAAAAAAAGAAGGAGATTGAAGAGCTGTCAGCAGAACTGAAGTCCATCAAAAGGACTGTCAACATGCTAAACAATGGATTTGAGAATCTTGATAAGATTCTCACTACTCCAGGACATTCTAGGAAAAGTCATCCTGGTCTTGGATACAATGGTGGACAATCCAATATAGTATTTATCAAAGCAAGTACGAGCCAGCCAGTGTAGGTATAAAATAATGTTTAGAACATCTAGAAGATCATTAACAAAAAGATGACTGCTAATAATGGCAACAGAAAAAGAATTATCTGCCATTATTGTGAAGAAAAAGGCCACATTCGACTACACTATGAAAAGTATCTCTTTGATCTGAAAAGAATGAGAAGAAGATTTGTGGCTCAACATTCCAGCAACACCCAGAAAAAATCAGCTACTCAGAAAAGGAAGAAGCCTGTACAAAAGAAGCAATGGATTGTCAAGCATACTAGTCTGATTGCCCATACTTCACTAAGAGTTGAAGACAAAAGCAGCTGGTACTTTGACAATGGCTGCTCAAGACACATGATTGGAGATTGCTCTGTGGTGCAAAATCTAAAAGCATGCTAGTCAGACTTTGTTAGTTTTGGAGATAGAAAAAAAGGGGTAAAGTAATGGGAAAAGGGGAGCTGATTGTTGAAGAAATGCCCAAACTAAAGAAGGTTATTCTAGTTGATGGACTCAAAGAAAATCTGATAAGCATTAGTCAGATGTGTGATGATGACATGACTATTGTCTTCACCAAAGAAAGCTGCAAGGTTATGAATAAGAATAATGACTTATTCATGGAAGGAAAGAGATTAGTTCACAATTATTGTCAGCTATATGTTCCTGCATAATGTTCTTTAACATGTCAAAGAACATCCATAGAAGAATCAGAGATCTGGCATCAGAAACTTGGACACATCAACTTCAGGAATCTCCAGAAGATCATCAGCAAAGAAATTGTCAGAGGTCTACCTCAAATTAGGATTGACAGAAATAAAGTTTGTGGTCCTTTCCAGA
This sequence comes from Perilla frutescens, assembly GCA_026008535.1. Lineage (NCBI taxonomy): Eukaryota > Viridiplantae > Streptophyta > Magnoliopsida > Lamiales > Lamiaceae > Perilla > Perilla frutescens. Next base: position 42,456,033 of record BRKX01000010.1, on the reverse strand, counting down.
TTGGAAAACAGACCAGATCTCAACATAAAGAAATACAAGACAGAATTTCTAAAAGAATTTTAAATCTTATTCATATGGATCTAATGGGGCCTATGGCTATGGAAAGCTACGAAGGAAAGAAGTATGTTCTTGTCTGCATTGATGATTACTCAAGGTTTACTTGGGTTGACTTTCTCAGAGACAAGAGTGAAGCCTTCACAGCATTCAAGAGATTAGCCTGCAAGATCACAGTTGAAAAGAATGAATCGATTATCAGAATCAGAAGTGATCATGGCAAAGAATTTCAGAATCAGTACTTTGACACATTCTACAGTGAGAATGGAATCAGTCATGAGTACTCAGTCCCTAAGACTCCGCAGCAGAATGGAGTTGTTGAAAGGAAGAACGGAACTCTTCAGAAGATGGCTAGAACCATGATTGCTGCTAAAGGAGTTGCTGCTATGTTCTGGGCAGAAGCTATTAACACTGCATGTCACATCAACAACAAAGTTCATCTTAGACCAGGTACTTTCACTACACCATATGAGATATGGAATGAAAAGAAACCAACAGTGAAGTACTTTCATGTGCTTGGAACCACATGTTATATTCTCAATGATAGAGAATATCTCAGCAAGATGAACAACAGAGGTGTAGAAGAGATGTTTGTTGGATAATCCAGAAATAGTAAATCATACAGGATTTACAACGAAGAGACAAAGGCTGTCATTGAGACAGTTAATGTCAGATTTGATGATCAGGATAATGTTGTCAATACCTCTGAAGATGATGTTCACACTGATGTCTTTGAACATTCTAAAGTTCATGATGATACAAATAGAGAAGCTGAAGAACAAACAGTGAATTACAGAAAGCCTTCAAAGCAGATCACCAAGAATCATCCCACTTCAGAAGTAATAGGGCACATTCATGAAGGAAGGATGACCAGAAGCAGACTAAGAAAGATGATGCATGATAAGATATCTTATGTCTGTTTCACCTCTAAGATTGAACCCAAAAACATCCAAGAAGCTCTCAAAGATGATTATTGGATTGAGGCCATGCAGGAAGAATTTCTACAGTTTAAGAAGAATCACCACAAGAAAATTGATTTATAGTGATGAAAATTTAATGAGGGTATAAGAAAACTATCATTATAAACATAATTTTTAGAGTTTTAATGAGGGTAAATAAATTCTCTAGCTAAAGAGGTAATTATTAGTGAGAATTTCTTAATTCCCTCATATTGGGTAACTTACCCTCTCATTATTAAGTAAAAAAAAAAAAAAAAACTCCCCTCATCTCATGATTCATCAATTCTTTTTACCGCCAAACTTCCCCCCCAAATCCCTCAATATTTTGACATTAAAAAAATAAAAATAAAATTTTTATGAATAATTAATGAAATATCACTCTCTCACCTAAAAGTTAAAACACTAGTATCTCCCACTCTCGATCTAAAATTCAATAGAAACCCCTCTTCTTCTTTTTTTCTTCTTCTTCAAAGAGTCGATGTTGCATCTCTATCGTCCGCCACGTCCGATAGCCACTACCGTTGCCCATCGTTCGGCCCCGTAATTGCTTTCTGAGTGTCCGCCTCCAACAACACAACATTTAATATAACGCCTCTCATTATCCGCCTCTGATGCTCTGTCTTCGTGCACTATGATGTGTGTTGTCTCATCTCATTCATTTTGATGTCGTAATGCTCATCAGGGAACTCGACCACCGTCCATTAGTACTCCTTAATTCTCCTAATTTATTTTAGTTTTCCCATTACATGAACCCTAGAATGTTGAAATCTTAAATTCCCAAATTTCAATTTTATTGTCTAGTGCCCTCGCATTTTTATGTTTGTATTTAATTTAAATTTTTATGCTTTTTATACTAGTGTTGCAATTATGAGAAATATTATGTTTTGAGCTTCAGTTGATGGTGACTGATTTGTGTAGTAGAATTAGCTTTCCTTTTGTTCTCAACCCGGGTAATTGACACTGAAATAAATTCAACAAGATGCATTTTAATGGGTTGACTATGCTTGTTTGTAATGGGTTGTATTTAATTTTGAACAGGGAACAAAATTATTGTTATAGAAAATGTCACTGCTTCTAAGGTGAGATTTTTCATATGCACATCATTGCTTGTTTTAATTTACTTTTATGTGATTCATTTTTCACTTTTAGTGATAATTTGCAAAATTTTAGTCGAGGCTGTTGAAGTAGTTTTGTTTAGTTTTGCGAATTTGGTTTTTTCTTTGGTTAGATGGAACCAATTCATACAGTACACTTATTTGATATGAGATTGTGAAGTTTGGAGATTTTCCTTTCTTGTATCGTCTGAACATCTTCTCATTGGATAGTATTTGAATTACTTGTAATAGTCCCAACATTGGAGATATGTATAACAATCATTTTCTTTATTACATGAACATATTGTAATTTGCAACCTTGAATTTTTTAAGCAAGCTTGAGCTAGTTATTGACTTAATGTTCTAGGTTTTTTGCGGAATTTTTGTTTACACACCATGGTCATCTCCAGCAAGTGGTAGGCAAACTTGGTTGAGATTATAATACTCTCGCATCTTTTCCTGAGTTAACAATGATTAAGTGGGCAAATCATATATTTGGAATTTGACCGTACATTCATATATATGTTGTGCTATAATTATTCTTTTCTTACTTTTGTTTGTTGATATATTTCATATATAATTATCATTCTGTAATTTTGGCCATCTTATTCTATGAACTATACTAATTATTTTATCTGCTTGATATTATCTTGTAGGTGCTCCATCTAGTGTTGCAGGTATGTATAGATGAAAGGTAATCAATTTATTTATGATGTTGGTTAGTAGTTCATGGTTTTTTCATTAGAATTGACTAATTTTGAAGAATGTTAGTTATTCATTTTAGAAAGATGTTATCTCATGATCTTGTATAATTTAAATATAGAAGTCATATATGTCCTCGCATGTGTAAGATTGTGAAATAAATTTATCATGTACTCCTTTGTGAGCTAAACTAATTATATATAGCCTCGATCCTTATTAACTCTAGATGGTTTTTAAACTGAACATGTAAATTAAAATGCCGCAAGATGCTTTGAAACTCTATATATTGGTAAATTGAAAATTCTCTCATTTGTTCTTTTCTTAGGTAACTTCGCTTGATTTTGAGCCTTGATCATTATATACTGAATACTTTATTTTAACATATGTAGAGTTTATGTTATGTTTAAAATTTGACATTGTCGGATGTTTTGAAATAAAGTTGAAGAATTTTATATGTGATGTTGACACTATTTTAAATTTTCATTTTTGTAGGTTGCTTCAAGAAAGAAGCTTGATATGGATCGATATGATTTTTTATATTTTTGGAAAATACAAAATGATTCATGTAGATCCATATATATATTTGTTTATTGTGATAGTGATCAAGAATGATAGAAGATTCATATATAAACTAGTTAGTTGTGTACATTGGTTAAAAAAAGAGTTCTAATCCACATTTGTCTAATTTTTTCTCTTTTTATTATTGTTGACAATGTATTTTAATATAGTTTCAATATAAATAATATCATTGTATTGCAAAATTTATTAATCAGAAGTGGCATATAGTGACAGGAAATTATATATATAGTGACGGAAATTTAGTTGTCAGGTTATTATATAATGAGGGGAATTATAGTATTAATAATAGGATTTGATGTCATTAAAAGGACATTTTAATGAGGGTAAATCTACTGTCATTATAAATATATTAATGAGGGGACCCTTTCCCCTCATTATATGTTTTTAACTAGAGAAGCAATAATGAAGGGACATGAGGGTATTTTTCCCCTCATTAAAGATTTTTAATGAGGGTTTTTGAACTTTTGCCCACAATTTTTCCTCTCATTGATAACCAAATTTCTTGCAGTGAATGATGTTTCGGATTTGGTACAGAAACCTAAAGGAGTCAACATTGTTGGAACCAAGTGGATATTTAAGAACAAGACTGATAAAGTTGGAAACATTACAAGAAATAAAGCCACAGTGGTTGCTCAAGGTTATTCTCAGATTGAAGTCATTGATTTTGATGAAACCTTTGCTCCAGTTACAAGGATAGAATCAGTAAGACTTCTTCTAGCTATGGTCTACATTATGAAGTTCAAATTGTACCAGATGGATGTCAAGAGTGCTTTTCTAAATGGATTTTTGAAAAAGGGTGTGTTTGTTGCACAGCCTAAAGGATTTGAAGATCCACATCATCCAGAATTTTTGTTCAAACTAAAGAAGGCACTGTATGGCTTGAAGCAGGCTCATCGGGCATGGTATGAAAGACTGGCTACATACCTGGTTAGCAAAGGATACAACAGAAGAGGAGAAGACAGAACACTATTCATCAGAAAAGAAAATGTACAAGTAATTGTGGTTCAAGTATATGTGGATGATATAATGTTTGGTTCAGGGTCTGATAAGATGGTCAAGGACTTCATCAGAGACATAGAAACTAAATTTTAGATGAGCCTAGTTGGAGATCTGAAATACTTCCTAGGGCTTCAGATAAAGTAGTCAGAAGAAGGGATATTTATCTCTTAATCCAAGTATGCCAGAAACTTGGTTAAAAAGTTTGAGCTTGAGAATTCTAAGCACAAACGAACTCCTATCGGCACCACAGTTAAGATTGGAAAAGATTATGCAGGAGTTGAAGCTGATCAAACTCTATACAGAAGCATGATTGGAAGTCTCCTTTATCTCACTGCAAGCAGACCAGATATAGCATACAGTGTGGGAGTGTGTACCAGATATCAGTTTTGTCCTAAGGAGAATCACATGAAAGCTATTAAAAACATCATCAAGTACATCAATGGAACAATAGACTACAGATTGTGGTATACTTCTGACACAAATGCAAGTACTACTGCATATTGTGATGCTAATTAGGCAGGATCTCCAGATGACAGAAAAAGCACTTCAGGTGCTTGTTTTCTTTTTAGGGATTCTGGAAAGAACTTGCGCAAGAACTATTCTTCCAACTCTTCCCATGAGGTGATCGAGCCAGATAGTAAATCAAAGAGCCACTCCCTGGCCCTGCATTGCAGCGTATGTGAAAATGTTAGTAAACGCAGGTTGTTAGCAAAAAATCCTTGAGGGCGCAATGTGGAGCAGACAAGATCAAATTCCGCCAGATGTGTGTGTGCACTCTCTCCAGGAGAATCACTAAACTTTGGCAGGACCTGGATGAACCCGGGTCGTATCTCTGAATTATTTGCAATTATAGGTAATACGATGCAGATAGGTCTGTTGTTTCGATGACGGCCCAGCTCTCGAATCAGAGGAGCAGGTTCAGCGGCATTAGCAAAGACTCGATTCTCATTGTTATTGTTGTTAGCCATACCCTCGTCGAACAATTGATGAAGATCAAAAGTTCCTAGTTCAGATGCGGAAGTTTTCTTAGATTCCCTAGCAGTCCTCCTCAACTGATGTAGAGTTCTCTCCGGCTCTGGATCGAATAACAGCTCTTCTTTTTGCAAGGAACGGGTCATGCACTGGAAAAAGAAATTAAAGATAAGAAAAATAACAAACTAAAAATACTACAGTAATTACTGCTTTAGAACCGATCCCCAACAACGGCACCAAAATTTGGTGCGTCGTTTTATACCAAAAATAAATTTCCCGACAGCAGTCGGTATGCCCTTACTGAACAGTACAGTGATGAGCGAGATTATCTCCCAAAGGACCGGCGAGAATTACTCTACACTTCCAATCTGTAGAACCAAACTTTAAAGGGGATTTTTTTGTGATTATAATAAAACAAACGAAATTAACAAATAAATAGAAAGACACACAATTGAACAAAAATGAACGGATTTAAAATATTAGAAGAAATATTTTGGATTCCAATTAACTTTACCCTAGCTTACCTAAACCGATCCTTGACGTAAATATTAATACAATTAACACATGCAAATCAGTTATAGCCACCGAAGACACTTACTGACGCGGCCTAATTTCTCCGTAATTTCTCAATAATCAGGAAGACACTTCATCAATTATTTCCCTAGTCGACTGACAACCGTAAGAGACACTCTATAGATTTAATGAGCTGACAACCTTACGTTCTAGAGAAACCCGATTCATAATTAATAGACTCTGACACAGGACCGTTGAATTAAAGTTGTTATTCCCCTGGTTCTGAAGAACCGTTTCGCCACTAATTAAACTTAAACCACAATTACGGATGGTCGGTTTAATTGACTACTAATTAATTCTGACTCACTAAATATTTGTAACTATCTAGCAATATCGAAATAATTAACGACTCGAAACACCGAGAATAACAAGTGCATGAAAATTAATTAAACGAGAAAAGAGCAATTAGATCTCATAATTTAGCTAGGCCAGGGCTTCGTTAGCTGTTACCGGAATAAGTAGAATTTAGCTTGAACGCATATTAGAATTGAATCGCAAAAATATTGAATAATCCAGCACCATGAAATAACGAAGAATATGAAATAAAATCTGCTCCAAAAGCGTTTCTCCCGTTCTGTTCTTGTGTGAGTATTGAATGCATAAAATAGAGATAAGTCCTAATCTATAAATAAGATCCTTAATTAAAAATAGTATTAACAAGGAAATTGACATCCTAATCTAATCCCAACTAAGTAATTGGCAAACAAGGGACTCCAAGGCGGTGGAAATCTGCTACAACCGCGTCCTTTAGAAAAAACCCGCGAGTAAGCCCAAAACACGCGCCCAGGCCCAGTCTTCAGTTTCTCAGCCCTTTCTTTTATGCAGTGTGCCCATACGGCATGGCTTTCCAGAGCTTTCATATCAACTTTCCTTGCTCAGTTTGTTCTTTCATAAAAAACATGCCAATTCATCCAACTTTGTGCTAGTTCCCTGTAATATACTCAAAGCACAATATTCTTCCAAAAATACATAATTACAAGGCAATCAACACTAATAAAACACACCAAATTGGCCCAAAATACTAAGTAGAAATAGCCCGATCAGCCTCACTGTGAAAGGGTCATCACAGTTGTAACAAAGCCCTTGCTCTCTTTTTTTGTGATTTCAGCAGTGGTAAGGAGTTTAAATGGGGCTCTGGTAGTATTAGGAGCTGTTCTTGGTGATGAGTTCCTAGAATTAGGGTAGCCATTATCCTGTTTTCCGAATTGATTGCCATTAAAAGGTAAGGACCTGACTGGTCCCTTAAGCTTCTTGGTAAGGGCATCTGTTGATTGTATTTGATCTTGACTGAGTTCAATAGTTTGTTGTAGAGTGGTGGGCTTAAACATTCTAATGGCAGCTTGCAACTCTTCACTTAAGCCACTCACAAAACTGGCAATAAAATATTCTTCAGTAAAATTCCCACCATTAGTAAGTAGCATATAAGATTTCAGTTCTTCAAACTTGTCAACATAATTAGCATATGAGCCGGTATGTTTGAGCTTGTTAAATTCCACAATAACCCTTGCCTCTTTTAACTCCTCAAACCGGATTGAAATTAGTTCCAAGAATTTCTCCCATGACAACATACCCCCTTCTTAGCCAAATTTTGATACCACAAAGCTGCACTACCCTCCATGTGCATAGAAGCTAGAGTGACTTTTTGGTTACCAGGTATATTAGGGATTAAATCAAAATAACCTTGACATTTCAGTATTCAGTTCCAAGGTTGAGTTCCATCAAACTTAGGAAAATCTATTTTAGGTATGGGTGTAAAGATACCTGATGAGTTTGTTATCATTCTGTTCCTTAAGTTTTGTGAAATTCTAGAAGAGTTTCCTTCATACATCCAAACTGGGGAAGGATCTCCCAATATCGATTCTTCTTCAACTTGAGATTTACCAGAATCCTTGTTCAGTAGTTGAGGCTGGATGGAAGCTAAAGTTTTTGCTAAATTGTCAAACTTGCCATGAAATTCTGAGGTAAACCCAGTGATTTGCTCTTTCAGCTTCAATTCCAAGGCTTTCCTCTTTAAAGTTTCTGATAACAAAATCTCATCAAATTCTTTTTATGCTTCTTGTAGATCTGAAAATCTTGTAACTGGAGCCATCTAACCAGAGATCGGAAGGCTCTGAGATACCAGTTGTAATGATCTACTATTTTTGTAATTTTCTGAAGATGAATTTATATTTTTTTGTTATTATTTTTCTGGGAATGAAAGCTTGTAAAGAAAGAATAATTGGGGAGGAAACAGAAAGGAGGAAACGAGAGTTTGGGCTTGTAATTTCTTGTCTTTCATTCTTTCATGGAAACCCTAAATAACCCCAAAAGTGGTCCCCTGACCTTACAAGAAATTTTACGGAAATATAACATAAAATCTGAAATTACAACTGGAAATAATAATGCTAATTGAATAAGATAAAAGGATAGCATGAAATTCATTCTCTCCCATAGCCACGTGTATGATGGGGATTAAACTACTCCTTTAGCTGCACTTCCTCTAGCAACTATTCTGAATTGAAAAGCACGACTTCCTCTTGTTTTTCAGTTCTCAATTGACTGCTGCAATCCCTAGCTTTCACAAAGACCAAACCTTTATCAATTTCTTCAGCTATTTCATCCAAATCCTCGTGAATCATGACAGTGGTCATTAGGGGGTAGTGGGTGGCCCGGAGTTAAGAAAACCTACAAAATAAAGAGATTTTAGTTTCTAATAGATAATTACATAGTTTTGTATCAACAGTGATAAACATATTCGAATAAAGTGATTTAATTTTTTTGCTTCTGGTGTCTTAACTAATGCTATGCAGATACATTTAGGGCCTGGTGGAACTGGAGACCTCAAAAGCAAAAATGTAGTTGGATACCTACCACCCAAAGTCACTAACGCAATATTATAGACTATAGATTTTTTAACCTTCCTAGTTAACATTGAAAATAATTTATGACCTGAACCGGTGACTTCAAAAAATAATTTCTGACACATTGTATGATTTTCAGAAACTGTGTTTTGAAAGATCCTTTTTATTTCAGAAATGTATCTTTGATGTATTATTTAAATGCTCGAAAATATATTTTTGACGCCCTGTGATCGGTTCAGATTGTGTTTTCCGACTTATGTGAGATGAACGCTGCTCTTTGATCGGAAAAACTGCCAAAAATAATAAGAAAAATATGAGACAAATGGCTTACATTATCTGTTTCTTAAATCTTTTCGTGCTCCAATATGGTTGATTTTCACCAAAAAACTCAATCTAAATGGATTTTGAAAACTTTTGAGAATAGCTAGGGTTTGAGAATGGTAATGGTTGATTTCTACTCCATTTTTGCTTTGTTCTTCAGTTATTCGATTTCTGCTCCAGTTCCAAACTTAATTTTTGATATATTGATTTATTTTTTATTTATGATTATTGGTTATTTTTTTGAATTTATAGATATTCATTTATTAGATTATTTAGTAAGGGTATTTAAGTAAAATCATAAATAATTACTTTTCAATTAATTTTAATGTGTAGTGTGTAAAGAAAAAGGTGTAGTACGCATGTAAAGAAACACCCTTCCTGTTATTCAAAATTAGAAGTATTTGAATGTGATTTGAATTTATTTAGGCTACCTATTATTCAAAATTGGAACACTTTTCTCTTATAATTTGATTTATTTAGGTTTTCCTATTATCCATAATGAAATAATTAGAATATTAATAGGATTTAGGTATCCTAATTAATATCCAAAATTTGAACAATATATGTGGATTTATTTAGATTTCATATTATTGAAAATGAAACAATTTGTTTGTTATTTGGATTTATTTAGCTTTCTCATTATCCAAAATGGAACCTATTGAATATTATTTGGATTTAGTTCTCCTATTATTAAAAATTGGAAAAATTTAAAGTTTATTTGAATTTATTTAGGTATCCTATTTTTTAAAAGTGAAACTATTTGAATACTATTATTTATTTAGTAGGCCTTCTATTATTTAAAATATAGAAAGAAAAGATAAAAAAAAAAGAAATAACAAAAGAAATAACTATAATTTATTACACGTTTTGATAAACGTGTAACACACTTTCTTCCTTCACTTTTTTTGTTCTCTAATTATGAATTATTTTTTATTTCTTAATTAATTAATTAGTTTTTTTTTTTTTTCAAAACATGTCACATGTTTGGAAAACTACGTACATTTGTTGAAATTAGACCCTCGAACTTTTAATAGTCAGCATTGGACCCTCACATGCATCATCCTGTAGTCTGAATTTCTCGGATCAATTTCTTTGTCATCTGATTTCCAATCGACAAACTGAAGATGCCATAATAAGGCCCATTGTGAGAACCTTTTAAAGCTATACCTATATTGCTCAATATTCGAAAGGTCCAATCTTGCACAAACTAAAGGAACTCATAGTTTGTGTGAATTTTAATGAATTTTGAGTCGAGATTTCGACTTTAATTAATTCGATGTCGAATCTCAAAATTGATTAAGGAATTTCGAAGCTCGTACGGTTTAGGCTAAAAGGAAGTATGCTCAATGTAGATTTCCCACATTCGGTTATTGACGTCCGTCAGATTACTCCACCACCGGGCAGCTAATTGGCGAATTGAGGATACAATTAGGAAACCCAAAATTGCATACTTGGCATTCCATTTCATATTCGATTTTCCTCGTATGATAGATTTTTTATGTTCCATTTATCCAATTGATCAGTCGAAAGAAAAGTGAAATACAAGGTACTCAAAGCTTACAAACAAATTACTTAGAGACTTAAAATATGGTTTGTTCGTGAAATATGAAATAAAAAATGATGGAATCTCTATTTTGTTCTATTGGTCCAATTGTGGACAACCTGAGCAAGTGCAAGTGTGGAAGATCCGTCTCTGCTCAAAGCATTTCCAGCAGCCATCTTGAGTTGGATCATCCTCTTCCTAATTTGTTTTCCTTCCTCACCTTCCATCAGCTGTTTAACCACATTTGAAATATTCTCTCTCTCCACTATCCCATTTTCATTATCTCTAACTCTCATCGCACCCTTCAATCCATCTCTCAACACTGTTGCATTCAACTTCTGCTCGAAGCAGAGCGGCCAGGCAATCAGAGGCATGCCATAAACCGCGCTCTCTAGAATCGAGTTCCATTCACAGTGCGTCAGAAATCCGCCTGTTGAGTCGTGGCTCAACACTCGGATTTGAGGGGCCCACGAGGCCACTGCTAAACCCCGGCCTTCAGTCCTCTCCAAGAACCCTTCCGGCAGACATTCCAACGGATTTCTCTGATCAATCCCTTTCAAATACGCAGCTGCAGCGTTTTCTTGAGGGCTTCTCACCACCCAGAGAAACCTATGCCCACTCAATTCCAGGCCCAATGCAAGTTCCCTAATTTGATCTACTGTAAGACTCCCTCCACTTCCAAATGAAACAAAAACAACAGATTTAGGTGGCTGATCGTCCAGCTATTTCAGACACTCAGGCTCTCGATCTGTTTCAGTTTCCAGACCTGTCCGGATCGATGGCCCGACTGGATAAACCGGGGGAATTCCGGGGCGGAGGAGCTCTAGATGCTCGAACGCTGCTGATTCGAGTTCTTGAAAAGTATTCACCAGAATGCCCTCAGCTGAAAGGTATTTCTCTCTCAGATCGATCGTCCATTTGCTTAATTACTTCACTGTCTGTTAATGAATCTGGAAAATCCTCCCGGTTCAGTAGTAAAGATCCCGGCAAATAAACTAGCTCCGGATTTTCTACGTTGCCAAATGTGAAAGATTTCTTCAGCTCTGGCAAGTTCATGGTGAGCGACAGTTCGTTGGATGCTACGACGTAGAAAACGTAGGCTGGGATTCCGAGCTCTCTCGCTACATCAATGGCGTAGGGGGCGAAGAGATCCACCACCAGAGCAGAAGCCGGAGTTCTCGACAGGGCATCACGGAGAGATGGAAGTGATCGGATCAGGCGGGTCTGCAGCTAGATCTCAGCGTTCAAGTTCTCCGAGAGGTCGGCCGTCGGAGAAGAGATGTTTGAAGTTTGATCGGAGAGCCGTAGTCGGAGATGATGAGTGTAACGGTGCAGTTGTGGTGGAAAACGAGCTTTTTTGCGAGCTCGATAAACGGAATCAGGTGACCTAGAAATCCTGGAGGAGGAAGCAATGCAATGTTGTGATGAGATACTTGTAATATTTGTGTAGAATCCATAGTACAAAATGTTTCTATAGCATGCAGGAGCTTTTTTTTTTTTTTTTGGATGCAGATAGTCGTAGATTGTCAGTACATTATAAGGGTGAAATTGAAGTGCAACTATAATGTTAAATTAAATTAACCCAAGATATAATTAAATTGAAAAAATAATGATGATTTGAACTAAAAATCCAAAAAACTGTAAAAATACAAGAAAGTTTTTTTTTCTAAGTATGGGCTGTTCTTTAGCTTTTTGTGTCAATTTAGGTCAAAATGATATATATATATATATATATATAAATAAGAAAAGCACTTGTGTGCACTAGTTTTACCATCAGACACATTGACAGGGTCAACTCATAAAAAAAAATAATCTTTTCGCTAATACTCATGTAAGATATACATCAGACGGTCAACACGTTTACCCGGTCAAAGCGTTGATCAAAAAAATCGTCAAAATGTGTGATACTTTTTAGGGATACAACTAATACTTTTTTTAATTTTGAATAATACTTTTTAGTGTTTAGATTGATATTGATTTTCACAATTTTTTTTTTATTTTTTTTTCTGGCCGATACTTTTTAATGATACAAATGATACTTTTCATTTTTGAAATTGATACTTTTGAATATTATGAATGATACTAATTTTGATAAATTTTTTGGTCAACGCATTGAGCTGGTCAATGCGTTGATCGTTTGATATGCACCTAGTGCACACAAGACCTGCCCTAATCTTTTAAATTTTGTATCAATTGTAACACTAAAAGTATCACTCAAAAGTCCAAAAGTATCACCTCCTTAAAAAGTATCGAGCAAGAAAAAAATTTAAAAACCGTCAAAATCATTATTAGCCGTAACACTAAAAAATATCACTCAAAATTCAAAAAGTATCATTTATATCTTTAAAAAGTATCACATATTTCACCATTTTTTACGGGTTGATCAGATCAACACGCGTTGACCCACGTTTGACTCGGTCAATGCGTTGACCGTCTGATATAAGCTTATATATATTCAGTGCATGTAAGTTTTTCCCTATATGTAATTGTCATCATCAAACTATATGAAAATCTTATATTAGACAACAACTCAAAGAAAATAAATCTTAATTATTAGACAAGCCTTCTTCATATGACTAAATTATATTAGGAACAAATATGGAAACATAATCTCACAATATTGAATATTTTAACAGCCGCATACATTTTGTGCGTGTGTCTCGTGGTATTAGAGGGAGAGATATTTGTACATTTAACTTCTTTTTTTTTTAATAAAAACTCTGAATTGATTAATTGAAAGAAAATTTAGCACGGAAATTTCATGTTGATGTGGTAGATATAATCCATTCTTCATATGCTGCACGTCACAGGCCAACTGTTCAATGAATTGCATGAATGAAAACTTGATTTGTTGGCTTATAGTTTACATATTGATCGCCCCTCAGAAAAACTGATGATATTCTTTAGTCCAAAATGCGTGTACCAATCATGCCCCAAAATTAAAATCTAAGTTGTTTTAATAATGTTTATTTTAAAAATAAAATTTATTATATTATAATTAATCATAATTAATATGTACTGTTAAGAATTGAAATTTTTAAAAAATTATATAGCCTAATTTTAGAATAATCAACTCTAATAATTAATTATATTAACTAAAAAATAAAAATTAAATACTAAAATAATTATAAACGCTAATTTGGTGGAATGGGCCCTAAATGTAGACTTAAAGTAAACCAAAAGAAATTAAAATTTAAGAAAAACTACCAATTTTAATGTTGTGACACCGTTGGAAAACACTCTTGGACAAATGGATTTCATGAGTTGTAAAAATTGTCTACCCAAATTGATTATTTGGAAAATTAATACTAAATGTAGACTTAAAGTAAACCAAAAGAAATTAAAATTTAAGAAAAACTACCAATTTTAATGTTGTGACACCGTTGGAAAACACTCTTGGACAAATGGATTTCATGAGTTGTAAAAATTGTCTACCCAAATTGATTATTTGGAAAATTAATACTAAAATATTATAATAAATTTTAATTCGCTAGAATGAACTGTAATTAACAAATATAAAATTAAACTAAAACATAACAAATTAAAATTAGAGGGCAATAGCAAATGCCAAACATGCCGCTAAACCCGATGGATACCCTCCCTAAATAGCCAATTAAATTAAATGAAACAATGGTTTTTTTCTTCTTCTTTTTTACCCACACACAGACATGTGGTATTGAGGAGATTTGAACATGTGACCTCTGGGCTCCAAATAACCTCACTCCATCACTAGGCCATCCCCACCGAAACTAAATGAAACAATGATTTAACTTTTATTATGTAGATTTAGCAATCATTAAGGGCTCGTTTGGTTGGCAGGAAAGTAAAGTTTTTTGGGAATATGATTTCTGAGAATGTGATTCTGAGGAAAATGATTACTAATAGAATCTTTATTCTGTGTTTGGAACACAAGAAGAAAATTGCAATGATTCTCTTTTTATTATCAAATTAAATTTAAACAAGAGTAGATAATTAAATATTTAAAATATATACTGTATCTTATTTCATACTACCAATATTTATAATTTTAAATTACGAACCATATAATGTGCAATTCTTCAATTTGCATTACTACTATTGATATTGAATACAACATATTATTTTAATTTAAATAAAATGATATGACTAAAAAATAATCAATTAAGGTAAATATTGTATTGATGATCCACATATTTTTTATTGAATTGAAAATCAAAATTATCTATATAAATATTTTTTTATTGAATTAGAAGTCAAAGTTATCTATATTGACAATGGTATGGTCGTCGTCGTTTAGTCTGCAATGTTGTCTCAAAAATGATATTATTGGAATTTTGATAGAAATGCCAAAAAAAATATTGATAAAATAGTTGAATTTTGGTCGTAATTGTTGGGGTTTTTTCGAATTGAACCACCGCAGGATCTAATTGGATGTTCATTAATCCTAATGTCATATAGATTATAAATCCATCCATTTCATATGTTTTAATTAACCGAGTTTAATTAACATGCAAATCCGGTTTAAACGATTCTACTAAAGCGGAAACATAGAATCAAAAAACGACTTACAAATTAAACGATGGGTGGAGGACAAGATTAAAGGTCTAATCTTGTTGTTGTGTATGATGATGATTAGCGCCCCAGAGTGATATTCCACTCCTTGATCTTCTGTTGTATTCCCAGACTGAATCTAGTTTGAGGGTGGGCTGAAATCTACTAGATCGGTATGGAATCTGTGGAGATAAAGAGAACACAAGAGGAGCTGATTATTACTCTTAAAATTTCGTCCCCCACCTCCCTATTTATAGGGGAGGTGGTCGAAATTTCAGTGTCCCAACCCTACTGGGTTTGGGCCTCTATCTCTTTTTCTATCTCCAGTCCATTAAAGTCATATTGGGCTACAACAGGGATCTAGAAGAATATTAAATTGGCCTGCTAATTTATTTAATTTCCAATATCCAATAAACTTAGGATATTATTAAATAAATGAAGTATTATTTTTATTCAACTAAAGAAATAATACTGACCTATCAATTTAATACATATTTCTGAATATGCTTTCTCCTTTAGTCCAGCCATTCCCCGCGTTTAAGATATAATGCCCATTAATTAATTATGTAAGCTTCTGATAGCTATAATTAATTAATATCTTATCCTTGAGTAGTACCACACAGGCTTTACTCATGCACGGAATAAATTCCACCTGCAGGGTTTCAACATGAACTTGCATTTCCTCAAGGAAACACCATCAAACTGGCGCACTAGGACACGGTGCCCCTACATATTGCACAACCCATCATAAGTGTAAATGTCACAACCCAAGATATCGAGATTATTGATCCTTATGAAAGAATCTCACCCTTTGATAAATTAAAGCTGCAAACACTACACATATATGTCTGCCAACACATAAGGGTTAAGAACCCGAACTCTGTGGATTCTTATTCTCTCATTTAAGGTCAGAATAGATAATAGAATCCTAAGTAGATCCTCCTCAATACACTTGACCGTGTATTAGAATAATCAGTTAGTCAAGACAAACTAACTATCAGATTATTCTACGGCGTACCGATAGCAGGTTCAGTGCCATCTAAACCGTGAGCCTTTTAATGCATTACAAGGAACCGATGATATAATCTAACCATGTGTTTACCCACACCATATCATCTACAATGTAAGTATAGTGAACATGCATATAAATATAACAATTTAAATGCAAACAGTGACTGCAATTGTATTCATTCTATATCATCATAAAACCATTATCAATAAAGTATACAAAAGACAAATCTTCTAGTATACAAAATCAAAAATCTCACACTTATACTTAAAGCATGTCTTTCAAATATAAAACAAACTGGCTAACTCTCCAACTCTAACTAAAATCTCAAACGGCAACCCCGGGTTTGCATCTCACTCCCATTTTCTCCACGTGACCGTAGAAGGTCTTAGCCGGAAGGCTCTTCGTTAATGGATCAGCTAAATTGTCCACTGATGCAATCTTGACCACTGCCACATCTCCTCTCTTAACGATTTCTCGTATAAGATGGTACTTTCTCTCTATGTGTTTACTTGCCTTATGGGCTCTGGGTTCCTTCAAATTTGCCACTGCACCCGAGTTATCACAATATACCGTGATACTCCTAGGTAAATCAGGAACCACGCTCAAGTCCAAAAAGAAGCTCTTGAGCCAGACGACCTCTTTTGCAGCCTCAGAGACAGCTACATATTCGGCCTCCATGGTGGAATCTGCAATGCATTTCTGCTTTATGCTCCTCCATGCAATGGCTCCGCCTCCCAAGGTAAACACATAGCCTAAGGTAGATTTACTTTGATCTTTATCGGATTGAAAATCTGAGTCCGTGTAACCCAAAGGCACTAGACTATCAGAGCGGTACACCAGCATATAATCTCGAGTCTTTTTTAGGTACTTGAGTATATTCTTAACCGTAGTCCAGTGTCCTTGTCCAGGGTTAGACTGATATCTGCTTACCATGCCGACTGCATAGCATATATCAGGTCTAGTGCATAGCATAGCATACATAAGGCTTCCCACAGCCGAAGCATATGGAACGCCCTTCATCTCATCTATCTCAGCCTGTGTGTGGGGACACATATCCTTGGATAGATGAATTCCATGCGTGAAAGGTATAAAACCTTTCTTGGAATCCTGCATGTTAAACCTAGTTAGCACTGTGTCGATATATGTCGCCTGAGATAAGCACAACATCCTTTTCTGGCGATCTCGAATTATCTTGATGCCAAGGACGTGTCCGGCTTCTCCCAGATCTTTCATATCGAACTGCTTGGACAACCACACTCTTATGTTAGATAATACTTTCTTACTATTTCCAATAAGTAAGATATCATCAACATATAGCACGAGGAAAGCCACCACGTTTCCGTCACTCTTCTTGTACACACAGCTCTCATCCGGACATTGCACGAATCCATATGACTGGATAACCTCGTCAAACCGGATGTTCCAAGACCTTGACGCCTGCTTAAGTCCATAAATGGATCTCTTAAGCTTGCACACTAAGTGCTCTTGGCATTTAGCAATGAAACCCTCTGGTTGCTTCATGTGGATGTTTTCCTCAAGACTTCCATTCAGGAAAGCCGTCTTGACATCCATCTGTCAAATCTCATAATCTAAATGAGCGGCAATACACAAGAGAATCCGGATTGACTTAAGCATGGCTACCGATGAAAAGGTTTCCTCATAATCGATCCCTTCTTTCTGAGTGTACCCTTTTGCCACCAATCTTGCCTTGAAGGTTTCAACCTTCCCGTCAGCTCCTCTCTTGCGTTTGTAAACCCACTTACACGCAATGGGTTTTACCCCATCTTGTGGTTCTACAAGCTCCCAGACTTGATTGTGATCCATAGATCCAATCTCAGACTCCATTGCAATTTTCCAAGAGTCTGCATCTTTGTCTTAGATTGCTTCATCGTAGGTCCTGGGATCCAATTCATTTAGTCCTTCAGGGAAATCCAAAGATTTACCCAAACCAATGAATCTGTCAGGTTGGCATACAACCCTCCCACTGCGATGAGGCAGTTCCTGTACTTCTGTGACACGTTGTGCAGTAATTTGTGGTTCCTCTTCTTGTACTATTGGTGTCAGATTCGAATTTTCCCCTCGAAGTTCCTCGAGTACTATCTCACTTCTTGGCTTATGATTTATTACATAGTCTTCCTCTAAGAATCGAGCATTGGTACTCACAATGATCTTCTGATCCTTAGGACTATAAAATAAACCACCTTTCATTCCTTTTGGATATCCAACAAATAGTCTAACATCCGTACGTGGTGCCAGCTTATCAGCTTCCTTATCCAGCACATGTGCTGGACTACCCCAAATCCGAAAATGTCCAGGACTGGGCTTTCGTCCAGTCCAAAGTTCTGTGGGCGTAGATGGGACTGATTTTGATGGAACCACATTCAGAATATAGGCTGTCGTTTCCAAGGAATATCCCCAGAACGAAATAGGCAGATCTGAATAGCTCATCATCGATCTAACCATCTCTAACAATGTTCTGTTCCTTCTCTCCGCCACGCCATTCTG
The DNA here is from genome assembly GCA_026008535.1 of Perilla frutescens. Classification (NCBI taxonomy): domain Eukaryota; kingdom Viridiplantae; phylum Streptophyta; class Magnoliopsida; order Lamiales; family Lamiaceae; genus Perilla; species Perilla frutescens. The sequence goes on along the minus strand of BRKX01000010.1, from coordinate 42,437,350 downwards.
CTGTGGTATTCCCGGCGCAGTTAACTGGGATGTAATCCCATTCTCTGCTAAGTAGTCCCTAAATTCATTCGAGAGGTACTCACCACTACGATCAGACCGTAGTGATTTGATACTTTTACCTGTACGTTTTTCCACTTTCGCTCTGAATTCTTTGAAAGTCTCAAAGGATTCTGACTTGCGGCGTAACAGGTATATATATCCATACCTTGAGTAATCATCAATGAACGTGATAAAATACTCGTACCCTCCTCGAGCCTAAACTGACATAGGGCCACATAAGTCAGAGTGAATCAAATCTAGTACCTCTTCAGATCTATTCCCTTTATCCTTAAAGGGTTGCTTGGTCATTTTACCTTCCAAACAGGATTCACACAAAGGAAACAATTCTAGGACCAATGAAGACAAGGGCCCATCGTTTACTAGTCTTTGTATCCGTTTAAGGTTAATATGGCCGAGCCTAAGATGCCAAAGATAGGTTTGATTCATTTCCGAAGGTTCTTTTCGTTTGTTAGGGTTTATGACCGATGTATTCAGTAAATGCATTTGCGTAGTGTTTTGCATAGGATTAAGTAAATAAAGATGTCCATCCAATGTGCCAGAACAGATAAAACGTTTATCACTAAAGATAACAACCTTGTTATAAAAAAAACAGAATATCCATCCATAAAAAGTTTAGAAACTGAAATCAAGTTTCGCCTAAAACCAGGCACATAAAGACAATCCTTTAAAACTAAAATCCTATCACTACTAAAAGATAAGGTTACGTCTCCCACTGCAACTGCCGCCACTTTCATAGCATTGCCCATGTAGACTGAAATCTCTCCATCACTCAGCTATCTTTTTGCTAGGAACCCCTGTAAAGACATGCAAACATGATCAGTAGCTCCAGTATCTACTACCCATGACTGAGTAGAACAAGAAGCTAAACATGTTTCAACGACGAGAGATTGAGACATACCCTTTTTCTTCTTCTTGTTAGGACAATCCGCCTTCCAGTGACCTGGCTGGCCGCACTTGAAACACTTTGTCTTTGACTTAAATTCCTTGGGAGGAATCTTAGTCTTAGACTTCTTCACCTTAGGCGCCCCCTTTGTAGCTTTCTTGGGTGCGTTCTTCTTCTTCCTTTTAGTACCGGAAGAAGACGCCCTATTTTCAGCTAGGTGTGCCTCCGGTTTTCCTTTTTGAAGTAACTCAGCCGCCTGAAGATCCAAGAGCAGTTCAGTCAGGCTGACATCCCTTTTAATCATGTTAAAGTTCAGCCTGAACTGCTCAAACTTCGAGGACAGGCTATGAAGAACAATGTCGATTTGAGAATCGCCATCCAGCTCTCCACCCAAGGTCTCGATCTCAGCCAGATACCCCATCATCGTGAGAACGTGATCCCTAACAGGTGTGGAGTCAGACATTCTCACATCCATTAGCTTCTTCATTGCCAAATGGCGTGCCGAGCGGTTCTAATGACCGAAGAGCTGCCTAAGGTTGTACATGATATCATAAGCGATTTTCATAGGTTCATGCTGATGTTGCAACACATTCGACATAGATGCCAGAATGTAACAACGTGCTATCTCATTAGACCTAACCCACTTATCATATGCAACCTTTTGGGCTTCGTCAGAACCCTCATCTGGCTTCTGAGGACATACTTCTTCAAGTACGAATTTGTGTCCTTCCGCAGTGAGAACAAGATTAAGGTTTCGAATCCAGTCATTGTAATTTTCACCGATTAACTTGTTTTCTTTTAGAATAGTAGACAGGTTGGAGAGTGCCATGATGATATAGAATAACTGAAAAGTAAACATGCAGTACAGTCACAAACTTTAGGATACTCACATATAATCGTATACCTCAAAAAATTATATGTAATCCACCGACATTTTAAAAATGTTTCTTATAAGCCACGTTAGTGTAGACGTTTATAAAATTCATCCTTAAACAGGTAAAACCACCTTTAATTTACCTCCAGTCAAATTTCCTTATGACAAGTAAATTAATAGTCGGAAATAATCACGGTCGTGTAACCTTCCTATTAATAAGCCACGTTAGTGTGGACATTTATTAATAAATTACACCTAAGTGTGAACACCATCATCTTAGCACCAAGTCCACTATTTTGAACTCCCTGCTCCAGTTAGAGGAGTTAGTTTGTTCTAGTAGTGTTCTACAGCTATCTTAATAAAGAAGTTTAATTTCTAGAGATAACAGTGATATAACACATCCGTTATGGAGGAAGACCTATTGTCAACTCGCATGTCTATCACATCTCAATTAAACCAGATTAATGGAGACCGTTTGAGATTTCTACATACTTTGGTATGAATCTCTCCCACTTAGTTATTTAAGATTGAGGTTTCATTTTATCCCATTGTAAAACATGCAAACATCACATAAAATGATAAAACACAATTGCATGCTTCAAACAACATAATAAGCAATAATAATAAAAACCAACTATCATGGCTTATATCTCATGTTGCTGAATGAGATAAAACTGGAAAGTCAGCTCCGGAAACTCGGGCATGGCCGCCGCCCTTATCACTGCGCCTCGCCGAAAACCTAGCTCCAATTAGGATTTCGGGACGTGAATTAGTGATACTTCCTTTCTTGAGCTGTGCCACTCTCCTTCTTTGAGTTGATCTTCAAACTTTATTCAATATAGAATATCTATTCCTTAAAGGAAAAAACTAATATATCTAGAATAAAATTACAACTTAATGACTTGGTCTAACCGTTTTATTTCTATTACATTAAAACAACATAAAATAAAATCTAGACCTAATCCATGGATTTTCTCATGGATTAAAATCACGTAGTCAAACCGGCATACGGCCCATCATACATCCAACATAAATTAAAACATAAATCACATAATTAAGGAGCCATGATAGTCGGTAACCCTGCAAACAAGTCAGTCTACAAATCCAACAATCACAATTACATGATTAGCATAAAATAACATATGATATCCAAACATGACATATTAAATAATATTCGAATTTTACAATTAATTAAATTAATTAATTCGATATTATCCACAAGATAAAAATTGGAAATTAAAATAATTATCCACCAATTTAAATCTTGTTAAATTTCGAAAATATATCTTAAAATAAATCTGGAAATTATTTATAATTATCCACCAAATTTATTTAATATTTTCTAACCACCCTAATTAAATAATAATTGGATATATTGATATAAATCAAAAATCTAATCCAAATATTATCTATAAGAATCTAAATCTTCAAGGATAAGGTTTGGAGATTTGATTCCAATCCAAAATCTTTCAAAACTTATCCAAATTTAAAATCTTATCACAATTGGATTTTGATAATTATTTGTATATATCCAAAATCACCTTATCCAATTTTAATACAAGATTTTCAAAAATAATCAAATAATAAATCTGGAAATTTGATCCACTTCAAATTCTTCCAAATTTAATATTATATTTTCAAATCTATCTAGATTAAAATTAGGCAAATTAAGATATACATCAAATAACATCAAATCTTTAATCCAATAACCAAATTTTCGATCCACCCTAATAAATAAATCTGAAAATTTGATTTTCATCAAAATCTATTCCAAATTAATTTATTAAAACTGAAAATTAACCTATATTTCACATTTGGTAATTTTGACATTAATCAAAAAATTTATTCCAAATAATATAGTGTAGGTTTCGAAAATTACAAGAAAAATAAATCTGAAAATTTTGATCCACTTCAAAAATTACTAAATTTAAAATTCTAATTTCAAACCTATCTAGATTAGAATTAGGCAATCTTTGATATACATCAAAAATCACCAAATCTAAATTTAATATTTCAGAATTTTCGAACCACACTATCAAATAAATCTGGAATTTTAATTTTCATTAAAATCTTCTCCAAATTATTTTAATAGTACTGAAAATTCAATATACAAAATTAGGGAACTTTAAACATCAAATTTCGAAAAATTTGATTCCAAATTTTCGATCACCATCATAAAACAAATCTGGAAATTTGAAGAACATCAAATGTCATCCCAAATTTAATTTTATGACTATCGAAAATTCTTAGAACATCAAAACTAAAATTTTCGAATTGCATCAAAAATTATCCAAGTTTTGAACACAAACAATTCGAAATACATCAACATATAAATCTGAAAATTTAAGCAATATAAATATTTCATCAAATTTATACATATATTTCGAATTAATCCTAGGATTAAATCTAGAACAGTGCCAAAACCCGCTCTGATACCAGTTGTTGGGGTTTTTTCGAATTGAACAACCACAGGATCTAATTGGATGTTCATTAATCCTAATGTCATATAGATCATAAATTCATTCATCTCATATGTTTTAATTAACCGAGTTTAATTAACATGCAAATCCGGTTTAAACGATTCTACTAAAGCAGAAACATAGAATCAAAAAACGACTTACAAATTAAACGACGGGTGGAGGACAAGATTAAAGGTCTAATCTTGTTGTTGTGTATGATGATGATTGGCGCCCCACAGTGATATTCCACTCCTTGATCTTCTGTTGTATTCCCGGACTGAATCTAGTTTCAGGGTGGGCTGAAATCTACTAGATCGGTATGGAATCTGTGGAGATAAAGAGAACACAAGAGGAGCTGATTATTACTCTTAAAATTTCGTCCCCCACCTCCCTATTTATAGGGGAGGTGGTCGAAATTTCAGTGTCCCAACCCTACTGGGTTTGAGCCTCTATCTCTTTTTCTATCTCCAGTCCATTAAAGTCATATTGGGCTACAACGGGGATCTAGAAGAATATTAAATTGGCCTGCTAATTTATTTAATTTCCAATATCCAATAAACTTAGGATATTATTAAATAAATTAAGTATTATTTTTATTCCACTAAAGAAATAATACTGACCTACCAATTTAATACATATTTCTGAATATGCTTTCTCCTTTAGTCCAACCATTCCCCGCATTTAAGATATAATGCCCATTAATTAATTATGTAAGCTGCTGACAGCTATAATTAATTAATATCTTATCCTTGAGTAGTACCACACAAGCTTTACTCATGCACAGAATAAATTCCACCTGCAGGGTTTCAGCATGAACTTGCATTTCCTCAAGGAGACACCATCAAACTGGCGCACCAGGATACGGTGCCCCTACATATTGCACAACCCATCATAAGTGTAAATGTCACAACCCAAGATATCGAGATTATTGATCCTTATGAAAGAATCTCACTCTTTGATAAATCAAAGCTGCAAACACTACACGTATATGTCTGCCAACACATAGGGGTTAAGAACCCGAACTCTGTGGATTCTTATTCTCTCATTTAAGGTCAGAATAGAGAATAGAATTCTAAGTAGATCCTCCTCAATACACTTGACCGTGTATTAGAATAATCAGTTAGTCAAGACAAACTAACTATCAAATTATTCTACGGCGTACCGATAGCAGGTTCAGTGCCATCTAAACCATGAGCCTTTTAATGCATTAAAAGGAACCGATGATATAATCTAACCATGTGTTTACCCACACCATATCATCTACAATGTAAGTATAGTGAACATGCATATAAATATAACAATTTAAATGCAAACAGTGACTGCAATTGTATTCATTCTATATCATCATAAAACCATTATCAATAAAGTATACAAAAGACAAATCTTCTAGTATACAAAACCAACAGTAATTTCTTCAATAAAAAAGTATCACATTTTAAAAAAAATCGAACAATGAAATCATTTAACACCAGATTCCAAAAAATAAGGAAAAAGAATACCTACTTGGAGTAGGTATTCAGAATGAGAAAATATTGATTTTGGTCCCATAGGACATCGGGTATTTCGATTTTGGTCCCGTCACTATCAGTTTTTGTCTCAAACAGAGTTAGTATCGATTTTGGTCCCCTTTTTTGCCTTAAAATCATGGGACCAAAAATGATATTCTTAAACATATGGGACTAAAATTGGGTGATTTTTTTAAAAAAGGACCAAAAATGATAGTGTCGGGACCAAAATCGGAATACCCGATGTCCTATGGGATCAAAATCAAAATTAACTCTATTCAGAATCCAGTAAAGTTGCACAATTTTCCTTGTTTTGAGGAATGTGATTGCTTTCCATATTACATAAAAAATGAACCAAACACAGTAATGTTAAAATAGGGAATCATATTACTTTTCCAAGTCAGATTCTGTGCTAACCAAACGAGGCCTAAAGGTAATATGTTTAATCCGTTTAGTTTATAACATATTATTCGCTTAATTTAATTAATCATCTATTTAAGGAGGGTGACCAACGCATATAGACCAAAGATGGAATTTACTTTCCCATCTATCTATACATATATTAAGGTAAAATTGTGTGATAGATAACGATTCTAGTGTAAATCGTTGTTTATTATACATTTTGTCTTAGACAATAGTTTTAGAATAATAGACAATAGTTTTTGAATAATAGACAACAGTTTTGAATTAATAGACAATAGTAGTGACATTTATTGTTGTAAATTTTCCTTCTTCTTCTTCTTCTTCTTCTTCTTCTTCTTCTTCTTCTTCTTCTTTGCATTTTCCACAATGGTTTAGATTAAAATCATTATATTTTAAGAAATTTTTGCAATCTTATTTATTATTTTTTTACTTGAAAATTTGATATTTGTAATATTTTTTATTTTATTTTCTTATGCATAGATGGATGATTGGTATGGCTCTACATTTGTCATCTAAAAATAGCTTTCATTTGTATAATAATAATAATAATAATAATCATTTGCAATATTCATTTGTTGTTTTTTCTATTTCAATTGCATCATTTAAAATAATTAAATAATTATATTTTTTATACATGTCATATATTCAAAGAAATCAAATGTTCTATAATCGTGGACAATTATACATTTTTATTTATAAAATCGTGATGTTGGAAATATTCCAATTCGATCTTTCTAACATGGATTTTCTTTTAGTTCCTAAAATTAAATGTTCTTTTTGTTTGTCGTAACTATACTAAATTGATCTTCTTGTCTAATTAATTAACGCATGTACATATCATTTTATTAATTTTAAAAATTGAATACGACATATAAAATTTAAAAATAATCATAATATTACAAATTTAAAAAAATAATAATTATTTGTGCATCGCACAGAAGAAATACTAGTTACTATAAACGCACACCCTCACCCTTTTTCAAAAAATAAAAGTAAATGGTACTCTCCACATTATAATCCTCAAAAGTGGCTAAAAGTATGTTTTAATGGGGGTGGCTAGTGGCTTGTTACAAATATCCTTTCGTTATATATATAATGCCACTATATATTTTTTAGTGTAAATCTATAAATATAGACAAAAAAAAAGTAAAAAAGGAAAAAAAAAGACAACATATAAGGGTGTAGTAGTTTCATGGGCAATTTGGAGTTATGACACACTTGGCCCCACACCCAATGATTGGGGAAATGTATTTTTTATGTTTTTTTCAAAACTAAACATTAAATGCACCTTAAAACCCTAAAGTTTAAAAACCCTAACATATACAAACCCTAACATATAAAAATAAATGCATGATCGATCCCTACCAGTTTTTTGTAGACAATTTATTTTTAAAATTAATAATAATGAATAACGATAAGGATAACGAAATTAATAGTAATGATAATAACGAAATTAATAGTAATGATAATAATAATAAGAATAACGAAAGTAATAATAATAAGAATAACAAAAATAATAATAATAATAATAATAATAATAATAATAACGATAGTAATAATAAGAATAACGAAAATAATAATAATAAGAATAACGATAGAAATTAATAGTAATGATAAGAATAACGAAAGTAATAATAATAAGAATAACGGAATAATGATAATAAGAATAACGAAAGTAATAACGATAAGAATAACGAAATAACGAAAGTAATATATCATTATATATCGATAATAACGAAAGTATAATAATAAGAATAACGAAATATATATATTGATAATAACGAAAGTAATAATAATAAGAATAACGAAATAATGATAATAAGAATAACGAAAGTAATAATGATAAGAATAACGAAAATTTAACAATATATAACGAAAACTTATCAATATATAACGAAAACATATAACGAAAATTTATCAATATATAACGAAAACTTATGACGAAACATTTATAACGTTATGCATCAATGCATTATTCTGTCATTTCTGTGTGGTCAACATGAGGTAGGTAAAATGCATAAATATTTGTATTTGCATAGGTAGGTATTAGTTGCCCCAAATTAAATGAAATTTAATGCATTTAATTTTGTGTAAGAGAGGTTGGTGTCATTCTCCTATATTTACACTACACCGATGCATCAATTCAACCCACACCCAAATAGAAGAAATAGTTCGAGAGTTTGGTGAAGAAAATCTCTGAATTCACATAAAAAATGAATGTTTGATCGTGCAAGCGAGAAGATCATCGTCATCAACAAAACATCATCATCGGTGAAATTTCGCGGAAAAATTCTCCAAAATTGAAAGGTACGTTTCAAGTCTTGTTACGTTCCTTACTTAGAAAATTGTTTTAGGTTTTATTTAGCCAAAATTATGTTCCTGCAATTAGGCTATAACAAAGGCATAACGATAAAGTATAATGATAGTTTTAATTTTCTTATCGTTATGGTTAGTTTCAATTATTGTTAAAGTATAACCCTAGTTTTAATTTAATTTTCGTTATTGTCCAATTGAATTGTCGTTATGGTTAAATAAATTTTTTCGTTATGGTTAGTTAATGTTGAAATTTAATTTGTGTTAATGGTTATCGTTAGGGTTAGTTAATGGTTAAATTTAATTATCGTTATGGTTAAATAGAAATATCATAAGGATTAGTTAATGGTTTAGTAGAATTATCGTTATGGTTAAATTTAAATTTTCGTTATGTTTAAATTTAAGTTTCGTTATTCTTAAAAATTTTATTTTCGTTAAGGTGGAATTTAAATTTTCGTTATTGTTAAAACTAAACTTCCGTTATTGTTTAATTTGAGTATTCCTTATGTTAAAAAAAATTTCATTATGGTTAATTGTTGTATTTAAATTTTGTGAAGATATTATTAATTTAAAGTTTCGTTATTTTTAAAACTAAACTTTCGTTATTCTTAAAAATGTCATTTTCGTTATGTTTAAATTTAAGTTTCGTTATTCTTAAAATTTTTATTTTTGTTAAGGTGGAATTTAAATTTTCATTATTGTTAAAACTAAACTTTCGTTATTGTTTAATTTGAGTATTCCTTATGTTAAAAAAAATTTCATTATGGTTAATTGTTGTATTTAAATTTTGTGAAGATATTATTAATTTAAAGTTTCATTATTTTTACAACTAAACTTTCGTTATTCTTAAAAATGTCATTTTCGTTAATGGTTAAATTTAAATTTTCGTTATTCTTAAAATGTCATTTTCGTTATTGTGTAATTTAAATTTTCGTTATTGTTAAAACTAAACTTTCGTTATTGTTTAATTTGAGTATTCCTTATGTTAAAAAAAAATTCATTATGGTTAATTGTTGTATTTAAATTTTGTGAAGATATTATTAATTTAAAGTTTCGTTATTTTTACAACTAAACTTTCGTTATTGTTTAATTTAAAGTTTCGTTATTATTGAAATTTAATTTTCGTTATTGTTAAATTTAAAGTTTCTTTATGTTTAGAAATTAACTTTCGTTATTGTTAAATAAAAATTTCGTTATGTTAATAATAAATTTTCGTTATTGTATAAATTCAATGTTAGTTATGGCTAAATTTATATTTCGTTAGGTATAAAATTAATTTTTGTTCTGTATCGTTATGTTTATTTTTAAATTTGTTTTAGGGCAGATGGTTAGACGTCGTATTATTATACGACATAGTGGCCGATGGGATAGAGCTCAGTACGTAGATGGTGTGGAGGAGTTGATCATCATGTCATCGGATAATTTATGTTTTAGGTCACTGATCAGAGAGATACATGAGTTATTGGAGACCGATCCCACATGCGTCGAGTACCAGTTATCATGGATGTCGAGCACCAATAGTGGTAGACAGATCAAGACAAAACTGAAAGATGATGCTGGTTTGCTAGACTTGCTCCATGAGCAGAGTCAAGAGATGGTTGTGTATGTTGTTTAGAGAGGCTGCAGCAGCTCAAGGGTCATCCCTGACACCGAGCCTAAGTACAGAGAACCGGTCAGAGAGGAGGTTTGTGATGATACGCAACACTATGAGGCTCCAGAGCACGATTTTGACGATGATGCATTCCCGCATGAAGGAGGAGAAGAAAAAGAAGAAATTCCTACTACAGATGAAGAAGCGGAGGAGAATGTGAGAACGGACTTGCTCGAATCAGTGTTCACAGAGTTCACGGGATGGATTCGTTCTACAGGGGGTACGGGACGATTGATAGGCATGACCGGAGGAGCATCATCGTCGAACACTAGGGCTGAGGATGTATCTGAGAAGGGTGGGAGAAATTGGCTTGTTCCACTTGCGAATATTGACGTTGCAGGCCCACTGAGTTGGGACGAGCCTTCAGCAGCCAATACGGATGAACTTCAGAAGGGTGCGGTTTTCCGCACCAAGGATGATTTGGCCCTGGCCGTGGGACTGTATCACATGCAGAATAGAGTGGAGTATGCCGTGTATCGATCGAACAAGACACGGCTGGTCTACATGTGCAAGCATGGCAGGGAGTGCCCGTTCAAGCTGTGTGCCGTTGTGGATGGAGTTGTTTGGAGAATCTACAAGTTTGACGGCACTCACACTTGCCACATGGATATGAGTCGAGTTGCCCCACGACAGGTACTTGCACGGGTGGTTGCAAAGTATTTTACACGTAAACTGGTCGATGAGGGGGTTGTTCTGAAGCCCAAAGAGATGGTCTCCGAGCTTCTACGTGAGTACGGGATCCAGATTGATTACAGTTTCGCTCTGCGCTCGAGGAACATTGCAATTGAGATGATCTATGGGGACTTTGATAAGTCCTATGCGCAATTGCCCGAATTTCTACACACGTTGCAGCTACGCAATTCCGGGACATTGTACGAGTTTCAGACGAACACCGTACATGAGCTGAAGTATACATTTTTGTCACTCGGACCGTGTATCAGTGTCTTTCATGCGGGTGCAAGACCAGTGGTCGTGATTGATGGGACACACTTGAAGGGGAAGAACAAGGGGATTTTGTTTGTTGTTGTGACGAAGGACGACAATGAACAGGTGTTACCTATTGCAGTTGGTATCGGTCCGATCGATAATGATGACACTTGGATCTGGTTCCTGAATCGATTGCATATCACTTTGGGCGAGATAGAAGACCTCCTGATCGTGTCCGACCAGCACAAGAGCATTAAGAATGCTGTCGCGGCTGTTTTTCCAAGAGCGACACACGGATTGTGCTATTATCATTTACAAACCAAGATGGCAAAGCGCGGGTCCAATGTCATTGGGTTGTTCAAGGAGGCTGCATATGCATATCGGACAGATGTATTCCAGAGGCACTTGTCAGCATTGGAAATGCTAAGTAGACCAGCATACGAGAAGCTTTGTAATATTGGTCCGCAGCATTGGTCCCGATCGCAATGTCCCATACGGCGTTTCGGATTCATGACATCTAATGCGGTTGAGTTACTCAATGCCCATCTACTGTGGGCTAGGAGACTGCCTATTTGCTCAATGCTTGAGTCGTTCAGGAAAATTGTGGAAGAGTGGTTTGTTGAGCGTCGGGCTGCAGCGCAGACATGGGATCACGTGTTGACACAGCCCACTGTGGACAAGTTATCCAAGAATGTCGAGCAAGGACGATGTTTTTCCGTTCGATGCACGACCTTAGCACACCTGTGGAAAGTAGAGGTGGGAATGAAGTCTTTTATGGTCGATCTTCATCATCGGACCTGTGATTGTCATGAGTTTGAGTTAGATTTGATCTCGTGTAGCCACGTTGCAGCAGCAATCAGGTACATACTTGTTTAAATTTTTTAACACTATCATTGTTGTGAGTAATCATGTTTTTTAACTATAATTCGTGTTCACACGTAGATTCTCCGGTGGAAACATATACGAGTTTGTGGATAGATGCTACAAGACGGAGATAATTGCCAGTATGTACGACTCAGTCATCATGGGCTTACCCAGTCCAGAAGATTGGATTGTCCTGCCTGACAGTTGTCCACTTGTGCGCGCTCCTGTGATAACAAAACAGGCCGGTCGTCCTCGAATGTCTAGAGCTCGGGGGGTGCTGAGGCGTCATCCAGTCAGCGAAGGCAGATCTGCACTAGATGTCATGTCCCGGGCCATAACAGACGTGTATGCACAGCCCCGGTGCCCATTTTCGGTGTGGACTTAAATGCACCTCTAGAGAGCGCGCCACCGGAGTCTGCACGTAGAAGAGCATCTAAGAAGTGTGGTATTTGTGGTGAGACGTCTCATACCTATCCCAGGTGTCTGAGTAGACAGACGGAGGACCTAGATTGATCATGTCAACATTATTGTCGTTGGCTTGCAGTGATAATATGGTTTATCTCGACTTTGGTTGTATTTGTTTAAAATGATAATGATGTCTACTTTGGTTTTATTTGTTTAAAAATCATGTAGTCAACAAACATATTTGAATAAAATGAACGAGCAATGTCAAATGCAATACATATATAACATCATAAGTCACTCTAGACGGCCATAGCTAAGTGAGAAGATCCTCTTTGCTACAGAAAGCCGATATCTCTGAATATCATATGTACCGACATCAAGACCAGGAGTGCCAAACAACAAACGATCCACATACATCATAGCATAAACACCACAACTAATGCTGTCGAACTGCGCAAACTGCTCTTGGATAATCTTGTCCAGTGTCATGGCTAAGAGATGTGTATCTGGCCTATGCCGACCTCTCCAAAAACCAGTGCTCCACATGACGCGTGGCAGTAGACGTAGGAGCGGTAGCAGCTCTCGATCACGCCTTTGATCCAGCTCTCTATTCTCCGGGAGATGCATCTGGAACAATAACGAGTCATACAACTCGACCCTCCACGCCTCGAAACAGATACGTACAGTGACCCAGTGAGCATTTCCAACATTGCATATCATGATCGCCTACATAAATGATAATGATTAACGGATGAATATAAAAAAATCATCATAAATAGTATGATAAGTGTACTTGAAAGATCACTTACATAAGCTGCTCTCGTCCACGGGACCTCCTAGACGCCACCCTTGCCTCTGATTACTTTCAGTAAGACCTCTGGAGGATCCCAGTGCAGATATCTGTCCTCACCATACTCCTCCTCACAGTGAGGATCTCTTGGATGAAGCTTCTGCCATGCTGACTGTAGCTGAACCTGAAAAAAACACATGAACAAATCAAGCTTCGACACAAAGAGATAATGAAATACAAAAAAAGAAAAGAATGTATCTTGAACTTACAAAAAAATATGGAGAGCAAATCACAACATCGCTCATGTGCCTTCTGAAAAGTCGTCGCTTCACCTCAAGCAAGAAATGTGCAACCATCTCATAATCAATGAGCTCATTAACATCCTCCATATGCTCAAAAAATGCCTGCCAGAGTATGCCACCGGTGGGAATAACCTGGATATTCACCCCATGACCCTTCCTCCTGAATTCCGTGTATCCAAACTCTACCCTACGCGCTTCATCCGCCTCCAGTATGTCAAATACCATCGAATGCGTGGCAGACGAGGGGCCAACAGATGACGGCTGGGTAGACGACGGGCCTGAAGATGACTGCGCGTCTGACGAAGGGCGCAAAGAAGATCGACCTGCAGATGATCTGCCTCTGGCTTTCCCCCCTCTCATACGGGGGGACATATGAGGCGCTGTGGGGCCCCTGGGTGGTGTGGGATCTCTGAGAGGTGGTGTGGGGTCTCTATGAGGTAGTGTGGGGTCTCTAGGAGGTGTGGGACCCCTGGGAGGTGGTGTGGGGTCTCTGGGCACCGGTGTGGGCCCTCTGGGTGGTGTAGGTGACCTGCGTAGCTGACCCATAACAAGGTCTTCCAACCGCCCCATCCGATCAGATAAGCCTTCAATCATCCCTCTGATACTGTTCTCCATCTGTCTGAAATTATTCTCCATCTGACCCATAATGCGGGCTTCTGAGGCAGCAACGACGTCGATAACACGATCGAACCAACCAGGACGTGGACCGGGCTCTCCACGGCACCCCTCATGGCTCCTCCTCGGGCGCTTACTGTCTGTCGGTCGAGGAGGGCTCTCACTGCGGTCCGGTCCCTGCTCTGAGGGTCCAGATCCCTCATCTGGCTCGTCTATCAAACGGTGCGTCGTCTATGGAGCCTGCTGCTGTGCAGTATGGGCACTCCTACGATGTGGTGCTGGGTTGATGATAAGTCCATTTATTTTGTGTTTTTATGGACATTTTATTCGATATAAATGTCCTTTTTAGTCTATTTTGAGTCGAAAAGAACCAGGTTGAGGTCAAAGGGCATTACGGAGGTTGAGTCTGGCGAAAAGGGCATTTTATGCTAAATTATTCAAGTTTATCTCGTCACCATAAACCGTATTCAGAGGCAATGGGGACTTCTTCAGCATTCATCATACATTCGGGAAGCATTCATCAGAAAGGGATAAAGCTGACCAGATGATGTCGTGCCCACACTACTGGCACAGACTCAACCACAGGCCAGAATGGGCATATGCATGAATTTCGGGATTCTGTTGGAAGCTAGAGGTGTGAAGAATGGATGCATATCCGAATAAGAGTTGGTGATAAGCTGGACTCCTAAGAGGCATGGCAACTAAGAGATAGATGAGATAAGGACTGCTGGAGGCTTGGAGATGAGTGATAAAGTCAATCCCTAAAAAATAGGGATTTGGTCAACAAACTGGATAAGGCTTATCCAGACAGATCAGGATGGGGCACGCCGGATCTGGAAGCCAGTGAAGACCCCAGTTTGTTGGGGAAACTTAAACTCGAAAATGTAACTATTTAAGCTAGTTTTATTTTCTGGAAATGGAGCTTTCGGAAGTCAGAAACATTGCTACAATTTTACTTTTCTGCATTTCATTTTTGTACACTGCTTAGGCAGCCACAAACAACCCAATAGGCTTTAAGCCATTGGGACTTAGGATTATGTTTATGTTTCTCATCGTTGGAGTTGAGATTTTTGCCTAATAAATTCGTAAGTTTTCATTTATTTTATGTCTTTAATTTCTGCAATTTTAATTATGTCTAGCCTGCTTGGCTAGATCTTTATTTTTGGTGTTTGAACAATGAAAATGGTTTAAGTACAAATCTGGACTCGTGAGGCCGAAATGGGCATAGTAATGCATGATAAGTTTCTGTCGATTCTTGAGCCTTGTTCCACGTGAGTGTGTGTCTGAAGTGCCCAATGTGGCTGATCACTCGTTAGGTAAAGAGGGCACACCACTATTAATTGAATTGGCGAATCGTGACTGTGTGTTGATTCATATAGTAATAAGGGAATCGACGGGGTGTTGTGGGCACAAGAGGAATCAGTTGAACACAACAGATCTGGGTCCGTCTAGGGGCACACTGCTGCTTGCTTGCTTACATCTCTTAGAGGAATCGGGAGGTGGGTAACTGGTTAGGGGTTTAATAGAAGAGGAATCACTTTTAAACCTAAAATGAAAAGATGGATGAGGAGACCATGAGAGGAATCCGGTCACCATAACTAGATGACCTATCATGTATGAAAATCAGTGTGCCCATGATCGAGCAGTTTTACACTTAAACCAAATTCAAGTTCAAATGCCAGAACCTTTTGTTATTTGATATTGTCTTCAGTTTCCTTTTTCAGATTTACTTTCAGTACAGTGACAACACAAAACCCCCCCTTTTTGATTGGTGACTCGAAGGTGGAATCACATCAGCTCTCTGTGGGATCGACCCGTACTCACAAGCTAGCTACGCTCGCTGTGGGCACAGGAGCAATACAAATTTATTTTGAGCGCGAAACGACCGCGCGTCAGTTGACAACGTCAGAGATCCCCTTGCATGTCCCCAGGACCACACGACGGGCAACCCCAGTCAGCAACTTCTTCTTGGAGACCTTTCGAGGTACCACGTACCTCACACCCAACAAACTATCTCCGTCCAAGCTCTAAACATATGGGGTCAGGAGCTCCGCTGTTGATGGCACCATCAGCTGGACATCCATCTGCACCAATAACGAACACCATGTTAACATTAATCAATATTACTTCAATTTAATAATTAAAATTATTTATATAAAAAAAGGTTATCTGTCTATCAAAAAATCTGGAGAAGTCGATGCTCGGGGCTATGAATGACCACCTCAATAAGCGAGGTGTGGTCATCTGACCTCCAGGGACGCCCAAATGACAGACAATCTCGGGGAAAACCTCACAGGCCCATGCCTGTTTTAAAACATAGAATATCATGTAAGTATAATATCAAATCACTAAAACATAAATTTTTCATGATAAATTCGACTAATTACCTGAAATGCCCAAACAGGTCTATACCAATGATACGCTCCGTCCCCCTGTGGGCCCATATCCCGTCGAGCTCTAGGGAGAATGCTGACAAAGTGCATCGGGATCTGAAATGTGTATCCTCCCATGGAAAAGAATTCCACGCATCAGCATCCTCCACTAGGGCCCACACCCAGTCATCGATCGTACGTCCAGGGTCCTGGCAAAATAACATCCGGTACACGATCAGGATGTTGGCAATCTTCACGTAATCTGAAGGGTGATTGGCTAGACACATCGCCGTGAACTTCTCATACATCTGTGCAATTGTCGTCTTCTTCCCTTCAAATAGCCGGTGATAGATGCCCCTGGCCAGAATCACATGAGCCGCATTCGGATCGAAACTGGACGGCCCGAACCGCAAGCCCGACACCAGTGCGAACTCTGAGGGCCCAAAGTGTAGTGTCGTGCCACTCACATGGAACCGACACTCTCTACCCTCGTGTGCAGGATCCTGGACACGCACTTCGCGACAAATCAATGCATGCAGCGCCTTCCGGGCTATGTTACCCCCTCTAAAGTCCACGAAGTGTCCTAAGCATCTGAATCTGAACGTCTGGATCGTATCCTCACCGCCGAAATGCTGTAACACCTCCCTAATCTTGTCTACTAACTCCATCTTCACGTACATATTCACAGTCGGCTTGAACCTCTGGAGGGGGCGTCTAATCCACTCGATCTAAATTTCACAATAGAAAATTAGACTGTTATTAAATTATTAATTATATTAATTGTTTTTGCTATTTTTATTTTTTACTAATATTATTAATTAGCAAATATTATTGTTATTATTTAATTTAAAAAAGTATTATTATTTATATTAATTGTTTTTTATATTTTTATTTTTTACTATTATGATTACTTACACGAATATTATTATTATTATTATTATTATAAAAAGTATTATTGTTTATATTAGATGTTTTTGTTATTTTTATTTTTCACTAATAGTATTAATTAGACTAATATTACTATTTTATCAATAACAAAAGTTTTAACTTTAACATATCAAAATTTAAATTTAGCATAAGGATAATTAGATTTTAAAATTAAATTATAATTAAATAAGGTATAAGGATTAAGGTTATCATTAATGATTACTTCTAATTAATTAAATTAAGGTTATCATTAATGATTACTTCTAATTAATTTAAATTTATTATTATTATTATTATTATAATTATTAATTATATTAATTTTTTTCCTATTTATATTTTTTACTAATATTATTAATTAGCAAATATTATTGTTATTATTAGATTATTATTATTATTATTAAATTATTGTTGTGGTTATTATTATTATTATTATTATTATTATTATTATTATTAAATTAGACATAACGATAAATTAAACAAGGGCCCTAACGATTTAAGCATAAAAATTTAATAAAATGATTTAACAATAACAATTTATTAACATAGGCATAACGATTTAATAAAATAGGCATAACGATTTCATAAAACGATTTAATAAAATCGGCATAACGATTTTATAAAACGATTTAACTTAATGCATAATGATTAACTATAGATTAAGGCATAACGAAAATAGGCATAACTATAA
This sequence comes from Perilla frutescens, assembly GCA_026008535.1. Classification (NCBI taxonomy): domain Eukaryota; kingdom Viridiplantae; phylum Streptophyta; class Magnoliopsida; order Lamiales; family Lamiaceae; genus Perilla; species Perilla frutescens. Next base: position 42,419,292 of record BRKX01000010.1, on the reverse strand, counting down.
CGAAAATTTATATTTAACATAACCATAAAATTTCAATTTAACATAACCATAAAATTAACGAAAATTAAAGCTTCAGCATAACGAAAATAAAAATTTAACATTAACGAAAATCTAATAACAATAACAAAATTTAAATTTCACATAACAATAACATTCACGAAAGTTTAAATTTTAGCATAACGATAATAAAAAATTAGCATTAACGAAAATATAATTTTACTAATAACGAAAGTTTTAACTTTAACATATCGAAATTTAAATTTAGCAATAACGATAATTAGATTTTAACAATAACGAAATTTAAATTTCACATAACGATAACATTAACGAAAATTAAAAGCATAACGATAACATTAACGAAATGATAAACTAACTATCGTTAGTTATGAACATAAACTAACTATCGTTATGACATAAACTAACTATCGTTATGGCATATAAATTCACGTCTTCAACCAAGATATCGTTATGACATATAAATTCACTTTCGTTATGGCATAAACTAACTATCGTTATGGCATAAACTAACTATCGTCTTTTCGTTATGGCATAAACTAACTATCGTTTATATTTATGTAAATCGTTATGCATTTATTTAAAAAATTTGAACATTAATCTGTCTAACCTCTGCCGATTCAGACGTTGGGCGTAAATCTGGACGTGCTTCCACCATCGTCTTCAAGTCGAGGCAAGTCCGCGGCCGTTTTGTTTCGTCGAGGTGAGTCCGGCGATGGTTTTTTTTTTTTTTAAACAGAACTTGTGAGTAGAGAGGAGATGTTTGATAGAGAGAGTAGAGAGGGTAATTACAAGCCATTGAATACCGAGTAGAGAGAGTAGTTAGAAGGCATTGAAGTCGGTTTTTTTTCAAACTCACATTGAATTCGGATACAAGAGAAGAGATTTTGTTCAAAAGAAATCTATTTTGCATAGAAAGTACAAATCTTGTCAGATACTTTTCAGAAGAATATTCTGATTTTAAATTTTGATAAAATTAGATTTTCATTATAGTGACAACTTTCGTTATAGATAAATTAGCTTTTCGTTATAGCTAAATTTAAATATCGTTATAGTTAAAACTTTATTGATGAAATTAGATTTTCGTTATGTGTTAAACTTTTATTTTCGTTATGTTGAAATTTATTTTTCGTTATGTTCAAATTTATTTTTCGTTATTATAAATTGTCTATATTATAAAACTTTCGTTATGAGAATTAGATTGTCTATAATTGTCTATATTATAAAGTTTCGTTATTATAAATTGTCTATAATTGTCTATATTATAAAACTTTCGTTATTGATGAAATTAGATTTCCGTTATGTGTTAAATTTTTATTTTCGTTATGTTGAAATTTATTTTTCGTTATGTTCATATTTATTTTTCGTTATTATAAGTTGTCTATATTATAAAACTTTCGTTATGAGAATTAGATAGTCTATAATTGTCTATATTATAAAGTTTCGTTATTATAAATTGTCTATAATTGTCTATATTATAAAACTTTCGTTATTGATGAAATTAGATTTTCGTTATGTGTTAAATTTTTATATTCGCTATGTTGAAAGGGGTGGTTACAAAATTTAATACCGACATTTCGAAGAATTAATACCACAGCTTTGTTTTTCTTTTCGAACTAACATTGAGTTTGGATAGACGAGAGAGGGAGAGATTTTATCCGATTTTATTCCATGCAAATCTTTTGTTTTTTCTGCATGAAAAGTACAAATATGTAAGATGCTTTTTCAGAAAAGTAAGGGAATATTCAGTTTTTTTGGTCAAAGATTTTAAACATAGTACAAATTGCCCATATAACTCCTACCCCTTTAAAACTTGTCCAACTATACCGATTTTAGCATTTTTTTGTCTAGATAAAAATTTCTCCCTATTTTTTATATATGTATTTATATATTGATGAAGTCGTATTCAGGATGCCCGTTGTGGGCTTGCTTTTTGCAGCTTTGAAAATTAAGGCTCACCTGGATACCATTGCAAGAGGATATGGTGGAATTTTTTTTCAAAGTTAACAGTGTGCAGATGGGGTCGTCCTTGGTACTTCGGTAGCCCATGGCAAAATGAAGAAAGAGGACCCTAATTTTTATCATTTTAACAAGTATTTTAAATTTTCTTCCACTATTGTCTAAATTATCCTAAGTTTTAAAAAAAATACAATCAACACCTATAAGTATACAAGAAAAAATATTGAATAATAGAACACCAACCATAAATTCAATTCAATTAATGGCCATGGAGAGTTGTTTGCTAAGCTTGGGTATGTAACTATTTTTTGGGGGGCGGGTCCCATGGGCGGCGGCCCACCGAAGCAACCCTCCCGGCCGGCCCTGTGTGCAGATGGAGTTGGTTTGATTCTTAATTGGGCTTTGTATGCATGAATTTAAAGATTTTGCAATTATTCGAAATTAGTATTTTTCTATTGCGATGCACAAATTCATTTGAAAATATAATAATGAGAGTTTTTAGAAAAATGGATAAAGTTCAGATATTATTTGACATTTTTTAATTAAATTCAAATATTTTTTAAAAAAATGGTTAAAATTCGAGACATAAGTATATATTTGGCATTTTGAAAATACTAGGTGAGGATAAGTATGATGCACGTGTTTTTTTAGATAAATCAATATAAATCTTATAATTTTTAAATGTTAAATATTCTACATAGTTCTAACCATAATAAAATTAATTGACGAAGAATGAAAGTATTAAATGTAACATAGAAAAGAGACAATTCATATTATAGAGATAACAATTACTACTTATAATAATTCATAAATAAATATTATTGATGAAAAAGTAAAATTTGAAATAAATAATCACAATGTTAATACGTTTGAATGATTTTAAATGAGAGTATATATTGATTTTTTTTTCCTTGTTTGATCTAGATAAGTGGAGAAGCTTTATTTTTCATTTTTTTGGTTTTAGAGATAAATTTTTTCAACGTTTGTTTGTCGTCGCTTGTTATATTAATGCATTTTTGAAGCTTTTTTTTGTAAGTTTTCTTTTTCTCTTTTGTTGCACTTCAATAGGCTACGATTCTGTTATCGATTCTTTTTTTTTCCTTCATTTGCAGCTTGCTTGGTTTTTTTATTGCTTTATTTTTGTCTTCACCTTGATTTGACTTAGGCTTTCAACTAATACAATTTGTTTATTTTGGATTGAACTGGCTACGATGCTCAAATTTCCTCTTTCATCGATCGATTTTTACATCCTCGAGTTTGTGTTAGAACACAATTACAGCTTCTGGAATTGTTACAATCTGAAGTACAGGAGAAGAACATAGAGTAGAACTAGATACAATTAAATGTATTGAAATAAATTAAACAAACTAGAACGCAGCAGATTCCGGCAAGCTGAGTCGAGGGGATCTCTCTCCGCAAGACAAGTACTCCCCGGCTAGTCAAGGCCGGCCCTGACAATTCGGAGGCCCAGGGCGAAATGAAAAAAGAGGGCCCCGATAACATTTTTTTTCACAAGCATCTTGAAATTTTTTCCATTTTATTCCAATCATCCTAACTCCTAAGTCTTGAAAAAGTACAATCAACATTTACAAAATCTCATTTGTAAATTTTGTAAGTGAAAAAGAACATTTTCATTAATTAAATAATCGGGAAAGAAAAATTGAGGAATAAAAGCTCTAAATATAACAATTGAGTATTTTTTTCTTTATATAGCTTTGATAAAATTTAAAACTTAAGTCTTTAAAGGTGCATTTCTCATACGGGATTTTTGTATAGATCACAAATAGTTGATTAATAGTCTAATTATAAAATTGAGATTAATCCAACACAAAATCTCAATAAATATATTATCACACTAAACTTACATAGAAAAAAAAAGTTACAGAACTAATCACTAAAGAACATATGAGATTTCAAAATCGAGAAACTAGAATCTAAAAGAGACAACATTTTCAACTTTATACATATTTATTTTTTAAAAAAATTACCTAATTATATATATATATATATATATATATATATATATATATATATATACATAATACATACATACATACATATAAATTGGGGGGGCCCATAAAAGTGGGTACCCTGGGCGGTGGCCCACCTGACCTACCCCCAGGACCGGCCCTACGGCTAGTGCTCATGGTTAGGCATGTTGTCTCTCAAAGATGAAACGGCTTTCGTCCTTCCAACAATAGCACCGCAATTCCGGCAAGGCTCCGGCAAACTAGCTAATGTTGAGGACTCGGAGCAGAGACACAAATGGAATGTTTATGCAGTGCAAGATGATATGCAGAATGTAGCAACCTTAGCATGCTGGAATGTCCTATTTATAGGCACACTTCCACTAAGGGGACAACTAGGGTTTGGGGCATTCAAACCCAGGTGGTGTAATTATGTAACTGGACATAGTAGTTACAAAATTCAAATTGGACGTGCACCATCAAGTGCAACGGTTACACTCCAGCCACTAACTCCATGTGGGAGTTACACAATTCAAGTCACTTAACTCCACCAGCTCCAGGTGGGAGTTACATGATTCAAATTCCACTAAGGGGACAACTAGGGTTTGGGGCATTCAAACCCAGGTGGTGTAATTATGTAACTGGACATAGTAGTTACAAAATTCAAATTGGACATGCACCATCAAGTGCAACGGTTACACTCCAGCCACTAACTCCATGTGGGAGTTACACAATTCAAGTCACTTAACTCCACCAGCTCCAGGTGGGAGTTACATGATTCAAATTGGACGTGCACCATCAAGTGCACTCCCGACCCGCGGATCGAGCGTCCGACCCGCTCCACAATCCATCTGTTTCTGAACCATAAAACCGTAACGGCTAGGCCCCGAAAGCTCACGTACGCCCAAAGTCCACCTAAATTTTAATTGCCAAGATCCAAGTCTAAGCATTGGCACGGGCACGAGCACGGGCGGGCGCGCGCATGTGGACTCATGGCCCACATCCTTGTGCACTCAGATATTACACTTATGTGTTAATACACTTAAATACACCTCTTAACTAAGTTAAGAAATCAATGTGGGATAATTAAATGTGCTTTAAACATATTTTCCCACACACCATAAATGGCCAATCGTGTGATCGATTTCAACCATTTATTTCTCACTCACCGAAAATCGAATTTGAGAAAATAAAAATACTACGATTATCTACTACAAACATAAATTAATCGTACGCTATTTAATTCTTCCAAAATTAAATAATCCGGTCATCAAAAATCGGATAAAATGAGTCACGGCTCAATTTATTACATCCAATTTTCCAACAGTTTGGTCATAAAGCATACTTTGGTTGATGCTTGTAAGTTTAGGTCTTTATAGTATGGAGAGTCATTTTTCCCTATGGAAATAAAATTGTAATTAAAATTTGTAACTGTTAAAATTTACATTTTGCTTCTTAATGTAGTAATTGGTTTAGAAATTTATTTTATAATAATAATTACCTCACTAATTGATTGAAGATACTCGTGTATAAAGCATCCTATATACATTGTTGCAACATCTTTGAACATTGTAATGTGTGCATTGTAATCCCCTTGCACACATTTAGGGTGATTTTGTACCCGTAATTGTACAAAATAATAGTTAGACATGTATCTTATAAAAAAAATATTGTGTATTTTTAAAATTACCTTGATTTAATCTCAACGATTTCCTCATTGCAACTTCTGCATATTGAAATTTCGTCATTCTTTGAACACGATGTTTTGCACTTTTTGAAGGAATCATACCATATAGACGTTTTATCTTGAACCCTAACTATCAAAAATTCCCATAAAATAATATGAAGCATCATATAATATTAAAAGAATAACTAATATAATAATCAAAAGTGTAATTATTAATCACGAAATGAAAGAAAAATGGAAATGATTGGATATAAAATGATAATAACCGAAATGAAAATATGTCATCCCACTACTCTAGATTGTTAATTATATACTTTTATGTAATCTTACTTTAGTTTAAATCATTTATTATTATTATTATTATTATTATTATTATTATTATTAAACTAACTAACAATTGAAATAATATCTAATTAAAAACTAAAATATAAATTAAAATTATTACCAATATTCCTATCAATATATAACATATCCAATCATACGTGAGAGTAATTTTGAGTTCACTAACATCTATATAACTTCATAGAGTAAAAAATTTTATGATTCTCTTATTAATCAATTTTATCTACTTAAGTAATTTTTAACCACAATAGTTAAAACTGATGGAAAAAATCAGTCGAAACCAGTAGATCAATATTCCATTTTAAAAATTCAAGTTTAAGTAATCCGATTGGTTAAGAACAACTATAATAATAATAATAATTGGACTTAGAATTTTAACATCTAACCTATCATCTATTGTTTTTATCAGGTCATGTTGGAATGTAAAATATCTTTCAAGACCTCAAGCAAAAAAACTAAACGGGTAAAGTATTGTCCCGGTGTTTAATTAGGTCAAATTAAATTTTTAACAAAAATTGAATTAATTCTGGCAACTATTTACCATACAAAGAATTAAGACAATTATTCACAACTTAATATAATGGCACCTCAGGTATATAAATAAATAAATAAATAAATAAATATTTTACCTTGGATAATTTATGTTGATTTTTCATGAATTGTTGCATAGTTACTTCTTTGTATTTGTCATTTTTTGAATCATTTGGATCATAAATATTTGAGGATGAACTGCGTATAATATAAGTTTAACATGAGTAAATTGATCAATAATATTATTATTTTAAAAAATAAATAATATATATATATATATATAATTTGTCATTCGTCCTGTGCATTATTTGTTGAGTCTCTTCTATCTCTTCACATTGTAATTTGATTTGTAATACGGAACTCATTGTAATTAATTTGGATCTGTAAATCACCTAACATAAAAAATTAGTTAGAAAGGTAAACAAAAATTATTTTTGTCATAAAATAAATGCATAATATATATATATATATTATATTGTTTACCTAAGTATTTTTTGCGGTAACATTTGTAATGGTAATATTAATTGAATTTTGTTTAACCATTTGCCGCAGTTAATGTCCTTCATTTTTCGCCATGTCTTTCCAAAGTCATATTCCCATAAGTTATTTTTTGTATAAATAGAAAATGAAAATAATTAATTAAATAATAAAATAGTGATAATGTGAAAATGAATTTAAATATAATGATAAATGTCTTACTCTTTGTTCATAATAGTAATATCTCTTAAATCATTCAAAGTTCCATTTTTGCTTACAACCACTTTACTTTATTCAACCTTCACCAAACTCCATATATATCAGCACAATATATGTGTAGAACTCACATTAGTTGTATCATATAAAAATAATATCATATTTTAAAAATATAATTAACTGAATGTAGTAATATGGAGAAGATTAGGTATTAGACTTTTTACCAAATTCTTGTGTTCAATTGATTTTTGTTTCTATATCGTTGAATGATTCTTTTGTAACAGTTTTCTTATTGGGTATCAATTATTTCTCAGGATGTATAAACGAATACCTCATATTAATCATATCAACATGTGCATTAGAGATTATCTAGATTTTATTCACCTCTAATTTACCTACAAAGGAATTGATTTTGTTTCTTGAATATCGTAACTCTAATTTAAACATCCTGTAAATATTACAAACTGACAGTTGTGTATTTTACACGACTTTTGGTTATGAATTGATGATGTTTAAGTTGATAAATTGTGTGATTTTCATAACTTTTGTGTTCATTATGTTATCATTTGGGGTTTTTTATATATTTGTGAGTTTTGCAGTAATAGTGGTGAATTTGATAATTATTTGGTGCAAAATGATTGAGTATGTATTTAGAGAGCTAAAGGAGGGACCAATTATGCCTTTGGATTAGATTCAAAGAGCAAAGCCCATGAGAATTGATGAAAATAATTCAACATGATCCAAATGGGTGATTGAAGAGTTTAGGAAGATGGAGAATCAAGTTAGAAGCATTGTACAAATTGAATTGACTCAATTAGATGAGAAACAAGTGAGAACGGGTCGTGTTAGGGAAGCCTGCACACGCTCGGTCGACCCAACCCACCAATCGACCCAGTTCTTCAAAAAAATACACATGGTCAGGTCGACCCACCGGTCGACCCAAACAGACCCAATTCAGGATTTTCGAGGCTTTTCTCCACTTTGGACTACATTTTAACCCTAGAGTTCTCTCCAACACTATAAATACTCCGTCTACTCATTAGAAAAGAGGCGTACAAAAGAGAATACAAAGAGATACAAATTCATATACAAGTATACAATTATGGAGGCATAATAGAGGCTTTGGAGAAGTGGAGGTTTTGGCTACGTCAAGATTGAAGACTCTGGGTTCTTTATTGTTGAACATTATGTTGTTTACTATGTTCATGTTCTATGCATTTTATTTACTTATGTCTAGGTAATTATTTTATTGGATTCTTTGGTTTGTAAGTACATTGGATTTCATAGTTTAATTTATTGATATATATTTTCCAGTTATCATTGTGTATTTGGTTTCCTAATTTGAATTTCTCAAGTATATGTTGACTACAACAGCATATATATGCAAGTTAATTAATTGGAAGATTCTAACAGTGACTGATAATTAATGGGATAAAATAGGTTAATCATTTTATGTGATGCTTGGAAGGACCGACCAAGTGAACAAGTGTTGCATGGAAATTTAAGTCCAAAGTACTTGATTGTGAGTAATGACGTGTGTGAAGAACCGACCATAGTGAAATACATGTTCATTATTTTTATGTTATGATATGTTCGTGAGAACAGTCTGATAACAGTTAAGTAATTTTCCACCATCGATAAATTAAATAAGGTTAAGTAGTCAATAAATCTATCCTAAAAGCCAGTATATGAATTCTCCTCTAGAATCCATTGTTATAATTAAGCATTTTATTTAAGTTAACTATTTTTATGTTCTTGAAGTATTTATTTACATGTTCTCTCATTTATTATTTCAATATCCAGATATTAATGAGGTGTCTATGTTTTAGTGCTCACATTGTTATTTGTTGTCACAATCCATGTGGATACGATACGCTTACTGTAACGCCCCAGTCCCACTAGGACCAAAACGTCACCAAAACATACATACATGCTTACGTGATAAATAACTTTTAAAAGTAAGATTTAACTTTATAAATAATTTGTAAATGTGCAGCACCTCAACTTAAAAATGTTCAAACCATGCACTCAGACGTTCTCAAAGCCAACTTTGAACAAGGATTTTAAAATCACTAACACACACAAAACCAAATTATGACCTGGCAATATACATAGCCAATCAGGACACACATTTAAAAGTTCAACGGTCAACCCTTCTATACATTCAAATATTTGTATATACAGTCAAAAACTGACCATTGAGGTCAATAACTTTCAAACTTAAAAATTTTATAAGGTATTGGTAGAAGCAGTTAATATTTAAATACCGACAAGAGTTTAAAGATGGTTTTAGCAAAAGCCACATAAAGGTCAACCGTATAACCCAGTCCAACAGCTCGTCATCAACCAGTTCGATCTCCAGGACCTGAAAACATTTGAAAATATTTGGGTTGAGTGCCAGAAAACACTCAGTGGGCATTATTATTCGTCCAAGTCATTCTTTCATACATAAATCATGGAAAATAACCATGAAGATACTTTATAACAAAGTTTACTCTTCTTCATTGGATGAGAGACCCTATGTGATCACATGAATACTTTACGGTTACTTATCTAGACATTTAGTCACAAAGTAAATCGTCTATGCTTATAAGTCGGAATTCCTCTGTGCATGAAGTCTCATAACATCCAATCATTGCGTAAACAATGTTATTAAAACATTTAACATGCTTTTCATGGAAGAATTTAAAAAAAATAGTTGTGAGTTATAGAAAAACCCACCTGGATGATCTCAATAAACAATGTAATTTATGCGTGAGATGCTACTATGCTTTCAGCTCATCTCGAACTATAAAATTGAAATTCTAACTTAAAATCATCAAATAGGTCAATAAAGATAATAACTCAATTCCTAAATAACTTAAATAGGAATTTCCTATGTCTTGAGATCATTTAGAATTGAAATGGAGTCAAATGGCGAATAATGTGCATTTGACGAAATAGATCAACTTAGTGACCTTGATTGAGAAATTATTCGACATTCGAGATCAAAATGAATGGATAAATATGAATAGAATTGAATTCAATGGCTATGAAGTTTGATTTAAAATTTAGGAGGGAATTATAATTTTTAAAATTTCCTTTTGAGAAAATATAACATTTAGAAATTATAGGGCTAAATAACATTTTCTAAAAATGCTAATTTAATAGCCAAGTACTAAATTAGAACTGGAAGAATATAAATTTGGGAGTTGGATTCATTTAATATTTTATGACCAAATCCAAAATTAAATAAATCAAATAACATTGGATTAAAATTAAAGAAGCTAAGCATCAAAAAGTAAAAAGTCACCTTCCTTTTCTTTCTTCTCTCTCTTTTTTTTCTTCCTATTTTTCTTCTTCAATTTTTTTTTTCCGTTTCCTTTTACCCCTTTTTCTTGTTTTTGATTTTGATTATACCATCATCTAAAACTCCCATTATGTATATTTATATACTTATGTGCACCCATTTACACGTGTACTTATGTACACTAATCTACACCAACCATTTCCAATTTACAACAATTGATCGGTGAATTACATCTTTATCGAAATGGACAAATAAAGTTAATTCTTTCATTTATTTTATATTTTCTTTTTTTTTTCCCTCTTATCAACCAATCTTTCTTTCTATACGTATATACTTATATATAAATACAATATAAATAGATAGTGCACATATAACTACACGTGTGCTTCAACTTAACACTAATCTTTTCCCATGACTTCACAAATGGTCAAAATTGATTGATGTTTATTTTAATAATTATCCCAATTGAACCAACAAATTTTTGTCTTCCATTTATTCATTAAAATGACTAGGCCCACTTGAAGATATATGTATAATAGTTAAAGAATTGGTTGGAAGTGGGCTCAAATAAATGGGCCAAATGAGCTTAAAAATAAGTACAATATTGGGGCTTGAATTTATAAAGTTGAGCTTGGTGAAATAAATTGATTTCAAAGTGTTTAATAGAATAAATTCCATTAGAAGGTTAAATGAAACCCGAATTGGATGAACTTGATATCAAAACGATCCCATTAATATCTATTTTTATAATATAATTTCTAATATTTAATTAGAAAACTCAACTAAGATCGAAACTTTTCTTACTATGTCATAAATTTAAAGACTATATTTTTCGGGGTGTTACACTTACTCACTACAGATTACAATTGCACTGTACACTTGCGGTTGTTTTTACTACTCATAAAATAGTGGTCACAAACATGCAATTATTATCAAATTAAAAACAAGTTTTAGTTTGAAATTTAAATTAATATGTTAAGTATGTAAATAATAATGTAATTAAATTTAAATTAATAATTGTGACTTTAATTATCTTAGTATGATATTTATCCCGTAGTCCAGCATGATTAATTTCCAAAACCACCTCTTATCATTATTAATACCACATACTTCATGTTCAATGTGTATAATCTTCTATCTTATTGTAAAGGACCTTTGATTTATTTGTAATGTTCTAATTAATTGTTCTAGATCACTTGACATATTCTGCAACAAAAACAAAAAAAAAAAGTAAAATAAATATTAGAAATAAATTCAACTCATAACTTGGATAGGGACGGTATATTAATGGACAATGGTTAGATTAAAATATGTATTTCATCTCTTGAGCAGTTGATTCAAGTTTGACAGTTGTATCATTTACACAACTTTTGGATATGAATTGATGATATTTATTATGTTAAATTGTGTAATTCATATATCTTATGTGCTTTATCTGTCATCATTTGGAACTTTTGATGTGTTTTTTAATTTTGCAGTGATAATTGTGAATTTATTAAATAATTGAAGCAAAACAGTCAAATATGTACACGAAGAGTTGAAGGAGGATCTAATTAGGCTCTTGTCTTAATTAAATTCTTAATAAAAGTGTATTGGACTAGATTAAATAATCAAAGTATGTGAAAGTCCTAAGCTAGTGCAAAAATGACGTAGGTCGACCTGGAAGTTTTGGTCGACCCAACCCAGTTCAATTTGTGAAAAGAGTGGGCCAACCCGGTCAACAGCACTTGGGTTTCTCCTGTACAAAAATAGCTATCTGGGCCGTGTGAATTTTTTCACTTGACCCGTGTCTTCGAGTCCACAAGAGTGTTTTTTTTTCTCTCCAATTCAGGTTTTAAACCTACATATTTAAAGTCTTCACTTGGTACATGCCCCAAATGATTAAATAGAACTAGGATATCATATCATACACACAAGATATAGGAGAAAAGATGAGAGAAAGACAAGGGCTTGCCATTTACTAATGAGAGGTGTTAAGGTTACTAGAGATTGGGTGCCACATCAGAGACGATAGAGACAACTAGATTCCATTGTATTTACAGTTTTATCTATTGAATTTGTCATGAACACCTATACATACTCACCTATACTCTAGTTTTTATTATTTATTTCATTATGCCTAGCTAAATTCATAGCTAGGTTTTAGGGATTGAATGTTATGGATTTTATCTATATGATTTGAGTAATTTCTTCGTATTATCTCTCGAGACTTTATTTCTATGATTTTACTTTTATCTTGCATGAGTGTCTGATCACCATTTGTGCATGCTAGTCGATTAATTTGATGTACTCACCAGGGAATAATTAATTGATAGAAAGATAGAATTCAAGTTATGTGTGCTTCGATGTACTGACCCAGTGAACAAGTATTGCATGTGGTTCAATAAATCTTTGTATGCTTGATTGAGAGTAATGACATGAGTGAAGAATAGACTGAGTGAAGTGCATGCGCATTATGTCTATGTTATGGCATATGCTTTAATAAGCAGTCCGATAAGTGATTACCCACCATTGATAAATTAAAGACTAAGTCGGGTTGCAAGAATCAATGAATATAGATAGATGAGATAATAATGCAATTTTCCTAAAACCTATGTTTTTCCCATTAATAGTTCAAGTAATTTATTTTGTGTTTTTATTTACTTTTAATTATTTTCCTTCTACCCGTGAATTTAGTGTATGGATATTAATTAGGTGTTTGTGTTTAAGAATATAGGAGTTACAGTCTTTGTGGGATACGATACTCTTGCTCATTACATATTACAATAACACTATGTACTTGTAGTCACTTATTTAATTTGTTAATAAATAGTGTGTCAAAGTTCAAGAACAAGGTGCTTAAAATTAATTTGATCACCAATTAATTGAGTAACAGCAATAAAGATATGTTCAATAATAATGGTGTGAAAGTTATAAACATCAATAGTGTATCACCCCAGTCCTGAAAGACCGTAGAAATGGACGTCACGGGGGTTGAAATTAAGAAGCGGGAAAGAAAGGGGAATAATTTGATTAACAAAGCCTCAACAAAAGACTCAGAATAACCAAACATGCTTTTTAATATATATACTTGTCCGAAACACCAAGATCACGGTTCTTAACGTTTAACAAAAGAGTAGCATAAGTGCGGAAGCTTAATTCCCAACAGAATATTAACAAAAAGAGATAATGGAAAATAAGTAAATAACAAAAGTCCATCTCTCAGCATCGTCATGTCCATGCGCCAGCCTACTAACCTGAAAATGTTTGAAAAGATTTGGACTGAGTACTAATGCACTGAGTGGGGAAGTTTTCACAATTTAAGTTATGCAAATCATTTTCTAAAAGTGATATATCTGTATCCATGCAAGTAGTGAAGCTTATGAGGTTTTAAAGTTGAAAGCAACCTAAGTTCACTAAAATATTTTATCGTGAAGCGCTTATGTAATACCCCGAAAAATTTATTATCTAAATTTAATTAGAATATATATATATATATGTAATAGTTAGAATAAGTGTAATATTCAATCTTCTTGGTATTAAAAAAATATATAAATAGCATATGCTAACCATAAGGATAATTTAGGGAAGAAAACGGACACTTCTAGGTCACATTTTTATGTGATGTGTGCCCATTGAGTGTGTTAGATATACCTTAAAATTATTTCGTATTTAATTTAGAACCTTAGATATGCACTTAATTTGATTAAATAGAATTTATTTACTAAGTATAATAGATTTATTGTGACAAATATATATATTGTATGTATGTATATCGTTTACATATTTATATATAATAATAATAATAATAATAATAATAAAATATATAGTATTACGTGTGTATATATATATATGATTAATATGCGTATATACTTAACATAATAGTATGATTCATAATAAATATATAATAATAAAAAAATAGTTAGATATAGTAGTGGAAGAAATAACGTGGCACACATGCATAAATCTCTATCCATACACATGTAAATTATAATGATGATTTTAGATGCTTATTGTAATAAGGCTAGGGGCGTGTGTGTATATATAGACAAATGATAGAAAATTGGGAGGGTACTGTACTCATATAATATCATTGACCAAGATAGGATGGTAAGAGTTTTTCTTTCTTTTCTATTTAATCCCGAATTCGATTCATTTGATTACAATAAAAATGTTTGGCTATTAACATATATATATATATATATTCATTATGTATATCAATTATTATTATTTTTAGATCATAGAAATATCAAGAAAGATTAGGTTTGAGAATTTATATTTATTTTTTATAATTAAAATTAGATTGTATTCTTACTGATTAATTAGACCTAATAATAAATTGATTTATGTTCTAAAATTATAATTGTTGTAGATAATAGTTATTTATTATGAAAGCAAGAATATTTGATTACGCAACGCATCATAAGGTTAAGCTAATTTTTTTTTAAAAGTTGTTGATTTGTCAATTTAACATTTCTTGATAAATGATTAATATATTACTAGTGCTATTCATTTTATAGATTGTAGGGTGGTCGTGAGTTTAATTTATAATATGTAGGTTGCATAATTTTCTTTACTAGTTCTCTGAATAACATGTAGCCAAATAATTAGTTAATAAATGATTTAGCAAAGGAATTAACTAATTACTGTATCATCTTGAAATCTCAATTTTCAACTGAACGATAATGTTCAAATTAATTAAGTTACACCATTTCTATGATATGCTAAAATTGCAAGTACAATTTATATTTTGGAAATGAGGTGAAATAAATAGGAAAATATAGGATTAATTGATAATGAAGTTTAATCGAAAATTTAAAGGGAGCTTATGGATTGAGTTTTGATAGAGGCATTTAACTAACTAAGCCAAGACTGGTTATTGTAGGACTAGAAGAAGTAACAAAATTTGAGCAGAACAGACCCGAAATTTGAGAGTTTATCTTCTATCCAGGTGGGTTATACTATATCTTTCCAAATTGTATCTTTCGAGTTATTAAACTCTGATTTGCTAAAATTGCATATGTGACTATCTGTGTTAAATATTTACGTGCTACTGTATGTTGTCGGAGTCTTATAAACCAGCGCTGTGTCAATGTGAGTAGCTACAGTATGCATGCATTATTTGTCCTGCCCTACTCCTTGTCGGTGAGACTAAAATGAAACACTTATTGGTTATACTCTTTGGGTATACTATGGCCATACTCAACGTTATGCGCTGGTGATGTAGTTTGGGTTGCGGGCAGTGATGGGTTATACTCTTAAGCACTTCACGATAAAATGTTTTGGTGAACTTAGGTTGCTTCCAACTTTTAAACCTCCTAAGCTTCACTACCTGCATGAACACAGATAGATTACTTTAACAAAATGATTTGCATAACTTGAATTGTAAAAACTTGCCCATTGAGTGCACTAGTACTCAACCCAAATATTTTCAAATATTTTTTAGGTTAGTAGGTTGACGCGTGGATGTGACGATGCTGAGAAATGGGCTTTTGTTGTTTACGTATTTTCCCATTGTTTTTTTGTTAAGTATTCTATTGATAATGAAGTCTCCGCACTTGTAATATCCTTTTTTGAAACACTAACAGCTCTGATTTTGGTGTTATGAATAGGTATATATTATTATACAGCATGTTTGATTATTCTGAGTCTTTTGTTGAGGTTTAGTTAATTAAATTACCCCATTTCTTTCCCGCTTCTTAATTCCCACCCCCATGGCGTCCATTTCCACGGTCTTTCGGGATCGGGGCGCTACAGAGTGGTATCAGAGCAGGCTACAACTCTGCAGACCT
Source organism: Perilla frutescens (assembly GCA_026008535.1). Taxonomy (NCBI): domain Eukaryota; kingdom Viridiplantae; phylum Streptophyta; class Magnoliopsida; order Lamiales; family Lamiaceae; genus Perilla; species Perilla frutescens. The sequence goes on along the minus strand of BRKX01000010.1, from coordinate 42,403,038 downwards.
GTTGGGTCATCTTTCATTTGTGAGTCGTAAATTCTTGTGTGATATTATATAAGCCCTCAGCTCATCACTCACGCAACAGCCTAAAGGTACGCATGCTTTTATGCGGATATTAATTTTAAAAGTTACATTAATGTTGAATGTTATGTTTCTTTGGAAATGAAAGAGTAGGATTCTCCATGTTGATGGGAATTCCTCGAAAGATTGATTTTTATGATGATCGTATACTCTGATTAACTACGCTGATTGCGTACTCTGTTGCTATGTTGATAGCATACTAGTTTTGACATATGTCTGTGAGCATACCGTTTATCTATGCCTTGTGCATACTTGTGACATTTGGAATATGGAGAATGCATATATTGAACTGTGATAGATGAAAAGTGTTTGTTATATATGCTCTAGAATGAGAACGAGAACTTGGAAGCTTGATAACATAAGATTATTAGCCTAGTTGTTGAACCTAGGCTGGACTTGTAAACACTTATGAGATTGTTAAGAACATAGTTAAACTGAGGAAACCTTTCATTTTGATGCTGAACGTATGATGGCCATAGACGATTGTGCGATGCAGTCGAGTCATGTTTGGTAATTTGTTATTAGATAAACTTGGCACCTTTTGTAGATATGGAATGTTGTCTTCTCTTGATATGTTTATCCCAATGACACGTGCAAGAAGAGATCGGAATCTACCACCCTGGGGAGCTAAGGAGATAGCATGTGCTATGAATAGAAAAATAAAAGTAAGAAATACTCGAATATTTTTATAGTGGAACAAGAGATTTTTGTCGACTGATATATATCATACCAATCAAGATAGAGATGGAGTCAAACAAGCTAGTTTATCTATACGTACGAGTTATGGTGTATCTATGTGGAATACTTATCTCGATCACGACGGATCGAGAAACTTGATTCACATCAACATTCAGTCAGAAAAACTATGGATATGAAATTGAGCTTCACACATAAGCAAATAGCTAAATCGAATGAGCGATACAAAATAAGAGATACAGGCTTCAAGAAGTCATCTTAGATGAGAACATAAGCTAGAAAATGTTCTACAATTATCTATAGACAATGAGAAAAGCGCAGTGAAAATAAAGGATGCATGATGTGTTAAATGTATCGATCCTAATGAAGTATGTGTTTGTCCCGGACCATATGCTCAAGAACGGCGAGTTGATCTTGTGTGTACATATAACAGATGATAGGAGCCTCGCTAGATATAACCATCAAGATTAAGCAACATAGGAACTTGGAAACAAAGTGTGATGATGACTTGATGTTATGGGTTGACATAAGACTTTCATGATATAAGTAATTCTAATAGGTGCTCTAAGTGTATTATTTTTACTTGTTTACCTAGCTTCTATGCATCCTTGTATACTTTGATCGAGTATTTTGATTGAGCTTTGTTTCTTTGATAGTTAAGGGGATTAAACCCTGCTTCTTTTGAGAGATTCTCCATTTCCTTAAGTCTCGATCTATTAATGGGTCTTATTTGTTTATCTGTTCATTTCTATAACTTTCAATCATCCTATGAAGGAGTCTAGTTGTTATTTGTTTGTTCCGTACTATGAAGAGGACTTAGTTGGTTTTCTTTTGGCCTATGAAGAGGTCTATTTTCTTGTTGATATCAGTTTACCTCTTTCTTCGTCTATGAATGAGCATCTTGATTCATTCTAGGTTTCATTTCCTTCTTATAAGCCATTATTAGATGGAGATTTGCTCTAGCTATATAATGTATGCTGCTTGATTTTCTGAAAGGCATAACCTACTCTTGGATCTATATGCTTTCTTTCATACTATTCTTGATGTCTTTCAATTTATTTATGTCTCTTAATTCATTTCTCTTTTTAATTAACTCCCTATCCCTCGTTTATTGCCTATTTTTCGGGATCAGATCATTACACCAAACAAAGTCGAAGCCATTAATAATTGGTCTGAATCAATGGATCCTTTAGAAGTACATAGATTTCTCGATCTTACAGGATACTATCATAGATTTGTTGAAGAATTATCAAAGATAGCCTCTCCTATGATACACTATGTAGGAAGACGTAGTCTTTAAGTATACATAAGCTAGTAAACAGAGTTTTCAAGAGTGTAAGAAGAAGTTGATAATGACTTCTGATATAGACTCAATTCGACTCTTAAAATCATGTTGTCTTCTAAATCTCTCTCGATCACCTATCTTGTTTCCCGTGACTAGACATTTCTATGAATCTTTTCCATTCATCATTTAGACGTTTATTGAATCTTGTGCGTCCTAATTATTGAAGGACCATCCTTAAATTCTACCATTTTATTCTAAACTCTGAAGTTGATTTCATTTTTGACTGGGAGTCACAAATCTTTTCATAATTGTGTGGTCACTGATATCATTAAAAATGAAGTTTACTTGACCTTCTAACAGAATTTCATTCATTCTCTATTTCAACCCAATATCATATATTAAAATATATCATAAATTGATTGTCACCACTCAACCTTATCTTGCTTCTTGTGTCACCACACATGTCAAGGGCTGAACCTCTTCAACCATAAAAATAATAAACAAGCATAATGAAGCTTCACTCATTTATCCACTCTCTATCATCTCGGCCATCTCCTCCCCAAGAAGCCATTTTTCCTTCAATCTTTTGGGAATAAAACCAGTTGAGAAAAATTCTAAAACTTTATAAACATTTCTTTTTCATAGTAGAACAAAATTTGTTTTGATGTCATTTCGATTTGGTGCTCGAAAATTTGAGAAAATGAGCCTAGAACCTCAGTGGTGTTGCTCGTCACCGACTTGTCTTGCAGTCCCATTACAACATCTTTTTTTTTCATTAATCCATCCATTTCTTCTTCCGATTTACGTCATTATAAATCTAGCACTTCAAGCTTTTCATAACAAGTCTTGGATCATCAGTATGATATCATTTGGTCTATCAAAGGCACGTCACAAATCGACACGTCAAATCTACCACATAAATTATTGTGTTGCGAGTGCAATTTCAGAGGTTGTTTTTCTTCATTTCCTCCGAGGTATGGACTTGATTTTTGGTCTATAGCAACTCTTTTTTGCATTATTTCAATCCATTGTGTCCGATCTAAGATCAGATATCGTTTGATCCTCCGAATTTGAGCTATAATTTTTCTCAAAACCACACTCTTTTCTGGCATATTTCATCTATATTGAAAATGATATATTCCTTGATCACTTCCAGTTATTGTAGCTATTGTATCATTGAACCATTTATTTCATCAAAATTCTTGTCTTCCATACTTTGAAAAATTCTACTTTTGATTGAAAATCCATTAAATATCGAGTTCGATCGAGCCCAAAATTCGTGTTGATCAATATACTTGGTAAACAACAACAGTTGCCTTTCCAGCCAATTTTAGGCTAGGGTGATTGGAATCTTTCTCCGACTCCTTCTGACCATTTGTAGGCTTCTTGACAACGAATGTGTGGTTGTTGACTATGTCTTGATCAGATTTGAATTGAATTTTCTATGATTTTTCAAAATTACTTCTCTATTTTAAGTCATTTTTTTTTTTCTTTCATTGGATTCATTTCAAGTTAATTGAAAAGTATTTTAGGAACCTATTATCGAGTCATCTTAGGTTTTTAAACATGAGTAATGTGCATTCCTAGTCGAAGTAAAATGAATAAAGCTCCCATTAAATTAAAATAAATATTAGATTAATTTCGGAAGTGGTTATATTGATCCTGAATCAAGGATTGATCCTTGTAGGACTTGAAAACATATTTCTGATAGAATAATATGAAAAGAGAGATAGTAGCATTTGTATAGAGATGTCTAACATGTCATCAAGTGAAAGTCGTACATCAACAACCTTCAAAATTATTACAACCGTTGGAAATTCTAGAGTGGAAATGAGAGCATATAACGATAGATTTTGTGGTAGGCTTACCGCGATCAGTGAAAGGAAACTCATCAATCTGGATCATCATAGATCGACTGACCAAATCAGCACATTTCCCGCCAATCAAAACAACGGAATTAAGCAAGTTGGCGCAGATTTATGTGAAGGAGATTGTTCGACTACATGGAATTCCAGTTTCTATCACGTCAGGTCGTGATACTCACTTCACATCAAGGTTTTGGAAGAGTCTTCAAGAAGCAATGGAAATGAAGCTAAACTTCTGCTTTTCATCCTCAAATAGATGGTCAATCAGAGAGGACGATACAAATTCTGGAGGACATGCTATGAGGAGTTGTGTTGGATGGAAACACAAGCTGGGAAGATGTTTTACCCTTGATTGCCCCTATATTGGGATGAAGTTGGAGAAAGAAAAATTTTGGGTCCAGAGATCATGCAAACCACTGTCAAGATGATCGACCGAATTTTGGATGTGACGATGCTGAGAAATGGGCTTTTGTTGTTTACGTATTTTCCCATTGTTTTTTTTGTTAAGTATTTTATTGATAATGAAGTCTCCGCAGTTGTAATATCCTTTTGTGAAACACTCACAACTCTGATCTTAGTGTTATGAATAGGTATATATTATTATACACCATGTTTGATTATTCTGAGTCTTCTGTTGAGGTTTAGTTAATTAAATTACCCCATTTCTTTCGCGCTTCTTAATTCCCACCCCCGTGGCGTCCATTTCCACGGTCTTTCGGGATCGGAGCGCTACAAGTTAAGAGTATAACCAATCACTGCCCGTAACCCCTCTACATCACTGATTAGGTTGTTATTTCGTATATATTTTGAGTCATTTTTGGTGTATTTTTGCGTAGTTACTCACCCCTTAGTCAAGTTTTGGGGAAGAATTGTGTCTTGTGGTTAATTTCAGGTGGTTGACATGGGAGTGGAGATAATGGTATTGTTTTGAAGGGTTTGGACACAATTGGATTGAAGAAAGCTGAAGAGTCTGGAAAACAGTCGGTATGGGCATACTGACTGGTGCACTCTGCGAATATTTGGATTGGAGATAGTGGATATCCACCAGCTGTGGGCCATGGATGATTTTTGGGCTATTTTTATTACTGTTGGACTTTATTTTTATTATTTTCCTAGTTGGATTAGGATTAGATTTCTTTTATTAATTAATTAGTTAAGGATTTGGATAAAATACTTCTAGATAGAGTAGGACTCTAATATATCAGTATCCATTGCAGTACAATAATTCCAATCGCCAGATACAGAGACAGTAGACGCCAGAAATGCTAATTTTCTCTGTAGTAAACGATCTTATTCAATTTTTTCATTCTTCTTTTCATATTTCTTCTTTTCAATTAATTTCTGAATTGCAAATCCAAGTATGAATTCAAGTTAAGCGCGTTCTATTCTGGTGAAGATTAATGAATCCCTGGTATAATTATTCTGTGAGATCTAAATGTTCTTTTTGCTTTAACAAATTGCATGTATCTGTGATTCTCTGCATTTAAAGTAGTTAATTGTTTCGGCTCTGCTAGGTAGTTGCAAATATTTAATAGATCGGAATTAATTAGTAGCAAATTAAATCGGTCATCCGTAATTGTGGTTTAGGTTTAATTAGTGGTACAACGATTCTTCAGAATCGAGGGAATAATAGTGTAAATTCGATAGTCCTGTGTCAGAGTCTATTGGTTTTGAATCGGGTTTCTCTAGTGCATAAAGTTGTCGGCTCATTAAATCTATAGAGTGTCTCTTACGGTTGTCAGTCGATTAGGGAAATAATTAGTGAAGTGTCTTCCTAATTATCGAGAAGCTAAGGAGAAATTAGGCTGCGTCAGCAAGTGTCTTCGGTGGCTATAACTGATTTGCATGCATTAATTGGAAATATCATTGAGTCAATGATCAGAATAATTAAGCTAGGGTGGAGTTAATTGGAAGCCAAAATACCTTTTTTAATTTGGTTTTTTCATTATAATCAATATATTCGTGTGGAAAGTTGGTTACTGCAAACTGAAGGTTTGAATAGTTCTCACCGGTCCCTTGGGAGACGATCTTGCTTACTACTATTCTGGGTAGTTTAGGCATACCGACTGCGTGTCGGATTATTTTTGGTGAAAAACGACGCACCAAATTTTGGCGCCGTTGTCGGGGATTGGTTTTTAAGTAGTGATTATTCTAATATTTTCAGTTTGCCATTTCTTTTTATTTTGTTTTATTTTTATAGTGCATGACTCAATCCTCACAAAAAAAGAAAGTTATTTTTTTATCCAGAGCCAGAGAGAACTTACCATAAGTTGAGGAAAGCTGCCCGGGAGTCTAAGGAGGCTTCCATATTTGATTCGGGAACATTTGATCTTGATCAATTGTTCGAGAAAAACATGGCCAACAATGGAAATCAAGCTCTCGCAAATGTTGCTGGACCTGACCCGCCAATAAGAGAGTTGGGTCACCACAGAAATAATCGACCCATTTGCATCGTGCTACCTCCGATTGTAAATAATTTTGAAATAAGGCCTAGATTTATTCAAGTTTTACCCAAGTTCGGCGATCTACCTGGAGAGAGTACACACAAGCACCTTGCCGAATTTGATTTAGTTTGCTCTACTCTACGCCCTCAAGGCTTCTCTGCTGATAATTTGAGATTACTGACTTTTTCTCATACTTTGCAGGGCAAGGCTAGAGATTGGCTGTTTGATCTCCCATCGAGCTCTATTTCCACTTGGAATGAGTTGGAGGAACAATTCCTACGCAAGTTCTTTCCTGAATCAAGAGCTGCAAACTTAAGGATGGCGATCAACAGCATTAAGCAGAAGCAGAATGAGAGCTTGGCCAATTACTGGGAGAGATTCCAACAGTTGTACCGCAAATGTCCAGACCACGGTTTCTCTGAATATCAATTACTCACTAACTACTTTTACCGTTGTATGTCAACCTTTGACAGGAAAATTGTTGATGCTGTTAGCGGAGGATCTCTGACCAACAAGACTCTAGTAGAGGCGAAGCAACTCATTATCGACATGGTTTCTGGAGGTCAGCAGTATGAAGATGAGGATGATGACAGATACTGGCCTGTAAAAGGAGTTGAGCGAGCAGACAGCTCCGGTGTCAATGAGAAGATTGATGCTTTGACTTCTCTGGTTCGAGGTCTAGCTTTGGCGCATCCGCAGAACATCTATTATGGAGTGTGCTCGGAAAATGGCCACTTTACTGATGCTTGCCCTACTTTGCAAGTTTCTCCAAACGAGCAAGCATGCTATGGATTCGGTGATGCACAACAAGATGCTCTGAGACGGGAGAATTATGATCCGTACCCGAACACATATAACCTAGGTTGGAGGGATCATTCTAACTTTAGCTGGAGGCAGCCAGATCAGAAGATGTCGGGAGTTTGGCCTCCGAGGTAATCGCATGGTGGGCAGTATGCCCATACCGATCGTGTTGTACCGAGCATGAGTGAAATTATAAAATGTCTGGAGCAGAGCAGTGCACTCGTGAACAGTTTGGCACAGAGCCAGAAAGCCTTCCAGGAAGAGACGCAAGCCGCTCTGGGGAGTATGGGCACACAGATCACCCAACTTGCCACTCAAATCCACCAGATGCAAGCGAATCAGGGCAAACTCTCATCTCAAACTGAAATGAATCTAAGAGCGCATGTTTGCGCTGTAACTTTAAGAAGTGAGAATAAGTTAGTCGAATTTGAGACTAAGAAGAAAGAAACAGAGACGGAAGAACATGTTGAAGTGCAAAAGAAGGAATCCATTGCAGAGGCAAAACAACATGACAAATCTCTTCCACCTAAGGTATATATGGAACCCAAAGTTTTTAATTCTCAACCTCTTATTTCAACACCTTTTCCTTCCGGGTTGGTTCGAAACAAGAAGGAGGATGATGAGAAAGAGATCATCGAGTTGTTCAAGAAGGTACCTTTTGGTGGGCTGACTGAAACCACTGCAATAACAGAAGAAGATGAGGAGATTCAAGATGTTATCATGCAGCTGTATGCTACCAATGAGTTTCCCAATCGGCATCTGTCAAGCAGTATGCCCATACCAATCAATTCGGAGCCGATTTTACCATCTGTTGTGAAAGTTCCAACACTGAAGCTGAAGGTCCTTTCTGAGCATCTGAAATATGCTTTTCTGGGAGGACAAGACACGTTGCCCTTAATCATCAATAATGATCTTTGCAAAGGGCAAGAAGCAAGGTTGGTCAAGCTTTTGAAGAAGCATAAAGGTGCGGGGATGGAAACGATTCCTTTCGACAGAGGTAGATCTGCTACCCTCGAAATTGTCTCTTGATCGTGCCTCCCCACGTCGAGCCTCGGACGTTAAATAAGGGCGCTTCTCGGGAGACAACCCGAGCATTTATTTACTTTCTATTTTTTTTATTATTATTGTTCAAAAAAAAGTTCTAGTGCAGCCTTCTAGTGCAGGTTCTTTTTTTCCAACGTTGTTCCTACCTTTACCGAGCTTAAAGAGTTTTTTTTTATCAAACATACACCGAGCTGGGCGAGACGAATTGAGTAGGCTGTCATCCACGTCTCCCGCTCTCCATAATTGTCACAGTTTGCTCGTTCTACCCTCTCTACTTAGTTTGTTTTCCTTTATGCTTTACTGTTTTGATTTGTGTCACTTCCTTTTTCTGCACAGTGAGGACACTGTGTTGTCTAAGTGTGGGGGGGGAGAGTTATTATTTTTCTGGTTTGTGCAACAAGTAAAAAAAAATTTCTTATGTTCGTGTGTTTCTGTGGTTTTGGTATGTCAAATCATTGGCTTACTTGAGATGGATTGCATGATAAGAAAGAGTATGATATGGGATTGGTCTTGAGTGGATGGTTTGTCTCTTGTGATTAAAATGTGCACATGCTTGTATGTATTCTTGAATGAGAAAATATTCAGAATTTAATCAAATTTGTTGAAGCTTACTATATTGTGAGAATTGAGCCTGATGAGCATTATATATGAGAAAGCTTGATTTATTGTCTTGCTGAGTATATCGTACTTGCATGTTGGATTTCTGATTTGCCCAGTTGCCATAATCACGCCGCTTTTGAGTTTCTTTGCATGAAAATGATTAAGGCATTTAGGATTACCCATTATTTTAGCTTAAAAAAATATCCATGACCTTCATTATCCATTAGTGAGCCCGTTGTGCCTAATCCATTTATTCTTGATGATAAATAGCCACTAAAAAATTAAGCCTTAACCTTTTGGCCTGCTCTTGTCCTATGAAAGCATGTAAGTTATATCAGTTTGGGTTTGAAATGAGTTTAAAGTCTGCTTGAAGATATTGGTGTTGGAGAGTTAATGAATTTGTATATGTCTATGTTCTATTCCAAAAAAAAAAAGTAAAAAAGAAGAAAAAATAAAAAGTGAAAAAAAATAAAGAATAGAACGAGCATGAAAAAAGGGGTTGTGCTCAATTGATATCATTCATTCTGTTGCCCTGTATTATTGGAAGCCAGCACTCAATTGGTTTTTGTTGATTTATTTGGGAAGTTGCAGACGAACTCGGTAAATGTTCTGATATGCTTATATGTTTTTAATTATTTGAGCCATTTCATCCTTTTTATCCTACCTATGTACCCTAGCCCCGCTACAACCAGTGCAAAAGGACATTTTGATTTGTGTATAGATCTCATTTGCATGGTAGAGATTTTGACATATGGGCAAATTTATGTTTGAAAGCATCAAGTTATGATTTGTGTAAATCTTATTGTGTCCATATCTTCTTTTGAGAGAACTTAAGCGAATCTTGGTGAGGCAGGATTGGTTTTGCATGTTTTTTACTTGAATGAAAAGTATGTGTACAGTTTTATGAAACAAGAGATTGGTTTGTGGACTGTGGATGATTGTATCTTGTCTCTGACTTTGATTGTTTTCCATTGAAGGTTGCCAATGATTGTCGTGTCGTCTTTGAGTTTTTCTTGAGTCTTTCTTTTGTTTAGTGTTGCTCGAGGACGAGCATTGTCTAAGTGTGGGGAGATTTGATTAGGTTGTTATTTCGTATATATTTTGAGTCATTTTTGGTGTATTTTTGCGTAGTTACTCACCCCTTGGTCAAGTTTTGGGGAAGAATTGTGTCTTGTGGTTAATTTCAGGTGGTTGACATGGGAGTGGAGATAATGGCATTGTTTTGAAGGGTTTGGACACAATTGGATTGAAGAAAGCTGAAGAGTCTGGAAAACAGTCGGTATGGGCATACTGACTGGTGCACTCTGCGAATATTTGGATTGGAGATAGTGGATATCCACCAGCTGTGGGCCATGGACGATTTTTGGGCTATTTTTATTACTGTTGGACTTTATTTTTATTATTTTCCTAGTTGGATTAGGATTAGATTTCTTTTATTAATTAATTAGTTAAGGATTTGGATAAAAGACTTCTAGATAGAGTAGGACTCTAATATATCAGTATCCATTGCAGTACAATAATTCCAATCGCCAGATACAGAGACAGTAGACGCCAGAAATGCTAATTTTCTCTGTAGTACACGATCTTATTCAATTTTTTCATTCTTCTTTTCATATTTCTTCTTTTCAATTAATTTCTGAATTGCAAATCCAAGTATGAATTCAAGCTAAGTGCGTTCTATTCCGGTGAAGATTAACGAATCCCTGGTATAATTATTCTGTGAGATCTAAATGTTCTTTTTGCTTTAATTAATTGCATGTATCTGTGATTCTCTGCATTTAAAGTTGTTAATTGTTTCGGCTCTGCTAGGTAGTTGCAAATATTTAGTAGATCGGAATTAATTAGTAGCCAATTAAATCGGTTATCCGTAATTTTGGTTTAGGTTTAATTAGTGGTACAACGATTCTTCAGAATCGAGGGAATAATAGTGTAAATTCGATAGTCCTGTGTCAGAGTCTATTGGTTTTGAATCGGGTTTCTCTAGTGCATAAAGTTGTCGGCTCATTAAATCTATAGAGTGTCTCTTACGGTTGTCAGTCGATTAGGGAAATAATTAGTGAAGTGTCTTCCTAATTATCGAGAAGCTAAGGAGAAATTAGGCTGCGTCAGCAAGTGTCTTCGGTGGCTATAACTGTTTTGCATGCATTAATTGGAAATATCATTGAGTCAATGATCAGAATAATTAAGCTAGGGTGGAGTTAATTGGAAGCCGGAATACCTTTTTAAATCTGTTAAGAAAACTACATTTGTTTAATTGCTTTTAAATTTGGTTTTTTCATTATAATCAATATATTCGTATGGAAAGTTGGTTACTGCAAACTGAAGGTTTGAATAGTTCTCACCGGTCCCTTGGGAGACGATCTTGCTTGCTACTATTCTGGGTAGTTTGGGCATACCGACTGCGTGTCGGATTATTTTTGGTGAAAAACGACGCACTAATCACCAACATGTAAAGTTGAGTATGGCTAATGAGTATATCCAATAAGTGTAACCAATGAGTGAAACTGTTCATTTTAGTCTCTCTGACAAGGAATAGGGCATGACGAATAATGCATGTGTACTGTAGCTACTCACATTGACACATCGCTGATTTATGAGACTCCGACAACATATAGTAGCATTTAAATATTTAACACAGATAGTCACATATGCAATTTTAATATATCAGAGCTTAATAACTCGAAAGATACAATTTGTAAAGATAGTATAGCCCACCTTGATATCTATTAAAGCTAAAGCTTTAGTGATTCTTCTAGAAGTCCCCTAAGTCCGATGTTCTGGGTTTTGTCCTACATATAAAGACTAAGACTTAGAAGCTTATTGAGGTTATTAACCTATTCTATAATGCAAATACGGGCATAAGGGTATAAAGGCAAGTCTATAGAATAAGGTCGTGAAAAGACGACGGTTGGATATCAAACAGGTAATCCTAGCTTTAAGAAGCTATACCGGAGTACTTAATCGAGAAAAAATATATTCTAATCACGTAGATTAAAATCATATGATTAAATGAATGGTTTAAAAGATAATAATATCCCAATAAAGTAAAGTGTCACTTATTATATACTTAATTTTAAATTAAATTCTAAAGTTAAACAAAATATAAAAAGAAATAAATTAAATAAATAAAATTGTAGTCAAAAGGATTTGAATTCATTACTTAATTATAAAATAATGAGACTTTAACCAATATACTAAATGATTTTATATGACATAAAACAAACTGCTTTAATTAAATGGTTCCATAAATGCTTTGAATTAAATACATAAACAAGAATTAAAACTACATCAAGGGGGTTTTGAACTTGAACCCCTTAATCACAATCAGAACACTAACCACTGGGCTATGCCACATTTTCAAAAATTATAACCCATCATTAATAATATATATAGGCCAGAAAGGTCTTATGATAAAAAGATTAAAAAGCATAAATAATAATTCAATGAGATTCAAATCATAGACCTCTCAACTAATAACCTAGACACCAACCATTAAACTATATGTTATTTTCAAAAATTACAAGAAGATAATAATTATATAAGGTCCAAATTAATCTTAGATAAAAATGATTAAAATGAATTAAAACTGCATTAACAAGATTCGAACCCTTAAACTTTCAATTAATAAATCCGAAACATATCGATTAGGCTAGATGCTATTTTCAAAATCTATAACATGATTTTAATTAATTATTGTTGAAACAAAAGATATTAATTTCAATAAAAAGATATCTTAAAATACATGCAATGGAGTTTGAACCTCTTTAATATAAACATTAATCTCCAACCATTAAACTAAATCCAATTTTCGAAAATAGTTTTATAATTTTAATTAAATATAGTCATAATTACACCCATTAATTAAAAAAAAATGCTCCCAAATATATTTGTACCTTAGACCTTTGTATATAAAAACTAAAAATCAATCATTTGGCTAGAGATTTAATTTTAAACTATAAGCTAATATTTTTAATTAAATAATTTAAAATGTATTTTGTTCTAAAAATAATAAACTAAGTAACACACACACACAATCACCACGCGCGCGCGCGCACACACACACACACAATTTCATGGCAACCACACACACAAAATCAATATTCCAAATCTAAATTTCCAGCAGCCTTCTTCAACCAAAAGCTTGAACAAAAATCCATTATTTTCCATCCATAATTAAATACACAAACTTAATTCATTTTCGTGGATCTCTACACATCAACACACATGCATGAATTTTTAACTAATACCAATCTTAACATCACCAAAACAGCCTCTAAAATATAAAATAAATAGCTTAAAATTCCAAAAGTTGAAGAGAAAAAGATAAGAGAAGTTTTCTCAAAGGCTAGGGATTTTCCCATTTTTAGATCCAAAAATTGGAGGCCTTATCATTGATAAACCATAAAAATATTTAAAGAAACAAGTAGAGGATGAAGAGATCATTTGAAAAATATGATTACATGTTAAAAACTCCACCGGAAAATTTTTCCGGCGGTGGAGGAGAGGCGGCGGCCGTGGTTCCGGCGGGGGAGAGGCGAGAGGGGAGAGAAGAGAGGGAAAAGGGGGCTGACTTAGAAATGAATCCCCAAAAATGAGCTAGAAAGAGGATAAGGGTGTATTATATCACTCTCTAAAATAAACCCTAAAATCTAATTAAATGAAGAATTAATTCATAACTTGGTCAAATGAAGTCCATCTAAGGTGAAATCAAGTTCTATGGTTTCGTATCGACGAGCACTATCGTTGAATGTATTCGATCGTCTCGTTCCGATAACTATAGGTCTCGAAAAAAATTAAAACGTGAATGGGCTAAAAAGCCCATAAATTGGGCCTTAACATTAAAAGTTTAAACCTAAGTATTTTGAGCCAAATGCAAAATGAATAAAATAAAATAGTGTTGAGCTCATTCTAACTATTATATTTATATTTCTAATTAAATTTACATAATAAAAATTTGGGGTGTTACAAATAATCTGAATTGTTGCAGGATTAAGAATTGGACAATACATTTGCATCAGTTATTTAAAATAGTGCACTTTATTGAAGATCTAATTACGAGACAAGAATTTAAGAAAAAAAATTCATAGTATTATCTACATCTTTGATTAATGAAATTTTATTCCCTTAACAAGTGGCGACCCATAATACAAATTAATCTTAGTTTATTTAAAAAAAATCTAAAGCTTGCTAAAGTGAATAGACTTCCGTGACAATTGCCAATATGAAATTCCTAAACTAAGAATGGATTTTTGAACTATTGCTCGTAGTAAAGGGGAAGATGAAAACATGGGTTTATATAGATAATTTTAGAGTTATATTATAATTAGGAGAAGAATGGTATTGAGAAAGTGAATTGTTTAATTAATTAATATTTTATTTGAATTATTTGACACACAATAGAATTTGACAATTGAATATGGTAGATTTCAATTAGAATTAGAATTGAAATTCTAGAATGGTCCGTTTTTATTTGTTTTGTGTATATCCACAAAATAAAGTTTCATAAAAATTCTTGATCGAGTCGGGAAAAAATATATTATGATTATGGGAAGGAATTTTAAAACGATCACAAACTTAGTTTTATTTATATTGAAATCCATCCAACACAATATATACATACATATATATATATAATATTTAAATTAATAAATTAAAAGTTTAAATTAGTCTTACTTGAAAGGAGCAATATAATATTTAATAATTAGTCGCGTTCTTTATCATTATGTGGTTTTTGTAATAATTAAAAAATATATAATTAATAATATTTAGCTGCAAAAATGGTCAACATCAAATTAATATTTATACTCTTTGATCAATTATGATCGATTGTGTTTAATTTTAAATAATAATATAAACAAATCATGATATCATTTAAGGCTGATTACAATTGAATTTCCAAAAAGTTTGAAGGTTTTAGCAAAAATAATCAAATATTTTAATAATCATAATTTAATTTCTAATAGATATTTTAATAGAAATAACTCAAACGTTTAATAATAACAATTTAATTCTTAATATTTGAATTTTTTAACATAAATGATCCAATATTTTAGACAAAAATACTATTTCGGTCGATTTCGATCACATTATTCTCAAGTGAACTACATAAACTATATAACGAACTGATATTTTTGCCGAAAAATAATTAAAATTGTTTTTTCAACTAAAATATTATGATATTTATGTTAAAATGTTCAAACGTTGGGAATTTAATTTCTATTATTAAACGTTGGATTATTTCTCTTAAAATATATAAATATTGAGAATTAAATTGTAATTATTAAAACGTTGGGTTCTTTTTATTATAAATTAAATTATAATTAACCCTAAATAATATCATGATTTTTTTTATATTTATAATTATTCAAAATTGAACACAATCGATCATTGATCAAAGAGTACAAAAATATTTGTAACGACCCGAAAAAAATCATTTTTAACTAGTCGTTACAATTTTCTGAAAATATTGATTTCAATGAGTTAATTATATTGGTTGGTCCTATATAAGTCGCGCATTATTTATTATTAAAATGTGTATCAAATTATATTCATTATATTACATTATAAAGTTTATTTCTTATTATTAATTTTAGCAAAAATTATGACTCATTAATGGACCAAATGAATTCAATATTTGTTTAAAACTCAATATTATTTTCAAACTAATATTTTCAATCCAAAGCCATCTTCTTCACATGGAGAAATCAAATGCATATTTCTTGCAAATCACACTTTCAATCTTCAACCAAATTTGTGGAATTAAATCGCAATTAATTTTTAATCAAATCAATCAACCCCTAATTTGAAAGGTTCCATTTTTACGTTAAAAGAAAATGTATAAAAGGGGACTCTAAAACTCATTTCATCACAACAACAAAAAAATATATATATTCAAAGCAAGTTCTTTATTTCTCTCTAACTTTCGAAAGTCATGAACTTCTTTTATGGTTTTCTTGCACTAGTTTTTAGAGAGGCGTCGCGCGTGGAAAAACTTATAATTGTGTTATTTTTCAAAGAAACGGTTAAGGTGGGGAATCCAACGTGGATTGTTATGCAATAATTCATTTATCCTTATTATGCATTTTATGCAGTTTATATGTGGAAATTATATGTTCAGCCTACGGGCTGCAGGAAAAGTTACTCAACCTACGGGTTGCATGTTCAGCCGACGGGCTGCAGGAAAAGTTACTCAACCTACGGGTTGCATGTTCAGCCGACGGGCTGCAGGAAAAGTTACTCAACCTACGTGTTGCATGTTCGGCCTAAGGGCTGCAGGAAAATGATACTCTATACTATGTATTTATTGTTCATATTGTGTATAATCTGGATAAATGCAGTAACCCCACTGAGTCAATAGCACTCACCCCAAAGCTATTTATATTTTCAGGCTAAGGACGTTCGGGCAGTGTGGTGTAGACGAAGTGATGGAATGAAATAAAGACTATTTAATATTTAAGCATTTTATTTTTCCGCTGCAATAAACTCTAAATCTATGTTTGTTTCATTTGAACACACTTTTGGAAGTATTATTTAATTTTCCACATTTTTTTTATTTACTTAAATAAATGGAATTTTTTTTTGGGACGTCACAATATTGGTTTGATGTTGACCAATTTTTGTAGCTAAATATATTAATAAAGTCAATTAATTATTTATTTTATTTGAATTATTTGACACACAATAGAATTTGACAATCTGATTAATGTTTTAATTTTTCTCCTTCAAATAACAAAATATATAAGTTTTCTTCAGGGAAATATTTTTCATACTTTAAACTAAAGAAATAATTTTATTATTATTTGGGATAATTTTATATAATAGAATTCAGACAAAGACTTGTTTTAGACCGTCTAACGGGTCATAAACCGTTAGACGGATATTAAGATCCGACCCGAATCCGAGTCACAATGAAGTGTCACCAGATATGAAGCTAAGTATCATCAATCATAAACAGAAGTGTCACTGGATATGAAGCAACATAAGTCTTAATAAATTTTAATATTTTTTTAGTAATATCTTTAACTATTATGTGAAGTCCTATCAATTATAACGTGAAGTATCACTAACATAACAAACATGTACAATGAACTATCACGTTGAATTATTAAAGCAAATAACAATGACGTATCACCGAATATGAAGCTAGGTATCACCAATCATGAACTGAAGTGTCACATATTATGAACTGAAAGTGTCACCAGATATGAAATATTTTTTAGTAATATCTTTAACTATTGTGTGAAGCCTAGTGTCACGAGAGATGAAGTTAAGTATCACCAATCATAAACTGAAGTGTCACATACTATGAACTGAAGTGTTACTAGATATGAAGCTAGAATAACGGGTCGGGTTATGACCCGTCTAACGAAAACGACCCGTTAGACCGTCTCACAGGAGACCACCCCTAGAATTTAATTATACTAAAACTATTGAAGTCAATATAATATATTATATTTACATATAATTATTTATAAATAATTTTATATAGATTTATTTGTAAATATAATATATTATATTATTTTCACTTAAATTAAGTATAATTTATGGATACAATAGATAAATTATATTTTGTAAAAAATCATACACACTTTTTATATATGGGTATATAGATTATAGAATGCGTATAAGAGAAAACGAGTATTCAATGGAAAATATTGAGTAAACCTAGAATAATTGAATCCCACGCAATTAGATAAATTTAGATTAGCTCCTCAATAAAAAGAAAAAAAAAATGCCTCGTATTTTCATCTTCGTTATTGCCCAAATCCATTTAAAGTCTCTCTCTCTCTCTCTCTCAACATGACATCTTGAGCTGAGGGAGATTCATTTGCTGTGGATTTGATATATATGCCGCATGATCTATCAACTTTTAAAGTTTTCTGAAAAGGGATTGAGAGATAATGGGCAATGTTTTTGTGAAGAAACCGAAGATCACGGAGGTGGATAGAGCCATTCTTTCCCTCAAAACTCAAAGGCGTAAGCTTGGTCAATATCAGCAGCAGGTGCGGCTTCCTCCACTGTCAATCAGTGTTTAATTAATTTCTTTTTTTTTTTCTAATTAATGTATTATTGGGGTTCTGTGAATTCTTAATTTTTGATGTGTAAAGTGTAGTCTTTGTGTTTCCTCTGCAATTCATGATCTTTAATTTGTGTGGGATTGTTGAAGTCAAGTTTGTTTGTTTTTTAATTAACTTTTTCCCTTTTTGTTGATGGGGGCTGTTAATTTGTAATGGGAATTAATGTTGTAATATTTGGTATCATTGGATATCCTACCTAATAATACGCTTTGTCTTGGTGTTGTTCTGCACATCATGATCTTCAATTTCTGTGGAATTGTTGAAGTCGATTTTGTTTGTTTTTAATTAAGTTTTCCTTTTTGTTGATGGGGTCTGCTAATTGGTAATGGAAATTAATGTGGTAATATTAAAAGGGTATCATTGGATGTCCTAGCTAACAATACGCTTATACATGATGATCTGTTAATGGAATGTCCCAAATGGTGCAGAAATGTTTGTGGTTCATAAGCTAGTTATTAGTAATTTAGTGTATATAATAATAACGCGTGATCGTAACATGGAACCTTGTGATGATATAAACATAATTGATGATATTTAGCCACCCATGACTAAAGGCCTAAGATTTTGTATTTGGCAAAGTTGTCCACTTTATAAGATGTGATTTCTAGTATTTATCAATGGCAATAGTTCTAGAGCATTTAGAATATCATTAGAAGCAATTTGGCCGTATTATAGGCAATAGTATTTATCAATTTTCTAGCTTAGGAAGAAATGAGAAGATAGTAATTTTTCTGTAGACATTAAGTCTTGAATTTCTGTAAAATCACTGTCGCTGTGATGTCTCCATCTAACAAATCACATTGCAGTCTGAATTGCTTTGGTGCTATTTATGTTGTAATTTGATAGAGTTGATATTAGCTTTCATAAGACTTGTGTCAGTGATCGAGGTGCTCCCGGTGCTTCTCACTATTGTTAAGTAGTTCATATCCAGATTTTATTTCTTTCTAGGCATTAGAGAACTTGAGTAATTAGTGCTTCTTCCATCCTGCCACTACTTTATCCAGGCTATACCACTTCTTAATAGTTAGATCACCGATAACAGGAATTCTAGTGAGTGTTTATTGTCTAAAAAAAAGTGATTTCACAATATTGAAAACTATTTGTATTTACCTGTCACAGTGTTCCTCTTTGCTTTTGATCACAATGAAATTTAGTGAAACAAATAAGCCTGCTACAATTCATCTTGCTTTTATTTGCTTAACACTACCATGCTCTCAGTAACAATGCTGCACCATGGCCCAGTTCTCAATGTCTATACACATTCACATAAATTTCCTGATTCTATCCATGGATATTTGCTCTTCTACTTATCCTTGTTGAATCATTGTTATTGTTTACTTAAGATTTTCTCTATCATAAATTATCGGTGTTTACTGTTAATGTCAGTATGCTGTGTTATTATTATGCTCGTGGTCTGCCTGTCTATGAAATGTATTAACATTTCCTCCATCAATACTTTCAGCTAGAGGCTGTCATTGAAGCTGAGAAGCAAGCTGCAAAAGATTTGCTTCGGGAAAAGAAGAAAGACAGGGCATTGTTAGCATTGAAGAAGAAGAAGGTTCAAGAAGACCTGTTAAAGCAAGTTGATGGTTGGCTTATCAATGTAGAGCAGCAGGTAGGCTTACTTGAGTCGAGTTTTCTTCATCTTATTGTTTCTTCATATTGACGGAAGGTTTCATGTAGATGTATTTTTTGTTAAAATTTTTCTTCAGTTAGCAGATGTTGAACTGGCAAGCAAGCAAAAGGCAGTTTTTGAGAGTTTGAAGTCCGGAAATAATGCAGTTAAGGCAATACAAAGTGAGATAAACCTGGATGATGTTCAAAAACTGATGGATGATACTGCTGAGGCAAAAGCTTATCAAGATGTGAGTGTTATTATCTCTTCCTCCAGTTCTGTGCCTAATATTGCAACATTGTTCATTTCCATTAGATGATAGTTGTTTTCATTGTTTCATCTTTTGTATCTGCAGTTATTATTATTGTTTTAGCAGGTGTGTAATGCATTGCATTATGTAGAATTTTCAGTGCTCAAATGGTGACATACCACTTGGTTGATCCATGATTTTTCTTTCCTTGATAAAAGTCTGGAAACATGGAGAAGATTAAATGCATGTCACTCAAACTGAAGCACATCCCATGCGTACTAAATTGTTATCCTTATATTATCCATAACAAAAATACAATACTGGAGCTACTAAATGCATTTCTTTCTTTGGTAAGAAGTTCTAGAATAACCCTGTTGGTTGGTCATTATCAAACACGATTTGTATCATTTGTCCACCATTCTGTGCTCCTTGACAAGATGGCGTGCCAATTTTTTATCTAGCTAAGTGAGTCTACATCCATTTTAACTGGTTGCCTTTGTTATGACGGATTATAGCAATACTCAAGCAGTCTTTTAAGTATTTATCAATACAATTACGGAAACAGACTATCCTATGCCAAGAAGTCTCTCCTATCAGATATTTATGTTACCTATCTGTTCTTTGAACTGATTGTATGTTTGAACCTTGCAAGGTGTATTATTTAATGAATCAAGAGGGATTGTTAATAATACAATTTGGCATGAGAGTGCAGTATCTTTTTCCATCTACAAGAATTCTGTTCTCCAGCTCTTCACTCTTTTGATAAATTTAATTCATTTATTTATTTATGGGGTATAGGAAATTACTGCCATTTTGGGAGAACAGCTGTCAGCTGAAGATGAAGAGGAAGTTTTGGCAGAATTTGAAAATCTAGAGGCTCAGGTATATATTTTTGTTCTTATGCTATTATTACTATAATTGCTTCAGTTTTTAGTTTGGAATTAACATACTGAGTAGTAGTTTTCTAAGCTTGACAAGCATGATGGTTCTCGACAGACTATTAGGATACTTGCATTGCTTAAAGGCAAGAGCTTTGTTATTTAGTTGGCTTTATAATTTGTAGAATTTAGAACAGTGATTGCATTTCTATTGGATGTTTAAAGATTTTGAGAGCTGTGGAACAGCACCTGTAAAATGCAAAAGAATAGTGACTAGATCTAGCACTCTGTTCTATCGATGTTGTGGTTCAGAATCGCTATTCGCATAACTATTTCGAAGGATCTAAGAATTGTCGTGAACTTTATGATCAGCTCTTTATGCCCTTGGTGTAACATTTAGGATAGACTGGAAACATTTTTGGCTTCCAATATATATTGTCACCATTCGTTTCTGTTTTAGTGTACAATTGTAATGTTAATTTCCTATAGCATAGCTTATTCCAACCTCATGTATGCTTTACTAAAACCAAGTTCTGTACACTATATTTCACCATAATCAGTTACTTATTTTTTATCTGTAACCTGAAATTAAGTATAAAAAATAATTTAGCTGTGAACTAAAGGATCTTTTGGTGTTGTACAGATAACCCTCCAGGATCTGCCGGAAGTTCCCGCTGCAGCTCAATCTACTGAAGAACGTGAAGAGAAGCTCGACCTTCCTGACGTGCCAACAAAAGCTCCAGCCATCCCAGAAGCAGTTGCACACTCTTCATCTGAAATTTCTGAACATAGAAAAGGTCTCTCTCTCTCTCTCTCTCTCTCTCTCTCTAATGTGAAGGCCAGCCAATTAAATATACTTCTTTGCATGACTGCAGTTATGGAGGAACCATTACCTGCTTGAAAAGGAGGAAGTTGTGCAAACATTATCATGGGACTTCTTTCTGCCAGCATCACTCATTTTAATTCAACTCGATTTTGCACTCTATCTGAAAGTTTGAGATGAATGGCATTGCTTCTGCTTATTGTGTACAATAGTCTCTGTTTCTTCTTTTTTCATATTGCTGACAATATGTAAATTCTGCTAAATATATACACAATATGACGATTCTTGTTTTGCTACACTTTTCTTGAAATGTTCTAACGCTCAACATTTTGCAGTTGCATTGCTATTGCCACACATTACCTTCTCCACAAATCGTATATACTTTCTCAGTTATGTATGGATTCAAAAATCTGAATTCCCGTAGATGATTTTAAGCTATCTACAGCACCTGCTCATAGTCATAGGTGTTTCATGGTGTTAGTTCGATTTAGAAAGTGTTTGCAATACAAAAACATTCAGAAAAGATCATATCATTCAGGGGTAGCAAACATAAACAAATAATTCCTGTAATTTTTAAGGTAAGGAATGAGATGAGCATTGCATATGATTTTTCGTTGTAAGAATGCCCTAAAGACATGTGCATTTGCTATGTAGTCAGCCGAAAGGAGGGGCCAAATGGGCCATACACTTTCGAAATTCCTGTGATATAGATAGAACAAAAGGCATCTGCTTTGTGCATTCTACTCTACAGGCAAAAGAAGATTTCAGGTTTGGATCAACAATGCAAGGGTGAATGGAGACCTACGCCTCGATCAATCAAGATAGAACAAAGTAACAATCTTTCGCATGTTCTTCGCCTCTTGACATGTTTCCATGAGCAGCCTACTGTCGTGAAAGGCAAAACAGATAACCTGCTGCACTTGCGAGATGATGTCCATGTTACACAGCCTGCATTTATGAATACAACGAGGCTAAGTGATCTCAGATACGATTATAGCCACATATGGGCAATATTGAACAATAACCGTTGGAAACGTAGTAACATTACAGTGGATTTTCAGCTATATAAAGTTGTTCCAAACTAGGAAAAGGTTAGTTTCTTCAGAAAGCAGCTAGAGGAAGACTATTTAGGTTTCTAAAATGGATGATCCATACAAGAAGGTTTTTATTCCTGGTGAAGGGAATTGAAAGTGAAATCTTGATTATTAGTTTTAGCTAAACCAGTCCACTTCAAGACAAGAGCAACAGCAACTTTAGCAAAACAGAATATAGAAGTTAGCAACATATTTTGATATATTTCTAAACAAAGGGTTATGAGCGACATCCTTGTAAAAGAAGTACTACCTGCTAGCCTCTATCAACGGAAGATGATCATTATAAGGCTTCTCTATCACACGTTGTACCTGTAAACCAAAGAAACAAAAATGCATACTAGGATTTAGGAACTACATTTCTAAACAGCCTAAAAGTAAATCAAGATATGGTATAGGTGATCTTCAAAACATACTTTATTCCAATTTCCACCTGACAACCACTATCTTATAAATGAAAATATGGCATTGTATGCAATCAACTTGGATACAAAAAAGTCGCAATACCTCAGAAAATATACATTAATGGTCATCTATCCAAGATGAGCAAAAAACTGAAAAAGCATCAAGCAACCTAGATGGAGACAACACTACAACAATACTCAAAAGAAACCGCACTTATTCAACTGTTATCGACTGTGCTAGTATTTCTCAACATATTCAATTTTCAAAGCCCCTGAGCATGACATATATATAAATATGCTACAAGTATTTGAAAAGAGGGAAGTGAGGAAAAGAAGAGACAGTTCTTTCATCTTTGTAGAATATATCTTGGAGAGTCAGTATCATAACATAGGAAAGGAATTATCGACCAAAAATCAGGGACCCCATCAATTTGAACATTAACAAGGATCCCCCATTCTTACTTTAGAAAGTAACTCCTGACTCTCTGGAGGCTGCTTTTTCAAACTTTGCGGTAATATCACAGTCAGCAACTCTGGTTTTTCAGCTCGAAGAGCTCCTCTGATGACAGCAGCATTAGTCCCTGAAGCTCCTGATGTGAAGATATGGTTTTTCTGCAAAGAAAACAATAGAAAGCAATGATGGATGAGTAATATGTCTAATATTTAAATATATGTGTGTGCGTGTGTGTGTGTGTGGAGAGAGAGAGTAAATACTTTGAGATTTTGGGCCTCAAAACAAACAAAGCCTACATGAAACAAAAGGCACAAAAGAACAGAAATTGTAGGGACATACAGTTATGACCAATGCATAGCTGAGAATCTCAATGAGTTCTTGGTGCATAAACCCCATGTTTCGTGTCCCAAAGAAACCAATTGATCGGGGGCCTTGTTGTTGAATCGCCAGTAATTCCTGAAGCAAAAACAAAATGATTCATTGTTGGATGTTACACATATTGATACAATCAGTCACGACCAAACAAAATTCTGATCTGATAAGTATATGGCACAAGTTTGAGCCTTTTGGAATGGAAATGGCACAGTTGCATCATGATCGTGGATTTTGCATGCTCTTCCTAGGCTTGAACCTGGATCGTGTTTAAAACACTACTCATTTTTTCCACATGGATCTATCAAAAAAGGTTCTAATCTCAAATCAGCCTAACTAAAGAAAGAAATAATAATGAAAACATGTGCAACAAGAACTCAATGATAAGGTTGCAAATTCAAAGCAGAAATAATCTAACCATATAGAAAGCTACAAGTGGCACATATACCTCAATGTAAGAAATTATACCAGAACAAAGAACTAAAGTTAATTTAATACAGAGATTCATTTTTGGGTATAAAGTTACAGTATTGTAATATTGCTACATATATGGAAATTCAGTCACTACGTAATGTTGAGAATGATGAACACGCCAAATGCCACGAGTCAAATGAGTCACTCATGAATAACCTAGAAAAGAAGACGTCCATGTCATAACTCAACTACAGAATTGAGATGTAGTGCATACCTGCAGGTAGTCTACATCAGGGGCAGGTCTGTACTCAGACACCAAAACGGCTCCAGACCCTTCAACAAGTGACTGGGCTTGAGTTGGAATTTGAGTCGAGACTTCTTCATCTGAACCAAACATCTGGATCTCATTCTTGTCACCATCTCCCAAATCCTCTATGCTTTGCTGTGTTCCGTCATATCCAGAAAGCAACTATACCAGCACATAGAAAACACAGGCCCCTGGTAGTAAATCATTAGTGAAAACCAACTGATACGTGGAAATATATGTCAAAGACAAGTTGATTTTGCAATAACGCAGGAACATGAATGGCTTTTTGTGTTCTGGAAAGGTAAGAATTGGTGAGATTGTTACTGGCCAATGGCCACATGGATAGATTCATAGACATAGAAGAGAAACGTGTATCCAAGTTTTCTTATTTCATCATTCATTATGGAAGCATTCAATCCTTTGAGTGCTTACATTTAATACTAAGGGCTAAAGCAATAACGCACTATTATTGTAAATGAGATCATGAGAATAAGATAATGCTAATCACATTAAAAATCACGCAATAAATTTTTTTAACCTCACTCAACATTAAATCATTATCTCTTTGCTCATAAAAGACGTCAGTGGGGAGTGTACTACGTGAGTGGGCCAGGGATCACCCCAAGAATATGGATACAGTGTGATTGCATGAACTCCAATTTGCGCAGCCAAATATGGTTGGCATGAATGTTAAAAGCTGACACATGTACTAATTGCTTGTACCCATAAGACGATACATTTATTATTGCAATCCTTTCTATCTGTCCCAGCTCTTCTTTTTAACATCATTGATTGTATCTTAATTTCAGAATAACTACAGAACATAAGTCAAAGCTAACAAATTTGACAACATTGCAAACACATTCAACCAATACTACCCAAACAAGTTATATCATCAACAGGAACATTTTACAGAAAGTAGAAATGGTAGCCAGAGCCCACAAAGACATAAAGGGGTGACTTTACGTTCACTAATTTCTTCTCCTATGAAGGATTTGAACAGTTTTGGCATACATCAAGTAGCCTAGAATCGAAGGCTTAGTGGGCCCTGGAGTCGTATTAGGAGTAGTCTCAATATTTTAGAAACATGAGCAACTAATTATGCATAGATTTGGCCCCAAGCAATCAACTAATAAGTAATAACAAATAACCACCCATTTTATCAAGCTATCCCATGAACATGCATTTGATAGAAAGTGCTAATTCCATTACAGGGAAAACCTCCACTTTCGAAATCTAAATAAACATATGAGCTTCTCGCATTTTCCTATTAACACTCACATAGTAAACCGATCAAAATACAATAGAAAAAATCATGCACAAACTAATTCTCAAAGTTTAACCTTAAAATCACATGCATACAAGAACATATGCATCAATGAGATAAAAATGATTGTTAAACTATCTATGAGAAATATGCAGATTCATATAACGAATTAGCATCCTCTTTGTCAAGCTATCCCATGCACATGCATGTTCATTTGATGGAAGATGCCAATCCCATTACAAGGAAAACCTCCACTTTTGGAAATCCTTAAATTAACATATGAACCTTTCACAATGGCATATCAATATTCAACTTTCAGGCAAACCATGTTTATCAAACGAAAAATGCACCAGCTAGATACAAACAATCGTTATACTATCAGCAAGGAAAACATCAAGCCTCGACAGCTTTCAAATTACTACCAGATTAATTCCATTCTACAGACTATCTTTACTTGCCCGTATCAAGTCACTCCTATCCACTTGGTTAACTGTTAATTGCCAACAAATGGTAGAAATGCATTATCATTTGCTTAATTTATCAGCAAATCATGTAACTGCCTACATCAAATGCCCTTTTAACAACGAAAATCATTTTGATAGACAAGACACCTGTGCCAAAACCGAAATGACAACCATGTGTAAAATAGAAAACAATAATCCACGGTTTCAAATTCGACAAACGATCTAAAAACTTCCAACATTAAGATTCTTCTTGAACAAATCACAAGACTAGATCAGTACTATAAAAATAAAATCCCTAATCGAAGCCTATTCATTCTTAAACAAATGGAAAACCTAGGCAAAGAACAAAAACACATAAAATAGAGAAAACAATACAAAATCTACAAGATTATCCCAAGCTGAAATCTTTTTCCCTTTCAAACCAAAATCTCTAAAGACCCAATTCCCAAACCCCAAAACAAAGATAGAAAACTCAAATATCCATATACCCACAAAACAAACACAAAGATACAGGAAATGGTCGAAAAGGGGTGGGGGAGGGGGAGGGAGAACAAAAGGAATTACCTTTTTTCTCTGAAAAGAACAGTAGCAGGAAGAGCCAAATCTTCTATGACCAAGCGAAGGGGTTGAGATAGAAACGAAATGGCTAAAACTACTAACACTAGCTGTAATGGGAATTGCTGTAGAGAAGTGAGAGAGTTTGAAAGAATCAAAATGAGGAGGTCTCAATGATGGCGTTGTCATTTCTCCTCTTTTCGGTTTTTCTCTCTTTCTTCCGCTCACTTTTCCTTGAAAATAATGCTTAATTTATACAAATCTTGGTTTGCTTTCTCTTGTAATTGAAAAGAATTAATAATGACAGCAGTAATGAACGGAGAGAGTAATGGTGTTTAATTGGTTGGCTCACAGCTGTTGAGAGAATCTGCTTCTGCTGCCTTTCTTTGTAAAGCTCTTTTACGAAGGGGGAAGAGAGAGAGAGAGAGAGAGGATATGCTTTTAAGTTTAAAGGAAAAGGGAGGACCCTTTTACGCTTCTTCCTTTTCTTCCATTTAATCTTTTTGCTGTTTTTAAATTAAATATAGTAATTAAGTTTGACCTTTTTTTTTTGGGACAATATTCGGAAATACCCATGGTATTCGTTTTTCGGGTACATGTCAAGATTTTAAAAAAAAAATCCATGTCACCCGGAAATGGAGGGATGACATGTTTATTACAAAATATTGATATGATAAGGGGAAAAAAAAGATATATTGATTACAATTTGTAAAATTGTGTAAACATAGTAGCCACACGGGTGCATTTCGCGATAATGTCCCCTTTTTTGTACCAAAAACTGACATCAATTCCTCCCAATGTAATTAGGAGATAGTTTAATTATTCTAACTTCAAGAAAATAATATTTGAACTTTTTTTTTAGTTGGAGTAAGACGAACGGTTGATTTCAAACCCAAGACTTGTCTGATCTCGTCTCAAACAAGACTAATATATTTTTGGCTTTATGACCCAGCAGAGGAGTATCAAGAACTTCCTCTACTAAGTCATTGGGAAACCTTTGGAAATATTTTGTAAATTCTTTTTTTCCATTTCGATCTCAAATAAATGCTCACAACAGAGAATTGGGAGCATTAAAAGTCCTGGATCAAATAAGTAGCATGCATTTTTGGCGATTAACTCCAAAAAAACAAAAAAAAAAAAAATCACAAAAAAAAAATATGAAATGAAACAATTATAAATTTCGTAATGCCAGATTAAATAAATACGCTGAATGATTTTTTTTATAAATGTTTTAGATTTTAAGAGTTTTCAAGAGAAGAAAATTGTTACAACAACAATATATTTCTTTTAGAGAAAAGAAAAAAGAAAAAAATTACAATATGTCTGCAAACATAGAACATAGTTATATGTCCCACCTCTTCTTCACACGGAACATCAAAGCTGATGATTTGATATCATCTTGTGGCACTTGGAGCATGAACTGCACTTTCATCTTCATAGGGGCCATCTTGGCTTTGCCATCTTCATCACCAACCTGAACCATTCGGCATTGCACATTTGCACGTGTTAGTAACGATCTTGAATTTGTACAACAAAGAAGAAACTGTGTTTTTCAATGTAGATTGTGTACGGATGCAATACAGTACATACGAGCGGTTTCCTAAAGCATCTCTTCAGTATGTTTGTGGTTTGCATGATTAGTTGATAAGAATGTGGAAAGATAAAGGAGCAGCGAGATCAGATAAGAGTTAGTTAGTGTTGATGAAACTAGATTAATGATTAATCAAGGTGTAATCTCCAACGTGTGACTTGAACTTGTCTTATAGTTGCTGAGCCAGCTTAATCTCTCTAATTGATGCATATGTGACTATCCTTGACAAACCTTGTTTAGTGGTCAGTTTGATCTCTCTCTCTCTCTCTCTCTCTCTCTCTCTCTCTCTCTCTCTCTCTTTTCTAGTTGGTCTGTGCTTTCTCATATGGCCACTGGAGAAAGTTTGTATGAATAGAAGGGAAGTGGAGCAGAGGGTAGAGAAAGTTGGCTTATTGGTAAAGCTCCTAACTTCTAACCAAGAAAAGGTAAAGTTCAAGCATTATAGGGGTTTTCGGAAATTAAACAAGAAAAAGTTATAACACGATCACTAACAACATCTATATCTAGGGATACAATGCTTGAAAGAAAGTAAAGAAACTAACCCAGAGAGATGCCCAACCGAGTCGGACTTCAGAATCATAGCCGGCTTTGAACTTGTAATCCTTCCCAACTGTGTGTTTGTAGACCACACTCCAATTGTCTGAGTCAAAATGGTACCAGTAGCTGACCGCAAACAAAACCAAACATATTATAACCATTGCATTAGTAGTTTTTCCAACAATGTTGTTACAAATAGCATATCTCCTATAATCTCTAATTAGTGGCGGGCTAGGCAAAAGCTTAACAGCAAAAAACCACATTGACAATTAGATCCCCAGTAAGTAGAAACGCAACGAGTTCGTGTTGGTAATGATTATGGACAACATGGTGGGGGCAAGTTGTGGATGTTGGTCAGCCAAATGCCTCTATATACATCTCCCCATAGGCCAATCATATCTTACTATCTTCATTATACATTAGTAAAACTTCAAGGGAATCAAAAAGAAAATCTAAATACCTCAGAATCTATCAATTTGCATTTACTGTATTTTGTAAGAAAGAAAGAGAGGAAAGATAGAAATGGGTTGAGAAAGGAAGGGAGAGCACCTCAACTTGTCCCGCGGAGTGAATCTCCGTTTAAATGCGCATGACAATGCATTTGAAGGGAGCAAAATACTTGGAATGAAAGTCAGTTGCTCATCCTACAAGTGAAAATTCAACAAAGAAACTCATCAAGAAACTAGTTGTCGACTGCTACAACGAGATCATGAATGTGTCACGGATGAATACAAGAAACAGAGGACAAGCATTCACTTAACTGAAAAACATTTATAGTCCGGATGAAGAATAATTTTTTGTTTTTTTTATCATGAATAATCATTAGGACAGATATCAAAATTTTGATCAGACATCTGATTTTTAATAACTTAAAGAAGACATGATAATGACGCTCGGACAAAGCTAGGTTATGATGGGGAAGAACATTCCCCTAAAGAATGTCCAAATGAACTACCTTGAATGCATATCGTAGATCCAGACTTTCTTCTTCATATCGAGCAGTGCACACTCCATTTAAAACATTGCTTTTAAGGATCCCACTCACTGACAAAGTTCTCTTCTGTTCTTGTTGTTGTTCCTCTTCTTCTTCTACTTCCTCCACCTCTTTCTCCTCTAATGAAACTTCACCAAGAGGAAATTTGAAAGTTGCTTTTGGCTGCATTAAGAAAATATAAAATCAACTCTCACGGAACTTAGGAAATATTTCATATTACTGGAAATTAAAAAGATGAAGCTTCCAGTAATAGGCAAAATTCGAAACAGTGAAAATGTTGAAGAATCACAAAGCAAACAAAACTGACCATGCCAACAGATGGAACAGCAGACGCTAATTCAAGTTTGTAGGCTGGTGTAGCAAGATCTGCAACCATTGCAACCTCTCCTTGTCGAGCCTATAAGTAATCGAAGTAGTGTAAACAAATTAAACTGCATCACATAAACCCAGAAACTAAACTAAAATGCTGACTAGATAGTTGGCTAGCGTGTTGATCAAATTAAAAGTATTTTCCTCTTATATCAATGATATGCTGAATTTGCTGAAAGAAAACAACAATTCTTCAATATACTTAACAAAGCTTTCCCACAACTTTCGATTGTTCACTAACAAATTGATAGAAAGACGATGAGTGTGCTGGTATGTCATTTTACAATAAAAAAATATCAATCATTGTGAATGTGTGGTCACCAACAAAATACCAATAATTTGGAAAAAAAAACTGCAAAACGAGAAGGAGCCAGACAGTTATCAATACTTAGTAACCTAACATTGGCCATTTACTTAAAAACTCAAAGCTTCCAACCAGATAAGAGACCATATCGAGTAAAACAGTACACTATAAATGATGGCCCAACAAGCAGCATATTTAACCACAATCTATTGCACTTATGTGATAATGTATCTGTATACAACATCTATAAACAGCCACTCCATCAAGAAAAACCTGGAACAAAAAACTATTCTTTTGTCTATATTCTTCATTCATTCGAATTTGAATGATAGCCGAAATAATGAAGTCGAAATTTGTGCATAACCAAGATCTTCCTCTCAACTCCAACATCAACTAATCCAATTCAGACATAGAAATTATCTCGATTCTATGCGGAAAAAACTAAAACATAAACAAGAAAAAACAACTGAAATAAAGGTAGAACTCGAAATTCCTCCACCATCAAATCCCAACCTCCCAACCCACATAAATTACTGAATCAAGGTAAATTATCAACAAATTGAATCCTAAAAACCTAAAAATGAACATAAAAACAGAACCTTGACTTGATGAGCAGCTCTCAGTTGAACTCCCGGCGCGATTTCGAACGACGTATTGAGCAGAGCATCGTTCCTCTCGACGTCGTATTGCAACGAAAAGAACTTCGATTTGAAAGAAATTTGGGGCTCCGACACCTCCCCTTGGTTGTTGTTGCAGAACGACAGCTTCAATTTACCCAAATTGTCCAATAATTTGCAAGACACATTGTGAAGGAAAACGGAGGTGTCGCTGTCGTACTCCGTCTTAAGGCGGAGCTTCGGCCGACGCATTTCGAAGAATCCGCCACCTTCGGTGGCGGAAGCGGCGATGGGCAGCTGGTCGGCTTTTGCTTCCGCCATTGCTGTAGCTAATTTTCCTTACAATTTT
Source organism: Perilla frutescens (assembly GCA_026008535.1). Taxonomy (NCBI): domain Eukaryota; kingdom Viridiplantae; phylum Streptophyta; class Magnoliopsida; order Lamiales; family Lamiaceae; genus Perilla; species Perilla frutescens. Next base: position 42,371,496 of record BRKX01000010.1, on the reverse strand, counting down.
GGAAAATAATTATTTAAATTCAAAGATAAAATAAATTAAATATGTGGCGTTTGGGAATTTTTAGGCGGGGATTTAGAGGAGAATTATTATTATTATTATTATTATTATTATTATTATTATAACAATATATATATATGTGTGTGTGTGTGACATTTTTTTGTTTATTTTTATTTCGATTTGTCTTTAAGGAGTTTCTGTTTGCACCCAGAATTTTACTTTTTGCACCCTTTAAATAAAAAGATAAAAATAAAATAATTACAAATTGACTAAATTACCCTTTAATTACTTTCTTGTACCATTTTTTTTACCCAATGCACCCCAAAATAAAATTAAAAATAAATAAATTTAAACAATATAAGATATATGAATAAATCTGTGAAAATAGAAAACTATACGATTTGAACCCCAAATTTTACTTTTACAATATTGAACACAATTTGTACTCAATAACCTAGTTTGTAGTTGTGCAATTATTGTGGCAAAAATGAAAAGAGAGACAATTCAAGATGAAAATGAAGATGAACAAAGTAATGTAAGTCATTTTGTTTAGTTTGTACCGATTGATTTTGAGATTTCACAGTTTTCGTAGACCTGTTTTCGCGTTTTGTTCGGGTTTTACAGTTTGAACATTCTTCAATGAGTTCGGACAACGAAGATCGAACATAAACACAATGTTCGAACTTTGAAAGTCGAACCAAACTACAAAAAATTTGAAGATGTTCATGTTCGAACTATATAAGTTTGTTCGGCTTTTAAAGTTCGAACTTTTCCATAAAGATCGACTTTTTATTTTCGAACATGTGCTCTCCAGCAGCATGTTCGAACTAGATAATGTCGTTCGAGTTTTAAAGTTTGAACTTGTCCATTTAGATCGAATTTTTATTTTCGAACATGTGTTATCCAGCAGCAACTAATGTTGATTTTATTTTGAATAGGATCGAACTGAGAGCAGTGTTATGGGCCCAATCAATACAGAGTTAGTTCCTGATTTTACGGACATATTCCAAACTATGGACTTGTTTGATTCTCGTGAGGATTTGATCAGTTGGGTTCGTGAGAGAGGTGTTCCAGTTGGTATTGTCGTTATTGTGTGACGCTCAGATGCTGGGAGTGATAGTAGGAATCCTCGATTGGTATTGTCATGTGAACGAGGTGGGTATCCCCATGTGATTAATAAGAAGCCTCCAACAGAACGTGATTACATACAACAAAATTTAGATGATGAGGTTTCGGATGAAGAGAAAGAAAGAAAGAATTCCAGAACAAGCTCAAGGGAGACTGGGTCGAAGAGAATTGGATGTCCATTTCGTTTGAAGGGACAATACCTCCCAGAGTGTAATCAATGGATGTTAGAAGTTGTTTGTGGGGTTCACAATCATCCACAAGCACAATATTTGGAAGGGCATGCATACGCCGGTCGTCTGACATCGGAAGAGGAGAAGTTGGTGGCTAGCTTATCAAGTTCATATACTCGGCCGAAGCAAATATTGGCTGCAATACAGAGAAGCTTTTCCAACAACAAGTCCACAATAAACACAATTTATAATGCGTAGTAGAAAGAAATATGTCGAGCATGCTGGTCGATCCCAAATGCAGTATCTGTTAGGTAAACTGGAGGAACATGGCTATTACCAGTATACGAGGCGGTGTCCACAGAGTGATACCGTGAAGGATATGTTCTACGCACACCCGACAAGCGTGAAGCTTCTTAGAGCTTTTCCTAAAGTGTTATTGATGGACTGTACGTACAAGACAAATAGATACAGATTACCTTTGTTCGAAATAGTCGGTGTTACCTCAACAAGCATGACGTTCTCTGTTGCATGCGCCTATCTGGAGGCTGAGAAGGAGGATAACTACATTTGGGCGCTCACTATTCTTAAAGGGCTGATGGACCAGAGTAGATTACCTAGTGTGATTGTGACAGATCGTGAGCGAGCGTTGATGAATGCCATAGAGGTGACGTTTCCCACCACCCAATATATTTTATGTCAATGGCATATAAATAAGAACATCACTGTCAATTGCAAGAAGAAGTTTCGTACTAAAGATCAATGGGAATCATTCTTGAGTGCGTGGAATCTGGTAGTGTTTGCTGAAACTGAAGCACGGTATGGTGAAATGCTTCGGAGGTTTCAAGAAGACCATGCCACCAATCCCACTATTGTGGATTATGCCATTAATAATTGGATTGTGCCTTACAAAGAAAGATTTGTAAGCTGTTGGACAAATCGTGTCATGCACTTTGATAATACCACAACATGCAGGTATGTTTCTATATTTTTTATTCCAAAGTTTTGGATAAATTGATTTTGTTCGACTTTATGTATTCAAACTGCTCTATATCTAACTATCTTATACTATATTGATAAATGGTAGGGCTGAAGGTGCCCATGCAAAGTTGAAAAGGTTTCTTGGAACAAGTACAGGCAATCTTGAAGGATGTTGGGAGAAGATACATGATCTACTAGAGACTTCTTTCAATGCAATAAATGCATCATTTGAAAAGAGTTTTAATGTGGTTCAACATCGCTACAGGTCTCCAATATTTCAATTCCTTCGAGGTACAATTTCTATTGCTGCATTAGATAAGATTTATGAGGAAATGAAGAGTATCAGAAAGAGATGCAGTGGACCCATTACTATGTGGTTGTGTGTTGAGAACGAAGTGTGGTCTTCCTTGTGCACATGAGATCGATCAGCATGTTCGACCATCCACACCATTTTCTTTAGATGATGTGAATAAGTTCTGGAGGAAATTGGATATGGAACCTACAAGAGCGAAGGTTGTGGTGGCTTCTGACATTGATAATCGTTGGTTTGAAACTTGGACTTGTGCGAACAACATATTTGCACAAGCGGACGAATCTGCGAGGTTGCTCATGTTGAAGAGATTTAGGGAGATTGTTAACCCGTCTACCACTTCCATGGTTGAACCAGATGTGCAAACTAAGACTCGTGGAAGACCGAAAGTCACAAAAACCAAAGCTGATACATCCACGAAGCGTGAGAAGAGTGCCTTTGAGTATAGTGACTCGTTCAATGACAGTTGTTCGCAAGTTCCGGACTCATTTGAGGTTGATACATCACTGTCACAAGTGTTATTCACTACGAGGCCACAGAAACAAACGGTCATTCATCCTAAAGCATCGCATCATTTGGGGATTGGATACATTGATCAGATACCAACAACATTCAGAGGCTATGTGACGAGGATTGAGGATATGTCACCGCACATGGTCATTGCGGATTTCGTGTGATTGCTAGTTTGGTGCTTGGGGATCAGGAGGCTTGGTCACGTGTCCGTACTGATCTTTTTCTACGGCATCCACACTAATTCAGAAATATGGGACAAGTGTTTCCTTGAGCGTGGATGGAGGGAGAAAGTGCTGAATATACTTAACTGTCATGAATTGACAGCACACACGAGACATTGGTTTGTTTTGCCTTATTTAGGCCATGTAGTGGCTATGGTGTACAATGTTGTTCTTGTGACGTTGGGTGGTCGCTATCCCACTACATTCTTGCCTTTATCATCAGCTGTTCCAGTGGACCCAAAATGTATTAGCATGGCAGCGGTTAAGATTGGAGAAGGGAAATGCGCCAATCACTTCATTCAGGTCCTTGTTTTAACTAGTTCATGGTTACATTGCTTATATTTTACTATACCCATTATAATTATAATGTAATTTTTTTTGTAGGTTTTCATGAAGCCGAGGCACCCTTTTCCATAGATCTCCGTCCAATGGAAGGACTTCCGCATGGACTGCGCAGCTGGATGGGAAGAATATGTCAAGCATCCTTAGTTTATGTACTAGACCTTGTTATGTACTAGAACGTTGTAATATACAGGCATCATTTGTTATGTACTACAGCTTTGGTAAAAGAATTTTTATTGCTTTGTTTCAAATCAAATGCAAGTTGTATACGGAATTTTACAAGGTAAAAAATTCCAGTTCGAAACTAAATATCCGAATTTTTGGCCAATGTTCGAGTTACATACTTCGACCTTTATGCAACATGTTCGAACTTTGGACTTCGAACCACACTACAATTGTAACTAGTTCGAACTTTAAAATTCGAACTATTGTAACTAGTTCGAATTCAGAAGTCCGAATCTACTTCCAATGTTCGAACTTTCGAATTCGAACCACACTCCAGTTGCAACATGTTCGAACTTTAAAATTCGAACTATTGTAACTAGTTCGAATTCAAAAGTCCGAATCTACTTCATTTGTTCGGACTTTCGATTTCGAACCACACTTACAGTGTAATCACTTCATTGTTTTAATCCAATACTTTGCATATTTTGGACGAAATACAAATAATAAGAAAAACCAACATTATATATGCAACATTACATACAAATGATAAGTAGTGCAATACATAAATAGATACATCAACACAATAAATAGTCTCTAAATCCATCAACTAGTACGATACATAAAAATAAAAATAGTCTAATACATAAAATAAACAAATCTATCAACTAGTCCCGTCTACATCGTCGTCGGGATGATGACTCCCCCTGCTCCTATCCTCTACCCCAGTCGGCTGGCCATGCTGCCCTGTGCGAAAATTCAACGCCTCAAAAGCTTCTTCGACCTGCGACATCACATAAGGCAACGATATGTCCGGGTCCTGGGCTCTCCACCTGGTCACCAAAGGATCAAGATATCCAATGGCACTCTGAATCCCATCCCAAGGTGAAAAAGTCGGCAATGGGTCAATAAGAGGATCTGCGGCCTCGTTCTGCACTCGGAGATAAGAGATGGAACAATACCACTGAAGGTACTCAGGAAAGCAAGCCCAAGCTGGGTGAGCAACTCTTCCTCTACGTTCGGGCGACAACTTATGACTCTCCCACTGCTCGAAAAATGAAGCGAGCATCCCCCACACTACGCGGTATTGTCCGGGCTTCTTGCCCCTTCGAAACAGAATGGGGTCTAGCGGGGGGTGTGGAATGGTCTGCATCCGTCCAAACTGCCTCAACACACGCTCAGGAAGATACGGCTCTACAACATCACAAGTCGTGAGACACCCTTCATAGAAGGTGACCTCGGGTCGCTCACCCCCATCCCGTAACCTCATATATGGATCCCAAATAACCTAATATTTATATTGCATAAATCAAGTCAATACGTATAGTCGAATAAATTTATCTAATATACAATTAGAACAATTCAACTTATGTCTTCTGCTCTCAAGGTATCTAGATGTGCCCTGAAAGCTTTTACCGCATCTTCAGACACTGCACCATGTGCCTGTTGAGCCCACCTCATTGCATAAGGCTGTCCAGCACGGTAGTCGGCATTTTGTTGAGGTCTACCAAGTGTTGGGAAATGCTCATAAATCCAAGCCTGTTCCATTTATCAACACATTAACAAAAGAACACATTTACTAAATAAAAAATGATAAAAAGATAAACATTTTTCATTTACCTCCAGCAGTGTCAAAAAACCGGCGATCTGTCTGCACTCAACCCGAGAGGCGACTCCCAATTATCTGTAGAGAAAGGCTAATGCGGCTGTACCCCACGCATAACCCTCAAACTCTTCAGTGTCATCAAACAGTCGAAGATAATTGCAGCTGATCCGATCGCCCGTCTTATCAGTGAAAAGTGTACAACCTAAAATGCACACCAAATATGCCCGTGCCGCGTACACTGCATCACGAGCATTGTCACTAGCAGCCAATTCACTAAACCTTTCATGCAGCCACCTTAACTTCACATATTGGCCCCCGGTCACTCACTTCCTCTCAGTATCTTATCATCATCGTCTTCACCCTCATGGTTTGCACCCTTCTCCTCACTAGGCATGTCACCCCCCTCCTCATTACCCGCCGTCTCTTCATAATGTATTTGATTCCTTTGTTGTTCGGCTTGTTCATCAGTTTCTGCTTGCCACCGTTCCTGTGTTGATCGTCGTCTCGCAAATGCGGTTGGTCTCCACTTACTATATCTTGCAGCTACATAAAAATTTCAAGTCAGGTTCGACCTTCAAAAACTGAGCAAAACATCGACGTTCGAACTTGAGAAGCCAATCTATAACTGAGGAGTTCGAACTCCAAAGGATGAACACAAACACTTAGTTCGAACTCTGAAGACCGAACTGCATGCTTGGAATTTTTTGCCCAAGTAATGCTCGGCCTTTGGAGCTCGAACATGCCAGTTAAGATCGGTTTCTCAAGTTCGAACATACTCACAAAATTCGAGTTATACAGACCGAGCAAAACGCGCAGCAGAGCAAAATTAAATCACCAACACGCCACAGAAACCTCGATTTTTTACTACAATCAACTCAAATTAGCATGTAATCACTCTAGTAACCTATCCTAGCATCTTAAACTATTAGAAAATTGAATTTCAACAATGACCCAATAATTTTTAATGATATTGAATAAAATGTATAAAGTAACAAAAATGGAACATGAAACTCACCAAATCGATCCATGGAAGTAGCTTCGAACTTTATGGGCTTCGAACAAATCTCCGTGCAATGTCGAACAATTGGATTCGGCTCGATTTCGAACTCTCCGCGGTGAAAGTTGGTCTTCGATTTTTTTCACCGTTTTACAGCTTTGTAAAATTGATTTTCACATTTTAATTTTCATAGTTTAAGTTTTTTTTCTTTTTTCTGATTTTATGTTTTTTATTTTCAGATTTTAAATTTTTTTTTAAGTAAAAAACATATTTTATATGTAAGGGCAACATAGTCCATTTTAGGGGTGCAAAAAGTAAAAAGGAGGGTGCATTGAGAAGCAATGGTGCAAAAAGTAAAATTGGGGGGGTGCAAACAGAAACTCCCTTGTCTTTATGTAGAGAAAGTGACACTTGTGGACTAAACAAGTATAATATGACCATGATTTTCTTTTGTTTTGGGGAAAAAGTTTATATAGATAATTTATTTTTAAAATTTATTTAGTTGAGCAAGTTTTAAGGGTGTAGGAGTTGTATGAGCAATTTGTACTATATTATGTACCCTTTATTTATAGTGGGTCTTTGATAATCTCGATTTAAAAAAAAAATTCTAAAAAAAGTGTACTTTTTGTACTTTCAACCCTGTAATCATTAAAAAATCTGAATATTTTGGAACTTGATAAAAACTGTCTTATTACTTTTGTTCTTCCCCATATTTTCGTTCATCTCTCAAAACTTCCGTTACAGCAAACAAATCGATAGAACACAAAAAAAATCCTTTCTCTTCACGCCATAGCCGAGTACTCCATAGCCATTCCCTTCACCCTCTCAATTCGTCTCCTCTCAGTGAACACAACTCGGTGGACTTGAAGCAACAATATACTTTCGTTAAGGTTTGTCTCGTCTCTCATCTCTCCTCTATCGTTACTATCGTTATCAATCAGAAAACCCATTTTTAATTGTTAGAAGCTGTGAATTGAATGATGGAGGATGCACAAGAGAATCCGTTTGGATCGGGATCCGAAGAGGTTAGCATTCGATCGTTATGCTTAATGAAAATATATTGTTGCTTAATGTTAGATTACAAAGTTAGGGATGATTAAAAGCATGTTTTTTGTGAAACTTCCATGAATTATTTCGAGATCTGTAGTAACGATAGTTGTTAAAAAGAGTAACGATAGTGTTTAAATGTTAATCGTTATGGCTATTTCAGAGTAATCATTATGGGATTTAATGTTAATGTTATGCACATTTCTTAATAATCGTTATGCCCTTATTATGTAAATGTTATGCTATTTTTTTCAGTAATCGTTATGTTGTTTATTAATAATCGTTATGCTATTTCTTAATAATCGTTATGGCCTTTTAAAAATGTTATTGTGTAGCTAGTTTATTAATTATCGTTATGCTAATGTTTCATAATCGTTATGGCATTTATATGTAATCGTTATGGCCTTTTGTAAATGATATTGTTTAGCTATTTTATTAATAATCGTTATGCTAATTTTTAATAATCGTTATGCCATATTTAACATAACCATTATGCAATTTATACGTAATCGTTGTGGCCTTTTAAAAATGTTATTGCTAATTTATTAATAATCGTTATGCTCATCGTTTTGCATTAACAAAATGCATAATTAAATGACATGCATAACGAAATTAATAGACATGCATAACGAAATGCATAATTTACTAACAAATCATTTAGTCTTTAAGTTATAGATAAGGAAATGCATAATGAGATTTAATAATTAATTTAATGCATAACGATAACTAAATTAATAAAATAGCATAATGTTTATTTAAGAAAAACTAATAATAATCGTTATTATTAATTTCGTTATGGCCTATTCAAAAAAATAATAATAATCGTTATTATTATTTTTAAAACAAAGAATAACGATTTGTTAATTTCGTTATCGTTACGCCAATCGTTTAAAACAAAGAATAACGATTTCGATGTATTATCAGTTTGGTAGGGATCGATATTTTTTTTATTTTTATATGTTAGGTGTGTGTGCATTTATTGTTTAGTTATTAAAAAATGTAAAAGGTACACTTACCCAATTATTAGGGTGTGGGGACAAGTGTGTCATAAGGGTATTTAAGATATTTACACTCCAAATTGCGTACAAAACTACTATACCCTTATATCTTGTTTCTTTTTCCCAATTAATATTTTGTTTTGCCTCTTTTTATCCATTTACACTTTTCTTTTTTATTAGCAATGGTATGTTTAATTGTTATGGTGGATTCATATATTTGAAAATTATATTAACAATGGTATTATATTTGAAAATTATATTATATTAAACATATCATTGTTATGGATTTAAATATGTTTAATATAATATGATTTTTAAATATATGAATCCATCATGAAGTGGGTGTTTTATGATATTTTTTAATTTATAACTATGTATCTAGTTAGTCCAAAAATATTAATATTAACAAAAAGAAACAACATTACTATTTCTCGATATTAACTATATCATCTCTTTGTTTAGCAAACAATATTTTGAGCTGAAAACCATGTTTTGAAAATTGAGCCGGACCGTCCGGTTCGACCCGTTTAAATTGTGAACCGATCATTTATCTAGTCCGATTGTACATGTATTACGGACTGCATATGACCTGAAGTGAACTAATCAAGATAGGTTAAATTGGTCCATTTTTTTTTTAAGTTTGTCCAAATTTAATTAATTCCCTCACAACATGTGACTTGTAGGTTGTCTAGTCTGATTATACATCTATTAAGGGTTACACATGACCCCGAGTGAGCCGGTCATTTTTTTTTCTGAAGCATGTCCAAATTTAATTAATTCCCGTGACTTTTAGGATTGTCCAGTCCGGTTATACATTATTACGGACTGCACATGACCCGAAATGAACCGATTGAATCAGTCAATTTTTTTTCTTTTTGAAGCATGTCCAAAATTAATTAATTCCCTCACAGCATGAGGCTTGTAGTTAATTAATTCCCCCACACCATGGAAATTTGTAAAATTGTCTAGTCCGATTATACATCTATAACGAATTGGACATGACCCGAAGTGAACCAGTCGAAACCGGTACGTTGAGCAAGTACATTTTTTTCAAGCCTGTACAAATTTAATATTAATTCCCTTACAACATGAGACTTGTAGTTAATTAATTCCCCCACAACATGAGACTTAGGACCCGTTTGGTATGCTTGATAAGGGGTGATTGATATATTTATCACAGTTAATCAAGTGTTTGGTTTGTTGGATGCAAACCCGAGATTGATGAGTAGCCCGGGATTATTGGTGTTGTTATCCAACAATTGCATGATAACTAATCCATTCACTCTTTGTGCGATAAATAATCCATCCATTCACCCAGAAATGAAATTTACTTGCATACCCTTTGAAGAGTGGCAAATTAAATAAAAATAGTTACAAGGAATTTGGGATCTTTTACCTGCAGCAGTGATTTTCGAAGCAGAAACGGAGGGGTTGATTGCTCCGCTGCCGTAGTTGCTTCCTGCTATAATATAATTGCAAAAGAGAGAGAGAGAGAGAGAGAGAGAGAGAGAGAGAGCTAATTGTAGGATGGGGTTGTAGGCTGGGCGGGGAAGAAGAATCGCAAAAATTAAAAATTGCAAGAGAGAAAGAAGGTTTGTAGGATGGGTGAGGATGAAGAAAATCAGAAGGGAGAGCGGCTGTGTGGAAAATAATAAATAAATTTTATTTTGTTTATTTTCAAACACATATCTAAATATATATTCTTTAATAGTTATTTGATTTATTATTGTTTTCCTTATTTGTAATTGTTGCTTCTTCTAAAAAGAAATAGAAATATTTAATATTTGTTTGTTTACTCCATTTCATTATTTTAATTTTTAATAGTTACAGTTTTAATCATTTTTTTTATAAAATATTACTAATTTATTAAAATTATTAATAAATATTTTAAAGTTTTAATAGTTAGAATTTTTAAATTTCATAAAAATAAGAATGTGGAGGGTAAATTTGGTATATTGGTACATTTTAATCTCAATTCTTCAATCCAAACATAATATTGAGAAATTATCCTACATCATTAAAACCGCTATCAAACAATCCAAATAAAAGATTATTAATCCCTGAATAGTGCAATCTTACCATATCCAATCAATCTTATATATCCCATCAGATAAACCAAACAGGGCCTTATAGGATTGTCCAGTCCGGTTATACATCTATTACAGACTGCACATGACCCGAAATGAACAGATCCACTCACAACATAAGACTTGTAGGATTGTCCGGTCCAATTATACATCTATTGCGCGTTGCACATGACCCGAAGTGAACTGATCAAAACCAGTTGTACTGGTCCTTTTTTTAATCCTGTCCGAATTTAATTAATTCTCGAGAGACTTGTAAGATTGTCCGGTTCGGCTACGAGCTATACATGACTCAGAGTGAATCGGTTGAACCGGTCCACTCACAACATGAGACTTGTAGGATTGTCCAGTCCAGTTATACATCTATTACGTGCTACACATGACTCGGAGTGAAGCGGTCAAAATCGGTTGAATCGGTCCATTTTTTTTAAGCCTAGGATTGTTCGTTCCGGTTATACATCTATTATGAGTTGCACATGACCTGGAGTTAACCGGTCAAAATCTGTTGAACCGCTCTTTTTTCAAGTCTGTCCACATTTAATTTGTACGATTCGAACTGAGGACCTCCACAAATTGAATAACTTTGTACAGTGTGTACAACTGGGCCAATACACTCTAATGTTATTATTTGAATATTAATATCGCATATATATGCACAAATTGAAAATAAATAATCTTCATTTTAATTATAAATATATACCATACAATGAAATTAGTTAACCCTAAAATTAAATTGAATTAATTTAATTTTGTATCCGGCATCTTGCTCAATGTATTTGTCCGATGCTAACGTGTGGGCTCATGCATTGAGCTCGATATAAAATGAAGATTTAAAAAAAATTGAAAAAAATAAAAAAAATCGAAAAAATGGGGGCTGTCAGATGCTTCATAGGTAATGATATTTCACTTCATTGCTAGTGATACTTTACTTTATACATGGTGGTACTTGTTGTCTCGAGTATCAACAAACATATTCCAAATAAAAAAGATAAATGAATCAACTAAATTAAAAGTCTACATTTTGATTTATGTAGAAAATAATTCTTTTTTTTCTTAGCAGATGATAACATTTCATAGTTGATGATACTTCAATGCATATTAAGTGATACTTCCAGTGGCGGATCTAGGGGGCCAGTGGAGGATCTAGGGGAAGGATATCAGATTTTTTTTAGTTTGAGCCCCCTCGTTGTCGGCGGTAGAAAAGAAAGAAACATAATGTGAATCTGCGATTGCGGACGTTGTGCAAAAAAGAAGAAGAGAAGATGGTGGATCAGAAAGATTTTGAATTTCTTGATGATTGGGGACATGGCCAGAGCAACAAAATAGGGTGTTGAGAGCGGCCTGACTGAGAACCAATTGTTGAGGAAGAAGCTAAGTAAAAGTAAAAAAAAAATGATTCTTTTAAAAAGTTGTGGTTCAACAATGATTTCAAAAACACGATTCTATTAAAATTAATGGATAGCTTAAATGCACTGCACATTATAGTTTGACAATATCTTTTGTTGTTGTTCTTTTCTTTTAATTTAAATATATTTGTTTTTCATAAATTATTAGTTTTCTTTTTTATTTTTCATCTTATATGTTGTGATTGAATTTATTTTGATTTTTTTATTTATGTAAAAGTGGATTTTTTTTTTCTAACAAATAATTTTAGTGTTATTTATATATTAATTGTGAAATATGAATTTTTTTTTTAATTTTGTTAAAGTTATTTTATTCATACATACCGTTTTTTTTATTATAAAATGTGTTCTTCACCAATGTATTTATTATTTCAAATTTTTATTTTGATTTACATTATATTTATTATATAGGTGTTGAATGAGGTAAAAAAATATATTGTTTCACTGCATAAAATAAGGGAGAAAAAATTAAAATCAATTGTGTTAGTGAAACAAAATAGGCATTTGTAAAGAAAATTAAATGCAAAAAGTTTGGAAAACTACACCACCCTCACTATTATCTCTATGCCGCACAAGCAAACACGAAATATCTCACTATTCTTTCTATATTGCACAAACAAGCATGAAACATGAAGTGACCGAATCTTCTATCACACATCGTGCAACCCCCCAAAAAAAAAATTCTTATTCCGCCACTGGATACTTTGACACATAATTAGTAATATTTTATTTCATACACGGTGATACGTGATGTCTGGATAATCAATAAACATATTCCAAAAAAAAGATAAATGAATCAATTAAATTAAAACCCCACATTATGATTTATGCAGAAAACAATTCATTTATTTTCTTCTTAGCATGTGAAAATACTTCATAGTTGATGATACTTCAATTCATATTAAGTGATATTTCGACATATAATTAGTGATCATTTACTTCATACATAGTGATACTTTACTTTATACATGGTGATACGCGCGTGGGTGGACACATGAAGCCCACACACCTTACTATTTTTGCGGGTTTGAGTGGATATTTTGGGTGGGTTTGGGTCCTATTTAAACCGTCTAAATATTGTACTTTTAACTACTTAACTGTCCCGGTGGGGATGGCCTAGTGGTGGAGTGAGGTTGCTTGGAGATCAAATGTCATGAATTCGAAAATCTCCTCAATACCATAGGTCGGGTGTGTGAGTAAAAAACACTACTTAACTTATGGAATAATTATCAATAAATTAAACATTTTATTTCTTTGCATTGATATAAATTTGGTGTATTTTTTTAACTTATTTAATTTATTTATCATGATACTAGTTTGTATAATTTTATTATATTTTATTGTGTACATATACAAATAATATAAATATCATATAATAAATTATCTGATTTTTTTCAAATCGGTTGAATCAGTAATCTAGTGACCCAGTAAATTCACCAATTTAATATTCGCTCCGATTTTAAAAACATTGCTAAAAACAAGTTCATCTTTCTAAATAGTTTGTTTTCGGAAATAACTTAGCAATTAGGTGAAGGCCTTTCAGAAAACGTGTTTTCTTATTGTGTGTTAATATAAAAAAATAACCATTATTACATAGTAAATAATGTAAACAACCACTTTTTAAAAAATAATGTCTCTAGCCTTTTAGGATGAGAATATACATCTGTTGAATTCTGCAATGAAGCAGCAACAAGAAGAATTCACAATTGAGGGGCATGCATGCAAGCATAGCAATTACTGAAGGATTTATCCACGTGGAAACCTCCTGCATGCTGCTTCTATGAACCACAATCAGCTATCTGCACACCGTTAGATCTATTATCACAAGGATCAAGCACCATAGCCGTAGATTCTAGTTGCTTAGATAGCAAGCTACACATGTTGTATAAATAAGAAACTAAACATTTGCTGTATTGATTTTAGATATGATGAAATGAAAGTTTCGAACTTTAGATATTTATGTTTTTTTAACATGGTATCTAGAGCAAGGTTTTGCTGAATTTGTGCAACGATTTTGCAAATTCTGATTAAATACTCCGATTAGATCATCATACTTACCTTGATTGATAGTTATGACAAAGAAAAATTAGCATTTTTTTGTGGAGGAATGTTCGTGAAGAGGAATTAGGTTGTACTACAAACATAAACCCTAATTTGCAACCTGAATCGAGTGTTACCAAGGATGATCGATGCACCATCTCACAGACTGGTGATAGTGTGCTATATTCGCAGCATGCACGTGTGAATAGTGGAGCTCCAGCTGATTTATCACTCGGATACAATAGAATTGATGTCCGCAACAATCGAATGCTTGCCAACGACGAGTTATACATCAATCTGAGTGAGCACCCGGATATGTACCTTACAACTGACCTTTTTTATGGTAAAAATTATCATAATCGGTGTCGAGCGGTGAGGAGAGGTTTACTATCTAGGAATGAATTGGAATTAATAGATGGGAATTTACCTAAACCGGCTGAAGGATCCATTGATTACATGCAATGGATGAAAGTAGACTATCTAGTTTTTAACTGGATAAGTGATTCGATGGTGAAAGAGATTTCTTGCGATTTTCAAAACTTTGACACTCCTAAAGAATTATGGGATGAGTTGCAGAGGTGTTTTAGAAAGAAAAATGGGCCACATATTTATAAATTGCGAAGGGATATTGTCACATTTACTCAACAAAATCAGTTTGTGATGGTATATTTTAATAATATGTCTGGTCTATAGGATGATTTATCTCTGTTGAAGAATTCTAAACCGTGTTCATGTGAATCATTTGAAGACAACATGGGAGAGGTTGATGAGGAGCATATGATGCAGTTCCTTATGAGATTGAATGATTGTGATGAGGAAGTGAGGCAACCATTTTGATACTCAATCATTTACCCACTATGAGCCAAGCTTTTGGCATGGTCTTACAAGTGGAGGAGTAGATGAATGTATCGATTCAATTCTCTGAAAATGTGGATCAAAGTGAATTATTTTCAAACAATAACAGAGGGAGTTTTAGAGAAGACAGATTCAAGAAGAGATTAACTAAAGAAGAAAAGGCTAAACTTAGATGGTATCAGAAATTCAAGGCAGATAAAGGGATAAATAGGGCACATTGTGTGCTGGAGCAAGAGGACAACACTAAAGGATAGCCAGATTCTCATACACAGAGATCTACAGGACAGGATTTAGGTGATATGGGAGAAGTCAGCAAACTCATACATAGTGAAATTGCCAAGCACATGGCAACTTACTTTAAGAAAGGAGTTCAGACTGAAAGTGATCTGAATGTTGCTCATATGGCAGAAGTTGATCTAAGATCCTCCCCCATTGATTTTTCTGGGCATTATGCCTTTGGAGTCACCTGTGATATAAAGAGGAGTGAGTAGATTGTAGATTCAGGTGCCAGCACACATATATGTTGTCACATAGATCTTATTAAAGACCTTAAGAAACTGAAAACACCAATCCAGATATATTT
The DNA here is from genome assembly GCA_026008535.1 of Perilla frutescens. Classification (NCBI taxonomy): domain Eukaryota; kingdom Viridiplantae; phylum Streptophyta; class Magnoliopsida; order Lamiales; family Lamiaceae; genus Perilla; species Perilla frutescens. The sequence continues at coordinate 42,356,062 of BRKX01000010.1, read as the reverse complement.
ACCAGATGGAAGTAGCTTATGGACATTTCTTATAGGGAGAGCAAAGATCAATCAGCATATATATCTGGAGAATGTTCTTTATACACCAAAGTTTACACATAATCCATTGTCTATGGGAAAGCTAGCTAAGGATATAAATGGGAAAAATACAATTTTCATCCTCTCACTATTTGATTCAACACAACGATACATATAGGACTTTGGGGATCTGTAGCATGACGGGTTCTTTGTAGTATTTCCTCACAGTACTTAGCCACAACTGGCAGGTTTTACTTTGCCTCAGTCTGATGATGTGCTAGATCTGCACACTTTGTTGGGACACCCCTCTCTTACTACCATGAAGCATATGATGTCCAAAAAGAGGATTAGAGATGATGATTTGGAAGCTTTACAGTTTTGCAAAATATGCCATGAGGCTAAGCAGCAGAGGTCTCCATTTCCATTGCTGCACAGAAGGCACATAACTTTATTTTCTTTGGTTCATATGGGTGTTTGGGGTCCCTGTAGGGAACTGATGAGTGTCTATTTTACACTCTTTTTGATTGCATATATTTATAAATGCAATAGGTTTTATATGTAAATATTGTAATTATGTTTTAAATCCTTGTTTTTAATAAAAGTGGCCAATATAGGAAATTTTTGGGTTTTACCTTCTCTTTCACTCTCTTACACTTGTATTTAGGGTGGGTTTTGTTATTTTCTTCTTTGTTCTTGCTTTGGATGTAAATATGGTTGGCTAGAGCCTTATGGCTCTAGGATATGGAAAAACAATGTGAATCTTGTTTTCATATGGGGTTTAATCTATGATTGTGTTTTGTCAAGATTTTGATTCTTACTCATTCGTACATGATGTTGTTTGAGTGGTCTTCATTTAACATCAAATGTTTGAATCACATGAATTTGATAGATCTTGTGATCATAAAGCATGTATGGATTGAATCTATATATTTGTCTTCTTGGTTGAATGTCAATTATGTGGAAGGAAACAAGACCCATTTGTGCTTTTGGTAGGTGTGATCTTGGAATGTATTAGGGATAATCATCATTATCACATACAAATTTAAGAGATATTCGAGAGATGCTCTTATGATCCTCGTGGTCTTCCTATCATTGAACGAAGCATGATTGTAGAGATAACCCTAGTTGTGTTTAAGAGGAGCATTGTGTATTCATGTCCTAGAGTCTCATCTTTTATTTTCTATTTGAACCGTTTTCTTTAAATCTTTAAATATATTGCACCGGCGTAGAATTTGGATTTCTTGTTTAAATTAATTCATGTTTTTATATTTGATCGTTTGGTTATTATTTTGGAATACTTGGAATTTACTCAACCTCTTTCTTATTCGAAGTCTAGATAATCCACTCATCTATAGTTGTGGTATTTGTTGTCATCTATTTACATATCTCATTCCCTGTGGATCGACTTCGTTTCATCCTATCTACAATATGCTTATATACTTGTAGGCATGACTCGAGTATAAATGTAAAACAAGAGAAAAAGAGTAGTAAATCTACGCACCAATTACCAAGTGTTTCAGACACACCTTACTTCCTCACTATAGTTGAGGATCACAATAGATCCACATGGACCTATTTGTTCAAACATAAATCACAGGTGTTGCACATTATCAGGAGTTATTTGTTATTAATTAAGAATTAATTTCATACTACAGTCAAGTGCATCAGGACTGAGTTTGTGAATTCACAGGTAGTAGACCTGTTTGTTGATCATGGAATTATACACCAGAAAACCAACTCTTACTCCCCTAAACAAAATGGGGTTGTTGAAAAAAAGCACATACATATGTTGGAAGTGGCTCGAGCTCTAATGTTTCAGAGTCAATTACCTAACACACTTTGGTGCTATTCAGTTCTTTATGCTACTTGGATTATTAATCGATAGCCTACTGGCGTTTTGGACTGGAAATCCCCTTATGAAGTACTTTTTGGCAGGATACCTGACTTAAGGGGCCTTCATCCTTTTGGTTGCTTTGTCTACAAGGCCAACACACTGTCTTCTAAGATAAAATTAGTATTACACCCGTGCGATTGCACGTTGTAATTTAAGGTGGTGATATTTAGTTCATAATTGGTGTCACACCTCATATCTGATTCTATATTTGAAAGCTGCAAATCTACATATTTAAAAAAATGATAAATACATAATCATTAGAACTTGAATGTTGACTATTAATTTGATGATGAATAAATTCTATATTCGACAAAAATTATGGAGTTGATGGTATCAATGACATTATTGAAATCCATTAATACTTTATTTTCTGAATTATGATCGGTGCGAACATTTATATGGTAAAAATAGAATAAATATAATTGTCTAATATCACATATTAGATCTATATTTTTTTTTGTAAATTGTCAATATAATTAATACCTGGAAAATCTATCAATATATATATATATATATAGACAACATATTTCGTATGTACACGAAAAATGTGAATAAAAATATTAAATAAATGAAACACATAAAAATTTGTAGAAAAATATACAAAGGGATAAATAGTCCATTAATATATTTATATATTATTAAAAATAATAAACATATCATATCATATCTTATTACCTAATTTTGGAAAATATTTTTAAAAAATATGCGTACTTACAAAATGGAAGACAGTGATGAATATGCAATAATTGCATGTTTGCTTTTCTGAAATTGAAATAAAATACTATGTATAACATTAAAAATTATTTATAGGTTTTTAAATATTGTAATAATGGCGTGTCGCCCGGTACATGAAAAGGAATTATACAATCTATATATATTTTATATAAATTTAACCCGACAATCATTATTTTAAATGAGTATGATTTGATAATACCAAGTGTAATTTTTGCAAATAATGGATATTAATATTTGATTTTTAAAATTTTGGAACAAAAGTATCAGTGATTTTGAACAATAGAACAAAAGTGCCGAAAATTAACCATTTGTGTAATTACTTTCACTTTAATAATTTTTATAATTATAATTTTAAAAAAATAATTTATATAATTATAAAAATTATTTAAGCCGTTTTCATGTACATAAAACTTTATATAGTATAAAACCTCTAAATTTTCCCAAACTCAATAATTCATAAAAATTATGTGAAAATAATCATGTTTATAAACATTACATATCATATTACTGCTCTATAGTAAATTGCAAAGTTTATAGAATTGGAGTAACCTATAAATTACATTATGAAGAATCTTGTTAGGAAAAACTATCATGAATCCCTAGATGAGGTTTTGATGAAATGTCAAAACACTCTCTGAAAAACTGAAGGAGATCCAAGCTGAAAATCTAAAGCTGACCAAACAGAAGTTCCAAAAGAACTCAGCTGAGGCCAGAGTCAACCAAGCTGGAGCATGGTTAACCCAACTGAAAGTCAACCAGTCAGAAAATAACCCAACTGAGGGTTAAGCTCAATAAGCCGAACCAGCTACAATCAAACTAACGTTCAGATCAGTTGAACTAAAAGTGAGATCACTAACAACAAGACAATTTAACTAGAAGTTGGAAGCATCCAACTGATGGCCAGAGTTGACATCAGCTGAATTGAAGCATTGAGACAAACCAACTGTTGATGGCCAGAACTGAAGACAACCAGCTCATAGCTCAAGACAAGCCGATCAAAGCTCAGATCAAGACCAGTCAAACTGACAACCTGATCATCAGTTTGTGATCAGTCAAACTGATAACTTTTGAAATCAGTTGAACTTAGAAAGAAAACCAACTGAAGATTTAGCCAAAACCTAACTGCCAACTGAAAGCTCAGAACTGCCAACTGAAAGCTTAGAACTGCCAACCCAAAGCTCAGAGCTGCCAACTGGAGAATAACACAGTTAATGCTCATAGGAGATCTTGGAATTAATGCAGTCACTGCACAATGAAGATCTTGGAATTAATGCACAGCAGAGATCAAATGGCAGAGCAACGACTACTTCAAAAACACAATGGCTCTGAAGATCAAATGCCATTGAAGAACCAATAGAGTCATCGATCAATGGAACTTAATGGCTATGAAGATCAAATACTCTTGAAGAATCAACCGAGCTATTGATCAATAGAACTCAACGGTCATAAGAACACTTCTCTATATAAAGACGAAGTGGATCTGATCTCAGAGAACTTTCAACTTTCGACTTCTAACCTCTCGAATCTTTCTATCTTACTCTTTCACAAATACTCACAACTGAGCTTTCTTTCTCTCCCTCATAGCTCAATTTTATAGCTTTGTTCCAGCTGTGAAAGACTCAACTGAGAAGAAGAATTGAAAGATCCAAACATCAGCTAGCTGTTCAAAGTCTAGCCAAGAGCAATCTTCTCAGTTCAAGATATTTAACGATCAACTACTTAGCTCAACTCAAGGAGCACATCAGTTGATAATCCCTTTTCAAGACTAACTTCTTGAAAGATTGAAAGAGATCTAAAACCTTGTAAAGATGGCAATAGCACCTACCTCTCCAGCGAGCAGTTGGGGACTACAAGTGTGAGTCGTCAAAACCGGCTGAGGAGACCATGACTCTGCGAAAACTGCTGTTTCCGGGACAGCAACAGTTGAAAAATGACCATGAATCTGCGAGAGTTTCCGTTTCCAGGTTCAACTTGTCTTCACTTTGTAATTGTAATAAAGAAACTTTACCATTACTTAGTGAATTGCCATTTTCAGTAAGGAAGAGAGGACGTAGAAGTTTCAGCTTCAAACCTCTATAAACTTGATTGTGTGATGTACTTTTTGCCTCAAACTTGTATATCTTTAACTGCACACAAAGATCACACAAGCTGCACTTGCAAATCTAACTAAAATAATCTCAATTGTCAAAGTGCATGGATAAGTCTTTTACGCGAGCCAAGGGCCCTAATCATTTTCTGCAATTAAAGTTTGAAGTTTTTATAATCAGTTTATTTACCCCCCCTCTAAACTGATATCCACTCGCCCAGGACCAACAAATTTGTAATGTAATAAATACAAAAAAAATAACAACATAGGCCAACTTAAAAAATGGAAGCCATTATATGGCCCAATTGATTTTTTTAGATACGAAATCTAAATAAAATGTGCCGTCTAGCTAGGGTTTCAAGGCCATTATCCCTTTGTGAAGCATAGCCTTTATTCTTCCGCCGTTCCACATTGCAAAATCTAAGTTTCTAATAGTTTCATCCTTCTGTTGTTGGAAACATCTTCGTATTTTTATTCTACACACACATACACACACTCTCTCTCTTTATATATATATATATATTCTACCGATTAAACTTGTGTATCCAAAGAGAAAAGTCCAGATCTACTTATTGAAAATATATTTATACAATTTTGGAGTGCTTCAGATAAATTCCAACTGAAAATATTATTTTATAAGGTATTCTATCTTATTCCTTAAACATCTATGTAGTTGACGGATGGAACTATATATCATTGTTTGAATGATTTCTCTGCCCACTTTTTGCATATCATTTGTTGTAAATGTTAAAAAAAATGTAGTTTCTGTAATTTGTAATATTTTCTACAATTTATGTTGTAGTATAAATATTAGTTCATGAAAATCTATGTATCTTTCACCTCTACTCTTTAGTACAACACTCAAACCTGTGAAACTGAAGTTTTTGTTATGTATCGTTGGCATAATTGTTGTTTTCTTAAACTATGAGTACGATGTTATTTGTATCTGTTAAAATCCCATTTAATAATGCTATTTTAAGTAAGCCTGACTGAAATTTCTGTAAGTATACACTGTTCATTTTATTAGATTTTTTTGATAATAAGCCTTTATAACATTGCATTTAAATGACTTTTACCACTTGTTATTTATTAGCATAAGTTAGAATAAAATGATATTTCTAATAGTTATGATATTTTGAATACAGTTAAAACTCTCAAGATTGAAATGATATAATAAAATGTGCTAGTATTGGGCTTCTTTTCTATACAACAATCATGTATGAATTCCAACATCTTTATAATAGAAGTGTGAATAATTAATATGACACATAGAGTTATGAAAATGCATTAAACAGTTGCATCTATTATTTATAGTAGTTGACTGATTAATCTTTTTTATGTCTTGTGCATAGTATTTTGATGTTTGTATATGTACATCCTTTTTGTATATTGATGAGTGTTACATGAGTGATGAAAATAGTTGTTGATTTCTGTAAACATAAATTTTTACTCTCGTCGCTCTAGGTTTCCTATTGCTGTTGTGAATATACCTTATCATGAAAATAATTGTTAATTCTTGCACTCCGTATGCGGCTACTATATTTGTGTCTGAAAATTGAGTTTTTAACTTGAGATAGCCACCCATCTTTTGGAGCTTGATATGCTAATATTTAAATAAAAAGAAATATTGAAAAGGAAAAAAAAAATATAACATACCTCACTTGTAAATGTGTTCATTGTTGATCCTCTTAACTTTTTTTCCATACGCAGGTACTCCATAGAAGAACTTGAAGAACCATAATCATGGCTTTTGTGATGATATCTTTAATCAAATGGGAGAAATGATTCATTTAACTTCAAATGCAGATACCTATTGTATCAATAAGAGAAAAATAGAAAAAATTAGCATACACTCAAATTTTTTAATGATTCAAAACATAAGAAGCGATACGTGAACATACACAATCAAAAAGCAATATATAAAAAACGTTAATCGTAGAAAGTGTGAAACTTTATTCTTGTATATATAGACAGTAAAAATCAATGTCTCCAAGCTCTAAAATTTAAAATTTGAATTTCCAATTTGGCATCGATATTAGAAACCTCATATGATGTGATACATATGATGTGCTTTGGCGTTTGGTACACCTATTCAATTGACTACTGATTATTTTACAGAAAAATATTGAAAATAAAATTAATCTTGTGACTATTGATTTGACAGAATTGGGCGGGCTAATGCTATGCTTGCATGGGATTTGGGCGGGAAAAAAAAACCATGCAATTAACTGTGCAGACTACTTCATTTTTATATATAGAGTATAGATTTGCTGTTAGAGGCCAACAGTGCATTTATTTAGGAATTGTTGCTCATCAAAAGGGTTCTATGTGGTATGATCTGGTTTCTAATGCTATAACCATCAGTAGGGATGTTGAACTATATCCCACTGTGTTTCCCTTACAAATTGATTCAATTCCTAAACTCTATTTTATATTTTTTGACAATTTACATACTCTCGTTATACTCTCAGACACTAGTACACTTAGATCACAAGAACTGGGAAGAGTTCAGGAGGAGTTTGATGATGGAAGGGCTAGACAGGAGCAGGAGAGTATTGAACATGATAATAAAGATCAAGAGGTAGTTGCAGAAGATAGTGACTCAGTATCTGCTCAACCTCAATCACATGTACTAAGAAGAAGCACAAGAATAAGTTAACCACCAACTTATTTTGATGATTATGTGTGTAGCAACATAATGAACATGAAAGCTATACCGGTTACTTTTCCTTTTTATATAGCTAAACTAACTCCCAGCTACACTGCCTTCTTAATGACTGCACAATCTCTAAAGGAACCAACTAGTTATAAGGAGGCATGTCAGTATCATGAATGGCTTGAAGCAATGAATAAGGAGCTACAAGCACTGGAAGACAATCACATCTGGGACATAGTGCCACTGCCAAAGGGAAAGCATGCGATTGGGTCTAAATGGGTATATAAGGTAAAGCTCAAATCAAATGGTTCAGTGGAGAGGTTCAAGGCTAGGCTTGTTGCAAAGGGCTACAATCAAGAATATGTATAGACTACAGTGAGGTATTCTCTCCTGTGGAAAAATGGGTTACAGTCAGATTATTCTTTGCTATGGCTGCTCAATATTCTTGGTTTATTCATCAGGTAGATGTCAATAATGCATTTCTGCATGGAACACTCACTAATGAAATATACATGACACTACCTCAGGGCTATAACAAAGGACATAATGGAGAAGTATGTAGACTAAAAAAGAGTTTATATGGGTTGAAACAAGCCTCAAGGGAATGGAACCAGGAATTCTGTAAGCATCTATTCTCCCTAGGCTTCACTAAATCTGGAAATGATAATTGCATGTTTACAATGGGGTCTGGATCTGTTTTTGTGGCATTGTTAGTATATGTTGATGACATATTGTTACTGGGACCTTCTATATTAGTCATTACTAAGGTGAAAGATTCTTTGCATCAATCATTCACTATAAAAGATCTAGGTGAGGCAACATACTTCTTAGGGATGGAGATAGCAAGATCCACTACAGGTATATATCTCTGTCAAAGGAAGTATATACTTGATCTCCTTACATCAGCAGGCTTTTTCGAAAGCAAACCATGCCAAACACCATTACCACCTGGTTTAAATGTCATACAGTATAAAGGAGGACAACTATCTCAGCCAGATTCTTATAGGAGAATCATAGGAAAGCTCTTATACTTGAACCTCACTAGACCTGATATCTCTTTTGTTGTACATCAGCTAAGTCAGTTTGTCAACAGTCCCATATAATCACATTGGGATGCTGTCATTCATGTACTCAGATACTTGAAAGGATCTCCTTCTCTAGGCCTGTTGTACAAACCATCTGCTCAATTTAGTATTCATTCCTACTATGATGCAGAATTGGGGAGCCTGTAATGATTCTAGAAAGTCTATATGTGGATATTGTGTTACAATTGGAGAATGTTTGTTGTCTTGGAAGTGCAAGAAACAATCCACGGTTTCCTTGTCCACCGTAGAGGCTGAATATAGAAGCCTAGGGTACACTATCATAGAGCTTTTATAGATTTTTTTCATGCTACAAGATCTACAGATTTTAGTCTCTTTACCCATTGCAATGTATTTTGATAATCAAGTGGCTATACAAATTACAAAGAATCAGGTTTTTCATGAAAAAACAAAACATCTAGACATAGATTGTCACTTTGCAAGATTGCATTACAGGAATGGTTTTGTTACACCATTACATGTTCCTACAAAGCTACAACTTACAGACATCTTACTAAATCTATTGTAGGCCCGCAGTATAAATTGTTGTTGTCCATACTTCATCTAGGTGATATCCACCGAGCTGATTCTGAGGAGGGATGTTGAATTCTGCAGCTGAAGCAACAACAAGAAGACTTCACAGCTGAGGGACATGCATGCAAGGGTAGCAATTACTGAAGGATTTATCCATGTGGTAATCTCTTGCATGCAGCTGCTATGGTCCACAATCAGTTAGCTGCACACTGTTAGATCTATTATCACAAGGATCAAGGACCATAGCCCTAGATTCTAGTTGCTTAGATAGCAAGCTACACATGTTATATAAATAAGAAACTAAACCTTTGTTGTATTGATTTTAGATCTGATGAAATGAAAGTTTCGAACTTTAGATATTTCTGTTTTTTTAACATCTATACCCTTAGTATTATATAAATAATTTTAACATTAATTTCCTATAATAAAAACACTCTAATATATTAACAAAAAAATCATGGACGATGATTTTAGAATCTATGTTTAGCACTCTAAAAAATCTATATTTCGCCGCCGTTCTTCGACAAAGTCTCAGAAGTCACAGTTTTTTTATTACCGTCTTCTGTCATTGTTGTTGTCGTCTTCTGCCATTATTATTACCGAAGATAAAAATTACAAGATTCAACCATCGTCTCTGCTAAGGTTCCAAGGCCTCATCGATGAACAATCATGGATGATAATTTCTAACGACCTCATCCTCATAATGAATACATGAGAACACGAGTGCAACAACACGAGTAGTCCAAGTCATGTTCGCGTGCATTAGTTAATACACGAGTACACGATTAATTCAATATGGCAGTTCAAAAATAACCCATACACGAAAACACGATTAGGGTCGTTCGTGTACATGTGCAGTAGTTGATCATTAAACTGATACATGACTGCACGAGTATACTTATCCATGTACTCGTGCACTAGTTACAACATGCATGGATACACGAATCAACTTTAATACTTGTGTATCGAAAGAAATCGATTCGTGTACCAAAGAACATTCAAATTTTTTCCACCCATTCCAAAGAAATATTCAATTTTTTTTAATATTTAGATCGATAAAGAAGTACATATTTGTATCATATACCTTATTGCCGCAAAAAAATAACACGCGTGATATCAACAAAACTTCAAAAAAAATCCCAAATTCGCAATGAATCTCTAATTTTCAATATTGCATCAGATAATTTATTGCTGAAACGGGGATTAGAGAAAGAAAGAATCATGATATTCTTCAAAAATCATAGCTTGATGATATTCACCAATGTTGTTTTGTTTCAATTGATAAAACATAGATTGAAAAATGAGAGAGGTCAGAGAACGACGTTTGCAGAGGGGGAGAGAGAAAATTAGATATTTTTTTTCTAATAATAATAATAATAATTCTTAATATTAAATATATAACTAAGGGTATTGTAGTATTTTTTTATGATAATGGCTAGAAATATTACTTTTTTTAAAAGTGGCTATTTACATTATTTACTAAGTGATAATGACTATTTAAAAAATTTCTTCTTCTTTTTCTAAGGAAAAATAGTTGAACACAACGTACATTTTTTATTACGAGCAATAATATTAGGGTTAAATGCTCTTAAAATCATAAACTTTACATAATTTTTTATTTCTAACATGAATTTTAATTAGATTTATCATACAAAACACAAACTTAAATCATTTTATAAATTTCAGTACCGATTTCAATTCGATAAAATTGAAACTGACGTTTGTTTATTATAAACGACATTGTTTGACCTTTAATAGAAGTCTCTTAAAATGACATCATTTTTAGTGACGGATGACCTGTCTACGTGTATTTTCTGATATCTATATCAATTTCAATTCCACGTACCGTAAATGAAATCGGTGTTAAATTTGTATTTTTGGTGTAAGAAATTAAAATTCATGTTAATATATATATATATATATATAAAGCTCATAATTTTAAAAGCACTTTAATTTAACGCATAACCAATATTATTCATGAAGTTAATAGTTTATTGTTATTTGAAGAAATTAAGTGATAATTAGCAATCATTCGCCAAGTCTAGTGAACTCAAAAAAAATTACATTAAACATGCTTTAATTTCCGAATGTCAGCGTAATTACGTATGTATATTTTATTTTATTTTATTTTAGGGGCAATTAAACACAAGAAACAAGCCCATTAGTTTAGGATTTGCTGATGAATTCATTGCAGGGGAGGCCCATGGACAATCAAGTTATAATAATAACTTAGATTTTTTAATTTATAGCAAAATAGACACTTAAAAAAATATCGACGATTAGAAAAGTGACATTGCATGTTAAAAATCACTCATATTCGACAGTACTTCAAAATTGAATTAATATTTACATGTCGAAAAAATATTGCGATATCATAATTTCAATTATCGAAAAAAATTTGGAGATGTCGAATTTGCTACAAATTAAAAGGTTAAATTATTATTGCAACATTTTAAAAATCGTATTTAAATTACAAATTCATTCAAAAATAGTGAATTTTTTAATTAGCAATTAACCCTCAATTGCTACGAGTTGTTGTGGTGCAACATGGCGCTACGGCGTTGAACTAACCCACGTCATGCTCCCTTGAAAAGCTCAAATGACTTTTAAGAAAAGGGATACTCATGGTGGTTGCAATGGGTTAAAATTTTACAACTTTGAAAATCAAACCAGTTTTAATCCCCATTGCAGCTGTAGGTGACGAAATTTTATAATATTATAAATAATATTTTTATGGATTTTTATATATGTATTTAGTTTTGGAATCTTATGAAATCCAAAATTAAATAAAATATTTAAATAATAAAGATATTATTATATGATAAACATTAAAAGTCTTTGGCAACAAGTATATATCTTTCAAAAAGATATATATCAATTTCCAACAGCCAATTAGATAATGACACATCAGCTCTAGATCTCTCCCCCTACAACTATAAATAGGAGCCTCCATATGAGTTGAAAAACACATCGGAAATCAAAATTAAAGAGCTTAAGAAGTTGGAGAAAAATTCTCTACGAAGTTCTCTCCAACATTCAAGTCGTTCTTCGCTGGAGTCATCTCAAATCTAGCGTCCTATCCGGAATCTAGGTTCTGAAACCTTACAGACGACGTTATAAAGTCCCAAAATCCAAGGTGTTCTAGCAAGATTCAAGTAATTCGTAGTCAGAATCACCTCAAATCCAACATTCAATCCGGAATCAAGGTCGTCGGCCATCGGTTAACGTTATCAAGTCCAAACACCAAGTCAAAAAAGATCGAGGATATAAATCTTCCCTGAAAACTTCGAAGACCAAATTCAAATACCAAGTCAAAGAATATCGAGGATACAAATATTCCTCGAAAGCTTCGAAGACCATTTTGATCCGTAAAATAGAGCTTGGATCCGTAAAATTACATTTTGATCCGAAAATCATCTGAATTGTACACGTTTTGTGTTTTACCAAATCATCTCAATTTTCTTATCTTACTAATCAAAATCTCCAATCTTTACAATTTCCTTATATGCCACCAATGGAGAGTCAGTTCATGTCATCTATGGGGAGTCAATTCATGTCACCAATGGGGAGCCAATTCAAACTGCAAGATTATTTTGCAGCAATGGGAAGTCAATTCACGGCATTAGATTCTCAACAATTTTCACCTACACCAAACCACCCCTCAAGTGAATCCCGACGATCGCGTGTAGGATCCGACAGGGAAGAAACACCACCAATGTTTGGCTCTCAATTTCCACCACACTCTACACAAACGAGATTCTCAATTAATCTCAATGATGATGACGATGATGATGCCGAAGGCCTTGGTAGGAGTCATATGAAGAATGCAAAAGTTGGATGGACAAAAGAGGAGGAGACTCGTCTTGCACAAGCCAGGAGCACAATTAGCAATTCATTAATAGAAGACAATGCACAAAAGAGTAAGGATTTCTGGTAAAAAATGACTATTTATTACAATGAGAATCCGCTGGCTAACACTACTGCTAGAGGATGGGCGGCTGTTAAAGCACACCATTATTATGTAATGCCAGATGTTAACAAATTTGCAGGATTTTACAATAATTTTTATAGTAATTGAGCTAGCGGACAGAGCGACAATGATGTTTTACATGCTGCAATTGCTCAATGGCACACCGAGCACCCAAAGAAAGATTTCAAGTACATGCACATATGGAGGGTAATGAAAAGATTTAGAAAAATGGGCTCCTCAAACAATGGCAATCGTGCGAACAAGAAATCGAGAACATCGAAATCTGGAGAACATACTACTTCAATAAATCCAGATACATATATTGATAGTGAAAAATGATCTCGTCCAATTGGACAACAGAGTGCAAAAGCGAAAGCCAAAGCCAAAGCCAAGGCCAAAGCCAAATCTCAAGAAAATGAAAATGTGCCATAGATAACTGAATTTGAAAAATGGGATAAATTTGAACGATATCAAATGTAAAGGTTTACCATGAAAAATGTCGAGATGAAGCAAAGAGCAGATGAGCACAAAAAATGGGAATATGAAATCATTATAAAAGATACGAGTTGAATGACGGAGATACAACTTGAATGACATTAGAAGATAGTTGCATAAATTCTTGCAAAAAGAAGTTAAACTAGATATTTATTAATTTTTATTATGAATTCTAATTATGTAGTTTTCATTTTCTAGTATTATTGTGATGTTGTTGTATTAATGTGGTGTATCATTTATTATTATTGTGATTCATTTTAAATGATATTTTTCTAGTATTATAATTGACTATTGTTTCGATCTTTGCACGTTTCCGTCTTTAAAAGCAACCGAGTTTAAATAATTTTTTTACTGTAAATTACTCTATTTAAAATTTATGTTTGTAAAACGGATTTTCTTTAGGATTCCGTATTATATTTTGGGTGAAAATTTCATTGAATAAGTAAAATTTTGTGGTGTAAATTTATTTTGAGAAATTCAGGTCCACTGAAGCTAAATTTTGTAAATTTATTGTAAATTTTTGTATTTCATAGAAATTTGTATTTTATTTTATTAAATTAAATTAAATATTAAAGTTAATAATACAAATAAATATATATATTATAGTATATGAAATATGTATATATATATATATGATGTGTAGTGGTGGGACCATTATAGAGTTACCACTACTAGAAAAATGATCTTTACTGACACTTGAAAATGTCATAAGTTATATGTTATTGTTACACATTACCTATGCTGACATGTCATAGAAGTGTAGTATATTCCAATGTAATGATAGGTTAAGTGCGTGGAAAGATGTTCTCTTACGACATTTTAATACGCCATAATATACATATTATAATTACATTTAAAGGTGCCTCCATAAACATTCTAATCCTGCAGGGAGTTTTCCATTAATTATATTTTCATTGCCCTTTCAATTCCTCGCGCCTCTTTTCTGTAATATTTGTTTTTTTATTTTCATTATTTATTCTTTTACATTTTATATAATTTCAGTTTATATTTAACAATTTACTAACATCCAAAATCCGGAATGCAAAAGTGATAAAAAAGAAATCTATACGAAATGTCTTTATTAAAATACTAATATAAATTAAGAAACATAATTACATTCCAATAATAAATAATTTCAGTTTTCAGAAATTAGAGTATTCAACATTGGAACATACTTCTCCAAACTCAAAAGCAAATATAAATGTACGTTATCCTAAGAGTTGTAAATTTCATATATTAATAGTAGCTAATCTTGATAATCTGCATTACTTTGTAGTAGCAACTTGAGCCTCAAAAACTCAAATGTAGAGAAATTATCAATAGGACTACCTGCAGCATATATAATATGAATTTGTGTAAGAATCATATCCAAATTGTATTGAACAAATGTAGACTAATTTGAAAGAAAAAAATGCATTACCAAATTGCAAGGCCAAACATTCATTTCTGCAGGTGGATCTATATGAAAGATCTATCAATCATAATGCTTGGTAACTTCCAAGTATAATGAAATTTGAAGTAGAAAATTCAAACTCACTCAACAAATGCAACCTAATACCATGAAAACCAGAAGGTTGCATAAAAAAGTATATGATATATTTGACCTAGGCAGCATACTTGAACAAAAAGACAAGCCCACTCACCTTTAGCAGATTCTTATTCCTACTTGTTAAACTGAACTACTACACCACTGTGCAAGTCGTCGTTTGTATTTGCTCGATATAACGAATACCTATCAGCCACGATTCGATTTAAATTGAACTACACAACCACTGAGTTTAGGAAAGAAACCAAGAAATTGTTTAGAACAACTAAATAGAAGAGCAAATTCCACACCAAGATCAATACAACGATCTTTACACAGCACGAAGTAGCTAAAATCTCTAAAGAACGAAATGAAAAACATTGAGCTAAGGATAAGAAATTTCCATGAGTTGGATTTAAAGAAAACAAATATGAGCTCAACAACTCAGTTCACATAATTCAATAAACAAAAATCAATGTACATGTACTACTTCCAGTAACTCTGTGATGACGTGTGTATTCAAAATCACATCGTCGTGTAAACAAACCAAGTAAGGATAATAAAAGTGATAGTTACCTCTCTTTGATGCAATACCATAAACTCGTTTGCAAAGATTGGAAATGTGATATTATCAGTACAAAATAAAAGTCTACATAAAAAAATTGATAACTATGTTATCACATAGTTTTGTTGTTAACCTAAAGTTCAGGAATGAAAAGAGACTTGAAGTTCATTGGCCTCCTACCATAATGAAAAAGAGGTTGTGGTGATAGTAAAGTTGCAACCTCACACTAACCATGGAATGAAAAAAAAACGTAGGTATCATTTCATCAATTTAGTTAATAAAATAAATGAAAAACATGTTGGCTACAGAAGAGGCAGAGTAAAATCAACCCAAAACACTATTGTAACAGTCAAAAATGTTTATTCTTGTAATATAATTGTATGATTTGAAGTATCAGAAATCTGCTCATTTATATATGTTGGTTGAAAGCAATAGAGCCTCATGATTAAAAAATATATATATTTTATTGAAAAAATGCACATTAGATTTAGTTGGACTGCAATTGCATATACATACCTTCATACTTAAAAAGCAACTACAAAGACAAATCTCGCAGGTAGTATGGTCTTTTTCTCATTGCATCATCTCTAGACACCCCCGGTTATTATAAACTACAAAAATAGAAAACACAAAGATTAATTGACCATTCACAAACAAAATATAACATTTTGACAGTTGCAAGCATTCTTAATCTCTGCAAAAGCTAATATGATGATTAGTATAAGACTAGCAAAAAAAAACCAGGAAAAAAAAAACAAAAAAGTTGATTAGTGTAAGACGAGCAAAGACCAAGCATCATGCTATATCTATGGTAGAGTTGGAACCAATATACCTATATACCTATTTCAACATTACTGATTTAAAGTCCTCAAACTACTTACACAATGAATTATTAGTCTAAGTAATTTATTGATTACAAAAAAACCTTAAGATTCTTATCAAGAAGGTCTGCACTTGCATAAGAGATAATATATATAAAATAAGTTAACTTTTTTATCCTACACCTCTACTAATCCACTTTTCAGTAAATTTAGAATATAGAAGGTGTCTAATGTCCAAATGATTCTAAGTTTCTCCAGATACAGATCAATATATTTCAAAACCCAAATCGCAGAAACAAAAAATTCACAACAAATATCTCAATAAAACATAAAGGAATATAATCTAACCAAAAAAAAAATAGAAAATTCAAACCCAAAGAAGCCCATGATGGCCCGAGTATAGGAAAACCCCACAATAGAACTCTCTCATCAACAGTAAATTAGGAAGACAAATTGTGAGAAATCTAGCAAATTATGTCGAGCTACCTGAAATTCAATAGGATACGGTCGAGGGAAAGCACGCCGGTGTCGGATTCAAGCGAACACGACACACTTCGCGACGGGAACAAGAAACAGTCTCTGGCAGCGGAGTACTATAGCACGCGAATATCATCTGTTCAAAAATCACCAAATACATCAGATGGCTAATAAGGTGTGTACATGGAAATACATACATACAAAAAAAAAAAAGCAGAATCAAAGAGGAAAAATAATGAATTGCCTCTTTCTGCAAAATATTAAAGTTTCAGAACCGTTTTTTTTGTTTAATAAGGAACTTCTCTTTTTTTTTTCAATGTATAAATATTGACTTATTGGGAGGGAAAACTAAGCGCTAATTTTTTTTGGCAAAATAGTGAGTCGAAAAATTGGCGGTATAATCTTAATGTTATCATGACACTGGTATATGGTGTCATGATTGACATTGTGTAAAGGCATTTATTTAATAGTATTGTAATATCATTTTCGTAGGTGTAGTATTACGGAGCCAACAACATGATGTCATAAATGAAGGACTATAATTACATTTTCTTGAAAGTGTCATAAAGTTAGTGTAGTATAAACCCTTTTTTCTAGTAGTGTACTTTTTGAGTTTATGATTATGAATTTTAATTTAAACAAATTGGTGAGTTTAAACTTTTAATGTGGCGTTGATGTGGCAATATTAGAATTATTTTTTTGAGTACATGACTGCAACCACCCTCATACTTGAAATCGACATAAATGAGCTGGTAGAAAATAACTTAGGGGGCGCGAAAGACAACTCTCTCGAACTAGGAAAAATATCCCCTAACTTCATTTGGGAAAAAGGTTGCCTCCTCACAAAGGGGCGGTATGAGTAATCACCATTTTATGGATCGGATGAGGTAAATTTTTTTAAATAGTTATTTTAACTTAGTGAAAAATATTTCTAGTAACTATTTAACAAATTATATATTTTTAGCTATTTGAACAAAATAATCATCTGTCGTGCACCTTAGTTGTGCAACAATGTAAAATTCTAATACTGTACAAATACACTTAGTCTAAAACTTTAGTCGTGTAATAGTGTAAATTTGAATTGTTGTACGACTACGCTCAGTCATGTACCCTCAATTCGTGCAACAATATATAAATTTATTATGTTGGACGAATAGACTTAGTTGTGCACTCTATTTGTGTAATAATATTAATTTGTACCGTTACACGACCATATCCCATTCATGCATCTAAATAATACACTTTAGTCATACATCTCACTTAATAAAAGTAATTAAATATTTTCAAAAAAATAATTATAATAATATTTTTAATAGATTGGCTAAAAGCATAATTTACCGAATGAACTACTTTTATGCATGCTAACTTTATGGATTGTACGGTGGACTCCCCAAAACAATATTGACGCAGAGTGTAAGCTCTACCAATTTTTCTTCCTCTTGCATAATATATTATTTTATTTGTCAAATTTGTGTGTGCTTGTATACTTGCAATCTTTAATTATTTCCCAAAAACATAACATATATATTGAAGGGATGAGATCCTCTATTCCAGATTTGGTGCTCCAACCCGTATTTCACGGTCGATTTAATAAGTTTAATAATAGATATTATAAAAATAAAAATGAACTATAACATAATCGACCTAGTCACATCTATCAACAAAAAATTGAAATTTTAGAAATTATAAATCATATTTTTAAAATAATCAGCCATAATAATCATTTCTTTGAAAATTAAATACTAAAAAATGATTATAAACCCTAATTGGGTTGGGTGAACTCTAAAAGCGATCATAAAATTAAACTAAAACATAATAAATTAAAATTGATTAAAAGAATGGAAGAAAACCTCATAAATTTGATCGTAGAATACGCATTGGAACACTTAAGTCTGGAATAGAGGATCCCATCCGTATATTCACTACAACAAAAGTCCATTCTAGCGACGGAAATTAGCGACGGGACCGACACGGGTCGCCACTAGCGACGAGAAATCTTGCGATGGGGTCTAGCGACGGGGAATTCCGTAGCTAGATTTGAAAATTTTAATATATCATTATTTTTATAAATCTAGCGACAGAGGTTCCCGTCGCTACAACTTAGCGACGGGAACCCCCGTAGCTAATTTTTTTAAAATTTTTATTTATTTTTTAAATTTTATTTAATTATTTTTAAAATAATTAAACATGATTTCAATCTATTCTAATACAAATATTCTCCCTATTAAAATCATTTTTATATTTTTATTCATTTATTTTAATTTTTGAAAAAATAATATCGCAATTATACACATTTATTAATATCACATCTTTAAATTTGTATTATTTCCTTATTAAGTACAGATTTATACAAATTAGCTTTATTAGTATTCTTATAAATAAACTAATTAGTATATTATTATATATTTAAAAAATGTATTAAGTTTAACATAATATTTATTATAGTTACTACTACAAGATTAATCAATTATACATTAACAAACTAAAATATACTATGAAAATATATATATAATATAGTATATATAATGGATTTTAATTTTTAATTATAAACTAAAGTTATTTATTATATATGTAAGTAAAAATAATTTAATTCATTATGATATTTAGTATGAAACACCAAGTAAGACTATTTAACCACATTTTCACCATGATATATATATATATATAATTTTTAAAATAATTTAATTAAAAACTTCTATAATCTTTCTCCATATTAAATTTATATTAGAGATATAATTTTTGTATGCATGGATACTTAATAAGTATCACCTTAAATTATAGTTCTTATATACAAATATATAATACAATATAATATCAATATTATATATATATATATATATATATATATTTGTGCACAAATAGATATAAATATATTAATAATAATATAACACTTTTAATTTATAGAGATAAAGAAAAATAAATTATGAAAAAATTGTATAAGTATATATATTATTTAAACTATAGATATAACATCAATTGAACTTGCCCCAATAGATAAGTGTTTGGTCCTCCTTCTAGGAGGTCACAGGTTCGAATCCTCGGTGCATATTTCGTAGCAGTGATTCAAGTATCCAAGTAGCCTCTCATGAAAGCTTCTTTCTTATTATTTTGTGACTCTTTTCTATACATCTATTTCCCAGCACAAAGTTCTCTTCTCTCACCCCTTTTTTGTTTCAAGATTTAAATTCTTCAATATTCTATTAATCTATATATTTTCTCTAAGTTTTTTCATCTTCAATCTTCAGGCGACTTTAATTAGAGAAAATAAAAGTACGAGCAATAAGTTTAATTAGTTTCATATAATTGTTCACCCTCTTAAAATAATTTTAAATCATCATATATTGAATTATTATTATTATTAATGAAAATAGATTCTCAAATTGAGGTATATATTGTTATTAACTTCTCACCGTCGATTATATATCTTAATAAAAAAAACTCGATTTCATTAAATAACATCCTACCAAACCTCTCAAGAACTTGGCCACACTCTAATTCACCATTTTAGGTTATCGACTTGACTAAACTCTCTATCCTAGCTGGTCTAAACCTTAAAACCCCATGCATCACATCGAAGAAACTTGCATAATTCAAGATATATCAAGAAAAATCATTTTTCAATCCCACCTATCTCATCTTAGAGGGCAAAAGCTAGCTTGCAAAAACCATACCTAATTTTTTGTAAATTAATTATAGCACTAGAAACTGAATAATGAAAGGATGCATGAATTATTGGTACAGTTCTGGTTTACAATTATGGATTACTTAATTTACAAAGAACGACAAAAATTTGAAAATTAGTTTTGAGCTTTTTTTAACCCTAAAAATTATGGTTAATTAAACAAGCAATTAACTAATTAATACTCCAAAAGAACAAAAGACAAAAAAGAGAGTCTTCCTAGCAGCTGGTTTAGTGCTTGGAGCTTAATTGGACGATTAATATTAATTGCAGGTTTGACGACATTAATTAATCTTGATTTCACTTAATTAGGTGTTTCATATATATCGGCCCCAATCTGCTTATGTTTGAGTAATTAAGGGTCGGATTTGTGTCTTTAGTCAGTCATCTTAAACCCCTAATTAAAAAATCCAGGCTCCTGCAGTGTGTGTGTGTGTGTGTATCTTAATTATATGCATGTAATATAGTATAAATTAATATTCTACAATAATTGATTAGCTTAACTTATATTTCGTGATTCAATGTTTGAATCTTCTGAAGTAACTAAATATATAAACTTTTTATAAACTTCTCTCAAGTCCCCTATTTTATCAACTCAACATTGGTTTGAGTGTTATTACTTAACTAATTATATTGGATTTATGTGCTACTACTGAGTCTCAAATAAGTTATCTATCAAATGAAATTCCATATCAAACACGTACCAATCGTATATCGATCATATCTAATTTACTTGGAGATCGAATAAAGAGAAAACGTTACTTTTAATAATATTAATTACTTAACCCAACAAAATGAACAAAATTAAGATATATAATAAGACAAAAAGTCTGTACATATATATAATATAATACTGTCAATAATGTGGGGTTTGGCCGTTGACCTACGAGCAAAAGTATGAAAATCAGTTATATAAATTATGGTAGCAAGTATTTGATACCATAAACTAGGGTTAGCAATGTAGCATCATTTCTTCTTCATGATACACTCTATGTATATGGCCACTCATTTACAATTTCCACTATACCCAACTTCCTCATTTTCTACTATAAATAACACCTCAAATCTCCACATTTGATTCAAGTTTCATTGCAATATTTGTTTCAAGTATTTCAAGGAGCTTCACCTCAAATCTTTGAAGGCATAAAAAGAAATATGGCTCTATTTAGTGTGGAGCACTTGGCCTTCATATTTGGCCTTCTGGGTAAGAATATTAATGAGTTTAATTAATTTCTTGCGGCATTAATAAAATGATTTATTGCAACTCTGATTATTTTGTTTATTACTTTTCTTACAAATTGCGCAGGTAATGTTGTATCATTCCTGGTATTCTTGGCACCAATGTAAGAATTCGAATCTAAGCATGCATGCCACATACAAAATTTTGAATTTCAAATTAAAAGTAAATGATAACAAAATGTGACATAAAGATATATATCTCAACCACAGGCCGACGTTCCACACAATTTACAAGAAGAAATCATCAGAAGGGTTTCAAGCATTACCTTATTCAGTAGCATTCTTCAGTGCTTCCTTGTTACTATACTATGCCTTCCTTAAAACCGGTGCATATATGATCATTACCATCAACGGCATAGGATGTGTGATCGAGACCGGTTACCTCTTGATGTACATTATATATGCACCCAAGAAGTCAAAGGTACGAATGTATATATCTTGTACAAGTTTTTCATATTATATATTTAAGCTCATTATTTCCGTGTCATGTTTATGATATGTATTGTTTTTGCCACCCAGATCTTCACGATGTGTTTGATTTTCCTATTCAACGTTGGAGGTTTGGGGGCGGTGGTGGCGGTTTCTGTACTAGCTTTCCATGGTCCCAAAAGGGTTTCTCTAGTGGGATGGATTTGTTGTATTTTTAACCTAGCTGTATTCGCTGCTCCTTTTAGCATCATGGTATGTTATATTTAATTTTTTTTCTCTAAATATTATTTTTTTTGTAAAATTATAAACATATATATATATATATATATATATCATGTTACTTACTCGGTATGAGATTTTTTGTTATTTTTTCGAGCAGAGGCGTGTGATTAAGACGAAGAGTGTAGAGTATATGCCGTTCACTCTATCATTATTCCTTACCCTTTGCGCTACAATGTGGTTCTTTTATGGATTCTTCGTCAATGACTACTACATTGCAGTGAGTAGTGTTGAATAAATTAATAAATTTCAAGAATTTACACATTCGTTATATTTAATAATTCTAATTTTGATCCACAGTTCCCAAATATTTTGGGATTCTTATTCGGGATTGCTCAAATGATCTTGTACTTCATTTACAAAAATGCCAAGAAAGAAGGCGAATCAAAATTCGAGCTCGAGCTCGAGCCGAACAAGGATATTGAGAAGAATATGAACCTTGAGGAAACCAAAGATCAACATGTCTAAATGATTTGGAAGATGAGGATCAAGAAAATTAGCAAGCTATTAATATACTAAATAATATTTAGAAACAATCCAGCCTTATATTGTCTCTACATATATACGTACTAAATAAATCCCCTTGTGGATTATATATCCTTTTCAATTATTTTCTCTTACTTCATACTTAGGGAAATATTTAAATTTGAGGCTGTGATTTAGGTTCGATTACTGTTTGACTATGTAAATTTTGATTACATATTGGTATGTACATTCTGCATATCAAACGCGGATATTTCATGATATATATACATGAATTCCTTTTAATGTCACGCTTTGCATAATTCCTTTTTTTACGTAGTTTTTGTTTCGATTGGCCATATATAGACCGCATAGTATACTGATTCCTCATTTTGCAAATTGATTCTATTTCGGTTCGGAACAATTACAAAAATAGTTCAGCGATTTTTAACCAAAAAAAATCAATCGGGTTTTGGTTCCATTTTCATCCTAGAAAAAAATGAACTAAAAATCTATATTGCTATTTAAAAAATTGTTAAAAAAATCTAACAAAATGCGTAAATTAATTAACCTACTTTAATACTAAATTAATTACTATTAAAAACTATAATTTTTCCTTATTAAGAATATAGTTTAGTTTATGAGAATTAGTCGAAAACTATAATTGAAAATTTCAGTTTAATTATATTAGTTTTGGATATTAAATTAAACAGGTAATTCGATTAATTTATTGGGTCAGGTTCTTACTCCTAAAAAATGTAGATTGAATAAGTTAATTATCTGAAAAAACATAATATGTTCAATTTTTCCATGATGTTTTGTTTTATGTTCCTAATTAAGTTGATTATTGTCAGATTTGAGAATAATAAAAATAAAAGCAGTAAATTGACACGATAATTGGTAACTCAGTACGGTTAACCAACCTACTCTGGTCGGAGGAACTTCTCCCAAGCTGAAGAATAGTCTACTACTCCTTCATGGAGTGTATTGAGGACAGAGTCGTCTCAAACATTTTGAAGGTCCTGTACAATTATATAAATTAGACCCTTTTAACAGTAAAATACAATTAATATTACTTTTAATGGCAAATATAATATAATCGTTATATATTAATAAAATAAAAAATTAAACCTTCAAAAGCTAATTTAATTTCCAATCCATTCACGGTTCACCCTCCTAACAAAGCCACCTATTCTCAATTCAATCTTACCCCCTCCCTCATCCTCAATATTTGATAATATCAACACACTTCTAAAAACTACACTAATTGTCCATACCTTGATACAGTTGAAGTGGTTTGTTTGTTGATTGTTGCAAATAATTTATAGCCATAGAATTAGAAGAAAAAAAAAAGTGTCGTTTGTGGCATACATTTATTGCATTCATAGTTGTTAATTGAGTGAAAGCTAGAGAGGGAGATTTGAGATGTTTTCATGAAAAAAAAAGAGAAGAATTAATGAAAAGTAAAATTTTGAAGGTGGGGAGTCGTTGATGAGTGTAGAGACTAGAAGAATCAATCTATTTCTGGGAATTGAGAAGAAAGAATACATGTGCAATCGGAAAATTGAAATTGTATCCTTTATTTATTAGTTTATAAATATAATATACATTTAAACTATAAAAAACGGGCCATTGAAAAGTTTGGGCCTTGTTCGGCTGATCATGTCACTCACCTATATAACCGGGCCTGATTGAGGATACTTACAAATATAGGAATCCATCATTATGTCGCTCTTTCTTCTTCATGAACTCTTCCGAGATCACGTACAATTTCGCACCCAATTTCCTCAAGTGGTGACAAAACACTAACTATGCTAGAATATCACGTTGAACAGTTTAAGGAACAACTCTAGCTAATATATATGCTCTCACAAAAGCTCACGGAAAATATATCAATAAAACTTATGAGTTAAATCTTGAGTCACACATCTTCATCTTGCACATAGATGCCCTCTTATAAGCCTTGAAAATCCGAAAAGCAAACCCTAGAGAAGCTTTCCGTCAAGTCCTAATCGTCATAGAACTTTTCTTGTTTGAACAGAGATCTTCTATATTGAGTTGAGGGTGTGGTAACACTGTCCTAATTAGGCAGCAAGACATTTCTTCTTGATCAAAATCGTCCGTGAAATAAAAATCAGCCCATAGAAGGAATCTGCCAAGATTCATGGCATGGTACACTGTTCGGAACGCTTCGTCAATTTCTTTTAACAACTCAAGCTCTGTGTTCTTCTTTTAACACATCGGATTAACACGTTTCTCGGACAATTCCACAAACAAACATATTACCATAAATATATATCAACAAATATGTGCTTGAAAATGGTACTAACATTATCTCTAGCTAATAGTCCACGCGTGATCAAGTGTAAATAAAATGATCAAATTATAACATAATTCAGTATTATTAATTAGTAGAACTAGTTTATTTTTAATATATGTGTGGTTTTAAGTACAAAAATAGATTAAGCTAAAAAAATCCTCAAAAACAATATTACAAGCTAAAACAATGCATATCCTTTAATCAAATATTTTGTGTGTCATATCAATAAATTAAAATAAAATTCTACAAAATAATTTGAAATCATTACGAACCAACTGGTGAAACTGAAAATTTTGAAATGAAAATAAAAAGGATCCGCTTTTCTTAAAAAGAAAAAAAATCCATTTAAAAATACAAAATTATTTGTAAAATTTTAATTTCAAAGTATATTCTAGTATTTTATTTTTTTATTTCCATATCATGGCATGAGTACACATATATTATCGCTTGTTTGCTAGACAGTATGATATAAGGTTGGATATATTTGATTGTGATATTTTTTTACCATAAAAGATTCAATATTATATTTATTTTGGTGTATTAAAATATATGTATCAATAATATATTGTTTGGTTAAATATATTAAAATTCTCTATAAAATTTTAATTATTAATATCTTTTAATTAGTTACCACATATTGTGTGAATATTCTATAATATATATATATATGATTATTTTTGTCAAAAAATTTTAACTAATTATATATGGTATTGCATATCACACCTCCAGGGTGAGATATATAATACTATATAACACTACAAAAAAATCGCGTTTTAGCGATGGGCCAAGTGGACTAATATATAATTATGTTAATATTCAAATAGAACACACACACACACACGTACACACATACACACACACAAAAACTGTTGTGCTTCATTTATTTAAATATTTTTATTATAATCTTTATTGTTGTAATTAAAATGTAATTATATTACATAACTTATTTAACATTATATTATTTTAATTAATTTTTTCAAATATTATATATTTATAATTAATAATATTCATAAAAATAAAATTAAAGAGATAAAAATTATAAAAAAAATCCATTAAGTAGTAATTTAAAAATTAAAAAAATTATAAAAATATTAATTAAAATTTATAAAATATTAAAAAATTATTAAATTAAAAAAATAAAAATAAAAAATACGGTAAAATAAATTAAATTAAAAATAAAAAATATTAAAAAAATCATTTCGCATTCATTATTGAGTAGTAATTGAAATTTTTTAAAAATTAAATATAATAAAAATAAGAATTAAATTTCACAACGGAAAAATTCCATCGCTAAAATAAATAAATTTAATTTTTTTAAAAAATAAATGTTCAACGACGGATTGTTTATTTCTCTAACTTAGCAACATAATTATTCGTCGTTAATATAAAAATAGAAATAAAAAAAATGAAAATTCGATGTTTAACAACGGTTTTTCAGTCTCTAAGTTAGAGACGGAAAATTCTGAAAAAAAAATGTCTCAATCTTAATCCATTGTTAATTTATCGGTAATTTAGCGATGGAATATAATACGTCGCTGAATCCGTCGTTAAATCGTATTTTTTTCTTGTTGTGGATAAATGGTTAACATGGTGTGATATGTAATATCATATGAATGATTTTTTTTCTTGTTGTGGATAAGTGGTTAACATAGTGTGATATGTAATACCAAAAAAAAAAAAAAACAGACTTTAATTTTAAAACCAAACATAATATTAGGGTGTACGTCATAGATATCTATCACTCATATATACTAAATAGCAAACAAGTCTATATATATATATATATATATGACTAATTAATATAACTGATGATTAATAACTTCGTTAAATAAAGAGCTTAATTATTTTAACCGGGGGGGGGGGGGGGGTGTTAGAGGTGACTAAAAGAAGAAATTAATCACATATTTTCTATGAAAAACTAAGTAACGTTATTTTATGTCAATTATATGGAAGCTGCCGTGAAACTACATAGATAGATTGGTCATTAAATTAGAAAACCTAGGTTTGCATCTGCACCACAAATAAATAATACAAGTTAGGCATTATAATATCTAAATTATAGTCCATAGAGGAAAACAGTTCGTTCAAAAATCTTTGCAGTTCAAAAAATGCATTACAATTAGTTATTACTTAATAATCAGAGAAAACACGTACGGTTATTGGGGATATAGGATACTCTACTAATCTTACTAAACTGATATTAATTATAATTAATTATAAATGCGCTCTACATATTGGACTTGTCTAGTGCAAATTTTCTTACATGTATAATTATGTGCAGCTTTTATACAAAAATAACACATACTCATAATGCACCGTCAGTGGCAATTGTGGTTTTCTTTTTATATAATTGTTTTTTATATCGATGGTAATTCTTCTGGCGGTGGTGGTAAGATTCGAATTTCAATCTTTCAGTTTTAAATTTACACCACTTCATCACTAGATCATCTCCAATAAAACAACATTGGTGCAGTTTTCTTCTTGTCTTTTTTTTTTTTAGTAGAACAGTTTTCCTTCTTGTCACAATAAGAGGATATTGCACATTTGCACTCCAACAAAATACGTCCTATGAAAAAAGTATGCTTTCCTTTTTTTATTTATTCTTAATTACTAGATCTTATAATTAATTAACTAACATGTGGTTGTTTTCATATAAATATTAAAAGAAAATTACATACAGATTTATAGTAGAACCTCTATAAACATACATAAAAAATTCGTTGTCGCGGCCTCTTGGGATTTCCTGGTGGTGGAATAGTATAAGCTTTAGGTCAAATGTCTCAAGTTCGAATTATAACAATACCGCTAGATGTGAGTCTGTCACATCTGATTTTTCAAGTGTGATTTATCTCTTCTATATAGTTTGCACGGTAACGCCCGCGAGTTACTCTCGACGTCCAAAAAAAAGTCATTGTTCCTTACGAATTTAAGTATCATATTCATTGAATTAATATAAAAAAATTAATTCATTGCCCATAATATTAGTGAAAATTAATAAGTATACTGTTTATTGTTTCTTAATAATCCAATATTATTAATTTTTTTTCAACTAAAGACATTCATTGTATGATGGTGAGAGAGTATACTATGTAAACAACATAGAAAAGATAAAGATGATCGAGCTCCAACTAATTTAAATTTTAAGAAAAAGTAAAAATAAACAACACTAGAATCATATATTAATTCACCACGTTGTCTTAATTATGTTTGTAATTTTAAAAGAATTATTATTTTTTATATTAAAGGGGCCATATATTTTCATTGGGGTTTTTCGAAAGTATATTATGATATCAAGATTGGTGACTTTCTCAATTGGCCAGTAGGGACCATAGAAAAATATTATTTTAGAGAGTTTATTAATTTATAGAGTATTAATTTAAAGGAGTTCTACTTTACTCGATTAATTTATAAGGAGTGCATATATACCTATATACAATCTTTACTATTAGCACGTAACTTAATTGGTATTTCTCCCCCCTTTGTAAGGATCAGCGACTCGGGTACGAATCTCAATCCCCCCATCCTCGACGAAAATAAAATAAAATAAAAACACTATATTAATTTACACACTTACCAAAACCATTGATTTAAAAAAAAAGATTGCATTAATTTATAAAAGTAGTTATGTTATATATTATTTTAAACTTGCCATTTCTCTACCACCAATTATCCAAAAAAATAATATGATAATCGATTTTTAGTAAGATTTTTATTCTTTCAAATTTTCAATTTTTATTGTTGAAACTTGAAAGTAGAAACTTTAAAATAAAATACTAACAATAATCCACAAAAAAAAGATAAAAAAAAAACATTTTCAAAATTTTCAAATGTTTTTATTGAAAAATTCTAAATACAATTTTAATTATAATTTATAAAATTAATACAATAATGGATGAAAAAAATCGAAAAATAAAATGGTCTAATACAAGATTCCTGAAGGTAAGGAATCAAAATACCTACTCCAAGTAGTTATTCTGATTCCAAGAAAGTTGTATTAATTTTTTTGTTTTAAGAATTCTGATTACTTTCCAAAATTTCTTAAAATTGAATCAAACATAAAAATTTAAAAATAAGAAATTAGATTACTTTTTAAAGTCAGATTCTTTGTAAAGCAAACGAGGCTTATATGCCATCTTTCGTTTAAATTATCTCAAAGCAGTCTATCTTAATTATTAAATTAACTAAATTCTTTTACCGAGTTTAATACGAAAGGTTACCTTATTTCTTCATGAATTTCTTTTTGTTAAACTCACATATCAATTAATTTCGTATCTTTAGAAGATTTTTCCTTGACTTTTTGGTATTATCATTATGTTGATTATATAATAATCAGCCTAGCTATGACTCGTCAATATCAAAGTTGAAAAATATTATTCATCAAATAACAAATTATTACACACTCCTATATTCCAAAACCACAACAAAAAGAAACTTTGGGTTGAAAGATATGTCACTTCGCAAAGAGCTTCACGCAATCAAATGCCAACACCATAAACATATACTATGATTTTGAGTGTCGGAATTTGTGTGTAAAAATTATGAAAGTTTGAATTCGATTTAAAAGATATCTTTAAATGTGAAACCACAACTATGATGGTACGTGATAAATGACAATGTAGAATATATATATATATATATATATATATTTAAAATATGTATGAATATCAAATAATGAAGTAAAATATAAGATTGACTGAATTAAGGCACAAAAATGCAAAATTTCATGTGTCGGATTAATTTAGTTTGGTGGACATGGACATGCCTCTATTGAAGTGAAACATCAATGAAGCCATTTCAATTTTAAGGAGAAATTTCCTAAATTTCTGAAGCTAGCTACTGATTATCAATCAAATCGTATTAAACCCCCATTTTATACTGTTTACAATTTTGTCTCTAATGTTTTTAATTTTCAAGATTGAAGTATTTCATTAATTTACACGTTTCTGATACATGAAAGTATTTGGAATTCTAATAATTTATAAGAAATAATTAAAGAGTAGTGATTTTCAGCCAGAATCTTTTATTATTTTTAATAATTAATTAATTTAATTAATAAAACACTAATTATTCAATAAATTTACATTGATGCCCTCCATAATAATTAGGGTAGCTCTATATGCGTTTTAATTCAGAAGAAATCGAAGATGGAAAAAAATAAAGAAGTGAAGAAAAGAAAGAAGACGAAGTTGCGCCCCTTTCTTCCGATCCGCTTCTGGAGTGATTTTAATAATTAATTACGAATCACTAATTTCATAACAGAAGGATAATATAGTAAAAACATAACATTTAATAATTAACATAATTAATTTATTAATAATACAGTTTTATTAATCATCAAAAAATTAGATTCTGACTAGCTGGGTAGCATTATTCATAATTAAATTCAATGTCAATCAATTTGATGTGGGATATTGTTAGAATAAAATATACACAGATTGATATTACCTTATACATCTAGCGCAATCACAGACTCTTTTAAACTTCACGGCGTTGGATACGTGTTTTCTAAATCTTTTTGACATTTAAATGAGAACTTAATTATGTGATGATATATGCTATTTGGAAGCATGCCAAACTTAAGTGGGGTGTGTGCGCCTTTTTTATAATTGTTTTTGTACCCCTAAATTATGTTTAGGCCGGTGTAAATTATTTAAGCAAGTAAAACTCATTTATGAACCCAGCTACTACATACTCAAGCACATAGATAATGGGACAAATTATATAAAGAAAGATATTATATGTATATATGGTTTACTAAAAATTGATTGGTGGGATAAGTTTTTAATTTAACTAGAATGACCCTTTGTGTTATGCACGAATAATATATTTACAGTTATTATTATTTTATTAGAAATTGTAAATATGAAATTAATATTATAAAAAATATTTAAACTAAAATCAATTCAATAATTTTCAAAGAACTGCGAATCTCAAAGATATGCGAGTTTTAGTAGTCCCGACCCTTCACGATTGTAGAAATCAGGTGTAAAAGTGAGACATCTCGAATCAAAATCTATCGGTTTTCCGTTACCCAAATTTGAAAACTAAAAGAAAATGATTAGTTTTATTGTATGTTTAGTTTTAATTATAATTTTATATAAAAAAATATATATAAGATATGTTGTCATGTTGATTTTAAATTTTTTTTAGTTTTTTAATTTTATGTAAATTTAAATATCTTAAATTTATATTTTTCTTCAACATAATGAATGGTCATATTGTTGTAATTATTTTTAGATTAATAAGAATTTTTTTCCAATTCATCAATTTCAAGGTTCATTTTATTGTCTATGGAATTTGTTATTTTTGCATTGATACATAGTTTAATTTGTAATTTGTGACATTATTGCTTATTAAAAGAAAAAATAATTTGTGTTTGATTAAATAAATATATATATATATACATCAAAATATAAATTTAAACTTTTTGAAGAAATCTAAACTAACTAATAATGTGATTAGAGTAAATAAATATTCAAGAAATTAAACAATATGAAAAAAGAAAAGAAAAGCGTAATTAGACCAAATAAAAATGATTTAAGAGATGAGACGTTGCTTCAAAAAAATATGTTTGTTCCGTCAAAAATTGGGATAATAAGTAGATTAGTACAATTATTTATTTATGTACATATAGTATATGTGTATATGAGTATCAAAAGTAAATAAAATAAGATGTGATGATGTATAATTCTATATATTACTATAATGCTCATATAATGTTAAATAAATATCTATAATGCCCTTTTGCAAATGAGCGCGAAAATAAAAGTGTATTATAATATATAGATATATAGATTCGTCGTTCTACTAATGTTGTAGCATATCATTTTATAAGATTTTTTCGTGATTTTCTGAGCCCTAACTCATTATTGAGTCAAATTTCCTTTATTAATTTGTGGATAATTAACCTTATATTTACCTGATATCTTTTTTTTATATATAATTAATGAAGACATCTTATTAATAATGTTGTTTGTATTTATATGATTAAGATATTTCCAGTTAATTTGAGTATGTACGCGCGTGTGTGTATATATTATATTCAGAACTTCGAAAGCATGGGAATGTTTCTGGAGACTATTTTTTAAGATATAGACACCTATCACCTTTAGAAAAGAGCTACAAAAGCATGAAAATGGAACAGAACATAACAATAATCTTCTACTAAATATATACATGTACAAAACTGTGTAATTTCTTTTGTGTATATTTATCGATACGTGACACGTATATAAAAAGGTTGAATGTAGTCTTAACAGCAAAAAACAACAATTTTAGAATTTATATATAATTTCAATCTATTACATCTCGCTGATTTATGCAAAGAACAATTGTGATTATAATAGTATAATGTTTAATCAAGAAAATAAAAAACTTGGGTTACGAATAATTAATAAACTGATCTTTGACGTACCTTCAATCAAAACTGACAAATCTAAGAAGATGCCATTGCCATCAAATTTCTCAATGATCTATTAATCCACGCTTCTTCACATAAATAAATCAAAACGTCTACTAAAAGCAAAGTATCTAGCTAGAGAGAAATATTAGTCAGTGTGTATTTAGAAACTGGCTAAATAAATTGTCACTCTAAATTTTTTATACATATTCTTTATTTATCAACATAATTAATTAAGTGAGGCTTAAAAAAAGCTGCGGCTATTGATTTGTGGATGTGCTCTGAGTAAACCGTCAACTTTGGATGTTGATTATGTGAATAGTAAGTACTAAGTAGATTCCAATAAATCGTCATAAACTGATTTTCTAAAAGTAATTCGCCACCCCTAATTATATGATTAATTAGGCACGAACTTGATCAAATCAACATCAAATTGAAAGCTGTCATCGTGTATGCATCACCATGTGGTCATTATATTGCATCGAAATTCTTTTATTTGAAATTAAAAGTTAGTGTATATACTATATAAGTAATGAAAAAAACATACTATATATATCGAGGATGTAAATCATTCTATAGTTTGTCAACTATAAGCCAATCTCTCATCATCCACGTATTAAAATACACGGTCAAGATTTAGAGCAAAACAAGCTAGGTGACATATTCTTCTAAATTTTGTTTCATTTTTTTAGTCTCAAGGGGTATTTCGGTCCGTTTCTTGAAAAATAAAAGTTGATGTCATACTGAACTAGAATCTAAAAAATTCTTAAAAACTTAAAATGATCATAATTTGCTTGTTTTTTTATCTGATTGACACAAATAATATATCAAATTAAAGATCTTTTACGTTTAATCCTCTTCCATTTAAGATAAATGAAGCATGTGTTCATCCGAAAAATATGGACTAAAAATACAAAAAAAAAAAACCTCATTTTCATGCATATTCAAGCTTAAAATATTTCGTGATAGAGATGATACTGCTGCAAACTAGTTATTTTATTATTTTTAATGATTTACCTTATTATTTTATGTCTTAGTTTTAAAGTAGGTAACAAACTCTTTTACCTTTCGTATTAGTTTTTGTTTGGGTTGCATAGGAAAAGCAATTTAAGTAGCTAGGTTTTTATGTTTTCATGGGTTGAATATTATTACTTCAAAATACAAGTTATTGTGTTTCTTTTGATCTTTCATTCTCATCACGGTATTATCATAGAATTAACGTGTTTTAGATTGATTTTTTGTCCACGATTATTTTTTAATTTTTAATTTTTGTGGTTAAAAAGTAGGCAATTGACTAGTTTTCCAACCATATAAAACGCACCATTTAATTATTTTCTCATAGAACAGTTTGTGTTTAAATATAGGTGTTGTGCATGAAATAATAGTATTTCGTTAACATACGATTATGTGTTCGTCAACATATGATTATGTGTTCGTCAACATACGATTATGTGTTCGTCAACATATGTTTAAATATAGGTGTTCGTCAATTTTTTTAAAGTTTGACCTTGACTTAAAAATTATCAAACTGTTACCGCGTTTTTTAAAGTTCCTTTTATTTACAGTAATGTTACCGCCTCTTTAACTAAATCTGGACCATTGAATTTTAAAGGATGTGTGGTGGGAAATCAGTTTACAGTTTACACACTAAACATGATTTACACTAGAATATATATATATATATATATGTATAATTCATTTACTTATTAATTATATCAGCAAAGCTCAAAGAATTAAAACAAATTTTTTAAACGGGAGATCAGGCTCGGATGAGATTCTCGATTACAATTTGGTGTTTTATTTTGTATTCTAACTATTAGATTCATGTCATGTTTATTTAAAAAATTAAACAATTATCGGGTAAAAAAATTGAATTAGAGGATCTCACCAGACCAGACTCAACGATTTCCTTCTCCCAACTTAAAAAAAGAAAGATAAATAAAGAGAGACATAATTAACTACATTCTTGCGATTATAATTATTTATTGAGCTCTAAAAATAATTTCTACATGAATATCTGAGATAACAAGAATAATATATATAGGAACTATAATTAATACAAACATGAGTAGGCCTTATTTGCATCTAAATATAATCCTCCATAAAATCAACTCAAAAGTTGGGGTTTGCACAATTTTCTTGTGCTATATATATCCATCTTCCAATTAATTTCAACGCATTTAATTTGCTGGAATATTGATGTCCTTATCAAAATTCACATTCATTTCGACATCTTTTTGCTCCTGGAGCACAAAGTTTGTTTCCACACCTTTCTTTTCATTCTTGTAGAAGAAGTACAATATTATTTGGGTGACTCCTAATAAAAGTCCCAAAATATTTGGCAACTGTAACAATATGATGAGAGAAAAAATTAAAATCAAATCACAATCTTGAAAAAATTGAGTAATTAATTTCATACTTACTGCAATGTAGTAGTCTTTCATGAAGAATCCATGTAAAAACCAGCTTGCAGCACAAAGGGAGAGGAAAAATGATAGTGTGAATGGCATGAATTCAACACTTTTTGTTCTAATCACTTGTCTCTATAAAAACATCAACAAAAATAATAAAAAAAATTATAAGTATATAAAATTCAATCCAAAGACGACCTGAGGGTATCTTTACGTACCATGACGCTTAAAGGAGCAGCAAACACAGCTATGTTGATAATGGCACAAACCCATCCTACTAAAGCAACCCTTTTGGAGCCTTTTACAGCTACTAGAGAAACCAACATGATCACCCCTAAGCCTCCTACATTGAATAGGAGAATCCATCTCATCGTGAATACCTGAAACAAGATCACATATACATATATAATTGAAAGCAACAATTAATTTTTATTTTTTCTATTGATTCGACGGTGGACTCTGGGTGGGTACGTAAACCTTAATGTGTTTAATTTTAGGCTCGAACTCGTATCCTTTGGCCACAAGTTCGCTCACTTCTAGACCTCGGGAGGGAGAGAGAGAGAGAGAGAGAGAGAGAGAGAGAGAGATTACCTTAACCTTCTTTGGTGCATAAATTAGGTAGAGGAAGAGGTAAGCGGCTTCAATGGCACAGCCTATACCATTAATGCTAACGATCATGTAAGCATTGGTTTTAAGGTAAGCGTAGTAAAGCAACAACGATGCGCTGAAAAATGAGATAGAATAGGGTATTGATTGAAACCCTTCTGACGATTTCTTCCTAATTATTCTGTAGAAAGTTGGCCTACATGTACAACAAGATTTCATCGATACACAATCATTATATATAAAAACAATTAGCTAGGAATGAAAAATGCAGCAATATTAACTAGTATTAATTAAATAGCTCTAGCTATGGATATATCTTACAATGGCGCCAAGAATACGAGGAAAGATATTATATTACCTGCATGCACAGAAAAAATATATTAGATTATATATATTGAGCAAATTATAACCGAATAATAGACATGATTATATAAACACACACATGAAAGAATTTGCAGCCTAGCTGGTGGAATGGGTGGATTCCGACTAAAATATGTCATAAGTTCAAATTCCACTAATAACAAGGCAAGTTCGTCACATACGAATTTGCCTAGTACGTACGGTTTGTATTTTTCTGTGTGGTTTGCATGTCGTACAAGCACGAAGGTTTACCTAAAGCTAGCCCATCTAGGTTGAACCCACCACACGTGCAGGGCTTGCCTAGTGAGCAGATTTACTCAAAACTCACCAAAATAGAGGCTAGCTGCATGTTTCTCATTGGTTAAAAAAAAATAATAACAAAACAAAAACTTGACAATTCTTACCCAAGAGACCAAATATGATTGCTAATTTATCAGCTCTTAAAAGTGCCATTCCCCCTCCCCCCCAATTGAAGTTCCCTGCCGTGCAGTGGAACACTTATTTTTTATATATTTTATTTTGGAAACAAATAGGCACAATATTTTTAATTCACAAAAATTACAAACTTATATATAGTTGAGTTGAGACTATATAATTGCGTAGAGGCAATTGATGCTGAATGCTTGGCCAATAATAACCGTAAAATTAGATCATTTTACGTTATTAATTGATGTACCAAAAAATCGGTTTCTCTCAGAAAATAAATAAATAATAATGTACCAAAAATGAGATAATTAAAGATACGAATTATTTTAAACATAATATATTGCCACGTAACCTAAACCTCAAATTAATTTAAAGGGTGCAATAAACTCGTACCTAATTAATAAATTTGGCATATTTTTTTGTGATTTATAAACTTACCAAGAATTCCATCTCACCTGCCAGTCACTGTTATCCTATTAGTTAATAAACGTGTTCCCATTTTTTAAACAAAATATCATATAATATAATCCATTTGCCTTAACCATATATTAATAGAATTTTTAATGATCGGAGGTCTTTTAATTTAGTCTTCAACTTTTAGCCTCAGCTCGAAGAATACTGCCAAAAGTCCCATAATTTGTTAATTAATTACGAACTAATCAAATATGGATCAACCAATCATAAACTCAATAAAATATTAATAAGATTTAAACTCATAATTTATTAATTGCGAAATCATCAACTCCGTCGATTTTACATTTATACCACTCCAAAGGGTTATATATTCATGGCCTTTTTCATGACTTATTTTTTGTCCGAGACTTTTTCATTCATTCTTTCTTTCTTTCTTTATTTATTTAGCCACGAAAAAAAAGAGTAACACCATTCAGCAATTCGTAAAATTAGTTCTGAGTTTAAATATTATTATCTAAAAAGGATGAAAATGTGGTAAGATTAATTAAGATGCAATAAATCCATAAAGGTTTTCGTTATAATTGGGCCAAGTTTGGTTGGAAAGTATATTCGAATGTCAAAACTTCATAAATGCGACATAATTATTTCATGGGCCGAAAGCAAATACCATAATATTTTAGAGTCCCAATCTTTGTAAATTGGGAGTTGCTAAACACACTAGAATGTTTTCTCTTTGCACTATAATTTTCTTTACACTACATATCAATTTTATAATTTTATATTTTTATTCTTCACACCTTTTTCACTTTTACCGTTAACCTTAAAAATCAACTTAAACAAATTTAATAACTAAAAAAAGAAAAAGAGGGAAAAGAAAGAAATTGATGCATCTTCTTCCTCCACCGTGGCTGTCTCTCCTTCCTCCGACGTTACCCCTCTTCTTCCTCTTTCACCATCACCGTGGATGGGATACGGAGTCATAGAGGCTCATCGTCACCGTCATGAGAGGTTGCAACTAGTGAGTGTTTTTTTTTTCTAAATTTTATTAAAATGGGGATATGGTTGAAGCTAATCAACGGGAGAAGACAATCTACGATGTGACGAGGGTTTGAGACGGTGATGAATGTTTGAGTGGCGATGAAGATTTGAAAGGTGGTTCAAAAAATATTTTCGAAGCTCATCAAACAGATTCAAAAAAAAAAAATATTTCGAAAATGAAGAAAACTTTCGCAAATTATTTTTCGAAAATTGTTAGTTCGATCATCTAACTAATATTCGAAAATATATTTTCGAACATGGCTCATACATTCTAAATTTTTTTTTGAAACATTTGTAACATGAGTCAGACTGAATTTTTCGAAACATATCTTGCACATTCGAAAAAATAATTTTTTGAGATTCTAAAACTTTTTACATGTTTGATTTTCAATTTCTAGTAGCAAGGATGTCATTTTCGATGTAGGCGACGATGAGAATCTCACATGGGAGGAGGAGCGAGATGAGGAGAGGGGAGGGGGTGGTGGTGGTGGCTCTGCAAATCTAGGTTTATGGAGAGGGAGATACAAAGGGACGATGTATGATAAATTTCATCCTACAAATTCATGCACTACAAACTACTTTCGAATGTGTATGACATGCTATTTATTAATAAATAGGTGACTGCAAGTGCACGGTGTTATTGTAATACGTAGTGAGCAAGAGTATTATATCTCACAGAGACACTAAATGTGCAGGTAGAGGGAAAATAATTAAAAGCAAATAAAAACACAAATTAAATTACTTGGACTATTAATTGGAAAAACTATAAGTTTCAGCTGGATTATTATCTCATCTATCTATATTCGTTGAATTCTTGCTACCCGACTTAGTCATTAATTTATCAATAGTGGATAGTCACTGGTCTGTTATCAGGCTGTTTATTAAGGCATATACCATAACATATATATAATAAGAAGGGCGCTCCTTGCATGAGGCAAGTGAGTCGGTCGCCTCAGGCCCCAAAAATTTCGAAAAAATTAGGGGTCCCAAATTTTTTTAAAATATAATATATTTATTAATGGTTGTAAAATTAATTTAAATGTCATGTTGGCCCGGTGGTTAGATGTTTTATAACTCTTAAAGAGTGTAAGGGATCGATTCCCTAGCTAGGCAAGCTCTCCGCATTGTTTTTTCTTTCCACCTCTTTCTTCTTTCTTTTTAAATAATTAAATTAAGGCCTTTTTTTTTTCTTTCCATCTCTTTCTTATTTCTCTCTCTCTCCTTAAACTTCACCAAATTCAGTATTTTTTTTAAATCTTAAATCTAAATTTTTGCCATTATTTTTTTTCTTTTCGAATCCTAAATCCAAATTATTTTACAAGTCTTTTTTATATAAAAAAAACTTAAATCTAAATCTATATTAAAAGGGCTGCATTTTTTTACCAATTTTTTCTTTATAAATCCCAAATCTAAATTTTTACAAGTTTTTTTTTTCTTTTTTAAATCTTAAATCTAAATTATTTTACCAACTCTTTTTTAAATTCTAAATCTAAATCTATTTTTAAAGTGCTTATGCCTACAACCCGAACGCCCTTTTTTTAATTTGTAATTCTAAATCTAAATATATTATAAGATGAAAAATATATATATTTTTAATTTGTAATTCTAAATCCAAATATATTATAAAATGAAAAATAGGGCCTCATTTTCCATCTCGACTCAGGCCACTAAATCATTAGGATCGACCCTGATAATGAGCATGCACTTCTCTTGGTCGGTCCTTCACACATGTCATTATTCTCAATCGAGCACACGAAGATTTATTGAATCCTAGGTAATACTTGTTCACTAGCAGGGCCGCTCCTTGCATGAGGCAAGTGAGTCGATCGCTTCAAGCCCCAAAAATTTTGAAAAAATTAGGGGCCCCAAATTTTTCAAAATATAATATATTTATTAATGGTTGTAAAATTAATTTAAATGTCATGTTGGCCCAGTGGTTAGATGTTTTGTGACTCTTAAAGAGTGTAAGGGATCGATTCCCTACAGAGGCGAGCGAGCCTTTTTTTCTTTCTTTTTAAATCAGTATTTTCTATCATTTCTTCTCTCTCTCTCCGCATTATTTTTTCTTTTCACCTCTTTCTTCTTTCTTTTTAAATAATTAAATTAAGGCCTTGTTTTTTCTTTCCATCTCTTTCTTATTTCTCTCTCTCTCACTCCTTAAGCTCCACCAAATTCAGTATTTTTTTTAAATATTAAACCTTAAATCTAAATTTTTACCATTATTTTTTTCCTTTTCGAATTCTAAATCCAAATTATTTTACAGGTCTTTTTTAAAAAAAAACTTAAATATAAATCTATATTAAAAGGGCCGCATTTTTTTACCAATTTTTTCTTTATAAATCCCAAATCTAAATTTTTACAAGTTTTTTTTCTTTTTAAATCTTAAATCTAAATTATTTTACCAATTCTTTTTTAAATTCTAAATTTAAATCTATTTTAAAAGGGCTAATGCATACAACCCGCAAACAGAAACACCTTTTTTTTTTAATTTGTAATTCTAAATCTAAATATATTATAAGATGAAAAATATATATATTTTTAATTTGTAATCCTAAATCCAAATATATTACAAGATGAAAAATAGGACCTCATTTTCCATCTCGACTCAGGCCACTAAATCATTAGGATCGGCCCTGTTCACTAGGTCGGTACTTCCAAGCACACATAACTTGAATTCTATCTTTCTATCAGTTATATCTTCTCGAGTGAGTAAATCAAATTAATCAACTAACATGCATAAATGGCGATCAGACACTCATGCAAGATAAAAATAAACTTATAGAAATCAAGTCTTGAGAGATAATAGGAAGAAAGCAATCAAATCATGTAGATAAAATCCATAACATCTAATCCCTAAAACCTAGCCATAAAATTAGCTAGACATAATGAAATAAATAACAAAAACTAGAATATAAGTGTTCATGACCACTACAAAAAAAACAGGATTAGTGACGGGAAATTTCATCGCAAAAAAAACTCACCCTATCGCCATTCGATCTAGCGACGGGAAGAGGTCCGTCGTAACATAGCTTGCCGCTAAAGAATTAGCGACGAGAATAAATCCGTCGCTAGGCACAGCGATGAGAACGGCGACGGAAATCCCGTCGCTAGGTTGGTCGCCTGTATCAATTGTCGCCGAACTGGGCGACAGGTTTTGCGACGGATTTTTTGTCGCTAAATTGGAGATGGTGTTCCCGTCACCAAAATTGGTAGCCTCGTGAAAAATTGGCGGGTATTTGGCGACGGGAATCCGTCGCTATTCAACTAATCACCGTCGCTAGTTGAAGTAGTCGTGCCAATTATTTGCGACTAGGGTGCGATGGATACCCTGTCGCTAATCTGTGATTTATATTTTTTTTGTAAATCATGTATTTATAATAAAATAAAATAATAATAAAATCTGAAGCATTTATAATAAAATAAAATAAATATAAAATCCGAATATTGTATAAATAAACTAAAATAAAAATACAGAATTTAGTCAAGTCTTAAAATTCATCAATTCATCATAAAATTAACAGAATACAAATTAAAACCTCAAAGTTCACTTCTTTCCCAGTAGTGATTTGTCGAGACGACGATAGAGTTGGTCCCATATAAGCTGCTGTCTCGCATCATTCCTTCTCAGCTCAGCCATCAATGTCGAGATTTGGGCCTTCAACTCATCAGCAGAACGCAGATTCTGATAAATTGGCTCAGCATCTCGAGATCCTTTAACCTCGGCGAGTTCTGCCATCAAATGTGCACACTCTTGAGCCAGTCTCTCGGCATCCTGAGCCAATTTATCAGAATCTGCGTTCTGCTGTTGTCCAGATTGAAGGAGGGGCTGTTTGTTGCTGCTAGAGCTCACATATTGAAGTTGCCGCTGCTGCCGAGGTCACCACCGCTGCTGGAGCTCGAAGGTCATCCAAGCTGCTATCGCTGCTGCTGTGAAGGACGTCGCCGAAGCTGCTACCGCTGCTGCTGTTGTGAAGGTCGACCCCACCGTCCGCCGTCCGCCGCCATCGACGTTACACGCCGGGAGAGAGGAATACATGACTGGGAAGAGGGAGATAGAGAGAGTTGTTAGGAGAAAGAGGGGCTGGGAATGGGAGTTGCGGCGCTGAGCGGAGAGGGTTTAATGAAAATTAAAACTGATTCTGATTTGGGGGAGATGATGTTTAATTAGGGTTCGGCGACGGAAATGGCGACGGGGTACGGAAACCCCATCGCCGGAGTGTGCGATGGGGTACTCTGTCACTGTGTTTGATGCCTGAGCGACCCATCCTACCCCGTCGCCAAGTTCCGGTTGCCAATTCAGAATTTTCTTGTAGTGGACTGTAACGCCTCAATTTCACTTTTAATAGAAAAAGACATATTATCCATACTTTTCATTAATAAAATACTTTACATGAAATACACCGGAAGTTTCAAATCATAATTTGACATTTATTACAGAAAAATAAAGTCAAAATAAATTAAATTTTTAATCATGTTTGACCACTTGACCACCATCATTACATCTTGCCCGCTACGCATCACCCGGGATAACACCTGAAAAGCTAAGTAGTTTTTGGGGGTGAGTACTACTAACATAATGGGGAGTGTCCAATTATTCAAACTATATAAAATAGAATAATATGCGAATAGTAAATGTGTTCAGTCCGTAGACCAAATCATATAGTCCGGAGGCTCTGCGTGTTAGTCCTTTGTTATATGTCAATGATTGATTGTATTCATTAATTTGTTTATCTTTTTACAAACTCATTAGCAATGAACCATTCAAAATAAGATGTTCTTTCAAATTTCAACTACTAAGCAATGTTTGTGTGCATAATATACAATATCTTAGTACCCATAAAGTAGTGAATCATGCTTCAAGTAAGTATATTTTTTTCATGTTTAGTCATTATAATTTTTTTAAATTATATTGGTAAGAAATGATCTTTTCATAAATAAGCAACAAATAATACATAACAAAGCACCTATTAGTATCACACATACCGTTGACCAATAAATATTATCGTTTTAATATGTGCTTATAAAGTGTTCTTGACAAGAAATGATTTGGTGCTAAATAAGTATGGAACAATGCATAGGAAAGCATCCATGTTGATGGATGCATTACTTAGATGCATGCTTATTGCACAGAAAATGAGAGAAGAATGTTGCAGTTTTATGAATTATTATGCCTAACAAAGTTTATACGTTGTCACCAATTCCAATGAAATCAAAAGATAGTGGAAGTCATTTAAAAATAAAAATCTATTATCGGTCATGTGGTTTTTGTGGTTGTTTAGTATAAATTCATAGCTTGGTTCATAGTGATTTTAGTGTTTATTTTATTGCTTTGTAGGTTGTGTTTTGTTGCTTTCAATATTATGTTTCATTATTTTGTATGT
Organism: Perilla frutescens; assembly: GCA_026008535.1. NCBI lineage: Eukaryota > Viridiplantae > Streptophyta > Magnoliopsida > Lamiales > Lamiaceae > Perilla > Perilla frutescens. The sequence goes on along the minus strand of BRKX01000010.1, from coordinate 42,312,761 downwards.
TTCATGTATTTGCTATAACTCAACAAAACTCAAAATCATACATCATCTAATTATAATAACACACATTTTTATGATCGATTTTGGTGCTAGTTTAGCCACTAGTTGTAGCTCATTATAATTGAGTTTGGTGCTTGTTTAATATAAATTCATATCTTATTATGATTGATTTTTGGTGCATGTTTAGTATAAATCCGTAGTTTGTTTTCATTGATGTTGGTGTTTGTTTAGTATAAATTTGTAGCTTATGTCACTTAAGTTTTGTGCTTATTTAGTAGAAATCCATAACTTATTATTGTTACTTTTATGCTAGCTCATTAGAAATTCAACATTTAAGGCCAACGCTCGGTGCTATTTTTCCTTCCACCTTACAATTTCTCATTAAACATATCATTTACACTCAATTGGCGCTCCACACATGTACTTACAAAAATACAATGAGCATTTTTTGTGAAAACACAACTTACAAAGCAATGAAACAAAATAAGCATTAAAATCATTATCTAGCATATATATATATATAAGCTATGAATTACTACTAAACAAGCTAAAACAATAATAATAATAATAATAATAAGCATCTTCGTTACTATCTTCATCATGTTTGTCATCATTGATTATTGATGTTGTATCATCTCTGCATCTGTCATTTTTTCTCCTTGTTCTCTTTTCTTCATTTTCAATTCTGATCAAAATATTAAGAGATACAAGCCTTCTGGCTTTCTTCTCCTCACCATGATTGATGACATTTTTCGAATATCATCTCTTCCTCTTTGTTAATTCTGTATTGTTGATGGAATTATAAAAAAAGAATTAGTAACCAATAAAATTAAACTAGTAGACAAACAAAATCTTCTAAGCATCAAAACCATTATAAACATTTTAAATAAGTTATGAATCCCTACTAATAAAACGCCAAACAGAACGTATTTGTAGATTTTTTCTACAAAGCACCAAAATCATTATAAGCATTTTAAATAAGTTACAGATCCCTACTAATCAATCATGACCTTCACTCATAGAAAGTATTTGTATTCTTTTTACAAAGCACCAAAATCATTATAAGCATTTTACATAAGTTATGATTGAATCCCTACTAATCAAGCAACAAATCCACTCATAATAAGCATGTGTGTGTTGTTTTTACTAAGCATCAAAATTATTATAACCATTTTAAATAAATTATAAATCTCTACTAATCAAGCAACAAATTAACTCACAATAAGCATTACTGTATTCTCAACTAAACACCAAAATCATTCTAAGCATCTTAAATAACCTACAAATCCTTACTAAGCAAGCACCAAATTCACTCATAAAAATATTTGTGTGTTCTTTCTACTAATCAAGCATCAAATATAATATGAGTACAATTTCATATTCCTTAAACGAAGTGGATGGATAGAAATTATTCTTCAAAATAGATTTGAGTTTTTATTAATTAATATCAATTGTATACATATTATAAGCATTCATATTCGAAGCATTTTGTCATCATAAGCAACAAAAATTCAGAATAATAAAAAATACAACCAACAATTACAAACACTTTACTGGTAATGAAAAAATTTGACAAAAAATGAAATACAAGCAACAATAAAATCAAAATAAATAAAAAAACTCACCCAGAATCCTCAACTATCATCAAATCATGAACACAAGTTTATTAATTAAAGGAAAGCAAGCAACGAAATTAGTTGTGTCAATCAATCAGGGTAGAGTGACACAACTGTGGATGGCGATGTGGGGCTTGGGTGTTGTGGGAGTGGTCGAGGCGTTTCGACGGTTGGATAGTGGTCGAGGCGTTTCGACGGTTGGATAGTGGTCATTGGGGTAGCGTTGGAGGTGTTACGGCGGCTGGAGGACATTCATCAAGAGAGGGTGACAGCACCGTGCTACTGGTCGATTGCTTGACGATGGAAGAATGGTGATAGATGACTTCTCTCTCCATAATAGTCAGTAATTTCTATGGGGGTCAATGAATGTGAATCTAGCTAGGGTTTTCGCTATCTTAATTCAATCTAATCAAATATTAGATACATATCTTGCGTCTACTTTTTTTATTGTGTTTTTCATATAAAGATAAACACACAATTACATCAATATCCTTATATTCCTAATTTATAATCAATATTACAATAATTAAATATTCTACTAATTTAATCTCCACTATCCAAAAAGACAAATTGGAGGGTTATGATTAGTTCCTAGTTCTCAGATAAAGACTAGTACTCATTATAACCAACCCCTACACACACACACACACACACAAGCATGCCAAATACTAATGCATGAGATGAAAAAAAATAAAAAAATAATGCACGGCTGATTAGAACTAGCTTCTCATGAATTATTCTATGATATTAATCAACTCTAATTTATTACATGCAAACCTTAAGTGAATACATCATCTATAGTCCTAGCCCAATACTTGGCCCACTCTCATTAAAACTTCAAAGCCCAACAATAAAGTTTATACGTCTAACTCTCTTTCTTTTCTATTTACGGAAACAACAACCCACTAAAAGACAAAGTCTTTCACTCTCATTATTTTCTTAATTCTCGAATACTGCACCACCATTTTTATTTACTCAATAGAAACTTCTGCAACTAAAAAGGATTAGAAGGAAAGGAAACAATACAACATTAATACTCCGCTAATTTCTCTCTCTAAAAAAATCACTTTCTCCTTTGGGGCAAGGGTTTTGAAGAATTGAGCGCCGTTTTTCTTCCGTGAGCGAGGGTTTCTGTGTTGAATTTTTGTTTTTCTTCCGAGAGTGAGAGTTTTTTGTGTTGGATTTCTTGTTTGTCTATGAGTTTTTATTCTCTTGTCAGTTTTTGTTCTCTTGCATCGAATATGAATCCCGAGGAGATTGCGAAGTTGGTGGAGAAACAAGAATTATCTAATGAGATAATGGGGCCTACAGTTAGAATCTCCGAATGCTAAATGGGGGGAAAATACTAGTGGGGAAAATATTCCTTGCACGTCCCATTAGTAAAGAAACCATTTGTAATCAGATTCCAAATATCCTCTGAATGCGCAGTATTTTGAACGTGGAGGAAGTTAGAGATAACAAGTTTGCTATTAGTTTGAACGATGACGTGTAATCAGAGATGGCCCTTGGCATTACTATGGAAGTTTAATGGTTTTCAAAGTTTCTGAAGGGATTCAAAATCTCTCTTCTATGGTATTTGATGATTTTTCTGTGTGGATTCAACTCCATAACCTTCCTTTTCTTCACAGAGATCCTATCTCAATTAGAAGATTTGGAAGCTAACTGGGAGTGGTTGAGGAAGTGGATGCTGACACCCGAGGAGGCTCAGTTAGTCAGTTCGTGAGAATGAGGGTTCGGAGGAAGATTGAACAACCATTGCAGAGGTGCCTGCATGTGGTTGATGAGAAGGCCGAAGAGAAAGTGATGGTGCTTCTGCTATATGAAAAATTACCAGATTTTTGCTACGCTTGTGGCAGGGTAGGGAATAAAATGAGGCTGTATGAGGATGATAAAACAGATAAGGTGAATCTGAATTTCGGACAATGGATGCGCACTCAAGAAGGGGTGGCCAGAAACCCTAAGTTAGCTCAGATAAATGAAGGAAGAGGAACTGGGCTGACTGAACGTCCACAAGTTAAACCTAGCATTCAACTATCGTCAAGTGGGATTTTAGAGACCAAGCAGTTAGTCTTGAGTGCATCCAAGAATAGTAGTGCGGTGAAGGATACTTGCAATGAGGTTCAAATCTCGAATCTAAATTCTTCCCAGCAGAAGAAGCATGTATAGGTTAGGGGAAAAAACAAGGTTTCAGAAGTTGTAATAACCCCGAAACTTACATATTATGTGCAAGAAATTACATTGTAGGTCAGTGGGGTGATGGTGGGGATGCGAGCTCTCATTTGAGAAAGAAAAGAAAAGGAAAAAATTGGAAGAAACTTGCAAGAGAACCTAGGACATCACAACATGCTGGAGTGTCCCCGATGAAGAGAGTGGAAGAAGGAAAATGAACGCACCCTCTGAAAAAAGAGGAGAAACTAAAGGCACGAAAGAAAATCAAAAATCAAATTATGGAAGCTAAAAAGATGCTGGCAATAATAGCGGTGGCTGATTTTCAGCCACGCCGAGCTTAATGAATGTTTTGGACTGCTTGTGGTTTAGGGAGCAAGCGAGCATTCTACGAGTTGAGATGGCTTTTGGCTGCCCATTCTCCTAATTTTGGTCTTTATTTGTGAAACAAAAATGGTTACTAGAAGATGCGAGCGCCGAAGAATTTTGTTTGGTTTTGATGGTATGTTTATTGTCGATGCAATTGGAAAAAGCGGCAAGCTGATCTTATTTTGGAAAAATCCGCTGGTTGTTTCACTTCATTCTTTTTCTTTTGGTCATATCGATTGTATGGTGGACTGGAATAATAAAAAATTTCGGGTTACTGGTTTCTATAGAAATCCTGAAAAATAGTTGTGTAGGTTCTCATGGGATTTATTGAGAAGACTTGGGAATGCTATGCAAGCCATCTCGATACCGTGGATTGTGGAAGGAGACTTCAATGAGATTATGTTTGATTCTGAAAAACAAGGAGGCGGTACTTGAAGTTTAACTCAAATAAATGATTTTCGAGATACTGTGCTGGATTTGTGGTCTGTTTGATTCGGGTTTGATTCAACTTACAGTGTGTTCGCAATTTGATCCTCTATCTTCCCATGACATTGAATCACTCGAAAATTCATTTATTCATCCATCATTTCCTAAAAAACTCAAACAAGAAACAAAATTTCCAAATCGGGAGGTTAAAAAGCAAAAGAGGATGAAAACACACATTTAACTCATTAAAATACATCATGTGAAGCTCAATAAATGAAGTAAAAACCACACTCATCAGGTTTCTGACCCTAGTTCGATGACATAGCATAACAATAAAGAGGGTGAGAAAGCGATATGGTGCAGGCTTGATAGAGTGTTGGTAATGGCAAATGGAATGAAATTTTTCCTGATATCAACATCAAAACTCTTCATTTCTATAGATCAAACCATAAGCCTTTGCTATGTAAGATTGAGGTGGCAGAGCGACGTAAAAGAAGAGAGAGGAAACGTTTCTATTTTTGAGGAGAAATGGCTTATTAATTCTTCGTTCGTGCCTGATTTTACTCAAAGAATTGACTAGACTTTGCCCTATTGCCAACTTGCCCGATAAACTGAGTGCTTGTCAGACTTTCATGAGAAGATGATCAGGGTCTCGTTTTGACAAATTGGGGAAGAGAATTGATTAATCGAGAAAGAAAAGAGAGTTTATTCTCTCAAAATGCCCTATCAAAGGGGCTGATCGACAGCTTACTTAACTTGATGTAAAGATGAGTAAGCTCCTTGAGATGGATAAATTACATTAGAAGCAATGAGCTCGTACAAATTGGTTAGCTTATAGAGATCGCAACACTCCTGATTTTCATGCTTATACTTCGGAGCACTGTAAAAGGAATATAATTGAGGGATTAGAAAATGATAATGGAATTTGGATTACTTCCCATCCGGATGTGGCAAACATTGTTGAATGGTATTTTGCTGATCTTTTTTCTACGGCTAATCTTAGGGATGAAGATGTGTGTGGTGTGTTGAACTGTGTTGAGATGACTCTTTCTCCGGATAGTAGAGACTATTTTAGCTCTGTTTACTCGCAAAGATATTGAAGTTGCACTTTTTGGTATGCATCCTACCAAAGCCCCCGATCCTGATGGTCTGTCTGGGAAATTCTTCCATAAATTCTGGCCGGAAATTGGGGACGAGGTGACTAGGGCAGCCCTTAAGATCCTCAATAACAATGGGAGCTTAAATGATTGGAATGATTCACTGGTCGTGCTTATTCCTAAATTCAGTCACCCTCAAATGGTGAAAAACTTTAGGCCCATAAGCCTTTGCAACACGGGATATTAAATGATCGCTAAAGCTATTTGTAATCGCCTCTGAAGAATCTTACATGAAGTGGTGGACGAGAACCAAAGCACACTCATGGCAGAAAGGCAAATCACTGATAATATTATGGTGGGATTCGAATGCATGTATTAGATCCGTAATAATGGGGGAAAATCAAAATTTGCTGCTCTTAAGCTTAACATTAGTAAATCTTATAATAGGGTGGAGTGGAAGTTTCTGTCCAGTGTTTTGAATAGAATGAATTTTGCTCCCCAATTTATTAATCTGATTATGCGATGTGTTACCTCAGTGAGCTACTCATTTTTGGTAAATGGGGAGGTGCATGAAAATATTCATCCTACGAGAGGCCTGAGGCAAGGAGACCTTTTATCTCCGTTATTTTTTATGATTTATGCACAAGGGTTGTCTTCTATTCTGCATTTTCTAAGCCCATCTAATCAGATTACCCTAATTATTTTTGGGATTAACGGCCCACGAGTGTTTCATTTATTCTTTGCCGATGACAGTATGCTCTTGTTTTGAGCGGACTATCGAAGTTGTGAAAATTTGAAAAATTAGTTGCTTATCTACGAGAGGGCATCGGGTCAAAGTATTAATCTTGCTAAGTTGGCAATTACATTTAGCTCGGCCATGCAGCACATTGATATTTATAGGTTGCAAAATATGTTCGGGGTCCAAGTGGTGGATAAATACGAGGTGTACTTGGGACTCCAGACCATCTCATGTCACAAAAAGAGGATTCAATTTGGATTTCTTCAAGATAGAGCTCTGAAAAGATTATCGAGATGGAAAAATAAGTTGCTTTCGGCTGGTGGTAAAGAAAATCTGATTAAATCTATTATTCAATCTATCCCTACTTATGGTATGCAGTGTTTCCGCATTCCCAACGCGATTTGTTATGAAATTGAGAGAGCCTGTGCTTGGTTTTGTTAGGGAGATGGCCCTGATAACTCTAAGATACACTGGTATACTTGGAAGCATCTCTGTTGACCTAAATCCCAAAGGGGGTTGGGATTTCGCAATTTGGTGGCTTTCAACAAAGCTATGCTTGCCAAACAAATGTGGAGAATTATTAAACATCCGGACTCGTTGCTGGCAAAAGTTATGAATGCTAGGTATGTAAGATCTAACCCTATTCTTGGCATGAAAATTAATTCGTCTGCCTCATTTATCTGGCGTTCTCTCTGTTGGTCACGATCTATTTTATCCTAAGGATTCTTTTGGAAGGTGGGGGATATGAACTCTATTGGTTTAGGTCGGGATAATTTTATTCCTAACCTTAGAGAGACCTATCTGAATTCTATCGTGGTTTCAACGGTCATGCTTCTCTTAGTCCTTTTATTACTGCCCAAAGGGAATGGCATATGGATATGTTGGAAATGGTGTTTGGAGCTCATTTTGCAAGCATGTTTAATGATGTGATGATTACTAGTGAAGGTAGAGATATTTGTAGATGGCAGATAGGACCTAGTAAAGATTACTTGGTCAAGTATGGTTATTTAGTTGAGATTAGCTTCTATGATGTGAAAGAGTTCACGTCAGAACAGTCTAAGTTAGATTGGAATTCTCTTATTTGGAACAGAGCTATTCCCCCAAAAATGAAAATTTTTATCTAGAGACTTCTGAATAATTCCCTTGCCGTGCCTATCAGCCTTAGAAGACACCATGTTCCTGTTCATGGTAGATATGAAATGTGTTGCAAAGCTTGGGGCACTGAGTTGCACTGTATTTTTCTTTGTGAGACAATGAAGAAATCTAGAAAAATTCACAGTATTGGCCTATGTTGAAGAGAAGAGGGGATGAGACAATGATGGAGGTTGGTCTGAATATTTGGAAGGTGAGTACGAAGAAAGAGTATGAAGTTTGGGTGGCTACCGCATACTTCGTGTGGCTGCATGTTTGTAAGAAAAGATTTCAGCCTAACAAAATCCACATGGAGATAGAGATTGATCATTCTATTAAGTTCACAACAGAGATCGAAGTTGCTCAATGCGCTATCAATTGCAAAAATATTATGGAGTGGTTGTTGGAGCGAAAGTCTGGGAACCACCCCCTTGGGGTGGATATAGACTTGATGTTGATGCTGCGGTGGATTTCTAAGCCTAAGTTTATTTTATGTCTATTTCGATTAAGACTATCATATTGATTACTTATGTGTATTTATTTTCTTTGGATTTTGAATACATTATGAGTAGCTAAATTCCTAGTGATCCTAAAGTTGTTGGATATTTATGGATTTTATGATTTGACGTAATTTATGATTTCATTCTATTTATTGTTTGTGCATCCTCGTTTACTGTTGTCTTGTGTGATTGAATTGATCAGCTTTCGCACTTGTGTACTTAATTTATTATTCACTCGAGAGAGGTTAATAGATTAACAGATTATGATTGCATAACATGAGTCTGCTAGATCGAGAGATTGGTAGGTGTTGTGAAGAGAATAAATATGAGGTTCTAATTGGAGTTAGATAATAATTTGAAATCAAGAGATAAGAATTAGAGTCTAATCTACTTTCATAACTTACTTGTGAGAGATGATGTGATTATATTAGTGATTCTCCTACAAGATTTAGAATTAAATTGGTTGAATAATTTTTCATAAATTTTCAAAATGGGCTGTTGAAATTCAAAATCAGACTAAGAAAAATATTAAATGTTTAAGAACAGACAATGGTCTTGAATTCTACAATCTTGCTATGGATAATTGGTGCTCTTACAAGGGTATAAAAGACATAAATCTGTGCTATATAATCCTCAACAAAATGGGGTTGCAGAAAGGATGAATAGAACTCTCCTTGAGAGAGTTAGGAGCCTGCTAGCTGGTTCAAGTCTTGATAAGCAATTCTGATGGGAAGCTTTGATGACTGCATGTTATTTGATTAATAGATCTCCCTCTGTTCCTTTGCTGAGAAAATTACCTGAATCTATGTTTTGGAATAAACCTGTTTGCCTGTCTAATCTGAGAGTCTTTGGTTGTTCTGCTTATGTTCATCAGAAATTAAGTAAGATTGAACCTAGGGCAAGAAAATGCATATTCCTTGGATATCCTGAAGGGGTTAAGGGATACAGACTTTGGGATAAAGATGTGTCTGGGTTTAAAACTTGTATAAGCAGGGATGTCACATTTAATGAACTTGATTTCCCTTGTTTACATGAATCCTCACTCTCTGATGCTCCAAGTGAGGTGGAGAATTTGCCTGATTTCTTGTTTCCTCCGGCTGCTTCTAAGGTGGATGCTCCCAACCCTATATCTCCTGAGCTTGTTGTGCAGAATCATGATATTGATAATATGAATGATCATGTGATTGATGATATTGATGCTAATGATTCTGCCTCCAATAACGAATCTGAAAATGAATCCTGTGATAACATAAATGTGTCTGGAACTGATACAAGCTCCAATTCTGAAACTGAACCTGAGAATAATTCTGAACATGAGTTTGAACTTGTGAACTTAGAAAATTATCAACTTGTTAGGGATAGACCTAGAAGAAATGTCAGATTGTCTGCAAGATATGATGATTATAACTTATCTTTATATGCCCTTAATGTTTTCAGTAATGTTGACAAATTTGAACCTAAGACATATAAAGAAGCTGTTAGCTCTCATGAATCTGACAAATGGGTTGAAGCTATGAAATGTGAAATAAAATCATTGCATGATAACAATACTTGGGTGCTTGTTGAAAAACCTGGAATTGTTCTGTTGTTGAATGCAAATGGTTGTATAAAATTAAGCAAGAAATTGATAATGTCAATATATAAAGCTAGACTTGTAGCAAAGGGCTTAACTCAGAAAGAGGGCATAGACTACAATGAAATATTTGCTCCTGTGGTAAAATTCACAACTGTAAGAATCATGCTTGCCTTAACTACTCACTTTGATTGGGAACTTAAGCAGATGGATATTACAACAGCTTTTTTACATGGTGAACTTGAGAATAATATATACATGCATCAGCCTGAGGGCTTCATTGATAAATCTCATCCTAATCATGTCTGCTTGCTGAAAAAGTCCCTCTATGGTCTGAAACAATCACCAAGGCAATTGAATATTAAATTTGACAAATGCATGCAAAGTATGAATTTTACAAGAGGCAAATTTGATCATTTTTTATACTATATGCAATCCAAAGTGCCTATGTTCCTTCTTCTCTATGTGGATGACATGCTTTTGATTAGCCCCTGCTTGAAAACTGTGAAGCATGTTCAGACCTGTTTGTGTGCTAATTTTGACATGAAGGACCTTGGGATGCTAGAAAAATTCTTGGCATGAATATTGACAGAGATAGGAACAAACACACTCTTGTGCTACATCAAACTGCATTTGTTGAACAAGTTTTGAAAAAATTTAATATGGAAAACTGTAAACTTGTCTCTGTGCCTCTTGCATCCCATTTTTTGCTGAGTAAGGAACAATCTCCCAAGAATGAGTCTGAAATTAATGAAATGCAAGATGTTCCTTATGCTAATGCTATATGGTCTGTAATGTACTTAATGATTAGCACAAGACCTGATATTGCTTATGTTGTCTCATGTTTGAGTAGATACATAGCTAATACAGGGCTGCCTCATTGAGAGGCTTTGAAATGGTTGCTGAGATATTTGAAATCCACTATGTCTAGTGGTTTAATCTTCTCTAAGTCTTCTGATGGTGTGAAATGTGTGGGATATGTTGATTCTAATTATGAAAATGATAGGGATCAGAGAAAATCAACAACATCTTATGTGTTTACATTATGTGGTGCTTGCATAAGCTGGAAATCTCAACTGCAGAGTATTGTTGCTTTGTCCTCTACTGAGTCTGAATATATTGCTACTACAGAGGCTGTGAAAGAAGCTATTTAGCTTCATGGTGTCTTATTTGAAATTAAATTCATTGATGATAAACCTCTGTTATACTCTGACAGTCAATCTGCTATACAATTATGTAAGAACCCTGTGTTTCATGACTAGACAAAACACATTGATGTAAGATTCCACTTTATCAGAGACATAGTTGAAAAAGATGATGTGCTGCTTGATAAGATCCCCTCAGAGTTTAACCCTGCAGATATGGGCATCAAGTACCTTCCAGTTGCAAAGCTGATGTCCTGCAAGAAATCCTTGAATATGGATTTGGGTTGAACTATGAGGAATGAAGAGTATTCCAAGCCTTGTGCTTGGATACTTAACCTGCCTATGAGGGCAATTTGTTCTTTCTAGTTATTTCCCTATTGATGGTATTTGCTAGGTGTAACTTGTTCAAGGAAGGTCAAATCTGACTGGAGACTTGTTACTGTAACTAGGTTGGTCTCTTGTGTTGAGACTGGGATTAATGCGCATAGCATTATTTCCTCCTTCTTTTGCCTTGTCTGTGTGATAGGCAAAGAGTAAAAATAAGGCGATGATGATAATCTCCAAAACTGGCAGGTGTTCTCCTTGGTGACTGAAAAGACCAAATGGGCCAAAGGTGGACATGTTGAAATTGGTCCAATAGCTCTTTTCTGTCTCTGGCCCAATTACTTCTCATCTTTATTTTATTTCTGCCCCATCTCTCTAAAGCCCAAAACCCTAACCCGCTACCCGATTCCTCCCATATATATCTAGCTAACCCTATTATTCCAAAATTAGATCCCTAATCTCTCTACAAATTGTTGCGCCGATTTCTCTTCTCCTTCAAGCCTCATATTAGAAACCCTAACCTTGATCAGCTTGTCTGTGCATCTCTGTCTGTTTTCTCTAAATCTCTGGCCGGATTCCTGTCTGTGGTCTCCTATTTGGCCTGTGAGTTGAGAAGGCAGTGTGTCTCTGTGAGCTGAGTGCCTGTGAGAGCTTCAAGCCTATCGTTTCACCATCCCCTCATGGTCTAGGTCTGATCAGTCGCCGGAAACATCATAGCCGCCGTCCGTGGGAAAATCTGAGCCCATTTGTGTCATCAAGACACATTTTCCCACTCTTCAAAATCTCTGATTTTCTTATATCTTTGTGTTGTTTATTCCAGTTTCATATTAGTTTATTTGTGGCTTGATTTAACTATTTGCTTGGCCACTAGTGCAGATCTGGTCCATTCGCTCAAAGCCTGTGAAGAACTCTTCCAAGATCTTAAGTCTGAGGCTATTCTAGCTGCCTGAGCAGCAGTGAAGAGAACCGCCGAGGTCGGAAACCAAGCGGTGAACCCTCAGCCGGGCCCGATACCACAACAACGAAAATGCTCACCATTATTTTGCTATTAATCATCTCATTCTCTTACGAGTAGTATTTTAGGTGAAATAAAATACCTAACATGTTAGACAATTATTATTCTGAATCTAAAAAGAGTTAAGTTGGAAATTAATGATAAAAGAAATAATTGCTCGAATAATTAGTATTTGTTATATTATTATCATCTTTGCAAATAAAAAAATTCAAACAATCACGATTTGTAACTCGTGAAATAGCTACATACAACTTACCATGATTAAAAACTTCTGAAAATATATGTGAACAAAGATTGTAATAGTAATAATTTATGTTTCATTTTAACAGATTTTAGGATTGTATATATATATATATATATATATATATATATATATATATATATATTTGTTTGGTTTAATTTTTATGTCGAAACATAAAAATTTAAATTTAAGAATAATAAAATAGCTTACATATCTTCATTATATATCAATATTCATTTTGTTTGCATTAAAATAAGATTAATTACAGTTTAGTACCCAACGTTTGAGAGCTTCTTACAATTGTGTCCTAAAGTTTCAAAATTTACATATTGATATTATATAACACTTGAACAATATTATGACCTCGCAAATGTTAACGTGGACTACCGAAAATTGTGAAGAGCTACAACAGCATCCAATGTTTATACAAATTGAATCAGTTAAGGCTAAGTTTGAAAGATTTCTGGCAGTCTACTTAAATATTTGTGAAACTGAAAAATTGCTCTATCTCTATGTGTTAATTTTTGCAAACATTAGGTGTTACTATAAAAATTCTTAAACTTTGGGATAAATGTGAAAATACGTCAATGTTTGGGTACTAAAGTATAATTAATCTTTTAAAATATGTCAACTATGATTGTATATCAAATAACATTAGATTATATTTTCTAAAAAAAAAACTATCTTAGTTTATAAATATCATTCTCTGTATGATTTACTTATAAATTTAATAAGAATGCTAAATTGTTAATCATTTCATATTCAATATAATTAAAAAAAATATAAATAAATTTTATAATGAGGCGGAGAATGCTTTTGGTGTTGGAGTTGTGGTGTGGAATTGTACTAGGAAGATGTGTGCTTCTCTAGCGAAACCAATCCAACGACCTGTATCTGTTCTTGATGCGGAGATGAATGCGATCTTATATGGGGTTAGGTTATGTATACAAGAAGGGTTAGTTCCGTTTGTCGTGTATGTTGACTCTTCGTTAGCTATTTGGTTAATTGCGCATGGCGATGAGAGGGAAGAGTATATAGCGAACGAGCTTGGCCCCTTGATTGATGTTATTAACTCGAGAGTGATTCATGAGTTTCGACATATGCTTAGAGAAGCTAATTTTGTTGCCCACTCAATTGCGCGTTTTGGCGTCAATAGTGTGGAGATGTGTACTTTGAATATGAAATTTTCTCACTGGATGATCAGTACGCTTATTGAATAATAAAAAAAATTCTTTTACCTTAAACAAAAAAATGCGTGTGACGTGTGTGTGTGTGTGTGTGTGAGAGAGAGAGAGAGAGAGAGAGAGAGAGAGAGAGAGAGAGAGAGAGATTTATAATATAATTGTTGATGATTTAATGTTTTTGAGCATAAAATGAATATATATATATATATATATATATATATATTACTGACAAACGAGATTTTCGCTCGTATTTCCGAGCATAACATGTGTGTTTTTAGTACCTTTCATGCTTATTTTGCTGTCTTAGTGCTGTGTTTTCATTTTATCGTGTAATAAGTGTTTTTAAACACCGTTGTGCACTTTCAGGGCAAAATCGATCGGGTCGGGACTCTAAGGCACAAAGCCGGCGCGACCCGGGTACAGAAGTGGCACGAGTGCGCGTCCATGCAGAGGCCCCGAAAGTATACGGCGAGGCACGACCCGACTCAAGCCGAGGAGGTGCGACCAGCTCGGTTGCACCGAGCTAGGCCCGGCACGAGGTCAGAGAGGACGCGATCGGGCGATCATGCAGAGGCCCCAAAAGTGCAGCCCGAGGCGTGGCCCGATCGGAAGAGAACCGGTGCGACCACCTCAGTCGCGCCGCCCGGCGCGGCCCGACCGGGGCGCGACCAAGCCCGTGTTGCGCCCCCTGTTCTGACGCGATTTTTGTATTTTTCAATTTCTTTTTCATTTACTTTTAATAGGCGGATTTGTGGGAGTATAAATACCCACCTTAGTTCAATTTTAGGGCAACAATTAATACCTAGCCCCCAAATTTAGAAGTTAGACTTGAGAGAAATTTTGTAATGCAAACTTGAGGGTTGTGAAGAAAATTTGGAGACAAAAGTTGGAGTTTGAAGATTATCTCTTCCTTTTTCGGGTTTACTCTAATCTATGTTCTTGATTTCTTTCTTCCTTATTTATTTTTGTTTTTCTCTAAATTTAAGCATGTCTAGCTAAATCTTTTAAATCTTTGGGTAATATGATTTAGCATTGAATGATGGATTGATGGATAAAAAACATATTAATCTTCCCTCTTTTAATTCTCATGATTCAATGGTGTGATTGCATCTAATTAGAGTTGGTCTCCTTAGTTAGATTTTGTGTTGATTATATTTTGAGAAAAACTAATTAACATTGAAAATTGATTTATGAGCGTATTAGGTATAAAATGAGAATTTGTGCCTAGTTGGATTTTTGATTGATTAATTGTTCTTAATTTGAGGAAATTGGAATTTAGTCCTAGAGATAGGAGAGTTCCCTTTTGTTCAACTAATTCTTAGAAGCTAGAGAGAGCCTATGATTACTTTTGGAATTAATCTCAAGAGGAATTAATATGCGTTTTAGTCCCGAAATCCATTGTTCGTGTTGATGATTTTTGCCCTAGGATCTTTCTTTTATTTGTTGCCACTTTTTATTGCATTCTCGATCATTTCAAGTTTATTTTATTTTGTTTCAACAAATTGTTAAATTCTATGCTTAGAGTAAAAAAAAACCAAATCCATAATGTATGTGTTGCTTGACTTGTAAAATGACATGCATGTGGTGCTTGTGTAACTTGAATTAGCTTAACTCTCTGTGGATTCGACCTTGTATTACAATTCGCTTGTACACTTGTAAGTTCAATTCGGGTTTTAAAACTCTAAGAAGAAAATCTCCATCAATTACACTCACACACCTGACTTGTGATATTGAAGATATTTGAATTCGTGACATTTGGTCTTCAAACAACCTCACTCCACCACTAGGTCATCCCCATCAAGAAATTGTACAGATAAAAAATGAATATTAATATGCAGCTCCATTTTATTATATTATATAGATAATATGACAATTTCACGCCCAAGTTAGGTAAATTGGTAAGAACTTTTCAATGTAAAAGCTAGGAGAGCCTAGAACTATATATAAATATCATCATGGTAGTTAACTTTAGGATATAGCATAGAGCAACCAAATTAACACCTGTCCCGCAATTTACTTTTATTTACTATGCTCTAAAAACAGAGTAGTAAATGTATTTTTTTATGAGATTCATCCAATATACACAACTAATCAAACTATGAAATAACTGGAACTTACAAAATAATAATTCGGGGCGGTAGGGGCCTTCTTGCTTGCTTGTTTCCTCATGTATGCTGGGTTGCTCTTTGGTTAAGACAAGTGAGTCGATTATTTCAAGTCCCGAAAAAATTGAAAAATTTAGGAGATTCAAAATTTTCATAGTATTATGTGTGTATATATATACTAATGAAAATATTTTAGATGTGAAATTAGCTTAGTGGTAATAAATTTTGAAATCAACAAAGAGGTCAAGGGATTGAATCATCCTACAATTGTATGAAATTTATTTTTTATTATTCAATCTTAAATCTATGTTAAAAGACGCGCTATAAACTTTAACAATCCATTTTTTTTTTAATTTGTAATTCTAAATCTAAATATATATTATAATATCAAAATATAACATCCTAAAATAAACTCAAACAAAAATATTGAAACAAAAAAAAATAGAAGAAAAATTACATATGGTGTATTATTCAATTTATTTATTAAATTATAAAATGAAAATTGAAACCTTATTTTTTCTTTTGACCCGGGCCACCAAATCATTAGATCGACGGTGTATGTCTCAAAGTTAATATGTCGGCTCACGTTTTAGCTAATTTGCTACAGTCTCTTATCCGTTTGTTTGAATATATGAATCCTTTTTTCCAATTTGGTTGTTGGATATTGTGAACATCTATTTTCGTTAGTAATATATCTTTTTTATTTGAATATATATTACATTTATATACTAAAACTAAGTAGTGCATAATTTTTGAAAAAAATTACAAACGATTATAAATTTTGTTTTTGCATGACAAAATCAAATGCAAATTACAAATGATTATATATTTCTATAATAAATTTTGTTTCAATCTTGTGAGATATTTGTATCGTAATTGGTAGCGTGACAACGATAGTAACCGAACAAGATTTCTCTATTGGGAGAGGGATAAAGAGTGGGACCCACTTCGCACATTGGTGTTAGCCACGTGTTCATTGTCCATGGGCTTTGATAATTGATCACATCCAACTATAAAATATACATATACATATATATATATATATCTAGAGAGAGAGAGAGAGAGAGACACCATTACTGAACACCCGAGATTCGAGCCATTGCTGAAGACCAAGATTTTCTCTAGTGGTCTATCCACTCATCACTCTCTTCTCTGTGGAAAAATTTCCTATTCATTCGGAACTGAGAAAATCTTCATTACTATTCAAAACTGATCCATTTTCGAATAGTCGATCAATTGCACCGCCGATGAGCTCCTTTTTTATGGATCAAGAGCAGGCTTCCGAAGCCCTAACTCAATCTACGTCGTTGAGCCCCAAGAAGCTCAACGCTCAAGCACCGGAATTCGTCCCCCGATCCTCCGCCTCCTCCGCCGTACCGCAGCCGAAGGCGGTGTTGCGACGCGTTTACGCGCGGCCGCTGCCGTTCGTGCCTGCTTACTATCGATACGGGAACTATTGCCAGCAAAATGTGGTGCCGTTTCGCGGGTACAACGTTAGTCCCTTGGAGTTAGATGCGGATCGCAACAATGGCGGCGCTGCTGCTGCGGCGGTGGAAAATGGATTGTCCGATGCTCATCTTAAGATTCTTAATCAAGTGGGGGGTTTTTTTTTTTGCTTAATTTTTAAACTTTTTTTCACTTTTGATTGATTGCTGCAGCTGGTATTATTTGTTGAAAGAAGTTCATTGTGATTATTAGGCTATTACGTCTCATTTGATGCTTTTTAATTGAAGTGGCGTATTGCTGGCTATGTGAAAAAGATCTGATTTTTATGCTGTGGTTTCGTCGAGCAACTGTTTTTAGCGGCATTTGGTCGTTGGATTTCCTTTTTTTTTTTTTTTTTTTGTGTGTCTTGTTTCCATTTGGCTATTGCTGAACAAGGAGTGGAGTTGTAAATCTGTTGCTTAATTGAAATGGTGAAGTACTTTCTTTGTCTTGTAGCTTAGTGTTGGCTTTTTCATTGCTGAACTTAGCACAAACGTGTAGTGGAGCTCCTTTATTATTATCCTAACTATTATTTGGTGTCTTGTTCTTGATAAATATATAGGCTGCTTGTCATAATTCCATGAGCAAACATATTTTTCTTGTTTTTGGATTGAGAAAAAAAAAAGTGACTGCAATAGAGATTTTTTTTTGGATCAACATTTTCACAGTTCTGATGTTCCTCTCAAACCTCTGCTACTACCTTGTCTTTCATTAATGCAACTTAAGCTACTCTGTTTATGAAGTTGACTCCAGGTAAATAATTATTCTTACTTTCTTCAGGTGGAGTTTTATTTCAGTGATATAAATCTGGCTACAACTGATCAGCTATTCCGATTCATGAGCAAAGACCTTGAAGGATATGGTGGGATTCTTTTATCTATGTGTTATTTATATGGAATTGAATCCTCATGTACAGTCTCAGGTCACAATCATGAATGTTGCGCTTATCATTATTGTGAGGTGACAGTTTCTGATGAATGACTATATTGCTCTGCGGTGTTTGGACATTGTGTGTTTCATTAGGCATAATTTGAAAATTATTTGTAGTTCTAACCCTTCTTCTGGTTATACTGTTAAATGTTAATGGTGAACACCGATTAAGGCTTACCAAACAGTATCTTACTTGTTTTCCCACTATTTGCACATATCTGAAGATACAATATCTTACTTTCAGTAATGAAGTGAGATTTTGGACAAATGAGTGATTGTTATTTGGATTTTGTGTTCTTTAGTTTTACTCTCATTAAGGAGCACCATGCTGATTTGCTTGTTGTGGTAAGAGAAACAAAATACAGTGAGAATGAAAGTTTGGTGAATGGGATCTGAATTTTTGTCACCTCATTAGATTATACTGCCGATAAAGGTGCCGGGATCTGGAGCTACAAGAATCCAGTGAGAGTTGATTGCCTTTCTCACTGGTTGTTCTTCAAAAAGTTCACTTAGATATCACTTTAAATGGAGCATAAAGAGATTAATGAATTAAACTGCCTTGAAGAAAATTGAACTGTACAAAGTAGTTGATATGTTATAATAACATTCAAGTAAGCACTATATTTTCACAAAGATTTTCTACCCTTGACACTCAATGGGTGGCTAGTTGATTTTTTTCTTAGTTGCTATCCATTATTCTGTCATGCAGTGCCACTTTCTGTTGTTGCATCATTCAAGAAAATCAAAAGTGCTATTAATGGTAGCTCACAGCTTGCCAGTATCCTGCAGAGCTCAAAGAAACTTGTAATTTTTTATTTATTTTTTTACTTTTCTTCAATCTGTAGAAATTTACCCCATATATCTCAGTTTCTGTAGTTGTGCATTTGGCTTTAATACTAGCTTATGTTATTTTCTTTGTTAATTTCTCCAGTTGGTTAGTGAAGATGGCAAAAATGTTAAACGCGTAAATCCTTTGACTGAATCAGATATGGAAGAATTGCAAGTAGGTCATGCATTACTTATATTCATCCTTCTGTTAATTGAGATCAGCCCTGTGATGCCTTTGCTGTGTCCGTTCCTTGTTTGTCTAATTTTAATTTGATAATTTTTTTACGTTCTTCATTTGTTAATTCCTAATAATTAATGTCACTAGCTGGAAACAGTTCCTGCGTTCTAAATTTGTGTGTGTGATTGGTTTCTTCTGCTTTTAGTCTCGAATCATCATTGCTGAAAATTTACCTGAGGATCATTCTCACCAGAACCTCATGAGGATATTTTCATCTGTAGGGAGGTACATGTTGCTCAGCTCTTCTATAACAGAATACGCACATGATATTTTTCAATTCTATCTTTCTCAATTTGAATCTTGTTTTGTTTCACATGCCCTTCTGAATCATTCTATCAGTGTCAAGTCAATTCGTACTTGTCCCCCTCAGAATTCCAACAATGGCGCATTATCTGCCTCTAAATCAGGAAAAGGAGATGCAGTGCACTTAAATGGAAAGGTACATTTTTTTTACTGGATCCGCTTGGGATATTCTTCTTTGATATTTCATAAGAAATTTTGCTGGATCTGCGTTTATCTGTGCTTCCTGGGAAACTCAAGTTCCTTGGGTCTCATTATGCACGTGTCATTCTATGAGATTTGCATGCAATACATTACAAAATCTATATACATAGAAGTTAAGCCGTTGCATTCTTATTCTGCTAATTTTGTATCTAAGAGGACATTCATGTTTGGTATTTTGTTTGAAGAATCATAGCTCACAAACTATTCTCCATGCTTTTAATTTTCGAAAAAAACATACACCTGTCAACACAGATGCATTGCTTTTCTGTGTGCTTATTCTTCACAAGGTAATACTCCCTTAACCTTTGTATTTGATTTTTTTCATGTAGTATCATGCATAT
Source organism: Perilla frutescens (assembly GCA_026008535.1). Lineage (NCBI taxonomy): Eukaryota > Viridiplantae > Streptophyta > Magnoliopsida > Lamiales > Lamiaceae > Perilla > Perilla frutescens. The sequence goes on along the minus strand of BRKX01000010.1, from coordinate 42,292,807 downwards.
GTGGAATATGAATCCATTGAACTAGCAGAGAAAGCGGTAGGTGATATTTTTCTTGCCATTTTCTTCATTAAAGTTTCTACCCTCCCCTGCTGCCAACCCTTTTTCGACCTGGTTTTTAAATCTTTTTTACAATTTGGTGTGTGTATATATATGTGTGTGTGTCTTTTTTCTCGGGACAGGTTGTGGAACTGACTGATGAGGACAATTGGAGGAATGGTTTAAAAGTTCGGTTGCTGCTCAAAAGTACGGTACGCACTTCATTTAAATAATTGGAATAGCAATGTCAATGTTTTAGTGAAAATAAATGTTCCGCTGCATCTATGATTTGCAAGTCAAAACGTCAGCACCGTATTTGAATTACTCTTTGTTCTATTGATTATGTATGACAACAATGGGTACACATCCCTTTATTTTACTATATGAATCTTTTGCAGGGAATTTCTCTCTATTTCGTCCATTTCAGTTTTCTGTTTAATGCTGTTGATATTCCTATTGCATAATTTAAATGCTTCAATACAGGTAAAACCTAGTCAAGGGCGAGCAAAGAAAGTTGAAAATGAAAGCCATCCTGTAGGTAGGAAAGGTGAGGCAACTAATCTTGAGATGCAGAGCTCGAACGAGAATCACTTGGAAGATTCAATTCCCCAATCTGATTCCCAGTTTCATGTGCATCAAGTAAGGCTATGGAATTCTTAGTTCAATGCCCAAACTATTTATATGTGGGCTTCCAAAATTCATAGATGTTCAAATTTTGTTTCGTTAAATAGGAATAGGCCATGATAAATAGAAATTTCTACTTCAAGTTTCCACCTTGAGCATGAGCAGCAATTGCATCAGTGGCTTTGTGGCCTACTTTCTTGCGTTTCCCTAGTTCATAGTTATCGAGCATGTATGTTGGAGTTCGTATCTATTCTATAAGATCATCTACAGTCTTTGTTAAATGCATTTCAAACAATTATCAAGACTTAGAAGTCATGATTTGTCTTCATTCTTCAGTTTGAAGATAATGGAAGAAGTAGGAAAGGGCGCTCTAACAATCATGCTGGTGGTAGTGGCAGTGGCAATGGCAACGGCAAGTCAATGGGCAAGGGAAAGGGCCGTGGCCGTCCTCAGCATCCCATCAACGGAGGAAGCAACTCGAGAAATCCAGCTGTAGAAGTTTCCACGAGTACTGAGAAACTTCCTTTGGCCAAAACACACCCTGTCCCTCGTATGCCAGACGGGACCAGAGGGTTCTCTACTGGTCGAGGAAAACCTGTACCCGTTAAAACTGCTTGATACGAGTCTAAACTTTGAGAAAGCCAGGATGCTGGTCGTGCTGTCTTGGGGCATAATGTCCGAGGCCGTGTTAAATGGCGTAGCTGGTAAGAAAGGTAGTAGTGTTGTATGTTTGATCGAGTTGTAGCTTTGTTTCGAGCGAATCAATGGTGAGAAACCTCTCAGGAGCCTACTGTTAAGGCCAAGGGGTTTTCATCTATAGCTGTAGATCTAAATATAGTGATGATTATCACCACAATCAGATTTTAATATATAATTGATGTATGACGAGATGAAATCATTACAATTACAACTAAAGAAAAGCTTAAACCAGTACATCATGTATTCTGTTTGGGGTAACTTAAACCGTACCTTTATTTTCAAGCTTAAATCAATTATTTTTCGAAACTACAAATGTTCCTCTGCAAGTAGTATAGGTTTTTAATGTTTGTACTTGTCCTACAAATTCTTTGCCTCAGTGAGTGACAAATGTTAACGGCTGTTAATAATTTACAACGTTGCGTTTTCTTGAAAGCAACTCGATTATTATGGTAAGTTTTTGTAATATTTTTCTCTTATAAAAAATTAGAGCAAAACCTCAAACTTTCAAATATTAACGGACATGAATGAAACTCCCTCAATTTCTGAATAATGAATAAGTATCATTTTGAAAAAAATACACATGTATTAATAAAACAATTAAATTACCTAATACAATCTTAGTGAATATGAGTTAAAATGAGATGTTTGCATCATTAATGAAGACAAATCGGAGAAAATATATAATTTTCGCCTTAAATGTGTAAAACAACATTCTTTAAAAAAACAAAAATGAAAATGCTAAAATGACATTTATTCATCGAGATACTTTTATTTAATTACTAATAATATTTATTATTATCTCATTTCCTATGAGAAACGAAACCAACTTCACATTTATTTAGATTGTAGATCCGAAAATCTAAAAACTCACTAGATCATTAATTAAGACTAAGATGTAAAAAATGGAGCTGATCCAAGTCACAAAACAATTAATAGTGAAAGAATTTTCAGTTTCTCAATATAATAATAATTGAGTGGAACTCAAATTTTAATTATTTTTTTATAATAACCAACCAAATCCAAGCTGTCCTTTTCATTTTTGTATTGTTGCGAGCCCAACGGTCACTAATAAAGAACAAAACGTGATGCATAGTTTGAATCAAATTTGCAGACATCAAAAACTCTGCTATGTCTAATAATGGAGGGCCAGAGAAAAATGTTGAAGCAGAAGAAGAGCGAGAAGCGAAGCCCGCTGCAGAATCTCAATGCACTCCATTTTCATACATCCAACACTAAGAAGACCTCAAATCTCTCTTCTTTTTCTTCCGCTTCTGCCACTTCAGTTGAAGCTCGAAATGGTTCTTTCAGATTTTTGCTTTCTTCAAACTCATCTTCTGATACTTCATTACCTTCCTCTTCTTCGAGATCTCATCTTCATAGAAAGCCCAATGTAGCAGCCAATGTCTCTGTGAAATCGTTCCGATCCAAAGAGAAGGAGTTGCCCAGGAAACCATTTTTGACAAAATCCAAGAAAAATCAGCAGTTGTGTGTTGAGAGGCGGGGAAATGGGAAATCTAACACAAATCCCATTTGTAAAACTGCTCAAAGATCGAAGCTTTCTTGTGGTCGGGGGAATTCGGTGAAGATTTTGAAGAAGGGTTCTGAAGAATTGGAGGGAAAGAGGCTGAAGAGTAGCACTACTCTTGGGGAGAGCTCCGGTGTTCGACGAAATGCCGCAGAGGACTCCGATTCGAGAACAGCTAATGGTGGCAGTGCTACTTCTGCGAAAACGCCTCCCGTGGAGGCCTCACTGTCTCCTGAAATTCAATCTAAAATGACGGGTTTGAATTCAGCAGCAACTCCTGTTTGTTACGGCGCAGGCCACCTTCTGTCGGGGGTCACTGATAAAAGGAAGTGCAGGCGAAGAGGGAGTTTGAGAGGAGCTTGCGAAAAGATTAATCTTTTCGATGATGAAGAGAATGATAAGAATGTGATTGATGATTTGAAGGATTCTTTGATTCCTTTGCCTGCTGAGGCTTCAGTGCGGTGGCTGTTATCTCCGTGTGATGAGGGGGGTGAAGATCAGGGAAGCGATTTGGAAATTAAGCTAGAAGAGTGTGGAATGAGTTGTGGTAATGCTTCTCTTGAACTTGATTTATTGTCTTCACCTTCGATATTATGTGGAAATGAATCTGAGCTGGGTTGTGATAACAGTGATTTTAGAGGCAGTGGTACTGTAGATGACGATGCGAATCTGAGGAAATCTGGGATTTTTATGCTTTCTTCTCAAGAAAATCCTAAATTCCAGTGTTTGTTGGGAAATTCAGACAAGAAAATGTGCCATTCTTTCTTAGCTGCTACTCCCAACTCTATGTCTAACTGTAATAGTGTCGGTTTGGGAGAGGGGGAAAATGGGAGGTACAGTGTGAGTGAGAATAGTTCAGCAGTCTCTTTAGGTTCCATAGGTAGTGGAAATATCATTCAGACACCCAACTCGGACTCTAGCTTGTATGGGTGTAATAGAAGGTCGAATGTAGAGGTAGATCACAGAAGTTCTATCCAGTTTGAGCTTGGTTCGACAACAGAAACTCTGGATGCCATGAGCTTGTCATCTGGAAGTGAGATGTCAATGCCCGGCGCACCAAGCGTAAGTTTCCCATATGCAGGGCTGGATTCCTCTGCTCATTCCTTCATTCCCATTAATCTTCAGAAAAATGTGGACAGTGTTTGTTCTTGGGGGTCCAGTTGCACATTGGAGAACTTAACACTGTCCCAGATGAATATATCATGGAGAGATGGATTAGAGTGCAGAATTGACGAAAATGATGAATTTGATTGCTGCCCGTGTCTGTCCGATGAAGATATTGATGCTGTTGGGTGTTCTGATCAGAAGCTCAAGCCATACCGACTGTCTCAATCAGGAGGAGACAGAGAAAATAAATATGAAGTGAATGATCTGTGGAGGATCAATGATGTATCACCCATCCTTCTTGAGTATGAACCTTGCATTTCTGCAGTTCGCAAGGAAAAAATAACCGGGGATAGACTAAATACTTGTGCTGAGTCCATATACACGAGTGGGGGTGACTTAGCTGCTTCGTGTGATTCAGATTGGACAAATAGCCAGGAGAGTCACTTGTTTCAGGTCAAGTAGTCACAACTGCAACATCAAGTAAGTTCTTAATTACTATTTGGTATCGATGAGGAAGCACTTCTCCTCCTGTTTGTTCTTAATTTAATCTTGTAAGACCACTTGATCATGAATTTTCACTAGAGATTAGAAATTGAAGTCTGTAGAGTGTTTCTCCCTTAAATTGTTTTTCCGATAACATCACAAAATCTTTAATGAAATGCTTATTTGAAGATGGTGAACATCATGGTACATTACAGCCCCTCCCTGTGTGGTGAAGATAGCATTATACACCAGTGTAAGAATAATTACTATCATGAGCATGCAAGAATTTTGTTATGCCCTTTATGTCTTGCTCTCCTCAGGCATTCTCCTGTGCTTTTTTGAGAACAGTCCTATTGGCATGTAGTTGTTCAATCTTGGTTTAACCAAGTAGAGTCGGTACCACCTTCTCATTTCAAGGTGGAAAAAGAAAAACGACTACTGCCTGCAAGCCAAGAGAATTGTTTTGAAAAAACCTTGAGCTTGATTAAAGAGAGCAAGACAATGGATAGAAGAGATGAGATGATAGCAGATATCCTAATTCTTTCTCACCAAACAGCACTGCTATGAATGCATCGCATCATGATTTCTATATTCTTGATACTCTATTCATTCCCTTTGTATTAACCCTCGTTCTTGGTTCTTATCTACATTGTTGTTTGGCTGTTCTTCTACTCTTTGGCGTTGAAGAAAATCTTCATGTCCTAGTCTGGAAACTAGTTAACTGTGGATATCTTTGGCTACATATATAGATATAGATATTGTAATAATAAGAGAATGCATTTCTTATCTGATCAATTACTTTGTATAGTTTCTGTTGCAGCACATGAGCCAGAAGCAAGTTGGCAGCATGTCTGAGGAAAAAGCGAGCAGTTCTCCAATGCAGTGAACTGCTGGTGACCTGCTGCTAGACGCGGTTATGGGATCCTAAAACAATGCTGCTGAACGAAACCTGAAAACGCATTCCTTAATCATCAGCTTACTGACCTCCAAGCTCCATTCAAGTCAGTTCAGCGTGCTGCTTAGTTCTCAATTCATCAAACTTTCCACTTGAAAGATAGAACTGCACCTTTAATTATGTATCATTGTGTAATTTACTTCCATCTGTTGAACTGTAAATCCTTCATTTATCAGCAACTATGTTGGTAGAGATGGTAGCAATATTAGCTGATATTTGAGTGATGTGTTAGTTGAGGAACCGCATTAAGCTTCAACTTAATGGAGCACCTGTTCATTCTTCTCTGAGATGCAAATAACCTTGAATACATCTATTTATATATTTTCATGAGAGAGAGAGAGAGAGAGAGAGAGAGAGAGAGAGCATTGTCACTCAAATAATTTAGAAAAATGATTGTTTTGTTTCACAAAACTGAGATGTAATAATAGAGCTTTTTCATCAACTCATTCACTTGTTCTAGGCTCATTGCTGTAGTTTAAGTGATGAAGTATGCATAGTCACAACTAGAAGGTCGTGATTTCAATTTTGCCAACATCTTTTAAATCGAGCTATTAAAAATATGGGTCAATAGAGAGCAGTCGTGGATAATTGAGAAAAGAATAAGAAATAAACTCTTTGGCTTTGAGTAGATAATGTCAAACAGCAGCTCAAACATAACTATCAAACTAATCTACTTTAATGAGTTTCCACTTAGGTAGCCATTGTCTGAATTAGTAAATCACAATTTAAATTGGCAACCACAAAACAATCATTCTTCCAAGTTGCCTCAGCACACAGAATAAATCCCATTATTGGAGAATATAGCCTGATCCAATTTTTAAAATAAAAAGTAAAATAAGAAAAATATTAATCTTTATTGTCATAAATCGACTTGGTCAATCACGTCTCTTGGAAATTTTATTTTATCCTATTCAGCTGATGTTTCTTGCGTAGCATGATTTTAATTGGATTACAGCATTTTCAGATGTTTTATATTACAATTTACACATAAGATAAATGCAGCCGAGAAAACGTACACTCCATTAATTATTCATTAGATGATAATAGTGGTAGCTCAATTGTAGACATGGTTTCAATTGGTTTCTTTTCCAATAGTTTTTGTATTACACACATATATATGTATAAATATTAGAAAATCAAATGAATGGGACTTGGGGTTAGACAGATGGGAGTTTTACGAATTTAAGAGAATTTAAAACCTTGTCTTTTTCTAGGATAGGAAAATATTTATGGATGATAAATGGATAAACAATCAACAATACTAAACTTGAATTTAAGATTTGATTATAGAACCCAAAGTATTTATAGGCATAAACAATCCATTTAAAAGGACATGTTTTATGGATTAATTCTTTAAAATTATAGTAATAAATTATCATTAACTCACGTAACAAAAACTATGAAAAATAGATGTTATAACATTAATTTTATTAAATATTATCTTAAACTATAGTATTAGAAATTGACAAAAATACCCATATAAATGAATGAATTTTATAGGGGATTTAACTCCAAATTACTCAACTAAAATAAGACTTCGAACTCATTATGACGAGTGGCGCATCCGGAACAGAATATCTTCCAAAAATACAATAAACTTTAGCTTTATTGTCTTACAAGAAATATGTCAATAATGATTTTCCCATTAATCAATAATAGTGAAATGAAAAGGACACTCTAATAAATAATTTTAAAGTGAGTTAGTAAGTTTCTTTTATTTTTAATTGATTTTTGGGTAATTTATAAAAAAAATAAACTTTAAAAGTGATTATCAATGAGTGTACAAAATATAATAAGAATGAATAATATATTAGAGCATTCTTAATTTATTTTGTAGTTATCTTTAATTTCTTTAATATCATAAACTTTGGAGATAGTTCAAAATATAATACAAAATTTTAAAAATGACAATTAAAATACCAAGTTTTAACTTGGGATGTTAGCCTTACATCCTTTCTTTATTATACCACTCAATTTGAAATGCTCCATGAATTGAAGGAAATATGAACTCTTTTATTATATGCTTATGACTTAAATTTAATTGATATCAACAAATCCATTAGTATTTTTTTTATAATTTAATAGTCTTTCATGTATTAAGTTAATCGCAGTGAAAAAAAAAACGACAGTAGTATTGACAATCGTTTTGTGATAAAGAAAGCCACACGGCATGACACATACATATTACAAATCACTAAGATCTTACAGTCGAACGATATCACATAAACATAACTCACAATGACACTCCAAACAGAACAAACCCACTTATTTAACCCTCTATAGGTCATCTAGGAGATAGGAGGGTTTTTACTTGGGGTGAATACACACAAATCTCCCAGTAGCATTCTAGACATCGTCTCCATCTTCACTGTCAGGGACCACATCATCAGCATGATTATTCGCACTATGCTCGTCGGAGGATGGAGACGGTGTCATGTCAGTGATCTCCTTTGCATCATCAATGTCTTCATTAACCTCGAACAACATTTTTAGAATCCACCAATGTTCCTCTCTCTTATCCTTGTAGACCAGGACCTCAGGCCATATCTACGAGTGCCAAAGTATGTACAGATCCATTACAAACTAATTAACATGGAAAATAGTAAAAACACTTACAGATGAGTCAAATGTACTTACCTCCTTAATGCGAGCCCATTCAGAGTCATCCACGTTGACAGTGTTAAGTTGGGAATCGTACCGCCTGGGATGAATTCGCTCAAGCAACCATGCAAACATTTCAAACCTGTTTTTCCACTCCACCATCTTCACCTCGAACTTAGTGGCGGTGAAGGGCTTGTTGAGCCTATTTTGGACACGTTCACAGACACGATGAAGAACTCGAAGGTTGTCTTCATCTTGTCCTGGTATCCAGGTCCCGAACCAATGCTCGTCTTGAAGCTCATGCAGGACAACATGCTCAACATAACGACTCCACGGCTCTTGGTAGAAGACATCATCATGTTTCCTTACCACTGGAGGCATGTTTACCACAGATGATGGAGCTGTCGTATTTGAGATACTCAAATTTATATGTACTATATATAGGGTGAATAATTAACAAATACAATGAAAATGGTAACCCTTGGTGGTTGTCACTATAAATAGTTCAAAGATGAAATGTCACAATCATGACCAGAAGCAGTACAACAGCAAGGCTGCCCTAGTGTATAAAAAGAAGGTTGCCCTAGGTTTAAACAAGCAAGGCTGCCCTAGTGTAAGAAAAGAAGGTTGCCCTAGGTTTAAACAAACAAGGTTGCCCTAGGGTTTTCATTTATACATAAAAAGAATCCAATGCCTTGCTACACCCACACTGACGGGCCCGCATTCTCCCCCACCTGTGACTGTAGTTGAAACAGATAAAATGTTAGCGTCTTCGACTACAACGAGTTCATGAGTCCTTACTAATTATAATACAGACACATACCTGGAATATAGATGATACATCAATAGGCTTGTCCAAGTTTTCATTTTGGGAAAACTGATTGTTTGTTGCATTATTTTCCTACGAAAAATATGACTTAGGTAGTGAACTTGACTATTGCCATAACATACAGAAAATGAAATTGTGTAGAAACGTTTTCAAAATTTAACAAATACATTCTTCTTCTCATGAGTGTTAAGCGCAGAGATTGAAGGACTCCTCAATCTAGAGTCTGGCGATTGGTCTCTAGTTGATTCGGTCTGCTGAGAACACTCTACATCTGCTCACAAAAAAAAACCGTATTTGTTAGCAAGGTACACGCATTTCTTAGTATTTATAAGGACACAACACATGCATGTGAGCATCAGACTTGGCCACTTTGGCCGCTGGGCACTTTTTCTCTGCACTTTAACTTTCCTCCTACTCCAGTGTGACTGTAACTTTGGGGAGGGACTTCGGGCGCGTTTGCGTGCTCGTGGCGGCCGAATATCGCTCCATTGTTGTCCTGTTGAACCTTTGTTACCACCCTTCTCTGCTGATGTTACTTCATTCTTCAGTGCAAGAATACGATTACAGATGAGTTTTCTAGCGGAAGGTTGTTCTTTCACATCGTTAGCTAGCTCCAGCATCACCCGCATGATGTAGCTTACAAAACTCATTTCACCGACAACATCACCCACCTTTGAGTTGCATAACTGCCCTCCATCATTCAAATGCTGCTCATTTGCCTTTCTGGTCCACCTGGGTAGAATATAACACTCGGGGAATTTCATCACATTCATCGCCAAATACACTCGAAAAATATGTCGGCACAATATTCCTTCAGTCTCCCACATACGACAGGAACACGTGGCTTGATGAGAAACCTTATTAAAGTGCACACATCGAATCTTTCTCATCAGGGGTTGAGAGGCAACCCTAAACTCCATCTCACCGCCATCTCCATATACCGGATTGCCAATAACAGCCACAGTCACTGCAATGGCCAGTTGAGACTCAAATATTTTATACACATTCCGTGTATAAACCTTGGAGGCTTGGGACAACAAAAGACTGTTATCTACAAACTGCCCGGGACTCCCAACATTTGAAGCATCTTCTGCGCGTTCTCTAATTCGCCAATCAAGTTGTATTTGCTCAAATTTCTGGACAATTTCAGTGAGTGAACATCTTGCATTGCATAAATCTTTCAAGACTTTATTTGTGACCTCACTTCTAGATGTGGCAAGGAACCCAGCGCTAAAAGTGTTATTAGTGAAGATAGACGCCCATATTTTTCTTAATTTGTACATACCAGAAAACCACCTATTTTTCCTCCAGCGCAAACTTTTGAATCATGGACTGCCAACATTGCTCAAACTCAACTTCAAACTCCACACCATTCATGCAATAATACCAGTTCTTCTTAAACTCAGTATTCGAATTCAAAGCCCCAAAATGAGATGGGGTATTCTGGGCAATATGCCACTAACACAATCTATGACTTGCAGTTCGAAAGGTTAAATCAATTCCATTCATGAGAGGCTGACTTTGATTGGTAAAAATCACTCGAGGCTCTCTCCCATGCATTGATTCCAAAAAGGTTGAGAACATCCACTCAAACGAAGTAGTTGTCTCATTCGATAAAAATGCCAACCCAAACATAACATTTCTCATGTGATGGTTAATCCCTACAAATGGTGCACATATCAAATTATATATATTTGTTTTGTATGTTGTATCCACCGATAAAACATCACCAAAATACTCGTAGTCAACAAGTGCACGGGAATCTCGGAAGAAAAAATTCATCAATCGACCTTCATCATCGACCTGTACATTCCAATAAAAGAAAGGCTCATCATTTGATTTCTTCACAAAGAATTGGACAAGCTGGTTTGCATCAACACTGCCAACGCTAGTCGAAAGCTTCACACGGTTCAAATGGTTATAAGCATCCTTCTTCGTAAACCCAATATTTTGTGGGCCACCAGCTTCCTTTTCTAGAAACTTACATGCCCGACTAACTCCTATGTCGGCTGACTTAAGAGCCTCAATAAGTGATTGTTGTGCATTAGTTAAATGACGTGCACTTCGCAACAGATATCGTTGATTGACTGCAAGCATTTCATGGTTGTGACCCTGAATAAATTTTTGGACTTTCCAAGGCCCATTCCTCTCCCTAACGATACGTATACCAGCTTTACAACCAGTGCGAGTTACCTGCTTTTTATAAGCAGCTAATCTCACCCTTGAACGTTTATCATCATGCCGACCTTCGCAAGAACAATCAAACTCTTTCATACGAAGCAAATTACTTCCCGAGAAATAAGTTTGATCTCCCTTCCTAACACTAAACCCACGACGCCTACCATACTCATAGTAAAGTAAGTAAACTTGCTCTGGACTCTCGACAATACTCCCAACTTCAAACCTTTTCTCTAATTCGCAAGCTATCGAATCATCATCACAGCTCAAATCATCATTAGATTCATGGAACTCGTCTCTATCATCTTTCTCATTAGGATTATCCTCATCGGATACATCATTCACAATTGGAAAATTCAGATCAATATTCATCTTAGAGTTTATAAACCTACAACAATAATATCATCAGTGATAGCATGACACAAACTGCAAGAAAATTCCTTTTTCCAACAAAAAAATTGATATCAAATCTTCACTCACAGTGATGCAACATGAAAATTAAGAGAATCACACACAAATTCCAATTATCCAGAAATTAAAGCAACAAAACCTAATGACTTCAGCAACAAATTCGCATAACATGCTTCCTCAATTGTAGGAAAATTAACTACAGTAGAAAGAATACAACATTTATCGATAATTTTATTAGGGTTAAAGAAACTAACTGGGAAAATACCAAACCAATACTTAATAAAATTCAAAAATTCAATAAAGAAGTAACGTACCTCTTTCAAGATAGCGGATTAATTACCACGATTTCAGAGTACTGAATCTGCAACGCCAGTCCCACCTTCAGTAAAAAAAAATAGCACTTAGCTAACGAAAGATGAGAGTTCGACGATTAAATAAATATAGAGTGCAAATCCGCTTGCCAATGTGATTCTCAGCAAAAAATTTCGATTCACGGTGAGCGGAAACCCCATGCGAGCATCATCAAGTTTTTGTTCCTTCTATTTCAAAATTTAATAATAAAAAACTTATATACTTTACTTTTTTACCAAAACTTGTTAGTGGCGCCAATTTTCAAATTAAAAAAAACAATTTTAACAATAAATATTAAGAAAATTCCCACTTAATTAGCACAATTGATATGAAAAAAATCTGAAAACTAGCGGATCTGGACGAATACCCTTCGCTTCACAGCATCGACACCTTGCCGGCGTGTATAATCAACGGAAACGTCGCCGGAATCCGAAAGAACAAACTTCGCCGACGTACACCGACGTCGGGCAACTGTAGCAGTGGGCCCCCGCCCCCATTTCGGGGCACTAATCCTAAAAGTGCCTCAATAGGTATTTTCCGTATTCCCAAAAAAATACACCGTATTTTATGATTTTTAACCATTAAAAAAAAAAAAAAGCTTTTCGAAAAAGTGGGACACGTGTCGGTGAGGTAAGGCCTCCGGGTAATGCCTGGGGGGCAGCATAGATTTTTCCCCTCCCCTCTTCCCCTCAAAATCATCACAACTCACTGCTCGCCAATGCGGGAAAGATGAAGATTAAAAATCGAAAACTAGTTCGAAAAATACAATTCAAATCTCGCACAAAAATTCAAAAATATAATTTCAAACAAATTAGTTACTTTCAGAAACCTGTTTTGGAATCGAACTTGATTCAAATTTTTCGCCAGATCGAGAAGAAGGTTCGAGACGACAAAGGTGCTGAAAGTTGTTCTCTTGTGGGTTTTTTTTTATGTATTTATTTTTATGCTTTATGCAAATTGGTGGTGGTAGATGGGAGAAATCATATGGTGGCAGATGGTGAATGGAAGAAACAGTGAAGATGGGAGAAAGTCCGGCCGCGGCGGCGGCTGCGAACCTTATGAGGAAGAAATATGTTTTTTCTTTTTTTTTATTTAATTTTTGGATTTTTACTAAATAAGGATAGTTAGGTAATTTTTAATTAATTATTTTTAAATTAATTTATTTTTGTAATTGATTATTTTAAATTAATTGGTAGATGGGAGAGCAGGAAAGTTCTTTCTTGACAAAGATGGATAAGACATGTTAAAAAAAGCGAAACACAATAAAATATTAAATTCTAGGCAAAACTTAATACGTCTACCTTAATTAGTTTGACCAGATCAAGAGAGAGAGAGAGAGAGAAACTATTTAGTATAAATAGAAGAATAAGAGCGCAAGTTATTCCTTCCTCTTTCCTTGATTTTTTTTTCAAATTTGTATGGCCCCTTCGATAGGATAGACTTGTTTTTCTCCGTGTCCTAATATATAAATTGATTTACATATATAGTTGACTTATTAATATGCATCTCTACTTAATATGTTTATATTAAATAATAATTTATTATTAAATAAATAAATAAATAGGAACATATTAGGAAATTTTTTATTAATTATCTTTCCCTTTTTCTTAATCATCGTGAAAATCTAAATAAGTCTATTTTATTGGGACAAAATAGTATATATTTATATAATAAATTAAAGTACTCCATTATATTTCTTGTTAATTAATATTGATACTATTTAAATATCATATTAGGATCAACACTAATTAAGTCATAGTACGTGCCATTTCACGTGTATATGCTAATTTTATCTTTTGTTTGAAATAATGCCTCAATCATTCATCTTAGTCAATTGCCGGCGTTTATCGAATAATATATCCTCATATAGTTAATTGTGTCTCAATTAGGGTTGCAAATTATGAATTATGTCGATCATTGAAGATTGTCTTTGATTAATTATTCATTGAATCGAATTTAGATTTAATTGATCGAGCTTTGCATTTTTAGAAATAAAAAATATGTGCTACAATGTTTATCAAACTAATCTCCGAAAGGTTCTTTCAATTAATTTGGGCCCGAATACCAAATAGCTCAACAATTCATTAATTAGTAGCCACATTCCTAATAGATCAAGTAGTTAATCACATTTTTCAAAGAAACTTAGTTGGTGAAGTGATCGATGATGAGATGTACCGTGAACGTAATTTAAGAACACTGCATGTGGGTAAGGTTGCAATTTTTCCAATTATATCTAAAGTTAAGATTTCACGAAGCTTGAGCATCTAAATCTTCTTACCAATTTTTTTAATCATTAAATTTTGAGAATGACTTCCCTACTTCTGTGGCAAATAACACTATATCAGACGGGCTGATCCACTTCAATTCGGACCCAGCCCTAATCCAAAAAATAATAATAATAATAATAAAATCTGTAACTCAAGCCCAAGACAAAAAAAATCTGTAACTCAAGCCCGAAGCATGGTACTTTTTATCTTACAGTTATATTGAAAAAGCACTAATTAGATTTTTGTTACTTTGAGATTTTATCGTGTAATTTCATTTATTAAACTTTCATTTATGACAAATCATTTTTTTTATTCATTAAAACAACGATTGCTAATATCTTCAGTACACGTGTTTCAATCTGCATGATGGTACTATTTTTTATCTCATCGAATACTATTATACTTCATACATGATACTATTATTATGTCTAAAAAAGATCTAATTTTTTAAAATTCAAGTTACGAATAATAATGAAACAACTAATTTACAGCTACATTTGCAGCATATTTAGCTATGAATATTCATACACACTCAGTATTTATTAAACTTGCAATGTATCCAAATTACATGTTAAATGATACTTGATGTATCTAAAACTTTCTTCATAGACTTCTTCTTAGCACGACTGCTATCTCCAGAGTCTGATGGGGAGGCATTGCCAAACTTTTTCCGCTTCTTTGATTTACATACTTCCGCAGAACTAAAATAGAAAATAAAAAATTGAAATGAACATATAATAGGAAAATAAAATCAAAACACAACACGTAACAAATTCAAACACATCAGCAAACTTCATCGTATATACCTGATTTTTGCTTTGCCTTTCACAGCTTTCTTGAACATATGTGTTGCTTCATTTACAACATTATCATCAGCAACCTGTGTGTTGGAATCAATTTCCTTCTTCTTCAGCTTTCTCTTCATTGTGAAAATCTGAAATACAACCAAATGATAACATTAGAAACCTGAAACATAAACAACACACATCAGATATGAAGTTACAAAAAAAAAGAGTCAACAGATTGTATGTGCATAAGACAGTTACATAATCATGTGATACTTATATGTGAATAGCATGATACTTAATGATGAGAAAACTGATACTGATCTCTAACAAAGCAAAACATTCAGAGAAAACACAACAACTAATAGAGATGAAAATAAGGTTTATTCAATTAATCCAGACATCACTTTTCAAGTTACAAAACTCATTCCACTGATTGTATGTGTACAAAACAGATACATGCTCCTGTGATATTTATATGCAACTAGTATTGATACTTAAATGAGTAAAAACTGATACTAATCTCTAACAAAGTAAAACATTCATAGAAAACAAAACAACAACTAACAGAGATGAAAATAAGATTTATTCAATTAATCCAGACATCACTTTTCAAAGTTACAAAACTCATTCCACCAATTGTATATGTACAAAACAGATACATACTCATGTGATACTTATATGTGAATAGCATGATACTTAATGGTGTGAAAACTGATACTAATCTCTAACAAAGCAAAACATTCAGAGAAAACACAACAACAACTAACAGAGATGAAAATAAGTTATATTCAAATAATCCAGACATCATTTTTCAAGTTACAAAACTCAGTCCACTGATTGTATCTGTATAAGACAGATACATACTCAACTGTTACATATATGTGAATAGAATGATACTTAACAGTGTAAAAACTGATACAAAATATGTGTTATGGTTTGATTATAATAAACTCACTCAGAATTGTGCAATAACACATACAAAGAAAACCACAACAGCAAATAACAAACATGTATATCAATTATCTACCAATCACTCCACAAATCGAGTTTGAAGGAACAATAAATTGTAACCATATATCAGATCTCACCCCATTCACAAACATATGATATCTCAATAAGAAATATGAGAACATTCACAAACATAATGTATATATATCAAACAAATAGCAGGAAAAAATATACGAGAGGGGAAAAACACTGCATTGAAAATGAAACAAACAAAAGCAACACATCTTTAAAATGAATATGAGTTGCTTAAAAAAAATCACAAAAAATTGTAAACTAAAAACGAGATTAAATAACCTAAAAAGGTGAAGAAACTAACCTGAAATGAATTCGTATTGAAGAAAAACACCAGAGAACTCGATCGAAGTCACAGCATCACGTCTTCGCTTCAAACCAGGGTTCACAGTTGTCGGAAAAATTGATTGAACGAATGACGGTGCCTCTTCGCTTGGAACTAGAGGATATGAGTGCCGGAAAACTCCATTACAATGAAGAGGCCATATCTTATGTTCAGACTAGGGTTTTCGATCGTGAATGGGAAGGGAGAAAAATTGAGAACGGCGATTCTTTGCGCTTCAGGGTGAAATTAGGGTCAGGAGTCAATGAGAATGAAGAAATGAGCGATTTTTTTTATATATATACATCGGGTCAGATAAAATCCGAATCCGACCCGTCTCATATAGTATTATTTGCAGTAGATGTAGGGAAGTTTTTGCGTTAAATTTTATTTTATTATTTTATAACACTTTTAAAACTTCTTGATTTTATTCTATCTGTATAAGCTTTAAGCATGGATAATTATTTTTGGAATAAACTTAAGTTTGTCCAATCTCCAATCTCCAAAAGCACTATATAAGAAATATGCTATGTATCCCGGTGGGGATGACCTAGTGGTGGAGTGAGGTTTCTTGAAGACCAAAGGTCACGGATTCGAATCTCCTCAATACCATAAGTCGGGTGTTTGAGTAAAAAAAAAAAAAAGAAATATGCTATGTGCGATATATACATACCAATTGCAAGTATATAAATTATGTTATCAATGCACACATCGACAAAAACACTATTTATGATAAGAATAATCCATCATCGAAGAAAATTAAATGAATCATATATATATATATATATATATATATAGGGAAGGGATCAAATGAGAACTCTTTCCCCATGTGGGAACTAGGAACTCATCCAAACCTTCCATTACTTAGATCTTAATGGCCACAATTTAGTCAAAGTTTGGTCAAATACAAGGTAGCATACTTGTAATTATTTACAACTTTAAGTAAAAGAGGGTATTATGGTAATTCAATAATTCTTATGTTTTGAAACATGATTTTCTCCACTCTTCAACATTCACGATTTTTTTTCTTTGTGCTCTTTTCTCTATCTCTTCCCACTCTTTCTCTCTCTATTTTCCATCTATTTCCTCTCCCCTCTCTCTGTTTGTTTTATAAACCATTTACTAAATACAAATTGAAACATTATGATAATTTAATAATATATTAAAATAATAAAATATTATAACTATAAATATATATGTGGTTAAGATGATTTTTTTATGCAAAAACTCAAAATTGATGTTGTCGGTTTAGACACGCTTTTGAATTCTTGATATATTTTTTTTTTGACATCACATGCACATTTTAAATTTTTAGGATTTCTTGATTTGTTTGTAAACGTTATTATTCTTTTTGGATTAAATGCTATTTTTTTCTAAATTATCCCAATTAAATTTTTACCTTGTTTCATCTTTTTTCATATAATGTTGTGATTCATGTATTTATCTTTTTTAATTATCTCGTCCAATTCTGATTCCTGTATTTATTTTCATTTTTTCGTCAATGATTCTGTTATTATTATAGTTCGTGCTAAAATGACATATACATCATGCTGGAATGGTTCATAGTCAATGCTAAAATGATATGATTTATGCTGATATTTATAATATCATTCAAATTTATTTATGATATGTGATAAATGTTGTTGATGTAAGTTACATGTTAGATAAATTTCACAATAAATTGAAAGTTTCAATTAAACAACAATAACTTTATCCACATATAAACGTAATATTGATATGTAACGTCATGCTAAAATCTCTTATACACTATGCTAATATGAGAGTAATTTAATGCTAAAAATTCATAAACGCAATGTTTTTTCATATAATATATCAAATTATAATTTTTTTCATACTATTTCATTCAAGATCTCACATGACTTTGTTTATCCGAAAAAATATGAAAAAATATATAAAATATTCATTTTTAGGACTTATTTTATTTTATTTTATTTTATTTCAAGAATATATGATTTTTTTCAAAAATTTTATGACATTCACTTTGTGGTTATTACATTAATATTAAGGTTTGTCAATCTCAATTATTGTTTAGAATATGATGCTAAAATCAAAGAAGTATGAGCTAGGCTAAATATGTTCCCATTATGGTTTATTGCATCCCCCATTATTGTTTATCAAATCATGCTAAAATTAGAAAATTATCAGGCTAAAATGAGGGATGTAGCATGCTAAACTTGATGTCACATTCTCATTAGGGTTCATTGTTCTCAATTAGGATTTATTCTTCCCAATTAGGATTTATTACATTCGCATTAGGGTTCATTGTTCTCAATTAGGGTTTATCGCATGACCCGTTACTGTTTATAGTATCTTGCTAAAATGGGGGATGTATCAGGTTAAAATGAGGGCAGAATAAGACTAAATTTGATGTCCCGTTATCATTAGGGTTCATTATTCTCAATTAGGGTTTATGACATTCCCATTAGGGTTCATTATTCTCAATTAGGGTTCATAACATTCCCATTAGGGTTCATTATTCCCAAGTAGAGTTTATTATATTCGCATTACGATTTTCTAGATCCTTCATTGTTGTTTAGTAGATCAGGCTAAAATGAGGTAATTAAGTATCAGGCTAAAATGAAGGAAGTAGCATGCTAATTTTTTTGTCACATTCCCATTAGGATGTATGACATTTCCATTAGAGTTTATTACATCGCATTATGGTTTATTGTTCATAACATCAAGGTAAAATGAAGTGAGAATGGAGTTAAATTAAGTGTACCCAGTTCAATTAAGGTTTATTGTGTTCCTATTAGGGTATAGAACATCATGCTAAAATCACGGAAGTAAGATGCTAAAATGAAATACTATATGATGTTAATAAAACAACAATATCATGCTCGTATAAAGAAAAATTCACGCTAATAATGATATTTCCAAATATTAATAACAAATGTCTGAAACTAATATTCATCACCTTAAACTAATATTCTTCAAGTTGAACTAATATTTATCAACATAAATTAATATTCATAAGAAATATGTCTTGAAATTAATAGTACTTGTAGAAATTTTATTAACAGTATAAATCACTTCGACATAACAAATGCTTCAACATTAATTGGACCATCTTCACATGAGAGCTTGTAGTGTAGGTTTTCCTCAGCTTTGTTCCTTTCACTTTGTATGTTACTCTCTGTACTTAGAATTGTAGCACATATTTTGTTCTCATAAATTTTATCTCGTTTCGGGACCTATTCTCTCATTTTCTTTCTTAGTTGTCAGTCATCTCCTTCGTTGCTTCACTTTCTCATTCTTTTTCTTCTTTATCATCAACTCGTATTTTTCATTTTACAGTATCTGTATAGGTGTAGGTGTTTATATAAAATTGTTAGAAAAATATTCATAATATCACCCGCTAAAATGTATTACACACCATGCTTAAATATATTACAAAATATGCTAAAATGTATTACACAACATGCTAAAATGAGAATTTTAATAACATGCCTCCAAATGAGTTCACCCCTACCTAATAAGAATATCTTTATTTTGATATATAATTTGCATAAATTTAATTAAAACGAGCAAGTCATGAACAAAATGCTGATATAAGTTACGGAGTATGCTCAAATATCCTATATATATCATGTTATTATGCGAGTAGTTTCATGCTAAAATGTTATATAGATCGTGCTAAAATATTATATAAATCGTGCTAATATAAATATGGGGTTGTTTTGTATGAAAAATATGCCTGAAAATTAATTTTTGTATTTTTCATCTATTTTTTTCAAATAAACATATGCAATATGGATCTTAAATGAAAGAGTATGAAAAGAGCTTTAATTTGATATATGATTTGCGTAAATCCGATTAAAAATGAGCAAGTTATGATTGATTAAAGTTTCTACAATATTTGTACGAATATGATGACATCATCATCGTATTTTGACGGAAAGAAATTAACCCCCACTTTTGAAGTTCAATTTATTTACCAATATGCCACCGCTTTTTTTAAAAAGTTCAATATATTTACAAGTTTGCCACCCATAATTTGTTTTAATCTTAGTCATCCAAATCTATAAATGGGTGGATGAGATGGGTTCCTTGTTCCCACCTGGAGAAGGGTTCCCACCAGATCCCACCCCTATATATATATATATATATATATATATATATATATATATATATATACAGGGAAGGGATCAAATGAGAACCCTTCCCCTAGGTGGGAACTAGGAACCAATCCTATCCCTTCATTGGTTCAATCTGGACGGCCCAGATTAAGTTAATGGGGACGGTGGCATAATTGTAATATTTGGCAAGTCTTATGAAGGGGGGGCAATACAGTAATTCGATTCTTCAACTTTCCTTCTTCAGATTTTTTTCCCCTTTTCTCTCCATCTCTCGCTGATTACGTTCTTCTTCTTCTTCTCTTTTCATTATTTTTCAGCATCTGCTTTCATCTTTTTATCGCGAAGATTCGACCCTGTGATTCGTAGAGTTCATCGGCGGCGCTGTCTTTGTATGGTGACTCCATGTATGTGTTTTTTTTTCAATTCATTTTAGCAGTTTGGTATGTCGATTTATTTCTCGTTTTTTCTCGTGATTTTTATTTCTTATCTTATTTTAGTTTATGACTTCATCTTTTTGTTACGAAGATTCGATATTTTTGATTGATTTGATCTTTTTCATTCAGATCTGGGTTGTATCAATTTTTTTTCTTTGAGAAAAATATCAGTTATTTTCTAATTATTAGGAATTCTAGGGTTTAGTATGTACGAGAATATACAGAATATGCATTAATTTGATCTGTTTATTTGTTTTAGCATGTTAATGTATTCGTTTTAGCCTATCGTCACATATGTTTTAGCATGTTAATGTAGTCGTTTGAGCCTGTTGTTACATATGTTTTAGCATGATAACATGCTGGTTTAATGTTATTTCTACTGCACTCTGTGAAACATGTCATACAAATCATGCTTTGCTTTTTTTTTTCTTTTGTGTATGTGTTTTTTGTAACTCGGCTACACAATGTTATAGACACCATATAAATATTAGAATACTTTGGTGCTAAAATGTATGTTGGATGATGCTAGAATGGTGCATACCTAATGCTAAAAATTAATTTATGTGTCTGAACATCTCTTGATGTAATTGTATTATTATTTTACCTTGTTCAGTTTATAATTTTTTTTTATTTTAATGTGTCAACTTCTTTTGTTTGAAGTGACCATAGTAAGATTACTCACATAGTGATATGAAGGGTTCTACTTCACATAGCAAGACGATGATGTTTGAGCAATTTTACGGTTTGCATGCCCCTTTTGAAGTTGTTGTTCATCCACCTATTCCAGTTAAAACAAAAGGTAGTGACAGTCGTTTGATATCTATGAAGGATGCAACAAAGAGAAAGGAGAACAAACCACTCAGAATGTGCAGCAATTGCTACAAGTTGTTAGATCATGATGCTAGGAACTGTCCAGCTTGATGTTATTATAGCGATTGGGCATAGTTTAATATCATGTTTTACCATGTTTGTGAATTGTTTTCAACACATTCATTTTTAAGAATATATATGATTTTTAATAAAAGTGTTTATGACATTTTCTTTGCAGTAATTATATTATTATTAAGTTTTATTAACCACAGTTACTGTTTAGAATATGATGCTAAAATAACGGAAGCATGATGTTAAATACCTTGTCAGATTCCCACTGCATATTTTGTTTATCAGAAGATGCTAAAATGAGAAACGCATGAGGCTAAAATGATTGAAATAGGAGGCTAAATTTGATATGACATTTTTCACTGGGATTCACCGTTCCCAATTAGGGTTCATTACGTTCCAATTAGGGCTCATCTGATCCCAACTAGTAATTATGAGATTCTCAGTAGGGGTTCATTGTCCCCATAAAGGGTGTATTGTGTTTCATTGCAATGAAATCACCGTTCCATATTTTTTTTATCAACACATGCTAAAATGAGAATCGTATGAGGCTAAAATGATCGAAGTATGAGGCTAAAATTGATGTAACATTTTCTATTAGGGTTCACCGTTCCCAATTAGGGTTTATTACGTTCTGATTAGGGCTCATATGATCCCAACTAGTAATTATGAGATTCACATTAGGGTTCATTGTCCCCAAATAGGGTGTATTGCGTTTCATTCCAATGAAATTATCGTTCCATTTTTGTTTATCAACACATGCTAAAATGAGAAATGCATGAGGCTAAAATGAGCGAAATTGGAGGCTAAAATTGATGTGACATTTTCCACTAGGGTTCACCGTTCCTAATTAAGGTTTATTACGTTCCAATTAGGGTTCATCTGATCCCAATTAGTAATTATCAGATTCTCATTAGGGTTTACTGTCCTCAAATAGGTGTATTGTGTTTCATTCCAATGAAATCATTGTTCCATATTTTATTTATCAGAACATGCTAAAATGAGAAATGAATGAGGCTAAAATGAACGAAGTATGAGACTAAATTTGATATGACATTTTCCACTAAGGTTCACCATTCCCAATTAGGGTTTAGCACGTTTCAATTATGGCTCATCTGATCTCAATTAGTAATTATGAGATTTTCATTAGGGTTCACTGTCCCCAAATTGGGTGTATTGTGTTTCATTCCAATGAAATCATCGTTCCATAGTTTGTTTATCAACACATGCTAAAATGAGAAATTAATGAGGCTAAAATGAGCGAAGTAGGAGGCTAAATTTGTATGTTACTTTCTGCACTTAGAATTGCAACATATATTTTGCTCTCATAAACTTTATCTCGTTTTGGAAAATATTTACGCATTTTCTTTCTTAGTTGTCAGTCATCTCTTTCGTTGCTTCATTTTCTCATTCTTTTTTCTTTTTTATTATCAACTCGTGTGTTTCATTTTATAGTATCTATATAGGTGTAGGTGTTTATATAAAACTGTTAGAAATATATTAATAATATCACCCACTAAAATGTATTACACAATATGCTAAAATGTTATGTAGGTCATGCTAAAATGTTGTATACAACATGCTAATATAAATCTGGGGTTGCTCTATGCGAAAATCATGCCTAAAAATGATTTTTTGTATTTTTCATCTATTTTTTTCAAATAAACATATCAATATGGATCTTAAATGAAAGAGTATGAAAAGAGCTTTAATTTGATATAAGATTTGCGTAAATTCGATTAAAAATGAATAAATTATGATCATTTAAAGTTTTTAAGAATTTTTTCAAAACATGATGATGTCACTTTTTTTAAAAGTCAATTGTTCCAATTCTACCCTTAATGAGACGCGTGAATTGAAGATTTTCGTTTTAATTAAAAAATTGCCACCGAAAATTTGCTTTCATCTAGTGTGTTCATTTTTCGGAATAGACGGAGGGGATCGGTTCCCGATTCCCACCTGGTGACCGGTTCTCACCAGATCCCATCCATATATATATATATATCTCTTCAAATGATCAAATTAATAAAAAAATCACTTTGAAGGGTTTTTTTTTTTTCTCTGTGTTTGTCTTGTATTATTGTTCAAGTCAAGCAAAAGATTGCGTGCGGTGTGCTTCCAACTCCTGAACACTATATTATAAAACTACTACAAAATGCAGGAAAAAAAAAATACAAAAAAAAAAAAAAAAAACTATCCCAATCAAACTCCCACCAAACCCATATAAACCAACAATTCTTCAAATAAATCTCACTTGCTCCAATCTAAACCAAAAGAAAAACCTCTAAAAAAAGGAAGAAAAATAAAAATCTTCCAAAAAAGAAAAAAAAAAAGAAAAAAAAAAGTCAGCAGCAGGAAATGGAAGGTTTGATTCCATTGATGTACAAGTCATTGAAGAAGAACAGGACTCGCCGGAAATACGAATGCCTCTCTTCCGGCGCATCGCCGGCTTACAACATCGCCGATTTCTACGTGAAAGATGAACATGAGTATTTCAGCAGAGGGTCTGCTACACGGGGCCCCGATAACTTATCGGGGCGCAGTGGGGCCCACCACCGCCGCTACAACTCCGTGGTTATCGACGACCGCCGTGCCGGAGGTTTTGCTTTGGATGGTGGTGCTCCTCTCCCTCCTAAGCCTAAGCAACTTGTGAGGTTTAGGAGCCACAGGATGCTGTCATGCATAACTGGTGCTTAGTTTTATTTTATTTTTTCTATCTTTTGTTTGGGTTTTTTTTTCTTTTTCTTTTTTGTCTTGGGTGTGATGGAATATGTATATGTTCATAGATGCATGTAAATATTAGGAAACTTGTTCCTGGAAATGAGTGAACATATGGGAAGAAAGAAAAAAAGTTTTACGTTCTTGCAAAAAAGTAAAAAGTTGTAAGTTCAATTGACTTAATAAAATGATGTTCGTTGGTGTTCTTCACTTTTTTCTTTTTCTTAGGTATGGTAGAAAATTTTGAACTTAAATTGGTAAAAAATAAAAAAATGTTTAGGCGTTTTGAATGGATATATTAGTTTGAATTTAAAGATTTAGGTAAAAGCTAAGGCGCATGTTATCATTTTTACACGAGATTTGGTGTAATTAATATCTTTTTTTTTTTTATGTTGAGGGTAACTTTTTTTTTTGGATGTCGAGGGTAACCCGTAGTGCGCACTGGGTAAACCCCGCCCCTGTGTAATAACCTGCAAACCTACACAGGGGAGGTAAACCACACCTGGCTTGGGTCGAACTTGAGACCTTTTGGCCTCAAGAAACACCACTCCACCACTAGGCCATCCCCAAGGGGACGGTGCAATTAATATCTTGAAAAATAGTTCATATGTAATTATAGGATGATATGTTGTTGCTCGTGAATATGCTTCAAGTAGCTCGATTTAAATGTTCAAAATTCAACAAAATTCGGCAGAATCTGAGTTCACATTCAAGAAATGTTTTGAGCGGTTTTGACCCATACTAAAGAGAATCTCACTCCAACAAAATCCCATAAAGTATCACAAATTCTTGATTCAAAACCTCAAGTTAATTGGTTACCAATTTCCTTGCATTCAATATATATACTCCATAATAAAGGCCCAGTGGAATTGGAAAGATCATGCGTTTCACCCTCACCAATACGGGAAATTCTACCCTACATGTTGGGGTACTACCCCAACAATTAATACACTATTTTAAAATTATAAAAATTATGTGTGATAGATGATTAAATATTATTAAAATGTAGAAGTTGTTGGGGTAGTACTCCAACATGTAAAATAGAATTTCCCCACCAATACTTTCTATGTCGAACTCTTTGTTCTAAACTTACGGTGGGATTTGGTTCACAATCCGTATCCCATTATTTTAAGTTTCCATATTTGATAGTAGGAATTTTTCCACTCTTAACGTAATTTGTAAATTTACCAAGAGAGCACACACGGAAACGATTGCAAGTTTCTCCTCGTCAAAATAAATACTCGTAGAGGATTCATGATTTAGCCTTGAAACTCACAATGATTCCTCGCTCTCCACACACCAATGAGAAAACAAAAGCTGTGGAATTTAAGTGGATCTTTACAAACGACGACTACAATTTAAAAAAAAAAAAAAAAAAAAAGCTTGATAGTGGTTGAAGCTTCAGTTGGGTAACTATAATCCAAATAAAATCGTTAAGTTAGATGTATTGATAGTTCAAAAAGACAATCCATTTTAGAAAATATATCGTAACTGTGGGATAAAGACAAACGATTGGGGTGCATAAAACAAACCTCGTTGATTCGAGACACATATTTCTTTGTGCCGAATGCATTAAAACAAGTTTCATCATTTCTTAAATGTAGTTAGCTCCAATGTAATGAATAAATACAACCTTCCAACCATAAATCTTAGCTGTTGATCTTGACACAAGGTACCTATCATGCCGATACCATATAATAGCCTTCGTCTCATCGCGACAAAACTAGAGCATAAATTGATGAAATCAAGAATCAGATGGCAGCATTATAAAGCATAACCATAGAGCAAGAAACAAAGCGAAGCCCAGATATCAGAAAACGAGGTATGGGGAGCTACTGTGTTTCTCTAGTAATTTTCCTAGCTATCGTTCAAGCAGCCGTTGTGGGTGGCACTGTGCGTATGAAGAGTGATCTTCTTTGCAGCCAATGCAAGAAATGTGATACAGATAAATGTCCTCCTAGTGATGCATATCCTCACATGACTGCATTTGACAACTCCCTAATTGCTGGCACGCTGCAGTCTGACTACGTGAAGTATGAAGATAAAGGTGTTTACTCGGTGCCTAATATTATAGGTGGTGTGTCGACCAACAACAATTCCTATTTTGGCTGGGAATCTACCTCTGGTTCAGCTTCTGGCTATCATAGGTAATGACAGATTCAGGACTAATGCTTAGTTTCATAAACCATGTATTATCTCATGATCTTGGATACGCACTGCATACACGAAGCCTATGTTTGTTCATATGTTCGCAGAAAGGCACATAAACGATATACATATACACAGCATGGAACCACATATAAATTATGCAGCACTAAGCTCATATAAAATTCATTTATGAACGATCAGATTCAGGAACTACATGGTTAAATGCTCTGATGAGAGCTATCTTTCAGTTGACAAGCATGGCACAGTGAAACTTCAAGCACTGAAGAAACTGCATAATTTATCGGATGCAGACTGGAAATCAGTCAATCCACCCAAGAAGATGAACCATCGCGAATTCAGATTCTGGGTTTCTCATAGTACAGGAAAATGCCTTACAGTTTTTGAGGGAAAGACAGAGAAACGTACCTTAGGAGTTGCTGATTGTGAATTTGATGGCACCAATGCGTTCCAGCTGTTTGCTTTCCGCTTCCATTACCACAAAGCTTTCTGCTGTTGCGGAAAGTACAATGAGTGATTGCTTCGTGAGTCTCAGATCTTGCAGTGGCCTAAGCCACTCAAGTACGGATCAGACAAAAAATCTTATGGCAATAAGTGGATATATGTAATGTTCTGTTGCTCAACATGTAATAATGAGAATTTTTCCAATTTGACAAATGAATGAAGATCGATTCTAGCTGTATCATCATTTAACAACTTAAAATTAAAAATTACAGTTCAATCCGCTTGTTCTAGCTGGGAAGCAAAATGATAAATACTAATCTAGAAAACAACTAGGCAGTTTCTATGTGCATGCTAGCGCCTAGCAGCCCTATGGACCAAGTTACAAGAGGATGGTGCACCCTTAGTTTAACCAATCCTGTATCTAGGCATGCACAGCATTAAACTCGAGCTCAAGATAACTTACCAGCTATTACATATGCAGACATAAAATTTCTCCTCATAATAAAAGTATATATACATGAACAAGCGGGCACTGAAAAACAGGCCATCCCAGCTCATTCAGGTTCCCATGTGCCATTTGAAAAGATTTTACGAAAATCTTACATGAGAGAGAATCTTCACAAACCCCAGTTAATGAACTTCAAGAAAGTAAGACCTACATTGACTGGCCAGATGGAATGGGCTGGATCCAATATTGAAATTATATTCTGTGCCTATCTGAACACCAAATTGCTCATATCTGCTGATATTTATCTGTCAATCCAACATGCACAAATAACTGAAATCTCACTTCAAGTTTCAACTATATATATGTAACAGAATTTCAGAATCAAATAACAAATCTTAAAGCTCTCTGCAATCCGCATATCTCTAGGCCATATCTAGTGGGATAGAGATTTGCAGATGATAGTAGATGTCTACGCCACATGTTCTATATATGTTGACTTCTTATTTGAACAGTAGGAATAGCTTCTTCCATGTTCTTAATCCCACTTAGACATGGGGGTTTAGCTGCTCCGAAGTAAAAGAAAGCCATTATCTTGGACAACTCATCAGCTGTTCGGATTGCTGAAAATCAAATCATGAAAAATAAAGATTAGCTTTATAATGGTGTAAGTATCTCAAATACAGTTTGGAACTGTACCTTTCTCACGGTATAAAATTTTGCCTGATTTAGTGAAAATAAGCTCCGGGAAAACAGACACTTGTAGAGCAGAGACCAAATCATGCTCGGTGTTAGCATCTACTGCGACACACTGTTTACCAATGACCATTAGCAGTGTATCAAATATAAGATGAGCATATATATATATATATATATATTGTTTATATAGTTATACACTAAAAAATGAAGCCTTACTTACTCTTGGTGATGGTAGCCTGCAGTCCCATATGATATGCACAGCTTTCTCTATTTCATCCCGGATCTTTTCATTCTCCTTCGGTCTGAATATATTAACACAGTTTTTATGAACATAAAAAATTGAAAGGACAAACTTACATGCTTTCACAAAGGCATGCCAAATGTTGGATATAGACAATTAAAAGGCTGATGTTATGCTTAATTTATCACTGAGTAACCTCAAAATCATATGCACATGTAAACACTAAGTAAATGTGATTGATTAAAAGTGATGGTTGAAGCACTTAAAAAGAAACAAGCATACCGATCTCAGGATTCTCATATAGCATACACCATATTGAAGGAAATGTTATATCTAAGATTAGAAGGCCGAAAACAAAACAATGACTTATGGATACAACCGTGGGTGAAGAAATTGATTCGCATAAATAATGGTATTCGAAATGTACCTTCTGTAACGGTTATGAACAAGAACAACCAAAGGGCTGATGTCCTTATAGATAGCCTCTTCCCACTCTGCAGTTGTTATGTCTTTGATTGGACGGATATAATCATCATCCTTCCATACTATTTCATTTTCACTGTCGTAATTCTCATCATCATCCTTTTTGACATTCTTTATGCTGATCTTATTGAAGAATTGGCCCATGCTGAAACCCCAACCATCAGCATCCTCAGGCCAATCGGGATCCTCCTCCTCAACGACAAGAGGGTATTCTGCTAGAAGCTTTTGCATCTGTTTCCTCTTCTCTAGCATATCAGTCTCCTCTTCAATATCATCAGGGATTCTACTCATCACTTCTCTAATCTTCTGCCTCCACTCCTTTCTCTCTTCCGCATTCATAACAAATGAATCCTCATCTCCATTCTTCCCCTCACTCCCACCGGCTTTTTCTTCTTCATCATCGTCTCCATCCCCATCACCCATCCTCAGTAACTCCTCTACTTTGGAAACATTTATTCGACTGCCTCTGGAGCTAGGTTTCATATATGGAGACTATATAAGCCACACACATGCAGGCACACGATTAAGAAAATAATTAAAATTTAAATATTATTCATCAGCGCCAAGGACCAAACTAGAGAGAGAAAAGTACCATCAGAGGTGGCCTTATGGGTTTTTTTGGTAAGAGACCTACACGCTTCATATTGGAGGAATCCACAATGCAGCAATGATTGTTTCGCCCCGTCAGAGAAACTCCAGAAAAAGAAGGGAACCTCATCAAACATTTGTCATAAACAGGAGCTGACAGAAATTGCAGCCTCCAATTATGGTGAATTGGCTTCATTGCCTGTAGAGCCATTGAAGAATCTGGCTAACCCCACTAATTATACCAGACAACAATCTGCAACTGAAGGGGCAAAAATATTAATACAGCAGCAAAAAAAAGTGATCTTTCAAGCATAAATATGGTTCATTACTAGCTTTAATATATATTTACCAGACAATACAGTAATATAGCCGAAAACAATCTGCAACTGAAGGGGGAAAAAGTATCAATACAACAGCAAACAGGTGAACCTTCCAACATATGGCTCATTACTAGCTTCATTATATAGTTACAATGTCAAAAATCAATCTTTACCAATAGTTCTGGTAAAATTGTAACATTTAAACAACAAAACAAAACAAATAGAGACGAATTACAGAAAATATTACGCAGGCCTTCGAAATTTCCAAAACAAGACATGCTATATACATAGGCAGCGCCCATTACACAACATCTGAAATTCAGACATAAAAGAAGTAGAGAGAGAGAGAACGATTCTGGAAGTGAACAGAAAAAAGAACTAGATTCATTAAAGACATGAAAACTACACGACGTCATAGAATTCCAACCTTAATCATCACAGAAATGGCGAGAATTAACAACTAAATCGAAAAAACTAAAAATAAAAATAAAGCGCGAGTACGTACAACTGGAAAAGAATTTATCGGACTTGAGTTTGAGAAGTTAGCAGAGAAAAGTGGAAAACATTTTTCAGCTAAAAGTCTAAAACCCCAAAACCCCTTCACGGCAAATGGATAATGTGAGGTTTCTTTCTTATTTTTCTTTATTTTCACATTTTAAGCAGCTTTCAGAAATTGACTCAAAATTTTCCTAAAAAAGAAAGAAAAACGAAATTGACAAAAAATATTTTCATTTTATTTTCGACCAAGAAAAAATTATTTTACCCTTTCAGTTATTGAATTTTTTGTACTCTACTCGTTGGATTTATTTTAATTTTTATTTTTCTTCTGAGTTTTACTATTCCAATTATTGTGTTTTTTCACACTTTTTATCCCTTATTTGTTGTGGCATTTCTATCATCCAAATAATTCAATAATAGTTTGATAATACAAACCATATTTATTAATCTCTCACTTATTTGTTGTGGCACTCCACCATCCAAATTTTTAGAAGCACGATAGATAGTTTGAGCGATGAAAATGTTAAAAACACGATAATTCACAATATATAATTTTTTGGAGACACTATTTACAATGCATAAAATACTTTTTCACCACAAAATGATTTAATTCAAAAATAATTAATAATAAAATTACTTAAATATTCGTATTAAATAAAAAATCAAAATAATGATTAAAACAAAAACAAAAAAACCACCATCTGCAAAAAATGGCGTCATTGTTCTTCGGTCTTCTCCATCGTTGTTCTTCTTTCATCTCTCTCCGATGCCGCCACACTTCTGCTCCTCCCTCCCCTTTCTCTCCCAACCACTGATCGCCAAACACACACTTCTTTCATCCATCTTTTTTTATTTCACTTCATCCATTCATTATAACAAAATCAAATCTTTCAAAAAAAAAAAAATCAAAATTGAATTTCAGGCAATTCTGGAGAAAATCAAAATGTTGGTCCCGGGGCGAGTCAGAACCAGTTTAGAGGGGGTGAATAAACTGATCCAAAACTTAACAATATTTGCGGAATAGTCAGGGCCCGTTTGACTCGTGAAGTTATCCGCGCTGCTAGGAGATCAGTTGAGATGATCAGCTAGCTCGGAGTGTTGTGCGTGCTTGAGGTATGCAGTTTAAAACATGCAACTGAAAACTGAAAACATAGCAGAGCACACAGACAATTTTATAGAGGTTCGAAGCTCAACTTCTAGGTCCTCTCTTCCTTCCATAGAAGGGCAATTCACTATGCAAGTGTAAAGTTCCTTTATTACAGTTACACAATGAAGACAGGTGTTGGACCTGGCTGACGGTGACTTTACGAGTCACGGATTCCTTTCCAACTGGTGCTAGCTCACACTTACCGGTCCCAACTGCTCGCTGAGACTTTAGGTGTTATTGCCCGTCTTTACAAGGTTTTAGATCTCTTTCGATCTTCAAGAAGACAGTCTTGAAATTGGTATCAACTGGTGTGCTCATTTGCGCGTCTTCGGCTTGAGCTGGGTAGTTGATTGTTGTAGAACAGAACTGAGAGAATGGCTCTGGCTGGAATTCTTCAACAGCTAGCTTGATGAGCGGTCTGGCTCCTTCTCTTCAGTTGGGACTTTTGCTTTGCTGAGTTTTAAGCTTGAGGCTTTAGAGGCGAACGTCTTCGCTGAGTCTAAGCACAAAGTTTTTGCAGAAAGTCTTTGCAAAAAGTCTAAGCAGAAAGTAACGGCTATCTTTTGGGTTGCTCATCTTTTATAGATGAGTGGCTGGTGACCGTTGTTGATCACTATGTGATCATAAATGATAAAGCCGTTAAAGGGCCTTTCATTTAAAGAGCCGTTGAGTAGCCTTTGTTCTTTTGACATGCTTTTGTTCCAAGATCTCGGTTGCATTAACTTCAAGATCTTCTTGTTGGCTCTTCTGAAATTTAAATTTCAGTTACGACTTCTGTCTTGATCTTCAGTTTTGGGCTTCTGCTGGCAGTTGGAATCTTCTGTTCCTCGGCTGTCAGTTCTGCACATCTTTGGCAGTTTTGTAAGCTCCAGTTAAGATCATCTTCAGCTGGCAGTTCTGGATTCTAGCTTAGTGCTTTCTGAGCTCCAGTTTGATTTGCTTCAGCTGGCAGTTTTGAACCAGTGTTCTTCAGCTGGTATTTTTGGACAGGTGTCCCTTCAGCTGGAACTTTGGTCTTCAGTTCGGATGCTGGCGCTTCTTCAGTTGGACTTCTGAACTGATGCGTCTTCAGCAGGTATCCTCTGAACTGGTACATCTTCAGCTGGAACTTCATTCTTCACCTGGGACTTTCTTGAGCTGGTATATCCTTCAGTTCGGACTGATGTATTCGTCAGCTGGCATTCTCCTTCAGCTGGAACAGGTCCTCTCTCTTCAGCTGGTAGTCTTCTTCAGCTGGAATTGGCACTTCTGAACTGGTGCCTTGAACGAGAAAATTTCAATTTAAGTCCCATAGGACATGGGTTAGTCCGATTTTGGTCCCATTCCTATCACTTTTTATCCTAAATCGATTGAATTATCTATTTTAGTCCCACCGTAACGTTTTCCGTTTAAAAAATTATCGATTTTGCTCCCATTTTTATATCGATTTTGGTCCCAAGTTTTCCGTTAAAAAAATTATCGATTTTGGTCCCATTTTGATATCGATTTTGGTCCCAAACAGAAAAATGCTAGAATTTTTTTTTCTTTGCAATTCAATTGGAGGCAAAATTAAACTGATTTGGTAGAAATTTAACCTAATTTTCAAATTTTTCACAAACATGTATCTATATATATTTACTCACCAAATCATCAAATTACAACTACTAAATCAAAAGAAAGCCATTTTTTTTTATTTAGTTTAATTTTCTGTCGAGCTCGAGTTCGATCAAGAAGATACTCAGCTCGTTTATACCCCTAAAGGCACGTAATTTTTTTATTTAGTTTAATTTTACAATATTTCTTATGAGCGTTCACCACATCTAATTAGCGTTTATAATTATTTTTAATATTTAATTTTAATTTTCAATTAATAATTCCTTATTATGGTTGATTATTTCATAATTAAATTCTTGTAAAATGTAAAGTAAAAAATCTAGGAAAAAGTTATATTTTCATACCTACATTTTGAACTTTCACTACAATATGTAAAATAAATTGTAAAATGTAAAATAAATAAAAAATCAACAATATTAAAAAGATTGATTTCAAATTTGTAATTATATAGTAATTAAAAAATTAATAACATTAAAAAAAATTAAAAATTATCATGTAAAATAAATAAAAAATTAAAAAAAATTATATTTGTAATTAATTAGTAATTGCAAAATAATAATAATAATAATAATAATAATAAATATTATAAAAAATATGTCGTTATTGTGTCGTTAACATAAAAAAATAAAAATAAAAATTAAAATACGACGTGTGTTCTTTATTAAGTTTGAGACAAAAAAATCTGTCATTAAATATCTTAATCTTAATCTGTTGTTAATGTGTCTGTATTTTAAAACGAATTGTAATCCGTGTTAAATCGCGTTTTTATTGTAGTTTATAATCCTTTGTTAAATCGCGTTTTTATTGTAGTATTTTTTTTTAAATAATCCAATTAAAAAATAATAATAAAAAGTACCCCCTATTTACAAATCTAACATTTGATCAATTTTTCGGCTCAAAAATCGTTCATAGCTGATTACATTTTAGTATTTATATTTCGCTGAAAATTTCACTTTTGGTCCCAAATTATCGATTTTGGTCCCAAAATTAGCGTCCGTTACCCCATTTATTTTTTCCGTCTAAATTGTGGGACCAAAATTGATAATCCAAGTCCTAGGGGACCAGATTTAATAACAATTTCTGAAATAGGACCAAATGTGATAGAGTTGGGACCAAAATCAGACTAGGCCATGTCCTATGGGACCAAAATCAAAATTTTCTCTGCCTTGAACTGGTATTTTTCTTCAGCTCATAACTGTAGACTGATGGCAGTTGGTACTTCAAACTTTGGTAGTCTTTCAGTTTTACTTGTCTTGCTAATTGATCTAGCAAACAAGCTACAATTTTTTCTTTTTCAACAGCTCTTGGGTTGGATCTTTTTCTCCTTTTCTCTCTTTGCTTCTCTCTCTTTTCTTTTTTTTTTCTTTTTTTTTTTCTTTTCTCTCTTTTCTTTTCTTTTCTTTTCTTTTCTTTTCTCTTTCTCTCAGGATTGATCATTTTCAGGCTTTGATAGCTCAGATTTTGTTTTTTATCAACCTTAATTTTCTGCTTGATTTCTTTTCAATTTTTCAAGGCTCTTTGCATATTTTGACATATTTTAACATCTCATCAAAACCCCAGTCAGGAAAACTCTTGATAGTTTTTCCTAACACAAAATTAAATGGCATCTTCTTTATGTTTGTTTGATGAATTTAGCATGGAATGTAAGCTCAAATCTGAGCATCGTGTGTAAAGTATCTCACAAAATATTCTTTCCATATATGTAGAATATGTACTATACAAGTTATACTTAGAGCAACTTATTCAGTTACAATCGAACGATAGCTAAAAGAAAAGAAAATAGATCGACTACAGCGAAAGTGTGGTCCATGCAACTTTATGGAGCTGCTGCCACGTATGTATAAAGCTGGCAGATTCATAGCAGAGTAGAGATCGCATATGTGCATGTGCATGTGCATGCAAGAATATTGTGTATCAGAGAGGCAAGCACAACTAAGAAGCTGTAAGGAACAACCTTTCAAATATCTTAAGACATGTAAGACAGCAGTCTAATGAGTTGTGGAAGGTGAATTGATAAACTAGCTAAGCTGTTGTACAACATAAGAAATATCAAGTCTAGTAAGATTCAAATAAAGTAATTTCCCAATTATTTGTAGGACTCTGCTTAAGATAAGGATCACCATCCTCGGTTAAAGAAAGATCAGGGGTAGTGGAGTAAGAGTAGGCTTACAACCGGTTAAGGTAGACTCAATAAAATCAATAATGTATTTGTGTTGGCATAAGAAGGTGCCGGCGGTGGATCTAGCAATTTCCATGCCTAAGAAATACTTGCCCCCAAGATCCTTGATAGTGAAAGCCTCATGCAAGGCATCCTTAATTTGGACAATAACAGCCAAGGAAAGACCAAGTAACAAAATATCAACATACACTAATAAGGCAACAAACTGATCCAGTGATCCCCAACCCCTTCAGTAAACATGCAATGATTAGACTCAGATTGAGTAAAACCAAGGGAAAATAGCAACTTACAAAACTAAAGATTCCACTCTCTAGAAGCATGTTTTAAAAAATAAAAACTCTTCACAAGTTTGCAAACATCACCAGGTTGCCCCCCTTTGTATCCCTGTGGAAGTTTCATGTAGATTTCATCAGTTAGGTATCCATGCAAGAAGGCATTGTTGATATCAACTTGATGTAAGTGTCAATTGTATTGAGTAGCAAGAGCTACAAATAATCGAACAGTAACAAGTCTTTCCACATGGGGCAAAAACTACATGATAATCTACTCCAAACTCTTGATTGTAACTCTCTATCACTATGCAGGCCTTAAATCTTTCTATAGTACCATCTGACTTCAACTTCACATTGTAAACCCATTTGCATCCAATAACTTGTATACCAGTAGATAAGGGCATTACCTGCCAAGTGTGATTATCTTCTAGAGCATGTATCTCTTTATCCATAGCAATAAGCCATTCTTGATGCTTACATGTGTCCTGATAGGTTGCAGGCTCCTGGATAGATTGAGTATTTAATAAAAGCAGTGTAAGTATGAGTAAGTGAATCAGACAAAATATATGGAAATGTAGGAGGTGTGTACTGTCCAATGGAAGAATCAACACCACTGGAAACATAACTATGCAGACATCATCATCTAAGTAAGCAGGAGACTTGGAATTCCTAACACTTATTCTCTGGAAGAGCTAAGTAAGAGGTTTAACAGTGATAGATGTGGCAAGTATATCATCACAAGAGGAACCAACAACAGAGCTTGAATCTGATATATGCTCCGTGATAGAAGGAAAATAAAATGGTAAAGAATCAGTTGGAGTTGGGAGTATAAGCAATTTGTCAGTAGGACAAGGTAAGTCATCCAGGGAGTCCTTATACACGAAATCAAAAGTATGGAAATGTAGCTTAACAATCTTAGTAGAAGATTATGAATGAAAGATTTTAGGAAAGAATTCTACATCTCTGGCCACACAAGTTCTCGGGGATAGCATATCAAATAATAGATATCCTTTGGCATTAGAAGCAAGTACACTGAGAACTGTGAGAGGAAAATTTTATTTTAGAAAGAAAAGTATTTACTTTATAAACCAAGCAA
The DNA here is from genome assembly GCA_026008535.1 of Perilla frutescens. Lineage (NCBI taxonomy): Eukaryota > Viridiplantae > Streptophyta > Magnoliopsida > Lamiales > Lamiaceae > Perilla > Perilla frutescens. The sequence continues at coordinate 42,256,309 of BRKX01000010.1, read as the reverse complement.
CCAATGATCTTTCCTATTTTTAGGATTGTATCATTGGTTTTTCTTTGGAGAAGACAATGTATCTCAAGAAATAACACTCTACTATTAAGACTCTTAGTCATTTGGCATACAGATATAAGATTGTGTGTGAATGTAGGGGCATACAACACATCCAGCAACTTCAAAGAAGATGTGATTTGAGCATTACCAGCCATAAAGGCCCATAAGCTATTTTCCATCTGGCATGAAGATTTTGAGTGGATTCTTCAGCCTTCTGATGTTAGTAAGTAAACTAGCTTGGCAACACATGTGATTACTAGCCCTGAATCCATAATCCACTCATCTCTTTTGATATATGTGGATAAATCAAAAGCATAATGTCCAGTATACTCCATAGAGTCATTCTCATAAACTTCTGTTAGATTAGCAGTCTACAAGCATGCATCTCCTGCATAAGTATTATGTAGCTTGCCTCTGCTATTCATATATGTAGCAAAATGTTTTGCTATTTCTGTCTGAATAACCTTCTCAAAATCAGGTAATGAAGTGCCATTATGAGTAACAGTCTGTGAAGATGGAATGGTTGTTCCTCTATCATTAGCAAAATTAACTCTCCATTTACCTTTTTCCTCCTTGAACCTCTTGTACCAATCAGGTACTCCTATAATTTCAAAACAATCATTTTTAACATGTCATGTTCTTCCACAATGATCACACTTCAGTCTCATCTTATCTTCCTCAGTAAACTTCTTTCTAAATCATTCTTCGTTATATCCTATTTTCTGATTTGAATGCAATGCACTTTGTTTAATACCTTCAGAAAATTGTGATGACACTTGCATTTGTTCTTCCACCTGTAATACCATCGAATATGCATGACTCACAGTAGGCAAGGGATTTAGAATCAATATTTGTTGTCAAAAAGGTTCATACACATCACTGAAGCCCATGAGAATTTGCATCAACCTCTTCCACTTCAGCCTTTGTATCATCTGAAGCTTCACATGTGCAACTACGAGCAGTCTTAAGTAGTGCTAATTCATCCAATGCACTCAAGTTATTGAAATAGACTAACACTGACTGACTATGCTGCGAGTATAAAGCAATTTCTCTCCGAAGTTTATACAATCTAAGACCATTGCGTTTTCCAAACCTTTTATGCAATTCATTCCAAAGTTGTTTTGAAGTATCTAGATTTTGTAATCCACGTGATAACTCATTTACCATAGAGTTACCAAACCATTTAAAAACCAAATAATCTACCTTAATCCACTAGATATGATCTACAGAATCAAGCATAGGTTCAGCCATGCTTCCATCTATAAACCCTAGTTTATTCCTAGCAAATAATCCTTGCTTAATCGCACGACGCCAACTATGGAAATTCCTTCCATCAAACAAGTCTAAAGTTAATGTCATACCGGGATGTTCATTCAGAGCAATGTATAATTTATCATTCACTACCAGCCTATTACTATTGATTTCACCATCGGCGTACCTTCATGAACAAACTCATTCTGATTGCTACTCCCTCCATGCTCAAAATTGAACCTAATCTCCTCATCGCAAGCATTTCTCCATGAAAACTTTCGCCCTTTTGTCATCTCAAACAAATTACAGAATCAACAAGCACGTCGAATCAAGATGAATTTGAGCAGGATCGATCAACTCACTCTGGATACCATGATGAATTTAGCATGGAATGCAAGCTCAGAGCATCTTGTGTAAAGTATTTTGTGAGTGAAACTCCTCTTTTCAAACATGTAGAATATGTACTACAGTATGTTTATATACAAAGTTCAACAAGCTATACTTGGAGCAACTTATTCAATTATAATCGAACGATAGCTAAAAGAAAAGAAAAGAGATCGACGACAACGAACGTGTGGTCCATGCAGCTTCATGGAGCTATTGTCACGTATGTATAAAGTTAGCAGATTCACAGCAGAGCAGAGACCACATACGTGCATGTGCATGCAAGAATACCGTGTATCAAAGAGGCATCCACAACTATGAAGCTGAATATCCATGGCACTTCTTCATTGTTCCCAGCAAACACAAACACAGATATTTCACCATCTCCAACAATTCGAAAATCGTTGTGCAAACACAAACAATTAATGTTAAATTGCAAAATCTTCACCGAAACTAGTAAAACTTTGCCGGAATCGATGAACCCCAGTTCGAAAACTCAGTTTTTCGAACCATCCTAGAAAAGATCAGAAATATATTTTCGAACACTTTAAAAATATTCGAAAACTGAATTTCGAAATCCCTAAACACATTCGGAATTCGAACATCTTAAGCACCTATCGGAAATCAATTTTCCAACCCCTTAAGATCCGTCGAAAATCAATTTTCGAATCACATTCACGCCACTCGAAATTTACAGCTCGATCAATGTATGAAATCTCTCTTCCTGGTGATGAAGGGTGGAGAAGGTTGGGGACTAGATTCGCATAACTTTGGAGTGAAGAAGAAAAAAAAAAGAAGAATGGGTGGGGACTGGGGAGGGTAGGGAAGAAGAAGAGGTGGGGAAGAAGAAGGGAGGAGGCAGGGCAAAAAGGGGATCTGGTTTCATTTTGTTTTATTAGAATTTCTTTTTAGTTATTTAGATTAAAAGGGCATTATTGTAAATGTGTGTGGTGTAAGGGTAAAATTAGTGGTGCATTAAGTAAGCCGAAGTGTAAAGAGTAAAATCAGTAAATAACCATAATTTAAAAAACAAAACACAGAAGTATAGTGTTAAAACTTGGAAGATCCAAGTGTAAAAGATTAAACAAACGATAAACTATAATGAGCATATTTTATTGTCTACATAACCTGTCTATTATAGAAATAGAAGAGATGTGTATATCATGAGTTCTAAGATGCTACATTTCAGATCCTAAATCGATAGAATTAAAAATAGAAAAATCAATGAAAACTCAGCACTACAGCAAGAATCCATCTCCAAATCTTTGTCACCTACTACTACTGGTATTATGCAACTCTTCAAAGTTTACAGGTACAAGCTACATAATTTCACATAGCACCAGGTGCATCCAGAGCCATTGGATCGTCGTCGTGTAAGAAGGGAAGAAGCCACTCGAATAGGCCGACTCTTGTTTCTCCGTTCAGTCTCTGAGTCGAGTACTCCACCAAAATATTCCAGAGCTCACCAACGGTCCATCCCTGGGATAGAATCCATTGAACTACCAGCTCGAGCTTCTGCAACGGCTCTAAACTGAACGTGTAGTAGAGGATAAATGGTCTGAGTGCTTGAGATGCTGCCATCCATTGAATAACAACTTTGATTTCGGGGTCTCCTCCAAAAGCACCACAACCCCAGTTTCCTGTTGCGACACCAACCTTACCTTCATAATTTAGATGTTGATCCAACTGGCCCTCGATGCTCCGTGTTACCTGATGACTGGTTTGTTTGTTTGCTGGAGAAGAAACTGATAGATCTTCCGTAGTTGTAATACTAATTTCCTCAAATAGCTTTTGATATAGTTGAAGTTTCCGTTGATCAAGAAAGCCACAAAATGCTTTGTTAGTTTCACGAAGGAGAAGATCAAGTCTGTACTGCCTCCGTCCAGGACAGCAGAGAGCATCAATTGCAGTTATCCTCGTCTTACGCCTTCCAATTGCATCAACAGTCTTCCTGTCTTCATGGTCACCACAAAAGCGGAATGACTTAGCATAGCCAGTGTAATTTGAGAATCTTTGTGCACCAACAATCTCAATAGCCTCATTATCTGCCATTGCAGGCAAGAAAAGCATGCTGATGATCAATTCTGGATTGATCATGAAGCGAATTTCTTCTTGTACACAGCCACGGTTGAGAGCACCACCTCCAATATATTTATTTGCAAAATCTACTTCAAGGGCTTCAACTGACTGGTCTTCAATTAAACCAGAACTGTGTACCTACAATTGAAATATATAAAAGTCATCAATGAACCAAGCGAAAAAGCAGAAACTGAGGCATCAAATCTGTTCGCATTCACAGGCTCCAGAAAATAGAGGCATTGCAAGTAAATATTAGTGTTCTGGGTCTTAACTTATTTTTTTCTTTTTTAATGGTCAAGTCAGTTGTATACCAGGTTGTTTCTAATTATTACCTCGAACTGGCAGAGAGATACAGTTGACTTCCTCCAAGAATCAGGCTCTGGATAAACAATGTGAGACGGGCTGTTCTTCAAAGGGAGAACTTTTCGCTCAAAAGATACATTTCCCAGAGGCATAACCACGCATATCTTCTGAAAATAGTGAACAAGGCACTTTATTTTATGCTCCTGGTTCACATCATTGCACTCATATAGACACCTAAAAACAGATATAAGAAAATGAATCAGTATTCCTGCCTCAGATAATCCACTTAAAAAGCAACATTACTGAAAGTTACAGTGAAAAGTTCAATATGGAAAAAAAAGAAGAAACTAATGCTAAACTTCTAGCCATCATCAAAATGACGTAAATGACTCAAAAGATAATTGAATACAATAAATTAACACTTTAAGTTAGCTTCACAACTGATAACTCACGGATTTAAAACAGGAAACCTAAATAGTTTGCAAACACTGAGGAAAACTAGGACAAGAGTGAGAGCAAGATCCATCAGTCCTTTTGGCAGTGATTTTTTCTCAATTTGTTGTATATTTTTTCCCATGGATAAAGAAAAGACATTTCTAGATAGTTGAAGCAATTCAGAGGGAACAGTCTTTAAAATCTTATACTTACATGTATAATAACCCCTCATAAATATCTTTAGAGTAGGGTTTCTCTTGATCTGTGAATTCATGTTCTATAACTCAAGATCTTCAAGCTATGAGGTCTTCTGCTTCTGGGCTTTTCCGCTAATTGATCTTAGCAGAATTAGTACGGTAAGAGAATAGGATTTTAACTGTACAATGTAATGGTAATCAATGATTTTATGATGATTTATGCAATGTCAAAGAGATTCAGAATCAAAGCATAGCTAATTACTCAAAACACTGATAGTCTGATAGCAATGCTAACATATGCCAAATTGGAATTCAATGAAAGATATTGACCACTAAGTTATGGAGTCGAGGACCCTAGGTGTTTCTACTTTCTTTGCCACATTTGCAACCATGTAAATACAAAACCTATTCAAAATTAAGAAACATACATACAAAAATAGAAATATAAACGATGGAAGAAAACATACGCAAATAAATTATCGAAGTTGATTGGGGGAAGATGTTCAGAGCCTCTATCAGTGGTTGGAAACAAGCAAAAAAGAGCACAAACCAGAAGAGCAGCAGTCAATTCCTGAAAGTAAAAACAAACTCAGAGATCCTGGATTAATGCAGCCATACTGCATAAGTACAAAAAAAAAAGAGCCCATTTCGCTACTTGAGAAGAAGAATTTTCTAATGCAAGAAAGAAAACGTGGCTATTTACAAAGTATACAATGACTATATCCCTCCTTTATTTTTTTGGGCATTTTTTTATCTGTCTGATGCAACAGATTGTAGCAGACTACTTGATTATGATATTCATAAAGCCATTCCATTTGTACTCCTTCATCAAATATGCTAATATGGTCAGGTCAGCAGAAATCATTCAATTTAGTGCAGCCTTCAGACACTTAGGTCTACAACTGTTACACATCGGTTCCTGCAGCAATCTTATTTATTTATAATTATTATCTTTATTTCCTTAGTTTAATTAAGTTATTTATGTTAAGATAATTAGGTTAGAATAGAGTAATGGGCCGTGCTTTTGTTTATGGAGCCCTAGTCTTTTATTATTTAAGTACTAGGTTTGGAGTCATTTAGGGCATCAAAGGATCATTAGACTAAGGGAGCCGTTTGGCTTTGGCAGGAAGTTTCTTCCTGATCGGCGCTTTGCGCTTGGGCAGGCTTCGGCCTGAGGTTTTGTTCACTGAGTTTCATTCTATTTCAGTTTATTTAATTTCTCTTAAGTAATTTCACCTTTAACTTTATCAAATTGGTCCGACCTGCCGGATTCGAAAGATGGAGAAGACGATAGAGAAAGGTGATGATCCAACTTTGATAGAGACACGTCTGGACAAGATAGAAAAGGGCCTTGAGTCAGTACGAGATAAGTTTACCCAAATGAGACACCAATTCGAGAAATCCGAGAAATCCATAGATCGTATCATACAACTCCTTCTCGAGAAAGGATTGGTTCTTCCTGATGATGTAGGTACAACGTTCTCTGTTGTTCCTGCCAATGAGGCTCGTGTTAAAATAGGCCTTGCAGCCAACCAGACTCACGCCAAAACAGCCCCCGCAGCCTTGACTCCTCTTGAGTCAGTACCCGCTCCTTCCCCTGCGCTCATCCCAACAGCGACATCAGCACCTCTAAGGGACGATGCTTGTTTCACTCATCATGTTTCGGGCAACACTTCTTTGGATGCTTCTATTATGGAGGAGGAACGTGAAATTGTTTCCAGAAAGCATAATAATGGTTGTCACGGTAAGAAATCTGGATGCAACACCTGCGGAAAGTTACAACAGCAAGCTAAGGCTTTTGCTTTTTTACCTTGTCTTTCATCATCTACAACTACTGTTGCTTGTCTGGCTAGTGTATCGACGACAATCAGTGCTACTCGTCCAATGTTTGCAGCATCTTGCGGAGTTTATGGGCATCGAGGTAAATACGGCTTTATTGACCGATATACCTGGAAGCAACTTTCACTTGATCACTGGAGTAGCAGACAGCGAAACAAGACGAAGGATGACCTCAAGCATGAGTATGATCCCCCTCCAAAAGGGCGAGAAAGAGGCAAAACAAATTGTCATCATCCTGCAGCCTTGAGGACAAGGCTGTTTCAGACAGCGGTGCCAGGCAGGAGGATAATTGAGTGGTCAATAACTGACGCAACTGCGAATGATGAAGAAAGGACCAATGGAAATACGACCGAGGCAAATGCTTTGAAGAGAGCTGGGGTTATTCATGCTAGAGCTCCAAAGGTTGCGGCCACTTTAAAGAGGGCTGAGGTTAAACATGGTAGAGCTTTCGAGGTTGCGGCTGCACCAGATTTTATGGTGCAGATTCATGCTTTTGAGAAGGATTCAATGAGTCGCGCTTTCGAGAAGGATTCAATGAATCGTAAGGAGCTTGCCTATTACAAACACCTGCTTGCCAGTTTTCTCTTATTATTTGAGTCGTCTGACCTTCTTGAATTTTCTGTTTTGGGACTGCAACATCGTGTTGTCTACTTGAGGTGGAGAGTTGGAATTTTTTTTCAGCTGGCAAGATAATGCGTCAAATTTGGGACATCTTTTGAAGTCAACTTCCAGCCTTGAGGACAAGGCTGTTTTGAACGAGAGGAGAATTGTTACACATCGGTTCCTGCAGCAATCTTATTTATTTATAATTATTATCTTTATTTCCTTAGTTTAATTAAGTTATTTATGTTAAGATAATTAGGTTAGAATAGAGTAATGGGCCGTGCTTTTGTTTATGGAGCCCTAGTCTTTTATTATTTAAGTACTAGGTTTGGAGTCATTTAGGGCATCAAAGGATCATTAGACTAAGGGAGCCGTTTGGCTTTGGCAGGAAGTTTCTTCCTGATCGGCGCTTTGCGCTTGGGCAGGCTTCGGCCTGAGGTTTTGTTCACTGAGTTTCATTCTATTTCAGTTTATTTAATTTCTCTTAAGTAATTTCACCTTTAACTCTATCAACAACAGGAACAATTCAAATTATTATAGCAGGAATAATTTTTAGGTGCACAGGTAATGATAATTAGTTAGTCCATGAAATTGGTATGGAAATTTGGATTACAAATGAAATGCAAGAAACAAAATCATAACGAATAACCTAAAAGAAGGAGATATCTACCATCCTTCTTGCTCACACACACACACACAGAGCTGGTTACCTGACTAAGCAGTACAATGCCTGGCTGCTGTGATTCCAACAATCTAAGACCAGTTTCCATTCCATATAAGGCACCTGAATTCTGATAGTGGGTCTCCAACAACTCTGGCAACCTCAATAGCAAGTCAGCAAGCCGTGGAACCGCTTCTTCGAACCACTTCTCAGCCTCATCCTTACTTATCAACTAAGGAACCATCAAAGATTTTATCAAAAACTTCATTCTGAGAGCCTTTTTCTATAGAATGCATGAATGGATAATGCTTCAATACTTGTCTCATGCCCATAGCTTCAGTGAAAGACAGAAACAATTGGTAACTGTAATTACCTGATAGCCTTTATCATTTGTCAACTAAATTGATGGGCATGTCTTAATTAATCCCAGATAACTACAAATAAATAAACTTCAAAGGAGCTGATATAATTTTTTTTTTTAAATGGATGTTTTACCTCCTAATACGTCATATTCAACCATCATTTTCTCCAAATCAACAACATATAACATAGTAATACAAAATATGTAAGGAAACAAAACAAAAAGCCAGCCTGCATGTAACACCAGTTTAAACAAAATGAGCCTACAACAAACATCCATCGCTTCAAACTCACACAAGTTCGTTTATCTAATCCAAAAAATAATTTTTTCGTATGTAGAAAAAAGATACAAGCTGAAAAGATATATGAAGCAGTAAAATGCACCACTTACGTCGTCGAAGAAGACGGAGAAGCCGAGAGAGGCTGACGTGAGGAGAGGATACTCCCCAAGGGAATTGCGGAGGTCAGCAACGGCGAGCGCAAATAGTTGACCGGAGTTGACATTACTGTGACTCGGTCCCTTGGAGAGGGACTTGAGGGCTTCCACCACCGACGGAGGCCAGAAGACGGCGGAGGATCGGACGATTAACGGCAAATACGGCAGAATTGATCGGAAATCGTTCCGATTCTCCATGGATAGTGGTGCATGCACACTAATTAAGATCTTTGAAATTTTGACTCTGCTGCTGAGTGCTGATTAATAAGCGACGAGTATATTTTCTGCAAATAACAATTTCATCCCCAATTTTGACCTTTTAATTAATATTTTACCCCTAACGAATTAGTCAATAATACTTTAATCGCCAGACCTAAAGAATCAATTAAGTTAGTCTAATCGGTGTTACGACCACTTCAATTTCGAAAAACGTGCCTTACGCGTTGCTGCGCGATTCAAATTACACAAATTGTAAGCTATTTGAGTAAAACAAATGTGATAAAGACAAGAAACACTTACATCGTCGAAGGCGGCGGAGAAACCGAGAGAGGCGGAGGGATGGAGAGGATGATAAGTCGGCAATGAAGACGGCGGATAGCGATTTGAGGTCTTCCACAACCGCCGGAGGCAAGAAGACGGCGGAGGATCGAGTTTTAGCAGCGAAAATGGAGGAATTGAACGGAAATCGTTGCTATTCTACATGGCGCGCAATGCATATATCCGATTTGGAACACCAACTGACGATCTTCAACATCAGTTAAAAATTTGAATCGTGCTAGTTAATAAGGGATGACTACATTTTATGTAAATTGCATTTCCATCCCCTCATTTTCACCATTTATGAATTTTCCCCCATAATAAATGTGGTGTTAGTTTATCATACAAACTTTCTATATATGAATATATTTTAATCATAAATTTACATTTCTTCTTAGTGTACTTTTTTGAGAAGTTGCTTATTCCAAAACCATTTATATAAAAGAAGTTTCATTTGAAATTAATTAGTTACTAAACAATCATCTAGTCTAGTTCTTAAAGACTAAACTTATAAGCTCAACTAAATTTTTTTAGCAAATTGCATTTACCATTTTTGTTTAAACGACACTCCTTTTGAAGAAATCAAAAGAGTAATCATTAAAATTATAGTACAAATGCTATATTCTCTTTTTTCTTAGAGGAATATTTCATGTTCAATATTATTTTATAAAATAAAAATATTTATTTATTTTTTAATAGTAGTATTTACTATTGTGGGCGTGTTTTAAATAACTATATAAATTGAAGTAGTCGAAGGTAAATACAATTTTTTATAGTGGAATTGAGAATCTACTTTAAAAAAATCTGACAAGTGAAGCCAAACACAACCTAAAACATTTAAATTGAAATTTGCCACCAGTTTTCCTGCTGCCGCGGCGCTCTGCTTCTGCTAATTGACCACGGCACCGCCTCTCTCGGCGTCACCGCCAATCCAAAATTCAATTTTTATTTCGATTCCTCGCCATTTACCCTTCGAATTGTGTAATAGGAATCTATTCTTAGTCTTTGGCTCGGTTGATTTAACTGGCAATATTATTCTGTGTGGTGTTTGAATTGGGTTTTTGCAGATCAATACGGAAGGTCGTTGCTTTTAGAGCAGAAAAAACATGGACATAAACGGGAAAGATGATCTGAATTCGCCGCTTCTGCAACATCGAGATGATGTTGTCGTTACTATCTCGAACGGGAATCAATTTTGCAGCGAGAAAACGAGGACTCTAGTTTTCAAAGTTGTGGGCATAACGTGCGCGTCTTGTGTGGCTTCGATTGAGGTGGCGCTTGGAGGGCTCGACGGTGTGCTGAGCGTGGCGGTGTCTGTGCTTCAAGGTCGGGCTGTGGTGAAGTATGTACCGGAAATCATCCCTGTAAGTCAACTTTAGTTCTTTGCTTTGTGCTGTGTTGGATCAGTCAACTTTAGTTTGGATTGTCGATGTGCATAATCCGTGCATGTTGCTATTCTGTATTATCATCCCCTTTGATGAAATGTTTCATTTTATTTGTGTATGTTAGTTCCTGATTATTTCAACCTAGTATTTGTGTAAATTTGGTGTGGCCCTTTAATTACTGATGAATGATGAGAAGGAAGTGATAGCTGATGGATATGGCAAGGTGGTGCTTTTTGTTGAGAATGTAGAATTGTAGTGATTGAATTCAGCTTGGATACAGTCCAACGAGGACACGCTGCTTCTTTTATGGAGAAGCAGGAAGAGGGAATAAACACTACTGCTGCAAACATGCAAAGTGACAAGCTTGCCATGTCAGCTAATGTAGTCGCCTTATAACTGCCGGAAGATGAAACTGTAATTTGAAATTGGAACTGCATTGTTTTTCATCATCAACAAGCATTCTATATATTCACTTTGTCATGCTAGTTGGTTGCAATTAGTGAATGGTTTGAGTTCTTTCTGGAATTCATGCAAAGTTTCTCAATTTCAGTACTATTTTTTTTAGTTTTGCCAACTTCTCTACTTCAGGCGAAAAGGATAAAAGAAGCAGTGGAAGACACGGGTTTTGAAGTGGCAGATTTTCCCGAGCAAGATATTGCAATGTGCAGGATTAGGATTAAGGGGATGGCATGCACGAGCTGTTCGGAGTCAGTAGAGCGTGCTTTGCTAATGGTTGATGGAATTAGAAAATCAGTGGTTGGCTTAGCTCTTGGAGAAGCAAAAATCCATTTTGATCCTAATATCACAAACATTAATCGTATCATTCAAGCAATAGAAGAAGATGCTGGCTTTGGGGCTGATCTCATTAGCTCTGGCAATGATTTGAGTAAATTATACTTGAAACTGGAAGGAATCAATTCTCCAGATGATTTTACCACTATTCAGAGCTCACTTGAGTCTTTAGAAGGTGTAAATCATGTTGAAGTGGACATGGAACAGCATATTGTGATCATTAGTTACGAGCCAGACATTATTGGTCCAAGATCTCTGATACACTGCATTCAGGAAGCTGGTGATGGATCCAATACTTATCAAGCTACTTTGTACACTCCTCCAAGAGGTGGAGAAACAGAAAGACAGCATGAAATCCAAATGTACCGGAATCAATTCTTATGGAGTTGCTTGTTTTCAGTTCCTATATTTGTGTCCTCTATGGTACTCCCAATGCTTCCTCCTTATGGAAATTGGCTTGAGTACAAGGTTATCAGTATGCTTGACGTCGGGATGCTTTTAAGATGGATCCTTTGTACACCTGTGCAGTTTATCATTGGCAAAAGGTATTCATGCCAGCTTTGTCTTTGCTCAATAATTTCCTTAAATTCTTAGCTATTATTTTAGTGCACAGATTTTTGCATAATCAAATATATGTTCTAATCACCTTATCAGGTTTTATGCTGGATCATATCATGCCCTGAAACGAAAATCTGCAAATATGGATGTTCTTGTTGCCTTGGGTACCAACGCTGCCTACTTTTATTCTATTTATGTAATGGTAAAAGCATTAACTTCAGACTCATTTGAGGGGCAGGATTTCTTTGAGACTAGTTCCATGTTGATATCTTTCATTCTTTTGGGGAAGTACCTTGAGGTATTGGCAAAAGGGAAGACATCAGATGCTTTAGCAAAGTTGACAGAGCTAGCCCCTGACACGGCTTGCCTTTTAACTCTAGATGCTGCAGGAAATGTCATTTCAGATACTGAAATTGATACACAACTTATAGAAAAGAATGACATACTAAAGATTGTTCCTGGTGCAAAAATTCCTGTTGATGGACTTGTAATTGAAGGCCAATGTCATGTTAATGAAAGCATGATCACAGGTGAAGCACTCCCAGTTTCTAAAGGACCTGGTGATAAGGTAATATAAAACATATGCCCATCTCTCCTTTTTTTTTGTGAGACCTTACGACATAAAGCATTCCATCAACAGGTGATTGGTGGAACAGTTAATGAGAATGGGTATATACGTGTTAAGGCCACTCATGTTGGTTCAGAAACAACACTTTCACAAATTGTTGAGCTTGTTGAAGCTGCTCAACTTGCTAAAGCACCTGTTCAAAAATTGGCTGATCAGATTGCTAAATTTTTTGTTCCCACCGTGAGTACTTTCTATTATTTTTTTTTTAAATTGCCTTTGTTGCTCTGATATCTAGGTGACTAGATCAGTTACTAAAGAATGGAGTGTGTTTGCTGATGGTGTTCCTTTAGATATGCACTCAAACTTTGCTGAGAAATGTCATGAACAATCTTAATTTTCTTACATTTAAAACTAGCTCTAGTCATTTGACTCATTTCTTAAAATATGTCATAATTATGCAAATTTAGAGATGGGATGTAATAGATTTCTGAGACAAGAAACCTCATACAGAATATTGCTATATTTTATATTGGTTTGGGTAAGTCAGAGATTCTATAGTTGATTCAATTATGTAAGAACACCATCAATTATGAATGAGATTTACTAAATTTTGAAATCAATATATTTCCATGGGAATCAATATATAGTTGTGCAGGCGTTGCAGCTACTGAAGTCACTATCGAAGTTTCATTTTAATTTGTCAGCACATTATGAAATATCATTGTGTTTCTCTTCACAGGTTGTTGTAGCTGCATTTTTGACATGGCTGGGATGGTTTATTCCAGGAGAAGCTGGGTTATACCCTAGAAAATGGATACCCACTTCTATGGACACCTTTGAGTTTGCATTAGAGTTTGGTATTTCAGTCTTGGTGATAGCCTGCCCTTGTGCCCTGGGATTAGCAACTCCTACTGCAGTGATGGTTGCCACGGGCAAGGGTGCTTCCCTTGGTGTGCTAATTAAGGGGGGGAATGCCCTTCAAAAGGCTCATAAGGCAGGTTCTCTTTTAAATTTTGGATGAATAATCTGTATATATACATTTTATCACTGTTACGAGATGCTCTCCTTTATGTGCTGCACATGCTCCTTTTGACTGTTGTATACCTTGAGATTTGAATTGAATATAGAAATAAATCAGTTCCATCACATATGAGCATATCATATGGTCGCTGCTACTACAACAGTCGAAACTTTATGGGTGTATTTCTGGCCTTTAGTTATGATTGAAGCAAATAAATTCGTATCTTCATAAAGACACCTAATATGGTTCAGCCGGCATGTTCATGATAGTATCATTATAAGCATACTGGACTCAATCATAGGCACAGCCCATTTCCTCTGTACAGTTATGTTTAGGGTCTTTAGGACTCAGTCTATACTATCAATGATAAGTGGACGGACTTATATCAAATTTGTCACCTCAATATTTTTATCGTTTCAGGGAGTGATAAGTTTCCCTGTTTAGCACCGCTCATATATTGGCTCTCAAATGAGTTGGTACTTTGATATTGCAGGTCAAGACTGTTGTCTTTGACAAAACCGGCACACTGACAGTTGGGAAACCAGCTGTAGTTAGTTTTGAGCTTTTCTCTACGGTTTCTGAGGAAGATTTCTGTGACATGACTATTGCTGCAGAGGTGAGTTTTTATTCTATTTTTACTTAGATTTTATTTGCCAAATTTGAAGTGTATTAATAACTCAGAGCTAAAGACTGTCAATCATAGTGTGAATTTCATATCTACTTAAAACTGAATGTGTAATCCAAAAAGAGGTCAGGCTTGAATGACATCAAAATATATGCACTCGGAATGCTGTCAGGTAAACAGTGAGCATCCAATAGCAAAAGCCGTCGTGGAACATGCTAGAATGTTACGTCTGAAGCATGGATCCCAGAATGATCAATTCACAGAGGTGAAGGATTTCAAGGTGCACCCTGGGGCCGGGGTGGGTGGAAAAATTGGAGAAAGAGCAATCCTAGTAGGAAACAGGAGACTCATGCAAATGTCTAATGTCCCAATTGTCAGTGAAGTCGATACATATGTTTCAGAAAATGAGCATCTGGCTCGTACTTGTGTGCTTGTTGCTATTGAAGGAATAATCACAGGAGCTTTTGCTGTAACAGACCCAGTGAAGCCTGAGGCTGCTCTCGTGGTATCTTATCTGCGCTCCATGAATATATCGAGTGTGATGGTTACAGGTGATAACTGGGCTACAGCTACTGCAATAGGCAGTCAGGTTGGTATCAAGAAGGTGTTTGCTGAGACAGATCCACTCGGGAAAGCAGACAAGATAAAAGAGTTGCAGGTAAAGGAGATTAATTCATTTAATTCCCATCCCTATTATTTTGCTAATTATGTGAATTCACTTCATGTGAAAATGGATGTTGAGTATACAAACTTGTATAGCTGCAAGGTGCAAGCGTGGCAATGGTGGGAGACGGGATCAACGACTCACCAGCTTTAGTGGCAGCTGATGTTGGTATGGCGATTGGGGCGGGGACTGATGTGGCCATAGAGGCTGCTGATGTTGTTCTGATGAAGAGCAACTTGGAGGACGTGGTAACTGCTATAGATCTGTCGAGGAAGACGATGTCAAGAATCCGTCTCAACTATATTTGGGCGCTGGGATACAATATACTTGGCGTGCCGGTTGCAGCAGGGATATTGTATCCCATAACTGGGATACGTCTGCCCCCTTGGCTTGCTAGTGCCTGCATGGCGGCTTCATCCGTCAGTGTCGTTTGTTCGTCCCTCTTGCTGCAGTATTACAATAAACCTCTACATGCTAGTGCTGCTTGAGAGAAATTCCATTCAGGTAGCTTATTTAGTGGAGTGGATAATTTGAGTCCTACTAACTTCATCTAGGTCGAGTTGTGCATCAATAAGTAGCGGCTGCAGATAATTGTTAGAGGGGAAAAAAAAGGTAAAAAATTATTGCCTGAGAGAAGCTTGCTCTTTGATTTGCTTTATACATTCCAGAAATGAATCTTCGCTCGAAATGCTTTCATTGTGTATTTATATTTTCTTATGAATGATAACTGATGGTATAATTATAAACAAGTAGATCAAAAAATCAAACTACCTCCCTCCCGAAATGATAATCGAAGGGACATGCCAGACTTTGTGGAAATCATCTCCTAATGCCGAAACCCTTTTTCCCAATTCTGGCATACCTAAAACCGTCGGTTTCTGAAGAGTACAAATGCAACTCAATCCATCTGGAACCTTCTCCAAAAGAGGGCAATAACTGAAATGCATTTCAGGAAGAAGGGGCATGGCTTCTGCCTCCACTCTCCACTCCCTCAAGTTTGGTAACTGATCCAAGACAAGAATCTTCAAGCGAGGAACACGTCATCTCCTCCCCGACAAATGATCTCGAGTATGGATACAGTTCTCTCATATAAGGAAGATTTCCCAGTATTCCCATTGAATCATCCTCAATTTCACATCCCAGCAAGCACAATCTCACCAGTTTTGAGCTTACGACGTGGCTCCTGCACTCCGCCAGTAGCTTCCCCAGCTGAATGAAAATTCCCAAGTAATAAAGATTGGGGCATGTGAACGCTTGCTTCAACTTCATCACCCCTTCCTCATGACTTGTTGTCAGCTGGCAACCCCGTTTGATTGAAACTGCGCAATACAGTAGCTTCGTCCACTTTGTAGCAATGGCATTGATGATCATCGACAAGCTATCATTGTCGTGTATTGATGCTGAAAAGCGTTGGAGATTCTTCATTCTTGTAACTGATTTTAATTCATGCACTGAACTATTGAACTCGATTACCAATTGTTTCCTTGTCATAATAAGGAAGGAGCAAGTGTTTTAATCGAAACATCTTCTTCAACACATTTGGAAGTCGAACATAAATCAAGGGTGTGCAAGTATGCCAAATTGCTTATGGACGATGGTAGCTTATCGAGTTAGCATTCTCGTAAACACAAATATCTAAGGTGAACAATATCAGTGATTCCTCTCGGCAACTTTCAAATCTATATCACTGAGTAGCTCAAGAGATCTTAAATGCCTGCTAGTATCTTCTTCCCAACTGATTAATATAATGTACTGATCTCATCAGGTTGATCTAGTTGGAGTTCTCTCATGAAATGGATGGCCAAATGACGTGTTTTAATACGCGATAAAGCTTCATGCAACATGGTACAAAACTCTCCACCTTGATATTCCAAAATTTGCACAACAAAGTCCTCGTTTTTTCCCTTTCACGAGAAAATTTCGATTTTGATCCCATAGGACACGCTCTAGTCCAATTTTGGTCCCACCCCTATCACATTTGGTCCCATAGCTCTTGAATTATCAATTTTGGTCCCACCGTCATGGTTTCTGTTAAAAAAATTATCTGGTCCCGTTTTGGTATCGATTTTGGTTCCATACAAAAAAAAAATCAGAAATTTTTTGCAAGTCAATTGGAGGCAAAATTGAACTGATTTGGAGGGAAATTTAACCTGATTTGAGTAGAGAATTTACTCTATATTTAAAGGGGAAAAAAGAAAATATTGATGTTGATGGTGGAGAAGTTGTTGATGGAAAGGTTGAATATATAGATGATGAACAAACAGAGTCTGTTCAGCAACAAATTGAGACTGCAAAGAGGTTAAAAAAGAGATATTTGCAAACATATTTAGTTGATCGGCAAGTTGGATAAGGCACCATAATCGGATTTTGGGGAGGCAATCAAGGTATCACCATCTTCATTCATTTGTAATCCGTGACTTTCCTTAACAGACACCTCTTCACAAGGAAAAACGAACCTAGACGCCTTTCCACCTTTATCTGAACCTGCACTCAATAAAGATCGATCAATGCAACTTCGACCCAAAATTAAATTCCGATAAGCAACACCCGGAATCTACAGATTATTCCGGTTAGTATCCCCAGTTTCCGACGCCACATTTTCTGAAAAAATAGCACAAGAATCGCCAGCTTGAATCCCCGATAAATCTGACCCATTTTCAGGAGGTAAATATCGATTAAATTCCAACTCAGCAAGACGCCGATCATCCTCTATCTCTTTCTGTAAATCATCATCATCCAGATCAGTATTTCCCATATTAGAATCATCCCCACCCTCTAAAACATGTTCACAGCTCCTTTATTCGAATCAACCCCAACAACGTCAAAATCAACCCGACACCTAACCTGCTACTTAGAATTAACAAGGCCGATTCCCCGATTCTCCCGACACTTCTCAGATTCAAGCCCCACCTGCAACGCACTCCCCTCAACTCCAACAACCTCCTCCACACTATCCTGCACACTCACAGACTCGCGATATCCCTTATCTCCAAATCAAACATCATCGTGCGGCCTTTGAAATCGACGAGCTTCTTTGAAATCGGGGTAAATTTAGGAGAGAAGGTTTTGGGGCTTTTTAAAATCGGGGGAATTAGGGTTCTTTCTTTTGAATTGGGAATTGTTACTCAATTTGGGGATAAATTGCACATGTGAGTCACGTGCAGCTACTTCTCCATTAACCCATCAAATTTCCATCTAAATCGTGGGGCCAAAATTGATAGTCCATGTTCTATAAGATCAGATTTGATATCAATTTTTGAAATATGACCAAATGTGGTATGGGTGGGACCAAAATCGGACTAGGGCATGTCTTGTGTGACCAAAATTGAATTTTTCTCTCCATTTGGCAGACAGTCAGACATAATTCTCGTACTACATCACGTCCTGTATTTTTGTGATGGCACGACATCATTAACTTCAACTCGGACCATATCTCGAGGCCAACTCACTTAAGCAGTGCTCTACGACGTCCATTAAAGTTTCCTCAATATGCTCTTCTGAAATCATGCCTTGTGATGTCCATATCCTATATATATAGATCGACAACATATATGCTTTCATCCTCTCCGAGTCTCCCCAAATAGAGAAAGCACCTCTTCAAATAATAAGGTAGATGTTAAATATTCCACATTAATTGGGGAAAGTGACATGTGCCACTTATTAATGTGAGGGCAACTCTCCCCTTACAAGTTGGTTTTGTGAGGTGGGTTATGCCTGATATTCATTTCTAACGGTATATCAAATTTAGAAGTTAACACTTCATCAATATGATTCTCCTATAACGAATATTGCTAATTAATCAGATAAAATCACTAAATTTATTATTTTTTTTATTTTTTATTCAATTTCAATTTATCGTTGATAAATCCAGATTTTATACACTATTTTATGCATGGTATCTTTTATTTGATGATGTTATAATGTATAATTATCCCAATTTATATTGGTTTTCTATTCTTTTCTAGTTTTGGTTGTTTGTGATGAATCTTTGTAGAAATGAGCTTAAAACGGGCCATTAGGTGAAGATGGATGTTAAATCGACTTAGGAAGAAGTATATGATGCATAATGATCGAAGAAAAGTCAAGAAATTGCATTGCAACCGCCTGCACAAAACCAACGGACAAATCACGGATGATGCATAAATCACAGTTGGAAGTAGGGGTCACTTCTGCAACATGATTAATTTCCTTGCAATTCTCGCGGATGCAAATCGCAGTCAAGTGTCGACCGCGACTCTGGGCAAGAGTTTTCTACTTAAACTAGACTTCATTACCTATTTAGGCTTGGTTTCTCTATCTATAAATGAGACTTCAGAGGATGATTTTGAGACATCCTCACATATCAAAAATTGTCCAAACACAAAGAAAAAGTTAAAGAAGCAAGTCAGAGATTCAAAAGCGAGATACAAGAGTTCGAAGCTTCAATATATTTCTAAGTTTATTTTATCTTTTATCTTTTGTATACAATGTGCAATGGACCCTTGCTGCTTTGTTAGTATCATAGTAGATCTGTAAGAAAGTGGAGAACTTTGGGATTTTTCTTGTACTTGTAGTAATAAAAATATGATCTTTACGTAAGAAATGGGGGGAGGTGTATTAGAAGAAATGAGGGAGAAATAGAGAGAAAATTGGGAGAAAACAGAGCTATTTCATTTCTTATCTCTTTCATGCATAATGGTCCTATTTATAGTCCAAGGGTCATAACCCTAGAGCATAGGGCACATGCCATAATTAAAATAAATTGATATAAAGTAAACTAGTTTAGGCCACAGTCAATTGGGCCTATTTTGAAATTAAATAAAACTGAACTTGATCCATTCCTTCCACACCCGACCCAGTGACCCATTCTCTCTAGCCAACTCCTCGTCTCTTCCCAGAACAGAGATCCCAAATCAAGATATGATTTTTCCACTCCCTCCCAAGCCCTAACTTCAATTTCCACTCCCGTAGCTATGTTCATGACATAATGACTATGTTTTAATTATCTTCTATTTATCGTGTTAGCATGGATAGCTAAACACTATTGTTCTAGGGTTTAGATAATTCAACTATGATACTTTGTTCATTTTATATTTTTAGTGTAGTTTTAGTCAATAACATCTGATTCGGTTGTCTAAAAAACATAAGTGAATTTAATTGTGGTACTGTATAGTTCAAATCCTTAAATCTATGTGGATAAAATACCTTGTTCACCGCTCTGCTATATATCACACTGTACACTTGCAATAGGATGAATAAATCCCGAACAAGTTTTTGACCCCGTTGCTGGAGATTTAATTTTTGATTAGTTGATATCGTGAAAAAAATTTGTGTTAATTTAGAGGGTTTATTTGCTTTACTTGTTTGTGTTTTGTGCGCACAAGATCCCGAGACGAGCCCTTAGAGACTTTCAATCCCGAGATTGAAGCCATAAGCCGCAAAAATAATGCTGAGAGGAAGAAGATAATGTCTCAAGTTAATCAAGAAGCCGCAGATATGAATAGTCACCTCCAAGATCAGTTAGAGGTTGTTCAACAAAAGATGAAAGAGCAGGATGCAGCAAAAGAGGAACAACCCGTTCAAATCAATGAGTTGTTCACGCCCGTCATCAACCATGGAGTTCCCATAGGTCCAATAATCAACACAAATAACTTTGAATTGAAACATAAATTGATCTCCATGGTGTAGTAGAATCAATATGGAGGGAGGAATACTGAAGACCCGAATGCGCCTCTGGCGCAATTTCTGGAGATATGCGGGACATTAAAGATGAACGAGGTTGAAGATGATGTCATTCGACTACGCCTATTCCCATTCTCTATTCGGGATGTGACAAAGATATGGTACCAAGCCTTGGTACCTAGATCAATTGTGTAACATCCCGTATTTTTGGATTATAGTTAAAAATTTTCTAAATTTATTTATAAGATTACATAAATTTATTGGAGCTAAAATAAAGTAAAACATATAAAAGACGTGACTTTAGGTGTTATTTAATTGAAAAATTATTTAAATATTTTTGATATGTGGTCAATAATTGTTTTCGTGGAAGGAGAACGACTTGAGAATTTCAACAGTACTCTTAAAAATTTAAATTCGAGACCAATCAAAGTCCCAACAGTCAAAAAGGGTTAAATAGTCATTTTTAATTTAATCGGGAACATTTACGACGTCCTAAGACTTGATTCATCAGAGTTTTCCAATAGGAAACGAACCAAGGACGCCGTCAATACTCCCGAATTTTCAATCAGAGGTCAAACGAACTCCCGATAATATTTTTGTTAAAATAAATAGTAATTTTTAATTAGTTTAAAAATGAATCTTTCTTCGTTCGATTATCAACTAATATTTTCGGCATATCACTTTGGGTTGGTTAAATAAGAAATGAGTCGATGGACCTCTCAATATTTTTAGATTTTCGATACGAAATATATTGAACTCTCGGTAAAATAAAATAACTTTTAATCGAATCAAAATATACTTTATCAATATTTTATATTCGAAAATTCCTACCCAAAAATCTTAAAATATCTATATATACCAACCCCCCTTATGAATCTAAAGTCATCCCCCTATTTGTTGAATTGGCAATTGCCATGAGAAAAAAAAAGAAAAAGAAAGAGAGAAAGAAAGAAGATAAAGGAGAGAAAGAGAGGTCCGGAATGAGAGAGAGAGGGTGACGCGGACTAGAAGCCAAGAACAACAACAAGAATTCAAAGCGCTCAATTGATTATTCAAAAGAACTCAAATTGCCTTCTCTAAGGAGGAAGAAACTCTAAAGTTTTAATATAAAGAAGCTACCCCAAAAGTAAGATAACAACAACTATTTATTATGAAATATGTAACTGAAACTAGAGGCTTAAAATCACCATCAATTTGGATTTATTGCATGAAAATTAAATATAGAGAAGTTGTTCCACATTCATACTCTTCAGCTGTCCACCTTCAATGGATCAAAGACTGCCAAGAACACCAATGCGGTCTCATCGCCCGATGAATTATCACCAACAAACGGCACCAAGTGTTTCACATTAAAGACATCCGACATACGCATGTGAGAAGGAAGACAGAGACGATAGGAATTTGGGTTTATCTTCTCAATCACCTCGATAGGGCTGATTTTCCTTGAAGCTAACTTATTGTATTCATGCGCCGGAAATTGATCACGTGTCAACACAACCTAAACAAAATTACCAATATCGAATTGAACATCACGACGATGCACACCAGCAACTTTCTTATATCGAGCAACAATTGTAACCAATCGATCATGAGTGAGAGAGTGAATGTCCTTGAGTGACGCTACCAAATCAGCCACACGATGATCACCGAGGGCATCAGAAAAGGGCACCAACAAATCTAACAACCCCTTTAGCAACACGGTGTAAACCACCTTAAAGGGACAAAACCCATGTACTGCAATTCAAAGCAAGATTGTGAGGAAACTCAGCCTGCGGAAGCTTGCTATCCCAAGATTTAATGTTCTCCCCAACCAAACACCGTAACAAATTTCCAAGTGATCGATTCACAACTTCCGTTTGGCCATCGGTTTGTGGGTGATACGCACTACTAAAAAGAAAGTCAGTCTTAGTCATGTGTCAAAGAGAACACCAAAAATGACTAAGAAAACATGTATCGCGATCTGAAACAATAGAGGAAAGAAGCCAATGTAGACCTAGTTGTTGATAGGTCAAATACCAATCAATCTGTTGGAATATTTCAAATATCTGTTAATTCATTGACCTATCCATTCAGTTGTCCGCATATTGTTTGTTTATTCCTCATTTGAAAATCTATCATCCCTTACTTGAGATCTTTTATCTATTAATGATTGATAATGACATTGCTTGGTCCGACCATATTGACACATTTTTCTGGAAACTATCAGTATGGTTTCCATTCACTATGTGTTGCTTCATTTTGTTATTCCTACGTACAAAGACTTCATATTTTTGGAAACTTTTTGTGATTAAAAGCCCTCGTAAAGAGAAAATTTCTTTTATTATGATTTATGTCCTTTTTTACAGCCCTCTATTTTGAGAATATCTTGTGGGCATAAATCCAAGATCTTTGTACTTGGATAAATTTTATTTGGCCCAAAATGTGCTCCAAATTGCTAAATCGATTCATGAATTATGCTTGAAAATTTCTAAAGTTGGCCTCTTTCAATAATAATTCTTTATTCGCAAAAGGGCTCGCTAATTGTCCATCCTAGATGTGCCTTGACTTTTCTTGGCCTTTCAGCACATTGGTTCATTTTCACTTCTAAAGGGATGAATGTCTTTAATATGATTATAAAGCCTAACATTTATTAAATTCAATGATTTCCTAAATTATCCCATGAGAAGTTATAATTCAGCCAAAGCTCTCATTTGGAGGCACGCGTGTCTCTTTTACCTGTGCATCTAAAATCTGAATATTGAAGCCTTGGAATTGGAAAAGTAATAGAGATGGTTTTCTTGTACGTTTCTGAAGTTGAGTAGTTGAAATCTTTATTGAAGGAACAAGGTTCGAACCAATGTTAGTAATGTTATTTAAGGTGAGAACCCCTCATAATTAGAACCCTCCCATTTTAGTGGGCTAGGTGACGCAATGGATGCCAAGAAATAAGTTCATTCCCTAAAGCGAATCTTTATGTTATAGCTTGAATAGACAAAGAGAAGCACATTACATTTTTTTCATACTTTCAGATGATGTTGGTTGTTAGGAAAAACTATTAAGAAACTTCTAGATTAGGTTTTGATGAGATGTCAAATTATTTATGAAAAACTGACTAAAATTCAAGTTGTAGATCTGAGCTGATCGATCCAGAGCATCAAAAAGGAACTCAAGTAAAGTCAAAGTCAACCAATCAGGAGTATGGTCTGCAAACTGAAGGATACATCATCCAGTCAGAAGTCAACTCAACTGAAGAGTCAAAAAGTCAAATCAGTCGAAACAAACTGAAAACCAAGTCAGCTGAGCTGAGGGAGAAAAGAGTCGACTAAAACTGAAGGAACTGATAAGAGATCAGTTTAGACTAAAGACTGGAAGTATCCAACTGATGGCCAAACTGAAGTAAACAAGACAGATCAGCTAAAGGCCAGAACTGAAGTCAGCCAGCTTATGATTAGTCAAACTGACAAGAAAGCTCAAGAGAAATCAGTCAAGCAGACAAGCTGGCCAAGAACTTGAGATCAGTCGAACTGGAGAGACAAGCTCAAAACTGCTAACTAAAGCAATGGCCAAACTGAGCTGACAAGCTCAAAACTGCCAACTGAAGCAATGGCCAAACTGAGCTGACAAGCTCAAAACTGCTAACTGGAGTAATGGCCAAACTAACCTGACAAACTCAATACTACCAACTGGAGCAATGGCCGAACTGAACAGACAAGTTCAGTACTGCTAACTGGAACTCAAAAACTGAAGCTAGAGAACCCTGGAGTTATTGCTCAAACCGGCGAATCTTGGAATAAATGCTTCAACGAAGATCTTGGAATTAAATATCCAATGAAGATCGATTGACATAGTAACGGCTATATCAACCAAAAGCTCCAGCGATCAATAAAGACCATCTGCCATTGATGAGCCAACAAAGCCACCGATCAATGAAACTCAACGGTCATAAAATCACTCCTCTATAAAAGACGAGTGAATCAAAGTTTTTAAACACTCTTCGTCTCCACAACTTTCGCATATACATTCTTGAAATATTCAAGCAAGAGCTTTTCTTTCTCTCTCCCACTTAAGCTCAAGTTCACCATTTGATAAAAACTGCGAGAGTCCAACTGAGAAGAAGAATTCACAGAGTCAAGATATTCAGCCAGCTGTTGACGATCCAGCCAGGGCAACCTTCTCAGTTTCAGCTATACAACAATCAACTACCCAGCTCAATCGAAGGAGCACATCAGTTGATACCCCCTGTTCAAGACTAACCTCTTGAAGATCGAAAGAGATCTAAAACTTTATAAAGACGATAATAGCACCTACCTTCCTAGCGAGCAGTTAGGGACTTCAAGTGTGAGCCGTCGACCCGCTGAGGTAGCGAGCAGTTACCAGGTTCAGCCAACTGTCCTTTATTGTGTAATTTGTAAAGAAACTCAAGTTATATAGTGAAGTTGCCCTTCTGCGGAAGGAAGAGAGGACGTAGAAGTTTGAGACTTTGAACCTCTATAAATCACTTGTGTGTTGTATTGTTTTGACTATTGCATATCTTTAAACTGTACACAAGTTCACACAATCTGCACCAAGCAGTCATAACTGATCAACCAGTTTATGCATAGATAAGTTTCACTAAAGCGAGTCAAAGGGCCCTATTATTCCGCATTTAGAGTAAAAAGTTTTCAATCAGTTTATTCACCCCCCTTCTAAACTGATATCGACTCGTCCGAACCAACAAGTGGTATCAGGGCGGTTGATTCTAAGGATCAGCCATTTCTGCAGATCAACTGAATCAGATCTACTTATCTGTGCTAACATTCCAGCTATGGGAAACCATAAGCTACCTTTGTTTTCAGTTAAGAATTATGATAACTGGAGTAGGAGAATGAAGGCGCATCTCTGCTCAATTCATGAGAATATGTGGGAAGTCATTGAAGATGGTCCAATCATCATCATGATGGACAATGATGCTCATATAGTTGATATCAATCAACCAGCAAGGATCCCAAAGCCAACTAATCTTCTCACCAGCGAAGAGAAGAAGTTAAAGAATCTAGAGTTTGTGGCTCAAGTTGCACTATTTCAAACTCTAGATGAAGACAGAATGAAGGACACAAAGAATTATACAACTGCCAAGGAGATATGGGACTTACTAGCAGATCTATGCCAAGAGTCCGAAGCCATCAAAGGAAATAAGCTCCGGCTGGCAGTCGACAGATACGAGTCCTTCAAAATGCAGCCAGAAGAGTCCATCTCAAGCCTTAAATCCAGATTTCTAGGCATCATCAGTGAGATGACCAACCTAGGGAGAAGTTATCCCAATTTCGAGATGAATTCCAAAATATTGGATAATCTCACTGTAGAATGGGACATGAAAGTGATAGCTACAAAAGAATCAAGAAATCTCAACAGCATCACTCCAAGGGAACTGTTTGGATGTCTCAAAGCTCATGAGTACAGTCTAAACCGAAAGAAGGAAGCATCAACATCATCTACTCAAGATGCAGCTTTCTATGGTGAAAGGAACCGGTTTAGAAACACTCGAGGAATGAACAACTTCCAACCTAGGAGCTCACCAGCCAGAGAAAATCAAGGCGGATCTTTATCTGAATGAAAAATAGAAACAACTGAGAAGAAGGAGAATCTAACTGAATACATCAATGATCAAATCCAATCAGTCACTAGGTTGCTAGAGAAATTGAAGAGAGTTCGGGATAAATAATCAGTTCCACTTCAAACTGATGAAATCCCAAAAGATGAGAGAACTCAACAACCAGCTGAACGGTCAGCTGAACCATTCAGGGGTGGCAACCGAAATCTAGGAGAGTGTTTTCACTGCCACAAACAAGGACATTACAGATATGAATGTCCAGAACTCCCTGAAGATAAGAAAGCCAAAGTGAGGAGAAGCTTCTTCAAAAGGAAAGCAATGGTTGCAAATTACGAGAATGTCGTGCTAGACAATTCAGACTATCCATCTGGAATTGATTCTGACAGCTACAGCTCAGATGATGAAGCGCTATTTTGCCTCATGGCTAACAATGATGAAGAGGTTAGTACAGCTGATTCTCAAACCTTCTTCTATCATATTAATGAAGCAACTGTTTCTAGCAATGAACTTGACATGAAACTTATGATGCTAGAAGATCAATTAGCTTCAATATCCTGCTTGCATGTTGAACTGAAAGATGAAAATGATGAACTGAGAAATAAAGTTAGAAAACAGAGCATTGATCATGAAAGATTAAATTATCTAGAGTCTGAGTTTATAGAATTTGAAAAATTGAAACTGAGAACTACTGATCTAGAAGCTGAAAATCAAAAACTCAAGCAAGAGATCCATGAAAGAGAAAAAGTAACTCTGAAATTCAAAAAGAGATCTCAAACTCTGGATGAGATATTAAATCATCAAAGAACTGGAACTAATCCGTTGTTTTCGTGTCATGCTATCGTCTCGTATCGAAAATTGACACCCCTAAGATTAGTTGAATCTTAATTGAGTGACATTTAGGCCATAATCCATCTTTAATTTTATAACAAAACAAAAAACTGAAAAAAAAAATTATTTGTGGCGTAAAATTAAGATGAAATTGCAATGTTATCCACAATATTAGATTAGTTGACTCTTGACGAGATGGATTAGTGGAAAACTTAGTCACTATGATATATAGACGACTTTAAAATTAATGTAGTCAGTAGGAGTGATGATTACATAAAAGATAAATAAATAAATAATGGGACGATGACTTCTTGAGTAGCTTGTAGCCAAAGATATCAAGTTTATGTCTTTATACTAAATTTTAATTCCTAATACATTTACCTCTCTTGTGAATTTGCGAGTAGTGCACTTTCGGATAACAACTGTGAATAGGCGTTGATACATACAACATCAAAATTTCAATATAAATCACATGTATTACATACAGTGCTATTATAAAAAAAAATTATTTTTTTTAAATTCGTACAACATTCTTTTTTTTTCCATTTTTACCCCCTCCATTAAAAAGGAAGAGAGAGAGAGAGAGAGAGAGAGAGAGAGAGAGAGAGAGAGAGAGAGAGAGAGCGCTGAAATCCAGCAGCATCTATTCCTTCTTCAGCCATTTCCAAATCTCCGTGGATGCCACCACCATCTCAGACATTACTGGTCTCTCTCTATACCTTATGACTTATAAATTGCAATTCATTCCTAGTTGTTTGAGTATTTCTGGAGTGGCAGCATCAGGTCTGAGCCAAATTGAGCAAAAGCTGCCCTTTATCGTTTTAAACTCCCGAAACTTGTTTCATAGCTTTCAACTCAACAGCAGACCAGACCAGACGCGGCTGACATATAATCTGCCCATGAGGTGGAGGAAAGGTAATACAGGAAGTCATGAACCGGCCCAACCAAGAACCTGAGGATTTATATATATATATATATATAATTTAAAAGGGTATTGGAGTAAATTGGTAATTGTTTATTTTAAAATTAAATTTAGTATATTAAAAATTTAATGAGGTATATGACCACACCCTCCTCTTATCATAAAAAAAAAATAAAAAAATAGTTGTCCTGCTGAAAAGTCATCGGAAGGTGTAATTGTTAATTGGACTTACTAATTTCACGCGTGTTTCTTGTTTGAACAGAAAGCTCTAATCTAAGACCACCTCTGCATATTCAGTTCCCCCCCCCCTCTCTCTCTCTGTCTCTCCCCAAAATATAAAAGAAGAAATTGAATTCAATGGCGGAAGCAGTGGTCTCCGTTGTTCTGAAAACGATCGGAGATTTGGTGTTAGAAGAAGGCAGGTTGTTATTTGGTGTGAGCGATGAAGTGAAGGCACTACAAACACAGCTGAGAGAGATCAAGTGTCTCCTCAAAGATGCTGACAGAAAACAGCACGAAAGCGAAAGCGTGCGCAATTGGATGGCTGAGATTAGAGATCTGGCGTACAGAGCTGAGGATGTGATCGCAGCTTACACCGTTCAAATCTCTTCAGATGGACATGGGCGGCGGATAAACCGACTCCTCCGTAGATTTTCTCACGTTTTGAACTGCTACTCGCTCCACCAGATAAGCTCGGAGATCTCGGATATTAAATCCGAGCTTGCAAGAGTCACCAAGAATATGCAAGACTATGGCATAAGGAGCATCATTGACGGAGGGGAAAACTCGGCCGCCACCAACAACCAAAACTGGACAAGGAAAACATTTCCCAATTTCGAGATTGAAGATTGTTTTGTGGGCATGGAGGATGAGCTGAAGCAGCTTACTTCTCTCGTGGTCGACGACAAACATCATCGAGTTATTTCAGTATGGGGCATGGGCGGTATAGGCAAGACCACCATTGCCAAAAAGGTCTACAACCAAATGATTCAAGCAAAAAAATTCGATTGTTTCGCGTGGGTTTGCATTACTCAGCAGTGCCAGATTCGATCAGTTTTGGAGGATGTGCTCCAGCAGCTTATCCCACAAAATGGGGTGGGCGTTGTTTCGAGTCTGATCAATGCAGAGCAAATTCTACAAAAAAGGGAGGGAGTTTCAAGCCTAAGCAATACACAGTTGATCGAGCAACTATGCGATATACAAAGAGCTAAGCGATGCTTGATTGTTCTAGACGATCTCTGGGAAACTTCTCACTGGGATGCCTTCAAACATGCCTTCCTTGTCCGAGATTTGAAAAGCAAAATCTTGGTGACAACGCGCAAACATAAGGTAGCAGACATTGGATTCTCAGTTGAACTTGGGCTTTTAAATAAGGACGATGCTTGGGAATTGCTGAAGAAGAAATCATTTCCCCACAACAATATTCCAGGTATATCAGTTATTCATATTGGTGTATAAAATAAATTCGTTCTAAATAATGATAAATTTTAATGGAACGGCCAAACTAAAATTTGATAATCATTTAATTAATTAGCGTTTGTTATCTCTCAATACAGATTTTGCATTCCAAGTAAAACTCCACAAAATTGGGAAAGAAATGATACGGAAATGTGGCTGTTTGCCGCTAGCAATTTGTTTACTTGGTGGGGTCTTGAGTAATAAAAATTCTATGAGGGAGTGGGAGTTAGTGAATGAAAATATCAATGCGTCTCTATTTAGAGGTGAAGGGCATGATGAAAAGGACAAGCAAATTGATGATGTGCTGAATTTAAGTTATGAAGATCTACCTTATTATTTAAAGTCATGCTTTCTCTATTTGGGTACATTCGAGGAGGACAAAAGCATATATGTTTATGATCTATATAGGATTTGGATAGCACAAGGAATGATTTCAAATGAGAATATTCGAGGAAAGGAAGGGACGTTAATAGACATAGCTGAGCTCTACTTAGGAGAGTTGGCCTCGAGGTGTCTCGTCCAAGTTGAAGTGGAGGACGTTATACCCACACAAAAATACAGAACATGCAAGCTTCATGATGTAGTACGACAACTCTGTATGTCAATGGGGAAAGCAGAGGACTTTGGTGTACAAATTTTGGAGTACCAAGGTGGAAATTTTAGTACCTCATTGTATGAAGCTTTGTCGCGTACTAAAACAAGGCATTTGGCTATCCATTTCAAAAGAGAACTCCAACTAGAAGATGATGAGCTCACAATCCCTTGTGATGAAGATACTGCCAAACATTTGAGATCTCTTGAAATACACAATGATGTATATGGGGAGAATATTACTTTTCCACCACAAAGTATTGTTAATTTTCAGAAATTCAAACTGCTTAGAAGTCTAGTTTTCGTGAAGTTCAATTTTGCAGGGAGAAAGTTGCCTAGAGCAATCACTTTTCTTGTTCACCTTAAATGTTTGCGTTTACGAGAATGTGATCAACTTGATAAGCTACCATCGTCCATAAGAAATTTGGCCCACTTGGATACCCTTGATTTACTTGGTTCCTGGAATGTTGGAATTCCAAATGTTTTGAAGAAGATGTTCCGATTAAAACACGTGCTCCTTCCTTATTATGACAAGGAAACAATAACAAGTTATCAATATTTGAGATTGGATGTGGGCGTAGATGAGTTGGAGAGTCTAATTGGATTTGATAGTTGTGTGCATGAATTGAAATCCATTATCAGAATGAAGAATCTCCGACGTTTGCTGGCATCAATAAGCGATGATGAAAGCCTGTCAGTTGTTATCAATGCCATTGCTAGAAACTGGAAGAAGTTAACGTATTGTGGGGTTTCGATCAAACAGGGTTGCTTGTTAACGAGTGAGGAAGGGTTGATAAACTTGAAGCGATTATTCACATGTCCAGATCTTCATTACTTGGGAATTTCTGTTCAGTTAGGGAAGCTACTGGCGGATTGCATGAGGGACATCATCAGCTCAAAACTTGTGAGCTTGTGTTTGTTAAAATGTGAAATTGAGGATGATCCAATGCCCATATTGGGAAAGCTTCCTTACTTAACAGAATTGCGGTTATACTCGAGATCATTTGTCGGAGAGGAGATGACATGCCCTGAGTTCTGTTTTCCATGCCTCAAGAAGCTTGAGTTGAATAGTTTACCAAAATTGTCGGAGAGGAGATGACATGCCCAGAGTTCTGTTTTTTCTCACACACTAGAATCTTTTCACATACTTTTATACAAAGCTTTACAATTAACCAAAATTACAACAAATTAATAAATTTTGGTTAATAATTAAAATAATAAATACCAACTAATTTATTAATAACATTATAAACACGCAATAATAATAATGTAATATGAAAAAATCAATATTTATAATATATATTGAGATAATTTATTAAATTATTTTAATATAAAAACTATCATCCACGTATTTCAAATTTACAATTAAGTATTTAACTCTATTTTCAATGGCAAAACGAATCCACAAATCAATTAATATCACTATATAATGACTTCTGAAAATGAAAACTTAATCAAATCTGAAATTCCTAAATCATACATCTTTCCAAAACATTAAATCACCATAAACGAATTGAAGATCCAATCTCTATTTGTAGAATTCATCATCAAATCACCGAATTTCAAAATTCAAAATAAGTTTATAAACTATCTTAATGTATGTATGTATGTATGTATATGTATAATTATTTAAGTTTTCATATTGTATTATTATTATTCTTAATTTATTATTTTATTAATAAATCTGTGGGTATATATTATTATTAATTATTAACCATAATTTATTAATTTGTTGCAACTTTATTTAATTATAAAAAAAGTGTGTAGAATTATATGTAAAAAATTTGTGCAAGGATCATAATGTGTGAGAAAAATGTATATTGATATATATTTGTTAAGTGGGAATATATGGAACTAGCCGGTCAAACTTTTAAAAGATTTATTTTAGCCAGTAACTTTTAAACATATTTTATTTGGCCAGAATTACTATATTACCCCTATATTTATTTTTAACCTATTTCATTTCCCACCACCATTCAACCGTGTCGATTCACATTTCACAGTTTGAAATCTGATTTTGGAAAAATTTCTCTCTCTCTCTCTCTCTCTCTTCTACATCTCATCTTCTTCAACACTAATGGAATCTGCAACACTGAAAATTCAAGCGAAGATTTCTCCAAATTCAAGCCATCAACCTCCGAAAATTCGTGTGAAGATCTCTCTCTCCAGATTTCTCCACCACCGAGTCGTCGACTTTGAAAATTCAAGCAAAAAAATAGAAAATCCTTCCCCAACATGTGTATGTTTCAGATCTAATTATTAATAATATTGTTAGATTGTTAGGTGTTTTTCTTTTAAGTTTGATTTTGGGAAAAATTTGATTTGAAGAATATTGTTAGATGTTGTTTGTTTTTGAAGTTTGAAGTTTATTTTCTACACATAATAGACATGCTTTGACAATAAAAGTGCCACTAATATAGTTGATATTTGAAAATCTGGAAAAAATGAAGTATTTCTGCAACTTTTGAAAAATCTGGAAAAATGATGTTCTTAACTGCGTGCGAGCCCTGCATGCATGCTCGTGCGCGCACAGTTAAGAAGAAAATCGTGCGCACCTGAGGCCAAATTATCAACAGTTGTTCTACCGATGCACATAAATTATCAATCGATGTCATGCCGATAGTCTGCCGATACCTGCGCGCGCGTACTTACTTTGTCCGCGCGCGCTTACTTTGTGCGAACATGCCTTATGCACGCATGCTTGTGGGCGCCCACAAGAAGAAATCATGTGCACCTTAGATTAAATTATCAACAGTTGTTCTGCCGATGCACAGAAATTATCAACCGATGTCATGCCGATAGTCCGTCGATGTCTGCGCGCTCACTTACTTTGTGCGCGCATGCTTGTGGGCGTAGTTAAGAAGAAAATCACGCACACTTGAGGTCAAATTATCAACAGTTGTTCTGCCAATGTATAAAAATCATCAACCGATGTCATGCCGATAGTCTGCCGATAGTCTGTCGATGTGTTCTGCCGATGTCTGCGTGCGCGGATGCCTTGTGCGCGCCGAGTTTTGCGCGCACTTAAGAACAATCCAGCGTGCAGTTAAGAACAAACTCATTTTTTTTGTAAAAGTCGAACTTAAGTGCTCGCTGCACTAGCTCGACATGGACGAAGTATGACGAGAACTATGGTCCAAGAAATGAAGATCAACGATGAAGATGAAGATTGACAATGAAGATGAAGATGAAAAGCAAATCTGAAGATAAAGATCGACGATGAAGATGAAGATCGACGATGAAGATGAAAAGCAAATCTGAAAATGAAGATGAAGATCGACGATATTTTAATTCTCTTTCTGCAGATGAAAAACAGATCTAAAGATGAAGATGAAGATAAAAGCATATTTGATATTTTTTATTTTTTTTTATGTCTAAAGGGCATTTTGGTCCAAAGTGGCTAAAAAAAATATGTTTAAAACTTACCGGCTAAAATAACTTCTTTAAAAGTTTAAATGGCTAAAATAGTTTTTGCCTCTATTTGTTAATGGTGCTAACTTCTCCATTCATTAAAGGGGCAATGTGGGCCATTATAGAAAATCTAAAGGCTAAATGGACTAAATAATGAACAAAGAGGTAATGTGAACTTTGAAAACAGTTGAGGAAGTTGTGATCCTTAACTGAATGTTAGTTTTAATTAGTTTTCAATGGTTTGAGTATTAATAAAATGTCATTTCCAAAAGCATGTGATATGATTGTCAATTTCGGCAATAATATAAGATATTAATTAAAATCTATTTATCCATATATTGTTTTAGTATGCCTCATTATAAGTTTTTAAAATTTTGAATAATATGATGGAAAATATTTGAAAATTCAAGTATTGTAAAAGTGATAGTAGAGGCAAATATTAGTTTGAAGAAGACTTGGAATACTTAATTTGTGAGACACTTGGACTCATTAGTAATTTATAAGATTGTAACCCCTATAAATATATGTTTGAGAAGAATTTGTGTGCACTAGGTGCACCATCAGATGTGTTGACCGGATCAGCGTCAGAAAACGCGTGTTGACTCGGTTAACCCGAAAAAAAAAAATCTTCAAAATCAATATCAACAGTAACACTAAAAAGTTAAAAGTATCGGTCAGAAAAAAAAATAAAACTGTCAAATTAAATAAGTATCAACCGTAACACTAAAAAGTATCACTCAAAATTCAAAAAGTATCATTTGTATTCTTAAAAAGTATCACATGTTTCACTATTTTTCTTTTTTACGGGTTAACTAGGTTAACACGCGTTGACTCGCATTTGACCCGATCAGCGCATTGACCGTCTGATATAAGCTCATATACATCTAGTGTGTGCAAGTTTTTGCCTATATGTTTTTATTTCCAATCCATTATTGTCCTGATAGTTTAGTTAAAGCTCCTAAAAGAACTTTTCCGTCTTAATTGTTGATTTATAGGTTCAACATTTCCACTTGAAGAGAGGAATTGATCCTCATAGCAAATAATTCAATTACCTTTGCTCAATTGTGTTTGTATTTTTGTAAGGTATTAATAATTAAGATCCGACTGATTGTGAGCTGAGGTACTCGTATGATCTCATTTTTGTAGCTTCTATTTGTTCTCCATTTGAGTTGTTGAATATTGCAGTACTCTTAAAGAGAACTCATTTGGCTTATATTCTATATTTGTATTTGTGTGTGGAGATTCGGTTTATCTGAAACTATTAAATTCGAATTTGTTTTGTATTTGCATTGATGAATTTGAAATTGGATCCTAGTAGATATGGAATTAATGGATTTGAAATCCATTGCTTCAATCTATAAATATTTTTAAACACGAATCAGTTAATTTATGTTATGGCTTCAGTTGATTCTCTATATTTTTTAGATTTTCTCTTCCCAATTTTGTAAGATCTGTAGCTATATGTAACAGTGATTCAATATTATATGATAAAGTTGTGATCTTCATTGTTTTAGAAAAGAAATGGAAAGAGAGGCAGACTTAGAAGAGTAAGAAAGAGAGAGGGAGAGGCAGAAATAGGGAAGAGTAGAATATTTTCTCATACCCTAAAATGGTGAGGTATGTCCCTTTTTAACTAGGAAAAATTGGGATCACCTTAATACAACTAACAACCACATAATATAAAATAGTACTACATAAGCCCAATTGGGTATTTAACAATAAATTGGGCCTATGTTACAATTTAATTCTAGTACTCCACCTTTGGTCTAGTATCCAACTACAATCGCTAGGGGTTGTTGACCATCAATACCTGATTTTGACCACCAATTGATTTCCCTAATTTAGCAACAGCTCTCAACCCTAAAGATCGTATTATTACTCCTTCTTCTTCTTCTTCTTCTTCTTCTTCTTCTTCTTTTTCTTCTTCTCCCATTCCTCAAGCTCTGGCGCCAACAACTCTCTTCTCGTCATCTCTTCCATTCCAGTCATAACATCACCCCACCCTTTTTTTGATCTGTGTCCACAAGGATCTATGGCCAGAAACCTTCTTTGTAGAAACTTTAGGTCTTCCCATGAATCAAGACCTGATTTTTCTTCTCCCCAGTACACTAGGAGTTGTTGAACCTCTCCACCACCCCTGGTAAGAACATAAGAGCCGAAAATCTTTGTTGGGAGTAGGTGGAAGACCCCGTCATCATCAATGTCAGGTAACTCCTTCAAAGGAATCACCTAATTACAGACTTTAGCTTTGAACAGAGGTACATGAAACATCGGGTGTACCCTGCTTTCATGAGGCAGCTCCAGTTTATAAGCTACCTGACCCACTTTTTCCAGTATTTTGTAGGGACTGTAATATCGGGATACAAACTTCAAGTTTCGGCAGAGTGACACAAAGTTTTGCCGATATGATTGCAACTTCAGGTAAACTCATTCACCAACCTCAAAATTTTTCTCAATTTTGGTTCTGTCTGCTTGAACCTTCATTCTGTTCTGTGTTTACTATAATGTTGGTCGTAGGTCCTGTATCATAGCCTTCATGTCCTGAACCTCCTTCTTCACTTCTACCTGGTTAGTGTCTAGGTAGGGTTCCAAGGTTAGATAAGGGAGAGGGTACTCGTACAATTCCTGAAAGGGTATCTGTTTAAGAGTTGTGTGGAAATTTGTGTTGTACCAGGTTTCGGCTAAAGATAGCCATTTTGACCATTGCTTGGGATGATACAATGTCATACATCGCAGATAATTTTCCAAGCACTGGTTAAACCTTTCTGTCTGTCCATCGGTCTGTGGGTGGTATGCTGAAGAAAGATTTAGAGAAACTCCTAGCAGCCTGAATAACTCCCTCTAAAACTGGTTGGTGAATACCTTATCCCTATCAGTAACTATGTTGGTAGAAAGGTCGTGTAGTTTATAAATTTGATCTAGAAATAATTTAGCGACCACTTGAGATGTGTAGGGGTGTGACAGAGCTAAGAAATGGCCAAACTTAGTGAGTTTGTCCACCACTACTACTAGTATTACATTATTTCCCCCTGATTTGGGTAGCCCCTTTATGAAATCCATGCAAATATGGCTTCATGGCTGCTCTGGTACAGATAAAGGCTGCAGCAACCCTTGGGGAAGACCATGGTTTGGCTTGTTGAGTTTGCAAGTATCGCAAGACTTGACCATGGTCTCCACATCAACTTTTATTCCTAGCCAATAAAATCCTCCATTCAGCCTCATATAAGTTCCATTAACACCTGAGTGACCCCCATAAGGTGAGCTATGCATATCTTGGAGTATCTTACTCCTCATATTTGTATTACTTCTCACCATAATTCTATTCTCAGTGTACTTTGGGTAGGTAGCAGGGTCTGCAAGTTTAAAAGAAGCAATTTTCTCAGTAAGTGTGTCTCCCTCATAGCTATCCATTACTTCCAACAGCCACTTAGGAGAGAGTGTGCTGATAGTTTGGCATTCAGCTACAGGGTCTTGCACCCTTAAAAGAGCATCAGTTGCTCTATTAGTAGACCCTTTCTTGAATTGAATTTCATAGTCCAATCCTAGCAGCTTGGTTATCCATTTTTGCTACATGGGATCCACCACCTTCTGGTCAAGTAGATACTTAAGAGCCTTTCGTACAATCATTATGATAAATTTCTAACCAAACAAGTAATGTCTTTATTTCTAAATAACCATTAGTATAGCTAGGAACTCTCTTTCATGGATAGACAGGGCTTGGTTCTTTTTGCATAAGGTTCTACTTAGAAAGGCAATTGGTCTATCCTTCTGCATAACAGCTCATATTCCAACACCCACTAGCATCTGCCTCAATGACAAAAGGAACTGTGAAATCAAGTAAGGCCAGAACTGGTGCCTGAGTCATTGCTTCCTTGAGGTTATTGAAAGCTTGTATTGCCTCATGTGTGTGTGTGTGTGTGTGTTTCTAATTTCAACTAACATATTTTTTTTTAATTAACATGCTAGGCAATTTATTAATATCTTTATAAACCAATAAGATATAAATTATGATGAATTAATATATATACAGTGCATATCGCATGCATTCATGTTAATTATTTTTATTATTCTTTTTTTCATATGATGAATGTTTGTTCTAATTTATTTTTAGTAACAATTTAGGGATGTCGAATTTTCCACAATTCAAAAGGTGACATTATTAAAATATTTAATTATATGGGAATTATAAGTATAAGTTATTCAATATATGGGAATTATAAGTATAAGTTATTCAATATACTTAAAATTTAAATTTTTACATATAAATTACTGATTCACATCATGTGATATCAATATATAGAATGTATGATAAAATTAAAAAAAAATCAAAGAGATACATGTTAAAACATGGTTCAGTTATGATTATGAAGTTTTATGGTTTTAAGATTGTAAGAGAGAAAAGATCGATAGGCTAGAAATTAATTTTCTATTTTTTCTGTATATCATATTCTTGTACAGACCCTTGCTAAAATGCTACAAGATTAAACATACAAGGAAATAAATCAAATACATATTTAACAGATCTTATGTGATGTTAGATCCTTAATTCTTGCTAATTTGATCTTCTTTCCTTTCTGACACTCCCCCTCAAGTTAAGTGATGGGATCTCCAATGCTTAACTTGTCTAGAACTTTTACGAAGCTTTTAGAATTCACAGCCTTGGTCAGGATATCGGCGAGCTGATCTTCAGATCGTACAAACGGTAGAGCAACAATTCCTCCTTCAATCTTTTCTTTGATGAAGTGTCTATCAACTTCAACGTGTTTTGTTCTGTCATGTTGCACTGGGTTCTATGAGATGCTGATGGATGCCTTATTGTCACAAAACATCTGGCACGTTTTTGTTGGGGAAAGGTTAAGTTCCATCAATAGTTTTCTCAACCAAAGTACCTCAGTCAGCCCGCTCTTTATTCCTCTAAACTCTGTTTCTGCACTTGACAGCGCCACTACTTTCTATTTTTTGCTTCTCCAAGATACAAGATTTCCTCCAACAAGAGTAAAATATCCAGCAGTGGACCGTCTATCCACTAGGTTTCCAGCCCAGTCCGCATCGGTATACACTTGTATCTCTAGATTATCAACCTTCTTGAACATCACTCCATAGCAAACAGTTCCCTTCAAATATCTAATAATTCTTAGCGCAGCTTCCAAATGATCAGCTTGAGGACGATGCATAAACTGACTTACAACTCCAACAACATATGCAATATCGGGTCGAGTATGAGAGAGATATATTAGTTTTCCCACAAGACGCTGATATCTTCCTTGATCTGCTAACTTTGCTCCTTCTACAATTTTCAATCCATGATTGACAACCATAGGTGTATCTGCAGGCTTGCAATCTAGCATTCCTGTTTCAGCAAGTAGGTCCAGAGTATATTTCTTTTGATTGATGAAGATCCCCTTCTTTGATCTGAGAACCTCAATTCCAAGAAAGTACTTCAGATTCCCCAAGTCCTTCATCTCAAACTCTTTGAACATATTGTTTTTCAATTTCCCAATCTCCTCTGAGTCATCACCGGTTAGATCATATCATCCACATATATAATCAAACAGGTGATGAGATTACCTCATTTTTTTAGAAATAATGTATGATCTGAATTACTCTGTAGATATCCATATTTCTTCATAGCCGTAGTAAATCTCCCAAACCAAGCTCGTGGGGACTGTTTAAGTCCATATAAGGTCTTTTTTAGCTTACAGACCTCCTCTCTTCCAAATTCTCCTGAGAAACCCTGAGGTGCTTCCATGTAGACCTCTTCGTTTAATTCCCCGTGAAGAAATGTATTTGTCACATCAAACTAGTGCAAGGGCCAATCCCTATTTGCAGCAATGGATAGGAGAACCCTAACAGTGTTCATTTTTGCTACTAGTGAGAATGTCTCAGCATAGTTTATCCCATAGGTCTGAGTATACCCTTTTGCAACAAGTCGGGCTTTGTATCTTTCGATCGATCCATCTGGTTTTCTTTTAATGGTAAAGAACCATCTACATCCAACAGGCCTCTTCCCCTCTGGCAATCGACATTTCTCCCATGTTTGATTCCGAGCTAGAGCATCCATCTCTTTCTGCATAGCTTTTCTCCAGTGTTCAAAAATAAGGGCTTCTTCAACTGATTGTGGGATTTCTTCTCCATATGAAGATGCTTCATAAGCTATAGCAGCTTTAGACATATTCTCTTGAGCCAAAGCTTTGACTGAGTATCGGGACTTCCTTGTTACTTTCTCTGGGGTATACCATTTGGGAGGTATTCCCCGATTGCTTCTAGGTGGCAACACATATCGCCCAGTATCGCCAGTTCCAGTATTATCTTCCTATTATCCTTCACTTTCTTGAAGAACTATATCCTCCTGCATTCGTTCATAATCTGCAACTTTCTGTTCTCCTTCATTCTCCCACACAGTATTATTCGAGAAATCAGGATTTACAGGAGTAGGTTCAGACTCCCTTACCTCAGATATCAGTGGCAGAGGAGACATCGGTTGGAGCAGCGGAGCAGCAGCGAACTGTTTCTGTGTGTTTAAAATCAAGTCAGCGGGAAGGTTTACTGTCTCTTTTGGTACCACTTCCGGACTTGGCATTGGCATCGTCATCCAACTTAGCGGATCAAAGTGACTCTCAGTCGCACTCTCCCCCTGACTGCTAAGGTGGTGGGAATAAAAGTATTCGGTTTCAAGGAAATCACAGTGGATGGTGGTGAGGATTTGACGTGTTTTTGGGTTATAACACCGATAGCCTTTCTGGTTAACTCCGTATCCAACAAACACACATTTAACAGCACACGGTGAAAGTTTAGTGCGTTCGTGTAGGGCTGGCAAAAATTACCGTTATACCGGAATACCGTCCATATCGTACCGAAATAATACCAAAGATACCGATATTTATGGTATACCGGTTTTTTGGTAAGGTATGATACCTTACCGGAATTTTACGGTAAGGTAACGGTATAAATTTTTAAAAATTAAGGTATACCGGCATATACGGAAAGTTCGGTATACCGTCATATATCGGTATATACCGTCATATCGTACCACGATATATGCCGAAGTGAAGGTATATACCGATGTGCCGATATATACTGTCATACCGTACCACGGTATATGCCGAATTGAAGGTATATACAATTATATCGTTATATACCTTCGCTTCGGTATATACCATGGTACGGTATGACGGTATATATCGGTACATACCATCCTTTGAATTTAATATATCTATATATATATATAAAATACAATTATTAATAAATTTATCATAAAAGTTATGTTTTGATATTTAATTTAATATCTAAATTATAACTAAAATTGAACTATTTGAAATTAAATGTAATAAATAATGATCTTCTATTTTTTCGATGAATAAAATTAAAAGTTAAAATGAATTATCAATAAAATTAAAATATAATGATGTTGATATATACGTAAATTATAGGATATAAAATTATTTCAATAGAATAAAAGATAAATTAAATTATAGAATGCATAATAATCATTTATTCTTCTTAAATTTTTAAAACTAAAAGTTAACAAGAATGATTGAAATGATTAAAAGAAAATGAGATATATTATATAAAAATATAATACGTAGTTTGTTCATCGTAAAAGTTCATAAACATATAATATTTAATATAATTTAATAATTAAATTATAACTGAAAATCAAATAATGTGAAATCAAACGTAATAAATAATAATTATATTATTTTTCAATTTTTAAACTATAAGTTATGATGAATGGTCTAAGTATTTTAAAGAAAATGAGTTATATTATTCAATAATATAATATTTAGGCCTTAATATGTTTATTATGAAAGTTTTGAAAATTATTAAATTTCATATAATTTAATACTTAAATTAGAACTACAAATTCATCAATTTGAAAGCAAATGTTATTGATAATCTTTTATACTTTTTTAAACTTTAGACTAAAAGTTATGATGAATAATAAAGAAAAATATATTAAAATGAAATATTATATACAATATTATAATACTTAGTATGTTCATAATAAAAGTTTAGAAAAATATTATATTTCATATATTTAATACAAAAATCCTAACTAAAAATTGAACAATGTGAAATCAGATGTAATAAATAATAATGTTATATTCTTCTTTATTCTTTAGACTAAAAATTATGATGAATTATCAAAAAAATTAAAATAAAATGATATATGATATAGAATGCTATAATTCCATCATAAACATTTAGGAAAATATTGTATTTCATATAATTAATACAAAACTCCTAACTAAAAATTGAACAATATGAAATCTGATGTAATAAATAATATTCTTATATTCTTTTTTTAATTTTTAGACTAAAAATTATGATGAATTATTGAGAAAATTAAAATTAAGTGTAATATTGAAGTGTATTATTTAATCTATTTATGTTTATATAAATGAAGTGTATTATTGATTAATGTTTCTTTATGCATGTATTTTCTTACTAAATATTTTTTAGTATAACGATAATTTCGATATACCGTGAAATTTCGGTATGATACAGACCGAAATATTGATCCAATAAGGTATACCGAACTAAGGTACGGTAAGGTATACTGAAATAAAGATATGGTAAAGGTATGCAATATGTGTCATACCGAACTTAAGGTATATCGAACTAAGGTATACCGGAGGTAAAGGTACAGCAACGGTATGATTTTTGTCATACCGTAAGTTAAGGTAAGGTATAAGGTATGACAAAAAAAAGTAAGGTATGCCGTACCTTGACACCCCTACGTTCGTGTTTGGACATATGCACGAATACGGAGCAACCAAAAACGCGAGGCTGGAGGGTAAGGGCAGGCGGTATTGTAGCTAGGGTGGATAATCTGTGGAGAGGAGTCTAGAGCTGAAGGGTTTTGGTGGGAAGACAATTCAGGAGGTAAACTGAGGTGGCAACGGCTTCAGGCCAAAAAAAGGTGGGTACATTAGATTCAAGCATCATGGCACGCGTCATCTCTAGAAGAATGCGATTCTTCCGTTCAGCGACACCACTTTGTTCTGGGGTATACGGGCAAGTGGTTTGGTGGATGATCCCTTTTTGTTGACACAGAGTTTTCATAGAGTTATTTACAAATTCCCCCCCATTATCAGAACGGGGAATCTGAATTTTTTTCTGAAATTGAGTTTCAATCATAGCATAGAAATGGGTAAATTTGTCAAAAACTTGAGATTTTTGTTGCAAAAAATATATCCATGTCATCCTAGTGCAATCATCTATAAAGAGTAAAAAATATTTAAACCCATGACCGCCCACAACAGGGAAAGGACCCCAAACATCAGAGTGCACCAAAGAAAAAATAGAGTCCATTCGAGTATGAGTGGGTTTAAAAGATTGTCTATGGCTTTTAGCCAAAACACAAATATCACAAGGTAATTTCTCAGTTTTGACAAATTTAGGAAATAAAAGCTTAAGATACTTTGTGGAAGGATGTCCCAACCGTCGATGCCAAAGCCAGATTTCCCGATCTGCAGTTCCATGAGCGAGCATCACCCTGCCTTGTTGAGCAATTTCATCCACATAGTAGAGCCCGTTTCGCTCAGTGCCACGCCCAATAATCTCCCCCGTCCTGATATCCTGCAGGAAACAAAAATGTGGGTGCATCAGCATGGTGCAATTAAGCTCCTTAGTCACATGGCTAATAGACATGAGTTTGTGAGATAGAGATGGAACATATAGACAGTTTTGAAGCCGTAATGTAGGAGAAATCTCTACTGTCCCAGCTCCCTCTACACGGGTCAAGGCACCACTAGCAGTTTGGACATGTGTCCTTAAAGGATTGGAAAATTCCAATATATCATTTTTATCAAACGTCATAGTATCAGTGGCCCCACAATCAAAAATTCACCCCCTATTTTTATTCGTTTTCCCATAATCAATTTAACATGCGGTTGAAATAGTCTTTATGGGATCAAATGGAATATAAGTGGAAGAATTGGACTTAGTGGGCAAAACATAGGGTTGAATCTTAAATTCAGCATATAAGGAGGGACTTGAGAATAAATTCTGGAATTGGGAAGGGTTTAGTGGTAAACCACCAAACCCTATACCTGTAGTCGACCCTTCTTCTCTATCTGTCGCCGCCGCTTGTGCTAGAGCATCCATCTGCGGACTGCTCACGGCGATGGCTGCTCCGGCCACGTCGTCCCCATCGACTCCGATAGCCGATTTCCCCTTCGCCTGTGGTACTTTATGATTGTCTTCCCACCAATCGGGATAATTGACAAGTTGGAAGCAAGTCTCCTTAGTGTGTTTCTGCATCCCACAATGCGTATAGTGGAGTTTTGATTTGTTTATCTTTCCTCGCAATGAAGAGTTACCTGAGCAAGGTTGTCCCTTCTGTGCCGGCTGCCGGTTTCCCTCTGGGCGTCGAGCTCCGAATCCAGATCCAATTCCCGATGATGTGGTACTTGAGTCCGTAGAGTGAGTTACCGGCTATAGAATATGCAACCTGTCAGCCTCCCGTCGCACCTTTGAGAAGGCGGACTCGGCTGAGGGAACGGGAGTTTCTTTAAGGATGTCGCGCCGGATTCCATCATATTTTGGATCTAAGCCCGAGAGAAACTGGTAGAGGCGTCGATTGGCAATGATTTTTCGGTATCTGTTAATACCCTCCTCGCAGCAGCCAAGAGGATTTGGGTCTCTTCTGTCGATGTTAATCCACACAGTTTGTAATTCATTCTAATAATCTTCCAATGTAAGTTGTCCTTGGCATATTTCATTAGCTTTGACCTCCAGATCATACAGTTGGAACGGATCGGCTCCACTTCCGTAAGTGATGGCAAGGCTGTCCCATACAGCCTTGGCGGTTTGATGTTGAGCAAAACTGGTGACAAGTTTTCCTTCCATATTCTGTAGTAGCCATGAAAATACCAAGAGATCGGCTTCCTCCCATTGATAATACAGTGGGTCTGTTTCTGCAGGTTATGGTGGTTGTCCAGTGATGTGTCTGGATTTACCTCTACTTCCAATCGCTACCCTCATGAGTCGAGCCCATAATGGGTAGTTGTTACCATCGAGTTTGAATCCGAGTGCAATATTCTCGGAGTTGCGCACCAAATTTGCAATCTAAAGATTCATGGTATTCTGTGTGTTTGAGTTTGAAGTGTTTGCTAGGTTTGGAGTAGTTGTTGGGTTTGGATTTGTTGGTTGTAACTCTGACATCTTGTATTCTGTTTTTGCTGTAGGGCTTGTGCACAGATCTCGGTTTGATCAAGGTCACACAGAACCGAGAATGGTATAGGAACGATGATGATCTAATGCTGAGTTCCTTGGATCATGGTCTGCTCTGATACCATGTTAAAACATGGTTCAGTCATGATTATGAAGTTTTATGGTTTTAAGATTGTAAGAGAGAAAAGATCGATAGGCTAGAAATTAATTTT
This sequence comes from Perilla frutescens, assembly GCA_026008535.1. Lineage (NCBI taxonomy): Eukaryota > Viridiplantae > Streptophyta > Magnoliopsida > Lamiales > Lamiaceae > Perilla > Perilla frutescens. Next base: position 42,211,742 of record BRKX01000010.1, on the reverse strand, counting down.
CTATTTTTCTGTATATCATATTCTTGTACAGACCCTTGCTTAAATGCTACAAGATTAAACATACAAGGAAATAAATCAAATACATATTTAACAGATCTTATGCGATGTTAGATCATTAATTCTTGCTAATTTGATCTTCTTTCCTTTCCAACAATACATTCTACAAAACAATTTTAAATCACTTAAGTATGCACACAATTAAGGTTTCAGAGTTGGAGTAACTAAACAATTGCAGCATATTGTTATTTTTTTTTTCATTTTGTCTTTTTATTTTCTAAGTTAGTTTATGCTCATTACTAATTTAAAAGTTTTTAAAAAAAAAAAACTAACGAATTATGCACATCTACTCCATGGTTAGTGGTTAAGAGTGTTATATCAATATCATTTTTTTTTTTGTTTGAAGAATGATTTTAACATACGTTATTTTATCTCATTTAAATATTGCGGTTTTTCGAGTTAACCCACCAGATGATCTATTTGGATGTCATTTATTACATGCTCATGTAATTGATAATTTTATGTGTGATGTTAATTCTCCCGTGTTAAATTAACATGCAAGTTAAATTTTGAATCTATCAATGTGGAATATAGTTACATTTGAAATAACACGTACATACGTTGTCGGGTTGATCACGAAATTAAAGGTATAATCTCGTTGTTGATGGAGAACACATGGATGACGGTTCTCTTTTCCTTAGTGTTCAAAATCTCACAACTCCAATATTCTACATTCTGTTGTGTTTTCGGACCTCGTGTAGATACAGGATTGGCTGCAGACTACTATACGGTTGTGGAAACCCTAGGGATCAAGAGAGCATAAGGAGGGACTGTATTTTTCTTGTTAAATTTCCGTGGCCCCCATTAATTATATAAGGGTGGGCACGAAAATTAAGATTTCAAACTCTAATTGGTTTGCGCCTCCAACTTTTGTTTCATCCTCAGTCCACTTAGGTCATATTAGGCTACAACAGGGATCTAGAAAAATATTAAATTGGTCTACTAATTTATTTAATTTCTAATATCCATAACTAGGATATAAATAAATTAAATATTATTTTTATTCCACTAAAGAAATAATATTGACTTACCAATTTAATACACATTTACGAATATGCTTTTTCATTTAATTCAGCCATTCATCATGTTTAAGATATAATATTCATTAATAAATTATTATGATTTTGACAGCTATAATTAATTAATATCTTATTCCGATAGTAATACAGCATGATTTCCTTATCATGTAAGAATAAATTAATATTATGCATATAGGGCTTCCCGTGATCTTTGTGTTTTCTCAAGGGTACATCATCAGTCTGGCGCACCAGGACATGGTTACCATATATAATGCATGATCCATCATATATGTAAATATCACTGCCCGAAATATCGAGATTGTTGATCCTATCAAAGATTTTCACCCATTGATAAATCAAATTAAAGCGGTCGACATAACATATAATGTCAGTAAATAATATATGGGTTAAGAACCTGAATTATGTGGATCTTTGTTCTCTCATTTAAGGTCAGAATAGAGAACATTATTCTATTGCGATCTTCCTTAATACACAAGTCGGTGTACTAGAATAATCCGTTAGTCAAGATAAACTAACAATCAAATTATTTTACGGTATACCGATGGTTGGTTCAAGACCATCTAAGCCATGAGCTTTTTAATACAAGACAAAGAAACGATGATATGATCTTTGCCGTGCGTTCACCCACACCATATCATCTACAATGCAAGTATATGGAACGTGCAATTAAATATAATAATTAAATACACACAGTCACTGCAATAATTATTCAATATATATCATCTCAATATTGTTTAATGTATACGAAGACATGTTTTCAGTATACAAAACCAACATTAAACTCATTTTGCATTCATATAACTTTGAAATAATTTAAAAAATTTAACATGCATACCTTGTTCACTGGATATAAAATCGTATGTACTAATAATTCTTGATAAGGGGAAAGCATTATCAAGATCTATGTTGGGAACTGAAATATATTTTTAAGTATAAAATTAAATAAATAAATTAAAAATATAAATATGATTATATTAAAAATAAATAATTTTATCATTACAATTGCGTACCTTAATCGTATATCTATATAAGATTTGAATTAATTAAGGTAAACATATTTACTCATGCAATTATGATCAAATTTAACTCAAATCTTATGCAATCCTAATCAACTTAGTTTTAGAAAAGACTTATTTATAGAACAAATATGATCTCTAAGATTAAAAATAATTATCTCGGAAAAGTAATATTAATGATAAAATATTAAGTACATATGTTGATGTAATATGTTTGGCCCTTTTAAACTAAAGAAATAATTTTGTTATTATTTTGAGATAATTTTATATAATAGAGTTCAATTATACAAAAACTATTGAAGTAAATATAATATATTATATTTACAAAATAAATATTTATAAATAATTTTATATAGATATATTATATTACTTTTTTACCCTTAAATTAAGTGTAAATTATGGATATAATAGGCAAATCATATTTTGTAAGAAATTATCCACACTTTTTATATAGGTATAGATTATGCGTATTGTTTCATACTATTACGGACAAAAGAAATTTTCTTTGAATATAAATATGCAATATGAATCTTAAATGAAAGAGTAAAAAGAATTTTAATTTGATATATGATCGAATTAAAAAAGACAAGCTATAACTATTTAAAGTGTATACAAATTTTGTGTAAATATGATAACGTCAACATTTTAATTAAGAAAATCTTTGACAAAAAGAACCCCGTGTTTTTTTTTTAAGTTCCTCATATTTAATTTACAAGTATATCACCGTTTATTTTGCATTGAATATTGACCATTGAGATCAAAATATTATGTGGTTGTGATTGGTTTTTAGGCACATGATGAAAGGTTATATTGGGATATCAAACTATTTGGTTGGGGCCAATTCGAGTTTGATTATCTTTGAACTGGAACTTCTTTGTTCTAATCTTGACAATTCGATTTTCGGGTTAGCCTGGTAAGTTTATGGAAATCTTTATTATATATAAATTTGTCTATTGTTGTTGCCTAAACTCCTAATTTCAATAAATTAACATTAAATATAACATAACTTATCACTAATTAATTGAAAAAAATCATTTAAGTTTCAACGGTTATATTTTTAGTGTTTAAACTAAACTATATCAAACGTGAAGTTTTCAATATTTAACCAAAATATAAAGATATTTAAAATTCGGGTTATTTGAGCTAACCAACTTAATTCAGCATATTCGGTCCGAATGAATCATTTCGGACTAAATTCTTTTAGAGCTAAAATTTTTTGGTCCCGTCTCTCTTCTAAAAAAAAACACATTGTATTGTTGAAATTATGCATCAAACTTTCCTATGATTTTTAAATTGTACCAAACCCCTTGTGCTTTTAAAAAATATGTATGCACAACTTCTCATATTTAAAATTTTCGACCAAAATACTATTATTTACTTAGCTTTTAACACTTAAATTTGGCTTGCTATAAAGAATGAATGTGGGGACATATGTTGTAGTATTATACAAAATCATCCTATGAAACAACCAAAATTTGTTGCTAGAGATAATATTTTAAGAACCTGATTTCATATACTTCTTTAGTTATATAAAGCTTATGGAAAGTGAGAAGCACAATCCCTACATAATTTTAGTAATGATATACTACCTCCGTTTCATAATGTTTGTTGTTTAAGGTTTTTTTTTAGTTTCAAAATGTTTGTTGTTTTATATAATTTGACATCCTCTCTCCCAATTTTAACCCTCTCAAATCCTACAAGATTTTTTTATTCTAACTTACCTATAATATATGAAGAGAGAAAAATATATGAAGAGAGAAAATATTGTTATTTTTTAGGAAAATATATATGAATTAGATTTTATGGCATATATAAGGGATGGGTATATTTGTCCATGAAATTAATTCTTAATTCCACATGAAAAAAAAATAAAATAACAAACATTATGAAACAGAGGTAGTATTTGACATAATGATGTATAGCATTATATTTTTAGTTTCTTTAATGTAAATGCATAAACATTATGGTAGAAGACTTGACTGACTACACTACACTCTTTCGGGTTTCGAATTGTCTAATTTGTGGAGGGTATTGAATTGATCTATCTTACATTATGGAACATTGGAAATTTCTGAATGTGATGATCAAAATCATTAATTTAATGTGTAGTCACATTTTGACCGATCAATCGATCAATCATTTCTCCCCTGCACCTAATAATTAAGTTCTACATCCTTCAATTCCCCAGTTTCCGTTTTCTAAAACAAGTTCCTCAAAAAAAAAAAGAAAAATTTTGAGATAGAATTATTATTGATTAATGGCGGAAGCAGTGGTCTCCGTAGCTCTGGAAACAGTGAGAGATCTGCTGTTAGAAGAAGGCAGATTCTTAGTTGGCGTTGGCGATGAAGTGAAGGAGCTACAAAAGCAGCTGAAAGAGATGAAGTGCCTCCTCGAAGATGCTGAGAGACGTCAGCACGAAAGCAAAAGCGTGCGCAATTGGATATCGGAGATTCGAAATCTGGCATACAGAGCTGAAGATGTCATCTTAGCATACGCCGTTCAAATTTCTTCCGATGGTCGGAGCCTTAAACGACTCCTCCGTAGATTTCCTCGTCTTTTAAACGGATGCTACTCACTCCACCAATTAGGCTCCCAGATTTCCGATATTAAGTCCGACCTTGCACGAGTCACCCAAAGCATGCAAGCCTACGGCATAAGGAAAATTATTGACGGAGGGGAAAGTTCAAGCAATTGGAGGAGGAAAACCTTCCCCAATTTTGAGCTTCACGACTGTTTTATCGGGATGGAGGATGATCTGAATCGCCTCGTTTCTCTGTTACTCGACGACGAACAGCATCGAGTTATTTCAGTATGGGGAATGGGCGGCATAGGCAAGACCACCATTGCCAAGAAGGTCTACAACCAAATGATTCAAGCAAAAAAATTTGAGTGCTTCGCTTGGGTTTGCATCACTCAGCAGTGCCAGATTCGATCAGCTTTGGAGGATGTTCTGCAGCAGCTGGACCCGCACAGAGGGGAGGTCGTTTCGAGTCTGAGCGATACACAGTTGATTCAGCAAACATGCGAGAAACAGAGATCTAAGCGATGCATGATTGTTCTGGATGATCTTTGGGAAACTTCTCATTGGGATGGATTGAAGCATGCCTTCCTCGTTCCAGATTTGAAGAGTAAAATCTTGGTTACCACGCGCAAACAGGAGGTCTCAGCGATTGGATTCTCGATGGAACTTGGGCTTCTAAATATGGATGATGCTTGGGAATTACTTAAGAAGAAAGCATTTCCTCACACCAATATTCCTGGTTAGTAGTTTTAAATATTGCTTAGTTAAATTAATCATTCTCATTTATTAATTAGCAATTATTTCCCCAATACAGAATTTGCATCCCAAGAGAAACTCCAAAGAATTGGGAAAGAAATGGTGCGGAAATGTGGCTGTTTGCCGCTGGCAATTTCTTTACTCGGCGGGGTTTTGAGTAAGAAAAAATCTATAGGCGAATGGGAGTTGGTGAATGAAAATATCAATGCATCTATATATGGAGGTGATGAAAAGGATAATCAGATTCATGGAGTGCTGAACTTGAGTTACGAAGATCTACCTTATTATTTGAAGTCGTGCTTTCTCTATCTGGGAAGACTAAGAGAAGATGAAACCATATATTCTGCGAATCTATATAGGATATGGATAGCACAAGGCATGATTTCACAAGAGAATATTAGAGGAAATGAGGAAACTTTAATGGAAACTGCTGAGCACTACTTGAGTGAGTTGGCTTCAAGGTGTATCGTCCAAGTTGAAGTAGAGGATGTTATACCCAGACAAAAGTTCAGGGCATGCAAGCTTCATGATGTAGTACGAGAGCTATGTTTGTCCAAGGGGAAAGATGAGGACTTTGGTGTTCAAATCTTGGACTATCAAGGTGGAAAATTTAGTACCTTACTGCAGCAAGCTTTGTCACGTACTAAAACACGGCATTTGGCTATCCATTTCAAAACAGAACTCGAACTGGAACGTGATGAGCTTGCACTCACTTCTGAAGAAGATACTAGCAAGCATCTTAGATCTCTTGAAATACACGGTGATATAATTGGGAAGACATTTGATCAGTTCCCTCCGCAAAGTATGCTTGATTTTCAGAAATTCAAAGTTCTCAAGAGTCTAGTTATCGTGAGATTTAAATTTGCAGAAAGAAAGTTACCAAGAGCAATCACTAATCTTGTTCACCTCAAATATTTGCGCTTACAAAAATGTGAACTTGATAGCCTGCCGTCCTCCATAAGCAATTTGGCCTACTTAGATACCCTGGATTTACTTCTTTCACGGAATGTTCGAGTTCCGGATGTTTTGAAGAAGATGTTCCGGTTAAAGCATTTGCTCCTTCCATCTTATGCCATGGAAACAGTTGGAAATTATCGATTGAAATTGGATGAGGGTGTAGATGAGTTGGAGAGTCTAATCGGGTTCGATAGTTCAGTGCATGAACTGAAATGTGTTGCTAGAATGAGGAATCTCCAACGTTTCACAGCATTAATATGCGACAATGAAAGCTTGTCAAATATCATCAATGCTATTGCTACAAACTGGAACAAGTTATCATATTGTACAGTTTCAATCAAACAGGGTTGCCAATTAACAGCAAGTGAAGAAGGGGTGATGAAGTTGAAGCAAGCATTCTCATGTCCCAATCTCTATCACTTGCGAATTTTTGTTGAGTTGGGGAAGCTACTGGAGGAGTGCATGAGTGAAATCATTAGCTCAAGACTTGTGAAACTGTACATGCTAGACTGCAAGATTGAGGATGATCCAATGGAGATATTGGGGAAGCTTCCCTGCTTGAGAGAACTGTATTTGGACTCGGGATCATTTGTCGGGGAGGAGATGACGTGCCATGCATCGAGCTTTCCTTGCCTCAAGAAACTTATCTTAAATCGTTTGAGAAACTTGAGGGAGTGGAGAGTGGAGCAAGGAGGCATGCCCCTGCTCTCTGAAATACGTATCCATCGTTGTCCGGGTTTGAAGATGGTCCCAAATGGATTGAGTTGCGTTTTAAGTCTTCAAAAATTGGTGATTTCAGGAATGCCAGAATTGGGGGAAAGGGTGTTGGCATCAGGTGATGATTTCCACAAAGTCAGCCATGTCCCTTCAATTATCATCTACTAGTCTCCACTCTGGTAATGCTATATTGATCTACTCTCAACATTTTCGATTCTTTTACATGATTTATAATTCTGTATAACATTATTAGAGATCTTGATATTGATAAATAACAAACATAGATGTCTCAATAGTTTGTATCATTTGTTGATTTACAGGCTGAGCATTCCTGTTGCGGAGAGGAACAATATATCATTAGCTCGTGCTGCTCCAAGCAAATAATATTTACCTGTTTTAATAAAGTGGATAGGCTTGTCCTCAGTATTATGATGAGTACTGGAAATTCATTGAGGATTTGAGTTTTGAGAATTAAGATTTTGAATTAGTTTGTAAGATTTTTGAGCATTATAATATATATGTATTGTGTTGGATTTCTAGATTACTTGAATATTTGAGTTTGTTTTAGTGGATCAATCAAAACATCTTCTTGAGTACGTTTTAGTGAATTGATCGAGTCATTAACTTTTATGAAACTTTATAACAAAATTTGTTGCAGTCAAGAAAATGGAGGATGATCCCATGGGGGAATGATATCAATGAAGAAATGCATGGAAGGAGTACAATAAAATGAATTGAGCAACTTAAATCACGATTCAAGCTCGTTACAAAATAGCCAAAAAAAAAAAGCCGAATTGGGGCCTTAATTTCAACCTTAAACTTAGTTATGAACCAAATTGAACAAGCTAGGCCCGCTTAAATTGCAAAACAACTCATTAACAAACCAAGCTCGAGCTTCATTATAAAATCTTGGATCGAGCTCTATAGCCTCATCGAAAGTTAAGCGAGCCAAACTAAAATTTATTTATGTTGGGATGGGCTCGACTAAGGTGTAGGGAGAAGAACATGAAGAGGCAAGTGAATGAAAATTACTAGTGTATAATGTATTGTGGAACCACTCGACTTCCACCTTATAAGCAATAATAGCAGGCATTCGAGGTGCATGCAGAGGATTCCTAACATATACAGAGAAATACAAGCAATAAACAACCTCAAACTGCAACACCATGCACACCAAATTCTCAAACATGATATATCATGCCTACTTCTATAAGGCTAATGTGAGGAATGTGAAGCGCAACTGAAGGACCCCTGCAGTTCTTCCGCAGAAACGAGTAACCAAAATCCACCACTAGTTTCTTCAAAAATGACGACGACCGCCTCGCCTTCACGTACGAGTGCCCCATTATGTACGCAACACCCGCTTCTTTTGCCTCTATCAAGTCTGAGAGCTCTTCCCTTACTGCCGGATCTATGCCTGGACTCTCAGGTAGTTGAAACCGCACGTGTCGCCTCCTCATCTGCGGATTCTCCTCATCGTAAGCTGACCTTAAGCTCTGCAAAGTTAAAGATTTGCTGCTTTGTATGGAATCGCCACCATCAAATTCCTCATTAGATACAATCAGAGTCGAGGAGCCAGAATTCTGGGAGCTTATGACTGCCATCCTCCCATCGTAAGAGACAGAGTCGGGGGTTGCAAACTGAGGCTCTACAGCTTCCATTTGAATAAATTCTGCTATACTCTGAATCAGCAGGTTCTCAAAGTTGCCATCATCCCCCTGCAAGTCCTTGTACCCGTATCTCACGATGCATCGATACATCCGATACGGTCTTGGACAGATACGGCCGATAAGAAACCGCTCCTCGGGTGCCACATAAGGCACCGGAACAGATTTTACACAAACAAATACCAAAACATTATGAAAAGCAGGGAGATTCGTCACAAAGTGAGAAAAGATTGCTGGCACTCCCGTTGCCAGCTCCGAGTATATGAGGCCTATTCCTGGCACACGAACAATACCAAGGCTAGGGCCAAGGCCGAGGATCCATTTCAAGGGGACCTTGTTGTGTAAATCAAAGTTGTACTTCTTGCGAGTTCCATAGTGCCAGACAAACATGACAAACATAAAGAAGAGTGACAGTACAAGGGAGACCCACCCGCCTTGAGGAACTTTTGTCGCCGCTGCTAACAGGAATCCACCTTCAATGATCCAAAAGAAAATGAGAAACGCACCGGCAACTACTACACTCCTTTGCCAGACAAAGATCATGACGAGTGCCATCAGAAAAGTCGTAATAAACATCACCGACATCACCGCTAGGCCTGGCAAACAGAAATTAAGTATGTGATCAACAACACCGATAAGAACAATTTGATCTATTGAGCTACAGAATCCAAAAGGTTACATTAGTGGGATCGTAAATAAAAAAGGAAGGCAAAGAACATGAAAAAGATATATCATCCTGCATGTCTCGTTTGTGATTAAATACATTGGGCCATTCAATTTCAAAATACAGAAGTTCTCCAATCCCATTACTGCATTACAAAGCATCCCCACACGGCGAAGAAAAGCACTGAAAAAAGCCACAGTTTCTCTATTTCCAGTTCCTGCAACTATAAAAGACAGTCTTGCTTCTTTCAGCAATATTTTATATTTCAATTTTACATTTTTGTGCCATAGTTTATGAGTATATTATGTAGATCTGAAGATAAACATATGTTCGGGAGAACACGTTATAGTGTTCCCTCCATGACAGGCAGTGAGAGGACGCGTAACATAGACTTTTTTACATTCATTGGCTTACCATAAGCATTTCCAATATTAGTCGTGTCTCGGAAACCAATGGCCACAGCAAGAGTAAGAATCATGAGGATCCAGTTAATTTCTGGTATGTATATTTGCCCCTCGATTTGTTTTGAGGTGTGAACAACCTTCACGCGAGGAAAGCAACCCAGTGCGTGACATTGCTTAATAATAGAGAATGTTGCTGAAATTATAGCCTGACTAGCAACAACAGCGGCAAGAGTGGCAATAACAAGGAAAGGCCAAAATAAATTTTCTGCAGGACAAACCAATACTTAAAAAAACAAGAGCAGGCAAAATAAAAATATAAGTATCATGTAGTTTCGTGCAAACTAACCGGGAATTGAATCATAGAAGCCATTTGGAATGGAACTTATATTCTTTGACAGAAAAGCAGCTTGGCCCATATATTGGACTACTAAGCAAGGGTACACAAGAACTATAAATGCCATCTGCAGATACAAATATGCCCAAATTAGAAAGAACTTCACTGGTGATTAATAAGAAAGAGGTTACACAGAACTATGACTAATAAAACTAGACAAAACAGCATTATACATTCTCTACGCACATTTTTCATATCATTAATTGATTAAGGGGTATGCCTACCATTCTTTCTTTCATTATCAAACAAATTAGGCATTTCTTTACAGCCTTTCAAATGTGCAAGAGTTCAGAATTCAAGGCCTAGGAGTAAAAAGGCAACACCAATAAGGCTATCCTCAAACTACAGGCATAGAACTTGTACTAACCCACAATAATATATGGGCTCGTAATTTTACCATGCCCATTTCAAAGTGTCTATCGAATTCTTAGAAAGAGAAGAAAATTATCAGCTGCAACCAAGAAAAAGTGGGTTACCCTTATTGAGTTTGCAGAGAAATGGCCAAGATCTGCAAACATTGCTTCAGTACCTGGTTACACAAAAAAGATAATCACTAAATTAAGAAAATCAACCAATCTATCATACTGAATAAGAACACAGGTGATAAGAATGGCAACATAACTCAAGAAGGACTGACAAGTAAAGGCTATTACCTGTTATGGACAGGAGAACCCCTCCAAGTGAAAGCCATCCATCTTTACCAGTTTGAGCAAAGAATTTAATAATATAATGCGGAGAAAGAGCAAACACCACTTTTGGGTTCCACCTTATGGTATTATACAGCCCAAGAGCAAAAATTGATACTAACCAGATGACAACTACCGGAGCAAACAAGAAGCCAACCTTATGTGTGCCACTGTGCTGCAAAGCAAATAGTCCAACCAATATGACGCAACAGATTAATCGCACCCCACCTAGGGATAGCAGATCGTGCCCTGATCAGGACCAGAATAATAACGAAGATAATAGATATAATCATATAATAATTACCCAGACATTTATTTCAGAAAAATCTAGTCTAACTTACAGTAGACAAGATATACATAACTAGACATACCTTCGGGCAACCTTTTGTGAGCAGCTTGAAGCCCTGATACTGCTGATAGTACTGCAAATAAAAACAAGATACTTACTAATTCCAGTTGAAATATCTTATGAAAAGCTAAGGGTAATAGTCATTATAATTACTAATGGAGCTAACGTAAATATATCTTTACTCAACCATACCTGACATGGCAGGAGTAACTACACCGTCACCTATTACCATGCCAGCCCCCAATAAGACTACAAGCAACAAAGCAGTACGTAAATGTTTGCGCTTCTCTATAGATCTCTTCAACACTAAAGCGGGTGAAGACTGCGCCGAGGGACCATATTTGTATGCCGAAAGCTCCTCATCAGCTGCTTGTTGATTAGGAAGAAGACTGAACTTTCCATGTCTACAAAGCAGGGAGTACAGAGCAAATGTCCCACCTGAGGTGATTAAATAGGTTCTCAAGACTGATAAAAAAGTTCAACTAAAGTTCTTAATATTAGTGATTCAGCATACCTTCACCGTTATCATCAGCACTCAGAATAATAATGACATATTTGAGCAAAGGAATCAGAGTTAAGGTCCAAAAGATTAATGAAAAAGCCCCAAATATTGTCTCAGGATTCTGATGATGCTGTAACATCCCAACAAATATACTTCTGTAAACATAGAGTGGTGAAGTGCTCAGATCTCCATATACTACCCCAAAGCTCTGATATGCTAGTACTAGAGAGATCGGAATACACTGCAAAATAGAAAAACATCAGTTCGTCACCACAGTCATTTTAATTATTCCTTATGTCTTATTGGCATAAAAAAATATTATTTGTGCTGATTCTCTCATATTAGAAACACATTGACCACATAGAATGAAGGATAAACTAGAGGCTCAATCATTAATGCCTGGACTTATCAGTTAGGTTACATAAAAGAGGAAAACCATTAGAACATAATCCTAATCAATAACATGCCCAGGAAACTATCAATACACGGAAGAGCAAAAGGAAATAGGGAAACTATTAACTTAGCATTGCTTATACAACATCACTGCCTTCGTTTCTAACAGAGTTTAGAAGTCAATGGCACTGAAAGTCTGTTCACTTCACCACAATGTAGAGAATATGGATTTTTTTTTCTTTTGAAACAGCGACAGTCAGAATTTTAGCTATTTTATCTTACAAAACTGATATCAACTTGAAACAGTGTTGTAGATGCAATAATAATACTATCCGAGTTCCCTTTCAGCACCTCCATTGACATGTAATAATGATGTTTCATCCAAATACACAAGTAAATTGTAATATGTACCTTCCATGGTAACTCCCTCTTGTTCCTACCCATCCGGGAATTTCCATTCCGGCCATCTTGTCCATGCAGATGGCTTGGTCCATGACCCTCATCCGCTGCCATTCGTGGTGGCAAGTCATTGTTGTCTTCCTCAGGTTGAATATCTATTCGGCTCATTTACTTGCCTGTCAGGATAAAGAAATGGTATTTTCTTAGACCACCCAAAGCAAAGTTCACGTCTAATGCTTCCAGTCCAACATCCGCATCCTCAATGGAATAAAATATGCATTCAATATACATAGCAAAAGCTCACTTCGAAGCCATGAACATTCATCAACTAAAAATGTAGTCTTTATAATAAATACCTTCAACTCAACACTGTACCGTATATAAAACAAAGATTCAACTTAAAGACGATCAAATTCCCAAATATCAACAAAATTCAAATCTTAAGAACCCAAATCCGAAAACGAAAAACAAAACCCGTCTGAAATTTGTGCACACTGGCTTACCTGAAAATCAACCCTTCCAAGAAATTGAATCAAATCCGATTCTCTGCGGATGAACTGAAATCAGTGGATCGAGAGAGCATATCCAAACACGTATACGTCCACATACGTCTGCAATCCGTGTAGAATCAATTAAATGAAATCAAACAAAAACAGTATTGAAGCAATAACTGGAAATTGAAAACTCACGGAAAAAAGATAACCCAGATGCGGAAAACGCGAACTTTTTATTTCACATGCGGTGGGGATGGATGGGACCAACTTGAGATCTACAGAAAAAAGAGGGGAAATAAAACAGGAAAATTTTTATTTAGAAAAAAAAACACACACACACACACAGTTCAATACACAGACAGATACAATAATAATGCAACAATAAAACGAAAAGCTTTGTAGGCATTACCAGTCGCTATTTATGGGTCTTTTATGATTTATTATGCGACAACTTAATTAAAAAAATTATCAATAACAGCAATAATTTATTTATTTAGGGAATAATAAATTTAATTTTGTTGGGTTGAAAGTTTGTGCAATGTCCTAATCATCACCACGGACAAACGTGATTTCTTGATTGGTTTATCTTTTCGCATGAATCTTTAAACTTTTTGTTGGAAAAAGTCTTTAATTTTTATTGATGTAATAAGAATTCTAGACACAAAAAATAATTTGGGATCAAGTTTTTTAATTAACAATGCTCGAGTGTTTTTTTTTTTAGGGAATATACTCGAGTTAGTCTACGAGAGTCTAGTTAGTTTTTTTTTATATGTAATTTTAATTTAATTAATAGTTCGTAATTTACATGTGTATAGTAATGATAATGCTATTAAACATTATATATAATCAATAATTCTATGTACGATACTACGGAAAACTAAAAAAAATATTTAGTTTAAAATAATATTCCTGATAACATTAATTTTTTCCACTAGAAGCCTAATTCTTTTTTTTTTAACACACCCGACATGGGGTATTGAGGAGATTCGAACCGGTGACCTTTGGTCTCCAAGCAATCTCACTCCACTACTAGGTCATTCCCACCGGGATGAAACCTAATTCAACTTGACTATTTGTACTTAGTACTTGTTGGAAAGTTAGGCCCATTTGTGGGTTTTATTAATTGTCCAGCAGAGGCCCATGCTGCCCAAGCCCAACTCAGAAAGCCCACTCCCTGTTGCCTTATCCACCGACCTATATATATCCCAGCTGCAGTTTCTAAACACACAATCCTCATTTCTACTGTGTGTGTTTACGGCTAGGGTTCAGTGAGAGAGAAAGCAGTTATCCTTGATCTTCTTCCTTCTCCCTCTTCCTCCTACTATGTGAGATAGAGCACCTTGCTCTTAGTGAGTGAGTGCAAGCGTGGTGGTGCAACTGAGGTTGCTCTGTTGGCGGCGGGGCTCTTTCTGTCAGATCACTTTGTGTGATTCACTGAAGTCTGAGGGTTTTTCATCTTGTTGTCGGTTCCTGAGCCGTCAGTCCCTTCGATTTATAGAATAGGAGATTTTCTTATGTTATTTCTATTCTTGTATAAATCTAGTTTGTAGTTAGGGTTTCTCTGTGTAATCTTCGATTGTTGGTGATACTTAACCTTAACAGTGGTATCAGTAAACGTTTTGGTGGTTTCTCGCCTTGCGTTGTTGATTACTCCGGTGGATCCCGTCTTCTCCTCTACAGACGATTATGGTAAGTCGGTGTACCCTCTCCTAGGGCACTGCTTTGGTAAAGCGGCTGGATCCTCTTGCATTTTAAATTTTCTAGTGGCATGAAGGCCTATAGGCTTGGTTCTGGAACGTGTTTATTTTTTGTGCGTTTGAGAATGCTCCGATCTTTTGGCTTCTTGATTCTTGTGCTTCTGCTGTTGTGTTCTTGTGCTCTTTCGGCTTCTTTTGTTCCTTCTTTGTGATTATTGCCTTCTGGTTCTTCTGCCGCGGATCTGTGTGATCCTGTGCTCGAGCTTGTATAAGCTCAAGGAAATTTGTAATTTCCTCAGAGATTGGGCTATCTCTGGTCCAAAGGACTGGTAGTGAACCCCTGCACAGTCGATAAATTGACTCGTGAACTGGGCTAGCCTACCCTCCGTTACTTGGACAGTTTCGGTTGTGTTCTTTCTTTCATGCTTCTCTCATTCTCTTTTCTGCAGTGCCCTTGTGTCTCCTATTCTTAGGTGGTTGTGGTTTCATCAGTTGTGTGTACTTTGGTAATTTTTTCCCTTTTGTGGTTTAAAATGGCTGTGAATGCTTATGGTATGGTGCTTTTTAATGGGAAAAATGATTTTAATATCTGAAAACAGAAAATTAAATGTGTCTTGATACAACAACAAATTGTTAAAGCTATTACTGAGTCTTATGATGAAACTGACACTCCTGCTAAGCAACATAAGATGAATAAACTTGCTTGCTCCACAATTATGCTTAATCTCAGTGATTCTGTCATGCGCAAAGTAGGGGAATTGACTTCTGCTAAAAAACTATGGGATAAACTGGAAGAAACATATACTGAAACATCTTTTGCAAATCGCATGTATCTCCTGGAAAAATTGTTTAAATTCAAGCTTGATTTGTCCAAAGATATTGATGACAATATTGATATGTTTTCAAAACTAGTTCAGGACATTAAGCTGTCTGGGGATAAAACAATTGATCACTATACTAACATTGTTCTCCTGAATGCTATCCCAGACACATATTTTGATGTGAAATCTGCCATAAAATATGGCAGAGACAATGCTTCTCTTGATGTTATAATTAGTTCTCTTAAATCTAAAGAGCTAGAGTTGCTGGAAACAGGAGGGAGTGGTAGTTCTAGTGATCCTAAGGCTATACATGCTAGGGGAAGGGAAAACAGAGATCTTCCTCTAAAAGTTCTGGTAAAAAGAAAAAAGGAAAATCTAGGTCTAAATCAAAGCAAAAATATGGTAGGAAGTGTTATAATTGTGGAGATCCTGATCACTATATTAAAAACTGTCCTAAGCCAAAGAAATCTAAGAAAGAAAAGGCTGAACATGCTAATTTGGCTTCTGGTGATAATATGGGTGATTGTTGCATGGTTATAAATGCTCATACTGCTTCTGATGATGACATGAATAGTGTTGTGCATGATTCTGAATGGTTAATTGATTCTGGGTGCACCTTTCATATTTCCCCATTTAATAAGCTTTTCTCATGTTTTAAAGAAATTTCAAATGGCTTTATGTCCATAGCTAATGAGAAAAAGTGTAAAGTTGAAGGAATTAGTGATATTTGCCTAAAATTTGATTTTGGTTCTGTGCACACCCTGAAAAATGTTAGATATGTCCCAGATCTATGCTAGAATTTGATTTCTTGTGCTGTATTGGAATCTGAAGGGGTTGAGGGTAAATGGGGGAATGGGATGATGAAAATCATGAAAGGTTCCCTGGTTATCTTTAAAGCTTTGAAAAAGAATAACCTGTACATTTGTAATGCTCAACTTGCTTCTATTTCTTGCTCTGTGCATGCTGTAACTGTTGACAAGACTGTTTTATGGCATAATAGATTGGGTCATATGACTAATAAGGGTCTGGATATCATGAAAAGACACGGGTACTTTGGTAATGATTCAGTGCATGAATTGCCTTTTTGTGATGCATGTGTTTTGGGTAAACAACATAAAATCCAATTTTCTGTCAACCCCTCCCCTCACATGTCTAAAAGCACTTCCATCCTTGAATATCTTCATGCTGATGTGTAGGGACCTGCTACTGAAGCCACTCATGGTGGCAATAGGTTTTTCTTGTCTATTGTTGATGATTTTTCTAGGAAGGTTTGGGTGTTTCTCATGAAGCATAAATCTAAAGTCTTTGATAAGTTCAAATCCTGGAAATTATTAATTGAAAACCGGACTGGTGTGAAAATTAAGACCTTAAGAACAGATAATGGTCTGGAATTTTGTAATACTCAACTTGATGCTCTATGTGAACAATCTAGTATTTCTAGGCATAAGTCTGTTCCTTATACTGTTGGTTTTGTATACTAAAAGACTTGTCTTTTGTATACTTTATTGATAATGGTTTTATGATGATATAGAATGAATACTATTGCAGTCACAGTTTGCATTTAAATTGTTATATTTATAAGCATGTTCACTATACTTACATTGTGGATGATATGGTGTGGGTAAACACATGGTTAGATCATATCATCGGTTCCTTGTAATGTATTAAAAGGCTCACAGTTTAGATGGCACTGAACCTGTTATCGGTACGCCGTAGAATAATCTGATAGTTAGTTTGTCTTGACTAACTGATTATTCTAATACATGGTCAAGTGTATTGAGGAGGATCTACTTAGGATTCTATTCTCTATTCTGACCTTAAATGAGAGAATAAGAATCCACAGAGTTCGGGTTCTTAACCCCTATGTGTTGGCAGACATATACGTGTAGTGTTTGCAGCTTTGATTTATCAAAGGGTGAGATTCTTTCATAAGGATCAATAATCTCGATATCTTGGGTTGTGACATTTACACTTATGATGGGTTGTGCAATATGTAGGGGCACCGTGTCCTGGTGCGCCAGTTTGATGGTGTCCCCTTGAGGAAATGCAAGTTCATGCTGAAACCCTGCAGGTGGAATTTATTCCGTGCATGAATAAAACTTGTGTGGTACTACTCAAGGATAAGATATTAATTAATTATAGCTGTCAGAAGCTTACATAATTAATTAATGGGCATTATATCTTAAACGCGGGGAATGGCTGGACTAAAGGAGAAAGCATATTCAGAAATATGTATTAAATTGGTAGGTCAGTATTATTTCTTTAATGGAATAAAAATAATACTTAATTTATTTAATAATATCCTAAGTTTATTGGATATTGGAAATTAAATAAATTAGCAGGCCAATTTAATATTCTTCTAGATCCCTATTGTAGCCCAATATGACTTTAATGGACTGGAGATAGAAAAAGGGATAGAGGCCCAAACCCAGTAGGGTTGGGACACTGAAATTTCGACCACCTCCCCTATAAATAGGGAGGTGGGGGACGAAATTTTTAGGTTAATAATCAGCTCCTCTTGTGTTCTCTTTATCTCCACAGATTCCATACCGATCTAGTAGTTTTCAGCCCACCCTGAAACTAGATTCAGTCCGGGAATACAACAGAAGATCAAGGAGTGGAATATTACTGTGGGGCGCCAATCATCATCATACACAACAACAAGATTAGACCTTTAATCTTGTCCTCCACCCGTCATTTAATTTGTAAGTCGTTTTTCGATTCTATGTTTCCGCTTTAGTAGAATCGTTTAAACCGGATTTGCATGTTAATTAAACTCGGTTAATTAAAACATATGAGATGCATGAATTTATGATCTACATGACATTAGGATTAATGAACATCCAATTAGATCCTGCGGTGGTTCAATTCGAAAAAACCCCAACAACTGGTATCAGAGCGGGTTTTGGCACTGTTCTAGATTTAATCCTAGGATATTTTCGAAATTCATGTATAAATTTGTAGATGAATTTTATGTCTTTAAAATTTTCAGATTTATTTGATCATGAATTTCATGTTTAATAGATTCAAATTCGGATGTAATTTTGATGTATATTGAAAATTCGAATTTGTGGAAATCTATGTAATTTTCGGCCATGGTATTATTAGATTTGGAATAGAATTTTGATGTATCAAAATTTCCAGATTTAATAAGGTGAGTGTTCGAAAATTTGAGCATCAAAATTTTCGAAAATTTGATGTCTCAAGTTCCCTAATTTTTGTGTTGAATTTTCGGCCACTATGAATTAGATTTGGATGGATTTTTTATCAAGATCAAAATTTCCAGATTTGTTTTGAGTGTGGTTCGAAAATTTGATGTATTAGATTTAGATTTGGTGATTTTTGATGTATATCAAAGATTGCCTAATTCTAATCTAGATAGGTTTGAAATTAAAATTTTAAATTTGGTAATTTTTGAAGTGGATCAAAATTTCCAGATTTTTAATCCTTGAAAATTTCAAAACCTAGCTATATTATTTGGAATAGTTTTTTGATTAATGTCAAAATTTCCAAATGTGAAATATAGTGGTAATTTTCGAATTTGTTAAATTAATTTGGAGAAAATTTTAATGAAAATTAAAATTCCAGATTTATTTAATGATGTTTTCGAAAATTATGGATGTTGGTGAAGATTTGATATTATTTGATGTATATCTTAATTTGCCTAATTTTAATCTAGATAGATTTGAAAATAGAATATTAAATTTGGAAGAATTTGAAGTGGATCAAATTTCCAAATTTATTATTTGGTAATTTTCGAAATTTATTGATTAAAATTTGGATAAGGTGATTTTGGATAAGGTGATTTTGGATATATACAAATAATTATCAAAATCCAATTGGATAAGATTTTAAATTTGGATAAGTTTTGGAAGATTTTGGATTGGAATCAAATCTCCAAACCTTATCCTTGAATATTTAGATTCTTATGGATAATATTTGGATTAGATTTTTTATTTATATCAATATATCCAATTATTATTTAATTAGGGTGGTTAGAAAATATTAAATAAATTTGGTGGATAATTATAAATAATTTCCAGATTTATTTTAAGATATATTTTCGAAATTTAACAAGATTTAAATTGGTGGATAATTATTTTAATTTCCAATTTTTATCTTGTGGATAATATCGAATTAATTAATTTTATTAATTGAAAAATTCGAATATTTTTTAATATGTCATGTTTGGATATCATATGTTATTTTATGTTAATCATGTAATTGTGATTGTTGGTTTTTGTAGACTGACTTGTTTGCAGGGTTACCGACTATCATGGCTCCTTAATTATGTGATGTATGTTTTAATTTATGTTGGATGTATGATGGGCCGTATGCCGGTTTAGCTACGTGATTTTAATCCATGAGAAAAGCCATGGATTAGGTCTAGGTTTTATTTTATGTTGTTTTAATGTAATAGAAATAAAACTGTTAGACCAAGTTATTGAGTTGTAATTTTATTCTAGATATATTAATTTTTTCCTCTAAGGAATAGATATTCTATATTGAATAAAGTTTGAAGATCAACTCAAAGAAAGAGAGTGGCACAGCTCAAGAAAGGAAGTATCACTGATTCACGTCCCGAAATCCTAATCGGCGAGGCGCAGTGATAAGGGCGGCGACCATGCCCGAGTTTCCGGAGCTGACTTTCCAGTTTTATCTCATTCAGCAACATGAGATATAAGCCATGATAGTTGGTTTTTATTATTATTGCTTATTATGTTGTTTGAAGCATGCAATGGTGTTTTATCATTTTATGTGATGTTTGCATGTTTTACAATGGGATAAAATGAAACCTCAATCTTAAATAACTAAGTGGGAGAGATTCATACCAAAGTATGTAGAAATCTCAAACGGTCTCCATTAATCTGGTTTAATTGAGATGTGATAGACATGCGAGTTGATAATAGGTCTTCCTCCATAACGGATGTGTTATATCACTGTTATCTCTAGAAATTAAACTTCTTTATCAAGATAGCTGTAGAACACTACTAGAATAAACTGACTCCTCTAACTGGAGCAGGGAGTTCGAAATAGTGGACTTGGTGCTAAGATGATGGTGTTCACACTTAGGTGTAATTTATTAATAAATGTCCACACTAACGTGGCTTATTAATTGGAAGGTTACACGCCCGTGGTTATTTCCGACTATTAATTTACTTGTCATAAGGAAATTTGACTGGAGGTAAATTAAAGGTGGTTTTACCTATTTAAGGATGAGTTTTATAAACGTCCACACTAACGTGGCTTATAAGAAACATTTTTAAAATGTCGGTGGATCACATATAATTTTTTGAGGTATACGATTATATGTGAGTATCCTAAAGTTTGTGATTGTACTGCATGTTTAGTTTTTAGTTATTCTATATCATCATGGCACTCTCCAACCTGTCCACTATTCTCAAAGAAAACAAGTTAATCGGTGAAAATTACAATGATTGGATTCGAAACCTTAATCTTGTTCTCACTGCGGAAGGACACAAGTTCGTACTTGAAGAAGTATGTCATCAGAAGCCAGATGAGGGTTCTGACGAAGCCCAAAAGGTTGTATATGATAAGTGGGTTAGGTCCAATGAGGTGGCGCGCTGTTACATTCTGGCATCTATGTTGAATGTGTTGCAACATCAGCATGAACCTATGAAAACCGCTTATGATATCATGTACAACCTTAGGCAGCTCTTCGGTCATCAGAACCGCTTGGCACGCCATTTGGCGATGAAGAAGCTAATGGATGCGAGAATGTCTGACTCCACACCTGTTAGGGATCACGTTCTCACGATGATGGGGTATCTGGCTGAGATCGAGACCTTGGGTGGAGAGCTGGATGGCGATTCTCAAATCGACATTGTTCTTCATAGCCTGTCCTCGAGGTTTGAGCAGTTCAGGCTGAACTTTAACATGATTAAAATGGATGTCAGCCTGACTGAACTGCTCATGGATCTTCAGGCGGCTGAGTTACTTCAAAAAGGAAATCCGGAGGCACACCTAGCTGAAAATAGGGCGTCTTCTTCCGGTACTAAAAGGAAGAAGAAGAACGCACCCAAGAAAGCTGCAGAGGGGGCGCCTAAGGTGAAGAAGTCTAAGACTAAGATTCCCCCCGAGGAATTTAAGTCAAAGACAAAGTGTTTCAAGTGCGGCCAGCCAGGTCACTGGAAGGCGGATTGTCCTAACAAGAAGAAGAAAAAGGGTACGTCTCAATCTCTCGTCATTGAAACATGTTTAGCTACTTGTTCTACTCAGTCATGGGTAGTAGATACTGGAGCTACTGATCATGTTTGCATGTCTTTACAGGGGTTCCTGGCAAAAAGACAGCTGAGTGATGGAGAGATTTCAGTCTACATGGGCAATGCTACGAAAGTGGCGGCAGTTGCAGTGGGAGACGTAACCTTATCTTTTAGTAGTGATAGGGTTTTAGTTTTAAAGGATTGTCTTTATGTGCCTGGTTTTAGGCGAAACTTGATTTCAGTTTCTAAACTTTTTATGGATGGATATTCTGTTTCTTTTGATAACAAGGTTGTTATCTTTAGTGATAAACGTTTTATCTGTTCTGGCACATTGGATGGGCATCTTTATTTACTTAATCCTATGCAAAACACTACGCAAATGCATTTACTGAATACATCGGTCATAAACCCTAACAAACGAAAAGAACCTTCGGAAATAAATCAAACCTATCTTTGGCATCTTAGGCTTGGCCATATTAACCTTAAACGGATACAAAGATTGGTAAATGATGGGTCCTTGTCTTCATTGGTCCTAGAATCATTCCCTTTGTGTGAATCCTGTTTGGAAGGTAAAATGACCAAGCGACCCTTTAAGGATAAAGGGAATTAGATCTGAAGAGGTACTAGATTTGATTCACTCTGACTTATGTGGCCCTATGTCAGTTCAGGCTCGAGGAGGGTACGAGTATTTCATCACGTTCATTGATGATTACTCAAGGTATGGATACATATACCTGTTACGCCGCAAGTCAGAATCCTTTAAGACTTTCAAAGAATTCAGAGCGGAAGTGGAAAAACGTACAGGTAAAAGTATCAAATCACTACGGTCTGATCGTGGTGGTGAGTACCTCTCGAATGAATTTAGGGACTACTTAGCAGAGAATGGGATTACATCCCAGTTGACTGCGCCAGGAATGCCACAACAGAACGGCGTGGCGGAGAGAAGGAACAAAACATTGTTAGAGATGGTTAGATCGATGATGAGCTATTCAGATCTGCCTATTTCGTTCTGGGGATATGCCCTGGAAACGGCAGCCTATATTCTAAATGTGGTTCCATCAAAATCAGTCCCATCTACGCCCACAGAACTTTGGACTGGACGAAAGCCCAGTCTTGGACATTTTCAGATTTGGGGTAGTCCAGCACATGTGCTGGATAAGGAAGCTGATAAGCTGGCACCACGTACGGATGTTAGACTGTTTGTTGGATATCCCAAAGGAACGAAAGGTGGTTTATTTTATAGTCCTAAGGATCAGAAGATTATTGTGAGTATCAATGCTCGATTCTTAGAGGAAGACTATGTAATAAATCACAAGCCAAGAAGTGAGATAGTACTCGAGGAACTTCGAGGGGAAAATTTGAATCTAACACCAACAATACAAGAAGATGAACCACAATTTACTGCACAACGTGTCACAGAAGTACAGGAACTGCCTCGTCGCAGTGGGAGGGTTGTACGCCAACCTGACAGATTCATTGGTTTGGGTGAATCTTCGGATTTCCCTGAAGGACTAAATGAATTGGATCCCAGGACCTACGACGAAGCAATCCAAGACAAAGATGCAGACTCTTGGAAAATTACAATGGAGTCTGAGATTGGATCTATGGATCACAATCAAGTCTGGGAGCTTGTAGAACCACAGGATGGGGTAAAACCCATTGGGTGTAAGTGGGTTTACAAACGCAAGAGAGGAGCTGACGGGAAGGTTGAAACCTTCAAGGCAAGATTGGTGGTGAAAGGGTATACTCAGAAAGAAGGGATCGATTATGAGGAAACCTTTTCACCGGTAGCCATGCTTAAGTCAATCCGGATTCTCTTGTCTATTGCCGCTCATTTGGATTATGAGATTTGGCAGATGGATGTCAAGACAGCTTTCCTGAATGGAAGTCTTGAGGAAAACATCCACATGAAGCAACCAGAGGGTTTCATTGCTAAAGGTCAAGATCACTTAGTGTGCAAGCTTAAGAGATCCATTTATGGACTTAAGCAGGCGTCAAGATCTTGGAACATCCGGTTTGATGAGGTTATCCAATCATATGGATTCGTGCAATGTCCGGATGAGAGCTGTGTGTACAAGAAGAGTGACGGAAACGTGGTGGCTTTCCTCGTGCTATATGTTGATGATATCTTACTTATTGGAAACAGTAAGAAAGTATTATCTAACATAAGGGTGTGGTTGTCCAAGCAGTTCGATTTGAAAGATCTGGGAGAAGCCGGACACGTCCTTGGCATCAAGATAATTCGAGATCGCCAAAAAAGGATATTGTGCTTATCCCAAGCGACATATATCGACACAGTGCTAGCTAGGTTTAACATGCAGGATTCCAAGAAAGGTTTTATACCTTTCAGGCATGGAATTCATCTATCCAGGGATATGTGTCTCCACACACAGGCTGAGATAGATGAGATGAAGGGCGTTCCATATGTTTCGGCTGTGGGAAGCCTTATGTATGCTATGCTATGCACTAGACCTGATATATGCTATGCAGTCGGCATGGTAAGCAGATATCAGTCTAACCCTAGACAAGGTCACTGGACTGCGGTTAAGAATATACTCAAATACCTAAAAAGGACTCGAGATTATATGCTGGTGTACCGCTCTGATAGTCTAGTGCCTTTAGGTTACACGGACTCAGATTTTCAATCCGATAAAGATCAGAGTAAATCTACCTCAGGCTATGTGTTTACCTTGGGAGGCGGAGCCATTGCATGGAGGAGCATAAAGCAGAAATGCATTACGGATTCCACCATGGAGGCTGAATATGTAGCTGCCTCTGAGGCTGCAAAAGAGGCCGTCTGGCTCAAGAGCTTCTTGTTGGACTTGAGCGTGGTTCCTGATTTGCCTAAGAGTATCACGGTATATTGTGATAACTCGGGTGCAGTGGCAAATTCGAAGGAACCCAGAGCCCATAAGGCAAGTAAACACATAGAGAGAAAGTACCATCTTATACGAGAAATCATTAAGAGAGGAGATGTGGCAGTGGTCAAGATTGCATCGGTGGACAATTTAGCTGATCCATTCACAAAGAGCCTTCCGGCTAAGACCTTCTACGGTCACGTGGAGAAAATGGGAGTGAGATGCAGACCCGGGGTTGCCGTTTGAGATTTTAGTTAGAGTTGGAGAGTTAGCCAGTTTGTTTTATATTTGAAAGACATGCTTCAAGTATAAGTGGGAGATTGTTGGTTTTGTATACTAGAAGACTTGTCTTTTGTATACTTTATTGATAATGGTTTTATGATGATATAGAATGAATATTATTGCAGTCACTGTTTGCATTTAAATTGTTATATTTATATGCATGTTCACTATACTTACATTGTAGATGATATAGTGTAGGTAAACACATGGTTAAATCATATCATCTGTTCCTTGTAATGTATTAAAAGGCTCACGGTTTAGATGGCACTGAACCTGTTATCGGTACGCCGTGGAATAATCTGATAGTTAGTTTGTCTTGACTAACTGATTATTCTAATACATGGTCAAGTGTATTGAGGAGGATCTACTTAGGATTCTATTCTCTATTCTGACCTTAAATGAGAGAATAAGAATCCACAGAGTTCGGGTTCTTAACCCCTATGTGTTGGCAGACATATACGTGTAGTGTTTGCAGCTTTGATTTATCAAAGGGTGAGATTCTTTCATAAGGATCAATAATCTCGATATCTTGGGTTGTGACATTTACACTTATGATGGGTTGTGCAATATGTAGGGGCACCGTGTCCTGGTGCGCCAGTTTGATGGTGTCCCCTTGAGGAAATGCAAGTTCATGCTGAAACCCTGCAGGTGGAATTTATTCCGTGCATGAATAAAACTTGTGTGGTACTACTCAAGGATAAGATATTAATTAATTATAGCTGTCAGAAGCTTACATAATTAATTAATGGGCATTATATCTTAAACGCGGGGAATGGCTGGACTAAAGGAGAAAGCATATTCAGAAATATGTATTAAATTGGTAGGTCAGTATTATTTCTTTAATGGAATAAAAATAATACTTAATTTATTTAATAATATCCTAAGTTTATTGGATATTGGAAATTAAATAAATTAGCAGGCCAATTTAATATTCTTCTAGATCCCTATTGTAGCCCAATATGACTTTAATGGACTGGAGATAGAAAAAGGGATAGAGGCCCAAACCCAGTAGGGTTGGGACACTGAAATTTCGACCACCTCCCCTATAAATAGGGAGGTGGGGGACGAAATTTTTAGGTTAATAATCAGCTCCTCTTGTGTTCTCTTTATCTCCACAGATTCCATACCGATCTAGTAGTTTTCAGCCCACCCTGAAACTAGATTCAGTCCGGGAATACAACAGAAGATCAAGGAGTGGAATATTACTGTGGGGCGCCAATCATCATCATACACAACAACAAGATTAGACCTTTAATCTTGTCCTCCACCCGTCATTTAATTTGTAAGTCGTTTTTCGATTCTATGTTTCCGCTTTAGTAGAATCGTTTAAACCGGATTTGCATGTTAATTAAACTCGGTTAATTAAAACATATGAGATGCATGAATTTATGATCTACATGACATTAGGATTAATGAACATCCAATTAGATCCTGCGGTGGTTCAATTCGAAAAAACCCCAACATATACTCCTCAACAAAATGGGATAGCTGAGAGAATGAATAGAACTCTGCTAGATAGAGTGAGGAGTATGAGGGTCATGTCTAGTTTGTCTAAGCAATTTTGGGATGAGGCTCTCATGACTGCTGCATACATAATCAATAGGTCTCCTTCTGTCCCTTTAAAAGGGCAGTGTCCTGTATCTGTTTTCCAAAACAAACTTGTTGATTTATCTCATATGAGAGTGTTTGGGTGTGCTGTATTCATGTATCAAAAAGGTGACAAACTGGAACCTAGGTCCAGAAAGTGTGTTTTTTTGGGGTATCCTGATGGTGTCAAGGGTTATAGATTATGGGTGCTAGATGAACCTGGGTTTAAGACTGCTATTAGCAGGGATGTGATCTTTAATGAATCTGTGTTCCCATGTTTACCTGTGTCAGCCCCTTTATCTATACCTCCTCCAGTACTACTTTGTTTGAGGTGGAGCCTC
Organism: Perilla frutescens; assembly: GCA_026008535.1. NCBI lineage: Eukaryota > Viridiplantae > Streptophyta > Magnoliopsida > Lamiales > Lamiaceae > Perilla > Perilla frutescens. The sequence continues at coordinate 42,184,916 of BRKX01000010.1, read as the reverse complement.
CTGCTTTATATACTACCCCTTCTCTGGATACTACACTCACTCCTGCATGTGATGTATCATCTAATCCCCATTCTGAGCATACTGCAACTGAGTCTGATTCCACTAGTGATATGGATACTGCATCTGATTCTGACACTTCCACTGAGCAGGTTACCTTGCAGGATTATCAATTGGCTAGAGATAGACCTCGCAGAAATATAGTGAAACCAATAAGATTTGCTGATTGTAATCTATTTGATTTTGCATATAATGTGTTTTAATCCTTAGATAATAGTGAACCCAAAACCTACAAGCAAGCTATGAAGTCATCTGACTCTAGGTTTTGGGTTGCTACTATGGATGCTGAAATGAAGTCCTTGCATGTTAATAATACCTGGGAGTTGGTTCACAGGCCCCGTAACTGTTCTTTGGTTGACTGTAAATGGTTGTTTAAGATTAAACATGAGTTTGAAAATGTCAGATTCAAGGCCAGACTAGTGGCTAAGGGTTTCACTCAAAGGGAGGGAGTAGATTACACATAAATTTTTGCCCATGTTGTTAAGTTCACCACTGTAAGAATAATGCTTGCCTTAGTGGCTCATTTTGACTGGGAACTTAAGCAAATGGATGTAACTACTGGTTTCCTTCATGGTGACCTTGATAAACCAATTTACATGAATCAGCCTGAGGGTTATGTGGACTGTAATAAACCTGACTATGTTTGTTTACTAAAGAAATCTCTGTATGGTTTAAAACAGTCCCCTAGACAGTGGAACATTAAATTTGACAATTGCATCAAATCTTTAAAGTTTAACATAAGCTTGTATGATCACTATTTGTACTTTAAAGATGTAAACATTGTGTTAATGTTCCTGCTGATTTATGTTGATGATATGCTCTTAGTTAGTCCCTGTAATGAATCTATCAAGCATGTTAAAAAATGTCTAAGTGATAACTTTGAGATGAAAGATTTAGGGGAAGCTAAGAATATTCTTGGCATGTGTATAACTAGGGACAGAAAACATAATAGGCTTGTCCAAAGTCAATCAACCTATGTGGAAAAGATTTTGTCCAAGTTTGCCATGTCTGATGCTAATCCTGTTAATATGTCCCTTGCCTCCCACTTCTTACTAAGTAAGGATCAGTCTCCAAAGATTGATTCTGAAATTGATGCTATGAAAAGTGTTCCTTACTCTAATGCAATTGGGTCTGTTATGTATCTTATGGTGCGTACTAGGCCAGACATAGCTTATGTTGTGAGTTGTTTAAGCAGATATATGTCTAACCCTGGTATGCCTAATTGGGAGGCTCTGAAATGGCTGTTAAGATATCTTAAAGGTTCTATGCATGTGGGTCTGTCCTTTTCTAAGCATGTTAAAGGTGCTATATTATCAGGTTATGTTGACTCAAATTATGCTAATAACAGGGATAATAGAAAATCAACTACTTCCTACGTGTTTACTCTATGTGGTTCCTTCATTAGTTGGAAGTCCCAATTACAACATATAATATCCTTGTCCACTACTGAATCTAAGTATATTGCTATTACTGAGTCAATGAAAGAAGCTATATGGTTGAAGGGTGTCTTATCTGAGATAGAATTTCTGAAAGATAAAGTCACTGTGTACTCAGACAGTCAGTCTGCTATACAGTTGTGTAAAAATCCTGTTTTTCATGATAGGACAAAACATATAGATATCAGATTTCATTTCATTAGGGATGTTGTGGATAAACAAATCGTTTGTCTTGAGAAAATCCATACTGACTTGAACCCTGCTGACATGGGCACTAAGTGTTTACCTCTGGAAAAATATGTTTCAAGTTTAAAAATTCTCAATCTTGATACTGGGTAATTGTTTTTTGCATGTACTTAGTCTCTGGTCTAGAGGGTGATCTTCAACTAATGACAGAGACCTACTGCAGACTTTGTGTTAGCTATAGTGTTTCATGTTGTTGTTGAAGTTTCATTTTCTATGTCAGGGAGTATGGAGGTGGACTTCAGTCACAGTAAGATGTCTTCAACCTACTATGTGTAGGTTTAGCCCTTCTACTGTGATTGAAGTTCCACCCCCCTTGGTTATTACCCTGGTTATTACCTTGGTTATTTCCTGGTCTTTGTGACCTTGCCAGACTTTGTGTTTGGTTGTGCCTTTCTTTGTGATTGGTACTATCTCACTGATTCACTTCTTTGTGATTTCAACAGATGAGATAGGCGGCGATGATGAAAGTACAAACAAGAATCCCTCAGAAGTGTTCACACAAATGTGCTAGGTGGAGATTGTTGGAAAGTTAGGCCCATTTGTGGGTTTTATTAATTGTCTAGCAGAGGCCCATACTGCCCAAGCCCAACTCAGAAGGCCCACTCCCTGTTGCCCTATCCACCGACCTATATATATCTCAGCTGCAGTTTCTAAACACACAATCCTTATTTCTACTGTGTGTGTTTATAGCTAGGGTTCAGTGAGAGAGAAAGCAGTTATCCTTGATCTTCTTCCTTCTCCCTTTTCCTCCTACTGTGTGAGATAGAGCACCTTGCTCTTAGTGAGTAAGTGCAGGCGTAGTGGTGCAACTGAGGTTGCTCTGTTGGCGGCGGGGCTCTTTCTGCCGGATCACTTTTGTGATTCACTGAAGTCTGAGGGTTTTCATCTTGTTGTCGGTTCCTGAGCCGTCAGTCCCTTCGATTTATAGAATATGAGATTTTCTTGTATTATTTCTATTCTTGTATAAATCTAATTTGTAGTTAGGATTTCTCTGTGTAATCTTCGATTGTTGGTGATACCTAACCCTAACAGTACTTACTATCAGTTTATAATAAACTTATAGTACGTTGAATTTGAACCTAATTAAAAAATTAGTAGGTTTCCCTCAAACAGAATTCTTTAAATTATGTATATGTTTGCTATTAGACAAGCTAATTAATTATAAGCACCACCATGTAAAACTGATAAATAATATACATTAAATAATATTAGTTGTTTGGTAATGACGTAAGTAACATAATGTAAATAAATATTTGATTAAATCATCATTAATTGACCTTAATTGTATTAGAAGGACACTGACCCAACTGAAGATTTCCGGTCATTTTATTTCAGCAGCAAGCTCCAAAATTCAACTATTCATCACCTTTGGCTTGAATTATTTTACATTAAATAAATGATATTGCCTATAAACATCACTTTCATGTTTCATCGGCCAAGCTAATTACTTTATTCATCACTCCGCAATAATTGAGAAAAAATATTGTAAGATTCAAGTCTTTTAGTTTTATGTTAATGAGAAGAACTCAACATCCATTATTTTAGGTTATGATTTGGATAAACTCTAATGATATATCATAGTTTGCAAACAATATAACCATATAAGAGATGCAAATATGCAATAGTACTAAACAAACAAAGTCTACGGGTGTACTCGATTTAAGTGATATTATTGGGATATCAAAGTCACTAATACAACACAAAAGAGTGCATGTATTCATCTTCTATTCTTATATATACAATTTGATATCAAATATGAAAGGTATAACGAGCATATCTCCCGTGATACACGGGAACATTTTATGATATAAGTATTAATAGTTAATGCGCTAATATAATTTGTATATTTGTATAGAATTTATGTCAAGATAATTTAAATAAGGATAAATTTCATACTACTCATTTGTGTTTTTCTGAAGAAAAAAAAAAGGAAAAAAAAATTATGTTTAACAAATAGTTTAGAATCCCCCTCTCTTAAAAAATCCCTTTTTGGAAAAGTGGATTACACTTTCTAAGAAAGATAGTAATATTTATTTTTATTTTTACAATTTTTGTTATAGATAAATATATTTTATATCGTTTGAAAATTTTAGTATTTGGTTATACTACTACTTTTTAGCTATTTTGATATTTCCTGTGTTACGTATTTTTTTTATAAATAAATATATTTTATATTATTTAAAAATTATAGTATTTGGTCAAACTACTATTTTAAAAAAATAATACAAAAATTGTAAAAATAAGAATCATACACTCTTTGATTTTTTTCGCAAATGTAATTCACTTTCTCAAAAATATATTTTTTTTTGATGAATTATTCATAACAAAGAGAGTTTTTATACTATTTATTTAACACGGGAAATCATTAAATAAACATTTTAAATTTTTAATGCCTTTTTCTTTGTTTGGAAATAATGTAGGAATGTTGTAGTGTCTCATGGATCCAACCGAAATCGTAGAATTGAACCACTATTTAAAGAAATAGAGTCAATGTTTCATAACTCTGCAAATAATTAAGAAATATGACTATTAGAGCTTAAAAAATACGCAAGAAAAAATATATAAAATAAAATAAAACTGATGAGGGATTTATACAAATTAATCACCCGTAAATTAAATAATAGATCAAATAAAAATAGCATCAATAATAAAAAAAATAAAAAATAAAAGATTATTAGAGTTAAAGATTTGACTATAGCAAGCAAGTATTTATAAGCATCGACAATCCATCTCACATGAATAAATTTTAATTTTTAAGTTTTAAAAACTATGGTAATCAATTACATTAAATCACACAAAACTAACTCTGGTAATAATTAATTAATTAATTAATTGTACCAAAATATCCAGTATTCTCCTTCTTACATATAAAATATATATACATTCAAACACGGAATTCTAGTGACTACTATAATCAATTACATTAACATAGAAAGATATTAGTGTATAGATTAATTTATATAAGTGATTTCGGTAATTGATCAATCTATTTTTTTTATTCAATACAAACAATATATAAGCATGTAAAAGAAATTTCCATGCATATAAAACATATAACCATGTATTATAGATCGATATTAGATATATAGTATTTATTATATAATTATATTATATATATGTGTGTGTATTGATATAACAATTAAACACAGTGTTATATTATATTTTATTATATGTATGTGTGTTAAAATTATTATATTATATATAATTAAATTAATATATATTTAGTAAGTGTGTTTAGGCAAGAAAATTCTAAACTTACTATTTTAAGGACCATTCCGCTTTTATAAAGATATAAAGATTTCAACTATGCCGATCAACCTAACATATTAATGTTTCTAAAATTTTATTTATACTTAATATCCAAGACCCGAATGGAGCTCAAATTCGGCTGACATTGCATTTTATTAAAATTCTATCAAACTAGAAACATATTTTCTAAAAAGTTATTGTTTCATCGATAATTTTGCGAATTATGTATGCATTTAATATTTTTCAAGAAAAAAATATTGCTAATTTTTATATTTGAAAAATCCAAGACTCGAATTGGCCGAGTTCCATTTTATTATTAAAAAAAAAGGACTGGATTTGTGAATTATGTGTGTATGTATTTTGAAGAAAAATATGAAGGAATAATTGTAATGAAATTGCGTTATTTGGTCCGCCACGAGTCGATTCCGCGTTAACGATCCCACCAATCCATATTCAAATTAGGATGATTTCTCAATTTCGTTCCATTTCCTTTTCAAATCAATCGCATTAAATTAAATGCTTTTTCTCGTTTTCATATTGATGATAGATACATAGTTTATCACTCTCGTTAAGCATCACTGTGCTGGACTGACCACTAACAAGCAACACTGCTCCTAAAATCTTGTTGACTTCGCTGCTCTACTTCACTTGTTCTCGACAGGTAAATTGTTTTGTTCAACTAGTTCATTATATTTCGTGTGAAGATTTTCATTCTAAATTATATTTCTAGAGTTTTCCATGTTTATTTTGCCCATTTGCGGATGCACTACCCAGATCTTTATCATATTTTGTTTTCTGCTATTTCTTCCCTTTTCTTGATTTCAGTATTGAGAATTGTGTGCTTTTTGCTACCCTGATTTTGTGTTCTTGATCTATTTGGGGATTATGTAAATGCTACTAATTGCTTGAAACTGTGAGTATTGGGCAATGAAGGTGGAGTTTGTGCACTGTGAAATTGAGGATCTGGATTTATATGGGACTTGTTATAAAAATCGAATAGAAACGAAGAAAAGTGAAAAAAGTTTTGATTATTTGAATATTTGATATCCCGTTTACATTGATCACAGTCTTCTGTATCTTGGCATGTCATTTGGCATCTTCTTTTCTGTTGTGTTTGATTCTCTGAGATTGATGTCTGAATGGTTTGTGCTCTGTGAAGATTAATGTTGGTTTGGTGATTACACAATGTTCATATCATCGAACTAGTTGATTCTTGATTCCCTCTATTTCATGTATGAGGTCTGATATTTTGGGCATGATCGATAGAGGGCAAGCTCAATAATCTGATTTGTGCATTTATTTTTGTTTTGGTGATAACATAATGTTCATACATCATTGAACTAGTATATTTCGAGTTCATCTCCTTAGTTCCTCATTTCGCTTCTTCACATTTATAGCATCTTGTGATGATCGAGAAGTTAAAAGACATCTTACATCGCACACAAACTTCTGCATCTTGACATGTTGTTTGACAGCTTTTTTTCTGCTGTGTTTGATTCTCTGTCATTGATGTCTGAATGGACTGTGCTGTGTTTTTGCAAAGATTAATGTAGTTTTCCTGTGGAAATGAGTTTGATTTCCCTCTTTGATTGATAAAGGCAAGCTCAATAGTTTGAGGTTCTTTGGTGATATGATAATGTTGATACATCATCAAACTTGTATATTTCGAGTTCATCTTCTGACTTCTGAGTTCCAGTTCCTCGTCTCGGCTCTTCACAGGCATGGCATCTTGTGATGATCGAGAAGTTAGAGAGAGAGGACACAAGGAAGACAAGGATGGTGGAGAGAAGGGCGGATTCCTGGAGAAGGTGAAGGATTTCATACACGACATTGGGGAGAATATCGAGGAAACTGTTGGATTCGGGAAGCCAACTGCCGATTGTACAGGGATCCATATCCCTCACATCAATCTCCAAAAGGTAGATATAGTTGTGGATGTCCTAATCAAGAATCCAAACCCCATTCCTATCCCTCTCATCGACATAGACTATTTGATTGAGAGTGATGGGAGGAAACTAGTTTCAGGGCTGATTCCTGATGCTGGAACAATACACGCTCATGGTTCTGAGACTGTTAAGATACCGGTTTGTCTGATATACGATGATATCAAGAAAACGTACAATGACATAAAGCCGGGAAGCATCATTCCCTACAGAATCAAGGTTGATCTCATTGTAGATGTCCCGGTGTTTGGCAGGCTCACTCTACCACTCGAGAAGACTGGAGAGATTCCGGTGCCTTACAAGCCAGATGTTGATGTTGAGAAAATTCATTTCGACAAGTTCTCTTTTGAAGAAACTATAGCAACTCTTCACTTGAAATTGGAGAACAAGAATGACTTTGATCTAGGACTCAATGATCTTGACTATGAGGTGTGGCTATCTAATGTGAGCATAGGAGGTGCTGAGCTCAACAAATGTGCTAACATTACCAAGAACGGAATCACCTATATAGACGTGCCAATCACGTTTAGGCCCAAGGACTTCGGTTCTGCTCTTTGGGACATGATTAGAGGGAAAGGAACTGGCTACTCCATCAAAGGGAATATCAACGTGGACACACCTTGGGGCGCAATGAAGATGCCTGTCTGCAAGGAAGGTGGTACAACTCGTCTCAAGAAGAAGAAGGAAGATGGAGGAGACGATGATGATGATGAGGTATACTTATAACAATATTTGGCTTTTCTTGCTTGATTTGTGGATGTAAACTCGAAGCTCTGAAACATTGCATTTATTTGCTGCAGGATTGAGAGTTATATTGCTGCTACAGCCTGCTAGCTGTTGTTTCTTTTCCTGTATGGCCCATTTAATTTGTACGGGAGGACCCTCGAGTAGCGGTTGCGGGTATCTGCTCGTCACCCTAAAAAAGTGAAGGGTTTCGAGGACATCTATATGTTAGACCTAAACCATGATCATTTAGTGGTGGAGATTTGAGATTGTGTGCATTCTGAGTCATGTTGTGACCCATAAATTATAATTATCAACTCCGAATTTTGATGATATTAGTCAAATAAACAGTTGGACTTGTTAAGCTGGCTCCTGGTTAATTTAGAATGAGAAAATGTAAAATAAAGATGGTGCATATTAGAAATGAATATCGAGCTCAATTCAACTCAACCTCCATTTCTAGGCAATGTGGAACACTTTTTTAACAGTCGACTCCACTCAGAACAAATAAGAGAATCTTGATTCTTGACGGTCGATATTAATTGAAAGGTGGCAAGATTTTATCAATTAAAATATAATGGGAATATATCAGTTTAGAACACATTTTCCAACTCAAAATGTAGGTAGATATCAGACTAGATTTAATCAATTAATCCTAGTTTGAAGAAGGTAGTTATCTTATTTTCCTCGAAGTTCTGTCAAATAATTTGAGGCTGCTTCGTGGATTGTCACCTGAAAATTTCCGACAGTCAAATTATTAGAGAGAGGGTGAGACTAATTTTGCAGGTGGCTGTTTGGTGGGGATAAAAAATTCTACCCGTCGCACTACGTCAGTAACTATTTAAAAAAATTGATTTTAAAAAAATTACTGATGTGACGTGATTTTTACAGTTTGCGGATAGTATCCATGTGTGTATAGTAGAATTTTTCGGTGGTAACAATGGGAGGAAGAAGAATGCTATGATGCTTCATATGCAATTTATGGACTACTATCTTTACGTGTAATTCATCAAAAAAGATGGATCGAGATGGCCCTAATAGTTGATAATTTCTAGGGTGGTGCTATTTACACCATGTTTAGGAAAGAACTAAGAAGTGATATTGGGTGGTACACTTTTATTGATGGTTTGATGATTTTATGATTGAAAAATTATAGAATAGGAAATTTCCTACGGTTTTTAAAAAGATATTGAAGTGGTTACAAATATTTGAAAAAAAGGAATTGAAGAGGGAACAATTTAAAAGACAAGATCGTGTATGTTTGTATGTATGTATATATGCTGTTTATGGGGGACCGGATGCATGTAAATATATGCTTTTCAACGACAGACACGTGTATAGCAATGGGCTCAAATTCAACAATTATATAATTTAATCAATATTATGATTTATGAACCATGAAATGAGTTATTTTCCAATTTTATTTTCATATTTTCAAATTCCATACAGAGAGAATAGAAACAAATAATATCTTACAGAAATATACATGAATTTAGTATTCCCAATCTATTTAATGTTCCAATTTGGAGTACTATTTAATTATGCAATGGTTTCTACTTGCTTAGAGTTAGTTGTGTTATAATATTATAGGAACGCTGGGACTTAAATAAATAAATAAAAAAGATGGATTTGTGTTGGTATTAGTAAAATGGTGAGCCCTAGGTATGATTTCACTTTCAGTTGGTGAAGAGGCATCATAATTCCAAACCACTAACATCTACAAACAAATGGACCATGGATTAATAAATTTAATATTGTACTATGTTCTCTATATATCTTTGAGTTTTCTGTTTTAATTTAGTGGTATATCTCAAATTCGATTCTAATAATTGTTTGAATAACTTATTTCATAATACTACTTTATTATATACACATTTTTAATTAATTCTAACTTCTAAGCATTGTTTACTTGAAAATTAACATTAATTGAAGACAAATAGTCTTCGCAATATGCGAAGTAATCTGGTGAAGTTGAGAGATTTATTAATCAATTGCTGAAATAAAATGACAATTACAAATAAACTAGTGTGTATTATGAATTACCTAGAATATAAAAATGAATTTGAGAAAGAGAGTGCTTTTTTTTCTTGGAGAAAGGAGATTCCATTTGAATTTAGGAGTATAATAGTTAACAGTAATGAATTTGCCTCACAATTTCGATATTGTGTAGGTCTTTGTTGTTGCAGGCCAGGAATGAGGCCACTAATTATAGAACATTAATTATTAGAGTTTAATTACATCATATGTTTCAACTAATTAATTAAAATTAAATAAAGTGATGACTAAATATTTTGTCCGCAAATCATGTATGCCTAATGTGTCAATTTAATTCAAATAAGGACGAAATAAATAGGCTTACTTTTGGCATAAAATTTAAATCTATGTGAAATAAAATGATCAGTCTTTGCATATGGATATGGTAGTCTCATTAAGCTAATTAAACAATTTGGTTGTCTCCAGATTTTCTTAATCTTAACCACACATTTCATATCATATTCATGTCCCCCGGTTAATTTCCTTAAAAACTTGAGTAAATTAAAGAAAATGGTCGGTAGACTAGTACGAGGAATTTCTCAAATAAAATAGCAAGAGAGAGAGATGCAATGAATGAATAAATGGGGGGAGAGAGAGACCACATGACATGACATGACATGACATGAAATTATATGTATTGGAGCCATTTTAATTATTATTATTAATTAGCTCCCAACAAAAAATAAAATAAAATAATAATAATTCGCTGCATCTGCGGAAATTAGGTCCACCATGCATGCTTCTCCATGTCCATGCATCCACTTGCATCATATCCAGCTACAATCTCACATGACATACCCATCATCCATTATTCTTAATTAGTTTTATTAAATAAATTTCTTCGTTTCATTTTCATCTCTTATTTCTTACAAATTTCTTTTTTACATTTCATCACTCTCGACTCTCGTATACGTGTTATGTTTTTTTTTTTTTTTTCTGCTGTGTTTACTTGTACTTTATTTTTACGAAACCTTTTTTTTAGGGTAGCTTCATTGGATAATTTTGCAGCATGCAGCTATTAATTGTGCAATTAGCCAATCCAACATGAGAAACAAATTAATTAGATAAAACCAATTCTATGATGAATTCAACTTATGAAATATTATTTTTCAAATCCAACAATATTTTAATTGAGGTGGTATGATTGATAATATATATATATATATGAATACATATTTAAAAAATTAATAAATGCATTTTTTTTATAAATCTAGTGTATTGAAATTATGATATATATATATATATATATTATAATAAAAAAACCAAATTTAAACATATTCAGTTGTTTTGTTTCATTTTATGTTTTCACTCGAAATACTTGTTTTCAAAAACATTTTTAATACTTTAGACTAATATTTTATATGAATATATATATATATATATATATATTAAAAAAAGCATTGTGACCTGAAATGTAGGTGGAGTCGAGTATGAATCGGATCAGATCATCTGTGTCAATTTGTATTATTGTGCCATAACTAGTTTTTTTTTTTCAGTTTTTTTAATATACACTAATTGGAGAATGATTTACCCTAAATAAAACTTTAAAGTCAAACAAAATCATAATAAACTGAAATAAATAAAATATAGATTTGGCACTAGGGGTGTAATAGAGAATTGTTACGTGATATCTGAAATCGGCATGGACCCCCATTCCCCGCGGACAAACTTTTCTAGTACAAAATTTTGTGTCAAAGTGTGCCAACAAAATTGAGTAGTTTTAATAATGTTTTTTCATAAAAATAAAATTTACTGTATTATAACTAATCCTAATTAATATTTATTGTTAAAAATTGAAATTTTAAAAAATTATATACTCTAAGTTTAGAATAATCAACCCTAGAAATCATCTATATTAACTAAAAAATGAAAATTAAATACTAAAAAATAATTATAAACCCTAAATAATAATGTAAAATTATAGTTAACAAAAATAAATTAAAATTAAAAAAAATGATAGAAAATTTAATAATTTTGATATTTGATACACGATTAGCGCACACACCTTTGGCTTAAAGGATTTCATATATGCTCACTGAGCCAAATAATAGCAAGATATAAAGTTTAATAAATAGAATAATAATGTTTATTGTTCGATATATTTGTAATTAATAATTCCAAATTATTACGTCAGAATATCTAGATTTTTTGCTGACTCAGCAAAGTATTTTGTGATGGAAGCATCACTCTGCCTGTTGACGTATCATCCTTTTAGGAAGTCGCAAAATAAATTTAAGAAATATATATATATATATATATATATTTAGAAAATCTTGTAAAATAAGTAACCAAAGAATTCATCATACGTTTTTAATACTTTAAAAGCATATGAAGTCTAAATTTACATGTCATTTTCTTGCAAATTTTATATGAAGCTAATAGTGAAATATCAACCTAAAAATTAATATAATTAATTGTTCGAAATAATTATAAATTAATCAATATATTATATTCCCTCCATTTCACAATAAATGTCATTCTAACACTTTAATTTTGTTTCATAAAAAGTGTCATTATACACAATCGAGGTAAAAAATTTCATATTTTTCTTATATTTTTCCTCATTCAATGCATTCAAATAATCATATTTAACTCATTTAATGTATTCATATAAGAATGTATAAGATAATTTGATTATCTAATTAATATATTTATTAATATGTGTGCATTCATCTAGAATGATACTTATTCAGAAACGAATGGGGTATAAAGTAGGCAGATTTTCAAAACTTTAATTTTTAATTAAAACTTGAATCTCCAATTGTGTGTCTTAAGATTAATCAAGATATATGTATTTGAGCTCAATTTATTAAACATAACAAATTATTTTTATTTATTTTGTGATAATTTTAGTTTGAGGTCTACTCAAACTTGAGTATAGAAATGATAAATATATAAATATAAAAATAATTGTGTAAAGATCAAATTAGCTCGAGATTCACTTATAATCAGTTTCAATCTGTTCAAGTAGAACTATCATCCATCGAGGACATTTAAATAATCTCCTTTCAAGCATAAATGAGAAAATGATCAATAATAATATATTCAATTTGATTCAATTGATAAGCTTATTGATGATAATTTCAACGATTAGTAGGTACAATTAATGGCACGTAAGTTTTGTAAATGTCTTAAATTAATGGCTTGATTCGAATTTAGTCTTAATTAAAAGAAAGGTGTGAAAATGGGGAAACAGCCGAATTTCCTGACGCTTTTAAAAACCAGAAAGTTGAAACTTCCAAAGGTAAATAGTAGAAAGTTCTAATCAAACGTTTTGAGATAAGATAAGATAAGATACTTAGCTTCTTTCACGTTGAGTTGTTATTGTGTGTTTATGTATGTATATATGCATAAAGTTACAATTGTATTTTTATTTTTATTTTTATTTTTTGCATGAAAGAACGTGCCATGATAATAATATGCTTCGCATATTTCTTTGAATATGTTGATTCGAAAATCGACATTTTCTCGTCGATTAAGAAGGTTTTCCTTCGTGTCTTAGTGATCATTTTATATTGAGAAATGTCTAACTACTATTATATAAAAAGAGTCATGTTTTATAAAATTTGATCTATTTATTATATCCCTATCAGTACTTTAATGTAAAGATAACATTGTAATATATTATGTATATAATATTTATTGAAACATAATATTATAATTTAATTTTTTAAAAGATAATGATCTTATATACTATGTATTACCAAGAATACACATTATAATATACTATATTAGTTCACATATTAAACGAAGGAGAAATTCTACGTCGCAGTTTGTTTTTTAAATCCAACACAGAGATAAAAAATTAATCTTCATCGATATAAATAAAATTCAGATGAATTTTTTAACTTTTGATAATTCATATAAGATTTTGTTATTAAGTTTTCTCATTTTTTATTCTTTCAATATATATTTAATGTATTTTATCTTTCTCTCAAATTTTCTTTTTCATGTAATCTAGATAAAGGCATATTTCATTTAAATTTTAAACAATATTGAATTTTATTTCAATATTGAAAACAGAGTACAACACAATTTTATAAAGTTTAAATACATAAAAAAATACATAAAAACAAAAGTATTGAAAACTACATTAGGATCAAACCAGAAAAGATTTAATGTGAATATATAGAATATTCACACTATAAATAATATAGATATCCTTCATTAATAATAATATTTCAAATTTTGTTGATTCATTCCATATTTCTATGAATTTTATGTGCAATGTTATTTTACAGTAGATAATATTGTGTGATTTTCACTTATTTGTAGTTCTTAGTAAGAAAAATGTGCAAATAGTTCATCAACTATTACTTGTGAAATTTATTACCCTCTTCTTTACTATTTGATTCAAATAACCTTCTCTGCATTAAAACTTAGACCATGTAGACCTTTGTTTGGACGAAAAAGTTAACAATGTTAGCAAGTACAAATTAACACACAATTTTCCAAACACATTTAGATCTAACCACCCACTAACACACAATTTTTACATGAAAAATTAATACAAATCATGGGGGAAAAATATTGAATGCATTTTTTGTTATTAAATGCTAGACTAGAAATCCATGGTAAATTTTTGTCCGGAACAAATAGGATATATACTGTGAGTTTTGTTGTTGTATTTTCATTGTAATTAAACTTTAACCCAGAAATGAATTATGAGTGTTAGACTTAAAAAAATATTTCTTGCTCCTCTCTAACTTCCCACTTTAGCTTTTATTTATATTATTTTTTAACTCAACTTTAGACACAATTTTTACGTATATACAATTATTATGAATATTTAATGTTTGTTAATCTCTGGTGGTAACAAATTTTTTTCAATTATTTTTACACTAAATTTTGGTGTAAAGAGTGTATGTAGGTGCATGGAAAGATTCAAGAATGTGTAGAAAATGTATGTTAACTTCTCCATTCAATGAATGATCTATGTGATCCAATCCCGCATAATAATTGAGGCACTAGCTACATGCACTTTTTTCTTTATTAGTAATATAACTATAAAACTATCACAAAAAAAATATATCATATTCATATCCCCTACAAAATCACACGAAAAATTGATTGCATAGAGTAAATATCAACTATTTCTAATATATATATATATATATATATTGTATCACTTTTAAAATCTCAAATAAAATTTCTGAAGGGTCTAAATTAAATATAACTATTCATGTGAATGCCCAAATAATTCATATTATTTTCAAACGAGCGTACTATACAATACTATGTGGGCTTGTTTGGCCGTCAGGAAAGTAAAGTTATCTGAAAATATGATTTCTAGGAATGTGATTCTGAGGAAAATAAATGCTACATATTATTTATCCTGTGTTTGGAACATAATAAAAAAATTGTGAGGATTCTCATTTTATAATTTTTTTAATAAAATTAATCAAGTAGGTTTATTAAAGTATATTAATAATAATGTAGACTTGTAGCCGACGAGTATTCTTCATCCATTTTATGGTGCGAGACCTGAGTTCCATCATCATTCTCCTTCTCTAATTAAAAAAATAAAAAATTGACAATTAAGAAAATATCTAATAAATTAAGATAAATTAAGAATTAAAAATACATATAAATAATTACAAACATACAAAAACCATTGATCATAAAAAAAAATTGCATTAATTTACAAAAAATAAAATAAAATTGATACTTATGTTGAATTTCGTTGTTGATTCTACCACCAATTGCAAAAAAAATAAAAAATGATAATTGAATTTTAGTAGATTATTTTTTGTTTTTTTAATTTTGTTCATTTTTTTTGGTTGAAAGTTAAAACTTTATAGTAAAAAAATAACAACAATCCACAAAAAAGATAATTTTGTTTTTCAAAATTTTTAATTTTTTTACTGAAAAATAAAAAATAAAATTTTAGTAATAATATATAAAAATAATGAATGAAAAAATTGAATAATGAAATGGTCTAACACAAGATTTCTAGAGGCAAGAATACCTCATCTAAGTAAGTATTCATAATTCAGGAAAGTTGTATTAGTTTACTTGTTTTGAGGATTCTGATTACTTTACAAAATTCCCAAAAATTGAACCAAACACAGAAATTTAAAAATAAGGAATCAGATTATTTTCCAAGACCACATTCATTGCCAACTAAACGAGACCAAATTATGCATACTTATAATATTTTGTTAAAATTATTCATTAATATTTATTAATATTACAATTTTTACAGATTTTAAATTGTTAAATAATAGGCTACACGTGCAACGCATGTAATCTATAGTCTATACTAGTAGAGATAAAAAGGCTCAGTAACAAAATCGAAACGCAATCAGTCGGAATCAACAGCTCAACGATTTTTTCTACAATCGATTCATTAATATTGAAACTTTAGAATAAAGTATTAGGATTAACACACTAGCATTTATTTACTTATTGATGAATCGTTTTAGACGATTTGGAAAACCTCCAGACGAGAGTTTAAAAAAAGGAACATATAATTAACAGATACCACATCTTCATTGAATAGTCTGGTTGATGAAGAGACGATTTTATATTTGAAATGTACGTATATGATTTTCAATTCGACCAATGTACACAAGTTAGGCAAATTAGACAATACTATTTTACAAGACAAACCTAAATAGTGGTAACTGGTACGGCGGTAAGAGATGTGAGGGACGAAAACTCGAAGAGTTCAATGAAATTACCAAAATGATTTAGGAAATTGAGAATTAATTAAATTAGCTAGGGATTTTCCATGGAGTGATGATAACTTTAGGTAAATAAAATGAAAAAAAAAACATTTTTTTCTTTTTATTGTTTTGAGAGAGAGAGAGAGAGAGAGAGAGAGAGAGAGAGAGAGAGAGAGAGAGAGAGAGAGAAGTAGGGGTGAAGGGTCTAGGGGTGAAGAACCTTAAGTTATGGAGAAACCCCATGGGATTCAAATTCATAATATTGATTAGATTAGAGTGAACCATCCATCAAATATTTGCTTGTCAACCAGCCCCCACTTGACTCTCCTCATTCACTGAATCCACCCCTAATCCCCCTTTCTTTGCCCATGGTTTCTCCCACTCCTCCCCACCCCTCTCTCTCTCTCTCTCACACACACACACGCACAGAGACAAACAAATGGGAGTTTCTTGAATCATGTAAATCTACATATATGTATGAATATAATAACCCTACATGCATACATGTATCTATCTCTTAACTATTAATTAAGCCAACAAACAAAACCTCACGATCCATCCAAATCTCTTCCTTGCTCCCTAAAAAAGCAATTTGCACCCCCACCCCTACCCCCAATAAACCAAACCAAGGGTCCAAAATTGGGGATAAAAATAATACCACAAAATTCAATTTCTGCAACACAGCTTCTTCAACCAAAACTACTGGTTTTCTCTCTATTCAAAACCCCCTTTCTGCTCAGCATCATTAAAAGGCCTATCCTCACTTTCAATTCAAGATTGGGTTTTGAGCAAGAAAAAAAAGCAATCTTGAAAAAAATAAACACGCATATGTTGAAACCATAGATGAAATAAACATAAAAGGAGGAAAAAAAGATCAAGTCTTGGCATGCAAAAAGAGTGCTAAGAAACTTGTGTTTCTTGCATTATCATCATCAGAATTTCCTGCAGGTATGATTGTTTGCATATATTATCTGTGTAATCGATCGTTTCAGCCAGATTTCTTATATGGGCCTTCTTTCTGTTTCAACTATGTGTGTGTGTGAAACTGGATACCACCTCCCTTCTCTGTAATTCGATTCTGAAATTAGTAATTCTAACTTTCTTCTGATTTTGAATGGCAGGGAAAGTTGCAGCTGAATTTGAAAAGATCCAATTTTTACACCCCAAAATCTTGATTATTTCCAAAAGCCCCATCAAAATGAATTCAGAGCAGCATAAATCGGAAGCAGCATTGTCGAAAGATTGGATCAATCTGCAAGATCAGTACTTGAGCAGCATGAAGGATGTAAGAAGATCAAAAAATGCAATTCCTCCAAGAAAAAATGGTTATGTAGAAGTGAAGAAGTTGGATTATCGTCGTTCTTTCTCACAAGGCCATGGGAAAAGGATGTTTCGTTACTTCACATTGGAGTCGTTGTTTCTGCTGCTTTGCCTCACGGTGTCGCTGCTGGTGTTGCCCGTGGTGCTGCCACCGTTGCCGCCGCCGCCCTTCTTGCTGCTGCTGCTTCCTATCCTCATCCTCGCATTGCTCATGCTGCTCGCTTTCATGCCGTCGGGTGTACGAGAAGTCACCCACGCCTATGCTTAGATGGTGACTAAAAAAGTTATGAGACACCCTTTCTTTTATTTCTTGTCAAGATTCACCTAATTTTGTATTGAATATATATATTTAGTGTATAATCTCTCTCCTGGGGCATATTTTGATCTCCTGTATATGCATGAATGTGAGCATGGATTATTGAGCTATGTAAGAACTTAATAATAGATATAGAGATCTATCGTCAAATTAATAAATGTACTTTTTGTTGATTAATCAAATTGATTATATCATGATTTCGACGATATGATTTTGTTGAAAGGTTGGTTATGTATTCAATGGGCCTTTTGAATTGTAACTTAATTGGAGGAATACAAGTATATTATGAGTTGGAATTGAAGTTGAAATTAGTGACCAATATACATCCACATTACATTGCCAACAGTTGCTCTCTTACATTATAATCTTCAACGACACATAACATTCCTCAGAGCAGATAAGAGATTAGGAATTGGAATTCGTCGTCGTTATTATCTATAACATGAGAGGCAGAAAAAGAGACTGTCTTTCTACATCTACACTAAGCCACATTTGCAGGATTGAGCAAAAATGGAGGAAGGTGACGTTCCAAGATAGCCAGCAGCTCCCTCTTTTGGCCAGGTTCGTCTAGCAGCACGCCTCCGAGTCGTCTACCAGCGTCAACCAGCTGCCCCCTGTGCCTTTGCGATAACAACTTGCCTCTCGACTTCACGCACTCCCTATACAGCGGGAGATAAGCTATTGCCACGACCAGTGAACTGGGCAGCTCGTGCAAGCAAATTGGACTCTCGCCCCATTTCAAAATCCGCAGGACGTTGGAGAAATGTGTTTCTCCTTGTCTCAATCCATCCAAGAAAGCTGCTTCCGACCAATGCTCTTGAAGAAAACTCCTGAGCTGTGGAGCAACTGTCTCATCATCGGATCTAGCAATGCTGTCAGCAACTGCATAAGTGGCAACGGGATCTCCTAGGAAGTCCGAGTGCAGGAGGAATGCTACCCCATCAAGAGACCCATTGCTTCGTTCACCAGCAGCCTTGAGGATTTCAATGCTGAGGGCAGCAAGAACATGATGAGGGACGTGGGGAAGGAGATGTGCTGCAACCTCTACTTGACTGCTTGATATAGCGGCTGTGAGTGCAAGACAGAGTTCCATGTCTCGACATCCCCTTTGAACAAACCACTCAACAACGGGCATGCATCCCCTCTCTGCAGCTCTCATCAAGGGACCCAAAAAAGCCATGGCATTACCTTCCTCGACTAGACACTCCATTGTGCCGATTTTCCCATAATGCGAAGCGAATCCCAAGGCCAGGTCAACATCCACATCCAAGCTGTTCCTTTGAGCAATCTGATGCGCCAAAAAATGTCAACACACAAACTTGCTATAAAAATGTAAGCACAAATTGATCAACAATAATAATAGAACAAGGAAATGGGGAAACTATGCATAAGTTTGAGTGAAGGGGCTGGGGTGGAAGGGAGCTACAACACCGACATGGAATAGTCAGTCAGAGCAAGTACAATTTAGTATAATGAAGAAACTTGAGACAAAAGGCAATATTGTGGAAAAGAAAAGAAACAAAATATATAAAGCAGGCAAAAAAAATGGCAAGATGTGGTAAAATAGCAAAAGTGATAGCTGAGATTCCTAATATAAAAATGTATGGACAAACAAAATGATAAAAGATTATTATACAGAACCTTCAATCAATGACAAGCATCTAAAGTAAGAAACCTGTAATAAAATACGAACAAGCTCTGTACTCCCAAAACGTGATGCCTCAAGAAAACATTGGTTAACGTTGTCAGCACCCCCGTCAACCAACAGACCCAACAATCCTTGGATTGCAGTTGCTGATGTTCCTGATGCCCAGCCATGATCAAATGTACTGGAGAAGAGTGTAAGCGGGAAGCAAGCAGCATCAAATGCTTCCGAGAATTCCTTCCCAGTAAGGTGGTTTCCAGCAAGATCAAGGAAGGTCTTGAAAGCAGATAGCTGTAAGTGGATCTCAACAGCAGATTTATTACACAATCTGTCCAAATTTCCTTGCGAACGAGAGTGGAAACTTATACATTTAAGAGCCCACTCCGTAAATTTCTGAACCTTGGCCCCAGCTTCTGCTTTTAAAACTTCATCTCCATTGCATTCCTGAAGCCTTTCATTCAACCTGTGAGGATGGGAAGGCAAAATCCTTATAGAAGAAAAATGCTATAAATGCACGCAATAGCATGAAAGAACAGATGGTGCAAGCAGAGAATCCTCCATCTCAGTCACATTTTCACTTCGTCAAATGGTTTAACCAAAGTCTGCTGATTCTTCAGCATAGTAAGTCCAAATTGTCATTTCAGAACTACAGAGGATTTCCATTCATAACATGCAGCAGAAAGATCAAAGAAGCACCTAACATGGCCTTTTTTCAAGATTTCTATTGAAAGCAAATTATTGATGAAGCTAATGCCTTTAATCTAATAATGTCAGCCCACAAGACAACATGGTATTACAGAACAGTTCATAGTTGCATCGAATCACTACTTTTTAGGTGTAATGCTATGTTCGGCACATCAGGAGAGTGAATGAAAGCATAAACACATAAGTTCAAGCATACATACACAAACAAACTTGAAAGTCATTTTGGCAAAGAACCCGGTTCTTTAATTTGAATTTGATATCTCTAATCACATAGAATAGATTGGCAAGATGAGGAAATCTAGTACCTTTCTGACATCAGGGTGACGGTGTCGGCCAGGTTCATAGTCCGACTCTGACAAGCAGAAACACAGGAAGCAAGAAATGAAGTTCTAAGTGCAGCTCGGGTGAAGTCATATGCTCCGTTAGTAATTATCTTCTCGATCATTCTAGTAATTCCGTACATTTCTTGCTTCGTGCCCAAGAACCAGATTGAATCCAAAGAAATGCACAGGGCATCATTTAGAGTCTGAGGGTCTCCCAACAAGATGAGACTTTCAGCAAGTTCCCAATCATGGGAGCTCACAGCACCCTGAAACAACCGTCCTAGCTCGATTCTATCCTGTCGACTAAGCTTCCTCTCATTTTTCCCACTCTCGGAAACAGAAGCAGCCAATTTGCATTTAAGTTTCTCAGCTCCACAACTGGAATTACTTATGTTCAGATCTTCCTTGACTACAATAGGAGCTTCTTTTGAGAAAATCACATTGCCATGGCAGCCTCCCTCACACTTGTCAGAACTAAGAGCTGCAACATCAGCTCCACGCCCTATCTCATTCCTCGATTCAATTTCCATCATTTCAAAATTGGAACACTGAGGCTCTTCCAAGCTAATCTCATTCCCACTATCTAAACCTTGGCCTCTGATTTCAATAACCATCTCAGTTTCCCTTTCTAATTGAGAAACTTTATTCACATTGCAGGTTCCAAACACCAAACACAAGTGTCAGAGAAAAATCCTTTGTCCATCACAAAAAGATCTCGTATTTCCAACTTCGCCTCATTTTCTAACTATTAAGGATGAAGAATCAACAACACAAAAACCACCATGTTGCTCTCTATCTTTGCCCCCTAACCCGAAATTCTAAGTTACAGGCTCTCAAGCAAACTTGAAGTCAACAGAAAAAGAAAAAGAAAAATAAACCCCTTCTCATAGAAAGAAAAAGAAAACTACTTGAATCATAAAATTACATGAATATTCAGAAAACCCCAGAACCTCAATCTCCAAATTCTGCAGAATCCGATACACCAGCAAAACCCTAAAAATTCATAAAATCATCTCAATCAATAAAAAACAATGAAATCACCTCAATAATATCACGAACCCGCGTCGAGAATCGGAGAAATAAAACAAAAACTAAACACCAAAACACAACCACCAAAAAGTCCCATAAACAACTGGAACAAATTAGGGAAAGACGAGAACTTGGAAATCCAGACAAATGCAGAGAACTCCCAACAAAAAAGAGAGAGAGAGAGAAACGAAACAGAGAGAAGGGAGAAGAAAGAGAGACAGAGAGAGGGGCACGAATAATTGCGAGTGGGCACAGAACAGGGGCAGAGGCTATGGGTGGTTGGCTCTTTGTTTGAGTGGATGGTCCTCAGCTGTTTTGTTTTTATCATTGAAAAAAAGAAAAAAAAAAGTTTGCTATTTTTTTATTATTTTTTTAATTTAATCGTCACCCTTGCTTGTTTGGTTTTAGAATTTTTACAAGATTTGATTTGCTCACACTCCATTTATTTCGCCCTTTTCAAGTATCCCTTTTTATTTATTACTTCGACTCATCAATTTCATTTCTGCTTCTAATTTTCTTTTTTTCGCTGCCTGCCACGTCATATCTACTGTACATCTTTTATATACACATGTGCGCGACAGTGCAGTGCGTGTGCACGGAGAGAGAGAGACGGTGTGTGTGTGTGTGTGTGTGTGTGTGGTGGTGGTGGAATTAGAAACGTGAAACAGACAGTTGAGCGTACCGCCGCAGACCACCACAGAAGGTTGCCTCTTCCGGTGGATCCCACCGCTCCCCCCACACTCCAATCATTGTTTAACTACCCCCACCCCTCGACTATTTTATTCTCTCTCTCTCTATATATTTTTCTTAAAAAATACTGTAGTACATGAAATGCTGCACATGGACTTGCAATGAAATCTCTACAAATTCTAAGTTTGCGTCTGTGATAATTAATTAATTAATTAAAATTAAAATAATTATTAATTCATCGATTAGTTATTTATTATAATTTCCACAAATTATTAGTATATTACAAGTTATTAACTGGTCAAGTGCTGATTTATTCACGTTCTATTGTAATTCGATTTAGCTTTTATTTGAGCTGCACATGCTCTGATTTTGCAAGATCATCTTGAATATCATAATGTTATTGTGCACCGTATTTTTCAATATCGTCAATATATAGTGGCATTTGTTTTAATTAAATATTTAAGTTAATTTTCTTTGACAAAAAGAGATTTGATTATATTCATTTTATTATTAGTCCAGTCTACAAAATTAAAATTAATAAGCATTTATTTTTCTATCTTTACTCAGAATTTATCAATCACATGTTTTTAATTTGTTGTGAAAGTTGTGAAAATAATCTTTTTGAGTTGGACGAGACCTTGGGTAATTAGGAGGTAGTCAATCTTCACTCCAAGCACCCTTCTCCATTCCATTAATACCGCAGGAGCAAGGATTAATAATCCTTTCGTAACCAATGGAGCAGCAACAACAAATCATGATTGGGCTCTTATACATATATTTGTTTTAGTTTTTATTTTCTCAGTGAGTTGGTGGCTATGTGTACAGTAATACAGTTGAAAATGAATAAAATAATTTATTCCTTTGTTAGATTTTAAATTAGGGGCTATAAGGTTAAAGTAGTACATTACCTAATATTTTTACTTTAAAAAAAATTGGAGATTGCAATGAGAAAAAATGGGTTGTGTATAGAATCACCCTAATTTAATAAAGACTGATTGTGTAAAAAAATCGAATATTTACAATCCAAAAATTATGAATATATTTTTAAATGTGAATAGTTTATGCTAAATGCAGTATATCGAAATATCACAAACTATTGACTTTGTTTCTAAAATATCTCTTACTATCAATAATTTAACGTGGGAATTTAATCGTAATTATTAAAATATTGGGCAATTTTTATTAAAATTTTAAAACGTTATGAATTAAATTGTAATTATGTCTTTAAATAAAGTTATTATAGTATTTTTGGATTTTTTGATATACTAGAATGACCCATCGTGTGATGCAAGAATAAAATATGTATAATTATTATTTTATTGCTATAAATTATGAGTATGAAAGACTAAAATAAAGAGTGTTTCTATTTGCACTACAATAATTATTCTTCATACCACACCCATTTTTTACACTACACAGTTTACTCATTACACCACATAATGTTTTTTTACCATTTTCTCTTAAAAAAATCATTTAATCATTATTCAAAAAAATAAAAATAAAAATTGAAGAAAAGAAAAGAACGTTGATTGTCACCTATGCGCCCATCTTCTACCTTCTTTTCCAGCGAGATGCTGTCGAACCCATCACGTCTGTCACACTCTCTCCTCCATCAATTTCTTCGCACCCACTGCTCTCGAAAAATTCTATGCTCCCCCTAGGTAACACCCGAAACTGTTCAGATGCATCCAAGTGTCCCTGCCCTCAAAATACGGCGAATTGAAATAAATTGCTAAAAACGATGGAAATATGACCTATTTTTGCATGAATACACACATTTTAGCTATTGTGACATTTCTCTTTCATCATTATTTGTACAGTTCCACAATTTCACTTTTTCCCTTACCAATGTATATCTCTACGAATTTTTTTTTTATTTACATTTTATTTTATTTATTCACATTTTGAATTGTATTAGTATATTATTTTAGGATTATGAGTTTATTAAAATATATATAAATGATGTATAGGTAATATTTTAATTATTGATATTAAATTATTTTAGTGGGGGAGGGGGGAATGACATCGAGAATAAAATATTTATTTTGTAAAATGTAAATAATTTGTTATATAACATTATTTTGAGAGAATATGAATTAAATGAATTTCCCGTTTTATTTTGTTATGTAAAAATTGGCGTAATTTCTTAAATGTAATTATGTTTAAATATTATTTAATAAGTCAAAATGTGCATAACCGTGAACTTGTTAAATTTGGCGTTTGAAAAATAATTTTTACATATCGGCACATACGTTGACAATTTGTTTTAGGTATTTTTATGCAATATTCTGTATCGGTAAATTTTTTATTATTGTTATAAATTTATTTCATGGGTGAAAGTGACATCGGTAATGAAATATTTTAGTTTAAAAATATGAAGATATATAATTTTGAACAATTTCGTATTAATTCATATTAAATTAAACAAAATAATACTTTAAAAAATAAAAGGGTTGCGTAAAAGTTAAATCATTAGTTCTCATGCCCGCGAATGACTAAGCTATTTCTAAATTAGAAAAACAAACAGACACCACCATTCTTCCAAAAGCCTTCGCCGGAGCTTCAGCACTGGTTCGACATCCGAAAATTTGGTACTCGAAAGCATCATGTCAGTTGAAAGTGGTGAGATTTCTTTATAATACGGCTAAAGTCCATTTTTCATCTCATTCGACCGTTTTACATTTTAGAGAAAGTAAAATAAGAATTTGTTTTGATCATTCTTCATTGTGTCAAGGAACTAGCGTGTGAATATGTAACGCCTTGGTCCCGAGTATTAGGACAGGGATATTACGAGAATAATAGAAGAAAAAAGGTAAAATAATCCAAAATTCAGGGGGTCCTTTGTAATGTCCCGGTCCCAAAAGAAATAATAAATGAGGGTCGAGGTGTTACTAAAAAAGGAAGTGCTATTTAGAATAATAAAATGAAATGACTTTAGAGCAAGAATAGGTTATATTCCCCAGAAATTTGGGCAGCATAACCTCTGTTACTGGAAGAAATCCACGTCTTTCAACGTATCAACGAAGTCAAATGATTTAATCAAGTCAAAAGAATGCCTATTCATAGGCCAATCAAATTCAAACAGAACCCAACAATTAATATATATGATTCTGACTATTCAAATAAACAAGACCTCTCCATAGGTCACAACAACTAAGACCCATCAATAGGTCATATGCAAATAAACTATTTTATGTCTCATTCATAGGACAGAAGTAATTAATCAAGATAAGACCCGTTCATAGGTCAACTAGAAAATAAACAGAATCCAAGACTTAACCAAATATGACCTACTCATAGGTCGAAAACTGTAATGAAACATGATTGGATTTATGAAAAGAAGTGGCGCTTTATTTATCATGATTCAATAAAGAATACAATTCAGATAGGCCCAAAAATAAAATATAGCATGCAATCATACTATGGGGCAACTGTATCAGAGTTTAAGCGGAAAACAATGGCGTAATATTGTATCACATAACAACATACTCATAAGCAATAATTTAGTCTGAACGAGACGGCAAGACATGATCAACCCACAACAGTACATCGAGCCATCACCTCCAGCATCTCAACCTGTGAAAAACATTTTGAAAATATTTTGGGCGTGAGTACTAAAGCACTCAGTGGGTTAAACTTTTAACTCAATATTTAATAAAAACTGTAACAGAGTATCCAAAATATAAATACAGATAATGGAAAGCAAAACGCGAAAGCCCTTCCCATTTCTGCAAACCTTTACTTTTCTTTGGTACCCTATAGCTCCTTCTGTCGTCTACTGCACTATATGACATGCCACTGATAGGAAAAGAGAGGGGTTACCTCGCTAATCCGGGAAGAGTGTACCAGGGATCACCTAGTATTGACCCTGAGTATACCTGCCTATCCTTTGATCTATGTTCTCTATAAAGCGCGTAATATGACATAAGCACAAAACTATGTCATCCTCTTAATGTAGCAACTATGCTAACCTTTAATTCCTCTAGCAACTTAGTTCAATTATGCTTCTTACTCCTTAAATGAAAATCATTCTATAACTTGAGTTTAATACTAAAAACACAAGCTAAAAAGTATAACTCATTATACACAAGTATAATCAATACACAATAAACATTTAATATACTGTAATTTTAAATTATGACGTTTAGACTTTAAGTATAAACTCTAACCTTAATCTATATACTATGAATCTTTAAACTCTACACCTTAACTTTTAACCCATATACTTTAGTTATGACAAGGCATAATCTATTCTATTTAATTATGTCGAAGCATAATCTATATTCGTTTATTGTGATAAATCATAATCTATATTCTCAATAATTATGATGAAGCGTAATCTACGTTCTCAATAATTATGGCAAAGTATAATCTATGTTCTCGATAATTATGGCAAAGCATAATCTATGTTCCCAATAATTATGGCAAAGCATAATCTATGTTCCCGATAATTATACAGCAGTATAATACTGATACTCTAGCAGAGACTTGAGCAGATAATTCCTTAAATATTTTATTTGGATATTCTAACTATGACTATCACATTTATGAGTTAATAACTCAAATATAGATAGGTTTTGCAAATAAACCCACCTCGATTAGATCAACTCGGGTGATCAAACTTCTCGATACTCGTCTGTCAGCTTCTCTGACCGGCTCAACAAGTCCTACAAGGTCAAACCTTATTTTAGGACTACTACGCTAATTTTCAGATCTCGACTTTAATTTAATTGGAGCTTCTATTTACTTTAATTACATTTCAATTTAGAATGCGTGACTCTAGAGACCTCGTACAACTTTCACACAGAAGGAAATAAATTCCAAAATATAATTTTCAATTTAATGGGACTAAAAGATTTGATAGAGGTCACTTTCCGTAACTTGCCATTTTACTCATTTTTTTCACAGCAGACCTCGATTGCACTTTTTACTTATACAAAAATTATGAAAATAATCAGGCATGACCCAACATATATCTTTATTAAACTATACAATTTTTGAAATTTTCTGAAATCACATGCTCTAGTTATTAAAGTAACCGTCTGATTAAAATAATCGACTTTAATCAAAACTTATCGGAAAATTACGAAACTTGGCAGTCCTATAGGAAATAATTTTTCGAGCAACTTTACACAAGAAACTTTTTCGATTTGACAATCCTAAATGGGTGAAAATGGGCAAAAACCGAAATTGATCGGCGCCCCTTTATTTTTCACGATTTCCGGCGTTTTCGCCGGTTTCCGGCCACCGGACGACAACGCACTCAACATAAGAAATGAAGCACTATTTAAAATACACAACATATTAAAATTTCAACTATAAAGGATAAGAAATGGACCGAAGCGAGACGTCCGAAGTGGCGGCGCGACGGCGGCACGACGACGGCAGTTTCCGGCCATCCACGGCAGCGGTGGCGGCAGCTCTCCGGCAGCCTTCCGGCGCTCGATAGCTGCTCCCACAGCAGCAGCATCCTTCCCCCCAAATAAAACTTAACCTGGGCCCGCATGCGCGATTTACTCGGTGCAGGCCTGGGTTTCTCTCGTTCGTCAACACGAACGAGAGAGAAAGAGAGAGAAGAGAGGGAAATGAGCAAGGAAGAATGAATCCCCCCTCCCCTATTTATAGGAAAAGCAAGGCTTGGGCGGGTATAACTTTTTCGGATATAAAATACTGATAAAGTAATTTTCGAATTCAATTAAAGTTGCTTTATTCAATGGTGAGGTCCAAATGACCTCCGACACAAAATTCAAAAATACCGGGAGACTCGTTGGCTCGAGTACTATTGAACCAACCCAACTCGGGATGACGAGGGAGTCGTCTGAAGAGAAACGAGAAAATATTCTCTTTCAAAAATTACTTTTACTATTCATTTCGACTGACAAATTTTGCTCCCGAGCGCTCGATTGACCTCAGATTGGTAATCTGTGAATGCGAACGGATTCCTTAGGTAATTTTCTATAAGATAGGCTTGATAAAACAAGTCTCAAATCAATAAGGAGGATTTCGTGAATTTTTCGAATCACAAATGCACGCAGAAAATTACTATTCACAGATTTTTCCTTTACGATTTTCAATTCCGGGATTCCTGTAGAGGTCAGAATAAAATTCTGAAAGTGCCAACAGATTCGTTTAGGTCATTATGTTCCAGAAAAGACCAATATTGACTATTTTTCGGAGACAAATGCAAAATCTCATAATCGATTTTGACATAAAATACACGAAAAGGTCGCGACTTACAGTTGTTTTACTTTATTTTAGCTCCAATTATTTTCTTTAGTCTTCTAAATAAATTTAGAGAACTCTCTGAAATTCTGGGATGTTACAGAATATATCTTCCGGGAGACCAAGTCATTCAAACGCGCCACCAGAGGCTGAACCGCCGTAGCAGGAGCAAGGAAGGAGCCAAAGACGTTGAAATCATAATTATGCATAAATTGTGAAGTTTGGGTCAATTTTCAATTTATTTTTGTTGAGAATGATGATATTTATATTTTTTAATTGGGGAAGGGTTTTATTCAGAAACAGGTATAGACGAACACTTTCATGAAATTAGTTGAAAATTGGCACTATTTGTGAAGATGTAGTAAAGCTGAATTCACTGATCTCCATGATAACATCATCTCTCTAATTCTGTGTTAATTGAATCATTATAATTGCTTATTGATATGTTCTTACTTGCATTGGAGCATGCTATTAGGCTTCTATGTAATTGTTTTGGGTTAGCTAGTTTAGCAAAAGATGTGGCGTTAAAGGTTATTCAGTTTATTTAATTTTTAAGAAGTTTGAAACTTGTAGCATGAGCAGATTGTGATTTCCTAACAAGTTTGAATTTTAATTGATAATATGTAGTTGTAGGTGGCCAAATATCTGCTCGAGGACAGTCTAGCCGGTTAAGTAAGAAAAGTTTCGATAAATTTCGTCGTATATGTGCATGACATCCAATATCAAGTGCAACTCATTTTTCTGTTATTGAATGCGCTTGAACTTGAATCAGAAGTAAGAAATCAATTATGTTTTTGTATTAATGGCAGTCGAATAGAATTAGGGCCCCAAGAATTCTTTTCATGACCGGCTTGAAATTTAATGAAGCTGAGGATCCACCAATGTCCTTATCTATGCACACTGACATCTATCGAGGTAGTCATAACCTGAAGGCCCAACATATTGAGAAAGCATTTGACAACTACATCGCCTTACACAAGGATAACAGTAGCTTGGTTTTGAAATTAGCGCTGCTCCATGTTGTGTATGGTCTACTGTTGAATAGAGACCAATTATGGAAGAAAATAGATGTGGAGTACATGCGTCTTGTTAATGACTTCGATAGGTTCAATAATTACCCTTGGGGAAAGATTGCATACCAGTTCCTAGTACATTAGACACATACTGCCCACGGTAATATCACCCGATTAAGGCATTCCTCACTAAGGCCTTCTATGGATGTATGTGGATTTTCATCAATCTTACAGATATTTGTCTTTGATGTGATGCCAAGAATAGCATTGTGTTGCGCGCGAAGAGACTTTCTGAGACATTGTGTCCCAAGATTCATGCATCGGTCTACGGATGCATTCTTCAAATATTCTCCTCTAGATCCTTTTTTCCCTCCAACACAGTCAGAATTGACGGTACAATCTTTACCTAATTGTCATTTATTTCAGTTAGTTAAAATTTTAGTTCGCTGAATGTGGTGTTGATACTTTCTCCCAGACGCCGTTTGTCTTAACGGTTGATGAAAAAGAGAGAATGCAAACGTCAAACTGATCCAAAGTGGTTCAAAAATTTATACCTTGTGAGAGGATGGCTTGATAATGATGTAAATATACATGAATGTAGTTATTCTTTGTGTTAAACAAATGTATTTTTTTATATTTTTATTGACGGCTATCCGGATTGTGCGTGCTAAACAAATGTATTTTTTGAACAAATTGTGACAGAATTGTGATGTCCTATTGAATTTGTTGATCATCTACTCACGGCCTTATCCGACACAATTTAAGCATGATTAGAAATTGATAGAGTCTCTGTGTTGGATAAAAATTTGATCTCCCTCTCATGCATTATTTATATGTGTAGGGTATCAAGGCTCTCGGAGGTTACACTGTTTGTTTCCCATCATCGGCAGTCGGCCCGTGCGTCCCTCAAAGGACAGAGAGCGTGGCCGGAGAAGCAGCGAAGGCTCAGGGTTTCTTGAACCCAAAGTTCTAATGACACAGTGACCGAGAGCACAACCAGACCAGAAGAAGGTGAAGAAGGGTGACCAAACACACATAACCTCTCAAGAACAAGTTTAGACCTCCGGCAAGCCCACGCCTGAACCCTAGCTATCCCAGATTATTCGCACGAGGAGACTGAGATGGAATCCAGATGAACTGGGACTGTAAGCTAGTTCAGCAGAGCACAAAGCTCTCAAGCACAACAGCTTGATACAAGGGATCGCAAGAGGTAGAGAGAAGAAGCACTCAGAGAGTAGAGAGAGAGATTGAATGTGAGTGATGAGTGAATAGTGCTCGAGCCCCACTCATTAATAGAAGAGTCTAGATTAATGAAAGGTCGGGTAGGAAACAACAATGGGACGGGTCAACAGTAACATTAATTAAGGAGATGGGCCTTCAGTGTTTGGGCCAAACCAAATGGGATAGGAAGCCCAACATTCTCCACCTTTTGGCCCTTTAATGTACACTGGTCTTCATTAAGAGCTTTGAAAGGACTCATCATTGCCTTTTGTTTCTCCCTGCAAGGTCACAAAGATAGGAGAGAAACACAACACACAGTTAGGAAGGGTTAACACATAACCAAAGCAAGAAATAAGAAAAGGAAACAAACTGTACAGAGGATATAAACAAAATGCACAAAGAGCAGAGTTTGGAAAGAGTTAACCAAGATCATAGTTTAAAATTCTCTGCCATGAAAGGAGTTTGTCAGCAGGGAGACACTTAGTTCCCATATCTACTGAGTTGAATTCAGTGGGGATTTTCTCCAGATGTATTTCACCCTTTTCCACCACATCTCTAATGAAGTGAAACCTCACATCAATGTGTTTTGTTCTATCGTGAAATACATGGTTTTCGCATAACTATATTGCTGATTGACTATCTGAAAATAAAGTAGGAGAAGAGTTAGCAAAACCAATTTCAGATAACAAGCCATTCAACCAGATGACTTTTTTAACAGCCTCAGTTGATGCAACATATTCAACCTCAGTTGTAGAAAGAGCCACAGTATGTTGAAGCTATGACTTCCAACTAATGCATGATCCACACAAAGTGAATACATAAGAAGTGGTAGACTTCCTATTACCCCTATCATTTGCATAGTTGGAATCAACATAACCCACTAATTTCACCCCATCAAGAGACTTAGAAAAAGTCAAGCCATAGTTTGAAGTAGACTTCAAGTATCTGAGAAGCCATTTCAAAGCTTTCCAGTGAGGCATTCCAGGGTTTTACATATATCTGCTTAAGCATGAAACGAAATAAGCAATATCTGGCCTGGTAGTGATCATGAGATACATCACAGAACCAATGGCATTGGAATATGGCACTTTAGACATATCATTCATTTCAGAATCAGTCCTAGGGAACTGATCCTTACTTAGCAAGAAATGAGCAGCAAGGGGCACACTAACAGGCTTAGCCTTTTGCATAGAGAATTTACTCAAAATCTTCTCAATATATGAGTTTTGATTCAAGACAAGTGAGAATTTTTTTGTCTCTTTGTAAATGCATACCAAGTATCTTTTTAGCATCACCCAAGTCTTTCATGTCAAAATTCTCACATAGATATTTTTGAACATGCTTTACAGTTTTAAGACAGAGACTAATAAGAAGCATATCATCAACATAGAGCAGAAGAAATACAGGGACAAAATCATGCTTGAAATATAAATAGTGATCAAAGTTGCTCTTTTTGAACTTTAGGGACTGCATGCAGACATCAAACTTTTTGTTCCATTGTCTGGGAGACTGCTTAAGACCATACAATGATTTCTTTAACAGACATATATGATCAGGTTTGTTTTTATCACAAAAGCCTCCAAGTTGTTTCATAAAGATATTATTTTCAAGGTCACCATGCAAGAATGCAGTTGTAACATCCATTTGTTTAATCTCCCAATCAAAATGAGCAACCAAAGATAACATAATTCTCATAGTAGTAAATTTCACAACAGGGGCAAATATGTCATTATAATCAATCCCCTCTTTTTGAGTAAAAACATTTGCAACCAACCTAGCCTTGTATCTCACAGAATCAGATTCATGTTTGATTTTATAAAGCCATTTACACTGGACAACAGAGCACTTAGCAGGTTTTGGAACAAGATCCAAGTTTTGTTGTCATATAAAGACTTCATTTCCTTTTTCATAGTATCAATCCATTTTTCAGATTCTTTAGAACTTAAGGCAGCTTTATAAGAAATAGGTTCACATGCATCAAGGTTATTAAACACAGTAAAAGCATGCATAGATAGATTACTGTCAGCAAACCCAAGGAACCTTTGAGGTTGCCTCACAGTTCTTTTGACTCTATCTCTAGTGAGTTGATAATTTTGAAGAACATTGGAATCTGTCCCTTCTTCAGTATTGTCAGTGTTTACAGCTTGATTATCTTGAAGATCATTAGGATCCCTGCCATCTTCAGGATGATCCTCATCAACATTTTCATGCACAATATCAAATTCAGGCATAGAAGCATGCTTATCAAGTTCACTTAAGACAGACAAATGCTCCACCTCACTTGGAGCAATCATAGGCATAGAATCAGACAAGTAAGGAAAATCATTCTCATTAAAGATTACATCCCTGCTAATCAAGGTTTTAAAACCAGGAACACTTCTATCCCAGAGCCTATATCCTTTTACACCATCTGGATAGCCAAGGAAAACACATTTCCTAGACCTAGGATCCAATTTGTCATGCTTTTGGTGAACATAAGCAACACAACCAAAGATTTTAAGATTTGAAAAATCAATTTCTTTGTTTGTAAACACAGATTCTGGAATTTTACCAAGTAAAGGCACAGAGGGGGACCTATTTATCAAATAGGTAGCAGTAGCAACTGCTTCACCCCAAAACTTTTTTGACAAACCAGAGGATACAAGCAAGCTTCTAACCCTTTCAAGAATAGTTATATTCATCCTCTCAGCAATGCCATTTTGCTGAGGAGTATAGGGGACAGTTTTAAGTCTCCTAATACCATATTCCACACAAAGATCATCAATATGAGATTCTGAGCATTACAAAACTCAAGACCACTATCAGTTCTTAATGTTTTAATCCTTTTTCCAGTTTGGTTTTCAATCTGGAGTTTCCATGCAGAAAGTTTATCAAAAACATCAGATTTGTTTTTCATTAAAAAGACCCAAACTTTTATGGAAAAATCATCAATAATGGACAAGAAATACCAATTACCACCATGCGTAGACTCTTTTGCAGGACCCCAAACATCAACATGCAAGTATTCAAGTATTTCAGAACTAGCATGTGTTTTTTCAGATCTAGAAACAGTGAATTAAACCCTATGTTGTTTACCTATTACACAATTCTCACAGAAAGGCATTTCAGATATGTGATCAGAACCAAAAACACCAGTCTTTTATGCAACATTTTTAATCCTTTTTTACTCATATGCCCTAATGTTGCATGCCATAACATGGTTTTATCACCTTGCACAGAATTAGCCACAGAAGAAATCAAGTTAAGGGGATTAGCATTGTAGACATACAAGTTATGTTGTCTAGGTGCCTTAAACACCACCATAGCACCCTTAAGAAATTTCATTCCATCATTCTCAATTTTAGCAAGCAAACCATCATCAGTTAGACAAGCAACAGAGATCAAATTATATATCAAATCAGGCACATATCTCACATTTTTCAGTGTAAAGGAGGAACCAAAGTCAAACTTCAAACAAATTTCACCAATTCCAACAACAGGGCTCTTCTTTTCATTTTCCATAGACATAGAGCCATTTTCAATAGTTTTTAGATTAGAAAACATGCTCTTACAAGGTGACATATGAAAAGTGCATCCAGAATCAATTAGCCACTCAGTTTCAGACAGAGAATTAGACACAGAGTTCACAAAGAGCTCAGAAAACATATCAAAGACCATAAGAACATCACCATAATTCTCAGACCCAATAGCCAAGTTTGCATGATTTTCACTGGAATTTTCACCCTTTTTTTTGAACTTTTTAGGCTTATTACATTTGTTTGCATAATGACCTGATTCATTACAGTTGTAACACTTTCTGTTACCATTCCTAGACTTAGATCTAGGCTTTTTCTTATCAGATACATGGTTAGGCTTAGATATTTCAGTTGTTCTCTCCCTAACATGCATAATTTCACCAGAATTTCTACTACTGCTACTAGACACATGTTTCATGTCCAGTTCCTTAGATTTAAGGCCATTTGCCACAATATCATAAGTAATAACATCCCTGCCAAATCTAAAGGCAGATTTGACATCATTGAACTTATTAGGAATATCATTCAAGAGCACAATAGCAGAATATTTTTCAATTGTGTCATCCCCTCTCAATTTTATGGCTTGGATCAATTTATTAAAATCATCTAGATTAGCATCAATATCTTTAGACATATCAAGCCTGAATTTAAAAAACTTTTCTTGCAAAAATGACAGAGACTGAAAAGATGTTTGGGTGTATAATTCATTCAATTTAGCCCACAATTCTTTAGCACAAGTAATTCTAACTACATGCCTCATCACAGAATCATGCAGACTCAACAAAATTGAGGACCTTGCACTAGCATTCATTTCAAGCCTTTTTTCATCAATTTCAGTTTTCTCACAACCCAACAAGACAGCATTATAGACTTTCTCTTTGATAATAATGCATTCCATTTTGGTTTTCCAGATTTGAAAATCACTCTTACCATCAAAAGGGGCAGTATGATATGCAGAACCTATAGCAATCACTCAGAAATGCACAGGCAGACAGAGATAGCCAAGAACAAGAAAAATGAGGGAGAAGATAAAATCAATGTACTTCTCACAGGCAGTGAGAAATGCCAAGAAGAGCCCAGATTATAAGCTGGTTCACCAGTCGTACAAGGTTCTTTGGGTCCTTTTTGTGTGTGAACAGTGAAGCAAACAACACTCATAGAAAACCAGATGCCAAGATATACAAGAGCAGAAGTAGTGAGCCTAGCACAGAGCCAGGAACAAGATACCCAAAAATCACAGAGAAATTGAACCCTAATTTCAACCGAATCACATAGATAGAAAATTAGGGCAAATGAGCGAATCACAGAGAATCGAGCAAGGACCACACAGATCTCAAAGAATCTAGCAAGAATCACACAGATCCAGGAAAAGAACACCAAAACCCTAAGACATCTAAGGTTAAGAGTACAATACCAGAGCGAGAACCCCACAGTTGGGATTCTTGGCTTATCGGTCATTAAAACATAAAAGCGGTCGGACGGTAACCCGAAGAGTGATGGAGGGTGCATCCGGTGATCTTTTCCCGTGGATCTGATACCACTGTAAGGTATCAAAGCTCCCAGAGGTTACACCGCTTATTTTCCATCACCGGCAGTCGGTCCATACGTCTCTTAAGGGATAGAGAGCGTGACCGGAGAAGCAGTGAAGGCTCAGGATTCCTTGAACCCAAAGCTCTAACGACACAGCGACCGAAAGCACACCGAGACCAGAAGAAGGTGAAGAACGGAGACCAAACACACAAAACCTCTCATGAACAAGCTCAGACCTCCGGTGAGCCTACGGCTGAACCTTAGCTATCCCAGGTTACTCGTACGAGGAGACTAAGATAGAATCCAGGTAAACTGGGACCGTAAGCTAGTTTAGCAGAGCACAAAGCTCTCAAGCACAATAGCTTGATGCAAGAGATCGCAAGAGGCAGAGAGAAGAAGCACTCAAAGAGTAGAGAGAGAGAGAGAGAGAGAGAGAGAGAGAGAGATTGAATGTGAGTGATGAGTGAACAGTGCTCAAGCCTCACTCATTAATAGAAGAGTCTAGATTAATGAAGGGTCGGCTAGGGAACAGCAATGGGGAGGGTCAACAGCAACATTAATTAGGGAGATGGGCCTTCAGTGTTTGGGCTAAACCAAATGGGCTAGGAAGCCCAACAATATGTATTGAAATTAATAACTTACTTTGTTTTGTTGTAATTGTGCTCCAGCAACACTGGTGTTGGAAAATATGGAGCATGTGGTTGATGGAATTGTGTCTTATGTTGAGGGTTATTACCCTCAACAAGGTGGGAAACCGTGGCATGAGGTTGATAAGGTCTACGGGATTGGGCATGTATAGGATGATCATTGGGTGTTATACATGATCATGTTTGCGAAGCAGACCATTGTGGTGTTTGATTCAATGTTGGAGAATCAAACAGATTGGTCGCACATCAAAGAAGCGTTTCAAAATGTGTGCAAGAACGTGTCAGTTTTGTGTGATCACTGTGGTGTTTACCGGCATAGGCCTCTCGCATAACCACTCCTAGATGTTTGGAACTTGGTGAGATGTGAACACCCAACATGACAGACAAGCAATTCTGACTGTGAGATAATGTGCATGAAATTGTTAAAGTGTTTGGTGACAAGTACATCTTTTGATGCCATCGATCCCAGTAGGTGTGCTATTTATAGGTGAGCTTATTATGTCGAATTGTTCACTATGAGTGGCCATATTTGATGAAAAACAAGAATGCGTAGTTGTTGTAGGCATATGACCTGCATAATTTGGATATTGAAGTTACATAAACTATGCGATCATGTTCATTATCATGTACGTGTACATTATTATGAACATTTAAGGTCAGAATATATAATTTGAAAGCAAGTAAATGGCACGAGATTGATAACCCTATTCGATCAACTGATCTACGTCAAGGGAACTTCACAAGTCCGTGAAAAACAGTTCACTACTCCGTTGAATGGTTACAAAGGCTATTACACGAAGATTCCCATCACTCGACCCCTTTCCTACCAACTACAACCTCTTTCGATGAACTGAATTGTGAGCTCCCCTCGCAACCTAGAATTCCTCTAGTTCCCACAGGAAATATCTCTCGAGACTCCTCTAAATGTGTATGAATTTAAGTTTCAAACACAGACTAGAAACATAATGATCACATGGATCAAACCTAGTCTACTCGAATACTATATGCTTCAAAGATGAAGTCTTTTAGACTCTTTACCCTTTGTGTATTCATAAAAACCTCGTCACCTAAATAAAAAACATAGCCTTAACAAGGTAATCATAAGTCCTACTTTGACTAGAATTCAACAAGGAAACTTTTCCTTAATTAAATCGGACTTTCCTAGTTTAGATATCTTCTTTGAATAGAACTTCTTCTTTCCTTCTTTGATCTTTATCATGAACAAGGCAACTTCTATTCTGAAACGTCCATCTTGAATCTGCAGCACCATCTCTTTGATTCTAGCATGATACATCTCTTGTAAACTCTCTGGACAATAATGTACATGATCATGTTCCAGAACATGATTAAGTCCATGTCTCGATCTTCAATCAGATTAGTAGCGGATTGTTCACAGTAATGTCCAGAACATGTTATTCGAACATGAATAACCAAAACCTTTTGTGTTCTTTTGATATTGCCATACAGATCATGACAATCTCAAACACTTGAGTGCAGATGGCACTAACAATCTCTCTCTTTGTCTTTATCTGGTGGCAAATCAGCTCCATGTTTTAAAAAAACATAACCCTTGAACTGTGGGATTATGTACCTTAAAACGTACTTGAATATTCCTAAGAACATTATATGATTCGGCTGTTTTTCACTTTTTTATCAGTTTATATCTGCTCTGCTATAATGAATTTTTATCATTTTTTCATCTTTTGATGGCAGTTTTAATTTTATTTTTTTTAGCAGATATGAATCATATAGGGAAGATAGAAAATCCGTTCAATATCAGAATAGCTATTACAAGCTAATCAGAGCAAAAACAAAAATATCTTGCAAAAGATGGATGCAAGATAAGAACAGAATAAAAACACAAAAATGATTATATTGCATTACTCCCCCTATTTGCCACCGAGAAAGATAAGTGAATAATCTCAGAAACTACTCAGATTTGTGAGAAGCTTGCTCATCTCCTTCTTCTTTAGGTCCTTCTTCCTCAGTATCATCATACTCTGTCTCTTCACCCTCATCAGTCTCTTTTTCTGTGTCAACTTCTTCCTCTTCATCAGCCTCCTGCTCCTCTTCATTAACCTCCAGATCCTCCTCTGCAGACTTTTCTTTGTCAACTTCAGCTACCTTTCCTTGTTCTGCAGACTGTGCTTCAATTTGCTTTTGAGCCGGTGAAGATTCTTTCTGAGTAGCAGCTTCGGCAGTACTTGCAAGCTTGTGCAAGTTATGAATATTGTCAGGTACATCTGCTACTAGAGAGGCAAATCCTTCTCTTGATGAAAGATCAGCAATCGTAGCTTGA
This sequence comes from Perilla frutescens, assembly GCA_026008535.1. Lineage (NCBI taxonomy): Eukaryota > Viridiplantae > Streptophyta > Magnoliopsida > Lamiales > Lamiaceae > Perilla > Perilla frutescens. The sequence goes on along the minus strand of BRKX01000010.1, from coordinate 42,146,085 downwards.
ATCTTTATCTTCTCAGAAGTATGCTCAGAAATCAATTGAGAATGAAACTCCGGGCTTCTCTCTAGAAACTTCAGCACAACACTTTTCGGTGAGGATTCTTCAACAGTAGCATCACTTCCTTTCTTGAATGCTATGGACTACTTAAACTGGAGGCGCATATGATGATCTCCTATTTCAGGAGCAACCTTGATCACAAGAGGCTTTTTGGGTGGAATGACCTTATCATTCTTTGATGAGACATTCTTCTTTTGCTGCTTTATAATGCTGTAAATCAATGAAAGATAGCACAGAGGTCCCTTAACCACTGTAGACTCTGCACTATTGATGATCTTTCCAAAGACAAATTCACTGTAATTGAACTGCTTCCCAGTCCCAAGGTGATATAAAAACCTTCTCTGAGCTTGAGTCACAGCAGCTCTGTGCTTTGTTGGCAACCAGTTGTGAATCAAAATTCTAAACAGAGCTCCATACTTGTGAATCATCTTGGAAGTAGGGATTGTCTGTGGATTAGATAGCCATTTGGTGTAGATGCCCTGGGTCAGTTCTTCAACAACCATCCCCCAGTCATCAATCTCCTTATACTCCCCCTCAAGATGGCATCCCAGAAACTCATTAATGAGATCTGGTGAGAAATTCAGCATCTCTCCTCTGACAAAGACTTTATGAAAGTTTTCAGATTCTGGATCATCAATCTCCTTAGTCATATTACAGTAGAATCTGAAACAGCCATTGGAACAAACTCGTGCACCCTCTGCACTATTCCAAGCAACCTTGCTTCTTCCATTAGTGAATATACTCTAGTAGCTAGTAATGTATCCTTGTCCACCTTCTTCTCAGAGATCATAGACCTCTGCTTCACTTTCTCCCACAACTTAACATGCTTGGAAGATCGGAAAAGAGCATGTTTAGAGATACCTGGCATATGGATGATCTATTTGTGAATATCAAACTCATGTTCACTAGAATGTGAGTGAATATCTTCAGGTACATCTCTGGACTGAGCAGCTTTCTTGGCCTTCTTGGAAGGGCCTGCGGGTTCAACAACTTTTCTTTTCTTTGTAGATATAGCAGTAGATGGTGGTGTGACAGATGCTCGGCTTCTTGTCATCGGTGTTCTTTGAACTAACTGCACTGTTGCAGTAGATGCCTTCTTCCTTAGAGTTTTCTTTTTAACTGGTGATCTGGCGAACGGATCATATTATGCAGATGCAAACAACTTCTCTTGTTGTGGAACATGAGTCTTCTCAGTAGATTCAGAGGATGAACTCTGAATATCTTCTTTCTCAGTAGGTTCTGCAACTAAAGGTCTCTTTATTACCCTTTTCTTTCCTTTGGCAATAGCAGCATCAATTGCCTTCATCTTTAGGCTTAAGGGAATATCATCTTCCCTTTCTTGATCATCACCTTCAGTGGTGGAAGATTGATTTGGAGGCTTCTGAACAACGCTTGCAGAAATTAAAGTCTCTGCAGTGCTCTTCTCAGCAACATGTTCCTTGGCATGATCAGGAACATCTTCAGGCATAACATGATCATCAACAGCAGATCCATTCTCTTTCTAAAGGGGATTGAGCAGCAGGTGCTGTGACGACTTTCTTTGCAATAGGGACTGCAGTCTTCTTTGATTTCTTGACTGTAGTTCTCTTTGTTCTTGTCTTTTTGACAGTAGACTTCTTGTTGACGTCGTATGAAAGTGCTGCTTCCTTTAACAAATCTTGGATTGTAAGACTTTGAGTCTTTGATTTCTTTGCAGAAAAGGCAACTTTTGTTCTTCTGCTTCCAAGTCTTCATCTTCTTCTTCTCCACGGAAGGTTTCAATAAATTCTTCAGTATCCTTGCTAGATGATTCATCACGGAGCGTCATCTGAACAGGTTTCTTGTAGAATGATTCACCTCGAACCTGTCTATCGAATTCATCTTTCTCATAAAACTGATCTTGAGGTTTGGAATATGCTACTTTTCCACACCTCATCTTGGGTTTTACGATTTTCTTGGGACGGACGAGTTTACGTTGTGGTTCCATTGAAAATATATGAGTGATTTGCTAGAATGATCGGTAAAAAAAATGATGGCAAAATGATTGTATTTTTTCAGAGAACTCAGAAGATTAGAAAGAGAGAAGGGTTTATGATTTCAGAAAATTTGAAATAAATAAGCAATCTCTCTAAACGGCTAAACATATACATAGGAGAGAACTCCGTTCAATACAAATGCTCAGGTTTCCGTTAGACTAAAAAACCGGAGGGAAATCCTGGAAAATCAGAGATGACGATTGCAAGTCAAAACTAGCCGTTAACAAAGATGTACATTGGATTTTGAAAATTGTTCATGTACATCCTGAAGAACATTTTTTGGGAATGTTCAGACCTTTGGTGTAAAAATGGTTCTTTCTTACTGAGTGTGAAATAGACACACTCATACCCCTCTTCTTGGTTTTACTGAACCAAGCATACCCAAGGGATGCTCTAAGTTTATCAAATCGAGCAGCATCCAGACCCTTGGTGAATAGATCAACTAGTTGATCTTCTGTCTTCATATGTTCAATCCTCAGAACTTCTTCTTCAGCTAGCTCTTTGATGAAGTGATGTCTGATGTCTGTGTGTTTTGTCCTTGAATGCTGGACTGGATTCTTAGAGATATTGATAGCACTCATATTGTCACAATATAGAATATGTGTATCATGAATAACTTCATAGTCCTTCATCATCTGTATCATCCAAATAATCTGAGTAGAGCTGCTTCCTGCGGCAATGTATTCAACTTCTACTGTGGATAAGGATATGCAGTTCTGCTTCTTACTGAACCAAGAAACAACATTGTTTCCTAAAAAGAAACAAGTACCTGGTGTGCTTTTTCTGTCATTTGGAGATCTTGCCCAATCAGCATCACAATATGCAATAATACTTGAATTTATGTCAGAAGTATACCACAATCCATAGTCTGCAGTTTCATTGATGTATTTGATGATGTTCTTAACAGCCTTCATGTGACTCTTCGTAGGATAATACTGATATCTAGCACATACTCCCACTCTGTATGTTATATCTGGTCTACTTGATGTGAGATAAAGGAGACTTCCAATCATGCTTCTGTATAAAGTCTGATCAACTTTAGCTCCTACATCATCTTTTCCAATATTGACTGTAGTGCTAATAGGAATCCTTTTATGCTTAGAATTCTCCAGCTTAAACTTTTTGACCAAGTTTCTGGCATACTTAGACTGTGAGATAAATATGCCTTCTTCTAACTACATAATCTGAAGTCCAAGAAAATATTTCAGATCTCCAACTAGGCTCATCTTAAACTCAGTTTCCATGTCTCTGATAATGTCCTTGACCATCTTATCGGATACTGAGTCAAACACTATATCATCCACATATACTTGAACCACAATTACTTGTGACTTCTCCTTTCTGATGAATAGTGTTCTATCTTCTCCTCCTCTGTTGTATCCTTTGCTAACCAAGTATGTAGCCAGTCTTTCATACCATGCCCGAGGAGCCTACTTTAAGCCATAAAAGGCTTTCTTTAGTTTGAAGGCATATTCCGGATGATGTGAATCTTCAAATCCTTTAGGCTGAGTTACAAACACATCTTTCTTCAAAAATCCATTTAGGAAGACACTCTTGAAATCCATCTGGAATAGCTTGAACTTCATGATGCAGGTCATGGCTAGAAGAAGTCTGACTTATTCTATCCTTGTGACTGGAGCAAAAATTTCATCAAAATCAATGCCTTCAATCTGAGAATATCCTTGAGCAACTAGTCTGGCTTTATTTCTTGTAATGTTCCCAGCTTCATCGGTCTTATTCTTGAATATTCACTTTGTTCCTACTATGTTGACTCCTTCAGGTTTCTACACCAGATCCCAAACATCATTATTTTTGAACTGTAGAAGTTCTTTCTGCATAGCCTCAATCTAATAGTCATCTTTGAGAGCTTCTTGGATGTTCTTGGGTTCAATCTTGAAAGTGAAACAGACATTGGATATTTCATCATGCATCCTCTTCCTTAGTCTGCTTCTGGTCATTCTTCTTTCATGAATGTCTCCTATTACTTCTGAAGTAGGATGAACCTTGATGATCTGTTTTGAAGGCTTCATTTGCTTTATTGTTTGTTCTTCAGATTCTCTATCTATACCATCACGTACTTTTGGATGTTCGAATATATCTGAGTGAACATCTTCTTCAGAGGTATTGACAGTATTATTATGATCATCAAATCTGACATTAACTGTCTCAATGACAGTCTTTGTCTCTTTGTTGTAAATCCTGTATAATTTACTGTTTCTGGAGTATCCAACAAACATCCCTTCAACTCCTCTGTTGTTCATTTTGCTGAGATACTCTCTATCATTGAGTATATATCATGTGGTGCCAAACACATGAAAGTACTTCACTGTAGGTTTTTTTTATTTCCGAATCTCATATGGTGTAGTGAAAGTACCTGGTCTGAGATGAACTCTATTTCTGATATGACATGCAGTATTGATAGCTTCTACCCATAACATAGCAGCAACTCCTTTAGCAGCAATCATGGTTCTTGCCATCTCTTGGAGAGTTCTGTTCTTCCTTTCAACAACTCCATTCTGCTGAGGAGTCTTGGGGGCTGAGTACTCATGACTAATTCCATTTTCACTGCAGAAATTATCAAAGTACCGATTCTCATATTCCTTGCCATGATCCCTTCTGATTCTGATAATGTGTTGATCCTTTTCAACTGCGATCTTGCAGGCTAATCTCTTGAATGCTGTGAAAGCTTCACTCTTATCTCTGAGAAAGTCTACCCATGTAAACCTTGAGTAATCATCTATGCAGATAAGAACATACTTCTTTTCTCTGTAGCTTTCCACAGCCATAGGCCCCATTAGATCTATATGAATAAGATCTAAAACTCTTTTAGAAGTTCTATCATGTACTTCTTTATAATGAGATCTGGATTGCTTCCCAATCTGACATGGACCACAAACTTTATCTCTGTCAATTCTGATCTGAGGTAATCCTCTGACAACCTCTTTGCTGATGATCTTCTGAAGATTCCTAAAATTGATGTGTCCTAGTTTCTGATGCCAGATCTCTGACTCTTCTATAGATGTTCTTTGGCATGTTAAAGAACATTATGCAGAAACATATAGTTGATAGCAGTTGTCAGCTGATCTTTTTCCTTCCATGAATAAGTCATTGTTCTTATTCATTACCCTGTAGCTTTCATTGGTGAAGATAACTGTCATGTCATTATCACATAATTGATTGATGCTAATCAGATTTGCTTTGAGTCCATCAACTAGCATAGCCTTCTTCAGATTAGGCATTCCTTCACCAATCAGCTCACCTTTACCCATTACTTTGCCCCCTTTTCCATCTCCAAATGTGACAAAGTCTGACGAGCAGGCTTTTAGATTCTGCACCACAGAGCAATCTCTAGTCATGTGTCTTGAACAACCACTGTCAAAATACCAGTTGCCCTTGTCTTCAACTCTTAGAGAGGTATGAGAAATCATACTAGTCTGCTTGACAACTCATTGCTTCTTCTATGCAGGCTTCTTCTTTTTCTGAGCAGCTGATCTCTTCTTGGTGTTGCTGGAATGCTGAACCATAAATCTCCTTCTCATTCTTTTTAGATCAAAGAGATACTTCTAACAATGTGGATGAATGTGGCCTTTTTCTTCACAATAATGGCAGATAATTCCTTTTCTGTTGCCATTATAAGCAATCATCTTTTTGTTAATGTTCTTCTGGATGTTCTGAACATTATTTTGTACATGCACTGACTGGCTTGTACTTTCTTTGACAAACACTATCTCGGACTGTCCACCATTGTATCCAAGACCTAGATGGCTCTTTCCTGAATGTCTTGGAGTGGTAAGAACCTTATCAAGATTCTTAGTACCATTGTTCAGCATGTTGACATTCCTTTTGATGGTTTTGAGTTATGCAGACAACTCTTCAATCTCCTTCTTTTTGTTGTTGAATTACGACCCTCTGTCCAGCATCAGACCTGATCAATTCATCCTTTTCTTTGAGAAGATCTTTGTTGTGAGATTGTAAAGTCTTGTTGATCTCAGCAACTTCAAGCCATTTTTCATACATCTCCTTGTAGGTCTTGACAAATTCTTCATAACTGAAGTCTTTATTGTCTGAGTCTTCATCTTCTGCAAGTTTGAAGGATCCTGGAACTCTGAGACTTTTGCTGTAAAAACATAGGTCTCTTCTTCTGATTCACTGCTACTTTCTTCAGACTCATTATCACTGAGAGAGGCATTGTAATTATTTTTATTCTTCTTCAGAGTATTAGCACATTCAGCTTGAATGTGTCAAAAACCATCACAATCTCTGCACTGGATTCCTCTCCTTAAATTTGAAGATTGAAACTCTTTCTATTTACTGCTAGAGTTTTTATCTTGCTGAGAATTACCAGATGGTTGTCTTCTGTTGTTGAACCTTCTGGAAGACTGCTTGTTTACTTTTTTAACATTCGACTGAAGTTCTTGGTGATTAAAACCATATTATTTATTGTATCTGAGTCAAGTATAGGTTTTTGTTTCTGTACATGTTTAGGCACATCCTCAGAAACTTCAGTTTTAAGAGCAATACCTCTCTTCCTTGAGCTGTTGTCTTCATCTTACAGGTTCATCTCAAACGTCCTTAACGACCCTATCAGTTCATCAAGCCTCATACTCTTGATGTCCTTGGCTTCTTCAATTGCAGCAACTTTGTAAGCAAACTTTCTTGAAAGAGATCTGAGAACCTTCCTCACAAGCTTCTCATTGCTGACAGGCTCTCCAAGAGCAAAACTCTCATTTGATATGCTTCTCAGTCTGGCATTAAACTCACCAATGGATTCAGTATCTTCCATTTTGAGACTTTCAAATTTTGAAGTAAGATTTTGAAGTCTTTACAGCCTCACTGAACTAGTCCCTTCAAAGGTGGTTTCCAGAATATCCCATGCAGCTTTTGCAGTCTCACAAGTTGAGATCATGCTGAATCTCTCAAGATCCACTGCAGAGAATATTGCATTGAGAGTTTTAGAGTTGACATTGTACCAGTTCTTCTGCGGCACAGTCCACTCTTCTTCTTCAATTTCCATATGCTTTCCTTCCTTGGCAACAGTTGACTTTTCCCATCCTTCAGTGACACTTTTCCATGCAAGTTCATCAATCGATCTGAGAAACACCCTCATCCTTGCTTTCCAGTAAGGATAGTTGTTACCTTCGAACAATGGTGGTCTAACCATAGATCCTCCTTCTTTGATTGCACTCATGACTGAATAGCAACCAAAACCTTCATGCAGATATGTACTTTTCAGGACTCTTTTCGCCCTAAAACCAAAGACGACCCGCTCTGATACCAATTGAAGTTATATAAACTGTGCGATCATGTTCATTATCATGTACGTGTACATTGTTGTGAACATTTAAGGTCAGAATATATAATTTGAAAGCAAGTAAATGACACGAGGTCGATAACCTTGTTCGATCAACTGATCTACGTTAGGGGGACTTCACAAGTCCGTGAGAAACAGTACACTACTCCGTTGAATGGTTATAAAGGCTATTACATGAAGACTCCCATCACTCGACCCCTTTCCTACCCACTACAACCTCTTTCATTGAACCGAATTGCGAGCTCTCCTCACAACCTAGAATCCCTCTAGTTCCCACAGGAAATCTCTCTCGAGACTCCTCTAAGTGTGTATGAATTTAAGTTTCAAACACAGACTAGAAACACAATGATCACACGGATTAAACCTAGTCTACCCAAATACTATATGCTTTAAAGATGAAGTCTTTTAGACTCTCTACCCTTTGTGTATTCGTAAAAACCCTGTCACCTAAACTAGTCTGATTCTCAAGCTATTTATAAACAAAAAACATAGCCTTAACAAGGTAATCAAAAGTCCTACTTTGACTAAAATTCAACAAGGAAACTTTTCCTTAATTAAATCGGACTTTCCTAGTTTAGATATCTTCTTTGAATAGGACTCATTCTTTCGTTCTTTGATCTTCATCACGAACAAGGCAGCTTCTATTCTGAAATGTCCATCTTTAATCTGCAGCTCCAGCTCTTTGATTCTAACATGATACGTCTCTTGTAAACTCTCTGGACAATCATGTACATGATCATGTTCCAGAACATGATTAAGTACATGTCTCGATCTTCAATCAGATTGGCAGCGGAATGTTCACAGTAATGTCTAGGACATGTTATTCGAACATGAATAACCAAAACCTTTTGTGTTCTTTTGATATTGCCATACAAATCATGACAATCTCGAACACTTGAGTGCAGATGACACTAACAGATATAAATCAATTAATATTGCTTTGAAAGTTTAAAAGAAAGCTTTTGCAGAACATAAGTACAAAATTCTGATTTTGTGGGCCTCATCCAATGGGTATAGTGTAAAGTAAGTACAAATTGCCTAAATAATTACTATATTTTAAATCTTTCTTGCCTATCCCAATTTTAATATAATTTTGCCTAGATATATTTTTCTCCCTAATATAAATGTAAACTATATGAAACCTTACGTACAAAATCTTAGTACAAATCTTACACTTATCCACGACTTATCTCTACTTTGCAATAGATCTAATGCACCGCTTAAGTAGAGCTTTATAATGGATTTGCTTTTCAAAACTAAAAAACGGTGATAATCAAAAGTAAATAAAAATTTATAGGGTATTTGATTTTCAAAATATAAAAACAGATAAATTGCAATATGCAAAACACTCCTGTATTTATACATATAGCGGTAGATTAAAATTTAGGGTCTAATCTTAATTCATATGAGATAAATACGGATGATTACTGTAACTTAAATCAAAATATACATATCAATATATTAATTTAGGTAACCATTTTATAGATTGATATAATATATATACATATTCGTACGTATATAGAATAAATTAAATTTTGTTAATTAAGAATATTGCAATATTCGAATAGATTTAGGAAACTATAAATCGCCATATCTTTATAATTAATTGACTACCCGCATTTGTGTAGAGAGCATATTATAAATGTTAATTAACCGCAAATCAAAAGATATACAATATATTATACGTATAAACAAAATACTGAAATATAAAGTAGGCCAACATCTATAAAATAATAGTATATAATATAACTTATAGATATAAATATATTATAATATAAGCAATAATATACATATTCAGATTGCATCTGCATACATTTGCGGAATATTCCATGATGATGAGTGTTTCAATTAACTAATTAATCAGAACATGTAATGTTTTTATTTTCAAAGTCACGGTGTTGTTATTATACATTATATAAATTTGGGCAATAATTTATAAGGTCACTCACTTTCAAATCATACAAAAACCAATTATATAAATTGATTAGTAATAGTATTATTGTAGTTTTCAGAATAACTAAAATTAAAAGGGAAGAAATAAGAAGAAAATGGTGGTATATATAGTGGGAGAAACAAAGACATACATAATTACATACATACATTTTTATACACATTATAGTGATAGTGAAAGCAGCAGCCAGCAGGGGATTCGAGCATGTCACCGGAGACGGATACTGTGCTCGCCACTCTCCGTCAAACCCTAGCTTCCTGCTTCAAGGTAATGCCTTCTTCATTATGCTCCCTTCTACCTTACGCGTCAAATTCATGAGTAATTAATTATTTCATGATGGATTGGCGGTGCGTAGTTGATTGTAGCCGGTGATTACGCCACTTCGGAGCAATCGGTTGCCGAACTCGGAAAATTCCTTAATTCTATATCTGGTGCGCTATTAGCAGAAGAACCTCAAATTTCGCAAGAACTGGCTGTCGAACTTCTCACTCTAATTCATCAATACGTGGCCACACCTACGCTTGAACAGGTATGGTGCGGATTGCTTGTTCGAGAGTTTGGATTTTTATGTGTATCTTTTGTCTGATGTTTGATGAATGGACGGAATACTATTTTTTTAGGAGGTTATCGATGCGTTAGCTTTTGAGTTGCCCAAAGCTGTGGCTCGGTTTGCTTGTGTATCGGCTCGGTGTTTGGAGGTTGCAGAAGGTGTAGTCAATTTTTTCGTGGAGAGATGCGGTCCACGAGACATGCTTTCGATTCTACTGGAGGTATAATATGTGTGGTTTTGATTTTTTTCCTCCTTGTAAAGCTAGCTTTTGCTTGTTGATCTTTCTCTCAAAAGTCAAGCAGCAAATTTGCACAATCGGATTTTGATCCGTCAAATTATACTTTTGCAATATTATCAGGCAATATCTTCTCTAAGCGACCCATTCATGGTCCCTGACTGCTTCATTCCTCTACTTAGTGGACTCGCAAAAGGTATATGCGTATACATACATGTTTTGCTAAATCCAATTGGGTAATGATGTTGGCTATTGATACTGTTTGCTCTTCCCTTTGCATGTATATTACTCATGTTTATATTTATGTGCTGGATGATGAAGTCCCATGCATATTCTGATGCCAATCCCAACAAATAGATTCAGCTATTTTTATTTTTCTGCAAATAATTAATGCTTGTAGTCTTTGATATCTTTATGTGCATGAAATAGAGTCTACAGATCTTTAATCAGCTTAAATGAATAGTCATTTTCATGCTTTGTCTGGTTTCAGTTATTGTTTTAATTCAAAGGCGGCTATATGAGCAAGTAAAAAATGCAGTTCCAGTCATTCTTAAAGTTTTGACGACCATGTGTTTGAAGTCAGATGATGAAGATAGAGATTATGAGAAGTTGTTCCATAGAGCAGCTGACATTGCCTGCTCTATAAGAACAGTTGGTGTAAAGTTGGTCTGTAACACTAACCATTCTGCTTACTAGCTTAATCATGTAACTCTACCTAATTCTGCAATGATAATTTTATCTCCTATGGCAGGAAGGCGAGGAAATCAAGAAACTCAACGCTTTATTAGGCCTATATGTCTTACAGATTATGGTGGACAATTCTTGCAAAAGTGAATCTAGTTTTGGTTGTACTAAGTTGTGTTCTGGAGACTTGAAGCCATCATCTATGTGATAATAAATCATCCTTGACGTGCAGGCTCTTGTTTCACTTGGAATGGCAAGTGACATGTCAAAATGTCTCCTTTTGGTGCTGCAGTTGTCCAACTTCCTTCACCATTGTGATTTGTCGTATATTGGTTTGTTAACAGGATGTGAGGTTGATATGATCACTAAACTAATTATTGGAGGTGAATTTTATTGCCTTTACATGAGTACATCACTAGTCATCTTTAAGTTGTTTGCATATATGACTCTTGGAGAAACTTATCTTTGTAGAGGACATTTAATGATAGTCCTTTTTGACATAAAATTACAGATGATAGTGAAGTTAGGGCGGATTGCTTTTCTCAAGTCAAGCTCGGAGCAGCACTTTCCGGTTGGCAATTGACAACTAGTTATCTCTAGTTGATGTTGTCATTACCTAATATTGATCTAATTGCAATGATTGATCCAGTGATTTGGGGTTTCCGGGCTAGCGAGGCTGCGCTGGCTGCCAAAGCTGATTTGCCTGCTGTCTTAATGGAACTTCAAGGTAACTGGACTAGAAGATGGGAGGCAGTAGGCATGTTGAAGTATCTATTCTCAGGTGCCAATCTGCCATGGGAGTTGAAGCAGGATGGTATCAGATTCCTTCTATGTATCATGGATGGCAACGTATCACGCTCAGACAATGACTGTGTGGACTCCTCTATCCATATGCCGACTATGTATACGGGCTTGCAGGTAGTTTGTCACTGTTTAAGTTCTTCCTTTGCTCAATTCCCACATATTTTCTGTTTAATCAATTAACTCATTGCTCATTCTTAGGCTATTGAGATGATGATCATGTATTCTCCTGATTCTGCATCAAGGAAGAATGCATTTATGGCATTCAAAAAAGTAAGATTTCTGGTGCTGCCTGCTTTAAAGCATGAGTATCCTCTTGTCTACTAGAAAATTATTCACTGGTTGGTTTCTTAATTTATAATCCCCTCACCTCTTCCCTGTAAATGATGTTTTTGATGACTTCTACTGCCTCTGAACAAAAACTTCAGAATCAGAAAATCATGTATTTTGTATTTCCATAACAATAAGATTCCTAATCTTGTTTTTGACGAAGCATGGAGAGATTTTGAATTTTGATGGATCTTGTTTTCTGATATAGGTGCATAACTACTGATTTTTTTTGTCTGATAAGTTGTCCTTCACTAACATCTTAAAATTGTTGGTTATGAGACGTGTTCTGTTGCATAAGCTATTATTAGTGGTTTTAAAACTTTTCCTCTGAATATTTTCATGGGCATGATATATTGTTTCTAAAATCAGGTGCTCGCAGACATTCCAACTCCTTGGAGATTTGATGTCTTAGTAGCCTTGATCAAGAATAGCAACTCTTCTTCTATGGTAGGCCCTTATACTGTTATTTGGAAGCATGTGATTAAGCTCCTTGAATTGAGAATTTGATTTTGAAAATATGATCTTCTGTGCCTGTGGTACAGATTGGAATACTAATAGATTGTGTGAAAGAGGAAATGCGCTTGGAAAAGGTCACAAGAAATGCAGCTGTAGATGCGATCCTGAATATCGAAGTTAGTCAATCTACATCGTTTTGGAACCCATCTGTGCTAGAATTGGTGGAAATGGTTCTCAGGCCTCCAAAGGGTGGACCTCCATCCCTTCCTGAGTACAGTGATGCAGTTAGCCTCTCTTCTCTCTGCTTAAATTTACTTAGGACCTCGAAAAACAAACACTTTCTGATAAAACACAGCTTATGGCCCTTCAGAATTAGATGACGTTCATATATTTGCTTTTCTGCATGCGGAAATTTACAGTCATCTGGAAGCTAATTGATATGCTCCTGACTAATGCTGAGTAAAGTTTCTTGCAGTTGAATAATCGATCTCCTATTGATTTTCTTGTGCTGCAGGTTTTGTCAGCCCTTAATCTATATAGATTTATACTGATTACGGAATCAACAGGTAAGGACACACTTGTATTCATCTTTGATTATGAATTTCAGTTATTTTTCTCCATTGGTGCTTGATGGAGATGGTGATACAGGGAATTCGAACAGTAGTGGAATACTGTCAAAGGAGAAATTGCAGAAAGCATATAAGGAATGGCTTCTCCCGCTGCGTGCATTGGTGGCCGGAGCAGTGGCAGAAAGCAAGAAAGATTATGAAGTGGCATGTGAAGTAATGTGCGGTCTTAACCCTGTGGAGTTGGTTCTGTACCGCTGCATCGAACTCGTTGAAGAGAAGCTAAAACATTTGTAACTTAGTTATAGGAAACACACTTTTGTTTTTCAAGTGAATGACAGACCAAATTTTGATAAACTCCTATTTTAGGGTGATTTGTTTCCTGCCCAGTCTTCGATATATGGGGCAACAAATGAATTCTACTTTGTTTTGTTTTGTTTTGTTTTTTTGAGATGAATGGGGCAGCATTCTTTTGGAGCAAATGGTCTCTATGGAAGCTTTTAAAAAATTGACGCTCAATGTTGGCTATGATTTTGACAAAAATCAATGCTAACTTGTAAATATAAAGTATATACATATATATAGATTTGGGTTCTCGTGAAAAAATTTGATTGGTGTGAGAAATGAGAATCTGGGAAGATTAATGGTGGAGATTGATTTCTTAATTTAAATTAAATGTTAATGTCCGCAAAAGTGACTTTGCTCGGTTAGTTTGATGCTATAAGTGATTTTATTTTTTTATAATAAAGTAAATCTAATTTGAAATTATACATTAAGACTACAATTGGATACAATGTACATATGTACGTATATTATTGAAAATGTTATGGCGATTTGACGGCCAGAAAATGCTTCAAATCACGATAAGTCATCAATGCTATAATTTTTTCCACATAATTTTTTTTTTTTTTAAACTAGACTCAATTATATTTTTCAATCAGATATGACTCACCATCTAATTACTTCTCAATCAAAGCCCTTTATTTTTTCAAATTCACCAGGTTTATGAAAAAATAAATTTATTTGATGTAAAATTGTGGCTAAATATTATTTTGATCAAAATTAAATTAATATTTTGCCACATAATATTTTGGACTACTAATTAATACATAAACAATATATGTCTCATGTTTTTAGAAATATATATATTTTTTCTCATGTTATTTTTTAATTATTGTATTTTTTTCCCTATATTATAGTTTCTTAGTTTATTAATTTTTTACCTCTATTTTATTTACTTTTATTGTTGTACTTCTATTTTTCTTGTTGAAAAATTAATAAAAATATAGAAAATATTTATAAAGTACAAGTATGGGAAAAAAAGTCCAAAACGAAGCTTACCTGCGGAGTCGATCTTCTCAACTGTTTCCCTCTCTTCAATTTCACACTCTCAATCCATTCTCGAATTCACAAACCCGCAGTAAACCCAAAACCTCCACCACCCGTTGGAGAAAGCTCAGCCCATCGCTGCATCCAATAAGGTGGCGTGATTTATTATTTCCTAAATCTTGGTTTCTTGTAATTTCATATCACCAGGCTAATCTGACATTCTGCTCTACCATTAAGCTCAGGATATGTTTTCTTAATAAATTTACCGGTTATTTTCTCTTGTTTCGATATTGCTTGTCTATGGATTTCAGTTGAGATTTTGATTTACCAAGATTGCTGTATTCTTCAGTTTGGCTTAATGAAGTGGGCACCCTAATAGTGGAAAATGTGTTTGTATGCTGTTGTTTTGACTACCTAGTAACTTCAGCTAATCAGATATTGGACGCTAGAAAGTTTGATTTTTTATTTTATTTTATTTTTTGATTGGTTTTATGTTTTTGAGTTTCATTTATTTTTTCTAAAGTTTGATTTTTATTTATTTATTAATAAATGGCAGAATGGGGGAGCTCATGGTTGAAAAGCATGTCAAGTACATCATATCAATTGAAAAGGTAGTCATGTTCATTGTGGGTTTATAGTTTGTATCAAGTTTTGATTTTCCCTGTTATACTTTACCTTCATGTAATTGATTATTGGGATCCGCATCTTTAATTGGTCAGACCTGGAATACTTCTTCTCTGTCTGATTTTAACTTCATGACCCGACATAATGGTTTCTTTATTATACTTGGCTCCTAAAACTTTGTTCCTGAAATACTAACTTTCATAAAAATTGTGTTATATGATGTCTCTTTGGGTCCGTAAGATTTTTATCCTTAATCTGCCTATGTGATGCCAGAAGTGTTGCAAATGTGCCTCCAGTATCTTTAGAATATTTGCTTACACTATCAGGAGTTAATTATATTACTTCTTCTTCTTCTTGGCTGTTGTATCAGTATTTTCTTATATGCTAGTTATGAAGAAGAGTTGTCTTCTTGTATACAAGAAGGGCTGTAGATTCTTGTAGTGGGGCTTTTTCTTTTTTCTTTAAGTAATAATAAGCACACTTTTGTATCAGAAAAAGGATGATTATGCATCTGTGGTGATGGAGCACCTGAGGCTGAATGGTGCCTATTGGGGATTGACTACTCTTGATGTTTTAGGAAAGCTTCATGCAGTGGATCAAGATGAGGTTGTTTCATGGCTCATGCAATGTCAGCATGAATCTGGTGTGTATCAAGGCTTGATTTTTTTGTTATTGAAAAGTCCAGCTTAGATTTAATTTAAGTCAAAATTAATAGTTTATTTATTTATTCTTACTTTGTTCTGGTTGCAGCAAGTCCTTTACATTTTTTTTAATTATTCAGGATGTTGAATAATGTGGTTTTCATAAATTTGCATTACCTTAATGTGCATTGGTTCATGCAGGTGGTTTTGGCGGTAATATAGGGCATGATCCTCACATACTGTACACACTCAGCGCTATTCAGGTTTTAGCTCTTTTTGACAAGATAGGCGTTCTTGATATTGAGAAGGTTGCCAATTGTATCTTTCAAGAATAGATAATTATATATAATATATATTTTCAGTCTTCAGTATAGTTCTTGAAGTTGGGTTATACGAGTTAAGCTTATGATTAATAGTGCCATATGGTGGTCACTACCACATATTCATACTGTGTGCTACTTGGATGAGTTTTTCCATTGCTTTTCACTTGCATTTTCCCCCCTTCTTGTGAGTTTATCTCTTTCTTTAATATAGTTAAACACAACAAAATGGTGTGATTATTGAGTAAACACTTAACCTACTAGCTAGATATTGCAAGCCTACAAAATGAAGATGGGTCATTTTCTGGTGACATTTGGGGTGAAATAGATACAAGGTATGCTTTCTCAATCATTAAACTCTTTTTGGAAGTTGTGAAATTGTTGCATATTTATATTGTTAATTTTTCCCTTAGAAATTATCTATTTTGTGGAATGACAAGGCTTACTATATTTCAGGTTTTCTTATATTGCAATATGCTCTCTCGCATTATTACAGTGTTTGGATAAAATAAATGTGGAAAGGGCTGTAGAGTACATTGTTAGTTGCAAGAATTTAGATGGTGGATTTGGATGCACACCTGGAGCGGAATCTCATGCAGGACAAAGTATGTTTCATGTCTTGAGGTTTACACATACTCGGGAATTTTGTCTCAAATTGCTAATTATGCAGCACTCTTAAATGAATACATAAGCTATTGCATGTTGTGGTTCAGGGCTTCATCTTTAATTAGCGCATTGATTGAATTGACTCGTTAGATAACTGAAAAAAAAAAAATTAAAAAAATCTGAACATAAATGTTTCGAGATTTATAAACCTGATGAACATGGAATCTTGAAATTATGTTGAACTGATACAGTTATACAAAGTACCCAACGATTAAATTTATGTGCATTTTAGTAAGAGTAATGCTCCCTTTTATTTACAAGTCTAAACCAACTGGTGCAGAAGTCATCCCAGAGGATTTGACTCTCGATCAGCTGACAGGGAAGCTTCTATGAGTATTTATTAAAGTTAATAGCTCGCTTATTGTTTTAATTTTTGAGAGATGGCCAGCCTGCCAGAAATATTTGAGTTTTGTGACTGGATTTCTGCTGCTTCTGAAAATTGACAAGTTTGGTCCTATGCAAAATGATAGAGTAAAAGGGAGTAGAAGCAGATCGAACAAAAGAAATACTAAAATACTAATATATTGCTGAAGGAAGTTGAGAGAGAAGAACCACAAAGAACACAGGAGAACTCGTTCTCCTGCCCAAGCGTCACAGACGCCGAATCCGAAAGGTTCCTAATGGTCCTAGACACCCTCCCTTTACAAGGGAGGACTTATTTATATAACCTAAACTTGGAGCCCAAGCTGGAACAGCCTACTAACATAATATTAAATACTAAAATATTAATTAGCAATAGCAACAATAATAATAAACTGCTGTCTATTCCTGCCCTGCTCAGTGTGAATAAACCTTGTTGCTAACACAAAAACTAACAGATGTGGGCTCCTGTTGCTGAATTGTTATTACAGTTTTCTGTTGTGTGGGAGCTCTTGCTATCACTGGTTCTTTACATCATGTTGACAAGGACCTCCTTGGTTGGTGGCTATGTGAACGGCAAGTAGAATCTGGAGGTCTAAATGGGCGTCCTGAGAAGCTTCCTGATGTGAGTGATTGTTTCATTGTGTATAAATTACTGTGCAATGAAAGCTGACACCAATCTTCAATAATAGGTTCTCATCTAGTATTAATTCCTTACTCCAGGTATGCTACTCTTGGTGGGTTCTTAGTAGTTTGATCATGATTGACAGAGTACACTGGATCGACGGGAAGAAGCTTGTTAGCTTCATTTTGAATTGCCAGGTTATACTTTGCATCGGAAAGTGGATTTCTGTTTGAAATTTCTATTCCTAGAGTTGCGTCACATAAAGTTAAAATTTGTTGCCGTATCCTTCAATAATGTAGGATAAAGAAAATGGAGGAATCTCAGATAGGCCTGATGACGCTGTTGATGTCTTCCACACCTATTTTGGTGTTGCTGGTAAGCTACGTGTTGCAGAAAAGTGTTCCATGACTTGCTGATGTGTTGGCATGGCACTATAAACATCTGCCTTTTTTGTTTTGTGAATTCAGGTCTTTCACTTCTCGAATATCCAGGACTGAAACCTATAGATCCGGCTTATGCATTACCAGTGGATGTTGTCAACAGAATTTTCCTTAGCAAATAAATGTAGAAGCTGAAAACTCGCGGTTGATCAGTCTTTTTTTCTGCTACATGTACTTCTCTTTTGGTTATAAATGATTGAATATTCAGAAATCTTGATACGGAATTGTCCTAACCACTGTGCATATACAATTGTTGTTAGTTCTCCATACTGTACAATTATCCTGAAATCATGGTGACAATGCCCTTTTACTACTTTATTATCATTGGTTCATTGTGGTGATTACTTTGATTCTCAACAATTTTCATAGTTGAGCTAAGTCTTCAATTGTTCAAGGTTCATTTGGTCCGTCTGCTGAAGTGAGACTTGAAACTGCATAATCAACAATTGCAGACAACTTAGTATATTGCTATACCATCACTGAAACTAGAATACACAGTTTAAGGAATCATGTTTGAGTTTACATAAAGGAATGCTCATTTAGGAGCATTTGATGGAACATTAATTGTTTCGATTTCTATGCCTCTGCCTTGATCTATTGCAGACTCCTGGACAGGTGGTGCGGCTGGAACTGGGGAGGGGGTCTCTTTATCGCCGACTTGGCTGAAGCCGACGCTGCCAGCAGCTTTCCTCTGGGCCCTGTTCATCTTTGCCTTGCTTGCCCATCCGGTAATCTTGGCTTGTATGTGATCTTCAAATATAGCTCTGTTGTATGAGCTTCCCATCTTGAGTAGAAAATCAATAATATTGATGGTTAGGAAAAAAAGGTCATGCCCATATGCCAGAAAAAAAGGAAGTAGTGCAGTTACATTACACATAGCTTACCTGTGCAACGATAGCATATAGTGGCAGGGTACTGTAACCGCAAAGAAACTGCACCAGCACCCTATAGGAGTGGAAAGGAAAGGAAAGGAAAGGAAAGGAAAGGAATGTAATGGAAATGAATGAATGATGTTGGTGTACCAACTGAAACTAATGTGTAGTGTAGGAGAGAGGGGAATGTATTTTGTACAGTAGACGTACCCTATTACGAGACGGGGGATTATATAGCCAACTTGCCCCATGATGCAAGAGTCGAAGGAGAATAAAACCTGTAGTTAATTTACAGCACAATGTGGTGAATAAATTGATAGTGTAGTAGGGAGTGATGCATGGAATGAAATGATGGTGGTGCAGTGCAGTGGTCTCACCAAGACCCAGAAGAAAACAGCAATCTCAAAGGCATTCTGGAAGAGAATAATGTGGATCAAAATGAGGATGAGGCGCGGTTTGTTGAACCAGAAATGATGATCAGAAGGCTGAACCATTAGTTCCCCAGGAAGAGCTACATGCCTCTGTGCCACTTCTCTTGCTAGTTGGGTGATGATGTGCTCCAGTTTAGTGCCCACACCAAGAAGAAGCTATCAAACCAAACCAACCAACCAACCAAAAAATTCAGTTTTCTTTTTCTTTTCTTTTCTTTTAGTTTATGTGAGAGAGAGAGAGAGAGAATGAATGAATGAATTCATGAATGAAAAGTTATCTCACAATCAAGGGCACGAATGCAATCCAGAAATATGCATGCCAACCTGCAGATATAAAAGTGTTTGTATTAACTCTATCTGGACACCAATAGTAAAGAAGGTTAGATATGTGTTACCATGAACATTGAGCACCAGGAAGAGTACCACAAAAACCCAGAGATACCAACTGCAGCAAGTCAAGTGAGAAGAGATGATGAGATGAGACAAAAACCAAAAGATTATTATGAAACCTGTGATGTTAGGAGGCAGGACCTTATTCCAACAACTTTCTTGAAATCAGTCTCGAGAGCACGAACCATGTACTTGTAGAAGTTGAACTTGGGATTGTCCCTGTAATGTGTCTGGAGATGGAGTTGGAAGTGAGATATCAAAGATGCATGATTGCTGATTGATGAGGTTAAGTTTCTGCAGATGGACTTACATTGATGAAACCACGTCGGAGAGTGGTGTAATCCAATTCGTTTACAGATCCATAAAATTGCTTAAAGAAGGAATGCTGAAAACCAAGAAGAATAGAATAGGTAGATGATAGCGTCATGTATTGATTGATGTCATGTGTATTTAGTTAGTTGGTTACTTACCACCCAACTCAACAGATATAAATCTTTGCCAATGCCCAGAAACCTGCCCTTGATGAAACTGTGCTGGTGTATGTGCGTTACTTTTGCTTGCTGTCCTGCAAATAATGCACAGCCAATCAAATTTAGAGTCAAGTAATTAGCTACTCATGATAAAATTTACCTTGTTCCGGATCAGATTCCTTTTTCTGGATAGCATCTTCCCATTGTTTCCACTGGCGTATCTGCAGCAATGCAGCAGCAGCTGATTAAATACAACAAATTAAATCAATAATAATCTAATTTAATGTAATCCTACCTTTAAGCTTCCAAAGAGAATGGTTAGAGCAGAGAAAACGACATGCACCGCAGCTAACACGAATATGAATATGTGGAGATCATGTAGTGCACTCAGAGACAACAATGGAGCCTTCCCCTGCCAATCCAACCATATAATTAATATGTTTCAATGATCATTTCCATAAAAAAAATAAAAATAAAAAATAAAAAAAGCAGTAGCACCTCTTTTTCACAGTGACCTTGAGCATCAGATGCTGCAGCAAGAAGGCGGCGGGTGCCGGTGGGGAAAAAGGTGGTCTGAAAGTGAGCAGTGGAGTTAAGATCAGCATCATCATCTTCATCTTTTTCTAGCTTCTTGCAGGGCAGCCACTCATCAGTCAAGTGCTTTGCCATGCATATTGTGCTTATTCTATTTTGAAACACAGCCAGCAGCAGAGATATAAATCCCAGCAACATCAACTCTGCATCAATTATTCAATCAATCAAACCAACCTCTCTCTCACAAGTCACAAACACAACACCCCTTTTAATTATTAATTCTGTACCTTCCTTAATCTTCATCAACGCCTCGAAAAGAGGCCATTGCTTTTTCTTCACCAAGAACTGTATGTAGGTACATGATGAATTGAATTCATTTCATTTCATTATAGAGTATTTGGATTATTAATTAGGAAGAAATAAATTAAAAAATATAACCTTGCCGGTGTAGTGAAGAACTCTCTCAGCAGCCAAGGATATGGAGACGATGACGGTGCACACCAGCGCCAGCACCCACGTCGGAGTATACTCCAAAGTTGCTTCTCCAGCACCACCTCCGCCGGCCATTCTTCAATTCGATCAACTAATTGCCTAATAATTATTTACTTTATATATGTATTTCTAATTAACTAGCTAGCCAGTCAAATTAACATATATGTATATGGTTTTAACTGGATGATTTGCAGATACAACCTGAATTTCTTCTAGTAGCAATGACTGTGTCTGTGTCTATGTCTATATTAAAATGATGAATAATAATAATGGTTTAGGTCCACAAAACTCCGTGAAATTAATCACGAGTTGACGTAGACTTCCACAAATTGAAGGAGAAATTGAATTATTTAAAGCACATATATTATTTAAATTGAATTTCATTCGCTTTTCTTCCTCTTTTTTGGTTGTCGCATCCGTCGATGTTTCCCATCACAAGGATAAATTATTCTTGAATATGAATTATGAAGGATGCATGTTTGACCTCTTCTTCTACGCATTTATTATTAATTTAATTTCCTGGTTATAGCTTGCTTTCACACTGCCTTTATAAATAACAATACATCCTTATAACATATATATATACGACTATTTTATTTAACTAGCAGAAGATATCGTCTTTTTGTTTAGATATATATTTATTAATATAAGTTTTATGATATTTTATAATATTAATATAAGCTTTATAAGCTAGAAAGAATGTTAAAATGGGGTGTTGATTATGATACATAAATGAGATTCGTCCTTTTTTATTATTGCTTAATAACCTTTAAAGTATTGTAATTTTACTTTGGATGTTTTTGTTTGTGTATTACATTGTGTTTTTTGCCTTTGTTGAAAGAGCAATTAAAGTGACATTAATACAAAAAAAATGAATGAAATAGGATATTATAAAGAATTATTGGTGTTTGATAGAGAAATATGGGAGAGAAAGTAGGGACCAAGCAGCAATGTAGCTTTCGCACTTGGCAGTACAGTTTATAAGAGAGAGAGAGAGAGAGTTATATAGTGAAAACCACTAAATATTCTATTTGTTGGTGGACATGAATTAACTTGTTTAATTGATCTAAAAATCATCTTGATATCTACCTCTCTACGAGTGTTTGCGAGTATTATGACATGATTTACATTTTGTTGCTATCAAGAAGAGAGGCAGTATAATAAGTGTGGTCAGCATATCATATTGTGCAAGTGGGGAGGAAAGTGCCATTGAATTTATGGAAAGCCAAAACTGGACGAAGATTAATATTAAATATTTTATATAGTTCTAATCATAGTAAGATTAATGAACGAAGAATGAAAGTAGTAAATATAACATAAAAAAGAGATAAGTGATGTTATAGAGATAACAACTATAACTTATAGTAATTCATAAATAAATATTATTGATGAAAAGAATAAAATTTGTAAAAAAATATCCCAGTGTTAATATAAAATATACGTAAGTTGTTCATTAATTTCAAATTACAAATAATTATTTATAAATAGTTAGATATATTATATTACTTTTTTACCCTTAAATTAAAGTGTAAATCATGGATATAATAGGCCAAACATATTTTGTAAGAAATATCCACACTTTTTATATAGGTATAGATTAATCAATTGCTACCTACCTAGCTACCTAATCCATTCATATAGTAATGTAACGATCTCTACAGTTTCTATAATTAGCTATGAATCTAAATCATCTCAAGATATATACTTGGATTATAAAGTAATTGATATGGAAGTTTTAAGTTTTTTTTATTCTATTTTTTAAAAAAAAGTCCAAAATATCTCGAGTGATGTATCTATTTGGAATTTGAAGCTGATAAGAACGTCTGGGTTTTGACCTACAGACCATTCTATTTAATTAATACTACATGGGAATTGAAATTACCTTTTATCACCCACTTGCACGTTCATTAATTATTTTACTTTTCTTTTGTAAGCTATCAAACCACCCTTTAATTTAGTATTACTTTAAAAACGTATTTAATTATTTTGTATTAGCTATTGGATGCAGCTCAATCAACTAATCTTCACCTTACACCTTTATTATGGGATTAAAAATTTAACATAGACCGTAGTATTAGTATACTATATGGTTTCTGAGTTTGTACTGGTAAGTCATCTCGATCGTATATATTATTAATATATTGTTAAGAATCAAGAAAGAAACCAGAAGACAGAACAAATTAAGGAGGCCTAGGCTAGCTAGAGTAGGGACCAGGGTTGTTCTATATATTATGATAAAGGAACAATTAAGATGGCAAAAGTCTATATATAGTACAGTATTTTGTAGCAGCTGCCGGTGATTCTTGGTTGACACAGACAACCAACAAGCTGTTCAGCAGAAGAAAAAAAAGTCTGATGGGTGGAGGAAAAGCAGCACATATATACAATATATCGACAATTCAAGAGATTGAATATATTTAAAGAACAACAGTACTGACACAACACTTAGCCATCGATCTCCTTCAAAGCACTTAAATTAAATAGCTCCAGGAGACGACTTTCCAAATACCTCTCTGTAGCTAACAGAATATTTTTATACCCATTTTTCCAAATAACCAGGTTCTTTTAGTTTGAACATACATAGAATAGATTGGCAAGATGAGGAAATCTAGTACCTTTCTGACAGCAGAAACGCAGGAAGCAAGAAATGCAGCTCCATTAGTAATTATCTTCTCAATTCTACGTTACAGGTTGTCAAGCGAAATTGAAGTCAACAGAAAAAGAAAAAGGTTAATTGAGAATTGAGATGATTAATCGTCGACGGCCACATTGAGGTCAGCCCTCACAAAGACTTTCTCGCCCGCCGAAGCCCAGATATTCCACTAAGAAGCATCACCACAGCAGTGGCTGATTCATGAACCACATGGAAAATATAACAAGGTCATATTCACTACGTTAATCGACCCAAAATTAAGCTATGCTGCAACATAAATAAATGTGAGGTGGGTTGGTTACTAGTCTTTTCATACTTTTAATGAACTTTCTTTTATACATTGTAGTTGTGCCTTCATCATCTAAAACATGACTTTTTATCAATTTTTGCTTTCAATCCTAAAATAGCTATGTCTTGCTCCAAATTTGATGAGGTCGTGTTTGTTAATTTCTTACGTCTAAGGGTTGTTGTTGATCTTTCTAATATACCGGACACTGCAGAGGTTCTGCATAATCTCGCGAGATTGATGTCTAAGGCTCGATATCGTTATTTTAGTACCATTGAACTGGTAATTAAATCGAATGAATTGAAGCAGCTTTTTTATTTTTTCAAAAACTTCACAAAGCAACCAGAAATCAACTACGACGGAGAAAGCAACCGTGTCAGATGCCTATTTCAATCATTTCAACGATATTAACTATGTAAGTATATAGTACCTTCTCATCATCTTTATTCTTAAAATGACATTAATTTGCATCCTTTTTCACTATAGGAGTATGAGATGCACAAACAGTTTCGACTGAATGGAATGCCGGAGTATTACGGAATTTGTGGCATTGTTGAGATCGGAGGCGTGATGAAGCTTGATTTTGAGAGTTTAATCAATACGGTTGCTTAAGACTTTAAGTTTCTTGTTATGGTGTGTACTTAAACTTAGTTTATTATGTATGTTTTTTAATTATCTATCTTATATATGTCTGTAATTATGGCTGTGGGTAATATATAAATTATCTTTTGTTTTATAATTGGTAATATGCGATCATTTGGATGCTGAAACAATCACAAATAATATTTGGATGAATCCAAATCTTTAAATTAATTAAAATTAACCATACTCACTTCATTAATACGTGAATGACTAATAACCAATATTTATAATTTAATACTATAATTTCTGCTTCTGTTCTACTCCGTCTTCTAATGGAAACTTATGTATCTTATTCCTATTTACTAGCTTATATTTCTGTTTGCTGAATGTTCTACTATTGTCTTCAAATGGATTAATTTCGGTTATGTATCGTTTATATCTAATATTCACGTTTGTGTCATTTTATTTTGGTTGGGAGTGTTAATTTGTTTTTATTTTGAATAGAACAGGGAGGGTGTTTCCTAACCCAGCTAACCTATTTAATTAGGGCCCACCTAACTGATATGGACCGGCCCATCCCTATATATATTTCCCACATGTCTGGGCTCAACTAACTGATTTTTTCAATGTTATAGCCCACATCCCTATATATATTTCCACAAAAGAAGGGGCAAATACACATATTTCTTTAGAATTCGAAAATAAAGCAGCATGCCACATCATCATATCATATATCATATAATATACTAATAACACAATATCACCAATCTGGATTCCATATGTATCACCTTCTAGCCTATTAACTAAAGCACATTTCCTAATTCTTAACCTGCAAAAGTCCTACCGGTGATACCATATGTAATCGAGATTGTAATATGCCAAAACTACTTATAATAATATAATTAATACATGTCTATTAACAAAAGCATACACACTGTCACCAGAACTACTTATAATAATATCATTAATACATGTCTATTAACAAAAGCATACAGACTGTCACCAAAACCAAGAAGATCATGTTTTTAACTTAATTGTCCATAGGGTGGCTCTTTGCAAAAAGCTCAACACCTGTATTGAGAACAGCGATCGGATAGATGGCAGAGAGAGGCGTACGTACCTGTTAAGAGACATTCCAGGAACTTTGTGCACATTATTCCACAATCAGAAGTATTAGCTTGTTGTGGGGGTGCTCGTATCTAAACAAGTCCCAGACTGGCTTCAAGGCTAGCTTAGGACTCTTGCCCCCGTACACATCTAAGATATCGACAAGCAGCGCCACATTCTTGCAGATGTTGGCGAATGTTGCTTTGATATCATCCCATTCCACCTTGTCCCCAAACTTAGAATTGAAGACGGCAATCATTTATTCAATAAGGTCAAGCCTGTAGAGCACCCAGTGATTCTCTCCAATATTCCCAATCCCAAGCACTCTCTCCACCTTCTTGCCAAGGTTTCCCACCTTGATGTGGATACTCGCCTTTAACATAGGGTAGAATCCTCTCTGGTACTTGATCCATGCTATCCATCATCAATGTTTGCTATCCATCAGGTGGAAAATAAGAATCACTCAGATTATGATATGGAAAAGATAGAAATGAAAGAGAGTTTATACAATTGGCCCACTTACTATTCCAATAGACTCAATCAGTGTCCAATCTTGAGTAAACTGGTCCGGGAAGACATGGGAATATATAATGAGAAGATTCAAGAGCACATCACAGTGCTGCAGAACAGATGACATACTTGATCCATTAGTTAATAATGTTAAATCTCATCAAAGATGGTTCATGGAGTAAGTATTCATACCTCATCAGCAAGCCACTCTTTGGACGTGGCCAGATGCAGAAACCAGTTTGCATCTGCATGGCTCTTGCACTCAGTTGGTAAAGAAATAGTGGGGTTCCTGTGTTACAACAACATGGAGTAGATTCAACTTACGTTAACGTATAACCGATAATTCGTTTAACACATATAATAAAACTTACAGTTTGTGCTGCCGGCAGTGGCTAAACCACTCGTGAAAGCTCCTCATAGCAGGCCATGCATATTCCCTGATCGGGTGAAATCTCTCCCACATAACTGATTCCAACTGCATCAGTTTTGGTTTACTCGTTTTCTTTCCCTTTCCCTTAGCCTTGTTCACTTTTTTGGGAAGTGGTTCACCAACGATAGCTGAATAACGTGGTGTACACACTTCACTCACCTCCTCAAACAACCTTTTTTTTGGTGGTTTCTCCGTGCTTTCAATTTAATCTATCTCCATCCTCGGCGAATATGCAAATATATCAAATATCTCATACTCGGGAGATGGGACCTTGTTCATGTCAAGTTCACCCTCTTGGTCCACCGCAGCTTCATCGTTCAGCCACTTGGACAATTTTTCTCCCAGCACATCTTCGTCACAAGAGGCATCAGGTTACTGTTCATAAAGTCCCAGACATTCATTCAAGGCTGTCACATTGACAGCTGCTCATGAAGTCCCAGACATTCATTCAAGGCTGTCACATTGACAGCTGCAGCATTCCCCCAAACCTGCTCCTCATCAACATGCTGCATTCTTTCATGCAGATCATCAACTAACTTCTGTATAACATGCTCCTTATGAGGCCTCCATTCATCATTGCACCCAGCTTCCCCCCCTAACTGAGCTAACAACATCAGACTTTCTTTGCTGCTGATCAAATAACTTCTGTACAACTGGAATTTCATCCACAGAAGGCCGCCCTTTGTCATTACAGAATGCCGCTTCACCTTTAACCGATCCCACACCCTCGAAGCCTTTCTTAAGATCATCAACTGCTTTCTCTAGACCAGAAATTTTATCTAGAGCAGTCTGCATCATTGTGTTCATTGTCTGTTTTTTCACAAATAAGAAAGTAAGAGATTTAATCACATGCGGAAATTACATGCAGTGAAATGCTATTATTTAATTACTCAAAGGAACTTACCAATATCATCTCCAAAAGCTTCTAAATGGCTCTTGAGTCACTCTGCAATGTAACGTTCATTCCCTGATAGTGCATAGGCTCAGGTTAACCAACAAGATAAAATGAGTAAACTAGCATAGATTATTGTGTGAATTTGGTCATGTTAACACACTCAATCATATTGGTAGAATACCACTTACCAATATAGTCTCCCCGAGCTTCTCAATTGATATGGAGTCATGGTTTACATTTTTCTGCCCTCTCGATGATGAAGGCATAGTCGCAGATCTCAGCAACTTACCAATATTGGCAGCATGGTCTCTCTGAGGCCTTCTTGCTGCAGAACTCTAATTAACATCCATATTTCCCTTTCCAGCTAAATCAATGTCATCATCATCATCATCCTCATCCTCATCTAATAACTTCAACTTGATTTTTTTGCCTCTCTCCACTCCAAGCGCTCTCTCCATTCCAACTGTTTCCAATAGATCATCATCATCATCCTCATCCACCAGTTTCAAGTTGATAGTTTTCACCTTGTTCCTCACAACTATTTCCCATAGTTCTTCTGCTACCAGCCTCCTTTCATCCTCAGAAAATACAAATGGCAACTGATACAACAAAATGAATACACATTAGCTAATTGCAATATTTAGCATATAATCGATCTAAGGACAAGTAATGATAAGGAAAATTACCACAACATCCACAGAACAATCTTGGAAAAAAGTCAACAGAAATATTGTAACAGCCCGGTCCCGAGATAGGAATTAACGAATGGGGATAGGGTGTTATTAAGGGATTAATGAATAAAGACAGAAGATTAACAAAAAGGGTTTACGAATTCAGATGTACTTTTGAAAAATAGGTGACGATACTCGGGTTTACTTGATTAAGAAGGAAACATGCTTTAGCGGAATAAAACGGCTAACTAATCAGATACCAACAAGCATAGACCCATTTATAGGTCAAAGCGGATAAACAGATACCAACATGAACAAAACAATCTTGACAGCCAACCCACATCCACAGTGTAACGCCCCAATTTTACTTTTAAAAGAAAATGACACGTTACTAAATCTCTTCATTTAATAAAACGATTTAGTTAAAATACAACGAAAGTTTAAATTAGAAATTACCATTTATTACAGAAATAAAGTCAAAAATGAAAATCTAATTTAATCGTGCTTACGTTAACCATGTGTTGACAATCTTGACCAAAAATAGCCATCCACAAATCCTGCAAAAATCAATCAAGAGATTAGTGCCTTGTATAGGATCTATTTCCTTAATTATCTTTTTTATGTTGCTTTATGTACTCCCATTGTAATCATAATAAAAAACAAGCAATACATTCAGATTTAATACAACTCTCGGTTCTCTCCAAACTTCACTATATTCATTCAATCTTTTACTAATCATGTTGAATCATAATTATAACATGGTATCAGAGCAGTGTTGATCCTACTGGATCTTCATTGTCTCTGCTTCATCATTTACCATGGCCGGAGACGACGACAACTCACCGAGCGCCCAGCCATCTCTGCCGGGGGCAGAGTTGCTGGCACAACAGCTAGCCAACCTTCTCCGACAAATTAACCCTCCACCCACCGAACCAAAATACACAGAATCAAACCAAACCCAAGTAGTTACAGTGAGCATCAAGCTCAACGAATTTAATTATTCCTTATGGTCTAGGATGATGCACCTAGCCATAGGAGGGAGGGGGTGCCTCAATCACATCACCGGCCAACCCCCTTCCCCAGAACCCACAGATTCAGCATACCCGAAGTGGTACCAGAACGATCTCACCGTGATTTCGTGGATCATACAGAATATGGAGCCCAATCTGGCCAGCAACTATGTTCAATTCAAATATGCAGAAACACTATGGAAGGGGTTAGCCACAACCTACAGCGTAAAGAGAGACTCTGCCCAAATATTCGATTTAACAGTTCAAGCCAACAGCCTCAAACAAGGACAGAGAACCATTGAACAGTTCTACAGTACCCTACAACGAATTTGGGCCGAAATAGATGACAATCAACCCAATTCGATGCAATGCGAGACAGACATAGGCACTTACCG
Source organism: Perilla frutescens (assembly GCA_026008535.1). Lineage (NCBI taxonomy): Eukaryota > Viridiplantae > Streptophyta > Magnoliopsida > Lamiales > Lamiaceae > Perilla > Perilla frutescens. Next base: position 42,116,399 of record BRKX01000010.1, on the reverse strand, counting down.
GTGGCTACAATCAGAAACGAGGTTGTTCCAACTCTTGGCCGGAATTAACGAAAAATACGAACCTGAAAGGAGGGACATCCTCAAATCAGACCCCTTACCCACTGCAGAGGCCGCCTATGCACTGCTCCGACGCGGCGCTGCTCGGCGAGGGCTCTGGGGTCCGGAATCGGACGGAGGAGTTTCCGACCAAGGGGTCGGCAGTGGCTTGCACACCCACCACGATGCTGAGGCTATGGCCGCCAAAGGGCATCGTCAACCTCCCCGGTCAGGCCAACAGAAGAACGCCGGCGGGTCCTCATTCCGGGAGAAGGTCGATAAATCAAAACTTAAGTGTTCTCACTGTGGGATGAGTAAACACACGAAAGAAACATGTTTCAGACTAGTTGGGTATCCCGAGTGGTGGGAGGATAATCACAAGCCCCCCAAAGATAGCCGAAGTAAGGTATCCGTCACAGTGGGCGACTCTGAGGTCACTGGCGCTGCGGTCGGAAATACTGGAGGCGGACGATACAGAGGCTGCGATGGAGAAGAAGGAGTGGCAGCTAGGGTTTCTACTTTAGAAGGAGGCGGCGCAAATGAGGGTAAAAGGGCAACCCTTGATTTTGAAGGTATCGGGTCAAGTCCAAAGAGGACCGACCCACCTGATCCATTTTATAATAAAATTAATTATCCTTCTTTAGTTGAATCATCTATTGTCCATGCCTGTATTACACGCAAGAATAGTCAACCTCAGATATTGCATAAAAATTCAGACTGGATATTTGACTGTGGTGCAACTGATACTATGACCTATGATGCTTCGGATATATGTACACCATCTGAGCCACATAAAACTCATGTTTAAATAGCCAGTGGTGAACTTACTCCTGTCATTGGTGCTGGAACTGTGACAATTTCCCCTAATCTTTGAATTTCTAATTGTTTATATGTTCCGGCACTATCCCACAAATTGTTATTTATCAGTCATGTCACAAAGGAGCTCAATTGTACTGTGCTAATGCATCCTACGTTTTGTTTATTACAGGATATCCGGACGGGGGTGATCATTGGACGTGGCACTGAGCGCCGGGGTCTGTATTACGTTGATGAAATTACTCAAAAGGCACGGTGATGCTGGCTACCGGAACTGCTTCTCAGGCTGCTTGGCTTTGGCACCGGCGACTTGGACATCCGTCTACTGGTTATCTTCGCCTTTTATTTCCTAAACTTTTTCCTAATTCCAACTTGTATTGTCAGACATGTGTTTTGGCAAAAAGCCACCGACAGACTTTTAAACCCAGTAATACTCGTGTGTCTTCTATGTTTTCACTTGTTCATTCTAATGTTTGGGGTCCTGCCCCTGTGCTGGGTGGACAAGGTTTTCAGTATTTTTTATTGTTCATTGATGATCACACTCGTATGACTTGGGTTTATTTTTTACGTCATAAATCTGAAGTTTTTTCCAAATTTTCTCAGTTTTATACTATGATTCACACCCAATTTAAAACCAAAATTCAAATCCTCAGGTCCGATAACGGGGGAGAATTTGTGAACTCCTCTATGACCAAATTCTTCCACGATAACGGACTCATCCATCAAACTACCTGCCCATATACACCCGAACAAAACGGCGTAGCTGAGCGTAAAAATCGGATCATTCTTGAGATTACCCGGGCCTTACTCATCGAAGCTGTTGCTACTGCCGTTTACCTTCTAAACCGGTTACCTACCAAGAGCCTTGATCTTCAGACCCCACTCCAGTATCTATCCACACTCACCTGTGTCCCTGTTTCCCTTACTCTTAAACCGCGAATATTCGGTTGTTCTGTCTTCGTCCATCTCCCCAAATCTACTCGTACCAAACTCGACCCTTGTGCCCTTAAATGTGTCTTTGTCGGGTATGGTATTCATCAAAAAGGGTATCGGTGTTATGACCCCAAATCTCGTCGCATGTTTACCACTATGAATTGCGACTTCCTTGAAACTGAGTTCTACTACCACACCCACCTTAGCGGTCAGGGGGAGAGTCCACCAGTTGACCCACTAAGTTGGTTGCTAAATCCAAGCAGCCCTCCGGAAACAGTTCCAACAAAGACAGTTAACCATACCGCTGAGACAATTACTGACACGTCAGTACCAGATCCCGAGCAAAGTGAACCGACCAGTGTGACTCCTCCGCCTCTGATATCTGAGGTAAATGATTCGTACACTCATCCTGATCCTGAACTATCTAATTCTGAATTATCTGATTCTAATATTGAGTCTAGTCCTGTGATGAGCGCTGATCCTTCTAGTTCAGATAGTCCAGATAGTTCAGATAATTCAGCGTTGCCTGATCAGGAAGTCCAAGACACAGGACGGTATGTTCTTCCTCCACAGAGTAATAGGGGTGTGCCTCCCAAGAGATATTCTCCAGAGAGAGTTCCTAAAAAGTCAAGATATCCAGTAGGGAACCTTACAGCAAGAAATCTCACGAACTTAGCAGCAGCCTTTCAAACAACTCTATATGAAGAAGAGAGTTTACCCAGGACTGTCAAAGAAGCCCTCCAGTCAGAACAATGGACAGATGCGATGAGGAAAGAAATGGATGCCCTTGCTAGAAATAGAACATGGGAAAAATGCAAATTGCCACAAGGGAAGAGACCAGTCGGGTGTAGGTGGGTCTTCACTATCAAACGGAAGCCTGATGGATCAATTGAACGGTACAAGGCACGGCTGGTTGCAAAAGGATACACACAGACTTATGGAGTGGATTACTCAGAAACATTCTCTCCAGTGGCCAAGATGAGTACTGTAAGGGTGTTACTTTCGATAGCTGCAAACAGTAATTGGGCACTGCATCAGTTTGATGTTACCAATGTCTTCTTACACGGTGAGTTGACCAGGGAAGTGTATATGGAAATACCACCAGGTTTCGAGTCAGATTTTGGACAGAATGATGTGTGCCGACTGAAGAAGACCCTCTATGGACTCAAACAATCCCCAAGGGCTTGGTTTGGAAGATTTACGGGTGCTATGAAGAGCTATGGTTTTCGGCAGAGTAACTCAGATCATACATTGTTCTTGAAGAAACAAAGGAGTCTTGTCACGTGTCTGATCATTTATGTAGATGATATGATCATCACAGGCAGTGACTTAGAGGAGATTAACAATCTAAAGAAGAATTTGTTCTTGGAATTTGAAATGAAGGATCTGGGAACTCTGAAATACTTCCTTGGCATCGAGGTTCTCAGATCAACTAGAGGGATCTTTATTTGCCAAAAGAAGTATACTCTTGATCTTCTTACTGAAACTGGAATGCTTGATTACAAACCAGTTGATACTCCTATGGTTGTTAATCATCGGTTGCAGATTACTGAAGGGGCTGAGACTACCGACCAAGAACAGTATCAGAGACTTGTAGGAAAACTCATCTATCTTTCTCACACAAGGCCTGACATCACCTACGCAGTCGGGGTGGTTAGTCAATTCATGCACAAACCACAGAAGGATCATATGGAGGCTGCTATTCGGATAGTACGATACCTTAAAGGTACGTATGGGTATGGTTTGTTTTTTGGAAAATATGGGCACTCAAGAATTTGTGGGTACACGGATGCAGATTGGGCTGGAAATCCCATAGATAGAAGATCCACTGCTGGGTATTTCACCTTCATTGGAGGTAATCTCGTCACCTGGCGAAGTAAGAAACAGAAGGTGGTTGCCCTATCTAGTACTGAGGCTGAATTCAGAGGTATTAAAAGTGGAATCACTGAACTCTTGTGGTTACGAAAGTTGTTAACAGAAATAGGTTTGGATCCAAATCAAAAATGTCAGCTCTATTGTGACAACAAAGCAGCTATTAGTATCTCCGAGAATCCAGTCTAGCATGACCGAACAAAACATGTGGAGGTTGACCGACATTTCATAAAGGAAAAATTGGAGGCAGGTATCATTGAGCTCCCGTTTATCAGATCTGAAGATCAACTTGCAGATATCATGACCAAAGCCATAAATTCAAGGATTTTTTCAAAGGTTCTTGACAAGTTGAGTATTAGAGGTCCTACTACTCAACTTGAGGGGGAGTGTTGACAATCTTGACCAAAAATAGCCATCCACAAATCCTGCAAAAATCAATCAAGAGATTAGTGCCTTGTATAGGATCTATTTCCTTAATTATCTTTTTTATGTTGCTTTATGTACTCCCATTGTAATCATAATAAAAAACAAGCAATACATTCAGATTTAATACAACTCTCGGTTCTCTCCAAACTTCACTATATTCATTCAATCTTTTACTAATCATGTTGAATCATAATTATAACACCATGCTTTAAATAATCTCATAAAATCGGGATCCCAATAAAGTCATCGAAATAAATAAAACATCAGAGTTTTAATCATAAAAGCGGAAACATAAATAAACCAAAGGTAATAATGTCTCAAAATTTATTCTCGAATTTATTATTAAGAAGACTAAGCGACCACCGCCACCGCATCTTGCCCGTCACACATCGCCTGAGCCGTTTCCTGAAAAGGAGTGAAAGATTGGGGTGAGTTCTTTTAAACTCAGTGGGGAAAAGACCGTTATCCAGACTATAAATTTAAAAGTAAATATGTGAAGCGATAAAAGTCTTTGGTTCGTAAACCAAAATCTGTGATCTGCATATCTGATTCAGCCCTTAGGCTCAGTATTTTATAGTCCCAAGGACTCCGTACTTTATAGTCTCGAAGACTCGGTACTTTATAGTCCGGAGGACTCTGTATTTCACATAATACATCTATAAATATATAGAGAGGATAACATCATAATCTTCAACATAAACCCCACCTTAACCTTGACTTGTTAAATTAATTATGTCCACGCGCGCCGCCTAACATATTAATAATTGTTAATATAAATCATATTAAAATTTCACAGTCTTTAAAACAAAAACATACTCAAATTAATATTCATACACATGTACATATATATATTCGTACAATAAATATATTTATTGCTATAAATATACACGCATATATATAATCATACTGGGTATATTATATATATATATATACACGAAAGGAAACACACACACATATATATATATATAGATACTATAGGTAGACATATAATATATATATATATAAAAAGTGGATGCGTATATTATATATATATATATATGTATATGAGTGTGTGTGAGTCAAAAGGTTCACATATATATAACTATATAATATTAGTTAGTGTATATAATATGTGTGTGTGCGTGTAATGTAGATATGTATGTATCTATATATAAGTGTCAGAAAAAGTAGAAGCTATATATATTACAGATTCACGGCACCCAAAGTAATATCATAGAAAAACGTGATAGCTTTTTAATTCACCCATTTCACTCTTCTTCATTGTTACTCTCGTATCTAGCACCCGCAGAGATGGCAAAAGAACATTTACAGTAAAAAAAATAACAACATAGAGGAGGTACCTCTTGAAATTCGAAAAGGAGAGAGAGAGACTATAAGACGATGAATGTTTTGGTGTGAGTAAAAATAAGGAGGGACTCACATATTTATACTAGAATTTGAGAATTCATTATGGAAAAGTTGATATTTTGTTTGATTTCTTTCCTAAACATGGATGGCTTGAACATGGTATTTTAGGTTTAGGGTTTCTAGAGTGGGAGGCGTGTAGGAGGGGAAGAAGAAATCCAATTCCTCAATTTTCAAAATCTTGGGCTTACAGCTGTGGGCCTCTAAAATTAAATTAGGTATGAGAATATCTTCTTGGGCCAGGAAAGATAAAAAATAAAATAAATGACTTTGGCCCAAAATTAAATAAGTATAACCTTAATCATTCTCATTAAAGAAATAAATGCAATGCATTTAAAACATGCTCCACATATATTAAACTTTACACTAGGCGCGATTTATGGGACTTAAACAATTAATAGCATGCTCCAAAATAATAATTTAGAATAACGTAAATATTTCATAAAATTTGGGACTCTACACACAGTCACCATCATCCTCAGCATCTCAACCTGAAAACATTTGAAAAATAGGGCGTGAGCACTAATGTACTCAGTGGGTTTTAATAAAAGCTTCTTTAATAACTCGAGAAATATCCAATAATAAACTGGCGGTATATGGAGAGCAAAACGCAAAAGCCCTCTCCATATCCGCAAAACTTTTTCTTTACTTTTGGGCCCAACCTTGGCTTAAACCTGATGTCAACTGCACCCGTAGGCATGTCATATGATAGAAGAGGGGTTACCTCAAATATCCAAACGAGTTTGCGAGGGAATTAACCCAGCAGTGACTCCCTTAAATGATCAAAGATCATGAATTCTGAGGTTAATCCTGGTTATAAAAGCTATACTCTACCTTTCTTAACTTAGCCTTCCTTTCTCAACCTTAATCCTTAATTTCTTAGCTTCCTTACTAGAATTATCGAGCTTAGAGCAATGTCTAAGGATATTTCTTTACTTAAGCATGATTTCAGCCTATAAGGGATTTAACGCCACCCTAACAAGGAAATCCTTAATCCTTAACTATACAAGCTTTAACAAAGCATAAACATTCAAATATAAGGAGATGAACGTAAATAAATACGAATTGTAACTAAAGACAATTCTAAATATCTCATGCTAAACATAAACAACACTTTAACATTTCTAGCATTTCTAAACATGTTCAAGAGCTCAATTAAAACATAATATCTTCATTTCCTTCCTTCCTTGTATAGAGATCAATCAGGCAGAGCAAAAATGCTTTATTGGATATTTCATTTGCCATATATGCTTCTAGAGCTTATTAGCTCAAACTTTAGATGAGTATAGATTTACCTACCTCGATTACTTGACAGAAGATGAGGCAACGAGTTGATGATCCTTCTCCAAATTCCTACGAGGCTCACTTCCTCCTACAAAAGTCGAATCATCGACTTAGCGGCCTTCTTCGAAGAAATTAACTATCTACAGCGAGAAATAACGACATCTAACTCGAAGACTAAAATCTAAGACTTAATTACAGATTGCACGACTTAATGACTTAATAAAATTTGAGAAGAATTTACTTGGAGAATTTATTTTTCGATACTCGAATTTTAGACGGATTTAACTTGAAAAGTTTATTTGAAATAACTCGGAAATAGCTTGAAAGTTTTCTAAATTTAAATTTGGAAATAACTCGGGATTAGATTGAAAAAACACAACTCGAAATGCTCGAAAAGAGGATACGAAAATAGCCGGAAAAAATCGGTATGAAACAACACCGGGGGGGACCACGCCGCGGCGCACACCGACGCCGGCGGGCAGCCCCCCGCCGCGGCGCAGGGGTGCGCCAGCGGGCACCCCCCGCCGCGGTGCCCCCTAGCGCCGACGGGCACTTGCTGGGCCGAGGGGAGTGTGGCGCGGCGGCGCACCCCCCGCGGCGGGGCTCTCCCTTTCTCTCTCCTCTGCCCAGTTTCTGGGCAATCTTCAACTGGGTTTCTTCAGTGTTCATCGATTCCTTCGACGAACACGAAGAACACTTATAATAATTTTAAAAACATGCTTCAATAATTTAAATTAGCATGAAACGGCATGTTTTAACTTCAAAAGAAATCGGTATTATAACGGCATAAACACGATAATCCTCTTTAAATATTTAGAATAACGACGAAATCTTAAAATATAACTTGAACGGAAATTAAACGGAATAACAAGACTTTTTTCGAGAATTAATAACAAGAATAACAACGGAATAATAACGAGCAATATAACGGAAACGCTATTATCTTGGAACTTTAACGGAATCGAAATAAAACTCTTAGGCGGAAAGTAAATGAGTAATAATGAAGAACATGAAGAACACGAAGAACAGAAAGTAAATGCGGAATTAAAAGACGGAAAAGAAATGGAATCGAGTCTGACGAACAAGAATGGACGAGGTTAGGTGCGTCGAAGGAAGGTGGCTAGCTCCGCATCTCGTCGAGTCGCAACGGCGGCAGAGCCGCCTGCTACGACCCAACGGCGCTCCTAGCACATTCCCTTACCGCATCCCTTCCACGCCACTCCGCTCGTCGTCTTGGAGAATACTCACGAAGAACGTTTTTTACTTCGACAGAACTTTCTTGGCTCTCACGAGCTTTCCCACTTTCTTGGAAGTGAAAATGATGGAAATGAATGAGCAAATAATGGTGAGGGGTGATGTCCTATTTATAGGAAAAGCTTTGGTTTCCAAGGGAAGCCACTTCAGTGCAAGAATACTGCAAAAGTTACCCCGGGTTCGGTTAAAAGCTACTTTATTCGATATTGAGGTCCAAATGACCTCATACACAAAATCTAAAAATACCGAGAGACTCATTGGCTCGAATACTAGTGAACCAGATTGATTTGTGAAGAAGACGGGGTCATCAGAAGAAAGACGAGCAAAGATTTTCTTTTTGGAATTACTTTTTACTATTCACTCAGACTGACAGATTTTGCTCTCGAGCGTTCGATTGACCTCAGAATGGAAATTCGTGAAAGCCAACGGAATCCTTGAGTCATTTCCCATAAGAGGGGCCTGACAGAACAAGACTTGGATCAATGAGGAGGATTTCGTAAATTTCTCAAAACACGAACGCACGCAAAAGTTACTATTCATTCACCTTTTAAATACGATTTTCATCACCGGGACCTCAAACAACATCAGATTTAAAATCCGAAAACACCGGCATACTCCTTGAGTAAAAACCTTTCTAACAAGACCACAAATGGCCATAACAGAGTTAAGATCAAATTTTCCGAAAAGATGATTTTCACGAAAACTGACCCCTAAAGTCGTGACTGACATTTGACCTTAATTAACCTTAATTAAATTTCTTCCTTAACTTCTTAATTATCATTAAGAATTCTCTAAACCTTAATCAAAAATATGGGGTGTTACAAATGTATATTTGTAAAATGTTTTAGTGGTCCACCAAAACATCCTCGGAAAAGTATGTGCATCAATTCTTCTGACGCAACACCTTGCAAGTGACGACATTACCTTTGATCTGCAATGTTAGAGAAAATCCACACACATCGGTGGCTGGCCTATCTGAGTATTGACTAAGACGATTTACATTGCTCTTGGCTTGATGGTCCAACGAACCAAAAACTCACAGGCAACCTTCCTCGCGGATATCTGTTGAAGACATAAAGGTCATCCACAAGATGCATATAGTCGACCTCTATCATCTTCCATCGTTGATCCCTATTCATGAGCAACCCATAAAGAACATGCATGAGAGCCAACTTCAATACTAGACTATCATTTTCCTTATGTGAAATACTATTTCTTGAATGCTTCATCAATGTCTACGGCTTTCAAATTCCTTGCACCCCAGAAAATATATCGGTGCATCGAAGATGAAGATGGCAAATCAACAGTTTCCCTAAAACCCAAACCTGAAATGCATAAGAACTATTTTCACCCTAATTCCATTCTCCTACCATTAATCATAAAAGACATAGTATTTCTAGATTTCGATTCAGACTCTAGTGCATTCAGTATGAGGAAAATTAACTACCTTTGATATTGTTTGGGTGGCACATCAAACAAATGACCAAAGCATGTCTCCCTAAAAGATTGAAGGTTCTTCCTGCTCAATCGTTCATGAACTTCTCGCATAATCACATTCAACAATCTACGGGTTGAAATCGCCCCACCTATAACTGTGAACCAAAATCCACATTCAAAACCAATTCTTTCTGCAGAATATAATCTAATGACTAAGAATATGATTCAAAGGACATGCAACACAAAATATGAACGCAAAGACATAAGATTAACAAATGTGATTCAGAGTAAGCCAACTAATGAAAAAATGCTTCAATTTTCTAGAGAATTTAGAATACTGACCGTCCAAGTCTGGAACCCAATGCTCCCATTTATCCTTAGATGGTATTTTCCCAATTGGGGAACCAAAAGAGCGGCAACCGGACGACATCGCAGTGTTCAACTCAAATGCTTAAGAATATCTACTTCTGCAACGTGCGACGATGAAGACAACAATATGAAAACTATATCAAATAAAAGTTCAGATATGAAATAAAATGGTAGAGATATGAAATAGACTATATATTTATAAACTCACCGATTCTCAGAGACGCCTTCGCGATTGTTCGGTGGTAACCGGCTTCGCAGCATTTTGACGGGGAAGAGAAAGCTCTGACGACTTCGCAGCGTTTTGACGGGGAAGAGAGAGCTCCGACGAAATCTGAAGAAAATGAATGGTCGCGTTCTTTATTCTCCTTTTGAATTCAAGCAACTGTTCACGCGTGAATACCTAAATCACTACAGTTCACTATTATCAATTATATTTAATCTAATTTAATTCATAATACTATATGTTAAAATTAAATTATTAACCGTAAAGATAAACTTTTTAAAAATGACTCAGATTAATCTAATTACTGGACAAATTACCTTTTTTGCCTCGGTAAAGCAAAATGGCCCCAAGGCAGACAATGATTGAGAATGGAAAAAATAAATTAGGGTTTAGAGAATGTGGAAGACAAGCTAGATTAGATAAATCAGCAAATGAAGTTGAAAAAATCTGAAAACGAGTGGATCTGAAAGTTCTTAGCTCCATCGATAAGACGACGAAGTTGCCGATGTCGAAAAACGGGCCGTCATCGCTTGGAATCAAAAAGTATGAAATATGCCGATATCCACCGATGTCATGCCAATGGGGTTGGGGCCCAGCCCTCTATCGAGGCATAAGTCACAAAAGTGTCTCAATATGTTATCCACCGTATTTCTAGAGAAATACGGCGTATTAAACGAATGTACTATAATTTAAAAAAAGAAAAAAGGACACGTGTCGCAAAGGTATATTGGCAAGTAGCATGCAGCATGCGGGGTACCATAGAATTTTCCCCTTTTGCAACACTAAAGATCATATTTTTATCCTCCTTTCTCTTTCTCCGCTTCGCCCTCTTCCGCCGCCGTAAGATCCTCCGCCGTCGCCACTTCCGACAGTTCTCTCCTCAACCCAGATAATGTCAGCATCATGTTTACAACAGCTTCCTGAAGTATTATTGAGAACATTGAGGTCCGAAAACTTTAAGCAGTCAAAAGAATAGTTCGGACATATTTATCTTAAGTAAATGGGTGAGAGTGAGACTACTGAGAAGATATTGGGAGATTCTTCCGAAGAAGCAACTTCTAATGCTTATAAAACTGATGCGGCCGAGATGCAGAAGAAGAAGGTAACTATCACGTCTAGATATTATAAAATATTTTCTGAAGTCTTTTTGATTGGTATGCAACTATATCTTTGTTTTAAGATCTGTTTATGCAAAACTTGCTACATTAACTAATTGCTTTCTTAATTGAGTTCATTTTATCATCATATCAAATATTAATCTGGTTCACTGGATTCAATTTTAGGGGTTATAAGTTGAAGGATAGGAAGAATTACCGAGTTGTATTATGAAATGTATTTTACCTCAAAATACCCATGTAATGTTTTTCCTTTTTCATTTTTTTCATGGGAAAAGTGATTGTGAGCTATTTGTTTCCTCTTTGTATTTCAGTTCCTCCTAGAGAAGGATGATCCATCAAACATTGATGAGACTAGTGATACGAAGCTAGTCCGGAATATATGCATCCTTGCACATGTTGATCATGGGAAGACCACTCTTGCGGACCATTTAATTGCTTCTTTTGGTGGGGGAGTGCTTCATCCAAAGCAAGCTGGTAAACTTAGATTCATGGATTACTTGGATGAGGAACAGCGACGTGCTATCACTATGAAGAGCTCATCCATTGCTCTGCAATTCGAAGAGTATTCTGTTAATTTAATAGATTCACCAGGCCACATGGATTTCTGCAGTGAGGTATCTACTGCAGCTAGGTTGAGTGATGGTGCACTAGTATTGGTGGATGCAGTGGAAGGTGTCCATATTCAGACCCATGCTGTACTACGCCAAGCATGGATTGAGAAGTTGACACCATGTTTAGTTCTGAATAAGGTGGATCGTCTGATATGCGAGTTAAGATTGAGTCCCTTGGAAGCTTATAATAGATTATTGAGGATTATCTACGAGGTTAATGGGATAGTTAGTGCTTATAAGTCTGAAAAGTACTTATCTGATGTGGATTCCATTCTTTCAGTTGCTCCATCTGGTGATATATGTGATGAGAATCTTGAACTTTTGGAGGATGATGAGGAGGATACCTTTCAACCTCACAAAGGAAATGTTATCTTTGCATGTGCCCTTGATGGTTGGGGATTTGGGATTAGCAATTTTGCAGAGATCTATGCTTCTAAGCTTGGGGCAAGTGCAGCTACGTTACAAAGGGCACTATGGGGGCCTCGTTATTTCAATCCTAAGACTAAGATGGTTGTGGGCAAGAAAGCAATGAGCAATACTGCGAAGGCCAGGCCTATGTTTGTGCAATTTATTCTTGAGCCACTTTGGCAGGTGTATCAGAATAGTTTGGATACAGATGGAGATAGAGGACTGCTTGAAAGGATCATCAAAAACTTTAATTTATCTATCCCTTCACGTGAACTACAAAATAAGGATCCTAAAGCCGTGCTTCAAGCTGTAATGAGCCGTTGGCTTCCATTATCGAATACCATCTTATCTATGGTGGTGAAGTGCATGCCTGACCCTACTGCTGCTCAGTCTTTTCGGATATCAAGGCTGCTGCCTAAAAGAGACGGTTTTGACAATAGAGATTGTTCTGATGTGCTTTCTGAGGCAGAACTTGTGAGAAAATCGGTTGAGATTTGTGATTCCAGTCCCACAGCACCATGTGTTGTGTTTGTTTCAAAGATGTTTGCTGTGCCAATGAAGATGCTTCCTCGTGGTGAGATTCTGAGCAATCCTGCAGATGATGGAGATTCTGGAGAGTGCTTCCTTGCATTTGCCAGGATCTTTAGTGGGGTTCTCTTCGCTGGACAGAGGGTTTTTGTGCTTTCTGCTTTATATGACCCGCTAAAGATGGAATCAAAGCAGAAACATGTCCAAGAAGCTGAGCTGCAATCATTATATCTAATGATGGGGCAAGGACTGAAACCAGTTACCTCTGCAAAGGCAGGGAATATCATTGCCATACGAGGCCTTGGTCAGCACATATTGAAGAGCGCCACTCTTTCATCTAAAATCAATTGCTGGCCTTTCTCCAGTATGATTTTCCAAGTTGCACCCACTCTTAAAGTTGCGATTGAGCCATTTGATCCTGCTGATATCGGTGCACTCATGAAAGGGTTGCGGCTGTTAAATCGTGCGGACCCTTTTGTCGAGGTCACCATTTCTACTAGAGGGGAGCATGTTCTTGCTGCAGCTGGAGAAGTTCATCTGGAGAGATGTGTGAAGGATCTGAAGGAGAGATTTGCTAAGGTGAACTTGGAAGTATCTCCTCCCCTCGTCTCTTATAAGGAGACAATTGAGGGTGAGATGGCTAATCCTTTGGAGAACCTGAAGTTGTTGAGTGGAAGCTCTGACTATGTAGAGAAAACAACAGCAAATGGTTGGTGTGTTGTTCGTGTACAAGTCATGAAACTTCCATCACCTCTTACTAAGTTGCTTGATGAAAGTTCTGAACTGCTGGGAGATATAATTGGAGGCAAATCTAAACAGGCTTTGAAAAGCTTGGAGACCTTGAGGGGAAACATCATCGAAGATGAGAATCCAATTGAAACACTAAAGAAAAGGATGATGGATGCTATAGAGAGTGATCTTTCCTCTGAAAATGCTGAGATGGACAGAGACCGAGTTGAGAAATATAGAATACTATGGAAGAACCTTTTCAAGAGAATTTGGGCATTGGGTCCTAGACAGGTTGGTCCTAACATTCTGGTTACTCCAAGCAGAGGAAATAGCATGGAGGGTTCTGTTCTTACCCAGGGCTGTCCTTATGTATCGGATAGATTAGGTCTTCACGATGCAGATGACAGCAATGATGCATCAACAGAATCATCATCTGTGACCGATGAAATGTTGTTAAGAGAAGCAGAGTCTCTAGAAAGCAGTGTTTTATCTGGATTTCAGTTGGCTACTTCAGCTGGTCCTTTGTGTGAGGAACCTATGTGGGGTTTGGCATTTGTCGTTGAGGCTTTCATATCTCCCACTGACCGGCAGTCCACTGAGGATAATTCTTCCCATCATCAACCAGAGCAATATGGTATTTTTACAGGACAAGTTATGACAGCAGTTAAGGAAGCATGCAAAGCAGCCGTAGTTAAGAGTAAAGCTAGGCTTGTTGAGGCATTATACTTCTGTGAATTGAACACCCCCACTGAGCATTTGGGATCCATGTATGCAGTACTTGCTCGTAGGCGAGCTAGAGTGATCAAGGAAGAAATGCAGGAAGGGTCACCGCTGTTCACTGTGCATGCGTACGTACCAGTTGCAGAAAGCTTTGGTTTTGCTGATGAGCTCAGAAGATGGACAGCTGGAGCATCAAGTGCACTACTTGTTTTCAGTCACTGGGAAATGCTTCCAGAAGATCCATTCTTCGTGCCTAAAACAGAAGAGGAACTTGAAGAATTCGGAGATGGGTCCAGTGTTCTACAGAATACTGCCAGGAAGCTCATCGATGCTGTAAGGAGACGAAAGGGTCTTCCGGTTGAAGAAAAAGTGGTCCAGCATGCAACCAAGCAGAGGACTTTGGCTCGTAAAGTATAGAAGGTGGGTTAAGCGTTGTAACAATTTCAAAGCGGTAGAGTTGTGGTGTTGTACGCCCTACCATTTCCAAACAAATCTTTTTGACATGTTAGAAATAGTGTTTATATGCTCTGCTTTGACAACAGATGCATCACTTAGTTTCTGATAGTAAACGATGATATTGATATATGTATGAAAAAACACTCGAGATTGATTGATTAATCTTTCATTTTTTCACTTCCTTTCATTATGCATTTTTATTAGATTGAAATCTCAGCTCAAACAGAGTTTGCTCGCATCGTGCTTCAGTTCAATCGGCCTAGTTTAACATTTAGAGCTTGTTTGCTAAGGCTAAATAGATATACACTCTATTATTGTGTTTGCTTACAAAATCAAAACGCATGATTACAAGCCCTAATATTAGATAGACATGCTAATATGTGTGATAACTGGAGTCATTAAACAGCTTAGAGTAAAATACCCCTACCTATATCAATTAAAATCCTATTATAAAATACTCACACAAAAATTAATACATATCTTAAGGAACAATAATTTTATGGAGAATTTTAATGCATCCAGCCAAACAATGTGTGTTGATACATACATATATATATATATATATTGCATATAATTTAACATGTCAAAACAAACATAATATTGATATATATTATTATAAGATAAAAGACATCTCAAGTCAAACATATCAAACCTTGTGAGGGTATCATCAGATAATATAGTATGAAAATACATACATACAAGACTGAGTATCCAATGTCTGAAATTGAGCACTGAAAAGTCGATAATAGTTGGGAACTAGCATTTTCTGATTACAATCCAGCCAATTTGCTTAAAACTTAAAAGCATTTCCGATGGACAACAGAGGGGCCGTTTTCATCGTAATCAGCTTTGGTTACATGTTGGTTTTGAGGGAAGACGACTTTGGCTAGTATGGCACCTCCCACCCATGCTGAGTAACTTGCCAAGTTATCCGGCATGTATTCCGGCGGCTGTAATAATACCAATCAGATTGGATAGTGTTACGACGAAATAATTTAAAGTGAAACACAAAGATCTTATGTTTTAGATTTACCTTCACCAGACATGGCCGGATAGCTGAGGAGGACACCGCAGCTTCCGTCTGAAACCTATCTTCAAAACCTACAACACAAACCAAACCAAACCAAGAAATCACACTCTATTTTTAGACATTGATCTGGTAATTTTTGAGTGAACATAGCTAGCATATCACGAATGTTGAATGAACAGGGACATCTCACCAGTCATGGAAGCAGTTCCACCACACAGTACAGTGTTTTCTAGCAGCTGCCGGTGATTCTCGGTTGACACAGTTGAGATACAACGAACAAGCTGCTCAACTATTCCATGAGCATCTAAACCTAAAATTGATGGTTGGAATAAAGCCTCACCAACAGTATACTTTTCTCTTCCAATTGTTATCACCTGAAAACAGATTAATTACACAAAAAATATCAAATCTCAAGTAAAAAGGAGTTCTATGATGTGTTAGTCCCAGGTCTATACATGAGTATCAACAAAAAAAAAAGTCTGATGAGTAAAGGGATTCTCTCTCATTCAAAATCGACTCCTACAGGTTACAATTAACAAATCATTGCTCTCCTGGAATCCATATTTTAAAAATATCACTAAGCCCAGAAACTGAACTCCAACATCGAGCAAAAATAGTGCGTTAGAGCATGTTATAGTTCCAGAGCATGCACAAATGAATATGCAATGTTATCTTCAAGTGTGGTGCAAGGAGTACCTAACAAGAAAAAACTAAACAACTAATTTATTGGTTATGGTTTCATTATTTAATAATGTTTAGGAGAGAGTAGAAAATGACACTATCAATTAAAAGGGAGGAAATCAGAAGTGGCAAAAGGAAAGAGGAGAAGACCTGGAGCGCCCCATAGGCCATATATATAAAGCATCAATTCCACATAGTTCATGTTGAGGACACAATGCCAAAGTGAAGAAACATTTGTAAAGCCAAAATTAGTCAATGAGCTATCCTATAATTTGAAATCACAGTTCACCACCAAGATGGAAGAAAAAGATTACCTGTCCATCAGGCAGAGTGTGTTGCTCCTCAGGGCATGCCTTCTGAAACCCTCGATATGCAGCATCATCCTCAGCACAGCAGGCATATTGCTCCTTCAACTTTTCCACGTCAGAGATGCTGAAGTTCACATGTGGATTGGATTTCCGAAGCTCTTGAGCAAATAAGTTGGTCAAATCCAAACCACCTATCTCAAATCTTCTAGAAGATATATGCTGAACAGCACCTTCAATTACTGATGCAATATCTGAGAATTTGAGAAACAAACCATATGTTAATAGAACTTGCACCTGACACAAACTATATCAGTTGAAAGGAATTTATGTTGCTCCTTTACACCATCAAGAAAACTCAAGATGGAATGACAAGGCGGCTTAGACTTCAGGTAAAATGATAGAAGTGATGTACAAATTGCACTGACATACACGTAATAATATTACCTAAAAAGTGCTATAGCAAATGATAAGCCATTTCAGTTGTAACAAGAAAATCAAGATTTGAATATGCCAAGGAAGACACATATCAAATGGAAAGCATGCCAGGAATATGGTTTCATACAGCATGGCTACTCCGAACAATTTGGATTTTAATAAATAGGAAAAGCACAAAGATTACAATTAAAAGCAGCAAAATCCTGCGGCTTTATTGAACAATACATCCTATATTCCTATTGTTTGCTTAACAGGAAACTATCTCCATCACTTTTCCCTGTACTCCTTTAGTGACATAACAGCAGATGATGATTACTAAAAAATTGAGCTCCAGCTCCAAGTCTCACGTTTTCAAGCTTTATTTTCCTGAACACCATATTGACCACCTTCGCTTTATATTTTTTACCCCATCAATCACCTTTATGCTCCAGAAAATCAATATTTCTCAAGCTTCTTGGATACCCCCTAAGGAAGGAACGGCAATGAAATATCCAAAGCAAATTCATCCTTCTACCTTCATATCCAAACTTCATAGAAAGCCAGAAAGGATGTATGGATAAGACAAAAAAGTTCTGTTGGCCTAGGTCAAGTCATTAGGCAGTCAAAAGAAACAATTGCTATAGTAAGTACAGGAGATAAAATCAATGGCTAAGAATGATGAACAAATTGCACACCTCAAACTCGAGCAAATTAAAGCTAGGTCCATCTACCTAAAATTAAAACAGACAAATGCGAAGACAAAAAAGCAGTTGCACACTTGCACATAATAAATGCAGAGACAGAAATTAGGAATCACTCCATCATCTTTGAGTTAAAATATTAGATCATAGAAAACAAAATGAGATAGCTGAGAAAACTCATTTAGAGCTAAGGATTATATTCAAAATGGAAGGCCAAAATTTCAAATATAAGGAAATTATGTTTTCTTATTTTCTTAGTCTAAAGTGGAGGAAAAGCAGCACATATCGACAATTCAAGAGACTGAATATATTTAAAGAACAACAGTACTAGCACAACACTTAGCCATCTCCTTCAAAGCACTTAATTAAATAGCTCCAGGAGACTTTCCAAATACCTGTCTGTAGCTAACAGAACATTTTTATACAGAAGAAAGTAAGGACAAGACATCCAGATGGCATGACACCATACTAAATCTCATATATGTTTTGAGCAAAAATATAAAAATTCCTAATAAATAATGCATTATGACCAAACTGATATAATATTTCAGGCCAAACAAAGTCTACATGCCATCTTAACAGCAGCAGTTAAACAAAGGATGCTCAGAAACAATAAACTCAGCAACACATACCCATTTTTCCATGGCCGATATCAACAGTGCATCCTGAGATACGCCCTACAGCATAAAGTGATAGCACTGCTTGCTCAGATGCAAAAAAGCCTGAGATGTTGAACTTTTCAAACATCAATTGCACCAATTGCTCTCTACCTGCCTGTTTCACAATATTTGACATTGTTGAAAAATAAGAGAAGATTTTAAACAATAAATATTCCCATGTCACATCATTTGAATGCCGCATGAGCATCGGGATGGTTAAAAATTGAAACTGAATACTGTATATAAGTTCAGAGCCACTGTTTGCCTCCTTATAAACTGTTTTTTTATCTACATGCCCTTTCAATAATATTTGACATTGTTGAAAAATAAGAGAAGATTTTAAACAATAAATATTCCCATGTCACATCATTTGAATGCCGCATGAGCATCGGGATGGTTAAAAATTGAAACTGAATACTGTATATAAGTTCAGAGCCACTGTTTGCCTCCTTATAAACTGTTTTTTTATCTACATGCCCTTTCAATAATACCATTCCTTGTCAAACCAATGGTATATTTCAGAAAAGACAAAAATACTCATAGGTTATTCAATTTGCAGCCAATGCCCAACGGAATAGAAAGGTAATCTGGTACAAATTCCATAATTATCATTCATCATTTAATCTCCATAATCATCTCAAGCATTTAGGAATAAAACTCAGCATTAACCCTTCAGATTGCATTGGTTGTATTATACACAAATACCTCAATTACCAGCAGTTCATAAAACAACACATATTTGAGGAAGCACAGAGTTGAGAACACAAATGATCAAGACATAAATTTGACAAATAGAAGACTTTAACTAAACCTTCGGAGTTGCCAGTGGATCTGTAAACAAAATTTGCCCTTCATTGCCAATCTCCCAACCCAGACCATTATATAGCACATGGCTTAATAAATCTTCCATGGCATCCCAATCTCTGATAAAGCCTCGAGCGACTGGATCAATAATCACATTTTCAAGCAAGGAAGCATCGGTTAAGGACTCATCTGCAGGTACACGTTTCATTTGCGTAGGAATGACCTAAAATGAGGATGGACATTGTAAATAAAAAACAAGATAGAAAATAAGAATGTAAATGAAAGAACACACCATGTTAAAGTATAGATACATGCCAAAAGTCGAACACAGAAGATAGTGAATAACATATATAATCTATGAGATAGCAAATATGACAAGTCAAATTACTATGAAATATCTAATCAATAATCACTAGATGCGGCATTAACATAAACAGAGTCATTCATAATAACCTTAACATCACCAAAAAAAATGACGCTAAAAGTACATTTTTACAACACAAAAGGAATGCAGTTTGAATTGCAGTAATGACAAAACTAAACAATTGAAAACATAATGACTATTGGCAACTCATAAAACACGAAGGACTTCAATTTCCCCAAATCCATTTTGGGAAATCTTATTTCTTTCCCTAAATAATTCAGCAAACAGTCAAGAAAGCCCTAAGCAAGTAAAACTGAAGATGGAATTTATAACTGATCTTGAAATCAGTTTTCCATTTCCTCAGACTTGAAAATCCTAGAGTATTAATTCCATTCTAAAAACCCTAGCCCAGTATAGAACTCAAAATCCATAATTACAACACGTTCAACGGCGCGTTTTGAGATCAAAGGGTGAATGTTTCACCAAATTCATGTTACCCTATACACTCTTCCAATAAAATCACAATTTCCATGTATCACAAAAGAAATGTTACCTCAGGGCCACAGTTAGGAAGGGCATGATTATATTTGATAAGTTTAGAACCAGCGTCAACCACAGCAGGCTCCATACTCTAACTTGAGTCTGAAGGCAACCGTGACGGCCAGACAATCGATGAATAGGAATAGGGATTTTGGAGGAGAAAAAGTGAAATGTAGGGCAACCAAACTAAGTCGATGTTCATTTATAGGACAGTGGTAAAGGTGGTAAAGACGCTCATTATTCGACACTACTTATGGGAGCTGACGTGTGAGTGATAAAAGTCAATAATGACCCTCGCAAATCACCTGGCATATCTTTTAAAAGAACGAGCATATTAAAATTACCGGTACATACTAAAACTAGAATCTAGGTTGACGGAATAGAGTTCTCTAAGATTAACACAAACAACAGCATTAGAATTACAACAGAACTCCTTAAATCCGTCATAAATAAGTTGTTTTCCAAGTTTGACTCTTTATTAGAGGAAGATTGTTGCCTAATGGGGTTAGTACCTAGTTCTTACTTCTAAAATTGAACTTGATGTCTTGGAGCATCAAACTGGCATAATAGTTTCCAAAAAAGTCCAATACCAATTGGCAGAGGATCAAGCTAAGGAGGTAAGGTTTCCCCTTAAATGCCCTTCTAATCAATGTCACGTGGACAACCTATTATGGTTGAAGGGTTCATTTAAGTAAATGCTTGAAAAGTATTGTCCTGAGATTCTTCATTTTACTCAAATACAATGAGCCGGGCACTCTTGCCTTCAATAGCATCACTTGAACCCTAGGGTACTGACACTAATTATGCATGCCATGAATGGATAGTCTGAAAGGAAGAAGATATTTTCATAGGAAACATAATCCTTTCTAAGCTTGTATCTAATACACACGTGTGGTTTAGAAATAAACCACCTATACATAATTGTGGAAGCCATGATTTCATTCTTCCATTTACCCTCACCCAAATCATTGAGTATGAAAAGAAATATAGTTTAAATACCATGTGCTAAAGTCACAGAGCAACTAGAAACATCATATGATTGATCATTTATGATGAACTGAACTGTAATAGAACTGATGGCTTTCACTTACGCTGTACATAGTAGTAGCATTGATGCCACACTCCATAAATTTTACAATACTCTTAGAATTAGAACTATCTTGAAAAGTTTAAAGAGTACAATAACAAGCAAGAGGCACGTAGTTGTCATGCCAGTTAACTGCAAAAATGTGGTGCGCCCATGAACTTGAGGATTGCATCAAAGGATCACAGTTAACTTGCTATTCTTCACTAGAGAACTAGCTATGTTTTCATTCTTGAGTAATTCAAAGATTACCCAAAAGTGTTCAAATTAAAAAACCTGATGGTCGACCGTCGACCCTCCTTCCAATTTATTCAAGAACTTCTCTTTTGCTGAGATAGATCTCTAGTTGGACAATCTATATTATTGTATCAACAATTTTTTCAAGTAAGAAGGGGCATATATGAATCTAACCATCCTAAGGCGCAAAAAGAAAAAAATATATATATTTCTTTTTGTTTGCATCCACTGGAAAAAAAAAGCGTGCCGATAGGTAAATGGGACAAGCGTCCGGAAAAGTGATCACAATTTCCTGTTTTTTATTTAAGGGTTCGCGTCTTCTTATATAGCAAAAAATGGTCCAATCAACGAGAAAATCACTACAAACATATTTTTAGTGATACCATGACAGAAAAGAAGATAGCTTTGAGCATTAGAAAGAGGGGCAGAGGTTTCTACTTCACACCGAATAGCAGAGAAACAAAAATCCGCCGGAAAATCAAATTACCATAGAAGGAGGCTGGTCGGGAACAGCAAAACCGGATTTAAGCAGCTTAGTTCCAGCGTCAACCACCACAGCGTCCATATCTCCGACGGAAAATTGTTAGGGTTTTAGAGTCGGTGGGTGCAAAATGCATGCAATGTCTGAAGTTGAAGGACGCCGGTGCACCGCCGGTGGCTAATTAGGTGTCGGCTTTTCTTTTTTCCGACCTTTTTATATTACATCACCATGGACAAACTTGGAAATTGGGAATTCAAAATTATTGTCAGGTAAATCTACTGCTATAAATGCTATATTGGATGTACACACATTCACACTCATAATTTTGGCAACATCTATTATATGCACACGTTATTGGTAAATTATATTTAACGCCTAATTAGTTTTTGGACTGGCAATGTACACTAACAGTATATAAGTCTTGTATCATTTGTTTAAAAAATAGTGATATTTTTATAATTATTATTATATATTTTTTAATTGAAAAAAATATTACTAAAACTATCATTTTTCATACTGAAAAATATTCATATGATATAAAACTTATATACAACAATTGTACAGAAAAATTTATTAGTATTCAATCGTTTCAAAATAATTACATATTCCCTAACTAGACTACAGAAAAATTTATCAGTGTTCAATCCTCTCCACGTGTGGAGGGTCTAATTTTAGATAAACAAAATCCGAATCCTGATCAAGACAAAGCATACGTCACATTATTATACTGTCTAGGAGTAAAATTAAAATTCGAATTGCTCACATCCCCAACTAATCATTTAATATCATTGTCGGAGTGCGCGTAATACCACCTCTCAAAGCATCAACCAAAAATTCAATCTTGACATTTCACAACATAATCTCACACCATTGCATGACTTCACTTTCACTCCGCATTATACTTTTAAGTAATATACTATGTGAATTGTATAATAATACATAATTTACTTTTAATCAAAAAACAGTTTATCTACAATTAATTTACTTTTAATCAAAAAACAGTTTATCTACAATTTACTTCGTAACATCCATTCATCGAAGCAATGTAAGGCTTTCGATTATGCTAAACCCACATATGCATTAGCCACCAAATTAGCTTTTTTACAAGCTTGATAATGTTTTCTTAGACTACCATTATCGGTGTCATTTTGTCCCAAATGGTCGAACGTCACCTGGATTATAAAAAAAAAAAAATGGAGTGGAGAACGCGTTCTATGGTGGCCAAACACACGGAACGGATGGTCTCTCTCTCTTCTCTCCCATCCACTAGTGTTTCCATTATATTAGATATGTAAATTATATTTGAATAAATAGATAAAATTCATATATCTTTTATATAATATATTAAAAAATAAAATAAAATACCAAAATTCTTTTTTTTTCATTCTCTATAAATAGAGCTCAATATTGCTATATTTTGACACATCTCTCAAATTTTTCATTATCTCATGCTATAACATTTAACATTTTTTCCTCTATCTTCCTATGGATCGACGAAATAATTTTTTCTACGATCCTCAGCATAAAAATCACTCCCAATATTATTTTTCCAACCTCGAAAATTTGGCAATCGTAACTAAATTTATATTTTTTCATCTATTTTAATTGTCGTTTGTTTATTTTCAATTCATATCGAGTTTATGGCTATTTATGTTCTTAGTTTGTTTATTTTGTATTTTATCATATTGTCTATTTTATATAAGTTTGTTATTTTATGTTGTTATAATTTTCAATAATAATAATTGTTTATTTTAATTCTAATTAATTATATTATATTTATTAATAAAAGAAAAGGAAATATAATATATAATATTGTGGTTGGTGTTTGGGGATGGTTGCTGATAAACTATCAAATTGTATGTGGTTGGGTTAGATAGGATGTTGGTGATGTGGAAGAGAGAGAAATTAATTAAATATTGAGATTGTTTGTCCGGTTGCTGATAATGGTAGTCTTAGTTTGTGGACCACGAATAATATTTACATTTATACATTTCGTATAAATGAGATCTGCTCGAATTGATTGTAGCACTGTATAACTATTGATGTGGTTGCCAACAACATAATTGAATTTTTTCAATATAAAAGAAATATAATTGGACAAAGAACCTCATGGCTTAGGTGCGGTTTTGCTAATTAATCATGTTTAAAAGTCCCACGTCAAAGGTCGGGTGTGTGAGTAAAAAAAATGTCTCATGAAATTGATTTATATGAAAGATAGACTAGAGAAGTGAAAATTTCTAAACACATCTCGTTTTATTTCTTATAGTCCTATAATTTTATAATGGAGATCATCAATGAAAAGTGAGTTTGAAAGATAAATTTCATCGATTCAAGGTTTGAAAGATTTAAAACTATCAACTTAAAGGTTCGATCAAGATTTAACGACATTAAAACTTCATCCAGCAAAAGGTGATGTGGACGTTAAATATCCACTTCATTTTTATCATATATTAAATTAAACAAAAAAAACACAAATGTAATTAATTACATTAATTAAATTAAACACGGAGTTCTATTAAATTTCGTCAAATAAAAACAATCACTCTCCATCGTTCGGGTATCATTACTTTGTAGTTTAAATTTTAATTTTATTTGTTTGATTAATTAAATTTTATTATATTTATATTTGATTATTATGATTTTAATTCCATGGCCAACTATTCAATCTTATTGAAACATTTAATAAATTAATTAACGCTAGTTTTATTCTTCTCTATATCTCTTTTTAAAATAATCATTTCCCCATCAAAATTGAAAAAAATTATTAAAGAACTATATCAATTTATTATTGTTATAGGAAACCAAAAAAAAAATATTACAATTACATAATGAATTTAATTCAAACATTGAATTTAATTTAAACTTATATGGATCTCTTATTGAATTAAATAGAGATTGAATTGACATTATTTCATAAAGACATCTATTTACTTTAATTAAGGTAATTAATGTAAATTTGTGTTTATTTTTACTTAATTTAATTTAAGACAAAAAAAGTCGTGTCAAAATAATTTCGATATTTAATAGTCATGTCACCTTCTGTTGAATAAAGTTTTAACACCGTTAAATCTTTAAGTTTTGGATCAATAGTTTTAGACTTTACAAACCTTAAATCGCTAGAATCTATCTTTCAGGCTCTATATCGATAGATAAATCATCTTTTGGGCTTTGAATTGATAATTCTCATATTATAAAATATAAATACTTATATGATAAGACTACATTGTCCTTATAGCCCTATGTTGGGAAAAAATATTATGTTTTGAATAATGTCAAAATCAATATCTTGCTAAATACATAAGCAGGGAAAGTTCCAATGATAGCTGAGAGTGAGAAGACGAGCAATCTAGCAAAGCTGATCCAGAAGACCTAACCTTTAGAAAGGTCATAAAAGGAGAAACAACGGACCATCGAAGTTGATCTAGAAAAAGGCCTGATCCAAGGTAAGAAATCAGAGAAAAATGATCAACGGGGCCAATTCAGTGTAAAGATAGAATGCTCACCTAATTTTTCGGTCATAGAAAAGAGACCAGTGGAGCACAGCTGAGAATATGTTCGTTCTGATAAGGTTCGGAGAAGAATCAGGGAACAAGTTTCCATTTTTTAAAATAAATTTCAAATGTTCAGAAATCAAAACTAAAGAGAAAGAAGTGAAGACTAAAGAAAAATGAAGACAAATGTGTCAGAAGAGGGTCAATCAGAGTGCACTCTGAAATGACTTGTGTCAGAATGTCAGAAGCAACAGGTAAATGGGTGGTTCCCAAAGTACGATAATTCAAATTATCCCTCCAACGAATAATTGACTTATCTTCCTATAAAAGGAAGACTTCACACTCTTTCGCGAATAAATCAAGAAGTATCAAATCATACGAGCCTACATTCTCAAGTATTCACGTCTTTTAGGAATCTAAATTTCTTACTCTGAGGAGTCATGTCTTTCTATAGAGAGTTTTAGTTGACACCTTTGTATAATCTCGGAAGATTTAAAATACACACCCTAGCTATAGTAGCACGCTATCTTATCATAGAGAAATTATGAGTTGAGAGATTGTTGAAGCTTGAAATAGAGTGGCAAATCTCCAACAATATCAGTCGAATCTGATAGTCGCAAGTGTGAGCAGTCCTCACAGCTGATATACCATGAGTTATATGTTATAAGTTGTAGAACCCTGACGAGATTTTTCTTTTAATACAATTTAATCAATCACAAGCTTTAGTTTACCAAATCTCAATTATGCAAGTGAACATACGGAGCATAGGAAACCGGATCGAACAAGGGGAATTAATTGCATAAACGAGCCTACAGGTACCATCACATCGAACATTTTCACTAGCCAAACCATTCGGAATTTGGGTTGAATTTTTAACTAGAATAATGGAATTTTGGAAAGATTAAACAAAATTAGCAACACACAAGAAATAGACGGGAATTAAACTCAAGTAAAATTCACTTAAAAGAAAGTGGCTCTAGGGGATTGATCTTTGGCAAGGATACAATCATCAAATAGGGGAATCATGCATAAATTTCCCAATTAAACAACACTTGATCACAAATATAGCCCAAGTCATTTCTCAAGCAACCAAGACATTTTAAATTAAACACAACTCCCCTATCTCTAGGGCTCAATTGCAATTTAATCTAAATTAAGCTCAATCAAGTTGATAAACACCAATTTAACACTAATTTCTCAATCTCATGCTAAATTGAGATCATAAACCAAATACCCATGCACAATTAGTTTTCTCAAACCTAATCATACACAAATTTCTATCCTAGGATGGCCAATCCAAGCATAGATTCAAGCATAACATTGATTTATGATAGAAAATTGAAAAATCAAGCACAAATCCCCATTAGATTCACATATCCAACACCAAATCTCAAAACCCTAGATGCTTAGAAATTTAGTTATCCATAACCAAAATAGAGAAATAAATCACAAAAAAGAAAAACATAAGAGGGGAGAAGAAAATACCCAAAAACCTGTATTAAAATTCTTCAAGAAACTTCTTGTTCTTCAATATCCAAAGCTCCAAAGCATAAACACCATTTCTCTCTCTAAAATTGGAAAAAATCAAGTGGAATGCCTCAATTTCGAACTAAGGTTGGTATTTATACAAAGTGGGGAAAATTGAGGTGAAAAATAAAGCAAAATCTGGAAATCTTGAAAATGTGACACAGGGGCGCGACACGGGGCCGGTCGCGCCCCGTGGCTCGTGCCGGGTGAGAGGAGGCGCGACCTGGGCGGCCCCGGGTCTGGGTCGTGCCACTCCGCAGACGAGTGTTTTTCAGCCGCAGATGTAGGGCTGCGGGTCGCGGCCTGTGGCGCCGGTCGCGCCGCGTTGCAGACCGTGCCCGGTGTCCCGGCTCCGACTCTGTCTCCGTGCTCTCTCGCATGTCCGGCTTGGCTTCTCAGTCCCTTCCGATACGCACTTCAACTCTCGGGCCTTGGATTGCCCATTTTTCGACTCTGTTTTCTAAATTAACTGTATTAGCAACACTTATTATAAAAAGAAACTAATATTACCCTAAACAATGATTTAACATACTAAAATATGAAAGAAACATAAGCAATAATGCTCGGATTAAGACTAAAATACGAGCATGTCAAACCCCAAAAGCATAGTTTGGACAACTTGGTGAATTTGTTGTATGTCCGAATTGTAAATTGTAGAAATCCGATAGAATAGTAAAATAAGAGAAGACGTAGAATCCATTGATTCGAACCTCTATAATTTGGTATCATTACCACTTTATTTATTTTTTTTGGTTGTTTGTGTGCTTGCTCTTTATCTGAAATCGTGGATGAGGATGTGGAGCGATGATTCGGATACCTTTTATTTAGAGGTGAAAGACTCACCTCTAACATTTCTAGTTAAGTCCTTTAGGCCTCTTATTTCGCAAAAATTAGGTTGAGTATGAGTGTTTATTCACCCCCTCTAAACACATTTGTATACCATAGCCCACTTAAATCCTTACTAAAATATCAAAGCCCCCCACGCCAATATAAATCTTTGAACAATTTTTGTTCTTTCTTTTCCAATTACACACTGAACAAAAATCATTCATCCATTTTCTATCAGTCATAACATATGTCAAATGTAAATATTAATATGATAAGACTATTTTACCATTATAGATCCATGTTGGGAAAATATTATGTTTCGAATAATGTCAAAATCAATGTCTTACTAAGTACCCAAGCAACAAGTTAGGGGAAAGTTTCAATGATAGTTGAGATTCAGAAGACAAGGGATCCAACAGTGTTGATCCAGAAGACCCGACCATTAGAAAGATAAAAGAAGGAGAAATAATGGACCAACATATGAGCTAACCTAGAAGAATACTCGATCCAAGAATCAGCAGAGCTCGTTCACTACGAAGACAGAAGCTCACCTGATCTACCGATCAGAGAAAAGAAATTGACGGAGAGTCACAACTCAGAATATGTCCATTCTGACAAGGCATACCTATGGGAAAATTTCCTAGCCATGCATCAAAATGGTTTAAAGTTAGAACGAGATTCAATGAAGAATCAGGGTATATATTTCCATCTTTAGAAATAAATCCCCAATGTCTATAAGTCAAAACTAGAAGACAAAGATGTGAAGATCAAAGAAAAAAAACTGACGTGTCAGAAGAAAAAAATTCACGGAAAAAAATTAGAAGTTGGAAATTCACGGAGAAAATGAAAGTTGAAATAAGAAATTCATTGGGGAAATCATTTCATCATAATATATATTTTTTAAGATAAATTAATTGTTGAATAACAAAAAAAAACTGATTAATTTTCTCTTAAAATTAAATTAAGAGCATTAATTTATATTCCAAATTGAATATTCTCTAAAAGAAACACAACGTAATTGAATAAAAATCATAAAGGGCTTAGTTATGGGGTTTTAAAGTCCAAAGTCAAATTGGCATGATGAAATTAATTGGGAAAAGGGTCAACTAGGACCCTAAACTATATGCCAGGGCTCAAATAGGACCCTGTTTTAATTTTTGGTCCAAATAGACCCTCCAACTCTTAAAATTGGCTCAAGGAGGACCCTCTATACCCCTCAAACTAACGATCAGAATTCCGTCAACTCACAAGTGAAATCTTGTGGGAAAAAAGGGTTTTTCTTAAATCTCCATTCTCCCAAATTGCCACAAAAATATCATTGTTCTCCACAAAAAAAAAAAAAAAAGCTTTTGCTTAAATCTATGTGCATCTTTTTTCAGTTTTGACTAGAAAAAAAAAATCTGAATAATTATTTCAATAGTTAAAGTGATACAGTTAAACCTAAACTGCAAATAAAGATAAAAAGAAATTCCAACTAACTCGAACAAAAATAATATCAACAAACAATCAATAAAAATGATCCATAAAATGTTAACTACCAAAAGGTGATATGTTCATATACAAAATCCATAGCATGTTCACAAAAGATATTTGATCTAATGCCAGGGTACATATATTGCACATTAAGAGTGACATGATCACACACAAAATAATATTGAGTTCACTTCTCAACATTTCGGTTTAATCATATAGTCTAATTCCCCTTTTTTGCCATCTTACTATCTCTTTGTCTCTCCAGTTGTCCAGTAGTCATGCAGTGGTGACCTTTCCATGTTGGGCCTGGTGGTTTGAATGGGAGGTTTACTGGTAATATGGACTGAGTTCCATCACCTGCAAAGGCAATTCTTCTGGTGCCACTGCTCTTCGAAAGAACTGAACTCTGTTGTTCCTTTCTGAGTTCCCTTTCAATGGGAATCGGGTATCTGACAATTGGATCTGGATCTGAACTTAGAGGTTGGCTAGCAATGGGATCTCTTTGTGCGATAATTGTTTCTGAGGGCATGCCAAGCTGCAAAATATGACATTGACAATTAATCATTATATAGCATCAGTAGGAATAACTATAATACTTGGGAATTACTTACATTAAGAGTTGTATTTCCAGATGATTCATCGACATACAAGCCAAGTCCAACTGTCATTCTGCTTCTCCTGAAGCATTTACCAATCTCATTTGTGTTTTGTTTCCCCTTTTGAAGTCTAATTGAGTTGGACTTTTGTTGATTCATAGCTCTTGATACCTATTTGCAATATTAATAATAACGTTTGAGATGACAATAGCTCACATATAGTTTCCTAAAGAACTTAAAACAGTCACCAAGCATTATGCATAGATGAGGCACAATCTCAATCATTTCCAAACAACACAATTAACCAATAACTTATAAAAAATAGACCCACAACTCAGCATGATTATCTAGAAATTTAATAACCAGAAAAATATATAAAAAATAAAAAATAATATTAAATCCAAAAGTATGTTTATCAATATAACAAGTATAAATTAAAACTGGTACCTGGGCATTCTTTTTTGGACATGATGCTCGATTATGATCTTCGGAATGACAATTTGAGCATGTCATTATAGCTCCATTCTTAGGCAATTTTCCTTTCGTTTTTCCTCTCATTGATTCTCTAGCACTTCGTATTCTTTTATTTCTTAGTCTTCCAGATAGCTTAACAACAGGAGGTGGCGCCAAATTCTCAAAAACATCTTCTTTCAAGAACTGTTTGCCGGGCACAGATTGCATTGCATGCTCATAAGTTGCAATATAAGTTGCTTTGTGATACCAGTGAGAAATAAATGACTTTGGGTCCTTTTTTGCATGGTTCAATGCACATATTACATGCGAACATGGAATTCCAGTAACATCCCATGCTCTACAAGTGCACATATGTCTATCTACATACACAACATGTCTGTCATCACCATCTCCTATTTCATAAGTACTTGCACCATTGAAAATAACCCTACACCCAAAGGCCCCTTCCATGTTGTCTTGATAGGTTTGCATACAAGGGGGGCTCCATTGACTTGTCCATTGATGAACCATCAACTTATTTGATGCTAACCTCTTCATTGCAGCAGTCCTTATGTCATTCAACATTGAAATAATAGGCTTCAATCTAGCATCCCGAATTGTTGAATTGAAACTCTCACAGAGGTTGTTGTCAACCATGTCAGATCTACACCTAGTGCTAAAGAATGCCCTACAAAAAACTTGCGGGTTGTAAGCCACAAAATCAGATGCAGCTTGTTTGCTAAGACCCCATAACAGTTTCAAATTATCATCAAATTCTTCTTTATAGTTGCTCCAAACACACATCCAAAATCGTTTCTTCAATTCTTCACCATGCCATTTTTTGCTCTAATTAGCGTGCACATGTCTAGCACAATATCTATGTTCAACCCGAGGCAATACATCAATCATAGCCTGCACCAAACCCTGTATATCAATAGGTGAAATAAATCAGTATTATGTGAAACAAATCAGATTATTTAAATGAAAAATATTGAAAATTATACCTTCTGCATATCTGAAACTATAGTCAGATTGGCTCCAAATTCATCTATTTCAAGGTCTTTTACAAGTAGCTGGAGAAACCAAGTCCAATTTTCTTTGTTTTCTTTATCAATGACTGCCCAAGCAATTGGAAACAATTGATCTGCCCCATCTTGCCCAACACTTGACCCTTAACAATCCCTTTCAAATGACATCCATCTACACATATAATAGGTCTGCACCCTGCCTTCCAACCTCTCTTAAGAGCATCAAAACATATATATAGCCTCTTAAAGACAAGCTTTCCATTTTCCAATGAATCCTCATTCAATTCTAAGTGGGTAGTTGTTCCAGGATTTTCTTCTGTAACTTGGCCTAAATAAGCACCCAAATATGAAAATTGTGCCAAGTAGCTACCATCTAACTCAGAGGTTACAAGTCTTTTAACCCTCTTACATTTTGAGTATGAAACATACAACTTCATATTTCTCTCTGCTTCACTCATTAATGCCTTTACAGTAACTTTTGGATTCTCATAAACTATCCTCTTGAACTCATTAGCAAGAAATTTTGCACTTGCTAACTTATTTTTTGCATCTTTTAAACAGTTATGGTCAGAATCAATTCTCTTCACTGTAAGTCCAGGTTGTTTAACAGATGATGATATGAATATTTGAAATGGACAACCTCCATATCTACACTTAGCTCTAATTCTATTTTTTTTCATTGGGCTTCAGCCTCAAAGGGGTGCTCATTGCTACGCTATATCTTGCTATAGCAAGTCTAGCTTCCTTAGCATTAGCAAATGACATACCTAACAAGAAATGAGGGTTATTATCTTCAACGTCATATTTGACCCTTCTTTTGCCTTGATTGATTACTGCTAAATCCACCCCTTCACTATCATATTCACTATCTGATTCATCCTCTAAGCCCTCATAATCATTCTCCAGATTTGATTCTAAGACAGTTTTGTCATCATATATTTCTGCCTCAGTTTCAGTCTCATTGCCACACACTAAACTAACATCTATTAAGTCATCAATTATAATATCATCATCATTAATCAACCCCCTTTCCCAGCCACTAGCATTTGATACAGAACCCTTGCATACACCAAGATCATATTGGTTAATTCCACTGCATTGTGTTCCTAAATAAGGTCTATCCCCAACATTTTCATCTCCTGGATAAATATGTATACTTTCATCAACAATCAATGACTTAGCAGTTTGTACCATCTTATTTATCCCAGCATCATCTTCAAGAATAGTCAGCCCATTATCCAAGTTATGCTCAGGTTGTAAATAATACAGTTTGCTAACTCTGGGCATTCCAAACTCTTCTCTATATTTTTTAACCATGTGAGTCAACGACAAAAAATCTATATCAATATTTTCAACCTTTTCATTCCCTTCAATGTATGATAGAGAAGGCACATGCACCCATCTACCCCCCGAGTGATACACCAAATTGATCATTTCTACATCCATCACTACAAATATCAATAACAAAGGACAAAACAAGGCAAAAAATAAATAAATTAGTTTTTAATCAAATTAACATAACAGCAAAACAAATAATTATTCACTTAAATATTCAGCCATTAATTATAAAAAAATTGATGATTTTTTGGTATTTTTAGGGGTAAGGCATCGTAAATGCTGAAACCTAGCATGTATTATCTCAATATAAAATTATAAACTAATCTCAATCTTACTCTCACATATATTATCTAGCATGTAGTATAAATGCACTCTTAAATCCGTAATATGTTTTTTTCCTTCATAATTGAGTAGATAGTATTAAAATTCTAGGTTTTATTCAAGACTAAATCTCTCACAAACAAACCTCAAAAAAATTCTATTTCGTCAAAGAAACAAAACCAAATTAAAATTATAACTCATATTTAGTTCCCCTGCCCTCATAGCGAAAAAAAACCTAATCTTATATTTCAATCGATGGTTATTCTTATTCACAGAGGTAAATAATTGAACCCAATTTACAAAAAAAGTTTTGACACAATGATATTGCCTAAAATACACCATAAAGCTTCAGCAAACCTAAAACAAATTTTGAGTTTAATAAATTTTCATTGATATATAGATACATATATACGAGTATACAACAACAAAAAATAGTCAGATCGCTCACCTTTTGTTGGAATTTTATCGCAATTTTGGGTAGAATCAAGCTTGTTCACGGTAGAACCATTTTCTTGGGAGAGAAATTCTATGTTTGTGGCAATTTGGGAGAATGGGGGGTTTAAGAAAATCTCTTTTTTTTTTTTCACTGGGCTTCACAGGTGAGTTGGACGGAAATTTTTAATCGTTAGTTTGAGGGGGTATAGAGGGTCTCTTTGAGCCAATTTTAAGAATTGGAGGGTCCATTTGGACCAAAAATTAAAACAGGGTCCTATTTGAGCCCTGGTATATAGTTTAGGGTCCTAATTGACCCTTTTCCCAAATTAATTTAGATGAAGATGGAATAACGAAAATAGAATGGGCTAATCAGGGCTATCGTGTCAATGTGTTAATTTTTTAGATTGGCCCGACCCAGTCCAATCCGATCAAGAGTTTTTTTATAGGACTTGTGGTTGCTTAGTATATTACATAATTTGATGTCGCAAGATGTTCGGTGATATTGATTTTAGATCTCTTATGCCATTCTCTATTACCTCTCATGTCAAACCTATTTTTCTCAATTATTTTATTTTATTTTACTATTTATTTAGTTCAATCTAAAAAATTTATTTATGTTCATCATTCCCTAATTAGGGCATATTTAGAGCTGTCAATTGAGTTGGGCCAACTAAGGCCTGGGTAATACAGGATGTCAAATTCGGTTGGGCTTTGTTAATAAATGTGAGCCCAACTCGACCCATAAGTTAAGTCAAAGTGGGCCTGGGCCGAGCCAGACAATGCCTGAGATGGGTTGGATTAAGATGGGTCTGGAATGATGGGCTGTGGCGAGCCTAGACAGACTGGGTTTTGAAAAAGGCCCATAACATCCCATTTAGCTAGCTTACCCCAGTAATTTTCACGGGCCCCGAGTCAACCCATATCCGAACTACCCAACCCATTTGGCAATTCTGGGAGTGTTAAAAAAAAAACAATAGTTATGACTTATGACATGGGAATGGGAGGGCATCTGATTAAGTACAAAAACTTTAAATTTTAGTTAAAAATGTAAATTACTCCAAAATTTATGTATTTTTATGAATTAATTTTAATTTGAACGGGAAAAGAAAAAGAAGGTAGCCTTGATAGGAAAAGAGAATACTATGATCGATGAGTAATTGAAACATTGATTGCAAAAGTGGCAGTGGTATATAACGTATTTTGCTCCGCGGCTTCGCAAAGCCGCCCCCCACCCACTATTTTTGTGTTCTTGGTTGCTCCTCTGCTCCTCTATTCTAATTCTATTTCCGACCAATTCAACTTTCCTTCTTTCTGCCTTTTCTCATATTTCCTCACAATATTAGCTCGAACCCTAGCTCTATTTCGTTTTCCCCCTAGTTTTGCGTATATTTGTGTGTGCGAACATTCCCTTGTTGATTTTTTTTTTCTTTGCGGTTTGCGCAGTGGTGATCGAGATGGCCAACGACGAGAGCTCTGCCGAAATCCGTGTGGAGAAG
This sequence comes from Perilla frutescens, assembly GCA_026008535.1. NCBI lineage: Eukaryota > Viridiplantae > Streptophyta > Magnoliopsida > Lamiales > Lamiaceae > Perilla > Perilla frutescens. Next base: position 42,081,486 of record BRKX01000010.1, on the reverse strand, counting down.
GTGGCGCCGGACCTTGCGAATGGATCCGATGAGTCTAGCACTAGTAAAGTTGCAGCTGAAGAGGTTGAGGATAAAGTCGAGGACCTAGCTCTGGATGAACCCCAAGGTCATTTCGCCGCCCCGCCCCCATTTGCTCATTCTTATTCTCAGTTTATAGGAAATTATTGGCTGTCATCTACTCAGCAAGTAAAACTGTGATAAAGATAAACGGCAAATACTAATGTCTTAAGTTTTGGTGGGAACGGGAATAAGTTTTCTGCAAAAGTTCGATTTTTGGCAGCAAAGGGAAAGGATTCGAGTGTTTGTATGTGTATTCCATTGTTAATACGTCATCTTTTTAATGACCCCTCTTAATATTCATCCTGTTTTTTGTATCAAATTTTGATGGGAATGAGACTAAAATTTCTGATAAAGTTCGATTTTTGGTGGTAACGGGAAACAGCTGTTTGTTGTATCAAATTTTGATGGTAATGAGAAAAGCATTTCTGCTAAAGTTTGATTTTTGGTGGTGACGGGAAACAGTACACACTGTTTCAGTTACCTTCTCTATTTTAGGGGCCCCTCTTAGTATTTCTCATGTTTATTGTATCTTTACATAAAATATGTCAAATACCTGTTTTGCTTAAATTTAGTTTCATCTGGTATGTTGTTTGATTTGAAATGAAACTCTGGCTGAATTTAGTTTCTCTGCTTTCAATTGACAAATGCCTTATCTAGTATTTTTTTTAATTAATATTCCATCTATAAGCCATTTGAGTTGTAGTAGCACTGTAATCAATTATGGTCCATTGGTCTTTCCTATTTCGATTAATTTTCATATGCTAATTGTTTTCATTTAACTCTCTGTTCCTAACTCGTACATTATATATCAACATTCTAGAAGCTGCAAAGAAGAAGAAGAAGAAAAGTAAAAGCAAGTGAGGCAAATCGTTTTTGCATATTTACCTATTTTTCATTTTTGAGGTTTGGCGTATGTAATTATCTGGAGAATGGCTTATAATTTGCAGGAAGAAAAAAGAACCACCTCAGCAAACTGATCCGCCATCTATTCCCGTAGTTGAACTTTTTCCATCTGGCGAGTTTCCAGAGGGTGAAATTCAACAGTATAAGGATGAGTATGTCTAACTAAAATTACAACAACTTTCTAGTGTATTGTATATGTGATGTATGAGGATGAGTATGTCTAACAAAAATTCAACAACTTTATCCTTCATTAAAAAAAAGAAATATCTCCACTGTTTTTTATACTCTACCCAAGAAAAGGGGTGGGATCTTGTAGTACATAAAATTGTTGCTTAACAAAAGGGACATATTCTATTGATAAGTAATCTAAAAATACAGATAATATGATTTGTAGGCAGTTATTACTATCAGGAAATGGCCATACCTAGACTCAGCCGTTAATAGTTCTTGTCAATCAAGGAGGAACTTTTAGATAGAAACTGCTTTAACAGTGTCGTTTAATGACATCATTTTCAATCTTGATGTGATAGTGTTTTGTGCCTTTATCTTTGTGGTAGTGCCCATTAACAGCTTTCTGTACATTGAATGTAGAGTAGGAGCTTTCACCATTACTTGGTGCATAGCATGTATGATTTACGGTGGTATCATGGTGCTTGATAAGCAATTTGATTGCTATCAGTCATATAAATAGTGGATGTATATTTTTTTATGTTGTGATATCTTGTTTATCCAAACAAATTAACTATATGCTAAAACTCTATTGAATGTTCTGCATAAAAACCAAAAAACACTATAGAAGGATATTTTCCTTTTTTTACTCTATAAGGAATCTAAAGTAGTTATTTGATGGTTAATGGTTCCATGTAGTAACTTGTGGAGAACTACATCTGAGGAAAAGAGAGAACTAGAGCGCTTAGAGAAACCACTTTATAATTCAGTTCGCCAAGCAGCAGAAGTCCATCGTCAGGTAGCTTCAAACTTCATCTGAGCATATATTGAAGAACTTTGTCCTAAATGTGTGTTCCCGAGTTTCTAATTGCGTGATCCTTTGTAGGTTCGGAAATACATCAGGCAAATTGTGAAACCTGGAATGTTGATGACTGATCTGTGTGAGACCTTGGAGAATACAGTTCGTAAATTAATATCTGAAAATGGTTTACAAGCTGGCATTGCATTCCCGACAGGATGCTCATTGAATTGGTAAGGTTTGATTTCAGATTAGGGTCTTTCATCCTTTTTCTGTCTCTGGTTTGAGTCTTTGTTTTTTATTTTCTGTGATGACTTACTTCAGCCTGTTTTAATTGCAGGGTTGCTGCCCATTGGACTCCAAATACTGGCGACAAAACTGTGCTTCAGTATGACGATGTGATGAAACTGGATTTTGGGACCCACATTGATGGTAATCCAGCTACTGTAGTTGTTGTCTTATAGTAGGATGGCGCTGGGTGCTTTTCATGAGACCTCTCTTTGTTCCTTTTGTTTTATTGCTGTTTTGACTTCAATTTGCTGTCACTTTATTTCAGGGCGTATTGTGGACTGTGCATTTACCGTGGCATTCAACCCCATGTTTAATCCGCTGCTTGAGGCCTCACGTGAAGCCACAAATACGGGTATCAAGGTGGGTCTCTGAATATTAGTTCGTACAAGTATGACTTTGATAATTGACATTGCTGAAACACCTTTAGAGAAAGTTGGAGCTATTGGTGAGGTTTATGTTTGTGAAAATAGGAAGCAGGAATTGATGTGCGCTTGTGTGATGTTGGAGCCGCTATTCAAGAGGTGATGGAGTCGTATGAAGTTGAAATCAATGGGAAGATGTTCCAGGGTATATTTTTAACTGACAACTTGAGCACCCTGTACAATATATGCTCAGGATGAGAAGTTTATCATTATCTAGAATAATAGATGTTCCAGCTCATAATTTAAAATGTACATCTTAAACAATAAAAAGAACAAACCTTATGGGGTAGGCATGCTCACCGTTGGTAAAGAGTATTAATCGTTTCAAGGTACTAAGTAGCTCTCAACGCGCATTTCTCTGTGCTTAGTATTTCTCGTTTGGGCTTTAGGGCTTGGACCTGTTGTTTCGCTTTCTTATTTTCTTTTGGTTATATAATATTAATATTTCATTGTGGGGTGGGTGGGTTGGTGGGGAGTAGGAGTAATAGTATTGGCTCACCATTTATGAAATTGGAACACTTTGTTATGCTGTCTGTGGCATTCTATATTTTCAAGTACAAATATTTATGCTCGATAGGTCCTGCAATATTTGCATAAGATGAATATTCTAAAACATGTATGCACTTGTGATGAAGCTATCTTGTTGACCTGGATGTTTTGGGTAATTTGACAGTTAAAAGTATCAGAAATTTGAACGGGCATAGTATTGGGCAGTATCAAATCCATGCAGGAAAATCTGTTCCAATAGTAAAAGGAGGAGAGCAAACAAAAATGGAAGAGGGTGAATTTTATGCCATTGAGACTTTTGGATCAACAGGTAAGGAAGGAGAGAGAAAGAAAAGGTTTTGTTGTTGAAAGAGTTATATGAGGATGATGCTATGTTTGGTGCAGGGAAAGGACATGTGAGAGAAGACCTGGAGTGCAGCCATTACATGAAGAATTTTGATGCTGGTCATGTTCCACTGCGGTTGCCCAGAGCAAAAGTGCTCTTGGCAACTATTAATAAGAACTTTTCTACCTTGGCTTTCTGCAGACGCTATCTAGATCGCCTTGGAGAAACTAAGTATTTGATGGCACTAAAGAATTTATGTGATGTTGGCATCGTTCAGGTAGGTTCTCGATGGGCTGAATCTGAAAATAGCGTATAGAGCTTATTTATAGTGGTGGTGGTTGTGTATGAAGTGAGGCATGATATATTTGATTTACTTTTGGCAGCCATACCCTCCTCTTTGTGATGTAAAGGGCAGCTATGTATCTCAATTCGAGCATACGATTTTACTTCGTCCAACGTGTAAAGAAGTGGTATCAAGAGGCGATGACTACTGATGAAGAAGAGTGCAAGACACCATCATCCATCCCAACACTCTCAACTTTGTTGCTGCTGCTACTTGTTGAATATTATACCTTTCTTATCGTAAACTTCACATGCTTTTTTTCTACTTGTTTGAGTCCGGATTCTTTATAAATTTGACTCTTTTATGAACTCTCTCTCTCTCTCTCTGTGATTCTCCTTTCAGAATGGTAGTATAGTTTGTGTCTTTGAGTCAACTACCCAAATTATAATTGGTTTTTTGCATCATTACTTGTTCAAATTGATACGGCACAAATTTCTTGCTTATATTATCCTTGAAATTAAATCAAAATTTGTATGAACTAAAAACTCATTGTATAACTAATTGGTTCCAGCTCTTGGTTAGGAATATGTTTACTTTTGGGACATATTCCGCCCATGATATTGTATGAGACGTTTCATTATTTATTTACAGGCTGGGCATGGTGCCGAATGCCCCACCTTTAGGGGTGTTTAAAAAAAAAAAAAAAAAAACTAATATGGGTACCAAGAAGACAGCATTTGCACGTCACACGAATAACCTTTCCAATTGATGCTTGCAATTGTAAAATATAAAGGTGAGAAAAAACTTGGTGGTAGTTTTTGCAATTGACCGATGGAGCGAAGTGAATAAGTGAAAAAGGTAAGGGGTCATGATATAAATATGAAAAATATATTCAGCACTGGGGATGGGATATCGTTGAGTTTTAAGGCCCGACGACGGACTGACTAAACACTGAACTCTCTCTCTCTCTCTCTCTCTGCAATACCATTACTAGTTATGGCGGCTGCTACAGCTCTCAGTTCCGCCCCCTTCCTCCTCTCCTGCCGCCTCCATTACCGCCGCTGCACCTTACTTTTCCCGAGCATCACCGGCGGCAGACTAATTAACAACCGCCACAGCCAATTTACACCTTTGGTGCTGAATAGTAACCCTATTGACAATGGTCAATCTGCTTCACTATCATTATCATCATCATCAAGGGGAAGAAAAGGAACGCAATTTTTGTGTTACTGCACGGGGACAGAGGCGGAGGCGGGAGCGGGGGCGGTGGCGGAGGCCGAGAAAGTTAATACGGGTGGCTTGAAGGAGGCGGCGAACAGTCTGGATATAAGGGTGGGGAGAATTGTCAAGGCTTGGAGGCATGAGGAGGCCGATTCTCTCTACGTGGAGGAGGTCGATGTGGGGGAGTCCGAGCCGAGGACCATCTGCAGCGGCCTTGTCAAATACATTCCTCTTCACCTCCTCCAGGTTTCCTTTTTTTTCCCCTTCTAATTGTTGCTGTGGACGAATTGTGCTTTGATATTTATTATTTCTTCTCTGCAGCTGCTGTTTGTTCTGAATGAATTATTACGTGGTATTTGACTTCTCATAGAAAAATTGTGCATCTAATAATTGGTTTGCACTTTGCAGGAAAGGAATGTAGTTGTTCTTGCTAACCTAAAGCCAAGAAATATGCGCGGAGTCAAATCCTTTGGAATGTTGATGGCGGCCTCTGATGCTTCGCATGAAAATGTGGAGCTTCTTGTGCCTCCTGAGGGTGCACTTCCAGGTGACAGAGTATGGTTTGGTTCCATTGATGACAAAGACAACCTACCGGATGTTGCATCGCCAAACCAGGCAAGTCTCTTTATCACTTCCCGTCGTTGTTATAAGAGCTATATTTATCTAGTTTTAGTCACTACATGGTAATATGTCAAGCTATGAACTGCGTAAATGGAGATTGAAACCAAAATGCTGATCTTGTATTCTTTTCAGTATTAGTTATGCGAGCAAAATGAGACAGATAAGTGTATGATAATCAGCCTGGACAAATGACTTTTTTTTTTTATTTGATAATCATCAGTTTCATGTCTATCACCAACAAATACAATCCCCCCTTCTTATTCTTATAGTATAAGAATAATGTATAATGGATACGTAACCATACCTAAATATTACATTAGGAGAATGAACGGTGTAGGGGATGAAATGTCAAATTGGATAGCTTTTTTTGTGCTACGTAATTTAACGGGAGTGTAATAATGATGGAAAGCACATTGTCAATTATCCAAATGTATTTTGTAGATTTCCTAGTCTACGGATACTGAAATTCTACTTTGTGATTTACATGGCATGTGGATAAGTTTGTTTAGCATATTTTTGTTGCACGTTTATTTGGATGTGGGGAGAATCATAATGATTCAGAAACCGACTTAAGGCCATGCATAGTTTCTCCAAAAAATGGCATCATGATGCAATTGAACCTAAGTGATTCCTAGCTCTTATAGTTGTTGGAAGCTGACAAAAATGCTCTTGCTAGTATCTCCTCAATTTTTACTGCTCTACCAAAGATTTAACATATTTATTCATATGGTTCGATGGTTTTTTTTTTAATGGAGATGGAAGGAATGTTCATGCTCCAGAATTGTTGCGGCTTAGAGAATTGTAAGTTATGCCAAGGTGAAGAGGTGATAGTATAATGAAAGAAGGAAAATATGTGTTGTACAGGGGTTCGCAGCTTCCAAGAAAGTTGACTTGAATAATCGTAAATAAATGAGAGAGGAACTTACATGTGGGTAGCTTTCTAAATTGGGGTGATTTAATGCGAAAGAGATTTCTGGGAACCTTAATGTTTGTCAATCTCACTTGGAGATGCAGTTCTAAAAGCATGAGCTTAATGTTTATGAACTATCTATAAAGGCTGAAGTGTTGAACTTTTGATTTGAAGCTCATATAGTATAAAGAAAGCTGTTTAGCGTTTGAAGTGAATAGTATTATCTGGTTGGGTGGATATTACGCAGGTTCAAAAGAAAAAGATATGGGAACTAGTTCAGCCTCACCTAAAGACTGACGACTCTCGTGTTGCTACACTTGAAGCGAAGCACTGCATGCGAACATCAGCTGGTCTCATAATCTCCGAATCCCTCAAGAATGCCAACATTTCTTAGACACCATTCCCCATCTTCTCCTTATTTTTTGGAGATTCAGATCAGAAGACAACATTTTCTGCTTCAAGGTTGTGTTTTTCATAGGACCTGTAATGTCGTAAGCTCTGGGACTATTAATTATGCATGTCTTGAGAGGTTGTAAAAAGTTCTATAAATATTCATTCTTGATTCTTCTTTTTTCTTTTTTGAATAATACTGAAGTTTCCAAAACTGTTTTCGATCAACTACTAGCACGTTTTGAGAGGAAAATAATTCCGCAAACATATTCAATTATTCATCAAACATTATTGATCTGCTACCCAAGTTGTCCTTTGTTGTTTCTAAACGGTGCAGACGTGAAGCTAATAAACCAGCACATACATGTTTCGTGGCTTCTTTTTTATTATCAAAACTTGGTTCCCCTTCATTCCTATCTGATAAATTGTCTCTCTTTTACTTAAAAAAGTTAAATAAAATAAAAACTACCAGCACGTTATGTTGGCGTTGATGTGAGGAGTGTGAGGAAAATAGAGAATATTACTAAGGATGATTCTATTTACATCATTTTTTTTTTCACACCATAAAAATAAATAAATGTAAAAGTAATTATTTTTTAGATTACTCAATCATTCTTTCTTTTTTCACCATCTAATATAATATAATATAAATATAAAAACAGAAAATAATAAAAAAAAATGCATCTTCTCCGACTGTACAATAGTTAACGCCTCCCCACAAACAATATTAGATTTCCACTATTTCTTTCCCAAATTCATCATTTAGAAACACTTCTTCCCCAAATTCCCGTCAGCCCCTCCCCACAAAGAATGACATGAACATTGCTTTGGCTTTGTATCTTCTTTGAAACCACATCGCTGGAAACTGAGTTAGAAAAATCCAGTTTGAACTCCATCACATAGATTCGAAAATTTATTTTTTGAATGGATAATACATGGGTCGAAAATCTATATTCGAAGAGTGGTTCGAAAATCTGTTTCCAAATGTCCATCTATAGCTTCAAAAATCATATTCGATTCCTCAATGTGTCATCCGAAAAATGATTTTCAAACTCCTAATTTGCAGTTTCAAATATTAAAGTTGTCGAGGGAAAAAATAAGAAGAGGAAGAGTCCCGACGGTGGAGGAGGAAAGAAGAGGGTTGGCGGTGACGGAGGAAGAATGAAAGGGTAGAGAGAAGATGGTTGTTTTGGTGGAGAAAGGGGCGGTTGTTTTGATGGAGGAAGGGGGTGGTGGCGCTGTTCATTGGAGAAGAAGAAGAAGCAGACGATTGTTGCATATCTCTCTCTCTTTTTTTTTTAATTATTATTCTCTTTTTAATTAATTTTACTTTTAAGTAAGGGGGTAAATATATATTTTTTTTAAATAAGGGGTAAATAAATTTTAAAGTGAAGGGTAAATAAGTTTTTTAATGTGGTATGTAAAGAAAAGATGAAAAAATAAAAATAAAAATTTATAGGGTTTAAAGTAATTGTGGCGTGAAAAGAAAAAAAATTGGTAGTGTAAATAGAATCTCTTTATTACAAAATAATAATAAATTAAAATTAAAAAGAAATGAAGTTGCATGATGAAGAATGGGCCACGTATGACTAGTGACTGTTGATCACTCTGGATAAGGAGAAAAAGTTGACTTCACTTCTCCCGCCATATCCTCCCGTACGACCTCCACCGCCACCGCCACCGCCACCTCCACCTCCACCTCCGGCCCTCTGTTATGATATAATAAAGGAATCTCAAATTTTCTGTCAATGCAGAGCAAGCTCATTACGGTATCGACTACAAAATTAATTACTAATGCAAGCCGCTATGATTTTCATCACGCATCAAGATTGCCATCAATTCTCAGCAACTACACGATTAAAGTTGGGATTATTCATCATGTAAGTTCTTCTCCTTTACACCGGAGGAGATTTGTTGGGCTGGGCAAATTTCGTTCGGTTGGTGAGGACGACGATCAACCCATCATCACCACCTCGGGTGGTGATGATGATGATGATGCTGAGTTGCCAGGAGTGCTGGAATTAGGCAATTCTGCCATTTTATCCGCCTGCTTCGTCGGCCTCTTCACTGGAATTGCCGTCGTCCTTTTCAACTACACGGTAACTGATCCATCTTCTTCATTAATTTTCCAATGGTGTCTGCCTGTCTATCTGTATGCATAGATCATAGATGTATGTCAGTTTTTCTTGTTTTGTGGATTATTGAGTTTTGTTAATAATACGTAAAAGCTCTTGGTTAGTAGGTACATGAAATACGGGAGTTGAGCTGGGGTGAAATCCCAGTTCGAGGTGCCTCATGGTTAAGAGAGCAACCCCTTGAAACCAAATGGCAAAGAGTAGTCTTAGTTCCTGCTTTGGGAGGTGTTATAGTTAGCTTGTTGAACGTGATCCGGTCTGCTTTAGATCAGGATTCTGCTGATGGAACTGCCATTTACAACATCAAATCTGCACTCAAACCAATCCTCAAAACTATGGCCGCTTGCGTTACCTTGGGTACAGGGAACTCGTTAGGACCCGAAGGCCCAAGTGTCGAGATTGGTGTCTCCGTAGCCAAAGGAGTGGGCACTCTTTTGGATAAAGGAGCTCAAAAGAAGCTGTCTCTCAGAGCTGCAGGCTCAGCTGCTGGAATTTCTTCCGGTTTGTTGTATTCCATCACTTATTATCACTTTCTCAATTTCTCAGTCACTCGGACTATAAATATTAATCTATTCCCTGTTAAAAGGATTCAATGCTGCTGTTGCTGGTTGTTTTTTCGCGGTGGAGTCAGTCTTGTGGCCTTCACCTGCGGAGTCATCCTTATCCTTGACAAATACAACTTCAATGGTCATTCTGAGTGCTGTTATAGCTTCTGTCATATCAGAAATTGGTTTGGGCTCTGAACCAGCTTTTTCTGTTCCACTCTACGATTTTCGTTCTCCAAGTGGTAATACTTAACTTCCTCTGGTCATTTTATACCACATGCTTCTTGACTCATTCTTATAGAAAAAGGAGTGCGACTATGGGGGCTATCAACTATCCATTTTTCATACATTGATGACTAGTATTCTAATCTTTAATCTGTGTTCTTGTCAGTTCAGAACTGCCACTCTATCTTCTGTTGGGTGCATTGTGTGGCTTTGTTTCGGTTGGCTTATCAAAGTCTACATCTTTTATGCTGGCTTTCTTCGACGGTGTTGAAAGATCTGTTGGGATACCCAGAGCAGTGTTTCCAATACTTGGTGGTTTGACTGTTGGATTTATAGCCTTAGCATATCCTGAGATACTTTACTGGGGATTTCAGAATGTTGACACTCTATTAGAATCTCGACCTTTTGCATTCAGCCTTTCTGCTGATCTGTTGGTTCAGCTGGTGGCTGTCAAAATAGTGACTACTTCCTTATGCAGAGCTTCTGGATTAGTAGGTGGTTACTACGCCCCATCTTTATTCATTGGTGCAGCAACAGGAATGGCATACGGGAAGATTGTAGGTCATTTGATTTCCGTATCCAATCCACTGTTCCATCTTTCAGTCTTGGAAGTTGCTTCGCCTCAAGCTTACGCCCTGGTAATTGTCACCATCCCCAGTTACAAAGATTAGGTTTACTAGCTGTAAGATTTAGCTTTGTTTCAATCGAATGCTATGCCATATGTCCCCTTTCTAATATATAATAGTAGTTCATATTTGCGGATTTGTAACATAGGTTGGCATGGCTGCTACTCTAGCTGGGGTGTGCCAGGTACCCCTTACTGCAGTTTTGCTTCTTTTCGAATTAACACAGGATTATCGTATCGTTCTGCCACTTTTGGGAGCTGTGGGGTTCTCTGCATGGATTACATCTGACAAAACAAGGAAAAGGGCAACTGCCAACTCCAAAGAACTGAAAGATGGAAATTCTGCAGCAACCTCACCGGAAAAATCTACTTCTCGTGGTGTCAGGGAGCCAAATGGCAGTAGTATTTGTGAACTTGAGAGCTCGCTCTGTCTGAATAGTGATTCTGAGGACGATGGAGAGAATATGGCAGACGAAATCCTTGTCTCACAAGCCATGAGAACGAGATATGTAACAACACTGATGAGGTCTTCTTTAACAGATGCAGTGTCACTCATGCTGGAAGAGAAGCAATCTTGTGCGTTAATAGTGGATGATACCAATCGGCTCATTGGTGAGCTAACACTGGCTGACATTCAGCAGTTCATCGAATTCTCAATGGCAAAAAACTGGAAACCTAAGGTAGCTCATTTCTGTGTCTTTAATAATTGAAAACTGCTTGCTGCTTATCTATTGTTTTGAGAAAAATCTTAATAACATGTGAAGAAGACCAAGTTTTATTTAGGTTGATAAATATATCCATTGTTTTCTGGAAATGACATGGAATTCTTCAAGTATAGGTTCCGAGAGTATCTGAAGTGTGTTCCTCTTATGGTGGAAAATGTGTGGTGTCCTGTACGGCGACCCCAAATATGAGTCTCCTTACTGCTCTTACATTGATGAATAGACACGGAGTGAGCCAGCTACCGGTTATCATAGAGGATGGGGGTCGTCTAGTCGGGCTCTTGGATAGAGAATCTATCAATCTTGCATGCAGGTACACCCTACATAGATAGAGCTAGTTTCCATTTGACAAACTAATAATGAGGAAAGAGTTGCTGAATTTCGTGTTGGTTTGTCATTTATGCAGAGCGTTTTCTATCCGGGATGGGCTCAGCAGTTGGTTTTTGATGGAGGAGAAACTCAAGAATTGAGAGTATAGTTTGTTCAATCATTTTTGTTTAGCCTCTACAAATCTGTACAGTACAAATGTGCAGTCAATCCTGTTTATGGATGAAGCCTATTGTTTTCATCACACAACAATTCAATCAAATATATCCCTTGATTACAGAGTTTTATCAACATTTTGCACTAGTGCTGTATTTGACAAACCAAAATCCCAAATGGATTTTTAATTGAGGGATTAAAAAAAGAATATCCAAGTGATTCCAGAAGAGAGAAGCAAATATGAAACGTTTATTTTATTTCAAGTATCTCTAAAAACAGCGAACAAGCCTCCATGGACGAAGTCATTATCAACCAAGCTGACCAAGTAGTAACTGCTCTTTACCTGCGGGGAATTGGAGTGAAATCAATGGCAACATGCATGCATCATGTTACTAATTAAAGAGAAGTGATCAAAGATAATATATATATATATATATATATATATATGTATGTATATGGAGTGGGAGAGTGTGACCTCTTCGAGTAATTTTCTGGAGGGATCAGTTTCCGGGTAGAGATTAGCCCAGCCTCTTGACCATAACTCAAATGCTTCGTCCTTCCATATCATAAAGGTTGCAGCATCGACAACGGTGGGTTGTGTGATCTCCTTTGCTGGGAAAACTCCCCATGTCACTGCATTCACATATGTGTTTTTCACATTTGATACAAAAAACCCTTCTTTATTCACAGCCATGTAGCTAATGCTTGGGAAGCCTCTGCATTTATTCACCACCGCATTCAAGCTCACCGGAGAACAGAAAAATTCTAGGTATGCCTTCTGATACACATATCCACCTGCCTCTCCCCATCCTATAATAATAATATATATATAATAAGATGATCATCATATTAATTTTTCACAAATTAAATAATATATAAATAAAAAAGTTACCAATGTATGGGGTTTCAGACTTTGCTCCATTAACAGCTGGTTGGCTGTTGATAGTGAGAAAACCTTTGAGGTTAATGTTAATGAGCTGTTCGTCAATGATTCTGGACTCTGCCTGAAGTCCATCTACTTCTGACCAAGGACTACATCTAGATTTCCCAAGGCAGAAGTTTGCAAATTTCTGGTATATATATGCATATCAATAATTAATAATCAGAATATATATCCAACATGCATCAATTATATAAAAATAATTTAATGAATATATAGTTAGTAGCTTAGTAATACCTGATGGATATCTTCCAGAGTTTTCAAAGGAACAGCCCATTCTTCTTGAATCTTCTTTTCGCGAGCACGTGGTCGCAAGAACTGTAGGTGAGGATGTATACAACATTAATATAATATTAGGTAGCTAGATTGCTATGAAATGGATGTTAATTTAATTTGGTTGATGCCTGATAATCAGTGAGTGGTCCAAATGATGGATGTTGAAAATCTCCCCATCGATCATTTGGGAATTGATCCCAACCAATTGTCCGAGAGATGTAGCTTTTTGGACGATTAGCCCTAACAATATATATATATATATATAAGACAAACTAATTAATTAATTAATTAATTAACAGTTAAAACTGAAATTACATATATACCAGAAAATAGGACGGACACTTTCTTTGACACGGAAAACATTTGTTGGACGTCTCCAAGGCAAGGATCTTGAAACTTTGGACTCCTCAATCACCCCAAGATTCTGTCATGTATTATCTAGCTATATATAATACTGTATATACAATGCGATAAGATAAGATAAGCTAAACTAAGATGGACGACGGACGTACCATCAATATTGCGACTGCAGATTTTTCCATGTTTAATGTGTAAAGATGTATAGCTGTAATCCCACTAGCCATAATCTTTCTGCACATTTCTGTCCCAAGCTGAATACCATATGCCTTCACAGCTTCTTCATTGTCCTTTATGGGCTCCAATGCAGCCATAATCTCAGGGGGGATCTACGTACATGCATATACATATTAATATAAGTAATTAATTAAGTGAATATGTATGTACTGTATATATAAACCTTAATTAATTAATGACCTTAGTTTTGCAGAAACCAGTCATGCGGAGGAAGCCCTTGTAACTGTTAATGGGCATAATGCCCGGTACAATTGGACAGCTTATTCCAATTAGACGGCAATCACTCACGAATTTCAGGAATATGTCAGTGTCATAGAACAGTTGGGTCACAATCACTTCACCTCCAGCATCAACCTGATATTTATGTAAATACTAAATACACATGATGAATTCATGATCAATAATATAATGTTGTTAAGTTGCACCTTTTTCTTAAGATAAGCAAGTTCATTCTGATATGCCTCTGCAGTAATAACTCCATCCTCGTGAATAACATCAGGATGCCCCTCTATAATAAAGTAAATATATATTCAATAAATTATATATATATATATATATATATATATAGGTACGTACACACATAGACACAGTATTTATTTTCAATATATATATATATATACCTGGATAACCAGCAACACAAATCCCAAAGAAATCCCCATAGTTGGCACGGATATGGTGTACGAGGTCTAGGGCACAGGCGAAGCCCCCATGAACCTGGACGAACTTGTCGTGGCCGTGTGGAGGGTCACCGCGGAGGGCGAGGACGTTTTGGATGCCGTTGGATTTGATGGTGGAGAGGGCGGCGTCGATCTTTTCCACCGGCATGTTGGTGCAGGTCAGGTGCATCATCGTCTCCACGCATACCATGTTCTGCATGCGGTTCGCGATCTCCAGTGTCAGATCCGCTGTGGCTCCGCCCGCTCCCCACGTGATGTCGCAGAAGGCGGGGCCGTGCGCTGCCATCCTCTCCATCCGATCGAACAGGTTGTCCACCCCATCCTCCGTCTTCGGAGGGAAGAACTCGAACGAGAACGCCACGCCGCTCCCTCCGATCTTCTCTATCACCTTCATTCTACCTACCTACCTATTAATTAATTTATATTCCTATTCAATTAACATCACTATCCAATATTCCAATTCCCATTCAACATTCAAATTCTATCATTGTATGTGTGCGTGTGTTTATGAATCATATATATATACATGCATCAGCTAGCTAGCAGTGTTAATTACATGCATTTATATACACGTAGAGAAAATTAAGCCAAACAAACTTTGTCTATTTTTAACCATCCCTCAAAATAATAACTACTGTAGTCTCCTCCTTTAGAAAGAAAAAAAAAATAGTAGTTTTTTCACGACTTCTCACGCATCACTTGTTATCCAAAAAGAAAATTAAGTCACAACCTCCTCCTCCAATCTAAATCTCTTTTCCGTTTATCTACATACAAGTAACATAACATCATCTTTCTCTTTCACCCTTTTACTTTGGGCTTCCAAAATGTAAGAGAAGAGGTCGTCGTGCATTTATTCATGGTTAATTAGTTGTTTCATAAAATTATTTGAAAGAAAAAAAATATTGATTTGTACCCTCACACTCTCTCCCTCCATGCCAAAAGCTTGGTCATTAAGATCTCCCTCCATGCCAAAAGCTTGGTCATTAAGATCTGTTTATGAGGGACAAAGTTGAAAAGAGTGCACGATCGATGATATGATCACATTCCTTGTCAATCCATATCTTGCAACTATTAATTCAATATTTATTACTAAACATACAAATGTCGGATCTTGTCAACTAAATGCAATATCTGGATTGAGCTGGAAGAACAGAATCCTAGTTCCATGAATTAAAATAGCCACAGTAAACAGAATCAAAGGTGAAAATACTCCTTCCTAATATTCTGATATCCACAGGCAGCTTTTCACTACTTGCAGTTGCATGCCTTTCAAGCTTTCTTCTCTTTTGTGGGTGGAGGAAATAGAATACGGAAAACCCAGGCCGCCACTATTGCTCCCACGAAAGGACTGATCCAATACACCAAGAAATGCTCCCATGTATTGTGTGTCTTGTTTACATAAGCCCACCCAAATGCCTGCACATATATATATGTATCATTACATAAATCATACTTGTTTAAGAGCTTCAAACCAAAAACACACCAACATAGGCCAGAATTAATACTTCATATCAGTTGTTCTGTACATGTGAACAAAAGCAGAAGACATACAAGTTCACACATCATCATTAAATCATCAGTTGAAATAATATATGGTGATCATCTCATCTGTCAAAAATGGTTGCAACTGCATGCATTATGTAATGAAGAACTTTCTGATGAAGCTGGTAATGGTTAAAGTTCAAAAACTGTTACAGGACTTACCCCCAGACAGAGTGGAAGATCCAACTGACCTACAGGCTACAACTAGGCAGGTAACCACTTGCTAGAAGTTGCAAGGAAAAGGAGGTGCAGAGATGTTTGTAGGTTTGAGCACTCAAGGAAAAGTCTTAACAAATTGAAAGGAGAGCCATAAGGGCACATTGCTTTTCCTCAGACGATGAGGTTTGATATCCAAATAACAGTTATGAGTTTTATGACTCAATATTGTCACTTTCTAAAAGCTCAAAAGATAGATATCCCGAGCTCCTTTATTTCCTTGGCTATGTGATGCTCCCTCGAGCAAAAAGATCAAAACTTGAAAAAGTAACAGCAGAAGTAAATTTCAAATGCAACCTTTTCAGGACAGCTATTGAAAGCATACCAAAAGGGAAAACAGGGTCCAGAATATCACTCCAAGAAAATCTTTTTGGACCAGATAGAAAAGAAAGCTAGAACACTAAGCAACTTAACGAGAGAATCAAGAAACACTCCAAGGTAGCAGATATTCTTCACACAATCTCTACAATCGCAGAGAATTGCACCTGAATGGATCTAATGGAGAACAGTTTGACCTATCTTAGTCTTGGAACCTAGCCTGCACATAGTCTCTAGTCTAATATTTCCTCATTTTGTCTTTGAAGCAAAAGTTATTAATCCGTAGATTGCATATGGAGTCCTGTTGCCACCTTAAAACCAGTCTAAGCAAATGCAAATGTATGTTCTATTAGTTCGTGCAGAAGACAGGGTGAACATAAATTATGAAGGGTACAACGGACAGGATTATCTGATAAAGTCTACAAATTTGAAAAATAGAAGAGAAGAGTGATGGATAGCTTACATTAGCAGGATTCATGGAAGGTCCTGTATAACTGGAACCTGCAACTATAAGAGACACTGTGGACATAGAAAGCAGCCAGTTCTTTACAATGACGCTGTTAGGACCCTTAATGACGATGAAGAGGACAGCTAAGGTGATTATGAAAGTCAAAACCCCCTCAGCAATTGCCCCCGTCTGCATGTCCACCTTTAGAGAAGGACCCCCGAGCATGTGTTTGTACTGTAACGGCATCACTTCCACAATCGCCACCACACCACCCACTGCACCAGCTGCCTGTCTTCAGAAAATACAACTTTTCAGGAAAATTCAATTAAACACTTAGCAAGTCAAGTCAGATTCACTTCAATTCGATTCGTTTCGTTATTGAAACAGAATATCTCAAGTCTAGTCTAATCTAGTCTGGTCTGAAAGCATCGAGATGAATGAATTAGCAATTAGGGTAGGACCTGGGCAGGAAAGCGGAGGGCGGCGGATACGAGAGAGTCAGCGCCACCGAGGCCGGCGGCGTAAAAGGCGGCAGTTGCGGTGGGGTTGAAGGAGGCGCCGCCGAGGAGATCGCCGATGAAGCCAAAAATGAACAAGAGGGTGAAGATTAGAAAAGTGGTGATGAAGAGGGAGGGGAGGCCGGGGGCGACACCGAGAGTAGAAGAGACGAGATAGGTGAGCGCGCCGAGGGAGGAGGCGCAGAAAATCCACATGAAGGTGAGCAAGGCATCGGCGACGGCGGCCTTGATCGCGCCACCAACCATCTCGGCGGAGATAAAAAAGGAGAAAGAAAGAACCCGATTGGGAGTGGATGACTACTATGACTATGTATGATATCAAGTTTAATATTAGTTCCATTAATATATGTGAATGACTGACTGACTACTCACCTACCAACCACCAAACAAAGGAACACACATTAACAAAAAATAAAAATACATCATTTCAATTTCATTTCTGCTCTTGGAATGCTACATATATTATTCATTTATTTTCTGACATTGCTAAATAAGCCTATGATCGATCATAGTAACGTGTTAAGGGTTAAGGCCGGCTGCTGCTAAACTCATTAATTTATTTAGTGTCTAGTATACACCATACACAAAAACAAAAGAAAAGAAAAGAAAAGAAAAACAAAAACGTGACGCTTCAACCGTTTTCCAATTTACATGAAAGAATAAAATCGTACAGCTTTTGCTTTTGTATTTGACTATATTCCATATTCTGGCTAGTATTGTATCTTATCTACTTAATTCTATTTAATTTGTACACAGCTAGTTGATTAGAGTATTCCACCGATTTCGTAGAATCATGCAAGCTCTGCTGCAGGGAATAGGCTGCACTAGTAGCTCTCCGTCGACGTCGTTTTTCACCACAAGACCCAGCCTCAACAGTGTGTCTATGGCCTTCTCTACTGGCATTTCAACCTGCATGCATGATGCATCCCATCGATCATATATATCACTACTAATCATCAATTCATCCTTTGTTATTCTTTCATAATTAATTACCTTCTCTTGGAACACATTGTACATGAACGCCTCGCACTCATGCCCAATGCCCTTGGTGCTTTTCACCTGCACTCAACCAAATTCTTTTTATGCTATTATTATTCCAAAAATTAGGGCCATATAATAAGACTAACCTGCTCACTCTCCGCTACTTTAAGTAGGGTGGCATACACCAAAATGGCTTCTTTGTACTGCATAAGTAAGTGGGTGTCAATACCAAAATTCATCTACACATACAAATCAACAGATTCGTATCAATTACTCACTTGCTGCTGCTCAGAAGCATCAAGAAGAAAATGAATGGAACCAAAGCCACTAGCTACTGTTTTCTCGTAAAGTGTCCTATTCACCAGAAGCTGAAAATAACACACTTCAAATATGTCAAGCTTGTGCAAAGATCCACATTTCTTTTCGAATTACAAAGTACTAGAGATGAAGGAATTTGCTCAGCTCACTTGATATCTATCCCTTGTTTGTTTGTATCCCAAAAGTACACGAAACACATATATACCAAGTGCACTTGCTGCAATCACATCCAAAAATATTGCGGATCTGCATACAACACTCAGATAAGACTCTACAAACCCTGCTCGCCACTAGTGTAAATCACAATCAATTATCAGAAAGTACATACGGGGAAGATAAAATGTTTTCAAATTTATAACTGAAGAAGTATGCTGCAAGTCCCAATATTGTTGCAATATCCAGCCGCACCTGCATAAGGTGGTCAACACTGTGGCTAAGACATATTTCTTGAAGAAACACCATAATACATTTAATGAATGATTAGCTCAAAATAATCTCTGAATGCATACAATGAACAGTCAGAATCTTCCGGAGAGGAGAACCAAAGAGTACAGGCTTACATCAAGCTTAAATGATGGATTACTTTTGTGTGACGTTATGGAACTGCAGCATCCATATAAGTGCAGACACATTCTCAGATGATTTGGTATTTATTCGATAATCCCTACCCTCCTTGCTACTTTTGTTTACTGCTCCTCCCAAAATCAAGTAATAGATTCTAAATAGCAACTATTTTACACTTTTTTTCTCTGATTGTACTCTTCATAAACCAATCTAATTTCTCTACCGTAATTTATGCAAGCTATCGGAGTGATTTAACTCCTGGTATAGCACACTTATAAGATCCTCATCTCAAAATCACATAAAGCAAGGTAAGAAAAACCATACTCTTAGTGGTTTAACTAGGCAGAAAACAATTTGGGATATGGCACGCAGTATACATACCGCATCAAGAATACGGAAAGACAGCTTCTTGTGAGGAAAAACAACCTGCAAAATAAAAACAAGAAAAATATCATTTATTGGCACAAATCATTTGTGAAGCCGAAGGGCTTCAGTGCGGAAGCATTTACCGGTAAATCTGGAATAGGAATTCTCTCATAGATTTTCATTTGCCATGCAGCTTGATCTGGAGTTTCTCTTTCTCCATTGTCTTCAATATAAAGCAAGATTAATTCTTGGAATGCTGGCTCCTAGACAATGACATCTTTATTCAACTTAGAACTGATCATTTGATAATTTAGAAATGCCGATACAAAAAGATGGTAGCATATAATAAAGTATTTCTTAGTATATTAACGAAACGGCAAATAGATTAAATGAGAACCAACAGGATAAGTATAAATGATTATGTGGTGGCTGACAGATGCATTCCTTGTTTTCTGCAGTTCTGATGCAACAAGGGCTTCAAAATTGTTCTGATTGAAAAGTATAATAACAACTTCGTAGTTCCACTAAACTTCTTCTCTGTCTACAAAGTTGCACAACATGACAGAAACTGCTCATAAATTGTCATCATCTTTGCATTTAGTAGCGCCTGGGGCCCACGGGGTAGGGTCTGAACTGCCCGGTAGTCATACAAGGACATGAGAGACTTCTCTAGCAACTTGGGTTTGTTCTACATTGGTTGGGTATTGAATGTTCAACAGGTTTTTGAGCGAATACAATGAACTCTTTTAACAACTTGAGTTAACAATTTTGGCAGGCAAAGATGAACAGAGATTAGGGGTGTGGGCACGTTACATCCAATATAATTAGCAATTTCACAAGGAAAAAAATGTGCAGATTTGTACCACTCATAAACTAATGCAAATCGCACAGAACTGCAAATTTAATTTGAAGCTGATATCAATATGCTGGACTAATTTTAAACAAATAGTATGACGATTAGAGAACAGAAAGGACGGACCAATGCTCAAAAACAAGAATCAGCGAACATTATGCGCATTTAATGTACCTGGAGAACTGATTGTGAGAATAGAATGGAAATGGCAGTTCTTAACATCTTCCTGAAGTCATTTCCACAAGACTTAGGTGATGCTGGTTTCCATATGTCGCTAAGTGATATCCTTGGTAAGAAGCTTTGGCTGCGCAAATAAAAATCACGTATAAGTGTAAGTACTAGAAGTCTTTAGCCTTAGATAGGATATACCATACTTATAATGTTCTTTAATTGCACTACACTTAAAGGTTCTGATGTCCAAATGCATGGATACTAAACATCCACCAAATTCAGCGTGAGTGTGACAGAGGTTAGGGTATGCTACTATCAGTATGGACAGATTAGTACAATTCTAAAGAGTAATTGTGCACTTGAGAAAACAGCCTTAATCCACAGGAGGATTCCTGACCAGCACATAGGCCGTTTCTTAACTTCTTCCTCTCTAACCCCCCGCTAAGTCACTAACTACTTGGCCTAATCTTAAGTAATCCTACCCTGAGGCCCAAGCAGAGCACCACACAGATAAATTAATAGAAATCCGACACTAAACTTTAAAACTCTTTCCTGCAGCATGGTTAACATCACCAAATCTTCCCCTGCAGTTTTACACACAAATATGTTGATTCGTATCAGTGTGTGTGTGTGTGAGAGAGAGAGAGAGAGAGAGAGAGAGAGAGAGAGACTAGACCAAATCACACACCCAATACAAAATGGCATGTCAATTTTTTTGAACTAATCCTATGCATTGTTTAACATCTCAAAGGTCAGCTTATGAAAGTATAGTAGAACCTAATAAGAATATAAGATTTACCAAAAGCATATCCCCTTATCAATTGGAAGAGGATGTGCAGACAATTTAGAGACAAATATGGATCTTCTGAATTATTGTGGGAAGATGTATTGGCAGCAAAGCATTTTGAGAAAAGTTGGTTTTCATTAGAAAGATACATAATGAGATTTGACAGGTTAGAACAACCAAATAAGGAACGGATCTTAGCAATATCAGGCAAATCTTGTGAAATAATATGCTAGCAGCTAATGAAGTTCTCCTTCAAACACGACTGCCATATTATAACAAAAATAAAGGTCAAGATATTGAAAAATTCTAAAATTAATTCATCTGGAGGATAGGTTCCCACTGCATTAAAATGCGAAGGTTTCTTGCAGACACCCAACCTCCATGCATAGGTCAACAACATGCACATTTTTATATATTGATGAATTGTATAAGAATTTCCATGTAAGAAATTTAATGAGATAGTGATCAATCAGCTTCAAACCTTAAATTAGATTCAGAACTAGTACTGTCCAAGTGAAGGTCAAATGCTTCCTCGGGAGTTGATGGCACTAGGCCAACCCATGCTAGAAACTTCCTTAAAAGCCTCTCACGTGGCCCAACTCCTGAGAGAATTCCTTCATAACGAGTAACCGCTTTCTGTGCAGCCACCCAGATTGGGAGCTCACTGGATAAGATCTCAATTCCATCAAGGTCCTCAATTTTGTTTCCATCATAGGAATGGCGCTTCAGGGAAAGAGACAAGTCGTCAAGCCAAAGCTTAAATTTATTTGCTAAAACTTCTGTATCTTGTATCTGTATAATGCTCTTGAAAACCTGTTCCAGAAAATTTTGAAAATTTTTAATGAAACCTGGAACAAATCTGTGCACTCAAAGAGGTTATTATAAGAAATTCCTTGATCTGTGCACAAAGATTCATGACAAACTAATGCTATTATGTCGTTTTTTTTTTGGAGAAGGGAATGTCTATAACTATATGGGTTACACATGGAATGATTTCTAACAACCTTGCATAAATGATTCCACAGTAAATAAAAGGCTTATCTTTCTGTATGGGTCTTGACTTTTTTTCAAGTTTCATTTGAGTGGTATTATCCTCAATACATAACCATAATTAAAAAAACCATTTTTGCTTAAAGACATTAAATCTCCAAGTAACCAAACCTATCTAAGAAAAACCATTGATAGTGTGCTTTCAATCCTAGTATTTACCCAATCATAAAATAGTGTTTACATCAATTGTTCCTCCTAAGACTGTCTAAAAAGAAGCTACACCAAGAAGTCTATCTCCCTAACAGGTGGTAGACTAAAATAACATGAGTATTTAACAGAACAGCTTTATGGAGTGAGATGGAAATAAACAATTTACACAAAAAATCTGCTCCCTCATCAATTATATTTTTATGTTTCAAAAATACAGCAAGTCTAACACCTTATGTGCTGAAGGCAAAGCTATTTTGACCACAGTGACCCAAATACAAAGATAATTAGACTGATATCAGAGAATACTGGAAAATTAAAGTTATGACAATTACCTCATCCAACCAGACACCTAAACTCCCCAGTGGTTTGGCAATAAGGAAAAAGATGTTCTGCAACAACTTTGACTGTAAATAATCCAGCTTTTCAGCAATTAGCAGGCCGTTCTGCCTCTCAGTTGTGTATCCACGCCTGTATATAAAAAATGATCACGTGGAAGAGTGAATGCCCTGCCAATATTCTGTCAGGCAAGGTCTATTGTAGATGAGTCTGATGTGAGAAAAGGATAGAAACAAATAGGAATATGAAGCGAACACAGTGCAGATATGTTCCAATGACTGATATGATCTGGAGGAGCATGCAAAATGAAAAGATCAATTGGTGTAGTTATTTACCTGAATATTATAGCACTGGACTCTGATGCTCTTTTCCAGTCAATATAAATTGGCAACGTAAGGAGATAATCAGTATTTAGTGCTGATGTCAACATTAAATCCCTGGGAGACAACTCTTGAAACTCAGCATTGCTGAGCAGTCTCATGAAAGAGCGTTGAAAATGACCTTGGATGGCATCTCTAGGCACAAAAGGTTGCGCAAAAACAATGAGGTTATCAATAAAATGTAAACATATTCAAGTGCTGAAGAAGCTCCTCATGAGTTTGCTAGAGCAAAAGCAGAGGGTGCAGACGTGCAGTACTTGAGAGTTGAGACATCTCATTGATACAGAGTTAGTAAAGCAGAGAAACAGAGAATGTACTCTATAATAGCATGTGACTATTACGTATTGAAGATTTCTAAGAATTTTGGTTAGAGTACCTGGAAGTGTTGATAGAATTTGGCTGGGCAGCGGCAGTCCTGGACGGGAAATCCAAAAGAAAATTGAGGTCGAGGGTAAAACCAAGGGGCAATGTTAGCTTGGATTTGGAGTCAGTCTCATCTTCATCTTCATCTTCTTCTTCTTCTTCATGTTCATTATCAGTCTCGACTGCGTTTCTCTTGGCCTTGGTGGAAAGAGTAAGATAATCATAGTAACTTCTCATTTCCTCTAAAATGGTTTTGTGTTCGGCGTGAAGAATCGAATCCAAACACCTGCAAAATTACAAGTATTATTTATATGGAATGCAAAAAATAAAAGAGACGGAGTAGAAGAAATACTACTAACTACTGACTGGGAGAGAGCAATAAATTGACGGGCTTCATCCGGCGAGGGGAACATGGCGGACACAATGGCGTCCACGAGCTCCGACTTGGAAACTGATATGTGTCTTTGCCTGGGCACCTGAATTCCTGACCAATTTCTACTATTACTACGCTTATCTTCATCTACTGTGAATGCCGGAGGCGGCGGCGATGGTGGCGGTGGCGGAGGCGGAGGCTTAAGCTCGATTTGAGAGGGAATTAAAGCTTCCTGCACCACCGAGCAGCGAAGAGTGGCAGCCCGTCGCCATTGATAATTCACACAAGAAGAAGATGATGGTGATGAGAGAGGGCTGAAGCAGCGCAGAGTCTGCGAAGAAACTGACATGAGACCAAATAACTGGGAACTCTTGCCTCTGCGGCTTTTTTATTTTCACTATTAATTGGTGAGAGAGACAGAGAGAGTGAGAGAGGGAGGAATCATTTCTACCTCACAAATCAGCTTTCAGTTTGTTTCCACGTCCCTCTTGCAACAAAAACAAAAACGAAAACTTGCCACTTGTTCCATTCCTTAATCTTTAGGCAGACTAATTATCCAATTTATTTTATTGGACACAATAAATAAAAATTAATTGATAATTATGGGTTGTCTGTCCATAAAATAACAGTTAAATTTGACTATAACATTATATGTTTTGTGTACATTTCATGATTGTTTCTATTAATTATTTAATCATAATTTAATTATTTTATTTGTAAAAACTATTTATCATAAATTATTCATATATATCTATCACCGTGCGATAATACTAGTTTCTATAATACACCATATGCAATGCATTATGGATTTAATACCACATTTACTTATCATATTAACTACTTATCGTGATGAGGGATGACCATGGGTAGGGTATGAATAGGGTACTACAGTACCCGTCCTCATACCCGCGTTTTAAAAAAATATCCGTACCCGTCCCCATATCCGCTGGATATCAACTTTTATGCCCATCCTCATACCCTTTTGGTACTTAACTACTCATACCCGTACCCGTTACCCGCATTTTAACAATTTCTCTTATGTGATCCACGAGAAATGTTTTATAGTATTTAATAAATTTTAAAATATTTTTATAAGTTAAAATAAAAAAACTGTAGTTAAATATAATCTATATATATATATATTATGTGTATGCTTTAAATATATTTTAAGAGGTGGACTTGCGTGTAACAACGGTTATTTCCGCCTATTTCAGGCGGCCTCGTGGCCCCATGCGGGCGTGCCACGTGGCATATGATACTTTTTATTGTAGTTGGAATGATGATAGTATTAATCTCAGGTTGATATCTTTCTTTATCGTACTTGATACTTTTCTGCTTACCACATGGTATTTTTTATTTTACCGAACTCGTGTTTTGCTTTCCTTTGCAAATTCTTGGAATGATGATTGTTTTAAATTAATCTCAACACATACAATATAAAAACTGAAAAAAAAAAAATCAGAATTTGAACTAAATAAACTTATATAAAATAACTAGCAGACCCCTTACTTTTTAATACAAGTTTTTTTTATGGGTTGACCCAGTCAAAGCGGGTTGACCCGCGTTGACCGGGTCAAAGCGCGGGTTGACCCGCGTTGACTGGGTCAAAAGCGGGTTTGACTGACCCGTCTCATACAGTGTTATTTGCATCATGATGCATGCAAGTATTTGCCATGAAAAATATATTGAATACAAAATATAATTTATATAGATGATAGAGTAAAATAAGTATTTATTTTTAAAAAGAGATAAAAAAAGACTAAATTACGTTTATAAATTCTCACTTTTTTACTATAGATCATTTATATATAATATATTTGTGCATATATAATAAATAAATATTTTTTAATGTACACAGACTGATGAACATCTTCTTAAGCATAGTGAGCATAAAATTAATAATATCTTTTCTGATAAATTTTAATGATATTTTTCTATAATCATTCAAATTAAACATATTTATATTTGTATTTTTTTGGTTGTATACGTTTTTAAAAATATATATAATTATATTTTATGTAAGATATGATCTTTATAAACATTATTTATCAAGTTTACAATATATATAAGAATAAATAACATAAATTACAAATTAATATTTCAAGTGGTCCAAATTTTATTCGTGTTCATTATCATTTTATTTGTATCAAAGGGCAAATTTTAAAAATAGAATATATAAACATACAAATTATCATGAACAGTTTTTTGAATATTTAATTTAGTAATTATTATGTGTATTAAAATTTCAAAATTATGATTAAATAATTTATAATTTTAAAAATAGTAACTACAACTCTATAATTAGATTAAAATATAATAAAAAAACTCTTCATGAAAATGCAACATTACATAAAAAACTACAAACATAACAATGCTATGAAATTTTCAAAAAATAATATCATATGACAATAAAATTCAACACATACAATGTAATAATAATAAAAATAACAATTAAATATATAATTATATATATGTGGGTATGGGGCGGGTTGGGTACTAAGGTACCCGTACCCGTCAAAATTTGCGTATAATTACCCATACCCGTGCCCATACCCATTAAGTGGGTAATTACCCTATCTGTCATGGGTAATTTTTACGGGTACTCATAGGGTCCGTTACCCATTGCCATTCCTAATCGTGATACTTTACTACTTGACTGGACCAAACCAAAAAATCACTTTTTCGTTGACAAGTATAATATACAATGGTACATGATAGAAATTACCTTTTCATTGTGTAGGTTGAGGTGAAATTCTACAAGATTTCATATTACCAAATGTGATCAATTTGATCATAACATAATAGTCTCTAATGATTTTTTTAGATGAAAGTATTCAAATGAATCATATAAGTAATTTTCTAACGGAAATGCATTAGATTGATTATCTTTTAAATAATTTATATATTTTACACAAAAATATTAGTTTTGAGGGAAATTTCAACATGACCTTTGTTCTTGAAATTTTGACCTTTGTTCTTGAAATTTTATTTTCGACAATGGCCTCTATTTCTTTTTTTTGGGTTTGGATTGCTTCGAAAATCAAATTTCAAATTTGAAGAAAGATTTTCAAAAATAAATTTTCGAACTACATTTTATATCTTCATAAAACCATTTTTGAACTCTTCGAACTTGATTTCAAATAGACTATGATAAGATTATCTATTTTTATTTTTTTCTTGATGGTTTGTATTTTATATATTAATAGATGGAATTTGATTGCTCATGGAAGACTACAAATTTGGTGGCAGTGGCGGTGGAGAGGGTAGCTGGAGAAGAAAGCGGAAGGAAGAAGAATGTTCTGTTCTATGTTCTTGTTTTTTACTTTTTTATTTTGTTTTTTAAAAACTTGTAGTAAGGGTGTTTATGTATATTTATAATTAACTAATTTTGAATAATTTTAATTTGTGGTGTAAAGAGTGAAGTTTGTAGAGCAGATAGTAAACAGTAGCTTCCTGTAAATTTTTTCGGATTAGGGACATCTGTACACAATTGCGGTTTAAAATCAAGTTTGAGATATATCCATGAAAAAAATAGAAAAGAAATTGGGCTTCAGATGATTAAATAAGTTATGGGTTTGGGTAATTTTATACACAGCCACAATTTTTCTCTTTATAGCCCCAAAATTAAAAATAAAAAAATTATTTTATAAATATCCTATTTTGCCCTCCTAAGTCATAGCCCCTCCTTTTTATTTAGGTTCAGATCTTCTTCATAAAAAAAGAGATAAATATAATCATCATAACATCTTCGGAACAAATCTTTGAAAATCCTTCTTTTTTTTAAGTTTTTTCTACATAAAATTAGTTTAAGAAAATAAGTTCATAAACACAAATCATTGCTTTGATTCCATTGAACATAAATTTATTTTTATAGTTGAAAACTCCTGTGAAGCAATAAAAAGTGGCAACAGAGATAAAAAGAATGAAAAAGTTGCAGTGGTAGAGGGAGAATAAATATTATCAGTAGACAAATGTGTAAAAGTTGGGCTTCTGGATGTTTGAACACAATTACAAACAATAACTATATATGCGGCGACAAACTTTTCTTCGAATTTCCCTACTTGGGTTCTGCTCATCATTTGGGGGATTTTCATATCATATCATTATCTCTCCATCTTTTTAATTTCAAAATTCATGAACTCTTACGTGTTATTTTCTTTTTGTAATTGGGGGACGGGGTCTATAAAGTGACGAAAAATAACGGTGATATCCAATAATGAAGAAAAGTTGGGGCTATAAGGGCATAATGGAATATTTATTTATTATTTTAATTTTATTTAATTTTGGAGACTATATTGAGAAAAATATTGGCTATGTATAGAATCACCCTATGGGTTTAAAGGGGTCAATTCTAATGTACGGAGAATACATCCCCTTACAATCTTTGTTAGTTCCAATCTTTATTGGACAGTCGATAAAATAATTTCGATTTCAGATTGTCAGAATAGGTAGTCGAAGTGTCAATATGTTAACTGAAGTGTCACGATAGATTTTTTTTGGCCGGCTGAAATTTTTGGCAGAAATTTTTTTTTTGACAAAAAAAATTTGTAAATAACCAAAATTTGTGGGCCTCGGGACACTTTTCAACTGCAGGAAGAGTGGATGAAATCCACGTTAGAATTTACCGCTTATAGAGCCATATAATATGATATTAGACAACTCTATCCATAACCCCTAATTTTCTCTTTATAAATTATAACCACCCAAATTAATATAAATATAAATTTTTTTTTATGGATTAATTTGCACCAAATACTTAAAAACCCCTAAAAAAATAATCCTTCGTAACCCCATCCTTCTTGATAAATGAAAAAAGAAAAAAAATTGATTAAATTGAACAACTTTTTCCCCATCCTTCATGTAAAGCTCCACCCCTATTGGTTTAAAAAAGTCACTTTTTTTCCCAGCAATATATAGAGAGAGAGATTATAGTTTAAATGAGAACTCAATTCCCATGCAGAAACTAAAAACCAATCCTAGCCATACATTCATTAATTTTATATGGTCACAATCGATCTCCAAAAAATGGGGTTAAAATGCAATTAATTTATAATTCTATTAAGTTGAGGGTATAAACATAATAAAATAAATGTATTTGTAAACATAATCAGGATGAGGATGGAGGCGAACCTCTAAACTGCGTCTGCATCTGCTCGAACATAGTCGCCTGCTGCTGTATCATCTCCTGCTGCTGACGTATCTGTTCTTGTTGGGTTTGGAGAAGCTCTGTCTGTGCGTCCATCTTCGCTTTTAACTCTCGGATTGCAGCCTAAGTGTCGCACCGTGGAGGAACTGCAGAAGATACACTAGTGGCTGAAATGCTATGTGATCGACTGTCGAGCCCAAATATGTGGTTCTTCTTGGACTGTTGGCAGACAGTATCGACATAAATTTGGCTTATGTCCACCTTTGGCGCATCATCCGTACCAGGAATCTACTGGTTCAACTTCTCAACCCTAGCTAATATATCAGCCTATACACAAAATCAAATAAGTTAATTAAATATATTTTTTATATCTAAAATTAACATTTATAAATATTTACAAACAAACTTACAACGATACGAGTAGACTTCCCATCAGAATAGGACCCATCAGCAGTATTGTGCAGTCTCTTAAATGTCACTCATGCCACGTCATCTAGCTTGACACCCTTCTCCTTAGCCTATTAGATAGATTTATGTTAGCATACACATATAACAAATAAATTAATTAATAAACTATTCATTTGGGATTCACTACAAACTAAAGCTGCAGCATGTGCAACTGCACTCCTAGATCCTTCTTGGTGCTTGACAATGCCGGTGCCAGGACCATCGGGCTCAGTGAGGTGATTCTGCGATGCGATGGTAGACTTGGCCTTGAAGGCCTCACTGTCCCAATAGGCGCAGAAACCATCCCACATCTGAGGAGACATAAAGTCAGGGCAGCCCTTGGTCCTATTTTTCTTGAAAGAGTGGACCATGTCCTTGTATCTTTCAGCAGCCTTGGTGTTCCATCTCTTCACAATAATATCCGTCTCAGTAGGATCCCAAGAAAACTCCTTCTGCAACATATTGAAAACATATGACAATAATTAACAGATTAGAATATATAATAATAAAGATGCTAGGCACCCATTCACGGATTAGTGGGCCGCGAGTTCACCTTTTCCCCCACATTAGTATGATATTGTCCGTTTTGGGCCAAGCCCGCATGGTTTTCACTTTGCGCATCTCCCAAAAGGCATCATACTAATGGGGTAGGTGAACTCCTTATATCCTAAGCAACTCTAGGATATATTTCCGATGTGGGACTTGGACTGCCATCCCAACAAAAGATAACAATATATTAAATTTTGTTCAACTATAACTTAACATACCCATCCTCAATCCAACAAAGTCGACGTGTCAAGGGGCGTTTGTAGTGCTTTGCTTAGTAGTGCACCGTGTGGCTAGTAGTCCTCTCTAGACTATGTTTGCCTCACTCTCAAAAGCTTTGCTTGCAAAGATTGATGCATAATGACGACGCAATTCACACCCTCTAGTGCTTTTAGTGGTCTCGGCAGAGCAAGCAACACATGAACACGATTGATTGCAAAGAAATCTTCATTAATGCAATTGGAATGTACATTATAGCTTGGAAGCAATTACAGCACGCGTTGGTGGAGAGGAGGTCGCTCCTTGCAACGCTCACTAGTCAGATAAAAGTTTGTTCTCACCCCCTATAATAGGTTTAAGAAAAAAAAATACTAGAGACAACACTAGATACAACTAAGCTAGAAAATGACAAAAACGGCCGTGCAAGGTTGTGCATACAAATATGTCCAATACAAGGAAATGGCTAGCACTTAAGGCAACATTGGGGCATTGGGCGGGGCGTTTGGTGGAGGTCCGTCCCGATGGTAAGGTTGTGCTAGTGCTGGCAGCCCAGACGGGTGCGGGTGGCCCGGGGTGCTGGGGCACCAGTCACAGGAGCCCGACGGGCCTCGGCAGCAAATGGCCCATCATTGCCTATCCCAAGGATCGGGATAAGGGAATGGACTTGTCCCGGTGTATCCTAGGAGAGGGGATATATTAAATCCGATGTGGGACTTGGACTGCCATCCCAACAAAAGATAACAATATATTAAATTTTGTTCAACTATAACTTAACATACCCATCTTCAATCCAACAAAGTCGACGTGTCACGGGGCGCTTGTAGTGCTTTGCTTAGTAGCGTACCGTGTGGCTAGTAGTCTTCTCTAGACTACGTTTGCCTCACTCTCAAAAGCTTTGCTCGCAAAGTTTGATGCATAATGACGACGCAATTCACACCCTCCGGTGCTTTCAGTGGTCTCGGCAGAGCAAGCAACACATGAACACGATTGATTGCAAAGAAATCTTCATTAATGCAATTGGAATGTATATTATAGCTTGGAAGCAATTACAGCACGCGTTGGTTGGAGAGGAGGTGGCTCCTTGCAACGCTCACTAGTCAGATAAAAGTTCGTTCTCACCCCTATAATAGGTTTAAGAAAAAAAATGCTAGAGACAACACTAGATACAACTAAGCTAGAAAATGACAAAAACGGTCGTGCAAGGTCGTGCTTACAAATATATACAATACAAAGAAATGGCTAGCACTTAAGGCAACATTGGGGCATTGGGCGGGGCGTTTGGTGGAGGTCCGCCCCGATGGTAAGGTTGTGCTAGTGCTAGCGGCCCAGGCGGGTACGGGTGGCCAGGGATGCTGGGGCGCCAATCACGGGAGCCCGACAGGCCTCGGCAGCAAATGGCCCATCGTTGCCTATCCCAAGGATCGGGATAAGGGAATGGACTTGTCCCAGCGTATCCTGAGAGAGGGGATAGGATGAGGGCAGCATCCCGTGACAGCTCTCCCCCTCTTGAGTTGGCGACATCCTCGGCGCCATGGTCTTCAGGTAGGCATCGATCAGCGGTTGGAACGCCTTCGGGGTCGTCACTTTCTCCCATGTGCTCTCTTCCTTCGTGCATCCTACCCACTTCACCAGGTACTCTCTGTGGAGTTTCTTTCACTTGCCTGTGTCCCGATGGCTGAGGATGGCTTCTGCGATCCGATTCCCTGTGTTGTTGACCAGACGGAGCTGGGGGTGGTCCGGCAAGTTGCGCGTAGCGTCCACTTTATCTGCCTGGAACGGCTTCAGTTGGCTGACGTGGATGACATTGTGGATCCGCCACCATGGGGGCAACTCTACTCGGTAGGCTACCTTCTCAATGTGCTGTAAAATAGTTAGAGGTTTGATATATTTTGGCATCAACCTGGCGTCCAGCCCTCGGGATACCTTTGACAATCGTTGGTCCAGAACCTTAATCATAATTCGATCTCCCACTCGATATTCGACGAAGCGACGTTTTTGGTCTACATATTTCTTCATGCATTTTTGTGCTTTCTCCAGATAGCTTCGGGTGAGGTCGAGGTTCTGCTTCCATTCTAGAGAGAAACTCTGCGCTGGTGAAACTCTAGCACCTTGCAGGACGTCAATCTAGTGTGGGAGGAGCGGTTGCTGCCCGGTACATATCTCAAAAGGCATACCGTTGGTGGTAGAGCACTTTTGGGCATTGAAGCACAGTTGAGCAGCATCCAGAAGCTTCACCCAGTCCTTCTGATTAGCGCTGACAAAGTGCCGAAGATATTCATCCAGCATTGAATTGAAGCGCTCTGTCTGCCCGTCGGACTGTGGATGAAAGCTCAAGCTCATATTCAACTTGGACCCAAGTAGTTTGAACAGCTCGGTCCAGAAGTTGCCAGTGAAACGAGAGTCCTGATCACTAACAATATCCCGCGGCAGTTCCCAAAACTTGACAATATGTTTAAAGAAGAGTTGAGTTGTCTCTTCCGTTGTGATTGTCTTGGGGGCTGGTACAAAAGTTGCGTACTTCGAGAACCGGTCTACCACCACCACAATCGCATCTAGATCTCCTACCTTGAGTAAGTCGGTAATGAAGTCCATCGAGACACTCTCTCATGGTCGCGAAGGTATGGGGAGTGGCTCGAGTAACCCTGCTTTCTTATGTCGGTCCGCCTTGTCCTGCTGACACATTATGCAAGTATGGACGAACGTCTCAATTTCATCTCG
This sequence comes from Perilla frutescens, assembly GCA_026008535.1. Taxonomy (NCBI): domain Eukaryota; kingdom Viridiplantae; phylum Streptophyta; class Magnoliopsida; order Lamiales; family Lamiaceae; genus Perilla; species Perilla frutescens. The sequence continues at coordinate 42,048,554 of BRKX01000010.1, read as the reverse complement.
CATCTGCGGCCAAAAATACATCCTCTGTACGAGGCCCACAGTGCGATCTTCGCTAGGGCGTCCCGCCTAGAGAGTGTCATGACACTCTGCAATAATCGATCTACGCAGGTCGCCACCTCTTGGGACATAGAGGCGGTTATCCTTGGTCTTCAAAAGTCCCTCTTCGTCTTCAAAAGTTCCGGGTCTTCTTTTGCTTGACAAGGTTGACTAAACCCTGTGCAGTAGTGTCCTCCTTGGTGAGCTCACGGATCTTATCTCTCAAGTTGGTAGTCACTTTCTTGGGAGATGGGATAGGATGAGGGCAGCATCCCGTGACACGACGTCATGATACATCTAACAAAGTCGACGTCCTGATGCATCAAATGCAACACGTAATGATCCCTCCAATGGCATATCCCCAACTGGACCACTAAGGCCCACGGATGATAATGATGATCCAGATCATCCATATGATCCACCTCTGACACCGTCTCTATGCATCTAAGAAATTAAAACACATTAATTTAAAAATGTAACAGATACCATCAAATTAGTTGAATATAAATATTTTTTTAGGAAATCTGACAAATTAATCATTTATGTCATCATCATCACTTATATTGTCATCTGACAGGTTAATCTCGGGTTCAGTATCTTCTTCATATTCTTCTTCTTCTTCAATGTCTGCTACCCCACCATTTGGATGATTTGGTACCAGATCGTCATCTATTATGAGAGTATGCAAATTATCAACTTCATCCTCTTGAAATGGTGGGAAAAACCGACGTGTTTCTAGTGTCAATAAATAATACGTAGTATAGCTCAAAGTGTTTTTAAAATAATATAAAATCTTTATTTGCATAATAGCGTATTGTTCCTTTTTTTTCAGACTATTTTTTTTAATATATTAGCAAATTGTTAACTTCGTATTAGTTAAAATATTTTTACAAATTAGCAAAACAATCATTTATTATTCCCTATTTATAAGTGCCACGATAGCAACAAATTGTTCACATAGCAAAATTTCTTCTTTACATTAGCTAAATAGTACTAACCTATTAGGAGGATGTAATAAGCTTATCACGATTTTGAGATGTATTATATCTAGGTCATTTATGATTACATAATTACATCAACCTAATAATTTGAAATTAGTTACATGTTCATAATCAATTTGTATATATAACATTTATCAAATCATTATAAAAAACACAACTATGAAATGACAACTTCAAACAATTCATAATTAATTCACAACTATAATTTTGTACTTCTCCATCCAAAATAATTTTTTAGTTCATTGTGATTTACAATTCTTCATTCGCAGTGGCCTTTGTTCATGATAATGGATTAAATATTTACCGATCTATCTCCACAAGACAATCGGTAGAAGTGCAATTGCAGTCTGAAACACATACTGGCTCTTTCACTGACCTTGTTTTTTTATCAGACCTTTAGGACACTCTTTAGTTGGATCTAAAAGGTGGTTAATATCAAAAGTTAATTACAAATATTATGATAATTAATATGAAAAATAGAAACATGATTAGTAAAAGTTAATTAATTTCATGCTAAAACAATTAGGGGTGTACAAATGGTTGGTTCGATGCAAAAATGAGTCAAACTAAAAAAAAATAAAAATTCTTAAAAAAATTCAAACCGAATTAACAAAAATAATATATATAACCGAACCAAACCAAACTCTAATTCTTTGGTTAGTTTGATTTGGTTTTCAGTTTAACTGAATTTTCAATGATCATTTTTATTTTTCCGAAACAATTATATCCAAAGAAACTAACATGCACTCAATACATAACAAATGATACATTAAATAAGTAAATATTTTAAAAATTCTAACACTAGAAAATTGAAACTAAATATTAGAATTAACAATTCTAATTAACGAGTGATCAGCCACGATTAACTAGCTTAGCCCACTTTAATGCAACAAAGAAAATGATTACAAGACGGAACCAAATTCACACAGTTTATGCCCATAAGCCTCATGGTTCTTACATGTTCATTAAGTTATCATCTTTGTTCAATCCGGAATAACGAGTCTAGCCGCTCATGCTAGACTTGTAACAACAATAATAATAAGTAAATGAAAACATAAATGGAACAAAAAAGTTACTGAATTAATGGCAAAAGCGATCCAACATCAACGTTAGATTTAAGTACATAAACGGAAATCCTAGCAGCCTGCGGGCATAAGGCCCGAGATTGTTCAACATGAAATAAATGCAACAAAGTAAAAATGCTAAAATGTATATGGCGTGTTGTGTGTTCGGCCTCTGCCATTAAACAAGCTTAAATAGGAGTACAAAACACAAGACAACTTCTCCCACAAGTCGGGGGATCTTCAACCCGATTCGCAAGTCACTATGCCCAAGACTTTCCATATCTGGAAAATTCTTCCTTTATTTAGAAGATCTGACTCGCAGATTCTGTACTCGCCGTGTCCTAAATCACCGAGATTCAACCTTCCTTAGACAGCCGATCCGTTCCCGAGAATCCGGGAGATACAGTCAGACTTGCCATGTATAGCTCCTCCTTCCTTCAGCGACTAGGGTGCACTGCTCATGCCTCAGCTGGTATTTGTTGCCCTTGTGTCTAGTCTCCTCTCATTCTTCTGTCAATCACCCTGGGGTTTGTGTGGGTACAGTCACGAACTCCTCCTTCAACAATGTTGGAATGGTGGGCATTTCTTCCAGGCTCAAGAGTGTAGCACCTCGAAAATTTATTAAAGCATGCACATATATATTTTGTTAGGATCCTATAAGTCGCGCTATCTCTACCTAGTATATATTATTTATTTATTTATTCAATTATTTATGTATTTATTTATTTTATTTATTTATTTATTTACTTATTTTATAATGGATACATTTCTTCTTTAGAGGCCCACAACCCTAAGTATATATAAAAAAAGGCCCACGTTGAAAATTTTAGAGAGTAGGCGTCATCTACCTCTCCACTTCTCTAGAAGATTTGGGAGAAAACCTTAAACCTAAAATGCCTTCTTGAGGTCCCAAAAATCTCTCAACCCACAGTGCAAAATTTTGGAAAGAAATAAACTGAAAATCCCACCTTTCCATGATTAACACCCCTCATTTTAGTATAAATAGGTCAGCCCCTACTCCACAAAAATCACACCATAAATCTAAAGCATCTCCCTAAATCATCCTGAGTTCCCTCTCTTCTCGTGGAAATCCTCCTTGAGGTATCTCAATTTTTTTTTCGAAACTCTGTTCTATTTTTCTTCTTATGTCTGAAATTCTCTGTGCGGGTTTTGCTCAAAAGAAATAGGCAATAGATATATAAACTTTACACGTTTTCCTTGGTCAATATGCTTTGAATGGTTCTCGTTTTCTGTGTCGATGTAAGAGTGAAATGATTTTTAAATATTTGTAGCTTGTCTACACCCCTTTTATGGCCCCATCTATTTAAATATATATACATTTCTTTTCTCCTTTAACACACACTAATAAGTACTCACACACATATATATAGCTTAATTGCAAGTCTTGACACCTATAGATATATGCACATATATATATATATATTCACACACATATATAATATATATAATATACGCGCACACACATACACACATATATACCCATATCTATATATATTATATATATATATAGCACACACATATATAATATATATAAGATACGCACACCTATATACCCATATCCATACATATACGGCATACACACACATATGTAATACATATATATAATATATAACACACACACACACACACTTTCCCATACATATAAATGAACGCACGCACACACATGCATACATATATATTATTATCTAAATATATATATATATTTCTTTCCTCCTTTAACACACACTACTACGTACTCACACACATATATATATATAGCTTAATTGCAAGTCCTGACACTTATAGATATATTCACACATATATATATATATATATATATATATATATTCACATACATATATAATATATATAATATACACACACATATATATAGATATACCCATATCTATATATATTATATATATAACACACACATATATAGTATATATAATATACGCACACCTATATACCCATATCCATATATATACGGCATATACACACATATGTAATACATATATATAATATAACACACACACACACACACACACTCTCCCATACATATAAATGAACGCACGCACACACATGCATACATATATATTATTATCTATGCAATATATATATATACATATTATACGCATATATATATATATGTGTGTGTGTGTAATTCATTTTACGTGATGTTCTTTGTCTATATTATTAGATTAATTTAATATCTAATATTATGTTAATTATTTATTATTATTATTATTATTATTATTATTATTATTATTATTATTATTATTATTATGTTAGGCGGCGCGCGTGGATAAATTATAACTTTTTTTTCCAAAGAACAGGTTAAGGTGGGGATTCTCTCGGAGAATATATGAAACTCTTATCATTGTTATATTTATATATACGGTGTGCAGGTGGGCCTTCGGGCTATTGCTATGAGCCTACGGGCTATTACTATGTTTAATCTATGGGTTATATGCTATGTTGGCCTACGGGCTCTATGATATGCTATGCTATGTTATGGCCCGTTTAATACTGTTATAATTGTATAACTTGGATAATTGAATTACCCCATTGAGTTAATAGCACTCACCCCAAAGCTATTCATGTTTTCAGGCTAAGGAAGCTCGGGTGGTGTGGTGGAAATGAAGTGATGGAATAAAGACTATAGTTTTAAATATTTTAAACACTTTTATTTTTCCGCTGCAATAGACTCTAAATTTATGTTTTCTTTTATTCTGAATAAACTTTTGGAAGTATTATTAATTACTTAATTAAATCTATGAAATATTCAGGACGTCACAGTTGGTATCAGAGTGGGTCTACGTTTCTGTAGACTTGCTAAAAAAAAATCCATCACCACGTCCGCCGCATCGCTTTGAGTAAAGGTAAACATTTATGAATCATGATATTATCTCTAAATGCATGCATAATTTTGTCCTCAAATTTAAAATTTGAATCTGTGGATAGATGGATATGTTTGTTAACCGTCCTAGAGCAAAGATGACCAGATTTGTGACCCGAGAGGAAAGGTTGTGGCTGGATTTTAAGGAATACAAGTGAGATGAGTCAATTGGAGTGGAAAGGAACCTCCTGAGGATGCTTAGGATATGGGAGGAGTTAAGGAAAGAAGGCGGAGCATGGAGGTCACTAGAAGCTGGCCACAAGGTGGTGCACTCGTTGCCAAACCTCCTTAAAGAGGACAGAAGAAATTTCTTCAAAGATCATCTGGACTACACGCCAGGAATATGAGAGATATGTCAATTTGAAAAATTTATAGGCGAGCTCCTCACGTATTGGGAGGGTTTAGTGAATGGACATGGACCACATGAAGACATTGGCGAGCAAATGAGTTCTAATGAAGTGGAAAGCCCTAGCGAAACCAATAATGTGCCCGTTAACATCATCGATTAGATAATTTAGATGTCTACTTTTATTTAAATGATTTAATGTTTTGTTTCCTTTGTTTGAAAAAAAAAACTTTTATTTGATTAAGGAAATAATAAGTTTGTATTTTTTTTTATTTTTTTATTTTTTTTTCGGTGTTTCTTATCTCCTTTGCAATCTCTAAATCAAATAAATAGGAAAGGTATGGCTAACAGACATCGCAACGTTCGAGCTGATAGTGAAGAAACCCAATCGGACAATGACAATGCAAGACGGGCTCCTCGCAACCGGCCAACCTTTGTGCAAGAGCTAGCGGAAGCATTGAAGCAAGCCATACCCCAAAATGGCCATCTACCAAGGAACGAGGGAAATGCCATGGTCAAGCAATTCAGACAGATGGCCCCACCTAAGCTGAAGGGGAATGAAGGACCGCTTGATACTGAGGAATGGATCTCCGAGCTTGAACGAATCTTCGAGCATCTGGACTGCACTGATACAGACAAAGTATCTTGTGCCATTTTCCAACTGATTGGAGATGCAGGGCATTGGTGGCAGAGTGTGGCACGAGTGATGACTCCCGAGCGTCGTTAGAATCTCACATGGAATACATTTAAGGATATGATTTTGGAAAAATTCTTCCCAAGATCTTATCGGAAACAGAAAGAGCTAGAGCTGGTGAACTTGCAGCAATGAAGCATGATTGTGCTCGAGTATGAGAGAAAGTTTAACCAACTTTCTCGATATGCTCTACACATAGTGGACACTGAAGCAAAGAAGACAAGCAACTTTGAGTATGGACTGCGTCCAGAGATTGGCGGAATTTTGGCAGCCCAAAGTACGCCTGCGACGTATTCAGAGGTGGTTGAACGAGCTCAAGCTGTGGCTACCCGCTTGAACCTGGAGAATGGCAACCCCAATCCTCCAAACAAGAAGAGACAGTGGGAGAACAATACAAGAGGAAGAAATGTTCAACCAGAAAAGAAGCACCGACCAGTAGAAAACTCTAACAACAGACCAAGGCCAAATGACAATCCAAATCCTTCAAAAGGCAAACCTTTTTGTCCACAGTGTCAGAAACACCATAATGGAGAGTGCTTCTTTGGGAAGAACGTTTGCTATTGGTGCCACCAGCCGGGGCATATGGCATCAAACTGTCCCCGACATCAATAAGAAAAAGTTCAGAGAGGAGGTAATGCTCGTGCCTTCGCTATGCGTCAAGGAGAGAAACCGAATGAGCCCAACACTATGTCAGGTATTATACCAGTACTTAAAGTGTCTGCTCTAGTACTTTTTGATTCCAGCGCTTCGCATTCTTTTATATCCAAAAGCTTTTATGAGAAGACTGGTATTGTATGTCATGAAAAGGCTAACCCTTTAAGGATAAGCATTCCCTTGGGAGAAACCATGGAAGCGAATTATATTGCTCGAGGAGTGAAGATGGAGGTCAAGGGTAGAACCCTAGATGCAGACCTATTCGATTTGGAGATGCAAGAATTTGATGTGATTCTTGGCATGGATTGGTTAAGCCGTAACCATGTTGTCATCAAGTGTCGAGAAAGAGAGGTGGTATTTCAAAATTCTGGAGGAGATCCATTTTCTTTCTGTGGGAGCAAAGTGAAGCCGTCACTATGTATCATGTCAGCAGTGAAAGCAGTCAAGTTGTTGAAGAAAAAGGATTATCAAGCATTTTTGGTGAATATTGTAAGCACGGAGCCAGTAAAAATAAAGATGGAGGACATACCAGTGGTTGGGAAATATCCGGATGTGTTTCCGAAAGATGTAGGTGGCATTCCATCGGCGAGGCAAGTGGAATTCACCATTGAGTTGGCACCTAGAGCAGCGCCACTATCCAAAGCACCTTACCGTATGTCCCCGATCGAGTTGCAAGAGTTGAAGGTTCAAATCCAAGAATCGCTAGATAAAGGTCTCATCCAACCAAGTGTCTCTCCGTGGGGAGCACCAGTGCTGTTTGTTAAGAAGAAGGATGGAACAATGAGGATGTGCATTGATTATCGAGAGCTTAACAAGCTCACCATAAAGAACAAGTACCCGTTGCCAAGGATTGAAAACCTGTTTGATCAATCAAAGGGAGCCGGAGTCTTTTCCAAGATAGATCTGAGATCGGGATACCATCAACTGAGATTCAAGGAAGAAGACATTGAGAAGACAGCTTTTCAAACAAGGTACGGGCATTACGAGTTCACTGTGATGCCTTTCGGTTTATCCAACGCACCTGCCGTCTTCATGGACCTAATGAACCGAGTATTTCACCAATACTTGGATAAGTTTGTGATTGTCTTCATCGATGACATCTTGATATACTTGAAGAATCGCAGTCAACATGAAGAGCATCTGCGACTGGTGTTGGAAACCTTGCGGAAAGAGAAGCGTTATGCAAAGTTCAAAAAATGCGAGTTTTGGATAGATCGAGTCGGATTTCTCGGACATATGGTAACAGCACAAGGAATTGAGGTACACCCAGCCAAGGTGGAAATTGTGAAGAATTGGAGCACGCCAAAGTCTGCAAGCGAGATCTGAAGTTTCTTGGGTTTGACAGGCTACTATTGATGTTTCATCGAGGGATTCTCGAAGATAGCTAGGGATCTCAATTGGGCCAACCCGTTTGGTTTCGGGCCAACCCGTTTCGATTTCGGGCCAATTCGGTTCGGGCCGAATCGGTTAAAAAAATTTTCGGGCCAAAAATTCTTGACCCTAACCCTAACCCTTCGGTTTTCGGGCTAGCCCATCGGGCCAACATGCTAACGAATTTTTTTCACATGTATAAATTATATTTTGATAATTCTAAAAAATAGTCACCATCTCTTACTCTTGAAATAAATAAATGCACGAAAAATAACATAAAATGAAAAAAAAATATGGCGAATATAAAATTTCATTAACATCATAGTGCATCAAATAAAGAAATCAACGATACATGAAATGATAAATTACAATAATTTTCAGTCATTATTTGTTCTTTCAAAAATAATAATTTCAAACTAAATCATAAATCTAATTATAGTTTAATCTCCGAACTAATTGGAAATACAATCTTCTTCTATTTCAACAATAATATTTGAAGATCTTTCAACTTCATGTTCATATTTCATTTTTAAAGTCTTCATTATTTATTTCATTTATTTTTGTATTCTTTCACATACAATAAACAAACGATAACATTAGAATGTATATAAAATTAAATTATTGAATACATGATAAATAATATAATTTTAATACTTTAAAACATCAATACTATATAATAATAGATGGATGACGAGTGAAAGATAATTTTCTTAACAAAAATAAAATAAAATAATAAAAAAAATTAAAGTGAAAGGTTTTGACATTCAAAAAGCAACGAACGAATAAACATGTTTTATACATCATACTAAGCACTTATAAGTTATAGCATTGATAAATGCAATAATGTATGTCATAAATGAAAATATAACATTTAATGAAAAATTGCATCATTGAATAAAACTCATTTACTATTAGTTGTAACTTTAAAAATTCATAACTTTTAGCATACTTGGAATCTATAAATGCATAATATATGGATGGAAAGATATTTGAGTTAGATTTCCAACGCTTCCGACCGTTCGTGAATCGAAGTTTTCTAGAAAAAGTTATGACGAAAACAACGAAGGCTGCCAGGCCAGCCTAACGGGCCAACCCGCGGCCCGACCGGGCCAGCCTGACCGGTTTGGCCCGTTCGGTTAATTTTTTTTTTCGGGCCGGAATTTTTCGGCCCTAACCTTATATTTTTCTCGGTCTATTCGGGCCATCCCATCGGTTTCGGGCTAAATTGACATCCCTAAAGATAGTTGGTCCTTTGACCCAGCTGACAAGGAAGGGAGCTAAGTTTGAGTGGAATGAAGATTGTGAGAAGAGTTTTCAAGAGCTAAAGCAATGACTCACAACAGCACCAGTTTTGATCGTTCCGGACGGTACCGAAGGATTCGTAATTTACAGTGACGCCTCCAAACAAGGTTTGGGATGTGTATTGATGCAACATGGGAAGGTTGTTGCCTATGCTTCAAGGCAACTTAAAATGCATGAGAATAATTACCCGACTCATGACTTGGAGTTAGCAACTGTTGTGCATGCCTTGAAAATTTGGCATCATTACTTATATGGAGCCAAGTGCAAGATTTATTCGGATCACAAGAGTCTCAAATATATTTTCACACAAAAGGAGTTGAACATGAGGCAAAGGAGGTGGTTGGAGCTCGTGAAGGAATATGACTGTACCATTCACTATCACCCCGACAAAGCAAATGTTGTAGCTGACGCTCTTAGCAGAAAAAGTAATTTAGCAGCGTTATACTCATCACAATTAAGTGAAGAATTTGCAAAGATAAGTATTGAAGTGGTGCCACCAACCGAAAACACTACATCGACACTAGCAGCTTTAACTATTCGACCATTATTGAGGGATAGAATAAAGGATGCGCAAAGTCGAGACCACTTTTTGAGCAAGCTAAAGGAACAAGTACAAAAGGACAACATCAAGGGTTTCGTAGTAGCGGATGACAGTGCACTAACATTCGAGGGACGACTATGTGTACCCAAGGAAGAAAGCTTGAGAAGAGAGATTTTGAAAGAAGCTCACAACACCCGTTACTCTATCCATCCCGGAAGAACAAAGATGTATCAAGATTTGAAGGGGTATTTCTAGTGGAGGAATATGAAAAGGTCTATTGGAGATTTTATCGAAAAATGCATGACGTGCCAACAAGTGAAGGCGGAGCATCAATGACCCACGGGTTTTCTGAAACCCTTTGAGATCCCAGAATGGAAGTGGGAGAATATTGCTATGAATTTCGTGGTAGGATTGCCTAGGACGGTAAAAGGGAATCATGCGATTTGGGTTGTTGTGGACAGACTCACAAAGTCGGCCCATTTTCTACCTGTGAAGATGACATATAATTTGGATCGGCTAGCTCAAATCTATGTGGACGAGATCGTGAGATTGCATGGAGTGCCAGTCACTATTGTGTCAGATCGAGACACAAGGTTCACGTCAAAGTTTTGGAGAAGTCTATAAGAAGCTATGGGAACAAAGTTGAGTTTTAGCACATCATATCACCCACAAACTGATGGACAGTCGGAGAAGATGATCCAAATACTTGAAGATATGTTACGAGCTTGTGTAATGGATTTTGGAGAGAATTGGGAAAGACACCTACCTTTGGTGGAATTTGCATACAACAACAGTTACCAAGCGAGTATTGGGATGGCTCCATATGAAGCTTTGTATGGAAGAAAGTGCCGCTCACCGTTGCATTGGGACGAGGTTGGTGAGAAGAGAATTTTAGGCCCGGAGATCGTGGAAAGGACAATTGCCGTGATCAGCAAAATACGAGAGCGTATCAAAATCTCTCAAGATAGACAAAAGTCGTACGCGAATTTGAAGAGGAGAGATCTACATTTTAGCGTCGGTGACAAAGTGTTCCTCAAAGTATCTCCTATGAGAGGAGTAGTTCATTTTGGAAAGAAGGGGAAATTAAAACCTTGTTATATTGGGCTGTTTGAGATTCTCGAGAAGATTGGAGAGTTAGGTTATCGGCTTGCATTGTCCCCAAATCTATCCGCTGTACACAATGTTTTTCATATTTCGTCATTGAGGAAGTACATACACGACCCGCTCAATGTCGTGAATCATAGAGATTTGGAGCTAAGCAAAGATTTATCGTATGATGAACACCCAATTGGAATTCTAGATCGCAAGGTTCGTGTGTTGCGAAATAGAGAAATCTCTTTAATTAAAGTGGTTTGGAGTAGGCATGGGAAAGACGAGGCCACTTGGGAAAAAGAAGAGGACATAAAATCTAAATATCCATAGTTTATGGCTTGAGGTAAGTAAATTTTGAGGACGATATTTTTTTAGTGGGGTAAGATGTAGCACCCCGAAAATTTATTAAAGCATGCACATATATATTTTGTTACGATCCTATAAGTCGCGCTATCTCTACCTAGTATATATTATTTATTTATTTATTTATTTATTTATTCCATTATTTATGTATTTATTTATTTACTTATTTTATAATGGATCCATTTCTTCTTTAGAGGCTCACAACCCTAAGTATATATATAAAAAAGGCCCACGTTGAAAATTTTAGAGAGTAGGCGTCATCTACCTCTCCACCTCTCTAGAAGATTTGGGAGAAAATCCTAAACCTAAAATGCCTTCTTGAGGTCCCAAAAATCTCTCAACCCACAGTGCAAAATTTTGGAAAGAAATAAACTGAAAATCCCACATTTTCATGATTAACACCCCTCATTCTCGTATAAATAGGTCAGCCCCTACTCCACAAAAATCACACTAGAAATCTAAAGCATCTCCCTAAATCATACTGAGTTCCCTCTCTTCTCGTGGAAATCCTCCTTGAGGTATCTCAATTTTTTTTTCCGAAACTCTGTTCTATTTTTCTTCTTATGTCTGAAAGTCTTTGTGCAGGTTTTGCTCAAAAGAAATAGGCAATAGATGTATAAACTTTACACGTTTTCCTTGGTCAACATGCTTTGACTGGTTCTCATTTTCTGTGTCGATGCAAGAGTGAAATGATTTTTAAATATTTGTAGCTTGTCTATACCCCATTTATGGCCCCATCTATTTAAATATATATATATATATATTTCTTTTTTCCTTTAACACACACTACTACGTACTCACACACACACACACACACACATATATAGCTTAATTGCAAGTCCTGATACATATAGATATATGCATATATATATATATATATATATATATATCTATATTCACACACATATATAATATACGCACACCTATATATATATAGCCATATCTATATATATATTATATATATATATAGCACACACATATATAATATATATAATATACGCACACCTATATACCCATATCCATATATATACGGCACACACACACACATATGTAATACATATATATAATATATAACACACACACACACTTTCCCATACATATAAATGAACGCGCACACACACACATGCATACATATATATTATTATCTATGCAATATATATATACATATTATACATATATATATATATGTAATTCATTTTACGTGATGTTCTTTGTCTATATTATTAGATTAATTTAATATCTAATATTATGTTAATTATTTATTATTATTATGTTAGGCGGCGCGCGTGGATAAATTATAACTTTTTTTCCAAAGAACCGGTTAAGGTGGGGATTCTCTCGGAGAATATACGAAACTCTTATCCTTATTATATTTATATATACGGTGTGCATGTGGGCCTTCGGGCTATTGCTATGAGCCTATGGGCTATTACTATGTTTAACCTATGGGTTATATGCTATGTTGGCCTACGGGCTCTATGATATGCTATGTTATGGCCTGTTTAATACTGTTATATTTGTATAACTCGGATAATTGAATTACCCACATTGAGTTAATAGCACTCACCCCAAAGCTGTTCATGTTTTCAGGCTAAGGAAGCTCGGGTGGTGTGGTGGAGACGAAGTGATGGAATAAAGACTATAGTTTTAAATATTTTAAACACTTTTATTTTTCCGCTGCAATAGACTCTAAATTTATGTTTTCTTTTATTCTGAATAAACTTTTGGAAGTATTATTAATTACTTAATTAAATCTATGAAATCTTTGGGACGTCACAGAGAGAGAGCTTTCCGTCGAGAAGTCGTTGCCCATATTGGTATCATTTGGTATCCAAATGCCCTTCAGAAGTGATTTTGCTGCCTCCTGCCTCCCTTGTGCCCAAACTTACTCTTTCTAACTCACAAAAGAGAAAACTAAGGACAAAAGAAGGAGAAAAAAGACACAAAATGAGAGAATTTGGACTTGTCAAGGGGGCAACCTCTATTTATACATTAACGTACACAACTAAAAATAACATTCTACACTAGAACTATATCAACAAATATATTAGCATATATATATATATATATAGGGAATGGATCAAATGAGAACCCAACCCCCATGTGAGAACTAGGAACTCATCTCATCCATCCATTGCTTTGATTTAGATGGCTAAGATTCGGTCAATTTTTGGTCAAAGGCGGGGTGGCAAACTTGTAATATTTGATCATGATTTTATGAAATCATATAAACAACACTTTAAAACCGTTGTCTATTCTTATAAATTTCGCTATGCTAAAATGAGGAGTTTTTTTCATTTTTGGTCCCATAGGACATCCCTTCATCCGATTTTGGTCCCAATACTATCACTATTGGTCCCAAATTAATTTTTTCCTCAATTTTGGTCCCATAAAACACAAATTCTCACTTTTAGTCCCACCCATTTAAATTTCCCGTCCAAAACTAACAGGAGTTTTTCACGTGATTCCCATGTGAACTTTACAACCGCAAAAATTATAGATTTTTAACCCTAGTTGCGAATTGAAAACTCCCAATCCCTGCTGCGAGCTGAAAATGCCCACCCCTGCTGCAAAAATCACACTCCCAAACTTCTTTCGCTGCTTGTTCTCTATGTAATAAAGAAAAAAGATCCAATTTTCATGGCGTTTCTTTCCATCTCAACCTTTTTTTTCAGCTGTTAAAGCATTGGGAATTTTCTCAAGGAAGAATTTGAATAAACTGATTATCTCTGCAATTATGGTTGTAAAGGTGAGCTTTTATCTGTACATGATCTGGTGATGTGGATTGTATTTGCTTTCTATGTTTAAGGGGTGGGAGAGGGTTTCACTTTAGTAGAGATACAAAAGGGAACAAAGGTTCCCTGGTGCTAGGTACCAAGAAAAGCTGCAGATTAGCACTATCAAGAAAAACTTAGCCCTGGATATGCGTTCCTCATCTTTCTCGTGCCAAGCCTTGTAAAGTTGGGAAAACCTATCAGTGAGGTTTTGGAGAAAAAACAAAATCTCAATTTGAATTTGGTACAAAGGTGTAGAATGTCGTTCCAGAAATATTATATTTCTTGGTTAGGTTCAACTTTTTTATCATGAAATTTTGAGATTATTCAAGATACGAGAAAATTGGATATTTTTTGTTAATTAATCACATTGCTTCTTTAGCCAGTGATGTCGTTTGGGAAGCAAAGTTGTTACTATCAATTTGTGAATTTTAGTTGTGGTTATGTGTAACAAGTTGCAGACCAATATTTTGTATGGAAAGAAAATTTGATGTTAATTGTAATCTGTGAGTTTAGTTGAATGTAATACGAGGATTGATGTTCTGTATATTAACTGCAGTGATTAGTTGTTAACTTTTATAAAATCATTCATCTCATCTTTTCTAGGAAGACAATAATAGGATGTTATGTATATTAACTGATGTTCTCAACTTTTATAAAATCATTCATCTCATTGATGTCCTGTATATAAACTGATGTTCTGTATATTAACTGTAGAATATTGATAGGAATGGTGAGCAAAATATTCAGGAAAACATTGAGAAGATTGATGAAAATAATGTGAAAAATTCTGAACAGAATGTTGAAGTGGAGGGTGTGTTGGATTCTGACAGTTCAGATGATGATTTTAATGGTAGTGAGGACAGTTGTGCAGAAATTATCGATAACATTATATTTCAAGAAAATGTTGATAATGATGCTGAGTGGGTGGGCATAAAACAAGGCCAGAATGATGAAGAAAGCTCAGATTCAGATTCTTGTGATTATGCAAAAACTGAAAGTGATTTTGAGAGTGCAACATCTGATAATGATGTGGTAGTTGATAGTGCAATTAGTGGGAGGGCATCAAACTTACATGTTGGAAGCTTCTTGTTGGGACAACTGGTCAGCAATAAGATTGAGTTCAAGGATGCTGTGAATGATCTGGAAGACCTCAGAGACAAAGAAAATTTGGATCCAATGAAAGTCCTAACAAGAAGAAGCAGAAGAAAAATAACCTTGAAAGATTGAGAAAGCAAAAGTTCACAGTAACATGTAAATATTGTGGAGGATCAGGTCACAATCGTCTTGGATGTACAGTGAGAAAGGTTATCTCTTCTCACCATTAGTCTTTGTTATAATTATTATTGTGTATGCAATTAACTAGTTTTTGTATGTTAAATAGGGTGTTGAAATTGAGAAGGGAGCTGAAATTGAAGTCCAAGTAGAAGAAATAATAGAAGTTCCAGTAAGTTGTAGTTTCTGCAGTGAATCTGGTCACAAACTCTCACATTGTACAACGAGGAAGGTTGAATATCTGTACTCTTTTCTGTATATATGGATTTAGTATATATGCAGTGAACTAATTAATTTTACTATTTTTATATATTCATTAGGAAACTGAAACTGACCTCCTTAATGATATTGAGATTGAGGAAAATACAAGTGTTGAATGGTGGTTAACTGATGTTCAGATTGAGAAAAACATAGAAGTTGATGTCCTAGAGATGACACAACCTGACTTCCCTAATGTCACACAAGATGATGAAGAGGAAAATGATATATTACTTGTAAGTTAATTACTATTGCTTCTATTTTTGTTTTTTTTTTTTGATAATTTCTGTTTATGTTTTTTTTATAATTTAACCCGATCACTTACCTATACAAAGGTGATGAATAACAAGCTAAAGGCTTGTAGTTTAAATCAAATGTAGTTAACATTGCATTTTCTCGTTGAATTGGCTCATATTAATGAGAGAAAATAGTATCTCTTACTAGTCAGAGTTAGTAATTAGGAGCAGTACAATTATTCACATTGCAAAAGCTAGACAAAGGGGTGCAGATTTTGCAGATCTGGTTTTTATGGCCACTGGCCATTATTTAGTTCAAGAGGATTATTTTTTTTAGGAAACAGGGGTTAAATTCTAATCTGTTTGGTTTCATTGATGATGTAGTCCAACTTGAACTCATTCTATTACTATTATTTTTTAGGTTGGTGTGACTGGTCAATCAAGAGAAAGGCCAAGCACTGTAAAGGGGAGACATATGCTTGCAAGAAAAAAAATAAGAGTTGGTGCTCAGATCAAAGCTCCACAACCATTCCAACCATCCCAGCCATATACTATCTTTGGATCAGTTAATGCTCAACAACCAATCCAAGATGGTGTTCAGAGAGCTCCAACCCCTACTACTTTCCATCAAAATCAATTTATTGAGAGTTCCTCCAGTGCTGCTGCAACAAAATTTAAAGAGGGAGAGAGAGAGAAACTGAAGGTATTCACTTCAGAAGGCAAAAAGTTTGTTAATCTGTCTGGCTTGCAAGATGCTGCTGCAAGTAAGAGAATGACTAGTAAGAAGAAGTGATGGGCTAGTAAGAAGAAATGATTCTGTTTTGAAACTCTATTTTGATTAAGATGTTGCAACTCTGTTGAAGTCTTCATCTATGAACTATTTTAGGAACTATTAAGTTGTTTGTGTTTGAAACTCAATATTAATTCATGTTAGGAAACTATTATGAGACTATGTTATTTATAGAACTTGTTTTAATCAACAAATTTTATTGAATTTTATGTTTGTGATTTTGGATTTGCAACTCGTGTTTGTGAAATTGAAAATTGAGCTTGTAATGAGTTTTTAAATTATGGGACCAAAAATGAGTTTTTTAATGGGACCAAAAGTGAGACCGTTAGTTTTGGACGGAAAAGTTAAATGGGTGGGACTAAAAGTGAGAATTGGTGTTTTATGGGACCAAAATTGAGGAAAAAATTAATTTGGGACCAATAGTGATAGTATTGGGACCAAAATCGGATGAAGGGATGTCCTGTGGGACCAAAAATGAAAAAAACTCATAAAATGAGAGTACTATTATACTATTATGAATATATATACATGCTAATATGAATATATATATACATGCTAGTATGAACAGTTAATGTCCTACTATTAACAAACACTACTACTGCTATTATGAGTAAAATTTATGTGTTTTATGAATATTTTTTCATGCTATTATGAATATTTTTTCATGCTATTATGAATATACTTTCATGTTATCGTGAATATTTTGTCATGCTATTATGAGTTTAACATCACGCTATTATGGACGAAAAAATATATTTTCGAATAAACATATGAACAATGGATCTTAAATGAAAGAGCACGAAAAAAGCTTTAATTTGATATATAATTTGCGTTATTCTAATGAAAAATGAGCAAGTTATGAATGTTTAAAGTTTAAATAAATTTTGTGTAAGGATGTTGATGTCAGCTTTGACCAGGGATAAGTATGACTTCCTCATATTTACCATTATGCCGCCACCTTTTTATTTAAATCTGGACCATTGAGATTAAATCATTGTGTGGTTGAGATTAGTTCCTAGTTCCCACATGGGGAATGGTTCTCATGTGAACCCTACCATATATATATATATATATATATATGTATATATATATATATATATGAGGGACATGCCTTATACTACAAATAACAACAACCACTTCAATATTTAATTAATTTCTCTCTCTTCCACATTATCAATATTCATCCATGACCATCTAACCACACAATTATATATAATTATTTTATTTTATTTTTTTAAGATTAAAATATTACTTGTAATAAAAATAATATAAAAAATTATAATTATAACAAGAAAATGAAGTATTCCAAAAAGGAAAATCGAGCAATAAATAGAAATAAATAATTAATACCAAAAATATTACAAACTAAATTAATAACATAAATTACAACATGTTTCACATCAATTAAATTACATTTCCTAAAATTGACATGGATTGTGTTTTTTACGAATAACTTTGATTTATTGTTAGAATAAAATAGTCAATACCAAAAATATTACAAACTAATTAAACGACATTTCATAAAATTACATAAAATAAAATCGCACTCATGAAACGACATTTTCTAAAATTACATAAAATAAAAATTTATTGTTTGGATATATAGAAAACTAGAGAAAAAATAATTCAAAGTGTGTTGAAATATAACAAAATTAATGTTTATTTATAAAGAATGAAAAAAATATGAATTTTGGTATATTTTTTATTCATTTTTATTATATTATATAAAAGATATATTAATTTTATCTATAAATCAAAATAAAATTAATTGATCAATAGACTGGAGACAAGTGTCACCATTCCATTGGCCAAAGATGGTTGGAATGAGACCAGCTTTGGTCCCTGCCTGGTCGACCGAATTTTTTTTTCATCAAATATTTTTTTTTTACTTACATGACAGGCGACCACATCGATATAGATAGCCTTATAGCCGTCTTATGTTTTAAGTTTGAATCCCACCACCACCACCATTAAATGTGAGTCTGTCACACTTGACCTTGACCTGTCGTCAAGTGTGGTCTACCTCTTCTGTATGATTTGCAGACTATTATATAGGAACGAAATTTATTCAATGCGCATCTCGGTAGCGGCCGTTGGTTATCATTGACATAAAAAAAAAAAAAGAATTGTGAGTTTTGAATTAAAAAATATCCTTTTCCAGACATTTATTTAAGTGTTCGATGTTCCTGAGTCGGGACCGACACCCGAACTTAAAATCTTAATAAAATGATACCATTCGATAAAAATAAAATAGAAGGATAAAATAGATCCGTATAGCCCCATCCATATAGCCCTTCAAGAACATTTAATACTGCCTGCAGGTATCAATCTTGGCCGCCCATGGCACATAACAAAGATAAGGCTCCTCCGCCATCATCCAAGTACGGTGGAGGCAAGCTTTTTCTTATATATATATATATATGTTCTACTTTTGTTTATCCAAAAAAAAAAAAGCTTATTAAATGCTTCCAAAATTCAAAGTCACTATCTTCTTCACTTTTGATCGGAATGTTTTTTTTTTTCCTCAAGTGTGTAAATAATTAATTATAAATATTAAGCAAGCAGGATTGGTTATATATAGCAAGGGGAGCAGTTGCGTGGTGCTGGTGCAACCTATATATATGTACTTGGATATGTTAGGTTGCCCACTCCAACTCCAATAATCATTCAGTTAATTAATTATAAACATTATAATCTCCATCAATATCATATTATTATTTGGTCACCATATCTTATTTTAGCTCCAACGGATTATCACTTTTTAGTTTTAGCAGGCAGATGCGCACACTCTGTATATCCCTGTCTATTAGAATTATTGTTCTTTACATTTATCATAATTCTTAAAACCGAAGCAGTGTACGTATAATCTGTAGTTATATATAGTCAATTTTGTTGAGATTTCATTTTCAATTCCCTTTACAACGTCTGTAGGCATGGATATGTCAACTACTCTGAAACATGGTTGAATACTAGTATATATTAAGCTACTGCTGAACCAATTTGAAGTTTGATTCATCCAAATTAATGGACGTCGACGCTCTCTCTCCACCATCTCCACCTGGTACCTATTCTCTCTCTCTCTCTCTCTCTCTCTCTCTCTCTCTCGGATTAATTTTGCTGCTTTATTCTGCGTTTTTTTCTGGTCGGTCGTCTCTATACATGATATGCCCATAAACAACAGGGAGGGATTAATTAATTGAAGCGATCATACGCATGGATTCGAAGCAGCAGAAAGCTGTATTGATAGCAGTAGTGATTTGTGGTTCCACTGCTCTTGGAGTTGGAGCATTAATCGTTTTCTATGCTTACTACCGGAACTACTACAGGGACAAATCCTATCACCTTAGGCCAGGTACTCTTTCGCAGATTTCATTTTAATTATACATATGTATCCTAATTAATTAAGCTTATAAGCTGATGAATGATATATAAATATAAATACATAAGAACATGCAGTTGTCCTATCTTCAGATAAGAATGAGATGATGTTGATGAGTTGTAGAAGAAAGACACATGTGAGTATGATGGAGTACAAGGGCTTGGAATCAGCCACAGATCATTTCTCAGACACTAACATCTTAGGTGCCGGTGGATTCGGATGCGTCTATCAAGCCAACCTCCTACCTGCAGGGAACCTTTCTGTTGCTGTCAAGAAAATTTCTGATGCAACAGATCATGCTGTAACACAATTTCAGGTTAATTAAGAGAATTCATTTCAGATATATATTGATCATATACATGCCTGTACTTATACATATATCTATATATATATCATCTCTTTAATTAATTAATTACTTTAGTTGATATATATTGCAATTAATTAATTGCAGACTGAATTAGAGTTATTGAGTAACATTCAGCATCCAAATATAGTTACTTTATTGGGCTACAGCATTCACGCTGAAACAAGGCTTCTTATATATGAATTGATGCAGAATGGATCACTGGAAACTCAGTTACATGGTACA
The DNA here is from genome assembly GCA_026008535.1 of Perilla frutescens. Lineage (NCBI taxonomy): Eukaryota > Viridiplantae > Streptophyta > Magnoliopsida > Lamiales > Lamiaceae > Perilla > Perilla frutescens. The sequence continues at coordinate 42,027,890 of BRKX01000010.1, read as the reverse complement.
GATATTAAATTAGCTAGCTAGCACATTTTAATTATTTTCTCAATTAAGCTCATCAGAAAGGTATAATTAATCCATTTATAATGCAGATTTCTATCTTTAATTTCCTGAGGTGATCATTTTATGTCTTTAGGACCTTCAAGAGGTTCGGCATTACCATGGCATTTACGGATCAAAATTGCCCTTGATGTAGCAAGGTATGTTTGTCAGTATTATGTATGTATAAGTAACAAGCATGGCATGGAGGCATCGTTTTTTTTTTCTTTTTAATTTTTACCATATATATATACATGTCCAGAGGATTAGAATATTTACACAAGCACTGCCATCCGCCAGTAATTCATCGAGATCTCAAATCGTCTAATATTCTTCTAGATTCCAACTTCAACGCCAAGGTAAAGACAAATATTTCTGATACTCTCTCTACCTGTTGATTGCATCGATCAGTACTTTAATCTTCATGGAAATTAGTTCACACATTGTAGTACATAATTTTTTTTTTGTCTTTTGAATCAATGAGATCAGCTCTCGGATTTCGGGCTTGCTATATTGGACGGAACTCAGAACAAAAGCCATATCAAGCCTTCAGGGACCTTGGGTTATGTAGCTCCTGAATACCTGTTAGATGGTAAGTAGAAAACCCATCATAAGTTTGATTTTATTTATATGTGAAATTACAACTGCACATGTAGTCATGTATGTTGATGAGTTATATATGTATTTTTGGCCTAAAACAGGCAAGTTAACAGATAAAAGCGATGTTTATGCCTTTGGAGTGGTGCTGCTGGAGCTGCTGCTGGGAAGAAAGCCTATGGAGAGACCGGCACCGGCTCAATGCCAGTCTACAGTAGTTTCATGGGTAGGCCTCATTTCTCTTTCTTAGAAAATTAATTGTGCTCACGAAAGCCTAAGCTAATAGTTGTGCTCTATCAATGCAATTGCAATGTAGGCCATGCCTCAGCTCACAGATAGAACCAAACTTCCCAACATCGTGGATCCTGTGATTAGAAATTCTATGGATATGAATCACTTGTATCAGGTTAGTGAACTCATGGCATATATATATTTGCAATGCTTAGTATTAATTTTTAAGACTACATGCATGCAACTCGAGTATTGGAACTCAACATCAGCTAGATTTGTATTGTTTTTGTTTGTTTGTTAACTAGTGAGTGCTGTTACTTTAACTAATATATATTGTGTAGGTTGCTGCTGTGGCTTTGCTGTGCATACAACCAGAACCAAGCTATCGGCCGTTGATTGCAGATATTTTGCTCTCTCTTGTTCCCCTTGTCCCTGTTGAGATGCAAAATCTGTGCACTGTGAAAGCTAACTAATACTTTGAGATTATTTATCCTCTGTACGCTGCTCTGGTATGTTACTTGTATATTTACTTACTTGGTCTTGGTTATTTTGGTGTTGATCGAAGAGAAACACATGCACATGATATATGTGGTATAATTAAGATCACCTATATATAAGTAACATACATTTATTGTACAAATGTTATCGAACATAAGGCTGCCTTTTATGGAAACATAATTCATTACCATTTACCTGTGGTGAAACTGAAACTAGTTGATGATAACGGAGGGTACATGGCACACTTTGTCGAAATCCTCGCCTCCATAAGATACCCGTTTTCCCAATTCTGGCATTCCTATTATCATCAATTTCTGGAGATTAAGAATGCATCTCAATCCACCTGGAACCATCTCCAAACGAGGACAATGGTTGATTTCAATTTCACCAAGAATAGGCATGGCTCCTTCCTCCACTCTCCACTCCTTGAGGTTTGGTAAACCTTTTAGCACAAGTTTCTTGAGGCGAGGAAAACCCGATGCCCGACACTTCATCTCTTCTCCAACAAACGATTTGTCGGACAAGCACAGGTCTAACAAGAAAGGCAGCTTTCCCAGTATCTCCATCAGACCATTCTCAATTTCACAATTAGACAGGGTGAGGTGCACTAGTTTTGAGCTAACTACTTGGTTTCCGCACTCGTTCAGTAGCTTCCCTATCTTAACATTTATAGTCAAGCGATGAATATTGGGACATGCCAACACTTTCTTCAAATCCATCAGTCCACCTGAAGTAAACTGGCAACCATGTTCAATAAAAACTGCACAGTAACGTAAGTTGTTCCAATTTGTATTGATGAAATGGACGATTTGAGACAAGCTTTTGTTGTGACAAACTTTTCCCGCAAAACAACGGAGATTCTTCATTCTGGCAATGGATTTTAGTTCATGCACAGAGCTGTCAAAGCAATACAGAGTCTCCAGCTCATCAAGGCCTTCATCTAACCTCAGCAGGTAATCTCCCATCTTTTCCTTATCATATGAAGGAAGAAACAAGTGCTTTAATCGAAGCATCTTCTTCAAAACATGATTCGGCACTCGAACGTTTCGAGAGTTAAGTAAATCGAGGGTATGCAACCACATCAAATTACTTATGGACGAGGGTAGCTCACTCAGTCTACATTCTCTCAAACATAGATATCTGAGGTGAATCAGATCGCCAATCCCTCTCGGCAACTTCCTTCCTGCAAAGTTAAATCTCTTGATAACTAGAACTTTCAACAATTTGAATTCCTGCAAATCGACTATAGTGTGTGGGAATTCAACTATCTCCCCATGCACATGATTGACCAGTCGAAGAGATCGTACATGTTTTTTGTTATCAGCTTCATCAGCAGTGATGAATGCACCATCTTCTAGTTCCAGTTCAAGTTTTCTTTCGAAATGGACATCCAAATATCGTGTTTTGATGCCTGCTGACAAAGATTGATGCAGTAAGCTGCTAAATTTCCCACCCTGATAATCCAAAATCTGGATACCCAAATCCTCCTTTTTGGCCAGGGAAAAACATAGCTCTTGCACAACATCATGAAGTTTGCACCTTCTATATTTGTGTCCTGGTATGGCATCATCTTCAACTTCAACTTGGACGATGCACCTCGAGACCAGCTCACTCAAGTAGAGCTCCGCGACGTCCATTAAAGACTCCTCCTTTCCTTGATTAATATTGTCATGAGAAATCATGCCTTGTGCTATCCACATCCTATATAGATCATCAGCGAATATGAATTCATCCTCCTTAAATTGAACCATGTAGAGGAAACACGGTTTCAAGTAATAAGGTAGATCTTCGTAACTTAAAGTTACGACTCCATGTATTATCTCAAGTCCTTCACCCCTATAGAGATATGCTTTGATGTTTTCATTCACGAGTTCCCACTCCTTCAAAGTCATTTTCTTACTCAACACCCCTCCAAGTAAAGAAATTGCTAGGGGTAAACAGTCACACTTGACTACCATTTCTTTCCCAATCTTTGAGACTGACCTTTCATCCATTGCAAAATCTGCAATTAATGTATGTGGATGCATGCGTGCATGTTTTAGATATATCGAACAGTAGTACTAGATACGAAAATAATAAGAGAATATCTATTCTACTAATTAACTAACATTTAGTAAGAACTGGACATACATAAATTTTAAAAGCTAATTAAAAATGAAGAAAAATATGAAAAACCAATTAAACTCTCTTAACTAGTTGATAATCATACATACATACATACATATATATATATATACAGTGGTTAATTAATTAATTACTAACCTGTAGGGATGATATTGATATTGATATTGTTGTTGTGTGGAAATGCCTTCTTTTTGAGTAACTCCCAACCATCATCAACAGTGAGATTCCCAACCTTAAATGAGGATCCTGCTAGTTGCACAAGATTTAGATTCCGGGTGGTGAACAAGATTGTGCTTTTTGAATCTTGAATGAGGTAGGCATGCTTGAGAGCATCCCAATGATCAACTTTCCAGAGATCATCAAGAACAATGATGCATCTTTTAGCCTTTTGGATTTGGCGAAGTTCTCCGATCAATTCTGTGTGGCTGAGACTAGAAATAGCATCCCTTTTATGAGGGTTTAGCTGTTTGAAGACGTCCTCCAAAACCGACCTAATTTGACACTGCTGAGAAATGCAAACCCACGCAAAACATTCAAAGGAACGCTTGATCTCAATGTGATTGTAGACCTTTCTAGCAATGGTGGTCTTGCCTATACCACCCATACCACATATAGAAATAACTCGATGCTGCTCTTTGTGTTGGTCGATTGTGAGAGAAACTAGCCGCTCCAACTCATCTTTCCTCCCCACAAAACAGTCTTCAATCTCAAAGGGAAAGGTTTGCCTTTTCAGTTGGAGTAGGTTTTGATGATGATGAACCTCATCATCATCAATGATGTTTCTTATGCCATATTCTTGCATGCTTTTGGTGACTGTTGCGATCTCAGACCTAATTTTTGAGACCTCGTAGCCTAGTTGGTGGAGCGAGTGGCCTTGGGCCGAGAAACACGATAAGAAGCTATGATGAAGGAAGTGGTTGACGCAACCATACCGTCTCTTTGAAGAAGAAACGTGGAAGGCATACGTTTCAATGGCATCTTCAGCTCTGTATGCAAGATCTTTGATCTCTGAGATCCAGTTGAGAATGCTTTTGCTTTCGTGCTGTCTTTTGTCAGCATCTTCGAGTAGGCATTTCATCTCGTTCAACTGCATTTGTAGACCCTTCACTTCATCGCTCACACCCGATAACAACCTGCCTTCTTCCAGCAGCAAATCTCCTAGGGTTTTTATAGCAATGGCCACAACTGCTTCAGCCATTAATTATTTCAACACATATGTATGTGTACATCAACTTAATTATTATAAATATTATTTGAATATAATTGAGGCTAGCTAGCTCTGCAGGTTTATAATTTATTTGTGGCCTGGTTAATTGCCTATTAATTGTATATGGACACAAAAATATACTTAATTTATCTGGAACTAGCTAGTGAAGAAAAGAATCAAAGAAAGAAGATAACAAAATCAAACAGAATAAAGAAATTGAAAGAAAACATATGCATTTGGCAAGAGTAGTACTGATTCTTTTTTCAAGAATTAAGTAAAGTATTTAATTACTAACAAACGTTGAATCAGCTGCCTTTCTGTAAAGGGTGATTCTATACATAGCCCATAATTTTCTCAATATAGCCCCCTATTTATAATAAAATAAAGGATATTTCTAAATGTCCCACTAAATTTACTTTACACACCATAAAAAAAAAATATAAATAATTAATTTTGAGATTACCAAAATACCCTTTTTTTACTTCAATACACTACACCTTTTACTTTACACACCACACAAAATAAATGATATATTAAATTAAAAAAATGCAAAAACAAAATTGTTTTGTTTCCATTCCCACATTCAAATTAAACTTTAATTTGAAAGAATTGTAAGGGTTTTACAAACTTTCAATTTGAGCATGTTAATTGAGATTAAATCAACCATGGAGGGTGGAAATGACGAAAAAACAAGTAATGTAAGTGAGATCCTGCTGTTTACACCTATTCTTTTTGTTTTTTCATGCGTTCCATCATTCTTGGATACTCATTCAGAAATAACAGTTTGAATGTTGCAAAGGACATTCGAAAATATGTTTCTGTATCCCTAATAATAGGTTCACAAACAAGTTTATGACCTAACTTATTTAGGTTCAGAAACATATTTTTGAATATGAAGTAGTGGACACAAAAACATGATTTTGAACAATCAAACAATATATCTGTTTTGGGATTTCATTGTCCAAACTATTATGGTACTTACATATTTTTACACTTTTGTAGACATTTACCGAGAGCAGTGTCAATGGCCCAATTAATCTTGAGTTGCGCAATTGGGTGGGAAATCTTGCCACACCATTTGATGAAAACCTAATGTAGTATTTATATTTGGATAATTGAACAAACTAATTACATTGTAACAGACTATCTGTATTTGATTACTTGAACAAATTCATTGCGTTGTAATTGATTATTAATATTTGGTTAAATTGTATTGGACTATTAGTATTTGATTAAACAAGCATATTTCTAATAGGACTTGCAGGTTCAAAAAATTGTTACCACCTTGTTCATAAACATATTTATGAGCCTACGTCTTTACGTTCAAAAACATGTTTATGAACTAACTCCTTTTATGTCCAAAAATATGATTCCGAACAAACTCGACAAACGTTCATAAGTATATTTCTTAAGGATTGAAAACATGTTTATGAATTAACTGCAGGCTGATTCAAAAATATGTTGTTGAACAAACTCCTTTACGTTCAAAAACATGTTTATGAGGAAAAAAATATCATGCACTTTTTTGATTACTATAAAACACAATAATAGCCCGATAACACTGCTAATATATAAAACTTGTTAAAACATGACATAATATCAAAATAGCCCCAAAATATCCATACTACATCAATCATTTCAACTTGATTGAAAATTATCCGAAAACCATTTCAACTTGATTGAAAATCCAGACCTATCGCTCGCTGCAGATGTGGCTTCACTAGCCGACACCCCAATAGAAGACGGACAACTGGTTGTCCTACAGCTATATCCTCACCAACAAATTGGACCGGAGTCCTTGTGATCCTTAGCCCAGTAAGGCAGAACACATCATTAGCCCAATCTCTTTTATTAAATTATTGATTTTTTAATTCTTCTCGTACAACTCGAGATGCTTCATTACGTTCAAGGATGTTTTGTCTCCTTGCAGATGCTGTGGACCTCATCCGAGAATCTACATATCAAATATTTATAAATTACGTACAATCCCAACAAAAAAACAACATTCAACAACATCTTTATGAACCACCTAAACTAGATTCAAAAACATGTTTTTGAATCACACTGTTTCTATTCAAAAGCATGTTTATGAATCAACCTAAAACAACCGTATACTTACAAATTACATTCAACAACATCTTTATGAACCACCTAAATCCGATTCAAAAATATATTTTAGAATCACACTATTTCTATTCAAAAACATGTTTATGAATCAACCTAAAACCGATTAAAAAAATATGATAATGAACCTAGAATTCAAACAGAGCAGATCGAGAATATCAAGAACAGATCGAGAACACCATTTAAAAAGAACATATCGATAATACTTGTTTATGAAATTTCAGGTTAAGATTCAAACTAATTCATCCAAAAATTCATTATATATATATATATATATATATCATCTTTGAAACATATTACAGAAATTTAAACTAACAAATTGCCACAAAATTTACATAAAATCAAAAATTCATGTAAAACCCTAATAACCATGAAAGGAATTAAAATACTTACAAACTTGTTGCCTTGGCTCCATAGTTCACGGGCTTTGAGTATTTCAAAAATTAAAGTTCAATACTTCTTGAGTGTGCTTCGATTTTCATCCTTGTTCTTCTCCTTCGATTTGTTGTTTTCGTTCCAGAGTGAAGAGAGAAGACGGATCTATTTTCTTTTGTTGTTTGGATATTTATTTTTTTGTTTTAAATTCAAGTAAAGTCTGAATTTTAATTTTTTTAAGTTGAAGGACATAATGGTCTTTTTGTGTGGTGTGTAAAGCAAAAATGAAAAAAAAACAACTATTTTTGTGGTGTGAAAAGTAAATGTGGTGTGTAAAGTAAATTTAGTGGGACATTTAGAAACATCCTAAAATAAAATATATTAGTTAATGTACTATTTTATCCCTGTACGTAACCCTAACTTAAAACTAGAGTTGTCAAATGGGTCGGGCTAACCCAGCCCAGCTCGGCCCAAGCCCACTATGGGCTAAACCCAGCTCAACCCATGAAAATCACGGGCTAAGTGGGTTGGGCTTGTCTTGACGAAATGGGCTAACGTGGGCTTTTTTTTGAAACCCAGACCAGTCCAGGCCCAGGCCCACCAAAGGCCCGGCTCAGGCCCAGCCCAAGCCCGCCTCAAGCTCATCTTAGTTTAATTTATTAATTTATTTGATCATACATAAAAAATATTTCAAACATACTACAATTTCAAAATTTAATACCATAAAATCATATTACTAATTGTGTCTTGTCATATAAATGATAAATAAATTCACTAAATACAATTATATTAATTAATGTCAGCATTTAAAAATTCAAAGCCCACCTTACGCCCGGAACAACCCAACCCAGCCCAGGCCCACGTTAGGCTTGGTGTATGGGTTAGGCTGGGCTCACATATATATAAGAAAACCCAGCCCATCCCAGTCCGTTCCACTAGTGGGCCTAGACTGGATTGAGCCATTTTATCTCAAAGCCCACCCGGGCCTGGGCCAGGCTGGGCTAGCCTGGCCCAGTTGACAACTCTACTTAAAACCCTAATATAGTAGCAAACCATTTATCCTTATAGCCCCACCCACTACTCTAATAAATCTTAGGGGAAAAAAAGGAACATAGATATTTAAGAAAAACCTCCGTGTTTAAAACCCCCCACTCACTAATCTATTAAATTAAATCTTAGAAAAAAAAAGGAACGAAGATCTTTAAGAGAAATAGAAGAGGGATGAAGAATAAAGGATCGGAGTTCAACCTGCTCTTTCCCATTCAATTTTTGTTCTTAAATTTCGAAGATTTTTTGCATGTGAAATAACCATTCTAAGAGTTGAAAATCCTCATACAAAATGAAGAAAGAATTACAAGTTGTGATATTACATTAACTTGTATACAATCCATAAGACTTCAAATAATACTATGTAGATTAATGGTATGAGAAACTACTGATGTTGCATTTCTTAGTCTTCAATTCCATCTACTGAAGAAACACACTCCACACTAATAAGAATAAGATTGTTTGAACACTGAAATATCTAATTTCATAATTCAATTAATCTCAACCCCGATATCCTACTCTAAAAATTCAATCATCCACAAGATCCCACATTAAAACTTCGATATTTGATGAATATACACATTCTTCGGGACACAAATGTAAAGCCTTTGTGCTATTAATATTTTTCAATAATCTTAATTCTCGATAATCTATTTTTCCTAAAATTCAATAATCTGTGGAGATACCTATTTTTTTGTTGCGATCTTTAACAGAGATCTGAGTTTGCTTGAGATAATCCAAACCTAACCTCTTGTTTTTGCTTCATTTTGCTTTTTAAAAGATGATCATCTGGCCGTAGGTTGGGGCTATAGAAATGAGGTTTTATTTTATTCTCATATTAATGTTTGAAGTTAAGAGGTTATAGGGTTAAAATAGTACATCAATTAATATATTTATTATTATATAGAATCACCCTTCCATAAAACTTTCCTAATCTAAATATTAGACTATTGAATTTGAAGCCCAATCTACAACAAAAAAAAAACCCAGACAAGGCCCAGGCCCAGTTATATATAAATATTCAAAGCCCATTTGTTCAAATTAATCTCGTAACTCCTAATCCAATCCTAGTTTCAAGTTTGAATTGAAGTAATCCTCCAGCTCCGGCGACGCTCAACACCGACCGCCGCTCCAGAATACGGTGAGCTCCGTGATGAAGGCTAGGAATTTTCGAAAAAGAAGCATCGAGGTCGAAGACGAGGATCAGGACCCAGACCACGAAAAGAGGTGATTAATTGAAGAAGAATTCCTATTTCCAATGCATATGTATGTATGTATAAATGTATCTAGGTTCTAGGAGCTAGATCCTGACTCATATTTGCTAATTCAGATTGGCTCTGTCCTTAGAGGAGGTGAAATTCCTTCAGAGACAGCGGGAGAAGAAGTCGGGAATACCCGCCCTACCAACTCTGCAGCCGTCCGCGGCTGCCGCAACCACCACCACCAGCACCACGGCGGCCTCTTTGGCTCGCAGCAATGTTAATGATAAGAATGAAGGTGATATTGAGAAGGACGACTTGGTTTTGCAAGACACCTTTGCCCAGGAAACTGCTGTCATGGTCGAGGACCCCAATATGTATCTACTCTGTTCCTTACCTACTTACTCTTTTCCTGCTTTTTAAACGGAGGTTGATGATATTTCCATGGATAGGTGCAATGTTTCAAAACGCCTTCAATTACCTTGCATCTGATTTGATTTCTTTTACTTTATAAGACTGTTTTCCCTCCTTCAAGACTACATTTTTATCGTAGCTCATGTGCTGGTTGAATGCACGGTACATCTACTGAACTAGTTGAATATTGACATATTTTCTGACTGTTTTTCATAGGTGTTGGTTATGTTTGGGGAACTGAAAACAGAATAATAGTCTGATTTATCTACTAAGATTCAACTTCAAGATGCAGTCAATATTGAGTTGTTACCACTTACCAGTATGTTGTTCCTATTGTGAATTCATTAGTAAGCCAAACCTGTTCGGTGCATCTTGTAGTCATGGTCGATACAGCCATTTCTATCTTTTTGGAATGCAACACTCCCCCCTGTAATCTTATAGTGATAACATAGTTTCAATGAACACTTCCCCATGTTTGATATAGCTATACTTTGTTCTTAAATTGAGCTAACTTGCTATTTTTAGAGGAAAACATGGGGTGATGGAACTGTTAACTGTTATAGCACGTCTCAAAGGGGCAGAACATGGGGTGGTTGAGGTTTTCAATTCATAATTTAATGCCACACATTTTAGTTAAGATTGTGATGTTTATTTGAAATTTTAATTGCAAGAGAAAACACTTCCAGTCTTCCACGTTCCTTTTCATTGTCTAAATCATTATATGCAGAAGCTCTACTGATTTTAAATTTGGGTGAAGAGAATAATGTGCAGGGCACAAACAAAATAATGACTTGAAAATGGGATGGGAGTAGTATCAAAAGACCTTATGTTTGCTGTTTTTCTTTAAGCAGTATCTCAAATGATTCAGCAGCTGTATGTTTCTTTAATCTTCCCTCTCAAATCTGATGCGCAGGTTGAGATATGTAGAACAAGAATTGGCAAAGAAAAGAGGCAAGAATATTGATGAAGAAAACCAAGTGGAGAATGAAGTTAAGCGTGCAGAAGATGAGTTGTATAAAATTCCTGAGCATCTGAAAGTGAGTGATGGCTGTCTTCTCTTACTCCATTATGCTGTTTTCATTTTGCAAACTACTCCTAGCACACATTCACCACTCACACACACTCCAATTTACATCAACGGGAACCAGGTGATGTGGCATGATATAGTTAAGAGCAATGGGGAAATCAAATGGAAGATGGTAAATTTGTTCAATAGTGATGATAGAGTTAGGGATATTCATGCTGAAAATTAATAAGTCGACAAGCGATTAGCACCAGAAGATACTTGAATTGGAACGATGCAAAACAAAAACCAAGAGTGTTCCTTCATGAATTTCTTCTTGCCTGGCAAGATTCCTCTAGCTCAAACTAATTCCTCCTATCATTTCCCAAGTATTTTAACTTCCTACTATCTTCCTTGACATCTGGTGCTGCTCATCAGAAATTCCATCAGACCAAGAGGTCTGTCCATATCTTCAGCCGAAGTTCTAGACTCACTTCTTAGATACCTTATGACCAATTCTACGTGCTATAACTATATTTGAGTATTCACATAATGAAGTCACTAATTAAGCTAATAAAAAAGGAAATCCAATTGATTAGTGATTCTCCAGTTTCAATCATTGGATTCTCCGTATTCTTTCAGTGTTTGCTGTTGCTCATTTATGGAAGGAGAATTATTCATATCATGGTTGCTGGAGATGCTGATAGGTAGCTTGTCAGAGGCCACATTGTAGAGTGAAGGTCTGGCAGGTGGGTAGAAGTAGAATAGGGGTGTGGTGGTCACTGGTCATGGCTGGTTGTAGATTAAAAAAGGGATACTGATAATAATTTTAGAAAAAGAAGCATAGGTTGGTGCAAGAACAAGTGTATGTTGGTGAAGAAGGTAATGAATAGAATCAGAGTGATCAACTAACTTGGCCAAAAAGTGACCATGCTGTCTGATAGAAACCCAACCTGCTTACCCCTCAAATAGATCCTTTCTATGACTATTGAGTATTGAGTATTGACAGGAATGCATATATTGCCTGAGGCAGCATCCTTTTATGTATTTTTATTATAGATATACAGTTTGTATTTCTTCTATTGAAATTCGTTAGCTACATGAGGTGTTATTGAAATAGAAAAGCAGACAGTTCTTTCACCTTTGGACTTAAAGAATGATGAAAAAAATTATAAGCCAATGATTTCTGCTTTTTCAAGTTTACTACTTTCACAAAATTCACACTTTAATAGTTCTTCTTACTAAAAATCTTATGGCATTGTAAAATAGAAACTCAATTTACAAACTCCCCTATTGTTTAATCAGGTGAAGAAGCGAAGCTCAGAGGAGAATTCTACTCAGTGGACAACAGGGATTGCCGAAGTTCAGCTTCCCATAGAGTATGCCTTTTCTTTTATTTTGTGGTTAGACAATTCATTGTTCAATCAGAGTGAATCAGTAGGGAGTACTAGAGCAACTTCTGTCTTGTCAATATCTTTTCTCCTCAACAGAGGAGAATGATTGGCAGATAAGAACCAGTGAACTTCCCTTTCTGGGCTTTTGTTTTACCATGCTAACAACTCTAACTACTAAGCTTTCTCACACTATGTGGGTCAGCTATACTGATGTTATTTTGCCTTCGTGTAAAATGCTTAGAAAGTGATTCACATGCTTGATTCCAGAAAAGGTTTTTCTTGTTTTGGTAGTGATAATGTCATTAAATTGTTACTCGTGGGTTAACTGCTACTGAAGTTGAGTGCTTCCTTCTACTTTCATTGCTCTGCAGATACAAACTAAGAAATATTGAGGAAACGGAGGCTGCAAAAAAGCTCTTACAGGAGAAGAGGCTTGTGGGTCGTACAAAAGCAGACTCTAGCATTCCTTCAAGTTTCAGTGCTGACTTCTTCCAGCGTGGAAAGGACTATGCGGAGAAACTTAGGAAAGGTGATTTCATTTTCTTTACATCACCAACGATAAAAGGACAATCCTAGAACTATATTTCTGTCTTTTCCTTACATCAGAACGCAAACGATCTGGTCTGCATCCCTCTCTCCTTTGGCATAGTCATTCACTTTGAGGGGCATCTTTACCTGACACGGAATGAATCTGATCTTGCTATTTGACATTCCGTCTGCCAATTTCAATGTGATCTTCTTGGGAAGCTTAATCTTATCAAGTATTTGAGTGAAAGCGGATTCTAATATTCTAACTATGCTTCCTAAACCTGATGCTGTGCAAATTGATTATTAACCCACGTTACAGTGAAACAGAAGAAAAACAATATGGGTTTCTAGATAGCTGCTGAATAATTTAAATCTTTAGCTGTGGCTTTGCTGCTAGTATGATGTTCGTACGTAGATATTAAGCCATTGAAGTTAACAATGCCTATTTAAGTCGCTGTGCTTGGCTGATGTAGCGATGTTTATGATGATGATATATTTTCAGAACATCCAGAGCTTTACAAGGATAAGGGTGCGAATGCAAACGGTCTGGAGAGTAAAAATCAAGATTCAGTTGCAGATGGTGGTGGTCGAAGGCAAGCTGCCACAGATGAGTTCATGCTGGAGCGCTTCCGCAAACGAGAAAGACAACGTCTGATACGAAGATAGTTGATGAATCTGCGGTATTGTATTGATTATACTCTTCTCATCTACTTGTATCCGATTAACAAGAACACTGAAAAATGCAGTAGCTGCATCCAACGCTTAGTTTCTTCACTTGTTTTATTCTCTAGCGTGAACAATTAATGATGTTTCCAGATTCTTTGAAATTTTACGGAATTTAAGAAGATAGATAAAAATATAAGCACAAAGTAACAAATAATAGTAGGATAGTATTCTTCTAATGAACCTCCAATAATTAATGACTTGTAAAACTTGCATGATTACTTATCGAAAGAGACCTGAGACCTGATCATTTAAAAATAATTTGCATATCAATTCATTTATGAATATCGAATTTTGAAAATTCAATTTTCGTAACGAAGCACGATATTATATTGAAAAATCAAGAATTAATATTTGGATTATAGGACATTTCATCAAAAATAATTGAAATAGTTCCGATCACTAGAAACAGAGAATTTAATTTCTTGTTTATTGAGATTTCATTATTGTAGATATGTACAGCGCTACATACAGAATGCGGTGATTGCAAGTGAGCTGTGGGGAATCAAATCAAATACCAACATTAAACCGGAAAATTCTGTAACTCGCCCATGAAGGAATCACAAACAATAAACATGCATTATATAATGTAACATGTAAAAAGTGATGGTTGGCAATATTATACCAACACTAATCGCACTATTAAAATATCCGAATGCATTTTAATTGTTCATAATTTTCCCAATTTTGTCCAACATGCATAAAAAAATTCTCCCAAATCAAAGGAAATACACCAAACATTGACATGATTATTTAGCTATTAAAATCTCCAGATTAGATCCCCCTACTAGGAATAATGTGACATTTTTTGTGACATAACTAGTTTTTTTTTTTTTTTACATACTCTAATTGCGAAATGATGAACCATAAATAAATTTTTTAATTTAAACTCAATCGTAATAAACTGAAAAAAAAAATTCAAAAAAAAGGGATAAATTTGGCACATGAAATATTATAGAGAATGACATAGATGTCATGTGTAAAAACTGACTTAAGATCCATTGGGAATTCAAAGGTAACAATAAAATCAAACAAATCATGAAAAATAAATGACAATGAAATCCGTAGGGGATGCCTTAATTACTATATTATTAAGTAACCTCAAATTAATAGCTAAAAATAATTCCAAGAATATGGAAGGGAATAATAAGTTGGCAGCTGAGCTTAGGAGAGAATTTAAGATGACTTGAAATTGTTGAAGATGTAGTTGGAAATCTTGATATCTTCACATTGTATTCAAACAAGAATCCTTCCAATCTTCAATTACTAATTACATCACCTTCAACTCCTTATAAGTGCAAGTGCCATAGATATCAACTGATAAATACTTGAATTCAAATATGCACTTGAGATTATATGAGAATAGATATACTTGCATATTTGAAAACCAAACCTTCTAGTGATTAGAATTCATTGATCTCATATCTTCATGGACAAGTCATTGATTAAGGATTCGTAATGCCATCGATTTCTCGGCCTTAATCGCTTAAAACACGCGACAACATACCATCAATGGCAAGTGTTTAACAATTTTATATATTAAAAAAATGCGCTCTACTCTAATTGGGTTGAGGCCAATTGTATTTGCCAAAAATGTCGCTCTCGCTCTCACTGTCTCTGTCTTGATTAAGTTATATTAGCAGTGATAAATATGTATCTCAATAACATTTCTGTCATTTATGGGACAGACTGGAATTACAAAGGGAAAAATTATATTAGAGGCGATCAATCATTCATATTCATAATGAAGCACAATCACAATAGTAGATCTGATCATTTAAATAGAGCAATGCTGCGGCTCCTAAAAAAAAAAGACAAAAAGAAACTTGAAAAATGAAAAAGCACAGAAATTACAACAGGGAATTTCGTGTCAAAGTTCTGAAAGAATAGCAGGGATGTAATGGGACAATTCTGCAGTTAGTGACTGGAATCCGTTCACTAGCTGCGTGTGAAATTCCTGATCTTCCTCACCAATTAATCGAAAGTGCACACGGATAGCACGCTTGCAAACAGCCATAAATTCAAGGAGGGCAGCAATCAGTTGCTGTAACTCCTGTGACCGCAGCCTCGTTGCAGGTTCGCCCGAAAGGAACGCCGTACAAACACTGAGAACTCCACTGTTTACCTGTAGATTGATTGTTGCAGAGCATATAAGGCTTTTTGTAATTTTTTCCTAAATAAAAAAAAAAAAAATTGAACACAAAATATAGTAGGCTTTGTAACTCACTTGAACAGCCACAGAGCCTTGAAGTATCCTTTGCAGACTCTGGAGACGTGGGAGTTGATCACCTTCTGAGCTGCGGGGTTCTTCCAGTTCATTTCTTAGTGCTGCTGTTCTAGTTTCAATCATCCCTATTGCGTTCTCCACAGGAGAGAACTCCAGTGATTCTGATTTTATCACCTGCAGACGATTTACTAGGGCTGGGAAAGAACCTTCAGTCTGCAGGACTGTACGCCGTTTCCACTGGTCTTCCAACCCACCTTGAGTCTTGCCATTTTTTGTGAATGGTGTATCGAACAAAAATCGATCAAAAACCCGTGCACGGACACTACCAGTAGAAAGTGAGAATATTCTCTCTCTTCTGCTTCCCAAGTCCTCATCTTCCATAACTGGATCTACAGCAGTTATCTGCAAGTAGCAAACTTCTGGCTGCAGTTCATCAGCTTTAACCTGTCTAGAGTCTGGGATTACATGCAATGTTGTACCATCCATTCTTGATTCATATATATGACTCAGTTTCTCCATTATATCACCCAACCTTACATCACGAGGTTCTCTATATACATACTCTTTTCTGTCCAGCTTCCCAAATTTTTCACCATAGAACCCTACCCTATAATATGTTGCATCTGCAAAAGGTATGGGGCTAGATTCCTGCTCAAGAATTGCCTCGTATATATTTGTCAGCATTGTGTGGCACTTGGCTAACTGTCCGTATGCCCTTCTGCTTTTATACACGGGTATAACAAGCTCTAGGATACTGGCACAGAAGTGGTGGAGTTCAGCTTGGGAGAAGAGCTTGTTTGCAAGTTGCAGGTACTTAACAGCCGAGTCAACTGTGAGTTTTGAAGCACCATATCCTTCTACCTCAGCTGCTGAAGCCTCAGAAGTTATCTCACCACTGACCATGGGGCATATTTTACGCAATGCACAGACATGATCAGAGCTCCATACTCCATCATTTCTGCATACAAGGGCCTGAAAAAATGGTCCATATCACATAAGAATCAGGTTCATATATGTATTACATGTGGCCATGCTATCTGAAGCCATAATTCAAATCAGTCACGAACATATTTCTTCATGTCACTAATATAAAATAGTGAATGTTTCTTTGAATTTTTAAATATGCCTATTAACAAGTGTAGTACCACCATCTAAAATTGATCTTGCATAAACGCTTTCTATGATATATTCTCTTTATTTCACTAACTATATAATAATTCTCAACAGGAAGAAAAATTAATTTACAACAAAAACAAACAAAAATATCAGAGTTAACTACAAAAATCTTGATGCTAAATAAAAAATGTATGGCAACATATTAACGAATTCATTAGTAACTCTATATGTAAAGAAGTTTTAGTCATTTTAAATTTAAATTTTATCGAATCAAGTCAAGAATTGTATGAGCAACAAATTCTATTGAGTTTTATTGGTTGGTAATATTGGATCACCAACCAATTTTATGATTCAACCTATAGGTCAGATATGAATGTAAGATCTTGGCAACATGTAGTTGCCCCGTGTCATCTACAGGCATAGCCAACTAACCTTAATGGCAGAAACCGAGAAAAGTACAAAAGCAGAATCTTACCTGCATCACTACCCCAGCAACAGCAACAGCACACTGGGCTGCTTCAGCCCAAGACTGCATCTCCTGGTGGGCATCACATAGATGCAATAGCCACATAATATGAAGGTCTGGAACTGGTGCAAATGCCATCGCAAGTTTGTAAAAACTCTCTGCAGCGGCATATCTATCGACCGTCATAACAGATGCCTACAAGAAAATTATATCAGCACCACGGTTTACTTCAACAGAAGAAGTTGCACAACAGGTTGAGAGCAGTAATCAGGATGGTCGGGGTATACCAGTAGTGCATGTTCCAGGCTAGCATCAAGCGCCAGAAGTAGACTATCTGATAGAACTTTAACTTCTGACCAGGACCAACAGTTATCTGACAATTGCTCATGACTAGCATGAAGAGCCTTTTCTGGAAGACCACACTCTCCGAGTATAGAGGGGCACTTAGATTCATCTGCCATCTCCTCCAATGATTTTCGAAGACGGCGCGCTTCACCACTTTCTTCCAGAGTCCCATCAGTTTTCATGTGTGTAACTTGGACTTCAGACATCAATTCAGACAATGTAATGGTGAGCACAACCCGCAATCTTGCTGTCTGCGTGAAGTAGGAGAAAGAGCTCTGCAAAACAATTACAGTTAAATTTGGAGCAAGTAATAATATAAAAGATATAAAGACTAAACAAGTTACCATATAGACATACCCGAACAAGTATCTGAAGCCCAATAACAGCTCTTTTCCTAATATTCTCATTCCGGAAAACTCCAAGCCGGAGAAGATGGAAAGCAATTTGCTTTAGAAAGCGATCATTTTCCCTCGACATTAGTGTTGCTCCATGAAGCTCAAAGACTTTATTAAATACTGGAAAGAGAGCTTTCCAGAAAGCCAGAGGTTGGTTGTGAGAGAAGACTATCATAAATATAGATGTAATACAATCAAGTTTTCCATAATCTGTAGCAATGGTATGGGATGCTACAGCCCCTGAGAATTTCTCAATTATTTCCAGAACTTGAAGACTGACAGCAGCACTAAGGTTTTCTTCCCAAAGTTCCTGAATAACACAGATGCATCGGATATTATAATAATATCCAGTAATACCATTGCAAATAAATGATAGATTATATCATTATCATAAAAGCAAAAAGAGATGCTACCATTGCAGTTCATTGAGTACTACTATCTACAATAAACATCATACCAATTTCTGCCTCAATATTGGGTGCAGAGATTCCCTTAATGCTTGAGTTGAAGCTCCAATTCTAGAAGATTGTGCCTGAGCCAGAGCTTCCCTTAAAGAATATGGCTGACTAGGGGAGCTTAGCTGAGAGTTGACCCTTTGCCACAAATAGCCATTCTCAGGTGTTCCCTGAGGCTTGCATCAATCAAGCTTTTATATTTAGCACACTTAAAGAAAATATATATCAATTTGCTGTGAAAAGACATGCATTTAGAAAAGCATGAAAAAATCAGATGATATACATACTCCAACTTCTTGGCGTGCGGCTTCCAAAAGATACTGATTAATTGCAGGAGAAAGTCTCTCAGAATACTTTGATGAGAAGGGCTTATCTCCTAATGGACTGCGAGAACTACTGCCCATAAGCATGGTATCATCAGGCTTTCTGTGCTGCTCAATACGACAATCAACAGGATAGTTTAGATCTATTGTAAGCAGGAGAACCACAAGCACGTAAAATTCCAGAAAATATGATATATGAGCATACAAGGTACAATATTCTGAATGTGTGGGCATTCCACAGATGTACATTAAAACTTGGCATAGATATTATAAAAGTATTCTTCCCAACTGATACAATTAATCTATCATAAAAACCAAAGCAAAAAGATATACAGCCTAAACTTTAGATGTCTAAGCAAAAAACAGAGACATTTTATGCAAGGTTTCCCATTTCAATTGCACTCTTGTCTACATAAGCCACAGGATTCCCAACTCCATGATAAGGTATCCCCATTCTCACATTATGGAGATGACCATCAAAAGGAACCCATCCTATGAGTTGATTTGAGAAATCTTATAGCAAAAACTTAAAAGATGCTAGTGTATGCAATCTAAGATTATAATAAAGAAAAGGAGTCGGTATCATATGCAACATTGAAATTTTCCATGAGGATATTATTTACTACAACATGTGCTAAATGAGTTTCCAAAAGTTTTTAGTTAGCTTTTAAGTTACCTTCTGCATTTTCCAAACAATCATCCTTTGAACTCAGGCACTGTGCGGGTGTCAGTGAACCATACAAGTATGGCCATATTCCGAAGAATGAAATGTCTGGAGTGGTCAGATCATTTGGCACACTTGCAGATGACCCTTTGACTTTTGCATGTAGTTGATCTTAAGAAATATTCTTTTGGTTGGTGCTTAGTTAAGCACTTGGGCCATGTTGTTTCAAGGGAAGGAGTTCAAATGAACCCCCAACAAGAATTTAACAGTTCTCCAGTGGTTGGTCGGTTCCGAATACAATTAAGGGGATCCGGGGATTTTTGGGTCTACCATGATTATTGGCAGTTCATTAAGAACTATGGGAAAATAGCACAAGTGCCAGGCCAGCCAGATAGTTGAGTTGGAGTGTCAATGCTCAACAAACATTCTACAAGAGCGCATTTTGGTGCCTTCCAGGCTTCCACACCTAATGCCACCTTGCAGCTAATTTTCAATGGTCGGGCATGATGCATCAGGTGACAATTTGTGGCATAATGCTTAATTTGCGGCAGATATAGATGACGCCCACTGCCTGGCAGATCTTTTAACCCCACCTATTTCTTCGCAATTTGGGAGGATATCAACATGGACTTTATTACTGGACCGCCCTAGTCAGAATCTATTGTATGTTAGTTGTTGATTGTTTCTCGAAGTATGTACACATTGTCTTAAACAATTGTTCAAGGCTCGATAGGTGGCAGCACGTTTGCCTGAGAGCTGGTGCAATTACATAGAGTTCTACAGTCAATTATGCTTGCGGTGGTGGCCGTGTTTGCCTGAATTTACTTAATTATGCTTAGATCACTAAGGCAGGACGAGATTTTTCGAATCCAGAAAAATGATATCAGAGGCCAAAGGGACCTTTGTGGAGCTGAGAGAGAGAGGTCAATGGTGGGGTTGTTGGACCAAAGATCCCTCATTGGGAACTCAATCGAGCGGAAGATAGACTATTCAAACATTATGAGCTAGGTTGCTTATCCACCATGAGCACAAGGCTTGATAGAGACAAGAAGACTGCCCACGCTCACGGCCAATCCAAAAAAAAAATAAAAAAAATCCTACTGACTAGATAACTTCATCTACTTAAATTCTAGCTAACCCTACTTCCTAATCTGATGAATAAATAATACTATTGGATAACTGAGGATCCCCAGCTCCCTCCTTCAATATATCTTCCCCTATTGGTGATAAACATGAATATGTGGGCGCTATCAAGGCATTTTTGAATGGAGTAGTATTGGTAGAGGAAATAATTATTTCCTTCTGTGCATACACCCAACAAAGGAAAACTTATTAGGTAGATTGAATAATTGATGATTACCTTCAGCTGGGGGATGATTAGGGGGCTGGGGCTAGATTAGGCAATAAGATCAGTTCAAATATGAGTTGTTCCAATAAGATTAGGAAGGGAGAATTATCTTTGTGATCGGCCTATAACTGGGCAAGCTCCATTAGCCTGAAGGAAATTCTACTCCTGGTTTCTGCTCTTGTTCAGTTTATTTTCAAGAAAAGTATCACTCATTTCCTTCTGTTCAATCTCCTAGCACTTTACTCCATCATCAAGAAACGTAATTAGAAAAGAAAAGGAAAACATATAATTATATTACCTCAAAATGAATTAGACATTCCTCCAAAAGTTTGAAAAATAATCTGGTGCGAGCAATGCTTTGCTGCCAAGCTTTGATAAGAGAGGCATCATCCAAATTGCGTATGATTTGCAAAATAGCAATCACCACCTCACGCTTTTCACTTGAACTCAAATTGTAGAAGACAGGCATTTCATCTAGTATCTACAAAAATACAACAAATAACTCAGCAACTGACAGAACAAACAGGTAGCTAATGAGGCAGCATTACAGACAAGCACACCACTCAACATTACAAATTATTGTATTATTAAAATGAAAACAATCAAGTATCTAGCAAATGACTCATCATGACATAAGCCATTACTAATACGAGCTGTGTACATGATTGACCTCATGTCCTCATCCATGCTATTCAAACATAATTGCTTGAATTGCCATTGTACTTCCACTTTCTTTCAAGAAAAAAATTATATTTCATATGAGCATAAGAAATAAAATTAAAGAACAAGCTTAATGTCAAGTTCGCCTGTTCTTAGGCTTAATTGTGTTTTACATCACAATTTTTACTGAAATTGTAACTCTAACATAACATTTCCAAAATTGCAAACAAAAGGACAAACTTTTAATCTTTGCAATTTGAATCACCTAGCAACATTCCAATGAAAATCCCATCGAAGAGCAATATCCTTTCTACATTTTAAACGCATGCAGCCCTCATACAAGTATACAACATTGGTAGATTATTTATCAATAATATAAACAAAAACATTGTTTATGGGCGCTTTATGTGCTTGCTAGAATGGAAAAGATATCGCACTTCAGCATAATTTTCATGAGAATGTTGCCATTGTATTTGAATTGAAAAAAAAAAAAAAAAGTTCAATCGTTAGTTTGCAATTTTTGGAATATTGTATTAAATTTGATATTTCAGTAAAAGGGTTGTGACTGAAAATGCAATTAAGCCTTTCTTTTTTTAACGAAATGTGTCCAAGTAAAGTCTCTTGCCATGGAAAATTTAAGGCAATGTGAAGGTTGAAGAAATATACAACTACAAGAGAAAAAAAGAATTCAGAAGTATATGGAATCATCAGACAGCCTGCAATAGTCAAATATGGAATATGCACTGCATGTCAGGCAAGGTTGTACTTTCTTTATCATATGCCATAATTTCCAAAAGTGTGTTGGACAGAAGACCCTTCACATTCTAAAAATTAGGTTGGCATTAGATAATCGCCAATAAATATCAGCCTCATCATCATCTCCATGCGCACAAATATATTCCAGATGGACCAGAGCGGTCTTTTAACAGTGTTCTTCTCATTGTAATGGCAAAACATTAACTCTCATATGGGAAAATGAAGAAAAAGGAATGATACTATAGCAAACAGCTCCAAGATATCAGCAGAAAGTCTAAAAACGGAGCACTATTTTGAAAACCACAAATTACCCAAACATACTTATCATAGATTCATCATACCATGCAGCATGCGTTTACTCAAATGCCCAACTTTGAGAACTAAATCTTTAACATAAAAAGATCAACAATGCACATTTGTTAATGACTTCCATGTTGAATGTGGATGAAAGGAAATGCATTAAACACCTGGCCAACAAGGGGGAAGTACAGCTGAGCTATATAAAGTTTATCTTCCAGCTTTTGGTAGCGCACATCAAACTCATGTTTGCACAATAGAACCACCAAAATTCTCGCAGCCTATGAGCATTCAAATGAAGACGTCATAAGGATTTATAAAACTGCTCAAAGAAACAGGGAGTAACACGATAGATCAATCAGTGATCAGAAGGTAGAAAATACATATTGGAGTACTAATCTTCTATGCATCTAGCCATTGCATCATACTGCACTCACCTTTGCCCGCATAGATAAATCTTCATGGTCCCAAGTAAGAAAGATCTCTTGTATAAGAATAGATGATATGTAATTTCTGTGATTAAAAAGCACCATTTTAGACAAGTATGAACATCAGAAAAAAAGGAAATCATGTTTGAACTACAAGACCAATTTGCAAAAATAAATTAATATCATTTTTCCCTAAGACAAAAAAAAAAATTAAGAAAACAAAAAAGGTCTTTAGTTACACATGAAGGAAAAAAATTGAACCAAAAAATTTACACCTAATAGTTAATGGAAAACGAGAAATGGACATCCAAGGAACTCGGAAGAAATGTGGATTACAAAACCTAACACTAAAGCAAATATGAAATAGTCTAGCTGACCATGTAAATCGAGCCCCATCGATATGCAGACCTGTAGTCACTGGTCCATCTAAATGGTATGGCATGGACCCTGAACACTCACACATACTACTTAGAAGCCCCATAAATAATTCAAGTTGGTTTAGAGTAACTAGAAGAAACCTAAAACACTTTAAAACTGAAGAAGGAAAGAAAGGAAGGGACAGAGTTGGCTTAAAAATTAAAACGGGAGTGTTATTTTTTAAGAGCAACAAGAAGCTACATTCCAACCAGAAAATACTTTGGGTTTGTTTACTTTGAGGATATACAATTTGGTGGATAGATAATTTAGTGGATTTATGATAGACCGGATTTATAGGTCTATGTCCGTGGGCAGAAGCACAATTTAATTAAGTTGTTATTTCCTAGTTAAATTAATTAAGTTAATTATTTCACTATTTATGTTAGTGGGTTGCGGGCCTTGCATGGGCCGCAAAGTATTTAAGTTTAATTTTCGCGGGGTTAGGGCACGCTTAGAAAAGTATCAGATTATTTTGCCAGATGAAAGTATGAGAAACCTTAGGGTTTGGATTTCTGTTAGGGTTTGAAGTTAATATTCCAGTTCTTATTCAATCTAAAGTTATCTCTATCAAATTCATCCGTTACTTGCCGGATTCCCTCACGACTACTCGGGAGATGCGTATGGAAGCTGTTGAGACTGACCTGCAAACCTTAGGGTTTGGATTTCTGTTAGGGTTCTTATTACAGTTCAGTTTTATTGAAGTTAATATTCCAGTTTTTATTCAATCTAAAGTTATCTCAATCAATTTAAGGATGGATATGATAAAATTAATTAATACATCCTATGTTTACTTTGATGCATTAAGGAGGAAGCGATGGATAAATCATATCATACCTCTTTAAGTGGATACTTATTATCCCTTCAATCACTCCAAGCCAAATTTATCAAGGGCCTTGAGTTATCCACCATTTTAATATCAAGCTAAGTAAACATTGGATATAATTGGATAACCTTTTTTCTTACATAAGAAACGGAGTATTATTAAAGAGTAAGGAAGTAGACGGATATAAAGGGATGAGAATTCCCCAAAAGGATACCACTCTAACTACAAATACAAGACCAATCTCTAATTAAATCATTCACAGAGAAAACCTTGAACTCTTTGTGAGTCAAAGCCCACCCGGCAACTCTAAGGCCTTTATATACAGAAAATATCTAATGTAGTCGAAAGAAGCCAGATACCCAAAAAGATCCAAAACTGTAACGTTGTGTCTTTTGGCCAATGCTTCTAAAATTGCCAATTAAATTTTAAAATAGCAACCATTTTGCCAACTAGGTGCAATTTTAGTCAACCTATCAAGTGGGTTAAAGTGAGCTGATGTGTGCAATTTGTCATCTTGCCTACTCCTTCACCAACTAAAATGTGCCAGAGAAGAATCTGGTCAGAAACATGTAGCCAGCAGTTTAAGAAGTGGACAGGATGGCCTATTCAGTTGGTCCAGTTTGATTCGCTCAAAAGAACAGAATTTCTGTGTTCAATCAGCCTATTTAAGCCGGTTTGACAAACCTTTTATATTTATTCATACTTTTTATTTCTAATTGTTCCAAACCTTTTAAGAAGTATAACGCCTGTCGACTAATTATCATTTTGTCTCACAATATACTCCCTACGTCCCATAATTGTAGTCTCTGATTCTTTTTTTGGCCGTCCCAAAATTATAGTCCACTTTCTTTATTTGATATGCATCAAATTTCCATTTTCCTTGGTATACCCTTATTTAATATTCTTTGAAATTAACAATCATTTTATTTGAATCAATAAGTAAGGTTATAATAGGAAATTCTTTTATTTAATTTTAGGTTTCCAAATATATTAAATATATTTTCTTAATATGTGTAAAAATTGGAGGGGGTTACAATTATGGGACGGAGCACAGAGGGAGTAAATTGTAATTTAATAAATAACAACTAATCCATAATATTATTATTGTATATAATAAAATACAGTTAAGTTTAATTAGCTTGGTTGGCAAGTCATATAAACCAAATTGGTCGAACCGCTAATTGGTAGCAAAACGAGTTTGATCACTGATCCAATCACGAGAATGTTGAATCAAGGAGCAACAACTCCAACCATAGCCAGTCATTATTATACAACGAACTTAAATATTTTAGATGCTAAAGTTCAAGTTCCTAGACATTTAAAGAAGTTCTCCAAAAAGATTTGAGAAGCTTCCTCACACCCCACCACTGCAGAGACCTTCCTCCCTTAGGTGTGTACCTTTATTATACTAGCAATCATTGTGACAGAATAAGGATAATTTAACACTTAAAAGTAGCTATAAAGCAGAGCACCATAAGGTTACCTGTCAGAAGGGTCTCTCCCTGGCATTTCCACAAAAAGATCGTGATCACATAAAATCTGCAGAAATGTAAGCTTGCAATCATGCAGCACTGATTGACATACCCCAGAGAACTTATCAAGGTACAAAGACACCTACAAATCAACAGTAATAGATTAAGTGATAATCAAGCCTAATCATGAGCTGTAGAAAACAACCAAATGTGAAAAGACAAGATCAAATTTTAAACCAGACAGACCAAGAAAAATGTACAAATAATAAAGTGAAAAATAAAAGTTCAAAGCAATCAGTTATTACCAGTGCAGCATAATGACTTCAATGACACATGATAACCTAAATTTGCTATGTTAAACCACCACGTACTCGCATGCCTTGATCTCAATTTTTTAGTGATGTCTATTTCTTCTAAAGCATGCTCTAGTTGCACTTTTTAACAAATTAGGGAAACCATATATAATCCATTAGGAAATAGACATCAATAATAAATTGTTGTAACATAGTTTTTGCATTATAAGTTTTTAACTGGACTTTCTCGACTTTAAACTTATTTGGAGTATTTGCTCAACTTGAATAGAGCATGTTGCACAACATAAACAATGGAGTTATGCATGGAATATAGAGTATTCCTCCAGGAACTCCAGGGAAGTAGTAAGCATACCAGTTCAAAAACTTGGCGAGGCTCTATAGTAGATAGTAGATCATAACAAAAGAAAGCCAAACTACTGTTTAGATATTTTGCCAACCCAAGACCCTTTTTGCACCGCTCATGAACTTCTGTTAATAGGCAGTCGTACAATTGCATGATACATCTAAAGACACCTTCTTTCAACTGCATTGGAGGAACATCTTCTCCTGCAACAAACAAATAAGGATGAATTGGCTTTCAGGTAATATAATATATACTTTATAACTCAATTGAAATGCATAAACAAACAAATTCAACCACAGAAAAGTTTAAAAGACTTCTGTAGTTTGATCATAGGAATAGCTCATTGAGAAACAGATGACTGAATAGTTAGACAAGATCACATCAGCAATGGAAGATACAAGGCTTTTTGACAAGAAATTACCTGAAGGGAGATTGTGGTAGAACAATCGAGTCTGCTCCAATGCCATGGATTTGACAATGAGTTCAAGAAAAAACCATGCCATAGCCAACACATCATCATAAACTGGCCCAACACGGTAACCTTTGGCCTAAATTTCAAAGAAAGTGCAACAAGAATCAGTCTCAAGTAAAAAAGATAAAGATTGGATTGAGCTCAGAAGCCTTTTATGAGCACTTCAAAAGTGTTTGGTAATTTTTCCCTTCATTTTCTTTTTGAGAAAAATAGGTCATAAATTTAATAGTAAAGAGATCTCATTTTTTGGGTTTTTGAATAATTGAATTAAGATCATTTGACAGACATAATTCTGAAAGAAAACACCAAAAGAGTCTGAGCCTTAATATTACCTTGCTACGGGCTAAACTTCCCCAAACTGTAGATAAACCTGGGTAAACTGGTGGTTGACGGCCCCCAAAATCATCAAAAGCAAAGTCAACATAGTTCACAAGAAAAAGATTTCTTTCACCATCATCAACTGATTCTTGCTGCACCCTGTGGAACACAACACTATATTAGGGGGTCGCTTGCAAATGTTTTTTTTTTTTCTGCTTAGAAGTTAAAAAAAAAATGGTGACAAAAGCAGCAATGGGGCATTTGCTATAGTGGAATTTGGTTTCATGTAATATGAAAATAGTCATAATCACAAAGTAGGAGGTTGGGTGCATCCACCAGATACACAATATGTTTTCAAATAATACAACTCCATTAGACATTTCTGATCTGTCAATTTGTAT
Source organism: Perilla frutescens (assembly GCA_026008535.1). NCBI lineage: Eukaryota > Viridiplantae > Streptophyta > Magnoliopsida > Lamiales > Lamiaceae > Perilla > Perilla frutescens. Next base: position 42,000,353 of record BRKX01000010.1, on the reverse strand, counting down.
TACCATTTTTGCCCTTCACTCGATCTTTTCACAAAGTAAAAAGTCTAAGCACTATGACCTACTCCAGGAATGTGTTCTTCGAACAACCCATATCAACATCTGGTGTTCTTCAACTCATACTAGGTAAAATCGGCTCTGAAGTAGATATATCAAATCTAAAAAATAAAAAGTAAGAAAAAGACAGAAACAAGCAATAGCTGAGTACACTGAGGTGAATCCAAATTCATGAGAAAAACATCAGAAAGAGACACGAGAAAAATAAGAACTTTAGGAAATTAAAAATGCATTGGGTGTCTTGGAAGAACCAAGAGAAAAAAGGTCACAAATAGATTCACAGGTGGTGGCTAGACTATGGGTTTAAAATTGGGGAGCAATTACAACACCATAGTAATGGACTATGAAAACAGAAAGATTAATGGATGAGGCAGAGGAGGAATGATCAAGAGAAGGCTTAAGGTAGAGAGAGAGCGAGAGGAACAGAGCTGAAACAAAAAGTTCAGCTACATGTGCAGTGTGTATTCTACTGCGTGAAGACATGTCTTTCTTCATGCTTGTTTCTGAGGGAAAAAATCATTGACAAAGATTTTTACTTCATCAGATTTTCTACCAAAAATTAAAATTCCTCCTTTCCACTTTGCACTTCTTATTTCAAAACTTTTAACATTAAGCTAGTTGTTCCACAATTAAAAATTGGAAAAGGTGCAAATAGCCCCTCGACTATTACGTGGGGAACTTATTGTCCCCTCTCTATCTATTTGGCTCAAATAGTCCCCTCTATGTTAAAAATTTGACCATGTAGACCCTTCCTTGGACGGAAAGGTTAACAGTATTAGCAAACACACAGTATCACACCTTATTCCACACACACTTGGATCTTTTCACACACTCACTTTTTAGAGAAACTAAAACACTTTCTTAAACACACTTTGAGACTGGATCATCAAGAGCTCTCAAAAACTTCAGACATCTTGAACAGCAAACTCCATGTCAATACACAGAGGTGACATGTGGCTTCATGTGAGTTCTGCCACACTTCTTACCACCTATAAAACCAGACAGCAAAATGCAACCTTAACTCACTCTTAATGACTTGTTTGAAATTGCATTTGCCTTAATTCACTTGGCTCCTACTTCAATTCCTTTTTTAAGTCATCATGGCGCAGGTACTGTATATCATTCAAATTTGTTGAAAGTTGTAGTTTCAAATTTCTGTATGATATTTGAGATTTGATTTTGATGTGGGAATGAATATATGTTGATGAAGTTTCATTTCTCTTTTGGTATGGAATAGAGGGTGTTCACTTTTGGCAAGAGAAGAAGTGAGGGAAATAATAGCATGCATGAAATCCTTGGTAAGTCAGTAATTATGTGTAAGATGAATAATTTCTTGTGTTATGATGATCATATATCAAATATAAATTTCAAAAAAAATAAAAATATATGGTAGTTATGTTTATTGTATGATCAGCCTCCAGATTGTTATCCAGGATCATAATAAACTATTGAGCATGAATTTTATACTATTCAGTACAATTTTTGCAAGTGAATCTACAGTACACTAATGTTTTAGTTCTTGGTTAGATCAACATCATAGCGCGTGGAATTAGATAGATAATTGAATTACATGTTGATGAAATCATATACGAATTCTGTGTTGCATCAGTTGGGAGGAAAGGGTGAAAACCTTGCTGAGATGATTAGGTCAACACTCATAGCGCGTGGAATTAGATAGATAATTGAATTACATGTTTGATGAAATCATATACGAATTCTGTGTTGCATCAGTTGGGAGGAAAGGGTGAAAACCTTGCTGAGATGATTAGGTCAACACTCAAAGTGTGTTTAATAAAGTGTGTTAGCGTGTGAAAAGATCTAAATCTATGTGGAAAAAGCTATCTTAGTGTGTGTTTGCAAAAACCACTAAGAAAGGGTCGACATACTCCAATTTTTAACGTAGATGTGGCTATTTAAGAGGGGGAAATAAGCTCCCCATTTAATAGTCTAGGGGGGGTTATTTGCACCTTTTCCCTTAATAAATTTAAACACTTCTAGAAGCATAACCTTTGGCAGACACCCCCTAACTAAAAGTTGATATTGGATGACGACTGATGCAAGACCACTAGACCACTTTATCTGCTTACCATCTAGCTGCATGTAGGCTGGTGATAACTGATAAAAAGTTAAAGACACCAAAATTTTAATGCAAAAACATCATTTCGAATATATAAGTAAAACTATACCGTGTCAATATATTAACCATAGCTCTGAAGGCAGCAACCTGAATGTTGGAAAAAAAAAATCAGCGTATAAATAATATGTGAATACAAATGTGAAACGCATCAGGAAAATAAGTAGTAAGTACAACAATATTTAATCAGGTAGACAGAAGGTGGTGGGTTAGAAGAAATCTAGTCCCTGTTCCAATTAATTCACCTGCAAAGTCTCTCCACCATTGCCGATGAGGTGTAGAAGCATGTTTAAGATTGGCTGAAGAAACTGAAGTAAAGCTGTTGAATCAACATTCTTCAAACTGTTGATTGCCTGCAAGAAACATCAGAAGAATTCAAGTCTTACAGTAGCATAGAGCATATCAAGCATATCCACGTACCCTTATTTGTATAGCAACCGACAATCATGCAAAAATGAATAAGAATGTGAATAGAAGTCATTTCTCATCATTTTAGGCATTAATCAATGTTCTCCACAAAAATAATTGTGTTCACCAAAAGAATATCTACAATGCTTTTTGTCAAAGATATATATTTGAACTGACTCAAGGTCATATCAACTGGAGAAGCAAAGATACTTTTAGTTTGGAACAAAAGGTGCTTAAGCTGAAAAAATTTACTTTAGATAAAGACATTTGCCATGGAATTAAAATCCATCACTAAAAATGGAAAGGTATAATAGAATAAATGAATCTCAATGCTGGGGCTAAATGTATGTTCTTTCCCATTTCTCAAGGGAAAATTAGTATAAGAGAGTATCAAGAATATACCTCAAGAAGCTCAGATCCCCAAGGTGGACTTGTTCGAAGAATGTGCCGATCATACTCAAGAAAGAAATCTCTAATACGTTCACTTATTGGGTACAATGATGAACATAAACGTAGACGGAGTCTAAATACATTTTTTCCATCCTCCAAGTAATCAACCTTCTCCTGCAAAAGAGTTAAAAGAGACGGTGAGAAATTGAGATAGAGTATATTGAAACGAAAGTAAAATTATGTTTTTTAAGAAAAAAAGGGCACAAAAGCCCATAATATATCCACTTTTTTATAAGAAACAACGAGTTTGTTAATGCCAGAAAAGCAACAGTACATTAGGGGAGAAGACATCCACCTGATCATACAATAAACCCTGTAGTTTACAACATCGAACTCCAGTCTCCAATACTATCATTTACAAAAGAAAAAAAAAATTCTTACGCTCCTGTGTTTTTTTATCAATATTGCTACTTTGATCTTCAACCTTTCCCAGACACCATCCAAACATTTGTCAACGTCTTCAAAAATTCCTCAATATCATTCTCTTATTCACTCAATGAAATCATGTCCACTAGACAAGCATGGTAACTAATATAACACCGAGGACATCTAAATACAAGTCAATTTCTTCACTACAGACTATAATTAAGAAGTACTTCTGGATATCTAATATCTTTGCACCAAATTCACCAAATTTCTTCACTACAGACTATCTATTATTCCCTTGTGAAATAAACAATCGGTTATTGCCCTATTTCTCTTTCAAAGTACTTTCATTCCTTTTACCTCTATCAATTTTTTCCAGACGTGGGTGCCATTGATCAAACTCGGCGCGTAAACTCTCCAATCCTTTCTCTACCGTCTCTACCCGTGCTTCCATACGAGTTGACATCCGGCAGGTCGGACCAAATTGATAGAGGTAAAAGGAATGAAAGTACTTTGAAAGAGAAATAGGGCAATAACCGATTGTTTATTTCACAAGTGAATAATGTTCCTCAGGAATAATCCTGCCCAAGCGACAACGCCGAGTTCCCAACAAAACCCTCGATAAAGACTCTCAATAACAAAAGAGACTATTTATTTGAGAAGCCCATAGAAGCCCTCAACTTAAAGACATAATTAAATAATAAAGTAACGGTAATGTAACTGAAACAACTCCGGCCTTCTCAGCTAAAGCCAAACTTCTCATCTTCTCATGAAACTACTCGTGCGACTTCTGCCTTCCTTGGCGTGAATAAACGCGATCCGTAACATTCTCCCAAAAGAAATCTTGACTACCATGGTGTTGGGAGTATTTTATTGCAAGTGTACTCAACTTTTCCGCCCCTATGAATCTGAACTTGCATCACTATTAGTCGCATAAGGATGAGTTGTTCAAACAAGCTTTGATGGCATAAGGAGAAGAACAAGTATTATAGAATTGCTTGTGTTTCACAGTCAGAGCCTAGGCACCAGCTCACCAGGGAAGGACAAAATTGACACTGCCTAAGTGATATACTCGAGGTACTCCAAACTCAAGGCCCTCATGAAGCAATCAAATGAATCTTGTTCCTTATATGACCCAACTTCAAGCATATAAGGCTGTGACCCTAATTATTTTATCACCCTCCCTAAGCGAGAGGGTAGAGAAAAGGCAAAATGGGTCAAACATCGAAGAATATTGTAATGAGAAAAAATCAACAAAGTTTGATAGGACGGTTACTTCAACTAATGAAATAAGTGTCAGTACTGAATCATCCTCAACATGTTAATATATTTTTTCAATTTTCTTTATTCTATCACTGATATGAACCATGTATGGATTTTTTTTGCTTTTAATAAGTGGGGCAATGTTGTAGCCTGCTCATAGTTCTTTGAATATTTTTATCAATAATTTTTCCCTCGAAGTATGCAATATTGTTGGCATTATTTGATTAACAAGTAATGTTTAATCATAACGACGTGGAAAGCAATTTACTTCCCTTCGCTTCATGTATTGATACCATAAAATGAATGCATGATTGAAATATACTTGATAGTGTGCCTAGTCATCGAGATGAGCTCAATGGACAATGAATTGTTAATAGTTGTAATTCACAATGGAATAGAGTAAGTCAGCAATTGACAGAACTTCAAACCTTGCAAGAGGCGAAAATTATCTGCCATTCACTTCAATTATTCACCATTCACCAGCCAATTATCCAACATCAACAACCTCACCCCTCAATGGTCCATACCTTCAATCGTTTCTATATATTTTTTCATAGTTAAGTAGCATGTGATTTCAACAAAATGGCACTAAAGATTTATATGTCCAACAAATCAAAAGGGTAACCATTTATCTGACTTGCACCATTAATCTTACTGGCACTGCCAAGAAAATCCACTTCCGACACAAGTAAAAAGTTTCTCAAAGGTTTCCAGAGATAAATAAAATCAGAACACTCAGCAAAGATAATCAGATTCAAGTTTGATGTCATCATACCCTGCTGCTATCTTGTAGATAGTGTGGAACCAACTCTCGCATAACGGGCAATGAAATCTCAGATTTCGACCTGCAGTAGACATGGTATATGATGTGATCTGTGCCATATACACATAACCTTATTTAATAATTGTTGAAAAAAAACAATAAAAAATAACAAGCTCACATCTGCATAACTCATACGGTTAACTCAAATTCCATAATACAAGGGATTGGATGGGTACACAGTGTCAAATTACTAAGAACATACAAGCATGTCTGGAACAGGAAAAAATGTGCCTGCAATTCCAGTTGGTTTTACATTTCTATCATGTACCAGAAATGAGATGGGACAGCATAATCTAAAGGCAACAGGAAAATTACTAAATAAAATGCTAGACAGTCAACATATTAATCAATATTTCTCATTGTTCTCCAGTTGAACTGCACTGTGAAACATGATTAGTGAGTCCCTGTATGAAACATTTCAAAATACAGGATTAACAATACCATGTAAAGAAAAAAGTTCAACGCTGCTTGCCTGCTTCATATATGTAAAAAGTTCAACTCCTGCTATATTAGTGCAAAAAACTTCAAAACATAACATGATCACAAAGATCTTAAAAATAGCTGAGTTATAATTTCAACTTGCATAATTCACGATGACTAAATATTTGGGGTTTATATCAGATGTATTGACAAATAACTTTGAAGAACTTCCATTCTATAGCAAACTTCTTAAATCAATTATATAGGGCCACTCTTCTTGTTAGATCTAAGAACTATATAGTACACAAAGCATCATAGTTTCTCTAGGAACAATAATTCCTGCATTTTTTTAAAATATTTCATCTAGGAACATTCAGGCTTTCAATGTACTTCTCTAATTTGTATAATTCTACACCACTTATTTACGTGAACTGGATGGGCATTGAGCATTTAGAAATTGATAATTGTTATATAACTTTTCATCAATACACTAAATACATATTTTTTCATAACTATTAAGAAATTGAATGACCGTGTTAGTCACACGTGTCAATTATTAATTAATGCCCAAAGGCAAATTTTCCAGGTACTTTAATCCATATAATAGTTACAAATGTGGATATGAGCATAAGTAGCAGGCATCTCAAAGACAAAATATGATAACATAAAATTAAAAAGGAGTGTGCAGTATGAGACATGCACCGATTTTATGCCCCCAAAAATGGCAGACTAGTCATAGTAATTTCTCGTTCTGTTCAAGTTACCAAATAAACTAGCAATATCACAAAATTTACGAAATAAAGTAAATAATAAACAATATGCAAGTATTCTGCATATTATAAAAAAGTATGTAATTCTAAATCTAAATTGTTAATTTTTGCCACACAATCATGACCACTACATCTCACTGCTTATCGAAATAGCTGTACTTCTGCAGACTGAATATTGTTTGTTTCTGGTCAGATTGTTTTAGTTAGTACTTGCTACATTAGCATGTATGACATAAGCTAGTCATAGAAAGTAAAGTAGCCTTTTTATAAATGCCAAGGAACGAGATTATCTTTAATGCATAGAAATAAGAAATGGAGAATGGCCAAGAGCATACTGTGCATAAGCAGATAAAGGGAGCGAAGCATATCCTACAACCACCTGCAGCAATGAAAATTGGTTTTTGAATGAGAATGCGTGATAATGGAAGTACTTGCACAGAAAATACTATTCCATAGGACAAATTGAAGCAAATAGACAAGATACTAAAGAGTTGGCTAGGCTGTTGTTTACTCCAAAAGTAACGAGAATAGGGAATACTAGGTATGGTTTCTCAAGTGTATGATGGCACTTACTGGCTTGGGAGCTTCAATTTTTGTTTGAAGGTCAACATGAAAGAAAGTGAACAAAAGATGGTGCGTTGGGGTCCATATAGCAGGCAACGAAAGTTTAATTTCATCATGATAGCAGGCAACCCTAGCTCCAACAGCAACTTGAGTCTCAGCCCATTTCTGAAGTGCAGAACCTGGTTCCCTTGGATGCATAGCCTGATAATAAAACCTTATAATCAGATCTGGTCCAACAATTAAAACTGGTCAGCAGCATGTAATATAAATCTACCTCTAATGGGGGTTTGCGTAAATCAGCATCATCCTTTCTTAGTTCAACTCGAATAAACAAATTTCTTTTTCTACTCATGCTGACACTAGAAGGATACACATAAAGGCAATGAAAAAGCTGTAAGAAGGGCTCATTCCTCGAAGTTATCCGAAAGTCAAAAGCCTGAAACTGCAAAAGAGTAAGAGATAAATAATAACAAATGAATGGCTTGACCTGAATGTGGCCAAGATTTTAACTCAAGCATATATATGACATGCAAATCCATTAACACACTGATACTTACATCATTAGAGCCACTATCTCCCAAACCATGAGATATTGATCCATTTCGATCCAGTTCGATCCCATCAGAAGAATGCACATCCAAATCTGCATTCTGCCGTCCATCAATTCTGTAACTAGGACATTTTGTGAAAGTTGTGTCGGATGCATTCGGGTGACCCGCCAAATCACCGTTTATGCTTCTGTTTTCAAAAGATTTCTCATCAACAAGGCCACATTGGAGTTTTTCAATCTCCAATTTTAAGATACCCTTCACTGGTTTGTGAATCTTTCGCTTAGGATCCTAATAGTAAGAGAAATAAGACATGAGAGAAAAAAAAAATTACAACAACTTATGGTCAACTGTAAAATTAATGGATGTAATAACAACAAGAAAGGAAAGCATTAAATTAGAGAGTGCCATTTATTTAAAACTTAGGCCTCGTTTGAATGAATCAGGGAAGGTTGAAACAAGAAGGCTGATCGAAACTCTCTTTACATAGGGAGATATATTATATTTTCTTTCAATTTATATGGTATGACCCAAGTAGAAAATGAGAATGGAAGATTGGTTATTGAAGTTTTAGCAATTAAGAAGTTTCTCTTTGCTTTTGCGACAGATAATCATTAACAAAAGCATCAGGTTTTTAAAAAAAATAAAAAAATCAAAATGATTTCAATCTACTCCCTAAGAAATATTTTAAGTAGTATGAGAAAAATAAGAAAAAGATTAAATTGTTTCGGAGGACAACTTCAACTAAAGGTCTCAATATGTTAAAGCTCACTGGATTAGTAGCACTGGTGGCAGTATCACTTGCTTGCTTCTTTTTTTATTATCAGATGAGATCATTTAGAAGAAGTAAGCACACACACACACACACATACACCTTTTTATACATTTGGGCCTTATATTAAGACTACCACACCCAGGTTTGAATCAGAGAAAAGGCGGGCTTTTGGTTGAAAAATATTGCTGGTGCAATATTTTAAGATTTTTGTTCTTTTTTCCCCGGGTGATATAGCAACACGAAACTTAGAGATTGATATATTTGCGTATACAAGTCAAAGAAAATGAGATGAGACCTACACCTACCAGGAGTGATTCCTCAGTATAGCCTTCTTTAACTTTGCTCAGATTTGACACTTCAACTACAACAGAGTTTCCACTAGAATAGCCAAGCTTTCCATCTAATGTGATCTTCGCTACTGGTTCAGCAGCTCCATCTTGAGAAGTTGAGCCTGAAATGCTAGTAATGAGTGGACTGCTGGGGGAAGCAGACCCACCAGAAGCAGAAGTAACACCACCATCGAAAAGTGGTATGATTGCCCAAGCAAAGGACTCTCTGTAAGGCATGATTCGGGACCAGACTTGCAGTTTTTGTTTCTCCCTCTCAGTAAGATGAACCTAATTATTTCAATGACAAACAAAAAGCAAAGTGCAAAAGTGAATCTAATAGGCACAGTACATGGACTAATGTTATAATGGCAAAGACAAAGTTTCCGCACTAATTATATAACAATTCTATTTCAACACAGAGCAAACATGGGAAGCTCAAAAAATACTATTATCTTTATGTAATCAAATGTACCATTTCATCTAGCTTTCATGCCAATCAAATATAAAAAGATACATCAAGGCTCAAAACAAGTTTTAAGGTGCCCCCCCCCCCCCACTTCCCAAGCCAAGCAGTATTTGTTTTGTTTTAATAAGAAACAGAAAGATATTTTATTAAAAAAAAGTACAGAGGGACAAATCATCCATTAATTATTAAAAATATTCTAGTAATAAGATATAGCTATGATAAAAGCTTTAAACTCTAAATGATTTGAGTAATAAGATTCAATTTGAGATTACAAATTCTGCGACTTACCGGTTCTTTGCGTGAATAAACTGATGAAGTCACACCACCTTCTTCAGTAGCAGGTTTTTCTAACTGGATAAGCAAACAAACTGATGCCGATGGTACATCTACACGGAAAACCCCGCATGCCTCAACAGAACTACTTGTCTGGATAATACAAATGAAAATTATCAAATCACATCTCATCCAAATTGCAGTCTTTATACCCAATACATTAGAATAAAGAATAAAATGATGAATACTGCATATTTTGACTAAAACATGACCAGAGAAAGAGAGAACAAATTCAGTTCTTATAATTATTCAAATAGGGAGAAAGATGAAGAAAGAGTAAAAGCTCTACAGCTTACATTTTGCATTTCTGCTGGTGACATGCGGAAAATGAAATCCTCCGAGAGTTTTTCCCTTCTCTCCCTATTATATAAACAAATAGTGCCATAAAATGGCTCTACAAGAAAACTTCTTTGTTTCAGCTTTGGAATTAGCTTGCAGCTGAAAGAGCTCCAAGTAACAAAGAAATAGAAGAAGAAACAGGTTACTACAAACTCACCGACAAACCCAGCTTGAAATGACAAGGATAGAACTTTCACTGCAATCCTTAGCCCACTATAAAAGGGAAAAAAAGTACATTACAAGAGAGAAGGAAGAAACAAGGGAAAAGAGAACAAGAGTTGGGTTAAGGGAAGAGACCTGGTGTACTGAACAATGTTAGTGGCAGGGATTCTTTGACCAAATATTGTGGATCTCTCATTATCCCAGTCAAAAACAGGTTCATATGCTGGAAGCGGAGATTCTCCAAAATGCTGCAAGCCATTTGTGATAGTTTAAAATGTATTCAAGCAAATCTAACATAGAGATTTGGAAAAAAAAAAGTCCGTACACAGAGTTTGGAAATCTCTGCATTTGATGAACCATAGAAGTTCGGTCCTGAAAAATTACTTCCTGATGTACTTGCCATTTCTTCTTCAGTTGATACTTGAGTCCTAGTCCGTCTGGCATTCGCCAGCTCCATTTCTGCAGAGCAGTCAGAAAGTACGAAAATTATAGTTGCACAGTTGCAGTAATTGTTTTCAAGACTATTACTCTGAAGGAGGATTTAGTGATTTCATAAATTCAATAAATAGAAACTTCAACTAGTAAAGGAAGGAGGGATTCTGTAACATGGAAAGCCTTGGAACAAACCCTGCAATAAACCTTTTTTTTACTCAAATAAGTAGTGCAAATTAGAAAAATCATAAAGGAGTCCCAACCCACCATCGAGGATGAGACCAAGTATTGAGTAACAGTTTTACTTAATGGATTCATCCAGATAAAGAAATATAGAATAAGTATACTTCTGTATGAACCTGTTTCTATATCAGTATCCGGCCCCTCATATATCTGATTGTGAAATGTGATGGAGCCAATGCTTTCATAGTGGCCATACTTGTACTCGTCTTTAACCCAGTCAGCGCCGTAGCTCTGAACAAGCTCATTTAGATGTGGCCATTGCTCCAAGTTTTCATCAAGCTGGAATGATGATGTACCAATTGTGACCATAAGCAATCAACGATAAGAAGTCCATGCAGTCTATAGAGGCAGTGAAAGCAACTAAAACTATATTGTGCATGTATAGAGAGAGGGCATAAGAAAACAAACTGACCAAGGGGTCCATCTGAAAGCAATTTGAAAAGGACTGGCGTGGAATCCTTCGGAAACGAAGCCCGCTTGCAAAAGCAGTCTCCATGAGAGAAGCAGCAAATGCTGGAAACCCAAAACCAAGAGCAATTAAAGAAATGGTTAACTTAAATGGAGGTAAAATGTAAAAGCAGAAAGAGTGGATTAAAAGAAAGAAAAGCAAACCTAGCCAGAAGATGCAGATCTGTGTTTGTTTGCTTGCAAATGTGTTGTTATAGGTATGTTTGAAATGAAAGACAAAAAAGGGGAGGACGCGGGGGGCCCAATCCCATGAGGGTTTTCGCTGGTGAGGCAATGTGGTAGCAGGTAGAGAGGTTGGGGGTGATGATGATGCGCAGTCGGCCGGTAGGTGGGGGTTTGAGTTCAGCTGCGAGAGAGAGAAGAAGCCCAGTTGAGTTGAGTTGAGTTGAGTTCCCCCACCCCACTCCAACACGAGAAATACAAAAGTAAAAACAAATCAATCAATCAAATATTTTGTTTAACTGCTCCGATTATCTATCTACTCAAATCGGTTTGGAAAAAAACACACCGGGTTTCCATTTCATTTGATTTAGTACGGAAATAGTAAAATTGAAATTTGAATATAATGGTTAAAATGAGAAGGGTAATTACCAATAAAAATCATCATTTTCATCTTAAAAGTCATGTCTAAATTGCAAATTCGTTCAAAAATGATGAATTGTTTGGCTATCAGCTCAAATGAGGATAAAATGATAAAGGTTGGGGCACCAACTTCAACTTCCAAATTCTTTTAATTTGGATATAAAATCTTGTCTTTAATCTACTAAGTTGAAAAATTATAACAACTCAAGAATTACACTTTTTCTTAATACTACCAGAGAATAGGTTGTCTTCTATTTTTTTTAGATAAATTAATATAAGTTTTATAAGTCCAATTGTTATTATTATAGTTGTTCTTAACCAAACAGATTATTTTAACTTGGATTTTCAAAATGGAATATTGACCAATTGGTTCTGATTGATTTTCCCATCAGTGTTTACTATTGTGGTTCGAAAATTTTTAAGTAAATAAAATTGATTAATAAAAGAATCGGAAAAACTTTTACTATATGACTCAAGTTATATAGATGTTACTTCTTAAAAAAACAAAAAAAAAGTTATATGGATGTTAATGAACTCAAAATAACTCTCAATTATGATTGAATATGTTATTGATAGGAATATTGGAATCAATTTTAATTTATATTTTAGTTTTGAGGTGCACTTGCATGCAGCAGCTGTTATTTCCAGCTATTTCAGGCGGGCGCGTGGCCCCACGCGGCGCGTGAGGCCCACGCACACGTCTCAGATTGATACATGTCTTTATCGTACTTGATACTTTTCTTCTTACCACATGGTACTTTTTATTTTACCGAACTCGTGTTTTGCTTTCCTTTGCAAATTCTTGGAATGATGATTGTTTTAGATTAATCTCAACACATACAATATAAAAACTGAAAAAAAATCAGAATTTGAACTAAATAAACTAGTATAAAATAACTAGCAGACCCCTTACTTTTTAATGATACAGATGGTACTTTTTGAATGTTTTGTGATACTTTTTAATATGAAGGTTGGTACTCACTCTGGACACTTTTTTTTTATGGGTTGACCCAGTCAAAGCAGGTTGACCCACATTGACCGGGTCAAAGCGCGGGTTGACCCGCGTTGACCGGGTCAAAAGTGGGTTTGACTGGCCCGTCTCATATAGTGTTATTTGCATCATGATGCATGCAAGTTTTTGCCTTTAGTTTTTAATTATGAGATATTATAAACATGCAATTATTATAAGATTAAAAACAGTTTTTAGTTTGAAATTTAATTTAATATGTTAAATATGTAAATATTAAGCAGTCGCACAGATCATCTAACCTATTGTGTAATTTTTTTTTATTCAATAATCGTGTGATTTTGGATTGAACTAAGTTAGTTTATGCTCGTTAGTAATTTAAAAGTTTTTTTAAAAAGACTAACGATTGATGCACCTCCAACTCCATGATTAGTGGTTAAGAGTGTTTTTATCAGTATCGATATGTTTTGTTTGAAGAATTAATTTTAACATACACTATTTTATCTCGTTTAAACTAGATTCCATTCATTTAATTTTAAAAATAATTTTTAACATACACTATTTTATCTCGTTTAAACTAGTTTCCATTCATTCAATTGTATGTATTCAATATGAGGACCAAATGTCTCTACATATAATAGTACAAGAGATAGGGTTTTAGAGTTAGTAACTTGGTCATCACTCATGTCATATATATCTATTAGATATATTTACAACACTCCCCCTTGAGTGACCAATCTCTAAAATAAATGTTGCCTCGTTAAAACCTTGCTAGAAAAACCCAGTGGAAAAAAATCTAGTCGAAGGAAAACGAGTACAACTGCTCCCCCTGATCTTGAGATCACTGTAGATCTTTGAGTCGGCGCATGCCGATCTTGTGTACCAACTTTCTGAATGTTGATGTTGGTAATGCCTTTGTGAATAAGTCCGCCAAATTGTCACTTAAGCAAATTTGTTGAACGTTGATATCGTCACTCTTTTGGAGATCGTGTGTGTAGAATAACTTGGGAGAAATGTGCTTCGTCTTATCACATTTAATGTATCCTTCCTTGAGTTGCGCGATGCAAGCAGCATTGTCTTCATACAAAACAGTTGGATTGAGCTTTGATGAAGCTAATCCACACGACTCTTGGATGTGACTTGTCATATTTCTCAACCATACACACTCTCGACTTGTTTCACGGATTGCAATGATTTCAGAATGATTTGAGGATGTTGCAGTCAAGGTTTGCTTCACAGATTTCCATGATATAGCAGTTCCACCACATGTGAAAACATAGTCAGTTTGTGACTTGGCTTGATGTAGATCGGATAAAAAGCCTGCATCCGAATACCCTACCAGAGAAGAATCGGAATTTTTCGAATAATATAATCCAAGGTCTATGGTACCCTTTAGATAACGTAGAATGTGCTTAACACCATTCCAATGTCTCAAAGTGGGTGCAGCGCTATATCTTGCGAGAAGATTTACAGAAAAAGCTATATCTGGTCTAGTATAATTAGCCAGATAAGTTAATGCTCGAATTGCACTTAGATATGGTACTTCAGGACCAAGTATTGTTTCACCATCTTCAATAGGTCGGAATGGATCTTTCTCCTTATCAAGAGATCTAACGACCATTGGTGATGCTAATGGATGTGCATTATCCATGTAAAAGCATTTTAACACTTTTCCTGTATATGTGGATTGGTGAATAAACGTTCCTCCTCGGACACATTCAATTTGCAAACCAAGACAAAATTTTGTCTTTCCCAAATCTCTCATCTCAAATCCTTTCTTCAAATATTCAGTAGTTTTATTGAGCTCTTCAGGAGTCCCGATTAAATTCAAATCATCAACATAAACTGCTATAATTGCAAATCCACTTTCGATTTTCTTTATGAAAACACAAAGGCAGATATCATCATTCTTGTATCCTTCTTTCAATAGATATTCACTCAATCTATTATACCACATACGGCCAGACTGTTTCAGCCCATACAACGATTTTTGTAGTTTAATCAAAAACATGCTTTTGGGTTTTGACTTTAATGCTTCAGGCATTTTAAATCCTTCGGGGATTTTCATATATATGTCATTATCTAATGACCCGTATAGATAGGCAATTACTACATCCATAAGGCGCATAGCAAACCTTTGTGACATAGCCAGACTAATCAGAAATCTGAAAGTAATCGCATCCATTATTGGAGAGTATGTTTCCTCATAATCAATTCTTGGTCTTTGAGAGAAACCTTGCGCTACGAGTCTTGCTCTATATCTCGTAACTTCATTTTTCTCATTTCTCTTTCTAACGAATATTCATCTGTATCCAACAGGGGTTTCAGATTCCGGAGTTAGGACTATAGGTCCAAATACTTTCCGGTTATCACAAGAATTTAATTCCCTTTCCATAGCCCTTTTCCACATTGGCCAATCATTTCTCTGTTTACATTCTATAACAGATTTTGGTTCAGGATCCTCATTTAAAATTTGATGAGCTATATGAAAGGCGAATATATAATTTACAATGATATATTCTCTCTCTAGTATCTGATTGGAAGATAAATAATTTATTGAGATCTCATGATTTTCAGATACTTGTAATTCTTCAGGAATTACATCACTTTCATTTGATTGATTAATCATTTTCGTCATTGTTTGGTTTCCATCTTGTCCCTTTCTTTTCCTAGGCCCAGAATCTTTAGAACCAACTGGTCGACCACGTTTTTGACGAATTTTAGACTCATTTGCTGCCAAAGCTATTTGTCCTTCAGGGACACCAATTTTGGCTGGAGTATTTGCAGCATATATGTGAGATTGTCTCACTTTTCTTGTATCTACAAAAGCATCAGAAAGTTGGTTTGCAATCTTTTGCAAATGAATAATCTTTTTAACTTCTTGTTCACATTGATTAGTTCGAGAATCAAAATGTGACAAGCTTTTCTCATTTCAAGATATTTTCTTGTGCTTTTCTGGATGTAGATTTGTTCTACCTAATGTTGGAAATGTCATTTCATCAAAATGATAATCTACAAAATGTGCAGTAAATAAATCACCCGTTAAAGGTTTAATATACCTTATAATTGAAGGTGAATCAAATCCAATATATATCTCAAGCCTTTGTTGGGGACTCATTTTTGTTCGTTATGAGGGTGCAATTGGGACTTGAACCGCACAACCAAAAGTTCGTAAGTGAGAAACATCTGGTTCTCGACCAAAAATAATTTGCATTGGGGAGTATTCATGGTTGGTCGATGGTCTAATACGAACTAATGTTGCCGCATGTAATATGGCATGACCCCAAGCAGTAGTTGGGAGTTTTAACTTCATAATTAACGGTCTAGCAATAAGTTGAAGACGTTTAATAAACGATTCTGCTAAACCATGTTGAGTATGGACATGAGCGACTGAATGTTCAATCTCAATTCTAATAGTCATACAATAGTTTTCAAATGCTTGAGACGTAAACTCACTAGCATTATCAAGACGAATTCTTTTAATTGAATTGTCTGGAAATTGAGCTCGTAATTTTATAATTTGAGCAAGTAGTCTAGCAAATGCTGCATTTCTAGTAAAAAGCAAGCGTACATGTGACCATCTAGAAGAAGCATCAATCAATACCATAAATTATCGAAAAGGGCCACATGGTGGATGTATAGGTCCACAAATATCTCATTGAATTCTCTCTAAGAAAGATGGAGATTCAATGTTAACCTTCGTATATGAAGGTCTAATGACTAACTTGCCTTGCGCACAAGCCTCAGATGGGAATTCATTTGTCATAAGAATCTTTTGATTCTTCATGTTGTGCCCATATGAATTATTGATTATTCGACGCATCATAGTTGCTCCAGGATGTCCAAGCCTATTATGCCAAATCATAAAGCTTTTTGTGTCATTGAACTTCGAGTTCATGACATGGTTTGTCTTAATTGCCTTTATGAATGTGTAATACATCCCAGAATGTAGTGTTAATAATTTTTCTTTTGTTCGCTTATGGCCGGATACAAAAGAATTTATGCAGAGATATTCTTTTCCACCTTCTGATATAGTCTCGATTTGGTATCCATTATAGCGGATATCCTTAAAACTTAATAAGTTTCTTTTGGACTTATTAGAATACAGGGCATTTTCAATATCTAATTTAGTATCATTTGGTAAAATGATACAAGCTCTTCTGGAGCCTTTAATGATGTTTGATGCACCTGATATTGTGTTAACATTATCCTCAGCTAATGTCAACTTAAAAAAATATTTCTTATTTTGGAGAATGGTGTGTGTAGTGGCACTATCAGCAAGACAAATATCACAAGATTCCATTTGAATGTCTAAGACGTTTTTAAAATAAAATCAATTATTATTGAGTAAAAATACGAAAGGAAAATAAGCAATTGTTTTAAACGGAAAAACAACGATGTGAAAGTAAATAAGCAATGTCTTCTTATCAACTAGAAATAAATGATAAAGGACTAAACAATGTCCATATGATCATCTTCAAGCACACCACCACCAATCAACTGATCCGTATTATCTCCTTTTGGGTCATCAAAGAAGTCGGAGACATCTAAGTGAGTAGTATCAATTAGGTCGTCAAAGTCAATGGCATTGGTTTCTTTCTTGTCTTTTCCCTTAATCGAATCTTGATATAGATTTGTAAGATGTTTTTCCGTTCGGCAAGTACGTGACCAATGTTCATTCATGCCACATCTATGACATGCAGCTTCCTTTTTGGATGAATTGTGCTCGTCGGATGTTTTATGCATTTTGTTGCTAGAGGTTGCATTATTTAGTTTACCGCGTCCATGACCGCAACCATATCCACGTCCACGTCCATGCCCACATCCATGTTGGTTCCCACGACCACGTCCATTGTCATGGTTGAAAGTTGCATTGACTTCAGACAATGCAGCGGAACCGGTGGGGCGGAGTTCATGGTTTTTCATGAGCAATTCATTATTTTGCTCGGCAACCAACAAACAAGATATTAGTTCAGAGTACTTTTTAAAACCACGCTCCCTATATTGTTGTTGTAACAGCACATTAGAAGCATGAAAAATGGAGAATGTTTTCTCAAGCATGTCAGCATCAGTTATACTCCCTCCACAAATTTTCAATTTTGAAATAATTCTAAATAATTCAGAATTATAAGCACTCACAGACTTAAAGTCTTGCAGTCTAAGATGCATCCACTCATAACGAACTTTAGGAAGGACGACAGTCTTTTGATGATCAAACCTTTCTTTTAGGTTTGTCCACAACTCACTCAGATTTTTAACGGTCAAATATTCCGTCTTTAGATCATCATGAAGATGATGACGAAGGAAAATCAGCGCCTTAGCGCAATCTTGTTGAGATGCTTTGTTTCCTTCTTTGATTGTCTCTCCTAGACCCCTTGAGATCATGTGAACATCAACATCAAGAGTCCATGACATATAATTCTTGCCTGAGATGTCAAGGGCGATGAACTCAAGTTTGGCTATGTTTGCCATTCGTGCAATTCTGCACAAAGAATCAAGGATATATTATCCACATGTTTAATTTATTTGCTTTTTAGAGCATGTAATATTTTTCAAGAATATTACTTGTGCTACTTTAATAGCATCAATTTATGATCTTGAATGTAATATTCTTCATGAATATTACTTGTGCTACTCAAATAGCATCAATATTTAATTTTTCAAGATTAAATCGAAAAATACCGATTATTATAACAATAAGAAAAACAGACATAATATATTAAAGCCAATAAACATGATGTAAAAAATGTACCTTCTAAGATCGATGAACTTCTAGAATTGAAGGAGAGGGTAGAACAATCGTGCTGATAACGTGTTATAAACTAGAGAGAGACGAGAGAGAATATCAATTGTATGTATTCAATATGAGGACCAAATGCCTCTATATATAATAGTACAAGAGATAGGGTTTTAGAGTTAGTAACTTGGCCATCACTCATATCATATATATCTATTAGATATATTTACAACATATACCTTGTTCTCTGGATATACCATCATCTACACTAATAATTCTTGATAGTGGAAAAGCATTATCAAGATTCATGTTGGGAACTAAAACACATTTTTAAGTATAAAATTAAATTAATATATAAATATGATTACATTAAAAATAAATAATTTTATTATTACAATGTAATAAATGTAGGAAATACTATTATTAGTGATAGACTTTGTTACAGTAATCTTTTTAATATTTTGATGTCAGCCTATTTCGCCTCTTGATAAAAGAAATGGATATTGCAATAAATCATAACATTCATAATAATGTTTTATTATGTGTCTCTTGCCAGAATGAGCATGAACTGTAATGTCTCCCTTCAATTGAATATTGTTTTTATTCCCTTCAACCTATATAGTTGCTACTTGATATGCATTTGGAGAATTGTATAAACCCTAATCTAAGTTCACGTCTTTTGAGATATGAAGTTGAACATTATCCATTGAAGGATATTTTTTAAAATTTTGAAAAAATATTGCATATGGATTTACCTCCATAATTTTTATGAGTTTCTTCATAACTACTTCTAATACATTTGAATTTTTCAATTTATTTATTTTATTCTCAACCTCAGTCCTCGTCTCAAAAAAATATAATTGAAAAAATTAATTCAGGACTTATGTTATTGGGGATCAATCTTGTGGTAAAAAAGAATACGATCCTCATCTTGCATATGCCAATTCTATATCCAATGTTGGACCAAATGAAGTAAATGAAAATATACAATTGTATGAGTGAATAATTCTTCAAAAATCTATAACCACTTGTGGTTCAGAAGTAATTAAACAATTTGTACAATTCATTCCGAACTTCATAAGATGCAAGTAGAATTTTTCATTATCACAACATACAGTAGGAGGCTCATACTCAAATATTGCAACACTACAATGATTGCAATCAGAGACTTTTTTTAATTCATGTAATTTTGAAGTTAAAAATTCGGAAAGTGTGGTGAACCTAAAAGAAGAAACAATAGGTATATGTTCAATCAAATTTTGTTCATCATATATATATATATGAAATTTAAAATTAAGAAATTATTTACCATTTGATTTACGTGAAGCGATATTGACGCGCAGTCGTTTCGTGCTCAAAATGAATTTGTAACTCATGTGCCCACAGTGAGCGTAGCTAGCTCATGAGTACGGATCGATCCCACAGAGAGCTGTTGTGATTTCACCTTCAAGTAACCAATCACAAAAAGGAATTTGGTTTGTTATCACTTCACTGGATATTAAATCTGCAAAACAACACTAAAGAAAATATCAAATAATAAATGTTTCGGTATTTGAACTAGAATTTGGTTTAAATATAAAACTACTTGTTCATGGGCACACCGATTTTCATGCATGTTAAGTTACCTAATTATGGAGACTGAATTCCTCTCTGCGTCTCCTTATTCATCCTTTCATTTTAGGTTTAAAAGCAATTCCTCGTCAAGTAAACCTCTAACCTATCACTCACCATCTGGTTCCCCAAAGAGATGTAAATGAATAGATACAGTGTGCCCTAGACAAACCCAAGATTATTTTGTTTACTGATTCCATGTGTGCCCACAACAACCCACTGATTCCCTTATTACTATATGAATCAACACACAATCAAGATTCGCCAATTCAATTAACAGTGGTGTGCCCTCTATGTCTAACGAGTGATCAGCCACATTGGGCATTTCATACACACACTCTCGTGGAACAAGGTTAAGAATCGACATAAACCTATCATGCATTAATATGCCCATTTCGGCCTCACGAGTCCAGTTTTTGTACTTAATCCATTTCTATTGTTCAAACACCGAAATTAAGGATCTAGCCAAGCAGGCTAAATAAAACTAAAACTGCAGAAATGAAAGACATAATTTAAATAAAAACTTATTGTATTAATTAAGCAAAATACTTAGCTCCAACGTTGAGAACATAAACAAATCCTAAGTCCCAAAGCATATGGTCTATTGGATTGCTGCTTTATAAGCAGCGTGCAAAAATAAACAAGAAACTAAAATAAAATTGTAGCAGTCTTTCGGACTTCCAAACTTAATTTTCCAGAAAATAAAATAGCTTAAATAGATACATTTCCCAATTTGAATTTCCCCCACAGGCGGGGTTCTTCAACTGGCTTCCGGGATTGGCGTGCCCTCCACAACTGACTGGATAAGTCTTATCTAGTTTGTGGATCAAATCCCTATATTTTTGAGTGATTGAGCTTATCTCTTCATTCCCACGTCTCCTAGCAGTCCAGCTTAACACCAACTCTCATCGAATTTGCATCTCTTCATGCCTCTTGATTCCAATTGAATTTTGGAATTCCCGCATGTGCTCATTTCAAGCCTGTGGTTGAGTCTGCACGAGCAATGTGTGCACGTCATCATATAGTCAGCTTCATTCATCTCTGATATGTCCATTTTGTCTCCTGAACTTAATTAATGCTGAAAAAGTTCCATGTGCCTCTAAATAATTTTTATGGCTTGAATTATGCTTGAAATGCTAGGCAAAATGCCTCTTTCGCCAGACTCGGCCTCCTGAAGTGCCTTTGACCCCAAACATGGTTCTTTTCAACTAAAAACAAACTAAAAAGAACATTTATATCGAATAAAATGCCCGTAAAAACACAAAATAAATGGACTTATCAAATATCATCTGTTGAAATAAATGTAACATTTTTATTTCTTTGGTTTTTCTTAACTTGATCTATCTTTTCTGGCATTTTCATTATATTTAAATTATAATATTTTATTTTCATTTGTAGATTCTTCTTTGTCGATAAACATTTGCAGCTGTATGAGGAAAAAAATAATCAATTTAATAATTATAAAATCAATATAAGATAATTTATAAAAATATTATTTTAATAAATTTAAAAATTACCTGAAGACGAACCTGATGTTGACAATGCATTATGAATATTCATGTTGGTCCCGGTGCTAGTCTATGTCAGTTTAGAGGGGGGGGTGGATAAATTGACTTCAAAAACTTCAAATAGATGCGGAATATTTAGGGCCCTGACTCGCTTAGACTATTTTATCTGCACTGTTCAGTTAAGAAAGAGAGCTTGACCTAGAGCTGAGCTGATGAGCTGATCAGCTGGGACTGATAGCTTGAAAGTTCAGCTAAGCTTGTCAGTGCAGCTTGTGTGCTAAGGTGTGCAGTTAAAGAACATGCAAAGCTTAATGCGATAAATACAGCACACACAAGACTTATAGAGGTTCGAAGCTTCCTGCTTCTACGTCCTCTCTTCCTTCAGTAGAAGGATAATCCACTATGTAAGAGTAAAGTTTCTTTATTACAATTACACAATGAAGAAATTCTGTTGGACCTGAAAATGGCACCCTTCAACCCGAGCGCGGCCTCCTTTCCAACTGCTGTTGTCCCAGAAGAACGGACTCGTCGGTACACGCTCCTCCTCAGCCGGTTTCTAGGTTGACAGCTCACACTTACCAGTCCCAACTACTCGCTGAGACTTTAGGTGCTATTGTCCGTCTTTTCACGATTTTAGATCTTGCTCGATCTTCAAGAGTACAGTCTTGAAACTGGTATCAACTGAATTACTCCTTTGTGCGTCTGCATCTGAGCTGAGTAGTTGATCTTTGAAGTACTGAACTGAGAAGCTTTGCTCTAGCTGGAATTCTTCGTCAGCTAGCTGCTTTGCTTGAGACTTGAAGCACGCCTTCTCAGTTTGAACTTTTCGCACTTAAGAGGTTTAAGCTTTTGAGCTGTAGAGAGGGAGAAAGAAGAGCTCAATATCTGCAAAATAGCAAGAGTTAGTTTGGCAAAAGTCTCTCTTGATCAAAATTGTATTCACTCTTTTTTTATAGATGAGTGATATTTTGATTGTTGTGATTTGTGAATCTGATTAATCCACCGGCGGTAGTTTAATGCTTGTAGCCGTTTGAAGCTTTAAATGAATTAGCAATTTGACTTTAATAGCTTCTGCTCAGAGATCATCAGGATCTTTTCAAGATTTCCTATTTAGATCTTCATTGACTTCTTGTCAAAGAATGAGCAGATATTTTGGCTATCAGTTCTAGACGTTCAGCTGATGAACTTTCAGCTATCTCGGCTTTCAGCTCTAAGATTGTCCAGTTAGCAGTTCTTCAGCTGCTTTAAGCTTCAGTCTTGGATCAGTCCGGTGAAGCTGCCTTGGCAACTTAGCTTTAAAAGCTTTCAGTTTTTGACTGCTAGTCGCCTGATCATTTGAGCTTTTCTTTCATTGAACTGATCATTGGTCAGTTCAATAATGGCTCAAAGCTCTTTTGAGCTTTTCAGTCAAACTGATCTTTGATCAGTTTTCGATTTTGCCACCTGATTCTTGATCAGTTTAGCTTTAGCTTTTCAAGCTGGCTCTACTCTCATCAGTCTATCTTGGCTTTCAGCTTAGACTGATGGTTACTCATCTGTGGATGCCTATCAGTCTCCAAAGTTCTCTCTCCCCTTTAGCTTTTTAAGCTATGAAAGAGTTGACTCTGACTGGTCTGATCAAGGTAACCTTTAAGTTGGCTGATCATGCTTCAGTACAACTGACTCTCATCTCAGTTTTACTTTGTCTGGAGTCTTACTTGATCATTGCCCCCAATTCACAGCTTTAAATAACCTGCAGTTTTTCATAGGATCATCAAATGTGTTTTGACATTTCATCAAAACCATCAGTTGGATCATTCCAACAATTTTCCCAACAATTCATAATTATGAAAATATCAAAATAATGAACCTGTTATATTGAGAAAATGATTTAAAAAATATAGAAGATTGCTCAAGTGATTGAATTTTCGTGCCAAGTGCCAAAGAAATTTGTAAAGTGAGAACATATTTCTGAATTATTGCTCGTAACAATTAGCAAGATGAAATCCAATTGCTCATATAGATAATTTTAAAGTCATATTAGGAGAATAATTAAACTAACAGAGTTAATTGATTACTTATTTCATTTGAGTTATTTGACACATTTTAGAGCCCATTATAATTATGAGAATAATTATATTAACAAAGTCAATTTAATTACTTATTTTATTTGAGTTGTTTGATTCATAATAGAATTTGATAATTTAATTAATGCTTTAATTTTTCTCCTTAAAATAACAAAATATACATGTTTCTTCAGCGAAATATGTTTTATCCTTTAAACTAAAGAAATAATTTCTTTATAATTTGGGGTAATTTTATATAATAGAGTTCAATGATACCAAAACTACTGAAATAAATATAATATAATATATTATATTATATTTACAAATAAATATTTATAAATAATTCAATATATATATATATTACATTTTTACCCTTAAATTAAGTGTAGATTATATATATAATAGGTAGATCATATTTTATAAGAAATCATCAACACTTTTTTTTTTTATGTCGAGGATAACCCACAGCCGCTACCGTGGTGCACACTGGGTAAACTCTGCTCCTGTATAATAGTCTGCAAACCTACACAGGGGGATAAACCATACTTGGTAAGCTAGGTGTGATAGACTTACACCTAGTGGTGTTGGTGGTGGGTCGAACTTCAGACCTTTGGCCTCAAGAAACACCACTCTACCACTAGGCCATCCCCAAGGGGACATCATCCACACTTTTTATATAGGTATAGATTAGTGTAAAGTACGTGTGTTTGCATATTATTTAGTACTATTAAATTAAAAAATATATTTTCAATTAAATGTGTAATCCGAACATATAATAATTATAAAATAATTACTAAAGACAAGAAAAATAGACCTATAAAAGACTGAAAAGAAGAAGAAAATTTTTATGGGACGTAATAAGCTATATACATGTTAGGTTTTTTCTTAAAATGAATTGTATAAATAAAAGAAAAAACCTAAAAATCCCAAATACCATAAACCGATATTTCAAGGGAGCGGAGCCTCATTAAAACCCATATGGAAAACCCAAGATGGGAAAAACCCATATAGGAAAAAGAGTACTCCTCTAAGCAAAGCGGAAATAACCAGGACCTGCAAAATCCTGTCTAGCAATGCCAACGATACAAGGAATAGCAGAAAACCAACATCCCGAGGACACAGTAGGAGAAGCTAACATATCAGCTACTCTATTACCCTCTCTATAAACATGAGAAATACAAAAATGAATATCTTTAATAAAATCTAGCACATTACACCATCTAGCTTTCAACGGCCACAACAACTGCAGGCTACGAGCATAAAGTAGTGAAACCACATAAGTAGAATAAGCCTCCAACCAGATAAAATCAAGAGACAACTTCTGAGTCCATTCCAATGCAATAACCACCGCTAATAACTCGGCTAAAAAAGCAAACCCAATGCCTTCGTCAGTGTGAAAACAAAGAGAAACAATCCTATCTGACCTCCGAAAAACACCTCCCGTTGCCATTGCCCCCGGACAACCCTGGGAAGATCCATCTGTATTAATCTTTATCCATCTAGTAGGGGACGGCCGCCAGATAACAGAAATAGGAATTCTTGGAGGAGGCGGTCTCGAATCCACATTAAGACTCTTCAAAATCATCAATACATCGACGGTATTCCTCATATATCCACGATGCCTTCTCATAGAAGAAACCTCTCGAAGCGCAACACGTACAATAGAAATAAAAAGAAATGGCGTAGGAGTGAAATCTTCATAGATCGCCTTATTTCGAAACGTCCAGATGCTCCATACAACTGTAACCACTGCCAACTTCCGAAGAACCATCAATTGGGAGCTAAAATCCTTATTCATAAAATGAACATAGGCTTCATGAATAGAAGCATCATAAATATCCTCATCTCGAAAGATAGAAAGGACCCATCGCCAAACCACCAACGCTATTGGGCAGTGCCAAAAGAGATGGTCCAATATCTCGTTCTCACCTTTACACATAAAACACATATGTGGACCAATGAATCCATGTAAGAAATCGAAAGTAGAAAGATGAGAAAGGAGAAGACGCTAATTAACTAACAATCGACGCACAGGGATGGGAGAATCCCAAATCCATTTCCTCCACTTAACCGTAGGAAAATGAAGACGAGAGTGAAGCCGAGCTAAGCGTGCAGTAACATTTCCATGCACGGACTTCGACGAAACTCTCTCATCCGACCCCTTTACAATTTTAACCCGTAAAATATCCTCTAAAAGATCCGGAAATGAGCTCGCAAAAGAAGCCATGAGCTACCAAACCCCATTATGAAGAAATGATCCCATATTATCTGTAAACTTGGTGTAACGCCCCGATCCCGGAAGAGTAGTGACAAGGGACCGACGCGCTACTGGGGAAAAGGGGAAAGGGGTTTTGGCATAAACATAATCATAGAAATAGGGTTAGTGCCCGAAACACTTGGGCAACATAACCTCTATAATTGGAATTTAACCACGCTCTAAGGCGTCTTAGAAGGAACCTGAATCACTGATCAATCATTAAAGAGAACTTATCCCGCCAATTAATTGTAAGGACAGATCTCAATAACAAACACAAATCATATTATGATTCAAAAAACTGAAAATAAATTATATCAGAGTAAACGGAACAAGCATAGAGCATCTTTATTAAACTTAAGCAAAATATTTCCAAGTAATTCTTTGTTTAGAGTATCTAAGATCTCTAAACAACGCAAAAAGAGCAAGCATATATCAACAAAAACACAGCCCTTGCCCCAGCTCCATCATCTTTCAGCATGTCTCTCAACCTGAAAATACTTAGAAAAGATTTGGGTTGAGTACTAGTGTACCCAGTGGGCAAATTTGATAAACAGTTCATAATCATTTTATAAATATGAATATTGTATCCACACAAGTATAACAATGGAAAGGTTTCAAAACTAAAATGTATTCCATGTATACAAAGCTTCTTTTAACCTTATACACTCTGTCTCAGCTGTCCCTTCTTACAGTGTCTTAACTTATATACACGTCCTCCAGCCCAGCTGTCTAATAAAGGATAGTGTATACGGTTCCAAAGCTTAAAGGATCCGAACTCGAGTCTAGTTAAGCACTCAATGCTTTCGTAGGATACTGGCGAACGCGAACAGTGAGATAAAACATTTTGATACAAATATTCGTGCTTCACAGTTGATAAACAGTTGAGCTTAGCTGAACATAGTTTGAGAAAAATATAACCCAACCGAATAACAGATAAACTTTCAACTCTTGGTTGATCCTGCACAGGTTCTATTATATCTTCTGGGCCTACAACAATCATCATTGGCTTAGTTTAACTAAAGAGCCTCTATTCAAACTCAATTCCTAAGTTTAGTTCTTAAATTTGAAATTAAACTTCATTATTAATTAATTCTATATTTCCTATAAATTTGATATCATTTCTAAATTAGAGGATAGAAAACAGAATACATGTAGCATGCTTACACAATTATTGAGAAGTGTTAAATCATCAAATGATAATTAGCTACACTATGATGTATTGTTAAATCAATTACTCTTGACTACATAATAAACAACTATTCTCTGCAACAAATAAAATTTATAGAACATAAATGATTAATTTGTTATTAAAACTAATTAACCACGTAATAAATACAATCTAATTTTAAAATAAAAGATTTATGTTCCTAAATAATTACTTTAGGAATTTTGGGTTAAATAATAGAAATTTAGATAAAATTTTATGGGCTAAATTGATATTTAAATAATTTGAGCTAATCCAAATTTTAATAAATCTGAAAATTAGAAAATTGTGGCCTAATATAATCAATTTATGTTCTTAAATAAATATTTTATTAGTCTTGATTAAAAAGAAAATTCCAATAAACTTTATGAGCTAAATTAATATTTAAATAATATATTACTTAGGTATCAAACCTCTAAAGAAATCAAATAGGAGCTGGTACACACACACACACACACATATATATATATATATATATATAATTTTTAAAGTTTAATCCTTTATTAAATTTTGCTTATTTTGCTTATTTCAACTCTCTCTCTTTCCTTTCTCTTAAAAATCACGGCAGACATAGCTTTTAAAATAAAAGTTCTTAAATTCATTTCTATCTCTCCTCTCACTCTCTCTCTCTCTCTCTCTCTCTCTCTCTCTCTCTCTCTCTCTCGATAGAAATAGAGATCAAAATGGAAGATCCCCAAATTGAAATTTCTACCCTACTAAATTCAATCTTTCTTTTTCTTTATTGCAAAATCATGGTTAGAGGAACTAGACAAAAATAAAAAAATCCCCAAATTTCACCCTCAAAATCCCTAATTCTTCATCTCCCTTTTTCCTTTTTTTTTCTTCTCCCGACGCCGGCGATCTCACCGTCACCCGCCGACGACGAGAAGACCCTGACCCCGTCCTGCAGTCGCACCTGCTGCAACTGTAACAACCCACTTTTACGTGATTTAAATTATTTAATCGCTTTAAATTTAAGTTTTATTTATTTGCTAATGCTCGATAAAATTACATAGACTTGAGGGATTCCAACATTGCGCCCTTAGATTAAAAAGAGAAATTTTAGAACTTAAATATGAGTCTTGAAATTATATTATATGATTTTGTTAAATATTTGCAAAGTTATTTCTTATATGCTTTTATTAAAAAAAAAAAGAGAATTTATTTTTAGTTGATAAATATGAGATTAATATATATATATATATATATATATATAGAATCCTTATCTTTTACCTTTCTTACCTTATAAGTTTACCATCAATCTATTCACAATTTTTCACTCCAGAAAGTTTCCACCATTGATATGCATATCAAAAAGCTGTAAAATTTGTTGGATCAAGATTTCCATAACAAAGTTCTACTCGGAGTCCTCATCCTCCCTACGGTAACTTTTGAATCATATCTGCTGCCAAGTTATGAGTTTAGTATCTAATCATACAATAGCTCATGTCACTTGGTTGAATTCTCTCTACAAATTCGTAACCCACAATTATTGATTCTTTTCCTACTATTCACCTACTATTCATTAATCAGCATCATCATCTATCCATTTTGTTTTTATTCTCCCATACTCATACAACAATCACAAGAAAACTAGCATCAAAAATCCATAAAGCAAGCATGATCAAGAATTTAATTTTAATTTCTTCAAAATCAATTTCCACTAAATCACGCATAAGAGCAGCATAACAACTATTTTCTATCCCTAAAACTCAAGCATAGTAATCAATAGTCAATTATTGAGTCTAGAAATAGAATTTCATAATTTCTGAGTTAAGATGCAAAATAATATAAGAAAAAGAGAAAAAAGGTGAGTCGGGGTTGTGGTGATTGTGGCGGATTTGATTCGCAACTGGAGCTGGACACACGTTGGAGTCGCATCTATTGGGCTAGCGATTTGGGTTGAGTCGAGCAGAGGTGAGCTGGGTTCGGGCTTTGTTGAGTCAGCTGGGTTGGGAGTTGTGTCGGAGCAAGGGGCTGTCGGGTTGTGATCGTCGATGTCGAGCTTGGGTTGCAGCTGGAACTCTGGTTACTTTGGGCCATCTTCCTTGTTAACCCATGAGAGATGTAGTTGAGTCGGTAGTGGTTGCTCGCCGGAGATTAAGTGGAGAAGATGGCATGGTGAGAGTAGTCTTGCTATAGAAGGTGATGATAGAGAGAGAAGAGGAGAAAAATTGGGGATCTCCATTTTTGTTTCCTATATACAGTAGAGAGAGAAAGAAAGTATGTGTAAATGAGAGAAGTGAGAGAGAGAGAGAGAGAGAGAGAGAGAGAGAGCAAGTTGTATTAAGGGGTTTAAATCTCCAATTTGATTTCTCGTATTTAGAAAATAGGAAAATGGGGGTCTAAATTGCAAATAATATATTTTCATTTTGGGAACCATTATTTTTCAGAATTTAGGAAAGAATCCCTAGAAAATTTATGAATTCTAGATTTGGTCATTGCTATTAATTTCAAATTCCAAATCTGCCTAGAAACTTTTCAAAAACTTGACTATATTAGCCCATAAATTTCTAATTTTTCAAATTTATTTTTTTAAATTAAAGTTGGCTAAATTTATTTAATTAAGATTATTTGTCCTGATACTAGGTGCGGCGCAATGAGGACCCTCACCCATTTTGTGATCATCTGCTCAATTTTACGTGCTCATTATTCTCAGGTGGGTGAAATTATTATATTTGAAATAAAAGTATATGATGTATGCTTTTTGAGACAAAAATATTTTTAATCCAACTTGAACTATCGTGAATGGAATATGGATAGCGTTTTATACGCACAGAGAAGCGTTTTGTACGCACCAGAATATGTCCTATGCATAGTTCAAGATGTATTCTAGAATCAGAAGAAGAGTACCCTAAATCCATGATTCCTGCGATTTATTTCAGTTGGATAAAATAGAAAGAAATATCCATAATCCCCACCATTGAATACGTTTTAAAAGTGCTCACCCCACATTTTTAAATATTTTCAGGTTAGTGAGCTGGGAGCGGCGCGATGGAAATGGGGGTGGATTTTCTCAAAATGTTTCCAATGCTTGACCTTAACTTTTGCACTAGTTTCTGAAAGTAAACTATTTTGAATTTGGTATTTTTGTGTTTGTTAGTAGTGTTTGGTCTAACTTAATGTAGTGGTTGGATATTATGGTTTTATTAATATTAGGAGTTTGAATTTTATATTTTAGAACTTATGAATTACTTTTTTGAAATGAACTTGGAGTTTATGAAATGCAGGTACTTTGTTCTGAGTATATATATTTTTGAAAAAAAAATATTTTTTTTTGTGTTCTATTTTTCTTCTTAGGATTTCTCTCATGATTATTTTAGGAAAAAAAATTACTTGACCAATAATTATTGGTAATCATTTTCCGCTTTAAAGAATAGAAAGAGTAACATTTTAAATTATAGAATTTAGGGTGTTACATTTAGTGGTATCCGAGCAGGTCTACTTTCCTGTAGACTCAATGTGTTTGAAAAGAAATAAATTGTTTGATTTTATGATACGACATCCATTTCTGCCACGTGTTCCTGCTCCAAGGTACTTTGCTTGATTTATTTATTTTTCAAAGTTGTTTAATGTGGCGAGCATTGAGAAAATTTTGGATAATATGTGAATGATGAGAAATGTTGAGAAGTAGTTTATGCAGAAAAGTTTTATTATGTTTAAATGCATTTGATGAATGAGAAAGAGATTATTTTAGTCCTCGAAATTCAGAGAAAACATAGAAACATTTTCCTAGAAGGTTTCCCTATTTAGAATCAAAATATTTCGATACATATCATTTGGCTTGAACTTAGTAGTATGTGTTTCTTCATTTACCTATGCGTATTACAGAAGTATGAGACGTGGACGACCGCCTCTCAATTGTAATCCACCACGAAATCCCGAGGTCAATCAACCACCAAATACAGGCGGTGGCAACTTTGTGCCAGAACTTATTAGAGCACTACAGGGATTCGTATAACAACAAACACATGCTACAATGAACCAAAATGCAGCACCTAATGCACCTGTTCCGTCAACCACTAATCAAGTGATCGAGCAATTTCGTCGCTACACTCCACCTAGATTCAATGGTAGGAGTGGACCACTCGTTCTTGAAGAATGGATAATGGAGCTCGAGCGGATCTTCGAACACATAGAGTGTGATGATGCACACAAGGTCTCATGTGCAGTCTTTCAATTCACTGAGGATGCTGGCCACTGGTGGAAGTCGTACAAAACTGGCATGACTGAAGAAGAACGTCAAGACTTGACTTGGGATAGGTTTAAAGAGATCGTTATGGACAAGTACTTTTCTCGTGCTTTTTGTATGCAGAAGCAAACTGAATTCTTGGAATTGAAGCAAGGTAACTTGTCAGTCACAGAGTACGAGCGAAGGTTTAATCAACTCTCACGTTACGCAGCACGTTTACTAGATGCTGAGGATCAAAAGGCAGACTGGTTCATGAGAGGCCTTCGACCAGAGATACGTGGAATTCTAGCGGCACAGAGGATCGTTGACTATGGGTAAGTTGTCAAACAAGCTCATGAAGTAGCTACTGGACTAGAAGTGGATAAAGCTATTCCAAGAAATACGGATCCTCGTGGGAAGAGAAAGTGGGACAGTCGCAATAGGGGAAATGTTAATTTTCCTATCAAGAAAAAGAGGATTGAAGCACGTCCTGCAAATAGAGCACCTACAGGAGTTCCTCCATGTCAAGAATGCAAGAAGCCACATACAGGACCTTGTTTTTGGGGTAAAGAAGTTTGTTATACATGTCATGAGCCAGGGCACATCTCGACAAACTGTCCCAAGAAGCGGCGTGAAGAGCCGAAGAAAGGTGGTAATGCACAAATTTTTGCCTTCACACAACAGGAAGCTGGGGAAAATAGTGGCACGATGTCAGGTATGATATCAATTCTTGGAATGCCAACTTTAGCTCTGTTTGATTCTGGTGCTTCACACTCTTTTATTTCAACTGAGCTTTGTGCTAAGCTAGGACTAAGTTTAGAAGTAGAAAACTTAGCCCTCAATGTAAGAATTCCTGCTGGAGAGACATTAAGAACTGATAGGGTTGCTAAAGATGTTAAATTGGATTTTGGGGGGAAAGAACTTGTAGCTGATCTACATGCTCTCAAGATGCAAGAATTTGATTTAATCTTGGGAATGGACTGGTTAAGCAGAAGTTTTGCGACTATATGTTGTCGTGAACGAGAAGTAGTATTTCAAAAACCAGACGAGGAAAAGTTTATCTTCCACGGAGCTAAGCTAGGTGGA
Source organism: Perilla frutescens (assembly GCA_026008535.1). Classification (NCBI taxonomy): domain Eukaryota; kingdom Viridiplantae; phylum Streptophyta; class Magnoliopsida; order Lamiales; family Lamiaceae; genus Perilla; species Perilla frutescens. The sequence continues at coordinate 41,967,838 of BRKX01000010.1, read as the reverse complement.
AGACCAAGAATCATATCAGCAATGGAAGCTAAGAAGATGTTGAAGAAATGTGGCTGCCAAGGATTCTTAGTAAGTATTATTAGGACTACGCCAACTGAACCGACATTGGAAGAGGTGCCAATAGTTAGAGATTTTGTGGATGTTTTTCCTGAAGAGATACCCGGATTACCGCCAAATCGACAAGTGGAGTTCACAATTGACTTAATGCCAGGAGCAGCACCAATGTCTAAAGCACCATATCGAATGGCACCATCGGAGTTACAAAAGTTGAAGGTCCAACTTCAAGACCTACTTGACAAAGGGTATATTCGGCCAAGTGTTTCGCCATGGGGAGCACCAGTTCTATTTGTGAAGAAGAAAGATGGTAGTATGAGAATGTGCATAGATTATCGAGATCTAAACCATCTCACAATAAAGAATAAGTACCATTTACCAAGAATTGATGATTTATTTGATCAGCTTAGAGGGGCTAGCGTGTTCTCAAAAATAGATCTGAGATCAGGATACCACCAATTGAAGGTGAAGGAAGTCGATATTCCTAAGACGGCCTTCAGGACAAGATATGGTCATTACGAGTTTGTGGTGATGCCTTTTGGATTGTCTAATGCACCAGGCGTGTTCATGGACCTAATGAATCGAGTATTTCATCCATATTTAGATCAATTCGTCATTGTGTTCATTGATGACATCCTGATTTATTCAAAGGATAAGGAGCAGCACGCAGCACACCTGAGAGTTGTGCTGGAAACTTTAAGAAAGGAGAAATTGTATGCTAAGTTCAAAAAGTGTGAGTTTTGGTTAGATCGGATAGCATTCCTTGGGCATGTAGTGACTGCTGAAGGTATTGAGGTTGATCCAACAAAAGTAGAAGCTGTCAACAATTGGAGTCCGCCAACAAATGTGGGAGAAGTGAAGAGTTTTTTTGGGAATGGCTGGATATTACCGGAGGTTTATTGAAGGATTCTCCAAGATAGCTAGACCACTCATGCAATTGACACGAAAAGGGGTACCTTTTGAATGGACAGAAAAATGTGAGAAAAGTTTCCAGGAATTGAAACGAAGATTGCTAACAGCCCCAGCATTGAACATCCCTGATGGATCAAATGGATTTGTCATTTACAGTGATGCATCAAAACAAGGACTAGGATGCGTCTTGATGCAATATGGAAAGGTAGTTGCTTATGCTTCTAGACAATTGAAGCCTCATGAGTTGAATTATCCTACTCATGATCTAGAGTTAGCCGTTGTTGTGCATGCATTGAAGATTTGGAGACATTATCTCTATGGAGGTAAGTGTGAAATCTATACGGATCATAAAAGTCTTAAATACTTTTTCACTCAGAAAGAATTAAATATGAGGCAAAGAAGGTGGCTGGAATTAGTTAAAGACTATGACTGTACGATCATGTATCACTCCGGAAAAGCCAACATTGTGGCTGATGCACTTAGTCGAAAGAAAGTGAATCCTACAAAGGGAAGCACGCAGCAAGAAGAGTTGATTAAGGATTTTGAGAAGTTGAGTCTCGAGGTTGTGTCCACACCAGAAGAAGCTAATGCTATAATCACAGCATTAATAGTGCAACCGACGCTACGAGATAGAATTAGAGTCGCACAAAGGGAAGATGGTTTCCTAGAAAAGATGCGAGCAAGAGAAGTATCAGACGACTCTAAAGGATTCACGATCTCATCAGATGGAACTCTACTCTTTAAGGGCAGAATTTGTGTGCTGAACAACGAGATAATGAGAGAAATTTTGGATGAAGCGCATCGAACGCCTTACACAGCACATCCTGGAAGTTCTAAGATGTATCAAGACTTAAAACGAAGTTTTTGGTGGTATGGCATGAAGAGATCGATTGCTGATTACGTTGCACGATGTTTGGCTTGTCAGCAAGTAAAAGCGGAGCACCAAAGACCGTCAGGATTGTTGAATCCTCTGGAAATACCAGAATGGAAATGGGAGCATATTACCATGGATTTTGTGGTCAGACTTCCCAAGACCGTGAAGAATCATGATGCGATTTGGGTTATAGTTGATCGACTGACAAAATCAACTCACTTTTTACCTGTGCGAATGACATTCACTATGGATCAACTCGCTCAGCTATACATTCGAGAAGTAGTCCGACTACATGGAGTCCCAATGTCCATAATTTCAGATCGAGATCCCCGTTTCACATCGAGATTTTGGACAAGCTTACATACAGCTTTGGGTACGAAGCTAAAGATTTCAACTGCATATCATCCTCAGACAGATGACCAATCGAAAAGAACTATACAAACATTGGAGGATATGTTACGAACTTGCGTCATGGATTTAGGAGGTAGCTGGGAGGCGCATCTACCGTTAGTGGAATTTGCTTATAACAATAGCTTCCACTCCAGCATTGGCATGGCTCCATATGAAGCGCTATATGGATGAAAATGTAGATCACCGGCATATTGGGATGAAGTAGGAGAGAGAAAAATTTTAGGCCCCGAAACAATTGAAAGAACGGTGGAAGAAGTGGAGAAGATTCGAGGTAACATTAAAGTTGCTCAAGATCGACAGAAATCGTACGCCAACAAAAGGAGAAAAGATTTGCATTTTGAGGTAGGTGACAAAGTATTTTTGAAGGTCGCTCCTATGAAGGGGGTGTTGAGGTTTGGAAAGAAAGGAAAATTGAGACCTCGTTTTATCGGACCTTTTGAAATTTTAGAACGAATTGGTGACGTGGCTTATCGCCTAGCTCTACCACCCGAATTATCGTTGGTGCATGATGTCTTTCATGTTTCTATGCTAAGAAAGTATTTGCATGAGCCAAGTCACACCATCAATTACGAGGAGATACAACTCAACAAAGATTTAACCTATGAAGAGGAACCTGTCGCTATTCTCGATAGGAAGACTCACGAGTTGAGGAATAGACAAGTTTCGTTAATTAGAGTACAGTGGAGTAGGCACGGGAAAGAAGAAACAACTTGGGAACGCGAGGAGGAAATCCTAACTAAATATCCATCCCTAGGACAACCTGCCTGGTAAGATAAATTTCGAGGACGAAATTTTTTTTAAGTGGGTAGGATTGTAACAACCCACTTTTACGTGATTTAAATTATTTAATCGCTTTAAATTTAAGTTTTATTTATTTGCTAATGCTCGATAAAATTAAATAGACTTGAGGGATTCCAACATTGCGCCCTTAGATTAAAAAGAGAAATTTTAGAACTTAAATATGAGTCTTGAAATTATATTATATGATTTTGTTAAATATTTGCAAAGTTATTTCTTATATGCTTTTATTAAAAAAAAAACAGAGAATTTATTTTTAGTTGATAAATATGAGATTAATATATATATATATATATATATATATATATATATATATATATATATAGAATCCTTATCTTTTACCTTTCTTACCTTATAAGTTTACCATCAATCTATTCACAATTTTTCACTCCAGAAAGTTTCCACCATCGATATGCATATCAAAAAGCTGTAAAATTTGTTGGATCAAGATTTCCATAACAAAGTTCTACTCGGAGTCCTCATCCTCCCTACGGTAACTTTTGAATCATATCTGCTGCCAAGTTATGAGTTTAGTATCTAATCATACAATAGCTCATGTCACTTGGTTGAATTCTCTCTACAAATTCGTAACCCACAATTATTGATTCTTTTCCTACTATTCACCTACTATTCATTAATCATCATCATCATCTATCCATTTTGTTTTTATTCTCCCATACTCATACAACAATCACAAGAAAACTAGCATCAAAAATCCATATAAAGTAAGCATGATCAAGAATTTAATTTTAATTTCTTCAAAATCAATTTCCACTAAATCACGCATAAGAGCAGCATAACAACTATTTTCTATCCCTAAAACTCAAGCATAGTAATCAATAGTCAATTATTGAGTCTAGAAATAGAATTTCATAATTTATGAGTTAAGATGCAAAATAATACAAGAAAAAGAGGAAAAAGGTGAGTCGGGGTTGTGGTGATTGTGGCGGATTTGACTCACAACTGGAGCTAGACACACGTTGGAGTCGCATCTATTGGGCTAGGGATTTGGGTTGAGTCGAGCAGAGGTGAGCTGGGTTCGGGCTTTGTTGAGTCAGCTGGGTTGGGAGTTGTGTCGGAGCAAGGGGCTGTCGGGTTGTGATCGTCGATGTCGAGCTTGGGTTGCAGCTGGAACTCTGGTTACTTTGGGCCATCTTCCTTGTCAACCCATGAGAGATGTAGTTGGGTCGGTAGTGGTTGCTCGCCGGAGATTAAGTGGAGAAGATGGCATGGTGAGAGTAGTCATGCTGTAGAAGATGATGATAGAGAGAGAAGAGGAGAAAAATTGGGGATCTCCATTTTTGTTTCCTATATACAGTAGAGAGAGAAAGAAAGTATGTGTAAATGAGAGAGAGAGAGAGAGAGAGAGAGAGAGAGAGAACAAGTTGTATTAAGGGGTTTAAATCTCCAATTTGATTTCTCATATTTAGAAAATAGGAAAATGGGGGTCTAAATTGCAAATAATATATTTTCATTTTGGGAACCATTATTTTTCAGAATTTAGGAAAGAAGCCCTAGAAAATTTATGAATTCTAGATTTGGTCATTGCTATTAATTTCAAATTCCAAATCTGCCTAGAAACTTTTCAAAAACTTGACTATATTAGCCCATAAATTTCTAATTTTTCAAATTTATTTTTTTAAATTAAAGTTGGCTAAATTTATTTAATTAAGATTATTTGTCCTGATACTAGGTGCGGCGCAATGAGGACCCTCACCCATTTTGTGATCATCTGCTCAATTTTACGTGCTCATTATTCTCAGGTGGGTGAAATTATTATATTTGAAATAAAAGTATATGATGTATGCTTTTTGAGAAAAAAATATTTTTAATCCAACTTGAACTATCGTGAATGGAATATGGATAGCGTTTTATACGCACAGAGAAGCGTTTTGTACGCACCAGAATATGTCCTATGCATAGTTCAAGATGTATTCTAGAATCAGAAGAAGAGTACCCTAAATCCATGATTCCTGCGATTTATTTCAGTTGGATAAAATAGAAAGAAATATCCATAATCCCCACCACTGAGTATGTTTTAAAAGTGCTCACCCCACATTTTTAAATATTTTCAGGTCAGTGAGCTGGGAGCGGCGCGATGGAAATGGGGGTGGATTTTCTCAAAATGTTTCCAACGCTTGACCTTAACTTTTGTACTAGTTTCTGAAAGTAAACTATTTTGAATTTGGTATTTTTGTGTTTGTTAGTAGTGTTTGGTCTAACTTAATGTAGTGGTTGGATATTATAGTTTTATTAATAATAGGAGTTTGAATTTTATATTTTAGAACTTATGAATTACTTTTTTGAAATGAACTTGGAGTTTATGAAATGCAGGTACTTTGTTCTGAGTATATATATTTTTGAAAAAAAATATATATTTTTTTTGTGTTCTATTTTTCTTCTTAGGATTTCTCTCATGATTATTTTAGGAAAAAAAATTACTTGACCAATTATTATTGGTAATCATTTTCCGCTTTAAAGAATAGAAAGAGTAACATTTTAAATTATAGAATTTAGGGTGTTACAGCAACCTAGACCAATAGCTTCAGTCATGAAGCAGCTCGACGCAAGCTCAACCACCATGACAACACGACGCAAGTTTTCCGGCAACTCGACTTCATTCGGAGCTCGGTACGACACTGGCGACTAACTTGCGTAACGCAGACCTCCGACACGACTCAGACTAGCGTCACCGAGACCAAGCCCAGTGGACGACGCCCTCCCCTGCTTCAACTCAACCCAGCGGCTTCTCTCTCTCTAATTCTATCTATTTTTTTTCTACAATATATAGCTCTAAATTCTGAAATACCTATAGTATGGAATTCACATATTTGAATATGAAGATTTTGATTGAAATCTGCTATATTGAAAGTGGTCTAGGGAAATCTATTTAAGGGTGGTTCTGTTTTAATTTTGAATCGATGCATTAGAAATATGAATTGATGGTTTACAGTGGTATAAATTCTTGGTTTTGCTTTGGTTATCTAAAGTTGGGAAATTTTCTGAGATTATTGGGCGTATAATCTATACAGCAGCTTCATGGGATTAAATTTAAAATAAAATTACCAAGAGGAGTGAGTTGCTGTGAAACCTGGTTTCCGGATGAAGAGTTTGGGGTGAAGGTTTTGTATTGTTTTTACGTTAATTTGTAGGGGAAAGAGATAAGCTTATATTGATTAATTAGTAAAGAAAATAAAACCTAGACAAGTGTTCTCCAAATTTTTGTTGAGTTGGCATATATACACCTACGTGTTCAATTTAAAGGGAAATGAAGAAATTTGATAAATATCTTAATCATAATAATAATTTTTTTTAAATCATTTAATAGCCCTAAAAAAATACATATATAATAATTACCAAAATAAACCTTGTGCGAATGCACTAGACTCGAAAAGTATTTTAAGACTCGAAAGTAAACTTTTAAATTCAACTATAAATTCTAAATATTCCTAATACTAGGAGCAAAATTTTAGATTTCATCACGTCTAACTAATTTTATCGAGTTTTATCAAGTAAATTAAAATTCGATATTACAAATTCACCTACGACCCCTCTCCATAAATATACTTGCATAAATCTAATTAATTTGCAAACAATTTATAATATTACAATTAATAAATAATAATATTTATCTTAAATAAATTTTGATTTATTTAGATAGGATTTTAATATAGGATTATCATTAGGTCCTAATATGACTATTTCCGAATAGGTATCTAGGTTTCTAAATAATTATTATGAAAATATCTCGGGATATTACACTTGGCATGCACATGTTAGGTTTAATTTACCTTTAGAAAATATATGTAAGCATGCATAGTAATCGTGGTTCTTTTTAAAATAATACTAATTGTATGGACATTCACAACGAGAGTTGTATTTCATTTAGAGTTATAATACTTTAAAAACTAAAGATATAGTGACACACACAATATTATAGTGTAAAAAGTCATTGCATATAAATTTGCATAACTATTTAATGAATCTACAAAAAAATTAAAGGGTGATTCTAAACATACCACAAAAATTTCTTTTCACACCACAAAAATTGTTGTATTTTTTTCATTTCTTCTTTACACACTACACTAAAAGACTATTATACCCTTCAACTTAAAAAAATAAAACATGTTTTTGAACTTACAAAAGGTGGTTTATAAACATGTTTTTGAATGCTACTATTTGCCTTAGTGATTTTTTTTCACAGTTGGGAGTGTACTTAACTTGTTAATTCTTTGAACACTGGAGAGGTTCAGTAATAAAATTTTGAATGCGAAGAAGAACGTTTAAAAATATGTTTCTGAACATAAAGCAGTGGGTTCATAACACATGTTTCTAAACCCAAAGTAGTGGGTTCATAAACTTGTTCTGAACGGGGTCAAAAATAAGTTTTTGAACCTCCTATACGACGTTGAAAATGTTATTTCTGAATGTCTTTCGACGATTTGAATATCCAAACACGGTGAAACTCACGAAAATACAAAAAAATTCGGTGTAAACAGTAGGAAATAATTTATATTACTTGTTTCTTCGTTGTTTCCACCTCCATAGTTGATTTAAACCCAATGTGCTCAAATTTAAAGTTAGAGAAACCCTATCTATGTAACTTCTATTGTTTTTCAAATGCAATGTTGAAGGTTGTTGGAGAAGGAAATCATTTTTTTTAATTTTTTAAATCATTTAATTTTTGTGGTGTGGAAAGAAAATTTGTAGTGTATTAAAGTAAAAAAAAGGTATTTTAATAATCTCAAAAATAACTTTTTTTACATTATTTTTTTTTTTTGGTGTGAAAAGAAATTATTATGGTGTATTTAGAAACACCACAAAATTAAATAGTACTAGTGATAAAGGATGTTAGATTTATTTTATATGTAAATCTATATAATGACTATTTTTTTATCCTTATAAATTGTGAGCTTGATTGACCAACGTCATAAACTGGAATCTAAATGCAATCTTCAATTTTCTTCTTTGTAATTTTCTCTTCTTCTTTTATGTTTTCTTTTGCTTTGCCGCACTTGGTAGAGTACAACTCTATGACCATTTTTTTTATTTTCTCCACATTTAGTTCACTTGGGCCTTTGAACTAATCTTTCATTTGTTCCTCTTGATTTGACATTAAGCAATTTTTATTTTTCATTTGTTCTTCTTGATTTGACTTTGAGCATTTTTTTTGTTTGCATTCATTTGGTTGTGTTATTTGGATTGAAATGGCTGCAATATTTAGATTCCCCTCTTATCTACTATTGGTTTCTTAATGGTGAACATAAAACACATTTAAGTCGATGATTGCAGATTCATGTAGATTCATTTTCACCAAAAAGTTATTTTTATTAGAGTTATGCAACGTACGTTAATTGAAATTTAAAAATTTAATGTAGTTGGCGTTCAAGAAATAATTATTTTTAATTATAAGTTACCTTACTGATTGATGAAAGACAATCATGCATGTACATAGCATCCTACATATACAATTGAAGTTTCATTGAAAATTATAATGTACGTGCATTATAATCACCTTGTATAACATTTATGGTTATCCTATATCTGGACTTGTGTAAAATAATAGTTAGTGTATGGAAATATATATATTTGTACTTGTATTTCAATTAATAACTTGTATGAGACCGTCTAACGGGTGTCTTCCGTTAGACGGATCTATAACCCGACCCGGTTCATTATATATATATATATATATATATATTAAAAAAATTACATTTCTTCACTTGTCTCTACTCCCCCAATTTCATTGTTGAATTCTCCCAAATCACTGCTACCTCTCCAATCTTCAACCATCACCACCTTCTGTGCTTCTACAATCGTTACAACCATCACAACCACCATTTCAACGTCGACTCCGTCTCCGCCATCATAATTTTTCCCAAATCTCTACAACCCTCCATTTTCACCTCTATAACTGCCATAACTATCACTGCCATTGCAACGTCGACTCCACATCTACAATCAGATTCGTAAGTGTTTCTATCATCCCAAAGTATATTTGCATTTGAGGAAGTATGGTTTAGTAGCTCGGAGGAATTTGAATTTTTTTCCCATCGATGTTACAAAGAGAGTAGGGTTTAAGTCTATGGATTCGATAATTTGTACTACTAAAATGCAAATTAAGAATCAAACATGATAACCTTGAAATTTGTGTGCTTCTTGTCAATTTGGGAATCATCGTAACCTCTAATTTTTGTATCATTACTTAGAATCAATGCAAGTGATGGTCTTTCTTTTATGATCTCTTTATTATTTGCTATGCATATCGAGGCTTCAAGAATATGTTTTCACCACCAAGTAATTGAATCTTTAATCGTAATATTTTTTGTTAGTATGATCTTTCTTGTGGTTTTGTTGAGTTGTTGTACTTTGCATTATTGTGTATACAGATTATTACCAATCATGTCAATTTGATTATAATATAACACTAGTTAATATTAAACTATTCCACTAGAGAGAATTGCAATTTCAGAATTATTGTTGAATCTCAAATCCCAACCTTACAATACTTTGTTGATTTAGTAGCATACAACATTAGTGTTGGTTTGATCTCAGAATCTTGTACATTGCTGATTTAGTATTTGGTATTAAAAATTTGAAATGTGTGTTATTATTTGATATTACTCAATGATGTCAAGGAAAAATATCCACTTCTATGTATCAATTTCATGATTATCTAATTGAAAGAATTATTGACTAAGTTGAGGGAATTGTTCATGTTTCTTGGGTGCAACCAAAAATTTTAGGGATTTATCTGCTCCAAGTCCTTATGCAATATGTTGTATAATTAGGTTGATGAAGTAAACATTGCCTTGCTATCGGTTAGGGCACAAACACTTGATCTAGTTGCAGTATAGTCTTTCCCCTTCACCATGTTCTATGGTTTCTTTGCAATGCTTGCTATATTTTATCTCTGAAAAAGTTGCTACTGATCGGGTCTCTTGTACAATTTTTATCGTGTTAACTATATATACATATATATATATATATAATATTTCCCTTTCAAGAATAGAAATATAGTTTTTATCTTACGACCTTTGTAGCTTTTGCTCTTCCCTGCCAATATGTTGAGGCATTAATGGAAGAAAATTGAAACTACGTACAAACATGTTTTGTGTGTTAAGAATATAAGCCAAGCTTCTTTAGTCTTTTCTGCAAACTTGTTTTTAGATTAAAAAAAAGACATGTGACATTGTGGTATCCAGTTAAAAATATTTTTGAAATAATTTAATTTGTTTTAACCAAACAAAAATAGAGGACATATTCTAAGAGAGACATATATGTATATTTTTAGTATTTTAACTTTTATTATAGATCTCAAAATTACGAACTTGAGTGATTAGATGCACACATGGTTTCTTAATTGTTCTTTATTGTAACTTGCAGGAATGGAGAGTCTCGACGGTGTCTTCTCTTGAAAAGTCAGTTTTGGATTCGAAGATGAAATGTGTTGCCCTTACCACTGATTTGTCTCATTCAGAATTATTCGTTAGTTGTCTTGAGAATGTCCAATAACTTAGGGGAGTGTATTGGATTGGAATTTTAATAGATTTTAAAGGACTTTAAAAAGTCCATGAATTTTATAAACTCATAGCATGGATTTCGGACGGATTTCGGACGATTTTAATGGATTTGAAATCCTTCTTCCCAGCACTTGCTGGGACGCAGCGAGCGCTGAATATGTAACTCAGCGGCCGCTGAAAGCCAGCTGTCGAGTAAATTAAACCCAGCGACCATTGAGAATTAGGCATTTGAACGCCTCAGTAGCCGTTGGGTTACACCGCGCGCTGGGGTGTCCGAATTCAACTCTTCAACGGCCGCTGGAGTACACCGCGCGCTAGATTTTACAAATCCATGAAAATCTCGTGTGCAAAGGTCGGATTTCATCCTTTGTATTTCTTACGTGATTTTGAGGTGAAATCCAATAGAATCACTGACTTTTTAAAGTCCATGGAGTTTTGAATACAGTTGGATTTTTATAGACATTTTAAAATCTGTGTTGAATACCTCTGGATTTTTAAAGACTTTTAAAAGTCTGGATTGAATACACCCGGATTTTGAAAGTCCAACAAAATCCTACAGAATCTCAATCCAATACACCCCCTTAGTGAAATATTTGAAAGCACACAAAAGTTACTCAACTGAGAATTCAACACTGAAATGTTGTCGATCTGTTGTAATTTTTTCAAGTCCTAATTCTATAGTCATCTATTCTTAAGATACATAAATATTGTTTATAATATAAAGTATCATTGGATGAAAAAAAAAACTAGTTTTTTTTTCTTTAATCATTATTTATAATCTTGGATTGCATTCTTCTTATTTTGGAGTGTGATGTTTACATTTCTTGCTGTATTTCTCCATTTGTGGGTTGTTTACTGCGAGTATTCTCAGATGACCATAACTCGAATCAATTGATAATAAAAATTTTCTTGCTCCTTAAGTTAATTTTTTTACTTGTATATAATTTTTGGGATATTTTTATTTGTAGTAAATGATATTGTTAGTATCTATGAGACGAAGTATCATTGACTGTAGAGTGAAGTATCATTAACTCATGTGTGAAGTATCATACGATATTATCCATGATTAAATATTAATTATCGAGCAAAAAACTGAGAAATGCCATTATCTTTGAGATAAAATATCATGATATTATCCATGATTAAACATCAATTATCGAACAGAAAATAAAGAAATGTCATTATTTATAATGCGAAATATCATTAAATATGAAGTGAATGATCATTAACTATGAGGTAAAGTATCATTAAATATGAAGTGAAGTATTATTAAGTATAAAGTTAAGTATAATATGATATTATTATTAGTTATGAGATGAAGTATCATTGACTCTGAAGTGAAATACCATAAGTTAAGTATCATATGACATTATCAATGATTAAATATTAGTTATTAAACCAAGAAAAAATAAGTATCATTAATTATGAGGTGAAGTATCATTAACTATGATGTGGAGTATCATTAACTTAGAGGTGAAATATCATATGATATTATCAATTAATAAATATTAATTATGAAACTAAGAACAAATAAGTATCATTAGCTATAAGATGAAGTGTCGAGCTATGATGTTGCACTGGCAGCAGTGGTTTTGTTGGCGGCCCTCCAAAAATTTCACATTGCAAATCCAATAAAAGCTTAGTTTTTGGTGTTATCTAACGTTTTCCTTTCTTTACTTATATAAAAATGGAGAGGGCTATTTTGTAGGAATTATGATACGGTTTTAGGTTTTTGAGGCTAAGCATTGAAAAAAAATCTTATCATATTTGTTTTTTTATTTTATAAAACAATAGGGACTGCCATGAGTAAAATGGGGATTATGTTTAGAATTTTCCCTTACCAATCCCCTCATAAGCATTACAAGCCTAAAAAATATCTAAAGGTCGAACATAATTAAAGCCCACATGCTTGGTTTGTACAATTTAACTAGATTTCCGCACGTGTGTTGCACAGGTTCATTCATGATCTCAAACTCAATTATTATATATTTAACGTGTCACATTTTTCTATTTTATATAATTAATATTTTACTTGATAAACTCAAATAATTAATAAAATACTGCGTTCAAAATATTATATTATAAATTGCACAACATGACTTGTATGTATATAACGTTTGTAGTAACATTTATTATATTATCATTATTTTTACAAATAAAAACTTTCAAACTAACACGATTTGTGACTTGTGAAACAACTATGTACGATTGACTGTGACTAAAAATTTATGAAAAATATATGTGAACAAAGATTATAACAATTACTTATGTTTCAATTTAAAGGTTTTAGGGTTGTATATTTATATAGATTTGTTAGATTTTACTCTTAAGAAATTGATAATTGTGTTGCATGTAAAATAAATGTAATCAAAATAATGTTAATAAATATATATTGAAACATAAAAATTCCAGTTGAAAGAAACTATAATAATGCAGCCTACATGTCTTCATTTCTCATTTTATTAATTTGCATTAAAATATGTTTGATTACATTTTAATACTCAACGTTGAGCGTTGTATCTGCACAAATCAGCGGTTATAACGTTAAAATACTTTTACAGTCTCACAAGTGTAAACATGGATGGTTGAATATTGTGAACAACAACAACAACATCCAATATTTGTACAAATGGAATAAGTTAAAGACTGAATTTGAAAGATTTTCAGGAATCTAAGTCAACATTTATTAGATTGAAAAATTGCTATATTTCCATCAGTATTCATTTTGCAAACATTAAGTGTTAATATGTGATTTTTTAAAATTTTGGGATAAAAGTGTAGAAACGTCCATCATTTGAGTACTAAAGTGTAACGAACCCTAAAACCTATACTTTCTAAAAAAATAATATAATAGACTTATAAACTTATAAATATTAATCTGTGTTTGATTTAGTTATTCATTTAATTAGAATGTTAAATTATTAACTATTTCATGTTTAATATGATTAAAAAATATTATAAATGGTATATCTACATATAATAAAGTATGTTATCGAAATATGATGATTTACTAGATAATTCACTTGATTTTTTATTTAATATATATTGGTAATTCTTTGACATAATAAAATCTACTAAACGTTATCAATGGCTTCTTAATATGCAAAAGCTCATATATTTATTCATTCGTATAAATATATTTTGAAAGTCATGTATATAAAAGAAATATGTTATTTAATATAGCACAAATTAGTTATATAATAAAAAAATATGTAAATGTGTGTGTTTGAGAGAGATCGAGAAGATGGCGAGACATTAAAAAAAATAAAAAAAGTTACTGTAAATGATTTGATGTTTTTGGGAGAGAATTTTTTTTTAAAGGAACTTCATTCTATAGTATAGATAGATACGCCTAAAAGCGTTTGTGTTTTATGCATATGCGTATTATATAAACACGTTTTGAAGAATTATTAATTCAGGGTTGAAGATGAGTTATCTATCAATTCTGGATCTGAAAGATAAAAACTCTCAATTCAGGATCCGAAAAATAAAAATTCTAAATTCAGGACCTCAAAAATCATGAATTCTGATTTTTTTAATTAATTTTAACATTTTCTTTATTCGATTTAATAGATAATTAATGAATGGATTTTCATTGAAAATTAATTAAAAAAAAATCAAAATTCATAATTTTTGAGGTCTTGAATTAATATATTACACATTTTTAAGGTTCTGAATCGACAATTCTCCATATTTTTTTATTTGGCAAATTTAAAAATAGCTTATGAATGCAAGCATAATTTTTTGAAGATGTGAATCCCACACACCCACATAAAAAAAAGATAGAAATAGTACCTTAGTATATGTTGATTTTTCTTAAGATATTCGAGAGTTACTTTATTTATGTGTGTCATTTTTTGGATCATTGTCAATTAATCAATTCTTAATGGGAGTTTCTATTTGCACTACTAAAATTACTCTTTGCATTTCACCTACTCAATGCACTTATTTTTTTACTCTTAGCACCACGCATATTTACATTAATACCTCTCGATCTAAAAATATTTGATTTACCAAAATAATTTTAAAAAAAACACATTTAACTTAAAAAAATCATTTTTTTTAAAAGAAAAAACTGAAATCCCTCACATCGCGATCCTCCATCCCAGGCCCCAACCACCGAAGCCACACTTCCTCCGGCCACCGTACCTCACCCCCACCCCCCACCCCTTCATATTCTCCCCAGATCCCCCCACACCCAAACCCCACCCCTTCATTTTCTCCTCAGATCCCACCCCTCACCTAAACCCCACCCATCCTTCTCCCCAAACCCTCTTCTTCTTCTTCTTCTTCTTCTTCTTCTTCTTCTTCTTCCACTATAAAATTAGTCCAAACTGTAAATTTTGAATTTTCTATAGGATGTTAGAAATGAGAATTTCGAATCTTGTATAGGATGCTCGAAAAATCATCTTCGAACGTATTTGCAATGTTCGGAAAATCATTATCGAATTTATTCGAAATGTTCGAAAAATCAATATCGAACGACACCAAAACCGTATTCAAGTTTGTTCGAAAATCTAATTTTTGAACAGTTCCTATAATTTCGAAAATGAAATTTCGAACACTTTACAAAGTATTCGGATATTATTTTCCGAACCACTTGTGACGAAGGTGAGAGAAAAGAATAGGGTAAGGAAGATGAAAAATGGTGGCATTTGGGATGGTGATTGGTGGTGGCGGATTGATCGGAAGACTAGCGTGGACCTCTTTATGGTGTTCTATTTCTACATAAAGATGGGACCACCGGCAACTCCCAGATTAAGTAAGGGGCAGGTTAAGGGGCGAACACAACCTCTGTGACAACGGCGATGGTGGTCTAGGATTGATGGTTGTGGTGGCAGGTTGGGGGTGGGGGTTGTGGGAAGGGTGATGAACTGAAGATGCTGAGACGATTAGGATGGGAGTTTTTTTTTATTATTCTTTTTTTTTAATTTTTTAATTTAATAAAAAAAGGGCGATTCTATTTACACCACCATATTTTCTTTTCACACCACTTTTACTTTACACACCACAAAAATTCTTTTTTTTTTAATTTTTTCTTTACACACCACACTAAAAGACAGAAATACCCCTCAACTTAAAAAAATTGAAAAATCAGAATTTTGTATTTTATTTTTATATCAAAACATCAAAAAAATAAAAAAAAAGAATATCCCATTAACTCAAAATCCAAATTAACGAGAGAGAAAAGAACACAGAGGCAACGAGAGAGAGAGAGAGAGAAAAGAACGAAGTCAGCGAGAGAAAGGGAAAGACGAAAGATAAAATTCGATCCAATCGAAGGTGCTTCAGACTTCAATCTTCGAAACTCCGAAAACCCATCAATTGTCGAGCCTCATGTCCATTAATGGTAAGTTTTTCGTACTTAGTTCAAGGGTTGAAATTAGGTTTATGGTTTGTCCCCATTGTGCAAAATTAGAGTTTAAGGTTGGTTTAAATCGTTATAATATGCTTTGAAATCTAAAAATTACATTGAAATTGTATGTGAAAGATGGTATGAATGTCATTGGAATTGTATTGAAATTTTGGGTATCGATTTTTTGTTGCTCTGTTTCTATGGCGTCAAGGTGATTCAAACTGTATTTTTTGTATCACAAGTTGCTAGTTCGGAAACAAGTTTATGTGTGTATTACTAAGCATTCAAAAACAATTTTCTGAACGTTACTGATCGGATCCGAAAACAATAGTTCGAACGTCACTGTGATTGTTCAAAAACAATAATTTGAACCTATTGAAGAGGCTTCAAATTATTGTTTTCGAACGTCACTGTGATTGTTCATAAACTTTCTTTTGCTCAGTTGGGATTGTAACCATACTTGTTAAATCTTTGTTATTTAGTTTATCGAAGGAGGCCCACGGCCTCTGCAAGGAGAGCAAGACAAGGAGCCATTGAACATTATGAAAGAGTTACAGTTGCGGAAGAAGAATTGGGAAATCAACACTTTAATGATGATCAAGATCATGAACCCAATGGTGGCAATGATAATAACGGTCAAGAGCATAATCCCAATGAAGGTCCCAACGATAATGATGACCAAGAGCATAATCCCAATGAAGGTGGCAATGATAATGATGGCCAAGATCATAATCCCAATGAAGGTGTCAATGACAATGATGACCAAGATGAGCTGCTTAGAGGGCCATTCCCGGGAGGGCCAAGTAATCATTCAGTTTTAATCCATTTCAAAACACATGTAGCTGCTGCAATTTGGGAGGGTAGAGAAAGAGAAGTTCTTAAGTGCCATTGCCTTACTGCAAAACTTCTGAAATGGAAGTGTGAAACAGCGAGTGAAGTTTGGAGGTCTCACATTAGACAATTTGGACTCCTTCACTTGAGAAAATTATCGTACAAAAGGCCAAACAGAAATCTCATCACAGCTTTTGTAGAACGGTGGCATCCAGAGACTAACACATTCCATCTTCCTTTTGGTGAGATATCCATCACATTGGATGATGTCTTCTGCTTTACTGGGCTAAGGATCACAGGGTCTCCATTCGAATTTGTGGGTGAGGATGTAGCAGTAGGAATGCCAGTCATCTGTCGTCTATTGGGGGTATCTGCTCATGATGCCACAACTGCAGCGAGTGACAAGTCTGGATTCTCGATCAAGTTCAAGTGGTTGTCAGATAAATTTGCTAGTTGTAATTCTACTAATGATGCTACTGTTGCATTGTACGCAGCCAGGGCGTATTTGATGTACATTCTGGGGTGTACAATTTTTGCAGACAAGAATGGCGATCGAGTGAGCACTCATTATTTGAGATTGCTTGAGGACCCTGAAGTGTTCGGGCAGTATGCATGGGGTGCTGCCGCATTGGCTTATTTATATAAACAGCTTGGCATGGTGTCTCGCGTTGGGGTGAAGCAGATTTCGGGGTACTTGACTTTATTAGAGGTAAGCTTTTAACTATCTATGCTATTACATTTATCTAAAATCTGTTGATTTTTAATATTAATTTTTTTCTTCAAGCAAGCTTAGATTTACAAGCATTTTCCGACATTAGGTCGACCACATCATAATGCTAAATATCGTGACGGAGCTCCTTTAGCAGGGAGATGGATGCAACACTATAATCCGGCAGGCTCTGAAGCTGGTGTCCGACAGTACAGGGCAATGCTAGATTCCTTGAGAGTTGAAGATGTAAGTCAACTGCTCTCTCTCTCTCTCTTGATGCATAGTTATGTTTTTTTTCTTGTAGTTTCTCACTACTTATTAATTATTTATGAATTAGGTTGTGTGGGATCCGTACCAGACACTCAGGGATCAATTTGAACGTCCTGAAATCACCTTTTACGAAGGGTGTATCACGGATGGAGATGTTGTAGAGCCATATCATCCTGATCGCGTGCTAAGACAGTTTGGCCGAGTGCAGACAATCCCTCGAGCCCCCTTGCAGCCTATTACAGTAAGAAGAGGAAAGAAGCCCGGACAGTATCATCTTACATGGGGCATTACATCACAACTTTTTCAAGAATGGGATAGTCACAAGCTATCGGCAGACCGTCGAGAAAGAGTGGCGAGCCCAGCTTGGAAGTGTGTGCGTGAGTACATGCCCTGGTATGAAACTATTTCACATCCCATTGTGCAGAATCCAGCACACGCACACGCACATAGCCATGACACTCGCCACACTCCATCCTCATGGGAAGGTTATCAAGTTGCGGCTGATTATCTAGCACTAGTGGTCGCACGATGGAGGGCTGGTGATGGGTCATTTTCAGTAGATACTGATATGCTTCAGGTTGATGAAGCATATGAGTATTTGTCTTTTCAGGCTCAGTCCTCTAGAGGCCTTGATCATTAGTTTTCATCGTCACATTTATGGATATTATGGATGTTTTTGGTTGTATGGATATTATGGATGTTTTTGGTTGTATGGATATTATGTATATTTCTGGTTGTATGGAATGAGTATTATGGATATTGTGGATGTTTTTGGTTGTATGGATATTATGGATGTTTTTGGTTGTATGTTTAGTAGGGATATTTTGCTCCTCTCTGGTTGCATAAAGGTCGAATTCGAAAAAATGTTTCTGAACATATAAAGGCCTGATTCGCAAAAATGTTTCTGAACCTGTAAAGGCCTATTCGAAAAATTGTTTCTGACCATATAAAGGCCAATTCGAAAAAATGTTTCTGACCCTGTGAAGGCCGATTCGAAAAAATGTTTCTGAAAGTAAAAAATCTGATTCATATACAGGTCATATACCTGTATACTCCTCCGTACAAGTTAACAAAGATCAAGTAGTCTATTACAATACAACTAAATACGAATAGTCTATTACAACACAACAAAGTTCTACAATTAACCAAAATACACAAATTTCATTAAAATATAAAAAGTTGTTCAAGTAACACAGTTCTCCCACCCAATTGCGCAGTCATTTCGATTCTCTCTCCACTGAAGACTAATTGGTGGAAATGGGTGACCAGGAGTTAGGCAGACCTGAAATTGAATGAACAAAATAATAATGAGTAAAATATATATGTTGATACACTATTTTCATTTAGGAATATAAAAAAATATACTCGAACAAAGTGATTTAGACATTTGGATTCACCATATTTAACCAATGCCATGCAAATGGTTCTCGGACGTGTTGATGGTGTAGAGAATAATGGTAAAAATGTTGTGGGATAGCGTCCGCCCAATGTCACGAGTATAACATCGTAAATTGTGGCGATAACATGAGTCATGTCAGGTAAGACGAACCAATACTGTGGATCTGCGGACTCTTCAAAGCACTGAACTGCTTCCTCTATTATCTCTCATCGTCCAATCTCCAAAAAACATCTTTTCCACTCCTCAGGATTCTTCCTCAACTCGTACAGAATATCACAGTGGACACGACTTCAGGAATCCTCATTTCCAAAAAGGCAACTGGCGATTACACGAAACCCACAATGGTCGTCTGCTTTAACATCTTCAATTTTATCGATAAACGACTGATAGGCACTTGGCATCTGATCATTATATGAAGTGGGCTGAATATCCTCATTCTTGGGGCGACGCACATGACACGTCGTGCTAAACATGGCATTGGAAGATAGATGAACATCAAATACAAATGCTCCTTCAACTGGGGAGCAACTATCATTCACCGAGTCCATATATTCAAATGCACTTTTCTCACGCTTCGTTGACATGTCTGCTTTGGATTTTGTTTTCTTTGGGCGACCACGTGTTTTGTATTGCACCTCTGGTTCAACCAATGAAGTTGTTGATGGATTCACAATTTCTCTGAATCTCTTTAACATCAACAACCTCTCAGACTCATCAGCATTTGCAAACTTGTTGTTTACTTCAGACTAAGTCTCTAACCATCGATTCCCAATATCACAGCCTACATCGACTTCGACCCCTTCCAACGGTTCCATATCCAACTTTCTCCAAAATCTATCCACCTTATCCACAAGAATAGGCTCCGATGAACGAGTATATTCATCGATCTCATGCGCACACGGAAGACCACATTTTGTTCTCATAACACAACCGCATAGTAACGGGTCTATTCCATATTCACCAATCGTCTTCATTTCTTCTAGCACTTTATCCAGTGCTGCAATAGAAACTACGCCTCGAAGAAATTGGAATACATGAGATCTGTATCTATGTAGAACAACATTCACACTTTTCTCAAATGAAGCCTTTATTGCATTTAGTGAAGTTTCTAAGAGGTCATGCATTTTCTCCCAACATGTCTCCAGATTACCCGTACTTGAACCAAGAAACTTCTTCAATTTGGCATGTGCACCCTCGGCCCTGTATTTACCAATTTAGTTAAGTTACTACACTTTTAAGAATATATTATCATAACACATGAGATATATTTTGGGAGAAAGATACCTGCAGGTAGTAGTATTATCAAAATGCATAATATTATTTGTCCAGTAATTGATAAATCTCTCTCTGTAGGGTTGGATCTAATGGTGAATAACATACTTCACAACGTCAGGATGAGCGGAATAGTCAGCCTGGAACCTACTGAGCAGTTCATTATACCGATCTTCTGTATCAGCCAACAATACCATATTCCAAGAGCTAAGAAATGACTCCCATTGATCTTTGGTACGGAACTTCTTTTTACAATTAGCAGCAATGTTCTTATTGATGTGCCACCGACATAAAAAATGTTTAGAAGTAGGAAAAGTTGTCTGAATTGCATTCATCAATGCTATTTCCCTATCAGTGACAATCACATTAGGCAAGTTCCTGTGGTCCATGAGCCCTTTCAGCACATTTAACGCCCAGGTGTAATTATCTTGTTTCTCCGACTCTAAGTAAGCACATGCAATAGAGAACGTCATGCTCGTCGAAGTTACACCAACTATCTCAAACAATGGCATCCTATATCGATTTGTCTTATATGTACAATCCATCAATAACACATTAGGAAAAGCCCGAAGCAACTGCACACTCATTGGGTGAGCATAGAACATATCTTTTACTATGTTAGTATGCAAACACCGCCTTGTGTATTGATAGTAACCATGCTCTTCCAATTTTCCTAACAGATATTGCATTTGTGAACGACCGGCATGCTCCAGATATCTATGCTTATGGCGCATATTGTAAATTGTCTTAATGGTTGACTTGTTTTGTGGGAAGCTTCTCTGTAGGGCCGCTAATATCTGCTTTGGTCGAGTATGGGCACTTGACATACTACCCACCAAGCTCTCCTCTTCAAATGATAATCGACCGGCAAATGCATGACCCTCCAAATACTGTCCTATCACATGGTTGTGATAACCACAGACAACATGTAACAACCATTGACTTATGTCTGCAAAATAATGATCTTTTAGACGAAAGGGACATCTGCATTTTTTAGTTCCAGTTTTTCTCTTGTTCTTGTCTTCTTTTTTCTTATCCTCCTCTCTCTCTAAATTTTCTTCTATAGTATCACATGTTTCCACCTTCGTTATCTTTTCAGGCTCCCGGTAATTACCACTCCTTTCGCAACTCAACACCAAAGGAGGTATTCTTCTTTCAGTACCAATTTTTGAACAACTCACGATGACAACAATGCCAAGAGGAATAGCTCTCTCACGCACCCAATTAATCAACTCTTCACGAGAATCAAATAATTCTGTAGTGTTGAATACATCTTGATAATCAGGCTGTAACTCAAGATTGATTGGGCCAGCGACACTGCTCTCAGTAAATGCCTAGAAAAGGTGTTAAAATATTTATCAGAAGAAGGCTCAGAAAGTTATTTTTGAACAACACAATAGAGGTTCATAAATAAGTTTTTGGCTGCAAACAGGTGGTTTCGGAAACAAGTTTATGAACAGAATAAGAGACATTCAGAAACAACTTTCCAACCACATAAGCATCCAATCAAAAACTTATTTTTGAACTTAGGCATATAAGGTCGGAAACAAATTTCCGAATCGCTTTCACAACATTCAAACTGTAATTTTCGAATCATGATCGACGATTTGAACGTGATAACTCGATGGAACTCTCAAAAAACTTAAAAATTACGGTTAAAACAATAGAAAATCACTTACATTACTCGTTTCTTCATCATTTCCACCTTCCATGATGGATTTAAACGCAATATTCTTGAATTCAAAGTTTAAGAAAATAGGGTTTTGTCATTTGAGAGAGGAACGTCGTTTCTATTCTGAGATTGAGGGTTTCTTGTGCTGAAATTTGAGATATTTTTTAAATTATTAAATTATTTTATTTTGGTGGTGTGGAAAGAAAAAGTTGTAGTGTGTTGAAGTAAGAAAAGGGTAATTTAGTAATCTCAAAATTAATTATTTTTGTATTTAATTTTATCAGTGGTGTGAAAAGAAAATATGGTGGTGTAAATAGAATCACCCATAAAAAAATAACTTAAAAGGGTATTTTTGTAAGTTCTAATTTATTTTATTTTTACTTTTTTATAATTGTGGTGTAAAGAGTAATTTCAGTAGTGCATGTAGAAACTCTCATTCTTAATATATCATCAGCATCGCATAAACTTTGTATAAATTAAATCATTTGATTTGCTAATGTGATTTGCAATACAGATCCCATTATTACTTTGTAATTTTAAATTACCTTGCATATACGAGATTCAAGATAGTTAGAAAAATATATAATTATATACCATCTTCATAAAATATATTCATAATTATATATGTTTTACCTAAGAACTTTTACCTAGTGAAATTTGTGATGCCAATATTAAATTAAATAGTCGCATTATATTAATTAACCATTATTATATTATTACCACGTCTCAACTAAATAAAACCTTTTATAATGCGAAATTTATGTATTTGATACCGTTAGCTAAAACATATATTATAAATAGCATACATTAAGAAAGAAATACGAGTGCAATAGTATAATACACTTTGGGTAAATATAATTAAAAGATTCCGTTTACAAAAGCCATTTATCTTTTGTTTTTGAGAATGTGGAAAAAGGCAGCTCAAAACTCTGAGCTGCATAACACCTCAACAGCAAGCCTCTTGTTCACTAAATTGGGACATAACTTAAGATCAAAATTATCTTGGCTGACTTCCAATTCACACTCGTTCTGGTTCAAGCAAACCTGCAATGCCACAATTAAGAACTAAGTAGTGGCAATTTGACATCATATCATTTTCACAAGGTAGGTGTAGCTATCTTTACCTTTTGCACCACGGATACTGAATTAGGATCATGACACTCTCCCGCAGCATACGCTCCACAGCTTCCGACTGGATCTCCGAAACTTGCAAATTTGACAGCATATATTCGTGTGCTCGTGGGGCATTTCAAACTCATAGTTGCTTTCTTTTTGTACTCCTCCATTGAGCTTATTTGCAAGTCTTCAAACTCAAATGAAGGATGATCTTCAGAGATGTGCGCACACAGACTTGAGACTTTTCTTGTTGAGAAGTGAATCTTAATAGGGTCTCCGCCTTTTTCCTCAAAGATAACCAAGACATTACCTGATGGTTTGAACCAAGATCTTGGTACATGGTACCTAAACCACGAATAAGAAATACGAGATTGTGTGAATTTAAATGCAAGCTCTCGTATTTGTAAAGAATGATAGATGGGGCAAGAAACACAATCCCAAACTTCATGATTTTTTCCATATTAATGTGCATTTCCATGTTTTCAAGAGAGGAAAATGAATTTAAATCAATCTTCTCAAGTCCAAAGGCTAATTTCAGTAGGCACACAAAAACCAGCACAAAATAAAAGATCATTCACCAAATTAGGCCAACATCCACCACTCTTGAGAACCAATGTTTCACCACTGGTTCTAAACTTATTTAACCGCATTAAGATTCAAAATTCTAGAATAAGAACATAAAATTTATGCAAAACTTCAAATGTGTTTGCAAAGACATTAACAACTAAAAATAAGCCCGGACTTTAAGGCACATGATCTTACCATCTTTGTGTTGGTTCTCCACAACCTGTATTGCATTTGTTAGGCATAAATTTGCCTCTATAGTCACATTGTTGAACGCATTTTTCATGTTCGGAGGCCTTTCTAGGCCAATATCTTCCGATTTCATTTCCATTTAACCAAGCTAGCCCTTTCCCCATGTGAATCATATCAAGTCCAACGGGTTCTTGCCCAGGTGGAGAATCCACCACAGCCTGTAAGCATTTTTAGCACCATTAAAAATGAATAATTTCTCAATATAAAATTCAAGTTGGAAGCAAGAAACCATTCAAAGCCTGTTTACCTTGTACCATGTTAAGGGTTGATGTTTAGGTGGCCTTGAAGTAGATACCCAGTTCACAGAATTCAAATGATCTGTGTCGTATATCCTTAAAAGTTCTCCTTGCAGTCCAATCTGAAAGTAAAATAAATGAACAAAAAGTAGCACAAAATTCTTTAGGCACACCAGACCAATTATATCTATAGGATCCTTTAAAGCCATAGTTAAGCACGATCTAGTTTGAACATTTGTCTTATCCTAAATAGTTATGTACAACTACAATCATCATGACACATTACACTTCCACATTGTGGCAAAACTCAAACCCCAACGCATGCACAAAGCCGGCAGTCTAAATCAATCTTCTAAAACTAGTAGACAACTTTAAACTGGGCTAAACTAATACTTGACAAGTGTATAATTTGGTCAATTTTTATATTATCAAAATAAAATTAGAAATTATAGGAAAATAATCAGATATTTTAGATGATGTGACTACAATATCTGCAAACTAAACAGTGGTCTAGCTTTGTTCCTTATTAGGCTGCAGTTCCAATATTAGAATTCCATAGCGAGTGAAGTAAAAAATTACAAAGGTAGTAAGATTATTAAAGAAGAAACAAAGGTATACCTTGTAGGTCCATTTACCGGTGGACAAGTCAACTGTCCCATTCTTTATCCCCATAATTCTGACGCTGATAGGCCCAGCTCCAACCCACTCATAAAAGGCTCCTGCATTCTAGTATTTAAGAAGCAAATAGAAAATCTTAGCAACTGATACAGAAAAAAAAAGATCAGATGCTATCGAAAACTCGCGAGAAGCATAAATGAGGTAATGTTGATGTTCACTTGAAAAATTTCAGAGAACGTGTGAAAGTGAAACCGAAAAGGAGGAAAACATAAAATACCTGCAGGCCAACGGTCATGCTTAATAAAGCAATTTCGTTCTTGCCAGCTTTGAGAGTAATGGGACTTTTGATTTTGAAGCGTGAGACTGAGCCATTTCCAGACCCACTAGCTGAAGAGAAACATAAGATGGATGTTTCAACCCATTATGTTAGGCTGGTAACAAAAGTTTGGTTTGAGGGGCAGTTCGTGTATACACAAAATATCTGTTAAATTCCACACTAAAACAAGAGAAGGAAAAATAACCTTGAAGTTTCTGATTGATGAAGATGTGCATAGCATGGCCCTTTGATTCAACTAAAATCATCGGATTTCTACCATTTCTGAACGACTCGTCAGTCTCATCAACAAGAAAACTACCACGAAAGAAAATATGTGAGGTTTGCTTCAAAACCTGTAAAGACTTGCACAAATTGCAGATCATAATGTTTGTTCTAGCACTGTATCTGCATTCCGCAGTGAATTTAAGATAGAATAAAATGCTAAAATAGTCCAAGTAGTGTTAACAAACCTTGTTGTATACCACAGGTAGTCTGTAGTATCTTTCGTAGTGTTAATGTGATCTACCAATCCATTCTTCGTAAAATCTGCAGGACCCCAAATTCCAGCTGTCTCTGTAAATACATCCCATTGAAGACCTTTCAAGTCTTTACTAGGAGTTGGCACTGATGGGTGCAAATCTGTTGGTATCATCTCAACTACTGAAGTTTGAGAACCAACCTGCAAAAGAAAGGAAGGAAAAACTTGCATATAGATTAGCTAGTTGCTCAAGAATTATAGTTAAGAAAATAGAAATTGAGAGTAACATTTAGCTCCAACTCAACTCCTAATGGTCTAGTGTGTTCTTTATATAATTGATGTTTAATTCTTGGAGTCACTGTGATAAGACTCATTTCTGAACTCAATTATCAAGCTTTGAATGACACCAGAACGTAATAAAGTTGTAGTAGTTCCCTCAGGAATATTGATAGACTTCAAATAGATAAAATGTGATTATGCAGTTGTAGAACAAAGTGGATGAAAAGAAACTTTCCTTCTCAAGAAAACAAATTAATAGTTACCTTTGCAGTGTTGAAAACTACATTTTTGCAGTCGGGTAGAATGCTAACAGACCATGCTGGTAGGTAATATGATACATTTCGAAACACTACCACCATGCCATTTTTATCATCCATATTAGAAATTAAAGCAGCACAAGCTCCTAATGAATCTTCATATACATCAGCCTACAAAAAAGCTTATGTTGTCAATGATAAAGAAAACTGACAGAAAAAAAATATTAAGTAGCCATGAATTTGGAATTGCTGGTATGCCTGCAAGAAATAGTCTACATGTATGCAGTCAGAGCAATCTGATGAAAGGAGACGACATAGGTACTTGTCCACGGGTCTACTTGGAATGAAGTCTCTCGACACCCATACAACCCATTTCATGTGTAGTACTTGATTATAAAAAATAAAAATAAAATTATAGCTCATGTGTGAGTGTGAAGTATTAAGATCATTACCCTCCTTGGATATATCGATTCCTCATATATATCGAACTTTCAGGTGATACCGTGATGCATTTATTAGAAAAGAGGAGACTATACAAATTACAGAAGTCTCTCTACAACTGCAAGTCATTTATCATCTACGTCTGCACCATCCTAAGTTAATTGTAAACAGAGAATTGATGATTTCATTTTACAATTGGCAAGTGTTTATTTAATTCTAATGCATGATTCATGGACTACAGCTTCTTTGATATTATTTTATGACAAAAAATGCCAAGAAGAACCACATGAAAGACCTTCAAACTCTTGGTCACAAATTGTTGAAGGAAAATTCAAATGCATATACACGAAAGATAGGGGCTTAAAGGCTCCAGGGGTTCACCTCTTGTAAGGGTCCTAATGATAGAGTCTTCGGTTCTCCATTTAGCAATGTGTGCTCACATAACTTTATAGATCTATGAAGCTCTTTAAGGTGCCCCCACTTGGGACATCTAGCCAATCCTGGAAGCCATATAATCACACATATAAGAAATACACCCACAAAGACGCTAAATTAATCTATGTTCACACTACAATCATGTCAAAAATTCAAACCAACCATGGAAAGTATAAAAACCAATGCCATATCTTACCATATTCATCAATTGGTGCATCATAGTCATAACTTGTGGTGATGAATGGTCCACCTGCAGTGCGTCCAAAGTTTGTCCCACCATGATACTGAAAAAGAAAAGACAAGCATTATTTACTGATACTTCATCACATGGTGGGGCTTGAGGGGTTGTATGTGATTACTTTCTAGAAGAAGAAGCCAAAAAATAATACCATGTAATAGTTTTGAAGGCTTC
This sequence comes from Perilla frutescens, assembly GCA_026008535.1. Taxonomy (NCBI): domain Eukaryota; kingdom Viridiplantae; phylum Streptophyta; class Magnoliopsida; order Lamiales; family Lamiaceae; genus Perilla; species Perilla frutescens. The sequence continues at coordinate 41,940,353 of BRKX01000010.1, read as the reverse complement.
CTCCTTTCTGGAAAAAACGTGCAACTGAGAAAGCAACATCTTCAGGAGGTCTATGAGGATCGCTTGCTCCAAATGTTTTAAACCTGAAAATTTTAAAAGCTCAAGGCATGATGCAACGGCAGACTTATTCATTACATTATTCTATTTCTTGATATTTTTACTAGATAGATTTCTTGTGAAATTTCAGACCTAATTTCTTTATATTGACTGCTTCATGAGTGCATTCACTTTTCCAGTAACTAAGAAATATTTGAGCAAAAGCTACAATAACTTCATTTGTAATCGATTGGTAAAGTTGAGTTAAAATAAAGCACCAGTTCATATATTCTAGCAAACAATCATTTCATATGTAAAAAGTTGATGCTTTTGTTGAACATTGTTAAAGTTATTTGTGGTTCAGATATCAGCTAGCCATTCATTGTACACAGCATTAATCATTAAAACCTTCAGTGCGAGTATCTCTTAAACTTCCTAATTGTATTGATGAGTGTGCAATATGACCTGAATATAGAAAAGGAAAATATTGGATTGCTTAACAGATTTTGTCTTGGCCTCGCTATGAGAATTGCCCCTGTTATTCAATTTATTATCTTTCATTTCAGCCTTTTTAATTCTATGGATTACAAGCTTTCTCCAACTCTATATATTAATTATAAAGGAGAAAAGATAGTTTCATACATGTGTGTATCCTACAAGTACAAAAACTCCTGTATATATAAAGGGAGTAGAAACTAGGTTACCAAAAAAAAAAAAAGATATGTAGAAGATTCTAGTCTAACTAAAGAGTAATACACAACTAACATATATAGTTAAAACTCTTAATATTAATTATCAAGGCATGGCACTCCAGCATCAGCTTGATATCATAGTATAACATCATCTCAATATCAAGGGGCTATATACAATCAAAATAAATGGAGCATCAAAAGAAAGGAGACATATACAAGGGAAATAAATGGAGCATCTGGAAGAATTCATATATAATTCCAACAATAGACACAGCATATTTAAAAACAATATGATGCTATCTTTAGAGAAGAAATCAACATCAAGATAAACAATCAGTTTATATAAGTTCAAGCAATGTAACTTACCATCCAGGCCAGTTTTCAGTCCAAAATTTAGGCTTATTTGGAGAGATTGGTTTGAAATGGTCGCAATAAAATGAGTTGCATGTGTCAATCTAAAAGAAAGAAAATAGTGTTAGAAAAATCTACACCTTACAGAAAATCTGAAAAGTTAACCAATTTACTCACATTAAAAACAATTATTTGACTCATTAAGTTACATGCATCATGAAGAATAAGAGTTCTAGGAAAAAGAGTACAAGAAGCAAGCTGAAAGGGGAAGTTTAAAAATGATTTAAGGCATGACACGATGAAAATCGCATCTTGTCAGGTGCACCATAGAATTCATGTTCATTGAATTTATAGAAATGGGATTGGTGGAGCAGTTGGCAGAATTGATGAGTGCTCACCACCGTATCAGGAGGATCAAACTGCTGGCACATAATCCAAGGTACACCAGTGTTTTGAGAAACTGACATGTTAGCCGCCCATATGGTGTACCTTTTTCCTGCTTCCCCATAAGCAGACTCATAGAATCCATATTCATTTTCTATCTGCATTTTAATAACAAGATAGAATGATTATCTATAGCCTACATAACAAGCAATGAGAATTTAATACAAAACAATGAAGAATGAAGAGAGACTTAATCTAGTTGATAATAAATAAGTATCCAAAACTGACTAGCAACTACAGTGGCATTTTAAGGCATCTATATTTTTCAATTTGCATTTGAATTGATACAAAGAGAAGCATTTCCCTTCTCAGAGCATTGAATAACTGCACTGATATGATGCAGATCTTATTCTTACTGAACAGAAAGTTGTAATCACCCGACAGTTGCTTTTGAGAAATATAACAGTGAATTATTCTAAAAGTACTGGTGATTCAGATGCATTTCATGCTCAGATCAGTTCCTTAAAAAGAACTTCCAAGTAAATACATGCCTTATGTTGTCTGCTCTAGTTCTTTAACTTCACCCATTTCTCCGTGAAACAGTTTAATGAGGAAAATATAATTGAGCAAGAAACCTATTTAATGATAACAGTGAGATCTTCGCCATGAATAGAAAAATCACAATATCCGACAATGATCGTAGCATCAAAGAAGGATGAACTACGAAGATAGATCAAAAGCAAGATTGAACATAAGAGTATCCTTTTGACAGCACATAAAATAGCCAAGATAAGCGAGTGAGCTTAGGATCGGGTGCCAATTTTGTTAAAATCTTAGGCAGTAGCACCAAGATAATAAGTAAAGGCCACAGCTTGAGAAACGAGCAAGAGTTCACTTGCCTGAGCCAAGATAATAGGACCTCCCTGAGATGCGAAAAGTTTCTCATTCTTCATCTTTTCCACAATGAGGGTCGTGAACTTCTTCATGTAATACTGAAACTCCAAACAAGTAATGAGTAAGCAGTAAGTTATTGAAGAGAGAAAAAGCAGCAGAATGGATGATGTGAACCTTGAAAGGCTCGTTGTCAGTTCGAAAGACAGTTCCCGGCACATAGTGCAACCAAACAGGTATGCCGCTGAATACACAATATGCAAAAGATGATTTACTATAAATATAATAGTTCTGCTTATACAGAAACTCAATGTTATTGTTATGTTTGCAGAAAAACAAATTGAAGTTGTCAAGTTGAAGTGGTTTATGATTGCACAAGACCTACCCAAAGTTCCATTCAGCTGCCACAAATGGGCCAATCCGAAGAATCAAATACATGCCAGCTTCCTGAACAATCTTGCAAAATTTGACGAGATCGTACCTTCCCCCAAAGTAGTACTGCAACGAAGAAAAAGTCGGTTTATTTATTTTCCGAAAGAAAGTGGCAGACAGAGAAAAAAGTGAAGCAGATGGACATACATTGTTAGGGGAGAGCTCATGGCCATTCCAGAAGACGTACGTTTCGATGGTATTAATCCCTCCTTCCTTTGCCAATTGTACTAAGCCCGGCCACATCTATAAATTACATACATATATGATGATACATTGAAATTCAAACCTACAGAAGATGAGAGAGAGAGAGAGACTTACGGCGGGGACGCTGCGAGGATAGTGGATGGCAGCGGAAATGAGAAGCTGGCGGCGGCCGTCGACAATGAGGGAGCGGGTGTCGTAGGTGACATTGTAAGCAGCGAAAGAGAGAGATGACAATAGTGAAAAAAGCAAGGTGAAGAGTAGAAGAGAATGCGCCATCAACAATTCGAGGTCAGAGCTCTGGTGCTGATTGTATTTCACAATTCTCAATTTGTTCTCTTCATATTTATACCGTCACTCAGCCTCGCATCAGACAATCATCATCATGCTTACTACAGGTCGTTAGTGCTGACTACTTACTATTAATATTAATACTTATTATTATTATTATTATTATTATTATTATTATTATTATTATTATCCCCCCCTTAACTTAATAAATTAATCAGATTCTGTTACTGATGATGCCTGTTGCAAACGTCGCATTATCCATTCATATAACACATTATTATGGAATATAATAATACATAAATAGTTCATCCAAATTATACTTTTTTATAAAATAAACTACTGATAATCAGGTTAAATTATACTATCTAAACACTAGTAGTTAGACCAATCAAGATATCAAGAGCCCAATTATACAAAAAACTATAATTAAATTCAACTAAATAAAAGTTAAAAAGAACCAAATATGTTCATGTTCATGTTCATCCTCCTCCAATCCTCCTCCACCGTCATAGAATTATGAGTTACTGCCCCTCTTAATCTTTCATTATTATTATTATTATTATTATTATTATTATTATTATTACATGATAAATATTAAAAATATAAGATTATTTTGGTTTACAGCTGGGGCTGGTCTGGATGAGGGACACTAGTCAGACTCAGAGTCAGGGACAGTCTCACTCTCTCACCTCCCAACACTTTTGTTTCTTTCTTTTTGTTATATATATATATATTGCGTTTGATAATCCAACAATATTATTTATTATATGCAAATTTTTGAATTGATAAAACATGTAATAATTAATATATAGTAGGAGTAATTTATTTCTGTATTTCCCCTAAAACAAGCAATGTGGCGAAGTTGAGGTGGGCTGTTCCGCTGAAAAGCTCAAAGCCCAGCAACCCATTATGGCAACGCGGCCTGCCCATGTGCACCGAACAAATCCAGGGACACGCATTTACATTTAATAAATGCATTCACGTTTTCTGGTTTTATTATCAAAATTTAACACAAATAAAATAAATTATCAATTCTTCTAAAAAATGTAATAAAATTTATCAATGTAATGACATATTTTCACATAAAATAAAATATAGTAGTAGTATTTCATTCTATCTCAATCTGTTGTGGCACTTGTTCCTCTTCTTCCCTAACTTGTTCTTCATCTTCTGCAGATGCAATCCCAGAGGCTTCAACCGTTCTTGCAACCCATTCTCTCAAAGGCTCTTCATTTAAATCAAGCCTCAGAAGCCCTGCAAATATCCCTCCCACGAATGCAACTGGCTCCTATAATTAAAAATAAAATTAAAATACAAACCCAGCTATAAGAAATCAACCACCATATCTACCTGTTTTCACAAAACACTTGACTAGCTTTTTCTCTTTTCTATTTTAAAAGTTACACATGCTAATATGTGGATTTAAACCTTCCATTCCATATGCAAAGCTCACAAACAACTAATTCTAACATTGTATGCACTGCTATTCCCTTTCCCCACAAACAATTTACCCTCTCCTTTCTATAATCTTCCATCTCACAAAACATGTTTAACAAGTTGTGCAAACAGATTATACAAATTGAAATGCATTATATTTACATTAGATTCTGTAATTAGCAAATCCAAAGTCTAAATCTTCACTGCCAAGCCATAGGGATTAAGAAAAGGCAAGTCTATAAATGGGCTGTAACTTGAGCCCACAAACATTAGGTGATGAAAGATTGCAAATTATTTAAGCAGCAATTTTCCAGTTTTCAAACATCACATACAAGGTACGAGAAGGAAAACCATTTTCAGCAAAAACAGAACCATTTTCATGCTACTCGCATACATACATGATACAACACATGTGAACATAAATCCAACATTTCATGGACCTGAGCTGGTTGCATGAATTTCTTCAGGAAAAGGAGCATGCAGCTTAATATCAAGTCAGAGAAAGCAGTACATGTATATTTGTTGATTCAGATAATGATTTTATTCAACAATTATTCAAGGACAACCTTCCTTGGACTGTTGTTGCTGAAGTTTAATTTAGTTAGCCAGATTCCAAATGTGAAAACCTCTATACTTCCCTCTTCTTGTGTACGGAAGGGGAAATGAACACAATATCTAGAAAACCACGCACACGTACACATATGGTCATCTAGATAAAAAAGAACAAGGAAAAAAGCATTTCTTCCCTATGTTACAACTGGTAAATCTTTGGTTGGGGATGGACATATTCCAGAGAGCATCAGCATTTCAAAAAGAATGCAGGCCTATTTTTCTCTATGGGCTCACCCTGATTTTCTTTTTATTCACCTCTACCACAAGCACTCATGTTTGTACTAATTTCACAATCTAAGATGGTGGAATGATATAGTAATCGGAAAATATATCATAATTGTCCAAATACCCGATCACCAAATCACATCAAAGGTTTAATGCTCCAAGAATAAGAATGATTATTTTTAGAATTTAGATAAAATAGGTTGGTCGGTGACTGGAAAACTGGGCAAGGGCACGTAAACACATTTAACAGAGAAACTAGAACAGGGCAGGTACTTGAGATCAAATACAGTAATGTAGAGTAATAGAAACCAAATCATACTAAGATAGATAGCAGACAACAACACTAGTATTGGAGTGTATACTAGACAGTGAAAAAGGAAAAGTCGAAAGCACGGAGATGAGATAGCAGGTTGAATACCTTGAGCGCCTCCTTGAGAATGGGTTGTTGGGAGGGATTGGGGAAAAAAGCCCTAACGTCAAACCTTCCAATTGAAATTGAAGACGATGAATAACAATCCGTAGATGGGAATATCAGCGGCTTCCCTCGCACAGCAGCCTTCCACTTCCAGCTGCACTGTAATCACAAAATCAGCATGAATTAACAGAAGAGTGAGTTGGTTAGCTGTCAATCACTGGAGCAAGTAGCAATTCTGCGGCGAAACTCACCGGCGCCGGAACAGCTGTTACTGATGGAAGTGCGAAACTAGCCATCCTTTGGCTTGGCTTTTGTGAAATATGGAAAATCAACGTCTTCACTCTTCAATCTTCACCCTTCCTTCCCTCTCCTCTCTTGTTCGTTTCTTTTTGTTAGAACTGGAACTACAACTAGATTGAGCTCCTCGCAAACCACAAAAATGCAAAATTTTCAAAATGAAATTTCTATTTTCAACGGTTAAAATTACTCTTTGGACCATAAAATAAATAAATAAAAAATAAAATAATTATGAAATGATTTGAACACTATTTTATTATTAGTCAATGCACTATAAAATAAAAAAAAAACAAAAATAAAAAATAAAACAAATGAAAAATTATTTATTAAACATTAAAAAAAATCAGATTGAACATATTAACGTTTTTTTAGAGTACAAAATTGAACTCATAAAATTTAGTTTGAACTTGGGCAATTGAGGTAGCAAACAACAATGTGGAATGAAAATAAAAAAGGACCTAGCAATGTAAGTAATTTTGATTAGTTTGTACCGATTAAATTATGAGTTTTCGCATGTTTTTTTACTGTAGATATCGCGGTTTGTTCGAAACTTACAGTTTGAACACTCTTCAAGTGTTCGAAAAATAAAGTTTGAACAAAGTAACTAGGTTCAAACTTCAATGTTCGAACGAAATATATTCGGTCGTACTTATGTTTTCGAACGTCCATTTTCAAAAAAACCAATATGCGTTCGAATTCACATTTTTGGACATAGTTAATATGTTCGAAAAGTGTAGTTCGAACACATGCAACTTGCTCGAAAATCATTTTTCAAACATGTGTTAGTCTATTTTTCTGCAGTAACTTATTTTTTATTTTATTTGGAATAAGATCAAATTGAGAGCAGTGTTATTTGCCCAATTAATACAAAGTTGGTTCCTGATTTTACGGACATATTCCATACTATGAAATTGTTTGATTCGAGCGAGAGTTTGATCACTTAGGTTCGTGAGAGAGTTATTATTATTATTATTATTATTATTATTATTATTATTATTATTATTGTTGTTGTTGTTGTTGTTGTTGTTGTTGTTGTTGTTGTGCGAAGTTCAGAAGCGGGAAGTTGATACTAAAATTCTTCGATTGGTGTTGACACGTGAACGAAGTGGGCATCCCTGCGTGTTTAAGAAGAAACCTCCAACAGAACGTGACTACGTTGAACAAAGTTTGGAGGATGATGAAGTTTTGGAAGAATGGAAAGAGAAAAAGAATTCCAAAACCAGCTAAGGGAGACTGAGTCGAAGATAATTGGATGTTCATTTTGTTTAAAGAGACATTATCTCCCAGAGTGTAATCAATGGATGTTAGAAGTTGTTCGTGGTGTTCACAACCACCCACAACCAGAATGAGCTCCTCCCAAACCACAAAAATGCAAAATTTTCAAAATGAAATTTCTATTTTCAACGGTTAAAATTACTCTTTGGATCATCAAATAAATAAATAAAAAATAAAATAATTATGAAATGATTTGAACACTATTTTATTATTAGTCAATGCACTATAAAATAAAATAAAAACAAAAATAAAAAATAAAACAAATGAAAAATTATTTATTAAACATTAAAAAAAATCAGATTGAACATATTAACGTTTTTTTAGAGTACAAAATTGAACTCATAAAATTTAGTTTGAACTTGGGCAATTGAGGTAGCAAACAACAATGTGGAATGAAAATAAAAAAAAGACCTAGCAATGTAAGTAATTTTGATTAGTTTGTACCGATTAAATTATGAGTTTTCGCATGTTTTTTTTACTGTAGATATCGCGGTTTGTTCGAAACTTACAGTTTGAACACTCTTCAAGTGTTCGAAAAATAAAGTTTGAACAAAGTAACTAGGTTCAAACTTCAATGTTCGAACAAAATATATTCGGTCGTACTTATGTTTTCGAACGTCCATTTTCAAAAAAACCAATATGCGTTCGAATTCACATTTTCGGACATAGTTAATATGTTTGAAAAGTGTAGTTCGAACACATGCAACTTGCTCGAAAATCATTTTTCAAACATGTGTTAGTCTATTTTTCTGCAGTAACTTATTTTTTATTTTATTTGGAATAAGATCAAATTGAGAGCAGTGTTATTTGCCCAATTAATACAAAGTTGGTTCCTGATTTTACGGACATATTCCATACTATGAAATTGTTTGATTCGAGCGAGAGTTTGATCACTTAGGTTCGTGAGAGAGTTATTATTATTATTATTATTATTATTATTATTGTTGTTGTTGTTGTTGTTGTTGTTGTGCGAAGTTCAGAAGCGGGAAGTTGATACTAAAATTCTTCGATTGGTGTTGACACGTGAACGAAGTGGGCATCCCTGCGTGTTTAAGAAGAAACCTCCAACAGAACGTGACTACGTTGAACAAAGTTTGGAGGATGATGAAGTTTTGGAAGAATAGAAAGAGAAAAAGAATTCCAAAACCAGCTAAGGGAGACTGGGTCGAAGATAATTGGATGTTCATTTTGTTTAAAGAGACATTATCTCCCAGAGTGTAATCAATGGATGTTAGAAGTTGTTCGTGGTGTTCACAACCACCCACAACCAGAATGAGCTCCTCCCAAACCACAAAAATGCAAAATTTTCAAAATGAAATTTCTATTTTCAACGGTTAAAATTACTCTTTGGATCATCAAATAAATAAATAAAAAATAAAATAATTATGAAATGATTTGAACACTATTTTATTATTAGTCAATGCACTATAAAATAAAATAAAAACAAAAATAAAAAATAAAACAAATGAAAAATTATTTATTAAACATTAAAAAAAATCAGATTGAACATATTAACGTTTTTTTAGAGTACAAAATTGAACTCATAAAATTTAGTTTGAACTTGGGCAATTGAGGTAGCAAACAACAATGTGGAATGAAAATAAAAAAGGACCTAGCAATGTAAGTAATTTTGATTAGTTTGTACCGATTAAATTATGAGTTTTCGCATGTTTTTTTTACTGTAGATATCGCGGTTTGTTCAAAACTTACAGTTTGAACACTCTTCAAGTGTTCGAAAAATAAAGTTTGAACAAAGTAACTAGGTTCAAACTTCAATGTTCGAACAAAATATATTCGTTCGTACTTATGTTTTCGAACGTCCATTTTCAAAAAAACCAATATGCGTTCGAATTCACATTTTCGGACATAGTTAATATGTTCGAAAAGTGTAGTTCGAACACATGCAACTTGCTCGAGAATCATTTTTCAAACATGTGTTAGTCTATTTTTCTGCAGTAACTTATTTTTTATTTTATTTGGAATAAGATCAAATTGAGAGCAGTGTTATTTGCCCAATTAATACAAAGTTGGTTCCTGATTTTACGGACATATTCCATACTATGAAATTGTTTGATTCGAGCGAGAGTTTGATCACTTAGGTTCGTGAGAGAGTTATTATTATTATTATTATTATTATTATTATTGTTGTTGTTGTTGTTGTTGTTGTTGTTGTTGTTGTTGTTGTGCGAAGTTCAGAAGCGGGAAGTTGATACTAAAATTCTTCGATTGGTGTTGACACGTGAACGAAGTGGGCATCCCTGCGTGTTTAAGAAGAAACCTCCAACAGAACGTGACTACGTTGAACAAAGTTTGGAGGATGATGAAGTTTTGGAAGAATGGAAAGAGAAAAAGAATTCCAAACCAGCTAAGGGAGACTGGGTCAAAGATAATTGGATGTTCATTTTGTTTAAAGAGACATTATCTCCCAGAGTGTAATCAATGGATGTTAGAAGTTGTCCGTGGTGTTCACAACCACCCACAAGCACAATATTTAGAAGGACACATACGCCGGTCACTTGACATCGGATGAGCAGAAGTTGGTGGCTAGCTTGTCGAGTTTTCATAATTGGCCGAAGCAAATACTGGTTGCATTACAAATAAGCTTTCAGAGCAATAAGTCCACACTAAAAATAATTTATAATGCGCGTAGTAGGAATAAATATGTAGAGCATGCTGGTCAATCTCCAGTATCTCCTAGGTAAATTGGAGGAACATGATTATTACTAGTATACTGGGCGGTGCCCACAGACTGACACCGTGAAGGATATGTTCTACGCTTACCCGACAAGCGTGAAATTATTTAGATCTTTCCCTAAAGTGTTATTGATTGAACAAAGTTATTCTGTTCGAACATAACAAGGACGGTTCGAACTTTAGAATTCGAACGTGCCTTGGTAAATATTCCAAACAAAGGCATTTGAACTTTGAAAGTCCAACGTATTACACATGTTCAAACATTAGTATTCGAACCTAAGTAATGTGCCTGACTTTCAAAGTTTGAACATCTTTGTTTAGAATATTTACCAAGGCACGTTCGAGCTCTAAAGTTCGAACCTTCTTTATTATGTTCGAAATATTCAGGTCGAACAGAACACAAACTAGAAAAAAAAAAACAAATCAACAACATTCAGAAACTCAATTTTTTGCACACAATCGCCTCAAACTAGCATCTAATATTTTAAATAACCTAACCTAAAATCTTAAACTACTACAAAACTTGATTTAAACAATTACCCAACAATTTATATGTCAAGTCTTCAACAAATAATTGAACACAAACTTTATATAAACTGCAAATAATTGAACACAAACTTACAAAATCGTTTCATGAAAATTAAATCGAATTCGATGTCAAGTCTTTGAACATGATTGATCAACACAATTTCGAACAAATTGCTTCCTCTCTATTTCAAACAAGTCGATGTCAAGTCTTCACGCTGCTTAACAATTTTTACTCACTGTCAATCACTTTGGGTAAATATGATTTTTACCAAAATCACATTTGGATAAAAATTAAGTTTTAGTTTTTTTTTATATAAAACAAATATGTTTTAGACTAAAGGACATTACTGTAAATATATGTGGTACAAATAGTAAAATTAGAAGTGCATTGAGCAGATGAAATACACAAAGTAATTTTAATAATGTAAATAGAAACTGTCTTTTAAAAAATTGAACTTACTCGTATATTATGGCAAAACACTTCTACTACCCCTATTATTAATATTAGACAAAAATTTGTATGAGACCGTCTAACGAGTCGCTTACGTTAGACGAGTCAAATAAAACCCAAACCCGCCCAAAACCAGCCCCAAAAGCCATTTTTGCGCCCAATCGCGTGTCTTACACGAGCCCCCACGCGCAGTCACTGGAGTATCATTAGGTATAAAATAAAGTATCACTAGGTATAAAGTAAAGTATCACTATGTGTGAAGTATCACTAACTGTAAAATGAAGTATCATTAACTATGAAACAAAGTATCACTAGATAAATGTCATTAATTATGAGTTGAGTATCATTAACTCAAGTATCATTATTTATGGGTGAAATATCATTAACTCACATGTAAGTATCATTATTTATGGAGTGAAGTATCATTAATTCACATGTGAGTATTATTATTTATGGGGTGAAGTATCATCACCTATGGAGTGGAGTCTCATTACTATGGAAAAAAGTATCACTAATTACAAAAGAAAGTACCACTAATTAGAAAGAAAAGTGTCAGTTTAAAACATAATCTCAAATTGAGAATCGGATATATGAATACAATAAAAACTCATTTTTGAGTAAAAAAAATATTTCATTATCACAGAGAAAAATATTATTTATTACAAAATAAGTATCACTGATTACAAAAGCAAGTAACATTAATTACAAATAAAAGTATCACTAAAAATCTTCAACACCCATCAATTGGACTATTGTACGTCACTCTATTTGGAACTACATTTCATCGAACAGCTTCTGGGCATCCCCCACTCTCCCCTCCTTACACAACCCACCGATCAAAACATTGTACACAAACCCATTCGCCCTAATCCCACATTTCTTCATTTCATTCATCAGCTCGAAACCTTTCTCCAAGTCCCCTAATTTCACCACGGACTGTATCACTTTCCCATAACTGAACTTATCCATGTGCACACCACAGTCCATGGCTTCGTAAAAAATCTTGAGCGTCTTATCAAATTGATTCGCATTAACCAAAGATTCAAGAAACACATTAAAAGCCGAGAGAGAAACGAAATTACCGTCGCTTCTAACCAAACTGCATAGTTCGGCTGCCTCACTGGGGAGCCTCGCCTCCACGTAAACTGTCAGAAGGGCGTCGGTGAAAGCCGGCTTCGTGTTCGGCGGCGGAGACGAATGCGAGAAGGCATCGAAGAGTTGCAAAATTGAATGGTGAGCAATGAGGGCTCTGAGGCGTCTCTTCGTAGTTTCAGTTCGGCTCTGCTAGATGAGGACTCGGATCTTTCGGAGCTCTTCTGATATGGAGTTGCAAACAGAGGAGCTACAGAAGGGTTTGAAGAGCGACTTCTTGGTGTTTGAGACCTGGATTCGATTCTTCTTCTGCTAAATATGTTTGCTCCATCGAGGAAGAGAAGCGGCGAGGGAGAGAGAAAGAGAGCGGCGCTATGCTGCACAGAGGGAGAGAGAAAGAGAAGCCCTATCATTTTTACTTTTTTTTCTTTATTGTTTTATATTTAAATTTGATCCGGGTCGGATGGAGATCTGTCTAACATAAGAGACCCGTTAGACGGTCTCACACAAGTGTGCCCTTAATATTATGCTATGCACTAAATATCTATTGCTACAACTTACAAAACTATTTTTGAATATTTTCAGGTATGGACTCACGTGTATCGGAACTTGTTGAGCAAAAAATTAATTTCCTAACGGCCCGAGCGTGACCAACATTTTTTCAGCATGATATATTCAATGTGATGATCGAAAATTAAATATAAAAATCACGAATATAAATTTTGTAGTATTGAAGTATCGAATACACTTTTGTTTAATTTTTTTGTAAATTAAGTACAACATGTGCATGAAATTCCCTCAAGTCATCAAGTGACTTTTAATTTTTGAAGGTGTATTGGACAATTACATTAAATATGGGTATTTCTTGATTATCCACAATAAATTATTATAACCAGAGAGCAAGAAAGATAGAGATTTATGTGGTTCACTAATAACATGTTAGCTACGTCAATAGACCAAAAAAGATAATATATCATTATGTTCGGAATTCTAAATTACAGAATAAGAGTTAGATTTATATAATCCCGAAAACTTGTCAGACTTGGCGTAGGAAATAAGCCCAAAAGGCGAAAATATAAAAATCAGCTCAAACATAAAATACACTATAAAAGTCGGGGTCATTGTCCCCAACCCTTAGACCAGCGAAACCCCATCCAACTCAGTGTCAAGATTCTTTAAGGTAAGTTTTTTTTTTTTTAATAGCAAAAGGTGGGTACTTTCAGCCAATAGTACTTATTTTATTGTGGTTTTGACCAAAAAAAAAATTGCTATAATTTCAGCGCTAAGTATTTTTTCAATATTAATCATTCACACCAAATATCACATAAAAAATAATATTCTATTAAATATTTCATTCACACCTAATTATTAATATGAACATTATTTTTAGAATACGCTGTATCGTGGTTTAACACTATTTTATATAGGAAAACCTGCAACACTTGCATTCTATTATCATCATTATCATTTATAAATATCCAAGTAATTTTCATACTCCCATTCCTAGTGGTTTTTAGGCTCGTTGAAGAAATTTGATGACGAATGCATGTGAAATTCATACCAACAAATTCATTAATGATTGTTTGGATCGTTACTGATTTGACCAGTTCCATTTTGAAATAATTTTGTAGTCATTTAGGTGGATATGAAATCCATAAAATTCTTACATTTCAAAGCTAGCTAATTAATATTAGAACTAATGGAGATTAAAGCAAAATTAAGCTTAATGATCGAGCTAGGCTAAACTTAGCTAATTAAAGAACACAAGTGAGCGAGCAAATTTCTTTAAATTATAGACGTGGAATGGAGCATGTTATTTAGATTAATTTGAGGTTGCATAAATAGAAATTTTTGCACCATTGAGATGACAAATTAAGAAAATATTATGAATTTATAAGCTTAATTAGGAAGAAAATTAAGCAACGGCTTTCGAGGGGGCGGAGGTCAAAGCAGCCAAGATTTAATTAATTTGATGATAACCACAAATTTAGGCTTCAATAGCTCCAAATTAAAGTCTCGTGTACTAATAATCAAAGTTTTTGTGGCTCGATGACTTTTCACCTTAATTTTCTGCTCTTTTCTAACTACACCAATTTAATCTAAACTAAAGGTTCTACTGCACCACTTTCAGTCTTTCAGAGAGAGAGAGAACATTAATTAATTAATTAATTAATTAATATATTTTCATTTTCATAATGATGAAGTCGTAATGTGAAAAGGGGTAGCTGCTGCCTGCAACTTGAAAGTAATTACTAATAATAAACAAGATATATTGAACTAGCCCAGTGTTGTGTTGTCTTATTAATTAACATTCTTCCAACCCTCGAGCTCTAAAAAAAATTGATGGTCAAAGTGAATTGCCAATGAAGCCGGGGGCAAAATACATACTACTAATCTATAAACAAATTGAAGTCAAAACATTAGTTGTTTCAAGACATGCTCACACCTCTCTCTCTCTCTCTCTCTCTCTCTCTCTCTCTCTCTCTCTCTCTCTCTCTCTCTCTCTCTCTCTCTCTCTCTCTCTCTCTTATAGACAGACATATTATATTTCTCACAAAAGTAGTATTTTGGAAGCATTAGTTAGTTGTTTAGTTTCTTCACAGAATCAATTAATATGCAATTAGCTCACCATGCATCATCGCCTTAATTAAACTAGTCTCTTCACTTGAGTAACCTACAATTATACACTTGAATTCTGGATGCAATTACAACTTACAAGAGGATGATGAATTTAATCATCAGGGAATTAAGGAAGTAATGTGATTGGATTCCATCAATTCAATTCCAATTCCAATTCAAATTCAACAAGGATACATATACATACATACATACATACATATATAAATGAAAACTTGACGCATTGCCTGAATATATATTAAACAATGCTCAAGTAAAGGTTCATCTGAAACTTAGGGTATCACAAAATAAACAATACATTACATAACTCTAATGGAAACTTGAAGTTGGGAGCCTAAAAAAATTCCTTCATTTTAATTATTATTATTATATATATATTGGAATAACTTGCGCTGCTACACATTCTAGACGTGGTGTGACAGACAGACATATACAGATCTTCAGTCAACGAAGCCTGTTTCTCAATCACTTGAGACACTTTTCTTATTTTAGAAACAACTATCATTCATCATCATCATCATCAGTTGATCACCATCTCCCTCAGCTCATTCTTCTCCAGGTTTCTTGTTTCTCCAGTCTCCATTGCATCAGCAATTCTGCATGCCCAAGATGACCGAATATCTTGCCCCATGGCCGTTCGTCTTCACCTCCGTGCTGCTAGCTATTTTCTGCTGCTTTCTTGCCAAAATCTTTCATACGCCAACCAACTCTAAGTTACCTCCTGGGGGAAGAGGCTGGCCGATTGTCGGCCATAGCATTAGCTGGTACAATGCTGTTGCGAGCTCTCACCCCCCGAGTTTCGTCCACCAACAAGTTCAAAGGTACATACATATATTTCATCAACTACTTCTTCATCTTCATCTTCAAGATATATCTACCTACCTCAATTCACTTCATCTCAAACAACAGGTTCGGCCCAATATTCTCATGCAGTCTGTTCGGCAAGTGGGCAGTTGTATCAGCTGATCCAGCATTCAATAAATTCGTTATGCAAAATGAAGGGAGACTGTTCCAGTCTAGCTACCCCAAATCTTTCAGAGATCTGGTCGGGAAAAACGGGGTCATAACTGCACAGGGAGACCACCAGAGGAAACTTCATTCCATCGCCTCCAACATCATGCGACTTGACAAGCTCAAGTTTCATTTCTTGCATGATATACAGATAGTTATCAAACATATCATCAGCAATCTACACGACAATCAATGTGTCCTTCTCCAAGATGTTTGCCGCAAGGTGCTAAACTCCCACTTATTTTCATCCCAACATATTTTCTTTCTTTCTTTCTTCCTTCACTTCCACACAATTCATTCTCCAGGTAGCAATTAACTTGATGGCCAATCAACTCCTTGGAGTGTCCTCTGAATCGGAAGTGAATGAGATAGCTCAGTTGTTCTCAGATTTTGTCGATGGCTGCCTCTCTGTTCCAATCCAATTGCCAGGCTTCGCTTATCACAAAGCAATGAAGGTAACAACTGTTAGCTTCTAATTCTTACCAAGAAACTTATCTCAAAAACCAATAAGGTCTACAAAGATTGATATGACACACCCAGACTACCAGACTTAATATTTTAAAAAAAGATCTAATATTTTATGAGATGTAGGAAGAGGGCAATCTGACTGAAGTCGAGCCAAAAACCCTATTAGTTTTGTCAAAATTGATAATCTTTTACACGGTTCGCCTTTCTCATCATTGACCAGGCTAGGGAAAATATAATAAGCAAGATTAACAGGACAATGGAGATTCATCGAAGGAAATCGTCTCCAGAAATTGGTAATGGTGTTTTGGGAAGGCTACTAGAGGAAGAAAGCTTGCCTGATGATGCTGTTGCTAACTTCATCATTAACCTTCTCTTTGCTGGAAATGAGACCACAGCTAAAACCATGCTCTTTGCTGTTTATTTCCTCACACAATGTCCCAGAGCCATGAAACAAGTGCTGGTACAGTTCATGATGGATCATATCTCTAAATCAAAAGTTTTATTCACAAACTCCAAGCAATTTTATTCAAATTTTTCGGCCACCAAGTACAGGATGAGCACCAGAGCCTAAGGAGTGAAAGGGGTGAGGAGATGCTTAGCTGGCAAGATTACAAAGCTATGCCTTTCACTCAATGTGTAAGCCCTCTTTTAATCACCTATAAGCATCTCTATAAGTTTGAGCTCAACGATATATACTCCAATTTGAACTCAGGCTATAAAACTGAAGTTCAGTTATCAGAAACTCTTGCTACAATATAAAATCATTTCTCCAGGTAATTGATGAAGCTCTACGCCTAGGAGGCATTGCAATTTGGCTGATGAGAGAAGCAAAAGAAGAAGTAGAATATCAAGGTAATTAATGCATGAATGCATCATAGCATTTTGTGAAGAATTCGAGCAATACAAGCTCAGTCAATCACCAAATAACATCTAACTATTCCTATGTGTCATGAGTATGATAATGTATAGCTCTCCAAAACAAGCCATTGTTGATTAGCATCTGGTTGCCCTGCCTGCAGGTTATGTCATTCCAAAAGGAAGCTTTGTGGTACCATTTCTTTCAGCAATCCATTTAGATGAAAATGTCTACGAGGATCCACGTAGTTTTAATCCATGGAGATGGATGAAACCAGAAAATCAGGTTATCCATCTTGAAGATTTTTCTAAAATTTCTAGAGTTCAGAGAAATAAATGTAAGCCGCATAACTAATATATAATAGTGTGTTCAACAACAACACAAACAGGAGAAGAGAAATTGGAGGAGCAGCCCATATTTTGCGCCTTTTGGGGGAGGAGCTAGGTTTTGTCCAGGGGCAGAGTTGGCTAGACTTCAGATTGCCCTCTTCCTACATTACTTCCTCACCACGTTTAGGTATTTTCATCAAATCTAGTACTCAAATGTACTATGATCCATATATATGAAGAAATCTTACAACTTTGATCTTTATATTTATAATCTTTGTTGTGAAAAACCAAAACTGAAACTACAGGTGGAGGCAGGTGAAGGACGACGAGATGTCTTTTTTTCCATCAGCTCGACTGGTGAATGGGTTTCAGATACAGTTGATTAGAATATACCGCGATCACCCTATCTCTACATCTATCAATTGAACAAACAAACTACATTTATATATTGTTATTCTTCTGGGTCTGAGGAAGGCTCTTCATCTGTAAATTACCTTCAAATACATATGTAATGTTGAGGATCTGAATGTACAATATAAAGACTACTCCTTACCAAATCAATACAGTAATACTATTCATTCATTGGAGTTAGATTATTCCAAATATGTGACCCAATACTAAGTTTTACTAAACAAACTCTAAGAGGTCAAAGGAGGCAAAACCTTATCCATTTGATTAATTTAAACTTACTTAAAAGAATCCCAACTCAAGTCCTATTACATCCTCATGAGGCTCTTAATTAGCCCCACAATAAAAATAATTAAAATGGATAGATATAAATACATCTAAATTATTAGGTTGAACCCTGTTCATCCCTCCTAATGTACTTTGTACTACGCTTTGCTCATCCGCAATCAAATGGCAATTAACTTAACCATGAATTTTATGTAAGAGTCACCTTGATCAAACAAAATAATGTTCAGAGCACATAAAATTATTAGAATACTATCTTAGTCCAAGTTGAGTGTCAATCAGGGGGTCATTCTAAAAACCGATTTCAAATAAAGGAGGGATACTTAGGAGCAAGCACTGCAAACAAGAAAGCCCTTTGGTACATCCTCTTTTTCAACAACCAAGTGGATGTACTTCTTCCTTACACACCAACATGCACTTGATGGTTATAATAATCTTGAATAAGTTTTAGTTCTTTCCCATGTAAGAGTAGTTTAGCTGTACCCATCTTTTTACACAAACTATGCATGAAGGGCTAATGTACATCATTTCTATTATTAGGACTTCTAGTTCAATGGGGATCATGCCTTTGAAGCACCATCACTTCAGACTAAATTTGACAACAAAAATGATGGCACTTTAAAATTAAGTCATTGCATTCTTCCTTTTGTTTTCCTACGAATCAGCAATTCATGTAATGTGACACCAATTAAATGCAGAAATATCATCATTACCTGAGAGAAGGCAAAGGAAATTAAACAACTTTGTCTCTCCAAATGCTCCAGCCAATGATATTGAGCATGGATAAATATCGCCGACTGCAAACCAACTCTATATTGACTACCAGATCGAGGCTTGGGTCAGATATTCTTTATATACCATCTACATGATAGAAGGTTCTAGATGCTAGTCAAATCTTTTCACAAAAAAATTAAAAAAAAAAATTATTGAGAGTAACTGTACAAATTCAGTTTTAGAGAAAGGGAAAAGAAGGCAACTGAATCTGCACCCAAGTTGTATAATGTGATATCAGCATATCAGGTTCTTCAGCAGGGAAGCATATAGCTTTGGTTCCGTGATTGAATCCTATGACCAAAACATCAAACATCTCCAAGTAGAATTAAATGATACAAAAACCAGACAAAATTAATCCTTCAAACTACAAACACAGATTTAAAAAAGAATATGATAAGATAAATCTTTATATATGCCGTTCTCAAAATAAATCTTTATATATGCCAAAACAGAACTTTAACTCTAACTGGCAATACGGTTGACATATATCCCAGTAGCATAATTAAGCTTTTGAGTGCTGGTTGAGATGGTGCTTGCATACAGAGGGAATGATGATTTCTTGCAGCTATTCAAGACCTCATGCACCTGAGACATCTCTCAGGACATTAAAATTTAGTTAAAAGATAATTATTAAAAAAAAAAGCATGCTCAACCTAAATTAGTCGCCTTTCATTAATTGAAGAAGTACTCCGACAAAATTATTAGCAGTACACAAGTTTTCACTTCATCAATTTGGCAAGTGAATAGAACTACTAATTATAGTTCTCTACATGTAGTTAAAATGATGTTCGTGTAACCAATTTGCTATCTTTTTATGGTTCAACTGCTAGATATGAAGGAAGCTAGTCAAAGGAGATCTGAAATACGAGACTCGTTTTAGCTTACTACGAGTAATAAACTAATAATTGAACATATAGGTAAGAACTCTTCAATATAATGGAGGTTTGGAAAAATTATAACATTCATGTAAATTATAGCATCATCCATCATCATATGTATAAATTCTTACTCCACCTTTTCACCTTCTCCACAGAAATAAACACGAGAAGGGGAAGGTCCTTTCTCAAGTAATTTTCTTCTCATTTCAGAAGATAGAGATTCAAAAGGAGTTTTAGAATCTCAAATCTCAAGACAATGCCGAACTTTCACTAGAAGTGATCCCTGACCAATCTAGATGAGCAATATGGCAGTAGAAAAGAAAAAAAAAAAAACCTCAGACAACAATTCAACCGTAGTACTTACATCCGAAAGAATAGAGTCGAACTACGGGCCATGAATGAGGTCACAGAAAGTCCATAAAGGAGGAGCATTCCATCCTTTAAACAGTTGTAGACCATCTATTTTTTCACTTGGAAACTCAAACAGAGCTGAGTGACATGGACGCTATGAAAACTAAAGTTGTGCGGAGTAGTCATGGAATGTAGTGAATTTTCTTTAATAGATCATATGTGAGTGAGTAACCTGAGGAAGAGAATGCAATGAACAGACATATGCCAGAAACTTAACAGTGCGAAACAATTTCCTTTATTGTCTACAATCTTACACGAATTGGGTATCTGAATCAACCAAACGACAGCTACAAACAGCACTCTGAATTCTAAATACATACACTGGATATAGAACTTATCAATACCAGCATCACGAACAAGAAAACCACAAGGAAATGAACAGAAGCAAACACCGTAATTGTGTGTCGGCTAGCGCTAGGAGGTGATAAAAGGAGAGGAGTTGTCTGTCTTGTCCTTCAAAAAACACAACAAGCAACCAACCAACGAACCAAAAGCAGCACAACTTATGAGGACTTAGGGTAGAAATTCATATGCAATATTGACAGCGGGCATTCATTCATTAGCAAGATCAAACAACAACATGAACATCAGCACTAGAGACACCAAGGATTAAGTTATGACGTTCAATTGGCATCACCATCCCTTCGCTGTTCGGAAGACTGAGGAGGTGGGCCGGAGAGAGATGCGAGCAAATTCAGGTGATGGCCCTGCACTTGAGCTATGGGCAAGTAATTTCCAACCCTCGCTGCGGAGGCCTCTCCGATTCCCAACGGCTGCTGTTGTTGTAGAAACCTCAAAGAAGCTGAATGTTGTTGCTGCTGCTGATGATGATGGTGGTGGTGATGGTGAGAATTGTTCATGGCGGCGGAAGCTGCAACCACCATTTCAGGAGGAGGAGCAGCAAAGCTCCAGACTTGGCCAAAGTCGGGCCTGGCAGGTAAAGCCCAGAAGCCTCCAGCAGCAACGGCGGGACCGACAGAAGCGGAAACGGAGGTGACGTCATCCTTGGAGAGGT
Organism: Perilla frutescens; assembly: GCA_026008535.1. Taxonomy (NCBI): domain Eukaryota; kingdom Viridiplantae; phylum Streptophyta; class Magnoliopsida; order Lamiales; family Lamiaceae; genus Perilla; species Perilla frutescens. The sequence goes on along the minus strand of BRKX01000010.1, from coordinate 41,918,977 downwards.
GCTGGTGGTGTTCGTCGTCATCGGGACGGAGTCGCTTGCCGAGAATGAATGGGGTGGGGGCGAGGAGGGAATGGGCGAGGGGTTTGTGGTCGAGAGCTGCTGAGATGGAGATGGAGGAGGAGGAATTGCGGGTGGAAGAGGGAGATACGGTGGAGAAGCTGGCGGGGGTGGTGCCGGTGCCGGTGGCAGCGATAATGGAAGGCTCGGCCTGGCGGAGGAGCCACTCTATGGTCTGGCCGTCGGACTTGTGACCTAGCTCCCGGGTGAGCTGGAAGACCCTGGCGGCACAGATGATGGGCATGCGGATGCGCCGCCCTCGACCGTCAACCTTGCTGTGACGGTCCTTTGCGGGGGGCTTCTTCACGGCGGCGGTGTTGGTGGTGGGGGTGGGCTGGAGTTGGTGGTGTCTCTGGGAGGGATCGATAATAGGTCCGACGCCGCCGCCGTTAGCCCCCTCAGCTGCCGACGCAGACATAGTAAAATAGTGAGAGAAATTAAAAAAAAAAAAAAAAGGAGTAACCAGCAGAAGAGGGAGAGTGGCAGCGCAGCTAGGGTTTAGAGGGGGAGGAGAAATGGAAAATAGAAATTGGGAAGGAAAGAGTAGAGAGAAGAGTAGAGTTGGGGAATAGGAATGGGAAGGGGAGGGAGGGAGAGGAGAAGAGAGAGCGGTAATGATTGAGGGCAGGAGCTGGTGGAGACAGGCGGAGGGCACATGGGTGGTGGGCTCCACCTTCCTTACGTACTCGCACTCTCCCAGCTCACTCACTCACCCCCTTTCTCTCTCTCTCTCTCCTTCCTCACGCGCTCTCTTCACCTATTCCTTCTCCTCTGCTATCTCTATCCTTTTTCTCGTTTCTTTTAAATTTTATCTACTTAATGTGCTCAGGAGTTTGAAACGGTAACATATGCATATTTTAGTTTGTGATCGGAGAAATTAGTCTTTTATGTTTGCATAATAATGAAAATGGTGAGTTTCTATTTCTACCATTAAAATTATTCTTTGCACCATAAAAAAAAATACTTAAATGCTTTTTAATTAAAAAGATAAAAAAAGCAAAGCTGATGATAAAAAAAATTAAGTGTGGTTCGAAAGTGAAATTTAACTCACCATGTTTGTTCGAAATTCTATTTTCGAATAGGCATGATTTTTAAAATAAGTTTCGTTCGAAAATAAATTTTCGAACGCATCATGTTTGTTCGAAAATTCATTCCATTTTCGAACATGCATGATTTTTAAAATAAGTCTCGTTCGAAAATGAATTTTTGAATGTATTATGTTTGTTCGAAAATTCATTTTCGAACGGACTCCATGAATTTTTTTTAAGTATCGTTCGATCACACGACTTCGAACATATCAATCATATTCGAATACAAGACTTCGAATATATCTAAAATGTTCGGACACATGACTTCGAATGTAAAATACTATAATTTTTAAAAATATAAAATATATTTATGTATGACAAAAAAAAAACTCATACACTATTTCTTAGCAAATGTACTTCACTCTCTCTAAAAAAAAGTCTTTTTGATAAATTATACTATATTGTAAACCATTTATTAAACACAAGGAACTTTATAATTTTTTGAAAAAACACAGAGAAGTAGCATAAAATTTAACCCAATAATTAGATAATATAATATATAAAAAAATGTCTACACTAAAACTTTTAATTTGTTTATTTTTTGAAAATATGAGATTTAAGTTTCACAGTTCTTATCTTTCAAGAAGCTTAAAGTCTAGCTCGTATCACTAAATGTGTCGACATCAGGTTTCTAATAGATATAAGATAATAGGTCTGGCTCGAACTTAATTTCAATAGAACATGCTCATACTTCCCAAACCAAGGCCTAGTCCAATGCATACAAAAAAATAGACATGAAGTTTGTAGGTAGAAAAATAAACAAATTAATAATTGTGGAGGCCCTTTCTTGTAAAATCCCAATACGAGGGTCGGAAGCTCAATAAAGGTCGATATACAGATCGAGGTTGTCAACTTAGAACGACATCATAGGGTACAAGTCAAATGCCTCGAGATAACATAATCAGGATTGTTCCACATTAAGGGACCAGGTCAAAACCCTAAAGGTGATAAGGTAACGAGTAGATCAAACCCTAGAAAGAAGTAACCATTCTTAAAAAGCCGGAAGACAATTGCATAAGCCTTGTATATAACGGGGTAGATGAGGCATTGTGGGACACTTGGGGAAAACACTAAAACCTAATCACTCGAAGCCATACATAGAGTTCATTTTGTCGAAGACGCTTACTAAATCTAATGGAACACCTCGTATTTCTTTATTGATTCCGCATTTTATCATTTAAAATGGTTGAATTCTGACTTGAGCGTCGGAAACCGATCGATCGTCAAACCTCCGACGATCCTTCGGCTTCACGTTGTTTTTATTTTGTAGATTGCCGGAGCCCGAATTCCGGATTCATTAATTGCGGAACGCGAGTTCTACAATAATCATATAAAAATCTCTCAAATCCTCAGTTTTAGAAACCACACTAGATTTCCACCCGTACGATGTACATGTACACCCAGGGTCTCAAATTCAATTATTATATATTTAATATAAGTGTCACATTTTCATATTTTATATAATTAATATTTTACTTGATAAGCTCAAATAATTAATAAACTATTACAATCAAAATATTATATTATAAATTGCGCACCACTTGTACGGATACAATGTTTGTAGTAACATTTGTTACATATTATCACAATTTTTACAAATAAAAACTTTCAAACCAACACGACTTGTGACTCGTGAAATAATTACGTACAATTGACGGTTACTATAAACTTATTATAAATATATGTGAACAAAGATTATAACAATAACTTATGTTTCATTTTAAAGGTTTTTAGGGTTGTATATTTATATAGATTTATTAGATTTAACTCTTAAGAAATTGATAATTATGTTGTATGTAAAACAAATGTAATCAAAATAATGTTAATAAATATTTATTGAAATATAAAAATTTCAATTTAACAAACTATAATAATGTAGCATACATGTCTATTATATATCAATCTTCATTTTATTTGCATTAAAATATGCTTGATTACACTTTAATACTTAACGTTGAGCGCTTTTACACTTGTGTTCAAAAATTTCAAAATTTACATATTGATAGTGAACTTTTGCACAAATTAACACATGTAACGTTAAAATAATTTTATAGTCTCACAAATGTAAATATGAGACTGTTGAATATTGTGAAGAACAACAATAACATTCAATATTTGTACAGATGAAATAAGCTAAAAGCTGAGTTTGAAAGATTTTCAGCGATCTAAGTCAATATTTGTGAGATTTAAAAATTGATATAGTTCTATAAGTGTTCATTTGTGCAAACATTAAGTGTTAATATGTAATTTTTTAAAATTTTGGGATAAAAATGTAGAAACGTCCATCGTTCGGATATTAAAGTGTAACGAATCCTAAAGACTATATTTTCTAAAAAATAATATAGTAGACTATATAAACTTATAAATATTAATCTTTGTTTGATTTAATTATTCATTTAATTATAATGTTAAATTATTAAGCATTTCATGTTTAATATAATTAAAAAAATATTATAAATGTTATATCTACATATAATAAACACATGATACCGATTATGATGTTCTATCAGATAATTCACTTGATTTTTTAATTTAATATATGTCGATGATTATTTAACATAATAAAATATACTAAACGTTATATTTTATTCACATATATATTTTGAATGTGATGTATATAACGAAATATGTAAACGTTATATTTTATTCACATATCAATTATTCATTCGTACAAATATATTTTGAATGTGATGTATATAACGAAATATGTTAATGAATATATCACAAATTAATTATATAATAAAAAAATATTTGTAAATGTGTGTGTTTGAGAAAGAGAAGATGGCGAGACATTAAAAAAATAAAAAAGTTACTATAGATGATTTGATGTTTTTGAGATGAATTTTTTTTGAGGGACCTCCATTTTATAGTATAAATAGATTATTTGACATAATAAAACCTACTAAACATTATCAATCACTTCTTAATATGCAAAAATTCACATATTTATTCATTCGTACAAATATATTTTGAATGTGATGTATATAACGAAATATGTTAATGAATATATCACAAATTAATTATATAATAAAAAAAAATTTGTAAATGTGTGTGTTTGAGAAAGAGAAGATGTCGAGACATTAAAAAAAAAAAATCACTGTAGATGATTTGATGTTTTTAGAGGATTTTTTTTAGGGAACTCCATTTTATAGTATAAATAGATTATTTGACATAATAAAATATACTAAACGTTATCAATCACTTCTTAATATGCAAAAATTCACATATTTATTCATTCGTACAAATATATTTTGAATGTGATGTATATAACGAAATATGTTAATGGATATATCATAAATTAATTATATAATAAAAAAATATTTGTAAATGTGTGTGTTTGAGAGAGAGAAGATGGAGAGACATTAAAAAAATAAAAAGTTAATGTAGATGATTTGATGTTTTTGGGAGGAATTTTTTTGTCGAGGGAACTCCATTTTATAGTATATATAGATATGTTAATGAATATATCACAAATTAATTATATAATAAAAAATATTTGTAAATGTTGTTGTTTGAGAGAGAGAAGATGTTGAGACATTAAAAAAATAAAAAAGTTACTATGGATGATTTGATGTTTTTGGGAGAGAAAATCATTTTGGAAGAAACTCCATTTTATAATATAGATAGATTTGCACATGTAATTCTTCTAATTTATCCAATAGGTACTAGAAGAATCTAAAAAATCAACTTTCCTCGACACCAAAATAATGGCACACAAATAAAATCCATTCCCTGTAAGTTTTTTTTCAACGACTTCATAGGAATGATCAAGAGCTCCAAGAACTTTTTTACTGTATTAAAAAAAATGTTCGTGCCATTTCCAAGCATATTTATGTTACGTATATTTTTGACAATATTTTTGTTACGTATATTTTTGACAATATTTTTGTTAGTAAAATTGTCTGAAGAAATAAGTGATGATTTGTTGTGCTGAAAGAGAAATTAAAGTTGAGTTGTTGGAAGAAATTGACAAAGTATTCCCATAGATATTCTAGACAATGTTCCACTTCATGTATTGCAGGCAGCTTCTTTTTATGTGATGATTGTTTTGCTTAAACACACGATTTTGATCAAGGAATAAAATCATTATTTATATTCTTAAAGACATTGTGCTGAATATTTACCCTCAAATAAATATGGAAGATCTCTACTCAAACAAGGGAAGTTCTATGATGAATAAGGCTTGAAAATTGACAATGAAAACTTACAAGATTTTTGCTTTTTGAAATTCAAAACCTGTAAGAAGACATATATCTTCATTTTGAAGATATGTGACTCAAGATGTAGCTCTTAAATTTCTTGGTATATTTTTCGTGAGATTTTGTACTACCATAGAGATTTTGCTAGGATGTTCTTAAATGTGTTCTCGTGTATGTACATAGCAATTGATATAATAATATATGTTTTGTCTTCAAACGCTTAGAGGAGATTGAGCTCAAATTGTAAACGTAATTTTCGGAGAAATTATAAGTGGAAATGAGACTCTCAAGTGTTAGGGGATCTCATCATTTAATTCATGAAATTGGCGGTGAAGAAGAAAAATGGCAACATCAGGAGATAATATTTTACGTGTAAGCTTTCCACGTAAATTAATAAATGATTTTCCAACCGAACACGAATGCTCCCAGGATAAATTGTTAATCGAACTGCGTAATTAATAATTATCAGTACCATCCGAATAAGCAAAAAACAGAACATCGTGATTTTTTAACAAAAACATTTCATCTTCTGTATACGGATACTGAAATGAGAATTGAGTGTGTTTTGATAGGCAGAGAGAGAGAGAGAGAGAGAGAGAGAGAGAGAGAGAGAGAGATTGTTATGATTTTGTTAGGGAGATGGATTAAAATAAGAGAAAATGGGAAGGGGGGCCGGGGGCGGGCATAAATGAGGAGTGTTAATAAATAAAAAAGAGTGGTCCAAAAACAAAAGCAGAAAAATTAAGGAGGGGTGGGCCACTGGGCCTAATGAAAATGCAATCCCCGTACTAGTACTAGGGGAAAAAAAAGTATTTGGTCCCTTCCTTATTTATCCCGCCATTTTTAGTTTTTACTATTATAATAATAAATTATTTCTTTCGTTATTTATTGTTTTATTTACAGCATGTGCCCTCATTTACCATCAAAACCCAATCCTGCCCCTCCATTTCTGACTGCCTCACTTTACCAACTTTCCAAGGCAACGTCAACGCCAACGCCTACATTCCAATTACATGCATGTCTTGTTTATATATTACTCTCCTTTTCTTTTCTTTTTTATTTGGACATTTCATGATTATTAAGATTTACTTCAAGTTCACTAAAAAACTCTTAATAAAGCTTTAAAAAGTTACGACAACACTCATACATTTCAAAGTAATGTGGAGTGAAATTTATAAAAACAACACCTTTTTTCAAGGAAAGAAGAATTTTAATAATTGACTATCACTCTTAACCAGTGATGAAAATTCTCATTCCAAGTACATGAATCACGATTTTCAGTATCAAAATGTGCAAGAGTATGGACAACACCATTAGTTTTCCTAAGCATGATTTAACAAAATCTGTTTTAACAACATCACCTACAGGTGGCAATTTAGAAACAACAATTAATTTTACGGGCTCTAAAATATATTTCCTTTTTATTTTATGGTTATATAATGGATAAAAGAAATAAAAACCCGTATTATGACGTTATGGAATAATAGTATTGTTTTATATGTAACCACTGAAGACATGAGCCGTACTTTATTTGGTTAGTTACTAAAAATGTGTGATTGAATTAATATCTATAAAAAATGATTTGTGTTTAATGAGAATCTCAAATATTAATAATTGTTATTCCAGCAACAAATTGTGATGGCCCGCCCCACCCGAGTCATAGTAATTGTTTATTTGAAATTAGCATATGATTATACAATATGGATATATTAGATAATGAATTGATGATGATGATTGTGGTGGTGGACATTCAAAATCTCTAATACTGTCTTTATACCTCTCTTTACGGCTGTCTTATATCAATTATTAATTATTATCATCTAATATATATCTGTATTAGGTTAAGCTTATTTGTATGTGGAAAGGGAAAATGATTGCTACAAAATCCCCAATTTTGTGGCATTCATTAACACAATCATCATAAACCACAATCCAATCTATTCTCTAATGGGCCTCCTTTTCTTTTGTGGGCCTTTCCCTCTCTTCCCTCAATCCCCACACAATTTTTTTTTTAAAATTCCAATTCTGCATTATATTATATTATAACATACAGCAATCCCTTAGAAGCCCTAACTTTCTCCTCCCTCTTTCTATCTCTTGAAATTTGAAGAAATCAATCGTCAGCTGAATTATTGATCGAGGTTCGGTCGGAGATGGCCGGAAGAGAAGTTCGCGAGTACACAAATCTTACCGATCCTAAAGGTAGTTGTTTTGTTTGAGATTAATCGCCCGAATTGGAATTGGAATTGGAATTGGGATTGGAATTGAAATTGGATTTGGATGTGCAGATAAAAAGTTGGGGAAGGGGAAGGACAGAATCGACGATGAAGAAGTTACTTTCCAGCGCATGGTCGCCAAGGTTAGAGAATCCTGATTCTCCTTTGATTATTAATCAAATTTATCTTAAGATGATTAGATGACATGTTTTTCTTATTCCAATCACCGTAAAATTGGTTTCTGCCTTTTACCCAGTTCAGCTCTCAACCATTTTTTTAATGCCTTGCTGATTCAACTAAATAATTATAAAATATTGCTTGCAAAAACATCCCCTGAAGCTTCAATACTTGCATTTTACGGTGCTGCTTCTCATTGTTTTCTTGATTACTGCTTGTTATGAACATCTTCAAACAGTTAGTTGCGCTGTGGAGTATCCCTCTCTCAATTTACTATCTATGCATTTTAGCTTGAGTGTGTCATGCTAGTGGATTTCATACACAATTGCTGCATTTTGTCACAATAAGCTAGATTTAGCCTTTATATTAAAACCTCCATTATTATGTGATATAATTCTATTTCACTGCATTCTGGAGCCTTCAGTTGCTGCTCTGCTTGTAATTTGCAATTTCAAAAAATTTCTGATAACATGCCCCGGCAGGGATCTTGGCTTCTTCCGCTTCGTGCTTAATAAGTACAGATGCAAGAAGTTGCTGGAGAACGTGGAGGCTACCTTCACGGGCGAGGGGGTATAAATTTTCTGCACTCTTTCTATAATTTTTGCCGGCATGAATTTCATGAGGTAAGGCGATTGTCATTGCTTATTGAGCTTTCCTTGGTGTAAATGTGCAGCTTTGGACAGCGATGATTTACTTTATCTGAAGGAGCAGATGGAAGCTGAGGAAGATGCAGAACGTCTTCTACGCCGTACAGAGAAACGAGCTTTTGCTGCATTTAAGATATCCTTGAAACTACTCTGGGAATTAAAAGAGAGAACTTGAGGGCTCAATAAAGTCTGTTACTGATTTATTTTTTGCCATTGCCTTGTTGTTTCTTCATTTACTGTGTTTATCATGAGTTTTCTTTGTTATATGGTCCTGAGATGTAGTGATTCACCTTTTCATGTGGTGAAAAATAACATTATCTTGTTAAAAATCCAACATCAGAGAAAAATCTGACCTTGCTTTTCCGGTAATGAGTATTCATCTTGCTCAACATACTTTTCCTTGACCACTAAGCACAAAGCTGTGGCCGAAACTTCCCCAGCAACAGTTCCCTTGCCACTTCGAGTGGAGCCCAAGCCAAAAAGTGGAATCAGGTGACTTCAGACTCTCTCTCTCTCTCTCTTGCTCTCTGTCTATATATATATACAACAAATGTTTGTATATGTGTGTTTCCATCTTACATAAAGTCTCTGCCGTGTTCAGGCAGCAAGACTTACTGAAGAGAGTGGTGGCAGTTAAGCCAAAGCAGCAGAGTGTTTCTATCCCTTCCTATGTAGATCCATCCGCGGTATCTTTGAATCAACAACCATCAAAAAAACATCGATCTTTGAATGATCAGGAGCAGGAGAAAGATGAATCTTCCTCTAGTTTCAACAAAGTAGGAGAGGAGATGAAATCGGATAACCCAGTTAAGAGTCTGTTGGCAGCATATGAAAGTTCTGATGATGATGATTGATCCATGGAATGTTGTCATGCCTTAAAATTTTCCTTTTGCAGCAGTGCGATAGCTCTTTCGTGTATTTGTTACTCTGTATGTCCTTAGTTATTTATGACATAATTAGGAGCTACAAGTTGCCTTGAGTGTTTTTTTGTAGTAAAGATCAGTTTCAATGCCTTTTTTTTATTTTCTTTTTCTTTTTTATTTCCTATTTATGCTGTGGCGTTGGTCTATTTTAAAACCAGCACGGGATAGATTGACTTTAGATGAGACATTTTATTTGTAAGCCAATTGGGGTTTTTCGAAGTAAGAAGGCTTTTGTGCAGATGTTCAGAGAAGTCCGTTCCGTTGGGATTTTATGGTTTTTCTTTATTGTGTGGCTGCAGCATTGACGAAGAATAAGGGTAAGAAAGTTTTTCCTCATTTATGAATATGCTTTGAAGCCTTGTTTACAGTATGATGTGATGCGTGAGGATGTTGCTGTTGTTATTGTGACCACATTTTTGTTGTTAATGAAGCAGTTGACGGAATCTAGATTTATGAGTGGCAACATCCATCTATGTTTGTAACGATGAGGCATGGTATAAGAAGAGTATGTTTATTGGTGAAAGCAGAAACAGCTTGGCAAAGCATTGAATTTTCTAGTTAAGCTGTCAACAGCAATGCATTTTTCTCTCTTCCACGTCGTCGCATTGTATAATAAAAGCACAAACGTGTATTCATATAAAATTCCCAAACGACTTTGGTGTATCCGGTTTTTATTTTATTTTATGTCTACTGCCTTGCCTATTTCGTCAACATTCATCCATGTTTGCAGTTGCCGGTAGTTTAGCATGAGGGCTACGATCATCCTCAGCAGCATATTCATTGTTTCTTTGCTAATATTACATTCTGTTATTGGGTTTGAGGTGAGGGAGATTTACCCCGACGAACGCAATGCTTTGATTGAACTGAGAGATATTGTGAACTCCAGTTTGAACCTGCATGCGAATTGGACGGGTCCGGCTTGCAACACCAAGAACCAGAGCAGGTGGGAGGGAGTCGGGTGCTCAGATTGGCACGTGACACGTTTGGTCCTTGAAGAAATCCAGTTGAGTGCTTCTCTCCCACCTATGTTGTTCCATAACCTTACATTCTTGAACGAACTCAGCTTCAGAAACAATTCACTTCACGGTCCTCTTCCCAGTCTCGCAAATCTTATGCACCTGGAATATGTGTTCCTCTCCAGAAATCACTTCTCAGGCTCCATACCCTTGAGTTACATTGATATTCCTAATCTAACCGAACTGGAGCTACAAGAAAACGACATCTCAGGTGAAATTCCACCTTTCAATCAGCAATCACTGGTGTCGTTCAACGTCTCCAACAATGAACTACAAGGGCCGATCCCTGAAACTCCCGTGCTCCGAAGATTTACGGAGAGCTCTTATGCTAATAATTCAGGTTTATGTGGAAGAGATATTCGAGGATTGAGGCCTTGTCCAATGGCTCCAGCCCCAGCCCCAGCTCCAGCTCCAGCCGAACCATCAAGAAAGAAAGGGAATGGGGCCCTCCAACCGTGGAGCATTGGTCTAATTGGAGTGGCAGCTGTCCTTGTTCCTCTGTGTGTGATCTTGATATGCCTCTGTTATTATCTAAGAGTGTGGAAAAAGCATGAGGAGGTACCAGGTATATGGTATGGTATGATGTTATTTGAGTAGGTAGGTAGTGTGGTTAATTAGTATATATGATGGATGATGCTTGAGATGAATTAATGTTTAGGGTTCCAGTACGTACAGGTGGAAAGCAGCGATGGCGAGATGATTCAGAAATAACAAGAAGTGTGGAATTGGTGTTCTTGGATGAGAATTGGAAGCAGCAGCAGATATTCGAGGTGGACGATTTGCTGCGGTCGGCCGCTCAAGTGATGGGGAGGGGGAGGTTGGGCAGCACCTACAAAGCAATGCTGGAATGCGGGCATGTGGTGGCGGTGAAGAGACTGCAGGAACTAAAAGTGAAGAGCAGCAAGGAGTTCGCGCAGCAGATGCGGCTACTGGGAAACATGAAGCACGAGAACCTGGCGGAGATGATCTCATTCTACCACTCCAAAGAGGAGAAGCTAATCGTGTACGAATACGTAGCCGGTGGGAGTTTGTTCAGCCTGCTCCACGAGAACAGAGTCACAGTAGTGGGGTGGAAGGCCAGAGTGGGGATGATCAAGGAGATAGCCAAGGGTCTTGACTATCTCCACGATCAAGGCCACTGCCACGGAAACCTCAACTCCTCGAATGTGCTCATCAATATCCATGGAAATGGCAATGGCAATGGCGATGGCATTGTCAAGATCAAGCTCACAGACTATGGATTCCTGCCTCTGGCGTCCCCTCATAAGCTCTCCGTTGGAAGGACTCCGGAATTTCTGCAGGGGAAGAAGCTGACCAGCAAGGCCGATGTCTACTGCTTCGGCATTCTTTTGCTGGAAATCGTGACGGGCAGAGTTCCAACAACTACGACGGCAGGAGCAGGAGCAGAAGAAGAAGAAGAAGAAGATCTGTCTGGGTGGGTTCGAGCGGCGGTGAGCATCGACTGGTCCACCGACATACTGGACTTGGAAATAATGGGGGAGAAGGAAGGGTATGACGATATGTTGAGGCTCACCGAGATAGCCCTCGAGTGTACGGACGACCTTCCCGACCGGAGGCCCTCCATCGCCCAACTTTTGCCCCTACTGCTCACATCTTTCTAATTCTACCATCTCTTTTATTTATTTATTTCCCGATTAATTAATTCACACACATATATATATATACACATGTACGTATCATTCTCGAATGATATTATACATACTAAATTATGATCAACACATGCATGCAGCCTATCTCTGTGTGTGTATATATATAGCTACCTGCAGGTTACAACATGCTCTGACTAGTGATTCATTAGAGTTGCAGTTACCCAACGTACGACGTCAGATTGAGACATTATAATTTATTGAATTAATTACCAAATGTACGTACATGCATTTTATTCGACTTATATATAGCTTCTTTTACAACATATATATCAATATCTAGATTAATATTCTCAATGTTGCATAATATTCAAAATATAGTACACATACATATCCAGTTGGCTGAGAGTTCACAATTAAGATGTTAGTCATAGTTATCAAGCTCTGGTTTTGGTAATTGGATAAGCATGCCATTGGCAACAACAGATGACATGAGGTGCTATAGGCTATAGCTAAGATAAATATATACATGGATGTCGACACCAGCTTGCTCTCTAGTTCCAAGAATTATTATTAATTAATTGGATAGACATGCGGTTTTATGCATGCATGTATACTTGATCTCTTGGTGTTGTAGTATTTTTAGGAAAATTTCTATTAATTAAGAGAGATCATGATGATCAGATAATTTTAAAATCCTTTGGTGTACGTTTATAATGTGATCGAACTCCTAGCCAGCTACTTGATGATATACTTACACACACATATATATATATATTTAAAAAATAGAGGAAATTAATTAATTAAATGGTACGATGTTAATAAAAGTAGGTAGGATGATGAGGAGAGTAGTCGGCAGAATATAAATCCAATAACGATCATCGTGTGTGTAAGTAAAAGGATTTAGGAAGCCAGCGCATAAAGTACGTGTCATAATTCCTGCATTTCATCTCCCAAGTGTCCTTATTTCTGCTCATCTCATTTTTCTACCAAAACACCATGCATATATCTCTTCAACTCAATTCTTTATTAATTCCAGCTCTAAGTCCACATATATATATTATTCAATCACACGCCTCACTTCTCTCTCGATATCATCTCGCTCTCTCATATCTATCCATCAACTTATCAGTAGCTAGCTCTAGCTTGTGAAGTAGAAGCAGCAGCGCGCAGAAGAAGAAATCGAATATATCAAGAGAGAGAAACTAATTAATTAGATCGAGTAGTATATATAATTAAGTAAATAAGGTGATCGATCAAGAAAATATATAGGTAGGGATCATCAGATAGCTAGCGATGCCTCGCAGGTATGCTTTTGGGAGGCCCGAAGATGCGACCCATCCCGACTCCGTGAAGGCCACCTTATCTGAATTCCTCTCCACTTTCATCTTTGTTTTTGCTGGAGAGGGCTCTGTTCTCGCTCTAGGTGTGTGTCATATATCATATTGTTATTGTTGTTATTTCTAGCTAGCTACATACATACATATACTTGTATTGTATTCTTGCAGATAAGATGTACAAGGATACAGATTTATCCGCGGCGGGTCTGACAATGATCGCTCTGGCTCATGCACTCTCTCTGTTTGCCGCGGTGGCCTCAAGCATGAACGTATCGGGGGGTCACATAAACCCCGCGGTGACGTTCGGAGCCCTGGTGGGCGGGAGGGTTTCTCTCCTGCGCGCCATTTTCTACTGGATCGCTCAGCTGTTGGGTGCTGTGGTTGCCTCCCTCCTCCTGAGGCTGGCGACGGACGGATCGAGGCCGGTGGGGTTCTCAGTGGCGGCGGGAGTAGGAGGGTGGAATGCGCTGGTGATGGAGATCATCATGACATTCGGGCTGGTGTACACGGTGTACGCCACAGCCATCGATCCTCGGAGGGGGAGCCTGGGCACCATAGCCCCTCTGGCCATTGCATTCATCGTGGGTGCGAATGTGCTGGTGGGAGGGCCTTTCGAAGGAGCAGCCATGAACCCAGCGAGGGCGTTCGGGCCAGCACTGGTGGGCTGGAGGTGGAGGAACCACTGGATCTACTGGTTGGGACCCTTCCTCGGGGCGGCGCTGGCCGGGATCATATACGAGTTTGGGATCATACAGCCCGACACCGCTGCTTCTGTTCCGCACCACACCCACCACCAGCCTTTGGCTCCCGAAGATTACTAGCAACCTTCCTCGGATCGATCATATTTTATAATTAATTTCTTCAATAAATAGAGAGAGATCATCATCATATCAATCGATCCACTGCTCCGATCCTTTTAATTTCTTGCTTGTGTAGCTGCTACCTTTCATGTGTACGTACGTTGAGTTGAGTTGCGCCTTGTGAATTTACTTTAATTTCTTTGTATGTTTTTCAAAGATTTGCTAATAATGGAGGGATGATAATTCATGATCCAGAATGTATGAGATGAATAATGTATATATCATATCATCGATCTGCACTATATATATTTTGCTAGCTAGTGCTTCATGTATGCTATATATATATATATATATGTCGCTCGCCTCCCTAGCTAATTTCAACACGTGCATAAATTCTCATTTCCCTAGCTAGTTGTTGCATGTGTTTAAGCTAAATCCCACCCTAGATTTTATGATGCACTTAATTTCTTGCGTTTCAGATTTGTGTTGGCACTTTTTTATGTTTCAATTCGCAGACAAATTTCACGTTTGTCTTCCATTTTTTTTTCAATTTTCATTTTTTATTTATAGTTGTTAATTAAGGTGAGTTATTTCTGAATCAATTAGGCCATGCAATTATTTTTTTTAATATTTAATTGTCAGTTTTTAAACAATAAAATATAATTATTATTTTTAATTAATTATTTTGGTAGATAAATTAATGTTGTTTAGGGTTAATTTTTTTTACTTTTTTATATTTATTATAAAAATATAAATTTAATAATCTAACACAAAAATTAGAACCTTAAAAATAGAATGTTACTGGGCCCAATAGGGAATGGGAACCCCATAACCCATGCATATAAGGAAGATTCCATGCTACCTGTAAGAGTAGCGTGTCCAAAATTTATTTTTTGGATATGTCTTATTTTTGAGTAGATGTTAATTATGTTCATTTTGATTTTTTTTGTTTTCCTTCTTACTATGTAAATAATAATGTTGTGAAAAAATATCACACAATATCGTAAAAAATACACATCTGTCATTTGCATGATAGGAAGTGGAAAAAAAATCGTGACGAACATCTACTGATATAAAAAAAATGCAAAAAAAATTTAAAAGTAGTTTTTAAATATAAAAAACTATTTCTGGCACGCTACTCTTACACGATAGCATCGAATTTGCTTGCATATAATTAAGGTGAAACTCGGAGGAGGTTCTGTTTTTTTCGGAACTCCAATTCTAAAATTATTTGAAGGACCCCGCGAGTGCTCAGGTGTGCAAAATTGAACAAAAACTAAAAAAAAAAACGATAATTGAACAAAAACTAAAAAAAAAAAACGATAGAACTGTTGAACGAAAACTAAAAAAAAAACGATAATTGAACAAAAACTAAAAAAAAAACGATAGAACTGAGCTATTTGGTTCGGTGGGTTGATAATTTTTTTTATAATTTTGATTTGATTTTAAATATTAAAATCAAAAAATAAATTGGTTCAGTTTTGATTTTGGTCAAAAATATTTTGATTGAAACCAATCTGACCGAAGTGTGTGTATATATATATATACATATTCTAGTTTTTATATATTATATTTTTATTTTATATTTCTAAAATAAGTAAATTTCAAAACTAGAATTATATACACATTAATGAATTTGAGAAAACACAAGAGTGTTCGAACTTCAAAATGTTTACATTTTTCAAATTTCCAATCTGTATGATATTTTAAAACATCTGTGAGATTTTTTATGTATTGAATTTGTTGAGTATGACGTGTTCCAGATGATGTTATTGTTTCGCTAATAACATCGCGATCAATGTCGTATCTAATGTTGTCCGTCATTCTTGTCACACCGAGTATAACACTCGGATCTCTAACCTTATCCTTTCCTAATATTTTGGATTAATTTATTTTAAATTAATCTTAATAAATTGTGATTTTTGTCACATATCATTTTCCACGATTTAAGGGATTTATTAGATATTTTATTTCGAATTAAAACGTGGATTATGCTTGATTTTGACTAGGTCAGAATCTGTTCCGAGTTTGAAGGGATGTGATGTTCCCCACTTCATCTTTAATACTAACCGTTGCAGAGAACGTGGGTAGCTGGAGTAACCGCCATTGTTACACGATGTTGAAGAACGTGTGCCACGCAGTGCAGATGACGGTTATCTCGAGTCCAGTCCAGCAAGGGTAGTGGAAGGCGGTAGTTTTGCATCCAACTCATCAAGGATCATGGAGAAACTATCCAGCCGAGATGGAGGAAGTATTTAAGGCTTTTCCAAGCCTTAAAATCATTTATGCAAGCAGGTTATCACCGTGGTTTGTGAGAAGCTTTGAATTTTGCATCTAGTGTCATCTCTGAAGTCCAAGACATCTTCCTCGACATCTGCCTAGCGTCCCAATCAGCTGGAGACTTTCATTCCAGTTGTGTGTATAGGTTAGATAGTCAATTTAGAGAAGTCTAGGATTTAGAGTGACTGATTGTAATCTATCTATGTGTTTAGATAGGTGTGTTTTTGAGTGATTATTCGAGTGAGTGAAGTTAGGATAGTCCTCTGTATGTTTTATGCAGTGTTGTCAAGGGAGTGAACCGAGACAACATCAGCATTGATTTTGTGTTTCACTTGTGATAGTGAATTTCGCCTTGAGGCAATCACACACCGTAAGGAGAGTGATTTAAAACTTGTTTTGTGCAAAGTTATATTTACGTTTCCGCTGCATGTTGAAGGCAATGTGGTAACACTAGCTTCAACATTATTTTCAACTTTGCAATTTACATCCGTAATTCACATTGTTTCAGGCAATAAATTCTAACAGAATTATTAAATGTCAAGTACATTTATGACTTTTAATATTGTGATAAGTTGATTGTATATGAAATGAATTTTGGATAATTTATTGATGTTTGTTTAACTAGATTTACCCACGGCCACGTGAGAATATGAGATCATGTTGTATGGTACACATACATAATATTTCATTCTCATGTGATCACATAACTAATTAACATGAGGACATGAATTAATTAAGAATATATCTTATACAGATATAACTCTATATATTTAATGATGAAAGGTCCTTTTTATACATTCAATGTATATGTTTAATATTTTTACGTTAAATCTAATAGATACTTGATTTTGAAATAATAATTATTGATTTTAAAAATGTGAATCCAATATTTAAAAATAATAATGAATATTTTTTGAAATAATAATTATCATAGATTTAAAATTAATAATTATTAATGCACTTAATTCAACTACTTGTTTCAAAATAAAATATAGAAAAAAGGAACAATTCACCTATATATATATATATATATATATATATATATTGAAAAATTCAATCATCCATAAAAATATAGAAAAATATAACCTAAAGATGAGGACATACTATATTGTTATAATTTTTTTACATTTTAAAATACTTAATTTATTATGTCTTAATATATTTTTTTCACATTGAAGATGCTCTTAAAAATAAAATGGTGATTGATGCACTATTATTTTATGCAATTATCTGCAACTAACACATGTCACTGCAATATAATAAGTGAATTGAGTATCGTATCCACATGGACTGTAAATTCGACCACACTGAGTACTAAGCTAACAGTTTTCTATTATCCAGGCTACCTATTTCTTGGGGTGAGTTAATCCTAAACAAAAATCTAAATCAAACTAAAACAAATAATTAATAAAGAAACGAAAACGAAATAAACAACTAAATTACTCAGAAAAATCAAACAATCAATTAAAAGATTAATCATAGGGAATGCAATGCACATGCATCCATTATGTATTAATTCAATCCTAACAATTCACACTTTTAATTCGATTATTGGTAGAGGATCAGAAATGTTGCTACCTATCACCGCCAGGTCTCAAGGTAGTCGTGGATTAACAAATTAACTATCACTCTCGTCTCTAGATTAATTGTTAACTCCCAATAGATCAACAGATTTAAAACCTCCTATAGATTCCACAGAATGTGTATCAAATCATTCAATTTAATCCCACTAATTAATTATATCCGTCAGGACTCAAATTAATTAGCTAGCATACAATGACTATGGCCTTAATCATACATGAGAAATCTAAACTTGAATGCTTGAACACAATGATTAGAAGGGAAAAGTAACAGAATTAAAATCAATTCATAACTTCAACATGTTTGCAAACCCTAGAATTAATAGAGTTCTAGCCGCTTATAATAAAACTACAATCTAATGAAAAGAAAGAACGAATTATAAAAGTCATGACGAAATTAAACTAAAACATAAAACACTTATGCTGGATGTTTAAATATTCAATCTATGTCTTCCTCTGTCTTCATAGCTCTTCTATAGGGTAAAAGTGTGTATTTTCATCCAAAGATGAGCCTTAAATATTTGGACCGAGTTTGGATGGGTTTTGGAGTCAAATAAGAAAATATATAAAAATTCGCTCAAAACCGACTCTTCACGCACGGGCCGTGCGCTAAGGATTTTCTAGTGCACGGACCGTGCGCCAAAAACTGGACTTTTTCGCCTTAGTTGTGCACAGGTCGTGCGCCAAGTTGACTTCCTGCACGGGCCGTGCGCGAGCTTCTGCCGCCCGACACTTTTCACCGTTTTGCTCCGTTCTTGCTCGTTTCTCATTCGATTGACCTGATTCAAGTTGTAGTACACTCCTAACTCGATCCTCTATCTTCTTAGGTAGTTTCCAAGCTCATTTGAATCTCATAAAATAATTAGCATTAAATCCCTTCAAAATGAGCAAAAACGTGACACTGCACAATATATGGAAAACTACCATATAATGCACAAGAACTACCATCCAAATAGACCTCAAAATACATAAAAAATCCATATTTATCAGTAATCTTTTTCATATATGCCCTTAAATGCACCTTTAATGAAAATAATAGCATTTTCTTAATTCCCTCCAAACTAATAATGGTAATTGATCTTAGCAAATGAATGAATATGATTCATCCAAAGGACACATGTTAAGGCTCTCATATATATATATATATTATAACTATACTATGTTGTCCTTTTGAGGATGATCTTGTAGTGGAGTGGTATTTTCTTGAGACCAAAGGTCTCAAGTTCAAATCTCACCACCAATACCATTGGGTGTGAACCTATCACACAAACCAAGTGTGGTTTGCACGCTATTACATAAGGACAAGATTTACCTAGTGCGCACTTCGATAGCGATTGCGAGTTACCCTCGATATAAAAAAAAAAACTATACTATACTACATTATATTAGCTTATTTTGGCATTTGTTAAAAAAATTACATATGTATTGATAAACTCGGGGTTTGCATGCATTTCGGGTGTGTTTTCTACGTAGTTTATGAATCGAATGCATGTGTTTATGACTATTTTTGGATGAATTTGTGTTGTTTTGGTATAGTCACGGGTTTATTGAGTTTTGACAGGAAAACTGCCCAGTTTGGACATGTTTTGAGGTGTACAAAGTTACTAGGTGAAAGGAGTGCATGAGTCGAGACCGGGAAGGCGAAGAAGGGCTGAAAATACATAGTATTGCAGTGTGTAGGATGGCACAGACCGTGCTGCATGTAGCACGGCCCGTGCCGAGGTGCAAAGAAGCCCAAACTCACGGAACGAATGGCACGGACCGTGCCGCACATGGCATGGCCCGTGCCGAGAGGCGTATGTGGCATGTCGAGATTGTTAAGCGGCACGGACGGTGCCGCGTGTTTCCAGAAATTTAGAGTTTTTTCTTTTTCGGACTCTGTATTCCTCAGCTATATAAGGCTCTGTTTTGTACGAAAATTGCACCACTTTTTACCCTATTGAAGAGCAGAGAAAAGGTGAAAGAGTGGCAGAGAGCAATTGAATTTGAGATTCAACCCGACATAAGTTGTTTCTTAATTTTAGTTTGGTTTTATCATGTTAGCTTTGAATGTTCAATTATTTTCTTTGGATTGTAATTCGAGCATGAGAGGCTAAACACTTAGTGATTCTAGGATTTGCAACACTTATGGATATTTGATATTTCGATTTATAATATTGTTCCGTTTCTTCATCTGCTTACGTTTCCTCGATTGAATTGCCGTGTAAATTTGTTTGGCCATAAAATACACATGTTTAGTTAATTATTTATCGCTCGAGAGAGGTTAATTAATTAATAGATTAGGAATACGTAACACATAATTGCTAGATTGAGGATTGATATTTTATGTGAGAAGAGTAAATCTTTTGTTCATTTTGGAGTTAAATGACAGATTGAGATCGAGAGATAAAATTTAGCATTTAATCTACGTTTAGAACTTACTCGAGAGAGAGGGACTAGACATATCCGTGATTCTTCTGTAGATTTGGAAATTAAAAATGGTTCATTGTGTTAATTGAAATTGATAATTCCATAGACGTGCATTCCCTAGAATCCATTTATTCTCGTATTCTTCCGTCAATTTACTTGCAGCTTTGTTTTCCTATTGCTTTATTTAATCTGTTTTGTTTATTTATTTGCAAGCATAAAATCCATTCTGATTATCTAAATAGAGTAGAATAATTATAATTGGGTACTTGGTTAGGTTGCATAACTAGTCTCCGTGGATACGATATCCGTTCTCCCCTTTGTTTTACTGGAATTTAGCTCGTGCACTTGCGAGTCGTGTTTTGCGTGAAATAAAATAGCGAACAAGTTTTTGGCGCCATTCTCGGGGACTAGAGTAGTTCTAATTGATATTCGATTTAATTATTTCGCTTTAATTTAGATTGTATTTTTATTTGTGTTTACTTTATTTAGTGTCGGCTGTATTTGATTATTTTGGTGTTTAGCAGATAGTATATGAACTTGCGGTCCAAGGGAACTTCCAACTTAGTCCCTTTTGATCCTGAAATCGAAGCCTCTGCCCGATACCGGAACACAGACAAAAACAAAGCAGAGAAGATGGAAGCTAACCGAGAAGACGAGATGGCAATCATGCGCAGAGAAATGGAAGCGTTGCGTGCCTTGCTTCAGCAGCAGCAGCAAACACCTGCGCCATCAGTGGTGCAGCCACCGATTCGAGAGGCTCTGGAGTCTCAAGTTACTGGGAATTTTGGTGGAGTGACATTACCGGCTATAGAGGCTAATAATTTTGAGTTGAAGTCCGGGTTGATTCTGATGGTTCAGCAGAACCAGTTTAGTGGAGGAGCACTTGATGACCGGAATGCGCATCTGGCACAGTATCTAGAAATTTGCAGCACTGTTAAGATGAATGGAGTAGGAGCAGACACCATTAGACTTCACTTATTCTCATTTTCTCTGCGAGATAAGGGGAAGTTATGGTATCAATCCCTAGAGCCAGATTCAGTCAGAACTTGGGCAAATTTGTGCAAGAAGTTCCTTGCAAAGTATTTTCCGCCGAGCAAAACATTACAGATGAAGAATGAAATAACTCAGTTCAGACAGTTCGATCAAGAGCCACTCTACGAAGATTGGGAAAGGTTTTGAGATCTTATCAGGAAGTGCCCGAGGCACGGGTTTGAAGCAGATAAACAAGTTTGCTACTTCTACAACGGGTTGCTGGAGAATACCTGGGATAGGATAGATGCAGCTGCAGGAGGGGCCCTGTTAGAGATGTCGGTTGATGATGCTATGTAGTTGCTGGAAAGGATGGCCGCAAACAGTGCTCAGTGGCCATCTCAGAGAAATTCAGTTCGAAGAGTTGCAGAAGTCTCAGCTGCTTCAGATGATCTAAAGGAGTTGACGGCTCAGATGTCCATGATGTTAAAGGCAATCATACTATTGACGAAAAATAGTTCTTTATCGTCAGAGATTGCCACAGATCATGTTGCTGCAGTTCATGATGGTCCAGCTGGCATCAATTACATACAAGGACGCAACTATAACAACAACTTTTGACAGAATTAAGGTGGCAACCAGTACGGAAATCGGGATAGGTTCAGCTATGCCAATCTCAATAATTTCTAGCAGCCACCTCCCGGCTTCTCTACTACAAATGGAGTTATCAATGAAGGTAAGAAACCAGAACTTGAAGATATTTTGGGATCGTTCATGCAAGCTACTAAGCAGAGAATGGATGTTGAGGCTGCAAAAGTTGACAACTTAGCCACTTCCTTCAATAAGTTCTCAACCAACATTGGAGCTCAAATGAAATATTTGGAGATGCAGGTTGGTCAGATTGCCAAAGCTGTAGGGAATCAATAGCTGAAGGGACAATTCCCTAGCAATACGGAAATAAATCCAAAGTAGCAATGCCAAGCAATTCAGCTTAGGAATGGGAAATAGTATGAAGGTCCTGAGATGCCACGATAAGTTGAGAAGAAGACTGAAAAAGAGGCTACAGAGGATGAGAACATAGCGGACAAAACAACAAAGGTTTCCAAAGAATCTACTACGGGGGTTGTCGCATCTTCCTCTAAATATATGCCTTCTCCTAAGTATGTCCCACCATTGCCATTCCCACAAAGGCAAAAGAAGCAAGCCAAGGATGCTCAATTCACCAAATTTCTTGAGATTTTCAAGAAATTATCAATAAACATTCCTTTTGCCGAGGCCATTGAGCAGATGCCCAACTATGCTAAATTTCTGAAGGACATTGTCGCAAAAAAAAGAAGGATCGAAGAATATGAGATAGTGAATTTGACTGAGAAGTGCAGTGCCATTCTCCAACGAAAGCTCCCTTAGAAGTTGAAGGATCCGGAGAGCTTCACCATTCCATACGTAATTAGAAGCACTTATTTCAATAAAGTGCTTTACGACTTGGGGGCCAGCATTAATCTGATGCCGATGTCCATCTTCAAGAAGCTTGGTTTGGGGACAGTGAAGCCGTCTTCTATCACGCTCCAGCTTGCTGATAGATCTGTTAAACATCCCAAGGGGATCGTAGAAGACGTGTTGGTAAAAGTCGACAAGTTTATTTTTCCAGTAGACTTTGTCATGTTGGAGATGGAAGAGGATCATGAAGTTCCTCTGATTTTAGGAAGACCATTCCTTGTTACTAGTCGAGCCCTCATTGACATGCAGAATGGGGATTTGACGCTTCGAGTAAATGATGAGCAAGTGGTCTATTCTATCTATGATGCTATGAAGTTCCAACGGGAGACGGAAGAATGTAAATCCATTGATGTTATTCAAGCTTGTGTCGATGAAGAACAAACCAAAAGCTTTCCCTCTGATCCTCTGGAATTTTATCTTAGCAATTCAATTTTCTCTTGCACTTCCATTATTGACTTTGATAATGTAGACTTATTTGAAAGTGTAAGTGCTTTGCAGGCTTTCCAAGAGCTAGAGATGGAGGAACCACAATTTGAGAGTTTGTGGAGTATCAAGGAGGAAGAAAAAGTACCAGAGATTAAGCCGGCTGAGGTAGAAAAAGCGCCACCATTGAAGGAGCTTCCCAGTCATTTAATGTATGCATATCTGGGTGAAGGTAACACTTTTCCTGTGATTGTGTCATCTGCATTATCTGATGGTGAATTGAGTCAGTTGCCTGATGTGCTTAGAGAATATAAATCTGTTATAGGTTGGTCTTTAGATGATTTGAAGGGAATTAGCCCGTCTATTTGCATGCATAGGATTTTGATGGAAGAATCATATAAGCCTTATGTACAACATTAGCGTCGTCTTAATCCTGTTATGCAAGAAGTAGTGAAAAAGGAAGTTCTTAAGTGGCTTGATCATGGGATTGTGTTTCCTATTTCTGATAGTGAGTGGGTAAGTCCCACCCAAGTGGTCGCAAAGAAAGGAGGGATAACTGTGGTTAAAAATGAGCAAACTAGGGAAGTTGTGGCTACAAGGATAGTTAATGGTTGGCGAATTTGTATTGACTATAGAAAATTGAATGAACCACCCGAAAAGATCACTTTCCTTTGCCTTTTATTAATCAAATGTTGGATAGATTAGCCAGGCATGAATTTTTTTTTGGATGGTTATTCTAGGTATAATCAGATTGACATTGTTTCTAAGGATCAACATAAAACTACTTTTATTTGTCCTTATGGTGTTTTTGCTTTCCGAAAAATGTCCTTTAGTTTATGTAATGCGCCTCCTACTTTCCAGCGTTGTATGATGGCCATCTTTCATTATTTGATTGAAAATATTATGGAAGTGTTTATGGATGACTTTTCTGTGTATGGCTCATCATTTGATCATTGTTTGCATAATCTCACCCGTGTTTTGCATAGATATGAGGAGACTAACTTAGTTTTGAATTGAGAAAAATGCCATTTTATGGTTAGAGATGGTGTTGTGCTTAGTCATCATATTTCTGATGCAGGTCTAGAGGTTGATCGGGCTAAGGTGGTAGCAATTGAAAAATTACCTCTACCCGCCAACGAGAAAGTGTTGAGGAGCTTCCTTGGGCATGCCGGGTTCTACAGGCGGTTTATTGCAAATTTTTCTAAAATTACGCAGCCCATGTGCCGTTTGTTAGAAAAAGACATCCCATTTAACTTTGATGAAGCTTGTTTGCAGGGATTTGAGATATTGAAGAAAGTACTGGTTAGTGCTCCTGTGTTGGTGACTCCGGATTGGACGTAACCATTTGAGCTAATGTGTGATGCTAGTGATTACGCCTTGGGAGTGGCGCTTGGACAGAAGCGGGAGAAGCTATTCCACGTGATTTACTACACTAGTAAGATGTTCGATGCAGCTCAGAGAAACTATACCACCATCGAGAAAGAGATGTTGGCAGTGGTTTTTACTTTTGATGAATTCCGGTCTTACTTGATCGGCACCAAGATGATTGTCTACACTGACCATGCTGCTATTCGGTACCTTTTTGATAAAAAGGATGCCAAGCCTAGATTAATCCGGTGGATTTTACTTTTGTAGGAATTTGACTGCAAGATCCGAGATAGAAAAGGCTGTGAGAATGTGGTGGTGGATCATCTATCAAGGCTGGAGACGGACGAGAGCCAAATTGAGAATCGGGCTCTCATTAAAGAGGCATTTCCAGATAAAGAATTGTTGGTGGTCGAGTCTAGCTTCCTGTGGTACGCAGACTTCGTGAATTACTTGGTTGGAGGCGTGATTCCTCCGGATTTTGGTCCTTACCAGAAGAAGAAGTTTATGGATGATGTAAAGTTCTACTATTGGGATGAGCCATTTCTCTATCGCTGTTGTGCTAACATGGTTATTAGGCGGTGTGTGCCGTAAGAAGAATGGATCCTAATCGTCCAGCAATGTCATTCTTTCCCTAGCGGTGGTCACTTTGGTCCCAACCGCACTGCAGCTAAGATTTTACAGTCTGAATTTTAGTGGCCTTCTATCTTTCATGAGTGTCAGTTATTTACCTTGCAGTGTGATAGGTGCCAGCGGACCGGGAATATTTCCAAAAGGAACGAGATGCCTTTGACGAGCATAATTGAGGTGGAGTTGTTTGATGTGTGGGGAATCGACTTCATGGGTCCTTTCCCCTTCTCTGAAGGATACCTCTATATTCTCCTAGCAGTCAACTATGTCTCTCGGTGGATTGAAGCCATTTCCACTAAAACCAATGATGCAATGGTGGTTTTGAATTTCTTGAGAAAGAACATCTTCACGAGGTTTGTAACTCCTCGAGCTATCATCAGTGATGGGGGAAAGCACTTCTGCAATAAGTGGATGAATCTCCTCTTAGCCAAATATGGAGTCAAGCATCAAGTTACTATAGCATACCACCCTCAAGCAAATGGGCAAGCCGGATTGGCAAACCGGGAAGTCAAGCAAGTGTTGGAGAAAACAGTGGGCGTTACAAGCAAGGATTGGGCACCCAAGCTCGATGATGCACTGTGGGCGTACCGGACTGCCTATAAGAATCCCTTGGGATTTTCACCTTACCGGATTGTGTTCGAAAAGTCCTGTCACCTACCTGTGGAATTGGAGCACAAGTCATATTGGGCAGTGAAGAAGTTGAATATGGATCTCCAAGCTGTGGGTGAAAATCGTGCTATGCTTCGAAATCAATTGGAGGAATTCTGGGATGAAGCTTATGAGAGCTCGAAGCTGTACAAGGAACGAACAAAGCAGTTCCATGACAAAATGATAACCAAAAGGGATTTCGAGGAGGGGAAATCCGTGCTTTTGTTTAATTCCAGATTGAGGCTCTTCCCTGGAAAATTGAAGTCAAGATGGTCGGGTCCTTTTGTGATCCGGAAGCTCAGTGAGCATAATGGCACTGTGGAGTTACTGTCTCAAAATGGTGACATTTTTCGGGTTAATGGCCAATGAATTAAGAGATACTATTCTCTTGAGCAGAAAAGTGAGGTGTCTACCATCATTTTGGCGGATGCTTGAGGTCTTCTGAGTATGTCGAGCTAGAGACGTTAAATCAAGCGCTTATTGGGAGCAACTCAATTTTTTTGGTTTGTTTTCTTTCTTTCTTTTCTGTTTTTTTTTTCTATTTTTTTTCTTTCCTTTGCCCTTTTATGTTTTTTTTGTTCTAATTTTCGTGCAGGATGTTATATATATTTATATACAAAAAAAATAGGAATTTCGGCATAGACCGTGCCGCCATGCACACGGCCTGTGCCGTGCGACAGCTCGAGCCCGAACTCTCGGGATGAATGGCACGGACTGTGCCGCATGTGGCACGGCCCGTGCCAAAGTCCGCACCCAGCCCACCTTTTAAAGCCAAGGTATTTTTCTTTCCCCCTTCACTCCTCACACACGCACATACTCATCTCTCGCCTATGACGAATTACGTGACCCCCACCCTCAAATCTTCTCTTGGTCTCAAATTATTCCTTCATTTATCATCCATTCACTCATTCTCACCATAAATCCAACAATCCACCATCTCCATTGGAAGATTTGAGCAAGGAAGTGTACTTTTTCCCCTTTGTGAGCTCTAATTCGAATTTGCATCAATTCTTCACTAAAGGTACGACATTTCTTACTCACTATTCTTGATAAGTGGATTGGTGTTGATTATAGTTGATGGGTAAGCTTGGGGTGTCCCAATTTGTGATTTGAATTCATTTTCTCTTTGGAGCATTTCGTCGAACATGTGGCGTGCAAGGCTTTTTCATTGCAAATTGATGATTTCCCGTATTTTAATGCCTTTCATGCTTTACTTACTCTCCTTAGGGCTTGGAATTGTTATTGTGTGTCGATAATGGGGGTGAATGTCGAGTTTGGGGGGGGTGAATTGCTCTTAATTTGGCTCTTGAGGGATTTATGTGAGCACATTTTGATTGTTTTGCACTTTGCTTGCTTGGGGGCTTGCCTTATTTTCTTAAATTTCTTCTTTGCATTAAATTGGGTTTGTTGGGCACTTATTTATGTGCTAGAGCTCGTTTTTTTATCTTTTGGGGGGGGGGTGTAAGCTTGCCTTGGTTTGTTTTATCGTGCTCACATTTAACAATTTTTAGGTACCAAAGTTGCCCATGGCTCCTAGAGTGCTAGAGATAGACACGGAGGTAGGGAAACAGCCCTAGAGAACCCCGATGACCCTTCTCAGTATGGGGTTATTTTGAATCACGATGAGCAACGGGAAAGGTGGGATCGCCTTGTTAAATTACATTGCCTTCCTTCCCGCTACCCGGATTCCAATGTGCTTCAAGCACTTGGCTTGCATGATGACTTTTGGGGATTGTACCAATGGGCTGGCGTAGCTTATGTGTTGGAAGGACGATGGCCTTCGTATTGAAAGATGATGCTTGAATTTCTCAGTACTATCAAGGTGCAAAAGCAGAGAGGCGCGAGACGAGCTGCGGGGATCTCGTTCCAGTTGGATAATCAACAATTTACCATATCCCTTGAAGTTTTGAACCGAATCTTCCACAATCATTGCGGGAATCCTTTGGAATATGGTTGGCAAGATGAGGCATTCTGGAACTCAATCACAAAGGTGCATGAAGATGATCCGGACTCGAATTACCTGCCTCGAACAGCCAAGGCGTCCTTGATTCACAATTCTGTATTTCGAATAGTGCAGAGAGCTTGCACCAATGCCCTCTTTGCCAGATTTGACAGCGGCAACGCGCATAACTAAGAAATTTTCTATATATGGTGTGCCTTGAAGCAGCAAACATTCAACTTGGGGGCCCACATCGCCGTACATTTGAGCCAGTGGGGGCTAAGAAAAGTGGAATTCTCATTTGTGGCGGCATCATCACGCCCATTGCTCAGTATTACGACATCAACTTTACCGATTGGAATGTGCTACCCGATCCTTCGGTCTTGTCTATCGAGACCCTGATCAACATGGATGTTGTTCGAGTTGACCGTGCTAGCAAGTGTTTATTCTCGCAGAAGACCGCTGATCACTTTTCCCTGCCCAATTACTTTTTGACGAGAGTGTCTGATTGTAATCATCACGCTAATTGGCGTATATCTTCACCTGCTCATCAAACCACCATTGCTGCCTGTCTACCGATTTTACTTTTTGAGCACGCGTCATTGAACTAGCAGAGGAAGAAGGGGCCGAGGAGAAATAGGAGGAGTAGTATGATGATGATGGCGGTGATAGCATAGGGGGTGCCACCTCATAGGTGGATACTGATGCCCCGTCTACTTCACGAGCTGTGAGCCGTCGCCGAGCTCGCCCTCGCTCCCAAGAGAAACGTATGGATGACATGGAGGGCTGTCTTTCCTCAGTAGAGTCGGAGATGCAAGGATTGAGAGGTGAGTTCAACCATATGAACTCGAGAGTCGGAGAGATCAACACAAATGTAGCTAGAATGCTCGAAATGATGCAGCAGTGGGGGGCTGCAGTTTCCCCCGAACCCGCCTCCGTAATGATCCATTTTGAGGTTAGTGATTCAAGATCTTCCCGTCCGTCTTTTCAAACTTATTTCTCTATCGAGTATAAGTTTAGGGGGTGGATGGACATTATGCCTTGAATCCCTGTTCTAAAATTTTCTTTTAATCGCCTTTTGCATTTAGATAGGTCATTTGCATTAGTTTTTTTATGTTCTTGGTGTAGTGCACGTTTACTACTTTTGAGTTTGTTGTCGGGTGTATGTTGGATTCGATTGATCTCGTGCTATGTACTATGATGTTTGATGGTTGCCTATGATGAATTTTGAACTATTGAAATTGATATCTGAATCGAGTTTATTATGAGCATGATAGGTGCAATTGTGATGAATTGCTTGGTTGTCTTAAACTGTGACTATCCTCTGAGAATTTGGGCCTGACAATTCCTTTCTTGTGTGTGAATACTGGTTGCTGTTGAATGTCTAGAACTTGCCTATGTTCTGCTCAAGTTTAACAGGATGTGTGTGGAATTTTGAAATGATTTAAGGACATCTTTGTTAGCCTTGTTTTGTCCTATATATTGTTGACCAAAAGACTTCAAATTGCCATTGTGAGCCCTGTTGAGCCATTTAGTTATTTCTTTGATTAGCCAATTTGATTCAATCCTGGTTGTG
Source organism: Perilla frutescens (assembly GCA_026008535.1). Lineage (NCBI taxonomy): Eukaryota > Viridiplantae > Streptophyta > Magnoliopsida > Lamiales > Lamiaceae > Perilla > Perilla frutescens. The sequence continues at coordinate 41,889,591 of BRKX01000010.1, read as the reverse complement.
GATTTATTTTCTTCTCTCTCGAACTTGTTGAGGGGGTAGCAAAATTTTAGTTTGATCGAATTGTTTTGAGGGAATATGTGGAGAGGAAAATGATGAAGAGTGGTTGTGAAAAGGGTTAGGGAGTGAAGATGTGGAAATAAAGATATGACACTTAGAAATTTGATTTGGTGCATTTAGAAATTTAAGTGGCCATATTCATAATTTGGTGATGTCTTTGATTTATGGTTATGGTTTAAGCGTGGAAAGTCTAGATTTACTAGTTTGGTATTTGGGGTTGAGTGTTAGTGAGGAATTATTGAGAGTGGTCAACTCAATGAGTCTGATTTAATCAGTTGGCCTATATTTTCCCCACCTTGACCAAAAGCCTACATTACAACCAAATTATAAAGTCCTTTTTGATCTTAATTCCACGCTCATTGCATGTAAAGACGAGATAAGATAATTGGCAAGCCTATGGATAATTCTTCAGTTAATCCAGTTCTGAGTGCTTTTATGTTTATCCCAAAACACTTGAGAGTGAGTGATACACAAATCCGGTGAGGTCGTTGGTTCAAGGCTAAAGACAAGTTAGTAGTCGTGTTGTGCAAGATTATTTTGCTCACTGTATGCTTGATTAGGATGATCGATATTTATGGTGTCTGAGACAATGAAATTGTTAAAACATCACCTCCATGCTTGAGATTAATTCTTTCATTTTATTGTTCAGGGACGAACAATGGGTAAGTTTGGGGGAGTTGATAAACTCGGGATTTGCATGCATTTCGGGTGTGTTTTCTACGTAGTTTGTGAATCAAATGCATGTGTTTATGACTATTTTTGGATAAATTTGTGTTGTTTTGGTATAGTCACTGGTTTATTGAGTTTTGACAGGAAAACCGCCTAGTTTGGACATGTTTTGAAGTGTACAAAGTCACCAGGTGAAATGAGTGCATGAGTCGAGATCGGAAAGGCGAAGAAGGGCCGAAAATACATAGTATTGCAGTATGTAGGATGGCACAGACCATGCTGCATGTAGCACGACCCGTGCCGAGGTGCAAAGAAACCCAAACTTGCAGGATGAATGGCACGAACCGTGCCGCACATGGCACGGCCCGTGCCGAGAGGCGTATGTCGCGTGGCGAGATTGTCAAGCGGCACGGACCATGCCACGTGTTTCCGAAAATTTGGAGTTTTTCTTTTTTCGGACTCTGTATTCCTCAGCTATATAAGGCTCTGTTTTGTACGAAAATTGCACCACTTTTTACCCTATTGAAGTGCAAAGAAAAGGTGGAAGAGCGGCAGAGAGCAACTGAATTCGAGATTCAACCTAACATAAGTTGTTTCTTAATTTTAGTTTGGTTTTATCATGTTAGCTTTGAATGTTCAATTATTTTTTTTGGATTGTAATTCGAGCATGAGCGGCTAAATACTTAGTGATTCTAAGGTTTGCAACACTTATGGATATTTGATATTTCGATTTATAATATTGTTCCGTTTCTTCATCTGCTTATGTTTCCTCAATTGAATTGCCGTGTGAATTTATTTGGCCATCAAATACACATGTTTAGTTGATTATTTATCGCTCGAGAGAGGTTAATTATTTATCGCTCGAGAGAGGTTAATTAATTAACGGATTAGGAATACGTAACACGTAATTGCTAGATCGAGAGATTGGTATTTTATGTGAGAAGAGTAAATCTTTTGTTCATTTTGGAGTTAAATGACAGATTGAAATCGAGAGATAAAATTTTCCATTTAATCTACGTTTAGAACTTACTCCAGAGAGAGGGACTAGACATATCCGTGATTCTTCTGCAGATTTGGAAATTAAAAATGGTTCAGTGTGTTAATTGAAATTGATAATTCCATAGGCGTGCATTCCCTAGAATTCATTTATTCTCGTATTCTTCCGTCAATTTACTTGCAGCTTTGTTTTCCTGTTGCTTTATTTAATCTGTTTTGTTTATTTATTTACAAGCATAAAATCCATTCTGATTATCTAGATAGAGTAGAATAATTATAATTGGGTACTTGGTTAGGTTGCATAACTTGTCTCCGTGGATATGATATCCGTTCTCACGTTTGTTTTACTGCAATTTACCTCGTGCACTTGCGAGTCGTGTTTTGCATGAAATAAAATAGCGAACATGTATTTACTATATGAAATATTTTATTTTTTAAAAAACAATAATACCATGACCTATATATGTATATAACTTTAAAATTACATAATTGGTACAAAATATATAGAGTACAGATTATATCACAATATAATACTTCTATCATTGGTTTAACAAAAATATAGCCCAAGCTAAGCAAATTACTATAGGAATTTATGTGTCATGTGTGGCTGTACTTAGGGATGTTAATCCACCCTAAAATCAATGGGCTGACCCGAATAGTATGAGAAAAAGAAGGTTAGTGCCTGAAAATTCTATTTGAAAGAAATTTAGCCAGAAGTGGACCAAATCAAATAGTCTGACAGTCCGGTAGGGCTATCCCAAAATTAAGTAGGTTGCGGCCCGAATAGCTCAAATTTTTATTGTTTTATCTTTATATTTCGGATAAATATTAAAAAAACTAAGTTTAATATAATTTAATTTAAGGACTCAAATATAATTTTAGTTCAAACATTAGCTCTTATAAGAGCATTCTCACTTAATTTATACATCAATATATATAAACAAAATAAATTTATTTAATTGGTATGTCACTATATTTAATAACAACTTATGTAAATTGTTGCTTTCTCGCACTAACATATGTTTTATGAAATAATTAAATAAAAGAAAAAAATGGAAAACAAGATACAAAAAAAATAAGATTAAAGATAAGTATAATATTTCAAGTAAAACTGCATTATTAGTTAATTAATGCTATATTGATTGAAATATAAAAAGATTAATATATATATATATATATATATATATATATATAACTACTTTTTATGCGATAGTTAAGAGTTTTATAATTTTGTGTAATTGATTTTTCATACAATTTATATATGCATGCAAAGATATGTATAACTAAATGAAAAAAATATTAGATAGATAATTTTTTTAGAGAAAATATTAGATAGATAGTTAGATAGATATAATTGATTATTGGGCCATTGACACCCAAATACATAATTTAAAATTGAAGTTAAACAACAAAAACTCTCCTACCTACAACTCAAGAAGCTACCTCCTAAAATTAAAAAGGCTGTCGCATGGGAAAAAAGACATGGATATCTTTGTACCACAAAATATTTAATAGCTTTTGAATGTGCATGTGATTGGGCGGGATTTCTTGCTCGACTTTATTACTTTAGTATATAAAAATTATATATAATAGAATAGAAGTATCATTTGTTATATGTTGAATTTCAATATTATTATTTCTTTAGATATAATTGTTTAGAAATTTTTAAAAAAACTCGTTAAAATTAGACAAAATAAGATAATCGAACTGAACGAACCAAATAATCATTGCCGTTTAGGTTCAGTTATATCAATTACGTGGTTGGTTTGGTTTTTCATTTTTTTTAAGTATTTCGACATATGATTTTGTTGGTTAGTACTAGTTGTGGTTATATTATATATGGGAAATGTTAAATAATTCAAATTGATCCGGCTAAAGAGTGGCAAAATTGTAATATAAACAAAATATAATATTTTAAATGACTAAATTATTCTTTATATTTTTTTTTATTTGAAAAGAACTCAAAATCTAACAATCCCTTTAATTCATGTTAATCTCTCTTACTCCATTAATGGATTTAGTAATAATCTACGGACCATTATATATCTTGTGTAATGATCTCACTTGTATTCCTAATTTTCTTTTGTTTTCCTCTAGCTATGGTTGTAATAGAGCAGTTATGACTGGATTTAATCACTTACATTGTAAAGTTTCAATCTTTATAATAAACTAGTGCATGACCCGTGCGTTGCACGACGAACATTAGTTTTAATTGTTTCTTAAGTGATAAAATTATGTAAATATTACTCAAATTTTTAAATATTTATTTGTACACAATATGCCTAGCAATATTTTCATGAACATCATAATTATCATAAATTATGATCTTCATATTGGACAGAGACATTTGATAGAACTAAATCTTAACAATATATTGTAAAAATTATATACAAATACAAATTTCTACACATTTCTACACACACATATAAAAAGTTCTACAAATTATGAAATATTTTTTTATACACAACATTTGTTGCTATCTTTGTTTCTGCATCATCTTTATCACAAATTAAGATCTTCAATCTACTGCGACTCGTAACTTGTGAAACCGCAACATATAAATGTCCATGAGTGAAAACTTATTTTTGTAAGATCAAACCAACATGAGATAGTGATTGCTCTTGACTTTTGTTAATTGTCATTGCATATGAAACAATCAGAGGAAATTGTCTCCTTTGAAATTTGAATGGCAATCTTGGATCAGCCAGAGTAACTGACATTCTTGGAATTAGTACTTTTCTATCAGCATTTTGGCCTATTAGAATTTTGGCTTCCAAAACATGACTTCCAAGTTTTGTAACCATCAATCGAGTTCCATTGCACAAACCATTTGCATGATCTATATTTCTTAACAACATAACAGGAGTACCAACCTTCAAAAATAATTCATGATTTGAAACGCATGAGCATTTGATACTATTTAAAAATTCAGGAGTATGCACTTCTTGCAACAAATCCATATTTGAATCTGATTTGCATGTTGAATCTGAACTTCGATACAATTTGTAGCGACCCGAAACTTTTTATGAAATTTGTTACATTTTTTCCAAAAATGCATATTATGATTATTTTGGTTACGTCCTATAAGTCGCGCCTATATCATTTTGAATTTATTATTAATATTATTATTATTTTACAAATATTGTTATTTTATTTTATTTTTGTTTGATTCATTTTCATAAATATATTGAGCTAAAGATCATTGATTTTTTTTTTCCAAACCAATTGCCTACTCAATTCAGGCCCAATGTAATATTTGTTTTCTTTAGCTAATACCTCAGCCCAACAGAAAATGTTGTCTTCTTCATGTGACCTGAGAGCAGCGGCAATGAACGATTTCTTCCGTTTCAGAATTTATGTTGCAGATTTAAATTCACGTCTCTCCACTACCTCCATGATTGTGTGAATTAATCATGGAATTTAAACTCGACCTTTGCCTTCCCCATTTTCTTGCTATAAAAAGGGGTCTGAATCTCTCATTCGAAACACACTAAAAAAAATCAACAGATTTTCTTTCTAAATATCTCTAGAGCAGTAAAGTTTTCATTTCTTTGAGGTATATTCACATTCTTACTTTTTGCATCTTCATTGGGCGGTTGAGTGAGGAATAGTTGGCAGCGATGGCGGAGTCGGGAGAGCGTTGATGTATTAGAGAAATAATTGCAGATGTTGTCTTCCATGGGGGTCTGTGAGTCGTATTGCAGAAATAGGGAAAAGAGGGAATTTACTTTTATTTCTATGTTTCTGTCGAGATTCTGCAGAGAGAGAGAGAGAGAATTGAGGGAAGAGAGAGGTTCATTTTGGTTGATTGTTGTTGATGCCGAGAGTTGGAGAGAAAATGAATTAGGGAATTGTGGTAGTGGGGTTAATATAATAAAATTGGTTAAATGGGCTACCTAGAGTAGATTTAATCAAGTGGGCCGAGAGTAGAGTATTGGAATTGGGCTTGGGTCATGCATATTCATATTATTATTATTCTATTATTATTTTAATTATTATTATTTAGTATTTATTAATAATCAATTATTTATATTTTTAGGCGGCGCGTGGATTTAACTAACCGTACTATTTTTTTCCAAGTTGAAATTCAAGTCAAGGTGGGGAATCAATGTGACGCACATTTTTATGTTTATCCTTATTATACTTTTATACAGGTTCACAGTTGTTAACCTACGGGTTACAAATATTATTATTATTGGCTGACGAGCTGCATATGTCCCGAATTTAGCCTGGGGCTACCTACAGTTTAAATTGTTATAATTGTATAATTTGGATAAATACCGTCACCACTGAGTTAATAGCACTCACCCCAAAGCTATTATTTATTTCAGGTTGATGATTTACTCGGGCGATGTGCGTGGTGACGTGTGATGATGGATTTTAAAGAGATTTTATTATTTAGCTTCCGCTGAATGATATTAAATATTTTATATTTTAGTAAAAGTGACGTCCCTTCCTTATTATTGCTATTTTTATTATTTTACGAAAATTGGGGCGTGACACAATTGTTCTTCACATTTGTTTAGTGAAAGCGCATATTTATTCACAGCTTCAACTATATCAAGTGTTGGAGCAAGGATGGCACGTTCTTATATATATCTTACGTCATCAATTCCAGTTGTATAAGATGGAAAGATATTAGCAACAATTGATGCTATGGGATTCTTGGAATATTTTAATAGGATGCCATTTGGAATATCAATATTGACATGTCCATCATTTGGATCTCCAATTGTACCATCACTGATACTGGCAATCCATTTTGAGAATTGTTATAGTTCAATTATTTCTTCATTGTAACCAATATTTGACAACCTCATATTTTTGATCAAATGCAATACTTTGCAATTTTTCCAAAGATATGATGAATTTAGTGTGGCATTAATAATATCTTGTCTATTTCTTTTTGGAATAACAGATAATATTTGATGAAAATCTCCTCCAAAAATAATTATTTTACCCCCAAAAGTTTTATAAGCATTTGCTGAATTGGAAACATGCATTATGTCTCGTAGAGTTCGATCTAAAGCTTCAAAACAATACTTGTGCATCATTGGAGCCTCATCCCATATTATAAGCTTACATTTAACAATAAGTTCATCTAATAAACTTCCTTGGTTAATGTTGCAGATGGAATTTGTTAGTGCCATTTGCACTAAAGTATTTGAGATTATCATGATCTTTATGACAATTCAAAGAATACAAAGGTTTTAGTTTTTCAAGTTTGAAGACCATGTTCCGGACATTATGATATGAACATTCCGCTGCCAATCTGATTGAAGATCGAAGAATGTATTTGAGCATGTTCGTGAACATGATCATGTACATGGTTGTCCAGAGAGTTTCCAAGAGACGTGCCAAGCTGATTTCAAGGAGTTGAAGCTGCTTTTTCAATATGGACGTTTCAGGATAGAAGTTGCCTTGTTCGAAGATGAAGATCAAGAAGGAAAGAGATGAGTTCTATTCAAGGAAGGATTCTAAACTAGGAGTTATCCGATTTAAACAAGGAAAGTTTCCTTGTAGAGTTTGTGTCAAATTGGAACAATCTGATTACCTTGTTTAGGCAATGTCTTGTGTTTATAAATAGCCTGGGAATCAGACTAGTTTAGTAGTACGAGAGTTTATGAATACACAAAGGGTAGAGAGTCTAACAGACTTCATCTTTGAAGCATATAGTATTCGGGTAGACTAGGTTTGATCCTTGTGATCATTGTGTGTCTAGTCTGTGTTTGAAATTCTTTAATTCACACCTTTAAAGGAGTCTCGGGAGAGATTTCATATGGGAACTAGAAATAGTCTAGGTTGTAAAGGGATCTTACAATTTAGTCCATCGAAAGAGGTTGTAGTGTGTAGGAAAGGGGTCGAGTGACGGTAAGTCATCGTGTAATAACCTTTGTAACCTTGCAACGGAGTAGTGGATTGTTTCTTTCGGACTTGTGAAGTCCTCTTGACGTAGATCATTTGATCGAACAGGGTTATCAACCTCGTACCATTTACTTGCTTTCAGTTTATCTTTGTGACCTTGCACGTTCACTATAATATACATGTACATGATGTTGAACATGACTGCACATTTTATGTAACTTCAATTGGTATCAGAGTGGGTCGCCTTTGGTTTACTGCGAAAAGAGTCCTAAAAAGTACATAACTGCGTGAAGATGTAGGGTTTGATAGTTTTTCCTAACAGAGTGCTTGAGGGTATACCCCTATAATTTCCAGCCAAAATCCTTTGTCTGAAGAGTACTAGTTAGCCTTTGCCCATTTGCAACTTTAATGAATAGAGGGTTTGCTACCACAATATCACACCTTAGCTTGTGTGCTATAGAGCCCTTGATGAAGCATAGGTACTCACAGTGTCAACTAGAATGTGTAGTTGTTGTCCCTGACATGTCCCAGTGAACCTCATTGTGTAATTCTATTATTCCATTTTAAAGCATTAAGTGAGATTAAGGTTTCTTTATTGGGTGGGATATATATGATCATTCTCTTATCCATGATCAGCCTTTAGGTTAAGCTCTTCATCCTCTATCATCATCATCATATATTTCATTATATTCTTATGTGTGTCCTTGTACAAACTTCTCATCACAGTTATAGCAAAGCCTCCGTGACCTCCTTTCAGCCATCTGGGCTGAAGTAAGTAATTTAACTGGCGCCATTTGAGGTAAAAGTAGAGTTGTATAAGCTTGAGATATTGGTGTTGTAGGCTGGGGAATAGGTCTTGTTAATGGAGCACCTCATTTCCATACCTGCAAACTGAGTTCTTGCATTGGATCATTTTTCTCATAGATATAGGTGGAGGTTTGATGCGGCCAATCAATGCGGAAGCTTAACGAATCGAGCACACGAAAACTAAGGAAGGATTCAATCCAAGCAAAGCTGACAACAATGAATTAATAACCCCAATATACTGTATAAAATCAAGGAAACTCGAATTGAACAAGAATCAAGTACAAAACAACCTAAGTGACCCGAAAAACCCTAAATAGAGACTCGATCAGAAAACTATGCAAACGACCTCGGATTGAGCTCAAATTTTAGGAAAAGATACAATATGAAGTCAAGCAAAACATATCCAAAATTCAGCCAAAAAACACGAGTGGTTTGGAATTTGGCTCGGTGGTCAATTTCATGGCTTCTAAGACTCGTATTTTGGATCAATGAAATAATAAACCTAAAATCTGGGCTTGGGATGAAGTATGGACAATGGTGATGAAGTTGTGTATGTTATAGGGTGGCTGTGAAGGTGTGATGGTGGCTGGAACACAGTGGAATGATGGAAAATGACAGATAGAAGTGAATCTTACCCGAAAACGAACCTCGAACCTACTTGGATGTGAAACGCGCCTATGGAGTAATCTTCATGGCTGTCTAATCCGGATACTATGAGATATCATGAATGAGACGGATGATTTTAAGTCTGGAATCGCCAAAACCAAACTCTACCAATGAACCCATGTTTGTTTGTGAGACGGGAGAAAAGCGTAAAGCTGTTTTTCATTCAAATCCAGTCTGAGAAACATCAAGAAAGAAAATCCCCTAAATAATTAACCTAGGGAATGAAAATACCATGTATCTTGGGCCTAGAATTCGAATTGGGCTAATAAAATAACTACTGGGTCCAATATCACCTAAACAAGTTGTGATAATTTGGACTGCTAATTCAATAAATCCACAACTAATAATAATAGTCCAAATAAATAAAAACAACAAATTAACTAATTAAAAATAGCTAAGACACGTCCACATTGACTCAGTCGAGCTCTTTGATGTTCAACACAGTCACCAGCTTGCACTGCCTGAAATCAGCTCCATCATCTTCCAACTTCTTCGTCACATAGCACTGCAGATATCCTTGCAGCTTCTTGGCACGTAAACGAGTCACTGGACCTCGTAGCTGCAACTCCAGATTTAAGTCCTCAGTACTCATCCTGGTCTCATCAAGGTTATGCCAAAATAGAGGTGTTATCGGAAACTCATTTCCCTTTGTTACTCTCATTCAACATCTGAACTGAAATGGATGGAATAAGTTTTGATAGATGCTCAAGTTTACCATGGATACCTAAGTTCGTCTCTTTCATTTGTTCCTGCAATTTCACCTCTATTGCCTCTCTTTTCAGTGACTCAGTTTTTACAGGATCTGGTTCAGCTTGGTGTGGCTCTCTTGAAGCTCTTTTAGTCTGATTCCATCTGCCATCTTCGATGAAGGAATGCTCTGAATACCAACTATAGTGATCTTAGTTGTATTTCTAATTTTCTTTTGTTTTCCTCTAGCTATGGTTGTAATAGAGTAGTTATGATTGGATTTAATCAGTTATATCGTAAGGTTTCAATCTTTATAAGAAATAAGGGGGACCAGCGAAGAAATAGAGAGAGAAATTAGAGAAGAGTCGGCGGAAAAGCTTAGGGTAATTTTTCATACCATTTTCATTTCATTTAAAGGTATATATACAACCCTACAGTAAATTACTTAAACTTGTTAATTATAAAAATGTAGGTTTTAGGGAAATTGGATTATTATCTCATCTATCTATATTCATTGATTCTTGCAACTCGACTTTAGTTTTTAATTTATCAATAATGGGAAATCACGGGTTTGTTATTAAGATGCTTATTAAGTCATATACCATAACAAACATAATAAGTATGCACTTCACTTGATCGGTCCTTCACACATGTCATTACTCTCAATCAAGTACACGAAGATTTATTGAATCCTATGTAATACTTGTTCATTAGATCAGTACTTCCAAGCACGAATAACTTGAATTCTATCTTTCTATCAATTAATTCTTCTCTTGTGAGTACATCAAATTAATCAACTAGCACGCACAAATAGTGATTAGACACTCATGCAAGATTAAATTAAACTCATAGAAATCAAGTCCCGAGAGATAATAGGAAGAAAGTAATCAAATCATATAAATAAAATCCATAACATCCAATCCCTAAAACCTAGCTATGAAATTAGCTAGACATAATTAAATAAATAAAAAAACTAGAGTATAAGTGTTCATGATAAAATAAATAAATAAACTAAATAACACTGGTAAATTCAGCTGTCTTTGTCTCTTCTTCAATGGCACCTGATCTCTAGCAACCTTGACACCTCCTCCTGAGTAGATGGCAAACCCTCGTGTTTCTCTTCTTTTTTCTCCTCTCTCTTATGCCTTTTTAATCTCCCTTGGAACATATGATATGATATGGGACGTGTATCAAATGGAGGCTTTAAATATATAGGTTTAAAATTCTGAATTTAAGATAAAAAAAAATCACACTCTCGCGGACCCGTATGACATGGGTCTAGTGAAATATTTCCCATGACCCAGAGAGGTGATTTTGAACAGGGTCGACCCAAGTGATTTGGGTCGGGTCGGCCCACCCCTTTATAATTTGCATTGGCTTGGGTCGACCAAAGTTTTTTGGGTCAACCCAAGCTATTTTCGCGCCGGACTTCGAATTTTCATGGGCTTTGATCATTTAATTCAGTTCATTAGGCTTTAATTAAATATTTAATTAAGCGCAAGAGCTTAATTAAATTATTTTTTAACTTTTCATGCACATATTTGACTGTTTTGCTTCAATTATGCAACAAATACGCAACTATAACTGCAAAACTAGCAAACACATCAAAAACTCCAAATGATAACAATTAAAACACGAAATCTATATAAAATGCACAACTTAGCATTATAAACATCATCAATTCATATCCAAAAATTGTATAAAATACACAGCTGTCAATAATTAACTAGAAGCTAGAAGTTTTATCAAAGTTACTATTATACTTTGGTCAAAAATTAAAAGTTACTATTACACAATATACACTATTTTTTAATAGTCAAATTTTAAATATATCTTAGTCAAATTTTATCTTCACTCTTTTCACCTGAAAATCCCGTCAATTTAGCTAATGCATTTGACGGCATAACTTGATTTGGATACAAAAGTTTTGGAACCGCCAATCATTTGATGGTGATGCTTATAACAACACTTTTTGGGGATCTCTTCTGACTAAAAAAAAAAAGATGACTGTGATAACTGATTCTTTGTTTGCACTGTAACATTCAAACCCCCTTTTCTAGGTTCAGAAAAAAGTCGTTCGAGCTGTAAAATTCGAATAAGGGTTTGCAAATTTTTTGAACCAATCCCGATTAGGGGCTGCAGATTTTTTAAGGAGAGATGACGAGGAGGAGGAGGTTGATCGTCCTGCTCATCGACTGTTGCCTGGGTAGTCACTGTGGTTGTTGGTCAATGGTGGTAGATCACCGAAGATTCAGATGAGAAGAAGGGGAAAAAATACAAAATGAAGAAAGGAAGAACGAAGAAGGGAAGAAGAAATGAATTATGATTAATTTAAAAAAATGTTTAAGTAATTTAATAATCAATTACTTTAAAATTAATTTTAATAGTAGTTTGTGCCAAGAAAATTTAGTGGTATATTTAGAATCATAATTTTCAAAATATATACCAATGAGCCAGCTAGCTAGTTAGAACTTAGAACCTCTAATTAACCATTGAATCTAACATCAATTATTGGACAATTAATCATTCCAATGCACTTATGAGTTCCATTATTAAATTATTACTCCCTTAATTTTTATATAAATGTCATTTTGGATGAGTGCACATAAATTAATAAATTAATTAAATTATCTAATATACTCTTGTGTGAATACATTAAATGAGTTAAATATAACTCTTTGAATGCATTAAATGAGGGTAAATATGTGAAAAATGTGAATTTTTTTTTCTCGAATTTGTAGAATGACACTTTTTTGAAATAAATTTAAAATGCTAGAATGACACTTATTCAGAAACGGGGAGAGTATTTCTTTTAGCAAATATATGCAACTTCAACAAATTCAAAATATCATATACATGCATTACAGCAGGAGAAGTTAATTAATAGCTGGTTTATATTGTAATGATACGATAATTGATATTCATTAGTATGGTATAACATGTGCCCAATTTTGGGCATTATTTTCGCTAAACTTCACCTCGTTTGGACTTTACAGCCCAGATGGGTCTAGTCTAGCTACACTCTTTTTATTAGGGTCCTCTATTCTTGCTTTCATTACACCTATTATTTTCCACTGGGCCCAATATATATATATATATATATATTCATATATAATTTATTCATATGGTACTAGAAATTCTTTATTATATTAATTTAATATTAGTTTCGACAAGGAAAAGGAACCGCAATTAAAATTTGGAAATGAAGGATGATTTTTTTTTCCAATTTTAGTTTTAAAATTGTGAAATTACTAAAATACCCATAACTATTTTCAAAATTTGAGGGGATGGCCCGTTATGCGTGTATATGTTTATACATATATTCAACAGTGCCCCATGAAATTTTCAAAAAAGTTAGGGGTATTTTGGTAATTTAACATTTTGATGAAAATTAAATTTTTTCTTCTATTAAACATGTTCCCTACATTTCCAAGCTAGATGGAGGCAGAAGATTGAATATTAGTTAGAGAGTTCCTCCATTTTCTTTAAATTTTATTTCTGCACAATTATTCGTATTTTTTATTGATTCTAATTTATTGACTCGTGCCTTCTTTCTTAAGTTGAATTATTTTTTTTCTTATTTATTGAATTTAAAAATTATTATAAACTTTATAGTAAGTCTCATATATTAAAAATAAAAATTCAATATTTGAGCCTTTATTATAGTTTTTTTAAATATATAATTAATCTCTAATATATATAAAATAATTTTTAAAGTATTGTTTCCATATTAATAATTGGGCCCCTCTAAATACAATTCTTTGCTCCATCACTGTATACATAAGATATAATATTATGTACATGATCATATGGCAGTAGTGTGTAGTGCGTATTTATCTAGAAAACTACATTAATATATATATATATATATATATATATATATAGTATTTAATTATTTATGCCGGCTAATTTTGGGTGCATGCATTTAGCATTGAGCAAAAGGCCAAGACGATGATGATGAATTTGCATCAAAATTCAACCAGAAGAAGAGCAAAAAACCAAAATGCTGTGCATGCTATTGGTAGCTACTCTCACGTTAATTATTTAGTCCTTCATCATATCCTACGTTTTTATCTCCACGTATATATCCCATCCCTCTTGTTATCTTAATTATTTCATGATGATATATGTCTCTTTATGTATTATATATTAATAATTGATATTAATTCCTAATATATAAGTTGATTAATTATTAATGAAAATGGAATAGTTGTGATGATAATAAACTAATAATGATGATAGTGATATAGAACGATTAATTAATTAGTACAAGAAGTCGGTTTGGTTGCTGCATGTCATTGGATTGCGAAAGCAAAGAGAAAACTAATGTTAATTTATATTAATTGCATCAATATAATGATTATATTATTTACCCCTCTTAACATAACAACATATATATAATTACGTGTCACGTGACTCTATGAAAATGAGAGTTGATCTAATATTTCATATTTTACAATTATGATTGTGCGAATATATCTTCCTAATCATGTTGAAGTTTTAATTTTTTTTCCTAATTAAAGAATGTAGAAAATTCTTTTATAATCAAAGTATTTTTTGTTGTCCAACATACGTCCCCTTTATCAAATATGGGATCAACTTAGTCAATATGAGACTATACAGTCAAAAGAAGAAAAATTCTAATACTGAGCTGCAATCCCACTACACGCTGAAGTAAAAAATTCAACTCACTACACACCCAAAAGAACTCAACTCTCTACACACCAAAAAACGTGTAATATGTTCCAAACAATACGTGTAATACGCCCAACCCAACTCAACAAAATGTGTAATATGTTTCTAACTTGTTTTTATTTTTATTTTATTTTTAGTATTTGAAAAGAAAAAGAAAGTAAGAAAGAAATTACAAAAGAATAAAAAGATGAACAGAACGTGTAACACGGTTTCCGCGAAACGTGTAACAAGTTTCAATTTATTTACGTTCTTTTGTCTGTTGTTTAATAATTAATTTACTTTCTTTATTCATTACCTATTTAATAATTAATTTATTTTTTTATTTATTAATGTAGAAGCGGATTTTCACGTTATTCGAGATTGAAATAATTGGAATGTAATCTATGTTTCTTATTATCTAAAATTTAAAAAAAATTAATATTTTGAATTATATGAAGCCAACCTAAATCTAAATTATTCCAATTCTCAATAATAAGAAACTAAATCCAAATAATATTCAAATTATTTTATTTTTTATAATAGAAAATTTAAATAAATCCAAATAAAACTCAAATTGTTCCAATTTTGAGTAATAGGAAGCATAAATCCTAAAAATATTCAAATTCTTTCATTTGGGATAATAGGAAACAGAAAAAACCAAATAACATTCAAATTATTCCAATTTTGAATAATAGGATACCTAAATCCCCATAATATTTCAAATTGTTTCATTTTAGATAATAATAACATGTCACACATTTCAGCAATATAAACATAAATCCTAATAATATTCAAGTTGTTCAAATTGTTCAAGGAAACGCGTGACTTTCCTTTGTAAAAATAAAAAAATAAAAATCATAAGTCCAAATAATATTCAAATTGTTTCATTTTGAATAATAGAAAACATAAATAAATAAATCAAAATAATATTCAAATTGTTACAATTTTGAAAAATAGAAAATCTAAATTCAAAAAATATTCAAATTGTTTCAGTTTTGATGATATAAAAAATGAAACAAATTGAAACATGTCACACATTCCATGAACATGTGAAATGTTTCTATTTGGATTCGTTTATGGGTGTTGCTATTTACACCACTAATTTTTCATTATATACCACATTTATTAAATACACTACAACTTAATTTTTTTTTTACTTTATACTTCACAATCTTTTCCACTTTTATCCCTCAATCAAAAAATAATTAAACCAATGATAAAAAAAACAAAAAAGAAGTGTGAATTGCAGATATTTTTTTTCATTTGATGAATTCTTTAGTTCTCCTCTACTCAAGAGGATTCATGATTCATCTGTTCTCATCACAAGATTCGATTCACAACCGGTATTTAAACATATGTAATCAATGTATTTGAATTGATTTTTTCGAACATGTATTATAAATTCAAAAATAAAAACTTAAAATCGAGTCCCATGTTTGAATATAATTAACACTTCGAAAATAATTCTTTAAACTAGATTCAACATGTGTGAATTTTTTTCTTTTTTGAAAAATGCTAGTATTTCTTCTGTGCGATGCACAAATAATTATTATTTTTTTAGATCTGTAATATTGTGATTATTTTTTAATTTTATATGATGTGTTCAATTTTTAAAAATTAATAAAATGATATGAACATTCATTAATTAATTAGACAAGAAGATCGATTTTGTATAGTTACGACAAATGTATAACATATTTACTAAGTATTATATATCAATCATGTTTTTTATAATTAATATAAATTGTATAAAATATTATAAATTACTATATATTACAAATTTTAAATCGTTTACTTAGAAATCGTAAGAATTATTTACTAAGTATTAATTAATAACATATTTAGAATTACTACACATTAAGTATAACATAAGATTAATTATAAATGTTAGATATTGTAAATTTACAAGATATTTATAAATGTATAGCATATTTACTAAGTATTATATATCAATCATGTTTTTATAATTAATATAAATTGTATAAAATATTATAAACTTACTATATGTTACAAATTTTAAATCGTTTACTTAGAAATCTTAAGAATTATTTACTAAGTATTAATTAAGAACATATTTAGAATTACTATACATTAAGTATAACATAAGATTAATTATAAGTGTTAGATATTGTAAATTTACTAGATATTTATAAATATATAAACATATTTACTAAGTATTACATATAAATCATGTTTTTATAATTAGTATAAATTGTATAAAATATTATAAACTTACTATATATTACAAATTTTAAATTGTTTACTTAGAAATCGTAAGAATTATTTACTAAGTATTAATTAAGAACATATTTAGAATTACTATACATTAAGTATAACATAAGATTAATTATAAGTGTTAGATATTGTAAATTTACTAGATATTTATAAATGTATAACATATTTATTAGTATTATATATCAATCGTGTTTTTATAATTAATATAAATTGTATAAAACATTATAAACTTACTAAATATTACAAATTTGAAATCGTTTACTTAGAAATCGTAAGAATTATTTACTAGGTATTAATTAAGATCACATTTAATTATCATTACTATGCATTAAGTATAATATAAGATTAATTATAAGTGTTAGATATTGTAAATTTACTAGATATTTACATATGTATATCATATTTACTAAGTATTATATATCAAGTTCAAATATTTATAATTCACGCACACATACATATATTTATATAATATCACAAATATACCGGTATATACCGTTATAATGGTATACCATTATATACCGCACCAACAGTATATACCAGTACAACGGTATATGCCGAACTAACGGTATATACCTAAAAAATTCGATATATCGTCGGTATCGATATACGCCGGTATACCTCGATTTTTAAAATTCTAGACCGTTACCTTACCGAAAAATCTCAGTACGGTATCATACCTTACCGAAAATACCGATATACCTTAAAGTTCGGTATTTCGGCATTTTTTCAGTACGGTATGACAGTATTACGGTATGTTTCCCCAGCCCTAAGTGTTTTTCTTATTCTTCATTTGACCTTTTCAAATTTTATCAAGGATAAATAAAACTTTTGCACTTATATCTGGTTAGAAAAGAGTTGTTCCACATTCCTGGTTAGAAAATAAGTTTGTAACTTGCTTTTGATTATTTTAAGGGTGTTTCTGTTTGCACCCTAATATTTACTCTTTGCACCACTATAAAAAAGACAAAAATAAAATAATTAGGAATTGACTAAATTACCCTTTAATTACTTCCTTGTACCACTTTTTTTTACTCAATGCACCCCAAAATAAAAATTTTAAAAAAATAAAAATTTAAACAATAGAAAATATATGATTAAACCTATGAAAATAGAAAATAACAAGATCTAAACTCCAAAAAAAAACTAGCATTATTGAACGCAATTTGAACTCAAAAACCTAGTTTGAAGTTGTGCAGTTGTTGTGACAAGAATAAAAAGAGATACAATGCCAGATGAAAGCGAGGATGAACAAAGCAATGTAAGTCATTTTGATTAGTTTGTACAGATTGAATTTCGAGTTTTCGCAGTTTTCTTAGACCTGTTTTCGCATTTTGTTCGTATTTTACAGTTTGAACATTCTTCAATGTGTTCGGACAACGAAGATCGAACATAAACACAATGTTCGAACTTTGAAGGTCGAACCACACTTAATTTTTTTTTAAAGGAGTATGTGTTCGAACTAATCTTTTTGAACTCTATATGGTTGTTCAATTTTTACAGTTCGAGCTTAAGCAATTAGCTCGGACTTTCATTTTCGAACATGTGTTATACAGCAGTAACTGATGTTGATTTTATTTGGAATAGGATCGAACTGAGAGCAGTGTTATGGGCCCAATCAATACAGAATTGGTTCCTGATTTTACGGACATATTCCATACTATGAAATTATTTGATTCTCGTGAGAGTTTGATTAGTTGGGTTCGTGAGAGAGCTATTCCAGTTGGTATTGTCGTTATTGTGCGACGCTCAGATGTTGGGAGTGATACTAGGAGTCCTCGATTGGTATTGTCATGTGAACGAGATGGGTATCCCCGTGTGATTAAGAAGAAGCCTCCAACAGAACGTGATTACATACAATAAAGTTTAGATGATGATGAGGTTTTGGATGAAGGAAAAGAAAAAAAGAATTCTAGAACGAGCTCAAGGGAGACTGATATTGTCATGTGAACGAGGTCGTACCATGTGTTGCCCCCCAGCAACATCCTCCCCATCAAACTCAACTGGTCTACCCTCCGTACTAAGACCAGTCAAACAATACACATCATCCATCATAATAGTCATCTCACCAAATGGAAGGTGAAATGAGTTGGTCTCGGGATGCCAGCGCTCCACGAATGCCGAGATGAGATTCCTATTAGGTGCTCTATAGGCTAAGTGTCTGCCTTAAGAGACCGGACTTCTTCACCAAACTCTTCCATGTCCTTGAATCGCCTGCGAATGGCCACTTCAGTAATTTCGCAGTTAGAGAGTGGCATTTTAGGACTTCTTTTTCTTCACCCCTCCAAATTACAGCTGCAACATGTGTTTTAAAGTTGCGCAACACTAACGTATCTGTAGGGCCGCCAGGGAATGGACCTCTCAGGATCTCATCATCGTCCTCCTCATTATTTGCATCACCCTCATCACCCCCATCACCCTCATGACCCTCAAACTCTTCGTAATGCTCATGCCTCATCTCTTCTTCGGCTTGGGCTCAGGCTTGTTCTTCGGCTTGGGCTCGGGCTTGTTCTTCGACTTCGACTCGGGCTTGTTCTTCGGCTTCCGCTTGCCACCGCTCTTAAGCCGAAGAATTTTACAACATCAACTTGGTTAGATAGATATATTCACAAAATGAAAAACCACCACACTAATCATGCGTGTAGTGCGAGTGTGTTAAAAAAACCAACGTGTATAATGCTAATTATTAAAAAAATAAATATACACGTGCTTTTTTATTGTTATACACATTCTTTGGACGTGTGTAACACGATCCTTTTTTAGTTGTTGATGATTTATTTAATAATGTGGTGCAGATGATTTAATGCAATTTAATATTTAATTGAAAAAAAAATATACACGTTCAAGCTAATATAAAAAAATGAAATTATAATTTAATATTTAAATTGAAAAAAAAAATAAAAGAAAAATATACAAGATCCTTCAACGTATATAACGCTAATTGTTAAAAAAATGAAATTACTGTGTAAATTGAGTGTGTGCATGTACTATAATTTATTACCGTGTAATAAATTGAGTGTAAAAAAAATGAAATTACCATGTAAATTGAGTGTGTGCGTGTGCATGTGTAGTCTGATTTGAGAGTGTAAATATAGTGTAGTGTGCGGGTGCGGTTCCCACATTTTCATTTGACTTTTTCAAATTTTAAGTAAGGGTAAATAAAATTTTTGCATCTCTCTCCGATTAGAAAAGAATGAACCATAATCCTGATTAAAAAAGAAGTTTGTAACTTGCTTATAATTACTTTAATGGGTGTTTCTAAATACACCACAAATTTTTCAATATGCACCACTATTAAATTTAATTCAAAATTAATTAATTATTAATTTACATAAATACCCTTTAAAATAAAATAAAATAATATAAATTAAAATCCTCACCTTTCTTCTTTGGCCAACTTCAATTAATGGAAGAAAACACCATTTTTTTTTCTTTTCCCAAATCACGGGAGGAGTTCATCACCATACGAAGAACCCCATCCATGAAAACTTTGAAACCCTTCAAAAAATTTATTAACAAGAACTCACACAAACTATCCCTAAAAGGGAAAGAAAGAAAATAAAAATCTAATCTTGACAACTAAAATCAATTCCTTCAATACAATAAATAAACAGAATCATGCATGTGATCCAACCTGCTCTCTGAACTCGAAAAAAAAAATGAGAAGTTGAAAAATGAGAAATTGGATGCTACAACTAATGTGTCTCCATCTCTGTGTCAATAAAAACTCCTACTAATCTAGTCATCCATTTCTCTCTCTCTCCCCCTTCTATTTTTTTTACTTCTCACTCTTAATTTTATGTGCCGAAACTTCTCTGCAGCATACAGAAGTAAATGGCATCTTCCTTTCACAAATCAAAATGACAAGAACTATTGGCTTTATATTTATAAGGGCCTCTGTGCCTACTGCAGTGTTTTGGCAATTTATATATATATATATATATATATATATATATATATATATATATATATATATAGGGAAATGATCAAATGAGAACCCTTCCCCCAGGTGAGAACTAGGAACTAATCCTAGCCCTTGTTTGACTCAATCTGGACGGTCCAGATTAAATCAGATTTAAGTGGATGGGCGGTGGCATTCCTGTAATTTTCGGCAACTTTCTAGATGGAGGGGTAATATAGTAATTTAATAATTATTCCCTTTTGTTCTGAGACTAAAATGAGAATCGCATGAGGCTAAAATGAGAATCGCATAATGCTAAAATTATCGAAGTAGGAGGCTAAAATTGATGTGACATTTTCCACTATGGTTCATCGTTCCCAATTAGGGTTTATTAAGTTCCTGATCCCAACTAGTAATTATGAGATTCCCATTAGGGTTCACTGTCCCCAAATAGGGTGTATTGCATTTTATTCCAATGAAATCATCGTTCCATTTTTGTTTATTAACGCATGCTAAAATGAGAAATCTATGAGGCTAAAATGTGCGAAGTCGGATGCTAAAATTGAATCTGGGCAATTTCTGAGTTCAGTTCCGATTTTACCCTTAATGAGATGCGCGAATTGAAAATTTTCGCGATAATTACAAAAATGCCACTGAAAATCTGGATGGATCTGGGGCGTCGATTTTGCAGGATGGACGGATGGGATCCGTTCCCGGTTCTCACCAGATCCCATCCCTATATATATATATATATATATATATATAGGGATGGGATCTGGTGAGAACCGGTCACCAGGTGGGAACTGGGAACCAATCCCATCCCTCCATATCAAAATCTAGACGGTCCAGATTAAATAGATAAAGTGGAATAGGGACGGTGACAATCTCGTAATTAAAATGAAAACTTTAAATTCACGCGTTTCATTAAGGGTAAAGTTGGAACAAAAAAAAGTGACATCATCATGTTTTGAAATAATTCTTAAAAACTTTAAATGATCATAATCTATTCATTTTTAATCGGATTTCCGCAAATCTTATATCAAATTAAAGCTCTTTTCATACTCTTTCATTTAAGATCCATATTGCATATGTTTATTTAAAAAAAATCGATAAAAAATATAAAAAATCATTTTTAGGCATAATTTTCGCAGAGAGTAACCCCAGATTTATATTAGCATGTTGTATACAACATTTTAGCATGACCTATATAACATTTTAGCATATTGTGTAATACATTTTAGCGTGTGATATTATGAATATATTTCTAACAGTTTTATATAAACACCTACACCTATATAGATACTACAAAATGAAAAAATACGAGTTAATAATAAAAAAAGAATGAGAAAGTGAAGCAACGAAGGAGATGACTGACAACTAAGAAAGAAAATGCGTAAATATTTTTCGAAACAAATATCAAATTTAGCCTCCTACTTCGCTCGTTTTAGCCTCATTCATATCTTATTATAGCATGTTCTGATAAACAAAATATGGAACGGTGATTTCATTAGAATGAAACACAATACACATATTTGGGGACAATGAACTCTAATGAGAATCTGATAATTACTAATTGGGATCAGATGAACCCTAATTGCAATGTAATAAACCTTAATTAGAAACGGTGAACCCTAGTGGAAAATGTAACATCAAATTTAGCTTCTTACTTCACTCATTTTAGCCTCATTCATTTCTCATTTTAGCATGTATGTTCTGATAAATAAATATGGAACGGTGATTTCATTGGAATGAAATATAGTACACCCTATTTAGGGACAGTGAACCCTAAAGGAAATTTGATAATTACTAATTGGGATCATATGAACCATAATTAGAATGCAATAAACCCTAATTGAGAACAGTGAACCCTAGTGGAAAATATCACATCAAATTTAGCCTCCTACTTCACTCATTTTAGCCCAATTCATTTCTTATTTTAGCATATATGTTCTGATAAACAAAATATTGAATGGTGATTTCATTGGAATGAAACATAATACACCCTATTTGGGGACAGTGAACCCCAATGTGAATCTTATAATTACTAGTTGGGATCAGATGAGCCCTAATCGGAACGTAATAAACCCTAATTATTGAACTCAGAAACTGCCCAGATTCAATTTTAGCCTCCTACTTCACTCATTTTAGCCTCATGCATTTCTCATTTTAGCATGTGTTGATAAACAAAAATGGAACGATGATTTCATTGGAATGAAACACAATAAACCCTATTTGGGGATAGTGAACCCTAATGTGAATCTCATAATTATTAGTTGGGATCAGATGAGCCCTAATCGGAACGTAATAAACCCTAATTGGGAACGTTGGACCCTAGTAGAAAATGTCACATCAATTTTAACCTCCTACTTCGATCATTTTAGCCTCGTATGATTCTCATTTTAGTATGTGTTGATAAACAAAATATGAAACGGTGATTTCATTGCAATGAAACACAATACACCCTTTATGGGGACAGTGAACCCCTACTGGGAATCTCAGAATTACTAGTTGGGATCATATGAGCCCTAATTGGAACGTAATAAACCCTAATTGAGAACGATGAATCCTAGTGGAAAATGTCACATCAAATTTAGCCTCCTACTTCAATCATTTTAGCCTCATGCGTTTCTCATTTTAGCATCTTCTAATAAACAAAACATGCAGTGGGAATCTGACAAGGTATTTAACTTCATGCTTCCGTTATTTTAGCATCATATTCTAAACAGTAACCGTGGTTAATAAAACTTAATAGTAATATAATTACTGCAAAGAAAATGTCATAAACATTTTTATTAAAAATCATATATATTCTTAAAAATGAATGTGTTGAAAACAATTCACAAGCATGGTAAAACATGATATTAAACTATGCCCAATCGCTATAATAACATCAAGCTGGACAGTTCCTAGCATCATGATCTAACAACTTGTAGCAATTGCTGCATATTCTGAGTGGTTTGTTCTCCTTTCTTTTCGCTGCCTCCTTCTTAGATATCAAACGACTGTCGCTATCTTTTGTTTTAACTAGAATAGGTGGATGAACAACAACTTCAGAAGAGGCACGTAAACCGTAGAATTGCTCAAACATCATCGTCTTGCTATGTGAAGTAGAACCCTCCATATCACCGTGTGAGTAATCTTACTATGGTCACTTCAAACAAAAGAAGCTGACACATTAAAATCAAAAAATTATATACTGAACAAGGTAAAATAATAATACAATCACATCAAGAGATGTTTAGACACACAAATTGATTTTTAGCATTAGGTATGTCTCATTCTAGCATCATGCAACATGCATTTTAGCACCAAAGTATTCTAATATTTACATGGTGTCTATAACATTGTGTAGCCGAGTCATAAAAACACACACACATACACAAAAGAGAAAAAAAAAAAGCAAAGCATGGTTTGTATAACATGTTTTACAGAGTGCAGTAGAAATAACATTAAACCAGCATGTTATTATGCTAAAACATATGTGACGACAGACTAAAACGACTACATTAATAGGCTAAAACATATGTAACGACAGGCTAAAACGACTACATTAATAAGCTAAAACATATGTGACGATAGGCTAAAACGAATACATTAACATGCTAAAATAAATAAACAGATCAAATTAATACATATTCTGTATATTCTCGTAAATACTAAACCCTAAAATTCCTAACAATTAGAAAACTGATATTTTTCTAAAAAAAAAAAACTGATACAACCCAGATCTGAACGACAAAGATCAAATCAATCAAAAATATCGAATCTTCGTAACAAAACGATGAAGCCATAAACTAAAATAAGATGAGAAATAAAAATCACGAGAAGAAACGAGAAACAAATCGACATACCAAACTGCTAAAATAAATTGAAAAAAAACACATACATGAAGTCACCATACAAAAACAGCGCCGCCGATGAACTCTACGAATCACAGGGTCGAATCCTCGCGATAAAAAGAAAGCAGATGCTGAAAAATAATGAGAAATCAAAAGGGAAGAAGGAGAAGAAGAAGAACGACGTAAATCAGCGAGAGAGGGAGAGAAAAGGGGAAAAGATCTGAAGAAAGAAAGTTGAAGATCTGAATTACTATATTGCCCCCTCTTGATCAAACTTGCCAAATATTACAATTATGTCACCGTCTCATTCACTTAATATGGGCCGTCCAGATTAAATCAATGAAGGGATACGATTGGTTCCTAGTTCCCACCTAGGGGAAGGGTTCTCATTTGATCAATTCCCTATATATATATATATATATATATATATATAATTTTTAATTTAAATCCATTTTATATAAATATAAATTAGATAATGCTTATGGACGGGGTTCTTCGTATGCTGATGAACCCTCATATGATTTTGAAGTCAAACAATAAGTCATCATCTTTGCCGATGGATCTTGTTCTCTCATTCATCTTTCACACCTCTCATTTTCTTTTTCTTTTTCTTTTTTTTTTTAATTTCTAATTGATTTAAATTGATTATTAATTCAAAAAATAAGAATGAGAAAAAATGTGGTGCATAAAGAAAAAAAAAACTAAAAAAAATTAAAAATGATGATGTATGTAGTAAACATGGTATATATTAGAAAATGATGGTGCAAATAGCAATCCCTACTTTAATTTTCCAACTTTTTTTTTTCAATTCCAACCTACCTATATTATCTCTCTCTCTCTCTCTCTCTCTCTCTCTCTATATATATATATATATATATTATATTGAAATATGAAATATGAAAGATGATGAGAGAGAGAGAGATGGGGGACAGGCACACATGCTCAGCTCTAACCAGTGAAGTGAAGAAATGGGAGTTTGCCTTGGTATCCACGTAGCCACCACGTCACCTTCATCGCATTATACATCCACTTTTAGCTACCTTCCATCCCACTTCATCTCTCTTTTTTCCTCTCTCTCTCTCTGTCTGCCTGTATATAATACATAGAATTCGTGATTCCATTATATTAATTCAATTATCCTGAAAAACAGTGCATTGCATCATTCAAGTTTGAAATTGTGGGGGGGAATATGGTGTTGGTGCAGCAGCAGCACTCTTGGATTGCAGCAACACTATGTCTATGGTTGGTGTGCTTCAATTCCAATTTCAATGGCGGCATTGCAGAATACCAGTTTCGCAACAAACTCTTGGAAAATGTGCTGGCCCGAACTCCTCAGATGGGGTACACATTCAATATTCAATATTAATTAATTACTCTCTTTCTTGAAGATTTTTTTTTTTTTAACTTTAATTAATTTCAGATGGAACAGCTGGAATCATTTTCAGTGCAACATTGAAGAGAAGTTGATTAGGGAAACAGGTATGTATGTATATAATAATAATAATAATAATAATAATAATATATATACTTAAGGAATTAATCAATTAATTTGAAGTGAACAACTCGATCATGACTTGATGATTTAATAAGCTGATGCAATTGTATCAACGGGGCTTGCTGCGCTTGGATACCAATATATAAATCTGGGTATGTTGTCCCTACATGCTACCTCCCTCTTCTTCTTAATTGATTATACAATCATCAGTTCAGTTACTTAAATTCATATCTTCATTATTAATTTTCAGATGATTGTTGGGCTGAACAAAACCGAGATGCTCAGGTCAGCTGTTTATATATATCATCATTATTCATTAATATAATCATGCAGATCAAAATCAATATCTTAATAATCAATCAATCAACCAATCAATCAATCTAGGCCTAGCTCTTAATTACAATGTATAATGTATGTATGTATGTGAATCTTGATATGATGCAGGGGAATTTAGTTGCAAAAGCCTCAAAATTTCCTTCTGGAATCAAAGCGCTGGCTGATTACGTCCATGGAAAGGGACTAAAACTTGGGGTTTACTCTGACGCTGGGTAATTCTCATGTTTCCGTACCAGCTAGCTCCTACATGTAATGTAATTCTTGATATATATATATATATAGGATTTAGTTTTGAGTGTTATATATATATAGATATACCTTGCAGAAATCTGACATGCAGCAAGCAAATGCCTGGATCATTAGGATATGAACAGCAAGATGCAAAGACTTTTGCCTCATGGGTACGTACCTAATGCTTATATCGATGATTTGATTACCGAGTAGTAATTAGTAAATGATAAATTAAACAGGGAGTTGATTACTTGAAGTATGACAACTGTAACAACAATGGAATCAGCCCTAAGGAAAGGTAATAATTCATAAGCTTAATAGCTTATTGCTTACTATATATCTACTTAATTGGTTGGTACTTGCTTGGAAGGTATCCTGTAATGGGAAAGGCTTTACTGAATTCTGGAAGGCAAATCTTCTACTCTCTGTGTGAATGGTTAGTATTCACTGTTGATTATTTCTGGATCCTTCAATGTACGGTGTTATGTTCTCGTTCTGGTTGTTCACTATATATGAATATGACACAGGGGGCAAGAAGATCCTGCAACTTGGGCAAGCTCTATTGGGAACAGTTGGAGAACAACGGGAGACATTCAGGATAACTGGAATAGGTGCAGCCAAATCATGTTTGATTTATTATTTGATCACTGTGGAATGTTCCCTTATTAACTAGTTGCTATGTGTGTGTGTGTGTATATATATATAGTATGACTTCACTGGCAGACCAGAATGACCGATGGGCAAAATATGCAGGGCGGGGCGGATGGAACGGTAAGAAGATCTGTTGCTTTTTTTTTTTTTACATTGACTGAACATATATGATATAATGTTAATTTTTGTTGATAGACCCTGACATGTTGGAAGTTGGAAATGGAGGGATGACTACAGAAGAATATCGATCACATTTCAGCATATGGGCATTGATCAAAGTAAGGGGGGGGGAGAGAGAGAGAGAGAGAGCTTCTTGATTCAAGTGTGCGTGTGTGTGTGTGTGTGTGTGTGTGTATAATATATACATTTCATTCGATTGATTAATCTGCAGGCTCCTCTGCTGATTGGGTGTGATGTTCGGTCAATGAACAATGTGACACTGGCGCTGCTAAGCAATAAGGAGGTGATTTCTGTGAACCAGGGTGAGCATTCACCAACCAACTACTCTTATTCCATAAATCAAATACCTTTCTTACTTTTGTGAATATGATGAATAGATAAACTTGGCCTTCAAGGGAAAAAGATTAAGAAAGATGGAGATTTGGAGGTAGGCCTCAACTCAAATATTACATTAGTAGTTACCAGTTGGAACAAATCAATATCTCTGTAAATTATATCGAATGTATTAGGTGTGGGGAGGAGGTCTCAGCAGAAATAGAGTAGTTGTGGCTTTGTGGAACAGAGGATCTTCAGAAGCGACCATCACTGCTTACTGGTCGGATATAGGCCTCAACTCAACTACGCTCGTCAGTGCACGAGACTTGTGGGCGGTATTAACTATGTTAATTAACAATTTAACATCTCTCTCTCTCTCTCTCTCTCTCTCTCACCTGACACTTCCCTCGTTATTTATATCTGATCTGCAGCATTCAACCCGAAGATCCCTTCAAGGCCAAATCTCCGCTTCCGTAGCTTCACATGACTGCAAACTCTATATTCTCACTCCCAAGTGAGAGAGAATAGTGATGCAATGCTCATCAAGATTCACCAAATAGATACACAAAATCTTATCTTCCCCCCATAAACTGTTGTTGAACCACTAGTATAATATAATAAACCTTCACTTCATTATATACTATCGTTGTGCGCCGTTGATGTTGAACTGAATTTGTACAATTGAAGGAAAGGAATCCCCTCCTGTACAGGTACAAATGTACAACAAAAGAAAAGGGAAAGATTCCTCAAACCAAATAATGGAAGTAGCGAGCAGAGGAAACACTAATAGTATTATGTATGTATGTATGTATGTATGTATTTACTGCAAATACAGAATTGAGAATTCTCACGGTCCCCTCATCCTTTCAACAAAACTTCTTCCTTTCTCCTCGAAGTGACGCCTCTTCACCTCAAGCTTTTCTCCCATTTTCTTCCCCAATCCGCGCATCCTCTCTTTCGTTCCTATTCTTCTCGACATTGCATCATCATCTTCTGCTTTATTGATTTGTTCCTTTGTAAACAGACGTGATGGAGAAAGCACGCGATTATTCAGTCTAGAGTCCATGCTCCTACTCACAGATTCTTGCATTTTCTCATCCTTTAATAAAGGGTCTCTAACTTCTTCGCACCAACTGCTGTTCGATATTGACTCATCCATGGAACTCGATGAGGATGCAGACGCTCCTACAGATTCACCTGCTACTTCTGGTATGGGACAAACATTTTTTGATATCTCGTACTCGACTTCTGACCTAATAGAATTTCCATGACTTGGTTCAACATTATGCGCTAATTCTCCAGCTTGGAAGGATGGCACTTCTCGCTTTGAGTTATTACCAGTAGATTCTTGATTATTTTTATGCCACATGAAAGGGGCAGCTTTCCTTGGGGCCCAATCGTCTTTCTCTGCCAACATCCAAGGCACTCCAATACTCTCACTGTTTGGAAGCACCAAAGTTTCACGAATTGCTGCCTGCAAGAGATATTGTGGCGTCAGTCCCTAATCAACAAGTTAATCCAGATATAATACCGATTCAGGAAAGAGAGTTGAAAATCAGATAAAATGCAGAAACTTCCAAGAGGAAAAGGAATGAAATATTACAATCGAGAAACACTGCATATATATGTACGTTCCACAAGGAGTTCAGATAAAGTTTCCCACAACTAGAACATTTCAACTATGGTGTCTATTAGATTCAAATTCAGCATTGTCTGTTAACTAAAGTACTAAGAATAATCCCAACTGTACACACCTAGATAAAGCAGATAAAATGAAATTGAAAGGGAACATTGAATCATTTGTCATATTAACTCAAGGATCACACTTTTTAGAGTTGAGTCCACATCATGGCAGAAGTAATAAGCAAATATAGTTTATCAATAGATGAAGTTCCTCAAACTGCAGATTAAGTTTGAGACTTTGAGTGTTTGACTAGTGCAGTTAATGAAAGTAGAGAAACTAGATGATTTTTTTATCTTATCACAAGGCTCAACCCAGTTCTGATTCTAACTTGAATTGACGTGATTGAGAAGTTTGAGGCGTGTGCTAAGCCTCTAAGGTAAACACAATAAATTTGTCTAAGAATGAGGATACAAAGTTAAATGTGCATATGAGTCTGTGGTATATGTATAAGGATCTGACCTTGAATCGACTAATCAAGAACAAAGCAAGGCGGGTATTCGTAATTTTGTGGTCCCCCACAGAAGATTCCAAGTTAAATTGAATATCCGGCATTGAAGTAAATCCAAACCATATCTGATCAGAAGGTGGAGGCTTCATGCACACTCGTATTGTTCCACAAAGAGAGGAAACCCTTATCCTCAAAGCGAGGGGAACCTTCAACAGATGAATAATGATCAAGTCAGAAAACAGACTGTTTCTCAATTTCACAAAACTTCATGAGTGCAACAGATAGCAGCAATACATGCTCATAAGAATGTCCATAAGCTGGCTAAACCAATTGACAAATTCGACATATCAATAAATCTCATTCTTTTCTACGTAACTTCCCCATTCTTTTCTGTTCATCATTCTTTACTGTACTGTTATGATACAATGAAAAGGTGCATAAACCTAGTCCAAAATGGAGTGCTGGAGAGTACATGACTGAGAAGGGGTGCAAGGCAAAGAACTTTTAGGTCACTACTACCACAAAATGAGAACAGGTATGAAGTGGTACTAACAAAGCCAACTTAGCTGCATCTCGCTATCAAAACTATATTTCCTGTATCTGAATCTATGAATATGCACACACACATACACATGCAAGCATATTATTTTCAGGTGCAGGACAGGATCACATTAAAATTGCAACACCAACATTCCTATAAGCTTCATTTTTCAAGCAGTTCATGCACAAAGTGTGAGTGATGGAGGGGATGCAGACTCCCTAATCACTGCATATGCTTTATGGAGGGAAGGTTTTCAGACCAGTGCATGTTGAAGAGTCATGGGAATATGCATAGGATCAAGTAGTTAGCTTCAAGGTGGAATGTAAATTAAAGCTTCCTTTACACATAGTACACACACACACATATATAGTAAAAGAAAAGAGAAACTTCCGATTTCCTTCGTTATGCATGTGCTCCTTCTGACAGAAACTTATGAAACAGCTTGTTAAGGTTTAAGGAGAATACTAAAACAACAGGAATACTTCAAATGGATAAAATTACCTCTAGTAAGGAAGAAAAATAAGAAATATTATCATTCAACATAATGAGATTGCTTACGACATTTTATAATGAGAGCTTCACAAATGGCTTTTCATCATTCAGGAATCAGGAATTTAAAACACGTTAGTTTAATCATTCACTATCTGAAATCTTTTAAAATTATTCTTAGTGTCATTTGTGTCCATATTAGTGCGTGTATCAGTGAGACATTCAGACACTCAATTCAAAGTTTCTAGAACTCACCCCATATCACTTTATCAATCAGAACCTATTAGTGTTAATATGCGAATCAATTGCCAAAAGAAAGTTATTAACTTGTGATTCATAAAATTATGATTGCTGTAATAATTGGCAGTTATTTGGCTTTTATGCTGCCATCATTTTAGGCCAGCCACCTTCCCAAGAAAACATGCTGGAGGGGATGCAGACTCCCTAATCACTACATATGCTTTATGGAGGAAGGGTTTTCAGACCAGTGCATGTTGAAGAGTCATGGGAATATGCATAGGATCAAGTAGTTAGCTTCAAGGTAGAATGTAAATTAAAGCTTCCTTTACAGATAGCACACACACACACACACACACATATATAGTAAAAGAAAAGAGAAACTTTCGATTTCCTTCATTATGCATGTGCTCCTTCTGACAGAAACTTATGAAACAGCTTGTTAAGGTTTAAGAAGAATACTAAAACAACTGGAATACTTCAATGGATAAAATTACCTCTAGTAAGGAAGAAAAATAAGAAATATTATCATTCAACATAATGAGATTGCTTACGACATTTTATAATGAGAGCTTCACAAATGGCTTTTCATCATTCAGGAATCAGGAATTTAAAACATGTTAGTTTAATCATTCACTATCTGAAATCTTTTAAAATTATTCTTAGTGTCATTTGTGTCCATATTAGTGCGTGTATCAGTGAGACATTCAGACACTCAATTCAAAGTTTCTAGAACTCACCCCATATCACTTTATCAATCAGAACCTATTAGTGTTAATATGCGAATCAATTGCCAAAAGAAAGTTATTAACTTGTGATTCATAAAATTATGATTGCTGTAATAATTGGCAGTTATTTGGCTTTTATGCTGCCATCATTTTAGGCCAGCCACCTTCCCAAGAAAACATGTTGAAATTTGAGGTCTACATTGAAATTGAGGACTAGAGGAAGAATGTGCTTACTAACTTGAGACACCTGTTTGGTGATAGAATGTAATATGGACTTCCATCTAGACCCTTGAGACGGTGCATTCCCAGTGCTTCTGTGGTTATCAGTTTCATCTGCAAAGTTATATAAGCTAAATTAAGTGGAAAAGGTTATTGGTGGGTTGATACACCTCTGTTGGTGAGAAAACTATTCTAACATATTCCCAGAATGCTTCATCTAATAAAGGCATTATCTTGTTGTCAGAACAAAATTCTGATACCAAGGTTTTATTGCCTAGAGCTCAGCACACAACATCTGATAGTAGATATAGTAAAACTTGATGAAGAATTAAGTAGCAGTTCATTTTCACACCTTTATCATGATATCCTTCATCAATTGTCTCTTCAGGAAGCTTCAGCTGTTCCCCAAGCCCAAGATACTCAAAACCTTCCAGAAGATCAGAGGTGACCTCACCATCACTGTTTCCATTGAGTCGTGCTTTCTCGCCTTCAAATTCTAATTCTCGAAGCTCAAGCCTTGTTTCAATTTCCAGAACCATGCCACCTATATATTCAACATCGATTTCCAAGGACCACACCTCATTCATATCTGAGGGAAGGACCCTCATTGCAAGAATGCGTGGAGGCAGAGTGCCAGGATCAACAGCTGTACATGTGACTTCACCAATGTAACTTGGGATTCGCATATTGGATAGTGCTCTCTGGTGCATTATGAATGTGAAAATTAGCAGGAAATTATGAAAACATAATCTGCATACCAAATTAAACCCTTTTTCATAAGAAAACCCATTTCATTAACAAATAGAACAGCATATGCAAATGTGACAAGGTGCCCACACAAGTAAAACATGTACAAAGGCAAATCTATGAGAACATGTGAAACATGTTGGAACAATTTTGAATAACAACGAAATGGAATGCACCAAGAAAAACAGGTTTGACCATTTAGATATTTTTCTTTCAAATTTTTAGAACTATTTTTTTCTCAAACTCTCCATCCTCCATCTATACCATACTATGGTAACTAATGTGGGACAAATGATCTTTTGTAAGCTAAAAAATTAGGATTGAACAAGAGGGCTCTCCAAAGCAACTAAGGTTAATTCTTTCATTGAAAGACACTTCATACTTCTTGCCAGTCTATTATCAGAACATTTGAAGACACTTATAGATAACTTACTCAGACATTAGAGTTAGAGAGGAAATATCTGATCTCTATCGATAAATTATAAATGTTCAACAGATGAAACAAAAATAAATTCCTTGATCTTTCATCTGTCTAACTGTGTTTTATAAGTTGGCCACATGTTTTCCTGGTACTTCCCATAACCAAGTGCACAGTTATGCTACTAATAAATCACTTGAGCCCAATTTACGAAAAGGATTTGCAAAGAATCTCTGGAAAATTTATGCATCAATTTCACACGTTAAGAACAAAGTTATTTCATTTGTGAATAAAAGATAATAAATAATGACATGTCATAGTAATACAACATCTAATCATAGAGCATACTGAATTGTGGACAAATAATATTACAAACCTGAATCCGAGTGCGTAAGGAACTCCTCAGCTGAAGATTGTTTATAGCATCAAAGAACAGCCGTGAAATTACCATATTCAAGCACAGTGTCCCTTCATCAATATACTTGTCTTTGGACTCTGCCTCAGATAATCCAGATAAATGACTACCATTCCCCTGCTCAGTGGATGCTGAAACTGATGATGCTATGTTAGAGTCCTCAGAAGAAAAGTTAGGAAGTTTCCTTGATGTATCAATTTTAGCTGAGCCATTAGGCATGGCCGTGTCTTGGAAAGAATAAGACTTAGAACTTAATTTTCTTGCTTCATGCCCCGAAGCTGATGTCCCACTTGGTTTATAGTCATGCCCACTTTTAGAAGCCTTTTTAGCTAGTTTCTTGAAGAACTGACGAACCCTTGAAGAAGAATTGTCAAGTTTAACTGAACTGTCAGTTAAATCAGCATTTAGACCTGCCAAAGGCTTCATAAAAGATGGATATCCAGCATTTAGTGATGCCAAGTAGTAGTGAAACTCCATACTCAGCTTGGAAAACCATGTACTTCTTTCTTCATTAGCACAGGAAGCAAGGCGAAGGACTTTACACCAGGACTCCTTTTCCCAAGATGTCTCCGGATATAAGTAAATAATTTTGGATCCTTTATATATAGGTGAATTCTTGCTCTCTACTTTGATTGGGAACCTTTTTGCCCTGACATCAGGGAAAGAAAACTACAATAAATTCAATCATTTCCATCACTGCAAGATAACAAACTAGTAGGGTAGCAATCATTCTTTAGTAGCTACTGTAAAATAGATTATGCAAGCAAAAGTTGAAGCGATGTATAAACCAAAGGACAATGATTTTCTTATAAATTATTTGTTCTATATTATTATCTTGGTCAACAAAGTCCATTCCAACTACCTGCAGGGTGGGTTGGCTATACAAATATCTGCTCTCCAAGTCCTGCTATCTTTCCCCATATGCCTTCCCTAACTCGTTTTATTCCAGTTTTCAACAGCCTACCCTTCTACAATCTCGTTCCTTTATATTATATTACTAGAACTGCCATAGCCAGATAGCCTTATATTTTGAATACTTTAATGAAGTCAAATCTGGAAAATTTCTAAATTACTAAACAAAACTCAAATGGAAGATGAATCAGGGTGTCAAAATATACAATAAACCCACTGAATTAAAGATAATGTCAATTACACCAAAAATTAGTTAAGCAGAACAAGTAAAATACTTCAGCAGCCCATTTTCAGTCCATTTGTTTTTAAAAAGGAAGGGGCATATCATTAAACCAAATGCTAATTAAGATGATTACTTCTAAGTCTTTATGACTTGAAAGCAATGTCCAGGAAATCTTATTTACCATTTTCTTGACGGCAAGTCAGTAGCTGAAACAGCAAAAATTGTGCAGCCCCTTAGTGAAATCTCTACAGGGAAAACATCTGATTCCATCAGGATAAGATGATGATCTCTAACTCTTGCATTTTTTCTAACAGGAGTCACCTCCAGAATTTCTTTTCTCCTTCTTTGCTCTGCTGGCACTTTCTCCTCGAGCTTAGATTTTGGAACTTTGTCTGGTTCTAGAACCCATAGAGTCCCCTGAAAGCAAAAGGGTAATCTAAAAATAAGAACAGGGGAATAGATTACAAAAAAAATTGAAAAGGAAGAAATCATATTAAATTCTTGGTAAGGAAAAATAAAAGAGGGAATGACGAACAGAAGTAAGAGCGAGAGAGCGAGCAAGCAAGCAGAGTCATTTCCTTCACTCGTTGATTTTTAAGTAATTTCAAAAATCTAATCTGTAACATGGGAATTTTGCTTCTCTTTTGTCTGTAATTATGTATTATAGATTTCCACAAAGTAAATGTTAAGAAAGTTATAGATATGTTTCAAAATTGATAGCAATAACCGTGGGAAAGAGAAAACAAGCATGTGGTAATCTGAGTGAAAATGCTGAATTCGAATTTAGAAACATAACCTAATATGACGAAACCAACACATGTCGATACAAACATAAGAATCTGATGCAAGAAGATAAGAGAAGGCGGAATTTCCAATACCTGCTTGTCATAAAAGGAGGGGGAGGGGGTGACGCTGAGCTCAGAAAGAGTCTCGGCCTTGGTCTTGTTTTCTTCTTCCTCGACTTTGCGATCGAGGCGGCGAATCAGAAACCACAGCCCCACCGCCTCCATCGCAACAACAGTAATCGCCCCAATTATAAAGGCCAACACCACCACCACCGCCATACTCGAATTCTTCCGATTACAACACCCAAATTGCCATCATTTTCTATCTCTGTTTTTAATTGGCAACCGCAAACAAGAATTGGGGTGAGTCAGTCAACTACCAAATTCATCGACATTGGCAGTTCAACTATAATCATTTCTCATTTTCATTCGCCATTCACCACCCCCCTTTTCTAATTTCTTTACCTTCTCTTCTGCCCTGCCCACATGTTTCCCTATTAATTATTACCTTTTCTTTTATTGTTTTTGGATTCTATTAATTTCATTATTGACTCACTCCAATCTATATCCATATATTTCTTAAGATACAATTTTTTCCCTATATTTTCGATATTACTTAATATACTGATTGATTATAGTATACTAGTTTTGCAGCCGTGCGTGGGGTTGAAAATCAAATCAAATAGCTCGATATTCGACTCATGTTCGTTCGTTAAAAGCTCGTTCGAGCTCGGTTCGATAAACATATTAAACAAACTTGAACATAATTTTATGCTCGATAAAATTTAAAGGTCGGCTCGAACTCGAGCTCGATAAGTAAAAAATGAGCAAACATGTGTAAAAATATCAAACTACTCGAGCTCGACTTGTGTTCGGCTCGATTAAAGCTCGACTCGATAGATAATCAAACAAGCTCAAACATAAAATTTAAAACTCGATATCATTTCAAACAAGCTTGAACATATGTGTGTTCGGGCTCGACTCGACTCATTTACACCCCTACCCGTGCATAATTCAACTTAATTGAAATAATTCAAGACAATCCATATGTTAGGTTTATATAAGAAACACATAAATGTAAATATAAAATTTTCTGTATTTATGATATTGATTCAATAATAACTGAAACTGTGTATTAGATAATATATTTGGTAAGAATTATTCTAGATTGCACGTATAGATGTTAAAAAATTATTACATTCTACACGAAATTTATATTGTAATTTTCATGACATTATATTTTTTTAAAAATTTAAATAAATACAGTTTTATAATTAATTTGAGCCATTATTTTTTGGGTAACATATTATTTTAGTAATATATAAGTATTAACAAATAAACTAGTACTCTATGCAATCCATTTTTCATTACAATTTAATTTATCGAATATGTTAATTATATATTCTATTTTATAGTTTCTATTGCAAGTCTTTAATTATAATTATATCCAAATAGATAAATTATACACGTGTCAAACTTCTCAAATAATTTTTTGGGAGTTTTTAAATGCACCACTAAAATTACTCTTTGTACTACACTTACTCCATGCACTACTATTTTTACTCTTTGTACCACGCGCATTTATATTAATGTCCTTCAGTCTAAAAAAATATGTTCGGAAACACAATTTCGAACATATCCAATTTGTTCGAGAATATTAATTCGAACAACACTTGTTTTGAAAAATATGGAGTTGGTTCGAAAATTGAAGTTCGAACATCCTCACAATGTTCAAATTTCAATTTTCGAACACAACTTTAAAACAAAACAAAAAACATGCTCAGAAAAATAATTTCGAACAAGTTCAAGTTGTTCGACAATATTAATTCGAACGACTCCTATACTTAGAAAAATATGGAGATGGTTCGAAAATTGAAGTTCGAACATCCTCTTTGTGTTCGAATTTCGACATTCAAACACCTTGGATGTGTTCAGACTTAATTTTATTAAAGGATATTTAAGTAATTTCAAAATT
This sequence comes from Perilla frutescens, assembly GCA_026008535.1. Taxonomy (NCBI): domain Eukaryota; kingdom Viridiplantae; phylum Streptophyta; class Magnoliopsida; order Lamiales; family Lamiaceae; genus Perilla; species Perilla frutescens. The sequence continues at coordinate 41,852,169 of BRKX01000010.1, read as the reverse complement.
ATTTTATTTTTTCATTTTTTCTTTTATGGTGCAAAGAGTAAAATCGGTGATGCATTTAGCAACTGTCTAATTTTTTTAATCAAAAGTAGTAGAAGCAAAAGTTCAGAAATCCAAATAAAATCAACTAGAGGCTTACCCTTTAATTATGATTTCCAAGAAACTATATAGCACACATCACTGCAAAAACTTTTTATTTCATTCATCCAATTTAATTTCTGTAGAGGTCTATTGTCGTAAAAGCCCAATGACAAGGCCCACGTTCACCCAAGGATCTCAGAACCTAGCGGATAAGTCTCGAAGCCCAGAGTTCGGAGGTCTAAGAAACCGAAGTCTGAGAGGGTGAACATGTAATATAGAGGACGAGCTTAGGCAGAGTTCGAACGATGAGACCAAGTCAAAGATAATGTTAGAGATAAAAAGGACTCAGTCAAAAGCTTTTAAGGAGATAGTAGGATATCCCTAAAATATCGGAAAATCTCTTAGATATCAGAAAGAGGTTATGGCTTTATCCTATATAAATCACTAAGGGATCAAGCAATACGGGGACAGGGAAAAAACTCCGACTAAATACAAAATTCCGATCCTTTATTCATCCAATTGCTATTTCATCATTCTCAGTCAAGTTTGACGTTATTCTTTGGCTATACGTAATCTTACAGGTCGCCAGAGTCCGAACCTAATACGAAAGTAATTGTAGAAATTTGACCTCTACAATTTCCAAGTGTGGATTTTGAAGCGGCAACACTCAAGTGAGGACCTATAAATTCATCTAAAAACTGATGCAAGTAGTTCATCAAGGAAATTATTTGCAAGGTCTTACCAAGCCCTTATATCTATTTCATACATCAATATGTTGGAAATACAAGTCTACATTTAAACCATATCATTAGCAGCAAGTATTTCATTAATGTCATTCTTATACAACTGAAGCAATCAATTTAACAATTAATAACTATTTTATACTACTGCATCTTTCCATGAATACTTCAAACAAAAAGAAAAAAGAAAAAAAAACAATATGGGAGGTTATACCATTCATGTAGTAATATTTACACAAAACAATTTTTACTAAATCTGCCTATTTTTTACTTCTATAAAAACAGCATAACTTTTTGCAATTCTTGCAACTGCGAGCACCAAATGCAATAATAGAACTTCAATTTTCTACATTATTTACACTCTTATTAATGATATACACCATAATTCACCAAAATAAAGTATTTGAAATGACACCATGTTTCGGATGGGAGTTTGAAAAGCTAAAAAATTAAGTATGTTTACAATATCTCCATCAAGATTTATTGACAAAGAATTGTGGTGTCAAATAAATAGATTGAGTAAGATAAATTTTTTAAGGAAATAATATTTCCATTCTATAAATAACTTCACTGGCCATCTGAAGCAGTTTGCTCATAGCATCCCAGCATGACTGTACTCGAATTGATAATGTTTCTAATGCCATTGACTTGCCAAAATCAGAAATATATACAAACCTAAGCAAAAACAGTGGTCGAAAACTATTAGAAAATTATATTTAGAGATTGGAGAGATTTTTTAGGCATCGAGTTTCACAAACCCTGGTCAAACTACAACCTTGCACTTCAATTGATTCAAGATTTCATGCAATGACAGTGAGTCAGCAACTGTTGCGTAAAACATATCTAGCTTGCACTGCTAAAGGCAAGAATTCTGCATTAAAATAGATCTTAACCCTTGACATCCGAGAAATAAATGGTGGTTCAATTCAGAAAAGAAGGGCATCAAAAAGTGCACTGTCCTCCAACCTAGCACCTACTATTTCATAATTTTTAAGCTTATGCAAAACATACAATTTCAAAGAATAAATCAATGCACCCACAAAGGTTAAGGCACTCCAAAATCCAAGATACTGTAATGCAATCCAAGTTTGAGTGAACTTCAGTGAAAGTGTTGTGCTCAGTTATGTTATCTAAGTACACGATTCTACCATGAAGATCTTGCCATAGTTAGAAATGTAGGAATTTATAAATCACATAATATAAATTCAATCATCCTAGATCATGCAATATTCTAGGATAATAACATTGCACTAGATTGTCAAAGATTATAGGAATACCTGGATCCATTGAGATTGAAAACCTTGATGCGGAATATCTCTATGAACAATCTCTAGACCCGAACACGAACATGGGATTGGTATTATGGCATTCCTCAACTAAATCTCCTTATTCCTTCTATGGGACCTTCGTTTTTCTTCCAGATGGGAGAAGTAAAAAACTGCGTTCGATTTAGTGTATTGGGGACCATAACCAAGGGGGCTATATATACTATTTAATTAGGGCACCCATAAAATCCTAATTAGAACGGTAGTTGGTATCTACTCATTAATTCCATATCAATTACGCAGTCCATGAACTATTACCTTATTAAGACCATTTAATTAACTCCACGAATATTTAAATAGCAAATATAATTGCATAAAAATATGTTACCCATATTTAGATTATTTAGGAAATCAAAAATTTCCTAACAATCTCCCACTTGGGTTACATATTATACCGAAAGCAATTATATAAAATAGTTCTATAGTTGCGCAACATGCTATTTATTTTCAGTCTACGCCTTAACAATCTGGTCCATCTTATATACTAGCAATGGAACTACCGCGGCATTAACCACATTATAACTCATGATTAAACCCCGATAATCACCATACTAATATACTCAATGACATAGATCAAATATGGTGAGTAGCATGGAAATTACATGTAATGATCTAAATCATGTCAATTTCTAACTGATTGAACTTTAGTCCTTAATGAGATCAATTTCTCAATGTAATGCAAAACATCACAAATGGAAAAATTAAGTGAATTCAGAATAAAAATAAAAACCATCAACTGTATTCTGTAGAAAATAATCCAGAAATTGAAGTATCATATAGAACATAAACTCCCACTAAACTAAGACATCATCATAAGTAACACCCATATTAGCAGCATGTTCATAAAAGACTTTAGGTGGTAATGCCTTAGTTAGTGGATCTTCTAGCATACTATCTGTTCCTATGTGTACTATAGAAATCTGTCCATTCTGAACTCTCTTCTTAACAACAAGAAACTTAATATCGATGAATTTCGACTTTGTGGTACTTTTATTGTTGTTGGAGTAAAGCACGGCTGAATTATTGTCACAATAAATCCTCAATGGCCTTTCTATGTTGTCCATTACACGTAGCCCAGTGACAAAATTTCGTAACCATATCGCATGATTGGACATCTCAAAACAAGCAATAAACTCCGCAGCCATGGTGGAAGAAGCTACAAGAGTCTGTTTTACAAACTTCCACGAAATAGCTCATCCAGCTAATGTGAACACATATCCCGATGTAGAGCGCTTGCTATCTTGACATCCCGCAAAATCTGAATCAGAGTACCTAATGATATCTAAATTCTCTAATCTCCGATAAGTGAGCATGTAATCTATTGTTCTCTTCAAATAGCGCATCACGCGTTTGGCTGCTCTCCAATGTTGCTCTCCAAGATTGCTCAAATATCTACCCAATACTCCCACTATAAATGCTATGTCAGAGCGAGTACAAACTTGAGCATACATCAAACTTCCTACTGCAGGCGCATAAGGAATCTTTTGCATTTCTTTCATCTCAAAATCATTATTGGGGCACTGTTTGAGACTAAACTTATCTCCTTTAGCAACAGAGGTATCTAGTGGCTTACAATCTTTCATGCCGAATCTTCCCAAAACCATATCGATATAACTCTTTTGTGATAATCCCAGAATACCTTGAGAACGATCTCTTAGTATTTGGATCCCTAATACAAAAGAAGCATCACCTAGATCTTTCATCTTGAATTTCTCCATTAGAAATCTCTTGGTTTCATGCAATAAGCCTATATCGTTACAGGCAAGAAGAATATCATCGACATATAATACCAAGAAGATGTATTTACTCCCACTGAACTTGCAGTATACACAGTCATCAACAAAATTGACCTCAAAGCCATAAGAGGTGATAACTTGATGAAATTTGTGATACCATTGACGAGATGCTTGCTTGAGACCGTAGATGGATTTTTTTAATTTACAAACCATAGACTTTGGGTCTCCAGACACAAAGTTTTCTGGTTGCACCATGTAAATCATTTCATCAATGTCTCCATTGAGAAATGCAGTCTTAACATCCATCTGATGTAGCTCTAAATCAAAATGAGCCACAAGTGCCATAATAGTCCTAAAAAAGTCTTTCGAAAAAACTAGAGAGAAAGTCTCTTTGTAATCAATGCCTTTTCTTTGAGTGAAGCCTTTAGCAACTAGACGAGCCTTATATCTTTCGATATTGCCTTTCGAGTCCCTTTTAGTTTTAAATATCCATTTACAACCAATAGTTTTCGCATTTTTAGGCAATTCGATAAGATCCCAAATGTTATTGTCACTCATCGACTTCATCTCATTCTTCATGGCATCAATCCACTTTTGAGAATTAGAACTGTGTAAGGCTTGTCCAAAGGTGACTGAGTCATCCTCGGTCAAACCGACGCCATCCTCATGTTCTTAGAGATATACTTCATATTCATCAGAAATAACATTTCTCCTCTCTCTGGTAGATCTCCTTAATGGCACATCTTGAGGTTGTTGAGGTTGTTGAAGAATCTCAATGTTGTCTTAATTTGGAATAATATTTTCGACACGAGTCTCAACATTATTCTCTAATACTGGAGTTGTTTCTTGAACAATAATAGGTATATGAACTAAATCATTGTCAGAAATTTCATCAAAGACAACATTCCTTATGACATCTTCCATCCCAAACTTAATATCATCAAGAAATTTGGCATTTCCAGTCTCAAAAAAGGTTCTTGATGTGGCATTGTAAAACTTATACCCCCAAGAGTATTCAGAGTAACCAACAAAATAACAGCTAACCGTTCTTAAGTCCAATTTCCCTTCATGTGGCCTATAATGTCGTGCCTCGGCAGGACAACGCCAAACGTGCAAGTGCCTAATGCTAGGTTTCTTGCCCATCCAAAGTTTATAGGGGTTTTTGGCAACTGTTTTACTTGGTACTCGATTGAGAATATATACTGCGGTCTTTAAAGCTTCTCCCCAAAGTGACTCGGGCAAGGATGAATGACAAATCATACTCTTTACCATATCTTTAAGAGTCCGATTTCTTCATTCTGCAACACCATTCATGCTAGGTTTTCCTGGCATTGTGTATTGCGGAACAATTCCACATTCTTTGAGGAAAAGTGCAAAGGGTCCCGGACGTTGTTCTCCTGATCCATCATATCTTCCATAGTATTCACCTCCACGGTCTGATTTGACAGCCTTAATTTTCTTTCCAAGTTGAAGTTCAACTTCAGCTTTGAAATATTTGAAAACGTCCAAGGATTGAGACTTCTCATGAATTAAATATAGATAACCAAATCTAGAGTAATCGTTTATGAACGTAATAAAAAATCTCTGCCTATTCCAAGATGCCGTAGGGAATGGACCACAGATATCAGTGTGAATTAGTTCTAAGATATCCTTAGCTCTTTCAGCTTCTAATTTCCTCATGTTTGTTCGTTTCCCTTTGATGCACTCAACACAGACTTGAAAATCTGTTAGATCTAAGGGATCAAGGATTCTATCAGACACAAGCCTTTGTATTCTTTGTTTAGAAATGTGCCCTAAGCGCTTGTGCCATAAAATAGCAGAATCTCCATTAAATTTTCTCTTTGTACCTTTTGAACAAGTTTGCAGTATAATGTTATGGGAACTTACAACATCAAGCATATAAAGATTATCATGCAAAGAGCCATCACCAATAAGATTTAAATTTTGAAAGAGACTAACTTTATTATTTCCAAAAGACCAGGAAAAGTTTATCCAAAACGAAAATAGAAATTAAATTCCGTCTGAAAGACGGTACAACGAATGTCTCAAACAAATCCAAATAAAAACCACTCTTTAAATGTAATCTAAATGTTCCTATAGCTTCTACTGCAGCTTTATTGCCATCGCCCACAAAGATGAATTTTTCAGCATCACTTGGCGGTCGGCTCCACAGACAACCCTGCAAAGACACACTTATGTGAGTAGTAGCACCAGAATCTACCCACCAAGTATCTTTAGGTACAAAGGTCAAATTAACCTCTGAACAAACTAAAGTTAGAAGTGTATCCTTCTTTGCACGCCAGACGGCGTACTTGAGATAGTCTTTCTTCAAGTGTCCCGCCTTTTTGCAGAAGTGACATTTATCATTATCAGGATCTTTCTTTTGCTTCTTTTGCTCAGGAACATTTACCACAGTACTTTTAGTTCCCTTTCTTTTCTTGTTATGAGAGGTAAATGCCAAGTGAGCACTTTCAATCTTATCTCCATGTTGCCTCTCTTCTTCTTGCACACAGTGAGATAAGCTCATTAAGGGACCATTTGTCCTTTTGAGTATTATAACTCACTTTGAATTGCCTAAAGTGTGCAGAAAGAGAGATCAAAACTAAGTGCACGAGCAAGTCATCAGACAACTCTAACTTTAGTGTCTTTAGTTTTGATGCGAGATTAGACATCTCCATAGTGTACTCTTTAATGTTCCATTTGCCAGTGTACCGTATGGAGACAAGTTTAGCCAAAAGACTGCTTGCCTCCGATTTTTCATTCTTGGCAAAGTACTGCTCAACAGCCTCAAGGAACGCTTTGGCATTCTCACTCTTAGCAATGGAGCCCCGAAACGCTTCCAGAATGGAGCGCTTCATGATCATCAAGCACATTCGGTTTGATCGATCCCATTTCTCAATTTTGACCTCTTTCAGGTCATCCGTAGTAAGAGTGGGTCGTTCAGACAGAAGAGCCAGATCCAAATCCATACAACCAAGAATAATTTCTACGGTTTCTTTCAAAACTTTAAAATTCGCCCCACTTAGCATTGGGATGTTATTAATTTGAGTAGAGACATTTGTAGCTGTAGCAACAGAAACTGAAAAAGAGAACAATTACAAACATACTCATATAACAGACATGTCATAAAATAAATCTGACATGAATGAGTAAAACAAATTGGGGACCCATCTCAAGATACCTAGTACAACATTAATCTTTGTCTATGGACAAATAATTAATTACAGTGGTAATATTGGTGTAATGATCAAGTATTGATAATAAGTTCTGTCAAACAAAAGTCTATCTATGGACGGACTAGTGTTCACATGAAAAAACCGTATAATTATCACATACTTATCATCACATGTGTGTTATTATTTGGCCAAATTGTGTCTTCCTAGAGGCCGATCACAGAACGCATAAATAATATCACACACCATCTATGTAATTCCAATAAAGTTGATCTCCACACAGAGTTTACTATGGCAACATTATGTTTTGATTAACAATATCGAATATTACTAGACCAATTAAGCAACACATAACAATTAAAATATATTTAATTTTAGCTTAATTATACGACATTAACATGCCTCCCCAATTCAACCTTTATTTTAATAGAATAACTATTAAAATAAATTTTCATCACGGATTATAAAAACAACAATTGCTTTTCATAATTTAATAAACAACGAAAATTATAATCTCAAAACTCATGAACTTGTTCAACATGTACAGACTAAATATGGGATAAATATAATTAGTCCTATGGCTATTAATCAATATCATTGATTAAAAAAAACTCACGATTTTGCTTGTCATGACTGTTTTTATCAAGTTAATAAACACAAAGTGCATTCGAGATTACCATAATTCTTGAAATTCGGATCTGACATCAAATTAAAGCAAATATATCACACACATGATCACAAATTGATCCAAAATCATGGTATTAAAACAAAAGATTAAATATGCTATACGTGAATTTGCTAACCTTAAAAAAACACGTCAACAATAACGCATAAATAATCCAGGCTTGATTTTTCCTTAACCAAGGCAGTAAATCAATTCGAGAATTTGTTATTTACGTGACCCCATATTGATCAACATATTCATGTAATTAAGAAATTCAATTCTAATCACAATTAGCTACATAAAAATATTATGGTGGATGTGATTATCAACATAATACCAAAATTGAATTCCATGTATCCCAACAATCTAGCAGTCGATGACTGCTCTGATACCACTTGTAGGAATTTATAAATCATATAATATAAATTCAATCATCCTAGATCATTCAATATTCTAGGATAATAACATCGCACTAGATTGTCAAAGATTATAGGAATACCTAGATCCATTGAGATTGAAAACCTTGATGCGGAATATCTCTATGAACAATCTCTAGACCCGAACACAAACATGGGATTGTTATTATGGCCTTCCTCAACTAAATCTCCTTATTCCTTCTATGGGACCTTCCTTTTTCTTCCAGATGGGGAGAAGTAAAAAATTGCGTTCGATTTAGTGTATTGGGGACCATAACCAAGGGGGATATATATACTATTTAATTAGGGCACCCATAAAACCCTAATTAGAACAGTATTTGGTATCTACTCATTAATTTCATATCAATTACGCAGTCCATGGACTATTACCTTATTAAGACCATTTAATTAAGTCCACAAATATTTAAATAGCAAATATAATTGCATAAAAATATGTTACCCATATTTAGATTATTTAGGAAATCAAAAATTTCCTAACAAGAAAGAGAAAAGAATACCTCATCGCCATCAAATAGAAATGCAATAGAGTTGATACCAACTAATTTTGAGTCACAAAAAGCACTAATGAGGTTATATTAATCATGAAAAACACTTCATTTCTATCATGGCCTTGACTTTGAGATTAATGTGCGTAGATGAATCGGTTGGCAGTTGGCTCTTATCGACCTTCACGCGAAACATCATATCTTTGCTCAAACCATTGATTAATTGTGTCTGCATCAATTTGCCCTAGAGAGAAAGAACGTTTTAAAAAAGAAATTTGGCTAATTCCACTTCTATCAAACAGATTGGGGAATAAACATTGAGACAGTTAAATTTCTCTACCTTCTATTGAAGAAGTTGTTGCTCTGCTTAGTGTTTAGCCACCGCATCAACACTTTCCATGCCATAAATTTTAGCCATTACCCGTCTCCATACACAATGAGTATTAAGAGAAAAGAGGCTGCGAGGATATGAATAAATATTCACAAAATAATTATCTTCAACACTTTTCACATGATTAACAAAGAGATGAAATTGATAACAATCCACACCATAAACACTTGCTTACCTTATGTAGAAATAAACATAAATTAGTACCCGTTAAGAAATTGTGTTCTGAACTGGAATTACTATATCTTGTATTGAAATTTCAATCATCATTTCCAGCACCATCAAGTGAAGAATCGTCCCCATATGGGTGTTCGATGCACTCTTCTCAAAGTTCTAATTGGCAATTTGGCATATATCAATGAAAATCCTAACCTTGGATCATTTACAAATTGGCATAGAAGAGGAAGGTAAACAAAACGACACATAGAGTAAGACGAACTCCATAGCGTTTCGACCATGCTTCTAAAAAAATTTAAAAAAAATTAAAACACCAAGAACCGCAATCTCTGAACAGTTTAAGTTGTAGAATTTATGTATTAGAAAATAACTGCTCCGATAGCGGGCTTGTGCGTGTAGTTTAAAAACTGAAATTACATAGTGACACTCAAATTCAGTATTTCTGAAAACTCCAAACAGTTGCCACAAACTCTGTTATCACTCTGTTAAAAAAAATGGCGCCAAAGACTGGTCAACTAAAATTGTGTTTATATATATATAGAAAGAGATTTTTGAAGTTATGACTTATAACTATACATTTTTCCTTTATTTTTGATACTATTTAAGATACTGATTATAGTACATTTTTCAAGTGATGACTATGCATAAATATATTGTAACAGCCTGGTCCCGATAATGGGGACGGGGTTGTTGTGCGTAGAAATAGCACGAAAATTGAAAATCCAGGTGGGGTGTTTTTAGAATTAAACTAAGTTAGCGCCTCAAGAACTTAGGCAACTTAACTTTATGACTTGGAAGAACTAATTGATTTCAATGAATCAAAGGGGTCAAAGGATTCAATCGGGTTAAAGGAATGCCATATCATAGGTCAATCAAAATTTAAACAGAACTCAATGATGAGCAGATAAGAATTTGACTCTTTAAATAAACAAGACCTCTTCATAGGTCACATCAACTAAAACCCATCAATAGGTTGGAGTCAAGTAAATCATATTGTCCCATTCATAGGACAGATCAAGAGAACAACTTAAGATTAACTGGAAACAAGCAGAATCATGCTTGGAAAGAAAAACCTCTTCGAACAACAACAACAAGCATGCAAAACTTATTCACAAGTTAATTGAAAATGAACAGATACCAATATGTTCAATAATAGGACTTCTCAAATAACTCGGAATCAATAAAGGAACAACTGGTATGTCAAAAGAACATGCTTCAAAGACTTTATTGATAACTAGGATTCATAGCATTTAAGACATGCTATTATCAAGACTAAATACTAACATCAGAGTACTTAGCAGAAACTTAGCGGGAGAAAATCATGTAACCATATAGAGCAACAAACTTGAAACCTCAGACAACCCCACCAGCAGCACATCACCGGCCTCAACATCTCAACCTGAAAAAATATTTGAAAAAGAGGGTGTGAGCACTAATGTACTCAGTGGGGTTTTATGAGAAAACTCTTGATAAACTTTGAAATATCCAATTATAAACTGGCGGCATATGGAGAGCAAAATGCAAAAGCCCTCTCCATATCCGCAAACCTTTTTCTTTCTTTTCTGGCGCCTTCCTGGCTTAAATCTGTTATCTACTGCAGCCTTAGATATGCCTTAGGATAAGAGAGGGGTTACCTCAAGTATCCTCTGAGTATGCGAGGGGATTACCCAGTAGTGACTCCCTTTACTTTCAAATGTTCAACTCGGTGACTCGAAGGTCACGACATGATAATGCAAATAAACTATTCTTTGAGCTCGATAACCTGCTTACAACAGAAGCTATATCCTTTCTTAACTTCTTTCCTTACTCAACCTTAACATTCCTTACTTAACCTTAACTTAGCTAGCAATACCAAGCCTAGAGCAATCGTCTAAGGCTAATTCTTTAATTGAGCATGATCTCAGCCTATAAGGTAATTATCACTACCTTAGAAGGCAATATTTAGCTAAATAAGCTTTAGCAAAATCCAACATTCCAAAATGAGAAAATGAACGCGGATAAATATCGATTGCAATTAAAGCAATTCTAAACATCTCATGCTAGCACAAATTGTATATAAACAATTCTAGCATATCTAAACATGCTTGAGATCTCACTTAACTTATAATAACTTCCTTTACTTTATCAAACTCAAATAACAATTCAACAATATCATGCATATAACTTCCTTCTTTCCTTTCCTTGTACAGAGACTAAACAGGCAGAGCATAAAATACTTTTATTGGATATTTCCCTTGCTTTAACATGCTTCTAGAGCTTACTAGCTCAAACCATATATTTGGTTTAGAATCACCTACCTCGATGACGAGCACCTCGATAACGAGCACGTGGACGAAGCAACGAGCCGAAAATCCTTCCTCGGGCCTCCTCAGGGTTTATCTCTTCTTTATGAAAGTCGATTAACGACTTGAAACCTTATTCGAGATCCTAACAAGAAATCGAAACGATATCTAAACCCTTGACCCTTAACTATAACTTAAAACACGAGAATTTAAATGATTAAGACATCCGAAATCCGACTCGAATGATCGAGATTACGGATGATTGGCCACTGCTACATCGTAGATCTTCAAAAGAGCTTCGATTTGAGTACTCATGGGCCTTGTGGTTCCAACCGAGGCGAAAGTTATGGCCTCCGGACGAAAGCGTGCCGGAACTGCCGCAGCAGCCCCGCGCGCCACTCGGGCCGAGAGGGCACCCCCGCGACTGTGGGACCCTCCGCGACCGCGCCACCTGGGCAATTTTCAGCGGCAGAAACTCCTCCTTCACTCCTCCGCTCTCGACTCGCCAAACAAAACTCGACGTCTCGGAGGTGCACTCATGAAGAGTGCTCCTCGATCGACTTAAGAAATTGGGGTTTGAGAAATGAAAAATGAGCAAGGATTTGTGAAGGGGGGGCCTCTCCTTTTTATAGGAAAAAGTGTGGCTTCCCTTGGAAGTCACTCCAGTGCAGAAACACTACAAAAGTTGCATCGAGTTCGGTTAAAAGATGCTTTATTCGATGTCGAGGTCCAAATGACCTCAGACACGAAATCTAAAAATACCAGGATGTTCGTTGGCTCGAGTACTATTGAACCAACTTGACTCGGGATAAAGAACGAGTCATCTTGAAGGAAAACGAGAAAAGATTCTCTTTTCAAAAATAAAGTTACTATTCCACACAAGGGACAAATAAAATTCCCGAGCGCTCGATTGACCTCAGAATGAAAATCCGGGAACGCCAACGGATTTCTTGAGAAATTTCCTATAGGGTAGGCTTGAAGAAACAAGGTTCGGGTCAACACATGAGATTTCACGAATTTCTAACGATCGCGCTCCTACGGAAAAACATTATTCCCGCTCTTACTTAACACGATTTTTGTTGTTGGGACCTCAAACGACCTCGGATTGAAAATCTGAAAATACCGGCATGCTCCTTGGGTCAACACCTTCCAAACGTGACCAAAATCGGTCATGACTGAGCTGGAATCGAAATCCTCGAAAAGACGATTTCACAAAAAATAACTCCTAAAAACGCAGTTTAGAACCGAAATATCCTTATTATGCTCAAAATCCCTCTTAATATTTCCTAATTAATTTTTTTAATTTTCTAAATAAACTCTGAAAATTTGGGATGTTACATATATGGTTTGATTATAATTAGAATGACTCGTCGTGCGTTGCACGGATAAAATATTTACAATTATTATTATTTTATTAAAAATATTAATTAGTATGAAAAAAAAACTATAATAATTTATATTTAAACAAAAATCTATATAAGAATTTCCAAAATATGGCAGATCTTGAGAAACCTACTCCCCCACCCTAACTCAAAAAATAAAGAAAACAATAACCCCATCCCCATTCTTCGTATTAAGAAAAAAAATGAAGACTGCATCTGATTTTTACTCATAAAGAACGGGCGTATAGATACAACTATAACATAATAGAACAAAAAATATAATACACATGGTTGTTCAAAATGCTTGACAAAAATTAATACTATAAAAATTAATTTTAATTTGGATCTGCTTTTGTTTTGGGGCCATTATTGAGAACACATGATTGACTGCACAAAACAAACAGTAAAACAATAAATGGTGAGTATTATTTTCCAATATAACTTATTTATAATTATGTTCTTATTTTTGTTATTGGTAAAAAGTTATAAATTTTGTAATGATACTTGAAACTTGCAATACTTAAACATGGCCTTGAACCATCAAATGTAAACAATATAAAAAAAAATAAACAAAGATAATCATTCATATAATATTTAGATAATTACAATGTTGAGTATTTTTTACACTAAAATAATTTAAATAAAAACTCAATTACGTAAGATGAATATTCACAACATTTATTCAATTACAAAAATCTATTGTATTCAAATTCCAATAAATAAACACAATTAAGAACGTATTCATAGTTCTAATAAAAATGGCACTCGAGTCTCCTTCACCTTAGCCACAATCGATTCTTCTATAATTTTCACAATCTCAACGCTCAATGCAATTGTTCTCCATAAATTAGTTTGATGGATGTTTGGTATTCTTGATTCTTAACTTCATGAATGCAAAGAAAAATGTTGTTTCCATATGCAAGTACTATATTGGAGCCACATTTTTCTCTCATCAATTCTTCAAAAATCTGCAAATGACAAAGTTGAATACATTTTAAAGCGAAATATAATTATGACAAATTGCACTACAAATAAATTTTATAGATTAGTTGGTGAGAGAATGTCCAACTTCACACACAATTTATAGATTCTGAACTATATTGTAAAATGATATCATTACCATAATTAATGTAATAAGATTAACATAATTTGTGGCTTAATAATATTTATTAATTATTTAAATATTAGTAATTGAGTTATTAATATTATTCATTTCTTAATTAAAGTAATTGATGAAGGTAAGTGTTCATTTGATTAGAAAGTATATCCATGTGATTGACGATACATTTACACTTTGATAATTAAGGCAAATATCAAATGAAATCTTTTATCCCACTTTTCTCTATCTCATTTGGTGTCTCATTTTGATTTTTATTCGATTTTCATTAATTTTTTTCTTCAATTTTAATTTGTTATTGCTTAGTATAAGGGTTTATTTCACCAAATTAGGATTTATATTTATTTTTAATATTTATTTCTTATTTTTTAGTTAATACAATTGATTAATACGGTTGATTATTCAAAAAATGGGATATATAATTTTTTAAAATTTTAATTTTTAGCAATAAATGTTGATTTTGATTTGTAATACTATAATAAAATTTATTTTTGTAATAAATATTTTTAAAATATTAAATTTCATAGTGCGACACAATAGTGGAACATGAAAAGTGGACTAGAGGATTTTATTCCGGTAAATATTCACATGATTTTCTTAAATAAATTACTGAATTTTTAGGGTGATTTGATTTTTTGTGTCTAATGAATTGATAACTAATATAATGTATAGACTGCGTATATATAACACTAATAATTTATTAATGTTAAAAGATTAATACGCATTAATCTAAATTCAACTATATATAGTCTACATTAATAATAGAATCTAAACCCCTAAATTAATATGTCCATGTTATATGTGTGTATATAAATTAATCAAAATTAATAATTATTAAATTAAGCAAATATATTATATATTAGATTTCTTGATTTGGGAGGGCGGTTTGGACAGGAAAATTTAGAATTACTATTTATATGATTACTTTACTTTTAGATATGTGATATAGATTTAGTTTCCAATATTTGATTATTTTAACAAAAATAACTTAACGTTTTAACTTTTAATAAGTTCAATTTAATTTCAAATGTCTGGTTGTTTTAATAGAAATAAGTCATCGCTTTAATATTGCAATGTAAATCCAAACATTTTAACATAAATGACCCAATGTTTTTGACAAAAAATATTATTTTTATTGTTTTTTTTTTTTGGCAAAAAATGTAATTCCACTATATATATTGTCTAACTTACTTGAGAGTAAACTTGTCCAAAATCGAGCGGGATAACATTTTTGCCAAAAAAAACATTAGGTCATTTATGTTAAAATATCCAAATGTTATGAATTAAATTATAATATTAAACACCTTTAATTATTTATGTTAAAAATCCAAATGACCGTAATTAAACTATAATTATTAAAATATTGGGGTATTTTTATTAAAACGTTCAAATGTTGAGAATTAATTTGTAATTAATTCTAAATGTACATCTCAATTATTACTTCATGTATTTTAAATACACTTAAAATTCATTATCCTTAATATATTACAATTAAATATTATAAATGACAAGGATGCATTGCATAAAATAAGAGAAAATAATAATAAGGAAATCAAAGAAAAAACGTAAAAAGAAAAAAGAAAAATATGGGGCTGGACCGGAATGGATCAACACCTTTTTTTTTTATTGGGGAATGGATCGACAGCTTTTTTTTTTTAATTGGGGAATGGATCGACACTTTTAGACAAATGGATCACTCATATTCCTATAGTCAATTAGTCATTAAAAATAAGAATATAAATAAGTAATCAGATTTTTATCTTATTTTAATTGGGATTGGAACCATTGTCTCTAGAAATGTGCAAATGATGTGTTTGGTGTAAAATCGAGTCAAACTAATAAAATTAAATAAAAAATTTATTAAAAAAATTCAAATCAAATCAACCAAAATAAGTATATATAACCGAACCAAATCAACTCATAACTCTTTGATTAGTTTGGTTTGGTTTTCGGTTTAACCGAATTTCAATGATTATTTTTATTTTTCTGAAAGAATTATTTTTTAAGAAAATAACATTCACTCAAAAGATAACAAACGATATATTAAATAAAAATTCTAAAAGGTGGATCTGGTGGGAACCCTCCACATGTGGGAACTAGGAACCCATCACATCCACCAATTCCCTAATCTGAACGACCCAGATTAGAACACATTAAGTGGATGAGGTGGTGGCAAACTCATAATTAAAATGAAATCTTTAAATTCACGTGTTTCATTAAGGGTAAAATTGGAACAAAATACAAAAAAATATTACACGGTATAATACAGCTTCTCAGAAAAGATGATTGACTTTTAAAAAAAGTGACACATCATGTTTTAAAAAAATTCTTAAAAACTTTAAATGATCATAATTTATTCATTTTTAATTTGATTTATGTGAATCATATATCAAATTAAAGCTATTTTCATAATCTTTCATTTAAGATCCTTATTACATATGTTTATTTGAAAAAAATAGATGAAAAATACAAAAAATCATTTTTAGGCATAATTTTCATACAGAGCAGCCTCATATTTTTATTAGCATAGTGTATATAACATTTTAACATGAACAATATAACATTTTAGCATGACCTATATAATATTTTAGCATGGTCAACTGTAACTCATATAATTGTGTTTATGATGTTTTAGAATGAAATTACTTACATTTTAACATGGTATATATGACATTTTAGTATAATCTATAACTCATGACAGCATTATATTGAGTTCATGATGTTCTAGCCCGATACTCATAAATTAATTAAGAAGATGATATCAACACATTTACACAAATATTGTAGAAACTTTAAAAAATCATAACTTGCTCTTTTTTAATAAGATTTACGCAAATTATTAAATTAAAGATATTCTCATATTTTTTCATCTAAGATCCATATTCCACAAGTTTATCTAACAAAAAATATTTTGTTTGCTATAGTATAAAATAATATTTTTAATAGCATGGCAAACTATTCATTATAATATGAAAACATAATCACAATAGCAAAGAAAAATATTCATAACAGTGTGAAAAATATTTGTAAAACATGTAAATTTACTCGTAAAATCATATGTGTTGTTCATTCATTTTAGCATAGTTATATGTTTATAATATGATAAGGTTGACAGTTGTATTAATTGGAATATTATCATAACTTTAGCATGATATTTTCTTAATTTTTAGCATAATATTTGTATTGATTTTAGCATGACATTTCTTTTGGTTTTAACATGATGTAATAAAGCCTAATTAAGAAATAATAAACCCTAAGTAAAATATTTAATAAACCCTAGCTAATTTGGATGAAGTAAACCCTAATTGATCTGTTAGCACGATTCAATAATGTTATTATCCTTAATTTTAGCATGAACTACTAAATCCTAATTGGGATCTTAGCACGACTTTAGCATAATATTTCATAGATTTTAGCATGATGTTTGTATTGATTTTAGAATGCATGATATTTCATTTGACTTTAATAGGATGCAATAAAAACCAATTAGATTATAATAAACCCTAATTGAATGGAATAAACCCTAACTTAAATGAAATAAACCATAATTGAAATGAAATAAACTCTAAAAATTAATGTTTTGTATTTTTCATCCATATTTATTCATATAAATAATTGTATTCGAGATCTTGAATGAAAGAACATGGAAAAAGCTTTAATTTGATATATTATATTCCTTTCATTTTAGAATGACAAAATTGCATGAGAGTAACATATAATTTACTCATAATATTAATTATATGTGTTGTTTGTTAATTTTTTAGCATTGTTATATATTCATTTTAGCATTATATTGCTTTGATTTTAACATGACAAAATTGCATGAGAATAACTACATGTAAATATATTCGTAATAATATTTGTATTGTTCGTTCATTTTGGCACATATATATATATATGTTCATAATAGTATGTAAATTCATTCATATTAACATTATATTGCTTTTCATTTGACGAAATTGAATGAGAATAAAAAAAACACATAAATTGTGGAATAAATCCTAATTGGAATAGAATGAACCATAACTAGGCTATGATAAATCATAATTGAGATTAATAAACTCCAATTAGGTTGTAATAAAACATAATTCGTAGAAGATGCGGTCATATACATACAATGCTAATATAATTTTACAAAAAACAATGTGCTAAAACCAGTGTATTATTATGTTAAAAGTGTATAATATATGATGCTCGAATGAATACAACATTATGCTAAAAAAAATATCAATCCCTATAATAGTATCATGGTATGTCATATTTTTGCACTTGCTGCACATTCTGAGTGGTTTTTTATTTTTTCTTATGGTTGTCTTATTCCTTGATTTTACATGACTGACATTACCTTTTGTTTTAACTGGAAGAGATGTATGCACAACACGACTTCAAAAGCGGCATATGAACCGTAAAATTTCTCAAAAACCATCATCTCACTATGCAAAGTTGAAGCTTGAGCATCAGCAGATTGAAACAATGCTTTCAAATCACACAGATCATCTAAAAATGCATTCATCAAACAAATCCCAAACGAGAATAAAACTCTGAAAATATTTGATTCATCAAACTCCTAGAGACTCTAGGCTTCTTTGTATTAACATGATGTAATAATCCCTAATTGAGATTAATAAATCATAATTGTGATATAATAAACTCTAAGTGGAATTAATATACCCTAATTGGAATGAAGTAAACCCTGATTGGGTTGTTAATTAACACAATTTTAGCATGATATTTATTTGATTTCAGAATGAGCCGATGAATGTTAGTTGAGACTAATGTTATATTGTAACGCCCCAATTTCACTTTTAATAGAAAAAACATGTTATTCATGTTTTTCATCAATAAAACACTTACTTGAAAATACAGCGGAAGTTTCAAATCAAAATTCAACATTTACCACGTAAAAATAAAGTAAAAAAATAAATAAATTAAATCTTTAGTCATGCTTGACCACTTGACTACCATCATTACATCTTGTCCGCTATGCATCACACGAGACAACACCTGAAAATATAAGTAGTTTTTGGGGTGAGTACTACTGACTCAGTGGGAAGTGTCCAATTATCCAAGCTATATATCAACATAATAATGTGCGAATAGTAAAGGTGTTCAGTTCGTAGACCAAACCATGTAATCCTAGATAGCTCGAAAGCTCTGCGTGTAGTTCGGATGCTCTGCGTTATAGCCCGAAGGCTCTTGCTATGCTATGACATCACATACATTCAATAAAACATATATATATATATAGAGGATAACATGGACAAATTTAACGTAAAACCCCACATTTGATCTCGATCGTGATATTAACCGATTAAATCCTGCGTGCTTTACCTAGAAATTATTATCTTGAATTAATATAATATGTAACATGATGTTTGACTATATATACATACTTTATTAAAACCTTAATTTAGTAAATATGTTACTAAAACATGCATAAGCGGAATGAAAAGAATATATATATATATATATATATATATAATATCATATGTTTAGTTTTGTTATCTAACCTAATATAATGTAAATGAATGCATGGGAAAAAGAAAACATGTGTATACGTAACCTATATCTATATCTATATATATATAATTATAACACATTAATGCAATGTAACGCCCCGATCCTGGAAGAATAGCGACAAGGGACCGGTGCGTTACTAGGGAAAATGGGTAAGGAGGTGTGGCATAAAAATAATCATAGAAATAGGGTTAGTGCCCCAAATACTTGGGCAGCATAACCTTTATAACTGTAATAGAACCACACACTAAGGCGTTTAGAAAGAACCTGAATAAATTACAAATCATCAAAGGGAACTTATCCCACCAATCAATTGTAAAGGCACATCTCAACAATAAGCTCAATTCATATTATGATTTTCACAATTTAAGACAAACTAAATCAGAGTAAACGGAACAAGCGCATAACATCTTTATTAAACTTAAGCAAACTATTTCAAACTACTTCATTGTTTTAGAGTATCAAGTATCTCTAAACAACACAAAAAGAGCAAACATATACAAAAAGCTAGCCCTTGGCTCAGCTCTGTCATCTTCCAGCCCACATCTCAACCTGAAAATATTTAGAAAAGTTTTGGGCTGAGTACTAGTGTACCCAGTGGGAAATTTTGATAAACAGTTCACAATCATTTTATAAATATGAATATCGTACCCACACAAGTATAACAATGGAAATGTTTCAAAACTAAAAACATTCTATGTATACAAAGCTTCTTTTAACCTTACTTGCACTCTCTATCTCAATTGTCCCTTCTTACAGTGTCTTAACTTATATACACGTCCTCCAGCCCAACTGTCTAATAAAGGATAGTGTATACGGTCCCAAAGTTTTAAAGGATCCGAACTCGAGTCTAGTTAAGCACTCAATATTTTCGTAGGATTATGGCGAACGTGAACAGTGAGCTAAAATATTTTGATACAGATATTCATGCTTCATAGTTGATAAACAGTTGAGCTTAATAGCTGAACATAAATTTGAGAAAAATATAGTCCACTGATAATAACGAGTGCGTATAATTGAGCAGAGAATCACAAAGTAGACGAGGGTCCTAATTGGGCCGTACCTAGTATCAAAAATATTTCAAATAAATCATTTAGGCCAATTATAATTCTAATATATCTAAAAATCCAAGATTTATGTTCCTAAATAATTAATTTATGAGCCCTGGTTTAAAATAGAAAATTTAGATAAAATTTTATGGCTAAATTGATTTTTAAATAATTTGGGCCAATTTTAATTTTAATAAATCTGAAAATTAGAAAATTTATGGGCTAATTTAATCAATTTATGAAGTTTTGGGCTAGATATTAATTTATGAAAAATTTATAGCATCCAAATATATTTTTAAACAATTATAAGTGATTATGAAATTTTTATATCTTCTAGGGGCTTTTCCTAATTTTTGTAATTTAATGAGGATCGGCCATCATGCAATTTACTTATTTGCAATTAAATCTTTTCTTTCTTCCAAAGAAAATCACGACATGCAGCTAATTAATAAACACAATTCTGATAGGGTTATAATGAAATACTAAGATTTTTGATAAAAAGATAAGATTGATGGTGCTTTCTCTAATATCATGGCAAAACAACAAGTAAATATTATTACTAGATTCAACTAACTAATTAATTAAATGTGTACCATTTTATATATATATATATATATAATATATAAGTATGTATATAATATTATTTCTACCCCAAATGAATGATTATAGGCATTCACAGTAAAAGGCATGTGCCAGCTATACAAAATTCCGAATTCACTGTATCCCTCTTTTCTCTTATCAACCTCTCTCTCTCTGTCTCGACTGGAAAAAGAGGAACAAATATGAAAATTAAAATTGCTTCCTTAAATCTCTAAATTCCACTTTCTTTTCGTCTTCTTTGCAAAATCATAATAAGAAGAACAGAATCCAAATAAAAAAATCCCCAAATTTCACTCCAAAATCTCTAATTCTACTTCCTCCTTTTCTTTTTTTCTTTTTCCCGACGCCGGCGAGCTCACCGCCGTCCACCGACGACGTGAGGACCCGACCCCGAACCCACAGCCGCACCTGCTGCAACTGGGTCCGTCAACTCTAGCCATGAGACGGCTCGACGCGAGTTCAACCATAGCAGCAACACGACGCCTGTTCTTCATGACTTAAATTCATCCAGAGCTCGGTGCAACGTCGACGATCGTCCGGTGAAACGCAAACCTCAATTACAATTCAGCCTAACATCGCCGGAACCCGAGCCCAGCCGACGAGCCTTCTCCTGTTTCGACTCAACCCATCGATTTCCCTCTCCCTATTTCTATTTATTTCCCTTGATTTCTTAATATCTTTTTGTCTATTAGAAATCTTATAATTCAATTCCTGATTTCTTTGGAACTGTGGAATCGTGTGTATGTGTTGGTGAGGAGATATTTGTTTGGAATATAATTTGTAGAAATTGATCTTGGGAAATCTAATGGAGGGTGGTTCTGATTTTGGTGTTAAATTGATACATAAGAAATATAAATTGATGGATTACAGTGATTTAGATTCATGGTTTTTAGTAAATTCAGATTTGGAAATATGTTGAGGTGAATGGTATATAATTCTATATAGCAAATACAAAAAATTAAGGTGGAAATAGGCTTACCAAATGAAGTGAATTACTGTAGCCCTATAACCTGAAGAACTAAGCAGCTGAAGTCCAAATTGAGTTAGTGAGCTTGGTCTGGCTCTCGATTTCTAGTAGAAGAACTCAGAGTAGTAAATAGTTGAAGTATTTGTTCTTGTATTAAAATACAAATATAATCAGTTAAAAGAACATGTGTATACCTATATTACTGACTTGGCTAAAGAATTCGAGCTACGTGTTAATTAATGGAGAGAGATGGAACTATCATTGTTTTCATAATAATCTTTGAGTTAATTTAATCATCATTTTTTTTATATTTTTTTTCGCACACAAAAACCCTTCCAAATTAAAATAAATAAATAAATAAATGAATGAATAGAATTTAAATTTTACCTAAATAAATAAGATCCCAAAAACATTTTAAAACATGAAAGTAAAATTTTCTTTTTTTAAAAAAAAAACTCAAATATTTCTAATGCTAAGAGCAAAATTTTAGATTTCATCATAACCAACTAATTCTATCGAGTGTAATCAAATAAATTAAAATTCGATATTACAAATTCACATACGACCACTAATAATATATACTTGTATAAATTTAATTAATTTGCTACCAATTTATAATAGTACAATTACTAAATAATAATATTTGTCTTAAATAAATTTTGATTTATTTAGATAGGATTTTAATATAGGATTATCATTAGGTCTTAATATGACTATTTCCGAATAGGTATCTAGGTTTCTAAATAATATTTATGAAAACATTTCGGGATATTACATGCAACCCATTTTTTTCTGTCCATTTGTAAGGGTATTTTAGATAATTAATAATACAATAATTTAATAAGCATTTAATTTAATATTACATGCAAATTTCTATCATTAATATTTTTATAATTAATGTAAATTATGTGCTACTAAAATTAACATGTGTTTATTCATTCATTCCTAATAATTCCATTATATTCTATATAACTAATTAGAATATTATCACACAATTATGTTAATCACTTCTATACAAAATAAATTACATATCCTACAATTAATTTAGTCAATCTATAAGAATATTAATGTTAATCAAAGCATGTAATCATCAATTTATATAAATGTAAGCGATCTTCAATTACATTAATCAAGCAAGCTACGTAAGTTTTCATAATAATAATAATAATAATAATATGTTTACAAATTTTATTCATTTCTATTTCTTTGAAGTCCTTTTTAATATAATTACATTTATTTATGTTTTTTGCTATCTTTTTTATCTAATTTTTATGATGTTGCAAATTGAAAGAGTGATGGTCGTGATTGTTTGAAGTATTCATTTTTATCATATTATATATTTTCCCTTTAA
This sequence comes from Perilla frutescens, assembly GCA_026008535.1. Lineage (NCBI taxonomy): Eukaryota > Viridiplantae > Streptophyta > Magnoliopsida > Lamiales > Lamiaceae > Perilla > Perilla frutescens. Next base: position 41,828,701 of record BRKX01000010.1, on the reverse strand, counting down.
CATTGTCTTTTTTTTTTGACTTTGTTTCACACACACGCGCACTCACACACATATTAGTGTATATATATATATGTGTGTGTGTGTGTGTGTGTGTGTGTGTGTGTTCTTAATTATTAGATGATGAATTGAAATGTATAAGATGAAATTGGAATAAACTATCAGGAATTCATAAATTGTATTTGTTGTTTATATTAGTGCTACAATATTATCACAATAATTATTTAATTTATATTTGTTAATTGAATTTTATATTTTAGGAAAAGGTTAATTGGAGCCAATTGATTCAATTATTTTTTACAATAGCGAGATCATCCAAAAAGTTTCATCTAGATGGTGTGTTTTTTTTAATTTGCTAAATTTAAATTTTTAACCTTTTTTCTTCTAAATTTTTTCATATTGTGATGGAAGATTTCTATGTAGTTTTGAATACTAAAGAATGTACGCCGGGAAGATGTGATTTTTTTTACTGTATGCGGTGTAATTTTTGCTCTTTTCATTTGATCATCCACATATTTCTTTTGACCAAGATGTATATTTGTAGGCCACTACGTTGGCGTTTTTAAGGTATTTCATTTTATTTTTAGTCATATTTTTATTTTCTTTTCATATTCAAACTAACATAAATTAAAGTAATTACTATGGTATTCTATTAAAACATTTAAACAAAATTTACATCAATTGGCTGGATAAGCTTACAAATAAAGTTACTTTGAACAATATAATTAGTTTTCCAAGAGCTTATGAGCATGTGTATCTGTTTTGAAATCATTATATTTATGTTTTATGTTCAACCATTCTCAATTTCAATTTTTTTAGATTTTCTTCATTGTTAATTATTTGCATGTTGCTCTAAAAAAATCATTTTCATATTTAAACAATCCTCCTAACTTTTAATAGTATATATTTATATTTAGAAATTATTTGCATTTTTCAACATGCATTACACCTGTGAAGTCAGCAAAAAAAAAACACATTTTTAGAAAAAAAAAACGAAAATATACTTATTAATTGTCCAAAAAATATTGTCTTCCTTCAAAGTAAAGAATCATATTTTCATCCTAACTTATAACATACAAATTTAATTTGAATAATTCTTCATATCATTTTTTTAGATGACCTACCTCCTTTTTTGCCATAATATAATTTATCATGTTTTAGATAATTATGTGTTCTCTTTTAAGTTTTATTTTTTTTAATTATTTGATCAAAGTTTCATTAGTAATTTTTAATAAATTGGTTGGATTAAACAACAAAGAAGTTAGCAACTTTGTTAGTTCAATTCAATAAGGACTAACTGAGATCAAATAGATAAGTAGAGGGAGCTATTAAAACAATAAAAATGTATCCAGGAACCTCTCAAAATATAACTAGAAACTACAGGAACTTGAGAAAATGTATTATAGAAGTAGAATGATCTACTACACCAAAGAAAATATTGAAGGATCTATTGAAACAAAACGTATATAAAAGTTTAGCAACCTAAGAATGAATTAACCCAAAAAATTATTTTAGAAAATCGTTTACTACTTTTGCTGCAAACCATTGTAAACAATTAAATATTTATAGTAATATCTTTTCAAAAAATCAAAATAACTTTTTTTTATTTCTTTTTTTTAATTATTTATCAATTTAATATATGTATAATTCATAATATTGTAATGCATTTTATTTTTTATTTACATGTGTTCATAACATTATTTAGTAGTCTTCAATAAATAAAATTGATGGGAAAAAAATATTGTAGATTAATAAATTGCACACAATATATTTATTCTTTACAAGTCCAATACAAGGACAATTATTTAATTGATTTTGTCTTATATCCAAAAATCACTTATACAATTACAATATTTTTTATACTTCACTTTTGTAAAAATTATTTATTTTTATTTATAAATATTCAAACCTAAAATACATAAAATAATTTCCGTTCATCGCACGGGAGAAATACTAGTTATATAATTATATATGTATGCTTAATGCAATGGATGGAAAATGAATTGGGCCCGAACTAAAACTACAAGCCCACAATCTTATCCCCTCAAACCGAAAACCAAACCAATTCAACAATTCTCTCTTCCTTTCTCCATTTACGAAAAAAAAAGAAAAAGTAAACAACAAAACTCTTTCTCTCTTTAAACACCAGTCCATCTGCAGAACAAGTTAGATTAGTTAAAGTAATTAAACCAACTCCTTACTGTTACGCCATTAATATCCCTCTGCAAGAAGTTTTCTTCCTCTCATTCTCATCTCTTTCTTTCCACGTGAAAGAGAACACAACCGCCTTCCTCCTGGCTCATCGTCATCGAATGCCTGAACTACTGCAACTGTTAACGCCGGAGCACTCGTTTGGATAGCAGATGGGTCGTCAGAATTTACCAAGTAACTACTGTCTTTTGAACTTCATCACCGGCATCGAGATTTGCCGCTGTCGATCCGTCGAGAACAAAATGCTGCTACCAATACTAGTTTACTACTAATAACCCTCTCATCTTTACCCACATCCTTCCCCATGCATATGACATGCCAATGCAAGCACTAGGAAAACAACCAAATGATTTACGTACCTATTGGTGAGCTCTTCGAAACCTTAGAAAAAACGAAACAAATGATCTTGCTCTACGCCTTTTCTTTGGGATGAGAAATTAAAAAAATTCATATGACTCCTCAATTTATAGCAGTGATTTATGGTTTAGGTGTAGATTTCATTGTTATCCCGAAAAATCACTTGGAAATGATGAGAAAATAAACTTTGAGATTTTGAATTTTTTTTTCCAAGAGATCAACTTAACAGAAAGCTAAAAATGTGGGAAAAAAATAAAAGAAAAGAGCAAGGAGAATTTCTAGACTCTGGACTCAAATATTTGGGTTATAAATAATTCAAATGGGCTAGAAATAACTTTGGCTAAAGAGAATAAAATGTAACCTATTAGGCACTCCAATGCATGCTCATGATATGAAAAACCATAATATAAAATAAATTCATGCTTAATTATTATTAAACTTACTTGGCGCGACTCATTAGACTTAAGCAACTAATATCACACGTGGAAAAATAAAACAAATAAAATATTTTATTTTTAGGAAAAAAATGTAGCAATTTAAATATTAGAAAACTGGGTCGCTACATATATTGATTTTAGCATGATAATTTATTTGACTTTAACATGATGTAATAAATCCTAATTGGGCTATGATAAATCATAATTGAGATTAATAAACTCCAATTAATTGTAATAAAATATAATTCAGAGAACATACAGTTATAAACATACAGTGTTAATATAATTTTACAAAAAACTATGTGCTAAAACCAGTGTATCATTATACGAAAAGTGTACAATATATGATGCTTGAATGAATACAACATTATGCTAAAATAAAAATAAAAAGTCAATTCATACAACTTCTAGCATCATGGCATATCATCATTTTGCACTTGCTGCGCATTTTGAGTGGTTTCTTATTCCTTCTTGAGATTGTCTCTTTCTTAGATTTCAAGCTACTTTCATTGCATTTTGTTTTAACCGGAAGAGATGGGTACAACTTCAAAAGGGGCATGTGAATCATATAATTTCTCAAACACTATCATTTTACTATGCAAGGTTGAAGTTTGATCATCACCAGATTGAAACAACGCTTTCAAATTACACAGACCATCTAAAAATGTCTTCATTTTCTCTAAATCAAACTCCTAGAGACTCTATACTTCTTTGTTTTAACTACGTTTCTGTAATGCCCCAGACCCACAGGGGTGGGGCCCAGTAACGAAACAACGGCACAACAGACCCTCTATCAACTACTTGACATCCGTCCTCGCATTGCCAAAATGGTTAACCCAAGTTGCTAGAGAGTCCATTAAGCCCATTTATATACTTATCAAACTTTCATTCTCCCACCGATGTGGGACATTACATTCTCCCCCCGTTGGAAACACGACGTCTTCGTCATGCTCCTTCATCTGTAGGACCGTCCCCCCGGGTCCAGTTTGAGCACACCTGGACTGGCTCCAGGGCTCGATCAAGCGCACCCAGGGTTCTCTGATACCATTTGTAACGCCCCAGGCCCACAGGGGTGGGGCCCAGTAACGAAACAATGGCACAACAGGCCCTCTAGCAACTACTTGACATCCGTCCTCACATTACCAAAATGGTTAACCCAAGTTGCTAGAGAGTCCATTAAGCCTACTTATATACTTATCAAACTTTCATTCTCCCACCGATGTGGGACATTACATTAGATAGGAGTAGAAAGACAATTGATGAGAATCTACAGGATATGGAGGAAAATTAGATGACCTATGGAAATTTCAGTGGGATGAAACGATAGGAGTAGAAAGACAATTGATGAGAATCTACAGGATATGGAGGAAAATTAAGAAAGAGGAGATAGAATTCGACCCTATGATAGCCACTCAAATAGTCGGTGTAGCTATACCCAAGCTGTTGAAGCCCTTAGCTAAGGAGATTGCTAAAGAAATTTTAGAATATACTCCAGGGTTTAGGGAAACAATAAATTTTGAAAAATTCATGCTCCGCCTTATGGATGAATGGAGAGGCAAGGTCTTTGGAAGAGAACTACGAGATTCAAATAGAGGACAAAGCACGCTGGAAAGACTCGTGTTGGTTTATGGGGACAGCTGTCAGTCTGGTAGCCAGGTCATTACAGGTGGTATCAGAGCCCGAACCTCTCGCAGTAAGGTGTGGTTCGGGGATGAACCAAGCGGAAGCTGGTGGGCATGTGACGTCCGGGGCCGAAGCATGGAGTGATCGCCAGTGCAAGTCATGGACAAAGAACGGCTCCTATAAGATTTCCAAGCGAAGGGGCACATGAATGAACCGAATCCACCCGAAAGAGAGGGATTCTGAGGCTATACAGGAATGGGACTGTATAGTTGAGGAGAGCTTAAAGGATTTGATTGGTGCTACTCATACTATACAGTCCCATTCCTGTATAGTTGGTCACCCATCCCACCATTGATGAACCTTTTCTGGCGCTCGTTCCACCAGAACTCCAAAGTTAAGCGTGCTTGACCTGGAGCAATGGTGGGATGGGTGACCCCCTGGAAAGTTTCTCAAGGAGCGTGTGAGTGAGGACAAAGCACGCTGGAAAGACTCGTGTTGGTTTGTGGGGACAGCCGTCAGTCCGGTAGCCAGGTCGTTACAGGTAATGTAATGTCCCATATCGATGGGAGAATGAAAGTTTGATAAGTATATAAGTAGGCTTAATGGACTCTCTAGCAACTTGGGTTAACCATTTTGGCAATGCGAGGACGGATGCCAAGTAGTTGCTAGAGGGCCTGTTGTGTTGTTGTTTCGTTACTGGGCCCCACCCCCGTGGGCCTGGGGCGTTACAAATGGTATCAGAGCCGACCCCGGGTGCGCTCGACTGGGCTCTGGAGCTAGTCCAGGTGTGCTCAAACCGAACCCCGGAGGACGGTCCTACAGATGAAGGAGCACGACGAGGACGTCGTGTCTTCAACGGGGGGATAATGTAATGTCCCACATCGATGGGAGAATGAAAGTTTGATAAGTATATAAGTAGGCTTAATGGACTCTCTAGCAACTTGGGTTAACCATTTTGGCAATGCGAGGACGGATGTCAAGTAGTTGCTAGATGGCCTGTTGTGCCGTTGTTTCGTTACTGGGCCCCACCCCCGTGGGCCTGGGGCGTTATAGTTTCTCACATCACCAATCTCAATGACCGCGTTCTTCTCATCCTCCTGGTTGCAATAGACATATTTGTATAAAAATGGTTTCATCTTTACACTTCTTCTCTCATGTAAGACGAATGTCAAAACCATATAATTATACATAGATCTTATAAACTTTTATACATTCATCCAAAGTTTTAAAACTTTGTTCAACAATTGGCTTCAATTTAGTATTTGGTAAGTAGTACTCAATCATATCACTACAATCACTCAATAAGGAAAAAAGTTCCCATATTAAAAAAAATAAAATTATATAACAGAAACATATATAACATCCTAATATAGTTATATAATCATACTAAAAGTGTATGTTATCATGCTAAAATTAATATTTGAGCATGCTAAAATTAATAATTGTACATGCTAAAAACGACAATATCCCTTCAATTCCTAATATGACGATAGTTGTATTCTAACAATTAAAAACAACTTCTGTGACATGATACTCAAACAACAAATTAAACCAGTAATCATACAAAAAAATAAGGGTTGAATTTTTTTTAGCCACTTAGAACTTTAAAAAAAAAATTTAGCCACCTATTTTTTAACATTATTATTTTAGCCACTTTGGACTTTTATACCCTTTCCTCCTTTTTTTAAAGATAAAATATATTTCACCATATATCCCCTCACTCTCTCTCTCTCTAGACTAAACAAATTGAATTTTTCTCCAAGATTTGAGGCAAAAAATTCTTCAAGATTAGAAGTATTCTTTTCTGAAAAAAAAAAGCATATTCGTTCTTATCTGTGCGCCGGATTGTGCTTAGCCGCGCACTAGCCTCGGCGCGCAGGCTATGCGCGCGTGTGCTTATGCTCACTTAGGCCAACTCGCACAGTGCTGAGGCCCGCACGAGGAGGGCCACGCGCACTCCTGCGCGCTCCGTCCCAGCACGCGGGTGCCTGAGCGCAGGCCTCTACGTGGAGCGCACACGCGTGTGCGCGCGCTCTGTCCAACCCCGGCTCCGTCAGTTAATAATTCCTATCTTTTTGTTCGGTTGTAATTTTTACTTCTATTTTTTCACAAGTTACCTCTCATTATATCTAAATTTACCCTCATTATTTGTTAGCATATCATCATTATTAAATTAAAATTATCCAATTATTTTATAAAAGAATCTCATTTACTGAAAGAAAATGTTCAAGCATCAATATATTCGGACAAATTAAAATATATTGTATAAAAGAACTATCATTCATACATGAATACTTTCAAAATATCCATAATTGCTATATGTTTTGTATTGTCAAATATCTACACCATAGAGCACAACAAAATTGGTACAATGACTTTGTAAATCAAAACACCATGCACTAATTTTCTAATAATTCACTGGATTCTTTTCGGCCAACCTACAAGAAAAAAATGAAGAAAAGAGAGTTAATAGTTCATCCCAAGACTATGATATCAGATATCACAGAAAAATCAATTCAGAATTCAAACTCATCAAAATACAAAGGCAGAGAATAACATTAAGCAATCATGCAGTAAAGAATAAAAAAGATGTAATATTATAACCAATCTTTAGGTTGATCCACTCTGGCATATTTCTAAAATTTGCATTTTCACATACCAGTATTTAAAGATGATGCTTCCAAACTCATCTTTAATACAAAGATGCTTCCAAACTCATCAGAATTCAAACTCATCAAAATACAAAGGCAGAGAATAACATTAACCAATCTTTAATGGTGCTTTCAATCTCTGATCATTTTTTTCAATATTGAGAAGATACACTCAGAGATCAAAAGTTGATATTTAACAAAAGAAATACAGTCAACCCATAGCTATGCGCGCTAGCGCGCACACTTCCCTCTCTCGCACGCTCGGCTATGCGCTTAGAGATAAACACGAGCCCAATTTTATTTTATTTTTGCAGAACTTCAAATTCTCACTTTTTCAACAATTGAAACTGAATCTACAACCAAATACAATCAAATTCTCACGTTTTTGCAGAACATCAAATACAATCTCACATTTTCTTTATTTGACATATTTTTCAAAATACAATTGAAACTGAATCTATAACCAACAATGTAGCATTGTTCAATATTGGGACCAAAAATATGATAGAAAACTATAGAAAAACATAGTACACCTAGAGAGTGAACAATTTACCCAATTCCTTTGGGGAAATTTTCACGGGAGACGGCGATGGCAATATTGAAGGAGACGGCGATGACAATTTGAGGGAGACGGAAATGGCAACGGCCTTGACGTGGATCTATTTGAGGGAGATGACGATGAGAGTTAAGATTTGCAGATTTGTTGAGAGAGAAGGGAGAGAGAGACGCAGATCTGAGAGAAGGGAGAGAAAATTAATTTTTTTTACATCATAGAATTATTTTTTTGAGACCTAAGGTTATAATTGTAAATTTAGACAAACAAATAATATATAAAAATTGGTGGCTAAATAAAGTTTTTTAAAGTTTTGAGTGGCTAAAAAGCCCTATTATCACAGAAAATAAATACAAAACAACAATGAATGTTGATGGCCGTCAATATTCAATAAACACACAACCAACAGCAAAAACTAAACAACACACCAAACTGTAAAAATTAATCGAACAATATACAATAAAGAACATACATGAAGTCTCCATAAAAAGACAACGTCAATGAATTCTAGTGATTGCAACGTCGAATCTTCACAACAAAAGGATGAATGCAGCAACTAGATAAGATTAGAAATAAAAAAAATCGCGAGAAGAAAAAAGAAATAAATCGACACGCCAAACTGCAAAAATTAATCGAAAATATAAAATAAATAACATACTTGGAATCTCCATACAAAGACAACGCTGATGAACACTCCAAATAGCAAGGTCAAATCTTTAACACGAAAAGATTATTTGGTTATTTATTTCCACCTAAATTGTAAGTGTACAGTAGGGTTTCTAGTATAATGGCGAACAAGATCGAATCCACAGAGACTTGATTTTTTAATCACTAGTTATCCAATTTATCCTACCTATGTTATCTAGATCAACCAAATTTGAGAAATATTCTAATTAACTAATTGAAACAAATAACTAAAATTAAAAGACTAAAATCAATAACAGATAAATTGCACAGAGAAAATATCATTAGGAATAGACGTATTCTAGGATTGAACAATCATCATTTAATACATCCAATTAACCAATTCTAAGTTCATGCCTATGTTGGGATTTTAATTGCACTAGAGCTACCACTTATGCATTCCAAAACCCCATCTCGGAGCATCTAGATTGTTGATTATACACCAAATAACAATGTTTCCATTAGTTATCTAACATGTAACTTCTCAATGTTTCAAGGGTTTAATGCTCTCTCAAACAATTTCAACTCTCTCAAGTGTTGTTGATTACCAAGTTAATTATTCCTAGTCTAGTGTCAAAACTCCTCTCTCGATTTATGAATCAACACAATAAATCACATCAATTAATGGCCAGTCAATGGATGCACGATTAATCGCAAGGATAATTAAAATACAATAAAATCATAGATACACAAATTGAAATTAATTAAAAAGACTTCATAAATGAATCATGAATCAACCCTAGAACACAAGGGTTTAGTTGTTACTACTAAAATAAACAAATAAATTCGTCCATAAGTTGTTCATATCTAGACAAGAAATAAAGAAAAATAAAATCCAGAAGATAATATCTGCCTCTAATCTTGAATTGCTCGAATCCCTTGGTCTTGCTCTTTGTGATGCTTTTTCTCTGTGGTAATTCTTTGCTCTCAATCTTAGGGTAGGGTGTATGGTGGTGAATTTTCGTCCTCCAAAACCCTTAAATACCAAGTATGGAAAAGCCTAAAAATATGTCAAAATCGGATAAGCCCAGACAAACCGTGACCTGCTCGTGACCGATCTGCCCGCGATTGCACTTGGCGACACGTGGCTTGACGTGGTAATAAATTCACGAGCTCATTCGATATTCACGACCGGGGTTGTGAATTTTTCTCTCTCACACCCCCTCGCAGTCACGACCTGTCAATGGCCAAGCCATTGGTTATCCGTGACCTTGCTCGCGGGCATGCTTATGGCACACGGTCGTGAGTCTTCTTCTGGCTCATTTCATCTCATCTTTTCGATCTACTTTCTTCACGTCATTCTTTGGACTTCATTATACTTCCTTCCTTCAAAGCATCCAAAATCAAGGACAAACCTACAAAATTTGTCAAAGTCTCCCAAACTCCAAAATCAAGTGAAAAACCGAATAAACTGAGATGAAACACACCAAAACCATGCAACACATAACACAAAAGTATATCAAAAACGGCATAAAATCACAGTTTATCAAAGATGAGTGCAGAATCTAAAAGACGATAAGAAATTTAAAAAAGAGCCAACGCAGAAGACGAAGTAAATTAGAGAGAGAGAGAGAGAGAGAGAGAGAGAGAGAGAGAGAGAAATAAGATAAATGATATATACGGAAAAAAATCTAAAGAAAGAAAGTTAAATTATTAAATTACTACATTATCCTCCCCTCAATTAAACTTGTCAAAAATAATAAAAATGCCACCGCCCTATACCTTGAATCTTCACCGTCCAGATTGAGTCATTGGATGGATGAGATGAGTTCCTAATTCCCACATGGAGGAAGGGTTCTATATATATTGTAGGGTATCAAGGCTCCCGGAGGTTACACCACTTAGTTCCCATCGCCGACAGTCGGTCTGTGCGTCTCTCAAGGGACAGGAGTTAGCCGGAGAAGCTTGGAAAGGCTCAGGATTCCTTGAAACCAAAGCTCACTCGACATAGCGACCAAATGCACACTGAGACCAGAAAAGGTGAAGAACAACGACCACACACACACAGAAACCTCTCAGAAAGAGCTCAGACCTCTGGTGAGCCCAAGACTGAACCCTAATTATCCCAAGCTACTCGCACGAGGAGACCAAGTATGGAATCTAGACGAAGTGGGATGGTAAGCAGGGTCAGTAGGAGCACAAAGCTCTCAAGCATAGAAGCTTGATTCAAGGGATCGCAAGAGGCAGAGAAAGAACACTCAGAGAATAGAGAGAGAAGAGGGAGAGATTGAGTGAAGTGATGAATGAACAGTGAATGACCCGGCATCATTTATAGAAGCCTCTAGATAGTCGAATAGTCACTAGGGACAGTAATGAGTGCGGATCAAAAGCAAGAATTAATGAGAGGTGGGCCTTCAGCAATTGGGCCAAATAAATGGGCCGGGAATGCCCAACATTCTCCACCTTTTGGCCTTTTGATGTGTATTGATCTTCGAATAGAGCTTTGAAGGACTTATCATTGCCTTTTGTTTCTCTTTGCAAGGTCACAAAGATAGGAGGGAAACATAACACACAGTTAGGGAGGGTTAACAGATAACCAAAGCAAAAGAAAGAAAAGAAACAAACTGTATAGAGAATATAAACAACATTCACAGAGAGCAGAGATTAGAAAGAGTTAACCAAGATCATAGTTTAGGATTCTCTGGCATGAAACAAGTTTTTTCTGCAGGTAAACAAATTTTCTCCAGTTGTATTTCACCATTTTCCACCACATCTCTAATGGAATGAAACCTCACATCTATATATTTTGTTCTATCATGGAACACTGGGTTTTTACACAACTGAATTGTTGATTGACTATCTGAAAATAAAGTAGGAGAAGAGTTAGCAAAACCAATTTCAGATAGCAAACCATTCAACCAAATGGCTTCTTTAACAGCCTCAGTAGCTGTAACATATTCAGCCTTTGTGGTAGAGAGGGCCACAGTATGTTCAAGCTGTGATTTCCAACTAATGTAGAATCCACACAGAGTGAATACAAAAAGGAAGCGGTAGACTTCCTATTATCCCTATCATTTACATAGTTAGAATCAACATATCCCACTAATTTCAACCCTTCAGAAGACTTAGAAAAAGTCAAGCCATAGTTTGAAGTAGACTTCAAATATCTGAGAAGCCACTTTAAGGCTTCCCAATGTGGCATTCCAGGGTTTGACATATATCTGCTTAAGCAAGAAACAAAATAAGCAATATTTGGCTTGGTGCTGATCATGAGATACATCACAGACCCAATGACATTGGAGTAAGGCACTTTAGACATATCATGTCTTTCAAAATTAGTCCTAGGAGACTGATCCTTACTTAGTAAGAAATGAGCAGCAAGGGGTACACTAACAGGCTTTGCCTTTTGCATAGAGAATTTACTTAAAACCTTCTCAACATATGAGTTTTGATTCAAAACAAGTAAAAAATTATTTCTGTCTCTTTGAATATGCATACCAAGTATTTTCTTAGCATCACCCAAGTCCTTCATGTTAAAATTCTCACATAGACACTTTTGAACATGCTTTATAGTTTTACAACAAGGACTAATAAGAAGCATATCATCAACATAGAGCAGAAGGAACACATGGACATAATCATGTTTGAAATACAGACAGTGATCAAAATTACTCTTTTTGAACGTCAGAGATTGCATGCAGGCATCAAACTTTTTATTTCATTGTCTGGGAGACTGCTTGAGACCATACAATGATTTCTTTAACATGCATACATGTTCAGGTTTGTTTTTATCATAAAAGCCCTCAGGTTGTTTCATAAAGATATCATTTTCGAGGTCACCATGCAAAAATGCAATTGTAACATCCATTTATTTCAACTCCCAATCAAAATGAGCAATAAGAGATAACATAATTCTCATTGTAGTAAATTTCACAACAGGGGCAAATATTTCATTATAATCAATCCCCTCTTTTTGAGTAAAACCTTTTGCAACCAATCTAGCCTTGTATCTCACAGAATCAGATTCATGCTTAATTTTATAAAGCCATTTACATTGAACAACAGAGCACTTAGCAGGTTTTGGAACAAGGATCCAAGTTTTGTTATCATGTAAAGACTTCATTTCTTTTTTCATAGCATCAATCCATTTTTCATATTCTTTAGAATTCAAGGTAGCTTTATAAGAAATTGGTTCACATGCATCAAGATTGTTAAACACGGTAAATGCGTGCATAGATAGATTACTGTAAGCAAACCCAAGGAACCTTTGAGGTTGCCTCACAGTCCTTTTGACTCTATCTCTAATGAGCTGATAATTCTGAAGAACATTGGAATTTGTCCCTTCTTCAGAATTGTCAGGGCTTTCAGTTTGATTATCCTGAAGATCATTGAGATCCCTGCCATCTTCAGGATGATCCACATTATCATTTTCATGCATAATAACAGGTTCAAGCACAGAGACATGCTTATCAAGTTCACTTAAGATAGACAAATGCTCCACCTCACTTGGAGCAGTCACATGCACAGAATCAGAGGAAGACATGCAAGGAAAATTATTTTCATTAAAAATCACATCCCTGCTAATTAAGGTTTTAAAACCAGGAACACTCCTATCCCAGAACCTATAACCTTTTACCCCTTCTGGATAGCCTAGGAAAACACATTTCCTAGATTTGGGATCCAATTTATCATGCTTTTGGTGAACATAAGCATCATATCCAAAGATTTTAAGATTTGAGAAATCAATTTCTTTATTTGTAAACACAAATTCAGGAATTTTACCAAGCAAAGGCACAGAAGGGGACCTATTTATCAAATAGACAGCAGTAGCAACTGCTTCACCCCAAAAAATTTTTGACAGACCAGAGGATGCAAACAAGCTTCTAACTCTTTCAAGAAGAGTTCTTGATACGTCCGCGACAAGCCTTGAAAAACCTAACCCGGAGCTGCAAATACATGGCAGAATTACACGACTTCGAGCAATACAATTTCGAAGACGATAAAGGAATTGAGAGCAACCCCAAGATTGTTACTTTGTTAACAATCAAAGATTGGAGATCAAGATTTGAAGAATAATACATGAAGATGATGATCATGTCAAGTTGAACGTGCATGGCCGAGTTCACATTCAAATTACATGCATGGAGTTTTTTCGGCCCTATTTAATTAATTAGACTATAGTATTAATTTAGACTATGGCATTTAATTAATTAGATCAGATTTTATCTATTTTATTTATGTAATTTTCGTGCATAATTAATTAGGTTTGACTAGAATTGTATTTAAGGCAATTTCCTAACTTGAATAGAATTCTAGTTTAGGCAATTTCCTAGTATAGTTAGGAGACCTTTTTGGATCAGATTTTTAGGCCTTTTTTCTTCATAATTCCGTGCTCCCTTAGCCCTATAAATAGAGGAACCATGTCACATTATTATTTTAGACATTATTGAAAATTTTTGCTATTGCATCCAATTGTGTCTAAACCATTAAAGTCTTTTGATTGTTTTCACTCAAAAATTATCATTCTTGAAGCCTAGCAATTTCAAGTCTTACATCAAGGGAACGTTCTAATTCACATGAGGAATTAGGGTGAACTCGCTACTGAAGAACAACTTTGAGATTCATTTTCGTCGTACAAGATATACCGGGGATTAATCGGATTGCAATTCAACAATACAACATCGATGCCACCATCACTCGACGTCTACCATCTTGCCACCAACGTTCGTGTTACTCCCAAGCCATCAAGACCTGATCTTGTGTCGATCATAAGGGTTTTTGGTTCCATTCAAAGTGATACATCTACGATAAGCCTTGAAGAACCTAACCCGGAGCTGCAAATACATGGCACAATTACATGACTTCGAGCAATACAATTGCAATGATATTTCCAAGCACTTGTATGTAAGAAGTTCGAAAATGACAAAGGAATTGAGAGCAACCCCAAGATTGTTACTTTATTAACAATCAAATATTGGAGATCAAGATTTGAAGAATAATACATGAAGATGATGATCGTGTCAAGTTGAACGTGCATGGTCGAGTTCATGTTCAAATTACATGCATGGAGTTTTTTCGGCCCTATTTAATTAATTAGACTATAGTATTAATTTAGAATATGGTATTTGTAGCGCCCCAAACTCGGAGGCCCATTGCGCTAATGGGAACATACGCGAGGGAAGAAAATCACAATAAAATTTTCACAAACTAACATAAATCATTTTCTCGAATTATAAAAATTTGGACAACACTTCGTTTTAAAATATTAATAAATTCCACGCTCATAGGCGTTTACAATTCAACAACCAATCACATAAGATAAAACATTTCAACCAACCTATTCAAAATCACATCTTTCGAACCACCAATTAAAATATGTTCAACCTTGACTAGTCAAAAATCCAATATTCAACATTCAATTTATGCCATCAAGGCCATGACGATCAGACGTGTCTATAAAATATTTAAATTATTCATAAACATATAGCGGAAGCATATATAATCATATTTGTTGACCACGACTAAACAAATTCAATATTTCAAAAATTAAAATATGGTCAACCATACAAGATGTCCCTATTAGTCCACGTCCGCCATCTGCCGTCATCAATTACTTGAAAACATTTTTAAATAGTGGGGCTGAGTGCAAGAAAACACTCTGTGGGAATACTCATACATTCGTCCAATAGTTTGCAATAAGAGTATCAATGAATCCATATTTGACATGTCATAAATCATACGCTCAATAAACATAGTGGAGACCAACCCTAATGTGATCACATATAAACTATAACATATTCATAACATGAACATATTCATAAGTAATTGCACCAGAGTGCCATATTCGGAATTCCTCATATGAGTCGTGTCAATCCACATTGAGCAACATAAGCATAAATAATTTTCCATAGCGAACGAAAGTTTAAATATATTTTCGAAAGCATTTTAGTAAGTAAACCCACCTTATAGCTAGATTAGCTAAAGCTTTATTCATGATTTCACGTCTGAAGCCAGCTGTCGGATTAGGACCTTATGCTTAAATATAAGTATAATCTTAATCATCTGTTGCCCGTCCTAATCGTGTCTCGAGTTAGGACCTATACATAAAAACTATGACTTAATAACATAATAATGCTCTAACATATACTATAACATAAATAAGGTTCTAGGGATCGAGTCCCTAAAGTAAGAGCGTAACCTGACGTCGCTTAAATGTCGAACGGGATCCTAACTTAAAATATATCGGAGTCCTCGAACATGCAATTAAATGCTTTAAATACATAAAGGAAAAATATAATATTTAATATATGATTTAAATGATCATTTTAAATCATAGAAGAATATGGAAATATTAATTTAATATACCATATACTTAATTTCGAATTTAATCTAAATTAAGCAAAATAAACTAAATAAAAATAAGGATAAAATATAACATAATTTTGTAGTTAAGAGGGCTTGAACACTTGACCAAAAATATAAGTGAAATAATAAACACTTAACCACTAAGCTAAAAGAATTTATACAACAATAATTAAATTACTTTAATTAAATACACTCATAAATACTGGAGTAAAAAGAGGATTATAAAATGCATCAAAGTGGATTGAACCTTAGACCTCTAGTATAAATTCTAAACTCTCACCATTAGACTAAACAATATTTTCAAAAATTATTTAGCAGTTTTAATTAAATATAGTTTATAATTATCTTGCAATAAAAATAAATAAAATGTATTCTAGAGGTTTTGAACCCTTGACCTATCATAATAAAATGCAGAATATAACCATTGAGTCAAAAGCCATTTTCAAAAATCAAAGCATGGTTTTAATTAAATAAAGACAGTAATGCATGCATTAATTAAAGTAAAATAAAAGTAAGTTGTTTTCAAGGAGACTTGAACCATAAACCTAAAATATTAATGTTAAACCTTAACCATTAGGCTAAAGCTCATTTTCAAAAATTATATTCAAATTTTATTTATATATAGTTCAAAAAACTCTTATGATAAAAAGATTAAAAATGGATAAACATTAATTCAATAAGGTTCGAACCAATGACCTCTCAAATAATAAATTGAACACCAACCATTAAACCATAGACTATTTTCAAAAATTAGAGGATGTTATTAATTATATAAGGTTTAAAATCATCTTAGATAAAAATGATTAAAATGAATTAAAAACTGCATTAATAAGATTCGAACCCTTACCCTTTTATTTAACAAATCTAAACATATCCATTAAGCTAGGTACAATTTTTGAAATTTAGAACATGATTTTAATTAATTAAATTTGAAACAGAAGCCATTACTTGCAATAAAAGAGATTTAAAAATGTATGCAAGAAGATTCAAACCTTAGACCTTTTAGTACTAAATCTTACAGGACTTTCATTCTCCTGGTTTTTTTCATTTTGTTTAGAAGAGTAATCTTTTTCCCATATGGTTTTTCTCTCCTTTGGGTTTTCCATATGGGTTTTAATGAGGCTCCGGTCCCCTGAGTTTTCAGCATGTGATCTCCGGGACTTTTAGGTTCCGTCTCTTTTTTCTTTTATTTATTCAATTCATTAAAAAAAAAAAAAATCAAACATTAACCATTGGGCTACACAAACCTTATGGAAATATTATCATATGCTCTTTATTAAATAGTTTCATAGATCTTAAAAAATAATAATAAAAAAATTAAATAAACGAAATAAAAATAAAATAAAAATAAAAGAAAAACACATCCAAAACACACGAACACACACATAATCATCAACACACACACACGCACAAACTCACGGCACACACATACACATATAACATATTTCAATTTTTTTTCCTTTCTTGTTTATTTCATTAATCCACCATTTAGCCTCTAAAATATTCAAGAATACCAAGAAGACCATGCATAAAATTAAAAATATACTTTAAAGTAAATAATCCAAAACAGCCCATAAATCACAATATAAATACTAATATCGAAAATAAAATTGAAAAATAGAGAAATAAGTGAGGTATTGAAAGGTTAGGGTTTAACCCACTCTTAGATCTGAAAATAGGATGCCTAAACCTCAAAATCTTGCAAAAATAATTGATGAAATGGAAAGAGAGAAAATAGGGGAATCTAAAAATGGTATTGCATGTGAAAAATATCGCCGGAAAATTTTCCGGCGTGGAGGAGCGGCGGCGGTGGCAGCGGCGGCGGTTGAGGGGAGGGGGAAAGGGATCGAGAGAGAGAGAGAGGGGGGAGCGAGGGGTGGGGGCTATTCCAATTTGAAAGAGGTGCAAATGAGGCTTATTGAAGTAGTGAATGGTATTTATACACCTCCTCAATAAACCCTAAATTAAGACTTAATTTAGAAATTAAATCATATCTTGGTCAATTTAATTCATATATCAGTAAAATCAAATTCTATAGATTCGTATCGACGAACACTATCGTCTAATGTATTCGTTCATCTTGATCGGGTAATAATTGGACCGTAAATAATTAAAATCATAATTGGGCTATAAAGCCCATCATTTGGGCCTTTTATTAAAAATGGATATAACTTAAGTATTTGGACTCTAGAAAAATCATCAGGCCTCTATTATTGAATTTGGTGTGTTACAGTATTTAATTAATTAGATCATATTTTATCCATTTTATTTATGTAATTTTTAAATGCATAATTAATTAGGTTTGACTAGAATTGTATTTAAGGCAATTTCCTACATTGAATAGAATTCTAGTTTAGGCAATTTCCTAGTATAGTTAGGAGACCTTTTTGGATCAGATTTTTAGGCATTTTTTCTTCATAATTTCGTGCTCCCTTAGCCCTATAAATAGGGGAACCATGTCACGTTGTTATTTTAGACATTATTGAAGATTTTTGCTATTGCATCCAATTGTGTCTCAACCATTAAAGTCTTTTGATTGTTTTCACTCGAAAATTATCATTCTTGAAGCCTAGCGATTTCAAGTCTTACATCAAGGGAACATTCTAATTCATACGAGGAATTAGGGTGAACTCTCTACCGAAGAACAACTTTGAGATTCATTTTCGTCGTGCAAGATATGCCGGGGATTAATCGGGTTGCAATTCAACAATACAACATCGATGCCACCATCACTCAATGTCTACCATCTTGCCACCAACATTCGTGTCACTCCCAAGCCATCAAGACCTGATTGTATGTCGATCATAAGGGTTCGGTTCCATTCAAATTCAATTCATCGTGTTCTACATCCTATACCGTAAGTTATCCTCATCATTATCATATTCTATCTACTCCTAGCCCTTCTTCACCATATTACACATCCCAAATACACCAATTTTCTACCCATAATTCTTGCCCAAAACAGCCCCTTCGTATTTGGATTTTATGTATCATTTTTGTGTCGTAATCTAAGTGTCATAATTAGGTTTAGAATTGTTGATTTATTTTATTTGAGTCATTAGTCATTCAAAATAGATTATTTGTGTTAGTTTGAGTCATTAAAGCAGGATTAAGTCCTTCCATAGTTGACGTGTTCAATCTAGAAGTCTTCCGCGCGTATCTTATATCCTGTACAAATTGTCCGATTTACATCAGTTTTATTCATCCTCTCAGCAATGCCATTTTGCTGAGGAGTATAGGGGATAGTTTTATGTCTCCTAATACCAAATTCCATACAAAGATCATCAATCTGAGCATTATAAAACTCAAGACCATTATTAGTTCTCAAAGTTTTAATCCTTTTTCCAGTTTGGTTTTCAATCTGAAGTTTCCATGCAGAGAATTTATCAAAGACATTAGATTTGTTTTTCATTAAGAACACCCAAACTTTTCTGGAAAAATAATCAATTATGGATAAAAAATACCAATTTCCACCATGAGTGGACTCTTTTGCAGGACCCCGAACATCAGCATACATGTATTCAAGAATTTCAGAACTAGCATGAGATTTATTAGATCCAGAAACAGGGAAATGAACCCTATGTTGTTTACCCATTACACAATTCTCACAGAAAGGCATTTCAGAAATGTGATCAGAACTAAAAACACTAGATTTATGCAGCATTTTTAATCCTTTTTTACTCATATGCCCTAATCTTGCATTCCATAACATGGTTTTATTACATTGCACAAAATTAGCCACAGAAGGAATCAAGTTCAGGGGACTAGCATTGCAAACATATAAATTATGTTGCCTAGGTGCCTTGAACACCACCATAGCACCCTTTAGAAATTTCATTCCATCTTTTTCAATCTTAGCAAGCAAACCTTCATCAGTCAAACATGCAACATAGATCAAATTATATCTTTAATCAGGAACATATCTCACATTTTTCAGTGTAAGGGAGGAACCAGAGTCAAATTTCAAACAAATCTCACCAATACCAACAACATGGCTTTTCTTTTCATTTGCCATAAACACAGAACCATTTTCAACAGTTTTTAGATTAGAAAACACGCTCTTACAAGGTGACATATGAAAATTACATCCAGAATCAATTAGCCATTCAGATTTAGAAAAGAATTAGACACGGAGTTCACAAAGGGCTCAGAGAACAAATAAGAGACCATAAGAACATCACCATAATTCTCAGAACCAACAGCCAAATTAGCATGATTTTCACTGGAATTTTCACCCTTTTTCTTGAGTTTTTTAGGTTTATCACATTTGTTTGCATAATAACCTAATTCATTGCAGTTGTAACACTTTCTATTACCATTCCTAGACTTTGATCTAGGCTTTTTCTTATCAGATGCATAGTTAGGCTTAGATCTTTCAGTTGTTCTTCCCCTAACATGCATAATTTCACCAGAAATTTTGCTACTGCTGCTAGACCCATGTTTCATGTCAAGTTCTCTAGATTTAAGGTCATTTGTCACAATATTATAAGTAACCACATCTCTGCCATATCTAATGGCAGATTTAACATCATTGAACTTATCAGGTATAGCATTCAAGAGCACAGTAGCAGAGTATTTTTCAATGGTATCATCTCCTCCCAATTTCATGGCCTGAATTAATTTATTAAAATCATCCAAATTTGCATCAATATCTTTAGACATATCAATCCTGAATTTGAAAAACTTTTCTTGCAAAAATGACAGAGACTGAAAAGATGTTTGGGTGTACAATTCATTCAATTTAGCCCACAATTCTTTAGCACGAGTAATACCAACTACTTGCCTCATTGCAGAATCATGCAGACTCAACAAAATTGAAGACCTTCCACTAGCATTCATCTCAAGCCTTTTCTCATTAGTTTCAGTTTTGTCACAACCAAGCAAGACAACATTATAAACTTTCTCTTTGATAAGAATGCATTCCATTTTAGTTTTCCAGATTTGAAAGTCACTCTTACCATCAAAAGGTACAGTATGATATGAAGAACCTATAACAATCACTTAGAAATGCACATACAGACAGAGATAGCCAAGAAAATAGAGTGGGAGAGAAGATAAAACCATTGCATACTCACATGCAGTGAGGAATGCCAAGGAGAGCCCAGATTACAAGCTGGTTAACCAGCCGTACAAGGATCACTTGGGTTGTTTGAGTGTGAACAGTGATACAAACGACACACATGCCAAAAACCAAAGCCAAGAGTGATTAGAGCAAAAACAGTGAGCCTAGCACAGAGCCAGGAATAAGATACCCAAAATCACAGAGAAATGGACCCTCAATTTCAACAGAATCACAGAGATAGAAATTAGGGCAAATGAGCGAATCACAGAGAATCGAGGGAGGACCACACAGATCTTAAAGAATAAGGCAAGAATCACACAGATCCAAGCAAGAAGCACCAAAACCCTAACAAATCTAGGGTTTAGATTACAATACCAGAGTGAGAACCCCCGCGATTGGGATTCTCGGCTTACCAACCGATAAAACACACAGACGATCGGACGGTAACCCGAAGGTCGACGGAGGGTGCCTCCGGTGAGCTTCCCCCGTGGCTCTGATACAACTGTAAGATATCAAGGCTCCCGGAGATTACACCGCTTGGTTTCCGTCGCCGGCAGTCGGTCCGTGCGTCCCTCAATGGACAGAGAGTTAGCCGGAGAAGCTTGGAAAGGCTCAGGGTTCCTTGAACCCAAAGCTCACTCGACACAGCGACCAAATGCACACCGAGACCGGAAAAGGTGAAGAACGGCGACCACACACAAAAGAACTCTCAGAAAGAGCTAAGACCTCCGGCGAGCCCAAGACTGAACCCTAGCTATCCCAGGCTACTCGCACGAGGAGACCAAGTATGGAATCCAGACGAACTGGGACCGTAAGCAGGGTCAGTAGGAGCACAAAGCTCTTAAGCACAGAAGCTTGATTCAAGGGATCGCAAGAGGCAGAGAAAGAACACTCAGAGAGTAAAGAGAGAAGAGAGAGATCGAGTGAAGTGAGGAATGAACAGTGAATGACCCGACATCATTAATAGAAGCCTCTAGATAGTCGAAGAGTCACTAGGGAACAGTAATGAGCGCAGGTCAAAAACAAGAATTAATGAGAGGTGGGCCTTCAACAATTGGGCCAAACAAATGGACCGGGAATGCCCGACATATATATATATATTGGTCAATTCAGTTTTAACCAAAATATATTTTACTTAAATTGAAACCAAACCAAATTATATTTTGATTTTAATATTTAAAATCAAACCAAAATTAAAAAAAAAATGACTAAACCAACCTAATATCAAATAGCTCAGTTTAATTCAATTTTTTTTGTTCAATTTTGCACACCCCTAATTGTGTCCAACCCTTATCACTAACTTTGCTAATTGATAGTTTGTACGATGCATAAATATTAATGTTTTTGTTTTTTTGTTTTTAGTTGGGATTGGGTATATAACATGCATAAATAAATGTGTCCAAAATATTAATTAATTAGTTATGGAAGGTGGATCGTATCAATATCACATCATCATCATCATCATCATCTCATCACCATCACCACCTCCACCATCTCTAACTTATAACTTATATAAGTTTGATACTTATTAGATTTTTTTTAATTTCGCACAGTAAAATTGGAACATGTTTAATTAAAACCCGGATCATTATTTTGAGTAACCAATAAATTAATTAAGAAACTTAATACACTTTGCAATTAGTATTGGACGTTCGACGTACATTTGCTAAATAAATTAAAACGTAGTATTTAAAAAATAAAAATGAAGTAAAAAATTTGATAAGTATGGGAAGTAATTAAAGTGAATGAAGAAAGACGTAGGAAGTTGAAATTGAGGGTGAATTAATTAAGTGGCGTGAAAACAAAATATTTGAGTAAAGTTAATTGATAGTATTAATGAATAGAATAAATATAGCTGGGTATTGGGTGTTGAGAAGTTTAACACAAAATTGTCAAGTAGGTGGACGTTACGCATATGCGAATGCTGTATTTTAATTTGGAAAAGTAGCTACATATTGAGGCTTAATTAATTAGCGGATGTCCATTTCTAACTCTAAAATTCCACATACTATAACTGGACAGCAGTATCGGTCAAAACCTGATCGATATATATATATATATATATATATATATATATATATATATCATGAATATTCCTTCTCTCTCTTCACATGCATGCATACACACATATGCACATGCATGCATGCATACCGAACAAATTAAATACTGAGAGTGAGCTGAGACTTGAGCTGAGAGAGATCGTATAATTTGACATTAATTTGGAGTCATCCGCACACACACGCACACACATGACACATATATATGTTAATAATAGCATGGGGGCATGGGTTTGGCATGTACACATAATTAATTAATTAATTAAGATTTAAGAGAGAGTAATCGTATGCATATGTGTGTAATACTAATAGTATTGTGGTGTGATGTGAATATAGCGCCTAACCATTTATTTGCCAACCTCCTACTTCATACAGTCATAATTGGGGTCGGTTAGCATTAAATTTCTTCCACCAACATCTACCTGCACACATTAATTCCCCAGCGCACATAACAATGGTTATGGATATCATCTGCATGTCTCCACCTTCAATTCCTTCTTACTTTTCTTCTTACTACATTACATTATATTACATATGTCTTTTTAATTTATTTATTTATTTCTTTGTTTGTTTATCAGATCGATCAGATATATATATATATATATATATATATATATAATTATAGTATATTTGAAGTATTCAGCTCCTTCCTTCCTAGCTAGATGGACATATATATATATATACATGGAGCAGATTAATATTCTGATTCTGAGACGCCGATCGCCGCCACCGCCGCTTAACCACTATTAATTTGGATTTGAAGTGAGAAATAGAAGTAGAAATAGAAATAGAAATAGAAATAGAAATAGAAATAGAAATAGTGTGTGTTGAACAAGTAGCTAGCTAGAGGCTCTTCTCGATCTGGTCAAGTTCATTCGATTCGCGGTTATCACACAAATTCCATTTTAGTTTTGTTTTTTCCTGGATGCAAGTTGAATGCAGTTTGACCCAATATCCCATACATCTCTTTCTACTCGTGAATCATATAGTTTGTGAGACTTGTGCACACCAGTAGCGGCAGCAGCAGCAGTAGCAGCAGTGCTATATATATATATATATATATATATATACACATACATCAATTAGTGTGTGGTGTGGATATACATATCTATACATATACATATGAAGAGCTCCTCGTCTTCGTCGGAGGTGGTGATGGAGATCGAGGCTCACAAACCGGCAGGGAACGGGATGGTGGTGGGAGGGCTGAGCCCGTTGAGCGAGAGCCTGTGGAAGGACAAGACTCATACGGAGTTCGTGGGAGACGTGTCGGCTCGGCTTGCCTGGAAAGATCTGACGGTGGTGGTCAGTCTGGGCAACGGTGACACACAGAATGTCCTCGAGAAACTCTCCGGTTATGCTGAGCCCGGTTCCTTCACTGCCCTCATGGGACCTTCTGGATCCGGCAAGTCTACGCTGCTCGACGCCCTCTCCGGACGCCTTGCTGCCAATGCCTTTCTCTCCGGCACCATTCTGCTCAACGGCCGAAGGGCAAACTTGTCATTTGGCACTGCTGTCAGTACATACATCTGTATCTTCTTCTTCTTCTTCTTCTTCAATTCTTTATAATTTAATTGATACATTTATATATATTATACGTCTGCAGGCTTATGTAACGCAAGACGACAACTTGATCGGCACTCTGACAGTCCGGGAGACGATCTCGTATTCAGCTCGGCTGCGGCTTCCGGATAGAATGGCGTGGTCGGATAAGAGAGCACTGGTTGAGAGCACCATCATCGAAATGGGGCTTCAGGACTGCGCCGACACTGTGATAGGGAACTGGCACCTGCGCGGCATCAGCGGCGGCGAGAGGAGGAGGGTCAGCATTGCACTTGAGATCTTGATGAGGCCGCGCTTGCTTTTCCTCGATGAGCCAACCAGCGGTCTAGACAGGTTATTTTTTTATTCATTCATTAACATCTATATATCCTTAATTAATTATACTTATACAAGCTATACGTAGTTAATTAAATTAATTAATGAAATCTACATGTATATATATGATGCTGCGTGCAGTGCATCCGCATTCTTTGTTACCCAGACTCTACGAGGGCTGTCTAGAGATGGTCGGACAGTGATCGCCTCCATTCATCAGCCCAGCAGTGAAGTTTTCGAGCTGTTTGACAGATTGTACCTGCTTTCCGGCGGAAAAACTGTCTACTTTGGTCAAGCTTCCGAGGCCTATGAGGTAATAATGTATTCCAAACCTAGCTACCTAGCTGAGCTGCAAATTATTTACACTGCATTTTCATGCATTGACATCGACTACTACTACTATGTACCTGCAGTTCTTCGCTCAAGCTGGCTTTCCTTGCCCTGCTCTACGGAACCCGTCTGATCATTTCCTCCGCTGCATCAATTCTGATTTTGACAAAGTTAAAGCAACGCTAAAAGGATCCATGAAAATGAGGGTATATATACATTCATCGATCAGATATGAATATTTATTTAATTAACTAATTTTGATTAATATTTGACATACTGTACGTACGTTTTAGTTCGAGATGAATGATGATCCAGTTGATCGAGTAACGACGGCAGAAGCTATCAGGACACTGGTTGACTCTTATCGAGCTTCCCAGTATTGTTACTCCGCAAAAGAGAAGATTGAGGAGATGTCTAAAATTGTACGTAATTCTTCATCATCTTTTCATACATTATTACAATTCATCACTCGGCTTGTTGATTGCTGTTGTTAATTATCATGTATTACAATATTTTACAGAAAGGAACAGTGCTGGATTCTGGAGGGAGTCAGGCTAGTTTCTTGATGCAGGCTTTTACCCTCACCATACGCTCCTTTGTTAACATGTCCAGGGACTTTGGATATTACTGGCTCAGGCTTGTTATCTACCTCGTCGTCACCGTTTGCATCGGAACCATCTACTTGAATGTAGGAACCAGCTACAGTGCCATCCTGGCAAGGGGAGCCTGCGCCTCTTTTGTGTTTGGTTTCGTCACCTTCATGTCCATCGGTGGATTTCCTTCATTCGTCGAAGATATGAAGGTAGTGAACCTAATGTATATATACACTTGCATATATATAATTGATCAATAAGATCGAGATGAGGTGATATGTATAATTAAGCAGCTAGTGTGTTGATTTGATGATCATCAGGTGTTCCAGAGGGAAAGGCTGAACGGACACTATGGTGTGGGTGCTTTCGTGATCAGCAACACCCTCTCCGCAATGCCGTTTCTGATACTCATCACCTTCCTCTCCGGCACTGTCTGCTACTTCATGGTGCGCCTCCACCCAGGGTTCATGCACTACGTCTTCTTCGTGCTGTGCCTGTACGCCAGTGTCACCGTGGTCGAGAGCCTCATGATGGCCATAGCCAGTGTTGTTCCCAACTTCCTCATGGGCATCATCATCGGAGCTGGAATCCAGGGAATATTCATGCTCGTTTCTGGCTACTTCCGCCTTCCCAACGACATCCCTAAACCTTTCTGGCGTTACCCTATGTCATACATAAGCTTCCACTTCTGGGCTCTGCAGGTACCTAATTACACACTACCTACTGGCCTACTGCTGTCTCTACTGTTTTCCCTCTCCATTTATATTGATCATCTGCTCCTCAATGGTATGATCAGGGCCAGTACCAGAACGATCTCAAAGGATTGATCTTCGACAACCAGACCCCTGATCTCCCTAAGATACCCGGAGAATACATCTTGGAGAATGTCTTCCAGATTGATATGAACCGATCCAAATGGGTAGATCTCAGCGTCCTCTTAAGCATGATTATCATCTACCGCATCATCTTCTTTGTAATGATCAAAGTTAACGAGGATGTCACCCCTTGGGTTCGCGGTTACATTGCAAGACGAAGAATCCAACACAAGGGCACAAACCCGAGCACCACGGTTACTCCATTTGGTCTTACTCAGTCCCCTTCCCTCAGGGCTTATGTCCAACCTCGCCCCAGGTAGATAACACACACCCAGAGTTGAGAGTTGCCACTGCTTCTTTGCCTGCACTAGTTTATTAGGACTGCTCAAATGTCAAAAATGCTAATTCTCACTTTTCACTGTGAGTCATGCGAGTATTATTATTTACTTATCAAATACTATATGGAATGGAACCTACACTTTTCATTTTTCGTGTCCTCTTTATATCTTGAGACTTAGTTTCAAACTATATATATAACACCGGCATTCTTACAAGTCAGGGACTTGCCAAGAATTCCTTCCACACTTTCAACCCAAGTCATAATAATAAATTCAATACAAATAACTCACTTTATGCGGTATTTCTATTGGGATCTTCATAACCTGAATCGACATTGTTCTTGCCGAAATACACTTGGAGAATCAAGGAACTGTGTACATTTCACGATTGTATCATATCACCTAGAACCTACAGACCGATAAACTTGTTCACGAGTTTCTTCAATTCTCTACAAAAGGAGCCTTTGTCTAAACATCCATCACTACAGCATTAAGTCATGAAATCTGATCCTCATACCATCACAAGTCACATGCATCATACGACCTAGGATAATCTCATGTTCCCGATCGATGTTTCACCAAACCTAACCACTACCATATGGACCAGAGAAGCAGAACATCATGGTTTCAGTTTCAGCCATGATACCCTTTCTTTTATAAATAAGTTGCTCATTCAGTAGTCCAAGTTCAAACACCTCATTTTTTATCACACGTCATTGCATGGTTCACAGTTCAACCCAACAGAGTTGAGAGAAAAGACATGTTAAACTTAAGAAAGAAAAAACCAGCAGTTGAAGGAGGAAACAGAAGCAAACCTGAAATATAGATGAAATTTATTAATACTTGAATGAATCAAGAAATAGGCCAAGTTGAAGGCCAGCCTTCCAATAATTGGAAATGATGATCGAGTTCTTAAAGTTGTGGAGTAAAGGAAAAGAAGCCTTGTACATAAGAGCCCCAATGCCCTCGACCACAGCAACAGCCAAAGCCGCGGACAGAACATCCCAATCACCGGTTTGGCCTATTACAGTGGCAAAAGCAGTGGCACAATAGAATCCCACTAAGAAAGAGAAAAGCTTAACAGGCAGGTTTTTGGTTAGCTCCTTGAGTCTTGCAATTAGCTTGATCCGAAAAGCTTGGATAGTTCGAATAAGCCTAGTCTCCCCAGTCCGATTATCATCATCAGCAGTTGCGCTTCTAAGAGACCACACCAACCTCCTATAGATCAATTTGTATATAATAGGTGTGAGTTAGAGGTGACATTCACAGATGGAACTTGAAAAACACGACATGGAGGAAAGAAGGTAAATTGGTGCTCACTTGAATCTGGTTGCAGTAAAAGGGCGATGAACATGAGAAAATGTGAGGTGAATTGGTATAGTGTTGGGATATGAAAGAGCAGTAAGCAACCTTGATTTGGAATCTCTAGGTAGGCGGAGGAGGAGCTTCAGAGTTGATGAGTAAAGGACCATATTTAATTTACCTGCAATCCAACAATCATATCTCATTACATCCAAGAATGAAGAAACCCTCCCTCCCTCCCTCTATGTACTACTATACATACTTTCTCCCTCATATAATAATAATAATACTGCATTTCTATCATTCCTTCAACACTTCAATCCAGGACTGTTACAGAAATTGAAATTTTCCAGAAAAGATCCATTTTTTTTTTCATTTATTTAAACAAGTAAGAAACGAGGATTGAGAGGGGTTTCCTCACCTAATCACCTTTTAGCCTAGAGAGAGAGAGAGAGAGCTAAAATCTTAACGCCGGACCACCGGCTCTGTAGGAAGCATTAACTCCATGGTCGATCAAGAAAATCAAATTTGAATTTGAGTGAAGAAAGCTTACTATCGTCGTCGTCGTGATTTGCGGGTGGAGGTGGATTAACAAATAGCCACGCCAGAGACTGAGAAGAGAACAAGGATAGACCGCCGTAGGCCCATTTCTTAAATTAATATTTTATTTTCAGGAAAATCATTTTGCTCATCTATTTATCTAACTACACCATCCTAATAATTGTCACTATTTTTATCTTTTAACATTTTTTTGTGTAACACTTAATCGTTCAACCTATAAAGCTTTTCATATTTAATTATACGAGTTCTGCAAAAACTGTTCACTTTGACATTTATAAGGTAAAAAAAATATACGAAATGTGAAGATTTTACTATGTTTTAGTTTTAAAATGATAAAAAGGAAAAATACAAGGAGGAAGAAAAAAACTCACTACGAAAAATACCGCTGTAAATTTTTTTTTTTACTTCGAAATTAGTACTGTAATCTTTTAACAGACTAGGACTGGTGGTACTAGCGAAAAGGCGAAAAGCTAGTATGTAATGGAATTTTAATACAAAATTTCACTATTATTTGTGTTGCAAATGACAAACTGAAAATAAATCGACAAGTTAGATTATTCGAAAAAAATTGAGATTGTCAAATGCAAAAAATATCGTTGAGGTAATAATAATAATAATAATAATAATAATAATAATGTTTGCAATGTAATTTAGAAGAAAAGGAAAAAGAAAAAGAAAAAGAAAAAGAGGGCGTCTGAATCTTATTGTGTTTGAAATTGAAGGGCAACATTCACCATTCACATTGAGTTGTACCTCCGCATCAAATATCTCCACCTCCACCTCCACCTCCACCCAGCCTCCGTCGCCGCTCTCCTTCTTCCGCTTATCACACATATATACACCTCTATTCAATATTGTGTGTTTATTTCTTTTATTGATTCTCTCTAGTTCCTTCGACAATCAAGATTCAATCAAAATTTCATTCTAAAAGGGGGAAATGGATTTGGAGCAGTGGATAGCTAAGGTCAAAGAGGGCCAGCACTTGTCCGAAGACGAGCTTCAGCTTCTCTGCGAATACGTAACTTCTCCTTCTTCTTCTTCTTGCACTTTTTTTTTTTTTTTTTTAATTTCTTCATTAATTTTGACTCTGCATTTCAATGTCATGAATCCCTTTTCCAAAGGAGGTAAAGTATTGAAACAAGACTTCCATTGATGCCGAGTCTTACATTTTTGACCTTTTCTGCTAGTTAGGGTTTTGCCTTGATCATCTGGATTTTGGATTTTTAGGAATGTAATCTTTCAACAAAGTGTTAGGGTTCCTGAGGTTTTGTGTTGGATCGGGATTTCTTAGCTCGCTGCTTTATTTCTTTGCTAATCTTCTTTTACTTTCGAAGAGGTTCTTGCGCCTAAACCACTCACTGAATGATGTTGTGCAATATGTTCTGGAAGATCATTATCTGGTATATCAGTTGTGCAATTATAAGTGTTCATTTTACAATTCTTGTTCTTTGGCTTCTAAAGTAGTTGCAAGAACTCGGCCAGCTAATTTTAATCTTATTCTCTTTGTTTTGTTACTTCATATTTCTAAAAATATTATGATATCCAACTCAAAATACTTAATCATTAGTTGAACTTCTGACATCATCCCAGTGCTGACGATCCTTTAATTCTCATTTCCATCTTTAATTTATTGGTTTTGGGTTTTGTGTTAATGCCTTAATGGACATCATTTAACATGAAAGCATAGCCAGCTATCTTTTCTTCGGTCTTCCCCACATTAATAAATAAATGACTGCCAAGTGCTATGGAGCTAGCAAACAATATGTTAGATAAGTTAGGGGTTGTGTGATTGTGCTAACCTTTTCAATATCCATTGAACATTGTAAATTTATAATATCTGTGAATGTGTTTATTTCTGTAGATGCATCAACAGCGTGTCCATGTTTACCACACAACCTTAAAGTTTGGAATATTTTACTACATATAAAAGGCCTTGCAATTCTTGCTCCATAAATTCACATACTTGATGTGATGTAGCTAAAATGTAATTGCAGTCCTTTTTCTGTCAGGAAAAGGGTTATGATTTAAACATTTTAAGCCATTTTATAAGATCTAACAATAGTGGGCTGCTGAATACCTTAGAATATGTGATACACACAATGCTCCATTGGACCTAATCATTATGCCTTGTCCTCGGTTCCAAATGACCTTTCACATAAAGAGAACTTTCTTCTTAAACTGGGATGGCGTGCTTGTACTAGTGGCTGAAGCAAGTCTTTTGGAGTTTTGATTCACTATTTAGCTTGTTTTTCAGTTTTGAATTAGTTATCTTGTGAGCTGCTCAGCTGCTGGGATGGACCATCGCCGAGTCCTTCCAAGTGATATTGTCATAATTTCCATGAACCTTCTATGCTTGGATCACCCATGTAGTTCTTTGATTGTATTCCTTTATTTAAGTACCCTGACTTCGTAACTTGCTCAAGCACTCTCTCTGTGTCTCTCTCTGCACATGTATACTTTATTCTTAAGTTCTACACGGTTCTGCCTTGTTCAGGTGAAGGAGATTTTGATTGAGGAGTCAAACGTTCAACCTGTCAACAGTCCAGTCACAGTTTGTGGTGATATTCATGGACAGTTTCATGATCTTATGAAGCTTTTCCAGACTGGAGGTCATGTACCAGAAACTAATTACATATTTATGGTAAGTAGTTTACTAGTTTAAAAAGGTTTCTCATGTGACTATTTCTTTTGCTTTATGTCGGTTCTAATTGCACTTTTGGCTAACAGGGGGACTTTGTTGATCGAGGTTACAATAGTCTAGAAGTTTTCACCATTCTTTTGCTTCTCAAAGCAAGGTGTGTATAATTCAGTTCAGGGAGATTTGTCTATTTTAGTTGGTATGAGTTGTTATTTATTTGCGAGTCAGTTCATTACCTTTTTATACCAGTTTCCTCTACCGAATAACAAATATGGTGTATAAAGGATCAGTAGCCATTTAACATTTGGCTCAGCCAACTTTTATACAACTTAAACCAGAACATTATGCCATCATCAATGGTTTCTGGAACTGAGCTTTGACCTTTCATTTAATTGCTAATTATCCTTAAAAAATAATATTTGACAATTGACAGCAAATGATTGACTTCTTAAAAAATCTTTCTTTACTTCAAATACTATGTATTCTCAGAATAAAAAAATTAAACTGCAACTTGGCCTGTTTAACTTAACCCAGAAAATCAGTTAAGCCTGTATGAACTTTGTCTCACAAACTTATACACAGAATTAGAAAATTTTATTTATGGCACTTCATTCTCCTTAAACAGATTTATTTATTTGATTTTCTGTGTTTAAACAGATTTGTTAGTAACATAACTACCGGTCATTGTAAGATTATCTGGATTCAATTTGTGGATAAAAAACACCTCCTGTGATCTACTTGAGAGCTGGAGCTATATATTAGACGGTTTCTAATTTCTCCCTGTGGTTATTTATTAATGTACTTACATTTGCTTACAGATACCCTGCTAACATTACTCTCCTACGTGGAAATCATGAAAGCAGGCAACTAACACAGGTAAACAGTTTGTTGTAAATAGTTATATTTTCGTGGCCACAATAATTGCTAAAGAACAGTAAATAGGTTCTTACATGAACTGCACTCATACATACATTCAGATAAGTTATTCAGGCAGACAACTAACAATAGGAGTCAGCTTATAGGACTTCTTAGAAAAGGCTTTAAGTGAGGCTGATATTGACTTTAGAAGTCTAAGCAACTGAATTTTGTAGTATTTAGATACAGTGAATTTTGCAATAGAATAATGGGCTAACTGGAATGTGATTGAAAAAAATTTCAGGATATTTGAATCTTGAGAAATGCTCTGTTTGTTTGACCTGTCACATCTGCTGTTCCATGTGAATTATTCTCCTCTCTTCAGATGTTTGAAGCAATATTTTGTTTCTTTCATTTGGCACCACTCATTAAACTTGTTACTCTGTATGCTCGTTAATCCTTGTAATGTTTCTTAAGATTATTCTTTTAACTCATTAGTTGTTATTTTTTTTATCAGAAACTTTAACTGAATCCCTTGAGGGTGATCATGTAAAATTCTGACAGTATTGCCTTCATAGGTGTGAATATGCTCTTGTACTTCGACAAGATTACCAACATATATTATGTCAGTACTTGTTTAGTTACTAATTCTGACTAAATGCAACTGTGATATTTGAGGATTACCACAATAATTCTAGTTCGATAGTTATTACTGATGAATGTCTGAATGCTTGTCCTTGGTAGGTTTACGGATTCTATGATGAATGTCAAAGGAAGTACGGGAACGCTAATGCTTGGCGTTATTGCACTGATGTTTTTGACTATCTTACTCTATCAGCAATTATTGATGGCACGGTATGCATTTGTTACTCAGAAATATCATTTAAGTGGAAATAAAAAACCCCATTCTGTAAATAGTTAAAATGTTTTTTTTTTTTTTAATATTTAGGCCATGCTGAGTCACTAACCTTTTTGAAATCACAGGTACTTTGTGTGCATGGTGGTCTATCTCCAGATATCAGAACTATAGACCAGGTCAGGCCATTTTCATTTATACAATGTTTTCCTCAATAGTTGGAGGAAATGCCCTATTTAATGTAGTAATAATTGACGAGTGCTATTGTGCTTCCTTGGGAAATATATTGTTGAATATGGTGTTCATGACAGCCTCATCCTTTGGGAACATAATACTTTTGTATTGTTTTGAGAAGTTTTTCCTTGCGAATTGGCGTTTAAATTCAAGTGCTCTTGTATTTGCAATTTTTATGTTTGTTTCTGCTTGAAAGAGTTTGGTGCGTGTATATCAAGTCATATTGGCTTCTTCGTTTTGTTCTGTAAGCAGATTCGAGTTATAGAACGTAACTGTGAGATCCCACATGAAGGGCCCTTCTGTGACTTAATGTGGAGTGACCCTGAAGATATTGAGACATGGGCAGTCAGTCCTCGGGGAGCAGGGTGGCTTTTTGGATCGAGGGTCACAACTGAGGTGAGACAACATGTCTGAGGATAAAATCTGTATGGGATGTTCGAGATAAATACCAAAAAATTGCATTATGTTATTATTGATATATTATTAATTGCTGTGAAAATCTTGTATTATCAGAAAGCAAGCTAAAAATGTGTATTTGTGTTTTGCAGTTCAATCATATCAACAAACTTGACCTGGTTTGCCGTGCCCACCAACTTGTTCAAGAAGGTTTAAAGTATATGTTTCAAGATAAAGGACTTGTGACTGTGAGTTGCTTATCCTTTATCAAGGGCTTCCTACACACAGCATCTGAGGATAGAGGTCGTTTTGTCTTGTTCATAATTTGTTAATTGTTGGCAATGCAGGTGTGGTCTGCACCAAATTATTGTTATCGCTGTGGGAATGTAGCATCAATACTGAGCTTCAATGAGAATATGGTACGAGTGCCAACTAGCTATATATTGTTCTTTCTCTGACTCTATGCGCGTGTATTTTGAAAAAAACAGAGAGAGAGAGAGAGAGTGCTATTGATATGGTTTGTAATTGTGGATTGTACCTTTTTTTTCCCAACATTAGGAGAGAGAGGTGAAGTTTTTCACTGAAACGGAGGAGAACAACCAGATGCGAGGACCAAGAAGCGGAGTACCTTATTTTCTATAAGTTGGATTTTTTTATCAAGTGCAGTATAGTTTTGATTTGATGATCGCAGTCGCAGTTGCAGTGGCGGCTAAAGGGAGGAAGAAGAAACTTCGAACTTGCTCTGCTCTCATCTGCTTATTACATAGTTTTCGACATGTATTCCAGAT
The DNA here is from genome assembly GCA_026008535.1 of Perilla frutescens. Lineage (NCBI taxonomy): Eukaryota > Viridiplantae > Streptophyta > Magnoliopsida > Lamiales > Lamiaceae > Perilla > Perilla frutescens. The sequence continues at coordinate 41,794,180 of BRKX01000010.1, read as the reverse complement.
AGCTGCTCATCTTTGTTGTCTTTTCTTTCACCTTCAGATTAACTTGGAACTCATTCATATTCATCGTATCTTAGAATCATTTTCCTCAACTACAACTACTATCATTTCATTTGTATCTGCGCATAAATGTTCTGTTGGAAATCGCAATTTTTGTATTTGCAAACCTTAGGTATTATTAGAGGATAAATTTGCTGCAGTTGCACTATATTCTCTACCTATGCGTCATAACTGTGCGTATAAGCTTATCTATTTTTATGCTCTTATATATAAGTTCCATCCTTAAAAGGATTGGGCTTATGATTATATTTTCTACTACTACTTGGTTAAATAACATTTACTCCTTCAGATATTACATTAAAATCTAAAGCATTTATATTAAGTTGTCTGATAATTTCGAATTCGTGGATTCAATTTTTTTATACGAATCCAGTTCATATCCGAATAAAAGATTTCAAATTTGAATTTAGATTTCTACCCATATGCACACCGCAATGAACAACAATAAAAGGGCCACACATCTTGAGAGAGAGGGAGAGAGAGAGAGAGAGAGAGAGAGAGAGAATTATGGGGCTAATTAAGAAGGAAAGAAAGAGCGGAATTCAAAAGAGATACCTGCCTGTTCCAAGTGCCACCGCCGATTAAGCCTTATCCGACTTACTTCCCAACTCCGCTGGATTAGGGTTTCTGCAGATGATATAGTGTGTGCATTGCAGATGATGATTGATTCGGAAATGGGGCGGGAAAGAGGAATCATTCACAAATACTAGAGCTGACGACGATCATCCATATTATGTAGAATCAGTAAGCTCAATTATCGCCCTTTACGCCTTGTTTTCGTTTTAACCAATTCTGCTTTCATCTTAATAGCTGTCTTTTTCAAGATTATCACTTAGATTGAATGAGCTGAAATGCCGTCGCTCAGTTGATTCATTGTGTTGTTATTTGATTGTCCGTCATCACCAGAAACTAACGATGATGTATTCGCGTTTTAGAAACCCCTTTTACTGGCCAGTGATGAGAGAATCGCTATATAGTTGCTTGCTTCCCATTGTCTGCAACTTATCCTCTTTATCATGCCATTACCATAGCTATCTCACGTTAAGGTTTTCAGGTGCACTGATTAATTACTATGTTGTGCCACCTCAGCTACTGTTTTTATGCCCTTGTAATTGATTGGATAGTGCATCACATATTGTCATAACTTGAATCTTGCCGGACATTGCCATCATACTCCCGAGTTTCTTTTTCATACTTCTTGTTATTGAGATTGCTTTCATTCAGTCTTACTGGTAGTCTTGCTTTCTCCCCCATTGTTAATGGGTTCAATTTTGTATCTAGATGGAGTTAGTGTCTCTTAACAGTGAGCCAATGTTTGGGGAAGGCCGCGAAAATGAAGATGGAGACTGTTCAATGGTGGAACATTGTGCCAACCCTCACTCACTGCAGTTAGGAAAGGAATTTCTTCTGCCTACGGTGGGATTGGAGTTTGATTCTTTTGATCAAGCTTATGATTTCTATAATGTCTATGCTAAGGGACAGGGATTTGGGATTAGAGTAAGTAATTCATGGTTCCGGTCAAAAAGAAGGGAGAGGTATAGAGCAAAACTCAGCTGCAGCAGTGCTGGATTCAAGAAAAAAAGCGAAGCAAACAACCCAAGGCCAGAAACAAGAACAGGTTGTCCTGCAATGGTAATCATCAAGCTTGTGGATGCTCGAAGGTGGAGAATAGTTGAGGTTGAGCTTTTACACAACCATCCAGTGAGCCCAGAAAGTAAGCGTTTCTATAAATCGCATAAAAAGATGATCCTTGCTGCCAAGAAAGCACAGCAGTCTGAACCTGTAAGAGAAGTACACACGATTAAGTTATACGGGACCGCAGTAGTGGATGCTATGTGTAATGGACTCTCTAAGACATATAAGGGAGATGACAAAAATACCGTTGGTCATTCAAAGCATCTAAACCTCAAAGAAGGGGATGCGCTTGCAGCATATAACTACTTTTGCCGTATGAAGCTGACAAATCCAAATTTTTTTTATTTGATGGATCTAGATGACGAGGGGCACTTGAAAAATCTGTTCTGGGCTGATGCTAGGTCCAGGACTGCATACAATTACTTCTCTGACGCCATCATGATTGACACGACAAGCTTGACAAATAAGTATGAGGTACCTTTGATTTCCTTTGTGGGAATAAACCACCATGGACAATCTGTTCTATTGGGATGCGGCATACTTGGAGATGAATCGGTGGAGCATTTTGTTTGGATGTTTAGGACATGGCTTACCTGTATGCTGGAACAACATCCGCAAGTCATTGCTACCGCTCAGTCTAAATCCTTGCACATAGCAGTTTCTGAGGTTTTTCCTCGGGCTCGCCATTGTTATTGTTTGTCCTATATTATGCTTCGTGTTCCTGAGAAATTGGGCGGACTAAATGGGTTTGAAGCGATCAAGAGGCAACTCAATAAAGCAGTTTTTGATTCCCTGACTATAGCTGAGTTTGAAACTTTGTGGGGGGAGATGACTAGTCAGCACAACCTCAGGGAGAATAAATGGCTTCAGGTATTGTATGAAGATCGTCAAAGGTGGGCACCAGTATACCTGAAAGACACTTCTTTCTTGGGGTTGCTTCCAATCAATGAGGGTGAGGGTGCTACTGCATTTTTTGACGGTTATGTACACAAGCACACATCCTTGAAGGAATTCCTTGACAAGTATGACCTAGCGCTACAAAGAAAGTTTTTGAAAGAAGCAACGGAAGATTTTGAGTCCAGAAGTTTGAGCTTTGAGCTGAAAACAAAATCAAATTTTGAGTCGCAGCTGTCAAAGGTGTACACAAGGGAAATGTTCAAGAAATGCCAAAGTGAAGTCGAGGGCATGTATTCTTGCTTCAATATAAAGCAAGTAGCTACGAATGGCCCAATTTTGACGTTTGCTGTGAAAGAGCGAGTGGAAGTTGAAGAAGGAAATGAGAAGGGGGTGAGACATTATGAAGTTCTGTATGAGACAACAGAGGTTGAAGTGCGCTGCATTTGTGGTTTTTTCAATTTCAAAGGCTACTTGTGCAGGCATGCATTAAGTGTCCTAAATTACAATGGTGTAGAAGAAATACCATCACAGTATATTCTACACCGCTGGAATAAAGATTACAGGCTTAACTTTGCATTAGGTAGCGCAGTTAGTGATGCTGATGAGGATTGGCATGATAATCTATTTAGACGCGCCCTTCGAGTTGTCGAGGAGGGAGCACAATCTCAACAACACTATCAAGCTGTAATGCAGGAAATAGACTCTTTGATGACTAAATTTAGTTTAATGTGACAAAAGAAAGTCTTTGGTAGGCAGATGTGTATGTATATGTTTTTGTGTTATTTCCTCATCTTACTTGAATTTATACTAATAGTTGAGTATTGATGAATCATTCCAACCTCAAACAGAATAGATTAGGTGTAGGTGTAGATGTAGATGTAGATGTTCTATTAGGGCTCGGTTACTTCGGTGGATGGGATTGAGTGTGATATCCCATGAATTTAAAGTTAAATTTACAAAACATGAAATATATGGTGTGATAAAATATATAAACATATGAATAAAATGAAGGAGATGAAGGATAACTCATAACCCACTTGTTATGAAAGGATATGAATCCTTCAATTAGTCCTTATTCACAAGGAAAAATATGTAAATGTTTGTGTTATACACATTCATTTCAACAAAACTTTGTATAATTTTAGCCTTGCATTAGTGGGATATCCCTATCATCCAAAGTAAACAAGGCCCTACAGTTTCCATTGTTGGTTAGATGGTACAACTTTAAATTGTAAATGCACATGCTAAGATGATAATAATACTCAATTTCGGATATATAATCATGCTGCATCCTATTATATATTCAAATACTCATTAAATAAAGGCTTTGTTGAAGGTAACAACCTTAATTCATAGTATTTTAAAAAAAAATCTTGGTAAATGATTATGGTGATTATCTTGTCTAGTTGTTGTTGTTGTTGTTGTTGTTGTTGTTGTTATTATTATTATTATTATTATTATTATTATTATTATTATTATTATTAACTTAATTTTGATCAAAACAATAAATTGATCATAATAATTTAGTAAATTAAGAATTTGAGAGAAAAATCCAACAAAAAAATTATCGATAGAGAGCGCGCTCTCACTCACCAACCTCCTTGGCTCCCACCAGGCCACCAACCAGTACACAAAGCTCACCACCTACTCCATAGGAATTTGAGAGAGAGAGAGAGAGAGAAGAGATGTCGATGAGATGCAAAGCGGCGGTGGCATGGGCAGCGGGAGAGCCTCTCGTGATAGAGGAGGTGGAAGTGAGCCCGCCTGGACCAATGGAGATCCGCGTTAAAGTCGTCTGCACTTCGCTTTGCCGCAGCGACCTCACCGCTTGGCTCTCTCAGGTGCATTTTACAATTACTAATCAAAAAGGAATTTATTTTGTATATTGAGTTGCAATAGCTACTTGCAAGGATGCTGATCCTTGATCAATTATCGGATTCATATTGGGACTTGAAACTTGCTTGATTCGCTATCCAAATGAACATCATATTGTTTTAATGTTTTTGCAGGCACAACCCCAAATATTTCCTCGGATATTTGGTCATGAAGCATCAGGGTGACTTCTCTATCTCCTCATTATTACTCCTTGCATCTTGCTGAATATGCCTATTCCTAGTTACATTTTATTGAATTTTGTGACTGAATTGCTGCCTTTACTTCCCGTGTGCCAACAACTTTGTACATTCAAAACTAATTAATAGGAAATGAGGGTAGCCTGATCCTCTGCAACTTATGTTATTTGCGAAATAAAAAAATCCACAGATGCTTAAGAAAGGACACTGCAAAACCCTTTTCAAATGCTCTTTTACCTTCCACAATGGGAAATAAACATGGTAAACAAATAGATGCAAATTTGTAGGATTGTCGAGAGTGTGGGTCAAGAAGTGACTGAATTTGAAGTGGGGGACCATGTGCTGACCTTATTCACCGGAGAATGTATGAGATGCAAACCATGTACCTCAGGTAAAACCAATATTTGCCACGTGCTTGGGTTGGAACGCCAAGGCGTAATGCACAGTGACAAGAAAACCCGCTTCTCCATAAAGGGAAAGCCCGTATATCATTACTGTGCTGTTTCGAGCTTCAGTGAGTATACAGTTGTGCACTCTGGATGTGCTGTGAAGATTAGCTCAATTGCACCATTGGATAAAATATGCCTTCTAAGTTGTGGAGTGGCTGCAGGTATCTTACTTTGTTTCCAAGGATTCTGATATAAACTTAAGTTTAAAGGATTATCTCAGCATTCCATTACTTGCATGTGTTATTCTTGGCTACCAGTTTTTTCCATGCAGGAACAAAATTTGTTATCATGTTTGCTAGTTCAGATTGTAGAACATGATATGCATTTATTATAATCAATACTTGAATTTCCCACCACTAGGATTAGGCGCTGCTTGGAAGGTTGCTAAAATCTCAGAAGGATCAACTGTTGTCGTTTTTGGCCTTGGAACTGTTGGCCTTTCTGTGAGTAGCGAACTTCGTATTACACTGTCATGTTGCACCATTTAACCTCTTTATTAGGACCTGAAAACCTTGTCCTTTTATCTGACCGACTTCTTCTCCAAATCTGGAAAGGTTGCACAAGGTGCAAAACTGAGAGGAGCATCTAGAATAATTGGTATTGACACAAACCCGGAGAAGAGTGAAACAGGTCCTGGATATTTATACTTTGATCTTCATGAACTACATACATAGAGCATAATAGAATGCCTACTGAATGGTCGTCTTGTTTTTGTTAATCATACAGCTAAGGCTTTTGGAGTAACTGACTTTCTGAACCCAAATGACCATGATCAACCAATCCAACAGGTTTGCACTTCCATTTTCATTAAGAAGAAACCTTCATGACATGTGGAAAGAATAGCCAAACTGGAAAAATATGAATAGAAGCTGGGATAGTGGGATGCACTTGGTAAATATAAATCATGATTTACTTAAAGCTGTATACTGAATAACTTGTTCTAATGGGAGTTTCAGCTATTGGTACCAATTTCTACCTGTTTTGCTATCAATAATTATGTATAACAAATAAACAATAGTTTAGCTGCTTCCTTCGGGAAATCATCCTAAGGATCATATTCTGACCAGGTGTTATGCAAGACTTTTTGACAGTATCAAGTATGAATTGTGTATGGTGAATCCGTTTTCAGGTTATTAACGGTATTACAGATGGTGGGGCAGACTATGCATTTGAGTGTGTAGGAGACACTGAAACGATCACGACTGCTTTACAGTCATGTTGCAGTGTAAGTATCTTAAAACTTTAGGTATTGATATTGTTTGAGGTGGGAAATAATGAAATTGGAGATATATGTTGTGGGTACAGGGATGGGGTTTGACTGTGAGCCTTGGTGTGCCTAAAGAGAAGCCAGAGATATCAGCTCATTACGGACTCTTTCTCTCTGGAAGAACACTAACTGGATCACTTTTTGGTGGATGGAAACCAAAATCTGACCTTCCATCGCTTGTCGATATGTACCTCAGGAAGGTAAACAACTAACACTATAACATACATTGCAGTTAAGTCTCTCATGCATCAGCCTGATGGGCTATAATATACATTTGAGCTAGTCTACCATGCATCAGCTTGATGGGGCCAGGCCCAAATCCAGCCCAAATAAAAAAAAAGGTCAAAATTAAGGTCGCCGACACGCGAGCCGTCTATTTTTTTCGATTTATTTATTATTATTTTCTAGTTTTTAAGTTTTTTAGTTTTTTGTTTTTCTTTTTAATTTTTTCCGATTTTCTATTCCTCCCCTCCCCCCCCCCCCCCCCAAAAAAAAATATTATATACCCTAAAATATAATTAGTAAACCGTAAATTTAAAGTGAATTAATTTAAATTTTTTTTAAATAAATATTTACCTTAAAATGAAATTAATGAACCATAAAATTAGAGTGAATTAATTTTTTTAATCTGGTGACTAGTGCAATGCGCTCGTCCGACATTAACGCGTGGGCTAGTGCATTGCGCTCGACAATTAATTTTTTCAAAATAAATACAAATTCTAATTGGGAATAATAAACTCTAATTGGAAATAAAGAATCCTAATTTTGAAATAAATATATACCTTAAAATGGAATTAGTAAACTCTAAATTAAAGTAAATTAATTTATTTTTAGAAAAGTTCGCCAACTCATGCATTGCGCTCAACAATTAATAATTTCAAAACAAATATAAATCATAATCGATAATAATAAATCCTAATTGGAATTAAAGAGCCCTAATTTTTATACACACACACACACACACACACACACACACACACACACACACATCCGCCCTACTGGAAATAATAAACCCTAATTGGATATAAAAAATCCTAATTTACGTGTATAAAATCATAATTCGAAATTTCGAATGTTATAAATTTATATAATTAAAGTAGCATTGTGATACTTTTTAGTTGAATGAATTATACTATTTTCTGGAACAAAGTTTTTTCCGGATCGGAGTGGGGCGGGTCGACCCAGCCCAATCTACGCGATCCATCCAATGAAAGTATTGGCATATTTTGGGCCTTGTATAATATATGGGAGAATTTGTCTATATATTTATATAGGGTAATTCTAAACGTCGCCACGGTTTTTCTCATCATAGCCCTATATTTAAAATGAAACAAAATAACTATTCAAACGGACAATTTTACCTCATAGCCCCATTTTAAATAATAATAAAACTATATCCATATTCCTCTTAGCCTCATCTTGAATTATAATTAAAAATAAATGAATAAAACTCTTATCTGTGTAGTCCCATTTCGATATAAATAAAAAAGAAAAAGAAAATGAATGCCAGAAAAATAAGAACATCAACCAACAAATCTACCCTACAAAAAAAAAATCAAATTGCCAGTTTGAAAGCATCATCTATAAACTATAACTAAAACCCATCTTCAAATTGTTACAATAGGAAAGGTGTCGTTGGTCCGCTGTCATAAAACCTCATCACATATTTTGGGATTAGAACACATAGCATTTTACATATTATTTATGGGAGTTTCTAAATGCACCACTAAAATTACTCTTTGCACCACACTTACTCCATGCATCACTATTTTTATTATTTGCACCACACACATTTATATAATTACCCCTCACTCCAAAAATATTTATTTTACATGAAAAAAAAACAAAAAAAAATATGTTCGGAAACAAAATTTCGAACACGTTCGTCTTGTTCGAAAATATTAATTCGAACAACTCATACTTAAAAAAAGAAGTTGGTTCGAAAACTAAAGTTTGAACAACCCTCATTTGTTCGGAAACTAAAGTTCGAACAACCCTCATTTGTTCGGAAACTAAAGTTTGAACGACACTTAGATAATTTCAGGATACAAAGGTGTTAAAAATTATTTTCCGAACAAACTATGTTCGAAAATTAAAGTTCGAATCACTCCAATATTTTTGAAAAATTGAATTCGAACACATTGAACTCCGTTTTTTCTCCAAGTGTTGTTCGAAAAATGGAGTTCGAACCACTCCAAAATGTTCGAAATTTTCAGTTCGAACATATCGCGATCTGAACAAAAAAAAACCTCCACAACACTTTCTAAACTCGATTATTTTCGATCAATACACTCATACTAGCATCTAATACTTCTAATAAACTATTAGAAGTTGATGAATACTTCAATTAATTTATTTTCTTTTTTAATTTTTTTTTAGTTTTGAATTTGTGGTGCATTGATTAATTTAGTGGTATGAACAAGTAATAAAAGGGTATTGAAGTAATTTCATAATTATTTTATTTTTTCTTTTTTTCTTTTGTGGTGCAAAAAGTAAATTTAGTGGTGGAAATAGAAACTCCCATTTTTTATTTCTATGGTTTAATTTGATGACTATTGATCGAAGGGCATACGACACATACTTTTTTTTTTTAGTTTCTTAGAAGAGGGGGGCTTTCAGAATGGGGGTTACGTACGGTTCTTCAATTTTTTTAATTAGGGTTTTGAATTAGGGGCTATGAGGGTATTACAACACATACTTTTTTTTTATTATTTCTTTGAAGCGGGGGCTTTCGGAATGAGGGCTATGTACGGTTCTTCAATTTTTTTAGTTAGGGTTTTGAATTGGGGGCTCTGAGGGTATTACAACACATACTTTTTTTTATTATTATTTCTTAGAAGCGGGGTCTTTCAGAATGGGGGCTATGTGTGGTTCAATTTTTTTAATTAGGGTTTTGAATTGGAGGCTATGAGGTTATTACAACACATACTTTTTTTTTTAATTTCTTAGAAGCGGGGGGCTTTTGGAATAGGGGCTATGTACGATTCTTCAATTTTTTTTTAATTAGGGTTTTGAATTGGGAACTATGAGGGTATTACAGTACATATAAATAATATTTTTATTTTATCTCAAATATGGGCTATGCTGAGAGAAAACATGGTTATGTTTAGAATTAAACATTATATATATTTTTACTGGAACAGGTTGGTAGTTTTTGTAATTTGCCTTTGTTGTTTTGAAGGTATCATATTACCCTGCTTTTGTAGCACTGAGTGGCCTGATTTTAATTATTTAAACTAGGGAAGACGGTAGATTCAGTAAAAAAAAAAATTGTTGTAGCTGACGTCGGCAACAATTTTGCAGGAAATTGAGATCGATAACTACATAACGCACAATCTGATGTTTGAAGATATAAACAAGGCATTTGATCTGATGAGAGAAGGAAAATGTTTGCGCTGTGTCATCCACATGCCAAACTAGAACTAACTAACTTGTGATCCATTTGCAGTTGCAATCAAAATCAAACAGATATGCAATTCATTTATCAAGATTTTTTTTACTTCTGGGAATGTACAGTGAAATAATGCATTGTTGTCTGTTTATTTAGATTTTCCAAATTTGATTAACTATGTTTGTACATTTGGGGAAAATGTGTCAACAGTTGCGCTATATGCATATACAATTACAATTGGTTCAAAGGAAACAGAAATCAGCTGACTTGGGTCATCTTCTTTCTCATGCTGCCTTTTTTTAAGTCGATAATTCGAGTCATGCTTAGCTGACCTAACATGCACTTATTGCCTTTATTGTTAGGTAAGAAAGGTGACCATTTTTCCTACCCAAGTTCAAAATTCTACTTCCTTACATATATACTGCATAAACCAACTATATTATTATTCACAAATGATAGCAATATCTTCATCAAAACTCAAAACACAATCTTGATGATTGGCCTTGAAGCACCAAAAGAAGGGAGGATCTACAATTACAAGAAACAAAGAGTAGCAGCACCTACAATGACAGACCAGCAGAAGGTACACCCGGATGTGGAAGCACCGCGACCTCAACCCTCCTCGTTCCCATTAGAGAAAGGTGGTCCGCCAATTGCAACCATGCCGCCGCCTCAGAAACAACGAAGGTGCTGCACCAAATGCCTTTGTTGGACGCTTGGCCTCCTTGTGCTCCTGCTGCTCATTGTTGGAGCCACTGCAGCCATTATTTACCTTGTATTCCAACCCAAGCTTCCCAAATATTCAGTCGACAATCTCAGGGTTTCAGACTTGACACTGAATTTTGACTTGAGCCTTTCCGCAAAATTCAATGTTAGGATCACGGCTGACAACCCGAACAAAAAGATTGGGATCTACTATCAGAAAGGTAGCCGTCTGAGCGTGTGGTACAAAGACACAAACCTCTGCCAGGGCTCAATCCCCAAATTCTACCAGGGCCATCAAAATAGGACAGTGTTGGAGGTCGCCTTAACAGGGCAAAACCAATACGGGAGAACTCTGCTGGATGCATTGCAGGAGCAGCAACAGACTGGAAGGGTTCCGCTCGATCTAAGGATAAATGTGCCAGTCAGCATTAAACTTGGAGGGCTGAAGCTGAGGAAGGTCAGGATACTGGGGACCTGCATGTTGATTGTTGACAGTCTATCTACTAATACTTTAATCAGCATTAAAGCCAGTACCTGTCATTTTGGACTCAAACTCTGAACCATCTCTCTCTGCCCACAATAATTTCTTTTCCTTGTATCGTATGACTATCCTCCTCCACAATTTTCTCTTGTGTCGCCGTATCTCTCCCATATTCTGGGAACAGCAGTTTCTCCATGTTCAGCTGTAGTCCTTATGAGTTTCACTTTCTTTATAGATCTACCATCAATTTGAATAACTGAATAAGCATGTCAAAAGAGGAGCAGTCCTGGTAAAAAAAAGCAAGCAATAAAAGGGCATGTATATTTATTGTTAGAGACCATCACATGTATAATGGAATATTGTAGTAAAAGTCCTTACCCGGAACCGAAAGTGAAAAGTGAACTAAAGGTACCATACCATTAGCAAAATGAGGAAAGCATAAACAGGAGAAAGGCAAGGAGCATCAAACAGTCGGTGCGCATAGATAAACATTAAAACACTCGAAACTTCTCCTGTTGCTCACAAGCAGAAAAGATAATCCACTAAATCCATGCTCATAACTAAAGCAGTCATAGTGATTCTTCAACTACATGCACAGTGCAATAACAGTCACATATACTGTCTCTGTATCAAACTTCTATTACAATAAAATGTCAAAAGTTTGTGAAGGGAATCACATTCAACAATCTAGAATAACTGCTTATTAATATATATATCCAAGATGATATCCCTGTGGAGTGACTTGATATCCCGTTGGTGGAGTTGCTATTTGGTTATTTGGCCCATGTTTGCAACCCATCCACAAAGTAGAAGAGGCCTCAGACGTGGAGTTTCAGCATTCAACATAAATGGTGATTTCCACTTTTACCCAACACTCTCAGATGCCCCCCTTGTATTGCACACGAATCTTCTTTCATATGGATTATTCAATTGAACTCCCGCTTGAGGTCGTCCAATGTCTCTACTTTACTTTTCAATTCAACTGCCCCCTTGGATGTCTGGGTGCTTTCTAGGCCAGCAAAGCATTGTTGTGTCTGTGAGGTATTAAACGGTTGTTCTAGTGCACATACTTTTAAGAACTGATGGAGCAGCAAACAATCTTTTCCACCTAGTGGAAATAACCATGACAACGTTCTAATCCCCAGTTAGTGACCGTGGTCTATGCACTATTACAGAAAGAGACATTCCTGTCTGTGAGAGAGCCCTGACAAAAGCCATGTTCGCTGTTACAGTTGGGGCACGCCAATGATCACCAGTGCCAAAAATCAATTTGTTTTTCAAATCCAGTTTTCTGGTTGTTGGAAGGCTCATCAGTCGTGTTGAAGGACAGTCAGGCACTACCCTGTCATAGTCATTTGTTTGTTAACGAATAGAGATGAAAATGTTTCTAAAAACAAGGTTACCATTACAGAAATAATTATGAGGTTAAATAACAATCATACTCATCGACTTATCGAGACGAATGAAGTCAGAAGTTTTTCAACGAGCAAAATCCTTTTCCATTTTAGACTTATAGAAAAGGATGGAGATTATATTGTCCTCTACTCCTCTTCAAGCATTCAATCATTAGATGATACAATTATACAAACAAAAGTAACTTGGTTCCAAAGAACTCACTTGAGAAATTTCAGAAAGAATTCAGCTCTTAATTTCTCATTAGGTCCTCCGCACATTGTGATAAGCTCTTGAAACTCTGATTGAACACTTTCGCATATAATTCCTTGTTTTCCTGATATTAAGCCAAACAACTCACTGTGGATTGGATTCTGATTTTCAGAGACAACCTGGAATAGCACAAAAATAAAATGGTCACTTGTATATAGAAAAATCAATAGGAGGACACAAATGCAGCACGCCAGCAGTCCAGCACGCAGATGAAAGTTACAAGTTTAAGCAAACAATAGCTAAAGTTAATTATGACACTTAGGCAAAATAAGAAATAGGCCACCAGGAGTGGTAGCCAAAAGATTCCATTTGTGGAACTAATAAATGGGTTATAAGAAAAGCTATTCTAATATTAAATAATAGAAGTTAGTAAGTTACTCTTGCTGCTTCTCAAAAATAATATATGAGCATATTAAAGTGGTCTCTCCCTAAGGAAGTGTTCATCTCTTAAGCCATTACATCAGCATAAGGCTTTCATGCTTATATACAGACTACTGAGTGTAGAGATGCCCAAAAAAAACCGGACCGGCGGTTATAACCGCCGGTTTGCCGGTTTGGGACGGTTCCGGAACCGTACGGACGGTTACGGTTTGTAAACCGTAACCGTCAACCGTAATAGGGCGGTCCGGTTCCGGTTTGGAGGACGGTTTTTTTCAAACCGCCGGTTAGAAACCGCCGGTTAACCGGCGGTTTTTCCTTTTTTTTTTTTTTTTTTTTTTTTTTTTTTTTTAACGGTCGAGATCACGATCCGTGTGATCTCGATCAACGGCTAGGAACGCACGGAGGCGGATCGCTGACGTGGAACCGCCGGTTTTGGAGCCCAAACCGGCGGTTTGGCCGAAAACCGCCGGTTTGGGCTCCAAAACCGGCGGTTCGGCCGTTTTTTTTTTCAAAATTTTTCAAATTCAAATTTTAAATTTTTCCCCCCACTCCCCAATTTTCACCTATAAATACCCCATCTCCTCCACCATTTTCACTCACACCAAACTCTCAATCTCTCTCTCTATACTCAAATTCTCTCTATTCTACTATTCTAACAATATCATTTTCTTATTCAAGTTTTCTTACAAGTTACAATTTTACGAAGTTACTCTTTAGTATCTCCAGTCTCCACTCTCAATCTCTCAATATCTCCATTTCTTCATTTCTTCATTTCTACAATTCTACTCATTTTCTATCATCCATTCATCCCTAATCATCATGTCTAGCCGAGGTAGCCGAGCCGATAAGGGTAAAGGCAAAGCTATTGCTGATAGTTCCGAAGCTCCACATCGTCGTCGTCGTACTCATTCTGGAGTACATATTTCTGATGATGCTGATACGACGTCGCCTCAATTTCAACAACAACAACCTGAAGAATATGTGAATCCCTATGGCGGAGCCGATAGCGGTTTCTACAACGATCCAAGTGGTGGCGGTTTCTACCATGATCCAAGTGGTGGCGGTTTTTACATAAATCCTACTTCTCAAATGGAAGTTGACGAAGAAGTGGCAAGATGGATCCAGTTTGAAGAATTACAACAATCTCAAGAATCTCGTGCTTTCAGCGGAAATCCATCCATCGATCTCGACACGGAAGAGGCGGAGGAAGAGGCGGAGGCCGTTCCAACAAGAAGTACGGCACTAAAATCTGCTCTCTTCACTATTCATTTCCGAAAGGTGGCAAGGAAGAATGAAGCGGGCGTGTTTGATTTGTATTGCAACTATTGTCGGAAGCAATACAAATTTCGCACTGGAGGAGGCTATGGGACGTATTGGTCACACATCACCAACAATCATCAAGTCGAACTTGGACGTGCTCAAGCTCAATCGCAACTCAACTTCCAACCGGTAAGCAGTCAAAATATCGAAAGCCAAGGTGAAGGTACGCCGTACTCATCCCAACTCTTTAGGTTTGACCTTCTAGTTGCTAGAGAACAAATGTGTTATTTTATTTGTGAAGAATCTTTAGCACTTCAATTTGCCGATAGCATGAATTTTGAACGTCGTATGAAAGCTGCTTATAATCCTGGTGCTCAAAGAATACCTAGAATGACTATGACTAGGACCCTTGAAAAATTGCATATAAGATATAAGACGAAATTGAAAAGTGCTATTAGTAAAATTCCTTATAGGGTTGCTATTTGTTCTGATATTTGGTCTGATAAATTTATCCGTCGTCATTATATTGCTGTTACATTGCATTGGATTGATTATTCATGGAATTTAAATAAACGTTTAATTGCTTTTCGTAGATTTAACTGTCAACATAGTGCTACGAATATTGCTAAGGCTATTATTAAAATTTGCAATTATTTTAAAATGCTTGATAAAATTTTTTCTATTGGTTTTGATAATGCGAGTGCTAATACGGCTAGTATTAGAGAATTAATCCAAGCATGTAATCCAACCTTACATGGTAAATATTTTCATACTCGATGTATTGCTCATATTTTGAATTTATGTGTTCAAGATGGACTTAGAATATTAAATAACTCAATTCAACCTATTCGTGATGCTGTAGATTATATTCATGGTAGAGTTAGAGTTAGACGTAGGTGGGAAAAATTCTGTAGGGAAGCTGGTGTGCATCCTAAAATTTTTAACTTAGATGTGCCTAATAGGTGGAACTCTACTTATGAAATGCTTTCTGCAACTTTTGAATATCGTGAAATATTATGTTCTTTTTTTGCTACGCATATTGAATCGTTTATTTTATTATCTTCATATTGGGATGATTGTATTGAATTAATGGAGCTTTTACAAGTTTTTCAATATGCAACAAAAGATTTATCCGGTGTGTATTACCCTACAGTTTGCAAATTTATGTATCATTGTTGTTTAATTGCTGCAAAATTTAATACTTGTAGTTATAAACCCGATTTGCAAGATATGATTCTAGCTATGGTAAAAAAATGGCTAAAATATTTTGATCATGTGCCTAATATTTTTTTGGTTGCAAAAATATTGGATCCTACTTTTAAACTAAGTGGTACTAACGATATGATTGACATGTATTACAAGTTTTTGTCTACTATGAGTTTTACAGGTTCCGATCCTGATATACATGTGCCAACTGCTGAAGAAATTAAAACAGAAATTTATGAGTCTATATATTCACTTTATAAAGAATATGAGTTAAAATATGCTGATAGTATAACTCGTCCAACCAGTCGTTCTTCAGGTTCTAGTAGTTCTTTTTCGTTAGGATTAAATACTTCATCTTCACGTGGTAGTGCTTTACAAGAATTTCAAAATTTTTTCCACGGTAGAGGAAATACTAGGCGTAGTCAAAATGAATTAGATATGTATTTGCAAGACCCTGTTGTGCCCCCCGATGATGAAAATGCAGGTCCCAACGATTATGATGTTCTCAAGTGGTGGTCCCGAAATCAAGAGCGGTATCCTTTGCTTGCAATTATGGCAAGGGAGATTTTTGGAGTCCCGGCCTCAACGGTAGCGGTCGAGCAAGCTTTCAGTGAATCCGGTTACATGTTGGACGAACGGAGATCAAATTTAACACCGGATCACCTTGAAGCTCAAATGATGTTGAAGGACGAGTCCAAAGCCGACCTAAGAGAGCAAGAGAACCGCTGGGACGACTTGATGGATGGCCCGCTCATTGAAGTTGGCTCGGAGAGTGAAGCCGAAGGAGGGAGCCAAACCGGAGATGATTGGGACGACGACTTCGAATTCTAGACTCGCCAAGGAAAAAAGGTAAAATGAACTACGAGGGCTTTGATTCCAAGGTAAGGGATACGTAGGCAGCTTCATATGAAGTGCAAGCCCAAATTTCAATTATTTCTTTTTCCCCCCTAATTCCTAAATTAGCTTAAATTGTAACTTGTAAAATGTAATTTGTAAATTTGTAATTTCATAGTTTGATTTACAATTTGTAATTTTATAATGTCGTATTATTTATCAAATTAACTTGTATTCTTAATATTCTTGTAAGTTGTAAATTGTATGTTATAAGTTGTAAATTGTTAAATGTTAATTCTAATTTGTAAATTGTAATTTAGTGTTAAATTGTAACTTGTAAATTTATAAATTGTAATTTCATATTTTCATAGTTTGATTAATTTATAATTTTGTAATGTCATATTATTTATCAAATTAAATTGTATTATCATTTCTCAATATTCTTGTAAGTTGTATTCTTGTAACTTGTAATTTGTAAATTGTAAGATATAAATTATAAAGTAATATAATAATATCAAAATTTAAATAAACTTGTGTTTTGTCATACCTCTTAGTTTTTAACTTATAAATTTATAATTTTGTTGATTTAATTCGTCCAACCGTCCGTAAAAAAAAAAAAAAAAAAAAAAAAAAAAAAAAAAAAACCGGAAACCGGCGGTTAACCGGATAACCGCCGGTAACCGGCCAAAACCGCCCGACGTCCAAACCGGCGGTTCCGGTTAACAAACCGGAACCGTCAACCGTAACCGCACGGTGCGGTTCCGGTTCCGCCGTTCCGGAACCGCCTAACCGGCGGTTTCTAACCGGAACCGGAACCGTGGGCATCTCTAACTGAGTGAGAAGAAAAATCAAAATCATGATGTAGTTTAAACCTTGAGAAGGCACTGGCAGGGTACATGGTCCTACATCCTGAAGATCAAAGATGATAAATGATAACAATTTCAGAAATGCATAAAGCATGGTTCATAACAAAGCACTTCTCTATATCAACTTGTAATTGAACACCCAAAAAAAAAAGGAAGAAGAAGAAGAAGAAGCAAAGCACACATATTTAGTCTCGGATTATGACCTGGGCAATCACAAAGTCATAGTTACCCTTAAACCGGTCTCTCAATTGACGCTCTGGTGTAGCCAAAAGTTTCTCAGTCCTCCCATTACTAATTCCTGAGACAATAGCAACCATTGCTGTAGTATCAAAATTAACCAACTTGGCCTCAGCATCCCTCCATGACTGATTCAGTGATCCAACTTGAAGCTCTGCCTTGTCATCCAAAGAGCAGCACCAGCACTTCATTCCAGCAACAAGAGAACATAGAGATGCGCCTAGATCAAGATCGGAGTGCTCACAATACTTGTTGCATGAAACGAAGCCATCAATCCTAGTCTCATGAATATCTTTCTCCAGTTCACTACCATATTTCTCAACCTGTATTCTGACAGCAGAAGCTTCCGGAAACAATCTACCAAGCACCACATTCGTCCATTCGTCCTCCAATTCGAGCTCTTCATAGCAAAGCGGCTCCATTTCCACATCCACAGCTTGAAAATCACATCTAAGCTTCTGATAAACATCGTGACCAATGCCATTCGAAAAGAAAAGAACAATAGACGATGGCCGGAGCGTTACAGGGGATTGGTGTGCAGCATCAACAACTTGCTGAGTTTTATTCTTCAACCCCTTGTCCTTTTCAGAAGAACCCCCGTTCCAGGAAATGTATCTAGGGTTTCTTCCGGAGACAATGAACCACACAGGATTCCCATTCAGTGAACAAACAATATCGACGTAAATGCTACACGATTTCGCAAATTCGATCGGCTTGCAGACGCGCGACACCCCGGTCACAAACGGCTGCCGAAGAACATGCACCACCGCCTCCAGGTGACCAATATTCAGACTGCAATTCCCAATTTATCATATAAGATAAGTGTACAGCGGAAGAGAAAAGAGAGAGAGAGAGAATCGATGACCAATCGTAAAGGAACCTGAGAGGATAAGAAGTGAGATGAGAGGCGGCGGAGAGGCGGTGGAGAAAGGTGAGCTCTGAGTTGATTAAACGGCATAGGGTGGTCTTTGAGGAGGGAGAAAGCTTATTCTTAGGCATGTGCTGAAGTTGATCTCTGAGGGCAGCGCACCTTTTCTTTGCATCTTCCACCGCCGAGCCGGCGCTCTCTCTCTCCTCCATCTTTTCCGACGACGGTTTTCGCTATTTCGGTCCCTGTTTAGTGTTTGTTTGTATACAACGGCGGAAATTTTAGATCTATATTCTATTATCTGTTGTAAATATATGTAATAGATATAGATGATACGAGTGACGATGAAGTAATTATAGTATGAGTGACAACCAAGTAACTAACCCTAAAATCCTAGCCCTTGTACTATTATATATAGAGGCATTTGTTCCTCATATTATGGACACACAATATGTTTATTGGCTTTAATATATTATGTCTGTTTTTCTTATTGTTATAATAATATTTTTTCCGATTTAATCTTGAAAAATTAAATATTGATGCTATTCGAGTAGCACAAATAATATTCATGAAGAATATTACATTCAAGATCATAAATTGATGCTATTAAAGTAGCACAAGTAATATTCCTGAAGAATATTACATGCTCTAAAGAGCAAATAAATTAAACATGTGGATAATATATATCCTTGATTATTTGTGCAGAATTGCACGAATGGCAAACATAGCCAAACTTGAGTTCATCGCCCTTGACATCTCGGGCAAGAATTATATGTCATTGACTCTTGATACTGATGTTCACCTCATCTCAAGGGGTCTAGGGGAGACAATCAAAGAAGGAAATCTAAGGACTGAATATTTGACCGTCAAAGATCCGAGTGAGTTGTGGACAAACGTAAAAGAAATGTTTGATCATCAAAAGACTGTCGTCCTTCCTAAAGCTCGCTATAAGTGGATGCATCTTAGACTGCAAGACTTTAAGTCTGTGAGTGCTTATAATTCTGAATTATTTAGAATTATTTCAAAATTGAAAATTTGTGGAGGGAGTATAACTGATGCTGACATGCTTGAGAAAAACATTCTCCATTTTTCATGCTTCTAATGTGCTGTTACAACAACAATATAGGGAGCGTGGTTTCAAAAAGTACTCTAGGCTAATATCTTGTTTGTTGGTTGCCGAACAAAATAATGAATTGCTCATGAAAAACCACAAACTCCGCCCCACTAGTTCCGCTGCATTGCCTGAAGCCAATGCAACTTTCAACCATGATAATGGACGTAGTCGTGAGAACCAACATGGACGTGGGCGTGGACGTGGGCGTGGATATGGTCGCGGTTGTGGACGCGGTAAACCAAATGATGCAACCTCTAGCAACAAAAGGCAAAAAACATCCAACGAGCACAATTCATCCAAAAATGAAGTTGCATGTCATAGATGTGGCATGAATGGACATTGGTCACGTACTTGCCGAACGGCAAAACACCTTGCAGATCTATATTAAGATTCGATCAAGGGAAAAGACAAGAAGGAAACCAATGTCGTTGACTTTGACGGTCCAATTGATACTACTCACTTAGATGTCTCCGACTTCTTTGATGACCCAAAAGGAGATAATATGGATCAGTTGATTGGTGGTGGTGTGTTTGAAGACGATCATATGGACATTGTTTAGTCATTTATCATTTATTTCTAGTTGATAAGAAGACATTGCTTATTATTCACATAGTTGTTTTTCCATTAAAAATAATTGCTTATTTTCCTTTCGTATTTTTATTCAATAATAATTGATCTTGCTGATAGTGTCACTACACACACCATTCTCCAAAATAAGAAATATTTTCTTAAGTTAACATTAACTGAGGATAATGTTAACACGATATCGGGTGCATCTAACATTATTGAAGGCTCCGGAAGAGCTTGTATCATTTTACCAAATGATACTAAATTAGATATTGAAAATGTCATGTATTCTAGTAAGTCCAAAAGAAACTTACTAAGTTTCAAGGATATCCGCTATAATGGATACCACATCGAGACTATATCAGAAGGTGGAAAATAATATCTCTGCATAAATTCTTTTGTATCCGGCCATAAGTGAATAAAAGAAAAATTATTAACACTACCTTTTAGGATATATTATACATTCATAAAGGCAATTGAGACAAACCATGTCATGAACCCGAAGTTCAATGACATAAAAAGCTTTATGCTTTGGCATGATAAGCTTGGACTTCCTGGAGCAACTATGATGCGCCGAATAATCAATAATTCATATGGGCACAACATGAAGGATCAAAAGATTCTTATGACAAATGAATTCCCATGTGATGCTTGTGCGCAAGACAAGTTAATCATTAAACCTTCATATACGAAGGTTCATATTAAATCTCGATCTTTCTTAGAGAGAATTCAAGGAGATATTTGTGGACTTATACATCCACCATGTGGTCCTTTTCGATACTTTATGGTATTGATTGATGCTTCTAAATGCAGCATTTGCTAGACTACTTTGCTCAAATTATAAAATTACGAGCTCAATTCCCAGACAATTCAATTAAATAAATTCGTCTTGATAATGCTAGTGAGTTTACGTCTCAAGCATTTGAAAACTATTGTATGGCTATTGGAATTGAGATTGAACATTCAGTCGCTCATGTCCATACTCAAAATGGTTTAGCAGAATCGTTTATTAAACGTCTTCAACTTATTGCTAGACCGTTACTTATGAAGTCAAAACTCCCAACTACTACTTGCGGTCATGCCATATTACATGCGGCAACATTAGTTCGTATTAGAAAATCGGCTAACCATGAATACTCCCCAATGTAAATTATTTTTAGTCAAGAACCAGATGTTTCTCACTTATGAACTTTTGGTTGTGCGGTTCAAGTCCCAATTGCACCCCCACAACGAATAAAAATGGGTCCCTAACGAAGGATTGTGATATATGTTGGATTTGATTCACCTTCAATTATAAGGTATATTGAACTTTTAACGAGTGATTTATTTACTGCATGTTTTGCAGATTGTCATTTTGATGAAATGACATTTCCAACATTAGGTGAAACGAATCTACATCCAGAAAAGCACAAGGAAATATCTTGGAATGAGAAAAGCTTGTCACATTTTGATTCTCGAACTAATCAATGTGAACAAGAAATTTAAAAGATTATTCATTTGCAAAAGATTACAAACCAACTTCCTGATGCTTTTGTAGATACAAGAAAAGTGACACAATCTCACATACATGCTGCAAATACTCTAGCCAAAATTGATGTCCCTGAAGGACAAATAGCTTTTGTAACGCCCCAGTCCCACTAGGACCAAAACGTCACCAAAAGACGTACGTACATGCTTACGTGATAAATATTTTTCAAGAAATTAAATTAACTTTGCAAATAATTTGTAAAGGGACAACACCTTAACTTAAAAATATTCGAACCACACACTCAGGTGCTTTCAAAGTCAACTTTCAACAAGGCTTTTCGAAATCACAAACTCACACATAACCAAATGACCTGTTAACAAGAAATATATATAGCCAAACAGGCCACACATTCAAAAGCACCACGGTCAACCCATATATACATTCAGAATATTTGTATATACAGTCAAAATTGACCATGGGGGTCAATAACTTTCAAACTTAAAGGTTTTGCAGAGTATCAACGAAAGCATTTAATATTTAATATACAAACATAAGTTTAAAGATGGTTCTAAGTAAAAACCACATAAGGGTTAACCATCAAAACCCAAACCAACAGCTCATCATCAACCAGCTCGTTCTTCAGGACCTGAAAATATTTGAAAATATTTGGGTTGAGTGCCAGAAAACACTCAGTGGGCATTAACATTCGTCCAAGATAAACTTTCATACTTTAAAACTGTTATATTGCATAAATCATGGAAAATAACCATGAACATTCTTTATAACAAAGTTTACTCTTCTTCATTGGATGAGAGACCCTATGTGATCACATGAATACTTTACGGTTACTTATCTAGACATTTAGTCACAAAGTAAACCGTCTATGCTTGTAAGTCAGAATTCCTCTGTACATGAAGTCTCATAACATCCAATCATTGCGTAAACAATGCTATTAAAACATTTAGCATGCTTTTCATGGACGAATTTAAAATATAGTTGTGAGTTAGAGAAAAACCCACCTGAATGATCTCAATATGCAGTGCAGTTTATGTGTTAAATGCTACTATGCTTTCAGCTCGTCTCGACCTACAAAATTGAAATTCTAACTTAAAATCCTCAGATAGATCCATAAGGTAATAACTTAGGTCATAAATAGCTTGAGTAGGAATTTCCTATGTCTTGGGATCATTTGGAATTAAATTCAATGATTTAGAAACTTGGTTTAACATTTAGGAGTGAATTATAATTTTTAGAATTTCTTTTGGGACAAACAAAAAATAAAATAAAATAAAATAAAATTTCCAAATTATAGGACTTAATTGGAATTTCTAAAGCATTTTTAATTTAATTATAGGAATTAAACTAATATTAAGGGAAAGAAGATTTGGAAATTACGAAGCCTGACATAGGATGATGAAAATAAGCATAAAATTCTTTAAAATCTAACATGTGAGTAAGCTAAAATCAGCCCTTTAAAATGACATCAGCAAAAGGTGGTGCACGACGGTGAATTAGCTAGTTTTGTTCGTTCACAATTTTCCAATGTCAATTCAGAAATATTCCCACATAAATATATAATCTACAGGTTAATTAGGGGAGAGTTCAAATGGTTTTTTTTCTTTTTAAAGATAGACAATATTTGTAAATTATAGAAGGAGACGGAAAAAGACGTGAGCTAAGTTAATTTACCTCCCAAGCTTTCCTCTTGCGCTTATGAGTAATTCCTAAATGATTCTCTAATTCCATAGATGATGTACATATATTCAGTCATCAATACGTGTAATTCTTTGGATACATGTCCTATTAACTACCCTCCAAGTGGAAAGGAGTTTGTGGTGACTAATCATTTTACTAAAATAATTGTTAAATATTTCCTTTGGAACAATTTAAATGGTTGCAAATCCCTTTCGATTAGATGGCTGGAAATGGGCTTTAATTAGTCCAAATAAATAAATAGTTTAGTTAATAAAATTTTTGGTTCAAATTACTAGATGATGTAAATTTTGTTATGAGATTAAATTAAGTTTGATTTGGATAATCTTGACATTAAAATGATCCCATTAATTTCTACTTTAATAATATAAATTCTAATTTTAACTTAGATGCTCAATTAAGGTCGAGACTTCTTAATCTTTTTGCGTCTCTAAGCCCATAATTAACTAGCCAAAACAATTTGGATTCTAATTTCATGAAATTTCTAGCTATAAAATAAATTTTAAATACTATATTTTTCTGGGGTGTTACAGCTTTGGCAGCAAATGAGTCTAAAATTCGTCAAAAACGTGATCGACCAATTGGTTCCAAAGATTCTGTGCCTAGGAAAAGAAAGGGGCAAGATAGAAACCAAACAATGACGAAAATGATTAATCAATCAAATGAAAGTGATGTAATTCCTAAAGAATTACAAGTATCTGAAAATCATGAGATCTCAATAAATTATTTATCTTCCAATCAGATACTGGAGAGAGAGAACATATCATTGTAGATGATATATTCGCCTTTCACATAGCTCATCAAATTTTAAATGAGGATCCCGAACCAAAATCTGTTACAGAATATAAACAGAGAAATGATTGGCCAATGTGGAAAAGAGCTATGGAAATGGAATTAAATTCCTGTGATTACCGGAAAGTATTTGGACCTATAGTCCTAACTCCGGAATCTGAAACCCCTATTGGATACAGATGGATATTTGTTAAAAAGAGAAATGAGAAAAATGAAATTACGAGATATAGAGCAAGACTCGTAGCGCAAGTTTTTCTCAAAGACCAGGAATTGATTATGAGGAAACATACTCTCTAGTAATGGATGCGATTACTTTCAGATTAGTCTGGTTGTGTCACAAAGGCTTGATATGCGTCTTATGGATGTAATAACTGCTTATCTATATGGGTCATTAGATAATGACATATATATGAAAATCCCTGAAGGATTTAAAATGCCTAAAGCATTAAAGTCAAAACCCAAAAGCATGTTTTCGATTAAACTGCAAAAATCGTTTTATAGGCTGAAACAGTCTGGCCGTATGTGGTATAATAGATTGAGCGAGTATCTGTTGAAAGAAGGATACAAGAATGATGATATCTGCTCTTGTGTTTTCATAAAGAAAACCGAAAGTGGATTTGCAATTATAGCAGTTTATGTTGATGATTTGAATTTAATTGGGACTCCAAAAGAGCTCAATAATATTGCTGAATATTTGAAGAAAGAATTTGAGATGAAAGATTTGGAAAAGATAAAATTTTGTCTTGGTTTGCAAATTGAACGTGTCCGAGGAGGAACGTTTATTCACCAATCCACATATACAGAAAAAGTGTTAAAGCGCTTTTACATGGATAATGCACATCCATTAGCATCACCAATGGTCTTTAGATCTCTTGATATGAAGAAAGATCCATTTCGACCTATTGAAGATGGTGAAACGATACTTGGTCCTGAAGTATCATATCTAAGTGCAATTGGAGCATTAACTTATCTGGCTAATTATACTAGACCAGATATAGTTTTTTCTGTAAATCTTCTAGCAAGATATAGCGTTGCACCCACTTTAAGACATTGGAATGGTGTTAAGCACATTCTACGTTATCTGAAGGGTACAATAGACCTTGGATTATATTATTCGGAAAATTCCGATTCTTCTCTGGTAGGGTATTCAGATGCAAGATTTTTATCCGATCCACATCAAGCTAAGTCACAAACTAGCTATGTTTTCACATGTGGTGGAACTGCTATATCATGGAAGTCTGTGAAGCAAACCTTGACTGCAACATCCTCAAATCATTCTGAAATCATTGCAATCCATGAAACAAGTCGAGAGTGTGTATGGTTGAGAAATATGACAAGTCACATCCAAGAGTCGTGCGGATTAGCTTCATCAAAGATCAATCCAACTGTTTTGTATAAAGACAATACTGCTTGCATCGCGCAACTCAAAGAAGGATACATCAAAGGTGATAGGACGAAGCACATTTCTCACAAGTTATTCTACACACACGATCTCTAAAAGAGTGGCGATATCAACGTTCAACAAATTCGCTCAAGTGACAATTTGACCGACTTATTCACAAAGTTATTACCAACATCAACATTCAGAAAGTTGGTACACAAGATCAGCATGCGCCGACTCAAAGATCTACAGTGATCTCAAGATCAGGGGGAGCAGTTGTACTCTTTTCCCTTCGACTAGGTTTTGTCCCACTGAGTTTTCCTAGCAAGGTTTTAATGAGGCAACATTTGTGTTAGGGATTGGTCACTCAAGGGAGAGTGTTGTAAATATATCTAATAGATATATATGGTATGAGTGACGACCAAGTAACTATGGTATGAGTGACGACCAAGTAACTAACCCTAAAACCCTAGCCCTTGTATTATTATATATAGAGGCATTTGGTCCTCATATTATGGACATACAATTCATATTCTCTTTCGTCTCTCTCTAGTTTACAACATTATCTTTAATAATTTTTTTACATGAATATTTTCTTTACTTTTTTTAGTTTAAAAAAATCATTTTAAATCAATTAAAAAAAAGAATGGACAAAAATAAATGGAAGAGATATTATGTAAAATTATCAACTATAGCATAAAAACATATTTATTATTTAAGTTGGACATTAATGCTTTCCAATTGATTAGAACCAAGAATTCAAGTAAAAATGATAACTTTCAAGAAAACAAAGGTGACATAATGATAAATAACATTGCATATTTACAACTAAAAATAACACTCTAACACTAGACCTATACTAATAAATCTTTTTTTTTTTAACTCACACACCCGACCTTAGTATTGAGGAGATTTGAACTCATGCCCTTTGATCACTGAGCAACCTCACTTCATCACTAGGTCATCCCCACCGAAACTATGAAAGTGGCAAAGGGGTTGCAGAAATACGAAGGGAGAGGAGAGAGAAGATGCGTGGGGAAGATACGGGTGTGCTTTTTTTTTCCTTTTGATTTTTTTAAAATTTATTTTTAACTAAATGAAATATTTTTTTTAACTTGAAAGGATACTTAATTTAGGAATAGTTTAATTTTTAATTAAATTTAACACCGGTGTATATTGAAAAGTTGGTGGTATATGTAACACCAATCATTTTTTTTTAGTTGCCGACTAAAAAAAATATATATAGTAGATTACAAATATTTCAAGATGATTACGTTTACACTGCAAAATTTACTTTTTGCACCACAAATTGAAAAAAAAATGAAATAATTTTAAAATTACTTAAATACCTTTAAGTTGATTTCCGACACCACACAAATTGTTTTTTGCAACCATAAATTAAAAAGAAAAATAAAAAGAAAAAAGGAAAGAAGGAAAAAAGAAAATGAAAGACAGAACGGTCGTTTACATTCTTCTCTATCTCTGGGCGGTCACTTTCTTCTCCGCTGACGATAACCTACGACCACCCATATATAACCAAAACTACTCACATCGACGTTGTGGCTTCTTTTCATCACCGTCAGGATCATTGGAGAGAAAAAAATAAAATTCAAACTTAGTTGCTTCTCATTCGAATTGGAGTTTTTTCGAAACATGTAAAGGACGTTCGAAACCTCATTTCCAAATGTCATTTGCAGGTTTTGAAAACTTCAGTTCGAATGCGAATAGGGATTAAGTTCAATTTTTTTTTAGATTTCAAACTTTAGCTTAACAGTTATAAAAAAACGTTGCAACATCAAGTCAAGAGTTGTTTTGGTCAAGGTTGGGCTCAGGTTGTCGTTGACATTACGTAAGCATTTTAAGCATTTGACGGTTAGAGAAGAAGAATGCAAATAACAACATCATTTTGTTCTTTGTTCTCATTTGTTTTTTTTTCCTCTTTCTTTTTCATTTTCTAATTTGTTTTTTTTTTCTTTTTTTTCTTTTTCCTTTTCTAATTTGTTTTTTTATATAATTATTATGGATAACATCATTGTTTTTAAGTGAATGATAAATAAGTAATAATGTGTAGTGTAGAGACTAAATGTGAAGTGTAGAAACAGGATGAAGTGCAAAGAATAAAAAGTGTAGTGCAAATAGAAATACCTCATTTTAAAGATGAAATGAGTGGGAAAATATTGAGTGCTCCATTATATTGCTATTAACTAGATTTCCGCCTGTGCGATACACGATCGGATCATTCATGGTCTTAGATTCAATTATTACATTTTTAATACAAGTGTTACATCTTCGCATTTTATAGATAATATTTAGTTTGTAAGTAATACCGTCTTTTTATTTTTTCGGCTTTTTTTTTTATTTTTTTATGTTAGAGAGTTATTATTACAAATTTAAAAGGATTTACGTTAACAATATAATCGAAAAAAAATATTTATTTGAATACATACACATTCATTTGTATAGACGTATATGTTATATTACAATATTATAATATGTTTCAAATTACAAAAAAAAAATTATAAATGTATATATATAATATTTCAAATAATTTTATAAATAATTAATGGGTAAATAATAATTTGATACCTACATTTTGAGCATTTATTAAAAAACGGTCAACTTTTTCAAAATTAACAAAACAGTACAAACAAGTGTTTTGCAAATATAACATTTAATTAATTTTACGATCCAAAAATCATACGTAATTGATTGTATTTTAATATTTCTTGATTGGAGAGATTTGTCTATGTGGCTACGGATATAGGAATACGAAAGTTAATCAATTGCAAATGATTTTCAGGTCGTAAAATGATTAAATGTTAGATTTGCAAAAAAATTGAAAAAGTGAGTATTATTTTGTAAATTTTGAAAAATGGGTCATTTTTTAAAAAGTGTCCAAAATGTATGTATAAAGGTATAATTTACCCATAATTAATATTTATTACAATCAAAATATTATATTATAAATTATACAACACTTGTTAGTATACAATGTTTGTTGTAGCATTGATTGTTGAATTTATAAATATCAATATCTATTTGATTTAGTTATACATTAAATTAGAATGTTAAATTATTAACTATTTCATATTCATTATAATTAAAAAATATTATATCTACGTTTAAAGTATACAAAGTATGCTACCGATTATGATATTTTACTAAATAATTTACTTTATTATTTCATTTAATTATTTAATATATGGTTGGTAATGTTTTCACATAATAAAATCTACCAAACGGCATTAATTACTTCTTAATATGCGAAAATTCACATATTTATTTATTAGTACAAATAAATTTGAAATAAAAAATATTTTTTATGTATAATAACTATTGATGATGTGATGTTTTTGAGGGGTGGGGAATTTGAAGGAAACTCCATTTTATTGTATTATATAGATATAGATATAGATTTTGAAAGAGCATGTCTTTGGTGCACCCGGGGACCCGCCTGATGCCTGCGCTGGTCAGATAGGACCAATTCAAAAAAAAAAAAAAAATTGGTGCGTGCACACTGCCCCTTGATTTATTATTATTTTTTAGTTTTATTCTAAATTATATAACTTAAAATGAAATTATTGAACCCTAAAATGGAATCGTCGGTAGTTAGTGCACCGCGCTTGTTGCATTTAATTTTCTTCAAAATAAATATAAATATATAACCATAAAATAGAATTAAATGAATCATAAAATTAAAGTGAATTAATTTAAATTTTTTTATTCGGTGACTCGTGTACTACGCTCGACAATTAGTTTTGAGTTAAAAATTAAAATACCCATTCTTATCACCAAAAAACCTATTTTACCCGCTATAAGGAAAGCATTCAATAAATACCCAATTTTACTCTTTTAGCCCTGCTTTTTCATTTTCCAATGTGAAAGGACATGACCCCATATGTGTAAGAAGTATGGAAGGCTTTTTGCAGGTTTTCAAGAGAGTTAGAAGCATTTAATTTTAAAAGTAGTATTCCAACAACCCTGCACACGTGCATTAAAGTCGATCGTGATTCTCTAAAATCACGATCAGGTTTTATATATCGGGTTTCCTACATTTCTATCGTAATTTGATCATTAACCGATCGAGTTTTGAATCGGGTTTTCGTGGAATGATATCGTAATTTTGATCGTTAAACGATTGGGGTTGCAGGGGGTTTTATCTATCGGGATTCGTGGAATCTTATCATAATTTCGATCGATAATCGATCGTGATTTATTTCAACGTGATTTATTTATACGTAAAAAACAGTCGGGTTTTCTATATTTGACCATGATTCGATCGTGATTTAATTCGAATTTTTCATCGGAATTCACACTGCATGAATATCTATTTCGAGATATTTCGCGATTTTCCTTACGTGCGAGCGAGAGATAGTGTGGGAATCTGGACGTGTTTTGACCCATTATCTCCACTATTTTATTTTTACATCTCTTATAATCTAATTAATTATTCATTTATTACTCTCCCACCAACTCCTTCACTCAAACATATCCATCTAAATCCCTATCCATCTAAATCCCTAAATCTATTACATTAAAGAAAAAAAAAATTACGAGTTCTCAACAAATAACGATCGTAATAGCATTTTCTTAGTTTCTATCGGGTTTCAATTCTCATCAGGATAACGATCGGCGGTCTAAAGCTCTACCAGCCCAACAATGGCATCCCACAGTAGTGAAGAGTCCCATGATAGTGAAGAGGTTAGTACTCGATACCGATCTGGTTTTTGACCATTTATTTCATTTGTAGTTAGGATGTGAATTTTTGTTTAGTTGTTAATTGAAGAAGTAAATTAGAATTTCCTGTGAATGCCGATAGTTAGGATGTGAATTTTTGTGTAATTGTTAACTGAAGAAGTAAATTTGAATTTCCTGTGAATGCCGATAGTTAGGATGTGAATTTTTGTGTAATTGTTGATTGAATTTTTGTGTAATTGTATAGAGAATAACTCTGGTAATTAGATAGAATCCCGATAGGCCTAATTAGTTTAATTACTAATAAGTTGAAAGGTCGATGAATCCCGATAGCCCTAAATTGCGACAGATTAACGCTGAAATCACGATATGTCTAAATCCTGATGTGTTCACGATCGTTTTCCGATCATAAACTATAGAATATTATTTTTTAGGTTATTTCTGAATTTTCAGTTTATTGGACGTGAATGTAGACAACAGTGAATTACTATCAATATTGTGTTTTATTTTTAATTGTTCATGCTAATTAGTAGAAAAATCGATCAATCCCAATGGAGTTGAATATCGATGTAATAATTTCGATCGTGAATGCGTGAATAATTCCCGTTAGGGTAATTATTGTATCGCGGTCATGTACTGTAACGCCCCGATCCCGGAAGAGTAGTGACAAGGGACCGGTGCGCTACTGGGGGAAGGGGGAAGGGATTGTTGAACAGAAGCAATCAAAGAAATAGGGTTAGTGCCCTAAAAATTTGGGCAGCATAACCTCTGTAACTGGAATTAAACCACGCTCTAAGACGTCTTAGAAGGAACTTGAATCAATAAACAATCATCAAAGGGAACTTATCCCACCAAATAACTGTAAAGGAACATCATAGCATAATGCTGAAATCATAACATGTCTCAAACAATTGAAGACAAGTTGTATCAGAGTGAACGGAACAAGCGCGGAGTACAATTCAAGTGAAATTATTTGCAAGCACTTAATTGATATTAAGTATCTAAGATTTCTGAACAACACAAAAAGAGCAAGCATATAAGAACAAATAAGCCCTCGCCTCAGCTCCGTCATCTTCCAGCCTGCCTCTCAACCTGAAAATATTTTAGAAAAGATTTGGGCTGAGTACTAGTGTACCCAGTGGACAGATTTTGATAAACAGTTCACAATCATTTTATAAATATGAATATCGTATCCACACAAGTATAACAATGGAAAGGTTTCAAATATCAAAAGCATTCCATGTATACAAAGCTTCTTTTAACCTTATTTACACGCTCTATCTCAACTGTCCCTTCCTACAGTGTCTTAACTTATATACACGTCCTTCAGCCCAGCTGTCTAATAAAGGATAGTGTATACGGTCCCAAAGCTTTAAGGATCCGAACTCGAGTCTAGTTAAGCACTCAATGTTTTCGTAGGATACTGGCGAACGCGAACAGGGAGACAAATCATTTTGATACAGATATTCATGCTATACAGTTGATAAACAGTTGAGCTTATTAGCTGAACATAATTTGAGAAAAATATAGCCCACCTGGATGACGAGCACATGGCGGCACAATAACTTCAAAAATGGTTTCATTAATCCTATCAGGCTCTGCAAGTCCTACAAGGGTCGATATTCGACTCAGAATAATCGCTATATTTTCAGGAATTAATCTACTATAATTCGAGCTATTATTTAATTATATTCTCTTCAGAAATAGATTGCGCAACTCTAGAGACCTCGAATAATTCCGACAAAGAAGAAAATAAATTCCAAAATATTATTCTTGATTTATTGGGACCAACCGATTTGACAGAGGTCTCTTTTCAAAACTTGTCATTTTAATCAATTTTTATCAGATTTGTGCCACGGCACTTTTTAACCGTTCAAAAATTACGAAAATATTCAAGGACCATCCTATATATGCCAAGACTATAGTTTGAGGGTTTTAGAATTTTTTCAATAACACATGCTCTCGGAAATAAAATAACTGCTTAAATTAAATAATTGATATTATTCAAAACTTATCCGAATATTAGGAAATTCGACGGGAGCATAGGAAATATTATTTCAAGCAACTTTCGAGAAGAAACTTTTTTGATTTGACGACCCAAAATGGGTGAAACGGGAGTTTCGGTAAGAATATTCACAGATTTTAGCTGAAAATGTATCGGTCTCGATCGAGCTCGATACTCGTTGGATTTTCGCTCAAAAGTACAATTTTTGATAGTGCAGAAAATAAGGAATTTAATGGTGTAATCAGATCAAAGATCGGACAGTTAGATCATAAATTCGAAACTGACAGATTTATAATATAATATTCGGATCCGGATTTCAAACGACGAGAAATTAAAAATCTATTCTGGTTAACTACAAGATCCAAATGATCAAAAGCTATTTATAAAAAGAAGATTTCTAATACGACTATCCAGGAATAGTAGATCTGAAATTTACATAAAATGAAAACGGGAAAAAATACCGAAAACTTACAACATCAAAAATCGGAATCGGTAGAATTAAAGATAATCGAAATATAAGCATATTTAGAACTTGAAATTTCTAAATTCATCGGTCCGAATGACCAGAATCGGAGAAAGTACCTTCTCCGAGGAATTGGCGGCGGTCACGATGATTTTCCATCGTGATCATTCTTCGTGTCATCATTTCAATCATGTATTCGTGATCTACACGTTGACACCTTCAAAATGACTATTTCAGAATTGAAATAGGAAACTAGAGTCGTACATTCTCTGAAAGCTGCTCGGCGTTTTGATTTTGAAAATGAATGAAAAATGAAACCTTAAGCTCCTATTTATAGAGGAAAAATAAATAGGATAATAACGAATAAAAGAAAGAGGATAATGATGGAAAAAGAATAGGATAATTAAGAATAAGATAATCTTTTGAAAAAGAAATTGGATAATGACGGATGTGTCTTTTTCTATTAAATTTATTATTTTCCAACTTAAAGTTGTGCCAAGAGTTCATTTGACCTCTAATTAAAATTTTAAAAGTATCATTGAAATTCTCAAGTCGTTTTATTTCTACGAAAATCATTATTGACCACGCGTTAAAAATATTTAAACTATAATTTTTTTTTCAATCTTAAATAATACCTAAAATCGCGTCTTTTATCTATTTTACTTTATTTTAGCTCCAATTTTTTTTAGCCTTCTAAATAAAATAGAAATTTTTTTTTAACTATAATCCAAAAATACGGGATGTTACATGTACCGATCGCGATTAAAAAATTTCAGGATATAGGCAAACATTTTGAAATAAATTTTGAAATTCTTTCTTTTTTTTTCGTGCAGCTTGGTTATGATTGGGTGATGGTAGAGCTACAATCCCTCTATAGGATGATTAACCTTTACTACAAGGCGAAATATGTACAGGATATAAGAGCACGGTTGTCGGCAATCGGTAGAGTCGATCTACAGGATAGGTTTCAGTCGGGGTGTTTTGGACAATTTTTGAGTTGAAAGGATTCACGTACCAGCAGACGAGCACTCCATGCTTTGATGGCTCATGAGATCAGGTTGGTTGGTGCTCCGAACCATGAGATGTGGTTTAATATTAGTGGAAACAATATTCATTTTTCATATCCCGAGTATGCTCTAGTAACGGGATTAAAGTTCAGGTCGTCAAATTTTGATCCAAATGTGGAATATGACACGAGTGAAATTGGGGTATTCACACTATTTTGTCCTGGAAATGAGAAGTCAAGGATCATGGATTTATTGAAGAGGTTTAAGGATGGAGTTGTGGATGCCAATCATGATGACTATCTGAAGGTGGCTAATATATTAGCCCTCTATTATTTTGCACTTGGATACGACAATCATAGAGTCGTGGAGTCCTTTGCCTGGGTGTTAGTGGATAATCTGGATGAGTGGAACATATTTCCTTGGGGGTCCTACACCTACTCTGAACTAAGGCACTACGTCTCACTGCTGCCTTCGACAAGGAGCAAGCTGAAAAAGAGTTATCATTTTTACGGCCCTATGTGGGCCTTACAGGTATATATAGCTCTCATTTTGAGATATTTACGTTTATTTAGGTTCTAAATTTCTCAGTACACTTAACTGCATCATCATTATTATTATAAGTTTGGGCGTTTGAGGCCATACTGGATCTAGCGAGGAATGCTGCTGTGAAGATTAATCCGAATGCATTGTCTTGATTGGCGCAGTGGCTCATGTGTACGCCAAAGATTGATGATTTTCATAGTTTTCTAAATGAGGAGGTAAACATGATTAAAGAGTTATCATTTTATTCTTTTAAATTGATTATGGCTGTCATACAAATTTAAATGGATTACAACACGAGTGTCAGGAAACGTTGGCGTTGGAGGAGGGTGAAGATGAACGCCATTATTGGATTAGTACTCAAGGCTCTAACCCCCTTGGTGTTAGATTCCCTACCCCATTTAATCTGAAGAAATCTTTAACGGGCGAGGGACCTTCACGTCGACGCTCCGAATCTCGAAAGAGCAAAAAGCAAGCTCCTGAGCGTGCGCCTGAGCCTGAGTCTGAGCACGAACCTGAAGAGCACGAGCGTGAGGATGCCAGACAGTCGAGGCGGGAAAAGGGAAAGCGCACTCGAGAGACTAGATTATCCTCTTCGAGTGGCAAAAGTGATCACCATCGGAGTAAGCGTGATCGTCACCAAGGTCTAGCGTCTAAGCTCAAAGAGGCCTTACTTCCCGATATATTTGTCACGATCAGACACGAGTTTGTCCATGCCATTAAGGATGCGTTGCTACTAGACTTGAAAGAGTACATTAAATCCCTTTGGTGTGGTTCGAACCAATCACATTCACAACGATCTAGACATAATGAGGGTCCACCGCCTATGCATGATCAGAAGGAATGCTCGCAGCCCGCTCGAAGTTCTGTGCATGTAGAAGGCAGTTACAACTCTCATCGAGAAAGAGACCCCCCTAGAAGGTCTCTACAGGTGGAGGGAAGTTGGAGGTCTCGACAGATTGAGGGTAGTCGAGGGTCTCGACATAGAGATGCACCTCAAAAGGAGGTTGAGCTTGAGGAAATAATCGGGTCTCCACACAGCCATGCCTATGTGCTGCAATTTTCCGAGCATCTAGGAATCCCACATCCAGACCATGCCTATGTGCCGGAATTTTCTAAGCATATAGGAATCCCGCATCTAGAACCTTACCATGCCTATGGGTCGCAATTTTCCGAGCATCTAGGAATCCCGCATCTAGAACCTGACCAGGTATTTCTGATATTTTTTATATATCTATTTCTTATCTTTCTCATTTGAGAATCCCGAAACTGATCACGATCGGAATCCCGATCCAAAATCACGATCTGGATCCCGATCCAAAATCACGATCGCGTTCCCGATCCAAAATCACTATCGGGTTTTCAACCCGATTCTGATCACTAACGAGATCCCGATCTAAAATCACGATCTGGATCCCGATCCAAAATCACGATCTGAATCCCGATCCAAAATCACGATCTAGATCCCAATCCAAAATTAAGATCGGGATCCCGATCCAAAATCACTATTGGGTTTTCAACGTGATTCCGATCACTAACGAGATCCTGATCTAAAATCACGATCTGGATCCCGATCTAAAATCACTATCAAGTTTTTATAATTACTGATGATGGGGATTTATTATCTTTCTTATTTGCTCATGGTGTATGTTTTGGCCCTGGAGTGGTTGTTGAAGAGGTACAGGCTAGTCCACTTGTAATGTCGTGCAGTTCGAAAAGGAAACAAGTCGAGGAGAGTTCCACACCTGTAAAATCCCGTTCGAAGGAAGCAACTCTCGCTGCTTACATTGACTTCATGAAGGCTCCTAAAAAAAATTCTAGGCTAGTGACCTTAAAGAGCGACTTCTCAATAACAAAACAGTTCTTCGAACGCATTGAGAAGATGAATCAAGATATGACTGCTTCGGTAATTTAATTTTGACTGCCTTTATGAGTTTTTTTTTTACTTATCAAGGCAATAAAATACAGGCTATTGATATGTTCTTGGATTATATGAGAACCTAATTGGAAGAAGGAAATTCCTTACTCCATGGTGTAACTGCGGAGAACACGCGCATTCTGGATACTGAATTCTTTATGCCTTCTAATTTGGTAATAATTAATATTTTTTATTCAATTATTATTATCACAATTAGTATAATCAACCATCACTCCTAATTTATATTATATTGATTAGGTTTCTATCGAAAAGGAATGGCGTACAAAAGTTGATCTCCCAGATTGTCCGAAGTGCCACGCAGGATAGGACACTGATTATTTCTGGTGGGAACCTCCATTTGGTCTGCTAGCGGCAGCGGTAGGAAAAGACCGAGATGGGGCTCAACCCTGGTGGAAAGCGAGAAATGTAAGAAATTAACTTTAAAATGGAGCATTAATCATTTTAGAATGTTCTTACTGATCGTCTACTTATTGTTCAATGTAGTTCATATTTGTTTGCAATATTAATAGACATTGGGTGACAGTACATGTTCATCCAACCAGCTGGCGTTTTGAGTTGTATGACTCAATGTTACATAGATTAAGCGTGGAAGATCAGCAGCTAAGACAAATTCAACTCAGACCGTTGCTAAAGTTGCCGCCACGGTTATTCCTCACAGGTAAGTATTGGGAGTGAAATATTTATAATGTTCGTGGACCCCCGCATGCTAATTTCAAATTAATGTTCGTCACCATGCATGATCAATTTAAGCAGAAGGACGAGAAAAGTTGTGGGCCCTATGCATGTATGTATGTTGATCGATTTATCACTAGGGAACCTTTTATTGAATGGGGCGATAAGACAGCAAATGTTAAGCAATATCGACGTCAGATAGCAATTAGGGCATTTGAAGGTTGTTATGAGAAAGCATAGTTTATTTTTGGACTTATGTTATGAAGAATGTCAAAACAGCAAACTTAATTTAATTTTGGATGAATGTTTTAATTTTTTAGGTTTATTATGTTGTTCTGATCTTTATGTATGTGAAAAATTGTTGATTCAAGCAAGCACGTCGCGATCAGAATATCGAAAATCCGGATGAAATATAAAACCCGATAAAGATAGTTCTCTATCCCGATTGAAATTGAATCCTGATGTTTTATTATAAAACCCGATATAGATAATTCACGATCCGTATCCCGATCGACAATTGAATCTCCATTATAAAAATAAAACCCGACAATGTAATTCACGATCCGGATCCCGATCGGATAATGAATCTCGATGATAGATATAAAACCCGATAAAGATAATTCACGATCCTTGATCTATAATTAAATTCCGATTATAAAAATGAATCCCGATCGCAAATTAAATCCCGGTGACACACAATTACAATTGTTAAAACATAATAATTTTAATTTAAATAAATAATTGCAATAGTCTTACAAAACAAGGGCTTCAATCATCAATCCTAACCATTGGAGTAACACGAACAATGAAAACATCTTCACTAAGTGTTATTCCGTGGTATTTTTCAAATCTGAGAACATCTCCGCGCTTAATTTATAGAAACTCAACAATATTAGTCCACCCTTCATTAAGTCGAATTAGGGTATTTGGCACCTCTTTTTTCTTTGATTCAATCAGCCGATGTTTGTAATCAACGTCCCATTCTTGGAATCTTTTCCAAGTTCTCATTTTAATCGTTCTCGACTCCACTCCAAATATCTCCCTAGCGTTCGTGGGCAAATACTACAAAGATAATCAATACAGTTAGGTAATCATCAAATACTCTATTACTAAATTAGAGTTGGTGAATTTACCACTCGCCTACGATATTCACTCGAGTGGCACTCTACGTCAACATAACGCCCATACACTGAAATTTGAAAAAAAAAAGTAAGCTTCTTGAAAAAATGTTTCGCACTACACAATCCATCAATTTGATATTTCATACCTCCAGGAAATCGGGGTCCTCTGTATGAAGTTGGATCATTTACTGATTCCATTGTTTTTTTAGCAAATTCCTGTAAAAATACAAGATGAAGAAGGAATTGAAGATAGATGAGCCAACTATACAAAAAGAGGGACTTATATAGACAAATAAATACACAAAAAAGCCCCAAAACCTAAAAACCTAATGTGAATCCTGATCTATTCACGATGGAATCTCAATCGTCTACCGATCACGTTGAAGATCATATTCGATACTTTTGTCCTTGGTAATCATCTGGGCCCCGGATACAGCTCTCCTTTTCTATTACCAATAAATTTGTACTTATTGAGTCAACATATCCTGCCAACAATATGCCCATTTACATCAACTTTTTATATTTTCGTACACATCCCATATGCATCTTACAGTATTTACTAGAAAACGACAACAAATTTTAAAAAAAAAAATTGAATCGATTTGACCTATGAACGAATATACAAGCATAAGTTTCATGCTTGTTTGAGTAATAGTAATGATATTTCCCAATAAAAAAGGGAGATGGGTTAATTATTCTAATTCAAATCTCATCTCTAACTTTGGGTTGGATCAACTTTTTGGACACATGGCACCCTCTGATTGGGTGCCACTAAATTCTTATATATATTAATTTAAATTTTAATAATTTATATAATTAAAAAAATCAATTTTTTATTTTTCTATAAATAGAATCAATATCAATATTGGTAAGTTTTTCTTATTGCAGTTTATGTAATTATGTTTTATTTTATTTTAACTCTTGTAATTTTTATTTTGTTGTCAAGTAAATGAGGCATAATTGTATGGTATTTTTTGATATGTTAATCTAAATGGCAATTAACACTCGATTGAAACGTCGGCAGTCACACAGCAAATATTAGAATTAACATTAAAAATTACACCATAGTGCACAGTTCAGAAAGACCAGAAAAACTTAAGAACATACACATTACATTCAAATCCATCGCTTCAATCAGTGTTGCTCTCGCTCACTTGAAACGGATTGAAGTCATCATCGGGAATGATGGGCGACTCGCCGGTCTCAAACAAGTTCGTCAAGGCCCGATAGTGTGGCTCGCCGTTGTCTCGATAGATGGCCGTCAACGGATTCATCTGCAAAGTCAATGAAAAATTATTGTGATATTTAACCTCTTTGTGATTAATTGGAGAGCATGTCATGATAGGTAGGAAACCTCTTCAAAAGGTGTCCATGTATCTTCCGGCGCATAGAACTTGGTGTTCTTGTTACTCCAATGAAACTCGGCCGGAGTGTAGTCCCACAAAAGTTTCAAAGTCTCATACCGCATCGCGAGCATGTCGACATGCGCCGTGTACCACTCGACACCATAGTCATTAGAGAACTCTTCGTTGATGATCGTACGAACGTTAGAAATGGCCTTGTTGTTGTCCTTGAACCCAACCACCCACACTCCGTCCTCCTTTTGCTGGAGTAGCTCGTTCACGACACGGGCTTCAAGCCTCTCCGTCCACTGTGAGTCATAGAAATATGCTTCTTGAGGTGGCGCCATTTGTTGGTGAATTTGAGAAGGGGATACGTGTGTTGAGAGCGAATTAGAGCTTTAATTTGAGCTTTAATGGAGTACCTGCCGACATAAGATTGCGCATATCGACTTCATAATTGCATATTAAATGGAATATATTCCCTACCTTTTAAAGACTTCATGTAATTATTATACATATATATATATACCATAATATTTTACAGTTTAGGGTAATGAGTAACCGGAAGGATATAATAGTAAAACACTATTAATCACTAATTAAGGATTAAATCCCTTTGACATCACGATCTATATCCCGATCGGTTCTAAAATGCAGACTTGTTCACGTTCGGGATATGGCTCCATTTAGTCTCCTAAATGCTATATTTACTTATAATTAATTAGTAATTATCAGACGTGGGACCTTGAAGATAGGCGTTTTGATTTTTTTTGTATTTTCGAGAAATTTAGATTACACGGGCGCGCAGATTCGGATGTGGGCCCCTTGGTCAGCCTTTTATATTTCCAATGCGATTCTCTTCTTCTTATCTTTGGACCATTTGCAAAAGACACAATATTTATTTTTTGAACTCTTTTTAAACACAAAAACACACGTGAATAATAATCAATCCATTTCTTAAAAAAATTTGTTTTTTAGGGTTTCCTACCATCCCAACGAAGGGGCTGATCATGAGCCAGGCGACGTTACTACAAGTATGGCGTCTACAAGTCTGCAACAACAACAACATAACGAAGAGGTTAGCTTCAATTTTATTATAAAAATTGCTTGATTTTCAAGAAGTATATCTAAGTATGGAACCTAATTTTCTTTTTCTTTTTTAATTTTTTTTTAAATTAATCGGGATCCCGTTATTGATACCGCTTGTTTCACGATCGTAATTCCGATCGGAAATCCGATCGGGCACACGAGCCGGATCCCGATCGTGTTTACCTTTTATTTTAGCAATTTTTTTAATATTTTTACACTCTAATATTCAATGTTTTATATGTAATTCTCAATTTCAAATATTTAACAATATTTAAATCGCACAAGAGTTGGATTTGATTTGATGATGAAGTCATTAGATTGATGTTGGACCTATTTGCACCATCCCTATACATATATTCTTCTACATAATACCTCCATATGTTGTTCAAGGGAAGATGTTCATTCTAGTTTGGATTTGTAAGTTTGTGTAGTCTTAAATTGGGCACTTGGATGGTTTTTAATATTTTTCTCAGTGTTAATGAGATGTGCAAGTTGAAAAGGTTACTAATTGAAGGTTGGAAATCAATATAATCCTAATTTGTGCAATATTTGTGATTTTTGAATCGGGATCCCATTGTCCAAACCGATGGTTTCACGATCGTAATTCCGATCGGTCACTTGATCGGGATCCCGATCGTATTCACCTTTTATCTTAATCTTTTTTATCTTTATATTTTTTACACTCTAATATTCAATATTTTATACGTAATTCTCAATTCCAAATGTTTAAATTTATTTAAATCGCACAAGAGTTGGATTTGATTTGATGATGAAGTCATTAGATTGATGTTGGACCTATTTGCACCATCCCTATACATATATTCTTCTACATAATACCTCCATATGTTGTTCAAGGGAGGATATTCACTCTAGTTTGGATTTGTAAGTTTGTGTAGTTTTAAATTGGGCACTTGGATGGTTTTTAATATTTTTCCCAGTGTTAATGAGATGTGCAAGTTGAAAAGGTTACTAATTGAAGGTTGAAAATCAATATAATCCTAATTTGTGCAATATTTGTGATTTTTAAATCGGGATCCCGTTATCCAAACTGATCGTTTCACGATCGTAATTCTGATCGGTCACTTGATCGGGATCCTGATCGTGTTCGCCTTTTATCTTAATCTTTTTTATCTTTATATTTTTTACACTCTAATATTCAATGTTTTATACGTAATTCTCAATTCCAAATGTTTAAATTTATTTAATTCGCACAAGAGTTGGATTTGGTTTGATGATTTAAATTTGTGATTTTTAATCTGGATCCCGATATGACAGCAATTGAAATCACGATGTGATTACCGATCGGAAATAACGATCGAAAAAAGCATACAATGTACATTATATTTTAAATCTATTTTGTAGCCATCATGGGAGTGGAAAAGGTTCGGAGTGCAGGGGACGGAGTCCAACATCAATCTTTACTACAAGCCTGGTATATGGATGACAATAAGAAAGACGTTACTCAGAATCGGGCAGGACCCGTTGCTCGATAGGTTCAAAGCCAGGTGCTTTGGATATTTTATGAGATGGAGAGAAAGTACCAACTGTTGCAAGGCATTGCACGCACTGATGGCTCGTGAGATCAGCATTCCTGGTAAACCGCAACATGAGGTATGGTTTCGTATTGGTGGGAATCATATTATGTTCTACTTTCTAGAATATGCCCTTGTCACCGGATTAGTGTAACAACCCGAATTTTCAGAAGATGATTAAGTAATTTCTAATTTTAATTAGAAAGTATTAAGAGAAATTTTGAGCATAATAAAGATGTTTCGGTTCTAAACCGCGTTTTTAGGAGTTATTTTTCGTTAAATCGTCTTTTCGAGAATTTCGATTCCAGCTCAGTCGCAGCCGATTTTGGTCACGTTTGAAAGGCGTTGACCCAAGGAGCATGCTGGTGCTTTCGGATTTTGAATCTGAAGTTGTTTGAGTTCCCGGTGATTTAAAGCGCATTTAAAGAAGTATGAATAGTGTTTTTCTGTAGGAGCACGATCGTTAGAAATTTGTGAAATCGCGTGTGTTGACCCGAGCCTTGATTTTTCAAGCCTATCATATAGGAAATTTCTCAAGGAATCCGTTGGCGTTCCCGGATTTTCATTCTGAGGTCAATTGAACGCTCGAGAATTTTATTTGTCCCTTATGTGGAATAGTAACTTTATTTTTGAAAAGAGAATCTTTTCTCATTTTCCTTCAAGATGACTCGTTCTTTATCCCGAGTTAAGTTGTTTTAATAGTACTCGAGCCAATGAACCTCCCGGTATTTTCAGATTTTATGAATGAGGTCATTTGGACTTCGCCATTGAATAAAGCGCCTATTAACCGAACCCGATATTTTTAAAGCAGTGTTGTTGCACTGAAGTAGCTTCTCGAGGAAGCCATATTTTTAGCTATAAATAGTAGACCTCCCCTTTCATTTTCCTCGCTCATTCACTTTTTCAATCCCATTTTTGTAGAGTAGTAGAGAAAGAGAGAGAGGGGGGAGCCTCTTCGTGAGGCACCGCCAGTGTTGAGAGAGAGAGCGGAGGAGGGAGCACGGCGGCGCAGGAGGGCGTGGGCGCGCAAGGGGACCCCCGCGGTGCAAGGGAGCCCCCGCGGCGCAGGGGGGCGCCGGCGCGCACCCCCCCCCCCCCCCACCACGGCGCCCGTGCTGTCGAGGCAGCTCCGACATATTTTCGTGCGGAGGCCATAACTTTCACCTCGGTTGGAACCACGAGTCCCACAAGTACTCAAATCGAAGCTCTTTTGAAGATCTACAACATAGAAATGGCCGATCATCCAGAATCTCGATCATTCGAGTCGGATTTTTCATCCCCTTTTGCGGTAATTTCGGATGTCTTAATCGTTTAAATTCTCATGTTTTAAGTTATAGTTAAGGGTCAAGGGTTTAGATGTCTTATTAGGAGCTCAAATAAGGTTTCAAGTCATTGATCAACTTTCATAAAGATGAGGTGAACCCCGAGGAGGCCCGAGGAAGAATTTTTGGCTCGTCGCTTCGTCTACGTGCCCGTTATCGAGGTGCTCGTCATTGAGGTGGGTGGTTCTGAAACAAGTATAAGGTTTGAGCTATTAAGCTCTAGAAGCATGATAGGACAAGATGAATATCCAATTAAAATATTTTATGCTCTATCTGTTTAGTCTCTGTACAAATGAAGGAAAGGAAATGAAGTTATATGCATAATATTGTCGAATTGTTATTTGAGTTTGATAAAGTAAAGAAAATTATTATAAGTTAAGTAAGCTCTCAAGTATGTTTAGATATGCTAAAATTGTTTGCATACAATTGGTGCTAGCCCAAGATCTAGAATTGCTTTTAGTTGCAATCTATGCTTATACCCATTCATTTTCTAGTATTTGGTTATTGGGTTTTGCTAAGCTTAATTAGCTAAGGATATGCTAGAATTGTTTATATATAATTTATGCTAGCATGAGATGTTTAGAATTGCTTTATTTGCAATCGATATTTACCCTTGTTCTTTTCCTCGTTTTGGAATGTTGGATTTTGCTAAAGATTAATTAGCTAAGTATTGCCTTTTAGGGTAAGT
Organism: Perilla frutescens; assembly: GCA_026008535.1. Classification (NCBI taxonomy): domain Eukaryota; kingdom Viridiplantae; phylum Streptophyta; class Magnoliopsida; order Lamiales; family Lamiaceae; genus Perilla; species Perilla frutescens. Next base: position 41,750,458 of record BRKX01000010.1, on the reverse strand, counting down.
TATAAATCTCTTATAGGCCGAGATCATGCTCAATTAAGAAATTAGCCTTAGACGATTGTTCTAGGCTTGGCATTGCTAGCTAAGTCAAGTAAGTAAGGAAGGTTAAGGTTAGGTTAGGTAAGGAATGTTAAGGTTAAGTAAGGAAGGAAGTTAAGAAAGGATATAGCTTCTGTTGTAAGCAGGTTATCGAGCTCAAAGAACAGTTTATTTGCATTATCATGCCGTGACCTTCGAGTCACCGAGTTGAACATTTGAAAGTAAATGGAGTCACTGCTGAGTAATTCCCTCGCATACTTAGAGGATACTTGAGGTAACCCCTCTCTCATCCTAAGGCATAAGGTAGTAGACAACAGGTTTGAGCCAGGAAAGGCGCCAGAAAAGGAAGTAAAAGGTTTTGCGGGTATGGAGAGGGCTTTTGCGTTTTGCTTTCCATATGCCGCCAGTTTATAATTGGATATTTCAAGGTTTATTAAAGAGTTTTCTCATAAAACCCCACTGAGTACATTAGTGTTCATCCCCTCTTTTCCAAATGTTTTCAGGTTGAGATGCTGAGGCCGGTGATGTGCTGCTGGTGGGGTTGTCTGAGTTGTCTGAGGTTTCAAGTTTGTTGCTCTATATGGTTATATGTTTTCTTCCGCTAAGTTTCTGCTAAGTACTCTGATATTAGTATCTAGTCTTGATTAATGTAACTTGATTCTTGAGAATAGCATGTCTTAATTGCTATGATTCGTGTTATCAATAAAGTCTTGAGAAGTTGAAGCATGATCCTTTGACATACCCATTTAGGCCTTTATTGATTCCAAGTTAATTGAATAGTCATACTTGTTGAGCATTCTGGTATCTATTCATCTTCAGTTGACTTGTGATTGAGACTTGCATGCTTGATATTATTGTTCACCTACGAAGAGGCTTTTTCTTTCAAGTATGATTATGTTCGTTCAAGTTAAGTTTGAGTTAGTTCTTGTTTTGTCCTATTAATGAGACAACAAGATATATTTGACTCCGACCTATTTATGGGTCTTAGTTGATGTGACCTATGATGAGGTCTTGTTTATTTAAAGAGTCGAATTCCTATCTGTTTGTCTTTAGATTCAGTTTAAATTTTGGTTGGCCTATGATTTGGCATTCTTTTGACTCGATTGAATCCTTTAACCCCTTCGACTTGTTTGAACCCTTTGACCCCGTTGATTCGTCAAAATCGATAGTTCTTCTAAGTCATAAAGTTAAGTTGCCTAAGTTCTTGAGTCGCTAACTTAGTTTAAATTCTAAAAAATACCCCCTCTGGATTTCTCATTTTTCGTGCTATTTTATGCACAACAACCCCGTCCCTATCCTCGGGACCGGGCTGTTACAATTAGAGTTTGGGCCTTCCACATATGATACAAATTTAGAGTACGACTTGTCCAATGTTGGTGTGTTTGGAAGATTCTGTGGAGGCAGACCAATTACTATAAAGGACTTGTTTGATATCTTCCAAAAAGGACATGTAAATGGTGCTGACGATAATGATTACTTAAAAGTGGCAAATATTTTAGCATTGTATTATTTCGGGTTAGGTTTGATGTATCGAGAAAGGTTGAGAGCTTTTCTTGGGTTTTGGTAGATGATTTGGATGCGTGGAACAACTTTCCGTGGGGTGGCTACACCTAGACATCATTGCTACACTACATTTCAATATTACCGAAGACAAGGAAGGGATGTGGGAAGAAGTATCATTTCTATAGTCTAGTGTGGGCTCTTCAGGTATATTATTGACTAATTTTTTATAAAATTCATTATTTTTTTAATGAATTTATGATTAAATTAACGTTTAAAAAAATATAATGTTGATTCCATACTCCTTTCCAGATTTGGGCATATGAGGCCATCCCAGAATTTGGGATACCTGTTGCTAGAAAGGACAAGCTGGATAGGTTGCCTCGACGTTTGAGATGGTTTTTTATGAGGGCAAGAGCAACCGATTTGCATGTATTGCTTAATCAAGAGGTATATGTATATATATATATTTTATTTTTACTAAATCTAAGTGTAATGGTGTATGATATCAATAGATAAAAATATGATCCAACTTATTCAATATTAAAAAATGTGCATATTGGGTATTATGAGACGTTGAGTGTAGAGGATGTTGAACATGAGCGTCCTTATTGGTGTAGCATTCATTGTGCTGAACCAATTGGGGCTTCATTCTATACCCCTTTCAATTCGGTTGCCCCACGTCATGATCCTGATCAGAGGCAGAGTAAACACAAGAGACCGCGTCAGACACGATGGGGCTCTTCAAGCAGTGGTGATTCTGATAGATGTCGTAGTTCTCTTATTGCATCAATTAAGGAGGCGTTGATGCCCGATATCATTCGTTACTTGAAGAATGATTTGATTACCGATGTGAAAGATGCAATCCTACCAGACTTGATGTAGTTTATTCAATCACTCAAGTGTGGTTCTAGACGATTAACCTCTCATCACAGCCCTCACCGCAGATCACCTATTCAACCATCATCCGGTAGACATGATGAGGGCAGTCATGTTAGTCATCACCCTGAGATGGCTAGGAGATCTTTGTATGTAGATGATGACACACCTCATCTGGTGAAGGATACTCCGAGAAGATCTCTACAGGTTGACAATCGGACGAAGACTCGATAGAGGGCCCGTGATTGGGGTTCTCTACAAGTTGAAGATTTTTTTAGGAAAGATGTAGCCTTATCCACTCGTGAAATAGGTGTGGATGAGGAGGTTGATAAATTTGATCTGCATGCGGAGCCAAACGCACCAGATTTCACCGAAAAACGGCCTCAGAGGATGAAGAAGACTTCGGCGCACTTGTCTTCGCCTTTTCTCAATCAAGCACCACCCACTCTTAGTTTGTGATTAAAAAACGCCTATATTGAGTTCCGAAAACTCGAACCAAGAGTAGGAGTTAATTTTCAAACTGGGATGCTACTCAAGATATCGTTTTTCCAAAGGATTGAAGATTATAACACTGACATACGACAAGAGGTAAGTTTTTTCCAATTTGTTCTAAATCCTGATAATATTCACGATCATATATTCAATCAGGATTCCAATCGAGAAATAAAACAGATTGATTCCGATCTCGATTAAAATCCAATGATATCTCGATCGTGATCGTAATCCCGATCACACTCCTGATCATGATCCACGGCGTGATCCCGATAGAGATCAATATAATGATCTCGATCAGAATCCCGATCGAAACCCGATCAATAACTTAATTAATATTAAAACCTGATGATATCTCGATCGTGATAGTAATCCAATCCCGCTCTCGATCGTGCTCGATGATGTGATCCCGATAGAGATCAATATAATGATCCTGATCAGGATCTTGATCAAAACCCGATCAATAACTTAATTAATATTTTATTTTTTCAGAAGATTGAAATCTATACGGCAGTGATGAATCGTAAATTGTTGACCGGCCAGCACATACTCTCGATGGTCACCGCAGACAATACACGATTAGTTAGCCCAAATTTCTTTGTTAGTTAATTATTATTATATTCTTAATAATACATTACTTTAATAATAACATAATCTATTATATTGATGTCTCTATGTTTATTTTGGTTGTATATCACAGATTGTCTTGGCGGAGGAATTGAATAACATTTTTAATCCATCTACCTTGAAATACAATGTTGGAGGTTGGGAACCTCCATCTGGATTAAAGTGGGAGATCACACGAGCCGGAGATGATGAATCAAGAGCTTGGTGGAATGCAACACAGGTAATATATGAATTATTAATTATTTAACATCTTTGTTAATTAAAAAAATAAACATAGTCAATTTTTTTTAACATTTTTTTTGTTTAAATTAGATCATCACCGTATGCCTCATCAATGCGCATTGGGTCACAGTGCGAATTAGTTTGAGTGAGTGGTGGATTGTGCTATATGACTCCTTGGCATACAATTTGGATGACTCGACTCGTGAATTTAGAAAGACCCAAATGATGTTACTGACTCGCTTGTTGGATCGGCTTCTTACTACTTGCGAGTATTAGGAGAAAAACATATTTGGTATGCAGTGTCATAAGGGTTTTGCTCGAAACCTTAAGCTTGATTTTGCAGATCCTTCGGAGCAGTTCCACCAGATGGATAGTAACAGTTGTGGCCCCTTTGCATGCATGTATATGGAGAGCATTATAAGTGGTATGCCTGCTATAAGTTGGGGAAACAATGAGGGTGGTGTCACGTGATATCGTACTTACATGGCTCATATGATATATGATATGTGTAACCTAAAAGTCATAGAGTTATGACTCTATCTCAAACTTAATTTCATTTTCATAGCATGGCAACTCTATTTTCTCTTTTTATTATTATTAATATTATTATGCAGACAATGACCTCTTTATGTTTTAAGTACAAACCTATTTGTACTTTATTATTATTCAAACAATGACTTGTTTACTTTTTCTTTTGAAAAGACATAGCTATAAAGCTTTTTAGATTTTCCAAGTGTCCTTGCCGGATTTCAATTTGGACTAGTGCAGTTTGGACTCATTAAGATCTCTTTAATTAATTTGAAAAAGTGAATTCTTCACCTACTAGTCACGAGATTCCTAGAACATGATCACGATGCAATGATAGAAAGAAATACTGATAATATTTTCAATTGTATTTAATGAACGTCTAGCACATAAAAAAATATATTTATCTAGCTTCATCTCATCGGGTAAGAACGTTTACTATGTCCGGGTTCACGACATATGCTACACTTCTTTGGACCGTGACGTCTACTACTAGATGCCTCTATCCCAGATGAACGCCGTCTTCCTATACTTGGATGACCAGCTTGCCGATTCACATGAATTGGTAACACTTTCATGTCTGCAATGTGTTGCGGTACCACCCACTGATCTCGATGAGGGAGAGGATTGATTGAACTTGCATATGTCTCTCGCCAATCATCCGTCTTGTAGTATGAATAGACGTAATCATGTATAGATTTACCATTTTTCCTATGAATGGAATAATCAAAAATCGATTAACATTGCAAGTTAGATTAATAATAAATTGAAGAAATAGATAAATACGTACGTAATGGCAATAGCTGCATGCGCACATGGCATCAAATCCAACTCAAACATCCGACATTGGCATGACCTCCGATGAAGATCAACGAGGAACATTATTTTCCCATTATTCACTTTGAATGTAGTGCTTGAGGTGGACACAACACTATATGAACGAGATTTCTCCACTTCAACTATAAGCTTACTTACAATCTCTTCAGTCAATACATTCTCATGGGCATTTGCACGTGCTCGCCTAGAGTCGAACCACTATTCAATAACATGCCTGATAGCCTCTATTAATGAACATATGGGAAGACGTCTAGAAAATAGTAATCTTGCATTGAAGCATTCAGTTGCATTTGATGTTAGGAAACTGTAGCGCCGAACAGAGCATTTTGAGCGAGCCTACCTCTCAGGTCCATCATTAAGCAGCTTACGGTAAGCTCTATCCGGGCTAATTTTCCTAATACTTTCCATTGATTTATTGTATACAGAACCTCGGTAAGCATATGATGCTCTGTGGAACATTTTTGTGACACCAACACCCCAATGCGTGAGCTTCCTCAACATATGGAAGTAGCAAAGGCCATGGGCTGTGCCTCGAAAAACTTCATTGATAGCATTAGATATACTGATGTGTTGATCTGAGACAATCAATGTTTCTAGATTGCATCCGAATGCATCCCTTACATGCCTGAGAAACCAAGTTCATGAACGATCATTTTCTATGGGGCCAACACCAATCACCAACGGGAAGCACTGCTCGTTACCATCTTTAGTCACTGCTACGAATAAGATGCCCTTGCTATTCCCCTTTATATGGGTACCATCCACAACAATCACCGGTCTAAGAAACATAGCATACGATGCAATACAAGCTCCGAGAGTAACAAATAAATATTGGAATTCTTCGTTAGGACCAAGCTCTAAATCAGTCACTATACCGGGATTGCTCTCCCGTAGCAAGTACAAATAGCTAGGAAGCATATTAAATAAATCTTTGTGTCCACCGTAAATCACCTCGATCGCAGCATTCCGTGCTCGCAGTGCAACACTATAACTTATTCTAACACCAAACTCTTGATGCATTTCTACCCTCATTTCTTTTGGTTTCATGATCGTTCCGAGAGTACGTATTTTTTTTTGCAAAATAAGCTGCAATCACCTTTGCATGGATGTTTCTCGGTGCGACACGACCTAGGTTGAGATGACACGCATGTTGGGCTATGAACTTATGGACAATCCAAAAATCACCTCTGCGGGTTTTACGCACCTCAAAAGGACAACAATCGTCATGTTTACATATGATGACCAAACGATCTGCATCAGAACGAGACACCTTGTATTCAGCACGATGCTCAATACTCTACAGTCCGACAGCAATCGACAAAGCATCTTTATCCCAGAACGTAGCTCCCAAAGATATTTTTCATCTCTTATCCTCTCCAAATCTGTAACTACAAGAAAATCAGATACATCAAGAGGAATCATTGGTATTAACCAATTATTCATATCTGCAGTCGGGATTGTATCTTCTTTAGATATTGGCATAGGATTGTTAGAGCGTAACATGGATAATAATTTGTTCACACCACCCTATCTATCTATCCATGAAACAAACTCTGCAAATGTGGAATGTGCAAAGGTATCATGACCCAAACCGCTATTGTTTTCTCTTCTTCTTCTTCTTCTTCGTCCTTGTACTCATCATCCTCATCAGCATCGTTCTCTGCATAATCTTCGTCTTCATCTTCATCTCCATCACCATCACCATCTCCATCCCCATCTCCATTTTTGTCTTCGGCATATCCACCTCCATCTCCATCTCTATCTCTATTTTCGTCTTTACCATATCCATTAGTACCATTTTCATCCTCAGCATCTCCATCTCTATTTTCGTCTTTAGCATCGGCTTCATCATTACCTTGACCCTCATCCCTGTAAAGATATGAGCTTGTTGGATCATTATTTAAGCCATCAGTGGGTAGACTTCCACTACCACAAGAATACGGATCTCTAAACCAGTCCTATGACACGAACTGCTCAATATCTACGAATGAAGCATTAAACATCGATTGTTGTGTCTTAGGAGGGACGGCAGAGAAAGTACCGGAGTAATCATGATGGTGCATATGGTTCTTGCTGGCTAATTCTCCCGGCAGCATTCTGTGTGGTGTGAATGTAATACCCCAAAATATTTTAGAAGGTTTTATTTGACTTATGTTACCCTCTGGTAAGTTAGAAAATAAGTTGAGTCCTTAAAGGACTCAAATAAAGAAAAATCGCAGCCAGGAAAATCTGTTAAATTTAATTTGATCAAAAAATTGCTTTAAAAATATGTTCTGATATTTTTCTCGGGTTGATAGAAAATGTTCCAAGCATAGTACCAAACTTTGAATTTTCCAAATCCGAGTTCAAATGAACTCTTGGCACAATTTTTAGCTGAATGGTAATAGATTTGGATAACTAAGGTACATCCGTCATTATCCAATTTCTTTTTCAAAATATTATCCTATTCGTAATTATCCTATTATTTTTCCATCATTATCATATTCCATCATTATCCTCTTTCTTTTATTCGTTATTATCCTATTTATTTTTTCTCTATAAATAGGAGGTTAAGGTTTCATTTTTCATTCATTTTCAAATCAAAACGCCGAGCAGCTTCTAGAGAAGGTACATCTCTAGTTTCCTATTTCAATTCTGAAATAGTCATTTTGAAGGTATCAACGCGTAGATCACGAATACGTGATTGAAATTATGACACGACGGACGATCACGATGGAAAATCGTCGTGACCGCCGCCAAAAGTCGCCACCACCCCTCAAATCGGTGACTATTTCGGATCGCCGGATCAAAAAGTGCCTTTAGGATTTTATGTTCTATGTATATTTATATACATTTTTCATGTTGTCACTTTTTAATTTCGAATATATTTTAGGTATCCGAATATTAAATTGTAGTATTTTTCAAATCTATCCTTCGTGGATAGCCCTATCGTATTTTTAAGCTCAAAAGTTGTTCCGTGTCAAAATATAGTATTTTTATTTAAAGTTTCATATTTTTCCAATAGGTGGATCTTGCGGTATGAATTTATTTGTACCGAATTAATTTTAGAATACGGGTTTGACCACCACGTATGTTAAAACTTTCAAAATGGTTTTTCTTTATAAAAATGTCCGGAGTAAAGTTCCCTTAAGAGTCAAAATATTTTGATGACCCGGATGCTGCGTATTAAGATAGTAGATATTATAGTATTTACTTCATAGCTAAGAAAGGTTAGATTTTTACCTAATGATAGTCTTTTATCGAAATTAAGTTGCCGAATAATCTTGTAGGCGCAGAAGAAGGAGACTTCTAGTTGAGACCAGAACCAGAATCTAGATCTAGCTATCCAGATCAGATTTTCAGGTGGGTTTGTATTATATAAAAATATGTTTCGGGTTATTAAGCCCTGATATTTATAAAATGAATATGATTGAATATCCAACTAATGACTGTATTTGATGTGCTCTCCTGACTCATGTAAGTCTTACTACTATTTTTGGTGACGAAACTATAATGGTTCACGATATCGAGCCCCAAGCAAACAGGGCAGTGTCCAACCTTAAGCAGCCAGGTTGTGTACATGAACTGACTCACCATAAGCGTTCTAGGGTAGAGTGGCGCGTAATGATGGAACTAAAATGATTTAGTATACATGGAATTCACAAATTTTCTGATTTAAAAACTTTCCATGATATGCTTAAAATATGATTGGATATTCTGTTTTATAAAATGATTGTGAAGGTTTTTCTCAAAAGTACCCATTGAGTGCATTAGTACTCACGCCCAAAAATCTTTTCAAATATTTTCAGGATGAGCTACGGGATGGCGGACGACTGTGCTAAGGTTGAAGGGCTATTGTTTGATGTATATGTTTCCTTTTCCGCTATGGAGTCTAATTGAGAACATGCTTCCTTTTGAGTCTAAATAAATGCACTACGTTCTTTTCCGCTTACTCTGATTACTGTTATGGAGTGTTCGGTTCTCCAAATCCCATTTTCTTTACTGTTATGGAGTGGTCGGTTCTCCGAATCTCATTTTCTTTATTGTTACGGAGTGTTCGGTTCTCCGAATCCCGTTTACTTTCTATTCCTGACAGGCAAAAGCCTGGCATTTATTTACTTTCCTTATTCAGACAGGCGCAAGCCTGGCTTTACATTGCTTTCCATGTCAAGGCAAAAGTCTGGCTCTTTATTGCTTTCACGACAGGTGAGAGCCTGGCATCTCTTTACTTCATGTATTTGGACAGACATCAGTCTGGCCTTTTTAATGCCTAACCTGTTAACAGTTAACCTTTGAACTGTTATTATTTATATTGAAGTTTGCCTTAATTATCCTTTATTGGGTTCATCCTAAGAGTCATGATATCTGGTTTGAGTCATTTCATACGCTTTAAAAGCGTGGATTGATCAATTTATAGAGGTTATGCTGCCCAAATTTTTGGGGCACTAACCCTATTTCTCTGATTGCTTCTATTCAACAACCCCTCCCCCTTTCCCCAAGTAGCGCACCGGTCCCCTGTCCTTCTCCCGGGACCGGGACGTTACAGTGAACAATGTATACCGTTGGCTCCCCTTCTCGAACACACAACCCATGAAGATCTTGATCAGTACTTAAGAGAGACTTGAACATTCTACTAGTGCGAGTACGCGATAAATAATATAAGAGGTAGTTTACACCCAAAGAATTTGCGGACATGATGTAATTGATTCTCTAGATTAACGATGCCAACGACATTGATTGAGCTGGAATATATGCAAGATGTTCATCACCATCTACATATTCTGAATTAATCCATTGCCCACCATATCTTATAATTATATTTTGTCAAGCCATCTGCACTTAAAAATAAAAATAAACTATTAACAAAAGTGATGAAAATATCTTAACTCAAATAACATAGATACTGAAAATTAGAATCATGATCAGGCTCCCGATCAACATCACAATCGGATCACGATCACATTCCTGATAAGGAAGTTGGTCTTATCCCGATCATTTCACGATCTAACACGATGGAACCAAATAGAACCCCGATAAAAAATTAAATTTTCTAAAATCAAACAAACATATCTCTTTATCGTGAAAATGTTGCAGTCTAGCGTGCACAAAACAATCCTCTTCTATAAAACAATCCAACTCCTATAGATGTATGTTGGAAAACAACAGTGTTGTCATTCTCTCTCTCTCTTCTTTGTGACACTGTTTATAAATACAATACAAGAAGACCAGACTCTATTTATAAATACAATACAAGAAGACCACTTTCATGTGAATTGAGAGGTCTTGCATCCCACCTACCTCCACCTACCAGTAATATATTCTACATGTGAACTTAAAGAAAAATAGATAAAAATGTCATTCAACAGTACTATTCATGAGTAATGTCGCACGCAGAAAAAACCCCTAATACACAGTCTGAATCCCGATAGAATATATCCAATGAATCACGATTGTTCATGATTGTATCCCAATCGTAAATCCTGAATTTACACCGATCGTGATATATCAATTTTTCTTAATTTCATACAGTTGTTCAACGACTCACAATTATTTAGTGATTTAAAATTTCGGCTCAAATATGAACACAATAAAATAAATTAAATTAAATAATTTAAGAGCATTTAATAAATTATAATTGACTCCATAACATTACGAACATAATATAATAATTTCAGAAATTTCATACTTAAATAAATAATTAAACATCTAAAAACTTGGAAAATAAAATAGAACAAACCATAATTAAAAACCTAATTAAACCCTAACTACTCTACTCATCATCTTCATCAGAATCAACCGATGGTGGCCCGGTATCTTCCTCACCCACATCATTGTCCAAGACTTCTTGTTCGCCTATATCAAAGAGTCTTTTCAGAAATTCTTATTCATCCTCCGCTTGATTCATGTAAACCAATACTTCGTTGCGGCGCTAAAGAATATAAAAAAAATTAGTTTGGGAACAATGCTCATAATAAAAAAAAAATGCCGAATAACCTGTGCAATTTCAGTCTACTGGGCAACATCAGCATCGATGAGTCTGGTATACAAATCAAGACGCTCTTCCCCTACATACTTGATTAACCAAGAGAACATCTGGTACCTATGACGCCAATGATCAACGCGGCTGACAAACTCTGACAACAGTATATTTACTCCAAAACAGTTACGGATCATCACTTTAATATGAGGAAGACAATTGAGGTTCCGTTGGTCATCACCGGGAACCCATCTTTTCCCAACGCAGTAATAGTAGAGCAATTGATCGATACACGCACGGTCGATTTCTCGAGTCCAAGATGCCGTGTAGAAAGTCAAATCTTGTGAGATAGGCGCTGGTAAAGCCATTATTTTTTCTTTGAATGAACGTATATTTTTTTTGCTATAGAGGGCTCTCTGAAGATCTCTTTTTTCCGATATTTATAGACTCAAATGCAAACCCTAATGCACACAGTACGAATCCCGATACCAATTTATATCACGATCCAATCCCGATATCTAATAATATTTGGGATAATAATCGACTCTCGATGTCAATCCCGATTGGTGCGAACATTACCGTGAAAGTAAATATCCCGATTGTGTCACGATCAATTCACGATCAATCCCGATCAATCCCGATTATACTAGATTGATCGGGATAACGATTGGTTAATGATCGGATGTGAAAAAATTAGAACAAGATTGTAATTATTAAACCTGGAAACCCGATATATAAAACACGATTGGTTAATAATCGGATCGTGATTTTAGAGAATCACGATCGACTTTAATGCATGTGTACAGGGTTGTTGTGATATTACTTTTGAAATTAAATGCTTCTAACTCCCTTGAAAACCTGCAAAAAGCCTTCCACACTTCTTACACATATGGGATCCATGTTCTTTCACATTGGAAAATGAAAAAGCGGGGCTATAAGAGTAAAATTGGGTATTTATTGAATGCTTTTCTTATAGCGGGTAAAAGAGGTTTTTTGGTAATAAGAATGGGTACTTTTATGTGTTTTGCGATTAATTTTTTTGAATTAAATATAAATTTTAATTGGATGTAATAAACTCTAGTTGGGATGATATAAACACATAAACCAAGTAGCAAGACTTATATTTTTCAGTCTAGGGATGATAAAATATACTCTCTCCGTCCTATTTTGATAGGCTGATTGGGAGTTTTCACGGGATTAAGAAAAGGATTGAGAAAAATAATTAATCAAGGAACTTCCTAATATACTCTTATTTATTTCTTTGACATTGAATTGATGTCTAATGTGAACATATTAAATATGAGTATATATTAGTAAATTAGTTAAATCTATACCTATATAAAAAGTGTGGATGTTTCTTACAAAATATGATTTGCCTATTATGTCCACAATTTGCACTTAATTTAAGGGTAAAAAAGTAATATAATATATTATATTTTTTTGTAAATATATTATATTTATTTCAATAGTTTTGTTATAATTGAACTCTACTATATAAAATTATCCCTGATATAAAATATTAAAAATAATTAGTTGTAAATATAGTATATTATATTTATTTAATTTCTTACAAAATATGATTTGTCTATTATATCCATAATATGCACTTAATTTAAGGGTAAAATAGTAATATACTATAATATATAATGAATTATTCAATATAATATATTATATTTATTTCAATAGTATATTGTACTCTTTCAATTCTTTATATATCCACATCATATTAATTTTTCACCAATTATTTCCCTATCATATCAACCACAATAAACAAGAAAGAAAATAAAAAGTATAATCACACAACAATATAATATATTAGATAATTAATTCAATAGAATTGTAGTATTATAATTTTTCATTCACACACATAATTAATTATCCATCAATTACATCGTCTACATAAATTACATCCGAATGAAGAGATTGAAAAATAAAAGCTTGAATTTATATAAAGATTATAAACTAAGTCGATAATACTTGAGAAGTTATCTATCAAAAATCAAGAATTTCTTTTCCATCAATCATTCTATATTTAATTATTCACCTGTAGTATATTATATTTATTTCAATAGTATTGTACAATTACAATTCTTCATCCATATCAATTAATTCCCCACCAATTATTTCTGCATCATATTAGTCATATCAAACAAGAAAAAAAAAACATAATATTTATTAATTAATTCTCCACATATAATACATTATATTTTATAATTTAAATATTATTTCAATAGAATTGTACTATTGTATAGTTTATATATATTACATCCTAATGAAGAGATTGAAAAATAAAAACTTAAATTTATGGAAAGACTATAAACTAACCTCATTGTTCTTAAGAAGTTATCAGTCAATATTCAAGAATTACATCTTCATCAATCATTAATGTGGGGAAAAAAGATAAGGGGATCAATTAGAATGACATTTAATTAGTGATTTGATTCATTTAATATAAGCTATTTAAGTAGTTTTTAATAGAAACATGTAATTTTAGATGTTGCAACTATAGTGCGCGCGCGTATGTGTGTTCTGAATCATGTTTATATGATATGAAAGAAAATTGAAAAAAAAAGTTTCATAATATATACAACCAAAATGCTAAATTTTAATTTATTCCTTGAAATTTATGTGTTAATTCTCATTCATATGATTAAAATTAGTTTCAATTAAATTTATTGAAACTAAATTTTCACTTCTTTATTTATTATCGGTCTTGGATAATGTTGACTGCACTAACAAGATATGTAGATGATATATGTTGAACTATTAGAAAATATATCTATTAATGTGAAGAACACATAAAAAAAGTCAATGATGAAGATAAATATAAGAATTGATTAATGTAGAAAAATTTGGGATCTCTATTTTGAAAGTTGCTAGACAAAGTTTTAAAAATATGGTTAATTGTAAAAAAAACACCAACTTTAAACGAATTTAAAATTTATACATTGCTTTTAAAATATTACAATAATAAATGATTGATTGGGAAAATAAATTTTAAATTTTGGTTCAAATGTTATGTTTTTCTAGCTTATTAATTTATATTTGAGAAATTTAGAATATTGGTTGGTTTGATAATTATATATAATATATTTTATATTAGATTATTTAGTTAATTAAGAATAGTTAATTAAATATTTGGGGGGAATGAATATTGCACAATTTTTTGGAATATGGATTATGTTGACTACCCATAATCATGTGACTGAGAATGAACATAGTCCAATTACTGATAAAAGAGTCGAAATAGAAGAATTGAATATTTTCCACTTAGATTGAACTACTAATTATTTAACATAAATTCCCAAACTATTTAGCTAAACATAATATAGAACAACAATATAATACGTAGTTATATGTACAAGTGTTATACATTATGATTTTTTTATAGAATGATATATATATATATATATATATATATTATGTATTGTGATTGAATGAGATGATTAAACTCCTCGGATGGAAGGAATGATATATATTGTACTACTAATTAAATTAGTTAGTCATTGAATCAACAATTACAACTGTCAATCAAATTATATTTTTCTTAAAAAAATTGTAAACAATGTATAACATTTTGAAAATTATATTGAACATGAAACCTTGAACACAATATATCACAAAAAACTATTAACCAAACTTTTATCATTTCTTTATCATTGAGCAACACATATTGCTATAATAAAGTTTTTCATATATATATATATATATATATATATATATATATCTTTAAACACATGATATTTATACATTCAAAATCATTTTAATTGAGTTAAGTTATTTTTAGTATTATTTGTTCAATGTAGTCATTTATATTTCAATAAAAAATATAGTATTAAATGTATGTTTGGATAAAATACACACAAAAAAATTTAATATTTTGCGACGTGTGATAATTAAAATAGTTCAATTGATTCAGTGTATCGTGATATCATACGTAAATTAATTAATAACATAGAGAGGTTAAAAATATAATTTACTTTTGAGGTAAACTATATTAATTGATGTGCGATAAGGTGTTTTATCATTATAGTAAAAAGTCATATAATTAATAGTATTTTGAACTCATTAACTATTTAAATTATTTTAGTAAGTTTAATTAACTTTATATTGAAGCTTTCTGAAATATATGATGCAAGATTTTGTGAATTTATATTAATTAAAATTTTGTATTTTTATTAGACAGTATTTTCAAAATAAAAATGGTTGAATAGAAGATTTGAATTATATTAATACATATATACGTCAACAATCAAATGTTGAGAATTATTGCAAAAAAAAGATGTTGAGAAAGGATACATGCATCCATCTCTCCCTATGTGTGTGTGTATTAAAACAACAAAAATATAAATAAATTAAAAGACTATAAATACCGAGTTCGTGTTAGAATAGTTACAATTTAATTATACTTTATGTCTCTTATGTTTATATCATTTTTCTGATTATTGATTAATTTAGAATTTTTAGATATTATTATATTTATAAAATGATATACATATATATATATATATTTAAATGTATTTTTTTAATTGACTACTTAAATTTAGTACAGTAAAATTATTCAAACTTTAATAATTAATTTAAACAAATTAGTTGAATTGCGTGCAATGCACGCATTCTCTGCTAGTTATTTAAAAGCCCAGGCCTAGCTAGGACAATCAAAATCCCTCTTTACCACATCAGAATATCTCATCCGAACAACTCATGATGTTTGCAGTTTCCGCAGGACCACATCAATCCATATGATCAAGAAGATAACCACAAGTCCCCTTGGGGATGGCCTAGTGGTGGATTGGTGATATCTTGAGGCCAAAGGTCTCAAGTTCGAATCTCACCAACACCACTAGGTGTGAGCTTGTTACACCTGGCTTGCCAAGTGTGGTTTACCTCCCCTGTGTGGTTTGCAGGTTATTACACAGGGGCGAGGTTTACCCAGTGCGCACCACGGTAGCGGCTGCGGGTTACCCTCGACATCCAAAAAAAAGAAGATAACCACAAATTTCAATAATTACCACTATCATCTCTATACAGATGTAACTATATCAACACTATCTGGCCTAAAATGCAGAAATCTTCACCAGGCCATGAATATTATGGTTAACGCTCTTGCTCAAATCTTGCAAAGATGAAACTATGAATAGACAATTAATTCTAGTATATTTAAAAACATGCCTGTGTATTTGAACATACCAAAAAGAAAAACAAATCTATCAAAATGAGATGGAGGGAGTATATTATAAGTGATACTTTTTTTTATGGATTGAGTCTAGTTGACCCATGGCCTGCCCATCTGAAGGTCATACTGAAGTCTAACATAGTGTTTGCCATTCTAAAATGAGCAACATACACATGTTTTCTAAAGTTGATTATATAATATAAAAATAGAATTAAAAATCGATTATAGTTTGATTTGTTGCCTTTGTAGAGTTGAGAGTCACAATTATAATAACACCAAAACTAACATAGAAAATTTTCTGATTCGCCTAGTTAGTTGATGGTCATGCTAGATTAATCAAGATTTTGGATTTGAAATTTGTATTCATAAAAACTCACATAAGATCATTCATGTTGTGAAGTTGAGTTGATGAGAAGAGAGACCCGAACCAATTGAGCAACGATTAAGGTGATGTAGAGCAAAATTGAGTTGATGAATAGTTGAATTTATTATGCTAGTACTAGTAGACTAGTAGACTAGTAGTGTAGTATGGCAAAGCAAAGCAATCCCTTGTTTACTTCCAATTCCATACAAGGAGATGGATGGATAGATAGGTAGATTTACACCAAAATGTGGATTTTACATTTGTTACCAAACCATTCACTCGATTTCTGAAACAAGACTTTGAGACAAAAAAAAAAAAGAAGGAAATTGGAGCAAACAATTTATAAAGAAGACTGACACTGATTCATGGACAGCAGCTATTATTATCTGGTGGTCTTGTGGGAGCTGATTTGGAGCTTTGCCGTTGCTTCTTCGTTCCATGAGAGATCCACAGTAGGAAGCTGGTATTCGTCTGGCTTTAGGGCCAATGCAAAATCTGGCAACGTTGGTGCTGTCTCCATTATTCTACAACAAAAGTAATGTCATTTCTCAGTAAAAACATCATCTAAAAACTAGTGTGCAATGAGCTCGAAAGTGACCCAGATCGACTTACTTCTCATAGGTGTATAGGTCCTTGTTGATTCGCACTTTGCTAGACGTATCCTTAGGGATCTTTTCGGACAGAAACTTCATGGTCCCCCAAAGAGGAGGATTTCTGCACACAGAACCAACCAAGATTAATGTTGAGTAACCATCATTTAGCCAAGGAAAATGTAAGTACTGGACAAAAGCTCACCTAGATAGGGGAACGGATGCATGAAACGCTTCACATGCCTTCTTGCTCTCTTTCAGGTACTCGTCTGCTGCTTGCAAAGCGGCTACAGCCATTCCATGAGACTTCTCAGTATTCCCCTCGTCAAGAATTAGACCGTGGTAGTAGTATGCTGCAGCCTGAAAGAAAGAATACGAAAATCTTACATCAATGCACAATGCACTGATCATGTCCTAACACTAGCTTAAAAGGATGCCAACAGCACACCTTAGCTTCAATGTATTTCCACTTCACAAATAGCCTATGCTTTTCTCCCCACCCGTTTGCTAGTGGAAGGTTCATTATGTTATCTTGGGCCTACAGTGTGTTGAGAGACATCAGTTGATACACTAAAGTCTCAATTCAATGTCACAGGCCATCAATCCCATCATTAATAAATAAATCATGACTTCAAAGCCGAAAACATGCAATGAAAGATTACGACCAGACTATTGATAAGAGGATAACAAAGATTTTCTGATAGGAGTTGAAATATCCAAGAGCTGACATGCATCAAAACTTTTGTCAGAGAATGCTAGTCTGATGGCTCGACTGGAGTGGTCTTTAAAAGCCATGAGTATATAACTGAGCTAGACATGAAGCCAAATTTACATCCAATGACAAGGAGAATCTGGTTGCCAAAATAGACAATCTGAGGAGATGGGAATATATAAGTAATAACTTTTATGGCTTCATTTGCCTAATAACTCAGCTTTTGCACTAGTTCCTTGATGTTCAAACCAACTTTAGCTTCAGGAAAATATTCTAGAACATTAACTATTTGAAGTTAGCTTAATGAACAGTATGCTAATGTGGAAAATTAGATGAATAAAGAAGCCAGGCATGCACTAATCCAAAAAAATTGATAATGCCCTCATAAAGGAAGGTGAATATGATTACATGCTAATGAAACAAAAAATTGAGTTGGTATATCATTTGTGACAAGATGAGACATGGATAATAGAGAAATGGATATACTATAAGAATGAAATATAATATGAACCAGACAACTCAAATAGCTGACTCCATTTGACCAGGTTGTCACTACCCAATTATCTATGAAAAGGACAGATATTAACAATACCTGCTGCCAGTATTTTACCATCTCACACGCAAGTCTTCTTTTTACAGCTAGTGTTGCCTTAGTGCTGTCAATAGCAAGTCCGAGTTGAATATCAACACCCTAATCAACAGAGAAATGTCGTACTTAAAAATGATATCCAGACAAAAATTTAAAAAGCATCAGAAATTAAAACTGTTTTAGCAAGGGGTAACAAGCAGCAATGTCCTTTAGCTAGAATTAGACAGGCAGATCCCAAAAATTATAGAACCACGTACTCCAAATACCATATCTCCAAGTAATACTCTAAGTAAGCCTTATATATCAGGCAAACAATATCGACCATAACTACTGTAGGATGATATTCCACTGATAGCAGCCTCATTTCAACTCCAAATTCTTGTACCATCCAAAACTCTGAGCTAAGTGACTTTTAAATTTAGTCAAAATGTCAACAGGTAAGTTAATTGGTTTTTAAACCTGCAAAAAAATCAGGTTTATATTCGGGAATTATGCACTATTATGGCTAGATGACAGGGAAATACATAAAATGATAGTTATTCATTACTTTAATAAGGAAAAATGGTACTGAAGTGTCAATTTAAGATTGTGGTTAAAGGACTTAGTTGTAAGAACTAGCTAGTGGGACATTGACT
The DNA here is from genome assembly GCA_026008535.1 of Perilla frutescens. Classification (NCBI taxonomy): domain Eukaryota; kingdom Viridiplantae; phylum Streptophyta; class Magnoliopsida; order Lamiales; family Lamiaceae; genus Perilla; species Perilla frutescens. The sequence goes on along the minus strand of BRKX01000010.1, from coordinate 41,731,318 downwards.
GTCGGAAGTGGCAACTTAGTCTGCACATGCAACTAATGGAGAAGACATCCACCATTACGAAAGAAACCTTGGGTACCATTTAATCCAATTCTGGAGTGAAGAGGTAATGAGCTTTGGCATAAGAGAGTATTCAGCCTTCTTACCAATTGCTAGAAGATTTTCTCCTCCAACTAGGTAACCTCATGCATAATGATTGCTATGTAGGTTCCAATAGTAAGTATGAGACACCATGCTCTTCCATGACTCATAACTTCATTGTTGAGGGTCAGTTAGGAAAATGTCCACTAGTATTGATACCCATTGAGTTTTGGGTTAACAGACACCTATTAAGAGAAGTTTTGATCATCTAAATTTCCATTTTCACAAAGTCAATATTACACCATTGTTCGACTCTAATAGCTTCATAAACTGATCATAGATCTTCTCACTAACCATATAAGCAACACAACCTGATATGAGCCTCAATGACAGATACAGAAATCACAGCTCAATATGCTAGATTTATCAAAGAATCAGCCACATGGCAGAGAATAAAGTAGCTACAAAATAAACCAATACCTGCCCAAGTGCTTGGAGGCAAAGTGCTCGTAGAACTCCTTCAGCAAGGTCCACTGGAAGATTTCTCCTTGAGTACATAATGGCAAAGAATGAGTGAATTGATAGGTTTTGACTACAAGCCTAATTAATAATCAAAAGCACATACAAAAATACCTGAGTTCGTTGGGCAACTGTGGGAGAACATGCCGGACAGCACAGTCAAGGTAACCAGCAGCTTTTAAGAAAACATCAACAGAAGATCGACGGCTCTCTGTTGAAAAAGGGACCATAGTGCAGGAGAGTGAGAAAACTCAAAGTTCAAAAAGATGACTGAAAAAACTGAGAAATTTTTCATTTTCTTGTTTGATAACATGTTTATCTTTCTTATGATGTTATTTTTCATCCATGGAGAAAATATGACAAGGAATTCATTTTTTATCTCCAGGAAACCAAATGAAGTCTAAACAAGGAAAATAAATGTGTGGCTTACTAAATGCAGGCTGCCATTCTATTTCTTACTAAAGACAAGTAGACAACATATGCATGATCACACAACAATGATGCACTTATTGTATCTCATAATAGTTTTTTTTTTCTTTTGCCCAAGCACATATTTATTATTTATTGGATACAAGTGCCTTATCAGTACGAGTAAGACATAGTATGATCATAATATAAGTCAGTATTTAAGTCATAGAATGGTAGTGAGCAACTCATCAGATCTTCATTGATATGTGAGTCCAAATGGTTTTCACATTCCTTCACCTACGATGGAATGATGCAACACCATCCATTTCTTGATATGCTTAAGAGTCCAAAACTTACCTGATGCTATTTACACAACTTTCATGGAGGATCACAGCATTCCAGAAAAATTAAAGACATAAGCTTTCACATAAAACCCAAAACACCTACCTTCTGATACCTTGGGCTGATAACCATCAACTGACGTTCTCGGAAGGAGCAACAAATTAGCTTGGGATAATGATAGTGTTGCCATCAAGTGCAAAACAGATAATACTTCATACCAAGCACTATACATTTCTGTTTCCTGGAAACACATATAAGGATAATGAGATGAACAGTTCAAGGGAACAAGTAGAGAATGGTGTACTTGAGAAATTGAAGTGTTAATTTGACCTCTGCTTCATCTTCTTGGTTGATCCAAACAAACTGTACTTTGTGTTGCAGAGGACTCCCTGCACCAATGAAAATGAGTCACACTCACGGTAGAATTGGCAAAACCAAGTTTGACAAGTGGATGGCAAAGCACATGCTTACCATCTTTAACCAACCCCAGAAGCACTGGCAAATAATCTTCTAGAGCCTGAAGGAGATCACCCAGCGTCGAACCACCTGCGGGAAACAGCTGATTAAACATCAATATGATACAGTATGCAAAACCACAAAACATTCCGGCATCTACGATGCTAACCATGTTGGGTAGCAGTTTTCCTTCTGGTTCTTGTAATTGTAGGAGCTTCTTGCCCAGCCATAACAACTATTCTGGTTCTAAGAGCAGACAGGCGTTCCACTAAGCTTTTAGATAGGTGGTCACCCAGCGACTCCGAAAAATTGACAGGCTTAGGGATTCGTAAACCTGGAACAAATACAGAGACATCCCCAATGTTTGCTGGCCTCCTCCTGTTTCCACCAGTGTCCTTTTGAGTCGATACAAAACATCCCATTTCCTAAGATTTTATTGATCTGCCAGCAAAAACCAATCCAGTCCTATCAGAACACAGGATATTGACCAGAAGAAACATTAGGATACTTTCAAGACAAGAATTTTGAGAATTTGCACAAATTAACGTCTAGATATAAATCCGTGCATCATGGCACCAAGGAGGTTAGAGGGCACAAAGAAAACATCACAAGCAAATATGATGAATTTGGCATCTCAATAAATGAGGACAATCGAGAAAGCAGTTGGCAACTCACGGGCACGAGCCACATAATGTCAAAGTGTATAGCTAAGAGATGTAAATGTCCTTACCGGTGTCCCAATAATTTAGAAGATATGTATCTTGGTCAATCCCTCTAGTATTTTCTGCATCGACAAATTTGGAAAAATAAATAAATAAAAATTGAACTAGTGAAGGCACTTGTAAAGAAAGCAAGAAAAGAAAAAATGACAGCATCAATGTCACAAGAACCCCATGAAAAATTGCCAACTCTCTCGTGGGAAGTGCTAACTTTTTCAATGTAACCAGCCTTAAAAGCTTTTATCGTCGATTTAGGTCGTTATTTAGATTTAAGCAAAAAACGCTTCCCACTTTCCAGTATTTTACTCACGAGAGAAGCATTCAGATAGCATTTTGAGTAAAGCATAACCATAAACCATAATTCGGCAAGCAAGCAAGCCATCAATACAAGCAAACTTATTTATTCTTAGTCTTTACCAGAATTGAACCCAAATTCAGAAAGGCAATAAAAAGAGGAGAGAACCCCTCTTCAATCATTGTTGAATCTAACCAAAATAATCAATCAGTTTAGCTGAATAGAGAAAACACAAGCTGAATCAACAGGTGCATACCTGAAGTAAAACAGAGCCCAGCAATTCCATCAAGTAAGAAGCTATACGAGAGAAAAGAAAATTTAAAAAAAAAAAAAAAGATATCTTTTTTTACTTTTTGGAATTGATTCTGTTGTGGGATTTGGTGGAAAAGTGTTGAGACCTTGAAGAAAACTCGAATCGAATCAACCCCAATTGAAATTAGACTAAGACTGAATTGAATTTTGGTGCCGCCTATATCAACATCAATTACTGTGGTCTGTGGAATTTCAATTACTCAGAGACAGAGGTAGAAAGAGAGAGCCAGTTGGAGTAGATATAGAGAGACGGAGAGAGAGAGAGAGAGAGGAGAGAGAGAGAGAGAGACTTGCAAGTTTCAATATTGAGCGTAGAGTGGAATTGTTGATAAGTAGCGCAGCAAGTTAGGAGAGAGGAAAACAGCAAATATATCAAGTCCCAACTCCCAACTATTCCTTTTAAATTATTCGGAATGCAAACAATACAAAGATTTACTCCAAAATATTTCATATTTATAGTTAAAAGTAAACTGTAAACACAAATGAGTATGACAATGGGAAAACTAGCTGCCGAACCATACCTTTTTGAAGGTCACTCTCCATCTCTTTCCTCTGTATTTTTCAGACAAAAAGCTTCAAGATTTTCATATCTTAATACTTAATGCCATCATCATCATTTATCAACTCCAAAAATCCTATGCATGGCAAAAACTACCCAATGCGTTTTCAATTAATGTAATAATAATCCATACCCCTTTTTCCTCGTAACTTGTAATACCCTGATTATTGTCCCTTCACCGAATCTAACTCGAACTTCTACTTCTCAACTTTTTTTTTCTTTTTTATTTTTTAATATATATATATATATATATATATATATATATATTTTAAATGAAGTAGGCATGTATAAATGTAGAAAAAAATACCACAAGTCGAGTGTGAGTACAAAAGAAAGAAAGAAGCATACATGTATAAATGTGTATGTAAATTTATAAAATGTCAAATCAATTTAATAATTTGTTCTCCTCAACAAAATTATTTTTATTAATTGAAAAAAATATATGTTGATTTCAACACAATGTTTGACTTATGTTATATTTCAGACCAAATAATCAGCACTTTGAGATGAGATTAGCACGAACCGACTTCCTTTAAAAAAACATGATTTTATGGTTTCTTCTCCTAAACAAAATTATTTTTATTATTAAAAAAAAATATGTATCTCAACACAATGTCTAACTTGTGTTATAATTCAAACCAAATCTACAACACTTGAAGGTTAATATGAAATGACTTCCATAGAGTGAAGGGATCAATATGGGTCTAAAGCTATACAATTTTCCGTAACCGGATTGAGTTTTGGGTTGCTAAACAACAAAAGATTGCTAGAAATCCCCTTGTTTGTCCAAATTGGAAGAATTTATATATATATTTAGATTTACAAGTTATATATAGATACACAAGATGAATATGGTCCACTTTTTGATAGTCTTCTAGGTTCTATGAATATATTAGCATTGAAAGTTGGATCAAGCTAGAACCTTATTAAAGAAGTGTTGATCTTAAACTCTAAGAGAAAGTCTAGTGTAATGAGATCGTTTTACGAGTCAAAATTCATAAAACGAGTTAAAATTTGAATCCAAACACAATTAAACGCTAACAAATTTACAAATGTGCCACTAAATATGAATTTGGATCCATATTTTAACTCGTCTTAAGAATTTTGATCCGCGCGTACAATGATCTCGTATAAGATTTTGTCAAACTTTCAAAGTGTTATTTTTCTGTAATAGTAGAAATAAAGATGTTTCCATTTATATGTGTGTGTGTGTGTGTGTGTGTGAAGAAATAACTATTTAAACAACAAAATTAAATATAATAATTTGGTGCAAAACATAGGAAAAAACTGCAAGTTTATTTCTTGATGTGGTCTAGACAAACACACCATATATGATATGACCACTTTAATATTGTATTTAAAACATGGTTTGGCAGTTAATTACGACGTAGTCTCGTGTTATTCGTCGTAATAAATTTGTTTATACGAAACCCATTAGATGCTGTCTGGAATTGTTTATTATTAATCCATTCTTCGCAAGCATATAAAATCGTTAATTATTAATATTATAATCTCAATCACGCTTGCTGCCACTAAACATTGTTTAAGTGAAGAACGTCTGCAACTGTCATCATACCTTGGGATTATATATAGTGTTCAAAATTCATAATTAAACCTAATTAATCTCTCCCCTATTATACTCTAATTAATTCTATTCCGCAATTAGGTGAATTGCGACAAACCACCTGCTTTATAATTTGTTTATTTTGCCCGTACAACACAGGCAACAAAACAGTGGAAAATCATAATTTAGGCAATATTCACTATTTTACAAAACGACGTTTGAACTACCACAAATTAAATTATTATTTTATCCATACTACTCAATTTATCCCAAAAATACATATATCTGACGTCCCTAATCATCAACCATTATTTATAAAATAATATTATCGTCGAAGATATTTATATACGAAGTTCAATTATATATTTTAGCTTATATTTAATATATAAATTATGATGTATTAAACAATTTGACCATAATCTTGATTTTTTTTTAATTGATGATAAAATTAGGAGGATGCATGGCCCTTCCAGAAATTACATGGAGTCAAATTTAGGTCGTCGTTGTTGACTCCTCAAACCAAAGTTTGACCGATAGATTTGCAGTGATCAATTTCGTTTAAAGTAAAAAATATTCGTTAATGGGTTTGAGTAAATTTATGCAAAAATTGTGTTCTTCAAAAAAAAATTATTTTTAAGTTTTCATGTTGGAGTTTTAAATATGTGTTTAAGCTAGTTGGATTAATAACATGATAAATGATTAATTAGTAATTACTTTTTTTAGGGTAAGACTGAAGAACTATATTAAATCTTTAATTAAGTCGAGTTATATAGCTCGAATGAGGTTTTAAAATGTGGATCTAGCTCTCAAATGAAACTTTATTGTTCAATCTCGATTTTATTAATATCGCTTTAATTTGATTTATTTAAGACATATGTTTTGTTATATAGGAGTGTGATTTATTTAATTAATCTGATACACGAGTTGTTTCTAAAAAGTTATACCTAATTAAGACGTGTGTTTTTTTAGAAACAAGACATGTGTTTAGTTACACACACACACATATATATATATATATATATTGCAAAGAGAGGATCCATGATCAAACAATTGAATGAGATATTTAATTTATATTTAAATTGTATATTAAGATATACATCAAAACACATTTATTCATTTAGTTTTATAAAGTGCCATAAAATTAAATTAATAATACAAATACATCGCTATTAATTGACATGTTTAGAGATTTTTAATTCCTAATTAATAACCAACTAATTAATGGTGAAACTTCTATATAATATTGAAGCTTTAATTCACGATTTCGTGAATATAATTCAATGATGTCGTTCAATACGATTCCGACAGTTTTTCAAAATTATTGATTGATGCTGTATAATAAATGACAAAATATCAATATTGTGACATGTGTTTATTCATATATTAATTAGTATCCTATATATATACATAAACGGTACTCTCAAAAAGATGAAAATGGCAAATCAACATCCCAAAAATATCCCAAATTACAAGATATAACGTGTATACGTGCAACATTTCAAACCTCCCGTTATTTATCGGACTCTACTCTTCCATCCTTCAAAACATTTCATACATATAAACAATAAGTTTGTTATGTAAGTATAATTAGTATGTGTTGATAGTCAAAATTTGCAGCACAAATGTCTTATAGGGGCACTTAATTAATTGACCGTACCGTTGAATATTTCAAATTGTATATACAAACACCTTTTAAGTTGAGATAACACATGAATTCATAACTTAAAAAAATTATACTCAATTTAAGATAACCATAATTATTTTCCAACTAAATTTGAGGCACAATGAAAATGACATCGTATTGGATGAAATATTGAATCACAAAATTAAGCAGCTTATATAATTCTTGTGATGAATTAAGAATGGAAAATAATAGAGCAATTAAGTTAATGTAAATCTGAATTGGATTGACACGTGGGAAATGGATAGATTGGTCCTGTCATTGGAGTTGACTTGTAGTGAGTACGTGGCAGAGCAGGAATGGTGCTCGGTGGCAGCTTCCAAAAATAAGGCGGCATTTTCAGACAACCCTAACGTCACGTGTTGTCCAAGGCAGCCACGTGGCCGCACGTTAAAATATCGGAATAATTATTGCGCCCAATGAGAGGTTCGATTTAGATATGATGACGTCAAGCTGACGCGCACCCTAGCGAACACGTGGAGGGTGGAGGGATCTCGGACGGCTGGCGCCAATCGCCATGTTATGTATATATGTATGTATTATTCTTTTCATTTAGATATATGAAACTAGTATGTCTGTCACGATATTTTGAAATGTATAATCGAGCATTTTATCAAGTATCCTTTTTTACATATTTGGTGGCAAAAAATTTACAATTTTTTTATAGGTTGGTTAAATTTAGAAATCATGATACGTATAGAGTTTGTGGCATTCTTTATAGTATTGTTTTGAGCCAATGTTGCTTGATTGTAGAGAGCTAATTAAATGATATGTTCAAAATTTCTATTTAGTGGGCTCCCAAATCAAATGGGTGCAATTTGAATATGAAATTATCAGAATTTTTTTTTATTTGAAAATTTAGCGACAAATATAAATCATTGGGAAAATAATTGGAGATTTCTTATATATATATATATATATATATATATAATTTAGGCTGATCGATTCGATCAAATTGGTCCAACTGATCAAATAATAACAATGACATATGTAATAATAGTAATACCATATATAAAGTATATATATATATATATATAATTTAACTAAATGCCGATTTAAGCTCTCGAAATGGTGATAACATGAAGAAGTCAATTTCGACCATTTTAGACTGGTTCAACCCTATTTTGTTGGTTATTTAAGTTGCTAACGGATAATTCCTTGTTTGATTAGTTGAACAAATTAGTTTTCGATCAAATTATAAGAACAAAATAAATATATTTTGGTGTCAATTTTGATTTTGATTTTTTTTTTATGGCAATTTGAAAGTGGATATATTCGAGTATCTCACCGACTATATTAAGCTCCCCAAAATTATTTCGAGATAACGATATTTTTTGTTCGAACTTTTTAAAAAATTTCAATCAATATAGTCTAAACTTTTCTTTATGACAATTAAGTTTTGTTATATGCTATTATGATTCTGCATGAATATTTAATTTACCTATGACATTGAAAAAAAATATATATAATGAAAATTATGTAGCATTAATATATACATCTTGTTGAATGTGTAATTAACTGATCAATGTAAAAATGCATATTAATATAATTCAATGTGAATAACAGAATAAGTCGCCTGCTATATTAAGTTGCCCAAAAATATTTCGAGATAATGATTTTTTATTCATTTATTTTGAGTTCAAGCTTTAAAAAAATAAAAAATCAATCAAGTCTCCTTGGCTTTTGGTCTATCCATTTTGTCCGTGCCTAGACGAGAGTAAATTCGATGCTAGAACCGGTTACATTGCATATCACCGTGCAATGCGTGGCACATGGTATTTATTTTTAAATTAATTTCTGAATGAAATTTTTTTACCGTGGTTAACTGACATCATTTTTTTACTGTTTCTACTAAAAAGGTGAATCTAACAATTGTTGATCATTGACTGAGGCCAAATATGATTGACAAATTCGATTTTATTTCCCGATTGCACAATGACATCATAATTTTGTGATCGGCATCTGCACCATTCTTCTTTTCGAAAGTGTTATTTTTTGATCCCCTAATTGGCGAAAGTGATTTTGATACATATAACTATATAAGGCTAATGGGGTCATCGGAGTGTTGTTCGTATTTTTTACTATTTTCGTTGAGTACTTATATCTTTCATTTCTTTATCAGTTAAAACCCGAAAATTTTGTATTGCAAGACCTAATTTTTTTGGAGTATTTCAGATTTTTTTCAAGGGCGTTTGGATTTGAAGTCATCATCGCGTTGTGGGTCTACAAAAATAGAACAGAACTCAACATCTTCTTCTCAAGCATATATCACTTTCTTCTCTGGCAAATTCTCATACCGCCGTCGACGACAAGTGCGCCCAAACCCGGGAAAGACGACTCCCGACTCGACGGTGTTTGCGATTTGAGTCCAAATTCTTAAGCCCTATATATGAACAACCTGCGGCGGGCGGTGGCTGTCGGTGGAAATAGAGTAGGAAAAAATGAGAAAAATATGGAGAAGCGATGGTTGCGGCATAAATAGACTTGCAGAAGATGAATTTGAAGATTTGCAGAATATGAAGTGGTCGCTGATTTTTTAATTTTTTTTTAATTGTGACTTGTCTAAATGGAAGAGAGTGAAAGGAAAATATTAATTATGTTTAACTGTATTATATTGCAAAGCAATTCCAGAAAGAAATTATTTAATTAGTTTGTTTGATTCTAGATTTATTTTAATTAATTAAAAAAATTCATTCTTATATAAATTTTATTCTTTGTTTAATTCTTAATTCATTTTTTTAATTTTTTAGAATTAAATTCTAGATTGGTTTTGATATTTCATATATATATATATATATATGCATGTATGTATGTATGTAAGAGTAGTTTGAATGTTATGAATCATAAACTTATAAAGTATGCCATGAATATTTCTAGGTTAAAAATAAATAAATATATAAAATGTTACAAAACTTGTTTGCTTAAAAAATAAATTTTATTTGACAAAGTAATGACCCAATGTATAAAATAGCAAAGTAATTATTTTCTTAAATACTCAAGTATGAAATCATAATTTAATTTAATACGAAGTATTGTCGTGTTACAACTTAATATTATAAATTAATATTGATATTATAGTGTATAAACATAACTTAATATTAGAAAACATTATTACATAATATTAAATTATTACAGGCTTGCATGTGGTAGTCTCAATTTATTAATGTGGTGTCGGACAATGTAGTAATTAAAAACTCCAAATGATAACAAAATGAACACAAACGTTATATAAAATACACAACTATCAGTTCATATCCAACAGTTGTGTAAAATACACAGTTCCTCAGCTCCAATATTTGAAAGTTATTCAAATTTATCGAATAACAAATATTGAAAAAAAAAAATACAAATGAAAATAGAAGATATATAATAACATTATGGTTTTGCTTTGAAATCTAGTTAGGGACTAAACGTGCAACATATAGTTTAATGGGACCACTTTAGCATGACTTTTTCTATTTTGGATCAAAAGTGCGAGGACTGTGACCTAAATCGAAGATGGTAGGGATGTTCTGTGGGGTTGAAATTGTAATTTTTTCTAACACATTGCATTGAAATCAAGTGAGCAATGAGACTCCCTCGCATATTTTATTTTTTAGTCCACGCCTTAGATGATTGCCTCATGACAATTAGGAAAAAACTAGTACGATTCTATTAACAAATAATCTCTAATCTCTAACAGTTTTATACTAATTAATGTTTAGAGTTTAAATTTTGTTCCAAATTATTTGATGTTTTATAATTTTTAACACTCCTACTCACACTTTTACTCCTATAAAATTTCCTAGAATTTGACTTGTAGATTACAATGAGAGAGAAATTAAGTTATATTTGGAAAATATAACTTAACAGGTAGATTGTAAATTTGTCACAATTTTTCATTTTAATTTCTCTTGTAAAAGCTAAAACATCAATTAATATGAAACTAAGGGAGTATCGCTTAACATATTGAACTTAATAATAAAAAAAATTAGTTTCCAATTGAAAACGAATTTAGTCGGGAAAATTATTTTTGACTACGATCTTCTTATATATTTATTTACTAGTATTCCGTCCGTGCGATGTACGAAGTATCATATTTTTCAATTTTTTTAATAATGAGTAATTCAATAAACATGTTTGAATGAAATAATATGACAAGACATATCTTTTTGAAAAATTAAAATATGTTAAAATAAAGAAGATGATCAATATTGCACATACGGGTGTTTGAACGCTAACTATGGTAGCTTTTTAGATTGAAATTAAATCGCTTTTCACAAATGATCCAAGTAATTAATATTAATCAAATAAATTTATAATTTATTCATGCATAACAATATTTGTAAGTTTTTTGACGTGTTATTATTTTTGTTTGAAAAACTAAAACTATAAGCTTTGACTATTTAATTTATATATATATATATATAATTCATTACATAAATATATTTAACAATTAATTGCCAAGTTCTATTAATACATTTAATTTAAAAATTTAAGTAGATTTAATTTAAAATTCTCATTATGTATATTGATTAATACATTTAATTTGAAAATTTAAATATATTTCATTGAAATTTTGATGTGGATCTGAAATTATTTTAATATATTTAATCAATTTAAAATTTTAAAATATTTTAAATTAATATATTAGAACATTCACTCATAACACTTAAAAGAATAATAATTAATATAAACTTATGGTCCATCGTAAAGAAAAAACAGGTGTTTAGAAAATTCACATATAAATCAACAATTTAAAGGCCTCATAATTTTTATCATTGAATGACCAAAATAATTTTTGATAAAAAATAGTATTTTTGCAAAATAAAAAAATAATTTATAATATTGAAATTCTAGTATTGAATGACTATATAATATAAATATTAATTAATTAATAAATGTTATACTTTTATTTATAGAAAGTGCATTTAGGCGGGAAAACTTATTATTATTATTATTAGTGACTATCTTACTATTATTATTAGTGACTATCTTACTTTTAAATATAATATAGATATCATATTTTTATTTTTTTGTTCAATGTGAATAGCTAAACCTGTGAAATGTGTAAAATGACTATTCCACCATACCAATTGTAGGAGTGAAAATAAATATAGGAACTACTATTCTATTTCATCGTACCAATCACTTTTTAATAACTACAAAAATAACGATGGTAATAAACGCGAGATTTCGATATCGCACATATGAGATTTTTTTCATTATTAAATTTTGATGCCAATATAGAATTAATTTTAATATGGTGATGGCTAATGGTAGGATGAAATTTGAATTGGAATTCAAAAAATCAAAATCCCATTAATGTTCATAATTAAAAGGGAAATATGTAAATTTGTTACCATACATACGTATATGAATATATATTGTGTTTATTGGGCTTTATTGAAGTGGGCCACTAAGTTTAGAATTACAAAATCGGTCCATAAATAAAACTTTTTAAAATCACACACACGTTTTCCCTCCTCCAACCCCAATATCCAGACGAGCTGAAGAAGAGAACCCTAGATCGATTTGAATTCTGATTTCTGCACCAAAAAAGAGGGATAATTTATTTTGGTTTCAGCCTTTTTTGCATCAGAAACACAGCATGGGAGAAACCGTGGAGGGAAAGACTGTGAAATTGTCGAAGAAAAAGGAAGGCATTGTTGAAATTGAAGAGGATTTTTCGTCTCCAACGCCGGTGAAAAAGAAAGAGCCGTCCCGCATTCAGACCAAAGACGAGCTGCCTCAGCTTCCAGAGAGGTGGGTTTAGTAGTATCTGCAGTTATTTTTCGTCTTAATTTGAATTCTATATAACCTGTAAATTGATGAAGAGGGGCGTCTTCTCGCCGAATTTTCAGGTACGCGGCCTTATTGGAGTTTTTTGGGCGAATGATGAGTTCGTCAAGGTTATTAAATCTACGTCAAAAGACACCAACATTTCAGAACGTTAGCAGCCAAATTGAAATCCTGACTGGAAGGTAAATATGCTGCCGTTGTTTTCTGGAATATGTTTTTGTTCTTGTTAATGTGCTTAAGCTTAAGATTTTCCTCTTTCCTATTTCGTTTTATAAAATACTAAGCCATTATTTTGATCTATTGGCCCTTCCCCGTGATGGGCATCAGAGGACTATAATGTGGTAAGCGTCATTGACATTGTCAGTTAAAGTGGGTGTTCTGTTCACTATATATCGCTTGATGATCATTCTAATAATGCTTCCATAACAATCGATTTTGTGGTGTATGGTGTATTATCTGTCAGATGAACTTGCGTTTGTACCTGCGGGTGTATATAAAATAGTTTTAGTTCTACTGTGATATGATAGCTTGCACATAACTTGTTCAATGGCTTACTCTTGTATACAAAATGTTGTCTGACCCTTCCCTCTTACATTCTCTTGTCAGAAAATTCCTACCTAGTCATCTTGCACAAATAAAATATATACTTCCCGAAGCTGTTCAGATCGATAAGATTCTCATACATGATGAGAAAACCAAGTGCATGAAGTCAGAGATAAAGATCGGTTTGCTGTTTGATGCTGTAAAATATCATCATGAAGAATCTGTTTATGTGGCTCTGAGCAATATTTTCTCTTCGAGGCTGAGAGACTTCAATGCCAAACATCCAGAGGTGATATTGCCTTTCTTTTTACATGATTATTTCATAATTGGCAAAAGTGTTGTTACATTCTTCAACTGTCATGTGTGCTGAGATTGTGTTTATTATTTCGTCGCAGGCATGTGATGTCCCTGAAGCTGAACTACCAGAGCTGTTCAGCCAAGGAAGAACCACCGTTAAGGAATATTCAATCTCTGAGATGTCACCAGCTTTGTGTGAGACAGAGATGCTGAATTCATCCCATCTTCCCCCTTCTTTCCAAACACACTTCAATCAGAAGGCTGCTACTGTAGAGATGGAAAAGACTGATATCCTTTCACCCGTTAAATCTGCTTGTGAGGTTAATGAAGTGTTTGAAAGAGTGAGGTCGCCTCCTGGCTCTTATTCTGCAGCTGATACGAGTGAGACTACCCCTATGAAGCCTTTGGTTGGGAGTGATTGTCTTGCTGTTGAAACACCATCACAGTCTACCCCGCTGAGACCAATTTTACCGGCGAGATCAGTGCTTACCTGTGAAGATGAGAACAAGACAACTTCAAGCCATAAACAGTCCACTGCAACTGCTAAGAAATCATTGGATTTTAACAGCATGGATGGTGAAGATACTACCATTTCCTACAAGCGAAAATCAGTTCGCCTGACGGACCTTGTTCTCTTGATTCATCAAATATTCCAATCAGTAAAGTTTAATCCAATTACAAAGGAAGAGCTTGTTCAGAAAATTATTATGAACAGTTTTGAGTTTGATGATCACAGTAAGTTTGGATTCTGTCATCTCACTACTTTTGTTTCCTTATTATCTTGCCTTTTGAAATCCCTGACCTGAGCTGTGTTTTCTCTATGGTTAGGAGATGTTGAAACGCAAATGGAAAACCTTGAGAAGCTGGTTCCAGATTGGTTTTGTAAGAAAATGACACCTAGTGGTGACCTTCTGTACAAGTAAGTTATCCTCCTCTTTATGCTGAAGATTTTCTCAGTTGTCGTAATCTTTTTCATAGATCCCTGCTTGCATCTAAAGAAGACGTATAGTAAAACTAATGAACTTAAATACGACTGTCCATGATAATTTGCAGCGTGAGGAAAGTACTTAATCTGAACTCCGTTTGTGAAAGAATGAATGCCATATGAGCAAAGGTTAGTATTGTTGTTAGGCTCTTACTAATGTGTATAATGGTTTTCCTTTTTATAGTTGCGTTTTTGCGTCTGATATTGTATTTCTTATTTTGTTTGCAGCAGCTAATTCTTCTCCTCTTCTCTTCTCTTGTCTACTGGGTGTTTCATGGGTCCAAAATCAAAGGTTTGCTACAGTTATTCAGATTGCTGCAATCTTTCTATACCATGTAATATTGAACCTGCTGCTGTTTTATTATTGGAAATTAATGATTTATTTCATTGTTGCCATATTTTGACCATCAAGTGGATATAAGGCTGACCGAGCATAAAAATTAATGTATGCTGTAATTTCATTAATGAAATTACTTTAATACTATTTTTATTTTATTTTTACTGAAAATAGATTACTATAGATTACGATCATCTATGTTCTTTCTATACAGTCAACTAGTAGATACTATATTCTATGTATTTGTAAATAAAACAGTTGATCGATCATGTAAGAAATCAAGCCTAGACCTCATTTCTACCGCTTGAGGAATTATGACATGTATTTTGATAAATTTGAGGAAATTTAATATATGGATAAAAAGAACACCAAATTAATTCAAGGATTAGCATCTTTGTCCAAATCATCCCATGATTTGACATACAAGTTCATTACAAACGAAGTTGAGAAAGAGGCAAGGTTGATTGAGCATAGGGTTGGTAATTCGTGCGTGGCCCACGTTAATGGGTCGACGCGATAAGATCAAACACGAACATGATCTATTAAGGATCTGCTCGACACGAACACGAACAAGATTCGTTTTGTATAAACATGGACACGGCACAAACATGATTTGTTATTGTGCTGACACGACACGATAAAGACACGATAAGAACACGAACACTACAACGATACAATATAAAATAATTAGTAGTGCATATTAAATTAAAATTATAATTTAAATAAATGATTTTTAATTTAAATTAATAAATTTTGAATTAAATAATTGAGTTTTAACTAAATTTTTTAGATTAAACAAATATGTTAAATTATTATATATTTATATAATGTTAACGGGTTATACGAATCCGACACGAAATTTTCGTATTCTTATCATGTCAACACGATAAAAACATGAACAACATAAAATTAAACACTAATCCATTAATCTCGTACGTGTTGGTCTCGTATTAAAAATTTCCACCCCTAATTGAGCATCGTATCCTTAAGGAATGACAAGTCTCATTCTTCCCTTGTCTAACAATGCCACTTTCTCAACTATCAGAAATAACATCAAACTTTCTTAGCTCATTGTTAGTTGTTACTCCATATATAGTATTAAATATTAATTAAAAGAAAATGCAAAAATATCTCAAGGGATATTATAAAAGCAATCCAGATATATGAAAGTCGTATATATGATTATTGATTCAAGATTTTGTGAATCAGAGTATCACAATCAATTTATTTATCCATATTTTATCTTCTATGTGATAATTATTTTTTTATACACCTCCAATTATTCCTCTAACTCTTCATGACTTCATCCATAGTCATGTGATTAAATTAAATTATGCAATTTTATTTCATATACACGTGGCTTTATTACCAAATAAATCCGTGGAATTTATTTATTTACTTACCTTTTGAGGGGATAATTTTTAAAATGTCAGATATGTAATTCAGCTCTTTAATTTATTGTTATAAATTTTATTTCCTTGTTTATATAAATAAATAAAATATCGAATTAGTGAATTATATTTTTGGTTACTAAAATAATTGATATAGTAATTGATATCATGTCGGAGTATAATTCTAGAGTCCAAATCCGGAAGGGTTCCAACCTCCAAGTTTAGGTCTTCTATAAAATTTTGGGGGTTTTCTCAAAGTTATGATTCTACTGTTCAAATCCTTGGATCGAAAACAATGAAGAATGTCGTGATTTCAGAGTCGCCGACGGTGACGGTAAGAAAATTAATGGTGGAACACCATGTATTTGTGGTGGAGAACTACTCTGGACGGAAAGGTATCGGTGTAGGCAATTCAATTTCGAGCGACGAATTTGAGCTTTGCGGCTACCGGTAGATCATTCGGTTCTTTCCGGAGGGGCAAGACGAGGAGTCACACAATGGAGGTTACGCATCTGCATACGTTACATTTGATGCACTAAATATGATGCAATTATCTGCAACTAACACAGTTCACTGTAATATAGTAGTGAATCGAGTATCGTATCCATATGGACTGAAAATATGACCACACTGAGTACTAAGCTAACTGTTCTCTATTATCCAGGTTACCAATTTATGGGTTTACTAAAATTAGGCACGAATTTAAATTAAATGAGAGAAAATAAATAAACTTCAAAAGACACAAATAAATCAATTAAACAAATAATCAAACTCAATCAATTAATGAAATATTAATCATAGGGAATGCAGTACACATGTATCCACTATGTATTAATGCAATCCTAATAAATCCCACTTTAATCCAATTATTGGTGAAGAATCAGAAATATAACCACCTACCTCCGCCAGGTCTCAAGGTAGAAGTAGATTAATAAATCACCTATCACTTTCGTCTCTAGATTAATTTATTAACTCTCGATAGATCAGCAGATTAAATCCCCTACAGATTCCATAGAACGTGTATCAAACTGTTCAATTAATCCCACTAGTTAATTATCTCTGCCAAGTCTCAAATTAACTAGCTAACATGCAATTAATTATGGCTAGTAATCAAGCATGAAATAAAAAGCACTTGAATAATTGAACACAATAATCAGAAGGGAAAAATAACAAGATTAAATTAAACACATAGATTCAACATGCTTGCAAACCCTAGAATTAATAAAAGAACTATTCACTTATAATTAAAACCATGAAAATTAATAACAAGAATAATAATAACCATAATCATAATATAAAATTGCGAAAGATTAAAAGAACCGGAATGGTGTTTCGTTGAATAAAACTTCAAATCTTCAATATTGATTGTCGCAAGTGAATCTCGAATGTAAAATAAAAAAGAGAACTCTAAAATAATGAATAATGTCTATAAAATTCGTCCAAAACAATCCTATATATACTAGGTATCGAAAATCCGGCCCAAAAGATGAGTTCGTAGGCCGAAAACGCGTCCGGGAGCCAAAAAACGTCGCGCCCGCCGACCCACAAGTCAAGACCCGCCGACCGGCGGCCAAAACCCGCAGATCGGTGGCTGGATCGGCGGATTTTTCTATCCAAATCCGCCGGTCGGCGGCCTCCTCCCGCCGGTCGGCGGATTTCCGGCAGCTTTGACCCCCTTTCACTGTTTTGCTCCGTTCTCGCTCGTTTCTCATCCGATTGACTCGATTCAAGTTGAAAAATGACCCCAAATCGATTCTCTATCTTTATAGATTATTTTACAACTGAATTGAATCTTCAAAGTTTCCTCTTTTTTAGCTTGAACTTCAACAAAAATAACAAAATATGACATTGCACAAGGAAAATCAAAACTACTATAAAACCTCAACTTAAACGTGCATTAATCTTCCGATATCATCCACATCAACACTCAAATGCATGCAAAAGTCATGTTTGTCAATCCCCCAAATTCGAACCATTGTTCATCCTCGAACAATGAGGAGAACACTAAGAAAAAAATAAACATGGGGAAGAAAAGTAAACTCGATCACAAATGCTTCACGAACAAGCTTAAAACAATTTTCAATTGCAGTAATTCTACTTCCATTAACTCATCCAAATTTCTGCACAATTAATATTCATAAACAAAAACATGAATCTCACCGGCATGTGTATCACTCATCTCACAAGTGTATTGAATAACACTCATCGAATCAAATGCAATGCAAAAGTGTTACCCATAGGCTTGCCAATCGTCTAAAACACTCATACTCAATCATACAAGAATAAAGATCAATGAGGTCTTTGATTCGGGATGTAATTTCAGGACATTGGTCAAGGTTAGGAAATTTGGCTTAGTGACTCAAAATTTTCAACCCACTAACAACCTTTTTGTACTCCAAATCCAAATATGGATCTATAATCCATCTTCTAACGCTTTCCCACTCTATTGCACTTCTAAATATGTTTCGTGCACAAATTTATATTCTCTTATGCTCATCTCAATAATAAGTATACAAATAAGTCAATAAATAGCAAAAATTCTCAATTGCTACCTTTTAACATTTGACTTTTCTATTTCTCTTTTCCACACAATTTTGTTTTTTCTTTCTTCTTCTTTTCTTTTTTCATATCGAGCTTATGAGAATCTTTTCCATCCCAATTTCAACATCTCCATTCTCTCCCACAAACAACACTATTTTTCACAATAAGGTACCCTTATTCACCTTCCGAATCCCCTATCATCCAAGTTCATGAACAAAAGGCAATTATGGCTCAAAATTGGCTAACAAATGTCAATTTCTACGGTTAGTGTTTAGGAATTAATGTGGCTATGAAAAGATGGTCTTAAATCACGTCTAAATTCTTCACATAATCGAGCTATTCGAATAGAAACCATGACAAGTTCTAGACACACCAAAGCATGCATGACAAACACTCATGAAAGAAATCAAACTGTGTAATGATATACAATTAAGGCTTACAAAGCTCACATGACTGTTCATGCTCTATTTATTTCAATTCAGAGTACATTAATTCAAATAAGTCAATATCAGTCAAATTCACGCAATATTTTCACAATAATGCTCCTTTTCATCATCAGCATTTCACGAGTTCACCAAGACACGACTCAATAAACAACAAAAGCACTCAAAATCAAACAGAGACGCCAAGAAATAAATAAAAACATGTACGTGCCAAACATATCATATCCATCCCCTCCCCCAAACTTATTCAATTGCAAAGAGAATAAGTTTGGAAAGAACCAAATAAAAGATGTGTTTGGAACGAACTCACTGCATACAAACATGGAGAAAAAGGATCTGGAAACCGGCATGGATGATCTCAAATTAGCTTTGTGCTCCAAAACTCCTTTCTACATGTTAGCACACTCTCATCCAGTGCTTTATTTAACGTCTTTAGCTAGACGATACCTCAACAGTCAACGAGGTCGAAAATAATTGCGACACTTTATCATTAAAGGTACTGCAGAACCTTGCAGATGGTTCTTCTTTCTTTTTGCATACACCAAATCTGTGAAGCTTTCAGCTTGGTTCCATATCTATGAGTATCTTTCACAGAAAGTTTGCTTTTATTTATAAAAAATAAAGCAATTCATTTTTCCACCCTTGTACACCATTCCATTGCTTGTTCATTCTTGATAGGTTGCTGAGACATTTTTTCTTTACTGTGTGGATGTTTGAATTCCACAACTTTATCTTGCAGCTTTTGTGATGTTTTTGGCAATGTTTGAGCTAATCTTTGGGGTTTCACCATCTCTTTGAGAGGCTCTTCAATTTCAATAGATATTCCAGACACTTCTTCTTCTTCTTCTTCTTCTTCTTCTTCTTCTTCTTCTCAGTCATCTCAAATGATACAACACTTTCCACTTGGATAACATTGCATTGCTCTGGTTTGTGTTGGAGGCTCAAATTATGAAGAATTGAACTGACATGTTGTGAAGTTCTAATCAAAAAACTTTCCATCTCATTTGTAGAATATATTATCTTGTCCAATCTAGCATTGAAGGGAGCCATATTTTCATCCATCTGACGCATTAGATCCTCCAAATTGGTCAACTCTGACTCATATCTTTGTTTAGTGTCCTAAAGAGTTGGTGCACTGTCGATCATTTTCTTCATCTGAACTTCCAACGTACTCACTGGAAGATAATATTGCTCAAACCATTGATGCTCGGTGGGTGGTTGATGCATTTGATTCATAGGCAAAGTATATGGAACACTCCATACTCTAGTTTGCTCATCTATTTAGTGCATCATAAATCTGAACATCTCTTCCACATTCTCACCAAGATCTTCCATTTTTTTACTTGAACTAATAAATTGCCGTTAGTAATAATATCAGTGAATAATCAAATACAGTCCCTGGAAACGGTGCCAAAAAATTGATGCATTAAATATGATGCAATTATCTGCAACTAACACATGTCACTGCAATATAGTAGTGAATCAAGTATCGTATCCACATAGACTGAAAATATGACCACACTGAGTACTAAGCTAACAGTTCTCTATTATCCAGGCTACCAATTTATGGGTTTACTAAAACTAGGCACGAATTTAAATTAAATAAGAGAAAATAAACAAACTTCAAAAGACACAAATAAATCAATTAAACAAATAATCAAACTCAATCAATTAGTGAAATATTAATCCTAGAGAATGCAGTACACATGTATCCATTATGTATTAATGCAATCCTAATAAATCCCACTTTAATCCAATTATTGGTGAAGAATCAGAAATATAACTACCTATCTCCGTCAGGTCTCAAGGTAGAAGTAGATTAATAAATTACCTATCATTTTTGTCTCTAGATTAATTTGTTAACTCCCGATAGATTAACAGATTAAATCCCCTACAGATTCCATAGAACGTGTATCAAAATGTTTAATTAATCTCACTAGTTAATTATCTCTGCCAAGTCTCAAATTAACTAGCTAACATGCAATTAATTATGGCCAGTAATCAAGCATGAAATAAAAAGCACTTGAACAATTGAACACAATAATCAGAAGGGAAAAATAACAAGATTAAATTAAACACATAGATTCAACATGCTTGCAAACCCTAGAATTAATAAAAGAACCATTTACTCATAATTAAAACCATGGAAATTAATAACAAGAATAATAATAACCATAATCATAATATAAAATTGCGAAAGATTAAAAGAACCGGAATGATGTTTCGTTGAATAAAACTTCAAATCTTCAATATTGATTGTTGTAGGTGAATCTCGAATGTAAAATAAAAAGAGAACTCTAAAATAATGAATAATGTTTATAGAATTCGTCCAAAACAATCCTATATATACTAGGTATTGAAAATCCGGCCTAAAAGATGAGTTCGTGGGCCAAAAAGTGCCCGGGAGCCAAAAAAACGTCGCGCCCGCCGACCTACAAGTTAAGACCCGCCGAACGGTGGCCAAAACCCACAGATCGGTAGCTGGATCGGCAGATTTTTCTGTTCAAAATCCGCCGGTCGGTGGCCTCCTCCTGCCGGTCGGCGGATTTCCGGCAGCTTTGACCCCCTTTCACTGTTTTGCTCCGTTCTCGCTCGTTTCTCGTCCGATTGACCCGATTCAAGTTGCAAAATGATCCCAACTCGATTCTCTATATTTATAGATTATTTTACAACTGAATTGAATCTTCAAAGTTTCCTCTTTTTTAGCTTGAACTTCAACAAAAATAACAAAATATGACATTGCACAAGGAAAATCGAAACTACTATAAAACCTCAACTTAAACGTGCACTAATCTTCCGATATCATCCACATCAACACTCAAATGCATGCAAAAGCCATGTTTATCAATGTTGAGGAGCAAGTCTGCATTAGACGTCCGATTAATGGTTTCCCTTCACATCATCAATCAAGTCCAAGGCTATGCTAATTACTGTGGTGTATCTGCATTTTTGCATAAGAGAGTCTCATGCATCAGCTACCGTGGTGGTAGTGGACAATGTACTTTTATTAGCCGAGAAAAAATTGAATATGACTCTGGTTATTTGAAGGACGATTCCTTGAAATTTAGCATTTGTATAGGAGTTTTTACTTATCATATTCGAAATCAAAACCAAAACCAATAGCTGCTTGGATACTATAACTTTGAGCAGCTGTTGGAAAGGCAGCTCTTTTTTAGCTTGAACTTCAACAAAAATAACAAAATATGACATTGCACAAGGAAAATCGAAACTACTATAAAACCTCAACTTAAACGTGCATTAATCTTCCGATATCATCCACATCAACACTCAAATGCATGCAAAAACCATGTTTATCAATGTTGAGGAGCAAGTCTGCATTAGACGTCCGATTAATGGTTTCCCTTCACATCATCAATCAAGTCCAAGGCTATGCTAATTACTGTGGTGTATCTGCATTTTTGCATAAGAGAGTCTCATGCATCAGCTACCGTGGTGGTAGTGGACAATGTACTTTTATTAGCCGAGAAAAAATTGAATATGACTCTGGTTATTTGAAGGACGATTCCTTGAAATTTAGCATTTGTATAGGAGTTTTTACTTATCATATTCGAAATCAAAACCAAAACCAATAGCTACTTGGATACTATAACTTTGAGCAGCTGTTGGAAAGGCAGTGGCAGATGAATTTGCTTTCTTTCATGTAGCACAAAATACTTACTGTACGGCTAAGTCCATTTTAGCTACCCATTATCCCGCACTTGTATCTCGTCTTCCAGCTGATCATCATCTCCAAGATGCTATGATTCCATATATGGACCCTAATATTTTCTCAGTATTGTCTGTGTTTTTCATGTGTTTTATGACCCATAACAATTTTTGTTTTGATCTTGTGCTTTGCCTAACAATTTCTATTCATGTTGTGTTTTATTTTGTAGACTTTGTTGTGGTTCTTATATGAAGGAACCCTTAGCCAGTTAGATAAATGCCAAGCTGCTTTGAGCATCTGATAAATTTGGATTAAAAGGACTTAAAGAGATATACCAATTAAGCCTTTTGGAGAAAGTTTATAGAGAATCCGTTGTATCTTTGTTGCGTCTAGCAGATGTTTGCAATGCCGCTCAACTGAAATCTGCATGTCTCAAATTTGCAGCTAAAAATCAATTAGGTATGAATACCATTCTCTTCTAATAACTGCAGCAGAGACAATTAACAGGGACTTTCATGCGTTGGAGTGGATTGTTATATATATTGGACTAAGAATTTTATTAAAAGTGCTAATATGGCAAATGTAAGTAGTAACTTGGTTGATGTTTTAGATTATTGAGAAAAGTAGCGCGTGTGAAGTTTTATCATTCTTATGGGATAGTCGATTCATGTTTGTTCTGAACTTGAATTACCTTTTAGTGCTTTACCAATCTTTTTGTGTAAAGTCACAATATGATTTTAACTTGGTTAAGTACTGAACTGGTTTATCAAATAATGAGAGATGCTAGGGTGTTCTTTTTATCTAGGTCACCAGAATTTTTAATCTTCCACGTGCTTCTCTTCCTTTTGATTGATCACAATTAATTTTCTGTCAATTTAGATCTAATGGAGTCTGATGCCCTTACTTTTTGATTGATCACACTTATTTTTCTGTCAATCTTCAGTCATCATGGAGTCTGATGATTGTGAACGCCTCAAAGAAACTTACCCACTGCTATATCTGGAGTTGATGGGTTTTGGAGATAAATCCTCTTTCCAAGATTATACCTCAATTGGATAAAGGGTAAGGTTCAGACTTGATTTCTTACATGATTAATTGTTATATTAACATTTGTCAATGAGGGTACTTAAATCTTCTTTTTTCCCTTATGGAAATGATGCGTCTTATATTCTTTATGGCATATTAAGGATCCGCATCCTCCACAAGATCATACAAAATCTGGAAGTTAACTTACTTAGTCTGTTTTATTTATGGTGTATTATTCCTTGTAATCCCTACATTAGTTTCTAGAATTTTCCTCATTCATGTATAAAGATGTATACGTATTGTCAATGAGAATTATTCTTTCCTCTCAATCATTGAGTCTTTTATAGCTCTAATATGGTATCAAGAGCAACTCTCTAATGAGATCTCAATACCGATCCCTCTCATTATATATATTTTTTTTAAAAAAAACAAAAACAAAACCTAATTCTCTTCTCTTCCCTATGGCTGACGGCGAGAATACCACCAAACTCACCAACACTACAGACCAACCCATAGTCCCAACCAAGCCTGCCACCACTCCGCCGACGATCGTTCCGATCACAGCCCACCAGAATCTGCCCATCACTCTCACATCCACGAATTATCCCTCATGGCACACACACCTCACCGTCGTTTTGCAAGGTTTTGAACTCAACGGCTACATCGACGGCACCCGCAAGCAACCCGACGCTGCAACTGATCCCGCTGGTTCCAGTCTCTGGTTCCGCCAAGATAAACTTCTCCTCGCCGCCATCATCGGGTCAGTGTCGTCGGATATCCAGCCGCTCCTATCCTCGGCGACAACAGCAGCAGCTGCGTGGTCAATCCTTACCCGCGCTTTTGCTAGTACCTCTCGTGCTCATGTCATGCAGTTGAAGACCTCTCTCTCTCGGGCTTCTATGGGGTCTCGCACTATTTCTGAATATGTGAATCACGTCAAGGCCTTGTCCGACGAACTTGGCCTCATTGACACGCTGATCTCCAACGACAATCTGACTCTCTATATTGTCAACGGCCTTGGCCCAGCATATCGTGATTTGGTGAGTGCAGTTCGCACGCGAGAGTCACCATTTCGTTTTGAAGAGCTGCGCGATAGGCTCATTGAACACGAGCTCTATCTCAAGCAAATTGAGTCCGACTCTTCTACCTTGGTCGCCACTGCCAATCTTGCTCACTCAACCTCACCGTCTCAACTTTCTCAGCGCAACAGCAACTCTAACTACCATGGTGGCCGCACCAACTCCAACAATCACGGTCATGGTGGAGGCCGTAATCGAGGCCGAGGTACTCATCGTAGTGGCCATTGGAACAACAACAGTGGCGGCAAAAATCGCACCTCGGTCATCTGTCATCTTTGTGGCTATCATGGGCACACGACACCTTCATGTCATCACCCTCCTCCATATGCTAACATGGCGTAGTCACCTAGTCATCAAATCTCTCAACCGATTCCTTGGCAGCAACAGTACTCTTCTCAACCAAATCCTTGGGTCGTTGACACGGGCGCTTCTCATCACGTTACCAATGATCTAGGTAACCTATCCATCCACTCAGAGTATGGCGGTACTGATGAAATTCAAACTGCAAATGGAACTGGTATGCCTATTACACATACTGGTTCTTCTATTATACGTACTCCTGCTCGTTCATACATTTTATCTGATATTTTGAGAGTTTCTACTGCTACTCGGGATCTGATCTCTGTTCACCAGTTCACTAAAGCTAATAATGTATCTTTGGAATTCTTTCCATGGCATTTTTTTATTAAGGATCCGCATACGGGGGTGCCTTTGACCAAAAAGCGGTTCCTTGATGGCACATATAATCTGTCCGCGCCACCCATCACCAGTTCCTTGCCTAAATCAGCTGCTCTTGGCGTTCGGACTTCCCCTCAGCATTGGCATGCCCGTCTTGGCCATCCATCCAGTCGGACAAGTTTCGGCATTTTATCTACTTATGATTTACCTGTTTCTCTTAAACACAATACTTTATCTGATGATTGTGTCTCTTGTAATGTGAGCAAGGCTCATCGACTTCCGTTTATGGATTCCTCTTTTATTGCAAGATGTCCTTTGGATTATTTATATGCCGATGTTTGGGGCCCTTCTTCCGTCACTGCTTTTGATGGATGTCGTTATTTTCTTCTCTTTGTTGACTTATACAGTCGCTATTGTTAGGTTTATACTATGCATGCTAAATCACAGGTTGCGGATATTTTTCCACATTTTCGGGCATTAGTGGAAAAACAATTCAATACCCATATTTGGAATTTTTATACTGATAATGGTGGCAAATTTTTGGCATTAAAATCATATTTGGCTACTAATGGGATTTCTTGGTTAACTACTGCTCCACACACTCCGCAACAGAATGGTATTTCTGAACGTCGCAATCGGCATTTGTTGGAAATATCTCGAGCATTACTACATCATGCTCGTCTTCCCTCCACATTTTGGGCCTTTGCAGTTCAGACAGCAGCCTATCTGATCAACCGCACTCCCTCTTCTGTCACTAATTTTGTGAGTCCTTTTGAGAAACTCTTTCATCGCCCTCCTAATTATCTGAAATTAAGGACTTTTGGTTGCATTTGTTTTCCCTGGCTCCGTCCCTACAACATTGGCAAATTGGAATTCCCTTCTAAACCGTGCATATTTATTGGATACTCCACCAGTCAGAGTACTTATCGGTGCCTTGATCCTACCTCGGGTCGAATCTACGTTTCTCGCCATGTTAAATTCTCAGAGTTTGCCTTCTGGAATTTTGACAATACTGCTCTTCATGACTCCGACAACGACAAATTCCTTCACTTATTACATCCTCCAGCTACTACTACTGCATCGTCAGACCCTCCGTCCTCAATTCCATCTTCAGACCTTCCGTCACAAATTCCACAAGGCTTCTCTCCTACTCCTTTGTCATCATCTTCTGAATCATCGTCATCTGAGTCGTCGTCATCTCCAACTTCACCACCAGCTGCTCCTCCCTCAGTCTAGCCGCCACATCGAGCTCCACCTGTTCGGTCCCATAGCATGACAACTCGGGCCGAGAACAATATATTTCGGCCCAAGAAACTTTTTGCTGCAACCAAACATCCGCTGCCCGCTGACACCGAGCCTACCACAGCTTCTCAGGCTCTGTCCTCGGCTCCTTGGCATGCTGCTATGGCCGAAGAGTTCACTGCTCTTCAGAAACACGGCACATGGGACTTGGTTCTTCCTCCACATAAGGCAAACATAGTTGGCTGCAAATGGGTCTTTCGGATCAAACGCAAGCCAGATGGAACAGTTGAGCGGTATAAGGCGCACCTCATCGTCAAGGGATTTCATCAATGACATGGCATCGACTTTAAGGAAACTTTCAGCCCTGTTGTTAAACCTGCAATAATTCGGACTGTTCTCTCTTTAGCTCTTGCAGCTGATTGGCCTCTTCGCCAACTGGACGTTAGTAATGCCTTTCTGCATGGGACTCTTTCCACTCCTGTCTACATGTCTCAACCACAAGGTTTCATTGATGCTGCTCGACCCTCCCATGTTTGTCTCCTCAAGAAATCACTTTATGGACTGCGCCAAGCTTCACGGGAATGGTATCTTGCCTTGGGGTCTTGTCTTAAGGCTTTTGGTTTCACACAATCTAAAGCCGACACATCCCTCTTTATCTATGATTGCAATGGCATTCGCCTCCTCGTTCTTATGTACGTCGATGATCTTCTTGTCACTGGGTCGAATTCAGCTCTTATTCAACGACTTCTTGATCACTTTCAATCTCGGTTTAGTGTGAAAGATCTCGGCTCCCTCTCTTTCTTTCTTGGCATTGAGGTTGCCCGCTGCAAAGAAGGCCTATTTCTTTCCCAGCATAAGTACATGGTTGATCTCTTATGTCATCACCACATGGACGGTGCTAAACCACTCCGCACTCTGAGCAATCTGACGTCACCCAATCCGCCCACGCACGTCGATCCCACAGAGTATCACAGTGCAATCGGAGGACTTCAATATCTTGCGTTTACATGGCCAGACATCTCCTTTACCGTGAATCGCCTAGCCCAGCAAATGTCCTCACTTTCTGGTGCTGATTGGTGTGAAGTTAAGCGGTTGTTTCGATATATTAAGGGCACTCTACATCATGGTCTCCTCCTACGATGACCTGCTCATCTTCGTCTCACCGCTTACTCTGACTCCGACTTTGCTGGTGACACTCGAGATTGTAAATCCACTTCTGCTTATATTGTATTCTTGGGTCCTAACCCCATCTCCTGGCGTTCAAGAAAGCAAGCAGGTGTGGCCCATTCGTCGACCAAGGCGGAATATAGATCCCTTGCGTCTGCAGCCTCCGAGCTCGGTTGGCTAACATACTTATTCCGCAAACTTCGCATCCCTCTATTAACCACACCTAGGCTGCTTTGCGACAACATGAGTGCAACCAGACTCACATTGCATCCGATCCAGCACTCTCGCATGAAACATATTGCCGTTGACGTCCATTTTGTGCGAGACCTTGCTTCTAAGAGATTACTTTCGGTTCACTATGTCAACACTTTGGACCAGCTCGCTGACTTGCTCACCAAACCTCTACCTCACCCACATTTCGAATCCCTTCGTTCCAAAATCTCCGTGGCTGACGGCACGTCCATTTTGCGGGGGCGTATTAAGGATCCGCATCCTCCACAAGATCATACAAAATCTGGAAGTTAACTTACTTAGTCTGTTTTATTTATGGTGTATTATTCCTTGTAATCCCTACATTAGTTTCTAGAATTTTCCTCATTCATGTATAAAGATGTATACGTATTGTCAATGAGAATTATTCTTTCCTCTCAATCATTGAGTCTTTTATTGCTCTAATATGGCATTGTGACAGACAAACTAATGTGGTTTGATGAATGGTTGCCATGTTTCTGATTGCAGGTACTCAACATGTGCAACATAGTTATTTCTACTGTAAGAGAGTATTTGGTCATTAGGCATTGGCCTTTCCATTCACCTTATATGAAGCATAAGATGAAGGAGTTGTAGGGCCTTTTAAGGTTGGTTTTCCATAACAAGGTTCTAATTATGATTACAACACTTCAAAATATTTTCATTTGATCATTCTATTGTTTGACCATGAAGTGTATATTTTAGGTAGGATATGGATGATTGTCGTCAATCTATGGTATGTGATAGGTAGTTGTCTAGACACACTGGCCATGTCATTTTTTCAAAAATAATCTTAATTTTCTTTAAAGTTAAAGGAAACACGTCCATCATCCATCAATTTACATATTTTCATCCCAAGAATTCAATTTAAAAGATGAATGTTTAGTGATTATTTATACTGTTTTATTGTAAGAATTTAGTATCTTTAGTATGTGTTTTTCCTATGCTTTTGTGTTGTTTTGATGTTGTTATCTTCAATTTTGATCTTTTGATGAGTTGTGTCAGATTTGCACAACATCTTGAGAAAATGGAGGATAAATGACTATAAAATTTGAGGGATTCAAGATAATGGGAAGATAGACAATCGAATAAGGAGCACGTAGCAAGTTGAGTCTGGTCAATCGGCTAAAAAACGAGTGAGAATGAAGTAAAACCGTGGAAGCTGCGGAAGACAAAGTGACACCGCGCGCGCGTGCACGATGTACGCGACCGCGCTCGGCAGCCCTCAGCCAAACAGCCCCCATGAGAGCGTGGTGCTGCGCTAGCGCGCGCATGCCAGCCCCCGCGGACGCGCAGCACCCCGCCGGCGTGCGGGGTGCGTCCAGCCAGCTCCCCGTTCAGTTTTTCACAACCGATCAGTTTTGCCACTCTCCCTCATCAGACCCTGTTTTGAACCAAGGTTCGACTCCTTCATTTTCATCTACATGGCCAGCTGGAATTTTGATTAGGGTGGAGACTTTTTGGCCACCTAGGTTAGTAGGATTTAATTCCCTAATTACTCCTCTTTTGATTTTTGTCCCCCAAATCCCACACAAATCTCCTCATATCTCCCATATCTTTAACAATAACTCTCTCTATCATCATCACTTGACTTTGAGGGGGGATACATCAATCTTCTCCAACACTCCATCTCCTCATATATCTCTCACTTCACATTTTGGAAGCATTCATTCATACACCATCTCTCTACACACAACTTCAACCATTCTCTCCTCTCTCACCCCATTCACCAACTTACCCTTCCATCTACCCCTTCACCTTCACCATCGTTTCAAAGAGAGAGAAAGGAGGAGGAGAAGAGGTAAGGGGGCTGGAGCTTGAGGAGGAAGGCCCGAGAAGAGGAGTCCAACTCCAAGCCATCCGCGGAAGCTAGGCTTGCCGAAGGAGCTCCACTTTGATGACGGCCCGAGAAGAGGAACCCAACTTCAAGTGGACCACAGTAGCTAAACTTGAACGACGAGCTCCCCTTTGGTAATTCTTTCTTTTAGCTTGAGCCCATTTGTGGGGATTTGTCCCAAAACTCTCGAGGCAATAAATATTGTAGAAATTTGTATTTTATTTATCTTTTGATTTATGAAATGAATGACTTTTATGATTATTATGTGATGTTGAGCATGGTGTTGGGCTAATTCCTACATTAGGGAGTAGATAATCGATTTGGGTTCGATTTTATGTTTGTAATGGTTGGTTTCTTGTTGTTGGAATTGTGCTTGATTATGTTGGGTAATTGGCCACTACTTAGCATTTCTAGGATTTAGATGAGATCGAGAGGAGATTCTATAGCCCGAACTAGGTTTTTTCAACATTAGGTGGACTGAGTTTCATAAGCCTAATTGTTAATCTTTAGGTGGACTGAGTACGTAAGCCTATTGGTTCGTATAATATAGCCGATAGAGGTTTAACAGATAGACGGTGACAGTAATTGAAGTTAAACCAATTGAAGGGACTATTGTACGACCGGGATTAACATAATCAACTTAACTCAAGCTAGGAGAGAAATCAATGAGAGAATCTACACCCTAATGGTTTTCTCATAATCCTATCCTCTATCTTTGTGATTGGTGGTGTCTTTACTTAATTTTACTTACTTTAGATTTACTAGTTTAGTAAAAGCCATCCGACCCCTATTTAGGATTTTTAGGTATGTGTTTAAATTCATGTGCTTGTTGACAATTATAGCATAGAAAGATAATCGCCCACACGAATCTTTCCTCGAGAGACATGACCCGAGTTAGTTCACCGTCCTATAATCGACCCTGTCCTCTTATAGGGTCTGATTAGTCGATTTATGCGTGTGTAGAGTGCGATCGGAAAACAAACACTGGCTTTGTAAGAGGTGATGCATGAATATTATAAAGGAAATCTCTTAAAGGAAAATCGTAAATGATGCATGAGAATCATATGGGAATTCTCCTAAAATCCAAGATGAAGTTCTCATAGCATGCATGTGCCAGAAAACCAACACAATGAATATCTTATTTTTTGTTAATAAGTCAACTTTTCATTTTGCATGTTTTCAATGTCATCCATAGTTCAGCTAACTGATATTCAATGGCTTACCCCCTCCCCCACACAAGTAATTTAGTATTTCTTGGCATCTTCTTAGTTAAGTGTTTGTACGACAAGCGTGCTGATTGTATCTATATCTATATCTATATAAAAGTGAAGTAGTGGAATAGTGATTTGCATGAATTTTCCCTCTCAGAGATCAATTAGCCCGCCCAAAATTGTCAAAAATCCAGGCAGTTACAACTATTCAGTCTATGCTGCAGTTTCCAAAGATTAACATTTTCCAAGCTATTTTTAAATTATAAACTTACTCACTTTGGGTCCATTTTTAAGAAAGACATCAACACATTCAAAATTCAAAATTTTAAATTGTAGAGCTTTTTCTCATAAGTGCAACATCTATAATTATTTTTATTTCTGTTTTTATATTATTTTACCTCTGGCTATGGAGTCAAAGTTGAGTTTCGACCATAGTCAAGGAGTAGGATTATAAGCATAAGATGATTTGAATGATTCATATCGACAAATCTCGATCAAATTGAAAATATTAGTAATAAGTCTAAAGATTAATACCTTTGAGGATATATCTTCGATGAGACTTCAATTTGAAATCACCTATTAATTCCCAAACTGTTATTATATAGGTGAGGTTTTAAAACTTTTGATGGTGAATATAGACGAGGAAGAAGGAATGTTATTATTACCATTTTATTTTCCTTTTTCGGTACCTCTAATTCATTTTATTTTTCAACATAGATATTGCTTTGTTGGGGAGCATTAATGTTGCAAATGATAATAATTGTTTACAGCTATATACTATAGTTACGCTAGGTCTACTAGAATTTTTTCAATAAATAAATTCTATTAGTTTAAAAATATACGAATTTGATCATATATATGTTTGTGTTATCTTTCGTAATAGTCTATTTTGAATAAACTTCACCTAAAAATAATGTATGCATATAGATATAAAAAATATTTTTGTTTTATATTTGTTCAGTGCTCAACAATATTGGACTTTATTTTATTATAACTGAATGACCCACGGTGAATAATAATCTAACTTCGTGTTTAGAAATATTTAATATAATGAAACAAATCTAATTTTCAAAATAAATAATTATAATAAAAATCTTCAAACTCAACTTTCATGATCGAGCGACCACCATGCAAGGCTTGGGTGGAATACTAGTTAGAGACCATAATAAAAAAAATGTCAAAAAATGTATTGTGATGTATTTAGTAATGAGATTGGTTTTAAAAATAGAGTGGCTCAATATCTCTATATAAATGATTGACGTGTCAACATTGGTCAAATGAGTGTATCTTTGTTATGTTAAATGTCTTGGAGTTGCTGTTGTTTTTAGTTATTGCATAATATTTGCTTGCTCATCATCATCATCATCATCATCATCATCTTTTGTTGGATGGGATTTTGAAACTTTGAGGAAATTCTTGACTTGGTCATCATCATCATCATCATCTTTTGTTGGATAAGATTTTGAAACTTTGAGGAAATTCTTGACTTGGATATGAACTTTACCTTATAGGATCTTGATCTCTGAGGAAACGTTATTCGACATGGGAAGAGCAACATAGACATAGTCCAAGAATTTCTGCTGAAAGTTAGCCCATGTATTATCTTT
Source organism: Perilla frutescens (assembly GCA_026008535.1). Classification (NCBI taxonomy): domain Eukaryota; kingdom Viridiplantae; phylum Streptophyta; class Magnoliopsida; order Lamiales; family Lamiaceae; genus Perilla; species Perilla frutescens. The sequence continues at coordinate 41,698,304 of BRKX01000010.1, read as the reverse complement.
TGTAAATATTTATTTGAGGAACTTTTAAATATGAACAATGATCAAATGTGATGTTGTAACGCCCCAATATCACTTTTATTCTAACTTAAAGAAACTTCTTTGCGTTCTCATATGTTTGCTAAAAATAAAAACTAAAATCAAAGTAGCTATGAAAATAAACTAGAAATGGATAAAATCTAATGCGTTGTTATCATTCTTTCTTCACTCCTCACCATTCATCGCGAAAGCTCTAGAATTTCCTCTCCTTTCGGCGTTTCCACCTTCTTTAGTGTTCTTATTTTGATGCAACGAACAATCCCAGGCTCTGTGTCTCTCTTTGTGGCATTTGAAGCAAGCTTGTGTCCCTAACCTACACTCTCCTGGATGGTATTTATGACATTTCTGGCATTGTGGATATTGAGATATCGCTCCAGGTGTCTCTCCTCCAGCAATGTTCGGCTTCTTCTCAGGTTGGAAACTTCGCTCTTTATCTTGGTTGTCGCGATCATCCCATCGTCTTTTTCCACCATTACTTGGAGGTTTTGAGGGTAGCTTATCCAAGTTCAAACGAGTTGACACCGCTCGAGCTCGTTGCACAATTTCTGAGTAGGTGGTGAGATTGAGCGTGGATAGGTGTGCTCCAATCTCAGGTCGCAACCCATCTTCAAATCTCCAGGCCTTCTTCTCATCCGTGTCTACCAAGTGGGGATCATAACGAGCTAGCCGGTTGAATTTTTGCTCGTACTCCAGAATTGTCATATTGCCTTGCTCTATATTCATCAACTCTTTCTCTTTTTGCTTCCGAAACGCCTTTGGGAAGTAGTTATCCATGACCATTTTCCATTTTCTTGAAAATGGTCCAGGTCAAGTTGTCCCGCTGCTCTGGGCTCATGCAGATCTTCACCGCCTCCCACCAATGACTTGCATCCTTGGTCAACTGGAACACTGCACAGGTAACTCTTTGGGCATCTGTGCATCCCAGGTAATCGAAGATTTGCTCTAGTTTCCGAATCCATTCTTTTGCTGCTAGAGGTCCTACAGTTCCCTTCAACTTGGGCGGTCCCAACTGACGAAAATGCATTAAGATACCATCTCTTTCCTAGTGTTGATGTTGCCGTTGATTCTGGTTCTGTTGAGGTAGAACTCTCCTCAGTGCATCTGCAAGATTTTGAGCAAACCCATCTATACCGTTGTTATTTTTGTTGTTGTTATCCTCCCCATTCGTATTGTTGTCATAATTGTTCATTGACTCTATTTCCTCGCTTTTCTCTTGGATTGGCCGCGTATTCTTCTTCGGTGGCATGATTCCTATTGTCGACCATAGTGCAAAGATTAAGTATTTTTAACGATAAGTTAACTACTTTTATTAATCCAACTCCGGTTAACAAATACTTAGTACTAGAAACAAAATAACAAAATAAATCCTAGATATGCTCCATCTAATGACTGCTAATGCCCTTGCCCCCAATCTGCTAAAATACCACATATGAACTTCACAAAATTGAGTGTTTCTCCCATTACTGGGGAATAATCTAAGAGTTCTTCATAAAGATTTTCTGCTGCAAGCTTGAGAGTTGTTGGAATGATCTTTAACACCTTTCGAGCAGCTTCAACTGGCTTTAGTTCACCTCCTTCACCTTTAATTACTCCCTTCATTCTTAGAAATCTTAGTAGATGTCTCTCTACTCCTACTTCTTTGATCCTCTTGCACTGCATAAAATCCTGCCATAATCTCTCTGCTTGGGACATGTTCTGAGTACTAACTGAAGTTCCTTTGAGTGTCCTAGAAGTCAACCTTCTTCTAAGCATCTAATAACACAATCCTTAAGGTAAATCTCAAGGACAGTAAAAACATTTCATCATAAAACATACTTTTTCATATAATCATAAACTTGACATGAAATCATAACTGTAACTTTTTACCTCTTCCCAGAGCGATGCGACGGATGTGATGATGGTCATTATTCACTTGCAATTTTTTTTAAAGTATGCAGGATTGTAGACCTGCTCTGATACCACTCTGTAACGCCACAATTTCATTTTAATAGAAAAAAGGCACGTTACCCATGCTTTTCATTAATAAAAATATTTTATTTGAAATACAACGGAAGTTTCAAAGCATAGTTCGATATTTATTACATAAAATAAAGTCAAAAATAAATTAAATATTTAATCATGCTTGACCACTTGACCACCATCATCACATCTTGTCCGCTACGCATCACCTAAGACAACACCTGAAAAGATAAGTAGTTTTTGGGGTGAGTACTACTAACTCAGTGGGGAGTGTCCAATTATCCAAACTATATATAATACAGACTAATATGCAAATAACAAACTTGTGTTCAGTCCGTAGACCAAACCATGTAGCCCGGAGGCTCTGCGTGATAGCTCAAAAGCTCTGTGTATAGCCCGAAGGCTCTGCTATGATGTGACATCACATACATTCAGTAAAACATATAAAGAGGATAATATGGACAAATTCAATGTAAAACTCCACCTTAACCTTGATCTTGATATTAACCGATTAAGTCCTGCGCACCCTATAATTAATTATCTTGAATTAATAAAATACATGTAAAATTTTAATTATGAAAAAAATACATATGCCAACATGACTTTAACTATAACTAAATGAATCATGTACTTAATATATACATGCATATGTATTTATACACACGTATGCATTATAACTATTTGCAATGACTTTTGAACCATGTCACTTTTTTTTTGAGGAATGAACCATGTCAACTTGGAGCAATTTATAGCCCCCAAAATTTTTTCAAAAACATTTCCACATGTTTATGTATTTGCCCTACATATTTTTATTTTTTCACTACAAATTAATTTTTTTAATTAAGTATAAATTTACATAAATATCCTTACTACACTAATAATAAAACAAAAAAAATAAATTACATTAAATAACAAATAAATAAAAGGAAATTTTTATTTGCACTACTGATTTTATTCTTTGCACTTTGATTACTCAATGCATTATAGATTTTACTCTTTGGAACACACACATTTATATTAACACCCTTCATTCCAAAAATATTTGTTTTATTAAAAAAAATAAAAATAAAATATGTTCGGAAACACAATTCGAACACATTCACCTTGTTTGAGAATATTAATTCGAACGACTCCAATACTTAGAAAAAAAGTTGGTTCAAAAATTAAAATTTGAACAACCCCCATTTATTCAAAAATAGTTATCCGAACACTTAGAAAATTTCAGGGTGCAAGGGTGTTCAAAGAAGCTTTTTTTAATAACCCTCATTTGTTCAAAAAATATTTTTCGAACGAACTATGTTCAAAAATTGAAGTTTAATCCACTCCAGTATGTCCGAAAACTTAAATATAAATGTCTTGAACTTCGTTTTTCTCCAAGTAACAGTCCGAATCACTCCAAAATGTTCAAAATTTTCAGTTCGAACGAATCGTGATTTAGACAAAAAAACATCCACAACATGTTCTAAACTCAATTATTTTCGATCAATACACCGATACTAGCATTTAATACTTCTAATAAACTATTAGAAGTTGATGAATAATAAGTTTTAATATGTCTAATAAATGATTTTTAATTTTTTTCTTCTAATTTTTTTTAAAATTTTGAATTTGTGGTGTGTTAGTGTCATCGCTTAGCACTAAGTATTTTTAGATTGTCATGATCCATATGGTAATTTAAAGAACACAAAGGTTTTGGTTTTTCAAGTTTTGAAGACTATGTTATGGACATTATTATATGAACATTCCGTTGTCAATCTGATTGAAGATCGAAGAATGTACTTGAGAATGTTCGTGAACATAATCATGTACATGGTTGTCCAGAAAGCTTCCAAGAGACGTGCCAAGCTGTAGCGACCCGATTTTCTAATATTTAAATTGCTACATTCTTTTCGAAAAATATTTTATTCATTTTATTTTTGTGTGATATTAATTGATTAAGTCTAATAAGTTGCACCTAAGTAATTTTTTTATTAAGCATGAATTTATAACATGGTCATTTCATACCATGAGCATGCATTTAATGTTAATTGGAGTGCCAAATATGTTGCATTTTATTTTATTTTTTAGCCCATTTAATTAAATGAAGCCCAAATCATTTCAAGCCCATATAAATTTCTTTGAGCCCAAACCTTTAAGCCCAAAAGTAAGAAGACCAATTGATTTATTTCTCTTCTTCTTACCCTTCTTTTTCTTCTCTCTCACGAAAACTCAAGTAGAGAGTTTATGATAGAACAAACTCTATAAACCTTATCATCCATCTCCTTCTCAAACTACCAATAGGATAAGTATGTGATCTTCTCCCATTCCCCACGCCTCTAGCCCTAAAACAACTTGTATAAATAGACAATCTTCACATCTCTATTTTCCTCACACTAAAGATCCGAAACCAAAGAGAGATTTTAAGCTCGAGTTTTGTTCTTCTAAGTTTTCATTCCAGGTATAGTTCATCCCTTATTTAGTTTTCTTTTTCTCATGCATTAGCATTGCATTGCATCATTTTTCCGGAGGGTATGGTATGTTGTAGAGTCGATTGCAAAAGACAAACACCTCGCAGGTACGCGGCGACAGTAGCAGGAAAAGGCTGGCAGAGTAGAGGAGGTGCAGTTGCCGCGGCGGATCGTGGTCGGTGTGCAGTTATGTTGAACTGTGAAGCTAGTTTTGGTCACAATCGAGTTTACAACTAGTCGTTCAGTTATAGCTTGACGTCGGTGTAGTGCGGATGGTCGACTATGTCTATGGTGTAGATGATAAGGTGTCTTGGTAGTATTTAACCCTAACTTTCGGCGGTAGAAGAACAGATGAGAAGAAAATGAAGATCTGTGAAGCTTGCTGTTGTCGTAAACTGGTGACGAAAGAAAGAAAGAAAGTTGCATTGTTTGTTTGAGCCAACCTTTTTTTTAGCCACATAGAACTTTAAAAAACTTATTTTAGCACCTATTTTTAAACATATTTATTTTAGCCGCTTTAGTCCAAAATACCCCTATCTATAAAATAAAAATTAAAAAAAAGAAACAAAATAAAAAATGAAAACTAAATTAGATTTTTTGAGTTTACTGTTCATCGTCTTCTTCATCTTCACGGCCACTTCTCCAAGCCACCCCACCTCCACTCTTTTCCCCCACCACACATCTCCATTCTCTAATAATATCTTCACCGGCACCATCTCTAACACCATCATCTCTAGCAGCATCGTCTTGTCGAAATTCGACGATGATGAGCGGGCTGCAATGAAAAATCAAGTGCAAACAAAAGCGGAGGGGAAGGGTCTTTTCGGCGACAGAGAGGGACTTGGGAGGGGAGGGGACTGGCAGCGCTATGGCAAGCGTCGGGGTTCGTTTTCGGTAACTATGCAGCTACGCACAGGCTCCCTGCGCGTCGAACATGCACGTCGAGTGCTGCGCGCAGGGGTTGCGTGACAAGGTGCACAATAGGTGCTGCGTCTGTGCGCTGGACTGCATGCCGGGTACTGCGTGGCTGCTGCTGCACGCAAAAGCTATGCGCTGGGCCTGTGCGCAAGAGCTGTGCACCGGGCATGCGCGCAATGGTCTACATTACGGAGACTTCACAACGCCATTTTTCCGGTGACCATCAAAATTCAATATCTAAAATTTCCAACCACTTCCAGATCTGAATGTAGAACGAGGACCCATTAGCCCCTCCACTTTCTTCCTTCCTTGAGTCCCTGCCCTCTGCTGCACAGCAAGAATCCAACGAATTGCTAGTCATATCATTTTAGTTTAACATATAATAGACTATATTTATATTTACATAGAGTAATTAGCAAGTTTAATTAGGAAATTTTGCCATATATTAATTAATTAAAATCATGCATTTCTCACGTAAATAATTAATAGTTGGCCATGCATGCATATGCTATCTATAAATTTATGGCTTTATTTCGTTTAATCACTTAGTTAAATAATTAGTTGTTTTTAAGCTTGCATCATAGATTAATCTCATGCATAATTTTATTACATTATCTTATGCACTGTGTTAATTTAAGATAATTATTTATAGGCAATGCGTGCAGGACTTAATCGGTTAATATCAAGGTCAAGGTGGGGTTTTACGTTAAACTTTATCCCTATTATCCTCTCTATATGTTTTTATTGAATGTATGTAATGTCACGGCAAAGCAAGAGCCTACGGGCTTTCATGCAGAGCTTTCGAGCTATCACGCAGAGCTTTCGGGCTACACGCAGAGCCTACGGGCTATCACGCAGAGCTTTTGAGCTATCACGTAGAGCCTCCGGACTACATAGTTTGGTCTACGGACTGAATACAATTTACTAATCGCATATTGTTCTGTTTGATATATAGCTTGGATAATTGGATACTCCCACTAAGTCAGTAGTACTCACCTCAAAAACTACTTATCTTTTCAGGTGTTGTCTCGGGTTATGCGTAGTGGGCAAGATGTGATGATGGTGGTCAAGTTATGCTTTAATTTATCTTTTTACTTTATTTTATGTAATAAATGTCAAGTTATGCTTTGAAAATTTCGTTGTATTTCACGTAAAGTATTTTATTAATGAAAAGCATGAATAACGTGTCTTTTTCTATTAAAAGTGAATTTGGGGCGTTACACAAGCTGATTTCAAGGAGTTGAAGTTTTTTCTCTGAAGATGGACGTTTTAGAATAAAAGATGTCTTGTTCAAGATGAAGAACAAGATGAAAAAAGACGAGTTCTATTCAAGGAAGGACTCTAGCAAGAGATGTCCGAATCAAGCTAGGAAAGTTTCCTTATTAGAGTTTGATTCAAATAAGGACATATATGATTACATTGTTTAGGCTAAACTTGTTCTTATAAATAGCTTAGGAATCATACTAGTTTTGTATCGGGGTTTTACGTATACACAAGAGCTTGAGAGTCTTAAAAGTTTTCAAGTTTGAAGCATATAGTATACAGTTAGACTAGATTTGATCCTTATGATTATTGTGTGTCTAGTCTATGTTTGAAGTTCGTTCATACAAACTTAAAGGAGTCTCGAGAGAGTGTTCCTGTGGGAACTAGAGAGAGTCTAGGTTTTGGAGGATCTCACAATTCAGTCCATCAAAAGATATTGTAGAGTATAGGAAAGGGGCCGAGTGACGGGAGGTCATCATGTAATAGCCTTTATAACCTTGCAACGGAGTGGTGGATAGTTTCTCACGAACTTGTGAAGTCCTCCTGACGTAAATCAGTTGATCGAACAAGGTTATCAACCTCATGCCATCTACTTGCTTTATATTTAATATTTTGACATTACATGTTCTTCATAATGTTCATATACATGATTGTCAACATGATTCTATCGTCACAGTTTATGTAACTTCATGGTGGATTGAGTAATTTTAGTGGTATGAGCAAGTAATAAAAGGATATTGACGTAACTTCACAATTATTTTATTCTTTATTTATTTCTCTTGTGGTGCAAATAGTAAAATTAGTAGTACAAATAGTTGTTCCTTCAAAATTAAAGTAATCACAATTAAAAATATTTAATATGGTTATGTGGGATGACTTTTTTGGTGCATTCAACGTGCCACTAAATTTATATTTTTATTTTTTATTTTCTTTTTTTTTCTTCACAAATATATATCTTAAGTTGCAAGTATTGAACTGTAAAATTGAATTGATATTGGCTCATGTAGCAATGTTTTTAAAATTGGACCGGGCATCGAACGAGTGAATTTACAGGGTCACTGGATTACTGGTTCGACCGGTTGAACCGTTCTGAAAAACCGGATAACCCGATATATTATATTTATATATGTATATATATAATAAAATTATATAAATTAGTATCATGATAAATATATTAAATAATTTTTAAAATACACAATTTATATCAATGCAAAGAGATAAAATGTTTAATTTATTGATAGTTATTGCATAAGTTAAGTAGTTAAAAATATAAATTTATAAAAATAAATATTGAACATCAAATACTAGATTTTAGAAAATATATAATTAAATGTCAAATACTTAAATATTGATTTTAATTACAAATAATATTACACGATAACAATAAAAAATATTGCTAATCATTATTTCACAATTCACTACTTTAGATATTAGATCTTCTCTTCATTTATTTTAATTTAAAAAGTATTAAATTAGATATTGATTTTAATTATATGGTGAACATTGATTTTAATTAAAATGAAGACTACTTATTTTAAATTTTTTGCATATATATGTTATTATATTCAAATAATAATATAAGAATGTGTTGACTCAATTGATTGAGCACATTGAACAAAATTATACAATTTTTAGAGATCTTGGGTTCGAATCCTTTCAGTCACATATTGAAGGAATTAAATTAAATTTGCAGAATTAAAAAAAATGGACTGGTTCACTGGTTTTGACCGAGTCGCACTGGGTTAGACCCGCAATGCACATACAACTGGACTGGACTAATGACGGGTTCACGGTTAAACCGGTCAAACCGGCCAGTCTGGTCTAGTTTTCAAAACACTGTCATGTAGTGCACGCTCCCGATACTAATGCGTGGGCACATACATTGACTTCGATAATTATTTTTTTAAAATTAAATACAGATTCTATTTGAAATTAATAATATCATACTACCTCTGTTTCATAATGTTTGTTGTTTTGTTTTTTTTATCTGGAATTAAGAATTAATTTTGTGGACAAATATACACATCCCTTATATATGCCATAAAATCTAATTCATCTATATTTTCCTAAAAAATAACAATATTTTCTCTCTCCATATATTTTTCTCTCTTCATATATTATAGGTAAGTTAGAATAAAAAAATCTTGTAGGATTTGAGAAGGTTAAAATTGGGAGAGAGGATGTCAAATTATATAAAACAACAAACATTTTGAAACTAAAAAAAAACCTTAAACAACAAACATTATGAAACGGAGGTAGTAATTGACATTAAAGAAATCCTAAACAACCTAAGTCAAGAACCCTTTTGTCCCTCCTAAAAAGAAATCCTAAAAACACTATAAACTTGTATAAACCAAGTATTAGATGAATATTTTTCAATGATATTTTTTCAGAATTTTATTTTTATTTTTTAGAATGGGACGGGTTGACCTGCGACCTGACCAACTCATATAAGCTTTTAGTGCACCAAACCCACCGAAAACTTTGCAATTTAATATTGATTTGTACTCCAAATATGCATTTTTGTGTGGTTTCAATCTCAAAATCAGAAGTGTATTTTACATGAGATATTGAGTTGAGCCTGCAAATCTTGTATTGCAACCATAATGATAATCGAATACTCAGATTTGTTCGATAATATTGATCATCAACAGATTGTACTCTATCTATCAAGAACATAATGAAGATGGAGAAAACTCTTTATTTTGCAGAACCACTTATTCTAATAAAAAAGATTGGACTTGTAAAATGAAATGAATCCACATGTTTATCAATAGACCACCTTAGCCATATCTAAGACCTTTAAGAAATTAAACCAAAATTTACACTCAGCAGATGACAACTACAGATCTAATAGACCATTCTTGTCCAAAATGTGCAGACTAGCCATCTGCCATACCTAGTATCTCTCTCTCTCTCTCTGGAAATGACTTTCGCTTTCACACAGATGTGAGACATCATTACTATATTTTTCTGAAATCACCTGTACAACCCTCCTCATATGCTAAAAATACTTAAAATTAATGGTGACAAAAGACAACAACATAATAAACTCCACAACCAACCAAATGTATAAATTTTCACTGCATGATGCAGCTAACCAGAATTAGATGGCTATTTCTGATGTATAAATCTCGACATGCAACATTAAAATTGGTCAATATAAGTGCAACAAATGCATATGACCATGAACAATATATTACTATAATTTAGAACAAATCAAAATGCAAGTACACGGTGTCAAGATGTTAATTTACTAAATACCATATGTAACTTCATCTCCAAATCCAGACAAATAACCAATCAAATAGTGAGGCCTGATCTCTAAGAATCCATCTCAGATGCTCCTAGAACATGCCTTGATGAAAGTGATCATTCCACCACAAAGTAAACATATAAACCAATCTCAAAACAAACAATTCAGTGAAATAGTACAACCATTGAGATTCCTTCTATCATCTACCACGGTAGATGCCAACATCCTTAGAACAAAGATTTAAAATTACAACTCTCTGTAAATTCTTATTACAGTTGAAATAGTTAATAATACTCTTTTAACAACCAATCCAATAATTCAGCAGACAACAACAACCGGTTACCTTATCATAGAGATGTGCTTTCTCAATTTCTAGAGAAACTAATTACATTGAAGCGATTATGCACGCAACACGTTTCATTTTTAGTGCTAAAGTGAATAGGGTATCACATGGACCAGTTTGGCAACAATTAAGACACACAAGTAATGAAAAATCATGAAACTAAAAGATAAGTGGTAAAGAAAGTATTAATGTTTAACTGATGTGCCGATCCAATCATCAAAGGAAAATCATAAATGGTCAGTGACTCAGTGTGCACAGACAGTCAGACACAGAGACATTATTCATGTTAAGAAAGTCATACATGCACAAAAACAAAGAAAATAAAATGGATTTGCATCAATCATCAGTTTTTTCAAGTGATAAAACATGATAGTATGAAATACTCTGGTCGATACAACCAACCATACGAGGTCCATAACGCAAAAAGGATATCAAAATGGGTATCTTCATAAATGATTGGAGCATCCCGTAATCTACAACTGGTCTAGTAATCTCGAGGAAGCCTAAAGCCGATACAACCATTAATGTAAAGCCGATAATTATAGCCGGGGTGTTATGATGCCATAACCCCACATAAATGCTACCAACAAACATCATGCCATTACTGATGGAACTGAGATACCAAGGGCGTTGTCCAAGCCTCAGAAAATTAGAATCTCTTATAGAATATCCAATAATGTAAACCATCACCGTAATAATACCTCCTACGAGCATCCACGTAGTAAAGTCATCGGCGTACCTTGATACCACAACAGGAATCAGAGTAGCATCACAATAGCATCATCCACAAACATGAATCAACCCACGTCCACTCTTCAGAAAGAAGAGTGGAGCTACCGTCCCACACAACACACCAACAACAGCCCAAAACCAGATAACATACTTGTGGTTTTCCAACCACAAAATCCACCTCACAAATCAATCCCCATATCCCAGTGATCACATTGCCATGAGCAGCTAAGCTAGTTGTAATCGTAGCAATCACGTCATGCACATAATCACTTTGTATTCCGCTAGTCGCATCTGCCGGAGCTGACTCAGCACCAGCATCAGTACTCATTTTGAATGAGGGTTACCGTAGAGAGAGAAAACTCACGGGAGGAGTTGTGTTTTATGAAATAAAATTCTCTTAGTTCATTTTTCATGTCCCACTATTGTGTGTCACTATGAAATTTAATATTTTAAAAATGTTTATTATAAAAATAAATTTTATTCTAGTATTACAAATCATAAGCAACATTTATTGCTAAAAATTAAAATTTTTAAAAATTATATACCATAATTTTGGAATAATCATCAATATTAATCAATTATATTAACTAAAAAATAATAAATAAATATTAAAAAATAAATATAAATCCTAATTGAGTGGAATGAACCCTAAATAATAATTATAAAATTAAAATAAACCATAACAAATTAAAATAATGGGCCGACCCGTCTGATGGGCCGGCCCATCAGTCTCCTGCATGGGAGAGTGGCCCTATTGAATATACTCTTTAATTTATTATTGTAAATTTTATTTCCTTGTATATATAAATAAATAAAATATTGAATTAGTGAATTATTTGTAATGTTCAATCGAATACTAATATAGTATATTTTTCGTTACTAAAATAATTGATATCATGTCGGAGTATAATTCTAGAGTCTAAATCCGAATAGGTTCCAACTTCTAAATTTAAGTCTTCTATAAAAATTTGGGGGGTTTTCTCAAAGTTATGATTCTACTGTTCTTAATGGTGGAACACCATGTATTTGTGGTGGAGAACTACTCCGGCTAGAAAGGTATCGGTGTAGGCAATTCAATTTCGAGCGACGAATTTAAGCTTTGCGGCTACCGGTAGATCATTCAATTCTTTCCGGGAGGACAAGATGAGGAGTCACACAATGGAGGTTATGCATATGCATATGCATACGTTACGTTGAGAAGCGAGTCTGCATTAGATGTCTGATTAATGGTTTCCCTTCACATCGTCGATCAAGTCCAAGGTTATGCCAATTACTGTGGTGTATCTTCATTTTTGCATAAGAGAGTCTCATGCTTTAGCTACCGTGGCTGCAGTGGACTATCTATTTTTATTAGCCGAGCAAAACTTGAATCTGACTCTGGCTATTTGAAGGACGATTCCTTGAAATTTAGCCTTTGTATTGGAGTTTTTACTTACCATGTTCGAAATCGAAACCAAAACCAGCAGCTGCTTGGATACTATAACTTTGAGCAGCTTTTGGAAAGGAAGTGACAAAATGAATTTGCTTTCTTTCATGTAGCACAAAATACTTACTGTGTCGCCAAGTCCATTTTAGCTGCCCATTGTCCCGCACTTCTATCTCGTCTTACAACTAATCATCATCTCCAAGATGCTATTATTCCAGATGTGGACCGTAATATTTTCTCGGTATTGTCTGTGTGTTTCATGTGTTTTATGACCCTTAACAATTTCTGTTTTGATATTGTGCTTTGCCTAACAATTTCTGTTCATTTTGTGTTTTATTTTGTAGACTTCGTTGTGGTTCCTGTATAAAGGAACCCTTAGCCAATTAGATAAAAAATCTGTCCAGGATTCGGATCCATAAAATCTTAAATCATTTGTGGCAAAGCTGCTTCGAGCATCTGATAAATTTGGATTAAAAGGAGTTAAAGAGATATGCCAATTAAGCATTTTGGAGAAAGTTTCTAGAGAATCCGTTGTTTCTTTGCTGCATCTAGCAGATATTTGCAATGCCACTCAACTAAAATCTGCATATCTCAAATTTGCAGCTAAAAATCAATCAGGTATGAATACCATGCTCTTCTAATAACTGCAGTAGAGACAAGTAATAGGGACTTTCATGCGTTGGAGTGAATTGTTATATATATTGGACTAAGAATTTTATTAAGAGTGCTAATATGGCAAATGTAAGTAGTAATTGTTAGTTTTGTATATACTAGAAGACTTGTCTTTGTATACAATTTTAATAATATTTTATGATGATATAGATTGAATACTATTAGTGTCACTATTTACATTTAAATTGTTATATTTTCATGCATGTTAATTATACTTACTTGTAGATGATTTGGTGTGAGAAAACACACGGCAAGGTCATATCATTGGATCATTGTATTGTATTAAAAGGCTCACGGCTTAGATCGTCCTGAACTCACCATTGGTACACCGTAGAATAATTTGATAGTTAGTTTGTCTTGACTAGTTGAATATTCTAGTACACCAACTCGTGTATTGATCACAATATGATACTATTCTCTGCTCTGACCTTATGTGAGAGAATAAAGATCCACAGAGTTCGAGGTCTTAACTCATATATATTGGCGGACATATATATGTTGTATTTATTACTTTGATTTATCAATGAGTGAGGTTTTTTGATAGAATCAATAATCTCGATATCTTGGGTAGTAACATTTACATATATGGGCACTGTGTCCTGGTGCGCCAGGTTGATAATGTCCTTTTGAGGAAACACAAAGTTTATGTGAAACCCTGCAGGTTGAATTTATTCTGTACATGATAAAGTTTGTGTCGTACTACTCAAGGAATAAGATATTAATTAATTATAGCTTTCAGAAGCTTACATAATTAGTTAATGGACATTATATCTTAAATATGGGGAATGACTGAAATTGGTAGGTCAGTATTATTTCTTTAGTGGAATAAAAATAATACTTAATTTATTTAATTATATCCTAAGTTTATTGGATATTAGAAATTAAATAAATTAACAGGCCAATTTAATATTCTTCTAGATCCCTGTTGTAACCCAATATGACTGAAGTGGACTGGAGATGGAACAAGAGCTAGAGGCCCAAACCCAGTAGGGTTATGACTGCTAATTTTTGTCCACCTCCCTATAAATATAAGAGAGGGGTACGAAAATTACACACAAACATATCAACCCTCTTTTGTTCTCTTAATCTCCACATATTTCATACTCATTTTAGTAGATTACAACCCACCTTGTATCTGAACACAGTCCGAGAATACAATAGAAGATCAAGGAGTGGAATAATACAATAGAAGATCAAGGAATGGAATAGCACACAGTCCAAGAATACAATAGAAGATCAAGGAGTGGAATAATACAATAGAAGATCAAGGAGTGGAATAGCACAGTGGGGGCACCGATCATAGTCCAATCAACAACAAGATTAGATCTTTAATCTTGTCCTCAACCTGTCGTTTAATTTGTAAGTGTATTTTCAATATCTATGTTTCCATTTTCAGTAGAATCGAAAATTACTTAGCATGTTAATTAAACTCAGTTAATTATATTCATACGTGTTACATAAAATTATAATTTACATGATGCATGGATTAATGAACAACTAATGAGATCCTGCGGTGGTTTAATTCAAAAAAATCCCAACGGTAACTTGGTTGATGTTTTAGATTATTGAGAAAAGTAGCGCGTGTGAAGTTTTACCATTCTTTTAGGATAGCCGATTCATATTTGTTCTTTACTTGAATTGCCCTTTAGTGCTTTACCAAAATCTTTTTGTGTAAAGTCACAATCTGATTTTAACTTGGCTAAGTACTAAACTGGTTTATCAAATAATGAGAGATGCTTGGGTGTTCTTTTCATCCAGGTCACCAGAATTTTTATTCTTCCACATGCTTCCCTCACTTTTGATTGGTCACAATTAATTTTCTGTCAATCTTTAGATCTAATGGAGTCTGATGCCCTTACTTTTTGATTGATCACAATTATTTTTCTGTCAATCTTCAATCATCATGGAGTCTGATGGTTGTGAACGCCTCAAAGAAACTTGCCCACTATTGTATCTGGAGTTGATGGGTTTTGGAGATAAATCCTTTTTTCCAAGATTATACCTCAATCAATGGACAAAGAGTAAGGTTCAGACTTGATTTCTTACATGATTAATTGTCATATTAACATTTGTCAATGAGGGTACTTAAATCTTCATTTTCCCCTTATGGAAATGATGCGTCTTACATTCTTCTTGGCATTGTGACGGACAAACGAATGTGGTTTGATGAATGGTTGTCATGTTTGTGATTGCAAGTACTCAACATGTGCAGCAGAGTTGTTTCTACTGTACGAGAGTCTTTGGTCATTAGGCATTGGCCTTGGGGTTGTTCATCTTATAAGAATCATAAGATAAAGAGTTTTAATTAGGGGCTTTTAAGGTTGGTTTTCCTTCCATAACTAACTAGGTTGGAATATTTTCATTTTATCATTCCATTTTTTTGACTATCAAGTGTATATTTTAGGTAGGAATTGGATATGGTTGATTGTCGTCAATCCATGGTATGTGGTAGGTACTTGGCTACGAATAGAGATCCTCTAGTCCAAAATATTAAAATTATATATTGTTAATAATGTTTTTTATTAAAATAAAATTTGTTATATTCTAACTAATCCTAATTAATATTTATTGCTAAAAATTGAAATTTTAAAAAATTACATGCCTTAAGTTTGGAATAATCAACCTTAAAAATCAATTATATTAAGTAAAAAGTGAGAATTAAATATTAAAAAATAATTATAAATCCTAATTGGGTGGTATAAACCCTAAAAAAAATTGTAAAATTATGCTAAACCTAAAAAAATCAAAATTGAAGAAAAAATGAAAGAAAAGGTAATAATTTTGAGTTTTGGTACACGGTTGGTACAAACAAGTTGGGATTAGAGGATCTCAAGTGATTGACTACACACACTAGCCATATCAATTTTTTTTTAAATAATCTTAATTTTCTTTAAATTTAAAAGAAACACATCCATCATATCAACTTACATATTTCATCCCAACAACTCAATTTAAAGTTGGCTTGACTTTTTCAACAATAAATCGTGTTAGCATTATAATATCATAACGATGATTATTTTTAGAAAGTTTCGATCTAAATCGGACATATAGTCGCAGAAAACATTATAAAAAATAAACAAATCGACAATTATCTAAGCAAACCGTAAAACACGGGAGAATTTTCACAAATTGATTGCACAAAAATAAATTGGCGACAACATAAACTATCAAATCTTGGAGATATTTACATATATTTTCGTTCATCACCACCAATCTCCATTCACAGCTTCTTTATAGTGCTTGAAATACATTGGTAGAGGTATCTTTTTTTTTTTGATGTCGAGGGTAACCAGCAACCGCTACCGTGTTGCGCACTGGGTAAACCCCTGCAAATCTATATAGGCGAGGTAAATCACACTTGGCAAGCCAGTTGTGGCAAGCTTACACCTAGTGGTGGGTCTAACTTGAGACTTTTGACTTCAAGAAACACCACTCCACCATTATGCCATCTCCAAGGGGACAAAATTAGAGGAAAGTAGAGGTATCTTTATATTAATATAATTTTGTAGGAAGGGAAAAGGTTTCATGGATGATTTCTTGAGTAAAATGTAAATTGGTACAAGCGAGTTTTTTGGTATTTGCTACAGTAGATTTTCCATTTGTGAAGTTTATGTGCAATAGATTATTTGCAAAAGGATCGTTATATCATATTAGAGGTTGGTACAAACAAGTTGGGATTAGAGGATCTCAAGTGATTGGCTACACACACTAGCCATATCAAATTTTTTTTTAAATAATCTTATTTTTCTTTAAATTTAAAAGAAACACATCCATCATATCAACTTACATATTTCATCCCAACAACTCAATTTAAAGTTGGCTTGGCTTTTTCAACAATAAATCGTGTTAGCATTATAATATCATAACGATGATTATTTTTGGAAAGTTTCGATCTAAATCGGACATATAGTCGCAGAAAACATTATAAAAAATAAACAAATCGACAATTATCTAAGCAAACCGTAAAATACGGGAGAATTTTCACAAATTGATTGCACAAAAATAAATTGGCGACAACATAAACTATCAAATCTTGGAGATATTTACATATATTTTCGGTCATCACCACCAATCTCCATTCACAGCTTCTTTATAGTGCTTGAAATACATTGGTAGATGTATCTTTTTTTTTTGGAAGTCGAGGGTAACCCGTAACTGCTACCGTGTTGCGCACTGGGTAAACCCCGACAAATCTACATAGGGGAGGTAAACCACACTTGGCAAGCCAGTTGTGGCAGGCTTACACCTAGTGGTGGGTCTAACTTGAGACTTTTGACTTCAAGAAACACCACTCCACCATTATGCCATCTCCAAGGGGACAAAATTAGGGGAAAGTAGAGGTATCTTTATATTAATATAATTTTGTGGGAAGGGAAAAGGTTTCATGGATGATTTCTTGAGTAAAATGTAAATTGGTACAAGCGAGTTTTTTGGTATTTGCTACGGTAGATTTTCCATTTGTGAAGTTTATGTGCAATAGATTATTTGCAAAAGGATCGTTATATCATATTATGCAACATCATATTTAATATATATCGGTGTATGATATGGCAATTTAAACAAGGAGAATATCATAATTGGCCTTTCCTATTTGAATCATCAAAAACCCTTATAGCTATGTTGACTACAAGTTTCATATGTTACTTTCTCTTAATGGGAATGGGTTGGAGTACTTGTCTCTTAAGCGTATTTAAATAAATTTATAAATAATTAAAAAAAAAAAGAAAAATTAATTTGTGGTATAAAGTGTTAAAGTTGTACTGCATATTCCTTTTAGTTTTTCTACCGCGAGATGACTCTCTTATTTCTCTTAATTGGAATGGGTTGCACTTGTCTCTTAAGGGTATTTAAGTAAATTCATAAATAATTAAAAGAAAAAAAAATAATTTGTGGTATAAATAGTTAGACTGCCTTTATCGGTTGGTAAATAGCCGAACGTTCGACCGCCACTTGAAAAAGAAAAAAAAACGGTCTGTTTTAGCTGTTCGACCGAGGGAGACCAGCAGACCGCTGGTCTCCCTCTCTCCTCTCCCATTATTTTATTAATTTTCTTATATTTTGTATTTTTTTTATATTTTATTAAAATAAATATATTCATTATATTTAAATTTTATTGGATATGAAAATTTTATTTGGATACTTGTCTCTATTTTATTGGATATGTAGATTTTATTTGGATATGTAGATATAATGATTATTAATAATAAATATATTCATTATATCTAAATTTTATTTGGCCACTTGTCTCTATTTTATTGCATATCTAAATTTTATTTGGCCACTTGTCTCACGCCATTTTTCGTGACGACTTGATCGAGCACGTATGGCAAAAATTTGGTCATCAGTACTAAATTTATATTTTTTTCATCTATTTTAATCGTCGTTTGTTTATTTCAATTCATGTTCGGTTTATTGTTATTTATGTTCTTATTTTGTTTATTTTGTATTTTATCATATTGTCTATTTTATAAAAGTTTATTATTTTATGATATTACAATTTTCAATAATAATAATTATTTATTTTAATTATTATTAATTATATTATATTTATTAATAAAAGCAAAGAAAAAATAATATATAATGTTGTGGTTGTGTGTTTGGGGTGGTTGATGATAAACTATCAAATTGTATGTGGTTGAGTTGGATAAGATAATGATGATGTGGAAGAGAGGGAAATTAATTAAATATTGAGGGTGGTTGCCTGGTTGGGGTGTTTGTCCGGTTGCTGATAATGGTAGTCTTAAAGGTGTCAGGTGTGGTGCATATCTTGTTGTTGTTGCTGCTTCAATTCAAGGAATACTACTTAAATCATACAGTATATGTTTGCTTATATTTCGCACTTTGGCTTAAATTATGGTTTTCATGATTTTATAAGGTACTTAATATAATTGAGTACCTTGGGATTTAGACTAGTTAGGAATTAAAACAAGAGCCGCAAGTTGGTATTTAATTTGTGGGCAGGGACATTTTTGTAATATAATGGAGGTAGTGATATTTTTATAATTTTTTGGGTTTGAAAAAATAAATATCACTTGTAATATTAAAAAAATATTATTTTTAATACTAATAAGTATGATGTGTATTTAATTGGAAAGTACTACTATTTTTTAATATAAAAAATGATGATATTTTTATAACTATATTTTTGAATTAAAAAAAAATCGCTTATAATATTGAAAAGTATAAATTCTAATTTTGAAAAAAAAGGGGTGTGCAGCAATGTAATACATGCGCCTGATATATAGAAAACCAGGTATTCATTTTTTGTGAATCCACTTTCTTTATTTTATATTTTTTGAAATTAAGAATCGTTGACAGAGGCATTGTTCCATTAGTTCAAATTATATAAATACAAAATTAAAAAGAGTTAGAATAAGGATGGAGGAGGTAAAAAGAGAATAAAATGATTTCATTTGGATGAGTTGGCAAGGGCCTGATGGAATATCATAGCTTCACCGAAAGAATTTCCAATTTAAATAATTAACCTTCAAAAAGAAAAAAGCCATAAAGTTACTCCTTCAATTTCATAATTGTAATTATAAGTAACTTAAGTGAGCATTGCTTCTACTAACACATTATTAGTGTAATAATTATGAATTTGCATTAGCATATCACGGCATTCAAGTCAGATCTAAATTAAAGTATTAACTGGCAACTGGCAACTCAAAAGATTAGAAAATCCACAAAGAAAACACTTCCATCTGCTCATTTATACCTAGAAGAAGAATTGAAGCTTCCGGTTCACATTTACAAAAAGGAAAACTTAAACCATTTAATGACTAGACTGGGAAGCTCAATCTTTCATCCCAGTGTCAAGCAAGCAAGCAGCAGGAGGACATTAATTGGCTCTGACAAAGAATTAAAGAATGAAAATTGTCATAAACAAGTCATCCTTGGGAGAGTAAGAGTATTAGGATCAAGTTTAATTAAAAAATCTTGCCATCTGGATTTAGGCATGCCAGAATATAACAAAACTGCATATCATATCAGTATACATTTGCAACAACTCTCATTTTCCTAGTGCAATATGGTAATATAACGTTGCTGCTCTTATAACCTAACCCAGAATCCTTGTAAGATAATCTAGCTGCTCAAATTCACCTTGGAGTTGTTCCCACTGCAAACACACACACACACACACACATCTCAAAATCGAATCCAATATGAAGTTCAGAAGCAGTAGACAATAACAACTTACATCTTGATGAGACACAGAGACGATCCTCCACCCGGCGGCACCGATGTAACGACGTTTCAGCATAGTGTGTCCCAGCGGCACTCCTGCAAATAAAAGAAATTAGTCCCACTTGGTCTAAATATGAACATATTGATGCAAATTACACACACCAGTATTCCTTGAGAAATGAGTAGGCCCGTCGATTTCCAGAGCCACTTTCCGATCAACCACAACTGCATCCACCGTGTAGCCATCCACATTATATTCTTTGATCCAATCCAGCCCAGTGCTAACAAGGAGACGCATCACCTCCTTCTGAAATGAGGAAGTCACCTTCTGATTGAACTTCCTTGTCTTTCCAGCGCCTTCCATTCTCTTCTCCACCTCACTCGGCAGTGATAACTCTAGATGAGGGTACTCAGCTTTCAGGCTCTGGTTCACCAGGTGAAGCTGAGAAGCAAACATAATATCCTCTCTATGTTGCTCACAGATATTCTGCTCATCAAAATGGATCAATGTTCTCCACACATGTGAAAAGAATACGCAATCCAGTCGCCCCATAACTGCATAGGACCAAGCTATATTCCCTAGCTGATCTCTGGAAAAAGTGAGTGTTAGAGTGCCTGAAACCTCAGTAGACACCCCATTCCCACCACCTGTTTCTCTCTCATCATCAAGATTAGCTATTTCAGTTACAGAGTAGTATTTGAGCTGTTGGGCATCCTTAAACACCTGATCAAGAGACTTGAGCAAAGGATCTGCAGCCTCATTCAGTGAAGCAAATGCCCACAACACTTGAGCAATTTCTTGCGGCTGAAAAGTGTGAATTATACTCGATGCCCTCTTAGACAACTCTGCAAAGAGCTCCGGAGCAGAATGCTGCATAGAAGCAAAAGCTCCAGCCAAATTAGCAACATTCTGAGAATTGAACTCGTCCACTTTTGTCACAGCAACCTCAGCCACCCTGTCCATTTCAGACAGATAAAGAAGCTCGCCACCAATCTTGGACAGCGCCCACGCAATGTTTGAAACTCCTTGCCCCGAGCAATCAGGCAACGCTGCCATTGCCATCCCAACAAGCATACACATCTCTCTCTTCCTAGCAAATGTCAGCCTACGAGTCCTCATCAACGACAATTTCTCCATGTTCTTGGCAATCCTGTGCAGCGCAGTTGCGATATTGAGAGGCGAAAGAGGCGAAGGGCTGAGGCCTTTGGCCACAGCCATCATCACTTCAGCCGTAACCTCCAAAACTTCTTCAGCAGTCCGTGCTTCCACAATCGACTTATTCAAGTTTATCTCTTTCCTACGGTCGGAAGGCCCCGAAAACTGCGATAGCCTCTCCACAAATATCTCCATACTTCTCTCCTTCTTTTCTTCGAACATCCCACCTGCAATCTTACTCACTGTTTCCCTAAGATGACTAGCCTTGTCCGAAGAGTCCAAATCAAAATTGCCTCTATCCAAATCCAGATCCAGATCTTCATCCTCCTCATCGTCATCTTCATCAATCTTAGGCTGCTTTTTCTTCTTCTT
This sequence comes from Perilla frutescens, assembly GCA_026008535.1. Classification (NCBI taxonomy): domain Eukaryota; kingdom Viridiplantae; phylum Streptophyta; class Magnoliopsida; order Lamiales; family Lamiaceae; genus Perilla; species Perilla frutescens. The sequence continues at coordinate 41,676,539 of BRKX01000010.1, read as the reverse complement.
TTTCTTCTTCTTCGTCTCGCCACCAACCAACTTCTCCATCTTGGCGGTCAATCCTCTAGCCTCAATAGATTTAAGAGCAACTTTTCTAGCCCTAACACACCAATCCATTTGATCAATTTCTTGCAGCAACCTAGATTTCGGCTGCTTCTGCTTCTTAGGGGGCAGATTTACATGCGGGCCTATCTCCCCAAGAAATTTTGCCTCCCAATTCGCAGCACTATCAATCAAAGTTGAGCCCTTTTCTTCTTCTGCGTTATCCTCCTCATCATCATCGACGGTCTCGACCACCGTCGCAAATTTCGGCCTTTTGCTGTTGTTTATGCAGCAGGTCTTCTGGAAGAAGGAGCTCAAATGAATCCTGGGACTAGCAATTGGGAGTAGGGTTGTAAAGGCAACTGCTTTTGTTGATGGGACAGGAAAATTGGAAATTGAGTTTATGAATGCTGACGCTTCCATGGCTTTCATCTTTCATTCTGATTTTGCTGCCACTCCCAACAGGATAAATACTACAATACATACACTGATACACACACATATGTGCATAGTTTGTAACATTTTCACTACATTTCTCTTAACTTTTTTTTTTGTTATTGGGCTCCAAAAAAAAAAACCCACTTCAATTGTCTTTCTGATAGACCACATTTGATGTTTTTTGTACACCCAATACTGATTGTATTTCATTTTTTTTATTTTGAATTGTTAGTGTTAAATTGTTGTGAATATTATAAGAAATGTAAATTCAAGTAGTATGACTTGGCTAAGAATAAGCAAATTCTTTTGTGGATTAAAAAGTTTTTTTGTTTCGTGTAATTGTTGTGCCATGAATAGGTTTATTTTGTTCCTAATTTACATATTTTCTGATTAAAACACTTATATTAGAGTATTTTTAAAAAGTATATAAGCAAATATACTTATAAGTTACCTATATATGTACAAATAACAGAGAAATTGGCTGAATGCTAGTTTTTATGGCAATATCTTTATATATATAAAAGCAGAACGGTCCTATAATATAGAAACTCTCACATTTTCCCACCCAAATCCCCTTTCCGTTTATAGTAAATCTATTATACTATGTCTTATAAATATATTATATATAGTTAATTAATTATATTCATTGTGCGTGAATTCATATTTTGTAATAAAATTTAGCTCATATATTATTCTATTATATATATATATTATTCTATATTTTATATTCTATAGAATACGTGCATGCATATATATACATATAATATTAAATATACAATATGATATCTATATATATGCATACATCAAAATATAAATAATATAATATAATATAATATAATAGTTACCAATATATATATATATATATTTAATATAATCTTTATATTTATATCTATATAACTTTATATATATATATAATAACATAATGATTTGAGAAGTAAAAATTTTATTTCTCATAAAAACATATCTTCCATATTCAGTAATTCTATTAATAATTTATAATTATCATATTTAATATTACTCTATATATTGACTTTAAAATATTATAGATCCATTAAGTTTTAATTAATTAAATTAATATATTTATTTTGTTATCCAATGTTTTTCTTTTTTCTTTTTCATAGTTTCATTTTCTAGATTTAAATATAAAAAAAATGCATCAATGATATAAACTTTAAAATTTAATAATGATATTAATAATTTATATTTATACATTAATGATATAATACTTGTGATTAAATTATAATTAATTATGAGATCGATATCATGGGGTGATATAATTATTTAATTATGCTGATTAGATTAATTGTGGTAATCACCATTTAAAATTATGATATTGATGAGATTGATTGCGTGAAATTTGTTATCTAACATACAAATACATTATGATAAAGCCTTTTTAATTTTTCAACTCTATATATACCCATGCTAATCATACTTGTGTTTATTATTTCAACGTTCTCATATTCATTTTATATTTTGTACTCATTTTCTATAATTATCATTCTCCACTCAAGTTAATCTTGCTCATATTCTCAATTATGTATTAATTCAAAATAAGGAACAATCATTGCAATACAATATGATCAGTTTTTGGTTGGCAAAATTTATGTTAGTTGCTTCTTCTTTTTTTTGAGAGCGGTGGAAACCTAGAGGAAGGGAAGATGTCTTAAAAATTCTTAGAGAAGTGAATGATTCTAGAATGTGTTTGAGCCACAAACTCTTCGACGAGTGCAAGGTGATATTAGACCGTGAATTTTTATTTTTATTTATTTGGGGTATGTATGTAAATTGACTCTCATAATCTTCAATTTTATTTTTTTTACACATCATTGTTGTAAAAAGACAATTATTTTAGTTTATATCATGGAATTTAGAGTAGAGATTTTAATTTTTATTGTCAAAATTATTGATATGTGTACATTTTATTATAAATTTAACGCTTTAGGAAAATAATAAGTAATAATATTGACCATTAATCTATGATTATATTTATTTGATTGATACAAAATAAAATTTGTATAAAGTATTGATATCTCAATTTAATCTTTAATATATATTAAAGTACAAATATCCTATTTTTATGAATCTTTATGTTTTCTCCCCAAAACGCACCTACACCATACATAAAGTTCAATAAATATATATTAATTTAATTATATATCACATATATAAGATAATATAATATTTTACATACACACATAAACTAATGTAACATATTAAACTAAATAATCTACGTACATGTATAGTATATATAATAATTTAATAATTTATATCTATGTATTATTTTATATCATACATATGTACAAATAATATAATAATATGGTGGTCGTTTTTAAAAGCAATGCAACAATATAATAGAATATAATATGCACAAACATCTATATAATAAATAATAATTACATGAAAATATAGAGACATTACATAATTATTAACGCATAGAATAGAGCAACAATATATGTATAGCGTGAATTATGTAAATATTATATAGATATTAATTATTTTATAGAAACTATATTGAAATACTTATTATATTATAATCATAAACATAATTAATGCAATTAAGTTTGATTGATTTTAAGTTAAACCCAAATTAATATAATTATTTACACAATTTTAATGGCTAATTCTCATCATTCATTTTGTACATTCCCAAATTTACCCTCATCCTCACTGATTGATGGATGGTATACAATAATTACAAATTAATAATTTTATTTCATTAGATAATTTTATTAAATGCCTAATAAATAAGGCATTTGGTAAAAATTGAAATTTGGAATCTAAACATTAATCAAGCAATAAATATGTAATATTATGATGACTTATTAAGGTGAATTTCATTTTTTTTATTTTGATTTTTGCTGTTGTAAGCAAATTTGTGTGCTTAGTGTTTTGTTCGACTAATTCAGTTCATGTGTTGTTTTCTTACCCCCAAGAATGATTATTATAACATTGTTTTATTTTCATCATAGTTCATCTGCGTTGCGGTCGTAGATGTTGCATTAGAAGTCCCTTTGGCACCCATTGATCTTCAATAAATTAGAGGATTGGCTTTAGCAACATGATAAGACTTCAACAATGGCGAAATCCAGATTGCTATAGTGAGAGAGATAGACATACAACATAAAATTGTGGATTTTTCATTTTGTTATAGAATTCATTTTTGTGATTTTAATTATGGACCAGTAAATAATTAAAATGTGTTTAAGATACAAGTTCTTATTTTTGTTGGGTTTGACGTGCTGTTGATATTTTTGAATTTAAAATTTTTGGCATTATTTTTATTTTACTTATTGTTCCATATATTTGTTTCTTTATTTTGAGGACTTCTATGAAATCTAGATTCATAATACACACACACACACACACACACACACACACATAGCGTATTTTGTTGTATGATATAATTTCAATTGATTTATTATTGGCTAAGAGTTTATGTGATTTAACTTTGTTATTGGATTTATTTACAATTGAAATTTGCAAAAAATAAACTGAAGGATCAAAATATTATTTTTTTATTTAATTTTTCTAAATATTTATTTGGTAGGATTTGATGAGAATTAAAATTTTTTAGTTTGATTTATTAAAAAATTGAAATTCACAAAGAATTGAATTATCCAAATATTATTAGTGTTCATTCAATTATTCTAATAATCATTTGATGACATCATTGTTAGAACTTAATATTCATTAAATATTACATCATGAAATTTTAAAGTCTTGATTTATTTACGCAATGCAAGAAGGTGATAATTGATATGGATCTTTTTATATTTGATCGGAATCGGTGAGCTAGCAGATATAAATAAATTTTATAGAATTCGTCTCATTTCTAAAAAAAAAGAATTTAAGCCTTATATTTTAATTGTAATTCACGAGTATTTAAAAGTGTTAATATGCCTAAGTGTGATTCATTTAATGATAGTACGAACAAAAGTGCTTATGCCAAAGGTTTGAAAAAATATACACACACAATGATTTTTGCAATAAATTAGCCTACATTTGCAAAAATTAGCCTACATTTTGCAAGTTGAATGTCAAATACTCCAAATCATCAACATGATATTTGAAATTGTTGTTAAGTTTAATTATATTTTGTTGGCTAAAAAAATATTTAGTTAAGTTTTATTTCACCATGTCATGCTCTAATTTATTTAGTGTAATAATGTAAATGTGGTACCAAAATGTACATAGATCTGTTAATTGTATTTGTTCTTTTGATAAAAAATAATTTGAATTAATCTTAACACTGTAAAATTAAAATATGTGCAACGCACATGGGTAATACTAGTTTGATATAATTTCACTTATGTATATATGTATTATGCTCGTATATTTTGCTAGAATTTACTTTTAGATATAATTTAAATTACTTAAAACTTAAAATGCGGATAAGGGTTCCCACCTTAATTTATAAATATGTACATATTGACAAAATTACCCTAAATACATAATAATTAGTTGCGAGTTTGTTCATTGGTTAAGCAAACATTTTTTTATGGTAATGTCAATGATATCACAAAATTAAAGAATATTTGAAGAAAAGTAGTACTAGTTTGCAAAATGAGTTCATCAATCAGTATGATGAGAGCACAATGAATTATCCCTCGCATGTTTGGTTAACACTACTTTAACATAGATACATGTTTTTGCAATTCAAAATCATAGGAAATCTATATAATTAATCTACATAAGTATTAGCACACTATATATAATATATTAACCTTAATCGGTAACAAATTCAGAATTGCGTTAATTAAGAATGAATTTGTTAATGATTCAATCATGTATGGGTTAATTTGAAATTTGTGCACACGTGTTTTGTTGATTTGTTAAACAATATATATCATACGAGAAGCAGTGGTGAGTGAGTGATATGGCAACCCCCAAGCAAATTAATACTGAGATGCTAATGACATAAACGGTGCCGTTTCCAAGCGAGCCCCAGTACCATTGGAAGCTTCATCACCTTAGTAAATAGTAACTCGCGCTAAATGTGCGGTCATATGTACACCAATGTAGTAATGACTAATGACCACACGCCTAATAAATTTGTAATTTGGGTGGTTAACCCACCTCACTAAATCATTTCATCTCCCCATTTTCAAACTACAAATTATAGTGGGACATGTTAGAAATCATTATATTTATCAACACATGGATCCAATTTATATTCAACTAGTAATTCACCCATGCATTGCATGGGATAAATTTTTTATGTCTTTTTTAATTGAAGGTTGTACGTAAATTCTAGATTTTTATAGTTATTTTTCTATGATATGAAAATTATTAACTTTTGTAATTTTCTTCTATGTATGCAGTATTATTTTAAATATACTCATGTCATAAAACATACATAAATGAAATTGAATAAAATGGAAAAATAAGGTTTAAAAAGTTACAATACCATAAATTAAAGGGATAAGGGCCAAATTGGCCACTGAACTTATTTGGGGGCTCAATTGGGTCACTACAACTTTTTTGGGCTCAATTGGGCCATCGCCGTGTTAAAATTGGCTCAATTGGGCCACTGTGTGACGGAGCCCTAACGGCCTCCGTTAACTGAGGCTAAAACGACGTCGTTTTGATCCTTTTTTTATCCGACCCATAACATGACCCACCCATAACCCGACCCACTCGTCTAAGGACACTTCCTCGGATACAGCCGCCACCACCAGATTCGGCGGCACCCCCACCACCACTCACCGCCCCTACGGCCGCCCTCCCGACACCAAGAACAAATCAAAGCCGCCCTAACCCGACCTGCTGATCCTACGAAGAAAATTTTGAGAAAGAAAAAAAATGCCAAAGCAAATCCAGAAATCATTGCAAGACTGTCTCCCAAAAACTCAAAATTCCCAAGCAATATCCATCGAGGAAGGATTAATCGCAAGGACTGTCTCCCAATTCCCATCTAGAAGAGTTGTTGTTTTGTTATTTGGATTTGAACAATAAGAAATCGTATAGGTATATTCTGCCAGCCTTCGTTGATGTCATCGTCATTTTGCGAGAGAACTCCGGCAAATCTCAGGCGAGCGCATATCAGCAGGTCGGGTTAGGGATTAGGAGTGGGTAGGGTTATGGGTTAGGTGTGGGTCGGGTAAAAAACGATCAAAACGACGTCGTTTTTGGTCCACTTAACAAAGGCCGTTAGAGCTCCGTCACGCAGTGGCCCAATTGAGCCAATTTTAACACGGCGGTGGCCCAATTGAGCCCAAAAAAGTTGCAGTGACCTAATTGAGCCCCCAAATAAGTTCAGTGGCCAATTTGGCCCTTATCCCTAAATTAAAAGATATGTTAAGTTAACATGTTTTGAAAAACTTCCTTATACACAACATTCGTTGTGCATGAACTACTGGTATTCTCCTTATCACATATCAAGATTTTCAAACCACTGCAACTTACTTTGGAAACAGCAACATAAAGTTGATCATGGGAGAGCTAAAATTAAACATACTATTAAATGAACAAATATTATCTTGAAAATGTTTGCTACTCGGATGGTCTCCAAACATGAGGTCACACAATAATTGTGGTTGCTTTTTTAGGGACGGAGGTTTAATTTTACCACTTGAACAACAAAAGGAGTACGTTGGGTGCTAGGGCTTGTAATATTTTCGCTGTCCTTCTTCATACCAAAAAAATGCACCACAATGCTGGCAACTATAGATAGGATCCCCAATATCGCAATAATCTAAAAAAATGTATAAAGAAAATAATATGCATTAATAATTATAATAAAAAAATCCTAGTCTATATAAAATAAAACACCCTCACATGCCTACCCTCCAAAATCTAAAGAGCCATCAATATTCAGACTTCACATTAAATTTGATCCAGAAAAAAAAATATATATAGTAAAAGTTTAAAAGATGCAACAATTGAAAAAAATAATAATAATATTTTTGCATTTTTTATCTTTCAAGCGGTACAAACTATAAATACAAAATTGAGGGCTATGAATAGAATTGCCCCTATTTTAAGATGCAGTAAAATAGATTGCAATTACCATTTGCCACATTAACGTGCGTTGAAGCGGTGTAATTCTGATTACAGGTCCCAACATTCAAAATACTATTAAATATTGTCGAATCTTTAGTGGCATCAACAGAAGGAGTGTTAATTGAAGGAACAATGTCGTCAGTTAAGTCGATCACACTTGATTCATCCATGGTCGTGCACCGGATTTTTTTGGATGAAAATAATTCATTTGTTAATATTTTTGCCCGCTGCCTTGAATTATTAATTGTCCCAAAAAATATTATATATAATTAAATATATTTATGTTAGGATAGAGTAGACAAAATTTATTAAAGTTATCAAAAAAATGACTTTGAGTTTTTACGTACCATTTCCAATTTCATGTAATGGATATCGCGGAAGGTTCGTGAACAGATGACTGCGATGACCTCCATCAGTTGTTAGACATGGGCAAATAATAGAACCTATGTGTAATGTTATAGAGGACGATTAAGAAATATATAAATCTAATTATTTAAGAATATATATATATATATATATATATATATGGTATGGTTAAAATGAAAACTCATCCCCATGTAGAAACTATGAGCTATTATTAACCATCAATCGCATTAATATTAATGGTCAATATTTAATCCTTGGTTTAGGGGTCTAGTTGCAAAATTTTGATTTTTTTCAAATACTTATATATTTCATAAGGGTAAAATTGTACTCCCTCCGTCCCATAATTGTAGTCCCTTCCCATTTTCACCAAGATTAAGAAATCACATTTAATATGTATTGGAAATGCACAATTTACAACAATTATCCTATATTACCCCTATTTCTATTCTATTAATTTCATTCACACTATATTAAATAGGGTTATATTTGTAAAAGAATGTTTTAATACAATCCCAATTTAGAATATGATTATAATTTTGGGACATCCCAAAAAGGAATAATGAACTATAATTATGGGACGGGGGAGTATAAGAAAGATCTACATGATCCCACATTTATGGCATGAATCCTAATATATTAATACAACCATCGTATAAAAAGTATGCGAACCTAAAAAAAATTAGAAACTTGTCATTTGTAAAACTATTATAATAATGTTGTTATATAATTTTTAACGACTATATTATTTTGTTTAATGATAAAAACCTATTGTCGGAATTAAATTAACAAATTTTAACCTACTTATTAGCAAAGTGTATTATTCATAATAGCAATGTACGTATATTCTTAGCAAAATCACGTCTTATTTTTTAGTATACATTTTTTAATGCAATTTTTTAAATATAAACATAAGCTAATTATATTTTGTTAATTTGATATGCTAACTTTATTAACGTATTATTTAATTAGAAATTGGTAGTATATGCTAATTTCATAATCGAGTCAGCAAACACATATTAATTAAAATTAGCAATTGAAATATAAGATATTAGCATAAATTAATATTGCTGACATGGATATAAAATTATGCTAGCATGAAATAAAAATGATGATTTCTAATATGTCGGGTACAATACAGATTCATCAAATAAATACTAATATTGTATTCAAATATGCTTATATTATGTCTAAATATTGCTCATACCACATATACCAATACCAAAAGATAATTTTGCATCATAAACATGTTGCTACCTCCCTTAATGATTAAACATATTGAAACCAATAAAATAAAATAAAATAAAAGGAAAATAAATAAAAAAATGAAAAACAAATAGATCATAGAATATAAAATAATTATGAATAATTATTTGAATTTTCTATAGTGTGCAGAAAATTTAAAAACTCCAACTTGATATTTATTTAGAATTGATTGAATATTTTACATAAATTCATAACGAAGTAAGAATTACTTGTATCTTCTATATCATAAACAAACAAACAAAAGAACAATTTCTGATGCTTATAAAAAATCGACAATAATGGTGTATCCGTAGGTGAAATATTAAAAAAAATCCTAATGTTTATTAAAAAAATTTAAAAATAATATAGTTGGTGGAGAAAATTAATAATTTTCGTTCATGGAGAAAAAATCGGCATCACTAAATCATTTGTTCAAAATAGATTGAGAGAAAATAGGAAATGTCATATAATGTGGAATATGATATTCTACACACACATTTCAAAAAAATATTATAAAAGTATTGTAATATATTACAAAAGACACACCAATATAGAAATCGACAATGTCAATAGATAAATATTTTTATGATTTTTGCAAAATCAATGGACAAAATATGGAAAAGGTCATTTAAAGTTTTTACATACCATCATTGTTTTGACATATCGGTGATCTTTGGAGTTGAGTATTGAATTCATTGCTGCGACTTTTATCGATTGCCAAACATGAGCTAGAAACGAACGTAGATTGCAATAATTTAGAGGACGATACATCGAGATTTTCTGCATAAAATTATTTATAATATAATATTGAACATTGTACATAATAAAAATGAATACAAAATAAATAAAAAAACAAAAAATATGTGTTTTAATTTACTAAACATAAGAAAATATTATCTAGAATACAGTAAACAATATTAATGTTCATAAATATGATATCAAATATGTGTTTGATGAGATGCGAAATAAAGTCAATATAGTAGATGCAATTAATCCCTCATATTAACATCTCTAAGACATTACAAATTTATAGAGTAATGAATTCAATTAAATTTCTTAATCTGCAAAAGTAATAGATTAGGCATAATAGATGTTGCATATAAATGAATTAAACACAATCAATTAATTAGATGTCATAGATGAGGAAATACCATCATTAGTTGGCTGAAGCTTCTTGTGTTTTCCAGTTGATATTGCTGATGTAGTTAGCTTCTTCATACTTTCTGTGTGTGTGTATATATATATATATTTGAAATAGTTTTTTTTTTATATAATTAGCAAACAAAGAGTATAGGAAACAAAATGAGAAAGAGGGCTTGTAGAATTACCAGTAAAGCCAACGACAACTCATAGATGCATCAGAGATTTTCGTAGCTTGTTGAAGCTCGCAAGATTGCGTATTAAACATATGTGATGGAAAATTCGGATCATCAGTAACGCACAACGTGTTGTTTTGTAGGGCATTATTGTGTTGCACGTTAAAATACAAAAACGCATACAATTCACCTTCTTTGAAATCCGTCTTTATGTGTGGAAGGTTTTCTTGGTGAATGCTCCCGTGGATCCGGTTGCCTTGGCGATCATGAAAAACCAATTCATACGCTGGATTATTCTTGAATTTTCCATAGCTGTGTTGTTCATATACACGAACAACCCGCAGCTTCAAAATCAAATCTCCTCTGAAAGGCCCCGTCTTTTCAACGACTAATCAAACTGTAAACGGGTGCCATGGAAAAAAAGAAAGAGACTAAAATAGCTTTGATAGATAAAAAAAACGGTGTGACTTATGCTTCGCCTCTACATAATAATATATAGATGTAATATATTAGGATTAGAAGGAATATTGTTAATTATGGAAAAAAGAATATCGATTAATTAAAAAATATCAAACTAAGGGGGGTGTATTCAATTAGGATTTTGATGGATTTTGTTGGACTTTAAAATGTCCATGGATTTTTATGGATTTTATAAATCCATAGACTCCACATGGAGTCTCCAAGACTCCACATAGAGTCTCCCAACTCCACGCAGAGTCTGACGGATTTTGTGTATGGATTTCGGACGATTTTGAACGATTTCAATGGATTTCAAATCCATCTCGCCAACGCTCGTTGGAACACAACAATGGTGTATCCGAAAAAAAAAATAAACCCAGCGGCTGCTAGAATCAAGCGACCTTGATCCCAGCGGCCGCTGGCTATAGTGCCATCATCGGCAAGACCAGCGGCCGCTGGGGTCGGGTGACGGCTGGGGTGCCCGATTTCAACTCCTCACCGGCCGCTGGGACACAGCGCTCGCCGGGTTTTCCAAATCCATCAAAATCTCGTGTCCAGAGGTCGGATTTCATCCTTTGTAATTTTCACGTGAAATCCAGCTGAAATCCAACGAAATCAATGACTTTTTAAAGTCCGTGGATTGTTGAATACCGCAGAATTTTAAAGGACTTTTAAAAGTCTGGATTGAATACACCAAGATTTCGTTGGACTTTTAAAAGTCTGGATTGAATACACCAGAATTTCGTTGGACTTTTAAAAGTCTGGATTGAATACACCCGGATTTTAAAAGTCCAACGAAATCCAACGAAATCTCAATCCAATACACCCCACTAAATTGTTACATCTCAATCGTATGTGCTTTGAATATGACCCACATATAGTCATTACATTAATTAATTGCAAATCTTTTCATATATTAGTATATACGGGAGTGCTCTAAATCTAATATATATAGCATATCTATAAACATGTATATAAGATTTATATATATCAATTTAATCAATTTAAAGTGTATATATATACTCCGAATTTAAAGCTAGATTGGATTTAATGCAATTATAATTAAGATACAATATATCACATCATATTATGTCTCTCATTAATTAAGGAAAATACCAAATTATAAACTAATTAGTTGATACATTATTCTTTATTTGCCGGATTTTATGGGGATATGTATATTACATATAGTTGTTTAACTAATTAATTAAATATTTGTAAAAATATAAATTTATACAATATATCACATCCTATACGTCTCTCATTAATTAAGCAAAATACCAAATTATAAACTAATTAGTTTATACAGTATTCTTATTAGGAGGATTTTATGGGGTTATATATATTACATATAGTTATATTAAATAAGTAATTAAATATTTGTAAAAATATAAATTTATACAACATATCACATATCCTATATATCACGTCTCTCATTAATTAAGGAAAATACCAAATTATAAACTAATTAGTTGATACAATATTTTTATTAGGCGGATTTTATGGGGATATATATATATTTATATATATATATATATTACATATAGTTATATTAAATAATTAATTAAATATTTGTAAAAATATAAATTTATTTCTAGATTCGGAAATCTCATTTAGGCGGGAAAATAATTCTTTTCTATATGCGGATCCGTAGTCGTTATTATATATTACATAGATTACATATTTATAATATTTCTTGCATTTTGATAGTCTTTTCACACAAAAATGATCTAAAGTATTAATCATATATAAGTTGATAGGTCTTCATTGCCACGTATTACAATCCATTGATATTAATCATATATAATACTAGCTCTATAGCAAACGAGAGTAAATCTATATCTATATAATAACACACTTTCACAACTCATTTTTTCCCACTCATATACAAGGGTATTTTAGACAATTAATAATAGTAAGTTATTTAATTTAATGTTACCTGCAAATTTTTATCAATAATATTTTTATAATTAATGCTAATTATGCGCTACTATAATTAACATGTGTTTATTCATTCATACGTTTGTCCGAATTACATGGTAGAAATGTTATTTTTTAATTAATACAATAAATAGTCATATAATTATTCCAAATAAATTCCATTATATTATATATAACTAATTAGTACATTATCATATAATTATGTTAATCACGTCTATACAATATATATATATATATATTATAATAGAGTTCTGACACATGATTTTTCCCTCACATTTATAAAAGAATATTTTAGTCAATTGATAATATATTAGATTTATGCGCATAATTTAATTTCATGATAAAGCTGCCTATTTTTCAACAATATTAATGTATTTCTAAAATTAACAATGATAAGAAATTGGATTGCGTTTAATTATTAGTGTAATTGACTACTAATCATTCTATGTATCCAATTATAGAATTAATGTACTTGACTATTGAATCATTCCATTTATATAATTATGAAATTAGTTTAATTTTATGATATGGCTACACATTTGCAGTTTCTACCTTTTAGTATCCGAAATTACGTGGATAATTAAGTCTGATTGGTTTATCATCTATCAATATCATCTTCCAATCATGTGTAAATATAGAATGAATTATATTATATAAAAAATTGGCATCAAATAAAATTATACCCTAATTATTTCATATATTGTATAGATAGTTAGATATTGAACAAATTTATATTCTCTCTTCAATACTTGTATATTATAATTATATCAATATCACATTATAATTAATCAATAATTTTTTTAATATTTTCGTGTCAAAATGGTTCTTGGTGTATTCTTTCATTATAGTCGCCACAATTTTCATTTCAATGCTCGGATAAAATCAAAGCCTTCAATCTTTCGTGACATGTTCATACAGTAGTCGTGCAATGCACGGGTGGATCACTAGTTTATATTAATAATGATATCAAAATATATATGTTTAGAGATATTGCTAAATATTTATAACTATTATAAACACGTGCAAATAGTTATAAATATTTAGCAATATCTCTAAACATATATATTTTGATATCATTATTAATATAAACTAGCGACCCACCCGTGCATTGCACGACTACTGTATGAACACGTCACGAAAGATTGAAGGCTTTGATTTTATCCGAGCATTGAAATGAAAATTATGGCGACTATAATGAAAGAATACACCAAGAACCGTTTTGACACGAAAATAATTTAAACCGGAAATTAATTTGATTGTCCAACAAAATTTTTATTGGTTTAAAATTATAGGCTAAATATCATTTATATCCCAAAGTATTCCTATTTTCTCAAATTTATCACAGACTAACATTTTTATCAATTAAAATACCTAAACTATTAACAAAATAATTAAATATATCTTGGGGATAAATTTTTCTCCCAAAATCGGATCTAAAAAGAAGTTAAAAAAATAGAATCAAGATATTATGTCATAGATGCGATCAATTTGAATACAACACAAGAAAAACCCACATATTTTGCTGAAAAATTAGGTAATATTTTGCTTTAAAGTATTAGTTTGGGATAAATTTGACAAAATGAAAGTAATTTGTGATATTAATAACGGTTTGGCCATATTGTGGAACCTAGTTTTATTTTGTGCCCATTTTGTTTTAATAGAGCCCAATTCCAAATGCCCAATAAGCTATGTAATTTGCACTCAATCTTATTAAGGAATAAAATAGTTCAATAATTGAAGAACCAACCTAGGGCACTCTATTCATTTTTTTCGAAGGCGACATCGCTTTTCGATTATCTATTTGGTGACTTCTTAGAGTCAATATTTCGTCGAACAAATTTAAATGGTTCACTTAGCTCTTTAATTTGCAAGGAATTTATTCTTGTTATAGCCAAAAATGAGTTCATTATTTAGAGAAGAAAAGGAGTACTATTTCTAAATCTTTCAGCGCCGACGTGAGTTTTCCAACTATCTATTTGGTGAGTTTTTATAGCCATTATTTCATCCCATTAAATGTCAGATTTATGTTGATCTTTGATGTTATGTAAAATCAAGTTGTATGCTATTCAGATTTTTAATTCACATTTTGACATAAATTTAAGTGAAATATTTAGGCATATGTTTCTTAATATATTTAAAAGTTAATTTAATATGCTGGTGATTGATCTTAAGGTAATATATATATATATATATATATATATATATATATATTGTGTATGATCTTGACCACCAATAACTTGAATAAATGGGATGTTGTCAGGTAGTCCGGGAGATGACAGGGACATGATTTGGAATTTAAAAATTAGAATTTGATGATGTTTGGTTGTTTAAGAGGGTGATCGGATGTAAACAGTTACTCAGGGAGATGCCGAAAACATGATTTAAGACGATGAAAATTATTTTTAAAATTTTGTGGCTACTGTGAACAGAACTAGAAAATTATTAGTGTTTTATTTAGACTTTGATAAATATTTAGACTAAATTGCTATTAATATATAATTTTATTTTCCTTGCATAATTTTAATGAAAATTTATAAAATGCTACTGTTCTCAAATTACTTCTCAATTGAGGTCATAAATATACTAATTAAAGACAATATTTTGGATTATTCTAAAATAGTGCATTGATAGTTCATATTACACATTGTCACGATTTTTGTTTATTTTCTTTTCACTTTCAATTAATCCCAAACTTTAGGGAATATTTATTTAATATTTTATTATCTATTATAATTGATTTATATATTTGAGGGTTGTGTCGTTAATGTTTCACCATTTTGGAATATTTAAGTTTTTAGGTGCTTAAGTATATATTTCTAATTGTGAGTTATATTTATAATTTTTTTATAGGAAATATTACATTTTTTGCAATATTGAAAAGTACATAATATCTAAAGTTGGTCAATAAGATTGACATTATGGTTACTCAGGAGATATTAGTGTGATTGAAATGAAAAGATTTGACAAAACCGCAACAACATGATAATATTCAGGTATTTGTAAAATTTATTATCTTATTTCATTATAATTACATACAGATGATATTGTTGCATGTGGTGTGTTGTTAAACATGAATTGCACAATTATTTCCTGCAACATATAATTGTGAAGTTATACAATGTGTTTATTGTATTTGTATTGGTTGTAATATGCGTGTTTGAGCATAGAAATATTTAAGTATTTATAAACATAGAGACACGCATATGCATCTATATGTTAAAAAAATTATATATCCACTTTGAAAAAACAAAGTATTTAGTTATTATGATAGTGGTATAATATGATCATTCAATCTGTAGTTATTATGTAGGAGATCTAATAATACCTTGTTCTTTAATGAGTGTATCTGTTCACTACTCCATGGATGATTAACTTTTAAACTATATATGTTAACAACAGATCCTATATACAATATAATAACACTTTGATTTTCTGATTTACAACTAGCGGTTTAATTTCTCCAAGTGCTGCAAACAGAATACTTTTGGAAAACAATTAAGATGTTTTCTGAAAGTTCAAAACATCTCCATTATCAATTTTAAATAATAAAGAAGATTTTTCATATCCTAACCTCAAATGCTGCTAACTAGCAGTCATATATTTGAACTTCGATTATTTTACCTCGAATATTCAGCAATCAGCTGTTGAAGGTTGGACATCACTTTTTGACCTATTAAACATGACACCAATGTTATTTGTACCTAAAAAAAATAGAGTAAACAATAACAGTATTAACATTAAAAAAAGGAAAATGTAAAATTGATAATGTTTAAAAAAATTACAAATTTGGGAATACTTCCTTGAATACAACGTTAGTTGTATAACAATTTTCCATATCTTCCTTATCACACAACAAAATCTTCAATCCTTGACGATTAGTGACTCTAGAAACAGCCACATACAATTGTCCATGGCTAAAGACTGGGTTCTTCAAGAAAATTCCAACGTGCGACAATGATTGGCCTTGAATTTTATTAATTGTCATTGCATAAGAAATGATAATTGGAAATTATCTTCTTTGAAACTTAAAAGGTATTCTTGGATCTGATGGAGTAAGAGACATTCTTGGAATCAAAACAATGTGCCCAACATTAGTTCCAGCAAGAATCTTGGCTTCCAAAACATGACTCCCAAGTTTAGTAACAACTAACCTTGTACCATTGCATAAGCAAGAGAGGGATCTATATTTCTTAACAACATAATAGGAGTCCCAACTTTCAAATTTAACTCATGATTTGGCACACCAAAACATCTTATTCCATTTAAGAATTCTGAAGTATGTACATCTTCTAGCAAGCCACCATTAGAATCTGATTTGCCTGTATCCAAACTTAGGTATGTCTTCCCGTCAGAAATGTTCAATGAAATCATATATTCATTTATGGATTGTACATATCCAGAGTTGGTGCCAGAATTTTCCTCCCGTGTAAATATGGCATATCATTAATAGAACCCTCAAATGATGGATAAGTGCTCGAAATAATTGCTTGAATCGGATCACCTGAATGTCTCAACAAAATGTCTTCAGGAATCTCAATTTTAGTGATTCCATCATTTGGACCTCCAATAATACCGTCACCTATGCTTGCAATCCATTCTGAAAACTACTGCAACTTGACACCATCATTATGGGAACCAAAATTTTGTAATCTCATATTTTTTGTCAACTTCAATATTGTACAATGCTTCCACAAATATGACGAATTAATTGTGGCATGTACAGTATCTTGTCTACTCCCCTTTGGAATAACTGACAATATCTGTCAAAAATCCCCCTAAATACCACAATTTTTCCGCCAAAAGGTATATCAAAGTTCAATGGATTGGTAAATCACAATATATCACGCAAACTTTTATCTAAAGCTTCAAAGAAATGTTTATGCACCATTCGTGCCTCATCCCAAATAATAAGTTTGCACTTCACAACCAATTCAGTGAGTGAGTCCCTTGCTTGATATTACACGTAGAATCTTCATTCACATTGATAGGAATGGCAAAGAGTGAATGAACAGTTCTTCCACCGGGTAGTAGAAGGGATGCTATACCACTGGAAGCAACATTAAGGATAATTTCTCCTTTTAATCGAAGAGCAGCAGAAAGAGTTCTCCACACAAAGTTTTTCCGGTTTCTCCATATCCATATACAAAAAATGCCCCCAGAGTTAGATTCCACTGCAGTTATTATTGTACTATACACATGACTTTGTTCATCATTTAATTTACTCAGTAGCTCATTCAGTTCTTCATGCAAAATTTCCCGATTATAATGCATCTCTTTATATATTAGTCGATTCTTGAACATCGGAAGGAATTGCACATCAGGAAATGGCAGTGATTGAATATCACGCAAACTTTTACCACATTTTCCCATAAAGTTTTCAACATCTGCTAAAGTATAGTTTTTAACTTCTTCATCGCTGAGTTGTAGATCTAAAAAATAAATAAATAAAAATTTCAATATATAATAAGCTAAAAATATCTAGAATTTATTGTAGATTTTATTTAAATAAAGGATCCATTAACATACCTTGATGTTGTAGCATGATGCGTTGTTTGTACAAAATGTCATCAGATAAATACGACCAACATTTTTCCCATACCATTTCAGGTCTGCTTAGAGAATCATATGACAATAATGTGACAAACAAACTTCTCAAAGATTGAGTAGATGCCCACTAGTTAGCCTCAACAATCCCATCGATATACTTTCTATCATCATCTAGCAAACCTAATTGATAGCAAGCATCGCAAAATGTATTATGTACAATGCCATTTACTTTCTTTATATCATCATGACATGTTGCCCCTTTCACAATATTTATAAGGCATCTTAGGTAATAATTTTCACCAGATCTTGGGGGAACATAATAAATTCGCCCAATTGTAAATCTCTTTTGCCTCGGTACCCATTCTCGAGTATATTTTTTCCACGCAAACTTTGTTGGGAAGTCTGCATAGGTTAACTCTCTTGCTTCCGGATATTTTTTTATTAGCCTCCATCCAAGCCAAAAACATACTTTTACGGATAGGAGGACGACTAACAATATCACTCATTGAATCAGTTTAGCAGAAGATTACATTTTGCTCATCTGGGAGATGAAAACTTAGACGCTCAACAGGAGGATCCTTACACTGAATTTGAAAACCAAGAATTCTCCCATTGCTTGATATGGAGATATATATCTATAATCATAGTACATACTGATTTCATCAATAACTCTTTCCATTTCATCACCGGTTGTGGTTTGGTAAAATGATGCGGTAACACGATCATGTCCTTTATTGACATATTTGAATAAATACTTGATAGATCGTGACTGATTGCACCACTCAATATTCATATGAGCTCCACACTTCAACAGTAAATATTAATTATGTGGTACAATGAATCTGTTGTCAACAACAACACCATTTTTTAATATTGTTCGACCATTGTTTCTGCGTCTATAGACCGGGTATCCATCTTCATCAATAGTGGTCATTTCAAAAAATTCTTTTGGAAAATGTTTGGTACAACAACCTTTTAACATGCACGGGGATTTTGGTCTTACTTGTCCACATGGACCGTGTACCATAAAGTCATGAATGACATTATAATATTTAGGATTTGTGACTTTATTTGGTATTTCTGCAGAAATTATACTATCAATGTCATCACTTATCGGAAAATTTATTCCATTGGACAAGAAAAGCAAAATGTGGGCATGTGGCAATCCGCACTTTTTAAACTTAATAGTACAAATAACTGCAAAACAGTATGAAGTAGTAGTAATATTATTTTAATATAATATGAGTATCCAAAAGTATTACAAACATTATATAACTCGATGAGCATATATTAACTATTACCTGCTTTCACATTTCCAACAAGATTATTGCGGCGGAGATACTTGATCAAGTTGTCTAACTTAAGTTTAAAACCCCGACAAATAATATCATGTCGAACTTCCAGTTTAAGGCCTCGACTTTGAACAAAACGTGAAATCTCTGGCCATTTCGGATTGCAAGTAAAAGTTATAAACAAATTCGTAATTAATAGTAATTGAAAATTTAAAAAAATTAAAAATTATAAAATAAAAATGAAAATAAAAAAAATAATATAAAATAAAAGTAAATAAAAAAGAATAAGATAAAATATTAAAAGATTAATTTCAAATTCCTAATTAATAGTAATTGAAAAATAAAAAATAAAAAATCTAAAATAATTAAAAAATAATATAAAATATTAAAAAAATAAAAGAATAAAATAAAATAAAATTTTAAAAAATAGTTTCAATTTTTAATTAGTAGTAATTGAAAAATGAAAATAAAAATAAAAAAAATAATATAAAATATTAAAAAAATATAAAAAATTAGAAAGAATAAAATAAAATAAAATAAAATAAAATAAAATAAAATAAAATATTGAAAATATTAATTTCAAATTCGTAATTAGTAGTAATTGGAAAATAAAAAAATAATAAAAAATTAAAAAATTAAAACACTAAAAAAATCAAATTTAATTTTAGCTACGGAAATATTTCGTAACTAATCCATCGTTAAAATATATATATATATATATATATATATTGTTTAACGATGGATTTTTCCGTCTTTAACGTAGTGACGGAAAAATTCGTCGCAGTGTCCGTCGCCAATTTAAGCCACCATCATTCCGTCGTCCGTGATGACAAAATGGATTCAGTAACCATTTTCGTTGCACGATTTGTGTTTCTTGTAGTGATAATTATATTTTTAAACACAAATGATTTTTTAGAGAATTATTTAGTTTTTTATTTTGTTTGGTTGAACAAATTCTGCAATAATCTTCAATTTAAACATTAAATTCATTATATTGTTGTTACATTTTAATTGAACCTAAAATTCATATAAGAAAGAATTATTTTCTATCATTGTAATTTATAGGGGAGCATAGCAATACATACATACATACATATATATATATATATATATATATATATATATATTGTGTGTGTAATGCATTTTATAACGTTAATATGCATTAGATATTAAAAAATAAATATATCTCTAAACTTTTTTATTTTCAATGATTAACATTAGAAATAACACGTAAACTATTTATAAAACTAAAGACATTTTTTTTATATAATTGTTAAAGCATTAGGTTAATATTCAACCGCATAAAATGATAAAAATAATTTATTAGATAGTTTTTATAAGATAACTGATACAGGCTCAATTTCGTGTCTCTTTACTCTGCCTTTTTTCTTGTTTTTATTACTTTTAGTCGTACATAGAGTCTGTTAGGGACAAAGTATGACAAGAGAGAGAAGAAGTACGTTTTGACCCATTATGGACATAATCGAGACGCTGACTCGATTGAGGGCATAAAGAGGACCAAATGTTGAATCTTTGACAGTCCGTTGCGAATTAAGCACAGAAGTTCAGCAACAACCTCTACTTAGATGACGTGGATAACGTGTGCAACAGTTTCGAAGCCTAGGGAGGTCAGTTCGAAGTAGAGAGAGAAGACGTGAAGAGAGGAGATGAGGAAAGAGAAGGAAGTGGAGCATATCCCTACAATCTAGGAAGCATTACCGTTGGTGGTGAAGTGGACTCCTGCAATCTAATTCACGCCCCTACGTGCACTGGGATGGGCCGAATTGTGGCTTTTCAAACAATTATAAATACTTGTTAGTTTCTTTTGCATAGGGACAGCTAATCACTCTCGCATTTTATTTCTTATTGGTAAGATACAATTTAGTTTCTGCACTTAAGTTTCTGGATAATCTGCACAGTAGTTGAGAGTTTGCCCTTAGCTGATGCAACTACTTGTTTTTGCCCAAATTGGAGTTGGATCCAGTCCTTAATTTAGTACATTTTCTTGTTATCATGAGTTGTTTATTTACTTTTGCTTTGTTTATTAATATGTTTTCTTGCTAAATATCCAGTGTTCAAGTTGAATGTGAATAGGTTAAAGTAGAAAATATGCATAAGGTTTAGTGTTCTTAATTTACCTTGAAATGGTTCCAAACCTCATTCTGGGCAGAACATAGACATGAATAGTAGCATGATTAGGTTGTTGGCCACTCTTAATTAAGCTATTATTTATGTAAGTCAGGGTGGAAGTAGGGATGCCCGTGTCCTGAAGCCACATTAGCCAACTGAAGTCGTTCCAAGCAGATAAAGTGGACGCTACGCGCAACACGCCTGACCAGCCCCAGCTCCGTCTAGTCAACAATACAGGGAAGCGGATCGCAAAAGCCATTCTCTACCACCGGGATGCAGGAAAGAGAAAAAAGCTCAGAGACTACTTGGTGAAGTGGGAAGGCTGCCCAAAAGAAGAGAGCACGTGGGAAAGAGCAACGAACCTTAATGCGTTCCAACCGCTGATCGACACCTACCTCACGACAATGGCACCGAGGATGTCATCAATTCAAAAGGGAGAGAGCTGTCATGGGATGTCATCTTCATCCTATCCCAACACCCAGAATACGTCGGGACAAGTCCATTTCCTTATCCCAATTCTTGGGATAGGCAACGATAGGCCGATTGCTACCGAGGCCCGTCGGGCTCTCGTGACTGATGCCCCAGCACACCCCCGGCCACTCGCACTTGCCTGGGCCGTCAACACTAGCACTCAAGACCGTCAGGGTGGACATCTCCCAAACACCCCGCCCGAAGCTCAAGTGTCACCATAGTGCTAGTTTCCCTGTTATAATATACATAGTTGTAAACACGGCTTTGCACGACCGTTTTTGTCATTTTCTAGCTTTTTAGTATCTATGTTATCGCTAGCCTTTTTTTTCTTAAGCCTATTATAGGGGGAAGGTGCTAACTATTGTCTGACAAGTGAGCATTGCAAGGAGTGTCCCCCTCTCCAACTAACGCGTGTTGTAATTACTTCCAAACTATAATGTACATTCAAATTGCATTAATGAAGATTTCTTTTCAATCAATCGTGTTTATGTGTTGCTTGCTCTGCCGAGACCACTAAAAGCACCAGAGGGTGTGAATTGTGCCGTCATCGTGCATCAAGCTTTGCGAAAGTGAGGTGGACGTAGTCTAGGACGGACTACTAGCCGCACGGTACACTCTTATACTAATCACTACAAGCGCCCCGTGACACCATGCAAGGACATGATTACTACTTAAATCCTTTCTATGAAAATTAATGTAATATAATATAATTCATTAATTGTTTCATATGGAAACATAGTATTCGATCTTTATTTAATATTATTAATATGGAAATTGATATATCATTGGTTTGGTTTTGCTCTTTAATATTATATAGTGTTTTCTTAGTTTTCAAATTTAATTTAATTTAATTTTAGTATTTTAATCTTTTCTTGTCATAATTTTAAGAGTTTCTATTTTTAATTTCTATGATCTATTTTAATTTTTAATGTTTTATATATTTTTTTTTAATTATATGTGTTACCATGCAAGGCCACAAATACTTAGATTCTTGTTTGAAAATTAATGTACTATAATGTAATTCACTAATTGTTTCATATGGATCGGAAGACTTGGCTTGTGTTCTCTTTATTTAATATTAATATGGAAAGTAATATAGTATATTAAAAAAATAGCCATTGTTTTTCTTAAAATATTCTAGGTTTTTTTTCACTTTTTAAATTTAATTTAATTTTAATCTTTTCAAATTTTATTGTTAGAATTTAAAGAGTTTATTTTTAAATTTTTTTAAAAAAATTATTCTAATTTTTAGAGTTTTTTAATTTTTATTTTTTTAAATCTAGGGTTTACTTTAATTTTTAGGATTTATTTTAATTTTAGTGAGTATTTTAAATTTATTGTGTTTATTTTTAATTTCTAGTATTTAATATTATTTTTTTATTTCAGTTTATTTGTAAGTTTTATTGTTAACTAATAACGTGCTCGAATAAGGGGTAAAACATAAGAAAGAAAAAAACAAAATCATTAGGTAAATGCAAAATTTAAATATTTTAAACCTTGATAATTATTTTAGAATATCTTTGTTTTATGAAAGTTAAATAAAAAATTGAATTATGTCTAAAATTTGGATATAATTTGATCGTAAGGTTCTCTTATATATGGGAACTAATATTAGCATATTATTATATAATATAGCATACTATTATATTTAAATAAATATTATACATATGCAAACTTATATACTATTTATTACATTAAAATAAATTTTTATATTACACTATTACTCTTAAATTGAAGTTATAATATGGACATAATAGGTAGATCAAATTTTATAAAACAAGGCACTTTTTATATAGTAGTAGATTAGTATAATATGAAAAATGAAATGAAATCAATGATATTAAATGAATAGAGAAATAAGAAATAGAATCCTCAATAGTAAATAAGTAATAAAAGAAATTAAAGGAAAACGAAAATTAACAATATATAATATATAGTCAATTTTAGATTCTTACTTCTTAGTTATAAGTTATGAATTATAATATCAATATACAAATTAATAAAGGAAAAAAAGGACATTAACAAAAATTAAGACTAATATTGACAAAATAATACTTCTCAATTCATTAAATAATAAATATGAAATTTCCTTTTTTCCCCCAACTTATCTTATCATTTAAAGTATGGTTTACCCTCTTCTATTTGGTTCATAAGCTATCACACGAGCGTAGTTTACCCGATGTGCAGTGTGCACTCTGGTTGCGAGTTACTGTCATCATAAAAAAAATAAGAATTAGAATTATCCTTGAATATTTAGTGTTTTTTAGAATTTAATAGGTTGAATTATGAACGCTTGAGATTTCATTGAAATAATATAGAATGAGTTGAGAATATTAAGTTATCCTCAAACCCTACACACTTATACTTTGATTCGAATGGAAAACATTGGAGTATAAACTAGCATTCTCGATGTACAGAGATAAGAGTTTTTATAGTTGAAATGTATGAGAATATTTGAAGAAAAGTAATCTCTGTCAGCACAATGCAATGAATGAATTCTCTCTCACAAGTCACAACTGAAGAGCAGTAGCCATATCCATATCCATATCCATAACCATTCCACGGGATTGAAGAGGTACGTTACGTCGTTGTATGTTGTTGATCCTGTCTTTCCTCAGAGAATACGGGTCGATTCCTGCTTTATGAGCCACGACAACTCCTATGGCCTCCCAGTAATTTGATACCTTCACCTAGAGAGAGGAACACAATTAAGTAATGCACTTGTTTAGTTTAGGTTGTCCGAATCAAAGAAATATGTATACCGCTGGAATCCCAAGTTTATCAGGTGTGTCGCTCAGAACAGTTTCATTCTCTTCAACGGCAATTATAAGTGGCCTGTTGTTAGTTTTCCTACGAGCAAAGGCCAGAGCTGCATCTCCTCCACAAGCATCAATCGGCAGAATCACACTGTCGACATCACTAGCTACTATACTATTCTTTCCCATTGACGTGGACTTCTGTGTTAAGTACTGCGGGGCACTACTCAGCCCAGCAAGCACACAAGGCAAGAACGTGTACCCTATCTGTATTGAGACAACAACAAATCAAAGTTCGACCTGCTAACTTGAATGTTTGAATCTTGGGAACTACAAAGAAAGTTCTACTAGTAGTAGCAGAATAGATATGATCAGCTGATTAATTATGTTGTATGTTCCATGTCAATGAACACGTTTCAACTGGATTTTCTTATAAAGTTTACAGTTACAAATATACTACCTCTTCAGCAGCTGATTTTGGGCATAAACAAGGACTCAATGGAAAAGGTAACAACGCAGGAGCATGTGCACAAGGAATCCCAAATTTCTGCACCACTAGATGACTTATCACCGCCTCTACACCTGCCAAAAGATCAATTCCCTGCTATTGCAAAGACCTTAAATTAGTATAAAAAAGGAAATTCAGAAAACAAGATATAGCCAAAGCAAACTACTTGTACCTTTCCTTGTCGATAGTTGTCTGCATCATCATCACTATCATCATCTGGGAAGCGAGCTACAACTGCTATGGCATTCACGCCGGATCTCTCTACCATTGTCCCCACTGCCCTTAATAGGGAATCAGGACGGTTTATCCTCCCAGTGGATTGTCCAGTCTTGGGGTCGACCCACTTTTCCACCTAGAAATATGCTAGATACATGAAGTCTTCATAGTAAAAACTCTGAAATTATTAGTTTGTGCCACACTATAGAGAAGCATGTTGAGCAATAATTATTCAGACCTTCATGGATTCAACAAAGTGAAGGAATAGAATGGTTCACAGGGAGAGGACCTTGCGGCTTGTTATAGGGTTTAAGGGCATAACTTTCTGCAAGGGTCGTCTAAAAAGAAGTGATAAAGGTACTTACACCCTTCGAATTCTGTTAAAATTAATTTAGTTATTAGTTGCATACCTGTAGAGCAGCATCCGTCACAGTATATTCTAGAACAGGCAAACCAAGAGAAGCCCTTGTTGCATCCACCACCTGTAAATGACGAATGCGAAGGTCTTCCTCTATCCCAGAATCAAGAACTAGCCCAACCTAGTCCAAATTGCACATATCCCATTTCATATTCAAAAGAAAGAGAGAGAATGTTGGAAGCAATAAAACCATGGAAACTGATGTATGATTCTTGAGGGGGGTACCTTATTTTGATGAACGGCTTCCAGTGCCCAAAGGCCTTCAGCAAATCTATCCAGTGCATATCCCTCAACATATAGCACATTTGGCATCGGCCAGTAAAGCATCGCTGCATTAAGAACCTGAAAGAATTACAAACTTTTACCAAGAAATGACACCATACACAGTCCACTACAATCACTAATAATCTAATGGAACCGGCTTTAGTCCGTTTCTTGATGTTCAACTGTAAGCAGACAAATTGAATACCAGGCAACCTACATATCCATACATTTCCCAATTCTTGAACTAAAAAGAGAAGAGGGCCAATACAACAAACAAGGATTACTCTCTGAGCATTTATTTATGCTGATGCATATCATAATTCCCAAGCAAGTTGCTCCCTTTCTACTAGCATTATGTTCCAACATGTTCGACCTTCTACAAGTTGATAACAGTGAACTAATCAAAGATGAGCACAGCAATCTAAAGAGAAAGCTAATGAGTTCCCAAGCTCCCAAGACCAAAAAAAAAAAAAAACTATGAGAATCTTATATGCTGCAAATTCTAAATTCTGCATTTTATTTTTCAGTACATAAATTATGAAGAGAAACATACATTGGGATGAGAAATGAGGCAATCAACGACAGAGGCCAGAGCTCGAGCCACTGGTAAAGCATCCCCTGCATAGCCACCAATTGCTGCTCCCACTCCAGTGGGCACTATCATCACACTTGTGTAATCCCTCTTGAACTGTTTCAAGAAGCCACAAGAAACAAGTTTGAATTCTCTCTCTACAGTCATATAGTAGATGAAAGTTCACTTCTTTTTTCCAGATATAGAGTAGCCATTGTGCAGAGTGTTGACTGTAAAACCCAACTGACCTTATTTGGGAGGAGAGAGCTGGAACATGAGAGAGTCTGGGGAGTAGCTTGATTCTGCCGCATCCGCCGTAGACTCCCGCCGGCGGCGGGGGGGAATGAACGGCCAAGATTAAGGCTTATCATTCAAACTGCAGCCTGCTCTGATTTCTCCAATTGCGTATGAAAAATATCCCAAAAAAATAAAATAAAGGGGATAATCGATAATTTTCTACGGTTATGACAATGTAACATGACAATTTTGCCCCTTCAGTAAAGCAGGATACACTGTACAGAGCAGAAACGGCGGCAAGAACCGGAGTTCAACTTTAAAATCCCTTTTTTCTTCGTGTTGAAGAAAAAAAGATCACAACTTTTTAATCGATTCAATGATAAATACCCAAATCCAGAAATCCCCAGTTGCTCCAATTGGTGAGCTGAAAAATCTATTGGCGAAATGGGGAACCCATTACAATTTCCTCAACGAAGTTCTCGCCCACACCATCACCGCCGGAATCTTTCATCGGGATTTTTCCGGCAGACTACTTGGTGCTTTTGCAAAACTCAACAAACTGGTTGAATCCCGGAAGATATTCGACCAAATGCCTAACCGAGATGTGGGATCATGGACCTCTCTTCAGAATCTTTACCTCAATATCAAACAACCCAGAAAAACGCTTATGGTATTTTCCGAGTTGATTTTGTCTGATTTCGCGAAACCCGATTCTCATTCCATAGTTGCTGCTCTTTCTGCTTGCGCACGCTGCAAGGACCTGAGAAATGGAAGAGCCATTCACGGTATAGCGTACAAGCATCTAGAGAAACCCAGGCCCAATGTTCATAATGCGCTGATCGACATGTATGGTAAAACTCGAAGAGTTGATTTAGCTCGACGAGTTTTCAGTGGCATAGATTATAAGGATGTGGCTATTTGGACTAGCTTACTTAATGGTTATATTGTAAATGGTGATATTAGTTCTGCTCAGGTGGTGTTTGATGAGATGCCGCAGAGAAATGTGTTTTCTTGGACTGCAATGATTGTAGGGCATGTCCGCAACAATAAACCGGTGGAGGCGTTGGAGTTGTTTACAAAGATGAGACGTGAAGATGTTGGAGAGCATTGTAATCCCACTACTTTTACTGTTGTTGCCCTGCTTTCTGCTTGTGCTGATATTGGAGCGCTGAATTTAGGAAGTTCAGTTCATGGATACATTATCAAACGCTTCAGATTTGTTTTGGATGATACCGTGAATAATGGGTTGATGGACATGTATGGAAAAAGTGGAAATCTTGATTCAGCTGTGAATCTGTTTTGTAGCATGAGGAGGAAAGATTTGTTTTCATGGAATACTATGATATCTGGTTTGGCGCTAAATGGCAGAGGTGAAGACGCGCTTCTTGTTTTTTATTCAATGGTGGAATCGGGGTTGATTCCAAATGAAGTTACTTTTCTCTCAGTTTTATCTGCTTGCAGCCATGCAGGATTAGTTACTGAGGGAGAGAGATTATTTGAAAGATTTGTGAATGGCTACCATATGAAGCCCTGGATCGAGCATTATGGGTGTATGGTTGATCTTTTTGTTCGAGCAGGACATCTGGAGAAAGCCGTGTGGTTGGTTGAACGGATGCCTATGAAACCAGACGCTGTCATCTGGAGATCGCTTCTTGGTGCTTGTCTCGGACATGAGAATTTTGAATTGGCTGAAGTTGCAGGGAAGAAGGTACTTGAACTGGATCCTGATGATGATGCAGTCTATGTACTTCTTTTCAGTATCTATCGATCAAAGAACAGGTGGGAGGATGCTTTAAGTGCAATGAAAATGATGAGAGATCAAAGAATCAAGAAAACTCCTGGTTGCAGTTGGATTGAAGTGAATGGTGTTGTCCACGAGTTCCTTGCTGAAGCTTCTCGACACTGTGTCAGTGATAACATAGTGATAGTTCTAAATGGGGTGATTGAGCATTCAAGATTAGATAAAGATATTTTCCTCGAATTATCCTGAGATTATGAAGGTTGGTGAATTCATCAAGGAGGTGCAAAACAAGGCACACATGCATTTGTGAGGTATTATTATCTTCATATCTCATTTCCATTTCAATATATAAAAAGATGAATGGATTAGATTCATCGTTTTCTGTCCTTTCAACATTTGAACCAAGTTTAGCATAAAAGTTTGATAATCTGTCATTTGAAAATGGAACTTCTAAAAATTGCTGTAAAATCCTTATTGATGGAAAGTATAGGTAGCTACCTTATTTCTTGGAGTAGTGCTTGAATTGAATTTTCAGTTCTATTAGGTGGTGATGAAATGATGATACCATAGGTACGGAATGCAAAAATTAAATGGATAGTGTTTATTATTCAAGTTTGACCTTTGAATGTTTAACAAATTGTTAGTTCTAGCATTCATTGTGAACATAAGCATCTAGCATTCATTGATTACGTTTGCTGAAAATTCAAAGTTGTGTGTGACCAGCAAACTGACTTTGATGAACATGAATTAGTTTGATTGCGTGAATCCACATCTTTCTAGTTGTGAAAGTCTCCTATAAGAGCAACTCCCGTCCAGTTTTCTGAGATGCAAAATATCTCAAAATGAAGATATCTCAACTCTTTCTGTGTTTCATTCTCTTCTCCATTTGTACCATCTCCTTCCCCTCTGCAGCTGCCCCAGTGGTCGACATAGATGGAAATCCGGTGCTGGTGGGAGTCGACTACTACATCTTGCCAGTTATACGCGGCAGAGGTGGTGGCCTCACACTAGCCAGCACGGGTAACAAAAGTTGCCCACTTGACGTCGTCCAAGAGCCATTGGAAGTGAACAACGGCCTCCCGTTAACCTTCCGCCCTGCCAACTCCAGTGAAGGCGTGGTCCATGTGTCAGCTGATCAAAACTTCATATTCTCTGCAGCCTCAATATGCGTTCAATCCACAGTGTGGGTGCTGTACGAGGAGGAGTCAACCCAAACATTCTTCATAACAACGGGAGGAGTAGAGGGGAACCCCGGTCGGGAAACGATAAGCAACTGGTTCAGGATCGATGAGTACGAAGGCGACTACAAGCTAGTGTATTGCCCTGGGGTGTGCAGCATCTGCAGAGTGAGATGCGGAGACATTGGTGTTTTGGTGCAAGATGGAGAGAGGCGTTTGGCTCTCACTGATGATGCTCCCTTTAAGGTTTGGTTCAAGAGGGCTTGATTCTGCTACTCATGTCTTCAGAGAATAAATACTTAATAAAAACTGATGTGAATGATGTTGTGCATATTTTTTTTCTTTTCTTGAATAATGTATACATCTTTTTCAAATAAGTGGATCGTTAGTTTTTGTTTGGATAAAAAGTTTTAACTTGAACTAATTCCCAACAAGGATGAGGATGATCAACATAGTGTGATTAGGAATTATAATTAATATTTTTAAAAATATTAAAAGTGAAATCTTTGGCAAATTTGAGATAGCAAGATGAGAAGTCAAACATAATCCTAGCTATCCCAAAATATTATCCTATGTCCAAATGTCGACAGCCGCTGTATGGATATGTATATATGATCAGTGTGAAATAGCTCTTTCGCAGATCTCGATGGCGGCTGATTCAAAGTTTTCAGCTCAAATTAATTAATTTGTTCATGTAATAAATCTTAGCCGGAGATATATAAATAATAGTATATTGCTTCAATCTAACCACCTTACCTATAGGCTATGGCCTATATATAAGAGCAATAATAATAATAGATTCAATAATCAATATATCGATAATGAAGAGCAGCTTGTGCTCCCTTCTCCTCATCTCCATTTACATCGCCGCAGCCGCGGAATCACCGGCTGCGGTGCTCGACATCCTCGGGAAGCAGCTGCGTGTCGGAACCGACTACTACATACTGCCGGTGGTACGCGGCCGAGGCGGTGGCCTCACACTATCCACCGCCGCCGGCAACAAAAGTTGCCCGCTCGACGTCGTCCAAGAGCGCCTCGAAATAAAAAAGGGGCTCCCACTGACCTTCCAGCCCGCCAACGCCAAGAAAGGAGTGGTTCGAGTTTCAACCGATCACAACATCAAATTCTCTGCTTCCTCAACCTGCGTTGAATCCACTGTTTGGAAGCTCGATTACGAGGAATCGTCACAAAAGTACTTTATTACAACAGGAGGAGTTGAAGGGAATCCTGGGAGAGAAACATTAAGCAACTGGTTCAAGATTGAGGAATATGGTAGCGACTACAAGCTTGTTTTCTGCCCTACACTCTGCAATTACTGCAAAGTTATATGCAGAGATATCAGCATTTTTGTTGAAGATAATGGAGTGCGACGTCGTTTGGGCCTCAATCTCACGGATGCTGCCCCCGCTCCCTTCAAAGTTATGTTCATGAAAGCTAATTAATTCATTCCATCATTCCACTTGTTGCATAATCTACCTTCAATTAGTGAAACCTCATATATGAATAATGCGTTGCTAAGTACTACCTAGTGTTTTTCGTCAAGGATTAATGAATTGCTAGCTAGATTTCAAAACTACAACCACCGGAAATTCCACACTCTTTACATGGGTACTATTACCCGCAGACCATACAGATCGTGCTACTGTCATAATTATTTTCAAATATTACTGACCTGTTATGATCTCTATGGTTCTATGCATAGTTCCTCAATAATTTTCCTATATATACAAGGATGAGAATGGTATTGAATTCTTCAAATTGAAATCACCATCCATCCAAAACTCAAGGGTCCACCGCTGTTGTCGATATGATTAACGTCAGATTTCACAGGCACAAAGGATGATTAATCTTATGAACCCGTACTAATACGTACATGTTTCACAATGCATCATATTTCACTAAAAAATAATTGGTGTATGTCAAGATATATAGTCATATACGTTGTTGTGAGACATGATATATATGTATATATATGATTAAATACATAAACTTTGACATAATTGGTAATTTCGACGTGAATTTTGAAATGTTGCAAGTTAAACACAAACTTGCATTTTTTGCAAAATAGATACAATTTGCAATAATATGAAAATCAAACACTATATTTTATATCGATATTTATAGTATTAATGAAATTCATTATGATTATGCTATATATCTATATAATTATGCAATATTTCATGTTGTACATCCGTTTTTTGTTCATTGGAAAATTTGGGGGTGTCTATTTCACAATAAAAATGCAAGTTTGTGTTTTAATTATAACTTTTCAAAGTTCGTATCTAAATTACAAATTGAGTCAAAGTTTATGTATTTAATCATAATTAACCCAATATATATATATATATATATATATATATATATATAACACCCTTAAACTCTAGCTAGCCTGTGTGTGTGTGTTAGGTAATGAGTAAAAAATTAGAGTTTAAGTTGTCATTAAATGGGCAAGCAAAATTAGTTTGTCATGTGTTTTATAGTGGTGGGTGGAGGTGTCCAGCACTTGAGATGTAATGAAAAACTATGTCTGCGATAATGTTAGGCAAGTGGGCACTATATATCCTCCACATGTAGTTGACTTTTTTGTACCACCACTCTTGCATTTTCCACTATGCTATAATACTGTACACATGTACATCTTTTTTTATTTGTATTTCCAACATTAATTTCAAATGACCTAGCTAGTATATAAATCCCACCATTAATTCATTGTTCATAATTCATATTCTAACCACCAAACTCCTTTCTTTCTTTCTTTCTTTTTTTAATTTCTATATTCATCCCCTTTTCCTTACATGAAAATGAAAATGAGAGAGAAAGCTACAATCTTCCTATTTACGCTCTTGTTTGCTTCCTTCTCTTCTCTTCCTTCCACCACTGCAGTCCCATCTTCAAGTGAGTTCAATTTACAATATTATTGCATAAATTTTTATGTTGCATAATATCAACTGTAAATATAAATCATGTGTTTCTGTGCAGGAAGCCTTAAATCAGTCACTGATGAATATCCATCTAATCAACATCTATATCATGAAATATTCCAGGTCATCCCATTTTTCAATCTAGATTTCCCATTTCTTGAAAAAAAGAAAGAAAAAAAAAATACAAGGAATTTGATGGTGTTTTAGTTTATGTATCTGCAATCCTAATAAATATGGAAATTGATTAATTTGATATTTGCAGGTGAAGAAAGGAAGAATGGATGTAGAGCTAACTGATTACTCAGGGACAGGTGCTAACAATCATCACGATCCAAAATCACCGCCTGGGAGCTTTTGATCTCTCTCTCTCTCTCTCTCTCTCTCTCTACAATTTTTTGTACAGGAAATTGAACAAGAATAAAGGGTTTCTTCCGTATAATTAATTCCTTGAATCTTGAGTTTGCTGTTGATTACTTTCAAATTTATGAGAATTTCTTATTTAAGGTTATTGTGTCATCAATGAATTAATATTCAGCAGTTAATTTGCTCTTTCAGGATTGATGGATACATCAAATGCTCTCTCTCTCTCTCTCTCTCTCTCTCTCTCGTTTAATTTATAGTTCTATGCTAATCCAGAGTGTTCATAGTCAATGGGCAATTTGTTAGTTTTAAATTTAGGCAGGAATTTGATTGGTAAGAATTTCCCTAGTTTTTAATCATATCTTGTATGAAACAGTAATAAAATGAACAGTATATTTAAAAAAAATTACAAAATGCAATTACAATTGTGACAAATGAATGAAATGATCGATGAAGCTCTAAAGATGAAAACCCCAAGTTTCCCCTTAGTTATTCGGCGGAGACCTAATCGGCAATTAATTCTTTAATTTTATTGGGAAATCATGAAAAGTAATATTTATGAATCACTTTTTGTGTCAATTATCAATCAATTAATTATTTATATAGTGCTTTCTTTCTTGTATTCTAAAAAAAATATCTTCATTCTTTGATATTAGTTCGGATCTTTTTAATAAAAGCTCAATAAATTTAATTTTCATAAAAGTCAGGTTGATAGTAAACAAACTCATGACTTTAGACGCCCATAAATGATATTGTAAAATTAAAATAATATGAGTAAATTGCAAAATCAAATAAAGCTCATGAATATATTTTTTTCAATCAAATCTACCCTAAAAATTAAAGAATTCAGCTACAATTTTTCAATAAACAAACTGGGCCGAGACACGTGTATTCTATAGCTTTTGGGCCTAGTAAATAATAAATTTGACAACTGAATTTAAAAAAAAAAAAAACACTATGAAATGTATTTGTTCAACATATCCCAAAACATGAAGACTTTTGTACATATTGCATCTCATCAAACTCACAGAAGCTACTACAATGATCCAAACTAACTCTTTAACAATAATCTACACCACATTCATCAAACTGAAAAGGAAGAGCTTAATTTGTACAAATTGACAAATTTCTCAACAATCCCAAAACTTTGTGTCCAAAACTTCAACAATCTTGATGTTGTGTTTTCTACTCTCTTTTTTTTTCAGCATGCATGTATCTTATGCACGAGTGTTTAGATTGGAATCATCTACCTCAGACATAGAAATGGCCCTCTGAAGATTGATCACAGCCTTCTCATACCTCACAAATCCCATAAACCAAAACTCAAAATCATCTTCGGTCACTATCTCTATATATTTGTGTGATGGATTGTTCACATTGGCACTCTCATTAGCTGCCTTTATCTTCTCCACCGGAATGGAAACCTGCAATAAGCTCCGTTAGCAACTACTTGGCACTTGTTCTCATTTTCTCGACTATAAAAAAAGATGCTACCTTGTAAGGAATCCTTATGAGCCCTCCGGAAGAGGAGTGAACCGCAATGGATCTTTCACTGCAGAAAGAAACTTTTTGTGTGGAGATGAACAAAATCCCAGCAATTGGACCTGCAGTTGTTGATAGATAGCATTGAGACGCCTTGAGCAGCTTCTCTCCATCACTCATTCCAAATATGTCTCTGAAAATATTCTCTCTCCCTCCTTTCTTGATTATTTTGGCACCAACACTCAGCTTCCCCTTCACTGTGTCTGAAAACTTTGGCCCCATCTTCACTGCAGATGATGATTCAAGAATGCTAAATACACATCTACTACTCAAATATTTAAATCAAATGGTCCAATCATATATATATACCGTGTTCGCGAACTCTGTAAGCAAAACTGGTTCCCTTCCTCTCCAGTTTCTTCATCTTCTGATTCCTCCCAGCTGCAGCTAGCTCCCCATTTTCTGCAAATTTCAAGAATGGTTTTTTTTTTTTTTTTTGAAAAATCCCTAAAGAAACACACACACACACAGAAATGATAGAGATTGGCATACCAGTGAAGAGAGTAGAGTTATCTGAGGAGGAGGGACTCTGAGATGGGCTAACAGATTCAGAGAAGGAAGATGATCTGTCTAAGGTTGCCTGAAATGGGCTCGTCGGAAAACGATCTTCAAACTGATGACCATTCATTTTCTCCATGAATTGGTGAAAAGATTCAATCTTTCTTGCAGAAGTGGTTGAGTTTGAGAAGAATAATGATGCCCAGCTGCTGATAATTGCAGAAGAGGAGGAAAGTTGAAGGAAAAATCGTGGGATGTAGTGATACTTGACGAATGGAAAATGAGGATGACATGGGCTGTCAATGTCGGAAGCCCCACAGTTTTCAATTGAAACATCCAAACAAAAATTACAGCTTCATTTTTCAAAGATTCTTTTCTTTATTCTTCATTTTTATTAGTGCCATTCAGAAGTTTCCGTTGGCAGTTTCGACTCACATTTCTTGGAAATTTCCTCTAGTCAAATTGGGTTTGCGGTGGCTGGCGCTTCTACTTAAAAATGGTGTTAGAAAAGGTATTATTAAAATTTAAAAAACTCAAGAAAATCGTATTGTGACAAAAAAAATTGGAAATGGGACAATTCCAGTTCAACGCAGACTTTATATTTAATTTAAAAGTCTTCATTTGAGAGACATCCAAAGGGATTAATTAATCTTCATTGAATTAATTAATCAATTTTACCTATCTTGGGTTTGGGCCATAGATTTATTTAAGAATATTTGCTTTCAAAGATAAATTGTCTTTCAAATCTTATTTATCCCATGAGGCTAAAGAATCAATCTTTCAAATCTTTCACCAATCTTCCAAGGGTAATTTTGAATAAATTAATACATGAAGCATGAAGACATGAAAAAATTACATATTTATATATAAAAGGAATGCTGAAAATTCTGCAAGAATGTTTGAAAAAAAAAAAAAGAACTACTTCAGAGTGCTCTTAAGCTCTAAATTTAAAGAAAATTACCACCATCTGTTGCATTCTACATTCCATCAACTGGGTCAGTAGAAAAACACCATTCTTACTGCAAGGGACAATCACAATGAAACTGCAGCAGAGATCAACTCATTCCGCTCTCTGAGTTAGTCTGATCAATCAAGCAGGTTGATGTGCGGCAGTTTATCTGTCCTGACACCATTCACCGCTGAATACCTGCAATGCATGACGACCAATATTCCTCAATTCTTGGACGAGATGAAGAGGTATGTTAAGAGGAAAAGAGATTTACCTAATTGGCAACAACTTCTTTGTGAGCTTTATAGGACAGAATTACATTCCATATAAGGGCTAAAAAATTGGAAGCAAGAACCTGTAATTTGATGGTGCAGGAAAAATATGTGCCTTAATACGACAGTCTTCAAAATAAAAAATAAATAGCAGTCATCATTGTCAACTTGTTTGTGGTAATATTTTTGTGCCTACTCAGGCACTTACCATAACCAGAAATTCTGCATTATTACAGCCTACAGATTGAACGAACCTGAAACTGTTGTGGCACAAACCAAAAGTTGAGGAACTGAAAAGGTATCCAGAGTTGCCAGTTTGCAAGAACTGACGAGAACCATTCCTACAAAATAACGGTTAAGCACTTGCTTGAAAAGTCTCAAGTATAAGGCTATAAGCAATCAGATCCTTCACTATCTAGCCAAATCTTACCTGTATTTAGTAATCATAGTGAAATTATAGTTTAAAATACCTGTTTTAGCTTTGGGATTACATTTGATGGTCGTCCCTCGAGTGTCACCAATGTAGATAGGAAAGTCCCAATAAAAATGGGAGCGAAAATAAACTGCATATGAAATATCAAATGTAAATTGCATTTGGGAACTCAATTCGGGAATAATAAAAGCGAAAACTTCATCAAACTCATAAATGAAGTCGAACAGATGAAAGATGTGACCTGATCAAGGAGAAGCCGCAAGAAAGCACCAGAAGCTCCAGGGGTAGTTACCAGTTTACTCAAATATAAATACCTAAATGGGGTTAGGAGTAGTTAATTCATGTCTGGATGGTTACAAATAATACATTAGTGAATGCAGATTATTTCAAGAAAGCAACGAAAGCTATTCCAGATTTTCAACACCGTCACTTCTGATCAAAAGAATATAAAAAGAGACGGGATATAAATCATAGCAACTAGAAACCAATAACCAGTAATAACTATTCATGGTATCAAGTTAAAATATAGAACTATCCATAAAGATGATAAGTAATACAAAAGAAAAACAAGATAAATAGATGATAAACCAGCAGGCATTAGTGATAAAGATCCCGCCATACTTGAGATTTGAATGCAGAGTGGGGAGGAGAAAAAGATAATGAAAAAAACATCTATCGACCATTACCAGAAATGCAATGTTGGACCAACCATAACCAGCCCCAACAGAGTGAAAATAAATGTTCGCTTCAGGTCAGGAGATGGCACTCGATCAATTAAGAGCTGAGGAGCATTGTACCCAATGGAAAGGCAAAAAGAAAAGTATTATTACATAGCAGGAAATCTAAAACAATCGGTCAATTACTGTGGAAAAATAACTAAGTTCTACAATTGATGCTCGACCACACACCCCAACTTTTCAACATATAAGGTAATAACTCTTGGTGAAACATAATTCACAAATTATACATGGTAAGGTTTCAAAGGTATCACTCAAAATCAAAGGGGAAGCAAGCATCAACAGTTGCTCTTAATTAAGCGACACCGTAGATATGATCTCTACCGAGCTAGTTTACCTGACATATCAGGTCACCAACCAAAGTTAACAGTGCTGAAGTAATAGATTTTGTGATCACAGGGTGCTTGGCAAGAAGAGACAGATACCTGCAAACAAATTTAGATTAAGATGATGCAAAATAACTGATCCTCAATTAGCATAAGTGCAGTTAAAATCACCCCCTGCTATATTACCACAACGTCAGAATCAAATATAGGACACAAATTTCACGATAAAGATAACCTCCTATGATGAATTTGCAATCCAATGATAAGCATCACTACCGAGTTTCACCTCCCATTTTTTCATAGCCTAACATCTTGGTTAACTACGGAACACGAAGATTTAAACTTTATGATACTGAGACTCCACTCTTTGTACTAATGCACAGTTATTGAAATAAAATTTATCCAACTGAACTTCAAGAAACACCTCATTTTAAAATATTCAGGCACAGAAATGTCAGCAAAGAAGCAGTCTTTAACATTCACTCCTTCAAACCACAAAATTAATTCAAAATCTTTACCACGAAAGGAGTGACCAGTTACTACCATGACCTCCACCATTGCTGCTGCCATCTCCACCACCAGAACCTCCGTCTCCGCCACCGCCAGAACCTCCAACCCCGTCCCCAGCTCCGCCGCCACTTGAAACCCGAAAAGAGCGAAGGCCCAAAAGCTCAGACCCATATAATCTAAATCCGTTTGCAGAAGCCATAGAAATCCTATTCCGACAGCTTGCAGAACTCCCATTGAAAATAATTGAATTGCAAGCAAGAATTCTGCTTTGGGTATTATGATGGGCGCGGCGGAAAGTCGCCCATCCTGACAAAAGATAGGATTTTTCCGTCAGCGTTGCCGGATTCGCGACCACCATTGTTTCCGCTGCGCCTCTCTTCTTCCTATGGTGGATAATACGAGTGAATAAACTATGGCTTTTTTTGCTCTCTGGACTCTGGGTTTATCATTTATGAGGTTCAACTATACGCCCTATACTTTTTTTTCTTTTTCTTTTTTCTTTTTTAATTCTAGGTTATCCGAACTAATCAACACATTGGATTTTATTTTATTTTTTTATTTTTCTTATTTTTATTCACTTTTGATTTAGGTAGTATGGTAGAAGAATGGTTGAGATGAACTATCATAGTATTTTTAAGAATGGAATGGAATTGAATTTTCATGTGTTTTCTCCGTACAAATAACTCTTATCTTGGTCTCATCAGATTTTGTTTTTGGAGTGTTATTTGCCCCACGAAATTTACTTTTTTCATCACTTTCAAGATCATTGAAGCAGAACTAAAATTAAATATGAAAATCTCCGAAAAATAAGTTTCGAACTCCGCCACTTCTCATTCGAACAAAAGTTTTTGAAATATATAAAGGATGTTCGGAAACGATATTTCAAAACCTTGTTTCCGAATGTAATTCATTTGAAAATCTAGGTTCTTTCAAATGGAAAATAAGTTCTAGAACTCGTTTCGAACATCCTTTACGAATTTCAAAAACTTGTTTCCAAACGATCTTTGCAAGTTTCGAAAACTTCAATTCGAACGGGAAGGGGGATTGAGTTCGATTTTTTTTAGATTTGTAGATTAATTTTTTTCCCACAAGCCTAATAGCAACAAGAAGAATCTGCAACATCAAGTTGGGAGTGCACGTTGTCGTGGGCGGCGAGCAAATATTCTCGCCAAATATTTTTTTTTGTTTTTTTTTAAATTTATTCCAATTTGTGTTTTTTTAAATTAAGAATAACATTATTTTTTTAAATGAAGGGTATTAAAGTAATAGTGTGTGGTATATATAGTAAAACTAGAATGACCGTTCGTGCGATGCGCGAATAATATACTTACGGTTATTATTATTTTATTAGAAATTGTAAATATGAAATTAATATTATACAACATATTTAAACTAAAATCTATATAATAACTTTCAAAGAACTGCGAATCTCAAAGATATGCGAGCTTTGGTCGTCCTGACTCTTCATGAAGATCCAAATAGTAGAAATCATATGTAAAAGTGAGACATCTCGAATCAAAATCTACCGGTTCGCCGTTACCCCAATTCGAAAATAAAAAGGAAATGATTGATTTTATTGTATGTTTTTTTTAGTTTTTCATTATAATTTTATAAAAAAGTATAAGATATTCTATCATGTTAATTTTAATTTTTTTAGTTTTTAAATTTTATGTAAATTTAAATATCTTAAATTTATATTTTTCTTCAACGTAATGAATGTGTACATTGTTGTAATTATTTTTAGATTAATAATAAAATATTTTCAATTCATCAATTTCAAGGTTCATTTTATTGTATATGAAATTTGTTATTTTTGCATTAATACACAGTTTAATTTGCAATTTGTGACGTTATTATTTATTAAAAGAAAAAAATGATTCGTGTTTGATTAAATAAAAAAATATACATACATCAAAATTATATAGAAATATGACCAAAAAATATAAATTTAAACTTTTTGAAGAAATATAAAATAACTAATAATGTGATGAGAGTAAATAAATATTCAAGAAACAATATAAAAAAGAAAAAGGAAAGCGTAATTAGACCAAATAAAAATGATTTAAAAGATGAGACGTTGCTTCAAAAAAATATGTTTGCTTCGTCAAAAATTGGGATAATAGGTAGATTAGTATAATCATTTATTTATATACATACATTATATGTGTATATGGAAAGTATCAAAATTAAATAAAATTAAATGTGATGATGCATAATTTTATATATTACTATAATGCCCATATAATGTTAAATAAAATGTCTACAATGTCTTTTTGCAAATGAGCGGAAAAACAGAAGTGTATTATAATATATATATAGATGTGAAGTGAATACAATAAATGAAGTGCAAAAAGTAAAAGTAGTGGTGCAAATAACAACTCTCGTTTATTTTTTGTTCTAACTTTTTTCCATTAATTACGATGAAAAATCATTTAGTCTTTTTCCAAGATTGAATATTGTATATAGATGTTATTGTAGGCAACAAATAGTAAACATGTTAAAAAAGTTTGACAGTTTTTATAATATAATGTTCGTAATAACGATGAATATATACTATTGTTGGTAGTTGAATAAAATATTTTAATGTACTGTGGAAATTGTATTATAACGTTCTTGTGTATGATTAAGGAATTTCAAGGGTTCTATAAACAATATATTGTGTTACCCAAAGATAATACAAATAAATATAAGTCTATTTAAAATACAAATAGACACTCAATTGTATACTATTATTAATTAATTGTCTCATAAGATGTAGCGCCCCGAACCCGGAGGCCCAGTGCGCTAACGGGAACACACGCAATAAAAAAAATCACAATAAAATTTTCGCAAACTACCATAAATCATTTTCTTGAATTATAAAAGTTCGGACAGCACTTCGTTTAAAATATTAATAAATTACACGCTTATAGGCATTTATCATTCAACAACCAATCACATAAGATAAGACTTTTCAACCAACCTATCATTTTAAAATTTCACATTTCGAACCACCAATTAAAATATGTTCAACCTTGACTAGTCTAAAATCCAATATTCAACATTCAAATTATGCCAGCAAGGCCACGACAATCACACGCGTCCATAAAATATTTAAATAATCCATAAACATACAGCGGAAGCATAATTAATCATATTTGTTGACGAAAACTGAATAGAGTCAATATTTCAAAAACTAGAATATGGTCAACCATTCAAAATGTCCACATTAGTCCACGTCCGCCACCTGCCGTCATCAATTACCTGAAAATATTTTTAAATAGTGGGGCTGAGTGCCAGAAAACACTCCGTGGGAATACTCATACATTCGTCCAATAATTTGCAATAAGAATATCCATAAATTCATATTTGACATGTCATAAATCATACGTTCAATAAACATAGTGGAGACCGACCCTAATGTGATCACATATAGACTATAACATATTCTTAAGTAATTGCACCGGAGTGCCATATTCGGAATTCCTCATATGAGTCGTGTCAATCCACATTAAGCAACATAAGCATAAATCATTTTTCATAGCGGACGAAAGTTTAAATATATTTTCGAAAGCATTTTAGTAAGTAAACTCACCTTATAGCTAAATTAGCTGAAGCTTTATTCACGACTTCTCGTCCTAAGCCAGCTGTCGCGGATTAGAACCTTATGCTTAAAAATATATGAATCGCCTTAATCGTCGTCCTAAACGAGTCTCGGGTTAGGACCTATACATAAGAACTATGTCTTAATAACGTATTAATCTTCTAAACATATACCATAATGTAAATAAGGATCTAGGGAACGAGTCCCTAAAGTAAAAGCGTACTCTGACGTCGCTTAAAAGTCGAACGGGATCCTAACTTAAAATATATCGGAGTCCTCGATCATACAAATAGATGGCTTAAATTCATAGGAAAAAATTATAACACTTAATTTAAGATTTAAAGGATCATAGAATACTAATATGGAAATATTGATTTATTATATCATACACTTAATTTTGAATTTAATCTAAATTAAGCAGAATAAATTAAATAAAATAAGGATAAAATATAACATAATTTTGTAGTCAAGAAGGGCTTGAACACTTGACCAAAAATATAAGTGAAATAATAAGTACTTAACCACTATGCTAGAAAGATTTATGCAACATTAATTAAACTGCTTTAATTAAGTACACTCATAAATGCTTGAGTAAAAAAAGGATTATAAAATGCATCAAAATGGATTGAACCTTAGA
The DNA here is from genome assembly GCA_026008535.1 of Perilla frutescens. Taxonomy (NCBI): domain Eukaryota; kingdom Viridiplantae; phylum Streptophyta; class Magnoliopsida; order Lamiales; family Lamiaceae; genus Perilla; species Perilla frutescens. The sequence goes on along the minus strand of BRKX01000010.1, from coordinate 41,633,642 downwards.
CCTCTAGCATAAAATCTAAACTCTCACCATTAGACTAAACACCATTTTCGAAAATTATTTAGTGGTTTTAATTAAATAAAGTTCATAATTATCTTGGAATAAAAATAAAAAAAATGCATTCTAAAGGTTTTAAACCTTTGATCTATCATAATAAAATGCACAACACAACCATTGGGCCAGATACTTGCATTAATTAAAGTGAAAAAACCGAAGTCTCGGTTCTGAAAGAGTTGTGTACAAAGTTGTATATAAAGTTGAGACAACTTTGCATACGCAGCGGAAATATAAAACAGAAACAATGGATTGGAATTTTCACAAGATTATATTTCTATAATCTTGCGAAGTGCCTCAGGGCGAAATCTTCACTATATAAAATATGTGAATTACAAAAACACTACCAGATAAACTCTTACTAAATATTAAGACACTTTATCTCTTCCTTCACAGAAGGTTGGGACTAAAGTTGTCTTAACTATATCTAGTAGAAACGGATAAATACGAGAACTCAAAACTTAACAATATCTGAAAAGCTATATTAAAAACTCGTTATCTAACACTAACAATCTGAACCCTATATATACACATCTCGTTGCTTGATCCCTACTCAAAGCAACCGATCTTCTAAGCCTTGATCTCCACGAACTGCACTCCTATATTTCCGGCGCAACTTCCGGAACAACCGTGGCTTCAGCAGATCGTTGGACTTGATCAAATCCCACATGCTCCTATTTCTTCTCAACAGATTTAATCCTGCAAGAAAGACAAAAACTCCAAATATACAATATAAACAAATATCCATAAATCTATGATACACTATCAATCGGTATCAACAATCTCCCCCTTTTTTGGCTTTCTTCCCAAAACCAAACAAAAACAAGAGTTAAAATTACTTCCCCTGAAACAACACAATCAAATCACAACAACCATGAAAAGATTAGAGAAATGTTAGCTAAACAGTTACTCCCCCTATCACCAAGACTAATAGAATCATCACAACACATAAAACAACCATAACCATAATATATTCACAGCAAATGCATACATATCTGCATGCAATCAAAAATACATAAGAGTTAGTCAGAAAATAAAAGTTGTTCAGAAAGTTGTGCTGCAACAAATAAAATAGTTGTATGTTTGTTTCATCCAATCAACATCAACAAAAATACTGCAACACACTGCAGTCTTCTTCTTCTTCATGCTTCTCCCCCTCACTCCTCATCTTCATCTTCCTCATCACTTGGTCCGTGGCGACGGCTAGGGCCTTCTCCCCCTTTTTGGGAAGAAAGGATTCGTTGAAAAAATCCTTTGTTGCCCTTCAAGGAGAGCAATCTGCGAGGAGAAGAAAGTTATTTGCTCCTGCAAAACAAAGACATGTAAAGAACACATTAACTCGACCGAGGGATCCTCTTCAGTTGAGGCATCAATCCACGGGAGATCTCTGTGCCTCTTCTCACTCAAGAAGGCAGGTTGCACAGTTTGGAGAGGGAGCTTTTGGATGTGAGAACATCTTTCTTCTTCGGCTTCAACCCTTGCTCAACAAGCATGCTATAGATGAGAGAGGGTACGATCAACTTCTTGGTAGACTTCGCCACAGCAACTTCAGCAACAACATTAAAAATGTGAGTGCCTAAGTTAAATTTTTCTTCCTTGAAGACTTTGTAGAGGAGGCACACATGCTCAAATGGCACAACTGTTGTATTGGATGTAGGAATCCAATTTGACACAAAAATCTTGTGCAAAGTTGCAAAAAGAGAAGTAAGAACCGAAGCTATACGGTTAGGCCTTCTGTTCACTGTCCACACATCTGCACGGCCACCCGTAAGAAAATTCTCCATCTCAACTTCTAGCTCCTCATCAGTCTCAACATCAGATTCAACAACATTTGGAGCGGCTAAAAATTTGTTAATGCGAGACGGAGTGAAAGAGTAAATTTTCCCACGAACATAAACTTTCCCAAACATCTTAGAGGAGGGCTTAGCAAAATCAACAGGCAGATTTGAATAAAACTGCTTCACAATCTCAGCAACATAGGGTTTCACATACGTAACACTCCTAAAAACTTTCCTTTTATGCAGAAAATCAACCAAGTTATATTGTGCAAAATCCTTCAAATCCACTGCCCTATCATGAATGAACTCCATTTTCCTAAAACTATCCCAATTCTTCTTAGCAGCCTCATTGTAAAAACATTCATTCAAAGCTTTATGTACCTCAAGCTCGGAGTCGGAGTCGGTGTTGGCCTCAATCGGAGAAACTTTCCATTTGACCTTTTTGACTGACTTGCCCTTCGACTTCAACGGCGACGAGGAAAGCATTTTCCTTTTCCCTTTCCGAGAGACAAAAACCTCCTCTTCAAGTTCTTCATCCTCCTCGGCTTCTGAGTTTTGGTGAGAGGATAACTTCTCAGCAGAATCGTCGGAGGAAGCACCCAATTGATCCTCACCCTCGGCATCACTGTCGATGTGGATTTGTTCCTCAGGAGCTTGAGAAGGACGACTTGTTCGAGATATGCACTTTGAACGGTGAGAGGGAGGAACCTTAGGAGTTTTAGAGGGTTTCTTCATCGGAGGAGAAGGGGTCGGAGATAGGTTGACCTCAGGCTGTGGCTCCGGTTCGGCAGAGGAGAACGGGATGACAATCGGACTTCCGCCTTGTAAAGCGGCTTCCTCAGACGGAGGGGCTGGGTCCTCTTGGTCTTCGGCCAAAATTGGAGTGTCGAGCTCCGGAAAATCGAACGACGGCATCACAATGCCACTTGGTTCGATGATAATCGCCTGCTCGGCCGTCGGCGTCAGGACAGATGGCGGTATTGTAGTCGGTGCCGGGAGAGGAAGCGGCTGAGACTGAATTTCCGAGCTTCCCACCTCAGGAGAGATCTCCATCGGAGCATTCCCTCGTAAAGACGAGAGCAAGATGCTGGGTCGGAGAAGAAGGGTGGTTTCCGGTGAAAGAAGACAGAAAGGATTAGGTGCCAATAAGCAGGGAGGAGATGGCTGCGGCGGAAACGTCGAGAGGTGGCGGAGGTAAGCGGAAGCTTCAGGATCCGCCATAAATTCCTATAATTGCTTCATCTTTTCCGGCGTCATATTGGGGAAAGTTCGAGAGAGAGAGCGTGAGTTTTTGGAAGATGAACGGTTGAAAGGATGGAGAAATGAGGGTTTTGTGAATAGTGGAGCAAGGATTTGTTTTTAACAGACTTAGCAAAAAGACGGAAATTTTAAATGAGTATACTAACAAACAGATTCGTCCCGCCACAAAAATAGGGATCAATAAATTAAAGATATAGTCAAAGATGAAATTAAAGATAGAGTAGGATACATTTTCAGATTCTCACAACTGACTTTCAAATTTTTATTTTTTTTTGAACAACCGTTGTCACAGATGATGAATTATTCAGAACACTTTTGACACGTCATAGAAGACTCTTCAAGAAGAAGGCAGATGGTGAATAGATGTATAACCAAGAGAATCTCATAAAAACCACTTATCTGAGATCTTTGACCCAGTTATATGGTTTTTTAAGAACAATCATGATTTCACCTTTTACAGGTTTTTACATCCTCGAATTTGATCAACTTCACGGTCAACTATGATATATCGAAAGTTGTGGCAACAGTTGATTTAACTTTTGAAATCGTATAGAACATAAGCCAAGAGATTTTCTTAAAGATGAGAATCTCTCATAGCTAAGAGCTTTTGTGAAAATGTCAGCCAGTTGAGAATCTGTACTAATGTACTCCAACTTTAATAACTTCTTTTCGACTAAATCTCTAATAAAGTGATACCTTAAGTGGATGTGTTTGGACTTTGAGTGGTGGACAGGGTTCTTTGCAAGGTTGATTGCGTTTGTGTTGTCGCAAAGCATCACTAGGGAATTGCTCTCCAAACCATAGTCATCCAACATTGACTTCAACCAAATCAGTTGTGTTGCACAACTTCTGGCTGCTACATACTCTGACTCAGCTGTGGATAAAGAAATGCAATTTTGCTTTTTGCTGTGCTAGGAGATGAGATTATTGCCTAGGTAACAGCATCCTCCATTTGTGCTTCTTCGATCATCAGTTTCTCCAGCCCAGTCAGCATCACTGTACCCCACAAGATCTGAAGTTGTGTCCTTTGTGAACCAAAGTCCCAGTTCACAAGTGCCAGCAACATATCGAATGATCCTCTTGACAGCTTTCAGGTGTTCTTCCTTTGGACATGATTGGAATCGAGCACATGCACAAACACTGTACATTATATCTGGCCTGCTTGCAGTCAAATACAGAAGACTTCCGATCATCGATCTGTACAACGTTGGGTCAACTTCAGGCCCAACTGCATCCTTCGACAGTTTCTCCGTTGTGCTCATGGGGGTTCTCATGTGTTTTGCACTTTCTAGACCAAACTTCTTCACAAGGTTCTTTGCATATTTCGTCTGTGAGACGAAAACTCCATTTTCTTTTTGCTTGACTTGAAGGCCGAGGAAGTTGCTAAGTTCCCCAACCATGCTCATCTCGAAGGAGGTTGATATGGCTTCCACAAATTCCTTCAAGGTTTTCTCACTCATTGACCCAAACACTATGTCATCGACATAAATTTGAGCTATGGTTAGAAAGTTGTTTTCCTTTTTAAGAAAAAGTGTCCTATCTGCATGTCCCCTTTAAAAACCAAAATTAAGCAAAAATTCGGTCAAATGACTATACCAAGCTCTAGGAGCTTGCTTTAGTCCATATAAAGCCTTGTGTAGTTTGTACACATGATCGGGCTTTGAAGGATCTTCGAATCCTTTGGGTTGTTCCACATATGCCTCCTCTTCCAAGATTCCATTGAGAAAAGCTGCCTTAACATCCATCTGGTGAAGAGTGATGTTAAGATAACATGCAATGGCAAACAAAAGTCTGATGGACTCTATTCGTGCAACTGGAGCAAAAGTTTCATCATAGTCCATACCTTCTACTTGAGTGTATCCTTAGGCAACTAAGCGAGCCTTATTTCTAATGATGTTTTCAAACTCATCAGTTTTATTTTTGAATATCCACTTAGTCCCGATGACATTAACTCCAGACGGTCTGGGTACTAGTGTCCAGACTTTGTTTCTCACAAATTCAAGTAATTCGGCCTGCATTGCACTAATCCAAAACTCGTCTTTTAAGGCTTCAGTTACATTCCTAGGTTCAATTAAAGACAGGAACACAATTATCCCAACTTCATTTATGACACATGACAAACACACCATCCTTACCATTTCCTTGTGGTTGACAACTGAGTTACCTCTAGTTCGGACCCCTTCGTGAACATCTCCAATGACTTGGTCTATTGGATGATCTTTGCGAATTCTTTTCGGTGGGTCCCTTCTTGCACTGCCTTGTACAGGGATATCTGAATCTTCTTGCTCATAATCAGATTCAGGTGCATTTTTTGGTGTATCCTCGGTTGCCGTTGAAGTGGGTTCAACTTCAGGGTACACTCTTTCTTCCACTTCTGTGTCACTTGTTCTACTTCTACCCTGTATCTCAATCAAACCATCAGTATCATCAACAGGAGTATAAAGACTGGCTAAATCATCAAACCTCACATTCACACTCTCCATTACAGTTTTGGTCCTGAGGTTATACACACGGTAAGCATGACTGTTGAGGGAATAACCAATGAACACACCTTTGTCACTTTTAGGGTCAAACTTGTATAGATAGTCCCTATCATTTAAAATGTAACAAACACAACCAAAAACATGCAGATATTTAAGATTGGGTTTTTTACCATTAAGAATCTCATATGACGTCATGGTGGTTCCGGTTCTTAAGTTCACTCGGTTGCTTACATGACATGCAGTGTTTAAAGCTTCAGCCCAAAACCGTTTAGCCAACTTCTTTGAATGCAACATCACCGTGGCCATCTCTTGTAGGGTTCTATTCTTTCGCTCGGCCACACCGTTTTGCTGGGGGTGTCTTTGGAGATGAGTACTCGTGATGAATTCCTTCCTTCGTGCAAAAGTTAAGGAGTTGAATATTCTCAAACTCCCTCTCATGATCTGATCTTAGTCTTTTGACACAAGCATGGTAAATTTTTTTGATTATGGCATATAACTCAAAGAAGGAATCATATGTTTCACCCTTGTTTCTCAAAAATTTTACCCAAGTATACCTAGATAGATCATCTACAATCACAAAGGAATACCATTTACCTCCAAGACTTTCAACTTCAGCTGGTCCCATAAGATCCATATGAAGTAGTTCGAAGCAGCTTTGAGTTGTGAAAGGTCTCTCAGAAGTTGTCACAACTGGGTGCGACGCTTTGACTTGTTTTCCTTTTTGACAATCTCCACAAAGGCTAGGACTTGAAATGTTCAACTTGGGAACTCCTAGAACAACATTTAGTCTTTGAAGATTCTTCATATTTCGGAAGTTGGTGTGTCCCAATTTTTGGTGCCAAAGCTGCACTTCATTTACCTGCGCACTTAGACAACTGTTTTTGCTAGTCTCATAAATATTATTGGAAGACCTTACCCCTGAGATCACATGATTTCCGTTGCTATCCGTCACAGTGCACCTTTCTTTATCAAAGATGACACTGAAGTTGTCATCACATAGTTGACTAATGCTAATGAGATTTGCAGTCAGCCCTTCAACATGTGATACATTGGCCAGCTTTGGAAGTCCAGGACTGTCCAAGGTTCCTCGTCCAACAATCTTGCCATTTGATCCTCCTCCAAAAGTTACTTCACTGCCATTGATTCTTTGATAGTTTGATAGATAACATCTGGAGCCTGTCATGTGACGTGAGCATCCACTATCAAAGTACCATGTGGTCGAGTCATTATCTGTTGATGCAGTGAAGACCACTTGGCAGGTATCAGTTGGCGTAACTTTGGGTCTCCATCAGTTTCTTGGGTTTGTCACCTTTGTTTGAGAGGATAGGATTTGATGCTTGGTTCTTCAGATGCATCTCCTTATGGTGTTCCTGCAAAAACTTATGGCAGAAGGGCTTAATGTGTTCAGGAAGAAAACAGAAGTGACAAATGTACCTCATACGTTTTTTCTTTGCTGATGAAGTTGTGGGAATTTCATTGGCGTTTACAAATGGTTTGCCATGAGTCGACAAAATCTGAGTGAAGGCTGGTCTTGCACTCAAATCATACCCAAGGCCATGTGAAGTTATCTGAGTTTGAGACAGAACTTCATCTAGTTTTGAGGTTCCCGTGTTGAGTCTTTTAAAGGTTTCATCAGCACGATTGAGTTTAATTCTCATGTTGTCCAACTCAGCATCCTTCTTTGTCAGCATGACTTCCAGCTTTTGTAGTGAGGCCTTTTGCACAGAAACTTCCTCAGTTAGTGAATCCACCACTTTGCACTGTTTGGATCATTTGACGTACAGTTCCTTGTAAAGTTCCTGCATCTTTATCAGTAACTCCAGAGTTTCCTCTTCCGTGACTTCTTCCTCATTTTCTGCAGTGGACACAACAGTGTTGAAACAGAAAAGAGTATTATAGTAGGACTCATCATACCTATCTGAAGTTATCTCAACTTCGGTGTAGTTTGACTTGTTCTCTTCAACACATACTGCAGTTAAGGCTGCCTGCTCAGTTGGTGGATCATTAGGAATCTCCTCTACATAAATCCCTAAGGTGTCAAGCTCACTATCGCTAAGGGATAGAAAGTTGACATGCTTTCCCAGTTTGTGAAATGTGCTGGGACACTCGTTGGCAAAGTGTCTGAAGCCCTTGCATTCATAGCATTGAACTGTAGAGAAGTCCGTCACTTCCTTAGGTCGGAAGTGATCAGATGCAGCACGCCTAATGATTTTTGGTTCCTTTCCTGGTGAGATAAGCCTGTCATAAAGAACCAAAGATCCGGAGGCATCACTTCGGGGCTTTCGTTGTTCTCTACCTCCCACTTGTTGTTTTCCTTTGTTGGCTCGAATGAGAGAATTAACTCTTCGGGTGAGAAGAGCATAATCTGGATCCTTCTCAGTGATTTCTTCAAGATCTTCATATTCTTCTTCAACGTAGGCCGAAGTTGTCTTTGAAGTTGTCTTAGAAGTTGTCCCGATAGTCAAGGCGATTCCCTTCTTCTTTTGTCTACCCTTTTCATTTAGTTCCATCTCGAATGTCTTCAGATCATTCATCAGTTTGGTGAAATCCAGAGCTCCAGTAGTTGTAGCAGTATCAATTGCAACCACTTTCATGTCAAAACGAGAAGTTAGAGTCCTCAAGGTTTTTGAAACTAACCTCTTATTGGTAATTGGATCACCCAAATCATTGCACTCATTGGCAATCTCCAGTAATTTGTTGCAGTAGTCTCCTACGGACTCATCATCCTCCATCTTCATGTTTTCAAACTTTGTGGTGAGAATCCGATGCCTTGATTCTTTGATTCCAACATCACCTTCGCAATGCTGCTGGAGTATATCCCAATCTTCCTTAGCCGTCTCACAATTTCTTATAAGTTTGAACATCTGAACATCTAGGGAGGATTAAATCGCGTTGAGCACCTTGTCATTAAAGGTGGCTTCTTCATTTTGCTCTCTGGTCCATTCTGACTGTGGTGTACGACATGTATCTCCTTCAGCATCCACGGTCTTGGGGTGTGTCCATCCTTTTTGAACTGCATTACATGCTCTTGCATCAATCGACTTGATGCATGATCTTATCCGAACTTTCCAAAAGGAATAGTTCATGCCATCTAGAACGGGAGGTTTGTTGAACAGCGGGTTCGTGCAATCCATTGTGCTTACGAAAACAGGATCACCACTTAGTGTATCATGTGTCTGCTCTCGATGCCAATTGAAAAAACTGAAGTCTCGGTTCTGAAAGAGTTGTGTACAAAGTTGTGTATAAAGTTGAGACAACTTTGCATACGCAACGGAAATATAAAACAGAAATAATGGATTGGAATTTTCACAAGATTATATTTCTATAATCTTGCGAAGTGCCTCAGGGCGAAATCTTCACTATATAAAATATGTGAATTACAAAAACACTACCAGATAAACTCTTACTAAATATTAAGACACTTTATCTCTTCCTTCACAGAAGGTTGGGACTAAAGTTGTCTTAACTATATCTAGTAGAAACGGATAAATACGAGAACTCAAAACTTAACAATATCTGAAAAGCTATATTAAAAACTCGTTATCTAACACTAACAATCTGAACCCTATATATACACATCTCATTGCTTGATCCCTACTCAAAGCAACCGATCTTCTAAGCCTTGATCTCCACGAACTGCACTCCTATATTTCCGGCGCAACTTCCGGAACAACCGTGGGTCAAATCCCACATGCTCCTATTTCTTCTCAACAGATTTAATCCTGCAAGAAAGACAAAAACTCCAAATATACAATATAAATAAATATTCCTAAATCTATGATACACTATCAATCGGTATCAACATAAAGTAAAATAAAATTCAACTGTTTTCAAGAAGGATTGAACTATAGACCTCAAATATTAATATCATACCTTAACCATTGGGCTAAAGATTATTTTCAAAATTAATTAGCCATAATTAATTATACATATAGTCCAGAAAGCTTTTATGATAAAAATATTTAAAAACAGAATAAAATTACTTCAATACGATTCGAACCATGGACCTCTTATGTATTAATCTGAACAATAACCATTAAACTGTATGCTATTTTCGAGAACTAAAAAGTGTCATTAATTATATAAGGTTTAAAATCATCTTAGATAAAAATAATTAAAATGGAATAAAACTGCACTAGAAAGGCTTGAACCCTTACCCTTTTAATTGACAATTCTGAACCTATCCATTAAACTAGGTACAATTTTCATTGACAATTCTGAACCTATCCATTAAGCTAGGTACAATTTTCAAAATATATCACTTGGTTTTAATTAATTAAATTTTCAATAGAGGACATTAATTACAATAAAAGAGATTTAAAATACAATTTTCATTGACAATTCTGAACCTATCCATTAAGCTAGGTACAATCCTGCATGTTAAAAATCCTGCTGGAAAAATTTTCCGGCGGCGGTGGCGACCGGCGGTGGTGGTGGTCGGCGGCAGAGGCGGTGGAGTAGATGGGAGGGTGGAGAGAGAGGGGGGAGAGAGGGGTGGGGCTGCTCCAATTTGAAAGATGTGAAATGAACTAAGGAGGCTTAAGAGGTAATGATGGGGTATTTATATCACTCTATAACTTAACCCTAAAATCCAATTAAATAAATAATTAAATCATAACTTGATCAATTGAAGTCTAACAAAGATGAAATCAAGTTTTATGGATTCGTATCGATGAGCACTATCGTCTAATATAATCGTTCATATCGTTTCGATAATAATTGGGCCGTAAATAATTAAAATCATAATTGGGCTAGAAAGCTCATCATTTGGGCATTTTATTAAAAATGGAATACAACTTAAGTATTTGGGCCCTATAAAATTCATTGGGCCTCTATTATGGGATTTTGAGGTGTTACATAAGATTTTTTTTTTTTTTTTGTATATGTTCTTATTGTTGGAAAGTTATCAAAATCTAATTTCAATATATTACCTTTTTATTTTAAAAAATATAATTAATGATCATTTTTATGAAACAAATAAACATATGAACAAATGAACATTGATGTATCAAAAATAGGTAATAGGTTTATATAATATACAAATTATCTACTTCTATATTCTTATAATATATTTAAAAATCTCAAAACGAATGCAATATATATAGATATATATATAGAGAGAGAGAGAGTGAGAGAGAAATGCCCCAAAATTTAGTTAAGTATCAACTGATTTTATTTTAAAAATCACATTGCTAAAATAGATACAATACAAGAGAGAGAAGCACTTGTGTGCACTAAGTGCACCATCAGACACATTAGTATCAATAGTAATACTAAAAAGTATCATTCAAAAGTCCAAAAGTAACACTTGTATATTTAAAAAGTATCGGCCAAAATAAATAAATAAATAAAAACTGTCAAAATCAGTATCAACTATAACACTACTCAAAATTCAAAAAGTATCATATGTATTCTTAAAAAGTATCACCTATTTTACCATTTTTCTTTTTTTGAAGATTGACCCGGTCAATGCAGGTTGACCCACGTTGACCCGGGTCAAAACGGGTTGACCCACAATTTGACCATACCCGTCTTAAATAAGCTTATTTACAACTGGTACATGGAAGTTTTTGCCTACAAGAAAATATTAGGAAAATCAGTAGATGAATATATTACAAAATAGGAAATTTTTAACCGCGGATAGGCAAAAAAAAAAAAAAAACCCAAAACATAAGGCATGAAAAAAAGAAAAAGGAGTTTCTGTTTGCACCCCATATTTACTCTTTGCACCATAGCTTCTCCATGCACCCTCTTTTTTACTCTTTGCACCCCTAAAATTAACTATAATGCCCTTACTTAAAAAAAACATAAAATCTGAAAATTAAAAGCATAAAAAAAAATCGCGTTCCGTTCGAAGTTGTGTATTCGAACATTCTGAATATGTTTGAAGTCTTGTGTTCGAACGGTACTTAAAAAAAATTCATGGAGTCCGTTCGGAAATTGATTTTCGAACAAACATGATGTGTTCGAAAATTAATTTCCGAACGTGACTTATTTTAAAAATTATGTATGTTCAAAAATAAAATTTCGAACAAACACGATGAGTTCGAAATTTCATTTTCGAACCACACTTAATTTTTTCTTTTTGAACAAAGGGCATTTAAGTAACTTCAAAACTATTTTATTTTTTCTTTTGAAGTGCAAAGAGTAAATATGGGGTGCAAACACAAACTCCCAAAAGAAAAGGAAAAAGAAAAAGAAAAAAAGCCCCGGCCCGGCGGCCCCTAGTTAATTCCCGCCACCATGGAAGGCGTCGAAACGAAGGCGGCGGCGCCGCCATTAGAAGATTTCGACGAGGACTTCGCCTCCGTTTTAGCTTCCTATTTCAGAAACTCCAGCAACGATCAACACCGTCAAATCCGAGACGCCATTGGCGCCATGTCAGAGGTTTTGAAAGACCAAAGTCTTCCTCCGACTCCCGTCGCTTACTTAGGCGCCACTTGCTCCTCCATTGATCGCCTCTCATCAAGCTCCGACCTTCCCAGCCACCTCCTCGACGCCCTATTTACTATTCTGTCCATCACCATTGGCAGATTGCCCTCAGCTGTCATCGAAACCAAATACGCTTATCTCTCTGGACTTCTTATTAGGATTCTTGGAGGGGAAAACATCGGAATTCACGGTGTTGTAGCTGGGCTCAAGTCTGCTTCACGATTGCTGATCGTGAGGGGAAAGGTCGGGTGGGCAGACGTTGAGGAGTTGTACGGCCTTCTGATCAGTTTCATGACTGATGATCGCATTGAGGTTTGGAAAAGTTCCCTTTTCTTGCATTCGCATTCGTCTGAATATTACAAATCGATATCGCAAGTTGAAATTTTTGTGTAGTTGAAAGATATAAAAATCTAAGGTGTTATGTAGTAGGCGGTTTCCTGCTAGTTGACTAAAGACTTGTGTTACTTTATTTAGTAGAATAATTGTATTCGCTTTTAGATATTGGCGGGAAATGGGAATAGACTTATTTACTTTTGGTTTCTTGCTTCTTCATCTACTTTTTCTTTCCTTTTTTCTTTAATTAAAAAATGTAGTTTGTTTTTTTTGAGGAAAATTTAAAAAATGTAGTTTGTTTTTTTTTTTAGGAAAAATTAAAAAATGTAGTTAATTTAATTGATTCAGTTTATATACCTGAACTCTGAAGTTGATTAGGTCTCCTTTGTTCTGTTTTTTTTTTGTTCGGATAATCAGAGTTAAAGGGTCACTCTCCCCCTTCTGAAATAGTCTTTTTATTCTAATGGCTTGATTTAAAAAAAAAATGTTATTAAGCTTGTAAAACAGTTAAACTGCATCCAACTTGTGTATTGGTAGCTTCTATAATTTCAAGAGACAGGCGGTACCATACTATAATAGTAAAGAGTAAAGTTTATAGGGAGTAATCAATTTAGTACCATTGAGAAACAACAAACAATGAGTAAATTTGGTTTGTGGGTTATCAGGTTGTTGATGAACCTATCATTTGTAGAGAATGAGTATGATGGAATCTGCAAATTACTGTTGTCGCTTTTTATAAATAATTAATTTACCAACGTCCCCGTCAACTGACCTCTGAGAGCAACGGTTTAGATGGTGAAAAAAAGGTGAGGGAACAATTGCATTCGTGCGTATGTGAAGTCTTGGTTCATATCCAGTCAGTACCAGCTCCCGCAACATTGCTGGCATGTGCAAGTGAAGCTATTACAAATTTATTTGAGGGGCTTCTGTGACTTGCCCGAGGATCAAATGCTAATGATATCGATGTGTTCAAAGCAGAGCAGGGGGTCATTTACGTTCTGGACGCTTTAAAATTTTGTCTTCCTTGTATGCCATCAAAATCCTCGACAAGCATCTTGATGCACTTCAAATCTCTCTTGGCACTGAGACGCCCCCTTGTTACCAGACGCATAACAGATGGTCTGAATGCCCTGTGTCTCCATTCTAGTGGAGGAGTTTCTGCCGAAGTCCTACTTGATATGTTATGCTCTGTAGCTACCTCAGCCTCTGAATGTCAGTCCTCTGCTGATGGCATGGAAATCACTGCTCGTTTGCTAGACACTGGGATGAAAAGAGTTCATTCACTCAACAGGGAGATTTGTGCAACCTAGCTTCCCAGTGTATTCATCATGCTAAGAGGTTAAGTTTTTATTTTTATCTATTTCACTACTTCTTTTCTCGTTGAATGTGAACCAGAAACTTTATCTTCTTATGCTGTGCGTTCAAATTAAAATATTTGCCAATCATAAGCAAAGGTTGTGTTCTAATTTTGTTTCTTCTTCTAGGACCTCACTCAGATATTTTGACTTCTGGGCATGAAGAGGCCTTGACAGCTGCTGTGGCAACATTTAGAAACTTAATACATTCATGTCTTGATGAGAGCTTGATCAATCTGGGTGTTGATCAGATTACAGTTGGTGCTGATTCAGCCACAAGGAAATCTGTACCAACTGTCATAGAAAAAGTTTGTGCAACTATTGAGAGCTTGCTCGACTATCATCATGAAGCTGTCTGGGATATGTCATTTCAGATCATTTCTGCCATGTTTGACAAATTAGGTAGTGTAGTGGAGCGTTTTTATTTAACCATGCAGCATAAACAATCTGTGTAACAATATATTCTTATTTCTAATGCTCTGACAAATTTTGTATGTATTTTATTAGGTATTCCAAATTTTCCTGGATCTTGTTGCAAATAGATAAGCTTCAGCCCTTCACATATTCATCACTCTTATTCTCACTAAACATTATGCGAAGCATTCAATGTTGGCGTTTGAGTTTTATTCTTGTTATTTTGAGATTTAGAACTCTTACTAGTTTGCCTTGAAGGTAAATATTCTTTTTACTTAATGAGGGGAACACTCAAGAGTTTAGCTGATATGCAGAAATTGGCAGATGGAGTGTTTGCTTTGAGGAAACAGGTAATATATACTTGAAAGTGACATGGATTATCTAATCATTTTGGGTACTGTTTATGACTTTGTTTCTGTGATTTTATCAAGCTTTTATATTATTTTTTCTGAAGTAATATGTTCCATTTTATTTTATCTTGGGAAGGCTCTACTTTTGTTATCTTCTTTGTTTGTATCTATGGATATGTGGCAGTTGGCCACAACAGTATGGCCAAGTTACTAGATTGCTTGCACTTACTTTGTAATTTTCACTAAAAACCACCATTCAACATTGTTTTATGTATTTTTACAGACGGATGGACTTATAAAGTAACTTGCTAAGAAGGGTGAGAGAAATATTTTCAATGGTCAAAGTCCGTGATTGTTTCATAAGAAACCAATGAGCGTAAATTTGCTTAGGTCCTTCATTAAAGTAGGTCGAGCATTAGTAGGATCTACTAAGAGAATGATCTCTAGTTCAGATGAAATTGGGGATTGAGGTTTGCTTTCTCTTTAAAGGCACCATAAGTGATATATCTTCCTCAGATGGATTTTTCATTCCTCAATTATACAAAACTTCATGTATGCATACATACTAAAGCATATTACCTTCTATGTGCTCTGTATTGTAGCTGGAGCTGTATTCAGTTTATATATTTAAATTTCTAAGCACGATGTAGTTCAAGTTGCTTGCTGATGTTTTTTTAGGCACTAGATTGTTATGTATAATTTGTGTCAGATGAGACACAATGTCTAATTTTTATAATATCTGATTGAAACTTGAAAGAGTACAATATTTATTTTTTTCAGTTGCATTAGTGTATGGGAAGTACAGCTCTTCGCGTTATGGGACCTGAGAATTTTTTCAGTCTTCTACCGATTATTTTGAAATTCTAGATCTACCCGAGAGCAACCTGTGGCTTTTCACGATTATGAAACACTATATTGTTGGTTCTCAATTAGGTTTCTTTTCAGAGTCAATCTTGCCGATGGTGGGAAAAATGAAACGGGAGTCTGAAGTGGTATAACAATCTTTCTAAGTATTTTATTAACACACACATATATTAATTATGTGTACTAAATAAATATTACTAAACCCAGCTTGCGCAAGAAGGAAAAGTAAACTTATCAAGGAGCATCGATGAAATTGTGTACTCCTTGTGGTCACTGCTTCCACCGTTTTGCAACTATCCCGTCGATACTGCTCATAGTCTTAAGGGCCTTAAGAGATCATTGTGCACTGCTCTTGAGGAAGAACCTGATGTCCGCGGTATAATATGTTCCAGCTTGCAAAGACTTATTCAACAGAATAAAAGAATTCTGGAAGCGGAAGGAAATAGTCAGAATACTGAAATAAGCGTACCAGAGCAGAAGGCCATTGTCCTCTACTCTGAGCATGTTGCTGGCTATAACTTGAGTTCCTTGAGATCCTTGGCCATTCTTACTACAATCTACTTCAGATCTTCTAAAGATATTGCTGGCATTTTACAAGGTCATTATAATTACAATACATTTCTTAATCATCTTTTCCCATCTACTGCTACAAGAAATGAATTTGACACCTTGCATGTTTCATGATATAATCATGCAGGCTCGTTGAACTTTAAAATTTAAAGCACTTATTCTCTAGGCTTTCCATATAACTGTTGCTTGACTTGCGTATTCTTGTAGTCCACAATTCGTGAGCTTGCTTCAATAGCAGATAAGGAGGTGGTCACACAGTTGTTCAAGAGATGCAGGCAGAGGCTTGTGGTTATTCAAGGAGCTAGCAAAAATTCAAATCTCATGCAGGTTGACAACTTGTCAAATGAAGGTTCATTGTCATCTGCTAGGTGAGCTGTTTGGTGTATCTTTGATGGTATTTACTATTTCATATATATTTAGCAGCCACAACATTGTGCATGAACTTGGAAACTTGAAATCATTTCAATGAACGTCTTTATTGTCTTTTCTTGTATGCAGGGCAATGTTTTTTGACCTTGCAGTTTCCCTTTTACCGGGCTTAGATTCCAAGGAAATTGATTCTCTACTTTTTCTTACAATACCTGGATTGAAGGTTCATCCTTATTCTTATTTTTTACCATTAACTATTTTCATTTCAAGGCGGGTAAACTAATGATTTACATATGAGAAATCTTTATCTAATTTCAAGTGTACATTTCTCATGTTCCAGGATGAGGATGAGTTCATCCAGAAAAAGGCGTATAAAGTCCTATTTGTATTAGTTCAGGTGCTTAAATGCTCCCAATTTGATAACTTTGGCATTTTTTAAATTTAGGTTTCTGTTATAGTGGTAGGCAATAGGCATGACATTAATTATTTTAAATCTATTTGAACTTATGTTCATATGGGAAATAGTGTTGTCGTCATTGATTTCCACTTAACCTGGCGATTATGCTATTGTGTGAATTGTTGTCGTTGTATGTTGGATCCAACCATTTCCTTTGACTTTTTATTATCCTCCTCTCTTTTGCTTCTATTATCATCAGTATTACTGTCATAGCAGTATAATCAGTCTACAGTTACTGTCATCAACATTGATTTTTTACAGTTGAATTACTACTAGTAAGCAAGCAGAGTCACTGTTTCCAAAATGTAGCAGACTCCAGATGGTCTTATCATTTAGCATGATTATTATTGGTGAAATACATCTAACTGACGAAATAAATGAAATTTAATGGACAGTACTCTGATGACTTCGTCTCAAGAAAGCTTGAAGAGGTTCTCACTTTGATGACTGAATTGTTGCCCTCTTGTCATTCTTCCGCTAAATGTCACAGACTCGACTGTCTATACTTCCTGATTGTCCACGTTTCTAAGGTAACAAGCACTATAGTAGTGTTCTTTTGTAGCTCAACTTGAATAGGAAGTTTTACTGATACAAACTGGATTTTTTTCATCTGAATATCACACTTGCGGAGGAGTTATTAATTTCTTTTGCCTGCAGGAAGGATCTGAACAGAGGAGGCATGACGTGTTTGCTGAAATTATACTATCTCTAAAAGAGGTATGACATTTAATTTCTAGACCAATTTCATGTAGTATGGTTATGAGGGCTCCATCTCAGTGGTTATTTTCTGGCTAGGTGAACAAGAAAACAAGAAGTAGAGCATGTGATATCCTCATCCATATTGGCCATGCCTTCCGAGATGAGAAGAAGGATGACAACAATGAGAAATTACACCAATATTTTAACATGGTACTTGGTTTGTAATCTCACTGATTTCTTTATGTATAGGTCGCTGGGGGCTTGACTGGTGAGACCGCTCATGTGATTAGTGCTACAATAATAGCTTAGCTCGATTGGCTTACAATGTTATTCCATCCACATTTATCCTCCTACAAAGAAAGAACAAAGAAATAATTAAGGTTCGCCCCACTTCTTTAAAAGTTCCCGCCTTTGGAGGCCTGCTCTCTGTATGTCACTTATGCTCGTTGCTGCATTTGTTGCAGTCTAATTTAGGTTTCCTGAATTCGCTTATTTTATTTGTTTCTGCAGGTTAAACTGCTGCTAGAAATGGTTGTTGATAAATGTGGTTTGAATGTTGTTAAGGAGGTCGTGCCTGAAGACCATATGAAACTCCTAACTAACATAAGAAAGGTTTTTAATAATTCAAACATGATGACTTATTATTATTTTAAAACCCTTTATCCAAAGATTAAATCATTTTTTTTCAAAATGCAGCTCAAGGTACGAAACCAGAGGAAACAGAAAAAACAAGAGCTGGTCTCCTCTGATGGTTGGAATGAAGGTGGAAGTCTTTTTTCACACAAGCAGAGGAAGATGTCGGAATATGCAAGTAGAAAGGCAGGTGGTGGTGGTGGTGGTGGTTTGAGACGGATTGACAAGCTCGAGCCCTACGTGTATTGGTCACTTGACCGGAGAATGACGAGTCGAAAGCCCGAGTGTCGAGCTGCTGCTAGAAAAGGTATGGCTAGTGTAGTGAAGCTAGGCAAAAAGTTCTGAGGGAAAAGCGTCTCAACATAGTGCCACTGTATTTGGATGAAGATATCACTACATCAAAACTTTCTTTTTTAATCAAAGTATAGTTGATGATTTTCTCGATATCTGTTGTATTTTGTTGGCCTTGAATTATTGTTTGATGGTGATGATGCAGTTAATCTCTGTATATATAATATTTGGAATTCATGGCAACAAATTATATACAGTTGGATAGTGAAGTTGAAATATTGAGGAGGTGATCATAATGTGTAATGCATTGATTTAATAAGGTAATTAAATGATCTCTTGTAAAGAAAAAGCAACAAGAGTACGAAAAAAATAGTCAAAACCTAGGGCTTCCAATCCACGGATGTCGGGTTGTTAACGGATCGACACCATAAGGTCAAGAGAAATTTTAAACCCAATCTTCATTTTTCTATTTACAGCCCCACTATTTTATAAAATATAAATATTAATATGGTAATACTTATGTTGATACCGATTGATAGTGTATCATAGATTTAGGGATATTTGTTTAAATCGTGTATTTGGAGTTTTTGTCTTTCTTGCAGGATAAAATCTGTTGAGAGAAAATAGGAGCATGTGGGATTTGACCAAGTCCAAAGATCTGCTGAAGCCACGGTTGTTCCGGAAGTTGCGCCGGAAATGTAGGAGTGGAGATCATGGCTTAGTGGATCGGTTACTTTGAGTGGGGATCAAGCAACGAGCTGTGTATATATAGGGTTCAGATAGTTAGTGTTAGATACAAGTTTTTAATAGAGCTTTTCAGATATTGTAAAGTTTTAAGTTCTCGTATTTATCCGTTTCTACTAGATATAGTTAAGACAACTTTAGTCCCAACCTTCTGTGAAGGAAGAGATAAAGTGTCTTAATATTTAGTAAGAGTTTATCTGGTAGTGTTTTTGTAATTCACATATTTTATATAGTGAAGATTTCGCCCTGAGGCACTTCGCGAGATTATAGAAATATAATCTCGTGAAAATTCCAATCCATTATTTTTGTTTTAAATTTCCGCTGCGTATGCAAAGTTGTCTCAACTTTATACACAACTTGGTACACAACTCTTTCAGAACTGAGAGTTCGGTTTTTTCAATTGGCATCGAGAGCAGACACTTGATACACTAAGTGGTGATCCTGTTTTCGTAAGCACAATGGATTGCACGAACTCGCTATTCAACAAACCTCCCGTTCTAGATGGCATGAACTATTCCTTTTGGAAAGTTCGGATGAGATCATGCATCAAGTCGATTGATGCAAGAGCATGGAATGCGGTTCAAAAAAGATGGACACACCCCAAGACCGTGGATGCTGAAGGAGATACATGCCGTGCACCACAGTCAGAATGGAGCAGAGAGCAAAATGAAGAAGCCACCTTTAATGACAAGGCGCTCAACGCGATTCAATCCTCCCTAGACGTTCAGATGTTCAAACTTATAAGGAATTGTGAGACGGCTAAGGAAGCTTGGGATATACTCCAGCAGCATTGCGAATGTGATGTTGGAATTAAAGAATCAAGGCATCGGATTCTCACCACAAAGTTTGAAAACATGAAGATGGAGGATGATGAGTCCATAGGAGACTACTGCAACAAACTACTGGAGATTGCCAACGAGTGCAATGATTTGGGTGATCCAATTACTAATAAGAGGTTAGTTTCAAAAACTTTGAGGACTCTAACTTCTCGTTTTGATATGAAAGTGGTTGCAATTGATACTGCTACAACTACTGGAGCTCTGGATTTCACCAAACTGATGAATGATCTGAAGACATTCGAGATGGAACTAAATGAAAAGGGTGGACAGAAGAAGAAGGGAATCGCCTTGACTGTCGGGATAACTTCAAAGACAACTTCAAAGACAACTTCGGCTTACGATGAAGAAGAAGATGAAGATCTTGAAGAAATCACTGAGAAGGATCCAGATTATGCTCTTCTCACCCGAAGAGTTAATTCTCTCATTCGAGCCAACAAAGGAAAACAACAAGTGGGAGGTAGAGAACAGCGAAAGCCTCGAAATGATGCCTCCAGATCTTTGGTTCTCTATGACAGGCTTATCACACCAGGAAAGGAATCAAAAATCATTAGGCGTGCTGCATCTGATCACTTCCGACCTAAGGAAGTGACGGACTTCTCTACAGTTCAATGCTATGAATGCAAGGGCTTCAGACACTTTTCCAACGAGTGTCCCAGCACATTTCGCAAACTGGGAAAGCATGTCAACTTTCTATCCCTTAGCGATAGTGAGCTTGACACCTCAGGGATTTATGTAGAGGAGATTACTAATGATCCACCAACTGAGCAGGCAGCCTTAACTGCAGTATGTGTTGAAGAGAACAAGTCAAACTACACCGAAGTTGAGATAACTTCAGATAGGTATGATGAGTCCTACTATAATACTCTTTTCTGTTTCAACACTGTTGTGTCCACTGCAGAAAATGAGGAAGAAGTCACGGAAGAGGAAACTCTGGAGTTACTGATAAAGATGCAGGAACTTTACAAGGAACTGTACGTCAAATGATCCAAACAGTGCAAAGTGGTGGATTCACTAACTGAGGAAGTTTCTGTGCAAAAGGCCTCACTACAAAAGCTGGAAGTCATGCTGACAAAGAAGGATGCTGAGTTGGACAACATGAGAATTAAACTCAATCATGCTGATGAAACTTTTAAAAGACTCAACACGGGAACCTCAAAACTAGATGAAGTTCTGTCTCAAACTCAGATAACTTCACATGGCCTTGGGTATGATTCGAGTACAAGACCAGTCATCACTCAGATTTTGTCTACTCATGGCAAACCATTTGTGAAAGCCAAGGAAGTTCCCACAACTTCGTCAGCAAAGAAAAAACGTAGGAGGTACATTTGTCACTTCTGTTTTCTTCATGGACACATTAAGCCCTTCTGTCATAAGTTTTTGCAGGAACACCATAAGGAGATGCATCTGAAGAACCAAGCATCAAATCCTATCCTCTCAAACAAAGGTGACAAGTCCAAGAAACTGGTATGGAGACCCAAAGTTACGCCAACAGTTACCTGCCAAGTGGTCTTCACTGCATCGACAGATAATGACTCGACCACATAGTACTTTGATAGTGGATGCTCACGTCACATGACAGGCTCCAGATGTTATCTATCAAACTATCAAAGAATCAATGGCAGTAAAGTAACTTTTGGAGGAGGATCAAATGGCAAGATTGTTGGACGAGGAACCTTGGATAGTCCTGGACTTCCAAAGCTGGCCAATGTATCACATGTTGAAGGGCTTACTGCAAATCTCATTAGCATTAGTCAACTATGTGATGACAACTTCAGTGTCATCTTTGATAAAGAAAGGTGCACTGTGATGGACAACAACGGAAATCATGTGATCTCAGGGGTAAGGTCTTCCAATAATATTTATGAGACTAGCAAAAATAGTTGTCTATGTGCGCAGGTAAATGAAGTACAGCTTTGGCACCAAAAATTGGGACACACCAACTTCCGCAATATGAAGAATCTTCAAAGACTAAATGTTGTTCTAGGAGTTCCCAAGTTGAACATTTCAAGTCCTAGCCTTTGTGGAGATTGTCAAAAAGGAAAACAAGTCAAAGCGTCGCACCCAGTTGTGACAACTTCTGAGAGACCTTTCACAACTCAAAGCTGCTTCGAACTACTTCATATGGATCTTATGGGACCAGCTGAAGTTGAAAGCCTTGGAGGTAAATGATATTCATTTGTGATTGTAGATGATCTGTCTAGGTATACTTGGGTAAAATTTTTGAGAAACAAGGGTGAAACATATGATTCCTTCTTGGAGTTGTATGCCATGATCAAAATTTTTTACCATGCTTGTGTCAAGAGACTAAGATCGGATCATGGGAGGGAGTTTGAGAATATTTAACTCCACAACTTTTGCACGAAGGAAGGAATTCATCACGAGTACTCATCTCCAAAGACACCCCAGCAAAACGGTGTGGCCGAGCGAAAGAATAGAACCCTACAAGAGATGGCCACGGTGATGCTGCATTCAAAGAAGTTGGCTAAACGGTTTTGGGCTGAAGCTTTAAACATTGCATGTCATGTAAGCAACCGAGTGAACTTAAGAATCGGAACCACCATGGCGTCATATGAGATTCTTAATGGTAAAAAACCCAACCTTAAATATCTGCATGTCTTTGGTTGTGTTTGTTACATTTTGAATGATATGGACTATCTATACAAGTTTGACCCTAAAAGTGACAAAGGTGTGTTCATTGGTTACTCCCTCAACAGTCATGCTTACCGTGTGTATAACCTCAGGACCAAAACTGTAATGGAGAGTGTGAATGTAAGGTTTGATGATTTGGCTAGTCTGTATACTCCTACTGATGATACTGACAATGTTATTGAGATACAGGGAAGTACTGATGCCGCTGATGCAGAACAAGTTGACCCAGAAGTGGAGCCCACTTCAGTAACAAACAAGGATACACCCTCCGATGAGCTTGACTCGGATGCTGATCTTGATGATTCAGCAATCCTAGAAGTTATACAAAACAGTATTCGTCGAGACCCTCCCAAGAAAATTTACAAAGATCATCCAATCGACCAAGTCATTGGAGATGTTCACGAAGGGGTCCGAACTAGAGGTAACACTGTTGTTAACTACAAGGAAATGGTAAGGATGGTGTGTTTGTCATGTGTCATCAATGAAGTTGGGACAATTGTGTTCCTGTCTTTGATTGAAGGAATGTAACTGAAGCCTTAAAAGACGAGTTTTGGATTAGTGCAATGCAGGCCGAATTACTTGAATTTGTGAGAAATAAAGTCTGGACACTAGTGCCCAGACCTTCTAGAGTTAATGTTATCGGGACTAAGTGGATATTCAAAAATAAAACTGATGAGTTTGAAAACATCATTAGAAATAAGGCTCGCTTATTTGCTCAAGGATACACTCAAGTAGAAGACATAGACTATGATGAAACTTTTGCTCCAGTTGCACGAATAGAGTCAATCAGGCTTTTGTTTGCTATTGCAAGTTATCTTAACATCACTCTTCACCGGATGGATGTTAAGGCAGCTTTTCTCAATGGAATCTTGGAAGAGGAGGCATATGTGGAACAACCCAAAGGATTCGAAGATCCTTCAAAGCCCGATCATGTGTATAAACTACACAAGGCTTTATATGGACTAAAGCAAGCTCCTAGAGCTTGGTATAGTCGTTTGACCGAATTTTTGCTTGATTTTGGTTTTTACAGGGGACATGCAGATAGGACACTTTTTCTCAAAAAGGAAAACAACTTTCTAACCATAGCTCAAATTTATGTCGATGACATAGTGTTTGGGTCAATAAGTGAGAAAGCCTTGAAGGAATTTGTGGAAGCCATGTCAACCTCCTTCGAGATGAGCATGGTTGGGGAACTTAGCAACTTTCTCGGCCTTCAAGTCAAGCAAAAAGAAAATGGAGTGTTCGTCTCACAGACGAAATATGCAAAGAACCTTGTGAAGAAGTTTGGTCTAGAAAGTGCAAAACACATGAGAACCCCCATGAGCACAACTGAGAAACTGTCGAAGGATGCAGTTGGGCCTGAAGTTGACCCAACGTTGTACAGATCGATGATCGGAAGTCTTCTGTATCTGACTGCAAGCAGGCCAGATATAATGTACAGTGTTTGTGCATGTGCTCGATTCCAATCCTGTCCAAAGGAAGAACACCTGAAAGCTGTCAAGAGGATCATTCGATATGTTGCTGGCACTTGTGAACTGGGACTTTGGTTCACAAAGGACACAACTTCAGATCTTGTGGGGTACAGTGATGCTGACTGGGCTGGAGAAACTAATGATCGAAGAAGCACAAGTGGAGGATGCTGTTACCTAGGCAACAATCTCATCTCCTGGCACAGCAAAAAGCAAAACTGCATTTCTTTATCCACAACTGAGTCGGAGTATGTAGCAGCTGGAAGTTGTGCAACACAACTGATTTGGTTGAAGTCAATGTTGGATGACTATGGTTTGGAGAGCAATCCCCTAGTGATGCTTTGCGACAATACAAGCGCAATCAACCTTGCAAAGAACCCCGTTCATCACTCAAAGTCCAAACACATCCACTTAAGGTATCACTTTATTAGAGATTTAGTCGAAAAGAAGTTATTAAAGTTAGAGTACATTAGTACAGATTCTCAACTGGCTGACATGTTCACAAAAGCTCTTAGCTATGAGAGATTCTCATCTTTGAGAAAATCTCTTGGCTTATGTTCTATATGAGTTCAAAAGTTGAATCAACTGTTGTCACAACTTTTGATATATCATAGTTGACTGTGAAGTTGAGCAGATTCGAGGATGTAAAAGCCTGTAAAAGGTGAAATCATGATCGTTCTTAAAAAACCATATAACTGGGTCAAAGACCTCAGATAAGTGGTTTTTATGAGATTCTCTTGGTTATACATCTATTCACCATCTGCTCTCTTCTTGAAATGTCTTCTATGATGTGTCAAAAGTGTTCTGAATATTTCATCCTCTATGACAACAGATGTTCAAACAAAAAAACAAAAAAAAACAATTTTTTTTTGAAAGTCAGTTGAGTGAATCCGGAAGTGTATCCTACTCTATCTTTAATTTCATCTTTGACTATATCTTTAATTTATTGATCCCTATTTTTGTGGCGGGACGAATCTGTTTGTTAGTCTACTCATTTAAAATTTCCCGTCTCTATTCTTCTCCCCTAAGTCTGATAAAACCGATCCTTGCTCCACTATTCACAAAACCCTTACTTTTTCTTTCATCCCTTCATCTTCCAAAAGCTCTCACTTTCTCTCTCTCCCGAACTTTCTCCAAAATGACGCCGGAAAAAATGAAGCAGTTGGAGGAATTCATGGCAGACCCCGAAACTTCCGCTTATCTCCGCCACCTCTCGTCGTTTCCGTTGTAACCATCTCCTCCCCGTCCTTTCACACCCAACCCTTTCCGTCTCCTATCACCGGACACCACCCCTCTTCTCTGACCCAGTATCTTGCTCTCGACTTCACGATGGAATGCACCAATGGAGATCTCTCCAGAGGTAGGAAGCTCAGAGATTCAGTCTCAACCGCTTCCTCTCCCGGCACCGACTTCAACACCGCCCTCTATCCTGCCTCCGACGGCCGAGCAGGCGATTATTGTTGCTCCGAGAGGCATAGTGATGCCATCATTTGACTTTTCGAAGCTCGACACTCCAATTCTTGCCGAAGACCAAGAGGACCCAGTCCAGTCATCTGAGGAAGCCGCTCAATAAGGCGGTAGCCCTATTCCCGTTCCGTTCTCCTCTGCCGAGCCGAAGCCACAGCCGGAGGTCATCCCATCTCTGACTCCTTCACCTCCGACAAAGAAGCCCTCCAAAACATCTAGGGTTCCTCCCGCTCGACATTCCAAGCGTGTCTCTCGACCAAGCCGTCCCTCTTAGGCTCCCGAGGAACCGATCCACATCGACAGTGATGTCGAGGGTAAGGATCAATTGGGCGCTCCCTCCGACGACTCTGCTGAGAAATCGTCCTCTCACCAACTCTCAGAAGCCGATGAGGATGAAGAGCTTGAAAATGAGGTTGCTGCCTCTCGGAAAGGGAAGAGGAAAATGCCTTCCTTGTCGCTATTGAAGTCGAAAGGCAAGTCAGTCAAGAAGGCCAAACGAGAAGCTTCTCCGACCGAGGCCGACACCGACTCCGACTCCGAGCTTGAGGTAATTAAGGTTTTGAATGAATGTTTTTACAATGAGGCTGCTAAGAAGAATTGGGATAGCTTTAGGAAAAGGGAGTTCATTAATGATAGGGCAGTTGATTTGAAGGATTTTGCACAATATAATTTGCTTGATTTTCTGCGTAAAAGGAAAGTTTTGAGAAATGTCACTTATGTGAAACCCTATGTTGCTGAGATTGTGAAGCAATTTTATTCCAATCTGCCTGTTGATTTTGCTAACCCCTCCTCCAAGATGTTTGGAAAAGTTTATGTCCGTGGAAAGATTTTCTCTTTCACTCCCTCTCGCATTAACAAATTTCTAGCTGCTCCAAATGTTATTGAGTCTGATGTTGAGATTGATGAGGAGCTAGAGGTTGAGATGGAGAATGTGCTTATGGGTGGCCGTGCAGATGTGTGGACAGTGAACAAAAGGCCTAACCGCATAGCTTCGGTCCTCACTTCCCTTTTCTCAGCTTTGCACAAGATTTCCGTGTCAAATTGGATCCCTACATCCAATACCACAGTTGTGCCGTTTGAGCATGTGTGCCTACTCTATAAAGTGTTCAAGGAAGAGAAATTCAACTTGGGCACCCACATTTTTAATGATGTTGCTGAGGTTGCTGTGGCCAAATCCACCAAAAAGTTGATCGTACCCTCTCTCATCTATAGCATGCTTGTTAAGCAAGGGTTGAAGCCAAAGAAGAAAGATGTCCTCACATCCAAGCTCCCTCTCCAAACTGTGCAACCTGCCTTCTTGAGTGAGAAGAGGCACAGAGATCTCCCGTGGATTGATGCCTCAACTGAAGAGGATTCCTCGGCCGAGTTCATGTGTTCTCTACCTGTCTTTGTTTTGCAGGAGAAAATAGCCTTCTTCTCCTCACAGATTGCTATCCTTGAAGGACAACGAAGGGTGTTTCAACAACTTCTTTCTTCCCAAAAAGGGGGAGAATGCCCTAGCCGTCGCCACGGACCAAATGATGAGGAAGATGAAGATGAGGAGTGAGGGGGAGAAGCATGAAGAAGAAGAAGACTGTAGTGTGTTGTAGTATTTTGATGATGTTGTTGGATAAAACAAACAACAAACAACTATTTTATTTGTTGCACAACTTTATGAACAACTTTTATTTTCTGCCTAACTCTTATATATTTTTTGATTGCATGCAGATATGTATGCATTTGCTGTGAATATATTATAGTTATGGTTGTTTTATGTGTTGTGATGATATTGTGTAGATTCTGTTTTTATTACAGTCTTGGTGACAGAGGGAGCAACTGTTTAGCTAACATTTCTCTAATCTTTTCATGGTTGTTGTGATTTGATTGTGTTGCTTCAGGGGGAGTAATTGTAACTCTTGGTTTTTGTTTGGTTTTGGGAAGAAGGCCAAAAAATGGGGAGATTGTTGATACCGATTGGTAGTGTATCATAGATTTAGGGATATTTGTTTAAATCGTGTATTTGGAGTTTTTGTCTTTCTTGCAGGATAAAATCTGTTGAGAGAAAATAGGAGCATGTGGGATCTGACCAAGTCCAAAGATCTGCTGAAGCCACGGTTGTTCCGGAAGTTGCGCCGGAAATGTAGGAGTGGAGATCATGGAGATCATGGCTTAGTGGATCGGTTGCTTTGAGTGGGGATCAAGCAACGAGCTGTGTATATATAGGGTTCAGATAGTTAGTGTTAGATACAAGTTTTTAATAGAGCTTTTCAGATATTGTAAAGTTTTGAGTTCTCGTATTTATCCGTTTCTACTAGATATAGTTAAGACAACTTTAGTCCCAACCTTCTGTGAATGAAGAGATAAAGTGTCTTAATATTTAGTAAGAGTTTATCTGGTAGTGTTTTTGTAATTCACATATTTTATATAGTGAAGATTTCGCCCTGAGGCACTTCGCGAGATTATAGAAATATAATCTCGTGAAAATTCCAATCCATTGTTTCTGTTTTAAATTTCCGCTGCGTATGCAAAGTTGTCTCAACTTTATACACAACTTTGTACACAACTCTTTCAGAATCGAGAGTTCGGTTTTTTCAACTTATTTACCCTTTAATCTCCAATACTTAAAACTATATGAAAACCCCCTGCACATATAGCCCCCTTCAAACTAAAACCTTTTTTTTTCTCTTCATCTCCAATGTGGACAGCGACTACACAATTCAAAATCTTTAATTGTTTGTTGTGTCACATATTTTTCTATCGAACTCTATCTTCTCAATTCCCTTTATTTCTTTGATTTATTTTATCTAAGTTCAATATTTAAATCAACAACCATCAATTTATATCATTAGTTTATGTTATAATGTTCACATACACGCAAAAATCAAGAACATAATGTAATTTCAATTTCAGTTGAGGTGAATGAAGAGTGACTGAATAGAAACAGATTACTAACACATAAAATTGTAGATGCGGAAAAAAAAAAAAGACGAATAACAATTGTTGTTCAAGATTGGAGAAGGAATAAATTGATTATTTGGGGTTAGAAGAAGCAAAAGAATTTAATCAATTTCAGATAACAATGATGGCTACAAAGGATATATATTTTGTGTATATCATATTATGAACCGAACTAATACTTGCAGCTTTGTGAAGTTTTTATATTAATGGTAAAAAATGATATGACCATGTAATTTGATTGAGAAAAATGAGAATGTATTCGAATAAAAGAGAGAAAGAAAGTAGACTTTTCAATTTGTTCCGTATATTCAAGTCATCAATTAAAGATTTAAGAATGAAAAAAAAGTGACTGGGCAAATTGAAGTGCCGCACCTCCGCCGCGGTGGCTATGAATTGTATAGGTTTTTTTCTTTTTAGTTTAGAAAATGAGTGGATGCTAAATTAAGGGACAGAAAAGTCCAATCATATTAATATTTATATATTTTTAAAGGCAAAGTTTTCAGTGCATGTCAGACGGGCGGGTCAAATTCACGGGTCAACCCGTAAAAAAAATCCGAAAAATGAGTATCAACAGTAACATTAAAATGTATCACTCAACATTCGAAAAGTATCACCTGTATCATTAAAAAGTAAGGCCTCTGCTGCTACTTATTTTGAGGGTGTTTTTAGGGGTTTATTTTATGTGTTTTAGAATTTTTTTGGGGGTGCTTTTAAGGGTTTATTTTGTGTTTTTAAGGTTTTTTATTTTGTTTTTTAGAGTTTTTTGGAGGTTTTTTTAGGGTTTTATTTTGTGTTTTTTGGGTTTTTGAGGGGGGTTGTTTTTAGGGTTTTATTTTATGTTTTTTAAGATAAATTAATTTCATTTTAGGATATAAATTTATATTTATTTGAAACAAATTATATCAATTCGCTTTATTTTTTTTTGTAGGAAAAAAAACATAGAAAATCGAAAAAAAATTAAAAAAATTGATAGGCACGTGGGTCCCACGCGCCGCGCGTGGGCGTCACACGCCCGTCTGATGGGTGCCGCACGGTGGGCTTGGTGCACCGAAAACCACCTCATTTTTAAACAATGGAGGCTTTAAAGAAAAAATTGAGGCTATGTTTAAAATTTTCTTTAGGTCAAACACGAATACGATCGCTTCTGTACAAATACGGACATGGCACAAATATGATAAATACGATTTTTATTGTGCCAACACGACAACGACATGATATAAAATAACTAGCAGTGCATATTAAATTAAAATTATAATTTAAATAAATAAATTTTAAATTAAATAACTGAGTTTTGACTAAAATTGTAAATTAATAAATATGTTAAATTATTATATATAATTAATATATTTATTTATATAATATTAACGGGTTATACAAATTCAACACGAACCGTACACGAAAATTTCATATTCGACATGATAAAGACACGAAGACGATAAAACCAAACACTTCCATTAATTCCATACGTGTTCGTAATGTACTATCACGTTGTGTCAAAAATTGACAACCCATAGTAAAAACTCAAGTGAAGCTTACTCAATTTGTAATTCCTTCACTTATCAAATATTGTAGTTAAATATATTTAACTAATAAAAAAAAAAGGAAAAAACTAAAATGATATTTTTTTTTCCATTAAAAAAAAGCAACAAAACGACAACGTTTGAGGCATTGCAGGCCAGAGGATCCATTTCATTTTCCATTGCCTAGGCCCAAATAATACGCCAGTGAATTGCTGAGAGAGAGAGAGTTATAGAGAGAGAGAGAGAGAGAGAGAGAGAGCCGTCATCATCTATCATCTAACCCACACACAACTGGAATTTGGGGATCTGAGAGAGAGAGTTTCAGAGAGAGAGAGAGAGAACCGTCATCATCTATCATCTGTTATCTATCTATCAGTAATTAGCTAAATGGGGATGGTTTGGTTGGAAGCGATGCTGCCTCTGGGAATTATAGCAGGGATGCTCTGCGTGATGGGGAACGCTCAATATTACATCCACAAGGCTGCTCATGGCCGCGTCCGTACCTCCCTTCATTATTTCACTTTCATCACCATTCATCTCTTTTCTTAACATCTATTATTATTATTATTATTATTATTATTATTATTATTATTATTATTATTATTATTATTATTATTATTATTATTATTATTATTTTGCTGCAACTGCAAATTCTAACATACCACCACTTCCATCTATCTATGTATCAATCGCCAGCCCAAGCACATTGGGAACGACGTCTGGGACGTGGCTATGGAGAGGCGCGACAAGAAAATCATCGACATGCTCTCTTCACCTCCCGCTTCCAACTGATTTAGGTCTTTGCCTTTTGCCCCTTTTTTTATCTGATATCTTTTTTATAATCCTTTATGTCAGTATATTACATGGTAGACAAATGTGTTTGCACATGATTTCATTCCTTTTCTTCCCAATAGATGGATTGTATTTCTTTGACTTAGGACTGTCCTCAGTAGATTTAACATTTAGAAAAGAAAAGCAAAAAAACAAGGATGTTTATCTCATGTTAGTCTAAATGCCCAGTTTGATGCGGTACTTCAATCTTCCAAAACTCTATTGGCAGCATTTGAACTTGTAAAGTTCTTATACAGGCAAACTAGTCCTCGATTTCCCACTCTTCCTTTGTTTATTATATGTGCCGTGTCCCGTTTTTAAGATTGCAGAGTGTTGGCTGAAGAGGGTAATCAAAATCTTGGTTAAAATTTGGATTTCCAACACATTATAGTAGCATATCAGACCTTGAGCAATTTTGCAAGCAAAGAGTTCATCTCATTAGAGTGGAGCCTTAATGCTTGCTTTGGCCGGCATTACAATGTTAATTATAGATAAGTCCCAGAAATCAAAGCCCTATCTTTCTCTTTACGACAAAGGACCCCATTTATATCAATGACTTCTCCTTAACTTTACTTTTGTTGCTACATGAAATTAGAGATGAGAGACCTTAAATCAAAAGGCAATGTAGTGAGGAATTACAGGTTAATAGCTAAATATTAAAAAAGCAAAAAATTGTATGCTCCTTAAGAATCCGATGTGATTCATTGAGCCGCTTTGGGAGGTGGTTCGGAAGAGGCCAGAGCTAGAGCTTTAGCTGGGGGGGGGGGGGACTCTTTTTAGAGATGTAGAAAGGAGAATTTTTTTGGAGGCTGAATGGTCGAGGATGAGAAGATTTGTGGTGGTATTAAATCGTGTTAGTCATAACTCATAAGGGACCCTAGGGTTAAAGTGAAAGTTGGTCTATTAGGTTTATGCAATTGTGACCATATATGATAACTTGAAAAGAATAAGTGCATTCATGAAGCACAGTAGCACACTATATTTATTTTATCTGCAAACACGGCAATTGTGATGTTTTGAAATTGTATCCTGCCATTCTTGTTGATTCTTGTTATATCCTTGATATTTATTGAGGGAAGCTGATTGGGATGGGTAGAAAACATGGCAATTTGTATGTTTTGAAATTGTATCCGCTCCCACTCTTCATTTTGTAATGTTGTCATTGTTGTTGACTTGTGGCTACACCACTTCTTTCATCTGAAAATTACAATGTATTAGGTCTTCATCACATTTGAATAACGCTTCCCATACAACTCCCTTTTCAATTTGTCCTCTAGCTAAACAAAAGCATTTGCCTTTTCCTGCATCTCACTTTATTGCTGACAATTTATTTTATTTCATACATTCTGATGTATGGGAGTCTTTTGATCCAGTGACAATCCAAGGATGTAAATACTTCCTAACTATATCTGATGTTTACTCTAGGCTTACTTGGACTGTTGGACACTTGGACCTATATATTACGAAACAAATCTGAAATACTAATAGCTTGCCTAACTTCTTTACACTAGTTCAAGTTCAAAACACAGTGTGCTTATTTCAACTTTTTTTGTGTTAAACTCTACAGCAAAAACGAGGGTAGTAAGGAAACATCTACATTTTATGTTTCTCTTGAGTTGGAGGAGATTGCATTCTAACTCACTCTTATCTTTTAAATCGGATTCCTTCATCATCCATAAAAATATAAAATAAATAAAAACCTTTTGCTGAAGTCTTTGGAAAAGATCCTACTTATTCCCATGTCAATTTGCTTGGTTGTTTATGTTATGCATCCACCCTGGGTAGGCATAAATTATCTCCTCAGGCTATTAAGTTTGTTTGTGGGATATCCTAGTGGTTATAATGATTATAAGTTCTTGGGCTTTTCTGCAAACACTATTTATATTTATATTAGTAGAAATATTTTTTCATGAGAATAAATTCTGCTTTAAAACATTAGATAAACCTAGATTGTTTCTCTCTTATTTTTCTAATCAAGTTCTTCCCATCCTCTTGCCTATTTGAATAACTGTTGGTTTTAGAACCTATATAAAAGAAGAAAAAATATACCGGTGCAAAAATATTGTACGGTGCTGAATATATTCTTTATTGATGTTTATTATATAGGAAAAAACATAACTTAAAGCTAAATAATCTCCTTAAATAATATCTAGAAGATTTCTTAAAATAACAAACTCCTAACAAATCTTATCTAAAAAATAAATAGCTAATTAATTTGGTGATTCAAATTCAAATATTCAACAATAACTATATTTGCAACTCATTGGCTGCTTCATCTACCAAACACCCCCCTCACAAGTTTTTTTACTTATGACAGATTGTCTACAAATTGGCAACATCCTTGTATGGTTTAAAACATGCTTCCAAGAAGTCGTTTGAGAAATTTTCTGTTGTCCTACTTCAATATGGCTTGGATAAATCATCATCCGGTCCCGCAATCTTTGTTAAGCATACTAGAACTATGTTCTTATTTTTGGTGGTCTATGTGGATGATATTTTACTTGCTAGTAATGACTTGGAGGTTGTGAATGAATTCAAAACCTATCTTGCTACTCATTTTTAGTTTAAAGATCTTGGTCATTTGAAATACTTCTTAGGACTTGAATTTGCCCATTCTTCGAAAGGAATCTTTGCATGCCAATGAAAACATGTTTTGGATTTATTGCATGAAAATGGATTATTGGGTTGCAAAATGTGCGACGCTCCTATGGATTCTGGCATTCAACTTTTCCAGCTGGGTAGCTCTCCTTTACCTGCTCCTACTCAATAATCATAAGCTCATTGGCACACTCCACCTCAGCATCACTATTCAAGCCTTGCCTTCATCATATAACTACAGCCCATCACATCCTCAAATAGGCCAAAGGGTATATAACGGTCAAAGATTATTTTTTCTAGTTCTTTCTCTCAGAATTGATAGCATCTGTTGATCATCAACTGGTGGCTTGTCCTGATACCTGTCATTTAGTTAATTTGTTGTGTCCCGCTTATATATTGAATAAAAATATAGATCCATTGGACCATCGCCAATGTTACTAGTGAGATTGTGTGGATATTAACTTTATCATGGGAGTTTGGTATTCTTCATACTAAACCAATAGTAGCTCATTTATGTGACAATAAGGTTGTGCTTCACATTTCATCCAGAAAGTTTCACGTGTTCTGGTTTCTGTTGTGATCCAGGTGAGTTCAAGTGTGCTAGAATGAATAACAAGCAAGCGCCAGTCAGTGGACTTCTCTACAAGCTCTTTCATACTTGTCTCTTTCTTGTTTTTGTGAAGCTGTACAAGAAGTATGGTGATATTGACCTGGCTTATTATGACAAATGCATGTATTCTTAATTTGCATGACTTCCAATTTGTCTTCTCATTCATTTGACACCAGGATGGTGATATGATAAAGATGGTTAGACCATTAACATACCATACATATGATATTGTGTGTTCTGGTTGGGGTATGAAAGCTAATGAGTAATGAATTTGGTTGTGTTTTTGGCTTTTGCAGTTTTTTTGCTTTGGAAACCAAGAATAATTAGTGCTCGTTCGTGTTAAACAATTCATACTTATAAAGGAGAATAAACTGAAATTGCTTATCCGTTGTAGTATGTATATTCATTCGGTCAAGTAATTGGAAAAAAAACAGTAAATTGACATAATTACCAGGACCTAACAATTAATCTCCCTAGTATTATTCGATATTTCAAATAGGCTTCTTCTATAGAAGAGAAATGGAATGAAAGTTGGGAAGAACAAAGAAATGAGTATCGGATGCCATTGACAAAAAAATTGAACGAAATGCAGGAAAGAGCAAGTCAGATAATGAAAACAAGTGCAGAAGAGAGGGAGAAGAACTAGAGAGATTTGAGTAAAACAGCAGCAATAACTTAATTTGTATATAAAAGAAATAATCTAAAGCTAGCTAGCTAACAAACTATAACTAACTGATTCAATGAGATTTGTACACGTACTACAATCACAAAAGTTGGGCTATTTGTCAAATCACAGAATAACCCCTAATTTGGTTCATGTTAAATATGAATGTCTATTGATACTAATTCTCTTTTAATTAAGGGGTAATTGCTAAATAAATCACCATGTTTACACTTTTTTATAAATTAAACACCAAGTTTAAATCTAGCCAATTACAACACCACGTTTTAATTTGTATGAGATTAAACATCCCCAATTTTTCTGATGAGTTAAATATGACGTATTTGGCCTAAAATCACGTTGGCAATTACATCAACACACGTGTAACAAACGATGTCGATTTTATTAGTTTTCTCAATATATTTTCTATTTTAGAAATAAATAGTAAAACGTGGTGATTTATTAATTAAAAAAAAGGCATTTTCAACAAATTATGCTAAATTTATATAGAAATTCCTATTTTAAAAAAAACGATAAAGAGGATGTAGGCAACACAACATAAGACTTGTGGAAATACACACATGAAGTAAAGGCAAAATTGAGTTGCACTATAACATGGAGAGAGAGAGAGAGAGAGAGAGAGAGAGAGAGAGAGAGAGAGAGAGAGAGAGAGAGAGTAGCTGAAATTTCTTATGATGCAGACCTGCTGGCTGTGGATTTCTTTTGTAAATATCTATTCAAGGGATTTAACAAGCTCCTATGGAATCTAACTGTGTATGAGTGTATCTTGACAGTTTAACATGAACGTCGATGTTGCAGGATGCCACCATCTCAAACAGTCCAATCTTCATCACTTGCATCCATGTCCTGAAGAAATTTTAAAAAAATATGATGATCAATAATTCATGAAATAATATTATGCAACGAGACAGCATTGCTAGTCAAGATTTACTAATAAATTCATCATTTTGTTGGTACTTGGTTGTTAACTGATTTCTACAGTTTCTATGCCATTACATGCAGAGAACTTTCAAATACAGACCTCTGGTGTGCTAGAGAACTCTTCTATGTCGTCTTCTTCAACCTGCAGGAAATATCAGAATATAAAGAAGCTTTAACTAACACAGTTGTTTGACTGAAAGCATCAATAAAACACTCCTTATAAGCTATTATGAATTTGGAGATCCACGCAGTCACCAATTCATATGAAACAATAAATTACTTCATTACAACACCTAGTCCATATACATGAATAAAGACAGGTTCTACTTTGTCAGAATCAAGTAAGTCCTCAGTTTTAGCTGTAATCTACTCCCAGCACAGATGCAAACCAAATGTTAACAGCTTGGTTCCGTTGATTAATTTAAAAGTTTCATCATCTTGACATGCTACAAAATATCTTGTACCTTAAGGACAAACATACAAATTAAAATTAGTTGTGGATGGTTCCCTTTCCAATTTTAAATGGGAATTCAAATATTTACTTGACATGCAAAATTTGGTCTGCGAAATCCCAAACACATACATAATTGATGAGGTGAAAATCTTGACAAACATTACAGATTATGAAATTTCATGAATTTCAAATAAATAATAAATAAATAAATAAATAAAAGAAGGAAAATACATAAACAGTTGAGGAAACCAAAACTTTCATCAGACATTCAGCAACTACTAGAAAATATAAGAAAATTCTGGGAAAATTAGTATTTCAATGACTAACATTACTTTTGATGCATCACACACTTGTAAGTTATCAAGATAGTTTACAAGTGAAAAGAGAAGACAAAACAAAGCAAAGGAAGTATATGCAAAAAAAATACCTTATGTTGCTTCTTCTGGTTCTTAGTTACCGTCCCTATTATTTCAAAACAAGTATGGAGAAAAAGCTATAATTAGAACACTTTGACATGAAGAATCAGAATGTAACATAAGTGATGTCATATTGAAGCATCGTTTTAAGACAACCCAATGTCTCAAACAAGTAACACCAGTGAAAAAAGGCTTTCAGTTGCTCCGTGTGATCTATAAGACTATAATCTTTGGACTTTTCCATATTATGTCTAGATCTAACAGCTGCCTTCAAATGGCATATAGTATTGACTTATTTGGAGAAGCTTAAATAGGTATATTATAAGAGATTCAGATCCAACAAAGAAATATAGGGCTTTTATGTGTTCACTAAGACAAATCCTAGTTATGTTTTACTTCAAGCTTTCGTGCATTTAAGTGGTATCAATGATCGAATATATACAGAGAGATTGTTATTCAGAGATTCCGGCCCGACAAAATATCATGGGGCTTTTGTGTGTGCACTAACATAAAACCTAGTTATGATTTACTCCAAGATGTCATACATTCAAGTGGCATCATAATGATTAAATACATGTAAGGAGAGACAGAAAGAGAGGTTGGGGGAATGGGGACTAACCTGATTTTCCTCCCTCTGTTTTCTTTCTCCCTTTCATAGGCTTGGAGGACTGAATCAGATAACCATTACAATGAGGTAATGATGCAAAATTAGTAACTCATGAACCAAACTCTCTTTAAAGAAGAGGAAAAAGAAAAGTCTTGGTGATCTTTTAAGTTTTAAGCATCCTTCTCCTTCCGGAAAATAGTTTGAGCCTCGTCAAACATGAAACATGATACAGCAGCATAAAGGAATATTTTTAGGGAGTTTCTATTTGCACAACCATTTACTCTTTGCACTACACCTACTCAATGCACCACTATTTTTACTCTTTGCGCCACGCAAATTTACTATAATGCCCTTCGATCTAAATGTATTTGATTTACTTAAAAAATTCGCATTCCGTTCGAACTCCTGTGCTCGAACAAAAATTGTGGTCGAACTCATGTGTTCGAACAAACATGGTGTGTTCGAACTCCTATTTGTGTGTTCGAACTCCTATTTTCGAACGGTACTTAAACAAAAATTTATGGTATCCGTTCGAAAATAAATTTTCGAACACACCATGTTTGTTCGAACATAGGAGTTCGAACACACTTTTAAAAATCCTACTTGTTCGAAAATTAAATTTCGAACAAACATGGTTACATCGAAATTTCATGTTCGAACCACTCTTACACTTCTTCTTTTTTTAAGTAAAGGCCATTTAAGTAACTTCATAATTATTTTATTTTTTATTTATTTCTTTTGTGGTGCAAAGAGTAAATTTGGTTGTGCAAATAGAAACTCCCTATTTTTATCATTAGCACTAATTTCAGTGTTAAAAGAATGCGAAAGGCATTGTGGATAAGCCAAATGCAGGATGGCACTGATTATCCTTACTTCTAGATATTTATATAAACAATAATGTCAATATGCCATACCAAACATGAATAGAAAATGTATATTTGCAATAAAAAAAACATATAATGATATTTGATAGCTCATCAACATCCATGAGATCCAAAAAACACGTCTATATGGCCATTTGTAGTGATTGGTAAGATAGCTCATAGGGAAATGATAATTTACAGGAAAGGTGTGAGGCATTACCTTCTCATCCACTTTCTTAAACAGTGAAGACAATGTTGTCTGAACAAGAGATGTGCGTTGATTATCAGACGAATGCTTAGCCTTTTCAGTCTGCTTACATCGTCCTGAAGCTGGAACTTTTCTGACAATATCGTTGTTGTCTCCCTCAAATGCTAGAGGGGAAGTACTTTCTGTCTGTATGTGCCGATAAGGAATTTTGCTTTGTGAGATCAACACTCATGTGCATGAGAATGATTAGGAGAGAGAGAGATCTTGGTAAAATACAGTAGCAACTTCCTAGATTGAAAAATGCAGAAACACAAAAACAAGGATATCTGTATATGTATAATTTCTTGTTTTTTCATTGTCAAGTTTCTCATCCTCTTCTTCAGGTGTGTCGTCCCCATTTTCGATAAGGTCATCCCCAGATGATTCTGCAAATCTGAGAAGAGAGATACTGAATATTATAGGAATAACTATTAGACACGGGTACTGGAGAAGACCTCCATCAAAATGATACAAATTAGAAGCAAAATGACAAAGATTAAAATCTCTACTCAGTTTTCTTGAACAATATCTCATAAATAGCCAAAAAGATTATACATAAAAAAATGTGAACCACTCCAATTAGCAGAATGCATTGCCTAAAGTTCCCATATCAAAACTTCACTGCAGTTGGAAGTCATGGTAACCAAAATTGCTTTAAAGTACACAATGCATCCATGGTAGAAAATCAAGACTACAAAAAACATAAATCAACAAAGCTGCCAGCCTTTTCCTTGTTGAATTAAGCTACCTTGTAACCACGAGTTGTCTCAATAAAAGAAACTTCAACTAATTTTATGCATATAGGAACATAAGCATTTGATCTTTTATCCCACAGCAGATCAGAATTGGAAAGCATACGGAACCCACATGCTTTTGGTTTTAAGAAATACTAATGGAGGAATTTCTGTATACTTATCATAATTTGCCGATTAGGGTTCCTTAGCAAACCTTGATGCCCAATGAAAAAGAAATGTGGTGTCTAAGCTTATCATTTAGAGTATAGATAAGCATCCATTACATCATTCACGTAAATGGTAGGCGTCTTAGAGTTCTCCTTGTATAATATATCATGTTAAAGGAAAGTGAAGTTTTACTTGAATGTTTTCCCAGCAGTCCTGGCTGAATGCCTAGTTGGAGTCACTTCGACCAACTCTTTGTAATCATTTGGACTGTCAGTTAAATCATGATAATCATCCTCTAAATTAACTTTAGAGGGCTCCCGTTCCAAGCTTTTCATAGAAGATTTTCCAGAACCTTGCTTACTGTCTGTTGGGGCCCCTACACCACCCTTGAAATCACATTCCACATGTTTTTCCTGGGCCAGAATGCAGGAATTCATGTCAGCAATATATTGAATTATATTTGGTTTAAGCTAAAGGTCAATTGGAACTTCTTTCTCCATTCACTTGCAAGTAAAATAACATAGAGCTGACCTTATTGAGCTCCTTGGGAAACTCAAGCCGTAACTCTTCTGGATTCTCCTCTTTTGTCCCAATCCACCAAGCATCTGAAAAAACAATCTGCAAGCAAAGAAGGCCGCATACAGTACTTTAAGCTCAAAAGAGAAGGCATCAGGAAAAGGGAAAATTCAAATGTTGAAACAGATCGGCTACGCTTTCTTTTTACAACGCCAGATCAGCCCTGCATCATGTCAGCTCCTTTTCTTCTCTTTTAGCTCTTTTTTTCCAGACTATGACAGTCTACCCACAAATATCAATGGTATAGCAACTCATTCAATTACAATAATGGCTAAAAATTGAAATTGTACCCATCAGAATGTAGCATGACTAATTTTGTTTTTAACAGAACAAACCAAGCTTGAACTCTTTCCTCTTTCCTATTTTTCTCATTCATCCTTTTTCCTGCTTTTATTGGCTAGGATTTCAAGCTTGATGGAGCTGAACTCGACTAGTATAGATTAGAGAAAGATAAAATATGTCCCAAAAGATCAAATTATCCTCGCCTTGTATTTGACCAATTGAATCATAACATGTCTGACTTGACTACTTTATAATCATATAATACAAAACTTAATAGCAACTCAATCTGCTACTACATATTTTGTACATTTGGTCAAATATGACCAGGATTTTCTATACCAGACTCCAGAGACATGGCAGTTCACCCACAGCTAAGGTCCTATTTACCATACTACTGTCGAAAAGAATATGTAATGTATGCATGTCTGGCTTTCTTCATACAAAAAGGAAGCTGCTAATGGACAGACACATATGCAGAAGTACTTAAGGGTACACAATTTCTGTGTTCTAAAATGTAAAGTTCCTGGACATTTTATATCAAACTCGAGGGCAATAAACTAATAACGAATAAAACTAAAAGGATAGCACACGAGAAGATACCAACCATATTCTCAAAGTAGTCATCACATGTTACAGTCTTCCCGCCCTTGGAAAATTGCAGCGTCAAGTACCTATTCTTTGGGTAAACAATTGTTCCAAACAACTTCATTTGACCCTGCACATTTCAAGAAATTGGAAAACTTTGATCAAAACCTGCTTTGAGTTTTACCATCCTCCCAAAAACAGCACAATATTCAAAGCATAACTCACGACGAGTTCTGTAATCTATCTATCTTCATCAATCGTCAACATTTCCTTATCCTAGCACGCTAATAAAGTAATAATACGTAGAAATGAGCAGAATTATCAACAAAAAAAAGACATTATGAGACAAGAATTAAGAACCTGCGGGAAATCTAGGTATAGAATGGGGTTTTTGGTTCCAAGGTCTTTAAGCTCCCCAATTTTTCCACCAGAAATCGGGCCAAGAAGGCCCGGGAAGGAGAAGAGGTATTTGTTCTTTCGCTGTGACTTCCTCAAAATATCCCTGCCGTGGTGTTTGATCAACGTTTTGGACGGCCCGAGAGCAGTTGAACTGCCCACCTTCACTGGCGTCTGAGACAAAATGTTTCTGGAGAAGCTCATTGTTTTCCGCCGCAACCTCTCTTCCGCATCCGGGTCCATAGCGGCGCTGCCGCCGTCCTTCTTCCCTCCTCGAGCCATTCTCTCGTTTAGCTGCGCTGCTCAGAGCTGGTGGGCGAGGAGGAGGAGTTTGTTTTGTGAAGGCGGGTAATCTAATTCATTTCTCAATATTATTTATTTATTTGGAGTTTAAATTTGAATTTATGTAATCGACTAATTAATTAATTATCCTGAAATTCCAAATACGAGGCTGAAAATCACCAATATTTATAAACTGATTTATTTTTGTTAAAATTTTCAAATGTTGAGAATTAAATTTTAATTCACCCTTCATAAAATGAACTTATAAATAATGAATAAATAAAATTTGCAATAACCGGTAATTTAAAAGCTACAGATAAGCATAAAACTAACAAAAGCGTTGAAATAAGCAAGCTTATTTAATTAATTTGAGTTTTGTATTGACGTTGGTGCATTTCGCAATAATTCTTCAAATTTAATCCATTATATTCCCTAATAAAACACAATCCAATCCAATAATTCCTGGTAACATAGAAGAATAATACTTG
The DNA here is from genome assembly GCA_026008535.1 of Perilla frutescens. Lineage (NCBI taxonomy): Eukaryota > Viridiplantae > Streptophyta > Magnoliopsida > Lamiales > Lamiaceae > Perilla > Perilla frutescens. The sequence goes on along the minus strand of BRKX01000010.1, from coordinate 41,591,938 downwards.
ATAATACTATACAAAACAGAACTAGAATTGGAGAGAGTATAAATCAATTCACAGCGTGGAGAAATCGTGTATATATAGGTGTCTCAAGTGGTTTAATAAAAATCCCCTATCAATCAAGACATTGTCCACTCATATTGGACATACCAGAATTTAATATTGAGGCATACTAAAATGAACACAGGTCTCTGTAACAAACAATGACTCAATTTACCTAATAAAAAGATGGTGTAATTAGATACAATTTTAGCTTTGTAACAAGCCTCAAGCTCCTACAATAATAAGCTGCCATTCCTGCTGGTTAATACTGATGGCAATGTAAGAAACAATAAATGGAATACCCTAACTACCTCTGCTAAATTCACAACTTCCTAACTTAACAGGAAGGAAGGGGGGAGCATAATGCCGATGGTTCATGGTTTCCGGTGTCTTCATCAAAATTCCGAGTCAGCTTTGGAGTACCAATTGGTGGATGAAGAACATCGGTTGACGAGAATTACACTCGGCAGCAGTGAGCTCCGACCAAAGGTCACAAGGGAGTTAGAATATCACCTTCACAGAATCTCCATGATCCGTCGTCTTGCCTCTTCAGCAGATAACGGATCTTATAAGGGCTGCAGAAGATAAGTTGGATATTACAAAATGCTAAGCTGCACAATGAAACAGATTTAAGTGCTTTGTCGTGTATGATCACGTCATGGCAATTATTTTTTATGGTAAGCAAAATATGCATTCTGCAGTATGCATTTGATAATTCTGAATTGCTGGGTTAGTTTTTTTTTTTTTTAGATAAGTGATTTTCTTTCCATGATTCCTGGTTTGGAGACTGAAAAAAGTGAATCTAGGCCACTGCCACACTGATATATAACAAATATGGCTACGATGATACAAAGTAGTCAATGCACAAGATAAAAAGAAAGTCCCTTTCTAATACTTATTACCTGTGTATTCAACTCAAAGAATCCACACACACACACACATAGACAGCGTCGAAAGGAGGTGTACTTATGCATAAAAATACCAGGTTACTCTCCCAGATTAGACACTGCTAAATATTTTTCAACTAAGTTATGACCTGATCAGACACATGCTTTAACATATGACTGACTGTAAGCTCAACTCCAAACAGAGGAAGACAAGCATCACTAAAATTCCTCAGTTTCAGGTAGATAAAATACATAAAAGTTTGAAAAGGAAAATTACCAGAGTTATCACTAACCTGTAGTAAGTTGGGTTTTTAGGCAGCGACTCATCCACCAGTTCAGCTGCCTCCTCCAAGTGCACTTCTATTTCCGCCATTTCCCCCTCAACCCCATCTTTCAAAATCTCTGCATGTACAATTGTCATGTGCAACAAAACAAACCTCCAAAAGCACGACCTTGCTTTCGCAGCATCAGCCAATGCTTGCCACTATAACAAAACCACCAACCAGAAGTTAGTAAGAAGAAGATGCCAAAGACTAGAATGAGTTAACATACTGAATACCATAAGGTAATTTGCCTAACACCCGTGTAAGTTGAAGTACACTTCACTACAATCATGAAATGAAACTCACCTGTGCAAGCATAGGTCCATCAAGTATTTCAACAAACCCGCAAATGTCGTGGTTAGGCCCAAGTGCTTCAGCTTTAATTGCTTGCCATTGTTTGACAAGTGCCTCAGCATCTTCAATCGGCATTGGAAGCCTATATGTTGATGATACTGAAGAAAGGCCAGAAGAGAGAGAAGACATTTGCAGGTTTGCAGAATTTGGATGGTCCCCAGACTGCATTTTCACAAGTGAAAGGACTTTCTGGATTTGTCTCATAATACCAGTTTGCTTATTTCTGGCACGTCTGGAACTTAAATCCACAGAAGAATCCATCGAGGTAGGTGAGCTAGCGGAAATTCTTCGTTCATCCATCCTCCATCTAGATCCATTGCCCAGTCTCAACGGTTGCAAGTTTATTACCTTAAAAAGGGCAACCAAGATACAGCCTAATGCAGTAGCATATACCATCTTTCCAAGCACATGACTAAAGTCCAACCACATATTCCATACCCCACCCTGCTTGGAACCTAATGTTCTCTTCAACTGAATAGAGGGGATGCTGGCATTGCTTCCTGCAATAGCCTTGCCCTCTATCAGTGGACTTTTCAGGTTAGGAGGAGCAAGCTGCTTGACAGCTGGCCCAAGATGCCGTGAAGTTTCTGAGCAAGAACCTGGCGTTTCATCTCTTTGATCCACTGGAGGAGCCACAGCAAGTGATCTGTGCCTCATGTTGGATAAAGATGGAGTAGGCCTTTTGTACTGTCTTCTTCCAGAAGCTCTTTTTTCACCAATAAAAAACTCAGCCTATTATTGCAACTGGAAATTAGAATTTGAGAGACAAGAAGAACTGCATACTCTATGGAATTTCACAGTATGGTAGAGAGCTTTTACCAAAGATGGGGTACAATCTCGAGTATCTGGAAACATGCCAAGAACAGCATCTTTCAACCATGTTTCCTAGAGAGACAAAATGCATAGCTCTGAGAAGCATAAAAATTACTAGAACCGTAAAAATTACAGTTAAACTTCAATCAACAGCATGCAAGAATGCCAAGCACTATAATTGATTGTAATTGTTACATTCAAAATCAAACTCATTCATGAATCAACTTACTGGGCAAACAAGAGAGAAGGCTGTATGGATGTGAGATTAAATGACTTTTGGGTATGAATAAGATTAGTTTTTTAATGGATTCAGAACAGAAAGAACAGCACCACAACCTAGCTTAGTTTTCCATGTTTCAGTGTTAAGACATAAAGAAAATTTAGTGGATGCTGATGGGACCATGATTTTATGGTGAACAAGGAAGATTAATAGCTGCAACTGTTTGCTGTAAAGTTATCTTGCATAATTCCATCACACCAGACACACCTTATGATTATAAGGAAATATAATAATCTAATTTTCTTTGGAAAAACCAAAACAGAAACTGAGATTCACTAAATCAAAAGCAGGGGATGGTTCTGTCAGAACTTTCAATCAGTAGCACTAGCACGTAACAGCTTAAGTTTTGTCTATGGTCAGAGTGGCAATATGGCATATATACAAGAGAAGTTTCTAATAACAGAGACATGTTTCAGTGTTAAGACATAAAGAAAATTTAGTGGTTGCTGATGGGACCGTGATTTTATGGTGAACAAGGAAGATTAATAGCTGCAACTGCTTGCTGTAAAGTTATCTTGCATAAATCCATCACACCAGACACACCTTATGATTATAAGGAAACATAATAATCTAATTTCCTTTGGAAAAAACAAAACAGAGACTGAGATTCACTAAATTAAAAGCAGGGGATGGTTCTGTCGGAACATTCAATCAGTAGCACTAGCACGTAACAGCTTAAGTTTTGTCTATGGTCAGAGTGGCAATATGGCATATATACAAGAGAAGTTTCTAATAACAGAGACATGTACCAGTTGTTTGTTAGCACTTGAAAGTTCTTTGGTTTCTTTCATTTGCAGTGATTTCTGAGAACTGGAAGCGGAGTTCAGTTCGAGCTGTCTTAGCCTTTCAACAGCTGTGGCTTCATCAACCTGGTAAATCCCAAGATTTTCTCACTGCTGGTTTAGGAAAAAATAAAAATGAAAAAATTGACAAAATTCAACAAAGAAGAGAGAGGGGGGCAGAAAGGTGTACCTGCCCAAGAAGGAAAGCACAAAAGGCCTCCTCAAATTTCAAGTCAATGCCTTCTGATGCTATTAAGCACTCAGATATTGATTTTGCTTTATTAATCTACAGGGAGGAAAAACAATGGAGAACTAATGATCACTAAAAATGGATCTCTTCCTCGATACTGTATATCCTATAAAGCATGGAATAAACTGATATTTAAGGCACGAGTAATGTGAGAATGTATTATATAGAATACTTCGAATAAAATGTCTACTCAAATGGATATCATCATCTAGAAAGTAGAAATCTAGCCATACGTCAAACATGGTTTTCATATTGTGGGAGAAAAGGATAATACCAGGTCAATTTGTTTGCTTGAAAAACCAAGGGCAATATGGGCTAACAAAACCACGTGGAAGCTACTGAAATCAATGACAATCCTTTGATTCTGCGCCTCGAGAGACTTTCTGTTCTTTCTTGTAATAGCTAAACTATCCCAAGGAATGAGTTCCACGATTTCTGTAGCCAATAGCTTTTTAAGTGCTTGTTGAAGAAAACAAGGCCAATCTTCAACTTGGCATGAACTTTCAACATCCAGGCCCTGTCTCAACAATTCACGCAAAGCTGCAATAGCTCCAATTCTTCGCTCTGCATTTTCAGGCGTATGCGGCATGCCCAAAAGATCCAATGTGCAGGCCGGAGCAAGCTCTTCCAATGATTCTTCTATCTAAAAGATATAATTGAACACGAGTAATTTGAGAGGTAAATTGTCACTCAACTGAAGACTAAGTAATAGCTATAATCAAAACTAAGGCCATCACAATTTCAAATTAATTATCTCCAATCTAAAAGTGGAAAGAAAAATCCATGTATTTTTGTATATAAGGTATGAGGAACGAGGTGAAAATCATGAATGCCTTGTTTACATCTGTTTTCTACTACTTTTGAAGAAGGGAAGAGCCTTTAGATATATTTCAAATACAGAATAGCATCCCTAAAACCATGAATTCATGAACAACACGTCAATGCTAATTATAGCATATCTTTAACATCTGACTCTTAACTCTGGTATAATTTTCTATTTCCAGCATTCGAAATCATTATTGTAGGAAGATGTATTTGTTGTTTATACAACCAGAGAAGAAAGTAAATTCAAGGTCGAAGCACACAACAAAAATCCATGGTCACCTGTGACAACAACATCATCTTCCCAAGAGATATCTTGCTCCTCAAAAGACACTGAGCACGGGCAAGGGCTTCAAATCCTTGAGAAATATTGTTCTTCTCAAATCCAACTTTGGCAATTGCACACTTCAAGAAAGCACCTATAATAAGAAAATGAAGCATAACAAAAGTGCTAGGTAAATGTTGTTACAGTTCTAACCTCTTCCATTTTTCTCTTACCTCTGCTAGGGCCATAGATAGAAGCAAATCATGAACAAATGGCTTTGATTCAGAATGTTGTAGTGCTTTTCGACCAATTTCTAGCACAAGCTTCTCTTCACCAACCTATATTATTCCAAATTATCCAATAGAATGGTATCAAATCCAGGATACTGTATATGCTAATGTTGCACTTGTTACATTACGTAATGCAGATTGGAGGGAATTTACATCTAAGTGCATGACCAAGCTTACCTCCTGTAGAAGGCATAAAGCACCAGGCAACCAAGTCCACGGAATTTTGAGAGAAGATTTAGGTGGCTGCTTCTCTTTGAAATTTCCAGCGTATTCTGGTTCAAACAGAAGTTTGTCTCTGACATCCATCAAAACATCCTGATGAAAGGAACATCAATATATGAGTGGCATAGATAAATAAGTTACTCAAAATATAATTTCCACCATGCATGAGAAGCAAATGAATCACTGGGTAAGAGTGCATAAAGAACACTGGATCCTGCCAAACCTGGCGAGACATAACAGCTTCTTTTGTGTATCCCTCTTCAATCTCTGCATTTTTTAGATGCATCACTGACTTAACAATTTCATCTTTCTCTGCTTGATCATGAATGCCAATAATCTGAGATCATATAGCATCAAAAGTCAAGAACTCAGGAACAGAAGTTGAAGTCTCAGTTAGTATAGACATTCTATGTTTCCCTACTGGAAACCAGAACACAAACCCCTATGTTACAATGCATGCAGTTTCTAAACTTAGCTCCATAATATAAAACCATATGCTGCTCTACATAGCTCCCATCAGATTAAAGGCCAATATTTGTGACGCCCCATATATTAAATTGATTTTGATCAGTGCCTACACAAATCTGCTTAACCTATTCAGGACTAAAAGGGAAATTTCCCAAGAAGGGCTTTGTAATATTGGCATCAACATTCATGAGTGTACGTAAAACAATCACAAGTAAATATAATCTTTAGTTCTTTACCACAAATGAACTGAAACTTTCTGTTGCGCCCAGTAACTTGGCCCTTTTTGGCCTTTAGATTAGCCTGTAAATCTATTATTAACTAATAACTATCCTCTTCAGAAGCACTGGAAAATAGTTATAACGTGATCTCATAGTCCGTTAACCCCCCCCCCCCCCCCCCATCCCCGGATTTCTGCCATTTACTATAGATTCACAAGTCCTCTTTCACTACATTTTCGAGCTAGTGGCCTAGTGCAGCCTCCAATTATACAAAAACAGTCGCATAATCTAAACACATCTTTATGATTCCACAAAAGAAACAAATTGTACAAACGACATTACAATATCTCAATAAAACACGACTGTATTTACCTGGTAGCAAGTGACGGGGATTTCAATAACCGGAACCTGATTCGGTACATTGACACTTTTACTATAACTTTCCTGAACAACACGAAGCTCCGTCGCAGCACATAATCTCCAGGAGCGGCCAACCGGCGGGTCCCTGGCTCCGCAGCCACTGAAATAATCACAATCGCCGCATTTCTTCTTCGCGTCGTAGGTCCGACGCCTAGTTAAGGCATCGCTCGCGTTGTAACAGCAAAACTTGCTACCATTTTCATTGTAGATGCATAGGTTATTTACATTTACACCGGGAACCAACGTGTGAATATTTGCCATGAAATCCTAGATTAGCTGCTCCATTTCATCGGCAAATATTTCTTAATGAGATTTCCAATGTTGATCAAAAAAATTAAAAAACTAGCTAGGGTTTCTAAAGTGGAAATTGATCTGCATTTAGAAATCGGAGAAGGGATTATGGGGCCTAATTTGTCGCGATTTTTTGAGAAGCCGTTGCTTCTTTACTACATGTTTTCCTTTCTATCAGAAGAGAAAACTTCCAAACAAGGAAAGGGATGATTATGAACGCCGTTAATTGTGTGAAATTAGTGCTGGTGCCCCCGAAAACTCGAATATTTCCATATTTGATCCTATAATTTTCGTCTTGTTTCATTTATACACATTTATTGTTGTATGAAATAAATATACTTTAGGGGCCGCTTGGTTCAAATTAAGTAATGGCAATCACAATAAATATCATCGAATGGTCAATCACAATGGAAATGGTGATTACATTATTGTAGCTTGGTTCAATAATGGAATGATTGTTATTGTGATAGATAATGATTGGTTCGTTTCAAATTCATTAATGGTTATTATTATTATTATTATTATTATTATTATTATTATTATTATTATTATTATTATTATTAAATAATAATAAAAATAAAAATAATGATAATAAATATAATAATAATAAATAATATAGATAATAATAATAATAATAATAAATATTATTATTATTATTATAAATAACAACAAAAATATTAAATAATAAATAAATAATTTAAATAATAATAAGAATAATAATAATAACATTAATAAATAAATAACAAAATTAATTAATAATAATATTAAATAAATAACAACAACAAGAATAAATAATAAAAATAAATAAAAAATAATATAAATAATAATAATAATAAAATTAATAAATAAATATCAAAATTAATTAATATTAATAATTAATTATTTATTTATTATTATAAATAAATTAAATAACAATAATGTTTACAATAATAATAATAATAAATAACAAAATTAATTAATAATAATAAATAAATAAATAAATAACAACAACAAAAACAATAAATCATAAAAATAAATAAAAAAATAAAATAAATAATATTAATTACATTAATAAATAAATATCAAAATTAATTATTAAAAATAAATATATTATTATTATAAACAATGATAATAATAAATAAAAAAATTAATTATTAATATTAATATTTATAATAGTATAATAATAATAATATTATTATTAAATATTAATAATATTATTATTATAATAAATAACATTGATAATAATTATAATAATAATAAATTATAACAACAACAATGATGGTGATGATTGATGAGTGTTGTAATGATTGAGGAGAATGATTAAAGGGGGTGGGGTAGTTAATCAATCTAAGGGAATGATTAACTTATTTTGATTCCCATTACCTTGTACTAAGCATAAAGAATGGGAATGGATTCCCTTCCATTCCCATTACCCACCCTGATTACCCCTTACCAAGCGCCCCCTTAGTATATTTCCTCATTCGACCTTGCATGCAGGTATAAGCTTATTGGTTGGGTGGAATAGAATATATTAGAATAATCATTTCTATGATCTATATGATTTAAAATTAAGAATTATCATTTCTGAAATAATCAACGTTCCCAAATGTAATGGAATAGCCATTACACCCATCCTCATTGGTTTAACTATTCTCATTGAACAAAAAAAATAAAAACATATGATATATTTACACATAACCATATTCTATAATATTATTTTATCAAACTTTTAAAAAATATTTAAAATTTAGCATAAATAATTTATTATTATTATTATTATTATTATTATTATTAAAATAAAATTTAGATATTTCTTAAAATTTTATTGTAGAAAAATGAAATTGGTACTGTAATAGTCATTTTTCGTCAACCCGTTACGCTGATCTGAGAGGGTTAAACGAGGGTTGAACGTTCAACCAGTTTTTCAATAGATAACAGTTCAATTTTAAATTTGAATTAACGATACAGTTCCGCCTTATTCGGAAGGGTTGATGGTTTCAGAGGAGTCGACACGTTCTTCAACAGCCTCCGCGATCCGCGTTAACTTTAGATGTTATCTCCACCTATAAAAGGAGGTCTCCATTCTCATTTGACGACTACGTACGCTTAAATACCCACAAGCTTCATATCATACCCTAAGAACATAGAGTTTACTTTTTCCTGAGTTAATTCCACAACGGCCATTCAACATCCGGGCATCTTTCTTACGCTCTTCTAGGACTGAACGACGCTTCTCTGATTTCTAGTCACGTTCTGGCCGGAGATTATTGTTATTAAGATCTTTAATATTCAATTATGTTGTAATTTATCTCTCTCTACTCTTTTTCTCTTCCTGACTTGAGCGTTGTAGGCCCAACGATCATCACTCCCCGACGGTCTTTGGCTCTTACAATATTTTCTAGTTTTGTTTCACAGATTGGCGGCTGCTCCGGACTGAATTAATTAATTGCAGATTTCGGGATCTACAATTTGGATAAATATAAGATATAAATATATTGTAGTAAAAAATAAACTAATCGTATATTTGATAAAATTTAATATATTCAGATGACAAATTGAAATGATAAATAATTTATCTATGAAGTAAACATATTTGTAATAAGGTATACACGTTATTATATACTATCTCCGTTTCATAATGTTTGTTGTTTTGTTTTTTTTATCTGAAATTAAGAATTAATTTTGTAGACAAATATACCCATCCCTTATATATGCCATAAAATCTAATTCATCTATATTTTCCTAAAAAATAACAATATTTTCTCTCTCCATATATTTTTCTCTCTTCATATATTATAGGTAAGTTAGAATCAAAAAATCTTGTAGGATTTGAAAGGGTTAAAATTTGGAGAGAGGATGTCAAATTATATAAAACAACAAACATTTTGAAACTAAAAAAAAAAACCTTAAACAACAAACATTATGAAACGGAGGTAGTATGTATTAATTAAATATTTTAGAATAATTTTTTATAAAATAAATAAATTAAAATTTACTAAAATATTTAAAAAAGTCACATACTAAAAAGGAAAAATACAATGTTGAAATATATATAAGAAAACAATTACGGGATGTCTTGATAATATTATCTATTACACAATAAATAAATTTGAAAGTATGTAAAAAGAAATGGAAAGAGTTAGGGAGACCACTAGAAAAAAAAAAAAAAAAAAAAAAAAAAAAAAAAGAGGAGGACCACTTTGTTGGGTCAAATAATATACATGTAACGTAATAGATTCGTTAGACGGTCTCACACAAGTGTGACTCTATTAGGTAACTACAAAATTGCATGTCCAGACATAGTTCATATAGGCTTCAAAAAACATACTAATTTATAAATTATAAGTACATGTACTTCTTCACTGTAAAAATGTTTCTTTTTAAAAATATAATTTCATTTATTTTTAAGTTCTAACAATGAAATGTGAAATGATTTAATAAAATTTGGATAATTCTATTCATAGCCCCCAATTTTTTCCTATAACCTTCATATCTCTCTCTATATATATATAAAGGCAAAATTAAAGGGATAAAATTATAATTAACATTATGAATGAAAATATGTTAAATTTAATTTTCTGAAATGTATTTGTGTTGTTGTGGTGGGCTGGGCATAGTTTGTCAGTTCGAGGTTGTTTGGAATTCTGCCCACGCAGGTTCAGTACCTACTAATTGCCTTACATTTCATTTTAATATTTTTATTTCAATTATATATACATACATATATATAATTTACTTTTCTATTCATTTGCACTTTTTCAAAAAATTAATATGTAATCTCATATACTATATAATTGTATTTGTGTTTTTTAATTGTAGGTTTGCAAATTACATTTCATTTTAATTTTTTTTGTTTAAATTTTAAAATCTATATAAAAGTAAAATCTTATGTGTTACTTAAGTTAACTTTTCTCTTCATCTGCACTATTAAAAAATGTCTTTAATTTCATATATTATATAATTGTATTTTTTTAATGATATGTATGCATTTGGGTAATGTGTATAACGGCTACTAAGACTATTGTTTATAAATAAACATGCCTAAACGTGACATTTTATCCAATCAAAAAGATTTCCATTAATGTCAAAAAATGAATACATCATTGTTTAGGTTCGTGCCCCTATTAAAATTTACACATGGTATAGTAGATATGAAAATGTGTTGTCATTTAACTATCGCATATCATATGTTGAATTAAGTATTTGTGTTTCTTCATATTCTCATCATTGCTAGCTTCAATGTGTTTTTTTTTCTCGTTAATTTCTTCTGGTCATTGTGTTAGGTTGACTAAAATAAAATTGTGTGTAGCTGTAACATAATATGTGTATATATATATATATAGCATGTGTAATTAGTCTTGTGTGTAAAGATGTTTCATTCTAATTATTTTTAGGTGATCGTTTTAAGAGGATGGCAATGTTGGATTTAAATTCGGGGAAAAAGATTTTATATTTAATTCTGATCCGCACGCATATGGAGAGAATGGACATGTTAAAGTCCATGATTGCAGTGATTTCAGATGTCTTAAGACATTATTGTACAAAATACTATTTGAAGGCCTCATATTCTGTGAATGGGTATGATTGATCACAATATATTCATAGATTGATATATATATATATATATATATATATATATATATATATATATGCTAGTGACACAACATGTCGTGAAGAGTTACGTATAGATATATATTGTTTTAGAAAACTAGTTAACATGCTTGAAATTACTGGACAACTAAGAGCTACAAGGAACCAGACAGTTGATGAGCAAACTGCTATGTTCTTATACATTCTAGCATATCACCAAAAAAACCAAACTATGAAAACTAATTTCTTACGGTCAAGTGAATCCATCAGTAGATATTTCAATAAAGTATTGAATGTCGTTCTTAAACTCCAAGATCACTTGCTAAAAGCTCATTCCCCTGTTCGTGAGGATTCCACTGATGAGAAATGGAAATGGTTTAAGGTATATTAATAACAACTTAATTTATACTTTTCTAAATTAATATGATTACTGATTAAATTTGAATTTGTAGAATTGCATAGGAGCACTTGATGGTACCTACATTAAAGTGAAAATATCTGAGATTGATAAATCTAGGTACCGAAATAGAAAGGGTGATACAACTATAAATGTTTTAGGAGTATGCTCGCAAGACATGCAATTTATTTATGTCCTTGCGGGTTGGGAAGGCTCAGCTGCTGATGGTAGAATATTTAGAGATGCTTTAAGTAGAAGAAATGGATTACCAATTCAAGATGGTACGTCAAACAATATTGTATTAAATATTTATCACATATACTTATATATGTTAAAAAGTTATATTTTTATTGAACACAATAATAACATATTTATTATGGATTTAATATTTAGGTTATTATTATTTAGTGGATGTTGGGTACATAAATGGTAAAGGCTTTCTTGCACCTTATAGAGGTCAAAGATACCACCTTTCAAAATGGAGAACTGGACATCAACCAACAACTCCAGAGAAATTTTTTAATATGAAGCATTCATCGGTGATAAATATCATTGAAAAATGCTTTGGAATGCTAAAGATGCATTGAGATATCATTAGGAATGCAAGTTTTTATCCAATCAGGCAACAAGGCAGAATTATAATGGCGTGTTGTTTTCTTCAAAACCACATGAGACAAAATATGTCAGTTGATCCGATTGAAGCTGTCTATGGTGATAATACTCAAAATAAGAAGAAACTATTGAATTAGATAGAGATCCGATTACCTCAGTTGAACCAACTCAAGAGTGGACAGATTGGAGACACAATTTAGCAGTTCAAATGTTTAATCAATGGATGCAAAATAGACATTCTCTTTAATAGTAATAGCGTAACATTTTATTAGATAAATATTTTAGTTATGTTTTTTTACACAATAACTTGGATGCGTATGTTTATATTTAGTCATTTAAAATGTTTATTCTTTTCAAATTTCATTTAACCGTATTTTTATTAATTATTTGTGTTTATATTCTTCGTTTTAAAAGTTCACGATGACATGTGGCATATTATTGAATTATCCTTTATTTGATAGCTTTTTATTAAGATTACATGTCATTGAATTATCCTTTATTTGACAACTTTTTATTAATATTGATAATATTTATTTAATCTAGATGGCTCGTCGTGGTAAAGAAGCTAATCATGTATGGACTGTTGAAGAAGATGCGAAATTGGTAGAATCTATGACTGAGTTGAAAAGAAGTGAAAATTGGGATGGTGAAAGTGGAAGTGGATTGAAAAAATGCCACAAAAAAAACTAGAAAGAATATTAGAAGAAAAATTACCAGGGCATGGTCTTAAAGAAAAGCCTCATATTGAATCTCGTTGCAAGTTATTAAAAAACAATATCATGCTATTTATGATGCGCGCAGTAATGGAGAATTAAGTGGTTTTGTTTGGGATGATGATAGAAAATGTGTAACTGCAAGTAAAGACGTGTGAGATGATTGCTTGAAGGTAAAATATTATAATAATTATATATATATATATATATATTATTTTTATTTTTTACATCATTATCATGTCCTATGTTTTTTCATATATATTTTTTTGCAGAGCCATCCAGATTGCACGTTTATGAAACATAAGTCTTTCCCTTACTACGATCAATTAGCACTTATTTGGGGCAAAGATAGAGCTAATGGAATATATATTGAAGCGCCAAAAGATGTGATTAAGGACTTAGAAAGAGAGGACAATTTAAATCAAGAAGATCAAGAATTTGATGAAGATGATGACCATATTATACCATCAACAACTAAATCTCGAGGTGAATAAACTTCAAAAAAGCTTGAGCAAAAGAGAAGAAGAAGTGCAAATGGTTTGATTTTGAGTTTGGAACGCATGACTAACGCACTTACCTCTAATATGGACAAATCCAATGAGCAATTGGGTAAGTTTGTGGAAAAAATAATTGTTGGAGTTGATCAAAAGAAAGAAAACAATCGAGCTTAATGAAGAATTGCAGAAAATTGAATATTTGACAAGTGGTGAAAGACAAAAGGCTGCTATGAAGCTTGTTCGAGATCCAGATTTATTAGATTACTTTTTCACTATTCAAGATGATACCCAGAAAGAGTCATTTATGATAGAACTACGTACTTGGAGAAAATTAATTTTTAGCTATTTGTAATTTGAATTTATCTAGTTCACTTTACATACAAGTACGTCTTGCATAATTTTATTTTTCTATATTTTTTAGATACTTGGGTTATTTATATTTTAATGAAATGATTTTTTTTCTTACTTACCATTAGTTTGTGTTTTTATTTCATTATTAGAATGTGATTGGTACGAGAGAATGGAATTTGGTGGGAATGGACTGAACTTATTAAGTTAAATTGGTATATCTAAATTACATTGTAGAATTATAAAACATATAAGTCATTTAATAATAATTTGATTATTACATTCCTTAGTTGATTAATTTGAACCAAACACTGGAATAAGAATCCTGACAGTTTATTTGGAATTTTCCAAACACATAATAAAGATTATGTTAGTAATTATTTTCCTTTGAATCACATTCCTATAAATCATATTCCCAAAAAACTTTACTTTCCCGCCAACCAAATGAGCCATCTATGATTAATATATTATTCATCGGGATTCTATGGATAATATGAATTTAGTTAAGGCAATCACTATGTAATTACTAATTAGGATAATTGTGCATTTAGTTAGGGCAAATCGTTATTTAACTTAAATGAACAATCATATCTAGCCAGTATTTATCCCATGCGATGCACGGAGATCATTTTATGCATTTTAGGTTTGAATAATATAAATTATTTATAAATATAAATAAATAAGTTTTAACAAAAGAGAAATATAAAAAATATTGGAATTGTATAAGTGATTTTTAGATATAAGTAAGGGTGTGCAAAACCGAATCAAAACCAAAAACCAAACCAAACCGAGCTGTTTAGTCGATTGGTTTGGTCACTTATATTAAAATTAAAATATAGTTTGGTTCGGTTTCGATTTAAGTAAAAATTATTTTGGTTAAAACCGACCCACCAAATATATATATATATATATATATATATATATATATAACCTATATTTATAATTTATGATTTATAATTATAATATTAATTATATCTAAATTAATAAATTTAAAAAGTATTTATACCTAAATAATATTAGTAATTCTAATATTTAGTTTCAATTTTCTAGTTATAGGATTTTTAAAATATTTACTTATTTAATATATGGTTTGTTATATATTGAGTGCATGTTATTCTCTTTAGATATAATTGTTTCGGAAAAATAAAAATAATCACTAAAAATTCGGTTAAATAAAAAATCAAACCAAACTAACCAAAGAATTATGGTTTGGTTTGGTTTGGTTTGAATTTTTTTAAGAAATTTTTTATTTGGTTTTGTTAGTTTAGCTCGTTTTGCACCAAACCAGTCATTCGCACACCCCTAGATATAAAACAACATGAATTAAATAATTGGCCTTGTATTGGACTTGTAAGGAAGAAATATATTGTGTGCAATTTATTAATCTACTATATTTTGTTCACATCAGTTTTATTTATTGAAAACTACTAAATAATGTTATAAACACATGTAAAAAATACAAAATAAAATGCATTGCAGTATTATGAATTATACATATATTAAATTGATAAATAATTAAAAAAGGAAATAAAAAAAAGTTATTTTGATTTTTCAAAAAGATATTACTATAATTGATATTTAATTGTTTACAATGGTTTGCAGCAAAAGTAGTAAGCGTTTTTCTAAAATAATTGTTTGGGTTAATTCATTCTTAGGTCGCTAAACTTTTATATACGTTTTGTTTCAATAGATCATTCAACATTTTTTTTGGTTTTGTAGATCATTCTACTTCTATAATACATTTTCTCAAGTTCCTGTATTTTCTAGTTATATTTTGAGAGGTTCCTGGACAAATTTTTATTGTTTTAATAGCTCCATCTACTTATCTATTTGATCTCAATTAGTCTTTATTTAATTGAACTAACAAAGTTGCTAACTTCTTTGTTGTTTAACCCAACCAATTTATTAAAAATTACTAATGAAACTTTGATCAAATAATTTAAAAATAAAACTTAAAAGAGAACACATAATTATCTAAAATATGATAAAATATATTATGGCAGAAAAGGAGGTGGATCATCTAAAAATATATATATATATATATATATATATATGTGAAAAATTATTCAAATTAAATTTGTATGTTATAAGTTAGGATGAAAATAAGTGGGTGTATTGGATCCAGATTTTATTAGATTTTTTTGTTCATGGATTTAGAAAATCCATTGACTCCACATGGAGTCTCCCTCGATTTGTAAGTGGATTTGTGACGATTTCAACGAATTTGAAATCCTTCTTCCTAGCACTCGTTGAAACACAGCCAGCGATCGATGCGTAACCTAGCGACCGCTGGTATCCAGCCGCGGCCTTTACTAAAACCCAACGACCGCTGGCTAGTATGCGGATCAGTGTTTTGATTCTTTACTTTCATCAGCTCTGCCCTCATATTTATCAGATTTGGCAGTCTGTGGCAACTCCCTAGATTCAGACTTCATGTTCCAATTCTCGACCTTAATCTCCTTGATGCTGTCTTTTGGATCCATGAACTCCATCCTGCTCTCTAAACCAGCATGATCAGAGTGCCAGTATAACGATTTAGGAAGCAATGGAAAAGAATTGACATCCAAAATCCCTGAATTCCACAATAAAATTTTCACATAATCCATCTTTTATTCTAGTAGATTTACGCCCAACAATTTCAGTTTGACATAAACAAGACATTAAACCATGATGGTAGACAAGATACAGGTTATCCCACCCCAATCCCGCACAAAAGTAAAAAAGAAAAATCACATCAAAACATTGCTCGTGACAAAAACAAGCGTCAATTAGAAAGGTAGTTGCGAGTCAGAATTCACACCCTCGACCAATTACTTTCAAAACCCTAATGTAACCAAAAAATAATTGTTATTATAGAAAAAATGAGAAATCCCGAATTTTGAAAAATGAAGCTTGAATTGTGAAAACGTATGTCAAACAGCGGAGCTGAAGTGATCCTCAAAGAAAGTTTGAAAAAAATCACAGCAGGGAACATCACGGTTCTCAAATTATACAAAAAATCAAATTAGGATTCGAGAAAACACCAATGTATTAAGGAAAATCCAAGCAAAAACAGTACGTATAAAATCAAAATTCTTCATTGAAACGATAATAAAATGAGCAAATTGATATAAAGCTTGCCTCTGTAGCGAGCGGCGATTGCGAACAAAGAAGGTGTGGCCTCTGCAAAAACAAAACGGAGTGAGTTTTGAGGAGCGAGCGACTGCTGAAATATTTATTCCCAGCAACCCTGGAGTACACCGCGCGCTGAAGTGTTCGATGCTAAAAGCCTCAATTGCCGCTGGGTCACACCCGACGCTGAGATTTACGAATCCATTAAAATCTCATGGGCAAATGTCGGATTTGATCCTTTGTATTTTTTAGGTGATTTTGAGGTGAAATCCAATAGAATCACTAACATTTTAAACTCTATGGAGTTTTGAATACATCTGGATTTTATAAGACATTTTAAAATCCGTGTTGAATACCTCTGGATTTTTTAAGACTTTTAAAAGCCTGGATTGAATACATCTGGATTTTAAAAGTCCAAGTGTTGAATACCTCTGGATTTTTTAAGACTTTTAAAAGTCTGGATTGAATACATCTGGATTTTAAAAGTCCAAAAAAATTCTACAGACTCTCTATCCAATACACTCCCTAAGATAGAAAATTTGATTCTTTACTTTGAAGGAAGACAATATTTTTTGGACAATTAATAAGTAAAATTTTATTTTTTTCCCTAAAAAGGTGTTTTTTTGTTGTTGTTGACTTCATAAGTGCAATGCATGTTGAAAAATTCAAATAATTTCTAAATAAAAATATATACTATTAAAGTTGGAAGGATTGTTTAAATATGAAAATGGTTTTTTAGAGAAACATGCAGACAATTAACAATGAAGAAAATCTAAAAACTTGAAATTGCGAATGGTTGAACATAAAGACAGAAATAATGATTTCAAAATTGATACACATTCTCATATGCTCTTGGAAAACTAATCTTATTGTTCAAAGTAACTTCAAATTTTATTCATAAGCTTATGCAACCAATTGATGTAAATTTTATTTAAATGTTTTAATAAAATACCATAGTAATTTATGTTAGCTTGAATATGAAAAGAAAAGCAAATTATGACAAAAAATAAAACGAAATACGTTCAAAATGTCAATGTAGTGGCCCACAAATATATATTTTGGTCAAAAAAAATATGTGGATGATCAAATGAAAAAAGTAAAAGTTACACTGCATACAGTAAAAAAAATCACATCTTCCCGGCGTACATTCTTTAGTATTCAAAACTACATAGAGAAATCCTCCATCACAAAATGAAAAAATTTAGAAGAAAAAAGGTTACAAATTTAAAGTTAGCAAATTAAAAAACACATCATCTAGATGAAATTTTTTGGATGATCCCGCTATTGTAAAAAATAATTGAATCAATTGGCTCCAATTGACCTTCTCCTAAATTATAAAATTCAATTAACAAATATAAATTAGATAATTACTGTGATAATATTATAGCACTAATATAAACAACAAATAAAACTTAAGAATTCCCAATAGTTTATTTCAATTTCATCTCATACCTTTCAATACATCATCCTAATAATTAAGAACATATATAAATACACACACTAATATATGTGTGTGTGTGTGTGCGCGAATATTTGTGCACGTGCGTGTGTGAAAAGACAATAATAAAAGGAAAATATATAATATGATAAAAATGATTACTTCAAACAATCACGACCATCACTCTTGCATTTTGCAACATCATAAAAATCAAATAAAAAAGATATAAAAAAAACAGAAATAAATGCAATTATATTAAAAAAGACTTCAAAGATAGAAATGAATAAAATTTTGTAAGCATATTATTATTATTATTATTATTATTATTATTATTATTATTATTATTATTATTATTATTATAAAAACTTACATTGCTTGATTAACGTAACTGAAGATCGTTTACATTTATATAAATTGTTGATTACATGCTTTGATTAACATTAATATTCTCTTAGATTGACTAAAGTAATTGTAGGATATGTAATTTATTCTGTATAGACGTGATTAACATAATTATATGATAATATTCTAATTAGTTATGTAGAATATAATAAAATTTATTAGGAACGAATGCATAAACACATGTTAATTTTAGTAACACATAATTTGCATTAATTATAAAAATATTAATGATAGAAATTTGCATGTAACATTAAATTAAATGTTTATTAAATTATTATATTATTAATTATCTAAAATACCCTTACAAATGTGTGGGAAAAAATGGGTTGCATGAGTGTATTATAATATATATACTAGAATGACCCTCTGTGCGATGCACGAATAATATATTTACAGTTATTATTATTTTATTAGAAATTGTAAATATGAAATTAATAATATGCAAAATATTTAAACTAAAATCTATATAATAACTTTTAAAAAACTGCGAATCTCAAAGATATGCAAGCTTTGGTCATCCTGACTCTTCGCGAAGACCTAAATAGTAGAAATCGTGTATAAAAGTGAGACATTTTGAATCAAAATCTACCGGTTGCCCGTTATCCTGATTCGAAAATAAAAAGGAAATGATTAGTTTTATTGTATGTTTAGTTTTTCATTATAATTTTATAAAAAATATAAGATATTTTGTCATGTTGATTTTTTTTTTTTACTTTTTAATTTTATGTAAATTTAAATATCTTAAATTTATATTTTTCTTCAACATAATGAATGGGTACACTGTTGTAATTATTTTTAGATCAATAAGAAAATATTTTCAATTCATCAATTTCAATGTTCATTTTATTATATATGGAATTTGTTATTTTTGCATCGATAAATAATTTAATTTGCAATTTGTGACATTATTATTTATTAAAGAAAAAATGATTCGTGTTTGATTAAATAATATATATATATATACACACATCAAAATTATATAAAAGGACGACCAAAAAATATAAATTTAAACTTTTTGAAGAAATCTAAACTGACTAATAATGTGATGAGAATAAATAAATATTCAAGAAACAATATGAAAAAGAAAAAAGAAAGTGTAATTAGACCAAATAAAAATGATTTAAGAGATGAGACGTTGTTTCAAAAAAAAAATATTTGCTCCATCAAAAATTATGATAATAAGTAGATTAGTACAATCATTTATTTATGTACATACACTATATGTGTATGTGGCAAGTATCAAAAGTAAATGTGCAATTTGTGACATTATTATTTATTAAAGAAAAAATGATTTGTGTTTGATTAAATAATATATATATATATATACACACATCAAAATTATATAAAAAGACGACCAAAAAATATAAATTTAAACTTTTTGAAGAAATCTAAACTGACTTATAATGTGATGAGAATAAATAAATATTCAAGAAACAATATGAAAAAGAAAAAAGAAAGTGTAATTAGACCAAATAAAAATGATTTAAGAGAGACGTTGTTTCAAAAAAAAATATTTGCTCCATCAAAAATTAGGATAATAAGTAGATTAGTACAATCATTTATTTATGTACATACATTATATGTGTATGTGGCAAGTATCAAAAGTAAATGAATTAAATGTGATGATGCATAATTCTACATATTACTATAATGCCCATATAATATTAAATAAAATGTCTACAATGCCTTTTTACAAATTGGTGGGAAAACAAAAGTGTGTTATAATATATATATAGATATAGAAATGTAGATATCTATACATATATTAAGGCAAAATCATGTGATAGACAACAGTTTATAGCAAAACCGCTGTCTATCACACGATTTAATAATTGTATTTTAAACAACACTTTTTATATATTAGACAACGGTTCTTAGTTAATAGACAATAATTTTGAGTTAATAGACAACAATAGTGACATTTATTGTAAATTTTTCTTCTTCTTTTTTTTTTTCATTTTTATGATGGTTTAGATTATATCTGTTGTATTTTAATAAATTTTTGGAATCTTATTTATTATTTTTTTACTTGGAAATTAAAGATTAAAAAAATATTTTTTATGTATAGTTGGATGATCTGTATAGCACTCTACTTTTGTCGCATAAAAAATAGATTTCATTATGTTGCGCTATAATAATAATAATAATAATAATAATAATAATAATAATAATAATAATAATAATAATAATAATTTATTTTCTATTTCAATTTCATCAGTTAAAATAATTAAATAATTATATTTTTTATACATATCATATATTCAAATAAATCAAATGTTCTTTAATCTTGGACAATTATACATTGATTTTTATAAAATCGTGTCGTTTGAAATATTTCAATTCGATCGTTTTCTAACATGAATTTTTATTTAGTTCCTAAAATTTCTCTTTGTTTGTCATAACCACACAAAATTGGTCTTCTTATCTAATTAATTAATACGTCTGCATATCGTTTTATTAATTTTAAAAATTAAGCACAACATCTATCTATACATATATTAAAGCAAAATCGCAAGGGCAAAGTTGTCATAAAAATAAATCAGCAAAACAGTTTGTTAAAATAAAATCGTTTTCCAAAAATTTACAGTAGGATGTCTGTAGCCCAGTTGGATAGTTGGTACAATTGTATTTCCGCGTGGGTTCAAGTCCTCCTTGTACCAACATTTTTAAGTTTTTTGAACTTTTTAAATTTTTTAAATAAAAAACTATCACCACAACATTTAGAAATAACAATTAACAACCATTAAGATCTTTAATTTTTTAAATTTTCCAAATAAAAATATCATTAAAATTTAATAAAATACCGATTGAAAATATTTATATTCATATTTATATTTTTTTTAATTGTACTACTACCTATTGTGTAAGCATTCATATTTTTAATTATTTAGAATTTTTTTAAATAGAAAAATATCGTCAAAACATGCATAGATAATAATTTACAACCATTAACATCTTTAATTTTTTAGATTTTATAAATATACAATATCAACAAAATATGCCCATGGAATTTTTATTTTTTTTTAATTCTAATACTACCTAATTATGGTGTAAACACTTATATTTTTAACTTTTTAGATTCTGTTAAATGAAAAAATATCATCAAAATATGAATAGATAACAATTAACAACCATTCAACATCTTTAATTATTTTATATTAGGGCAAATGTTCATTTTGATCCTATAACTATTTGTGTAGGAGCGTTTTGATCCCTATTTATCTTTTTGGTTCAAAATGATCCTATAACTATTTTAAAAGTTTAATTTGGTCCCTATTTTGATCCTCCAACTATTTTAACACACACTTTTCTCACATAATTAGATTATTTCACACATTACACAAGTTTTACACACATATGGATTGAACACGAAATTTCTACCATTTTCACAAAGAATTCTCATACGGATTGAACAAGAAATTTTCTCCATTTTCAAAAAGAATCCTCCACTATTTTATGTTTGTATAGAAAATTCTTAATTATTTTATTTGGCACAACGTAAATAATTATTTTTGTATGTTTTTTAGTTGTTATTTTATTTTTTAATATAATAATGATTCATATTACTCAGATAATTTCATTTATTTCATGGAAAAAGTGTGAGTTAGTGTATGAAATAATCTAAGTATCTAAATATTATTAATAAATGAAAACATAAAAATATGATAAAATAAAAAAAAACATACAAAAAATAACTAAAAACATACAAAAATAATTATTTACATTATGCTAAATAAAATAATTAAGATTTTTCTATGCAAACATAAAATAGTGGGGGATTCTTTGTGAAAATGGAGAAAATTTCATGTTCAATCTATATGAGGATTCTTTGTGAAAATGGTAGAAATTTCCTGTTCAATCCATATGTGTGTAAAAAGTGTGTGTTAATGTGTGAAATAATATAATTATGTGAGAAAAGTATGTGTTAAAATAGTTGGAGGATCAAAATAGGGACCAAATTAAACCTTTAAAATAGTTATGAGATCATTTTGAACCAAAAAGATAAATAGGGATCAAAGCGCTCCTACACAAATAGTTATAGGATCAAAATGAACCTTTGCCCTTTTATATTATCTAAAAAATATACCACCAAAACATAAACAAAATGCCCATCAAAAAATATTTGAATTTTCATTATTTTTTAAATTCAAATACTACTTTTGGTGTAATCAAATGACTTATTATATAATTGACAGGGGATTTTTGAATGGCAACCATTTAAATTTTTAATTTTTTGAATTCTAATACTACTTATGGTTAAATAAAGGGACAATAGCTTTTAATGGGAAAAAAGAGAGACTGATAAAAAAGGCCAATTCGTTTAAAATAAAATAATGAAAAATTGTAATTTAAAATTTATTTATTTTTAATTCTAATTAATATACTTCTTATGGTGCGGATGAAATTCTATGCTGCGGATGAAATTCTATGCTGCATTTTGTGTAACACTCTACGCTACACGATTAAAGTTATTACTTTTCCACAAAGTGTAGGTTATAATTCCATCCGCTTATCATGTAATCAAAGAGACTTATAAATTATAATAAATGCGAGCTTTTAAACAAAAAAAATTGAAAACAAACACTCAACAAAGAAAACTGATAAATAATAATAATAATAATAATAATAATAATAATAATAATAATAATAATAATAATAATAATAATAATTTGTGTTTAATTGTTGACATCAATCTTTCAAATTCATGAAAAATTCAACCAATTGATTATAAAATCTATTAATTAAAATGCTAATATCATATTTACTAATAAATATTATCTATTTATTTTAACAATTAGAAACTAAACCATGTCAAGAAGTTATACACATATGCCATATAATATAACAATAAATTATATTATCAGTAGTATTATTATTATCATCATCATATTGTGGTATGAAATCTATTTATTTAAATTTATGTGTGTTTGCAAAAAATATATTTAATATTTTAAATCTATAAAACAAAGAAACTATTTAATTTTGTCTATCGAAAAAAATTACTATGTGATTTGTGTTCATACACAATAAGTGTATATAAATCTCCAATTGATTCAATTTAAAAACATAAAAAACATTCGAAATGAGTTTATGAATATATTTGAAAAATCACAAATATAATTTTATGTATGTAAACTATCATTTGATAAAGTTATAATTATTTCTTATCATATGCTAATACTATTACAACTAACATTTCAATTATTATCAAACTTTAAACTTAAAATGTGTAGATAGATTTCCGTACAACGTACGGGAGATATACCAGTATTAAACAAAGCATGAATAGAAATATCAATTAATTAAAATTTGATTTTTAAATTAAAATTCGAATCAAAATATTTTCAATCGAAAAATATTAAACTAGAGTGCTGGAACGGCGATAGATCCGATCTACAGTATTTTGTTTAGACTTTAGAGCAAAATTTCATTCCAAAAAATGCATTTTTCATTGTCGAAATTTTTAGTATTTTTTTAGAACGAATTTTTGAATAATTTTATTTTCAACCTTTATGTTATTGTTTTCGAAATTTATGCATTGGAGACACATGCTCTATGGCTCAATTCTGTCATGCCATTGGCCAATTCTATAGTGAGAATTAATATTTTTATAGTTTCATTATTTTATGCTGAATTAATTCTGCATCTTTCTCTACAAATATAAAAAAAGGCAAATTTGATACAAGTCATTTTGTTTATTTGCAGAGATTGCGATTTCAATATCTTTTAATAACAATAAAGTACTCCATTTTGCATTTTTCTTCTTTTTCTCACCTCTTTTTTATGTCGTTTTTTTTTCTCACTTATTTTTTTAGAACTATTTTTTCATCTCATATATAAGTAAAACCATCCAACATTAATTCATGCTCGACTCACACCGGCCTCAGAGGGTCATGTGCTAAAAATATTTATCATCAATGAAATCCTTAAATTAATTTTGTATGTAATTTATTTTAATAATGATACGCACACAAAAGGAAAAAAAATACGTAATAATAATTTGTTTGAAATCTATATATATATTATAATACACTTCAACAATAAGTTTTTCCCCCCATTTATAAGGATTGTTACTATATATAATTAACATATGTTTGCTCAAAGAAAGAATACAATAATCTAATATATCTATAATTAAATGTCTATATAATAAATAATTTATTCCGGATTAACATGCTAATTCGTCGATGTCACTATGATTATAATAATTTATTTTAAATGCATGTAAAAAATTGAATTATAGAAAATTTTGTGTGAGACCGTTTTATGAGTCAAAATGTTTAAAAGGGGTTAAGATTCAGATCCAAGCATAATTAAACACTGATAAAATATAAATGTGTTAATGAATATGAGTTTGGATTAGGATCTAGACGTGTCTTATATACGAATATTGACCCGTAAAGTAATATCACATAAATTTTTATCATTAAATTAAAGTAAAATATATTCAATTAATAACAAATACAAATTCTTTTATAGTATATTATTTAAAATAATAAATACAAAATGATCTTCGTGCATCGCACGAGGGTAAAAACTAGTATAAAATTCAAAAACAATCATAATATTATAAATTTAAAAAATAATAATTATTTGTGCATCGTACAGGAGAAATACTAGTATATTATTTGTGTAATATTTGATTTTACAGATTATATTGTTACGATTAATCAATAATTAATGTTCGATAAGGACTCTCTTCCAAAAAATAAAAATAAGGCAATACTATACTATCTATATTACACTATATAAAACACAATATTAGGGATAATTTAGGTAATTCACATTTAATTGTAATTTTTGGAAAAAAAATATTGAAACAATTCCGTTTCATTCAAGCGGCTTTTTTCAAATTGGATAAAATCTCTATTTAACAGAGTTGAATGCTGTCGTAGAATTAGAGAGTTTTTCAGTAAATTTGATTCAATTACGAGGTCGCCGTTGCTCCGGCGAAATTCAGTGTCATTGCCACTTCACTGTTCATTATTATTATTATTATTATTATTATTATTATTATTATTATTATTATTATTATTATTATTATTATTATTATTATTATTATTATTATTTACTATGCCTAATATTAATATAATTGAACAAAAGAAAAACATCATGAATATCGGATTCTATTGATTACTAATTAGAATAATCGTGCATTTAAATCATATGACCAATCATATCCAATTAATATAACGTAACGTGAAATATCAAATAATACATATTGGATTTTACTTCTTAATAAATATTCGATAAGGATTAAGGACTCTCTACCAAAAAAATAAAAAGAAGACAATACTATTTAATTAATAAAATCGCATACTTAATTAGGGTAATAATCCTTTTTAATTGGGTAACAACTTATGTTTGGTTTTTGAGAAAATAATTAGGGCAACAACTATTTAACTCGATATCTCTCGTTCTCACAAAAACATAAACTCTCTCTCTCTCCGCGCGCGCTGCATTCGTTCCTCTCTCTCTCTCTCTCTCATACAGGCCGATAACCCAGCATGGTGAACGCGATGTCGATGGAAGATATACAGGCCACCGCCTACCGTCTCAACGTCGACCTTGACCCCATCGATCTCCACTCTATTCCTCTGCCCGCCGGCGAAGACCTGGGCATCCTCAGGTTTATTATCGAAAACAATGCTCTATTATTTATTTATTTTTTCTCCTTTATTATCGATTGATGTTTCTTCTTCTGGTAAAATTACATTGCAGTGATGATGACGATTTTCAAAACGAATACGATTCGGAGTTCGAAGAGGGGTTCGGGAACATAATAGTGGTGGACAATTTGCCGGTGGTGGTAAAAGAGAAGTTCGAGAAATTGGAAGGAGTTGTTCGGAAAATCTACAGTCAAATTGGTATTATCAAAGAGGATGGTCTGTGGATTCCGGTCGATCCCGACACTCACAAAACCTTAGGATACTGCTTCATTGAGTTCAACACTTCTCAGGTTGCTTACTCTTTTTTGTCTTTTTTAAAATGCAATTTTGTTTGTTGATCTCAGTACTACTGTTCGATTTTTTGGTAGTGCCATGCATACTGTTTCTTACTATCACAACTTGTTTTTTCTATGCAAATTATATGATAAACTGGCTGCATAAAAACACACGAACACAAAATCAATATTAAAATAAACTAAATTTATTTTATTAATAAAAATTGGAATTAGTTATTATGTGGAGCAGAATTGCTGATTATAATAATAATCTATTTCATTTTGGAAGCTAATTAAACGCGTGTTTTTGGTTTATAGGAAGCTGAATTAGCCAAGGAGAAGACTCATGGGTACAAGCTAGATCGATCTC
Source organism: Perilla frutescens (assembly GCA_026008535.1). Classification (NCBI taxonomy): domain Eukaryota; kingdom Viridiplantae; phylum Streptophyta; class Magnoliopsida; order Lamiales; family Lamiaceae; genus Perilla; species Perilla frutescens. Next base: position 41,564,815 of record BRKX01000010.1, on the reverse strand, counting down.
ACAAGTTTTCTGTTTATATGTTTGATGATATTGATAAATATTTGAAGGCCCCAGAGGAGTGGGCACCTCCAGAAAGCAAGCCTTATACTCCAGGGGTTAGTCTCTCTCTCTCTCTCTAGTCTTCTCTCTCTCTCTCTCAGTAACTTGTCATTTTTTATACTGATTTCTCATTTCTTACAGGAGAATCTGCAAAAATGGCTTACTGATGAAAAAGCCAGAGATCAAATTGTGATTCGTGCTGGCTCTGATACGGAGGTCTTATGGAATGATGCAAGGCAATCAAAACCTGAACTTGTTTTCAAAAAGGATGTGAGTCATGAACTTCAATTTTCTAATCCCTGTTCTTGTTCTTGACTTTGTACTGCATTCATGATTCCTTATGCTTGCTTTGCATCCTGATTTTTAGTTGCTTTACATTAATTTAAATGTCCTGTTGGTGCAGTGTTGGACAGATAGTTTTGTGCAGTGGTCGCCATTGGGGACTTACTTGGCCACCCTACACTCGAAGGGTGCTGTAGTTTGGGGTGGTGGTGCTACCACTTTTGACAAATTGATGAAATTTTCTCATGAAGAGGTAGTTTTGGCATCTGTTATGTGCATTACCACATTTATCTCTATAATAGGTTTCAGCTGCTTTGATGGTGTAACTTACAGGTCAAACTGATAGACTTTTCACCTGGTGAGAAGTTTTTGGTGACTTACAGCAATCCCAATCCCAGAGATACGCATGTAAAGTATTTTTTTTATGGTATATTAGTTCTGTGAATTACCACTTTGAAGGTCCAGTTGAAATGAACTTGGTGGCAAATAATTTTTGACAGAATATTAAGATCTTTGATGTAAGGACTGGAAAAGTGATGAGAGAATTTGAAGGTAGTGCAGATGAGTGCACTATTAGAGGTGCCAGTGGTGTGTCTTGGCCTGTTTTCAGGTGATTTCTCATATGTATTTGTAATCTTCTTCCCATAGCTTAATCACCTGTTTCTCAACATTTTATCAGTCACACAAATGCAAAGAGCAAATGGTTTCTCTTTATGTGTTATTTCTAGGTGGGGTGGTGGTCGAGAAGACAATTACTTCGCCAGAATAGGAAAAAATGGTGTCTCTGTTTATGAAACTGAAACCTTTAGCCTTGTTGACAAGAAATCCATGAAGGTAGAAAATGTTGTTGACTTCAGTTGGTCACCTACTGATTCCATTCTTGCGCTATATGTTCCTGAACTGGGAGGAGGAAATCAACCTGCAAAGGTGAGCATGCAAGACCAATTTCTAATGTTCATGTCGAGAAGACACGTATACTTTGTCCTGTGAGATATCTCAATTATTAATTTGCTTTTGTTTAGGTGAGTCTTGTGCATATCCCGAGCAAACAAGAGTTGAGGCAAAAGAATCTCTTCAGTGTCAGTGATTGTAAAATGTACTGGCAGAGTAATGGGGATTACCTTGCTGTTAAAGTTGATCGTTACACAAAAACAAAGAAAAGCACGTACACGGGCTTCGAGCTTTTCAGGATCAAAGAAAGGGACACACCTACTGAGGTTGTCGAGCTTGAGAATAAGAACGATACAATTATTGCCTTTGCTTGGGAGCCAAAGGGACAGAGGTTTGCCGTTATTCATGGGGACATTAATAATCCAAGGCCTGATGTGAGTTTCTACTCAATGCGCAGTGGTCGGGTTTCAAAGCTCACTACTCTTAAGGGCAGGCAGGCAAACGCTCTTTACTGGTCTCCAAATGGCCATTTTATTGTTCTGGCTGGGTTGAAAAGTTTGAATGGGCAGTTGGAGTTTTATAATGTCGATGAGCTTGAGACAATGGCTCTAGCTGAGCATTTCATGGCAACAGATGTTGAGTGGGATCCCACTGGAAGGTAATATCTTATGCTTAGCCATTATATACATATTGAGGTTTTCTTCTCTTCTTTGGTTCATATATATATGTGTGTGTGTGTGTGTGTTTATATGTAGGTATGTTGTGACAGCAGTGACATATGTACATGAGATGGAAAATGGGTTCAATGTGTGGTCATTCAATGGCAAACTGCTCTACCGACACCTCAAGGATCATTTCTTTCAAGTAAGTAATGAATCATGAGTGTTGGGTATGGATGAAAGTGAGATATTGTGATTGATTTCTTGAATTGCAGTTTATGTGGCGGCCAAGGCCTGCGTGTTTGTTGACAGCTGACAAGGAAGAAGAGATTGCTAAGAATTTGAACAAGTATAGCAAGAAATACGAAGCTGAGGATGAAGATGTTAGCACGTTGCTAAGTAAGCAGGTCCGTGAGAAGAGAAAGATGTTGAAGGAAGAGTGGGAGAGGTGGGTTGCTCAATGGAAGCAATTGCACGAGGCAGAGAAGTTGCAGAGGCAGAAGCTGCAGGATGGAGAAGACAGCGATGAAGAAGAAGATGATGAGTACGAGGCGAAACAAGTTGAAATAGACGAGTTATTGGATGTTTCTCAACAAGTTATTTCTTGAGACTGCTCAGTAGCGTAGATTTTATACTGCTTGTTATTCAACAAAGACAATCAGTTCATTTTAATTTGAATTTAATGGCTTTGTTTTTATCGTTTTTACATGCCTAATTGAAACATGGATCTAGGTAAACAAATAGGCTTTGAATCTTTTTGTATGTGTGCGTGTATGGTTGATGACAATTGTTTAATTTATCATTTATGTCCATATTAATCTAGTATGCATTCAAAACTTTCATTATATTAATCTTTAATAATATTTGAAAGAAATGAAACTTTTATCTAATTAAGTTGGAACTAGATTGCACTATTTGATATATTTACAGATAAATTGACTGTAAATTTTTAAAAAATAGTATTAAACCCACTTGTTTTGGAGCAGTTAAGATCTCAAGTTCTGTATTTTTCAAAATTAATTTCTCGTGTCTTCTTTTTGGACCTAACATTTTCCTGTTGTCGCCAACTGCTTTTCATTTAAACACATCTTTAGGTAGCAAATTGCAATATCAATAGCCAAAGTAAATATATAGGCAGTCACTACTACTTATTTCTTCATTTATTCTGATAATTTAGTGTGTGTGAGGCTTTCTTGCTGCAATTTAATACATATATTTCTATGAGAAGGAGAGGCTACTAGCTAGGTGACAAATTTGAACATTTGAAGGCATGAGTTGATATATTTGATATTTTTTGGGGATGACGATATTACCCCGCAACTGCTATTTGAACTCCATCTAGAGTGCGTAGTGCACTCTAGATAAAAGTTTGCAAACCACGCATGAGAACTTCATACATATTTTAAGCATGCATGCAGCATGTTTTTGACATTTTTCTTTTCTTCTAATTTATCATATTTTGACAACGTAGAGCTAGTCGAGATTCGATTTTGAATTGTGCCAAGTTGTATTCGACAATAGATTTCAAATTTTGTATATGTAACCTCAAATCTTGGTAGTCATATTATGGTTGATGCAGCAGTACGTCCACACTTCTAGCATCACCAAATCTCTCATTAAATCTTCGTCATATTTTACACCATCTTTCAATTATATATATATATTCATTTTTCAGTTCATCATCATGATAATGAGGTATGAAAATCAATGGCATGTGGCTTTTTATTTTATTTTATTTTATTTTGTATCAGAGCAATATCCTTCAATTTCCAGATTTGTCTGAGTCCTAATTAATTATTGGAGGTGTAATCCCTCGAGGAATTAAATCATAAATTTTTCATTAAGGGGTCCAAATTGTTTTACACCAATAACTCTAAAGTACTATTTATTTTTTCATGAAAAATTACATGTTAAAAAAAATTATATACCTTCTACACAGTGGCGGATCCAGAAACTTTTATTAGAGGGAGTGGAATGGTAACACTTTGAGCTTCCCGTTTGCTCGCGCGGCTAAGAAAGAATAGTGAAGAATCTTAAAATAATTGTTAATATTTATATATTTATTTCCTTTTATATAATCGTGTTAATGAAATTACGACATTTCTAATTTTTCTTATTTTTTTTAGTGAAATAATGTCATTTTGAGATCCGAGTCCTCCCTAATGTCGAACCTCAAGTGTTTAAGGTTTCCTTTAATTTTTTATTCCATTTAATTTACTTCTCCAGTTAGACCATCTGTCAAACTAATTAAGTTCACTAGATATTATGCACGTGATGAATCTTGAGGGGAACTAAAAAAAGAATTGAAGAATTTGAAATCAATTGATCCTTTTCATTTAATTTGCACATCTTATTATTCAGTTATAACTTATAAGACGTTTATTCAAATATTTTATTTGCCTGTAAAACTAACTTACTGCAGGTATTAATTTGGCATTGTGAATCCTTACTCTTTACTTACTTTCCATTCCATTTTTCACAAAGATAAAAGAAGGTATTTTGTAATTCCAAATCGGCTGATCCCAATTCATTTGCTGGGAAGATGCAATGGGAGTCTTAAAAGACAACGTGAATTATTAAATTTAATTATATGGAAATTAATTCAGAAGTCATCTTCAATCTCATATAATCCTTCTGATTATTTGGACTGATATGTGTATATATATATATGTGTGTGTGTGTTAATTAACTATTCTTCATTGATTAATATGGTTAACGTCGTGTTTGTAGGCACCGGTCTTGTACGAGGAATTAATCATGGAGCATTGTACGGTATCAACAAATTGTTGTTGAATTTATGGATTTTTCTTTGTAAATAATTCAACAAAATAACGAGTAAGTTATAAGTTGAAGCGGGAGTTAGACCCTCTTTTCACAAAATGAAATTGCCCTGCAATATTTAATGCAAAACAAACTCTGACAATCCTCTCTAATATACAACGACTTTTCAACGGCGTTTTGTTGCACTTATAAAAATGACGTTACGACGAACAAAATAATAATCGAGACTTTCAATTGATTATTAGGTAAGAAAAGAAGTATAGAAAACTTTGGATTTTCGGATGAATGAAATGAAATTAAGGGGGTTCTATTTATAATATTTGAAAAGTCATGGTGTCTCTTTACGAAATGGTGGCATCGTTTCGATCCAGTTCAATCTAGGCCATTGAATCATTTTGGTTGATCAATCCATACAATCCAATGGTTCTAAATCGAATGGATGCAATGGTTCGAACCACAATTGGTAGTTGAGGCTCCTTAGGTGAATGGAAGCGATGAATCAAGTCATTGTTTCACTTTTGAACTATTTCAGCTGAACGAACGAAAACATTGGAGGCAATGGTTCGCAATTTAACCACCTCAGCTAAATGAACTCCTTGGTTGGAGCCATTGGTTCACATTTGAACCACATCCAAGCCTTAGACCGAAACGGTGCAATGTTCCAAGGCAATGCTTCGAGAATAAACCCAAACCAACGCACTAGTTCAGTTGTCCGCACCACTTCAATCATACATGTTACTCTTCCATATTTTAAGTTGTCAACTTTAATAATTAAAATATCTTTCTCCTAAAATTGAATTTGAAATTATAAATATACAAAATTCATCTACACAAAATGTAGATTGAGAATTGACAGCTAGTTTTCTATTTTTACAAATGAAAATATAATTTATAAATTAATTAAAATAATCAATTAAATTAATTATAATAATCAATTTCCAACACAAATAAAATAAAGGAGGCTTAGGCCTTTAAGGTAATTAGGAAGACTATGATTCTTCTAGTATTAATTACTACCTATCATGTTCTTCCCTTCTACATTTTCATATTTTTTAGCTACCACATACGGTTTTCTTTGAACAAACATGGGAGTTTGATTGCATTCAATAATCATTAGCTTCCCACTACCTAGGAGACTCAGAATCTCTCTCTCTCTCTCTCTCTCTCTATATATATATATATATATATATATATATATATATTTACAATTAATCTTAATTATATACAATTCACCGTCTAACATTTCAATAGCTCTCACTATTGGGCTGATTTGGATTCTTATAATATTAATTTGGATTATTTTCTGCCATAGTCCATTTTGATGTACACCAAACTGGAATAGGGTCCCATCCGCACAAGAGTGGGCTCATGATGAGTTATCTCTTTTTTTTTTAGCTCAATATCACAATTGATTGCCATTTGAGTTGTATCTCCTATTGTCTCTTAATTGCATATGGTAAAACACTATCTAACTTGTGCAAATAAAATGAATAAAAAAAAAGAAGAAGAAGAAGAATAATTAAACATACTACATATGAAAATATAAGGGGAGAGGAGGTGGAGTGTGTAGATGCTCCACTTGAAATACTTTCTCAATGCACCACTTAAAATAGCTTAAGAGATCGGATGGGCCGAATAGTTTAAGTATTTAATCGGGACCAAGTACATATTTTAGGTGTGTTTTTGTACCTTTATCATATTTGGAAATGTAGTTGCTCATGTTCATGTAAATGAATTTCAAAAAAGGAGTTTGTCACATGTCCACAAGTTGATGATTTTCAAGTCGGAGCATAAGATAAATAATCCAGATGAAATTGATAAGTTTGTTAGTGTTGAACTCCATGATCACGGAAAAAATCATGAACTATATGAATTAGTGAAGAAACACATTACATGGTCCTTGTGGAGAGAATAATCCAACAAACTCTTGCATGGTAAAAGGAAAATGCAAATGTCATTATCCACGACCATTCTGCGAAAGCACAGTACAAGGAAATTATGAGATCCAATTTACAGTAGAAGCAAAGATGGATTAGTGATTTATATATGCAAATGTTAAAATTCTAAGTCCAATTGCTATTATTATAATTGTTCTTAATCAAGTGGATTATTTTAACTTGGATTTTCAAAATGGAATATTGATCCATTGGTTTCAACTGATTTTTTCATCAGTTTTTACTATTGTAGTTCGAAATTGCTTAAGTAAATAAAATTAATTAATAAAAGAATCGAAAAAACTTTTATTATATGACTTAAGTTATATAGATGTTATTTCTCAGAAACAACAAAAAATGTTATTTAGATGTTAGTTAACTCAAAATAACTCACTTAGAATTGAATGTGTTGTTGGTAGGAATATTGGTAATAGTTTTAATTTATATTTTAGATTTTAATTATGCATTACTTCAATGGTTGGTTAGTTTCATAATACTCTATATAATAATAATAATAATAATAATAATAATAATAATAATAATAATAAACACCTAAAATTGATTTAAACTAAATTAAGAATACATAAAAACATATAACAATCTAGAGCATGCATGATGACATATTTTCATTTTGGTTAATATCATTTTATATCCTATCCTTTCGATTTTTCTTTCATCTTCTAATTAATAATTGCACTTTTGATTATTATATTAATTATTCTTTTAATATTATATTTCATATTATTTTACGAGATATATTTAAGCTGTTAAATTAGCCTGACACGATGGGACGGCACGACCTACCCAACTAATGGGATGGGTTGGGCTAGAAAATTGAAGGCAAAAAAAAAATCAGGTCTATATGGCTCGATCCTGTGGGATGATCGTGCCTGGGAAATTAAGCCTGAATTTTTGGGCCTAATCAATTGGTCTGATTTTTTTTGTTTAGTTTTTTTTCCTTGTAGTATAAAGTGAATTTCTTAATTTTTTATTCAATAAAATTGTAATTTATAATTAGTATATTTCCTGCGCGATGCACGAATATCAATTTTATAAATTTTAATTTTAAAATTTATGTGTGTATATATATAATGACTAAATGCATCACTAATTAAATGACAACGCATCATTGTGTGTTCAAATAGGTATACAATTATAGATAAAAATTTATATTTATATATTATTTGATGTCAATTGTCATAAAAGATAATATTTTATTGTTCAAAAAACAAATGAACCAAAAATATAATTAACATCATATTATTCTAACATAAAATTAAAAATGAACTATAGTACTGATTAAGTTTTGAAAATGTATATTATCGAATCGGGATAGAATGGAAAACTAAATTTCACTATATTCTCACTATTCATTGTTAAATATGAATTGAATGTAGTAATTTCTAGTATATTATAGTATAATATGACTTGCCCAAAATATTAAAATTTATCATTTAAGACAAATTATAAATTAACATTAAAAACTAATTATCGAATATAAAAACAATGAAAATATTCTGTAATATTTGCAGTATTATACATAACTTTTCATCTACTTTATTTAGGTATATTATTGGTAGTGGATATTAAATAAAAGTAAAATTAAATATGTAATCATGAGAATGTGTGCATTTCTAATTTTTTTTTCCTTCCTATTTTAATGTTATAGAATATGTGCACATTTAATTTTAAATTATTACAATTAATTTTCAGCTTCGATTCAGTTTTGTTTTCTTTTCTAATGAGCCGACATATTGTTAGAATTTTAAATTCTTACAATTTTCAATTTCAATTGGCATTAAATACACACATCATTATGTATGTATATAAGTTTTTTTTTTCCTTTTTAATGAGTTGACACGGTTATAATTTTTTTTTACTCACATATCCGACCTGTGGTATTGAGGAGATTCGAACCTGTGACCTTTGATCTCCAAGCAACCCCACTTCACCACTAGGCCATCCCCACCAGGACATTGACACGGTTATAATTTAACATTACAACATTTAGTGTCATTGTCGTTGTCTATTACAGACTATTAGTCAAAACTATAGTCTATTATACAAAAAAATATTGACTAAAATATTATTATTAAATTGTGAGATGGAAGTTGTTGTCTAAAATATAATTATTATTTTTTTATTGCCTCAATATATGTATCGATAATAACTAAATAATATTTTTTAACATTATAATAACAACGTCATAATTTGAACTAAATAGCAATTCAAAGAAAAAGGAAAAATCGAATAGCTTCATATTAATTTATCTTCAGAGCCTAGCAAAAAAACACTTTGCCAAATAGTAACAAATTTTTGGATCGTTTACGGTCATCAATGAATTCGATTATACAATCACTCTTGAAAAAAAAACACTTTTCTAACATCCCATAGTTTGTTCTACCTCATTCAAAATTTTTCATCAAGGTAAAAAATGGAGCCATTGTTGACTTCTTGAAAAGGAATAGCGACAGCTGAGGGAAAAATGGACGAAAGGTAGCGTAGGTTGATGATATGTATATCTATACTTAGTGTAAATTTCATATAATAATATTCTATAGAAGAATGACCTCCTTATAGTAAGAAATTATGGTTCCAACTTGGGACCAATTATAAATAAGAATAAACTCTACATTGTAATATTCCACATATTTTTTAGGACCGCCTTTAATAAAATTTACATCCATATAGTAATAAAATGATATTAAATTTCTAATACATTTATATATCTATATAAAATATCCAAAATTATTAACCATGTTATGTTAAATTTGAGATGATATGAATTATTTATCTAAAGTTGTTTGTGATAATGACTTAATTTTTTTGGGTTATTACTTAATCTTCTAACTTATGCGTTCGCAGTACACGAAGGAATCCTATAAATCTAATTTATACACAATGTACATGCATGATGTATGCACATTATTTAAAAAAAATTCATGATTTTTATATATCTTTTAAATTCATGTTGTTAAGATATGAAGAGACACATTTCCAAGTGTAGTATAACATACATACATATTTTTTATATGTAAATCTCTATTTAATAATAATCTCTGTATAGTAATATTTTTCTCCGGTCCCAATGATATTATTGCATGGATTGATAAATGATGAAATGAGATATGATAGAATCAAATTGGAAAATGATCACAAAGTGTTCGTTAGCAAACTTACAGATGAGCAACACAATGTGTATCAAATTGTTTTGGATGCTATATCATTAGAATCAGGGGGCATGTTTTTTCTGTATGGATATGGAGGTACTGGAAACACATTTATATGGAAGACATTATCAGCAGCATTGAGATCAAAAGGAGAAATTGTGTTAAATGTTGCATCAAGTGGTATTGCTTCTATGTTATTAAATGGACATCGCATTCACGATTTAAAATACTATTAAATCCAAATGAGGATTCTACCTGTAACATTAGCCAAGGAAGTCTGCTAGCAAAATTGATTGTTAGATGCAATCTTATAATTTGGGATGAGGCACCAATGATGCATAAGTATTGCTTTGAAGCTTTGGATCGAACACTTCGAGATATAATGCGTGCTTCTGATTCATCAAGTGCACGTAGAATTTTTGGAGGAAAAACAATCATTTTTGGAGGAGATTTTCGACAGATCTTACCAGTTATCCCAAAAGGAAGCACGCAGGATATTGTTCATGCCACAATAAATTCTTCTTATCTGTAGAAAGATTACAGGGTACTGAGATTAACAAAAAATTTAAGACTGTCAAATTTGGGTCCTAATGATGCAGCTGATGAGGTTGAACAATTTGCAAATTGGATTGCGGGTATTAGAGACAGTACAATCGGTGACCCAAATGATGGACATGTGAATATTGACATCCCGGATGACATTGTATTGAAATGGTCAGAAGATCAAATTTCAGCAATTGTTTATAGTACTTTTCCATCATATGGTACTAACATTGCAGATACAACTTATCTACAAGAACGAGCAATTCTTGCTCTAACTTTAAATGCGGTTGAATCTGTAAATCAATACATGTTTTCTTTGAACAAAGGTGAGGGCAGGTTCTATTTAAGTTCTGACTAGACATGCAACTTAGATAACAATACGAGTTTGTTGCAAGAAGTTCATACTCCAGAATTCTTAAATAGTATCAAATGCTCAGGGATTCTGAATCATGAATTATTTTTTAAAATCAGTACTCCTGTTATATTGTTGAGAAACATAGATCATGCAAAAATGGTTTATGTAATGGGATTCGATTGATGATCACAAGGCTTGGCAAATATATTGTTGAAGCAAGATTTCTCACTAGGCAAAATGCACATCAAATGGTACTAATTCCAAGAATGTCTCTTATGCCTGCTGATCCAAGATTGTCATTTAAGTTTCAGAGAAGACAATTTCTTCTCATACCCTCATATGCAATGACAATAAATAAGAGCCAAGGGCAATCACTCTCTCACACTGGTTTATTGTTGCAGAAACCAGTTTTCACTCATGACCAATAGTACGTTGCTGTTTCAAGGATTACAAGTCGTGGTGGATTGAAGATTTTACTTGATGATAATGATACGAATACCACTACAAATGTTGTGTATAGAGAAATTTTTCTCCATACATTAATTTTTTTTAAAATATTTATCTTAGATTTTGCATACTTTATACTTATAAAGTGTATATAATTTAATAATGAATTAATATAAGTTTAAAATGTTAACAACTATATAACTACTTATCATATATATATGTCATATAAAAATTGTGTTAATAATTATGTGGATAAAATTAATAATTATGATAGTATTTTATAATTTTTATAACAATTTCAATACTAATCTATCTTAAATTACATAAAAATAGAATATAATATTAATTTTAACTACTTTTATTTTTGTGCAATGCACCCGTGAAATAACAGTTCGCTGCCACCGTGCAACGCATGGCTCAGATAGCGGTTTACTTCCACTGTGCAACGCACGGGTACGATACTAGTATAAATAAAAAGAAAAATTTAAAAATGATGTTTAGAAATGTTATCAAATGGATTCGACCACGCGACCTAATAGTAATTTAGAGAAAGCAACAACCACCCAACAACTAAACCTTTTGATTTAGCATCGGCAATAGAGTTGTCAAACGGACCGAGCTGACCCAGCTCAGTCCGTCCCAAGCCCGCTATGGGTCGATCCAGCCCACTCCATTAAAATCACGGGCTAAGTGGGTTGGACTTGCTCTGGCGAAATGAGCTCACATGGGCCTTTTTTTGAAACTCAGTCTAGGCTCACCGAAAGCCTGGCTCAGGCCCAAGCCAAACTCACTTTAGGCCCATCTTAATTTAATTTATTAATTTATTTCACCATATGTAAAAAATGTTTCAACGTACTATAATTTCAAAATTTAATACCATAAGATCATATTACTAATTGTATCTTGTTATATAAATGATCAATAAATTCACTAAGTATAATTGTATAAATTAATGTCATCATTTAAAATTTTAAAGCCCACCCCAGGCCCGACCCAGCCCGGCTCAGACCCACATTAGGCCCAGTGCATGGGTTGGGCTGGGCTCATATATATTTAAGAAAATCCAGCCCATCCTATTCCACTAGTGGGCCAAGGCCGATTTGATCATTTTATCTCAAAGTCCACCCGAGCCTGAGCTGGGCGGGCTAGCCCGGCCCAATTGACACTTCTATTCAACAAACTATTTACTTAACTCAACTTTTGACTCAAGTTTTTTAATTATAATTTTACCCCTATGATTTTACCTTAATATATGTATAAATAGATAGATAGATTCTCTCTCTCTCTCTCTCTCTCTATATATATATATATATATATATATATATATAGTTTAAATAAATTAATTGAAAAGGACTAGCTCTAGTGTTTCTTTCTCAACGTTAAAAAAAAGGGAGAGATTTTTAAAATCCTGTCCAATTATTATAAATTAACCAATCTGTCATTCATTTAATTAGATTTGAATTTCGAAATTTTCTTCTCTCTTTGATGAAACATCTTTCATTTTAATTTGTTGTACCTAGAAAAAGGATAGTGTGAGATACTACCTCCGTCCCAATAGCAAGGTCCCCCTTTTATTAAAATAGAGAGAGTAAATAATAAAAAAGGGACCTTACTATTGGAACGGAGGGAGTATTAAATATATTGCTTTTGATATTTTTAAATCAAATTCTATGTATAACAAATTAAAACGGATAATGGGAAATATTATATGAAATTTATGATGTATCTGTATAATATGCATATAATTAATGTTATAGTGTTAAAATATCTCTCTTATAATTTTGGGAAAAATGAAAGAATTTAAGAGATAGAAATAATTATCAAAATAACAAGAATTCATTTCATTTTCTTAAAAAAAAATCAAATTGGGCTCGGTTCTGGCCCTACGGCCCATGGGCTGGGTCGGGCCTGAAAAATTTTGGATCGGATCGGGCCGATGTGTTTTCTAGTCGGTGGCTCAATAGGCTCGGGCCGGGCTGACGTTTTCACAGTTCTAGATATATAGTGATTCTGCAAAAGTGCAAAAAATTCATGTCCAAAGAATGCACATGCAAATAAAATTACAAACTAAACTAAAGTAATTTTAAAAATACACATGCAAATAAAATTACAAAGATACATGTCTGAACTATTATTTTATACATCAAATACAAATATAGAATCACTCTAAATGTTGTGCAAGGAAATTACAATGCACGCGTTATAATATTAGAAGATGGTACAACAATATATGTAGGATGCTCCATACATGAGTATCTCAATCAATCAATGAAGTAATTATTATTATAAAAATTTATTTCTAATCCAATTACTATACTGAGAATCATAATGTAATTACTACAAATTGAAATTACAACTTTATTTCCATAGGTGGGAAATGATTCTCCATACTATGAGGCCTAAGCTTACAAGTATCAACCAACATATGCTTTATGCCTAAATTCAAGGATGTAAACATCAATGAAAAAATATTAAGCTTCTCCACTAATCAAGATCAAACAACAACAACAACAATAACAACAACAACAACAACAACAACAATAATAATAATAATAATAATAATAATAATAATATAGACTCTCAAATGAATTGTATAAAAGAAGAAAAAGAAAGTCGTGTTTTCAGCTCGTCGGATACCCCGACTGGTGGGACGAGACAAAGAGAACCAAACAACCGAATCAAGGTCGGAATCGAGGAGGTGTTGCCACCGCTACAGTCACCACCGACCGGGCCGCCGATGCCGGAACGGGCAATGCCGGGGCGGTGACCGGCAGCCTGCAGTCTGATATTGCAGAGGCAAATGTCACAGCCGGAACGAACACAAGAGGGGCGGCTAGGGTTCGAGATAGTGAAGGTAGAAATAAAAGTGCCATTTTGCAGTTTAGTCCCTCAACATTAGATGTTGTTAAAACAGACCCCATGGCCAAGGCTAAAGTTCAAAAATTGCAGAATGGCCCCATCTCTTGTACTAACCCATTTTAGGTCCTCGAAGATTACCCGGAAGCATGTACAGTTCCTGACATGGGTACAACAAAAAATAAACAGTGGATTTTCGACTGTGGTGCCACCGACACCATGACATTTGACCACTCAGATATTATTGCCACAACAAAACCAAGAAAGTCTTACGTACAGACTGCAAATGGAGGACTTGCACCGGTCCAAGGAGCCGGCACCATTAACTTGTCTCCCACTCTTAAACTGTCCAATTGCTTACTTGTTCCCACTCTATCTCACAAACTTTTGTCTATCAGTCATGTCACGAGAGAACTGAATTGCACTCTACTTATGCAACCTCGTTTTTGTTTGTTACAGGATATTCAGACGGGGGAGATTATTGGACGTGGCACTGAGAGATAAGGACTTTACTATGTGGACGAGATAGCTCCAAAAGGTGTTGCGATGCTGACTCACGGGCCTGGTAACCGGGAGGCTTGGCTTTGGCATCGTCGGTTAGGGTACCCTTCTACTAGTTATCTAAAATTATTGTTTCCCGATCTTGTTATTTCTAGAGACATGCATTGTGACTCTTGTGTTTTGGCCAAAAGTCATAGACAGTCATTTAAATTCAATAATACTCGAGTTAATTTAATTTTTTCCCTTGTTCATTCTGATATTTGGGGTCCTGCACCAATTATAGGGGGTCCCGGGTATCAATATTTTTTATTGTTTATAGATGACTGTTCTAGAATGACTTGGATTTATTTTTTAAAAAATAAGTCCGAAGTTTTTTCTAAATTCACCCATTTTTATGCTCTAGTCAAAAACCAATTTCAGAAAACTATCCAAGTTCTTCGTTCGGATAATGGGGGAGAATATGTTAATTCTAGGATGACTCAATTTTTCACTTCTAATGGCATCATCCATCAAACCACCTGTCCTCACACTCCAGAACAAAATGGTGTCGCTAAACGAAAAAACAGAATCCTCCTAGAAATAGCCCGGGCCATGTTGCTCGACTCTGGCACACCAAATTACTTCTGGCCGGAAGTTCTAGCCACATCGGTCTATCTCTTAAATCGGCTTCCTACCAAGGCGTTACAACTCCAAACTCCTCTTCAGGCCTTATCCAAACAAGCTGAGATTCCTACTCCTCTTACCCTTAAGCCTAGGGTGTTCGGGTGCTCTGTCTTTGTTCATCTCCCCAATCATACTCGTGATAAACTTTCTCCCTGTGCCCTCAAATGTGTCTTTATTGGCTACGGTATCAATCAAAAGGGATACAGGTGCTACGATCCTAAGTCCCGTCGTATGTTCACCACTATGAACTGTGATTTCTTGGAGAACGAGTATTTCTTTCACCACCTTCGGAGTCAGGGGGAGAGTCTAGAACCTAGTGACTCCTTAAGTTGGCTATCAATTCCTCTACCAAGTTTCTCGGCTCCAATTTTGGACACTGGCCCAACAGAGGAAGTTAACAGCACCGCGGAGACATCTCCAAACATAGTACAGTCTACAGTCCTGAGTGATCATGTTTCTGATACATCTTCACCGCTTCGAATATCTGAGGTACAAACTTCTACTGATAATAGTAACAATTCCAGTTCTCTTTTTGATACTGCTACTGATGATTTGGAAAGTGAAATGAGTAATGAAGATACAGGTAATGAAGTTGTTCCTGATGAAAGTACAGAAACAAGAGTGGAAGTTGACCGGTATGTTTTGCCCCCAAGGAAGAACAGAGGAGTTCCACCCAAAATATATTCTCCTGAACACACTAAACGACGAACCCTCTATTTTGTTGAAGATTGTGCTGCAAGTAATCTGACTGCATCAGCTCGAGTATTCGAGGCAGCCATATTGAGAGAAGAAAATATTTCATCATCCGTTGAAGAAGCAATAGAACATGAATGTTGGAGAGAAGCAATGAAAAAGGAAATTGATGCATTGGCGAGAAACCACACTTGGGAGAAATGCCGACTGCCAGAAGGGAAGAAACCTGTTGGATGTCGATGGGTTTTTACCATCAAACGAAAACCTGATGGCTCCATTGAGAGATATAAGGCAAGACTAGTGGCGAAAGGCTACACTCAAACATACGGCATTGACTATTCAAACTTTTTTCTCCAGCTGCTAAAATAAACACTATACGGGTGCTTCTTTCGATTGCAACTAACCGGGACTGGCCTCTTCATCAGTTTGATGTTATCAATGCGTTCCTTCACGGAGAATTGAAAAAAGAAGTGTATATGGAGGCACCTCCGGGTTTCTTAGAGGAATATGCAAACGGAGAAGGATGCAGACTGAAGAAAACCTTGTATGGTTTGAAGCAGTCACCAAGAGCCTGGTTTGGGCGGTTCACAGATGCCATGGTGAAATACGGGTATAAACAGAGCAACTCCGATCATACCCTATTTCTGAAGCATCAAAATAATAGGGTAGCATATTTGATCATCTATGTAGATGACATATTCATTACAAGAGATGACACTGAGGAAATTTCAAAGTTGAGACACAATTTGTTTCGAGAATTTGAAATGAAAGATTTAGGGACACTAAAGTATTTTCTTGGTGTCGGAGTTCTGAGATCAAAAAAAGGCATATTCCTACGACAGAAAAAGTACATCCTGGACCTGTTGGCTGAGACCAGTTTGCTGGATTGTAAACCAGCTGAGATGCTAATCATGGTTAATCATAGGCTGCAGATTATCGAAGATGCTCCTCTTACAGATCGAGAAAAATATCAGCTCCTAGTCGGGAAGCTGATCTACCTGTCTCATACTTGACCTGATATTTCCTATGCAGTAGGAGTTGTGAGCCAGTTTATGCACAAACCACATGTGGAACATATGGATGCTGCTTTACGAATTGTTCGTTACCTCAAAGGTACATCTGGCTATGGCATAGTGCTTAAGAAAAATGGACATCTGGATATTCATGGATACACAGATGTAGACTGGGCTGGAAATCTGATGGATAGAAGATCGACATGAGGATATTTTACATTCGTCGGGGGAAATCTGGTCACATGGAGAAGCAAAAAGAAAAAGGTCGTGGCTTTATCAAGTGCCGAGGCAGAATTCAGAGGAATCAAAAGTGGACTCACAGAAATCTTGTGGCTGAGAAGATTGTTAACAGAGATTGGTTTTCAACCGTCTAAACGGAGTCAGTTGTTTTGTGACAATAAGACAGCAATCAGTATCTCAGAAAATCCGGTTCAACATGATAGAACCAAACACGTTGAAATAGATCGACACTTCATCAAAGAAAAGATTGAAAGTGGATTAGTTGAGCTTCCTTTTATTCGTTCAGAGGACTAGTTGGCGGATATCTTAACTAAGGCGGTCAATTTGCAAAACTTTGCCGCGGTTCTGTGCAAGTTAAGTGTTGGCGATGTCACCACTCAACTTGAGGGGGAGTGTTGGAAGGAAAGAACTAAAAAGAATAATAGCTCAAAATAGGTCCAACAAAATAGGGATATACTTTGATTTATTTCCTTTCATTGTACAAAACAACTCCTTTAAAAGAGCATTGTAATCGATACAATCAACCATTAAGTGAAATATAAGAACAATTTTTCTATTGCCTTTCTAATCTTTATCTTCCAATGGAGCCTGAACCATTTAACAATCACATGCTGATAACTCAGGGGATCGGAGCCTCATCAAAATCCATATGGAAAACCTAGAGTAGGAAAAACCATATGGGAAAAAGAGTACTCCTCTAAACAAATCGAAAAAAACTAGGACCATGAACATTCTGTAAAACATCATCCACAATACTAGGAATGACAGAGGTTCAAAAACCAGTAGACACAATAGAAGAAGCTAAAATATCAACTATCCTATTTCCTTCTCTATATACATGAGAAACACAAAAATATATATGGCTAATAAAATCAAGCATAGCACGCCATCATGCATTGATCATCTATGGAACCTGTAGACTTCGAGCCGAAAGAAAAGAAACCACATAAACTGAATCTGCCTCCAGCCAAATAAAGTCCAGAGACAGTCTTCGAGCCCATTCCAAAGCTTCCAACACCGTCAAAGCCTCGGCCAAAAATGTAAATCCAATCCCTTTCTCAGTATGAAAACATCCCAAGACAGATCCATCCGATCTACGAAAAACTCCACCAGTAGAAATCTTACCAGGCATATCTTACGAAGACCCATCCGTATTAATCTTAACCCACCCGAGCGGTGGCGACTGCCAAATAACCGAAATAACTTTCTTCAAAGGAGCAGGCCGTGGCTTCACTTTAAGAGCTTTCAAAGTAACTAAGTCATTAATATAACTCCTCATGTACCCCTCCCTTTTTACCATGCATAAATTCCAACTCCCTTAACACCACACGAACTGTATTAATCAAAGTAAAAGGAGTAGACACTGTGTTCTCATAAACAACCTCATTTTGAAAGGTCTAAAGCCCCAAAATAACCGTAATCACTGCAGCCTTCCAAAGCACCAAGACTTGAGAACTAAAAGAAAAATTCATGATCTTGATGAAAGCCTCATGAAAAGATGCAGCAACAAAACTATCAACATGAAACATTTGGAACACCTAACCCCACACCACCGATGCCAAAGAGCAGCCCTAAAAAAGATGATCGGAAGTTTCCCGGTGCCCTCGACACATAAAGCATATAGTAGGGCCAATGAATCCATGCAGCGTGTCCATAGTTGGAATTCGAGAAAGAAGTAATCTCCATAAAACTAACGAACGATGAACGGGAATTAACGAGCTCCAAATCCAAGAACCCCATCACACCGTTGGAAACCGAATGCGAGAAAGAAGCCTAGCCAACTTATCCGACACATTACCATGCAAAGATTTGGACCAAAGTCTCTCATCCTTACCCGGGACAATCGGAGTTCGAAGAATATCATGTACAATATCCGAAAAGGCTTGAACAAATGACGCCATAAATTGCCATACACCCTCGAAAAGAAAATCAACAACCTTATCAATCTCGCATGCTCCTCTGCTGGAACCCGAATTCTATCAGCAATGACATAACCTAACTAGTTATCGTGCCAAAAATCGACCGTGGAACCACTTTCAACAATGTATATAGAATCGTTCAAAAGAGAAGAAGCAAGCTTAGAAACTCCTGGCCAAATAGTCAAATAAGAAACTTTCTTAGGATTGCTTGGCAACGAGAAAAATCTACTACGCATTATAGTAAAGGCAGAAGACTCCGAAACAATGAAACTCCAAGCTAGTTTCATTAATAGATCTTTATTGAGTTTTTTAAATGATGAAACGCCGAGTCCACCCTTCTCAATTAGAGCACAAGTTCATGTCCAGCTAATCGCCATATAAGATCGAACATTGATATCTCCTTTCCAAAGGAAGTTTCTCATTGCCGCATCCAATTTATGAACCAAGGAGATAGGCCATGCATACACCATCATGGAGTGACTAGCCGAGCTAACAACGACTGAATTTATAAGACAAAGTTGACCTGCCATAGAGAGAACCTGTCCGTTCCAAGGACGAATTTTGCCAAAATTTTATCCTTCAAACCCCTCAAATGCGCAACCTTAGGCCTGCCAACAAAAATAGGAACACCAAGATATTCTGTCGGAAGAGTGCCAACATTAAAACCCAGCTTGGAAGCAAGATATTTTTTCACTCTAGTCCGCAACCCATTTCCATAAAAAACCTTTGATTTAATTCGGCTGCAAGATTAACCCGACACTTTAGAATATAGCTCCAGAGTAGACTTAAGTGCCCGAATATTTGATTTAGACGCCTGGTAAAATAGAAACACATCATCATCATAGAGAATGTGCGTAGAAAACTTAACTCCTCTACAATATGACATATGCATCAATGTTTTTTGATGAACTGCCAGAGTAAGAAGATAATGAAACATTTCTTCCGCAATCTTGAATAAAAGCGGAGAAAGAGGATCTCCTTGACGCACTCCTTGACCACAAGAAAAATACCCCTTAGGGGATCCATTAACTAAAACCGAAAGTCGTGCCGAGGTTAAAATTGTGTGAATCCAAGCACAAAACTTTTCAGGAAAACCAAAGATTTTCATCATCCACATAAGAAATGACCACTGCATTGTGTCGAATGCTTTAGTAATATCAAGCTTTAAGGCCATATTGCGTCCCTCATGCGTGCGATTTATGGCATTAACTCCTTCAGAAGCTAACACAATCGCCTCATGAATCTGTCTGCCCTGGATAAAACCATATTGATTGTTGGAACCATCCGAGACGCAACCCTATTAAGACGAGTGGCAAGGACCTTGGCGAATATCTTAAATAAAAAATTATTTAAAGCAATTGGGCGGAATTCTTCAACCATCAACGCACGATCCTTCTTAGGAATAAGCACCAAGAATCCCGAATTTAATCCCGATGGAATAGAACCAAACTAAAAAAATTCCATCACGGCTTTATAAATATCCACGGCAATAACCTCCCAAGTAGTGTGAAAGAATTTTCCTGAAAATCCATCAGGTCCCGCCGTACTATTCCCATCAAGCTCAAAAATTGCACTCTTAACCACTTCGAAAGATGAATTCTCAATTAATTCATGCGATTGTCGATCATCAATAAGCGAAGAAACAAGACCATTCACCAAGCCAAAATCGATATCGTTATCCTCTGTCCTTGCAAACAATTTCTCAAAATAATCAACCACATGCATAGCAATTCGATCATGATCATGAACAATTTCACCATCAATAGATAGTGCATCAATCGACACCTTGGCACGCCGTCTCCTCAAAGCATCGTAAAAAAACTTGGTATTTCTATCTCTATCGTTCAACCAATCCACTCTACTTTTTTGCTGCATGTGAGAAGATTTAGCAAGAAGAAGGCCATTAATATTCGCTTGAATAGAAATTTCCTCCTCCAATCTAGCGTCCGAATAACCATGCAAAGAGATGTCCGCTTAAATCTCAGCCAATCTATTCTGAAGCGCACCAATTTTGGAATTAAAATTTCCAAACACCTCAGCATTCCATTTTTTGAGCTCCCCCTTGAGGCGTTTAAGTTTTAACATAACCGTCCGAATATGACTACGGGAGTCAACCTCTTTCACCCAAGATTGCCGAACCAAAGGCAAGAAAGAATCGTGACCAGCCCACATATTCTAACATAATAGAGGAGGAGAAAAAACCCAAAAACTTGAATAAAGATCTTCAAAAACTTCAAGAACTTCTTGAATCTTCCATACACCAAGCTCTCCACTCTTTCTTACTCTAAAATTGGCAAAATATCAAAAGTCTCTCTCATTTTTCGAACTAAGGATGGCTTTTATACTATCATAGCAAAAATGGGACAAAAATTCGGATATTCACGCGACCGGCCCCGTGTCGCGCCCCTGGCTCGCGCCGCGTGGGGTGAGGCGCGACCCGAGCTGGCCCGGGCCTGGGTCGCGCCGCGTTGTAGGTGGTTGAAATCATGCCGCGGACGTCGAGCCGCGGGTCGCGCCCCAGGCTCTGGGTCACGCCGCGTTGCAGGCCCTGCCCTGCTTCCCGGTTCCGACTCGGTCTTCATGCTTTCTCGCCCGTCCGATCCAACTTTCAGGTCCCTTTCGATGCGCACTTCGATCCGCGAGTCCCGGGTTGCTCATTTTAAATCTGTTTTCTAAATTAACTGTGTTAGCAACACTTATTCTAATTAACGACTAATATTACTCTAAATGATTACTAAACAAACTAAAACAAAATAAAAACATACGAAATAATGCTCGGATTAGGACTAAAATTCGAGCATGTCAACTCCCCCAAACTTGAACTCTTGTTTGTCCTCAAACAAGCATTTGGAAAGAACAAGGAAAGATCAAGGCAAGAAGGAAACACATAACCACGAATGCCTCAGTCCTTTTTAATCAACAATCCTCATGCAAAGAACAAGATCAAAGCTTCATATCATAAGATTAACAATCATGAGAAAAATGACCACTCATACTTGAAGAGCAATTTTTTTATCACAACGATCCTCACACATGGATATAAGGGACAAATTTTCACTCAACATCAAGTAATAAAAGCATACCACCATAAGCTTGCAAAATAACTCAACATGATTCACCAATGTACTTTAAACAAGAATCACATAGGTCTTTAGGGTTATAGCGTTCGGCTCTTTGGACGGGTAGGGAAATTTTTAGGTAGGAGTGACTCCAAGTCCTTTCCCACATCCTACTAGCATTCCAAACCTAGTAAAACTAAACGTTTTCTTCTACCCATGTCGCATAAAATGAGCAAGCTTAAGCAAAAGATGGATAATCCTTAGCCTCTTCTTTTCCTTTTAATTCATTCCCCCTAAGACATTGGTTCGCACATTCTTCCACAAGAAACTAAAGTCGGCATAAAATTCATATTATTATTCTTTCAATTCAATTCAACATCACGACTCTAGAGATTTCCATTTTGTTTTTCATTTCAAGGGGAATGTTTTGGATTCCACACTTCTAGGCTTTGAAACTTGTTTCACATTTTTTATATCCGAATTTTGCTTCCCACGATTTTTGAAACAACAATCCCTTTATTCCTTAAATTCCCTCTACCCCGGGCTATTCAACAAAAATCAATCACCAAAGGCTCAACGGGGCTAACAAGGATAAATTTCAAAGGAATGAAAAGGCTCAAAATTTTTGACAAAAACCGCCTTAGGTCATCTTCAAGTTCTTAAGCACAAATAGAATACATGAAAGTTATGAAGCAAGTTCTAGAGATGCAAATATCATTGACGAATCACACATGAAAGAACAAAATAGGCCCAAATCTCACAAGTGGCTGGAGATTAGGCCAAATTTCCATGATTTTTAACTCAAATGATATTTCGGCTTAACACCCTTCTTATGCATGCATTTTTCAACATTCTTGCACAATCACATATATGAAGAGAATCATCATAGGCTCGGCATGATTTCCATATCTATCTTTCCCTGTTTCCGTCACCATATTAAGCAAGACAAACACAAGCTCAAGCAGGAAAAAGATTACCACACACGATTAAAGCCTAATCCAAGCATTTACTATTACAGACCCAAATATATAAAATAGAAATGATCCTAGAAACCAAATAAATCCGGACAAACCAACATAACATACTAAATCCAAATATTAAATCCTAATAACAGTCATCCCAAATGTTCAGATAAATGAAATAAAGAAAGATAGAGGACGATTACCGGTCACCACTTCATACCCCCTCCCCCAAACTTGTTCCATTCCAAAGGAAGGACAAGTTTGAGTGGAAATATAGTGGGACCAAAATCGAGGGGCAGACTCTATCACTCATCAGCAGGAGGGCGGCGTGGGGTGGAATCTGATGGCGGCTGATACGGTGGATACGGGTATAGAGGGTAGGGGTACGGAGGGTAGTGCTGATATGGTGGCATCTGTGGTGGTCGCTGATGTGATGCTCCCTGTCCAATTCACTGGCCCATCATGCTCTCCATGCTCGACTGGAAGGTAGTGAAGCTTCCCTGTAGGCCTTCAATCTCAGCACTTATACCAGTAAAATGAGTCCCGATCTCCTCCTCCAAACCTGTGAAGCGAGCATCAAAACTCTCCTGCATCCTTGTCAAACGAGTACCGACCTCGGACCGCCATTCTCCAAATCGGAAATTCATGTCCACCCGCATAGTGCCCATGTTAGCCGTCATGTCGTGCATGAGGTTCTCCAGAGTGCCAAAGCGGTCATCTTGAACATCCTTCCTAGTTCTGCGGCTTCCTCTCGGCTGAGCATGTGACGTGGACCCACCAGCATCATCCGTCCGCGGTGTCCTCCGTGGTGTGCCTCCAGATGTGGTAATCAATGCAAGATGGGCCGGTGTATCCATCATCTAATTCTCCTTTTCATCAAAAGTGGAGACATTGGTCAAAGCTGGATTTGGAAGCGGGAACTGATGCTTGTTAGTCAGGAGGAAATCAAATGGGGCGGATGGAGTTGACAAACTTAGCATTCCGGAGGTGCTCCATGTTGAGGGCTCAAGATCCGGGGCAAGATTGATAGTTGGACAAGTCGATGTCCAACATGGCTGCAATTGGGGTGATCAAGCCCCCCACACAAAGAGTACCCGTCCTGGAGTTTGTTTGCCTCTGACATTGCACGAGAAAATGTGCGGCAAAGTTCACCGGGATAGCATTGAGCATACACCAAAGGATATAGAGCTCTTGTGTCCGAAGTCCACTATTCTCTTGGCGGGCAAGCACGGTAGAAGATAGAAGCTTCTGCATATACTGGAAGACAGGATTGGGCAAATGGGAGGCCTTGGTCTTGCTCGAGTCATAATGTAGACAATTTGGGTTCGCTTCCACCACACAGTCATGGAAATCATCGAAGCGGAAGGATGGGTGAGGGTGGAAGGTCCCATTAGTTGGGGTTTGAAACATTGTGTTGAGGCGCTCCACAGTGAACCTCCAGTCTTTATTTGCAAGTCGGAAAGTGCAAGAGACAGGCCCTCGGGATGGAGTCTGCTTCACCTTCAAGGTGGACAGAAACTCACGGACAAGCACGGGGTACGTTTTCCAATCATTCTCCCCCAAGACATCCATCCAACCAATTCGTCGTAAGAGCCCGACCACACTCTCATGAATCCCCAATTTCCTTGTTGTGTTAGCATCCAGAAATCGAGTAGCGGCCACTTGAAAACCTCTAGCTAACTTCAACCACCTCTTCCTATGTTCATACTCCTCCAAGTAGACATTCACCATAGCGGGGTCATTGGCCCCCATATTAAGAGGGGGCATGAGGGCGCGATTGTTGTTAGGCTCGGCATCCTCTTGCTCCTCATCTTCTTCGTTCTCAAGTTCCTCATCGTCCTCTTGTTCCTCATCTTCGGACAAGTCGAGCACCTCCTCATCTTGGAACTCGTCTTCATCCATGGGCCGTCTTCGGGCTCCCCCCATTTGTCGTTCCCTACGTGTTTGCACCATTCTTGCAGGGGGAGCATCGGGCTTAAGTACCTTCCAAAACAATAGGAGCGTGATGTTAAATGGTTTTAACCAAAACATGAGACACATGGGGTGGTTGCAAGGGCGTATCAAAAATTAAAAAAAAAAACCTTTGAACCTCAAGCCTCATGCAAACAAACCCTTCCAAAATGCCAATCATACAAAATGTCCTCATGCACTACCTCATCGAATCATCCATTGAAACAAAATGATAAAGCAAGTTGACGAAATATTTGCAAATGGGGTATAAGAGCAAAGCACACTCATGTTTAATTCAAAGATAGTCATAAAGCATAGAACAACCCCCAAATATAAGTCCAACTTTGCTAATCCTTATAAAAAAAATAAAAATTCCATCCAAGCAAAACATATTATTTCAAACATATTGGAATAAGAATTTTGCCTAAGTAAAGAACTAGTCTCCCAAAATGACTACACAAATTCCACAACATACTTATTCTTCCAAATGCAACACATAAAAATTCCTAAGAAGTATGGAATTGCATAGATCGAAGATAAAATGGCAAGAATTTCCCATCCACATAATTTTCCTCCAATTTTACCTTGGAACCCTAGATTTTTGGGCAAAAATGAAGAACTTCCACTACATTTCCATAAACATGCCAATTGAAAGCATACCCAAGGTTCTTAAGCTAGGAATTCCAAAATAGAAGCAAGAAATTTGGAATTTAACCATACAAAACCAAGTTGCCATGAACAACCTCTATTGAAAAGCTTGAAAAAACATGAACTTGCTACCATGAAGAAAAGGAAGAACATGAGGAGAAGATTCATACCTTGAGGAGGTTGTGCCTTGGAATGGAGTAGAGGAAGCACTATAAACGTGTATGAGTGTGTGAGTGTGGAGAGGTGGGAGTGAAGTGTGAGAAATGAAGTGAAAGGGGAGAAAGAAAGGTTAAAACCCGTGAGACTGGCGCGACCCGGGCAGCACCAAGCGTCGGGTCGCTTCGCACCTTCTGAGCGCGACTCAGGTGATGTCTCGTGGCTCGGGCCGCATTGCAGGCGAGCCTTTTTCGGCTGCGGACGTCGAGTCAGCCACTCGCGTTTCTGGCTCCGGGTCGCGCCGCGTTGCAGACTCCCTTGGTAAGTTCGCTTGTTCCGGCCTTTTTCGACATTTCATTCCCACTCAAGCTACTCCTATGCTCAAAACACCAAAACCAAGAAAACAACACTACAAAAGAACACACAAAACCACAACTACAATGTACATCTAACACAAAATAATCTAAAAACAAAGAAATATGAAAAAGAAAACACACACAAAAAGAACAAGAAAATGCAAATAACTAAAAAGCATTGGGGTGCCTCCCAATAAGCGCTAAGTTTAACGTCGCTAGCTCGACATAATACCAAGACATCTAGACGTCATTAAGGTAGCACACAAACACCACTTCTTTTTTCTCTGGCTTGTAAAACTTTTTAACCCGATGCCCATTCACCACGAACAAGCTTCCATCCTTGCCTTTGAGTTCAATTGCCCCACCATCAAAAATTCGGGCTATGGTAAACGGACCACTCCATTTGGTCTTAAGTTTTCTGGGAAATAGCCTGAATCTTGAATTGAACAAAAGAACTTCATCTCCCGATGTGAGGTCTTTTTATCTCAAGAGCTTGTCATGGTAAACTTTAGCTCTCATCTTGTAAATAGCCGAATTTTCAAAAGCCTCAATCCGGAACTCCTCTAATTCATTCAGTTTGAAGATTCGCTCTCCAACGGATGACACGGGATCAAGGTTCAACTTCTTGGTAGCCCAAAATGCTTTATGTGAAAGCTCAATGGGCAAATGACAAGATTTTCCAAACACAAGTTGATAGGGAGACATTCCTAGCGGGGTCTTGTAAGCCGTGCGATAAGCCCAGAGTGCTTCATCCAAAAGTGAAGACCAATCTTTTCCATTTGTGCGAACTACCTTTTGAAGTATTTGCTTTACTTCCCGGTTTGCCAACTCGGCTTGACCGTTGGCTTGAGGATGATATGGTGTCGTTATCTTGTGCTTAACTCCATGTCTAGCAAGCAATGCTTCCATCCATTTGTTGCAAAAGTGTGAGCCACCATCGCTCACAATAGCTCTAGGAGCTCCATACCTTGTCAAGACATTCTTTTTGAGAAATTTGAGAACAACTTTTGCATCATTTGTCTTTGTTGGGGTGGCTTCAATCCATCGTGACACATAATCTACGGCTAGCAAAATGTACAAATTTCCTTCGGATGCTACAAACGGTCCCATGAAGTCTATTCCCCACACATCAAAAAGCTCAACTTCAATGGTATTCTTCATGGGCATTTCATTCTTCTTAGATATAGAACCCATACGTTGGCATTTATCACAACTTCTAACAAACTCTCTTGCATCCTTGAAAATGCTTGGCCAATAAAATCCACTTTGGTAAATTTTTCTAGCCGTCCGGTTAGCTCCAAAATGTCCCCCACTCAATCCCGCATGGCATGCTTCTAGTATTTGTCCCCATTCCTCTTCGGGCACACATCTCCTCAAAACTAGATCGGCACATCTTCTAAACAAAAATGGTTCATCCCACACAAAGAATCTCAAATCATGGAAAAATTTCTTCTTTTGATATCCTTCTAACTCTTTTGGTGCAATTCTCGCCACCAAATAATTCACTATATCCACAAACCATGCCACTTTCGTCGTACCCACAACAAGGATCCTTTCATCTGGGAAACAATCATCAATCTCCATTTTATCATCTTGACTTTCTTTGGTATGCTCCAAACGAGATAGGTGGTCGGCCACCACATTCTCGCACCCCTTTCGATCCTTGATTTCCACATCGAATTCTTGTAGGAGAAGAATCCACCGTATAAGCCGGGGCTTGGCATCCTTCTTGGCAAAGAGATGCCTCAACGCGGCGTGATCTGTGTGGACAATTGTTCGGGCCCCAATAAGATAGGGCCGGAACTTGTCAAAAGCATATACAACCGCCAACAACTCTCTTTCAGTGATTGTGTAATTGATTTGTGCCGGGTCCAAGGTTTTGCTTCCATAGTAGATTACCCGGAACAACTTCTCTCTCCTTTGGCCTAAAGCGGCTCCCACGGCTACCTCGCTCACATCACACATGAGCTCAAAGGGTTCACTCCAATCTGGGGCAATGAGGACCGGGGCCGCCATTAAGGCCTTCTTTAGCGTCTCAAACGCCTGCACACATTCGCCATCAAAAACAAAATCACTAGATTTTTCAAGCAATTTACACAAAGGTTTAGAGATTTTTGAAAAATCCTTAATAAAATGCCGATAGAATCCGGCATGACCAAGGAAACTCCGGACACCCTTTTCATTGGTGGGGGGTGGGAGCTTCTCAATGGCAACAATTTTGGCTCGATCCACCTCTAACCCTGCAGAAGACACCTTGTGGCCAAGAACTACTCCGTCTCTTACCATGATATGGCATTTCTCCTAGTTCAACACAAGGTTAGTATCTTCACAACGCTGCAAAACTCGGGTTAGGTTGTTCAAGCAATCAGCAAAAGAGTTCCCAAAAACCGAAAAATCATCCATGAAAACCTCCATTATCTTTTCAATCAAATCATGAAAGATTGACATCATGCACCTTTGGAAAGTAGCGGGCGCATTACACAATCCAAAGGACATTCTTCTAAAAGCAAAAATTCCATAAGGGCATGTGAAAGCAGATTTATGTTGGTCCTTGGGTGCAATTAAAATTTGGTTATATCCGGAATACCCATCTAGGAAATAATAAAACTCATACCCGGCCAACCTATCAAGCATTTGGTCAATGAAAGGTAATGGAAAGTGATATTTTCTAGTGGCTGCATTTAATGCTCGGTAATCAATACACACCCGCCACCCGTTCACAAGCCTAGTAGCTATCAATTCATTGCATTCATCCTTCACTACGGTCATTCCTCCCTTTTTGGCTACTACTTGGGTGGGACTCACCCACTCACTATCGGAAATAGCATAAACTATACCCGCATCAAGCCATTTAAGAACTTCCTTCCTAACCACTTCTTGCATTATGGGATTCAATCGACGTTGGGGTTGGACACGAGGTTGGTAATTTTCTTCTAGCAAAATTCTATGCATGCAAATTGTGGGACTAATCCCCTTCAAATCCCCAATGGACCACCCTAACGCGGACTTATGCTTTCTCAAAACTCTAAGCAACTTATCAAGCTCACATGAAGATACCAAAGAAGACACAATTACGGGGTATGTTTCATTTGGACCCAAGTAAGCATACCTTAAGTGGTTCGGGAGTGGTTTCAATTCTTCCTTCTTGTCTTTCTCTTCACCTCCTTCCTTTTTCAAAACTTCCTCTTTGCCATCCCTCAATGGTAAGAAACGATTTCCTCGTCTTGGGATTTTCTGTAGAGAATCAAGAGCAAACACAATCCACAATATCGATGTTATCATCAAAAGAATCAAGAGAGGAGGAGGAGTTAAGAGATGCAAACATAATGGTTTCCATGGGATCTTGAGAGATGTATCGCTCTATCATTGTCTCTTCAACACATTCTTCAACAATCGTCATCACTTTACAATCCTCCATTCTCCCAAATTCCTCATCATCTTCATGAAACTTCATAGCATTATAAATTGAAAATGTACTACTTTCATCATTCAAGCGGAGCGTGAGTTCCCCTTTTGACATATCAATTAGTGCCTTTCTCGTTGCTAAGAATGGTCTTCCCAAAATAAGTGGCACATTCTTATCCTCCTCCATATCTAAAACAACAAAATCCACGGGGAAAATGAAGTCATTCACCTTCACAAGGACATCCTCCACAACTCCTCTCGGATACGTCAAGGACCTATCCGCCATTTGCAAGCATATCATTGTCGGCTTGATTTCTCCAACATTAAGCTTTAAGAAGAACGACAATGGCATAAGATTAATACTTGCACTCAAATCACAAAGGGCTTTCTTCTCATGGAAATCTCCAATGGTGACGGTGATGTTGAAACTCCCGGGATCCTTCATCTTGGCAGGAAGTTTCTTTTGAATCAAGGCACTACAATTTTCCGTCAAACTCACGGTCTCAAAGTTGCCCAATTTCCTCTTTCTCGTCACCACGTCTTTGAGAAATTTGGCATAGCTTGGCATTTGTTGAAGGGCTTCCACAAGAGGGAGGTTGATTTGAATCCTTCGGAATATGTCAAGAAATTTGGAGAATTGCTCTTCATTTTTGGACTTTTGAAGTCTTTGAGGGTAAGGTATGTTTGCATGTAATCCATCTACCTTCTTTGGTGGAAGGCTTACCTTTCCTTCGATAGATTTATCTTTCTTGGCAATTATTTCCTCTCCTACCACTTCTTCTTCTTTCCCTTCGTCAGTGGTTGTCTCAACATCTTGTGGTGGCATTTCCGGGCTCTTATATGTGGTTCCACTCCGTAAGGTAATAGCTTTGCAATCCTTTGGGTTCACCGTTGTATTGGCGGGAAAGTGTTCCGGTTGATGTTGTCCTCCCACGGCGGTAGCTAGTTGCCCCATTTGTTTCTCAAGCATTTTCAATTGGGTATTTACCGCCGCTTGGTTGCTCTCAAGCTTCTCAAATCTTGTTTGTGATTCATCCATGTACTTGTCGGTCTTGTTCAATAGAGTCATGAGAAGTTCTTCCATTTTTGGTTTCTTTTCATCATCGATGACCCCATTTGTAACTGAAAATCCAGGAGGTGGTTGGAGGTGATTGTTCGGATTTGAATAAGAGAGATTCGGATGTGGTGGCTTAGGATGGTATTGATTCCCACCTTGCCCTTGTGGTCCTCCAAAGTGTGGCTTAAAACCTTGATTGAAGGGCCTTTGATAACCCCCATAGTTGCCTTGACCAACAAAACTCGCTTCCTCCATATTAGGCATGATCGAAGGCTCCAATCTTGGTGATGCCATAGCCTCTATTTTTGAGTTTATAGTAGTCATCTGAGCGGCTAAAAGGGCTATGGTATCATTGTTTGTGGTTTCCACTTTTTTCAAGATTTGCACATTTTCCCTTTCTCTCGGCCATTGATAGGCGTTGGAGGCCATCTCCTCAATGATTGTGACTGCTTCTTCGGGTCCTCGGTTCAATAACAATCCTCCAGCCGATGCATCAAGAATACTTCTCACACTGGACTTACAACCGCCATAAAAGATGCACACTTGGTGGTCCGTGCCAAAACCGTGCCCCGGACATTTGCGGAGCATCTCTCTAAACCGCTCCCAAGCTTCACACAATGACTCTTCATCCCTTTGCTTGAATTGAGTTATCTCTCCCTTTAACTTCAATGTCTTTCCAGGAGGAAAGAATTTCTGAAGGAATTTGGAGAGCAAGTCTCTCCATGAGGTGAATGAACCAGGTGGTTGGTTTAACCACCATGTTCGAGCTTTGTCCCGCAATGAGAAATAGAAAAGCTTCAAACGGATTGCATCCTCGGACACCCCATTGATCTTGACCGTTCGGGCAATCTCCAAAAATTGGTGGACATGTTCGTGTGGATCTTCAAGTGTCGTTCCACCAAACTGATTTTGGGACACCATAGCCATTAGTGTCGGTTTCAATTCGAAGTTGTTGGCTTGTATAGTCGGCCCATTGACAACCCCCTCATTAAGCATAAGTTGAAACAAGTTCCTAATCGGGGCTTCCTCAACTCGAACCTTAGCTTCCTCTTGAGCCCGAAGTTGACCTCTCATCTCCTCAAGTTGTCTTTGCATTTGTAGAATCAATGGGTCTTGGATGGGAGGTGGAGGTGGTGGATTATCCGCTATTCTATGTCTTCATCTTCTTCTAGCGTTGTTATGACAGCTCGTGGCTTCAATCTCGGTATCTAACTCGAGCAATGGGTCACCACGTGCCCTTGTATGCATACACTACCTGTGAACAACTTAAAGTAAGTTTGAAGTTCAAAATTAAACAACACGTTTAATCTAGCAAAATAATTCTTGAAACGATATTTCATATACTCAAATAAACAAATAAGTCCCCGACAACGACGCCAAAAACTTGATGAGATTTTTCTTTCACAATGATTTAACCAACACAAGCTTTAATTAACCAAATCTCAATTATGCAAGTGAACATACGGAGCATAGGAGACCGGGTTGAACACGGGGAATTAATTGCATAAACGAGTCTACAAGTACCATCACATCGAACATTTTCACTAGTCAAACCATTCAAAATTTTGTTGGAGGATTAACTAGAAAAACAAGATTTGCAATATTAAATAGAAAATAGCAACACAAAAGGAATAAAAGAGAGTAAAAGCTTAATAAAAATCTCAATGAGAAATAATGGCTCTAGGGCATTGCTCATTAGTGAAAATTTGTTCATTAAACAATGGATTCATGCATAATCTCCCCACACAACAATTAATATCAAATTTAGTCGAAGCCCTCTCTCGAGCAACTAAGACCTTTCAATTAAACTCAATTCCCCTATCTTTAGGGCTAAATTGTAATTTAACCTAATCAAGCACAATCAATTGACAAACATCAATTAAACATTAATCTCTCGATCTAATGCTAAATTGAAGCCATAAATCATTTACCCATGCACAATTGATTCTCTCGAACTCGATTATACACCAAGTTCTATCCTAAGATGGCCAATCAAAGAATAGAAGCAAATAAACCATGATTCATGGGAAGAAGGGGAAGATTAAGCAATAATCCGTGTTTAATTTACAAATCCATCACCAAATCACAAAACCCTAGATGCCTAAAAATTTAGCTATCCATAATCACAATAGAGAAAAACATCACATAAAAGATAAACATAATAGAGGAGGAGAAAAAACCCAAAAACTTGAATAAAGATCTTCAAAAACTTCAAGAACTTCTTGAATCTTCCATACACCAAGCTCTCCACTCTTTCTTACTCTAAAATTGGCAAAATATCAAAAGTCTCTCTCATTTTTCGAACTAAGGATGACTTTTATACTATCATAGCAAAAATGGGACAAAAATTCGGATATTCCCGAAAACAAGACACAGGGGCGCGACACGGGGCCGGTCGCGCCCCTGGCTCGCGCCGCGTGGGGTGAGGCGCGACCCGAGCTGGCCCGGGCCTGGGTCGCGCCGCGTTGCAGGTGGTTGAAATCATGCCGCGGACGTCGAGCCGCGGGTCGCGCCCCAGGCTCTGGGTCGCGCCGCGTTGCAGGCCCTGCCCTGCTTCCCGGTTCCGACTCAGTCTTCGTGCTTTCTCGCCCGTCCGATCCAGCTTTCGGGTCCCTTTCGATGCGCACTTCGATCCGCGAGTCCCGGGTTGCTCATTTTAAACCTGTTTTCTAAATTAACTGTGTTAGCAACACTTATTCTAATTAACGACTAATATTACTCTAAATGATTACTAAACAAACTAAAACAAAATAAAAACATACGAAATAATGCTCGGATTAGGACTAAAATTCGAGCATGTCAATCCCACAACCTACATCGTTGCATACATGATGATGCTCCATGCACTACCACCACCATTCCGCAGAAATTATTAGAATTAATTTGCATCAAAACACACTGATCAGAAGAAAAAATAATTGAAGCCGTTACATTCACACCAACAAATATCCAAATATTAGAACATCTTTGGCCTCTATTATTTTGAAAAACTGGAACCAAATTCATCGAACTCCAATAAGATTGAGAAATCTTATCAAACCTAGCCCGAGGCTCAATAATACCAAGAACTTCAGGTTTAAACACCTGAATGTGATTACGTAATATTTTACGGGATACCTCAATTCCAATCCCGCAAATATTCCATCATAGAAAATTCATTGGGGAGGTCGATCTTCACACAAGCGATATCGTCACTTGTGCTTCCATCCTTTTCCGAACTCTAGACTCTTGTTTAAAATCATTCAAACATATTAACACTGTGATTATTTATTTCAAATTTTACTTTTTTCATCAATAATATTTATTTATGAATTACAGTATTATAAGGTGTAGTTGTTATGTCTATAACATGACTTGTCTCTTTTCTATGTTACATTTAATACTTTCATTTTTCGTCAATTAATCTTATTATGGTTAGAGCTATGTAGAATACTTAACATTTAAAAATTATAAAACTTATATTAATTTATCTAAACAAAAAAAAAGACAAAACATGTGGAGTGCACGTGACCTCTGCTAGTATAAAATAAACGTCGATATTAATTTGGTTGAAAATAAGAAAATTGTCCGGTAAACATGGTTTTTGTGGGTGCAAATACGCCCTTCCACTAACGGTAGTTAACAACAGTTGATGGGAATTTTGTTTCAAGATTAAATTTGAAGTATTTAATGTATGATCATACATTTAAGATCACCTTATTGGAAAATCTATTAAACAAAAGCATCAAGTGTATCCACAGACCACAGCATGAGGAGGAATATATCTTCCCTAAAAAAAAATGAGGAAAATATCAAAGTCTAATTAAATTATTCTAGGGAAATGGAATTGAACACAATATATTGTCCTCAGACCTTAAATCATATCATTATTTAAC
Organism: Perilla frutescens; assembly: GCA_026008535.1. NCBI lineage: Eukaryota > Viridiplantae > Streptophyta > Magnoliopsida > Lamiales > Lamiaceae > Perilla > Perilla frutescens. The sequence goes on along the minus strand of BRKX01000010.1, from coordinate 41,530,361 downwards.
ATTAGACAAACATTAAATAAGCAAGAACATAGAGCAAATCGTGCTAACTGCATGATAATTAATATATTTCTTACTGCATGATCATCAATGATTTGAAATAGCTAGCTAGCTATCTCATAACAAACTGCCAAATCAAATCTGATGAAGGTAGCATTAGATGATAATATATATATAAAAAGTAGAACTAGGTAGCTAGCTAGCTAGATAGTTTTTGGTTGATACTATCCAAGAACCTCTGGTGGGATTCTTGCCTTTGCAATCTCATGTTGTCGTTGGATTTCTTGATGAATGCTTCAATTTTCTGGTTGAATTCTTCAAGACTCATTGAAGGGTCTCTTCTGATGAGGCCTCCTCTACGCATTAGTGAAACGGCATCGTTGAAAGTCTCAGCTTTCCTCAGCTCCTTCCATTTAGGTGATGTTGGTAGCACTTCCTCTGAGTCGAGACGTCGCACTGCAACAGAACGTCGTGGTGGCGGTGGTGGTGGTGGTGGAGCGTTCCATGTTTCACTTTTCTTGAGGTGTTTCTTCTCAGGCTTCTGCTTTCCCCCTCCAGTTATTGCTTTCCATGTCGCCTCCATCGTGTCCTCCTCTTCATTTTCTTGATCGTCGTTTTCAATGAATACATCCTTCCATTTTTCAAGAGAAGGAGGTGGGAGAACTTTTGTTTTGGTTTTTCCTTCTGTGGATTGTGATGAGCTTGTTGTTTTGCCGATTTCATGGGGTTTTGGTATGAGGGCTTGGTTTAAGAGCAATGGAAGGGTGGCTTTTTCGACAAAATTTTGAGGTGAAAGTGAAACATGGGAAGAAACATCATGAGACCTCCTACCTTGGGGCAGAGTAGTAGTGTTGTTTCTAATGGGAATTGTTGTCTGAACTTGTGCCATGTTGATATGGCGAGGTGGTGGTGGAGTGATTTCGACAACATCCCTTGACGGTGGTGGTGGTGGTGATGGTGATACATCAGGTGATTCATGATCATGAATCTGGAGATCATGATCATCAACATCAAGAAGAGAGGTTTGATGGTGGTGGTTATGGGTGGGTGGTTCGCGGCCGTAGAAGGCGGAGGAGGCAAGTATGAGCAGCACCATAACATTGATCATGATGATAATGGTTGGAGGAGAAGACAAGAAGCATGTAATGGAACTCCAAAATCCCATTAGGCTGGAGAAAACAAGCTCACAAGAGTAAGGCAAAACTGCCTCTTTCATCACTACAACAGTGGAAATGAGCCCCATTGATAGAAGCAGCAGCTCCAAGATTTTCCCAGATATCTGCACAAATCTACTGTTGTTCTGAGCTAGACTGTCCACAAACAAAAATGCCATGTTAAGACAACGTAAAATCGATTAGCTAAGAAAGATCCATGCCCTTTTCAAGCTGGAGATCTTGTCTTGAATTCAGCTACTTTGTAGAGATAAGAAAGGTAGGAGAAATGAAAATGCATAGTAGGAGTTATGTTTGTGTTTGATTTGTTGTTTGAGTCTTTACAGCCTAGCCACTATAGGAAACTCAACCACAACCATCACCAATATTTAAGGATCTCTCTCTCTCTCTCTTTCTCTCTCTCTCTATTGTGTGTGTTTCTTTACGTACATATGCAAAGATAAGATAAAGAAACAAACTGAAGAAGGGCTTTATGTAGTGACAAATACTCTTAAACTTCATGCTGATTAGACCATCCTAGCCCCAATCAACTTGCTTTACTCTGTTTTGGTTACTATGCATATCGACTATATATCAATATCACACATTATATTGTGTACAAATAAAATATAACGGGGGTGAAACAATAAATAGTTCAACACGAACCCGAATTATATATGTGCTTTTAGATATTTCTTTTCAATTTCTAACTCTAGTATTTAAATCTGACAAGAAAAGGTATTCGGGTTTTTTAGTTAAATATGTAAAGGGGTTTAAAAAAATTAAGGAAATTTGACGATATTTTCTTTGAAAATATCTCATCTTATTTGTTTTATTTAGTTATATGATAAAGAGTAGCAAATATTTATAGTGATATTGTAATGAAGATTTAGTGTAATGTATTATGATGACAGTAACCTAACACATAGTCAAATTAAGCATTGCTATCAGATAAAAACTTTTTTTCTTTTTTAATAAATATTTTGTAAGTTGCTGAGAAATTGCTCGCTATTAATTATTAATTTAAGGTAAGGTACGTATATCTTGAATAACTTATGGAACAAGTCATTATTACTCAATATTAAGTTAGTTTGTGAGTCAAAATCCGTTGTTGATATTTCATTAGCCATTCTTTTTAAATTATACATGGACTACTATAATATACAAAGCCGTGCTTGTCTCATTAATTTCTTCAAACTTTTATTTGGTTTCCAAATGTACATATTTTGTTCAACAATAAATCTATTTAATATAATTAAATGGAGTTATGACCAAACAGTATTATTTGAAGTAATTTATTAAAAATTTATTTTATAAAAAAGTTCATGTCGGATGAAACATTTCTAATTAACTGGGTTGAAATTTCCTGTTACACTTTCTTGTGTTTTACTCTGTGTTTCATTATTAAATTTATAGTTTTAATAATATTTATTATAAAATAAAAATTAATTATGACATAAATAATCATAGTCAACATTTATCAACAAAAAAAATGAATTAAAAAATTATAAAACATATTTTTTTAAAAAATAAACCATAATAATAAATTATTAATTAGAAATCGAAAGTTAAATATTTAAAAATAATTATAAATCCTAATTGGGTGGGGTGAACCCTAAAAACAATCATAAAATTAAATTAAATCATAAAAAAAAATTGAAGAAAAAAAATACAGGAAAAACTCGTAATTTGAAATTATAATACGGAGTGTAACATAAAGAGTGTAACATGAAATTCCAATCCTTTCTAACTAGCCTTTTTAGTATAAGCACTTAATGTGATGTTCAGCATATGTTATTAAATTCTCCCGTAAATGAAATAGGATTTGTGGACCAAATATAATTTTTAATTATATCTAACAATTAATCTTTAATTTCAAAAATCTCCAATCCATTGGGGGAACTAATTAGATTGTGCATCGGACCCTACTGCCCATATGAATTAAATTGGACTCGTTCAACTAAAATTTATTAATTAAAATGAAAGGATTAATGTTGATCTTTTTATATAGGAAATCTTGAAATTGACCATATATTATATTATTATATATACGACTGTGTCACTTTGATACGTCTACAGTATTTGATTACGTGTCGGTGTGGTCGTTTACATACAATGTCGACTTAAATATCCAATCCCTTATAAGCTAATTATAATTAGTAAACGTAGTAATTAATTATTTTAACATATATTGTTCGCTGAAGTAAGATATTGAAGCTACGTACTAAATAAGTCTGATAATTATGTATATCACTCGCTATATATATAGTGTGTATTGAATGATAAGATTATCTTCAAACTACTTGAGATTTGAAAGCGAAAAATAAATAGAAATATAAAAATATGTATCACAAAAATCAATTATATATTTTGCATGAGTTTTGATTATGGTCACTAGAACCTTGTTTTGAAGCTATCAACAATTGCTATTTATTAGTGTATGTACTCTGTATAATTCTATCTAATAAACGTTGCAATATTTGAATTTATGACATTTCAGCCATGAAATAGCTCTTGCTAATAGGTAGAGTCACATTATGAAATTTAATTTATTGAGTTGGACATATGAACCCCCAAGTCTTATGTATTTCATGTTGGGCATTGAGAAATTAATATGAAATTCTTGTAGATATCCAGAGAAAATTAAACGTTGGTTCATTAATTGTCAATAATCAAGTTCTATTTAATTAGTTCATTGAATTTGAGATGGAGGTCACTATAAATTTCATTATAGAAAAGAGGGACACCAATAATGCATTAAAATTCAAATTGCAATGTAGCTTCCAAAGCTCTTTCTACAAGTAGATGAATTTAATAAAAATGAAAGACTAAGCGTAGGGTTCTATAAAAGCTATGAATTTTAGACTTTATTAGGTTTTTAAAAAGTTTAAAATAAAATTTGAATCCAATCATTGTGGGACGTATAATGATTATGAGAAGTTAAGTATATTAAATTTTTTCAGGAAAATTTAATTATATTATTAATTACTTATGAATGGACTGACTTAGCTAGGCTTAAAGCTTAAGGATAATTTTTTGAGGCTAGGCTATAATAATTAAGATCCCACTAATACACTAGATTATGCGATCCTTTTTTTTTTTTTTTTTTGAAAAATAGATTATGCAATCCTTTCCACATCCACTTCATTAGATCTAATAAAAAAAATCACTGATTACCGACGAACTTGCCGACGGAAAAAAATCGGATCGTAATTACCGACGGACTTGCGACAGAACTGTCCGTCGCTAAACGTAACGACGGAATACAGACGGATAAGACGTCGTTAACCATAACGACGTCCCACTTCCGTCGTTAATATTAGAATTTTCGAATAATTTAAATTCTAAGAATATTAACGACGGACGCGTCCGTCGTTAATAGTATGAATTTTGAATTATTTAAATTCGGGAGAATTTAACGACGGACGTATCCGTCGTTAATATTATGAATTTTAAATTATTTAAATTTGGAAAAATTTAACGACGGACACGTCCGTCGTTTCTATTATTAATTTTAACTTATTTAAATTCGGAAAAATGTAACAACGGACGTGTCCGTCGTTAATATTATGAAATTTAAATTATTTAAAATCGGGAAAATTTAACGACGGACGTGTCCGTCGTTAACGCCGTCGTAACGTTTCAGATAATTCGGCCGCCTCCTCCATTTTTCCCCAAATCGAACTCTCTCTCTCTGTTTCTGTTTCTCTCTCTCTCGCTCTGCCACTCTGCCGTCGCCGCCCCCCCTGCCCTGGCCTCCTCCGCCGCCACCGCCGTCCCCCCTCTCTCTCTCTTTCTCTTTCTCTTTCTCTTTCTCTTTCTCTCTGTCGTACCGACTGCCTGTCGCCCAGACGTCGCCGCCCTCCCTCCGCCGTCGTCGCCCAACCGCTCTGCTGCCCACGTCGTCGTCGCCGTCGCCGTCTAGAAGGTAAGTTGATCTGCAATTTTTTTTAATTTCAGTATATATATTGTATATAATTTCAGTATATATATTGTATATATACATATATCTTTTCATGTTATTTTTTTGACCAATTAAATATGGGATTGAGAAAATTTGTAATGGAATTGAGAATTGAGAAAATCTACCCTTTTTAGGGTGTTGTTGTTGTTTTAATTTCAAGAACAATTAAAGTGTAATAATAGAAATAAATTATCACAAGGTAGATAGAATATCAAATATGGGGTTTTGCTACATAAAAGATGACTTCAAATGTTAAATGAATATCGTGATTTCTCCATAAGTATAGATTGAGTGTATATAGCCAAACATATTTAATTATGCAATGAACTAATGACACCCACGTAATTATTTAGGTGTGATTAACTTCTTTTTTTAGCACAATCGTTTTAATGAACTTGATGCTTAAGTCATGTCAATAACTAATCTAAGATCTTATGTCAATTAAGAACTCATAAATTGAACCAATTAATCTCCTAAATAAAATGGAAAACAGTTAAATTATGATTTATGGCATAGACATATTAATTATATATGCTTGGTTGATTATTTAGATCTTAAATTAATAATTTGTTAATATTTTTGTGTAGGTTCACTACAAGGCGCATTGGGACAGTAATGCCTTCAAGAAGAAGTCGGCCATCGCATCGAAGAATCGTCTGAGTGAGCCCGATGGTCCTGGCACAGGCATTGTGAAGCATCGAGGAGGCTCTCGGAGTGCAGTTGCACATGCTGCGGCTTTGGTATGCAATTAAATTGTTTATTTATTTATTTTTTAATATGTGTGTGCTAACATGTCTATCCAATAGGCTATGGAGAAGGGTGTGCAGCCCAATGACGTGGCGTGGGAGACATTCAGGAGGCTGCACGACAATCCTGATGGATCCCACACAGATGGGAAGTCTGCTCGTATAGCTGTAAGTTAATTTATCAATATTTATAAATTGATTAATAACATAGAAATTAAATATTTAATCATTCTTATTTGATTTTGTGAATAGGCTGATATATTGGCTCGGGTTGAGGAGTTGAGCCAGCCAACTCCTGGCACAGATGAGGCGCCACCACCAGTGGACATGAGCGTTGTATATGTCGATGCTGCCCTCCGACACTTGAAGAAGAATCGAGTGTTTGGGCTCGGCAGTCGATCACAGAGTTATTCAACTCCTAGCGTCTTATCTGCAGCTCCTCCACAGCCCGACACTCAGGCTGCCATCAGGGCTCTCCAGGAGCAGATGGAGGCCCAGCAGGCGGCTCTTCGCCAGCAGATGGACGCACAGGCAGCGCTTCTCCAAGCCCAGTAGGAAAAGCTCGATCAGTAGGAGGCGATGCTACGCCAACAGGCTGAGATGTTCGAGCTGATGCGGGCGCAGTTTAGGGGCCCTCCTCCATCTTGATCTCGACATTACTATTATTATTTGTATTTTATTTACTCTTTATTATATTTTATGACATTTTATGTATTTTATTGGAGATTTATATATATTATTTTACGTGTTTATTAAAGTTCTTCCATAATTTATTTACAAACAATAATGAAAATTAAAAAAATAAAAATAAATCAAAAAATATAAAAAAAAATTAATCCGATTTTTTAATTTATTTTTAATTTTTTAACGACGGACAATTGCCGTCGTTATTTTTATTTACTTTTAATTATTAACGACGGAACATAATCCGTCGTTAATATTTTTTTAATACTTTTATTTTTTTATTTTAATTTATTAACGACGGACGAGTTCCGTCGTTATATTTTAATTTAATTTTTTTATTTAATTTAATTTTATTAACGACGGACGAGTTTCGTCGTAAATCATAACGACTGTAGAAGACACAAGAGTTAACGACGGCCATAATCCGTCGTTATGGCCGTCGTTACGTTTAACGACTGAATTTTTCTGTCGTAAAGTTGGTTTGCCGACTAAAGATATAACGACGGACCATGTCCGTCGTTAATCCGTCGGTAGCTATAAATAACGACGGAAAATCACGGATTAACGACGGATAATTCCGTCGCAAATCGGCGATTTTTTTGTAGTGAGAATTAGATTGATGTTAAATGAAATGTTGAATATATTTGATGGAGCATTTATTTATATATTTTAGAATTAATTACACAAAAATCACCATTTTAAATTAAATTTATAATTTAAACACAACTTGGCAGGCCATGTGTGACAGGTGTCACACCACTTGGTGGGTATAACTTGAGACCTTTGGCCTCAAGAAACACCACTCCAAGGGAACAATAAAATAACCTTTTGATTTATAACAAAATACACATCCCAACAAATTCCGGCAACTGAAAAATTGACGTTGTACAATAAAACTGTCATATTTAATAGTCAACACTCCAAAATTAAATTAATTACACTTGAGAAAAATATTGCTCTATCATAATCTCGATCATGGAAATAAATTAACGTGTCAAATTTGCTACAAATTAAAAATATATATATTGTTACAATATTTTAAAAGTTACTTAATAGAAATTCGTTTAAAGGGCTTCAATTTTTTACAACTAACTCTTTTTTTTGTTACCAATTGATAAGATACCAAGAATTTGATAATTCCCCGGTTTCGTTATTATATCTAGATAGCAATGTGGTCGGGCATATGGTGGGAGTGGATATGGGCGGTGGTGGTGGCGGGCCACCAGTCGCGGTCGCCGCCGTCGCTTTTGTATTATTTAATATTATATATATACTCCATTAAGGAAATTAAGGTCGTACGATGATGTATTAACTATTAAGTATTTAGCTTTAGGCAATTAGGCTTGGAAGTGCCCTAAAACTGCGTCAAAGCCACTAATTTAGCAGACAAACAGCTGCATGTTTATATTATATACACTCACGTATATGTATATAATTTATAATAGCTATATATATATATATATTGCTTTGCTTAAAAGATTGTTATAATTATGATTGTTTATCATGCACCCATTCAATTATTCTGGCAATTTTCATGAGAGCAATCAGTTTATGTATTGTACTAATTTGTATAAAAAAATATCTATTAATGTTTGTTTTCTTTGCTCAATATTTTTCTTCTTATTCTCAATATTTAATCTATATAGAAAAAAAAAACACTTTCTCCTTAAATTTGATTTGAGCGACCCTTTGTATTAATTTTGTGGCAATTCATTCTAACATTTTTTTTCTCGAATCCCAAACATTTCCATTTTATAAATGGAAATTCATTAATCTAACATTAATAATTAAGTAGGAGACAGAACGTGGACTTGGAAAACTCCACCACTACTATTAATTATTTAATTGATGTACTGTTTTCTCCGAGGAAGTAATTAAAAATCAAATTTGAAAAAGAGAGAAAATTGAGTATGGGAGGAAGATGGACCTCATGAAAATGATACAGCTTCAATTTGAACCGTTATAGTGAACATTATATTAACCTAATAATTAACCTGCAAAAGCTCAATAACATATGTGTTCATATTTGTAGTTTTGCCACTAATAATACAAAATTAAGATCAAGCAGTAAGAATATCTGTTTCAATTATTATGAACATTACATTAATTAATATGGCCCGCATTAATTAAATATAATTAAAAGTTGCGACTTAAATCAAAGACATAATCAGGCTAATCATGGCATAAGATGCAGGATCAAGAAAATATAAATGCGTTATATTCATGAAAAGTATCGTTTTAACATTCGGATTTAAACTTAATTATCCCTATTTAACAAATTAGGAGCGGATCAGATCATATGTTACTATTCATGTTCCGCTTAGTGGTGCATAATTAGATGTTATTTTTAATTTTAAAAATATATATATATTCTAATTGGAGATGGATGAATTTTAAATAAAAAAAAAGTTAATTAAATAAAATCATAATAAATTAAAAATTTTAAAAATATATATTTTTTTAAAGACCAAACACTTGGAACAAGAAATGTAACAGGAATGCAATAGATGATTGAGTGTGAATTAGGAGAGCTACCAGATTGTCATGGGATAAGCCTAGTGCACGTGTACGACCGGTAACGCAAAAATTTAGGATTGTTTGACTTCACTCCATTAACACCTCAAAAAAAAATTCAATAAAAATAAAAATCCACTCTATTAATTAAGGTAACGAGACAGGCCAATTTCTACCGAGACTAGCTCAATTTTTTTTATTGATTCCCAATGTTTTTAACTTATAACAATATATAATACCCTCCATCTATTTTGAATATTAGTTTTACCCTCAATGTTTCATTTTTGACACAATTTTATTTTTCATAAATTTTCCCGCCAACTGAAAATTGAGTCATTACATTGGAAAACACATGTGAATGAGCAAATAAAAACACAATTACACATAAGCCAAAACATAGTCACGAAGTCGGAGAATATGTGACTCAGCTTCCAATTGCATGAAAAACTTACGAATAATATAATTGTGTCAAAAATGAAATGTTGAAATTAAAATAACTATTAAATATGCATTGGAATATTATTATAATATATTACAAACGCTCAAGTATTAAGTATAATTTAACATTTATATTTTAGTAGCAGTTAGCTCCAACTGAACTTCTTAGTTCTTAAGACTAGCTTGACTTTTGAAAATTATTGAAACTTAGAATTTGTTTTCCTTCAAATAAAGTATATTGCAATAACATATACTGTACCAGACAAAGGGAGAAAAAGGTGAAGTTCTGCTATTAAAGATAATTGTTGACTACATCTTCTCTTAATTAACAATTGAACAAATTGTTTGATTTTGGCACTTCCAAGTGTCTGCAATACCAAGTGTTGGAAAAGATAAGGGTTCACGAAAGAATAATATAAAAATTACAAAGTATTCAAAAAAGAAATAATTGATTAAATTGATGAGAAAAAAAAGCCAAATAAGATACCTATCAAAGTTTAGGAAAACCTATATTTTTTTAGAACGAGAAACCCTCATGCACATGACTTTGTTTCTTTGAAAGAGACTGTAGTTTTATTTATTTATGTAGAAAATTGCATTGGTCAATTCTTTAAATTACTGAGAAATACACTTAACGAAAAAACAAATGGCAGCAAAAGATACACACGTATATAGGATTTGGTTTAAATGGGAACTAGTATTTTGCGTGTAAATCTGAAAATCAATTTATTGTCATTTTAGAGCTTTTTTTATTGTATTTTGGCGTTATTTTTTAAAATATTTTTCTTATTGCATTTTATAACTATTTGTTTTAGCATCAAAATATAATTAGAAAAACACTAAAATTACAGTAAACAAACTGATTTTCACATTTACACGCGAAACACAAAACGTACCCATTATAACTACCCTTCATACATAGATACATATATATACATGTATACATGTAAAATCATTTTAGTTTTCTACAATACTTTATGAGAAAATTACATGATCTTGAAATTAATGATTTTCACATAATCACATAATTGATACCCCTCCGTTTCACAATAAATATTATTCTAGTACTTTAATTTTGTTTTACAAAAAAATGTCATTATATGCAATCGAGGTAAAAATTTCACAGTTTTCTCATATTTGCCATCATTTAATGATGTATTAACAAAAGAGTGTATAAGGTAATTTGATTATCTAATTAATATCTTTATTAATATGTGTGCATTCATCCAGAATGACACTTATTCAGAAACGGAGAGAGTAGAATATTGCGTACATTTCTTCATAATTAAATATGAGATTGCAACGTTGAATTTCTTGAGAAGAATATTAAATCAGTGTTTCACCTCTTTGATTTCTCTTTATATTCTCGTGATGACTAGGATTTTAGAGAATATCTTTTATATCAGGAAGTGGACCAAGTTTTACGGTAATGAGTTACTATTCCTCATTAGCCCAGTATTTTTATATCCTGAAGTGGACCCATCCCATAAGCCCACTATTCCCATCAAATAGTGGATATAATAAATTACTCCATATCAACTCAGATATAATTTAATCTATAATTATTTATTTATTAATTCTTAGTAAGTCACATAATTTTACATGAGATATAAATAATCTTACAATATATATATTATTTCCATGGTTAAAGATAATTGGAACAACCTACCTAAAAGTGGGCCTAAAAAGATTAGAATTTGTATAAATATTGATCAGAGGCGAATTTCTATTTTGCAGCATGTCATCATTTGATCATGAATGTGTATATGTATTACATATACAATGATGATATCAAGTTGAATACATAAAATTATATTTATAAAATGAAATTGAAATTTAATAGAAATTAAAGGATGTAGACTGCTAGCAGATGAAGCTGAAATCTGATAGATAACAAAGATTAAAGAGATGGATTGTGCTCCCCATATTCAATGGCAAAAATTCAATCCATCCCTTTTAGAAACCAATCAATCTTTTTCTACTCTTGTTTTATAATACATATTTACTGATTACCAATTCAACTGAAAATGATCACTCAACAGTTTATCACTAATGACATCCAGCAATATGATGTGTAGGTGATCTGTGTCATCTATTTCTAGAATGGTTTATATTTCTCTTCAATTTGGATCAAGAATGCTCTCTTAACTTTTTCATTTTTTTATTTTCAAATGGTAAGAAATGTTCAAATGATCAGAAATAAAGACTTTTGAAAGGCTCGAGTCAATGTAAGTCTTTCTTTATATGTATTCTCGGTTGATATCTAATCTAACAGATAAGAAAATGAAGTAAATGGGAATTTAAAATACCTAAAAACATCAAGCTTATCTTTGTGCAGTAAAGCATAATGGTCCATAAACTTAGATATCATACAACACTACATTCCTACTTCTTGACCTGCAAGCATATATATATATATATATATATATATATATATATATATAGAGTAACCAAAAAATCAGTCTGAATCTTAATTTCGTATCATTTGAGCGTGCTATGTGTACAACACGATATCTCACTATAATAAATGAAAACAATAAGAAACAGAAAATTTCGTGTGCAAAGAACTGCACTAAGAAGAAGCAAATCTTTTCAAGCAATGGCTATCCCCAATTGAATCCACAACTTGATTCTATATTCCTGTTTCTTGTTAGATTATCATACAAGAAATTTTATAGAGATATTGAAATAGTGTAAGGAGAGGAAAAGGGACATGAATGAATTATAGAAAAGAGAGAAAAAACTGCAGTCTAAAACAATTTTGTACATTACTTCATACGTTACAGTTTACAGTAGAAAGAAAACCCCATAATAATAATAAAAATGAAAGAAAATTTAGAAGACCTGTCCAAATGAACTCCAATTCTTGATTTTTGACTCCCAGTTAACAAGAACACTCAAGGAAAAAAATAGTTAATCTAACTGTGGTCTTCGACGATTGCTCGAGTGTAGTACATGGATAAAAGCATCATACCGTTTAATACATCGAAGAAAAATCAAGTTCTGAAGCATTAAGGTTCAATATATATCAAGGTCAATAATGTGCCTGTATCGTAAAGCCAAGAGAAAGAAGATATAAAAGAGCTACTTTATAAAAAAAAAATGGTGCAAGGAGTTCCATCCAATGATCATAGTATTCACTGTTTAGATGGCATTTAGTTTGGTTGATGAATTTAATTAGGATGAACAAATCAAAGAGATATAGTCATATAGGTAATTATTTTCCTATGATTTTCCACATTTCAAAATGTTTACCATGTTTATCTAGTGTGCAATAGCAAGAATATTGAACTAAACAAGGGTGTTTCACAAGAACAAGATTAGGTAATTTTTCGTGTGATTTAGGGCGTATACTAAGTTACTAACCAACAATGTTTCTTCAGAGGGTATTTTCCTTTCATAATGAAGGAACATGAGTTATGTAGAAGTACCTTATGTATGAGATCCGGTGCTTCGAATATTTCTCCTCGTGAACTGCAATGCATATGGCAGTGAAGCAATCCTTGGAAATAAAGCAGATCTCCAGTTGATGCATCAGCTCCTAAAAGCAAATACTCATCAAAAAAATATACAGAATTCTAATAATTGTGAGAACATTTAGGTATATGTCAAACTTAATTGAGAAATACGCCTATATTCATTGAGAAAATGTTCGCTGTATAATGTAGCCTATAATTTTTGTAGTGATTTCATCAACATTCTCAAATCCAGCAGTTTATTTAGTAAGTATGTTGCTCAGAGAGTTCTTACACTCAAAAGTAGCCCATCGTGATGGAGGCACAACTGTACGATCTTGTGTTTCTTCCGAAATGTAGAGCAGACTGAAGAGATCCTTACCAACTTCAGCATTCTTACTAGATGAACCGCCTTCAAAAGTAATCACAGGTGGAGCTGAAACGATGCCACTCATCAAATCGAAAGATTCCTGCTTAGATGGAGATATTTGGCATCATTTGGTTTGTGAGCCAACGTATTTGATGGAGAAACAATTAAGCATATGGAGTTAATGTGACTAATATTCGTGCAGTATTTCAATTTAAGCTCAATGGAAGAGATACCGCTCGACTATGTGATGTTGGAGGAGCAATTTGGAGTGTTTCCTTGTTGAAAAACTCTTCATCCAAAGAGTACCTTCTTACTTTCTTTGGAATTCCTTTTCTGGAGGTGCTTATAGGTTTTTCTATAATGATTTTAGGCATTGGCTGCGGGGATGTTGTTGAAACCCATCTTCTATCCACGTACCTGTAATGAAAACTTGATTCACTAAAAGTACCGAGACAAAACTGATGTTACTTCAAAAATGTTTAAAGATTTAAATTACTTGGCATGAATGAATTTTTCAAGTTCAAGTTCATTTCTGTAGAATTCTGGTGATAAGTCTGCTTCCCAATAATTGTTGGATATCTGGTTCCCCATCGCTGCACAACACGAAAACTAATATCTTAGATCATAGAACAGCACGACGCTCGTTGAATCAATAAGCAAGAATATGAGTCTTGAGTTAAAACCATCAAACAAATCAAATCTGAAGTTAATAAACCAAATATATTTCAATAACTTACCCTGCATGAAGGCGACCTGCTCGGGAAGCCATATGTCCAATGTTGTAGACCTTACCTATTGCAATAAGACAGACTCCAAATGTAAATAAGTGCAAAAAAAAAAAAACATACAATGTTGCAGGCGAGGAAACCTCAAGTGATAACATTAATCCAGAAGGAGAGGATGAGTGTGGATATGCTAACCTTTGAGATATGCACTCCAAGACTCCGATGTATTCCAGAACATTCCATGCATATAAATATTCCGAGGTTGATGCTTGCCCATCGTGGAGCCCTGAAGTAACACTTACAATTCATTTCATTTACATATAAACTCATCATGATGCTTGCATATGGAACTATCTTGAAATGGCATAGGACAAAGCTGTATGGAGGAACATACTTTCTCTTGCAATCTGCACATTCCTTGTTTTCGGGCAGCTTAAGAAGTCCCAATAGTATCTAGAACAATTTTTTCAGACAGAAGTCATAAAGACGTCAATCTTCATTAATTCAAGGAAAAGGGCATCCGTGTACAAACGATGTTGATTTATGCTCCTAACAATATCTGATCTAGACAAGTGGTGATGATAAACGTGCCACTACTGTCAAGATCAGCATAAGCAAAAAGTTGAGAACCATACACCAAGTATACAAATTTGCCGATCTAGGCTTACATTTATGTTTTAACTTGTAAGCCTCCTTAGCAAGAGCAACGAAGCACATATGTTACGTACATTAATAAATACGAAACTTGTAGAAAAGCAACATCATTGCAGTGAAGCTCCATGAAACAAAGCCTTGTAAGTATGTTTTTTTTTTTGGCAAGACAACACAACTCATTGATCAAAGTGAAATTCAGTTGACAATATTATTAGCTCTAAAGCAGATGATTGGCTTATATTGCCTTATTCTTTCTCTTGAAAAGGGAACGATTCTTGATAAATTGAGCAAATATAACCTAACAATCACAGAAAAGTCAGCTTCTGCTAAATTCCAAGTTTCAAATAATTAGTAGCATAAATATGGTATTCAACATATAATAGGAATTTCAGGAATCCCATAGACAAAAAGGGACAAAAAAAAAAAAAAACAATAATTTGGCAAAGATTAAACAAGGGCACATCACCTTTGCATGTTGGGCATTGAGCTCTTTGGAAACGGACGCCTTCTCATTCATGGCGCTCTCTCTTTCTGTCACCAACGTTTTCACACACGCACAAATCAAAACCAAAAAGAAAATCACAAATAAAATGCAAACGAAAAAAAAAAGAGGGAAAGAGGTACGGACTATATTCACATGGATAGAGAAAGAGAGACGATTGAGGAGAGTTTCATGAGCTCCCTCTCTCTCTCTCTCTCTCTCTGATTTTTGGAAATGAATTTTCAGATAATATAAGAAAGGTGATGAATGGCTAAACAGATTCCGAGGAATGGATGCCATGTTCGAATCCAGGTTTAGTTTCCCTTAAACTTCGCTACTATGTTTTCCACGCTCCCAAAACAGAGGATTTTTTTATTTTTTTTTTCCAAATTAGATTTATATTTTTTTATATATATTTGTCTTTTGTGACAACTGACAAGTAGAAGAAACTTGTAGTTTATTTGAAGGCAAAAGGCTATTTCGGGTCCATACTTGTAAATCTTTTTTCAAAGAATTCCTACCCTACCGGGTAGTACCCCAGCTACTCACATCTTATTTAAAAAATTGTTTTTTAAATAAATAAATCTATTAAATAAAAAATATAAATTGTTCTTCAACTTTTTTAAATAAAAAAATGATTAAAAATAAATACATAAAAATAGAAATAAATTAAATTATTTTTAGGCTATCATTTTATTTTTTCAATTTTTATTTAATTTTTTTAAAAAATAAATTAAAAAGTGGAAAAGTAGTTAAATAAAATTGAAAGGAAATTAAATAAATATTTTTTAAAACTACTGTTTGACTTATTAGAAGATAAATAAAAAAAATAAAAATTACAGCAGTTTTAAAATTTTAAATTTAATTATTTTCCAATTTATGTTTATTTATTTATTTATAACTAATTTTATTATATTGATTAATTAATTTCTTTTTTTGTTATTTAATTGATTTATTATTTTAAAATAATGGACGTGGGTTGGGCCCATCTGATGGGCTAGCCACATTAGATGATTGTATGGAAGAACACCTCTTTCTTAATGAATTACTAATGTAGTACTTTATAACCCAAATGGAAGAGAAACACCATTAAGAGAAACCTTACATGATAATTCTCAACTTATTAAACAAAATTTATGGATTGGAAGGATTTTATTTTATTTTATTTACATAAAAAAACAACAAGCTTGATTCTTAATCTCCTAAATTCATACCACATGTTTATTATTTACCCTTCAAATAAATAAATTATACTTGTGTTAGTTCAGAAGCGCTAAATAAGTGATTAGAGTGGTGAATAATCACGGTCAAATGATTTAGTCAAATTATCAAAATTTTGCGGAAGTATTGAAAATGATTTCCTCAACTAAATTGAAGCTTCAGTTGGTTTTTCCCACGTAGTTACTCAACTAAAATTCAATATATACCGGTATTATTATTATTATTATTATTATTGAAATAATAATTATCCAATATTTTAAATTAAAAATAATTCATCCACTTAATTCAATTAGTTGTTTCAAAATAAGAAATAGAAAAAATAACTATACGTCTATATAAATTTTTTTTAATCATCCATAAAAACAAAAAGTTATATAGAAAAAAAAATATAACATAATCTTATTTTTTTACTTTACTATTAACTATGCCATACTGTATTGGATTAGTTCATTTTTGGTATTTGTTCAAAATATCACATGCATTTACAATGTTTTTTTAAGTTTTTTAAAAACAATAACACAAATTACAAAATTGAATAATTGTAACGAACTAAGAATTTGCATACCACACTATAAATAGAGCAAGTCACCAAGTACGTATGCAAAATTTGACTTCCAAAAATTTTAAAATTTGAAATACAATTGGGCTTATTTTTGGCGCTGGAAGAGAAACCCACGACCTTCGTCTCCTCACTCCTCAGTCCACGATTGACGACTCCACCTTTACCAATCACCATAGATTCCTCTAATTTCAGTGTAAGTTTGTCGAAGTTGAATGCTCACCCCTAATTTCGATACTACGCGCTAATTTTATGCAGAAAGCATTTGCCTGAAAGGTGTTTGATCAAACGTTTGTGGCCGGTTTTTACGCCAGAATTAAAATTCTTGAATTTTTGAGTTGCTATCGACTAATTTGGATATTGGGTTTTTACGCCAATATCCGTGTGTTTGTTGCAGCACTGTCAGTTGTAAACTAATACTGTTATTATCCAGATTACTTCTTTGCAGAATTGAAGGTCAAGATTTGAATTTGTGAAAATGTGTTTGTTTTTTTATTTAATCATTTTTTATATTTTGTTGTCGGTTTCAGATGGAGACTCTTTACTCGAAGCTATACAACAAATACACAAAACTGAAGGTCTTTCGGATCCCTCTCGTGTTTATAAAAATCGTAGTCATAAATAATGTACTTAAAATTGATATTTCCCCCCATTTCTGATGCAGAAGGAAAAAGAATCTCAGTTTGACAAGCTGAATCATGACCAAGAAGTGAAATTCTTGAATTTTGTAGCTGGTATTGTATGAATATATGCATTTACGTACCCATTTTGCTTACTTCTAAATTCAAGAAGTGCAATGGCATAAACTACTTCCTTCTATAGTTAGATAGCTGTAACTTATTAGTCTTACATGAATTTATTTTCCTAGCTTTATTTTGGGTTATTGTCTTGGTCCGCACTGTTTTTCCTGCCTTGTTACTAGGATGATGCACCATTTTTATTTTTCATTTTTGTTAACTCGTGGACTTCATTTTACCTTCAGGAAACTGCAGTAATATACATCACTGATGTATTAAGTAATAAATACATGGATACATAAATTTACATGAATATCCGTACATGCATGAATTTACATCTGCATTTTTTCACCTGAATTTTTGGTATTAAGTTGGTTTGGATTTTTTTGTGGTTACATCATGATGAGTGCCATTTTATACTTTTGCTGGTATGAGATTATTATTTCGTATGACAAAGTAGCTTGCTTATCCCTTGTGTTTGCTTCTACGAAACAAGTTTCATTAAATTTGTCTTAAATTCTTGATATATTTTCAATGCAGCTGCAGATGAAATGATCCAGCACTTGAAAAGTGATAACGACAAGCTCCATGAACATGTAGATGAATTGAAAAATGAATTGGCTTCTCTCAGGCATGAATTTAAGATTTTTTTTTTTAAATTTGATTTTGATATCCAGCTCCCTGACGTGATCATATACATTGTTTGGCTGCAGAGCTTCCCGTGATGAACAGCGTATTCACTTCCAAAAGTTGTTAGCAGAAGAGAACCAAAAGAGTGAGGAAATAGTTCCCTTACCAACTTCAGATTTTCCATTTGTACTATTATTAACGTGCACTTCTTAGTTCCCCGGACTGGGCCAAATTAAAGAGGAATGGGAAGTCCATTAGAGTCTCCATGCATTATGGCGGTTTTCATTTTATATACTGTTGTAAATTTCCTTGCTGGTACATGTGGTTGAAGTTCTCCTTCTGTAGCCAACCAACTAGATAAACAAGGTACATTCTGCCATGATTTAGTCCGAAGTGGTCTAGATATAATATACATAAACCGTCAAAGAATGAATCATGTTTCTGGGACTCTCACCAACCATCTTTAGCAGAGGACCTAGATGGATGTACTAGAAATCTGTAAAATACTCTTTCTTGAGAATCAGTCTATGGAAAATATCTGATGAAATTCAAAACACTGATCAATTTATGAATTAACCTGCGTGATTATAAATATTGAGGATTGGATTCTGATTTCTGAATTATGCTCTCCACTACATTTTAGATAAGGAACAGCCTGAAGAAATTCATGACACTTCTGGGGGAAAAACGCAAGGCACACCTCTAGCTAAATCAATGAAAAAACGTAAAGCCATCTGTATTAGTGAAGAGACAGCTGTTCCATATGTTGATGTTGAATTTGACTGTCCATCAGATCAACATGTTTCTAGGGACAAAAACAATGGTGCTCCAAGCATCCAGCAGGTACCTAAATTATATACATTCAGTCAGGGTAAAGTGTATTTTTCACTTTTGCTAATTTTTTATAATTTATGGTCCAGCCTGCCTGCTGTCAAAGAAAGGCCTTTACTTCAGGTATATCTCAGAAGGAAACATATTGCTTACTTCATTTTGCTACATGCAACGAGTTTAACACTTTCACTTGCTGTTGGTAGGTGGCGATGCTGCAGATACAAGTTCTTTCAGCTGCTTGTTTCAATATCTTGTTGAGTTAGTAGTTGGCCTGGAAGTTTCCCCTCTCATTAAAAGCAATGAAATATCCATTTTGGCGCATCATCAATCGAGTGGTAATATATCACTGATATTTCTAGTTTTATGAAATTTGGTTGAGTTGGTATGGCTTTATGATCTTGGATGCCACCAATTTCTAACCTGGTTAGTGGTCATTGATGTTTCCTAGTTGAGTTTCATTAGCTATTACCATGTTAATCTATAGGGTATATCAGGAAGAAAGTGATTTAGAAATGTTTTAATTAGAGTTTTCACGACCTTTCAATCCAAAATCTTATCATGAATGTGGTAAAGAGTTGTATAGTTTTGATTGTATACGTATACATGTTGGTCGAACAGTGTCTGATGTCCTTTCTGGAGCGAGTGCTATATTACTTTGATGTAGTTGAAAAGGGTTTGGTTTATTGCAGGTTATTCATTCAGCCTGACATGGATAACTAACATACATGGAGAAGTAGAGTTGCTATACCGCGTCTCGTCGCTGGGGGCATTCGAGAGAGTTGCTCCAGAGTGGATGAAGGAAACGCTGATGTTCAGCACCAGCATGTGCAATGTCTTTTTCAAAAGGGTTTCCCGTGTTATCAATATTTAACAATAGTCAGATTGCTCTTAGAAAATGTTCTACTGAGAAAATAGTTAAGTATGGTCAGATTGCTCACTCGAATGTAATTTCATTGAATCAACAAATGGAGTCCTAATTACAAGTACGCACCCCTTTGTAGTTGCATTTTGAAACCTATTATCTTCCCATTAACATATGCAACTTGTAAAATTATGTTGACTCTAGTTGTTACATGTTCACATTGTATTTTAATACTTATATTTTGGGCCCTTTTTAAAAATTAATCCAAATAAAAATTATTAACAAAATAGTATTCATTTTTTCAAAGTTTTTGCAAAGATAATTTCTAATTAATTTTCGGACCTGTAAGTTCTACGCAATTGGCTGTATTTTAATATTTATATAATTATATTTCCTTAGCCGTGTACTTTTTTTTCCAATCAATAAAAATTTTAAAATATAATTAATTATGTATGATTTTCGGACGAAAAATTGGTAGGATGTTAGATTTGCAAATGTTTTGAAAATGGCATAATTTTATTAATAATTTACATTTGAGCTATTTTTAAAAAAGGGTCAAAATGTGAGTGTCAAAGTATAATTTGTCATAATTACATAGACAAAAACCGAAGTAAAATATTGGTCTTAAAATTTGTTGACCACCCAGTTCCTAATTATATTTAGAAGCGCTGCAGATCAAAGTGTTTGAAAGAGTTAAATGCATTGCATCTAAATGCTCAATAAAATTTATAGATATATACTTAAAATTAACACTTTTGTCAATAAAATACTTTAAGTAATTAAAAATTAAACAAATCAAACATCACCTGCATTTTTTCTAGTCAAACACTATTTTATGCTTCAATCGAATATTTGAGCGTTTTTCTTTTCAAGTTCTCATGTGGTGGCCAAATCGATCACATGACATATCCATGAAATGACATATTTGGTTACTAATCCATTTTTTGAGATTTGATTTTGGCTGAAAAATGCGTCATGTTAATTTGATTTGTTTTTTAATGTTGTAGGTATTAAATTGAAAATGTGCATAAAGTTTGGGCTATAAACCATAGTAACTTCAGAAAATAAGACATAATGTAGCCCATTTATTTATTTATTAAGTAACAGATACGCCGAAGCCCAAGCATTAGGATAAATAGGTCCAATCCAAATCATAGTTTGTTTTTCCGTTTATTTTTTCTTTTCTTACAGCAAGAGTAAAGCTAAAAATTAAAACAAGTGTAAAAGAGGAGAGAAGAAAACACAAGAAATGAGGAAGACGGCAATACAAAACGACGACGAAAAGCACGGCGATTGTGGGCCGACGGAGCAGTTGCTAGGCGGCCGCCGCCGGTGAGTTTGCTAACGCCGGTATGTTCTAATTTTCTTTTCTGTAACTTCCAATTAGGGTTCCTTAAGAGGTCCACTCCCCCCCCCCCCCGACTGCTATGGGTGTGGCATTGTTGCAAAGCCCAATCAATTATGTTTATGGTGTATAAAGGAAGATAATTCGATCTTAATTCAGTGTATACCAAATAATTGTTTACTAGAATTTTGCATGTTAATGATATGCGACTAAAGTCTGGAGCTAGATATCTGCATTTAGGAAAGAATATTTATTTCTCCTCTGAGATTTTTTTTTTCTTTCATGTGATATGTGAATTAGCAAACCGATTCAGTCGATTGATTACTGATTTTGCAGCTGGGATCACTCGATGAAGTTATTTACAGAGAAAGGCTTGTTTTGAGATGCATTATTTATAGCCCCTGAGCATATTTTTTGATCAAAATGTCTGGGTGCTCGACTTCAGTGTCTACTGAAGTTCAGGACTCGAATCACCAGGATGCTGTTTTTGATTGCTCCAAATTATCGAAAGCCTCTGAGCAGTGTGCTTTGCAACATGAGAATGAGGTGGACAAAGAGAACAAACTGGAGGATGGTAATGGAAATGAAGATGTGGCTGAGGAAGAGGACGAGGATGAAGATGCAGATTTCAATCCTTTCATGAAAGAAACTAATTCCTTAGAAGCTTCCTCAAGCTTGAGTTCTGAAGTTGAAGACGTGGACGGGGATGTTGCTGATAGTAGGGGAAATAATTGTGCAGCGGTTGGTAAGAAGTCCAAGGAAAAACATGGAGATACTGGTGGAAATGTCGAGAATGGTGAGGAAATTGTGATGCAAACTGCAGTTTCTTCTGGAAAAGAATGTGGAAAAAATTCGGACCTAGCTTATTCTTCGACTACTGAGAAGGAGTCTGCATTGGTAGATCAATCTGATAATGGATCACTATTTGACAAGGAGAATGAGGTCAATCTAGCAGATATCAGCAATGTTACAGATTCCAGGAAATCTATGGTCGATATGGATACTGATGGTGCCATCTGTATGCGAACGAGGGCTCGTTATTCTCTTGCTAGTTTCACACTTGATGAGCTTGAAACTTTTCTTCAAGAAACTGATGATGAGGACGATCTCCAAAATGTTGATGATGAAGAGGAATATAGAAAATTCTTAGCAGCTGTTTTAAGAGGCGATGATTCCCAGAATTTGCATGAGAATGCAAACGCTGACGATGAGGATGAAGAAAATGATGCCGACTTTGAGCTTGAACTTGAAGAGGCTCTGGAAAGTGAACCAGAGGAGGTTGAAAAACGAAGAATGACTCGTCAGAATAGATGCCAAAAAGCTTCCCTCGAACGCAGCAAGAAGCTTTCTGGACAGTTGAATAGACCATTGCGACCACTCTTACCATTTGCATCAATCGGATCCTTTTCAGCTGCAGATGGGAAACACCTCACACCCAGCATTACTTCATCCCATATGCCTCCTGTATATAATGGCTACACCTGTGGATTCACCCCACACCAGATAGGGCAGTTGCATTGTCTAATTCACGAGCATGTACAGCTTCTTATTCAGGTTTTCTCTATATGTGTTCTTGAGCCTGGGAAAAGCCATATTGCTTCCGAAGTTAAGGAATTAGTGGTACAGATGCTTAAAAAACGTGATCAAGCACTTGCATGGAGAACGATTTCATATCCAAGCTTTTGCTTTTTCCCTCCATACATCCATCCATCTGTGTCAGACGCTATTCAGAACGCGTTGCCTTCTAAAGATGGCAATAAAAATGTGCATCAGAATCCTGATAACTTTTCCATGTCTAATGGGAGGCAGACATGTCTATCTAATGACCAGGCAGGCTCTTCTCAAACTCCAGGACACACCTCATGGGTCCCGTACGTTTGTGGCCCAGTGCTATCTGTCATGGATGTAGCTCCACTTAGAATGGTTGAAAACTATATCAATGATGTTTCTTCTGGTATGTCATTGAACTATTGATGATTTTGTCCTGATTTTCTGAATATTGTTTGCAAATTGTTCTTTAATTCACTTGCATACTTCTATAAAATGTTTGGTAGCTGCCTGTGCATATGAACGATATCAAATTGAACATGGTTTTGAGACTTCCTGTCAAAAGGAGCCCTTGTTTCCCCTTCGCAATTCCCAATGTTCTGCTGAATCTGATGGTCAAGGAGAAATGGAGAACACTCCCCCAGATTCTAGTACGGTGCTTTCTCCCTCTTCCAGCAACCGAATGCCCAAGAAGACAATGGCTGCAGCTCTGCTCGAAAGGGCCAAAAATCAACCAGTTTTTCCTGTTCCCAAGGAAATTGCTAAATTGGCTCAGAGGTTTTGGCCGTTGTTCAATCCTGCTTTTTATCCTCACAAGCCACCTCCTGCTACTCTTGCAAACCGAGTGCTTTTTACTGATACAGAGGATGAGTGAGTTGTATACTTTTGTTTATTACGTTCCATTCACAATTTTAACATTCATGGAATTCTGTACATTGGTCTTAACTGGCCACATATTGTGAAATTATTGCATTTACATTTATCCATTTTCTTAAAATATTTACAATAAAGATCCTATTTGCACTTGCACAATTGGGTTTTAGGTGCCCCATGAGCACACAATTATTTGTTTGCTCTTAAATACTGTGATTAGTCATGGTCAATAATAAGGGTACTTCATGTTATGATAATTTATTTGTCATATTTAATAGAAAGTAATTTCTAAACAATTACTATTTTTTGTAGCTGATAATTAAATTTTCCTCCTTAATAACATAGAAAACAACTACTCGGGTGGGTTTCTTTTCAAAGTAACTTGGAGATCTTTCAAATATAAAATAGATGTGATCTAGTTTCTTACCTTTGCTTCTAATTTCTACTGCACCTTTTCAGTTGGTCTTTCGTGTATGTACTCATCTGAGTGGTTTATGTGCCAAGTCCATTTTCCAATAAGGGCTACTCCAGAGGCATTTTCATGATCCCAGTGTGTCCTGGATGCAGGGATTAATTTTAAAAGTTTCTCTGGATACCCGTCATTTATTGGCTGTCCTGGTAGTTATTAGTGAGGTTTAGATGATTCCTCATGCTGGTTAATGTTTTTGAAAAGATTAATACACGTGAGTCTTCCAACATGCTTTGTGCTAATATATAAGTGAAAGCTAACCAATTATAATGCTTAGTGTATCTGTTTATGTTGTTTTGATGTGAAGGTTATTAGCAATAACATCAGTCAATGAAAATCCTCATTTTCACTCATGAACCTGTGCATGCAGTCTTTTCATTTATGCCTTACAATCTTCTGGACATTGAACTTACAGATTACTAGCCTTGGGCTTGATGGAATACAATACTGACTGGAAGGCTATACAGCAGCGATTTCTTCCTTGCAAATCTAGGCATCAGGTAGTGTATTTTATTGAAAACTGTAAATTTAAAGCCTAAAAATCGTGTTAGCAATTGTGCCTAGAATTTTATAATCAATGTGATAACATTTCCATCTGAAGGTTGTATGGAAATTTCCTCTAGTTTTTTTTTTCTTTAGTTACTCAGCAAGAAAGTTATGCTAATATAATATAATGATTTTTTTTTTCTATAAAATAGATTTTCGTACGGCAAAAGAATCGTGCATCATCAAAAGCGCCGGAAAATCCGATAAAGGTTTGTAACTATTTCTGATGCTATTTACTTCAAATCTTGCATCATATTAAAGAAGATAGCTCGTTTTGTTTTGTAGGCTGTGCGAAGGATAAAAAACTCCCCCCTGACCTTGGAGGAGACTGCACGTATTGAACTGGTATGCTTTTAAATGACTAATCTTGGAAAAGTCATGAGACATTCTTTCTGATGTATAATTGATTCAAATGATTCAGGGGTTGAAAAAGTTCAAACTCGATTTTATGTCCATATGGAGATTCTTTCTACCTTATAGAGATCCTTCCTTGCTTCCAAGGCAGTGGCGCATTGCTTCTGGCACCCAGAAATCATATAAATCTGATGCCAACAAGAAAGCAAAACGGCATCTGTATGAATTAAGAAGAAAAACTAGCAAACCTTCTCCCTCAAGTGGGCATTCGTCATCTGAGAAAGAGGTACATTTACTTCCGAACTTGAATCTATAGGTCATTGTTGCCTCTCAAATGGATTTCTTTATTTGTTAATGTGTTAATTTGTAGATCAGTTGATGTCAGATCCATCAATAATTTATTTGCTCTTTTCTTGTGTATGGAGCTATATAAAGCATCCTTATTGCCCCTTGCTAAATGGATTTTTCTTTGTGTGTGTGCATGCATTTTCATTCATGTTGCTTCTTATAGGACTTTTCATTGTTTTTATTGCTAGTAAATTGTTGTGATAACTTTGACATGACGTCTAAAACAATCAAAATTCAAAACATATTTTTTTTACTGTACTTTCTTTCACACTAGCTGGGTCCATGTGCTTGTAATCTCATGGAATTATGGTAGTGTAGTATACTGGTAGAACTTGATTTAAGCCCACATCTCTAGGTGAAACCAAAAAGATAGCATTTTAATTTCCTTCTTGCTCAGGCAGATGCATTACTTGTTGTTTGGTCTTTCTTCAAGCAGTATAATCTTTATATCTTGCCTGGTCTAGTGCACAAGATGCATGAGCTGGTTCTTGAGTGGAATTATGGTATGGAGTGATTTTTTTCTTTTTCGCTTCCGTTGGTTCTTAGTTATAGGTGGACTAGTGGAGCAAGGATGAAGTAAATGAGGTAATACATACTGGTGAAGGTTACTTTTTATCAGTTAATTGATGACGGAATTCCGTAGATTGTGGATATATTCCTTAACTGATCTGTAAAAATGCGTGTACAGTGATCTACTCCTCGTATGATGATTCATCTGAATTAAATAAGTACTCAACCTTTGTAGAATGCTCTCCCATGAAACTTGACATTTAGAAACTTTTTAAATTTTATTAATGATCCATGAAAAATACTTAATTTGCAGGGTGATAGCTCTGATAATGCTGTTGAAGAAACTAACAGTGGAGATAATCACATAGACAAGGACAATGAAGCATATGTTCATGAGGCATTTTTGGCAGATTGGATGCCAGAGAACAATACTTCTTCCAGTTTTCCCACCTGCTTGCCATCCCAGGAGGGTCCTCTAGCCAGAGAACAGAAAGATAATCCCAGTTATCGAGACATCCAACCCTCAGTTTGTTCCTGGTCTTCAGCTGCTTTACGGTAAGTCCTTGGTGCTGCAATTTTACTTTTCATGGGGTTCATTGTTATGTGTTTTCATTCAGATAAATTACTGTACTTCTGTAATTTCTAGGCCATCCAATTCTCAAATAGTTCTCCGACCGTACCGTGCTCGTAAACCAAATAATGCACGCCTGGTCAAATTAGCTCCTGATTTGCCTCCTGTGAATCTGCCTCCATCTGTTCGAGTTATGTCACAGTCAGCTTTCAAAAATTCCCAGGCAATCACATCTGCAAAAGTTCCGGGCAATATTTTGAGAACTGCAGGTTCAGTTGGAGAAAATCGAACTTTGCATGCTGGGAGCAATATATACTTGGGATTTGGCTCTTCAGTGAAATCTGTACCAACCAGGAACAACCATGTTAACGTTACTAGTAGTCAGCAGAGAAATCATTCTGATGTCACAACTAATAAATGTGTATTAGAGAGAGGAAACTCAGATCTTCAGATGCATCCTCTACTATTCCAGGCGCCTCAAGATGGTCATTTGCCTTACTACCCCAGCAGTACTAGCACATCTAGTTCTTTCAATTTCTTTTCAGGAAAGCAACCGCAACTAAGTCTCAGTCTTTTTCATAATCCGCGGCATATAAGAGATGCTGTGAACTTTCTCAGCAAGTCATCTAAGCATCCTGAAAAGAATGCTGCCACATCGGGTGTTGACTTTCATCCACTTTTACAGAGAACTGATGATGTGGATGCAGATTCTGTAGCTTCACGTCCTGCTGGCAGGCTTCCTTCCATTGCAGCATCTAGGCAGGGATGTGCTCCAATTCTAAATCCTTCTCCCTTGACAAGTAAGCCATTTGTAGATGGTATTTCAAGTGCTTTGGGTACAAAGGCCAGCAGCCTTAGTGGAAAGGGTAATGAACTAGACTTGAACATTCATCTGAGTTTCACATCCAAGAACCGAGAAGGTGCTGAAAGTAGAAACACAGATGTACGCGATACTAGCAGATCAGCAGGTGCTCCCGTATCTGCAGTTATAGAATCCAAAAGTGCAAAAGGTTCAATCAAGAAGAGAGATTGTGCTCCAGGTGGGATTAGTACTGAGCTGGACTCACGTGACATTCCACTGGTTACATCCAGGCACAGAGCAAGTAGGAAAGTGTCTGACGACATGCATGATGAGTCCCTTCCTGAAATTATAATGGAACAGGAAGAGTTGAGTGACTCTGAGGAAGAATTTGGGGACAACGTCGAGTTTGAGTGTGAGGAGATGGCCGATTCAGAAGCAGAAAGTACATCTGACTCGGAGCAAGTTAACATGCCAAATGAGGTATTTGCTTTTCTAAAATTTCTAGATAATTATTTGTGAATTCTTAGGAAATGGTTCTATCCCTCCAATTTAATCTCCTTAAATCTCTTAAAAGCTCTACTAAATTTCATTTCAGGAAGTACACCTAGATGAAACAGATGCAGATATTGACAACGGGCGGGTGCTAAATTCCCAGAATGAGTATGAAAGCAATACTTGCAGCACATCAGAAGCGTTGGATATGGCTGATAAGGGGCTTAATGTGAAGCCCAGTTCACTATCTTTGAATCTGAATTCTTGTCCTCCAGTTTCTCCCTATTCAAACCCCCATAATACTGCTGCTGCTGCTGCTGCTGCAGCATATGAATTCGGACCATTTGGTACAACAGGAACATTTGGTCCAAATCAATATCTTGTTGACTCGAAAGGCTCCATCAAGCTTTTAAAACCAGGTGCAGATCGAATGCAGAAGAAGCGCTCTAAGGATGACGAGCCTAAGCATCACAATGGCGACACTTCACCAAGAAATCCCAGGAAACGTATTTGCAGATCGAATGCTACTAATTCGAGCAATACCGTGCCTGGAAAAGGGGATTCAAGCCCCAATATGGACACTATTGTAGATAACTCCAAGAATGTTAAGCCAGATGAAATTGGTTAACTGATCATCTTTTGTTTGCAGTCCTGCTCTTCCCATATATCATTTCATTTCACGACAATTCAATTATCAAGGTCGCGCTCTACCACTAAGCTAGTTGCTCGTTGTTAAAAAAATAAGAAAAAAAGAAGTAATTAACCATAATTATATCACATTAAGTAAAATTTGCGAAGCTACGTACGTTCCGAGGTACATGTGCTGCCCTTGTCCTTCTGTGATGCATTTTGTCTGTCATAACTCATTTTTTCAATAAACCCTAAGTAATATATATATAGGGATGGGATCTGGTGAGAACCGGTCGTTAGGTGAGAACCGGGAACCGATCTCATTCGTCCATCCTGCAAAATCGACGTCCCAGATCCATCCAGATTTTCGGTGGCATTTTTGTAATTATCGCGAAAATCTTCAATTCGCGCGTCTCATTAAGGGTAAAATCGGAACTGAACTCAAAAATTGCCCAGATTCAATTTTAGCATCCGACTCCGCACATTTTAGCCTCATGCATTTCTCATTTTAGCATGTGTTGATAAACAAAAATAGAACGATGATTTTATTGGAATGAAATGCAATACACCCTATTTGGGGACAGTGAACCCTAATGGGAATCTCATAATTACTAGTTGGGATCAGGAACTTAATAAACCCTAATTGGGAACGGTGAACCCTAGTGGAAAATGTCACATCAATTTTAGCCTCCTACTTCGATAATTTTAGCATTATGCGATTCTCATTTTAGTCTCATGCGATTCTCATTTTAGCCTCAGAACAAAAGGGAAGACTTATTAAATCACTATAAAACCCCTCCGTCCAGAAAGTTGCTGAAAATTACAGGAATGCCACCGCCCATCCACTTAAATCTGATTTAATCTGGACCGTCCAGATTGAGTCAAACAAGGGCTATGATTGGTTCCTAGTTCCCACCTGTGGGAAGGGTTCTCATTTGATCCTTTCCCTATATATATATATATATATATATATAATTGAAAAATAGTTTTAAAATAACAAAAGAAAATAGAAGAAAAAGGTTTGGTACACAAGATGGTATAGGATCTGGTGTGCATGATCTCTAGTCCCAACTTGTGTATGCCAACATTAATATTTGTTGCTAAAAATTGAAAATTTAAAAAATTATATACCCTACGTTTGAAATAATCAACCCAAAAATCAATTATATTAATTAAAAAATGAAATTAAATATTAAAAAATAATTATAAACCCTAATTGAGTGGAATAAACTCTAAATAATAATGTAAAATTATACTAATCTGAAAGAAATTAAAATTGAAAAAAATATGAAAGAAAAAGTAATAATTTTAAAATTTGACAGACGGTTGACACATCGAAGTTGGGACTAAAGAATCTCAGGTGTTGTGCATGTACTATTGTTTTTTTCATTGGTAAAAGAGGGACACGTGGCAGATGCTCATTGAGCAGTTGGCATATGTGGGCTCCACTCGAGCAGAATTTACCGTGTGATTCGCAGCAGTATTGTAGTTTTAGGCCTTTGTCAGCTGAGTGAAAATGGCTGCATGAAACCCTTTTCTTTTTTCATCCCAAACACCAAAATATTTGATCTTCATTTTCCCGTTTCATTAAGACAGACGCACGCGATTTCTGAGGTATGTTTCTTCGGAAACTTTATCTTGAATTCTTGTGATTAGTTGACGCTTTTCTTGCTTGAAAGTTACCTTTTTTAGTAATTTCTTCTTTGTTATTCTCATGGCGCTTCATCTTCTTGTGGGATTTGGTATTTGTTTTTTAAAATGATCTTAAAAAGAGTAAAATAACAAGAGCTGGGCTTAATCCCATCCTCTTAATTAGTTTGATGGGATGTCTTGTTGTTTAATGTATTATTCACCAGAGGTTCAGTTTTCTGCAAATCCCATCGCCTTAGTTTTGATGGATGTCTTGTTTTTTCTATTCTTTTTTAATGTTATCTGGTTTGTAATGAAGAATAAATTACGACTTTTCGTTTCATTGATATTGTTTCTGAAAATGGTCTTTAATAGAATCCACGAGTGCTGTATTTCCATGAAAGTTAACTTTCTGCAAATCCCATGTTTAGGCTCATGACTCAGAATAAATTGCTTGTTATTGTTTCACTGCAGCTGAATTCTTAATTTTGGAATATATTCTTGCTGTTTTTGGTGAAAATGAAGAGGAGTTGGTTTGCTAATGACGATATGCCTGCTAATATACTAAGTCGGTTGTCTGCGAAAACATTGCATTGCTTGAAGTTGGTGTCAAAAGAGTGGCTGAATCTCATCTCCGAGCGCTCATTCGTCAGCCTCCAGTTGAAACCAAAGGAGCCGCTTTCGGGTTTTTTCTTCCAGGAGGTATTCCAGTGGACCGATGATGAACATGCAGAGATCATCAGCTACATTCCTGTAGATGTTGAAAGAGTGAATGTGCGGCAAACTGTCTTGGATTTTCTACCTGACAATGTAGTCATTCTGTCGCTCAACAACGGCCTTTTGTGTTGTCGTAGTTGCTTCCCTAATTCCCAGCCCATGCTTTATGTCTGCAACCCTTTGAACAAGCAATGGAGAAGTCTGCTATGGCCTAATCTCCCCAAAGACTGTAGAGTAGCTCTGGCATTTGACCCTTTTCGTGATCCCATCGATATCTCAACTGATTTCAACCTTGTTGCAGTGAGTGGGGTTCTGACGGATGATGAAGAATACCATTTCTTCTTTGACATCTATTCGTCACAAGTTCGTTCGTGGAGAAGATCAAAGGAGTGTTTTAGGTGCAATCATGATCTTACTAAAACCGGAGGTATTCTTGCAGAAGGGATTTTGTATTGGCTGACTGATGGCTATGGAGTTCTCATGTTTGATCCTCAAAACGAGCTGTCTTGGTTGATTGAAGGCCCTCTTCCAGCAACAGAATTCATTAGCATCCCAGAAATGTGCATAGGAGAATCCGAAGGCAAACTGTGCTACGTTATAATCTCCGAACATGGACTGCAACTGTGGATTCTAAAGGATCAATTTGCAGCTCAGTGGGATTTGAAGTTCTATGCATCTTTAGATGAGTTGGAGAGGGAAAACTCGGATGTGCTGTACAAAATAGAGGAGAAAGTAAGAAGCCAATTGTCCAGAGACATGTTTTCTTGGATGGATCCTATGTCTTTCAAAGACGGGATGCTGCTTCTACGTGTCTCAACTGCTGTCTATCTATATCAGTTTGATACGAGGATGATGAAGAAGCTCTGTGATGCTTCGACCTTGGGGCCGAAAGCCATGTTTTCTCCCATCGTCGTCCCATACACCATGAGTTTGGTTCCAGTTGAGCAAGCATAGATAGTATTAGAGAGATATTTTAGAGCTAGTTGTGTTTATGTTTGCTTGGTTTTTTAGCTTCTGCAGAACTATATGTCAAGTTTTTAGTTGCTAATTTTGTGATATGCAATGCAGTAATAGTTTTTTGTAGTGTTGCTGGTGAAGTTTTGCTGCTTGTATACAATTTATGAAAATCACTTCTTAGTTGCTCCTATGAATCCTTTTGTTTGCTTGTTTTGTGGGAATACAAATCTGCAACTAACTTTTGTTTCTATAATTGTCATGTCATCTTAACTCAAGCACATAACATTTTGATGCAGTTTCTTTTCCATGAGAGAGAGAGAGTGAGCACTTGGTCCACTTATATGTTGTGAAAAAAC
This sequence comes from Perilla frutescens, assembly GCA_026008535.1. Taxonomy (NCBI): domain Eukaryota; kingdom Viridiplantae; phylum Streptophyta; class Magnoliopsida; order Lamiales; family Lamiaceae; genus Perilla; species Perilla frutescens. The sequence continues at coordinate 41,498,195 of BRKX01000010.1, read as the reverse complement.
AAAAAACATTGCACCAGTTTTTTTTATTAACATTGACATGATGTTACTTTCGCAACTCAAAAAATTTCACACAGCAACAACTACTACTAGCTATGCTAGCATTCTGCGGGAGTGCGTGGAGACTTCAAACTTAAGAAAAACCAGAACAATCCATGCACAACTCATCAAAACATCCAAATTTGAGTCAGATTCCTTGTTCATCCACAACCATTTGATCAACTCATACGTGAAATGTGGGGACATTGCGAATGGTCACCAACTGTTCGAGGAAATGCCTGAGAAGAATGTGGTGTCGTGGACAGTCCTCATCGCAGGTTTTGTGCAGAAGGGTTTTCCCACTGAAACAGTCTCTCTGTTTTCAGACATGCATAGGAGTAGCATTCTCCCCAACGAGTATACTTTCGTGAGCGTGCTCCAAGCTTGCTCTTTTGCTGAGAGTTTGGACTTGATTTGTGCTTTTCAAGTTTTTGCTCTGATAAATAAGTTTGGATTCGGGAATAATGTGTATTTAGTGAATGCATTCTTGACAACTTTGATAAGGCATGGTAAGTTAAATGAAGCTATTCAGCTCTTTGAGGGGTGTCTCCACAGGGATATCGTGTCGTGGAATGCTATATTTGATGGTTTCTTGAAATTTGGTTGCAATCATACACCCCACTTCTGGCGTAGGATGATTGTTGAAGGCATAAAACCAGATGAATTCACTTTTGCTACTGTTCTTACCGGGCTAGCTGAGTTATCTCAAATCTTGAAACCGGATTGCAAGTCCATGCCCTCCTCATCAAATCCGGTCATGGGAGTGAGAGATGTGTTGGGAATGCCCTTGTCGACATGTACCTCAAAAGTCGAAGATTAAACGACGGTTTTGCAACATTCGAGGAGATCCCATCAAAGGATGTATGTTCTTGGACTCAGATGGCAGCAGGGTGTTTGAACTGTGGGGAAGCAATGGAGGCACTCAGGATGATCGGAGAGATGAGGAGGGCCGGCATCAAGCCTAATAAGTTCACTCTAGCCACGGGGCTCAACGCGTGTGCCAGCTTGTCGAGCCTCAATGAAGGGATGAAAATGCAAGCCCTGATGGCTAAAGTAGGAGATGAAGTTGATGTTTGCGTAGACAATGCATTGCTAGACATGTATGCTAAATGCGGGCGCATGGATGGTGCAAGGAAGGCGTTTGAGTCCATGAAAGAGCGCTCAGTTGTTTCATGGACGACGATGATAATGGGATACGCACAGAATGGAGAATCTGAAGAAGCAACCAAGATTTTCGAAGAGATGAGATTGCAAGGAGAGAGGCCTAATCACATCACCCTCATCTGCTTGCTGTATGCATGCAGCCAAGGGGGATTTATAGACAAAGGGCTCAAATATTTCTCTTCAATGAGGGAAGAATACAGCATTATACCTAAAGAAGATCACTACGTGTGTGTGGTCAATCTGCTTGGCCGGGCAGGGCGCATTAAGGAAGCAGAGGAGCTGATCCAATGCATCCCGTTTGAGCCGAGTGCTGTCGTTTGGCAGACGTTGCTCGGGGCTTGCCGGCTCCACGGAGACGTGGAGACGGCCAAACGGGCAGCCGAAGGAGCGTTGGCTGTCGATGAGAAGGATCCCTCGACGTATGTGTTGTTGTCGAATACATTTGCTGATTTTAAGGATTGGAGCAGTGCACAGACGTTGAGACAGTGGTTGGAGAATAGGGATATCAAGAAAATGCCGGGATCAAGTTGGCTTGAGGTGAATAGACCTCTCAGATAATCGATACGGATCAAAATTTGTAATTTAGGACGAAAACTAGTGTGATTGTCAAAAAATAATATTTTTCTTGTGGGGCAATGGCTTCAGATTTTTGTTAGTTTATTATCACAAAACAAACTAAATGTATTTCTTGTTTTCATTACTCCCTACTCCTTAAACTTGACCATTAAACATTCATTATATGGGAAAATCCAAACATGACCATAAATTATTTTGCCCGTTCCGAATGGACACTTAAATTCTTGTCTTGTTCAATTGGACTCTTGAATTTTTAAAATTGAATCAATTAAACGTTTCGTACTCATGAACATTAAACTTTGAGTTAAAATTTCGTCGTCTATTCGATGCCAAGTCTCAAAATGATTGAGAGTTAATTTAAAACCCATAGTCTAGACTTTTTGAAAAAAGTTTTCTGTAATCAATGACAAACACTCGTACGATAGACATGAAATACAAAAGTCGAATCCATTGGACTTGATAAAAAAATTAAGTGTCGACTTGACTACCGCTTGAGATTAACATTCTAGTTTATGGTTCTATTTCGACATTTTCTCTTAATTTTATAATATAATAATTGATTTAAAAGAATAGGCATTTTTTTTTTATGTAGTTGAGCATCTAGTGGGAAAATTTTAGGCCATAGAGCCATTTAATTATTGGGCTATATAATTCATTCATTCTAGTGTAAAATATTTTGGGCCTAAATAATTTGGCCCATCAATAAATTCACAATGGTAGCTTCTTTTTCAGTTCCGATTTTCTTCTGCACATTTTTTCCTTCTCCCTCAAACACAAAAGAAACGATACTACAAAATAAAAAGAAGAGAAAGAAACTTGTGCATCCACCGCCGCTACCGGCCGCCGCCATCTCAGCCTGAGGCCTTCAATGCTATGGACGACGAACTGCTGGTTTGTTGTTTTGCAGACCTTAAAAACTTGAAGATTGATTTTTTGTTTTATGGGTGCCTGCTTTTTTCCACGAAATTCCTTATTTTCTCTGAAGTTTGGGTTATCCAATAACTATAAGTTGGGTTTGCTTAGAAGGTCGATAGCTGTAACAGATAGTAGCTTTTTCTGCAATCTCTACAGTCGTGTTTCTGCAGTGGTAGACTATGATCATTCTACTTCAAATAGTGAAAGCAGCTCAGAAGGCGAAATCAATGTTTCAAGAGAAAACTTTCGTGAATTTAGAAGCATAGAGATTTTTTCTGTTGTTGTTAGAGTGCTGAAGACTTTAAATTGGAGGGTTGCAAGAGAAATTTCTTTTTCTAGGTCTGTGGTTAAGTATGATTTTGATGAATCGTTTGCGGCTTTTAAATTGCTGGTGCATGTATATGTGTCTGCCAAAATGGAAATGGAAGTTTACGCGCTGCTTAGGGAGATGATATGTTATTGTCAAAAGGCTGAGCTCGATTTATTTGGTCTATCGTATGCTCTACTGGATTCTCATAGTGATGCAGAAGGATCGGCTTTAGTTATAAATGTCCTTGTCAAGGTGTTTGCTTCAAATAGGTTGCTTGAGAATGCAATTGCTGCTTTGCTGCAGGCTAGGAGACTTGGAATTGAACCTTGTATCCGCTCGTGCAATTTCTTGCTCAAATGCTTAGCAGAAGCCAATGAGAGGGAGTTGCTAATGACTGTATTTGAAGAAATGAAGAATTATGGACCATTTCCTAATGTACACACCTACACTGTTATGATGAATTTTCATTGTAGTAAGCCGCATGGCTCTGGTAAAGTAGACATGGAAGAAGCTATTACCATTATGGAGGAAATGGAGAAAGTTGGAATTAGTCCATCCATTGTAACATATGGTACATTCATTTTAGGACTGTGCAGAGCTGGAGCTGTTGAAGTTGCTTGGAGCTATATCCAAGACCTGAAACGTAACAGCCAGCCATGTAACAGTTACTGCTATAACACAGTTATTCATGGATTTGTGATTAAAGGTGAACTAGATAAGGGTATGCTGGTTTTTTCTGAAATGGAGAGTTCTGGAATTGCAGCAAATGTGTATAGCTATACTATTCTGATTGAGGGTTTCTGCAGATGTGGAAATGTAGAGGAAGGTCTTAGCCTGCTCAATGAGATGGAGAAAAGTAATATTAAACCATCTCTTGTCACCTACAGCTCGATTTTAAAAGGTCTTTCAAGGAGTGGCTTGACAGATATCGCAATGGATTTATTCAAGAGGATTGGGACATCTGGATATGAATATGACAAGCATGCCTACAACATTTTGATTAGTGGATTTTGTGTTCAGGGTGAGATGGACTCTGCCAAAAGACTTCTAGAGGAGATGATCAACAATAATTTGGTTCCTAATTATTTCAGTTATCAGAGTTTGATTCTAGGATTTTGTAAAATCGGTTTCTTTGAAGAGGCCTTGAATTTCCTCCATATGATGACAGAATCCAGCCTTGTACCCGATCCTTATTTGTTCAATCATGTTATATATGGATACTGCAATGCCGGGTGGGTAGAGAAAGCCTTGCAATTGGTTGATGAGATGACAGACCTGGGCGTTTCTCCAAATGTTTTTACTTATTCTATTATTATCAACAGGCTGTGTAGAGAACACAAGTCAAGGAAGGCATTAGAGATTATTTCTGTAATGCTTAAATCTAATCAATTCCCTAATGATGTTATCTATAGCATCCTCATTGACGGCTTTGCTAAACAGGCAGATCCAAGGAAGGCTTTTCTGTTGTACACAAACATGTTGAAGGTTGGGATTTTTCCTGATGCCATCACTTTCACAATCCTCATGAATGTGTTATCCACTGAAGGAAGAGTGGAAGAGGCATATAACTTGTTTAGATTAATGATCTCTGAGGGCCTAGATCCCGATGAAATCTCCTATACCACGATTATTACTGGATTTTGTCGGATCAAAGATATGAAGAAGGCATGGAGTCTGTTCCAGGAGATGGTGAACAGGGGTATCTCCCCTTCTGTTGTAACATATACGTGCCTAATTGATGGATTTTGTAAGACTAATCACATGGATATGGCCAACTCGGTGATAGTTGAAATGAATCAGAAAAATGTCTACCCCGATCTGATAACCTACCGGGTTCTCCTTCGTGAGTGCCAAAAACTTGGATTTGTGGACAGAGCTCAACATCTATTCACTGAAATGAAAAACAGGGGAATAATTACTGATGAAGTACATTTAGAACATGAGGGTTCTGACCTCTTATGTAGTTTGGAAAAAGGAGTGTGATTAGATATGCTCTTGTTCTAACATCGAAGTGCTTTGCATGGTTTTGATTGAGGAAAGTGAAGAAAGAAAATTTTGCAATGGGAAGGAGCATCCGGTATGCCACAACTCACTCTTACATGCCCTATTACTGAATTCTGTCCTATAACTGCATCTTTTTTGCAATATCAAGTCTTTGAAATTAGATTTAGCATATTCCCTTATTTTTGTATTTTTATAATATGATGGAATCCACCCAGGGTACAGAATATTTATACACCCTTTGGAATTTTTCATGGTATCCCAAGAACTAGACTTGATTCCTGATAAATGAGGTATTATAGCTGTCCCTTTGGTGCTTCTTCCTCTTACCAGCTAGGGCTTGAATTCTTGAAGGTGGACAGTTAAGTCCTGACCTAAATTGGGCAGGAACCAGGAGTGTGCTAAAGTATCATTCCTGTTTATGAACTGCATTACAACCCTAGGTAGCTTATTCCCAACCTTATGCCTTCACATTCAAGTTCCCAAAAGAGAAGCTTTAACCACTCTGTATAATTTCTAGAAGAAAGAACGAAGTCTTTGTCAGTGTAACTCCTGAAGCGAAGTATTCCCTGCTCAGTTCAGATTATGAAAAGTCTCAAGTACTTTTGACGTAAGGTTTGTTAGATTTTCTGCTATGATATATTATGCTTTCTTTGAACATTTTATTTTTCTTCTATGTTTTCTGGATATTACAATGCAATTTTTTTGGAGATAAGCCACCCAAGAATTTTTGGACATATACTTTCAGACTCTGAAGGAAGTCTGAATAATACAACAATTTTGATGTTGCCATCTACCTGTCAAGCCATAGAACTACTTGCAAAGTACTAGAAAATTTCTGACAGCTGCTATTTTCAAATTTATGATAAGAGTAATTCTGGAGTTCCTTCTTTTTATAATTTAATATAAGTCTTGCGATTAAAGGACCTTGTTGTTCTATTTTCTTTTGCAGATTAGAGGATTTCTAATCCAAGAGTTGTCCAGGCACTACTGATTGCCATGAGGCTTCAGTCACCAGGCTGGTATGTAGCTACGGTTCGATGATTTTACAACTCTTTTCACATTTTCAGGCATTATAAATCTGAACTATTTTTCCAAAATAGATGTTTTTTGTTCTTGTTTTTTTTTTTATTCTATGGGTGTCGAAATTATAGTGTAAGTAAATTTCTAAAAAAATTCAACTCATTAATTAGTCGGTAATAATTTTAGTAGGTTAATTATTTAATTTTGTAATATGCAGCCACCTAAAGAACAAATTTGAAAAAAAAGGACGTGACCATTTGAATTGGTTTGATGCTGAAATAAGTAACAGGGCAAAGGAGGTCACAAATTGTTTGAAGGCAGAGAAGAGATTAATTAGTAGAATGAAAATTGTGAATTGATCAACAAAAATTCATCTGCTTATACTGGAGATGTTTCACAAGAGCTTCATGTTCTGTCTGAAGATTTGAGAGGTCTTAAGAATATGAGAAATATTGAGGTGGATAATGTGCAGGAGAAAACCTATTGTGCTATGTTAGTTTCATGGTTGTTATTTCAAGTGGTGATTGTTAAGTTTGCCAAAGTATGTTGCTATTGAATTTTTAGATCATTAGTGTATGCTTGTAACTGTCGAATTGTTTGGTTATGGTGGTTACTGCAATTGAAGATCTATCTATGTTTCTGTTTTACAGTATTGATAGTTGCCAGAATGAATAACGTTCAACTCTGTTCATCAACATTTTGTTTTTTTTTTGGCATTCGAGAGTTGTAGTATTGATCATATACAACCAAAGATTGTTAAAGTCCTTGCTACTTGCTTGTGGTTACTACTTACTATATGGTTGTCTATAAGTACAATTATTTCCAAATTTATGTCTTCAGGTATATGAGAAGTTGATAGATTAGAATTTTCCTATATTGAGTTGAAAACTGAAACTAAATAGTAGATTTAAAAAGCTTTTGGATGGAAATGGATATCTTCAATAAAATCATGTAAAAAAGAAAAAGAAAGAATACTAGTATATAATTGAACATAAGAAACGATGAGAAAGCAAAGGCATTTTAATTAAAGGTAGAATGCATCTGTTTCTGCAATACATGCTCATTTTCTTTTGTAACACAAAAAAGAAAGTGAAGAAAGATGGTTCATTAAGTTGCCTACAAAAGTGGCAACTGATGCATTAATTAACAGTATGCAATCACCTCAGTTGCCTACAAAACTGAACAAGAGCACGGAGTGAAGACTCGACAAATTGTGGTGCAGCATATGCCATAGAAAGAGTGGCGCTTTTGCCTCCACAACTTCAGTCCCAGCATTTTTGAATCCTCACAGTTAATTGAAGTAACAGATGGCTTTGTCTTTGACAACAGGGGCAAAATAGTGATCAAGGAAATTCCAACCACCTGAACTGAATTCAGATCAATTCATTGATGACTTCTTGATCTTAACTCACTCATTAATCCAATATCCTTGGTCCAGAACAAATAATGACAAAGCCAATAAAAATAATACATTCATGGAAACAACACTCGAGCTCATTGCCCTTAACAGCACATTCACAACATTATCTGAACAACAGGGCCAAAATAGTGATCAAGGAAATAGAATGATCAAGGAAAAGTTCAGGTGCACTAATTAGAAATTCCATGATAGGCAAATATTAATATATAGTCAAAGATCAAGGAAAAGTACATTAAACCCTGTACTGTGTGGGGTTTCTTCTAATAGTGCAAAACATAGTAAGAGAAATCTATACATATATTAAGGCAAAATCACAGGGGTAAAATTGTAATTAAAAAAATATGCTTCATATAAATATAATTATTTTAGTTGTCTGGTCAATAAACATATAGCTGAGTAGCTCTGTTGGAAGGAAGGCTTCTGCACCTGCTAAAAGTCGCATGTTCGAAACCCTATGATACTAGGAAACTCATGGATGCCTAAAATAAAACTCTTTGATTTCTCATCTTAATTAAAATTTCTCATTTTTTAATGAGATGCAAATAATTTGACCATGTAACTTAAGTTGTTATAAACCCTTCGAATTCTCAATCCAAGCATGTGTAGAAGGTATGATATCCAATGTCAAGAACCTTTCACATGCTTAATTATGTACCTCAACAAAAATCAAAATTTTGATTATTTTAAAGAAAATGGTACCATGTATATAAATAGGTCATTATATTAGTTCTCACCTCACATCCTCTTCCCCCCAAAAAGAATGGTAAGAGCTTCATGTAGATTCCCATTTATAATCCATTGAGTGATTATGTGTATTTGTGTGTGTGTTTTTTCTTTTTGTATGTGTATTTGTTTGTTTGTCACTAATGAAATTATCTTTGTAAATACTTTCAGGAGGTACTTCAAATATAAACATAAAATTATGGTTTCAATCTTTAGCTTAATTGGTGAGATAGATCAACTCTTCCACCGTTTATTTGTATACAGAAATCAAAGTAAACTATAATTTAGTTTTGATGGGTGCATATTTTTCAACTGTGATTTTGTACATGTACAACTCAAGCAATTGCAAAATCAAGATTCTATATTTATAACTTGATCATCAAGTAATTGACGATGCATTCCCCTCATCTACACCTTCTTAATGGTCAGCCGAATTGGATGAGGTGAGCTATTTGGTTAGTTTTTAATTTTTAGTTTGTGATTTGTTATCATCTCTAATTTTTATAAAATTTAAAAGTTTTGGTTTCTATGCATTATATGAAATATTCTTTTTTTTTTTTGTTATTATTGGAATATATATAGACGGAATCTGTATATTTTACATGATGGCCAAATCTGAGTTTGTGGATGAAAATTTGGTACTCTATTGTTTGCTTGTGGAAATGAAAATTATTCTTCCATGAAAACTTTTATTCATTTTTATTTTTATAATCGTGATTCTTGAATATATTTTTTCTGACCCTATTGTTACTTGGCTTATTAGGATGTATCATAATTAAAAATTATGAAGTTGTTCAATGAAACACAAGAAGAACAAAGTATTTATCAAGGAAGAAAGATTTAGATTGATTGGAGAAGATTAATTGGGGTTAGTTCAATCAAGATCGAAGAATTTGAATGTTATATGATTTTTTTTAATTAATCAAATAATTGAATTATAATAATTTAATTAAAAATATAAATTATATATTCGTGAATCTGTATGACATACAAGTATCTATTAAATGTAAAATGCCGCATAGACAACGGTTCTCACAGAAGTCATTGTCAAAAAATATACCAGTCAAAAGTATATAAATGTTGTGTTCATTTTTTTAATTATTAAAAAAAATACACATTTAATTAGAAAGTTTGTAGTATAATTGTCATTAAAATATACCAGTCAAAAGTTTGTAGAAAATAAATTATTTGCGGAAAATATACGTAAAAAGGCGACTAGCGCAGTTGGTTGCCTGGCGTCAGATAAATGGCACTCGCACTGCACATTTTAATGACAATTTATTTTCTACAAACTTTTGACTGGTATAATTAACAACAATTCACATCATTATTTTTTTAGATTTCCTAATAAAAAATATCACCAAAAAATACCAAAATGCCCATAAAAAATATGTAAATTTTAATTTTTATCTAAATTAAAAATATCACCAAAATTTACTTTTTAGATTTTATAAATTAAAAATATCACCAAAACTTAATACTACTACTTATGATGTAAACTGCGAGCATTCATATTTTAAAAAAATTTAGATTTTCTTAAGTAAAAAAAATATCACCAAAACATGCATAGTTGACAATTAAAATTTAACAATCATTCAAATCTTCAATGTTTTTAGATTTTCTAAATAAATAATACCACCAAAACATAACAAAATATGTCCATGGGAAATATTTAATTTTTTTTTTAATTCTAATACTACTATGGTGTAAACATTCATATTTTTTACTTTTTAGATAGTTTTAAATTCAAAAATATCACCAAAACATACATAGATAACAATTAACAACCATTCACATCATTATTTTTTTTAGATTTTATAATAATAAATATCGCCAAAAAATAACAAAATGCCCATCGAAAATATGTATTTTTTTTAATTCTAATACTACTTTTGGTGTAATCAAATGACTTATTATGTAATTAACGGGAATAGCAACCATTTATGTTTTTTTATTATTTTAATTCTAATACTACTCGTGGTGTAAACAAAGAGACACGAGCTTTTAATGGAAAACAAGATAAATGAGGCCAATTCGTTTAAAACAAAATAATGAAAAATTGGATCTTTTAAATTCTAATTAATATACTTCTTCAAATATATTTAATATGTTAAATAAATAAAACGAACAAAGTAATTAATTTTATCTCTTGAAAAATAACATTACTATGTGGTGTGTGTTCATACGCAATAAATGTATAAAAATATTCAATTGATTCAGCTTAAAAATATAAAAAAAATATTATAAACGTGTTTATGAATATATTTTACAAATATAATGTTATATATGTAAACTATCATTTGATAAAGTTTTAATTATTTCTTATTATGTACTAATACTATTACAACTAACATTTCAACTATTAATAAACTTTAACTTAAAATATGTAAACCGATTTCCGTACATCGTACGGGAGATATACTAGTTCCACCGTGTGAAAGGCACAAACTCTGATACACCACTTCAATCTGTAGAAAGATTTCAAAGCAGTCAAGACAAAATCCATTTGATCAAACCTATAATATGCATCAACCATTTGATCACCCTACGAAAAATGAGATCTCAAAGTAAATGGGAAACAAAATGAGATCTCATATAATAGACAACAAATTTTATTCTAAGGGAGGCCAAACTATTCAATTTGTTTAATAACCTTGAACTTTTCTGAAAATTCTGGCCCTTTCAAGCAGAGGCATATCCAGAGCCATTCAGGATAAAGGAAAACAAAATTTAACTCAGAATAAATAATCCTGCTAGCATTGGACTGGTATAGCAACTTCATAAGCCAAGAAAACCTCATCTTCTGTCCGTTAACATTGCAGCCCTGTCTTGTTTCAGTTTCTCCACAATTTCACGTGACCGGGGATTATAGAAGCGGTCACTAATGAACTTTCTTTCTTCTGCTTGAATCTCCTTGATAGCACTTGAATAGGGATTTGGAGGGGGTTTTTTTCCCTGAAGCTTTGCAATTTCCTTCAACCGAGCATAGGCCTTCTTTCTGCCTTTTCTTTCTGCTCGATACTCATTCTACAGCAAAAGTAACCATTAATTAGGATGGAAAATGTTGGGAGGCAGTAACAAGTTTAAGTTCTTGTAAATAGAAAATCAATCATATAATACAGGCTAGCAATTTAAGAGGGGGTGAGGGGTGGGGGAGAGAGAGAGATAGAAGACAACAATATACATACATCAGCCATAGCCACAGCATCATCCTCATCAACTCCATCCTCTTTTAATTCAAGCACTCTCCAAGCAAATAGACGAGCTGCGGGTGGATCAAAACCAGAAATCCTGTTGAAATTGGTAACGCAGAAGTCAGAATGTGTAGCCTTTATATGGTTCTTCAACAACCCAACCTTTCCACATCTTCTAGGACATCCCAATATACAGAATCTAAGATGAAGTGTATACATATTGGCCAGTTCATGCACAAATCCATGAGCTATACGGATCAGCTAAACGGACCAAATGGCCGCAAGTTCACATAAGAATGTAGCTAATCAACAGCCAATTGGAAAAATATCAAGCTAACTTGAGTTCATCAGCTATTCACATCTCCACAAACTTCTTAAAACTACTAAACTGCACTAGCTCTCAATACCCAAAGCCCAACAATAAACAAGAAGATTCTTTATCCAAAACCAATCACACTGTTTTTCATTCACACACTGCATAACTAAACAGCCCACCTCCAATTTACCCAAGATAGGCAACAATAACCCCATTTCCAATACAATATTACAAAGTTAATTTCTTTTTCACCATTTTCCATAACAGAAAAGGCAACTATTCAATCTAAAAATTCAATCTTCAAACTAAATTACGCATAGCAAAATAAAAGAGATTAAACCAAATACTTGATTGGATCTTCAAACTTAGAATCTGGATGCTTCTGGAAAAACTTGTTCACGTATGTATCCTCCGGCAGAGTTATCTGCCTAAGCTTATTCTGTGGGCGAGGAAACGTTGCAGGTGGTGCCCTAAAATCACGAAATTATAGGGGAAAATAAATTAAATCACAATTCTGCAAAATTTTAACCATTTCAGCAAATATTGAATAAGAAAACACACAAAAAACTTACTTTTCCATGGATTTAAGCCACACCGGTTCCGTTTTAGCAAACCCTTTAACGAGTTTTCGAGTTTTAGTGATCAAATCTCCTCTCATGAACGACATCGTTCCGTCAATTAAAAATGCAACATTAAATTTTGTTAGACGGCGGAGAAATGGTGCAGAGAGAGACGGAAGAAGAACGGGACGTCGACTGTGATTCAGCAGATTGGGCAGAGTTGCAAGAAAATGTGTATTTCTTTTGGGCCGACCCATCGGGCCTAAAATAAACCTAAAATGGGGCCCGAATATGGTAATAGAGAAACCGGCCCATCAATAATTTCACAGTGGTGGTTTGTTTCCTCTTGCTCTACTTTCCCAGTATCTCTCTCTCTCTCTCTCTTGTTTCTTCCTTTCATCCTCTGCAAATTATTATTACTTTGAATTTATTGTGCATCCGACGCCGACGCCGCCGCCGTGGATGCCGACCGCCGACACCTCAGCCACTTTCTTGGAGGCCTTCGACGACTCACTGCTGGTCAGTAATTTTTCAGACCTGCAAAACCTGAAATTGAATTTTTATTTTTATGGGTGGCTGCTTTATCTCGAGAAATTCCTCATTCTGTATGAAATTTGGAGTTTCCGGTAAACTGGGTTTGTGTAGAAGGTGGATAACTGTCAAAGGTAATAACTTTTTCTGCAATATGTACACTCGCGTTTCTGCTGTGGAAGACTATGATTATTCAACCTCAAATACTGGAAGTAGTTCAGAAGCTGAAGTGAATGTTTTAGGAGAAAACGTTGGTGAATGTGTAAGCGTTGGTCTGTTTTTTGCTGTTGTTAGAGTGCTTAAGACTTTAAATTTGAGGGTTGCAAGGGATATTTGTTTTTCTAGGACTGTGGAAAAGTATGGTTTTGATCAATCGTTTTTCGCTTTCAAGTTTCTGGTGCATATATATGCTTGTGCTGAGATGGAAATGGAAGTTTACACATTGATTAGGAAGATTGTATGTTATTGTCAAAATGCTGAGCTCAATTTGTTTGGCCTATCACATGCTTTGTTGGATTCTCCTAGTGATGGAGAAGGAGCGACATTTGTCATTAATGTTATAGTCAAATTTTTTGCTTCAAATATGTTGTTTGAGAATGGCATGGCTGCTTTGGCACATGCTAGGAGACTTGGCATTCAACCTAGTACCCAATCATGCAATCTCTTGCTGAAACGCTTAGCGGAAGCCAATGAGAGGGACTCCATGAGGGCTTTATTCGGAGAAATGAAGAAGTGTGGACCGTTTCCTAATGTACATACCTACAGAGTTATGATGAATTTTTATTGCAGCATGTCTTGTGGTGCAGTTACTGTAGACATCGAGGAAGCAATTAACATTATGAAGGAAATCGATATAATTGGAATTACTCCATCCATTGCAACATATGGTAAATTTATTCTCGGGCTGTGTAGAGTTGGAGCTGTTGAGGTTGCTTGGACCTATATCCAAGACTTACAATGTAATGGTCAGCCATGCAACTGTTACTGCTATAACATAGTTATTCATGGATTTGTAAATATAGGTGAACTAAGGAAGGCTATGCAAGTTTTTCATCACATGGAGAATTCTGGAATTGCAGCAAATGTATATAGCTATAGTATTGTAATTGAGGGTTTCTGCAGATATGGGAATGTAGAGAAAGGTGTTAGCTTGCTCGAAGAGATGGAGAAAAGTAATATCAAGCCATCCCTTGTCACCTATAGCTCAGTTTTAAAAGGACTTTCAAGGAGTGGCTTGATGAAGTTTGCATTGGATTTGTTCAAGAAGATTGGGGCATCTGGATGTGAGTATGACACACATGCTTACAACATTTTGATTAGTGGATTTTCTGGTCAGGGTGAGATGGACTCGGCCAATAGACTTTTTGAGGAGATGATGAATAATAACTTGGCTCCCGATTATTACAGTTATGAGAGTTTGATCCTAGGATTTTGTAAAATTGGTTCCTGTGATAAGGCCTTGAATCTCCTCAATATCATGGTAGAAGCTGGGATATTACCCCGTCCTTATTTGTTCAATCATATCATACATGGATACTGCAGTAAAGGGCGGGTAGCAGAAGCCTTGAAATTGATTGATGAAATGATTGGCCTGGGCATTTCTCCTAACGTGTTTACCTATTCTGTAGTTGCTAACAGGCTATGTAAAGAACACAAATCAAAGAAGGCGTTAGAGCTCATTCCTGCAATGCTTAAATCCAATCAATTCCCTAATTATGTGATTTATAGCATCCTCATTGATGGCTTTGCTAAGCAGGCAAATCCAAGGAAGGCTTTTGTGTTGTATACAAGAATGTTGAAGGTTGGGATATGCCCTGACGCAATCACGTTAACAATTCTCATTAATGTATTATGCTCTGCAGGAAAAGTGGGAGAGGCATATAAGTTATTTAGAGAAATGAGCTCTAAGTGCCAAGACCCCGATAAAATCTTGTATACCTCAATGATAGCTGCATTTTGTTGGAATAGAGATATGAAGAAGGCATGGGGTCTGTTCCAGGAGATGATGATGAGGGGTGTCTCACCTTCTGTTGTTACTTATACATGCCTAATTGATGGATTTTGCAAGATGAAACGCATGGATATAGCCAACATGCTAATAAGTGAAATGAATCAGAAGAACATCTGCCATGATCTAGTATTCTACCGGGTTCTGCTTCGTGAGTGCCAAATGTTTGGAAATGTAGAGAGGGCTCAGCATCTGTTTGCTGAAATGAAAAATAGAGGAATAATTACAGATAACGTACCTTTATAACTCGAGGATGCTGGCCTTGTAGTATTGAAAATGGACCATAACTAGATCTGCTTGTGTCCTCAAGTTAAAGTACATCAATTCATGCTGCTACCCATGGTTCTGATCGTGGAAAGACAAGAAAGCAAGTTCTGCTCAGGAACTGCAAGTCCTCAAGTTAAAGTACATCAATACATGGTATACACAACTCACTTTGACCTGCAGCTTCACTGTATTTCATCCTATAACTGCAAATTTTGTCAATATCAAATCTTTGAAATTAGATTAGCACATTCCCCTTTTCTATGACTTTTGAGAATATGATGAAAGCTAACTGTACAAGATAACTAAATGCCCATGCCTGCACCAATTCTCACAGCAATCCAAGAACTAACACAATATCCCTGTTAAGTGAGGTATTATAGGTATGTTCTTTTGGTGCTTTCTTTCTCTTACTGTCTTTATTTGTCTATAGGGCTTTTGGGAGGAGTCATCATAGTTATGGTGATTCTGGAAGGCAGACGGTTACGCATTGTAACAACAGATCTGAATTGCAAGAAGTCTGCTCAAGTACTACTGGTTCTGTTTTTGAGTTGGTAAATCACAGCCGTTCATGTCATTTGGTTTCCCTGCACGTCTTAATTTCAGGGGAAAGAAATGAAGCATATATGTCTATATGCTTCCTGAAAGAAGTATTCTCCACTCAGTTCATATTTTGTGTTTCATAAATGTTTGCAGCAGCATACCACAGTGCAACTTTTTGGGAGATAAGCCACACTAGAGATCCTGGACATTTATATTAGCACCCTGCTGGCAGACTAGGCGGTTGTGTTTCAACCGTGTCTCCGGGGCACAGCCCAGTTGGGAGAATGCGGTTGGATTCTATCGTACAGCTCTGCAAATCATTACTTTTTTCCGGATTGATCGTAGATGTAGAGAATTAGTTCCCCCCCCCCCCCTTCAAGCCGTAGTTCTAACTACTAGTTGTGTTGCCTTATCCAGTGTGTTGTTGGCTTGTTGCTAATTCTTTGTAAAATCGTACATTTTTTATTCTTGTTGTACCAGATATTCTTCTGAGTTAATGTGACCATACGAAGAGGTAGAGTTAGGGCCAACAGTTTCTGACTCCGAAAAAATCTCTGGTTTCATTTTGTACGATGTATGTGTCGTGGTTTTGTACATATATAAAGGAAAACTCCACAAAATAGCTCTAGATGCTATAGGTGATGTATGTGTAGACAATGCGTCGCTAGACATGTATATTGTTAAACCTAAGTAAAGGTAAATCATAGAACATGTATACTGTTAAACCTAACTTTAAGGTAAATCATAGAATAAGTCATTGAAAGTGAGAAGAATTTTATATAATTAGAAGTGTGCTAGAAGCTTACAAAAGATAAGAGGCAAAAGTGAATCTTCAAACTAAAAAGAGGAAACTAGAAGTTGAAGGGAAATGACTAAATTATCCTAACAAATAAATAAAGGTATGTGTAACATATTTTTAACATCATCCCTCAAACTCAAGATGTTGCGGCAAGAAGCATCAAGTGTTTGCCAACTGGGAAGCGGAATCGGAAGAGATTTGGTGAACAAAGCGGCAACTTTTGATGAAGACGAGTGAGATGACAATCAATCTCAATGTGTTGTGTACATTCGTAAAATACAGTGTTGAGGGGAATTTGGATAACACTCTTGTTGTCTAGGAGTGAGATCAGAAATAGACCATATCAGTAAGTAACCATTGCAACCAGACAATCTCGGTGGTGGTAGAAGCTATAGCTCGGTACTCAGCTTCTGTAGAAGAGCGAAAGACAACATGGGCTTTGGAATACAGTATCTCGAAGATACCAAAGAATACGAAGAACATCAACCCAATGGATCATGGTGGGGGAAGAGACGAATTGACTGACTATATGAACTGCATAAGCGATGTTCAGATGGGTGATGGTGAGATAAATCAAACTTCCAACAATGGTGCGATACAAACGTAGGATCTATCAGAGGTGCATCGTCGGATGGCGAGTGTTGAACGTTTGACTCAAGAGGAGTATTAGTTATCTGTGTATCAGTGAGATGAACACGTTCAAGAATATCTGTGACATATTAGACCGAGAAATGAGAGTCTTTAAGTGACCAACAAACTTCAATACCCAAAAAGTAACTCAGATGACCTAAGTCCTTAATTTCAAAACGACATGTCAAATCTGATTTCAAGAGAGAAATCTCATCTATGTCATTGCCAGTAATAATCATGTCATCAACATATAAAGATAATAGAATGGGACTAAAAGACGAGTTCTTGATAAAAATAGTATAATCATGATCACTCAAACGAAAACCAAGGCAGGTGAGAGCAATAGAGAATTTCTCATACCAAGCACAATATGCTTGCTTGAGACCATATAAAAACTTCTTAAGCTTGCAATTGTGCCCAACCTTGTGTATAAGATTCCCATTGAAGAAGACATTCTTAACATCCATCTGAGTCATAATCTAAGTCATACTGTTGTGAAAAATATTTGGCCAGCAATCTTGATTTGTATCATTCAATTGAACCATCTGACTTAGTTTTAATTTTGTATACCCAACTTGAACCAATAACATGTTTACCTCGTGGAAGAGGTACCAAATCCTAAGTATCAGTGTGGGACAAAGCATAAAGTTCGCCAGTCATCACCTTCTGCCACAAAGGATCAAGAGTAGCCTCTTTGTAGAAGGTAGTTATGCTCAGAAATCTTGTAAATCAAAGATAGAATAAATATGAAAGCAAGTGGGTAAGAGGAGTAAGCAAAACTAAGTAATTGAGTAGACTTACGAACACGTGTAGAATGATGAGGAATGGGATCTACAAATGCAAGAGGCAGAGAGGAAGCATGAGGGAGTAGGGTGAGTTGTATCATCATCAGGTGCATCATGATTAGTACTTGCAACGTTAGCATCAATGTCACTAGCAAAATGATTAGTATGAACAAGGTTAGATCCCAACATAAAATGATCAGTATGAATAAGGTCAGATTCAGACATGATATGAGAGACATATGGAATGGAGAAAAATGGATATGCTCAAGAAGGAAAACATGCAAGACATATAGAGTTTATTAGTAATAGGATAAAAACAACGACATGTCTTTTGACCATTCTCATAACCTAAGAAAACACATAAAGCGAAATGAGAAGATAACTTAGTCCGTTCGACATGCAGACGAAGAACAAAACAAGTGCAACCAAAAATTTTAAGAGAAGCATAATCAAAAGGCTTCTAAAAGGGCGACATGTTAGAGGTGAGAGTAAGGAATTATATTTATCAAATAAATGACTGTGAGAGCATTTTCGTCCCAAAAGTCACTAGCTAAGAACAACCAAAAGAAGTAAACGAGTAGTTTTCATAATGTGTTGATGTTTCCTATCATCGACACCTTTTTGTTCAGGGTATCAAAAGCTTATAAAGGATTTGTAGATCAATCACATCCTAATCATGTCTGTCTATTAAAAAAATCTCTCTATGGCTTGAAACAATCACCTAGACAGTGGAACATAAAGTTTGATAACTGCATGAAAAGTATGAACTTCACTAGGAGCCAGTTTGATCACTGTCTGTACTACATTAAATCCAATGTGCCCATGTTTCTTCTTTTTTATGTGGATGATATGTTACTTGTAAGTCCTTGCTTGAAGACTGTTAAACATGTCCAATCCTGTCTGTGTGCAAATTTCAATATGAAAGACCTTAGAGATACCAAGAAAATCCTAGGTATGAACATTGATAGAGATAGGATTAATCATACTCTTGTTTTGCATCAGTTTGCATATGTTGAACAAGTGCTGAAAAAATTTAATATGGATCACTGTAAACCTGTGTCTATTCCTCTTGCATCTCACTTTCAGTTAAGTAAAGATCAGTGTCCCAAAAATGAATCTGATTTAAAAGAAATGTCAGAAGTCCCTTATGCCAATACCATAGGGTCTGTTATGTACCTAATGATCAGCACTAGGCCAGACATTGCCTATGATGTGTTATGTCTGAGTAGGTACATGGCAAACCCTGGTCTGCCTCATTGGGAGGCATTGAAATGGTTACTTAGATACCTAAAATCTACAATGTCCAGTGGTTTAAAATTTTCTAAATCTCCTAATGGAGTGAAGTGTGTTGGTTATGAAGATTCAAACTATGCTAATGATAAAGATCACAGAAAATCAACCACATCCTATGTGTTTACACTTTGTGGGTCATGCATTAGTTGGAAGTCTTAATTACAAAGCATTGTTGCATTGTCCACAACTGAGTCTGAGTACATAGCTGCAACATAAGTTATAAAAGAAGCTATCTGGTTAAATGGAGTCCTGTCTGAAATAAAATTTATTGAAGATAAACTTATGCTATTCTCAAATAGTCAATCTGCAATCCAATTTTGTAAAAACCCAGTGTTTCATGATAGAACCCAACACATAGATGTTAGATTTCACTTTATAAGAGACATTGTGGAAAAAGGGGAAGTTTTTCTTGATAAAATTCCCTCTGAGTACAACCCTACAGACATGGGCACAAAATGCCTCCCAGTTGCAAAGCTGGATGCCTGTAAGAAATCCTTGAATATGAATTTGGGTTGAACCAAAGGGAATTAATGAACATTCCTGGCCTTGGGTCTGAATGCTCAAATTGCCTATAAAGGCTCTGAGTCTTCTCTGGTTATTTCCTTTTGGTACTGTTACTAGGTGTAACATGTTTAATGAAGGTCAAGCTTTTCTGACCAGAGACTTGTTATAATTTCTTTTGGTTGGTCTCTAGTGTTGAGACTGGAGTAACTGCGCATAGCATCTATTCCTCCTTCTCTGGTTCTGTCTTTGTGATGAACTTAGAGTAAAAATTGTAAAGGCTATGATGATAATCTCTAATGTTTGGCAGGTGACTCCATGGTGACTTAAAAGACCAAATGGGCCAAAGGTGGAAATGTTGATATTGTCTCATTTATCTTTTGGGCCTGATTTATTTATTATCTTCTGATTTATTTGTTTTCTGGCCCAAAAGCCCAATAGCCCCAAACCCTTAACCCTAAGCCCACTACCTGGTCCCCTAATTAATTAACCCTAATCGATTCACCTCCCCAATGCAATTCCCGTCTCTATATCTCTCTAGATGCTTCTCTTCTCTCATAAGCCTCACACTGTTCTCAAACCCTAATCTGAAAAGCTCTCTCTCTCTCTGCTATCTGCCGCCGATCTCGATTTCTTTGGCCGGAATCCTGACTGGGGTTTCTTGTTGGCCTATGAGTGTAGTCGGCTAGGCGGTTCTCTGAGATAGAGGGTTTGTGAGTGCTTAATAGCGATCATTTCACCATCCCCTTCCTTTGGTCTGGGTCTTTTGAAGTCGCCGGAGCCACCATCGCCGCCGCCTGTGGGAAAATCTGAGCCACCGTGCCCCTGTGCACTTTTCCCACTTTTGTCCCTCCGATTTCATCTCTAATCGCTTCATCTCTCTCTTCTGTTCTTGGTGTTATTTTGCTATTATACTCCAGATCTAACTTTCTTGGCTTCCATTGTGCAGATTTGTCCAAGTTTTGAACCATTGCCTGTGAAGAACTTGTAGATCCAACTGATCTACTCCTCTGAGGCCTCTGCATTCGATCTTCTGCTCTCTGTAATAGCTCTAAAATTTCTGTAAAAGCTTGTAATAACAACTAGGGTTCTTGCTACTTGAGTAGCTAGTGAGAGGGACCGCAAGAGGTAGGAAACCAAGAAGTGTAACCCTAGCCAAACCGATACCACAACAATAATGGTTTGACTCAAACCTATTTGTAGAGTCTGATGATGATGAAGGAGCTCCAAGGAGTTTACAACCCAATTCTTGCCAAGATCAAATTAAGAAGTAGATTGATCAAGATAATATAAAGATTAACATGATTGTGTAGTTTTATATATACTGTATTTATTTTAAATTGGTCAGTATGTTATTTTATATTGTAATTATGTATTTTCTTTAGTTGGATTAATTTTATTTGGACTTTAAATGTAAAATAAGGAGGCATTTTTTTAATTATTTTGATATAATAATAAAATGGTGGTACCCTTTTACTAATATGAGAATTTATTGTACAAGATTTGTTAAATAATTTATAAGTGTCTACTTTATGAAAAATAATATATACACACACACACATACATGTGTGTGTACGTGTGTGTAAAATTTGAATATTTATACTTTGCTCACAAATTAATGTTTAATATAATCAAATGTTGCAAATTTATGATACAATTTATAATTTTGTAACATTTTAGATATAATATTTTATTATATTTAAATATATTTTGAATCTTTATTTTAATTTATTAGGTTACATTTCGGAGTTCATATATTGATGTTTATTTGAATTTAAGTACCTATGCATGCTATTGGAAAAATATACCATGGCATAAGTGAGAGAAATATGTTAACTATAAATTAAAAAATATATATATAAACATTAATAATATATATTGTTTAGTTTTCAATAAAAGTTAATTAAATTATGTAAAGTTAATTTATTATGTAAAGTTAATTACTTTACTTGAGGGTGTATGATTGATAAGAACCATATACTTATTCCGAGATCATGTAGTATTGAATGTTCAATTTGGATGCGATAATATATCTTTGATTGATGCCATGAAATTGTGTTTGTTGATGATATTAAATGGTTAGCTAGGATCCTGAACATATGGAGTTTTAATTTTATTCATAGACAATGTAATAAGGTGGTTTGTGTGTTTGACTCGAGAAATGAATCTTATTTCTCTGGGATGAGCCCATTTGACTATATAAAGTTGCTGCTTAGAGAAGATGTAATTGTGTTTATTAATTGTTGAATGTGTTTTTATATTTTTTTCTAGATTTTTTATATACAACTAACGTTGTACAAAATAGCATATCTCAACCATTATTCATAACATAAATTTATTAAGTTGAAATTTTTCGGTGTTTACTATCTCTGTCACAATTCTTGAAATTCAATATATATGAATGTCACTAAGACCTAGACTACAATTATATGATATTACATATAAAAAATTTAAGTTTAAAATTTTTAAAAAAATGTTTTAAATGTGCATGCTTATAAATATTGTGTGAAAATTACATATATAGTTGTATATATAAAGTCCCATTTAATAAAATTACAATTAATTTTTTTGTATTCTATATTATTAATTAATGTTATAATAAACATATCAACTATGCCCTTAAACTTTAAAATTAAAGTGCATAAATTAAATTCCTGTATATTGTACAGGAGAAATACTAGTTAAATATAATAATACTCGATAAATAAAAATTCACGCTGAAACTAGAAGCACCCTGACTAAATTGTATATGATTCAATTTAATAAATTAAAATAAAGCATGCAGCACGCAAATTGTTCCAGGAAATTAATGCCTCAACAAAGGTGTCTCACACTCTAATGCTTGCATGAATCCAATATTGAAATTTTATAAAATAAACACATATATCATACTGCAAACTTAGAACACACTTTTGAATTAATTAATAACAACAGTAGTTAATTATTCAAATTATCAAACACACACACACACACACACACACTAATTAAGTTTAACCATGGCATTCTTTGGGAAAACCCTGAGCAAACCTATGAACATCTTGACAATAATCATAAACCAAGAAATTGTCATGAACCCACTTCATCTTCCTTCTCCTCCTCCTATTCTCCTCCTTCAGCACCGGCTTATCCCACCAAAACTGCCCCGATTTTCCGCACTTGGCGACGCCATCATCTGTAGTTTTCTCCGATGAAAATTCACACGCATCTATTTCCAGCACTTCAAACTTCACGACGAAAGGGGCGTTGCTCCAGTTCGTCTTCACCCTCCCTCCTTGCGTAGCCCAGTCGTCGGCATTCCACAGCGATCCATGGATCCCCATTGCTTGCCTTTTCGGATACGCTATTCCTTTTCTTTCTCTGTTCCCAAATTCTCGTATAGGAATATCGTCCACGACAAACCTAATAGTAATATTGCATGAAATTAATTTGTGATTTCCAGGATTTCTAGGATTTAGTTTTGTTTTCTCTTTATTTATATAACTCATTTAAAAAAAAACTTGGTTAAATATTATTACTTACAAGATGGAGCGATGATTCCATAAGAAGGAGTAGGTGTGGAAATCCAATGTGGGATCGAACCACAAGTAATGCCTCTGCTCTCGATTTCCGGTGCCGTTTACGTACAAATTTGTTTGCACAATGTACGGCTCCCCCGTAACGTTTCCAAGAAATTCGAAGTCTAGCTCGTCGTGATTAGGCCCTTCCGATGACATCTGCATAATATTATATATCCATGCATGAAAATAAACATTTCAATCAAATTAAGGTTTCCTATTTATATATATTAGTAAAATAAATAAATACTATTAATTATTTGATCGAGCAGAGTTACATAAAATGCAGTGACTGTCCCAGCTGAATCTCCTTGGACAAGTTTGAGTTGAGCACTGGCTTTTCCAAACAAATATTTCTTCTTCGATTCGAAGCCACAGCCTGATCAATATTAAATTTTTAAAAATAAATAAAAATTACGATATATATGCAAATGTACGTGGAAGTATAATATATTAGAGCTACTAAGATATATACTCCCTCCGTCCCAATAACAAGGTCCACCTTTTTATTATTTACTCTCTCTATTTTAATAGAAAGTGATAGAAAGTGGACCTTGCAAACGGGACGGAGGGAGTATTTAACTATACGTCGATCGAAATTAAGGATTAATTAATTACCTGTAGAAGAATCGAGGGATAATGAAACTTGATCGCCTTGAGTTGCGATGTGATCTGGTGCCCAGTCAGCTTGGAAGAGTTCATTGAAATCTGCAGAAATATTTACAGCCTGCAGAATTAATATTATCATGGGAATTATGTTTATTGACTTCCATGTTATATTTTGGGAAAGCCAGTTCATCATTTTGGAATAAATTGAGATAGCTAGCTATTTATGTTCAGGGGGTATTTATATGGTACCATACATAAATATTTTATACTCAAGTTGTACTTGTTTAATTATGTTCAATATATATATGAGACTCATGTGTCCCACATTATATCTCATTAATTAATATGCATATATATATTTAATACCCTAAAAATATGCATATATACTAATAAAATACAATAAATTAAAGTACGATGGAATACTAGATGAATTAACATAAATTTTGAATTAAATATATACATAAATTATGTAAATCCTACATCATGATTAGAAATGCGGATGAGATCCTCTATTCAAATTTCGCATTTCATCCTCTATTCCAACTATTGGATCCATGTTATGTGTATTTAATTTTTTTAGTGGATAAATGAAACGGAGGATCTCTCCTGCGGCATATGTGTCTCTATTCGAATTTCGCATTTCATCTTCTATTCCAACTATTGGATTCATGTCATGTTTAGTTAATTTTTTAATGGATAATTGAAACAGAGGATCTCTCCGGCGGCAGATGTCGCAACCCCTTAAACGGCGCGCTTTAATCATTTAACGAGGTTATTATTTATAGATTGAGTATCAAACAATATTATTTAATGATAATTCATCTAATTAATTACTTATATTTGGACATCAATATCGTGCTAAAACACGTTTCATTTTCCTAAATAGTATTGATATATTACAACAATTTATGTGAATTGAAAACGTCTTACGAAATTTAACTCCTAATCTCACACAAGTAATAAAATCTCTTAAATATAATCGGCTGCCTTTACTTTAAAGATGTAATTTTCAATTGAAAAAGTGAGATTAATGGAAAAAAGAAGTATGGGTTAATTTATTATAAAAATAAATGGAACATATGTTGATGGACAAATAATTGGGAGCATGAGGAGGTTACCAGAAAATACAAGTGGTTAGTGGAGTCCATCTCATATGGGCACTATGTGTGAGTGTGTACATATATCATATATAATGTATTTTGTGTGTATGTTTGTAGTTGAATATCTATATTTTTCTTAATTTTTTTTATGTATTAATTCCAGGAAGACTACCCTTGGTTTTATTTTTGAAATTTAGGTAAACTGGTCGTTTTTAAGATTGAATAAAATTATATATATTATAGTAGTACTGTGGCAAATAGGTATGCGGGGGTGAATTTTTTTTTAATTAATTTTAACATGTAGCATGCAACAAAATGTTTAGGCTATATATGTGTGTGTGTGAATAATATATCATAGAGATATCGAATTAGAAAAATGTATATAATGATTCGTTTATTTAATGAGTAAATTAGTTCTGCCTAATATCTTAACTATAGTGTGGTACAGTTAGAAAGTCCTCAAGTGAAATTAAAGAATCTCAATTACTTTTTGGTCGGTAATAATGTACATGAAGACATATTTAATTAGAGTAAATAAAAACTATTTATAAAAATATATTATTGCCAGAAAACTATTGAACATGTTAAAAAATGACAATTTAATTGCAATATATTATATATCATCATTCGAAAATTCGTATGATTTTCTTTTTACTCTCACATCCGATTCAGTGGTATTGAAAATATTTGAACCCGTGATCTCTGGTCTCCAAGCAACCTCACTTTACCAATAGGTCATTCCCACCGGACCGAAATTTGTATGAATTAAACATAGCAAGTATTCCATGAGATCTCAATTGCACCTTTTGTGTTGTATTCTCTATTGCACATTTGATTTTTTATATTTTTTTCTTGTACTTTAATTTAATTTTACACTTGTTATTTAGGGTTTAGTCAACACAATTGACATGTATTATATTTTTTTAGTATTTAATTTTTAATTTTAATTTAGTTAATACTTGATCATTTAAAAAATTAAATACTAAAAAAGTATCATAAACTCTAATTGGGTAGCAAGTGTAAAATTAAACTAATGCACAAGAAATTGAAATTGAAGAAAAAATAAAAAAAAAATCTAAAAAATCGAGTGTGAAGTAAAAAATACAACACAAAAGCGTGCAATAGACGATTAATTATGAATGATATGGATCAATAAGGTTTGAGTAGGTCTCTGGCGCACCATATGTATGGGCCTCGGCCTATCAGACTGACCCAAGCCCAATTAAAAATAACGGTCAAAAGGAAAAAAGTCAGTCTAGTCAGGCAGGAGGTCTACCACCGCTTTGACCAACAGGAGCAGCGGATGTCTGACCTCGAGACTGTTGGAAAATTGGATTAATAAATGGAGTTTTGACTCATTTTATCCGATTTATTGTGACCTGGTTATTTAATTTTGGAGGAATTAAATACTATACAATTGTTCTATGTTCTGAGTAGATAATCGTAGTATTTTTATTTTCTCAAATCCGATTTTCAGTGAGTGAGAAATAAGTGGTTGAAGTTGGTCACACGATTGTGCATTTATGGTGTATGGGTAAATGTGCTTAAGGCATATTTAATTATCCCACATTGAATTCTTAACTAAGTTAAGATGTGTATTTAAGTGTTTTAACACTTAAGTGTATTAATTAAGTGCACAAGGATGTGGGCCATGAGCCCGCCCGCGCACACACGCGCGCGCCCGCCTGTGCCCGTGCCCGGCTCGTACTTGTAAAACAGTAATCCGTGCTTTAAATATTTTTAGTAAACTGCTTAAAAATTATTCTGTGATATGTGTGCGACAGATGCAAGAACATAAATAAATAAAGCAGCAAAAACGCACGAGATGATAACCCAGTTCGGTTCAACCAACCTACTCTGGGGAGATTGCTCCCAAACTTGAAGATTCGACTGGTACTCCTTCGTCGAGTGTATTAAGGATATTACACATACAAGCCTCTCGCCTTATGCTACCCGTTCTTCTCTACGAACTCTTTCGCTAGTCGAAAGTTGTAAGATCCCCTCACAACCGTGACACTAGACTCCCTCTAGCTACCCACGACTTCAACTTACAATCTCTCCCGAGATTGCGTTCAAAACGGAATAAAAATCCCCTCACGTGTTTCACTCGTAAACACTCAATACTAGTCTATCACGTCGAATCTCCTTCGTCGAGTGTATTAAGGATATTACACATACAAGCCTCCCACCTTATGCTACCCGTTCTTCTCTACGAACTCTTTCGCTAGTCGAAAGTTGTAAGATCCCCTCACAACCGTGACACTAGACTCCCTCTAGCTACCCACGACTTCAACTTACAATCTCTCCCGAGATTGCGTTCAAAACGGAATAAAAATCCTCTCACGTGTTTCACTCGTAAACACTCAATACTAGTCTATCACATTGAACGTTTTAATGAATAACTACTAGTTACAAAAACGACCACAAACTGATTCTAACACTAGAATATAAACAAAATATCAGTGGTACTGATTGGACCATATTTTCCTAAGTTTTGGGGTATATTTCATGTCTATTATTGCTATGTATTTATTCTATTGCTCTATTTTGTGGGAAGAAGTGTCTCTTGAGTTGAATGCAGGTAACTGGCCTCATAGTGAAGAAAGAACCGAGATTCTAGACTAAAGCTGCGCATTTTGATGTGAAGAGATTTGAAGTCGCAGTCAGTAAGGGCATACTGCAGGAGTTAAGGAATTCTGGGCGCAGTTCGTGGGCTTTGACGACTGGAACTGGGCCGATCCATACGTTTTGAGATTTCCAATGGGCCCAGACGTGAATTACAGCTCGGGAATTGCTTGGAGGCGGCTACAAAGAAGTCCACAACCCTAAGGAGTCTTTTTGGTTAACTTACCTAGTTTAGATAGCTATAGATTTTATTTCCTAGTTAAGAAAAACTCCTTTATGGATATTAGATATATTAGGATCTCTTTTAATTGGAAAAAAAGAAGAGAATTCAGAATCCAAGACAGAACGAATGCAAGAACGCCGTGACGTGATTTTATTCAGTTTCATATTTCTTCTTTTCTACTTCATCGTGTTCAAGCTTTCAATAATTCTATGCGATCAAGTTTAATCATGAGTTCCAGCTAAGTTCGATCATATCTCGGGTGACAACTTAACGAAGCTCTAGCCGACTAAATCGTGAGATCTAACTGCTTTATCATTCAATCGATTGCATGTATCTGTTGTTCTTAATTTTTGTGTCGTTTAATTGTTTTGGTTTTGCTAGGTAGTTGCAAATATTTAGTAATCCAGAATTAATTAGCAGCCAATTAAACCGGCCATCCGTAATTATGGTTTAAGTTTAATTAGTGGTAAAACGGTTCTTCAGAGCCAGGGGAATAATAGTCGAATCTCGATTGTCCTGTGTCAGAGTCAGTTGGGTTTGAATCGGGTTTCTCTAGAATTAAATGATGTCGGCTCATTAAACCTATAGAGTGTCTCTTACGGTTGTCAGTCGATTAGGGAAATAATTGGTGAAGTGTCTTCCTGGTTATCGAGAAGTTATGGAGAAATTAGGTCGTGTCAGTAAGTGTCTTCGGCGACTATAACTGGTTTGCATGAGTTGATTAAATTAATCTTTGCATCAAGGATCGGTTAATTGAGCTAGAGTGGAGTTAGTTGGAATCCGGGATATCTCTTTAATAACTGTTAGAATCCGTTCTCTGTGTATTTGTTTATTTAATTTATATTGATTATTGCCTTCGTTAAATTCAGTTTAAAAATCTTAAAACTCCCGTTTGAAGTTTGGTTATACAGATTGGAAATAAGGAGTAATTCTCGCCAGTCCCTTGGGAGACGATCCTGTTCGCCGCTGTACTCTGCAGTAAGGGCTTACCGACTGAATGTCGGGACATTTATTTTTGGTGAAAAATGACGCACCAAATTTTGGCGCTGTTGCCGGGGACTGGTTCTAAGCAGCGATTACTCTTATTTTTCAGTTTGTGTTTTTAATTTGTTTATTTTTTTTTTATTATTCTGGTACATGACCCGTTCCTTTGCAGAAGAAAAGCTAGTATACGATCCAGAACCGGAAAGAAGGTTACACCGTTTGAGAAAGGCTGCTCGAAAAGCCAAGGAGGCTTTCGAATCTGAGAGCGACCTCGATCTTCCACAGCTGTTCAACATGGCAGACAATCCAAATCCACGTAACAATCAAGAACCTCTTGCCAACCACGAAGAGAACCGAGCCTTAATCAGGGCTGATGCAGCGGAGCCAGCTCCCTTGATTCGAGAGCTAGGTCGTCATCGAAACAATCGCCCTATCTGCATAGTTTTGCCTACCATCGCTCATAATGCGGAAATCCGACCAGGTTTCATCCAAGTCCTACCCAAGTTCAGTGATGCCCCTGGAGAAAGTGCGCACACGCACTTAGCAGAATTTGATTGGGTTTGCTCTAACTTGCGTCCTCAAGGCTTCACGGACAACAACCTTCGTTTGTTGACTTTTTCACATACATTGCATGGACGGGCAAGGGAATGGCTATTTGATCTTCCACCAGGTTCGATTACTACCTGGGATGAGATGGAAGAACAGTTTCTGCGCAAATTCTTCCCAGAAACTAGAGCTGCAAATCTTCGAATGGCCATTAGTAGCATCAAGCAGAAGCCGAATGAAAGTTTGGCTGATTATTAGGTGAGATTTCAGCAACTATGCCGACGGTGTCCAGACCATGGATTCACCGACTATCAGTTGTTCACCAATTACTTCTATCGTGGAATGTCGAAGTTTGACAGAAAGATTGTTGACGCAGCCATTGGAGGTTCACTCACTAACAAAACTTTGGCAGAAGCAAAACAACTGATCATGGATATGGTATCTGGAGGTCAACAGTATGATGATGAAGATGAGGGGCGACACAGACCAGTGAAAGCCGTTGATCGAGCAGAAAGCTCAGGAGTAACTGAGAAAATAGATGCCCTCACATCGTTGGTTCGTGGCCTAGCTGTTGCACAAACCAAAGGCTCTCGATGTGGAGTATGTTCAGAGAATGGACACTTTTCTGATGAGTGTCCTACATTGCACGAGTCGGCCACCGAACAAGCTTGCTATGGTTCGGGTGATGCACAACAAGATGCACTCAAGGGGATTTACTATGATGCTCCACGAGGAGATTACTTTCGGCGCATGAGGAACAATGATTCTTACTCCAACAACTACAATCCGGGCTGGAGAGATCACCCCAATTTCTGATGAAAACAACCTGGAGATCAGCCTGGCGCAGGAGATTTACCCCCACGACCCCCGAGAGACAATCAGTATGTCCATACTGACAAGCCTATTCCCAGCATGAGCGATATTATGAAATGCCTCGAGCAAAGCAGTGTTTTGGTGAACAATTTAGCACAGAATCAGAAGGCTTTCCAACAAGAAACTCAAGCAGCTTTAGGTAGTATGGGCACACAAATTACCCAACTTGCCACACAGATGAACAAGATGCAAGGGAATCAAGGGAAGCTCCCATCCCAGACTGAACAGAATCCCAGAGGCAATGTCAGTGCAGTCACACTTAGGAGTGGAAAAGAGTTAGTTGCAGTTAAGCCAAAGAAGCAGAACATTCAGCAGTATGGGCATACTGCCGATGCTGAAGGCAGTATGAAAGCTGAAGACAAGCAAACTGTTGCTCAGGATGCCCCTACTGAGGTACGTGAACCATCTAAAATTTCTAATCCTATTCATGCAGCCCCTTTTTCCTTCCAGGTTAGCGAAGCATAAGAAGGATGATAGTGACAAGGAGATCCTCGAGTTGTTCAAGAAAGTGGAGATCAATCTCCCATTACTTGATGCTATCAAAAAAGTTCCCAGATACGCCAAATTCTTGAAAGAGCTCTGTGCAAAGAAGATAAGGTATGAGAAGGACGCAAGAATCACAGTTGGTGAGAATGTGTCTGCCGTTATTCAACGAAAGTTACCACAGAAATGCCGAGACCCAGGTATGTTCACTATCCCTTGCATCATTGGGAGTAAGAAGGTCGACAGTGTTATGTTAGACTTAGGTGCATCCATCAATGTCATGCCTCTGTCTACGTACAAAGATCTGCAGTTAGGTCCCATGAAGGATACCCGAGTCATAATTCAATTGGCCGATAGATCTAATGCTTATCCCCAAGGTGTTGTAGAGGATGTTCTTGTTAAGGTCAATGATTTGATTTTTCCTGTGGATTTTTATATTGTTGATATGAATGATTCTTTGTCTGCTCATAGGCCTTTGATTTTGTTGGGTCGTCCATTTATGAAAACAGCACGAACTAAGATTGATGTTGATAAAGGCATGTTGAGTTTTGAATTTGATGGGGACATAGTCACATTTAACATCTTTGAGGCTATGAAACATGTCGAGGACCCTGAAGCTCTGTATATGGTTGATGTTGTTGATTCTCTAGTTGACGAGTTTGTTGAGTGTAATTTCAGGGAGGACACACTTGAGCAGGTACTTTTTGGTGGAGTTTCTGACAAAATTGCAGGTTCAGAAGAAGAAGAGGCAATTCGAGAGATTATCCAGCAGCTGTATGCCACCGAGGAATTTCCTGCAAGGAACATGCCAGGTCGTATGCCCTTACCGACGGCCACAGAGCCGATATTGCCATCACACGTGAAAGCCCTAGTTCTGGAGTTGAAGGTTCTACCTGAGCATTTGAAATATGCTTATCTGGGGAAGGACGACACACTGACTGTCATCATCAGCAAGGATCTTTCCTCGGATCAAGAAGACCGATTGGTTGAAATTCTGAAAAAGCATCAAGGCGCTATAGGATGGACATTAGCTGATATCAAGGGGATTAGTCCGGACATTTGCATGCACCGGATATTCCTTGAGCCAGATTGCAAGCCTTCTCGAGATCCACAGAGAAAATTGAACCCGATG
This sequence comes from Perilla frutescens, assembly GCA_026008535.1. Lineage (NCBI taxonomy): Eukaryota > Viridiplantae > Streptophyta > Magnoliopsida > Lamiales > Lamiaceae > Perilla > Perilla frutescens. Next base: position 41,466,474 of record BRKX01000010.1, on the reverse strand, counting down.
ATGAAAGACGTGGTTCTCAAAGAGATCCTCAAGCTGCTCCAGCTTGGGATCATTTACCCAATTTCCGACAGTGAATGGGTCAGTCCTGTGCACATTGTCCCAAAGAAATCCGGTTTTCAGCTTGTGAAGAATGAGAACAATGAGTTGATTCCGATGCGGTTGCAAACTGGGTGGCGCATGTGCATCGATTTTAGGAAACTAAATGATGCTACACGCAAAGATCATTTCCCTTTACCGTTCATCGATGAGATGCTGGAACGCTTAGCAGGAAAATCGTTCTTTTGTTTCCTCGACGGATACTCGGGCTACTTCCAGATTTTTGTCGCCCAAGAGGACTAAGAAAAGACGACTTTCACCTGTCCATTTGGAATGTTTGCCTGCCGCAAGATGCCATTTGGATTGTGTAACGCTCCCGACACCTTCCAACGATGCATGATGAGCATTTTTTCCAACTTGATCGAGAGCTGCATCGAAATTTTTATGGATGATTTCACAGTTCATGGAGATTCTTTCGAGCAATGCATCGAACACCTGAATAAGGTCCTTCAAAGGTGTGTCGAGACTGATTTGGTGTTGAATTTCGAGAAATGTCATTTTATGGTGCAACAAGGCATCGTGCTTGGCCATGTCATTTCTGCAAAGGGGATCGAAGTCGACCGAGCAAAAGTTGATTTAATCGTGAAGCTTCCTTACCCTTCTAATGAGAAAGAGATACGTGCTTTTCTAGGGCATGCCGGATTCTACCGGTGCTTCATTCAAGACTTCTCTAAAATCGCACAGCCTATGACCAAGTTGCTGTAAAAAGATGTGTCATTCCTCTTTGATGACCAATGCAAGGAGGCATTCGATATTTTGAAGGAAAAACTTACTTCTGCACCGATCATCCAACCACCCCAATGGGGCCTTTCTTTTGAGCTCATGTGCGACGCTAGTGAGTTCGCGGTTGGAGCTGTACTTGGACAAAAGAATGGGAAGCAGAGACATGTCATCTATTACGCCTCCAAAACTCTTAACCCAGCCCAATGCAATTACACTACCACGGAGAAGGAGCTTTTAGCTGTCGTTTTCGCTTGTGAGAAGTTTCGATCTTATATTGTGGGATCTAAAGTTGTGGTATATACAGATCATGCTGCTTTAAAGTATTTGCTGTCCAAAAAAGAATCCAAGCCTCGTTTGATTCCTTGGATACTCCTTTTGCAAGAATTTAATCTGGAAATCCAAGATAAAAAGGGCGCTGAAAATAATGTTGCTGACCATCTGAGCCGACTGATCACACAGTCCGACGGTATGCCCATACCGGATGATTTCCTAGACGAGCTATTACTGGCCACAGCCAGTGCAACTCCTTGGTATGCTGATTTGGTAAACTATCTCGCCACTGGGATGTTCCCAAAAGGAACTGAATCAGCAAAGAAGAATAAGTTGAAGAGCCAAGCTAAGTACTTCATTTAGGACGAGCCCTACTTATGGAAAACATGTGCTGATCAGGTCATTCGACGCTGCATTCCGGATGAAGAGATCCAGTCGATTCTCGAGTTTTGCCATTCTCATGCCTGTGGAGGACACTTTGAACCAAAGTGGACAGCTCGTAAAATCCTCGACTGTGGGTTTTATTGGGAATCAATTTTCAAAGATGCTTACCTATTTTGCAAGACTTGTGATCGTTGCCAACGCCTTGGCACTATTTCCTCCAGAACTAAGATGCCTCAAGTGCCGATCTTGGTATGTGAGATTTTTGATGTATGGGGCATGGACTTCATGGGTCCTTTTCCGAACTCCTTCGGCAAATCATACATTCTTCTGGCCGTCGATTATGTCTCCAATTGGGTTGAAGTTCAAGCTACTTCGATCAATGATTCCAAAGTGGTGGCTAAGTTTCTGAAAACTCAAATCTTTCAACGATTTGGTGTTCCTCGCGCCATAATTAGTGACCAAGGCACTCACTTCTGCAATCGGACATTGGAAGCCTTGTTCAAGAAATATGGGGTCCACCATCGAGTTGCTACAGTTTATCACCCACAGTCTAATGGACAGGCCAAAGTTTCGAATCGAGAAATCAAGAACATATTGGAGAAAACTGTCAGTCCTAACAGGAAGGACTGGAGCCTGCGCCTGGATGATGCAGTATGGGCATACCGCACAGCATACAAGTCACCGATTGGCATGTCCCCTTACCGCTTAATTTTTGGCAAGCAGTGCCATCTTCCTGTAGAATTGGAACACCGAGCCTTCTGGGCAGTAAAACAGTGCTGCCTTGATCCACAATTCACCGGGTTCGAGAGAAAGTACCAATTGCAAGAACTTGAGGAAATTCGTTTGGAAGCTTATGATCACGCTAGGTCCTACAAAGAGCGCACAAAATTCTTGCATGACAAATATATTCGGAGGAAAAGTTTCGAAGTTGGCCAGCAAGTCCTGTTGTTTAATGCTCATCTCCGACTCATGCCAGGCAAGTTGAAGTCCCGTTGGACGGGCCCATATGAAGTTGTTCGCGTAAGCCCTCACGGTGCAGTAGAGATTCGCAGCTTGTCTACGGATAAAATTCTCACAGTCAATGGACAGTTGTTAAAGCCATTTCTTGCTGGACTAGATTCACAGCCATTCGATGGGGTCGACTTGGTTGCCCCGGAAATCTCTCCATGATCACTTCCATCCTGTCGAGCCTACGACGTTAACCAACGGCGCTTCTCGGGAGGCAACCCGATTTCCTGTCCCTTTTATTTACTGTTTTATTTTCTTTCTTTCCTTGTTGTCATTTAAGTCTTTTTATTATTTTGGTACATTTTAGTTCTTTTCTATGGAATCGTAAATAACAAAAAAAAAAAACTTAAAAGAACGAGGGGAACTCGGCAGATTTATGCTAATACCTCTAAGTGTATGTTGCTTAAATTCTAAGTATGGGGTAAGGGGTACCATTATAATTTTTCTAAGTAAGGAAGGGCTACGATGCAATTTACATAATTCTATTTGGGGGATTTTGCCCTTAGCCCTAATTTGATTGAATTTAACCCCTTCCCCCCCCCAATTTGAATTGTTATAGCACTTATTCTTTTTTTTACTGCTTGTAGAACTCCCGCGTCCTTTCAACTCCCCAACTGCCCCTCCTTACCGGACCTCCCATCATGGCCAAGAGAAAAGCCTCCAAGCCCGCCGCCACACCACCGCCGCCTCTGCCTGCCGGCGTCCCTTCCCCGCCTCGTACACGCGGCCGAGCCCTCGCAGTCACTACCAAGAAGCGCAACCTTTCCGCCGGCCCTTCTACTTCCACTCGAGCCCCCTCGCCGCAGCCAGAGCCTGCCGGTCTGGTTCTCACCCAATCTTCTCCACTTTCTGCCACCACAACACCCCCTCGTGCCACGTCGCCACCGCGATCGTCATCCTCCTCACCACCATGCCGGATTCGAAGCAAATCAACCGCCGGCCGCCCTAACCGCCGTGTCGTCACCACCGACTCTTCCCAGACAGCGTCGGCCGACGTTCAACCCTCTCCAACTGCCGCTCATCCCGCTCCAGCGTCTCCAGTTTCTTCACCGCCTCCATCCCCTACTCGCGTAGCCCCTTTGCCATCTGCCGGACCCTCCTCTTCTCGCCGCCGCTCCGGCCGACGTCCCCCTTTCCACCCGGTGGACGAGATCAACCGCCGTCTTCGCCAGAACATGACTCGCCTTCTCCTTGGCCCTCGACTTTTCGATTGGGATAGCATCGCGCCGCTTGGGGTAAATGATTCTCTCCGTGCTAATTTTCGATCGATCGGGTGGGAGGTCTTGTTAGATACTTCTCACCCAGTCTATGATGTTTTGACTGTTGAATTTCTGTCTTTCTTTGTGTTTAAGGCTTCTAGTTCCTTAAATGATTCGCATGCTATTCTCTTTCGATTGCGGGGGCGGGAATTTAATATGTCTGTGAACACGTTAAATGTGTTGTTGGGATTGGAATCTACTCTTTCTGTGACTGAGGATGCTTATGACTCTACTTGGTGTGATATACCTGACGAGCATGCTTTAGCTATTTCGGATCATTGGTGTGAGTTATCTGTGGATGATCATTATATGCCGCGTTTGTCTAAGAGTGCCAATATCCGGGATGATGCTTTACGTTTGAGTCATCATTTCTTGACTCTCAATTTCTTTGGTAGGGTTGATATGCTTAGCATAGTCACAAAGTAGGAGGTCTTTTTATTAACTTGTATGGTAAAGCAAGAATGGGTCAACTTTGGTTTTTGGTTAGCTTTACAGTGGCGGTACATCGCCAATCACCCACATGGTAAAGTCCCTCTTGGGCATCTCATTAGATTGCTGGCTGAAAAATTGGAAGTGGATGTCCCTGATTTAGAGTCCATCTCCCCCACTACTCTCACTTTGACTGAATTGAACAATATGCGCCTGCTCTTCATTAACGCCTCTGGGCAGTATCAGTTAGCTCGACCGGGTGTTTCGACCCCGAGTCCTTCTGTGGTTGCAGGTCCTTCCGCCCCCTCCGTTTCGCTACTACCAGCCATTGAGGCCCTGATCACCCAGACCACTCAACAGATCCTCCACCGCCTCGATGACATTGATGGGAGACTCACCACCCCGGAGCAAGTGGTGATTCATATGAGCGACAACCCTTGACTGCGCGAGTATTGGTCCACTTCTACCTCTTTTTGCTGTAGTTTGTTTGTTTTCTTTGTGTGTGCTTTGTTTCTATTTTGAGTGCTTGTGTATTGTTTCCGTTTACAGTGCGGACATTGTACCTTTCTAAGTGTGGGTGGAGACACTAATTTTACATGCTTAGCTTGTACTGAGTCTGTCTGTATTCTTATTTTTGTTTTGAATGCAAGTGTGTGACTGTTTGAGATTAGATATAGAAGGAGAACGGGCTGTTTTGTTGGTTTGACTGGATTGTTTGGTGGTTGTTTTTGTGGAATTAAATCATGTGTTGCTTGGATGTATTTGAGAATGATGAATGTGCATTTTGATCACTTTTGATAGCCCACATATGTGAGTTTTGAGCCTTGAGCATAAAAATGAATTGAAACATCTTTGTTACAGCTCGAAGTTCCTTTGGTGTGTGTGTCAGATTAGGATTGCTTGATACTTAAATTGCCTAAATGCCATGCTTGTTTGATTGATTGAGTGTATTCATGAAGATGAAAAAGGCAACTAGGAATTCACCTTATTTTGGCTTGTAATTATCCTACCCTTGCATTATCACCTAGTAAGCCCCTTTTGAGCCACAATTCCTAATTCTTTTGAAAACCATAATTCAACGAGCCTTAGCCTTTGTTTTTCATAACCTGTTGTGTCACCTTTTGGAAAATTATGCAAGTGTTACTATACTTTTTGGAGCTGCAAAGGAGATTAAAAGATGCGAAAAAGAAAATTCCCTGCCCTACTGTTATGTTTAAAAAAAAAGAAAAATGAAAAAGAAAAAAGGAAAAAAAAAATGAGAGAGCTGTAGGACAGGAGGAATAGCAAAGTTATATATGAGATAAATTGAAGCACTTGAGCCCGGTTGTTGAACATTGCAGCTGTTTATGAATTCTGATACACTTGCATAATTTTTTCAAATTATAGCCGCTTATCCCAAAAACTCTCCTACCTCTGACCCTAGCCCCGTTACAACCTAAATAAAAAGTCCTTTTGATTTGTGAATAACTTGATTAATTGATTCATGTTTTGACATAAGGGCAATTCTATGTTGAAAGTATCCAGTCTTGACTGAGTGAATTCTTCCCATGTTACCCTTGTTTTGAGTGACTTTTGAGAGAATCTTTGGTGAGGCTGGATCGAGGTGCATAATCCTAACTCGAATGAAGAGCATGCACTGATTAATGAAACAAAAATTGGTTTGTGGATGTGGTTGGTTACATGACAGCCTGGGTTTCTACTATTTCTGATCAAGAGTAGTCACTATTTGCATTTGTGTCTTTAAAATCTTTTTATGTGTGTTTTGTATTTAAGTGTGCTCGAGGACGAGCAATGTCTTAGTGTGGGGTAGTTTGATTGGACCATATTTTTCTAAGTTTTGGGGTCTAATTCATGTCTATTATTGCTATGTAATTATTCTATTGCTCTATTTTGTGGGAAGAAGTGTCTCTTGAGTTGAATGCAGGTAACTGGCCTCATAGTGAAGAAAGAACCGAGATTCTAGACTAAAGCTGCGCATTTTGATGTGAAGAGATTTGAAGTCGCAGTCAGTAAGGGCATATTGCAGGAGTTAAGGAATTCTGGGCGCAGTTCGTGGGCTTTGATGACTGGAACTGGGCCGATCCATACGTTTTGAGATTTCCAGTGGGCCCAGACGTGAATTACAGCTCGGGAATTGCTTGGAGGCGGCTACAAAGAAGTCCACAACCCTAAGGAGTCTTTTTGGTCAACTTACCTAGTTTAGATAGCTATAGATTTTATTTCCTAGTTAAGAAAAACTCCTTTATGGATATTAGATATATTAGGATCTCTTTTAATTGGAAAAAAAGAAGAGAATTCAGAATCCAAGACAGAACGAACGCAAGAACGCCGCGACGTGATTTTATTCAGTTTCATATTTCTTCTTTTCTACTTCATCGTGTTCAAGCTTTCAATAATTCTATGCGATCAAGTTTAATCATGAGTTCCAGCTAAGTTCGATCATATCTCGGGTGACAACTTAACGAAGCTCTAGCCGACTAAATCGTGAGATCTAACTGCTTTATCATTCAATCGATTGCATGTATATGTTGTTCTTAATTTTTGTGTCGTTTAATTATTTTGGTTTTGCTAGGTAGTTGCAAATATTTAGTAATCCAGAATTAATTAGCAGCCAATTAAACCGGCCATCCATAATTGTGGTTTAAGTTTAATTAGTGGTAAAACGGTTCTTCAGAGCCAGGGGAATAATAGTCGAATCTCGATTGTCCTGTGTCAGAGTCAGTTGGGTTTGAATCGGGTTTCTCTAGAATTAAATGCTGTCGGCTCATTAAACCTATAGAGTGTCTCTTACGGTTGTCAGTCGATTAGGGAAATAATTGGTGAAGTGTCTTCCTGGTTATCGAGAAGTTATGGAGAAATTAGGCCGTGTCAGTAAGTGTCTTCGGCGACTATAACTAGTTTGCATGAGTTAATGAAATTAATCTTTGCATCAAGGATCGGTTAATTGAGCTAGAGTGGAGTTAGTTGGAATCCGGGATATCTCTTTAATAACTGTTAGAATCCGTTCTCTTGGTATTTGTTTATTTAATTTATATTGATTATTGCCTTCATTAAATTCAGTTTAAAAATCTTAAAACTCCCGTTTGAAGTTTGGTTATACAGATTGGAAATAAGGAGTAATTCTCGCCAGTCCCTTGGGAGACGATCCTGTTCGCCGCTGTACTCTGCAGTAAGGGCTTACCGACTGAATGTCGGGACATTTATTTTTGGTGAAAAACGACGCACCAAATTTTGGCGCCGTTGCCGGGGACTGGTTCTAAGCAGCGATTACTCTTATTTTTCAGTTTGTGTTTTTAATTTGTTTATTTTTTTTTATTATTCTGGTACATGACCCGTTCCAATGCAGAAGAAAAGCTAGTATATGATCCAGAACCGGAAAGAAGGTTACACCGTTTGAGAAAGGCTGCTCGAAAAGCCAAGGAGGCTTTCGAATCTGAGAGTGACCTCGATCTTCCACAGCTGTTCAACATGGCAGACAATCCAAATCCACGTAACAATCAAGAACCTCTTGCCAACCACGAAGAGAACCGAGCCTTAATCAGGGCTGATGCAGCGGAGCCAGCTCCCTTGATTCGAGAGCTAGGTCGTCATCGAAACAATCGCCCTATCTGCATAGTTTTGCCTACCATCGCTCATAATGTGGAAATCCGACCAGGTTTCATCCATGTCCTACCGAAGTTCAGTGATGCCCCTGGAGAAAGTGCGCACACGCACTTAGCAGAATTTGATTGGGTTTGCTCTACCTTGCGTCCTCAAGGCTTCACGGACAACAACCTTCGTTTGTTGACTTTTTCACATACATTGCATGGACGGGCAAGGGAATGGCTATTTGATCTTCCACCAGGTTCGATTACTACCTGGGATGAGATGGAAGAACAGTTTCTGCGCAAATTTTTCCCAGAAACTAGAGCTGCTAATCTTCGAATGGCCATTAGTAGCATCAAGCAGAAGCCGAATGAAAGTTTGGCTGATTATTGGGCGAGATTTCAGCAACTATGCTGACGGTGTCCAGACCATGGATTCACCGACTATCAGTTGTTCACCAATTACTTCTATCGTGGAATGTCGACGTTTGATAAAAAGATTGTTGACGCAGCCAGTGGAGGTTCACTCACTAACAAAACTTTGGCAGAAGCAAAGCAACTGATCATGGATATGGTATCTGGAGGTCAACAGTATGATGATGAAGATGAGGGGCGACACAGACCAGTGAAAGCCGTTGATCGAGCAGAAAGCTCAGAAGTAACTGAGAAAATAGATGCCCTCACATCGTTGGTTCATGGCCTAGCTGTTGCACAAACCAAAGGCTCTCGATGTGGAGTATGTTCAGAGAATAGACACTTTTCTGATGAGTGTCCTACATTGCACGAGTCGGCCCTTGAACAAGCTTGCTATAGTTCGGGTGATGCACAACAAGATGCACTCAAGGGGATTTACTATGATGCTCCACGAGGAGATAACTTTTGGTGCAGGAGGAACAATGATTCTTACTCCAACAACTACAATCCGGGCTGGAGAGATCACCCCAATTTCCGATGGAAACAACCTGGAGATCAGCCTGGCGCAGGAGATTTACCCCCACGACCCCCGAGAGACAATCAGTATGTCCATACTGACAAGCCTATTCCCAGCATGAGCTATATGAAATGCCTCGAGCAAAGCAGTGTTTTGGTGAACAATTTAGCACAGAATCAGAAGGCTTTCCAACAAGAAACTCAAGCAGCTTTAGGTAGTATGGGCACACAAATTACCCAACTTGCCACACAGATGAACAAGATGCAAGGGAATCAAGGAAAGCTCCCATCCCAGACTGAACAGAATCCCAGAGACAATGTCAGTGCAGTCACACTTAGGAGTGAAAAAGAGTTAGTTGCAGTTGAGCCAAAGAAGCAGAACATTCAGCAGTATGGGCATACTGCCGATGCTGAAGGCAGTATGAAAGCTGAAGACAAGCAAACTGTTGCTCAGGATGCCCCTACTAAGGTACGTGAACCATCTAAAATTTCTAATCCTATTCATGCAGCCCCTTTTCCTTCCAGGTTAGCGAAGCATAAGAAGGATGATAGTGACAAGGAGATCCTCGAGTTGTTCAAGAAAGTGGAGATCAATCTCCCATTGCTTGATGCTATCAAACAAGTTCCCAGATACGCCAAATTCTTGAAAGAGCTCTGTGCAATGAAGATAAGGTATGAGAAGGACGCAAGAATCACAGTTGGTGAGAATGTGTCTGCCGTTATTCAACGAAAGTTACCACAGAAATACCGAGACCCAGGTATGTTCACTATCCCTTGCATCATTGGGAGTAAGAAGGTCGACAGTGTTATGTTAGACTTAGGTGCATCCATCAATGTCATGCCTCTGTCTACGTACAAAGATCTGCAGTTAGGTCCCATGAAGGATACCCGAGTCATAATTCAATTGGCCGATAGATCTAATGCTTATCCCCAAGGTGTTGTAGAGGATGTTCTTGTTAAGGTCAATGATTTGATTTTTCCTATGGATTTTTATATTGTTGATATGAATGATTCTTTGTCTGCTCATAGGCCTTTGATTTTGTTGGGTCGTCCATTTATGAAAACAGCACGAACTAAGATTGATGTTGATAAAGGCATGTTGAGTTTTGAATTTGATGGGGACATAGTCACATTTAACATCTTTGAGGCTATGAAACATGTCGAGGACCCTAAAGCTCTGTATATGGTTGATGTTGTTGATTCTCTAGTTGACGAGTTTGTTGAGTGTAATTTCAGGGAGGACACACTTGAGCAGGTACTTTTTGGTGGAGTTTCTGACAAAATTGCAGGTTCAGAAGAAGAAGAGGCAATTCGAGAGATTATCCAGCAGCTGTATGCCACCGAGGAATTTCCTGCAAGGAACATGCCAGGTTGTATGCCCTTACCGACGGCCACAGAGCCGATATTGCCATCACACGTGAAAGCCCTAGTTCTGGAGTTGAAGGTTCTGCATGAGCATTTGAAATGTGCTTATCTGGGGAAGGACGACACACTGTCTGTCATCATCAGCAAGGATCTTTCCTCGGATCAAGAAGACCGATTGGTTGAAATTCTGAAAAAGCATCAAGGCGCTATAGGGTGGACATTAGCTGATATCAAGGGGATTAGTCCGGATATTTGCATGCACCGGATATTTCTTGAGCCAGATTGCAAGCCTTCTCGAGATCCACAGAGAAAATTGAACCCGGTGATGAAAGTCGTGGTTCTCAAAGAGATCCTCAAGCTGCTCCAGCTTGGGATCATTTACCCAATTTCCGACAGTTAATGGGTCAGTCCTGTGCATGTTGTCCCAAAGAAATCCGGTTTTCAGCTTGTGAAGAATGAGAACAATGAGTTGATTCCGATGCGGTTGCAAACTGGGTGGCGCATGTGCATCGATTTTAGGAAACTAAATGATGCTATACGCAAAGATCATTTCCCTTTACCGTTCATCGATGAGATGCTGGAACGCTTAGCAGGAAAATCGTTCTTTTATTTCCTCGACGGATACTCGGGCTACTTCCAGATTTTTGTCGCCCAAGAGGACCAAGAAAAGACGACTTTCACCTGCCCATTTGGAACGTTTGCCTGCCGCAAGATGCCATTTGGATTGTGTAACGCTCCCGGCACCTTCCAACGATGCATGATGAGCATTTTTTCCGACTTGATCGAGAGCTGCATCGAAATTTTTATGGATGATTTCACAATTCATGGAGATTCTTTCGAGCAATGCATTGAACACCTGGATAAGGTTCTTCAAAGGTGTGTCAAGACTGATTTGGTATTGAATTTCGAGAAATGTCATTTTATGGTGCAACAAGGCATCGTGCTTGGCCATGTCATTTCTGCAAAGGGGATTGAAACTGACCAAGCAAAAGTTGATTTAATCGTGAAGCTTCCTTACCCTTCTAATGAGAAAGAGATACGTGCTTTTCTAGGGCATGCCGGATTCTACCGGCGCTTCATTCAAGACTTCTCCAACATCGCACAGCCTATGACCAAGTTGTTGCAAAAAGATGCGCCATTCCTCTTTAATGACCAATGCAAGGAGGCATTCGATATTTTGAAGGCAAAACTTACTTCTGCACCGATCATCCAACCACCCCAATGGGGCCTTCCTTTTGAGCTCATGTGCGACGCTAGTGAGTTCGCGGTTGGAGCTGTACTTGGACAAAAGAGTGGGAAGCAGAGCCATGTCATCTATTACGCCTCCAAAACTCTTAACCCAGCCCAATGCAATTACACTACCACGGAGAAGGAGCTTTTAGCTGTCGTTTTCGCTTGTGAGAAGTTTCGGTCTTATATTGTGGGATCTAAAGTTATGGTATATACAGATCATGCCGCTTTGAAGTATTTGCTGTCCAAAAAAGAATCCAAGCCTCGTTTGATTTGTTGGATACTCCTTTTGCAAGAATTTGATTTGGAAATCCAAGATAAAAAGGGCGCTGAAAATAATGTTGCTGACCATCTGAGCCGACTGATCACACAGTCCGACGGTATGCCCATACCGGATGATTTCCCAGACGAGCTATTACTGGCCGCAGCCAGTGCAACTCCTTGGTATGCTGATTTGGTAAACTATCTCGCCACTGGGATGTTGCCAAAAGGAACTGAATCAACAAAGAAGAATAAGTTGAAGAGCCAAGCTAAGTACTTCATTTGGGATGAGCCCTACTTATGGAAAACATGTGCTGATCAGGTCATTCGACGCTGCATTCCGGATAAAGAGATCCAGTCGATTCTCGAGTTTTGCCATGCTCATGCCTGTGGAGGACACTTTGGACCAAAACGGACAGCTCGTAAAATCCTCGACTGTGGGTTTTATTGGGAATCAATTTTCAAAGATGCTTACCTGTTTTGCAAGACTTGTGATCGTTGCCAATGCCTTGGCACTATTTCCTCCAGAACCGAGATGCCTCAAGTGCCGATCTTGGTATGTGAGATTTTTGATGTATGGGGCATGGACTTCATGGGTCCTTTTCCGAACTCCTTCGGCAAATCATACATTCTTCTGGCCGTCGATTATGTCTCCAAATGGGTTGAAGTTTAAGCTACTTCGACCAATGATTCCAAAGTGGTGGCTAAGTTTCTGAAAACTCAAATCTTTCAACGATTTGGTGTCCCTTGCGCCATAATTAGTGACCAAGGCACTCACTTCTGCAATCGGACATTAGAAGCCTTGTTCAAAAAATATGGGGTCCACCATCAAGTTGCTACAGCTTATCACCCACAGTCTAATGGACAGACCGAAGTTTCGAATCGAGAAATCAAGAACATTTTGGAGAAAACCGTCAGTCCTAACAGGAAGGACTGGAGCCTGCGCCTGGATGATGTAGTATGGGCATACCGCACAGCATACAAGTCACCGATTGGCATGTCCCCTTACCGCTTAATTTTTGGCAAGCAGTGCCATCTTCCTGTAGAATTGGAACACCGAGCCTTCTGGGCAGTAAAACAGTGCTGCCTTGATCCACAATTCGCCGGGTTCGAGAGAAAGTACCAATTGCAAGAACTTGAGAAAATTCGTTTGGAAGTTTATGATCACGCTAGGTCCTACAAAGAGCGCACAAAATTCTTGCATGACAAATATATTCGGAGGAAAAGTTTCGAAGTTGGCCAGCAAGTCCTGTTGTTTAATGCTTGTCTCCGACTCATGCCAGACAAGTTGAAGTCCCGTTGCACGGGCCCATATGAAGTTGTTCGCGTAAGCCCTCACGGCGCAGTAGAGATTCGCAGCTTGTCTACGGATAAAATTCTCACAGTCAATGGACAGTTGTTAAAGCCATTTCTTGCTGGACTAGATTCACAGCCATTCGATAGGGTCGACTTGGTTGCCCCGGAAATCTCTCCATGATCACTTCCATCCTGTCGAGCCTACGACGTTAACCAACGGCGCTTCTCGGAAGGCAACCCGATTTCCTGTCCCTTTTATTTACTGTTTTATTTTCTTTCTTTCCTTGTTTTCATTTAAGTCTTTTTATTATTTTGGTACATTTTAGTTCTTTTCTATAGAATCGTAAAAAAAAAAACTTAAAAGAACGAGGGGAACTCGGCAGATTTATGCTAATACCTCTAAGTGTATGTTGCTTTAATTCTAAGTATGGGATAAGGGGTACCACTACAATTTTTCTAAGTAAGAAAGGGCTACGATGCAATTTACATAATTCTATTTGGGGGATTTTGCCCTTAGCCCTAATTTGATTGAATTTAACCCCTTTCCCCCCCCCCCCTAATTTGAATTGTTACAGCACTTATTCCCCCCCAGTTTCCTCTATATCGGACTTAACCAAACAACGCTCGAAAATCAATGAGCGACCAGCCACAATCTTGAATTGATTTTGGTGAAGGGCAGAGATAAACTTACTTGAATCAAAGTCCTCAAAATCGAAATCTGATTTGTCTGGAACAGACTCCGGGACATTCTCTGCTTCTTCATCAGAGGGGGAAGGTGCTCTGGCTTGCTTCATCAGCGGGCGACGATGACCCGACATCAACCCCATCCTCTGCTCAGACACACTCCGTGTAATACGGTGAGCAGGAACAACCTCCGGTTTCTTAGAAGCAGCCTTTTTCCCAGCAGGCTTCACTGATTTTGGGGGTTTTGATGAAGGCCCCCTTCTTAGCAGCAACTTTCTTAGATTTGAGGGTTTTTGAAGGAGAACCCTTCTTCGCAGCAACCTTGGCCAACACTTTGGATTTCAATTTGGCAATGGGTGTGTTATCTTCATCATCAGACACTTGAGGAGTGACTGGTTCATCTCTCAACTCCAACTTGCATTTGAACCCGTGAGTTTTGGAGGAGGTAGCCTTTGGAGGGGGGGACAGAAACATCCTCATTAACAGGAGACTCCTCATCGAGGAAGGAGATATCAACATCATCTTCACCTTGATCATGAACAGGGTTTTCAGCAGCAGCAACAGGTGATACTTCACCAAGAGGAACTTGAACCGTGACAACTGGTGTGTCACTCACCACAGGATCAGCAGCAGAAATAGATGGAGCTTGAACAAATTTCAGCGCATCAAGAGATGCAGCAAATTCCTCAATTGAGGTAGGTTCTTCGCCAACAGAAATGGCGGCAACATCATCTTCAACAGAAGCCATGGAGACTTCATTTCCTCCAATATTTTATATAACAGCCGCAATTGAAGCATTCATAACATCTGCAGACACCATGGGCGGAGAGAATGGCTCTTCAGAAACCCTAGGAGAGGGTTGAACATCGAGATCTGTCTCAGACACAGATCGAGGTGGTAAATCAGCAGAAGGTGCCACAGAAGTTGGCACAGAAGCAAGCACTTCATGTAGCAACATATGGCTTCACAGAGACAGAGGCAATTGAAGATGAAAAGACAATGGGTTGAGAAAGCTCCGCAAGCTGTCGCCGCAAGTCTTCAGTAGAAATTCTGGGTTTCTTCGCTTGAGTAGGCTTAGAAGAAGTAGCTTTGTTCACCATTAGAGTTCGAACAACGAAAATTCAAACACACACCACAGAGAGAGAACGGCTTGGAAAATTTGCAACGATTCTGTCTTTTTTGAAAAATAAGGTTAAGACCTTAATTAGGAAACTCTAAAAGGAGATTTCCTTAACTCACTTATTCCTCACACATCACCCCGCAGCTAGGTGTGGAGAAGTGGAATCGATCGTGGTGCGAAAATCAAGGCACAACTAGCCGTTGAAAAGTAACCGTTCGTCCAAAGCAGAAACTGTCCGAGACAGATATTGGCACAACACTTACAGACCATATTAACCATGGTCACTTTATACTCTCTATACATACATCACTGACCAAGACTGTATAGAGAGTCTTCTCACAACGGAGAAGTTTAGAGAACACAAAGACCCAAGGAGGATCTTAGTGTTTCAAACCTTCTGCTATCAAGTGCCTTTGTAAAGATGTCCGCAAGCTGGGCATCTGTTCCAACATATTCGATCACGAGAGATCCTTCTTCAACAAGCTCCCGGATGAAGTGGTGATGAATGTCTATGTGCTTTGTACAAGAGTGCTGAACTGGATTTTTTGAAATGTTTATCGCATTCATATTGTCACAGTATATGGTAAGGACAGACTGTGGGACACCATAGTCATGCAGCATTTGTTTCATCAACAAAAGTTGAGTGCAGCAACTTTCAGCAGCGATATATTTGGCTTCGGCAGTAGACAGCGAGATAGAATTCTGTTTCTTGCTGAACCATGACACCATGTTATTTCCAAGGAAGAAACATCCTCCAGAGGTACTCTTCCTATCTTCAGTACAACCTACCCAATCTGCATCGCAAAACCCCACCAAACTAGGGTTTGTATCATAGGAAAACTAAATTCCCAACTCAGAAGTACTTTTTATGTACTTAATTATGTGCTTGACAGATTTCAAGTGACTTTCTTTGGGTTCAGATTGGTAGCGAGCACAAACTCCCACACTGTAACATATGTCTGGCCTACTTGCTGTAAGGTAAAGCAGACTCCCAATCATACTCTGGTACAAGGTTTGCTCAATGGCAACACCAGCTTCATCTTTTGACATCTTCGAAGATGTCCCCATCGGAGTTCTTTTCGGGCTGCAACTTTCCAATCCAAATTTGCTGATTAAGTTCTTTGCATACTTCGTTTGAGATACAAAGATTCCATCATCCTTTTGCTTCACTTGAAGCCCCAGAAAGTAGGTTAGTTCACCTACAAGACTCATCTCAAATTCAGAAGTCATGTCCTTCACGAAGTCTTTCATTATTTTGTCCGAGACAGATCCAAAGACAATATCGTCCACATAAATCTAAACGATGATCCCGTCAGATTTTTCTCTCTTGATGAAGAGAGTTCTATCAGCACCACCACGAACATATCCTTTCTCCAGAAGGTATTTGGTAAGTCGTTCGTACCAAGCTCGTGGAGCTTGCTTGAGACCGTATAGGGCCTTCTTCAGTTTGTACACATACTCAGGATGGTATGGGTCTTCAAAGCCTTTGGGTTGGCTTACGAACACATCTCCAGATAAATACCCATTTAAGAAGGCACTCTTCACATCCATTTGGAACAATTTAAACTTCATCCATGCAGCCATGGCAAGGAGCAACTTGACAAATTCAAGACGAATAACTAGAGCGAACGTCTCGTCAAAATCCACACCTTCAACTTGTGAATAACCTTGTGCCACAAGTCTTGCCTTATTTTTGGTTATGTTCCCTTCTTCATCGGTTTTATTCTTGAAGATCCACTTCGTGCCGATCACATTAACACCTTTAGGACATGGAACCAAATCCCATACTTCATTTCTTTCAAACTGCAAGAGCTCTTCTTGCATGGCATGAATCCATCGATCATCTTGTAAGGCCTCTTTAAAGTTCTTGGGCTCAGTTGTAGAAGTATAGCAGACATTTGCAATCATCTCACGATAATTCTTTCGAACTCCTCTGGTTCTAACTCCTTCACTCACATCACCAATGATGTCTGCTGCAGAATGATGCTTATGCACACCTTTTGACGGTTTGAACTCTTCCAGATTTTCGTTTCTCAACTCAGCTTGATCATTGTGTTCCGAACTGTCTGGAACAGAAGCTGGCACAGGAGTTGTGGCATCAACAATCTCCTCATCAATCTGGGCAACAGATTCTTCCAGATCATCTACCACAATATTGATAGACTCCATCACCGTCTTGGTCCTCTTGTTGAACACTCGATAGGCCCGACTATTTCTCGAATATCCAAGAAAAATGCATTCATCTCCTTTGGCATCAAACTTGCCAAGCTTCTCTCGGTCTCTTAACATATAACAAGTACTTCCGAAGATGTGAAAGTACTTTAAATTTGGTTTCTTCTCTTTCCACAGCTCATAGGGAGTAACTCTTGTCTTGGGTCTGAAATACACCCGATTAATAACATGACATGCTGTATTCACAGCTTCAGCCCATAGATTGTCAGGGACAGATTTTGCCTTCAACATGACTCGGCTCATTTCTTGAAGAGTCCGATTTTTCCTCTCAACAACACCATTTTGTTGAGGCGTTTTTGGTGCAGAAAACTCCTGAGCAATACCTTTTTCTTCACAAAAAAATTTGAAGTAAGCATTTTCAAATTCACGACCATGATCACTTCTAATTCTCATCACAGTTGTTGCCTTCTCCAGTTCAAGCTTGAGACAAAGATTTTTGAATGTCTCAAAAGTTTCTCCCTTATCTCTAAGGAACTCCACCCAGGTGAATCGTGTGAAATCATCCACACACACAAAAATAAACTTCTTCCGTCCAATACTTTCAGTTTGAACAGGCCCCATCAAATCCATATGCAACAGCTCCAAGGCTTTTGAGGTGGTATTCTTTTTAATAGATTTATGTGATGTATGAATCTATTTTCCCACTTGACATGGCCCACAAATTTTGCTACAATCAATATCAAACTTCGGGACTCCATTCACAACTTCTGTCTTCAAGAGTCGCTGCATGTTTCTGTAATTCACATGGCCGAGCTTTTCATGTCATATGTTTGCTTCATCAAGTTGAGTTCTGAAGCAATTACCTTTCATGTTGAGAAGGTAACAATTGTCCCTTGATCTGTCTCCATCCATCAGCAGCACACATTCTTTGTTCTTCACAAGACATTTATCTCTAGTAAAATGAACCAAGAGACCTTGATCGCAGAGTTGACTTATGCTAATTAAGTTAGCTTTCAGTCCTTCAACAAGTAAAACATCCTCCAAGTTGGGCATCCCTTCAACATTTAGATGACCACGGCCAAGAACTCTTCCCTTAACACCGTCTCCAAAAGTAACGGATTGATAAGAACAATCCTTTTGGATATTCTTCAACATACTGGCATCTCCAGTCATGTGTCGCGAGCATCCGCTGTCAAAGTACCAACTGCTCTTTGCGTGAATATTGAGGGCAGTGTGAACCACATAGTTCCTATGACTGTTCCAGGATCTGTTCCGCACAGATTGTGTTCTGAAATTCAGGTCATTCTGAGATCGACCTTTCTTCCTCATTCTTCTGAGATCATTGATGTAGTACCTACATTATGGTCGAATGTGACCAGGTTTTCCACAATAGTGGCAGACAACTCCATTCTTTCGAGGCTATGACTTTGGAGGCTGTGGCTGCTTGATCTCTGATTTACATTCAGGTTCTGGAACAGATTCATCATGTTTTCCAGATATTTGTCCATGACAGAAATGATCGGAAAACTTCCCACCAGTGTATCCAAGACCTGTATGGTCCTACGGACTTTTTCCTTTAGAAAGGATGTCATCGAGCTGAGATGATCCAGCGTTCATCATCTTAACAAGATTCTTAAGATAAAGCAGTTCACCATTCTGAGAGTGAAAATTGTTTCTGGACTGTAGAAGATCATTCTGCAATTCACTGAGGCACGTAGACAAACAATCTCTCTCTTTAATGAGATCACCATTCTCTTTCATCAGCCCTTCATTGACTTTAACCACCATGATCCAGCTCTCATGAAGCTTTTTGTAAGCTTCTATGGTAGACTCTTCAGTGAATTCTTCATCATCACTGCTTTCCGAAACATTGTCATTATGTCTATCAGAGACGGAATTAGA
Organism: Perilla frutescens; assembly: GCA_026008535.1. Classification (NCBI taxonomy): domain Eukaryota; kingdom Viridiplantae; phylum Streptophyta; class Magnoliopsida; order Lamiales; family Lamiaceae; genus Perilla; species Perilla frutescens. Next base: position 41,447,761 of record BRKX01000010.1, on the reverse strand, counting down.
CACAGGTTCTTTGTTAGAATGTGGCATGAAAGAAATATGGTTGCTCACGTATTTTTCATCACTCCCACTATCATCTGGATTATCACTTTCACTAAGAGTGGAACTGTAGGATTTATTCTTCTTCTTTAAGGTGTTAGCACATTCAGCTTGATAGTGCCCAAGACCCCCACATTCTCTACACTTGACCTCCTTCTATTTTTCTTCAATGGAATCTTCATCTTTAGATCTCCGAGATTTGGAGAATATGTTCTTGACAGAATTATTCTATGAAGACTTCTCATAACGTTTGACAAATTTTGAGAAATTCTTTGTCAGAAGGGCAATTGACTCAGCCAGATCATTTTTGTCAGAGACATTACTTGGATCATCAGCACTGGGGCCGGCTTGAAAAGCTATGCTTTTCTTCTGAACTGTCTCTTCGTCTGTTAGTCCCATTTCAAAAGTCCTCAGGGACCTCATCAGCTCCTGTAACTTCATCTTGCTCACGTCATTGGCCTCTTCTATCGCCGTGACTTTATATGTAAATCTCTTAGGAAGAGATCGCAGAAATTTCTGCACAAGTTTCTCCTCCGAGATGGCATCACCAAGTGCAAAGCTTTCATTAGCTATGTCACAAATCTTGGCATTGAAATCAGCAAGCTTTTCACCTTCATCCATTCGAAGGTTTTCAAATCTGGTAGTAAGGAGCTGCATACGAGATGCACGAACACTGCTCGTTCCTTCGAAAGCAGTTTGAAGGATATCCCATGCATCCTTTGCCTTATCACATGTGGAGATGAGTTTGAACACGTTCATGTCCACTGCAGAAAAAATGGCATTCATGGCTTTAGCATTCAGCCCCATGATTAGATAATCAGCATCGTCAAACTCTTCTTCTAGCTTCAGCACCGCTTTGCCTTTCTCATCTTTCTTGGTAGGAGGCTTCCACCCTTCAGTCACCATCTTCCAGGGACGCTCATCAATTGAGCAAATGAAAGATGTCGTACGAGCTTTCCAATAGGCATAATTATTGCCATCAAAGAGCGGAGGTCGCACCGTCGAAGCTCCCTCTTTCATCGAGTCCATCTCGGCAAAAACAACACAATAACACGGATTAACACCCCAAGATCAACCCTGAATACAAGCAACCCGCTCTGGTGCCAATTGTAAAACAATAATCCGTGCTTTAAACGTTTTTAGTAAACTGCTTAAAAATTGTTCTGTGATATGTGTGCGATAGATGCAAGAACATAAATAAATAAAGCAGCAAAAACGCATGAGATGATAACCCAGTTCGGTTCAACTAACCTACTCTAGGGGGATTGCTCCCAAACTTGAAGATTCGACTGGTACTCCTTCATCGAGTGTATTAGGGATATTACACATACAAGCCTCTCGTCTTATGCTACCCGTTCTTCTCTATGAACTCTTTTGCTAGTCGAAAGTTGTAAGATCCCCTCACAACCGTGACACTAGACTCCATCTAGCTACCCACGACTTCAACTTACAATCTCTCCCGAGATTGCATACAAAACGGAATAAAAATCCTCTCACGTGTTTTACTCGTAAACACTCAATACTAGTCTATCACGTTGAACGTTTTAATGAACAACTACTAGTTACAAAAATGACCACAAACTGATTTTAACACTAGAATCTAAATAAAATATCAGTGGTACCGATTGCTACACAAATCGGTCTTCATATATAGTCTTCACTTCAGCTTGACGTCAATCTCTTACTTTTCGCCAACTAGGTAAGTGGTTTGTGGCCTTCCAAACGTGTGTAGATACTTCCCATGTGTAAGAGGGTTAATTCAGCACCGGATCTACACCACAAGGCAGTAAAATGAATCTATCTTGAGCTTCCAAACTGGTTTGGCGCAAGATCTTTCCAACAAGGAAACTGCCATAAATAGAGTGTCCCTGGTTCTGTCTGGGACATACTCTGGAACAGTTCACCAACTGTTCTTTCTTTTCTTGCACGGTGAAAAACAAATCTTCGTGGGACATACCCAGACACACATTGTCGAACATATCTCGCCAATTTAACAACACAAAAACTTAGTGCATGCAGTGGCACTAATAGTACTCATCCTCGTCCTCGTCCTCAGACTTGGATCTTGGCAATTGGACTTTGGGTGGACTTTTGGCAACGGTCGACGGGGAGCGTTGATCGGGTTATGGGTGCACTTAGTGGTGCATGGTGCTTGTCCAGCCTTGAAGGGTGCAACTCCCATGAGTTAAGAGCCTTCAAGTGTGTAACTGCCACCTGGAGCTGGTGGAGTTAGTGGTTGGGCTGTAACCGACAGTAACTCCTGTCGGGAGTCAATGCTTGCAGCTGCCTTGGACACATGTCAGGCTCTGCACAAGGTAACTCCTGGAGGCTTAAATGGCAAGCTGTAACTCCTGGAGGTTACAACACCCGGTTTGAATGCCCTCAAATCATGTTGTCCCCTGCAGTGGAGATGTGCCTATAAATAGGACATCCTGCATGGCTCCAATGCTACATTCTGCACAAATCATCTTGCTACATACAAGTTCCCTTCGAGTCTTCAGCCTCTCAGTTCTCGACATTGTCTAGTTCGCCGGAGCCTTGCCGGACTTGTGGTGCTACTGCCAGAAGGACGAAGTCGTTTCATCTTTGAAAGACATCCGCCAAATCGTGAGTACTAGCCGGGGCGTATTTGTCTTGCGAAGAGAGGTCCCCTCGACTCGGCTTGCTGGAATCTGCATATCGGTTCCAATTTCTCATTTACTTTGTTTACATTCAGTTTACTGTAATTGTTCTACTTCTACCTCTTCTGTCTTGTACTTCAGTTGTAACGATTCCAGTAAAGTGTAATACCATACAACAATCGCAAGAAAAATAACTAAGACTGAATTAATCAACTACCTTTGCTAGAAATGGCGTCATCATCGAACATCATTGCTCCAAGGACCATTCCCCATGGCCAAGCTGAGAAGCCGGAGAAGTTCTCCGGATTGGACTTCAAGAGGTGGCAGCAGAAGATGCTCTTCTACCTTATTACGTTGTGCGTTGCTGGATACATCAAAGAAGACACTCCAGTGATCGAAGAGAACGAGCCGAATTTCAACAAGCGGCCTGCTTATGATCAATGGAGATTTTTTATGTAAAAATTACATTTTAAATGGCTTAGTAGATAGTCTTTATTCTGTATATGGAAATGTAGTTAGTGCTAGGGAATTATGGGAAGCACTAGAAAAGAAGTACAAAATGGAGGATGTCGGAACTAAGAAGTTCATTGTGGTAAATTTCCTCGATTACAAAATGGTGGACTCCCGATCAGTGATAGATCAAGTGCAAGAGCTTTAGCTCATTGTGCACGACGTTCAGACTGAAGGGATGGTCCTTCCCGACTCTTTCACCGTTGCTGCGGTGATTGAGAAGTTGCCACCGTGTTGGAAGGACTTCAAGAGCTATCTCAAATACAAATGAAAGGAGATGACTCTTGAAGACCTTGTGGTTAAGCTTCGAATTGAAGCCGATAACCGAAAGGCGGATCCGAGACCACGAGTCCCGATCGAGGCCAAGGCTAACTTGATAGAACATGGTGGAGCATCAAATAGCAACAAAAGGAAGTGCCTGGGTCAAGTTGACAAGCCAATGACGAAGTTCAACGGCAATTGCTTCAATTGTAATAAGCCGAGGCACATGTCCAAACATTGCACGACTCCAAAGAAGAACCGTACTAACTATAGTGCGCATTTGGCGGAACACAACAACAAAGACAAAGGAAAGGCTCGTCAAGATGATTGGGACGATGATGATTTGGTTGTCGTTGTGTATGAAGTCAACCATGTGGACAACCCAAGAGAGTGGTTCGTCGACACCGGGGCTACTTGTCATGTTTGCTTCGACAAGGGCTCGTTTGCTACCTACAAAGCTGTTGAAGGTAGAAAGTTGCACATGGGGAACCAAGCCTCGTCTGAAGTGGCTGGTGTGGGCAACGTGGTTTTGAAGCTGACTTCAGACCAAGAGCTAACTTTGAAGGATGTGCTGCATGTTTCGGACATCCGTAAGAATCTAGTTTCAGGCTCACTATTAGTCAATCATGGTTTTAGACTAGTGTTTGAGTCTGAAAATTTTATTTTGAGCAAGTACGGAAGGTTCCTTGGTCGGGGCTATCTCGCCAATGGACTCTTCAAAATGAATATAATGGCCATGTGCCGTGTTACTAAAGAAAGTGCTAATCAAGTGTAATTCTTCTGCTCACTTGCTTGTTGAGTGCTCTAATTTATGGCATAGTAGATTGTGACATATTAGTCTAAATGCCATAAAAATATTTAGTAACCGTGGACTTACTAAAAGAGATACAAAAGAAATTGTGGGGGTTGAAATAGTGTCAATCCTAAATGGAAAGCTTAGAAATTCAAAGTTGTAATTTTAAGCTTGTATCAAGTTTGAGACTTGGTTGATTAACTTTGAAATATCTTTGGAATGATAATGTTATCATGTCCAATAGAAGTTCAATGTTATAATCTGACAATAAGTTGGATTTGGAAAGACTCATATTGAATATGAGAAATATAAGAAATTATGTCCTTGGTGAAAAGAGACATGTGTTTTTTGGATTGAACAAGTCTTATAATAATTAATTCATGGTGTTAGGTTTGAAGTGGAAGCAACTGTGACCCCTCCAGTTTTTCTAGGAATTTCCTTGAAATTCTGTCTAAGGAAAGTTAGGTTTTAAGTGGGACCTGTTTGTGAACCCTCTAATTCTCTTGAATTATTTATTAAATAAGAGTTTCATGTGTTGAGTTGTTCAATGTTATCCAAATTTACGAGTTGTGGAAAGGACGTAAGCCGTCCTATAAATACCTCAAAGTGTGGGGGTGTTTAGCTAAAGTTGAAGTGCCGCTTCCTAAACAAGTTAAAATCGGTTCTAAAATGGTCGATTGTATATTTGTGGGGTATGCATTTAACAGAAGCACTCATCGGTTTCTAATTTATCGATCGGAGATACCCGAGATGACTGTAGGAATGATGATGGAGTCAAGGAATGCTATATTCTTCGAGAATATCTATCCTTGTAAAGATAAGGATAGTGCAGAAGGTAGTTCTAAGAATCGAATTTCTGAAGCTGCTACTAGTTCTGATCATGTGGATGAAGAACCGAGACGTAGCAAGCGAGCTAGGACGGCTAAGACTTTTGGTCCGGATTTCATCACCTATATGCTAGATGATGAGCCAAAGTCTTTGAAAGAAGCTCTATCTAGTCCAGATACTGCGTTCTGGAAAGAAGCTATCAACAGTGAAATCGATTCCATCATGCAAAATCACACTTGGGAGTTGACAGATCTCCCAAGTGGGTGTAAGCTGTTAGGATGCAAGTGGATCCTAAAATGAAAATATAAGACAGATGGTTCTGTTGATAAGTATAAAGCTCGTTTGGTTGCCAAAAGCTTTAGACAAAAGGAGGGGTATGATTTCTTCGATACCTACTCACCAGTAACAAGGATTATATCTATTCGGGTGCTTTTAGCGATTGCTGCTTTGCACAATCTTGAAATTTATCATATGGATGTAAAGACCGCATTTCTGAATGGTGAGCTGGAGGATGAAATATACATGGAATAACCTTGAAGGGTCTGTTGCACCAGGGCAAGAACGAAAGATGTGTAAACTTGTTAGATCGTTGTACGGTCTAAAACAAACACCTATTCAGTGGCACCTGAAGTTTGATAACGTGATGTTATCAAATGGTTTCAAAATCAATGAGTGTGATAAATGTGTGTATATAAAGAGCAATTCTAATGGCTATGTCATAATCTGTCTTTATATAGACGATATGTTAATCATGGACAGTAGCCACCAAGTGATTGGTGAAATGAAATTTCGACATGAAAGATATGGGCTTCGCTGATGTGATTCTAGGAATCAAGATAGTACGGATAAGTGGTGGAATTATCTTAACATAATCTCATTACATGGAAAAAGTGCTTAAGAAATTCAACGCTTTTGATAGTCCGCCGGCTAAGACCCCGTTGGAACTCAATGTACACTTGAGTAAAAATCAGGGAGAATCGGTAGCTCAAGAAGAGTATGCAAGGGTCATTGTGAGTTTGATGTATATCACTAACTGCACTAGACCTGATCTTGCATGCTCTGTGAATAAGTTGAGTCGGTACACGAGCAATCCAAACAAAGAGCATTGGAAAGCTCTAGTACAAGTTCTAAGATACTTAAAGTATACTTTAAACTTCGGGCTGCATTATACAAGGTTTCCTCCTGTACTTGAAGGGTACAGTGATGCAAATTAGATATCAGACACAAAAGACTCATTCTCAACTAGTGGATTTATTTTCACTATCGGTGGTGGAGCAGTGTCATGAAAATCCATGAAACAAACTTGTATAGCCCGTTCTACCATGGAATCTGAGTTTATCACTTTTGATAAAGCTTGTGAAGAATCGGAATGGCTTCACAACTTTCTAGAGGATATTCCATGTTGGAAAAAACCAGTATCGTCAGTGATGATTCACTGTGATAGTCAAGCGGCTATCGGGAGGGCACATAATGCTATGTATAATGGTAAGTCTCGACATATATGTTGGAGACATAATACTGTGAGGCATATGATCTCAAGTGGGATTATCTCAGTTGACTATGTGAAGTCAATAGACAATCTAGCGGATCCGCTAACCAAAGGGTTAAACTGAGATCAAATGGCTAAGTTGCTAGAGGGAATGGGTTTTAAATCCACACTCTGAGAATGCTTGTAGTGGTAACCCAACCATGATGACTGGAGATCCCAAGAACTTGGTTCAATGGGAAAACTAAGCTACAAACGTTCAGTTTTGGTAGCACTTGGAAACTTATAAGTGAACATTTCCCTGTGAGCAAACCAAGTGCACACCTGTCAATGTGGTAAGGATAAGTCCTATGACTTTTAATGATTCCTAAACCTAATGAGGTCGAGTATGGCAGGATACTCAGAAGAGGAGACCACCTATATAAGTGAGAAGTGGGGGCCGCTTCTAAGAGATACTTATGAATTTAAAGAGGTTGTCCATGGCCTGAAAATGACACAAACGTGAGAACAGATAATGTTTGAGACATAGCTGTTTTCAATACTATTGTCTCGGTATACACTAAGGATGTATAGTTCAAGGGATCGTGTTCACTAAACAGCCGGTATACTCGATAGTGTTGAAATATGGAAAGTTCAAAGTCACAAGCTACCTATCCTGTTATAGTTGTCTTTCTAGAGAACTGGGCTGCTTGTTTGCATACATGCATGCACTATTTCCACTCATGTGGGGGATTGTTGGAAAATTGGATTAATAAATGGAGTTTTGACTCATTTTATCCGATTTATTGTGACCGGGTTATTTAATTTTGGAGAAATTAAATATCGTATGATTGATATATATGTTTGATATGTGAGTTTATTCATAAGTTGTGCATATCATTGATTATTGTCTACCATAAACGTCAAAGGAGGAGATTGTTAGTGTTGTTTCATGGCACTAAGTTTGTTTTACATATTTATATTTGACGAAGTGTTCGAGGATATGTTTCTGAAGTAATGTGTTGATTTCACTGTGCAAAGTTGATAAACCCATGGTTTTCATTTTTTGAGGGTCATTTAAATACTAGTTGATGAGCATTGCATGCATATATTGAGAAGTTGCGCATAGTTTTTCATATTTTGTGCAGTGTCATATGTTTGCTCATTTTGAAGGGATGTGATGTCATTTATTTTATGAGACTCAATTAAGCTTGAAAAGTACCTAAAAAGATAGAGGATCAAGTGAGGAGCGCGTTGCAACTTGAATCGGGTCAATCGAATGAGAAACGAACGAGAACGGAGCAAAACGGTGTAGTGTGTCGGGTGGTGAAAAAGAGCACAGTACGTGCTCCTGTCTCGGCGAATCAGACGTGTTTTTTTTTTTGCAATTAAGAGTACGGACCGTGCTCCCTGTTGCCCAATAGAGTTTAATCATAGAATCCCCGATATGAAATCCTCCGTACCCAAACTATGTTTCATCATTTGCTCCCTTATATCAAATTTTATTAATTTTTCTTTTATTTTTTTTTCAATTTTCATTTCTTGTACTTTATGGTTGATTCTATTTAATTAGGATTTAAAATTATTTTTCAGTATTTAATTTTAATTTTTAGATAATAATTGAATATCAAGGGTGATTATTTCATAATCAAGATTTATATTAATTTTAATTTTTAATTTATTAAAAATTAAAAATTAACCTAGAACACAATAAATTGAAATTGAAGGGAAAAAAAGAAGAAGATAAAACGTATGGAAATTAGAACCCTAATTACACTGTAATTATGCCACTACCACTAGAATCCTAATAAATATTTACTTGTATATACATATCACCCAACTACAACTTTCTCCTGCATAAGTGCATAAACATATTTTTACCTTTACCTGCGGCGAAATACTGCTACATTCATGCTTATGCTTCATTAATCACAAACTTTGATATTATATATCATCAAAAAACTTTACTATATGGCTCATAAACCCGTTGGTGTGTTGTCGTGGTCGATTCCTCCGATTTTGGTACAATCATGTAAAGAGCTCGATCGAAAATTCATTGGGAGAGCTTTTAATCTGTTTCAATTTCTCTCACGAAGCAGTAATTGATGATCGGTCTCATAACGAAGATGATGATGACGATGGTTTGAGCGAGGAAACAATTCTAGGCCACCTAAAAAGAAGGTGTTGCAACGACAAGGCGGAGGAGAGAGAGAAGAGAGAGAAAGAGGTTAAGTACTGCATGCGGTGTTTGTCATGAAGAAGTTTTGGATAGAGATGGGAATAATATTAGTGACAATAGGGCCACCAAACTTCAAACATTATTTAAAAAAAAAATTAGCCACCAAACTTTAAACATTATTTTTTTAGCCAAAATTACTACAATACCCTTATTTAAAAAAAGAGGTAAAAGAAATTGAAATTAGTTTCTCTCTCCAAAAACACTCTCTCTCCCCTCTCGGCTATTCTGCACAGAAACTGAAACTTTGCACCGGTCACCCCCTCCCATTTTTAAATATGCAAATTGCAAAACTCACCACCACCACCACCGCGACAAATACAACCGCCGTCGCTCTCTCCCCTCTCAGTTTAATTAAATAGTGACAATAGTGCTTATTTCTCCTCTTTACAAATATGTATTTTCTTAAACAAAAAAAAAAGATTTGCATTTGCCATCGCCGCCTCCAACGCTCTCGCCGTTGCCTTCGTCGCCACCACAAGCACCTCCCCTCTCTATCGCAGTCGCCGTTGCACCTCCCATCGCATTCTTATCTGAACTTTGTAAATTTATAAATTTATTTTGCTTATGAATAATGTTGATTTTGTAATTTGAGTTTGAATTTTGGTTTGGAAAAGAAATAGCAAATGGAGAAGAACATTACGAAGAAAATTCTATGCACGGTTTTTATTTTTATGGTTCTGTAAATTTTTGGACTTCTGCATAAAAAAATCTGAAAATGTGTTCTTACCTACGCACTGAGCTCAACGCGTTGCCCCGGGCGGGCAAGCCCCGGCACGGCGTCCCCCGGGCACGCTGGCCCGACGCGTGCGCTGGCCCCGGGCGCGCAGGCCCCTGTGCGCATGCGGTCCCCGGGCGCACAAGCCCGTCGCGCGGCGTCCCCCGGGCGCGCAGGCCCCGGCGCATGCGCGGTCACCGGACGCGCAGGCCCCGATGTGCGGCGTCCCCCGGGCGCACTGGCCCCGGCGCGCGCGCAGTCCCCGAGCGCACAGGCCCCGACGCGTGGTGTCTCCCGGGCTCGCTGGCCCGACGCGCGTGCTGTCCCCGAGCACGCGCTGTCTCCGGGAGCGCAAGCCCCGGCGCGCATATCAAATGCGCAAGTAAGAACACTGATTTTTTTTTTTTCACGAAATGATTTTTTCAATTTTTTTCATTTTTCAAATGCGCGGGGAAGGGAAGAGCGAAATGGGTTTTTTTTTAATTTATCTTTAAAAAATAGAGAGAAAGGGTATTTTAGTCCAAAGTGGCTAAAATAATAATGTTTAAAAATAGGTGGCTAAAATAAATTTTAAAATTCCAAGTGGCTAAAAAAAATTGACCCGTAATATTATTGCAATGTTGGATTGTGAACATGAGTATCACCTAGACTGCATCAAACCATGGCTCCAAAAAAAGAATCGTTGTCCATTGTGCAGAGCTAAGGCCTTAATTTCATATTTTGAATTAATTTGAACACCTACCTAGCTAGGGTTTTTAGTACCAATCAAATTATATATGTGATCTCATTGAACTATAAATTCAACTTACTTTGAATTTGAACATTCTCTATTATAAGTTATTTAATTATATATATTTAGTAGTGTGACGTGAAAAAAAAAAAGCATATGGATTGCTTTTCTTTTCTTTTCTTTTTTATGTTTTAGATTTCGAGCCAAGAAAAATTGTATAGTTTTGAGCATTGATTTTGATGAGTTTGAACCCTTTATTGGATTAATTAGTTTAAATGTTATGAACTAACTTTAAAATGTTAAAATTAACGTGATATCCATGCGTACAAATATGATGTGCACGTGTATTTGTCTTTTCAATCTCTACTTAAAAATTGTTCAATCAATTATAAGTATTTTAGAATTGTTCAATTGATTAAGTATTTTGTATATAAAGAAAAATCACAATCGTGAGTGGAGGCCGAAATAGTCCGATGGTGAAAAATCATATAAAAAAAAGGGTGGGGTGGGGGACCAAGGCCCCCTAGCCCCTCTTGGATCCGTCTGTGTTCTTGATCCGACTCATTTATAATATGTTATAAAGTAGTATGCATGTCATTTGACGGCCTCACAGTTGTTTGGTGTTAGTGAGGGAAAGATCCAGGCTGCTATGGCTAAAAGGATTCTTGGTTCTATCTAGGTATTGAATGTCGAGATTATTGCTGTGTTTTATGAAGTTGGATTGTGTTTGCGGGAAGAGTTTGTTTGTTTTGTGGTTTATTCAGATTCCCTCCTCACTATTCGACTTTGGTAACGATTCGGACTTAGAAAATGAATTGCCAAATCTGGTGGAGGTTGTCAATAATGGATTTGTGCTCAATTTTTGCCAATATATTGAGGGAGGCAAATATTCTAGCTCATACACTAGCTCCTGGCGGGGGTTGAGTGTGATGGGTTGGTAATTTGGAACTCATTATTTTTTCAATGGTAAGGGAGTTAGTTGAATAAATGGGTATTATCAGATTTTAGCATGACCTTTTAAATAATTCACAAAAATGTTTTGACTTTTTATAAATAACAATTTAATATCTGACCTTTTGAATATAAAACAAATCTAGCCTGAAATTAATTTTTGAGCTTTTAGTTGCCATTGTATATCTTTTTTCCGAATTTTTTTACTGGCGTGAAAAAATACGTGTGCCACGTCAATTGATCAAATAAATTATATTTCACTCCAGACCGTATGTAAAAAGATATACATTGGGGATTAAAAGCCCAAAAATTAATTCCAGGTTAGATTTGTTATAAATTCAAAAGGTCATGTATTAAATTGTTATTTATAAAAGTTCAGGACATTTTTGTGAATTACTTGAAAAGTCGGGATAAAATCTGATAATACCCCTTGAATAAATACTCTTTTGATTTGAAAAAATGTGATTATTGGTGACTGGAGTTATGATTTTGAGTTCCCAATTAATATATATTTGAAATTAAATTGAAAGTTTATGAGGACCGAGGTTCTTTGCTAGCTGTAGCTAGTGTTATAGTAGGTGATGGTGCATTTTTTGGTGTACATCATGAGCTTTTAGTTGCGGTGGTGGCACTTGAGAGAAGCTATATGTATGCTTGGAAAAATCGATCGATGAATACTAGGATTTGCATGTGTCGTGTGTGTACAACAATAAAGTGATAAATACTAGGCACATAATTAATAACCTCAATTTCAGTTAGTAGACATCGGTGACATCTCTCTCATTAATGTTTCCAATCAAGGTGAGGATCGACGGCCATGATTGAAAGAGGCCATTTCTTAAAATGGCAAGGAAATTCAACACAATATAAATATATACATATATAGGTTGGACAAAAAGGGTGAGGTTTAAAGCAAGCAATCACATCTCCCATTAAAAATTTAAAATAAAGGGGTAGGTTAGTAGTAACTAGTAACCACACAAAAATCCCAGGCCAGCAAATATAATGGGTGATCACAACATAATTAAGAGCAAAAAGCAAGCTCCACTGCCATTAGTGACGAGATTCAAACTGTTGATGTTCAAGTTGATCAGGAATGCATGCACCCGCCCCGACGGCACCGTCAACCGCCGCCTCTTCAGCCTCATAGACTTCAAAACATCAGCTCCCGCCACCAAACTAATCAAAACCATCCAGGTCTCCACTTCCGACATCACAATCGACCCCTCCCGCAGTCTCTGGTTCCGCCTCTTTATCCCTAGCCACGCAGAAAAGCTACTGCCTCTCATCGTATATTTTCACGGCGGTGGATTTTCCAATTACGGGGCAGACAGCAAGGTCTACAACGACCTCTGCGTCCATCTAGCTGCAGCCGTGCCGGCAGTTATCGTGTCTGTCAACTACCGGCTCAGCCCCGAGCACAAGTACCCCAGTCAATACGAGGATGGCTTTGATGTCTTAAAATTCATTGACTCAAACATTTTACCTGCCAAAATCGACCTCAGTAAATGCTTCATTGGAGGAGACAGCGCAGGTGGAAACATAGCTCATCATGTAACAGCTAAAGCAGTTGAGAAAGCTGAGGAGTTCAGTAAGATAAGGATCATCGGAATGGTGGGGCTGCAGCCTTTTTTTGGAGGAGAAGAGAGGTCGGAATCGGAGGTGAGGTTGACGAAAGCACCGCTGCTTAGTGTGAAGCAGACGGATGTGTTTTGGAGGGAGTTTCTACCGGAGGGTGCAGACAGAGATCACCCAGCAGCAAATGTGTTTGGTAAGAACATTAATCACAACTTCCCGACTAGTTTGGTGGTTGTGGGAGGGAATGATCCACTGCAGGATTGGGATAGGAGATATGTGGAATGGTTGAAGAGTTCTGGGAAATGTGTGGAGGTCACTGAGTATCCAAATGCATTTCATGGTTTTTATGCATTTCCAGAAGTGCCTGAGTTTGATTTGTTGATCCATCGTGTCGCAACTTTCGTCCACAAACAAGTGATCAAGATGTAATACATATATGAAGCTAGCAGTTTCACACACGAACAATCTGCTGCAATCGACATATCAAGCATGAATCTAATTATTACTTGTGAAAATAAAGATATATATATATATATATATATATATATATATATATATATATATAGCTAGTGTGATCTAGAAGAAGTGTGATGGTGATGATGAAGCTTAATTAGATCACCTGCCTCAACAGTGTGATGATCATTGCATTCTTGTTAAGCATTTAATTAATTCGGTCCAACTATATATATATATATATTGGCAATGCGACATAATCGTCGTAATGACATATTGTCTTGCTAGGGTGCTTCAGCTCTTTTTGTTGGATTCAGCCTCCAACTTTTCTGGATGACCTTCTTCACATATTTTGTTCTTCTTCTTATTAATCATCATATTTATTTCTTTGGTCTCAAAAAATTATTGGATAAATATTTTTTAAAGAAAAATGTTTATCTTGCATATCTAGCGTGGTCAGGTTTATGAGAATTTATGAGCTTGCTTGTTTTCAATCCTATATCATCTATTCAACCATATATATATTACCCACCACTTAAATATTCACTAATCAATCCTAATCACACAAATATTTATCTTTTCATCTCAACCGCAAATTTAAACTGAAAAAAATAATCTAACAAAAATATTTTCATTTTTCAAACATACAACTCTATACATTAAATCATTTATCATAACAGTATCATTACATTTTTCAAAAACCAATACATCTCGTAAATTAAACTGAAAATACTAAAAACTAAAAACTGGAAACTAAAAATTGGAAATTGAAGTTAGAAATAAAACCAAACATCCCCAAAGTGTTGTCTATTTGAAATGGTGAATGGCGTGAGATCTACAACTCTCATGGAGATACTCTACATGCATAAGTACATATGTTCATAAATAAAGATTTCGTATGGATTTTTAATATGTAGAGTTGTAGATTGACAACCTTTTTTAATGGAGAGTTAATTTATTTAGAAAAATAAGTCAATGAAATGTTTGTGATAAAAGAAACGTGTAAAAGGCATTTTTGTTTTCTTTTTGGAGGAAAAACGTGTAAAAGGCTTGGTGCATGCATCTTAATTAATCCAATAACTCCCCTATATATCTGAGACTACATTAGTATCCCCTAAATCTACACTGCTACGTAGCTCTGGGAAACACACACAATTAATGCTGCCATTCTTATATATAGTTTGCATGAGAATTAACAATGAGAGACAAAAATGGGTGATAGCAACATAAAATCAGTACCTTTGCAGCTGCCCTTAGTGATAAGAATCATAATATTTATGCATGACTTGGTTAGGGATGTTTGCACGCGCCTCGATGGCACCCTGAACCGCCGTTTCTACAACCTCATAGACTTGAAAACATCAGCACCAGCCACCAAACTCATAAACACAACCCCGTCTCCACTTTGGATATCACGGTTGACCCCTCCCGCAATCTCTGGTTCTGCCTCTTTGTCCCGAGCCATGCAGATGCAGAAAAGTTACTGCCCTTGATTGTATATTTCCACGGTAGTGGATTTACAAATTTTGGGGCAGACACCAAGTTTTTCAACGATCTCTACAGCCATCTAGCTGCAGGAGTGCCTGCTGTCATCACGTCTGTCAACTACCGGCTAACCCCCGAGCACAAGTACCCAGGTCAATACGAGGATGGCTTTGATGTCTTAAAATTCATCAATGCAAACGTTTTACCAGCCAAAGCTGATCTCGGAAAATGTTTCATTGGAGGAGATAGTGCAGGTGGCATGGTGGCAACATAGCCCATCATGTAACAGTTAGAGCAATTCAGAATCTTGAGCAGTTCAATAACATAAGGATCATCGGACTCCTCAGGCTGCAGCCTTTTTTCGGAGGAGAAGAGAGGACAGAATCGGAGCTGAGATTGACAGAGCACCCATGATTACTGTGAAGCAGACAGATGTATTTTGGAGAGACTTTCTACCAACGGGTGCGGACAGAGATCACCCTGCAGCCAATGTGTTTGGTGGCAGAGCAAACTCACTTAAGAATCTTGACGACTTCCCAAGCACTTTGGTGATTATAGGAGAGCATGATCCACTGCAGGATTGGGACAGAAGATATGTCGATTGGTTGAAGAATTGTGGGAAACGAGTGGAGCTGATTGAGTATCCAAATGCCTTCCATGGTTTCTATGCATTTCAAGGAGTGTCTGAGTTTGCTTTGTTAATTGAAGATGTGGCAAATTTAGTCCGGAAACAAGTGAACTCCAATTGAATTTCATACTAGAAATTCAATATTGTTGATAATTTGAGACTCAACATGACAATCATCATAATCTGCTGGCACGCATACGAATCCTACTACCAGAATCAGGTACCGCCACTGCAAATAAGCAAACCAGAATGTAGTTTAACATAAGCGAATATTATTTGTGTAATATATACCTAAGTATTCGCATAAGAGATGGAACCTGAAGGTTGTGGACAAATTACTTCCACGAAGAGTCTGCAATTTCTATTGAGCAGATGCTCAATTGCTATTTGTGTACTAGGCAGGTCTTGCAATTTCAGTACAAGAAAGAGAAAGCAACATATTAGTGTGCATCAGTTCCAAGAAGCAACATATTTGTAAGACTTAATCTTTATTCACCGAAGTGTTGTCTAGAAGAAGTCTGATGGTTAAGAACCTGAGATCTTCATTCTCCAACTACATTGTTACGGTTAAGTTCGCAATTTCATAACCAAAATCTTTCATCTCGGGGATGAGTTTCTCATATAGAAACTTGTAGATCTCCTTCATTTCAGGATGAGCTCTGTCACCCACCAAAAACACATGACTCTTGCCATTAACTTCAATTTGACTGAAACCAGGCACTTTTCTAACCTCTCTCTCCTTCATCTTCTTTCTTAACTGCGAGAACTTGTCCCATTTCCCAGATGCAGCATATAAATTAGCCAAAAGCACATATCCACCAGAGCTGGCTGGCTCAAGCTCTATTAGTTCATCACCTATATGATCGCCCAGTACATCAGCTCCAAGCAACCTGCAAGCACCAATCAAGGCCCCAAGAACTGCACTATCACATTTATCAGGGGGCATCTCATCGACCACTTTCACAGCCTCATTCACAAGCCCAGCTCGTCCTAGGATGTCAACAAGGCAGGAGTAGTGCTCTGGTGTAGGTTCTAAGCCATAACCTCTCTTTATGGAATCAAAAAGCATTTGACCTTTTTTGACAAAACCAGCATGACTACATGCTGATAAGACTCCCACAAATGTAATCTCATCTGGGTAGTGTCCTAATCGTAGCATCCGAGCAAATGCCTGCAAAGCCTGTATGCCATATCCATGATTAGAATATGCTATTATAATTGCAGTCCAAGTAACAACATCCTTTGCCTCAAGATTTTCGAAAGCAATTCGAGCTGAGGTGAAATCACCACTTCTATGATACATTGTGATCAATGCATTAGTAACCGGCGTTAACATCTCAAACCCAAGTCGAACAATGAGCCCATGAACTTGCATTACCCCCAGAATACCTCCGCATGAAGTCAATAGGCTAGTAAGACTTCTCTCATTTGGCATAATGCGGCTCTGAAGCATCAAACAAAAGTGGCGAAAGGCTTCATTCTCATGCCGACCCTTGGAATAACCACCAATCATCACATTCCAAGTGATGATGTTTCTTTTAGGCATCATCTTAAAAAGTTCACCAGCCTCAACCATTCGGTTTTCATCAGCGTAAGCTGTGATCATTGCATTCCATGCCGAAACATCCTTGTTAAGCATTTGATCGAAGTATTTCCTCGCCAACTCAGTCATCCCGTTTCTCGCAAGACCCGTCACCATGATAGTCCAAGAAACAACATTTTTCCAGGGCATTGAATTAAACAGTTCATTGGCTTCATTTACTCTGTTCTCATCCAAAAACCCACTTATCATAATGTTCCAAGCATACAAATTGCGCTCTGGCATCACACGAAAGAGTGAAAATGCCTCATCAACTCGGTTATTCTCCACATATGCCTTGATCATTGAAGTCCATGCGACGACAGTTTTCAAAGGCATCCGATCAAAAGCAACACGAGCTTCATCAACTAAACCATTTCGTGTAAAGCCCATAATCACATTTGTCCATGTAATCACATTTTTCTCTCTAACAGGCATTCTCTCAAAAAGCTCGACAGCATCATCAACTTTCCCTAATCTAAAATATCCCGAAATCAAACTAGTCCAAGAGAATCCATTTCTCTCAGGCATTTTATCGAATATCTCCTTCGCTTTATTGATTCTACCAGCCTTAGCATAAGCATCCACCATAGCAGAATCCGACACAATGCTCCTCATGCCTGCGGGAATTTCAAAATAAAGGCTCTCAGCCTTGTGAAACTCGTCGTGCTTCAGATAAATACTTATCAGCGAAGCATACGATACCTTGTCTCGCTCAGGCATTTCGTCGAACAACTTATATGCAGCTTTAACGTTTCCTTGCCGACCCAATTCCCCTATTCGTACATTGTAGTCATAAATTGATCCGGACTTGGTACTTTTGACTGAATCACATTCATTTGAATAGTCTTGCGAAAATCTGCTGCGTAAAAAGGAGCTGCGTTTTGAGTTCGAAATTGCAGCGGCGGTTGTTGTGTAAAGAGCTTGAAGGATCCTTTGATTTTTATTACACGACAGACAATTGCATTTCCAAAATACGACGACGTTTCGAGTCATTATGTGGAGTTTACGTGATGCTCCGCCTCCGATCACCTCCCGCCACGCCGCCGGTCGAGTTTTGCAGAGACCGCGCATGTTTCTTGAGAATGGAAGTTGGCAAGTTGCACAAACCTTCTTCAATACCCCCACCAGTGGTATGAAGGTAAATAATTTAGGAAAATTATACTCCCTCCGTCCCATAATTATAGTCCATTATTCGTTCTTGGGATGTCCCAGAATTATAGTCCTATTCTAAATTGGGATTGTATTAAAACATTATTTTACAAATATAACCCTATTTAATATAGTGTGAATGAAATTAATAGAGTAGAAATAGGGGTAATTTAGGATAATTGTTGTAAATTGTGCATTTCCAATACATATTAAATGTAATTTCTTAATCTGAGTGAAAATGAAAAGGGACTACAATTATGGGACGGAGGGAGTAATTAATACCCAACCAAACGTTAACAATTTTTCACAATAAAAACTCAATTTATAATTAATGGTACCATGATCCAAATATTTCATTTTTCTCACAATTTTATCATTTATTAAATTTTTCGACAACTGAAAATTATTTAAACTGTGGAAATTCAACATAGAAATGAGTTCGGAATTGGGGAGAAAATGATAATTTTGGTAGCTAAGTCAGTTTTCAATCATTAGAAAATTTGGTGCATTATATAAAACGAAACCTTAGGGCGGCATTGTTACTAAATATAAGTTGAGATATTATTATAAAAAAAAAAAAGTTAAAAACATTAAAATAATAAATACAATTTCTGTTATGATAAAATTTGAAATTATAGATTACATCTATCTATACATATATTAAAGCAAAATTGTAGGGATAAAAATGTAAATAAAAAATGTCAGAAACATATTAGTACAAAATAAATTTAATGCAAAAAGATTGATGAATTCAATCGTATAGCCGAGTTGGCAGCAGTCTACTGTTATAATTTACTAAATTATGATGAGGTTCTACGGTTCAATTCCTAAAAGCAGTGTGGTTGTTTTTTTTTTGTTTTGCTTTTTCATTAAGTTTTGTTCTTTTTTTTTGTTTTGTTTTTTTTTGTTTTGCTTTTTCATTAAGTTTTGTTCTTTTTTTTTTTTGTTTTGTTTTTTCATTAAGCTTTGTTCTTTTTTTTGTTTTGTTTTGTTTTTTTATCAAGCTTTGTTCTTTTATTTTTTAAGCTGCAGTGCGGTTGTTTTTTTGTTTTGTTTTTTTTTTTTATTAATCTTTGTTCTTTTTTTTTTTAATTGAGCTTTTTCCTCATTTTATCATCATATTTATTTTCATTTTGAGTCAGTTGTTTTGTAGTCTTTTAAAAAAAATATAATCCCTCATTTTATATATGCAATCATAACATTTTTTTGTGTAAATTTTTCTTTTCACCTAATTACGCAAATTTTAGCATTTCTATTTTATATTAAAATAATAAAAATATTCACTTCTAAATAATCAAAATATAAACATATATAGATAAATTCAAATCGCAATTGCATAAAAAAAGTTCGTGCATTGCACGGTTATATCTGATGTATTTTGTAGATATTTTTGTATACTAAGTATGAATTATATATTTTGGTGCAAAATTTGACTGTACAACTACCACGAGCTCGATTAATTTCTTTTGTGGCATTTTTTTATAGTATGTCTTTTATTTACTCCAAGATGATATTAAGTTATTTATTTGTTTAAATAATTATGATAATTATTGTTTATAGATACAAAAATAATATTTATTTTTTAATCTATTTAAATTTTTTTACACGTTTGTTTCATACATCTATCTATATATGTGTGCATTGCAAATATATATTTAACTATGATTGAGTTTTGCTTTTAGCTTTTCAATTATTATAAAATAAAATACTACCGAGCATCGCGCGGGAAACATAGTATTATAAAATGATGAATCGAGTGGCCTCATTATTTATTTTGATTTGATTAGTAAAATATTCGAAATCTAACTCAAAGTTGGTTAAGTTGAACATAAAATTGGAATGATTATCGAGTTCAATAAAATTCGACTTATGAGTCTGTTGAAAAATAGTTGAAATGGTTTCAAATCGAACATAGTATCGAATCAATTTAATTTTTATTTCAATTGTTTAAATGGATCGAATACATTTAAATCTTATAAATCCAATGAAGAAATTAAACAAATGTAGTCAAATTCGATTGAATTCGGATTATGAATATACATTAAAATTTCTATATAGTAATATCATTGGGACTAGAGAAAAATATAATGATAAGGAAGTTATTCATATATAGAGTTTACATATAAAAAATATATTTTTTTAAATTAATATATATTATATAACACTTGGAAATGACATTTCATATTTTAAAAACATGAATTCAAAAGGTATATAAATTTCATTTATGTGCTTTAACCAAAAAAGACATTATTATAGAAATCATGCTAGTACGGTGATTGTCCAGATGATGATAGTGCACAAATAGAAAAAGTCTCGTGTCAAGAAATTTCAAACATGTTGGACAAGTTGGAAATATTTTGGATTTAACAAGAAGGTGATTTTGTTAACGAGCTATTTCGAACAGACAAGTTAAATAATGATGTGGTATTAACCCGAAAAATTAAATTAGTGTCATAAATAACTTTAGATAAGTATTGATATTTCATACAATTTTAAGTTTAATATAACATATGTAGTTATATAATTCTAAATATCTTATATAGATATTTAAATATATTTGAATTGGCAAAAACTTGTGTGCAGCTAGATGTAAATAACATTATGTGAGACGGGTCGGATCCAGATTTTATCCGACCCGTCATATATATAAAAAAAAAACCGCTCCATCTTTGTATTTTCATTCTCCTTTCTTTCTAACCTAGTTTCTGCATAGCGGCGACGATTTGAGAGCAATTTCCTTCCTTTTCCAAAACCCTAGATCTAAGAATCGCTGAAGATTTCTGGTTAGTAACCTTAGTTTGTGCATAGCGGCGGAGATTTCAGATCGATTTTCTTCTTTTTCCAAAACCCTAGATATAAGAATCGCGCCTGAAAACTTCTCGTTGTTACATCACTGAAGATTTCCGATTATTCTTGTACCTAGTTTCACGAGAATAGGGAGATCGGTACTTCGGCGAAGATTTGTTGGAGATTCCGCCGTTGTTTCTGTCGAAGAGTAGTTAATATCCGATTTTTTCGATTTCATCTTCAATCCGGTGACATCAGAGGTGAGATTTGTCAATATGTATGTTTTTGGTTTGGTGTTAATTTATATATATTATGTGTTCTTCAATTATTGAGTATTTTTATGTTTTTTTTGTATTCGCAGTTTCAATCAAATAGAAGTTATCATCCATTCGATCCTGTTTTGCAGATTCTTCGTTAATCTGGTGCAATTACATGTTGTATTGTTTATTTTCTAGGGTATTTTGCTTAGAGTTTTACTTGCTTATATTTTATGTGTGAGTTTTGTTGTAAAAAATTGCTTGATGTTTATGGATACGATTGTCTTATTATGTCAAAGAAATTGTATGAAGGTTACTACTGTGATTTGCGGCTTGTTATCTCTGGAAGATGTCTGGATTTGTTGTTTTTTTGTTTAGTATTATGTTTTACACATTTAATCTATGATTTTATACATGTATAAGTATTATGTGTGTATGTGTGTGTGTGAAGTATATGTACCATTTTCTGTTTTTCTGTGATCTCTGTGAGTTTTTTTTGGCCCACCTTCTTGTGAACCTTGGCATTCAATGCCTGTGAGCCAAGTGCTCGAACTGCCCCCTTGCTTACGATCCAGTTTGTTTGGATTCTCCTGTGGGTCTTTTCGTGCGAGTAACCTGGTTAGCAGTCTGGATAGCAGGGGCAGTGGACGGTTCACCGAAAGTCTCGGGTCTTGTCTGTATATTTTTTCTTGGTTTCTGCTTGTGTGACTCTGATCTGGTGGTTTTCTCTGTGTTGGTGGTTGAAAGTTGTTAAAACTCTGTGGTTTGAGTTTATATATGTATAAGTAGGACACTGGTATGAAAATTTGAGGTGTATGGTATCAATTTATTCATGCACAAGTATCAGAGTTCTATGAAAAAAAAAGAGGTAATCTATTCATGCATAAGTACCTTTATGTGATTTCAGTGGTACTTTTTATGCATATAGTTAGTACCTTTATGTTGCAGATTGTGAATTATGTTTTTTTTTCTTTGATGTGTATGTGTATCAATTTATGCATGCATAAGTATCAGTTTATTCATGTATAAGTACTCTTTCATGCATGAAATAAGTATCAAAATTTTTATGAAAATTTGAGCTGTCTAGGTATGAATTTATACATGCATATGTATGATAAATTTATGAGAACTGGGATGTTTTGTTAAATAACAATGAGGTAATTTATTTTGTGAACTCCTACCTTTATGTGATTTCAGTGGTACTTTTTATGCATTTAGTTAGTACTTCATGTTGCAGATTGTGAATTATGTTTCATTTTTCTTTGAATTTTTTATTGCAGTGGAAATGATTATGTATTTAAATCCCGACCCTCTTTAATCTATTCTATTATCAGTTCACTGAAGGAGGAGCAGCGAAAGGCAGTAAAAGATATTGGTTTTGGGGGTTGCTTTTTTCTTTCAAGATTTTGCATGTGTTCATTGGTCAAATGTGCACTGGTTTGTTCAGCATTTTAATCCGGACACTCGTTTTCTTTTATGCTTCATGTGTTTTTTTTGCTTATTGAAATATTTGAACTTTCTTTTTGCAGTCGTCTGGTAGAAAAAAGTTACGGGCATTGTATTGTGCTCGG
Organism: Perilla frutescens; assembly: GCA_026008535.1. Lineage (NCBI taxonomy): Eukaryota > Viridiplantae > Streptophyta > Magnoliopsida > Lamiales > Lamiaceae > Perilla > Perilla frutescens. Next base: position 41,425,122 of record BRKX01000010.1, on the reverse strand, counting down.
ATTTTACTTTCAGGCACGAACGACTTGAGTTTTGAAGTTCACCAATCTGTGCTGGACTTCATGAACAAGAAGAATAAATGATGATATTTGTGATTGAATGATGTTTTTTTGGTGGGATGTTGTGGGATGACAAATACATTGATCTTATGGTTAAACTTGATCTTTCATTTGTGGTGTTGTTGGTGTTTGGCAGAAAGAGGAAATATTTTGTTTTTGGTAATAGCTTGATGATACAGTTTGTTGGATATGTTAGGAGGCTTTCTGAAATAACGAATAGATGGGATGTGTGGAATGTTTTAAGAATGATGTTATTGTATATTTTGTCCATGTTTTTTTAACATTAGAAAATGAGCTTTGTTTATGCTACAGTTTACTGTATTTTTTTTACTCATATTATGTTAAGCATATAAAAAGTATCACCTAATGTGAAATGAGGTACCAATGAACATGTAACTTTGTTCACACTATATGCTCAACAAAAAATTATCGTGTGTTTCAGATATATTTTTGCTTTAACTTTAGTTGTAAATTAGTTATTTAATAATCATTCATAACCTGATTTTAAAGAAATCTGGTTCTTGTTTAGATATAATAATAGTATAACGTACAGAGCATAAACGTATCACACGATAAATGAAAGAGTACCATTTTATCTTTTTTGTAATCTTTTTATGTTGTATGTGTTTTTTTAAAGAATTAAACGAAACTATCATAAATGAATGATCACCAAATCCTTGTACGTGGAAAAAAAATCCTAACAGTAAAAATCTAATCGAAGCAAAAAATGAGTTTGATACAATAAAAAGTACCATGTGGTAAGAAAAAAGTACCAAGTATGATAAAAAACAGGTATCAACCTAAAATTAATCTAAAACAATTGAGGGTTGGAAGTTTTGGATCCAAACTCATCCAACTGAATTGAAATATCTAATTAAAGTAAAAAATCAGTACGATACTATAAAAAGTACCATTTGGTAAGAAAAAAAGAGTATTAACAACGATAAAAAAATCTAATTAAAGGAAAACATGAGTTGATACAAAAAAACGTACCATGTGGTATGAAAAAAAGTATCAAGTTCGATAAAGACAGGTATCAACTTTAGATTAATCTAAAACAATCATGATTCCAAGAATTTCAAGGCAAAGCAAAATATGTCTGATACAAAAAAGTACCATGTGGGAAGAAAAAAAGTACCATGTGGGAAGAAAAAAAGTACCAAGTATGATAAAAACAGGTATCAACCTAAAATTAATCTAAAACAATCGAGGGTTGGGAAGAAATGGCAGAGATCAAGAAGATGCACGCCCTGATCGAGAAATACCAACTCAAGGGCCAGGTAAGATGGATAGCAGCTCAAACTGACAGATACCGCTACATTGCAGACACGAAGGGGGCTTTCGTGCAGCCTGCATTATACGAAGCCTTCGGTCTGACAGTGATCGAAGCCATGAACTGCGGGCTGCCCACATTTGCAACCAATCAAGGAGGGCCAGCAGAGATCATAGTTGATGGGGTCTCAGGCTTCCACATTGATCCCAACAACGGTGATGAGTCAGGCAGCAAAATAGCTGATTTCTTCGAGAAATGCAAAACGGATAGTGGATACTGGAACATAATGTCTCAAGGTGGCCTCAAACGAATATATGAATGGTACTCCAAGTCCAAGCCACCCTCATTCAGACATTTTGACGAACACATTGTGATTATAACTAAAAACCACCTCTTTTTCCCCCTTTCAGCTATACATGGAAGATCTATGCAAACAAAGTCCTCAACATGGGATCAGCCTATGGATTCTGGAAACAGCTCTACAAAGACTAAAAACAAGCAAAGCAGAGATACATAGACATTTTATACAATCTCCAGTTCAGGAAACTGGTGAGTTATTCTTCCCCTACCAAATAATAATCTCTTTCTTTCTTTTCCAAATTCTATAAAAGTAACTCCAATGATGTTATTATAGTTGATTTTACCTCGATTTGGATGAATCCAGATCCAATTCAGATATTGAGATGAAATTTTGATCGAGTTTAGCTTCGTGATTCCTTAATGGTGGCGTCGACTCATTCTTTACTGTGGCCGCAAACCCTAACCGGCGAAAACGACGTGATATTTGAAGTCCGTGCGAAGGTTGTCGGCGGTGATGATGCGAAGGTTCACGGCGGCGACGATGGCCTCCGCGATCGCGAGAGATGAGGCGTGAGATGAGCTTCGGTTATGATTTTTTCTTTTGGGCTTGAGTTGCAATTTTATTTTTTTTTAGATTAGGGTTGGGTCTGAATTCTATTGGGCTGGATCCGAATTGTATTGGGCCGGCCCGTCTGAAATACCATACATGAGACCTGCTGCATGCAAGTCCACCCCATTTGAAATTTAATGTCATTTTATTACTGTGTATAGGTAAATTTTGAAAGGATAGTCCAAAAAATACATAATATTACACTGCAGAAATTATTTTTATTTATAATTAGTACGGAATTGAAATCATAATTTTTTACGTAGTATTAGTTTAAAAAGGTTATTCTTATACGGACTATTAAGTTTGAGTATATTGATAAATCTAGAGAGAGAAGCAAAATCATCCCGAGAATCGAAGAGTGAAAATATAATTCAATCGAGGAATGTCGGAGGCGTACGAGAGGGTGAGGGGCGGAAGGCTGGCGTTCAAGGGCGGCGAGCTCGCCACCCGCGACAAAGCCATAGACAAGAAGAGAAAGAAGAAGAAGAGCAAGAGCAAGCTTCAAGACGACGCCGTTCCGCCCGAAGACCCGAGTGTCAGCGTCGTCGATACGGGTCCGGATGCGTCCGACGTGTACACAATCGACCCGATGAAGAAGATGAAGTACGACGAGTTGTTTCCCGTCGAGACTAAGAAATTCAGGTACGACCCGAAAGCCAAGGCCACCTCCGTCGAGGAAGCCCTAGATGATCGGGTCAAGAAGAAGGCCGATCGATATTGTAAATGAGTTGAAGAAGTTTTGATTTTTCCGTAGCTATGTTACTTTAGCTGCTACTGGATTAGAATTTCGCTTTTGTAATATTTGATGATGGAAAAAAGTTAATTAATTTGCTACTCTGAATTTTTATCAATTTTCTGTTGTTACTAAGCATAATTGGGGTTTCCCCCTGTTCTAGTTTAATTAGATTTCTTTTTTCTGTATTGTGGAATTGTGTTTGATGCTTTAGCTATGAAGAATCTGTAACTGAGTTACTATATGTGGGAATTTGGAGGAAATAGTTTGATTTGGAGGTCTGATCTTAGACTCGCTACTGTTGTATGATTGATATTTTGAATATTCCCCTTTTTTGCATCCTAATATCTGTTTTCAGGTTCTATTTGTGTTATATTCAGAAGTATATTGGGAATGAATGAATCGATTTTATGAACTCTAGAAGTTTCGTTTCTTTTTTTGAAGAACTTAATGATTTCATAAAGCTTGAGGTGAAGTACGCAGTTGCAGTTTTGTTCTTGTTTGCTTTGTGTGTACCTATGGACTATGGTGGATACTGAACCCGTGTATTTCACGAGGTGTAGCGAGCATATGTAAGGCCTTGAGATTCATTTATACTATACTCTATGCATGTTATGTTTCAGAACAAAGTTTTTGAAGTTGATGGTGAAAAGCAGGATCCATGAAATGCAGTTGAAGGTATTACCCTACAGAACTTGGGCAAAGCTTTGAAACTGTACACAAATTTGAGCAAGAAGTTCTTGTAACTATACTCTTATGTTTTTAAGGAGAAACTAAAAGTTATGATGCACTATTACAAATTTACATTTGCCTTCTTCCCCAGTTCCATTCCAATGTCTGCATACTCAGATTCTAACATTTCTTCCTCTCCTTGTTGCTCCAGAGTCTCATAGAGAGGAGAATTTCTGGTTTCAGGCAGCCTCAAGCTCAACAGTCCACTGGTTATGGACAACACCCCAAATACAAAGAAAGAAAGAGACGGGGTTGATCTCCCAAACACAACCAGCAGAGGAGAAATTGAAGCCCCCAACATCACCGCCTGCCTTAACATAGAGACACAGAAGTTCCTCACATTTGTTGGGAAAAGTTCCACGCAGTAGATGTACATCACATCAAATGCAGTCGAAGCAGCCATGAAACCAATTGCCTCGATCAACAGTTGAGGTAAGCTTCCTCTTTTCGTTGTTGATGACTCACTTTCATTCTTGTCTCCTGTTCTTGAGAAAATGATGCAGAGGATGCAAGAAATTCCAGTGAGAAAAGCTGAGACAGAGAAGAGCAGGCGGCGGTTTGTGAAGGCCAGCAGCACACTGCCTATGAAAACAGCTGGGATCTCCATCATCGCATTTATTGCAACAGTGAAGTAGAGGTTGAAGTTAAGGTTTTCAACATTGAGTTGAACACCATAATATACGAAACCAATCCCAAAACCTGTCAGCATAACCATTGTCATCCTTCTCACAGCCCACCTAGTATTCCACAGCCTCTCTATAGGTGAGGCGTTATTTTCTCCTTTACACGTGGCCATTTTTTCATTAATAGACGGTTCTAGGAGACTCAGATTTGGAGGCAACTCTTTTCCATTAATTCTTGCATATCTTCTCAACACATCGAGAGCTTCTTCACTTCTACCTCTAACAAGAAGCCACCTTGGAGATTCTGATACAAAGGGCATTAGTATAAGGATTGAGTAAAGAAGTGGAAGGATTGAAATAATTCTGTACAAATTTCTCCAACAAGTTCTGGTAGGATAAGCCATCAAGGGGATTGAAAGAAACCCTGCTGCAAAGAAGAAAAACCCATATTGGCCAACTTGACCGCGCCATTTCCGGCCAATGGCTTCTGTAGAAAGCACAAGGCAGCATATCCCGATGCCTGCCCGGGAAAATCCGTTTGCAAAGCGGAGAAGAGAGTAAATCCATATGTTGGGGGAGAAGGAAGTAAGGAAAATGGTAGCAGCGGTTAGAAGACATGAAACAAGCACTGATCTTTTCCGTCCCAAGCATCCATCCGCCAACCGGCCGAAGACTGCAGAGCCTGTTAGAATGTATGGTAACTCATTCAGAAAAGTATAGCACCTTTTTCTTGATGCATGAGCATCAAGGTATTAAATCTTATCCGATGTAAAAAAATCATTATTTTGTCCGTTTCTTCTTTACATTTTAGCAGTCTTGAGTTGAGACAAACAACAATCTTAAACCTGCAGTTTACTGTAATAGAGCATGTTGGGAAAATGAGGAAAAACCTATAAGGGAACCGAGGAAGTAAACTGAAGCAGGGAGAGCAGCAAGAAATCTACGGTCACACACCAGCCCCCATTCAGCAATGGTGGAGCTTGTATTGCCACCACTCCACTCCCAGGTCCCCGGCTTCAACCGGCAAACGGAAGCAGCCGTCTCACCACCAGCACCACTGCATTCTTGGCCAATGCACCGCCACGATTGGGGCTGAGCATCTGTGAAGATGGTGACAAGAGTGCAGTGGGAATCAAATATCCGAGCCAGGGACACCAAGGTTACCTGCACAAGCTGTGAGAATCCAAATGATCCCACATAATCCTCCACCACTTCATCCACTGTAAGCTGCAGCTTGTTCCCTACTGCATTTTTCTTTCTCACAAGTTGGTGTTTTTCCTCATCCATTTCAGACAAAAATGCGGTGTGTGTGTGTGTGTGTGTGTGTGTGTATGTGTGTCTAGAATGAGTTATGTCTGATTCTTGAAAGTGGCCCTTTTTATACACTGAGAAAAGAACAAATAAAGAAGAGGATGATTACCACTCACTACATCTGCAATGTGTTGGGATTTGGATTACAAATGGCTAATGTTTAGTGGGTGGTTGTTTGACGTGTTATGCCACTCACAAAAGCTGGCCTTCTGATTCCTTGAAGGTGGCTATCTGAGTAAGGGAGAACTAGGATTATTATTATTATTATTAATTCAGTGCATTAACTAATGACATTGGCCATGTATCACATATAACTAAATATAAGTAGTTCATTGTCTAACTAGACATTATTTATTATAAACTTATGTCCCAAATTCCAGGTTGAATGCATCCAATCAAATTTGTACTGTACAGTGTACTCTAGGGGATCAGATGGTCAAGCTAGAAAATTATTGGTTTTTTTTCCCTCTCTCTCTAGTGGGGGCAGAGTTACCCCACTATATATCAGATGCTCTAAGAAACAAGATGCTGATTCTATATTCTCACACAGTATATCTCAACATTAATTTAGTCCATTTCAGTAACTTTTTTTTGCCTTTTTTTATAACGTCAGAAATTCCTTGGCTGGTTATAACAAACTGGTTAATTTTTTGTGGAAGACTAATTTTAAAAGAGCAAATTGCACTTTAATACTTATGTTTTGGGGTCTTTATCAAAATAATTCAAATGAAAACTATTAACAAAACAATATTCATTTTTTCAAAAAATTTGCAAATATAACATCTGATCAATTTTCCGGCTCGAAAATCTTACGGAATTTATTGTATTTTAAGATTTCTTGATTGGATAAATTTTTTTACGCGGATTTGGAAATAGAAATTTTAAAATATAATCAATTACGCAGGATTTTCGGACTAGAAAATTGGTTGGATGTTAAATTTACAAATTTTTTGAAAAATTGGATATTGCTTTTTTAATAATTTTCAATTGGGTTATTTTTAAAAAGAGTCCAAATATAGGTATTAAAGTGCAATTTATTCATTTTAAAAAGATAAAAATAAAAATTAGCTTGTATTGAGTATTGATACAAACGTGAAACGACTTCTGACTTCTTATGGATGCATCTACTCATATTGTTGCATTTAATTGTGTTACTCTAATATATTTATGCAGTTTAGACTATATATTATTATTATTATTATTATTATTATTATTATTATTATTATTATTATTATTATTATTATTATTATTATTATTATATGGAGATAACACCATAGATATGACACGTGATACCAATGGAGAAAACAGAAAATTTCTCCACTAATTTATGGCTTTTATGACAAACAAATACATTTTTATTGTAACAACAATTATGGTGCCTATCAACAAAACATCAATTTAATATATCCCAAGTTACCAGAAAATATAATTTCAGTATAAAATGGTATTGGATGGAGAAAGCCAGCTTGTCGTTATCCTTAACCAACAAAATTTATTTCAACTATTTTTGTTTGCATCTACAAATTTGATTGAGTCGAGCAACATAACTAAATCTCTCCAATTCTATAAGAGACATTGCTTGTAAATTTTTTACTTTCTACAAAAACAAATGAATTTTTACATAGCAAGTTTATGAATCATGAAATGTCACAGCAAGAACTGAATTGAAAGAGCTAAAAATCGCGGATGTCCCAATCATGCATGCGTGGTGGAAACGCATAACCATTTCCATGCATGATGGAGACTACCACCTTTCATACATTAGCAATACGTATGCATCATATATATATATATATATATATATATATATATATAGGGTTGGGTTCATATGAGAAAATATCTTCGTGTGAGAAATGAGAACAATGCTTATCGTATTGTATTTTATTGCTTAATTGCCAGAATTTTATTGCTTAAATGATTTATTGCTTAATTGCTATAATTTCATTGCACACGTGGGATAAAATAATTGTGCAATAAAATTGTAAGCAGTAAATTACAAAGAGAAACATTTTCTCATTTCTCACACCAATAAATATTTCTCACCTGAACCAAAACCTATATATATATATATATATATATATAGAGAGAGAGAGAGAGAGAGTCAAAACTTTTAAAAGCTAGAAAACTACCACTTAGATTGTTTTCGTTGTAAATTATGTTTCATCTTTCATGTCGAGGTGTTTTCAATGCACGTTACATCACTATATATGTATTGGTGAATGGTCATATTATAACATAAAGCAAGGTATGTGGTGGTATTATGAGAATAGGGGATTGAACACTACTAAAATAAAGACTTCTGTTACCAATTTCTGCCATATCTTTCCCATTGATTGGTGTAAAAGGCTACAATTTTCCATCATGATAACCTTTCTATCACGAGATCGCCACTCCATCGTTAGGACACCCCCATCGAGCTTTAACATTAAGAGGTATTTGTTCTTTTATGTTCAAATTTCAATTGGCCAAAAATAAAAGTTCAGAAAACAATGTGCTCTTGAGCCATTTTCCAAGAGATGGAAAAAAAAAAGTATAAACTCCTATTAAAAGAGTGATTAGTGCAGGATACATGGTGCCATAGTCACTTTTGTAACTTGTAAGAATTGTAGCATCCGCACAATTCCATTATCTGAGTGCACATGAACATCAAGAATGAACATAACATGCTAGTTTCCTAGGAATCTACAAATTAAGTGATGATGCTTGTTAAAAGGTTTCGATTGAGTTAAGACTCGAGTTCCTGAAACCAAGCCTAGGACGACAATCATTCAGATATATCGAATAACATTAATGTTTGTGATGATCAAGATTCAAGATTCTTTGTCTACATGCTGTAATGAAACTGAGCAAAATGGATTGTGTCAAGTGTTGATGGTTTCATTGTTGTCTTCCACTTTTAAACTTCTTCAACATGCTCAATCTTGGACCTGAAAAGTAAGACATTGTATGTCTTAATTAGCTATATCATTAATTGCACATTTGATCAAGAAACAAGAAAACATAAGTTAATCTTGTAAGAAGAAAATACCTTCTGCTGATTGATGCAAGTTTTTTCTCTTTTTCAACTCGCGTATCAAGAAAATCCCCTCTGATCATCAACAGCTCGCAATGAGCTTGGGGCATGCTCATCCGATCTTTCGGAGATTCTGATGAGCATGCAACTCCAATCTCAAGAGCACGAATCAAACAGTTGCGCTGTTCTTTTCTTAAACTGCTCCAAGCTGCATTCCATGTCTCAGCATTTCCTGTTACTTCTTCACACAAAGCTGAGTTGTCCAGAATTTCTCCAACTCTGTGTGGTACAGACACCTTCACAAACTGGTGAAGGCTCAAGTTGTCTGAAAACAGATTGTCTGTTGGCCTTTTTCCGGTGAAAATTTCTAACAAGAGGATTCCAAAACTGTATACATCTCCAAGAATTGACACTTGTGCCCCCATGCCTTGCTCTGCAGAAGAAGAGTTGATGTAAATATTTTAGGACAAGAATTAATCATGTGAATTTTCGAACTAGTTGTTAATTAATAACCTGGAGCAGCATATCCAATGGTTCCTTTGATGACAAGTGAGCTGAACTGGTCTGCAGTTTCTTTTGCTCCGAATATGGGAACGAGTCGGGCTAGGCCAAAATCACCAACACGAGCAGTCATGTCACCATCAAGAAGGATGTTCTGTGGCTTCAGATCGCAGTGAACAACGGGCATTAGGCATTGGTGATGAAGATAATGTAGTGCAGCAGCTACATCTATTGCAATATCAATTCTTTGAAGAATGTTCAACTTATGTTGCTGCAATGTATCTTCTTGTGGATGCAGCCATTTGTCTAAGCTCCCATTTGTCATGAACTGATAAACAAGAGCTTTGAAATCGTTTCCATGGAAATCGTTGCTTGAACAAGCAGTTATGACCTTGACAAGGTTGTAGTGTCTGATGTTTCTCAAGGCTTGACATTCAGTCATGAAGCTTTTGGAGGCTCCTCTCTGTCCGAGGTTGAGAACCTTAACTGCAACGACTGTTCCATCCGAACGCAGAGTTCCCTTGTAAACACTCCCAAAACTGCCTGAACCGATCAAGTTTTGTGATGAGAATCCATCAGTAGCATTCAGCAGTTCTTTGTAGGAAATCTTGGGGAAGAAGTTCAGTGATCCAGATACTGAACTTGGTGGCTTCTGTAGTCGTGTTCGTGTACAGTAAATCAGGAGAAGAAGCAATGATAGAGCAGCAAATGAAGTAGGCAAGACGATTATCAAGATTAGTATCGGAGTTTTTAGTCCATGTTTTCTTCGGTTTCTTTGAGGTTCTTGCAGGGGACATGCTGGTAAATGCAGCTCAGGGATTCCACCACAGAGCCTGGGATTTCCACGAATGTCCACCGCGCTCGTATTTGAAAACACACCTGTTGAAGGAACCTCACCCTCCAGGTTGTTGAAAGACAGATTTAAGGAGCTGGAGGAGGAAAGACTTATCAAGAAACCAGGAATTTTTCCTGAGAGATTGTTGATGGACAGGTCTAAGTAGTTAAGGCTATTTAGATTAGCTAAATTTGGAATCCTCCCCTTGAACAAATTGCCTTGCAACCAGATAATGTTCATGGCCAAACAGTGGCCTAGATTGTCTGAAATCTGACCAGAAAATTTGTTGTAAGAGAGGTCAATTTCAACAAGATTGCTCAGGTTTCCTATATTTTCTGGCAGGGGACCAGTGAGGGAGTTATACGACACATTAAAAGACAGAATGGAACGTATGCCAATAACTTCTTGAGGAATGATCCCTGTCAGGTTGTTTTGTGCTAACCAAATGAAAACCAGTTGCTTACAATTTGCTAAGGATGATGGTATGCCCCCTTCTAACATGTTATCGAACAAAAATAGCCATATCAGGCTTGTCATGTTTCCAATGGAAGATGGGATCTTGCCTGTGAGCCGGTTAGACCCCAGAACGAGCTTTCCTAAGTTTGGAAGCATCCCTAAGGAATCAGGAATAGTGCCATTCAGATAATTGGAGTACATATAGAGTGTGCCTAAGCTCACTAGATTTGAAATCTCTTTTGGTAAGCTTCCATGGATCATATTCGAGTGCAGGTAGAGTGTGCTCAACTTCGTGGACAAATTTGCTATTGAGAGAGGCAAGACTCCTCCAAATTGGTTATCACCAAAGTGCAGGAATCTTAGGTTGCTGCAGTTAGTCAGGGAGGAGACAAAGTCCAAATCATCCGGTTTGCCTAATCCGAGGTTGTTTAAGCCTACACTCAGTGTCAGCAAATCAAGCTGTCCTAAATTAAGAGGCACTCTTCCTGTGAAGTTATTGCGAATCAGGTCAATGTTCTCAAGTTTTGAAGCATTAGGAAACGAATCAGGAATGGGGCCAGTGAAGAATTGTAAGCTAACCACAACCTCTTGAGATTGGGGAGAGCAAGGCCAATATCATTTCTCAGATTACCAGTCAAGTTGTTGAAGGGCAGGGCTATGAAGTCGAGTGATGTCAGATTATAGAGTGATGGGGGGAATTCACCAGATAGGTAGTTAACAGACAACCTAAAAGTTTTGAGGTTCGTCAACTTGGATATTGAGTTATGAACCTCACCATTCAGATAGTTGTAAGACATATCTATCTCAATCAGAGATGTTAAGTTTCCAAGAGAAGATGGGATTGTACCTGTTAGATTGTTGTTGCCTAGGTACAACCTAAGAAGCTGAGGAAGTGATCCTAGTTCAGGGGGAACTGTCCCTGTCAGGTAGTTATGGTCTAAAGCCAGGTTCCTGAGGCTGGAACAATTTGACAGGCCAAGTGGAATTCGCCCCTCGAGAAGATTATTGCTCACATTCAAGATTTCAAGTCTGCCAAGATTTTCAATTCCTGAGGGAATCCCTCCATGGAATGAGTTTCCTGAAAGATCAAGAATGCTGATGAAGGAAAGGTTTCCAACATGGGGGGCTATCGTTCCAGCTAACTTAAGCCGTGTGAGATTTAAACTCGTGACCTTTTGAATGCTCGTGCCACATGCAACTCCAGTCCAGTTGCAAAAATGTGAAGAGTCATTCCAAGAGGCTAAGGCCATGAGAGGATCATTGGTTATCAGGGACTTGAACGCGATCAGTGCATGCCTATCGGGCTCATTTCCAGAGACATCTGCAGCTGAACACATAGGAAATGAAAGATTAGCCAACATGGAGATGTATACTGAGATTATGAGCGAAAAGATTAAGGAAAAGCTCATTGTAAGAATATCCATTTTTGTGTGAAGTAAAACTAATTAAGGGAAACTTTACAAAGGAAGAATTTCTATTGCATGCAACGCGCGCGCGTGTGTGTTATTCTCTTGAATGCAATGAAATTTATAGGCATCATTCTTGAAGACTAAATTTAAAAAATTAAAGGAAATTTTTGTTAGAAAAGAATACTTAGAAGTGTTACAGCTTCGTTATTACCAGCTAACCGTTTGACTATGCTCGTTTTATTTTTTTCTTCTTATTTTGTTGAATCTAATGACTAAAAGAATTAAGATCATGGTAACAATGATGTGCTAGAAATCTAGGTTATTGACTTTTGTGTTAAAAAGTTCAAAGTCTACTACCAAAAAAAAAAAGTGTTCACGACCCATAGATCACTTGCCCATAGACATTGACCATGTTGAGTTTGATTGCAACTATGTAAATGATTTTTGTGATATCATCTTGCAAAGTTTCAAGAGGTAATATACAATATTAATTAAGGTTTTCCTCCACAGTTGACTAATGTAGTAATTTCCTAGAAAAATTCATGAACTTTCTATTAAGACAAGTGTTTTTCATTCGTTACGCATTGATTAAGTATTATTTATTTATTTAAAAAGGTATTGCAATAAAAAAAAAAGAGTAAATTGCCTTAAAATACATAAACTTTGGGACTTTTTTGGTTTTTCACACATTTTAAAAATTGTAGTTTTAATAACATGAATTTAGCCCTTGTTTGGTTTTTAACATGATTTTCAAATTCCGGTCAATTGAATCTGACATGGCAGCCGGAGATGCCACGTGTATATCTACGTGGATACCAAATTGCCTTAAAATACATAAACTTTGGACTGATTTTTTTTCACACGAATTAAAAATTGTCAATTTTAGGTTTTTTTTCTTCTTGCTTTTTTGTGTAATACAGAAAATTTATCAATTATTACTATAGAGTTGTTGCAATAGACATTGTGAAATATTTTGAATTTTCTTAGTTCATGCAATATAAAAAATTTAGGTTTGAAAAAATCAAATAAAATAACTATGATACCTTTTAGTTCTCTATTTGAAGAAAAATTATAAAAATATGGCTTAAGCTAATGTAACGGTATAAATAATTGAATTTCGAATACAACAATCATCAAGTCATGAATAGTGGAACTTTATATGTTAGATAATTTCAAATAATTTTATAATTGAACATTTCCATTTATATTAATTGTTGAACAAATTCTTAATTCGTCTATTTTATTATTCTTTAAATCTATTAATAATATAAATATGTAACGGCTCCAATTTTTCCAAACATCATAATGATAAATGTGCACATCACACACCCTAAAATCATAGTATGATTTTTGTGCATATTAAATGAATTACATAAGATCAAAAAGATTACAACTATCAAATGATGTTGATTAAAATTTATATTTTCCTGACAATATAAATCATATGAAAAACTAAACAAAAGCTACATTCATGTTATTAAAACTACATTTTTTAAAATGTGTGAAAAATAAAAAACGTTCTAAAATTTATATATTTTAAGGCAATTTACCTAAAAAAAAATGATGGGATATTATGTAACTAGTAGTGAAAAGGACTTCACTATTTTTGCAATATAATTTATAACCAAATCCTTGTGCTAAAGTCAAACTACAATTATAGAATATAGATTTATCCGGATGCAATAATCTTGAGTTGACTTAGGATTGCCACTCAATTTCATCAAATCTGCATAAACCTCCCCCTCATAACAGCTTACTGTTTATATTTTGACAAAAAAATTGTCCCACACAAATTCAGGGCTTCCAATTTTGACTCAAAGTTTGTACCCACAAATGTAGGATATGCTTTTTTTTTCAGTTTGTGTGACATCCACGTGCACATGCATTCTTGACATTTAATATGGAGAAGGTATTAGTGCAGCACCCCTTATATGCGACTAAATGAGACGGCGCGTGGTCCCACGCATGCCCATAAGTTTTTATTTATTTATTTTTTTGGTTTTTTCTGGCAGTTTTCCCCATTTTGTTTCATTTTTCTGGCATTTTTTTTAACATTTTTTTGTCTTTTTTGTAAATTTTCTTTGTTCTCCAAAAATATATACTCTAAAATAACATTAGTGAACCCTAAAATTAAAATAAATTGATTTAATTTGTTTGAAATGAGTATGAAATAGAATTAATAAACCCTAAAAAATACAAAATAAACCCCTAAAAACACTCCCTAAAAAACACTAAAAACACACAAAATAAACCCCTAAAAACACTCCAAAAAACCCTAAAAAAACAAAATAAACCCCTAAAAACACCCCAAAAAACTCTAAAAAACACAAAATATACCCTAAAAACACCCCCAAAAAAAACTAAAAAAACCCCTAAAAAATCATGAACCCTAAAAAAAAATCCCTAAAAAACCATGAACCTTTTAAAAATCTATGAACCCCAAAAAAAACCTAAACTACTAAGGTCTAAACATTAATTCGAATGGAAAAAATCACAATTTGAACTAAATAAACTAGTATAAAATAACTAGCAGACCCTTTACTTTTTAATGATATAGATAATACTTTTCGAATTTTTGGTGATACTTTTTAGTGAGTCTGTTGATACTGATTTTACCGTTTTTTCTATTTTTTTGCGCGTTGACCCGGGTCAAAGCACAGGTTTAACCGCATTGACCGGGTCAAAATGCGGGTTTCACCCGTCCCGTCTCATATAGTGCTATTTGCAACAGGTACATGGAAGTATTTGCCTTTAATATGAATATCACATTTATTGTCCAATTCCACCGACATCCTTTTTTTCAATCAAAATATTGTAGAAAATGCAGACAGAAGATTTCTAAAAGAGAAGGAAGCAAACATTGGTTCCAGATCAGTGAAACATGATTGAACGATATCAGCTTCCAAGCAAATTTGCAGGAAAAAGAGAGAAAAAAAAGTAGGATTGGCTTTTCAACCAAGGAAAAACTGGCTTCATCTCTATACATTAACATAAATTTGTTAGCTGAGCAACTCAAAACATCTATGGAGAAGACATGGACTTGTTTCTTGGTTTACTTCTCTAGGAATCTTCCAATTTGTCATCATATTACAGCATAGAAAATATTCAACTAAGACTTGAGCAACATGATTCTTCAGTAGAGATCTTTTGTATTTTTCTTCTACGGTACTCCCATTCCAGGGACAAAAATTGCAGAATTCAGCCACGTCTTGCTCGTTTTAAGAGGAATCTCCCGCCTGCATTGTTGCCTCTCTAGAATTTGCCTCCACGAGGAAGAACACGTGCAATTGAGGCACTAACTTGCCTGGTAGTCCAAGAAAAGTCGCAACTTGTGGAGGAGGAGCTCATGAGTTCCGTAAAGTGGTTTACTGCTAATGATCCAATCCTTCTCTAGGAGCCCTGCTTTCCCACTGTTGAGCATCTCATTGTGAAAAGCAGATACAATGCAGTAAATTGAAGTTTTCAGGATATCAGCCATTGAATAAGCTTTGGCATACAGAGGGCTCCCTCTTATTTTACCCATTGCACCAGATGTTGACTCCCGTCTGCCAGTGTTGACGGTGGCCCATTTGATTCCAGCAGGACCCATCAAATGTGCAGACTGTACATTGTTCTTCTTTCCCATGAGAGTTTCAACAGCTAATAAACTAGATAGCAATGTTGAGATTGCAGCAGCATTACTCCCTGAGAGTTGAGCAACACCAAATTTGTCCTCCTTACGTGACCTTGAAGTCAATGAAGCAATAACACGTGCACACCATGCACATAGCTGCACGATTGGCAACATAAATTAGTAATTGAATATTAGATGATATAAGAGACAAAAATTGTTGTTGCTTCTTTTCATTGCATAATTCTCTATCTAAAATGGTATTGATCATCTTCAAATCAATGTCCTTTTCCAAGGAAGTGTCTCCAGACTGTGGTAACATGCATGATTTTTTGAATGAATTTGGACTTCAAGATGCGCACTCATATTCTAAGTGTAGAAATACATACAGTTAACATAATATGCCTGTCTGATGACATCTGAAACACATGCTGGCTCTTCACACGAAAGGAAGACTGAGAGGACTTTAAACCGAAAAAAGATATAACAGGTTACATTCTCAGGATTCCAAATCATAAATTGTCCATAAATAAGAAAGTAGTTTTGAACAGTCCTATTTGGCAAAACCACGAACATTTTAGTGATACCAAAGATTTGAAAATTCAAATTTTTCTCTGTCTTATTAGCATTTAGCAACAGCTGCTTAACCCATTCACGCAGCTAATAAGACTTTGGTTGTAAATGTGGAAGCTGATCACACAACAATACCCAAGCAGCACGAAATCCACTTAGCAAGGATAGTAAATGTAAGAAATGTAAGAAATGAGCTAAAGTTAAAGACGAAATAATTGTTTTGACTATGATAGAGATAACTTTAGATTGAATAAGAACTGGAATATTAATTTCAATAAAACTGAACTGTAATAAGAACCCTAACAGAAATCCAAACCCTAAGGCTCAGACTTTTGTCTAGCAAAATAATCTGATACTTTTTTCTAAGCATGCCCTAACCCTGCGAAAATTAAACTTAAATACTAAGTGATTGCGGCCCATGCAAGGCCGCAGCCCACTAACATAAATACTGAAATAAATAACTTAATTAATTTAACAAGGAAATAACAATTTAATTAAATTGTGCTTCTGCCCACGCACATAGACCTACATATCCGGTCTATCAGAACACAAGAAGATGAAAATAGATAAAAAACAATAGAATCAAAATACATGAGATGATGAAATAAGGCAGAGTAAGGCAAAGAGAAGTAAAAGTGGGAGCTGATCGCAAGTTCTCACGCAGTTAACAGCTACAATTAATTAAATCATCACTTTGAGAAACAGATGGGCATGATCCTGGACTATTGAAATCATACCTGTGCATCAAAAAATGACGCATAGAGTTTCAGAACAGCAAGACGCTCTGTTGGTGAAGTTAACTGATCAGATAGTTGCATTGATTTTTCAGCTGAAGAGCTCTCTAGACCTTCAGCAAGTTTCTGAGTAAACTGTTCCAGAGGCCGCAAGCAAGCAGCTATAACTCTTTTATAAGTCTCACCAGTCTCCTCAAAGAAGGCAGCTCGGCGCCATGTATCAACATTATTTTCACATACCATACAGAGATCAAGGTAAGCAAGATACTGCAAAAGTGAATTTGGTGTACTTTCTTCAATAGTAGCTAGGAGCGGCTCACTTGGATTTGTTTCTGCTGCTGCTGATCCTTTCGGGGGTGCAAATACATATCTCTTGGTATGTAGAACCTACAGAGTGATCAGAATGGAATAGCCTATCAGATGTTTGATAACACAAAAGATTCTAAAACATGAGCAGAAATTTTAAGAGAAAAAGTGGGTAAAATGAGAAACCTGATGCAAATGATGGCTTAGTTCCCAACAAAGAATTACTATAAAACTCCCAAGGTAGAAAACAATCTGCTCGACAATGAACTTCCCGACTGAACTTTGACCTCTGTACTCAATAGGCAGGAAAAAAGCCAGTACCCCTGATAGTACATAGCCAACAGCAGAAAACCTTAAAGCCTGTCCAATAGACAATGGAAGCCCCATTTTGTAGCTGAAGAAAGGAGGGCGCTGTTCATACAACTCAGTGCAGTCAGTACATCAAACAAAAGCAAACCAAACCATAGTTTGAAGTAATTCAGAACGATAATCACAATGATAACTACAGTTTTGTATCTAAATAATAATCTTTGTCAAGTCCAAATTCAAGATTTCAGTAAAAATGTTTTCATTCAAATAATTGCAATGGACCATTGACTTCTCTTAATCTAATAACTGAAGTACATTTTCATCAATAAGTATTAAAGAACCATTATTCAATACTTCCATATAACAAACAACAACCATCAATGATTAAATGCTACTAAATTTCTACTCAATGCAGAAAACTTAAGCCACCAGTTACCTGAATTATAGGAAACCTGAAGACCCATCGCTGCTTATACACGTAATGAAGCCCATAAAGCAAGCCGATCACAAAACCCCTAAACCCCAAATTCCGCAAAACACCAGCCCTACTCGACCTCGAATCAACATCATAATAAACATCACTACCCCAACACACAGAAATCACCGACACCGCGCCGGCCACAGCGCATAGGCACACAAACAATACGAATCTTAACGATACTCTGATCCTCCTCCGCAACAAGCTCTGCTCACCTCCGGAGATAAAAATCAGGCGAATGAACGAGAGTGATATTTCGAAAGGGGAAGCGAACGGTAGAGGATGCGGTGAGGACACGAAGAAGAGCGAGACGGAGAAGACGAGGAGAGAGAAGTGGAAGGAAACGAAGTAGACTAGGGATTGAAAAATGGGAGAGAAAGGGTTTTTAGTAAAGAGGGAAAGAAGAAGGGTTTTGGCGAGGAAAAGCAGGAGGGTCGATTGGAGGGATTGCCAGATTAAGAAGCTGAGGAACCGGTGCTTGATGATGGCGGTGAGAGCTCCGGCGCCGCCGCCGCCGTCCTTGTCTTTGAATAGAGACCGTTGGATGGCGGCGGAGATCGACGACATTTGAGGTAGTGCGTGTAGTGTGTGTGCGAGACAGGGGGCGGGAAGATGGGGTTTTATTTATTTATTTATTTATTTATTTTTGGTGTGTGGGTTTGGAATCGGCTTTTCGGCCGATTATTAGTGAATTTGAGGGGCTAGATTTTGAAAAAGAGTATTTTAGTAAAATTTTGAGAGTTTATAGTTCGTGGAAATTGGTCAAAGTAACCCCCTTCAATTTTTTAAAAAATTATTTTAATCACTAGTTTTTAAATATATTTTATTTAGTCAAGATTATTAAAATATTCTTATATTCATTTTTAAAAAAAAAAAAAACTCTATTTTAAATTCCCCACCAGCCACCGTTCACATTTTGAAATCAGATTTTGAAAAAAATTCTCTCTCCTCTACAATATCATCTTCTTCACAGTCTACAACAATCTCATCTTCTTCACAATCTGCAGCACTGGTAGAATCTGGAAGAAATCATCAACCACTCTGGAAGATTTCTTCAAATCGTCGACCACTCTGGAACAATCTTCTTCACAATTTCATTTTTCTCTCTCTAGATTTCTCCACCAATGAGCCATTGTCGACCTCCAAAAATTTAAGAGAAGAAATAGAAAACCATTCCCCAATGGGTGTATGTTTCAGATCTAATTATTAATAATATTGTTATATTATTTGGTGTTATTTGTTTTTTAAGTTTGATTTGGGAAAAAATTAAGTTGAAGAATTGTCTAGACATAATAGACATGTTTTGACAATAGAAGTACTTAAAAATCATCCCTAATATAGTTGATTTTTGAAAATCTGGAAAAAAAATTAAGTACTTCTGCAACCTTCAAAAAGATCTGGAAAAATGAAGTTCTTAACTGCGCATTGGAACTGCGCGCGGACCCTAGTGCGCAGTCGATGTCCATGCTCGCGGAACCTAGCGCACATGCTTTGTGTGCGCACGCTTTGTGCTCGCACGCGTGCACCCAAGACCAAATTATCAACTGCTGTTCTGCCGATGTCCGGAAATTATCAACCGATGCTATGTCGAAATCTGCAGATGTCTGTCGAGATGTTCTGCCGAGATCTGCGCGCAGTTAAGAAGAAAATCACGTGCATGTCTTGTGTGAGCATGCTTTGTGGCCACACGCACGCATCTGAGGTGAAATTATCAACTGTTGTTCTGTCGATACCCGAAAATTATCAACTGATGTCTGCCGAGGTCTGCGCGCGTACATGCTTTGCGTGCGCAGTTAAGAACAACTCAGCATGCAATTAAGAAGAAAATCATGCGCATGCCTTGTGTAAGCACGCTTTGTGGCCACACACGCGCCATTAGGCTAAAGTATCAACTTTTGTGCTGCTGATACCCGAAAATTATCAACCGATGTTATGTCGATGTCTGCAGGTGTCTGCTGAGATGTTCCGCCGATGTTTGCTGTCACATGCACACATGGCTTGTGCGCGCCGGGTCTTGAGCGCACTTAAGAACAATTCAGTGCGTAGTTAAGAACAAAATCACTTTTTATAAAATTTGAACTTGGTTGCTCACTGCACTAGCTCAGCATGGTCGAACTACGATGAGAACTATGGTCCAATAAATGAAAATCGACAATGAAGATGAAGATGAAGATTGACGATGAAGATGAAAAACAGATCTAAAGTGTGATGGGTAGGGGGTAGGTGGGATATTTCAATTTATTTTTTTAATTTTTTTAATGTCTAAAGGGTATTTTGGTCCAAAATGGCTAAAAAAATATGTTTAAAACTTACTGGCTAAAATAAGTTTTTTTAAAGTTTAAGTGGCTAGAAAAAAAGTCGGCTCTTATAGTTTTTATGCTAAATGTATTTTGAACTAGGTCAGCAATCTAGAGGAGCTCTCTGCATTAACCGGTATGACTGAATTCAAGGAGCATGCTAGATTTAGATTTCTATAAAAGGAAGTGAGTTGGCTCGAAAAAAAAAAAGATGAATAAACGATCATTCATAATTCCAACAAGCACCTCAATGCATGAAGTTTGGCCACCACCTCAACATCTTCATGGAGTCTAATCACTACCTCAACATCTCTATGGAATCCAACCACCACCTCAACACATCTATGGAGTTCGGCCAACATCTCAACATGTCCATTAACTCTGGAAAACACCTCAACGTGTCCATTAGAGGCGCATAATAAGACCTCCTTTTAATCCTAAGGCTTCACCCCTCTGGGTCAAAAGGCTAGATCATTGCCATCTTCAATCTAGTTGTCATTTTCTACCATTTATCAATTTAATTGTATTTTTATCTATTTACGTTTACTGACTTGATCGTCAAAGCTCATTCGATCATCAACACCCCCCCCACGGTCCTCGGTTTCATGAGTTGCTCATTTTGTCTATATAGATCACCGGTGTCCCGAACCTTGAACGAAATCAGTTGCATACTTTTCAATCTACATTATGTAGTCGGTATAATTTGAATTCATATTTGTAACATCCCAAAATTTCAGAATATCTTACTGAGTTTTCTAAATTTATTTAAAAGACTAAAGAAAATAATTGGAGCTAAAATAAAGTAAAACAGATGTAAGTCGCGACTTTTTGTGTCTTTTATATGAAAATTGATTATGAAATTTTAAGATTGCCGTCGGAAGATAGTCAATATTGGTCTTTTCTGTAACATAATGACCTAAAGGAAGATGATGGTATTTTCAGAATTTTAATCTGACCTCTATAAGAGTCCCGAAATTGAAAATTGTAAAGGGAAAATCTGGGAATAGTGTTTTTCCATAAAGACGTGATTTTCGAATCTTTATGTAATATTGTGTATTGATTCAAGTCTTGTTTTGACAATTTATTTCCATAGAAAATCGCCCAGTGAATCCATTCGTGTTTTCGAATTTTCAATCAGAGGTCAATCGAATGCTCGGGAGCATTTTCAGTAAAAAGGGCGAAATAGTAAATTTACTTTTGAAAAGGGAATCTTTCTTCAATTTTCCTCAGACGACCTCCTCGTTTTTCAACAATGGGTTGGTTCAATAGTAATCGAGTCAACGAGTCTTCCGATATTTTCGGATTTTGCATCAAAGGTCATTTGGACCTCGCCATTGAATAAAGCAACTTTAATTGAATCTAAAAATGTTTTATCAGTATTTTATATCTGAAAAAGTCATACCCACCCCGAGCCTTGGTTTTCCTATAAATAGGAGGGGTTGGATCCATTCCAACTTGCTCATTCTCTCTATTTTCTCTCTTTCTCTCTCTAGTTCGTGTTGACGAACAAGAAATCCGGGCATGCGCCGAGTAAATTACGCATGCGGACCCAGGTTAAGTATTGTTGGGGGATGCTGCTGTGGGAGCAGCTACCGGAGAGCCACCGCCGCCACTGCCATGGATGGCCGGAAATTGCCGTCATCGTGCCACCGCTGCGCCATCGCTTCCGATGTCTCATTTCAGTCAATTTCTTGTACTTTATAATTAAAATTTTAATATGTTGTGTATTTTAAATAGTACTTCATTTCATATGTTGAGTGCGTCGTTGTCCGATGGCTGGAAACCGACAAAAATGCCGAAAAATATGAAAAATAAAGGGGTGCCGATCAGTTTCGATTTTTACCCGTATCGGATCGTCAAATTAAAAATTTTGAACTAGAAAGTTGCTCGAAATATTATTTCCTATAGGACTGTCAAGTTTCATAATTTTCTGATAAGTTTTGATTAAAGTCGATTATTTTAATCAGGTGGTTATTTTTTTAACTAGAGCATGTCATTTCAGAAAATTCCCAAAATTATATATTTTAAAAAAGATATATATGGGGTCATGTCTGATTATTTTCATAATTTTTGGACAAGTGAAAAGTGCAATCGAGGTTAGCTGAAAAAAATCGAGTAAAATGGCGAATTTTAGAAAGTGGTCTCTGTCAAATCTTTTGGTCCCATTAAATCATAGATAATATTTTGGAATTTATTTCCTTCTGTGTTGAAGTTGTATGAGGTCTCGAGAGTCGCGCATTCTTAATCGGAATATAATTAAAGTAAATAAAAGTTCCAATTAAATTAAAGTCGAGTTCTGAAAATTAGAGCAGTAGTCCTATAATAAGGTTTGGCCTTGCAGGACCTGTTGAGCCAGTCAGAGAAGCTGACGGGTGAGTATCAAGAAGTTTGATCACCTGAGTTGATCTAATTGAGGTGAGTTTATTTGTAAAACTTATCTATATTTGAGTTATTAACTCATAAATGTGATAGTCATAGTAAGAATATCCAAATAAAATAATTGAGGAATTATCTGCCCAAGTCTCTGTTAGAGTAATAGCATTATACTGTTGTATAATTATTGAGAACATAGATTATGCTTTGTCATAATTATTAAGAACATAGATTATGCTTTATCATAATTATTGAGAATACAGATTCTGATTTATCACAATAAACGAATATAGATTATGCTTCGACATAATATAATAGATTATGCCTAGTCATAATTAAAGGTTGTGGTTTAAAAGTTAAAGTTGAAGTTTAAAGTTCATAGTATATAGATTAAGGTTAGAGTTTATATTTAAAGTCTAAAAGTCATAGTTTAAAGTTACAGTAAATTAAATGTTTATTGTGTATTGATTATACTTGTGTATAATGAGTTTGTCACGGGATTGGAAGGGGTTGATGAGAAAGAAAGGGGATTAAAGGCTGAGGCAGAAGAGTTTGGGAGAGGAGAAGAGAAAAATTCGATCTTGACAAAGTTAGGGTTCGCGATTGGGGTTAATCAAATTACCCTAGACCCGGATGAAGACAATCGGGTCGTGATTGCTGAAGCGGATCAGGCTCGCGGGTCTGAAGAGGAATTGGGCTTGGACCAGTAGTTGTTGTGGGCCTAGAGCTGCGGCTGAGAGAATAGTAAAGTCAACTTGGGTTTAATTAATATTAGGATCAATTTATGTTATTTTATTTTAACCTAAAGTTGTTCTAGGGTTTTGCTGTGGGACCCATGGAGGTATTTATACTCCTGTTGTTGCGTTTTGAAAGATATGAAAAAAATTACTCTCAATTCTCTCTCATTTCTCTCTCTAACCTCAACCTCCCTTCTCCTTATCTATATTCGATCATCTCATACAATCACTGAAAGTATTATCAAGGAAATTATACAAATTACACATAAAAATCAGTAGTGTTCACTACAAGTGGTATTCTAGAGCCAGATCGTTTCGCCATGGCTGAAGGTACTCGCCTGAAAGAGCTGCAAGAAGCATAAAGAAAAACTGATAAGATATTGGAAGCTGAAGCATTAAAGAGAGATGCTGCTGAGTTGAAGATACAAGAAAAATTTGGGGAACTCTCCACTGTGGTGCAAGACCAGCTAAAGGGGGTGACCTCCAAATACGATCAACTCACCCAGACACTTACTGCGCTACAATTACAGATCTCAAACTTGTCTAAAGGGAAGAGTGGCCAGGAAGAACAGTCTATATTGGGTCCTCCTCTAAGCCCAGTGGCAGCTGAGAGTGGATCTACAACTCAACAACAATACACATCAGCCGCAAGGTTACCCTTAGACCAGGTTCATTCCTACCATCAAGGGTCACACTCTCATGTCTACAATCCTCTGCCTAAGGTAGATTTTCCAAGGTTCGATGGTTCTCAACCTCGGGCATGGATCTTAAGATGCACTCAATATTTCCAGCTGGTACCTAGTGTCCCAGACTCACAGAAGATGGTTCTGGCCTCTCTACACTTTGATGGAAATGCAGCTCAATGGTTCCAGAATAACAGCCCCAGGTATAAGGACTTATCCTGGAATCAGTTTTTAGATGTGATAGCTGCTAAGTTTGAAGAGTTAAGAGAGACTAAAGTTATCATGGAGTTTAACAAGTTGAAACATCAGGGTTCCTATGATGATTATGTTGAGAAGTTTGAGGAGTTGAGGGCTTGTATGATGTTGTATAACCCAATTGTCTACTCAGAGAACTATTTTATTGCCAGCTTTATTAGTGGATTAAGTGAGGAATTACAAGCAGCTATTACCATGTTCCACCCGGGAACATTGCATCAGACCATTGAGTTGGGCAGGAGTCAGATTCACACCATTGAGGCTATTGCTAAGAAGATCAAAGGGACATGGAAATCCTATCAGGGACAACCCTCTAATTTCAGAAGGACTGAGCCTTTTCTGAGTAATTCTAACAAAAACCCTGCAGGACCACTCAAGCCACCCACTAAATTATTGTCTTCTGCTGAAATGGCAGCTAGGAGAGAAAAGGGTTTATGTTACAATTGTGATGAACCCTATGTTGTAGGCCACAGGTGCAAGAATAGAATCAACTACATGATTATGACTGAACAGGAAGAACTCACTTATATGCACACCCACACCCCAGATTATGAAGAGTATTCCCCCTTGGTTCAAGAGGAAGAGTGTATGGAAGAGGTACAAATGTCCTTAAATGCTGTTACTGGGGCAGAAGGAATTACCACATTAAAGGTGGTAGGTAAAAGGGATGGGCATGAGCTGCTTATCCTTATAGACACTGGCAGCACCCTTAGTTTTATCCAAGAAGCTACTGCCAAGAAGATAGGATGCATGGTTGAGCAAGCAACACCCTTACTGGTCAGGGTGGCTAATGGACAGAAATTGGTAAGTGAATCACAAGCCACTGGATTTCAATGGAATGTACAGGGCCATGAT
Source organism: Perilla frutescens (assembly GCA_026008535.1). Lineage (NCBI taxonomy): Eukaryota > Viridiplantae > Streptophyta > Magnoliopsida > Lamiales > Lamiaceae > Perilla > Perilla frutescens. The sequence goes on along the minus strand of BRKX01000010.1, from coordinate 41,400,059 downwards.
TTTGTATACTCTCCCAGGGTGCTCAAAACTGATGGGTATGATTTGATCTTAGGTGGTGATTGGTTCAAGTCTTGTACTCCAATTGAGTTGGATTACAAGCACATGACCTTCACAGTCACCCAGAGAGGGGAGAGAATCAAACTACAAGCCAACAAGTCACATGTGGACTGTCACCTTATTTCTGGGCATTCTCTATACAAGATGCTCCACCTTCCTCAGGAAAATGAGATTGGGGAACTATATATGATTAGACCACAGACAGATGTACAGGAAGAGGAGATTGACATGAATGGACTGTTGGAGGAGTTTAAGGATGTTTTTGAAGAACCCACTGAATTACCTCCTACAAGGGAAGTGGAACACCAGATCACTCTGAAGCCCAACAGTGTTCCAAGACACCAACATCCCTATAGGACTTCTCACAGTCATAAAGATGAAATTGAGAAGATCATTAAGGAGCTGCTAACTACTGGACTCATTCAGCACAGTAAGAGCTCCTTTGCTTCACCAGTTATTTTGGTGAAGAAAAAAGATCAAACTTGGAGAATGTGTGTTGATTACAGGTACCTTAACTCTCTCACTGTAAAACATGAGTTTCCAATCCCTATAATTGATGAATTGTTGGATGAATTGCATGGGGCAAAGTATTTCTCTAAGATTGATCTTAGGTCAGGGTATTTTCAAATATTGGTGAGGCCACAAGACAGGTTCTTAACTGCCTTTAGCACTCACCATGGGCACTACGAGTTTGTGGTAATGCCCTTTGGGCTGTGTAATTCTCCTGCAACCTTCCAAGCTCTTATGAACCAAACCTTCAGGGACCAGCTAAGGAAATACGTGTTGGTATTCTTTGATCACATCCTAGTTTACAGCAGGAGTTGGGAAGACCATCTACAACACCTAAGGGTGGTCCTACAGTTGCTAAGGGCTAATCAGTTGTATGCCAAGAAGAGTAAATGCAGTTTTGGAACTACTAAGGTGGAATATTTGGGCCACATTATTTCACAACAGGGAGTTTCCACAGATCCTCAAAAGGTGGACTGCATGTTAAGGTGGCCTGTACCTCAAACCCTCAAACAGCTTAGGGGTTTTCTTGGGCTTACAGGCTATTATAGGAAATTTGTAAGGGGCTATGGTCTCATCAGTAAACCTCTAACTGACCTATTGAGGAAGGATAACTTTCACTGGAACACTAAAGCAGAAGGTGCATTTCAGAAACTTAAGCTAGCAATGTCTACTGCTCCAGTTTTAGCTCTCCCAGATTTCAGCAAACCCTTCACCCTTGAGACTAATGCTAGTGGATTTGGGATAGGAGCTGTACTTATGCAGGAGGGCAGGCCAATAGCATACTTGAGCAAGACACTGTGCCCTAGAAACCAGGCCCTATCTATTTATGAAATGGAGTTCCTAGCTATATTAATGGCAGTGCAGAAATGGAGAGTTTACCTACAGGGGAACAAGTTTATTATTAAGCCTGACCAACAAGCATTGAAGTACTTATTGGATCAAAGGGTCATGAACCATTTACAACAAAAGTGGTTGGCCAAGCTTCTTGGATTCAACTATGAAATCCAATACAAGAAGGGAGTTGATAATAAGGTGGCAGATGCCTTATCAAGGAAGGAAGGTTCAGAAATTGAGTGTAAGGCTACCACTACTGTGGTACTAAATTGGGTACAGAAGGTGATAACTAGCTACCAGCAGGATCCTCACTTTTCCAAGATCTTGAATGCCAAGACCATTGATCCTGCATCATATCCTGAGTTCCTCATCACTGATGGGCTAGTAAGGTTCAAAGGCAGATTGGGAGTTGGCAGTTCTGGAGATTGCAGGTCTCAAATTCTATCAGCTATGCACAATTCATCCTATGGGGGCCACTCTGGTACTACAAGAACCTATATGCGCTTAAAAGAAGTATTTTACTGGCCTAATATGAAGGCAGGTGTTCTTAAGTGGGTTCAGGAATGTGAAGTGTGCCAAAAAAACAAGGCAGACCATGGGCTATACCCAGGACTCCTACAACCTCTACTTGTTCCACATCAAGCCTGGACTCATATCTCCATGGACTTTGTGGAAGGCCTTCCTAAGTCTGTGGGGAGGGATGTAATATTGGTGGTCGTGGATAGATTTACTAAATTTGGTCATTTTCTACCACTGTCCCACCCCTATACTGCTGAGAATGTGGCAAAACTTTTCATGGACAACATATACAAACTGCATGGTCCTCCCACCAGTATAGTGACTGACAGAGATGCTGTCTTCACTAGTAACTTCTGGAAGGAGTTCTTTAGATTGTTAGGGGTCAAACTGGAGATGACTTCAGCCTATCATCCCTAATTTGACGGCCAAACAGAGCGCTTAAACCAGTGCTTAGAAAATTATCTCAGATGCATGACTAGTTCTAACCCAAGAAAATGGTTGCACTGGTTACCATTGGCTGAGTATTGGTACAATACCAATTACCACACCAGCCTTAAGTGCACACCCTATGAGGCTCTATATGGTGTACCACTCCCTACCCTTTCCATGGCCTCCTATGTTGATTCCCAAAATCCAAGTGTCGCAGAGACTACGCAGCAAAGGCAACAAATGCTGCAATCCTTAAGGGAGAATCTACTTCAAGCCCAGAGTAGGATGGAGTGGTACGCTGACAGGAGGCGTCAAGACCGAAACTTTGAGGTCGGGGAGCAGGTCTATCTAAAGCTGCAGCCCTTCCGACAAAATTCAGTCGCTCTCCGGTGTAATTTAAAACACTCTCTTCTAGGTTTTACGGCCCTTTCACAATTTTGGAAAAAATTGGTACCGTAGCCTACAGACTCGATCTACCCCCCACCTCTAAGATACACCCAGTTTTTCATGTATCCCTACTCAAGAAGCATATTGGGAAAAGAGATGTACATGTGGCTGAATTGCCTATCACCACTGACAATGGGGAGTTTCCGATCATCCCAATCCACGCTCTCGACCACCGTGTCTTCTTCAGGTGTGATACTCCCGTCTCTCAGACCTTGGTTCAATGACAGAACTCGGATGCTACCCTCGCCACCTGGGAAGACGACTCCTTCATCCGCCGCAAGTTCCAGACTTTTAATTCTCGGGGACGAGAATCCACTTCGCCGGGGGGTATTGTCACGGGATTGGAAGGGGTTGATGAGAAAGAAAGGGGATTAACGGTTGAGGCAGAAGATTTTGGGAGAGGATAAGAGAAAAATTCGATCTTGACAAAGTTAGGGTTCGCGATTGGGGTTAATCAAATTACCCTAGACCCGGATGAAGACAATCGGGTCGTGATTGCTGAAGCGGATCAGGTTCGCGGGTCTGAAGAGGAATTGGGCTTGGACCAGTAGTTGTTGTGGGCCTAGAGCTGCAGCTGAGAGAATAGTAAAGTCATCTTGGGTTTAATTAATATTAGGATCAGTTTATGTTATTTTATTTTAACCTAAAGTTGTTCTAGGGTTTTTCTGTGGGATCCATGGAGGTATTTATACTCCTGTTGTTGCGTTTTGAAGGATATGAAAAAAATTACTCTCAATTCTCTCTCCTTTCTCTCTCTAACCTCAACCTCCCTTTTCCTTATCTATATTCGATCATCTCATACAATCACTGAAAGTATTATCAAGGAAATTATACAAATTACACATAAAAATCAGTAGTGTTCACTACAGAGTTATAATTTTTAGCTTATGCTTTTAGTATTAAACTCAAGTTATAGAATGATTTCCGTTTAAGGAATATGAAGCATAATTGAACTAAATTTGCTAGAGGAATTAAAGATTAGCATAGTTGCTATATTAAAAAGATAACTTAGCTTTTGTGTTTATGTCATATTATGCGCTTTATAGAGAATACAGAACAAAGGATAGGTAGAAGGAGCTACAGGGAACCAAAAAGAAGTAAAGGTTTGCAGAAATAGGAAGGGCTTTCACGTTTTATTTTTCATTATCTGTATTTATATCTAGGATATTCTGTTATAGTTTTTATTAAAGATTGAGTTAAAAGTTTAACCCACTCAGTGCTTTAGTACTCACGCCCAAAATCTTTTCAAAATGTTTTTCACGGATTGAGATGCTGGAGGTGATGACTCGATGTATGTTGTGGGTTGATCATGTTTTGCTGTCTCGTTCAGACTGAATTATTGTTCATGAGTATATTGTTATGTGATATAATATTACTCAATTATTTTCCGCTTAAACTCTGATACAGTTGCCCCATAGTATGATTACACACTATGTTTTATTATTGAGCTTATCTGAATTGTATTCTTAATTTGAATCGTGATAAATAAAGTCTCATTTCTTTTTCATAAATCCAAGCATGTTTCTTTACATTTTTCGACCTATGAGTTGGTCATATTTGGTCGAGTCTTGGATTCTATTTATTTACCAATTGACCTATAAATGGGTCTTAAAGTTGATTAATTGCTTATGTCCTATGAATGAGACATAAAATAGTTTATTTGTCTCTGACATATGGAGAGGTCCTGTTTACTTGAGGAGTCAGAATCCTATTTATTAATTGTTGGATTCTGTTTAAATTTGATTGGCCTATGAATAGGTATTCTTTTGACTTGATTAAATCATTTGATTTTGTTGATACGTTGAAAGACGTGGATTTCTTTCAATTACAAGGATTATGCTGCCCAAATTTCTGGAGAATATAACATATTCATGTTCTAAAGTTATTTCATTTATTTATTCTTAATAGTATTTTCTTTTTTAGTGACACTCCGACCCTCATTTATTTTTCTTTCGGGACTGGGACATTACAGAGGACCCCTTAATTTTAGATTATGCTACATTTTTCTTTCTATTTTTTCCGTAATGTTTCTGTCCTAATATTCAGGACCGGGACGTTACAATATATTTCAAGTTATGCGTCTCAATCAAAATCAAGGAGAGAGTTTATAGCTTTCATATTAAAATTATTTTGAGCTTTTTTTTATGGATACGTTTCTTACGAGTATGTCGTTGGCATAATTCGATTACATATTTTCAAGTTACGAGTATCGATTAAAATCGGGTTAAATGTAGATTTTATTTAGAGATGATTGTTATTATAACTTCTACAATATATAATAGTTTAATTGTTATACACTTATACACGAATAGATGAATTTACATATGAGTTTAGAGACAACTTTTTAAGTTGTCTTAGATGATAAAAGGAAACTTAAATTATCTTTACTTTTTCTGGATTTAATATACAAAACTATTAATACCAAAACAATTCAATATTGCTAAATAATAACATTGAATGTAGGGGTATTGATGTAAAATCATTCAATATTTACTGGGCTTTTCTAGGATGACGTGGGCTTATTGACAATGTTCGTATGAGGAATGTCTGGTGATTAATGGTTGGGCCAGTATAGCATTACGGTGATAAATTAATAATATATTTTACATGATTTATTAAAAATACTAATTTAATAAGGGGCTATAATAATCAATTTTGTAAATGTTACATTAAATATTGAACCTACTATATATTTGTGTGGATATATTAAGTGTTGGGCATGTATATCTAGGGATGTCAATCCAGTCTAAAATTGATGGGTTGACCGAATAACATAAGAAAAATGGTTAGGGTCAAAAAAATCTAACCCGAAAAGGATTTAGTTCGAATTGGCACAAATAGAATAGTCCGACATCTCAGTAAACATAGTCTGAAATTAAGCAGGTTAGATCGAATAGTTCGGATTTTGATTGTTTATCTTTATATTTTGGATAAATATTAAAAATCTCATATTTGATGTAATTTAATTTAAGCACTAAAAATATAATTGTTGAAACTTAAATGATTTATTTAATTAATTGATAGTAATTTATGTAATATTTATTGCCAATTTGTTCAAATTATAAATTTATGCGACATAAATTGACAAATTTATAATTATTAAAGTTTTTTTCATAATATTTTTGACCCTAGGCTAGCTAGAAAAATAGAAGTGTTAGGATTAGGGTCAAGAATTTTCAACAAGAAAAAAATTAACCCGAATTAACCTAAATCGAATAGCCTAATAGCCCGATAAAAATTACTTGAGATCCGAGCGGATTGACCTGATTGATATCCCTACATATATCCATGGTCACGTGACTACGTGAGGTGGTTCACTATATAAAGCGTCAAAAAATTGAAAATAATATTAGGATAAACTCCTCTCTCTCTCTCTCTCTCTCATACGTAGGTAGGATTCATCATACTTTGATATCATTCATTTGATATAACATAACAAGTATTCCATCATATTTACAAAAGTATAATCACGATTATTACTTTATTTAGGGCTGCTTGATAGGTGGAGCAGGTAAGTTCGTGAATGAAAAAATTATGAATCTTACCGAATACACACTCTTAAGTAACGATTGTGGTTACTCTCTCACAAAATCGATAAAAATAAAATGTAATTTCATATTCAACCAACAATTCTAAGTTCAATGAATGAAGGTTGTAGCTGCGGCTGCTTGCTAATATTTTATTCAATTTTTGTCTCTATTTGGACGCTGGGATTATCATCATTTCTTCAACTTTTATTTTTTTGGGTTTTGTTCAAGGCATAATAGATGATGCTCCAAAGTGCAACCGTGAATTGGAATTGAATAAAATAATGAGTGGATTATAACTTTTTGGACGTTTATTTTATTGGAGCCTTTATATATATATATATATATATATTCGATATAGAGTTTTAATTCTAAATAATTGATTGCAAACGTATTAACTAGCTCCTAATGCAAAATGGATTTAGAACTATTCATCTTCTAAATGTGATTTTGCTCTTTCCTTAGAATAAATAAATCCGCAAAATGCTGCAAATTTTCACAATTTAGGAACCAGCAAACATTGTCACAATTACTCTTTTTGGTGTGTGTGGAGAACCCGTAATCATATAGTATTCTAAGTAAATTCCATTTCTTTGTAATAGTTCATGAACAACAAATATTGTTAATTGCCAAATGCAACATATACTTGGCCCCTGTTGCGGATCTAGGAGTAGGGGCACCCCCACAATATTTTTTTTTTTACACTATATCTTCGTCGATGACCAATGATATGAGAGTCGAAATACAATAATAGAGGTGTTGCTAAATCACCGTCCAAACACATTTTATTTTGAATTCGCTACTATTTGAATTATAAAAGTTCCTCATTGGTTTATCTTGTAGTTGGGTTACTATCTATTACACTTATTATATAATTACATCTAATTAGATCACACGATTTCTTCATTAGGAGTAGATTGATTCCAGCTATTGATAAATAAATGAATTTGACTTTGAGGAACTAGCAAAAAAAAAAAATCCTACTAGAGTTTTAAAAAAAATTGTTAGGTGGACTCTATGAGTTGATGAAGATATCAAGGTTCAATTTTGATATCATATTTATATTATATTTTAGATTTGATTATATTTATGATCTATTTAGATTATGTTATCAATTAGAAATTTTATTTAAATTATAATTTATATTTATTGTTTTCCAAAGTTTATTATAAATAGACATGATTATACATGTTTTATGTCTGCATCAATGAGCTAGGCTCGTATTATCGTATATGCTTACAAACCTAACAATAAAGTTGTGAATGAGTTGAATCAAACTAAATTTTGTAATTAGGTACGTGTGTTTACTTTACATATTATAATAATTTAAAATTTGTGTTTGAATTTGTTTTATTACACAACAAAAGTCAAGCTTTAATGAAACTAAATTCAAGTGTTTTAATATTTTTATGCATGTTTCATGCATTTTTTGTTTATTAAGTTGTAGTTCGAATAATTCAACAAATACTCACTAGTCGAACATCAAATCATTTAATTTCGTAATCAAATCATCCACGACAAGATATTGGGCAAATTAATTCACCCTTTATATCTCCAATATCCGAGTACTGGTTTTTGTCACTGTAGATTGGGATATGACAACTAGAACCCAAAATATCGTTCGATCATTGTGACTTTGTCCTAACCGATTATATTTATATAAAATTATTAATACATGATTGACAAACTCAAAAATAAAATAAATGTTATCTTTCTTCTACTAAAGATTATTTTTTTTAAAAAAAAATATCCGGTCACATAAACAAGACATGTATCATCTTTGATTTTGGGCCAGATATTAAATATCTACATAGTAAAATATTTGCAATCTTCATTATGCAAATTCGCACCACGTAAAATGGATAAAGGGGCCCGTAGCTCCAATAAACTAGTAAAATAATTGCAATTGGCACCACACAAAATAATTAAGAGGGAATGTTGATGTTGCTCTAGATAAATAGACAATTTTTGCCAAACATAAAAATTAAAAAAAAAACATTCTAATTCTATTCCACAATAAAAAAAAAATAAAAATAGATCGACGATATTTAATATTATATTAAACTTAGAGGCGAGAGCCAGTAGTTGGGCTCATTGCCAGCTTTCATTGCTAGATGACAAGTGGAATTCCTAGATCTATTTGGAGCCACAAATTAGAGGACTGCAATCAATGAATCATCAACAAAACTATTACCAATCTACCAAAATCGTAATGAATAAATCAAAATGGATTTGTTTGTGAAGGAAAAAAGATATATTATATAATATTAGAGAAAACCCAAGCACTCCCAAAATTATTTGATCACCTTCAAGTGGACACTTAAATTATTATCTTATTATTTAATTGATCCTCGAACTTTTTTATTGAGTTCAATTGGAGCTTCGAGCTTTTAAAAATTGACTCAATTGAATCTTTCATTAGCCCTTTTATTAATGACCGTTCATTTATCCATCATCATGCATCCAATTAACAAATTAAAAGTACAGTTGAAAAGATTATCGAGAGAGCTTTTTAAAAGTAGACATATTGTTAAGTATTGTAATTGGAGATTGTTGGACAGTGTGTGTGCGTGTGTGTGAATTTCAATGAAACTTAAGCTGACATTTCATTTTCGATTTGACGTCCAATCTCGAATTTGATTTAATAAGTATTTTAAGTTCACTATTGGAAATAAGGATCAATGTGATTTTTCATCAGCTAGAAGTAGACTAGTATTAATAAGAGGACTAACACTGGATTCCAGCCGAACCAATCATGAAAATTCTGAGTATCGAAATGAGTTTGATAAGAAAATTAAAAAAATGAGTTGAAGCTAATGAGAAAATTGAAAGATGTAATTAGATCGTATAATATAATAATTTCAGTGTCCTCTTAAAATTGAGGAAAGAATTGATCAAGTGTGGGGCATGTGAGTAGTTGGGTGGTTCGATATCTTCCACAAAAATCCTCACAAGTCACAAGCGTTATTGTCTTGGAGATAAAAGATGAAGAGAGAGAAAGTAAGGCATTTTGTAGTTTGTAGAGAGAGAAGGGGGAGTTGCGGGAATGCAGAAAAAGATATGGGGCCAGAGCACACGTTGGACACGTGGCCGTGTCCCATTTAATCTCAGCCACAAGAGCTCTGAGTGCCCACCACCAAAGATCCTTTCTCTCTTCAACCTTCTCGACCTTTCTATTGCTATTTTATTACATGATTTTTTGGTTTAATATTGTCAGATTTGTGGCAGTAAATCAGCATAATCCTACGTGGCTCTCCCTGTTCCTATCTTTCCTCTTACATTTCTTTACCCTCCTCCCCCATTTAATACACCGTTCACTCTACAACTCCATTCTCTCTCTCTCTCTCTCTCTCTCTCTCTCTCTCTCTCTCGATCGAATATTTTCTTTCCTTTATTCATTCTTGTTCTGGCTTTTCACATTTCTCCAACTGTTTTTGTACCATAGAGAAGTGTGGGAGCTGTTAATTCTGAGGAATAAAGCTCGGGTCTTTGCCTTTCTCGAATTAATTTTGTGCTTGCCAAATTTCGTTTTTCTTGTTTCAGTAATACTTGGAGCCATGGTTGCTGAAGCTAAGGTGTGTAACTTTCTTGAAGTCTCATGTTATATTTTGTGTTATTTTGCATTGAAATGAAGAATCTTTGCCATTATCCGCATTTAATTTTCTGGGTTAGGGAAAATGGTGATCTGCTTAATTATTGATCTGCAATCAGATTTTTATGCTTGCTGAATATAGATTTATATCCATGTTTGGCTTCTGGTTTACGTTTTGAATTTCTTTTACTCATGACTAATTATGATACCTAAGAGGATTGTGAAAAATGAATGCTTTTATGCTCAATCAAATTTGTTTCTTGAATTTTGTGAAATTTCTGTTAGGTCTATCCATGAAAGGGAAAGGGACTTCAGCTATGCCAAGTTGTTGTAGCAACCTTTTTTATCCTAGGTATTTTTGTGTTCATCGACTAGGAATAATTCCTTTCAACTAGTTAGTTAGTGTCCAAACTGATTGATTGTGAGAAGCTCTGCTAAGCTCCTAGGTTGATTTAGAAGGTAGCTGATAAATACGTATCTCGATTTGGAATCAATGTTCTAGACGGATTTAGTTGATTTGTCAACTTCAAGAGTCTATTTTTCGGAAATGAGAGGAATGAATGCTATCTAACTAGAGCATATCACCATATGTTTTAGCATGAATTTCTGTGTCGTTATCATTTCATCATAAATGGCCAGTAGTGAGAGCTGAACCCAAAATAACTTGTTTGGAGTGGCAAAAATATGAATGGGAAGTAATGTAATTGTGTCTCGATTAATACGAGTATTTCTGCAGAGACCGTTGTAATTGCTTCTCTTATTGGTGCACCTTTGATCTGCAGGATCAAACTGCAGGTGCAAGCCAGGATGCTTCCGGAGTTGTTTGCTCTCAATCTGTGGCTGCTCAAGCTAATAGAAATGGCTATGCGCCTAAGGTTTCAATCCCTTCCATGACATTGTCACTTGATTACTTCACGTGGCATTGATTGAATCCATGCTATTTGTCATCTCCACATAATATAGATATTCCTTTATTACGTATATTAGGTGAGAAAACCCTATACCATCACAAAACAAAGAGAAAGGTGGACAGAGGAAGAACATCAGAGGTTTGTTGAAGCTCTGAAGCTATATGGCCGTGCTTGGCGGCAAATAGAAGGTGAGTACGGTATAGGGTTGTTCGGCACCATATAAAGGTCTTCTTCAAACTCAAGTTTGTTCTATTGTACATTGCATTTAAGTATTAAGAGCTGTTTCCATAAAGATTGTATTGTCATGCAGAGCATGTAGGCAGCAAGACTGCCATCCAAATCCGGAGTCATGCCCAAAAATTCTTTGCCAAGGTCACTAGGGATTCATCTGTTGATGCTGAGGGATCTTCGAGTCCAATTGAGATCCCTCCTCCTCGGCCAAAAAAGAAACCTTTACATCCTTATCCCCGAAAAACAGTTGATCGGGCTAATATGGAAGTCACAGTCTCCCATCAACTGGAAGGATTGAGTGATGATGTTTCTGTTGCTAAAAGAGAGAACTACTCCCCAACTTCAGTTTTTTCAGCAATCGGCTCTGATAATTTAGAATCCACAGTTGCTGAGATGCATAAATCTCGAGTCTCGCCTGCTTCATGTGCTACTGATCTTTCGGCTAACTTATTTACAGAGAATGACAATGAAGCATCAAATACACCATCCAAAGAAGAACGTGGTTTTCATTTGTCAATGAAAATATCCTCTGCTTCAGTCCCGGATAATAAATCAACCATGGTATTTCACAAGAATTATGTTTTGAGCCATAAATATCATTTGAAGTTCTTCCATATTTTGGGACTGATATTTTCTCTCTCTTTTTGTGGGTTGTCTGTTTGCATGTAGAAGCTTGAACTGTTTCCTCAGGAGACGGAATCTACATTGGATTCTCCTTACACTGTTGAACCTTACACAAGTATTAAACTATTTGGAAAGACTGTCGTGGTAAGAGATACTCCAAAACAATCTTTAGAAGTTGTGGAGAAGTCTAAATCATCATTGTGTGGTGGTGTGAATAAGAAGTCAGAGAGCAATAGTGAAGACGTTGTTATGGAGTTAGGTTCTGACAAATTAGATTTTTCTCAAGATGGTTTTGGATTTGTTTCAGACAATGCAACTCCTCGAATGCCACCACATCCAGTGGCTAACATTTATTGCCACATGGAGAACATGTTTGCTCTGCCTTGGTATACTTGGTTCAATAGTCCAATATACCCGTATTCATCATCTTTCGGGAAAACAGCTGCAGAGAAGGCCGGGGACTCTACCTTGAAAGAGGAAGAGAATCCAAGGGAAGGTTCTTTGGTTGGTTCAAATAGCGGATCAACTAGTGGTGTCAATGTTGATAGTCGGAATAGTAAGCATCTTTCAAGTCCTGGGAAAGAATCTGTAAAAGGTTTTGTTCCATACAAGCGATGTTTGGCAGAAAGGGATGATAAATCGTCCATTTCTCTTCTGGAGGGGCGGGAGAGTCAAAGAGCCCGTGTCTGCTCGTAGCACGGTATAATCTTAGCCTCATTTAACTCTTTAACCTGCATCACAAGTACTCAAGAGTTGGGAGTCTTTGGTCTTGAAGCTTTTTGAGCTCTTCCAGTTTTATTGAATCTCAACATGTAGATCATTATGCTGACCAAGTAATTTCCTTTTCGAGCATAAGGGCATGATGTTTCAGGTTTTAATTATTTTCACTTTGTAACTTGAGACTGGTGTAAGTTGTATTCAATTTTACATCTGTATATTGTTAGCTTACAGTTAAAAACTTAAAACATCATTCTTGCCGTTTCCATTTTAATATTTTATGTCTGTTGGACTTGATTTTCCATTGACTTAACATAGCACCAGCAAAAACAAGCCGAACTAACACATCCAATGTCAGCCTTCATATTTTGGGGCCATCACAAAATGAAGAAATCACGACAAATTTTATAATGTATGTACATCTGGTGTCAGTCTTGACATTTTCAGGGCCATGAAGAAAAGAGGGGGTTTTTTTTTTTTTTTTCCTTCACGAGCATCTTGAAATTTCTTCTATTATTGTTTTCATCATTCTAAATTTTAAAAAAGAATGCAATCAATGCTCACAAATGTATTATATATAATTATTATCGAAATAATTTATATCTTTTATCATTTTGAAAAGCAAAATCATCAGTGATGTCATTGAAATTAAAATTTTCCAATCGTTTATTTTCAATGCTTATAATAGCTAGTCTATTTAGCCTCTTTGAAAACATAGTTGAACACATGTTTTAGGGTTAATTGGTTTAAATACTACGAATTATACATGATTTCTGATTTTTAACATGAACTTTAAAATGTTGCCTCCACAACACGAATTTATATTTTTTTTGTAATTATAACATCAATTCAAAATTGAGTGCAATTACAAGCACAAAAATTATACGAAATACTTAATCGATTGAACTTTTTTAAATAGAGATTGAAGAGACGAATTTGGAGGTGTATGCATGCACATCATACTTGTACACATGAGTGCTATGTCAATTTTAATTGAGCGAAATTCAAAATGATGTTATAATTGCAAAAAAATGTAAGTGTATGGTGTACGTATAACATTTTAAAGTTCGTGTTAAAAATCAGAATTCGTGTATAGTTCATGATATTTAAGCCAATTAATCCTATGTTTTAATTCATTTTAGTCCTGAAATTTTTTTCCTGTTAATGTTAGAGTACCCGAAATAGTTAACAGTAAGAACATCGGCATCGATATCAAATTTACCCTTATATTTTAGGACATCATTAAGTTTAACACAAGATCCATGCAATGTATGCTCATCCAATAAAAACAACTACTTATGATGAAGTAAAAAGGCCAAAAATATATTTTAAAACTTCCAATTCCAATTGTTCAAGAGCTTGTTAGAAAATTAATCTTTTATATATATATATATATATATATATATTGGATATAGTTATATAATAAAAAACTGAACCCCCAATGCCCATGGTACCAAGGTCGACCCTAACTACGTCCCATTGTATAGATCACAACACATTAGCAATTTCTTAAAATACTGAAAACTCTATTGTTAGTGCTATACCTTGCACTAAACAGAGATATATCACTAAAAGAGAGATTGTTAGTGCTATGCTGTGCACTAAACATTTTTATCAAGTGCTCTACTTTGCACTTGCAGTAATCATTGATTGTCATTGATCTTTATGGCATAGAATCATCACTAAGTATTTAGTTTTTCCAAGTACATTTGTTGTTATGGACAACGTGCATAAAGATGTACATGAACGTGTTATTGATCTCGATGAAGACAGCTCAAGCAGAAAGATTGGATTGAGTTGAAGATGAAGACAGTTGTGCATCGAGACACAACTGAGATTGTTCAACACACTGAGTACTGTCAGCTAACTTAAGTGATAGCCAGAAGTCAGTTTATGAACATACAAGATATTCCGCTGTGCTACCTGATGTGAAGGTTCAGAGATCAACAACGTTCATTGCAAGGTTCGTGAACGTTTGCATGAACATTCTCCAGATTGTTCTTCCAAGATCATTGAAGCTATTCAAAATTGCCAACCAAGAGGAGATTCAAGATCGTTCTAAAAGATGTTTTATTAAACTTGGAGAGCACGTGATTGAAGACAAGGCAGAATTCTAAAGATAGGAAGAGATCTAACATGGCAAGTCCTAGGTTTTAATTTCAATAAGGAAAGTTTCCTTATCAGACTCATATTAGGATTAGGACTTATGTTTCCTTGTTAAGGCTATATTGCAATCTATAAATTAATAGCCTAAGATACAGACCTATTAGATAACACCGAAATAACCGAATGCATTGAAAAGATTCAATCTGCACAAGAATTCTAAATTGTTTAAGAGCCACATATGTTTCTATTGTCATTGTTAGACTAGAGATTAGTGTTCTAGTCAGAATGTAGTGAAACACTTTTCATACACTGTCAAAAGGAGTTTCGGGAGAAATTCCTGTGGGAACTAGATAAAAGGAGTCTTGGGAGAGATTTCCTGTGGGAACTAGATAGAAAGAAATATAGGTTGTGAAAGGAGCTTACAGTTCAATCCATTGAAAAATGGTGTTCGGGTAGAACGGGTATTGAGTGACTGGAGGTCAGCTGTATGTAAGATCCCTAATTAACGATATATCAGATTAGTGGATTGTTTCTTACGGACTTGACAAGTCCCTCTGAAGTAAATCAGTTGATCGAACAGGATTACCAATCTCTTGTGTTCTTTATTTTCTGTTGTTTACTTAAAGTTCATTACAATGTTCATGCACATTATCGTGAACTTTATCTAACAACATTCAAAGAACATTGTTGTGAACGTTTGCAGAATAAATATCTCACACTGTGTATAGTTTTAACTATATTAATGTATTGTAATCTATGTAGTAAGATGTAGTGCGCTACATGAGTTATAGAATTTTCGGTATAATTTTTGTATGGATACTTGGATTCTTGTTATGTTGACAGTATATGATTCAAGTTGATGACATTTATGTTCTTTTTTTTTTTTCATGTACATTTATGTTCTTTTTTATTATGCATTATTGGGGCTACCCTAGCTTTGTTAATTAATGTAGAGACAAAGATCGAGACCCCACTCAACTTATCAAGCAAACTATCACGACTTGATGATATATATATATATATATATATATATATATTATATATAATTATATAGTTGAATAATATTTCATCGATGTATTTTTTGCTTATCTAATTTAGGGTTATAATGGTTTTATTGTTAAATACCGAGTCCACGTAATACAGATTATTGAAGCAAATTAACCTATCAATATTCATTGTTCAATTCACTCTTTTTCTTCCGCTTTTTCAATTATATGGTTTCAATTCATGTCTTGCTTTCATATATATGAAGTGATCCAAAACTTCTAATACATTTTTACTATATATATTTTATTTTATGAAATGTTTTAAGTATTGTATTAATTAATTGTTTAAATCTAATAAATCTTGTCAGATATTTTATTTTTGAAACTCGAGGAAAAAAAACCCCAATCCTTATTCATTTTTCTTCTCCAAGCAAAGCACGTAATAGGATTGGAAGAGTTTTCAGTTATCACCAGCATCAAATTCCTAGGAGTTTGATCTTTCACAAACTCTTATTTTCTCACACCAAAAAAACAAGGGTATAGATGGTGAAAATTTGTAAGATATATATATAAGGGAGATACTATTTGCACTACAAAATTTACTCTTTGCACCATAAAATAAATTAATTCAAAAATAATTAATTATAAAATTACTTAAATATCCTTATTATAAAATTCAAAAAATTAAATAAAAAATTTAAAAATATAATGAAAAACCGTTTCTTCTTCTCCGGCGAGAAGGGTGTTCTTCTTCGATGAGAAGGCAGTCTTCCTGATAATCGGTATTTTTGTGCTTCTTTGACTGCAACTTGGGGCTATTTCAATACCATTTTATAAACCAATTGTATATTTTTGATGTCCAAACCCCTATTTTAATCCAAGTGCAAATTCTAGGTGTTATTGAAGAATCATCGAGTTCAAGGAATCAGGCGCGAGCCACAGCGCGGGTCGAGGCGCGACCTCTCCGCCCGCTCCCAAACGTGACTTTACAAGCGTCTCTGGCGCGAGCTACAGCACGAGTTGAGGCGCGACTGGGTCGGATCGCGCCCAGACAGGCTTTCCACGTGTCTCTGGCGCGAGCCACAGCGCGATCAGTGGCGCGACCGAGCTCCCGCGCCCAGGCACTCCCTCGCGCCCTTCTCTGGCGCGAGCCACAGCGCGATAACTGGCGCGACCGAGCTCACGCGCCAAGGCACTCCCTCACGCCCTTCTCTGGCGCGATCTACAGCGCGACCTGGGCGCGACCGAGCCCGTGTCGCGCCCAGACACCCTGTTTTGCGTGTCTTATCTGTTCCTTTCCCTCTAATTTGTAAGGGGGGGAGGCGTTTTTTGAAAGGGACACAAGTTTTTAGAAGGATTTTTTGATAAAACTCTAAAATTCCTCCCAATCCCTATACCCCTTCTCCCCTAGAAAGTCAAGGATAGAACTATAGAATTGAGAGAAGGAAGAGGGCTTGGGCTTGTAAAGAGGATTTCTTGAAGTTTGAAGAATTGATGTGGAAGGATCTTGTGCAATCTTTGTACATTCTATTGGTTTAATCTAATCTCTATTTATGATTTATGTTCAAGTAATTTATTTTGCTTTTAAGATTATGAGTAGCTAATTTAATTTGGGTTGGGGTGAAGGATCTTTGAAATGAGGATGTTTATTATGAATGTGGTATGAATGTATATTTCTTTGATTAAATCTTGTGGATCATAGTTGTGATTGTAAATGTTTATGGGTGGCCTCCATTTATGTTTATCTTTATGCTCAATGGGTGATTAGTTTTGCTCATTTGGTGTTTGTTGGTGATCTATGAGACCTTGTGATTATACTTTGAAAGATGTATGAGCATTTAGGTTTGTAATTTGTGGAGGGACTCTTTGTATATTTGAGTGAAATGCTTGTTAGAGATAGCAAGTTTAACATCATTTTTGCATTTTAGGTGTTTGAGAAAATGCCTAAATGAACAAACCCTTGTCATAAATAAAGTATTGATTTATATATGATCTTCATGTTTGTGTAAACCCTTAAATCAAGGATCCAACACCCTAAATTTCTTTGTTAACCCGTAAATTTCCTCTCTTTAGTGTTGGAAGTTATTATAAATTTTTAATCTTTTTGAAGAATTGATGAATGAAGTGAACAACAATTCCTTTGACTTAATTGGTTTAAATAGTGATTGAGATTTAATTAGGCATTATTTGTGCATCTTAGAATATATCTCCTATTCCTTGTGGTTCGACTCGTATCATTGCTTGCTACATCCGTGTACACTTGCACATGACACGATTTATTATTTGAGGTATAAAATATCGCATCAAGTTTTTAACGCCATTGCCGGGGAATAGATGATTTTGTTTTAAGATTTGTGCAATATTGTTCAACGAATTTCTTTACTAATTTGAACGTTTTTCTTTATTTTTGTTTCACATTGAAGTGGCTCACCTTGTAACCTTTTTACAGGTAGTGTATGCACACTCGATCACAAGGACAACCACCCATTAAGTTTGATCCAGAGATCGAAGCAACGGTTCGCCACAACAACGCACGTAGAAGGAGGAGAATGGCGGACAACCTTCCACCGGTTCAAGACCCGATAATTGCCCAAATGCAAAGGCAATTAGGGGAAATGCAAGAGCAACTGAGAGCTCAAGAGGAGGCTCGAAATAGGAATGTGGAAGCGCCAATCCGGAACCTTTTCCAACCTGTCGTTGATCAAGGAGTGATCAATGGACCGTCCATTCAAGCCAACAACTTTGAGTTGAAGACATCACTCATATTGATGATTCAACAAAACAAATTTCGAGGAACACCGACGGAGGATCCAAATGAGCATATCCGAAAGTTCCATGAGTACACCGGGACTATCAAAGCAAACGGAGTTCCGGATGATGCAATTAGAATAAAACTCTTTTCATTATCATTGGCGGACAAAGCAGAGTCATGGTGGTTGAGCCAAGCCCAAGGGTCATTTCAAACTTGGGATCAATTGGTGACGAGGTTCTTGCACAAGTTCTTCCCATCCGGAAAAACTCTAAAACTCAAAGGAGAAATCACCATATTCAAGCAATGGGACGATGAGAGCATGTATGAGACATGGGAAAGATTTCGAGAAATGCTAAGGAAATGTCCCGGTCATGGATATGGCCCCGATCACCAAGTGTGCATATTCTACACGGGATGCAAGGATGAGGTGATAACACTTATGGATGCAGCAGCAGGTGGCTCTCTCTTGGCAAGAGGAACGGAAGAAGCCTTGAGAATCATTGAAGAAATGGCTTCAAATTCATTTCAATGGCCGGCTACAAGAGAAGGAGTCCAAATTCTAAAAAAGGTGGCTTCAACCTCGAGTTCGGATGCACTTGGGCTTTTGGCGGCCCAAATGGCTACCTTGAACTCAAAATTTGAAATATTTATAAATCCAAAAGCCGACGCCTCTCAAAACCAATTTGAAGAGGCCAACTATGTGAATCAACAAGGAGGTTTTTCCAACCAACAAAGGCCTTTCAATCTGGGGTACAAGCCCCAATACGGAGGTCAATACGAAGGAAATCAAGGTTACCAATACAAGGCACAACATCCGAATTTGTCTTATGGTAACCCAAACAACGCCATCCAACCACCTCCGGATTTCTCCGTGACAAATGGAGTGATCGATGAAGAGAAGAAGCCTAAGTTGGAAGACTTGATGATGGCATTTATGGGCAAGACGGACAAGTACATGGTTGATTCACAAGCTCGTGTGGCTAAATTGGAGAATAATGTTGGGGCTATTGGCATTCAAGTTAACCAAATGGAGAAGCAATTGAGCCAATTAGCAACCACTATGGGGAACCAACATCAACAAGGGAAATTTCCGAACAACACAACCATTAACCCGAAGGATCAATGCAAGGTTATCACTTTGAGAAGTGGCACCACTTATGAAGGACCACAAATGCCTACCAACGAGAGAGAAAGTGGTGAACCAAGTTCAAGTGATCAAACTAACAAGAATGAGCAAGATAAACAACAGGAGGAAGTTGAGGATAATGAACTTACCAAGTAAAATGGGACTTCAACAAAAGAGATGGTGGAAGCACCATCTAAAAAGAAGGAAGAACCAAAGGTGCAAGTACCTTATCCTCAACGTTTGCAAAAGAAGAAGAACGAGGAACAATTCTCAAGGTTCCTCGACATTTTTCGAAAAGTTCAAGTAAACCTTCCATTAGTGGAAGCTTTGCAACAAATGCCGAATTATGCAAAGTTCCTCAAGGAGCTGATCTCAAAGAAAAGAAGATTAGCAGATCATGAAACGGTGAATCTCACGGAGGAGTGTAGTGCACTTATCCAAAGAAAGCTTCCAACAAAGTTGAAGGACCCCGGGAGTTTCACTATCAAAGTAACAATTGGGGATAGCCACATGGGGAAGGCATTGTGCGACTTCGGAGCAAGCATTAACTTAATGCCACTCTCTTTCTACTTGAAGTTGAATATTGGAGAAATCAAACCAACCACCATTTGTTTACAAATGGTTGATAGATCCATAACTTATCCAAAGGGAGTGGTTGAAGATGTCTTGGTTAAAGTCAAAGACTTCATATTTCCCGTTGACTTTGTGGTGTTAGACATGGAGGAAGATAAGGATGTTCCCCTTATTCTTGGAAGACCATTCTTGAATACGGGGAAGGCTCTTATTGATGTAGAAAGGGGAGAGTTAACTTTGAGAATTAATGATGAAAAGGTGATGTTTTCACTTCGAGAAGCAATGAGGCATAAAGAGGAGAAGATGCAATTTGAAGAAGAGTGCAAAGTGCTCGAGATGGTGAACTCGTGCATGGAATCGGAACACATATTTGAACAAGTCTCGGGAATGCAAGATCCACTAAAGACTTGCATTTCACACTCACTCTTTAATACATCCTCTTATGATTCTTATCCTTTCGATTTTTCTCTCATGGACACTATCTTTCTAATGAATTCTTTGCAGGAAGAATACTTGAGAAAGCCCAAGTTCCTTCCACTGAGAGAAACGGGACAACCATCAAATAAAGAGGAGTCAAAGAAAAGCGAGTTGGAGTTGAAACCACTTCCACCTCACCTAAGGTATGTGTACCTTGAAGAAGGAGAACATAAACCGGTAATAGTCTCTTCCTTTTTAACGGATGAACAACTTGATAAATTGCTAAGGGTGGTTAGAAAATATAAAATCACTATAGGTTGGTCGATCTCGGATCTAAAAGGGATTAGTCCCTCGATTTGCATGCATAAAATCCTTTTAGAAGAAAATCACAAACCAAAAGTGCAACATCAAAGAAGATTAAACCCAATCATGCAAGAAGTAGTTAGAAAGGAAGTGTTAAAATTGTTGGATGTCGGTATTATATTTGCAATTTCTGATAGTGAGTGGGTTAGTCCTACTCAAGTGGTAGCGAAAAAAGGGGGTACAACTCTTGTTGAAAATGAAAAGAATGAGATAATAGCAACTAGGTTGGTAACGGGATGGAGAATGTGTATAGATTACAGAGCTTTAAATGTGTATATAAGAAAAGATCATTTTCCTATCCCTTTTATTGACCAAATGCTTGATAGGTTGGCAGGGCATGAATTTTATTATTTTTTGGATGGATTTTCGGGTTACAATCAAATAATGATTGCTCCCGAAGATCAAGAAAAAACGGATTTTACTTGTCCATATGGCATTTTTGCATATAGGTGGATGTCATTCGGGTTGTGTAATGCACCCGCCACCTTTCAAAGGTGTATGATGTCTATCTTCTATGGATTGATTGAAAATATAATGGAAGTGTTTATGGATGATTTTTCCGTATTTGGTGATTCTTTTGAAAATTGCCTTGATAATTTGTCTCAAGTGTTGCAAAGGTGTGAAGAAACTAACTTGGTGCTAAATTGGGAAAAATGCCACTTCATGGTAAGAGATGGTATCGTGTTGGGACACAGGGTGTCCGGAGGAGGCCTTGAAGTGGACCGAGCAAAGATTGTAGCCATTGAGAAGCTACCACCCCCGAAAAATGAAAAAGGAGTTAGAAGTTTCCTAGGGCATGCTGGGTTTTATAGACGTTTCATCAAGGATTTTTCTAAAATTTCAAAACCTTTATGCCGTCTCCTAGAGAAACTGTCAGATTTTAATTTTGATAATGATTGTTTGCAAGCTTTCGAGACTTTGAAGAAGGCCTTGATTTCAGCACCCGTCCTCATTTCACCGGATTGGAGTCAACCATTTGAAGTGATGTGTGATGCAAGTGAGGTTGCAGTTGGAGCCGCTTTGGGTCAAAAACAGGATAAGCTTTTCAGAGTTATCTATTATGGGAGTAAGACCCTAGACACGGCCCAAACGAACTACACCACTACAGAGAGGGAGTTACTTGCTGTGGTGTATGCATTCGACAAGTTTAGGCCCTATCTCATTGGGGCCCGAACTATAGTGCATACCGATCACTCCGCTCTAAGACATCTTTTTGCCAAGAAGGATGCGAAGCCAAGACTCATAAGGTGGATCTTATTACTTCAAGAATTTGATGTGGAGATCCAAGATAGGAAGGGGTGCGAGAATGTGGTGGCCGACCACCTTTCTCGGCTTGAACAAGTGGAAGATGATTTGGGGTCGTCACGGCCCATTAACGAGCTCTTTCCCGATGAAAGAATTTTGGCAATCAAGTCTCAACTCCCTTGGTTTGCCGACATTGTAAACATCTTGGTGGCAAAGGTGAAACCAACGGATTTGGAGCCTTATCAACGAAAGAAATTCTTCCACGACTTGAAGCACTATGTATGGGATGAACCGTATCTATTTCGAAGATGTGCTGATTTGGTGCTAAGACGATGTGTGCCAGAAGAAGAGTGGGGAGAGATCCTGAATGCATGCCATACCTCCCCAAGTGGAGGACATTTTGCTTCAAACAGAACCGCAAGGAAAGTGTTGCAAAGCGGGTTCTATTGGCCATCACTCTTCAAGGATTGTGTTGATTTTGTGAAGCAATGCGAACGGTGTCAAAGGATGGGATCCATCTCGAAAAGAGATGAAATGCCAATGAAGAACATAATTGAAGTGGAACTATTTGATGTTTGGGGAATTGATTTCATGGGTCCCTTTGTGATTTCGAATGGTTTCCAATATATATTGTTGGCTGTGGATTATGTTTCAAGATGGATCGAAGCTGTGCCGACTACTACGAACAACGCAAATGTGGTCTTGAAATTTTTAAAAAAGAATGTCTTGACACGCTATGGAGCCCCGAGAGCTCTTATTAGCGATGGAGGAAGACACTTTTGCAAAAAGTGGTTGGTCGCATTGCTTGCAAAATATGGAGTTCGTCACAACATCACAACGGCCTATCACCCTCAAGCAAATGGCTAAGCCGAGCTTGCCAACCGAGAAGTGAAGCAAATCCTGCAAAAAGTGGTTAAAACAAATGGCAAGGATTGGTCCAACCTCTTGGATGATGCATTGTGGGCGTATAGGACGGCCTACAAGACCCCGTTGGGGATGTCCCCATATCAATTGGTTTTCGGAAAATCTTGTCATCTTCCTATTGAGCTTTCACACAAAGCTTATTGGGCTACAAAAAAGCTCAATATGGATTTCATGATGTCGGGGGTGAAAGAATTTTCCGGTTGAATGAGTTGGATGAATTTAGACACGAAGCTTTCGAAAATTCATCCATTTCAAAGATGCGATCAAAGATATATCATGACAAGCTTTTGAGGAAAAAAGAACTATCACCGGGTGATGCCGTTCTTTTGTTCAACTCTCGCTTGAAGTTGTTTTCCGGAAAACTGAAAACTAAGTGGAGTGGTCCCTTCGAGATATCAAGAATCATTGACGGAGGTGCAATTGAGCTAAAAGGGAAGGATGGAAACTTGTTTGTTGTCAATGGACAAAGGGTCAAGAGATTTTATACACCGGAGATGACAGTCGACAATGATTCCAACATTCCCACTGTTTGACAGAAAGTAAGACCAAGTCGAGCTACCGACAATAAATGAAGCGCTTGTTGGGAGGCAACCCAACCTTGTACTTTTGTACATTCTCTTTTATTTTACGTTTTAAGTCTTTTCATTTTTGATTATCTATTTATTTGATTTAATATGCTGCTTTGAGTGTTTGTATAGTTTTGAAATTAAACAACATGGTACATGGAGAAAACAAGCTCAACATATCAAGACACGGAGGCTCGGGCGCGATACACAGCACGTGCAGAGGCGCGATCACTAGTCGCGCCACATAGCGCGACACAAAGTGCGGTTGATCCCGCTCGCGCCCAAGCACGCGTGGAGAACCCTCTCTGGCGTGACCGACAGCGCGAGTGGAGGCGCGACTGAGCCCGCTCGCGCTGAGAACAGAGCAGTTTTGAACGGTTTTTAATCTTCCCCTCTTTATTTTTCCACCCCATTCTCACACTCCCCACAATCAAAAACACTCGCACACACACGAAAATCTACTCCAAGCCAAACCCAAGGTAAGAAACCCTCTCCCATCTCCTACATTTTTGTTTTACCCATGATCTTGTCTAGAAATTACATGTAATTTTGGTGATTTTTGGTTAAAATTGCTAGAAATACAAATTAGGGTTCATATTGGAGGAAATTTTCATGAATTGAGAATATGTTTGGATTGGTTGTTTCTATGTCCTTGTTTGAGCTTTGATTTTGTTATATTGTGGATGAAATTGTAGAAATGGCACAATTAGGGCTAAAATTTGGAAAAGTTTACTTGAAGTGAATTGTTGCTTGGTGTTGTAGCTTCTAAATTTCTTCCATGAGCATGATAGACAATTATGTAGAAGGCTTGAGGTTAGTTTGGAGATGCTTGTACTTGCATTGTTGTGATTTGAGAACAAGGGTTAGCATTTTTGAGATTGTGAATTTCTAGCCTTGTTCTTTGCTCATTATAAATTTATGCATCATTTCTGTGAATTTTACAAATGTTGAGGGATTGATATTCGTTGGTGGTAATTGTTCATAAATTCTTGTTGATAGTGAGAGAGCTTAGTAAAGTTAGGATATTTCTTTCCATTTTTTTGCTTTGTTCCTAAATTATTTGCATACTTTACTTTATTGACTAATGTTAGTGAATTATGCAAGTAATAAGAAGGGTGACAATGTGCATGTGGTTTTGTGTACGAATGAAAATGGGAAATTTGGAAGTTCTCTAACTCCATGAGGCAAAAATGTTGTGGGATTTTGTTGTGAATTGAGGGGTAGTATATGTGAACTCCGACCCTGTTTGTATGATTTTTACAATCCAATTGTAGTGCCTACTTTGGAAATGCTTTTTTTTGCTTTTGTTTAAGATTATGCTAAGGCCTGCAAGTGTGAATAGTTTTTGTTATATTTTGCTATGGAGGGGCTCAAATTCTATTTGTTGTTTTGGTACGTTGTTTATAATTTGAACCTCACTCTTTGTCGTTTTTTTTTTATCCTTTGCAAGGTCTTGTGTTTAAAAAAAAATCATATACTAAGAAATGGCAAAACCGAGCAGAGGACAAGCATCCAGGAGATACGTGATAGAAGAATATGAGGAGGAAGAATCCAGTGTCGATCTCTCTGAAGAAGAAGAAGAAGATGAGGAACAAGAGGAAGAAGACCAAGGGGATGAGGAAGAAGAGGAGTTTGTGCAACCCGAACCATTGCCGGATTTTCCTGATAGTGGCCCAAATGACCCTGCAAGAGCGGGTGTTTTCTTCCGAACCCAAGAGGAAAGGGACTGCTGGGAGAAGTTGACGGGATCTTTCAACATACTCCCCACCAAGTATTCATGTGACTCAGCCACTCAAGCAATGGGAATCCACGAGGATGTGTGGAGAATGTTCACTAGGATTGGGTGGGCAAATGCCATGCAAGGAAGATGGCTAACCTATCCTGTGTTGGTCAAAGAGTTTCTATCCTCTCTTAAGGTCCACAAACTCCCTAGCAGAGGGCCGATTGGGTGCACTTTTCGATTGGGAAATCACGATCACGAGCTCATAGTGGCCCAACTTAACCAAATCTTTCAAACACCGACGGATGGATATTTTCACTACCACATAAATTTCAATTCCGAGGTGTTTTGGAGATTAATTTTAGACCCGGATGAGCGGATGGTCCAGTACGACTCGGGATTGGCAAAGGCTTCGCAAATCCAAAATCCTGTTTTCAGATACATCCACAGGATCCTTTCCTCCACTGTCCTTGCTCGACACGAGAATAGTGGACTTCGAAAGGATGAGCTCTACATCTTGTGGAGTATGCTCCAAGCGATATACGTGGATTTTGGGGCATTGCTTCTGGATCAATTTAAAAGACAAGTGCAGCCGAGCAAAGGCACAATCAGTATTGGAGGCATGATCACTCCTATTGCCATGGCCTTGGACGTGAATCTTGCTAACTTTCAGCCACTCCCGGGACCTCGAGCTCTCAACCTCGCCCATCTTCGGAATGTCCGCATGATTGGCCCGAATGCTGCCCCCATTGAGCTCATAATGAAGGATGGTAGGAAGTTTCCACTCCTGAACCCAGCACTCACATCCGTAACCAATTTCGAGGATCAACGAAATTGGTTGATGAACACTCCGGAGCATAATGCTTTGATGATTGCTCCGGAACCCGCGGGAGTGCATCTACAAAGAGAGAATGCGCCACCAAGAGCACCTCGTGGGCAAAGACGAAACAGAGGGGACGTGGCGGATGAACGACTTGAATCCCTTGAAGGTATGATGACAACTATGAATCAGAATTTTACTAACTTTCAAGGCAATGTCTTTACCCAGTTCACGGACATGCGGGCGGACCTTGATGCACGGCTCACGGACATGAGGGAAAATTTGGACAATCGGTTCACATATATGCAGGCGAACATTGAAGAGAGATTCCAAGGCCTGCAGAGTCATATGGATGGCCGGTTTTCCGGCATGAGGACAGAGTTCCAGGGATTGCAGAGCAATTACTCAAATCTGCATGGGGATTACTCTCACCTGAGGTCGGACGTCTCAGATATTGCCACCATGATGAGGCAATGGGGTGGCATTGGATCTTCTTCACAAAACCCGTCCCAGACCTATACGCCCCCATTCCCGCCGTTCCAGCAGTACCCATATCCGTACTCCGGGCCATTCCAGTTCCCACAGAACCCCCATCCACGCCGCCCCCCTGATGCTGATGCCTGAGCCCTGTTAGTCGATCGACGATACCACAAGCCTACCCCCCTAAACTTATTCTTAACTAGGTTTCGAACAAGTTTGGGGGTGGAGGGTGAATATGTGTGTATCGTTGATCTCTCTATCTTTTTAGAACGTTTTTTTTTAGAATTGTTAAAACTCTTGTCGCATGGATGCTTTTTATTTATTTATGTATTGTTGGGATTTGCTACTTAAAATTTGGATAATTTTTAATTTATTACATGGGTTTTGCGATATTTTATAGTTCTATATTTTTTTGTTAATACGTATGATTGGTTTAATGATAAGGTAATAGTCTTGATGATAAGCAGGTGTAGCCATGATCTCGTGTTTCAACTCCTCTATTGCTTATGGACTTAAGATTGTCATGCTCACTATTGGGAAATCTTGATTTGCCTATGATGTGGTTTTTGGTAAAAATAAATACATGCATAAGAATATGACTTGATAGGACACTTAATTGGATTGTGGAAATATTGGCATTAGCTTGTAACCATCTTGTGAGATTTGAGCCTTGATTTCGTTCTTCATGTGTGAATCATCAATAATATTGGTATCTCTAGAATTTGCCTTTTTGAACTCTCTCGATTTTACAAGTTGTGCTTAAAATATGGAGATGACCTAAGGCTTTCTTTGTCAAAAATTGTGCCTAAATTTTTTTCCTACAAATACAACCCTTGCTAGCCCCTTTGTGCTTGTTATTGATTTTATTTGAAACCAAGGGGTAGAAGAAATTTGGGAATCAAGTAAGCTTGAAAATAAAATTAATGGGAATTAATGGTGGATTGAACACAAATCTTGTTTTGTTGAATAGCCTTTTTGATCAAACACATATGTAAGCCTTGCAAAGTGAAATAAAAATAAATTGTAATTTGTTGAAGAACACCAATGAAAATCAAAATAATAAGAGGAGCATTAATGTTTGTTGGCTATAGACTTTTGATCAAATTAAATTTCCCAAAGCAATGTGCGGGGTAGAAGAAAACTCAAAATAGATTTGCTTATCTTGAAATACAAAACAGGTTACGGGGATTGATTTTGAAGTCATTTTTAGCCTATATTTTTCCTACCTCGTCCAAAGAGCCTAACGTTTCAACCCTTAAGACCAATGTGATCCTTATTTTGAGCATACTTGTAGGAAGAGATGAGTTATTTTGCAAGCTTATGGTGGTATACTAGCATTATTTGATGTCGAGTGTATACACGTCCCTTTTCTCCTTGAGAGGTTGAGTTGAGTGTTGATATTACTAAAGCAAGAAAAGCCGTATTTTTACATGTTCATTTCTTGTGTATCAGAACTTCATATACTTGTTTATGATAATATGCTTTTTGTTCTTTCTTCTGAGGCATTCTTGATCTTGATTTATCATGTTCTCTTTTTCTTTGAAAACTTGTTTGAGGACAAACAAGAGCTTAAGTTTGGGGGAGTTGATAATCGGTATTTTTGTGCTTCTTTGACTGCAACTTGGGACTATTTCAATACCATTTTATAAACCAATTGTATACTTTTGATGTCCAAACCCATATTTTAATCCAAGTGCAAATTCTAGGTGTTATTGAAGAATCATCGAGTTCAAGGAATCAGGCGCGAGCCACAGCGCGGGTCGAGGCGCGACCTCTCCGCCCGCTCCCAAACGTGACTTTACAAGCGTCTCTGGCGCGAGCTACAG
This sequence comes from Perilla frutescens, assembly GCA_026008535.1. Taxonomy (NCBI): domain Eukaryota; kingdom Viridiplantae; phylum Streptophyta; class Magnoliopsida; order Lamiales; family Lamiaceae; genus Perilla; species Perilla frutescens. Next base: position 41,371,757 of record BRKX01000010.1, on the reverse strand, counting down.
CACGAGTCGAGGCGCGACTGGGTCGGATCGCGCCCAGACAGGCTTTCCACGTGTCTCTGGCGCGAGCCACAGCGCGATCAGTGGCGCGACCGAGCTCCCGCGCCCAGGCACTCCCTCGCGCCCTTCTCTGGCGCGAGCCACAGTGCGATAACTGGCGCGACCGAGCTCACGCGCCAAGGCACTCCCTCACGCCCTTCTCTGGCGCGATCTACAGCGCGACCTGGGCGCGACCGAGCCCGTGTCGCGCCCAGACACCCTGTTTTGCGTGCCTTATCTGTTCATTTCCCTCTAATTTGTAAGGGGGGGAGGCGTTTTTTGAAAGGGACACACAAGTTTTTAGAAGGATTTTTTGATAAAACTCTAAAATTCCTCCCAATCCCTATACCCCTTCTCCCCTAGAAAGTCAAGGATAGAACTATAGAATTGAGAGGAGGAAGAGGGCTTGGGCTTGTAAAGAGGAGTTCTTGAAGTTTGAAGAATTGATGTGGAAGGATCTTGTGCAATCTTTGTACATTCTATTGGTTTAATCTAATCTCTATTTATGATTTATGTTCAAGTAATTTATTTTGCTTTTAAGATTATGAGTAGCTAATTTAATTTGGGTTGGGGTGAAGGATCTTTGAAATGAGGATGTTTATTATGAATGTGGTATGAATATATATTTCTTTGATTAAATCTTGTGGATCATAGTTGTGATTGTAAATGTTTATGGGTGGCCTCCATTTATGTTTATCTTTATGCTCAATGGGTGATTAGTTTTGCTCATTTGGTGTTTGTTGGTGATCTATGAGACCTTGTGATTATACTTTGAAAGATGTATGAGCATTTAGGTTTGTAATTTGTGGAGGGACTCTTTGTATGTTTGAGTGAAATGCTTGTTAGAGATAGCAAGTTTAACATCATTTTTGCATTTTAGGTGTTTGAGAAAATGCCTAAATGAACAAACCCTTGTCATAAATAAAGTATTTATTTATATATGATCTTCATGTTTGTGTAAACCCTTAAATCAAGGATCCAACACCCTAAACCTCTTTGTTAACCCGTAAATTTCCTCTCTTTAGTGTTGGAAGTTATTATAAATTTTTAATCTTTTTGAAGAATTGATGAATGAAGTGAACAACAATTCCTTTGACTTAATTGGTTTAAATAGTGATTGAGATTTAATTAGGCATTATTTGTGCATCTTAGAATATATCTCCTATTCCTTGTGGTTCGACTCGTATCATTGCTTGCTACATCCGTGTATACTTGCACATGACACGACTTATTATTTGAGGTATAAAATATCGCATCACTTCCCTCTCCACTTTCGCCGCCACTGCCCACAACGAGAAGACAGAATCGGTGTCTAGAAAGAGTTGAGTTCAATTTTATTTTTTTCCAAGATTTTTCAGATTCAATTTTGAGGGCTTTAACATCGCATAAATTGAGAGATTTTGAAATGAGAAGAAACTGCAAGAAAGGAGGGCGATGACAGTCGGTGAGATGGGGAGCGGTGGACTCACCGGAGAAGAAGGTGAAGTGGGCGGATTTTTAAATTTTGTCAATCTAATTTTACCTTCCTCCCCAATTAGAATGTACATGGATGGATTAGGTTAAACAATTGTCGTCGAGTTGAGTTGAGTTAGGTCTAGTTGGTGATCGTCGTCGACGGCGCTAGAAAAGAGAGCGGAGCAGAAGACAGCCGTTGGAGAAGGAGAGTCGCAGAAAAGTTTTCTTCTCCATTGAATTTCTTTTTTTTTCTTTTCTTATTTGTTTCTTTATTATTATTATTATTATTATTATTAATTTTTTTTAGTTAGGGTAAATAAGTAATATTTTGTAGTGCATAAAGTAAAATATGAAGTGTGGAAAATGATTGAAGTGTAAAGAGTAATTTTTGTAGTGCAAATAGTAACACTCTATATATAATTGGGGCTTGTTTGCTAGGTAGTATAAGGTTGTATTAGATACCTATAATACCCTAATATCATGTTTGCTAGCAATAATAAAGCCCATGATTATGCAAGGGCCTGGTATGTGTTAACCAATTATATAGTATAACATATCACACCCTGTAGGTGGGATATATAATACCATACATAATTATTATAAATTATAGATTAAAATAACCTTGCAGATATTAATTAAAAATATTATTATAGAATATTTACACAATATATGGTAACTAATTAAATGATACTTTAGGAATTGAAATTTTATATAGAATCTAATACATCTAAGCAAACTATATATTATTAATACATATATTTTAATACACCAAAACAAACATGATATTGATATTTTATACGGTATAACACATACCATGTCAAACATATTCAATCTTATACCATACTGTCTAGCAAACGAGCCATTAGCATATCTCCAGTGTGATCTTTTTATCATTGTATTAAAATATCATGATTAAAACTATTCCTCTAATTATCAAAAGAATAAATAAATATCATCCAATCAAATTAATAATTGAAGCATAATATAGACAAAATGGTTTTGCAGTAGTTAGTCAAAACTGCACCAACAATTAAAATCTAATTGCCTAACACATAAAAACTACAAAAAAAATCCAACAAATAGAATTAAATAATAAACCAAAAAAAATTAAATTCTGAGCATAAATGTTTGCAAAGATTTTCAATCCAATCCGATATAGAAAGTGTACACTGAGCATCTTGTAGCCACAGCCCTTAACCCAAACTTCCGTAAGTAATGTTGTTTCAAAATATAAAAATAAGAATACAAATGAAAAGCGCATTAGAAAAATACATATATCCTAAATTTCACAATGCTAGCTGCTTTTCCGTACCATTTCTCTTCCATTCCATTTTTATCGCAACACAAATAATTTTTTTTTTTTAAAAAAAAAAAGAGTAGGCATGCTCACAGCTCATTCTTGTGGGACGGTCGCACGTCCCACCTTTATTTTATTTTTATTTTTTTTATGATTTTTTAGTTTTTTCATTGAAAATATAGGGTAAATTACATTTTAATACCTACATATTAGATAATTTTTCAAAAATGACCAACTTTTTCAAAATTAACAAAATAGTACTCTCATTTTTTCAATTTTTTTGCAAATATAACATTTAACCAATTTTATGGCCACAAAATAACACGTAATTAATTTATTTTAATATTATTATTTTCTCAATCACGAGGAAAAAATTCATCCAATCAAGAAATATTAAATTAGAATCAATTGAATACGATTTTCGGGCCGTAAAACTGATTAAATGTTAGATTTGCAAAAAAATTAAAATTGTGGGTGCTATTTTGTTAATTTTGAAAAAATGAGTCATTTTTAAAAAAGTGTCCAAAATGTAGGTATCAAAGTGTAATTATCCCGAAAATATATACCTAAAATGAAATTATTAAACCTTAAAATTGAATCGTTGGCAACTCGCATGGTGCACTCTGTTAGCCCTAATGCATAGGCTCATGTACTGCACTCATTAATTATTTTTTAAAATAAATATATGCCATAAAATAAAATTATTAAACTCTAAAACTGAATCGCCGGTGGCTCTAGCGGTGCACTTGCCCAACACTAATGTGCAGGCTCATGCACCACGCTCGTTAATTAATTTTTTCATCTGAAGACTCGCGCAATGTGCACGTCGGATGCTCAACTATGAGTTCATGTACTGCGTTCGACAATTAATTTTTTTTAATTAAATATAAATCATAATTGAATAAACCATATAATTTGGATGAAGTAAAGGGTTTTGAAATTAACAAAAATGAAAACATGAAAAATAATGATATATATATATATATATATATGGATCAAATGAGACCATTTTCCTGATGTGAGAACTAATATCTCATCTTACACCATCCAATTTAATGATCTAATAGTTGGGATTCAATGTAGAGATGGTGGCAATTTCATAAATAATAGGGCAAAAAATAAAGGAATGAGGGCTATTTTCGTTCAAACCCATTAAAAATGATGATGTCAGCAATTAAAAAAAAATCTTAAACACTTTAAACAGCTATAACTTGCTCCTTTTTAATCCAATACACGCAAAAAATATATCAAATTAAAGCCCTCTTCGTGCTCTTTCATTTAAGATGTTGAAATGCTACGTTTAGATGAAAAAATATGAACGAAAAATAAAAAAGATAATTTTTTACGCGTGCCCAGATTGTAAATGCTTTCATTAGCATTTAATAATTATTCGTCAGCATTATGATAACATATGATAATGTATGCTAACGAAACATTTATCGTATGCTAACATAATGTATTCACTGTGCTAACAAAGAATTATCATAATGCTAGCGTATGATAAATTTATTAGGGTTTATTCAATCTCAATTATGGTTTATTTCATCTCAATTATGATGGTTTATCCCATCTAATTATGATTTTTTTAATTTAATTTTTTGTTTATAGTTCTTAATTAATTATTATGATTTATCTCATCTAATTATGATTTATAACGTATGTTGACAGAGTATTGTCATATGCTAACATAGTGTATTCACAGTGTTGATGAAGCAAAACCATAATGCTAACGTAGTACAAATATATTATTATTATGATTTATTCCAACTCATTTAGGGCTTACCATATCCAGTCAATGTTTATTTCATCTAATTATATTTATTTCATCCAACTATGATTTTTTTCCATTTAATTAGAGTTTATTAAATTAAATTAGGTTTATAATTAATTTTTAGAATATATTTTTCGCTAACAATATTTGAAAACTTTAATTAGCATAACTATAATGCTTCGTTAGCATGATGATAATACTTCGTTAGCATGACGATCTGTTATCAAATCCTCTGCGATTTTTACAAGAATTACCAAATTACATTAATACCCCCGTGCGAAAAACTTTTCAAATATTACAGAATTGCCACCGCCTTTTTCATCAAATCTGAGTCTTTGATTTTTGAGGATTGTGCGGTGTGAGATGTGGTCCTAGTTCTCACACTAAGATTGATTTTCACCTAACCCCTCCCCATATATAGGTAGGTTTGGGTCGATTTGTAACCGTTGGAGAGTCTGATAGAATTCCTTATCTTAAAAAAAGTTAGAACTTCTCAAAATCTGCACATCATTTTTTAAAAACCCCTAATCTATGTATTCAAACATTATATCTGTAATTTTCTTCGAACATTTTCTTATTTGTTAGAACTTTAATTCCGTTTTTCAACTCATAAATGATCCTCCTTTCACCCCACCATTGTGTATGTATTATGAATTATGAGATAAGAAATTACATATATCACTACAAAATAATTGAGATCTAATAAGATCTAAAAACCCTCATTACAGACTTTTAGTGACGGAAAATTTCTCATCATCGTCTTTCATTATTACATATCTAGTTAAAAATAAATAATGAGGGTATAATATTTCCCTCATTAATAGTGCAATATTTTTAATGATAGTATTGTACTCTTATTAAAAATGAATTAGAACAACAAATTATGTTATTATATTATCATTTATCTCTCATTAATTATTATTTTAATAACCTATATAAATATCTCATTATAACATGTGTTAGAATTTGTTGCCTGAAACAATATGAATTTCGGATGTAAATAGCAAAGTTAAAAGAAATGTTGAAGCTAGTGTTACCACATTGCCTTCAACATGCAGCGGAAACATAAACAGAACTTTGCACAAGATAAATTTTAAATCACACTCCTTACGGTGTGTGATTGCCTCAAGGCGAAATTCACTATCACAAGTGATAAATAAAAACAATGCTGATGTTGTCTCGATTCACTCCCTTGACAACATTGCAATAAACATACAGAGGACTATCCTAGCTTCACTCACTCGAATAATTCAAGGTGACTATCTGACCTACACACACAACTTGAATGAATGTCTTCAATTGATTGGGACGCTAGGCTGATGTCTGGGAGAATGTCTTGGATCTTTGAGATGACACTAGATGCAAGTTTCAGAGCTTCTCACAAACCACGGTGATAACCTGCTTGCATAAATGATTTTAAGGTCTAAGGAGACCTTAAATACTTCTTCTATCTTGTCTTGGCAGTTGTCTCACGATCCTAGATGACTTGGACTTCAATCAACCGCCTTCCACTATCCATTGTTGAAGTGGACTTGAGATAGTTGTCTTCTGCATTGCGTGGCACACATTTCTCAACATCGTGCATTAGTAGCGGTTACTCCAATGACCCACGATCTCCTGCAACAGTTAGTGTCCAAGAAGAAGTGGGAACATCACATCCCCTACAAATCTGGAACAGATTTTGAACAAGTCAAAATCAAACATTATCTACGTTTTAATTTAAAATAAAATATCTAATAAATCCCTAGATACGTGAAAAATCATATGTGACAAAAATCACAATTTATTCAGATTAATTTAAAATAAATTAATCCAAAATACTAGGAAATGATAAGATTAATATTCCGAGTGTTATACTCGATGTGACGAGAATGGCGGAACATCATTAAATACGACATTGATTGCAATATTATCAAATAAAGTGATAACATCATCGGGAACACGTCATACTCAACAACATCATATTCATTGTACTCCACACATATATAGATATGCAATAGTTTATTTCGCCTATATAACTTCTTAATATATTTTTCTTCAATATCACATTTGTACAACACCATTAAAAGTACAATTGATTGCCGTCATTAAACAAAAAGGAAACAATTATATAGCCCTTGTTAGTGCCATTCTTAACCATGCACTTATTTGTTTTGACAATTTATGTCCTACAAAGTGTTCGATGATTTGTTCCTAATGTGGTGTGCTGATTCCGCTGAGTAAATAAAGAGACGATTGTTCCCTTTGATGTTCCAGGATCTGTCCCCGAACAATTTTTATATGGAAATTATATAGCCCATGTTGTGCTAATTTGAAGTTTAAACCCTCACCAATAAGAAAAGTATCTCCTCCAAAATGGAAAGAATCACAAACCCTAGATCAACTTACAGTATGATGCGGCTAATCAATATGCGGAAGCTAAGGAAAGAACACACGTCAACTATAAGAATGATTCAACCCAAAATACCAACTGAAATTAAAGGAATACTATGCTAAACAATCAAACCTAAATCAACAAATAAATCGAATTAATCAAACAACCCAAAAAAAACCCAAAACTAGCGATTTTACCCTAAAAAGACTCGAACAGAAACCTAGGCAAATCAACTCCAATTAAGCTCAAATTTTAACACAAGGTACAATCTGAAGTCATAAAAACATATTCAAAATTCAGCAAAAACGCACGAGTATTTTTCGATTTGGCTCGGTGGTCAATTTTCTGACTCCTAGGGCTTAATTAGGGCTTAAACGGATAATATAAATTATTTCTGGACTTGGACGACTTTATGGACGAAATTGGTGATGCTAGGATGGTTAGGGATGAGTATGGAGGTGTGGTGGTGGCTGGAACGAAGGTGGAACAATCTGCTATTTTCCAATCAACAAACTCTACAGAAGAAACGATTTGCTGTGTGAGACAAGAGAATAGCGTAAAAGCTATTTTCATTCATTCAAGTCTGAGGAACATAGAGAACGAAAATCCCTAAATAATTAACCTAGGGAACGACATTCCCATGTGTCTTGGGCTTAAAATTCGAACTAGGCTAATTTAAAAACTATTGGGTCCAATATCACTTAGTCTGCTAATTAAATAAAATCCACAACTGAATTAATAATCCAAAATTAAATAAAATAACTAATTAAAAACATATGGAAAACATCCAACATGCATGGCCACGACCTCTCAGTTGCAACTTCGGGTTCAATTTCTCAATGCTAATCCCGATCTCATCACAATAGATGAAGATTGAATATCAAATCAACTAGGAGCGTTGCATTATATGAAAGGCCAATTTTCTTCATAATTTGTGTGTGAGATATTATTTATTCACTAAGTTTATTGTTTGTGAGTCGTTGGGTTTGTAAGTATTGTAATAGCTAGAAGTTGTTTCTTAACCTGTTCAATGTGATAGTCTAGCATTTAATATTTTCAAGAGATAAAAATTTGAGAGTAGTTTGATTTATTCTGTTCGTTATCTCAAGAGATATTGCAAGTAAAGTCGTGGATACCTAGTAAAGGCTCGTATTCATGGTTATAATTAAGGTGATCTCACAACTTTCGATCATCAAAGAATTCTTGTAAGAAAGAGCGGCATAAGGAGGGATTCCTATATGTATAAATATCTAGAATAGTTTTCACGAAAAAATAGTAAACGAATCTTCAATTTGGCCAAAGCCCCTCCAGATGTAGATTGTCTAACTGAACTAGGTTATTGTAACGCCCCGATCCCGGGAGAATTAATGACAAGGAACCGGTGTGCTACTGAAGGAAGGGGGAAGGGATTGTTGCATAAAGATAATTAAATGAAATAGCTTTGGAACAAGAATATGTTATATTTTCCAGAAATTTGGGCAGCATAACCTCTGTAACTGTAATAGAACCACGCACTAAGGCGTTTAGAAAGAACCTGAATAAAATACCAATCATCAAAGGGAACTTATCCCGCCAACAATTATAAAGGAACATTATAGCAAAATGCTGAAATCACAACATGCTTCAAACAATTGAAGACAAGTTGTATCAGAGTGAACGGAACAAACGCGGAGCACAATTCAAGTAAAATTGTTTGCAAACACTTAATTGATATAAAGTATCTAAGATTTCTGAACAACACAAAAAGAGCAAGCATATAACAACAAGTAAGCCCTCGCCCCATCTCCGTCATCTTCCGGCCTGCCTCTCAACCTGAAAATATTTAGAAAAGATTTGGGCTGAGTACTAGCGTACCCAGTGGGCAGATTTTGATAAACAGTTCACAAACATTTTATAAATATGAATATCGTATCCACACAAGTATAACAATGGAAAGGTTTCAAATCTAAAAAAAACATTCCATGTATACAAAGCTTCTTTTCACCTTACTTGCACGATCTATCTCAACTGTCCCTTCCTACAGTGTCTTAACTTATATACACGTCCTCCAACCCAGCTGTCTAATAAAGGATAGTGTATACGGTCTCAAAGCTTAAAGGATCTGAACTCGAGCCTAGTTAAGCACTCAATGTTTTCGTAGGATACTGGAGAACGCGAGCAGTGAGACAAATCATTTTGATACAGATATTCATGCTTCATAGTTGATAAACAGTTGAGCTTATTAGCTGAACATAATTTGAGAAAAATATAACCCACCTGGATGACGAGCACATGGCGGCACAATAACTTTGAAAATAGTTTCATTAATCCTAATAGGCTCTGCAGGTCCTAATTGGATGGTACCTAGTATCAAAATAATTTCAAATAAAACATTTAGGCCAATTATAATTCTAATATAATAACAGATTTATGTTCCTAAATAATTAATTTATGAACTATGGGTTAAATAAAGGACATTAGCTATAATTTTATGGGCTAAAATGATATTTAAATAATTTGGGCTAATTTTAGTTTTAATAAATCTGAAAATTAAAAATTATGGCCCAATGTAATCAATTATGAATTCTAGAATGATGTTTAAATAATTTACGAAAAGTTTATAGGTTCCAGATATTTTTTTTTAAACAATTATGAGAAATAATTAACTTTTTTATATATTCTGGGGGCTTTTTCCTAATTTCTGTAAATTGCTAAAGATGGGCCATTATGCAAATGACTAAATTGCAAATAAACCCTCCCTTTCTTTCTCTAAAATCACGCCTACAGCTAATTAGAAAACAAAGTCTTTAATTCAACTTCATCCCTACCATTTCATCTCTCTCTCTCTCTCTCTCTCTCTCTCTCGATTGAAATGGAGAGTACACAGAAAACCCCAAAATTAAATTGCTTGTCTAAATCCCTAAATTCAAATTTCTCCTCATCTTCTTTGCAAAATCACGACAAGAACAGTTTCACAAATCAAAACCCCCAAATCTAAAAATCAAAATCCCTAACTCTTCTTTCTCCTTCACAACTCCGGCGAGTCCCCTCCCCGATGACCCGACTGAGCTCACGACCACTAAGAAGAGACTACAGACTCGACGCAGCTGAATACCAATCGATGACTCTAGCCCTGAAGCCATCTAAACCCGACGCTAGATTCGACTCCTCTACCTCGACAGAAACAGCCTAGTCTCCACGCCGACGGCTGACCAACCTAGCTCAGACCCCGACCACGGCTCATACCTGCCAACACCAGACTCCAAGCAGCCCAGGCTCAAAGACACAACTCTCTCTCTGTTTCTTTTTTTTTTAATTTCTAGCTATTTTCTAAAATCTGTTAGTTTAATTTCTAAATGTTCTTGAAACAAAGAATGGTGTGTAGGAGATGAAATTGATCTTAGGAAAAGTCAAATTGATGGTGGTTAATTGGTGAATCATGGAACCGTGCGTGTGTGTGTGACAAAGCTGAAATGGTTCTGATTTTGGTGTTGAATTGATGCATAAGAAGTGTGAGTTGAAGAATTACAGTGGTATAGATTCATGGTTTTGTTTTGGTTAACTGAAGTTGGGGTAATCTACTGAAGTTAATTGGGCGTATAATACATAAAGCAAATACAGATAATTAAATTCAAACTAAGCTTACCTAGACGAGTGAGTTTGCTGTGAGAATTGATTTCCAGATGAAGAGTTTGGGAGTTCTTACGTTAATTAGGGAAAGAAATGAGCTTTTGATGGTATTTGTTTGATTAACAAGGGCTTAAAAGTTGGACAAGTGTCTTTAGAATTTGATGAATTGGCATATATGCCTACGTGTATGATGGAGAATCGGAGGAACATTAATGAATATGTTGATCATTTTTGTTGTTGTTTGTTTTTTTTTCCTCCTAAAATTCAAATATTTCTAACACTAAGGGCAAAATTTTAGATTTCATCATGTCCAACTAATTCTATCGAGTGAAATCAAATAAATTAAAATTCGATATTACAAATTCACCTACGACCATTCTCCGAATACACTTGTATAAATCTAATTAGTTTGCAAACAAATTATAATATTACTATTTATAATAATAAAATATTTATTTCAAATAAATTATGATTTATTTGGGTAGGATTCAAATATAGGATTATCATTAGGTCCTCATATGATTATCTTCGAACAGGTATCTAGGTTCTGAATAAAAATTTATAAGAAGGTCTCGGGAATCTCTAACCCTCTTAACAGCACACTTTATCTTTAAAAAAAATTACAAGGGTCCATTTTCTTTCCTAGCTTACCCTTAAGATAATCATAAACTATTATTTTAAATACTACAAAGTTTGGGGTATTACATTCTACCCCCCTTAAATTAAATTTCGTCCCGAAATTTGCGTACCTCTATAGGGTAAATCAGGATACAACTCCTTGATCAGAAATATATAGAGATAGGTGTAGCGACAACAGTTCTATCTATCGCGATTCTTCAAAGGCATTCTAAATTCTCCCAACATTCTCCTTAAATACATATACACACAAACTGCATTTCCTAGAATACATATAACTGAAGCCATCTAAAAGAATATACTTATTCATTCTAAGTTCTTTCTATGTTCAAGTGTACAAGACACTACATTATCGTTCCCATCTTTCTGAATCAATCTGTTCTTTATAATCATTCATCAGATTCTCGGATGAACCAGAATCCAGATGTCCCAGACATTCCATTTAATTCATAGGTGAATCACGGCCTTACCGTGAACCCTCTTTTATGTAGGATTCAATCCAAACATGGCATAACACATTCTTTTGAAATTTCAGTTCAGAACAAATTGACACATTTCAGTGGAACCAATCCATGTGGCCTCATAATCTTGAACGTGGAAAAACACTTAATCAATCTATATTCCACAAGAATCTTAACAATCATCAACTTAAAATCCAAGCTATATGCATAAGCCACAGCTAGCTATGTTCATCTACATTCTCAATCAAATCATTCTATGTTCACATTCCATCTGCATAAGCATTCTGGGTTTCCTAACACTTTAACATCATCACATTTCCAATCACTTCCACATTATCACATTTCTAATCATAGGGTATTGATTATTATCATCACACTTTCTTTGAGAACATATCATGGACATATAGTCCCATTTAAAACATCACTTTTCATTTCAAACATAATAGACATATAGTCACATTCAAAATAATCATTCAATACCATCTAGGCATAAAGTCCCACAATTTTACCATCATGGACAAGAGTCCCTTCCATTCATAACCATCATCATATGGCACATAGTCCCAAAATAATACCATTATCCCTTCGAAACCTTCATTGGTGCGACTTTTCATAAATACCATCAAAGTGGAGAATGGACCTTATCCACATTTCCTTTTTGAAATCAGTAAATATCATTGAATCTCGAAAACATTTTAACTCACATACCTTTCATTTTGAAGCAGATGAGTGCGGTGCAGACGACGTGCTAGGGCTATCAGACAATCAATTAAGAGACTACACTGAGAACTTGAATTAATCAACAATATGACAGGCCTGTAGAGTTGTAGCCTGTTCTGATACCACTCTGTAACGCCCCGATCCCGGGAGAATTAATGACAAGGGACCGGTGCGCTACTAAGGGAAGAGGGAAGGGGTTGTTGCATAAAGAAAATTAAATGAAATAGCTTTAGAACAAGAATATGTTATATTTCCCAGAAATTTGGGCAGCATAACCTCTGTAACTGTAATAAAACCACGCACTAAGGCGTTTAGAAAGAACCTGAATAAAATACTAATCATCAAAGGGAACTTATCCCATCAACAATTATAAAGGAACATTATAGCAAAATGCTGAAATCATAACATGCTTCAAACAATTGAAGACAAGTTGTATCAGAGTGAACGGAACAAACGCGGAGCACAATTCAAGTAAAATTGTTTGCAAACACTTAATTGATATAAAGTATCTAAGATTTCTGAACAACACAAAAAGAGCAAGCATATAACAACAAGTAAGCCCTCGCCCCAGCTCCGTCATTTTCCGGCCTGCCTCTCAACCTGAAAATATTTAGAAAAGATTTGGGCTGAGTACTAGCGTACCCAGTGGGCAGATTTTGATAAACAGTTCACAAACATTTTATAAATATGAATATCGTATCCACACAAGTATAACAATGGAAAGGTTTCAAATCTAAAAAAAACATTCCATGTATACAAAGCTTCTTTTCACCTTACTTGCACGATCTATCTCAACTGTCCCTTCCTACAGTGTCTTAACTTATATACACGTCCTCCAACCCAGTTGTCTAATAAAGGATAGTGTATACGGTCTCAAAGCTTAAAGGATCCGAACTCGAGCCTAGTTAAGCACTCAATGTTTTCGTAGGATACTGGAGAACGCGAGCAGTGAGACAAATCATTTTGATACAGATATTCATACTTCACAGTTGATAAACAGTTGAGCTTATTAGCTGAACATAATTTGAGAAAAATATAACCCACCTGGATGACGAGCACATGGCGACACAATAACTTTGAAAATAGTTTCATTAATCCTAATAGGCTCTGCAGGTCCTAATTGAATGGTACCTAGTATCAAAATAATTTCAAATAAAACATTTAGGCCAATTATAATTCTAATATAATAAAAGATTTATGTTCCTAAATAATTAATTTATGAACTATGGGTTAAATAAAGGACATTAGCTATAATTTTATGGGCTAAAATGATATTTAAATAATTTGGGCTAATTTTAGTTTTAATAAATCTGAAAATTAAAAATTATGGCCCAATGTAATCAATTATGAATTCTAGAATGATGTTTAAATAATTTACGAAAAGTTTATAGGTTCCAGATATTTTTTTTTAAACAATTATGAGAAATAATTAACTTTTTTATATATTCTGGGGGCTTTTTCCTAATTTCTGTAAATTGCTAAAGATGGGCCATTATGCAAATTACTAAATTGCAAATAAACCCTCCCTTTCTTTCTCTAAAATCACGCCTACAGCTAATTAGAAAACAAAGTCTTTAATTCAACTTCATCCCTACCATTTCATCTCTCTCTCTCTCTCTCTCTCTCTCTCTCTCGATTGAAATGGAGAGTACACAGAAAACCCCAAAATTAAATTGCTTGTCTAAATCCCTAAATTCAAATTTCTCCTCATCTTCTTTGCAAAATCACGACAAGAACAGTTTCACAAATCAAAACCCCCAAATCTAAAAATCAAAATCCCTAACTCTTTTTTCTCCTTCACAACTCCGGCGAGTCCCCTCCCCGACGACCCGACTGAGCTCACGACCACTAAGAAGAGACTACAGACTCGACGCAGCTGAATACTAATCGATGACTCCAGCCCTGAAGCCATCTAAACCCGACGCTAGATTCAACTCCTCTACCTCGACAGAAACAGCCTAGTCTCCACGCCGACGGCCGACCAACCTAGCTCAGACCCCGACCACGGCTCATACCTGCCAACACCAGACTCGACGCAGCCCATGCTCAAAGACACGACTCTCTCTCTGTTTCTTTTTTTTTTAATTTCTAGCTATTTTATGAAATCTGTTAGTTTAATTTCTAAATGTTCTTGAAACAAAGAATGGTGTGTAGGAGATGAAATTGATCTTAGGAAAAGTCAAATTGATGGTGGTTAATTGGTGAATCATGGAACTGTGCGTGTGTGTGTGACAAAGCTGAAATGGTTCTGATTTTGGTGTTGAATTGATGCATAAGAAGTGTGAGTTGAAGAATTACAGTGGTATAGATTCATGGTTTTGTTTTGATTAACTGAAGTTGGGGTAATCTGCTGAAGTTAATTGGGCGTATAATATATAAAGCAAATACATATAATTAAATTCAAACTGAGCTTACCTAGACGAGTGAGTTTGCTGTGAGAATTGATTTCCAGATGAAGAGTTTGGGAGTTCTTACGTTAATTAGGGAAAGAAATGAGCTTTTGATGGTATTTGTTTGATTAACAAGGGCTTAAAAGCTGGACAAGTGTCTTTAGAATTTGATGAATTGGCATATATGCCTACGTGTATGATGGAGAATCGGAGGAACATTAATGAATATGTTGATCATTTTTGTTGCTGTTTGTTTTTTTTCCTCCTAAAATTCAAATATTTCTAACACTAAGGGCAAAATTTTAGATTTCATCACGTCCAACTAATTCTATCGAGTGAAATCAAATAAATTAAAATTCGATATTACAAATTCACCTACGACCATTCTCCGAATACACTTGTATGAATCTAATTAGTTTGCAAACAAATTATAATATTACTATTTATAATAATAAAATATTTATTTCAAATAAATTATGATTTATTTGGGTAGGATTCAAATATAGGATTATCATTAGATCCTCATATGATTATCTTCGAACAGGTATCTAGGTTCTGAATAAAAATTTATAAGAAGGTCTCGGGTATCTCTAACCCTCTTAACGGCACACTTTATCTTTAAAAAAAATTACAAGGGTCCATTTTCTTTCCTAGCTTACCCTTAAGATAATCATAAACTATTATTTTAAATACTAAAAAGTTTGGGTTATTACAGTTATCAATCCAGTCGTCAAGTTATTTACTATTTTTATCTGTTCTTATTTCTATCGAGAACATTTTTAACATTTTCTGTCAAACACACGTGCACTAGATTATATAATTTCCGCCCCTGATTAGAATAGATAGATAGGATAGAAGACGTCCAGATCTCCATAAATAAAAAATAACTACTTAGAGAAATCATAATTGATGGCCACGGTAGAACATTACTTTTTAAGATTTTGAGAAGTTGATTATTTGACATATATTTGTATTGTTTTTCTTCATTTTCTTGAGTTTAAATAAATAATAATTTGATCTTTATTATATTAATGTTTTACTAGGTGAATTATGAACATTTATGAAAAAAATGCAAAATACGAGTACTATTTGGTCAATTTTGGATAAAGTAGTTTTGGAGATCGAATCTTATGGTCTTTCAAGACTTATTCAAAACTTAAATATTTTTTTCTTTATTTATGGATTTTGATGGAAGATCATTAATGAAAAGGAGTCAGGTAGAATAAATGTAAAAATTAACCATGTTGGAGGAGATTAAAGATATTCACCCTAGTGTATTTAGTTATTTTTAATTAGTATGCATGGTTTAGTTGTATCTTGTAATTTTGTGCTCGTAGAACTTCTTGTTTGTGTTTCTCTATCGAGAATTACTTATTAGGTTTGGAAATCAATTCATACTGCCTATCGGGTACTAAATACAATGTGTGTGTCTATCAAATATCCTTCCTTCGTAACGTTAAACATATTATATTAAAAACTAATCACAAATCTAAAAATGAAAAAGATATTATTTTGTCTTGTAAATTAGCATCTTATTAAATGGTGAAACATTTAATAATCCGTTCGAATACCTCAAGTGGAAAATGTTAATGAAAAATTGATCAAATGTTAATGCAAGAATTGATGACGAAGTTCGCAATCCAGTGGTGTGTCTCCGTACTCTTCACCATATCATGCTCTCAGTAGTAAAAACCTAGACATATAGAATAACAAATGGCAAATCCCCTAAAATCGCATAAAATAGACATAATCATCAATATAGTGAAGTTATCTTCCCATCGGAAGAACCAATGTGCAAAGATAGCCTATTGATGTCCGATTACGGGTTGGTGCCGTTCTTCGTATGTATACCTCTCCAAGTGGCGATTCTGCATTACAGACAATCCAAAATTAAATTCCACATCTGGTACTTGTTGACCACTCTTCTGCCAGTATTTTGCGTGACATGTCAGTCATATTTTATGAGGCACATCAACAAAATGATACAAGCAAGACATCTCAGAAATATTGTTGGTTACAGTTTCCCATTCACAAATGACAATACAACAATAGCTCGTCAAAATATTCTTATATACAGTAAACTTTATATAAGAATAACCTTCATATATAATATTATTGTATAGAGGTTTTACTGTATGATGATTTTGAGTCTTATCAGCAAGCTTTGATCTATAATATGCTATATTTGAATTTTGATCTATTTTCATTAACATTTTCCACTTAAAGATACTCAAACATATTATTAAATGTTTCACCATTTAATAAGGTTTTGGTTAACAAGACAAAATAAGTTATTATTCATTTTTAGATTTGTAATTAAAGTTGTAATATAATATGTTTAACGCTCGGTAGAAAGGGCATTCGATAGGACACACACATTGTATTTAGTACCTTATATGTGGTATGAAGTAATTTTGAAACTCAATAAATCGTTCTCAGTATAGAAACACGTACAAGAAGCGTTACAAGCACAAAATAACAAGATACAACATGAATCATACATAAATAATTAAAAATGACTAAATATACTAGTGTAAATATCTCTAATATCCTCCAACATGATTTATTTCTATCTTTTTTATGATCGACTCATTTTGATTAATGATCTTCGCTCAAAGTCCACAAATAAGGAAAAATATTGAATGAACAATCATCCCAAGCATAAACGCTCATTCCTTCGGTATGCTATGTCTTATCGAATATATTATAAGAGACAAAGTAAAATAAATATATTATTTAAAAAGTTGAATCTGTAACAACAGTCAATATTATATACGTTATATACGACTAGGAAATAATTTCACTATGATGGTGATTTTGTTTGCTGCTGGGATATGTTGCGCCGGGTTCTTTCCGATATACTTAAAACTCAATCATCCAGTGTTTTTTCCGTGTTTGGCGTCAGTAGCATTTTTCATTCTATTCTTTTTTAGGTTCTGCATACCGACAGCACGATATATTGAGGAATTCAGACACACATCATTGGTTCGGCAAATGAACATGATATCTACGGTTTTCTGTGTTCTGCTTGGTGGAGGCTACACAACCCAAATCCGATTACGGGTTGTTGTAGCTCTTCATATATATACCTCTCCAAGTGGCGATTCTGCATTATAGGCAATCCAAAGTTAAATTCCACATCTGGTACTTGTTGGCCTCTTTTCTGCCAGTATTTTGCGTGACATGTCGGTCATATTTTATGAGGCATATCAACAGAATGATACAAGCAATGCATCTGAGAAATATTGTTGGTTGCAGTTTCCCATTCACAAATGACAATACAACAACAGCTCGTCAAACTATTCATTACAAGAGTGGAAAGTTACTCATTAAAAAACAGACTTAATCATAGTTGGCCTTCATATTTTTTCATGGTGGAAGATCACGAAAATATTAAAAACTTCTCTCTTGAGTAAGTTTGCAGAGTCGATTAATAAATTACCTATTCACCTTTCGGTCCTTTTAAGTAATTTAATAACTTCTAAAAGCACACACAATCATAAGTTCCTATGAACATTTATTCACTTAGTCGGTAATTCTAAACATTCATAATATAACATCTTGTTTATTCTAGCATGCATAAGTGGTGGCCAAACAACCATACATGAGAAATCAAAATCAAGATTTATAAACCAATGTATGAAAGGAAGAATTGAAAGATTAATTAAAACACAAAATCCATTGTAGTTTTACATCCATAGAATCCAAGAAAATTTACCTAGACATGATCAAAGATAAAGAATAAAAATAAAACATGATAAACAAAATATTATTCGACACAATATAGAACCGGGGTCTTCAATCTTGTTATAGCCTCCAGAGCCTCTATTGTGCCTCCATAATTTTGTTCACCTTGGTACATCTCATGTTACTAAACTAAATTAAACTGGACTGTGTTAGACTACTTTTCTAATGAATAGATGGAGTATTTATAGTGTTAGAGGGAACCTTAGATTTAAAATGAAACCCAAAATAGAGAAAAAGTCTCGAAAATCCTGAACTGGGTCCGTTCGGGTCGACTGGTGGGATGAGTGACTAGGTCGACCCGATCAAGCGATCATATATAAAACAAGCCCTCTGGGTCGACCTGTGGGTTGATCTTGCGCACGTAGGCTTCACTAAAACGGTATATTCTCATATATTTCTCGTCTGATTGAGCCGATTAAACTTGCACAACGCTCCTAACTTGATTCTCCATCTTTCTAGGCTCTTCAATCACCCATTTGGATTATGTTGAATTATTTTCATTAATTCTCATGGACTTTGCTCTTTAAATCAGGTCCAAAGGCCTAATTGGTCTCTCATTTAGCTATCCAAGCACATACTTGATCATTTTGCACCAAATAATCATCAAATTTACCACTATTACTGCAAAACTCATAAATACATCAAAAATATCAAATAATAACATAATGAGCACAAAAGCTATGAAAATCACACAACTTGTCAACTTAAATATCATCAATTCATATCTGAAAGTTGTGTAAAATACACAACTATCAGAAGTCCATGCAAATATTTTCCCAAATGCGTGACGGAATAGGTAGTGGATTGAATAAACCAGTCGGGCATTTAGTCTCACTTAGACCAACTCCAAGAGGCTCGGCAAACCTCACATCTGGCGTTAAATTGGCAAATTGCTTTCTCCAACAGCAAAGCTAACGACTCGGTAGATTGGTGGGAGGTGAACAGTACCTCGGTTGATTAACCGGGGTACTGTTCATCACGGTACCCATTTTCTCTCTTTTTTTTTTGTTTTTCATAATACAAATTAATTTATTTGGTGTATTTTTTTTTATTTTCTATTAGATGTCTTCAATTGTTTGAAAATTATTTTATACATTAATTAAGTAAATGCTATTACATTAATTTAAACATCTAACTAAACACAAAATACATAATTAATAAAAATAGAATTACATAAACATTTAACAATACAAAACCACAAATATATTAATAAACAATACAAAGCAACAATATATTACAATAAACAATACAAATACATAATTAATAAAAATACAAACATAATACAATAAGAGTAAAATATTAAAAATACAACATAATACTTTTTATCTAATAATCCCCTAAACCACTTCCGGATCCAGATCCTGCAACGGGAATATCTGGAAAATAACTTTCAAAGTCGAAAGTATTATCTGGTAGGGAGACTAGCTGGATTGTTCCTGTCTTTTCGCCAGGATTCTTGCTTGTTCTTGTTCAAAGTACACACGTTTAGAATAATTAGAAATTGTATCTGTGTCAAGCATTAAATTAAATAATGAGCAAGAATATTAAAATATTATATATATATATAATCATATTTAATTAAATAATTCGATAAAAAAATTAAATCAATAGTAAAGAGTATAAAAAGGGAATATTCCATTGTAGGGTGAAATGTAGAGTGATGTTGTTGGAGATGAAAATTAAAAATCTGTAACTTTAACTGTAGTGTAGTGTAGAGTTAACTGTATTCTGGTGAAAACTGTTGGAGATGGCCTTATATGGCGCTGACAGATAACGCTTGCGCCGACCTTGTCAGAATCCATCTGTACTCCCTCATTGGAAACAATATGGCCACGATACTCCACACTCGCGATCCCTAATACACACTTTTAGGATTAATAATTAGGGAGTGAGCTCGAAGAATGCAAAATACCTGACACAAATGTTGCACATGGTCCATCCAAGAAAGACTATAAATCATAATATCATCGAAAAAGACCGGCACAAACTTTCACATGAAAGGTCGAAAAATATCATTCATGAGGCATTGAAAGGTAGTCGAGGCATTTGTCAAGCCAAAAGGCATGACTAGGAATTCATAATGACCCGAATGGGTCCTAAAGGCCGTATTTAGAATGTCCACCAATGCAATGCGAATCTGATGATATCCAGCTCTGAGGTCCAATTTGCTAAACCAGAAAGACCCATGAAGCTCACCACCAATTCCTCAAACAAGGATAGATAATCTTCTAATGATCCAGTTTGGCAAGTGAGATGCATAGATTCATAAGCATTGATGGCAGAGCTATCTCCAAAATGCTCCAACTCCTTATCCCGGTGAGATAAAGCATTAGTCGTACCCTTCTTGTACTGAATGTTGAAGTCGAAGCCTAGCAATTTGGCAGCCCAGTTTTGTTGGGCAAGCATCATCAAAGTCTGGGACAATATGCTCTAGAGTAAGATGTCGTGACTTGCAATACCCTTTCGGCCATGATGACCTGGTGTGGGAAAGCAGGGAGTGCCTCCCTTGACCGAGCCTGCTGGTTGTTGTCCACTATTCATAACGGTAGGACTAGGACTGCTTCAAAAAGTGGTCGTTGATCGCATAAATAGTTCCATCGAGAAGGTTGACCTCGGCTGCATTAAGGATGGCTTGGCAGAACAGGCAATGCAGTGTGTAGCCCTGATGGTTGCAAATACGTCAATCATCTCAGAATCAGGAATCCACTCCCGAATGATAGATTGTAACCCTCTTAAAAAAGTTCCCAAATAGTGCTCCGGAGGCAAGGGTGGAAGTTGCGCCACCCGTTCCTCAAACAAGGATAAATAATCTTCCAATGATCCAGTTTGGCAAGTGATCCCAAATAAGAAAGATATCACAGGACTCAGGCAGTAGCTTTAATGGAAACACTGAGGAGTCTGACGAAAGGTCAGGGGGTCAACCCGTTACTTCCAATATGCCACGGATGGATTTTCCTTATTTGATGGTCATGATCCTCTAGCCTGGCTTGCCCAGGCTGAGCAATATTTTCTTGTTCACCGCACTCCCCTGACTGAGATGGTTCAGTTGGCTCTGATCGCAATGACCGGGCAATCTATGTTCTGGGCCCATGGGTGCTTCGTCGCTCATCTACCATACCCTGGGATCAGTTCTCGCAAAAGCTTATTGAGCATTTTGGAGATAGCTCTACCATCAACGCTTATGAAGTTATGCATCTCACTCGCCAAACTGGATCATTAAAATACTATTTATCCTTGTTTAAGGAACGGGTGGTGCAGCTTCCATCCCTGCCTCCGGAGCACTGTTTAGGCACTTTTTTAGGAGGGTTACAACTTGCCATTCAGGAGTGGACTCCTGATTCTAAGATGACAAACGGTAACTATTGGACGAGCTTCATAGGTTTTGCTGGTTTAGCAAATTGAACCTCAGAGTGGGATATCATCAGATTCGCATTGCATCGGAGGACATTCCGAAGGCGGCCTTTAGGACCCATTCGGGTCATTATGAATTCTTGATCATGCCTTTTGGCTTGACAAATGACCCAGCCACCTTTCAATGTCTCATGAATGATATTTTTCGACCTTTCCTGCGAAAGTTTGTGCTGGTCTTTTTTGATGATATTCCGATTTATATTCCTTCTTGGGCAGACCATGTGCAACATTTGTATCAAGTAATTGAAATTCAAAGTTTATATGATTAGTAAGTGGAGTCGTCTATAACTCAATTCAAAGTTTATATGATTAATTAGTAATTGAAATTGACTAGAGTTAATTTCGAATGTAATTATATGATAAATTAGTAATTGAGATCGACTATTGTTGTTCATTTCAGAGATTATATGATTAATTAGTAATTGAATCGAGTATAGTTTGATGTGAAGGTTATGTGATAAGTATTAATTGAAATCGACTATAGTTGTTCATTTCCAAAATTATATGATTAATTAGTAATTTAATCGAGTATAGTTTGATGTGTATGTTATGTGATAAGTTATTAATTGAAATTAACTATAGTTGTTCATTTGGAAGAATATACGATTAATTAGTAATTGAATCGAGGATAGTTTGATGTGAGGGTTATTTGATAGGGGTTGAGAAGGAGAGATACCTAAATCATGCACATGTGGCGTTTCGATCCACCATGTAATTGTATATGTGTCGGCTCGTCAGTTTTAATTTTGAGCAAAAATATTGGAGATGTTTAATTTACAAAATAGTTTCAATTTATGTTAAAATTGTAAAAATTAAAAAGTAATGTTTAAAACCAAAAAATGAGGAAAAGTGGTGATTTTAGAGGAATTAACCCTAATTGAATCGACTATAGTTATTCATTTCAAAAATTATTTGATTAATTTGTAATTGTAATGGATTATAGTTTGGTTTGAAGGTTATATATAAATTAGTAATTAAAATCGACTATAGTGGTTCATTTTGAATATTATATGATAAACTAGAATGACCCGTCGTGCGATGCACGGATGAAATATGCACGGTGATTATTATATTTTTAGAAATTATAATTATGAAAGAAATATAATAAAAATAATTAAGCTAAGTTTTTATTAGACTGTGGAGACACCGAAGCCAAGTGTAAAAAAGAAGACTCTTGAGTGGAGACCTTGAGAATTTTTAAACGATGAAGACCTATGTGTAAAAGGGGGGCATTTTGGCTAGAGACCAAAGACGTCTTAGATGGAAATCCATATATAAAAATGAGACGCATTGTATTCATAACCTGCTGATTCCCCATTTCTCCCAAATACAAAAAAAAGTATTATTGTATTTTATTTTATTTTTATAAGAAAAATCTAAGATATGTTGTTCTAAAAAATATAGATATATTAATCATCAAATTCTTTTGGCAATAAAGAAACATGATATTTTCATTTATTCTCAAAAATTATATATTTGGGTAGAATGTAGAAATATGAATTTTACTACATACATGACTATAATACAAATATAAATAAGAATGTAATTCATTTATTTGTTAAATTTTTCGTACACTGCATATTCCCTAACAAACTACATTGAAATAGTTATCATCATAAATCAATTACATTAACAAATTATTTACCCAATAAAATCAAATCTATTACTCCCTTCTATACAAAATATAAGTCTTTTTTGGTCTCTTTTAACTATTTGCAAAATATAAGTCTTTCTAGAAAATCATGTCAATTTTAACTCCCAATTAATGAACACATAAATTAATGTAAATTCAATTAATTTGGATTATGAATTTACTCACTTTTGAGACTAATCGGTCCTTATTCTTTAATTCTTTAAATGCCTAGAATTGCTATCAAATGTAAATTATAATTAATATAATGAAAGTTAAATTGGGTAAAAAATCATTTATTAAAACGTGTGCAACAACTCTAAACGTCTTATATTTAGAATAGGAGGGAGTGTATATAATAAAATATATTTCTATAGTTAATGATATCAAATCAAATATATACAATTGTGGTGGAATATTGTGCAAAAATACATTATCTAGGAACATAAAAGCTTAACAAAAATACATATAAATATTCATTTTTTAAATATTAAATATTATTTGTTAATAAAATAAATATACATAAGAATGTATGTGTTTAAACATGATATTTTTAGATAATTGATATTGTTAATCTTAAATGCAAGATCATTTTAACATTAGAAAAAAAAAAAAGCAATTGATTGTAACATTATATAAAAATTATCAAAACTACAACCATTTTCACATTTACCGTTGAAATAAACTTGAACCAACTAATAAATAAAATAATATATAGGTGCCCCAATAAAATAATTTGCCAATCCAAAATTATTATTTTGGACCAAATTGATGTAACCAAATTTTCTACACCTCATATTTATAACATCAGTAGAATACAAAATCATAGGGAAAAATCATGCATATCAATCATAGGATTTAATTTGTAAATCAATCATATGAATTTGTACATGTTTAATTAATTAATTTATAGCAAATTAATCACACACAAATCAATCATATTATAGAGAGTAGATAATATATTGAATGTGTTCTTATAATATAAAGTTATTTACCCTAAACAATTGTTAATCAGTCAAATTAATTAGTTAACAATCCGCCCAACTATTTCTTTAAGTTAACCTTAATATATTCGTATGGTACTTTTATATATTACACGAATTTATTTGTTGGGAGCAATGTCAATAGATTTAAATTGTACGAATTAATATTTTATATATGGTAAATCTATTAATGTAATATCTCCATGCATTTTAACCATAAATTTTAGTGACATTATTTAAGTTGGTTTTTTTTTGCAACTGACCTTATATATATATATATATATATATATATATATATATATTTAAATCAATTAGAGAATATTTAAGAAATATTTATCCGTATTTTTTATTTTTACCCAATATATTTATCCGTATTTTCTAATAATTTATTTTTATTTTATATTAACTATTTATATATTTGGTAATATACTTTGGGTGGGAAAATTTATGATTTCTATTTTAAGCGACTATCTTACTTTTAGATAATATATAGATTATTTATTGAAATCGACTATAGTTATTCATTTTGAAAATTATATGATAAATTCTTAATTGAAATCTATTATAATTGTTCATTTGGAATATTATTTGATTAATTAGTAATTGAAATAGAATATAGCTTGGTTCGTATGTTACATGATAGTTTAGTAATTAAAATCGACTGTAGTATATAATAATTAAGATTTGTAGCATAAACAAAAATTACTAAAATATATTAAAATGTGATAAGCATGGAAAATCTAATAAAATATTTAAGCCTTTTCAAATTAATCTACGAATACAAATACACCACCAAATGAAATTTGACTCGCTGCAATTGAAATCTCAATCCCCAAATTTTCCACCAAAATTTCCCTCCAAATCAGGGTTGATCCTAATAATTTAGTGACATGAGTCAAGGTGTAAAATGAGGTCCTATTTTTCATCATAAAATATATTTGGATTTAAGATTACAAATTTAAAAAAAATGTGGTTCTATTTGCGAGCTGTAGGCAACAGCCCATTTAATATAGATTTAGATTTATGGTTTATAAAAAGAACCGTTAAAAAATTAGATTTAGAATTTAAAAATAAAAAAAACTATTAAAAAATTAGATTTAGAATTTAAAAAGAAAATTCTGGTAAAAACATGGCCCTTTTAATATAGATTTAGCTTTAGGATTAAAAAAATGATAAAAAAATTTAGATTTAAATTTTGAAAAGCAAAAAAAAAACATTTTAATATAGTTTTAGATTTAGTATTTTATTCCCTAAAAATAAGATTTAGGATTTTTTTTAAAAAAAAAAAGAGGTGAAAATAATTTAGATTTAGTATTTGAAAAGAAAAGAAAAACTGGTAAAAGAAAAGGAACACTGGTATGTAACTTAGGATTTGAAAAGAAAAAAAAAAGAAAAGAAAAAACTAGTGAAACAAAATAAAAGAAAAACTGAGGGCGTGAAAAAAGCCTCTAAGATTCGATCGTTTGCCTTCTTTAATTAAAGTACAAACTGTAATCACCGGACCAGGTCACCAAACAACACTTTCCATAATGTTTTTTGCAACTATTAATATATATATGATATTATTAAAAATTTTGAGGCCCCTACTTTTTTGTAATTTTTAGGGCCTGAGGACTGAGACCACCGACTCACTTACCTAATGCAAGGAGCGACCCTGCCCCAAACTTCCTCATTTTTTTTTATAAAAGTGGAAATATATAAAACTAGCCGGTCAAACTTTAAAAAACTTAATTTAGCCACTAACTTTTAAATATATTTTTTTTAGCTTAAATGACTATTTTGTCACTGCGTGTTGCACGCAGTGTCCAGCGCACAAGGGAGTATTTTCGTTCAAAGTGACTAAAATAAGTATCTTTAAAACTTACTGACTAAAATAAGTTTTTTAAAAGTTTAACTGACTAAAATAAGTTTCGTCTCTTTTTATAAAGTGTATCCAAAATAATGTATTCCACTCATCCTCCTCTCTCTCTCTCTCTCTCTCTATTCCAAAAAGCTTATTGTCAATTTCTACCAGTTGAAGACGAACGGTTTCCCCCTTATAAATCTTTTATTTGGGAGTGTATGCAATGGTAAATTGGGAAATGGGAACTTGGTGGTATTGCTGAAAGTTGTCAACGATATTTGGTGCATTTTATTATGATGATTCTGTAAATCGAAATTCCAAGTGAGTTGAAAAGGGAAATAAATGGAGAAGAAATTCAGTGAGGTTGGTTTCTAATCCTTCACATTGTAGTTGCACGATTGATTGTTTCTGTCAGATGATAAATGAGAAGCCGCAGATCGATAATCCAAGAATATCTATCTGGAAAAGCAATTCCCAACCAGCAAAGCAAATCATTCTAAACTGTTAAACTGCTAAGTTTCTCATTCAGAGAAATACATTGGAACTGACTGGATCCATATTTTTCTGGAACATATTGAATAAAACAAACTACATCCACAATATTGTGTGTTAAAAATAATATTTATGGGTTAATCGAATATCGTCTCCCTTAATTTAAATCGAATATGGAAATTGCATCCAAACTTAAATATGCAACAGTTGATTCAATACTATTATATACTCCTATATATGAAAGGATCCAATTCTACCATGACTTTATAAGTTAGCCATTTTGAATATCAATTTTCCCACATAGGCTTAACTTCCTCGGGATATAAATAAGAAGACAATCAGATTTTAAATATAAAAGGCACAAAGAGTTGAGAAAACAACTGCACACATTAACATTAATTTAATGGAATTCATAATATATAATATTATGATGTCCAATGCATCCCATCATTAAATTTAATGGAATATTTTTATTATTTTTATAAGATTAATTTATAGTAAATCATATTATTCTATCTCTATATGATAAATCACATATATTTTTTTTAAAAAAATTATCAACGCATTAAATGAAATCATGAAAATGTCTAAAGGATAAACCATAATCATCATCCCATTTTATATTTGTTATCAATTATCAATTGTGTGTGAGGAAATTAATAATTTAATCACATTATAAACAAAAACAATGGTTATGGGTAAAATTAATCATATTATATGGGTTGTTCTAAAAAAATATCTGCATTAGGGAAGAAAAAACTAAACCTAAAACAATAGGGTAACCCTTAATAGTTTAAAGGCAAAAACTTCCATGCATCGGTCTTAAATAGTGTTATTTAAGACGGGTCGGGTTAACCCGCGCTTTGACCCGGTCAACGCGGTCAAACCCGCCCTTTGACCCAATTTTTTTAGGGTATATTTTGTGTTTTTTAGAATTTTTTGGGGGTGTTTTTAGGGTTTATTTCGTGTTTTTTATGGTTTTTTTGTGGTGTTTTTAGGAGTTTATTTTGTGTTTTTTAGGGTTTATTAATTCTATTTCATACTCATTTAAACAAATTAAATCAATTTATTTTAATTTTAGGGTTCACTAATGTTATTTTAGGATATATATTTTGGGGAACAAAGAAAATTGAAAAAAAAAACAGACAAAAAAAACGTAAAAAAAACTGCCAGAAAAAAAAAAGGAAAAAAAAAAAAGGCGTGTGGGCCCCACGCGCCCGCCTTAAATAAGGCTTATGCACGGAAGTGGTTCTCTAGTTTAAATCCCAAAAATAAAAAAATAAAAAAAAAAATCAATTATTTTACTAAATTATAAATTTTTTTCACTTTCCCGGTTATACACCATAGAAATAGAAATTTTTCACTTTCTCCGCTATAGACAAAAAAAATCCTCCATAAAATCAATTAACAGCATTAACCAGTCATAAGTGTTGATGCGGTGCTAAAGTTAAAAGTGTTAGCACTCTCAAATTCATAGTAATAAATTCTGATGCGGTGCGTATAATGAATCTCCCAAGAGCAAAAGAGATGAATCTTACTTTATATGCTCCAAAATATTTGTAAATAAAAAAATAAGGTAATTCTAAACACAGTTCCCAATTTTCTCCCAAAAATAAATAAAATAAAAATAATATTAAAATTCTCAATTTTGTCCTTACAACCTCATTCTTCTTCAAACTTTAAAGATTCCAATATCACAACTCACAAGATATTCATTCTTCAAAACTGCTTGATTTTCATTACAATTCCCACCTTTCAGATTTCAACAAAGAGGAGTTAACAAATAAATTGATTGATTTAAGTGATAGAGTAATGAGGAGACCATTGTACTCTTTTTCCACCATTATTAAACATTGTTGTTTTTTGAATTCAAGAACAATAAATTGGATAATGGAGGAGACTAATTTGGAACCTTTTTTACACCACTATTATCAAACATGTGGTTTCTTTCCCAACTTTTTTTCCATGGGTGATTTGAACTTGCAACATAAATTTGTATGATATTTTTCTAGGAACTTAAGAGAAGTTAGTTTAGAACATATTGCATCTTCATTCATTTTTTATTTCTTCCAATCGCGACAAATAAGATTTTTATTTTTTGTAAATTTTGATGGTGAATTAGGTTGGACAACTCTCCTGTCAATTTTTAGCAAAAAGCGATTTGAAGAAAATACTGTTGTTGAAACAAGATCACTAGAAGAATGATCGTTGGTGACCTGTTTTAAAGATAGTAGAGGAAATCTGAAATAATCTAGAAAAAGAAAAATGTGACTATTAGGACAAAATGAGAATTTGAATAGTTTCATTACTTTATAAACATTGAGAAATTTGGGGACCGTATTTAGAAATACCCAGAGGGAGAAACTTGTAAAACAGGTAGTACAATTCCATAAGAGGGAGAAACTTGTAATAGTAATGATGCTAATGGCTATTGTAACCGCAACAAATTAAAGCAGACCATTAGCATATATCAAGAGGTGATTGATCATGTTTAGACAAAAATAGCTAAAACACAACGAAAGCGGAGATACTGTCAGAAACACACAACCAGAGACCTAAAATGTAGCAGGCTCAATCAGTCGTCCAGACTCAAGATTATTTCGACTGATATAGGAAAAGACACAAAACAACCATTTCAAATAAACAACCCTCAACAGTAGAACATAACTCTCTTAACATTCTCCCTCAGCTGTGGCAGGGGCCTCACAGCTGCATTCGCCCCTGGAACCCTGGTACTCCTTGCACCTGCACCTCCTCCACGACCAGTTACTGCACTACTAGTCATCGACCCACTGTCTGATGTTTCCGGCTCCATGTAGAAGCGTGCACGGAAGGCAGCAAGGTGAGCATAGTATGCAGGCGGCACTGCCAAAACACATCCGCAAAATTATAAGCGAAAACACTAAGAAACAAAGTGGAATGCACAAAACAAAACAACAAATATCAAGCACATACCAATTGAAACAGATCGAGTACACCTTGCATACCTGCAAACAAAAAATAAATAAATAAAGTAGATCAGAAACCAAACACAAAATCAATCCTCACAAGCGGTGGTGGTGCAGAAACTCACGTGTAGCAAAGGTTATTAGTAAGAGATTGGAGAGCATCAGCTGAAAACTTGTTTTCATCCCATAACACGTGGTAATGTGCAGGACGGCTTGTACCCTATGGTTTCAGTGAAGTACAAATGTCAGTTATCAAGAACGAATCTATGTTCCAGATAAAGATGAGTCATATGACAATACCTGAATCCCAGCATGGCTGCAGAGGTAGAAATCAAACTCAGTGGGATGGCATATCTTTGAATCAACAACAGTACCTGTAACATTAATAAAAAAAACATTTTAGTGGGATTCCAATCGCCAAAGAAATGAACAAACCAGAACGACACATTCAAAACAATGTACCTGGCAAAATGTTTCCACTTCGGTCGACTGCATGTCTGTCATGATGGTTATTAGCAAACAATCGAGTGTGATGACGTTTCTGAACCACAACAAAGGTAACAGTTGGCTGATAGTTTGGCTCCAAAGACGCACATGCCTGAGTGAAAATGACAGGATACAAACATCATTAAGAGGACTTTAGATGATCAAATGATACACAGTCTGGAATAGATATCAAAGCCCAGGAAGACTTGACTACCTTGCGTATGGCATCGAGCTCATAAAGCAAAACTTGATAAAACTGTCCCTCACTTACTCCATCCCTATACACACATAAGTTGACCTTTTAGATGCAAGAAAAGGAGGAAGCAACAGAAGAAGGCACCTAAAATGTTAGTAATTAGTTGAAAGTGTTACCTGTAGAAAATTATGCGCTGAGGTTTCTGTCCTGTTGCTCTACGGAATGAAATAAGCAGTTCCCTGAATAATAAAAGCACGACATCTCAGATATAATCTTGATTGCAGTTTCCCATTGACAGTAACAGCTATAGTCAAAATATTCATTAGAAGATAAAATAGAAATAGAAAACATAAAAGGACGACTGAAAAGTCAATTATCAAAAGTATACTTAATCATGCCACCATGCATAGTCCCCCTTTGTGGATCATGCCAAGTCTTGTACAAGTCTTGAATTAGCTCCTGTCTATGGGCTTGCGCACAAACCAAGCCTGCATATTTTGTGACTTCAGGCCAATCCTGAGAAGCCACAACCTGAAAGCAATTCCGATAAAGTAAACATCAAGAAAAGCATGCAGAAATTATATGATACAACTAAACATAAAGTAGCCCGACAACTTACAGCAGCTATAGATGGACTAGAATCCTCGCCAGGATGTGGATGTGTAACATCAGCACCAAAGATAATTGTAGGCTGATCACTCACAAGAGGAATACGTCTAGAGAGAGCATCTACTAGAACAGTGTTCCTACCACCAACTTTGACATTAATTTTTAGAGAGACATTGGCAAGATATTGTTTGCTCATCCTATAGACATGCTTCTGCAGACAACATTGTGAGACAATGCCCAGATCCGTCTCACATATCCGTTTCAAATCACCTGAGAAGTTTGAAATTAAATTAAAAGTTTTTCATATGCTCAAAAAAAAAAAGATTTGTCATATTGCATCAATGGTACAAGACATGAATTAATTTTCAATATCTAATTAAATGAATCCCATTAACAAAAATGCTCAATCATTTGGAAGATAGATTATCCCGTACCGTATAGAGAACCATTATTGTCAGGTAATATAACAATGAGCAAGT
The DNA here is from genome assembly GCA_026008535.1 of Perilla frutescens. Lineage (NCBI taxonomy): Eukaryota > Viridiplantae > Streptophyta > Magnoliopsida > Lamiales > Lamiaceae > Perilla > Perilla frutescens. Next base: position 41,340,184 of record BRKX01000010.1, on the reverse strand, counting down.
CAAGTTCCTTCTTATGTGGCTGCAGTTTGGTCATCACATCATGAAACCTAGCTTTCAAAACTCTTTCTACCTGATCCGGGCGACCACTCAAGACTGGCAGGACAGGCTGAGGATTAAATGCCTACATGAAAAAAACGAAACCAGTAAGGAAGTGAATGTAGAAACAGGAGGGAGGAAAAAAAAACATATTAAAATACATCTCTACCATGCCAGAAGTCATGCACATCTGAGCAAGCTCGTGGCAGAAGCTGTGCGCAACACTATCTTGAACATTCCGGGCAAAGTTAATACAGATCCAGCTATTCACGGTGCCACCATTAACCATCCTCTGCATTATGTTTTTCAATTGCAAGTGTTACATACGAAGAAAGAAAACCAGCTACCAGAAATCAACTAATATCGACTACATTAACCAAGGAAATAATTAGAAACATGTGTATATCTAACATGCAGGTTGCTTCTAAACAAATGGGGATACTTTTTCCCATTGGTGAACAAATAAAATCAACATTTACAAGGCAAATCACCTTGTTCATCATATTCCACTGCCCAACTTGCGGAAGACAGTCCTTCTCCCTCCCCGAATCGTGGTATTTGAGCTGTAAAAGGATCGCAGAACTTAGAATCTTGACGGTGTCAAAGTGAAATTATAAAAAATTGAAATAAGAGATCTTTACCCAGGGTGGAGGAAGGACCCGAGCTTCAACCTGTGCCAACTTCTCACTAATCTTTATGCCAAACTCTTGAGCATAAGGGTCATTAGCATATGCATTATGGTGTACCGTCTGAAAAATGATAAATAAATAAATAGAGGATGAAATAGGGCTTATATTACTTAAATTCCTTACATGACGCAGAACACTAAAAACAAAATAAAAAATCAAAGACTGGAAGATAAAAGCTTCAGTGAACATATGGTGCATTTCCATCAAAACTAACAAGAAAGCATCAAATACAACAATGAACAGTAATGAAAGCCACAATGATGCACATGACCAACCTGAAGTATGTCATGTTCCCTTTCGTGAGGACGCTGGCAAGTCACTTTAAGCAATGCAGTGATCTGCCTCTCATTTAACCTCTTGGAGTATCTCTGGCCCTCTACAATCTTGCACACCTATACAACAAAACTATAAATTTTGAACTCTTGATCTTTCAGGAACAACTGTTCAGTAGGAAAGGGGACAGACCTCCATAGGCAAATAGTTTGGCCTCTGGGTATTTCCCACTTGCAGACAAGGCCATTGGGTGTGCTGAATAACAAAACCATACGTCTCTTGGAAGTATTCTACCACAGACTTCATTGTACCCCTTTCATCCACCGGGAATCTGACACCAACAGATTCAGCTCAGACGACAAGCAAACAATTTTAATAATCTAAGCCATTAGGCTTTGGCCATCATGTACATGATGGCAGTATAAAGAACAAACATGGATGTAATGAAACTTAAAGTAAAACAATTTTCCAACATTAAAAACCACAAAGCATGCACAGAATAACAAAAGGCATTTGATCCTCACGTTAGCTCACGAGTTGCCTGTGATGTCAAACCAGAGATACGGTATTTCCTTCGCATGTTCCCTCGATGAGTAACCTCCACCTTTACTCCTCTAAGTGCCTTCTTGATCTGTCAAAATTAACTATTGTAAATAGCACGTAGAAAACAATAGAAATATAAATAAAGGCACTTTTGGTAGACAAATCAACAACAGCTTATTGGGCACAAAGAAAGACATAAAATGCAAGCATCATAGAAAGCAAAAGTTAAAACCAGCAATGCAACCGCATAATAAAGTCCCTACAAGTCATAAATGAAGAAAATTATCCAAACACGTGACTTGGATGGTATATCCAAAACTAGCAGTTCTTCTTAAGTCAAGAACAATATCCAAGAGGCAGAAAAGTTAAATAAGTTCAATTGAAGAACCAAAGCCAACCTTAACACGGTCAGCATCAGATAATGGTCTAGCCGACACGTCCCTGTTCAGAAGGTCAGCGACAAACTCAATCACTGGGAGTGGCTCAATGAAGGCAGTGGATGACATATCTGACAAAGAACATAAAATTTTAAGGATAAGAATCACTGCCAGTAAATTTTTCACATTTCTACCCCTGGCATGCAGAAATCTCCTATAAATTAACAAAGTTTACACCAGACCAAGGAAAAGTAGCTCACCAATGTTCAGTGACAAGCCCATCTGAGTGGGACGAATGCTCTGGTAAAAGCCACGCCAACTTTCAAGCCCTTCACCAAGAGGTTGCCTTCTACCCAAATCTGGGGAATAGAAGGAACGGCCAACCGGGCAATACCTAGGACTACGCGTAATCAGCACAACGGATGGACAAAAGAACTTAAAAGTAGAAAAGCGACAGAGGACAATAACACATACCGAGAAGTTGGAAGCTCTCGAAGTACAATGTCCAAAACCTGCAGTGCTTCTTGTGGCGCATCAGCTTGTCTACCCTGTAAAAACATTCCTAGGTGATGCAAATCAGCCCGGGCAGCAAACTTGATAACCACTTTGAACTCCCTTTCTCGCCTACAATCCATAGAATGTAATGAGAAACTTATTTTGAGAGCAAAACATCTGACCTAAAAATTGGAGATAGAAAGATATCAAAAACTGTGTCGAAGAGACAGAAAGAAAAAAACCTAGCGCCGCCTGGAGCATCTTCTTCATCAATAAGTGTTATTTTAAATTCCCTAGACGTAAAAGGTAATGGTCCAGCAGTGTACAGACTCTTCCTACCATCATAGGCAGGAAGCCTACTAGCCAAATGAGAATCCTTATACAGCCTTATCAACTGCTGCATCACAGCGCGATTAACTCCACGAGATGTAACTTCAGGAGTAATTGAGACCTTTCATCCAATACAACAGAAGGTTGAGTCAGTTGTACAAGAGGCAAAAGAAAGTTTAAAATACAGAAAAAAAAGACTAAACTCATGTGAACAACTCACATCATATTGATGCAAGTCCTTGTCGGGAAGCTCGGCAAAAAAGTGGTTGGCTTTCACCACACACCTTGTACCATAGCTTCCCTTGCCTGGCCTCAAAGGAAATCTCATTGATTTGCTTGAAGCCGGTTGCATTTCTTGACTTGGAGCCACTTCTTGCTGGATAGACAGTTGTTGCATCTGCACAGACACTTCTGAAGTTTGTGAAGGATCAGGTGCCTGCATAGAGGAAGAGGAGCTTGCCCCGGAAAGTGTCTCAACAGGACTCCCATAAGGCAATGGCTTAGTCGTCACAGCTTGATAAGGTGACTGGGTAGCTTGGTGCAGCTCGGGAGCTGGTGGACGAGATGGACCACCAGCAGAAGGTGCCTCACGGCCACCTACAAATGCGCCACGGCGTGGTGCACCTCCTCGCCCATATTGTTGACCACCACGACTCTGACCCTGCTGATACTCAGGAGGTCCACCATAATACTGCTGAGGAGCTGTTCTACCTCCGCCACGGCCACCATAGGCCCCACCACGTTGGGGTGCCCAGCCTCTTCCCCCACCTTGATGTCCTCCTTGCTGCTGTAGCTGTTGTGGCTGTGGCTGTGGCTGCTGTTGGGCAGGGGGGCGCTGGGCGCCACCACGTCCAGCACCAGTTTCTTGAGACTCCGAGCTCTCACTGCTGCCAGGAAGTTCAGTTCTCCTCTTTCTCGCCATGGTAGAAGCAACTGTAAAAATTAAAGCATCTCAATTCACAAGTTATATCAGCCATAACCAGTAAAGCATGAGTATATGTAATCAAAGTAAAAGAAATACCACCGATAAATACATCAACCAACTGCCCCACTCAAATCATCACATGATGCTCTCACGCAGAAATCACGAGAATACAAAGGTGCAAGCAAACACAATAACAGTTCCTATCCAACAAAAATACATGCAAACATAACCAAATCAACTTATAGTCAAAACTGGAAACTACTAATCTGGAGATGAAGATACAGATATATGGGCAAAATCTTCCATTTCAAGTGACAAAAGAGATCAAGATACAGATATATGGGGAAAATCTTCCATTTCAAGTGACAAAAGGAAAAGACCGGTGGAACATATGTTAGAATTCAGAATCTCCTACTTAACGTCATCTAAAACTCCAGAAATGCAAATAACATGAAGAGGCAGTCAAACATATATTATACTATTGAACAAGATTATGACCACAAACACTAACTTAATCGAAGAAGGTCTACTTCTGGAAGCAATACTCATCCATGGAAATGATCATCACACATACACACCGAAGTCATCAAAAAAGCATCAAAATTCAGCATGCAGCGTTTTAGATGTCATGGAGACATAAACAATACATTTAAGAACAGCAAACACTTCAGAAACCACTGATTCAGTCAGAACAACCAACTTTGCAGCAGGCAAACAGTACAAAATCAGTAGTAGTGTGCAAAAAGCTCGAAGACCTAAGTTCATGAAGAGAATTAAAAAGGAAGTCATGTGTTATACAGGAACACATATGCATATAGAAACTCCGAACACATGAAAACAGTGAAAAAACTAACATAAAAACCGTTAAGTTGTTCTCAAACAAAAGTTGTGCCACGGTACTGAATGATCTAAAACGTCACTAATATAGGGAGAAAATACACCAAATATAACTAAAAAATGTTGAAAAAACTACAGAAAACCCCCCACCAAAGATCAGATCATTATCAATCGTCAAATAAACCAGCCAAAAAACTCAGGGAATAGAACAAAAACAGTACAGAGATTAACAGTAGCAACTGTAAACACGGAAGGTTGAAAACCCCAGATCCAACGAGATCCAGCCCCAAACAACACAGTCGAAACCCTAGCAAAATTGGCAGCGGATTTTCTTCATCAACAAGCACAAAAATGACCTTCAACTCTCACCTTTAAACTACAAAACGGCTCCGCAAATCTTCTACCCACAGAAAGATATCTGAAGTAGGCAGAGAGAGCAACTGGAAATATATATAGAGAGGGGAGAGAGAGTCTGCGAGAGTGTGTGTGTGGGTGTCTGGGTGATGAGAGAGAGAGAGTGGAGAAAAATAAGGGATAAAAAGGGCCGTGAAGGGGTGGGGATGATGGTTGGTAAATGGCGCTAGGGTTTACCGAAATTGCATAAATGCCACTCAATTGGTCTCTTGGGAAATGACAACTCGGTCCCTGGATATCCGTTTTTTTGGACTGGCCTTGGGAGGCCTGCTGACGTGGGCGAGAGAAGGGAGTTGACTGCTTTATCGAATGATGTGGCGTCCGACGTGGCGTATCTCAAGACGTTGACTGGTGGGAATGACAGCGTGGATTGTTATGTAGTTTATGGCCCCGGAAGTTTATTGTAATTGAATTTTCAACCATAAAGTTTTGCTAAATTGATTTATGCCTCTTTTCTAATTTTCTTATCTTTTTTGGAAGGTATTTACGACCTTATCGTAGAACAGTAAATCTATAAATTTAATATAGTTGGGAAATAAATCGATTTAGTTCTAGTCTATTTATAACAGCAAAAATCATTGCTACATAGTTTTCCAAATGAAAATACCTTTGTTGGCACCTATAAAGTGTGTATGAATATAGACGCATTTAGTGAATTTATAATAAGTATGTTGAAGATTATAGTTCTTTTAGAAATCAAAATTTGAATGAATTGATCATGATGAAGATTAAAGTTCGGGAATAGTCGTGATGTAAATTTTCAAATTTAGTGCATTTCTATTATTAACTAACAAGCAAAAATTTGAATGTTATATTTTTCAACTTATACTTCCAATATTAAGAGAAAATCAATCAGTTTATTCATCAATTCAAAGCATGGTATTTCCATCCATAATATAATACATACTTGTTATTGTTATATAAATATGTAATTAAAATTAAATGTTATATTATGAGTTGTCTCCGATTCAATTCGAGAATCACCTCTCCATCCTTCCCCAGTTCCCCGGAAAAAAAAAAAAGCCTTGATTTGTAGATAAAATTAGTCCAGCTAATTTTGGGATAATATTTCACTAATTTTAAATGAGTCTGTACATATGCTTATCTTTATTTAATTCAATATACTGCCAATTTATACTTTAAAATATTTTAGAAGACATCGACCCATACTTCTTTTAATATAGATTGATTAAATATTACATTCTGACATCCATGTTATAATTGATTAGCATTTGATCTTTTATAATATACAAGAGCCGTAATTAATTGCATTGAATTATTATAAATCAAACCACAATTTTATTTAATATGATCAACTCCCCTAATAATATAATGTAAAATAAACTTGGATAATAAATATATATAATTATATAGGAGCTTGTTTGGTTGATAATATAAGGATGTGATAGATACCTACGATATCCTAATACTATATTTGCTACTAATATTAAATCACATGCTTATACAAGAGTACGGCATGTGTTAACTATTTATATGGTATAACATATCACATATTGTAAGTGGGATGTGTAATACCATACATAATTATTAAAAATTGCAAACTAAAATAATTTTACAAATATTAATTAAAAATCTTATTATAAAATATTCACACAGGTAACTAATTAAAGTATATTTTAGGAATTGAAATTTTATAGAATCTTATACATCTAAGCAAATATTATATTATTAATACACCAAACAAACATGATATTGATATCTTATATGGTAAAACATATCTCATGTCAAACATATTCAATTTTATAACATATTATCTAGCAAACGAGCACTAAAGGTATAATAAAATCTTAAACTTAATTTAAATAGTATACTCAAATCCTCGTAAATACATCCATCGGGTTCGATATATTTTTAGAGTGAAATTTGAATATTTGTTAAGGTATTTAATTATGAGTAAAATATTGTCAAATCATCATACTAGATTGGGATTGAACAACTTATTACTTATATATAACCTCATAGCAATTGGTAAATGGTTTAGATATATATTTAATAACATGTAATGCAAAGGTGAATATTTATATAATGCAAATGTGAATATTTATGTAACAAAATACAAATTTATTGCTTCAAACTACATAAATGTTTAGCATCTCTATGTTACTTTGGTTTGGGGTGAAAATGAGTTCCTAGTCCTAGTTAATATTTTAGTTATCATTTTTTACATTTTAACAAAATATTAAAATCTATGTGTTGATTTTTATATTTATTGGCTTGTATTTAAAAAATTGAGTACTTTATGATTATTTTCGATAGACCTACTATATGTAGGAGAGATAAATATAATTATATACATAAACTAATTATACAAGAATAATTTTAGGATCAAGGGGATCAATCTAATATTTAAGTCGGGATATATTTTTCTATTAAATTAAATGTGTGGGTGAATTTCATCTACACAGTGAACGTCTTAAATAAGGGTGAAAGTGTCCTTTATGTGTGATCGAAAAATATCTTCATGTTTTTTAAATAGTATCAAACCTTCTTGTATAAAATATGCACAATTTATTTTAAAATGTTACCCAAACTACCATCATTTTCAATTTTCAAGCATAAAAAAAAGTAAAAATCAATTAAATGAGGGTGTTTTTTTCAAATTTTTAAATTCTTAAAATTGTGCTTATTTTTAAAAAATACAAAGGAATATGGTACAATATTTTGATAATAGCAATAGATTTGACACAATTTACATGATAAAATAGTTACTACTTCTTTAAGAACGAAAGAAAGTAAAAAGAAAAGGAAAAAAAAAAGAGAGGTCTTTATGAAATATTGGGAAACATGTAGGACCTAAAAGAAATAAACGAAAAGTAAGTGAGTGGGGGAGCAAACAATGGCCATGTCACATGATTGGCCACGACCCGTCTCGATTACTGCAGACGAAAAAAGCAATGCACTGCCCTTGATTATCACAACCACCCGCGCGCGTTTCCAGCAAACCGGCTACTCGCTTTCACTACCCGACACGTGTACAGCAGTTGGCAACAGAAATGTACGTTCCTTTGTAAATAATAAAATTGCGTACTATTTTTTGGTTTCCCGAAAATGCCCCTGCGGTATATTTGGTGGAGGGGAATAGGGGATAGTACAAAGACAGTGAAATCTGGTCTGTTGCATTTCAAATTTTTTATGAGTGAATGATGACAATAATGACATGATTTAGGATTCGGACCGATTTAATTACGAACTGATCCGACCGTTACGATGTTGGTAAAATTTGAATTAACTTACCAATTAGACATTGTCACGTTGATTTTATTTACCAATAATGCAATTATTATTAAATTGGACTGCTCATCTATTCATTACGGACATATTAGTTTATATCTCTTGATAATGTGTGATAATTTAAATAATTTCACGGGTCAACTTCAAATGCATGATTCGTAATTTATGATTTATAATTCATAAGTTATGGTCTATGGACTGTGATTTAATTATCTTTGATTGGAATATTATTTTTATTAATATGTAGATGAATTATGTGATAATGCCGCATTATTAATTAATACTAAGTGGATATATATTAGCAAGTTTAGCAGAGCATGCAAGGCAATTAATACGGCGGTATATAAAGTATAAATATGAAATGATGAATTTCATAGATGATTGGAGGATATTGCAATGAAGCATTACGTGATAGTTAATAAAGATTGATTGCTTGGCCTGCCTTGAAAAAAAGCACTACTCGATGATAAAACAAATAAAAAATTTATTGGGTCTTGTTTGCTAGGCAGTATAATATAAGGTTAGATATGTTGGACTGAGATGTCTTTTATCATATAAGATATGAATATTATGTTTGTTTTGGTGTATTAAAATATATGTATTAATAATACATTGTTTGGTTGGATGTATAAAAATTCACTAGAAAATTTCAATTCCTAAAATATTATTTAATCAGTTACAACATATTATGTGAATACTCTATAGTAAGATTTTAATTAATATCTATAAAGTTATTTTAGTCTGAAATTTTTAATAATTATATACGACATTGCATATTACACCCCTATGGTGTGATATGTAATCGCATATATATTGTTAACATGCCATAGTCCTTGCATAATCATGAGCTTTGATTTTGTTAACAAACTTAATATTAGAGTGGCATATGTATCTATCACCCTCTTGTACAACCTATCAAACAAACTCTTATGTAGATGTGTCAAAATTGGCCCGATGCACGAAAAAAATATTGGTCTGAATTGGCCGGGTCGTCCCAGTGAAAAAAATACCTTAAGCCCATGGGCGGCCCCGCCTGGCCCGAATTTCTGACTAGACTGGCCATGATTTTTAAGGTCTGAGATTCTGGCCAAGCTAGGTTGGTGTGCTCATTTAAAATTGGCTCGGGGCTCCAGCCGAGCGGGCTTTGCCCATTTGACAACTATACCATTTATGTGATAAAATAAATAGTACTCCTTTCGTCCCGTTTGCAAGGTCCACTATCTATTAAAATAGATATAGTAAATAATAAAAAGGTGGATTTTGCTATTGGGAGGGCGTGTTAAAATAATGGAAAATAAATTTTATATATGACCACTTGTATTTTAAATTAAGATTTTTAAGCCAAAAAAAGAAAAGAACGAATTAATGTTATTAAGTCGAAGGCACGAGCACAATCATCAACCAAAATAGATTTAATATTCGAGGGAACCAATGACTATTACTATCACATGAAATCTTGATAGCAAAAATAAAGGAGGAGGAGGAGGAGGAGGAGGAGGAGGAGGAGGAGGAGGAGGAGGAGGAGGAGGAGGAGGAGGCTAATTTTAGCAGTAATTGAGTCATGTTAGCAGGCCAAATATATAACTTAGGACAGTGTCTTGAACATTAATCCGTTTTGTAAAAAGATCATAAAATAAAATAAAATAAATCGAATATTTCCACATTTTACAAAATGTCCTCAAATTTAATTTTTGTTATAAAATTGGTGACAAAGCACGCTCGAATTCAACGTTTAAAATTATGTGAAAATTTATATTCCACGTTAAGATTGAAAAAAGGGCAAATGTTCAAATAAACACTCGAACTATATGTCAAGTCCTACCTATACGTATGAACTATTTTTTTGCCTAAATACACACCTAAACTATTTTAAAAGTACAACCGACCTCCTCAACTATTCAAAATATATCAAATTTACACTTTTCGTTTTACACCGTTAGTTTTTTCCGTTAAATAAAATGCACATAAATTCTCCAACCTAATTATGATTGATTCGGACGATGATACCATGTAATGTGGTATGGTTCAATTTGTCAATTGAGTGTCAAGCAAAAGAATAATTATATGGAGAAATATCAGTGACAAATATTTGTGTTACGAATTGGATTTTAAAATCTCGATACCGATTCGATGTTGGATTTTGAAATTGAAAGAGGGGTTTGTAACTCCATAGCGTTGGCTATTTAGCCGTTGTTTCAATTGTCCTGTTGATATTCATTTGTGATAGAATTAAGCTTAATACATTTTAATTAATGGAAAAAACTAACGGTGTTAATGTCAAATGTCAGTTTGTTCTTTTTTAAATAGTTTAGGGGGGCGAGGAATGCTTTAGGGTTTTGAGGAGATGAGAGAAACTTTAAATTTTTCCCGAAAAGAATGAAGGTGAAAGGTAAGATTTTGTGGGGTTGGCTTTTTATTAAAGTGGGTTACTGTTCCTGATGTGACCGTGACTCTTCGAATTTCTAAAGATTTATCTAAATCAGTATGCCCACATCAAGGGATAAGCCTTATCCCCTGGAAAATTGGAACGAACTTTATCTCTTCAAAATGCCCCGCTTCAGAATCCCTTATTTTTCGGGATTTATCTTTATCCTTGGTTTCTCTTTCCTTATCCTGACCTGCAGATCACATACTTATCAAAAAACAAGCGTAAAATTGCCCCTAATCTAGTTTAATTAACTGGAAACTGTATTTAATTAAAATAAAAACAAAATAAAGCAATTAAAAACCTGGGCTGCCTCCCAGTAGCGCCCCATTTATTATCATGGGCACGACAAAATCCCTGCTCAGGTGTAAATGGGCTCCCCAAGCAAGACCAATCTAGCATCCCGATCAGAATGCCCTAGGTATGGTTTGAGACGATGGCCATTTACTTTGAATTGCCCTCCAGTTTCAGGATTTTTGAGTTCAACTGCCCCATTGGGTCATTCTGCATAAACTTCAAATGGACCAACCTACTTGGTCCTCAAACTTCCTCCCATCAATTTGAACCTTGAATGGTACAAAAGTACTTGCTGTCCTAGAAGAATCTCTTTCTTCTAATCACTTGGTCATGAAGCATCTTCATCTTTTCCTTGTAAAGCACAGCATTATCATAGGCTTCCATTCTCATTTCTTCGAGCTTCTGAATCTGAAATTTTCTGAAATGCCCAGTTGTATCCTTATCCATGTTCAGCTTCTGAAGTACCCATCGTGCCTTGTGTTCCAGCTCGACTCGCAGATGACAACACTTCCCAAATAGCATCCTGTATGGAGACATCCCAATTGGAGTCTTGAATGTAGTCCGATATACCCACAGAGCATCATCCAGATGGGCACTCCAGTCTTTCCAACTAGGATTTACTACCTTCCCAAGGATGGCTTTAATTTCTCGATTTGAGACTTCAGTTTGACTATTTTCTTGTGGATGATAGGATGTTGTGACTCTATGGCTTACCCCATACTTTTTCAATAGCCTCTCCATCATTTGGTTACAAAAGTGGGTCCCTTGATCACTGATGATGGACCTGCGCACACCAAACCGGCTAAAAATGTGGGACTTCAAAAATGCGGCTACTACCCTTGCATCATTGGTAGCAGTAGCCTTTGCCTCCACCCATTTTGACACATAATCAACTGCCAGGATAATGTAATGGTTCCCCTTGGAATTTGCAAGGGGTCCCATGAAATCCATTCCCCAAATATCGAAAATTTCCACTGGCATGATGGGTGTCATGGGCATTTCATTCATTCTTGTGATGTTTCCAACCCTCTGGCACTGGTCACACATTTTGCAAGCATCGTGGGCATCCTTGAAAATTGTGGGCCAAAAGAACCCACAGTCTAGAGGAAAGAGTGACTCCAAATCATTCCCATTTCCTAATAACAATATAAACCAAGCAAAACTAAAGAGCTTTATTCTACCCTTCTCACAATCACTTGGAATTTAGAGCAATAAAACGGACTATATTTAGCCTATTTTGGTTCATTTCTCCTATATGTGATCATTCACTTTTAAAACAAGAGCTAGAGCGTTTCTTTGTCTCTTTTCTATTTTTTTCTCTTCACTCTATTACTTCCCTTTCTAGTTCTAGGAGAAGAAATCAATTTGTATTCATTAAGGCTAACATTCTCATTTTCATCTCAAAATACTTTCCACATTTTATGCTCCCAAGTTTTTGCATCGGAGGATAACCTGGCTGATCCATTCACGAAGTGCCTGCCAGCTAAGACCTTTGATGGTCACGTGGAGAAAATGGGAGTGAGATGCAGACCTGGTAGCGCAGTTTGAGTTGATAGTTTTGATTGGAGAGTTAGCCAGTTAGTTATTATGCTTGAAAGACATGCTTCAAGTATAAGTGGGAGATTGTTAGTTTTGTATACTGGAAGACTTGTCTTTGTATACTTTTTTGATGATATGAAATGAAAGTTATTGCAGTCACTGTTTGCATTTAGATTATGTTCTATAATTATTTTATGCAATGTTCCATATACTTACATTGTAGATGATATGGTGTGGGGAGTCACACGGTAAGATCATATCATTAGAACCTTGTAACGTATCCACACCATTTTATGCGTTAGACTCTGACATGTCTTGCTAACAATTCGACAAATAAACAAAAGTCACGAGTTCGAATTTCCTTAATACCAGGTCGGGTGTGTGGGTAAAAAAAAAACAATTCGACACATAAAATTAGATTATATAATATTTTTTTTAAATGTGAAAATTTAGGTTTTTTTGACATGTTCTAAATTTCGGGACATTTTTGCGAATCAAACTAAAGTTCATAACATATATATATTTTTTGCCATTCAAAAAAATATTTATCATCTGAACACTAAATGAACGCATTCTTCAACAATGTGGATGCGTATCATCACTTGACTATCGTTCATCTTTCCATCTATACTTTATTATTTTTATATGTGGATAATATGATCGTCTTAACTCTTAAATATTTACGGATTTCTGTGCTAATTATAAAAATTGGGATCCTATTTCTAAACAAAAAAAATATTTAATTTTAATTTTAGTAAAAAATTTCAAATATTAGGATGTAATAATTATATTTTGACAAAAAAGAATTCAAAATGTTTTATTGATATCGTTGATAACATCCAAATACAATCTTAAAATGATATAAATAATAAGTGTATGTCGTTTTCCTTTTTAAAAAGGAGAAAGAGAGATGAATTATATATTTATATATGTGTATTAAATATATACAGACTTAAAAAAAAAAAAAATGAGTCTTAAAAATGGAGAGGCTATGTGTTGGAGGGTCATGTATGTATATTTAAAATATCAATTAAATAAGCTACTGTTGAAAGCGTGAGAGTAAATAATCGTAATATTGAGATACAAAGTAAAACACAAACAGAGTAGATTGAATTATTTTTTATTTCTTAAGATCAGATATCATCAACAATATTTATCAATGCGTAATAACCAATAAACACTTCTCAAATGCTGTAATAGTTAAACATAAATAAAATAATAAAAAAAATTTGATATTTTATACTATACTATCACATCAACATCTCTCGTATTAAACCGACACATTTGATATGATTCACGAATTATTGCATAAAATCTTAATATAAACGGTGTGAAAAAATCAAAACAAATGGAAATTCAACGATAATATAATGAGTGGTATTTTTATCAAACCAAAAAACACACCTAATGGTGTACGAACGAGCGCGTGGAGACAAAATTAATATGAGGAGGGGAAAGTACGGACAGTGCTTTACAGTGCATTTCTTGGCCTTACCACACTATACCACCCCAAAACTATTTAAAATATTATTTTCACTACAATGATTATTTTATTTTACTAATAATATAATATAATACATAAGGTCAAGAAAAATGGAACACACTATTATATTATTCTTTAATTATTGGTTGTATTCAATGAGGGTAATAATTGGAAACACCAAATTATTAATGGATTTAGAGGGTTTGTCCTTTTCATTTTGGAGCTTTTGCTATTTTTTTTTCGTTATTTTTTTCTTTTGCATTTTATTTTCTCTGGAAGTTTCTTCATTTTGCTACAACCCAATCAACTTTTGGACAACATAATAGCCATGTGATGTTTTTTTATCTGAAGGGTTGTGATTGTTTATTGCCCAATCTATTTCAAGAAATTTATAAAATGTGACAAATCAATGGGGCCACACTATGTTTCGTCTTGGGTAAAAATACTATGCCACTCTTATTTTGTAATATTTTTATCCCTCACGATAACAACTATGATTTGATGTTTTCGTTATAAGTCGTGAATATAATTATAACTCTCAATATGTTGGAAATCGATATAATAAATATTAAAAAAAAGGTACTTTTGTTGAATGTTGTGCAGTAGGGCATTTGTAGATAAATATTCAAGATCAATGGTTTATTGGTGATTTTTTTTTTATAGTATGTTACAGTATAAGAAATTTTATGTTTACTTTTTTTTTTCCGGAAAGAACACAAATGCTATTATCGAGATGCTTATTTCAAATCATACAAAATCATCATGATAAAAATTTATATTATACTATTTAATGGATCATAAACTGTTAGACGTGCCAGGAAGGCCAAATCTACCCAAGCACGCTGACAAAATTAAGTAATTTTCTAGCTTTATCATTCTACAATTCATCCTCATCTACTTTGTGATCATACTTGTAGGAGTCGTTTAGTTCGTTTGATAAGTTTTGATTGATATATTTATTCAAACCAATCCAAAATTTGGTTTACAAGATTTGGGCCCTAAATTGATAACCGGCCGATTATAATCAACCATTCAATTGATTGGTAATCAACCTATGGGATCAGATCATTAATTAGCCCAATCACTAAAAATGTTGAATGACGAGGATACCACTAAATTTGAAAATTAATTTCCTATTCAATTTTATATGTCATTTGGTCTTGCCCAATACTAATGAATTGATGATCTAGTTATGATTTGACCAATTGCATGTAAATAAATATAGTATAAATCTATGAAATGTTTAAACAATTACTTGCATTTTTAGAGTTGATGTAAACATAATATTCTGTTTTTAGAGTTGATGTAAACATAATATTAATTGGATATTGATATGTAATTATTCCGATTAGTTATTTTTGAGAGTGCTTAAATATTTTTGTGACTTTATTATTTATAATTTCATAATTTTTAAATTTTTAAATAAAAATAATTGCAACTTTAATAATTATTATTGAAAATTTTATATGGAGTTCAATTTATGCATTCTCCTACATTTTAATTATAATTGTATTCTAAATTATTAAAATTGCAATCAAACAATCTAAACATATGATTATTTTTATTCAAACAGTGTAATAATTTCATATCAAATCAATAATATTTATCCTATAAGTCAAAACAAACGGGGTCGAAGTGTATTATTGTATTTATTCGTTTCTCGTTCAAAAACCTAGCAAATTCCTCTGTACTATTGAGGTAGCACCAAACCATAAACTTGTTCAAGAAATTTATCCAACACGATCACTGACTTCATCGAGATGGCGTCGCCTTTGGTTTTGACGAACACATTCTCCTTCAAATTTCAAAATTGAGTTTTTAATCATATGTATCTTGTTTTTTAAAAAATAAAAATCATATGTATCTTGCATGTATAATTTCATTATAAAAAAAATATTGATGAGCTATAGGTGAATTGTAAAACAACTTATTTATTATTCTTAAGAGCGATATTTAATTATTCAGTTTACGTGAAATACGCGTACTGTAATTGAGAAAACATACATGTAATATAGCTATATTAATACGATTAAGACTTTAGCTCTAACTAGTATATCTCCTGTGCGATGCACGAAATTATTTTATTTATTACTCAATATTCATTTATCTACGTATACAAAGTTACACTACAAATAAATCGCATTATTCATTTCTTAATATATAAAATTAATATATAACCATTAGTTAGATTGTATAAAAATATAAATAATTTCATCTTCCAAATCTAGAACTTATTAATGAGGGTCGGAAGTGAATATTAGTTTAGATAGATAAATCATTTATAAGGAAACCTCTAAATTATACAGTCAACCACCGTTTAGTGTTAAGTATATAAAAAACATCAAATAATGTTAAAAAATAAGAGATAAATCTTGCAATATTTATTAATTTTTAAAAGTTGTCAGAAGAGTTGAATTAAAGGAATAATTACGTAAGAAACGTAATTGAAGAATTATAATAACCAAAATAATATTCACCAAATTAATGAGCATAACCCGATTTCTTGTAGCAATCTGGCCATCTGAGTTAGTTCAAAGATAACAAAAAATTATGGGTTTGGTTCGGGAAAAAAAAATTCCAACAAAATTTAATTTGAATTCAACATCGAATTATAATCTCATCATGATTTCAATGAGATTAACCCATTTTTTATTCAATTTATTTGGTTTTCACTCATTGACTGCTTAAATCAAATTTCGTAAATTCAAATATTTCAATCTAAATTTATATAACCTACATTAACCCCTAACCTGAATATGTTTTTCTCGAATAGTGTTTGCAGAATTCACAAAAAGAGTTTGTGACAGAAACACATGACATCCTTACTAATTGCGTTGCTCCTTTTCCTAGCTTGTTGTTACATTGTGGGATAATTAATTCCTTTTAAATATTTAAAAAATCTTAAACAAATCAACATATAAAAATAAAATAAAATTTGAATACTGAAGAAGATAATAAAAATATGGTTATTAACTTATTATGCAGAAAGAAAACACGAGAATAAATGCACACATTACAAAGACGATTTTTTCCCAACAAATTTGATTCAATATGTTGCTTCTAAGTTCTGAGACCGAGTATGAAATATAATTTATATAATTTTGTTGGAGATGAACAATCAAATCCAAAACTTTAAATTCAGATATATTTCACAACTTTTAAGTATTTGTTGCACAGTAATAGTTCATTTATAGAACTAATAATGGTGTCAAAAAATCATCTTGTTTTAATTTCAGAATCTTTTCATAATTTCCAAATTTTGACCCCATTAAGCCATGTATTAAAACATATAAATGTCAATAATGATTAGAAGGTAAAAGACCAAAGATCTTGAAAGTGCACACCCCGTGTGAATGGTATCTGTCTGCAAACACTCACAACAAAGTTCACGAACGTTATAGGATAAAGTTCACAATAATGTTCAGGAACGTTATAATGAACTTAATGTAAATTGCAGAATGTAAAGCACACAACAGATTGGTAACCTTGTTCGATCAACTGATCTACGTCAGGGGGACTTGTCAAGTCCGTGAGAAACAATCCACTACTCCGATGTATCATTTACTTGGGATCTTACATGCAGCTGACCTCACATCACTCAAAAGCCTTTCTACCTAAACACCCTCTTTCGATGGATTTTGCATTATGAGCTCCCTTCACAGCCTAGATTTTAACCTATCTAGTTCCCACATGTATTCTCTCCCGATAACCCTTTGACAACGTATGAAAAGTGTTTCAATACACGAATACTAGAATACTAATATCTACCATAATAATGACAACCGAAACCTGTATGACTCTTAAATAAATTAAAGCTCATGTGTATCTATTCAGTGTATTCGGTGTGTCTACTTAACATGTCTGTATCCCAAGCTTATTTATAGATGATCAATACATCTTTAACAAGGAAACATAAGTCTTAATCCTAATATGAAACGAATAAGGAAACTTTCCTTATTGAAGCCGAAACCTAAGACTATATATCCATGTTAGGATATCTTCCATCTTTAGAACTCTCTCTTGACTTTAATCACGTACTATTCAAGCTTGATAAGTCATTGTCTAGAATGATCTTTGAATCTCCTCTTGGTATGGAAATTTCGAACAACTTCAATGATCTTGGAAGAACGGTCTGGACAAAGGATGTCCATGTAAACATTCACAAACGTTGTAATGAATATTTTGATCTTGAACCTTCACTTCAGGTAGCACAGCGTAATGTCTTGTATGTTTACAAACTGACTTCTGGCTATCACTCAAGCCAGCTGACAGTACTCAACACGTTGAACAATCTCAGTTGTGGCACGATGCACAACAGTCTTCATCTTTAGCTCAATCCAAACTCCTTGCTTGAGCTGTCTTCAGGAAGTTCAGATCACGTTCATGTACATCTTTATAAATATTGTCCAGAACAATAAACTTGTACTTGGAAAACTAAATACTTAGTGATTATTCAATGCCATACAGATGAATGTCAATTAATCATTATAACAAGTGCAAAGTAGAGCACTTGATAAATAGCCATATATAGTGTGCAGCATGGCACTAGCAATCCGCCTTGACTATATCTTTTTGTTTAGTGTCAAACACATCACTAACAGATCTAAATGCCAAAAAAAAAATAGAAAATAAATGATATTTCATCCATTTCATTATGATTGTTGTTTTAAATTTTTTTATTTTATGTCAAAATATTTGTTGTTTTATATATTTTCACACTCTCTCTCCCAATTTTAACCCTATCTCAAACTCTCTTTTAGGAAAATATAAGTGAATAAGATTTTATGTTATATATGAGGGACATGTATATTAGTCCATAAAATTAATTGTTACTTCTAAATAAAAAAACTAAAACAACAATCAAAATGAAACGGAGGGAGTATTACATGTCAAAGTTTTGGTCAATCAATAGATTTGAAAAGTTGTCATTTGTTAAAAATCTAAATGTCTATAAAGATCCTTATAAGATAAAAGAGTAAGAATAAAACTAACAAAAAAAAACCCAACCAAAAAAAAATATTTCTCGGCAAAATCCAATCCTCCATCGGAATAAAACTAACAAAAAAAATGTTGTTCAAAGAAAATTAAAAACTAAATAAATAAAAAAGAAATCCAAACAATGAAAGAAAACTAGAAAATTGATTGAGAGAAAGAGGTTTCAAACATGTGAAATCAACTAAATGAAGAGGCGGCTCCAAAACCACTAACCACTAACCCACAGGCATTTACTTAAACTTACTAATATTTTTTATTTATAACTTTATCTTTACGATTTTACCTTAATATATGTATAGATAGATAAATATTCAAACTAACCTTACGCATCTATTTTGAAGCCAATCATATATTAATCATATGACTTTAAATATGTATAAAGTAAATGATGACATATAATCATATTGATGCGTAAAAAATTTAAACCACAGCGACCAATGACTCATGCTAATTTTTTTTTTGGGATTAAAATAATATCATGCCATTGTAAAGTGTACTTCTCTAATGTAGCGCTCCGGTCCCGAAAGACCGTGTAAATGGACGCCACGAGGGTGGGAATTAAGAAGCATGAAAGAAATGGGGTAATTTAATTAACTAAACCTCAACAGAAGACTCAGAATAATCAAACATGCTTTATAATGATACATACATATTCATAACATCAAGATCAGAGTTCTTAGTGTTTAACAAAAGGATATTACAAGTGCAGAAACTTCATTATTAATAGAATACTTAACAAAAAGAGAAAATGGAAAAATACATAAATAACAAAAGCCCATCTCTCAGCATCGTCACATCCACGCGCCAGCCTACTGACCTGAAAAATGTTTGGAAATATTTGGGCTGAGTACTAATGCACTAAGTGGACAAGTTTTTACAATTCAAGTTATGCAAATCATTTTGTTAAAGTAATCTATCTATGTCCATATATGTAGTGAAGCTTAGGAGGTTTTAAAATTGAAAGCAGCCTAAGTTCACCAAAATATTTTATCGTGAAGCGCTTAAGAGTGTAACCAGTCACTGTCCGCAACCCGTACTACATCACCAACGCGTAAAGTTGAGTATGACCAAAGTATACCCAATGAGTATAATCAATAAGTGTTTCATTTTAGTCTCACCGACAAGGAGTAGAGCATGACGAATAATGCATGCATACTGTAGCTACTCACATTGACACAACGCTGGTTTATGAGACTCCGACAACATACAGTAGCACGTAAATATTTAACACAGATAGTCGCATATGCAATTTTAGCAAAGCAGAGCTTAATAACTCGAAAGATACAATTTGTAAAGATATAGTATAGCCCACTTGGATGATAAATTTGTAACACAGATAAACTTTCAATCTCTGAATTGGTTCTGCTCAAGTTCTGATATCTCCTCTAGGCCTACAATAACCAGTCATGACTTAGTTAGCCAAATGGCCTCTATTAAAACTAAATCCTAAGCTTCCTTTTATATTTATCTTTCCAACTCTATTACTTGTTTACATATTTTAAATATTAATAATTATTTCATACGCATAAACTTTAATTCACTAAATACTACTAGAACGTAATTAAATCCATTACTTTACCTAAAAGTAATATAACATAAGAACATTACCCAATCTAATAGTTTTAGAAGTCATGACAGCAACGTATATTGTATTAATGGTGAAAATAAAGTTTGCTATATTAAGTTTTTTCTTAAGAAATTGTAACACTTAATCTCGTATTTGTAAATATTGTACTATTTTTGTTGACTCTAGCCAAACAAAATAATATAACAATGTAATAACAGTAATAGTTGAAGATCAAAATATCAACAACTTGAAATAATTTAAATATCAAAATGATATAACCAAATTTATAGAAACCCGAGGCCTGTGGAGATCACAGTTTCCTTAAACAAAATTCGTCCTATGTGGACGTTTGATTCTCAGGATACAACGGATGAACCGGAACTTCATCCGGCGAACTGAACACTATGCTCGAACTTGATCAAACGGAGCTAGAACTCGAAACTTGGAGCACAACCTTCAAAACACAAACTAAATCTAGAACTCGAGCTTGCTCAAAAGAGAGAATCGAGAACTAGAGAAGAGAGGAAATGGTCTTTGTTTGGTGTGTTTTACAAATGAAGATTGAGACGACCTTTTATAGGCTCCAAAGTGAGACCTCTCACTTGTTCACTATTAACTTTCATGGTGTAACCTCCAAAGATGAAAGGTTGCCATAAAGACAAACCTTTGGAATTTAGAGCTTAGAATATTCTAGATATTTTCCTCACAATATTTTATATTTTCCAACAATCCCCCACATGAGAGAAATTGATGAAGAATTTGATCAAGTTCAGCAGTTGAATCCGGCATAGGATAGGTAGGTATAACCCTTTGAACCTTCCCTAGTAAAATATATCGACTTTACTGGCTCTCAGTAGACGCGATGTCCTTGAACTGGTCTGCCGTTTGTGTAAATGATGATATACCTTACACAAGATTCTCCCTAACACATTTCAGTTCTCATTGTTATGTTCATTCATGGTCATGAACATACGCCTGGTTCTGTAAGAGGGTTTAAGAATTGAGCCTCACACAATTCCATTCGAAGCGGCCCTACTTCTCTCTTACATAGGTGATTCTTTCAAATAGCCCGTACTATCTCACTTGACTTATCGACACGTAAGAATCATTAAAAGCTAAATGCTTAACCTTCTCCATTCGGGTATCACTTATTAAGGGATAACAACCCCCCACCGTGATCATATGAGTCTTTTTACAATTAGGTTGTCCCATTGAACCTAGATCTTGAGATCTCCAGTCAACTAGGTTGGGTTTCCATTGTATCAACTCTTTTCTAGAGGCTTTAGACCCATCCCTCTGGTCGATTTTGCAACTAACTCCCTGTTTAACCCTTTGGTTAACGGATCCGCCAAGTTATCTTTTGACTTCACATAGTCAATAGATATAATACCAGTTGAGAGTAGTTGTCTAATGGTATTGTGTCTTCGACGTATATGTCTAGACTTACCATTATACATATGGCTTTGTGCCCTACCAATTGCAAATTGACTGTCACAATGTAGACAGATTGCGGGCACTGGCTTCGGCCAACTTGGAATATCTTTTAAGAAATGAAGTAGCCACTCAGCTTCTTCACCACTTTTGTCTAATGTTATAAACTCAGATTCCATGGTAGATCTAGCTATAACAGTTTGCTTAGAAGATTTCCATGATATGGCTGCACCTCCCAAAGTGAATACATATCCACTTGTGGACTTAGAGTCCTTCATATCAGATATCCAGTTAACATCACAATAGCCTTCAACAACAGCTAGATATGTCCTGTAGTGCAGTCCATAATCACGAGTATATCTCAAGTATCTAAGTAGTCTCACTATACCTTTCTAGTGTGCATCAGCTGGATTACTAGTATATCTACTTAATTTGCTTACTGCATAGGCAATGTCTGGACGTGTACAACTCATTAAGTACATCAGACTTCCTATGACTCTCGAATATTTTACTTGAGAAACACTTTCACCTTTGTTTTTATATAGATGTTAACTAGTGTCTATTAGGGTTCTAGCAATACTAGAGTCATTCTTGTTAAATTTCTCAAGAATTTTGTCCACATAATGTGACTGACTCAGCACAATTCCTTGTGATGTTCGAAGAATTTTCATTCCAAGTATCACATCAGCTAGACCCATGTCCTTCATGTAAAATCTTGAATTTAACATCTCTTTTGTGGAATTAATCATCTTATCATTGCTCCCAACAATAAGAATGTCATCTACGTACAGATATAAAATTACAAATCCACTTTCTGTTTCTTTAACGTAGACACGTTTATCACACTAATTAATTTTAAATCCACATCCCATCATAGCATTATCAAATTTCTCATGCCATTGCTTTGGTTCTTATTTCAAGCCATACAAAGACTTCACCAATTTGCAAACCTTATTCTCTTGCCCAGGAACAGAGAATCCTTCAGGTTGCTCCGTATAGATCTCTTCTTCCAAATCACCATTTAGAAAAATAGTCTTTATATCCATCTGATGTATTTCAAGATTTTTCAAAGCTGCAAAAACAATAACCATCCTAATGGATGTTATTCTTGTTACTGGAGAATATGTGTCAAAGTAGTCAAGACCTTCTTTCTGTTTGTAACCTTTAATTACAAGTCTAGCCTTGTACTTATCAACAGTTCCATCAGCTTTCATTTTCCTTTTGAAAATCCACTTATAGCCTAATGGTTTACTTCCTGGAGGAAGATCCACTAGCTCCCAAGTATGATTCTACAAAATAGAATCAATTTCACTTTGAATTGCCTCTTTCTATAGAGGACCGTCTGAAGAATTCATTGCTTCGGAAAAGCTTTGAGGTTCACTTTCAACCATGTAGGATAAAAAGTCTGGACCATAAGATTTTTCAATCCTAGCTCTTTTGCTTCTTCGTGGTTCTACCACCTCTTCGTCATGTTGTTCTTCTTCCACTACTTCTAAAGTCCGTTTAATGGAAGTAGATTCCATTTCACTCTTTCGTGGAAACATATGTTCGAAAAATAAAGCATTTCTTGATTCAATTATCGTATTTTTGTGTATGTCTTCAATTTTAGACTCATGCACAAGAAACCGATAAGCACTACTGTTATGTGCATAACCA
The DNA here is from genome assembly GCA_026008535.1 of Perilla frutescens. Taxonomy (NCBI): domain Eukaryota; kingdom Viridiplantae; phylum Streptophyta; class Magnoliopsida; order Lamiales; family Lamiaceae; genus Perilla; species Perilla frutescens. The sequence continues at coordinate 41,316,620 of BRKX01000010.1, read as the reverse complement.
ATAAATATGCAATCAATAGTTTTTGGTCCAATCTTCACCTTTTTAGGTGTAGGTATCACTACCTTGGCAAGACACCCCCACACTCGCAAGTATTTATAGGATGGTTGTTTTTCATGCCATAACTCATATGGACTTTTGTCTACTTTCTTACGGGGTACCTTATTTAAAAGGTAGTTAGCCATCAAGACAGCTTCCCCCCACATGTTCTGAGGTAATCCAAAACTTAATAGCAACAAATTCATCATTTCTTTCAATGTTCTATTTTTCCGTTCTGCAGTGCCGTTTTGTTGCGGCGAATAAGGTGCAGTGGTCTCGTGCCTTATTCCATTTTCAGCACAGAAATTAGCAAAATGTGACTCATACTCACCTCCTCTGTCACTTCGTAACACCTTAATCTTTTCACTTAGTTGATTCTCAACTTCAGTTTTATAGAGAACAAATTTCTCTATTGCTTCATCTTTACTTTTGAGAAGATACACACAACAGAATTTACTGCAATCATCTACAAAAGTAATAAAATACTTGTTTCCACCTCGTGTGGGAACTGCTTTTAAATCACACACATCTGTGTGAATTAGGTCAAGTGGTTCACTATTTCTTTCTATAGTTTGGAAGGATAACCGAGTTAACTTGACTTCAACACAAGTTTCACACTTATGTGTTGAGTCAATATGGAGCATAGGTATGCTTTTCATACTCATTAACATGCGCAAGGTATTAAAGTTGACATGTCCTAGTCTACCATGCCACATTATGGAAGACTCAAGCATATAAACGGAAGAGTTCACTTTATTATTCATGGCTGACTTAACAGTTATTACATTGAGCTTAAAAAGCCCATTACATTCATAACCCTTTCCGACAAACACTCCATTCTTGGTCAAAATGACCTTATCGGACTCAAAGACAATGCGAAAGCCATGCTTGCTTAACAATGAACCAAACACAAGATTCTTACGAATCTCTGGAACATACAACACATTGTTGAGAGTCAGCTCCTTTCCTAAGGTCATCTTCAAAACCACCTTTCCAAGGCCTTTCACATCGGATGTAGCGGAGTTCCCCATGAAGAGTTTTTCACCATCCACTTATTCATCAAGAGAACTGAACAACTCCTTATTTGAACACACATGCCGGGTAACACCCGTATCAACCCACCATTTCTGAGGGTTTGAACCAACAAGGTTCACCTCGGAGATCACTGCAGCCAGATGCATCTTTTCAATATCTATGGAGAGGTTTTCCACCATGTGTGCTTCTTGGCTCTTCTTCGGCTTTGTACAATTGAAATCCCTATGACCATGCTTGTCACAATTGAAGCATTTCCAATTGAACTTCTTCTTGAAGTTCTCCTTCTTCGGTCCTAACATCTTTTTACCTGTAAAATTAGATTTCTTATTAGAGTTCCGTCTTGAGCTCTCACCATGCTCAACCATATTTGCCTTAGCCTCTGGAGGAGTAAACAGTCTTTTATCATAGCTCTTGTTATCTTCTTCAATGTGAAGTCTAACGATGAGCTCTTCAACGATCATCTCCTTTTTCTTGTGAGTCAAGTAACTCTTGAAATCTTTCCAATTCGGTGGTAGCTTCACTATGATAGCAGTCACTTGGAAAGTTTCACTCACCACCATTCCTTCAGAATAAATGTCGTGCAATATTATTTAGAGCTCTTGCACTTGACTGATCACGGTTGATGAGTGCATAAATTGCACTTATTTGGACTCATTTTGAGTGCATTTGCACTCGGTTATCATGTTTTTATGTTGTAAATATTGTTAATAATGTTTAACTCTCTTGTATGGTATAATGTGACCAATTCAGGGGGTTTTTGGGAAAAAAATGCCAAAAGGAGTCAGGTTGGGAGTCGATCGATCAACGCGTGCACAAAGACGAGAAAAGATAAGAAATACTTAATTTGTGCCAAAACGCGACCATGAAGCGTGAGCACCTCAGGGTCGCGCCACAGACGTTCTACAGTGCGACCCAGAAATGCGAGCCGTTGGGTCGCGCTTCGGCACTTCAGAGACGGTGTTTTCTCCAGTTGGAACGCGACACCCTAGCGCAAGCTCCTGAGGTCGCGCTTCAAAAGCAAAGGAAAGCGCGACCTAGAAACGCGACTACCTCAGGTCGCGCTTCCAAGGCAGAAATAAATGCGATCCAAAAGCGCGACCCCTTCGGTCGCGCTGTACAAGCTTCAGAGAGCTGTTTTTCTTCAGTCCAAACCCGACCCAAAAATGCGATCTTCTTGAGTCGCGTTCCGCACAGACGAAAAAATTTCTCTCTCTCTTTCTCTCTCTCTCTTTCTTCTACATCTCATCTTCTTCAACACTAATGGAATCTGCAACACTGAAAATTCAAGCAAAGATTTCTCCAGATTCAAGCCATCGACCTCCGAAAATTCGTGTGAAGATCTCTCTCTTCAGATTTCTCCACCAACGAGCCGTCGACTTTGAAAATTCAAGCGAAGAAATAGAAAATCTTTCCCCAACATGTGTATGTTTCATATCTAATTATTAATAATATTGTTAGATTGTTAGGTGTTTTTTTTTTTTGAAGTTTGATTTGGGGAAAAATTTGATTCGAAGAATATTGTTAGATTGTTAGATGTTATTTGTTTTTGAAGTTTATTTTCTACACATAATAGACATGCTTTGACAATAAAAGTACCACTAATATAGTTGATGTTTGAAAATCTGGAAAAAATGAAGTATTTCCGCAACTTTCGAAAAATCTGGAAAAATGATGTTCTTAAATGCATTCGCGCACGAGCATGCATGCTCGTGCGCGCACGCCTTGTGCGCGCATGCTTGTGAGCGCAGTTAAGAAGAAAATCGCGCGCACCTGTGGCCAAATTATCAACAGTTGTTCTGTCGATGCACATAAATTATCAATCGATGTCATGACGATAGCCTGCCGACGTGTTCTGCCGATATCTGCGCGCGCGTGCTTACTTTGTGCACGCGCGCGCTTACTTTGTGCGCACATGCCTTATGCACGCATGCTTGTGGGCGCCCACAAGAAGAAATCATGCGCACCTGAGGCCAAATTATCAACAGTTGTTCTGCCGATGCACAGAAATTATCAACCGATGTCATGCTGATAGTCCGTCGATGTCTGCGCGCTCACTTACTTTGTGCGCGCATGCCTTGTACGCATGCTTGTGGGCGCAGTTAAGAAGAAAATCTCGCGCACTTGAGGCAAAAATATCAACAGTTGTTCTGCCGATGTATAAAAATTATCAACCGATGTCATGCCGATAGTCCGTCGATAGTCTGCCGATGTCTGCGTGCGCGCATGCCTTGTGCGCACCGGGTTTTGCGCGCACTTAAGAACAATCCAGCGCGCAGTTAATAACAAAATCATTTTTTTTTGTAAAAGTCGAACTTAAGTGCTCACTGCACTAGCTCAACATGGACGGAGTATGACGAGAACTATGGTCCAAGAAATGAAGATCAACGATGAAGATGAAGATTGACAATGAAGATGAAGATGAAAAGCAGATCTGAAGATAAAGATCGACGATGAAGATGAAAAGCAAATCTGAAAATGAAGATGAAGATCGACGATATTTTAATTCTCTTTCTGAAGATGAAAAACAGATCTAAAGATGAAGATGAAAGATAAAAGCATATTTGATATTTTTTATTTTTTTTATGTCTAAAGGGCATTTTGGTCCAAAGTGACTAAAAAAATATGTTTAAAACTTACTGGCTAAAATAATTTTTTTAAAAGTTTAAATGGCTAAAATAGTTTTTGCCTCATAAAAATATCTATAGGTGACAATAATTAGAAGACATTGACTCAAAAAATAAAATAAAAATAATTAGAAGACACAATCATCGTTTCCTCATATCCATTATATTATTAAATTTGTGGAATGGTAAATGGTAATCATATATCATAAGAGAAATAATATTCACACTTCAATCCGTCTTGTCTAGTACACTGTACACGTATTACAATTGTTTACTTAATATATGTAAGTATTTTCTTTAAAGAAAATAACATATTATATATTGATTAAGGAGGAAATATTTTGAAATTTAAAATATTCATTATACTTATTATTCCATAAAAAAGCATTCATCATACTTAGTGGGGTGTATTGGATTGAGATTTCGTTCGACTTTTAAAATTCAAGTGTATTCAATCCAGACTTTTAAAAGTCCAACGAAATTCTGGTGTATTCAATCCAGACTTTTAAAAGTCCAACGAAATCTTGGTGTATTCAATCCAGACTTTTAAAAGTCCAACGAAATCTTGGTGTATTCAATCCAGACTTTTAAAAGTCCTTTAAAATTCTGCGGTATTCAACAATCCACGGACTTTAAAAAGTCATTGATTTCGTTGGATTTCAGCTGGATTTCACGTGAAAATTACAAAAGATGAAATCCGACCTCTGGACACGAGATTTCGATGGATTTGGAAAACCCGGCGAGCGCTGTGTCCCAGCGGCCGGTGAGGAGTTGAAATCGGGCACCCCAGCCGTCACCCGACCCCAGCGGCCGCTGGTCTTGCCGATGATGGCACTACAGCCAGCGGCCGTTGGCACCCAGCGGCCGCTGGGATCAAGGTCGCTTGATTCTAGCGGCTGCTGGATTTAATTTTTTTTTCGGACGAGCGTTGGCGAGATGGATTTGAAATCCATTGAAATCGTTCAAAATCGTCCGAAATCCATACACGAAATCCCCCAGACTCTGCGTGGAGTTGGGAGACTCTATGTGGAGTCTTGGAGACTCCATGTGGAGTCTATGGATTTATAAAATCCATAAAAATCCATGGACATTTTAAAGTCCAACAAAATCCATCAAAATCCTAATTGAATACACCCCCCTTAATCAAAAAAATATTTAAATTTCTCGACCAATCAAACTTCTTTTGAAAAAAATCGAAATTATTCATTTTTTTTGGGTGGACCGTGGATGCTTAAAGACATTGATTATACTTTCGAAAGGCCAAATGTATACTTATGTCCTGAACTTTGACACTTTTTTTAAAAATGTCCCGAACTTTAAATAATATCAAAATATGTCCTGAATTTTGAATTTTTTTTTCTAAAAATATCATGAACTTTGACCTTTGTCTAAAAATGACCCGAACTTAAAAAATTCAAAAAAAATGTCCTGAACTTTCCATTTTTTTTCCAAAAATGTCATGGGATTCAATTTTCGACGGTGGATTAGTGACGAGGCATACTGAAATCTAACATGTCAAAGTGACATGGAATTCATAATTTTTTTTTAAATAAATAAATAATGACGACATTATTTTCCGTTTTCATCTCCAAAACTGTAATTTGTTCATTCCAACAAATGTCTTATACCAATCCAATTTGAAGAGGAAAAATGATTTATTTTCATTCATTTCGAAATTCTCAATCCTGATGGAAAAAGAAAATTAAATGATTTCTTCTTATTTTTTCCAAAATCTCAATCTGAACGGAATGAGATTTTAAAAAAAATCTATTTCACTTTGACACGCTGCACTCTGGTATGCCTCATCATTAATCCAAAACTGAAAATTAAATTCTATGACATTTTTACAAAAAAGTGGAAAGTTCAAGATATTTTTGTTATTATTTGAAGTTCAAGATATTTTTAAAAAAAATGTTAAAGTTCAACACATATTTTAGTATTATTTAAAGTTCGGAACATTTTTAGAAAAAAGGTCAAAGTTCGGCTGATAAGTATATATTTGGCCTCTTGAAATACAAAACATCAAATATGCGAATGAGTTCGTTTAATCAGACAGCAAAATCTACAATGGCGGCGGTGCAGAAATCGGCGGTGCTATATCACTATCCCTGCCCCGACGGCGCCTTCGCCGCCTTGGCGGCCTATCTCTTCTTCTCTCACTCTCCGGCCGCCGCCACTCCTCTCTTCTTCCCCAACACCGTCTACGCTCCTTTAAGGTTCCCAAATCTTCACCTCATACACAATCCAATTAAAAAAAGTGCCCGTTTAATGCATGCGTTCATGGTGTTTGTAATATTGCAGAGCTGAGAATTTGCCCTTGAATGAAATTGATAATGTTTACCTGCTGGATTTTGTGGGGCCGCCAGGTTTCGTCGAACAACTCTCTAGTAAAGTTGGAAGGCAAGTTTAGTGTTACTTCTTTTTTTAATTGCCATTATTGTTTATGCTAGTAGATTATTGCTTCGTGGGAGATGATTGTGGTTTTTGTGATAGGAATTATAGATCAAGATAATTTTTTTTTCAGTGGGTTTTGCTCATTTGTTGCCTTTTGATTTGTGGAAAGTTAGCATTCTTGATATTTCGTGATTCGTTTGATACACCTTTGGCCTTGAGCTAATGTGGTAAGTTAGTGGGCTTGATGATTAGATTCCCACCATACCATTTAAAGAAGAAAAGGAAACAAAACGAATTCCAATAATGCATATTCTATTTTAGAGCTATCAAATGTTTCTACATTTTTGGTAATTCCATGGTTTGATTTGTGATCTAGTGTTGTAGTCTTGGACCATCACAAGACTGCACTTGAGATGCTGGGTTCGGGGATACCAGCTAGTGGGAATGTGACTAAAGTGATAGACATGGACAGGAGTGGAGCTACTATAGCTTATGATTATTTCAAGGAGAAACTCTTGGGTGGGGACGCCAACAGTAATATCGATGATGCCGTTGCTGAATTCCAGAGAGTGAGGAGACTATTTGAATATATTGAGGATGGTGATCTGTGGAGGTGGCGCCTTCCCAATAGTAAAGCATTTAGCAGTGGATTGAAGGATTTGAAACATGAATTTGATGCCACATCAAACCCCTTACTGTTCCAACAGGTAACTTGTGTTCCGTTTACTTTCTAAATCGGCATTTACAAACAGATTATAGATGCCTAAAATGTTTAAATGTTAAAAAAATGAATTATACACGTTGTTGATCATAGAACAATTTTTGAATATTTGTTTGGATAAATTTGAGAGTGGAATCGAAAAGAATTGTCATGAAAAAATGTAATATGAACTCAACTTTCAACACTAATTGTGATTCACCATGTCTGTAGTTCTGAAACATGTCTGCCAGAAATATGAAGATCTCCCCTGAACGCAGACATCAATTAGGAAAACTTAAGATTTCAGAATAATTGAAGTGCCTGTCATTTGTATGCTCCATAACTCATAAGTTTATGACTATCTTATTCATAAATGACATCGATAATTGCCCATGGTTTGGGTTGCCTAGTCCATGGGAAGACAACGTTTAGTACACTCTATTAGACATGATACTTTCTTCCGTGTCTGCTTTCCCCCTTTCTTTTTTAAATGCTGAGAAGACAACTAATGAAGCTGGTACTTCAAGGGGGAATTAAATTGAATTTAGTAATATCAAGGGTAATATTTTGGCTTTTCTTTCCTTCTCTCTCATCTTTTTGCATCAACACTGTCCACTTTTTGTCCTCTTTTGAGATATTTTCTTTCATCTCTAGCTGACCAAATGTTCATTTCTCTAATGGAGAGTAATGCTTAACAATGTTATGCTAGCTTTAACTATGTGCAGACTGTGAATGTATTCCATTATAGGTGCCCTGCCTTCACCTTTTATGGTTAATCAAGTTTATAACTTTTGATCTAATTATGGTGTTGGAGTGGTGCATGTTTTGCCTAGAATAAATCCTATTTATTGAGATACATTTACAGCCATCTGTCTGCTTGGCCTCTGAAATCTGCTGCAAAATCCTTCATTTTCTAATACTGACAGATAATACTCGGACTCTGTTCTGCATCCCCCCCCAGTTGCTCTCATTAGACCTTGACACAGTAATAAGTCAAGGTATGTCAAGCTTGGCAGACAAACAGAGAATGATAGAGGAGGTTCTGGAGCAGTCATATGAAATAGCTCTTGGTGGTGGTGCTTTTGGAAATTGCCTGGTAAATTTGATGATCTTTTACTTTACAGTCATTCAAACTTCTGTTATAAAAATTCAGTTGCTAATTCTTTCTTCTAGTGATTTTACATGATTTGTTGGCTTCATTATTTACTTCATTGTGATGCCTATTAGACCAGGTTTCAATAATTTGTAACTTCGCATAGTAAAGAGTGTGTTTTCTGCTCTTTGTGCTGATGCTAGGGGTTAAACATTGTAAAATTTCCATTTACTTGGGTTGGCACATGTGTGATTTAAACTTCTGTTCCTAGGAGGTTAAGTAACAACTTCATATATTTATTCCGTATAACAATTTAACTTGCAGCATTCCGGAAACAAATAGTACTTCTCTCGCTTTTGAATGTTTACTAATATTCTGACTAAATTGGTTTGGTATTTCATCTTCTGATATCTCATTACATTTTCTTTGAATCTGTGTCCATTAGGCTGTCAATGCGGATTCCATACAAGAGCTAAGGAGTGAGCTTGGGCATCAGTTAGCGTGTAAAAGCCTCAAAATGAACTTGAGGTTTGTAGCTACTGACTTGGACCCTCTAATTGACTTGCTATATCACTTCTAGTTAGGTCTTCTTTTTTCTTGACTTTTCGTTGTGCATAAATTCTATTATATAGTGTGTGCACCCCACACCTTCCCCTCACACACACAACTAATAAAATGAAAGATTTTGGGCCTACCATTAGCTATTTAGTCAAGCCACACTAAGTCTATTTGTATGTTCAATTTATTTTTTATTTTTATTTTTTTCCCAAGAGAGAAAAAATGCAAGAACTACAAATTTGATGTTGACTGAATTATAAATGTATTTCTGGTTATAGTACTCTTTTGAGTTGGCCTCGTGGAAGTTACCATGTCTTCTGAAACTTTCTCAACCAAAACTTCCTATAATTTTTGGTGAAACTCCCCAACCAAAGAGTTACTAGGACTTTTGTGAGATCCCTTAAACAGACTTTTGAGTTTTCTCTTGAAAATTGATTACGGAATTCAGTTCATTTGCTTTGGCAAAATCCCGTGTTGGTGTTTAATGTGGGGGACTAACTTTAGATGAGGGATGCATGACTGTTATAGTGAAGTGGTACATTCAGAGGGTTGGTCATGACCTTAAATTTTGGTGAATAGTGAATGATTTATGATTGTACCTGCATTATCAATTAAAAGTTTGAACTGATATTTATCTCTTGCAACTAAATCAAACTTATGCATAATACATTATTGAAAGTCAAAGAGGTACAATTTCATTCTTGAATGGGCAAAGACTGCTTCAAACCATATAGAAACTTCCCTTAGGTAGTTTTAGCAGAGTTAAATTATGAGTCCCAATTTGCATATCTGATAACCTAAATGAACTCAAACAGAGGCCATCTATGGAGTTCTCTTACATGATGATGGAATGTGTTGGTCTGGGAACCCATTGGGATTATTATACATGTGCTTCATGGTTCCAAGTTCTTAGATCACGATGGTTGTGAGACAGTGCTGGCACTGGATATGGAAAAATATAACTTTAGATAGGCAGTTCAAATGTGGGTTTCTTGGCTAGAACCACGAGTGATGATATTTTCTTGTTCTTAAGGCTGAGCTTGATTTTGCTTCAAATTCAAGAGCATTTTCCGGCTAGCAATATGCTTGTGATTTGCATCATTTTTATCTTTGCCATCAGCCTTATGGCTTATTTACCTTTAGGGGAATTGGAGCTGTTGTGTATAGAGTTCCTGAACTTGAGAATGACTTACTGCTGAAAATTAGCCTAAGGAGTGTTGATGACGAGGACACTACACCCATATCACAGGTAATTTCTGCTTTGATAAACTAATATTCTTGGGAGAATGTGTGACATGCAATTGAAGCTTTAGCCTATTATTGATTTTTTATGCAGACATATGAAGGTGGTGGACATCGGAGTGCCAGTTCGTTCATCATGGACAGTGCCAAGTTTCAAAGATGGAAGGTTTCTGTTAATAACTCAATCTAGGAGTGGCCACCATTACAATCCAGATGAAGCTCTCCGTCCAAACACAGAGGAAAAGAGGGCGTGGGGGGTGGGGGTCCATAATTTGTCAATAATCTCATATGCTTCTGTTTGACTGTACAATCTCGAAATCTATGCCATGACAGAAAAAACATCACTTCCTTCCAGTTATAAATGTCATCTGGGGTCAAAGAAATATGCAGTACTGTCATTTCATTCCAGGATTCTTCCCGATCTAGTTCTTTTCAGCACTTACCCACTTGATATATTTATGTTTGGCTACCTACAATTATTGCAGAAGAAATCCTAGCACATCTGATGTCCCTAAAGCTGCCACAAGAACGTGCTCATATATGGAGGGTATGTTTTATTTAGGATCAATGTGTAATTAAGTTTAAAGCTTTGTGTCTTGCAAAATGTTACGTACATTTAAGAGGCAAATGTTTATGCCTTAGATCTGTTTGATTACAATTTACGATGGCGTTACCCGCTCAAATATTGTTTAATCACCTGCTTGATCGTTACAGAGTGGAAGGTTCTTCTTTCTTGGCTGTCTCTTTCTTATCCATCTTATGGTAATTGATATTTTTCTCATTGCTTTATTTATTTATGTAATCCGTTATCATAATGCAAGTTCTATAATATGTTTATCCATATTTATATGTGCTCAGTGAGGCATGTTTTCTGGGCAGATGAAAATTGACAAGTGAAGCTGTAGTATTTTTATATAGGGACCCCTACCTAGACCACATGTATAAATGCCATTTTCCTTAAAGTTTGTTGTCTGTAGGACTGAGTTTGGTGTGCAAAACTGAACATAAATATTTGAAAAAAGAGGAGGAATCGTGAACTAGTGAAGTTTCTCTGTAGTAAATAAGCCCTTTATTACACTAGTGAAATCCAATAAAGAAACCTTGGTAAATAGGTAAAAACCAAATCTGTGTAGCCACAAGATAACCTGGCTGTACAGAGATACACCACCCAAAAAGAAATGAAGTGAAAAAAAATCTAAGTACAATTAGAGATGATCAGGGTAATCCATGATGAAACTTGAAACATTTTAAAATCATGAAAGTGTTTTTTTTTTTTTGGGTAAAAAAAAAAAAAATTAGCTAGATGATTCAATGTATTTATATTTGATATTATTAATGAGCCCCGTTCGTTAGTTTCGTTCTTTTTAGTTTGTGAAACCCATTTGAGAGACCTCTTCACCACCAAATGCCGTGCTAGATGAGCACCACACATCATCTGTAATGAACTGCATCCATGATTCATCTTTGTCATCTTTATCTTCTTCTTCCATACAGATGGTGGAAGATGATGCCAAGGGGAAGTCCGGCGACATTGTCTCGTGCTCGTTGGAGACCCCTTGCATGTAATGATCTAGCAACGGTATGCTACTAGATTGCCCTAGCTCTTCTACTTCAGAGCACAGCCCGTTTTTCTTGAAAACACGACATAATGCATAGGAGTCCTGTGAGCCAGAAAAGACATTAGATGAAGTCAGCATTACTCTTAGTCTTTGTTAATCTAACACAGGGATAATATGTTTAGATTGAGAGTCAAGACAAGTAGATTCTTGAATTCATTTTTAGGGTTTTAGGGGAGGGAAAAGTTTGAACTTGAATGATCTGATGACAACAAAAGCGAGGGGTCATAGATATTTTATCAGTCAATAATTGGGGCTACTGGATTTAGTTTGATGCACTCTGTCAAAATTAAAGTGATAAAGAGGCAGAAATTCGGAAAAAAGGCAATCTAATTGTTTCTGTAAAAATTTGTTGCAAGTTCAAAGAAATCTTTCTATTCTCTCTTCCTCATCATCCTCCTGTGGAAATGAAGTGATCATATATATCTAAATCTTCTCAGTATCTTCTGAACTTTATGTCTAATAAACTGACATGCTTTTGAAAGTACGCCTCTCTCTCTCTCTCTCTCTCTCTCTCTCTATATATATATATATATATATATATATATATATATATCCCGCGCGCACACACACAGTGTGTTATGAGAAGAAGGGTAGCAATGGATTTTGGCTTATTGAGGTACGTGGGAGAATAAAGTGAAAAGGAACCGACACCTTCTTACAAAATGAAAGTGAAGGGATGCTACTTTTTAGATTTAGATTGATAATATAAAACAAAATGAAATGATTTTGTGGGAGGAGGAATATGTGATTCCAGATCGGGGCATATGATTAAAGAAACTAAGCTACAAAAAGAAATAAAAAAATAAAGAGGTTGATGATTGGTGATATAGGTTAGATTCAGTCGTATTGAAGAATTGCACTTTTGTCTTATTATTAATATTCAATATTGAAAGAAAGTGAAGCTAGACTTTGTCACTCAAGAGATCTAAGACCTGTGCAAGAAAAGAATAACATGTCAGCAATTTTTTTTTTTTTTTTTTTTTTTTTGGGATTAGATTAAACTATGATGTCCATGTAAGTATCATACTATTTATGTCTACAGTTTACATTATTATATAAGAAAGGCAGATAAAGCTGGATGATTATTTGTCACAAAAGTAGCTTACTTCCCATGCATGCCATGCAGTTCACGTTCTATACACCCCACCTCTCTCTCTCTCTCTCTCTCTCTCTCTCTCTCTCTCTCTCTCTCTCTCTCTCTCTCTCTCACACACACACACACACACACACACACACACATATTTATATAATTAGAATGGAGGGAGATAACATGACTACTTGAGGGCACATGTTAAAGCTCAACCTATCTTGCTTTTTATCCATCCTTTAACAAGAGTAAAAAGAGATCATGATGTAAAAAAAATTGGAGAGATAAATGCTTTTTCCAGCAAAATAAGGGCCTGGAAATTCGTGCTTTTAGAGTCAAATGATGACATCTGTATGTGTGAAGGATAAATATTTCCACAATCACAAAAAAAAAAGTCTCGTAACATCATTGACAAAACATAAAGAAAAGGAAAAGAAAATGACAACAGAAGCATAAAGATAACTACTTAATTTAATTAAACTCCCAATCATCATAATCGTCCTGTAATTAAATTGATGACAAAAAGATACCGTCTTTCAATTTCAAGAAACATCAATCCAAAATTAAGGGCTTAATTTAATTTATATGGTTAATTTCACCCACCATTATACTATTTAATAATTTGTGATACATATACATACATCTATGTAAATGTAAATCAACGATATATAGATACTACGACACACACACACACACATTTTGATTTGTTATATATATGCATGAAATTTAAAATATAGAAAAAAAAAGGATGAATCCAATTAAGTAAGCAAAATCAGTATAACCATACGGGCTACCTGGATTCCAGAAGTGTCTTCCCACTCTTTATCATCGAGTCGATATTCATGCATAACCCAATCAGTCCTTATTCCCTGCGGTGCCCTTCCCCGGTAGTAAACGAGGGTTTTCTTCATCCCGATGGCCCGGTTCTGGCTACTCACCCTCCGGTCTTTCCCAGTCGATTTCCAGTAGCCTGCACGAGTAGCTCGGTTCGTTCTGAACCCGTTAGGGTACTTCCGGTCCCTCGGACCGAAAAAGTACCACTCTGGGTCCCTACTAGGCAAGAAAGATTTCTCTGCAAAATATATAATTATATTATATATTAATCAAATTGTAACTCGAGAGAGAGAGTTAGTTAGTTAACATGCACACCGCTGATGATATATATATATATATATATGATGATTAATCTTTTACAAATTAACCTGCTAGCTCCCAGGGCTCGCATTTGTAAAGATCAACTTCGGGAATGATATCGAGCTCGATTTCGAGGCCTTGAATTTTTCTCTTGAGATAATAGTTCACCAGCTCTTCATCCGTGGGGTGGAACCTGAAACCTGGAGGCAATCCAACTGGCGCCATGATCAATTGACGATGCTTAACTTAATTAATTATACGTACTATACACCGCCGCTCTGTCACAGCCACCAGCTCCGCCGCACCACCACCACCGCTCTCTCTCTCTCTCTCTCTCTCTATATCACTTCTCCAACAACACTATGTTGATGTGCAATTTATATAAATCCATTCAAAGTATCTTGTCTTTGAGTAATTTTTTGCTTTTTCGCTTTTCTAGATTCTTAGAAGCGTTTCTTGCAAGCCCATTGTCCCATACTAAAAACTATATTATATATATATATATATTTAGAAATCATAGTAACAATTGTTTCACTTAATGTTTCTTGTGATCTTGTTCTCCGCTAGCTCCACACACACACACACACACACACACACACACACATATATATATATATTATTTATAGTTGTTGTCACATTTTTTTTTGGGGGGTATATATATTATAGAGAAAATGAGTGACACTGGGCCCAAAGCTTTCCCTCGTGAAAGAAGGGTTTAAAGCAAGATATCATGACATGGTCCAGGTCGTTGCTCCTAGTGTTGGATCGTCAAACTTTTGATTTGGTTAATGGTTTGATACTATACATCACACACACACGTCAGAGAGAGAGAGAGAGAGAGAGAGAGAGAGAGAGAGAGAGAGAGAGAGAGAGAGAGAGAGAGAGAGAGAGAGAGAGAGAGAGTTTTGCATTGCATATTAGTACAATTTGAATAGATATTGCCTAATTGCATCTATACTAGCCCTACTCTTGGAGCGGCTGAATCCTATACATGTTCCAAAATATGTTTGGTCTTCTATTCTAATAGTTAAATGTAGATGCATTTATGATATATATATATATATATATATGTTGATCGTAAATTTTCATAATATTGAATAAATTATTATTATTATTTATAATATAATAATAACCTATGGTCCTGGCTTGTCTACCCAAAGGGGAAAAATATCATAAATCTTTTAGTTAATAAATCTCTCACATGGTCTCATAATTATTGACTTGAGATTTTAAAGAATCTTGGTTTAGAAGGTTGGCTCAATAGATTATTGTGGGTTTGGGCCCTCAATTAAATATCCATGTGGGGGATCAATAATGGGGCCCATTCAGTTATATTAACTAAAATTCTATGCTGCCCATTTGGGCATCCTACCCAACGTTTGGTTTTTATTTTTTTTAAACCTTTTTTAAAAATATTTTGGGATATATCTTACTTCTTAAGTAGATGTTAATTATGTTTGTCCCGATTTTTTCGCCTTCTACTATGCATAAGACAATATTGTGATTTTTCACGTTAAAAATACACACAACTAATGTCATTCACATATCACAAGGCGAAAAAATTGTGACGAACATAATTAACATCTACTAATGTCGCCATTTATGTTCTCAAAATATTTTTTGAAAAAATATTATAAAAATAAAAACCAAAACTCGGGTAGTTTGCTCAAATGAGGAGCATCGAATGTTCAGTTGTATTAATCTCTAGTATTCCCCAGTTAACTGGGCTTATTACATTTTTTAGTATGTGGGAAAGTCGTTGGGCCCGTATACCATTAAATACGTGTATCTATACGTAAACACACACTGTAAATTAAGGCAATGTTTGGTAGTCTGTATAAATGCATATTAGTATAGGTATCCAACAAAAACCGTGTGTTTGGTAGCCATTATTCGTTCACGCGAGGCCCGGTCCTAACGCGAGGCCCGGGGTGTAATTTACTGATTCGGCTGGATAATGTATCCGACACCCCCCCTCGAATATAGTTTCTAGACAATGTATCCAACGCCTCCCCTCATTATACCAAATAAAACAATGTACCAAACAAGTGTGTGAATCAATCTTAGTATATTTATCTTGATAACCAAACAAACAATTAAAATAGCTAATACGTAATTATCTTTCAAAGCAATCCATATTTTATTAATATGGGTATATCCGTACCAGTATACCAAACAAAGTAATGAACATAAATCCCAATTCCCATGATGACTTGCAATACATAATTATATTTTTAACTTAATTTAATAAATTTGAAGATTATATACACACAAAGTAATGAACATAAATCCCAGTTGAAAGAAGTGTGGATAGAGTTGTCAAATGGGTCGGGCTAACCCAGTCCAGCTCAGCCCAAGCCCGCTATGGGCCAACGCAGCCTAACCCATGAAAATCACGGGCTAACCCAGCCCATGCCTAGGCCCACCAAAGGCCCGACTCAGACCCAGCCCAAGCCCGCCTCAAGCCCATCTTAGTTTAATTTATTAATTTCTTTGACCATACATAAAAAAATATTTCAACACACTACAATTTCAAAATTTAATACCATAAAATCATATTACTAATTGTATCTTATCATATAAATGATAAATAAATTCACTAAGTACAATTATATAAATTAATGTCAGCATTTAAAAATTTAAAACCCACCTTAAACCCTGCCCAGCCCAGCTCAGACCCACGTTAGGCCCGATGTATGGATTGTGCTGGGCTCACATATACTTAAGAAAACCCAGCCCAGCCTGTTCCACTAGTGGACTTGGGCTGGGTTGGGCCATTTTATCTCAAAGCCCACTCGGGCCCAGCCTGGCCCAGTTGACAACTATAAGCGTGGAACTAAAGAACTTCAAATCCCCTATGTCATTCTCTATTTTATATATATATATATATATATATATATATATATATATATATATATATATATAGGGTTGGGTTCCAGAAGGAACCATACCCCATGTGAGAACCGAGAACCAATCTCAGCCACAGATCTCGCCTATTTGGACAAACAAGATCTGCTCCAAATTAAAAAAAATGCGATGGCATAATTGTAATAACAACCAACTTCGCTGCCCCTGAATCTTAGTAAGGGTAAAATCGGAAATTTCAATGTATATGTGATTCACGCGTATATTTTTCAATTTAGGGTTTTAGCATTGTCATTCCATATTTTAGCACTGTCATGACTTATTTTAGCACTGTCATGACTTATTTTAGCATGACAATAGTTTAGCATTACAATAAAAAAAATACGGTTGTTTTACAGAGCTTCACACTGCAAAAAGAGTTAAACTTGCTAGATAGACATTTTGTACGTCTCTAGCTATATCTCTCTAATGTAAATTCTGTTTTTTTTCTTTTTCTTTAATAAATAAATTATGGCTTAAGCCATAAGCCATCACTTTAATTTACTTGTGTTCTTTTTTTTTTTCAAATGGAAGTTGAGAACTTTCTAAGAACTTGAGTAAATCAATTAAAAAATATATAAATATTGCAAAACTTCACATCTTTTTTGGAAATGAATACAAAGAACTAAATTACGTAATGAAAAAAAGCACACCAACAATATTAAAATAAGATAACGATGACGATTGAGTTGATCTAAAATTGAAGTTGGAATCACAGAGTCCGACTTATTCGATAGTAATTATGTCACATCAATATTTGGATGATACAATATGGAACATGATTTTAAAAGTTTAGCATTGTATATGTGATTCACGAGTATATTTTTCAATTTAGGGTTTTAGCATTGTCATTTCCTATTTTAGAACTGACATAACTTATTTTAGCACTGTCATGACCCTTGTTTAGCATGACAATTGTTTAGCAATACAATAAAAAAATATCATCGGCATATTTTTATGCTTCATGATCTTCCATTTTTAGCACTATAGTTCAGAATTTAGCATTGTATATGTGATTCACGTGTATATTTTTTAATTTAGGGTTTTAGCATTGTCATTCCCTATTTTAGCACTGTCATGACTTATTTTAGCACCGTCATGACTTATTTTAGCACTAATATGACCCTTGTTTTGCATGGCAATTGTTTAGCATTATAATAAAAAATACTGTTGTTTTACAGAGCTTCACACTGCAAAAAGAGTTAAACTGGCTAGATAGACATTTTGTACATCTCTAGGTATATCTCTCTAATGTAACTTCTTATTTTTTTTCTTTTTCTTTAATAAATAAATTATGGTTTAAGCCATAAGCCATCACTTCAATTTCCTTATGTTCTTTTTTTTTTTCAAATGGAAGTTAAGAACTTTCTAAGAACTTGAGTAAATCAATTAAAAAAAATATAAATATTGAAAAACTTCACATCTTTTTTGGAAATGAATACAAAGAACTAAATTACGTAATGAAAAAAACACACCAACATTAAAATAAGATAACGATGACGATTGAGTTGATCTAAAATTAAAGTTGGAATCACAGAGTCCGACTTATTCTATAGTAATTATGTCACATCAATACTTGGATGATACATGGAACATGATTTTAAAAGTTTAGCATTGTATATGTGATTCACGCGTATATTTTTCAATTTAGGATTTTAGCATTGTCATTCCCTATTTTAGCACTGTTATCATTTATTTTAGCACTAACATGACAATTGTTTAACATTACAATAAAAAAATATCATTCTCCAACTAGAATATATTAAAAAGTCAGTAATATTACAGTAATGCCACCGCGTTTTTTTTTAAGTTTGGAACAGATCTTGGCCGTCCAAATAGGCGAGATCTGTGGTTAAAATTGGTTCTCAGTTCTCATAGGGAGGTGTGGTTCTCACATGATCCCATCTCTCTATATATATATACATACCTTGTGCCATTTTTTTATTCTAATTTATTATGATTTTGTTTATTTTTTTTATGGTTCATCATTCTCCAACTAGAATATATTAAAAAAAACTATCTTTTTAAACTAGTTATGACACATGAGATGTAACATGAGATAGCAGATGAGATCTGATCGTTACGATGTTTATACCCCAAAAGATTAAATTTATTATATATATATATAATTAATTAATTGCCATCCTTAAATGACATGCATATATATATATATAAATATATTAATTCTCTATTTATTATATATCTTCATTTGAAAATAAAAGGTCTTATTTTTGTAATTTGTCTTAGGCCCCTAATTATTAATGATTAAGCCACCTTGATAATTTCGATACAATATAGATACATAAAGGTGAGCGACTATATATAATATGTGTGTGTGTGTATATATGTACTTGTCACAACGCCCTCCCTCATCTTATTCCAACTATACTCATTGGAAGAAAAATAAAAAAAAAAAGAAATATTTCAAATATATATACTAAAAAATGATCATGGCATAACAAGTTGATTCATAACGACGTCAATAGACGAACATGTCCATTTTCAAATATCATGAACATTCTCAATCACAAAATAATTTGGTCTAAGTGGGCATAAGAGCTACCACAAATACATATAGAAAATGACAAGGGCCCAATGTTGATTTAATAAATCACAAAATTTGGACTAATTTGGCAAACTACAAGAGTGCCTTTTAGTGTCGATTTCACAACGAAAATGAACTCCACCAAAGAGGAAAAAATAACAATTTCAAACACAAATTTGATGAGGCCACATTAAACATTTGATTGAGCATTTTAGGAGAGGCCATATCTTCAACTTGAAAAGATGGTGCATTCAACCCCATGCATCTAACTTCATTATATATCCTTAAAAGTATACCGCACATCTTTATTTTCATTTAAATCGATCATTATTTAAATGTAATACGGGATTTATGAAAAATTCAAGCCGACCCTAAAAGTCACGTTCTCTATATTTTTGAATGTTGTTAGTTGTATTGGTTCCTTACTTGAGACATTCTAAAGTTTGGATACTAATTAAGATCAAACCCCTTGAATTTAATAATATTACTTGTGTATAGATATGTCATATTATTTGGATTAGTATATTTATTAATCGTGTTATATACGAAAGCAAGAGAGTGTGGGTCCAGACGTAGGTCTACATACAATTAATAAATCCATCCAATTTAAGAAAGTTTCAAATCGATTGAGTTGTTATTTGTTAATGGACGATCTATAGAGACATGATGATTATTAGACTTGTACTTGTCAACAAAACACACACACACACTCTCTCTCTCTCTCTCTCTCTCTCTCTCTCTCTCTCTCTCTCTCTCTCTCTCTCTCTCGGCTTAACTAAATCCTTTTGTCAGTCCTATTAATGGATCGTTCGTCTCTTTAACTGTTAAAAAATCACATTGACCTTTGTCCAGATGGAGTTAAAAAATCATCGATGACTTTTGAGGATGCTAAAAATGTCAATTCAAACTTCACTGAAATTCATATACATGGTGAATATCTTCAGTTTGTATTAAACTTCATAACTATCTTCGATAATATGGATATCTTTAAAAAAAATCTCTCCATAGGTTTTCCATCAATATCGTTGATTTATCAATTGGATACCGGTGGACAAAAAAACTAACATCCATTAGTAGAAGGGCTAATAGAATGGTCCAGCTGAGTCGATTTTGACATAAGTGAAATCCTAATTAACAATTGGACTTTAATGATTTCTTTCCTTTTTTTTTTGGCAAACCATTAATATAGAAAATGTAATTCATCTATAAATTTTTATTTGCTGTTTTAGAATTTTCAACTAAATTAAGATATAAATATTTTAACAAATATATCAACCTGTATAATGCTATCAAGATATATTTTTCTAAAAATATAAAGATATTTTTCTCTCTTTATTATAAGTAAGAGAATTTATAGGAATTTGATAGAGTTAATATTAAGAGAATGTGTGCGACAGTGTGCAAATGACAAATAATTGCTCACATGTTATAAAATCTAAAACAACGAGTAAAAGATTAGGATAAAGTAGTTTATAAGAAAATTGATAAAATGGAAATTTAAAACAGCCTTGTAGAGTTGTAGGTCCAACATAGTTGGATTCTTTAATGTGTTAATATGAGAAAATAGTCATTATTACTCAGTAAATAATGTAAATATCTATTTTTTTTTAAAAATAATGTTTCTAATATTTTAGGATGGGAATATACATCAATAACCTCAGTAATAATATAAATAATTTTTAACATTAACTATTTTCTAAAATAAAAACACCATAATATATTAACAAAAAATCATGGACGATGATTTCAGAATCGATATTTCGCACCATAAAAGATAACTATCTTTCACCGCCGTTCTATGTCAAAGTCTCAAAAGTCACAACTATCGGCCTTTTGTTGTCATCTTCTGTCACTGTTGTTGTCATTTTCTATCGTTGTTGTTGCCATTTTCTGTTACTATTGTTTCCGGAGAAGAAAACTACAAGATTCAACCGCCGTTTCTGCTAAGGTTCAAATGCCCACATAGCTGAACAATCATGGACGATGATTTCAAATAACCACATCCTCATAATGGACACATGAGTGCACGAATGCAACAATACGAGTAGACCAAGTCGTGTTCTAGTGCATTAGTTCAATAATGTTTAATACATGAGTACACGATTAGTTCAATGTGGTAGTTCAAAAGTAACTCATACACGAAAACACAATTAGGGTCATTCGTGTACACGTACAACAATTGATCATTAAACTGATACATGACTGCATGAGTATGCCTATTCGTGGACTCATGCACTAGTTAAAAATGCACAGATACACTAGGGCATGAGTCTACTAATTGGTCCCCTCATGCAACACTTAGAAATGAGATATTGCACGGGTTCACAAATAAATTACTACACGAATCATCTTCAATATTACTCGTATACCAAAAGAAATCGATTTGTGAACCAAAGAACATTTAATTTTTTCTATCCATTCCATAGAAAAATTCAAAAAACTCAAATATCTAGATCGATAAAAAAGTATAAATCCGTATGATCTTCGCCAATGATAGTTTTGTTTCAATTGATAAAGCAAAGATTGAAAAATAAGAGAGGCGAGAGAATGACGTTTGCAAAGAGGAGATAGAGAAAATCAGATCTTTTTCCTAATACTATAGTCTTGATATATATATATATATATATATATATATAGGAAAATGATCAAATAGGAACCAAATCCCTCCGTGAGAACCTAGGAACCAATCTTAACATTAGGTTTGATTAGATCTAATGACCATAATTTAGTCAAAGTAAGGTGGCAAACTTGTAATATTTGAGAACTTAATGAAGGCGGGGTTATTTTCATAATTTAGAAATTAGGTTATGTTTTTTCGGATTTTGGGCCCAATTCTCGGAATTAAATAGACAACGCTTTAAAATCGTTGTCTTTTCTGGCGTTGTATTAATATGCTAACATGAAAGATTTATATTGCTAACATCAATAGATTTTGTTGCTAACATGTGGTAGACTCATATTGCTAACTTGACGAGATCATAATATTAAATTGACACGTATTAAACACCATACATATAAAATTGGACCACATTTAAAATAATATTGTGTAACATGAGTAACATCATTCATACATACAACATATTGCTAATATGTTAGAAAATATACACACTGCTAATATGTGACTAATAATTTGCTAATATGTTAGTAACATGTTGCTAATATGTGAATAATGATATGCTAGTATGACTTAAATTCTCAAATATTACAAGTTTTCAAAATAATATTAAGCATTGATAAAATTATAATTGTTTATGAACTTAACTATATATAGCTCATACTTTAACTATTTTCTCATGAAAGCAACTTAAAATTCAAAGTCGTGCATAAAAAATTTCATGTTAGCAATATAAACACAAGATATGGGCAATATTGTGATATCATATTAGCAAATGTCTGACAGTTACGAGTTGAATATATGTGAAAAAAAAAGTTTTTTTATATTTTTCATCAATTTTTGCTCAAATAAACACATGCACTATGGATCTTAAATGAAAGAGCATGGAAAAATCTTTAATTTGATATATTTTTTGCGTAAATTGGATAAAAAATGAGTAAGTTATGATTATTTAAAGTTTTTAAGAATTTTTTAAAAGATGATGGCATCACTTTATAAAAAAAATCTGGAATTACCCCTTATATTTCGAATTTTATATATTTACAACTATGCCACCGCCTTTTTATCAGCCATGTCATCAAAATCCTTGAATTTGATTAGTTCCTAGGTTCTCACGGGGGGATTGGTTCTTATTTGAACCCATCCCTATATATATATAAAGGGAATGGTTTCAGAGAGAATCAATTTTGGTGTGAGAACCAGGAACCAATCCACACCCTTCAATTTTAAGGTTGGATAGTCTATGTTTGATCAAAAAAGATGGTGACATAACTATAAATAAAAGGAACATAAGAAAAATGTTGTGGTATTTTCGTAATTTTGTCAACATCAAGGTCAAAATTAAAAAAAAAACCATTTTTTTGGCACTACAAGAAATTCGCTGTTTAGTGACGGACTCTAACGACGGAAACGTTTCCGTCGGTACTAACTATGGACTAGCGACGGACCGTCCGTCGCTAACAGTTTTGGGAATTCAAAATGGTAGGAACATGTCGCGCTTAAATGTAACGACAGACTTATGACGACCATTCCGTCGGTAATTGTAACGACAGATTAATTCTGTAGTTATTTTTTTAATATAATTAAAAAATTAAAAAATAATGAGTTAACGACGGACCTAGTCCGTCGTTAATATTTTCCCGATTTACTTAAATGAAAAATAAAATACTAACGACGGATTCAATTTGTCATTAATATTTCACCGATTTAATTAAATGAAAAATAAAATACTAACAACGGATCTGGTCCGTCTTAATATTTCCCTGATTTAATTAAATGAAAAATAAAATACTAACAACGGACCATGCCCATTGTTAATATTTTTTCGTTTTAATTAAATAAAAAATAAAAAGTAATGACGGACCAGATCTGTCGTTAGGCCGTTGTTAGATTCGGATATACGCGGGTCTTCTTCCCTCCCTCTTATCATTTCACTCCGAGCCATAATCTCTAAAAATTACCGCCAATTTTGCCGCCCCCTTCGTGCCGTCGGCTCCCTCTCTTCCCCCCGACACTCTGCTGCCGACATCCACCTTATCTCTCTCTCTCTCTCTCTCTTCATCGATAGCCGTCTACGCCACCGCTGTCGCAGTCGCAACCCCCGTCTCCGCCACCGCCGCCGCAACCCCAGCCACCGTCTCCGCCGTAAGTCCCACCGTCTCTACACTCTCTCTATCTATCTCTCTCTTTGTCTCTCTCTCTCGACTCTCTCTCTATCTCTCTGCTCTCTCTCTCTCTCTCTCTCTCTCCCTGTCTTTGCTCTCTCTCTCATTTAATTGTTAATATTTTCTACAAAACTTCATCTATGTTCATGCACAAATTTTTGTGTTCTTTGAATCCTTGTTATTTTATATTTTTAATCTTTAGTTTTTAAAAAAATGAATGGAAGATTCAGGCTACTAGTGAATTCAGTGACCAAATTATTCAGTTTTGTATACATATGTTGCTGAAAAAGAACTTATATGATAATTTGTAATTAATCCAGAAAGCTGTTTAATAGATACTTTGTAATGAATGGATACACTTGAATAATAGATTTGAGATGTTAGCACTGAGGTGAATTGAGCTTAATAATATTTATGGATTTATGTTCTGGGATCATGTTTTCATGAACCAAAAAAGAAAAAAAAAAGGCAAGGAATAAAAAACATTGCATTCCGGAAAGAAAAAGAAGAGATTACAACTTGTGAGCGACAATATTTTCTAAGAGAGGCTCACAAGCATCTTCGAGTAAATCCAAGACCTGCCACAAAGCATGTAGTCAAATATAATTATGTAATGGGTTGCATAGTGGAAACAAGGAAATAATTCTTAGATTTGTGTTAGCTTTCTATAATGCACGATACAAAAGAAAGAAAGAAAAAATAAAAGAGGAAATATAGAGTTGTTGGTGATTTAATGATTTAATGCATATTCATTAATTCATTATACAAATTCCAACTAACAAGTTCCTTAATTTATAATTTTGCTCGTTCGTGATTTTCGGACATTGTGTGAAACTACTGCTGATACGAGGTTAGTCAGTAGGTTTACAATAAATTATGTAAAATTTATTTGGCTTATGATAATAAATATGCTAATTAGTATGTCAATTATGTTATTTATTTGGGCAATTTAGGCTAAGTATGCTATTTATGCAATAATCATGCTAAGTATGCTAATTTAAAAAAATTATGCTATGTATATGCTAGATATGTATGATAATTATCATTGAATGATGTATGTTTAATTATTTTATGGGATGAGGGCCCCTGAATCCCTCTTTATTGAATTGTTGGTGTTTGTTAATTTTGTTGTTATGAATCGATTAGAAGAACATATATCAATTAGCGTAGAGTCGAGAACTTGAGACTAGAAAATTCACATAGGTGTCGCCGAAATTTTGAAAAAAATTAGCTATTTTATTTTTATATTTAATTGATGGATTATAGTATTTATATTTATATATGTTAATTATTGAATTGTTGGTGTTTGTTGATTTTGTTGTTATGAATCGATTAGAAGAATATAGATCAATTAGCGTAGAGTCGATAAATTGGGACTAGGAAATTTACATATAGGTGCTGCTGAAATTTTGAAAAATTAGCTATTTTATTTTTTTATAAATTATTTTTATATTTAATTGAACGATAATCAATGAGTTTTTAATGATCAAATAGTTTAGAAACTAGCCTTCTACAATGAGTCTAGATCGTGAATGGATGTACCGGCGATATTTTAATAACGGTAGTTTAAATTCGGACTTTCTGAATGGACTTGAATCTTTCATCGAGTTTTCTTGCAATCAATCGTCATTCATGAGTATAGATAAGATTAAGTATCCCTGTCGTAAGTGTAAGAACGTGTCATTTCAAACGCCATCTATTGTTCGACTACACGTTGCAAAGAATGGATTTATTTTCAATTATCATGTATGGACGTATCAAGGTGAAAAACAAGTGCGTCCAGTTACCGAGCAAAATTTAGGTAGTCATGATGGACTTAATACGTACCAAAACACGGTAATGGATGATGTTGGTCCGCAAATTAACATGAATATCGATGATCATACTGAGGAGACCCCAAATCCTGAAGCGCAATGGTTTTATGATATGTTGAGGGCCGCAGACAAAGAATTGTGGCTGGGTTGTCAAAATCATTCTCAATTGTCACTCATTGCTCGCTTGATGAACTTAAAATCTGAGAACAATATGTTAGAGAAGTGTTTTGGTCAGATAACCCAATTAATGAAGGAGATTGTTCCTGAAATTAATTTGATAACTGATAATTTCTACACAACAAAGAAATTACTACGTGGTATGGGATTACCCATAGAGAAGATCGATTGTTGCTTCAACAACTACATGATTTATTGGGGTGATGATAGTGAATTGTCGGAATGCAAATTTTGTGGTCACCCACCTTTCAAGGAAACAAGTCGTCGTTCGTAAAAACGATAGAAGACCACAATTGCACACAAAAAAATGTACTACTTTCCACTCACTTCGAGATTATAGAGGTTGTATGCATCTAATGCAACAGCAAAAGAGATGCGTTGGCATGCATCATCTATTGATGACAGAGTAATGCGACATCCAGTAGACTCTCCTGCATGGAAATACCCGAACAAAAATTTCCCCCAATTCGCTTCAGAAATTCATAATGTCAGGTTGAGTCTATCTACTAATGGTTTCCAGCCATTTGGTCAATCAGGCCAGCAGTATTCTTCATGGCCTGTCATCATTACACCTTACACTTTGCCTCCATGGATGTGTATGAAAGAACAGTATATGTTTCTAACTGTATTAATACCAGGTCCACGCAATCCGAAAGAGAAATTGGATATATTTTTACAACCTTTGATATCTGAATTGATTAACTTATGAGAGGTAGGTGTGCCTACTTATGATTTTTCATTGAAACCGAATTTTCAGATGCGAGCAACGTTAATATGGACAATTAGTGATTTTCTCGCTTACTCTATGTTATCTGGGTGGAGTACTGCTGAAAGATTAGCATGTCCATATTGTGTGGAGTCCACTGATGCCTTCACTTTATCATGTAGTGGTAAAAAATCATGGTTTGTTAACCATCGAAAATTCTTTCCTGCAAACCACCCCTTCCGTAAAAATAAAAAAGCATTCATGAGAAATAAAGTAGTGACTGCAGGACCTCTAGAAATGAGATTGGGCATCGAAATTCTGGCTCACATAGAAGCATTGGGTCTTAAAAAAGTCACTAACAACAATGATAATGTGACAATTTTTAAAGGTTGTGGGTGGAAAAAGAAAAGCATCTTTTGGGATTTCCCATATTGGAGCTCCCTGTTGATTAGACATAATTTAGATGTCATGCACATTGAAAAAAATGTGTTTGATAATTGTAGGTGGTGAAATTTTAAAATATTATATATAATATTTTTATTGATTTTAATAAATTTATTTAGTTTTGGAATCATATCAAATCCAAAATTAGATAAAATATTTAAATAATAAAGATATTATTATATGATAATCATCAAGTTCTTTGGAAACAAAAAAATATCTTTCAAGATATATATCAATTTCCAATAGCCAATGAGATAGTGTTACATCAGCTCTAGATCTCTCTTCCCACAACTATAAATAGGGGCCTCCATATCAGTTGAAAATCACACCAGAAGTCATTTGAAGAGTTCAGAACTTCCATAAGTGAAATTCTCAAAGATATTCAAGGCGTTCTTGTGACATTCAAAGGCGTTCTTCACCAAATTCATCCCGAAGATGGCGTCTGATCCACACGCAAGACCATTTGAAGAGTTCAAGAATTTGAGAACTTCCATAAGTGAAATTCTCAAAGATATTCAAGGCGTTCTTCACCAAAATCATGCCGAAGACGGTGCTTGATCCACAAGCAAGATCATTTGAAGAGTTCAAGAATTTGAGAACTTCCATAAGTGAAATTCTCAAAGATATTCAAGGCGTTCTTGTGACATTCAAAGGCGTTCTTCACCAAATTCATCCCGAAGACGACGTTTGATCCATAAGCAAGGCAGTCAAAGGTGTTCTTCATCAAATTCATTCCGAAATTAGCGTTTGATCCGGAAACAAGGCGTCGGCCCTCCGAGTTAACGTTATCAAGACTAAAGATCAAGTCAAAGAAGATCGAGGATACAAATCTTCCCCAAAAACTTCGAAGACCAAGTTCAAACAACAAGTCTGAGAAAATCAAAGAAACAAATTTACTTTGAAGATTTGAAAGACCGTTTGAAGATCAAGTTTTGAAGAGAAGAATCAGAGGAAAAATAGAGATTGGATCCGTATAAATAATTTTGATCTGAAATCATATTATTTGTACACATTTTGTGTTTTACCAAATTAAATACAAATTTTGTGTTACAAATTTTGGCACGCCCGGTGGGACCATCTCTACCTCTCATCTCTTCTCTCCACCAGTTTTCTCAAGCATCAAGATGTCTACAATTCTGGAAGAGCAAATTGCAAATTTGATGAAGCTTGTCGAAGGACTTGCCAAGCGGATACAAGAACAGGACGCTCAAATCTTGAAGCTGAACAAAGAATGGGTTGTTGATTTTGGTGGCGAGCAAGCGAATGAAGATACTGAAACTGAGATATCTGCAAAGCTACATGCCAACAACAATAAAAAATCTACAGCCAAAGAAGTTGAAGTA
Organism: Perilla frutescens; assembly: GCA_026008535.1. Lineage (NCBI taxonomy): Eukaryota > Viridiplantae > Streptophyta > Magnoliopsida > Lamiales > Lamiaceae > Perilla > Perilla frutescens. The sequence goes on along the minus strand of BRKX01000010.1, from coordinate 41,288,386 downwards.
TCATTTGATGACTCAATTCAAGTTGATCAACTCAAAGATTTCATACTGGAAACAATCAAAGACAAGTCTGGAGATAGCCGTAAATCAATATGGACTTACAACAAGCCATGTACCCCAAGAATTGACAATTTGAAAATGTCAAATGGCTACCAACCACCAAAATTTCAACAATTTGATGGCAAAGGCAATCCAAGACAACACGTGACTCACTTTGTAGAAACCTGCAATGATGCTGGGACATACAAAGATCACTTGGTGAAGCAATTCATTTGTTCTTTAAAAGACAACGCATTTGATTGGTATACCGATTTGGAGCCAAATTCAATTGATAGTTGGGGGCAACTGGAGAAAGAATTCCTAAACCCCTTCTACAGTACTCGAAGGACGATTAGCTTGGTTGAACTCACAAATACAAACCAACAAAAAGAAGAGTCCGTCATTGACTACATCAACCGTTGGAGAAACTTGAGCCTGAATTGCAAAGATCAATTATCAGAAACTTCAGCAATTGAAATGTGCATCCAAGGCATGTGTTGGGGTCTTCGATATATTTTGAAAGGGATTCAACCAAAGACTTTTGAGGAATTGGCCACTAGAGCTTACGACATGGAGTTAAGCATGGCCGCAAATGGAGTTGAAAAACTATCGATGCAAAAACATCACAACTTTGAAGAAGAGCCAGAAATAAATGATGGGGGCAAATCTTTCGAGGAATCTCCAAGTGAAGAAGAAGAAGAAGAAGAAGAAGAAGAAGAAGAAGAAGATGATGATGATGATGATGATGATGATGATGATGATGAAGATGAAGAAACGGCTACAAATCTAACCATGGGCCAATTCAAGTCTTTCAACATTTGTTACAATCAATGAAAAGAAAATGAGCAACGCTCCTTGATAAGAGCCTAAACTATCTTCAAAACTCCTTGATAAGAGTTAAAACTATATAAAGTTTTCAAAATGCAAAAGCTCCTTGATAAGAGCCAAAACTATCTAAACTCTTCAAGAAATACTAAGACTCCTTGATACGAGTATAAATGTCTAAAAAGTCAAATTCAAATCCAAGACTCATTGACACGAGTATAAAAGGTCTACAAATTCAAATTTAAGACTCATTGACACGAGTATAAAAGGTCTACAAATTCAAATTCAAGACTCATTGACACGAGTATAAAAGGTCTACAAATTCAAATTCAAGACTCATTGACACGAGTATAAAAGGTCTACAAATTTAAATTCAAGACTCCTTGACACGAGTATAAAAGGTCTACAAAGTCCAAATTCAAGTTGAAGGCTCCTCGATATGAGCATAAACTATCCAAGTTCAAGAAAAAGCTCCCTGATATGAGTATAAACTATCCAAGTTCAAGAAAGCTCTCTGATACGAGCATAAACTATCTAAATTCAAATTGAAGGCTCCTTGATACGAGTATAAACTATCTAATAAATTCAAATTGAAGAACTCTTGAATATGAGTATAAACTATTCAAGAACTCCTTGACACAAGTATAAACTATCTAATAAATTCAAGTTCAAGACTCCTTGATACGAGTTTAAACTATCTAATCAATTTTCAAGACTCATTCATTTCAAATGACAAGTCGTCAATGAACAAGTCTCGAGGGGGCATTTGTAGGTGGCGAAATTTTAAAATATTATATATAATATTTTTATTGATTTTAATATATTTATTTAGTTTTGGAATCATATCAAATCCAAAATTAGATAAAATATTTAAATAATAAAGATATTATTATATGATAATCATCAAGTTCTTTGAAAACAAATAAATATCTTTCAAGATATATATCAATTTCCAATAGCCAATGAGATAGTGTTACATCAGCTCTAGATCTCTCTTCCCACAACTATAAATAGGGGCCTCCATATCAGTTGAAAATCACACCAGAAGTCATTTGAAGAGTTCAAGAATTTGAGAACTTCCATAAGTGAGATTCTCAAAGATATTCAAGGCGTTCTTGTGACATTCAAAGGTGTTCTTCACCAAATTCATCCCGACGACAGCGTCTGATCCACAAGCAAGACCATTTGAAGAGTTCAAGAATTTGAGAACTTTCATAAGTGAAATTTCCAAAGATATTCAAGACGTTCTTCACCAAAATCATCCCGAAAACGGCGTTTGATCCACAAGCAAGACCATTTAAAGAGTTCAAGAATTTGAGAACTTCCATAAGTGAAATTCTCAAAGATATTCAAGGCGTTCTTGTGACATTCAAAGGCGTTCTTCACCAAATTCATCCCGAAGACAACGTTTGATCCATAAGCAAGGCAGTCAAAGACGTTCTTCATCAAATTCATTCCGAAATTAGTGTTTGATCCGGAAACAAGGCGTCGGCCCTCCGAGTTAACATTATCAAGACTAAAGATTAAGTCAAAGAAGATCGAGGATACAAATATTCTCCGAAAACTTCGAAGACCAAGTTCAAACAATAAGTCCGAGAAAATCAAAGAAACAAATTTACTTTAAAGATTTCAAAGACCGTTTGAAGATCAAGTTTTGAAGAGAAGAATCGGAGGAAAAATAGAGATTGGATCTATATAAATAATTTTGATCTGAATTCATATTATTTGTACACATTTTGTGTTTTACCAAATTAAATACAAATTTTATGTTACAATAATCTATTCAACACCGTGTTGAATGTACAAGGGAAGATGAAAGATACATCCAAATCCATAGAAGAGTTGAATATATATTGTTCAAGACTAGAGCTAAAACGGAATGAGTCCATAGACAAGTATCCAAAAACGTGTTATACGTTGGATAAGAGAGAGAAGAATGCCCTATTTGAATGGATTCAAGAGTTAAAATTTCCGGAGGGGTATGTGTCAAATATGAGTAGATGTGTGGATATGAGAAAACTGAAGATGTTTGGCATGAAAAGCCATGATTATCACGTGTTCATGCAACGTCTCATTCCGATAGCATTTGTTGAACTTCTACCATCTAATGTTTGGAAGGTAATCACGGAGTTGAGTTTATTCTTCAAAGATTTAACTTCGAGAACAATCACTGTTGATGATGTGTGTCGGTTGCATGAAAGTATTCTGATCATATTATGTAAACTTGAATGCATTTTTCCTCCAAGTTTCTTCGACTTGATGGAGCATCTACTTGTCCGCTTGGCTGATAAAGCTAGAGTTGCTGGGCCTGTACAATATCGATGGATGTATCCATTCGAACGTATTTGAGGAAGTTGAAAAACAACATGTGAAACAAAACACGAGTTGAAGGCTCAATCTGCAATGCTTACTTGGTCGAGGAAGCTTCAACATCCTGTTTATATTATTTTGAGGATTATGTAAATACGAGACATAGAAATATGTCTCATAACTATGAGGGTCTTGGAGACTTAACAGATGACAATGCAGCAAATCTGTCAATATTCAAGCATCACGGTCGGCTGTCTGGAAAAATATCCAAGAGATATTTAATAGAAAATGAGTACACTGCAGCACAGATCTACGTGTTGCTTAACTATCCTGAAATTGAACCGTGAACAACGTAAGTATGGAGTTCATTGATGCAACTAGATCTATGGTATGTAATATTTATCTTCCACAAAATTCTAATTAGTGATACTCTGTTGCATACATTCATTATTAGTGACACTCTGTTGCATTTTTAAGGAATTTTATATTTTGCTTATAAGTTATGTCCCATGGGATTTTATAATATTTCAGATGCTAGTATTGAATGTCAGTATTTTATGCTTTCACTTCTGCAATCTGCATCTTAGTCACATTGACAAAGTGAAGTACTTTGATCAATTTTTGGATAGATAGCTGTTGTTATGTTATACTTTAATATGTGAATTCTACAACCTTATTTTCTACACACAATTGATTGATTAAATATATATATTTTAAATTTTCTTTATGTTTTTAATATGATAAGCACAGTTAACAGCTGCTTGCAAGAGGGTGTAAATACAGGAGTTATGCAGAAGCTGATGGAATGTAAGAGTTGTGGTTGTGTGAATGTAGAAGTTGCAGGAGTTTCTAACATGATAGACTTTAATTTTATTTTATTTTTGTAATTAATGATGGTTGGAAATATTGAAATGATGGAAGGTTAACTGGGTTGGAAACAATGGATTTTTTTTATCGAATGATGGCTGGCTGGAAACTATGGGTTTTTGTGTAGATATGATGAGAAGTTTTAGTGGTTTTCAAACATTAATTTTTTGTAATGTTCCGAGAAGGAATTTTTTGTACTTATAAATTTTAGGATATGCAAGCCATATATTTTTTTGTAATAAATTGCGTTATTGTTGTAGTTATGAACAGGTTTAGAGATCTTTTGGATGTCGAGGGTAACCCGCAGCCGCTACCGTGGTGCGCACTGGGTAAACTCCGCCCCTGTGTAATAGCCTGCAAACCTACACAGGGGAGGTAAACCACACTTGGCAAGCCAGGTGTGACAGGCTCACACCTAGTGGTGTTGGTGGTGGGTCGAACTTGAGACCTTTGGCCTCAAGAAACACCACTCCACCACTAGGCCATCCCCAAGGGGACAGGTTTAGAGATCTTTGAATATATATTTTGTTGATGTTGCAAATAATATGTATCACTATTTATGAAGAAAAGTATCACTATGTGTGGAGTGAAGTAACACTATTTATTTCGTGTATTACCAGTGATAAAAAAAAACAGAGAGAGAGACACACACACACAAATCATAAAAAAACATTAACAACAGTAATGATGTTCTCAATATATCAAATAATTTCATGTATTGTTAGTAATCGTTTAGTATCATAATTTATAAACTACAGTATCAATACTAATATAACAAAGTATCACTATTTATATCGTGAAGTAACACTATTTATTTCGTGAATAATTTAATAGTATAACAGATCAATATTATGTATCACTATTTATGCATAAAAGTATCACTATATGTGTTGTGAAGTAACACTATTTAATTCGTGTAATACAAGTAATAAAAAATAAAGAGAGACACACACACACGCAAATCATAAAAAAAATCAACAACAGTAATGATGTTCTCAATATATCAAATAATTTTCTGAATTATTAGTAATCATTTAGTATCATAACTTATAAAATACAGTATCAATACTAATGTAACAAAGTGTCATTGTCTATGTAGTAAAGTATCACTATTTATTTCATGAATAATTTAATTTAGTACATAATATATGTACTAAAGTATCAATAATAATGAACAAAGTATCAATAATATTTAATAAGAAAGTTAATACATGAATAATAATATTAGTAACTACAATTAAGCAATATAGTAAAAAAAAAGTCTTTGTTGAATCCAGTGTACCATTTCTCTCTGAGCAAATAGAGCCTTGAAAATCATGAGTTATCCTCCAAATGATATGTTGATATCATAGAGCTCCAACAATCTTCGAATTCATCTCTATTTGTGTAACCGGACAAGCATTTTTGAAATTTATTGATGAATTCTGGTACAAATGCCAGAAGCATAACCTATGTCTTGTATCAGAAAAAATCTGTAGAGAATAAAAAAAATTAAAATGTTGAACTGAAATATAAATCTTTAAATAAAGCATCACTAGATGTGTGTTAAGTATTATTAAATATTACGCGAAGTACCAATAATAGAGTAACATATATACCGGATAGCTGTCATCACACAACAAATTCTAGTAAGGAGTATCATTACTATGAAATAAAGAACCATTAATTATAATGTGAAGTACCACTATCATAATGACTATGCATGACAAACTATCACATTGAATTGAATTATATATCTAGAGACAGAGAGGTATCACTAAATGTGGCGTGAAAGATCACTAACTACCAGGTGAAGTATCACTACTTCCTTAAATCAAATGAATCACCCACAACCGTTTAAACTTTATATCAGTAATAAAATGATCACTATATAACAAGCAAAGTATCACTAATTCCTATGCAAAGGATCTCTATGAATTATTGAGGCAGAAATAAATAAATGTCAATAACTGTGTGTGACGTATCACTAAATACCAAGTGAAGTATCACTATTGTCTTAAATACATGGTTACAACAAAGAAAAAAGAGAAGTAAAGTATGACTTACTGTCAATTTCCAACAGAACATATTTATGTTCATTGATAGATGTTGTTTCTGCATCTTTACCTTTAGATTCATTATCATGTAAAACAATATCTATGAATTACAAATTGAAATTTAAATTAGTACTAAAAGTATTATAACAACAACAAATTACAGATGAAAATAGGAGTTTGAATTAATTCCTTCAAAAGCATATTATCGAACATATGGTGTGCATAATTTCTTATACCTAATTGTTGATCAATGGTCACAAAATCAAAAAAGTTGTAAACTAAAAAAAATACCGTTCGTTGCAGATGTCTCTTCTCCGGAATTGATCGAGTTAATTTTCATAGGTAGGAAGATCGCTTGTTTGTCCCGATTTATCCATTAAATCATAGACAATAACGAGAAAAAAATTGTGTGGAGAAGAGATAATTTTATCTATAATCGCGTGAATCGCTTGTAGCTGTGGGAACTAGGGTTCCACTGGGGGAGAAGAATCGCGTGGAGTAGGGGGAGCGACGCCGTGAGGGTTCATCTGGAGAGAAAAATCGCTCTGGAGAAAGGATTTTCTTTTTAATATATATACAGTACTTGAGTCGGATCGGGTGGAAATCCGTTTAACATAAGAGATCGGTTAAACGGTCTCACACGTTCCCTAAATTTTGATATACCAATATTAGATGAGATTGATAAAAGTAGTTATTTGTTTGGTAAGAGTAATAAAAGGTATATATATTATTAACTTTATGATGATGAGTATTCAATAAATTATCAACCCAATTATTCTCATCCATTTATCGATTGGTTTGTTGGTTTCGATTGCTCGAGTAAATATTTATTTTCTACATATCTTCTTCATAAAAAGATCGAATCTTATAAATTGTCAACACATATAGCTAATTAATTAATATTCTAAGTTTTAGATTAGAGTTTCCAAATTCTAATTCATTTACAGACTTGATAACTGTTTTTCTTTCATTTTTTGTACTTACTAACTATAGCTAGGTGCGCGCAATATGTAGACTTGTTAGGGTGTTCCTTCTATATATTCTCCAACGCTTACCAAAACATTTGATCACAAAATCTAACTTGTAATCTCATATACATTAATATTATCCCAAATTAACATTACTTATAAAATTTTCATACAGACATAAAATTTCTCTCAAGATTTGAATTTTTTAGTAAATAATAAGTAACCGACTATATGTTATCATATCATGTGAGGTGCGTATAACCGTTGTTTCGATTTTTTATTTTATTTTATTAAACACACGTTGGAGAAGTCGGGTCTCTTTCTATGTCATTAAAAGCGCCACCCATGGGGAGTACTATTACCAAACCTAAGATAGGATTTTCAAACCACATTTTAAAGAAGGGAGGTTGATGAGTTAGTTATATTGATGGTAACAATCTATCCCATCTAATATATCTATCAATCTATCTATCTATATCTATATATCTACATCTATATTTATATTTATATCTATACAGTCTGTCATTGTTATTGCCCCCACTGCCTCATGACTTTAAACTCATGGCTCTCTTTATTCCCACATCAATGGACCACACATGAAACACAATGTTCATTAATTATGAGATTCAAGAGTTTTTCAAAATGGAACACAAATCTATAGATTATATATAATAATTCTCTACTCTTCAAGAATAGAAGTCAATACCCGAACCATACCGTGTTTTCTCGACTCGAATCTTGAAGATTCAAGAAACTCCGGGGTGAAGAAGGCACTGAAACGGTGCGTTCTTGACTCCTATTTCGAGTAATATAACTTTAAAAATAAATAAACATGAACGACATTGGGAAAAAAAAAAGTAAGTTGGTTTGAAATGTAATGAGTCTTGACAGCAAAAACAGCAGCAGTGAGTCAGCTTCAGTTATTGGTGATGGGAATTAGGAGCATTCAAATTCTTCAACTAACAAAGATGGCTTCCACTTTCTTTCCACCTCCTCTCTCTCTCTCTCTCTCTCTCTCTCTCTCTCTCTCTCTCCTCCATTACTGAATTCCATCGCCACAACTCGTATTTTGGGAAACAAACGCTCATTGATCCTAACTAGCCCCGATGAGGGGTAGTTTAAGATTATGAGGAGGAGGAATTCATAGCCGCTTTAATTTGGTGGACAGTATTGCCAATGAGGTTGTTAACTGTGTTGACAGTCTCGGGGCTTATTCTTGCTGTGGGGGAGTTGCTGACTAGGATTTGAAACATGACTGTGACAAGCGACCCTGATGATGATGATGATGATGATTTGGAGCTGGTGGAGGCCCCATCACCACCTCCAATCTGGAAGTGGTCTGGCCTGCTGCCACCATCGGGCGATATTGTGAAGCCCGATGGTTGCAGCGGGATGAAACAAGTGTCCTCCCCGCTCATCGCCACATTGATCGAAGGTAGATCAACGGGGCAGTACACTACCAGGCAGCAGCCTGATGAGTCTAGGCAGCTTTCTTGGAGTATCAACATGTTGTTTTGGCTTGTGTTTAAGGCCTATATATTTCAAGAATTTTCAACAAAATCAAACTTTTTTTTATATCTCATATAAGTTAATTAATAATATATGATTGTTGGGGAAATTAAATTAAATATAATGTAGCCCTTTAATTTACTTACCCTAAGCACAGATATGCAGTTCCCTGGATGAGAGCCATTAGCAATGTGAGCAACCTCTTGCACTGGATTTTGATTTGAGAGAACATCCCACTACAATATAATTTTCACACAACCAATTCAAAACACTATGCAATATGTAAGTAGTCTTTTCCTACTTGAGGGTTTTATTTAATGAGTAAAAAACAGAAAATCTTGATCAGATAGTACTGTTTTACCTGAGGCCTGGTTCTTTCGTCCCTGAAAAAATTGAAGACGTTCTGAGGAGAAACCGGGAGCCATATTGTCGAGGCTGCACTGAGCACCATCCGATTAGGCTGGCCTGGATCAACGCTCCTGTGGAGCGTTGCACGGACTTCAAGCTCGTTCGACCCTAACAATGTTGTCAAATGCTGGCCAGTGGAAGGATTGATGCTTGCACAGAAGTTGTTCACCATTCTCTGTGCTAGTTTCATCATGCTTCTTGTGCCTTCTGGTGATGGTATGGCTGTGAATATATTGTGTTAGAAAATAACCATATTAATTTTGTTAAACACATTTTAGGAATTTGATATGAAAAAAAATAACAACCTCCAAGCTGACGATTTGAGTTTGCAGCCACCATCAAACAAGCAATTCTCTCACACATTCTTTGCAGATTTGCTAGCCACCTTTCTGCTCCAAAGGCTAATCCACTGTGAATAAGGTCTCTATACAACCTATGGATTGCAGCTTTATCCTCGACTTCCCAATGCTCGACCCACGTGACCTAACAAAGGTTCAAGATAAGTGATGAAACCCGCGGTCAGAACCATTAGCTAGCTAGCTAGCTAGATGTAATAGAAAGACATTGATGAATTCACAAGAAAATCGAATACAGGCAGGCAACCTTTGAGTAACCATTAGGCATTTCTTGTATCAAGCATCCAGAAGGAAGCCTATGAGCTTTACATGAGGATGAAGAAAACTGATTGTCTTGATTAGGAACATCATAGGATACGTCGACAATAGCCCATGATCCTGCTTCAATCTGCTGAACGAAACGTAGGAAATAGAGTTTCCTAGTTGGTACTAAAGCTGAGAGCACCTGCAGCTCTCCATACATCTGCGCGCCACAACGAGTAATTAAGCAGATCAGATCATGATCAGAGTTATAAGTTTGAAAAACGAACATATAATAAAAACTAGTAAATAATTAGCATTGATGATTAATAATTAATTAAATTACCAGCTGCAATGTACCACTATGGCTTCCTAGCATCCCAGATGATATTACTTCAATAGTTCTTGCCCTTGAGACAATTGCAGGAAACAACTCCATCCATTTATTCTGTCATTTTTCAACATACAAAACACTAAAAATTAACTAAAACCCAACTGTCTTAATACACAAAAAAATGTTATAACTAACAAAAAAAAAAAAACTAACCTCATCCACAAACATATCAACCAAAGCCAAGTCATTCATGAACACAACTCCTGAATCCCTCGAAGCTTCTGTCCGAATACTAGGGTTCTTCAAGTGGGTATTAGGCCGCGGAAAAAGTCTCTCGTAGCTCTCAAGATTGAGCAATTCTCTCCCATCAGCTGCAGACTTAATCCACAACGGCTCATTGCTTTGCAAGAGCCTAATGAGCTCATCCATGGCTCTAGCCGCGACATCAGCCATAAGGGACTTATCAACATCGGAAATGCTGATCATTGGAGGGTAGGCTAAATTCGGTAGAAGATCAAGATCAAGAGAAGGGCAAGCAATTCCATGGCCACCAAAACTAGCCATTGACAAATCCAATGAGGAGACATGAATTGGCTGCACAGGTGGGAGCTGAGAAATTGGCCTTCCTATGTATTTTGCAGCAATGCTGGAAACTCTGTCCAGCTGAGAAATACGAATTTGAGATCGATATCATTTTACTTTATATTAATTAATGCTCAAACTGATCATCAATATATGAAGAAGTGAATATTTATTTAGACAGACCTCCTCTTTCAACTGTGCGTTTTCCATTCGAAGTTTTTGCTCGTCGAAGTAGGAATCCTCGGTGACCGGAGGGCCACCACAGGAGGGGCAGATGACGTTTCTCAGGGCTTCTCTCATTGCTATGTTTTCGCAACGAATTCTGTCGTTGTCTGCCCTTAGTGTGCAGTTGTCTGATCTTTCATGTTGTGCCTAAACACAACATCCTCATTACACAATATATATATCCATGTAATATATAATCTTAACAAGATCCAAATTAAAACAAATAATACTAATCATTAAGATGTGACAAGTTAAAACAGAAGGAAAAAAAAACCTTCATTTGAGTCCTTCTGTTTTGGAACCAAAATTTGATCTGCCGAGGATGCAGCCCTAATTCTCTACTTAATTGATTTCTTGTCTTCTCATCTGGATGAGCACACTCTTTGAACATACTAAAAAAACACACACGCACAAATAAACCTTAGTATCCTCGAACAATTAAAATACCATTTCAAAATCGATTTTTTTAAAGTGCATGGTGGTTGAGCTTGCAAGAAATGGAGGGAGGTGGGGGAGAGGAGAGAGAGAAGAACGACGACTCACTATTCGAGCCTTTGGATTTGGTGGGCAGTGTGTCGATGGTAGCGCTTCTTCCTCCTATCGGAGGCGTCGTGGTGGTCGCCGCCGCTAGAGCCGCCGCCGCCGCCGCTGCTGAACTCCATGACCGCCGAGAACTGAACACCACGCCCCCTCAGCGGAAGAGTGGACAATAAATACTAGTACTATAATCAAGATTAGTAGCTATTCCCATAATACGAACTGTAGCAACAACCAATCCTACTATAATAATCAAGAACGAAAAACCCACCAAGAATTTATGGTAAGATGATGAAAAATACACGAAAGTACATATGCTATATCGGAGAGATGAGAGAGAAGAGAGAGATGAGGGAGAGAGGAAAAGGAAAAGGAAGAATATCTGGGATTTGATATGGAAAATGATATGAAGTTTTGGGAGTGGATTTTGATATGTGAAGTAATTGCAGCATCTGTCAAGGCACAAGCCATGTTTTCATATTTGGGAAGTGTAGCTAGAGTAACGCCACTGAAGATATATACATACACATCATGTATGTATATGTGTGTGTGTGTGTATATATCAGCAGGGGGGTGGGTGGGTGGGGGGTAGAAATGAAGAGAAATCTTGGAGGGTGGGAGAGGAAGGTGTGGAGTAATTAATTAAGGGAGCCAAATAAGAAGAAGAAGAAGAATGAGAGATGCAAAGCCAACCCATAATAATAACTACCACTACTACTGCTGCACTAGACCTACATACACGCACAGCACACACTGCCTACTCACTATTACACACACACATGTATGTATGTACGTACGTACGTATGTATGTATTTATGTGTGTGTAGTAATCTTGTAACCGACGGATTTATGGTTTTCTGATCACACGGTGAGAGAAAAAGGGTTGCAATAAAGAGCGAGTGGGGTGGGGGGGGTGTTACTATACGAATTCAAATAGGAGAGATGAGCAGTCTATATTTTATATATATATATATATATATATATATATATATATAAAATTGTTTTGAAATTTTAATTACTTTCTTTAATTAATATATATTACTGTGTATTTGTTGCAACAATATTAGTGTATAGATGGAGTCTTGTGTCATGAGACGCTTTTACGGGTTAAAATTCGTAAAATATTTTAAGATTCAGATCCAAACACCAATAAAATATCTTAAGATTCAGACTCATGAATTCGAACTTTGATTCATTTTACAAATTTTGATCCGTAAAACAGCCTCATACAAGTTTAATTTTGTTTAATATATAATGCTAAATATAGTACAGATGAATCCTATGTGAGACTGTTTTGAGGGTCGTCGAAAAACGTATGATGAATAAAGATTCAATTTTGAACATAATTAAATACCAATAAAATTATAAATGTGTCACTAAATATGAATTTAGATCCGAACTTTCACCTGTCGTAGGACTATTATCACATAATTTTTTGTACATATATATATGCAATGTATTTTTGTTAAATAAGACATGAGATTAAAATATCAAAAAAAAAAAGCGGCCGGGAATAATGACGGGAAATTGTTACATTTTTTTCTAGATGAATTCGCAGCTACTATGTTAGGAAATTTAAGATCTCTCAAGTCTTCATTCTTAAGATAAGTATTTTTTTTGTTTATTTTTAAAAATAAGTGTTGTTGCATGCTTATAACAAGAATGTTTGTTTTGATTTTTAAACTTATGATTTGTCTCTCTAAGAAAAGGAATCGATCTACGGATGTTATAATATATAAATCAATCGATATATATTTAAAAAGTCAAAAAATAATGTGCCCCTCGTATTATTGATCATCCGTGAAAATACTCTTCTCTCACTCTCATCTCTCTTTCTCTCTCTTCTTTTCATTTGCTTCCATTTTGAAAAAACACAGAAAAAATAAGAGAGAGAGAGAGAGACGTTAGTATTGGTGGATGGAAAATGATGGCTCATGGCCAGGTGTGTACAGTTTGGAGCTTTTATTTTAGGGATGATAAACGCACCATAAACGGGTATTAATGCGGTTGCGCCGCCGCCGTAGATACTTTCCCGGCGGGATACATGCAATGACCGATATGCCCCTACTTTCTTGTTTTGATACTTTGGCCATGTATTTAATTTCACACACTTCTCAAGAATGAATGAGTAATGAAAAAAATAGTAATAATAAATAAAAAGTTAAAACTAAAAATTATTTCTTGAAAATAGTCAAAGATTGTACCCATTTTGGGTGCAACTCTTCAATTGTCCGTAGCTCCAATGGGATTGAGAATTTTGGGACTTTTTGTCAATGAAATAATAATAATAATAATAATAATAATAATAATAATAATAATAATAATAAGGAACATTTGAAAAAAAATATCATGAATAAATTATCTTATAGGTATAGAACTTATAATATGTTGTCTAAAGTTGTAGGTATTAAAAGAAGAGTACATAATAATTATAACAATGATAATAATCATTTGGATATTAAATTATTGTAAATTAATAGCTCTATGGGGATTTAATTTTCATTGTTTTTTTTAATGAAATTAAAGGCAAGAATGAACTTTGATAATATATGTTGGCTTCATAATGAACGCAAACTTCAAAGATACAATCATACTACAATTTAATTTGTTGATTTTATAAGCTTTTAAACTTGCTAGGGTTTTAGTCATAATAACCATTTATACCATAGGCTATTTCATACATCCTTGTGCAATTAAAAGATGAAAAAGATGTTTGTGTTGTATTACACACATATATATATGGTGTTCCTTTTATTTTATTTTATTTTAAACATGTTTCAATCTCATATTTGTTATCGACATTCATATACATATGTGTATAGTGGTAACATCATAATCATATCATTTAAAATAAAATAAAATAAAATCATGAACATATATGTGACATGCAGTAATGAAATACAACGAGCTAGATATAGCTATCCAAAACATTGTTGTGTAATTTCACACGATTATATTTTTATTTCATTTTGTAGTTTTACAATTTAGGGTTTGCTTGCTAAATGAACTCATGAACAATCTATTAATTAATATTTAAAGAAATAAAAACAAAGGATTGTGATAATTCCTATGTTTAATTTTTCGATGACAAGCTGAAGCCATCAAACTACTGATATTAAGTTCATTGTAGTATATATCATGATCTTACTCTTAATTGTTTCAGTTAACTTTGATAGATTATTGTGAATTGAATGACATGCTGTCTCTTTTTCTTAAAACGAAAATTAATAGTTTGACAAATATAGGTTGAAGATATGAGAGATAGGGCATAATGCTTGACTGTTGACATGCTAAAATGACAGCATTAAAGAAGATAATTTATTAGTAATTAATTTTAAAATTGTCAGATCAATTTGGCAGGCCCGATTTTTATTATTTCCTTTGAAAATTACTACAAATCTACAATTATATCACTCACTCCTTAATACCAAGATGAAAATGGATGCAATCCTTAAATTGAGTTAGCTGATGGATTGGTGTGGGCCACTTTGTAATTTATAGTCGTTTATGAGCTCAGCTGCATGCAATTAAGCTTTAGCTTTCTCCAGTTAGTTAGCTTGTAGCCCCTCTAAATTCTAATGCATAGATTTATTAATAGTAGTAGTGATTCATTAAAAAAAGAAGATTATCCATGAATGATCAAATTAATCACTGTTGCTGCAGATATACATATAACGATATGTACAGTGTTTTCAACAACTTTTGCTTCAACATTGATCAGCTTGAGCTGAAAGAAAATAATACAGTAGTTTTCTTATCAAGACCTTCAAGGGGCCCTTACATTGCATCCAAGGTATACGATGATGAATATGTGTAGAGGGGAAATTCCATAACACATCCCCACAATATATTTTCTAGTTTAAAATTAAAAAGATTACTTCTGTGTTGTGACCTCTAAAGTTCCCTTGTGTAGAGTGTATGTATGTCATCTTCGAGAAAAATAGTCACGTTGCGGGATTGAGCTATCAGCGCGGTTTTGTCGCCTTTTCCTGTATCTCCATGCAACTTGGATTTGTCTTGCAGCAAGCCCTCTCCAGTAAGGCGATTCATACCTGTCAGCAGAGCCGGATTAACTGAATATGGAGCCGAAAAAGGGAAAAAGCAGGAGGGAAAATAAATAATTTACCTAAGATATCCGATATGTAATCTAAATGACTCTGAAACTGCTAGACTGGTACAATAGTTATGTAACTCACATTGTTCATGTTTTTTTATATCACACACACACACACACTTTCATGATATGCTCTAATTTTCACAGGGGCCTGAGGCAGCCGTCTCCATGGCCTCATGTCAGGCCCAGCTCTGTATGTCATGCATGATTCTAAAGTGAAATTGTAGAGATCAATATATGCAGGTACATCTAGCTAGCATCCACGCGCAGTTTAAAACAGTTGCAGTGAGGTGTAGAGACTAGTGGTTCGAGCAATCTTCGTATTCCACGATCAGAACAGAGAGAATTACCTTATTGCTCCTTGCACACGGGGGTTCCTCAAGAATCTTGCAAAAAGACTCGTAACTTCTTCAAGATCTGCAGCTCGTAACACGAATGCTTCTACATTTGTGAAGCATCTTACGAGCCTGTTGCTCAGTAATCTATGTCCCGGAATCCTGATTCTTCCTCCATCTGAAATAAAGTAGGCGGGTTATTAGGCTGTTTCGGTATGATAATGACATGACTGAGAATCAAGTAAGTATGAAAATGAAGACATTTCGAACCTCTATTGATGGAAGAATGCTCGAGGCACCAAGTGAGGAGCTCTTCTCCACAAATGTCCCCTTCGGACAAGGGAAGAACAGTAAGATCTTCCCCAATACTCTCCATTTTGCCACGAATTATAAAAACCATTTTATCAACAAGACCACCGCGGTAAAGGATTTTGCTTTCTTTGATATATGTTTTTGTTCTTAGCCTTTCACAAATAGCATCTATGATAGGTTCATCCAACAACTGGAAAATCCGGACCTACAATTAGCAACAATAAAAAAAAATCATCAGAAAGTAACAACATAAGAGAACATCATTGAAACTTTCCATCCCTTTGTTAGCCAAAGTAGGAGAAATATGTTCGTCTTCTCGTTTCATTTGATATTTCAAGACATATTTTATAATTCCTCACTTGATGACTTCTATCATAAAAATTATAGAGGAAACTTACTTTCTTAACAAATTTAAAGAGATGGCGACGTATATCTCTTTGAAGGTCTTCCGGTAAATTCTCCATCAGCATATCTTCGTTTACCCCCCTTGTGGCAGCCCAACTAAAACGCTCTGCTTCCCGGACTTGTCTACATGAAACATAACTCCAAATAAACATCATACACTAAAGAAAGAATCTAATCAAGATGTCATCTCCTGCAATCAAGAACTTATAAAATGTACTTTTGCAAATTCCTCATACAGAACTAGACCACATCCCGATTGCGTTGTGTATAGAAATAGGTACTGGCATTGGGAAAGATACAATAACATGAAAAACAATGAAAAGAAAGACGACCTTCTCAGTTCTTCAGGCAATCGACGGTGGCTCATCCATTGCTCCACATCACGGCGCCTTAAAGACATCTCTAACCTCCTGATGAGATACAAGAAAAGTTGCTGAAACACGAACTACTCATAAGCAATAGGAAAGTATGACTATGACAATATCAATTTACTCGAGGTCTTACCTACGCCCGAGAGCCTGGAGAAAATTCTGCATATTTCCAATCAAGAGAGCAAAAAGCAGAAGGCCAACCCCAATGATGGCCATTGTGAAAAGAACTTCCCAGATGAAATAACTCGGAACTTGATTCCCAGCCAGGGTACTTATTTGCTGGAAAGAACATTAGCAAGAGATGAAACGCCGACTGAAAAGTCTTGTCTTTTTTAAAACAGTTTGGCACTTTTTTTTTATCTTATCTGCCATAACCGTATAAGAGTCTGATCACTTGGAAAGTTTATATTCACCAACTTAATAAACCATAATTTCAAGATAAGGAAATTGCAAACAGTTGAATCTTTTGGGAGGAAAATAGTCATGCTGCATGAGATGTTACAAAATTTGACATCATTTTCAACATTAGTAAGCAAATATTCAAATATTCTATTTCCAAAGGTAAACAAAAATAAGTAAAGTTTGCAAGGATACCTGGAAGCCCCAAAATAACGAATACACATATCTTGTCCACAGATTTTGTGTGGTTAGATCAACGGCATTCTGATAAATTCCATAAGCAAAACTGCCTTGCCCAAAACAAGCAGTGGCATTGCTATTGTTCTTCCACTGCTGCCATGTATGATAGTCCTCAAACTCCGCAAAATCATTTCCATTTCCACAGTCTATGAATTTCATACAACTTGTAATCATAGAGTCATGGCAAGCTTTTCGAAGGCATTGATTAACCCTCTGCATAGAAGTAAACAAAGAGAAATTGGTAGCTACCATCAGGAACATATCTACATAGAAAAAACATTAACAAAATATTCAAACATCTCAAAGTCACAGTGAGCGCAACTCCGAATAAAGGCCCATTTAGAGCTTCGTTGGTTCTCTGTGTTTATATGTTGAGGAGTGCCTAGACAACATTAATTCTTCTATCAAGATCTCCAAAATGTAGAGGAGGTAGTAAAAAGTCCAAGTAGAAGATGGAATGAAGATGCAACAAAGGAGGAATGAAATCAAAATTGTTCCGTTTTATTAATAAAAGTCAATAGAAGCTAAAGAGATTACTCTGCTACTAGGGTTGTAAGGTTGTTTGAAGTTCAGAACAAACTAAGAACAACCATCAAAGTACAAGTCAATAAATGAAAATCACCATGTTATTGCCAAAGTATATTGCATCATGCTGCACATTTATTACAAAAAAAAAAAAAAGTCAACAAGTAAAGATGATCCATTACAAGGAAATGATGAATGTCATAAAGGTGAAAAGGGCCGACCTGTAGGCCAAAAAGATACCAGCATGAGCCCACCACATGGCTAGCCAAAATAAATGTGAGAAGATTCATAACGAAATTCGCCCATGCGGACTCGAATATAAAGCCGGTTGGAGATTGACCGGCTAGCAACGGCAAGAATCTATACAGCCTGGGAATATATTGAACAAGAATGGCTGCACGTAAAAGATTTTTTGCATAATTTGCTCCTGTCGCTCCCATTGAATGTGGTAATATCAATAATATGATGATCTACATAAAGTAAATAATCCACTGTCAGTAGCTTATGTGCTGGTCCGTTACATTCCTACCACTAAATATGTTACAGAATCCAAGAAACAGAACGAGCTCAAGTCCTGATCCAATAAATTTTTTTTGAGAAAAAGTATAATTGGTTCTGTATATTCCAAGATGAAGATTTGGAGAAGTCAGTTTTCATTAGCAAGGATCATATAATAAACATTGATGCGTTATATTCATGTGAGTTAATTCCTTGAGCACTTTGCATGCCTCCATGGAAAAAAGAAAACTAGTGAGAATGCGTGCTATTAAGATATCAAAAGATTATTGTGCAGCAGAAGAGCAATGAAAATACTGATGCTTACCTGGGGAAGGGGAAGTACAATAAATAAATCAACGATAAAATATCCAAAAAGATAATTCCGAGCAATTTTTATAGGTTCATCCACTAAATCTCCAAATCCCATTACTCTAGATTCAGGAGCAACATAAGCCAGGCGGAACTGCAATATGAAAGAAAACTAGCAAAAGTAAAAACAAAAAACTGGACTTACAAAAAAATAAAATAAAAAAAATACTAATTCATCATATTATATGGACTTGCAAACTACAAGAAAGTGATTTTAATGCGACTAAGGTATTCTTATTATTACTTTTAGAAGTTTGATAGATATTCTGAAGACCAATTTAAATATGATAAAAAAGCACTAAGATAATACAGCAAGTATCTTAGCATTGTATGTGAGCAGCCAGTAGAACTAACTATAGTAGAATTTCTGCATAAGGATGTTTGCCTAGAGCACTCTGTATGCAAAATAGAATCTCTATTTCCAAATGCACTACCCACCCTACCACCATGTAAAAGAAAAAGAAAACGAGAAGAAAACATTTAATTGGTAAAATCTCTAGATTTCAAGATATAAAAAAAAAAAGTAGTAGTTAATTTAAGGATGCATTTTTAAAAAATCTGCGAGTTAACAAAAAAAGCACCAATAACCCATTTAGGCTCTGGTTGCTGTGTCAATCAAACAATAAATCGTCCCTGGTAGAAAGTAAGTGATTATCCATGATGAAGGTGCATGCAGCGCACAAACATTCATTGCAAGGAGGACTGTAATTCAAATTATTGCAGGGTCAAAAACTGAAACTTATAAACAACAAGAAAAGTGAGCATCATCTTGTTAAAATTTTATAGTCTCTGAAAGGCAGATTAAAGTCTGAAACAACATTGTCCATTCTCAGAAAGAAAGAGATAGTTGTGTAGATGAATATAATCATATGATTTGCCATGCTAGTAGTATCGAGAAGCACTGGAAAGAACAAGAGGAAAGAGAAAATATTTTGTCCTAATTATTATGGAATAATAGATAAGTTCCGAGTGAGATAATGATGTACACAGTACAGAATTACCAAGAGGAATGAAAGCTTCTTAGACGTACCAAGAGAGGACCACTACCTGAAGGAGGATATGGATCAGATAAATAAAGTCAGCCATGCTCCTTAGGACCACAATTGTTGTTGTCATGGGCCGACTTAATACGATACACTTCTTATCCTGGAGATACAAAAAGTATACTACATTATAGAAAATTGAGTAAATTCACCAGTCTCATCTAGTTATTGCTTAAAAGATTATGAGCATCTTTAATAGAGGAGATTAACAAGAAAAACAAATAATATCTACAGAGAAAAAACAAATTTCAGAAGTTTACCTTAAGCGTAGACAGCAGAAAGAAAAATAATGGATCCAAGAATACTGCAAATAAACAAGAAATCACGAAGAACTTGTTCCACTGCTGAACAACTTTTGCATGAGGGTTCATGACTCCTGGAATATAAGGTTGCAAAAAGGAACACATTTTCTTTGCACAACCTTTTGCATCTTCATAGTAGAGCATATTATGGAACTGCACATAAGGTGAAAAGAGCTCAAACAGAATCAGCCCATCGACCAACTTCAGACTTGTATAACATAAAGTAGACAACATCGAGCATTAGTAAGAAGTGGCAATTCAAATTCTCCAAACTGTGGACTAGTGTTATCATAGTTATATTCAAACTAAAGCAACAATCCTAAGGAACATGTGCAGCAATAAAACCAAACTACTAGGAATAGACTAAACATATGCTCAATTCTAAGAACTTTACTACTACAGTTTCATGTCACAAGTTTCTCCATTTATATTAACAGTGTTAACATTCCCATGGTTGCTCATAAGTTGCAGCTAAAATAGGCAAGCCCTTGTATAACAATAAACAGAAACGCAGATTGCCTTCCCCGAGAAATATAATCAGATGATGACGAGATTTCAGAAAAAGAGAATGTCTGGCATAATACCTTGGCATCAATTATTTCTGATGTTCTTAAATATTTCAGGTGCCCTTTAGCATTGTAGTACATAGGACACGTTGTGCAATATGGATCATTGCACATTCCTAGCTGGCCAGACTTTAACAGATGTTCATTTGTGGTCCTATAGTTGGTCAATTGCCAGCCATCATTATCCCTCCCATTGATAGAAGTATATGTTTCTAGTTTGGACTCAGTAGTTTTTTCCTCTGATGCAACTTCGGGTGGTTGAAAAATGACCTCATGGTTGTGGCTAGTATATAGAGGACCACTCATCTTCATAAACGAAGTTCGACTATCATTAGTCAAAGGACCTGTGAAACCCATGGAACTGTTCTCCTGTTTGGCGGATTCCAAATGGCTCATGGAGATAGACATTGATGCACTCCTCATCCTGGATAAAAGCCTCCTATCTGTTCTGTTGTCTGATTTAAAATCTGCCCCGGATGGCATAGGTGTCTTATCATTTTCAAAAGCATCCATGCCTTAATGCACCTGTAAGGCAAGAGATTTTATTAAGCAGAAGAGGAAGTTCAGTAGTTAAAACAGCTGAGAAATCGCAACAATCAGGAGGCAGGGCTATTGTGACTATGAGTTGGGGTGAATTCTTGAATATCACATTCACGAGAACATGTTCTTGTCTAAAAGTTTTGTTTGCGGCAACACGTAATTTCACATAAATTTAAAACCTCAAGACATAATCCATGAACAGCTGCCACCCAAATGGCAAAAAGTTGCAAGACTCTGTAAAAGTCTCTTGTTACTTCATTCTCATCTGAAGTCGAACACACACACACACCCCACTTTCAAAGGAAAAAACATAAATCTTGAAACGATCACCCCCCCAAGCACACATAACTTCTCTTAAATGCATTATAAGGGCAATACAAACCCCAAACCCGAAATAAAAGCACAAATAAAAATAAATAAAAAAGATACATGAAAATCAACAATCACTCTCATTCTCCGAGAGAAAAAAGAACGACAAAAAAAAAGGCAACAACATCAACTACAAAATCTGACCTTTATTACTCAACTTCAGCAAAAATAAGAAAAATCGGTGGCCAGCAAGTAGCATTCAGAAAACCAATATTCAAAGACTCAGAAAGAAAGAAAATGACATCCTCAATGTAAAATACGAAAAAGAAAAAAGGAAAGAAAAGGGCATGAAGCAGGCAAACAACGTTGAATTGGTTTTACTGGGGAAGAATTTACTGAAAATGAGTTAATAAAACGTTTTAGCTATAGTGCGTGTGTGTGTAAGTAATGAGTTGTCGAGATATAATTCCCCCCAAAAATGGACTGAACAGCTCTGACCCACATAGATTTTAGACCATTAAATACGTAAGTTGCCACCTCTACGAAGGTGGGGAACAGAATCAAAAACACACACGCATACACATGGGTGTGTGTGTGTTTTTGCTTTTCTTTTTAACTTCGTATTCCAGTTGCGCAGCGCCCAACTCGATTTTCAGACAGATGACTTTTTTTTTTTTTATTGTTTTAACGAATTTGGAGTAGCGTCCTATGTTTATTCTACATTTGACTTGCATTAAAATAAGTTTGGTCTTTTTTTCTCTCTTAATTAATCGGCATTTCTCATTTAATGAAGGTCCCAAAATCTAATCTTTTTTTTTCTTGTGGCATTGTCATTCATTGAAGGTCTCAAAATCTTCTTTTTTTGTTTCCACAACACGCATGCAGTTGTTACTTTTGTTTTTCTTTGTAAAGATGACAAACTCGAGAATAAATTCCGAATCAGAAATTAAAATTCCCAACTCAAAAAATAAAAATCTAATGATGGTTTGCGACACTTCAAATTTGTAATATAAAAAAAATGGACTACACCGCAATAAATATTAGATAAATTTTAAAAGTGTAAAGATTCCCACGCAATAATGCGACCCTAATTTTTCTTTTGGTAAATTCTAAATATAGCCCCAATTTTACTCTCTATAGCCCCATATTTAAAAATAATTAAAATATTACTTGAATGTACTATTTTACCCTGTAGCCCCCGACTTAAATTTTGATTAAAAAATAAATAAAAATAAAATTATAAACCACTTTTCTAACAATTTCAAAAAAAATATAAACTCGTAGCCTCCAGTTTTATCATCTATCGATCCACTCATAATTAGCAATTCCAAAAAAAAACGTCTTATGTTGTTGAACAAATAAAAAAAATATAACGTACAATTTCATTTTTCAAATGAAAACAACACATATGTGATCAAACACCATAATTTATGAAAAGTCTCGTAATTGGAATAAGTTTTTGAAGTTGGAAGCTGATTATTCTCTAACCATTTTCCATTATCATATATAAATAAAAAAAATTGCACATCCCAAAAAGGTGATGGAAGATGGATTTTGAAAATCTAAATGTATCTGGTTTGACTATTATAAGTATCCCATAGAAGAAGGTTTTACGTTTGCGGAAAAACACTGATTTTTCCCATCGGAGGATAATTTTAAAAGATTGTTCTCATCTGTGGTAGGGTTCTCTAAAATTGTTGTTGATTAACCCATCTATTGACTAGTCATGTTTCAATGAAATGAATACTCCATGGTAGTTATTTAAGGATTTGGGATGCTGTAATGGGTTGGTGTGTATTTTCGGCAACAAATTTTATAATTTTTCTCTCATGGAACCTATATATCTACCAAAATTTCCTAGAATTTACCAAAAACAAGAATAGACCTTGGCTTCAATGTTATGGTTGGAGCATTGGATTGAGTTGAGATTCACCACTCAATTAATTCTTCCTTATCTTATTAGGGTTTTAAGTTAGGGGGCTATGGGGTAAAAGAGTACATTAAAAAATTATTTTAATTATTTTTAAATATAGGGGCTATAAAGAGTAAATCGGGAGCTACATTTAGAATTTCCCTTTTTCTTTTCTTAACTAACAAGAATAAGAGTGTGATTAATGGGATATTATTTCATTAATTATTTGTTGCAGTCGCATGTTGTTGCGGCCCATTACCACTTTTTATATTATAGGCCTTTTATATTTTATTCCAAAACCAAGTATAATATTTCATGCAGTATATATTATGTGTTTGAGATAATGAATGATAAATTATCTATATGACTATATACATTATACACCGGTCATTTTATTTAAACTAATTAAATTTAACCCAAAAGTATTGTTTTAAAAATGAGCTGATTGGTTCAAATATCAGGAATTGAACACAAATCATAATCCAAAACAAACTTTAAAATTTTACTCCTACAATACTAGCTTACATTTTGTCTTTTTTTTTTGTTTTTTTTTTTTTGCACAACTGTAAGCATGTAGACAACATAATGATTTTGATTTTCTGTTACAAACTGTTGTTTTATTTCATGTTCTGCTAATACAGTCAATAGACAATAGTGACACATTGATGATCTAATGGAGCAGAGGAAACATAACTACATAGATGAACAAAAATAAAGGAGTTCCATCTTGTCAACATAGAAACACGTCAAATAAATAATACCGCTCGTTTTCCCAGCTTCAACGTGTGAAAAAAAAAAGGTGATTTTTTCTATAGCAAATCAACGGTGGAAAGAAGTTTTCAAAATTGAAATTGATAAAATCATATTTGCGATCAATTATGTTTCAAGAAAAGTTAAATGGTCTAGCAATTTTAAGCATTGAAAATGAAATACTAGAAAAACTTGATTTTGATTACCTTATTATTGATGATTTTGCCTCTCAAATGCTAGAAGATCTAAATTATTTAAATAATTATTCGATACTTGTATTTTTCTTGAATGTTTATTAGTGTTGATTACATTTTTATAAGGTTTATCATGATTATGACATTATTGGAAGTACTTGTAAAAAAATATATGCAGGCCCATTTTTTTTATTTTGCCATGGGTCCCGAAATTTTCAGAGCCGGCCCTGACTGCCACTTTGACTGTTGAAAAAAAATTAATAAAAGATCCGCAAAAAAGAAAAAGGAAATTCAAAAGGATAAATCTTTCTAAGATCATGAGTGCATCATGGTGATCTAATATGGACAACTTGAAGATGCAATAAATGAATTTTATATATATATATAGGGGTGGGTTAAAGTGTTTATCATCCCCTATGTAGGAAATAGGAACAAATATTAACCATAGATTTCCTCCAAATCAGCGGCTAAGATTAAACTTTATATCTAGGGATCAATTTGCAATTGTTTGCCTTTTTATTAATATATCTGAATATTTAGGGGTAAAAAAGGGTGGTAACAATAATACTAAATCACATCCCTGATTTGTAGCCGTGTAATTATGGCAATTAACCCAACCAAAATCTCGAAAATCTGTTAGATTTCATATCATTCTGCAACATCTATTCTAGGGTTTAGTTCTTTGAAAATTTAATTACGCGACGACCTACTCCAGCCATTTTTTCCAGAATCCAGTTTCATTATTTCACCGGCGGCGCGATTTCATTCGATTGCAGATTGAAGGTCAATTATAGCAATAAATGACGGGAAGGCGTTCAACAAGAACTACTCCAGGTATTTTTGAAGCCATTTTTTTCCTATTTTAAGTTGGTTTCTTTGATGGAATTTGCAATTTTTGGGCAAATAACTACCATGGTGTACTTCATTGTTGATTTTTTTTTTTGCTTACTAGTGTTTAGATTTTGTAATCTATCGATTTATTGATTTTTTTTTGTGGGGGGTTTACAGTAAGTTCGACATTTTTGGATTTGTAATGAAAATCGGTAATGTAAAAATTCTCGTTGAAATGGGTGATAAATAAATATTTGGATGTTGATGGGTGTGATTTTCTATTTGCTGGAGTTTTTATTAGCAAATTTAGTTATAATACTAGCAAATTTAGTCATGATAATTAGCAAATTTTCTAGTTGTGGTAAACCACTGTTTCTTTATTGTTAGCGAATTCAAAAGTATAATGTTTGTAAATATATTGGATTGAGTTAGCAAATACAGATTTGTTGTTAGCAAATATTTAGGAGCATGTTAGCAAATATATGATTTTATATGATGTGGAGAGAGTATATATTACTGTCCAAGATATTACTTCCTAATTATGTTGAAAATTAAAAAAAAATTATTTTATTTGAAATGGATGGAATTTGTCAGTAGGTTCAGGTGTGGATTAAATGTTTGCATCTTTTTTTTAACTTTTCTATAATTAAATACGTATATCATGTACAGTCGTTATTAGTAGCAAATTCAGTTATGATAATAGCAAATATTTATGAAGGTGATAGCAATCTTATTATGTTTGATTTTAAAACTGTGTATTGGATTGTATATTTCATTTTCAAATTTGTCATAACAGATTCATATTTGTTTCTGGTAAAAAATATTTTAATTGTAGCAGTTTTCCTTTTTTTTCCGTTTGGGTCTTGGTTGGTTTGAGGAAGTTTTTTTTTTTGTTATCTTGAATTTTCTATTGGTGGTGATCTCCTATTTCTTTATTGTTAGAGAATCCAAAAGTATAATGTTTGCAAATATATTGGATTGCGTTAGCAAATAATGATTTGTTATTAGAAAATATTTAGGCGTCTAATAGCAAGTATATGATTTTATATAAGGTGGATATAGTATATATAATTGTCCAAGTTATTATTTCCTAATTATGATGAAAATTAAATAAAAAAAATTATTTTATTTGAAATGGATGGAATTTGTCATTGGTTTCAGTTGTGGATTAAATGTTTGTTTATTTCATTTGCAAATTTGTAGTAACTAGATATTTATGAACCAGTTAGCAAATACATAGTTGCTTATAGCAAATAAAAATGAATATGTTAGCATTTCTGAATGACGCAATTAGTAGCAGATTCATATTTGTGTCTTGGCAAAAAATAGTTTAATGGTATCAATTCTTTGGTTTTTTTTCCGTTTGGCTCTTGGTAGGTTTGTGGAAGGTGTTTTTTCTTACCTTGAATTTTCTATTGGTGGTGAACTCATCTTTATTTATTGTTATAGAAACCAAAAGTATAATGTTTGCAAATTTATTAGATTGCGTTAGCAAATAAAAAATTTGTTGTTAGCAAATATTCAGCTGTTTGTTAGCAAAAAATGTTTATTTCAGTTTATCATATTTTGTTGGTTTGGATATTAGTTAATTTGTCAATTTCTATTTCCTTTTGTTGTATGTTTGTTTATTTAGGTGGGAGCCCTCAAGGTGATCACGGCTTGAAGAGCAAGCAACAAAAAGGTGTAACCGGTGTAATTTTTTTTAAGAATGACATTCTAATTTTGTATGTTACTCTTAGCGATTATGTATGTTTGTATAAGCAATTATGTGAATCTGATATCAATTTAGTGTACATTATTAGCTAGATATTTATGAACCAGTTAGCAAATACATAGCTGATTATATCAAATAAAAATGAGCATGTTAGCATTTCTAAATGACGCGATTAGTAGCAGATTCATATTTGTGTCTTGGCAAAAAAATAGTTTAATGGTGTAGCGACCCGAACCCGAAGGCCCAAGTGCTAACGAAAACACACGACTGAAAGAAAAGCCCATAAATTTTTTTTCGCAATTCCAAACATTTTCTTTAGATCTTAAAAATTTGGGCAGCATTCCGTTTAAAATATTTAAATACCAACGCTCACAGGCGTTTACTATTCAAACATTCAACAACCAATCAAACCTGCGACCATGACCAGTCAAAATTCAACATTCAACATTTAAAATGCGCCCAAAAACCATAACATTCATGGATGTCCATAAAATAGTTAATTGTTTTCAATCATAAAGCGGAAGTATAAAAATTTATACTTAGTGACCACAAATATACATAATCGATAATTAAAATAATAACATGGTCAACAAAATAAGAAATCCACATTGGTCCATGTCAGCCGCCAGCCGTCATCTAATACCTGAAAATATTATGAAAATAGATAGACTGAGTGCCAAAAAACACTCAGTGGGATTTTTAATTTCTGAAATATGCTTGATAATTCAATAAATAGTTTGCATATTAACGTATTTATTGTTATGCCCATAAAAAAAAGTATATGCTTATTAATATACGGAAGATTAACTCAATATGGTTTCCTATCATAATAATTTCACCGAAGTGACATGTTTGTACGGTAGTACCATAATTGCACAATTGTGCCATACCGCACCGAAGTGCTATATCATACCGCACCGAAGTGCTCATACCGCACCGAAGTGCTCATACCGCACCAAAGTGCTATATCATACCACACCGGAGTGCTCATACCAGGAACCATAGAGTTTAGCAACTTCCGATAAATCATAAAAAGAATATTTTGAACTTTGAAGCATGCTTTTATACAACATATTTTCCTCGTAAGCATAACGCGATTTTGAAACATAAAATCACGTTTAATTTGAAATCATTGAGCCATAAGAGTAATCTGAAGCATGCTTAAACTTAAACATATGTAATCATAAATAGATCACGCTTTTGAACATAAGTCACTGTCGACTATAAATCGTAAAACCATAAAAGTACTTTGAAGCGTACTTTATCATAAATGTATATATTATCATAAATAGAATACATTTTTGAAACACAAGTCACGTTTTGAATAAATATCATTGAGCATAAAAGTATTTTGAGGCATGTCTTATCATAAACATATTTCATCATAAGCATAACATTATTTTGAAACATAAGTCGCGTATTAGATAGATATCACCCACCTTATAACCATAGTAGCTAAAACTTTGATCGTACTACGTTCGTTCTAAGTCTATCGTCTCGAATAAGATTTATTTATAAGGATCATATCTTAGTGTCACACTAGGATCCTGATCATATGCCATAGAATATGGAAGGGGTCATGCGCTCGAGTTCTTAAATTAATAACATGGCCTCGTAAATTATAAGAAATACTACATCTATCTTATAAGGTATCGCATATCCAACCAATGCTTTCATAGCATAATATCTATTTCAATAACAGTCTGTGATCATGATCGTCTAAATCTCACAACAGATAATATCATAACATGCCACAAATATGCTAGCTTCCATTATCATGCTCAGATCTCAAGCATAGATAAGTATAGTATTACCCACCTCATTTCAAATCCTGGGGTAGAGCAGCGACTTAAGGTCCGATCCTCTTATTCTTCGAGCTCAACTCGTCCTACAAAGTCAATTATGACTCATTAACTCTATCGAAACCCTGAGCCCAAAACATAATTAAAGGGATTTTCCCCTACTCTTGACTACGACCTCGACACAGAGCACGCCTTTTGAGACTTCTACTTGGTTCGATACATAAAAGGAATTTAACGATACAATTTATTTTTAGATCTAATGATCGGATTAAAGTCGATCCATAACAACCTCATTTTTGAATTATTTGGGAAAAATAAAAACCTTATCTTAAATTTTTGCAATTTGATTCAAATTTATATAAATTCTAAGAAGGAAACCCGTCTATTTTACTTAAATTCTAAAACAGCCCAAACACCTTTCAAAACATTAAAATACCATTAGTGACCAACCATTTAAAAGAAAGTATATAACGCCAAGACTTCTGTAATTCATTCATAATTTATAAAAATTTCTTTATAAACCCATGAATCATCTTGATTATATAAACATGTGATCCACCAATATCACCAAGAAACATCTTGAAATTAAAACTAACTAGAGACATAAAATAAAATATGATTTGAAATACACAATCTCACGATTAAACACAAATCATTTTCAAAATCCTTCCAAAATCAAACTTGAGCTCCAAACTCATCAAATAATCACCATCGTTGACAAGAAATATTTGAAATCTACTGAAAACCTCAATTTCGCATTTAACGGGTCCATTTATAACATTTATAGAATTTTTCAAGAACCAAAACATAAATCCATAACTTCTCTTTTTTTTTTTTGCCAATTACACTCCCTACGTAGCGGTTTTAGTAAATAAATCATATCTTTCAAACTAAAACTGAAAATTAAGAAATTCCAAGTTAAACAAAACCCCAAGACAAATTTATAAAATTGTTTGTGAAATAAGCATCTCTAATTTCATCGTTTAAGGGTCGAAAACATTGAATTATTTAAATATACAAAATCTGTTCCGAAATTGAGAGGGCTTTGGTAAAATTAGCATAACTTTGTCCTCCAAAAATCCAAATGATATAATTCAAGTCTCAAATTGAAGCTAAGATGATAACCTACAAGTTTAACAAAGTTTGGACGATCAAAAGTAGCTAGATAAAATCAGTTTTTCATTTGAAATTTGCATATGTAAGCTGCCCCAAAGCAGATTCGGGTCCCTCTGTAACAGTTTTAGTAAATTTATCGTATCTCACAAACGAAAACTCCAAATTACAAAATTCCAAGTTCTACATAACCCTAAGACCCATACCTAAAAATGTTCCTCAAATAAACATTCCCATATTTTGACCATAACAGGGCTAAAAAATCGAATTAATAGAGAGCAACAAAACTGTCCGGAATTTGTGACAGATCTGTTTTCCGGCGTTTTTGACCGGTTTCCGGCCATCGGATGGCAACGACATCAAAAGATCAAACGAAGAGTACATATCAATGTATAACATATCCGAGAATCAAGCAAAAAGGGTAAGAGATAGACCCATACGATGTCGACGAAAGTAGCAGACCGCGACGAGCTTCAAGGCTGCAACTATGGCTGCTCGTCGGTGCTCCGGCGTCGTGCTGCTGCTGCTCCGGCTCCGGCTCCGGTGGAGGTCCGGCGACCTCCTGGCCGGCTGCCTCCCCTTCCTTTCCTTCCCCTTCGTCGATCTCTCTCGTTCCCCTCCTCTCTCTCAACTCTCGGCTATAACTCTCTCTTTCTCCCTTCTTTCTCTCTTCTTTCTTCTCTTTCTTTTCTCCTCACTTTCTCTCTTTTTCGATCTGCCCTCCTCCCCTTCTTTTCTTTCTTCTCTCCTTTTCTTTCTCTCTCGTTCGATCTCTCCCTCTTCTTTTTCCCCTTTTTCTTTTCTTTTCTTTGACTTTTTCTTCCATTTTTGGGGATGGGGTAATAATATATATGTATACATATACATATACTCACACACATATATATAAATTTTCCTATTGGGCCTATATTTTTGGGCCTCTTTTAAAAAAAAAATAAATTGGGCTTAAAAGAATGGGCTTTAATTAAAAAGAATAACATGGGTTAAACATAAATTTTGGAATGGATCGAATAATTGGGTCAAAATCGGGTTTCGACAACAACTATCGTCTAATGTATTCGTGTATCTTCGTTCAAATAATAATTGGGCTAAAAATAAATAAATATTCTTATAGATGAGTTCAAAGTTGCTCGAAAGCTCATACTTGTCTATTTTTAAAATAAAACAACTTGTATAACAATTGGGCCTAAATAAATTAAATTGGGCTCGAATTAAATTTTGGGGCGTTACAAATGGTTTCAATTCTTTGGTTTTTTTTTCCGTTTGGCTCTTGGTAGGTTTGTGGAAGGTGTTTTTTCTTACCTTGAATTTTCTATTGGTGGTGAACTCCTGTTTATTTATTGTTATAGAAACCAAAAGTGTAATGTTTGCAAATTTATTGGATTGCGTTAGCAAATAAAAGATTTGTTGTTAGCAAATATTCAGTCGTCTGTTAGCTAAAAATGTTTGATTCAGTTTATCATATTTTGCTGGTTTGGATATTAGTTAATTTGTTAATTTCTGTTTCCTTTTGTTGGATGTTTGTTTATTTAGGTGGGAGCCATCAAGATAATCACGGCTTGAGGAACAATCAACGGAAAAAAGTATTGTATTAGCAAACCATATTACAATAGTTAGCAAATATTATTTTACAGATAGCAATTATCTGACAATAACTATAAAACAAACACAACTTGCAATAATTAGTCATGATTCTGTAAAAAGTATTGTATTAGCAAACCTTATTGTAATCTTTACTTCAAAAATTATATTGCAACAAAAATGGAAATGGCGGATACAATCTCACCTTTTGAATCAATAAACCTTAAAATCTTATAAATTAGCAAATCGTATTGCATTAGAGAGCAAAATATTATTTTACGGGTAGCAATTACCTCACAACTAATTATAAAACAAACACAATTGTACGTAGGTTAGTGTCATGTTGATGCATTTGATTTTTTTAAATATAGTATTATTACCTTGTGAATACAATACAATAGCATAAACAAATTTCTTTTATTTGTAAAAAGTATTGAATTAGCAAAACTAACTGTATTATTTAGCAAATATTATATAACAAAAAAATGGAACATCCGGATACAATCTCAACTTTTGAAATAAACAACATTAGCATAATGAAATTGTTGGCTAATATCCAAACCAACAAAATATGATAAACTGAATTAAACATTTTTGGCTAACAAGCGGCTGAATATTTGCTAACAACAAATATTTTATTTGCTAACGCAATCCGATAAATTTGCAAACATTAGTCGAGCCATGCAGTTGACCCTCTTTGATACTCTACGTCGTTTCTTATTTACATCATCGCCAACTTCATCCTCAACCGAATTCTTTTCACCTTCACGACTGCATAACACGTACTTCCATATAATAACACCATCATTTAGACCTTCTAGCTGTACCACGACGAATGTCAAAGCCAACAGCTGCACCATAATTTCTATAAAAAATAATACCATCATCTACACTTTTGAACTTCTGACCAATAAATAGTTTTAAATATTTTTCACACTCTGGTATATAATCCTCAATCGCATGATTATCTTGAGACAAATTACTACATGTCATTTTAATAAAATTATAATTCATTAAGATATATATATTAAGAATAAAAAACAAAAATAATAACCATAATAATAATATTTATAATAGAAAATATGTCAATATAATTAAATCACACAAACAACATAAACATGTATGTTTATATTAAGGTTCTGAATTAGCAAACATTTCTAAATTAGTTAGCAAATCATATGTCGCATATAGCAACATTCTGACAGTTAACACAACTTATATAAATCATACAAATTAAAAACCGTCAACATACATGAACTACGTGTAGGTTCTGAATTAGCAAACAATGATAAACTAGTTAGCAAATCATATATTGTATCTAGCAACATTCTGATCATTAACATAACACACAAACACAACTCCAAAAACCCCTACACATAAGATCAAAAATATCAACTCACGTATTTTTTGGCATGAACGTCCAATATATAGCATAGATGAATACTTTGCAACTTCACCTACAACGTTTTAACACATTCTTATAGAAATCATGCAAATTAATAATCGTCCCCGTAAATCAACTACATGAAGGTTCTGAATTAGCAAATAATAATAAACTAGTTAGCAAATCATACATCGTAGTTAGCAACATTCTAACAGTTAACAGAATACATAAAGACAACTCGAAAACCCTAAATATAAGATCAAAAATATGCATTCACGCATATTTTGTCATGAACGCATAATATATCATAGATGAACACTGTGCAACTTCGCCCACAATATTTTGACTCAATTTTCTTAATGTATTTTTTATGTTTACACATTCCTCAATCGATTAACATACTAAACTATCCTAAAACCCCATCATATATAAAATCATAGAAATTAAATAAACATACACGAACATCAACTACAAAATTTGTTTTCAACTACAAAATTATTCTCCTACAACGTTTAGACACAAAATTTTAAATTTATTTTTTCTGTTTACACAACCGTAAATCGATTAATATACAAAGTTAGACTAAAACCCATTCATATATACAAACATATAAATTTTTTTAACAAATCAGTAAATCGACAAACAAAATTAATATGAACACGATAATTACACGTCCAATACCTGAATTTTCCACCGATGTTGCGATCTTTAGTTTATCTCGCACAAACAACGAACAATCCTCCCGTTCCAAAAAGCTTTGAAAAATTTATCAAATAATGCAGAATTTATTTATTTTTTTCAACTTGCAATGAACAGTTTCTAGAATAATACTGCGTGTTTAAGAAAAAAAAATGGTGCGTCTGAGGAAAAAAAACGGATGAATACTTATTCTCATAATAAATCGAAATAGAATCCAAAATTGCATGGATTATGGAAATTTCCCTAAAACGTGGGATTAGATTTCAGCCATAATAAGATGAATTACAATTTACAACTATAACCTTCACTTAATTAAATTACTAAATAATTGCAATATGATCCCTACTACAAAAACGGATCTTGAGCATCCTATTAATTAGATCCTATGGCTGATATTCATTCCTATTTCCTACACAGGGTTTGTGTTCCTATTTGAACTCTGATCTATATATATATATATAGATCAAATGAGAATCAAATTCATATGTAGGAACTAGGAACTGATCTAGAGCGTTGATTCATTTATTTTGTAAGCCTGAGATTGATCTAGAAAAATGGGGTCAAAAATGCAATTTTTAAACAATTATTTTTAATTAAGGTTATAGATGTAATTTGATTTATATTCCATATCAGTTACCATAAATCGTGGGATTAGATATATGTTAAGTTATGCAGTTATTTTCACAATATTTCTTCCGTTTTTTTCGATCGACGGAGAAGTGGAAGTATACGTCGTTTCTTCACCGTGTTCACATAATCCAGTTTTTTATTCATATAATTATTTAAGTTGGTTGTTTGATAATTGGAGCATCGGTATAATTTCGAATCAACAAGAATTTTACACAAAGTGATTCAATCAATTATTGCCGCCGTTTATGGATACATATATTTTTTCACAGGATTGTATCTATCGTTGTTTCATATTTTAATTCATCACCCACATATTCATCGTCTTCGAAGTTTTTCTTGTTGCCGACTTCATCGAATTTCATCGTCCGTCTGTTCATCTGCAGGAGTCATTTTTCACAAGTTCTGAAATCGATCATATATTCTCATCATGCCAGTTATCATATATCTTAGAAGATACATGTATTATGTTCTTCATTAATGTGGTTTTTTAGATATAGAGAAGAACTGGTCGAAATCTATCATGGCCTCGTATGTATGAATATTAGCAAATTATATAGCTGGGATTAGCAAATTATGTATGTGTTAATAGCAAATGAGTCATATGTTTATTATATGGGTTTCTTTTATTTTTTGACGAGAAACTGGACATTGATTGCGGACAATGGTCTTATCGTGTTTCTTATGGAAGACACATTTATTATTAACTTGATTATTGTAGTTTGTCAGTTATTAAGGGAGAACTGGGCGAAATCGTATGGATTAATGTTTAGCAAACTATGCATCCGTGTTTAGCAGTTTGTGTATCATTTTGTAGCAAAATGATACATCTGTTTATTATGTGAGCTTTTTTTTGGAAATTGTTCGACTGTGCCTTATATGATACCGAGATGTTGGACATTGATTGTAGATAATGGTCCTATCATGTTTATTATGGAAGATAGATGCTTTTCGTACTTAATTGTCAAAGTTTTCAAGTTATTAAGAAAAATCTAGTTAAAATCGCATGAATGAGTGTCAGCAAAATAAGAATGCATTTGTAGCAAAATATGCATAGGTTTATAACAACGTTTGTAGTTATTTTTAGCAAATTAATTATCCATTTTATTGTATGGGTTTCTTTTATTTTTTGATTGATCCTCATATGATATGGACATGTTGAACATTGCTTGTACACAATGGCGTTTTGAGTACAAATTAAAATAGCGTATGAATGACTATTAGCAAAATATGAAACTATTAATAGCATATTATCTATATTTTTATAGCATACAATATATGTGTTTATAGAAATATTTTTAAATGGTAGGAATTAATGTTAATTCAGTTGTGGGGTCGTGTGGAAATCACATACCGGAATATAATCCATCTTTAAAGCCATTTATTGGCCAGCAGTTTAAAAATCTTGAAGAAATAATTATTTTTTATCGGGTTTATGCTGAAGCAAGTGGTTTCGATATTTGTCTTGGATCGGAAAAAAAAGGTCGATAATGGTGTTATTATTTGGAAGTATTTAGTCTGTAATCATGAAGGGAAAAAAAAATCCACTTCCAGATGAAGTCAATAATGATGATAATAAGAAGAAGAATAAGAAGAAGAATAAGAAGAGATGTAGAGTTTTAAGAAGAGTGGATTGTTCATTTCATTGTTATGACTATTGATTTATTATATAGTTTGATATTAGTTTTTATTTTAAATGATTATTTTACAGCATGAATTTATGCAACGTGAGTACAAACCAGTTAATTACT
This sequence comes from Perilla frutescens, assembly GCA_026008535.1. Lineage (NCBI taxonomy): Eukaryota > Viridiplantae > Streptophyta > Magnoliopsida > Lamiales > Lamiaceae > Perilla > Perilla frutescens. The sequence continues at coordinate 41,252,467 of BRKX01000010.1, read as the reverse complement.
TTATGTTTCTTTCTTGTTAGCAAATACTTAACTAGGTATTAACAAATATTTGTATATAACTTAGTTACTTCTGTGGGCTTAGACTATATTTATCTAATATGATAATCTGTGCTTACACATAATTCATTATTTGCATTATCAAGACTAATTTGTTATCATGTGTACAATAGTTTTGTTATAAATATTATAATAATTTGCTACCAACATCAAAATAATTTGCTAAAAGTCATTGAATTTTAAATGCAATATGAGGAATAATTTGGTAAACTCTCCGGAATGATTTGATATAAAATGAATAATAATTTGCTAAAACAAATGGGGAAATTTGCTATAAACTTAATAATAATTGGTTAAACAGAGCAAATAACCACGGTATAATATGATAGCCACTGTGACGAAGATCAAGTTAATTGTTCTCTCATACTTAATTAATTATTGTTTATCTTATGATGACCTTGCATGATTGCTACAATATTTGGCTAGCTCATTTTGAGAATATGTGGTTTTATACATATTTCAGTTTTTGTAAAAGAATAACGATTTTATATAAAGGAAAGAGCAATTTGGTATAAATTGAATAGTAATTTGTTAACAATGACTGATAGAACTTGATATAAATCGATCAGTAATTTGTTATAAAAAGATAAATATTTTCCAAAAATAAAAGTATAATTTGCTATTAAAACATGAACGTTTTGCTATAAGTCGAATCGTAATTTGGTAAAAATAAATGAATAATTTGCTATCAAAGAATAAATATTTGCTATCTAACAGACGAATTATTCTAATAATTACAAAAGATTTGTACGTTTCATTCAATCTAGATATTATTCATAACCATGGCGTTGATATTCAGTAGTTCATCCTAACATGACATCCTATAATAGAGGCTTGTCTCAACGAATATGCGCTGCTTGTGTACGTTACTGCTTTCTGATTACTACCTAAAAAATCGATGAACAGATAGATATAAAATACAATTAAGTGCTATAAACAGATAAATTATTTGCTATAAATAAAATGTGAATTTTCTATAATCAAAGAATAATTCGCTAAAAATATAGGAATATGTGGGAATGACAGTCGAAGATCACTATTATTGCACATATGCAAACCATGAGATTCACAGTACAAGAGATTCACTCTATTAAAAGTGAAATTTTGCTATAACCATCTGCACGATTGGCTAAACACCAAGCATTAATTTCCTATCAACTGCAGAATAATTTGCTAAAAAAATATGAACACGAGAAATTTTTAAATTTTATTATTGCCACTGCACAATTTGCTAAACACTGAGTAAAAAATTGCTATCAACAAATGAATATTTTGCTAAAAAAAATGAGAATATGAAAATCATGCAACTTTGTTAAAAACAAATGAACAATTTGATATACACGTCCGGAAAATTTACTAGAAAATGAGGAATACGAAAGAATGCATACTTTATTATAAATAACTGCACATTTTGCTAAACACATACGGATACAAATGCTATAAACAGCGGAATAATTTATTAAAGAGGAATCGTGAATCTCAAGAAAGTCGAAAACTATAAACACATTAAATAATTTTTTACCCAAACTCAACATAATTATTAGCTAACAACACTACAAAAATTTTCTATAACCATATATCAAATTGATATCATCAGCTGGATAACTTGCAATAAACAGATAAAATATTTTCTATAATCTATAACCAGCTGTACAGTTTGCTAAACACCAAGGAATAACTTGCTATTACCCGAAGCATAATTTGCTAAAAATATATGAATACGGGAAAAAAATTTGTTAATTTTTTTTGCTAAAAACCATTGCACAATTTGCTAACCGGAGTAAAAAAATTGCTATCAACAGAGGAATATTTTGCTAAAAAAAAAGAAAAAAAAATTACTAACAAATACCAATTAAATCGACATCCTAGAAAAGTAGACCTTTACTCATTTCTGAAAACTATAAACACATTAAACAATTTTTTACCCACACTCAACATAATTATTGACTATCAACACTACAAAAATTTACTACGAATATATATCAGTTTATTATCAACAGATGTATAACTAGCAACAAATAGATAAAATATTTTCTAGAATCTATAACCAGATGCATGGTTTGCTAAACACGAAGGAATAATTTGCTATCAACCCAAGTATAATTTGCTAAAAATATATGAATACGGGAACCATGCAATTAAATCGACATTCTACCAAATGAGACCATTACTCATTTTTGAATTTTCTAGATATCCAAATAGCATATGAAAATGGCAGAAAAAAATACCAGAGCAATAACATTCGAATAGCAAAAACAAATCCAAAGCTTAAAACCCTAATATGCAAACATATATTCAACTATTAAGAACAATATTTTGAAAGTGAAAACTAAGAATTTCAAAGAAAAAGAAAATCGAATACGTCACTAAAATCAAAACAAAAATCCCAAGAAAACCTGGAAGCCACTTTTACGCGCCATATGCGATTACAATCTGGCCTTTTTTCTTATTTTTATTGTTCTAACGTAGTCGTCGGAAAATCAAATGAAATCGTAGTGAAATAAATCGGATCGGAAAAAGGTAAAACTAAAAAAATCAACGATTTGCTAAAATCACCGGAAGCTTCTTGAACTAGTGATCTATCGTTGTCTTGACTTTTGCTATTCTCTCTCTGTATCTCTCACTAGTTTGCATAGAAGAAGGAAAATAACCGTTTAATCATATTGAATAAGTTGTCATACCCATTAGGATTCTCTGCCATCATGACTCCTAAATATCTGGAACGATATATTATGGGGTGCATTATTTTACTGTTTTAACCATGTAAAATCTAATTAAAATTGAAAACACAATCTAATTGCATCTAAACCCCTAAAAATTAAATTCAATCTTGACCATTGAAATTGATTTGATGGATGGTTGTAATTAGTTCCTAGTTCCTATATAGGGGTGTGGTTCTCAATTTAATCCAGGGGTGGATTAAAATGAGAACCATACCCCCATGTAGGAACTAAGAACCATTTACATCCATAGATCTCTACTAATTTAATGGACCAGATTGATTTTAAATTTTAGGGATCAAATTGCAAAATGGTAATTTTTTACCAAAAATTCGTGCTTCATAAGGGTATTATTGACAAATCCAAAATCCCCATATTATCACGTCCCACATATTTAGCCATAATTATGGGATGATTTAACAGAGAATATAGAAACAGAACCAGCCTCCGCCTCCAACCTAATAAAAACAGAATCAGCCGCTGCCTCCAACCTACACCCTCCTCCACGTCGCTGCCTCCGCCTTGCGCCCTCCTCCACATCTCCAAATGCCCCGCCTCCGCACTGCTCCACGTCGAACGCCCGCCCTTCGCCCTTCTCCGCGATGCCTCCTCCGCCCTCCTCTGCCCTCCTCCACGTCGCCGCCTCCGTCAGCATCCACGTCGGCCGAACGTGTAGTCATCAGCCGAACTCCAAGTCGTCGGACGCCTCCTCAACGTCCAGTCGCAAAAATCGCTACCATCGCGGCTGACAACAATGAAGGGCACAAGGGCCTCACGAACCTGTATTTTTTCACTATTTAATATAATATTTGGGTGTTTTTAAACTGATTTATTCTTGTTTTTGTGTGGATATCTCGATTTTATATAGCAAATTAGTACGACATGGTTATCAAATTTTTTGGTTTTGATTTAATTTGGTTTGATGTATTTAGCAAATTAATATTATATGATTAGCTAATTAGTTAGACATTATTAACAGATTAGTAAGATATGTTTCTGTTTTATGGGTGGATTTGTTTATAGCGAACTAACATTAGGTATATAGCAAATTTACATTCGCTTATAGCAAATTATTAAGATATATTTATCATTTTTTATGGATTTTGGTTTCTGATTATTCGATATATTTATTAGTTTTGATTTTAGGTGGTTTGATGTATTTAGCAAATTATAAAGACATAATTAGTCAATTATTTAGATGTTAATAGCAAACTAATTAGTAAGATACTGTTTTTATTTTATGGGTGTTTTTTGTTTATAGCAAATTAACATTTAGTATATAGCAATTTTACATTGACTTATATCAAATGATTTAGATGTGATTAGAAAAAGCTATGCGTATTGGTTTTTACTTAATCATTCTATTTATATGTTTTTATTTGGTGTGGGTTGATGTATTTAGCAAATTATAAATGTATAATTGGCAAATTAGTTAGACCTTATTAACAGATTAGTAACATATGTTTTTTGTTTTATGGTTGTATTTGTTTATAGCAAATTAACATTAAGTATATAGTAAATTTACTGTCGTTTATAGCAAATTATTAAGATATGATTATCATTTTTTATGGGTTTTTGTTTCTGATTATTCGATATATTTATTGGTTTTGATTTTAACTTGTTTGATGAATTTAGCAAATTATAAAAATATAATTAGCAAATTAGTTAGACATTTTTAACAGATTAGTAAGATATGTTTTCGTTTCTCTAGAATTATGTTTGGTTCAAATTACTACATGCTTTGTTTTATCTGTTGATTGGGTTGGGGAATTTGCTGATTTTCTCTTTGTTGGCGTTGAAGACTAGTTGATGCTGCTATGTTTAGTGGGACAAGTCTAGCAAATTATTAAGATATGATTATCATTTTAAATGGGTTTTGGTTTTTGATTATTCGATATATTTATTGATTTTGATTTTAACTGGTTTGATGTATTTAGCAATGTATAAAGAGATAATTAGCAAATTAGTTAGGTGTTAATAGCAGAATAGTGAGCTATGTTTTTGTTTTTATGGGTGTTTTTTGTTTATAGGAGAAAATACATTTAGTATTTTGCAGATTGGCTTATAGAAAATGATTTAGGTGTGGTGGCACACCGTTGTTTTAGTGTGCAAAAATACACTTGCAGGCAAATAGTCCACAAATGCTTAATCTGCCCTCAACGGCTAGTATAGCTAGTGAAGACGGATGTCGATCCCACGAGGAGTGTTTTAACCTTCTGTCTTTTCTTAGTTTCAAGTTGGGTCTTCAGTGTCACTCTAAAAACCTTGCTAATAAACTTAAACTAACTAAATGCTGAAAAGAAATCACAAGAGAAAATATTAGTAATAAAAGTGTTCAAATCAAAGCATCAAGTCATTCGGCAGGTATGTGCAATCCCGGGCAAAACACATGTAATTACCACTACTACCCGTTATGCCCACACTAGCAGAAAGGTCAAAAACCGAATCCCTATGGCCAAATATGGGTAATTGTCACTTTGAGGGTTAACCGGTTATAGGAAATGGATACGATCGGCCACTCCCCAATCACTTCTTACATTATATCGTCTAGATGATACGATCGGCACCTAGGGATCTAACTATACAGGAACCTAAGGAGAGAATCACACAAAAGTTTTACAGGTATAGCAGCTTTGAGGGCAAAAGCGACCCGATTCTAGTAGGTTTGACACGGTCTTGTGCCTGCATATACTACTCAATCTCAACTACCAAGGCTGTCACCCCCGGACTTGTTACTATGCGGGTATCGAGGCATGGGTCACCTATACACTCCCACGTAACTAACACTAGTACCAGTTAATCAGAAATGCGCGCTTTCATCTCCAACCACCCTTTACCTATGTCTAAGTGAAAAACAAGTTAAGATTGTGAACCCTTAAGGCTTTAAAGTCCGATTACCTCATGCACATATTCTACCTTTAGACCATTACTTTGACTTGAACAGTGGATACTTAGCCACTAAACATAGAAACGAAAGTAAAAGAAATGATAAAAGACATCTTACTTGGAAAGAAAATAACTCGATTAACTTCTGGGCCCAACCCCAGTTTGCCAACAAAAACAACTGAACTACCTCTCCGCAGGCAAATCGCCAGCTTCAGGCAGTCAGAATATCCAAAACATAAACTAAATATGAAAGCAGTAAATTGTATCTTGGAAATGTAAGACCGAATGTGTGTATGCGTACTGATGTGAAAGCAGATAAAAGTATTTATAGCAACTGAATTAAGGCTTCACGCAGGGGTTCTTGCACTCCTCCACTTCCTCATTTCATGCTCAACGTTCTTCCTTGAATTTAGGAGGGATATCAACAAACCCTAGCATCTCCAACAGCTTTCTGATGTCCCCACTTCCTTCCCAACGTGTGTAGACCTCCCCAAGACTCGGAACTGACCGCCACATCACCTCCACGTGCATATAGGAACTGTCCCGCGATCTTGTTGCGCAATTCTCGCAACAACTTTGACTGGGTCCTCGGCAGGCAAATCAGTCCTTTGTGCCCTCAGCGTAATTAGCACCTGTCTGTGCCTATTGTGGTGGTTTTGTGCCCTCAACCTCCTGCAATCAGCTTTACCCCCAAAACTAGACTAGACTCTATACTAAACACTTAAAAAGGGTGTAAAAAGATAAAGGAAAAAGCACGAATTTGAGTCTTCATCATGTGGTTAGAAAAAGCTATGCATATTGATTTTTGCTTAATCGTTCTATTTATATGTTTTAGTTTGATGTGGGTTGATGTATTTAGCAAATTATAAATGTATAATTAGCAAATTAGTTAGATATTATTAACAGATTAGTAAGATTTTTTTTATTATGCTTTTGCTTGAAGCCCAATTTGTGAATGATATTAAGAAATCACAGTAAAATGCATCAAACTGTGTTGTGCTATTGAGATCTTGCATCAAATCCTCTTATGTTTATTAAATTGCAGTAAAGTTACTTGTGTTTTTTAAAAGTATATGAAATATGTATGACTTAATTAACGTTTAGTACATAGCAGTGTATTAAGATATTATTATCATTTTTATGGATGGTTTTTATTTATAGCAAATTATCATTAAGTATATAGTAAATTTACATTGGTTTATAGCAAATTATCATTAAGTATATAGTAAATATACATAGACATATTGGCTAATATTAGCTGCGAAATGATAACCCCTAAAAAATAAATAATACTATTAGATACACAAGTCGAATTTGATAACTTAAAACTCATTTGAGTTTAATTTGACAAAAATGAACAAATGATTGAATATAATTTTTATTTATGTTAATTTTAGCTTGATTAATTAAGATATATTTAAAAGTATAAAAATATGAAGCTCTTTTTTTTTAGCTCAACTGATTTGGTTTTATTATATTAATTGAAAAATTAAAATCCCATGCTTAGTCAAGTACTCATTTTATGAGTAATCTATTCAAACAAAAATCTCACGAGATAATTTAAAATTCAACAATTAGCAAATTAGTTAGAGGTTAACAGCAGATTAATAAAGATATGTTTTTGTTATGTGGGTGTTTTTTGTTTATAGCAAATTAACATTTACTATTTAGCAAATTAACAAAATGGAAGATTAATGTAACGCCCCAGTCCCACTAGGACCAAAACATCACCAAAAACATACGTACATGCTTACGTGATAAATACTTTTTAAAAAAAAAAAGATTTAACTTTATAAATAATTTGTAAATGAGCAACACCTCAACTTAAAAATGTTCAAACCGCGCACTCAGGCGTCATTAAAGTCAACTTTCAACAAGGATTTTAAAATCACTAACACACGCATAACCAAATTAAGACCTGTCAATATACATAGCCAATCAGGTCACACATTTAAAATCACCACAACCAAGCCTTATATATATTCAAAATATTTGTATATACAATAAAAAATTAACCACTAGGGTCAGGAACTTTCAAACTTAAAAGTTTTGCAGAGTATCAACATAAGCATTTGATATTTAACATATAAACATAAGTTTAAAAATGATTTTAAGCAAAAATCACATAAGGATCAACCATCAAACCCACTCCAGCACCTCGTCATCAACCAGCTTGATCTCCAGGACCTGAAAAATATTTGAAAATATTTGGGTTAAGTGTCAGAAAACACTCAGCGGGCATTGATATTCGTCCAAGTCATTCTTTCATGCTTTAAAACTGGTATGCTGCATAAATCATGGAAAATAACCATGAACATACTTTATAACAAAGTTTACTCTTCTTCATTGGATGAGAGATCCTTTGTGATCGCATGAATACTTTACAGTTACTTATCTAGACATTTAGTCACAAAGTAAACCGTCTATACTTGTAAGTCGGAATTCCTCTGTGCATGGAGTCTCATAACATCCAATCATTACGTAAACAATGCTATTAAAACATTTATCATGTTTTTCATGGGCGAATTTAAAAATATAGTTGTGAGTTATAAAAAAACCCACCTTGTTGATCTCAAAGTGCAGTGCAATTTATGCGTGTAAGGCTACTATGCTTTCAGCTCGTCTCGACCTACAAAATTGAAATTCTAACTTAGAATCCTCAGATAGACCATAAGGTAATAACTTAGGTCATAAATAGCTTGAGTAGGAATTTCCTATGTCTTGGGATCGTTTGGAATAAAAATGAAGTCAAACGGGCGAATAATGCGCATTTGACGGAATAGATCAACCCTGATTCAGAATTTATCGGATTTTCTGGACCAAATTGAATGGATAAATATGTATTGAACTCAATTCAATAACTACGAAATTTGGTTTAACATTTAGGAGTGAATTATAATATTTAGAATTTCTTTTGGGAAAATATATAACATTTGTGAATTATAAGACTAAAATAACATTTTCTAAAGATCCTAATTTAATTCCCAATTAAGTACTAATTAACTAGAACTAAAAGACTATGAATATGGGAATTGGATTCATTTAATATATTACTGCCAAATCTAAAAATTAATAAATCAAATACCATTAGATTAATAATTTAGAAACGATGGAGAAGTTTACAACAATGTAATAGTTATAAAATTTGAACAATTAAATTGACTGGAAATTTAATAGAAAGAAGGCTTCGGTGCTAAGAAACTCACCTTATATTTCTTCCAATTTTCTTTCTTCAATTCTTTTTTTCCTCACGTTTATTTAACGTTTTTCTTGTTTTAGATTTTGATTACCTATAATCAAAACCCCTCCCAACTATGTATATATATACTCAACATATATATAGTACACGTGTACTTAGTTGTACACTAATCCTCTTAAACAAATTTCCAAATGGCCAATTTTGATTAATTTAAAATATTACTTTATTTTACTTATTATTATTCATTTTCTTCTTACCTAAGCAATCCAATATTACACTCACATTCACACGTGTACTTTGCCTAAGTACACTAATCTTACCAAGTCATTTTCAAATGGCAACAATTAATTGGCGAAAGTTTGAAGTGTTCATCCAAATTACTAGTACTCTTACAAATAAATCATCATATATCAAAATTTGACAAATAGAAGGGGTTTAATCTAATGGGCTGATGATAGGCTTAAATTGGGCTAGAAGTGAATTGATTACTTGGGCTTGAATTTATAATAGTGGTCATGGTAGAATAAATTTGGCTTAAATTATTACATGAATTAAATTTCATCGAAAACTCAAATGAAGTCCGATTTAGATGATCTTGATATCAAAACGATCCCAATAACGTCCACTTTTATAATATAAATTCTAATTTTAACTTAGAGGCTCAACTAAGGTTGAGACTTTTCTTAGTCTTATTGTGCCTCTAAGCCCATAATTAACTAGCCAAAATAGTTTGGGTTCTAATTTCATGAAATTTCTAGATATAAAATAATACTATATTTTTTCGGGGTGTTACAATTAATTTGCTAATTAAAACTACAAAATTTGCTATAAACAAAAGCATACACTACTACAAATACATTCTTATTTTGCACACATACATTCATGCGATTTTAACTATTTTTTTCTTAATAACATGAAAACTTCCACAACCAAATATGAAAAGCATCTATCTTCTATAATAAATATGATATGACCATTATCTGTGAACATCTCAGTATCATATAAATCACATTAAAACCATTTTTAAAAAAATGACCATCTTATCATCAAAACACAAATTATATTTTCACATAAAAATATTAACGATGTGCTATTAACACATCTATAATTTGCTAATTACATATAAAAAATTTGCTAAAATTCGTACATACGAGGTCCTAACAGATTCAGCTCAGATCCCTACACCTACAAAAATACATTAATGGAGAACATAATATATGTATCTTCCATAATCAGATGATAACTGGCGTGATGATAATATACGATCGAAAAAGAACTTGTGAAAATGACTCCTGTAAATGAACAGACAGACGATGAAATCCGACAAAGTCGACGCGGAAAAAAAATTATTCCGGAACGCCTTCCGACAAAGTCGACGCCGAAAAAAAAATAAAAATTCTGGAACGCCTTCTTCGACTGTAAGAGACGTAACTTCAAAGATGTTGAACAGATGTGTAATAAATTAAAATATGAAACACCGATAGATACAACTCTGTAAAAAAATCTCAGTAATAACCGTCCAAAATAAAAAAAACCGTTCACATATAAATCCCACTATATATGGAACAAATATATTTACTGCAGATTTTTAATATGCATTACAATGACATATATACTCTTAACTTAATATAATTACTAAGATATTGCATTTTTTATCCCATTTTTTTTAAATTAATCCGAGCCTTACAAAATAAATGATCCAACGTTCCAGATTAGTTCCTAGTTCCTACACAACGGCTTGATTCTCATTTGATCTCTATACTATATATTTGTTCGCCAAAAATCGCCATTATATTTTTCTTAAAATTGTGCTTCTCTATCTTATTAAGTTTTCAATCTAAAGGACCTCCCAAAAAATTCCAACAAATTCTAGGAGATCATATAGCTTATGGCTGCTAAACGATGTGTGGCGACACGAATAGTCTAGTTCTAATGCCTCATAAAGCAGGCATTCGATAGAAAAAAGGAAAATGACATATTTGAGTCCAGTACAGGTACCATGCAAAGGAAGAGGATATATTCATTAATATATTAGTTAATAAGTTAATATCATGTTTTATTTGTTAGATTATTTTTTTTATATCAGATAATTGTTATCATTTTGAACCTAAGAAAGATTAAGTTGGCAATCGTTAAAAAGAAATAATTATTTTGATTATACACATGTACACATGTATATACATATTATATTAATATAATATATTTCAAATAATTATATAAATAATTAATAAATTACTACAATCGAAATATATTATATTATAAATTATGCAACACTTATTTGTATTCAACCTTTATAGTAGTATTTGTTACACCATCATCTTCTTTACAAATATAAACTTTCAAATCAGCACGACTTGTGACTTGTGAAACAGTTATGTATAACTACCCATGACTAAAACTTCTAATATATATATATATATATATATATATATATATATATATATATATATGAACAATTATTATAATAATAACTCATGTTTCATTTTAAGATTAAAACTTCTAATATACATATGAACAAATATTATAGCAGTAACTCATGTTTCATTTTAAATGTTTTAAAGTTTGTATATTTACATATATTTATTTAATTTAACTCTTAAGAAATTGATAATTATGTTTTATGTTAAATAAATGTAGTTAAGATAAGGTTAATAAATATACATTGAAACATAAAAAAGTTCAATTTAACAAACTATAATAGCGCATCTTATGTATTTTCATACTATTTTCTTTAAATATTGTTGATTATACTTTAGTATCAAACGTTGAACGTTTTTATACTTGTGTTCCAAAATTTCAAAATTTACTTATTGATGTATTTAATATATGTTGATGATTAGGGTAAATTGCATTTTAATACCTACATTTTGAGTACCTTTTCAAAAATGATCCACATTTTCAAAATAAAAAAAAATAGTACTCACTTTTTCAAAAATTTAGCAAATTTAACATTTAATCAATTTTACGACCCGAAAATCATAAGTAATTAATTGTAATTTAATATTTTTTTATTAGATAATTTTTTTTTTCTTCGTGACATGAAGAAATAAGAATATTAAAATACAATCAATTATATCCGATTTTCAGACGTAAAATTGATTAAATGTTATATTTGTAATTTTTTTTTGAAAAAGTGAGTCATTTTTTAAAAAGCACCCAAAATGTGGTATCAAAGTGTAATTTACTCTGATGATTATTTGACATAATAATATATACCAAACATTATCAATCACTTTTTAATATATGAAAACTCACATATTTAATCATTCGTGCAAACAGGTTTTGATTTTTGAATGTGATGTATATTATGTTATTGAATATAATACAAATGAATTTTAAAATGAAAAATGTGTATGACATGTGTGTATGTGAAAGAGAGAATGTATAAATAATTTTTTATTTATAAAAAAATGTAGATGATTTGATGTTTTTGAGTGGGAAAAGTTTTTGGATGGAACTTCATTTATAATAATACTAGTGTTTCACCTGCGCGTTGTGCAGTGACTATCGATGGGGATGGCATTATTTGATCTATAATAGGGGCATCTTAAATATTTTTGAGCACCTGTGTTAATTATAAAAATTGGAACCCTCATATTAAAAAAATACTCAAGCTTATTTTTTATAATAAATTTCAAAAATTGTAGCATATTACAATTATATTTGATAAAAAGAAACCCAAAAAATCAAACTGTTTTACTTATATTATTAATATCTGAGTACAACCTCAAACTAATATTAACTTTCTATCTAAAAAATGATATTATTCTAGCACTCTTTACTTTTTTTTTTGGATGTCGAGGGTAACCCGCAGTCGCTACCGTGATGCACACTAGGTAAACCCCACTCCTGTGTAATAGCCTGTAAATCTACACAGGGAGGCAAACCACAATTGGCAGACCAGGTGTAACATGCTCACACCTAATGGTGTTGGTGGTATGTCGTGTGGTCGAGCTTGAGACCTTTGGGCTTCAAGAAATGAGGCGTTGTGAAATAGCTCATTTTGCACATCCAGTTCACTTATCATTAGTGAAATTTTCCGACAATCCAAATAATGATGTGGATTGTTGGAAAACTTATGTAGATTTTCGCTCTATTTTTTTTAAATGACGTGGATTTTTTTTTAAAATTCTATTAGACCACATGACATTGTTAACACAATTTTTTTAAAAAATAATAATAACTCCACACATATTAAAATGAAAATTTGGAGCTGGTCTCTCATTTCAGAAAATTAGAGGTTCATGTACTTCAAAACCAGTACAATTTTCATTTTAATCAGCGTGTGATTCATAATTTTTTTTATTTTATGTTTAAATGATTATGTATAATCTAGTGGGATTAAAATGTGTTAGAATTTGTTGCCTGAAATAATGTAAATTACGGATGTAAATTGCAAAGTTGAAAATAATGTTGAAGCTAGTGTTACCACATTGCCTTCAACATGCAGCGGAAACGTAAATAGAACTTTGCACAAAACAAGTTTTAAATCGCACTCCTTACGGTGTGTGATTGTCTCAAGGCGAAATTCACTATCACAAGTGAAACACAAAAACAATGCTGATGTTGTCTCGGTTCACTCCCTTGACAACACTGCATAAAACATACAGAGGACTATCCTAGCTTCACTCACTCGAATAATCACTCAAAAACAAACCTATCTAGACACATAGATAGATAACAATCAATCACTCTAAATCCTAGACTTCTCTAAGTTGACTATCTAACCTACACACACAACTGGAATAAAAGTCTCCAGCTGATTGGGACGCTAGGCAGATGTCGAGGAAGATGTCTTGGATTTCAGAGATGACACTAGATGCAAGATTCAGAGCTTCTCACAAACCACGGTGATAACCTGCTTGCATAAATGAATTTAAGGCTTGGAAATGCCTTAAATACTTCCTCCATCTCGGCTGGGTAGTTTCTCCACGATCCTTGATGAGTTGGATGCAAAACTACCGCCTTCCACTACCTTTGCTAAACTGGACTCAAGATAACCGTCCTCTGCACTGCGTGGCACACGTTCTTCAACATCATGTAACAATGGCGGTTACTCCAGCTACCCACGTTCTCTGCAACGGTTAGTGTCAAAGATGAAGTGGGGAACATCACGTCCCTTGAAACTCGGAATATATTCAGACCTAGTCAAAATCAAGCATAATCCACATTTTAATTCGAAATAAAATATCTAATAAATCCCTTAAATCGTGGAAAATGATATGTGACAAAAATCACAATTTATTAAGATTAATTTAAAATAAATTAATCCAAAATACTAGGAAAGGATAAGGTTAGAGATCCGAGTGTTATACTCGGTGTGACGAGAATGACGGACAACATTAGATACGATATTGATCGCGATGTTATCAGTGAAGTGATAACATCATCAGAACATGTCATACTCAACAATCTCCCCCTTAAGCTTATCCTTTCTGCACAAAACATAAAGCTCAATATATACATGATTAGAGCTGCAGCGGAATACGATCAAAAATATTGGAGTTCAAAAACTCCCCCTTAAGGTCTGCTTCCCCTTAAGTTATTATCTGTAAAATAATATACAAAGTTAGTGGATATAATCCCCTATACAGAAACATACAACATTAGTGGGTATTTACCCCTATACAGAATAATTAGTGAGTAATTATCCCCTATACAGAAATATAATGTTGAGAACATTCTCAACATAAACAACACATATCTTTAAAACATGCGAAAATAATCACAATGTTAAGATCATTCCCAACATAAAACATCACATACTATAAGTTATGTGAAAAATAAAATATCAATGTTGAAAGCTTTCTCAACATAACAACATCACATATTAAAATATGCAAACATAATATATATAGAGAAAAATCATCAACTAATGCTGATGAATAAAACCAAAATATTCAAGGATATCCAATGAGGATACCCAACAATCAAAATAACATGTGTCCAGCACATCATAAACCAACAAGGATGTAAACACATCCAAAATAGAATTGTGTCCAGCACAATACATAACCAAAAAAAATTAAATTATTTTTGTCAAAGAAAAATCATATTTTCTTCTTGCCCTTTGCCTCAACCACAGACTTTCCAGCCTTCTTTCCTTCAGCACCATCAGCACCATCATCATCACCAGCGGGGGCAGCAGCATCTACTCCCCTTTTTTGTGTAGAAAGTGCACTTCGCAGAGCTTGACGATGTTCAACCATAGCATTGGTGAGGACTGTGCTTTGATGGATCATAGAATCTATCTGCTTGATAAACGAATTTAACACATGCACAGAAAATGTAACCAAATGTGAAGATGCACTAGCTAATTCACTTTCAGATCGTGGAGGAGAGAGAGCTGTCTCTATGCCAACATCCTGATCAACATCTCTGGAGGCAGCTGTGGAACTTAGAGCAAGGTTGTAAGGGAGATCCATCACTCGATCATCATTCCCTTTTGGTTTGACAATTGTGATAGTCGATGTTTCAGTGACTATCTTCTTCTTGTTTGGCTTCATGCCTTGCTCAACCATAACTACATAGATGAGGCAGGGAAAAGGAAGAATACTGGTGTTGTTGGTCTTTGTAGCAGCCTTCATCACATAGTCAAATATGTAGTCTCCGAGACTGAAGGAGATCTTAGTGCCAAGTTTAAAGAGTAGAAATGCTTGATCAATAGTGAGGACTGAAGTGTTAGTGGTAGGTAACCAATTACACACAATAATCTTATGTAAAACAGAGTATAAAAATATAAGCTTAGAAGTGGAAATTTTGTTTGTCCACTTGGTTACCAATCCACCAGTTATAGTCGACACAACATCATCAATAAGATCTAGACTAACAACATCATTGTCATTGCCTAGACCCAAGAACTTGTTGATCACCATCAGATTAAACTTAAACACATGATCACGCATATAAATTTCCCCATACTTGCTCCTTGTTTTATCACCCATATCCAGAGAAACATTTGTATAAAATTTAACAATCACATCAGGCTCAAAGGTCGACAGAGAAGAAACAGATTTCCACAGACCCCTCTCTTTCAAAAACAAATCCATGCCATACTTCTTAAAGTTTAAGACATCAATTTGTTTCTCAACACGCACAGGACGGTTGCACATAATTTTATATTGAGCCTTAGCATGCTTAGAGTAAAAAGTTTTACTAAAGGCAGAAGTAACGTCATGAGGGGAACCTGGTGGATAGACTGGTTCAGAATCTTCAGACTTAGCATCATCTTTGACATTGCCTGACTGAGTAGGGGAGAGAACATCTCGAGCAGTACCGGAAGAGACTAGATCATGAGAAGAGGTAGGAGAGGTTGCTTTCTTCACAGCCTCAGAAGAAACTTCTTTCTTGATAACTTCAGGAATCTCTGAAGCAGTTTCTTGTTCAGCATCCACTTCAACATCCGCAAGGGCTTTAATGGGAGAGTTCTCGGGAAGATTTTCTTCATCATCAGACTCATCTTGTAAAGACCTCACCAGTTTGGTCTCCATCTTTAGAGTTCGCCTAGCCTTCTTGCTAGTTTCTTCAATCTCTTCCTTTTCAGTGTTTTGAGAACTGTGAAGCCTCTTAGATTTACGGGTTGGCCCGACCTTCTTCTTCTTGCTGGCAATAGCTTGAATGTGCACTCCAAGATCAGGATCTATGGGGTTTTCTTCTTCTCCTAAGAGTACTCGTTGAAGTGGTGTTGGATTTAACACTTGAACCCCTTCGAGAATTTCAACTTCCTTCATCGGAGTATTAGTTTGTTCGGTCGGAGGGGATGAGGGCTTTTCCGACTCAGATTTTGCACCTTCCTCACGCACTCCAGGTGTTACAGTGACTGTGGGGGTTGATGTTGAAGTTCCAGCAGGAACTGAAGTTGAAGATGGAATGCCCATGGTTTTCTCCAACATTTGTTTCATCATTTGAAACATAGCAGCTAATTCATTAGGATCCGCCATAGATGTTCTGAAAAAGCTTGAGAGAAAACAGAAGAAAGAGAGATAGACAAGATGAAGGGAAACTGAAACGACTCGGTGGAGAGAGAATGAGTTAGAGATTTGAATTTTAATTCAAGATATGGATGTCAAGATCCCTCAATTCTCGGAACTCCCTAAAACCGTCACATCAAGAATAAAAAATTCAAAAATTAAAAATGGATTAGTGGATAGGGATAAACGAAGGTGTACTTATCACCAAAGTACAAATTAGAGATATTCATGGGCCCCCTAAACAAATCCGTCCTTTTTTTGTTTTTTTTTTAAATAAAATAATAAACAGATAGAATACAATTACATGACAAATATAATTTTAGGCATATAATTTCTGAAGATTATCGTTTCTTCTGTAATCTTGGTCACAACATCAGCTACAACACAGACAAACAGTGAACAAACCTAACTATAATTCACCTTATAGAATTACGGCTATTTCATTCACAAACACAGACAAAGAATTTCAAGTAGCTGATTTTGTTAAATAAATGCAGAAACACAACAATTTCATTAAGTCAGCCTTGAATAATACTTAAAAGAAATGACTAACATAAATAAATGCAAACGAGGTAAACAACTGATGTTCGATAAAAAAAAAAACTCACATCGAGTTCAACATCAGTAAACAAAATGAACTAATTAAATAGAACACATTCCAAGAGACTTTCTCAAGGCAGAAAATCTCTCGAAATCAAAAGGCTTGGTGAAAATATCCGCTGTTTGATTTTCAGTGGATATGTATTTGATGTTTATGATCTCCTTTTCCACCAAGTCTCTGATAAAGGGATGTCGAATGTCGATATGCTTAGTGCGTGAATGTTGAACGGGTTTCTTGGAAATTTCAATAGCACTAGCATTATCACATAGCAGGGTTAGTGATGAGCTTGTCATGCCATAGTCCTTCAGCATTTGATTCAGCCATACCAACTGAGCACAACAACTAGCAGCTGCAACATGTTCGGATTCAGCTGTTGACAAAGAGACGCAATTTTGTTTCTTGCTTGACCAAGAAACAATATTGCTCCCCAAAAAGAAACAACCACCACTTGTGCTCTTCCTATCATCAACATCACCTGCCCAATCTGAATCACTGTATCCAATGAGGCTGGTGTTGATGCCTTTGCAGTATCTGATTCCAAAGTCGACTGTGCCAGCAACATATCGAATTATTCTTTTGATAGCCTTCAAGTGTGACTCATTGGGTTGAGCTTGGTATCTAGCACAAACTCCAACATTGAACATGATATCAGGTCTGCTGGCAGTCAAGTAGAGCAAGCTACCAATTATTCATCTGTACATTGTTGGATCAACATTGACTCCAACATCATCTTTGCTCAGTTTTTCAGAGGATCCCATTGGTGTTTTCATGGGCTTTGCAGCTTCAAGTCCATAGCGCTTGACCAAACTTTTGGCATACTTACTTTGGGATATGAAAATCCCATCTTTGTCTTGCTTGATTTGGAGACCAAGAAAGTAAGCCAATTCACCGACCATGCTCATCTCAAATGTACTGCACATTGCATCAACAAACTCCCTAAGGAGATTAGAACAGGTGGATCCAAACACAATATCATCAACATAGATTTTTGCAACAGTGATGTGTTTGTGAATCCTTTTGATAAATAATGTTTTATCTACCACGCCTCTTGAGAAAACCAAAGTCAATTAAAAACTCGGTAAGTCGAGCATACCAAGCTATAGGAGCTTGTTTAAGCCCATACAAGGCCTTGTGTAGTTTCAGCACATGGTTTGGTTTTTCATGGCATTCAAAGCCTTTTGGTTGTTCAACATAGGCTTCCTCATTCAAAATGTCATTCAGAAAGACACTTTTGACATCCATTTGATGTAGTGTAAACCCGATGTGGCAAGCAATGGCAAGTAGGAGACGAATAGACTCTATTCTAACAACAGGAACGAATGTTTCATCATAGTCTATGCCTTCTACTTGAGTATAATCTTGAGCCACTAGTCTGGCTTTGTTTCTGACCACATTACCAGACTCATCAGTCTTGTTCTTAAAAATCCATTTAGTTCCAATTACATTTTTATTTTCAGGCCTTGGAACTAACTCCCACACATTATTCCGAACAAACTGAATCAGCTCATCATGCATTGCTTCTACCCAGAACTCATCTTTTAATGCTTCTTTGACATTTTTAGGTTCAACACTGAATAGAAAGCATGAAATGAACACAAGGTTAATAACTGATGACATGCAAACCTGTTTGACCAATTCAGAAACATCGGCTGAGCTCTTTGTTCTGGTTTTAACTCCTTGAGATCCATCACCAATGATTTGGGAATTTGGATGATCTCTTTTGATTCTCCTTGGAGGATCACGTCTTGGTTCATACTGAGCCAGTGGAAGATGGTCATCATCACTTTCAGAGGAGGATTCTGAGTCTGGTGTTCGAGGTGATGTTGATCCCTTTGCTGAGGGAGTAGAAGCATTGGATTTGACATCAGGACTTCTCGTAGGACTTTTGGTAGTTCCATTAGGCTCCTTATCAGCAACATCTGGTTCATGAAGGAGAAAAGAAACATCATCTTCCTCAGATCTAGTTGCCAGGCCTGCAAGATCATCGAACACAACATTGACAGATTCTTGCACAACTTTGGTTCTTAGGTTAAGAACACGATATGCTCTGCTGTTTTGAGCATATCCCAAGAACAATCCTTTATCACTTTTAGAGTCAAACTTTCCAAGGTAGTCTCTGTCGTTCAGGATGTAGCAGACACATCCAAACACATGGAAATATTTGAGATTTGGCTTTCTTTCTCTTAGAAGCTCATAAGGTGTCTCCTTTCTTCCTGGTCGAAGATAGACTCTGTTCCCGATGTGACAGGCTGTGTTGACAGCTTCAGCCCATAGCTTCTTCAAAAGCCCTTTAGCCTGTAACATTGCACATGACATTTCCTGCAGAGTTCGATTCTTTCTCTCCACTACATTTTGTTCAGGAGTTTTAGGAGCTGAATACTCATGAAGTATTCCTTTCCTTTCACAAAAGTCATTGAATGCAGCATACTCAAATTCTATTCTATGATCTGTTCTGGCGCATACAATGTTGGTGTCAAATTGCAAACACATTGTGCGGCAGAATCTTTTGAAGACTTTGAATGTTTCAGATTTTTCCTGCAGGAATTTAACCCAAGTGTACCTTCAATAACAAGTATGAAACTCTTACCACTCATACTCTTTGTATCGACTGGTCCCATAATGTCCATGTGTAAGAGTTGAAAACATCTTGTTGTTTGACATCCACCCAGGCTTTTGTGAGGAATTCTGGTTTGTTTTCCTTTTTGGCAGGCACCACATACAACATTGTGATCAACATTCAGCTTTGGTAGGCCACGGACAGCATCCGACACAATCAGTTTCTTCAAATTTACCATGCTCATATGACCGAGCTTTTGATGAATCAACTTGGTTTCATCATTAATAGTCATGTTGCACATTTTATCTTTGTCAGCATGGTAGCAATTATCAGATGCACGGCTTCCAAACATTATACATTTGTCATGTTTGTCAAACACTTCACAAGTGTTTTTATCAAACTTGACATACATACCATCATCACAAAGCTGACTAATACTAATCAAATTTGCCGTCAGTCCTTCAACATGTAGAACATTCTGAAGCTTAGGAAAATGTTTAACATTCAATATACCTTTTCCGACAATATTTCCTTGAGCTCCTCCTCCGTAACTGACTTTGCCTTTGTTTGAAGTGGTATATTCTTCAAGAAACTCCTTATTGCCGGTCATGTGTCGAGAACATCCACTGTCGAAGTACCATGTTCCGGCAATGTTAGCCTTCGGTGATGTATACACAACATTGCATGTAACCTTCATCTTTTTGGATTTCATCTGGTTCTTGTTCTTTGATGTGATCCCTGATGTTGTTCTCCCGGTCGCAACATCATCGTGAAACTTAAAGCAATGTGGTTTGATGTGTCCCGGCTCCTGACAGTAATGCCACACATATTTTCAAACCTTTGAGCCCTTACATTTCTTCTGATCATCATCTTCAACATTGCTCCCAGTAGACATGTTTGGGTTGTTCTCCTTTACAAATTTCACAACATTGTGATTTGAGGAGGTCATGGAAACTTTGTTTGAGAATCCCAGTCCAGCTCTGTCTGTCTGTCCCAATGTTAAGGCTTTATTTAGGACATTCATTCCTTGATTCCATTTCTGAAACGTTCTTGAGGTGCTTTCCACTTCCTTCTTTAGTTTAGTGATTTCAGCATCACTCCTGGTGAGTCTAATTTCCAGTCACACAATCTTTTTTCTAAGACACCGATTTTCTTCCATAAGAAATTTCAGTTCTTTGGATTGAGCTGTCCATTGACTGCAAACTTCATTCACAGCATCACTGAGTTCTTCAAGAGAGGCAAATGGGCGTTCTTCCTGTGGATTAACCTCTCTGATCTCAGAAGTATGATTAAACTCATCCAGTAGAGTCATTTCATACCAATTAGTAGTGTTGGGAGCGATGTCAGTGAATTCATCTTCAGCATCTGGGAGAACCTCATCTTCAATTTTACATTCTTCAATGTCCAGACCATCAAGTTCATCAATACCATTCAAGACATCAATAATCTGGTCGTCTTCCTCCATGACATTGATGAACAACACTCTCTGATCTGAATCAGTATCAGACTCATCACTGAGAACATCATTAAAATTATTTCTTTGTCTTCTTCGTGCTGTTGGACATTCATTTGAATAATGTCCATACCCAGAGCATGCTCTACATTGAACTGAATCAATGTCTTTCCCAGTGTCAGCGACTTCCTTCTTGACATTTGATCTTCCAGAATTTGATGTTGATGAGGATGGAGAGTTAAACAGCCGTCGAGGTTTGATATTTGGGGGGCTTTTCTTCATGGAACGAACTAGTGAGTTGAACTTCTTTGTCAGTAGTGCAACACTTAGATTCTCTTCCTCATTGATTTCCTGAAGACTATCAACATCATCATGAACATCAGATGACACAATTGTTGTCTGGAGAACAATTCCCTTTGAAGTTGAGTTTGCTTTCTGATTTTGCAGGTTCATCTCAAATGTTAGCAAGATGCTGACCGCTTCACTTATACTCATGGTTCCTACATCATGTGCTTCTTCAATTGCAGAAATTTTCATATTGAATCTTTCTGCGAGAGTTCGAAGCAACTTGTTAACCATGTTCTCATTAGAGATTGGACTCCCAAGAGCGGTAGATTGATTTGAGATCTCACATAATTTTTCAGCATAAGATGAAATAGTTTCATCTTCAAACATGCGCAAATTTTCAAATTTTGATGTGAGCAACCTCAGTTTGGTCTTCCTAACACTGACAGACCCTTCACAATGTTCCTGAAGAATGGTACATGCTTGAAATGCAGTAACACAATTGCAAATCATTTTGAAGCATGGAACATCGAATGAAACAAAAATCGTATTCAGAGCGCGAGCATTAAAATTTGGGATTATTCTCTCATCATTTGTCCATTGAGATTCTGGAGTTAACACAAAATCTCCATTCGGACCTTCCATCCTAGGAGGCTCCATTCTTCAATAACTGTCATCCATGCTCTTTCATCGATAGATTTGATGTAGATCTTCATTCGAGATTTCCACATGACATAGTTACCACCATTGTTATCTAGAGTAGAAGGACGACATTGATTAATTTGAATATCCATCACAGATTTCAAGCAACACCGGATCGAGTACTTAGTGTGTCAAGTACCGGCTCTTGATGCCACTTGTTAGAATTTATTACCTGAGATAATGTGAATTACGGATGTAAATTGCAAAGTTGAAAATAACGTTGAAGCTAGTGTTACCACATTGCCTTCAACATGCAGCGGAAACGTAAATAGAACTTTGCACAGAACAAGTTTTAAATCACACTCCTTACGGTGTGTGATTGCCTCAAGGCGAAATTCACTATCACAAGTGAAACACAAAAACAATGTTGATATTGTCTCAGTTCACTCCCTTGACAACACTGCATAAAACATGTAGAGGACTATACTAGCTTCACTCACTCGAATAATCACTCAAAAACAAACCTATCTAAACACATAGATAGATAACAATCAGTCACTCTAAATCCTAGACTTCTCTAAGTTGACTGTCTAACCTACACACACAGCTGGAATGAAAGTCTCCAGCTGATTGGGACGCTAGGCAGATGTCGAGGAAGATGTCTTGGATTTCAGAGATGACACTAGATGCAAGATTCAGAGCTTCTCACAAACCACGGTGATAACCTGCTTGCATAAATGAATTTAAGGCTTGGAAATGCCTTAAATACTTCCCCTATCTCGGTTGGGTAGTTTCTCCACGATCCTTGATGAGTTGGATGCAAAACTACCGCCTTCCACTACCCTTGCTGAACTGGATTCGAGATAACCGTCATCTGCACTCGTGGTACACGTTCTTCAACATCGTGTAACAATGGCGGTTACTCCAGCTACCCACGTTCTCTGCAACGGTTAGTGTCAAAGATGAAGTGGGGAACATCACGTCCCTTGAAACTCGGAACAGATTCTGACCTAGTCAAAATCAAGCATAATCCACGTTTTAATTTGAAATAAAATATCTAATAAATCCCTTAAATCGTGGAAAATGATATGTGACAAAAATCACAATTTATTAAGATTAATTTAAAATAAATTAATCCAAAATACTAGGAAAGGATAAGGTTAGAGATCCGAGTGTTATGCTCGGTGTGACGAGAATGACGGACAACATTAGATACGACATTGATCGCGCTGTTATCAGCGAAGTGATAACATCATCTGGAACACGTCATACTCAACAAAATGAA
The DNA here is from genome assembly GCA_026008535.1 of Perilla frutescens. Classification (NCBI taxonomy): domain Eukaryota; kingdom Viridiplantae; phylum Streptophyta; class Magnoliopsida; order Lamiales; family Lamiaceae; genus Perilla; species Perilla frutescens. The sequence continues at coordinate 41,228,812 of BRKX01000010.1, read as the reverse complement.
TTTCCACATCACTAAAAAAATTGGGCGGAAATTCACGTAGATTTTCCGGCGGTCCACATCATTATTCGGAGTACTGGAAAATTTTACTAATGTTAAAAATGTTACTTATACAAATGTTGAATACTGATATGTTACTTTTAAAATTTCGGGATAAAAACATAAAAAAAGTAAAACGTTGAATATTGAAGTTTAATTAACCCTAATATCTTCAAAAATCTTCAATAGCTTCGGCAACGCTCCCAAAAATACAAACAACTTAGGCTTCTGCAATTCTAAGCTAAAATTTCGATTCATAATGATAGTACTCATTTTTTATCAGATTTAATTTCATTTATGCAAATCTCTTTTAGATTTTTTTTTTATCTTCTTTTGAATAGTGATATTAACATTGTTTTCTTTGTATACGGACCAAAGAGTAGAATTGAATGTTCCCAGTATAATGATGCAAAATTAACAATATTTTTAAAAAAAGAAATAACCTATGCGTTTTAAAGAAATGCTTATCATAAATTTTTGATGTATGTATATATTCAATATTTTGTGAGAGTGCAAAAAAGCTCTTTTAATTTACATCAAAACTCAATATTACTAAATTCTTGAGTTTGTGTTTTGTAGATTTTTTTGATTGCCTAAGCTTCTTCTCTTGTTTCCAAATGTTGAACCTCTCTTGTTTCCAGATGCCAAGTCATTCGCAGATAATAACATAAAACACTGGAGGCATGCGAAATCTTGCTCAAAAATTTTGTGCAACACCAAAATTAAATACTATTAGATTATATTCACTATTCGAATTTATAATTCTATAATATTTGTAAAAATGTAGTGGATTTTTGTAATGAGTGATAAGCAACATAACAAAAAAAAAAAAAAAAAAAAAAGAACAACAACCAAAAAAACGTTGAATAATCATATTTATAGCCATCAATTCGGAAAATGGCTCCAAATAGATATATATGAATTTCAAATTTACTTTCACAAGTTGTAGTCTTGTAGATTGCATAGGTTTAGTAGATATAATGATTACAATTGCAAATTTTTAGGTAGAAACATGAAAATCCCACCATTTTTAGTAAGAAGTAGGGGGGAAAAAATGCAATTTTCAATAAAGAAAAAGGGAAAACAAGACAATTATGCATGTGTGCACGATGATTTGATGGTTTTAGGCCGGATTTATGGGAGGGAAAAACTTTGGCCACTACTTTATTATAATATAGATATAGATATATGGATTCGTGTTAGAAAATCAAAATTCATATTAACTTTATTTATAAATGAATATTAGGCAATGGGCGTAGGCCGTAGTCGCGTGGATAATGGAGTGGTTGTACGATGATCCAACCCAAATTTTATTTCAGATGAAACGGGTCAGCCCCATATCGACAACACGATGACCCGGGTATTCAAATAAATAGTTCGTGAATAGCAATTCTTATTATGTAAATGCGACTCTTGGATTTTACTTTCCAGAGAAACACGACTCTTTCAGAACTCTAGTGAAAGCACACGAAACCGCCATTCCCCAAAATTATCTTGCTCACCAAGCCACCAACATCGTATAACTATAAACACCGCCCCAGCATCTTTCTCAGAGTAAAATAATCTAATTGCAAGCTAAGTTAGGGTTCTATCTCTCATTGCCGATTAGGAAAGGTTTGTGATTTCTGGTTCTTGCTAGAATTTCGTTTTTCTTTGCTAAATTACAAATGAAAATCTTCGTGGGATTGGTTTATTCGGATTCTTATGGCATTGTGTGTTTTTTTTTATTCCATTTTTCAGGTGTTGCATTTTTTGGGAGCTGCGATTGTTTTCTTCTGGAGTTTTTTGCATAATTAGTTATGGTAATTCCTGAAATTTCATGCGTTCTTGAGCTTAAGGATCAAAATTGTATTTTTTTTAATGAGGTTATTCTCTCTGGGTTTTTGGTATTTATGTGGGAGAATTAGACCATTACAGGAAAGGGTTGGGAGATTGGGATTTAGGGTGTTAAAAAAAAATTGATCTTTATGTAGTTTTTGGGCTGTTGCTTTGAATAGAACTTTAGAAGTATTATATTTGGTTGTGGATAATGGTGGTGACTGGTGAGGTTGTGCATACAATGTTAGGTTAGTTACTGATACATCTCGTGTTGAAATCGCACTTTCTTTGAGCTTGATTATTGTATTCCAATTTTGTGGGTGTTCATTGAAATTGAAGCATTTTCAATGATTTATGATTTTGCTCGTAGGTTGGGTGGCGTGTGATTTAAATGTTTTGGTTGATAGTTTCTATCTGCTGAGTTCTGATCTAGATATACAATGTTAGATCAGTAACTGATGCGTCTTGCGTTGAAATCACCCTTTTCTTTGAGCTTGATTCCTTTATTCCAATTTTGTGCCTGTTCATTGAATTGAAGCATTTTGTAAATGATTTGTGATTTTTCTCATAGGTTGGTGGAGTGTGATTTAAATGTTTTGGTTGATAGTTTCTATCTGCTGAGTTCTGATCTAGATATACAATGTTAGATCAGTAACTGATGCGTCTCGTGTTGAAATCGCCCTTTTCTTTGAGCTAGATTACTGTATTCCAATTTTGTGCTTGTTCGTTGAAATTGAAGCATTTTGAGGCTTTATGATTTTGCTCATAGGTTGGGTGGAGTGTGATTTAAATGTTTTGGTTGATAGTTTCTTTAAGCTGAGTTCTGATCTAGATAGTTCATCCCTGTTTTGTTCATAAATATTGTGGAGATTGTTAACCCAATTTTAAAGTTGAAAACACAGATTCTTTTCTTCCTCTATATGTTTCAGAACTCATTGCATTTATCATTGCATATTTATCTATGCATGCCACCTATGAATTATTTTGTTGGTAACTTTGAGCTGTGTTAAAACCAAAACATTAGACTAGCTTGTTGAATTTCTCAACTGATATAATAAGCTGGTTGAGCTTATCTAAAAGCTAGGTAATAAACGTGGATCTATATGTCTCTGTGACTTGTTTTACTTGCTACAAATAATGTTTCTTAGTTCTGTGCAATGCAGAACTTGCTCTGGTTTTGTTGAAAACATTGCAATATTTAGACTGAGGAGGTTGTTTATTCTCCTTTTTCAAAATTAAGCCTTTATGTTTTCCTCCTTCTCCCAGGCATCAACTGTAGTAGTAGGTGCTGCTGTTGGAACGGCTGCTCTGAGTGCTCGATACTTGTTAAGAGCATGGGAAGCATTTAAAGCTCATCCCCATGCTCGTAATTTTTACCATGGGGGATTTCAAAAAGTCATGAACAGGCGAGAGGCTGCACTGATTCTTGGAGTGAGGTAAACTTTTCATCTCTCAACTCGTGATACTTGATTGATTTCAGGTTTTCTCACTACTCAACCCGACCCGTTCCACTCAGGGAGCGTGCTGCTCTAGAAAAGATCAAAGAGGCCCATAGGAGAGTGATGGTAGCTAACCACCCCGATGCTGGGGGTAGCCATTTCCTTGCTTCAAAGATCAACGAAGCAAAAGATATCTTGGTAAAGAAACCGAAGGCAACAGATTCTGCATTCTGATAAAATCCGCAGGAAAAGGGAGAAAAAGCTCATGGCATTTCATTCATTAGTCCCTTGCAGCTGCGATCTCTGACACGATTTTTTGTTACTCGATGATCATTGGCATCAATATTCTATTATCTGCAGCTCTACAATCGGGCGGATTAGTTTATATTGTGACGATGCTGCCGAACAGTAGATGTAGCTAACAATGCTATAATATTTTCAGTTTTGTATTGATAGAATAGCATGCGTCCAGAAATTTGCTGGTTGAGCAAAACTTTGATTTGTACGGCTAAAAAAGGTTCTGTTCATCTGGGATTATTGTCTACTTTTCTTTACCGTCTTGCTTTTTTTAAATGATAGACCTTAATGGTGCGTAGTTTTGTTGGAGACTTACCAAGGATATCGAAACATGATATTAGCGGATATTATTTAATGTGCATTAATGATATCGAAACATGAAATTAGTGATGGTAGACTTTTCTTAAATGATAAATCTTATGGTATGTGGTTTTGTTGGAGACGTACTAAGGATACTATTTAACGTGCATTGATGAAAATAAAATATGATATTATTGACCGTAGAAGATATGCAAGTGATTTGGGAGTGTGAGAGTTGAGATTTAGTACAAGCAATTCAAGAATCTTGAATTTCTCAACGCTCCAATGATATCCCATGCAAGCAAGCAAGATATGACCTTTAATAACTCCCTTAAAATTACAGTCATCTAAACTCCTTAAAATTACAATCATCTAAATTTATGATTGGCCTACGCAATAGTTGTAGGATCATCTAAATTCCTTAAGGGGGTGTTTGGTTCGTGGGTGTAGGTGTGATTAGCCTATATTGATAATATAATCAAACCTAATCAAATGTTTGGTTCGCGTGATAGGAGTCCGGTATTGATGATGAGCCCGGACTCCTATCACCCATTTAAGTGATAACTAATCATCCAAAAATAGGGTGATTATTTCCATCCCACTTTTTAATCAACATAAAATTACTTAATTATCCTTATCTAAATTATTTTTGAATATTTCAAATTAATAATGAAAAGTTTATGAAATTGCATAATTTTGTTCACAAATTCATAGTTTCTACCATAAAAATCATAATTTCAACTTAATAATAATTATGAGGATATTGATATATAAATATAATATTAATGTGAATACTAATTAATATGTAATTAAAACATGATTTCTGAAGAAGAAACTATTTTTGATTCATTCATTATTTCTCAAAATTGGGTAAATTATTTTTGTGCATCGATTAATTCCAATTTCATGATTTCAAATATTTTTAAATAAAAAATATCAACTTTAATAATTATAAATAAATATCTTATATAAAGGGCAATTTAGGTATTTTCCAACATTTTAATCCTAATCATTCAATCCAAACATAATATTAACAATCTATCCTAAATTATTAAAATTGCAATCAACTAATCCAAACACAAGATTATTTTTATCCAAACACTGTAATCCTACATTATCTCGTCAATCTTATCTATCCCACCAACCGAACCAAACGGGGCCTAAGATTACAATCATCTAAATTTATGATTGACCTACGCAATAGTTTTAGGATCAAATTAGAGAGATTAAATTGAATCTAGACAATAGTTGTAGGATCAAATTAGAGGAATTAAATTGAATTTTGTAGGATTTAAAATGTCGACATAGTAACATCTAGAGAGAGAGAATACACGCTCTTAACAGGAAACTAGTTTCTGACACCGATAGCAAAACCACACACGATTGTGAATGGGATGATAGGAAGCTGCACAGTGAAGTGATAGCCCAAAGAAAAATGTTATGCAGCCGGCTTCTTAACTCAAAACCGTTTTGTGGTGGTGCATCTATCATCACTGTCAATAACAAGAAATTCAATTCAGTGAAAAGGAGCCCACATAACCAAATCGCTCACTCCTCGTACTCTCAGAAAGCAGCGACTCATTCGATCAATTCCGAGGTTTCGATGGATTCTGTTCCAAAAACCCACGAGCCCGTTTTCGAGTTTCTTTCCAAGAAGCCTTACGTGCCGCCTTCATGGGCAGCACCCCTTAATCCAGTGCCTTCGCACGTTTTCTCGTTGGGCCATGTGTGTTTTTGAAGATCTGCTTTTGTATTTGATTTTGTTCAGGTTTTGTCAAATGAATTTGTTATTGATTTTTTGAGTGATTTTGTCGTAGTTTCCGACTCCTATTCACAAGTGGAACCTTCCCAATTTGCCTAAGGGCACCGAGGTTTATCTCAAGGTAACCCATGCTTCTTGATGATTGTAGTTTGATCGAATGTTTTCACTTTTCAGTGATGAATGTAATTTTTTAACTGATTCACTTTGTGCTGTACTTCTACTTGTAAGGTTTACATTTTTATGCCCGCGTTGTGCTTTTTGAATAATTTGATTATTGTGGAACCTTTGCAAGGATAAGTAGAGAGAGGATGAATCAAGATAGAGTTTGATGCTCACTAGAAGAAACATGCTAATTTAAAGACCTAATCAACTATGACACTAAATTTGCCTGTTTGAAGGGGGCACGAGCAATGAGTAGCTTTTCGACTTTGGAGAATTGGAATTTACTCTATTTCAGCTGTCTTTTCCAGCATCTGTTTGCTGCTATGGGTGCTGGATGTTAGTTGCAGTATCTGCTCGATTCGGATGAAACTTGTTTTAGTAACATTGAAGGGCTTAGGAGTTCAAGCTCTTGGTTTCGATAGTTTGATTGCTGTTCTATTTGTGCAAGTGAAGTATGCCATTACTCTCAGCTGTTCACTCTTGATCAAATCGTTTCCGGAGTGGAATTTCCCTTATTTGTTTTATATGTTAGAGCTGTTCTATTCGTGCAAATATGAGAACATAACATATTAATTCCAAGCTCAATCTGTAAATTAAATGAGGTTCCATGATATATCACATGTGGCTGATGTGGCTTGCGATACTTGTAATTCTGGTTGATAATTTTATTTCCTTTTAAACTCTCGAGTATCCTGGATATGATTATTTAATATCTGTTGTCTGATGTTTGGAATTTGCAATTTTTATAGCGTGATGATCTTTCAGGAATGCAATTGAGTGGTAACAAAGTCAGGAAACTTGAATTCTTGTTGGCAGAGGCAGTGGCACAGGGTGCTGATTGCATTATAACTATTGGAGGGATACAAAGCAATCACTGCCGAGCCACTGCTGTGGCTGCCAAGTATTTGAATCTCGCCTGTTATCTCATATTACGCACTTCGAAGGTACTTGATTATTCATACACACACCTTTTAGCCATTGCTCAGCTGACAAATCATGGGTGCTTTTAGTGATGATATTTTTTCTCTTTCATTCCAGGTTCTAGTAGACCAGGATCCCGGGTTGACTGGAAATCTCTTAGTTGAACGTTTGGTTGGAGCACATGTAGATCTTGTTTCCAAAGAAGAATATGCTAGCATTGGAAGCGTAGTATGTTGTCTATCATATTCTTCATTGTGTACTTCATAATTATATGATGACTTACTTTGTGTCATGATTGTCAATACATGGTGGAGCTCTTTCGTATTTCTGGCACATACAAGTTTAGGAATTTTAGAATTAATGTACTCGGTTCTTTAATGCTTTATAAAAAAGACAGGCATAGGAATTGACAACTGAATCAGAAAACTGAAGTTAGTTGTGTTTTTTTCCAGATGAAACGTGAATGGTTGATAATTAATTGGCTTTGTATGCTTTGTTTACTATTTTTCTGGACCAGCCATTTTGTTGAGGTCTTATGCTTCTTATTTTCGTTTGTGCTATCAGGCTCTCACCAACATACTAAAAGAAAAGCTGTTGAGTGAAGGCAGAAAGCCGTATGTCATTCCTGTGGGTGGATCCAATTCCTTGGGAACTTGGTAAAATCTTGCATGAAGCAAAATCATCTTCTTTTTTATATATATTTTTAGGTCAATTTTCTCTTTATTGTTTTTTGTTTCTCCTCAAATGTTCTCGACAATGGGTTCATCTGTGATTGTTGCAATCAATCAACAAAATAATCTTCTGTTTTCAGGGGCTATGTTGAAGCAGTTAGAGAGATTCAACAACAGCTTGGTGATTTAGCATTTGATGACATTATTGTAGCATGTGGAAGGTCTAACCCGTAGTTCTGGCATAACTCGTTATTTTCTTAAGTCTGATGGTAATTATTGATACGTGCACATGTGTCAATAATTTTCAGTGGAGGCACAATTGCCGGTTTATCTGTTGGAACTTGGCTTAGTGGCTTAGGTGCTAAAGTAATTACCCTTCTCTCTCCTAATCTGTTCCTCCATCTTGAAAATAGCTCTGTTTATAGAGGTCGTAAATGCAGGTTCATGCCTACTGTGTATGTGATGATCCAGACTACTTCTATGATTACGTCCAAGCTCTACTCGATGGACTCCAAGCCGGTGTTAGCTCACGCGACATTGTCCAGATTCAAAATGTGAGCTCCATGTCTTATCTTTGAAGGCTAGTTTATACTTGCATATCTTATCTGAAAATTGAATTTTATACGAATATTTTAAAGTTGTTTCCTTGCTACTTAATTGCACTTTCCACAGGCCAAAGGTCTTGGTTATGCTATGAACACAGCTGAAGAACTAAATTTTGTGCAAGAAATTGCTAAAGCCACTGGCATTGTTCTCGACCCCGTCTACAGGTGCCATACAATCTTATTGTCTGTTAATCACCTCACTTTTGACTAAATCTCGTGAAACTAAAACCCTTGAATGTTCTCCAAAATTATTCGATGACATTATCTTTCTTGTGAGACGTGCAGTGGAAAAGCTGCATATGGGATGACTAGAGACATGGCTGAGAATCCCAGAAAGTGGGAAGGGAGAAAAGTCCTCTTCGTGCACACAGGGGGTCTCTTGGGCTTGTACGAGAAAACTGAGCAGATAGCGCCTTTGATCGGGAACTGGCGTAGGATGGACATCAATGAATCGATCCCTCGAAAGGAAGGCACTGGTAAAATGTTCTAGAAACTTCTCTGGCCTATGTGAAATGCTCTGCATATAAGGTTCAGCAGAAAAGTGGGGAGCCATGATTCTTACCTCATTTACTGGAATAATTTAATTTGTTCTCTTGCATATGTTGCAGCGACAACGATTTCGTTGTGATATATATCAGTGTTTGAGAAATTATGTGGAGTTGTTTATGTGCCTCATTTGGTTAAGAGAGCTGAAAAATTGCAAATTATGTATGATTGTTTGACGCAGTGTTGTAATAGTAGCTGGTAGACGGTCTTTGATTGCCTCCAATTTATTTTCAAATCGATTATAGAAATTTCGTTTAGGCTCGATTATGTAGCCCTAAACCTCAATTAGGAAACTCATGTTCACATGATTATATTCCTCTGATGTGATGATGAATATTTTCACATGTAGTTCGTTGAGCGTGATGCTTCTAAAATGTGAGGAATAATTTTTTTATTTTTTTTTTAATCTAGGGAAAAGTAGTTTATAAAACCTTATTATTAAACAACAAAAGTGCATCTAAATTCATTCATTATTGGTTTAAATTCGTAGTGATAACTCGGCTTGTGACCTACTTTAGGTTCTTAAATTTAATTTCCGAATAATTTGATGGATTCGCAATGCTCTCTGTTTTTTTTAACAAGGATTTGCAATTCAATCAGTATAAAACCAAAAATCGAAATTCAAATATAATTTTAGAGTATTCAAAGCGGATTCGAATGTGTTCGGATATTTTATTTAGTACACTGATATGATATTTAATATAAGCAATATGAAAATATATATATATAAGTATCCATAACGGCATGTAACATCACATCGCAACACACAACCTAATTTCCTTAAAAATATGAAGCCAAACTACACACGAAAGAAAAAAATGTTTGTTTTTACAGAGGTATTATCTACAGATGATGATCATGATATTGCTATCATATTGTCATGAAGCAAAATACTATACCTAAAAATGGAAAGTAGATTAGGCATAAAAATAGCTTTGTGAATTAAGAAAGCATGCAGTCAAAGATGCTGCAGTTTTCTGCTCCATCCATAATGGCATCATCTCTGCACACCACTAGTGGTTCTTTTTCATGGTAGAGTTAGATGCTCCGTCGTGAAGTTCACCAGGTGTAGCATGTATAAAACCCGATCCCGTCTTCCCACATTTCTCCCATTCTCTGTCCACACTCAAATCCTACACCAACTCAACTCCCATGGGCAATTCTGTTCAAGAAACTTGGCCTGAATTCGAGTTTCTAAGCAAGAAGCCTTACTTCCCTCCTTCATGGGCAGCACACCTCAATCCTGTGCCCTCTCACATCTTCTCTCTTGGACATGTACGTTTAAAGCTTCATTCATTTATAGTATTTGGATGAGTTCATGATTTTGTTTTGTTTTTAGTTTCCAACTCCAATTCACAAGTGGAACCTTCCTAATCTGCCTAGGAACACCGAGGTTTATGTCAAGGTAAATATTCATGCATGCTAGCTTCTTGATTCTTGCAATGTTTTGTGATTCTATAATTTTAGATGAAATTTGAAATTTTTGCAATATATTGTAGCGCGATGATCTTTCAGGAATGCAACTGAGTGGTAACAAGGTGAGGAAGCTCGAATTCCTGGTGGCAGAGGCGGTGGCAGAGGGGGCGGACTGCATCATAACTATCGGCGGTGTGCAAAGCAATCACTGCCGAGCCACTGCTGTGGCTGCCAAGTATTTGAATCTCGACTGCTATCTCATACTGCGCACTTCCAAGGTATGCACTCGTTGTGTACACCTTATTCGAGTATAATCAAAAGAGTGATTTTTGTGTCTGCTCCCCAACAGGATTTAGTGGACAAGGATCCTGGCTTGACTGGAAACCTTTTAGTCGAGCGTCTGGCCGGAGCACGTATAGACCTCGTCTCAGAAGAAGACTATGCTAGAGTCGGCCGTGTGGTATATATGTCTGTTTTTTTCAACTGATGTTGGAGTTTTTTGTGTTTGATTTGTTGAAATGTTTTGATGATAGGAACTCACTAACATATTGAGAGAAAAGTTGTTGAGTGAAGGGAGAAAGCCTTATGTCATTCCTATGGGTGGATCCACTTCTTTGGCAACCTGGTAAAAAAAAAAAAAAAAAAGTCATGCTTCTTGTATGGCTTGTGTTTCTATCACATCAATCAATTGTGGATTGATATTTAAGTTGACCGTTAAATTTTGTGGTGGAGTTAGGATCTTTGACTGAAGAAAGGGATTAGATAATAGTATTAATTTGTTTCTGCAGGGGATATATTGAAGCAGTTGGAGAGATCCAACAACAGCTTCACAAAGGGAATGGTGGAGCAACATTTGATGACATTGTTGTAGCATGTGGAAGGTCCAATCCTACTTCTGATTAGTGATTACCCTTTTTTATTTATTTATTTATGTAAGTGGTATGATATTCAATACACGTGACTTGCTATTTTTCAGCGGGTGCACTGCTGCTGGTCTAGCGCTGGGCTCTCGACTGAGCGGTTTAGGAGCTGAAGTACACACTTGTTTTTCTCTACTGTACTTTAACTTGTCGGCCGTCTTGTAAACTTGAACATGTATCTATGAGTCGTGACTGCAGGTACACGCCTACTCCGTGTGGGGTGAACCCGATTACTTCTATGAGTATGCTCAAGGCTTGCTCGATGGACTTGAAGCCGGCGTTAGGTCACGTGACATCGTCAACATAAAAGATGTGTGTCACTTTATTTATTGTGCAGTGTTACGTTATTTTCTTATAAGTTAGATGACTAAAAATGTGGTGTATGCAGGCTAAAGGCCTTGGCTATGCTATAAATACAGCAAAAGAGCTAAAATTTGTGAAAGAAATTGCTGAAGCCACTGGCATAATTCTTGACCCTGTCTATAGGTACACATAACACAATTGTTGGTAATTTATTTTTATTTTATTTTTTATGAGGAGAGTATTGTGCAGTGGGAAGGCTGCATATGAGATGATGAGAGACATGGCTGATGATCCTGCAAAATGGGAAGGGAGAAGAGTCCTCTTCATACACACTGGTGGTCTGCTGAGTTTTTTCGACAAAGCGGATGCCGTCGCCCCGTTCGTTGCCAACTGCCGTCAAATGGACATTCATGAATACTAGTTACGAGTTTCTCATCATTTTATAACCAAAAAATGAAGAACAGAAACTATGATTTAATTTGATGATGATTAATGTAATACTAGTATGTTGTCATCTTTTTAATTACTGCATTTGCTGCGGTGGCAATGATTTTCTTGGTTTTTAAGTTTTGAGGGGGAAAAACTGCGAATGTTTTGGCCTTGGAATAAATAAGTGGTGTGAGCTAACAAATTGTGAAGATTTCTCCAGCTGAATTAACAATTGGTGAATTCAAATCTGGACTAGCCTAATTCTTTTCAAGTCTACACAAGTTGTAAATTTTTTATTTATCCAACTCGTGTCCAGACTACCTATTAAATAATACTTTGGGTTAATATCCAAAAATTTACAACTTATAATAATAATAATAATAATAATAATACACAATTTATATTTAATATTAAATTTATGCTCACCATTTTATTTTTGTTACAATTTTCTCAGCTGTAAGTTTTTCAGGCAATTGAAAGCCAAGTCACGTGTTATTCGGCACGGTGACTCGTCTTTACATATGTGTAGTTGTGTTTCGTTTTTTCTAGTTCATTCCAACATGATGACTCAATTTTCAGTTATCAAAAAAATATGAAAGTAGAATTGTAATGAAAATGAAATGTTGGTAGTAAAATTATTTACAATTTAAATATAGATTGAGGAATTATTATTATTATTATTATTATTATTATTATTATTATTATTATTATTAAGACAAAATTGCAGGGGTAAAATCATCATAAAAATAATTTAGCTAAAGTTTACGTTAAGTAAATATTTTTACAAACAAAACTCATAAATTTAATTTTGTCGAAGTGGTAGTCGGTCTTTAGCAAATTACATGTTTGTCGAAGGTTGCTGCTTTTTAATTTATTAATGCTGACCACGATTTTTTTTAGTTTATTAATGCTTCCCAAAACTTTTTAATTTAAATCTGATTGAAATTATCAACAGTCGCATGTCTTTTTTTAATTTTGTGTAATCAATTTTCTACAATAAATGCCGATGTTGAACGGTTGAAGTGGATTATTTTAATTTAAAAAACTTAGAAATTTTAATTATAAAAAAACCTAGAGTTTAAATTATACAAAAAAACATAAAATTTTTATTTATAAATTATGTACCAATTATGATTAAGCTATTTGCCGTGTGACTATAATTAATATATAAGTAGCGTTTTTTAGAATAATAATATAATATTTGTTTTTCAAAACTTGAATTGTTAGTATTTATTAAAATATAGTGAAGAGTTTTTAAAATATTACCCACTTATGCTTTATGGACTATGGTATTTTGAATATAAACAAATATAAAAGACAAAAACTTGTATGAGACCGTCTAACCGATCTCTTACGTTAGATGGGTCAAAATCAGCCCAAATCCGCCCCCACATGTAGATGCATGAGCTGCACGCGCCCCCACGCGCGGCGCGTGTAGTTCACGCGCCTGTGCAATTTTTTTTTTTTCTCCTGTTTTTTTCGGCAATTGGGCAACCATTTTTTTTCTTCTTTCTTCTTCTTCTTTTCTTTATTTCTTCTCCTTTTGTTCGTTTCCTTCTTTTTCTTCTTTCTTCTTCTTTTTTTCTTCTTTCTTCTCGTTTTTTTCGTCTCTTTCTTTTTCTTTTTTTTTCTAATAATTATAATATAGTCTTCTCAGGGTATGTATTTATTTTAAAAAAATATTTTTTTTTTTCCTGGCGGTTGACTAATTATTGAGCCAAAAAAAAGAAGTATCATTAATTATAAGGTAAAGTATCCTTAACTATGAGTGGAGTATATCATTAACCAAAGTATCATTATTCATGAGGTAAAGTATTATTAACTCACATATGAGTATCATTATTTATGGGGTGAAGTGAAGTCTCATTACTATGGAAAAAAGTATCACTAATTGCAGAAGAAAGTATCACTAATTGAAGAAAAGTATAACTAATTAGAAAGAAAAGTTACACTAATTGGTATCACTATTCACTAATTAGAGGAAAAGTATCACTAATTGCAAAAGATAGTATAACTAATTAAAAGAAAAGTATCACTAATTGCAGAAGAAAAGTATCACTAATCGTAGAAAAAGTATCACTAATTAGAAAGAAAAGTATCACTAAATGCGGAAGAAAGTATCACTAATTAGAAGAAAAGTATCACTAATTGCAGAAGAAAGTATCACTAATTAGAAAGAAAAGTATCAATTCAAACATATTGCAATTCAAAAATTGAATCATTAGCTACATAAAAGAAAATGTCGCAATTCAAAAATTGAACATGATAGTGAGTAGTAACTACTCATTATATTAGTGATGCTTCATTTTTTATTAATAGTGATATTTACTTCATAATTAATGACACATCTCTGTTGTTAATTTAATAATTACTGCTTAATCATCGGTAATTTTCATTTTAATGAAAATATAACTTTTCTTCTAAATTTTCATTTTAATGAAAATATAACGTTTGTGCTAAAGAAATAAAGGAAAAAAAAAGGAAGAGCACAAACGTGCTAAAGAAGAAGAAGGGGAAAAAAGAAAAAAAAGAAATGGAGAAGCACATTGTGCTAAAGAAAAAAAGAAAAGAGCACGTTTGTGCTATTAAAAAAAAAAAAGAAACAAAGAGAGAGAGAGCACGTAAGTGCCAAATAAAAAAAACCATTAAAAAAAATTAAAAAGAAAAGAAAAAGGAGGGGGCCACTTTGTTGGGTCAAATAATATCCGTCTAACGTAAGGGGATCCATAAGACGGTCTAACAAGAGTGTGCCCCAATATAAAATAAGGAAACATGATATATAAAATTCATGCATATCTATATGCGAGGATTTTTGATAAAGATTTATTAGATTTATAAATTCAATTTTTATTTTGACGTCTAGAATTATATCTCATTTTTAATTAAAAATATATTACTTATTACGTATTTTATCGAAATATCCTTAATCATGGATTGTACAGATGATAATTTAATTTTGTATCAAATTCTAAATTTAATATAGGTAATTGTTCAAGTTCACCATATATTGCACCTATAAATAACATTGTTTTATTTCTCATTATACTTTATTTCTTTCAGTTGAAGTTTTTTTTTTTGTTCTTGCTTTTGAATTTTCTTTTGTTATCATTGTTTTAGATTGTGTTTCTTCTTTTGCAAGCATGATGAGTATAAGCTTGGAGAATTTGGTTGGCGCACTGAGAACATAAAACAACATAATCGTACGTGCTGAACACGATTATATGGAGAACTCTAGACAGACCTACCAGACACAATCAAATTTTCACATTAATCTTGTTGGATCCATCAATTTCTTAGAATATATAGCATTGTTAGAGAATGTGGCCGGAAAATAACTAATAGAAGTTAGAATATGCAGTATTTTGTCTCTTTGAATATTTAAAATTTTGACCCTTTAGGGCATCTCCAAGGGATGCTGCATTTCACTAAAATAGTGCATAATCCTGCTCCAACAAGGACGACAAATGCGGCTGCATTTTATTTACCGCCCCTCTTTCCTTGACGGCGAAACAATTTTTTTTTCTTTTTATGTTATATTTTATTTATTGTTTTGTTTTGTATTTTATGTATGTTATTTGTATTGTATTTTAAATAATTTATTGTAATTAATATTAAAATTTATTATATATGATAAATTTAATTAAATACAAATGTTGATACATAAAATTAAATTAGATAAAAATTAGACCAATAATAAAAAAATAAAATCAATACACCAACAATAAAACTATATGAAAATGCTAAAATAGATAATCCAAGATGTAGAAGCACATTTCTTGCTTCGAAATGCATTAATTGATAATTTGTGAGAGGAATATTCTAATTCTCTGAATATTTTAATGAATTATATTTTTATTTTATATTAATTCAAATATATTTCTTATAAAAAAAATATAGATATCCATTAAATGAAATTTCAGAAATCATTATATGTTATCAATTATAAAATATTGATCTATACATATATTAAGGTAAAATCGTGTAATAGACAATGGTTCTAGTATAAACCGTTGTCTGTTACATATTTTTGTCTTAGACAACAATTTTGAGTTAATAGACAACAGTAGTGACATTTATTGTTGTAAATTTTCCTTCTTTTTCTTTTTGCATTTCATGATAGTTTAGATTATAACCATTGTATTTTAAGAAATTTTTACAATCTTTTTTTTTTTACTTGAAATTTTGAGATTTGTAATATTTTTTATTTTATTTTTTTATGCATAGGTGGATGATTTGTAGTACTCTACATTTGTCGCCGAAAAAATAGATTTCATTTGTGTTTTATAATAATAATAATAATTTATTATTTATTCTATTTTAATTTCATTATTTAAAATAATTAAGTAATTATATTTTTTATCCAAGTCATATATTCAAAGAAATCAAATGTTCTATAATCATGGACAATTATACATTGTTATTTATAAAATCATGACGTTAGAAATATTTCAATTCAATCTTTTATAACATGGATTTCCATTATAACACCCTAAATTCTGTAATTTAAAATGTTACTCTTTCTATTTTTTAAAGCGGAAAAATGATTATCAATAATAATTTGTCAAGTAATTTTTTTTCCCTAAAATAATCTTGCCAAAAAAAATTCTAAGAAGAAAATAGAACCATATATATTTTTCAGAAATATATGTACTCAGAACAAAGTACCTGCATTTCATAAACTCCAAGTTCATTTCAAAAAGTAACTCATAAGTTCTAAAATATAAAATTCAAACACCTAATATTAATAAAACCATAACATTCAACCACTACATTAAGTTAGACTAAACACTACTAACAAACATAAAAATACTAAATTCAAAATAGTTTACTTTCAGAAACAAGTGCAAAAGTTAAGGTCAAGCATTGGAAACATTTTGAGAAAGTTCACCCTCGTTTTCATCGCGCCGCTCCCAGCTCACTGTCCTAAAAACATTTAAAAATATGGGGTGAGCACTCTTAAAACGTACTCAGTGGTGGGGGATCATGAGAATTTCTTACTATTTATCCAACAGAAATAAATCGCAGGAATAATGGATTTAGGGTACTTTTCTTCTGATTCTAGAATACATCTTGAACTATGCATATGACATATTCTGTTGCGTTCAAAACGCTATTCTGATCTGATGCGTATAAAACGCTATCCATATTCCATCCACGATAATTCAAGTTGGATTAAAAATATTTCTATCTCAAACATCATATATCATATACTTTTATTTCGAACATAATGATTTCACCCACCTGATAATAGAGACCACGTAAATTCAAATAGAGAATCACAAAGTGGACGAAGATCCTAATTGTGCCGCACCTAGTATTAAATAATATCAATTAAATCATTTGTATTGAATTATATTCTATAAAATTAAAATTAAACTAGATTCAAAAACTAACATTCTTTGTATTTTAACTCCAGCTCACTACCGTGTATGCTTTTTATTTCCTAGCTATTTTATAAAATTTGTAGAAAGTAGATTTGTTGATTGATTTTTTTTTATGCGTAAAATGAATTAATAGTTGTGTATATATATATAAAGCCACCACACCGCCTCATTCCTTGATCATAATCTTATCAATTTCCGCCGCCTCATTTCTTCATATTAATCATCTCAACTATATTATATTTGGAGTAAAAAGTGAGGCGGTTAGCTTGTTAAATTTATTAGAAATATCTAGACAAATAAATAAATAAAGGGTGATTTTATACATAGCCCATTTTTTTCTCATTGTAGCCCCAAATATAAAAATAAATAAAAATATTAATTTATATACTATTTTACCCCTACAGTCCCCAAAAATTAAAACCATAATAAAAAATAAAGCCACATTGTATAGCCTCCATAAAAACAGAAAAAAAAATAAAATCACCCCACATAACCTCCTGAAAAAACGATAACGATCAAATTCTCTCCGCCGTCATCGAAGCCGGCAAAGATAAGTGATGGCTAGAAGAAAATGAAGAGGAGTGTTGCACTAATTTTTACCAAGTAATTAAATAATTAATATGACGTCTCGCCCCCCCTCCCCCAAACAACTCTCTCTCTCTCTCTGATGCATGCAAATTTCCCCAATTTGTGGAATACGGAAATGGAGAACGTCTCAGTTTTTCAGAAGAAAAAAAAAATCGCCCTCATAACCCCCATAAATTTGCAGAAAAATGAATGGGCTAATAAAAATTAAAATAAAAACTAAATGGAAACTTATTAATGAATTCATCATTCACCTCAAACATTTGGTCAACTAACTTAATTAAATTTTAGAATTCACTTTGGACGAACAATAATGAAAACAAAATTAGAATTATATTATTAAAGTAATGAACTCAAGAATAGACATAAAATGTCGTGATGATGTTGTGCTTTTCTTTATTATTATTTCTTAGATGGGTATAGAAGGAAGGAGGCTTTGTTTATTAATTAGGATTTTAGTTTTGATTTAGGGGTTATAAAGGCAAAATAGTATATTAATTAATAATTTTATTTATTTTATAGATTGAGGGCTATAGTGAGATAAAAAGTGGCTATGTATAGAATTGTCTATAAATAAATGTATAAGTCTTCTTTGAAGACCGGCCCACTAGATATTATTTATCTCAAAGTTGATTAAGAAAAATCTAATGGACAATTATACCTATAGTGATAATAAATTTATTACACCTCATCACTTTTCTTTCTATCAATAATATTACCTAAAGCCAAGTGTCCTATATGAAGGCATGACAAGTTGTTTGTATTATGATTAATAATATTTTCAAATTTATTAACTTGTACCTTCATCTCAATTAATAGGTGTGTGTATGTATATGATACATTACTCACGTAAAATTCATCTAAAAAAAACTAGGACACATGTATTCATAATCATTTATTTTTCTTCTTTATATTAATGTCTTTGATATTATTATTATTATATACAATGAATTTATCTAATGTGTAGATATATATATATATATATATATATATAATTAATCATAAGTGATTTATGTAGTCAAAATAAAATTATACTCTTAACTTATATAACTTTTATCTAAACAAGACTAGAAAAAGAGAATATATATTATATGGCTCAAACTAAACTTTTAAAACCCAAATAATAATAATTACAAATATTCTTGATATACACTAGGGGCGCAACTTCGGACTCCCTCAAGTCCAACTAATTTTATTGAGCGTTATTAAATAAATAAAAAGTCAACTTTTTTTTAAAACAATCAATTAATTTTCACAGTTTTAAATCACGTAGAAGTGGGATGTTATAATCCTACCCACTTAAAAAAAAAGATTCCGTCCTCGAAATTTATCTTACTAGGTTGTCCTAAGGATGGGTATTTAGCTAGGATTTCCTCCTTGCGTTCCCAAGTTGCTTCTTCTTTCCCGTGCCTACTCCACTGTACTCTAATTAGGGAGACTTGTCGATTCCTCAACTCATGCGTTTTCCTATCGAGAATAGTGACAGGTTCCTCTTCATAGGTCATGTCTTTGTTGAGTTGTATCTCCTCATAGTTGATGGTGTGACTTGGCTCATGCAAATACTTCCTTAGCATAGAAACATGAAAGACGTCATGCACCAACGACAATCCGGGTGGTAGAGCTAGGCAATAAGCTACATCACCAATTCGTTCTAAAATTTCAAAAGGTCTGATAAAACGAGGTCTCAACTTTCCTTTCTTCCCAAATCTTAACACTCCCTTCATAGGAGCGACTTTCAAAAACACTTTGTCACCTACCTCAAAATGAAAATCTTTTCTCCTTTTGTTGGCGTATGATTTTTGTCGATCTTGAGCAACTTTAATGTTACCTCGAATCTTCTCCACTGCTTCCACCGTTCTTTCAACTATTTCGAGACCTAAAATTTTTCTCTCTCCAACTTCATCCCAATATGCCGGTGATCTACAGTTTCGTCCGTATAGCGCTTCATATGGGGCCATGCCAATGCTAGATTAGAAGTTATTGTTATAAGCAAATTCCACTAACGGTAAATGCGTCTCCCAGCTACCTCCTAAATCCATGACGCAAGTCAGCAACATATCTTCCAACGTTTGTATAGTCCTTTCCGATTGGCCATCTGTCTGAGGATGATATGTTGTTGAAAACTTTAGCTTTGTGCCTAACGATGCATGTAAACTCTTCAAGAATCTTGATGTGAAATGGGGATCTCGATCTAATATTATAGACACTGGGACTCCGTGTAATCGGACTACTTCTCGAATGTATAGCTGAGCGAGTTGATCCATGGTGAACGCCATTCGTACAGGTAAAAAGTGAGCTGATTTTGTCAGTCGATCAACTATAACCCAAATCGCATCATGATTCTTCATGGTCTTGGGAAGTCTAACCACAAAATCCATGGTAATATGTTCCCATTTCCATTCTGGTATTTCCAGAGGATTCAACAATCCTGATGGTCTTTGGTGCTCTGCTTTTACTTGTTGACAGGCCAAACATCGTGCAACGTAGTCAGCAATCGATTTCTTCATGCCATACCACCAAAAATTTCTTTTTAAATCTTGATACATCTTAGTACTTCCAGGATGTGCTGTGTAAGGCGTTCGATGTGCCTCATCCAAAATTTCTCTCATTATCTCGTTGTTCGGCACACAAATTCTGCCCTTGAAGAGTAGAACCCCATCTGATGATATCGTGAATCCCTTAGAATCGTCTGACACTTCTCTTGTTCGCATCTTTTTTAGAAAACCATCTTCTTTTTGTGCCACTCTAATTCTATCTCGTAGCGTCGGTTGCACTACTAATGCTGTAATTATAGCATTAGCTTCTTCTGGTGTGGACACAACCTCAAGACTCAACTTCTCAAAATCCTTAATCAACTCTTCTTGTTGCGTGATTTCCTTAGTAGAATTCACTTTTTTTCGACTAAGTGCATCAGCCACAATGTTGTCTTTTCCGGAGTGATACATGATCGTACAGTCATAGTCTTTAACTAATTCCAGCCACCTTCTTTGCCTCATATTCAATTCCTTCTGAGTGAAGAAATATTTAAGACTTTTATGATTTGTATAAATCTCACACTTACCTCCATAGAGATAATGTCTCCAAATCTTCAATGCATGCACAACAGCGCCCAACTCTAGATCATGATTGGGATAATTCAACTCATGAGGCTTCAATTGTCTAGAAGCGTAAGTAATTACCTTTCCTTGTTGCATCAAGACGCATCCTAGTCCTTGTTTTGATGCATCACTGTAAATCACAAATCCCTTAGATCCATCAGGGATGGTTAATACTGAGGCTGTTATTAGTCTTCATTTCAGCTCCTAAAAACTCTTCTCACATTTTTCTGTCCATTCAAATGGTACCCATTTTCGTGTTAGCTGTGTGAGTGGTCCGGCTATCTTGGAGAATCCTTCAATAAACCTCCGGTAATATCCAGCTATTCACAGAAAACTTCTCGCTTCTCCCACATTTGTTGGTGGACTCCAATTGTTGACAGCTTCTACTTTCGTTGGATCAACCTCAATACCTTCAGCAATCACTACGTGTCCAAGGAATGTTATACGATCTAACCAAAACTCACACTTTTTGAACTTAGCATACAATTTCTCTTTTCTTAGAGTTTCCAGCACAACTCTCAGGTGTGCTGCGTGTTGTTCCTTATCTTTTGAATAAATCAGGATGTCATCAGTGAACACAATGACGAATTGATCTAAATATGGATGAAATACCCGATTCATTAGATCCATGAACACTCCTGGTGCATTAGACAATCCAAAAGGCATCACCATAAACTCAAAATGGCCGTATCTTGTCCTGAAGGCCGTCTTAGGAATATCGTCTTCATTCACCTTCAACTGATGGTATCCCAATCTCAGATCTATCTTTGAGAACACGCTAGCCCCTCGAAGTTGATCAAATAAATCATCAATTCTCGGTAAAGGGTACTTATTCTTTATTGTGAGACAGTTTAGATCTCGATAATCTATGCACATTCTCATACTACCATATTTCTTCTTCACAAATAGAACTGGCGCTCCCCATGGTGAAACACTTGGCCAAATATACCCTTTGTCAAGTAGCTCTTGAAGTTGAACCTTCAACTCTTGTAACTCCGATGGTGCAATTCGATATGGTGCTGCTCCTGGCATTAAGTCAATCGTGAACTCTACTTGTCGATTCGGCGGTAATCCGGGTATCTCTTCGGGAAATACATTCATAAAATCTCTAACTATTGGCACATCATCCAGTGTCGGTTCAGTTGGCGTAGTCCCAATAATACTTACCAAGAATTCTCGGCACCCACATTTCTTCAACATCTTCATAGCTTTCATTGCTAATATAATTATTGGTCTTCCACCTAGCTTAGCTCCGTGGAAGATAAACTTTTCCTCGTCTGGTTTTTGAAATACTACTTCTCGTTCACGACAACATATAGTAGCAAAATTTCTGCTTAACCAGTCCATTCCCAAGATTAAATCAAATTCTTGCATCTTGAGAGCATGTAAATCAGCCACAAACTCTTTCTCCCCAACATCCAATCTAACATCTTTAGCAATCCTATCATTTCTTAATGTCTCTCCAGCAGGAATTCTTACATTGAGGACTAAGTTTTCTACTTCTAAACTTAGTCCTAGCTTAGCACAAAGCTCAGTTGAAATAAAAGAGTGTGAAGCACCAGAATCAAACATAGCTAAAGCAGGCATTCCAAGAATTGATATCATACCTGACATCGTGCCACTATTCACCCCAGTTTCTTGTTGTGTGAAGGCAAAACGTCGCGCGTTACCACCTTTCTTCGGCTCTTCACGTCGCTTCTTGGGACAATTTGTTGAGATGTGCCCTGACTCATGGCAGTAATAGCAAACTCCTTTACCCCAATAACAAGGTCCTGAATGTGGCTTCTTGCATTCTGGACATAGAGGAACTCTTGTAGGTGCTTTATTTGCAGGACGTGCTTCAGTTCTCTCATTCTTTATGGGAAAATTCTCATTCCCCCTATTGCAATTGTCACACTTTCTTTTACCATGGGAATCTGTATTTCTTGGAAAAGCTTTATCTACTTCTAGTCCAGTAGCTACTTCATGAGCTTGTTTAACAGCTTGCCCATAGTCAATGATCCTTTGTGCCGCAAGAATTCCACGTATCTCTGGTCGAAGGCCTCTCATGAACCAGTCTACTTTTTGATCTTCAGCATCCAGTAGACGCACTGCGTAACGTGAGAGCTGATTGAACCTTCGCTCGTACTCTGTCACAGACAGATTTCCTTGCTTCAGCTCCAAAAATTCAGTTTGCTTCTGCATACGAAAAGCCCGAGAAAAATACTTGTCCATAACAATATCTTTAAACCTTTCCCAGGTTAAACCTTGTTGCTCTTCTGCAGTCATGCCGGTTCTGTACGACTTCCACCAATGGCTAACATCCTCAGTTAATTGAAAGACTGCACATGAGACCTTGTGTGCATCATCGCACTCTATGTGTTCAAAGATCCGCTCGAGCTCTATTATCCATTCTTCAAGAACGAGTGGTCCACTCCTACCATTGAATCTAGGTGGAGTGTAGCGACGGAATTGCTCGATCACCTGATTAGCGGTTGGCGGAACAAGTGCATTAGGTGCTGCATTTTGGTTTACTGTAGCATGTGTTTGTTGTTGCACGAATCCCTGTAGTGCTCTAATCAGTTCTGGCACAAAGTTGCCACCGTCTGCATTTGGTGGTTGATTGGCCTCGGGATTCCGTGGTGGATTACGATTAAGAGGCGGTCGTCCACATCTCATTCTTCTGTAATACGCATAAGTAAATGAAGAAACACATACTACTAAGTTCAAGCCAAATGATAAGTATTTGAATGTTTTGAATCTAAATAAGGTAACCATCTATGAAAAATATTTCTATGTCCACTCTAAATTTCGAGGACTAAAATAATTTCTTTCTCATTCATCAAATGCATTTAAACATAATAAAACTTTTCTGCAGAAATCATTTCTAAACATTTCTCATCATTCACATATTATCCAAAATTTTCTTAATGCTCACCACATTAAACAACTTTGCAAAATAAATAAATCAAGCAAAGTACCTTGGAGCAAGAGCACGTGGCAGAAATGGGTGGCGTACCATAAAATCAAACAATTTAATTCTTTCAATCACATTGAGTCTACAGGAAAGTAGACCTGCTCTGATACCACAAAATGTAACACCCTAAATTCTGTAATTTAAAATGTTACTCTTTCTATTCTTTAAAGCGGAAAAATGATTATCAATAATAATTTGTCAAGTAATTTTTTTTTCCTAAAATAATCTTGCCAAAAAAAATTCTAAGAAGAAAATAGAACCATATATATTTTTCAGAAATATATGTACTCAGAACAAAATACCTGCATTTCATAAACTCCAAGTTCATTTTAAAAAGTAACACATAAGTTCTAAAATATAAAATTCAAACACCTAATATTAATAAAACCATAACATTCAACCACTACATTAAGTTAGACAAAACACTACTAACAAACATAAAAATACTAAATTCAAAATAGTTTACTTTCAGAAACAAGTGCAAAAGTTAAGGTCAAGCATTATAAACATTTTGAGAAAGTTCACCCCCATTTCCATCGCGCCGCTCCCAACTCACTGTCCTGAAAACATTTAAAAATGTGGGGTGAGCACTCTTAAAACGTACTCAGTGGTGGGGGATCATGAGAATTTCTTACTATTTATCCAACAGAAATAAATCGCAGGAATAATGGATTTAGGGTACTTTTCTTCTGATTCTAGAATACATCTTGAACTATGCATAGGACATATTCTGTTGCGTTCAAAACGCTATTCTGATCTGATGCGTATAAAACGCTATTCATATTCCATCCACGATAATTCAAGTTGGATTAAAAATATTTCTATCTCAAACATCATATATCATATACTTTTATTTCGAACATAATGATTTCACCCACCTGATAATAGAGACCACGTAAATTCAAATAGAGAATCACAAAGTGGACGAAGATCCTAATTGCGCCGCACCTAGTATTAAATAATATCAATTAAATCATTTGTATTGAATTATATTCTATAAAATTAAAATTAAACTAGATTCGAAAACTAACCTTCTTTGTATTTTAACTCCAGCTCACTACCGTGTATGCTTTTTATTTCCTAGCTATTTTATAAAATTTGTAGAAAGTAGATTTGTTGATTGATATTTTTTATGCGTAAAATGAATTAATAGTTGTGTATATATATATAAAGCCACCACACCGCCTCATTCCTTGATCATAATCTTATCAATTTCCGCTGCCTCATTTCTTGATATTAGTCATCTCAACTATATTATATTTGGAGTAAAAAGTGAGGTGGTTAGCTTGTTAAATTTATTAGAAATATCTAGACAAATAAATAAATAAATGTATAAGTCTTCTTTGAAGACCGGCCCACTAGATATTATTTATCCCAAAGTTGATTAAGAAAAATCTAATGGACAATTATACCTATAGTGATAATAAATTTATTACACCTCGGTCACTTTTCTTTCTATCAATAATATTACCTAAAGTCAAGTGTCCTATATGAAGACATGACAAGTTGTTTGCATTATGATTAATAATATTTTCAAATTTATTAACTTGTACCTTCATCTCAATTAATAGGTGTGTGTACATATGATACATTACTTACGTACAATTCATCTAAAAAAACTAGGACACATGTATTCATAATCATTTATTTTTCTTCTTTATATTAATGTCTTTGATATTATTATTATTATATACAATGAATTTATCTAATGTGTAGATATATATATATATATATATATATAATCATAAGTGATTTATGTAGTCAAAATAAAATTATACTCTTAACTTATATAACTTTTATCTAAACAAGACTAGAAAAAGAGAATATATATTATATGGCTCAAACTAAACTTTTAAAACCCAAATAATAATAATTACAAATATTCTTGATATACACTAGGGGCGCAACTTCGGACTCCCTCAAGTCCAACTAATTTTATTGAGCGTTATTAAATAAATAAAAAGTCAACTTTTTTTTTAAAACAATCAATTAATTTTCACAGTTTTAAATCACGTAGAAGTGGGATGTTACATCCATTTAGTTCCTAAAATTTAATTTTCTTTTTATTTGTCATAACTATACAAAATTAATCTTCTTATCTAATTAATTAACGCATGTGCATATCATTTTATTAATTTTAAAAAATTGAACACAACATATACAATTAAAAAAATAATCATAACATTACAGTTCTAAAAAAAAATAATTATTTGTGCATTGCATAGGAGAAATATTAGTTATAAATGAAATAAAAGGAATATTCTGAAATATTCTCTTTTAATGTAGAATTATAGCGCAAACGGTTTCAATAAAATTGAGAATCCGCTGGATTTTAGACTTTCAGTGATAGTGATACTGGATTATACATACTGGTGGCCTTAAGGCACCATTGCATAACTATCCCAACTTTTTTAATAGTAGTTTACAAAATAATTAAATTAATCAGTTAGCTAATGTAAAAATATAAATTTATTTATGATATTATGTGATTAATTAATGTATGCGTATGTAACTAAATGTTAAATTTGTTTATTCGGTCGATATTAACATTGTGTTTAAGGATTAATTAGAAATTAATTACAGTGCAGGGTTGAACATATTTACAATCATGAGGGGCTGCAATTTAATTACTTTATGTTATTTAATAAGTACGCACAATCCACTTTTTTGTTTTTTAAAATGCAATTTGATTCAATTCTATGAAGTTCGATTATGTTTTAAAAGAATATTATTAAATAAAAATATGTAAACACGATTCTATACCGTTAAATCATATTATTATTGTAATGTATTTGCAATTATTATTAGTATATCATTATATTATCTCAACTATTTATAAATATATTGTTTCAACTGAATCTTCATAAATTTTCTAACTCACTTTGTACTTTTCACAAGGAAAAAAATGTTTCTTAAAACACAAAAGCAAAAAAAAATTACGATAGATAGAAGTTGTAGACATACATGATTTTTATTTACTTAATTATAAAAATTACGCCTACAAATAAAAAAGTTTAATTTTTGTGGTGTTTACTATTTTTGGCGAAATTATCAAAATTAATTATTTATGAATGCCATACATTCAGGTTTAATTTTATAGGTCCAGTGTTTGAATTTCTTGTAAGCATTTTATAAACCATTTATCTCCAATTTATGCATTATTTAATTAAAAGTATGTTATAAATTTCAAATCAGATATAGTTTAATGGATAAGTTCTAAAACCCTTGTAATTAAAAATATGTTCTAAATTTCCATTTATTTCCAATTTATGCATTATTTAATTAAAAATATGTTATAACTTTCGAAATCAGGTGTAGTTTAATGGATAAGTTCTAAAACCCTTGTAATTAAAAATATGTTCTAAATTTCGAAATTGGATATGGTTTAATGGATAAGTTATAATATAGTTAATTAAAGGGGTTAAGGTTCAAAACATTTACAAATATTTTTATTTAGGGGTATTATCGAATTTTAGCATCACCTTTCAATGAATTCACAAAAAATGTCATAATAATTTAATACCTGACCTTTTGAATATATAACAAATTTAGCCTAAAATTAATTCTCTGACTTTTAGTTGCCGACGTATATCTTTTTGATCAAAATTTTTAATGACGTGGAAAATACTTGTGCCACGTCCGTTGATCAAATAAAATTAAAATAAAATTATATTTCATTTAACATCGTATGTTAGTATGTATAAGAGATACACGTCGGCAACTAAAAGTTCGAAAATTAATTTCAGGCTATATTTGGTCTATATTCAAATGGTCAGATATTAAATTGTTATTTATAAAAGGTAATTACATTTTTGTGAAAATCCTTGAAAGGTCAGATTAAAATCTGACAATACCCCTTTTATTTATGCATTTATTCCAAAATCATTATGAGCTATATTTAAGTAAAAGCTCAACATAATTTTTGAAAATGATCGTTGACCTAATGGTTAAGGTATGATATTAATATTTGAGGTTTATGATTCAATTCTTCTTGGAAACAGTTATTTTTATTTTACTTTAATTAATGCATACATTAGTGCCTTTATTTAACTAAAGTCGTGCTTTAAATTTCAAAAATGTTATATAGTCTAATGGTTAATGTTCTGGTTTAATATTTTTATTTTACTTTAATTAATGCATGCATTACTATCTTTATTTAACTAAAGTCATGCCTTAAATTTCTGTAACATCCCAGAATTTCATAATACCTTAGTGAGTTTTCTAAATTTATTTAGAAGATTAAAGAAAATAATTGGAGCTAAAATAAAGTAAAACAGATGTAAGTCGCGACCTTTTCGTGTATTTTATGTGAAAATTGATTATGAGATTTTGCGTTTGTCTCCGGAAGATAGCAAATATTGGTCTTTTCTGAAACGTAACGACCTAAAGGAAGCTGTTGGTGCTTTCAGAATTTTAATCTGACCTCTATAGGAGTCCCGTAATTTAAAATCGTAAAGGGAAAACCTGTGAATCGTAATTTTTGCGTACGTTCGTGATTCAAAAAATTCACGAAATCCTCATCATTGATCTGAGACTTGTTCTATCAAAGCTTATTTTATAGGAAATGACCCAATGAATTCGTTCGCTTTCACGGATTGCCAATCTGAGGTCAATCGAGCGCTCGGGAGCAAAATCTGTCAGTCGAAATGAATAGTAAAAGTAATTTATGAAAGGGAATCTTTTCTCATTTCTCTTCAGACGACTCCCTCATCATCTCGAGTTGGATTGGTTCAATAGTACTCGAGCCAACGAGTCTCTCGGTATTTTCGAATTTTATGTCGGAGGTCATTTGGACCTCGCCATTGAATAAAACAACTTTAATTGAATCCGAAAATCACTTTATCAGTATTTTATATCCGAAAAAGTTATACCCGCCCCAGAGCCACTTTTCCTATAAATAGGGGGCTTGGGCTCATTTGCAATTGCACCTTTCTCTCTCGTTCGTGTTGACGAACGAGAGAAACTCGGGCATGCGCCGAGTAAATCGCGCATGCGGGCCCAGGTTAAGTTTTGTTTGGGGGGAGGGGGGAGTAGTGCTGCTGCAGGAGCAGCTGTCGAGCGCCGGAAGGTTGCCGGAGAGCCGCCGCCGCCAATCGCCGTCGTCGTGTCGTCGTCGCGCCGCCGCTTCGGATGTCTCTTTTCAGTCCATTTCTCATCCTTTATAGTTGAAATTTTAATATGTTGTGTGTTTTAAATAGTGCTTCATTTTGTATGTTGAGTGTGTTGTCGTCCGGTGGCCGGAAACCGGCCAAAACGCCGGAAAACGTGAAAAATAAAGGGGCGCCGATCAGTTTCAATTTTTGCCCGTTTCCACCTATTTCGGGTCGTCAAATCGAAAAAGTTTCTTCTGTAAAGTTGCTCGAAAAATTATTTCCTATAGGATTGCCAAATTTCATAATTTTCCGATAAATTTTGATTAAAGTCAATTATTTTAATCAGACGGTTATTTTTATAATTAAAGCATGTGATTTCAGAAAATTTCAAAAATTGTATAGTTTAATAAAGATATATGTGGAGTCATGCCTGATTATTTTCATAATTTTTGGACAAGTAAAAAGTGCAATCGAGGTTTGATGTGAAAAAATGAGTAAAATGGCAAGTTACGGAAAGTGACCTCTGTCAAATCTTTTGGTCTCATTAAATCGGAAATTATATTTTAGAATTTATTTCCTTCTGTGTTGAAGTTGTATAAGGTCTCTAGAGTCGCGCATTCTTAATTGAAATATAATTAAACTGAATAAAAACTCCAATTAAATTAAAGTTGAGTTCTGAAAATTAGAGTAGCAGTCCTAAAATAAGGTTTGACCTTGTAGGACTTGTTGAGCCTGTCAGAGGAGCTGACGGATGAATATCGAGAAGTTTGATCGCCCGAGGTGATCTAATCGAGGTGGGTTTATTTGCAAAACCTATCTATATTTTAGTTATTAACTCATAAATGTGATAGTCATAGTTAGAATATCCAAATAAAATATTTGAGAAATTATCTGCTCAAGTCTCTGCTAGAGTAACATTATTATACTGCTGTATAATTATCGGGAACATAGATTATGCTTTGCCATAATTATCGGGAACATAGATTATGCTTTGTCATAATTATCAAGAACATAGATTATACTTTGCCATAATTATTGAGAACATAGATTACGTTTCATCATAATTATTGAGAATATAGATTATGATTTATCACAATAAACGAATATAGATTATGCTTCGACATAATTAAATAGAATAGATTATGCCTTGTCATAACTAAAGTATATGGGTTAAAAGTTAAGGTGTAGAGTTTAAAGATTCATAGTATATAGATTAAGGTTAGAGTTTATACTTAAAGTCTAAAAGTCATAATTTAAAGTTACAGTATATTAAATGTTTATTGTGTATTGATTATACTTTTGTATAATGAGTTATACTTTTTAGTTTGTGTTTTTAGTATTAAACTCAAGTTAAAGAATGATTTACGTTTAAAGAATATGAAGCATAATTGAACTAAGTTTGCTAGATGAATTAAAGGTTAGCATAGTTGCTATATTAAGAGAATAACATAGTTTTTGTAGTTATATCATATTACGCGCTTTATAGAGAGAACATAGAGCAAAAGATAGGCAGGAACTGTGATTCTTGCAGTTGTGATGTTAATCACTAAAGGTGTCACTGTGAGGTATCCCCTGCACATACACGTGATCCGGGCATCACTACAGGAGTCAATGCTAGGTAACCCTTGGTATACTCAGGGTCAATGCTAGGTGATCCCTAGCACACTCTTCTCGGATTAGCGAGGTAACCCCTCCCTTTTCTTATCAGCGACATGTCATAGAGTGCAATAGACGACAAAAGGAGCTACAGGGTACCAAAGAGAAGTAAAGGTTTGCAGAAATGGGAAGGACTTTCGCGTTTTGCTTTCCATTATCTGTATTTGTATTTTGGATATTTTGTTACAGTTTTTATTAAAGATTGAGTTAAAAGTTTAACCCACTGAGTGCTTTAGTACTCACGCCCAAAATATTTTCAAAATGTTTTTTCTCAGGTTGAGATGCTGGAGGTGATGGCTCGATGTACTGTTGTGGGTTGATCATGTCTTCCTGTCTCGTTCAGACTGAATTATTAGTCATGAGTATGTTGTTATGTGATACAATATTACTCCATTATTTTCCGCTTAAACTCTGATACAGTTGCCCCATCGTATGATTGCATGCTATGTTTTATTTTTGGGCTTATCTGAATTGTATTCATCATTGAATCATGATAAATAAAGTCCCACTTTTTTTCATAAATCCAAGCATGTTTCATTACAGTTTTCGACCTGTGAGTTGGTCATATTTGGTTGAGTCTTGGATTTTGTCTATTTTCCAGTTGACCTATGAATGGGTCTTAACTTGATTAATTGCTTATGTCCTATGAGTGAGACTTAAAATAGTTTATTTGTCTCTGGCCTATTGATGGGTCTTAGTTGTTGTAACCTATGAAGAGGTCCTGTTTATTTGAAGAGTCAGAATCCTATTTATAAATTGTTGGATTCTGTTTGAATTTGATTGGCATATGAATAGGCATTCTTTTGACTTGATTGAATCATTTGACTTCGTTGATACGTTGAAAGACGTGGATTTCTTTCAGTTACAGAGGTTATGCTGCCCAAATTTCTGCGGCATATAACCTATTCTTGTTCTAAAGCCATTTCATTTGATTATCATAAATAGTACTTCCTTTTTGAGTAACACCCCGACCCTCATTTATTATTCCTTTTGGGACCGGGATATTACAGAGGACCCTCTGAATTTTTGATTATGCTACCTTTTTCCTTCTATTTTTTCCATAGTGTCCCCGTCCTAATCCTCGGGACCGGGGCGTTACAATTTCGAAAATGTTATATTATCTAATGGCTAATCTCCTGGTTTAATAACCATAAGGTCAAGGTTCAAACCCTCTTGATTCATTTTATGATCCATTTTTAATTCAAAGCATTTATGAGAAGTATTTAATTAAAACACTAGTTATTTTATGATGCATTTTTAAATCAAACATTTATGATAAGTATTTAATTAAAACACTAGTTATTTTATGATCCCTTTTTAATTCAAAGCATGTATGAGAAGTATTTAATTAAAACACTAGTTTGTCCCCTGCGCTAACATAATATTTAAGACACTAAATTCAAATATGGATTGGTAATTATAAATATAAAATAATTTTAATGTCTCCCCATGCAATAATGCAATAAATACAAACTATTAAAGCTCTAAATTCAAATATCTGATGGTAATCTGTAAACTTAAAGTAATTTTAATTTCTACCATATAATAATGAAATAAATACATATTATTTTCCATTTATAAAAGGTAAAAGTGTTATATCAACAAATAAAAACTATTTGTAAAATTACTTTATGGGTATGATTAAAAATTTCAAATTGTAATTAGAGTTTTAATTTGATTATTCATTACGCTTAATTAATTGATGGTTCATTAAAATTAACATATGTTCTGGAATATATATTTGGGTGCATAATTTATCTGAACAATTAATTTATTTATTAAAATATTTTTGGTAGAATAATGTTGTTTATGGTTTCTGTTTATTAACTACTTATTAAAAAATGCTATTTATTTATTACACCCTGATATTCCGTGTTATATTATACCAAATCTTCCCTTGCGGAGATACTTTTGATTTAATAATATTTACTATTTTCTTGAAAAAAAAAGAGGAATGAGAGTGGTTTATAGTTTTTATTCTTTCATGAAAATAAATTGCAATAATTAATGTCGATAATTTTACATTTTTTAGAAAATAATATATATATATATATATAATCATTATAAAATTACATAATCTGATAGTAAAATTCTAATAAAACATAAATAAGATAAACTATGTTGTCATTTTCTTCTCTCCATATAACATGCATGTTTTTAACCAAATTCAGTAAATAATAATTTAATGATTGATATTTTTATCAATCATAAATAATGGAAAATGAAAGTATCCATTTGTTTCCATGAACAAATAATAAATCTTAATAAAACCCATATAATATACTTACAATTTTCTATAAAATTAACATTATGATTACATTACGTACCATTAGATAATATTAAATAGTAGTAAAAAATTATTATCGAACTAAATGGACAACACTGAATGAAACATTGTGGTGAAACATTTTTTTTTCACATCAATTTTTCTGAAATAATTAATTTTTTGCATAATTTCTTATATATTTAAATATTAACATGTATGATTCCATTTGGATATGACAAATTGTGTTACATTTTTTATGTCCAATAGATTTTTTTAAATATTTTTTTTAATATACCCTAATTGGGGAAAGATGAACTCTAAATAAAAATTTAAATTTAAATTAAATCATAATAAATTAAATAAATATATTTTTTTTCAAATTTGGCACATAAAATGTAAGAGAGAGTGTCACAGGAGATCTAAAATCGATTCCATTTATCTAAAATTGATATACTCCATATGAAAGAATTATTCTAAAATTGATATACTCAATAGGTTCATTTTTTGCAAGAAAAAAAATTGTATACTAACATGTTTGCGAAATTATATATTAACAAATTCTATATATTTTTTTAGATATTTTAACCGCCATTTTAAAACTCAAACGTCTCATTAGTTTGACTATATCACCTCTTAAAAAATAAATGGTTAGTAATATTGCTACCTCTCTCTTAGATTTTTTTGTTCAAATTATTATATTTTCAGTAATATTAATACAAATTATGGTTATATAAATTATCATATTTTGTGCCATATATGACCAAATATAATTTATTAATGTATTTTAGTTATACCATCATCATCATTATTAATACACAGATAAATAATCCCGTGCATCGAACATGCGAGAAACTAGTTAAAATTATAGAGATGGACTTCCGTGCAACACAACCTTATTTGCAGCAGGCGCGTGCGCCCACGCGCCTATTACTGTTCACTTTTTTTTTGGATGTTTTTTTGCTCTTTTTTTTCAATTTTTTTATCCGATTTTTTCTTTGTTCCTTTTTGTTTTGTTCCCCAAAAATATATATACCCTAAAATAACATTAGTGAACCCTAAATTAAAATAAATTGATTTAATTTGTTTGAAATGAATATGAATTTATATCCTAGAATAGAATTAATAAACCCTAAAAACATAAAATAAACCCCTAAAAACCCCTTAAAAAAATCCTAAAAAACACAAAATAACCCCTTAAACCCCCCCCCCCCTAAAAAAACCCTATAAACACAAAATAAACCCCTAAAAACATCCCCTAAAAGCCCTAAAAAATACAAAATAAACCCTAAAAAATCTTAAAAAATACGAAATAAACCCTTAAAAATACCCCCCTAAAACCCCTAAAAATACAAAATAAACCCTTAAAAAAACATTGAACCTTACAAATCATGAACCCCAAAAAAAAAAAAACTCTGGATTCCTAAACTCTAAACATTAATTGGAATGAAAAAAATCACAATTTGAACTAAATAAACTAATATAAGATAACTACCAGACGCCTTACTTTTTAATGATGCAAATGATACTTTTAAAATTTTTAGTGATGCTTTTTACTATTGCAGTTGGTACTGATTTTATCGATTTTTCTATTTTTTTGTGGGTCAACCCGCGTTGACCCCACCCATCTTAAATAAGCTTATTTACAACATGATGCATGGAAGTGTTTGTCTAAAATATAATATTGAAGTTCATTTTCACCCCGGTCCATGGGCCAGCAGTTAAGCCCATTTTAAAAATTTTGAGCCCAACACCATAAATAAAGCCCGGCCCACAAATGACCGTTTCCCGCCATTTTTTTTCACCTATCAGAAGATAGAAGATAGTTTCATTCATTTCCCTCTGCCGCCGAAACCTCCAATTTTATCCTCACACACAAAACACACACTTCAACTTCTATAGTGAGAGAGTGAGAAAATGAGCTCTTCGATGAGAAATAAAGTGCAGAGGAAGTTCAAAATGAGGGGTTACACTCTCAAAATGGAAGCCCTAACGGAAATCCTCGGATTCATCGGCCGATTTCCCGAAGCCGAAGACGAAGCGCTTGATCTCCTCCTCGACGAGCTGCATAATGTCTCCTGTAATTGATGGCTGATTTTCTATTTCTAGCTATTTTTTTTTTTCATTTTTTTGAGATTTAATTGATCGTTATTTGTTCTGTTCCAGTGAAATCTTCGATACTGGATAAGGAGTCGGTACACAGAGTGGTGAGTCTTTTGCTGGAAGCTGAGGCTGCAGTGGAGGAGAGTCCAACGACTAGCAGTTATGGCTCGGCCTCGTCTGCTTTGAGAATAATTGATGCGTTTGATGTCCCTAAATTTCGATACGATCCGATCAAGAAATTGTTTCACAAGTATGATACTTGTTTTTATCAAACTATGAGTGTTTGTGTTCGTCTTAATTTTGAATTATTAAAGATTATTGCCTATTGAGAGGGTCATAATTTTGATTATGCAAATGAACTTTAACTGTCAAGATTCATGTAAATTTATTACTTTGGACATGATTAGGTAGCTGATTTGGTTAATTCACCAGAGTTTTCCTGCATATATTATATTTTATTTGTAGCATAGTATTATGATCCTTGGTTCATGAAGTTCGCGTAGAGTGTTTTACTCTTCATGCTAAGGATATAGCTGGCTGGCTTTCAAATGAAGTAGTTTGTGTCAATGTGTGGACGCTCTCAGTTCTTTTTGCCTTCTAATAGTAATAGCAAATTTGTTACTTGTACAGATACTCAGGGAAGCTCCCAATTTATGGTGATGCTTCTGCAAAGGTCACATTATACAGGGATAGGTTTTTCTTGTTGTTTCAAAGGCTCTCTCGTGACCCCCATTTTTCTAGGCCTGTTTTTGATAGCGATATGTCAGATTATGGCAGTTGCCAGGTACCCCCACTCACCACTCTGTGAAACATAATTTCAGAAATTAGCAATCTTTTTCTGTTAAAATTTAATTGTTCTTATAATTTCATTTTCAGATATCTCCAATTCAATCTCTGGTTGGCCAGACAGGAAAGAGATGGGTCATGGGCCTTATATCTCAGCTGGAGGATGGCCATTTCTATTTGGAAGACTTAACCGCCGCTGTGGAAGTTGATTTAACTAATGCAATATCCTTTTATGGACCAGAAATCTCTGGTTCTCTCAATGTTTTATGCCATTTTAAGTGAAATGGGTGATTTTTTAAAATTGTGCTAGAATATAATTATTGAAGAGCCTAATCTAAATGAGCTCCGACTAGTCAACGTTAACTAGACAAATATAAAAATCTTCTGTTCCCTTTCAGAATTCTTATCATCAGTTATTGGTGTATGATATGATTGTCTTATCTTCTTGAACAAGAAACATCTATGTGCAGTTTCTTTAACATGAAAATACAGAATCACTACAGGGTTCTTTGTTGAAAACACAATAATCTTAGCAGAAGGCGAGATGCTCTTGGATGGTATCTTTCAGGTATGCTTGGAAATTTTTGACCATGAAAAGGCCTTTAGTTCAGAGTTGAACTAACAATGTCTATAATAGAATATGTCAATCAATTGTGATTTTTAAGTTGGACCCTTGAAGAGTTACCAATATTTGCATCTCCAACCTTGTATATGACACCTAGTTTGAACAAGTGAATAGATGGGTGTAAATGACCTGCAGGTGAAAACATGTGGATTTCCTCCACTAGAGGACCGAGAAAAGTCACTTGCAATGTTTGCAGGAATTGATTTTTTTGGTGGCGGTTCACTCACAAAAGAAGAGACTGTATCCTTTAAAAAGCTGATAGTAACAGATTAAATCCTTTCCCAGTTTAGAAAGTAAGCATTGGTCAAACATCCTTAACATTTGCCTCAGGTTAGACTTGCAGAGCTGGAAAGAGGGGCAGTTAATGACATGTTTGTGATACTCTCTGATGTTTGGCTAGACAATGAGGAGGTAATCACTCTCCTAACCCCACCTTTCTCGCTTCGTTATCAGTTAAACCATTCTCCTTTTGACTTGTTAATATGGTTTACTAATTGCTTCATCCTCCTTCCTTAGAGAAGACTATGGAAAAACTTGAGACCATCCTCAGTGGTTATGAGAATGAGAATGTGGTCCCGTCTCTGTTTGTTTTCATGGGAAACTTCTGTTCTCATCCATGTAACCTTTCTTTTAATTCTTACTCTAGCATCAGGTGAGAATTTGTCTATTGTATTTGTCAGTATTGTCACGGTTAAAAAAAATGTGACTGTATACAAGTTTTTGTATGCAGATCACAGTTTGGGAAGCTGGGGAAAATGATTGCTGATCATAAACGTCTAAAAGAACATAGCAGATTTGTTTTCATTCCTGGTCCTGATGATATAGGTGATTTGAAGTGTTTTTCAGATTTTCTTGATGCTTTTGTCATAATTATCATGCTTAAATGAGAAATATTTGTTATATTTTAGGACCTTCTAATGCTCTACCCAGATGCTCATTGTCAAAATATATAACTGAGGAGTTTCAAAATCACATTCCAAATGCTGTATTTTTGAGTAATCCTTGCAGGTATTTTCTTAAGATTTTTATTTGACTATGCTTGATTACACACTATCTAAATTCTGGTAGCAATTTTTCCCTATGATCACCAGTAGGCACTTTAGTCAGTTCAATGACTATAGTTGTAATAATTGAGTTAGTAACTGTGGATATTCTATCTTTGGTGAACTGAGCAAATTTTTTTTTTCTTTTGATTGAAAGCAGAATCAGATTTTATACACAAGAAATTGTGTTTCTACGTCAAGATATGCTATACAGAATGCGCAGATCATGTCTGATGCCTCCTTTAACTGAAGAAACAAGTGACCCTTTTGAGCATGTGAGTCTATTCTTCTACATGCATTTTCCAGTGTTGGTTGACTTGAATCACCTTTAAGGCTGCTTTCTCACTATCTTTTTCCGGCAGCTTGTTGCTACCATAATGCATCAAAGTCATCTGTGCCCTTTGCCATTGAGCGTACAGCCCATCGTCTGGAACTTTGATCACTGTCTTCATCTGTATCCAACTCCACAAACAGTAATTTATTTCTTTATTTATAATCTTTTTGGGTTCAGTTCATCTAAATTGGTACAAAGCTTTCAATTTTTTCAATTTATGCAGATAGTCTTAGGGGACAGAAGTGAGCAGAAGGCATTCAAGTACACTG
This sequence comes from Perilla frutescens, assembly GCA_026008535.1. NCBI lineage: Eukaryota > Viridiplantae > Streptophyta > Magnoliopsida > Lamiales > Lamiaceae > Perilla > Perilla frutescens. The sequence continues at coordinate 41,190,992 of BRKX01000010.1, read as the reverse complement.
GAGTTACATGCTTTAACCCTGGTTCCTTCTCAAATGACTTCACTTTCGTGGCATATCGACCTTGCTCTCAGGAAGTTGAACTATCTGCTGTGTAAGTATGTACTCTAGAGATTATCTGCACAAATAGGTTATCTGAACTGATGTTCCTTTCTAACCGGGACATGGCTTTTTGGAAGTCTAATCGTCACATTTGTAAGCATTGAGTTTATTGTATACTGAAAGATTATTTATCCTCCTTGTAAGTTAGCAAACTCCTTTCTATGATTCTCTGTAATTTAAAGAGCATATTTGACTCACTTGACCACATTTAACATTTTAGTAGAAATCTTGATTCTTGTGTATCTGATTTTGGAATAACTTCATCAGTGTTCAGGAGCTGCTGTTTTTCCCATTTCTGATGCATAGTATTGAAATCAGATTCATAGGTGATGTATGTATGGGGAGGAACTTCTTCCTATAGGAAAACTGCCAAAATTAGCAGCTTTCCCCCCCTTTCTCCCTGTGTTTGAATAGCCTAATATCTTGACTTATATATAGTAAATATATCAGACTGATCCTTACCAGATCTTTTTAAAAAGCGTGAAGGTAAAACATTAGAAAGGCCATTACATTTATGAACCAAACTCAAGAGATTACCAGACTAGTTAAATTTTGATAATTGCTCAAATTTTTAGCCTTATTTCTTTTTTTAGCTAACTTCTAAAGTAAGACTTCATTTTATACAGAAAAATAACATTTAAAATGGTTACATGTAGTGATATACTATAGTTTATTAGCTGATTTTTTTGTACTGAAAATTTACACTTTTAAACTCTCTTTCATAACTTGTGTACTAATTAATTAATGTGGGACTCATGAGAAAATAAGAAAACAGTCCCTCTTAAGTCTTACGGCACCCAAGCTGAAAGGATAAGAAAGGGCATCATGCAAGAGGAAGACGATTGTGTCAAATGATTAGAAAACTCCCATAGTGTTTCAAAGCCAGCTTTGGGAAGATGCCACCATTTCTGTTTTAGCTGGCTCGAGAAAACAAATATGAAAACAGTGTACTCTCTTAAGATGATCAGATTAACAATTCTGTAACAAGGAGACTAATATATTCATGGGAACTTTGATTTCACGACTTGATTGATAATTCTAAATCTTGGTGAACATAGGTAAAATAAGTTATGATAATAATCTGAGCTCTTCTGCTAGAGCCCTGTGGCCTAATGCTTAATTCAGATCCCCAGTCCCAGCCTACAGAGTTTATGCCTATATTTCTTAAAGAAACTCTTAAGTAGCTGGTTAGTGGTTAATAATTTAATATAAACAATTAGGATAATAGTCATATGTTTGTCTGAACGGTTAACATTGAAAACTTTGACTTGAAGTGTGACTATGCATTTTGTCTGGTTAGTACTTCAACTTTCTGGTGCGAATTTGAATTTCTCTATGATGTTTATGTGAGGGAGGCTACATAAAGTGAATTTCATGTGAAAATTGAAATAGGAAAAGATTATGGTGGCTTACTGCATGTTGATATTTCAACTTATATTTGCATTTTTCAAGCAATTTCTACAACTGAATGCTTTTATTTTCCTCGTGCCCATTAGATAAGTATCTATAGGTGGTGTAGTTGAATTATTTCGTATATGTTCTATTCGTATCATCATTTGATTATTGACTATGAGAAAGCTGAGATCAGGATTTGTAGAGCACTGGACTTTCTGGTGCCCTTGTGGAAAATTACGTGTCATGAAATGTGCCACTTCAAACCCTGGTATGGAGCAATTTGATTGGAAAACAGACCTTTCTTTCTGTTAGTGGCCTTTTTTCCTTGAGTGATGTTGAAGAATCATATGTTTCTATTTGATTATTCAATCTGCTAAAGTTGTTGTGGTGATAAATCTAATAAAGTCAGTCATTTTAAATGCGACAAACTGTATCAATCATCATGGACTTGTATTATAGTAGAGATATTCAACACTTGAGCCGAAAGGTATGGCTTTCTGTGCATTTCTCCATCTCATTTTTATCTAATATGAAAAACGTCAAAGACATTTTGTACACGGCAATATATTTTGTATAACAGTAGAATCTAAACAGATCATTTATGTCTGCCGACTGCCGCCTTGCTTTTCCATTGAGGTTTCTCATCAGCAGTTCATTTCTTGGTGATATTCAGTAGCCTAGTTATTAGAAGTCGCTAGTCAATGGAGAACTGTTTAAGATGCATTAGAATCCTCTTTGGTATGATTGCTAGAAAAAGAGTACTTAGGGAAATGAAGAAAACATTATGTTCTCAACCAAATTTAGAAATACTTGAATAGTTAACTAGTGGTGCAAAGGTGTTATATTCCATCAAGGTTAGTATTATTAATGGAATGTATCCATAAGCAAACAAGGACATCTTACATCCTTGTCTTTTACCAACTATCAATTAGACACAAAAAGTGAGTTGTACTCAAAAGACATCTCTATTATTACCTCTTAATTAATTAGTTCACTGTTTCTAAATCCTCTTGAGATAGGTACATATAATGAGATTTAGACTAATGAAAGTGAGGAAGCATGAATAAGCATTTCTACTATGAGATGGTGATGATATTATTACCAGAACAAGCTTGAATAAAATAGAGACACTGAAATGGGAAACCTATAATCAATGGTTAGTGGTTGCAGTAATATGTCATTAGGATTGTTACTTGGGAAACCAAGATTTTGATTTCTCGTTGGAACGGTTCGTATGTTAGCTTTCATGTGGTGCTGCAGTTGGGAAGTTCTGATAACTTCTTGACTCAGGAATCATTTGTTGCCAACTTGAGGGTGCTAATGAGTCAAATCAGGTGAGATGTAGAGCTTAAGTCTAGCAGAGAATCAGTCAGAATTCCACCCAAGATGGAGATATGAATACGAAAACTTATATGATTCGAACTGAAGTGTTGACATGGATAAGAGAACTGGTTTGATTCTTTATCAGTTTGGTTGAACCTCTTATTTCAAAGGTTTTCACTGTTCTATAGGTTCACATAGTCATCTTGCTTTTGGATCTAAGCTTTGAAAATCTGGATCATTTTAGGAAGTTAATATTGAGAATTTGATTGTTTGTGTGACTATCTTTTTACTGACTAGTATTATAATTATTTACTTATATGCAGCATTAATGTAGTAGGTAAAGCTGGTAAACGATCTACTGAGTTTTCCACTTAAGAATGGGTTTCAACTTAGTCATACCAATCTTTATGGAATGAATGTTTTTGCTAGATGTATTCAAGTGATTACTCAGAAACTTTGCATATTGATAATTTCTTGCATCAAATCATAAACATTTTACTATATTCGCTTAACTCTGGTATATGCATCAATCTCCAGTTTCAACCAGGGCATGTTTAAATCTTTGTTGTATGATGTGTACATTATATATATTTATGTCATATATAAGGGTAGGTCTGTAATTCTGTTCACGAGCTTGTATTACAAGGCTTCAAATAAATGAATTTAATTCAGACAATGTTTGGTTTGCTAGGGTTATATAACTAATTGTTTGATTCTTAGTTTATTTGAGAGTAAAATTAAAGATTTTAGTGCATGTATTATAAGTTATTTCTCAATGAACTGGTGGATATTTTGTTTTGTAATTTATACCTATAAAGATTGTTTAGGCTTGGATAAATTTGTTATTAAGTTTGAATTCGATAGTTAACTAAAAATAAATGAATATAGCTCGATTTGATTACAACCCTAATAATAGAAATAGAAATGATGGGAGCAACCTATTACCTATGTGACAAGTAGTCGATGTTTCCTTTATACAAATGGTGGGCTCGTGATCCATTTACAATTGAAATTAATTAACTACAAGAATCCATTTCTTAATTAAGGATAAGCAAATAATAATAAAATATCAAAAAGAGGGAAGAAAGGTAGGCCAACAGTCAAAAACAAGTCTTACTTTCCCACAGAAAAAGTTTCTATTTCGGCAGTTTTAGGATGTTGAGAACTAAGTTTAGTTTCCCTTACAGTTATGTATTGGTATGACAATTCAACTACAGAGGAAAATTAGTTATCACACACACACTCTCTCTCTCTCTCTCTCTCTCTCTCTCTCTCCACACACACACACACACACACACACTTATTTTTTGTTTTTAATTTCATGTTTGTGTTGTTAATATGTAAATTAATTGAGAATTATTATATGCTATAGAAATTAATTTAGAATGTAAATACCCAATCGAGTTCTTATAAATTGGAATATACTACCTCCGTTTCATAATATTTGTTGTTTAAGGTTTTTTTTTAGTTTCAAAATATTTGTTGTTTTATATAATTTGACATCCTCTCTCCCAATTTTAACCCTCTCAAATCTTACAAGATTTTTTGATTCTAACTTACCTATAATATATGAAGAGAAAAATATATGGAGAGAGAAAATATTGTTATTTTTTAGAAAAATATAGATGAATTAGATTTTATGGCATATATAAGGGATGAGTATATTTATCCACAAAATTAATTCTTAATTCCAGATAAAAAAAACAAAACAACAAACATTATGAAATGGATGTAGTAAATAATATCATGGACTTATCTTCAAACAAATATAATGTACCAATAAATAATTTATTTTCACATTTTTATAAAAGGCATATTGATACATAATATCGAATTAATGTGTAATGGTTTATCTGTTAATACGAGTTAATTTCAATCTCTATTTTGTGGGAATAAGATTTATGCCATTGTAAGTTTTCATAGGTGAAATGTGTGTGCAAGTAAGTTAATTAAAAAAACAAAAACAAAAATTAACAATTTTACCTTGGTTTGAAAGTTAATTTGAGCTAAAGGTTTGATTCCAATATACTACTACTGCCCTAACATGGTTATCTCTGATGTGGAGATATCAACTGAATAGTTAGTATGTTAACTTTATACATGATTAAATCATCATATCATGTTTTAAATTTCATATCATGACTTATTAATGTTACAAATTGTTATTATACACCCGTCTCACTATCACGTTAAAATTAAAGCTATATATGAAGGCTTGAGAAAATAAAATTATCGTCATGTTGATTATGTTCAATAATTTAAATGTGCGGACAAAATGGTCGCTCGATATTTAATGTTACACATTTAATTTTTAGAGGCGTTCTTTCTATATGTAGGATTGCAAATTATGTCCAATTCAATCAGTTAGGGTGGACGGGATTTCATTGGATGAATTTGTTGATTATTAGTCATTTTGTTGGGAATTTGGTTTGGCATATGTGCATTACTCTATAACTAATTTCTCAAATTATTATGTAGTTATTAGTCAATTTGTTAAATTAAAAACGTAAAACGAAAGAAAACATGTGACAATTTCCTTATCCACCGAAACTTTATGTTCCCAATGATTAAATCCAAAAGGTAGTAACGAAATATGGCCAAAGTTAAAATAAGAAAAGTACATTTGAAATGTGGAATTAATTCATGAAATTTGTCTGGTTTTCGAAAAACAATTCGATATATATGTCACACAATTTAAAATAGAGAATTACGTATATATAAACTACACAAATTAAGTTCAAGAAAATTCAATAGTTTTTAATATTGCAAAAAAGAAAAAAGAGAAAAAAAAGACAATGTGTGGATCTTACAAATGTCATATTGACTATAGTATATATATATTGAGCATTTCATTTATCATCCACGCACATAACAAAAATGTCGACATATATATTTATATATATATATATATATAGTTATAATAAATATTCAAAATTGATGCACAATATATTATATATATTCCAATGGGTGTAATATATATGTTTAATTACAATTTAATTCTTAACATTTGGATATTTTAACAGAATCAACCCAATATTCCGATCATTTGTACAATTTTGATAGAAATGACCTAATATTTCAGCAAAAATGTCGTTCTGTTATATATGTTGTCTATCCCACTTAAAAGTAAATATATCTAAAATCAACAGAAGATTATTTTTTCCGTCAAAACATTGAGAATTGTTTGTAACTAGCTATTAAAACGTTAAATTATTTTTGTTAAATCACCAAAATATTGAGACCTAAATTGTAATTATTAAAATGTTAGATTATTTTTTATTAAAATGTTCAAACATCAACACGCACTACCACTCGTGTATTATTGAGTCTATTGACAATTATTGAATGGACTAATGACCCGAATATATATTGATAACGTACGCTACTTTAGACGATTTTCTACATATAATATGATTCAAGCAACTATTAAATTAATTAAATTATAGATAATAGAAATTTCATACAAATAATTAAACATAATATAATGATTGGAGATATGTGTATATATATATATATATATATATATATAAAATTAACTTCTCATATTTCCATGGGAAGATTAATTATAGTTTAAGGGAATAGAAAAGGTAAGCCGAATTTTTTTTCCAATAAATCAATATTCACATTACACACTCAACTTAATCATATATATGCATTATATATTGTTAGTCTTGTTTGAAACCATTTCATATAAATCAAATTAAAATTTGTAAGCCAGACCCCCAAAGATGATTTTGATCCAAACATAACCAAACACCAATATGAGTAATTATATTTAGATCCAAACTTTAACCTGATTTATAATTAATGTCTTGTATGTATGTATGTGTGTGTGTGTATATATTGAACTTGTAAAATCATCTCAATGGTGGAGATCACGTATTGAAAGGTCACGTGTTTATAATCTCAATTTTTTTTTGGGGGTGGGGGGGGGGGGATCATATAATATACGTAATCTAACTTAAATAATAATAAATAACTTTAAGCAAAGGCATTCTAGCTTAAAATTCGGATTTCTTTTCTTGTTTCATATTTATATTTTGTTTCAATAGTGACATGTGTAGGTGAAAAATACGAGATTAAAATTGAAGAACCAATTTAAAGCATATATATATATACACACACACACTTTAATTTAGATAGATATTGTAGGTAAATTAAATTTTAGTTAGGTTTAGGAAAGCTGGTCAAGACCTAAAAACCTTACACATACGTCTTCTGTAATTAAGCTGTAACAACAATACCAAACATTTCATTGCTAGTCAATATTATTGATATTATCAAATTAATAACTCGTAAATTTATATATGCACGCTCAAACCATCACCCTTTTTTAAATTCAAGCATGCATTAATTTTTGGGTCATCTAGTTAGGGTTTCCGATTGAGTACATATATATAGATTAAATGACAAGTGTATAACATCTTATTATTAAAATGAAGAAGTACAATCTCGATATATATAATTGTTTATTTTCCAATATATATTTTGCCAGTATATTTAATTAAATACTGTTGCATGCACAGTTAGAAGGGAAAGACAAACTGCTTTTGGTGGGTACATGTAGGTTAGAATTTTGGAAAGATGGATGTTGAGAGGAGAACGACATTTACCCCACCAAGCAACCCTTTAGTTCGTTTTCTCCTTCCTATCTCTCTCATCATCTAGAGAGAGAATTAAAAGAGATGGATATATATATGTATAGATGTGTATGTATATATTTATACAACACACGTACATATATATCGCGCGTATATATAGCTCTCTCTCTCTCTCTAGCTTGTTTATGTAAGTGGGTTTGTTAGCCTAGATGTTGCATCAATTGGTGGTGCTGGTCTGTCCAAATCCCTCCCACTCTCTAACGGAAAACACTCGTTTATCTAACCCTTTTTATCTATTTATTCTCTTTTAATTCCCATTTTTCTCCTTTCTTGCTTGTGATCATCTTTTCTCCATACAAAACCCTACACACACATATATATACATATATATATATATCTATATATTTTTTTCTTACTTTTTAGGTTGGATTTAACGATCGTCTTAGCTCTTTTTTCTTGATTTCAATTCCTAGCAAAACCCTTGAGTTTTGAAGTTTGCAGAGAAGGGAAGATTCAATATTCAAGGCAATTAATTCTTGGATTTTTAGGTTTGATTCATCAACTGAAGTTTTCTTCTTGGTGCATATACGTACACATATACATATATATATCAGTTTTTCGTCGTCAGTCCGTCGGTAGAGAGATGTGCAGTAGAGGCCATTGGAGGCCTGCAGAGGATGAGCAGCTGCGAGAATTAGTTGAAAGATATGGACCTCATAACTGGAACGCCATAGCTGAGAAGCTGCAGGGTAGATCAGGTGCTGTGAAAATCAAACCTCTCTCTCTCTCTCTCTCTCTCTCTCTCATATGTATATAGGCGAAAAGGGGGAAGGTGAGAAGCTTCTGTCACAACTCACATGCACAATTCTAGCTAGGGTTTGATACGGATGATAGAAAAAAGTTCATAAATGTAATTTCTAGTTAGGTTATATATTCTCCCAAGTTGAAATTTCATATAAAAATACATAACATGATTTTAAATTTTAATACATAGTATGTGAATATATATATATATCCAATTATATATACAAACACATATATACATGTGCTTGTGTGCATAATTAAACGTGTATTCGAACTTTATATAACGAGCTTTAGTGTACAACTCCAAATTAACTTCAATTTTCAAATTCAAATTATCAATACAGAGAGCTTCATTTTCCGGCATAACGTACAAATATATATACATATGTGTATCTATATAATTTAATTTCATCCAGAATAACATGATATAGTTTGATATATATTATATAGTTTTTGCATGCAAATTAAATAACTAGAACTAAGATATATGTATTAATATGTTGACACATCTACATCAGGGAAGAGTTGTAGGCTGAGATGGTTCAATCAATTGGATCCAAGAATCAACCGCAGCCCTTTCACGGAGGAGGAGGAGGAGCGCCTCCTCGCGTGCCACCGGATTCACGGAAACCGGTGGGCCATAATAGCGAGGCTTTTCCCAGGGCGCACTGACAATGCCGTGAAGAATCACTGGCACGTAATAATGGCTAGAAAATGTAGAGAGAGATCAAAAATTTACGCGAAACGAGCTTCGCAGCCTTTGAGAAATGATCGAGACTCATCGTCTTCATCGAAGCACGATAATATTCATGGCAATATTTTAGCAGTTTGCAGAGGAAATAATTTGAGCTTTAGCCCTCTAATGGAGAAATCGTTGGACTCTCCATTGAAATATAATTTGCAAATTGGAGGGTGGAATATTCAACCTCAATATTGTGACAGACCAATTACTCGGATGAAGATAGATGATGAAGGTACAACAATATTTTTTTATATATGGATGCATTTACTATTAACTATTTTGACGTTTTCAAGAGATATATAGTTGAACTTTTTTTTTTAAATACTAGCTAAAGGGCATTATAGATTTGTAACATAATTAAAGTTAAAAGGGTAATTTTCTTTTAATTATTTTTTCTATTTACATCGCGGTATGAAAATGAAAATGGAGCTTCATGAATTAATATATCTGACATTTTCTCATTTTCAACCTTTCTTCACTAAATCTTTTCTTTAATGTATAGTAAAAAATAAAATTAAAAATAGAACCATTAATTAATCTTATTATTTCATTCCCCTCTAACTTAATTGCTTCAATCCATTAGTTTGAAATAAATGACTATGTAAAATGTTTATATTTATAAGGAGGGTGGCATACAAAATACGCACATTTCATGCACAGATATATAAGGCTGGAGCAAATAATTAAAGTTGCATACTTGCATATTCTAATTAACAGGAAGTTTTGTGTGATCATCTTATGGGTCAATATTCATAAGACGAGTCAAGACTCAAATCCAATATAATCAAACACCAATAAAATTATAATTGTATTATTAAATATGATAGTTTGGATGTGCAGGATCTTGACTCGTCGTACATATTTTAATTCATTAGTTAACTACTATTGAATATTGATTCAGTTATGAATGTAACATTTTGTAATTGAAATATGCAGAAAAAAGTAAAGGAGTGGAGTTCTACAACTTTCTCCAAGTTAATACTGACTCCAATAAAAGTGAAGTTATAGACCAATATGCAAGGAAAGATAAGCAAGAAGAAGAAGAAGTCGATCAGCAAGAAGCTCCAGTCGATCGAAATGAGGTCGCAGCTGCTGCTTCTGCATCATTTATAGATTTCTTATCAGTGGGAGACTCTTCTTGATTCTTGATAGACAGAAGACGCTTAAGATACAGAAATTTCTAAGAGTTTTAGGCGAGTCATACTTCGCAAATTATTTAGCGCTTAATTGCAAGGATCAATCTGAATAGAATGAACCTTTGCATATATGTATGCATTAACAAATTGATTTTTATTTTTTTTTGCATATGTATGGAGAATCCAGTATGTAATTTGCATGCATGCAGCTTAATTATGTAAAATTCCTACATATTCAATGAGAAAAATTAAACAATTAACGTACAAACGCAGTTTTAGTATCTTATATGTATGTAATAATTCCTACATTATTCCTTGAGCAGTTCCATATTATATATGATATGTATATATATATATATATATATATATATATATATATATATATATCTTACACTAGATATTCCAATATCATATATTACGTTTCGTTTTTCACTTCATCAATACAAACTGGCTACTATGTGTAAAACATGCACGTACTATCAGGGCCGGCTAGACCATGTTCTGAACGAGGCGGTCTCCTCAGACCCTGTAAAAAATTAAGGCTCTGGACATATTTATGTCGGGGTTATATATGTATGTGTGTGTGTGTATATTTATTCATTTGTAAGGTGAATTTATTGCAAAATCTGCTAGTCGCTAAATGGGTAGAGGTGCTTCCTAGAAACTTTGACATAAGGGTTCGAATCTTTTGCCGCAACTTTGGTTTTTTGGTCCAGATTTCTAAAAATTAATGCATCATAACATCATTTAGCCTTTTATTTTATTTGTTTCCTTCTAAATTATGGACCCTACTTTATTTTATTTTTTCCCCATTTTTTTCATAAATATATTCTTCTCTTTTTTATGCCTTTGTTCTAAGTAATGGGACCTACTTTCGGGTTCAAATTTATTATTATTAAATCTTATTACAAGTAATAAATCATAACTACTTTTAAACTCTATATTTTAACTTTAACATATATTTTTTTAATATATTGTAAACCTTTATATTCCTCTATTTTTAATTTTTAATTTTATTAGAATTTATGGTATTTATTTTTATTGTAGTAGAACCAACACTCTAATTTAAATATAATTATATATAAAAATAGATTTTCCGAAATATATATATATATATTGACTATATAATATTTTCAATTATATGTATAATAGTTTATTGTGTCAATAAGTATTTCAAAGTATCTAAACTCTTATTTAAATACAACTATGAAGTTACATAAACCGTGCAAATAGAATCATGTTCATAATCATGTACATGTACATTATTAAGAACATGTAAGGTCAGAATACTAAATATAAAATAAGTAAATGGCACGAGGTTGGTAACCCTGTTCGATCAACCGATCTACGTCAGGGGGACTTTACAAGTCTGTGAGAAACAATCCACTACTCCGTTGCAAGGTTATAAAGGCTATTATACGATGACCTCCCGTCACTCGACCCATTCCCTACACTCTACAACCTCTTTCAATGGATTGAATTGTGAGTGTTAGGAAAAACTATCAAGTGAAACCCTAGATATAGTTTTGATGAGATGTCAAAACATGTCAAACATTTCCTGAAAAACTGAAAGAGATCCAAGCTGGAAACCAAAAGTCAACCAAACTGAGGCTCAGAAAAAGGCTCAGCTGAAGGAATGGTCAACCGAACTGGAGCATAGTCAACTCAGCTAGGAGAATATGTCAACCAGTCAGAAAATAACCCAACTGAAGGTTAAGATCAAAAGGAGTCAAACCTGTGACTACCAAACTGACAGCTAAGTCAGCTGAACTGAAGAGCAAAGTCAACCTGACTGGTGAAACAGATGTCAAGACAGTCAAACTAATGACTGGAAGCTCAAACTGATGATTGGAAGTGTTTAACTGATGACTAAAGGTGAAGTCAGCCAAATTGAAGCTCAAGACGAACCAACCGATGCCCAAACTGAAGATGAAACCAGTCAAACTGACACTCAGACAAACCAGTCAGCAGTTTGTGATCAGTTGAACTGAAGAAAATAGCCGAACTGAAGTGATTAGCCAAACTAACCAGTAAGAATCTAAACCAAGATCTCTAACTAAAGAATCAAAGGAGTTAATGCCCAACAGAGATCGATTGACAAAGTAATGGCTACATCAACAACACCAACAACTGTGAAAATCAACATACCATTGATGAACTAACAGACCATCGATCAATGGAACCCAATGGTCACAAAATCACTCATCTTTAAAAGACGAGTGATCAAATTTTCAAATGACTTTCACTTTCCATTATCAAAACTTTTGTAAGCATTCACAACTGAGCTTTCTTTCTTTCTTTCCCCCACAGCTCAAGTTCAAAGCATTGTTTCCAGCTACGAAAGTCACAACTGAGAAGAAGGTCTCCACAATTTAGAACTTGAGACACATACTATTTTTATAATTTTAAAATATTATTTATTTATATTATAACTTTTGTCAAATTAATACTTCTCATTTAAAATAAAACAAAATTAATGGTCTTAACTATTGAACTAATATTATTAAAGTGAAGAAATCAATGATCAAGAGTAACCATTATATACATAAATAGACAAAATAATGAACTATATATATACATATTATATAGTTATGTATAATATAGTTATCTTATTTACAATTTTGCATAGTATATTAGTATAATAAATAAAATTAACAATATGAAATATGAAATGATATTATATTAATATTATCAAAACTAATCGAGTTGAGCCCGAGTCATGCTCGAGCTCAATTTTTCATGTCAAGTCGAGCTCGAGCCCGAGTTTAAAGCTCGAGCTCGAGCTCATGAATACCTAAACGAGCCCAGTTCAAGCCCGGTGGTACTCGGCTCGTATACAACCCTAATTATAATTACTTACATTTCACAATACACCTAAGATCCTATATTATACATATTATGTATTGCAATTCCTATTCCAATATTAAATTGTGAGTTTTTCTTATATTTTTATTCAATTTTAAATTATCATGGTTTAGTTTAATTTTATAATAATTATTATTTGAAACATCCTATCATTATATCCTAATTTGTTTAAAAAGATTGAAAATAATTATAAATTCTAATACTAAATAACATTAATTAATAATCCTAAACAAAAATATTTAAACTAAACTTAATTAGTTATATATAAATATTATTAATCAAATAACCAATACTGACCTGGAATAATTAGTAACTCAAGGAGAGAGAAAAAAATTAAACAAAGATGCGGCTATAAAACTTTTGATAAAATAGAGGTTGAGAAACAAATAATATAAGGTTAATTAGTTTTTAATGAAAAAAGATGATTCGTCTTCCCAAAACAATAGGCAAAAAATTAAACTACAAATTTGAATGAGATTTTCAATAAGTAAATTATATTAAAGAACCTATGATCTCCCGCTTATGTTTTTGCGCGCGCGGGACACATCAAGAGTTCTCTTCTTTTTCCCTGCACAACTACGACTACCCTCACTAGTCGGTAATAACCATCCCATATAGCGCAGAATTCTTTCATAACTCTGATTTTTTTCAACTGGTGAAGATAATCGATTTTTAATTGTTCTCTATCACAAGGAGCAATGTTGAACATACTTGGCAGAATCCATTGATAATCCTGCCCTAGAATTACAAATTAACGAGGTATCAGTCCGATTCTTGACAAGCACATCACTTTCATATATTATATGTTGGTTTTGACTCTTTTGTGTTTTTAATTTTTATTTTTTTGCAGGCTTTCTTCTGTAATATCAGAGCTATTCAAGGTAAATTTTATTTAATTTACGTGTTAATTACCCCCTCCCCAACTAGAAAAAATTAGGATGGGTGTGGGATATGCTCAAACATATTGAGGCATCGTCTGTATTTTAGGATGTTCTATAGTAGTGCTGCTGCATCTTGCTTTATTTCAACACTAAAGTTCTGTATTTCATTATTTTTATTAGAAAGAAATATCTTAATAGCAACCTAACTGCAAATATGATTAAGAGTTCTCCTGCCTATATTCTATACATAATAAATTATACCTCTATTTTCTATTGAATCTTCGTAATTGAGTTGCTTGTTACCTATCATTTCATAGTTATGATGAATAAAGGTCGAAAATGTAAGCAAAGTAATTTTAATTTTGATGATGAGCCTGTTATGCAACCACCTGGAATGAGGGACACATGAAAATCTTCCTCAAATTGTCAATTATGAGCTTCACTTGCCAAATCAGGGAGAATTGCCAAGTCAAGGAGACACAAGTACAAATAAACTATTTTCATATTGCATTTCAAAGAGTTAATTCAAAATTTTCGTAATTTAAACTGTCATTTTTTGTTAATAATTTGAAATCGGGACATTTTCTTTCGTGTACATTGTAGGAATAACTCTCAGAACACATGTGGGTAGAAGAATTTATAGTGGACTTCAAAACGTGCTCCAGTTGTGGAAATAAATTACCCTCACGGACATAGTTGTGTTAACATAAGCACCAACATGACAAATTGAACTCAATAACATTCATTTTACATTTATTCATTAAGTTTTCTAATCCTTTTGTTTTATGTCAACTTAATGCATAGGTTTGACCCAGAAGAATGCATTGAGCAATCATCCTGATAATAGACAGATGGACAACTCAATAAACGAGAATGATCATATGAATGGTAGGTTTGAGAAATAACACAACATTCCAAATGATTGCAAATATAATATCATAATTTGCCTAAAATGATAAAAATTACACTTATCTGATTTCATTATGTTTTGTTTTAGATAGTGGGTGTGATTCTGATAATACGACTAAAGAAACTAGAGGTCCTACATATATGCAAAATATTTGGGGCCGACCTTCTCACCTGCCACATATTCAAGTTGAATATAACCAATTTGGGCAACCTATAGGTGGGGAGAGTAGCACACTCTCTCCTTTCTTAGGTTCAATTTCAAGAAATGGTAAGTATTGCCCCATAGATGTCACAACTTGGTATAAAATGCCAAGTACAAAGAAGACTGAGATACTAGACATTGTAAAGGTAATCACTATTTTCTGATATCCATATGCGATATATTGGTTTGTCAATTTTTTTGGTTATTTTTCGTAACATGTTTATTTCCTTTCAAATTTAATGTTGGCTTTTTTCCAGATGTTTTAACAGTAACTTATATTTTTATTAATTATTATGGGTACTTGTTAGTTTACTAATTAACCATGTGACACATCGATGATTCATTATCTCTCATACTGCTGAGAAGTGGATCCTGTCTTCTGTTGGCCACAAATGGAGAAATTGGAAGCATTTTTTGAAAATAAAATATTGGCTAGAAATACCTATTGAACATTTGATTAATGAGAGAGATGAAAGAGTTTTGCTTGATCAATGGATAAAGCTTCTCACTTATTGGAACAAGGATGAAGTAAAGGTTTGTAGTTGTCCTCGAGATAAATAATTACACTTCACCACTTGATATGATTATCTTTTTGGTCTTTACTTTCAGAAAAAAAGTGAGAGAAATAAAGATGCTAGAGACAAAAAGATTATGAATCAAAGGACTGGGAAGACATCTTTTGCCTAGATTAGAGCTAAAGTAGTTAGTTCTTCTGCATAATAGTTTCTTATTTTATCATTCTTGACTCAATTTTTTTTTTGAATATTATAATTGTTCTTGAGCAGGCAAAGGAAAATGGACGTTCTCCAACTCGTGTTGAGTTATTTAACAAGTGTTTCTTTGATTCGAATGGGAACTCAAGTGTTGCTGCTTCAACTAAATATGTAAGTATAATCATTGATCTTAAATGTTTGATATAAATAACAAAAATAAAATTATAAATAAGTGGCTATGCAAGAACACATCAATCAACTTCCTGAAGGTTGTAATGATCTAATTGGTCCAAGTGATGTATTTTCACAAGTCATGGGACAAGACAAGTCAGGTCGTGTTCGAATGTTGGGTCAAGGAATCTGTCCATCAGACGTATGGGGTGAAGCTCCTCAAAATGCATCTAATCTTCTATTGATGGAGAAAGATTCAAGGATACTAGAATTAGAAGCAATGCTTTCTGCTCAATAGAAAGGTGTTTCACAAAGTAAATTTGTGCAACATACTTCAACATTTATCACTCTCTCAACTCAACCTATAGCAACTTCATCTATACAGGTATTTTTTTCATCTATCTTTTTATGATGCATTTTACAAGTTATTACTGTTCTACTTTCAAATGCATTAAAATCTTGCTAAAGCTAATCATAGAAATGGGTAGGACCTTTATATTTCTTTAATTATGTGGGTTCTTTTGAAGGTTGGAGAATGCGTTTTCCTCCAAAGTCTAACTTTCAAAAAAGATGTTGCTAAAGAACGTATTTATAGTATCAATCCGAGTACAAAGGTTGGAGGCCAAATCTTGGGATCAAATTGGGTGAAGTATATGTGATGGGTGTAATTGAATTGTCTTATGATAAATTACAAAAGCTTAAAGATACATTCGGAGAAATGATTGCTTGGCCTTGTTCTTTGGTAATTTTTTCTTTCATATTATATATCTATTTTAAATTATCCTAATACAACATTAGTGTAATTCTTTTACATTTTAACGTTGTCTACAGGTAACACCATATCCATAATGATTATTGCTCAGGCATTGAATTGAAGAGTTCAAGCTTTCTAATGGAATGAAATGTATTTAGTACCAATTATCATAGATTATTATGTTTTAGCCTTTTAGTTTTTGAATGAATTTCATATCATTCATATCTATTAGTTGCATATTTTTATTTACCTTGGTTTTTTAGAATATTATTTATTTTTCTAAACTTATGACTTCCAATGTCTGATAAGTATTAAGTTGATGAATAATTTATTTATTTTTGTTCTATGAAGTGATTGTTTTTAGTTTTACACTCATAAATGTGGTAATATAAATGAATCAGATATCATATATTGCTTTGAAACTTTTACCCCTGTCAAAATTCATGATATCTAGCAGACGGAACAACTTTATTGTTGCTGCTTGTGACACGCACGCACTTGTCCAAGGCTCCAGCTGTTGTGGTTTTTTTTTGGTGAGATACAAGGTTATTTTTCCTGAAGTAATTCATTTTCATTTTGTACCCTGCCAATGTCCCACTGCACGTTTTTTTTGGTCCATCTATAAGTATTTGAGTAGTATGTACGTTTGACTAAATTTTGGTATCTCTCAACCTAAAAATATATAGTTTAAGTGACTACTTTGATTTAATAATCCTTGAAAAGTATTATGGTTTAATACTATCCATAGGATTTATGATATCAATACATTAATTTGTTCTTTTTTGCTTCTCAATATTGAATTTGCAAACTTTCACATGATCTCTTTCTTACAACAGATCTGGGGAAAAAGTGTTCCTATTTGTTTTGCAGCTGGACAAGAGAGGTTTACAAAATTATCAAGCTTATCTTATAGAGATGCTCATTGAATCATTCTCCGTAAGCCATGCATGAATGTTATTAGTATAGACGATTTAACAAGAGGATTTATGCCTTTGTTGTCCAAAAATCACAGGAAAGAAGTGAAATATATAGAAGAGGAACTATAGAAAAGACTAAGGTGTATTCATAAGTAAGATTATAATACAACTTTCAATGTATTTCAAATTCCACTTTCCAATCGTGGTAACTTCTCAAGGAGATTATAATGCAGCCAGATATTTTATCAGGTATGTAAAATGATCAAATACATATTAAGAGACCATTTTGCAAGTGATTGCTCCAAGGCATGTTGTTGAGAAGATCCTAACAGATCCTGTTAAGATGGAAACAAATAAACTGAATTACAAAAGATATATCCAAATCTTTCCTAATCCTTTTTTCCTATTTTACAAAATACGGCTCTACATATGCCAAAGGTTGTAATCATTTTTAATTAATGAAAACCGTGTCATTTTTCCTTCCAATCTCATTCTATCACACTATGAATTATATGACTATCAAAACAACATGGTATCAGAGCGGTGACCGATTCTGATCGACTCATTGGCTCATCATATACTCACATGGACGATAACAACACTGTCCTAACAAAAACCTCAACCATGATAGACAATCTATCAAACCAAATCATAGCTGACGCGCGGTCGTTTCGCGCTAAAAAATAATTTATAACTTCTGTGCCCACAGCAAGCGTAGCCAGCTAATGAGTACGGGTCGATCCCACAGAGAGCTGTTGTGATTCCACCTTCAGGTAACCAATTATAAAAATGGGGTTTGGTTTTGTTGTCACTACTGTAAATTAAATCTGCAAAAGAAAGTAAAGAAGAAATCAAATAACAACGGTTCTGGCACTTGAACTTGAATTTGGTTTAAATATATACCAACTCGCTCATGGGCACACTGATTTTCATACATGATAAACCACCTAGTTATGAAGACCGAATTCCTCTCTGCGTCTCCTCATTCATCATTTCATTATAGACTTAAAAACGATTCCTCGTCAATTAAATCCCTAATCAGTCACCCATCCCCCCGGTTCCCCAAAGAGATGTAAGTGAATAAACAGCAGTGTGCCCTAGACGAACCTAGATCTGTTGTGTTTACCGATTCCTCGTGTGCCCACAACAACCCATAGATTCTTTTATTACTATATGAATCAACACACAGTCATGATTCGCCAATTCAATTAATAGTGGTGTGCCCTATTTACCTAACGAGTGATCAGCCACATTGGGCATTTCAGACACACACTTAGGTGGAACAAGGCACAAGAATCAACAAAAACCTATCATGCATTACTATGCCTATTTTGGCCTCACGAGTCCAGATTTATATTCAAACCATTTTCATTGTTCAAACACCAGAAATAAGTGTCTAGCCAAGCATGCCAGACATAATTGAAATAACAGAAATAAAAGACATAATTATAAAGATAACTTACTGAATTTAATAAGCAAAAAGACTCAACATAAACATTGAGTTTATGAACATGCTCCTACGTCCAAAGGCTTAAGGCCTATTGGAATTGTTTTTGCTGCAATGCAGCGTACGAGAAAATAAAGTGCAGAGAAATAGAAATTGTGGCAGTGTTTCTGACTATCCAAAACTTGTGTTTCCAGAAATTAAAGTAGCTTAAATAGTTACATTTCCGAATTAGAGATCCCCCAACAAGCTGGGGTCTTCACTGGATTTTCGGAACTGGCGTGCCCTTCCCAATCTGACTGGATAAACATAAGTTGACCAAATCCCTATTTTTTAGGGATTGAGCTTATCTCTTCATTGCAGCGCCTCTAGGAGTCCAGTTTATCACCAATTCTTCTTCGGATAATGCAACTATCTTTTTCGTCTCTCTCCTCCAACTGAATTCTGATTTTTTCGCAATTGCCCTAACCCAGCATGTTGTCGAGTATGCACGAGCAAAGTAGGCACGACATCATATAGTCAGCCTCATCCATCTCTGATATGCCCATTCCGCTACCCGAATATAGGATTAGGGCTGTAAACGAGCCGAGTCGAGTCGAGTATCACTGAGCTCGAGCTCGGTTCGTTTAACTGCTCGTGAGCTCGAGCTCAAGCTCGACTCGAGCTTTATACTCGAGCTCGAGCTCGGCTCGAGAAGAAAAATATGTACTCGAGCTCGGCTCGAGCTCAACTCGAGCTCGACTCGTTTAACTGTTATGCGAGTATAACTCGAGCTCGAGCTCGATACTCGACTCGAGTTTGAGCTCGAACACTCGACTCAAGTTTGATCTCGAACACTCGACTCGAGCTCGATCTCGATTACTCGACTCGAGTTTAGCTTATTAATGATATATTCGAGTCCAACTCGAGCTCGACTCGTTTATGTTATATTCGAGTCCGACTTGAAATTACTCGTTTGTCTGGAACTAAAAAAAATCGACAATAATAACCCCGCATATTAACAAAATTCCTAAAATATTTCAAACAAAGTTCAACATACGTCATATATTTTTTTTGTTAGTATTAGTCATTATTTTGATTATATTAGACAAAGTTATCATTTTGGTTTATTTATATTTCTAACTTGATTGATTGAGGAATATTAATTTGTCAATATTAGTATTGATTTTGTTATTTCTTTTTTTTCCATTATTATTTAAGATATAATTTGAAATCTAGTTAAGATGGATTATATATATATATATAATGTTAGTGTTAATATTATCTCGAATATTGGATAGAATAATACTACTATGCTAAATTGCTAATTACTAATTAGTAATTACTATGTATATATGATATAGGATGTAGGATATATTCAATAATTTTGACTTTTGTTTATAAAAGTGTTATTATTACTCCTTAATCTTAAATTTTGACTTTGAAAATATTAATTGAGAGATGACAATTATTGATTTCAATTAATATTTCAGGTAAAATATATTTTTTGTAAGTATTAGTCATTATTTTTAATATTAGATAAAATTATCATTTGAATTTATTTTATTTTTATTACTTAATCGATTGAGGAATATTAATTTGTCAATATTAGTCTTGATTTTTTTTTCATTATTACTTAAGATATAATAATTTAAAATCTAGTTAAGATAGATTATATATATAGTGTATTAGTGTTAGAGTAAATATTATTTCGAATATAGGATAGAATAATATTACTAATTACTATGTATATATAATATTGACATACGATATATTCAATAATTTTGTCTTTTGTTTGTAAAATGTGTTATTATTGCTAATTAATTTAAAATTTTGACTTTGAAATATTAGTTAAGAAATAACAATTATTGATTTCAACTAATATTTCAGTTAAGTATAATTTTCTGTTAATATTAGTCATTGTTTCCATTATATTAGTTAAAAATAT
This sequence comes from Perilla frutescens, assembly GCA_026008535.1. Classification (NCBI taxonomy): domain Eukaryota; kingdom Viridiplantae; phylum Streptophyta; class Magnoliopsida; order Lamiales; family Lamiaceae; genus Perilla; species Perilla frutescens. Next base: position 41,170,109 of record BRKX01000010.1, on the reverse strand, counting down.
AATTTTATTTTATATTTATTTCTTAATAGATTGAAGAATGAAGAATGAAGAATATTAATTTGTCAATATTAGTCTTGTTTTTTGTTATTTTTTTTTTCATTATTACTTAAGAAGATATAATAATTTAAAATCTAGTTAAGAAAGATTATATATATGTATATATACTTAGAGTATATATTATCTCGATTCTCGGATATATAAACTAGAGTAATATAAATATATAAATTATTGTTTACAATGTATATATGATATATTACTATTGATTTCGATAGTATTGTTAGTTGTTACTAACTTATATTGACTTTGATCAACTAATTGATTTTGTTAATATCAATTAAAAATTATTAATTTCAATTAATATTTCATGTAAAGTATTATTTTTCATAATATTTGGTTAATATTAATATTTATTTTGATAATATAGTATTAAATAAAACTATTATTTTATTTTATATTTATTATTTAATCTACCTTGATCGATGCACACATATCAAATTGTCAATGAATTGAAATATTATTTCATTTCATAGTTTTTATTTAATTAATTGAGAAGTTTTAAATTTAATACCAGTAATGTTATTACCATTAATTCCATTTTATTATTAATTGGAAATTTTAACAAAAATAAATTTTATTTTAAAAAATTAGAAAAAATAAAAAATATATATTTCGAGTTTCAAATCGAGTATAGTTCGAAAGTTGTATCATGAACTAAGTAACTACTCGTGAGAACTACTCACGAGACTGCTCGATTAACTACTCACGAGACTGCTCGATTAACTACTCGCAAGACAACTCGATTAACTACTCGATTAACTACTCGTGAGACAGCTCGGTTAACTACTCGTGAGCTTCACGAGCCGAGTAAGCTCGCGAGCTTCTCGAGCCGAGCACCTCCAAGCTTGAGCTCGGCTCAACAAAAAGCTCGAGCTCGTTTAGCGAGCTCGAGCTCAACTCGTTTACGAGCCGAGTCACATTTGAGCGAGTTTTTTTCGAGTTGATCTCCGAGTATCTCACGAGTAGCTTGGCTCATTTATAGCCCTATATAGGATGAGTGCTGAAAGAAGTCCCCTGTGCCTCTGTCTGAATATCTGGCTTGGATTTTGGTTGAATAACTGGGCATAAAATGCCCCTTTCGCCAGACTCGACCTACGCAATGCCCTTGACCTCATCCTGGTTCTTTTTGACTCAAAACACACGAAAAATGACACTTATAACGAACAAAATGCCTATAAAAACACGAAAAAATGGACTTATCACAGCCCTACTCAAACAAAACACACAAACAGATCTGATGCAGACCCCATCCCTTAACCTCCCACTAAATGATCATAACTATCCAATTTGGTCATGTCTCATGAAGATGGCCATCGGTGGGAGGGGCCGTCTCAGTCACATCACTGGGGCACCACCCCCACCAGCTACCACCAATTCAGAGTATCCAAAGTGGGAGCAAAATGATCTTACTATCTGTTCAAGGATCATCCAATCCATTGACGTCTCCCTCATAGCCAATTTTGTGGAATATCCCACTGCCAAGGATTTATGGGATGGATTGGCCGCGACATACAGTAGCGATGGTGATGGTCTCCAAATCTTCGACTTGGTTACCAAAGCCAGTAGGCTACAGCAAGGCCAATCTACCATAGAACAATACTACAACACGTTACAAGGCATATGGCACAACATCGATCAACGACAGCCAAATCCGATGTCTTGCCCAACAGATATTGAGGCGTTCAATAGGATGAAACAAGAAACATGGATGTTTCAGTTTCTCGCCGGCGTCGACAGCAAATACGATCTCATCAAAAAAGAGCTATTGCGAGAAATCTCTCTACCGTCGGTCCAGACAACATTTGCTGCAATCCGCTGTGAACACGCCCGTATGCAGATCTTAAACCTTTCTGCTGAAAGCAACAATGACGCTCAACAAACAGAGGTCGGCACCGACTTTGTTGCTCAAGGACATGAGTACCAACCAGACTCCACCAATCCCGCCATGATCCATGGTTACCGGTTAGAGACTAAAGGTTCATCATCCTGATCAGACCGCAACAATCTCATGTGCACTAACTGTGGAAAAAAAAGACACATGAAGAAAAGGTGTTTTGAGCTCGTGGGCTTCCCGGAGTGGTGGGAATCACGACGGAATACTAACGACAAAGGGGGAACAAATAGACACCGGAACGGTCGTGCCGCCACCGTAGTAACACCGAAACAGCTACCAACATGAACGACAGCGATAGCAACCTCGAACCTCGAATCGGGCATAGCGGCATGACGCGCGGTTGTTTTGCGGTCAGAATAATTCTCAAGAGAGAGTTATCCTTATGCCCACAGCAAGGCGTAGCAAGCTTTATGTGAGTAAGGGTCGATCCCATGAGGAGCTGTGAATTCTATCTTCAGTGTCACTTTTCCAAAAGGTTTGAGGATTGTTGTGGTCTCCGTACTTGTATTTAAAGACTGTAAAATAAAATAACAAAACAAAACAAAACAAAACAAGAAAGAAAAATATTAGTAGTAAGCGTATCCCGGATTAGAACTTAGATATCGAACTTAACAAACACTTAACCGATCATGGTCACATTGATTACTCATGCAAACCTAATTATCAGGTTAAAGGTACCGGATCTCTCTCAATGTACCCAATCTATCCTTTCTGTTTAGCTAAGAGGTGATCTCTCATCCTCTAAACCCTAACTTTTTACCCAACCCCGATCTCTCATATGATTGTAAGCAACAAATCAGCATTATGATCTAGACAGACCCAGATTTACCTAGACAAAGATCTCTCTTATGCCCTCAGTACCCGTGATGTATCCCATCCCTTTATGACCAGCACATAACTACGATTCATTGACCATTTATAGAGATAGTGAACACAATTCTAATTAACGACTGATCAACCACGATTAACTAGCTTAGTCCACTTTATAATGCAACAAAGAAAATAACTACATGACGAAACCAGATTCACACAGTTTATGCCCATAAGCCTCACGGTTCTTACGTGTTCATTAAGTTCTTATCCTTGTTCAATCCGGAATAAGGAGTCTAGCAGCTCATGCTAGAATTAGAACAATAATAATAAATAAAAGAAATAAAATAAAACATAATATAAATGAAAAACTTACTTATATTAATTAGCAAAAGAATCCAACTCCAACGCTAGATTGAAGAACATAAAATAGAAAAGTAAATAAAAATAAAATAAAAATAAAATTGTATCTTGTGGAATTGTGTGTTCGGTCTCTGCCATGAAAGACATATATATAGGAGTACAAAGATACTAGGTAAACTCCCCGACAGGCCGGAGATCTTCAACCCAACACGCAACCGCCATGCCCAAGAGTTTTCATATCTGGCAGATTCTTCCCTTATTTAGAAGATTATGAGTCGCAGATTCTGTACTTGTCGTGCCCTAGTTGCGCCGACATAGCAACTTTCCTTGTAGAGCCGAGTATCCTTCTAGAAGCATCAACTTACCTTCCGCGGCTCCTCTTTCCTTCGGCGGCTAGGGTGCATTGCTCCTGCTGTAGCTGACATTAGTTTTCCTTATGCCCAGTCTCCTTTCCTTCTCCTCTCAATCACTCTGGGGTTGTTGTGGGCACGATCACAAACTTCTCCTTCAGCTTTTGCTGGAATGGTAGGCGATTTCTGTCAGGCTCGTGAGAGAGCTTTCCGCTGAGAAGTTGTTGCCCATCTTGGTATCATTGGCACCATTGTGCCCTCCAGAAATGATTTGCCTGCCTCCTGCTGCCCCTTGTGCCCATTCTGGCTCTTTCCGACTTAAAAAATAGAAAAAATAAAGGACAAAAGAACGAGAAAAAGACACAAAAATACGAGAGAATTTGAACTTGTCACACCTACCCACTTTATTCATACTTGCCCTCAAGTATGTGGGTACAACGTGCCTAAAAGAAAAACGAACAGAAAACAAAAGGAGGAAAAGACATACTCAAGATAAAGACATGACAAATCAAGCATGTAAAAGCAAATTCCTTGTGGGCAAGTACTAGAGAGACATTCAAGGTCAATGGCCAGCGGCTAAAGCATCTTAGGGAACCAATGGTTTCATCTATAGAGGCTCTCGGGCTCCAGCTCGTTGAGCCTATATACATGTAAACCTAAGGAGTGTCGTGCCCACGATAATAACTGGGGCGCTGACTGGGAGGTAACCCGAGTTTATTTGTTTTTTTATTTATTTCCTTTTAATGTTTTCCATAATTTATTTATTTCCTTTTGAGTGTTTATTTCTGCCATGTTAGTCTAGGAGTTAGATTTCACGACTGTATTTTGTTTTTGGAGTATATTAGGAAATAAATTCAGGTGAATTTTTCGTGGAAGGAAATAATCTAGCTAATATGGATGCTTCCAACATGGAGGGCACCAGCAAAGGCAATTCCGGGAAGTTCAGGATCTCTCTGCCCCCGTCGGCACAGCACAAGATTCCGTACAAGGACACCCTAGAAGCCCAAAAGTTGTCTGACAGGCCTGTCATATCAACCCAAATTGAGTGGCTAGGGTGAATCCAAGTATTAAACCCCAACCCTTCCTCCCTAAATTCACTCGCCTTTTTTCACTCCAAAATTTCAAAAAAATTACAGCTCCTTCTCTCTCTCTACAAACTCCCTCTCTCAACCGCCATAACCATGATCACCATGGCCCCCAAAAACTCACGCTGCCAAGTCCACAAAGAAGAAGGTGGAGTTCACCCCTTCCACTTCACCGAAAAATTCCAGGAAAACCACCACCGACGCTGCTGCACCAACCAAGCCGTCGAGCACTGCCGCCATGAACATTCAACCTCTTGCCACCGTCGAACCACCGCCTTCACCTGTTTCCACCCGTGAGTTCGAGAAGGTTGGCGAGCCTTCTCTGAAAATTATGGAAAAAACCGCCTACGAGATCAACGACCAAGAGGAGGCCAGCATGCAGCAAGATGTGACTCCTGAGCCGACGCTGGAGCACATTTCTGAGCCCTCTGTAACTGAAAAATTGAAGAAGGTGAAAAAGAAGAAGGTTGCAGCAGCGAAAGCTAAGTCACAGACCTTGAAGAGGAAGAAGCAGCCGTCGCCGACACTGTCGGAGGACGAGGAGGCCGAGGAAGAAAAAACTGAAAGCAGTAGAGAGTCGCAGGCCCATAAGAGTCAGGATTACCAGTCTCTGTCTCTGAAGAAAGCTGCTGAGGGCACAACAGATGCGCCCTCTGTGTCTACCAAAGGGAAAGGGAAAGCTGTTGTCAAACCGTCTGCAAAGAAGGGCAAAACTGTGGTTAGCCCAACCTCTGGAAAAGTCATGCCAAAAGGAGAAGATATCTTGCCCACAAGGGATATTGTGCATAGCAAGACCATCCACTTCACCTCGCTTGCTGTCTTGGGCATTGATCGAGAGGTAAGAGAACTCTTCTCTAACATTGGTTGGTCCTTTTTCATTGAATGGGACTGTTTGATTTTTCCTAAGTTGGTCTATGAGTTTTTTCATGATCTGTCTGTAAAGAGTATGGGGAAGGGAGGTACTTCTGCAAAAATTTTCAAGTTTAAAATTTTTGGTAAAAATTTCAATCTTTCTGCTGATGAATTGAACATGCGTCTGGGAATTGTTTCGTTTTTAGATCTGAATGATGATTATTATAAATCTGCTATTGTTGTGGTGCCCACGGATGAGAATGTGGAGGAGAAGTGGGCTGAGTTAGGTGACGGTTCCAAATTCAAGTCTGGAACCAGCAAGGGATACATGCTGAAAAGCAGTGCCCTTCGCTTTTATCACCAAGTGTCTGCCTACAACTTCTTTGGCCGGAAAGATAGCTCCAACTCCATTACCAATCAGGATTTGTTTGTCCTCTAGTGCATGGTGCACAAGAAGAGGATAAATTTTGGAGCTGTGGCCATCGCCCACTTTAAGGACACTATGGCCCATTCTAAGAATCGCATCTCCTGTGCCCAACTGATTACCCATCTTGCTGAAAAACTGCATCTATTTGATCTTTCATCTACTAATCTATATTGCAAGCATGTTGAGTTGTTTGATTTAAACGGCTTGAAACGTATGTTGGATGTTTTTGACGATGAGGAGGGGAAACCCGTGTTTGGCATACCGAAGCTAGAAACTTCGAGTAGCCTTAGTTTTTCTTTGAATGCAGGTCCCAGCAAGAGGCCCCCGAGGGCACAGCAGCAAGAGCCAGCAGCCACCACCATCATAGCCAGACTAGACCGATTGGAGACCGCCTTGTTCGCCTACTTCAAGCACGTTGGATTTAATTATCCGACCCCCTCTGATGCCTGAACTGGTACTCTTTCTCCTAGATTAGGTTTTTGTTTTTATTTTGTTTTGTGTCTGTTTAGGTGTCCCCATTTCCCATACTTTGCTTAAGACAAAGTGTGTGGGTGTGGGCATTTAGGAGTTTTTTGTTTTTATGTCTTTGTTGTTTTGTTGTTTTTGTGCCTTTTATTTTATAATTAGAAGACCCCCGTACTGACCCACTTTGCTTAAGGCAAAGTGTGTGGGTAGGGGGGCCCTCTAATGTTTCATTGAGTTTGCGATTAGTAGGATAACCTTCTCGCACCCACTTTACCGAAGGCAAAGTGTATAGGTGGGGGTTACTCTGCCTTCTTTATTTTTTTTTATTGTCAAGCATGTGTAAAAATTTGAACTTAAAAAGCATGGAGTCTAGGGTCTTGTGACCATAAGGCAGCATATTTTACTGTATCATCATTTCAGCATGCCCATGCTAGTGCTTATATGATGAATGAACTAAGTACCTTGTGAGAAATTGAGCCTGAATTCACAATGCATGTGCTACTTCTTTCTTGTGTGATTTCTACATTTTTGAATTTAGGTGAACTAGAACTTGCTTTTGCTCCACTCGGAAGTCATAAGGAATTTTGGGTATGCTACTGAAATGCTTAGGCAAATTTTCTTTCTGAGCCCACAAAGCCAAATAAAACCACCTTGAATATTATCCCTTGCAGCCTTTTTTGAGCCAAAAGTGAATAAAGCCCTGGCCATATTCTTTCTTGAAAACCACAAAAAAAAGACCATAGACATGAGGGGAGGATAAATCTGGTGTGTTACAAGGCATAAAATGCCAAGAGAAAGAAAGAAAAGGAGAAGAAAAGAAAAAAAAGGGTCAAAATGAAAAGAGAAAAAAAAAGAGAAACTCCAAGAAAAGAAAAGTACAAAAAGCCCACAAAATAAAGAATCTGGGCATGTGCTTAAATCAAATGGGCACAGTGGCAAAGGCCAGTAAGAGTCAAAATGAGTCTCCCAAAGGGAAAATTCGACTAAAAACTGAGCCAGATCCAAATATTTCCTACCTTGAACCCGTAGCCCCATTACAACCTTAAAGACCTTAGCATAAATATGCCCATTATACCAACAGTGGTGGAGGAACAAGAGCAATTGCAAGCCTATAGTGACCCTCAGTTCAATTATGTCTTTCCTTGAGCGTAAACACTTAGCCAAAAACACTTGAGTGAGGAAAGCATGAGCAAACCAATAACTTAGTCATTTTGATTTGTAGTGGGCATTATGTATGTTTTTACTATTTATATGCTGTTGAGTGTGATCAGGTACCTAGGTCTCTGTTTGAATCAAATAATTCCACTGTTCCATTCGGGCACAAGGTCTGGATCTCATAAGGTCCTGACCATTTGGACTTGAGTCATCCTCCTAATAGTTTCAGTCTGGAATTATACAGTAGAACCTTTTTCCCACGCTCAAACGGCTTGTGGCGAATGAGTTGGTCATGGGTTCTTTTCATTCTTTCCTCATAGAGAACAACATTGTCATAAGCTTCCAACCTTATCTCCTCCAACTCTTGATCTTTGAATGGCAACAGGAAGTGATCCTTCCTTGTGACGGTGTTGAGCTTCCGGTAGTCTATACAGACTCTCCATCCAATTTGTAGCCTTGTGGGCACAAGCTCATTTTTCTCCATTTTCATCACCTGGATCCCTGACTTCTTGGGCACGACATGAATCGGGCTCACCCACTTGCTGTCTGAAATGGGGTAGATGATCCCCATATCTAACAACTTGAGTATCTCCTTCAGCACTACTTCCTTCATTGCAGGGTTCAGTTTGCGTTCGGCATCCCGCACAGGTTTGGCATCGTCCTCCAGGAGAATTCTGTGCATGTATACTGCAGGGCTTATGCCCTTGATATCGGCCAAAGTCCATCCCATTGCTTCTTTGTATATACGTAGCAACCTCAATAGCCGATTTTCTTCAACAAGGTTCAGTCCTTTGCTTATAATAACCGAAAATGTCTCATTCTGCGCAAGATAGGCATACTTTAAGTGGTCAGGAAGATTCTTCAATTCTATCTTTGGTGCCCTCTGCACCGATGGAAGCATCTTGTCTGTCTGCGTCATTGTGGGCAAATTGAAATCCACCACTCCATGCGGTAATTTTTCCAGAGAGTACAGCATAATGATGGCATTTCTGGTATCCTCATCTTCATTGAGGGCATCGTAGTCAGTTAACCCAGCTTGTAATGCCCATTCCAGAGGTTCTTGGTTGTTCATGTGACCCAAAATGGCTTGAGATTGGGCATAGTAATGGTTCACAAAGTTGACTAACTCCGTATCTTGTGGGTACTTCATGGCTTCATAAATGTTGAACACAACTACCTAACCATCGAATTCACATGTCAGTGTGCCCTCATCGACATTGATCTTGGTGTGAGCAGTTTTCATGAAAGGCCTCCCTAACAGTAGAACGGATATAGACGGTGTCGTGTTGCCCATGTCCAAGACATAGAAATCTGTTGGGAAAATTAATTCTCCCACTTTTACCAAGACATCTTCTATTAGACCTTCGGGGTTGACATTTGATCTATCTGCTAACTGGATGATCACCCTTGTCTCCTTGAGTGGTCCCAGATTCAATTCTTCATAAATCATCATGGGCATGACATTTATGGATGCACCGAGATCAAGCATCGCATCTTCAATCTTTTTGCTCCCAATTATGCATGGTATGACAAACATGCCAGGGTCTTCACATTTCTTTGGCATCTTTTGTAGCACTGTAGAGACATTTTCCCCCATGAAAAGTCTCGCATCATCTTCAAATCGTACATTCTTGGTACACAGCTCTTTTAGGAAACGGGCATAACGCGAAACCTGCCTTATTGCATCCGTAGTGGAATATTGATTTCCACCTTTCGAAAGACTTTGAAAAGTTCCTTCATCTCCTCGTCTTTCCTGTCGTGGAAAGGGAGGCTTCTTCATTGTTTTTTTTCTTGTGGGCTCAGCAACCTCTTCCTGTGCCTGCTCTTCTTCTTTCGTTATGCCTTCAGTGTCTCCTTTTAGTTCAGCTTTCATCCCCTCTCCTTCATTCTTTGTGGTCACAACATTCACCTTTTCTCGGGGATTTACCACCTGAGATGGTAATTGTCCGTTTCTTTCCTTCAGTTGGGCAAGATCTTGAGCCAGTTGGGAAATTTACTTGCTCACATGTTGCAGACCAACCCTTGTCTCTTGTTTGAACTATTCATTCTCCTGCTGTGACTTCACATTTTCTTTGGCCATGGCATGGATTAGTTCAGCCAGGCTGGGTTCTTCGCGTGCCTTCGGCGGTGGTGGTGGCAATTCTGGTTGGTGGGCATCATTCCTCTTCCATCTGAAATTCTCATGATCCCTCCATCCAGGGTTGTATGTTTGAGAGTGGGGATCATATCGCCTGTTATTGTTGTTGTGCCCACCAAGAGAGTTGACTTCAGCGACGTCCTCCTCTTGTAGTGTTGGGCATTCATCAGTGAAATGGGCCACGTTCTTGCATACTCCACACACTCTTTTCTTTGGTGCCCCAGTATGGTTCATCACTTTCTCCATCTGGTCCAAAATTCTTTCCAGTTTGAACTCAAGGTGCGTTGATTTCCCAGCGTCCGGAACTGTCCTTGTGCCCTCGGCACTTTCATCTCTATTTTCATCAGCCATTTCTGCTAAAATTCGGAAGGCTTCGGTTGGTAGCTTGTTTAGGATAGATCCTCCATATGAAGCATTGACTATGATCTTGTCCTGTGGTCTCAACCCAGACACAAAGTATTGGATTAGATTGTGATCTGTAATCTGGTGTTGTGGGCATTTTGTCAACATGCTCTGGAATCGACACCAGTAGTCATAAAAACTCTCATTTATGCCCATCTTCAGACTTCCAATTCTTCGCCTCATCTCCTGGACTCGGGATGCAGGAAAATATTTCTCCAGGAATTTTTACTGCAGTTGTGCCCATGTGGTTATGCTGCCAGTTGGCAGGGTGTATAACCAATCTCGTGCTCCATCATGAAGAGTGAACGAGAATGAGACAAGACGTACATATTGTTCCTTTCCCCCCATCTGTAGGTTGAGTTTGACACACCATCTCAAAATCTTGAATATGCCTCTGAGGGTCTTCTCTAGTCATCCCATGGTATTTGGGCAAGATTTGGATGAAACTTGCCTTCAACTCCTAGCTTCCAGTAATCGTAGGGAGTGTTATGCCCATGGGACATAAATTCATGTTAGTCGGAAAGACTAACTGCCTCAACGTTCTTTCTTCTTCTTCAGCCATTGGGGCTAACCTCAGTTGTTCGTTCCTTTCCAGTTGTGCTCTTTCTTGCTCCAATTCTCTTTCACGAGCAAGTCTCCCTGCTTGTTGTGCCCTCCGTGCTTCTGCTCTTCTCCTCTTCAGAGTCTTCTCAGGTTCTAGATCATACGAGCAATCTCCTTTAGAGATATTGGGCATCCACCGGCCAGGCTAACAAGTTGGAAAATAGAATTTCAAGAACCAGCTCCCAGGAAATGGTGCCAATTCTGACGCGCGGTCGTTTCACGGTCAGAATAATTCTCAAGAGAGAGTTATGCTTATGCCCATAGCAAGGCGTAGCAAGCTTTATGTGAGTAAGGGTTGATCCCACGGGGAGCTGTGAATTCTATCTTCAGTGTCACTTTTCCAAAAGATTTGAGGATTGTTGTGGTCTCCGTACTTGTATTTAAAGACTGTAAAATAAAATAACAAAACAAAACAAAACAAGAACGGAAAATATTAGTAGTAAACGTATTCCGGATTAGAACTTAGACATCGAACTTAACAAACACTTAACCGATCATGGTCACACTGATTACTCATGCAAACCTAATTATCTGGTTAAAGATACCAGATCTCTCTCAACATACCCAATCTATCCTTTCTGTTTAGCTTAGAGGTGATATCTCATCCTCTAAACCCTAACTTGTTACCCAATCCCGATCTCTCATATGATTGTAAGCAACAAAGCAGCATTATGATCTAGACAGACCTAGATTTACCTAGACAAAGATCTCTCTTATGCCCTCAGTACCCGTGATGTATCCCATCCCTTTATGACCAACACACAACTACAATTCATTGACCATTTATAGAGGTAGTGAACACAATTCTAATTAACGACTGATCAGCCACAATTAACTAGCTTAGCCCACTGTATAATGCAACAAAGAAAACGACTACACGACGGAACCAGATTCACACAGTTTATGCCCATAAGCCTCACGGTTCTTACGTGTTCATTAAGTTCTTATCCTTGTTCAATCCGGAATAAGGAGTCTAGCAGCTCATGCTAGAATTAGAACAATAATAATAAATAAAAGAAATAAAATAAAACATAATATAAATGAAAAACTTACTCATATTAATTAGCAAAAGAATCCAACTCCAACGCTGGATTGAATAACATAAAACAGTAAATCCTAAGTGTCTGCAGGCATAAGGCCCGAGACCTATTGCAGAAAAGTAAATAAAACTAAAATAAAAATAAAATTGTATCTTGTGGAATCGTGTGTTCGGCCTCTGCCATGAAAGACATTTATTTATATATATATATATATATATAAGAGTACAAAGACACTAGGTAAACTCCCCGACAGGCCGGGGATCTTCAGCCCAACACACAGCCGCCATGCCCAAGACTTTTCATATCTGGCATATTCTTCCCTTATTTAGAAGATTCTGAGTCGCAGATTCTGTACTTGTCGTGCCCTAGTTGCGCCGACATAGCAACTTTCCTTGTAGAGCCGAGTATCTTTCTGGAAGTGTCAACTTGCCTTCCGCAGCTCCTCTTTCCTTCGGCGGCTAGGGTGCATTGCTCCTGCTGTAGCTGGCATTAGTTTCCCTTATGCCCAGTCTCCTTTCCTTCTCCTCTCAATCACTCTGGGGTTGTTTTGGGCACGATCACAAACTTCTCCTTCAGCTTTTGCTGGAATGGTGGGCGATTTCCACCAGACTCGAGAGAGAGAGCTTTCCGTTGAGAAGTTGTTGCCCATTTTGGTATCATTGGCACCATTGTGCCCTCCAGAAATGATTCTCTTGCCTCCTGCTGCCCCTTGTGCCCATTCTGGCTCTTTCCGACTCAAAAAATAGAAAAAATAAAGGACAAAAGAACGAGAAAAAGACACAAAAACATGAGAGAATTTGGACTTGTCACAGCGTTTAGTATAGGACTTTCGATTCATATCGAAGAGATCAGCGTGAATGAAATTGGTAACAGACATAAATTTATAAACTGGATGTGTGATTGTGGGGCAACAGACACTGTGACATATGACCTTATAGATTTTATTAGTACTACCCCACCTGCTAAAAAATGCATTCAGACCGCAAATGAGGAAATAGAACCGGTTAAGGGAGCTGGTTCCGTGGCATTATCTCTTACTTTGAAATTGTCCAACTGTTTATATGTTCCAACATTGTCCTGTAAATTGCTGTCTATCAGTTATGTGACTCAGGAACTCAATTACATAGTTCTAATGCATCCTAATTTTTGCCTCTTACAGGATATTCGGACAAATGAGATCATTGGGCGTGGTACTGAGCGAGATGACCTCTACTTTGTTGATGAAGTGATATAGACTAGCTCGGCAATGCTCGCTTATAGGACTACTAAACGGTAAGCATGGATATGGCACCATCGACCGGGACATCCATCTCATGGTTACCTTCGTCTTTTGTTTCCTCAATTTTCCCATGACCTGTTACAGTGTGATACTTGTTTTCTTTCTAAAATCCACAGACACTCGTATCTATCTAGTCGGAATAAAGTTGATACATTATTTTCATTAGTTCATTTTGATGTATGGGGCCCAACTCTATATACTTGCTCAAATAACTTTCGATATTATGTGTTATTTATTGATGATTGCACCAGAATGACTTGGGTTTACTTTTTACAACATAAATCTGAGGTCCCACAAAAGTTCATCCATTTCTATAATATGATTCACACCCAATTCAACCACCAAATTCAGGTTATTCGATCAGATAATGGGGGTGAATATATCAATACTACTATTCAATAGTTATTCCAGGAAAAAGGCCTCATACACCAAACATCTTGTTCACATACCCCACAATAAAATGGAGTTGCTGAATGAAAAAATCGAACAATTCTGGAAATTACTCGGGCTTTAATGCTTGAATCCAAAACTCCCTACACTCTTTGGCCTGAAGCCGTCGTTACAGCTATTTACCTCACTAATCAACTCCCTACCAGAATTCTCCACCACCAGACTCCCCTAAAACACTTTGCTCAACATACCCAAACACCACCTGCTCCGACCTTACCTCCTTGTATTTTTGGTTGCTCAGTTTTTGTCCACATCCTTAAAGCCAATCGCACTAAATTTGACCCGTGTGCCCTCAAATGTGTCTTTGTCAGGTATGGTGTCACCACCAAGGGATACCGCTGTTATCACCCACCTACACATCGAGTCTTTACTACCATGGACTGTGACTTCCTAGAAACTGAGTATTTTTACCATACCCAACCCAGTGGTCAGGGGGAGAATGATACTAATACCGATCCCCTGAGTTGGTTATGTGGCCCTGACTTATCAGATACAACTCCCATGAGCTTGTCTGCTGTCCAGACTGCGACTACCTCTGACACAAATGGGACTGTTGTTATACCCAGTACCGCTTCAATGGATTCTTTAGTCGATAATCCCGAGGTAAATATTCTCTCTGATGCTCTGTCATCTCCTAAGCTTTGCAATAATAATACTTGTGTTGAGATAGGCCCAAGCGATACAATATCTGAAGAAGAGTCAAGCTTGACGAGATATGTTCTTCCACCCAGAAGAACTCGGGGGATTCCCCAAAAAGATATTCTCCTGAGCATAAACTAAGATCATTGAGATATCCGGTAGCTAACTATGTTAGGGGAAGCATGCCAGATAAAGCAAGGGCCTTCACTGCTGCAGTATACTCTGAGATTATCCCAAGATCGGTACAAGAGGCTCAACAGAAACCAGAATGGAATCAAGCTATGAAAGTTGAAATGGAGGCACTGGAGAAAAATAAGACCCGGATAAAATGTCAATTACCACCAGGAAAGAAAACACTAGGATGCAGATGGATCTTTACGATCAAGCGGAAAGCAGATGGGTCTATTGAGAGATATAAGGCTCGACTAGTGGCAAAATATTACACACAGACATACGGGATAGATTACTCGGAAACTTTCTCCCTAGTAGTTAAAATTGACACCATCCGAGCACTGTTCTCTATAGCAGCAAACTTGGACTGGCCACTCCTTCAGTTCGATGTAAAAAATACTTTCCTACACGGAGAATTAAAAGAAGAAGAAGAAGTTTATATGGAGCCACCGCTCGGGTTCATGAAGTTGTTCCAATCTTCGGAAGTGTGTCGACTGAAAAAAAACACTGTACGGCTTAAAACAGTCTCCCCGGGTTTGGTTTGGAAGATTCACGATGGCAATGAAAAAATTCAGATACAAACAAAGTCACTCTGACCACACGTTATTTATCAAGAAAATGGGCGATCTGATCACGTGCTTGATTATCTATGTGGATGACATGATAATCACGGGGAGTGATGCAGCAGAAATAACAGAGCTCCGGGAGAATCTCTTCAAAGAATTTGAGATGAAAGATCTAGGGCACCTAAAATACTTCCTTGGAATAGAAGTGCTATGATCAAGAACTGGAATCTTCATTTCTCAAAAGAAATATGTTCTTCATCTTCTTGCAGAAACAAGACTTCTTGATTATAAACTATTAGATACCCCAATTGTGGTGAATCATGGACTACATATCGAGCCAGATGGAGAGGATGTTGATCATGGAAGATATCAACACTTGGTTGGTAAACTCATATACCTATACCAGATCGGATATCGCTTATGTTGTGAGTATTGTTAGCCAATTCATGCACAAACCACAACAGAAACACATTGATGCAACACTTAGAATTGTACGTACTTAAAACAGTCACCTAGGAAAGGTATTGTGTTTCAATTTTCAAAAGAATCAACACCTGGAACTACAAGGATATACAGATGCTGACTGGGCAGGAAACCCAATTGATAGAATGTCAACCTCTGAGTACTTTACTTTAGTTTAAGGAAACTTGGTCACGTGGAGGAGCAAGAAATAGAAAGTTATAGCACTCTTGAGTGCTGAAGCAAAATTCAGAGGAATTGCCAAAGGCATTGCAGAACTAGTCTGGGTCAAGAAATTATTAACCAAAATTGGCTTTCCATCTCAAAGTACGTGCAAACTAATGTGCGACAATAAAGCAGCCATCAGTATATCAGAGAATCCAGTACAGCATGATCAAACAAAACATATTGAGATTGACTGACACTTTATAAAAGAGAAACTCGAAGCTGGAATCATTAGTTTCCCATACGTTTGGTCAGAAGATCAGTTGACGGATAGTCTCACTAAAGCAGTTCCTGGACCAACCCTACACAAAGTCCTATGCAAGTTAGGTGTTAGAGATCCAACGACCCAACTTGAGGGTGAGTGTTGAGAAGATCCTAACAGATCCTGTTAAGATGGAAACAAATAAACTGAATTACAAAAGATGTATCCAAATCTTTTCTAATCCTTTTTTCCTAGTTTACAGAATACGGCTCTATATATGCCAAAGGTTGTAATCATTTTTAATTAATGAAAATAGTGTCATTTTTCCCTCCAATCTCATTCTATCACACTATGAATTATATGACTATCAAAACAACACATGTAATTACTCATTCTGAAAGATTCTGATCACATGGGGCTTGTTTAGGTTCTAGGTTGAGGGATCATTTTGTGTTGTTTGTTGATCAACTTCTTACTAAGTCTACCTCTTAAACTGCTATAAAAAAAACTTACATGCTACTTGATATACGAATGTTATCTAACTTCACAAATGGTGTGTATTTTTGTAGTATCCTCATTGTTATGTGTAGAGATGGTGCAATAAAAAAGATGATACTTTCTGCAATACACGTCTCTAGGTTTTTTTTTTAAGTCTGAAAGTTAAGTAGATGCATAGAAAGTCACTGTAAAATTGAAACTGATCTAGAAATTTTCAAGAAAAATGTTGTTAATTTTAGTTATACTTTGCCTCTATTGTGGCCAACAAGTTATACATTTATTTTATTAAAAAAATTGAAGAAACATGCTCACTGTCTACTCCTTTTATCATTACATGGTTAACATGAGTTGTAACTTTTCGTGCCAGGATATACATCACTTCTACCTCTTTTTCATTATGATGGGATCCCAACTAACTTCAGGTCTCTTTTCATTCATAAGGTTTAGGTTGATAGAAATTAACAAAGGTAATTCTTTTACTTTTATTATCCTCACTTGACTTTGTTTACATGACGTGGCCTGCTGACACTCTTCCTCATAATGTTATTGGATGCAATACTTGCTCACGGTTGTTTCATATTAACATCCAACTGGGGTAAACTTCTTATCTATAGGTCAATATTTTGCATTTCATTCCTCTGAGGTTGTATATAATATTTTAGATGGTCATATTCTAGTATTTATGAAACTATTATTTAAGTTATGCAATGTTTATATATAGTGTAAATGATGTTTGAATCTGTTGATGATATTTTTGCTAGGAGTGAATTGTATAGCATTTCTTGAGATTTGATTGCAAGAGAAAGCAATGACCTCCTTGATCATTTCTCACTATCTATGTCACTTAAGTTGGAAGTTGAGATGGCGAAGGACACTGAGTATAAGTTTACTGTCTCTTAATCACCAATCATTGTTGAGTAATTAGTTGCAGATGCATTAACTATGATGCATGCCTGTTGGATATAAGTGTACATGATTATAATACTTCACATGATGTACAAAATACTTTGAATGATTTCCTTTTTATAAATGGTATATTTTGTCTACAATATTCTTTGCATTAGATGAATGATTGGTTTCAGTTTGATTTTTTTAATGTTTATGCTATTGGAATTTAAATTGTTTAAATTAGCTTAAAAAATTATGCCAACATTACCATTAAGAAATATTAAATGTAATTTCATAAATACCTAAAAAAAGGTGACTGCACTTTTCATATGTGTAGCCAATTTAAAAAAAAAAAACTGCCGTCAAAATTATTAAATATCATTATATTAAATATTATTCAAATGAAATTAATTAAGTGAATTAGGACTCTAGAAGTGTAACTAGAAATTATGTAAGTTGGCATCTAGATGTCACTGTAACTTCTCCAAGGAGGCATTTCATAGTGTCTTTACAATAATTATGTGCATACACTTTAAAATGTATCAATAAGGCAACTTTTACTACATTTTTCTATCATTACATTAGAATACATGGCACTTTTCCAAAGTGTAGTCACAACATAAGTGTAATAATATCAAATCACATAAGGTATTTTCGGGTGTCATTAAAGACCAATTTTCTAGTAGTGAAATATATACTTTTCCCTTAAAAACAAAAATACAAAATAGTGCTAACGATAATAAAAAAAAATAAAATCAGTTCGGACAAACTATTATTAGGGGTAGAATAGTCCATCAATTATTATTTTTATTATATTTTCTTTAAATAGGGGGCTACAGTGGGGGTAAAATAAGGCACATGAGACCCTTTAATTCAAAATTATGTGTCTCAATCGTATCTCAAACATCAAAATTATTAATTATTCTTCCATTTTTCTTCAATTTTAATTTCTTTTGATTTAATAAAATTTTACATCATTTTTTAGTATTTAATTAGGGTTCATAATTATTTTTTATTTTTTTTATTTTTATCTAGTTAATACTAGTGCATGATTCCCTTCCGTCGCACAACGAGCATAAGTTACAACTATCTCTTAAAAGAAATAAATTTGTAAATATTACACACAAATACATACTCCTTCCGTTTCGTTTTGATCGTTGTTTTAACTTTTTTATTTTGTGCCAAAATATTTGTTGTTTTATATATTTTTACATCCTCTCTCCCAATTTTAACTCCATCCAAACACTATTTTAGGAAAATATAAGTGAAAACTATTTTATGTCATATATGAGGGATGGGTATATATTAGTCCATAAAATTAATTGTTAATTCTAGATAAAAAAAAAAAAACCTAAAACAACAATCAAAACAAAACGGGGGCGTATTTTATGTATGGTGCTTTCCTTTAAAATTTTGAAGAAATCTGCACCAATATTTTGAAACTTTGTGGT
The DNA here is from genome assembly GCA_026008535.1 of Perilla frutescens. Lineage (NCBI taxonomy): Eukaryota > Viridiplantae > Streptophyta > Magnoliopsida > Lamiales > Lamiaceae > Perilla > Perilla frutescens. Next base: position 41,151,641 of record BRKX01000010.1, on the reverse strand, counting down.
TACCTCCTACTCGTACATTTAGAGTTTTCAATCTTTGTTTGATGGTATTGATTATGCTTTTAATTAAAAAGATGAACAAAGATTATGGTCAATGTGAGAGGAAGAATGTAATGAAAGCTCCTAGATTTGTTATACATTACTACATTTGTGACAAAATGTTTGTCCAGCTTCCTACATATTCATCATGATGATGTTTTTGGGCAACATATGACAGGGAACCTGGTGGTAGTGTTGCTTTATCTTGTTATCCTAATCACTTTTAATTATATAGGTGGAACAAATCCATGCTAATACACATTAATTTGTATGTTTTAAGATGCTTTGTGTGAGCTTTAGTTTTTATCCAATATTCTGCTTTGAATTTTAATGTTTGAAGATTTTTCATCTCAAGCGTCAGGTTTCCTGCAAGTCCTGCTATTTAATTAGGTCCCAAATCTCCTATCATCCCATCATTTGACACATTAAAAACAATCAGTATATATAGTTTGCTGAAATGCGAGATGAAAATAATTAATATCATATTTTTTATTGGTAATGGAACAGCCGAACATGAAGATTATTTAAGCTTTTTAAAATAATAATAGAAATAAACTTTCAGAGTATGATGTGAGGTGAAGTGTGTATGATCTATGTTTCAGGTCAAGGAGCAACCTTAACTTAGGGAATACTATTTTGGTGCACTGTAACTTCAAAGCTCAACTTTTCTAGAAATTAGATATATTCTAATTACGTGATAGGAGATTAATTATGTTGGATTATATTGAATCAATAAATGTGTGAATCAATCATTTAATGGTTCATATTGGTGGATGCTCAATTGTTAGTAAGCTACATATATAATTAAATTCTATTCCTCACTAATCACCACATGAATAGATGGAAAAGTAAAAAAGTCAAATGCATTAGGAATAAAAAAATTAACAATTGAAGCATATACATACAGTTTGCAAATAGGTACGTACAGACTTGAACGTACGTTTGAAATAATAAAACGTACTTACTTGTATATTTGAAATAATAAAGAAAATAAAGTTAGTTTCAATTAATGGCAAGAACAGAATTAACATTAATGTCTTAGCAGCATATTCATCCACATTCTCTCACATATAATAAATAAACAGCAACAATTTTAATCTGTATGTCAGCGATGTCATGTTTTGGTTTTTCTTTCCTCATTTGTCTCATTTTGGGGATTATATTGCTTAATTCAGGGCTATCAAACATTTTTGGATTAAGTTTCATGCTAGGTGTAATCCTACAAGTTATCTAGTAATTATCAATACCTTAATTAGTAAATCTAGAAAAGTAAACACCCCTAAGGTGAGTAAATATAATAACATATGGTTAGAGAACCTCATTTACATTTCTTCCTTTGCATTTGCATGCAAAAGATAAATAAATAAATAAATTTACAAATCATTTTTAAAAAAAATCAACCATGATAACCATTTCTTTAAAAATTAAATACTTAAAAATAAATGAAAATTCTAATTGGATATAATCAACACAAATTAATAAGTGTAAAATTAAATTAAAGTACACTAAATTAAAATTGACGAAAAAAATGAAAGAAAATTTCATAAAATCAATCGTGGCACACGGATTGGAACACCAAATATGGAATAAATAATCACATATGTGTGCGGAGTGATACAAACACTAAAGATCAAATGGAGCTCACAAAAACAACTGAAGCAAGTTAGCATAAATATATCTAGATTGAAGATAAAATGAATATATAAATTACATGAAGAAAAAATTATCTTCCAAGGCATGGTTCTAATTTAGATTATAAATTTGTGCTAGGCTGCTAGTAGAAATCGAGATGGCCTTAAACCTTGTGAAATTATAAAGAAAATAAAGTTGGTTTAAATCAATGGCAAGAACATAAACTGAATATTTATCTTAACAGTATTCATCCACATTCTTGTATAAGTCTAGAAACAAATATCTGGAACAAATAAATAATATTTGGAAATTCATGAACATATAATATACATGATAGCATCCAGCAAACATGCTAACCTAGAATGTAAAAATATCACTACCCATCTATATATTAAACTCAGATACCATAAATAATATACAATATATATATATATATATTTTTATCACCTTCAATTGATCACTTTTTTTATGCCTTATGCCTTTTTTCTCCGGGCTATGGATGAAAAATTGTCAAGCAGTGACTTCCTCCTCAATGGTACATCATTTTTTAGATCAACTGAATGATTGGTCTTTGCCTTAATTTGATTTAATATTCTGTAAACGATGGTGAGTTTAATTGGGAGGATTATTTATATAGTTTTATGAACCCACGAAACAGTGCCTGTTGGTTAGAAATTAAAAGGTGCCCTATATTTTTTTTGAAGGAATCAATGCCCTATTTAATAGATGCATATGTTGGGTGTTTTAAATATTTTTTTTTAGAAATACAATTAATTCTTTTAAAAAATATTAAAATCTTGGAAAAGGAATCAACGTGTGTTACTTTCCATTTTCAGTACGTACATTCACCACTCATCCAATCTATATAATATCTAAATCCCAGGATTTAACAAGGTCCCATGATTCAAGTATAAACTAAAAAATTACAATCGTTGAAAGGGTATTCTATCCATAATCCCTATTTTTTTCTTTGTAGCCCCAAATAAATTATAATATAAAAAATATTTTTAAGGCATTTTTATCCTTAATTACAACACCCACCTTCTACAAATCCTAAAAAAAAATATAAAGCTTCATCATCTAGCCCCAGCCCCCAGCTACTCTCATTTAAAAAAAAATTGTAAACAATTTCTTCAATTATTTACGATTGTTGACAAACACAAGAAATCAACAAGCATGAAGTAGTAAATAATTTTTAGAGCCGTCAAAATAGACTAAGCCCGCCGGGTCGGTCCGTACCCACCAAAAAAAATAAGCGGGTTGGATTGCTATTTTGGAGGCCCGCCAAGGCGGGCTTTGGCAGGACGGGCCTAGGCGGGGCGGGTTAAGCCCGTGGGCCTGTGCTTTTTATTTCTTTTCATATTTTTAAATCTATTTATTTTGAAAAATAAATGAAAGAATAATGAAATCACAAATTAATTTAATGATAATTAACTTTGATTAAAATTAAAAATATCAAATAATGGTGATCATTTGTGTTTGTGAAACGATATATGTTTTAATATAATTTGATGATAAAAAAAATAAATATATATATATATATATACGAACGCTACAAAATTTGAAAATATTGAAATTGGTACAATGTTAATAATAGTTTAAACTTTAGAATGTTCACATTCATATCTATATGTCATTATATAAAAATAAAAATTAATGATTCGAAAATAAATATAATTTTTTTTAATAGGCCCGCGGGCCGACCCGCCAACCCACAACCCGCTGTAGGGGCGGGTTGGGTTGGAGATTTTTAGGCCTGAGCCCGCCTAGACCCGCCAAATGGTGGGCTTTTGACGCCCGCGGGTTGACCCGCTCCGTTAACCCGTTTTGACAGCTCTAATAATTTCTTCAATATAATTATTTACAATTCTAGTAAATAATTTACTAGAACATGAATTTGTGTGTAAATTTTCCAACAAGATTATAAGAATAAACAAGCAAATAAGAAAGTATTTAATTTTAGTATTGAAAAAAATAAGTTCATGTCGAAAGAATCGGGGAGAGGTTTCAAGATAGTACAAAACACCTGTCTGGTGTAGATTTGATAGCAGATGTTGGGTTGCCATTGATTTGAGAGTGGAGATAAATTTCTTCGCAACATCTGAGACTTGAATGATTTAAGAAAATCGTAATTGTTGGCCATTTAAGACTTTGGACGTTTTGAGAAACGGCTTACGGGATAATTTATCGGGAATGTCTTCTCCCCATCTCGTCTACAAGCAATATATATAATAGAGAAGAGAACCATACCCGATGATACGAGCAATCTACAACTTTTTATTTTAACTTCTTTAAATACTTAGAAAACACTAACAAAAAAAATAAAAATTAAAGTGCATAATTACACTGACTATCAAATCACCTGTTCATCTTCTCCACACAAAATGACGCCTATCTCTTACAAATTATTGGAACTTCAAGCAAAATCTCATTTCCATAAAAATGTTTTTTCTTCCACGGAGGCTGTCCGACAGTTCACTCTCCCAAACGTCTACAGATGAATTTTCTTGTGGATTTTATCTCTTGGTATATAGTAGCGAGAATTTCTGGTAAAACAAAAGAGTTATGTTCATTCTTTTCTTTTCTATTTTTTTTTTTAATTAGAGGGATTATACATATATTGAGGGGGGCTTTATTTTGTTTTCTAGAATTTTTAAATAGTGAGGGTTATAAGGATAAAAATGTCCGAAAATATATTAATTATATTTTAAATTATTTTGGGCCTTATGTTGAGAAAAATGGGGTTGCGTTTAGAATTTCACTTCCAAATTAACCAAAAATCCAATTATACTAACCTTGCTTTAAAAAAATTACTCCAAGCCCAATCTCAACCTACACCACATAAATTAGATTAAATATTTAGTTTTTTCTTCTTACTTTTTATCTAATCGAAGAAATAATTAAAAGAAGATCCATAACTTCAACAAATAGAATTTCAAGCTAAAATTTTTTATTGTATTTTTTTAGGGTTTTTTTATTGTGTTTTTTTAGGGGTTTTCTTTAGGGGGGGGGGGTGTTTAGGGTTTTATTTGGTGCTTTTTTAGGATTTATTAATTTCATTTTAGGGTATAAATTTATATTTATTTCAAACAAATTATATCAATTCGCTTTAATTTTAGGGTATAAATTTTGTTAGGAAAAATTAAAAAAAAACAAAGAAAATCGGAAAAAAAAAATAAAATTTCGCCAGAAAAAAATTATATATATATATATATATATATATATATAAAGAACAAATTAAAAATTGAAAAAAAAAAAGAAAAGAGGGGAAGGGGGATGGAGACTACTAAAAGAAAAATTAAAAAAAAAAGGAAAAAGAAGGGGGGACCACTTTGTTGGGTCAAATAATATCTGTCTAACGCAAGATATCCGTTAGACCATCTAACACAAGTGTTCCCATTCCACTCAATTATGATTTATAATTAATTTAATATTTAATTTTTAGTTAGTATTTAATTATTTCATAATTAAAATTTGGTAGTTCATAAATGTTGAATATGATTTATTATTTTATAATTATTTTTTATTTTTATAATAATTACTATTAAATTTATAATTTAATAGTGAAAAATAAAAAGTGCAACATGAAAATCAAGATTAGAATATTTAAAAAGTGTAATTCGGACAAGAAATGGACCTGCCCAAGTTCTTGGGCCGCGTGAAAACTGATCTGGGCTTTATATTTTATTGAAATAAATACGTATGACAAGTTACTCATTTTACATCCCGACATTTTAATTTTCGTACTAACTCGAACACACAAAACAGGGAGATTTTGATGTATTTGATTAAATTAATAAGAGTTGGACTTTCGTGCAAAAGCCTTAATTAAGGCGTTATTTGCGGCAGGCGCATGGCGTCCACGCACCGTGTGTGGGCGTCACGCGCCTGTCGGGTTTTTTTTTTTTTTTTTTCTGGGTATTTTCTTACTTTTTTCGATTTTTTCTTTGTTTCTTTTGTTTTGTTCCAAAAAAATATATATCCTAAAATAATATTAGTGAACTCTAAAATTAAAATAAATTGATTTAATTTGTTTGAATGAATATGAATTTATATCCTAAAATAGAATTACAAAACCCTAAAAAACACAAAATAAACCTCTAAACCCCTCCCCCTCAAAAAAAAAAAAGCCTAAAAAATACAAAATAAACCCCTAAAAACACCCCTAAAAAAAAATCCTAAAAAACACAAAATAAACCTCTAAAAGCACCCCCAAAAAACTCTAAAAAATACAAAATATACCCTAAAAAAAACCCCTAAAAAAAACTAAAAAACCCCCCTTAAAAATCATGAACCCTAAAAAAAACCCCCTAAAAAACATAAACCCTTTAAAAAATTATGAATCCTAAAAAAATTCTAAACTACTAAGCTCTAAACATTAATTCGAATGAAAAAATCACAATTTGAACTAAATAAACTAGTATAAAATAACTAGCAGACCCCTTACTTTTTAATGATACAGATGATACTTTTTGAATTTTTGATGATACTTTTTAGTGAGACTGTTGATACTGATTTTACCGTTTTTTTCTATTTTTTGCGGGTTTACCCGACCCGTCTTAAATAGCACTATTTAAGACCGCTGCATGGAAGTGTTTGCCAATTAATAATTGACTATATCCAAAAATAAGAATTGAATAAAAACAGGTTATTTATGATTGATTTATAATTTATAAAAGATAAATATTCTAGTTCTTAATTGATTAATTTAATTATCACACTTCATAAATTATTTAAGTGTAAATTGCCTTGAAATACACAAACTTTGGGGTATTTTTTATTTTTCACACGTTTTAAAAAATGTAGTTTTAATAACATGAACTTAGCCCTTGTTTGGTTTTTTACATAATTTTCAGATTCCGGCAAGTTGAATCTGACGTGGCAGCCGGAGACGGCCACGTGTACATCTGCGTGGAACCAACTTGCCTTAAAATACAAGAACTTTGGGTTGATTTTATTTTTTCACACGAATTAAAAAAAAAGACCAATTTTAGATTTTTATTTTTTACTTTTTTTCTTGTAATGTGGCAAACGTGATATGAATACTTCACTTTATATTTTTCAAAATTAATTATCGAACAAGATATAAATTTTAATCAACATTATTTGACAGTTGTGATTTTTTTGATCTTATGTAATTCATTTAATATGCACAAAAATAAATATGACTTTAGGGTGTGTATGATGTGTACATTTATCGTTATGACGTTTGGAAAAATTGGAGTCGTACATATTTATATTATTAATAGGTTTAAAGAATAATAAAATAGATGAAAATTAAGAAGTTGTTCAAGAATTAATATAAATGGAAATGTTCAATTATAAAATTATTTGAGATTATCTAACATAAAAAGTTATATCAAAAGATGCGAGAAAATTTCACTTTTGGTCTCATAGGACACGCCCCTCGCTCACTTTTAGTCCCATAGGATTCAAACTATCACTTATAGTCCCAGAGTTTTAAACGGCTGTTAAAGGCTGTTAAAAATTCGCTCACTTTTAGTCCCATAGGATTCAAACTATCACTTTTAGTCCCCTAGGATTCAAACTATCATCATCTTATTTTTTTAGTAATTATCCTGTGTATTGTCACCAAATCATCAAATTACAACGACTAAATCAAAAGAAAGCCATTTTTTTTATTTAGTTTAATTTTTTGTCGAGCTCGAGTTCGATCAAGAAGATACTCGGCTCGTTTACACCCCTAAATACACGTAATTTTTTTATTTAGTTTAATTTTACAATATTGTTTATATGCGTTCACCACATCTAATTAGCGTTTATAATTATTTTTAATATTTAATTTTAATTTTCAATTAATAATTTATTATTATGGTTGATTATTTCATAATTAAATTCTTGTAAAATGTAAAGTAAAAAATCTAGGAAAAAATTATACTTTCATACTTACATTTTGAACTTTCACTACAAAAAATTCACATTTTAGCGATGGAAGCGAGACAAGTCAAGCCCAAAATATTAAAAATAATATAAATTAATAAAAATATATATAAAGTAATATAAAATTTTAAAAATCGTAAAGTAAAACTAATAAAAATATAATAAAAATTTATACTCATAATTAATTAATAATTGAAAAATAAAAAATATATATAATATCAAAAATGTAAAATAAATAAAAAATTAATAATATTAAACAAGTTAATTTCAAATTCATAATTAATTAGTAATTAAAAAATTAATAATATTAAAAAAACTTTAACAATCATAAAGTAAAATAAATAAAAATATTAAAAAATTTATATTCGTAATTAATTAGTAATTGAAAAATATATAATATTAAAAAATAATATATATTATTAAAACATTAAAAATAAAATAAATTTTAAAATGTAAAATAAATAAAAAATCAATAATATTAAAAAGATTGATTTCAAATTCGTAATTATATAGTAATTAAAAAATTAATAACATTAAAAAAATTAAAAATTATAATGTAAAATAAATAAAAAATTTAAAAAAAAAATTATATTTGTAATTAATTAGTAATTGAAAAATAATATATATATATATATATAATATTATAAAAAATATGTCGTTATTGTGTCGTTAACATAAAAAAATAAAAAATTACAATTAAAATACGACGTGTGTTCTTTGTTAAGTTAGAGATAAAAAATTTGTCATGAAATATCTTGATCTTAATCCGTTGTTAATGTGTCTGTATTTTAAAACGAATTATAATCCGTTGTTAAATCGCGTTTTTATTGTAGTTTATAATTCGTTGTTAAATCGTGTTTTTATTGTAGTATTTTTTTAAATAACCCAATTAAAAAATAATAATAAAAAGTACCCCCTATTTACAAATTTAACATTTGATCAATTTTTCAGCTCAAAAATCGTTCATAGCTGATTACATTTTAGGATTTATATTGCGCTGAAAATTTCACTTTTGGTCCCAAATCATCGCTGAAATTAAAATTTCTATGGGACCAAAATTGACAGTAATTTTAACGTTTTCTGTCACGGAAGTACTAAAATTAACAGTAAAAAAAAATTGGGACCAAAACAGACAGCTCTGGGACCAAAAGGGGAGAGGGGCGTGTTCTATGGGACCCAAAGTGAAATTTTCTCCAAAAGATGCTATTAAACATATATGAAAAATTAATATGTAGTTTCTACTTGATCAATTTATTTGTTAACTTAATTTATTGATTGTGTAATATTATTCATCATCATATACGATACTTGATCGACCACTATTTATGAATTGATGATTGTTGTATTCGGAATTCAATTATTTATACCATTACACTAGCTTAAGTCATAGTTTTATAATTTTTCTTCAAATAGAGAACTAAAAAGGTCTGATAGTTATTTTATTTAATTTTTTTGAACTTAAATTTTATATATTGCATGAACTAAGAAAATTCAAAATATTTCACAATGTCTACTACAACAACTTTATAATAATAGTTGATGAATTTTCTGTATTACACAAAAAAGCAAAAAAAAAAAATTGATATTTTTTAATTTGTGTGAAAAAACAAAATCAGTCCAAAGTTTATGTATTTTAATGCAATTTGATATCCACGTAGATGTACACGTTGCATTTCCGACTGCCACGTCAGATTTAATTGGCTGGAATTCGAAAATCATGTGAAAAATCAAACAAGGGCTAAGTTCATGTTATTAAAATTTCATACAACTTTTAAAATGTGTTAAAAATAAAAAACACTCCAAAATTTATGTATTTTAATGCAATTTACCCATTATTTAAAGATTAATGCAATGCCTCTCTTCAAACACAAAGTTCAGAGTTTCCAAACTATGAAAGTTTGCGAATTACAATTGATTTTCTCACGGTTATTGCTAAAACTGAAATGATAATTTTAAAAATGCTTATTTATCATCTGAAATCGTTTACGGAGTGAAGTCACGATCCCATAATTAACATACATAGTTAAGCTTGAAATGAATCCATGTATCTATAGACGTGCAGGGAACTATCAATTTTCAAAATATATTAAGTTATAATTTTGTGTGTGTAAGCGCGCACACGAGTAAACGCTTATATGTGTTCTTTCTTTCCTTTTCTTATATATATATATATTTTTTCATTTTTGAAATGTAATACGACAATGGAACGTGTTTAAAATAATTCTACTAATAAAATATTTAACAATTTTAATAAGTAGAAATATTTTAATATCGTTTAGGTAGATATTTCAAATATTGTTTGAGAATAATAAATATTGACATAAAAATAAAATAAAATGTAAAATATAGTTATTAAACTTTATTTTAGTGTTCTAGAAAAATGCACGTACTTTGAGCATATGTTGCTAAAAAAGATTCTTTCTATTCTTTTGTTTGTGATCTAAAATATTATCATATCTTACCATTTTCACGTAAGAGTTTCTATAATTGTATGTAGTGACGGGCCTAGAAATTTTGTTCAGGAGGCCTATTTAATAATACTATAAAATAAAAGATTATGTGTAATTATGAATTATAAAAATAAAATAAATTGATAACAATACAAATATATATCCCCTCAATTTCACAATAATTGATTGGAAGGTCCAATTGATAATTATATTATAAAAAGGGAAATAATATATATACACATAAATGTGTATATATATATATATCATCAATTCATATCTAAAAGTTATGTAAAATACACAGCTGTCAAGAACCATGGACATATTGAGGGAGAGATTATCCATATCGGCCATCACTATAGGGCTTGCACATGGTGCATTTAAGATATATATATATATATACATATATATATATATGCCTATTTCTTGTTCGTGATTTCTATGTCGTGTATTGTTTTAAATGCACAACCCATATTTGATTACGGGTTGTTGTTATTATTTCATTAGACTACCTTTACAAATCGCAATAGCACATTACAAAAAACTATTTCATTGGTGGTATATTCCCACATGTGCACTCTTAGTCATAGGGACTATATTACAAAAATATACTATCATGGAGGTTGATAAACAGTACAAAAAAGCGGTAGAAGTTGGTAAAAAGCAAGATGATAATCCTGATCCTAATCCAGCCCCTTCTCTAATCAGTGTTGTTGTGACATAAGTGATCGATGTTTTTCAACCTATATATACATATATATATATTATTTTGCATTTTAATGTTTCAAATTCATAATTTGCCTCTAATTATAAATTTATGATTCAGTCCCAATGTTTTTTAATTGTTCATTTTAATTTATATATTTATATAAGGAACCCTAAAGGTACAAATAGAACTCTGGACTATTTTTGGATTTCCATGTGAACAATTAATGACTTAAACTATATAATATCGATCCAATTAAACCCCAAACTCTCACAACGGGATCAATTAAGCCCTTCTATTAGCCCTAGCTATTGTGGTATCACCTAGCCAGGGTTACACTTCTTGGTTTCCTTACTCTAGCGGCCTCACACACTTGCTACTCAAGTAGCTAAGGCCCAAAAATTACAGAGGAACGGCTATACAACTATTACAGAAGATTTACAGAAGGAACAATAGCAACGGAGCTTCACAGCTAGGGCTTCAACTTGTTCTTTGCCTTGGACAGGGCCTCAGAGGAGTAGATCAGATGGATCTACAGATCTTCTTCACAGGCTAGGGGCGATGGGGCTTTTGTACTGCAAATACAGAAAATAGAACAAGTTAGATCCAGGGATATAGCAAATAACCAGAGCAGAGAATAGAACAGCCAGAGATAATATAAATCAGTGAGTTAATCGGTGGGAAAAGTGTGCCCTAGACACGGTTTAGCTCAGATTTTCCCACGAACGGCGGCGCTAGCAACTCCGGCGACAGGAGACACCCAGACCAAGGGAGAGGGGAAGAGGAAGCGGCGGCTAGGGTTTGAAAAGGGCAGTGTTCGCTCAATCTTTCTCTCTCAACCACAACTCCTCCCAACACTCACATGCTAAACATGAATCAACACACAAGATTCCGGCAAGAGAAACCGTGGGAGCGAGCTGAGAAAATCCAGAAAGAGAGAGAGAGAATGCTAGATAGATCTGTGAGGTAAGCGATGATGGAGGAGCCTTTTAGAGCATCGAGAAGCAACAACAATTAAGATGCTTAGTTAATAGGGAGATGGACCGTCGGGTAGGGTTAGGGGTTTAGGGCTTGGGCTGGGTAGGATATTTAATTAGGGACTGGGTCGAGAAATACAATTGGGTCAATATCAACATTTCCACCTTTGGCCCTATTGGTATTTCCTGTCACCATGGAGCTACCTGCCAAAAACAAAACAAAGGAATATCATCATTGCCACATGATTTTTACTCTTAAGTTTATCACAAAGACAGACTAAGAGAGGGAGGAAGGAACACTATGCGTATTCAATCCAGTCTCAACACAAGAGACCAACCCAAATTATAGATACAAGTCTCAGGCCTCACAAGATCATTGACCATCATTTAACTTGAATCATCCTAGCTTTTGCACCATAGGGAAATAACCATGTATGTACACTGCCCAAGGGGCTCAGTTGTTACCCTGACTTCAGGTCAGGATAACTCAAAGCATCACTAACTTTGGTTCAACCTAAGTCCATGTTTAAAGACCTTTTGCAGGCTTCCAGCTTTGCAACTGGAAGGCACTTAGTGCCCATATCTGCAGGGTTGAATTCTGATGGGATCTTATTCAACAACACTTCTCCTTTCCCTACTATGTCTCTTATAAAATGGTATCTTACATCAATATGCTTTGTTCTATCATGAAAGACTGGGTTCTTACAAAGTTGGATAGCAGATTGGCTGTCAGAATAAAGTAATGGTTTATCATCAATGAAATTAGTTTCAGTTAACACACCATTCAACCATATAGCTTCTTTTACAGCTTCTGTAGCTGCAATGTACTCAGACTCTGTGGAGGACAAGACAACTATACTTTGTAACTGTGATTTCCAACTTATACAAGAACCACATAATGTGAACACATATGATGTTGTAGACTTTCTTTGATCCCTATCATTGGCATAGTTAGAATCTACATAGCCAATGCATTTGACACCCTCAGAATATTTTGAGAAAATTAGACCTTGAGAAGTTGTGGACTTAAGATATCTAAACATCCACTTAAGAGCTTCCCAATGGGGCAGCCCAGGATTTGTCATATACCTACTTAAACAGAATACAACATAGGCTATATCAGGCCTGGTGCTGATCATGAGGTACATGACAGAACCCAGAGCATTAGCATAGGGAACTCCAGACATATCACTCAGGTCAGTGTCACTTCTGGGACATTGATCTTTACTCAATTGAAAATGGGATGCAAGTGGGACATTCACAGGTTTACACACATCTATATCAAATCTTTTAAGCACTTGTTCAATATAAGAGGATTGATGAAGTAATAGTGTGTGTGTGCTTCTGTCTCTGTCAATATTCATACCTAGGATTTTCCTTGCATTCCCCAAATCTTTCATGTTGAAGTTTTCACTCAGGCAGGTTTGAACATGCTTCAATGTTTTCAGGCAGGGGCTTATCAGAAGCATATCATCAACATAAAGCAGCAAGAACATAGGCACATAAGATTTCATGTAATACAAACAGTGATCAAATTGACTTCTAGTAAAGTTCAGGCTTTTCATGCATGTATCAAACTTAATATTCCATTGTCTGGGAGATTGTTTTAATCCATACAGAGACTTTTTAAGCAAACAAACATGATCAGGATATGATTTATCTTCAAAGCCCTCAGGTTGTTTCATATAGATATTATTTTCCAATTCACCATGCAAGAAGGCAGTTGTCACATCCATTTGTTTCAATTCCCGGTCAAAATGAGCAGTTAAGGCAAGCATAATCCTAACAGTAGTAAATTTAACCACATGAGCAAAGATTTCTGTATAGTCTATGCCTTCTTTTTGGGTAAAACCCTTAGCAACAAGTCTTGCCTTGTATCTAATATGATCAACCTCTTGTTTTATTTTAAATAGCCATTTACATTCAACAAGAGAGCATGCATCTGGTTTTTCCACAAGAACCCAAGTTTTGTTATCAAGCAGAGAGTTCATTTCACTTTTCATTGCTTCTTTCCATTTATCTGATTCAGCACATGTTATAGCTTCCTTATAGGTTTTAGGCTCAGATGAATCAACATTATTGAACACATTGAAAGCATACATTGACAAATTACAGCCATTATACCTAGAGGGAGCCTTAATTGTTCTCCTAGGCCTATCTCTTGACAGTTTATAGTTATCAAGGTTCACATGTTCAGGTTCATGCTCAATAGTTTGTTCATGCTCAGGTTCAGATGATTTAGATTCAGAAACATTAACATGGGCATGCTTGTCAGGTTCATAGTCATGATTAGATGCAGAATCAGAGGGGCTAATGTTATCATGCACATGAGTATGATCATTTGGCACATTGAACTCAGGGAACTCTGGTGGGGGAGGGTCCACCTTAGGCAAGACAGGGAAAAACACAGGGGATTTAAGTTTCTCCACCTCACAAGGAGTAGCAGAAAGTGAGGATTCATTTAGGAATAGGAAGTCAGATTCATTAAATGAAACATCTCTACTGATACATGTTTTAAAATCAGGCAGAGTTTTATCCCACAATCTATACCCTTTAACACCATCAGGGTATCCCAGAAATATGCATTTCCTAGCCCTAGGTTCAATTTTACTGAGTTTTTGATGAACATAAGCACTGCATCCAAACACTCTCAGATTTGACAGACATATAGGTTTATCATAGAATACAGACTCTGGAAGTTTGCCCTGTAAAGGAACTGAGGGAGATCTGTTAATCAGATAACAAGAAGTCATAAGAGCTTCTCCCCAAAATTTTTCTCCAAGGCCTGAACCAGCCAAGAGGCTTCTAACTCTCTCCAGGAGAGTTCTGTTCATCCTCTCAACAACCCCATTTTGCTGGGGGTTGTAAGGCACAGACTTGTGCCTCTTGATCCCAAGATCAGAGCACCAGTTATCCATAAGTTGGTTACAGAACTCTAGGCCATTATTTGTTCTTAGACACTTGATGCTTTTATTAGTTTGGTTTTGAATTGCAATAGACCACTTAGAGAATTTTTCAAAGACTTCAGATTTATTTTTCATTAGGAACACCCAAGTCTTTCTTGAAAAGTCATCAATTAAGGACAAGAAAAACACATTTCCACCATGGGTTGGGACCTTTGAAGGTCCCCACACATCTGCATGAATGTACTCAAGAATACTAGAACTTAGGTGAGCTTTAGGATAAGGACCAGACACAGGGAAGGGCAACTTGTGTTGCTTTCCCATCAAACATGGCTTACAGAATGACATGCTGGATACTTTATCATGCTTGAATGCACCAGATTTTCTCAGAATTTCTAAGCCCTTATTACTCATATGCCCTAGTCTTGCATGCCACAAAGCTGTTTTATCATTTTGCACCACATTAGCAGTTTGAATAGGCATAGAGTAAGCATGAACAACATACAAGTCTCCTTTTCTGGGAGTATCAAAGCATAACATAGAATTCATTCTGAATTGGAAACACTTATGATTCACAGAGCCAAAGAGTTGTTGGTCAGCAAGTTTGGATACATATAATAGATTAAATTTCAACTTTGGAACATATCTAACATCATGAAGGGTAATCATGCTTTCATTTTCAAATTTAAGACACACACCACCCCTTCAAATTATTTCACATTGCTGACCATCAGCCAAAGCTACAGCACCAGAATTTATAAGTTGCAAGTTTTAAAAAATGTGCTTGTGTGTAGTGACATGAAAGGTACAACCTGAATCTATAAGCCACTCAGACTCATGCACATTATCAGATACAACATTAGTAGAGTTTATGAATTGAAAATCAGAATGTACCATGTAGAGTTCACCATTTTCATGATTGTCATTATGCTCAGGGTGATCAAAATACATGACATTATTGGCTTGATTGTTCCCAAACCCCCTGTCTCTTTTTGGTTGTTTACATCTGTTTGAGTAATGCCCAGGCTTTCCACAGTTCCAACAATTTTTTTTGGCTTTGAAGTCTGAGTTTTGAGGGAAGTTTTGGTTTCTGGGAGGGTTAAACTCAGAGGAGATAGGGAAATGGCCAGAACTTTGGGCTTGTCTTTGATTTCTGGGTTGTTGGGAGTATATCTCACAAAGGTTGTGGGTTCTGGTGTTGCTGGGAAGGTTATGAGCTCGGTTGTATTCCCTCCTGTGCCTCTCAGCAACAATGTCACTTGGATTTTCAAGATTGGGTCTAAAGGGCTTGTTGCTGTTTCTATTGACATATAGGATCTCATTTTGCAAGGGTTCGGACTGAAGCTTTTTTAACTCATTCTCTTTTGCCTTAAGCCTAGAAACAATCATGTCACAAGTAACTTTAGAACCCCCATATTTTAAGGCTGATTTAACTTCAGAAAAAATTTCAGGAATAGCACCAAGAAGGATCTGAGGGGCATATTTTTCAAGAGTATCATCCCCAACAAGTTTTAAATCTTTCAGAAGTTTGTTGAAATCATGCATCTTTGAATCAATATCTTTAGAGGGATCCATTTGAAAAGTCATTATTTGGTTTTGCAAAGAATATGCAGACTCTTCAGAATTTGCCACAAACAAAGCAGTCAAGGCATCCCACAGATCTTTAGCACATCTATGATGAGAAACTTGCCTAACAACAGCACTGCTTAAGTTTAATAAAATTGTAGCTCTTGCACCAGCATTTAATTTAACAAGGGTTTTATCTGCTTCATTTTCATCAATTCTTTCAAATATAGCATCTTGTAGATTTTCTTTTGTTAAAATACACTCAACCCTAGTTTGCCAATCACCAAAATCATCCTTTCCATTGAAAGGAACAATACTCAGATTGTTCATTTTCACAGAATTTCACAGAGAACACAGAAATTCACCAAAGAACCAGATTCCACCACAAGAATATCAGGGTAATCACCAAATCACTTCAGAACAGGAGAAAACACTCCACAAGCCCAAAGAAGGGTGCACAAGGGGAATCTAGAGCTGAAGCTATCCCAGTTCTCAGCACAGATTGATCTGTGGAGCAGGGGTTCACTCAGGTCAATCCCAAAACCCAACTAGGCCACCAACCAGACTTAGAAACACTAAGTCTAACCACAACAACTCTGTAAACAGATTTTTCAGATCAGATTCCTTCCAGGAATCACAACAACAGTAAAAAGGCACTACCAAGATTGCAGAGATCTTAGAGCAACAAATATGCAGTAAATTAACACCAAATCAACCCAGAAAATCCCCTTTTCAACTGAGAATCCCTTTCCAAAATTAGCTATCGGGACAACCCGCTTTGAGGAGACCCACAGGGGAATCCAGATGGTCCCGACTGTAAGCTAGATTTTGGGAAAGGCTTGGAATACTAAGGGATAACCAGAGATAAGAGCGGAAGCAAGAAATCACAGGATCAACAGATACCACATAGAGGAGTTTAGGGTTTAGGGTTAATACCAGAGCTGACCCTCCCAGGCAGGGGAGGGGTCGGACTTACTGTTTTTAGGAGCCCGACGGAGGCGAGAGAGGCGCGGCCCTTACCGGCGGCGGGGTGTGTGAGATGGAGATAAGGAGAGTGCCCCCGACTAGACAAACCAGGCTCTGATACCACTATTGTGGTATCGCCTAGCCAGGGTTACACTTCTTGGTTTCCTTACTCTAGCGGCCTCACACACTTGCTACTCAAGTAGCTAAGGCCCAAAAATTACAAAGGAACGGCTATACAGCTATTACAGAAGATTTACAGAAGGAACAGTAACAACGGAGCTTCACAGCTAGGGCTTCAACTTGTTCTTTGCCTTGGACAGGGCCTCAGAGGAGTAGATCAGATGGATCTACAGATCTTCTTCACAGGCTAGGGGCGATGGGGCTTTTGTACTACAAATACAGAAAATAGAACAAGTTAGATCCAGGGATATAGCAAATAACCAGAGCAGAGAATAGAATAGCCATAGATAGTATAACTCAATGAGTTAATCGGTAGGAAAAGTGTGCCCTAGGCACGGTTTGGCTCAGATTTTCCCACGAACGGCGGTGCTAGCAACTCCGGCGACAGGAGACACCCAGACCAAGGGAGAGGGGAAGAGGAAGCGACGGCTAGGGTTTGAAGGGGGCGGTGTTCGCTCAATCTTTCTCTCTCAACCACAACTCCTCCCAACACTCATATGCCAAACAGGAATCAACACACAAGATTCCGGCAAGAGAAACCGTGGGAGCGAGCTGAGAAAATCTAGAAAGAGAGAGAGAAAATGCTAGATAGATCTATGAAGTAAGCAATGATGGAGGAGTCGGATCCATCATCAGTTAAAGAGGCTTCTAGAGCATCGAGAAGTAGCAGCAATTAAGATGCTTAGTTAATAGGGAGATGGACCGTCGGGTAGGGTTAGGGGTTTAGGGCTTGGGCCGGGTAGGATATTTAATTAGGGACTAAGCCGAGAAATACAATTGGGCCAACATCAACACTAGCTCTAACGGAATTAGAAGACATTAATTTATACATACACTACATATTCATAATCATTAATGGCCGACCAAGCAAACCACCGGCTGCAAGGATCTTTCTTTCTTCAACCCCAAAATGGAAAAAAATAAAAAATAAAAACATTTTTTCTCTACATCTTTCTCTTAATTAGGATATAACGACATTAACACTATGAAGACTTGGGATTGATCGATCCAAAAATCTCACTCCTTCCAACTGGTAATTGTGAACTGAGGTCGAAAGTTGCTTGCACGCACGACAACCTTCCAAAGGTGGCAAAAGCAGCAAAGCGGTGAAGAACCCCACCGTTTCAGCCTCGAAATTGTCAGTGCAAGACTTCAAGATGGGGATTTATGGTACGTCATGATCTGCAAGCTCCTTCAACAGCCGTTGCCGATTCCCACCAGTCCAGATGTGCCTATGTTTGAAGACCACCGATGAATTTGTTCTCTATTTTTTTTTGTTTCTCTCTTTTGATTTGCGCTCACTCTCATTGCGTCGTTTTGAGATCTCTTAAGATTGTTTGTGTGGGTGGTGCATGGATCATCTGTTGTGGGATTTTTATTACTTGGTTTTGGATTGAAGCTATATTTTATCTGAATGACTTCTTGTTCATTTTATCGGTTTTCTTTTGCGTTTTTGGTTTTAGTTTGTCAATTAAGCTCTTCTATTTATGTTGAAATGAAATCGATGGAGTGAATTCCTTTTTTTTTTAATTTAGTTGGTGGTGTAGATATATAATTTCTATGTATAAATTAAAATCTTCCGATTCTGTTAGACGTGTAGGGTTAACAAAGAAACTAGTGAAACTAGTTGATCGGAGGATTCAACAATGTCAACTTTTGAGAGAAGGCGATAGAACTCCTCTATGTAAACATCAACAAATCTTGAACCTTGTGGAAGATTCTACAGATGCTGATAGAGAAGGCGGGAGTAATTATAGGGTAAAAACTCAGCACGCATGTGTTTGACGAATTTGTCCTGGGAGGATATAACCGTCTTACCCTGGCGATGGCGACCAACTTTTAGTTGCTGCAGTACGACCACGAAGACGGGTACAAAATAAGGGGACCCGTTGAGAAGACGAAACTTTCTTGTAAGAGAAAAGTTCATCAACAACAGCAAACCAGTCTAAAAATTCTTTGGGAGCCAAATTATCCAAAAATTTGGGTAAATCCAATTTAAAGCTGAGATCATGGGAGCGATGATGATGCTGGAGAGGATCCAACGTAGCAAAATGATTGTCAATCGTAACTTCATAATCTAAAGCAACATTAGACTCCTCCAAAATAGCACCAGCAGGTTCACGGGGGCACAATCGGCCCGAAGATGTGGGAAGTGATCGTGCTGGGGCTTATGCATAAGAAGGGGCATAAGTTGAGCCAACTGATCCTGGATATCTGTCAACTGCGTCTGAAAAATATCCATACATAGATTGAGAAATGTGTTGTCTGTTACGGGAGCACGGTTCTGAGCAGCGTCATTTTGAGGCTGTCTGCGGGACGGCATCGTAAGGAACATCGACTGGTCTCTGGATATCAAACTGATGCAGCGCAGCGTGCACAATAATAACGAGATCCGTTGATTCAGAAAATGCCGGAAAACGTCTTGTATAAACTAAGAGAAATAATCCCTAGTTTTGAGTTATCAAAATTCCACCACCAAAACAATGCACACGTCTGCTATTTATACTAAAGTTCCAAGCTTTAAAAGACTAAAATACCACTGACTAATAAACGATAAATAAATTAAACTTGAATTAAAAGGCTCGATCAAGTGCTAAGCGGTCGAACTTGGACAAGAAATTTAGTGCAGCGTCATCTCCATCATGCCCCCAGTCATGCCCTTCATTCGCGTCGATTAGTACGAGCGTCCAGCTCGCACCCGCCGATCGTGTTAGTTGAACATTCGAACCCTACGATAAATCAGAGCGTCGATTGCGCCTGAAAGTTGTGCCTTTGGACACAAGCGAGTTCCTTGTGCCAAACAGCCGCGCCTGGGTCGAAGCCGCACCCTGCTCTGAATCAATGCGGGACTTGCGTCTACCATCGGGGCGCGCTCATCACGCTTGAGTCCACATTTTTTACTTGTTCTCTTTCACTTTGTTCTCGGTAGCGTCGACTTCGAGCTACTTCTCTTTTTGCCCTAAATTACACATTTTCAATCAAAACCCATTTTTCCTTAATTTAATAAAGAAAAATGAAAAATAAACATAAACTCGAGCTAAACTCTTAAACATGTACTCAAACAGAGGGAAAAAATATAGTGAAAATCTCATCTATCAGCTGTGTTTAGAATTTTTCCCAAATTTTGGTTCTTTTTTAATCTCTACGAAGACCCATTTTAAGTTCTCGCTTAGGGCCCTTCGGGATATAAGACCGACCTTGGCGACAATCGATCTTCAATGAAAATACTATAAATAGTTTTTTAATAATAAAAATAAGTAATATAATTTATATATTTTAATGTTAATTAGAAAGTTGAGTCAAGCTCGTCGAATTTGCTACCGAGTCGAGTTTCGAATTTTCTTATAGAGCTTGAACTTGAACATTCTACCACTCGATTTGATTCTGTTCGATTACAAACATAGTTGCATCTGGCCCGCTCTCTCCCATGCTTTAATTTGAAGAAAAAAAAAAAGGAATACAAAGACGTGCATGGTATAAAAATATAATAGAAAATTTTATATTTTAAATATGACATCAAGATTAGCTAGTGATTTTAAACCAAAACATAAGTACACATCTAACAATAATAATTTTTCAGCTGATTTCAACCTTATATAATTTTGTAAATTATTATTGGATTTAGCAAAATATAAAACAAAACATTTCAATAAAAAATATATACTTTATAATATTAAATTGTTTTCAATATTTATTTCTCCAATGTGACATGTCATGTGTTAGTCAGTTAGTGTACTATCGCACAATTAATTCATCAAATTCAAAATCTGAAAATGATGTAGATAAGAGCAAATAATTCTGATAAGATGACCCTCGGATGTTACAATTCATAAAAAGAGCGAAATGAAATTAAACGATGAGGCTAAAAATATCTTAGACGTGGTTAATTTAGTGCAATGATTGAGAAAACAAGCAGACAAAATAGTTGATAATTATAAACGCTATTGTTTATGGACATATAGCTTTTTGTTTTTGACACGTTTCGATAATTTATTGTCTCTAAATATGATACTTAAATCTCTTTATTTGCATTAAAAATATATGTTTGCATATATATCTATGTTTGGTTAGTAGTTGTGGGTTTATCACACCACAAATTTAAGAATTTCCTTTACCATATTAATAATCTCTGACATGTGTTCTTACTGTCATTTATCGACGTGTCAAAATATTATCAATGAAAATAAATATTATCTAATTATCAAAAAATAGGTGTACAAGCTCTTTAAATTATATATCTTGTAAGAGGATTTACGTTTTTAAATAAGCTTCGTAAAGTTGTCTGACAATTATTTATTTATTTTCCGAATCAAAATAAAATGTCAGAGAGAATTTTAAGCTCATTTAATTTACTCTAATAATTTATTTTTAATCATAGTAATTTTTCACATCTTACAAGTTCTGAAGACTAGCTACTTACAAAATCCTATTAATTAATTAATACATATGACTAC
Source organism: Perilla frutescens (assembly GCA_026008535.1). Lineage (NCBI taxonomy): Eukaryota > Viridiplantae > Streptophyta > Magnoliopsida > Lamiales > Lamiaceae > Perilla > Perilla frutescens. Next base: position 41,129,873 of record BRKX01000010.1, on the reverse strand, counting down.
CTATATTTTTGAGTTGGGAGAGGAAGATTAGTTCCGAAAAATCTCTATTTTAATTTAAATGGGGATCTCCTGCCCTTGAGTCTTCCCGGTGAGACATAAATGTACATATGGCTATGTTATTATCACAATCATTATGATTTTGATTTACATTCAACTATGGACAATATTACACATCACAAAATCAATCATAAACCTATTCTTGATATTTTTTCCACTTTAGAAATCAATCATAAACTTATACTCAATATATATACATTTAATTTAATGTTGTTGCTCAAACTACCCTTCTCGAAAACTAGATATGCCAAAAAGGAAGGGAAAAAAAAGAGGAAGAGAAAAGGTCTACTTATCATAAAAATTCAATCCTTTGGATCACATACTCATGTTTGACAAGGGTTCAAGAAAATTAACAACAATTAATAAAATTATGTAGTGTTAAATATTAAAAGCTAATCCATATATTATCGATATGATTACTCCGAACCAATATATCCACAAATAATAGTTACAAATTATTTCTATACACATTGGTGCCAAGAATTAGTTAATAGCTTCACCAGATGAGATATTGAGATTATGCTACAACTTCTATAATATTAATAGCTAGAACTTCTATAATATTTAAGCTAATTAGTCCAGCAATGTTAGTTTTTTTTTTTTTTTTTTGCAGTCATATTTTTCCATTAACTAAATTAAATTTCATAATTTAAGTATTCAGATTCGTGAAATTTATCTTGTCTCGTGAACTGGGATTAATTAATCACTTTATTCAAAATTTGGTCAGAGATATGAAATTAAAAGTCTTCATTCAATATAATTGAATAATTACTAATATAAGCCTGACTTCATATATTATATTCCTATTGTTCAAATAAGATTTTCTTAGTACTCATGTCCCATTTTCTAACACGAGCATCCACGATTTTTCAACCATACAAAAATAAAATAAAAATCGAAACCACCTAGCCAACTTTAACAATTGATTAAATATAATCACACGAGTTTCACAACGTAATATCTCTTAAGATTAGAACTTTGAACTAGATACAAAAAAAATAATGCAATTTTATGAATCGTACATAAATAATAAATATGTAATTAAGTCTCTATGCATTTAAAAAAAAATCTCAAATTCATTTGATCAATCTAATCCTTGATCGATTTAATTATATAATGATATATATATATATGTATGTATAATTAGTTTCTTAAACTTTGTATTACTTTATTTATTACATTCTCAAATGACTACCCATATTTGTACTCATTTGTAATCTAATGCAAAATTCATGGACCGAAATAATTATATAATCTGACGCAAAGTTTAAAAACTTAATTAATTTAAACGAACAATCTCACAACACAGCATGAAACTTCATAGATATATCTATATGTTATTCTTTAACTTTATTTATAAGTAAAATAAAATATAATATATATACTTTTTTTTTAACCAATCATGTGTCTAACCAAATCATTAAAAAATGTTTATTTTAAATCAATAGAAGCTTCGCGGTGAACTTTCGTCGGCTATGGTACAACTAGAACTGCCACAGTGAGCGATGACGTCAGCATGGTACAACTTCAACAAAAAACATAATCCACTCAAATTAATTATGCAATTTTCATGGCCTGCAAATTTCTAGTTAAATCCAAGATAACCTGAACCAGGTATATATATATATGTGTATGTACGTATATTAATTTCTAATGTGCGTTATTGTGCAAGCATGTTATAGATCTTTCCATGCGATATTACACGATTATCACATATTGAGATTATTATGGTTTTGATTATAATTTCCCCTTATATATATGATGATTATTTGATTTTGATACATGCATTTATAAGCACGAATTAGCTAGGTTTTCTTTTCTCCTTTTTAAGACATTCCGAACATAAATAAGTTACGAATAATTATTAGATCGAAATTTTCGATCATATTCAATTCAATTCGGACACTTTATAAATTCAAGTATTTCATCAAAGTCCTTTTTAGCAAAATCAAATTTAAAGGAATATCATATATTAATAATAATCATGAAAATACTAGATTAAGATTCACCAATTAAAGAAAGAAATATCCAAATTATGTAGGTACATATAATATATGCGTCACGCCAATTTACTTAAATAATAAACACGTGGGAAGGACCACGTTGTTGGCTTTGGGAATTTTATAAAATATCGAGGGATACCTAGAGAAAAATAAAACTCCATAAAATTAAAAAGAAGAAAATTGTGATCGAGAATCAAGGAACGTAACATTTTTCTGGTACACATGGTACTTAAGTAAAAATAAAAAATAAAAAATAAAAAATGAAATAGTGAATTGCGACTTATGTATTGTGGTTTAATTTGTATAAATTGACTCGTGCAGGTGCAATATGTGGAAGTCTTTATTGGTGGATTCACTACCACAAAATGATGGCCAAATTCAAGTAGACTGCATCGTATACATAATTACAAATTAAGAACAAGACTTTCACATACATAGATACATATTAATTAAGATTTTCAGACATTCATGTATTTATAATGTTCAATGTGATAATGGGTAGCCAAAATTAAATAACCAAATTATTTTTTAGCAAAAAAGATAACAACACATTCTAGCAAATGAAAAAAAAAAAATATTGTTCGTGTATAAACACAATAAGGGTGTCATTGTATGTACGATAAGAACCTTTCTTTTGTGTATACACACACACACAAAAAAAAACACCATATTTTTCCATTCACTAGAAAATTGTGATGTTATATTTTTTTCTAGAAAAGAATTTTGATATCTACCTTTGACCACTTAAAAATTGAATTCCACATCTGATTATCAAATATATATATATATATATATATATATATATATATATATATATAGAATCTAAAATATCATACTACCAAATAAAGGTCAAGCTAGAATTAGGAATGAAATTAATTAATAGACATATTTTTTATATTCAGGAAGTAATTTTTTTATATAATATCTTACAAGATGTTATATAATTAATTATAAGTTTCGTCAAAGTGTTAATTTGGCATCCATTTAAAAAATCATCTTATTTGCTGTCAAAATAAGACCTTGGGAGAGCTTATAATTACATTAAAAATAAAACAAAAAACAAAACAACAGGTGATCCCAACTTATATATATATATATATATATATATATATATATATTATCTTGGAAAATCTCTTATATATTTTGTCAAAACATTCAACATGTAATGCGTCAAATTTGAATTAAATGAGTGATAATTTAAACTCAATCATACACCCACAAACAACAAATATACCCATATAAATATATATAACTATATATGTAAATTTTGAAAATAAACACTTTATATATCAAATACTATTTTCCGACAGATACAATATATGTAGTAACTATACTCTAAATAAAACATGACCATGACTAATAATCAACCAATCAAAAAATGTATATACATTCAAGACACACCAATCAATACATACAATTTACCCCCACAACAAATTTATGTCAATCATACATTAAAAAATGTCTCTACAAAACATGTGTATCTATAATTCTATACACACAAATAAGTCTACACGACCTACCCCTCTGCCAACCCCACCCAAATCACACCCCAAACAGCAAAACATGAAGCTTAACTCCTCAGAGCTAGACATCAAATTAGTGGTGTGCTTGACCTCAAAGACATCAAATTATTACATTTTCAACCCATGATTACCCTTAAGAAATCATGTATAATTTATTAACCCCATTTTCCCACTTGACCACAATTGTCCAAAGACATGAAATTTGGGACCAAATTGGGCTTGTGCCACGTAGGGGTGGATTTTTAACATGGGACTAAATATTTAATATTATTGCAATGTGACAGCTTGGAAAAGTGAGCTGTTGATAAGGATTAGATTGACACATGGGATAAAAGGGGGCAAATTCAAGCTCAAGAGCTACTAGACGCTTCTGATCTCAAAAGGCCGTTTATTTCTATTTGACCCACCCCCCCTCCACAAAAAAATCTATTATATGGGGATTTAATAGTACAAATGGAAACCCCCAAGGCCATTCTGGACATTTCACGGCTAAATTCGAGTTATCTCTTATGTTCGCATTTGGGATCTAACCATATCTATCTCCCATGTTGTGATTGTTATCTATAATTTACGGAAAAAAAAAATTATAAAATGAGTTGCCATACCAATTTAACTCATATTCAATAACATATTTATAATTTTATTAATTATTTTATTGTATTTGTAATGGAGATTTATATAATCTATATTTATTTGTATTGTTTTAGTTTCTTTAGGTTAGTTTATTTATCATTAGGCTTACACTTTTATTTGCAGTATGATTTTATTAGGAATTTAATAGTGTAAACATGTGATTATGGTTATGATTTTAGGGGCTGAGTGTTGATTAAATTTTGGAGAATCGCTCTTTTTATTTAATACAATTTTATTCTTGAGAATTCGTAGAATTGTGTTTGTATGTTCATGTTAAAGTTTTACCTTCCATCTGCATATGTTTGGATTCGGATTTTTGACTCGTAACACAATTTCACATAAGTTTTTATAATTTACAAATAGAGAGTTTTGTGTGAGACCTTTTAAGTCAAATTTTGTAAGATTAACCAATATTCATAACCAAACACCAATAAAATTACAAATCCGTCATTGAATGTAAGATTGGATCAAAATTTTGACCCGTCTTATTAATTTTAACTTGTAAAAAAGCCTCACATGCATTTTTGTAATTTAATATCGTAATTCCTCTTTATTTGGATGTCTATTTAAAGGGATTTTCTCGACTTTCAATTGCATTTAAACAATATGTAATTGTAAATTTAATCTATATATAATAACAACACTGCATTGGTAAATAGAAAAGGTTGATTTTCCTGTTCATTTTCACCATCCGAAAATGAAATGTAATCTTATATATTATTTAATTAATTATATTTTGTCTATGTAAAATAGTCATTATTAATATATTACAAATCCATTATTATATTTTTCCATAAATAATCTAAACCTAATTAATGTAAATATGCTGCTAATTATATATTAATACATTGATTTGTAGATCAAAACCTCATTACATGATCAATAATTTTTGCTTCTATTATTATTATTATTATTATTATTAACATGAAGTATTTTGTAATTTCGTGGGGATGTCAATTCGATCAGTCTGTTTAATTTTGAGTTAGCTTTATCGGGTCGTCAAATTATTCAATTCGTGTCAATTTGGACTAGATTTTCTTTAGATGGGAAATTGTTGGCACTAGACCTTCTATTTTCATAATAAGCCCGTTGAGCTAGTAAGTGTATGAAAAATATTTAATACGTATTAATTTGTCAATCGATACAGCATAAACTTCTATTTTTAACAAATTAACGCTAACTATAATATAACTTACCACTAATTCACCAAATAAATTATTTGAGTTTCAACAATAATAATTGTAATGCTTAAATTAAATAATATCAAACATAAATTTTCAATATTTATTATAAACAACAAAAATTCAGGCTATTTGGGTCAACACACTTAATTTGAGGATATCCCTATAAGGTTGTCAAGTTATCTGTTCAATTCTCTTCGGGCTAGATTCATTTCAAACTATAATTTTAGAGCTCTAACCCTTTTATTTTCTTAGTGTATTTGGGTCAGTCCATCGATTTCGAGTTGCATTGAAATAATTTCCATCTATTACATTTATATGTTCTCTAGATAACAATCATTTAGCTAAGATGGAAGTTAATCCTATGAGCAACATCATATTTGATTTAACATTGTTTCTTATATTTAGATCAATAATTAATTCTTTACATAATTAGACAAATAATTTTAAGTATGCTATTTGCTTAAATAAGTAAATTATGCATAAATCATATGTGCATCGTAGGGAAGAATTTGCTAGTATATATATACATACATATATATATATATATTACCATTAGTTCTTGCTAAGTATAACCCCACTAAAATGCGAATTCACTTTCATACCTACAAGGCTATAATTATCAAATTTCAAAATCTTGATCCCCATACAAAAATAATACGAACTCTTAAAACTTAACTATAAAATATGAAAATTGAAAATGGAAGCTAGTGTAACACCCTAGTTTTAATAAATTTAGAATGCTATAAAACAATAATTGAAGATTTTTAAGAATGGATCGTTACAGCTAGGAAATAAATTAAACAATAAGAACAAACCAAACAAACACTATTTGCAACGTCGTCTATGGCTTTCCTAATTATAAGTGGAGCCAATTATAACAACTGATAATATGTTTCATAGACTCTATCATGCCTCAAATTATCAAAACACGTGAAAAATATAAATATGCTTATGATCAACATATGAAAGAAATAGAATTAAAATTAATTTTAGCTTAGTTGGTGAGGTGAGTAAATATTAAATTAAAGACAAAAAATTGTATAAGATTGTTTTATTGGTCAAAATCTGTAAGAAAAATAAATATTCGAATTCAAACTCATATTTAGTTGCATATTTATAATTTTATTGATGGTTGGATCTGAATCTTGATTTGTCATATGAATTTTAACCAATAAGACGAGTCACACATAATTCCCCATAAATTAATATGCTATTCGTTTATATCTAACAAGAATCTTGTTAGTCGGGTCCACCATTTAATGTTTGCCTAGTTAAATATGTTTCTCTTTTAAATTATTCTCTCCGTTTCTGAATAAGTGTCATTCTAGCATTTTAATTTTATTTAAAAAAAAGTGTCATTCTACAAATTCGAGAAAGAGAATTCACATTTTTCACATATTTACATACTCTTATTTAATACATTCAAATATCTATATTTAACTTATTTAATGTATTCACACAAGTATTTATTAAGTAATTTAATCAATTTATTAATTTATGTGCATTAATTCAAAATGACATTTATATAAAATGGGGGTAGTATACTAGTATTTAGTTGGTGGATTTCAGACATAATAAATAAAATTTGTACATAACATTTTCGACCATAACAAAAAAAAAAGTCCAACTAGGAACACAAGTGGCGTTTGACCAAATTGGATTTAATGGCCCATTTTGATGGGTATCCGGGTCGGGTTACCCGGTTAAGATTTTGTTCTGCCTATAAATAGAAGGGGCGCGCACTCTTTTCATATTGCTCCATCTCACCATCATTCATTCATTGCAATTTCTATACACAAAAAAGCAACCTTAAAAAAGCATTCTTCGAGGACTTTTTCCATTAATTATGGTACAGTTGAAGAAGAAACTTTCCGGCAAAATGAGACTGAAATATACTCCTCCGTACGCCGGTGCCGGAGATATGCCGGAACCCGATGTCTATGTTGTCACCTCCGCCGGTCTACGAATTCCGGCGCACTCTAAGATCTTGGTACTGTCTCTCATCTTCGGATTCATCCGTTTTTTCCTTCTGCACCTTTTCAGCTCCTCATCTCAACTCTCTCTCTTTCTCTATTTAATTTTAACATTTTTCTGATATTTGTGTGCAAATTTGCAGGCATCAGCATCGCCGGTGCTGGAGAGCATTATAGAGAGGCCGCAGAAGCACCGGAGCACCGAACGGAAAATTTCAATTTCCGGCGTACCATACGACGCCGTCTACGTCTTCATCCAGTTCCTTTATTTCTCCAAGTAATATTTTTTTCCTTTTTTTTAGTTTTCAATAAAAAATCTTCCAAATATGGAGCAATAATTTAAAATATCTGTTAAACTGGACCAATTAGGAAGCAAAGCAAAAATAATTATAACTTTCGCCGTCCATTCATAATCTCACTACACGTGGCATATTCTCTACCGTCTTCAAATATTATATTTTTTAATTTACTATTCTGGTAGGCGCGGCGAATTACAGTGGTTCCAACAACAGGGGAACAAAAAATCTTGTAAACCAGAATTACTAAAACACCCCCCCGTGCGTGTCTCGTGTTCAGGTGTAGCGAGGAGCAAATGGAGAAGTATGGAATTCACCTACTAGCCTTATCGCATGTCTACTCTGTACAAAACCTGAAGCAGATATGTACAAGAGGTTTAGCGAAGAGATTGAACGTCGAAAATGTTGTGGACATGCTTCAGCTTGCAAGATTGTGCGACGCACCGGATCTTTACCTCAAGTGTATGAAGTTAGTGTCTAACAAATTCAAATCTGTTGAGGAGACTGAGGCTTGGAAGTTCTTGCAAGACCATGATCCCCATCTCGAGCTCCAAATCTTACAATTTATCGATGAAGCTGAATCGGTATATAACTCTCTCTCTCTCTCTCTCTCTCTGTGTGTATATATATATATATAGCTTAACCATTGAATTTCCTATGTTGCAATGGTGAAAATTTGGATTCTTGATGTAATAATAATCGAATGTTGTTTCATTTTGCTATGCAGAGGAAGAAGAGGAGGAGGAGGCATAGGGAGGAGCAGAGTTTGTATATGCAACTGAGTGAAGCGATGGATTGTTTGGAGCATATATGTTCGGAGGGTTGCACGAATGTCGGGCCATACGATATGGACCCGAATGAGCATAAGGGCCCGTGTAGCAAGTTTTCGACTTGCCAAGGAATCCAGCTTCTGATCAAGCATTTCGGAGGCTGTAAGAAGAGGGTTAATGGAGGTTGTTCGCGTTGTACGAGGATGTGGCAGCTGTTTAAGTTGCACTCTTCGATTTGTGATCAGCCTGATGAATGCAGAGTTCCCCTGTGCAGGTATATATGAGTTTCTTGATCTTTGAATTGCTTGTTTAGTTGCTTAATTTAGTCGGTTATAAGCCACACACACTTTAGCATCTTGGATGCCAGCTCTAACAATGGAGTAATCTTGTGATAAAGGGATGTAATCAGGTGCTTTATTTGGGGAGATCTGTTAAATTAGTACAGATTCTTTATTAGAAGGAAATTGAATCAAGCTGGCATTGTAGGGTATGATTACTCTTTGTGTGAGAATCTTTTTTGATGAGTCTGCCAGATTTGTAGAAAGGAAAAATTAAAGCCCCTGGCCTAATTGTTGTTGGCGCAGTCACATTCAAACTACATGATTTAGGTGTCGGCTAGGTGCATTTAGTATGCTCGTAATGAAATATGAGATGAAATATAAGTCGTAACAAACATTCCATAATCCATACAATAGAATTGGGGTATCTAAAGTTGGTATATATGTTCTGTAACACAGGCAATTCAAGTTAAAGGCTCAACAAGACAGAAGAGGAAACGATTGCCGGTGGAGGTTGCTTGTGAGGAAGGTGGTTTCAGCCAAAGCTATGTCTTCTCTCTCTCTACCGAAGAGGAAGAGAGACGATGAGCCGCGGGTGGCGTTGCATCGACAAGGGATGAGAAGCTTCAGACTGTAAATCTCAGATACATCAACCGAAAATATCGAAACGGATATTGGTTGTGTTTATTTTGCCATGGAAATTTGTGGTGAGAGTAGAGCTTGTAATTAAAGAGTTTGGTTGTTAATGTGGTGTTTACTGTCTCATAGTAAATCTTGTGTTAAGTTATTGCTATGGCCCCCCTCTTTTTTGTATGTGGGTTGGTAGCAAACCGGCAAAGAAGTAGGAAAAGCCAACTAGATGATGGGGGCTGAATTGTTGCAGTAATCTTGTTTGGACAGTTGATGGGTTGGTTTGTCAATATATTTTTGTTCCTTTTATTTAGTTGGAATTTTTTATTTGCAAATGGTTTGGATTACTTTTGATGAACAATTCGCCATACAAGTTGTTAGCAACGGATCGATTTAGAGCATAATTATACAGAAAACAGAGCATAATTATACAGAAAACGACCAAATATTGAAATTTATACAAACATTAGCATAAAAAAGAATGAGATAATCTTGAGTGAGATAGTCTTACGGATCAAAATAATTCGTAAGACGGATCAAGATTCAAATTCCAAACATTATCAGTTATCAACAAAATTATAAATATGTCATCGAATATAAGTTTTAATCTGGATATTGACCTATATTATAAATTTTGACTCGTAAAACAATCTTATACATGTTTTTTCTATAAAAAAGAATAGACCCGTGGATGCTTATCTACATTGCAATATCATATCATATTTCAATTTTGTAGGGTTTGGTTAGTGCAATTATTTATAGTTTTTGGGTAGTTGATAGTTGAAATTAATTTGATTTCTTCTTAAAATTTGAGGTGAAGTTTAGTATGGATAATTGAAAATTTGGAGTAGGAATCATTCTTGGGGATAATATTCGACAGTTGAGTTCACGTTACAATCAATGTTAAAAATCAATGCATGTATATTAACTATATAACTACAATTTGGTTACCTTATTTAATTTGAGAAGGAATAAAATAATTAGCAAAAGGTAGAAAGTAAACATTTTCAATAGGACATCTACAGTTTCCATTTTGACCTAGTTCATCCATGGAAAAAGGGCAAGCAAATGTCTCATTAGTCCATAAAGTTGATAAGTTTGTAATTAAAAATCATGAATTTAAATTTCATCAAATATATAGTATATATTTTTTCGGTCTAGTCCGATCCGTTGGGGAAACAATGTGACATAATAATATTGGAGAGTTGGTCAGGTTGGGTAATTGATCATAGGTCGTGGGATTTCAACACAAGTTTCTCCAAATGACAAAGCACGATGACGATCACTCCACGAAACGTTGTCCCAAAAAATGAAATTAAAATTTGAGGTAAAATAATTTATGTAATCTGAATTCCAAATTTTATTTTAGAACTTATGAACAATCTTTATTTATTTTAGTTTATCCTAGAAGTTTGTGATATTTAAATAAGAGCACAATACGTATCAAGATGTTCAATGTTACCGCAAAAATAAAATCGTGCAAGTCTCCTCGATTTTTTTCTTATTTTTAAATCAACGTCACTATATGGACCTTAGTAGTTGATTATTCTAACTAATAGTTGGGATATGATTATATTTGTCAGATATTATTTACCCTTGAATCAATTATATGAAGCCAACAACATTCAGTTTTTCAAAGTTCTCAGACAGACACTTGTGTTTTCTTGTAGCTATTGGAAATAAAAGGCAAGACAAATAAATCACGTATATGTATTAAATTCATTCAGAAATTGCAAATGTGAAGAGTTTGTTATTTCTTAAATGCACTTGAACGAAATTTGACCCGATAATCATGCCCAACTTTTTCCCTTTGAATAATTGATAAGAAAAAAACAAGAATGGAAAAGGTGATGTAGAGGCTCGTCACAGCCACAACGGATCTTGTTTTTTTATTAGATTATTACATATATATTAATATATATATATACAAAGATTCATTGGAGTCCGTGCATTTTTATTAGATTTTATCTAGCTATTATTTCATAATTTTAAAAATATCAAGTGCGTGCAGTCGATATTCAAATGGAGCATTTGAATTTAGTTTATGTAAAATATAAATGAATTCTTCTTCTTATTTATTACCCCCTCCGTCCAATTTATATGAACTTATTTTCTTTATGTGGTCCCAATTTACAGATTAATTTGCATATATATTTAGCTCATTTACTAATATATGTTTATGTTCAATATGTCTACTTTAAACATTAATTCATTGTCAAAAAATAAATATGGACATTTTAGAAAGTTACTTGTGTAATTATCACATATATAAGTGGGATGGAGGAAGTAAAAACAACTACTTCGAACTCAAAATTTACATAGCAATCGAATAAATCCTTTACAATTAAAAAAAAATCAGATTAATTATTTCAGCTACCACAAGAATAATATTTGATGATATGCTTTGTTTTTATCCCCAATTAAAAATATCTTGCACAGTGTACTCATCATTAATGTTATGGAATTTCTTAGACTTAGATTCTATCATCTTCCCTGCTGTTGTGGAGAAAGAGGTCCACCCTCGTCAATCTTGATATTTTGAAGGGATTGGAATTTTCTGTTACACTCTATGTGTTACACTTCGTGTTACACTTTTAAATTATGAGTTTTTTTTTGTATTTTTTTTCTTCAATTTTATTTTTTTGTGATTTAGTTTAATTTTATGATTGTTTTTAGGGTTCACCCCACCAAATTAGGGTTTATAATTATTTTTTAATATTTAATTTTTTATTTATAATTAATAATTCATTATTATGGTTTATTTTTTAAAAAATATGTTTTATAATTTTTTAATTCATTTTTTTGTTGATAAATGTTGACTATGATTATTTATGTTATAATTAATTTTTATTTTATAATAAATATTGTTAAAATCATAAATCTAATGATGAAACACGAAGTGAAACACAAGAAAGTGTAACAGGAAATTTCAACCCATTTTAAAGGTAAAACAAATATTTAAGTTTCTAGGGCAAATTTCATATTACCCCCTGTATTTTTTCGGAAAATCAAAAAACTCCCTATATTAATTAAATAGTCTAAAAACCCCCCTCTGTTATGTATTGTTCATAAAAAAAATCGTTTTTTGAGAAAGTGAATTACATTTACTAAAAAAGAGTGTATGATTCTTATTTTTACAATTTTTGTTATAGATAAATATATTTTGACAAAAGCTTGTATGAGACCGTCTAACGGATCCCCTTACGTTAGACGGGTCAAAACCCGCCCAAACCCGTCCAAATCCGCCCCAGACCCGCGCTTGCTGCTGAATTTTTTTTTTTTTTTTTCCTTTCTTTTCGGTTCATGTTGTTGCTGGGCCTTTTTTTTTTTTTTTTCCTTTTTCTTTCGGTTCCTATTGCTGCTGGGCCAAAAGGCTCACTCCCCCTTCTTCTTCTTCTTCTTCTTCTTCTTCTTCTTCTTCTTCTACCTTTTTTCTTTCTTTTCTTCTAATCTTGTTCGTTTGTTTTTTTTTTCTTTTTTTTTATTTTAATAATTATTGTATATTAAGTGCAATACACGAGTTCACACGTTAGTGTCGTGCGAGATGTCGAATAAAAAATAATAAATTAATTCAATTTAATTTTAGGTTATATATTTATTTCAAAAATTAATTTTTTTGAAACAAAAAAAAAATATAACCTGAAAATAAATTGCATTTAAAAAAAGTATCACTAATTGCAAAAGAAAGTATCACTAATTAGAAAGAAAAGCATCACTAATTGCAGAAGAAAGTATAACTGATTAGAAGAAAAGTATCACTAATTGCAGAAGAAAATATCACTAATTGTAGAAGAAAAGTATCACTAATTGCATAAGAAAGTATCACTAATTGTAGAAGAAAGTATCACTAATTAGAAGAAAAGTATCACTAATTGCAGACGAAAGTATCACTAATTGAAGCAAAGTATCACTAATTACAGAAGAAAACATCACTACTTAGAAAGAAAAGTATCACTAATTGCAGAAGAAAATATCACTAATTAGAAGAAAAATATCACTAATTGCAGAAGAAAGTATCACTAATTAGAAGGAAAAGTATCACTAATTGCAGATGAAAGTATCACTAATTAGAAAGAAAAATATCAGTACAAACATATTGCAATTCAAAAATTGAATCATTAGCTACATAAAATAAAATGTTGCAATTCAAAAATCGAATATGATAGTGAGTAGTAACTACTCATTATATTAGTGATGCTTCATTTTTTATCACGAGTGATACTTACTTCATAATTAATGATACTTCTCTATTGTTAATTTAATAATTAATGCTTAATCATCGGTAATTTTCATTTTAATAAAAATATAATTTTTATGTTATAAAGTATCATTAACATTGATGTGAAGTATCATTAATAAAATCATTATAGAAAAAAACACACAACTTCTAACTCTTCGTAGTGAAGTGTAAATTGGAGCCGAAAAAAAAAAACTGCCAAAAAAAAAAGAAAAAAAAAAGTGTAGATGTGCTGCAAAAAAGAAAAAAAATGGTCCAGACCTTGCGTGTTAGAGAGAGGGGGTGGGGGTGGGGTTGTCGGAAAAAAAAAAAAAAAAAAAGGTACAGCTTGCGTACGTGTTAGAGAGAGAGAGTGGGGGTGGGGGTGGGGTGGGGCTGCCAAAAAAAAAAAGAAGGAAAAATTAGATCCGGGTCGGATTAGAATCCGTCTAACGGAAGCGACCCGTTAGACCGTCCTACAGGAATGTGCCCCATATATTTTATATCATTTAAAAATTTTAGTATTTGGTTATACTACTAATTTTTAGCTATTTTGATAATTTCCTATGTTACGTATTTTTTTTACATATAAATATATTTTATATTATTTAAAAATTATAGTATTTGGTCAAACTACTATTTTTAAAAATTAATTAAATTTAAAAAATAATACGAAAATTGTAAAAATAAGAATCATATACTCTTTTTTAGCAAATGTAATTCACTTTCTCAAAAAGGGGACTTTTTTGATGAATTATACATAACAGAGGGGGTTTTTAGACTATTTTTTTAACACAAGAGGTTTTTTGATTTTTCGGCAAAACACAGGGGAGTAATATGAAATTTGCCCAAGTTTCTATATAATTAAAGTTTGTTAGAGTACTATGTCATTTTATTATTATTTTTTGTTTCAACAAGTTCTTATACTTTTGTATTTCATCCCATCACATCATTTTTTAACGGATTTAATTTGCCCGAACCGTTGTTGTTATTATTATTATTATTATTATTATTATTATTATTATTATTATGATTATTATTAAAAATGATCTATTAAAACACAAGAATCAAAATATATAGCACATGAAAACATTAACTGGGGGAAAAATAATAGATGTAGGTTGAAAATAAAGTATATTTGTTGTTTTCCATTGCTCAAATCATGACAAATTTTGAATTGGGACAGTAGATGTGTTGAGAATCTTGATTTGCCCACCCGATTCCAATTTCTCCAAGAATCTTGATCACCATATATAAATTCTAGGTGGCTGTCACAATTCTTGGTTTATTTGGTTTGGACAAGATGTGTTGGGACCAAACACAATGTTACAGTCCATGGAAAATGGGAGCATTTTTACCAAGGAATCTTCCTAATTTCTCCTCTATATATATTGCTAGACACTATTATTTTTGTCTCCACTACTTTTCACTTTTATTGTGAATTTAGGGCGCAAAAGGACACATAGTGGCATGCCAAGATGGACATAACAACATAAGCATGGGGCTAACAATTATGAATAACCAAGTGACATATTGACATGAAATCATTATGGTCAAGGCAATATAATCTTAGAATCATAAATCACACTTTATCAATGCACACATATTGCCATGAAACTATATTCCCACTTTTTTTCTTTTAATTTTTTGTCAAGCTAATAAGATTTTGATGCAATATTTCAAAAAAATAAAAATAAATCTCTTAGTGGAGGTTCTATTTGAAAAGAATATTTATATATAAGAAGGATAAAATGGACATCCAATCATAGTTCGTGGGAGTTACAAACACATCCAATCCTTTGACTGGTTTGATATGAATGGCCTCAAATTATTAAAAAAGAAAGGCAATAATTTTGTAATATTTGAAAAATCTTAATTAAGACAAGATTATTTTTATAATTTAGAAGTTATGTTCATTAATGAACAATACTTTTTTGTGCAGAGTTTTGGAGCACAATTATCGAAATCATAAAATTTAACGCTTTCAGATGGTTGTCTTAATTTTCAGGTGTGTATATTGTTAATATAATGCTAATATGAGAGACTCATGTTTCTAATGTTGATCATATGTTGCTAACATGAGCTGCTCATATAATTAATAAGACGGAATCATATTTTTAAATTGGTATGTATGTGCAATTATTACTTTTTAATGTGTCATGTCATATATAAATTTTTCTTTGAAGTCTCATTATATATATGGTGAGCGTATATATTGGAGAAACTTCTTTCGAATAAGCTCAAAATCCTTCACTTTACGTTTTATCTCAAAAAATTCGAAAAGTAAACATTAATATATGTCTTAGATAACAAAACTAACATGTATATAACTTTGTTTCATTTTTTACAATCAAAATGGAATTCATAACTAGTTAACTACTATTCTTAATAAACTGTTTTTGTGCAATATAGCACACAAATCGCAAGAGTACAATTTTATTTTTTTTATCAAGTATGTATGTGCGTATTTGATTTGATTTTTCCATGTATATATATTCTCTTCCCTACCACAAATCCACAATGTACACTTTCGGCGTTCGTGCACAACATTTGTATCATTTGTGGTTTGGGACTTTGATGAGCAACTTTTCTTCGATTAGCTTTGGATTTGGGATTATATAGCAAAAGTTAGCTCTTTTCATCATCATCAATTCCACTTTTTTTTTTTTTTTTTGGACATCGAGGGTAACCCGCAGCCGCTACCGTGGTGCGCACTGGGTAAACCCCACCCCTTTGTAATAGCCTGCAAACCACACAGGGGAGGTAAACCACACTTGACAAGTCAGGTATAACGGGCTCACACCTAGTGGTGTTGGTGAGATTCGAACTTGAGAATACAAATTTTAAGTTAGGTTATTTTTGTAATTATAACACTTTTTTTTAGTCGTAATAATAAAAACATTACCTTTATGTTGTTGGCAATTTAAGTTGCCATAAGAAAACATAACAATGTTGTAAAAAACAAAAGGAAAAGCTAAATATTTTATGACAATTAATATATATATATATATATATATGTCTTTATATATATATATATGTTAGTTGTAATAGTAATAATATATAGAATCATTATAGCTTTATCAAATGATAATTTATATCAATAATATTATATTTGTAATATTTCAAAATATAATTATAAATAAATTTATAATAGTTTTTAAAAAAATTAAACCTAATTAAACATGTGCATGTATAATATTATATTATATTAGGAATATTGGAAGTACATAAGAATCATGTATATATACAATGAAAAGTTATAAAATGGGGCCTAGAATATAATGTTGTATGAATATTTAGTTGAGAAATGAAACAATATATTTTATAATTCCATGCTATTTTTATAAATCATAATCACTTCTTATAATATATAAAAGTAAGTAGTTATTCCGTTTATAGTAACTTAGCATTTTCCTGCCTATTTGCACTTGCTAAAAATGGAAATATAATATTAATTAATTAAAAATTCATTATGGATAATAAATATGCAAATTAATGGATATATATGAATTTGAGAATATATCCACATATCATAAATGTTTATTTTTTGTTGTTTATATATACTAGTATTTCTCCCGTGCGATGCACGGATTAAAATTAATTACACATATATACCCACAACCCATAAATAATTTCTTCAAAACTTATAAAATTGATTAAATTATAACAAAATACATAAATATGTTGGTCAAATTATATCAAATAGAAGTATACATAGAATTCAATATGTAAATGTGTAAACAATTTTTATGATTAAGAACATTTAAACAAATTAATTAATATGTGTAGGCATTGCTCGAAAATGACATTCAATTCCTTCATTGTACATGCATGTAACGTCTATTTGCCGATTTTTTGTTAATTAATTAATTAGTAATCATTTATATTAATCATTCTTCAAGTTATTTATATGAAATGAATATTTTTGTTATTTAGGATATAATGAACTGATTTTCAATTTAAATTATAATTTTTATGACATTTATTTTAATTTTGGGAGTTGCTAATTTTTTTTAAAACATGTATGATGATTATCACGACAATAAAATGCAAATAAGGAAAAATAAATAATAAATAGAGGAAGAATAAATTATGACCTTAATCATGTCATATCTTGTAAAATTATGGCCTTCTTAAAATTATATCCACTTATTCAATAAAGTAAATGTATTTCTAAAAAAAAAAGTAAACTTATTATTAAAAGAAAAACATAGCTATTTAAATCATTTTGATTCACGGTTGATCTTAAATATCATGACTATCCACCGTAATACAATGACAGGAAAAAAATAAAATAAAAAAGAAAACAACATGCATTATTGTGAGAAGAAAAATTAAAACTAAATTTTTATTTTTTTGCCTGCTAGCTATGATTGAGATTTTATCATTCTACTCATGTAAATTGATTTGAATAGAATGGTCTGTTTTTTTTATTGACTACATGGATAAAGGTACAAAATTAATATAAAGAAATCACAAATCTATCAATCACGATAAATAATAGGTAAGAGTTTTAGCAGCAAAGTCGGAACAAACTTATTTTCTCTATGCCCAATAAGTCTTAAGCTCTCAAATATCTTGATAGAGTTTTAACACTCATTTGCTACAATAATTTTTTCATAGAAGTTGAAAAAATAGAGTCACATTCTCATTCTCATAATGCTACCTATATAAGACATATTAGAAAAACAAAATAGACGAACTAATTAACAGTTGCATGCACAAACTAAATAAATACATAAAAATTGAAAGCCACAATATAATGCACTGAACCTGATTATGATGTAGGTATGCATGTTTAATACATTTGAATATTAAATAGAAATATAAACAAAAGAAGATAATATTAGATAAAAATTTATGCGACAACTTGAAATAGGCACGCGCCTTAGCTTATGTATATATTCATCCACTGCCCCGTCTGATGTAAATATTAAGGATGAATACATATATACATTTGAATGTACATAATATATATATATATATATATACATATAAATTTATTTATGGTCTTGTTGTGTTAAAATATCATCTCATTGAAACCACTGCTGCATTGCTACGACAATTCTTGCACTCGTTTAGTCCCGGTTCTGTGTTGTTCTTGTTTGTTGCTTGGATTAGAGATGGTATGCTACAGATGATTTTCTATAAGAACCAATATCTCTGCATAACTATTTATGCAGAAATTTGTATTTCATAAAATCAAAAATGTTAATCCAGCTTATGAGAGAATGCTAATTTAATTTATAGAGTATGATGAAGAAGTGAAAGATAACTTGGGAATGAGTGCAATTTATAGAATTTAACGAATACTCCTTTAAATTATGGTAGGATTTAATGTAATTAATTATTGAAACGTAAAATTGAATGGTCAAGAATTAAAATATTAATAGGATATGTGTATGGTAATTTATATTTCATTTTCTTAATTTCAAATTCCTGGAATTATGTCCAAAATCATTGTTGCTCATTTATAGGAATGGGAATAGATTGAGCGAGTATAATTGTGTGGATAAATTAGGCTTGTTTGATTGGTAGTTTAAGTTCAATACAATCATTAAAAAAAAGCTTTAAAAATGATATTTATTTATTTTCCTTTAAAAAAATGGAGATGATATTTGTGGATCTAATTTGATAACAATTGCAGCCATTACTGACTTACTGCATTCAATTGATGATAAAATAGACGCCTACATTAGCTTAATTTGATACCATAATTGGTTATACAATCTGCATTCACTTTTTTTCTTTAATCTTTCACTTACAATACAAATAATCATTCTTAACAAAATTTAAAAAGAATTGTTCTTTTGATATTGTCCCAAAACGACTATATATAACTAACTTAACATGAATATTATATATATATATATAATAAATTATAAATTATTATATACTAATACAATATAGTTAGAAAATACGAATGTTAACAAATTAATAAAATTCTGCAATATGAAAAATGTTAAACAATCAATTACTGAATTAATGAGTATTAGAAGTTTTAATGTTTAATTATATATATGAAATAAATCAAGTATCTTCTATATAATTATATTAGAATTAAATATTTTAAATTTTCCTAATAAAAATATTAAATATTTAAATACGCATAAAAAAAATTAAAATATGATTTTATTGAATATAAAACAAAAATTTATCTTTTTATTAACATTGTAAAAACTTGTTCAGGTGCAGTTGCAATCTGTACATTACAAAAATATCTAAATACAACAAATGTTATCACAAAAATGTGAAATTAGCCGAATAAATGTACAAAAATTGTGACAATTTCATACAAAGTCCAAATTCACTAATTTTGAAATATAGGGATTCGTATATTTTTCTCTCATGTTTCTTCCACCGCTCAGCTTCGGTGTTAATGAATGTCGCTAGATTTCATCCATTGTTCAGAGTTCACCTGTTTTTTTTTATCAAATTTTTATTTTCATTTTGTATCCAAAGTAATAGTCAATTAACAACACATAAATTCAACAATGAAAAAAAAAATTAAAATGTAAGAACATTGTTAATACCTCATCAATACAATCCAAGTTGAACAGTTGAACCAGAGTTCAAGAACATGAGAGATCATGCTTCACAAATCTACAAGTAAAAAAATATAATTATTAGAGTTTAGAAATCTGAAAACAAAGAACACTCCATCAACACTTATATATAAAAGATCAATAGAATAAAATAATAATTATCAACTAAATTTACGCAATTATAATTTATATCATATACTTAATTAACGCAATCGGTAGGTAACAAATTAAGCAAATTGATGGAGTTAATTTACGTTGGTTAATTAATGCATTAATCAAGTTAAATATATAAAACACCATAAATTATAGATATTATAAAATTGTGACATGACCGTATACATGCACATTAAATGCCAACCAATTTATATATAAAAACTTTCAATTTATAGAAATATAAGTATATATTTGCTTTAATAAAATTATTAATTAATTATCAAAACATGATTATGGCAATTAAGTAATTGCTAAAATAATCGTGTATATATATATATATTGAGTAAATTTGTAATAACTGTCGAACTATGTTATTATATAGAGAGAGATATAATATATTATATCTATGCATATATATTATATTGCTATATTGGGTTTAAAAATATTATTATATTACTATATATACACATATATATATATATACAATAATATATATATATATGTGTGTGTGTGTGTAATCCAACTAATTAATATAATTTTTAATCAAATAATAATTTAAGAAATTAAAAAAGGTATGGCCAAAACAAATTAATTGAGCATGCTAATAGTTGCAATATAAGTTATAACTATCTAAAACAATACAACTAAATGAACCACAAAAAAAAAAAATTACACTAATGATGAATATTTGCTCTACAATTATGATCCACAATCCATAAAACTCGGCCATACAAACACGGTCCATAGAAATCAGGAAAAAGTACAAGAAAATACAATAGATCAAATAAATAAATATAAAAACAAAATTAATAAAACTGTAGATGAAGTCATTTTGGGAACCTCAGCTTGCTCTTCTCCAATTCCTCGTTACTTTTTCTCTATCAACACGGTAACATTAGAATAATAATAACATTTATAATTACGAATAGGAAGAAAAAACTCATGAATAGATTCATGGCTGAATAAATTCTAGAACATAATAATCGAGCATTTATGTGATTTTGAAGAAAATTTTATTGGATTTATCGAGCATGAAAAATTATTGCATTCTATTATCTCTTATATAGAGATAGATATATTGTGTTCTTAATTCACAATAATGATGATTAATTATGATTTGCTTGATTTACGTTCATAATTAATAAGATTGTGTGATTAAATATTTTTCCGTATATATTATGGATTGATTGCAATTAATTGATCAAATTTTTTCTAATTAAATATACCTTTTATTAATTTAATGTCATGCATAATTATTCTTAAAAATGATCGAAAAAAAGGTGATGTGTGACTTTATTATTATTATTATTATTATTATTATTATTATTATTATTATCAATGAACTTATTATTGTAAATTGGTAATCAGAAATAAAATTGATAAACGGGTGTGCATTGTTAGGGGATCACAATTATAAAAAAATTGAAATTAAAATTTTATTTTACTCGTAATTTGATTATTAAAATTAAAAATTGAAATTAAAATTTTATATTCATTAGACATTTAATTAAATGATTATTGACTTTTTTCATATTTAGTAAAAATTACAAATATAACACACACACACACACACACATATATTATATTACTATTACAACATGTTAATATTAAATATATTGTATATATTTATAATTTTATATAATTGATATAATTAATATATAATTAATCTATGTATATTACAAAATTAACATATTATTTTTAGAAAGAGAGTTTTGGCGGGAAATAAAGAGGTTGCTATTTTGAAGACCTTTATGTTATTATATATATAAAGATTATATTATATTATATTAAAGATATGATATATAATTAAATAATTTAATTAATGCATAATTAGTAAACTTACTATTTTTGGAATTCATATTTAGGCGGGAAAACTATAGTTACTAATTATAGTATAACTATTCATCTTTATATATATAAGGATTATAACACATTTCTTTATATATATATATATATATATTATGATATATTAGTTAGACTTATAGCGTTGATTTTTCATTTTTATTTTATTTTATAATATATATGTATATATATTAGGTTATATTATAATATCATAAGATTATATAATATGATTGACAGCCATTCGACTAATTTACGTGTTTAATTTATTTAAAAATTAATATATAGTCTACACCTGCAAATATATATATATATATATATATATATATATATATATATTATAGCTTATAGGCATAAGATGTGTAAAAATTTCATAAATGAATTATGCATGAGATACGGAAATCAAACCCATAATCACGTCTAATCTATATCTATATTATATCTAAAAGTAAGATAGTCATTGCAAATAGAAAAAATAAGTTTTCCCGTCTAAATCAATTTTCTAATAATAGTGATATAATTATACATATAAATAATTATACAATTAAGTAATAAAAATTATGAAATCAATTAATTATATTACATAAATAATGGAATATACATTCTCTTTCCCTCTTATGTAATCTAGATACTTACCTTAATGAAATTCACTAGAATAATTTGGCGGAAATCACCTCTCCTAAGTCCTAATCCGTGAGTTATATAATATATTTTGCTCAATTAAATAATTATTTTAGTTCCATAAATGATGTGATTGAATATTCTGAGGAATAATTACCTAATTAATATATTTGTAAAATACATATACATGTATAGATACATCAATTAGAAATCGTAAAGTCAAGATACCTAATTTTGGTAAAAATGCATATCCAAAAATCAAAATTTTACTAAAATACACATATAAAAGTATATTAATGATATTTATGATAACATGTCTTATATATATAATATCTATAATTTAAATAGGTTACAAGGAAATTGATCAATGAAATCAATGGTTATTAATGAAAAAATCACTATATAATTATCATATGTGTGTTAGTCAATGTATAACCATATATACAAAATAAATAACGTATTTACCATAGATATTGATTATTTTATATTAATTTGTCTAACTTGCAATCAATTATAAATATATTTTCAAAGATAAAACAATCGACTTTCTATTTTTTATTTTTTTGACAGAATCTTCTCAAAATCTTCAATAGTTAGTGGCTTAATTGATCATGGATGAAGAGTGGGGGATGACATAGCAACATAGAGTGATAGTACAGTTGAGTTAAAATATTAAAATGTAAATGTAATATCTTTTTTTAAATTATATCTATGTACACATACAAAGTGTGTACACACACAAACATCGTAAGCATGTCTACAAAAAAAATAATCCATACGTACGTGCAACTTATATGATTATATCTATACAAATTAATGTCTCTGTGAACTGAATGCATTTTAATTGTATAATGAAGTACATAAATTTAAAAATTATCTGTGTTTATGAAAAAACAGTTATTTATACTAATTAAAAATATTGAATGTCCAAATTTTAACTCCCAATTCCACTATTTTTGCTACACCTTTTCCTTTTCAATTTATTTTCTACATTTAATAACCAACTATTTATACACTACATATATACTCTGATCATAATCATTTCGACCGCCTCACGTTTCCTTCCAGAATAGTGAATAAAAGACAAAAAATGTTCGGATTAAGCTACGCAAGTAGCGCGCGCTTGAATGATAATATTAGTAGGTGCTTAATATGCCTCTTGGTAGTTGATGGATTATTTTATAGACGATATCCTATTTAATACTAATCTTAACACCATGTTTTTATTATGTTAATACATTTTTAAAAAATTGAGAAAACATTTCTCAGATATTTCATGATTAAGTTTTTAAAAAAATTACATTAAAAACTAATATTTAATATCAGTAGTACTTTTTGTTACGCAAACTTTGTTTAATTTTTTATTATTTTTATTTCATACTTACAATTTCTAACGTAAATATAAATATAAATATATATATATATATATATATGTTTGTGTATTTCTATAATCTGTGCATCGCACGGTGGGTCATGCTAGTTATATTTAAAAGCAGAATAGTCTACATAAATAATAGCCACACTTTTTCCCGCCCAAATAACATTTCCTATTATAGAAATTAATAATATAAAATGTCACTAATTCATTATGTAATTTAATAATTAAATTACCTATAATTTATCGCAATTTTTCTAAAACCAATACCTTGAAATTCGGCTATACTAATATCTTTCTAAACCAATTAATTAATAAGAATCGTGTCATTTGAATAATTATTTAATTCATGCTAATTGAATTGGTAATGAGGTTAATTTACCGGCATTAATTCAAGCTAATCGAATTGACAATTTGTATTAATTCATTTTTTAAATTTTACTGTCTATATTTAATAACTAATAATAATTTCATATATACAAACCGGCAAACCGGTTCAATTGATTTTATTTCGGCAATAGTGTATACGTGTTGTACCTGCAAATTCAAAAACCACAAAAATATGGAACAAATAGAGGAGCTATGTTGTGGAGATAACCACTGCCTTAAAAAGCGATTCCGGCAGACCCAATGATGCAAGTCTATAAGCCGAATGCTCCCCAAGGTTAGCACAGCGCTCGGCCGACATGTGCACTCACGACGGACGAACTGGAGACGCAACGAACAATAGCTCAATTGCAGTGAATTAGAGAGAGGAAAGGTAGAAGAATTTTCTATATCTAACAGAGAGAAAAAAAACCCTCTATTAATAGCCACATCAACAAGAAATCTCTTCCTAATTGAAGACCAATTCTCTGCCAAAATATCAGGAGCAGTTCTAATAGAAAGGAAGGAAAAAGGGAACGGTTGGAGACTTTTTCAAAATCACAAATCCTCATTCCAACCAAAAACGTGACAAAGAAGAACAAAAATAAGATATTGGACTTTAATGAATAAATCCAAACAAAGAGTAGGCCCATATGCTTTTTCCACAAAGCCCAACCCAAGAAGTCCAAGAAATAAATAAGAAAACAGATATAATTTGTTGTCATTTCTAACAATCCCCCATAAATGGCAAGCAAATAGGAAAAGAAAGAAACTGAGCTATTGAAGGATTAAATGCTTTAGTGCTAATAATCTCTCGATTTTGAATTAACACATAGTGAAGCAAGGCAACAAATGAATCCAAAAAGTGTGTTACACTTGAACTTGATGGAATCACTTGTGAATCTCACAACACACATCAATCCTAAAATTCGAAGCGTCTCCGTGATGACAAATTGAACAATAATTGACCAACAACACCTTGGTTGCTCATGAGTGCTCTAGAAAGACTTGAATCTTTCATAGAAGAAGGCCAACTCTTCACACTCACGTAGGTGATTCCAACAATTGTGTCTCCACAACACAAATAGACAACAATGAATCATTAAGAGCTCAAACTCATCCTCATAGTCATGTCAAAATATTTCATCATAACCATCAAGTCTGTGTTAACCAGACTACCCAAAATAAGGGCTATGGTTTATTAATCAACACAACCATCAAGTCCTTCACGCTAGGACCACCCAAAGAAAGGGCTATGGTTACCAAGTTTAAATATATCACAATAAAGTATATCACAATATAACAACAAAGAGGAAAGAGTTAGTACAGCTTCGTTTGACCTTTAGAAGGTGTCCACCGTAAATACCTCAGATAATAGGTTTTACTCCCATTCCTTTCGAGGAATCCAATACTAGTCTTCGAGCGAGTCCTTTTGTAAGAGGGTCTGCTAGATTTCTTTCAGACTTTACATAGTCCAGAGAAATTACTCCACTCTTCAGTAACTGCTTCACCCCAGCATGTCTCACACGGATATGTCTCATTTTTCCGTTGTACACACTATTTTTGGCAACACCTATAGCTGCTTGTGAGTCACAATGAAGCGATACAGGTGCTAATGAATTCCCCCACATTGGTATTTCAGCCAAAAGATTCCTCAGCCATTTTGCTTCACGACCTGCCAACTCTAGTGCAATAAATTCAGATTCCATCGTAGAGTTAGCAATGCAAGTTTGTTTAGAAGATTTCCATGATATAGCACCAGAGCCTAGAGTAAACACATAACCACTTGTAGAGCTTATTTCATCATTATCAGACACCCAATTTGCATCACAATAACCCTCTAACACAGCAGGAAAATTATTATAATGCAAACACCAATCAAACGTGCCTTTCAAATATTTCAATAATCGATAAAGAGCAGTCCGATGTTCATTACTAGGATTGTGAGTATAACGACTCAAACGACTCACTGTATAGGCTATGTCAGGCCGAGTGCAGTTCATGAGATACATGACACTTCCTATGATCTTAGCATACTCTTCTTGGGATACACTTGTTCCATTATTCTTTTTAAGATGCATGCTGGGATCATATGGAGTTCTAACAGGAATCAAATTATCACAATTAAATCATTTCAATATCTTCTCAACATAATGCGATTGACTCAACTGAAAACCATGCTCAGTTTTTTCCAACTTGACACCAAGAATTACATCAGCTTCTCCCAAATCTTTCATTTCAAACACAGATGATAAATAACGTTTTGTTTCCAATATCACCTCAAGACTAGTTCCAAATACCAGCATATCATCAACATATAGACATATCATTACACAGTCTAATCCACATCTTTTGGAGTATAAACAGGTATCAGAAGTATTAATAATAAAACCATTGGAAATAATTGTGCTGTGAAATTTATCATACCACTGAATCGGAGCTTGCTTAAGACCATATAGGGATTTCCTAAGTTTACACACCTTATTCTCTTGTCCTAGCATAATGCAACCTTCAGGTTGCTCGATATAA
Source organism: Perilla frutescens (assembly GCA_026008535.1). NCBI lineage: Eukaryota > Viridiplantae > Streptophyta > Magnoliopsida > Lamiales > Lamiaceae > Perilla > Perilla frutescens. The sequence continues at coordinate 41,102,882 of BRKX01000010.1, read as the reverse complement.
ATTTCTTCTATTAAATCACCATTCAAAAAAGCCATTTTTGCATCCATTTGATGTATAATCAAATTATGAATAGCAGCTAAAGCCACTAAAACTCTAATGGTGGAAATCTTAGCAACTGGAGAATACATGTCAAAGTAGTCAACATCTTTCTTTTAAGAGTACCCTATGACCACCAATCTAGCCTTGAATCTATCAATGTTACCATCAGGTTTCAATTTTTTCCTAAATATCCACTTAGTTTTAATAGGTTTACACTTAGCAGGTAAATCCACCAAATCCCAAGTATGATTACTAGTTATAGATTCTAATTCACTTTGAATGGCTTGCTTCCAAAAAACAGCATCTATACTAGTCATAGGTTCATTAAAAGTTCTAGCTGTTGGGGTTTTTTCGAATTAAACCACCGCAGGACCATTTGGTTGTTCATTAATCCGTGTTCCTGCAAATAATAATTTTATGTAACATGCATGTTTATCACAGTCTATACAAAAAGCATGCAAAGCAGATTCGAATCTAATAAAGCGGAAGACATAGAAACGAATCTACTTACAAATCGATAGACGGTCTGTGGACAAGATTAAAGATCTAATCTTACTGTTGAATGAACTGTAGTTGACGCCACCTAGCATTCAAAATTTCGACCACCACAGTATTCTACTCTAAGATCTTCTGTTGTATTCCCGAACTATATCTAGATTCAGAGTGGGCTGAAATCTACTAGATAGAGTTGTGAAATCTGTGGATAACTTTGAGAGACAAAGAGGGGCTGATTTCCTATGAAAAATATCTTCAAATTCCGTGCCCCCCTCCCCTTATATATAGGGAGGGGCGAAATTTCATGTTCCAGCCCTATTGGGCTGGGCCTCTATCTCAAGTTCAATATCCAGTCCACTATCAGTCAATTGGGCTACAACAGGGATCTAGAAGAATATTAAATTGGCCCACTAATTTAATTAATATCCAATATCCAATAAACTTAGGATATAATTAAATAAATTAAGTTTTACTTTTATTCCACTAAAGAAGTAAAACTGACCTACCAATTTAATACATATTTACGAATATGCTTTCTCCTTTAGTCCAACCATTCCCCGTGTTTAAGATATAATGTTCATTAATTAATTATGTAAGCCTCTGACAGCTATAATTAATTAACATCTAAAACCTTGAGTAGTACCACACAAGCTTTATTCATGTACGGAATAAATTCCACCTGCAGGGTTTCAACATGAACTTGTGTTTCCTCAAGAGAACATCATCAAGCTGCCGCACCAGGACACGGTGCTCATGCATACTGATCGAGAAATTATGTATACATTGTTATTACCCAAGATATCGAATTTGATCTACGAAAAGATCTCATTCATTGATAAATCAAAGCAACAAACAACGCACACATATGCTCGCCAATATCACATGAGTTCAGAACCTGAACTCTGTGGATCTTTATTCTCTCAATAATTGGGTCAGAGACAGAGAATAGTATCCTATCGTGATCCTCCTCAATACACTAACTAGTGTACTAGAATAATCAGTTAGTCAAGATAAACTAACATATCAAATTATTCTACGGTGTACCGATGGTGTGTTCAGGACCATCTAAGTCGTGAGCTCTTTAATACATTACAAGGTTCTAATGATATGATCTTACCGTGTGACTCCCCACATCATATCATCTACAATGTAAGTATATGGAACATTGCATAAAACAATTATAGAACATAATCTAAATGCAAACAGTGACTGGAATAACTTTCATTTCATATCATCATATCATCAGAAAAGTATACAAAGACGAGTCATCCAGTATACAAAACTAACAATCTCCCACTTATACTTGAAGCATGTCTTTCAAGGTATAAAACCTTTCTTGGAATCTTGCATGCCAAATCTAGCTAGCACTGTATCGATATAAGTCGCCTGGGACAGACATAAAATCCTTTTCTGGCGATCACAAATGATCTTGATGCCAAGGACATGTCCGGCTTCACCCAGATCCTTCATATCGAACTGCTCAGACAACCACACCCTAATATTTGACAACGTCTTCTTACTGTTTCCAATAAGCTAGATGTCATCAACATAAAGTACGAGGAATGCAACCACGTTTCCGTCACATTTCTTGTACACACAGCTCTCATCCGGACTTTGCACGAATCCATATGACTGGATAACCTCGTCAAATCGGATGTTCCAAGACCTCGATGCTTGCTTAAGTCCATAAATGGATCTCTTAAGCTTACACACCAAGTGCTCTTGGCCCTTAGCAATGAATCCCTCTGGTTGCATCATGTGAATGTTTTCCTCAAGACTTCCGTTTAGGAAAGCCGTCTTGACATCCATCTGCCAGATCTCATAATCCAAATGAGCGGCAATAGATAAGAGAATCCGGATTGACTTAAGCATGGCTACCGGCGAAAAGGTTTCCTCATAATCGATCCCTTCTTTCTGAGTATACCCTTTTGCCACCAATCTAGCTTTGAAGGTTTCAACCTTCCCATCAGATCCTCTCTTGCGCTTGTAGACCCACTTACAGCCAATGGATTTTACCCCATCTAGTGGTTCTACAAGTTCCCAGACTTGATTGTGATCCATAGATCCAATCTCAGACTCCATTGCAGTTTTCCAAGAATCTACATCTTTATCTCGAATTACCTCGTGATAGGTCCTGGGATCCAATTCATTGAGACCCTCTGGGAAATCTGAAGCCTCTCTCAGACCAATGAATCTATCAGGTTGGCGTACAACCCTCCCACTACGACGAGACAATTTTTGTACTTCTGTGACACGTTGTGCAGTGTTTGGTGGTTCCTCTTCTTGTACAACCGGTGTAGGATTCGATCCATCCCTTAACTCCTCAAGGATGATGTGACTCCTTGGTTTGTGGTTTATGACATAGTCTTCCTCTAAGAATCCAGCATTGGTGCTAACAATGATCTTCTGATCCTTAGGACTATAAAACAAACCACCTTTCGTTCCTCTAGGATATCCAACGAACAGCCTTACATCAGTACAAGGAGCCAGCTTATCAGCTTCCTTGTCCAACACGTGTGCTGGGCTACCCCAAATCCGAATATGGTTCAAACTGGGCTTTCGTCCAGTCCATAGTTCTGTAGGTGTAGCAGGAACTGATTTCGATGGAACCAAGTTAAGAATATAGGCTGCTGTTTCCAGGGCATATCCCCAGAACGAAATAGGCAACTCAGAATAACTCATCATCGATCTAACCATCTCTAACAATGTACGATTCCTTCTTTCCGCCACGCCATTCTGCTGTGGCATTCCAGGCGCAGTCAACTGGGATGTAATCCCACTCTCTGCCATGTAATCCCTAAATTCGCTTGAGAGGTACTCACCATCACGATCAGAACGTAGTGACTTGATACTTCTGCATGTTCGTTTCTCCGCTTCTGCCTTAAACTCTTTGAATTTCTCAAAGCATTCAGACTTGCGACGTAACATGTAGATATAACCGTATCTAGAGTAATCATCAATGAGAGTGATGAAATAATCGAACCCTCCTTGAGCTTGAACTGACATAGGGCCGCATAGGTCAGAGTGAATCAAATTTAATAGCCCTTCGGATCTATTTCCTTTTGACTGGAAAGGACGCTTGGTCAATTTACCTTCCAAACAGGATTCACACAAAGAAAACGATTCAAGTACCAAAGAAGACAATGGTCCATCATTTACAAGCCTTTGTATCCTCTTAAGGTTAATATGACCTAGCCTTAGATGCCAAAGACAGGTTTGATTCAATCCCGAAGGTTCTTTTCTCTTGTTAGGGTTTATGATCGATGTATTCAACCGTTGTCTATGGGTAGTGTTTTCAGTTGGTTTAAGAAAGTATAAGTGTCCATCCAATGTGCCAGAATAGATAAAATATTTACCACTAAAGATAACTACTTTGTTATCAAAAGAAACAGAATATCCATCCATAATCAATTTAGAAACTGAAATCAAGTTTCGCCTAAAACCAGACACATAAAGACAATCTTTCAAAACTAAAGTTCTATCACTACTGAAAGGTAAAACAATGTCTCCCACTGCAACAGCCACTACTCTCGTAGCATTGCCCATGTAGACGGTGATCTCGTCCTCACTCAGCTGTCTTTTTACCAGGAACCCCTGTAAAGACATGCAGACATGATCAGTAGCTCCAGTATCTACTACCCATGACTGGGTAGAACAAGTTGCTAAACATATTTCCACAACTAGAGTGTGAGATGTACCTCTCTTCTTCTTCTTGTTAGGACACGCCGCCTTCCAGTGACCTGGTTGGCCGCACTTGAAGCACTTAGTCTTTGACATGAACTCCTCAGGAGGAATCTTTGCCTTTGGCTTTTTCACCTTAGGCGCCTCATCTGCAGCCTTTTTAGGTGCGTTTCTTTTCTTCCTTTTTCCACCAGAAGAAGACGCTCCTTTTTCAGCTATGTGGGTCTCAGGATTGCTCTTTTGGAGCAATTCAGCCGCCTGAAGATCTATGAGCAGTTCAGTCAGGCTGACATCCCTTTTAATCATGTTAAAATTCAGCCTGAACTGCTCAAACTTCGAGGACAAGCTATGAAGAACAATGTCGATTTGAGAATCGCCATCTAGCTCTCCACCCAAGGTCTCGATCTCAGATAAATACCCCATCATCATGAGAATGTGATCTCTAACAGGTGTGGAATCAGACATTCTCGCATCCATTAGTTTCTTCATTGCCAAATGGCGTGCCGAGCGGTTCTGATGACCGAATAGCTGCCTAAGGTTGTACATGATATCATAAGCGGTTTTCATAGGCTCATGCTGATGTTGCAACACACTTGACATAGATGCCAAGATGTAACAGCGCGCTATCTCATTAGACCTAACCCACTTATCATATGCAACCTTTTGGGCTTCGTCAGAATCCTCATCTGGCGTCTGAGGACAAACCTCTTCAAGTACAAACTTGTGTCCCTCAGCAACAAGAACTAAGTTAAGGTTACGAATCTAATCATTGTAGTTTTCACCGACAAGTTTATTTTCTTTGAGGATTGAGGACAGATTGGAGAGTGTCATTGATGATATGAAATAACTGAAATTAAACATGCAGTACAGTCACATAACACGTTTAGGATAAACAATATATAATCGAAAGCCTCATAAAAATTATATACTTTTTCACCGACACTTTAAAAACGTCTTTTATAAGCCACGATAGTGTGGACGTTTATAAAATCCATTCTTAAATAGGTTAAACCTTTAATTTGCCTCCAGTTGAGTTTCCTTACAACAAGCAAATTAATAGCCGGATTAAACACGGTCATGTAATCGTCTAACTGATAAGCCACGATCGTGTGGACGTTTATCAATAAATTACATCTAAGTGTGCACACCATTATCTTCGCACCAAGAGAACTATTAGAATTTAACCGCTCCAGATGGAGGAGTCAGTTAGTCCTAATAGTGTTCTACAGCTATCCATTTAGGAGATTTAATTTCTAGAGAAATCTGTGATATGACACATCCGATATGGAGGAAGACCGATGTCAACGCGCATGCCCATCACTTCTCAATTAAACCAGATTTTAATGGAGACCAAATGAGATTTCTACATACTTTGGTATGAATCTCTCCCACTTAGTTATTTATGTTGAGGTTTCATTTTATCCCATTATCGAACATGCAAAATATCACATAAAATGATAAACATCCATTGCATGCTTCAACATAATAAGCAACAGTAATATTCCAACTATCAAGGCTTATATCTCATGTTGATTGATGAGATAAAATTGGAAAGTCAGCTGCAGAAACAAGCTTGGCCGCCGCCCCCTTCACCGCGCCTAGCTGAAAATCCTAGCTCCATTTAGGGTTTTCGGGACGTGAACCGGTGAACCTTCCTTTTTGGTGCTGAACCACTTTCCTTCTTTTGAGTTGATCTCCGATCTTTATTCAATACAGACTATCTATTCCAAAAGGAAAAATCTAATATTGCTAGAATGAAAATTACAACTCAAAACCTCGGTCTAACAGCTTTATATCTATTACATTAAAACAACGTAAAATAAAACCTAGACCTAATCCATGGATTTTTTTCATGGATTAAAATCACGTAGCCAAACCGGCATACGGCCAACATTCATTCAACATAAATATACATCACATAAAATAAAGGAGCCATGATAGTTGGTAAACCTGCAAACAAACACAGTCTACAAATCTAACAATCATTTATTATATGATCCACATAAAATAACATATGATATCTATGCATGAATATTAAGTAATATTCGAATTTTACAATTAATTAAATTAATTAATTCGACATTAGCCACAAGATAAAAATTGGAAATTAAAATAATTATCCACCAATTTTAATCTTGTATATTTTCGAAAATATCACTTAAATAAATATGAAAATTAATTATAATTATCCACCAAATTTATTTAATATTTTCAAGCCACCCTAATTAAATAATAATTGAATATCTTGATATAAATCAAGAATCTAATCCAAATATTATCCATAAGAATCTAAATCTTCAAGGATAAAGTTTGGAGATTTGATTCCAATCCAAAATCTTCCAAAACTTATCCAAATTTAAAATCTTATCACAATTGGATTTTGATAATTATTTGTATATATCCAAAATCACCTTTATCCAATTTAAATCCATAGATTTCGAAAATAATACCAATAATAAATCTGGAAATTTGATCCACTTCAAATTCTTCAAAATTTAAAATTCTATTTTCAAATATATCTAGATTAAACTTAGGTAAATTAAGATATACATCAAATAACATCAAATCTTAATCCAATAACCATAATTTTCGATCCCCACTAATAAATAAATCTGGAAATTTGATTTTGATCAAAATCTATTCCAAATTAATTTAATAATTTTCGAAAAATTACATAAAATAACATATTTGGAAATTTTGACATTAATCAAAAAATATTCCAAATAAAATAAACATAAGTTTCGAAATTTACAAGGAGTAATAATATGGAAATTTGATCCACTTCAAACTCTTCCAAATTAATTATCCTAATTTCAAAACCTATCTAGATTAGAATTAAGCAACTTTTGATATACATCAAAAATCACCAAATCCAATTCTAATCACTCAAATTTTCGAACCACACTAGAATTAAATCTGGAAATTTTAATGTTGATTAAAAATCTATCCAAATTTAATACTAGTGACCGAAAATTGCAACACAAAAATTAGGGAATTTTTTAAACATCAAATTCGAAAATTTGATCCTCAAATTTTTGATCCACATATGACATAAAATCTGGAAATTTGAAGATCATCAAATATCATTCCAAATCCTATTTCATAGTGGCCGAAAATTCAAGCCTATTCAAAACTATAATTTTCAAATTATACATAAAAAATTATTCTAAATTTTGAATACCATAAAATCGAAACACATGAACAATAAATCTGAAAATTTAAAGAACATAAATTTATCAACAAATTTATACATGTGATTCGAATTCATGCATGAATTAATTCTAGAACAGTCCCAAAACCCGCTCTGATACCAATTGTTGGGGTTTTTTCGAATTAAACCACCGCAGGACCATTTGGTTGTTCATTAATCTGTGTTCATGCAAATCATAATTTTATGTAACATGCATATTTATCACAGTCTATACAAAAAGCATGCAAAGCAGATTCGAATCTAATAAAGCGGAAGACATAGAAACGAATCTACTTACAAATCGATAAACGGTCTGTGGACAAGATTAAAGATCTAATCTTGCTGTTGAATGAACTGTAGTTGGCGCCACCTAGCACTCAAAATTTCGACCACCACAGTATTCTACTCCAAGATCTTCTGTTGTATTCCTGGACTGTATCTAGATTCAGAGTGGGCTGAAATCTACTAGATAGAGTTGTGAAATCTGTGGATAACTTTGAGAGACAAAGAGGGGCTGATTTCCTATGAATAATATCTTCAAATTTCGTGCCCCCCCTCCCCTTATATATAGGGAGGGGTGAAATTTCATGTTCCAGCCCTATTGGGCTGGGCCTCTATCTCAAGTTCAATATCCAGTCCACTATCAGTCAATTGGGCTACAACAGGGATCTAGAAGAATATTAAATTGGCCCACTAATTTAATTAATATCCAATATCCAATAAACTTAGGATATAATTAAATAAATTAAGTTTTACTTTTATTCCACTAAAGAAGTAAAACTGACCTACCAATTTAATACATATTTACGAATATGCTTTCTCCTTTAGTCCAACCATTCCCCGTGTTTAAGATATAATGTTCATTAATTAATTATGTAAGCCTCTGACAGCTATAATTAATTAACATCTAAAACCTTGAGTAGTACCACACAAGCTTTATTCATGTACGAAATAAATTCCACCTGCAGGGTTTCAACATGAACTTGTGTTTCCTCAAGAAAACATCATCAAGCTGGCGCACCAGGACACGGTGCTCATGCATACTGCTCGAGACATCATGTATACATTATTATTACCCAAGATATCGAATTCGATCTACGAAAAGATCTCATTCATTGATAAATCAAAGCAACAAACAACGCACACATATGCTCGCCAATATCACATGAGTTCAGAACCCGAACTCTGTGGATCTTTATTCTCTCAATAATTGGGTCAGAGACAGAGAATAGTATCCTATCGTGATCCTCCTCAATACACTAACTAGTATACTAGAATAATCAGTTAGTCAAGATAAACTAACTTATCAGATTATTCTACGGTGTACCGATGGTGTGTTCAGGACCATCTAAGTCGTGAGCTCTTTATTACATTACAAGGTTCTAATGATATGATCTTACCGTGTGACTCCCCACACCATATCATCTACAATGTAAGTATATGGAACATTGCATAAAACAATTATAGAACATAATCTAAATACAAATAGTGACTGCAATAACTTTCATTTCATATCATCATATCATCAGAAAAGTATACAAAGATGAGTCTTCCAGTATACAAAACTAACACTAGCATCTTCATTTATAAGAAAAGCAGGAACTATATAATCATCAATCTTATCGGGATAATCAACTAGAAATGTAGTAACGAAGTCTGGACCAAAAGTAGTTTCTATACATTGTCTTTTACTCCTTCTAGGTTCTGCAAAAATCTCATGCTTATTTAACGAAGAACCAGACAAACCAATATGAGTATCAACGACAGAACTAGATGCATTCACAATTTCACGACATTTAAGAGGAAACACATATTAAAAGAATTCAACATCACGAGATTCAGAAATAGACTGATCATTTAAAGACAAAAATCTGCAATTAGCTGAATTTTGAGCATAACCAATAAAAATAGCATCATACGTTTTGGGTCCAATGTTAGTTCTTTTAGACTCAGGCAAACTGACCTTAGAGATACACCCCCACACTCTTAAATATTTCAGATTAGGCGCAAAACCTTTCCACAATTCATAAGGGGTCTTATCTAATTTCTTATGAGGGACCCTATTGAGAATGTAACAAGCAGATAGCACAGCCTCCCCCCACATGTTATTTGGTAACCCAGAACTAAGTAACATAGCATTCAACATGTCCTTAAGTGTTCTATTTTTCCGTTCACCTATGCCATTTTGTTGTGGGGAGTAAGGAGCACTAAATTCATGTACTATACCATTTTGTTCACAAAAGACATTAAGGAAATTCGTGCTATATTCCCCACTCCTATCCGATCTCAATCCTTTTATGTTTCTATTCAACTGATTTTCTACCTCCATTTTATATTTCAAAAATGTTTCTGCAGCTTCATCTTTTGTCCTCAATAGATAAATTTTGGTGTATCTAGAGAAGTCATCAACAAAAGAAATATAATACATCTTTCCTCCTTTACTAACGGTGTTCCTGAAATCTGCCAAGTCCAAATGAATCAACTCTAGAAGTTCAGTTTTTCTATGTTCAACATGTTTAAAAGGTTTCTTAGCAAATTTCGCTTCTACACAAACTTGGCATTTAGGTGCATTATGGAGATCAACATTTGCAATCAGATTCATTTTTCGAAGTCTTTTAATGGAGGCGATATTCACATGTCTAAGTCTATTGTGCCAGATATCAAGGGATTCAACAAAGTAAGCAGAATCAGACAATTTTTCATTAATGACCTCAGAAGCAACATTAAGTACAAATAGACCCTCATTGAGATAACCTTTGCCCACAAATTCACCATTCCTAGTTAGTACAACTCTATCAGACTCAAACACTATTTTCATACCAGCTTCATTTAACAGTGCACCAGAAATTAAATTTCTACGCATAGAAGGAACAAATAAAGCATTGCTTAAACAGAGAGTTTTTTCGGATGTGAGTTTAAGTAAAATTTTCCCTTTATCGAGAACTCCAGCCATGCTGGAGTTTCCCATGTACACGCATTCACCATCCGTAGTCTCTTCATGCTCATGGAACAGGGTTTTGTTGTTGTAGAAGTGTCTTGACGCTCCAGTGTCCAACACCCAATCAGTTCTGTTCTCCACTAGGTTGGCCTCGACTACTGCAGCAATGATCTCATCAGTTTCTGTCAGATTTGCATAATTTCCAGGTCGCCCTGCAGGTTTCGGGTTCGTCTTCTGAGATGCTGCATGGCGTTTGACACATTGGTAGGACTTATGTCCAGGTTCTCCACAAGTGTAGCAGTTGATTTTAGATTTTGAAATCTTTCTATCACCTTTCTATTTGATTGAAACTGTTGCTTTTTAGGGGTGAAATTCCTATTTTCATTTCCTGCAGACGCACCAGATTCGGCCAAGTTAGCTTTAAAAGAATTCACAGAAGAGATAGAGATCTTATCCTTTAGACGATTAGCTTCCTCAGTTCGCATGTGACTGATTAACTCCTGCAAGGTAAGGTCTCTTTTTTGTGCTTTAATTGGTTTCTGTAGTCATTCCAGGAAGGTGGAAATTTTTTGAGCAACACGTTGGCTTGAAGAACCTCGCACATCTTCATTCCCTCACTGAGAACTTCAGTAGTTAGATTCTCATATTCATGCAACTGATCCATAATGGGTCTATCATCCACCATTTTAACTGCAGCCATTTCCCAACCACATATTTTTTCTTTCCCGCATCATCGGCGCTATATTTTTTCTCCAATGTATCCCAGATAAGTTTGGCGGACCTGTTCTTGACAAACAAATCAAACAAAGTATTAGTCATGTGATTGAGTATATGGCCGCGTACTGTCTTGTTATTCTTTTCGAATTTCTTCTTTATTGGTTCGTCTGCAGCCTCTGTCACATGCACAACCTCTGCTTGTGCTTTCTTAGCCTGCTCAACAGTTGTATTTGTTTTAGCTGAGTCGGCTTGTGATGCAGGCCCATTCGATGAAGTTCCAGCCAAATCAGACTCTTTAGAGGGTAGTTCCTCGAATAGGACATAGTCTAACTCTAGCTGCTCGAAGAAGATTAACAACTTCTGAGACCACCTCTTATAATTTGTTCCATCCAAGGGTTCTAATTTTGACAGGTCTGGTAGGGCTCTCAAGTTTGCAGAAGCCATGGATCGCTTTTTAAATTGTTGTACCTGCAAATTCAAAAACCACAAAAATATGGAACAAATAGAGGAGCTGTGTCGTGGAGATAACCATTGCCTTAAAAAGCGATTCCGGCAGACCCAATGATTCAAGTCTATAAGCCGAATGCTCCCCAAGGTTAGCACAGCGCTCGACCGACGTGCGCACTCACGACGGACGAACTGGAGACGCAGCGAACAATAGCTCAATTGCCGTGAATTAGAGAGAGGAAAGGTAGAAGAATTTTCTATATCTAACAGAGAGAAAAAACCCTTTATTAATAGCCACAGCAACAAGAAATCTCTTCCTAATTGAAGACCAATTCTCTGCCAAAATATCAGGAGCAGTTCTAACAGAAAGGAAGGAAAAAGGGAACGGCTGGAGACTTTTTCAAAATCACAAATCCTCATTCCAACCAAAAACGTGACAAAGAAGAACAAAAATAAGATATCGGGCTTTAATGAATAAATCCAAACAAAGAGCAGGCCCATATGCTTTTTCCACAAAGCCCAACCCAAGAAGTCCAAGAAATAAATAAGAAAACAGATATAATTTGCTGTCATTTCTAACAATACGTACATGTTATAAGATTCAATATATTATATATTGATTTAGAAGATATATGAGAAGATATTTAACAGATTGTAATTGATCATACTACCGTGAGTTTCTACAGCATTAGAATCGGATAGATCCCATAATAGAATACACTAATAAATAATAAATATTATCCTACTAATAAGAGAAATTAATATTCAGAAATCTATTATAATTAGGTTAATTATATGTTTCTATAATTATGTTATACATAGTTGGATGCATATATAATTACATTAAATCCATTACTAGCATTATTCTTTTAGAAAATCTAATTATATATAATTACCTTAAATCCGTTAATCATATCCATTATTATATGTTGTGTAGTTATATATATGGGGATTCTATGTTGATTAATTATTTAATTTGTAGACAAATATGTTGTAATTAGAAAAGTCAATGCATTCCGATAATATTTATTTTCGTTCTGAATAACAATCGATCGTACAAGCATTTTGATTTCAACATGCTCAAATTTATTTTCAAAGCCTCCATTTATTGGTGTCATCATTTCAAGACTTTGCTTCCATTTCTTATACCAATTTAGTTTTGAAACAAATTCTTCATAATCATGTTTAATTTTACAACGGTATTAATCTAATAAATATGTTTTTTTTTATGACAGGATATAGATTTACAAAATATACCATGGTCATTTGTCGATATTATCTCATCAAGAACATGCAGCGCACAGAGAAATCAATGCTTCATTTTCACATTCCATGATCAAAAGGTTGGTGCAGATTTAAAATCATAAAAATACCATATAATTTCGGTTTTCAAACATACATTTATGAATTATTTCTTCTTTTTAGAAGAATATATATATATATATATATATATATATATATATATATATATAAGGTCATTCATGATCTATAATTTTCTTCTGATAGATTCTGAGGACGGAAAAATCATATCTCCACACATATACAATGAAGAGAATATTTGTAGATTTACGAAGTATTGTGTTTTTAATTTTTTGTTTTATTTTATTTTTTAGTTTTCATCTACATTGATGTCATTTATTTATAGCTTTTTTGTTTGGAATTTAGCTATTAAATAATTAGTTTGATATGATATAGTCTGCTCACTTACCGATCGAAGGGTAAGCACCACATGAGTGTCTTGCATGTTGATATCTAATTTATTGGAATATAGGCTCGAATATAAAGACTCATAAGGAGTTGAGTGTTAAATTAATTCAACTTTTCGGATGAAAATATAATACCCAAATAAATTACTATCTAATTAATTATAATATGTTTTGTGATGAAAATATAATACCCAAATAAATTAATTCAACTTTTCGGATGAAAATATAATACCCAAATAAATTACCCAAAACCGAGAGAAAACAAAGAGATTTTGAGATTCTCCTATAGAAATATTAATTTTCCTAATTAATGTGTGATTTTAAAATTTTAGTAGTGAAGGTGAATTGTAGTTACAATTATTTGGACGAACATGAATTTGGATGACTATTTAAACTAATTTAAAATTGAAAGTTTTTTATTATGTATAATTAATTTGTGAACCCATTTCTATTACAATTTATAACATTTTTTTTTTTTTGGCGAGGATTTTGAAGAATTTTAAGATTTATGCAAGAAGATATAATGATGCTATTCTATTAAAAAAATAGAAAAACACAAATACACTAATTATTCACAAAATTATCAACACAAAATTTGTAAATGACAATAAAAAACACATGATACTAACAAACAGACAGTATGATACTGAAATAATTTTAATCGATCAAAAATACATAAACATCATCGCATAACTACTCAACAAAAACAACATTATACTAACAACATACATCAAATTGAAATCCACCTTTTTATCAACAAAACATCGTCAACGAAAAACAAGTCGCATTCCATAAAAAAACTAATAAAAAAACTCTATAAACAGATCTTAAAAGAAAACACGCGGAAAACTTAAAAAACATAACATTACCTGTAGAATCCATCAAATCCTCGAATTAAACGGTGATTATTCAGCGATGAACCATAGAAAGAATCGATATCGATCGTCTAACAGAATCTATGGATTTTTGCTTTAACAAATTTAACACCCAGACGATCAGCGAAAATATTCATGATTTATGGAATGAAATCGCGATAAGGAAAGCAAATAAGCAACGGAAAAGGAAATTAGAATTTCTAAATTACGAAATTGCCCCCGCAGCCAGAAAAGATAGAGAAAATTACAAAATTGCCACCGCGAATTTCATTAAATCTGGAGCGTCCCTTTTTTCCGGATGTGTGGTGGTAGATTGATTTACTATTTACACACCCGATATTGGTTTACATTTGATCCATCCTCTATATATATATATATATATATATATATATATATATATATGTTGGTTTTTCTTATAGTGTCGTGATTATTTAGTTTCGCCAGAATTGAGTTCAAATTTAATCATAATATTGTTCCTCTTGTCCATGTCACAAGAATTTATGTAAATCAAATTCATTATACAGAATATTATTGTTTTAATTTTGTCCGTATGAGTACTATTAATGATGTTGAAATTATGATAATATAGTCTGGATGATGAAGCTAATGCTTTGTAAGTGAGAATATTAACATATATATATAATAAGGTTGATTATTCTAGAATTAGGGTATATAATTTTTTTAAATTTAAATTTTTATTAATAAATGTTAATTGTGATTGGTTATACTATAACATATTTTATTTTTAAAATATTAAATTTAAATTTTATAGTGGGACACAATCATATATGGGACATGGAATGTGGACTAAATAATTTTAATCCAGATTCAACTGCAGAAATTGTATCGTCTGAAATTGAATCATTTTTTAATTGGATAGATGTTAATTCTTAGAAGTTTGAAAAAATGGAAAAAATAAATAATAAATAAATAAATATTGATATATAAGTTGATAGCAGAAAGTTTCGAATCTAGGCTGTGGAGGAAAAATAACTCGTAAGTAATATACCAAGCAACCACTGCAACAAAGAACGATACACGTTTGAAAACTTTTGGCCGGAGATATCATTTTAGGAGTTTCCATACATAGGCCCCTTTTTTCTTTTTCTTTTTTCTTTTTTTTTTCTCACTGCAGTTTCCATACATAGGCCCCTTATTTTTTAAAAATTGAGTTTGTCAAGTATATCACTATTAAATAATATTGTAAGATAATATATTATATGTATAAAAAATGTAATGCTTTATTATATTAATATTTATTTTTTTTTTCAAATATTTTTATTTTCATTGTTAACTTTAGTTTTCTCTTACTTTTTTATAAGTTTATTTTTTTCAAAATGCATTGAGAAAACATGGTATGAGAAATAGTTTTTGGACAATAATAATAACTATTTCAAATAATAAATAAATCTATTATTTATATTTTTAGATATATCATTTGTGTAAAATAATAAATATTAATATACAAATTACATAATATATAAAATATACTTATTATATGTTATTAAAGTATACATATGTATATATGAAGTATGTATATATATATATATATATGTATACATATATGTATATATGTAAAGGAGCATTAGCATGTGAACGTAGGGGAGTATATGTGAATATATTTATTATACTAGAAAGATGCACGTAGTTTGCACATGATTAAACTAGTTCTACAAAAATTACATTTAACAGTTTTATCAAAGAGAAGTATTATAATATCATATTATTAAATATTTCAAATATAATATTTGCATAAATATAATAAATATTAATATAAAATGAAATAAAATGTGAAGTACACTTGTTGAAATTTAATATATTAAAGCGTATATTATATCAAACTAGAAAAATGCACGTACTTTGCACGTGCTTAAAATAGTTATACTAAAAAGATATCTAACAATCTTATTAAATATAAATATTTTAATATTATTATTAATAGATATTTTTACATGTAAAATATATTGGTTGAAAATTATTTTATTAGAGTCTACATTATATTAAAATATTCATATTAAACTAGAAAAATGCACATACTTTGCACGAGTTTAAAATAGTTTACTGAAAAAATATTTAATAATTTGATATAACACACATATGAAGAGTAAAAAAAAATAAAAAAAAATAGAATCTTGTAATTGGACAATTAACAAGGCTTTGTAATCAATGTAAAAAATTATAATAAATTTAAACCTTAAGTATAGCCTAAAAATGATTTGGACTTAAAAAAATGAAGTGGATTTGTATATATTTATTTATATATGGAAAAAACTTAAAATAATTAACATAACTAGTTACATAAGTTATTTATTTTTTGGTGCCCTTATATATTGTTGGCCCCTGTGCGGCGCACCTTTCGCACGGCTTCAGGACCGCCACTGAATATATATATCCATATATATATACAGGGACATACAGTGGGGCCAAGGCCCCCCTGAAATTTAAGAAAAAAATCGAGGGTATATATACCCTTTACACTTGGGCACAATATGTTGTGAGAAATCGAGATTTTGCTACAAGTTCTCTTGATTAGCTAGGAAAGTGAGGATGTGTGGGTCGAGGCAGGCGTGCCTTTTGGTGTCCCATGTTGATGCTAAGGCTGTGATTGCCATTTGATTGTCGAGCTAGCTAATAGATCTTGCATTTCGACTTGTGGCTGGGCTCTTGCTAGACTAGAAACTTATCAAAATGCGAAGAAGGTGCTGAATATAGATAGCTATATGGATAACTGAAGCCAAGTTGGAAGAATTAGCTACTGCCGAAGCTGTCATGGTTGGGAAGATCGTAGAGAGACTGAGAGAGAGTTAGGAAACACCCGCAGAGGAGAGGAGATTGTTGGATGAAGCTTTGAATTTATTCCCTCAACAGTGGCTGGCCGCAATACGAGACAGTATTTTGTATTTTGGTATTGAAGAATGTATTTTTATGATTATTTCTAAATTTATACCCAGTCATAGTCTAGATTATCCTTCCTTTTAAAATCAGTTCTACCCCTTTTGTACTTCTGATTTCTATTATATAAATTGCAATTGAATTGAGTGATTTTATTATAATAGGTGGTGAAATCCGTCAGACACTCTCCATTCATATATACAATTTTAGTTATTGATTTTTGAATGTTGATTTGTATTTGGAATTATGACTTTATAAAACAATTATGAATTCTTGACTTCATTTTGAAATTTAACACATTATTTCTTATATTATATGTTGGCCCCCCCTCGGTCAAAATCCTGCGTCCGTCACTGTATATACACACACACACACACATATACATATTGTGTGTGTAAATGTACTTATGTACATATATGAGGTAAAAAAAGAATCACTCGATTAATTGGTATCCTAAGTGCCAACTATTACGATCACAGAATCTTTTTACATTCATATATTAATCTAGAAAAATAAAGATTTGTATTAAATTGTCTGAAAGATTATGGTTAAATAGGTCCAAACTCACCTCCAAAAACCCACCCCACCCCCGTTTTTTCACCCAGGTGCGTGGGCACCATTTTTTTTTCATTTTTTTTCCTTTTTTTATTTTTTTAATTATTTTATATCAAGCGCACTATACGATCTCATGCACTAGCGTTAAGGGAGTGCACTGAGTGAGACGTCAGATAAAAAAAATAAAGTAATTCAAAAAATTAAATTAATTCAATTTAATTTTAGGGCTCACTAATTCTCTTTTAGAGTATATATATTTATTTCAAAAAATTAATTATCGAGCGAGGCGCATGAGCCCACATGTTAGCGTCTGACAAGTACACTACGCGAGATGCGAGATAAAAAATTAAATTAATTCAAATTTAATTTTAGGGTTCATTAATTCCATTTTAGGGTTCAGTAATTCCATTATAATAAAAAAAATAATTATCAAGCACAGTGCATGAGCCAACGTGTTATTATCATTAATTCAAAAAAATTAAGTTATGTCAATTTAATTTTAAAGTTCAGTAATTCCATTTTAGGTTATATATTTATTTCAAAAAAATTAATTATCGAGCACAGTGCACGAGCCCACACATTAGTGTTGGGTGAGTGCATTGCCTGAGATGACAAATATAAAAAATTAATTCAGAAAAATATAAATATTATTGGTAAAAAAATAAAACAAGAAGAAAGTAAAAATTAAAAAAGAAAAACTGAAAAGGAAAAATGGGGATCCATGGAAAAAAATTAAATAGAAAAAAAAATAGGGGCACCATTTGCTAAATCAAATAAGATTCATCTAACGGATAAATCCGTTAGATTGTCTCAATGGAGACCTCTCATCTAGAATAACATCAAAATGATTTTGAATGTCATAATTATTTTCGAATCTTGCCGCCCTTTTCTTTAAAAAATATATATTTTGCAACTATAACCTCCCAATAAATATATCTAATTTTAATTGACCATGTTATTGAGACACGAAAATTAATTATTTAAACTTTCATATGTTGTGTTTTGACACCTACATTTTGACCTATTTTTAAAAAATAACCACTACTTTTAAAATTAACAAAATAATATCTATTTTTTCAATATTTTTGCAAATCCAACCCATTTGATTGGAGAATTTTTTACGTGGCTGAGAAAATAAAACTTTTAAAATATAACCAATTACAATAAAGTCTTTCCAATTTTCACAATATGTAAAAAGGCTTTCAATTTCCACAATGTTTTGAGGTTTTTTTTTCGAGCGTAGTTTCCACAGTGTAGTGTTAAAAGTGACGCGAACAATGATTCTGCAAATGTTTAATCCAAGGCCATACAAAGTAGGCTATATATTGTAAGTCGTAACATAATTGTTAGGTTTTTTCTAAATAATTTAAATATCACATACCAATATTAATTTCCCATAAGTCACCAATAAGCAATTAGCAAACGTGAGAAACACCCTTCAATATGATTTAGAATAAAAAAGGATATACATTGAGTTGTTCTTAGTTTGATTTGCAATATTTGTAATAAAGTTAAAGGTCTTCGGAAATTTCTTAATTCATGCTATGTATGACACGCCACGAAAATTAATTTGTACTATTCATTTTTTTAACAAATTTAATTTGGAAATATATTTTTAAGAGAATTAATTACTACCTCCGTTTCATAATGTTTGTTGTTTAAGATTTTTTTTTAGTTTCAAAATATTTGTTGTTTTATATAATTTGACATCCTCTCTCCCAATTTTAACCCTCTCAAATCCTACAAGATTTTTTTATTCTAACTTACCTATAATATATGAAGAGAGAAAAATATATGGAGAGAGAAAATATTGTTATTTTTTAGGAAAATATAGATGAATTAGATTTTATGGCATATATAAGGGATGGTTATATTTGTCCACAAAATTAATTATTAATTCCAGATAAAAAAAACAAAACAACAAACATTATGAAACGGAGGTAGTAGTTGATTAGAAGTTGGGATAAAGCCCACAAGCAACAAATAGATCCCATACTACTAATAGTGTATCATCTCATGTGCCATAAATCTGTTTTTTTTTAATATTTTTTTAATTATTTAATGTATCCTAATTGAGGATGGATGAACCCTAAATAATTATTTTAAATTAAACTAAAACATGATAAATTCAAAATAAAAAACAAAGATAGACTTGCACATGAAATGTAATAGGAAATGTCTCATGTGCAAAAATAAACCTACCTAGTTCGCAAACCGCCAATTCCATTAGATATATGTACTCCGTAGGATCCAAAAGAAAATGTACTATGTTCTCTGTCTCAAATAATAATGCTTGTGATTGAGATTAGGTCACTCCATTTACCGAGCAGAAATCAAGAGATTGAGCTAAATCGATTCAATTGCGGAAATTGTAAAAAATAAATAGATTCAACCAAATGAAATCTTCTATGTTGTTGTAAAATGATTCATCTCACTTCTTTGTTTGTTGCATCAATCATAATGATAATTACTATACTAAGAAATGAAGATATAAGAAAGACACAAAAAAAGAACAGAAAAATATAATTCTATTCATTTACCCAATATGAATTCAAACTTTACAATATATAATATAGGAATGGAATCTAAAAGGTTTAGAATATATAGTTGATAGTAGAAAGTTTCGAATCTAGGCTGGGGATGAAAAATAACTTGTAGTCCCAAATTAATATACCAAGCAAACCACTGCAACAAAGATACACGCACGAAAACTTTTGATAGGAGATATCATTCTAGGAGTTTCCATACACAATCCTTTTTTTTTTTTTTTTTTCTCCTCAGTGCAGTCCCAAATTTAAAAAATAAATAATAATATTAATTTATATATTACTTTATCCCTACTATCGGTTCGATTTACATGTTACATTTTTCGTATTTCATTATCAAATTTATAATTTTATTAATGATTATTATTGAAATAAAAATTCATTAGAGCATAATGAATTTAAATCCTGATTATTAATTAATTAATTAATTAATAACTAAAAATTAAATACTAAAAATAATTATTAACCATAACTGAATAAAATCAATTCTAATTTATCGTGGTATATGATTCATAAAATCCTTAAAAATACTTGGAGATTAAAATTTTCAATACATTCATAATTTATCCAATTTATATAATATCTAAATCCCGAGATATTTCGTTAAAAAATATGTGTGTATATATATATATATATATATTTT
Source organism: Perilla frutescens (assembly GCA_026008535.1). Lineage (NCBI taxonomy): Eukaryota > Viridiplantae > Streptophyta > Magnoliopsida > Lamiales > Lamiaceae > Perilla > Perilla frutescens. The sequence goes on along the minus strand of BRKX01000010.1, from coordinate 41,082,158 downwards.
ATTCGAACTAAAGCTACGTAAATAAAGATATTGTGACAAGATTATGAAAAAGTAAAATTTGTGCATACTTTTAAAAAAATTCAAGGAGTCCGTTGTAGTTTCGAAAACATAATCAGATATATTGTACGATTTCAATAATAAATGAGATTTATTTCATTTTACCCTCATTCATACGAAGTATTAAATACTCCTTCCACTTTATAATGTTTGTTGTTTTAAAATTTTAATTTTTTAAACTAATATATCTCTTCTTTTTATATCAAATAAAACCTCATTTCCTTATATTTTCTTAAAAAGTTGGCAAAATTTTCTCTCTCCATATATGTATTTGTAGGTTTAAAATTGGAAGAAAGGGTGTGAAAATATCTAAACCAACAAATATTTTGACACAAAATAAAAATGCTAAAACAACAATGAAAACGAAATGGAAGGTTTATTGTATAAAGTACCAGATGATAATAGCTAGCTAGGGTTCATCCCGATTATGTTATATAATTTTTTTTTTCTAAAAAGACAAATCATATACCATAATTGAAAAAAGTGAACCCTAATTAATGAGTGCAAGATTAAACTAAAACACAGTCAATTGAAATTGAAGAAAAAAATAAAATAAAAATTAATATTTTTAAATGTGTAACATAATATTGCACAAAATATAGCATATGATTTCATCCATGAAGCACAAACTAACGGGGAATTTTTTTGTTCTTTTGTGGACTTTGCGGTCAATTACCCTATGCAACAGCACAACGTTAATTGTCTTATGAATACCCCTAAATTATAAAAGGTAAAAAAAATTCCAAGATAAGATCTTTTTTAAAAAATAAATAATATTAAAGTTTGAATCGCCTTTAAAAAAACAAATTATTGTAATTATAAGCTCCCAAAATCTCATTTTGAGAGAAAATAAAATCAATTTTTTTTACATGGATGTCAAACACTTTGAATTAAAAAAAAATAAATAAAAAGAAAATGAGAAAGATTTTGAGTGATAAAATTTAAATTAAAAATAAAAATTAATTTGTAAAATTAATAAACACCGGCAATTCGTACAAATAAAAGATTTCGGATTGAAATTACAATTTGTGGTTCGATTCTCTATCTAAATCTTCTGATTCTTCTCTTCAGCATTTGTTCATCGTCGTTCTTCAAGATCTTCAAGTTGTTCTTACTCTTCGATCTTCAAGAACCCGATGCTTTGAGGTTTATAACTTCGATTTGAAGGATTTTCATCTTGATTCCGAATCAATTGTCGTTTTTTAGGGTGATTTGTTGAAGAACGCTTTGAATCTTCAAGTCGTTCTTGAGGATTTGAGGTCGATAACGCCGATCGGAGGGCCGAGCACCTTGGATCCGGATCGAACGTCGAATTTGGGGCGATCTTGACGAGGAATGCGAAGAACGTCTCGAATTTCCAACTTGAACGCCTCGAAGATTGAAGAGAGCTTTCTTCTCACGAATCCTTCTCCAAACTTGAGCTCTTGAAGTTGTGTGGTTTCCTTAGGCCAAACCCTCTATTTATAGGAAAATAAGGATGCATTTAGGGCTTAGGTGACGTCATTTCATTGGTGTATCCATTAGGGCTTATATGGCATAATTCCATTGGTGCCTTGTATCCTTTGTGATTCTCTACAACATTGTGGTCATTTCTTGTGTGAGCTCGTCATGTGTCACATTTCTATTGGTCGAGATTTTTCCACATATTGAATATCAATTTATTTATTTAATTTAGGAATTAAAATTCCTAAAATATAAATAAATAATATAATTTGGATATTTCAATTGTTTAATTTCCACATGGCGCCATTTGATTGGTGATGACAATTTAATTGATTACAATATTCAAGTAAAAAAAAATCTCTTTTGGAACCTTCACGGTTAAGTAGTCTATGCAACAACACCGGTTTAATTGGTTGATAAATAAAAAGAAAAGGGGGAAAAAAAAGAAAGAAAGAAAAAGAAATGAATCAATGAACAAGAGTTCTACATGTTTGATAATATGCTAACATTCACGCCATCACTCCGGTCTGTTTTCCTTAAATATATGAACCATTAAACTCATCGCGCTATGTTCCTTCTTCCTCTATCTCTCTCCCCTTTGGTCTCTCTCCTTTGGTCTCTCTCTCTCTCTCTCCTTTCCATACACATCCTTTGTCAGACGACCGAGCGCCGCCGTCGCCTATCCCGATCTAATCGCTCCGTCAGCAGAAGCAGCAGTACACAGTGAACGCTGCAACCATCTCCTCCACCCTCGATCATATATTATTATTATTATTATTATTATTATTATTATTATTATTATTATTATTATTATTATTATTATTATTATTATTTATCAAAGTTGGTTGGTGGAAGTGTGAAACATGTTAATTTTGTCCATATCGCCATAATTTAGCTCTAATTAATCAAAGCACTGTTATTTTTTGGAATTAATCATGTTGAAATTATGATAATATAGTCTGAATTGGACGCACCCCCTTTCCATTTCACTGATAATAATTATAGCGCACACACACACACACACATATATGTTGGTTTTTCTTATAGTGTCATGATTATTTAGTTTCGCCAGAATTGAGTTCAAATTTAATCATAATATTGTTCCTCTTGTCCATATCACAAGAATTTGCATACCCTTACAATAGATGACGATCCTATACCAAATCATCCAGATGGTGGGGTAATAGACATTCAAGAAGAAGAAGAAGAAGAAGATGATGAAGAAGATATAGAACCAGAGATCGATTAATTAGATGACAGTATCAGTGATGATGCTGAAATAGATGATTAGTGTGGTTGGTCTTATTTGATATATAGATGTTTTATTATTCAAGTACTTAGTACCGTTGAAATTTGCTAACTTCATAAACTAATGTTGATATGATTTTGCAGATGCAGGGAGTCGGTAGTACTTCAGCTGGAGGTTCATCATCGTCATCTGTGGGTCTGAGCGGCCCAGTTGGCGATATCTCACTGTCAGGATCGTCATTGCCCGATGTTGATGCGTAGGGGCGTCGTCGTTGTTGGCTTCAGGATGGGTATGTTGAATTAAATAGTGGAATATTTTTTTACAGATTATTATTTATATTATTCTAATATCTTTATTATTTTGTACATTTGGAAGCGAGTTGATGCCGAGTTATCCCACCTCAGCCACCATCACATCCAGCTTCAAGAAGTATTTGCATCCGGGAAGCTACACCTAGAAGATGGTGCCCCCTGAGAGGAGGTAGACATATAGGGAGGAGTTTCGGGTATCTTATTATTATATATTTTATTTTAAAATGTTATATAAGTTTAGTATTTTCATATGTTTTCAATATGTTGCAGAAGGAGTGGTTTTGAGATCCCACTTTGGAGGATGCCATTTGGGCAACATGGGAGATCAGGGCTCCTCAGAGATACAAGTACATGGTCCATTACTTCAAGAAGGACAGGACCAAGGGCTGCCCTCCATTCATGCCAGTTGAGATGTGGGAGGGCTTCAAGGCGTATTGGGACAGTGATACCTTCAAGAAGAAGTCGGCCATCGCATCGAAGAATCGTCTGAGTGAGCCCAATGGTCCTGGCACATGCATTGTGAAGCATCGATGAGGCTCTTGGAGTGCAGTTGCGCATGTTGCGGCTTTGGTATGCAATTAAATTATTTATTTAATTATTTTTTAATATGTTTGTGCTAACATGTCTATCCAATAGGCTAAGGAAAAGGGCGTGCAGCCCAATGACGTGGCGTGGGAGACATTCAGGAGGCTGCACGACAATCCTGATGGATCCCACACAGATGGGAAGTCTGCTTGTATAGCTATAAGTTAATTTATCAATATTTATAAATTTATTAATAACATAAAAATTAAATATTTAATCATTCTTATTTGATAATGTGAATAGGCTGATGTATTGGCTCGGGTTGAGGAGTTGAGCCAGCCGACTCCTGGCACAGATGAGGCGCCACCACCAATGGACATGAGCGCCGTATATGTTGACGCTGCCCTCTGACATTCGAAGAAGAATCGAGTGTTTGGACTCGGCAGTCGATCATGGAGTTATTCAACTCCTAGTGTCTCATCTGCAGCTGCTCCACAGCCCGACACTCAGGCTGCCATCAGGGTTCTCCAGGAGCAGATGGAGGCCCAGCAGGCGGCTCTTCGCCATCAGATGGACGCACATGCAGCGCTTCTCCAAACCCAGCAGGAGAAGATCGATCAGCAGGAGGAGATGCTACGCTAGCAGGCCGAGATGTTCGAGCTGATCCGGGCGCAGTTTAGGGGCCCTCCTCTATCTTCATTTTGACATTACTATTATTATTTGTATTTTATACACTCTTTATTATATTTTATGACATTTTATGTATTTTATTGGAGATTTATATATATTATTTTACGTGTTTATTAAAGTTGTTCCATAATTTATTTACAAACAATAATCAAAATTAGAAAAAAATAAATAAATACAAATAAAAAAAAAAAACTTTATCAGCGGCCAAAGTCCGTGGTTAAATTTTTTCGATTTTTATTTTTTATTTATTTTTAATTATTAACGACAGACATATGTTGTCGTTAAATTAATCCGATTTTTATTTTTTATTTATTTTTAATTAATAACGACAGACAAAGTCCGTCATTATTGTTTTGGGAATTTTATTTTTTTTATTTTTAATTATTAACGACGGATAATTGTCGTCGTTAGTTTCCGTCGTAAAACTTAACGACTATAGACGACACAAGACTTAACGACGGCCACAGTCCATCGTTATGGCCGTCGTTAAGGTCAACGACTGCCATTTTTCGTCGTTAAGTTGGTTTGCCGACTAAAGACTAAAGACCTAACGACGGCCACAGTCCGTCGTTAATCCGTCGATATTTCAAAATAGCGACGGAAAAAATGGGTATACTGACGAAATATTCCGTCGCAAATCAGCGAATTTTTTGTAGTGTCCTCCACCCTCGATCATGTATTATTATTATTATTATTATTATTATTATTATTATTATTATTATTTATCAAAGTTGGTTGGTGGAAGTGTGAAACATGTTAATTTTGTCCATATCGCCATAATTTAGCTCTAATTTATCAAAGCACTGTTATTTTTTGGAATTAATCATGTTGAAATTATGATAATATAGTCTGAATCGGACGCACCCCCTTACCATTTCACTGATAATAATTATGGCACGCGCGCGCGCACACACAGAGATATATATATATGTGTGTGTGTGTGTTGGTTTTTCTTATAGTGTCGTGATTATTTAGTTTCGCCAGGATTGAGTTCAAATTTAATCATAATATTGTTCCTCTTGTCCATATCACAAGAATTTATGTAAATCAAATTCATTAATTAATATGATGAAGGCGTGTAAGTATGAGTTTGTGGTGGAGAATTACTGGGAGCGTTGCAAAGGTACTGGGGTGGGGGAGTGGATTGATAGCAAGCCATTTTCGATGGGAGGAGATCCAGAGTGCCTATTGCGTGTTTGCTTGATAAAACTGTGGAATTGAGGTATGAGGTGAACCTGGAACTCAGAGGTTTATTCGTAGGCAGGATGAGTGATGAGAGAGAAGATTATAGGACTGTTGTCACTCTTCAACCTGGATACCTCTATTGGAGGGCCTATGATTCCTTCTACCAAGAGAGTCTTAAATCTCAACGCCACCTCAAGATTCGAGTTCATTTTTTCATTTTTAGCAATCATAGTCATAGTCATCCCTATATAATATTCAAAGTTGAGTCTGTCATAACAGAAGATTACCCTGCCCTTCTTCCATACCCCACCGCTGCTACTGATGATCATCATCATGATGTTGTCATTTCAGATGTCGACCCTAATATGTTTCAGGTTAATTTTACTTTCTTACTAATCCATATTATTAATTTCCATCTGGATCTCATCAATATATGTATATATGATATGTTTCAGGCTGTGCTCTGGTATATATATCACGCAGAGCTTCACTATTCTGATATAAGTGCTATATATTACTCTAGACCGTCTCATCTTAAATCACTGGATGAGCTTGCTATTTATTGTGAATCCACAACCTCTCATGTCATTAATTCCTGCTTTGCTTTGAAGATGATCGCACTAGCTGATCGCTTTTACTTGAATCGTCTCAAGAGACATTGTCAAATGATCATTTTGTGCGGCAGACCACCACTGGTAATTCAATTTCATTTTTTTTTTCTTTTCTTCTTTTTAATAATATTATTATAGAGTGACTAGCTAGCTAGCTAACTACCATCGTACGTTTTGCAGGCCTTTCTGGAGCTTAGTATTTACGCATTTGAATCTATTTATAGGGGAGCATGGAACACAATTGGACACAGGCTGCAGTGCGCTTCACCTCCTGACCACCACCAACAAAAGTTAAAGGAGGCTTAATAATAATTCATCGGGCCGGCCCTGCAGTTACTATGCATATCCTTAATTGGAACTTCATTCTCCAACCTTCTACTCATCCCTGGCTTATGGATTTTCTTGTCTTGTCTTGGTAAATATATGTATACAATCCACTGGCATGGGAGACTATAATACTCTCTCTCATATGGGTTATTTTTTTGCCTTGTCTGTATTTTTCTTAAAATATTTGAATTTACTTTTTTACCCCTCTCTTATTCACGCTAATATTAAAATGTTAAAAAACTCTTTGGGAGCCTCAGCTTATTTCGGTCAAGTACCCTATGCAACAACACTACCTTAATTGTCATTTGACTATCCCGGATCTAGGATAATCTAAAAATATCAAGAAAAAAAAAGACGATGTCAATTTTACATGATGTTGATATGCTAACACGTATTACGCCTTCATAGACAAAGTAAATTCCGTTCTCTTTTGCCCATGAGTTGGTCTTTGAGGCCATACATATATTTCTAAGTAATTTAACAATTAATGTTTCAGCTAAAAATATTCCCAACAAAATCCTAAACCATACGAGGAAGTTTGTTGGACCAAAGCTTGCGTTAATTATACAATAACTCCATTTTGATTACTTATAAATAGTATTAGAAAGAGATAGAGAGATGTTGCTATAATTAGGTAATTTTGCTCTTAGGACAAGAAGTGAAATAGAAAATCTGATTTTACCTACACGAGATTATTGCACTATTATTGTATGAAATGTTGCCACAAAATACTAAGACAACTAACGCTACATTTTTTGTTGTTTTGCATCTAGAGAGAAACTCCATTGATATATTTGCAACATTACTTTATACATAAAAAATTGTGTCATGCCGTTGACAGGTCAAAATTTATTTGATAGGTTAAGATTCAAATTTAAATTTATATATATTGAACTAATTATAATCGATATTGGTATTTTTATAATATTTAAATTCGGATATTACCCTTCATACTGACATAAGAGTTTCCCCAATTTATACTCCAGTACAAAGCAAATTCGCTTGTCATTAGGGCGGTTTCTATATGTGGTCGAATCATACAATTAATTGTGGGCCACTTTTTTCAAAACCCAACATGAAAATAACAATAAGAAGAAACAATCACATAAAAGTTTGAGAAGATTATCCACAAAATTTAAAGTCCTGAGCCAACAAAGGCTAGAAAATTCAAGATTATGGGTGTAATCGAACCAAAACGAGCCAACCCGAATAATGTCATGCTTAAGTTTGAATCATTTATTATCGAGCGAGCCTGGAGCTTTAGTTATTGAATATTTCGAGGCTCACGAATTTATTCAAGATTTCTAAATTTATAATTCAATTTAAATATTCATTATTTATCTTTTGAAGATAAATTATTTTATTCACAAAAAATACCATATTCACGAAAATTGATTCTTTTCTAACAATATATAAAAATTATTAGAGACTTAGTATACTTATTACTAATTAAAGTATAAAATATAAATTTTATCAAGTTTATAATTTAATATTTTCAAACCATCTCATTTATGGAGCTTGGTCACGAGCTAACGAATCGAGTAGTGTCGAGCACAAATGTAACTCATTTATTTAATGAGCTTTACTAAACGAACTCGAATGAGTTTTTATCAAAATGAGATTCGAATAGCGTGTCTCATTTATTCAAGACCAAACAACATAGACTTGCAGTTATGCAAGCATAGAATTTACTTCTTTGAAATGATTATTTCCTACTCGGACCACTATATTCTAGAAAAAAAATGCATTCGACCAATCCAAATAGATCTATATGTTGATTACACTACAAAAAAAATTATTTTTTAACAACAGAAAATTACGTCGCTTAAAATCAAATATCCACTGTTAAAAATTTAGTCATTAGCTATTTTAAAGATATAACTAATGCCGGAAAAAATTATGTCGTTAAATTATCGCTAAATTCAGTAATTAGAAAATAAAAAATAAAAAATAATTAGCGACGGATTACCAATAAAATTTTTACGTATGCAGAAAAGCATAGTTTTATCCTATGTAGCAGCTGCACCAAGTGGGCTAATATATATTTATGTTAATATTCAGATATAATATATACATATATATACACAAAAATTATTGTGCTTCATTTATTTAAATATCTATTATAATCTTTAATATTGTAATTAATATATAATTATATTAAATTATTTATTTAATATTAGATTATTTTCATTAATTTCTCAATATTATATATTTATAATTAATAATATTAATAAAAATATAATTAAAGTGATAAAAATTATTAAATAAATGAATTAATATAATCATATTTTTAAACAATATTATAATATTATAAAAATATTAGAAAGTTTAAAAATTAGAAAAAATGTAAAAAAATTAAATTAAAAATTAAAAATATTAAAAAAATTATTTTAAATTCATCATTAAGTAGTAATTAGAAAATAAAAGAAAATTTAAAATCTTAAAAATTAAAAATATTAAAAAAATCATAATTAAATTTAGTGATGGATAAATTACCTTGATAATTTGTTGTTAAGTAAAATAAAAAAAAATTAAAAAATAAATGTTTAGTGATGAATTTTTCATCTATAACTTAGCGATGGAAAAATTCATCATTATACCATCGTTAATATAAAAAATTAAAATTCGAGTTTAATGATGGATTTTTCAGTCGCTGCATTAGAGACGGAAAATATATCAATAATCCATATCGTTAAACGTCTCAATCTTAATCCATCATACTGGCATAAAAGTTTCCCCAATTTATACTCTAGTACAAATCAAATTCGCTTGTCATTTGGGCGGTTTCTATATGGGGTCAAATCATATAATTGTGGGCCACTTTTTTCAAAATCCAACATGAAAATAACAATAAGAAGAAACAATCACACAAAAGTTTGAGAAGATTATCCACAAAATTTAAAGTCCTGAGCCAACAAAAGCTAGAAAATTCAAGATTATGGGTGTAATCGAACCAAAACGAGCCAACCCGAATAATGTCATGCTTAAGTTTGAATCATTTATTATCGAGCGAGCCTGGAGCTTTAGTTATTGAATATTTCGAGGCTCACGAATTTATTCAAGATTTCTAAATTTATAATTCAATTTAAATATTCATTATTTATCTTTTGAAGATAAATTATTTTATTCACAAAAAATACCATATTCACGAAAATTGATTCTTTTCTAACAATATATAAAAATTATTAGAGACTTAGTATACTTATTACTAATTAAAGTATAAAATATAAATTTTATCAAGTTTATAATTTAATATTTTCAAACCATCTCATTTATGGAGCTTGGTCACGAGATAACGAATCGACAGGCCCAGTCCTGATGGCATGCCCAAGAGGCATTTGCTTAGGCCCTCAATTTTTTTGGGCCCAATTTTTAATTTTTTAATAGGTATATGTTTGTGTTTTTTTTGTCCCAAATTAAAAAATAAAATAAAAATAAAGTAAGACTAGCACGTCACGGGAAGGAAAAGAAAAGAAATTAAGAGAGATAAAAAGTCATCTCATCTTTACATATTTCACCCCGCTGCAAGGGGAGAACCGGTGAATGACGCGATTAGTGAGAATTGAGAAAGCAACACAAGGTGGATTGGGGGGAAAAAAACTTTGGAGTTATCGAAATATATTCTAGCAAATAAAATAAGGTACGCATTCGATTTTAAATTTAAAATTATAGGGTAGTGGGGAGACTATTTGATTTTGAACTCTGATTTGCTATTATTGTTGGTGACTTGGTGTTGTGATAACAAATATATAATATTTTGCATGTGTTTTGTGTTCCACAATTTGTTTATTTAATTTGTGATATCATGCTTTAAACTAATGAATATTGTCATCTTGCTGATATATTAGTTTTGCCTCTAAAACTGCAAGACACGTTATATTTAGATGAAAAATCATTTGACTCTTTTGAACTAATGAATATTGTTATTTTATCCATATATTAGTTTGTATTTTTCTCATAATTTAGACTTTTTTTAACATTTTTTTAATAAGGGCCTAATTTTAAATTCCAGCCTAGGGTCCTGTGACACATAGGACCGACCCTGCGAATCGAATAGTATCGAGAAATTTAACTCATTTAATTAACGAGTTTTACTAAATGAGCTCAAATGAGTTTTTATTGGATTGAGATCTGAATAGCTTGTCTCATTTATTCAAGACCAAACAACAGAGACTCGCAGTTATGCAAGCATATAATTCACTTCTTTGAAATGATTATGTCCCTTCTCGGACCACTATATTCTAGAAAAAAAATGCATTCGACCAATCCAAATAGATCCACATGTTGATTACACTATATATATATATATATATATATATATATATATATATATAGGGTTGGGTTCCAGAAGGAACCACACCCTATGTGAGAACCGAGAACCAATTTGAGCCATAGATCTCACCTATTTGGACGGTAAAGATATGTTCCAAAAATTTTAAAAATGCGGTGGCAATCTCGTAATAACGTCCAACTTCACTGCCCCTGAATCTTAGTAAGGGTAAAATCGGAAATTTTGAAAATATATGAATACTCAGAATTTACGTGTATATTTTTCAATCTAGGGTTTTAGCACTGTCATGGCCTTTTTTAACATTGTCATGACTTATTTTAGCATGACTCTTTTTTAGCATTAGCATAAAAAAATTGTTAGTTTTGTATACTGGAAGACTTGTCTTTGTATACTTTTCTGATGATATGATGATATGAAATGAAAGTTATTGCAGTCACTGTTTGCATTTAGATTATGTTCTATAATTGTTTTATGCAATGTTCCATATACTTACATTGTAGATGATATGGTGTGGGGAGTCACACGGTAAGATCATATCATTAGAACCTTGTATTGTATTAAAGAGCTCACGGCTTAGATGGTCATGAACACACCATCGGTACACCATAGAATAATTTGATAAGTTAGTTTATCTTGACTAACTGATTATTCTAGTACACTCCTTAGTGTATTGAGGAGGATCACGATAGGATACTATTCTCTGTCTCTGACCCAATTACTGAGAGAATAAAGATCCACAGAGTTCGGGTTTTAAACTCATGTGATATTGGCAAACATATGTATGCGTTGTTTATTACTTTGATTTATCAATGAGTGAGATCTTTTCGTAGATCGAATTCGATATTTTGGGTAATAACAATGTATACATGATGTCTCGAGCAGTATGCATGAGCACCGTGTCCTGATGCGCCAGGTTGATGATGTTCTCTTGAGGAAGCACAAGTTCATGTTGAAACCCTGTAGGTGGAATTTATTCCGTACATGAATAAAGCTTGTGTGGTACTACTCAAGGTTTTAGAGGTTAATTAATTATAGCTATCAGAGGCTGACATAATTAATTAATAAACATTATATCTTAAACACGGGAAATGGCTGGACTAAAGGAGAAAGCATATTCATAAATATGTATTAAATTGGTAGGTCAGTTTTGCTTCTTTACTGGAATAAAAGTAAAACTTAATTTATTTAATTATATCCTAAGTTTATTGGATATTGGATATTAAATAAATTAGTGGGCCAATTTAATATTCTTCTAGATCCCTGTTGTAGCCCAATTGATTGATAGTGGACTGGATATTGAACTTGAGATAGAGGCCCAAGCCCAGTAGGGTTGGGATGATTAATTTCGCCCACCTCCTATATAAATATAAGAGGGGGGGACGAAATTTGATGCATTATTATTCAGCCCCTCTTTGTCTCTCAAAGTTATCCACAGATTCCACAACCCTATCTAGTAGTTTTCAGCCCACTCTGAATCTAGATACAGTCCGGGAATACAACAGAAGATCTTGGAGTAGAATCTGCAAGTGGCCGATTTTGAGGGTGTAGGCGGCGCCTGTTACTGCATTCATTCAACATCAAGATTAGATCTTTAATCTTGTCCACAGACCATCTATCGATTTATAAGTAGATTCGTTTCTATGTTTCCGCTTTATTAGATTCGAATATGCTTAGCATGCTTTTTGATTAGACTGTGATAAACATGCATGTTACATAAAATTATGTTTTGCATGAACACGGATTAATGAACAACCAAATGATCCTGCGGTGGTTTAATTCGAAAAAAACCCCAACAACTGGTATCAGAGCGGGTTTTGGCACTGTTCTAGGATTAATCGGAGCATAATTTCGAATTGCATAATTAAATTTGATGATAAATTTATAGTGTTTAAATTTTCAAATTTAATTGGCTATGTTTTTCGATTTTATGGTATTCAAAACTTGAAAGAATTTGAGATGTAAAATTCAAAAATTCTAGTTTTGAATGGTTGAGAATTTTCGGTCACTATGTAATAAATTTGGGATGATATTTGATGTTCTTCAAATTTTCAGATTTATTTCATGGGGTGGATCGAAAATTTGGTCTTCAATTTTTCGAAAATTGAAGTAAAAAAAAAATCCCTAATTTTATGTTCTAAAATTTCGAAACCTAAGAATTAAATTTGGATGGATTTTTGATCAAGATCAAAATTTTCATATTTGTTTTAGACGAGGTTCGAAATTTTTAATGATTAAAATAGGATTTGGTGATTTTTGATGTATATCAAAGATTGCCTAATTCTAATATAGATAGGTTTGAAATTAGAATTTTAAATTTGGTAATTTTTGAAGTGGATCAAAATTTCCAGATTTATTTTTCTTGTAAATTTCGAAACCTAGCTATTTTATTTGGAATAGTTTTTTGATTAATGTCAAAATTTCCAAATGTGATAAATGGTGTAATTTTCAATTTTAATGAATTAATTTGGAGAAGATTTTGATGAAAATCAAATTTCCAGATTTATTTATTGAAGTGGTTCGAAAATTTGAGATATTGGATTAAGATTTGATATTATTTGATGTATATCTTAATTTACCTAATTTTAATCTAGATAGATTTGAAAATATAATTTTAAATTTGGAAGAATTTGAAGTGGATCAAATTTCCAGATTTATTATTTGGATATTTTCGAAATCTATGGATTTAAATTGGATAAAGGTGATTTTGGATATATACAAATAATTATCAAAATCCAATTATGATAAGATTTTAAATTTGGATAAGTTTTGGAAGATTTTGAAGTGGATCAAATCTTCAAAACCCTATCCTTAAAGATTTAGATTCTTTTGGATAATATTTGGATTAGATTTTTAATTTATATCAAGATATTCAATTATTATTTAATTAGGGTGGCTTGAAAATATTAAATAAATTTGGTGGATAATTATAATTAATTTTCATATTTATTTAAGATATATTTTCGAAAATACAAGGTTTAAAAATTGGTGGATAATTATTTTAATTTTCAATTCTTATCTTGTGGATAATATCGAGTTAATTAATTTAATTAATTGTTAAATTCAATTATTATTTAATATTCATGCATAGATATCATATGTTATTTTATGTGGATCATATAATACATGATTGTTGGTTTTGTAGACTCTGTTTGTTTGCAGGTTTACCAACTATCATGGCTCTTTTATTTTATGTGATGTATGTTTATGTTGAATGGATGTTTGGCCGTATGCCGGTTTGGCTACGTGATTTTAATCCATGAGAAAATTCATGGATTAGGTCTAAGTTTTATTTTACGTTGTTTTAATGTAATAGATATAAAGCTGTTAGACCGAGTTTTTGAGTTGTAATTTTTATTCTAGCAATATTAGATTTTTCCTTTCGGAATAAATAGTCTGTATTGAATAAAGATCGGAGATCAACTCAAAGGAGGAAAGTGGTTCAGCACTAAAAAGAAAGGTTCACCGATTCACGTCCCGAAAACCCTAAATGGAGCTAGGATTTTCGGCGAGGCGCGGTGAAGGGGGCGACGGTTCCTAGCCTGTTTCCGGAGCTGACTTTCCAGTTTTATCTCATCAATCAACATGAGATATAAGCCATGATAGTTTGAATATTACTGTTGCTTATTATGTTGAAGCATGCAATGGATGTTTATCATTTTATGTGATAGAAATCAATATAGGATTATTTAATGTGTTTAAAACACATTATCTCACACATCATAAATGCCCAATCGTGTGACTAACTTCAACCATTTATTTCTCACTCACCGAAAATTGAATTTGAGCAAATAAAAATACCACGATTATCTAATCACAATATAGAATAATCGTACGGTATTTAATTCATCCAACATTAAATATCCCGATCACGAAAAATCGGATAAAATGAACCAAAACTCAATTTATTAATCCAATTTTCCAACAAATTGAAGGAAAAAAATAAATTATACGATATAAATATTATGATGAATAAGGTATTTCATAGGGAGGGAGAGAGAGAGAGAGAGAGAGAATTACAAAATAACAAAAATGAAAAAAACAACTAAAATATCCCTTGGCGCATCTTAAGGGGATCGAACTCTGGACCTCTGTAGCACTTGAAGGCGTGAACCGTAGTTGTCCGCTGCCAACTGCACTAGGCAGTCCGTTTCTTTGTTGATTGGAATTAATTTTATTATCTACTTATTGTTACTAATATTTATTATTTACAATTTTACCCCTGTGATTTTGCTTTAATATATGTATAGATAAATTACATATTTTAAAGTCTTGATTTTGGATTTAGGTCATCACTTGTTTTTCCTCTTGGAAAGCAAAACGTTAAACATACTCTGTTTTTTTTTAGGGAAAAAAACCTACACGGGCACAAACCCTCCAGTATTCGATCGCCACGTGTAGGTTGCAAGACAGAGAACACTTCTTCTACACGCAGACGATTACAACCTCGATCGGCTTCGCTCCTCTGGGACGCTTCCCACTGTTCTCAATTCTACGCTTCTCCAATTTTGCCGCGCAGCTAGTGTTTCAAATTTTAGCCCCCAATTCCGCATTCAAATTCAATGGCATCACGAGACCATATTGACGATGTAATCTTCTAAACTTCCACCACTTTTTTTCGTTGCGGTCCATCAATTGTTTGTTTTTCCTCAAAAAAAAAGAACTTTCGCTTAAAACAGACATCGTTGTGGACTTATATCAGCATTGAATTATTATTGTTTAATGCTATCTTATAAAAATAAACTATAGAAAAAGCTTTGTAAACACGAACCAGCTGGTAGTGAAGTGGGAATTTTCTTATACCTGTGTGATATTCACTGTGGGATTTGGCCGACTGGGATAGTCTTCATCTACTTCCATTATTCTTCATAGCTAGCTTGGTTGTTGTTTCATACAGTTTCCCGTAGCCTGTAAGATATGCATGTTGAGACTTTCATGTATCTTCCTCATAAACACATCAGAACAAAAAGAAGTGGATAATGATGCATTGGCGAATATTGAATTGTTTGAGTCATTTGCCTTACACCTCTTAATGTGGTTCATAAGACCCAAATTGACTCTGATTGTTCATTTACACAAAAGGGTAATCTTAAAGCGGAGGAAACTGCACCTGGGGTGGCAACTGGGATGATTTTGTCTCTTCGTGAGAGGTATTGCTACTTATTAGATATGAATCACTTTTTTTCTCTGAGCTATTATGGACTCAATAAACTATTGTCTGTCTAATGCTAGGCTATTACTTGTAAATCTGAGACTGCCAATTTCTAAGTATCATTATACCTCGACTATATAGCACTAATTGGTATATCACTGGCTTTTCTTTGTAGCCTCAAGAACTGTCAAGATGAACTCTCAAGATGCCAGGTATATATGTAGGAGATTGCCAAGAAATTTTGTAAGGATAATAATATAGAATTCTTTGTTAATGATTTGCTCAAAAAGTTTTCCTGAATGGGATATTTTTTAATTGGTCACACACTAACATTTTCTATGATCTTGATCTGTTGACTTCAGACCAAACTTGAAGATGCAAGTCTGAGATTCAGCAGTGGCGTTCATCTTTCCAGAATGATTCTTTCATACCCCAAGGCACAACTCCTGGTTTGTTTCTAAAATGCTCTATGTAATTTTTATCCTGTCACTGGTCTGTCTATAGTTATTTTGCTTTAATGTCATCTGTTTGAGTTAACCTGTTTTTCTATCTCAATCAGAACCAAGATTTGTAGTCAACTACCTCCACACTCTGAGGTCCTCTGTGTTGGAAGGAAAGAACCAAAGGAAAATAATAGCTTAAAATAAGTCCCTGAATTAGGGGATACACATTGATTTATTTTCCTTTCGTTGTACAAAACAACTCCTTTAAAGGAGCATTGTAATCGTTTCTTTGGTGACATACAAAAAGTTAATCTCTATTGCCTATCTATCTTCATCTTCCAATGGAGCCTGAACCATTTAACATGGTATCAAAGCAGGTTATCAAAACCGCAGACTCAGAAAAATTTCATCATTGTCCGTAACCTTCTCGGCCAAATAGCTTGATTCTCAAACCTGCACCAAAAAGAAATAAACCATGTCAGAACCAGCCGATAACACAGAAAACCAAAACACTAGAAGTATCCCAGACGAATTAACACTTCAACTCGCAACCCTGTTGAAGAATAGTCTTGGGCTGCAGCAGTCCCAAACAACACAAATCAATGAATCCTTGAACATCGAATTCAAACTCAGTAGTGATAACTACCCGTTATGGGCAGTTCTAATGAAGAAGGCCATCGGGGGAAGGGGTAAATCTCAGTACATTACTGGAGATCCCAGCCCTCCTCCGACAAGCGATCCGGCATACAAGAGGTGGGAACAAGACGATCAATGCGTCTTCACATGGCTAGTGCAGAATATAGAACCGCACCTTATCAATGCGGTATCAAAACACCCAACATCCAAGTCTGTCTGGGACAGCCTAGCCCTTACCTACGGCAGTGGAACAGACTCACTGCAGGTGTTCGATTTACATCGAAAATCAAACACAATCAAACAGGGAGATCACACCTTGGAGGAAATCTGGGCAAAACTACAAGACATTTGGTTAACCATTGACAGAAAAGAGCCTAATCCAATGGAGTGCTCTAAAGATATAGAGACGTATAATCGGATTATCCAAACCCAGAGACTTTACCAATTCCTCGTAGCCCTCGACGACCGATATGAGCCTGTCAAAAAGGAAATACTGAAACGTGAACCACTGCCCTCAGTAGAAACAGCGTACGGAATGATCCGTCGGGAGACCGCCAGGGACCGGATCTTGCGGCCGGCAGTCACCGGAGAGAATGGTGACACATCATTGGGCATAGGCCTTGGCTTGGCAGCAAGAGACAGACCTCATCGAGGCTACAAAGGAAAAGGAAATCGACCCTCTGAAGAAGACAAGTCGAAGCTCGTGTGCTCCCACTGTGGCATGAAGAAACACACGAAGGAATCGTGTTTTCAACTCGTCGGATATCCCGATTGGTGGGATGAGACAAAAAAGACCAAACAGCCGACTCAAGCTCGGAATCGAGGAGGAGTCGCCGCCACAGTCATCACCAACCGGGCCGTCGACGACCGGCGGCGTAAAGGCTGGAACAGCAGAGGCGCATATTTCCGCAGGGGTGAGAACAGATGGTGGGGCGGCTAGGGTTGAAGGAGATGAAGGTAATAAGGGTGGAAAATTGCTCTTTGGTCCCTTGACTTTTAAATCTTCAAATCCAGACCCCATGGATATAAATAAACCTGAAATATTGCAGAACAGCCCCATTGTTTGTACTAACTCCTTTCAGGCCCTTAAAAATTATCCGGAGGCATGTACAGTCCCCGACATGGATACTAAAAAAAATAAACAGTGGATCTTCGACTGTGGTGCTACCGACACCATGACTTTTGACCCCTTGGATATTGTTGCCACAACAAAACCGAGAAAGTCTTTTGTTCAGACGGCTAATGGGGGACTCGCACCGGTTCAAGGAACTGGCACCGTTAATCTGTCTCATACCCTTAAATTGTCCAATTGCTTGCTTGTTCCTACTCTTTCACACAAGCTTTTATCTGTCAGTCACGTCACAAGAGAACTAAATTGTACACTACTCATGCAACCTCGTTTTTGTTTGTTACAGGATATTCAGACGGGGGAGATTATTGGACGTGGCACTGAGAGACATGGGCTGTACTATATGGACGAGATCGTCCCAAAAGGTGCTGTGATGCTGACTCACGGGCCTGGTAACCGGGAAGCTTGGCTTTGGCATCGTCGGTTAGGGCACCCCTCTACTAGTTATCTAAAATTGTTGTTTCCAAATCTTGTTTTTTCTAGAGACATGCATTGTGACACTTGTGTTTTGGCCAAGAGCCACAGAAAATCGTTTAAATTCAATAATACAAGAGTTAACTCGATTTTTTCTCTTGTGCATTCTGATATTTGGGGTCTTGCACCTGTTTTGGGGGGTCTAGGGTACCAATATTTTTTACTGTTCATTGATGATTATTCTAGAATGACTTGGATCTATTTTCTGAAAAATAAATCTGAATTTTTTTCTAAATTTATCCATTTCCATGCTCTAGTCAAAACCCAATTTCAGAAACCTATACAGGTTCTTCGTTCTGACAATGGGGGGGAATATGTCAATTCTAGGATGGCTGAATTTTTTACATCTCATGGCATCATCCATCAAACTACGTGTCCTCACACGCCAGAACAAAATGGTGTTGCTGAACGTAAAAATCGAATCTTCCTAGAAATGTCCCGAGCCATGTTACTCGACTCCGGAACACCAACCTACTTTTGGCCAAAAGTCCTTGCCACCTCGGTCTATCTCTTAAACCGGCTTCCTACCAAAGCTTTACAATTCCAAACTCCTCTCCAAGCCTTATCCACACACACTGAGATCCCTACTCCTCTTACCCTCAAACCTAGGGTGTTCAGATGCTCTGTCTTTGTTCATCTTCCGAAACATACTCGTGATAAACTTTCTCCCTGTGCCCTCAAATGTGTCTTTGTTGGCTACGGTATCAATCAGAAAGGATACAGGTGCTACGATCCCAAGTCCCGTCGTATGTTCACCACTATGAACTGCGATTTCTTAGAAACCGAGTCTTTTTTTCACAACCTTCGGAGTCAGGGGGAGAGTCTAGAACCTAGTGACTCCTTAAGTTGGCTATCGATACCTCTACCAAGCTCCTCGGCTCCGATTGTGGACACTGGCCCAACAAATGAAGTTAACAACACCGTGGAGACATCTCCACACATGGTACAGTCCACAGTCCTGAGTGATCATGCTTCTGAGACATCTCCACCTTCTCGAATATCTGAGGTACAAACTTCTACTGATAGTAGTAACAATTCCAGTCCTTTTTCTACTGACACTGCTACTAATGAATTGGAAAGTGAAATGTGTAATGAAGAGACAGGTAATGAAGCTGTTTCTGAGGAGAGAACAGAAACAAGTATGGAGGTTGAACGATATATTCTGCCTCCAAGAAAGAACAGAGGAGTTCCTCCCAAGAGATATTCCCCTGAACATACTAAGCGGAGAACTCTATATTCTGTTGAAGATTGTGCTACAAGTAATCTGACTGCATCGGCTCGAGCATTTGAGGCAGCACTATTGAAAGAAGAAAACATTCCATCATCTGTTGAAGAAGCAATGGAACATGAATGTTGGAAAGAAGCAATGAAAAAGGAGATTGATGCATTGGCAAGAAATCACACTTGAGAGAAATGCCAGTTACCAGAAGGAAAAAAACCGGTTGGGTGCAGATGGGTTTTTACCATCAAACGAAAGCCAGATGGTACCATTGAGAGATACAAGGCAAGGCTGGTAGCGAAAGGCTACACTCAGACATACGGTATTGATTATTCGGAAACTTTTTCTCCGGTTGCTAAGATGAACACTATACGAGTATTACTGTCAATTGCAGCTAATCGGGATTGGCCTCTTCATCAGTTTGATGTAACCAATGCTTTCCTTCACGGAGAATTGACTAAGGCAGTGTATATGGAAGCACCTCCGGGTTTTTCAAAGGGATATGCAAATGGGGAAGGTTGCAGACTGAAGAAAACTTTGTATGGTTTGAAGCAGTCACCAAGAGCCTGGTTTGGGCGGTTCACAGATGCTATGATAAAATACGGGTATAAACAAAGTAACTCTGATCATACCCTTTTTTTGAAGAAGCAAGGGAACAGGGTGACGTGCTTGATCATCTATGTAGATGACATGATCATCACAGGAGATGACACTGAAGAAATTATGAAGTTAAGACACAATTTGTTTCAGGAATTTGAGATGAAGGATTTAGGGACACTAAAGTATTTTCTGGGTGTCGAAGTTCTGAGATCAAAAAGGGGCATATTCCTGCGACAGAGAAAGTACATCCTGGACCTGTTGGCCGAAACCGGATTGCTGGATTGCAAACCAGCCGAGACGCCAATCATGATCAATCATAGACTGCAGATCCTCGAAGGGGCTTCTCTTACAGATAGAGAACAATATCAGCGCCTAGTCGGGAAGCTGATCTATCTGTCCCATACTCGACCCGATATCTCTTACGCAGTAGGGGTTGTGAGCCAGTTTATGCACAAACCTCAAGTGGAACATATGGAGGCTGCTCTACGAATTGTTCGCTATCTCAAAGGTACAGTGGGCTATGGTATACTGCTTGAGAAAAAGGGACATCTTGATGTTTATGGATATACAGATGCAGATTGGGCTGGAAATTTGACAGATAGAAGATCGACAGGAGGGTATTTTACGTTTGTCGGAGGAAATTTGGTCACATGGAGAAGCAAGAAGCAAAAGGTCGTTGCTTTATCAAGTGCTGAGGCAGAATTCAGAGGAATCAAGAGTGGGCTCACAGAAATCTTGTGGCTAAGAAAATTGTTAACGGAGATTGGTTTTCCACCGTCTAACAAGAGTCAATTGTTCTGTGACAATAAGGCAGCAATCAGCATCTCGGAAAATCCAGTTCAGCACGACAGAACCAAACATGTTGAAGTAGATCGACACTTCATCAAAGAGAAGATTGAAAGTGGAGTGGTTGAACTTCCGTTTGTTCGTTCAGAAGATCAATGGGCGGATATCTTAACTAAGGCTGTAAGTTCCCAAAACTTTGCGGAGGTTCTTCGCAAGTTAAGTGTTGGCGATGTCACCACTCAACTTGAGGGGGAGTGTTGGAAGGAAAGAACCAAAGAAAAATAATAGCTTAAAATAAGTCCCTGAATTAGGGGATACACATTGATTTATTTTCCTTTCGTTGTACAAAACAACTCCTTTAAAGGAGCATTGTAATCGTTTCTTTGGTGACATACAAAAAGTTAATCTCTATTGCCTATCTATCTTCATCTTCCAATGGAGCCTGAACCATTTAACACTCTGATGAGTCTCTGAAGAGCAAGTATGTTCTTAATATGAAGACTATTGGAGTTGAAAGTTTGTGCTTGATTATCTATTCATTTTCTCTTTATGATCTTCATATTAGCTTGAGAGGGCAAAGAAAAAAGAAGCTGCATTCATTGTGACATTTGCAAAAAGGGAGCAGGAGATAGCTGAGTTGAAGGTGAGAAGTTGCTACACATGTATCATCCGCTACAGACATGGATGTTGTTTATAATGTTTCCCCATGCATTTGGCTGAAATACATGCTTATTTTACATTCTCTGTGAAGATGAGAGAAGACAAGATATTTATTAAGATAGAACACAGTTACCAAGAAATTTGTAGGTTAAGATGAGTCTACTTCATAAAATTGAATTGATAGACTTATGAGAGATGTATCGTGGTTCCAGTCAAATGCATTTGAACACAAGCATGATGCCATCACAATCATTTACGCTCTTCCTGTCTGTGAGCTTAGTTGGATACCAGGGTTATAGTCTTATAGATAATGACATAATGTTAGAATTCCACTTCTTGTTCTGATATAACCCTTCTGTGCATCACATTTAGCTTTCTTTTGTTTTTCTTGCATTTATCTATCCTTTCCATTGACATTGATGGCTACAACTACTTCTATCATAATCATGCTATATTTATTAGAGGCAGAGCTTATTTTAGCCACTTAAACTTTAAAACATATTTATTTTAGCCATTAAGTTTTAAACATATTTATTTTAGCCATTAAGTTTTAAACATATTTATTTTAGCCACTTTGGACAAAAATACCCCTGTGTGCGCTTGCGCGCGCGTCAGCAGTGTGGCACCTGCTCAAAGCACACCCGCGCGCTGAGCAGGGGCAATATAGTAATTCTGGCTAAATAATATATATTTAAAAGTTTATGGCTAAATTAAGTTTTTTAAAAGTTTGACCGGCTAGTTTGACCCATTTCCACTATTTATTATTTGGAAGATTTGCTGAGAACTTGCATCACACCAACATTTTAGAGGCTGTTTACCTAGGACCTTCTACAGAGTTGTTGAAATCATCTAGAAAAGGGTAATTGGTCATAGTTTGTGCGATCACAAGTCCTGTTTTTGCTTGGATGTATAATATCTTTTTCAGTGGACCGTGACGGGGGTTGGGAAAGATTGTTAAGATCTTATTTAAAAAAAAATTGTCAGGTGCACCGAATTCAATTGCTATTTATATTACGTGTGAATTTGTTATTTTATGCAAAACTAAGTATTCATTGTCTGTTGTGCTTTATCCTTGTTCTTACTGTACTTCTAACTTTGGCACAGTCTGCTGTTAGAGATTTGAGAGCTCAGCTGAAACCGCCATCAATGCAGGTATACTTGAAAATGCTGATTTCCTACATTGCTTCATATTGTTATGTGGCTGTCACTCTTATGAAAAAGCAAAATATGTAGCCCGATATGGCCTCTCAAGCTTTCTTTAAATGATCCCAAAACCTTTTTGAACTCTGGAAAGCTGGTTCTTAGTTCAATTTTTTTAAAAAAGATTTCTTGCTTTTCAGTTTAAAATTGGAAAACTAGTTTTCTGGCTTGAGTTAAAGAGAAGTGTAAAAAAAAGGAAATAATAATTATTTTTTTAAATTTGACCAGTAATGCGTTGTCTATATATATTTTTTTATATTAATTTGCATGTGCTTAAAGAGATAAACCTGGCAGGTGAAAAGATTGTTACTACACCCAGCTATCCATGACGAGTTCACAAGATTGAAGGTGCTTCTTCTGAACTGTACTCAAAATCAATTTGAATAGCTCTAACTGTTCTGAATTATATACTATCTTTCTGCTGATTTTTCATGCTTTCTTATTGGCTGTTGACAGAATGCTTTAGTCTTTCGTTCTTGGTTCAATCTAAATATAGTCTGGAAGGCCACCTTCTGGGAAAAAAAATAATAAGCCATTAAGCCTGCATGATCATTAGACTAAGCAATAGTTCCGAACGACTACCTGATAAATGAAAAGGACTTACACTTGTTAATAATTTTGCCATCCTAAATTTCTATTAATTGGCTTTTGTGATTGGGTGAAGGACGAAGCTGTGCACAAGTTTTTGTTTTTTTTTTTTTGTAGTGAAGTGTACAAGCTAAATGTACTATTTGCATCAACTCTTGTCAAAGGAAGATAGGATCACACAATTGTACCGAGTAATGCACCAGTTATCAATTCTGAACTGTAGAATGCCCGTGATATTAATTATGCTTATCTTTTCCGGTGCTATAGTTCTTTTATTATTTGAAATAGGTGTACATAGCAATTTGGGCCTGACCTTTGCACTAAAGGTCAGTGCGCCCCCTATTCTGTTGTTTGAGTTAATGACACCCCCAGCATTTCATTTTGGTCCAATATGCTTCCTTAATTAGCAGGATTATAAATCTGTTAAATTTGTTATCGAACCACACACATCTGCTTGACATCTTAATAAAATAGAATGCTGAAAATACTTTGAAATCTACACAATCCAATTGACAAACAAGTAGATTTTTGTCAAGTGGATTATGTTCATTCAAAGTATTTTTTAACTCTTTTTTTCGTTTTCTTTTTTGTAGAGATGTCATACAAGCGTGTTTGATTAAATGATACATACAACTAATAATTATGTTAAATTAAGGGCCAGATTGGACCCAAAAAGTCAGGGTATGATTGACGCTTAAAATAATAGGAGCAAGGGCGACATTGACATATATCTCAGGTTTCACTTATCGTATTTGTGGAGGTAAAAATTACAGAATACTGAAAGGCAAGTTAGGAGCAATTTCTTGGCTGTTTGCTAGAATTTTAGCGGTTTTTCAACCCATTATTTGGAAAGTCACTCTTTCTGACTCAATTTTGACTGCTTTGTACAACTGCGGTTTATGTTACACTTATGTATTCTTACGCTTTCCTGTTGCTTGGTTTATCCCTTTAAGATTTGCTGTCACCTTCTCTTGTTAAAATAGATACTACAGGCTATCAGTCTCATATATTTATGAATCTCCCATCAACTATCTGTTTGTGTAGACGTAATATATTCACATGTTTTTTCGGAAAACTTAATTCTTACCTAAACTATTCTTATGTCAGAATGTTGTGGAAGAGAAGGACAAGAGAGTGAAAGAGTTGCAAGATAATATAGCAGCTGTCAGTTTCACCCCACAAAGTAAAATGGGGAAGATGTTAATGGCCAAATGTAGAACTCTGCAAGAAGAGAATGAGGAGATTGGTAATCAAGCTAATGAAGGAAAGGTATTGGATTTTTTCTTATCAAACTGTCGCTTACACACTCACTTAGAAGCATTTGAAGGAACTCGAATATCTTACTTCTGTAGATAAGGATGGAATCCAAACCCCCAACTCCTGGAGGTGTTTATGTCTATGTACTTGTGAACAGGACTTAAATCGGGATTGTAGAATGATTAGCATTTGACTATATTAATCAAAGTGTGGTTATTCATTTTTCTTGTGTTGTTCCCGGCAGATTCATGAGCTGGGAATGAAGCTTGCTTTACAAAAGTCTCAAAATGTGGAACTCAGAAATCAACTTGAAGGTTTGTTTGCAGTCTTTCTGATCATGCTTTAACTGTACAATTGTCTGAACGGCTGTATATCTGTATGCCATTACCTAACATTTTTGCTTTCTTCTGCAGGATTATGCAAGCAAATGGAGAAAGTGACGGGTGATGTTGAAAGATCAAATGAGTTGGTGGGTTTCTGTTTTATTTCTAATTCTATTATCTGATATAGCAAGTTGTGTCTTGAGGTGAATTAGTGTTCGACTCTTATCTGTTTAATCGTTAGAAATGGTAGTAAGAGTGTCGGAAACTAAATAACAGTTGAACCACTAGTTATATTGCTTGTCAGAAACATTTGTGTAGAGTTCTTGCTCGATCTTGTGTAATAATCTGATATCAACTATCGCAGGTGGTGATCTTGCAAGAGAAACTAGAGGAAAAAGATGACGAGATTCAACGATTAAAGCTTCAGCTGCAAGACGATGTCAAAGACAATGGCAATGTAGAAGAACAGACAGGATAGCCGTTGATGAAATTGCTAACGATGAAGAAGCATCTCCCGTTGAAGATCAAATGGAAAACTAAAATTTTGTTGAACTTCTGTAATCAGTTGAACTATTAAAACATCCTTTTTGGTTTTTCCTTTCTATTTGTTCATTCCCAGTCTGGTGAACGATTATATGAGCTTAGTTTTACCATCTTCTCATAAAATGAAATATGAAATTAAAATGCGATAAAGATTAAAATATTTGGATTGACTACAAGGTTCAAAGGTCTTCATTAATGGATAACAGTCGAAGACAACATCAACTGCACATAAAGTAAAATAAAACTAAATTTAGCAACATAAACAGAAGAGCTTAATTGACAAACTAAAACTAAAACCAAAAACGCAAAAGAAACTTATACGAAAGCAACACTGATCGGACTGGATGGATTATCAGCTTGCTTCTTCACACCACCATCTTTTACCGCTTGAAGAACATCGATCACTTGTGTGATCGGAGGAGAAGCAGTAGCAGGATTCGGACTAGGATTATCAGCTTCCCTACGGATCGTCGGAGGAGCAAGAGGATTCGGATCACGATTATCAGCTTCATTTATACCTTCTTTTACCGCTTCGCTATTCCGTTTATTAACCTCCTTGGCAGTATAATTTTGTAACACAGTCCCTATCAGCATCTCCAAAGGCGACGCCAAATCACCATTTTGCAGCAGATTTCTTCTCCAAGGGCGGCGGCATCTCCAGCGGTAAAATAGGGGATTGGAGAAAGGGACGCTCCTCAAGCGGCATCCATTTTTTTTTTAATGTTATATTTTGTTTATTATTTTATTTTGTATTTTGTGTATATTATTTGTATTGTATTTTAAATAATATGTTGTAATAATTAATATTAAAATTTATTATATATGATAAATTTAATTAAATACAAATGTTGATACATAAAATTAAATTAGATAAAAATTATACCAATAATAAAAATACTAAAATAAATAAAATCACACCAACAATAAAACTACATAAAAATACTAAAATAGATAAAATTACATGAAATAAAAATACACATAAAATAAAATAAAAAGATACAAATATTTTTCTAATAATACATAAAAATACTAAAATAGATAAAAGTGCATTATTTACGAAAATTTGAATTTAAATATAGATATTCATTAAATGAAATTTCATAAATCTATATGTTATCAATTATAAAATAATAATTGTAGATGAAATAAAAGGAATATTCTCGAATATTCTCTTTTGGTGTAGAATTATAGTGTAAACTGTTGGAGATGAAATTGAGAATCTGTTGCATTTTAGTGATAGTGATACTGTATTATAATGCAGACTGTTGGGGATGGCCTAAA
The DNA here is from genome assembly GCA_026008535.1 of Perilla frutescens. Lineage (NCBI taxonomy): Eukaryota > Viridiplantae > Streptophyta > Magnoliopsida > Lamiales > Lamiaceae > Perilla > Perilla frutescens. The sequence continues at coordinate 41,055,181 of BRKX01000010.1, read as the reverse complement.
AGTGCACAAGTGGGAATATACCACCAGTGAAATAGTTTATTGTAATGTGTGATGGGTATCTGAAGAGGTAGTCTAAGGAAAAATAATAACAACCCGTGATCAAATACGTGTTGTGCATTTAAAATGAGACACAACATCGAAATAGCGAATAATAAATAGGCATATATCTCTATCTTTAACTATGAATATAGTGATGGACGATATGAGTAAGCTCAGCAATGTGTTGGCGTCCCACCAGGGCCGGCCCTAAGATTTCAGGTGCCCTGTTCAGAAAAAAATATGGTGCTCTTATTTATTATGACTTTGATAAAATAGTTTTATTTCTTAAAAATTGAGTTTATCAAGTATATCACTATTAAATAATATTGTAAGATAATATATTATATTTATGAAAAATGTAATGCTTTATTATATTAATATTTATTTATTTTTTCAAATATTTTTATTTTCATTGTTAACTTTAGTTTTCTCTTACTTTTTTATTAGTTTATTTTTTCCAAAATACATTGAGAAAACATGGTATGAGAAATAGTTTTTGGACAATAATGATAACTATTTCAAATAATAAATAAATCTACTATTTATATTTTTAGAAATATCATTTGTGTAAAATAATAAATATTAATATACAAATGACATAATATATAAAATATACTTATTATATGTTATTAAAGTATACATATATGTGTGTGTGTGTAGTATATATATAAAGGAGCATTAACATGTGAACATAGGGGAGTATATGTGAATATATTTATTATACTAGAAAGATGCACGTAGTTTGCACATGATTAAACCAGCACTACTAAAATTACATTTAACAGTTTTATCGAAGAGAAGTATTATAATATCATATTAATATTTTCATAAATATAATAAATATTAATATAAAATGAAATAAAATGTGATGTACACTTACTGAAATTTATTGTATTAGAGCGTATATTATATCACACTAGAAAAATGCACGTACTTTGCACGTGCTTAAAATAGTTATACTAAAAAGATATTTAATAATCTTATTAAATATAAATATTTTAATATTATTATTAATAGATATTTTTAAATGTAAAATATATATATTGGTTGAAAATTATTTTATTAGAGTCTACATTATATTAAAATATTCCTATTAAACTAGAAAAATGCACGTACTTTGCACGAGTTTAAAATAATTTACTAAAAATATATTTAATAATTTGATATAACACGCATGTGAAGAGTAAAAAAAAATAGAATCTTGTAATTGGATAATTAACAAAGCTTTGTAATCCATGTAAAAAATTATAATAAATTTAAACCTTAAGTAATAGCCTAAAAATGATTAGGGCTTAAAAAAATGAAGTGAATTTGTATATATTTATTTATATATGGAAAAAACTTAAAATAATTAACATAACTAGTTACATAAGTTATTTATTTTTTTGGTGCCCTTATATATTGTTGGCCTTTGTGCGGCGCACCTCTCGCACGGTCTCAGGACCGCCACTGCGTCCCACGAAGGCCTCTCCCTCAATACGTCCATGTATCTGTAGGAGCATCCCGTCACAAACAATACCATGTATCCCACCAAACAGAGTAGGCCGCCCCTGCATGAAAAAACATCAAAATTCATTATTTTTAATTTGTTAATCAAAATTAAACAAAAAAACTATAAATGACACATATATACCACGTCAACTCTAGCATGAAAATACCAATGAACAAGCACATCAACCCCACGCAGAACATCCACAATGTATCCCTCCGCCTTGAGAGTGGTCTGATCACCCAATTTTTTTTATCAGAGTCAGACATTGATCGATGAAATAATTCTTTTTATTTTCCTTTTGGTTAGAGAAAAGATGTAGAAAAGAGTTAAAGGTTAAGACCTCAGCTCCCGAGTTTATATAGAATACCAACAACCTTGGCAGAATATAAGTCAAATCTTGGGAATGGCCCCCAAAAAATTAAATGTATTATGATCACATAATCTTTTTGTGTTCATATATTAATCTAGAAAAATAAAAATTTGTATTAAATCATCTAATGGATTATGGTTAAAGAGGTCAAACTCCACCTCCAAAAACCCGCCCCACACCCATTTTTTCACCAAGGTGCGTAGGCTCCACTTTTTTTTTTCTTCCTCTTTTTGTTTATTCCTTTTTTTGATTTTTTTTTTTTAAATTATTTTGTATCGAATGCACTGTACGAGCTCACACATTAGTGTCAGGTGAGTGCACTGAGTGAAATGCCTGATAAAATATGAAGTAATTCAAAAAATTAAATTAATTCAATCTAATTTTAGGGTTTACTAATTCCATTTTAGAGTATATATTTTTATTTTAAAATATTAATTATCGAGCGGGGCACACGAGCCCACGCGTTAGTGTCGGAAATTGCACTATGCGAGACCCGATATAAAAAATTAAATTAATTCAAATTTAAATTTAGTTCACTAATTTCATTTTATGATATATATATATATATATCAAAAAAATTAATTATCGAGCAGAGTGCACGAGCCCTCGTTAGTGTCATTAATTCAAAAAAAATTAATTCAATTTAATTTTAAAGTTCAGTAATTCCATTTTAAGGTATATATTTATTTTTAAAAATTTAAATATTGAGTGCAGTGCACGAGCCCATATGTTAGTGTCGAGCAACTGCACTGCCTGAGACGCCAGATATAAAAAATTAATTTAGAAAAACACAAATATTATTTGTGAAAAAACAAAACAAGAAGAAATTAAAAATTAGAAAAAAAAAACTAAAAATGGAGAGGGGGATCACTGGAAAAAAAATTAAAAAGAAAAAAAAATAGATGACCACCTTATAAGTCAAATGAGATTCGTCTAACAGATTGATCTGTTAGATCGTCTCACTGGAGACCTCCCATCTAGAAAAATATTGAATTGATTTTGAATATCATAATTATTTTTGAATCTTGTCGCCCTTTTCTTTAAAAAAAAATAAAATATTTTTCATCTGTAAGCTCCCACCCGATATATCTAATTTTAATTGACCATGTTGTCGAGACATATAAATTAATTATCTAAAATTTTCTCTATGTAGGACAAATTATGCTTTGCTACCTACATTTTGACCTATTTTTAAAAATAGCTAATATTTTCAAAATTAATAAAACAGTACCAATTTTTTCAATATTTTTGCAAATACAACTTATTTGATTGGAGAATTTTTTAAGCGGATGAGGAAATAAAAATCTTAAAATATAATCAATTACAATAAAGTTTTTCCAATTTTCACAATATGTAAAAGGTTTTCAATTTCCACAGTATTTTGAGTTTTTTTATTTCGAGGGTAGTTTCCACACTACTAAAAATGAGGCGAACATATAATGACTCTGCATATTTATCTATACATATATTAAAGCAAAATCGTGAAGGGTAAAATTGTAAATAAAAAATGTCATCAAAATATTACTTATAAAATACATTGCGTATCCACATGTTTAAATTGTTGACCTGTGGCGTAGTGGTTTCGAGCGCCTTGATTTGAAGTGCGCGTATTTTTCCGCGCGAGTTCGATTCTTGTGCTCGATATAAGTAGTTTTACGTGTGTGCTGTGCATATGTTTTTCTTTATAATTTTTTTTTTGCGTGTTTGTGTAAACTTAGGGTTCTCTTACTTTTTTTTAATTATTTTTCTATATATAGTATTTTTCTTTTTTCTTTTAAACCTACACTTGAGAGTTGATTATTTGGTAATGTTTGTTGGATTTTGTTATTATTTTTGTATGTTGGACAACTAGATTAAATGTAATGGGAAAATTTACATTTTGATACCTAAATTTGTAGCTCATTCTTTAAAAAAACCTAACTTTTAAAATTATAAACAAAATAGTACGTTTTCAAAAAAATTGCAACTCTAACATTTGATTAATTTTTCAGCATGAAAAAAACTGTATTTAATTGATTGTATTTAACATTTCTATTTCCTCAACTGCGTTAAAAAAAATTTATTCAATTAAGAAATCTTAAAATAGAATCAATTACGTACGATTTTCGAGTCATAAAATTGATTAAATGTTATATTTGCAAATTTTTTTAGAAAGTTGATGATGCATCATTAATTTGAAAAAAGTGAGTTATTTTTCTAAAAAACAAATAATAAAATATTAGTATCAAGGTGTAATTTACCCAATTTACCCTTTTTTGTGCAAACTCTGACTATATAGCTACAAACCATGATTAATCAATTAATTTATTTAGCGCCAAGTTTTTTTAAGTATGCTTGAATTATTTTTTATATAAATGATAATTACTATTTATATCTATGAAAATAAAGTTTAATTTTAATCAATTTAAATATTCTATATGTTAGTTTCACGCACATATATATATATATATATATATATATATATATATATATTGCAGATATACATCTAATTATGATTGAGTTTTATTTTTTATTTTTTCAATTATTATAAAATAAAATGATACCGAGCATCGCGCGGGAGACATACTAGTATATGTTTAATCCAATTAAGGCCATACAAAATGGACTATATATCGTAAGTCGTAACATAATTGTTAAGTTTCTTCATAATAATTTAATTATTACATTCCAATATTTCACATAAGTCACGAATATAAGCAATTAGCAAACGTGAGACAACACCCTTCAATACGATTTAGAATAAAAAAGGATATACATTGAGTTGTTCTTACTGTGATTTGCAATATTTGTAATGACACGCCACGAAAATAAATTAGCATATGTGAGTTTTTCAATTTCTTAACTCATGCTATGTATAACGTATGACACGCCACGAAAATAAATTCGTACTAATAATTTTTTTTAACAAATTCGTAAATATATTTTTGGGTTAAGGGCCACATAGCCCCCTCAACTATTCTACAAGGGTCACATTGCCCCCTCTTTGACTATTTGGTCCATTTAACCCCCTCGACTATCTAAAATGGCTCACATTGCCCCTTCTATGGATGGAAAAGTTAACATCATTAACAAACACACACTAACACATTTTTCTCACACACTAAGATTTTTCACATACTTTTACACATAATTTTACAATCAACCAAAAATGCTACAAATTAATAAATTATGGTTATCAATTAATAAAATAATAAATACCATGAAATTTATTAATAAATTAATTAACAATTAATAATAATAATATAGTATGTAAAATTCATTATTTATAATATATCTATATATATATTGAGATAATTCATAAAATAATTTAAATCTAAAAATCATCATCTGTGTATTTCAAATTTGCAATTAAGTGTTCAACTTTATTTTCAATGGTAAAACGGACCCACAAATCAATTAATTTCACTACATAATGACTTTTAAAGATGAAAAATCTAAGCAAATCTGAAATTCATAAATCATACCCCCTTTCCAAAATATTAATAAATCATCATAAACGAAGACTCAATATATCTATTGTAGTATTCATCATTGAATCATCAAATTTTAAAATTTAAAATAATTTTATAAATGAACTCGATATATATATGTATATATATATATTGAAATTTTCATACTATATTACTATTATTATGTTTTAGTTAATTTATTAATCAATTTATTGGTATTTATTATTTTAGCTATAATGAACCATAATTTATTAATTTGTAATAATTTTGGTTAATTGTAAAATTGTGTGTAAAAATATATGAAAAAATCTTAGTGTGTGAGTAAAATGTGTGTTAGTGTGTGTTTGTTAATGGTGTTAATTTTTCCATCCATGGAAGGGGCAATGTGAGCCATTTTAAAGAGTTGAGGGGGCTAAATGGACTAAATAGTCAAAGAGGGGGCAATGTGACCCTTGTAGAATAGTCGAGGGGGCTATGTGGCCCTTAACCCTATATTTTTTAGAGAATTAGTCGATAACAAGTTGGGATAAAGCCAAAAGTAGCGGATTAAATCCCATACTACTAAATACTAATAGTGTATCATCTCATATACTATAAATATGTTTTTTTTAATATTTTTTAATTTTTAAATATATCTTAATTGAAAAGATGAACCCTAAATATATATTTTAAATAAATTAAATCATAAAAAATAAAATAAAAATAGAGATACACTTGCATAGGAAATGTCTCATGTGCAAAAGTAACCCCTATATGTTCTCAGTCTCAAATAATGATGCTTGTGATTGATATTGGGTCGCTCCATTTTATACTGTACAGAAATCAAGAGATAGAGCGAAATTGATTTAACGCAGAAATTGTAAAGAAAAAGAATAGATTCAACCAAATGAGATTCTCTATCTCATTTTTTGTGTCCCACTTGGTATCCCATTTTAATTTTTATTAATTATATTTTCATCCATTTTCTTTCTTCAATTTCAATTTATTTTGGTTTAGTTTAATTTTATAATTATTATGTAGGGTTCATCGCACCCAATTATGATTTATATATTTTTTTTAGTTAATATAATTTATTAATAAGGTTGATTATTCCAGAATTAGGGTATATAATTTTTTTAAATTTAAATTTTTATCAATAAATGTTAATTGTGATTGGTTATACTATAACATATTTTATTTTTAAAATATTAAATTTAAATTTTATAGTGGGGCACAATAATATATGGGACATGGAATGTGGACTAAATAATTTTAATCCAGATTCAATTGAAATTTAAATAATATATTGTCTGAAATTGAATTATTTTTTAATTGGGGAGATGTTGATTTTAGAAGTTTGAAAAAATGGAAAAAATAAATAATAAATAAATAAATATTGATATATGAGTTGATAGCAGAAAGTTTCGAATCTAGGCTGTGGAGGAAAAATAACTTGTAGTAATATACCAAGCAACCACTGCAACAAAGAAAGATACACATTTGAAAACTTTTGGCAGGAGATATCATTTTAGGAGTTTCCATACATAGGCCCCTTTTTTTCTTTTCTTTTTTCTCACTGCAGTCCCAAATTTAAAAATAAATAAAAATATTAATTTAAATATTATTTTACCCCTATTATCGGTCTGATATATATGTTATATTTTTCATGTTTCATTATTAAATTTATGATTTAAATAATGATTATTATTGAAATAAAAATTCATTATAACATAATGAATTTAAATCTTGATTATTAATTAATAACTAATTAACTGCAGAAATTGTAAAAAAGGAATTGATTCAACTGTAGACATTGTAACGTCTGAAATTGAATCACTTTTTAATTGGAGAGATTACATACACTCATACAAATTAACCAATTACGAGAATTGAATAGAAGGGCAAATTAGTTGTCAGGATAATTTATTTTTTTTTAGAAAAAGAAGCTAACACCTCACCTACTATTTCACTTTTTTTGTCAACATAATAATCAATATATATATACACATACTGTGTGTGTAATTGTACTTATGTACATATATGAGCTAAAAAGAGAATCACTCGATTAATTGGTATCCTAAGTGCCAACTATTACGATCACAGAATCTTTTTGTGTTCATATATTAATTCAGAAAAATAAAGATTTGTATTAAATTGTCTGAAGGATTATGATTAAATAGGTCCAAACCCACCCCCACACCCGTTTTTTCACCCAGGTGCGTGGGCACCAATTTTTTTCCTTCTTTATTTTTTCATTCTTTTTTTTCCTTTTTTTTTATTTTTTTAAATTATTTTATATCAAGCGAACTGTACGATTTCATGCACTAGCGTTAAGGGAGTGCACTGAGCGAGACGCCGAATAAAAAAATAAAGTAATTCAAAAAAATTAAATTAATTTAATTTAATTTTAGGGCTCACTAATTCTATTTCAGAGTATATATATTTATTTCAAAAAATTAATTATCGAGCGAGGCGATTGAGCCCACGTGTTAGCGTCGGACAAGTACACTACGCGAGATACGGGATAAAAAAATTAAATTAATTCAAATTTAATTTTAGAATTCATTAATTCCATTTCAGGGTTCACTAATTCCATTATAATCAAACAAATTAATTATCGAGTACAGTGCATGAGCCCACGTGTTATTGTCATTAATTCAAAAAAATTAAATTATGTCAATTTAATTTTAGAGTTCAATAATTTCATTTTAGGTTATATATTTATTTCAAAAAAATTAATTATCGAGCACAGTACACGAGCCCACACGTTATTGTTTGGCGAGTGCACTGCCTGAGATGACAGATATAAAAAATTAATTCAGAAAAATATAAATATTATTGGTAAAAAAACAAAACAAGAAGAAATTAAAAATTAGAAAAAAAAAACTGAAAATGGGAAATGGGGATCCATGGAAAAAAACTAAAAAGAAAAAAAATAGGGAACACCACTATCCAAATCAAATAAGATTCGTCTAACAGATCAATCTGTTAGACTGTTTCAATGGAGACCTCTCATCTAGAATAACATCAAAGTGATTTTGGATGTCATAATTATTTTCGAATCTTGCCGCCCTTTTCTTTAAAAAATATACATTTTTCAACTGTAAGCTCCCAATAAATATATCTAATTTTAATTGACCATGTTATGGAGACACCTAAATTAATTATTTAAACTTTCATCTATTGTGCTTTGATACCTACGTTTTGGCTTATTTTTAAAAAATAACCAATACTTAAAATTAATAAAATAATATCTATTTTTTCAATATTTTTGCAAATCCAACCCATTTGATTGAAGAATTTTTTACGTGGCTGAGGAAATAAAACTTTTAAAATATAACCAATTACAATAAAGTCTTTCCAATTTTCACAATATGTAAAAAGGCTTTCAATTTCCACAATGTTTTGAGTGTGTTCTTCTTCTTCTTCTTTTTTTTTTCAGCGTAGTTTCCACGGTGTTAAAAGTAATGCGAACAATGATTCTGCATATGCTTAATCCAAGGCCGTACAAAGTAGGCTATATATTGTAAGTCGTAACATAATTGTTAAGTTTTTTCTAAATAATTTCAATATCACATTTACCAATATTAATTTCCCATAAGTCACCAATATAAGCAATTAGCAAACGTGAGACAACACCCTTCGATATGATTTAGAATAAAAAAGGATATGCATTGAGTTGTTCTTAGTTTGATTTGCAATATTTGTAATGAAGTTAAAAGTCTTCGGAAATTTCTTAATTCATACTATGTATGACACGCCACGAAAATTAGTTTGTACTATTCATTTTTTTTTGACAAATTTAATTTGTAAATATATTTTTAAGAGAATTAAATATATTTTTTGTGTTAGATGTGTGACCCATTGAACAAATAAAATATTTTCACGTATTTTATTGATGAAGTTTATGTGATTAATTTTATGTTATCATATAACAATGATTTATTTCAAACAAATAATTTAGCTTATTGATTATTTCATGAAATGATTTATTATCACTCTCAAATAATAATTGAGTTATACTTATATACGAGATTTCGGGCCTAATTTTTAGAATTTTAATTGTTGGAGAGTCAAATTATGCTAAATCATCTTGAAAATGAATATTTTTTAGTTAGTATATTTATATTATAATGAGCAACAAATATGAAAGAATGTGTATTTGAATATTTCTATGCTACCTTATTTGATCCAAGAAAGTATGTATACGACACATTTTAAATTCTTTAATGTTTTCTTTAATAGTTAGATATTGCATATATATTTTACGTATCATACAGAAAAAATGATCAATGTCCAATTTCACACTGCGTATAGGCCAATATTTTACTACAATATAATTGAATACATTCATACCAGCGTGTAAGGAGACACAAATTGATATGATGCCAAAGATAAAAGTTGAAGCGGCGTTACTCAAGTTATGACAACTCTCCTCGATGATGTCTTATATGTATATATCCACTTTAAACTGTCTGCAAGGATGACTAAGATGTAATAATTTTCTTAAATGTGTGTTTATGGCATTGTATCATTTTCTTCTTAATTTTTCTCATTATACCTAAAATTATAAATGATTTCAATATATTTGTTATGGATTCCAGGCCAACCAATTATATTATTTATTTTATTAGGCACAATGAATGAAAGTGTAAATTTATTTATAGATATATATGGATTGTCTACCAATAAAATAGCGAACAAACTTGTATATGAGATTATATTATTTGTACATTTTATAATTGTTTCTATTAATCATTTAATTGTAATTTAATTATTTTATTATACAAACTATTTAATATAAATTATGTATATATCTCTCGCCGTGCATCGCACGAGATGTAATACTAATATATTTTTAAGAGAATTAGTTGATTAGAAGTTGGGATAAAGCCCGCAAGTAGCAGATAGATCCCCTACTGCTAATAGTGTGTCATCTCATGTGCCATAAATATGTTTTTTTTAATATTTTTTAATTATTTAATGTATCCTAATAGAGGATGGGTGAACTCTAAATAATTATTTTAAATCAAACCGCCAATTCCATTAGATATATGTATTCCGTAGGATCAAAAAGAAAACACTGATGCAACAAACGAAGAACCGAGATGAATCATTTTACAACAACATAGAAGATTTCATTTGGTTGAATCTATTTATTTTTTACAATTTCCGCAATTGAATCGATTTAGCTCAATCTCTTGATTTCTGCTCGGTAAATGGAGCGACCTAATCTCAATCACAAGCATTATTATTCGAGACAGAGAACATAGTATAATAATGCTTGTGATTGAGATTAGGTCGCTCCATTTACCGAGCAGAAATCAAGAGATTGAGCTAAATCGATTCAATTGCGGAAATTGTAAAAAATAAATAGATTCAACCAAATGAAATCTTCTATGTTGTTGTAAAATGATTCATCTCGGTTCTTCGTTTGTTGCATCAATCATAATGATAATTACTATACTAAGAAATGAAGATATAAGAAAGACACAAAAAAGAACAGAAAAATATAATTCTATTCCTTTACCCAAGATGAATTCAAACTTTACAATATATAATATAGGAATGGAATCTAAAAGGTTTAGAATATATAGTTAATAGTAGAAAGTTTCGAATCTAGGCTGGGGATGAAAAATAACTTAATTAGTAGTCCCAAATTAATATACCAAGCAAACCACTGCAACAAAGATACACGCACGAAAACTTTTGGCAGGAGATATCATTCTAGGAGTTCCATACATACATAGTCCTTTTTTTTTCTCACTGCAGTCCCAAATTTAAAAATAAATAAAAATATTAATTTATATATTATTTTACCCCTATTATCGGTTTGAATTATATGTTACATTTTTCGTGTTTCATTATCAAATTTATAATTTTAATAATAATTATTATTGAAATAAAAATTAACTATAACATAATGAATTTAAATCCTGATTATTAATTAATTAATTAATAACTAAAAATTAAATACTAAAAGTAATTATTAACCATAATTGAATAAAATCAATTCTAATTTATCGTGGTATATGATTCATAAAATCCTTAAAAATACTTGGAGATTAAAATTTTCAATACATTCATAATTTATCCAATTTATATAATATCTAAATCCCGAGATATTTTGTTGAAAAATATGTATATATATATTTTTTTATTCGAACTAAAGCTACGTAAATAAAGATATTGTGACAAGATTATGAAAAAGTAAATTTTGTGCATACTTTTAAACATACTCAAGGAGTCTGTTGTAGTTTCGAAAACGTAATCAGATATATTGTACGATTTCAATAACAGATGAGATTTATTTCATTTTACCCTCATTCATATGAAGTATTAAATACTCACTCCATTTCATAATGTTTGTTGTTTAAGGATTTTAATTTTTTGAACTAATATATCTCTTGTTTCTATATCAAATAAAATCTTCTTCCCTTACATTTTCCTAAAAATTGGCAAAATTTTCTCTCTCCATATATATATATATATATATATATATTTGTAGGTTTAAAATTGGGAGAAAGAGTGTGAAAATATCTAAACCAACAAATATTTTGACACAAAATAAAAATACTAAAACAACAATTAAAAGGAAACGGAAAGAGTATTGTATAAAGTACCAGATGATAATTACCTAGGGTTCATCCCGATTATGTTATATAATTTTTTTTCTAAAAAGATAAATTGTATACCATAATTGAAAAAAATGAACCCTAATTAATGAGTGCAAGATTAAATTAAAACGTAATCAATTGAAATTGAAGAAACAATGAAATAAAATTTAATATTTTTAAATGTGCAGCATAATATTGCACAAAATATAGCATATGATTTAATTCATGCAGCACAAACTAATGGGGAATTTTTTTGTTATTTTGTTTTTTTGCGGACTTTGCGGTCAATTACCTTATGCAACAGCACAACGTTAATTGTCTTATGAATACCCCTAAATTATAAAAGGTGAAAAAATTTCCAAGATAAGATTTTTTTTTTCTTAAATAATAACGAATTTTGAATCCCCTTTAAAAAACAAATTATTGTAATTATAAGCTCCCAAAATCTCATTTTGAGAGCAAATAAAATCAATTTTTTTTTACATGGATGTCAAACACCTTGAATTAAAAAAGAAAAAGAAAATGAGAACGATTTTGAGTGATAAAATTTAAATTAAAAATAAAAATTAATATGTAAAATCTTAATGTCCTAATCTAAAACTTCTAATAATACGGTATAGATGCTCTTTAATTAAGAATAAACATAATATTTTTTAAAAAATAATTATGAAGTGTAGTAAAATTGTTTGATGTTCGATTTGATTTGTGCGCTTGTCGAGCTGAATGCAAAGGAGCTTGAACTCGAACTTGAGTTAACTCGATCGACTATGAGCTTGAATATTTCACTCTCTTAATAATATTCAAGTAAAAAAAAAATCTGTTTTGGCGGAACCTTCATGGTTAAGTAGTCTATGCAACAACACCGGTTTAATTGGTTGATAAATAAAAAGAAGGGGGAAAAAAAGAAAGAAAAAGAAATGAATCAATGAACAAGAGTTCTACATGTTTGATATAACATTTATTTGGGTGGAAATGTGAAACGTGTTAATTTTGTCCATATCGCCATAATTTAGCTCAAATTTATCAAAGCACTGTTATTTTTGGGAATTAATCACAAGAATTCACAATGCTTTATGTAATGTTACGTCGCTTAAAATCAAATATCCATCGTTAAAAATTTCCTGATTAACCATTGTGTAACGACCCGATTTTCTTTATATTAAAATTGCTATGTTTCCTTCTTAAAAATATTTTATTCGTTTTCTATGTGTGATGCTAATTGCTTAAGTCTAATAAGTCGCGCCTAAGTAATTTTAATAATTTTATAAGCATGAATTTATTTTAGATTATGGTTATTTCTTATCATGAGCATACATATTTTTTAATTGGAGTGCCTAATAGGTTACATTTTATTCTCTTTAGCTAAAGTTATTTCTAACACATTTGAATTATTTGTAGCCCAAATTTCAAGTCCAAATATTTGAGCCCAAAGTCTAAAAATTCTTCTTTGCTCTTTTCTTTTTAGGTAATTCTATTCATAGCCCACATTTTACTTTTTATAACCCTTAAAATAATTAAAATAAAAAGTATATTTAATAATACATTTTTACCCTTTGTTTTAGCCCCACAACTAAAATAACTCTAATCAAAATAAAATAAAACCCATCATATAGCCTCCAACCCCACATCGTCCACCCTACCACCATTCATATTTCAGCCAGCTCCCCATCATCCACCATATCATTATTCATATTTCAGTTTTCTTCTTCGCTCTTTTTTTCATCCATTACTTCATAAAATTCTCAAGAAACTATTCTTGTAATATAAATTGAGGGACAAAAATTGAAAATTTAGAAAAATTATTTAATTTTAATTTTGAAATATAAAATATATATATGTGTTTTTAGAATAAAAAATTAAAAATAGATATTAAATAAATAATATTATATATTTTTTAAAAACTTAAATTAAATATTTATTAGAAAATTAAATCATTTAATTTTTTTAAATGTTTTAAATTTTTAAAATAAAATTATATAATTTTTTAGAAAAATTAAAATTATTTAGTTTTATAAAATCTAAAATTCATAATTTTTAAAAAAAACTTATAATTATAATTTTTTAAAAAATTAACTTATAAATTTAAAAAAATTATGAATTTGTTAAAAAATGAATTATAACTTTTTTAAAAAAAAATTATAATTTAAAAAAAACTAAAAATTAAAAAAATATATATTTTTTAAAATAAATTATATATTTTATTTTGAAAAATTAAAGTTATATAATATTTTTATTTTTAATTTTAATTTTGGTCTTTCAACTTTGAAAAATTATTAAAATAACCCACTTTTTTAGAATTATTATATATTTATGGTCTGTTAGAAAAATATTATTGGGCCTCAGACACTGATAAGCTTGGTATAATTCTTGGTGCAGATTTGCAGAAGGTAATAATTTCAAGGACTTGCTAGCAAATAAGAATTCATCTATATAGTATAATATTTGTTATTATTATGCTTGTTTGGAAATTCGTAACTAAATTTGGCAGCTTTTCAAAATTTGAATCAACAAGTTCTTGAGCTCTTGGATTAAATGTGTTGATCGTTACTCAAAACATAAATGCAACTTGTTTGGATATAAGCTTGTGATCTAATGCACCCGGTACTGTATTGAGGCCATACATATATTTCTAAGTAATTTAACAATTAATGTTTAAGCTAAAAATATTCCCAACAAAATTCTAAACCATACGAAGAAGTTTGTTGGGCCAAAGCTCGCGTTAATTATACGAATAACTCCATTTGATTACTCATAAATAGTATTAGAAAGCCATAGAGAGATGTTGAAATATTAGACATGCCTTTATAACTTTTAGGCATAAATTTTGTTTTCTAATCAAGTTGTGACTAACCCTTTTCATAACAAATTGTTTCTACGATTTTACTTTAATATATGTATGGATAAATAGATGATTGATGTATTTCAAATCATTCTTGACAAATTGAGCAATTAATATATATCACTTTCTTCGAAATAACTTTCTGATGGAGACTTGCAACTTGATGAGCATGATGATTATGCATAAATAAAAGTAAAGTCTATACAAAATCGAAAAAAATATTGGTATAATTAGGTAATCTTGCTCTTAGGACAAGAAGTGAACTAGAAAATTTGATTTTACCTACACGAGATTATTGCACTATAATTATTGTATGAAATGTTGCCACAAACTACTAAGACAATTAAAGCAACATTTTTGGTTGTTTTGCATCTAGAGAGTGTTAAACAATCATCAAAGTATTGGTTTCCAAAGAAACAAGTAAACTGCAGATTGAGAATTTTAACTTGAATGAAGAAGATGAAATCAAGATACTTGAAAGCTCAAATCTATTTCTGAATTTTAGGGAGTTAACCGCATGTTACAACAATGAACTTTGGGTGTTTACAAAACTTGGATCAAGAGAATTACTCTCTCGATTGGCTGCATCTAGACTAGATATACTACTGAGCAACAAATCTAAGCCACACGATTACAATCACACCAACGGCTGTGATGCCAAAATACCTAACTACCTGAACTGCTCCAACTAGCTTCTGTTCAGTTAGATAGAATCTTCTTGTAACCGTTTTCATGCATGCAACCAATTCTTGAATCTAGTAGTTCACTCTGATTCACAAATCTCCACCTTGCATGGATGCAAACACTCTGTTCATCTAATGCAGATTCCTCCCAATTTGAAGTACCCCATTACAGAGTAGATAGATGACCTTCTTAAGAAGAGAAGGTCAGGCTAACAAGCTTCAGACAATGTCTAAACTTATTAGCAGGCAAGGATTTTGTCAGAACATCTGCAACATTATCTTCAGTTCCAACTTTGGTTACTTTCACATCTCCTCTTGCTATAAGATCTCTGATGAAATGTAACCTGACATCAATGTGCTTTGACCTTTCATGGAATACTTGATGTTTAGCTAGGTGCAAAGCACTTTGATTGTCACACTTAATCTCCACAGAGCCTTGTTGAATGTCAAACTCAGAGACTAGACCTTTTAGCCATACTGCTTCCTTAATGGCTTCTGTCATAGCCATGTACTCAGCTTCAGTAGTACTCAATGCTACTACTGACTGAAGTTGAGATTTCCAACTGATTGCTGCATCGAATAGAGTGAATATATATCCTGTTTGAGATCTCCTTGTATCCACATTTGATGCAAAGTCTGAGTCAACAAAACCAAGTAGAGGTTCTTCAGCTGAGTTTAACTTTCTTTTAAACTCAATCTTCCCTTCTGAATTTTCTTTTAGATACCTAAGTATCCATTTAAGGCCTTTCCAATGAGCTTCTCCTGGATCAACCATATATCTGCTCATCACACTTATAGAGTGTGCTAGGTCAGGTCTAGTACACACCATAGTGTACATTATACTTCCAACAGCATTTGCATAAGGAATATGCTTCATTTTCATTCTCTGCTGCTCATCTTGTGGCTTGTCTGCCATTGAGAACTTAAGATGAGTAGCCATTGGGACACTGGTGCCTTTTGAATCATGCATGTTGAATTTTTTTAACACCTTCTTGACATAATCTTGTTGAGATAACCACAGAAATCCATTCTTCCTATCTCTGATGATATCCATCCCAAGGATCCTTTTTGCATGTCCAAGATCCTTCATTTCAAACATATTACTCAGATCTTTCTTCAACTGCCCCACTTCAATTAATGATTTGCTAGCAATTAGCATATCATCTACATATAAAAGTAAGTATATCATCTGATTTCTGTTACTCCTTTTAAAATAAATGCAGCTGTCATACTGAGATCTGGTAAACTTCATGCTCATCATATATTCATCAAACTTTAAGTACCATTGTCTTGGACTTTGTTTAAGTCCATACAATGACCTCTTTAACAGGCAGACCTTGTTTAGATTTTCTGGAAGAGTGAAGCCTTCAGGCTGAGTCATGAATATGCTTTTATCCAGATCTCCATGGAGGAATGCAGTTTTAACATCTAGCTGTTCCAGCTCCATGTCATACTGAGCCACTGTAGCAAGCAAAATCCTGATAGAGCAGTGTTTAACCACAGGTGAGAAAACCTCTTCAAAGTCTATGCCTTCCCTCTGTGTGAAGCCTCTTGCCACTAACCTTGCTTTAAACCTCACATGCTCTTTTCCTGCAGCTGTAATTTCTGTCTTCCTCTTGAATAACCATTTACAGCTCACAAGTTTTTGATGCCTGGGTTTATCCACAAGTTCCCAGGTTCCATTCTTTTCTAGTGAGTTAATTTCCTCCTGCATACCTGCAATCCACTTTTCTCTATCTTCTGATGCAATGGCTTCTCTGTAATTAAGTGGTTCTTGAGACTCCACCTCTTCAGCTACATTGAGGGCATAGTAAATCATATCAGCTTGCCCAAATCTGGATGGAGTATGAATAGTTCTCCTTGTTCTATCCCTGGCTAGTTGGTAGTTTCTTAACTGCTCTTGTGGGTTTGAGCCAATTTCAGAGTCATCATCTTGTTCTTCTGCTATTGCTTCTGCATTTCTTCTGCCTTCAACTTCTTGGGTAGATCCATTACAGTCTACCTCAATCTGGTAGTCATTCTCAATGGTTCCTCTTCCCAAGCTTCCTTCTGTCTTTAGATATGGCATTTCATTTTCCCTGAATATGACATCTCTGCTGATGATTACCCTTTCTTTCCCAGATTCAGTACACCAGAGTTTATACCCTTTTACTCCTCTTGGGTATCCAAGCATTACATACTTCTCTGCTCTAGCCTCTAGCTTATCTTGTCTGATATAGGAATAAGCTATGCAGCCAAATGGCTTTACATATGAGTAATCAACAACTTTGCCATTTCATAATTCATCTGGAGTTTTGAAGTTTATAGTTGTTGAGGGGCATTTGTTGATTAGATGTGCAGCTGTGACTACAGCTTCTCCCCAGAACATCTTTGGCATACCAGAACTTAGCAGCATACATCTGACTCTCTCTAGGAGTGTCCTATTCATCCTCTCCACAACCCCATTCTGTTGGGGGTTTCCAGGAACAGTTCTATGTCTCTTCATGCCCTTTCTTTTACAGTATTCTTGGAATTCATTTGATAAGAATTCCAGTCCATTGTCTGTTCTCAGACACTTGAGTATGACTCCTTTTTCTATCTCCACCTCAATACACCAGTCTTTAAACTTCTCAAAAGCTTCACCTTTTGTTTTCAAGATAAACACCTACAGTTTCCTTGTATAATCATCTATCAAACTGATAAAGAACCTTCCTCCACCTCTGGTCTGAGATTTTGAAGGACCCCAGAGATCTGAATATACATAGTCAAGTGGTGCAGTAGAGGTATGTGTACCTGTGCCAAAGGGTAGCTTCTTACTTTTGGCCAGAATGCATTGCTCACAACTTTCTATCTTGAAATTTCCTGGATTGTGTAAAATTCCTTGCTTCTTGAGTTCATTAAGGCCTCTGTCACTGACATGACCTAGTCTCAGATGCCATATTTCTGAGTCACTTGACCAGAAACAGCTGCTTCTCCCATCACTGTGGTGCTATCAAGACAGTACAGAGTTTGTCTTCTGATCCCCTTTAGGACAATCTTGGAGCCTTTCATTACTTGTAGGGTACCATCCTCTGATTTGAAGTGCATTCCTTTGCTTTCTAGCATGCCTAGAGATATCAGATTCCTCTTGAGATTTGGAATGTATCTTACTTCAGCAAGGTTCTTGATAGTCCCATCATGGATCTTGAGTTTTATGTTTCCCAGACCCTGCACTTTGCAAACTTGATTATTGCCTAGAAGGACAGATCCATAATCTCCTTCCTCAAGCTCTGAGAACCAGTTCTTATTTGGACACATGTGGAAGCTACAGCCAGTGTCCATGATCCATTCATCACTGACAGAGTACTCTACTACATTCAGTACTTCTCCATCACCTCCTTTGTCTGCAACATCAACTGAATTACTGCTACCCTCCTTGCCAGCTTGCTGCTTTCTTATCCAAGAATAACAGTACTTCCTGATATGCCCTGGCTTCTTGCAGTAATTGCAGGTTCTGGAGTCTTCATGGGCTACTTCTTTTCCTTTTGAATTTTCTGGTTTCTTGTGATCATTGTGAGGTTTCTTGGGCTTCTTCTTATCATGTTTCTTCTGGATATTCAATGATTCACCACCAGAGCTAGAGGCATTGCCTTCATTCAACTTCTGTAATTCTTTTGCCTTTAAGACTGCCTGCACCTCATCCAAAGTGATTGTGGTTTCTCTGTCATAGAGCATGGCATCCTTCAGATGTTCATAGGTTTTTGGCAAGGCATTCAGTAAGATGATAGCTGCATCTTCATCTTCCAAAGTGACTCCAATACTTTTAAGATCATCAACTGCCTTATTGAAAGTATCCAGCTGATCATCAATACCTTGATCTTCCTACAATTTGTAGGAGTAGAGTCTCTGCTTCATGTAGAGTCGATTGGCTAGTGACTTAGCCATGTAGATTGACTCTAACTTTGCCCAGACATCTGCCGCAGTCTTTTCTTTAGAGACTTCTCTAAGGACTTTGTCACTGAGGCATAGTATCACTGTGTTGTGTGCCTTCTCCATTATTGCTGCTTTCTCGGTTGTTGAAAGAGTGGCTGGAAGAGCCGATTCTCCCTTCAAGGCTATAGCCAGTCCTTGTTGCACTAACATGGCTCGCATCTTGATCCGCCATAGAGCAAAATCATTCTTCCCTGTGAACTTCTCGATGTTGAACTTTGTAGTGGCCATTCACTTGATTTCTTGATCGATAGAACTCTCAGATTCTTCTGCAAAACACGATGATGATTTCTGCCTTGTAGTTTCCCACAGACGGCGCCACTTTGTTAAACAATCATCAAAGTATTGGTTTCCAAAGAAACAAGTAAACTGCAGATTGAGAATTCTAACTTGAATGAAGAAGATGAAATCAAGATACTTGAAAGCTCAAATCTATTTCTGAATTTTAGGGAGTTAACCGCATGTTACAACAATGAACTTTGAGTGTTTACAAAACTTGGATCAAGAGAATTACTCTCTCGACTGGCTGCATCTAGACTAGATATACTACTGAGCAACAAATCTAAGCCACACGATTACAATCACACCAACGGCTGTGATGCCAAAATACCTAACTACCTGAACTGCTCCAACTAGCTTCTGTTCAGTTAGATAGAATCTTCTTGTAACCGTTTTCATGCATGCAACCAATTCTTGAATCTAGTAGTTCACTCTGATTCACAGAGAGAAACTCCATTGATATATGTGCAACATTACTTTATACATAAAAAATTGTGTCATGCCGTTGAGGGGTCAAAATTTATTTGATAGGTTAAGATTCAAATTTTAACTTATATATATTGAATTGATTATAATCTATACTTATATTTTTATAATATTTAAATTCGGATATTACCCTTCATATTGGCATAAGAGTTTCTCCAATTTATACTCTAGTACAAAACAAATTGTCTTGTCATTAGGGCGGTTTCTATATGGGGATCAAATCATATAATTAAATGTGGGCCACTTTTTTCAAAACCCAACATGAAAATAACAATAAGAAGAAACAATCACACAAAAGTTTGAGAAGATTATCCACAAAATTTAAAAGTCCTAAGCTAACAAAGGCTAGAAAATTCAAGATTATGGGTGCAATTGAACCAAAACGAGCCAAGCCGAATAATGTCATGCTTAAGTTTGAATAATTTATTATCGAGAGAGTCTGGAGCTTTAGTTATTGAATATTTCGAGGCTCACGAGTTTATTCAATATTTCTAAATTTATAATTCAATTTAAATATTCTTTATTTTTCTTTTGAAGATAAATTATTGTATTCACAAAAAATACCATATTCACGAAAAATGATTCTTTTCTAACAATATATTAAATTTATTAGAGACTTAGTATACTTATTACTAATTGAAGTATAAAATATAAATTTTATCAAGTTAATAATTTAATATTTTCAAACTATCTCATTTATGGAGCTTGGTCACGAGCTAACGAATCGAGTAGTGTCAAGCACAAGTTTAACTCTTTTAATTAACGAACTTTACTAAATGAGCTCGAATGAGTTTTTATCGAATTGAGATTCGAATAGCTTGTCTCATTTATTCAAGACCAAACAATATAGACTTGCAGTTATGCAAGCATATAATTCACTTGTTTGAAATGATTATGTCCTACTCAGACCACTGTATTCTAGAAAAAAAATGCATTAGACCAATCCAAATAGATCTACATGTTGATTACACTATAAAAAAGTTACTTTTTAACAACAGAAAATTATGTCTCTTAAAACCAAATATCTGTCGTTAAAAATTTGGTCATTAGCTATTTTAACGACATAATTAATGACGGAAAAAATTATGTCGCTAAATTCAGTCGTTAGAAAAAAAAATAGCGACGAATTATCGATAAAATTTTTACGTATGCAGAAAAGCATAGTTTTATCCTATGTAGTCGGACCTAGTGGGCTAATGTATATTTATGTTAATATTAAGATATAATATATACATATATATATACAAAAAAATTATTGTGCTTCATTTATTTAAATATCTATTATAATCTTTAATGTTGTAATTGATAAACATGACTTTTGTATGCATTTTGATGTTTATTTGGATGATATTTAATGGTTAATGCATGCAAAGGTTGGTGTTTAGTCATAGTTTCGCATTTTCTTGTGCAATTTCATATTTTTGCTCTTTGTATAGAAGTTTGAGCTATAAAATGGATACTTTTGGGATCCAATTCAGTTGAGAGATAAGCTATAAAGATAGAGGATCGAGTTAGGGTCATTCTGCAATTTGAATGGGGTCAATCGGATGAGAAAGAGCGAGAATGGAGCAAAACGGTGAGAAGTGTTGGGCGGTAGAAGTTCGCGCACAGCCCGTGTAGTAAGACATCCTTAGCATATGGCTTGTGTGCAATTATGGTAAATCAGTCCAGAGATCGCCGCACGGCAGCCCATGCGTGAAAATCGTGTTTTCGCGGATTTTTACCTCTTTCCTTGTTTGACTCTAAAACCTATACAAACTTCTCCCAACTATTTAAAGCTTTTCTTTGGACGAAAAAACACACACTTTTTACTTAGAGAAGAGTAGAGAAGATAGCGGGCAGTAGAGGAAGACGGTGATTGAAGAGCCAACACCGGTATAAGTTGCTTTACATTTTTAGTTTAATTTCGTCATGATTTTCGTAGTTCATACTTTATTTTTCTTAGATTGTAATTTCACGATGAATAGCTAAACTCCTATTAGTTCTAGGGTTTGTAAACATGTTAAAGTTATGAATTTGATTTTAATTCTGTTACTTTTCCCTTTTGATTATTGTGTTGAAAATTCAAGTTTAGATTTCTCATGCATGATTAAGTTCAAACATTTAAGTTTAGATTTCTCATGCATGATTAAGGTCATAGTCATTGTATGCTAGCTAATTAATTTGAGTCCTGGCGGAAATAATTAATTAGTGAGATTAAATTGAATTTGATACACGTACTTGTGATCTGTAGGGGGTTTTAAATCTATTGATCTATTAGGAGTTAATAATTAATCTAGAAACGAGAGTGATAGTTAAGTTGTTAATCCATGACTACCTTGAGACCTGACGGAGATAGGTAGCAATATTTATGATCCTCCACCAATAATCAGATTAAAATTGAGAATCGTTAGTATAACACTCTAAATTCTATAATTTAAAATGTTACTCTTTCTATTCTTTAAAGCGGAAAATGATTAAAATAATAATAGTAGTTCGAGCAATTTTTTTTTCTTTTCTAAAATAATCATGCCAGAAATCCTAGGTAGGAAAATAGACCACAATATATATATATATATATATATATATATATATATATATATATATATTTTCAGAAATATATATGTTTAGTTCAAAATACTTTCATTTCATAAACTCCAATATACTTCTAGTTCATTTCGAAAAGTAACTCATAAGTTCTAAAATATAAAGTTCATACTCAAAACATTCGTAAAACTAAAATATTCAACTATTAATTTAAATTAGTCCCAAAAACTACTAATGAACACAAAGTATCAAGTTCAAACCTTCAAGTGAAATAACCTAGACTTCTAGAAAAGATCCACCCCCATTTCCTTCACACTGCTCCAAACTCATTGACCTGAAAACATTTAAAAATGTGGGGTGAGCACTCTTAAAACTGACTCAGTGGTAGGGATCATAGATATTTCTTTCTATTTTATCCAACTGAAATAAATCGCAGGAATAATGGATTTAGGGTACTCTTCTTCTGATTCTAGAATACATCTTGAACTGTGCACAGGACATATTCTCTCTGTTGTGTAAGCCACGCTCTCGGTACGTGTGTTACACTATTCTGGTGCGTACGAAACGCGATTCTTATCTAAATTCCATCCACGATAATTCAAGTTGGATTAAAAATATTTCTATCTCAAAAAGCATATATCATATACTTTTATTTCGAAAATAATACTTTTACCCACCTGATAATAGGGAGCATGTAAAATTGAGTAGAGAATCACATAGTGAACGAGGGTCCTAATTGCGCCGCACCTAGTATCAAAATAATTTTAAATAAATCATTTTTGCCAATTATAATTTTGATAAATCTGAAAATTCAAGATTCATATCCTAAATAATTAATTTATAAGTTCTGGGTTAAATAGAAAATTCAGATAAAACTTTATAGGCAAAATTTTGTATTTGAGAAATATTTATGGACTGAAATCTGCAGATAATAAACTTTTTGTGTTCAATTTTTTTAATTATTATTTTTTTTACAAAAAATAATGATAATAGATCATAATGTAAATAACTTAATTACGATTTAAACCTTAAGTGTTGTACGTCTAATTGATTAATGGAGCAGAACACTACTAAATTATTTATTGCTTGAGTTTGGTTAATTTTAACATTATTTGTTTTGGTTTCATCATTTGTTTAATTATTAGTTAAAGTACTCCAATGAACATTAATTAGTCAGACTGATTTAATTTGAACTTATTATACTATGAACATATATTTCAACCCCCACCTCTTCCTCTCTTAAATCATGAAAGACCCAATTGCAAATCAAAATCCTTTAAATCAACTCTCTCTCTCTCTCTCTCTCTCTCTCTCTCGACTTTAGGAACAAAATAGAAATTCCCCAATTTTGAGATTCTAAATCCCTAAATCCCTAACTTCTCCTCCATCTTCCCATTTCTACCTCTGCTTCTTCTCTCACTCCCTTGATTAAGCATCACCATCCAACGACACCACTCACGAGTGGACGATGAAGAAGACCTGACACAAACCCAGTTCCTGCGACATCCCAAACCTGCCGCAACGACCAAAACCCCGACAACCCCCAAATCTCCGATTCCAACAGCTGGCTAATGCAACCCAGCCACCTCCCAACACGACAGTGAAGATTCAACAGAGTTTATAGCTGATCCTAACTCAGCTAAACCCAGCCTGAACTTGTATCCCTCTTTTCTTTTATAATTTTTCCTTTGCATCTTATCTAAGAAATTATGGAATTCTATTTCTAGACTCAATAATTGACTATTAATTACTGTGTTTGAGTTTTAGAAATAGAAAATAATTGTTACGCGTGATTAAGTGAAAGTTAGTTTGGTGGTAATTAAAATTAAATTCTTGAACATGCTTTATAAATGTTGATGGTGGTTTTCTTGTGATTTTTGTATGAGTACAAGAGAATAGAAACGAAACAATGGATAGATGGTGGTGTTGATTATTGAGCAGTTGGTGGAGAATCATTAATTGATTTTTACTGACTTTCAAAGGAATTAAACAAAGTGACACATGTTATTGTGAAGTTTAGTACTAAGCTCATACTTGAAATTGGTATTGAGTAGTAACAAGCATGATTGAAGAATTTACCGTAAGAAGAGCAAGAACTTTGTATAGAATTTTGCTTTTGAAATCTTAATCCAACAAACTCTTTCATATATGTCAATTGTGGAAGCTTTTCGATAGAAGTTTTGAATAGGAAGTGAAATTTAAAAGATAGGTAAAGGATAAGAAGAACATGAGTATTTGATTAACAAAGAGGGGGACACTTGTATTTCTTACTTGAAATTGAGTGTTGCTACGTGTTTAGTTAGAAGAAAAGATGAAAGCTCATCATTATCCTAGTCATTTTTTTTTTAAATATTCAATGTCTTCAAAATTAAAATGAATAAATAAAAAGAAATAAATATTGTCTAAATAAACAAGACCTAAAAAATATATATTATAAGGCTCAAAAGTAAAATTTTAAAATACAAATATTGATTTTCAAATATTTCTGATACTAGGGGCGCAATTTTGAACTCCCTCAAGTTCATCGGCATTATCAAATTAATAAAAACTCGATTTAAATCAATCAAACAATTTAAATACTTTAGATCACATAGAAGCGGGTCGTTACAGTTAGAATTAGATTAGTACATAACGGATACATATGTATGCATTCCCTAGTATTAATCATTTAATTGATTGTTTGATTCTTCTAAGTAATTTAGTTGTTGAATTCGTTTTCATCTCTTTATTAATTAATTATTTTAGTTTAATTTGAATTTTTGTCTAGGATTAATTCAACCCAAGAAATAGGTAGCCTAAATAATAGAAAATTGTTGACATAGTACTTAGTATGATCGACATTACAGTCCATGTGGATACGATACTCGATTCACTTACTTTATTGCATTGACATGTGTAGTTGCAGTAATTGCATATAAAAAATAGTGCATCAGTAATTAAAATATAATTGTATTAAATCGTTTATTTAATATTAGATTATTTTCATTAATTTCACAAATATTATATATTTATGATTAATAATATTAATAAAAATAAAATTAAAGTTATAAAAATTATTAAATAAATGATTTAATATAATTATATTTTTTAACAATATTGTAATATTATAAAAATATTAAAAACTTTAAAATTAGACAAATCTAAAAAACATAAATTAAAATTTAAAAATAAAAAAAATCATCATTAAGTAGTAATTAGAAAATAAAAGAAAATTTAAAATCTTAAAAATTTAAAAAAGAAAATTTAAAATCTTAAAAATTAAAAAAATCATAATTAAATTTAGCGGCGAAAAATTACGTTGATAATAATTTGTTACTAAGTAAAATTAAAAAATTAAAAAAGTAAATGTTTAATGACGAATTTTTCATCTCTAACTCAGCGATGGAAAAATTTATCATTATATCAATGTTAATATAGAAAATTAAAATTCGACGTTCAATGATGGATTTTTCAGTCGCTGCATTAGAGACGAAAAATATATCGTTAATCCATCATTAAATATTTCAATCTTAATTCATCACTAATTGGTCGTATTTTAGCGACGGATTAATCGTGTTTTTCTTTGTAGTGTTAGGGATAAATTTTGAAGTTGACGTTTGATAGAAAAACAAAGAGATAGCCCTCTGAACTAACGTTATCAAGCTCTAATGCAGAGGAAAGGATATTGAATGATCAATTTCCACCAAGAACCTACTGAATCTAATACACAAATTTTACCACGATTCTTCAGATTTAATACTTAATCTAGAAATTAGGTGACAGTCCTTTGAATTAACGTTATAAGGCCTAAAGACCGGGTCAAAGAAGATTGAAAAGATAAATTTTTCCCAAAAACTTCAAAGATATTTGTGGATCATTCTTGGAGTAAATAATCAAAGGAAGAATAGATATCGGATCCGTATAAATACATTTTAATTCAAAAATCATTTTATTTGTGCATATTTTGTGTTTTACTAAATTGAATATAAAAATTTATGTTACAGCATCCCAGGGTAGTCTCTCCTTTGAGATCCCTAGGCTTCTTATCTCATGGGTCAAAGGTCGTTAGATGAGTCAAGATCTGATTATTGGCTCGAAAACTAGAACAAAACAAATAAAATTGGAATACCCAAAAAAATTGTTGCTATGAGGTAATGAATTCATTGTCTTAAAAACGATTGCAGCTAGCCCGAGTTATTTAGTCTTTCACAGTTGATTCCCATGATTAACACAACGCTCGATTTTTGGTGTACACTCACAATAAACAATTGGAGAACTCGATCAAATGCTCAGAAGGAAGAGAGGAAGAGGGAGGTATCTATGTATTTCACTTTCTCTAGAGAACAAAATAAATAGAAGGAAAACATTAGAAAAATTGCCCAATTCCACAAACCCACAACCAAGTGGTGCAATGTTCCCAAACTACTAAAAGACTAATTCAAGCATAAAAATAAGGGTAATTCTATTCAAAGCCCCCATTTTACTCAACATAGCCCCCAAAATTAATTAAAATAAAATAAAATTATAATTAGACTTTTTTACCCTTATAATTATAGCCCCAACTAAAAAAATCATAATCAAAATAAAATAAATCCTCATCACAAAGCCCCCACTCTTCCACATCCTCCCATATCCCCCTTTTTTTTTCAACCATAAATCCAGCTATTAAAATTATAATTACAAGAAAATAAATGGGCATCTATTTATTTCTTGGTATCAACTTGTTATGTGTGGCAAACAAGAATAATAAAATTTTCAAGACATTTCTCTTTTAAGTAAAAGCCACCGGAGAAAAGCAGGGACATCACCGGAGTGAAGCAATGTAGGAGTTCGGAGCTTCTTCTTTACCTGATATCTCTTTTTTATTAATCAACAAGTTTGCCTCTTACTCTCTAATTTAATTTTCGAGAAAGAGATTGATTGATTGATTGATTAATTATCTTCTTATTTTTGGCTAATCGTGTATCAAGAAATATTTAGACGTATGTAATATAAGGATATGTAATATGTATGTAATTTGAATATTTTTTTTCATTCAATCAATATACATAAGTCACAAGCTTCACAACAATTTTTAAACTCCAAGAAGATATGAAATAAATAAAAATTATAGTAAATTGAAAATTTATGAAATCCTCGACAAAGTTGGCTACTATAAAAAAATTCACCAGCACTCCAAAATGATTCAGCAGAATGAATCGTTAAAGAAAATGGGGTTCTGTCTTTAATTTTTACTTTTGATTCTTGAAAGGGGAGGGCTATGGAAGTTATGAATTTTTATCAGCTTTTAAATTGGAGCTATAGGGACAAAAATGCATATTCAAGAATTATTTTAATTATTTTTAAATATGGAGGCTATGGAGAGTAATATGGGGGCTGTTTATAGAATTACCCTAAAAATAAAGCAAAAACAAATGGACCTGGAAGAAAAAGGAAGCCCAATTCACTGGTAGCCCACCTCGTAGGTGCGATTAGACCGGATCGAGATGGATGGCGTACTCATGTGGGATTCGCCCTCAGCCCATTGCAAAGGAGAAAACTTTAAAATGAAAATAGGAGAAATAAAGTGAGGCAAGGCACTTATTTCAAGTTCATATCTAATAGACTACTTGTAATTTATACTATTATTTTTATAAATGTGTACTCTAGTACAAAAGCAAATTCTCTTGTCATTTGGGCCGTTTATTTATGGGGGTCCAATCATAAAATTGAGTGTGGGCTTAGTTTTTTCGTGCATCGCAGATAGATCAATAAATACCCACACACATTAATTTATTTAGTTTTTTTAGGAACATAAGCTATTTATTAGTTGAAAACGAAGCCAGGAGACTTGTAATTATGAAAACGTAGAATTCACTTCTTAGAAATGATTATGTCCTACTCGGAGCACTATATTCTAGAAAAAGTTACATTCAATCAATCCAAAGTAATTTTTGTTTGTGATATATGACTTCACAAAATCACACACACACACACATATTGTTGGAACTTATTTGCTATTTTTTTTTTTGTAATTCATTTTGTTTTGCACGTGAATCGAAATTGATGGAGCATTATTTAAAAGATAATTATTCGTATCAACCACCACTCTTATTTGTGATTATTAAGGTCTATTTATAGCTAACTAGTTTTCCACCGTTACCACATGGTTTAATCATTTCGCTGAATCCTCACTAAAACAAAGAACAAAAATCTTTCATTGAACATGATTATTATTGAAAAGAAATATATTATCAGTAAATTTTTGGGTTAATTACGAATAAATACATTAATTTTGACATAATTCGTCATTCAGGCGTGAACTAGCTAAATCATGTGCCTCAACATTAACAACAAACAAAATTAAGTGAGAAATTAGGAATGTTTAAAAACAAATCCCACAAAAAAAGACTACCAAATTCAAACTGATCTTTCATTTGTATTGAATATATATCACATATTGTTGTATTGAATAACAATAATGAATATACACATTATATAGGTGCAGTAACTAGCTAGGAATACTTGTAGTAATGAAATGAAATATGAGATATAACATAAAAATATAACAAATTAAAAGCAGGCCCGAAAATATATATAGAAGAATACTACTAAAACAACTCCAAGATTGTAAGAAATTATTGTGTACGAATTACATTCCCTCAATCCCAGACTGAAAAAACGATTGCAAGTGAAATTATTGAATGAATCAGTAAGCGTTAATATGTGACTGTTTATAATCGTGTTAGGTTGCTGGAAGGGTCAATTATCATTAATCAAAGGAGACGTTGATTGATGAAAAGTGCCACTCTATTACAATTTAATGAATTCATCAATACATTAATTAATATAGTAAATCTACTATAAATATTCTACGTAATTAAAGAGCCAATAGTAAATTGGTGGGTAAGCTCAATTCAATCGATCCACTAATGTTCGATTCTATGCTTATACATATGTTACACAAGTAATGTTTTAATTTATTTCTTGTTTCATTATTAAATTTATATATTTATTTACGCTTTAATTTCAATTTTAGTGTCTTTTATTTTAATTTTACAATTATTAATCAAGGTTGATTCCACCTAATTAGGGTTCATAACTATTTATTTGTATTTAATTTTCAGTTTTTGGTTAATAATTTATTTTTATTTTTCTTTAATTTTAATTTTTTTCTGCATTAATTTATTTTTAGAATTGTTAATTAGAATTCATTCTTCTGAATTAAATATATAATATTTAGTATTTAATTTTCAATTTTTAATTCATAAATTAATATTATGTGTGATTATTTCATATTTAAAATTTATAACTTATTATTAAAATAATAAATTTGATTGTGAATCAAACATAAAAAGTTTAATTATATGTTAAAATTAATTTTAAAATAAAAATCTAGCAAGCAACGTCTTGTCTATATCATAAATTATTTTACATGGATAAACAGTATGCATATGTCCCGGTGAGAATGGCCTAGTGGTGGAGTGAGGTTGCTCGGAGGCCAAAGGTCACGAGTTCGAACCTCCTCAATACCACAGGTCGGGTGTGTGAGTAAAAAAAAAAAACAGTATGCATATATACTATATATATACATAAATGTAATCCTCAAAATGACTTGACATGTAGTTCAAGAAAAAAAAAAAGGCAAATTTTAATAAAAGCTAACAAATTAAAGGCCTAATTAAAAATAATGACATAATTTATGTCTGATATGAAAGTAAGTCAATAGAAGACTAAACATTGAATGAAAATTGAGAACTTTTTTGTCAAAAAAATGCAGTTGTAACCTATTGCGAGCTGCCCTCGTTGAAAGAAGATCAAGATGCATGTGCATTTAGCGCCTTTTGTCCCATCAAATATCCAAATTTCAACTAAATGTTTTGAATACGAAAAAGAAATAACTTCAACATCGCTGGCCCCAAAAATAATAGGTTTTACCAATAAAATAAAGGTATAATGCATGTTGCTTGATTTGAAATTAGCAGAATTTATATTTGTTGAAAGCTACACATTTCTAGATATATAGCTAGTTTATTTTTGTTTTGTACTTCTTTAAAACACTACTTAATTAATTAATCATGTAGTTAGTAACATAAAAGATTATGACTGCATGCATGTTTTCATATTAATCAATTTCTAGACAGAAGAAAAAAATTAATATATATAAGAGGTAAATACAGTCTTAATTATAGGTTACAATTCAAATTTAAGTACATAAATATGAAAGATAGATATGTTACTTAGTATACATACGTGAGGCTTATATTATATTTTAGCAAGTCTAATTGCTACGTTCATAATTACAAATTAAATGTGGTTAGTAGGCATGCCAAATCTAATAAAATAATTACGAAAAATCTTATACTCAATTTTTATGTTATTCTATATTTGACTTAAATATTAGGGAGCCTAATTTTTTTCCGTACTATAATTAATATTCCTAAACGTATGCTCATTATTCCACATTATTAACATTGAAATCTAAACACTCAAGAGAGGATAAAAATAAAAATTTGAAAATGAATATATACTAAAATCACTTCTTAGGATCCCTACATAGTGAAGTAATTAAAATAAAAAAAGGGTAGTTAACCAATATGCATAGAAATAATTAAAGAGATAATTATTTGCATGAAGGAAGTGCGTATACTTGGCATTATCGATAACATAGTATCTGATTCCCTCTCTAATTACTCAATTAAAATAAAGCACACTGCATCACTCCTCCCGTTACGATATTATTGACTGCTTTAGAATGTTCATTCCATATAGTTACAATGCTAGTAATTGGAATCAAATGAAATCACTCGATTTAACATTAATCAATCTGTTTGGTAACTTTTGGATTCTAGCATTTGTCTTCTCTACATCCACTCTTCTATTTTGTACAGTATCTGAGAGAGAGAGAGAGAGAGAGAGAGAGAGAGAGAGAGAGAGAGAGAGTATAATTTAGTATATAAACTCTGCAGCACTTGCTTTCTCAAAAACCAATTACATGTGTAAAATAACATATATAACCCCCCATGGTTCAGGATTAGCAGGCCGAGGTTGTAGTCCTGACAATAGAGTCAAAAAGTAAAAAAAAAAAGTGAAAAAATATTGGTGGAAACAAAGAGCCACCAAAGTTCAAAAAAATTAAAAAGAAAAAAGAAACTCCAAAAAAAAAAAAAGAGAGGAAACCCTAGTGCCCCTTGGACCAATTATGTGGTCCTTCTAAACAGGAGGTGAGAATTCAATCAAGGCTTAAATGAAATAATTTAGCCTTGTTACAAGGTCACAACAGTCATTTCAATCAGCAGCGCGATCCCTTCCGGCAGTTAAGGGAACCCGCTCCGGAGGTGATCGTGCTAACTAGGCTCGAGGGTCGGGCTCCTAGGCTCGACGCTTTGGCGTAGCTTGACGACGCCCCGGCCCCCGAAGGGGTAAAATAGGCACCATTCAACATTAGGTCCCCTTCCGATCTCCAGTTCCAACTTTTCCACTGTGTTTCAGGTGCATCCTCATGTTTGGTCACCTGCAGCAATATTTCAATCAAATTATTATTATTATTATTATTATTATTATTATTATTATTATTATTATTAAACTTAATTTAACCAAATTGGGCAATTAATTTTGTATGAATTGGAATTTTTGTTGTTTACTACACGAAGCTAATTCAAAGTGGAATAGTACAAAAGTAACTAACCATCTACATACTTTATTATGGTAAATAAATTAAAGTACATCTAGACATTAAATTTGAATAATAAAATAATAGTTCACATCAAGAGTTTATGAGATATATAATAGTTTTTTTTTTTTTAATGTGGTTCGAATTGAACTTTATTTATTTTGCATATAGTAACTATATACAAGCAGTATATGCATTAATTAGTAGACTCTAGTAATTGGTCTATTAAATAAAGTCGTTAACTTAGTTGAAAGAGACGACCTCGCAAATTAAATTGAACAACAGCCAATTTTAAATAGTGTCATAAATTCCTCACCTCTTTGCTGAATCTATCATTTGGTGCAAGAAATCTGTTGCCTTGGCTATTAATTGTGGGCGCCGCACTCCCTCCAATAGCATACATCTCCCAATGTGTGTAGTCATTATTCACCACATGGAAGTATCCATGGCGACATCTGCACATACAATACACATGACATGTACTCGTAAATCAGATCGAACATTTAAAAGAAAAATCGAATTTATATTATGCAATATGGTATTGTATCTCGTACCGGGGCATTCTTTGGACAAGGCCTTCTCCAAAGTGATTAAAGGCAATAGTGACTTGCATGCCTTTATCTTGGGTGTATGAGTCACTATGACCTAATAGCATGACCTTATCATGATGAGTCATGAAATTGTTTGAAATGGTGATAGCTGTGGACCCATGGATGGCGTCAATCAAGCCATCGGCGCAATTCGACAGGGAGCAATGGTCGACCCACACGTGGCTCCCACCGAAGATTGACACGCCATCACCGTCAGATATGGTCCTCCACCCGTAATGGCGTGGGGAGTCACGCACCATAGCATTCCCCCCTTGCTTGCAATCATGTATGTGGATGCCATGTATGATGATGTTGGTCACATATTGAATGGTGATGCATGGGCCATTAGCAATGTGCACGCTAGCACCCCTCCCATCAATGGTCTTAAATGAGTTCATGATCAACTCCTCCTTCAATTGGATCACCATGTCACGTGCGAATATGATCCACAACGGCTCCTCTTGGATGACGCCGTAACGGAGTGTACCCGGCTTAGGGTTGACGGGGTCGTCGTTGCCCGACTCCGTCACGACATAGATTTTACCATCCCTACCCCCAACAGCATTCTTCCCAAACCCGATTGCGCAATCGGCTAGCTTCTGGCGGTTCTTCTCCCAATTGGGGTCGCACCGCCAGCAGTCGTCAATTGGGTTCCCCGTGTTGCACGACAGGAACCCTAGTTTCCTCCTCGAAGCGTTCAATTTCCTGCATTGGGGAAAGAATTGATAATGTCACACATTGACAGATAATGACAGTGCCACACATGTATTACAAAATATATATGCAATGTTGTTTTGTTTGTACCTATCAACTTCTTGGACTACTAATTCAGGATCGTGGAGTGCAGGAGATGAGGCAGTGAGAGAAGGTAGCAAGATGCAAAACAAGAGGGTAAAAAATGCAAGTGAAGCAAATGCCGCCATTGTTTTAGAGAGAGAAGCGATGGAGGAGGTGAGTGTTAGAGAGGGAAATGAATGGAGTTTATAAAGGAGATTAAAGCCGGACAAGATGGCGTGAATTAACTAAACAAGTAGGGTCCACTCACCTTGGCCTTCCTTCGTGATTACTGGTTTTACGGAGATCCCCCCCCCCCCCAACCCCACCCCCACACCCACACCTTTGGTAGTTTTGGTAGTTATGATGGTCCAATATTTTACAAAAAGGTGATGGTGATAAAAAAAAAATCCAAAATCTTACAAGATTCTCTACTCTATAATCTTAATCTTTAATTG
This sequence comes from Perilla frutescens, assembly GCA_026008535.1. NCBI lineage: Eukaryota > Viridiplantae > Streptophyta > Magnoliopsida > Lamiales > Lamiaceae > Perilla > Perilla frutescens. The sequence continues at coordinate 41,021,021 of BRKX01000010.1, read as the reverse complement.
ATTATTATTACACGGTTTTATAACAAACGACTATATTACATTATAGTTATGACGTGTAATGATAAAATAAGAATGCTATGGAGTGAAGTCTCATTGGAATATTACTCTAGTAGTAGCTAGAGTATTATAGTTTAAAATTGAAGATTTCAAATTCAAATCTCACAATTGAACACCATTAGTCTTGAGTTTGTGGTACCCAATTTTTCAGGTGTGGTTTACATGCTATTGTATAAGAACGAAATTTATCAAGTAGCGGGAATGCTAGACTCAAAATATGGTATAAAAAAGATGGACGGTTTAACCACTCCAGAATTGGGCCATGTTGAGATTTGTTATCATCTACGAGCAATATAATAGGCACACATTCCCAAAAATACACACTTGCAACCGCATGCATATAACTACTCATATGGTACCTTTTTACAAAGAGATCTTGAGTTTGAAGCCTGTTTTCTTTTTCATTTTTATGGAAAAAATAAAACTCCCATCATTTGAGCTTGCATACATTGTCAGAAATCCCAATTTTTAAATTTTGAAAATGGGATTAGATGATTTTGAAAATGGCTAATATTATTATTTAGTTTAGGGTTGGAATTGGGAAAGTAAGATCAAGTAGGTAGGAAATGTGATTGACTGAAAATAAGGCATTTGAAGAGGTGAAATTTATTCAAAGTTTATACATAACGTGGAAAAGTGAGAAATCAAAACAGAAAAGTTACACTGGTCTTGTAAATTTTGTGGAAAAAAGATTAACTCCACTAATTACAAATCGAAAGTAACACTGTCGATAATTATGGATTTTGACTTTTGCAAAAGATTTGAAGGGATTTTGTCGATCCCTTCATTAAAGGAGAATCTAAATCATTTGACATATTTGTGTTAACGATATAAATCTAAATATATACTGTGTATGAATATGATAAACAATTTGACATATATATTTTCGTTAAAAGGGAAAACATAATTATAAGTGATTTCCATTTTTATTAAATAAATGTAAAGGATAAACAATTTTGATCATATTTCTATAAGGCAAAGTGCATATATCGTTAGTTCTTGCTTTTTTAATTTTGTTTAGGTAGGCTTCTCTCTTATATTTATTTTATTAATTTATTTTTCAATAAATTCTTGATGGAACTCTTGCAGTTTGTTTCGAGCGATCATGTTTTAACGTGTTTGTTTGTATTCATTAATAGAAGACCTATTACAATAAAATTTGTATTACGAATTAATCTTCAACATTGATTTCATAGTAAAATAGATATATACAAATATAGATGAATATTAATTACCTTAGAAACTCAACATATGCATCTTCGTGAGCACTTATTTATTAATTGAATGTTTTCTAATTAAAATCTAAATTAAATCATCCTTATAAAGAGAAACAACCCGAAGTGTCCACGCGCGTTGTGTGTAGACGGTAGGGTAACATTCATCTACAAATATACATATCAAAACTTTTATCTTTTTATTTTATTTCCAAACGTAATATTTTTATTACACAAACTAAAAATAAGGATAGTCTTTTTTAACAGGTCCGATAAGAAAATACTGACTTTAATTTTTACAAAAATTAATGTGATATATTATGCAGTTTTGAGTTATTATATTTTTATATAAATTAATATGGTTATTAATGTAACTCAGGAACTAAGCCATCAAATTTTTGCTGTTTTTATTTATTTATTTGAAGAGGTTATTTTATATTTATTTCATGTTTAAATAAGCCGGCCTATTTTTACAAAAAAAAAAAAAGTTCTTTAAATGAAGAGTAATGCTATTTGACCACACATGTGATCGGCCATAATACTTAATTAAAGTAATATTTTAATATTTGATAAGTAACTAATTAAGATTTTAATCATTGATTAATGTTTGTTTACTCTTATAGCATTGACTCATTTTAGAAAGGAGTTGACTTATTATTTTAATTAAAATTGGAAGTTTTCTTATATTTTTAAATTATATTTTAAAATGTTGAATCATATAATAAACAGGTTTATAAAATTAAAATATATTTTTGAATTTATTTTTGTTTCTTATATTTTATTTTATTTTAAATTTTTAAATCACATAATAATCAATTCTATTAATAAAACATATTATTGAATTTATTTTTTTATCTAGTAATATTCTTATTTATATTGAAATTTTGAACCACACAACAATCAAATTTATTGATGCAATATATTATTTAATATATTTTTCTTTACTAATACTTTTATTTTATTTTATTTTAATATTTTGAATTAGATAATAATCAAATTTATTAATTAAATATATTGTTGAATTTATTTTCATTTTTTTATATTTTTTTATTTTAAAAATTGAATCACATAATAATCAAATTTATTAATACAATATATTAACTAATTTATTATATAAAATAATTTTGAATTTAGTAAGATGAGTGTAAATATTTTGTTGAAATGAAAAAAAAAAAATTGTTAAAAGAAGTATAAAATTTTGAATTTAGTAAGTGGAGTATAAAAATTTTAATAATTTTTTAAGGAGAAGCGCCAATTAGTTTTTTATATTATTAACCATATGCACGTTTCTCTCTCCCTTTTTCACATTTAATTTAATATTTTAAGTTTTTCTTATAATTAAATTAGGTTTAACTAATTCTGAATCAATTCAACTAATTTAAGGCAATTGTATATATGATACATATATTTGTAATTATCTATAATTAACAAAATAATTTTTGTTGATTATTACATAATTTTCAAATGATATGCTTGTTTATTTTGGTATAAATTGGTTTAATTTTTATTTTATTTTTCATTTTTATTAGAGTTTTTTTTTTTTTAATTTGAAGTCATTTTCCATTAACATATTTGTAGAGATTTTTATGGACATTTCAAAACTTTCAAACACAATAAGACAACATCTTTCTAAAATTGACTGCAAGAGTATAAATGTAAATATACATCAATCAATAATTATAATCTTAATTAACAACGCTAAAAGTACAAATACCTAAATAAATGTTTTGCCTTTGTTGTTGCAGTTATTACTTTAGGTACAGAGAGATCACATTTATACTTATATCCATTGAATTTTAGATAAATCATTATTGTATATATCTAGTTCTTTTACGTTGAAAATTCAAAATTAAAATAACTTTTCCATACGTTCTCATTAGTATTTTTTTAATTTTTATTTTTGAAGAGTACGTTCTCATTATTAGTATTGAAGCAAGTTTTCTTCATGATAGGTAATAATAAATAAATTGTAATTAAAACCATTAAATTCGAACCACCATGTGTGTGCCAAATAAATTTTCCTTGAAAATAATTTTCGTTTTCATTTAGAGTTATCCACCGACAGAAAATTATATGAATTTGGTTGTGGATGACATCATCTACCTTCTATATATATAACGAATTAATCAAATAATTAAACGGCCGTGACAAGCATGCTTTTGTTTTCTTCTATGATTCTCTATATCTTCACCTAAATACTAATCTTTTTTCAACTGTTGCATAGATCATTACGTTTGTGGCTTCTCCTTTTTTTCATAAATTACTTATCAACCCACATTTTATAATTATTTGTCCAAGTGGATGTACGTGATATATAATCAAATAGTTTTTATATTACTTGTTTTTTAATCAATAAATTGTGCACTTGTTAAACTTAATTATTGTTCAATTCTGATCATCATCAAAATGAACTATTGGGATTGTCTTGTTTTATCCATTTTGTTTTGTTTAGTTTGAGTTTGTTTTTACATAGTTTGTTAGGGTATCACGAAGATAACAAATGCACGTTAATTTTTCTTATTTTTTACTTTGGAATTTATGTTGTATATATGTTAATCAACATCTTATTAGGTCGAGCTAATTAATCTCATATATTTGGTTCTTAATAAAGGATTTATAATAGCTTAACTCATCTTAATTAAGTTTCAGTTTGGACAAATGTAGCTACAACTCATCCGACAATTAAAACAATACCATATATATCAATGGACTATATTAATAAATTATGTGTTTTTGGTAAAAGTTGCATAATATAACTAATTATAGTAGACAAGTAATGTAGATGGAATTAAATTCGATTTTAAAGATCGTCTTTGTCTGCAAAGTATACAAATTAATTTTTGGGAAATACGTAAAAACTAATACAATTTCTATGCACTTAATTGAATTATCTATCAACTATATATATCTACAAAAAAAAAACACAGACACACACACACACACACTATATATATATATATATATATCTAGTTCGACGTCGGGAAAAATATAAACCATCATTTAGTAGTTTGTACTCTAATTTCAAATAAATAAAAAATTAAGAAACAAATGTACAGTATATGGAAATCCATATATATGCTATATTTTGTGAAGGCTAGCTCATACAAATTTTTTAGTTCATTTATTCAATGATTAAGACATATCATCATACCCCCAAATTTTGGCAACGACAGCAGCACATGCTTTAGCTTCAAAAATCAAACTTCATTCTTTCAAAGTTGCCCAACCATCCATGCAATATTTTTCTTGCTTTTTAATTTTATGCCCTTCTGAAAATCATAAAATGAAATTGTAGTATATATTTAATTTATTTTTGCTTTTCTCTTACACCGCAAACTTCGGCGTAATAGATGATGATTCACCAAAGTCTAGCATGGCAAAAGTAGCACCTCTCATTGTGCCACGTGTCATGAACGTCGTATAGACACATGGCCGTGAGTGATTAGTCTCACCTTATTCTCTTGAAAGCTACTTCCCCACATGGAGATTTGCTCCCAACTTTTGTCTATGGCCACCACCGGTAGCCTTTGATTAAGGATATTAGATTGCGACTTATTCTTTATTTTATTTTTGTATAATGATCCAGGAAAATCCCATAATCCTCAATAAAGTTTCTTCTCATGTACTATATATAATATATATAGTTCGTAAACTACTGTATATAAGAGAGTTACAATGCACGATAAATTAACTCGACCTACAAAGTATTAGTAGAATTCTAATTTGATGACTGTAGGTGCGTGCCTGCTCTATATATGTGTGTAATATGATAATTTATTTGTATATATGTGTGTGGGGGTACCTGCGCGTGTGACAAAGTGTTTAGGACATATCTATTTACATAATGCGGCATCTATATATTTATTTAGTATTTATTTTCATCAATATATAATTAATACTTATTGTATTTTTTGTATGCTAAATAGACGACGAATCTCGGCTAGCTCGTTGTACTTCGCCTTTTTTGTATCAAATGTATATTTATATCCTGAACTTTTGTCTAGCTATTTGACAATAATAGCTAACATTTTCACATTTTTGCAAAAATACCACCTAATCAATTAGCAGTATCAGGGGGTGTTGATCACAAAGCACGTCCAATTCACATTTATATTAAAAAAGACATGAAAAATGGTATTCCACGTTAAGATTAAATATGATTTTTTACATCATTTTACACGTTAGACTCCGACGTGGTATGTCAACAATCCGACACCACATATTAGATTATATAACATTTTTGAAAAAATGTGGAAATGTTATGTATTTTTTTAGCATATTTTAAAGCTCATAATATATTTGCAAAGCAGATTAAAGTTGATGACATTAGTACATATGGGCCTTTTTGGCACATTCCAACTTATTTTTCTTCCTAGTAATTTGCAGAAGATTAATTAATGCATGCGTTAGATATGAATAGATAAATTATCTAATTTGTATGGCTAATGAAACAGTATTTGCAATAGAAAAGTGGAAGTGCACCAATCAACTTCCACAAGCTTGTGGGGGCAAAAAGAACGTGTAGGTCTAGGGTCAGAAAACGGCATAGCCATGAGCCATGTTAGCAGAGTGGTTTCTTTCTAACCATGATGGATGTTAGTGGATTGTGACTCGTAAACATCTTCATCCACTTCAAAATAAAAAAATAAAAAATAAAAAATAAATCCCTCTTTTTTAGGGTTATTTAGATCCACTTAATTAATCAATTCTACATTATCCATTAAGTCACGCCCACATGGTAGAACAAACTTATGTCAATTTTTTGAGACCATCTGCACATGCAAGAAGATCAGATTCTCAAATTAATTGCATGCCCCCATTATAAATCCCAACATTGTTTGTCCAATTGCACATTTTTCTTACCCTAAAATGATAAAATTCCTTTTTTTCATCCTAGTTTTTCGTGGGATGATGAAGGTCAGTTCCTTTCCCTCGAAGTCATCACCTCAATGGCTATTTTTTTGTTCTTATAAATGCTATACGGGGGTTAAATATATATTCAAATATAATTATATGTCGTATGATTTGTATATGGATGTGTATTTACATACATGCATATATTGTTATGTATAAATAAATTGCAGGCAAAAACAAATTAATTTGTGGGTCCTTGTATTTTTAATATATTTTATTTCGATAGATCCCTATACACTTCTTTTTAATTCAATAGGCTCTTTTACTTTGCTAACACGATCTTCTCATGTCTCTATATTTTTTGTTTTGTTTCAAGAGATCCATGCACAATTTTTTTGTTTTGTTTTGATAGATCATTTATTTATATGTTTTCTATCATTATGTCTTTATGTAACTGAACTACAGTGGATTTGTTAACTTATTTAAATAACGTGAAAGTTATTTATAATAATGAAAAAGTAAACAATTTTGTTAGTTCTATTGAACGAGGACTTGATCACATCAATTATGGAAGTATACTGATTTATTAAATCAAAAATACATTGTATAATTAAGGATCTATATATCGAAATAAAATATAAAAATATAGGAGCATGAGAAAACGAATTGTGTACCAAAATAGAACAAGATCGAGTTTGGTTTTATGCTTTACCTTGTATTGTTTCCACTGTTTCTACATATTTTTCTAGTCTGGATTATTTTTGTTTTGCTTAAAGGAGTACTTTTTTCCAATATGATTTTCCCACAATGGATTTTTTATATTGATTTTGATGAGACTCCGGTCCCCATAGTTATCATAATGTGATATCCGGAATTTATAGGATCGGTCTCCTTTTTTATACAATTCATTTAAGAATAACCTATTAAAACAATATACATATAGGGACCTATCAAAACAAATATAAAATTACAAACGTCTTTTGATGTGTTTTGCCTAAATAATATTTATTTATTTTGGACTTTTCCCTATTTTATTTAAAAAAGGAAGTATGCCAAAATGTGCCAAAATGTGACTAAGCATGAGCATGTCTAGATTATTACGAAGTAATTAGGTCTGATTTTATTGTCTCATATATAGTATAAGGAAACATGGAAAATTGGAAATTGTTAGATAATTAATTTTTAGGTGATCTTTAGTAGGAGTAGATCAAAAAATAATTTTTTATGGGATCCATAGATCGATTATTCAATTGAGAAAAGAAATGGGCAAGATAATACCTAAATGAAATTAAGCAACTATTTTACTATTAATGTACAAAATTTAACGTTTTAAATTATAAATTGATGGTGCTTAGGTTATTGGATTTGTTGCTCAAATATGAGTATTAAATCGGAAACTTCCAATAGGTGGTCGGGCAGTAGCCAAACAAAACGCCCAAGAACCAACAATTACTCGTTACTCTCATCAACATTAAAAAGAAAAGAAAAAGACTAACAAAAGTTTTTTTTTTTTTTTTTCATTTTGCCACCCTTTTTTCAAATTATCCTTTTCCTTATAAAAGAATATATATACTAATTCCTTATTTCCAATTTGCAAATACGCCCTTCCCGTTTTGCGTTTTATCACTTCTTGGCTCTTTCTCTTCATATTATCATTGTTACCCCTTTAGGACTGAGATGGACTTGGGCTAAAATGAATTAATTCGGGCTTATTCCTGATCAAATTAAATTATAGACTTCAAAATTTTGGGCCCATTAATTATTGATTTCAATTACCCAATAAACTGAAGAGTCGATGCCCCCCCGCAGGGTACCTCAAAATATACATTTAAAAATGGTTTTTTTGTTTTTGTTTTTAAAGATATACCTACTTAAAAAATACATCAATGCCCTTAACATAGAAGTAGATAAAAAAAAAAATCAGAACCAACATAATTTACATCTCCTTAATATGATCATATGTGTCCCCATATTTTTTTAAATATATGTATATCTACATTTTAAATGTGTATTTTGATTAAAAAAAAAAAAGGTTGTTCCCGTGCGGGCAATATCCACTCATCCCCTATAAACAACCCCATAACCTAGAAAAAGAAGAGAGGGATACAAGAAAGAGATAAATAAAATATTAATAGATGTTATCGATTTGAACTAGTATTATATCATGTGTGATGCACGGTGAAAGATGTATAAATAATTTATATTAAATAGTTTGCATAAATAAAATAATTATATTATAGTTAAATAATTAATATAGATAATTATAAAATGTACAAAAAATATAATGCTATATTCAAGTTTATTCCCAATTTTATTGGCAGACAACTCATATTCATGAATAAATTTATATTTTTCATTCAAAAAATTTACTGTCCAATAAAACAAATAACTTAAATCCATTACAAACAAAATTGATATCCCTTACTTTAGGTACAATCAGAAAAATTAAGAAGAAAATAACACAACATCATAAAACACATTTAAGATAATATTTACATATTCGTCGTCCCTTCATATTGTTTAAAGTGGATATATAGGACATTATCGAGGGAGTGTTGTCACGACTTGAGCAACACTTCCGTAATTTGATTAATGTCTTATCATCACTTTTTATATTTGTAGAGAACACATCAAACTCCATCTTTGATATCATATAATTTTATGTCTCCTTACACAAGTTGAATGTATTAAATCATATTATTGTAAAATATTGGTCTATATGTAGTGTGAAACTAAAACATTGATTATTTTTTTATATATGATATATAAAATATACATATGATATCTAGCTATTAAAGAAAAAGGTAAAATACTGTTTTGGGTTTCTCTACTTTATTTGGTTAAAATGAGGCCATTGTACTATCAATTTGATTTAAATCAAGTAAGGCAGCATATAAATTTTCAAATACATCAAAGAATTTGAAATGTTGTTGTATAAATAATTTATTGGATCAAATAAAGTAACATATAATTTTTCAAATATACACTCTCGCTTATTTGAAACTCATTATAATATAAATATGGTAACTAAAAAAATTATTCATTTTCGGCATTATTTAACATAATTTGGTTGCCCAACCATCATAATTCTAAAAATTAGACCCGAAATATAGCATATGAGTGAAACTAAATTAGGATTTGAGAGTCATAAACAACTTCACAAAATCATATCAATAAGTGAAATTATTTGTTTGAAGTAAATCATTGTTCTATGATAACATAAAAAAATAAAAAAATATATAAAAAAATGATTAATTACTTTTTAAATAAAATAATCAAGAATTTTCTATATTAACATATGTGGCGACCCGGTTTTTTTTATATTTAAATTTCTACATTTTTTCTTTTCTAAAAAAAAATATTTTATGAATTTTATTTGTGTGATATTAATTGCTTAAGTCTATTAAGTCACGCCCAAGTAAGTATTTTAGCATTGTTTATATATTGCATCATGTAATATCATTTTTCATGCCATGCCATTAAATTTATTAATCATGGAAGCCTAATTTAATATTCTAGCCAAATTTTATTTTGAAGCCCAAAAACCTTATTTTGAGTCCAAGTGTTAAAAAGGACCAAAATCCAGAACATTCTTTTCTTCCCCTCTCTTCTTTCTTTCCCACGAAAAGATTAGTAGAGAAAACTTGATATCTCAAACTCTCTAAACCTTATCATTATTTGATCTTATCAACTTATTAACTGGATAGCTATGAAATCTAACCCTAAACACTAATCTACTAGTATAAATAGAAGGCTCAAATTAACCTTTCCCCTCACACCAAGAGCCGAAGCCAAAAGATCTAAAGCTTGAGTTTTTCGAAGTTTCGTTCAAGGTATGGAGATCTCTGCTAGTTTGTTTGTTTTTCCTCATGCATAACTTAGTATAGTAATTAGGGGTGGTTTGTGGAGTGTGTTGAGAGTAGTAGATTTTCGACGATGACATGACGGAGGCAGCTTAGCTACTGTCCGATGGTTGTACAGTAGTAGAGAAGAAGAAGTTGATGTGTTCTTGTGAAGAAAATGGGATAAATGAAAATAAATAGAGGATTGTAGTGGTTGCCTTGTTTATGTGAAGGAAAGAAAAAAGACAGATATATATATTTGTGGTTGGTTACGTAAACAGCAGATAGAGAGAAGAAGTAGTGATTAGTTGTTTTTATATTCTATTTAATTCATTTTGTTGCAGGTGGACCTAGGTGTTATTAATTAAAGATTTGGGCTTTGGACAAGTTAATTGTGGGCCGAGAGTTGGGCTGGGTGTATGGATTGATGTTTCATTTATTTCACTTAAGGGTTTTAACTAATAACTAAAGTTGATTAATCAACATTGCAGTTCACGAAATCATTAGTATTTTTCCATGCATTGTCTTTCATGCACTTAGTAATTATCATTTATATGATCACGTAGATTGCATAACAAGTTTATTATAATAATTAGGCCATGTATTAATTAAGTCAAAGTCATGTATCTTTTTTTTCACATAAATGCTAGGCATGCATCGTGTCATAAAAATAATTTAGTCTCGAGCATTGTTTCTTATTGTTGGTTTTGTATACTAGAAGACTTGTCTTTTGTATACTTTATTGATAATGGTTTTATGATGATATAGAATGAATACTATTGCAGTCATTGTTTGTATTTAAATTGTTATATTTACATGCATGTTCACTATACTTACATTGTAGATGATATAGTGTGGGTAAACACATGGTTAGATCATATCATCGGTTCCTTGTAATGTATTAAAAGACTCACGGTTTAGATGACACTGAACCTGCTATCGGTACGCCGTAGAATAATCTGATAGTTAGTTTGTCTTGACTAACTGATTATTCTAATACACGGGCAAGTGTATTGAGGTGGATCTACTTAGGATTCTATTCTCTATTCTGACCTTAAATGAGAGAATAAGAATCCACAGAGTTCAGGTTCTTAACCCCTATATGTTGGCGGACATATACGTGTAGTGTTTGCAGCTTTGATTTATCAAAGGGTGAGATTCTTTCATAGGATCAATAATCTCGATATCTTGGGTTGTGACATTTACACTTATGATGGGTCATGTAATATGTAGGGGCACCGTGTCCTGGTGCGCCAGTTTGATGGTGTCCCCTTGAGGAAATGCAAGTTCATGCTGAAACCCTGCAGGTGGAATTTATTCCGTGCATGAGTAAAGCTTGTGTGGTACTACTTAAGGATAAGATATTAATTAATTATAGTTGTCAGAAGCTTACATAATTAATGGACATTATATCTTAAACGCGGGGAATGGCTGGACTAAAGGAGAAAGCATATTCAGAAATATGTATTAAATTGGTAGGTCAGTATTATTTCTTTAGTGGAATAAGAATAATACTTAATTTATTTAATAATATCCTAAGTTTATTGGATATTGGAAATTAAATAAATTAGCAGACCAATTTAATATTTTTCTAGATCCCTATTGTAGCCCAATATGACTTTAATGGACTGGAGATAGAAAAAGAGATAGAGGCCCAAACCCAGTAGGGTTGGGACACTGAAATTTCGACCACCTCCCCTATAAATAGGGAGGTGGGGGATGAAATTTTAGGGTTAATAATCAGCTCCTCTTGTGTTCTCTTTATCTTCACAGATTCCATACCGATCTAGTAGATTTCAGCCCACCCTGAAACTAGATTCAGTCCGGGAATACAACAGAAGATCAAGGAGTGGAATATCACTGTGGGGCGCCAATCATCATCATACACAACAACACGATTAGACCTTTAATCTTGTCCTCCACCCGTCGTTTAATTTGTAAGTCATTTTTCGATTCTATGTTTCCGCTTTAGTAGAATCGTTTCAACCGGATTTGCATGTTAATTAAACTCGGTTAATTAAAACATATGAGATGCATGAATTTATGATCTACATGACATTAGGATTAATGAACATCCAATTAGATCCTGCGGTGGTTCAATTCGAAAAACCCCAACAACTGGTATCAGAGCGGGTTTTGGCACTGTTCTAGATTTAATCCTAGGATTAATTCGAAATATATGTATAAATTTGATGAAATATTTATGTTGCTTAAATTTTCAGATTTATATGTTGATGTATTTCGAATGTTAGTATTCAAAACTTGGATGAATTTTTGATGTGGTTCGAAAATTCTAGTTTTGAGGTTTGCTGTAATTTTCGATTATATTAAAATCAGATTTGGAATAGATTTTTGATGAGTTCAAAATTTCCAGATTTATTTTAATAGGTATTCAAAAATTATTGGATCAAAATTTTCGAAATTTTGATGTATTAAATTCCCTAATTTGTGTTGTAAAATTTTCGAATACCTAGAATTAAATTTGGATTGATTTTTGATCAACATCAAAATATCCAGATTTAATTTAGATAGGGTTCGAAATTTTTGGTGATTAGAATTGGATTTGGTGATTTTTGATGTATATCAAAAGTTACAAAATTCTAATCTAGATAAGTTTGAAAATAGAATTTTAAATTTGGTAATTTTTGAAGTGGATCAAAATTTCCAGATTTATTATTCTAGGTATTCTCGAAACTTAGGTTATTTATTTGGAATAGTTTTTTGATTAATGTCAAAATTTCCAAATATGTTATTTTATGTAATTTTCGGTTTTATTAAATTAAATTTGGAGGAAATTTTAATGAAAATTAAATTTCCAAATTTATTTAATGATGTGGATCGAAATTTATGTATATTGGATTTAGATTTGTTGTTATTTGATGTATATCTTGATTTACCTAATATTAATCTAGATAAATTTGAAAATAGAATTTAAAATTTGGAAGAATTTAAAATGGATCAAATCTCCAATTTATTATTTGGATAATTTCGAAATCTATGGGATTAAATATTGGATAAGGTGATTTTGGATATATACAAATAATTATCAAAATTCAATTGTGATAAGATTTTAAATTTGGATAAGTTTTGGAAGATTTTGGATTGGAATCAAATCTCCAAACTTTATCCTTGAAGATTTAGATTCTTATGGATAATATTTGGATTAGATTTTTGATTTATATCAATATATCCAATTATTATTTAATTAGGGTAACTTGAAAATATTAAATAAATTTGGTGGATAATTATTAATAATTTCCAGATTTATTTAAGAGATATTTTCGAAATTTAACAAGTTTAAAATTGGTGGATAATTATTTTAATTTCCAATTTTTATCTTGTGGATAATATCGAATTAATTAATTTTATTAATTGAAAAATTCGAATATTATTTAATATGTCATGTTTGGATATCATATGTTATTTTATGCTAATCATGTAATTGTGATTGTTGGATTTGTAGACTGACCTGTTTGCAGGGTTACTGACTATCGTGGCTCCTTAATTATGTGATGTATGTTTTAATTTATGTTGGATGTATGATGGGCTGTATGCCGGTTTGGCTACGTGATTTTAATCCATGAGAAAATCCATGGATTAGGTCTAGGTTTTATTTTATGTTGTTTTAATGTAATATAAATAAAACTGTTAGACCAAGTCATTGAGTTGTAATTTTATTTTAGATATATTAGTTTTTTCCTTTAAGGAATAGAAATTCTATATTGAATAAAGTTTGAAGATCAACTCAAAGAAGGAGAGTGGCACAACTCAAGAAAGGAAGTATCACTGATTCACGTCCCGAAATCCTAATTGGAGCTAGGTTTTCGGCGAGGCGCAGTGATAAGGGCGGCGGCCATGCCCGAGTTTCCGGAGCTGACTTTCCAGTTTTATCTCATTCAGCAACATGAGATATAAGCCATGATAGTTGGTTTTTATTATTATTGCTTATTATGTTGTTTGAAGCATGCAATGGTGTTTTATTATTTTATGTGATGTTTGCATGTTTTACAATGGGATAAAATGAAACCTCAATCTTAAATAACTAAGTGGGAGAGATTCATACCAAAGTATGTAGAAATCTCAAACGGTCTCCATTAATCTGGTTTAATTGAGATGTGATAGACATGCGAGTTGACAATAGGTCTTCCTCCATAACGGATGTGTTATATCACTGTTATCTCTAGAAATTAAACTTCTTTATCAAGATAGCTGTAGAACACTATTAGAACAAACTGACTCCTCCAACTGGAGCAGGGAGTTCGAAATAGTGGACTTGGTGCTAAGATGATGGTGTTCACACTTAGGTGTAATTTATTAATAAACGTCCACACTAACGTGGCTTATTAATTAGAAGGTTACACGACCGTGGTTATTTCCGACTATTAATTTACTTGTCATAAGGAAATTTGACTGGAGGTAAATTAAAGGTGGTTTTACCTGTTTAAGGATGAATTTTATAAACGTCCACACTAACGTGGCTTATAAGAAACATTTTTAAAATGTCGGTGGATTACATATAATTTTTTGAGGTATACGACTATATGTGAGTATCCTAAAGTTTGTGACTGTACTGCATGTTTACTTTTCAGTTATTCTATATCATCATGGCACTCTCCAACCTGTCCACTATTCTCAAAGAAAACAAGTTAATCGGTGAAAATTACAATGATTGGATTCGAAACCTTAATCTTGTTCTCACTGCGGAAGGACACAAGTTCGTACTTGAAGAAGTATATCCTCAGAAGCCAGATGAGGGTTCTGACGAAGCCCAAAAGGTTGCATATGATAAGTGGGTTAGGTCCAATGAGGTGACGCGCTGTTACATTCTGGCATCTATGTCGAATGTGTTGCAACATCAGCATGAACCTATGAAAACCGCTTATGATATCATGTACAACCTTAGGCAGCTCTTCGATCATCAGAACCGCTTGACTCGCCATTTGGCGATGAAGAAGCTAATGGATGCGAGAATGTCTGACTCCACACTTGTTAGGGATCACGTTCTCACAATGACTGGGTATCTGGCTGAGATCGAGACCTTGGGTGGAGAGCTAGATGGCGATTCTCAAATCGACATTGTTCTTCATAGCCTGTCCTCGAGGTTTGAGCAGTTCAGGCTGAACTTTAACATGATTAAAAGGGATGTCAGCCTGACTGAACTGCTTATGGATCTTCAGGCGGCTGAGTTACTTCAAAAAGGAAATCCGGAGGCACACTTAGCTGAAAATAGGGCGTCTTCTTCCGGTACTAAAAGGAAGAAGAAGAACACACCCAAGAAAGCTGCAGAGGGGGCGCCTAAGGTGAAGAAGTCTAAGACTAAGATTCCTCCCGAGGAATTTAAGTCAAAGACAAAGTGTTTCAAGTGCGGCCAGCCAGGTCACTGAAAGGCGGATTGTCCTAACAAGAAGAAGAAAAAGGCATCGTCTCAATCTCTCGTCGTTGAAACATGTTTAGCTACTTGTTCTACTTAGTCATGGGTAGTGGATACTGGAGCTACTGATCATGTTTGCATGTCTTTACAGGGGTTCCTGGCAAAAAGACAGCTGAGTGATGGAGAGATTTCAGTCTACATGGGCAATGCTACGAAAGTGGCAGCAGTTGCAGTGGGAGACGTAACCTTATCTTTTAGTAGTGATAGGATATTAGTTTTAAAGGATTGTCTTTATGTGCCTGGTTTTAGGCGAAACTTGATTTCAGTTTCTAAACTTTTTATGGATGGATATTCTGTTTCTTTTGATAACAAGGTTGTTATCTTTAGTGATAAACGTTTTATCTGTTCTGGCACATTGGATGGGCATCTTTATTTACTTAATCCTATGCAAAACACTACGCAAATGCATTTACTGAATACATCGGTCATAAACCCTAACAAACGAAAAGAACCTTCAGAAATGAATCAAACTTATCTTTGGCATCTTAGGCTCGGCCATATTAACCTTAAACGGATATAAAGACTAGTAAATGATGGGCCCTTGTCTTCATTGGTCCTAGAATCGTTCCCTTTGTGTGAATCCTGTTTGGAAGGTAAAATGACCAAGCGACCCTTTAAGGATAAAGGGAATAGATCTGAAGAGGTACTAAATTTGATTCACTCTGACATATGTGGCCCTATGTCAGTTCAGGCTCGAGGAGGGTACGAGTATTTCATCACGTTCATTGATGATTACTCAAGGTATGGATACATATACCTGTTACGCCGCAAGTCAGAATCCTTTGAGACTTTCAAAGAATTCAGAGCGGAAGTGGAAAAACGTACAGGTAAAAGTATCAAATCACTACGGTCTGATCGTGGTGGTGAGTACCTCTCAAATGAATTTAGGGACTACTTAACAGAGAATGGGATTACATCCCAGTTGACTGCGCCAGGAACGCCACAGCAGAACGGTGTGGCGGAGAAAATGAACAGAACATTGTTAGAGATGGTTAGATCGATGATGAGCTATTCAGATCTGCCTATTTCATTCTGGGGATATGCCCTAGAAACGGCAGCCTATATTCTTAATGTGGTTCCATCAAAATCAGTCCTATCTACGCCCACAGAACTTTGGACTGGACGAAAGTCCAGTCTTGGACATTTTCGGATTTGGGGTAGTCCAGCACATGTGCTGCATAAGGAAGCTGATAAGCTGGCACCACGTATGGATGTTAGACTGTTTGTTGGATATCCCAAAGGAATGAAAGGTGGTTTATTTTATAGTCCTAAGGATCAGAAGATCATTGTGAGTACCAATGCTCGATTCTTAGAGGAAGACTATGTAATAAATCGCAAGCCAAGAAGTGAGATAGTACTCGAGGAACTTCGAGGGAAAAATTCGAATTTGACACCAACAGTACAAGAAGAGGAACCACAATTTACTGCACAACGTGTCACAGAAGTACAGGAACTGCCTCGTCATAGTGGGAGGGTTGTACAGCAACCTGACAGATTCATTGGTTTGGGTGAATCTTCAGATTTCCCTGAAGGACTAAATGAATTGGATCCCAGGACCTACGACAAAGAAATCCAAGACAAAGATGCAGACTCTTGGAAAATTGCAATAGAGTCTGAGATTGGATCTATGGATCACAATCAAGTCTGGGAGCTTGTAGAACCACAGGATGGGGTAAAACCCATTAGGTGTAAGTGGGTTTACAAACGCAAGAGAGGAGCTAACGGGAAGGTTAAAACCTTCAAGGCAAGATTGGTGGCGAAAGGGTATACTCAGAAAGAAGGGATCGATTATGAGGAAACCTTTTCGCCGGTAGCCATGCTTAAGTTAATCCAGATTCTCTTATCTATTGCCGCTCATTTGGATTATGAGATTTGACAGATGGATGTCAAGACAGCTTTCCTGAATGGAAGTCTTGAGGAAAACATCCACATGAAGCAACCAGAGGGTTTCATTGCTAAAGGCCAAGAGCACTTAGTGTGCAAGCTTAAGAGATCCATTTATGGACTTAAGCATGCGTCAAGGTCTTGGAACATCCGGTTTGACGAGGTTATCCAGTCATATGGATTCGTGCAATGTCCGGATGAGAGCTGTGTGTATAAGAAGAGTGACGGAAACGTGGTGGCTTTCCTCGTGCTGTATGTTGATGATATCTTACTTATTGGAAATAGTAAGAAAGTATTATCTAACATAAGGGTATGGTTGTCCAAGCAGTTCGATATGAAAGATCTAGGAGAAGCCGGACACGTCCTTGGCATCAAGATAATTCGAGATCGCCAGAAAAGGATGTTGTGCTTATCCCAGACGACATATATCGACACAGTGCTAGCTAGGTTTAACATCCAGGATTCCAAGAAAGGTTTTATACCTTTCAGGCATGGAATTCATCTATCCAGGGATATGTGTCCCCACACATAGGCTGAGATAGATGAGATGAAGGGCATTCCATATGCTTCGGCTATGCGAAGCCTTATGTATGCTATGCTATGCACTAGACCTGATATATGCTATGCAGTCGGCATGGTAAGCAGATATCAGTCTAACCCTGGACAAGGTCATTGGACTGCGGTTAAGAATATACTCAAGTACCTGAAAAGGACTCGAGATTATATGCTAGTATACCGCTTTGATAGTCTAGTGCCTTTGGGTTACACGGACTCAGATTTTCAATCCGATAAAGATCAAAGTAAATCTACCTCAGGCTATGTGTTTACCTTGGGAGGCGGAGCCATTGCATGGAGGAGCATAAAGCAGAAATGCATTGCGGATTCCACCATGGAGGCTGAATATGTAGCTGTCTCTGAGGCTGCAAAAGAGGCCGTCTGGCTCAAGAGCTTCTTGTTGGACTTGAGCGTGGTTCCTGATTTGCCTAAGAGTATCACGGTATATTGTGATAACTCGGGTGCAGTGGCAAATTCGAAGGAACCCAGAGCCCATAAGGCAAGTAAACACATAGAGAGAAAGTACCATCTTATACGAGAAATCGTTAAGAGAGGAGATGTGGCAATGGTCAAGATTGCATCGGTGGACAATTTAGCTGATCCATTCACGAAGAGCCTTCCGGCTAAGACCTTCTACGGTCACGTGGAGAAAATGGGAGTGAGATACAGACCCGGGGTTGCCGTTTGAGATTTTAGTTAGAGTTGGAGAGTTAGCCAGTTTGTTTTATATTTGAAAGACATGCTTCAAGTATAAGTGGGAGATTGTTGGTTTTGTATACTAGAAGACTTGTCTTTTGTATACTTTATTGATAATGGTTTTATGATGATATAGAATGAATACTATTGCAGTCATTGTTTGCATTTAAATTGTTATATTTATATGCATGTTCACTATACTTACATTGTAGATGATATGGTGTGGGTAAACACACGGTTAGATCATATCATCGGTTCCTTGTAATGTATTAAAAGGCTCACGGTTTAGATGGCACTGAACCTGCTATCGGTACGCCGTAGAATAATCTGATAGTTAGTTTGTCTTGACTAACTGATTATTCTAATACACGGGCAAGTGTATTGAGGTGGATCTACTTAGGATTCTATTCTCTATTCTGACCTTAAATGAGAGAATAAGAATCCACAGAGTTCGGGTTCTTAACCCCTATATGTTGGCGGACATATACGTGTAGTGTTTGCAGCTTTGATTTATCAAAGGGTGAGATTCTTTTATAGGATCAATAATCTCGATATCTTGGGTTGTGACATTTACACTTATGATGGGTCGTGTAATATGTAGGGGCACCGTGTCCTGGTGCGCCAGTTTGATGGTGTCCCCTTGAGGAAATGCAAGTTCATGCTGAAACCCTGCAGGTGGAATTTATTCCGTGCATGAGTAAAGCTTGTGTGGTACTACTCAAGGATAAGATATTAATTAATTATAGTTGTCAGAAGCTTACATAATTAATGGGCATTATATCTTAAACGCGGGGAATGGCTGGACTAAAGGAGAAAGCATATTCAGAAATATGTATTAAATTGGTAGGTCAGTATTATTTCTTTAGTGGAATAAAAATAATACTTAATTTATTTAATAATATCCTAAATTTATTGGATATGGGAAATTAAATAAATTAGCAGGCCAATTTAATATTCTTCTAGATCCCTGTTGTAGCCCAATATGACTTTAATGGACTGGAGATAGAAAAAGAGATAGAGGTCCAAACCCAGTAGGGTTGGGACACTGAAATTTCGACCACCTCCCCTATAAGTAGGGAGGTGGGGGACGAAATTTTAGGGTTAATAATCAGCTCCTCTTGTGTTCTCTTTATCTCCACAGATTCCATACCGATCTAGTAGATTTCAGCCCACCCTGAAACTAGATTCAGTCCGGGAATACATCAGAAGATCAAGGAGTGGAATATCACTGTGGGGCGCCAATCATCATCATACACAACAAGAAGATTAGACCTTTAATCTTGTCCTCCACCCGTCGTTTAATTTGTAAGTTGTTTTTCGATTCTATGTTTCCGCTTTAGTAGAATCGTTTAAACCGGATTTGCATGTTAATTAAACTCGGTTAATTAAAATATATGAGATACATGAATTTATGATCTACATGACATTAGGATTAATGAACATCCAATTAGATCCTGCGGTGGTTCAATTCGAAAATACCTCAACACTTACATCATAGATTAGTCTCATGCACAACTTAATTATCTCATGTTATGCACGATATTAATTTTATGATAATTAATTTATAGGAATCGCGCAAGACTTAATTAATTAATATCCAAGTCAAAGATGAAGGTGGGGTTTTACGTTGATTTTGTCATTGTTATCCTCTCTATATGTTTTATTGAATATATGTGATGTCATAGCATAGCAAGAGCCTTCGGGCTATACACGCAAGAGCCCACGGGCTATCACGCAGAGCTTTCGAGCTATACACGCAAGAGCCTACGGGCTATCATGCAGAGCTTTTGAGCTATACACGCAAGAGCCTACGGGCTATCACGCAGAGCCTACGGGCTATCATGTAGAGCTTTCGAGCTATACATGCAGAGCCTTCGGGCTACATGGTTTGGTCTACGGACTGAACACAAGTTTATAATTTGCATATTATTCTGTTTGATATATAGCTTGGATAATTGGACACTCCCCACTGAGTCAGTAGTACTCACCCCAAAATCTACTTATCTTTTTAGGTGTTGTCTCGGGTGATGCGTAGCGGGCAAGATGTGATGATGGTGGTCAAGTGATCAAGCATGATTAAAGATTTAATTTATTTTGACTTTATTTTATGTAATAAATGTCGAGTTATGCTTAGAAAATTCCGTTGTATTTCAAGTAGAATATTTTTATTAATGAAAAGCATGGATAACGTGCCTTTTTCTATTAAAAGTGAAATTGGGGCGTTACAGAGTGGTATCAGAGAAATGTCTACTTTTCTGCATACTAAAACAAAATACATTTAAGTAAGTATTGACCATCATCACATCCGCCGCATCACGTTGAGAAGAGGTAAAGGTTAAAGTTCTTTTTATGTGAAAGTTTATGAAAGTATTTCCTATGAAAATGTTTTTAATAGTCCTCGAGATTTACTTTAAGATTGTAATTTTTCAGATGACTAGAGCATGTAAGGACCATAAGACCGTGATAGGAGGTCGCCAACTAGCTTTGTCAGTAGAAGAACGTATTAGAACCCGCAAAGCCAGATTTATTGATGATCTATGGGAATTTCAATGGGATGAAACAATAGGAGTAGAAAGACAATTGATGAGAATCTACAGGATATGGAGGAAAATTAAAAAAGAAGAGATAGAATTCGACCCTATGATAGCCACTGAAATAGTTGGTATAGCTATACCCAAGCTGTTGAAGCCCTTAGCTAAGGAGATTGCTAAAGAAATTTTGGAATATACTCCAGGGTTTAGGAAAACAATAAATTTTGAAAAATTCATGCTCCGCCTTATGGATAAATGGAGAGGCACGGTTTTTGGAAAAGAACTACGAGATTCAAATAGACGACTAAGTATTAAGATGAATTCAAATAAGAGACGGAAGAGACAAAACTAGCAATACTTAGAAATGATAGAGCAGGCTAGATTATATATTTTCTAGAATTCACGTTTTTGTAATTAAGCTTTTGAGTAATAAAATTTATTATTACTATTATTATTATTATTATTATTATTATTAATTTAGAACTCTCTCTATATATATAATAAGATTGGTGGAGAATTTCTAAGCTATAGTTAGGAGATTTACGTATTAGGAAATGTAAGAAGCATAACGATTATTTTCTTAGATAGAGTAAGTATATCGATGATAAGGTAGAATAGAAGTATATGAGGATAATGTTAGGTCTAGATATCAGCAAGTTGCATCTAGTGAGGAACGAGCATTGGTTTTATCTATAGATTTTTGTAGTTTGAGGTTTAGGTAAGTAATTCCGAGGACGCAATTTTTTTTAGTAGGGAAGGATGTAACGACCCGGTTTTTTTTATATTTAAATTTCTACATTTTTTCTTTTCTAAAAAAAAATATTTTATGAATTTTATTTGTGTGATATTAATTGCGTAAGTCTATTAAGTCACGCCCAAGTAAGTATTTTAGCATTGTTTATATATTGCATCATGTAATATCATTTTTCATGCCATGCCATTAAATTTATTAATCATGGAAGACTAATTTAATATTCTAGCCAAATTTTATTTTGAAGCCCAAAAAACCTTATTTTGAGTCCAAGTGTTAAAAAGGACCAAAATCTAGAACATTCTTTTCTTCCTCTCTCTTCTTTCTTTCCCACGAAAAGATTAGTAGAGAAAACTTGATATCTCAAACTCCCTAAACCTTATCATTATTTGATCTTATCAACTTGTTAACTGGATAGCTATGAAATCTAACCCTAAACACTAATCTACTAGTATAAATAGAAGGCTCAAATTAACCTTTTCCCTCACACCAAGAGCCGAAGCCAAAAGATCTAAAGCTTGAGTTTTTCGAAGTTTCGTTCAAGGTATGGAAATCTCTGCTAGTTCGTTTGTTTTTCCTCATGCATAACTTAGTATAGCAGTTAGGGGTGGTTTGTGGAGTGTGTTGAGAGTAGTAGATTTTCGGCGATGACACGACGGAGGCAGCTTAGCTGCTGTCCGATGGTTGTACAGTAGTAGAGAAGAAGAAGTTGATGTGTTCTTGTGAAGAAAATGGGATAAATGAAAAT
This sequence comes from Perilla frutescens, assembly GCA_026008535.1. NCBI lineage: Eukaryota > Viridiplantae > Streptophyta > Magnoliopsida > Lamiales > Lamiaceae > Perilla > Perilla frutescens. The sequence goes on along the minus strand of BRKX01000010.1, from coordinate 40,998,458 downwards.
AAATAAAAGATTATAGTGGTTGACTTGTTTACGTGAAGGAAAGAAAAAAGACAGATATATATGTTTGTGGTTGGTTACGTAAACAGCAGATAGAGAGAAGAAGTGGTGATTAGTTGTTTTTGTATTCTATTTAATTCATTTTGTTGCAGGTGGGCCTAGGTGTTATTAATTAAAGATTTGGGCTTTGGACAAGTTAATTGTGGGCCGAGAGTTGGGCTGGGTGTATGGATTGATGTTTCATTTATTTCACTTAAGGGTTTTAACTAATAACTAAAGTTGATTAATCAACATTGTAGTTCACGAAATCATTAGTATTTTGCCATGCATTGTCTTTCATGCACTTAGTAATTATCATTTATATGATCACGTAGATTGCATAGCAAGTTTATTATAATAATTAGGCCATGCATTAATTAAGTCAAAGTCATGTATCTTTTTTTTCACATAAATGCTAGGCATGCATCGTGTCATAAAAAAAATTTAGTCTCGAGCATTGTTTCTTACATCATAGATTAGTCTCTTGCACAACTTAATTATCTCATGTTATGCACGGTATTAATTTTATGATAATTAATTTATAGGAAGCGTGCAGGACTTAATTAATTAATATCCAAGTCAAAGGTGAAGGTGGGGTTTTACGTTGATTTTGTCCTTGTTATCCTCTCTATATGTTTTATTGAATATATGTGATGTCACAACATAGCAAGAGCCTTCGGGCTATACATGCAAGAGCCTACGGGCTATCACGCAGAGCTTTCGAGCTATACATGTAAGAGCCTACGGGCTATCACGCAGAGCCTATGGGCTATCATGCAGAGCTTTTGAGCTATACACGCAGAGCCTTCGGGCTACATGGTTTGGTCTACGGACTGAACACAAGTTTATGATTTGCATATTATTCTATTTGATATATAGTTAGGATAATTGGACACTCCCCATTGAGTCAGTAGTACTCACCCCAAAATCTACTTATCTTTTTAGGTGTTGTCTCGGGTGATGCGTAGCGAGCAAGATGTGATGATGGTGGTCAAGTGATCAATTATGATTAAAGATTTAATTTATTTTGACTTTATTTTATGTAATAAATGTCGAGTTATGCTTAGAAAATTCCGCTGTATTTCAAGTAGAATATTTTTATTAATGAAAAGCATGGATAACATGTATTTTTCTATTAAAAGTGAAATTGGGGCGTTACAGCATATATAAAATTAATTACATAAACTTCACCAATAAAATGAGGGAAAAAGTTTTATTTGTTCAATGAGTTAAACAATATTTAACACAAAATATATTCAGTTTTAAAGTGAAATGCATTGAACATATTAAAATAAATTTTAATGTACCTAATAAAATTTAAAAAATATTAAAATATAATACAATAATAAAATTGTATCCAACTATGAAAAATTCAACCCAAAAATATTTTTGATTTTTAGGATTTGTCATTCTTTGATTTTCCTCTCCCATTTTCGGCCACTACTGATTCGTTCTTCTTCAAGAATGTTCTTCATTATAAATTTTTCTTGGCTATTTTTAAGTAACATGCACTAATATGTTAATTTCATTTTCACCTTCCTGTCTATCTTCAATCTTGTGAAGACCAAACATTAAGCATATATTTTGTATTCTTTTTACACAATTTATTTCTATTACCTACTATATTGCACAAAGTATTCATATAAATGGTGTGAACTACTTGGTAATTGTACATGGAATTGAATTGGTAGAATTATTTATATATATTAAGCATCATTTAATGTCAATAGCCTCTGGTTGTGTATTTTCAAATATATGAATGAAAGGTGATCTTGTTCGTTTGTATTTTAAATTTGTAAATGAATTGTTTAATAATATTTTGTGAAAGATTCACTGATAGGTGAAAATTTCATGGCAAAATATCTAAAAATTTTAATATATCAATATAAAAAATAATGCATTATTGATTCTACTAAAATTAGAAATTAAGAATAATTGGTTCTCAAAAAAAAAAGCAACAATGCATCATTGTCCATCCTATAAATATGATAGACACACACACCACATTTAAAATACATTAAATTATCTCAGACGTACGAAAGAAAGTAAAAATAAATAAATAAAGAATGCAATGTAGGTGAACATATAATATAATATTCAACATTTGAAAAATAAATTATAATCTTCGCCCAATATATTGTCTTTGATTGTCTATCCAACTTTTGTTAATATGTCGTCAAGTGTTCAGAGTTCGATACTTGAAAAACTCAAATATTGCAAACACACGCTTACTTCAAATGCACAAGCAAAGATATGAATTTCCTGAAATCCTAAGATCATCGATTGCACACATTGGGATTTGAGGAATTGTTTGTCACTTGTCAGGCCCAATATACGCATACGTAGCGGTCATGGAGTCCCGATAATAGTTCTAGAAAGGTCACATCTGCAGATTTGTGAATATGACATGCTTTTTTTGTGTGGCAGGATCCTGCAATGATATATAAAATATATCGATTCATATAATTAAATACACAAATCAAGAAAATTAATACGAATTGCATACAACAAATTAATTCAAGAAATCATAACACAAATTCAACAAAAAAAAGATAAAACTAAAAAGCAATTGGCAATAAAAAAAATATACAAATATATTTACATGAAATTTCATTTATTGCAATATCGAAAGTAGAAAAATCATCAATAATATTATATTCATTCATATGCAAATAGAAGTTATAAATTATGATTTTGTAGAACCCAATCTCAAAGGCTTATCATTAATGTCCAATCACAACTACTACATACTTTTTTTTTTATTTTCACATATCTTTATTTTACAAAAAATATATACTTATTGCTACAATTTTAAGTCGTATTTTTCGAACTGATAATATAAGCCCTATAGATTATATTGACATTCATATGTATATGAAACTTAAATTTTTTTAAAAAAAAACTACATTTATGAGATCGGGAAATTCTATGGCACATCACATGTAGTGGGACATGTGCCACAATAGACCTAATGTGATATTTTCATGTGTCATAATAGATCTATTATGATAGATGAAAGTGTCACATCAAATCTATTATGGCACATGACACACTACATTCTTACACACGTCGTAAAATTTCCGAATGTAATTAGTTTAAATTCGAAAACCAAGAGAAAGTAGAGCATCTGAGAATGTGTCATACCAGGAACGGGAAGCTTGTTTTAGCCCATACAATGATTTTTTTAGCTTACAAACATGTCCAGCCTTGTGAAGGACACCAGGTGGTGGAGTCATGTAAACCTCATCAATAAGATCTCCATGTAAGAAAACATTCTTAACATCTATCTGGGTGATAGACCATTGGCGGACTGAAGCAACGGTAATAAGGGTGCGAATGGTGGTCATCTTGGCAACTGGCACAAAAGTTTCCTCATAATCCAAGCCATACTGCTGTGAGAAATCTTTTGCTACCAATCTAGCTTTATATCATTCAATCGATCCATCGGACTTAGTCTTGATCCTGTAAACCCAACGAGAACCAATAGCATGCTTACCCCATGGAAGAGGTACCAAATCCCAAGTCTTAGTCTTGAATAAAGCATCAAGTTCATCTGCCATAGCCTACTGCCACAAAGGATTAAGAGCAACCTCTTTGTAGAAGGTAGGCTCAGAAATCTTGTGAATGGAAGTAGGAAACGAGGTAAAGGAGGAAGAATAAGAAGAGTAAGCAAAATTAGAAAGACGAGTAGACTTACGAATATGGTTAGAGCGACGAGGAGGAGGGGGATCATCAGCCCGAGGAAGCGGAGAAGGAATATGCGAGGTAGGAGGGATTATAGCATCATCATGTGGATCATGATCAATACCTGCAGGGGGTCAGAGTCAACATTACTGCCAAAAGGGTCAGTGGGGATGAGGTTAGACTGGGACACAGTAGGAGAGTTGGAAGAAATAAAGAAGAAAGAAATACGCTCGTGTAGCACCCCGATCCCGAAAGACCGTGGAAATGGACGCCACGAGGGTTGGAATTAAGAAGCGGGAAAGAAATGGGGTAACCTGATCAATGAGAACTCAACAGAAGACTCAGAAAAACCAAACATGCTTTATAATATAACATATACTTATCCATAACACTGAGACTAGAGTTATTAGCGTTTAACAGAAGAATATTACAAGTGCAGAAGCTCCATTATTAACAGGATACTTAACAAAAAGAGACAACAAGAAAATATGTAAATAACAAAAGCCCATCTCTCAGCATCGTCACATCCACGCATCAGCCTACTGACCTGAAAAATATTTGGAAATATTTGGGCCGAGTACTAATGCACTAAGTGGGCAATTATTACAATTCAAGTTATGCAAATCATTTTGTTAAAGTAATCTATCTGTGTCCATGTAGGTAGTGAAGCTTAGGAGGTTTTAAAATTGAAAGCAACCTAAGTTCACCAAAACATTTTATCGTGAAGCGCTTAAGAGTATAACCAGTCACTGCCCGCAATCCGTACTACATCACCAACGTGTAAAGTTGAGTATGACCAAAGTATACCCAATGAGTGTAACCAATAAGTGTTTCATTTTAGTCTCACCGACAAGAAGTAGGACATAACGAATAATGCATGCATACTGTAGCTACTCACATTGACATATCGCTGGTGTATGAGACTCCGACAACATACAGTAGCACGTAAATATTTAACACAGATAGTCACATATGCAATTTTAGCAAAGCAGAGCTTAATAGCTCGAAAGATACAATTGTGAAGATATAGTAGCCCACCTGGATAATAAATAATCTTTCAAATTTCGGGTTGGTTCTGGTATTTCTTCTAGCCCTACAATAACCAATATGTGCTTAGTTTAACCAAATTAAGGGCTCCTATCTAAAACTCAACTCCTAAATTTCCTTTTAATTTAAGTTTCTATTAAACTTCTGTATTTTATTTTTTACAGTTTAATTGCCCTCAATACTTTATAGTTTACACTCTATTAAGGACTTGGTTACACATTTTAAAACAACAACTGATGATTAACCAATAATAAAAGTTCATTATAAGATTGAATCCAATTAAATGAACTAATTAATCACATGTTATAAATACTAAAGTAAATAAATATATATTTATACATATAACTTGTACAAATTGGTTAAATTAAACTAAATATTGAAAATAAATAAACTTCTATGATCTACCTCAATATACTTAATCAAATCAAAATATGGTTGTTAATTCTATATGAATACAATTTAATTAAATATCAATGATTTCGGGAAAAATAAAATAAAATAAAATAACAACCATTAAGTTAATTAATAAACTTGATTTGTTTTTTTTTTTAAATGAACAATTCATTACTAGACATTCACGTAACAATTAGCTAAGAAACTTTGAGTAACAGAACTATTATTACAAATTAAAAGAAGAAAATTGTATTTTCTTACCTTCAGTGATTCTCGTGTATTTGGTTTTATGAGATGTGCGTACGTAAATATAATATATGTATTTGTATATATAGTGATATAAAAGTTATCTTTGTAATAGTCTCCCTAAGCTTCTCCATCATGATCACCACACGTGTAAATATATTATTAAGAGTTGGTGCATGATTGCCATCTATGGTTAAGCACCATCTTATATTCTTATCATTCTTTTATTTTAATATTATTTGTATTATTATTAGTTTTTATATTATGTCAACTATATACAAATGATAAGAAATACATAAATATATGTATATATATGTAACATGATAGCTATTCATTTCAATAGTTCAATATGTATGTACGATTTTATTATATATTACATATTAAAATAAAATATTGTTTCAATCTTCATTGCAAGTGTATATATATACATATATATGTTTACTATTATTTTTTTTCCAATTATATAAATAACTAGATGGTACATTTTTTTAAATTTATATGTATATATTTGCATGCAATTAAAAATTACATAAAATCTATTTGCACTTAATAAATAAATTTCTAATTAATCAAATTAAGTTCATATATCCAGGGTTCTAAATAAAATACGAAAATGGTCTCAAGGTATTTCTAACACACTCAATGGCATATTTCATCTAAAAATGGGACCTACAAGGCTTCATTTCCTTCCCTAGAGTACCCTTAAGGTTAACATAAACTATTATTTTAATATTGATTTTTTTTTGGATATTACACTTATTCTAATTATTAAATTTATATTCCTAATTATATTTAGACACACAAATTTTGGGGTATTACATCTCGAGAAAGTGAACATGCCGGGAAACATATAACTTGTGATCGATGGGGTTAAAACAACGATACCCTTTTTGAGCATCTCCATAGCCCAAGAAAACACATAAAGCAGAGTGAGAGGATAGCTTGCTACGTTCAACATGAGATCAAAGAACATAGCAAGTACTCCCAAAAACACGTAAGGAACTATAATCAGGAGCATGACCAAAAAGACTCTCAAAGAAAGACATACCCGAAGTAATCATAGAAGGAATTTTGTTTATCAAGTAAACAACAGTGAGAGAAGCATCACCCTAAAACTCACTAAGAACAGAGGCAGATAAAAGAAGGGAACGGGTGGTCTCCATAATATGTCGATGTTTTCTTTCAGCAACCCCATTCTGTTCAGGAGTGTCCGTACAAGATGTTTGATAGATGGTGCCATCAGTAGTAAGAATCTCACGTAACTTGTTGGAAGTGCATTCCCCACCCAAATCACATTTAAAACATTTGATAACTTGTGAAAATTGAGTTTTCACAAGAGCACGAAAGGCAACATAAATATTCAAGAAATCAGAACGGTGCTTCATTACATAAAGACAATAGTAGCGAGTATGATCATCAATAAAAGAGACATAATATCTTGACCCTCCCTTAGTAGTAACAGGGGAAGGGCCCAAAACATCAGAGTGAATTAAATCAAAAGGAGATTTGGTGACAGTGTTACTTTTAGAGAAAGGTAAGGCAGAAAATTTTGCTAGCTTGTAACCATTACAACCAGAAATGTCATGACCCTTAACCTTTCCTAAAGACCCAGTAGAAACAAGATAATTCAAATGAGAAGATGATACATGACCAAGAAGAGAATACCACAAATAAAAGTCAGATGAAGAGGGACTCAAACGAAAACTAGACAAATCCACACTAGAAGCATTAACATTAGGAACCTAAAGATCATCCATGATGTACAATCCTCCCTACCTATGGCCTATCTCAATCCGCCTCTTAGAATGAAGATCCTGGACATGATAATCAGTGGAAGAAAAAGTGACAATACAACCAGAATCACAAAGTTGACCAACATAAATTAAATTCAATGCTAGTTTAGGAATGTGGTAGACACGAGGAAGAGAAACATAGGACGAGACAATAGAGCTAACACCCGCTAACAGTATAGGAGTACCATCAATAGTCACTACAAAAACAGAATTAGAAGGAATGAGAGAAATAAAAGAGTGAGCAGTGGGAGACATATGATGGGATGCCCCTGAGTCCAAGATCTATTCTGAAGAGAATATACTTGTGGAACTCGGTGTGGGCAAACCTACAGCAGCGGACATAGCATGAGGCTGCTGGTTGAGAAGTTTCTGAAGCTGTTCAAGAAGTGCCTCGGCAGAAGTGGCACTGGAAGAAGAAGCCACAAAAGCTGTGTTAGGAGGCCTACGATGTCATGGCTGGAAACCTAAAGGAGGAGGTCGAGAACTTGAAGAAGTGCCTTTGTTGGCCAGTAAGGGACATTGAGCTTTCCAATACCCTGGTTGGTGACAAAAGTTACATTCATTGGGCTTCGAATTTGGCCGATTCTGATTCCTATTTTGATGTGGATTCTGAAAATCCTGATTCTGATTCTGTGTGGGGCAAGAATGGGCAGCCAAGACAGATTGATTTGGTGATGGAAGGATCCCTTTCATTATTCCAGACTTGAGCCTAAGCTCTTCAGCAATGAGTTCACTAACGACATCATCAACATTAGGCTTGGGACTACGATGTAGGATAGTACCACGTAATGCTTCAAAGTCATCACGCAGGGCCATCAGAAATTAAACGAGATGTTGCTCTTCACACCTAGCAATGTAAAGAGGAAAAGCTCTAAGCTCTGCTGATTCTGTCATGGCCAACTGATCCCAAAAATTCATCATAGCGGAAAAATCCTGGATGCTCATATCCTTCTGTTGGAAAGTGCGAATGTCCATTTCTAGTTGATACTGCTTGGCAAAGTTAGACTGTGTGTACAACCTCTCTAGATGATCCCAAACTTGTTTAGCAGTATCATACTTAGCCAATTTTATACCTATGGAGTTATCAACTGAGTTATTAATCCAAGTAATAATCTTGGCATTATTAACCTACCAAACCTCTATTTGTTCTTCATACTTTTCATTATCAGCCTTAATAGGCTTCGATTTCATTCCACACACATATCCCCACATCTTCTTTCCCATCAAATTTTTTTTCATAACATAATTCCAATAAGCATAATTATTTTCATCCAAACGAGCACTGATGGACTGCAACGAATCGTCTCTCTCAGCAGCCATAGTGAAAACTAAATAAAAGACAGTAAGAAAATAAACAAAAATCCCACAATCCAAGACAAAGCCACCAACAGCTTATCAAGTAGAGATTCAACAAATTAAACTCTACACAGGAACATCGCGAAAAATCTAGAATAGTAAATGAGTAGAGAGAAATATCGAAAATAATCGAGTTTTTGAAGAGCCTGGGTGGCGTCGTGAACAGTAACTCTCTGCGGAGTTGGATCCATGAGATCGTGTATTAATCCTTAAACCTGCTCTGATACCATGTCAAACTAACTCAAGATAAATCATGAAGTAAATCATTTTGGAGAAGATAAGCCAAATCTAATAAGGAAGCCAAAAATGTATACAAGGAGCTTTTACAAAGATGAAAGGCAAGAAAGTGATCTCCAAATAAATCACAATCTAAACTAAAAGGGGGAAACTAGGGTTCAAAGAAAAGACATAAATGTCCTTGGTCTAAAAATTAAATTACATAAATACTTCTAACAACTTCACCTGCCTTCAAGCATGGAAGTAAACCCCGTCCGGTATACCCCAACTCTTCCCATATCCATTGTTTGAGATATCTCACATTTTCGTGCTATATCTTGTGTTTTACTATTATCATGAACAAGAATCTTGAAATTTATGCTCAAAATCTCTCTCTCTCTCTCTCTCTCTCTCTCTAACCAGTTCAAAGGAGCACTCAAGGTTTTATTGCTGGAGAGCTGCCACATTTTCATTCCGGTCGGAAGGTAATGCCAGGTTTTGATCATTGCATATATATAATCTTCACATTTTTAAAGTAACAACTACACAAATAAATTATGTGATCTCTAGTTACATTTACAAGTAGATAACAATTTGAATATGCAGGCATGGCCGATGAGGCATCACCCCACCACGACAAACACCTCGTCAACTATGCCCTACACTGTGCTACTCCGAATTAAGTAAACTTAACAAACAATATTGCAGATTAGATTTTGAAAAGTTTGTGTATGTATCATGGAGTGATCAGCTAATCTCGTAGCAAATTAAAACAAACTGATTTCTGTTACCAGCAAATAAAATGTTACCAAAAGAAATAATTTATATGTTTCAAACTCGTATAGCTCCAGTTCTGAATCCATACAATAGTTATGCACCAATGTCTATTATCATTTCTTTACTTTTTCAATGGAAACTAATTCAATAACTAAAAAATAAAGATTACATCCACCTCGAGATAACGTATTAAGTGTGCACGGGCGAACCCTACTCATGTTAGCTAGTGGTCCTTGAGCCATATAATGTGTGACTCTATCACATAAGCACAACGTGTTATTTTTCATTTATCTTGCCGAATCTAATTAGTGGAACGAGCGAACGAATGACCATTTTGTTTGAAAATAAAATAAATAAATGTGTCTTAGGACAAATAAATTGAAGTCCCAATTTATTTTTCGCAAAAACTTCCCTGCATCCGCTGCAAATAACACTATTTCAGACAGGTCGGATCCAGATTTTATCCGACCTGATGTATATAAAAAAAACCGCTCCTTTCTTTATGCTCATTAACTCCTAACCCTAATTTCACTCTGAAGCGCAGAGAATTGCCGTTCTCAATTTTCCTCCCGATCGAAAACCCTAGCCTGAACATAAGATCTGGCCTCTTCATTGTAATGGAGTTTTCCAGCACTCATATCCTCTAGTTGCAAGTGAAGAGGCACCATCATTCGTTTAATCAATTTTTCCGACAACCGTGAACCCTGGTTTGAAGTGAAGACGCAACCCTGTGACTTCGATCGAGTTCTCTGGTGTTTTTCTTCAATACGATTTCGTTCCAGGTTAGTTTCTTCACCTTTTTAGGTTTTTAAATCTCATTTCTAGTTTACAATTTTTTGTGATTTCTTTTAACCAACTGATATTCATTTTAAAGATGTGTTGCTTTTGTTTGTTTCATTTTCGATGCAGTGTTTTTCCCCTCTCGTATATTTTTTCCTGCTATTTGTTTGATATATATACATTATGTTTGTGAATGTTCTCAGATTTCTTATTGAGATATCATATGTTTGTGAATGGGGTGAGATCTGATATATGGTTACAATTTATTGTTCCTTCAAACTCGATTTGTGGAGTAATTGGTAGATAATTGATATACATGTTTGTTATTTGCTGTTGCGGTTTTCTTTGTATATGTTATTGCACAATTCTGAGTGAGTTTATTATAATCAAACCATAACACATATTTTGTATCAGTTTTTACACTGTTAAGTATCATTCTATTCACATATATGTAGCAGTTGAGTATGTATCTGTCTTATACAGATACAATCAGTGGACTGAGTTTTGTAACTTGAAAAATGATGTCTGGATGATTTGAATATAACATATTTTCATCTCTGTTAATTGTTGTTGTGTTTTCTCTGAATGTTTTGCTTTGTTAGAGATTAGTATCAGTTTTCACACCATTAAGTATCATGCTATTCATATATAAGTATCACACGAGTATGTATCTGTTTTGTACATACACAATCAGTGGAATGAGTTTTGTAACTTTGAAAAGTGATGTCTGGATTAATTGAATAAACCTTATTTTCATCTCTGTTAGTTGCTGTTTTGTTTTCTCTGAATGTTTTGCTTTGTTAGAGATTAGAATCAGTTTTTACCCATTTAAGTATCATGCTAGTCGCATATAAGTATCACAGGAGCATGTATCTATTTTGTACACATACAATCAGTGGAATGAGTTTTGTAACTTGAAAAGTGATGTCTGGATTAATTGAATAGACCTTATTTTCATTTCTATTAGTTGTTGTTGTGTTTTCTCTGAATGTTTTGCTTTGTTAGAGATTAGTATCAGTTTTCACACCATTAAGTATCATGCTATTCACATATAAGTATCGCACGATTATGTAACTGTTTATGCACATACAATCTGTTGACTCATTTTTTTTGTAACTTCATATCTGATGTGTGTTGTTTATGTTTCAGGTTTTTAGTGTTATCATTTGGTTGTATTTTAGATTTTCACAATGAAGAGAAAGCTGAAGAAGAAGGAAATTGATTCCAACACACATGTTGCTGATGATAATGTTGCAAATGAAGCAACGCATATGTTCAAGAAAGCTGTGAAAGGCAAAGTAAAAATCAGGCATATACAATGAAGTTTGCTGATGTGTTTGAATTTGTTACGTGTTGTGTTTTGATTTTATTTTCCTGTTATATGTTAATTTCAATTTTTTATTTTCTATTTTAGTTATGCGGAAGTGAGTAAATCAAAGAAGCGGAAAAAGTTTGGCAATGCCTCCCCCATTAGACTCTAGAGATAGCAGTCGTGCTAAAAAGAAGTCTGTGAAGAAAGTTTTGGATACATCAAGTATCATTTAACATGTAATTTGGATACATTGCAAGTTTAATAAATACTGAGTGTGCATGAATATTCATAGCTAAATATGCTGCAAATGTAGCTGTAAATTAGTTGCTTCATCATTATTCATAACTTGAATTTTAAAAAATTAGATCTTTTTTAGACATAATAATAGTATCATGTATGAAGTATAATAGTATTCGATGAGATAAAAAACAGTACCATCATACAGATTGAAATAAGTGTACTGAAGATATTAGCAATCGTTGTTTTAAAGAATAAAAAGAAATGATTTGTCATAAATGAAAGTTTAATAAATGAAATTACATGATAAAATCTCAAAGTAACAAAAATCTAAATAGTGTTTTTCCAATATAACTGTAAGATAAAAAATACCATGCTTCGGGCTTGAGTTACAGAATTTTTTTGTCTTGGGCTTGAGTTACAGATTTTTTTTTGGGATTAAGGCTGGGTCCAAATTGAAGTGGACCGACTCGTCTGATATAGTGTTATTTGCAGCAGATGCAAGGAAGTCCTTCTCTTTATTTATTTATTTATTTATTTATTTTTATTTTTCTGAGGAAATTGAAGTCCTAATTTGAGTTAAGGAAAAGAGTGAGAATTGTAGTCGAGATCCTTTTTTTTTACACATAAAAATATATCAGAAATGATAAGCTTTTTATATTTTCTGATTAGCTAGTTATACTTTTTATAATTCAATCTACTATATATGGTCAATCTACAAAATAATAATTAAAAAGGAGTGAGGTGTAATTAAATATTTAGTACATTAATTTAATTGGGAAAAATATCTTGTATTTATAGAGCTCCTGACTTGGCCCTAATGGTTGGATAATAATTTGAAGTTTTAGCATTATGGTACTGGGCATGTCAAATTTTATGCTGAACTTCTTTATGATTTACTATCAAATTTATAATTTTAATAATACTTATTATAAAATATAAAATAATTATAACATAAAAATCATAATCAATTTTTATCAACAAAAAATAAGTTAAAAAATTATAATTATGAAATAATTAATTATAATATTGAATTATTAATTGAGAACTAAAAATTAAATAGTTAAAATATTTATTAATTGAGTGCAATGAACATAATTAACATTTGTAAAATTAAACTAAAACACAAAAAATTAAAATGACAGAAAATAAATACAAAAAAAATCCATAATTTAAAAATATAATAAGGTGAAACACCGTTACATGGAGAAAACACAATCAAATCTCATATAGGGGTGTCAAGGTACGGCATACCTTACTTTTTTTGTCATACCTTATACCTTACCTTAATTTACGGTATGGCAAAACTCATACCGTTGTCATACATTTACCTCCGGTATACCTTAAGTTCGGTATGACACATAATGCATACCTTTATCATACCTTTATTTCGGTATACCTTACCGTACCTTAGTTCGGTATACTTTATTGTACCCATATTTCGGTCCGTACTATACAGACATTTCACGGTATATCTAAATTATCGTTATACTAAAAAAATTTAGTAAGAAAATACATGCATAAAGAAACATTAATCAATAATAAGCATAAATGGTTAAAAAATACACTTTAATAATACACTTAATTTTAATTTTCTCAATAGTTCATCATAACTTTTAGTTTAAAGATTAAAGAAGAATATAAGATTATTATTTATTACATTAGATTTCACATTATTCAGTTTTTAGTTCGGAGTTTTGTATACAATATTTTTATAAATGTTTATGATGGACATATACTAAGTATTATAGCATTGTATACCATATCACATTTTATTTTAATTTGATTTCAAATTGATGAATTTGTAGTTATAATTTAAGTATTAAATTATATGAAATTTAATACTTTTCAAAACTTTCATAATAAACATACTAAGGCCTAAATATTATATTATTGAATAGTATATCTCATTTTCTTTAAAATGTTTAGACCATTCATCATAACTTTTAGTTTAAAGATTGAAAAATAATATAATTATTATTTATTACATGTTATTTCACATTGTTTGATTTTTAGTTAGAATTTATTTATTAAATTATATTAAATATTATATGTTTACGAACTTTTATGATGAACAAACTACGTATTATATTTTTATATAATGTATCTCATTTTCTTTTAATTGTTTCAATCATTTTTGTTAACTTTTAGTTTTAAAAAATGAAGAAGAATAAAATATTAATATGCATTATATAATTTAATTTAACTTTTATTCTATTGAAATAATTTTATATCTTATAATTTACGTATATATTATTATATTTTAATTTTTATTAATTATTCATTTTAACTTTTAATTTCATTGATCGAAAAAAATAGAAGTTTATTATTTATTACATTTAATTTCAAATAGTTCATTTTTAGTTCTAATTTAGGTATTACATTAAATATCAAAACATAACTTTTATGATAAACTTACTAAATATTGTATTATATATATATATATATATATATTCAATTCGAAGTACGGTATGTACCGATGTGCCGGTATGTATCTTCACTTCGGCATATACCATGGTACGGTAAGATCGATATAATAGTATATACCTTCACTTCGACATATATCGTGGTACGGTATGACGGTATATACCGATATATGACGGTATACCGAACTTTCGGTATATGCCGGTATACCTTAATTTTTGAAAATTCATACTGTTACCTTACCGTAAAATTCTGATAAGGTATCATACCTTATCAAAAAACCGGTATACCGTAAATATAGGTATCTTCGGTATTTTTTCGATACAGTATGAACTGTATTCTGGTATGACGGTATTTTTTGCCAGCCCTAATCTCATACCCTTTTCGAGAGTCAATAAATTTAACTTGATTTGTGGGATTTAGGATTTTATTTTATTTCTTTGACTTGGGAAGGGGAATCGAGGATTGACTATAGCGTCTCACTAGTCACTTGTACAGAATGGTGCTAATGTCACTAACCCATAAAATTTGTGGTTACGCTATTATTGAATCCATCAATTACTATTGATAGATAGATAGATAGATAATACTATCTTCATTTTATTGTTTTAGTTTTTTTTTTATCTAAAATTACAATTAATTTTATTTACTAATATACACATTCCTTGTATATGACATAAAATCTTATTTACTTATATTTTCCTAAAAAAAGACAACATTTTCTCTCTATATATATTTTTAGGGTTTGGAATACGGTTAAAATTGGGAGAGAGCATGTGAAATATATAAAATAATAAATATTTTGACACAAAATAAAAAAGTTAAAACAATAATAAAAAAATGAAATGGATGGAGTGTATAATAACGATTCCGCATTCGGAAATAGAAAAGAATGGTTTTCCCACCTAAATAACATTTCCGCTTATATAAATTATAAATACAGTATCCAAATAATGAGTTATATAATATGCAAATTATTTTTAATCCAAAATTTGATAAATATTGTAAGCAATTTCTTTTTTTAATTAACAACACTAATTGAGGGGTAGAGTTGTCAAATGGGCCGGGCTGATCTAACCCAGCTCGGTCCAAGCCCGCTATAGGCCGACCCAGCCCAACCCATGAAAATCATGGACTAAGTGGGCTGGATTTGCCTTGACGAAATGGGCTCACGTGGACCCCTTTTGAAACCAACCCAGCCTAGGCCCAGGCCCAGCCCAAGCCCGTCATAAGCCCACTTTAGACCCGTCTTAGTTTAATTTATTAATTTATTTGACCATACATAAAAAATGTTTCAATATACTACAACTTCAAAATATAATACCATAAAATCATATTATTAATTGTATCTTGTCATATAAATGATAAATAAATTCAGTAAGTATAATTATATTAATCAATGCCAACATTTAAAAATTCAAAACCCACCTTAGACTGGACCTAGCCCAGCCCAGGCCCACGTTAGGCCCGGTGTATGGGTTGGGCTGGGCTCATATATATTTAAGAAAACCCAGCCCAGCCCAGCCCGTTCCACTAGTGGGCCTGAGCTGGGTTGGGCCATTTTATCTCAATTGGATATATATTGATTGATTTGTTATACTGTGGCCATACTTCATTTTTTCAGTTTGAAATTAAGATATCCTTTTCACGTTTTTGTTTAGCATTTCATTTCATTTTATTATCTACAGTAACCTTCCTCGGCTATTGTTATAGTTTTACATATTCTTTTATATACGTATATTAAATAGTCTAAATACGAAAAATATATAATTACACAATTATCCTATATACTATAATAAGAGTAATTATGATGGTTATATATAACTATATAATTTGTAATAGCCTGGTGGTCCTGAGAATTAGGACATGGACATTATGTGGAAAAATAGAAGGGAATTAATTGGAAATCCAGGGGGTGTTTCTAGAATTGAACTAAGTTAGCGCTTCAAAATTTAGGCAGTATAACCTTATAATCGGAAGGAATTAACGTTTTCAACGTATCAAAGGAGTCAAATGATTTAATCAAGTCAAATGAATGCTTATTCATAGGTCAATCAAAACTTAAACAAAATCTAATAGTTAATAAATAGGATTTTGACTCTTCAAATAAATAAGACCTCTTAATAGGTCACAAAAACTAAGACTCATCAATAGATCAAAGGCAATTAAATTATATTGTGTCTCATTCATAGGACCAAAGCAAGAAAACAACTTAAGAATCGTTATAGGTCAACTGAAATTCAACGGAATCAACATGCATAACAAATAAAGCACCCTTTTAGGTGTAAGACGAATAAACAATTATGCATAGCAAAAGGTGGTGCTTCCTCCCCTTAGATTAATTATATAGTTAAGCATACGAGACATGCTAACTAGGAAGTTAACAAATGTTCATGATTAGAGTAGCGGAATCATAGGTAAAATCAAAGCAACAAAATACCATAAGTCGGCAGAGTAGTAATAAACATAGTGGGAATAATGGTAAAGTTTCAAAACATGATCTCAGCAACCAACCCACTTTCACAGCCACCATCCACCTCTCCATCTCAACTTGAAAAACATTTGAAAAAGAGGACGTGAATACAATTGCACTCAGTAGGGTTTTATAAGAAAGCTCTAAAAACTTTAGAAATGTCGAACATCAACTGGCAGCATATAAGAAGCTAAACGCAAAAGCCCTCCCCATATGCGCAAAATATTTTACTTCTTCTAGGCCCATCTTGGCTCAAACTTAATGTTTACTGCACCCAATAGAGGCATGCCTTAGGATAAAAGAGGGGTTACCACAAAGTATGCGAGGGGGGTTACCCAGCAGTGACTCCCTAGTGATCAAAAGACCACAACCTGGTAACCCGAAGGTTACAACTCATAGACATGATACATCTTTAGTGACTCGAAGGCCACAACATGATAATGTAATAACAATATTCCTTGAGCTCAATATCCCGCTTACCAATAATTGAATCTCAACATTCAATTTTCAACATTTAATCCTCAACAGTCAATCCTCAACATTAAATTCTCAACATTCAATCCTGCTAGCCTAGATCATAGCCTATAATGAATCATCTAGCTAGGTCTAATTTATCAATCAATACCATAACCTCAATGCCTATAAGAGATACCATAATCAACCTACAAAGCATCATTTATCTAAACAACACTTCCTCATCAACAATATCAATGCAAAAGTTAACTTATGATCATGATCATCTATATCTCATATCAATCAACTATATGATATATCATCAAGCTAACATTAATTATATAACATTCTCAAGAGCTCAAACAACAATTCACAATATCGATTCCCATATCATAATAATTTTCTTGTACAGAGACTGATTAAACAAAGCATAAAAATATTTAATTGGATATTTCATCTTACCCTAACATCCTTCTAGAGCTCACTAGCTCAAACCATAGATAGGTATAGTATTACCCACCTCGATCACAATCCTGGAGGTAGAGAGATGATCCAGAGTTCCTTCCTAGGTTCCTCTAGGGCTCATCTTATCATACAAAAGTCGATTAATGACTTAGTGTTCTATATCGAATATCCCAGAGCCAAAATAATTTAAACAGGATTCCTACCTTTCATTGACTACAACCTGATTTTAGAATGCATGACTTTAGATACCTCTACTTGACTCGAAGCATAAAGAGAATTTTGATAAATCATTAATTCAAGATTGACATAGTCGAGAGGTTGGTAAAAGACGATACTCCGTCATCTCCACATTTTTCTCAATATTTACCTAAAAATCCAACAAAGCTTAATACTTTTCCTAAAATTACAAAATAAATGGAGGATCCCCGAACATGAGAAAACCATACCACATTAATTTGAGATTTTTCTAAGATCAGAAACTTCCGATTAAAATTTAAATCGATGAAATAATCAATAATAAAAACCAACAAGGCTCTATACTTATCCAATAATTACAAAATAAATGAAAAGGAAATCCTTATCACACGAGAATTAAAGCGTATAAGTTTAGAAATTTGCTGACAGCTTATACTTTCAAAATAAAATTTAAACACTTTAATAGATTTAGATAAAAATCTAAATAACGGAATATTTAAAAATAAAATCTAACAACATGCTACTCCAACGTAAAATGATAGTTCGGACAACTTTTCAGAACATACCTTTTCGATTCGAGACCTCGAAAGGACCCGAATCTCAAAAAATTGAAACTGATCATAAACGACATCTACCACCGTTTTCTGATTGTTGGACCCATTTTCGATCCACAAACGATGGTGACCTCAAAAGATAAAATGAAATACATAACATATCAAAAATTAGGATTGAACGAACAAGAAATGGACAGAGACGAGTGCGTCGGAAGAAGGTGGCTAGCGGCAGCAACCAACGAGCTCACAGCAGTGGCAAAGTCGTGTTGCTACTGCCCAACAACGCCCTTATCCTCCGGCTATTTCCGGAGGCCGGTCCGGCCACTGGTCAATCAGCAACACCTTCCCCCGCCACCCCCATCGCCGTCGTCCTCCTCCACTTTTCCCCCTCACCTCTCAAAACTTTCTCAACTCTCTCTCTAGATTAAATTTTGGGGTGGGAAATAATGAAAGGGGGATGTGGTATTTACAGGGGAAATTTTGGATATCAGGTAGGAAATTTTGGGTATAAAATACTGATAAAGTGATTTTTGGACTAGATTAAAAGTTACTTTATTCAATGACGAGGTCCAAATGACCTCTAACACAAAATCTAAAAATACCGGCGGACTCGTTGGCTCAAGTACTATTGAACCAACCTGACTCAAGATTACGAGAAATCGTCTGAAGAAAAACGAAGAAAATTTCTCTTTTTAAAAATAGATTTACTATTCATTATGGATGTCAGATAACACTCCCGAGCATTCGATTGACCTCTGATTGGAAATTCGTGAATGTAAATGGATTCTTTGAGTCGATTATCATAAAATAGGCCTGCCGAGGCAAGTCTCAGATCAACAAGGAGAATTTCGTATAATATTTAAAATACGAAAATGCTCAAAATTTACTATTCATACCTTTATTTATACATTTTCAGCGAAGGATCTTAAATGAACTCGGATTCAAATTCCGAAAGCATTGACATATTTTTAGGGTAAATACCTTTCAAATAAGATCAATATTGACATCTTTCCAATAAAATTCAAAAAATCTCAAAAACACAATTTTCACAAAAATGACTCCTAAAGTTGTGACTTACATCTGAATCAACTTAATTATGCACAATTTTCACAAAAATGACTCCTAAAGTCGTGACTTACATCTAAATTAACTTAATTATGCTCAAATTTTCTCTTAACAATTCCTAATTAAGATTGAGAATTTCTTAATCATATTATGAAAATTCGGGTTGTTATACAATTACATAATTGTAATCTATCTATATAAATATAATAACACCGAATCTGCAACTAGAAATCTTGATTTTTCGAGTCCTTTTGCACCTTCCAAAAATGAAAATATTATGTCATATACTATTTAATTATTTATTTCTCATGCAAACCCATATATATATATATATCCATCAAATTAGTTTAAAAGATTGTTGCAACTAAATTAGTTTATAATTACCTTAATTAAGGGCACTAATATAGAATATAATATATTATATATATAGTAATAGAATATCTTAATTTGTACGCAAGTTTCTTAAGCAACCCACGCGAAAATCTATTCTCAATCATCAATCAATTATTAATTATAAAAGAATATAAAGTACATGATAAGTCCATTTATTTCGTATTTTTATGGGCATTTTGTTCATTATAAATGTCCTTTTTAGTGTGTTTTGAGTAAAAAAGAACCAGGATGAGCTCATAGGGCATTGCGGAGGTCAAGTCTGGCGAAAGGGGCATTTTATGCCCAATTATTCAAGCAAAATCCAAGCTAAATATTCAGTCAGAGGCACAGGAGACTTCTTTCAGTACTCATCCTACATTCGGGTGGCGGAATGGGCATATCAGAGATGGATGAGGCTGACTGTATGATGCCGTGCCCACTTTGCTCGTGCAGACTTGACAACAATGGGCTGGGCTAGGACGATTACGAGAAACCCAGATTTAGTTGGAGAAGAGAGACGAGAAAGATAACTACATTATTCAAAGAAGAGTTGGAGGTGGACTGGTCTCTTAGAGGCATTGCAAAGAAGAGATAAGCCCAATTCCTAAAAATAGGGATTTGGTCAACTTATGCTTATCCAGTCAGATCAGAGAGGGCACGCCAGTTTTGGAAATCTAGTGAAGACCCCAGCTTGTTGGGGGATCTCTAATTCGGAAATGTAACTATTTAAGCTATTTTAATTTCTGGAAACAGGGAGAAGTTTGGATAGTAAGAAAACAATTGCTACATTTTCTAATTTCTGCATTTTACTTTCCCACACGCTGCATAGCAGCAAAAACAATTCCAATAGGCCTTAAGCCTTTGGACTTAGGATTATGTTCATAAACTCAACGCTTATGTTGAGTTATTTTGCTTATTAAATTCCGTAAGTTCTCTTTATAATTATGTCTTTTATTTCTGTTATTTTAATTATGTCTAGCATGCTTGGCTAGACATTTTATTCTGGTGTTTGAACAACGAAAATGGTTTGAATATAAATCTGGACTCGTGAGGCCAAAATGAGCATAGTAATGCATGATAGGTTTCTGTTGATTCTTGTGCCTTGTTCCATGTGAGTGTGTGTCTGAAATGCCCAATGTGGCTGATCACTCGTTAGGTAAAGAGGGCACACCACTATTAATTAAATTGGCGAATCGTGACTGTGTGTTGGTTCATATAGTAATAAGGAAATCAATGGGTTGTTGTGGGCACACAAGGAATCGGTAAACACAACAGATCTGGGTTTGTCTAGGGCACACTGCTGTCTGTTTGCTTACATCTCTTTGGGGAACCGGGGGGTGGGTGACTGATTAGGGATTTAAATTGATGAGGAATCGCTTTTAAGTCTATAATGAAAGGATAAATGAGGAGACACAGAGAGGAATCCGGTCTCCATAACTAGGTGATTTATCATGTATGAAAATCGTTGTGCCCATGAGTGAGTTGATATATATTTAAACCAAATTCAAGTTAAAATGCCAGAACTTTTGTTATTTGATATCCTCTTTACTTTCTTTTGCAGATTTAATTTACAGTAGTGACAACAAAACCAAACCCCTTTTTATGATTGGATACCTAAAGGTGGAATCACAACAGCTCTCTGTGGAATCGACTCGTACTCATTAGCTAGCTCACTCGCTGTGGACACAGGAGTTATAAATTATTTTTGAGCGCGAAACGACCGCGCGTCAGTACGTAATTGCTCTTAACCTCGACATAATTGATATATTTTTCTACAGTAATGTTATAAATATTAGAGCTACTCATGATTCTTTTCGATCTGTTTCTTTTTAGTTTGTTTTACATTTGATTTTTTTATTAATTTATTATGCATTCTAAGTATTGTACTTCATGTTGTAGCTAGTCTTATGTAATTGTTGTTTTGCAGATTCTATGAGTATAGAATAAAATGACATGTCGATGTTTTGAAGGTTTTTGATTGTATTGAATGAGTTCTTGAAATTAGCTCACGGATAAGTTCAATAATTAGGTAAACTTCGTTTAAATTTCTGTACACAAAGTATAGGAATGTTTTTTTTATAGAGTATAGAAACATATAGTAAATTGTGTATTATGTTTTTCAAAGGCGTGAAACATCCTGATTTTTATTGTAAAGCATCACATTTAATATTTTGAAATGTCAACCATCAATCAAGACAAACTTTACAAGTTTATCTTTATTTATATTGGTACTATACTTTTTTTTATTATTACTTTATTGATATTTAAAATTGATAAAAACAATTATTTGTTTATTTCTAAATCAATTTTTACAAATATTTTAATATTTTATTTTATTTTATCAAAAGTGGTACGGTCGAAAAAGTTGACAATGTTTTAGCAAAATATACGGAATAAAATTAAATAATTAGTAGTAAAAATCTCATTTTGAATACTAATAAATTAAAAAAATATCATTTTGTAGACATTTTACAATTTTTGTATATTAAAAAGGCATGTAGGTGTGAATTGATATGTGGATTGTGGTGATCATGAGAATTATGAGAAAAGCAAATTAAAAAAAAAGAGGCGAAGAACATAATTCATGAAAATCTTTTGTTGGATTTATTTTTCAGGATTATTGATGAGACTGCAACTGCTTATGAATTGCGTCAGAATTATAATTGTTGAAATAAGAGACAGGTTTATTATATTAGTAACTTTTGGGAAAATTATTTTAATTGTGTTATACATGGGCTCAAAATATTAAATGCAAATTTTCGACAGTAAAATAAAATATATATTTTTTTTGTAATAATGATAATAGTAGGGAGATAGCCGGGTATTATTTTTGGATGTCAAGGGTAATCCGTAGCCGTTACCGTGGTGCGCACTGGGTAAATCCCGTCCCTGTGTAATAGTCTTCAAACCTACACAGGGGAGGTAAACCACACTTGGCAAGTCAGGTGTGACAGACTCACACCTAGTGGTGTTGGTGGTGGGTCGAACTTGAGACCTTTGGCCTCAAGAAACACCTCTCCATCACTAGGCCATCGAAAGGGACGGTCGGGTATTATTTTTAGGAAGAATAGTAGAGAGGGGTAACTTGATCCTAAAAAATACAACATTATTGGTTATTGGTATCTAAAAATACAGGTTTAGGGTGTATATATATATATAACATTATTGGTTATTGGTTATTGGTTATTGGTATCTAATAATCATAGTTTGTGTAATGACATAACATTAGTTATTACGAGGCTTGATAGAAATGTTTTGAAACAAAAGTTCTCACTGAACATAATGCAAGACATAGAGTTTTGATATTAAGGATGTCATTGACGTCAGCCAACGACGACAATTTCCTCTAATTGCCTCTTATGATGCAATTACTATAAACATATGTACGTGTTAATTTATTTCTCATTTTGGTGTGTTTTTTAAAAATGATTTTATTCATGGTGAACTTCATGTTGCTATTTCAAAAGTTAGAAGTCAAGCTAGATTAATTAAAAGTGTTAATTTATAAGGATGATGTTGTGTCGATGACAAATTTTGTATATAATGTATTCTAAGATTATAATGAAATTAAATTGTAACATCCCGGTCCCGAGATAGGGATTAACGAATGGGGATGGGGTGTTATTAAGGGATTAATAAATAAGGATGGGAGATTAACGAAGAAGTTTAGGAATAAAGATACGCTCTGAAGATAGATAATGATACTTGGGTTTACTTGATTAAGAAGGAAGCATGCTTTAACAAAATAAAACGGCTAACTAATCAGATACCATTAAACATAAGCCCTTTTTAGGCGAAAGGAAAACATATTCGAAAAGCGGAGTAAACTTAATATGCGTCTTATATATATATGATCATGTCTGAGAATATTCTTAGAGTTTGACAATCATAATAGTACTTAAACGGAATTAGAAAGAGTGTATCAGAGTAGCAGAAACATCATGGGATTTCAAAAGAGATTCAGATAATAGCAAAACA
Source organism: Perilla frutescens (assembly GCA_026008535.1). Classification (NCBI taxonomy): domain Eukaryota; kingdom Viridiplantae; phylum Streptophyta; class Magnoliopsida; order Lamiales; family Lamiaceae; genus Perilla; species Perilla frutescens. Next base: position 40,974,602 of record BRKX01000010.1, on the reverse strand, counting down.
ATCTTGACAGCTATCCCACATCCACAGCCACCAACATCCTCAGCATCTCAATCTGAAAACATTTGAAAAAGAGGGACGTGAGCACTTATGTACTCAGTGGGTTTTAGCAAAAATACTTTAATAACTACAAGATATCCAATAATTAACTGACGGTATATGGATAGCAAAACGCAAAATTCCTCTCCATATCCGTAAAACCTTTTTCTTTTCTTTTGGGCCCAATCTGGCTCAAACCTGATGTCAACTGCACCCTTAGGCATGCCATAGGATAGAAGAGGGGTTACCTCGAATATCCAAAAAAGTTTGCGAGGGAAAACACCCAGCAGTGACTCCCTTAAAAGTTCTGAGCTTAAATCCTGCTTAACTGAAATGCTAAGTTTCTTCCTTCCTTAACCTTACTGTCAAAACCAATCCTAGAGCACGTCTAGGTACTAATCCTTTGATATAACATGATCTCGGCCTATAAGGGATTTTATGCTACCTTAACAGGGCAGTCCTTAATCCTTAACTATACGAGCTTTAACAAAGCATAAACGTTCGAATACGAGAGATGAACGTAAATAAATACGAATTGTAACTAAAGACAATTCTAAATATCTCATGCTAAGTATAAACAATACTTTAACATTTCTAGCATTTCTAAACATTCTAAATATGATTGAGAACTTAATTATAACATAATATCTTCCTTTTCTTCCTTCATTGTACAGAGATCAATCAGGCAGAGCAAAAATCTTTATTGGATATCTCATTTGCCCTATATGCTTCTAGAGCTTATTAGCTCAAACTTTAGATGAGTATAGATTTACCCACCTCGATCACGGAGCAGAAGATGAGGCAATGAGTTGATGATCCCTTCTCGAATTCTCACGAGGCTCACTTCCTCCTACAAAAGTCGAATTATCGACTTAGCGGCCTACTTCGAAGTTTTCTAATTAATAACATGAAACTAAACAATACCCATCTTAAATATCCCTAATTAGGACTTGAAAATGGATAGCATGACTTTATGACTTTCTGAGGATCCGAGAAGGATTTATTTTATTTGAGGAAATTCTCGTCTTGGTTTCTAAATTTTTAGACGGAAAATAACTTGAATAGCTTAATCGAAATAAATTGGAAATAACTTGAATACTTCTCTAAAAGTTATACTTGAAAATAGCTTGGAAATAACACAATTTGAAAAGCTCAGGAAGAGGGTACGAAAAATAACCGGAAGAAAAAAAGGCGGAAAATAACACGAAGAAGGGGGACGCCGCAGCACACATGGGCGCCGGCGGGCAGCCCCCCGCCGCAGCGCAGGGGTGCACCGGCGGGCACCCCTAGCGCCGGCGGGCTGTAAGGGCCGAGGGGGGTGTGGCGCGGCGGCGCACCCCTCCCCCTCATGGGGCTCTCTCCCTTTCTCTCGTTTCCGCCCAGTTCTGGGTGATCTTCAACTGGGTTCTTCGTGTTCGTTGATTCTTTCGACGAACACGAAGAACACTTTACCAAAATTTCTTAAAAACAACATGCTTAAAATTAACATGCAACAGCATGCTTTAATTTTAAAAAGAATTTTGGCATTATAACAGCATAATCACGATAATCCTCCTTAATAATTAGAATAACGACGAAATCTCTTAAATATAGCTTAAACGGAATTTAACGGAATGAACGAGGCTAATCTCAAGAATAATAATGACAGGAATAAAATGAGAAATATAACGTAAACGTTATTAACTTGGAACTTTAATAAGAATCGAAATACAACTTATGCAGAAGGTAAACGAGCAATAATGAAGAACGCGAAGATCGTAAAGAACGGAAAGTAAATGCGGAATTTAAAAGACGGAAAAGAAATGGAGCCGAGATCGACGAACAAGAATGGACGGGGTTAGGTGCGTTTAAGGAAAGTGGCTAGCTCGGCGTCTCGTCCAGTCACAACGGCGGCAGAGCCACCTGCTACGACCCAACGGCGCCCCTAGCACATTCCCTCACCGCATCCCTTCCACGTCAGTTCGCTCGTCGTCTTGTAGAACACTCACGAAGAATGCTTTTTTATTTTGACAGAACTTTCTCGGCTTTCAAAGCTTCTCACTCTCTCGATTTAGAAGTGCAATGGATGGTAAATGAGTAAAGGAATGCAAAAGGGTGATCCCTTATTTATAGGATGAGCAAAGGAGTGCAGGAATACTGCGAAAATTACCCCGGGTTCGGTTAAAAGCTGCTTTATTCGATGTCGAGGTCCAAATGAGTTCAAACATGAAATCTAAAAATACCAGAAGACTCGTTGGCTCGAATAATAGTGAACCAACTTGATTTGTGAAGAAGACGGGGTCGTCAAAAGAGAGACGAGCAAAGATTCCCTTTTTGGAATTACTTTTCACTATTCATTCAGACTGATAGATTTTGCTCCTGAGCGTTCGATTGACCTCTGAATGGAAATCCGTGAACAACAATAGAATCTTTGAGTCATTTCCCATAAGAGGGGCCTGACAGAACTAGACTCGAATCAACGAGGAAGATTTCGTAAATTTCTCAAAACACGAACGCACGCAAAAGTTACTATTCATTCGCCTTATAAATACGTTTTTCATCACCGGGAACTCAAATGACTTCAGATTTAAAATCCGAAAACACTTGCATAATCCTTGAGTTAAAACCTTTCTAACGAGACCACAAATAGCCATAAAAGAATTAAGATCATATTTTCTGAAAAGATGATTTTCAAGAAAACTGACTCTTAAAGTCGTGACTGACATCCAATCCTTAATTAACTTATTTAAATTTCTTCCTTAACTGATTAATTAACATTACCAATTCTCTTAAACCTTATCCAAAAATCTGGGATGTTACATCCTACCTTCCTTAAAGAAAATTTCATCCCGAAATTTACTAACCATGATAAACGATATCAGGGTACTTCTTGAGCAGCTCGGATTCAAGCTCCCAGGTTGCCTCCTCTGAACCATGATGGTTCCAGATTACTTTCACAAGATCGATCTCCTTGTTTCTCAGCTTCTGGATCTTTCAATCCACAATGGCCTGGGGCTTTTCTTCATAGGCTAAGTCCTCATTCATAACTATTTCTTCTTTGCTAATCACGTGCTTTGGATCGAACACGTACTTCCTCAACATTGAGACATGAAAGACGTCATGAACGTTACTCAGGTTGGGTGGTAAGGCCAACCTGTAGGCTACTTCATTCACCTTCTCTAATATCTCAAAAGGTCCAATAAATCTGGGCCTTAACTTGCTTCGTTCCTCTTGAGGGAGACACCTTCAATAACACTTTATCTCCAATGTTGAAACTGAGCTCCGTCTTTCTCTCATCCTCATAAGCCTTCTGTCTATCCTGAGCCTCTTTCATTCATTAACGAATAAGCTCGATCTTCTGGACAGCTTCCTAGACCATTTCGAGTCCAAGTATCCTTCTCTCCCCAACTTCGTCCCAATACAAGAGCGATCTACACTTTCTTCCATACAAGGCTTCGTAAGGGGCCATGCCAATCGATGACTGGTAGCTGTTGTTATACGCAAACTCTACCAAAGGCAGTAATTCTTCCCAACCGCTTCCTTGATCGATGACTACTCCTCTAAGCATGTCTTCTAGAATCTGGATAGTCCTTTCGGACTGGCCATCCATTTGAGGATGGAATGCCGTGCTGAAGTTGAGCTTTGATCCCATTGCATCATGTAGGCTCCTCCAGAATCTTGATGTAAATCTTGTATCACGATCCGATGTAATCGAGACCGGCACTCCGTGCAAACGCACAACTTCCTTAACATACAGCTGGGCTAGTTGATCTAGCCCATCCGTCATCTTAACAGTAACAAAATATGCTGATTTAGATAATCGATCAACGATTACCCAAATAGCGGTATTCCCCCGCTTAGAATTTGGCAAACCTACGAAAAAGTCCATGTTGATGTGATCCCACTTCCATTCAGGAATTTCTAAGGGTTGAAGCAAACCAGAAGGTTTTTGATGCAAAGCTTTCACTTGTTGACAGTTTAAACACCTTTCCACGAAGGTGGCTATCTCTCTTTTCATGTTATTTCACCAGAAGTTCCTTTTGAGGTCTTGGTACATCTTGGTGCTTCCGGGATGTGCTGTATATGGTGTGTCATGTGCTTCGCACATGATTTCCTTCTTTAGTTCTTCCTTGCTTGGCATGCAAAGCCTTCCTTTGAATAAGAGCGCGTTATCGGCGAATTCCGCGAAATCTTGCGAGCTATCAGATCGTGCTTCTAGCCTTTTCTTTTCGAGAAACTCATCTCCTCTCTAGGCTTCAATTATCCTTTACCTTAGGTCAGGCTGAGCAACTATCATAGCGACTTGAGCTTGAATGGTCTCGGGTGGTGTTAGCACCTCGATCCTTAACTTCTCGAACTCCTTGCGAAGATCCTCATGGACTAGAATACGTTCTAACTCTGCCTTCTCTTTCCTACTTAGGGCATCTGCTACCATATTCACCTTGCCTGGGTGGTAGTGAACTGTGCAGTCGTAATCCTTTACAAGTTCTAGCCATCTTCTCTGCCTCATGTTAAGATCATTTTGCTCGAAGAAATACTTCAAGCTCTTATGATCTGAGAAGATCTCACACTTAGCTCCGTAGAGATAGTGCCTCCAGATCTTCAGCGCATGAACGACTGCTGCTAGCTCTAAGTCATGCGTAGGGTAGTTCTGCTCGTGATTCTTAAGCTGCCTTGAAGCATAAACAATCACCTTTCCCCCCTGCATTAGTACGCATCCTAATCCTTTCTTCGATGCATCTGCGTAAACCACGAAATCTTCATTCCCTTCCGAAATGGCCAACACTGGGGCTGTAGTTAGCATCTTCTTCAAAGTTTGGAAACTTTCCTCGCACTCAGACGTCTACTTGAACTTGGAGTCCTTCTTTAGCAATCGCGTCATGGGCTTGGATATAGTCGAAAATCCTTCGATGAATCTACGATAATATCCAGCGAGTCCTAGAAAACTTCTTATCTCATTTATGTTTCTTGGAGACTTCCAGTTGCTTACAGCTTCAATCTTGGCTGGATCTACCTTGATTCCTTCCACCAAAACTATATGACCTAAAAACATAACTTCCTTAAGCCAAAACTCACACTTACTGAATTTAGCATACAATCTTTCTCTTCTTAACGTCTCCATTACTACTCTTAGGTGCTCTTGATACTCCTTTTCGTCCTTGGAATAGATGAGGATATCATCTATAAAAACTAGAACAAACTTATCTAGATACAGGTGAAAAACCTGGTTCATTAAATCCATGAACACCGTTGGGGCGTTGGTCAATCTGAATGGCATTACCACAAACTCATAATGCCCATAGCGAGTCCTAAAAGTAGTCTTAGAAATGTCCTCCTTTCGGATCTTCAACTGATGATACCCAGATCTTAAGTCTATCTTGGAGAAGACGCTTACTCCCTTGAGCTAATCAAAGAGATCGTCTATTCTTGGGAGAGGGTATCGATTCTTCATGGTCAACTTATTAAGCTCTCTATAATCGATGCACATTCTCAATGTACCATCCTTCTTCTTTACGAACAAGATTGGAGCTCCCCAAGGTGACACACTAGGTTGGATAAAACCTAGGTCTAATAACTCTTGCAATTGAACCTTGAGTTCTTGCAACTCCTTAGGTGCCATTCTGTAAGGGGCTTTTGAAACTGAGACGGCTCCTGGTTCCAACTTGATGACGAACTCTACCTGCCTGTCCGAAGGCAGTCCTGGTAGCTCCTTTGGGAATATGTCGGGGTATTCTCTTACGATTGAAATGTCTTCGATTGAAAGCTCTCCTCCCTCTCTTCTATTTAGATTAACTATAAAGGCTTGACAACTATTCTTCCTTATCATCTTAGTGGCCTTCAGGATGGATATCACCGGGGCTCTAGTTCCCAGCCTTGATCCGTAGATCTTCACTTCGGGTTTTCCGGGTGGTCGAAACACTACTTCCCTCTCGGGGCAACTTATGGAGGCATAAGTTGAGGCTAACCAATCCATTCCGAGGATTATATTGAAGTCCTGAATCTTTATCACATAAAGATATGACTTAAAGATTTTCCCTTCTATGTTCAATTCTAGGTTAGAGCAGACCTTCCTAGACATCATTCTCTTTCCAGAGGGGATACTTATCTCAAGAGCATTCTTAGCATTTTCAGGTTTTATCTTCAGTTTCTTACAAACCGACTCAGCTATAAATGAATGCGATGCTCCAGTATCGAAGAGAGCTAAAACTGGCATCTCGAGGAGGGTAATCATACCTGCCAGATTACCTGGGGCTTTAGTAGCTTGCTGCTGATTGAGAGCATAAGTACGAGCTGGCTGAGGCGGCCTTTGTCCTTGATTCGACCTTTGATCTCGTCCTTGGTTCGGCCTTGGATTCATCCCCGACCTTTGACCCTGAGGTCCTCCTTGCTGCAGCCTTGGCTGATTTCCAGGAAGTTGCTGAAGCGGTTGCGGGTACATGGGTTGTTGTGGTGTTTAAGATCGTCTATTGATTCCTTTCGGACACTCCCTCTTGAAGTGCCCCTCTTCACCACAGTTGTAGCATCCAGTTTGATTTGCTCGGTAGACTCCAGGATGCATCCTTCCGCACCTTTGACACAGCTTAAAGCTAGGGGTGTTGCCAGGCTGACTGCGAGGCACTCCTGATTCTCGGCTTTGCCAGTGGGGTTTATTTCCTCTGTCATCTCTTCTTCCTCCTTCCCACTTTCTTTTTTCCTTTGGATCATTAGTTGACTAAGGGGGTTGAACTTTCTCTTGAGGAAGAATGGCTTCTATTCTTAGGCTTTGGCTAAGGTTCGAGCATAAGACATGTCTTCTTACCCAGCGAGGGCTATGCCAATCTCGGATCTAAGTCCTTTCTTGAACTTGCGTGCTTTCTTCCCGTCTGTGTCTACTAGGTGTGGAGCATGCCTTGACAACTGATTGAATTCTCTGTTGTATTCTAACACTATCTTATTTCCTCGCTTTAGGTTCCAGAATTCCATCTCCTTTGCCTCTCGATAATAGTCCAAGATGTACTTCTGATATAAGTCGTGCTTAAAGTCTTCCCAACTATAGTCCTCCCATTGCTCTGGGGTTATGGTCCTTCGAACGGACTCCCACCAGTAGTCCGCATCGTCCGTCAACATAAAAAGAGCGCAACTTAACTTCTCTTCTTCCGAACAAGCTATGAAATCAAAAATTCGCTCTAAGGAGCGAACCCATTTCTCGGCATCCATTGGATCTCCTAAACCATTAAACGATGGAGGGTTATGCTTGAGAAATACACTTTCGGCTCTTAGACCGGGGTTTCGGACTTGCTCAGGTTCATTCTCATCTTTGTTCTCAGTTTGACGTCTTCGGGGCAGTATCATAAAGAACTAGATATTAGCGACGTTGATTGAATTCTCACAATTGCAAGGATGCCTTTCGATAAGGTCTTTAATTTACGCAAGATAGATCAAGCAAAATGGAATTTTAAACGATATTCAAGCATAATGGGGAAAATTGCCTCATTATGAGGACTTTGGCATCGATATCATATCAGAAGTTATGGGTTACAAAAGGAGTAGGGCAGTCTCTTAGATAATTCACTGCCACTATTAGAGTCTAGAGAGGTTCAAGCATATATTACATATTAGAGTTTTGGTTAAAGCAGATTAAACGGACATCAGAAAATCAGACACACAACAGATAGATCAGACAACTAGGTATTTTAACAGCAACACCTCCTACACTTCCTACTAACGCTCAATCATAAGCCGGGTCCTTCCCTTTCTCCTTGCATAGCGATCCTACTTCCTCTTCGCCCTCCTCCAGGTCCTCATCTTCTTCTTCCTCATCTCCAACTTCAACTGTCTCTGGGACGCTGAACTTGAACGTTCTCATACGGACGCTCCTTTCGGGATACTGATGGGGCATACACTGTCCCAGACCCTGAGAAGCGGACACAGGAGTCCACTAGTTCATTTGAGGAGTGCAGAAAAATAGGGACTCGGTGTGGTTCACAATCCGGACATTTGAGGGTCCTAATCCTGAGACTCCTTCATCGTGAGGGCGTGGCGCCTGAAATCCAGGGGGACTGTTGAGAGTCACCCTTTGCAGTTCTAACTCTATCACGAGAGAGGGGTTTTGCTCATCTGCTTGCTGCTCGGTTAAGGCGTGCATGTGGCCATACTCTGATACCCAACGAGCCATCAAGGCTGATGAAAACTCTATCAGATTTTCGATCTCGGCGTATGTCTCGAGATCATGGGTGATCGTGCTTTGCAGGATACGGTACATCGTAGGCCTCCAAGCAGGTAGTGCGTGCTCACACATGCGGATGCATGTTTCCAAATCGAATACGCTTTCGGGCTCCCCTCCGTAGCTATTTGTCCAAGCCCATCTTTCAAGGTACCTTGCCATATAAGACAGCAACTGCTCGTTGCCATTCCCTGTCTCCCTTCTAAACCTTTCGACCCTCTCTTGCACAGGGTGATAAAGAGGCACACTTTTCCTAGCTTTCGAGCGACACTTAACCATCTAGAAGAGAATAACTTAATCAGTCTAGATTATAAAAGGGAGACCAAAGGTCCTCCTGAGATCATACTAACGTCTAGATTAATCTTGCATGCATAGCTCCTTTTTAATAAGCAGTTGACAATTTTATAAATATTTTGGTGCCCAAAGTCTTTAAACATACATGTTTACCTTTTCTTTAAGTCAAAATTTTCGAGAAATGAATTTAAGCCTTTCTGGGATCGAAAAATCTTTTCACAAACTTTCCATCTTGGAAATCATCTTACCCGAACACCTTTTACTTGGAATTTCATTCTCACGGTTTTTCTCTTATCCATAAAACAGGTATGCTTGCTCAAATCTTTTCCATTCCTGTATTTCAAATATCATGAATCCAACATCCAAAATTTCTATACTATCATACCTTGATTTTTGGTTGAGGATACGAGGGTGATGGCGAGCTGTGAGTTGCTGCTTTAACTCATCAAAGAACAACTTATATTTACATAAATACTTAGCTTAATTTAAACAAAGAGACAGGTCTGCAGAGTTGCAAGCCTGCTCTGATACCATCTGTAACAGCCCGATCCCGAGATAGGGATTAACGAATGGGGACGGGGTGTTATTAAGGAATTAATAAATAAGGATGGGAGATTAATGAAGAAGTTTAGGAATAAAGGTACGCTCTGAAGATAGATAATAATACTTGGGTTTACTTAATTAAGAAGGAAGCATGCTTTAACGAAATAAAACGGCTAACTAATCAGATACCATTAAATATAAGCCCTTTTTAGGCGAAAGGAAAACATATTCAGAAAGTGAAGTAAACTTAATATGCGTCTTATATATATGATCATGTCCGGGAATATTCTTAGAGTTTGACAATCATAATAGTACTTAAACGGAATTAGAAAGAGTGTATCAGAGTAGCAGAAACATCATAGGATTTCAAAAGAGATTCAGATAATAGCAAAACAATCTTGGCAGCCAACCCACATCCACAACCATCAACATCCTCAGCATCTCAACCTGAAAACATTTGAAAAAGAGGGGCGTGAGCACTAATGTATTCAGTGGGTTTTAGCAAAAACACTTTAATAACTTCAAGATATTCAATAATTAACTGACGGTATATGGAGAGCAAAACGCAAAAGCCCTCTCCATATCCGTAAAACATTTTTCTTTTCTTTTGGGCCCAATCTGGCTCAAACCTGATGTCAATTGCACCCTTAGGCATGCCATAGGATAGAAGAGGGGTTACCTTGAATATCCAAATGAGTTTGCGAGGGAAAACACCCAGCAGTGACTCCCTTAAAAGTTCTGAGCTTAAATCCTGCTTAAGTGAAATGCTAAGTTTCCTCCTTCCTTAACCTTGCTATCAAAACTAATCCTAGAGCACGTCTAGGTACTAATCCTTTGATATAACATGATCTCGGCCTATAAGAGATTTTATGCTACCTTAACAAGGCAGTCCTTAATCCTTAACTATACAAGCTTTAACAAAGCATAAACGTTCGAATACGAGAGATGAACGTAAATAAATACGAATTGTAACTAAAGACAATTCTAAATATCTCATGCTAAGTATAAACAATACTTTAACATTTCTAGCATTTCTAAACATTCTAAACATGCTTGAGAACTTAATTATAACATAATATCTTCCTTTCCTTCCTTCATTGTACAGAGATCAATCAGGCAGAGCAAAAATGTTTTATTGGATATCTCATTTGCCCTATATACTTCTAGAGCTTATTAGCTCAAACTTTAGATGAGTATAGATTTACCCACCTCGATCACAGAGCAAAAGATGAGGCAATGAGTTGATGATCACTCCTCGAATTCCCACGAGGCTCACTTCCTCCTACAAAAGTCGAATTATCGACTTAGCGGCCTACTTCGAAGTTTTCTAATTAATAACATGAAACTAAACAATACCCATCTTAAATATCCCTAATTAGGACTTGAACATGGATAACATGACTTTATGACTTTATGAGCATCCGAGAAGGATTTATTTTAATTAAGGAAATTCTCATCTTGGTTTCTAAATTTTTAGACGGAAAATAACTTGAATAACTTAATCGAAATAAATTGGAAATAACTTGAATACTTCTCTAAAAGTTATACTTGAAAATAGCTTGGAAATAACACAATTTGAAAAGCTCGGGAAGAGGGTACGAAAAATAGCCGGAAGAAAAAACAGCGGAAAACAACACGGACAAGGGGGGCGCCGCGGCACACATGGGCGCCGGCGGGCAGCCCCCCGCCGCGGCGCAGGGGTGCACCGGCGGGCACCCCTAGTACCGGCGGGCTGTGAGGGCTGAGGGGGGTGTGGCGCGGCGGCGCACCCCTCCCCCTCGTGGGGCTCTCTCCATTTCTCTCTCTTCCACCCAGTTCTGGGTGATCTTCAACTGGGTTCTTCATGTTCGTTGATTCTTTCGACGAACACGAAGAACACTTTACCAAAATTTCTTAAAAACAACATGCTTAAAATTAACATGCAACAACATGCTTTAATTTCAAAAAGAATTTTGACATTATAACGGCATAATCATGATAATCCTCCTTAATAATTAGAATAACGATGAAATCTCTTAAATATAGCTTAAACAGAATTTAATGGAATGAACGAGGCTAATCTCATGAATAATAATGACAGGAATAAAGTGAGAAATATAACAAAAATATTATTAACTTGGAACTTTAATAAGAATCGAAATACAACTTATGCGGAAGGTAAACGAGCAATAATGAAGAACGCGAAGATCGTAAAGAACGGAAAGTAAATGTGGAATGGACGGGGTTAGGTGCGTCGAAGGAAGGTGTCTAGCTCGGCGTCTCGTCGAGTCACAATGGCGGCAGAGCCGCCTACTACGACCCAACGGTGCCCCTAGCACATTTCCTCACCGCATCCCTTTCACGCCTCAAAAGAGAGACGAGAAAAGATTCCCTTTTTGGAATTACTTTTCACTATTCACTCAGACTGACAGATTTTGCTCCCGAGCGTTCGATTGACCTTTGAATGGAAATCCGTGAACGCCAACGGAATCCTTGAGTCATTTTCCATAAGACGGGCATGACAAAACTAGACTCGAATTAACGAGATGAATTTCGTAAATTTCTCAAAACACGAACGCACGCAAAATTTACTATTCATTCGCCTTTTAAATATGTTTTTCATCACTGGGAACTCAAATGACTTCAGATTTAAAATCCGAAAATACCGGCATACTCATTGAGTTAAAATCTTTCTAATGAGACCACGAATGGCCATAAAATAATTAAGATCATATTTTCCGAAAAGACGATTTTCAAGAAAACTGACTCTTAAAGTCGTGACTTACATCCAATCCTTAATTAACTTATTTAAATTTCTTCTTTAACTGATTAATTAACATTAACAATTCTCTTAAACCTTATCCAAAAATTTGGGGTGTTACATAAATATATTTACTTTCTTTAGGTATATAATTTTGTAATGAATTTAGTTAGAGGTTGCAATTTCGGTCCAGTCTAACCCGATTTAGGCTGGTTGGATCAAGAAATTTTAGGCACGAAATAAATTAGACCTGGCCCGAATGGGCCAGGCCACCTAGTCAAAAAACTTAAAAAAAATGCACTAAGGTCCACATGAGGCCTAACCCGCTTTTTCATTGTTAGCCTAGTGGATTGGGTCTCCCTTTTTTCCATTTGTAAATTTAATAATTAATAATATATATTATCTCATTGCACAAACACAAAACTCATATTAAATTACTCAATATTAAAAAAATAAAAAATATGATACTCTGTACATCGCATGTGTGGAATGCTAGTATATATATACATAATAACTGTTCAACACAATTACAGTGCTTCTAGAATTTTTACAATCTAAAATACAAGAAATGAGAAGAAGAGAGTAGACACGATACCATAAATTGTATCGAATTAAACTAAACAAACTAGAACGCAGATTCCGACAAGCCAAGTCGAGGGGACCTCTCTCCGCAAGACAAATATACCCCTGCTAGTGATCACGGTTAGACTTGTTGTCTCTCAAAGATGAAATGGCTTCGTTCTTCCGGCAGTAGCACCACAATTCTGATAAGGCTCCGGCGAACTATCTAATGTGAGGACTAGGAACAAAGACACGAATAAAAATTATGCAATGCAATATGAAGTGCAGAATCTACCAACCTTAGCATGTTGAAATGTCTTATTTATAGGCACCATTCCACTTAGGGGACAACTAGGATTTGGGGCATTAAAACCTAGGTGGTGTAACCTCTAAGGGTTACAGCTTTGCCATCAATCCCCTTCAAGAGTTACAACCTCTAGCTTCTGCAGATCCCGACAGATGTTCTATGTCCCAGTGAATTATGAAAGGTGTCCAGGGTCGCTACAGATACTTGAATCCCTCAGGAGTTATATTTAGTTACACTCCAATCGACTAATTCCACCAGCTTCAGGTGGGAGTTACATACTTCAAGCCTCTTAACTCCACCAGCTCCAGGTGGGAGTTACATAATTCAAAGCTGGACGTGAACCATCAAGTGCACCAACTAACTAACTCCACCAGCTCCCGGAGGGAGTAACACACTTCAAGCCTCTTAACTCCACCAGCTCCAGGTGGGAGTTACACAATTAAAAGTTGGACGTGAACCATCAAGTACACCCGTGACCCGCGGACCAAGCATCTGACCTGATGTATCAATGCTGACCCACTCCACAACCCGTCTATTTTTTTGAACCGTAAAATTGTAACAGGTAGGTCCCGAAAGCCCATGCACGCCTAAAGTCCACCCAAAGTCCAATTTCAAAGATTCGAGGACAAGGACAAGGACGAGACAAAATGAGCCGAGCATAAGTACTCAGGCACGGGTGGGCACGCACATGTATGCATGTGTGGTGTTGGTCCCGGTGCGAGTCTATGTCAGTTTAGAGGGGGGTGAATAAACTAACTTCAAAAACTTAAAAAGTTGCGGAATGTTTAGGCCCCTAACTCGCTTAGACTTATTTTATCTGCACTTGTTCAGTTGAGAGAGTGAGCTTGATCTAGAGCTGAGTTGATGAGCTGATCAGTTATGAATGATAGCTTGAGAGTTCAGCTTTAGCTTATCAGTGCAGCTTGTGTGCTAAAGTGTGCAGTTTAAGAACATGCAAAGCTTAAAGAGATAAATACAGCACACACAAGACTTATAGAGGTTCGAAGCTTTCTGCTTCTACGTCCTCTCTTCCTTCAGCAAAAGGGCAATCCACTATGCAAGAGTAAAGTTTCTTTATTATAATTACACAGTGAAGAAATTCTGTTGGACCTAAAAACGGCACCTTTCGAACCGAGCACAGCCTTCTTTCCAACTGTTGTTGTCCTGGAAGAATGGACCCATCGGTACACACTCTTTCTCAGTCGGTTTCTGGGTCGACAGCTCACACTTACCGGTCCCAACTGCTCGCTAAGACTTTAGGTGCTATTTTCCATCTTTTCACGATTTTAGATCTCGCTCGATCTTCAAGAGTACAGTCTTGAAACTGGTATCAACTGAATTGCTCCTTTGCACATCTGCGTCTGAGCTGAGTAGTTGATCTTTGAAGTACTGAACTGAGAAGTTTGCTCTAGCTGGAATTCTTCATCAGCTAACTGCTTGCTTGAGACTTGAAGCACGCCTTCTCAGTTGGGACTTTTCGTACTTAAGAGGTTTAAGCTTTTGAGCTGTAGGGAGGGAGAAAGAAGAGCTTAATATCTGCAAAATAGCAAGAGTTAGTTTTGGCGAAAGTCTTGATCAAAATTGTATTCACTCTCTTTTTATAGATGAGTGATATTTTGACCATTGTGATTGGTGGATCTGATTAATCCACTGGCGGCAGTTTAATGTTTGTTGCCGTTTGAATCTTTAAATGAATTAGCCAATTGTCTTTAATGACTTCTGCTCAAAGATCATTAGGATCTTTCCAAGATTTCCTATTAAGATCTTCATTGACTGCTTGTTAGAGAATGAACAGATATTTTGGCTATCAGTTCTGAACATTTAGCTGATGGGCTTTCAGCTATCTCGGCTTTCAGCTCTGAGATTGTCCAGTTAGTAATTCCTCAGGCTGCTTTAAGCTTCAGTTTTGGATCAGTCCAGTAAAGATGTCTTGGCAACTTAGCTTTAAAAGCTTTCAGTTTTGGACTGCCAGTCGGCTGATCATTTGAGCTTTTCTCTCATTGAACTGATCATTGGTCAGTTCAGTAATGGCTCAAAGCTCTTTGAGCTTTTTCTCCTAGTCAAACTGATCTTTGATCAGTTTTCGGTTTTACTACCTGATTCTTGATCAATTTAGTTTTAGCTTTACAAGTTGGCTCTGCACTTACCAGTCTATCTTGGATTTCAGCTTAGACTGATGGTTACTCATCTGTGGATGCCTACCAGTCTCTAAAGTTCTCTTCCCCCTTTAGCTTTTTAAGCTATGAAGAGTTGACTCTGACTAGTTTGATTAAGGCAACCTTTAAGCTGGTTGATCATGCTTCAGTACAACTGACTCTCATTTCAGTTTGGCTTTGTCTGAAGTCTTATTTGATCATTGTCCCCAATTTCCAGCTTTAAATAACCTGCAATTTTTCATATGATCATCAAATGTGTTTTAACATTTCATCAAAACCATCAGTTGGATCATTCCAACAATTTTCCCAACAATTTCCCCCTTTTTGATGATGTCAAAACTAGTTGGTTTGATGATGGACAACTATATGAGGTTATTTTTCATGGATAACCATCTAAACAGCTTGTATCAGTTTTAGATGCTTATAGCTTTTAGAAGCTTATAAGTTTTGTTATTCAAGAGTGTCAAGACTTTGATATAAGTATCAGAGCCAAGAAAGTAGATGAGTATTAGATTAGGGTTGACATTTGAGCTTATGAGTTTTATCTTTCAGGCATCAAGATTTTTGCTGTCATAAGTTGCAGCATGAGTGGCCTTAAGATATTTTAATACTTGTTTGCACAGCTTGAAGAAGCTTCAAATGTTTCAGTCCTAAAGCAGCTCAATTTTGATTATTATGCAGATTTTGTTAAAACTCAGAGCATATTGAAAGCATTAAGCTATTCAGAGAGACATATCAGCATAATCAGAATGTATTAAGAACAAGAAGCATATTTAGAGACTGATTGAGCAAAGAAGATGAAGAAATTTAAGGAAGTAATAGAGAGAGAATATCAAGAATTGATATTTTAACTTTCTTCTTCAGTTAAAACTGTTCACCGTTCAGTTCCTTCTTCTTTTGCTCGATTCTCCCTTCTCCCACTTACAAGAGGAGATGTCTGGTATGCTATGGATACCTCAAAGTTGATGTTGCTCCAGCTGGGCATTCTTCCAGGTCCAAATGCCGCTTTGAGCTTATCGTTGCTCAATTTGGACTTCCTCCTAAACAGCTTCCCCCCTGAGGGATAGCTTCCCCCTAAAGTTGTACCTCTCTTTATACTTCTCTTTAGATGTCATCCTAAAGATCTAAATCTAAATCGCCTTGCTAGTTTCCATTATGTGTTGTTCCACATGCTTTTCCATCATCAGCATACCCTTCCCCCTTTTTGGCATCATCCAAAAGGGTAAGCTGATGGAAATCATGGTGTGGCAGTGACAACTGTGGCAGAAGAGAGAAAGAAGTGGCCAGCAAGTTGTTGGTGATGTGGAGAGCTTGGGGTATAAGCATGTGAGTGGACAACTATACACAAGGCTCCTCAATCGGCATCAATTTGTCAAGATCGTATAAATGAGAGAATCTTGACCGGAGGTAGAAGCTGACGCGAGTTCGAGAAGCGGCTCGTCCTGGAGGTTGAAGAGGGGGTCCTCTTGAAGAGAAATTGTAGATGAGTTTGAAGACTCATGGTTTAGATGAAGTGCATCATGAGGCACCGAGGTTTGAAACCTCTTAATCATAGAATCCATGATTTCAGGAAGAGATGGAGGTGAATTGAGTGGATAGTTAATCTAGCTTCGGCTCCATTGTCCCTCTTCTATCCAAAAGGAGTAGCCTCACCTGTCCGCCATGTGCAACATGGTGGCCTCATCTACTTGGAATCTCCAAAGGTGATACTGGAGATATCTTCAAAGGTGCTCGAAGAGAAAGGGACTGAGATCCCTTATTTGACCAAAATAGCTTTGTAGCTGATGGTCAAGACTTGCATAGAAGCCTTTTTCCAGAAGTTCTAGGGCAGCAATGTAGGGAGGCTCGCTGGTGGCAGGTGCAGTGGACTCATCACTGATGGAAGTGAAAGACTCACTATCAGTTGTAGACTGACCTGCATCAGCTGTACGGTCAGCATCAAGGAGCGGCTGCTTTCCTTTTGCTGAACTGAGAATTTCCGTCAGCTGAAGTCTCGACTTCCTAGGGCGGCTAGTTATTCCACGGTGCTTCCTGTGGATATAAACTGTAGGAAGGAGATCTCTTCTGGTGAGATTGACTCCACCAGGAACTGCTCCAAATTGCTCCACTAGGATGTGACTGAGTCGATTGGTGAATTCTAACTTGGCTTTGAAGGTGCTAGAGGTTAGATCGATCTTAGCACGCCTCACATTCCTGCGAAGCTAGGCCAACACGAAGTCTGCCCAATCTGTTCTGCATCCATAATATATGGTGGCTATGAGGTGAGCAGTGTTATCATTGAACTGCGCATTTGTGATGCTACTAAGAAAAGTATGCATCACAATGTCCATGATCTGGACTATCGTTGGAGGGAGACTATCCTTCAAATTATTTGAGAAGTCTTTGTGATCAACATGTGGAAGCTTCTAGCCATTCCACAACTCCAACTTAGAGGGCAGTGCGAGTTCATACACCGGTTGACCTACATCAGGGAGCTGGAACATGTTGGTTAACACCTCTTTATCGATGGTGATAACCTGATCGTGAACAACAGAGATTATGTTGTTGCTCTCGATCTCCGCATTGTAGTAGAACTCAGCTACAAGCGGAAGATGTGTCTTCGTGGGCTTAGATGTCATAAAAGACAAGAGCCCGCATGTTTTCAACAAGTGTAAGATCATGCTTATCCTTGCTGAACCTATTCGAGCTTGAAGATACTCTTGGTCTAGAAACTTATCCTTTCTGAGCTTCTTTAGAAGAAGCGCAATATTCATCAAGTGAAATAGAAGAGCCATTTTTTTATGTCAGAAAATATTAGCTAGAGAATAGCTTTGGATAAATGAAGAAGAAGACAAGGAGAATGAATATTTTGAGAGTTCTATTTTCATCTCAACTTCTCTACTGCTTATAAAGCAGTAATTTTGCATGCATTTACCATAGCAATCGAGTGCTTCTGGCTGATCAGTTATCTGATTTGATAGAAAGTTAGCTGAGTTAATAATGCATGCATCTCAACCGTCCACTTAGACTATTGCTTTTTAATCAAGCGGCTGAGATCTGAGGATTTTGAAAATCTGGGTAGTTGCGATAAATAGCTAAATATTTGCTAGAAGATTTGCTATTTATATCCCTCAGAGCAATTCGTCTCTTTATACTTTAATGCTTAGTATAGAGACTTAGTGGCAACTTAGATGAATAGTAAGCTTAATTTGAAGTTATAATGATAACTATTCAAAAATAAGCTATGAGGAATAGAGAGTAGAGAAGCTTATCAAGGATGATTGATCATGCAGCTAATGAGAGATTGAAGAATGCTTAGGCATCAGTTTCCTGCTTTACTGATGATACTCCTTTCAAACTGATTTAATCAGTTTTGTTAATCAGCTGTTGATTGACTTTTCATCAGTTTCCTCTTCTTGGTGGTTGAATGGGGCTGGCTTCTCCATATTCTCTTGAGCTGGTTGACCTTTTTCTTTTGGAAGCTGAACTGAGAGAGTCCTTAAGAGGATTAGTTCTGTTAGCAGTCTCAGCTTGCTGAAGTTGCTTAAGAGCAACTGCTGAGGTGGTCAGTTCTTTAATTCCTCTGCAGGATGAGTTGGATTGATGTTTCATCAGTTTTGCAGCTCTTGAGCAAGACTTGATAAGCGGAGTGACATAGTCTCGGGACAGGAGATTTGGTGACGTGGTAGTATCCTTATCGTCATTAGCTCCATTTTGTCCACGGTGTTGACTCCTAGGGATTGCCACAATTTCTATGTGAGATAGAGCTTGATCTATCATTTCTGTTACCCCTACATCTTGTAGTGATGCCTCTTTTGACTGAATTAGCTCAAAATTTAGGTTAAGGCAACATTGATCGACTGAATTGTTGACAAACTGCTTCTCAGTTGCAACTTCTTATGATCTCAAGCTAGCTTGAACATCAGCTAGCATGACCTTAGCTGGAATGTTATTATCAAGTTGAGGCTTCATAATCCGCCGGACTTGTACAATCATTGGAGGAAATGGATTTGAAGCCCCAATCCATTTAATGCTCCAAGTCTCTTCACGTTGCTAAAAGCTCATGTCATGAAAGGCAGTTAGCAAGAAGTACAACTGGATTGGCATAGAATGTCTCCAGTTATACCAGTAGAAATACCGGTGTAGTTGTTTGAACAACTGATTGTTCAAAGTAATCAGCTAAAGAGGAGGACAAGTTCTTATGAAGTAATTAGCTCCATAATTTGGATGAGGAATTTCGATGAATGGAATGAGCTCATCTGGATCAGTGCAGGACTTGAAGTCAACTGATGATCCATTCTTGGAGCGTGGAGAAGGAACTTCATTAGCAGTTGAACTGCCTAAAGTTGTATTACCAGTTTTAGCTTTGGATCTCCTCTTCTTCTTGAGTGACTGAAGATGTGCTATCCCTTTCTTGGGAATCCAGTCAGAGATGAGGATTGGTAGCGCATCATCATTTGGAAGATTTAGCATATCTTCCAGAAGCTTGCTCATTCGTAGAACAAGTCCTACTTTGGACTCAAATTTCCTAGTCTTCCTTGAGTCGGCAGCTTTGATGACTTGATGCTTGAATTAGGAGAATATAAATTCTACCCAATTTACTTCCAATCCTTCAACAAGGTGTATCATTACCTTGTATCTCTCTTGAATTAATTGACTCAAGCTTCTAATGGTGATGAACATCATTTTGTTCGTAACATTGAGCATAACTCCATACTCGGGCTTCAAGTCAATTTTAGCTGTGGTAAAACTGAACTGCTTGGTGCAAGTTGAAGCACACCATTCTTTCCAGTATAGTTCAGCTGAGTTCTTCAGATCTTGAACCCTGGAGCCTTTTCTGGGAAGTTGAAAGATTTCTGCAATCTTTCTCTCAGTGATATGAAGTGTTTTTTCTTGAACCACTGAGTGTATAACC
The DNA here is from genome assembly GCA_026008535.1 of Perilla frutescens. Classification (NCBI taxonomy): domain Eukaryota; kingdom Viridiplantae; phylum Streptophyta; class Magnoliopsida; order Lamiales; family Lamiaceae; genus Perilla; species Perilla frutescens. The sequence goes on along the minus strand of BRKX01000010.1, from coordinate 40,954,889 downwards.
TTCCCATCTGCAGATACCTTTGCTTGAAGCAAGAACTCACCAACCAAGTTTTGTCTGAAGAACCTTGGAGGAGTTTCAAGGTAGTGCAGAATTCCAGTCATGTTAAGATTGACCAGAAGAAAAGGATTATTTGATTCCTTAAGAATCAATTGGAATTTCTGCATTTCCAGAAATTTATCTCTTATCATTTGCTCTTTGAAAGAGGTAAGGGCTTTGGAAGATTCAGCCATTTTTTTTTTAAATTTTGGCTAACTTTGAATTGAAGCCTCTTGAGAGAGAGAGAGAGAGAGAGAGAGAGGGAGAGAGAATACTCTTTTGAAAAAAGTTTCTTAAGAGAGAAAAAATTGCTTCTCTTCTTTTTCTCTTTGTGAGAGCAAGGGGATTTATGAGTGAGAGGAATGACTCATAAATTTGTGTTGGTTGAAAGAATTAAATAGCCCTTGTCATTTTCTTTTGGCTTTTAATTTTTGATTTCGGACCAACGGTCAAAAACAATTAATACTAACACAAGCATTTATTTGTGCCAAAAGATATTTTATTAGAAAATTAAAAAATAGCATGATTTATAAGAAGTTATCCTAAGGCATCTAGTCAGCTGACTTCTGAAGCCTTCAGGTTTTCTTGTGATCAGTTTTTCTTTTTCTTGATTTTCTGAAGCTGTCTGGAGTGCTTTTACTTGAAGAGTTTTCTTCTGAATCTTCATTTTCAGAGCATGCATCCAGTCTTGTGATAGTGTGAGATAGCAGCTTTACCTGTTCCTTCATGCACTTGATCAATGCTTTGAATTGAGTTGAGGTTTTTCTTGATCGATGTCTTTTTGTATGATGGACTCGAGGCTGGGTTTCTTATGTAATTGGCTGATGCGCTCTAGTTTGAGGACCTGCAGTTGACTTTTCAACTGACTCATATTGAATTTGAGGCACATCCCTTTTTACAGTCGGACTTCCCTTAGAGTCCTTTCCACCATCGTCTTCTTCTCCTGATGACTGGTACATGTCAACAGCATGGAGGACATCATCAGAGTCATAGTTTGATTGCACTACTGACTCTGTTATCTTGGCTTTTTCTCTTCCTTTTACTACTGGAATGGAGGGGATCAGCTTCTGCCTCAATCGTGGTTGTGGCTCTCTGATTATCAGTAGAGGCAGTGCTCTTTCTGCTATTTTTGGAATAAAATCATCAGAATCAACTGGCTGATAATTTGTTTCCTCCGCCATCAGGTCAAGAAGCAGTTTTTCTAGAATGAAACTGATTCGGTTGATGTAGTACATCTTTTGTGGAAAGCGCAAGCTACGTTTTGTTTCTCTTTTCACGATGTCTACAAACTTTTTCATCTGCTTGAAGAGGAATGATGTACAGTCTATTCCTCTGATTTCCCAGATGGCGTTGCAGATTTTATATTTTGTCTCTGACATTTTATCGTGACCTTCGTATGATCCTACCATCATCTGTGTGGCCACGGCTGTTAACACATGAAATTCCTTTTGGAATTTAGATGTTTGATGGTTAATCCGGAAATTTTCTGCAGCAGAAGTGGTCGCCCCATCTGTTGTAGCAGTATTTGGCATTCACATTTGTTTCTTCCAGCCTGTCTCCTGCCTCTGGTAGCCCAAAAATACTTCTCAGGACAGAAGGGGTGATTAGGACTTGTACCCCCCTTACTTTACTGATGATTATCCAAGAGTCATTCTCGCTGAATGAATTGAGAAAGAACTCCGCAATAGCCTCTGGATACACTCTTGTGGGAGCACTTTCAGTGTACTTCTTTAGTTGTGCATTTTTAATTAGAGTAAGAATCACTTCACCTAATTGAGAGAAGTTAGTAAATCGTCTACTGTTGGCTGGGCTCAGGATTTTGTCGTGATTTAGATCTTCGCAAAAGATCCTTGAGTCTTGACCAAAAATCCTGAAGTTGCGATATTTTCTATGAAGGTTGGAAGAATATTGGGCCATTTGAGAGATAGGTTTTTGGTATGAAAAAAATTCTGAGTAGAATGAGAGCTCTGGATTTTGAGATTGAGCGACTGAGTGCTTGAATTCTTTGATCAGCTGTGTGGGTGACTTTGAGAAACAGCTAACCTATTTATAGACTCAAGCAAACAGTGTATCCAACGGTAGGTAAAATCAAAATTGAACGGTTCCAATAAATTCGTCAATTTTAATTTTAAAATATATCCGTTGAGATTAATAAGGAGAGAGAGTGTGGGTCCAATGGTAATATTAAGATGACACGTCATTTTACCATTCAGTAATAAATTCAACTTTGAACTTATCTGGTTATAGCTCTCCTTCAGTCTCCTCGTGACATTGAGTTGCTGACATTATCAGTTGGCCTTGTTGACTGATGATCATTTTTGGCTTGGAGTGATCAGTTCTAGCTGGAGTCTCCTTAGCTTTGACTCCTTTGTCAGCTTAAGCTGTCCTCTTCAGCTTTGCTCCACCTAGGCTTGTCAGCTGCTTCCTTCAGCTGAAGCTTAGCCTTCTTCAGTCAGTTTTGGATTCAACTGCTCTCATCAGTTGACTGTGACTGGTTGAGAACTGATGCCTTCTGCAATCAGTTTACTCATTTTCATTTATCAACTTCCATGTAGTCATTGCCATTTCCTTAGAACTGATATGGGCTCATCAGTTTAAGCTCCAAAGCTTAGCTAATTGCTACCATCTTGCGTCAGTTCTCATCTTCAGCTGGAGTGCTCCTCTTCACTCATTCTTTTGGCTGATCATCGTCCTCCTTTGAAGCTAGTTTGAGCAATCCAAGTTGGATGCACAGCTCTACAAATCTAGCTTCTGGCAATGGCTTGGTGAAGATATAAGCTATCTGCTTCTATGTGTTGACATATTTGATGGATATATCATTCTTCTCGATGTGATCTCTAATGAAGTGGTGCCTGATATCAATGTGCTTCGTCCTTGAATGCAATACTGGATTTTGAGATATTACAATAGCACTATTGTTATCACAGTAGATGGCACTTCTTCAGTCTCCACCTTGTAATCTTTTAGCTGTTGCTTCATCCATAGGATTTAAGCTCAGCAACTTCCAGCAGCTATATATTCTGCTTCAGTTGTTGACGTGGCAACTGAGTGCTACTTCTTGCTAAACCAGGATATCAGTTTGTTCCCAAGAAACTGACATGTTCCACTGGTACTTTTTCTGTCGATCTTGCATCCACCAAAGTTTGAGTCTGAGTAGCCGATAAGACTCAAGCTATCATCTCTGGGATACAATGATCCTAGATTTATGGTTCCTTTGAGGTATTTCATGATCCTCTTTGCTACTTCGAGATGACTTTTCTTCAGGTTGGCTTGGAACCTTGCACACAGTCCGACTGAATAGGAGATATCTGCTCGGCTGGTGGTAAGATAGAGAATGGATCCAATGATTCCTCTGTAGTGCATCTGGCTGACTGATTCTCCTTTTTCATCAAGAGTCAGCTGCACTGATGTATTTATTGGGATTTTGAGAATCTTTCCCTTATCAGTTCCAAACTTTTTGACAAGCTCTTTGGTGTATTTAGCTTGACTGATGTAGATTTCGTCTTCCAGCTACTTCAATTGGAGTCCTAGGAAGAATGTCATTTCTCCCATCATGCTCATCTCGAATTCACTTTGCATTAGTTGAGCGAATTGAGTACAGAGATCTTTACTCTTGGATCCAAAAATTATGTCATCTACATAAATTTGGACCATTAAGATCTCAGTTGATCGTTCTATTCTGAATAGAGTACGATCGATGACTCCTTTCTGAAACCCATTCTTCAGCAAGAATGTTGTAAGGGTCTCATACCACGCTTTTGGCGCCTACTTCAAGCCATATAGAGCTTTCTTCAGCTTGTAGACTTGATCTCCAATTTCAAATCCTGGAGGTTGCTCAATATACACATCCTCCTTAAGAATTCCTTGCAAGAAAAAGCTTTTCACGTCCATCTGATAGACCGTGAAATTGTTGTGAGCTGCATAGGCGAGAAACAATCTGATGGCCTCCAATCTTGCAACTGGTGCGAATGTCTCATCAAAGTTGATTCCTTCACTTTGAGAGTATCCCTTGGCTACCAGTCGAGCCTTGTTCTTTGTGATCACACCTTGTTCATCTAGCTTATTACAAAAGACCAACTTGTCCCAATAACTTTTTGGGTTTTCGGTCTGTCAACAAGAAACTAAACGTCGTTTCTTGTGAACTGGTTCAACTCTTCTTGTATTGCAACAATCCAGTCTGAATCTTCTAATGCTTCTTTGATATTGGCTGGTTCCATCTGCAATATGAAGCATGTGAAGAGAGCATGCTCAGTTGAACCTCTGGTCTGGACTCTGCTTCTTGGATTGCCAACAATTTTATCAACTGGATGACTTCGAAGCCATTTGGGTATGGTGGCTTCTGCTATGTCCTCAGCTGGTTTATCAGTTGCCCTTTCAACTGATCCTTTGGCTGCTCATTCAGCTGATCCTTCAGCTCCGGCTTCTTCGTCATCTTCACTGATTCTTTCCCCTGTTTCAGCTATGGGCTTTGAGGTTTCACCGCATGGTGCGTCGTTTTTCACCAAAAATAAATATTCCAATTTTCGTCGGCAAGCCCACACTGCAGAGTACAGTGGCGAGCATGATCATCTCCCAAAGGACCGGCGAGAATTACTCTTGACTTTCAGTCTGCATGCCCAAACTTCCAGAAACGTGTTTTGTGTGAATTATGTAGCAAATAAATTAAAGAATTAAATAGACAACTATCGAAAATACGTGTGCAAATGAACTGAATTAAATGAATTATAAAAGGGTATTCCGGATCCAACAAGCTCCACTCCACTTATAACACCGATCACAGATGCAAGAATTAATTAATCAAACCATGCAAATCAGTTATAGTCATCGAAGACGCTTCTGACATGACCTAATCTCTCCATACTATTTCGATAATTAAGAAGACGCTTCATTAATTATTCCCCTAATCGACTGACAACTGTAAGAGACGCTCTATGAGTTTAATGAGCCGACAGCAATGAGCACAAGAAAGATCCGATTCTTAACTTACAGACTCTGACGTAGGACTGCAAAATTAACTATGTTATTCCCCTAGTTATTTGAGCAACCGTTTTACCACTTATTAAACCTAAACCACGATTACGTATGGCCGATTTAATTGGCTAGTAATTAATCACAAGCTACCAAATATTTACAACTATTCGATAGACTTAGAATAATTAACGACCTGCAATCCAAGAATAACAGATACATGCATCAATTAATTATGAACAAATAATTAGATCTCACAGTTATATAAGCCGAGCTTCATCGTCGTCACCGGAATACGAATAAATTAGCTACTTTGCATGTTGGAATCGATCAACAAGAAATTGTATAATTGCGCTATGATGATATCGAAAAGAAGAGAAAATAGAACTGAATTAAAACTGATCGCTGCCTTCGTTCTCGTTCTTAGCGTGCGTGATGATTGAAAATAAACTAAATACCTAATATATATTTACAATCCATAAAAGATAGAGTTCTGAATAGGAAATAACATCCTAATCTAGGTAAATCCCATGCAAAATACTTTTAGAGGCGATGGAGATAGATTTCCGAGTCCAGATTCGCGTGTGGACCGAGAACTGGGCTTAGCAAGCCCAAAATGTATTCTGGACCGGGCTTCCAGAAACTTGTCTCGATCATCCAGCTGTATGCCCTTGCAGCTTGGTCCGCTCGAACTTCTCCATTTTCTTCACTTGTATCTTTTCTTGCACCAAAACCGTGCCTCTTTTCTCCATTTTTGTACTGTCCCTGCACAACTTAACAACATATCAAAGCGCCAAAATACACAAATATGGGATAGACAATAGGGAGAAAGGTCACCAAAAAGTCGTGATAATAACAAGTAGAATAAGTCCTATCAAATCCCCCCACATTTAACCCTTGCTCATCCTCGAGCAACACAAACAAGAATAAAGAAAACATCAAGAACAAAAACAGACTGAACAAGGATGAATGACCAAGCATCAACAACCCAAATCAATGAGAACTCAGAGTATAAGCTGTGATATATCAATCCACAAACCACCAACCAATTTGTTCAAGAAACATGCCAACACTCTGTCGATCAAGTTAGAATTATGCTTCATAATCCAGCCTCAGCAAGATTCACTCTTCATCACTCAAAAAACAAATTCAGGTCAGGAGGCCATTCACTCAAGGATCATGACTAGCTATTTTCAGCATAGAATTGCTCATTTGTCATCAAAATCATCACTCTTCAGGTTCATCACAAATCACAAGGTCTTTCCCTGTTTGGTTGTAATGGGGCTTAGGTGCATGAGGTAGGGTGTTTTTGGCTAATGTGGCTAAGTGAAATCAAGTAAGTGTAAGTATGAATGTCTCTGTGGAGTGTAGCTGCAACAAAAATCCTTTCTTTTTAGCTTAAAACAGGGATTTTTTCAAAAGTGGAAGCATATTAAGTCTTGCTCTTCTCCATATACCCTTCTCCTCAATCTTTTTCTCCATTTTTTTTTCTTTTTTTTTCTGAATCTGTGCTTCTTCATTTTTTTCTTCTTCTATATTTTTTTTAGGAGCAGGGTGTAAGAATTTCTGATTCGTTTGTCACTTCCGGCCTTCAATTCTTTCAACATCGCAGCTCAAACAACAATTCATACAAAACATGCCTGATTCCAAGGATAAAAACGGCCAAAAGAAAAGCAAAGGCTATTTTATAGTGGCTGTAAGCAATGAAAATGGATCTTTTAAGCTCAAAGGGGCTCACTAGTTGACAATAAATGGGCATGGCATTTTCTTTTAGTCTAGTAGCTCGGGTATCCCTAATGCCTTGATCATTTTTGTGAATGAAACCAAAAAGTGACAATAAAATGGCAGCAAAGCAATTCAAGCATTGAATAGACTAGTCAGATAACACTCATCACAAAAAAAAAACTTCGAGCTCTTAATTCATGTATGCTCATAGGCCCAAAAAAACTCACAATTTGTAGGCTTTAGAAAATAGTGATTGGAAACATGATTCATCATCCCAGATCTCATCCAAAACATGGCATATTCTATCACAAATTCAACCTATCATCCAGTCAAACCATTCACAGCTCATACATCCTTACTCTCATCGATTTAAGCTACCAACACTTAGGCAAAATCCCAACAAAAACCCAAGATAACTGACTCAAATATTTTTTTTTATTTCACATAAATAAACACATGAACAACCTAAGTGTCCCATCCCCACACTGGAAAGAGACAGCGTCCTCGCTGTGGGAAGGGGTACAAACCTACTGACAAGACAACATCAGAAAAAGAAAAACTAAAAACAAATAGTACTCAGGCAAACAAAGACTATCAAGGGAGGGGTAAGAGAGAACTAACTCTAATGACTTGGCCGGGGCAGAGGTTGAAGGCAGCGGGTCTGAGACAGGGGATGGATGGAGAGCGCTCTCTGGTGGAGGAGTGGAGGCGCTCGGCGGTGAGGCAGTGGGCGGTGGACTCGCTCGTGAGGTTGAAATCGCCGGAGAAGGCGGCAGTGATGGTTGGGTATCTGCCGGTGGTGGTGACTCGGTGGTGGGAGGCTTTCATCGCTTGGTGGTGGTGGAAGAACCCGTCTCGGCCTGGCGCTTCAGCACACAATGAAGGAAAGACGGAGGTTGGTTGATTTCAGGGTGGACGACGGTCGGAGATGGTGGAGAGGAAGATACCGGTGTCGGTGGAGACGAGTGTTCCGGTGGTGCTGTCTCCGCAGTCGATGGAGGCGGTGGTTCTTGGATAGTGGTCTTTCACTTGGCAGCGGAGGATCGCTTCCTTCCCATGGCGGTTGACGGTGAATAAGGTCGGAGAAGTGGTCGGCGGTGGTGGTTGGGAAAAGGCGGGAAGATGAATGGTTGTGTAATTTCTGCAAAAAAAAAATGAGAAAGGGTGCAAAAAAAACCGCTCCCCCACAGGCGGTGTGCCCTTGCGACCTTTAAATTAGTGGTTCGTCCCTACACTTTGTTTTTTTTTTTAATAAAATGGCTGAATTAAAAAAAATAGAACATTAAAGCAATAAAAAGAAGAAAGCGAAAAAAACAAGAAATCGGGTTACCTCCCGAGAAGCGTCTTTAGTTAACGTCGAAGGCTCGACGGTGTGGAGCAGCTAGTGGTGAATCATCGGGGCTGCAAGAGCAACCCCATCAAAACTTGAGAATGTGCTGTCGGCACAATATGGCTTGAGCAACTGGCCGTTCATCTTTAATACCTTGTGAGTATCCAGACTGCGAATCTCCACAGCACCATGTGGACTGACAGATACTACTTTAAAGGGGCCCATCCAGCGAGACTTGAGTTTACCGGGCATGAGGTGGAGGCGAGCATTGAAAAGTAACACTTTCTGACCAACCTCAAAAGTTTTCCTCCGGATATATTTATCGTGCAATAGCTTGGTACGATCCTTGTAATAACTTGCACTGTCATATGCCTCAAAATGGATTTCTTCGAGCTCTTGTAACTGATAGCGGCGTTCGGGACCGGCCAGTCGAGGGTCCAAGCTGCATTGTTTCACGGCCTAAAAAGCTCGATGTTCCAGCTCTACGGGAAGATGGCACTGTTTCCCAAAAATCAGATGATAAGGGGACATCCCGATAGGCATTTTGAAAGCCGTGCGGTATGCCCATGCAACATCATCTAGTCGCAGGCTCCAATCATTGCGGTTTGGGCATACGGTCTTCTCCAAAATGTTTTTGATCTCTCGATTGGACACTTCAGCCTGGCCATTGGACTGCGGGTGGTATGCCGTAGCAACTCGATGTGTTACTCCATACTTCTTGAAAAGTGCTTCTAAGGTACGGTTGCAAAAGTGCATGCCTTGGTCACTGATGATAGCTCAAGGAACACCAAAGTGTTGAAAAATCTGAGCTTTGAGGAATTTGGCAACGACCTTAGAATCATTGGTGTGGGTGGTTTTGACTTCGACCCACTTGGAAATGTAGTCGACAGCTAATAGAATGTAGGAGTGGCCGAAAGAGCTTGGAAACGGGCCCATGAAATCCATGCCCCAAACATCAAAAATCTCGCAAATCAAGATAGGGACTTGAGGCATCTCATTCCTCAAAGAAATGTTATCAAGGCGCTGGCAACGGTCACAGTTCTTGCAAAAGAAGTAGGCATCTTTGAAGATTGTTTCCCAATAAAAACCACAGTCTAAGACCTTGCGGGTTGTTCTTCTTGGGCCAAAGTGGCCGCCACATGTGTGGGCATGACAGAAGCTTAGGATGGATGGAATCTCTTCCTCAGGAATACAGCGTCGAATGACTTGATCGGCACAAGTTTTCCACAAATATGGGTCGTCCCAGATAAAATATTTGGCCTGGCTTTTCAATTTGTTCTTTCTGGCAGATTCAAAACCTTTGGGAAAAATTCCAGTGGTGAGAAAATTCACCAAGTCAGCGTACCAGGGTGCCCTTTCCGCAGCTGCAAGAAGTTCATCTGGAAAATCATCCGGTATGGGCATACCGTCGGAGTCTGTCAACATTCTACTTAAATGGTCAGTGACATTGTTCTCGGCTCCCTTATTGTCTTTAATCTCCAAATCAAATTCTTATAAAAGGAGAATCCAACGAATAAGTCGTGGTTTAGACTCTTTTTTGGACAGTAGATATTTGAGGGCAGCATGATCAGTGTACACCACAACCTTGGATCCAACAATATAGGATCGAAATTTCTCACAAGCGAAAACCACGGCCAGAAGCTCTTTTTCTGTAGTTGTGTAGTTGTATTGAGCTGGGTTGAGAGTTTTTGAAGCATAGTAAATGACATGACTGTGCTTCTCAATCTTTTGGCCAAGGACAGCTCCAACAGCATAGTCACTTGCATCGCACATGAGCTCAAATGGGAGTCCCCACTACGGTGGCTGAATTATGGGCGTCGAGGTCAGCTTCTCTTTCAACAAATCAAAAGCTTCTTTACATTTGTCATCAAAGATAAAAGGGGCGTCTTTCTGCAGCAACTTAGTCATTGGTTGAGCTATCTTAGAAAAATCCTGAATGAAGCGACGGTAGAAGCCGGCATGGCCTAAGAAGGCTCGAATTTCTTTCTCATTGGATGGGTACGGCAGCTTTGTGATCAAGTCGATCTTTGCTCGATCCACTTCTATGCCCTTCGCAGATATGACATGCCCAAGCACAATTTCTTGTTGTACCATGAAATCGCACTTCTCGAAGTTCAAAACCAAATCGGTCTCAACACACCGTTGAAGAACTTTGTCTAAATGCTCCATACACTGCTCAAAAGAGTCACCATGAACTGTAAATTCATCCATAAAAATTTCAATGCAGCTCTCTATCAAGTCGGAAAAAATGCTCATCATGCATCGTTGGAAGGTGCCCTGGACATTGCACAGGCCAAAGGGCATCTTTCGGCAAGCAAAGGTCCCGAATGGACAAGTGAAGGTCGTCTTTTCTTGATCTTCTTGAGCCACAAAAATCTGCAAATAGCCAGAGTAGCCATCGAGGAAGCAAAAATAGGATTTCCCAGCTAATCTTTCGAGCATCTCATCAATAAAAGGCAACAGGAAGTGATCTTTGTGGGTCACATCATTCAACTTCCTGAAATCAATGCACATTCGCCATCCTGTTTGCAATCTCATTGGTATCAATTCGTTGCTCTCATTCTTCACGAGCTGGAATCCAGACTTTTTTGGAACGACGTGTACGGAGCTAACCCAAACACTGTCAGAGATTGGGTAAATGATTCCCAATTGGAGCAACTTCAGAATCTCCTTCAATACCATCTCCTTCATCACTGGGTTCAACGTCCTCTGAGGATCGCGGCATGGTTTATGATTTTCTTCCAGAAATATGCAGTGCATGCAAATGTCGGGGCTGATTCCCTTGATGTCGGCGAGAGTCCAGCGGATAGCACCTATGTGCTTCTTCAAAAGAGTAACAAGTTGCGTTTCCTGGGCTGCGGTAAGGTCTTTACTCACGATGACAGGTAGAGTATCTGCTTCGCCTAGGTAGGCGTACTTCAGGTGCTCGGGAAGAACCTTCAATTCCAGAGTCGGGGCCTTCACATGAGATGGAAGAATGGGTTCCGTGATGAGCGGTAAGGGCAAACGGCCGGCCGCATTTCTGACAGAAAATTCATCGGCAGCATATAACTGCTGTATGAGATCTCGAATCTCTTTTTCCTCTTCTGAATATGCAATGTGGTCTGGTATCCCTCCATAAAGTACCTGCTCTAAACTGTCATTCCTGAAATTGCACTCAACAAAATCATCAGTAAGGGAATCGATAATATCAACCATAAAGAGGGCCTCAGGATCTTCCACATGCTTCATTGCTTCGAATATATTAAATGTGACAACATCCCCATCAAATTCGAAACTTAGCATGCCTTTATCAACATCAATCTTAGTGCGTGCAGTTTTCATAAATGGACGGCCAAGTAGAATCAGAGATCTATGTGCAGACAATGCTTCATCCATTTCAACAATGTAAAAATCAACAGGAAAAATCAATTCATTCACCTTAACTAAGACATCCTCTACTACACCTCTAGGGTATGCATTAGACCTATCAGCTAATTGAATGATGACTCGAGTATCTTTCATAGGACCTAGCTGTAATTCCTTGTAAATAGAGAAGGGCATAACATTAATAGATGCTCCTAAGTCTAACATGACCTTTTCTACCTTTTTGCTCCTAATGATGCAAGGGATAGTGAACATACCTGGGTCTCGACACTTTTGAGGCAACTTCCGCTGAATAATTGCTGAGACATTTTCTCCTACCTTGATTTTTGCATCTCTTCCATACCTTATCTTCTTGGCACATAGTTCTTTCAAGAATTTTAGGTATCGAGGGACTTGCTTGATAGCATCGATCAGAGGTAGGTTGATCTCAACTTTCTTGAAAAGCTCGAAGATCTCTTTCTCATCTTCCTCTTTCTTATGCCGTGTTAACCTAGAAGGAAAAGGGGCTGCATTAATAGGGTGAGGAGGTGTAGACAAAATCTGTACCTCATTAGGAGCAATCTGTGTGGCAGGCTGTGTGCCCTTAGCATTGGGTCTGTCGTCAGCTTCTGCAGTTTGCCCACTCAGCATGTGGTTGTGCCGCTTCTGTTTCTCATCCTCTACTAACTCTTTCCCACTCCGAAGAGTCACAACACTGACATTTCCTCTCGGATTTTGCTCTGCTTGAGATGGTAGCTTCCCAGTATGCCCTTGCAGCTTGTTCAATTGAGTGGCAAGCTGGGTGATCTGTGTGCCCATGCTGCTCAAGGCGGCTTGCGTCTCTTGCTGAAAGGCCTTTTGGCTCTGCGCTAGGCTACTCACGAGGTTGGTGCTTTGCTCCAGACTCTTCATGATCTTACTCATAGATGGTGTGGATTGGTCTGTGTGGGCATACGGCTCACCTCTTGGGGGTCTCGATGGTAAATCTCTTGCTGCGGGTAGATCTCCAGGCTGTCTCCAATGAAAATTGGGATGATCTCTCTAACCGGGATTGTAGAAATTGGAATAAGGATCATTATTCCGCTTTCTCCTGAAATTGTCTCCTCGCAGGGCATCATAATTGACTCCTCTAAGAGCATCTTGTTGCGCACCGCCTGATCCATAACAAGCTTGTTCAATAGGTGGCTCATGCAAATCGGGACATTCGTCAGTGAAATGCCCATGCTCGGAACAAACTCCGCAGCGGTTTGGCCTTGTGTGCACCACAGCCAAGCCTCGGACTAGGGAGGTAAGAGCATCTATCTTCTCATTCACTTCTGACCCTTCAGCTCGGTCGATTGCCCTTACAGGTCGATGTCTTTATTCATCTTCTTCTTCGTACTGCTGTCCTCCAGAAGCCATGTCAATTATGAGTTGTTTGACCTCACCGAAGGTTTTATTGGTAAGAGATCCCCCACTGGCAGCATCGACGATTTTCCTATCAAAAGAAGACATGTCACGGTAAAAGTAATTAGTCAGAAGCTGATAATCAGTGAACCCATGGTCCGGGCATTTGCGGCAAAGGTGTTGAAATCTCTCCCAGTATTCAGCTAGGCTTTCATTCGGCTTTTGTTTGATGCTACTGATAGCCATTCTCAGATTTGCAGCGCGAGTCTTAGGAAAAAATTTCCTCAGGAATTGTCCCTCTAATTCCGTCCAAGTAGTGATAGACTCCGGCGGCAAATCAAATAACCAATCTCGTGCCTTTCCCTGCAAAGTGTGAGAAAAAGTGAGTAACCTTAGGTTATTAGCAGTAAAACTAGTAGGTCTTAAAGTTGAGCACACGAGATCAAATTCAGACAAATGTTTGTATGCACTTTCTCTCGGTAAATTACCAAACTTCGGTAACACTTGGATAAATGCAGGTCGGATCTCTGCATTGTTGGCAATCGGGGGCAGCACAATACAGATGGGTCTGTTACTCCGAAGACGGCCGATTTCCCGTATGAGAGGCTCATGATCAGGTCCATGATTAGCTACATTGGCTTGGATGAGGGCTCTTCCTGCGGCAAGGTCTTGAGGGTTCGGTGGTGGATCTTCATTATTAGCCATGTTGAGGTGTTGATCAGCTTCGAGAGTCTTTGTAGACTCCTTAGTATTCTTCTTCAACCGGTGTAACATTCTCTCTGGCTCTGGATCGAACACTAAATCTTTTTCTGCAGAGGAACGGGTCATGTACCAGAAGAATTAAAAATAAACAAAGTAAATACAAACTGAAAATGTTGAGTAATCACTACTTTTAGAACCGATCCCCGGCAACGGCGCCGAAATTTGGTGCGTCATTTTTCACCAAAAATAAATGTTCCAACTTTCATCGGCAAGCCCACACTGCAGAGTACAGTGGCGAGCAGGATCGTCTCCCAAAGGACCAGCGAGAATTACTCTTGACTTTCAGTCTGCGTGCCTAAACTTTCAGAAACGTGTTTTGTGTGAATTATGTAGCAAATAAATTAAAGAATTAAATAGACAACTATCGAAAATATGTATGCAAACGAACTGGATTAAATGAATTATAAAAGGGTATTCCGGATCCAACAAGCTCCACTCCACTTCTAACACTGATCACAGATGCAAGAATTAATTAATCAAACCATGCAAATTAGTTATAGTCATCGAAGACACTTCTGACATGACCTAATCTCTCCATACTGTTTCGATAATTAAGAAGACGCTTCATTAATTATTCCCCTAATCGACTGACAACTGTAAGAGACGCTCTATGAGTTTAATGAGCCGACAGCAATAGATCCGATTCTTAACTTACAGACTCTGACGTAGGACTGCAAAATTAACTTTGTTATTCCTCTAGTTATTTGAGCAACCGTTTTACCACTTATTAAACCTAAACCACGATTATGTATGGCCGATTTAATTGGCTAGTAATTAATCACAACCTACCAAATATTTGCAACTATTCGATAGACTTAGAATAATTAACGACCCGCAATCCAAGAATAACAGATACATGCATCAATTAATTATGAACAAATAATTAGATCTTACAGTTATATAAGCGGAGCTTCGTCGTCGTCATCGGAATACGAATAAATTAGCTACTTTGCATGCTGGAATCGATCAACAAGAAATTGTATAATTGCGCTATGATGATATCGAAAAGAAGAGAAAATAGAACTGAATTAAAACTGATCGCTGCCTTCGTTCTCGTTCTTAGCGTGCGTGATGATTGAAAATAAACTAAATACCTAATATATATTTACAATCCATAAAATATAGAGTTCTAAATAGGAAATAACATCATAATCTAGGTAAATCCCATGCAAAATACTTTTAGAGACGAGTACCTCTAAAACGAACAGGCAGAAGTATCAAGTCACTACGTTCCGATCGTGGTAGCGAGTACCTCTCAAGCGAATTTAGGGATTACATGGCAGAGAGTGGGATTACATCCCAGTTGACTGCGCCTGGAACACCACAGCAGAATGGCGTGGCGGAAAGAAGGAATCGTACATTGTTAGAGATGGTTAGATCGATGATGAGTTATTCTGAGTTGCCTATTTCGTTCTGGGGATATGCCCTGGAAACAGTAGCCTATATTCTTAACTTGGTTCCATCGAAATCAGTTCCTGCTACACCTACAGAACTATGGACTGGACGAAAGCCCAGTTTGAACCATATTCGGATTTGGGGTAGCCCAGCACACGTGTTGGACAAGGAAGCTGATAAGCTGGCTCCTCGTACTGATGTAAGGCTGTTCATTGGATATCCTAGAGAAACGAAAGGTGGTTTATTTTATAGTCCTAAGGATCAAAAGATCATTTTTAGCACCAATGCTCGATTCTTAGAGGAAGACTATGTCATAAACCACAAACCAAGGAGTCACATCATCCTTAAGGAGTTAAGGGGTGGAACGAATCTTACACCAGTTGTACAAGAAGAGGAACCACCAAACACTGCACAACGTGTCACAGAAGTACAGGAACTGCCTCGTCGCAGTGGGAGGGTTGTACGACAACCTGATAGATTCATTGGTCTAGGAGAGGCTTTAGATTTCCCAGAGGGTCTCAATGAATTGGATCCCAGGACCTATGACGAGGCAATTCAAGATAAAGATGCAGATTCTTGGAAAACTGCAATGGAGCCTGAGATTGGATCTATGGATCACAATCAAGTCTGGGAACTTGTAGAACCACTAGATGGGGTAAAACCCATTGGCTGTAAGTGGGTCTACAAACGCAAGAGAGGATCTGATGGGAAGGTTGAAACCTTCAAAGCTAGATTGGTGGCAAAAGGGTATACTCAGAAAGAAGGGATCGATTATGAGGAAACCTTTTCGCCGGTAGTCATGCTTAAGTCAATCCGGATTCTCTTGTCTATTGCCGCTCATTTGGATTATGAGATCTGGCAGATGGATGTCAAGACAGCTTTCCTAAACGGAAGTCTTGAGGAAAATATTCACATGAAACAACTAGAGGGATTCATTGCTAAAGGCCAAGAGCACTTGGTGTGTAAGCTTAAGAGATCCATTTATGGACTTAAGCAGGCATCGAGGTCTTGGAACATCCGATTTGACGAGGTTATCCAGTCATATGGATTCGTGCAAAGTCCGGATGAGAGCTGTGTGTACAAGAAATGTGACGGAAACGTGGTGGCATTCCTCGTACTTTATGTTGATGACATCTTGCTTATTGGAAACAGTAAGAAGGCATTGTCAAACATTAGGGTGTGGTTGTCCGAGCAGTTCGATATGAAGGATCTGGGTGAAGCCGGACATGTCCTTGGCATCAAGATCATTCGTGATCACCAGAAAATGATGTTATGTCTGTCCCAGATGACTTATATCGATACAGTGCTAGCTAGATTTGGAATGCAAGATTCCAAGAAAGGTTTTATACCTTACAGGCATGGAATTCATCTATCCAAGGAAATGTGTCCCCAAACACAGTCTGAGATAGAGGAAATGAAGAAAGTACCATATGCTTCGACTGTGGGAAGTTTAATGGATGCTATGCTATGCACTAGGCCTGATATATGCTATGTCGTTGGCATGGTAAGCAAATATCAGTCTAACCCTGGACAAGGTCACTGGACTGCGGTCAAAAACATTCTCAAGTACCTTAAACGGACTCGAGACTACATATTGGTTTTCTGCTCTGATAGTCTAGTACCTTTGGGTTACACGGACTCAGATTTTCAATCCGACAAAGATCAGAGTAAGTCTACCTCGGGCTATGTGTTTACATTAGGAGGTGGAGTCATCGCATGGAGGAGCATTAAGCAGAAATGCATTGCGGATTCCACCATGGAAGCTGAGTATGTAGCTGCCTCTGAGGCTGCAAAAGAGGTTGTCTGGCTCCGCGGGTTCCTAGTGGGCTTAGGCGTGGTTCCTGATTTGCCTAAGACTATCACGATATACTGTGATAACTCTGGTGCAGTGGCAAATTCGAAGGAACCCAGAGCCCACAAGGCAAGTAAACACATAGAGAGAAAGTACCATCTTATACGAGAAATCATTAAGAGAGGAGACGTGACGGTGGTCAAGATTGCATCTGAGGACAACCTGGCTGATCCATTCACGAAGAGCCTAGCGGCTAAGACCTTTGATGGTCACATGGAGAAAATGGGAGTGAGATGCAGACCCGGTAGCGCAGTTTGAGTTGATAGTTTTAGATTGGAGAGTTTGCCAGTTAGTTATTATGCTTGAAAGACATGCTTCAAGTATAAGTGGGAGATTGTTAGTTTTGTATACTAGAAGACTTGTCTTTGTATACTTTTCTAATGATATGATGATATGAAATGAAAGTTATTGCAGTCACTGTTTGCATTTAGATTATGTTCTATAATTGTTTTATGCAATGTTCCATATACTTACATTGTAGATGATATGGTGTGGGGAGTCACACGGTAAGATCGTATCATTAGAACCTTGTAATGTATTAAAGAGCTCACGGCTTAGATGGTCCTGAACACACCATCGGTACACCGTAGAATAATCTGATAAGTTAGTTTATCTTGGCTAACTGATTATTCTAGTACACTCGTTAGTGTATTGAGGAGGATCATGATAGGATACTATTCTCTGTCTCTGACCCAGTTACTGAGAGAATAAAGATCCACAGAGTTCGGGTTCTGAACTCATGTGATATTGGCGAGCATATGTGTGTGTTGTTTATTACTTTGATTTATCAATGGGTGAGATCTTTTCGTAGATCGAATTCGATATCTTGGGTAATAACAATGTATACATGATGTCTCGAGCAGTATGCATGAGCACTGTGTCCTGGTGCGCCAGGTTGATGATGTTCTCTTGAGGAAGCACAAGTTCATGTTGAAACCCTGCAGGTGGAATTTATTCCGTACATGAATAAAGCTTGTGTGGTACTACTCAAGGTTTTAGATGTTAATTAATTATAGCTGTCAGAGGCTTACATAATTAATTAATGAACATTATATCTTAAACACGTGGAATGGCTGGACTAAAGGAGAAAGCATATTCGTAAATATGTATTAAATTGGTAGGTCAGTTTTGCTTCTTTAGTGGAATAAAAGTAAAACTTAATTTATTTAATTATATCCTAGGTTTATTGGATATTGGATATTAAATAAATTAGTGGGCCAATTTAATATTCTTCTAGATCCCTGTTGTAGCCCAATTGACTGAAAGTGGACTGGATATTGAACTTGAGATAGAGGCCCAGCCCAATAGGGCTGGAACATGAAATTTCGCCCCTCCCTATATATAAGGGGAGGGGGGGCACGAAATTTTGATGAGTTATTCATAGGAAATCAGCCCCTCTTAGTCTCTCAAAGTTATCCACAGATTTCACAATTCTATCTAGTAGATTTCAGCCCACTCTGAATCTAGATACAGTACGGGAATACAACAGAAGATCTTGGAGTGGAATACTATGGTGCACGATTTTGAGGTCATAGGTGGCGCCATTACTGTGCTCATTCAACAGCAAGATTAGATCTTTAATCTTGTCCACAGACCGTCTATCGATTTGTAAGTAGATTCGTTTTCTATGTCTTCCGCTTTATTAGAATCGAATCTGCTTTGCATGCTTTTTGATTAGACTGTGATAAACATGCATGTTACATAAAATTATGATTTGCATGAACACGGATTAATGAACAACCAAATGGTCCTGCAGTGGTTTAATTCGAAAAAACCCCAACATCTTCGAACTGCTCTGGGACAATGTGATCAACATAATCCAACAGTTTTTCACTAGGAAAGGCTTGTGCTGATGTATATTTTTTCTTCTTACTCATGTACTCATCAGTAAGCTCATCAAATACCACATGACATGTTACTTCCACAATTAGTGTTCTCTTATTGAACACTATTTAAGCTTGTGAATGCGGGCATTATAGCCAAGAAAGATCCCCTCATCAGCTTTGGCACTGAAAGCTTTCAGCTGGAATTTGCCATTGTTGTGGATGTAACATTTGCAGCCAAATACCTTAAAATAAGAGATAGAAGGCTTACAACCCTTGAATAACTCATAGGGTATTTTGTCATGTGTGATTACTATGACACTTCTGTTCTGTGTATGGCAGGTTGTGTTAACTGCCTCTGCCCAATAGCATTTAGCTATGCTGGTATCTGCTATCATTGCTCTTGCTGCTTCCTTTAGCGTGTGATTTCTCCTTTCAGCTACGCCGTTCTGTTGAGGAGTTCTTACAGCTGAGTATTCATGAGTGATTCCCAATTCACTCAGGAAATTGATCGTCTGCTGATTAACAAACTCAGTTCCATTGTCGAATCTTATCCTTTGGACTGATTTTCCTTTGTCGGTCTGCAGTCTTCTGATCAGCATTGATAGCTTATCAAAAGTCTCATCCTTACTTCTCAGAAACTCCACCTAGGTATATCTTGAGTAGTCATCTACTACAACAAGAGTAAACTTCTTGTCTCTAGGGGTTGGTGGCTTCACTAGTCCAAACAAGTCCATGTGTAGCAACTGTAGAATGTCAATTGTTCCTTGAAGATGGCTTTTGTTCTTGAATGACGACCTTACTTGCTTCCCTTTTTGCCATGGTTCGCAGACACCAGTCTTCTTGTAAATTTCTTTGGGACGCCCATCAACCAGCTCTTTCTTGGCCAGGTAGTTGATAGTTTTGTAGTTGAGATGGTTCAGTCGTTGATGCCATAGCCAACTTGCTTTAGTTGATCCTTTGTGGAGAAAGTAAGCTTCTGAATAGCCTGTTGACCAGTCAACAATGTACATGTTGACTTTTCGTACTCTAGTCAAGAGTGTGGCTCCAGTTGACTTGTCTCTGATGTCACATGAGTTGTTGCTGAAGTCGACTGAGTACCCATTGTCACATAGCTGACTGATGCTTAGCAGTTTGTGCTTCAGTCCTTTAACATGTGACACACCATTCACGACAACTTTTTCCTTGACTACGAACCCTTCTCCAATGGTTCGGCTCTTTGAGTTGTCTCCAAATGTGACTAGTGGTCCCTTAACCTCTTTATAACCGTCAAGATCTTCTTTGTCTCCGGTCATGTGTTTTGAGCACCCCCTATCCAGATACCAAGTATCTTTGACCTTTTTCTTGGATAGGATGCTCTTTTCCTGAAAAATAAAGATCAGATTTTAGGTACCCACATGATATCGGGTCCTGGGAGGTTAATTAAATATTTGAGAATCCACATTCGCCACACTTTTGGCTTTTATTGATTGAGAGATCCTTCAGAATTAGATCTCCTGATCAATCTTGGACTCCTTGTAACTCTTCGATTGAGAGTTGGGTCCATTGATCTGTATCTCCGATGAGTGTTAGGATAAAAGACTTCAACCAATATCCTCTCATCTTGTGACTTTGTTGCTCTTTATCTTGGCCAGTTTTTTAAAGGTCTTTGACTCTGAGCCTTTTGGCCTTTGTGGGATGGCCCTTTTCCAAACCAGTTATGATTGGGATTGACTGTTAATTGATCTCTTAAGTTCAAGTACTCATCATACTGGGTTGCAAAGTCACTTGGAGTAAATTCTTCCAGAGAGATTGATTTATGCTGTCTTGCATAGTACAATCTCGTGTGCACATTTCTCTTGGGATTCGAGGAATTCCCAGGTTGATGCACAGCTGGCCTTTGAGGATAGGCTTGTCTGAAAGAGGTTGTAGCTCTTTGTTGAGCTGTTGATGGCATGTTTTGAACTGATGGTCTTCTCTGATGGAATGACCTTGAGTGATCTTCAAATCTCGATTAGTTTGAAGACCTGGAGTAAGATGAAGGCTTTTGTTGAAAATTTAGCCTTGGATGAGCTTTTGATCGAGCCGTAGATCTGTGCTGATTTGCTGATCTGTGTTGAACTGGTAGCTTTGACTAAGCCCCAAGCCTTTGAAATACTGACTGTCTTCGAGCTGCCTTTGAAATACTGACTGTCTTCTAGAATTCGTACAATCTAAAGTACAAGAAACGAGAAGAAGTGAGTAGAACACGATGCAATAAACTATATTGAATTAAACTAAACAAACTGGAACGTAGATTTCGACAAGCCGAGTCGAGGGAACCTCTCTCCGCAAGATAAATATGCCCCAGCTAGTGCTCACGGTTAAACATGTTATCTCTCAAAGATGAAACAACTTCGTCCTTCCAGCAGTAGTACCACAATTCCGGCAAGGCTCCGACGAACTAGCTAATTTGAGGACTGAGAGCAGAGACATGAATAGAACTTATGCAATGCAATATGAAGTGCAGAATCTACCAACCTTAGTATGCTGGAATGTCCTATTTATAGGCACCATTCCACTTAGGGGACAACTAGGGTTTAGGGCATTAAAACCTAGGTGGTGTAACCACCAGGGGTTACAACTTTGCCATCAATCCCCTTCAGGAGTTACAGCCTCCAACTCCTGTAGATCCCGACAAGTGTCCTGTGTCTCAGGGGATTCCGAGACGTGTCCAGGGTAGCTATGTCCCAGCAGGTTCCGACACGTGTTTAGGGAAGCTGCAGATCCTTGACTCCCTCAGAAGTTACATTCAGTTACACTTCAGCCCACTAACTCCACCAGCTCCAGGTAGGAATTACACCTCTTCAAGCCTCTTAACTCTACCAGCTCCAGATGAGAGTTACACAATTCAAAGTCGGACGTGAACCATCAAGTGCACTCGTGACCCGCGGACCGAGCGTCCGACCCATCGTATCGATCTTGACCCGCTCCACAACCCGTTCGTTTCTGAACCTAAAACATTAACGGCTAGGCCCGGAAGCCTATGTATACCCAAAGTCCACACAAAGTCCAATTGTCAAGATCCAAGTCTGAGAATGAGGACGAGATGAGACGAGCCGAGCACGAGCACTCGGGCACAGGTGGGCACGCGCATGTGTGCGCATGTGGGCTCATGGCCCACATCCTTGTGCACTTAGATATTACATTTAAGTGTTAATACACTTAAATACACCTCTTAACTAAGTTAAGAAATCAATGTGGGATAATTAAATGTGCTTTAAACACATTTTTCCACACACCGTAAATGTCCAATCGTGTGACTGATTTCAATCATTTATTTCTCACTCACCGAAAATTGGATTTGAGAAAATAAAAATACTATGATTATCTATTAAAAATATAGATCAATCGTACGCTATTTAATTTCTCCAAAATTAAATAACCTGGTCACCAAAAATCAAATAAAATGAGTTACGGCTCAGTTTATCACATCCAATTTTCCAACAATAACAAAGTTTTGCAGTAATGTTTTTCCCGCTTATTTGCAGGGTAATTTCATAAATTCAGTTTTAATAATGTCATAATTTAATTCAATATCAACATTATTTCACTAATTTAATTTAGTGTGATTATTAATAATTTAATTAAGAAGATTGAAATATTCAAAATGACTTACCTTTATAAGAAATGCAATAATTTATTGCTTCCTTCAAGCATTAATTTAATAAAAAATTGATCTCAAATTTAATTGCTAAAATAAAATTATGCAAGCCAATATATGGTTAATTAGAGATAGAAACTTATTTGATTGCTTTTACAATTAATATGGCTATATTAGGAAGGCATCCATTAGAATTCTTCCAAGTTTAATTTTTGGCATTTGATAGTGCAATTCGTTATTTTTGCGAGAATTAATGATATTATTCTTGTGTTCTTTCAAGTATTCTCAGAATCAACGAATTATACATGCTTCTATCTGCATCAATTGGTATCTAGAGTTAGTCTACGCTCCGTTCGTTGATGTTGACATGTTGATTCATGTAGTTGAAGGTTCTTAATACATTCCATGGTTTGTTGTTTAATAACTTTTCTTTTTTCGGATGATCTTTTCGATGAGGGTTATAATGCTCCACTGATATTTGATGAAGAGGTGGATATCTTCTCTTACGAAACTCATCTTTGGAATGGTTTGAGGTCCATAGGTGGTGACTATAATGGTTATCCGATCTTTGATGATGAGATATTATTCGTGCCCTGTGATGATGTTGCATTGATATGTAATGACTCTAAGAAAGTGTTCCCTGTCATGATTGCACCAAGGGTGGATGTGCCACCATTAATACAACTTTCTCTGGTGCATGATGATTTTTCGCCGTTGTCCACGAGTGCCAATATTTCTCCTTATTTCATGTTTGTGTTCTCTCCCAACGACAAATATGTTAATTCTTTGATGAGTGATATATCAATCTACCATCTCAATTATGCATGTTATGGGGATGCTGTTGCAGATCGTTTTCGATGTGCTCTTTTGACTTCCGATTCAAGGGCGAATCGTGTCAAACCTCGGGTGAATGGTAGAGATATATATCAATATTATATCTTGTATTTATATTATATTTTAGATTTAATTATCTTTTATTATCTATTTACATTACGTTGTCGATTAGAAATTTTATCTAAATTAGGTTTTCTATTTCTTATCTTTCAAGTTTTTCATATATTACAAATATGTGGATCTAGATTGTTATTATAGGAGTTGAAATTTAATAAAATTGTGTTATTAAAGTGCAATTCGGTATTCTTGCAAGAATCAACGATATTATTCTTGTGTTCTTCCGGGTATTCTCATAATCAACTAATTATACATGCTTCTATTTGCATCACATTATTTGTTTGCACTATTGAATTTACTTTGTTAAAAAACAAGAGTTATAATTCACAACTAATTAAAAAAAAAAAAAAACTTACACAAACTTTGTTAAAAATATAAGAGTTATAATTCACAACTAATTAAAAAAGAGGCAGTCTCCTATACATGTGGTGCATGGGTCTGGGTCCATCAGACTGACACAGGCCCAATAAGGCCCAACGATAAAAAAAAATGGCTCATGTCTGACGCGTTAGCAACGCTCGCCCACGCTCCATAATATTTTTTTTTTACTTTTTTTTCAATTTTTATATTATTATTATTATTATTTTGTGATTTTTCTGTTCCCCCCAAATTATATACCTTAAAATACAATTAGTGAACCCTAAAATTGAAATGAATTAATTTAATATTTTTGAAATAAATATAAATATATACCTTAAAATTGATTTAATGAACCATAAAATTAAAGTGAATGATTTTTTTTTTTGAAATTCGGTGACTTGCGCAATGCACTCGATAGATGCTATCATATAGATGCTATCATGTGGGCTCGTGCACTGTACTCGATAATTAATTTAATTTTTTCGAAACAAATATAAATGACAATTGAAAATTAAAAAAAAAATCTAATTTTGAAATAAATATATACCATAAAATGAAATTAGTGAATCCTCAAATAAAAGTAAATGAATTTAATTTTTTTTGAAATAAATATAACCCGTGATTGAGATTAATAAACCGAAAAAAATTGAACCCCAAAAAACACAGCATAAACCCTAAAAAATGCTAAAAAAAACCATGAACACTAAAAAACCATGAACACTAAAAAAACATGAACCCTAAAAAAAACATAAACTCTTAAACTTTAAACATTAACTGGAATGGAAAAAATCACAATTTGAACTACATAAACTCATATAAAATAAGTGGTAGATCGGTTATTTTTTAATGATACAAGTGATATTTTTTAATTTTAGAATTGATACTGTTTTTTTACAGTTTTTTTTTTTTTTTTACAAGTCGACACCGATCAACATGAGTTGATCCACGTTTATTCGGGTTGACCGACCTGCTTGATTGATGTATGGGTCTTATTGGATCTAAGGTGATGCATAGGAAACTTGGCCATTAAAAAAACTTAATTTATGTAAGGATGATGATGATGATAATAGTAGAAGTATAAATCTACATTGTAAAGTGCTATCTCAAAATTTGTAATATATTATGTAGATTAAATTTCATTTTGGTTTATAAAAGTTTGTTTATCATGCATCGCCGGAGAATTACTAGTTACTTTATATATATGTGTGTATATATATATTTAAAATATATTAACAAATAGAATTAAAAATGGGATCAAATTAAAATTATATCCTCAAATCATTAAAATCACTGAATCAGTTTTTTTTCCCTCTTTCCGTGCAAGAATGTCAAAAGAATTATTAGGCAATTAGAGCAAGTTTACCGTATTCTTAATCCTCATCCTAATCTGGATTACCTTTCATTAATCACATTGCTTAATCACCAAGCACCACTGCGCCAGGGCCATTCCAGTAAATTTCTCAACTGCAGACCCCTAGAAACCCTAACCGCACCCATCGCTCACCGCAACACCACATCCCAAAGGGCGAAGCGATTCTCCGTGAGATTGTATAGCAAAGCAGAGAATGGTACGGGAGAGAAGCTACGAAAAAACCCGCTTAAAGCGCCAATGCCACGTGGACGCCCTCATTAGGTGATGACGTGTACATGTAACCGTAGCCTCCCTATTTATTCGCTTCGTTCTCATCCACTTCCTCTCTCTCTCTCTCTCTCTCTCTCACTGCAGTTTCTCTCTCAGCAGAAAGGCACACAAATAGATACAGATACAGTTCTCAGCACACAGTGATTCTTTCGGAAATATACACACGCACTCGGACACGCAGTAGTGTGTTTCTGCGCATTTCAGGATCGGAGTCTCGATTGATTCTCCAGTTACTCTCTCCTCTCTTGGCTCGAGATCCGAGCCAAGAACGGAGGAATTTTGGTCGACTGGCGAGAGGTAGAAGAAATCATGAATTTTTTTTTTTTAGTTGTGTAGTCAATGAATGAAGCTTCGGTTATTCAATTTGAAATGAATCGGTGTTTGTTTTTTCGTGTTGTGATATTTTCTGTGGATAGGGTTTTGTTGAGGAGAGGAGAAAATGGCTAGCCGCGAGGGATTTCTGACGGAGGAGCAGAGGGAAATGCTGAAAATAGCGTCGCAGAATGCGGAGGTGATGTCATCATTGTCGTTGGCGTCGTCGCCTAAATCTTCCGGCCCGAGGTCGCCCGGTCAGAACTCGTCTCTACTATCGGACCACCACCACGTCAAGGCTCCAGGCGGAGGGCATTCTGCCGCATCGGGAGGGGTGGCGGTGAGGCACGTTCGTCGTTCGCACTCTGGGAAACTTGTCAGAGTTAAGAAGGGTATTTTTCTTTTCTTTTCTGCGTTTATGAGTTTTCTTGCCGTCTTGCATATTGTTTGTTGATGGATGTTGTCGACTGCGAGTAGATATTTCTTGGTTTGATTAATAAAGTAATCTTATGTTATTATTAGTTGAGATGAATTGAAATCGATTGGTATGAGCGACGCTGGGGATATGTGTAAAATGGTGGCAAGGGTTTTGCAGGAATGTGGTTTCATGTTTGATTGCTGGGAATTGATAATAATTGAAATAGGCTTTCGGACTCAATTGTTACTTCTGCTCTTGCTTGCTTGTATGTGCTTTTGTCTAAGGGTTTGTACCATCAGCTTTTGTTTTTCTTTAGTAGTGATGCGGATTGGATGTTGGAATGATTTTGTGAATTCTAAGACTAGCCCGGTTTCTTGATCACTGGAAGAGGCATATAAAGCAAATTGGTTTTCCTTGTTTATACCCAATATTGAGTTTTCCTCATGATACTTATTCATTTTGTGTTATACAATGCAACTTGGAAGATTGGCACCTGCAACTCTGCAAGAGAGCATCACAGAGATGCTATGTGTGATAACTAGTTTTAAGCAGCTAACGGTAATGCTAGAAGGGTGACTTCTATCTATAATATTTCATTTCCACACGAAAGTGAAACTTGCCTTGATCGGGAAGGCTTCGTTTCGGTAATAGGTCGGTTTTGTAGATGCCTATTCCACTTCATCTAATAGGTCGGTTTTGAGGATGCAACAGTTGTTTTCAACTTCACTTCAGTCCTGTTAATGCATGTTTAGACAGCAATCTGTTATTAAGTTTTTCCCTTAAAGAGTGACCAATCTCTGTTTGAAGATTTAAAAGTTTGAGGGCTAGGATTGAAGCAGGAATGAAATGGAATGGCGACACATAATGCATACATGTTGCATTTTCCAGTTTTGAGAGTGATGGCTCATTTAGCCTTTCGCATGTACATCCACTTGTTTTTTTTTTTTGCACGTTGCAGATGAGGATAAACTTTGGGAGAATCAAAGTTGAGAGGACATGATCACACAAAGACTACTTTAGAGCCTCTTAATAAACACTGTATTTCAAGTACATAATGCTTTTAATAGCTGTCACATGCCATATTATTAAGAATGAATAAAACACGGCTAAACTCCCCCAAGTTGCTTGGTTTATATGCTCAAGTAGTGTGTGTTTGATTCACTTCATGATGATTTGGATCCAGTTATTTCTTCTCCTTTTTTTTCCACTCCTCCCAGGTTTATGCCATGTAACTTTCTTGATTGGTGGTGAATTCAAAGATATATTTCATGTTTATTTCTTTACCTCCTCGGAGCCCAAAATTCTCATTCTCTCTCTGTTTTTTTTTAAATATTGTTTTCTAAATTGCTTGTTCAATCTGATTGTGATAAACTGATAATAGATGGTGCTGGTGGCAAAGGAACCTGGGGAAAGTTACTTGACACTGATGGTGAGTCTTTCCTTGATCGAAATGATCCCAACTACGACAGTGGGGAGGTAATTACTTGTCTGCTATTTTTACCCTTTGGCTATTTGGATTGTAATTTCTGCTTATTCATTTAACAATTTTGGTTATTGTGACTTGGAACAGGAGCCTTATGAGCTTGTTGGATCAACTGTCTCTGATCCTCTGGATGAATACAAGAAAGCTGTAGTTTCCCTCGTAGAGGAATATTTCAGCACTGGTGATGTAGATGTAGCTGCTTCTGATCTTAGAGAACTTGGATCGAGTGAGTATCATCCGTACTTTATCAAACGTCTGGTTTCCTTGGCCATGGATAGAAATAACAAAGAGAAAGAGATGGCGTCAGTTTTGCTCTCAGCCTTGTATGCTGATGTTATAAATCCAGCCCAGATTAGTCAGGGTTTTTACATGCTGCTTGAATCTGCTGATGATCTAGCTTTGGACATCTTGGATGCCGTTGATGTCATTGCTTTATTCATTGCTCGAGCAGTGGTTGATGATGTTCTACCCCCAGCTTTCATCACCAGGGCCAGAAAAATGCTCCCTGAAACCTCCAAGGGATTTCAGGTGCTACAAACAGCTGAGAAAAGCTATCTATCAGCTCCACATCATGCAGAGCTTGTTGAAAGACGGTGGGGAGGAAGTACTCATCTCACTGTTGATGAGGTGAAGAAAAAGATTGCTGACCTTTTAAGAGAATACACTGAAAGTGGAGATACTTCTGAAGCCTGTAGATGTATTAGGCAGTTAGGTGTTTCATTTTTCCATCATGAAGTTGTGAAAAGAGCTCTAGTTATAGCTATGGAGACTCAAACTGCAGAACCTCTCATTCTAAACCTGTTAAAGGAAGCTGCAGATGAGGGACTAATAAGTTCAAGTCAAATGGTAAAAGGATTTAGTCGATTTGCTGAGAGCCTTGATGATCTTGCCCTTGATATTCCTTCTGCCAAGAAAATATTCCAGTCCCTTGTTCCCCAGGCAATATCTGAAGGATGGCTTGATGCGTCCTTCCTAAAATCTTCAGCTGAGGACGGGGTGAAACCAGATGAAAATGATGATAAATTGAGGCGTTACAAGAAAGAAGTTGTGACCATAATTCATGAATACTTCCACTCAGATGATATTCCTGAACTAATTAGGAGTCTGGAAGATCTAGGGATGCCTGAATATAACCCAGTTTTTCTCAAGAAGCTTATCACCCTGGCCATGGATAGGAAAAATAGAGAGAAGGAAATGGCATCTGTTCTGCTTTCTGCACTTCATATAGAGCTCTTCTCATCGGAGGACATTGTGAATGGTTTTGTGCTGCTGTTGGAGTCAGCAGAAGACACTGCACTTGACATTTTAGATGCATCAAACGAACTTGCTTTTTTCCTGGCGAGGGCTGTCATAGATGATGTCCTTGCTCCTCTGAACTTGGAAGAGATCGCCAGTTTGCTGCCACCAAAGTGCAGTGGCAGTGAAACCGTGCGCATGGCTAGATCACTTATAGCAGCACGTCATGCTGGCGAGAGGATCCTCAGGTGCTGGGGTGGTGGCACTGGCTGGGCTGTGGAGGACGCAAAAGACAAGATTCAGAAGCTGCTTGAGGAATATGAAAGTGGTGGAGTTGTAAGTGAGGCTTGCCAGTGCATCCGCGATCTGGGCATGCCTTTCTTCAATCATGAAGTGGTGAAGAAAGCACTGGTTATGGCGATGGAGAAGAAAAATGACAGGATGCTGGAATTGCTTCAAGAATGTTTCGGTGAGGGTCTGATCACCATCAATCAGATGACCAAAGGTTTCAACAGGATCAAAGATGGGCTTGACGATCTGGCTCTTGATATCCCGAACGCCAAGGATAAGTTCAAGTTCTATGTCGATCATGCGAGAGCGCACAGTTGGCTCCTGCCATCTTTTTTCTAATTTGTAGCTGGACTTGGCTGCATTTTCTTGAAGAAACATATTCTAGTCCTGTTTCTTTCTGCATGTTTTTCCCCTTTTTCCCCCTTTCTGTACTTGGAAGCGCCGATGGATGATGATATGTTTTTTCTCATTACATTTGCTGTGTTATCTTGGAAGTTGGTGGTGTATAAAATTAGGTTTCTTTGTTTGCTTTTAAGGTTAGTTATAAACTTGCTGTTTAGGTAAGAATCCAGAATTTGATGGGGATATGATATGCTTTTGATTCAGATTTTGAATACCATTAAAATTTTGGATCAGATTATAGACATAGCCTGCTAAATAGTGTAAATTGTGTTTCATAATTTATATAATATATAATAACAACACTGCATCAGTAAATAAAAATACTCAATTTTCCCGTCTAAATGATATTTCCAAAATTAGCAATCTATTATATAATATTCGAGTTAATTATTTAAGTTAATTTGTAATGAATTAAATATATATGTAAAACAATTTTCCTAATTTATATACAATAATATCTCTGTTGAATCAATTTATAGATATTTTAAAGAGTGTATGGTCAATTGATCATATAACAATAAATCCGATAGATATGCATATGGATTGAATTAAATCCATACCAAAAATGATAAACTGTAATCATCAATTATATTTAAAAATATTTATAGAGTATGTAGACTAGCATTCCGCTCACCTATCCACCGTTAACGTGTCCATGGTTGATGTGACAATGCCACACGAGCAAGGAAATTTAATAATATACACACACAATGTTTATATATATAAATATATCTGAAATTTTTTATTTGTAAAGAATCGTACATAACAAGATCGAGAATTTAAAAGAATTTTTTATGCAAATAAAACTAAAAGGAATTTACAAGAATTATGTTTAATTTTATTTAATTTTTATTTTGACGTAATTATTTTATCAATTATGTTTATTTTTCAAACAAAATTGAAAAGATTTGGAACTTGAAATAGGTTGATCTAGACGTAATTTAGTAATAATTAAATAATCATTATATAAGGAAATGAATGCTAGAGTTATAATTTATGAAGATTTAGAAATAGGAGAAATGAAATCACTACTAAATATAGTGGTTCAAAAAATGAATTTTCTTGTGCCACACCAACTGTGGGCACGCTAACTCGTGTCCACGGTGGGTAAGTGAATGGAACTCATATAAACTATATGTTATATTATTGATTGCCTATCAATTAATACTCCCATATTTTTAGGTTATCATATTCAATCCACATATAATCAATTATATTAAATTTTATTTGATTTTTAGATTTCCCATAGGAAGTTAACTTTTTAACGGCATCTAACATATATAGAAAACAATCCATCTAGAGCAATAATAATAATAATAATAATAATAATAATAATAATAATAATAATAATAACAACAAATCTATCAAAGAATCTTAGATAATTACAATAATAATATATTATATTTTACACAATATATCTATATAATATTATTCATTTCCTATACACGTATTATCACCCCATTCACAACCCTTATGTCTATATATAGATGTATTTTTCATTACTTTTTTACTTCAACTTATTTGCATTAGTCTGTTTTTGCAGACAAAAAAAATATTTTTTCCTCAAATGCAAATTTATCTAACAAGAATATGTCTGGAGCAAATGCTTAATTATTATTGTTACACGAATTGGCCAAAAAAAAAAAATAGATTGGTTCGATTCTACAAAGTGGCAAGCATGTCATGATCATGAGGTTTCCGTAAATAAAAAACAATGATTGTAGGAATGCCTCCAATAGAAATGGATATACAAATTTAAGTTTGTTACGTTTTGTATATATTTATATTTATGGATTATTGTTTATGTACTCATTTGTGTATATTCATGGATTATTGATTATGAGATAATCGGTGTTCGATTATATATTTGTATATATATTCATTGATCAAGTGTAAAGATAATCCGAATTCTAATTTAATCATTTTGTTCAATAATAATTTAACCATTTTTTACTCAAGAATGATGTATATATATTATAATATAGATTCAATCTAACCTATAATTTAATTAAATTTTGCTTGAGAATTGTGTTGTAACTGTGTGCGTGAATAGTGAAGTGGTATGACAAAAAAAAAAAAAAAACCCCCTTAAAGGCCGCCATTTGTTAAATATTTGACAATTTCTTTCGGTAACAGTCAAGTTTGAAAAGTTTAGACGACTATGCACATCTACTTGAAAAATCTACCTTTTTTTATTTTCTTTCTTTCTTATATTTAAATGTTTATTGACACGTAAAGAAACAAAAAAAAAATTACTTATAAACCTTGGTGAGAAAATTGTGTTTTGAGTTTATAAAATGGAATCCCAAATCCATGGAAAAAAAACGGCTTTAAACTTTAACAATTTCCGCTCAATTCATAATATGCCCCACTCATATAAAATACGTATAACTGCACTTCCCTCACCATCATGACTACATATAGTTTTACGTTCTTATGTTCGAGTATATTTATGTTTTAAAAATATTAAAAACGAATGTTATTAAAAGGGGTCTAGGAAGGCAAAGTAGTACAGTGTCTCAATCTAATTAAAAGGGGTGGTGGGGTTATGACAAGGTTTAGATATTGAGATTGAGGGGTAAAAAAACGTTATCATATTATTTTTATATTTAATAAATTAGAGGGGGTTGTAAATGTTAGTTTTGTATACGGGAAGACTTGTCTTTATATACTTTTTTGATGATATGATGATATGAAATGAAAGTTATTGCAGACTGTTTGCATTTAGATTATGTTCTATAATTGTTCTATACAATGTTTCATATACTTACATTGTAGATGATATGGTATGGGGAGTCACACGGTAAGATCATATCATTAGAACCTTGTAATGTATTAAAGAGCTCACGGCTTAGATGGTCTTGAACACACCATCGGTACATGGTAGAATAATCTGATAAGTTAGTTTATCTTGACTAACTGATTATTCTAGTACACTCGTTAGTGTATTGAGGAGGATCACGATAGGATACTATTCTCTGTCTCTGACCTAGTTACTGAGAGAATAAAGATCCACAGAGTTCGGGTGAGAAAATTTCGATTTTGGTCCCACAAGACATGGGGTATTCCGTTTCTGGTCCCGACGGTTTCACTTTTGGTCATTTTTCAAAAAAATTACCCGAAACTAGTCCCATAGGTTTATCAGTATCGATTTTAGTCCCACAAATCAGACGGCTGATTTAATGATGGACGGAAATATCACGCACGACTCACGTGCGTGTCATTTTAGAGGGAAAATTAGACCCAATTAGACCTAAATCCCTAATTCAACATAAAATAGAACTCATTCACAGCGCGTAAAAAAATCCCCAAAATTGTTCCACAGCAAATTCGCAAGAAATTCCAAATTTCCACAGCAATATTGGGACGTGATGATACGAAGAAAGGTTTTTTTGGAAATGCCACACCCAAACTACCGTAAGTTTCGAATCATTTCTCAAATATTTTGTCCAATTTATCCAGTAAGTTTCGTTCGATTTCTGAAAGTTTAATTGTTGCTCAAATTGTTTTTGTTAGTTCGGTCTCGATTTTGGTACACTCTGAAGCTAAAGCATGGAGGAATGGCAATTTCTGATGCGGGTAAGCTTGAGTATTTAGAAAACTGGATTGGGAGATGTTGTGGAACTATAGTAGAGGAATAGACAACAGACTGGTTGGAGTGATTCAGGTGTGTATGGTACAAATACAATACTTCACTTTTAGCTGCATCTGTGTGAGTCTGCAATTATGGATCTTTGGTTTTCAGCAGAGTAATATTTTTAAACCTCTTTATAATTTGTATGCTTCCTGTAGTTGATTATATCTGCTGGCTATGTTGGTGGATAAACATGGTAGTGGCCCTTCATGGAAAATGTGTTGTATTGGAACCTATAATAGATATATGGTTAGGCCTTTATATGCAGGAGTGAACTAGTGTAGTCGGTAGAGAACACTTGCATATTTTAGAGTTGTAAATTTTCTTGGCTCCATTACAAACCAGTTGAAACAAGATGCATATTGACTTTAA
The DNA here is from genome assembly GCA_026008535.1 of Perilla frutescens. Lineage (NCBI taxonomy): Eukaryota > Viridiplantae > Streptophyta > Magnoliopsida > Lamiales > Lamiaceae > Perilla > Perilla frutescens. The sequence goes on along the minus strand of BRKX01000010.1, from coordinate 40,921,544 downwards.
AGGCCTTTATTTTCCATTGAAGTTAAATGTTGCTAATAATGCGTATACGTGTAAGGTCCAACAGAATTGTAAGGATACATCCACTGATCCATGTATTTTCTTTACCATTTTGGTCCCACTTGATAGTTCTTATTTTCTGAACTAGTGGTGTAGCCCATTTGTGGGTCTTGTTTGCAAGAATCCTGTCACTGCCATGTCTTAGCTTTGGACTCCTACATATTTTGGTTTATTCTTTGCAGGAAAGCAAGTCCATTGGTGCAGAAGTAAACTGGGGTGTGAGATTCAGGAATGCAAAGGATGTTAGTGGTCCATCATATTACATATCTTTTATACATGAAAATTAAATTTGGTGACTGTTGTTTTTTGGTCTCAGGCTCAGCATTTTTTAACAAATCTATGCAAAGAAGTAGCACTCCGATTGCAGGGATGCAGAGTGCAAGGGAGATCTTTTACTCTGAAGGTTGGATCTCATCTTCTCAAGTACAAGTATTTATTTTGATACAACAATGTCTCATGCTGCTACTGTTCATAATATTTAAGCCATTAACTCATGTTTTAAACAACAATTTCTGATGAGGGTAAGCTTGAGCAATTTCTAATGCTAAGTCAGGTTGGTTGGCAAAGAGGTTTGAAAGGTCTTTCAGATGTGATCCAAAGAAGAGTATAAAGAGCTTTAGGAAACATGCAATATCTGAGCTTGGAGTGTATGTGTCACATCAACAAGCCATTAGAGCAAGACAGAAGGTACTGAAATTGATTGAAGGGTCTAACATTGACCAATACTCTAGGCTGTGGGACTATACATAATGTTTAAGAGCAAAGAATCCAGGTTCTACTGTGATTCTACAGTGTGATGTCACAGGTACTACCAACAAATTTAAGAGATTCTATGTGTGCTTTGGTAGCTTGGTAATTGTGTTGTGTGGGATATTTATTTTGTTTGGTGAGTTGGTATATATAGTGTCAATGATGGTGGGAATTTTCCCTCCAAAAAGATATGAAAATTCTCTCTAAAATCATAGCAATAACATGTGAAATTTACCTCCAAAAAATTGATGATATTCTAGAAATTTTAACGTTTGGGACCAAAATTGATATTAAAATGGGACCAAAATTGATACAAATTTTAACAGAAACCGTGACGGCGTGACTGAAAATGATACTTCGTATCCTATGGGATCAAAAGTGAAACCGTCGGGACCAGAAACGGAATACCCCATGTCCTGTGGGACCAAAATTGAAATTTTCTCGAGTTCGGCATCTGAACTCATGTGATATTGGCGAGCATATGTGTGCATTGTTTGTTACTTTGATTTATCAATGAGTGAGATCTTTTCGTAGATCAAACTCGATATTTTGGATAATAACAATGTATACATAATGTCTCAAACAGTATGCATGAGCACCGTGTCCTGGTGCGCCAGGTTGATGATGTTCTCTTGAGAAAACATAAGTTCATGTTGAAACCCTGCAGGTGGAATTTATTCCTTACATGGTTGGCACACCGTCGTTTTAGTGTGCAAAAATACACTTGCAGGCAAATAGTCCACAAATGCTTAATCTGCCTTCAACGGCTAGTATAGCTAGTGAAGACGGATGTCGATCCCACGAGGAGTGTTTTAACCTTCTGTCTTTTCTTAGTTTCAAGTTGGGTCTTCAGTGTCACTCTAAAAACCTTGCTAATAAACTTAAACTAACTAAATGCTGAAAAGAAATCACAAGAGAAAATATTAGTAATAAAAGTGTTCAAATCAAAGCATCAAGTCATTCGGTAGGTATGTGCAATCGCGGGCAAAACACATGTAATTACCACTACTACCCGTTATGCCCACACTAGCAGAAAGGTCAAAAACCGAATCCCTATGGCCAAATATGGGTAATTGTCACTTTGAGGGTTAACCGGTTATAGGAAATGGATATGATCGGCCACTCCCCAATCACTTCTTACATTATATCGTCTAGATGATACGATCGGCACCTAGGGACCTAACTATACAGGAACCTAAGGAGAGAATCACACAAAGGTTTTGCAGGTATAGCAGCTTTGAGGGCAAAAGCGACCCGATTCTAGTAGGTTTGACACGGTCTTGTGCCTGCATATACTACTCAATCTCAACTACCAAAGCTATCATTCCCGGACTTGTTACTATGCGGGTATCGAGGCATGGGTCACCTATACACTCCCACGTAACTAACACTAGTACCAGTTAATCAGAAATGCGCGCTTTCATCTCCAACCACCCTTTACCTATGTCTAAGTGAAAAACAAGTTAAGATTGTGAACCCTTAAGGCTTTAAAGTCCGATTACCTCATGCACATATTCTACCCTTAGACCATTACTTTGACTTGAACAGTGGATACTTAGACACTAAACATAGAAACGAAAGTAAAAGAAATGATAAAAGACATCTTACTTAGAAAGAAAATAACTCGATTAACTTCTGGGCCCAACCCCAGTTTGCCAACAAAAACAACTGAACTACCTCTCCGCAGGCAAATCGCTAGCTTCAGGCAGTCAGAATATCCAAAACATAAACTAAATATGAAAGCAGTAAATTGTATCTTGGAAATGTAAGACCGAATGTGTGTATGCGTACTGATGTGAAAGCAGATAAAAGTATTTATAGCAACTGAATTAAGGCTTCACGCAGCCCATATCTCACCCACGCAGGGGTTCTTGCACTCCTCCACTTCCTCATTTCATGCTCAACGTTCTTCCTTGAATTTAGGAGGGATAGCAACAAACCCTAGCATCTCCAACAGCTTTCTGATGTCCCCACTTCCTTCCCAACGTGTGTAGACCTCCCCAAGACTCGGAACTGACCGCCACATCACCTCCACGTGCATATAGGAACTGTCCCGCGATCTTGTTGCGCAATTCTCGCAACAACTTTGGCTGGGTCCTCGGCAGGCAAATCAGTCCTTTGTGCCCTCAGCGTAATTAGCACCTGTCTGTGCCTATTGTGGTGGTTTTGTGCCCTCAACCTCCTGCAATCAGCTTTACCCCCAAAACTAGACTAGACTCTATACTAAACACTTAAAAATGGTGTAAAAAGATAAAGGAAAAAGCACGAATTTGAGTCTTCATCACACCCACACACTTGGACTATACTTGTCCTCAAGTATGAATGCAACTTTAACTCAAAACAACAAAAAAAACAGAAGACTCAAATGACTGAACACAAGACAACACAACATATGAATCATAAGTTGATAAAGGGCATAACAGTTGGTCATAATGATGCAGGCAAATCGAATCAATCAAACTCAGGCTACTATTGTAGTGTACACTCAGCTCGCCTTTTTCTCGAGTGTTTAGGTTAAGTGTTTTACTCTCAACAATTCCACCAATTCATCATCAACAAACTTGCAAACACCCTGTATAAATAATTTATGTTATTCACATGCATGCATATCAAAAGGTCTTGTGAGGGTTGTAATGGGGCATGCGGATCAAGGTTGGAAATATTAGGAACTGGCTGCTTTTAATAGTATTCGGGCAAAATCAGCACTGGCAGCTCTGTGCCTACATAACAACCTGGGAAACCATTTTTATTCATACACTTATTTTTCATTTTCTCTTTTTTTTTCTCTCTTTTTTTTTATTTTTTTTTCTTTCTTTGTGCCCATTTCTGGCACCCTGTCACTATTTGGCTTAAACATGCTACCAATACGAGCATAAAGGTTTCATTCCCAGTCATAAGATACTCTTTAGAGAGAGATTTTCAGAATGTAGGTCATGAACAAATAAGCAGGCTCAAATAATGGCAGCAATGGGAAGCATTTATCAGTGAGTAATATGGCCAAATAACGACGAAAGAAAATGCCTTAATCATCTAAGCATGCAATGACATCAAGTTTGACAGGGCATAAGCAAGTAAGCATCAAATGAGGTGATGGAATTTAAACACACAGAAAGAAGTCGCAAATGTGAATTTGGGCTCAAAGCTCACTGGGTAGTAGTTATATATTGTTTTCACATGCGATTGATTAATTCCATCTGCCTAACAATAAATTTATGTCCATATATGCCCAATGTCAATCCATGACTCATATGCTGTAGACTCAACATGCACACACAAAATAAAAACAAATAAACACAAACGACCTAAGCATATCCCGCCCACACACTTGCTGTGCAAAGTACCCTTGCGGGCACAAGCAGTAGTGTGGGTTAGATATGCCCAAAACAGACTCTATATATACAGACGCAACTATACAAAGACAAAAAAAAACACACAAACAAAAATAAAAACAAACAAATCCTAAACTACTGGGGATAAAACATGATTTAAGGAGAGGAAGGGTAGTCTAACCCGAGATGAACACAAATGCTCTGCAGGGCTTTCTCAACTCTTTCAAGCTTCTTTGAATCTGCACTGCTCTGTGCTCTGCTCGGTCCTTCTTGTGCCCTGGGTGATCCTTCTTGTGCCTTGGGGGCCTTTCTCTTGTCAAAGTATGTTGGTTCGTCAAAAGGAAGGAAGTATGGGGTGTTCTCTTCAGTGAACCCAACTAGCTGCATCCGCTCCAGCCTCTGGGCATCGAGATACTCTGTCCTTTCATCAAGCTCTGGGTACCCTTCAAAGACGTCGTCGAGGTCGCCACCTTTCAAGCCTTCAAACACTCTCGCCACGAACATGCCCAACGCTACAACAGTTGCTCTGGTGTTGCTGGTCTGTGCCTGCAATTGGATCGCCAGAATGTAGCCGAGGTTGACCTTCCGCTTGTGCACCATGTTCCATAAGAGGAATACCTCCTGCTGCGTGACTTGGCCTGTGCCATCCTTGCGCCCATAAAGGTTGAATGCCATCCATCTATGGCAAATCTGGAGGGCGTGATCAGAGATGTGCTTGTCCTTGCTTGAGCCCGAAAGATAGAAGCCTCTGCCTCCAATTTCCTCCCACCTTTGCTGAATGTTTCGACTCCAGTCGTCGCCAACGCTGGTTGCTGCTTCCTTGTACCACTTCGAATGGACATCTTTGGGGTGGATGAAATCCAACAGCAGATTCAATCCTGAGATTGACATGCTATAGCTCTCTCCGGCTATGTAGAAGTTCACAACTCCAGGTGTCTCCAAACCGAATCCCTGCACTGGCTTAAACTCATATGAGGAAAGAAATTTAATGGTTAAAGAGGGACGTACCGTGTTCCTCCAGCCGAGTACTTGCTCCCAACCGATGTTGGCAAAGTATTCATATACTTGGTCCATGACTCCAAGTGTATTCAGCGTGCTGTCATGAAGAACATACAGGGGCAGATGCTTCTTCTTGTTCAATCTCTCGACGATTCCTTGTCTTGAGCTGCTTGGATCCTCCTTCTCCTCCTTCGCCGAGCGGCGGGGAAGGGTCCTGATTGGCACCCTGCCTTTTATGCCTTTTTTCACCTTTGCGGGCACATAGGATTGAACTGGAGCTGGGATGATTTGAATTTCCGGCTCCACTTCCTCACTGTGCACTGACTTCTCTTCCTCTTCCTCGTGGATCTGCTCCACATCTAGCTTTCTTTTGGTGGGGGGTTTCTCTTGTTTCTTTGACTCCTTGCTGACTGGCTTCTTTCCTTTTTGCTTGCTCTTAGCCTTTTCGGGCACATCGGGACCCTTGCTTTGGCTTAGTTTCCTCTGTGCCTCCTTCGGGACCTCTTGTGGTTTTGCCTTCTTTGACTTTTTCTTCTCTGCGGGTGGATCTGGTTGTGCCTGTTTTGACTGCTCAGACTGGCTGTGGGCATTCTCAGATGTAGATCCCTCTGAAGCCACTTTGTCTTCTTCCAACGACTCTTCTTTCTCTTCCTCCAGTTCTGGTTCTTTCTCCTTCTCCTCTTGCTGATCTTTCTCTAGTCTCTCCTCCTCCTTGTCTTCTTCCTCCAAGCTCTCACCTTCAGATTCATCAACGCTTTCTTCTTCGTCACCGCTACCCATTTGCTTTTCTTCCTCCACTTCTTCTTCCTTCTTTGGTCTACCATCGCCTTCCCCATCCTTCTCTAGCTCTTTCTCAGGCTCAGAATCGTTTAATTCTTCACTGGGTTGGGGTGTTGGCGGCTTCTTTGGCGTTGGTGGTTTTTCAGGTGTTGGCGTTGGGTCAGGGCTTTGCCCAGCTTGTGGTGGGCTCTGGGGTTTGCCCTTGTCAGCCTCGACCTTCTTCTTCTTCGATGCACCGCCCTTAGCCTTCGGCGGTGCTCGCTTCTTTTTCTCTGCTTGCGGCGGCGGGAGCGGTAGTTGTTGTGGTGGAATGGTCTGGATAGGTGAGGGGTTTAGAACTGGTTCAGAACCTTATTTCGGCTCCTCGGGCTGGGTTGACTGGGTGGTCTGTGTTGTTTCTTGCGACGAGTCGCCGGCGTTGCGGGCACTGCGCCTTGTGCCTCGCTTGGCGGTTTCTCCAGTTTTCTTTGTAGTCACCATTTTTTCTTGACAAGGGTTTGGGAATTTTGTGAGGTAGGGTTTTCTTTGCTTGATTTGTGAGAAATCGAGAGAGTGGGAGAGGGTATTTGAATGCTTCAGGATGCGTGAGGTGTTGTGAGGGTGGTGGGTTTGTGCAGCGAGATCCTGGCCGAGAATATAGGAGAAACGGTTGTGCCTAATTTTGAGAAAATTGGGGAAATTTGAATTGGAGAAGAAGATATGTATGAAATTCAAAATGATTATCTGTATATATCATATCTCCTTCACTCCCTTTTTTTTTCGGCCTTAATTCCCAACAATCATCACACTGCATGGGAAAACCAACCGTCTCTGTAGCTGTTTTTTCGTGTCAAATCAGTCAAATCTGCTACAGTACCCACCCACACACTTAAACCTTGCTGTGCCCTGCACATTACTTTGCCCACAGTGATGTGTTTCCAGTCTTTGCCTTCCTGCAGCGTTAACTCACAAACAAAATACAAAAAAAAAACAAACATAATTGAAATTAAAGCAAATAAACAAACCGGGTTGCCTCCCGTCCAGCGCCTTTGTTTAAGGTCTTTGGCTCGACCTTGTTGTGCCTTCAGTAGTACTCCGGGGTGCTTAACACTTGGGTTTCTGCCCAAGTTTCCTTCTCTTGTTCGAAATATGGTTTCACCCTCTGGCCGTTGACTCGAAATTCGCACCCATCTTTTGGATTCACCAGATCGATTGCTCCACTTGGGTGTTGATGTTGTACCAGATAGGGGCCCATCCATTTTGACTTCAATTTGCCCGCATGCAATTTGAGCTTTGAGTTAAACACGAGCACCTTTTGCCAACAGAGCAACTGTTTTCCCCTTGCGAGTGCATCGTGATATCTCTTGGTCCTTTCCTTATACATCACAGCATTATCATAGGCTTCGGACCTCAACTCTTCTAATTCTTGGATCTGCAGCTTCCTCTCAATTCCGGCGCTTTCATTATTGAAGTTCAACTTCTTGATTGCCCAAAATGCTTTATGCTCCATTCCTACGGGCAAATTGCAATACTTTCCGAAAACCAGCCTATAAGGAGACATCCCAATAGGTGTCTTGTAGGCTGTGCGATATGCCCATAGAGCATCTTCCAATTGATTGCTCCAGTCTTTGCGCCTTGGTCCAACAACTTTCTCCAGAATATTTTTGATCTCCCTGTTTGAGACTTCTGCTTGTCCATTCGCTTGAGGGTGATATGCAGTAGTAACCCTGTGTGTGACCCCATACCTTACCATCATCTTCTTTATGACTGAGTTGCAGAAATGAGTCCCTTGATCACTGATCAGGACTTTGGGCATTCCGAAGCAACAGAACACATTTGCCCTCAGGAACTTCACCACTGTATTCGCATTGTTTGTTGGAGTGGCTTTTTCCGCCACCCACTTGGACACATAATCTACAGCCAGGATAATGTAGAGGTTGTTACCTGACTTGGAAAATGGTCCCATGAAATCTATGCCCCATATGTCGAAGATTTCCACGGGCATAATAGGTGTTTGTGGCATGGCCTCCCGAATGGAAATATTCCCAGTCATCTGGCAATTCTTGCACTTCTTCACAAATATATAAGTATCCCTGAATAATGTAGGCCAGTAAAATCCTCTATCTAATACCTTCCTTGCTGTTCTACGCGGGCCAAAGTGGCTTCCACATGCATTGTTATGGCAGAACTTCAAGATATCTAGGACCTCATCATCACTGACGCACCTTCTTATGACTTGATCAGCTCCAATTTTCCAAAGAGTTGGTGTTTCCCAGAGATAGAACCTGCACTCCCGCTTCATCTTATTCCTTTGGTAGTCACTCAAACCAACTGGAAACTGCCTTGCGACCAAGTAGTTCACTATGTCGGCAAACCACGACTCCTTTGCTGCTTTGCCCACAACCTCATACAAGTGCTCATCTGGAAAATTCTCAGTGATTTCCTCTTTGCCTTCAACCATCAGACGGCTGAGATGGTCTGCAACCAGATTTTCTGCCCCAGTTTTGTCTTTGATCTGCACATCGAACTCTTGCAGGAGCAATATCCACCTTATGAGTCTTGGCTTTGACTCCTTCTTAGACAGTAGGTACTTCAGAGCTGCGTGATCCGTGTAAACAATCACTTGTGCCCCCAGCAGGTAGGAACGAAACTTCTCAAAAGCGAACACTACTGCTAACAGCTCCTTCTCCGTGGTGGTATAGTTGCGTTGTGCGGCATTTAATGTCTTAGAGGCATAATATATAACATAGCTCTCTTTGCCTCTTTTCTGGCCCAAGACTGCTCCCACGGAAAATCCGCTGGCATCACACATCACCTCAAATGGCATTCCCCAATCCGGAGGTTGGATAATGGGGGAAGACACTAGCATATTCTGCAATGTATGAAAAGCTTTCTTGCAGTCATCATCAAAGTCAAATTTTACCTCCAATTGTAGCAGGTTTGTGAGTGGTTGAGCAATCTTTGCGAAGTCCTTAATGAATCGACGATAGAAACCCGCATGGCCTAGAAATGCCCGAATCTGCTTGACGTTGATGGGATAGGGCAATTTGGCAATGACCTCCACTTTTGCCCTGTCCACCTTGATTCCTCGCTTGGATACTACATGTCCCAGCACGATTCCTTCTCTCACCATGAAGTGACACTTCTCATAATTCAACACCAAGTCTTTTTCCACACAACGGCTCAGTACCTTGCTCAAATGATCAAGACATTGATCAAAGCTATCTCCATAAACTGTGAAGTCGTCCATAAAGATCTCAATACAAGTCTCAAGCATATCAGAGAATATACTCATCATGCACCGTTGAAATGTGCCTGGAGCGTTGCAGAGGCCAAAAGGCATCCTTCTGTAGGCAAATGTGCCAAAGGGGCAGGTGAATGTCGTTTTGCCTTGATTGTCTTGGGCCACCACGATTTGCATATAACCGGAATACCCATCTAGAAAACAGAAGTACGATTTTCCCGCAAGCCTCTCCAACATCTGATCGATGAAGGGCAAAGGGAAATGATCCTTCTTTGTGACTGCATTCAACTTGCGGTAGTCAATGCAAACCCTCCATCCGGTCTGCAGTCTCATCTGAATAAGTTCCTTATTTTCATTCTCCACAACCTGGATTCCAGACTTTTTGGGCACAACGTGAATAGGACTCACCCACTCACTGTCGGGCACAGGGAAGATAATGCCCATATCGAGTAGCTTTAGAATCTCCTTTAACACAGCTTCCTTCATCAAGGGATTCAACTTCCTTTGAGGATCTTGCACTGGTTTTGCCCCTTCTTCTAACTGGATCCGATGCATGCAAATGGTGGAACTTATGCCCTTGATGTCGGCCAAGGTCCATCCAATTGCTTCCTTGTGCATCTTCAATAGTGCTATCAACTTGACTTCTTGCTTCATGGTCAACGATGAACTGATTATAACTGGCAAATTCTCTCTTTCACCCAAATAGGTATATTTGAGGTGATCGGGCAACTCCTTCAACTCCAACTTCGGTGGCTTAATGATAGACCGCACCAATTTATCACCCTGCCTTGTTGTGGGCAAAGGCAGACGTGTATCCCTTGAAAAACTGGCTTCGATATGATACAATTGCAGGATTGCCTTCTTGATTTGCTTATCTTGTTCCTCTTTAGCATCCCAATCGATCTTACTGTTTTGAAGTACCCACTCAAGTGGATCCTTTGCCAGCAGCCTTGGCATTTCTTCTTGGATCATAGGCTCAAAGACGTCGATCACATGTACACCCTCAGTGTCATTGGGGTATTTCATTACTTCCATGATGTTGAAGGTAACTCTGTCTCCATCGAACTCGCACGTCAATGTGCCCTTATCGACATCAATCTTCGTATGTGCCGTCTTCATGAATGGTCTACCCAAAAGTATACAGGCAGCTTTGAGATTGGTTTTGCCCATATCCAGCACATAGAAGTCTGCTGGGAAAATCAGACTCTCCACCTTGATTAGGACATCTTCAAGCACTCCCTCGGGGTAAACATTAGAACGGTCAGCCAATTGAATAATTGTCCTTGTATCTTTGAGCGGTCCTAAGGTCAGCTCTTCAAAGACGCTTAAGGGCATAACATTGATCGATGCCCCTAAGTCCAGCATAGCTTTCTCAACTCGAAGTCCTCCAATTTCACAGGGAATAAAGAACATCCCTGGGTCTCCACACTTTTCAGGCAGCTTCTTCTGTAATAATGCTGAAACATTTTCGCTTACAACCACTTGTGCCTCCTCTGTGAATCTCACTTTCTTTGTACATAAGTCCTTCAGGAAACGGGCATATCGGGGCACCTGTCTGATTGCGTCCAGTAGGGGAACATTGATTTCCACTTTCTTGAAGATGTGCATTAGCTCCCTATCCTCTGCTTCTTTCTTGTTCTGCTTCATCCTTCCTGGAAATGGTAAAGGCACCTCGATCTCTTTTGGAATATTACTCCTTAGGATGGGTTTGGGCACAACTGCTTCTGGTTCGTCATTTGCCTTCAACTTTGCTTCCTCCTTTGTGGGCTCATCATCATTATGGGAATCATTCTTTGCAGTCTCTGGATATGGTGCAGGCAGTTGCCTTCCACTCTTCAATGTTATTGCATTTACCCCAGTCTTTTTTGGTGGTTCTGTCTGTGAGGGCAGAATTCTCTTAGCTTTCTCCATCCTTGCGATTGCATCACTAATTTGGGATATTTGTCCTCCCAAATAGTTCAATCCATTCCTTGTCTCCTGTTCGAAGGCTTCTGATTTCTTTTGTATCTCCACCGTTTCATTCACAATCTTGTGAACCATGTCTGATAAAGTTGGTCCTGCTGCGGGCGCAGGATAGTATGGTGTTGTCTGTCTCTGATTGTAGTTAGGGGCAAAATGATTGTGCCTCCTTCTGTGCCCTTCATCCATAACGTTGACCGTCTCTTCCTTCTCTTTCAATTGTGGACACTGGTTAGAGTGATGCCCCATTAATTCACATACCCCACAAATTCGCAAGGTATTGGCCGAAAACATGGTGATCATCTTCTCCATCTTGTTGCAAAGTTGTTCGATTCGGTCATCAGTTGCAGGCACAGAGGTAGTTTTGCCCGCAGCGGCAACACTTGTTCTTTCATATGAATCGTCTCTGTTCTCTTCGGCCATTTCTCCAATAAGTATTAGAGCTTCAGCTGCCCTCTTGTTCAGGATAGATCCTCCACATGCTGCATTCAGTAGGGCCCGGTCCTCGCTTCTCAATCCCGAAATAAAGTAGTTCACCAGGTCATGATCTGGAATCTGGTGATGTGGGCATTTCGAAAGCAATTGTTTGAAACGCTCCCAGTAGTCGTAAAAGCTCTCGTGGGGACCAGCCTTTGCGGTTGAGATTTTCTTTCTCATGCTCTGCACTCTTGATGTGGGGAAGTACTTCTCCAGAAACTTTTGCTGGAGTTGACTCCAGTTGGTTACACTCCTGGCAGGAATAGTGTATAACCATTCTCGAGCTCCGTCCTGCAGGGTGAAAGGAAAAGAAACCAGGCGAATGTATTCGCCTGTCCCATTAGCTCGTGTGCGTTGCGTCTCACATGCCATCTCAAAATCTTGTAGATGTCGTTGTGGATCCTCCCCTGGATGGTCATGGAATTTGGGTAAAATCGAGATGAAGTTTGCCCTCAGCTCCCAGTTACCAGTAGTTGCGGGCAAAACGATGCCCGTGGGACGCATGTTCATGGTTTGAGGGAAACTTAGCTGCCTCAAAGTAAGGGTGTGCGGTGGTGGTCTTTGTTGTTGTTCTTCTTCGTGGTTTGATATCTGATCGTCCTCCATCTCTTCTTCGGAATAGAGTGGATTGACGTTGCTTGTCTCAGCTTGTTCGTTGCTTGCCTGACTTTCTCTGCCTGAGGTCAAATCGTCACTGGATCCTTCAGTTTGATTATCCTCCTGCAATCTTTTCAAAAACACCCTAGCTTGTGCCCTTCTTGCCCTCGCTGACCTCTCTATCTCAGGATCGTAGAGTAAATCTCCTGCGCGGTTAGAACGAAGCATATACTAAGGTAAAACAGTAAATAGACAGAAAAGTGCGCTTACACTCCCCGGCAACGGTGCCAATTTTTGGCACACCGTCGTTTTAGTGTGCAAAAATACACTTGCAGGCAAATAGTCCACAAATGTTTAATCTGCCCTCAACGGCTAGTATAGCTAGTGAAGACGGATGTCGATCCCACGATGAGTGTTTTAACCTTCTGTCTTTTCTTAGTTTCAAGTTGGGTCTTCAGTGTCACTCTAAAAACCTTGCTAATAAACTTAAACTAACTAAATGCTGAAAAGAAATCACAAGAGAAAATATTAGTAATAAAAGTGTTCAAATCAAAGCATCAAGTCATTCGGTAGGTATGTGCAATCCCGGGCAAAACACATGTAATTACCACTACTACCCGTTATGCCCACACTAGCAGAAAGGTCAAAAACCGAATCCCTATGGCCAAATATGGGTAATTGTCACTTTGAGGGTTAACCGGTTATAGGAAATGGATACAATCGGCCACTCCCCAATCACTTCTTACATTATATCGTCTAGATGATACGATCGGCACCTAGGGACCTAACTATACAGGAACCTAAGGAGAGAATTACACAAAGGTTTTGCAGGTATAGCAGCTTTGAGGGCAAAAGCGACCCGATTCTAGTAGGTTTGACACGGTCTTGTGCCTGCATATACTACTCAATCTTAACTACCAAGGCTATCACCCCCGGACTTGTTACTATACGGGTATCGAGGCATGGTCACCTATACACTCCCATGTAACTAACACTAGTACCAGTTAATCAGAAATGTGCGCTTTCATCTCCAACCACCCTTTACCTATGTCTAAGTGAAAAACAAGTTAAAATTGTGAACCCTTAAGGCTTTAAAGTCCGATTACCTCATGCACATATTCTACCCTTAGACCATTACTTTGACTTGAACAGTGGATACTTAGACACTAAACATAGAAACGAAAGTAAAAGAAATGATAAAAGACATCTTACTTAGAAAGAAAATAACTCGATTAACTTCTGGGCCCAACCCCAGTTTGCCAACAAAAACAACTGAACTACCTCTCCGCAGGCAAATCGCTAGCTTCAGGCAGTCAGAATATCCAAAACATAAACTAAATATGAAAGCAGTAAATTGTATCTTGGAAATGTAAGACCGAATGTGTGTATGCGTACTGATGTGAAAGCAGATAAAAGTATTTATAGCAACTGAATTAAGGCTTCACGCAGCCCATATCTCACCCACGCAGGGGTTCTTGCACTCCTCCACTTCCTCATTTCATGCTCAACGTTCTTCCTTGAATTTAGGAGGGATAGCAACAAACCCTAGCATCTCCAACAGCTTTCTGATGTCCCCACTTCCTTCCCAACGTGTGTAGACCTCCCCAAGACTCGGAACTAACCACCACATCACCTCCACGTGCATATAGGAACTGTCCCGCGATCTTGTTGCGCAATTCTCGCAACAACTTTGACTGGGTCCTCGGTAGGCAAATCAGTCCTTTGTGCCCTCAGTGTAATTAGCACCTGTCTGTGCCTATTGTGGTGGTTTTGTGCCCTCAACCTCCTGCAATCAGCTTTACCCCCAAAACTAGACTAGACTCTATACTAAACACTTAAAAAGGATGTAAAAAGATAAAGGAAAAAGCACGAATTTGAGTCTTCATCAATGGTAAAGCTTGTGTGGTACTACTAAAGGTTTTAGATGTTAATTAATTATAGCTGTCAGAGGCTGACATAATTAATTAATGAACATTATATCTTAAACACGGGGAATGGCTGGACTAAAGGAGAAAACATATTCGTAAATATGTATTAAATTGGTAGGTCAATTTTACTTCTTTAGTGGAATAAAAGTAAAACTTAATTTATTTAATTATATCCTAAGTTTATTGGATATTGGATATTAAATAAATTAGTGGACCAATTTAATATTCTTCTAGATCCCTATTGTAGCCCAATTGACTAATAATGGACTGGATATTGAACTTAAGATAGAGGCCCAAACCCAGTAGGGTTGGGAGTTGAATTTTCGGCCAATTCCCCTATAAATAGAGGAGGTGGGTTCGAAAATTTCAAGCATTATTATTCAGCCCCTTTGTCTCTCAAAGTTATCCACAAATTCCACAAACCTATCTAGTAGATTTCAGCTCACTCTGAATCTAGATACAATCCGGGAATACAATAGAAGATCTTGGAGTAGAATCTGTGTTGGTCGAATTTTTAGGAGATAAGTGGCGCCAGTTCCTATTTCATTCAACAGCAAGATTATACCTTTAATCTTGTCCACAGACCGTCTATCGATTTGTAAATAGATTCGTTTCTATGTTTCCGCTTTATTAGATTCGAATCTGCTTTGCATGTTAATTCTGTTAAACTATGATAAACATGCATGTGACATAAAAATATGATTTGCATGAACAATGGATTAATGAATAATCAAATGATCCTGCGGTAGTTTAAAATTTCTCATGATATAAATTAATTTATAATTTGCATGTGTTTTGTTGGGCTCTACTATTGTAACATATTGGTAATTAGTATTTTTAAAATAACATTAATTCCATCATTATTTTAAACTACATAGCAATGGTTGTGATCAAACAATATTTTTTTTAATAATATTTCCACTTCTAATTATTGTTGAGATGTACTATTTTAACATATTGTTTTGTTGATTTTTTATGTAGGTTATTGCCTATAAAATTATGACTTTTACTCAATTATTTTTTGTTCTAAACACCATTTTTTAATATTTTTAATTTTAACATAAATTTAAAGTTTTATATAAAATAGACATATTCATTATTTTTAGTTGGAATTAAAACTAAAGTGAAAATGGAATTAGACATCGATTGTCACGGTGTCAAAAGAACTAAGCAACAATTTATGATTGATGCATAAATAATGGAATGTGTAATTTTAATTCAATAAGAAATAAAGTGGATGTCTAATTTATATAAAAAAAATTAAAGTTTCAATTTATGTTGATATTACAAAAATTAAAAAGTAATGTTTAAAATAAAAAAAATCTGATCAATTTCATGATTTTAGAGGCATTTAACCATTTTTCTTTGAAACTATTTTTATAGATTATTGTAAAGGTTCATATAAATTCCAAAATTTGACAACAATGATATCGATTGTAATGCAATGAAGAGTGTACACAAACAGTTATCCCCAATTTTGTATCTTATATATATATATATATATATATATATATATAGGGGATGGTTCTGGTGTAAACCATCCCTAGTGCATAAATTGTAAACCAATCTCACACCACACATCCTTCAAAATTCAATGGTCCATATTTAGTCAAAGGGACGGTGGCATTATTGTAAATAAAAGTAACTTAAAAAAATGCGGTGGCATTTTGGTAATTTTCACGTCAATGTCAATTTTTTTTTAAAAAAGCGGCTTTCCAAGACGCATGCTAACGGAGACACAAGCATATGCTGATGAACATATAAACATATGCTAACAAAGCAGTATCACTGCATGCACAACACGTAACTTCAAATGCAAACTTGATTTTGTTATGAAGTAATTAAATGACGGGTTTTATATGGTTAAAAAGCTAGTTAAGCCTACTTTTCAACAAAAAAATATTAATCGTGGATAAAGTTGTGGTTTTTTGATTGAAGGTTGTTATTTGCATTATTTGACTTCAATCCACTACATTATTGTTTCATTAGCATTATGTAATACATTCCTTGAACATTACATAATGCTTCAGTTAGCATACAATATTGCTAATAGAAGTAAATGATTAAATACAATAAAGGTGAAGGAATGTATTACATAATGCTAACAATATGATTTAACAATCCTAACGTTATAAGGCTATTGTCATATGCGTTATATAATTCTACTGTTAGCATTAGCATATGCTAACAGTAGCATATAACAATGATAACAATAGCATTAACATTCATTTTATATTAGCAAATATTTTAGTATTCAATATTATTAACTTTCATTTATATTATCATTACTTGTAAAATAATTAAATGATGAGTTTAATATGATTAGAAAGCTACTCAAACCTACTTTTCAACAAAAAAAAAATTCAAAAACATATTTATCATGGATAAACTTATGGTTGTTTTATTGAAAGTTGTAAGTTGCATTATTTGGCTTCAAACCAATACATTATTGTTTCATTAGCATTGGATAATACATTCATTCAACATTACATAATCCTTCCATTAGCATACGACAATGCTAATATAAATAAATGATGAAATGCAATAAAATTAAATTATTAAATCCTAAAATTGATGTAATAAACCCTTATATCAATATATAATGTTTTCGTTAGCATATAACAATGTTAACAATATCATTTAACAATGCTAATGTTATAATAATATTGCCATAAGCGTTACATAATTCTACTGTTAGCATTATCATGTGCTAACAATAGCATCCGGCAATGCTAACAATAGTATTAACATTCATTTATACTAACAAATCTTTTAATATTTCCTATTATTAATATTTATTTATATTATCATCATATGTTGCATGAAAGACACGCGATTCTATTAGCATTACTGTAATATTTTCATTAGCATATGACAATGTTAATGTTAGCAATATATTTGCATTCTCATATAAAAAATATCTTAATGCATTAATGTAACGTCCCAATTTCACTTTAATAGAAAAATGCACGTTATCCATGCTTTTCATTAATAAAAATATTTTACTTGAAATACAGTGGAAGTTTCTAAGCATAACTCGACATTTATTACATAAAATAACATCAAAAATAAATTAAACCTTTAATCGTGCTTGAACATTTGACCACCATCATCACGTCTTATCCGCTACGCATCACCCGAGACAACACCTGAAAAGATAAGTAGATTTTGGGGTGAGTACTACTGACTCAGTGGGGAGTGTCCAATTATCCAAGCTATATATCAAACAGAATAATATGCAAATCATAAACTTGTGTTCAGTCCGTAGACCAAACCATGTAGCCCGGAAGCTCTGGGTGATAGCTCGAAAGCTCTGTGTGATAGCCCGTAGGCTCTGCGTGTATAGCCCGAAGGCTCTGCGTGATAACCCGTAGGCTCTTGTTATGCTGTGACATCACATATATTCGGTAAAACATATAGAAAGGATAATAGGGACAAGATCAACGTAAAATCCCACCTTGACCTTGACCTTGATATTAACCGATTAAGTCCTGCGCGCCTTGCCTATAAATTAATTATCTTGAATTAATAAAATGCATGTAACATGATATATAAATTGATGCATGTGATTAAACCATTCTTATAACATGATGCATGCTTAATTATAATTAATTATTAACCTAGAATTACGTGAAATACGATACATTAATGCATGTCCCAAATTATTCTACTTAAAAATGCTAAGAAATCCACGTGAATATATATATATACTCTTAATTAACAAAGAACAATGGCAATAAACCAAACTTCTAGGCCCACTATCTATCAAGCCCAACGTAACTCTCTCTTTCTATTTTCTTTCCCAAATGTCAAAAATCTGCTAAACTCTTATCTCTCTCTCTTTTCCTCACAAGAAACAGCAACAACCAGTAGCCTTCACCGTTCATTAACCTGCTGCAGCGACACAACTGCTGAGGTCGGACTCCACTGCACGTCTATACCAAATAGCAGCTGCACTGCTGCAGTCTGTCATCGTTGCATCAGACTCTCACCTCCTACGTCGCCGGATGGAAATTTACAGAACATAACTGGAACAACAGTTGCTCCTGAAACACGTCTGCTCTGTCTACCACCAGGACTGCATTGGGAAGCTTGAAGCTTCAATAACTAACTCCCTCATATTACACTCCCAAACTTACCCAAAGCTATGCATATGTAATGAGAATGAAAAACATGCAATGAGAATAGAAAAACATGCAACCGGAACGAAGGATTCCATACCTTCCAATCAATGACTTGTTCGAATTAGGAGGAAATTTATTGTTTCTTTCGTTCCTTTATGGTGAGAAATAGGATGGATAGGAGTCCTCTATTTATAATGGTGCATGGGTTAGGATTTACGGCTAGGTTTCGTAGCTATCAAAAGATCAACTTGATAAGATCAAGAATGTGATAATGTGATAAGTCTTATAGAGTTTGAGAATGAATCTACTTCTATGAATTTAAAGATAATTATTTCTTAGACTTTGCAATGGGAGAGAAAGAAAACCAAATTTTGATCTCTTACCCAGGCTTTCCGATGAAATCGAATGGGCTAGTTTATTCAAGGGAAAACTTGAGCTTCTTTTGAAAATAATGAACATTGGGCTTACCATGCATACAAATCATAAATTAAATGAAGTACTATATGTATGCTCATGACATAAAATAATCATACATTTTAATTAATTCATGCTTAATTATTTATTAAACCTACTTAGGCACGACTTATTAGACTTAAGCAATTAATATCACACATAAGAATAAATAAAATGAATAAAATATTTATAGAAAATGTAGCGATTTAAATATAATTAGAAAACTGGGTCGCTACATCCTTCCCTACTAAATAAAATTTCGTCCTCGAAATTTCTTACTTGGTCTTAGGCCTTAAAGGTATCTAAGCTCAAAATCTATCCTCGATCTTGCATAATCTCATTAATGGCATGTCTATCGGTTACGAATTCTAAGTTCTTAGATCTAACTAACTGGCACATAAAACATGAGTCTTTCTATGTTCTCTTACTTAAGGAATTTCTTTAATTGATCATAGTCTTGCTAAGCTCTAAGTTAACTATCTTATCCAGACACTAAAATATTTCTCAAAATTGGAGTGACGTCGAAAGCTGCATTGCAACTTGGCCATCTTGGAATCTCGATTGCGCCACCTTTACTAAGGATCCCACGTGCTTTGTGTCTTCAATCTACTCGTACTTGATTACGGGTCTTTAACAAATTGTTACCAACGTGTGCTATGTAGATCCATCTTTACCAAAATAATGCAAAAATTTATTCGAACTTAAAAACTTCTTTGCGTTCTCATACGTTTGCTAAAAAAATAAAACTAAAATCAAAATAGCTATGAAAATAAACTAGAAATGGGTAATAGAATCTAACACATTGATATCTTTTTTTTTCACTCATCGTCATTCATCGCAAAAGCTCTAGAATTTTCTCTCTTTTCGGCGTTTCCACCTCATTTGGTGCTTCCTCTCTCGGTGTCCCCCCCTCTTCCAGCGATCCTATTTTGATGCAATGGACACTCCCAGGCCTTATGTCCCTCCTTGTGGCATTTGAAGCAAGCTTGTGTCCCTAACTTGCACTTTCCTGGATGGTATTTGTGACATTTCTGGTATTGAGGATATCGAGATATCACTTCAGACATCTCTCCTCCAGCAACGTTCGGCTTCTTCTCAGGTTGGGAACTTCGTTCTTTATCTTGGTTG
Organism: Perilla frutescens; assembly: GCA_026008535.1. NCBI lineage: Eukaryota > Viridiplantae > Streptophyta > Magnoliopsida > Lamiales > Lamiaceae > Perilla > Perilla frutescens. Next base: position 40,901,740 of record BRKX01000010.1, on the reverse strand, counting down.
TCGCGATCCTCCCATCGTCGTTTTCCACCATTAATGGGAAATTTTAAAGCAGGCTTGTCCAAATTTAGACGGGTGGAAACTGCCCGAGCTCGTTGCACAATTTCTGAGTAGGTGTTGAGATTGAGCGCAGATAGGTGTGCTCCAATTTCAGGTTGCAATCCATCTTCAAATCGCCAAGCCTTCTTTTCATCTGTGTCTATCAAATGGGGAGCATAGCGAACTAGCTGGTTGAATTTTTGCTCGTACTCCAGAATGGTCATGTTGCCTTGCTCTATATTCATCAACTCTTTCTCCTTTTGTTTTCGGAATGCCTTTGGGAAGTAGTTATCCATGACCATTTTCTTGAAAATGGTCCAGGTCAAGCTGGCCTGCTGCTCTGGGCTCATGCTGATCTTTACTGCCTCCCACCAATGACTCGCGTCCTCCGTCAGCTGAAACACTGCACAGGTAACTCTTTGGGCGTCTGAGCATCCCAAGTAATCGAAGATTCGCTCTAGCTCCCGAATCCACTCTTCTGCTGCTAGAGGCCCTCCAGTTCCTTTCAACTTGGGCAGTCCTAACTGGCGGAAATGCGTCAAGATACCGTCTTCTTCCTGGTGTTGATGTTGATTCTGATTCTGATTCTGATTCTGATTCTGATTCTGATTTGGTTGAGGTAGAACTCTTCTTAGTGCATCTGCGAGGTTTTGGGCAAATGCATCCATGTCGTTATTGTTATTCCCCCCATTCTCATTGTTGTCAAAATTGTTCATTGACTCCGTTTCCTCACTTTTCTCTTGGATTGGCTGCGTATTCTTCTTCGGTGGCATGATTCCTATTGTCGACCATAGCGCAAAGATTAAGTATTTTAATGAAATTTAAAGGTAACTACTTTTATTGATCCAACTCTGCTTTGGACATGTTCTGAGTACTAACTGAAGTTCTTTTGCGTGTCCTAGAAGTCAACCTTCTTCTAAGCATAATCCTCAGGGTAAATCTCGAGGACAATAAAAACATTTCATCATAAAACATATTTTTCATATAATCATAAACTTGACATGAAATCATAATTGTAACGTTTACCTCTTCTCGGAGTGATGCGGCGGATGTGATGATGGTCATTATTCACTTGATTTTTTTTAAAGTATGCAGGAAAGTAGACCTTTCTCTGATACCACTCTGTAACGCCCCAATTTCACTTTAATAGAAAAGGCACGTTATCCATGCTTTTCATTAATAAAAATATTTTACTTGAAATACAGCGGAAGTTTCTAAGCATAAATCGACATTTATTACATAAAATAATGTCAAAAATAAATTAAATCTTTAATCGTGCTTGAACACTTGACCACCATCATCACGTCTTGTCCGCTACGCATCACCCGAGACAACACCTGAAAAGATAAGTAGATTTTGGGGTGAGTACTACTGACTCAGTGGGGAGTATCCAATTATCCAAGCTATATATCAAACAGAATAATATACAAATCATAAACTTGTGTTCAGTCCGTAGACCAAACCATGTAGCCCGGAGGCTCTGCGTGATAGCTCCAAAGCTCTGCGTGATAGATCGTAGGCTCTGCGTGTATAGTCTGAAGGCTCTGTGTGATAACCCGTAGGCTCTTGTTATGCTGTGACATCACATATATTCGGTAAAATATATAGAGAGGATAATAGGGACAAGTTCAACGTTAAACCCCACCTTGACCTTGACCTTGATATTAACCGATTAAGTCCTGCGCGCCTTGCCTATAAATTAATTATCTTGAATTAATAAAATGCATGTAACATGATATATAAATTGATGCATGTAACTAAACCATTCTTATAACATGATGCATGCTTAATTATAATTAATTATTAACCTAGAATTACGTGAAATACAATACATTAATGCATGTTCCAAATTATTCTACTTAAAAATGCTAAGAAATCCACGTGAATATATATATATACTCTTAATTAACAAAGAACAAGGGCAATAAACCAAACTTCTAGGCCCACTATCTATCAAGCCCAACATAATTCTATTAAGTTAAGGCCTAACGTAACTCTCTCTTTCTATTTTCTTTCCCAAATGTCAAAAATCTGCTAAACTCTTATCTCTCTCTCTTTTCATCATGAGAAACAGCAACAACCAGTAGCCTTCACCATTCATTAATCTGCTGCACCGACACAACTGCTGAGGTCGGACTCCACTGCACGTCTACACCAAACAGCAGCTGCATTGCTGCAGTTTGTCATCGTTGCATCGGACTCTCACCTCCTACGTCGCCGGATGGAAATTTACAGAACATAACTGGAACAACAGCTGCTCCTGAAACACGTCTGCTCTGTCTACCACCATGACTGCGTTGGGAAGCTTGAAGCTTCGATAACTAACTCCCTCATATTACACTCCCAAACTTACCCAAAGCTATGCATATGTAATGAGAATGAAAAGCATGTAATGAGAATGAAAAGCATGCAATGAGAATATAAAAACATGCAACCGGAATGAAGGATTCCATACCTTCCAATCAATGACTTGTTTGAATTAGGAGGAAATTTATTGTTTCTTTTGTTCCTTTATGGTGAGAAATAGGATGGATAGGAGTCCTTTATTTATAATGGTGCATGGGTTAGGATTTACGGCTAGGTTTCGTAGCTATCAAGAGATCAACTTGATAAGATCAAGAATGTGATAATGTGATAAGTCTTAGAGAGTTTGAGAATGAATCTACTTCTATGAATTTAAAGATAATTATTTCTTAGACTTTGCAATGGGAGAGAAAGAGAACCAAATTTTGATCTCTTACCTAGGCTTTTCGATGAAATCGAATGGGCTAGTTTATTCAAGGGAAAACTTGGGCTTCTTTTGAAAATAATGAACATTGGGCTTACCATGCATACAAATCATAAATTAAATGAAGTACTATATGTATGCTCATGACATAAAATAATCATACATTTTAATTAATTCATGCTTAATTATTTATTAAACCTACTTAGGCACGACTTATTAGACTTAAGCAATTAATATCACACATAAGAATAAATAAAATGAATAAAATATTTATAGAAAATGTAGCGATTTAAATATAATTAGAAAACTGGGTCGCTACAATTAATGTATTGTTTGTTATCAATATATTGTCTTTCATTGGCAATATGTTATTATTTCGTTAGCATTATAGTAATAAGATATTAGCATTGGATAACCAATGCTAAAAGGGCTTAATGCATTAATGTAAATTGTTCTTTGTCAATATACTGTTTTTCGTTAGCGATATGCTATTACTTCATTAGCATTATAAGAAAATAATATTAGCATTGAATAATATTGTCAGATAAATACAACATATAATAGATTTCTAACGTAATTCAAACAATATGCTAATGAAAATTAGTATTTGCTCATGCTACATTAAAGATACAAAAGTACCAGAAACACCAAAAATAAAAAAGAACTATGACAAAAACTAAATATACAAGGGAATTTAGCCGATTTAAAGCGTAGATTCTTTTATCTGAAGAAAAAACAATGGATGCCTCATAAATCTTTCAATGACTTCATAGAAGATTTCACATTTTAGTATATCTATTTTAATCTCCAAACCATGAGACCTTGAGTTGACACCTGTCATCAAAATATTACAACATCAATATTTAAAAGTATCTTACTTATCATACATGATTATATTCATCAACATTAATATTAACATATACAATAAAAACACAATGCTAACAGAAAAATATAATAATGCTAACAGATAAAATGTGTCATCCTAATATCATACTACGTGAACAAAAATATCAAAAACGTGTATATTAATTATTCAACAAGCAATTAATTCACTTTAAATCTGAAAACATAAACCATCAATAAAAACATCTTCTCTGAATAAAGAACACAGACACGACCAAAAAAGCTTAAAAAAATTTCAGATGATTTTCAAATCTCATAAAAAATACATGTTGAATTCATCAAATCTACAAAAAGTGAAATACTAAAACAACGATGGTGTATGCAGCTATGGATCAGAAAAAAATTGATCATGATAGCCTGAGATGATCTAAAAATAAAAAAACACAGCTCCAGATGAATTTCAATCACCGGCGTTTTTCCAAACCATGAGACCTTGAGTTGGTACCTTCAAAATATTACAACGTGAATATTTAAAAGCATCTTACTTAGCATACATGATTATATTCATTAGCACGAATATTAATATATACAACAAAAACACAATGCTAATAGAAAGATATAATGATGCTAACAGATAAACTGTATCATGCTAACATCATACTACGCGAACAAAAATACCAAAAACATATATATTAATTCTTCAACCAGCAATTAATTAACTTTAAATCTGAAAACATAAACCATCATCAAAAATATCTTCTCTAAATAAAGAACACAGACACGACAAAAAAATCTCAAAAAAAATTTTAGATGATTTCCAAATCTCATAAAAATACATGTTGAATTCATCAAATCTACAAAGAATGAAATTCTAAAACAACGATGGTATATATAGATATGGATCAGAAAAAAATTGATCGTGAGTGACTGAGATGATCTAAAAATAAAAAACACAGCTCCAGACGAAATTCAATCACCGGCGTTTTTTCAAACCATGAGACCTTGAGTTGGTACCTTCAAAATATTACAACGTGAATATTTAAAAGCATCTTACTTAGCATACATGATTATATTCATTAGCACGAATATTAATATATATAACAAAAACACAATGCTAACAGAAAAATATAATGATGTTAATAGATAAACTGTATCATGCTAACAACATACTACATGAACAAAAATACCAAAAATAAATATATTAATTCTTCAACCAACAATTAATTAACTTTAAATCTGAAAACATAAACCATTATAAAAAATATCTTCTCTGAATAAAAGAACACAGACACGATAAAAAAGCTCAAAAAAAATTTCAGATGATTTCCAAATCTCATAAAAATACATGTTTAATTCATCAAATCTACAAAAAGTGAAATACTAAAACAACGATGGTATATGCAGAAATGGATCAGAAAAAAATTGATCATGAGTGCCTGAGATGATCTAAAAATAAAAAACAGAGCTCCAGACGAATTTCAATCACCGGCGTTTTTCCAAACCATGAGACCTTGAATTGGTACCTTCAAAATATTACAACGTGAATATTTAAAAGCATCTTACGTAGCATACATGATTATATTCGTTAGCACGAATATTAACATATACAACAAAAATACAATGCTAACAGAAAAATATAATGATGCTAACAGATTAACTGTATCAGGCTAACATCATACTACGCAAACAAAAATACCAAAAATATATATATTAATTCTTCAACCAGCAATTAATTAACTTTAAATCTGAAAATATAAATCATCATCAAAAACATCTTCTCTAAATAAAGAACACATACACGACAAAAAAAGCTCAAAAATATTTTCAGATGACTTCCAAATCTCATTAAAAATACATGCCGAATTCATCAAATCCTACAAAAAATGAAATTCTAAAACAACGATGGTATATACAGATATGGATTAGAAAAAAATTGATCTTGAATTCTTGATTGCCTGAGATGATCTAAAAATAAAAAACACAGCTCCAGACGAATCAATCACCGACGTTTTTCCTCTTTTTCAGATCTTCATCGCCGTTACTATTGCTAAATTTTCTTATGTAGGTGGAAGGCATAGCGATGTCGACAGTGGAGAGATGATACATAGCAATTCATACTTCTATTAGATTGAAGAGATGACGATAGTGGTGGCGACGGCGACGATGATGGTGGCGGTAGAGAGAGAGAGAGAGAGAGAGAGAGAGAGAGAGAGAGAGAGTATGCCTCCATAGAATTACGTAAGAGAATGGATATGAAGAAGAGAAATCAAACCCTAATCATATTTACCAAATTACATAAATAAGCTTGCCACCATAAAATAAGTTAAATGTTACAAAAATGCCATCTTGAATTGGATTTAATCTTGACCATTAATTTTTAATGGATGGATGGTGGGAGATTCATTTACAGTTTACACACCAGGAAATGGTTTACATTTGATCCATTCCCTATATATATATATATATATATATATATATATATATATATATATATATAGGGGGTGGATCTGGTAGGAACCCTTCCCTGTGCGGGAATAAGGAACCCATCTCATCCACCAATTCACAGATTTGGATGGCTAAGATTAAAACAAATTATCGGTGGCAAACTTGTAAATATGTTAAACTTTTTAAAAAAGACGGTGACATATTGGTAAATAAATTGAACTTCAAAAGTGGGGATTAATTTATTTCCATCAAAATATAGATGATGATATCATCATATTTGTACAAATATTATTGAAACTTTAAACAATCATAACTTGCTCATTTTTAATCGAATTTATGCAAATCATATATCAAATTAAAGCTCTTTTCATATTCTTTCATTTAAGATCCATATTGCATATGTTTATTTGAAAAAAATAGATGAAAAATACAAAAATCAATTTTCAGGCATATTTTTCATACAAAGCAGCCTCAAATTTATATTAGCATGATGTATATAATATTTTAGCACAACCTATAGTATTTTAGCATGACCAACTATAATTTACATAATTACGTTTATGATGTTTTAGCCATTTGGCCCCACCGAAGCAACTCCTTCAGCATACACAACAACATCTAGACAAGAACAGAAAGTAGTAAATAAAATATATAAATAGAACATCAAAAAATAATAAAAAAATAAAATAAATTGAAATACTTACTTTCATCGTTGTCTCCTGCTTCACGCCTCTTCTCACAATCAACACCAGCAACCTCTACCAATTCTGTACAAACATATTGAAAACATCAATAAAAAATAAAATAAAATTCAAAGTTTAATCCTTATCTTCATCATCTACTTCAAGCATCTTCCCACGATCGACACCACTAGCATCTACCAATTCTACACAAACATATTGAAACAAACAAATAAAAAAAATACATAGACCGAAGAACAAAATATAAGTAAATGAAGAAGCTCACTACCTCGAGCAGCATCTTCTTCAACATTCTCTCCAACTTTTGGCATTCCAAGTACAGCCGAACATGAGCTCACATCACCCTTACAGATGTCAGCAATAACGTCCTCCACTGCTGCTTCATCTACTTCAATCATTGGTGATTGAGATCTAACACCAGAGAAAGATGTGTAAGACATCTTTGACTCCTCCTGCATTGCCTTGAAGTTAGCCACCACTTTGTCCACGAGCATGAAGAACTTTTCGGATGCGAAGAAGTCTTCATCGGATGTCCCAACATTCACAGATGAAGATGGGACCTCATGCAGTTGTCGTGGCTGAAAATTTTTTAAAAGGTCTTGCAATCATTCTATATGCGCATGTGAGACCACATTCAGGTCTCGCTTCAACAGCAGAAAGGACTCCTCTGAGGCCTAAAAAAATAATCAGTCACATGAATTAAAAAAAATCATAACACTTATATTTTCTGCGATGCGATGAATATCTACATCATTCTTTTCATCCCGGGTAAGAAAATACCAGACATACATCCCTGATGCATCGGTCCCCGCATTGCTCACACATACCCGTTGAGAAGATACAGCTTTCTGGCTCTCAGCTCAACTGACTGGGTACACTCCAGACACAAACTCACCCTGTCCATACCCCCCATCTTTCAACTCCTCAAACAACCTCTTATTAATACTTTTAGAATTCCAATGCCTAATCAGATGTAATGTACTAGACACATAGAACCTTTTCCTCTTAAGACGGTGTAAAGTATAAAAGTGGTAAAATCAGAACACAACCACTGTCATTCTTTTTCAAATGGTCTTTCTTCAAGTAATTCATCGCTCTACAAAGCCTATCCAGCACATACAAACACTAATCTATTGACGAAATCATGTTGACCTCAATCGCCGATTTGATAAAATTAAGATCAGTCGATCCATTCAGTATTGGTGCTAGCAATACAGACATTGAAGACAAGACCAAAAAAGCTGAAAATCATCACAACCATCAAAAAACGGGGATCTCCAAATATGATGAACCCGGTGCTAGCATTGATGATTTAAATCCTGAGTTGTAGCTTAGAGGTCCAGTGATGAGACTTAAAGCCAAGAAGCTGTAAGGATACCTTCATTGTTATGTTGGGAATAAGCTGGAGGATGTTGGAGTTGATTTCAAACAGTCCAAGTTGGTGACTGTATTGAGCATCGAGGAGCTCAACTAAATTGCAGAAGTGGACGTTCCTTGCTATTTATTTTAGTTATTTTATTTATTTTGGGCTATTATTATTAGTTGTGGATTTATTTAATTAGCAGTCCAATTTATCACAACTTGTTTAGGTGATATTGGACCCAGTAGTGTTTTTATTAGCCCGGTTCGAATTCTAGGCCCAAGACACATGGGATTTTCATTCCTAGGTTTATTATTTAGGGGATTTTCATTCCCTTTGTGAATCAGACTGGATTTGAATGAAAAACAGCTTTACGATTTTCTCCCGTCTCACAAACAAACATCGGTTCTTGGTAGAGTTTGGTTCTGGTGATTCCAGACTTGAAATCTTTTGTCTTGTTTGTGATATCTCATAGTATCCAGGTTAGACAGTCATTGAAGATTTCTCCATAGGTGCGTTCCGAGTTCTCATCGATTCGGGGTTCGTTTCGGGTAAGATTCATCTTCTATCTTTCGATTCCATCACCACCACGTCAATCACCACCTCCAAAGCCTCCACTAACATCCATAACATCCCAATATCATCACCTTCATCCCTAAAGTCATCCCACATCAGTTCGTAGCCTTAACTAACCATTTTTAGGTCTAAAAACCCTAAATCGGGTCCTGAAATTCCAACCATTCGATCTTCCAACCTAAACGTGGGTTTGAGCTGATTTTTGGATATGTTTTGAATCTCTACAGATTTTGCCTTGTGTTAAAATTTGAGCTCAATCCGAGGTCTTTTGCCTAGGTTTCTGATCGAGTCTTTATTTAGGGGTTTTCGGGTTATTTGGGGTTATTTTTGGGTTTAATTCTTGTTAAAGTCGAATTCATTGATTTAGTAAAGTATATTGGGATTATTGATTTGTTATTGTTAAGTTTTGTTTGGATTGAATCAACCATATAGTTATCGTGTGTTCATTTCTTTACTTCCGCGTATTGATTGGCCGCATCATACTTTTTGGTATCAGAGCCACGTCAACTTCGGTTGGTCGTGGTTCAATCCAAATCTGTGTGAGGCATAGTAGGGGCAAAAGTAGTCGATCCCATTGAAAAAAAAATCGTATGAAAAAAATAGCAGAAAAAAAAATTCGATAAAAAAAAGAAAAAAAAAGAGAAAAAAAAGAAGAAGTTGATCGAGCCCTATTGTGTTCACCGTGTTTCTTGAGTATCTTGATTCATTCTTGAAGTTCTTGGTAGTTCTTGATTAGTCTTGTTGAGTTTGGGTAGTATTTGTCTTGTTTTCTTTGTGTTGTGTCGCGAATTGTCGTCTTCATCGGATAGCGATTGGGATGCCACTTTGCAGCTGGAATTATCTCATTTGTGAGCCTTTGTTTTCGTCTATATTGCTAAAGAAAAGAGGGAGGGTCGAAAATTTTGTGTCTGGTATTTATAGGATTTGGGTTAGTTGTTTCCTAGTAGGATTGGGATTTATTTCCTAGTTTGTTTTGGTCTTTGTTCCCTAATTGAGCTCGTGATCACACCTGGTACAATCTCGTTCCACGGTTCAGCACATTTCCCTCCCATATTACCCACCTTATTCCAGTTCCTAGCCTCTAGCCGATTCCACCCCCTATCCACCGTTTTCAGCCCAAAAATCAGTTTTCTGCAGATTTTGCTCCCGAACTCCGATTTTCGCCCATAATACCATTCTAGAAGTGTAATGCCCCAAACCACTTCGTTTGGCCATGTCACTTAACATACAATTTACTTACTTATAATGGTGTGTTTATATATAATTGAGCGGAAGCTAAGGTTAATTAGCATGATAAGGTAAGGCATCATAATTCTCAATATCAACTTTTCACAATTAAAACATACAATCTATCATATCTATTTTGTCATACAACATAGTGTTAAGTAGAAGCATCGTGTAAGCCCATCCACAAAATCATACAATCATCTAACCTATCGGGCTCATAGGTCTTACACAACCCGCCCGTCTATCACCCTAAATTAACATACATAGCATAAAGGTTCATTGACATAATTCGCACATAGAAGGCTCTAAGATCGAATGACCCGCCTTTAAAATGTTTTGTATAATATCAAGTTAAATACATCATAACTACAAAATAGGGCTATTCTCATCCCCAATGATCATTTATCATAAAAACAAAAGGAGAATGATCAATGTAATATTAATGATGTGAGTATTTCAAAAGAAGAGCATGCAAAAATAAACACAAGCTTGTGGGGGTTCTCTTGTGTTCACAACGCTCCTACTCGGGCCTCGACTCCTCAACCTGAAATTCATTGAATGAATGGGGTGAGTATTTAACAACATACTTAGTGGGGAACACTGTAAACAGTTATAGCCAATTGCACAAATAAAAATATAACATATGGATACTTCTTTACTTTATGGAGACTAGTCTCAACCCCGTAGGGTCCAAACATCATGATGCCCCTGTTAATGAACATCTTTGGCCCTGTAGGGATGCCCGCAGGCTTATTATCCCCCAGGGAGGACATTAACAAGTCTATATCGATCCCGAAGGACCTCTTTATCGACCCCGAAGGATGTCTTTCATTTCACCAGTCCGAAGACCCTTCATACTTATACAATCAAATCACAACAATAACTATAACTTTACACGTGTTCACAGTTTAGAGTTATCCCACCTTATGAGATGCTTTAAAAATCCTTTCAACCTTGAAATACTCCTTTGTCATGCACAAGTTGTCCACCTCGAGCCCCAATACGTCGCCTAACACCTTTAATCCCCTTTTTTCATTTTAGACATCGAGTTATATAATTATTTTATAATTTCGACCAAACTCATGCTTTACATGCCTTAAGGTTTACATACATATCCACATACACAACCATGAATATACAAGCTCATACTATGATTTTGGATTCAAAATACACATTAAAACTCTTTGAAACATTTAATCGAGCACATTACGTGCACTCATTTAAACCACATGATCATGATTCAATTTAAATCCTTTAAACTCAAAATTTTATATACATGAACCTCTATCCTAGGGCTCTAACATAGATGAAAATCAACTTCATACAACCATCACAACACCTCCAACCAACATCAACAAAACAAGGGGAAATTAGGGCAAAAATTCCAACTCTAGCAACAATGAACCATAGGAATTCGATATAACTTCACATATAGCTTCAAGGAGGTAAATAAACCATATGTTTAAGATATCTAGGCAAGAGGATTAATAAAATCGAAAACCCTAATTTTTGGGTATGAACCCTAGATTCAAATCAACATGGAAATGGTGTTTAATCACCAAGATGAAGAGGGTATGAAGTTACCTTGGTTGATGGAGGATGAAGAGAGAATCCAATCCCAAAACTTGAAGAATTTCTTTGAGAAAATTTGGGAGGAAATCTCCCAAGTAGATGAAGAAAATGAAGAGGAATGAGTGAAGTATGGTATTTAAGGAATGAAATTTCCAAACTGGTGCCACGCGACCCAACTGATCGCGTCTCAAGGTCGTGTTTTAGACCTCTTAGCACACGGCCTGGAGGAGGTAGCGCCTCTTGGTCGCGCTGCAGGCCCCTCGGCACACGACCTGACTGAGGTCGCGCCTTATGGTCGCGCCTCAAGACACTTGAAAGATCAATATTTCAGATGATTGGACACTTTAGACTTGTAGATTTTTGAAAGAGCTTCGATTTGAGTACTCATGGGCCTCGTGGTTCCAACCGAGTCAAAAGTTATGACCTCCGGATGAAACCCTGCCGAAACTTAGCGAGACCCCCGATCAACTCAGCGTTAGGGTGTTCAAGGTATGGCAAAACAAAAATCAAATGCAATCACATTCATTCACTATCATATAACTCGACATTTTTGTATTAAATATTCAAACTGTATTATACACTTAGTATAATATCACTGTGCTATGACGTATCGGCTCGAGTGGAACAACCTGCATTGAAACAACGGCATAAAATACGAACATACCATCATAATTAATATTCAAACAATATTAATTCAACATCATTTTCCAAAATTATGATTTATAATTTAGCAAAAAGGGTCGGGGTATCACAAGAAGCGTCTCGACATACTGAACAAAACTCACTGCTTTGCCATGATGTATGAGTACGTATGGCCAAATTTGGCCATCTTCAGGGTGAAATCGCCCGTTGAACATTGTCCGGTTTTCTCGTTTCTTCAAATTTCCCTACCTTTTCACCCATACAGCCGACCTACCCTCATTACAGCCTACTTTGTGGTGTTTAGTATACCCCGTGGTACTTTGGGAGTCAAGTTCGAGCTCTTGACTAGAGCTGGAGGAGTCATCCACAATTCTACTGCAGGAATTCGAGACCTACTGTGAGATGAGGGAATTCAAGCTTTATTGAGAGTTTATATACTTTGAGTGCTATACACGAGAGTAAAAAAAAAGAGGTCCTTTTTCTTTTGTTTCTTTATTTTATTTATTTTGCAGGTTTAAATGGAATCCAGAGAAGGTTATCAGTCGAATGATAAGAAGCCCACATCATCTAGTACTCTTACAGACGCGGCTTCATCAATGCCACAACCGTGGGATGCCCAGTACCACCATCAAGAACTGGAGCATAAGCTGGATAGTTCATTGGCCAAAGTGATGGCGCAGCTCAAGCTTATTGCTGCTCGAATTCCTATTCAAGGCCAATCTGTCCAGCCAGAAAGAGCAGCCCGACAGCCAGCAGCAGCTCGTTAGCCAGAAGTTGTTGTAGTCGAGCCAGCCAGAGAAAATACCAGAGCAGCACAAGCTCAGCGTCACCAACCCCAAGTGCAGTTTAATGATCCCTATGATCGTGATGCTGCAGGAGCTTTTGGTGATTTTGCGGAGGAATTTGAGGCTGAGTACGATCCGTTTCAGACACGTGACCGACCAATTCAGCCTTACAGACATACAGCCCAACGTGTGGATCCTGATAGCTTATTGAATAACATCAAGACAAGCATTCTGGAGTTTGAGGGACTATATGATCCAGACCTCTATCTCAACTGGGAGAGAAAGGTTGACAAGATTTTCGACTGCTATGATTTTTCTGAGCAGAAGAAGGTCCAGTTAGCCTCGTTAGAGTTCAGAGGATATGCAGCCACCTGGTGGGAGTTTCAGCAGAACCGGCGATGCCGAGAGCACCACCCGCATATTGATTTGTGGCATGAGATGAAGGACGTCATGAGAGGATGCTTCATTCTGGTACATTATGAGCGTGACCTCGAGAAGAGACTGAACCGAATCAGACAGGGTACACGTTCCATAGAGGAGTACCATAAAGAACTCGAGACAACCCTCAATCGAGTTGGGAAAGAAGAGACGTTGGTTGCTACAATCAACCGCTACATTGAGAGAATAAATCCAGACATCGCCTATGAAGTCGAGTTGAGGGACTTCACCAGTATTGAGGCCATGGTCCACTATGCCTCAATTGTAGAGCGACAGCTCAGAGATGGCCGCAGGAGACCATCACAGTCGACGCCAGTACGGACACAATGGGGTCAAGGTGAGTCTTCCATGCCTAGGACAGCCCCTACACATCCTCAAGACCAGCAGTCACAGCCCGTTCATCGTTTTAAGCAGTCTGCACCACAGCCGAGCCGTAGACCTGAGTACAATTCACCTGCACCGAACAGAGACAATCCAAATCAATCAGTGCAGCCCAGTCAGTCTTCAAATAGTACTCTAGGGAGAGCACATGATGTTCAATATCACAAGTGCAGAGGATGGGGACACTTCCAAGCTCAGTGTTCGAACCGCCAAGTTCTTTTCCTTACCGAGCAGAATGAGCTGGAGTCAGCAAGTGAGGAAGAGCTCAATGATGCAAAAGTAGAAGGAGGCACCGAACAGCCCCTTGACCATCCACTTATGGACGAGGTTGAAGATGAGAAGCCGAAGCAAGCCCATGTTAGTCTTGTTTCGATCCGAGCACTGAGCCTGATTCGAGAGGAGGATCAGAATGATCAGCGTGAGAACATCTTCTATGCATGCTGTGAGATCCAAGATAAGACATGCTCGCTCATCATTGATAGTGGCAGCGTCGTGAATGCGATCAGCCAGTACACAGTGGGGAAATTGAATCTGATTCCACAAAAGCACCCCAAGCCGTACCGTTTGTAGTGGGTGACTGACCGAGGAGAAATCCACGTTGGATATCAGGTAAGCGTTACTTTCTCCATTGGTCGATTTACTGATACTTTTCTTTGTGACGTCATCCCTATGGAGGCGTCGCATATTTTGCTTGGTCGTCCATGGGAGTTTGATAGGAAGGCGATTCATGATGGATTCGCCAACACTTATACTATGACCCGAGACGGACGGACCACCAGATTGTGGCCATTGATGCCTAAGGACGTCAATGAAGATCAAATGAGGATGCAACAGAGATTTAAGGAGGAGAAGACGAAACGGACTGAGAGCAAGCAGCCCATTCAATCCGGGCAGCTCGCGGCCACGACTCAGAACGCCAAGGGAACTACGCCCATCCCCAAGGGTCCTACTAAGGCCGCCCTTTGTGCAGCCCCTTCTCCCTCCAGTGCAGCTAGTCCAGAGCCCATACACCGGAACTTGTTTATCAATGCAAAAGGAGTACAAAAAGCTGTTAAAGCTAGTATACCTATCGTTCTTCTTACTTTTAAGGCTAATGATACTTCTGATATTGTTGTTCCTCCAATTTTGCAGCCTCTGATGGACGAATTTAAAGATGTATTCTCAGAAAAGATACCGAGTAGTCTACCGCCAATTCATAGAATTGAGCACCAGATCGACTTTCAGCCGGGAGTAGTCCTCTCAAACTGACCAGCTTACGGTACCAGCCCTGAGGAGATAAAAGAGATAGATCGTCAAGTCAAAGAGTTGCTGGAGAAGAAGCAGATCAGAGAGAGCATGTCACCATGTGCAGTGTCCGTGATACTCGTGCCCAAGAAAAACAACGAGTGGCATATGTGCATGGACTGCCGGGCCATCAATAAGATAACAGTAAAGTATTGCTTCCCTATTCCCCGGTTAGATGATATGTTAGATGAGTTATCTGGAGCCTCTGTGTTTTCTAAGATTGATTTGCGCTCTGGTTACTTTCAAGTTCGTATGAGTGAGGGGGATGAATAGAAGACTGCGTTCAAGACGAAGCATGGACTGTATGAATGGCTTGTCATGTCATTTGGGCTTACCAACGCCCCTAGTACTTTCATGCGTCTCATGAACCACGTCTTGAGGGATGTGATTGGGAAGTATGTGGTTGTGTATTTTGATGACATCCTCATTTACAGTACTTGCACTTCTGAGCATGTTAGACATCTTACGTGTGTTTTTGAGTTACTGTGTGATGCAAAATTATATGCTAATTTGTCTAAGTGTACCTTCTGCATGGATGAGGTTATTTTTCTTGGTTTTGTGGTGAGTAGTCGTGGTGTCGAGGTTGATAGGACGAAGGTGAAGGCCATTGAGGAGTGGCCAACGCCTAAGTCATGTGCTGAAGTTCGGTCGTTCCATGGTTTAGCTAGATTCTGTCGATGTTTTATACGGGATTTTTCCACTATAGCCGCCCCCTTGACCGAACTCAGTAGAAAAGATAGGAAGTTTGAGTGGGGTAAGGCCCAAGAGCATGCTTTTAATTTGCTGGAGTCAAAATTGTGTAATGCTCCTGTGTTGGTTTTGCCTAATTTTAATAAGATGTTCGAGATTGAGTGTGATGCCTCTGGTATAGGCATTGGTGCTGTTTTGATGCAGGATATGAAGCCGGCCGCCTATTTCAGTGAGAAGTTGAATGGCGCAGCTCTGAGGTATTCTACATACGACAAGGAGCTGTATGCACTGAAGAGGTCTTTGGAGACTTGGCAGCACTACCTGTGTCTAAAAGAGTTCGTGATTCACACTGATCACGAGTCATTGAAGCATTTGAAGGGACAGCAGAGCCTGAACTCACACCATGCTCGATGGGTGGAGTTCATAGAATTGTTCCCTTATGTGATCAAGTACAAAAAGGGAGAGGAGAATGTGGTTGCTGATGCACTCTCCCGCAGGTATGCTTTGATTTCTGTTATGCATGCACAGTGTCTAGTTCTTAAGCATGTTAAGAGTTTTTATGCTTCTGATCCGTTCTTTGGACCTATTTTTGCATCTTATGTTGGTAAATCTCGTGCTATGGATTCATATTACATTGTTGATGGATTTCTGTTTAAGGATGCAAAATTGTGTGTGCCTGATTGTTCTGTGCGAGAGTTTTTTATTTTGGAGTCGCATGCAGGGGGTCTTATGGGTCATTTTGGTGTCAATAAGACGTTAGATCTTTTGCATGAGCATTTTTATTGGCCTCGCATGAAAAGAGATGTTAAGAGAGTCTGTGCTAGATGTATTACATGTAGAAAGGCTAAATCCACTTCGAGTCCATTTGGTCTTTATACGCCTTTGCCGGCGCTATCTGCTCATTAGGTAGATATTTCCATGGATTTTATTTTGGGTTTGCCTCGTTCAAAATATGGTAAAGACTCTGTGTTTGTGGTTGTTGATCGTTTCTAAAAAGTGTCTCATTTTATTGCATGCAAAAAGACTAATGATGCTGTTAATATTGCCAATCTGTTCTTTCGTAAAGTAGTCCGTTTGCATGGCATCCCTAGGACCATTATTTCTGATAGGGACTCGAAATTTTTGGGGCATTTTTGGAGAGTTTTGTGGGGGAAGTTGGGTACTAAACTATTATTTTCTACTGCATGTCATCCACAGACAGATGGTCAGACTGAGGTAGTAAATAGGACGTTAGGTACTCTTCTGCGTGCATTAGTGAAGAATAATCTAAAGTTGTGGAAAGAATGTTTGCCTTTTGTTAAGTGTGCTTATAATAGAGTCATGCATTCTTCTATACATATGTCCCCTTTTGAAGTTGTGTATGGTTTTAATCCGTTAACTCCAACGGATCTTATTCCTTTGCCTATTGACCATCTCTTGAGTTTGTAAGGTGTTCGTAGAGCTGAACAAGTACGAGAGATGCATGAAAAAGTGAAGTCGAGGATCGAGCTCCAAGGCACGCAGAACGCCAACAAGGCGAACTCGCATCACAAGCAAGTGCTTTTCAAGCCCGGAGTTGATTTTCACTAAAACACATATAGAAAAATCATTTATGATTTTAAAAATCAAAATAAAAATCATTCATGACAAAAAATACTTAACATGACTCGTATAATTTTCAATCAAACATGAAAATGGTCATCTCTGAATATTCAATTAATACAAAAATAAAAAACAATACGAAGACTAAAATATGAAAAACTAACTGAACCATTAAGGCATATAAACATATCACTTCAAAATCTGATACCCGTTTCTACATCAATTGATACTCATTGTCATGTTAACTGATACTTAACACAATAAAACAGATACTTCTTTTCAATTAAAAATTGAAAATAACTAAAAAGTCATACTACTCACATTTAACATATATTTAACATATATGAACATTCAAATATTATAAAAAAACAGAAAAACCATATAAAACACAATCCAGACACGAAATCAACTCCACCTTGAAACTTCTTCTCAATTACATTGATACCCATGGATTGAAAGAAAATATAAAACGGGAAAACCTACATAAAAAATAATTCAAATACAAACACGTACAATTCCAATTTGATACCTTTTTTCAATTCCAACGGTACCCCGTAAGAAATATTCAAATTTAACCAATTTAGAAGCATATATCTGACAACCATATATTTATCTTAAGTTTACACAAAATTCTAGTACTAGATTTCTCAATTCTGATCACATAAATGATTTTTTTTTTTACCAAATACAATAAAAAAAAGAAAAAACACAAAAAAAGAAAAGAAAATCCTAGCGACTAAACCCTTACATAACCAGCACATAATTTCAACTCAAGAGACAGTGAAATAGCGTATTACCTGATTGATCGAAAGCCAAATATAAAAGATTCCAACAAGCGATGAAGCTCCGACGGTGAACCGTTAAATCACTCATGTCGGGGCTGAAAAGTCACACAGAGTCATATGAGATCGATCGATTGAGAGAGAGGGAGAGATGAGATGCAGAATGCTAGGTTTAGAAACGAAAAAAGCTAGCTATTATGTACCAGATCAGAAGACGAAAGGTTGAATCGATGCCAGTGAATCGGACAACGATGATGTCAGGCGGAAGAAGTGAAGATATGCTGGATCAAGAGAGAGAAAGGTCGGGAGCGAGAGAGAACCGGTAAAGTGCACAACCGACTATGTGAATATATGCTAGATTGAGGGAGAGAGGTCAGGAGTGAGAGAGATCGGAACATGGGTGGGGGCAGCTAGGGTTAGGGCCGAGGGAGAGAGCTCGGAAACGAGAGAGATCGGAACAAGGGTGGGGACGGCTAGGGTTAGGGATCAAATCGAAATGGGGAAAAATGGGGTAACTGGGTCAGTGCATATATTTAAATTCCAGGTCGCGGGTTCGGGTCGAGCCGTCTGATGGGCCAGCCCATGCATAAGATATACAGGAGTTTTCACAATAAAAAAATAAAGGAAATTTACACTCTGATATCTAGATTTTGGTATCATTTTAAAAAATAACCCACTTTTTCAAAATTAATAAAACAATACCCAATTTTTCAAAAAAAATAAAAATCTAAAATTTGATCAATTTTCTAACCCGAATATCCTATATAATTAATTGCATTTTAATATTTATATTTTGCGAGCTGCATAAAAAAAATATCAAATCAAAAAAATTTAAAATACCACTCCCTCCGTCCCAATAGCATAGTCCACCTTGCTTTATTTGGCTGTCCCAATAACAAGGTCCACTTCCAAATATGGAAATAATTAATGTCAATATCAAAGTGGATCCCACTTACTTTATATTACTTTTTATTATAATACTTCTTAAAGAAATGGACCCTACTCACTACTTAACCAATTAATCCATTTCTCCTTAATCTCCGTACCCAATAACAAGTGGACATTGTTATTGGGACGGAGGTAGTATTAATTAGGTATGATTCGTACCGTAAAATTGATCACATAACATTATCCATAATAATGTATATTGGAATCGAGAGTTTCATAAGTTGCAAAGTAATCGAGAGTTTGTCAGCGGCATCGTTACGGAAATATCCGAATTCTCCATGCTCGATCTTGTCACGATCCCTTTATGATCTGCAAAACTCAATTTTAATACAAAATACGCGGAATATATATAGTTTTTTTTTTCTATTTCTAAAATTGGTAATTCATGATTTTATTTTTCAACTACCATGATATGATATGGAATATGTTCCATAGAGTGAATTAGGTAAAAAAGGTAAGAACATATATCATAAACATAGATTTATAGATATACTGTAGATTAAAAAAAGAGTAATGATTTTCAGCCAGATTCTGACTAGCCAGAATCTTTTATTATTTTTAATAATTAATTAATTTAATTAATAAAACACTAATTATTCAATAAATTTACATTGATGCCCTCCATAATAATTAGGGCAACTCTATATGCGCTTCAATTCAGAAGAAATCGAAGATGGAAAAAAAATAAAGAAGTGAAGAAAAGAAAGAAGATGAAGCTGCGCCCCTTTCTTCCGATCCGCTTCTGGAGTGATTTTAATAATTAATTACAAATCACTAATTTCATGACAGAAGGATAATATAGTAAAAACATAACATTTAATAATTAACATAATTAATTTATTAATAATTCAGTTTTATTAATCATCAAAAAATTAGATTCTGACATCCAGAATCTGGCTTGCTAGCATTATTCATTTTGATATACCTACAATTATAATAAAGGAAAAAAACCCAACTTGACGGCTAACCTTATCCAATTCCTAATATTTGATTATATTTAGATCAAATATGAATTATCCGTAAGAAAAATATTTCACGATTCCTTATAATCATAAATATCATTGATAAAACTATGTGATGATGATGATGCCTCAACCAACTGAGCATTAGTAACATTTACTTCACTTCAGAAGCGGATCGGAAGAAAGGGACGCAACTCCATCTTCTTTCTTTTCTTCACTTCTTTATTTTTTTCTATCTTCGATTTGTTCTGAATTGAAGCGCATATAGAATTACCCTAATTATTATGGAGGGCATCAATGTAAATTTATTGAATAATTAGTGTTTTATTAATTAAATTAATTAATTATTAAAAATAATAAAAGATTCTGACTGAAAATCACAACTCTATAAAAATATAGAAGTATATATTATTGCTTTCATTTTAATTTATTGAAGTTTACACTTTACAAAATAATAATAATAATAATAATAATAATAATAATAATAATAATAATAATAATAATAATAATCCCCAACCAAATGTCTAAAAAGCCCTTGTCCCAAACCGAAACCTATTTGTTCTCTCAAGAATTTTGTGACCATTATTCCAAAATTTTGCAGCGCACATTTTTGTCTCCAAATTTCCAACCACCTCCACAATGTCTCGGCCTAATCCTCCGGCCGCCGTCCTCGCTTCCGAAACTCAAATTCTCACCGGTGATTCCTCCATGAAACCGCCGCCGCCGCCGCCCAGACCGATTGTTTTGGCTGACCTCAACGTTGACCCGCCGGACTCAGAAACCTACGCTCTCTCTTCTTCTTCAATTCCTATTTCAAGGTTCTCACTTTCACGTTTAAGAACTTGTTGTTTTTTCTTGTGGTTATGTTTTTCAATAAAAGTTAATCCGAATTTCGTGAGTGTGTTTACGATTGAGCTATGCCGAACTCATTAGTTATCGACGAGACATGTCAGTGTGCTATTCTTTTGGCTATTTTCACCTTTTTGATGCATTGCTACAAAGATTCCGTGAATGCATCGATTATCATGGGTAGAGTTATTCATTAATGTGAATAAATTGAGAAAATGAATCCTTTGTGATGGCTCTACATGTTTAGTTTTTGCTCCTGACGGCTTAATGTTATGATAAAAAATTTATAAGCTTATTTGGTCGTAATCCGTTTACGGTTTAGGTCTCTGTGTTCTTTTGGTTATTTTATTATGATTATCTTGGTGTTGCACGCCGGAGTTGTAGTATTTTAGTATGATATGTGCTTTGGATTGTGTTGGAACTCCAAGAGATTCTAGTAGCAATTTACTGAAAACTATTTGGACTCATGAGAAGTGAAAAATAAACTTGGATGTATCTTGTGAAAAGTATTTTTGCCCCCAGCTTCCAAAAGGCGTGCTTTAAGTAGGTCTGTATTTAATCGTATTCTTCATCTGAAACACTAATTCCTTCCTATCACATCCGGGTTATTACTATTCATCGCTCCAAAGGAAAATAAATTGATAAATGCATTTTGCAGTTTCCTCAGCATTTACGGCAATCTTATGTCTGAGGCCACATAAATACGTGCACACATCAGTGGATAAAACTGAAGAAGTACAAATATCACAGTTTTACGATTTCAGCCTTGGTAAAATGTAAAATTTAATCAGCTAAAAAAAGATGTCAAATTAAATTAAATGTATATCTTGAGGCTGAAGAAAGGCATCAATTTTTTGTTTCAATCGTTTTGTCAATTTTCTACCTTCTATTGATTCCTCGTGATGGTTGATTGGGTTTCTAGGATAACTATTGATGAGACGGTTGTAGAAAAACTGACCTTCATGGCCAAAGATGCTGAGGCGTTGGATATGGAGGCTTCCCTGTCAAAGAAAGTTGGTAAAAGCCGCACAAAAAATATAAAGGTGGAGTATATTCCTGATTCTGGTGGAGCAGACATAGATGGCGAGCAAAGTGGTCAAGGGGTTACCACTTCTCGCGAGGAAAAAGTTAGCAGCCTTAAAACTGTAAGTTCTTTCACATCCTTATGATGGTGGATTCCTCATTACAAGAAAGGAATCATAGATGGATCACTTATCTTATTAGGGGTTTTGGGGGGTCAGAGGTGTTTTTAGAAGTTTATTGGAAAATCATTCTCCTTGAACTGATGAAGTTTCTGTCAGGCCTGTTAATTTCTCATGTTCAAGTTTTGGCAAAGGAATAAAAATTTCTTTAAATTAGATAAAATATAGACACATTAAATGCTAAACAAATTCTATACCCCAAACCTACACATAAAATATTCTCCTGACCCTCCAAATCAAATATTTCTTCCTTTCTTTTAATTATCTTATCTTTACTTCTTAAGATCTCTGTCCCATTTGACATGGTATATTGGTAAATAACAAATGCATTTGTGTTTGGGATCTATTGTCAAATTAAATAAAATGTCATTATTTATTTTCAATTTAAATTAAGTATATTCTGCCCTTTTTTAATTTTATGTGAGAACCTAACTGATAACTTTTCCAACTTTTCATGTTATTCTACTCCTGGAATAGAATTAATTAAATTATGATGACAAATTGTTGAATGCTATCTTTGAAATCAGACATTCGTTATGGTAATTACAGATTTACAGGTTCCTAACCGCAGATTTAAGGTTTCCTGACAAAAGATAATCTCCATCTTTGTGCCTATCTGGAAGCTCCTATATCAGAAATAAATGTCTGAGTTCCTAATCTAGCATTTTACTTTAAAAATTATTGTCTATTGTATTAATGACATTACAACTATTAATTTTCAACAACTACATTAATGACCTAGACTGCAAGATACCAAAGAAGCTCACTTTTCTACTTATCTAAGATTTCTTCATTTCAACTAGAGCTCTCAATTCTGGATCTAGGGAGTATCCACATACGTAAATAAAAAGAGATAAAAAAGATGAAATAGCTGAAAAGACAGATAATTATGGATTCTTTATAAAGTCCATTAAGGGCTTTCTGTGAACTTTGTTGACTCAATTATAGCAGACTGCTTAAGTTGATTTTATTAAATTTCACACGAGGAGAATGGTGATGTCTCTGTTGTCATTGAGTTGATTTTGACAATATAGTAAAATTGGTAAGGATTTATCAGACCTCTAATCTTTAAATTGACATGCACAACTACATTGATGAATACAAACTGTTACACAACATATCATTTGGATCACATTTGAGATGACTCAAGTTTTGGTGATAATCTATATTTTAATGAACAAATCGTTGTTGATAAATGTATACGTACTCCTACAGTTTATCATGCAGCACCTTTAAAGAGTGCATAAAGTCCCTTCATCTCATCTAACAAAAAAGCCTAAGATGGGGAGACTTCACAGCTTGGGTTGTCTTTTCTCTGACAATAAAAATCTTCTAACAAAGTAGAAGTGGCTTTTGCATAAATCTACCCTGTCTTACTTAGAGGTGCAGCATCTTGAGCAGCATATATGTTTTCAGGGGCTGGTACATGTTGCTCGGAAAATGACTAAGAATACGCACGCTCATTTCATACTTGGCTTGATGTATCAAAGAATGGGTCAGCCTCAAAAGGTACTGGTCAGGTATGTCCACTCTTCCAGTTAGTTGTATTTTTCTTATACACACCTCTTCAATTTCACAGGCTATTTTGGCATATGAAAAGGCAGCAGAGATATTACTTCGCTCTGAAGAAGAAATTGATAGACCGGAGTTGCTTTCTGTGGTTCAGCTTCACCATGCACAGGTAATTGAATCATTGAAGTTTCTTTTGATGAATATACAATAAGTATCATATATAATTCCAGTTACTCCTAGTTCAAGTAGTTAACTTTAGTATGTTCATCTTCACCATTACAGCTGGAGATTTCTGGAGTGTGTCTTTTTGGATGAAACATAATAATATAATACAAGATTGTATTTTTCGTAGTTCAAATCGTCAACTTGTTAGATTACTTTTCTCTTTGCTGATATTTATTTATATTCTTACTGAGTGTGCAGTGTATACTCCTTGAAAGCCTGGAGAATTCTAGTTCAGATAAAGAGCTCAAACCTCATGAACTTGATGAAATTTGTTGCAAGCTGAGGGAGTCCATTGAATCAGATGTTAGACAGGCATCTGTCTGGAACACATTAGGTTTAATACTTCTTAGAACTGGTCGCTTGCAGGTGCAAATTGTGATATACTGTTTGTCAAATGGGATGTGTATTTGAATGTAATAGCATTGTATATCTAACATGACTTATGGTCTTCCTAGAGTGCTATATCTGTATTTTCTTCTTTGTTGGAGATGGTGCCGGACTACCTGGATGGGCTCGGAAACCTTGGAATTGCCTATCTTCAAGGGTAAGAAGGATATATTGCAGTATTCTAATATATATGATGCATATTACAAATATGCAATATACCAATATCTGTTGGCTTAGTAATATTATTTCAGGCTTTTCAGCATAATTGTTGTTTTTTTATGTCTTTCTTCCCTCATGACTACCTATGGCGGTCATTTGTGTGCACAAGAATTAAAGATTCCGATTCGGTTTTGATTTTTGATGACTTCTGCTCAAATTATTATGATCTGCAGTGATCCATAGTTATACTTGTTTCTTTTTTGTTTACCGTTAGATCTTATTGTACAGTGCAATCTTTGGACCTTCAGTTTTAATGATTTATCATCTTATGTTATCAATTTGAAGGCACTTTAAGGCACAATGGCAAACATTTGATGCCATTAAGAGGTTTTATGATTCGCCCATATTCGATGGGTAGAAAGGGACGTTCACTCTCCTGATTTTCATTTAATTAATGTGAAAGTGAGAAGGATCTTACCTTCTATAACAGTGTCTTGATTGATCAAGATCTGAACCGAGATTGTTGGGCCTACGGAATTGGCAGATCTTTACAGAGGGTTAGGAGTGCTATCTTACTGCATGACTTTGCCTTAGGCCCTGACTATTTAGAAATGCATTTTCCAGATTGGATGAGCTTCTATTCAGTACTCATCACTTTTCACCTTTTCCTCTGCCCTGTTTTATCTATGAGATAGAATCATGCCTTCCAATAAGTGTCAAATCATTAGTTTCTTCTTCTGTCTCCTTTTATTGTTTCGGACAAGGGGATAGAAATTGCTGCAATGGGCTGGAGAGGCATCGGAAGGTGTTATCATATGTTATCTGTTCAGCTGTGAAACCAAGCCTAAAACTTCCTTTGTTATGCACTGTTTTGATTGATAACTTATAAGAGTTCACTTGTTCAGCATCTTTTATCTAATAGTACTTGCTTCCAATTCATCCATTTCGTTAACTATCACACTAGTCTCAGATCTTCATATGTCCTGTTTCTTTTGTTCAATTCATGATTTTGCTGATATAATGCTTCTGACAATGTGTACTGCAGTGGGCATTTGGAACTTTCAGAGAAGTGTCTCCAAAATTTGGTTTTGAAGGATCAAAACCATCCCGCAGCTTTAGTGAACTATGCTGCCCTACTTCTAATTAAGTATGGTTCAGTTATCGCAGGTATCACTTTGAAATTTAACTGAATTTGGGTGCTGACCTTTTCATTAGAGATAGATGCTTGCTCAGATATATCATCAAGAAGTGCCAGAATCAGCACTATTGAATATCACAACCTTGACTATATAATTCTGCTGTTTAAAGAGAGATTAATTATTCATCCTGCTATGTATAGGTGCTGGGGCTAATGCTGATGCTCAAACGTCTGTGGATCATGTTACAGCAGTCTGCATTGCTAAGGATTGCTTATTAGCAGGGGCAAAATCTGACCCCAGAGCAGCTCATATTTGGACTAATCTGGCCAATGCACATCATTTGATTGGTGACCATAGAACTTCTGGAAAATGCTTAGAAATGGTATTTCCAGCTCATTGCTCAATTTTTTAAAACAAAACTTGCTAAACATTTTCAGATTTTTACTGGCCTTCTAAGGATAAAGATACAATTGCCCAGTTTCTCTTAAGCCTGATATTTCATATTGGATGATATAGTGTATCCTTTTGTTCAGATGTTTTGCTTACTGCATAGTGATTGCCAATAATGCTGTGAGTATTTGTTTTGATAATTCTAAATACTATGCCTGTCCTTCTAACTCTAGGCTGGAAAATTGGATCCAAATTGTTTGGCCACACGATATGCTGTGGGAGTTCACCGAATCAGAGATGCTGAAAGATCCCAGAATCCTAATGAACAGCTCACTTGGGCCGGAAATGAGATGGCTTCGGTACTAAGAGAAGGAGATCCTGTCCACATTGAACCTCCCATAGCATGGGCAGGTCTTGCTCTGGTCCACAAGGCTCAACATGAGATTGCAGCAGTGTTTGAAATTGATCCTAAGGAATTGTTGGAAGTTAAAGATCGTGCTATGAGCAGTCTAAAGCAGGTCAGCCTTTGCACCCCAACTCAATAGTGGTTTTCATGTTTCAATTTGATGGCGATATTAGAATGACCAAGGGAAAATGCAAAAAAAAATCAGAATGTTCTTGAAAATGATAAGGAGAACTCGATTACATGTGGAGAGGTGGGAGTGGGAATTTGATGAAATTGTAATTCTTAAGTAATTGAGTCCCCCCTACTCTAGTCACCTTGTTCTGTGAAACATGTCTAGACAAGCTACCAAGTGTTGATAATTCTAGAGTTTGGAATGGATAGCTTACCTTAACTCATGAAAGTAGAGTAATTTACCTTTACTTTCTTACTCTTGTTTAGAAAAATGAAACAAGAAAAGTAGGTTAAGAAAAATAGGTTGGTTTATATCGTAAGTTACATTTCTTATGCAACTTAATTCTTTGGTTTTTTTTAAAAGCTTCAACTTTTACATGCTTTTCAGCAGTGATATGGTGAATGGGCTATGAGAACAGCATTAAAGAGAGAACACAACTCTAATATATATTTTCATGCACATTAATCAGGCAATAGGAGAAGATCCTGATGATGCTTTGCAGTGGAACCAAATTGGCCTTCATTGTCTTAGTACACAGCAGCTTCAAATGTCTCAGACGTACCTGAAGTCCGCAGTTGCTCGTCTTAATGACTGTGTCTACACATGGTCAAATCTTGGTAAGGGTGACTTCTAAGCTGTGCCTTCACAGGATTCTGCTTTTAATTGATTAGTTCTTCCTTTGGTTAAGTTGCCTTTTTCTTGTATTAGGTATCTCCCTTCAGCTTCTTGAGGAGTCTTCACAAGCTGAAGAAGTATATAAACATGCCCTATCATTAGCTACAACTCAACAAGCACATGCTATATTTTCCAACCTTGGGAATTTTTATCGGCAGATGAGAAAATATGAAAGCTCAAAAGCAATGTTTAGTAAGGCTCTTGAACTGCGGCCTGGTTATGCACCGGCATATAACAATCTCGGTCTTGTTTTCATAGCTGAGGGTCACTTGGAAAAAGCCAAGTTCTGCTTCAACAAGGCTATTGAATCAGATCCCTTTTTGGATGCTGCTAAATCTAACATAATCAAGGTGGCAACCTTATCTAGAAGAGATGTGAACATGAATTCAGTGTGATATTTGATTAGGTAATATACTGTCAATTGGGGGATATATCATATTTGAGCATCCGCTGTCATTTACAAATCCTCTTCATTGGATGCTATGCATGTATTATCTGTATTAGGTTGAATCATTCTGATTGATGCTTGGCATCAATATATTGCAGGTGGTACGGAGTTGAAGATACCTGTGAACGACCAGCAACTTATACAGTCCAGACCTCTTTGTTTGCAACCGTGCACAGATACCATTCAGCACAACTTCAATTGGGTTAGCTTCCATTCTGTCTTCTGCATCTTTGTGTTGGTTTCTAGCATATATCCATTGTTGGTATATTCCGATCCTCCAAAAATGTATCCAACTTCAAGTTCATTCCCTAGCTTAATCTGCAAAGATGCCTCTGCTGTCAAGAATTAGAGGCAACCGTTTCTTAACTCCTTTGAGGAGTGTGATCTTGGGTGGAGTAACAAGACTTGATCTAAGAGATGAGGGCAGTGAAGACTAATCCTTGGAATGATGATATGAAAGTGTTTCCTGAGGAATTGTATTGATCCAGTAAATCCAGACTGTCAGGGGAGCAACCTTTCCAGTTGGATGATACTGCAGTCTTGAGATGGAAAAAAATTCTGGAGCTCCGATTATTATGTTCACAATCCTCCTCCGAACTACGTCCTCGTATGCCGCATTAGCTTGATTGAATCGATGGTTGTGCTGGAAAAGAGCAGAAATTCAGGCTGAACTTGGAAATGGTGACGGAGATAGAATGAGGTTTCCTAAGCTGATAACGAAGGATATATACGAAGAGAAGACACAGCTTCACCAGAAATTTCTGATGTTCCAAAATGTTGGATGAAATCTTATGGTTTTAGCATTTAGGATGGCATATGAAAATTTGCTCAAATTATGAATCAATTGTGAATTGCATCGTATTGCCTTTTGTTTTATAGTAATAAGAAATTCTGCGTTTCCCTTCACTGCTACACTAACATCTTACATATTAATATTATTATTTAAGCTATCATAGGCATTCTTTACGAATTACTTCTACTATATAATGGCTCTTTGTTTTACCGATGCCCTCGACAATTACAAGGACTTGGAATCCACCTTGATGTTGGGAAGCGTCAAAAACAACCAACGAATTCCATTTATTCTCTGAAATACCTGAAAGCTAGCAAGAATATAGATTCGTTAATTCCTATGAAAGGGAAATAAATCATGATTTTTCAATTTTCAAAACTCAACAACCAAAATAATAATAATAATAATAATAATAATAATAATAATAATAAGGGATAAATTTTTATCTAGACAATAAAATGTTAAAATTGGTATAGTTGGACAAGTTTTAAAAGGATAGGAGTTATATGGGCAATTTGTACTATATTGACCCAAAAAAGCTGAATATTCTCTTACTTTTCTGAAAAGTGTGTCTTACACATTTGTACTTTCCATGCACAAAGTGTTTGAAATAAAATTTTCTTGCATGGAATAAAATCTTTGGATATTACGTTTCTTTGAAACAATATATGTCGAAACTCAATTTAAATTTGAAAAAAAAAAATCACTTTTAAATCTATTCAGATTTAATATCGTATTAAATTGTGGTAACTACCCTCATCTACACTCTCTCTCTCTTCTCCAAATTTTCGTTCCACAGCCCCAAATTATCGTTCCACAGCAATAGAAAATATACAAAAAAAAACCCTCCCTTCACGCCGTCGCCATAGCCGAGAAGTCCATAGTCAAAGCTTTCGTCGTCTCTGAAGAGAAGTAGGTGGGCTGCCATTAACGTTGAAGATGGAGGATGCCGGCCAAATTCCGACGAGTTCGGCAGCCGAGGTTAGCTTTTTTCGTTATGCTTAATTATAACAAAGTCTTGCTTAATGTAAGATAAAAATGCTAGGGGTGCTTAAAAGCATGTTTATTTATGAAATTTTCATGTTTTAATTTGATATATGGAGTAACGATAGGTTTAGATCTGAAACGAGAGTTGTATGAGTATTTCGTTATGCATAATGAAAGTATTATCGTTATCGTTATGACATTTATTTGATTTAATTGTTATCGTTATGGGTTTTTTTATGATTTTCATTATAGCCTTGTTTCAATTTGAAATCGTTATGGCCTTTTGAATTAAACGAAAAAATTACGTGCATAACGAAATTGTTTGAGTTATGCATATCGTTATGGCTTTTCGTTATGCATAACGAAAGAATATTATGGATTTTCGTTATGGATTTTCGTTATGCATATTATGAATTTTCGTTCGTTATGCATATTATGGATTTTCGTTATGCATAGCCTTATGTGTTTGTTTAATGATTTTCGTTATGGCCTTTTTTAAGTGGAATTGGTTATGGCTTATTGAATTAAACGAAAGAATTACGTGCATAATTGTTATAGCCTTTTGAATTAAATGAAAGAATACTTGCATAATCGTTATGGCCTTTTTTTTAATTAGTAGTATTGGGTATCATTATCGCTTTTTTATATAATCGTTATGCGAATTTTAATAATCGTGATGGCTTTATTTGATTAATCGGTATGCTAAAATGAATGAATCGTTATTGCTTTCTTTAATTAATCATTATGCCAACTTAATGAATCATTATGGCGTTGTTTAATTAATCGTTATGCTAAAATGAAAGTATCGTTATGGCATTTTAGTTCAAATCGTTATGCCAATTTTATTGAATCATTATGGCTTTTTTAAATAATCGTTATGATTTTTTTAATCAATCGTTATGACTTTTAGTTGAAATCGTTATGCTAATTTTATTTAATCGTTATAGCATTTTTTAAATTAATCGTTATGGCTTTTCAAGTAATCGGTTAAGATAATTGTATTAAATCATTATGCTTAAATCGTTATGGCCTTTTTTAATTAATCATTTAGCAAAGTTTATTAAATCGTTATAATTAAATCGTTATCACAAGTGATTAACATTATCGTTATTCTAAAGAATAATTAATTACAATTTAATTTAAATTAATTATAAGTAATCATTAATGATAACCTTAAACGCACCGAAGCACAACGAAATTGTATAAAAATGAAATATTAATAATAATATTAGTCTAATTAATACTATATATTACTATAAAAAATTAAAAAAACAATTAATATAAATAATAATACTTTTTTAAAACAAAGAATAATAATAATAATAATAATAATAATAATAATAATAATAATAATAATAATAATAATAATAATAATAATAATATTCGTGTAAGTAATAATAATAGTAAAAAATAAATATATAAAAAACAATTAATATAAATAATTATACTTTTTTAATAATAATAATAATAATCGTGTAAGTAATCATAATAGTAAAAAAATAAAAATATAAAAAATAATTAATATAAATAATTATAGTTTTTTAATTTAAAAAATAAATAATAATAATAATAATAATGATGATGATGATGATGATGATGATGACGACGACAACGACGACGACGACAACAACAACAATCACTAATCTAATAATAACAATAATATTTGCTAATTAATAATATTAGTAAAAAAATAAAAATAGCAAAAACAATTAATATAATTAATAATTTAATAACAGTCTAATTTTCTATTGTGAAATTTAGATTGAGTGGATTAGACGCCCCCTCCAGAGGTTCAAGCCGACTGTGAATATGTACGTGAAGATGGAGTTAGTAGACAAGATTAGGGAGGTGTTACAGCATTTCGGCGGTGAGGATACGATCCAGACGTTCAGATCTGGATGCTTAGGACACTTTGTGGACTTTAGGGGGGGTAACATAGCCTGGAAGACGCTGCATACATTGATTTGTCGCGAAGTGCGTGTCCAGGATCCTGCACGCGAGGGTAGAGAGTGTTGGTTCCATGTGAGTAGAACGACACTACACTTTGGGCCCTCAGAGTTCGCACTGGTGTCGGGCTTGCGGTTCGGGCCGTCCAGTTTCGATCCGAATGCGGCTCATGTGATTCCAGCCAGTAGCATCTATCACCGGCTATTTGAGGGGAAGAAGACGACAATTACACAGATGTATGAGAAGTTCACGGCGAAGCGTCTAGCCAATCACCCTCCAGATTACGTGAAGATTGCGAACATCCTGATCGTGTATCGGATGTTATTTTGCCAGGACCCTGGACGTACGATCGATGACTGGGTGTGGGCTCTGGTAGAGGATGCTGATGCGTGGAATTCTTTTCCATGGGGGATACACATTTCAGATCCTGATGTACTTTATCATCATTCTCCCTAGAGCTCGACGGGATATGGGCCCACAGAGGGATGGAGCATATCATTGGTACGGTCCTGTTTGGGTATTTCAGGTAATTAGTTGAATTTATCATGAAAAATTTATGTTTTAGTAATTTGATATTATACTTACATGATATTCTACGTTTTTAAACATGCATGGGCCTGTGAAGTTTTTCCCGAGATTGTCCGTCATTTGGGCGTCCCTGGAGGTCAGATGACCACACCTCGCTTATTGAGGTGGTCATTCATAGCCCCGAGCATCGACTTCTCCAGATTTTTTGATAGACAGGTAACCTTTTTTATGTAAATAATTTTAATTATTAAATTGAAGTATTATTGGTTAATGTTAACATGGTGTTCGTTATTGGTGCAGATGGATGTCCAGCCGATGGTGCCATCAGCAGCGGAGCTCCTGACCCCATATGTTCAGAGCTTGGACGAAGATAGTTTGTTGGGTGTGAGGTACGTGGTACCTCGAAAGGTCTCCAAGAAGAAGTTGCTGACTGGGGTGGCCCGTCGTGTGGTCCCGGGGACATGCAAAGGGATCTCTGACGTCGTTAACCCAGCACCACAGCGTAGGAGTGCCCGTACTGCATAGTAGCAGGCTCCACAAACGACGCACCGTTTGATAGACGAGCCGGATGAGAGATCTGGACCCTCGGAGCAGGGACCGGACCGCAGTGAGAGCCCTCCTCGACCGACAGGCAGTAAGTGCCTGAGAAGGAGCCATGAGGGGAGCCGTGGAGAGCCCGGTCCACGTCCTGGTTGGTTCGATCGTGTTATCCACGTCGTTGCTGCCTCAGAAGCCCGCATTATGGGTCAGATGGAGAATAATTTCAGACAGATGGAGAACAGTATCAGAGGGATGATTGAAGGCTTATCTGATCGGATGGGGCGGTTGGAAGACCTTGTTATGGGTCGGCTAAGCAGGTCGCCCACACCTGTCTTGATCTAGTCTTGATCTGTCTCCCGCTATTGGTGCTTGACATCCATGATAACTGGTACTCGACAGAGATGGGATCGGTCTCCAGTAACTCATGTATCTCTCTCATCAGTGTCCTAAAACAGATATCATCAGATGACATGATGATCAGCTCCTCCACACCATCTACATATTGAGCTCTCTCCCAACGGCCACTATGTCGTACAATTATACGACATCTAACCATCTGTGATAACAAAAAATTCCAATTTAAAGATAATGAAAATTTATTTCCATGTAAGCATAACGATAATTTCAAGCATAACGAAATAATTCAATTCTAAACATAACGATAATTCAATTTTAAGCATAACGAAAGTTTAAATTTTAAGCAAAATTTGACAGTAATGAAAGCATAATTTAAGCATAACGAAAGCATAATTTAAGCATAACGAAATGAATAATATTTTTTATTTATAACGAAACTTTAGTGACAATTTAAAGCATAACGATGGATAATTTTAAAGATAACGAAAATTTAATTTATCACTAACGAAACTTTGGTTTTTAACATAAAGATCATTTAAATTGAACTATAACGAAAATTTAATTTTAACATAACGATGGATAATTTTAAAGATAACAAAAATTTAATTTATCACTAACGAAACTTTGGTTTTTAACATAACGATCATTTAAATTGAACTATAACGAAAATTTAATTTTAACATAACGAAAGTTAATTTTAAAGATAACGAAAATTTAATTTAACACTAACGAGCACTACAAAAAACAAGGGATTTAGCTACGGATTTAGCCACGGAATAGATTCTAACACAATTTAACTACTAAATAGCTACGGAATTGTGACGAAAAAAAACTCGGGGTTTTACTTCAGAATTGTGACGGAATTGTGATGGAATATTCCCGCGAATTTTAACCGCGAATATTTGTGACGGAATAGTGTCTGAATGTTTGTAACTAAATTTTGTGAAGGAAATATATCCGTAACAAAATAATTATTTTTTATTTTTCTTTTCTTTTAATATTTGTGACCGAATTTATTCCGTAGTTAAATAATTCCGTAACAAATCCGACACTAATTTTAGGATTTAACTTTCTAGATGGATTGAAATCAACCCCTCTTCACGTCTCGACCCAAACCCCTCTTCACGTCGCCACTCCATAATCGCCGCTCCACCCAAATTTTCCAACCGCCGCTCGCCGCCACCCCATAATCGCAGCCCAGATCCGCTGCTGCCCGCCCAACCCCATCCAGATCCGCTGCACTCTGCCCACCCCCAACCCAGCAGCACTTCACGTCGCCATTCCCACCCCCACCCAGCTTCGACGCCCTCTGCCCACCCCCACTCATTCACGTCGAGGAAACAATTTCATAATCTGCTACTTAACTTTAGCTTAGGTACGTATTTGGTATTGGAAGTTAATTAGTGCTAGCTTGCTCTTGATGTAGCTTGATTTTGGCATTTTGGTCAAATTATTCTCATGGAATTTGTAAATCAGAGTTTGATTTCGTAATATCATGTTACAGGTTTATGTTCTCTGATATTTATTTCTTGTGCATTGAATATATTGTTTGTAAGATAAAATTACTGTATCTGAGTGAACAGTGGCTGCATCTAGGAGTTATGTATTTTCGATTTTTTTGTTGGAATTTTTTACTGGGAAGTCAGAATTTCCATATTTGTTCCACAGCATAAAGTTGGTTTCTTGGCAATATCTCAACTTGAACTGAGGCATTATTTATTTTATATACATATATATTTTTAACTGAACAACCAACCTCCAGCGATATGCAGGAGTTAATCACAACTTCCAATATAATCAGGTGTTAAATTGTTTCTCTATGATTGCTTCTATATATTTTTAGTTGATTGCCCCTATAGTTGTCTGAATTAATCTATAGTTGCCTAAATAATATGTTTAACCTACCAATCCAAATTAAGTTGAAGTTGAACTCTAATTGTGTTGATGTGTTATAGTTAATTTGGAAATTAGAAGTTTAATTGCAAAAGGATTAACAGTAATGCGATTTGTTCATGGTGGAAAATTTATGCCCAATAAATATTTATAATGAAATGAATTGATTATGTACCTTTTAAGTAAATGGCTGAATTGGATGGCATATATTTATAATGAAATGAAATGATTATGGACCTTTTAAGCAAACTGTGTTATTAGAAGACCACCTTAAAATAACTAATGTTCTTAATATTTGGACATCCCGCAGCTGCTGATCGCCACTTCTTTGACTGCCCGTGCTTCATCCAACTCGTCTTCTCTGTTGACCATTGTGTAGAAGGTTAGTTAGTATTTAGATTGATTTTAATTAGGCTGAATTAACATATATTTTTTGTATTTAATTAAGTTAATTGATTAGTATGCATAAGCATGTTTAAATCTACATGAATCAGGTTAGCATGATTTAGATTTAAGTTATTTTTATTTGATACATTGTTATGTTATATTTTAGACTTAGTTAAACTAGTAATTAGTGAATTTTAGACTTTGACAAATTTTATTTTATATTTGTGAGTATATTATTAAATGATGTGTGGGTTGAGGCCCCCTGGTGCCTTCATGTTCAATATTATTTATTGTTAGGTGGGTTGAGGTCCCCTGGTGCCTCCGTGTTCGATACTATTTATTGTTATTTGGGTTGAGGCCCCCTGATGCTTCAATATATATTTAACTCCTTGGATTTTTTTGTTTGGTATTTTTTTTATGATGATATGATAAACATAGTTAAGTTTGAGATGAAAATTTGGGATTAGGATCTAAAAGTTTTCCTGACAAATTTTTTAGTAATTCGTTTACACTTTATACTTCTTTTTATATAGAACATCTTTTCTACGATGAGTTCGAATCGCGAATGGATGTATAGGCGATTCCTTGAAAATGGAAGTTTGAATCCTGATTTTATTGAAGGCCTTGAATCATTTATTCAATTTGCTTCTAGTAAACCAACGTTCATGGATGGAGATAACATTAAGTGTCCATGTAAGAGGTGTGATAACATACCTTTCCAATCACCTTACATGGTTTGGACACATATTGGGAAATTCGAATTTGTGAAAGATTACAAGATTTGGAGATTTCAAGGGGAAACTTCAGCTGATGCGATGAATTCGGGCAATTTGGAAGATGAACAAGAAGCAAACACATTTCGAGAAATGGTAATAGATGTTGCAGGGCCTACATTTCATAACAAGGATGTTGAAGAGCCTCCAAATTCTCATGCTCAACAATTGTACAATATGCTTAAGGCTGCAGATAGAGAGTTGTGGCCAGGTTGTCAGGCACATTCTCAATTGTCACTAGTTGCTCGTCTGATGAATTTGAAATCGGAGCATCACATGTCTAAGAGATGTTTTGATCAGATAACCGAGTTAATGAAAGAGATCATCCCTGAAGATAACATGGTGACTGATAACTTTTACAGCACTAAAAAGTTATTGCGCGGTATGGGGTTACATGTTGAAAAGATTGACTGTTGCTTTAGAAATTGTATGATTTATTGGAGAACTGATAGTAATTTGCTTGAGTGTAAATTTTGCAACCATCCTCGATACAAGAATGCTAGTCGATCTAAGGAAAAGGGTAAAAAAAAATAGCATTCAAAAAAATGTATTACTTCCCCCTTACACCTCGGTTACAAAGAATGTATGCGTCCAACGCTACAGCGAAGGGAATGCGTTGGCATGCAACATCTATCGATGATGGAGTTATGCGTCATCCAGCGGACTCTCCTGCTTGGAAACATTTAAATCAGAAATTTCCAGACTTTGCTTCAGAAGTTCGTAATGCCCTACAATACTCATCTTGGCCAGTGATACTAACACCCTACAACCTTCCGCCATGGATGTGTATGAAGGAGCAGTATATGTTTCTTACTGTTTTGGTTCCTGGGCCTCGCAATCCTAAAGAAAAGCTCGATGTTTTCTTACAACCTCTTATAGCAGAGCTGATAAGTCTTTGGGAGGTGGGTGTAGACACATATGACATATCATTGAAGCATAATTTCAAGATGAGAGCAGCTTTAATCTGGACAATTAGTGATTTTCCCGCATATTCCATGTTATCTGGATGGAGTACAGCAGGAAGATTGGCTTGTCCGCATTGTATGACAGAGTCCAATGCATTTACTCTGTCAAGTAGTGGCAAGCAGTCATGGTTTGACAATTATCGAAAATTCTTGTCTCATGATCATCCATTTCGTAAAAATAAAAAAGCATTTATGAAGAACAGAGTATGTTATTCAGCACCACCAAAAATGAAATCTGGAATTGAAATTTTGCAAGAAATTGAGATGTTGGGTCTAAAGAAGGTGATTGAATTGGATTATATTGATATAAATTCAACAATTTCTAAACACTGTGGATGGAAGAAGAGAAGTATTTTTTGGGATTTGTCCTATTGGAGTTCGTTGTTGATTCGACATAACTTGGATGTCATGCATATCGAGAAGAATGTGTTTGATAATATATTTAACACTGTTTTGAATGTTCAAGGAAAGACAAAGGATACCCCCAAGTCAAGGGAAGAATTAAACAACTACTGCTCTCGACCAGAACTAAAACGTGATGAGAGTACCGGAAAATATCCAAAGGCTTGTTACACTTTAGATAAATCTGAGAAGAAAATCTTGTGTGAGTGGATAAAAGATCTTAAATTTCCCGATGGATATGTGTCCAATATGAGCAGATGTGTTGATATGCAAAAGCTGAAAATGTTTGGGATGAAAAGTCATGATTGTCATGTGTTAATGCAGAGAATTTTACCTATTGCATTCCGTAAACTTCTTCCACGACACGTATGGCAAGCAATTACAGAATTGAGCTTGTTTTTTAGAGATTTGTGTTCTACGAATCTCAATATTGAGAACATGTGTCGACTGCATGAAATGATTCCAATCATTTTATGTAAATTGGAACGTATCTTTCCTCCAAGTTTTTTCGACTCGATGGAACATCTTCCTGTTCATTTGGCTAATGAGGCAAGGGTTGGAGGCCTAGTTCAATATCGATGGATGTACCCATTTGAAAGGTATTATTCTATTATTTTCACCTTTAAATTCATCATTTTGTCGTATATCTAAATATATGTATATTTTCAATTTGTAGATACCTAAGGAAATTGAAAAATAATGTGAGAAATAAAGCTAGAGTTGAAGGATCAATATGCAATGCATATTTGGTTGAAGAAGCATCTTCTTTTTGTTCTTACTATTTTGAAGATCATGTTCGAACAAGACATAAAAGTGTACCACGAAATTATGATGATCGAGTTGAAGTGACCAATGATGATCCGGATTGTCTTTCAATCTTTAAATATCCCGGAAGACCATTTGGAAAACGTTCACATCGATACATGACTGATGAAGAGTACAAAGCAGCTCGAATATATGTACTTCTCAATTGTGTTGAAATTGAATCATATATAAAGTAAGTACTTTAACTTATAAGCATTGATAAATAATTAAATATCTAAGCACTGACAAAATGGTTTATTTTGAAGATTGTTTTCCGATCAGATGGCAAGAATACACCCACATTTATCAACATCAGAGATTGATAAAAAGTTGGACACCGATTTCGCAGATTGGTTTATGATTTATGTAAGTAAATGTTATATTAGGTCTATGCTACTTATATTTAAACACTTTCTT
Organism: Perilla frutescens; assembly: GCA_026008535.1. NCBI lineage: Eukaryota > Viridiplantae > Streptophyta > Magnoliopsida > Lamiales > Lamiaceae > Perilla > Perilla frutescens. The sequence continues at coordinate 40,863,402 of BRKX01000010.1, read as the reverse complement.
ACTAATTTTTTTTTGAATACTAGGCACATGATCCTGCAAATAACGTACAGAATAAGTATGTACGAGATCTCTCCAAAGGGCCATTGCGTAGTGTTAATGTTTATCATGGATATTATGTAAATGGATACAAATTTCACACCATCAATCACGGAACAAATAGGTCTACCATGAATAGTGGAGTGTGCATAAAAGGCACAAATTATGGCTCAGATGAGAATGACTACTATGGTCGTTTGATAGATGTCTTTGAACTTGAATATCCTGGTCTTCCCTTAAAAAAGACTGTTTTGTTCAAATGTGAATGGTTTGACACGTCAACATCGGGTACCGCAATTCATCCACAGTATAGATTGGTTTCCATACATCATAAGCGTAGTTATAGTGGATATGAACCATTTGTTCTTGCAAAACAAGCCATCCAAGTATATTATTGTACTTACCCGAGTGCATCTCGATCAATGCATGATTGGTGGGCTGTCTGTAAGATCAATGCTAGATCAAATGTGGAAGTTCCTGAAGAAGTGCCTATACCACTAGCATTTCAAGATGAGGAGTTGCATAGATTTAGTGATCCAATTATTGAAAATGATCCTTTGCGAATTCATCCAAATGGAGGCGGGGTAGACATTGAAGATCAAGAAGATAATGAGTCAGAAGAAGAGATCTTCACGGATGGAGAAGAAAATGATAGCTATAATGATGATGAGGATATTGATGATTAGTTAATTTTTTAACTAACGATCATTTAAATTGAACTATAACGAAAATTTAATTTTAACATAACGAAAGTTAATTTTAAAGATAACGACAATTTAAATTTATGCATAACGAAAACTAAATTTTCAACATAACGAAAATAAAAATTAACATTAACGAGAATCTAATTTCAACATAACGAAAATACAAAATTAACATTAACGAAAATTATTTTATGCATAATGAAAATTAATTTAGCCATAACCAAAACTCATTTAGGCAATAACGAAAATTTAATTATAACTTAAGTAAAGCCATAACGATAATTTTCATATTATGCATAACGAAAATTAGTTTTATGAATAACGAAAATTTAGCCGTAACTAAAGTGAAATCATAACGATAATTCATTTTATGCATAACGAAAGTTCATTCCACCTCTACTTTTTTAGCCTAAGGTTAGAAAATTAAATCAAGCATCCACAACACTAGTTTATAAATTTACATGTTATTTTAGAACTAGAAACATAGAAACGTAACAATAGGTACCTTTAAAATAAAAATCCTACGTTTCTTTTACAAATAAACTCGAAACGTACCTTTCAAAATTAAAAAATTTTCGAGGCCGGCCGGAGAGTATTTTCTTGATGAAGACGTCGTTGCTTTCTTCAGTATTCTTCTATATCAAGCTCTCAATATATTTGTTGTGTTTTGGTGTTGAATGTTCGGGATCAAACCCTACCTTCAATATAAGTACATTATACGACCAACCTCTCTTATACAAAATTAAATGCATTAAATTGAATTTAATTTGCCTCAACTAATACCTACCTATACAAATACAAATTTATGCATTTTACCTAACTCATTTTGACCAACACATAAAGAAACAATAACGCATTTATGTTAAAACTTGATCGGCCATAATGATTACAATTTCGTTATTCAAAAATGAAATTTCGTTATACATTTTCGTTATGAAAAACGAAAAATTTCGTTATTCAATAACAAAAAATTTCGTTATATTGATAACGAAAAAAATCGTTATTCAATTACAATTTCGTTATTAATAATAATAGTAATTTCGTTATTGTTATTATTACAGTTTCGTTATTAGTAACGATATAGTTCATTATAACGATATTGTTCATTTTTTAATAACAATATTTATTTCTAATAATGAAGTATTTCGTTATAACGATATAACGTTATAGTTCATTATAGAAAATTTTCATTATAATTTTGTTATAATGATAACGAAAATTTCGTTAATAAAATTTTCGTTATAATAATGATATAACGATATAGTTCAGAAATTGTATATTTTCGTTATAATTGATGAACAATTTTCGTTATTAATGAACAATTTTCATCAATTTTCCTTATATCGATATAACCAAAATTTTCGTTATTACAATTTCGTTATAATGTTTACGAAACATTTTCGTTATTACAATTTCAGAACATTTTTTAATGTTAGGTGAGGTGCATTTAATGCTTAGTTATTTAAAATTTGTAAAAAGTACACTTACCCAATCATTGGGTGTGGGGACAAGTGTGTCATAATTCCATATTGCCCATGAAACTACTATAGTCTTATATGTTGCCTTTTTCTCCCTTTTTTTACTTTTTTTTTGTCTATATTTATAGATTTACACTAATAATAATAATAATAATAATAATAATAATAATAATAATAATAATAATAATAATAATAATAATAATAGATACTATTAAAATTCTAATAAAGATTAAAACTCATTATCATACTGTAAATGCAAATAAATTAAGGCGTTCCTATCATGATAGCTTCTTCAAAGACAGCAATAAGATCTCTAGCGTTGGTTATTCTTGGAAACCATCACCAATTGAATGTATGTAATTCTATAAAGTTGGGTAGTAAATGTTATTTTTCTATAATTGATTATTTAAATTATTTATTGCAATCATAGTATTTGATTGCGTTCTTTTTAATTGTGGTATTTACTGTATATATTGGCTATTTGTGTCTAATTGTTATCAATTAATTTGTGTCTAATTTGCAATCAAATATAAAATATATTATCAAAGATAATCATTCTATTTTCTATTAATAAATCAATCACATTAAAATGTAAGATTGATTTTATATATATTTGTTCATTATCGCTTTATATATAGATTTGTGTATCTCCAATTCAAATCGTCCTCATAATTCAATTGTATTTTACTATTCATGATTTTAGAATTTATGATATTATGATTGATTGGCTTGCTCGCATCAACCCAACGATCAACTACAAGGCTGATGGGCGATAGTTCAATCAAGAAAAATTCAAATCATCAATATTCGTCGACAACAAAGTGCAACAATACATAAACCGAGAAGGATCCAATAATGAAAGGAGGAGATAAAGGAGAGGTTTTACACATCAATTTGGTTTTAATTACGTTAATAATTGGTTGATGTATCTAGCCATTAAACTATGAAATATTCGGATTTGGATTTCAGTTTATCAGTTTTCGTTTATGGAACTAATGTTGAACTAATTATGAATTTCAGTTGGATGATTTTCATTTATTGATGTTATGGTTTAGTTTTAAAACCACATGTAAATGTAAATATTGGAACTTCTGGATTTGGTTTATATATTTTTACATGATTTGAATTCATATTTTATAATGTTACGTTTTCAAAAAATGTAAATTCGAGTTTAATTCGATTACTTACATTTTTAATAGTTTATAAGTTTAGCAATACAAGCCTAAAAAAGAGGTTAGATGAATGAATAAACAAACTCCCACATTTTTGTAGGTTTGTTCTGCTATTTTTTATTTAACTGGCTTATTTTTATATTGTATCTTAAATGTTGAATGTAAAGTTGTTCATCAATCGAAAACTTTGTATATAATAAAATTAAACTTCTATTAATTATCGTGAGTAAAATTAATTTTTGAAGCTAATGCATATTTTTAAAAATAGAGTTGAAGCTAATAATTTCAAATTTTCAAATTGCACATTTCAATTGTACAATCGAAAACCACCAATCTTTGCAGGAACTTAGATTTTGTATGATTTTTTTTTAAAGTTTGATATGTTTTTAGTTGTTTTTTTTTTAATATGATCGAATTCAAGAAAGAGGGGAAATCCATATATGTATTAATAAATAATTGGTGGTGTTAGGGTTGAACCATTGAAGATTGTGTAGAATATGAATTATTCATAAAATTAACATAACAAAATATTTGCAGAATCCATTGGGTTTATTAATTGATTTTGTGTCCACTTGCATAGTTGTGAGCTAAATAAAATGTTTAGATAATCAATTTTCTTTTTTTACTCGGTTATTTTAGTTTATGAAGAAAAAAATTGAGACCAACTTTTTTCCCCTATATCTCCGTGTTTTAAGATTATTAAGATATATATAGTTTCAAAGAATTAAAGAAAAAATTATTTTTGTGTATATGGATTGTAAAAAAAATGATAATTATTTTTTTGTATTATGGATTGTAAATCATAATCCGCCGATGATTTCAAACTTTCTTATAGAAAAATTAGCAACAACCCTTCTTGTATCTGGAACTGGTGATGATTATGATGATGATGATGATGATGATGATGATGATGAATGTATAGCATTTTGCCCTTTTCCCTAAACCCTAATCATTAAAAAAAATTTACTTTAAAGCACATAGTTAATTTATTATTATGTGCATATATAGTCTTAGTATGCAATTAAGGAAAACTAAACTAAATTAAAGGAAAATATACAACCAAGATGTTTTGATAGAATATATATCTAAAATCTTTGTGGCGGACTGTATATAAATATTTATATATAGATTAATTATTGAATAGCGCTAATCAATTAATGAATTCTAACGTTAACAAACCAATTATTTATAATATTTGGAAATATATTAATACAATAATTATGTATATTTTAATACTGTACAGGGAACATATAATTACATTAAATATGTTAAATATTATTTTGAAATATTTATCTTTATATATCGTATATATCTTAAAGTTTCAATCTATCCATGCACACAATTTTAATCAATCAATTTACGCTTGATTTAATTGCATTAATTAAACATATAAATAGAATTGATCGGGAAACAAAATGATTGAAAAATATTAAATTACCACCCATTGGTCACAGATTGTGAATTCTCAGGATTTTCCCAATCTTTGTTGATTCTCTTCAGTTTTTTATGAATTGGTCAATTCAATCAATTATCTTTTATGCATAGCTAGATATGAATTTATTTCTGTGCATATCATCTTAACCTTAGAATTCAAGGTTTGGAATACATAATTTTATAATTATGTTTCTATTTTATTTTTCTTAGTTTGAATTTAGATTTATGCAATATCATCAAAATTTCTTTTTTAGATAATACTTTTGGATATTATCCATGCTCAAATGGGTGATGATGTACATAAATAGTGCTATATTTATTATCTACTCAAGTTAATCCAAAGAAGGTGTGCTATCCTTTTTTTTAAGTGAAATATACTAATTAAAAGTATTTAATCAATTCTTAAATTACATAAATTGTCCAATTATGATAAGCTATTACGAATTAATGAAATTGGGAAGTTGATTCATCAATTTTTTTTTCCAACATAGTTTTGAAAATATGACAGTAGCATGGACAAAACCTTATTTCATTGAATTATCGAATTTGCAATTAAATGTAATTTTATACAAAGATTATAAACACTAATTTAAAATATGATAGACAATTAATATTAGTACACCGCTTTTTCTTTGTGATTTCGATTATTAACTCATTTTTGTTGTTGGTATATTTTATAGAAATATAACCATCCATTGGGTCTGAAAATTAATTTTATTGTGCCAAATAAATGATGTAGTACGTCCTCCGTACCTGCTTCCGCAATTATAATGTTTATTTAATTTTTTTTATTCAATATGCAGGTGCTTACTTACTTTGAGCATGTTAATATGCTTAAAATATAAGGTCTGATAAGGATTAATGATGGATATTCTCCTATATATTTTTCCATTTGTATTTGCTATTAATGTTTATACACATTTTAAATATGAATTTCCTCTTTATATATTTTATTTTTAATTATATGCTATTGAAATTGGTTCAGTATGATTAATTACTGTTTATAATCAATTGTTATACTATATACATAATAATAAATTAAGTACTTTATATCCTGTGCATTGCACGGGTGAATTGCTAGTGTAGTATATAGCAAACAACCTATGAATAACTCTTGAAGTTAAAAAAATATATTAAATGGACCTGCCGCCGACATGGAATCTAAATATAAGCAGAGGAAGAGATAACCAAAAAATCTAGATCAAAAATCAAAATAATATCATATAAATAAAGAAATTCAATCTTAATTCACAATTAATAAATTAAAAAAATAATTGGAAAAAAAATTGTAAATTAATGATCAACCTAAAATTAAATTACTAAACTTTAGTAATGTACAATAATTAAAATTCCTAATTCAATCCTTATATATATAAGTATATATATATATATACAGTAAAACCTCTATAAATTAATATGATTGAGACCATTAGATTTTATGCAAATTTATTATTTTATAGTGATATTAATTAATCCGTAAAAATTGATATATGTATATATACATATATATATATTAATTTAAAGAGTGTTTTCATGATTCAATGGAATTGAATTTTGATTACATCAAAAGTCATTGTATTTTACTAATTTATGTATCATATTTATTAAATTAATATTAAAATAAATTCATTTCACATATTATTAATGAAAATTAATAAGTAATATTCATTGTTTCTTAAGAATTTAATATTACTCGTAGTATTTTTACTAAAAATATTCATTGTGTGATGATGATAGATTACACTATATAAACATCATAACAAATTTTTTAAAATTATATCAAACAATGACTTCTCATCTCAAAAATATCTCAAAATCAACAATGACAAATGAAATAAGTAAAACATTATGTGAGTACAAATAGATCATTCCACATGCACTCAAAAAGATTTACCATTGTGGTTTGAAGAAAATTTTCATTTCAAAGTTAATACGGTAGTACTTTTGAAACTAGTTAATATGGTAGTACTTTTAAGCAAAAACAAACAATACTAAAATCATATTTCAGTAAAATAACTTAATTATGCTTGTAGTTTTAAATAATTATTAATTTATGATATTGAAGGGACCATATATTTATATAGGAGTTTTTCAAAATTATATTATCTTATTATCTTATCGATATCTTTGATATTTTCAACTGGCTTAAGTCAGGACTGAAGAAAAATATTATCTTAAAAAGTTTATTAATTTAACGAGTATTATCTTACTGAAGTTTTATTGTATATAGATGTGAGTGAGAGTGAGTGAGTGATAATTGAGGTTTTTTTAAGTTTGTTGTGATCTTAATTTCTAAATTTATTTATAATTATTAATGAGAGAGAGGGGCAAGCAGAGGGCGCACCCACCCCCAAAAGCACTTGGCCGTGAGACTGACCAGAAAAAAAAAGCAGATAGCTGTAGCCAGGCACCCTCTATCGAATTTGGGGATTTTTTTTTTTTTTGAAAAAATACATATATAAAATCATTCTTCTTTCCTAACACAGTAACACATACGTAGATAATTTCTTTTTTTGAACTCATAATACAGACACTGTGTTTTGCCATATTTGCAAGTTTGCACGCTCACGCCTTCTTCAATTTTTCTCTGTCTCTGCCTGTGCAACGACACCATTTTCTCTCTCTTCTTCTCGTCGCGCTGATTCCTCTTCTCTCTCTATTCTTTCTTCGCTATAAAACTTTTTCATATTGTTGTCGTAATTTTCTTCTTGATCACCGAAGCTTGTGTGGTGTATGTTGCTGATAAAAAAACACCGCCATTTGTTGACATTTGGAACATCATTTTGTCGACGATACTGTTACTGGTTTGGTTACACTGATTGTATCTACGTCTGAATCAGGGTAGGCCTATGGAATGGTCATGGAAGAAGGAGCTACTAAATCTAGAATTTAATACATGTGCATCTGCACTCTCGATCATTGGGTTTTTGGCCTCTCACAAGGATTGAGTATGGGCAAGGTAGTTCACCATTTGTTCTCCGGCTTTGCTACATTAGTGCTTGTTGTTTACGCAGTTTATGACGATTGTGATTGAGCAGCATCCTAATTTGATTTATTTTGTGATTGGGTCGCTTGATAAGCCGCCTCTGGAGGTACCTCTGATGATGAGTCGACATCTGATGATCAACAGCCTGATTTGATTGATTCTGAGATGGAGCATTCGGGTGATAGTCGTGACGAGAAATGACGGTGTGACGGTGAGGCTGAGCATTCTAGGTATAGTCGTGATCAGATACGGGGCGGTCTAGAGGTGAGACTAAGCATTCTGGGGCTAGTCATAATGAGACGTGGAGGTCTGGACGTGCGCATGATGATGACCACAATTGTCTGATCATTGAGATTATTCAGTGATCTGAGTCTGATAAGTTCGATGAGCCCGACTCTAACTCTGTTGTGCATATTATTTATCCGACTAGTGAGTTGGATGCTATGATCGATGAGTGCGCATGCACCATGGGATTGGACTCGACCATCAGGGTGCATACTTGATCATGCGACTTGCAATTGGAGATTATCTAGCTAGTATACACCTGTTTTTTTTGTTGAAAACCTATTTAGGTTTTCTATTATAGTAGAAACACGCACATTACAACTTGTAATCAAAAGGCTAGCAACTTTAATTAGAAAAATAATGATATTAGAGCAAAGTGGAGCAAGGTATTTGGTAGAGTTTGTGGTAAGGTACAAGGGTTATGAGGACTTGATGTATATATCGAAGGTTAGCAAAGGGATGGAGAGAGAGTAGGATTAGGATGGAATGCTTATGCTTATTATTTCAACTTCATCTTCCAAATGGTACAAGGTTATATTTATACTACAATGAGAATGTAGCTGGTATTTTATATATTGTCTTAATTTTGATTTTGCGTTTGAAAAAGCTAAAGAATGGTAAAAAAATATATATATAAATAGATGCACGATTGCAATTTGCAACATCTTCCTATATTCCTTTCCCAATATCCATTGCTTCTCTCAAATTCAAACGTGCAACATTCACACAAATTTAGATGGATTTAATTGTTCTAACATTCATACAAGTTTAGATGGATTTAGTCGTTCCAATGTTCATACAAATTCAGATGGATTTAGTCGTTCCAACGTTCAATTGATATAAATGATAGTTAGCCATTTCTTTCCACCAAGAAATAGAGATAATAATGTTGTGATTTCAATTATGCTAAAACAAACTCTTATTTCCCCAATGTTCATTTCATATCTTTCACAATTCCTCGGGAAAAAGTCATTTACAAGTTAAAAAAATCAAAACATTTCTTCTGCATAGTTCACTAAAGCTGCAGGATGGTTTTGATCCTTCAAAACCAAATTTTGGAGACACATCTCTGAAAGTTCCAAATTCCCCATGCACTACACATGGCCAGAAGCATTGTATCAGCAAAATCAAGAATTGAACAAAAGAAACAGGACATATGAAGATCTGAGAGTAGTGTGATAGTTAACGAAATGGATAAATTTGCAGCAAGTACTATTAGATAAAAAGATGTTGAACAAGTGAACTCTTATTAAGTTATCAATCAAAACAGTGCATGACAAAGGAAGTTTTAGGCTAGGTTCCGCAGCTGAACAGATAACATATGATAACACCTTCCGATGTTTCTCCAGCCCATTGCAGCTTATCTAGACATGTTTCACAGAACAATGTGACTAGAGGTAGGGATGGCTCAATTACTTGAGAATTATAATTTCATCAAATTCCCGCCTCTCCACAAGTAATCAAGTTCTCCTTTTCATTTTCAAGAACATTCTGTTTTTTTTTTTTCCATTTTTCCTTGGTCATTCTAATATCGCCATCAAATTGAAACATGAAAACCACTATTGAGTTGGGGTGCAAAGGTTGACCTGCTTTAGATTGCTCATGGCACGATCTTTAACTTCCAACAACAATAACTTAGGAACAATTTCAAACACTGCTGCAATCTCATGTTGAGCCTTGTGGACCAGAGCAAGACCTGCCCATGCTATGGGAGGTTCAATATGGATAGGATCTCCTTCTCTTAGTACTGAAAGCCATCTCATTTCCGGCCCAAGTGAGTTGTTCATTAGGATTCTGGGATCTTTCAGCATCTCTGATTCGGTGAACTCCTACAGCATATTGTGTGGCCAACACAATTTGGATCCAATTTTCCAGCCTAGAGTTGAAGGACATGCATAGTATTTAGAATTATCAAAACAAATACATTGAGTTTATCAATAATTAAGTTAAATGATCAATCAATTTAATAGTACCCCTAATATATATACTGCATTCTTGATATATATGCATATTGATCCATAAATCCATATAAAATAATCATTTTGCAATATAGACAAAAAATATGATTTTTAACTCACTATGCTAAATAATAATTTTTATAGTGACTATCTATATTTTATTACATTTAAGTTTTTCTTTTGTACAAGCTTTGAAAGCAATGAAAAAATGACAATCAGTAATTACTATCATGGACTTAATTTATTTTATTTTTGTATGTAATTTGATTTTCCATCCGCAACTAATTTAAACACCTACAAAATACATGTATGGACTTTTTCCAAAAGTTTCAAAAAAAAAAAAAGAAACTAAATTAAACACCTACAAAATGTATATTTGCATGGAGTACTTTTGCCAGATTTTTTAAAAAAATGAACTAATTAATAAACACCTAGAAACACATAAATATATATTAGTAAAATAAAGTGTTTATAAAAACTAAATCTACGTTAGTTCGTTAATGCATTAATTTTACTTTATCTAATTACTCTTTATTTTATGAGTGAACATCATGTTTGATTTGTTTTTTTTTCTCTTACATTTTGCGTGAGTATTAATTTTTATAATTATTGGACGATGTTTTTTTAAATTATGGTTCACAATAAAATAAAATATTAATTATATGTATCTCATTCGTATATCGCACACAGGAGAAATGCTAGTATATATAAAAACAAATAGTGATACCATTTATAGTAACTCGATTTTTCCCACATGCTCAAACACTTGCTGAAAATGGAATTTTAATATCCAATAATTCTTTTAATTAATTAGTTAATTAATAAATTATTTTATGCAACACATTTAATATGTTTGATAGTTTGAGCGAAATACGATCTTAACTAATTAGTCAAAATTATAGATTGCAAATCATTTAATTAGTTCCATTCATATTTCGGCCGATTTTGTCACATTTATCTTAATATAATATATTCATTTTAAATACAATCAAAGGCATATACTTTGTGTCCCTTGGGGATGGTCTAGTGGTGGAGTTGTGTTATTTTGAGATCAAAGATCTCAAGTTTGAATCCCACCAGCAACACCACTAGGTATAAGTCTGTCACACCTGACCTGCCAACTGTGGTTTACCTCTCATGTGCGGTTTGCAGGCTATTACACATGGGCGAGGTTTATCCAGTGCGCACCTCGGTAGTGGCTGCGGTTCCTGTGTAGTTTGCAGGCTATTATACAGGGTCGAGATTTATTCAGTGCGCACCTCAGTAGCGGCTGCGGGTTACCCTCGACAAAAAAAAAAGACATAATTTGTATAGATTTGATATTTACCTTAATAAATAAATATTTTTAGATAGATAAAATATATAATAAAATACATACATATATACATAAATATTCTATAGAAATTAACATATATATAAATTCATTTCCATGATTATATATCTATATATTGAGTGATTAAATATTGATTACTTTTAATTGATAATAATTTAATACTAATGCATTTGCAAGGCCCGTATAAGATATAAACAATCTTACACGATTCAATATTAATTACATTTATTGTGGCATTCAAATTGATTACGTTTCTATAATTAAAAAGCAAATGACAAGCTTCTACATGACTACATGTCACGCTCCAAATTTTCATAAAAATAAATAATAACATTAATAAAAGGAACGCCACTTTATCAAAAAAAAATAAAAAAAATATTTATTCAGAATTTATAAGCGGAAATAATAAAATATAAATATTTTATTTTTTTGACAACCACCATCTCCCCAATCACGCATATCACCCGGCATCAACTTGAAATAAATAATAATTTGGGATGAGTACTATTGACTTAGTGATGACCGTATTTATTCAAATTATACAATTATAACAAATTAAACTATAGGTAGCTCCTGGCTAATTTCGGGACATATGCAGCCCGTCGTCCAATAATTGTTATAACCCGTCATCCAATAATTGTTGTAAGGAAGATTTGAAGGATTTGGATTTAAATACGAGATAGTCAGATTTCTTAATGATGATTTTTTCTACAAAATCTCATCTAATGAGACGAAGTTGTCAAAGAAGAGGATTGAAAATAATCTTATGGGAATTGCTATTTGCACCACTATTTTTTAATATATACCACATGTACTATATATAAACCAATCTCTTTAAATAAAAATTTAGTATTTTTTTCTTTATACACCACACATTTTCCCCCTTTTACCATTTAGTTCAATTATTAGTTTAAATCAATGTATATTTAAATCTTGACAATTTGGTCGAAGAGCTTCAATGTCATTCCTAGTTTGATTCGGACTACCATAATTAGAGGTCTTTCTTCAATAGAATTCGTCTTCTTCCATCTTTATTTTCATCTTGAACAAGTCATTTTCTATTATGAAACGTCTATCTTTAATAGAAAACTTCATATCCTCGAAGTCAACTTGACACGTCTCTTTAAAATCTTCTGGACAACCATGTACATGATCATGTGCATAACACTTGATCAAGTACATTATTCGATCTTTAATCAGATTAGCAACGGAATGTTCTTGTTTATCATGTCCAGAACATGGTCTTCAACACTTGAAAAACTAAAACCTTGTGTTCTTGATTTGTCATAAATATCATGACAATCTAAAAATACTTAGTGTTAAATGATGACACTAACAATATATGACAATCAATAAAGGTGTGTATACGCATTGGAGAAAGGGAAATTGTGAAAAAAAAAAAAACTCCATTTTTTTAGATTAATAATGAAAAATATCACATCTCCCAGCGATGTTCAAATAAAATGTTTTCCTTTTTCTTTTTTGGGAGTATGGTATATGTGGAAATTATGAGATAAAAGAAAGAATGATAAAATTTTGATCTATTATATTAACTCAAGACAATTATAAATTTCCATTTATGATTTTGTGACCGCATAAAGGGACATTCTATTGCTACTTATTGCAATTGGTCATAAACTAATCAATAACAATGCAATGTTTCTTTCAAAGCAAGTATAGTTTATTTTATTGGTAACTTAACCTAATAGTTAAGCCAACAAATATGCCTTCCCCGGTTGCTAACTAAATAAACTTTCGCATTACTATGTTCATATAATAATATCAATGTAATTATCTTTTCATCTATTTCCCTTTGTTTGCTCTATATTTGGAATACGTACGGCCGAAAATCCGTTTCATAGTCGACCTGTTAATTTACGGCTGATTTATTTTTTTTGTTATTTCATTACAAATTTTGTAATTATTTCAAGTGTGTTTCTAATTAAATACATCATAATTTTTTTTTTCTCTTTACAAGCCACTTTTTATTTAAACACACGTAAATTTTAATTTTTTTCACATTTTTTCTTTACACATCATAACTATTTTTCAATTTCACCTTCAATTTAAAAAATAATTTAAACTAAATAAAAAAAAAAAGAAAAGAGAGAGAAGAATATGACCGGTCGGATTCTGAGGTTTTTTTTTTTCCATTGACTTCCGCCGACTGGCCATGTCATCACATTCTAATCTTTGCCGTTGTTTCGTTTTGGCCATCTCCATCCTGATATCAACAATCAATCAAACTGCTTAATTAAATTTGATTCTAAAAGTAAACACAATTACAATCTTAAAAGGACTCAACATATACATAATCCCCCCCAAATGAATTTACAATCTCGGTCTAGTTAGGTTCCATTTTCAATTTCGCATGAATATTCATGCATGTATTTTACACGGCCATACACATTATGTATGTATATCTTTATAATATATTTAATACTTAATACATGTAATTATAAGATTCATCTTTAAATTTATATCTAATTATATGATATTTTTATTAATATTTAATTATATTTAAATCTAAATAATTATTTATCTTATAAATTTTTAACCCAAAAAATAGTCTCACGCCAAATTCTCAACTCTTTGAATGCGCAGAGGCAATGAACAACTACAAGCCTACAAGAAAATAATTGCACACAACCACCCAATGCACTCCGCGTATATAAAGTGTGTAAAAAAAAATAAAATTATTCATTCCACTCACCAAAAAAAAGAAGAAGAAGAAAATAGATTCAAAGAATTAAATTGAGGGAAATGGGCATTAAAGAGGTGGCAAATAGTATATACAGCTGTTTGCATATAGCCATGTTGTATACCATGTGGAGTCTTTCTCAATCTCAAATAATTTTAGATAACAATTTATTTTCCCATATGTTAATAAATATATTTTATATATTTTGCTTCCATGTGCACTCAATTATTAATCATAATTCACAATAAGTCAAAATCCTAATCCATTAATTTATTTTTGTCAATTTTCTTCCTCTCGAGTCTTGGAATCTTCTTTTACCAATAGGGTTTTCGGCTACCACGCTTCACAAAACACACGGAGTGTTAAATATAAGAGCAAATATATTTTAATATCTTATACTATTGTCGAAAATTATAATTCTATTTTATATTATTCGGAACGATGTTTTAATACCCGACTATTAAAAACTAATAAAAATTAAAATTGGAATAATTTTTCAGGCACTTGAAAAAGTTTGTGTTCTAAGAACTACCAAAATTCACTTCATAAATTTCCTCTCAAAATAGTTATATATCATCAACAAATCTCATAAGATAATTTGTCACATGATTTTTCAGATACTAGAAAATAGCTTTGATATTAATTTTTAATTAATTTTTTAACAGTTAGAAGATTAAAATACTATTTCAAATAATACTAGATAGAATTACAATTTATCGGCAACAGTACGAGTCATTAAAGGCTATCTATCCTAAATATGATTCATACTTCAAAATTTTTGTTATCAATATTTCTGAACAAGTGTCATTCTAACATATTAATTTTATTTTAAAAAAAATATCATTCTACAAATTCGAGACAAAAAATTCATATTTTTCACATATCTTCCCTCATTTAATGCATTCATTCAAACATCTATATTTAACTTATTTAATTTTATTTTTAAAAAAATGTCATTCTACAAATTCGAGACAAAAAATTCACATTTTTCACATATTTACACTAATTTAATGCATTCAAACATTTATATTTAACTTATCTTATATATTCACATTAAGAGTGTATTAAGTAATTAATTTAATTAATTTGTTAATTTGTGTATATTCATTCAAAATTACATTTACATAGAAACGGAAGGAGTATAGTTAATCTATAATTAATCAAATTAAATTATTAAATTTGTACGCGGCTCAACTGCTCAAGCTCAATTTATAAAATGATTAGTTTATCTGCTTAAAAGATCCAAAATACAATTAGATGAAATTGTATCGATTTAAACATATAAAATAGAAAGAAAAACAAACAAACAAAACGAAGTGCGAACGCATCGAACTTCTTCATGCAATTATTCATTTGGGCCCACCTCTCTCTCTCTCTCTCTCTCTCTCTCTCTCTCTCTCTCTACCCTTTTTTTATGACAATTGTTTTTTAATTAATCTGGCCGCGTTTCAAGTTCAATACAATACCATTTATTATTGTTTCCCAACTCTCCATTCTCTCCCAGACTCCCACTCCGGCGCTCCTCTCTCTCTCTCTCTCTCCTCTCCTCTCTCTCTCTCTCTCTCACACACACACACACACACACACACACACACAAACACAGAGATTTCACATTGCATGCAAAAGAAAAACCTCTGAAAGCCGAAATCGAGCACCACTCATGCAGACATGAAAACGGATCTCCAAAAACTAACCCTCATAATCATCAAACCCTTCATCCTCTTCATCCTCCTCTCTCTCTCTCTCTTCGCCTTCATCTCTTTCCAAACCACCGGCCAATCCCTCTCCAAACCCGCCGCCCCCGACGCCGCCCTCCCCTCCGACATCAAGATCCGACCTGGCTACTCCTCCTACGACGCCTACCTCAACCGCCAGCTCAACAAAACCCTCAACCCCAAACTCCGCCAGATATGGACCACCCGCGATTGGGATCGCAAGGTCACCAAATTCGCACAATTCTTCGACGATCTGAAGCGCCGCGACCTCCTATTTAACGCCTCCAAATCTCTCTGCATCGGCGCCCGGGTCGGGCAGGAGGTCGCCGCTCTGAAACGGGTCGGAGTCGAGAACTCGGTGGGGATGGATCTGGTTCCCTACCCGCCCCTCGTGATCAAGGGAGATTTCCATCACCAGCCGTTCGATTCCGAGACGTTCGACTTCGAATTCTCGAACGTCTTCGACCACGCGCTCTACCCGTGGAAATTCGTCGGCGAGATCGAGCGCACGCTCAAGCGCGGCGGCGTGTGCGTGCTGCACGTGCTGCTGTCGCGGCGGGCGGACAAGTATTCGGCCAATGATTTGTACAGCGTGAAGCCATTGGAGGAGATGTTCAAGAATTCCGAGCTCGTTGAGGTAAGGTCTATTGATGGATTCGGATTGGATACGGAGGTGGTTTTTAGGAAAAACAAGAATTGAAAATTAGGGATTTTTTTTTGGGGTAATTCTTTTGTGATTAGAGAGAAGGGGGGTGTTGGAATTTGATGCTCTTCAATTCTTTGAAATATTTTTATATACATTTTTCAAGACTGTTGTATCAAATGGAAAGGAAGGAATATATATACATATTTGATGTTTGAAGTTTTTAACTCATTTATTCTTCTTGTTCTTGTTTGATACTTTGATGAAGTTGAGTTTTTTCATATTAAAAAATGTAATCAAATTCCAGCTCAACTGGGATCAGGCTAAGCTTTAATTTTTAGAGTTTGAGCTCGTTTTAATAAATATTTGAATAAATGCTATTAAAAGAATAAAATTGAATTCACAATACTCGTCGACTCCAACTTGAGCTCCATAAATGTTTGGAGTATTTCTCTAACAAACTTAACTACTCTATACGTATACTCACGGTATCATTACATTTACATACGGTATCATTACATTTACATCTTATTTTTATAAAAAAAATTGAAGAGTTCAGCTTAGATTAACCTAATGGTTATATTATATTATTTACATTGCAACACGGTATCATTACATTTACATCTTATTTTTATAAAAAAAATTGAAGAGTTCGGCTTAGATTAACCTGATGGTTATATTATATTATTTACATTGCAACATGAGGTTTGGCGAAAATGTGCTGTCAGGTGTGACAATTGATGGAAAAGCCGGTGTAAGATTATTGCAAAGGAATTGGATTATTCGAAAAAGTCATGGGAAATCGATGTTTACAACGGCTGCTTTTGAATATTATATTATTTTTAAAAAAAATTAAATTGAAAATAGAATATTAAATTTAATTAATCAATTGGACCACCTTCACCCACTATCACGGGTAGAGAGATTGACATTTCTTGGTTTTCTTTGCTTTAGAAAGAGAAAAGGGACAAGAATTCCACAAGAGAATAATAGGACATTATGTAAAATGAATTTGGCCCACATATTTAAATTGTCTGATTTTTGTGTGTTTTTCCAATATTTGTTTTGTCTGAATTATAATTATTAGTCATTTTAATTTTGTGTTTACATTTTCAAGATTTTTGTATGATAACTTGTTGCTGCCTCAAGCAATTTGGGACAACTTGTCTATTTGTGTTTCAATTGTTGCATATCTCATTATTAACTAAAGCCAAAAACTTTCATGCAGCGGTTTTAAATAGTGTTATTTAAGACAGCTTTGATTCGGATCAACGCGGGTTAACCTCCAAAAAAATAGAAAAAAATAGTAAAATCAGTATCAACAGTCTCACTAAAAATATTCACCAAAAATTCGAAAAATATCATCTGTATTATTAAAAAATAAGGGATCTGCTAGTTATTTTATACTAGTTTATTTAGTTCAAATTGTGATTTTTCCATTCGAATTAATGTTTAGAGCTTAGTAGTTTAAGATGTTTTTAGGGTTCATGATTTTTTAAAAGGTTCATGTTTTTTATGGGTTTTTTTTAGGGTTCATGGTTTTTTAGGGGGATTTTTTAGTTTTTTTAGGGGGTTTTGTTAGAGTATATTTTGTGTTTTTTAGAGTTTTTAGGGGTTTATTTTGTGTTTTTTAGGATTTTTTGGGGTGTTTTTAGGGGTTTATTTTGTGTTTTTTAGGGTTTTTTTGGGGGTTTATTTTGTGTTTTTTAGAGTTTATTAATTTTATTTCATACTCATTTCAAACAAATTAAATCAATTTATTTTAATTTTAGGATTCACTAATGTTATTTTAGGATATATATTTTTGGGGGAAAAAAAATAAAAGGAACAAAGAAAATTGAAAAAAAAAGGGCCAGAAAAAAGGGAAAAAAAAACAGAAAAAAACTACCTGAAAAAAAAGGAAAAAACTACCAGAAAAATGCGCGTGGGGCCCACGTGGACCGCGCGCATGGCGCCACGCGCCCGCCTTAAATAAGGCTTATGCACGGAAGTCCAACTCTTAAGTAAATATGTATTGCCAATATAAAATATGCAACTGCACTTAGGTGTTAACTCATCAGGCTCATGACCTGAAGATTGCAGGTTCGAATCCTGCCCCGCCTTGGGATGCTGGAGAAACCATCGTTGTAGCTTGTTGGCTTTGGAATTATTAGCGGGCAAGCCCACACCTGAAGCTGACTTGGAATTTTATAGTTGTTGAGAAGAAAGATCGTATCACGTCAGTCTGGCAAGAGAAGTCGTATCGAGAAAGTCCCGCCCAAAGAGCTTAGCCAAGAGTGGACCTGGCCTGATGGTTTTTCTTCATGCCCGCAAAGCCGGTCAACGGGAGCTAAGATACGGCTATTCTTGTCTAAAAAAAGACAGAAAGAAAACAGAAATTCGATGAAGACAGAGTATAGTTAAAAATGTAAGTTGAATCATTAAAAACGATATACAGGCTTATTACTGTATTTGATACTCCCTCCGTTTCATAATGATTGTTGTTTTAAGAATTTTATTTTATGTGAAAATGTTTGTTAGTTTAGATATTTTTACATTCTCGCTCCCAAGTTTAACCTTACAAATATATGGAGAGAGAAATTTTTTTCAACTTTTTTGGAAAATATAAGTAAATAGGATTTTATTAATATATAAGAGAGGAATATATTAGTCCAAAAAATTAATTGTTAATTATAGATTAAAATTCTAAAATAACAAACATTATGAAACGGAGGAAGTATTATTTTGATAATCTTTTGCAAATTACAAACATTAATACAGTATAGTAAACTATTCTAACCCCAAGCTTCATTTATAAATAAGGGTAATAGATCAAGTTATTTCAAAACTCAAGATTTATTAAATAAAGACGACACTTTAAGTTTGGTTGAATATATTTTTTTTTCTAAATTATTTCATATTCTACTCAAGCAAACGATATTTTAAAGGCGAACAAAATCAAGCTGGCAGTAACATGATTCATTATCATTATCATTTAATTCACTTTTCATGCCAACTTATCCATAAATAAATTGATGCCCAAATTTAATTTAGCGGCCCATTAGCCAGTTGGAAATTCTGTTTCAGCAGTCTATTTCCTTCCCCCTTCCACATATTAGATATTCAAAGTCAACCCCATAATTCAATGAACCATTGTCACTTATATTTAATTGCATGCGCCATTAAAAGTTTAATACTAATCAAATTATTAAATGAATCTATCTTAAAACTATAACTAGACACCTAATTTATGTGGCATTACGTTCGTGGAATGGAAATAAATGAATTTAATTATGTATGTACATACGGATTATAGTGATAAAATATTGAGAGAAAAATTTAAATACCCATATCCTTTAATTAAAAACCCCCTTTACCCACTTTGTTACACACATTCAAGAAATACTCACTATGTCTAATATATCCCTACTTTTTCAATTTCCAATGTATTCCAAGATGGGTTCTCTCACTTTTCAGAAATTGTAAGTAGAAGTACTCATTTTTCAGCTCAAATCAGACTAATAAATATGTAAAGTGATTCTTCACGTGTGTTCTCGAACCTCGGAAAATGAAATACCGCTCGAAACCCATAATTTTAATACGAGCGGTATCTCAGTGGTATTGCAAGGGAACCGAAATAGAGTTGAAATATTTCAATATCGTCCATATTATACATTTGGCGGTATGCGAGCGATATCACATTATACCGGTCGGTATTCGAGCGGTATCACATTATACCGGCCGATATTTGAGCGGTATCACATCATACCGGCCGATATGTGAGCGGTATGACATTATACCATTTTACGGACAATTGCCCGAAAAAAAGTAGTGAATATAATTCCAAATTGAAAAAAACAATGAATTTAATTGAGAGAGAATTATATGATGATCCATATATGGTTTTAAAGGTATTTGATTATATGATTCAACTAAAAATTTTTTTTGACAAAATTATATTCATGAAAAAAGTTATGACCGTTTTACCAACGAGTACCCGAAAAAAAACGGGTCACGAACATTGTACCAAATTGAAAATATCACCGACTTTGATTGGAATGGAATTAGATTATGAGTAACACCTTGTTGGAAAGCTAGTCGAGTCTAGTTTTCAAAAAATATTAACCGAGGAGAAAGTTATGACCGTTTTAGTGACGATTGCCAGAAAATTTGAAATGACGCTCGGCTACCGCCCACAAGCGGTATCGTCAGTTTTCTCTCGATTTTTTGCCCAAAATCATTGAATTTAACTGTAGGATATCATTACCGATCGGTATTCGAGTGGTATGCCATTATACCGATCAATATGTGAGCGGTATGACATTATACCGTTTTATGGATGATTGCCCGAAAAAAGTAAGGAATCCAATTTCAAATTGAAAAAAAATAATGAATTTAATTGAGAAGGAATTATATGATGATCCATATATGGTTTGAAAAGTATTTGATCATATGATTCAACAAAAAAGTAATTTTGACAAAATTATATTCATCAAAAAAGTTATAACCGTTTTAGGAACGAGTGCCCGAAACACCGGTCACGAACATTGTACCAAATTGAAAAAATCACCGACTTTGATTAGAATAGAATTAGATTATGAATAATACCTTGTTGGAAAGTTATTCGAGTCTAGTTTTCAGCAAAAAAATAATTTCCAAAAAATATTAACCGAGGAGAAAGTTATGACCATTTTAGTAACGATGCCAGAAAATTTGAAATCACGCTCGGCTACCGCCCACAAGCGGTATACGGGCGGTATCGTCAGTTTTCTCTCAATTTTTTGTCCAAAATCATTGAATTTAACTATAGGATATCATTATCGGTCGGTATTCGAGCGGTATGCCATTATACCGGCCGATATGTGAGCGGTATAACATTATACCGTTTTACGGATGATTGCCTGAAAAAAAGTAGCGAATCCAATTCCAAATTGAAAAAAAATAATGGATTTAATTGAGAAGGAATTATATGATGATCCATATATAGTTTGAAAGGTATTTAATTATATGATTCAACAAAAAAATAATTTCGACAAAATTATATTCATCAAAAAAGTTATGACCGTTTTAGGAACGAGTGCCCGAAAAACAGGTCATGAACATTGTACCAAATTGAAAAAATCACCGACTTTGATTGAAATTGAATTAGATTATGAGTAATACCTTGTTAGAAAGCTATTCGAGTCTAGTTTTCAGCAAAAAAAGAATTTCCAAAAAATATTAACCGAGGAGAAAGTTATGACCATTTTAGTGACGATTGCCAGAAAATTTTAAATCACGCTCGGCTACCGTTAACGTACGGTATACGGGCGGTATCATCAATTTTCTCTTGATTTTTTTTATCCAAAATCATTGAATTTAACTATAGGATAT
This sequence comes from Perilla frutescens, assembly GCA_026008535.1. NCBI lineage: Eukaryota > Viridiplantae > Streptophyta > Magnoliopsida > Lamiales > Lamiaceae > Perilla > Perilla frutescens. The sequence goes on along the minus strand of BRKX01000010.1, from coordinate 40,841,605 downwards.
CATTGTAGGCTCGTATGAGTCACAGTATCTTATTTTATCTCAATTCATCATTAACAAGAATGAAATTTTCAATATGAAAAAGATTTACGAGTGAGAAAAGTATATGTTATGAAGGAGTGTAGTGCTAAAAATGAAGGATTGTGTAATTTAAAAGGCAATTAAACATTCTCCTACTTCTTTTCCTATCTCATTATAAAAGTAATGGACTCACAAGTGTATAATGCAAACTTTCAATTAGAAGGCCAATGATCACTTGCAATACAGCCAATACTACACTAATGTCTCAAGAGTGTAGTGCTAATGTCTCAAGAGTATAGTGCTTAGCATCACAAGTGGAAAATCAATAATAAATTGAAAGATTACATTGTAGTTTGATATTCAAGTCATATAGGATGGATAATTTAATTCAATACACCTCTAATTGGCGTGGGAATTCACAATACCGCTGAGGAGGCGCAATACCGCCCGGATACCGCCCACAATACCGTTGGACGGTATCCAAGCATGATTTGGGGCATAAAGCGGTATTCGTTTTTTCCTATCATAGTCTTCTTATAAATTCAATCCAAAGAACCCCTAAAAATGAAGGAGTGTGTAATTTAAAAAGTAATTAAACATTCCTCTACTTCTTTTCCTATCTCATTATAAAAGTAATGTACTCACGAGTGTATAATTCAAACTTTCAATTACAAGACCAATGATCACTTGCAATACTACACTAATGTCTCAAGAGTGTAGTGCTAATGTCTCAAGAGTATAGTACTTGGCATCACAAGTGGAAAATCAATAATAAATTGAAAGATTACATTGAAATTTGATACTCAAGTCATATAGGACGGATAATTTAATTCAATACACCCTAATTGGCATGAGAATTCACAATACCGTTGAGGAGGCGCAGTACCGTCCGGATACCGCCCACGATACCGTCGGGCGGTATCCAAGTGTGATTCGGGGCATAAAGCAGTATTCGTTTTGTCCTATCATAGTTTTGTTATAAATTCAGTCCAAAGAATTCCTAAAAATGAAGGAGTATGTAATTTAAAAGGCAATTAAACATTCCCTTACTTCTTTTCCTATCTCATTACAGTAAAACCTCCATATAAAAATACTCTATATAAGAATAACCTCCTTATAGTGATAAAAAATGATGGTCCCAACTCGGGACCAGTTATAAATAAGAATAACCTCTACATTGTAATATTCCAATATTTTTTTAGGACCATTCTTAAGAAATTTACCTCTATATAGTAATAAAATGGTATTAAATTTTAAATATATATTTAAATATCTATATAAAATATCTAGAACTATTTAACTACATATGTCACATTAAAACTTAAGATTGTATGAAATACTTATCTAAAGTTGCCTATGATAATGCTTTAATTTTTTAGGTTAATACTAAAAAATCACCTTGCGCGTTCGAAGTAATTCTTCAACGCAATCACCTTCTTATTAAATCCAAAACATTTCCAGATTGTCCAACATGCTTGAAGCTTCTTGACATGAGACTTTTTCTATTTTTACACTATCATCTTCTGACTTATCACCTTGCACTTCTTGCCTAATTCATAAAATGATGTCTTATTCAGTTAAAGCACTTATATACCTTTTAAATTCATGTGTTTTTAAAATATGAAGGGACATTTCCGAGTGTTGCATAATATATATTAATTTTTTTTAAAAAATAATTTTTATATGTAAACTCTATATAAGAATAACCTCCCTATAGTAATATTTTTCTCTGGTCCCAACAATATCACTGTATAGAGGTTTTACTGTATAAAAGTAGTGGACTCACGAGTGTATAATTCAAGTTTTCAATTACAAGGCCAATGATCACTTGTTTTACGAACGATTGCCCTAAAAAAGTAGCGAATGTGATCCCAAATTGAAAAAAAAAAAGATTTGATTGAGAAGGAATTATATGATGATTGATATATGGTTTGAAAGATATTTGATTATATGATTCAACTAAAAAAGAATTTCGACAAAATAATATTCATGAAAAATGTTATGACCGTTTTACGAAAGAGTACCCAAAAAAGGGGTCACGAACATTGTACCAAATTGAAAAAATCACCGACTTTGATTGGAATAGAATTATATTATGAGTAATACCTTGTTGGAAAGCTATTTGAGTCTAGTTTTCAGCAAAAAAAGAATTTCCAAAAAATATTAACCGAGGAGAAAGTTATGACCGTTTTAGTGACGATTGCCAGAAAATTTGAAATCACGCTCAGCTACCGCCCACGAGCGGTATACGGGCGGTATCATCAGTTTTCTCTCGATTTTTTTATCTAAAATCATTGAATTTAACTATAGGATATCATTGTAGGCTCTTATGAGTCATAATATCTTATTTTATCGCAATTCCTCATTAACAAGAATGAAAGTAATATCGTAGGCTAAATGATGAGAGCGGTGTGGAATTTCCAATATGAAAAAGATTTGCGAATAACAAAAGTATATGTTATGCCTTGAAAAACCTATAATATTCGAATAATAACATATTTTCATGAGAAAGAATAGTAGAGTGAAGCTAATGTACGCGGGAGTTAGGAACGAGATTGAAAACGTATTTCTAGCCCAAACAATATGTAATGAATTTTGTCCGAATTAGAAAAATAAAATTAATTTTATTTCCAAACAACTAAGCGATGATCCATACATGTTTGGAAATATAATTAAGTCTATATTTCAAATAAAAAGAATTTTTAGTAAATATTATCCGTGTCAAAAGTTATCACCATTTTACGAACGATTGCCCAAAAAAAAGTTGCGAATGTGATCCCGAATTGAAAAAAAATAATGGATTTCATTGAGAAGGAATTATATGATGATCCATATATGGTTTGAAAGGTATTTGATTATATGATTCAACTAAAAAAGAATTTCGACAAAATAATATTCATGAAAAAAGTTATGACCGTTTTACGAACGAGTGCCCGAAAAACGGGTCACGAACATTGTACCAAATTGAAAAAATCACTGACTTTGATTGGAATGGAATTAGATTAGGAGTAATACCTTGTTGGAAAGCTATTCGAGTCTAGTTTTCAGCAAAAAAAGAATTTCCAAAAAATATTAACCGAGGAGAAAGTTATGACCGTTTTAGTGGCGATTGCCAGAAAATTTGAAATCACGCTCGGCTACCGCCCACGAGCGGTATACGGGCGGTATCGTCAGTTTTCTCTCGATTTTTTGCCCAATATAATTGAATTTAACTGTAGGATATCATTGTAGGCTCATATGAGTCATAATATTTTATTTTATCTCAATTACTCATTAACAAGAATGAAAGTAATATCGTAGGCTAAATGATGAGAGCGGTGCGGAATTTCTAATATGAAAAAGATTTGTGAGTGACAAAAATATATGTTATACCCCGAAAAACATATAATATTCGAACAATAACATATTTTCATGAGAAAGAATAGAAGAGTGAAGCTAATGCACGTGGGAGTTAGGAACGAAAGTGAAAACGTATTTCTAGACCAAACAATACGTAATGAATTTTGTCCGAATTAGAAAAATAAAATTAATTTAATTGTCAAACAACTAATCTATGGTCCATACATGTTTGGAAATATATTTAATTCTATATTTCAACTAAAAAATAATTTTGAGTAAATATTGTCCATGTCGAAAGCTATCACCGTTTTACGAACGATTGCAAAAAAAAAAGTAGCGAATGTGATCCCAAATTGAAAAAAACAATGGATTTGATTGAGAATGAATTATATGATGATCCACATATGATTTAAAGGTATTTGATTTTATGATTCAACTAAAAAATAATTTCAACAAAATTATATTCATGGAAAAAGTTATGGCCGTTTTACGAACGAGTGCCCGAAAAATAGATCACGAACATTGTACCAAATTGAAAAAAACACCGACTTTGATTTAGATGGAATTAGATTATGAATAATACCTTGTTAGAAAGCTAGTCGAGTCTAGTTTTTAGCAAAAAAAGAATTTCTAAAAAATATTAACCGTGTAGAAAGTTATGACCGTTTTAGTGACGATTACCAGAAAATTTCAAATCACGCTCGGCTACCGCCCACAAACGGTATATGGGCGGTATCGTTAATTTTCTCTCGATTTTTTGCACAAAATCATTGAATTTAACTATAGGATATCATTGTAGGCTTGTATGAGTCATAATATCTTATTTGAGCGGTATTACATATATAATGTAATACCGTTACAATACCGGCCGGTATTCGGATGAAATCTGTAGAATACCGGCTGGTATAATGTAATACCACTGGAATACTGGCCGGTATCAGGTTCTGTAATCCAGCGATATTATATAATACCGTCCGTCGTAATACCGACCGGTATTAGGATGAAATCTATACAATACCGGTCGGTATAATGAAATACCGTTACAGTACCGGCCGGTATAATGTAATACTGCTGGATTACATAATACCGCTCGCGTATCGATCGGTAAATCCAATATCGCCTGAATACCGGCCGATATAGTGTAATACCGCTGGAAAACTGTCCGGTATTAGATCCGGAATCTGTGCAATGATTTTTCCAGCCAATGAGAAGTCGTCCTTGTCACATGTTTCTGTTACTTTTCAGTCAATTATTATGTAATTATTATGTACTTTTGTCATGATTTTTAGCACAATAAAGTACACTTGTGTAAGAAAGGTGTAAGAGATCACTTTTTAAGGGTATTTTAGGGACTTTACACTAAGGTGGGTAATTCTTGGATGTGGATAAGGAGGTGGGTAAAAGGAGTTTTTTGTTAAGGAATATGGGTAGTTTCATATATTTCCACTAAAATATTTATGATCTTGAAACTCAACAGGACACCTTGCGACTCAATGCCAGGGTTTTTAAAGATATCTCAACGATCTCGAATTTTTTAACCTAAAAACATTAACCTAATTGATTAGGCCATTTAGTTGGTCAAGTGGGTTTAATTTATAATTTCCCTAGATTTTAACATTTACTCGGTAATTTGACCAAATCTCAAGAGAGTTAGTTGCCCGATTGATGGATCTAATGAGTTAAGTACGTGTGAATTAATGGAGAGATGCATGGGTTATATTATATACAAGATCGAGGAGTCGGGTTTTTTATGTACAATTTCAATTTACTGTGATTTTATTTAATTTTATAATTAATAATTAAAATTTATTCCACCCAGTTAGAATTTATAATATTTTAAAAAATTTGATTTTCAATCTTTAGACAATAATTTGATTATTATGATTGATTATTTCATAACTAAAATATAATTTTTCAAATTTTCAATTCTTAGCTTAGATTATAATAAATTTTATTTTTATAATGAATATTATTATAATAGTGAATTTGATAGTGGGTATAGAAAGTGGAATAGAGGATCTCGTTATAAAATCCAGTGTTGTTAAAAGCAGAGCCGCTCCTTGCATGAGGCAAGTGAGTCGGTCGCCTCAGGCCTCGTAAATACGAAGAAATTAGGGGTCCCAAAATTTTCATATTATGTATATATATATATATATATATATATATAAATAGTTTAAAAAAATAATTAACTATGAAGTTAGCCTAGTGGTGAGAATGTCTGCAAAGCCCAAAAGGCCCGCGATCAAATCCTTACTTTTTCACTATATTTTTCAGTTTTTTTTTTTTTTATTTACCTATTAGCCGCACTGGATCCTAACCAGCACAAGTTCCAAGGTTTTTTTTTTTTTTTTAATTTAATCCTATTAAATTGGCGCAATAATAAACACCCACCTTCCTTTTTCTTTATAATTTCTAATCCTAAATCTAAATATATACTCTATATATAATAATATTAAGATCTCAAAAATAGAATAGAAAGAAAATACCGAAATAGAACAATCACTTTTTTTTTTACAATTTCTAATCATAAATCTCAATATATATTATAATATTAAAAAATAACATCCCAAAATAAAATAGAAAGAAACATTAGGAAAAAATTGACTTTGAAAATTTAATTAACAATTTTGTTGCTAAAATTATTAGGCAAGTTGTATTTAAACTATATAATATACTTTTTTTGTATATGGTGTGTTGTTTAATTTATTTATTAAATTATAAAAAAAATGGGGCCTCATTTTTTTACCTCGACTCAGGCCATCAAAAAATTAGGATCGGCCCTGGTTAAAAGTCCAAAACAGATTCTATTAACACCATTGCTTCAACTGAAAACATCAGTTCTTACATGAATGTAATCTCTTACCTCATATATGGTAACTTGGAAACTCAAGCATGTTTATGTAAGAAGAGGGAAAAACCTCAAGAATGGCACAAACTCACAATAAGAGTTTTAACTAACATATTGTTTCTCAAGAAGGCTTCCACAGAATGCCAAGTCGAACCGTTCCTCTGGGGGATCTCCGATGAAGTCGAAAACTGCATCAGCGTTTTGGAAGTCCTCATCTCCCGTGTACCTGAAGTCGAGAAGTATTATAGTGATGCATCAAAACAAGGTATATAGGTCGAAAATCTAGTCAAAATTGAACTTACCCGCTCTTTGTCACAATGCATTTCATTCCTGCAGCTTTGGCAGCTGTAAGACCGATGCCACTGTCTTCGATGACAACGCAACTACAACCAAAAAAAAAATACCATCTTAGTAGATTTAGCATTCAGAAAATCATGACTGTGATCAACTAGATCTTAGGTATGACAGCGTTTTAGTTTCAAGATGTTCGTTGTTTTATGTATGAAGGATCTACCTTGAAGGTTCGACTCCCAGTGTTTCTGCAGCTAAAAGATAGATTGCCTGTAAGAAAGATTCAGTTAATAAGACCACCTGAAACTGAGGTTTAAATCAACAAACACGCGCAAATCTTTGATCACATCTCTCAACAATGTAGTAGTAGTTTTTTTGCCTAATATTTTTCGTGATAAACCATGTAAATGTTTAAAGTGATCTGATCCAGAAGGTGTGTATTGGTCGTGTAAGGACGAGAAGCTTACTGGATCAGGCTTCTTACGAGGAACCACGTCTCCAGCATATATCTGGATCTGTTCAGCTCGCTCAGGTCCTAACAAGAAGGATACTACAGCAGAGACCTGAAACTCACACCGTGGAACTTTATCAGTTCGTGTTGGTAAACTTACCAGATAGAGAGATGTTGATTGTTAGTCTGATGTCAAATTCCACGTGACAGATTAATTTCAAGTGAAATCTTTTAATCCCAGTTTCACTTGTTACAAATCTGATATCTTGATTTAGCAAGAAAATCTTCGTTAAAATTGTTCAAACTGAAGAACCTGATGATGCATACCGCCTTCTCATTTGAAGTGCTGCACACAGCAACTTTGACTCCGTTTCCCAGAGCCTGGTCTACTAACCTGTAGATTTTTAGTTTAGTAACACATGGTAGTCGATCCATGAATTCTGAGAACAAAAGAATAGGATTCAAGTATTGAAATTTGAAGAATATATGCAGACAAACTATACATAGCTATGCATAAGTTTCCTTCAGATGGATTTAGCATATCCAAAGAGAAATTAAGGAGCATCAGAAATCCCAAATATTAAAACACTCCAACCTCGATTGGCGTCATGATTTCCTAGAATCCAATATGATTTCATTGTTATATTTGTACCTAGGACACAGTTAAGTATGAAAGTTCTCAAACCAGTATAAGCAAGGAAGATGCATGAGGAACTTCGTTTTGTCAAAACTGGAAAAGAGTACTAAGTAGGAGGTTTAGCCACAAACTTTCAAAGAAATGCAGCAAATTTTTCACATATTTTGCACTTGAAGAAATAGTGACCTAACAATAAACTTGGGCACAACGACTAAAAAGAGTCTTACTTTGCAACACCAGGTCGAAGAGGCAGCAACTTCTTCTCAATCAGTGCCATAAACAGTTCAGTCTTTCGTTTGTGAAGTGATGCTATGAATTCCTTTCTTTCTTGTTCAGTCGTAGGCGCCTTGTCCGGCCAGCCCACCTTATTAAAGTAGGCTGTCATCCTGGAATTCAACCAAAAAGAACAAGAACAACAACGAGGTTTCAGCCAATATGCTTCCTCTTCAAACTTGTGATAGTTCATATGCATCTTGAAACGAACACTAAGAGTTAGAAGCTGGATGTGAACTGTGACTTCAGTAAGGTTCTACCTCAATACTAGGCCAACTAAACAGTTAAAAAGCATAGATATACCTGATGATTGATGAATCAGAGAAATTTTATAACAAACTCAAAGAACTGCATAGAAAGCTTCACAAAATAATGAATGTACCTTTCTTTTCCACCTCCAATTTTCAGCAACTCGCCATACAAATCGACATCCCACGTAACTCCCAACTCTTTCTGCACAATCAACCAATTCAAAACTTTCTCTCAATCCCACACATTCATTTTAATCCATCGATAAACAGGGGCAAATTAGCAAATTTAGTTCATTTTTAACTACATTGATATCAATTCTAAAAGAAAACGTGAAACAATACGACATTTTATCACTTTTTTCCTAAAATTAAGAAGCCCATTTAGTCCTAACCAAAATCATCATTGGCACTGCAAAAAAAAAAAAAAAAACATGAAAAATGAACAACTACTCAATCAATCAAGACAAAACCAACCCACGTTGCCTCAGCCTAAGGGAAAACCATAGCAAGAATTATACCAACAACTCTTCACAAACAAATGATGAAAACACACACACAAATAGCACAAGTAGAATTGAGAGAGTGTTATAGCAGAGTACTTCAGCAAAAGTGTCATTGAAAGAAACGCGATGCCCATCTTTCTCAGTGTCAACCAACACGCCATCACAATCGAACAAAAGGGCTTTTGGAAGAACAGAGGGAGCAGCTGATGCCGTGCATTTCACCACTCCAAATCTCTCACCACTTCTTTTCTTGAATGTTATGTTGCCCAATTTTGAAGCTCCCACTGTCCCAAAACATGATGATGATGGTGGTGGTGGTGGTGGTAAAAATACATTCTTTTTGGCAAAGAACAGATTTTTCGACGGAGATGAAACTGAAGTTGTGAGTGGAGGAGAACAGATGGCGTTAGCTGCCATTGCAATTTCTCCCTTCTTTCTTTTTCCTTTTTTTTTTTAATTTTTATTTTTCTATGCTAAATTGCTAATGTACGATGTTGGTTGAGATTTAACGGCCATTTCATTTGGTTTTTTGTCCCAAAGTTATCCTCATGTTTCAGCTCACAACATACAGAAACCAACCATGATTTTCCTTTTTTGCCCCTCTTTTTCATTTCCTTTTGTTTTGACTACCGCAGATAGAGTTGTATATGGATCAATTCAAACAAAAATATTGAACAATAAATTTGTTTAAATTTATTTGAAATAATTTCAAACTTTAAAATTTAGATTTGAACGTGCTTGACTACTTTTTGAGTCTAGTTTAAATGATTTGATATTTTTACATTTGTTTGTTCTGATTTTTACTCAAATTTATTTAATTATGTGTATTTAATCAAATTTTTAACGAACGAACACAAATTGAATATCAAGCTATTTACTTTGATTTTCAGTCCACGACTATAGTACATTTAAATTGCTCGATGAAAAAAAAATAGAATAATTGGAACCCTTATGGCCCACTAGCTCCTCAATTTACTTCTAATAAATCTAATATAAATATTCCATTTTGTGCCTTGTATTAGTCTCTTTGTAGTGTCTTGTGTCACCGAAAGGTCAACGGAACTTGCGGCAGGGATAAGTTGAAGGGTAAATTAGACCTTTTGCACTTACAGAATGATGCATTATGCATTTGCTGCATTATTAATTTATTATTAATGTTGTAATATAGAGAAATGGAGGAGTAATTCATGAAGTAGGGTTTTCTATTTTATTGATCAAATAGTAATATTCTGATTTCAGATACAATTCATCAAAAAAATCAATAATGAAAGAGTTCTTCTAACTATTTATACAGCTAGAAAAACTTGAATACAAAGCTACTGAAGATCTACGGTTGATATATTCGATCCATGTGATATGAGAATCTACGACTCTGCATGAAGTTGCATGGTGGTCCTCCATGACTTGCGCTCATAGCTCCACGTGGCAATTTTCCTTGAAAGCTTGATCTTCAACTGCTTTATTTCATGTATGTGTCTGCATGGCTCTACACTTGCAAAATCAACATCCCCCTCAAACTTGATCTTGTGAATGTCTCTAAGGGCTCGTTTGGTTGGCAGGAAAGTAAAGTTTTTTGGGAATATGATTTCTGGGAATGTGATTCTGAGAAAAATGATTACTAACAGATTTTTTATTCTGTGTTTGGAACACAACAAGAAAATTGCAATGATTCTCTATTTATTATTGAATTAGATTTAAACAAGAATGGATAATTAAATATTTAAAATATAAACTGTATCTCATTTTATACTACCAATATTTATAATTTTAAATTACGAACCATATAATGTATACTTCTTCAATTTGCATTAGTACTATAGATATTGAATGCAACATATTATTTCAATTTAAATAAAATGATATGACTAAAAAATAATCAATTAAGGTAAATATTGTATTGGTGATCCAAATATTATTTATTGAATTGAAAATCAAAATTATCTATATAAATATTTTTTTTATTGAATTGGAAATCAGAATTATCTATATTGACAATGGTATGGTCATCGTTTAGCCCGCAATGTTGTCTCAAAAATGATATTATTGTAATTTTGATAGAAATGCCAAAAAAATAATTGATAAAATAGTCGAATTTTGGTCGTAATTTCTTCAATAAAAAAAGTATCACATTTTTTAATTTATTTTTTTTCATTTATAAAATTTTCTATTTTTTCTATTTTATTTATTTTACACATTTTTTATTGAAATTTTTTAATCCAAACTTAGTATTAATAATAAAAAAAAGATAATAATAAATCTTATTTTTTCAATTTTAAAACATAATAATAATTTATAAAAAAATAAATAATAATAAATGAAGAAATCGAACAATGAAATCATTTAACACCAGATTCCCAAAAACAAGGAAAAAGAATACCTACTTGGAGTGGGTATTCAGAATCCAGGAAAGTTGCACAATTTTCCTTGTTTTGAGGAATGTGATTACTTTCCATATTACATAAAAAATGAACCAAACACAGTAATGTTAAAATAGGGAATCATATTACTTTCCCAAGTCAGATTCCGTGTCAACCAAACGGGGCCTAAGGGAAAGTTTGGACAATAAACTCTGAAATTGTGCCCCTGCATGTGATTTAGTGAACAAATCGGCTAACTGCAGCTTTGTAGAGATATACATTGGATCAATAAAGCCTTGTCTGAAATGTAACCCTGCAAAGTGACAATCAAGATCTATATGCTTTGTTCTCTCATGATAAATCTGATTTTGTGTGATCTGTATTGCAGCTTTATTATCACAGTATACTCTAATAGGCTTTGGCACATCTATTCTCAGATCTTCCAGCATGAAAGACAACCATAACAACTCCTTAATTGTGTAGCTCAAACTCCTATACGCAGCTTCAGCAGTTGAGAGAGAAACTGTTGTTTGTTTCTTACACTTCCAAAAAACTAGACAATTTCCTAAAGAAATATAATATCCAGACAATGATTTTCTTATATCTGGACATGTGCCCCAATCTGCATCACAAAAGGCTTCTAGATGAAACTTAGCAGATTTGGAGTAGAATAATCCCAAAGAAAGTGTTCCCTTTAGGTATCTGAGAACATGTATTGTTGCTTCCCAATGTGACTTAGTTGGATTTCCTACAAACTGACTAAGTTGTTGGTATAACGCCCCAGTCCCGAAAGAATAGTGACAAGGGACCGGTACGCTACTAGGGAAAATGGGGAAGGGGTTATTGCATAAAGACAATTATATAAGTAGGATTAGTGCCTCAATCATTTAGGCAGTATAACCTCTAAAACTGTAATAGAACCACGCACTAAGACATTCAAAAGAAACTTGAATGACTTACTAATCATCAAAGGGAACTTATCCCACCAATCAATTGTAAAGGCACATCTCAACAATAAACATAAATCATAATAGGATTCAAACAATTGAAGACAAACTATATAAGAGTAAACGGAACAAGCGCAGAGCATCTTTATTAAACTTAAGTAAATTATTTCAAACTACTTCATTGTTTAAGAGTATCTAGGATCTCTAAACAACACAAAAAGAGCAAGCATATAATAAAAGCCAACCCTTGCCTCAGCTCCATCATCTTTCAGCCTGCCTCTCAACCTGAAAATATTTAGAAAAGATTTGGGCTGAGTACTAGTGTACCCAGTGGGAAATTTTAATAAACAGTTCACAATCATTTTATAAATATAAATATCGTATCCACACAAGTATAACAATGGAAAGGTTTCAAATTTAAAAGCATTCCATGTATACAAAGCTTCTTTTAACCTTACTTGCACGCTCTATCTCAACTGTCCCTTCCTACAGTGTCTTAACTTATATACACGTCCTCCAGCCCAACTGTCTAATAAAGGATGGTGTATATGGTCCCAAAGCTTTAAGAATCCGAACTCGAGTCTAGTTAAGCACTCAATATTTTCGTAGGATACTGGCAAACGCGAACAGTGAGCTAAATCATTTTGATACATATATTCATACTTCATAATTGAAAAACAGTTGAGCTTATTAGCTGAACATAATTTAAGAAAGATATAGCCCACCTGAATAACCAATCCGTAGCACGGATAAGCTTTTAAATTCTGGTTTGGTCCTACTCAGGTTCTATTACTTCTTCTGATCCTACAACAACTAGTCTTGACTTAGTTTTCCTGAAGGCCCCTACTAAAATTATGTCTCCTAAGCTTCCTTTTTTAAGTTTTCTATTCAACTACTGTATTTTATTTAGAAGCTTTTGAGTTTTAAAGTCATCTTCACTCTTTAATATGTAATACTAATGACAATAAATCTTGAGTATTATATAAAAATATAAAAATTAAATCGGTGGCCAGTTATTTACCTTGTACAATTATTTTTACTAGATTTATGATAGAGTTAAATATGTCTTATATGCAAATCCACATAATAAATCGAAACAATCATGTAAAGCTATATTTATTTAATTTCCCAAATATTATATTTACACTCGGTTATTATAATAAATTGGCATCTACTAAATATAACACCATATAAATATAAGTCATATTGTTTATAAATCCTTAATAGATATTTTATTTTTATAACAATAGTTACTAGTACTCATGCATGTCGTTTATTACTTTCGTATAGATGAACAAAGGTCTATGCTTTATAAATCATTTAGTCTAGAATATGACTTTCTTAAATTAATTTTAAATCCGCACTAATAGTAATGGAATCATATAATACAATTATTTTATGTTATCAAATTGACTAGGATTTCGATTAACCAAGATTATATTAGCATCAACTTTGATTCTATTATCATAGAATTATTAGTTCTATTTCTATTATGAAATGTGTTTGAATTAATAACCAAAATTTAAGAATACAATTCAATGATAAAATAGTATTATATCACTGAGAAACAAAATAAAATTTCAATTGATCTCACCTGAAACAAAGAAGCTTTTCCGACCCGTTTCTTATTTCTTCATCTTCCCGTTTTTAATCCCAAACTTTTTTTATCTTATCAAATTCTTTTAAATGATAGATATATTATCATAGCTGTAGTACCTATAGTTGTTATTATAGATAGTAATATATTAATAGTACACTAAGCTATTCCTTACTTGATTAGTGGCAACACCAAAAATCTACACGTTTAATCATTTTCTTTAAAATAGTATTATTCTTTCCAACTATGACTATAGTCATCCTATAGTTAGTAATGGCTTGCATACTTATGGATATATACTTATATAAATTTTATTTGTTTTCCATAAAATATAATATTATTATTTATTATAATAATATTTATTTAGATAAGCTTTGAATTTGCTAGGTAGGATTTAATTATAATAATATATATAATAGAATATTCATTCCTTAAATAAATTAATATTTATTTAGATAATTATTAGGGCTTGGATATGGTTATATCCTATACATATTTTTTAATACTCGAAGTGATAATAACAAATACCTTTTTAAGTTTTATTTTTTTAAATAAATAAAAAAATGGTATCGGGATTCGTAAAAAAAAATACAAGAACGTATCAAAGTATCTTTAACCTACTCAACAAACACACTTACCTTAAAAAAAATTAAGGGTCTATTTTCTTCCCTAACTTACCCTGAAGGTAATTGTAGGTTATTATTTTAATACTAAAAAATTTGGAATATTAGAGCTGGACTCCAAAAGATATATCTGGCCTGGTGAGACTCAGATATAATAACTTTCCAATGATCTTCCTATATGATTCTGGCTGTGCAAGAGTTTTCCCTGAATGATGTGAAAGTGTCAACCCTGGTGGAAGTGGTGTAGAGACAGGTTTACACCCCATTAACCCTGCTGAATCCAACACATATTTCCTTTGAGATAGATAAATCCCTGATTCAGACCTCCCTATCTCCATCCCAAGAAAGTAAGCGGCTTCACCTAAATCCTTTATGGTGAACTTGCTATGCAGTGAATGTTTAATGGAAGAGATAGAGTCTAAACTGGGACTTAACAATAATATATCATCTACATATACCAATAATGCAATAAAGGTAGCACCTGAACCTTTTGTGAATAGGCAATTGTTATTCTTTGATTGAGTGAAATCCAGGCTGAACAGAAACTTGCTAAATTCATTGTTCCATTCTCTTGAAACTTGTTTGAGTCCATACAAGCTCTTCTTTAGTTTGCAAACATTACCTTGCTTTCCTTGCTCATAACCCTGTGGCATTTTCATATATATTTCATCTGTCAGAAATCCATGCAAAAATGCATTATTTACATCAATTTGATGTACATTCCAGGAAAATTGGGTTGCCATTGCAAAGAATAGCCTTACTGTAACAGATTTGGCTAGTGGTGAAAATACCTCTTTATAATCTATCCCATATTCTTGATTGTAGCCTTTTGCTACTAATCTTGCTTTATATCTCTCTATTTTCCCATCAGAAGCCATCTTGATTTTGTATACCCACTTTGAGCCTATGGCATGTTTTCCTTCAGGAAGAGGTACTACTTCCCATGTTTCATTCTCTTCAAGAGCTTTAAGTTCTTTAGCCATAGCATCCTGCCACTCTATAAACTGACAGGCTTCCTTGTAGCTTGTGGGCTCTTTCAAAGACTGCACACTTAGCAAGAATGCAGTATAAGTGGGAAATAACAATGTAGAAACCATGTAGGGAAATGTAGGTGGTGTCACTCCTCTTTTGGTGTTTGCTTGACACACATAATCTCTTAGATAAGTGGGTGTTGTCTTCTGCCTTGTACTCCTCCTGAGCACCTGTGGCAGTGAATCAATGGATTGATCTGGTAATGGATCAGTGGATTGATCTCCTTCAGCCCCCTGATCAGAACTTTGTACCAGTCTATTACTCTCTGAACTCCCACTCTTGTCATCTGTGAGTGGTGAATCCTGAAAAAGAAACCTATCTGTATCAGTAAAATGTTGATCACCAAGTTGAGAATCCTCAATGATCTTTTCGTTGGCTTCAAGATCAAAAGAATGAAAAGGAAAATTAGGTGGATATTGGCTTTGCAGAGGGAATATATCCGGACAAAAATCAACATCCCTACTCAAACAAATCTGTTTGGAAACCAGATTATAGAGCACAAAGCCTTTATTTTGGGGTGCAACACCAAGATATAGACACTGTGTGCTTCTAGCAGCAAACTTGGACTTAGAAGGAGATACATTAGATGTATAAACCAAACATCCAAAAGGTTGCAAAAGATTGTAATCAGGAAGTCTGTCAAAGAGAACCTCAAAAGGGGTTTTCCACTCCAATACTTTAGAAGGTAACCGATTAATATCCATGTAGCATGCAAAATAGAATAGCTCCAGAATTCTGTAGGCAACTTGCTTTGAAACATCAAAGCTCTAGCTACCTGAAGAAGATGCTTATGATTTCTTTCTACTATCTCATTCTGTTGAGGAGAATAGGGACAACTTTTCTGGTGTAAAATGCCATGCTCTCCCAGCAAGCTCTTCTTCTGTGAATTAATAATAAACTCACTTCCATTATCAGTTCTAATAGCTTTAATGCAAAGCTGGAATTGTGTTTTCACCATTAGAATAAAAGTCTGCAAGATCAACCAAACATGTGATTTCTGTTTTAGCAAGAAAGTCCAGGTGCTTCTAGAGTGATCCTCCACAACTGTGAGGAAATAGGGTGTATTTGTAATGCTTGATTCTCTGCAGGGTCCCAGAGATCAAGGTGTACCAAACCAAATAAAGTATCTGTTCTGCGTTGAAGTAAAGGAAATGGCTTCCTTTGCTGTTTGGATTCATAGCATATCTGACAATGCTCCAATGTAGACAGATCTTCAGTCCTTGGTCTTTTACCCAAAACGCATCATCAACACACCAGTGGTAGATTTCCCTCGTCGTCCAAAAACAAAAAGTTATGTCAGATATATGTGTGTAGATTGTCATATGAAAGAAAGGCTATGACTTAGTCTATTTAAAAGTTAAACACCAAAATGCAACTAAAATAAAATTAACTAAATTTGCTACAAAAAGTTATCATGGAGCAATAGTTGTTCATGTCATGGCATTAAACAGTGAACAGGAACTCATTTAAACACAATCAAGAGAAGACAGGAAAATCTGTCTTTAGCTGCAGAAGCAAACAAAACAAGAATGTATCTACTTCAACATCAAAATAGGCCTTCGGCAACTTCAATGTAGTGGTAGTGACAGCCTTGCTTATATCCATTATGCTTCACTTGCAACCTTCCAAATCCATTTCTTTCAATTCCATTGTCCTAGTTTTCGACATTTCCATTTATAGTTCTAGGGAAGAAAGTTAGGAAGCTCAGAGGAGAGAAAATGGCAAGACATACGCGTGGGGACTCGAATAGGAGGCTGGAGACGTTGCTGGACTTGGACAAGTTGGGGCAGGGGAACAAGAACATCACAAGGCAGGCCACACGAAAGCTTATCCCGGGGCATGGCCTCGAGTTCAAGAACTTATCATATAGTGTGTTGAAGAAACAGAAGAAAGATGGTGTGTGGATCACTAAGGAAACTTACCTTCTCAACGACATCTCAGGGCAGGCGATGAGAGGAGAGATCATGGCCATCATGGGGCCTAGTGGAGCTGGTAAATCGACTTTTCTTGATGCCATAGCTGGCCGGATTGCTCAGGGGAGCCTTGAAGGCTATGTCAGGATGGATGGCAAAGCAGTAAGTTGTAGAAGTTATAAAAATACGAGCATGTACCGATAGATTTATATGATCTTGATTCTTGATTTGCAGGTGACAGCCAGTTATATGAAAATGATCTCATCTTATGTGATGCAAGATGATCAGCTCTTTCCTATGTTGACTGTTTTTGAGACGTTCATGTTTGCTGCAGAAGTTAGGCTTCCACCATCAATCTCCACAGCCGAGGAGAAGAAAAGAGTTATTGAGCTTGTCAATCAGCTCGGTTTAACTGTAAGTTTCCCCTCTCAAATCAAGACTCCTATACATAACCTTCTCTTGGTTTTTCACACTTTTTTTATGCAGAGTGCAATGCATACTAACATTGGAAATGAAGGGACAAGAGGTGTTTCTGGTGGGGAGAAACGTAGGGTGTCTATTGGTGTTGATATAATCCACAAACCATCACTCTTGTTTCTTGATGAGCCTACTTCAGGCCTTGACTCGACCAGCGCTTACAGCGTGGTTGAGAAGGTGAAGGACATAGCTAGAGGAGGCAGCATAGTGCTAATGACAATCCATCAGCCTTCTTTCAGAATTCAAATGCTACTAGACCGCATCACAGTTCTAGCTAGGTATGCATTTCCTTCCCAACACCGATGATCTGTTAAAGATTTCGAGCTTAATTCATCTAGAAGAATAGATTATGATCAAAACAATCATAAAATGTTTACTGCAGGGGAAGGCTTGTATACATGGGAAGTCCAACTGCACTCCCTGTCTACCTTGCTGGATTCCAACGCCCCGTTCCAGAAGGCGAAAACAGCATTGAATATCTCCTTGATGTGATCAAAGAGTACGATGAATCTACTGTAGGGCTTGATCCATTGATTCTGTATCAACGCGATGGGATCAAGCCGGATCAGGTGGCTATGACACCAGTTCAGAGAAGGCCTAAAACTCCGAAAACTCCATTAACACCTCATGGAAAGAGCTCATGG
Organism: Perilla frutescens; assembly: GCA_026008535.1. Taxonomy (NCBI): domain Eukaryota; kingdom Viridiplantae; phylum Streptophyta; class Magnoliopsida; order Lamiales; family Lamiaceae; genus Perilla; species Perilla frutescens. The sequence continues at coordinate 40,823,404 of BRKX01000010.1, read as the reverse complement.
TCGAAGCACATTAGCCTGCAGAGCAGCCAGTTCTCCAATGGAGGCATCATGACTCCTAGATCAGGGCCGTTTGATTACAACAGCAATCTTGATGATGATGATGATGAAAACTTTGACGCCTCACTTGAGAGAAAAACAAAAAACAGAATGCCTCAAACACCATTAAGCATGCAAAGTGGAGCCTATCCCCGGTTGGCCTCTCATTTCTACAAAGACTTCTCAGTTTGGATCTATCAGGGCGTCACAGGGACGCCCCGACGTCCACCTACGTGGACCCCAGCACGAACCCCCGGACAAACTCCGGGGAAAACACCAATGTCAAGCTCAAGAAGCCACATATACAATCGCCATGCTCCGCCCCCAAAACCTCCAGTAGTCTTTACCCCTGCTTCTGATTCATTATCATACACAACTTCTTACCAAGAATTCGACATTGAAGAAGAAGTGCTTGATGAGCCCGAGCACAGGCACAAGTTTGCAAACCCGTGGCTACGCGAAGTGGCTGTACTGTCATGGCGCACGGCCCTCAATGTGATACGAACCCCAGAGCTCTTCTTGTCAAGAGAGATAGTCCTCACAGTCATGGCTCTAGTTTTGTCATCACTCTTCAAGAATCTACACAAAACAGAGTTCTTAAGCATCAATAGGCTTCTGAATTTCTACATCTTTGCCATCTGCCTCGTCTTCTTCTCCTCCAATGATGCAGTCCCCACTTTCATCCAAGAACGGTTCATCTTTATACGAGAGACCTCCCACAACGCCTATCGAGCTTCATCCTATGTCATCTCCTCCCTCATCATCTACCTCCCGTTCTTTGCCATCCAAGGCTTCACATTTGCAGCCATCACCAAATACATACTCCGCCTCCATGCCAACATCATATCATTTTGGCTCATCCTCTACGCGTCGCTCATAACCACAAACGCCTATGTGATGCTGGTGAGTGCAGTGGTGCCTAGCTACATCACTGGCTATGCTGTAGTCATAGCTACAACAGCTCTCTTCTTCCTCACTTGTGGATTCTTCTTGAAACCATCTCAAATTCCCATGTACTGGAAATGGCTGCATTACATATCTGCAATCAAGTATCCTTTCGAAGCACTGCTGATCAATGAGTTCAAGGGGACGCGATGCTACCATGGTTATGATCAAGAACTTTCACCCGGCCCTCTCGGAGAGATCAAGATCAGCAAACTCCACTATATAACTCAAGGTATCAATTGCACAGTGCATAATGATGAACATATGTTGATTGGAGAAGATATCCTATTCACAATGGATATTGATCACATTGAGAGTATATGGATTGATATCGGCATACTGTTGGCTTGGGGAGTTCTATATCGGCTTTTCTTCTACGTGGTTCTGAGATTTTATTCCAAGAATGTGAGGAAATGAAGAGTGGCTTACTATCTTGAAGAAGATCTATTACAGTTCAGATTCTGCATTTGTTTTGCTGTAAACATTCTATAAAAGCTTAAGCCTAATTTACTTCCTAAATGAGGGATAGTGTTCGATTTTGAAATTAAGTTTCTTGCGTATATAAATGAAATACCTGCAAATTTAGCATCAGTGAATCCATATCATCCATAGAAAACACATAGAATGTCGAAAATTCAGAGAATGTGTTGGAACTTAGAAGTTAGAACGCTTCTGATGAACAAGTTTGAAAGGGAGGAATCACTGGTAAGTGTCTGGGAAGATTATACATAATGATGAATAATCTGATTTTCTAGCGAGTTCATGCTAATCTCAAGCTGTTCATGGACTACTTCACCATTTTTGGACAAGTAGAAACTTGGAATGCTTTGGATTCTCCACTCTGCTGCTGCTTCACGTACCTCATCTATGTCGACCTTCAAGAACACTGCTTTCGGGTATTTTGAAGCTATGGTCGTATATATTGGACCAATATGGCAACAGGGACCACACCACTTTGCAGTGAAATAAACGATTGCAAGCCGAGATAGCTTTGAAGCAGCATTCAACTTGGTTTTCAGGTCCTCAGAAGAGTCAATACGAATCACTTGTCCTGTAACACAGACCAACGTATTCAACTGTCAATTGATTTCAAAATGATGTGCAATTCATTCAACCAGTTTCTTGTTCCGTTTTTATGTGAAAATGCTACAACTTTAGGGAAAGCAAACTCGGATAGTCGGATTAGATGCAGAAAAGAGAACCTGATCAGCCTTAGCTACAACGCAGTTCATTACAAAATTAAGCACCATTATAGGGGGAAAGAAAAGGAAAGATTTTTCCAATTTTCTTGTAGGAAGTACTGAATAATAATGCGACAACCAGTAAGCATACCGTCTTTCAACATAGAAGCAAATTCATCATGAGCTTCCTGCAACAACATCCGAAGACAGTAATAAGTCAATTGGAAAGTAGAGAAAATCAGGAAAGAACAAATCTATAATAGAAATAATGTATCAGCCACATGATACTCCATATTTTACTCAACGACAGAGAATTCATTTTAAAACAGTTATTCCATTCAATACAAGGTCAATCTGATGATGCCAGAAGTGCTGCATTTATTCAACAGATAATATTTTGATCATGAAGCAACTGAATGCAGCAATCAGGGAAATACCTGCATTTTTCTCAGCCTTTCAAGCTCAGCTTTTCTCTCCCCCCTTGCCTTCCGAAGGTTTTCATATTTTTTCCGATGCTCAACAATCTTCTTGACATTCACCTCAACCTGAAAAAGTTTTAAGAAACATCTCTTATGTGAGATCTAGCCTTCACATCCCTTGAGACTATAAAATTTGCTAGAAAAGCCAATTGACGATTGATCCCATGAAGCATGCAACATTTATAGCATCTAAATTTGATGCAAATCACCTTTTTAAGCATCATAATAGCCTCCTCATCAAAATCTAACTTTGATGTCGTACGCAAATCTTTTACAGCCTCTTCCCATAAGCCCAACTGCACTTTTGCCATACCGCGAGCTTTATATCCTTTACCCAAATCAGCATTAATCTGGTAAAACATTGAATAAATTACATTTATATACTATCCTCAAGAAATCAAGCCTAAATGTTTTATCCTGAATAACCCCTAAATGAGGAGCGTGACAGATATACCTTCAACGCAGCTTCAGCATCACGGATTGCAGCATTTGGTTTCTTCAGTTTAACAAAGACATTAGCTGAAAAAGGAATTTTCAGATGAACACAGAATGCAAAATGCTAGAAAACAGGTCCAATGGATAGATAATCTTTAATGGAATTTAACATTTTTGAGAGGTACCTCTGCTAGCAAACAAGATTGCTGACTTTGGATTCAGTATGATTGCTTCTGTTAGATGGTCTATAGCTGTATCGAGCTTACCTAATTTCACAAGCACAAAGGTTCAAACATAAATTTTGTCACGGATCTGATTACAAGAACTGCATTAAATTTCTAAAAAGACACTTACCTTCAAGGAGCGCATCCATGGCCATTGATTTTGGCACTTGAGCAGCCTCTCGATTTTCTTCAGTCACTCCAACTGAAGGGTCTCCCATCTAGAGCAACAAAGAGGAATATAATTTCCTGATTAAACAACCTTTAATTATTGAAAAACAGTTTTCACACCAACCTGCTTTGGGGGATCATAGTCAGGTTCCACAACATCAGAGTTATCCAAATCAACGTCAGACTCAATGATTTCCACCTCCATTGAATCATCAACCAGGGCACTGTCTTTGTTCGATTCAATAAACTTCAGATACATAGATCTCAACATTTTGCCCCTGGATCAATAATTTCATTTCTTGAAAAAGTTATGTGCATAAAACTCTGAAAAAAAAATTATGATCAGCATATATGTGAGGAAATCAATCTAGGCAACATCCACACACAGAAAAAATGAAACATTCATGGTCTCACCGCGCAAGCCAAAATCCACGAGCAGCAGCAGCAGCAGGCGATTCCTATTTTCTATGGTTTCATGGAGAAATGTACGCGCACCCTAACCCTAATGACAAATAAATTCCCCAAAATATCAAATAAATGCACGCGGACACTTGTCATACTAATCCGGACAGGACAAGATACTCATCGCTCGAATTCCAAATGGACAGGATTACAGGAATCCAGTTAGTTTTGCACTAATGCGCTAATGTAACGTCATAATTTAATCGAAATCTACTTCCTTCCAACTGAATTAAAATGGTCTCCAAAGAGTAATGAGTTAAATGAATGTTTGCAAAGGATCATCGAGGCAAGTATTACCTACCGATTTTTCCACCTCTCTCACGCGACTAAACTTAATTATTTCCTAATTTGCTTAAATAAATGATGAGAATCAGAAGAAATTGTTCTGATAGTTCATAATTAAGCTTCGATGCACAGTGCCAAAAGTAAATGCTGTTACCTGAAGTGATTTCCACAGTAAAAGGCATGAAATTGAAGAGCAGTGAGTGGTTTCAATTCTTCGGTGTGCTGCAACAATTAGAGAGAGAGAGACGGAGAGGTGGTGGTGTTTTCAATTGCAAACGTTGGCCCCTTCTTCAACCGCCTAACTAACTTTTTTAAAAACAAAGTAGCGCCTATATTATAAGGCGTCGTAAGGGCGGGTAACTCATCCCTGGCAAAGTCGTGTTTTTCTGTGATAGTATACGGTAAGCGCTTTCTTAATGTTGCATAAGATATCAATTAAAAAAAAATAAAAAATACCATGATGCTTATAATTCAAGTACTAATTTACAATTTTTGATAACATAATAATTAGAGCAATCCAAATCAAATTAAATTGAAGTATTTTTAAAAAATGACTCATTATCAACGGAGAGCAAGAAATCTGCCAATTTCAAACGAGATTACAGCATGTTGATTCATCCATTCCTTATTTCCTTTAAAAAATAAAAAACAATCGGCAACCAACATTATAAATAGAGCAGTTTCTTCATTCACAAAGCTATCAAAGCATCTTTTTCATATTTACATTTCATGAGAGAGATGGGTTTTGCCTTTTGGGTAAGGAGGGAGGAAGAAGATGTCGGCGGTAGGCGGAGCTCGGGGAAGCTTACTCCGACTCCGGACTGTTTGGCGGCGAGTTCGGCAGCTACGGGGCGGCGACATGGTGGTGCGGTTGGTGGCTTCTGGTTCGTTACGGGAATTTATTTTCTTGCAAATGGGTTTGGGGCTTTGGGCTTTGAAACCGATTTGTGTTTCTTTTTTCGATTAACATTCATACAGTGTTCTTGCATTACACCTCAACTCTAACAACTCAAAATATCACTTTTAAGTTCCAACACTTAAAAATATATATCTAATATTGACTTATAAATTTATTTCATTCCAATTAAAATTTTGGGTTTAGAGTTTCTATAGGACTTAGTATTTTTTTTTAAGGTTTTTTTTTTGTTTAGATTTTTTTTAGGGTTTATTATATTTAAAATTTACTAATTTCATTTTAAAATTTATATTTATTTCGAAAAAAAATTAACATGATTAAATTTTTAAGTTCAATAATTATATTTTATGGAACTATCAATGAATTTACCTTGAGAAGGGTGACTTCTTAGTAATGGCAATGGCTGATGCATTGCTCTCCACTAGCATTGTTTGTTCCAAAAAAAAAATGTTGCATATAATTTGATGAATATAATTAGTAAATAATGCAGTAATCCAAATTAAATTAAAATTTATGCTCTAAATTGAAGTATATTGAAAATGACTCTATCAACGGTTTATATTCTCTTCTCTATCTTTAGAAAAAATATCTTGATATAATCTGGAAAGTATGGCTGTAAATGAGTTGAGTGACCTCGAACATACATATGTTCAAACTTATTTGAAATGATATCGAACTTTAAATTTATATTTGAGCTAGTTTGATTATCTATCGAGTCGAGCTCAAACGAGCTTTAATCAAGCCGAACATGAGTCGAGCTCAAGTAGTTTAATAATATTTTCTTAATTTTTACTGATCGAAGTCAAGTTCAAGCCGACTTTTATATCTTATCGAACACAAAATTATGTTCAAGTTTATTTTGATATGCCTATCAAATCGATCTCAAATGAGTTTTTTAACAAATAAACATGAATCGAGTATCAAATTATTTGGTTTGATTTTCAACACTACTAGAAAGTGATAGTAGGTCTGACTAGTCAAAATTGAATAACAAAATTATGTGATTTTAGCAAAAAAAAAAAAAGATAACATCACGTGTTTCTAACAAAGTGAAAATTATCATATACACACACACAAGAATAAAAAAGATAACCGCTACTCACGAGAAACCTAAAATTTGTGACCTTCAACTACAAACTCGTTATCATCAATATATATTTAACGTATATTCATGATGTTGCAATATAACAAAGGAACACCATTTGCAATAAACAGAACTGATAAATAGACTTTCTAAAAATTGCATCATAACCAGAATGTAAGCAATGTTTCTATAGGTCAACTGTAGTTCAAGAAATCACTGTAGTTCTTTAGAACACCAAGAAATCACTGTTTTTTTTCTTTTCTGAACTCTATCAAGAAATCAAGATTATCAAGCAAGCTCCGCAATCTTCTGCTCGAGTGCGTTTTTGTCCGCCCCGACAACTTTATCGACCTCTTTACCATTTTTCACAAAGAAGAAACACGGCACACTGCTAAGGCCCCAGTCAGCAGCGGCATCCCTAGCCTCGTCGATATCAACTTTCAAGAAAACGGCTTTTGGGTACTTCGTTGCTAAGCTTGTGAAAACAGGAGCTATATAACGGCAGGGGCCGCACCATGTTGCAGTGAAGTACAGAATTGAAAGCCGTGATGTCTTCGAAGCAGCATTGAGTTTATCTTTCAACTCGCTACCAGAATGAATCGCAATAATTTCTCCTGTAAGCAAATGAGACGGAATGGAGAAGATGCATGTTAGGCTTAAGAGTTTAGAACACTACAGATCTTGAGCGTTAGACCGATAAAAGCACTTCAAAAGTGGAACCGAATGCCACTCATATGGACCAGATTCTACGGTATGCCTAAAGTTCAGTCACGGACGAGTATAAAAAGGAATGAGATATAAATGAATCGGCAATCTCCTTGTAATTTATGAAATAAAAGTTCATTCTTAATCACCATTAGTCAAATAATTTCTACAAAATAATAATAGACATGGAGATTAGCACGTGCATTACTGAGAGGAACACCTATTCGTTGATCAATAACGGACACATAACTACTGGCACTGAGATATTAATTAGATGAAAGTGAATCAGTAAACATACCATCTTTTAAAACAGAAGCAGCTTCAGCGTCCTGAAACAAGACCAAAAGAAGGGGCTCACTCATTCAGAACTAGGGAATGTGAGAAATCGATAAAGTTCTTGTAAAGATAGAAATGCAAATGCTACACGTAGAAATGCAACTACAAAAGTTTTTATGTCTAGATATAACTTGAGGAATTAATTATGTTTCAAACTCGCTTATGTAGAGAAAGCATCTTCACAATATTGGAAACCATCGAGCTCTTTTGGGTGATAAACTACTAAATGCTACAATAACCAAAAAGATGGGACTCACTTGACGCCTCTTCCTCTTAAGCTCGGTTTTTCTCAGCTCCTTCTCTTTGCGCAAGCGTTCATATTTCCGGTGGTGCTCTTCAATTTTGTTTGCATTGGGTTCAACCTGAAAGTTTTATGCGAAAATCAAGTGAGGTAACTAAGCTTTAAATTGTTACATATTGCAATTCATTATTTAATGCAATCAAGAAAGGAAAATGAATCCCAAACTAGGAAGCAATGTCACTGAGATACGAGGTATAATTTACCTTCTTGAGCATCAGTCCTATCTCCTCATCAAAATCCAACTTTGATGCCAAATGCAAATCACGCGCTGCCTCTTCCCATAAGCCCAACATTGCTCTTGCCATCCCTCGTGCTTTATATCCTTTTGCCGAGTCTGGATTGATCTATACAAAGTTGCAGAAATATTATAAAATGACGAGGCTGATTACCCTTCTAAGCATAAATGAGTCAAGCTCGAAACCAATGTAAGTAGAAATCACACATACCTGTAAAGCTGCATCAGCATCTCGGATTGCAGAATTTGGTTTCTTCAGTTTGATAAAGATACTTGCTGGAGAAGAAATTTCAGATGAGCGCCAGAATGTTGATACGAACATTCAACATGATAATTCCTATCACATGCATGAGAATTACCTCTATTTGCATATAATATGGCTGACTTCGGATTCGACATGATTGCGTCAGTTAGGTAACCGATGGCTTCATTAAACTTACCTAAATTTGTAGAATGGCAGTTGCAACAATTATTTCTACCACGAAGTGGAGTATCTATAAATATTTACTAAAATAAATTCCATAAAGTGTGTACCATCAGCAATTGCTTCCATGGCTTTTGCTTTTGATAATTGAGCAGCTTCTTGATTTTCCTCAGTCACTTCAGCAGAAGGGTCCCCCATCTGCCATGATAAAGAATACAAAAATGTAAGAGAGACAGATAACCTGATACAGTATCGGTGTTTTTTGAGCTACCCACTTTTTGTGGAGGATCATTGTCAGGCTCCACAACGTCGGAATTATCCAACTCAACATCAGATTCAACAATGTCATCATTTGAGCTATCATCCATTGACACATTGGGCTTCTTGGATTCAAATGGCTTCTTATCTTCGTACTCCTCACCATCTTTACTCTGCATCAGGTTTCAGTCCATCAGTGAAAACAAATAAAGCCGGGCCATACATTTAGGTAACAGCCTAGGCAGTAATGTTAACTGAGAAATTTCAAACTATAAAACTGCCATTAGGGATAATGACAATCTTTTCAGAATAATTGCAAAACCAAATTTGGATAATAACTTGGATTATTTCTAAATAGAAATTACTCCTCTCTGTAATGGAACCGGTTAGCTTCATTATAACAGAAATACACAAACCGGTAGAGATCAGCAATGACAAAATTAAAAGGTGCACAACAAAGCTCATGAACTACAGAAACTTATAGAATATCAACGATATACAAAACGTGTTCAGCTGTCATTTATGACAACTCAATATACCCAGCATCCAGCCACTGCTTCGCTGGCTTATAACTTAAATATTTTTTTCACTCACATTACACGTGGCGCTTCCACATTGTCACCAACTTAAAATCTAGTTAGTATATAAACCTCGCGCCATTTTCAGTTAAGATTTTACAATCTGATGAATGAAAATATAACTTCTGCTCAATTCCTCTCAAATTACAATATCATCTTATTCATGGCAGCAAGGAAATACAGATGCTCAGAGATTCAAGAAATCGGAAGTCACCAAAAGAGATGGGAAATAATTCTCTGCAGTTTTCTACAAATAATTAAAATATATCTCAATGAAATTATAGGGGCAGGGACATCAATGCTTAGTTATTAAAGAGTTCAGTCAACTTCCAATTTCCACAAGTGAGACACCACCGTCAATCCCCACTCTTAATCATATTCATCTGCGACTATTTTCATTTAAAGAAACTACAAAATCCAGACATAATAAACTAATGCAGTTCATTGCAGATCAACTTAATGAAATTCATCTAACGTCAAAACTCAAATCCAATTAAACCAAACTTACTCCAAGAACTAACCAGACAACTCATCACCCAAAACCCACAGACAATTTTCCATTTTTGAACCTAAACACACACAACTAATAATCAAGAATTATTAACAACTATTTCACATGAGCTAAATTTACTCCAGCATCACAAACACATCAAATCAAAAGGCTGCTCATGAGAGTGGCTCACCGATTCTCCAAACGCCGGAATTCGAGCACCCAGACTGAAAAAACAAACAAATAAACCCATAAAAATTCCATCTTTTTGAGCAAAATAAAAGTTAAAAGCCATTTTCAAATAATTAGACTAAAAAAGTTTGCACCTTTGGAGAAAATTCTTGAAAAATGCAAGAGGTGGAGTGTGTAACACAGATGGGTTTTGCTTGCAGTGCTCCACAAAACCCTTCAACTCTTCAATCTTTTTCGCGTCCATTTTTTTTCTCCTGAATGTCTGCGTTCAGTACTGTGAGTCTATCTGTCTATGAGAATCTATTTCTTGTTTCTTGTTCAAAATGCTGTATTTGTTATAAATTCTCTAGCTCTAGAAGGATTCGCGTAAAGCGGTCGTCCGAATTGGGCCATGTCCGAAATCGATGAGGTGATCCAAACAATCCAACAAAAAATGACTATGGCCCAGAAAATTTTAATCCGAAATAGATCCGGGTGGCAATTAGGGTCTGACCCAATAACTCCACAATCAAACGGGACTAGTCTGAAATGAAATGGGTTTGTAAGAATAGTCCAAAATTTTATTATTTATCTTTATATTTTGATTAAATATTGAAAATTTCATATTTGATGCAATTTAATTTAAACATTAAAAACATAATTGGTGAAACCTCAGCTATTTTTTTAATTAATTAATGTTAAGTTATGATAAAATTGTCGATTCATGACCTAAAAGATGGACAATCTATCAATTTAGGACCTGAACGATGAAAACTCTCAATTCAGGACCCGAAAGATGAAAATTCTCAATCCAGGACCTCAAAAATCAAGAATTTTAATTTTTTTTATTTTTTTAATTAATTTTATATTAATTTTTAATGAAAATTCCTTCATTAATTATCTGTTAAATCTAATAAATAAATTTTTAAAATTAATTAAAAAATAAAAATGAATCAAAATTCTTGATTTTTGAGGTCCTGGATTGAGAATTTTCATCTTTCAGGTCCTGGATTGAGAGTTTTCATCTTTCGGATCCTGAATTGATAGATTACCCATCTTTCAGGTCATGTATTGATAATTCTCCTAAGTTATGTTATGTTTACTGCTAATTTGTTAAAATTAGAAGTTTACGCGACATGAATTGATAATATAATTTATGCATATTAAGTATTTTTTGTAAATTTTCTAACTCAATGGTCTAGCTTGAAAACTGATGGATTAGGATTAAAGTTAAGAAATTATAACACATAATTTTTTTTAGCTCGAACTAACCTGAATTGAATAGCACGATAAAACTAATCTAAAATTGAGCGAGCTAACCCTGATTGATATCCCTAGGCCATGGGAATGGCCAAATGGGTATTTCCCAAATTGGATCGAGTCTTGACAATTTTTTTGTTTATTTCGATTGTAGAAAAATAAATGGTTGTATGTTTGCATTTTTAATCTAAAAATGTAACGGATTAAAAATTACTGGATTTGTATTTTTAATCTCAGCTCGTAAATTTTGATATTTACATTATTTTATTTGTGTGGTTTAATTACTAAGAGCTTGCAATCTTAAAATTGAAAGATGACAGTTTGGTTTTGAAAATTATACAATACAATAAAGTATTTAATATGAGTTCATCTCCTATACATTCAGTGTACATACGAGCTTATATTAGATAGGAAAAAATATATATTACTTATGAACTAAAAAGTTTTACTTCATATACTAAAAAGTATCATGTTTGTTTTATTGAAAATTATTGCTAAAAAAAGACAGTGATATTTTTTTAATTATTACTACATTTTTTGGATTGAAAAATGTATAAGTACTTCTAATATTAAAAAGTGTCACTTCTAACTTGGAAAATTATAATAAATTTCAGTATGACCGAAACAGTTCAATTAAATCATTTTTTTTTGTGAGCCCAATTTTATAAAGCCCATAAGGTATACATTCTTTTGATCCATTTCATGGACCCTAAGAGTTTCATCAATGTCATGAGGAGTGAGAGTAAGAAAAAGGAAGATTTTTGACTTTGCAAATCCTCATTAAATCATAGCTGATTAGCAGTGATCTGTTTCCTCACAAAACTCATGCGATTGAAATCAATCAAGTGTACTCCCATAAATCAGAAACCTCCCATACCCAAACCCTCAAAATTCAGTATAGAAAGAGGGCCACTCGTTCACCACATTCCCATAAATATTGTTTTATTTTAAGTATTGCTTCCGTTGTATTAAACTCTTTTATTAAATCAATGATATATTTCTATTAATGACATTTTGGGATGTCACAGTTGGTATCAGAGCGGGTCTACGTTTCTGTAGACTTGCAAAAAAAAAAAAGATTTATGAAAAAAAAAATATCATCATCATATCTCCCGCATTGCGTCAAAAAAGGTAAAAAAAAGTTCAAGTTATGTTAATATTTATGAAATTATGAAACATTTTATTCATATATTTTTAAGTCATCGGAATTGACTATAAGAATTATATTTTTAAGTCCTCAGAGAAGAAAAGCAGAAAGTGAATTGTTCTCATTGTGGGGGAATTGGATATGAGAAAGCAGACTGCTTTAAATTGATTGGTGTGCTTGACTGGTATAAAAAGTTTAAGTCAGACAAACTCAGAAATAGAGCAAATCTTGTTGAGGAGGATGATACTTTGAGTATGAGAGATGGAATATCTTCACAATCAGATAATTCCATGTCAGAAATGAACAAGATTATACAGGCAGAAGTTGTCAGGTATATTGGAGCTTATGTGTAGAAATCTATGAGTTCTGGAACTCCTTCAAATGCTGCTAATCTGATGGAAACTAATGAAAATGATGATATTCCAAAACAATACATGGGGCATTATGCTTTTGGCATTATGGATGCCATATAGAAAAATAAATGAATCATTGACTCAGGTGCTAGCATACTCATGTGTTGTAATCAAGGATGAAAATATCGCGAAATATCGCGGATATATCGCAGATATATCGCGGATATTGACATTGCGATACGGATATTGAGGGGAATATCTTTTTTCCCGAGTATCGACGAGAAATCGCAAAATATCGCAATATATCGCAAGATATCGCAAAATATCGCAAGATATCGCAATATATCGCGACTTTTTTAATATTTCTATAATATATTTTGATTTTTATTTAATACTATATATTTTTGTGATCTTTTTTAGGTCTTCAATGTAATTATTTGAGTTCCAATATTCTTTGCTTTATAAAGACATTTCACTTTGCAAAAAAAATATAAGAGAAAGAAGATTGGGAAATCAACGGATGTCTTAGAAAGAATAGTAAGATTCATCCAATATAATCAAGGATCATAAGTATATATATGGTTTGCTAAAGGATGTGGTGCTGGAGGTTGGTTCTAAAAATGTTGTACAGATTGTTACTGATAATGGTTCCGCTTTTTTGAAAGAATGAAAAAAACTCATAAGTATGATCTGTATTGGACACCATGTGCTGCTCACTGTATCAACTTAATATTTGAAGATATTGGAAAAAAAGAGACTGCTGTAGAGGTAATTGCAAAGGCTAGACAATTAACCAATTACATTTATAATCATGGTTGGCTACTTGCACTCATGCGGGAGATGTGTCGAGGAGATATTGTACGCCCAGGAGCTACACGTTTTGCAACAAATTATAAGGTTGCAGAGCAAGAATATCTAGATCTGGTAGATATAACAGATGATGAAAATGATGAAAAAGGAAATCCACTTTTTCAATGGGTTCGCCCTGCACACTTAGATGATAATGAGGGAAATTCTGATCCAAAAATAGCTGCTATGACTCGTGATTATGGCATTAATGTGAATCAAGTATTACAAAAAGAAGTGGGTAATACTTTTCGTGATTCAAAAACAGATAGCTCAACAGAGGATGGGGAAAATAGTGATGGAGGAAATGATGGAAGTGGTAGAAATGATGATGGTAGTGGAAATGGTGTGAAAAATCAAGACGATTATGGTTTAAGCCATACGTTATTGAGTCCATTCAGTTGTGAGGCCAACTTCACTCATGCAACACAAGATATGGACCACGGAAGTAGAGGTAGAGGTTCTGGAATAGGTGCAATAGGAAAGGAATACATAAGGAGACATGCATGGACTCAAGAAGAAAGTCCACAGACTGATATTGAAGAACTTTTTGCCAATCTTGATTCTACGAATATGGGTAGCACTGATCATAGTGATATGTCCCAAGATTCATATGCTTCTTACACATATAGGAGTTCACAAATTGATTGGACTACTCAAAATGTGTATCAACAAAATAATTGGGTCAATGGACATTATCCAATTCATGGTGAAGCTGTTGGAATAAATCAAGAAACATATCAAGCGCATGTGCATAATTATATCCATAATTACTCGAACGTGATAAGTTGGTACCAATATTATTTAGAACAAGATGACATTCCATCTACTATATTTGAACCTCATAGATCCTCATTTTGGTATTAATTGTACTTTATAATGTTTATTTAGTCATTTTATGTTGTATTATGTATTATTTTGTCAAATGTATTGTCTCAGGCGGTATTTATATAATGTATTATTAATATATTTGCTTTCAAAATACAATTCTATCAAAAAAATTAGTGGAATATGTGCATAATAATATGTCATAATAGTTCCTAAAATTTCATGCTAAATTTCCAAGATTTTAATATGATTTCCGTCATTTTTTTCAATTTTCTACGATATCGATATGCGATATCGATATATCCGTCGATATATCCGTAAAATTGAAGTTGCGATATATGTTGCGATAGCGATATTTTCATCCTTGGTTGTAATGCATCATTGATGTATACTCTAACTAAGATGGAAATACCATAGAAAATATTCATGCCAAATGGCTCTAGCATCATGGCAAATTTCCCAGGAGAAATCGGGCTGATTGATCAGATTATGCTGCATGAAGTTCTCTTTGCACAAACCTTTACTCACAATCTAATATATGTGGGAGAACTAACCAAGGATATTGATGGAAATGTGTTGTTCTTTCCAACTCACTACCTTATACAGAGTCACAAGCAATAACAGTTTCTTGGAATTGGGAAATTGAAAGGTAAATTGTATGTTGTGCAGCATTGTGCTACAAAAATAGCTTATTCCAATCACTTGAGTTCTTTCACCACTTTAAGACAGTGTCATGAACTTTTGGGACACCCTTCTAGTGGGACTATGTATGAAACATTTACCTCACTTGAAGAGAATTTGTCCAGATTCTGGGTTTGATGAGTTAAGAAGCTGTGAAATTTGTGATAAATCTAAACAGCAGAGATTACCATTTTCTGCCAATCAACAGATCTAGAGAAGTTCTATTCCTTTTGAATTGATCCATGTGGATGTCTGAGGTATATGTTATGAAAATAATGTTGCTAACAATGCCTATATTCTGACTATAGTGGAAGATCATAGCAGATCTACGTGGATATACCTTCTACATTCCAAATGACATGTATATATGATATTGTAGAGTTTCCTGGTTATGGTGCAAACTTAACTCCAAACAAAGGTTTCCATAGTCAGAAGTGATAATGGGACAGAGTTTACAAGTGCTCATACTCAATTGTTCTTTCAGGAACATAGAATACTTCATCAGAAAAGTTGTGTCTACTCACCACAACAGAATGGGATAGTGGAGAGAAAATATAAACATCTTTTTCAAGTGGCTAGGGCTTTGATGTTCCAGAGCAAACTACCAAGTAAGTTCTGGCCCTATTCCATTTTACATGCCACTTGGTTAATTAATCGTACACCTCGTGCTGTGTTGAACTGGAATACCCCT
Source organism: Perilla frutescens (assembly GCA_026008535.1). Taxonomy (NCBI): domain Eukaryota; kingdom Viridiplantae; phylum Streptophyta; class Magnoliopsida; order Lamiales; family Lamiaceae; genus Perilla; species Perilla frutescens. The sequence goes on along the minus strand of BRKX01000010.1, from coordinate 40,807,885 downwards.
TATGAGACTTTGCTACATGAGTCTCATTTCTATTCTACTATTTACCCTTTTGTATGTCTGGGATATGCAACTAATGTTTCCTCTTTTATGTACAAGTTTGATACTCGTAGTCATAAAAGTATTTTACTTGGGCATGCTGTTAATCAGAAAGGATACATTGTTTATAATATAGACACCTGCAAAATTTTCATCTCCGGAGATGTTAAGTTTTTTGCAGAAGTGTTTCTTTTACATGCTACTGATTCTTTACCTCATCTGCAATTTTTATCTTTTGCTGATTCTCCTCTTCCTGACTCATATTCTTCATTTGATACTCCATCATTTCCTACAAATGAAGAACTATCGCTTTTTCCTGTCTCACGTTCTCTATCTGCTCTTAATTCTTCTCTTATAGTTGCAGATATTTCTCCGTATATTTCATCATATTCTCACAACTATCATGTGCTTCCTCCTATCTCCTCTATACCATCACTTCATCGAAGCACAAGAACACATCATGCTCATACTTATCTCCAGGATTTTGTGTGTTCTTCCTCTGTTGATACTTCTGCTCATTCTATTTGCCTAGAGATGGAGTTAAGGGGAAGTTGGTGGTGGTTGTCGCCCCTCCCAAATTTTTTTTGATACTACTAGGTATATATATATATATAGTGTAAATTATTTAATATATGTAATATAGCCCCCCCACTCCAAGTTTTCTTATATAAATTACATTTCAGATAGTGAAGATTTTGGGCTAAAGTCCAAACTGAAAAAAATAAAATAAAGAAATTGGGCCTCCATAGATTACTTAAGAGAATTAATTGAATGAAAAAAAACTTACTTTATCTCACTACAATCACCAATTTACCCAATTGCCTTGAAAGTTGAAATTTGGAATGAAAGTTTAAAAAACATGATCCCTTTTTTCCTCATTTCTTCCCAGCGAATCTTCCATAGTTGATAGCTCTCAAAGTCAGTGATAAAAATAATAGATTTTATATTCTCAAATTCAAGTGTGATGTTTGAAATTTGTGATATTTGGAGTTGAAGGTAAACATACAAACACTATTCTTTTTATTTAATTAAATTGACAATGCTTAGGTTTAAGTTATGAATCTTGTATTTTTATATGTACAGGTCACGAATCACAATGTCAATGAAGTATGAAACACTTCATTCATTTTTCAACAACAAAAAATAGGGTATTGAAGAGATCTCGAGTTCCCATGTCTTAGAAACCTCAAGGGTTGATGTGTATAATGTTATTTCTGAAACAGTCAATCCACCAATAAATATTATTAAGGAGGCTTCTCCAAAAGAGGTACAAAATCTTAACCAAGATTCTAATAGTTCTCATATTGAATGAGATTCTGGATTGTGTATGTCTATATGGAGTTATGGAGTAGATAAGAGGGATGAGATTAGACATGCTTATCTAATTATGGGTCCTTATCAAGGAATTCCAAATATATCTTCAGAATATGTGAATAAGAATGGTAGAAAGTTTTTACCGGCTTGGTATAAAAAATTTCCTGATTTGTTGGAATATTCGTCTATGAAAAATGCTGCATATTGTCTACCATGTTTTCTTTTTATCAAGCCATCTGTACATCCATGTGCTAATGCGTTTAATGTGGATGGATTTCAAAATTGGAAAAAAGCAAACAATGGAAACAAATGCTCTTTTTTGATTCATGAAGGAAAATGCACAAATTCTTGACACAAGATAGCTATGAAACAGTCTCATGATTTAATGAACTCACAACATATTGAAAGAATCATACACAAGCAATCATCTCATATGGTTGAGAAGAATTGTTTGAGACTTAAAGTTTCCATTGATGTTGCAAAATTGTGTGCATTTCAAGGTATAACTTTTAGAGCTTGTGATGAATGTCCAGATTCAAGTAACCATGGGAATTTCTTAGAAAATATAAGGCACACAACATGTTATAGTGAAGAAGTGAACTCAATTATCTTGGATAAAGCTCCTCAAATTGCTTCTTATACTTCTCCTCAGATTCAAAAGGAGATTTTATTTCTTTATTCTAGTAGAATTCAAAGATTCATTAGAGAAGAAATTGGTGATGGCAAGTTTTATATTATTGTGGATGAATCTTGAGGTGAGTCAAAAAGAGAACAAATGGCTATTGTTTTGTGATTTGTGGATAAAGATGGATTTATTTGTGAAAGATTTTTTGACATAGTTCATGTGGAAGACACCAGGTCTGCTACTTTAAAAAGAGAAATTTCTGCAGTACTTTCTCGTAACAATCTTATCATACAGAATATTCATGGACAAGATTATGATGGTGCTAGTACTATGAGAGGCGAGTGGAATGGGTTACATGCTCTTTTTTGTATGAGTGTCCATATGCTTATTATGTGCATTGTTTTGCTCATCGACTACAGTTGGTATTAGTAGCAGTAGCTAAAAGTGTTATACTAGTTGAGCATTTCTTTTCATATTTGAATGTTATTGTGAATTTGGTGGATTCTTCTTCCAAGCACCACGATCAACTACAAAGTGCAGGCCATCCAAATTGAAGAATTGCGTTCTACTAATGAACTTGAAACTGAGAGAGGAAAAAATCAAATTGAAAGTGTACAACATCCAGGGGATACAAGTTGGAGCTCTCATTTAAGGTCTCTTCACAGTGTACGCAATATGTTTAAGCATATCCTGCTTGTTCTAGAAGTGATCCTCAATGAGAAAAATAATTTATCTTTTAAAGCTACAACCGATGGAACATATGATATGATGGCATCATTTGAGTTTGTGTTTATCTTGCATTTTATGATTGAGCTACTTGAAGTGACAGACGATTTGTGTGGGATTTTACAATGCAAAAATCAAGATATTCTCAATGCAATGGATGCAATTATAAACACAAAAGAACTCATTCGCAGATACAGAGAAAATGGATATGATAAGTTGCTTGATGAAGTGAAAGGCTTTTGCGAGAAATATGAGATAGAGATCCCAAATATGAATGGCCCACGTTGTTCAAGTAGAGGTCGGGTTACTAAAGACAATTCCATTACTTTGGATCGTCATTATCGATTTGATATATTCACAAAAACAACAGATCTTATACTCCAAGAGAAGAAAAATTGATTTAATGACGATGTCATAGAATTGCTTAGGCTCAGCTCAGTGTTGGATCCGAAAGATGGATATAAATCTTACAGCATTGATAATATTTGTGAGCTAATGGAGAAGTTCTATCCAGATGATTTTACTAGCCAAGAAAATTTTCATATGAGGTATCAATTGGAACTTTTTGAACTTGATATCCGATGCAGTGAGCTTTTTCAGAATGTATCAACACTTGCAGAGTTGTGTCAAATATTGTCCAAGACTCGTAAGAAAATGAATTACTATCTTGTTGATAGACTAGTTAAGTTTATTCTGACTCTTCCAGTTTCTACTGCAATAATGGAGTGTGCATTCTCATCCATGAAGATTGTCAAGACAACATTGAGAAACAAAATGGAAGATGATTTTTTGGCTAGCTCATTACTAATGTATATCGAGAAAGAAATTGCAGAAAAATTTGATGTTGAGTCAATTATTGATGAATTTGATGGTATGAGGAAGCGATTGGTACAATTTAAAATGCCTAAATGTAATAAGGTTAGACAACATTGTTTTTTATATCTATTTAGTTATATTATATTTTAAAATTTATTAGTTATTTTATGGTAGATATATGGTATGAGATAATATATTCTTATTTATTTTGCAGAGTTGATTCTAGTGCCTACTGGAATGATATTTTACTATCTATCGAATATTTTTTTATAATTTATTGGTCTTGTTATAAGGTACTTTTATCTTTATATACTTTTGTAGTTAGTTGAATACTTTTGACTAAAATATGAATATATTGTGGGCCAAAATTTTATTGATGTATTAGTATTAAATATATATATATATATATATATGTATATATATTCAGTTTTTATAATTTGAGTTTGAAAAAAATTCACACCCCCACTTAAATTCCTGGCTCCGTCCTTGTATTTTCCATATATCTTCTTCTTCTCTTACCTTTCCTTATCATCTTTTCTCCAACCTCACACCTTCTTACACTATTTTCTTAATCAATGTACAAAGTCTACAAGGACCTAAATCTTACTCTGAAACTAGCCAATTTACTAAATGGATAGAGGCTATGCAATGTGAGTTGGATGCCCTTAATCAAAATAATACCTAGAAGCTTACCATCTTGCCTCCTGGGAAACATGCTATAGTTTCTAAATGGGTATATAAGGTTAAGCTTGAGGCAGATGGGACATTAGAGATGTTTAAGGCCGATTAGTTGCAAAATGGTAGAAACAAGAGTATAGGGTTGATTATTTTGAAGTCTTCTCACCCGTAGCTAAACTAGTTACTGTGAAGATCTTTATTGTTCTTTCCACTCAATTTTCTTGGCCATTAGAGCAAGTAGACATCAACAATGCATTCCTTCATAGGTTTCTTACTGATGAGATATACATAACTCCTCCTTAAAGCTATATGAAAGTTGCACCTCATCAAGTGTGTCGTCTTGTTAAGAGCTTATATGGCCTTAAGCAGGCTTCTTGGGAATGGAACCATGAGCTAAATCATCTATTGACTAATCTTGGTTTTGTTCAGTCCCCAAATGACCATTGCCTCTTTGCCAAAGGCTCTGTCTCATCTTTTATAGTTGTCCTTATATATGTGGACGACATCCTTCTCACTGGGCCTAATCTTCCTGCCATTTTTGCTCTTAAGTAGTCCATTTACTCTAAGATTACTACTAAGGATCTCAGTGCTGTTTGATACTTTCTTGGTGTAGAAATAGCTCATGGATCATATGGGAATTATTTGAATCGACGCAAGTATGTGCTTGATCTTCTTGAATCTGCTTGTATGCTTGGTTGTAAGCCTATTTCCACTCCTTTTCATGTTGGTCTGCATCTTTCATCTGACACTACTCATCTTCTTTCTCATGTTGATACATATCGCTATCTCGTTAGCTGATTGCTATATCTTAATCTAACTAGACCTGACACTTTCTATGATGTCCAGCAGCTCAATTAGTTTATTTAATCTCCACGCCAGTCCCATTGGGAGATAGCTATGCACGTCTTACGCTATCTCAAAGGATGCTTCTCTACCGATTTATTCTTTTCCTCTTCTTCCCCATTCATTATTCAGGCTTATTGTGATGCTGACTAGGGGTCTTGCACTGACACCCGACATTCGTTCACTGGTTATTGCTTGTTTTTGGGTTTCTTTCTTGTTTCTTGGCATTGCAAGAAATAATAAACAGTCTCCATGTCGACTATTGAGACTAAATACCGGAGTTAGATCACTAATGTTCAAAAGCTTTTGTGGGTGTCATATCTCTTGTCGGATTTTAGGATTTCTCTTACTCTTCATTTCTCTTTGCATTGCGACAATCAAGCAGCGGTGCACATCAATAAAAATCAGATATTCCATGAGCAGATTAAGCATTTGGATGTTGATTGTCACTTCGCTCATGAGTTCTTCCAAAAAAGGTTCTTCAATCCTTAATATATCTCCTCTTATTTGCAGTTGGCCGACCTTTTTACTAAATCTCTTCCGAGCCCTCGTGTAAACATAAATTGCATAGATCTTAGAACTTCATGATTTTTCACATTCAATATATAAATCTGAATACTAACCTTGATAAGCCATTACTTATTCGATGATGAAGAAATTGATTTATCTCCCTTCATCGTTTTCCTTAAGCATAGAACATCTTTAGATGATAGAGAAAATATAATTATGTGTATTCTTTTTATCGGTAGATGAGAGGACTAGTTTCAGATACAGTTATATATATACATGTTTTATCAACGTGATGGATATCATAAAACCACATTTAGATAAGTATGACAAATTTATTAGATAAACGTCAAATTATTTAAACCATATAATTAAGATTCTTAAAGTAATATAAATACCTTAATAACTTAATTATTAATGACATGTGGCCATTAATAAATCTTACATTCTCCCACTTGGCCAGAGTGACAGAAATAATCTTGATGGTCTAAATAAAATCATAATGTACGCCTCATCAGATAAATTCATTGGTCAAATCATTATGTCAATAATAAGTATATACCAATACGAGTCATGGTGGTTCTACACCAGTTTATCGGCATAGTTCCTTTCATGTACTATAATATTAATAATCTACTTAATACGACTCATAATAAAGGATAATAACGGTCCACATTAGTGTCTCTTTTCAAGACAAACATTTCCAGTTAATGTCAAACATTATGTATACCATACTGACATAGCAAGATATTAATAAATATCAGAAACAATATATAATGAGTTCAAAGTGTCAAATAATCATAAGTCTATTACAACTTTCCAGCAATACTCATTCTTTCGACATGTCCAATAAATGCTTTTGGAGATAATCCTTTCGTTAATGAATCATCTATCATTAGATTAGTGTTAATATGTTTAATTGACACCTTTTGTTTCTGAACTTCTTCTTTAACGGCAAGATACTTCAATTCCATATGTTTAGCACCTTTGGAATATTTATCATTTTTAGAGAAGAATACGGCAACGGAATTATCACAGTAAATTTTCAACGACTTGGCAATACTGTCGACTATTCCAAGTCCTGAAAAAAAGTTCCGCAACCAATTTCCATGAATTGTGGCCTCAAAACATACCATAAATTCAACTTCCATAGTGGATGCAGCAATTACAGAATGCTTCGCACTCTTCCATGAAATTGCTCCACCAGCTAAAAGGAACAAATAGTCGAATGTTGATTTATTTTGTGTCAAGCCCAATACAAGTTTGTGCATACATCAAGCTACCAACAATTGATGCATAAGGAATATCTTTCATCTGTTCACGTTCCAATTCATTCTTAGGACATTACATAAGGCTGACATTATCTCCATTCTGGATTGGAACGATGCTTGATGAGCACTTTTCCATTCGAAATATCTCAAGAACTTTATTAATGTAAGCTTTCTGAGATAACCCCAACATTCCTTGTGATCTATCACGGAATATTTCTATTCCAATCACATAAGTTGTTTCTCCCATATCTTTCATTTCAAAATTCTTTGAGAGAAATTTCTTGGTTTTATACAATAATCCAAGATCATTGGTTGCAAGCAAGATGTCATCAACATACAGGATTAGGAAAATTAACTTGCTCCCACTGACTTTCAAATATATACACCGATCAACGGTGTTTTCCTTGAACCCAAAAGACTTAATGGTATCATTAAACTTAAGATACCACTGGCGGGAAGCTTGTTTAAGCCTGTATATTGATTTCTTCAGTTTACACACCATATGTTCTTTTCCTTCAATGGGAATACCTTCAGACTGATCTATATAAACATTTTCCACTAAATCCCCATTCAGAAAAGCATTTTTAACATCCATTTGGTGTAACTCCATATCATAATGAGCCACTAAAGCTATAATAATTCTATGAGAATCTTTCTTAGATACGGGTGAAAATATCTCCTTATAATCAATGTCATCTCTCTGGGTAAAACCCTTAGCAACAAGTCTAGCCTTGTATCTTTCGATATGGCTATTAGAGTCATGTTTAGTCTTAAAGACTCATTTACATCCAACTCTCTTATAGTTTTCTGGCAATTCTACAAGGTCCCAGACTTCATTGTGAGCCATTGATTTCATTTCTTCTTTCATCGCATCTAACCATTCAATAGAATTATTACTTTCCATGGCTTATGGGAAGGAAACTGGATCAGTATCATCAATTCCAATGTTAAATTTTGACATTTGTAGATAAACCATATAATCATTAGAAATAGCAGGCCTCCTTCATCTTTCTGATCGTTTTAAGGCTATTTGATTTGGTTCACCTACATCATGTTCATTGATAATGGGTTCATTATTGGGAGATTGATCATTTATATGTTGTTCTTGTACAATAATTGTAGGAACAACAACATGAGAAAAAGTTTTGGGCAAAGGTATCTCCACACTAACTTCTTGAATGTCTATATTTTGTGATTGTTCACCCCCACTGATTTCACCATTTTCAATGAATCTAGCATTTCCAATTTCAACGATTCTCGTACTTGGTTAGGACAGTAAAATCTATACCATTTAGACTTTTCCAGATAGCCAATAAAGAAACCACTTATGGTTCTTGGATCTAATTTCTTTTCTTATGGATTGTAAATTCTTAATTCTGCCGGACAACCGCAAACATGCAGGTGTCTTAAACTAGGTTTTCTACCCGTCCATAGTTCAAAAGGCGTTTTAGGAACTATTTTGGCAGAAACTCTATTTAACAGATACATGGTAATTTTAAGTGCATACATCCACAATGAAATGGGTAAAAAAGAGTTATTTACCATGCTCCTAACCATATCCATAAGAGTACGATTACGTCTTTCTGCTACACCATTTTGTTGTGGTGTACCTGGTATAGTGTATTGAGCAAATATACCACGCTTTTCAAGAAATTTAGCAAATGGGCCTGGGCATTGCCCCGATTCATCATATCTGCCATAATATTCACCACCCTGTCAGACCTGATAATTTTCACTTTTCTATCTAATTGTCTTTTAACCTCATTAATAAACATTTCTAAAGCATTTATAGATTGAGATTTTTCTTGTAATAGATAGATATAACTGTAACGTGAAAAATCATCAATAAAGGTGATGAAAATTTTTTCCTTCCCAAAAGAAGGAACATCAAAAGGCTCAGAAATATCAGTGTGTATTATTTCAAGAGGTTGTGTGCTTCTTGTGGCTCCTTTTTTTGTGTGTTTTGTTTGCTTTCCTTTAATGCAATTCACACAAATACCAAGATCAGTAAAATCTAAATTGGAAAGAACTTCATTCTTTACTAATCTTTATAATCTTTCTTTGGAGATGTGCCCCCAAACATTTATGCCACAAGTAAGCAAAATTTTCATCAGCTAAACCATGTTTCGTTCCAATATTATGATGCACGGTCAAGAGAGTCTCAACAAAAAGATGATCAGGTTTTAATTTATATAAGTCATCATGCAGAATACCAGAACCGATAAAAAGATTTTGCTTGAACAAAATGAAACATGCATTACCGAATTTAAAAGAATATCCAACATAATCAAGTCTGGATAAAAAAACTAAGTTGCGAGAAATAGAAGGAACATAAATAGTTTCAAGTAAATCTAAGTGATGTCCATTATCTAGAATCAAACGAAAGGTTCATATGGCTTTAACAGGAGCTTTGACTCGATTTCCCATATAAATAAAGTTTTCACACCAATTAGAAAAGTTCAATCCATTAAATATTGGAACAGACGAAGCATGCGAATGAAGAGCGACAGGAGTGGGCACTGCAAGGATAGTGTAATTTTTACACATTAATGCTTTGAGTTACTTTAAACAAATTCAAGATCGATAAACAATAAATGTACATTGGTGATCTCCTTTGGGCGATATAACAATATACAATCATAATCATAATCATAATCATAATCATAATGATGCTTGCAAATTCACCATAATTTGATAATTGAATATGCCAAATTCACCATGACTTCCAAAACCATGCTGTGATACCACATGTAAACATAAATTGCACGGATCTCAGAACTTCATGATTTTCACATCCAATATATAAATCTGAATACTAACCTTGGTAAGTCATTACTTATTCGATGATGAAGAAATTGGTTTCTCTTCCTTTACCGTTTTTCTTAAACACAAAACACCTTTAGATAATAGAGAAAATATAATTCTGTGTATTCTTTTTATCGGTAAGTAAGAGGACCAGTTTCAGATATAGTTATATATATACACGTTCTATCAACGTGATGAATATCATGAAACCACCTTTAGATAAGTACTATGACCAATTTATCAGAAAAATATCAAATTATTTAAACCATATAATTAAGATACTTAAATTAATATAAATATCTTAATAACTTAATTATTAATGACACGTGGGCATTAATAAATCTTAGACCTCATTTTCGTTTTCTTATATCCAAAATGCACCTCTTCGACCTCCATGCGGTGCACCTTGCAGAGGGTAAAACGATAATATACAACGTGCTTCATACTCTATGCTGCATTACTACTCTGTGATGCATGCACATGCATGCAGCTCCTTTGCTGCCAACTCCACTTATTTACTTTGCCTGCACTTCTGCAGGACCACCATAGTTACTTTGCCATTTTAGCAATCCTTGAGCTACATTGACGCACAGCTACAGCCGTTGATTCATGATCGATGAAGGATGCATCATGAATAAGTGTCGTCGATTGTAATAAATCTCATTTTGCGTTTCTTAATTTTGTGAGTATAATCGAGAGCATTGCTCCAATATAAATACTATATGATGTAATAGTGATTGAATAAGATGGAGATTTACATTCTTACTATATTTCTCTACATTTCATGCAATTTGTTGCTGTGCTATTTTCTTCATTCATGCACATGAATTCTCGAATTCCTAGAATCTACAAAAAAAATGAAACTAATCTTTACAAAAAGTAAACAAGGACTTCATTTGGGAAAAAGTTAATTATGTACTAATCAACCAAATTTCTGTTTTTTTTTTACGCGGACCTTATCCGTTGTGAAAAGGAGTGGTGCTTTCAATGTATAAGAAGATCTAATGTTTTTTTTAACCTGCTTTATTATTTGTTTTAACCTATCTATACTGACATTTTCTTTAATTACTAGTTGCTATTAATCAAGTTTATTATATAAAATTATTGACATATAAACGGAAATAATTTTCATAAGATATTTTTTATTTTAAAGAGATAATATTATCCCAAACCAAAAATAAGAGGACAAGTCATACAAACATAAAGAGTAAATGATAATTTACACTCCAAATTAAAATTAAAATTTATATATTTACTTATTTTTAGATTTTTGAGCAAAATAAAATATCTTTGATGTTATTAAGTATGGCCTTGCTACTCACCTCATTTATTAATTATAAGCCACGAGTCTGCTCTTGTGGATCTGGGGAATAACAATGAAACGAATTATATATCGTAGTTTAATTAGTATCCACGAATAATGATAATAAGAAAGGGTTAATTGCCTTCAAAATCATGAACTTTGAGCATAGTTGCAAATTTAACATGAACTTTAAAAGTATGCAATTAAAACATGAACTTTGAATTTGTATGTTATTCAACATCCCAAAATTTTTATAAAATAATTTGACCTCCAATCCAACATGCAATTTGTTCGTCTCTTTGAGCCCGTTACGATTCGACCATTAATTTTTGAAAATGACGTCAAAGTGGCCCCAATTTTATGTTGGATTAAAGGTCAATTTATTTTATAAAAGTTTGGGGATGTTGAATAACACACAAATTCAAAGTTGATGTTTTAATTGCATACATTTAAAGTTCATGTTAAATTTGCAACTAAGCTCAAAGTTCATGATTTTTAAGGTAATTAACCCAATAAGAAATTACGGATAGAAAAAGGATCTAGGAATAACGATGATAAGAATTACATACCGTAATTTAATTAGTATTCATGAACAACGATGATAAGAATTTAAAGACAAAAAAAAAACCTACAAGTGAGGAATCCACGTATATAGGGGAGGTTTACAATGCAAACCCTACCTAGTGTAGGAACTAGAAATCCATCTCACACCATACAATCAATAAAGATCTATGGTCCATATTTGATTAAAAGGAGTGGTGACAATTCTGTAATATGTGAAAAAAAATTCGCGCAGGGGTATTAACGTAATTTGGTAATTCTTATAAAAATCGCGGAGGATATTTGATAACATATCGTCATGCTAACGAAGTATTATCATCATGCTAACGAAGCGTTATCTTTATGCTAATGAAATTTTTTCTCATATTGTTAACGAAAAATTAAATTCTAAAGTGTAATTATAAATTCTAATAGGATGAAACAAACCATAATTCAGATATAATAAACTTCAATGATCTAAAAATAGAATTAAATTCTAAAAATTAATTATAAACCCCAATTGGATGGAATAAATCATAATAACAATATAAATATGAAACATTAGCATAATGATATTATTTTATCAGCATTGCGAATAAACATTAGAATAAATTCATCGTTAGCATAAGTTATAAACCATAAATGGATGAAGAAAATTCTAACTAATATATTCTAATTTGATGAAATAAATAATATATAATATTCAATTAGTAACTAAAACATAAAAATTAAATCATAAAAAATAATTATAAGTCATAATTGAAATGTAATAAATCATAATAATAATATAAGTATGCGTACTACGTTAACATTATGATAATCATTCATTAGCACAATGAACGCAATATGTTAGCATATAACAAATGCTTCGTTAGCATACGTTATCAACTTATCATAATGCTGATGAATCATTATTTAAAAGCTGACGAAAGCATTTTTGCACTGGACACGAGTAAAAATATATATTTTGTATGTTTCGTCTATATTTATTTGAACAAATATATCCATGACTGATCTTGAATTAAAGAGCATGAAAAGATCTTTAATTTGATATATTATTTGTGTTAATCCGATTTGAAACGAGTGAGTTATGATCGTTCAAAATTTGTAAGATTTTTTTTAAAAAGTGATGACATCAGCTTTTTTTTTATGGGGATTGGACAACTATACCCCTGCCTCCTTTTTTGCCTTGACTTTGACATTTAATCTCAGCCATTAAATCATCTAGGTGGACGGTATAAGATGGGTTCCTAGTTCCTACACCAAGAAAAAATGTATTTTTGATTCAATCCCTATATATATATATATATATATATATATATATTTGTAGTGACGGATCCAAAAACTTTTCTTATAAGAGGTCAGGAGCGGAGGGGTGACACTTTGACCTTCTCCTTTGCTCGTACAACTTAAAAAGAATAGTAAAAGATCCCGAAATAGTTGCTAATATTCATGCATTTAATTTCTTTTAATATAATTGTGTTAATGAAATTACGATAATTCTAGTTTTTCTTATTTTCTTTATTGAAACAATGTCATTTTGATTCGACTTTCATCCCGTTTCAACATATTAAATAGAAAATATTGTTGTTGTTGATTATTAAAAAAAAACAATATAATTGAAAATAATTACTAGAACAAAATAGATTTGAAATAATATTTTCTAAACTTATTTATTAATCTCTATTAATTAAATTGGTTATGTCCAACAATAATAATTTGAAAAAAAAAATTGTACAAATCATTTGATTTAGTTCTACTTGTATCCGATATCATTTTTCACAACCGATTCATTAGTAATAGATACACAAGAAGATAAGAAAGAGGCACTCTATTGTTTTTTTTTAAACCTCCCTATATTCTATATTAAAAAATATACATATAATAAATATTTTAATATTTATTATTTTTTACAGCAATAATATATTTAAAGTATTTAATAATGATGATATTATAATATTTCTATTTAATAAAACCATTAAATATTTTTTAGTAACAATATTATAAACACGTTCATCTTAATTTTCTAGTGTAATATATGTATTTATATACAATACTATAAATTAAACCCCGAAAAATTATTATATAAGACTCCATAAAAATGAACAATCCCCATCAAAATCTAGAAGATCGAGGATTAGATAAACCATCGAATACTGATCATTTATCTCAATAATGAAATCTTTATATATATAAAAGTAAGAAGTTATACCTTTAATAGAAACTTAAATTTTCCCGCCAAAACCACTTACTACATTTAGTAAGTTTATTTTATATACCAATTTGATTTGATTTAATTTAATTTAATTGTAGATTGATTAATTAATCATTAATCGTACATTAACATCATATCATATTTAATTGTTAATTTATAATTTCATACATAATACCAACTTATGATTATATTAATTAATTAATCATCAATTATATACAATAATAATAATAATAATAATAATAATAATAATAATAATAATAATAATAATAATAATTTGTACTATTTTTGGTTATATAACTTACTCAATTTAAAAAAAAAAAAAAATTATACCATTATCGGGGCACAATTTGCCCATGCCATAAACATTGATCTATAATATATATATATATATATATATATATATTGTATATCTATATTCATATATATATATATATATATCAATGATTAATATGAATTAATGCAAATTATATTTAATTATGCAATTACCATTTAATTAGGACCACTTGTATGACTAATTATTACATACTACTCATTTGTAATTGCCAAATGATCGTGAATTCTAGATTACATTAGATTTAATTATGGCAATCATTGGCTAATGGTAATATACTTATTTAATTATGATGATTAAATTTTATTATGGTAATCACCACAATATATATATATATACATACATATATATATATATATATATTGGGTGGATTTTAATATAAGAGAAGACAATAAGAACTAATTTAATTTTAAATTTATCTTAATTTGGTGCACTAATAGTCTAGTACTATGATTTAACATATTCTCACATCAATTCAATAATCCCATCAAATTCACCAACTATTTATTAATTAATTTTAAGATTTACCTTAATTAGGTATCAATACACTTAATCCCCTCAAATCAAACCCCTAAAATCCGTATTAGTTAATGAATACATTAATGAATTAATTCAAATTTCTCATTATATATAATGTTGGGGGAGTTCATTTTCTATCACTTCCCCCATCAATTTTTATTTTATTGAGAGATGCATTCATTTTTTTTTGTACTCTTAAATATCATAGTTCTATTCTATTTTTTTACTTGCATATTTGTGAATATCTAATTGTCATCTTTCTTACTTGCAGATTTGTGAAGTATTGACTCCATTCCGTTATAATAGCCATGGTTCAAAAATTAAGAAAAATCGATTGATTTAAAGAGAAGGAGGAATCATGACACATGATGGAGAAAAGAATTATGTTTTTTTTTTATAGTTGTTGCGATGAGTTAAAAAAGAAGATACATCGACAAATGAAGTACTTCTTGGTAATCGTAAAAAAAAAGAGCAATGGCCAAAAGGAGAGAAGAAAAAAAAATTGAAGAGTCGGGCCGCACTTTTTCTTTTTATTCTTTTGTAAAATAATATTTTGATTTCACAAATTTATTTTGTTATTGGGATGAAAAAAAATATAGAATTTTGTGGGCTTTATTTTACTAAATACTTCTTTTTTTCTTTATGATGGACCACAATTTATTTTTTTAATCATTAGTATTAAATTGTTATTTTATTGTAATGTATAAATATTCATATTAATGTTGTAAAATATTGGCGAGTTTTCATCAATGGGACTATAGAAAGAAAATAATTGTGATCAAGCAAGATAATACTTAGATTATGTGTATTGGTTATTATTGTTTTTTTTTAAAAATTTATGTTGGGTATTTTAGTTGCATATATATTTATTGCAGGATTGAATTGATATTTTATTTTAATTTATAGTTATTTGAAATTGTCCTTGATAATTATTTCTTTATAAATCTAAAATAATGCATGGTCTTGAGGAATTGTAATTTTTTAATCAAATTAAACCAGAAAATAGATAACTTGCGTCATTAAATATTATTCATCAATTATATACTAACATGAGATAATTAAGTAGTTTTCTTTAGCATTGCAAAACTATGAAACAAATACAACTTGATATTTCGCATTGTATTCCTAAAGATATTGATTGTAACTATCCAATTTAATTAATATAATATTAACTCTATTTTAATTTAAAGATTTTAATTCTATAAGTCAATTGAATATATTAAAACTAAAAATATTTTTAAATTTAAAAATTTAAATATTTTTATGTTTGGAATTTCAATTATATGAAATATATTAAAAACTAATTACTCTCATAAATTTTAATTTCTCAAACTAAAGTTGTCACAAATTCAAGAACCCCACTAATTTTTTTTATTTTAAATGAACAAATTATAAATTTTTAACAAAATAAATTAAAAAGTTTGAATAAATATATTTAAAGTCTTGAAATTAAATATACATAAATTTGTAATTTTAAATATCGTAAATATATTTTAATCAATTAAGTCTTTAATTTTTAACATTTTAAACTAATTTTATACCACATCAATGAAGTGACCAATTATTTTTATAGATAAAAAAAATATATAAATTGGAGGGCTCAATAATGTAATTATAACACGTTTCTCAGTCTTTCAATTGAGATCAAATATAAGTATGTGATTCTATTCCTTTAGCAATAAATTAAAATTTTAAATAAAATCAATTTGCATTAGGAGGATATGCAACTTGAAGCGTATGGCTTAGTAGGAAGCATCATCAAACCAAGTCATCATTTTAGAAAAGTCTATTTAAATATTTAGATTTTTTTCATTAAATATATTAAAAATTCAAATAAATTTACTTGAACTCCAAAATTTAGATATACATTAAAGATCTAAAATTTAAATATATTAATATTTTTAAATAGTTAAATATTAGTAGAGTGATTAATTAATTTTTATGTTAGTTTGAGATGTTCTCTACAAATAAAAGAGATGATGAAGCATTGTTCAAGCCATGAAAACTCTCCCACAATGATGTCTTATTCACTTCACACAGTCCGGAGGCATGATGGAGATGTATATATTTTAATAATTCTCTTAAATGTGTTTTACATATGTGTCTATTTCTTTTTAATTTTTCTCATTGTACCTAAAATTACAAAGGATTCAAATTATATTGAAATGGATTTCAGGCGAACCAATTATGTCATTTGTTTTATTTGGCACAATGAATGAAAATTTATTAATGGATATGGGTTGTCTGCCAATAAAATAGCGAACAGAATTGAATCACACGTTATATATTTTGTATACATTTTATAATTCTTTCTTTTAATTATTTAACTGTAATTTAATTATTTTATTAATTTGTAAAACTTATTTATTATAAAAATTATTTTTATATCTCTCACCGTGCATCGCACGGGATGTAATACTAGTGTAAATTCATATGACATATCGGATTGAATTGATCAAAAAAATAATGTAGGCGTGTTGTAATTACAAAAAGTACGTGATTAACCGTATTATTTTATTTGCAATAATTACAAATTCAAATTGTAAATTGAAAATATATTTTGAAATGTTGTGATTTGTAATGCAAATAACTATATTTTTTTTAATATTATATTCTTCATTGTGAGTAGTGAGTTGAGCGTGGGAGAATGAACAAACACAATTGTTTCTTTGTTAGCTTGTCTATGTAGGTCATTGATTGATCGACAATTACAATCTCGAAAGCATTGGTTTTGCTGAGATTGCTACAAGATGTGCTGATTGATATGATGCATGTTCAAAATTACCAGAAAATACGAATCCAATGGGCCACCTAGATCAACATGAAGATGAACATAGTAACGTTTGTCTGAACCATCTCCATCAACCAATTTCTGTCCCCAGGCCAAACCTAGGACAACTAATTTTCTTACAATTCTGTTGGTTTTCTTTGTTAGTATGCATATGCCAGCTGCTGTATTATATTTTAACATGATTGTATTTGAAGATTATGCTAGTATTTTGTTTTTTTATTACACATACACCTCAAAATAGTATAATACTGCTATTTGATATATACATTGTGATTCTGATTATAAAACTAATACATTCTTGAAACGAATTAACACAAAAATGGACTACAAGTCTACAGCAATGTTTAACAGCCAAAACAGAACATAGAAGAATTCATAATACAAAGGTATAATAACAATAATAATAATAATGCAAACTTGAACTGGAAATTTCATCTTGCAACTTAATCATCTCTATAACTTATTTGCATTTTTTTTTTTTTGCTAAAACCAACCTCTTAATTAATTGGCTGCTGGAACAGGACAAGATCCTGAAGAGTTCATCGACAAGCTCGTTCCGCCTGCTCCGGGAATGCTGCAATCCGGTGATTGACAGTCACCATACGGCGCACCACTGATCACCCTGCAATGGAGAAAGAAAATCTTTTAGACACTGATACAGATCATCCACGACATTTCAAGCTCTCTGCAGCCTAGCTGCTTCATGTAGCTCTCCTCAAAGAGTGTAGGTGAGGTATAAGTGAGTCGTTGTGATATTCGTATGGAATGATGACAGGAAAGGAACGACACTAGTTTGCTATAGTGCCTAAGTTTTATAGTTACTTTCAAAGGCGTATATACAAAGAAAACGCGATTCCTATTGTGAAAATGGACTGATAGACTTGGTCATATAACTCCTATTATTTTAATAGAATCATGACACTTTAAGTGAGATTTGACCCAAAAAAATCTTGCCATCAATATCAGAAATCTTAGTTCAACTGAGGCATGTATCAAGTATTAATCAAGGTGTCTGCACGAACAAAACAGTACCTCTCCTTCCGCTTCTCCAGGAAACGGGCCAGAGATTTTCTGCGAAATTGAGGCACAGTGCCTGAAACAACATCAGGAAGAAAATATGAATGCCTACAAAGATTGGATATGAAATCTGAAGAAAATACTAGGAAGAATGGCCTTAAAATAAATTAGGGAGTACCTGATGAAAGAAAGCTTGCAGATCCTAGAGGATTAACTGTTTTCAGTGGCTCAGCAATGTTTGGAGACGAAACAAGAACTCCAGATGGCTTTGTAGCATTCGTCTCGGTCTTAATACTAGCCCGACCAGCAGACTGAGAGAAGCTAATAGGGGTCACAGGGATAGGGCTTGAACGATGTGGTGCAGTTCCATAAGGCTGACTTATGGCTAGCCCGTCTAGAACTGAAGATCTAGGCATGGCGGCCTGCAATGGAGCTGCATGGGGTGTTGCCTTAGGAGTCTTCAGAGGCCCATTTCCAGCCAATAACATAATAGCTTGAGCCTACAACCATTCATGAGGAAAATTTTAACAGATTGAAGAAGCTAATAACAAAGAAAACGCGCAGAATGTTAAGAGCTGCAGACGGTATACCTTCTCGGGAGAAATGTTGTCGTACACACACACTGAACCATTGTAAAATATGGTCAACTGAGCTGGACCATTGGAGATCTTGGATGAGTTCCTGCACAAGATATCCAATTTTACTCAGCTTCACAGTTATCACCTTTATTGGGAGGGTTTTAGTAACTATTTCACCAAGAATACCTGATGTCAGTTGTTCCAACGATAGGGCTGCTAGAAGGCACAGCTTGGACAGGATTCGCCATTGGAACTCCGGCCAGAGGAGCAACGAAGGGCTGGTGAACAGAAGGGGTCACAGATTGAGTGATGATTGGATGATGAATGGTATGTGTGTCGACGTGCTGAGTGGAATAAGTTGTCACGGTGTAGCGAATTCCACCTTGCTTCTCAGGAACAATGCTTTTCTGCAAACCAAGTATTGAAGGAAGCTTAAATGAAGAAACATACGCATATAGAATTATGAATCAATCAAACCTATTACAACAAGGATTTGGAAAGAAAGAGAGGTCAAGTTCCACAACTATTCCGTACAAGATCAAATCTTCTAAGATATTATAAATGCTGCCTTAACAAACCTAGTAGTAAGGAAACAAAAGTATATCGAACAATCAAACCTACTACAACGTGGATATGGCAATAAAGAAACATACAGTTCCATAACTATTTGTGCAAGAGCAACAAGGTCGAAAAGACAGCCATAACCAACCTGTGCAGCAGGAAACCGTTTGTGATCGGAGCCGAAAACATCGGTAGTCAAGTTTACCAATCCAGAAGATGCAAGAGAATCAAACCCAATCATAGGTTTGTTTTCTTGAGCACCCTGAAAAGACAACAGCTGAGGAAGAGCAGAGCCCTTGTTTGAGAATGACCACTGCATTGGTAAACTTCTCACTGGAGCTACACAATCGAAATATGAATCAAAATAAAGTAGACTGTATCACATCTATGCCAAGTAAAACCTCCAACTGAAAACAATCTATATAAGAACAGAAGCAATAGATTTTCTGGCTCAGAACACCTTATTTAAAGACTAATGACCTAATGATTAACAACTAACAAGTAATTTGGTGAAGTGTAGTTACAAAAAAAGCTGCATTAAAAATCAATACCTACACTTTCCCTAATATTCTAATGCCAATCAAAAACTAGGATTCCAAGATAATTAAATTAAATAATCAAACGCGTAGCTGTAGAAAAATGGGTGTGAACATAACTTTATAAAAAGAAAAGCTCAATGCTGTGTCTCATGCAGATTATAATATGTATATGTGTGTGTGTGTGTATATATATATACTAGTTATTATTGTATTCATCAATGCATAAACAAATAAAGAATGTGGTAATCACATCTAGTCAAAACAGTTCAAATATACCACTTATTTTTGGAATTCAAAAACATTAATTTTATTTTATTGCATCGCACTGTATTTTATTCCTCTTTTTGGAGGTAGCAGAAATTAAAATAAAAATAAAAATTATCAGCATGTGGGGTGGTGACTATGACTTCTTGAAGGGCACAAATCATAAATTATTTTAAAGATTGCTGCTTTAACAATTATATAATAATGAAAGATCTCATGAGGTGCATGTAGCGTTGTACAAATCTAACGAACACAAGAAACATGAAAATGAATATAAAATTGTGGGCACTGTTGAACAATTAACACCGCAACCAATAAAAATATATTACTTTAATACCTATCTGATGATTTCAAGGAAACGTGAAGAATCCACCTCACACATCATTACTCAAAGATTTATAATATTTATTTTAGCTACAGTACACAGCTGGTAGCATGCTATAATTAAAAAACTTTAAAATAATTGCTTTGAAAAATTAGAATGGTAAGGTTTCTTTTAGCCTTACAAAAATATAAGGAAAAAAAAAACAGTTCTCTTGGAGTGCCATGTTGAAACCTCCTGCGCTTGTTTGAAATAATTACATCATTTAATAAAAAGGAAAAGCAAAGCCCATATGTAAAAATTTCCAAAATTTAATTACTTCAAACTTATCAAGTACGTACATAAAGTTTCCATTTTTCAAGTCAGATTCATCACAAATTCTGCCAAGAAGTATAGAAGCTCTAAAAAAAATCGTGGCCTTATGGGGAAGGAAATATAGGATTTATATATTTTTCCTCCTAATACGAACATGAACAATTCAAGAAAACAGTAATTACCAGCATCAATAATTTCATCAGGAGCCTCCTGCTTCACAAACAAGCCCATGAAATCTCTCTCCATCTCCAACTCCGGCAGAATTCAAGAAAAAGATCACTTTTTTTTCTTCTCTCAAGAGGGACGAACAACAGTCTTCGCAGAGGTAAAACTGCGATTCTTGAAAATCAGTTTGTTGAAAACCAAAAAAAAAAAAAAAGGTTTGGTAGTGAATAGTGGAGACAACCAGCTGCCTGGTTGGTGTTGAGCTATGACGGCTGGCTGCTCGTGAATGAGAGAGATAATGGGTATTTGAGGAGATAATAACTCAAACGGAAGAGAGAGAGAGGGAGAGAAGACTTAGATAATAGATTAGATTTAGATGCAATAACTGTATCATATACGGTACAGGTTTATGATTGTGACTTCATTTTTGAATTTTGTAATATTTAACACTTTTTCTCGTGGTAATATCATATCCCGGCTACTTCCGGTCACCCAGACAGAGACTTTTTGTGAGCCGATAATATTTAGATGCACACACTTTTTTATTTATTTCAAATTGTGACAATATAGAATTAGTATTTAGTAGTGGAGTTTATATGGTGGGTTATAATATAATCAACACGAAGCAATTTAATATGTAAGGTATCTTTTCGTAATAAAATAAGCATATCTACAACCAAGAACCTTGAACATTAATTAGTTGTACTTGTACATAGAGATTTTAATAAATTAAAATTAATATTGAATAAATGGAAGGATAATCAGATTAATTATTGGTTTGAAGTCAATATCTATATCTATATATATATATATAATTATTTGATTTTTTGAAGATGTTAAAATTATTTTGTTAAAAGGATTATATCTTCGGTTCTAGAAACAACTTTAATCTAAAAGTAAAATAAACTTTTTACTTGTTATATTACTTTTGACTATTGTGTTTGCGATAATATCAACTCTTGAAATAACAATGAGATTTTTTTTTTTAAAAAAATTAACGATTATTAAAATAGTATACCTAATTAAATATTGTCATGCAGAATCTTTTTAATTTCCAAAACTATTTTGATGTTTTATATCGAGACCTTTAATTCTATCGTTAAGACTTTCAATCTCAAACTTACATCATTCTACCAATAGATCATCCTCAAATGACATTTTTAATTCTATCTTTTTTACACAAAAAATGATATGAAACCGTTTTATGAGTCAAAATTCATAAGACAAGTCAATATTCGAATCTAAACACAAATCTATTAGTATATTTATAATTTTATTAGTATTTAATTCTATTTGCATTCTAATATTAATTTGTCAGACAAGACTCCCCTCATTTTTATTATTACTTTTACAATTATATGGTACCACTTGGCACTTGCTTTCTGTTTTTGTGAAGTATTAGGTTCTATGTCATTTCCCTGAACAGAGAGATTCAATAAAAAAAAAAAAAAAAATTGTGCGATTTTCTTGTTGAATTCTGATGTCCTGAGCTTTAAGGTAGTCAAATTCCCATGATTAAATTAAAGAATATCTATGTATGCTTGATTTTGACTTTTTCAACCACAAATTATAATGTTTCATTTGGTCTCCAAAGTCTCTAAGTAAGTTACACTTGAGAACTTTTACCTTTTATTTTCCTTGGAAAATATTACTTTTTATTTATTTATAGTATACTGCACTTATGTGTGCGCATTTGTGGAAATTTTACCATTCGTTTCGCTTTTTTTTTTTTCCAATAAAAGATGGCATTGTCGTGTAGAATTTCTAGGTATTATAATTTATATATATAAACTAAATGTAGCATATATTTATTCATAGCACACAAATTTTATACTGCAATAGTAGAATCCATCTAGTACAGTATATAATTAAATAAAGTTGTGCGTGTAAAAAAAAATTAAAATATATATATATATATATAATTAAATAAAGTTATTGATAAAATATTAAAATATATAAATGTTCATATATGAAAATATACGTTTTAATAAACGCCTTATCAATATATATATATATATACAAAAAAATATATTATGATGAAAAATAAAAATAAATACATGGGAAAAAAAATCACGACGGCCACCAAAATAACAATATTTTTTTTATAGCGGGAAAAATAAATATTTGAGAAATAATAATTCTGGCGTATGGAATAAGTTAGGCTTTTTTTTTTAATTTTATTTTTAATTGGAAATAAATAGGTAACCGGTTAAAGCAGTGACTTGCCGTAGTAAAAACACCACGTGAGCCAACATCTTCCACGATGCAAGCTTTCATTGCCACGTGTCGAAAACGTGACAATTCTCGTGCAGATTTGGACTCACGCGACTCACCTGATTATCTGTCACGCTTTAAATATTGGGGCTATGATAGGGTGACCATGCCGTGCGTGACGCTCGGAACTCGCCACGTGGCATATAATTACTGGATCTTTACTTGCACTTCAATCTTTCTTTGCCGTTTCTTTCACTAATCTACCTTAGTGCTA
The DNA here is from genome assembly GCA_026008535.1 of Perilla frutescens. Classification (NCBI taxonomy): domain Eukaryota; kingdom Viridiplantae; phylum Streptophyta; class Magnoliopsida; order Lamiales; family Lamiaceae; genus Perilla; species Perilla frutescens. The sequence goes on along the minus strand of BRKX01000010.1, from coordinate 40,784,316 downwards.
AAGCAATGAATCAAAAAAATTAATTATAAAACTTTATGTTAAACCGTCTGACAATTCACAAATCCACCCAAAATAACCAAACCCAACCATGCTCACTACCCAATCAAGCTCTGGATCAGATCCTCTGTTGCAATTTCTATTCCATTTGGTGTTGCATAATTAGAATTTTTTTTATCTTTTTTAAAAAATATTAATATATCCTATTTGGGGATGGATGAACCCTAAAGGAAAAATTTTAAATTAAATAAAATCATAATAAATTAAAAATTAAAAAAATAATTTTTTTTTTAATGAAGACTTGGAACAGAAAATGTAATAGGAAATGCAACGGGTGATCTGATGTGATCAAGCTCAAGCCTATGCCCAGCTCTACCCACACCACCCCTCTTGCGCACCCTTAGTCTCCTTTCTTTCCATTTTTTTTTTCTGTTTTGTTTTATCCCATATTTTCAGTTAATCCTTTTTCGTTTGTTTTCAAAAATATCTATTTCACCCTAATTAATAATCTAGTATAGTGCACAAGCCACACGTTAGTATCGGGTAAGTAAATTATACGAGACAACGGATAAAAAATTAATTTAATTCAAAAAATTAAATTAATTGAATTTAATTTTAGAGTTCTCCAATTTCAATTTAGAGTATATATATTTATTTCAAAAAAAAATTATTATCAAGCGCAATGCAAGAGCCCACCTGTTAGTATCGGGCAAATGCACCACGCGAGACCCTGAATAAAAAAATTAACTTAATTTAATTTTTTTGTTCATTAATTTTATTTTAGAGAATATATTTATTTCAAAAATAATAATTATCGAACGTAGTGCACGAGTTGGCGCGTTAGTGTCGGACGAGTGCAGTGCGCAAGATGTCAAATAAAAAAGTAAATTAACACAAAAAATTAATTTAGTTTATTTTAATTTAATTTTAGAGCTTGCTAATTTTATTTTAGGGCATATATATTTATTTTAAAAAAATTAATTATGGAGCGCAGTGCATGAGCCTATGCGTTAAAGTCAAGTGAGTACACTGCGTGAGATGGCAAATAAAAAAATAAATTAATTCAAAAGAAATGTAAATATATGTTTATAAAACAATAAAAAAGAAGAAATAAAAAAGTGAAAAACAAACATTGAAAAGATAAGGAATAAAGGAAGGGAGACCAGTGAAAAAAATTAAAAAGAAAGAAAAAAAAGATGAGGACCATTTTCCTGGATCAAATAAATTTCGTCTAACGGAGATTCGCTAAACCGTTTCACAGGACACTTTCCAATTACACATTAATACACAATGTCTGTATAATTTAAATTTAGCACAAAAACAAATTTTTGATGCCACTCAAAATTTGGTTGAACTTGCCGAAATCAACAAAATTGAATATTTTAGTTGGTTATATGTTAATCTTCTTGAATTCGGCAAGTTACATCAAATTTGGGAAATGTGTTTGTGATCCAAGCATTGGGTGCTAAACTATAATTGAGTTGGCTTTTTAAAAAAAATGTGGGAAAGAGAGAGCGTCGTATTCCGAATTTAAGACGTTTTCTTTTTATATAAATATGAGATATTTCTAATGTTTGAGTGTCCTCAATGTGACTAATAATTATTGAATTATCAAGAAACCGAACCACTTAATACTACTGCTTAAATAAGAAAAAAAAAGATCGAATTATTTTTGTTGAGAGTCAAGGAAAAAAGTTATTTAAGCGTGGAAAAAAGTTATTTAAGCGCTATCAGCTGAAAAATAATATGTTTGTTTGGTGAAAATATAAATTATCCCCATCCCAATTTGATTAACCAGGAAATAATAAAATAAGGAAAGATCGAATATAAAATTATTTAAGCTCGATTGAGTTCAAATCATTTTAATTAAGCTCCGTTGTAAATCGACTCCAAAATAATTGTCAAGATGTAAATAACATAAAGTGGAAAAACATAGAATATTAAAGAAATATAATTTCATCCATCGTGTCTATTCCGTGTATGTGTACAGAACATTACAAGATATATAGGGTTAAAACCTGTAGAGGTCTATTTTATCAAAGCTCAATAAACAAGGCCCATGCTCATTCAAGGGTCTTAGGGCCTAATAAATGCGCGTTGAGACCCAACGATCAGAGGTCGAGAGGGTTGATGACGAGGAGGAGATAAAGAGCAATCCGTTGTAGAGCTCGAAGCTAAGAGACCAAGTCAAAAAGGGGACGATTAAAGATAGACGAGATTCGGTCAAAACCCTTGTAGGGATAAGTGTTTATCCCCGGAAATAAGGGAGAATCCCTTATTTATCCGAAAAGAGGTTATAGTTTCATCTATATAAGTATAGCTAAGGAGTGAAGCAGGGACTCATTCAAATATTCAACAATCAGGCTAAGTACTATACTTGAATCCCCATATACGTGCTAAATCTCATTTCAATTTCTTTCTTCGGCCTCGAGGAATCTGTTTGGTTGCCAGAGCTCTAACATAATATCAAGTTAATTGTAGAAATCGACCAACTACAATTTGACACCCACCGTGGGGCTCTGACCAACCTTATTCAAGATGACAGTCGACGGCCGAAGCAGTACGACCCCGAATCCTCAAGACAATCGGAGGGATTCGCCATCAATAACCCCTCCCGCAGGAGGAAACAGAGATATTACCCAAGTGCTGCGAGCAATCCAACAACGACTCGACTCCACCGTTGTGGAACTCGCGGCCATTCGAACAGAAAACTCAATTCTCAAAGCTCGGATGGAAACATTCAGTTCATCAAATCAATTCCCTAATAGAGTTCATCGACAACCCCCTCGAACTCGAAAAACTAGTCAGCTACGCGAACAGGTACTTTTAAATTCTGCTAACAAAACTGCTAATCAAAACATTGCAGGAACCAGCGAAGGACAATAGAAACATGGAGGATGCCAGCGATCCGTATCTTAGACCTCTCCCAGGGTTCGAATACATCGAAATCCAACCCGAAATTGAGGTTGTATGCTGAAATCGGGAATCTGACGGAGTTCTCCCTAGCCTTGATGGTTCGCTGGGTGTCAGAGTATGGCCACGTGCACACTTTAGTCGAGCAGCAAACAGCCGAGCAAAACCCCTCCCTAGTAGTGGAACTAGAACTGCAAAGGGCGACTCTCAACAGTCCCTCTGTATTTCAAGCACCGCGCCCCCATGATGAAGGAACCTCAAGAGCGGGACCCTCAAGCATCCGAATCATGAATCACACCGAGTCTTTGTTTTCCTGCAATCCTCAAATGAACTAGTGGACCCCTGCGTTTGCTTCTCACGGTCTGGGCCAATGTATGTCCCATCAGTATCCCGAAGGGAACATAAGCATAATGAAGTTCTAGTTTGAGGTCCCAGAGACAGTTGAAGATGAGGAAGAAGAAGAGGATCCAGAGGAGGAGGGTGAATAAGAAGTGGGATCGCCATGCAAGGGGAAAGGGAAGGGAAGGGCCCGGCTTATGATAAGCGTTAGTATGAGGTGTTGCTAGAACACCTAGCTAATCTAATCTGATCTGTCTATATGTCTGTCTGTCTGATGTCTATTTAATTTGCTTTAACCTAGATCCTAATATGTAATATATGCATTAACCTTTCTAAACTCTGATAGTGGCAGTGAATTTTCCAAAAGACTGCCATATTCCGTGTGTAACCCAGAACTTTTTTTTTTTTTAATATCGATGCCAAAGTCTTCATAATGAGGCAATTTTCCCTTTATGCTTGATGTCATTTAAATTTTCGCCTTGTTGATCTATCTTGTGTAAATTAAAGACCTTATCGAAAGGCATTTTTACCTTGTGTGAATTCAATCGAGCGTCGCTAATATTTAGTTTTTTAGAATGCCGCCAAGCCGAGAACAAAGACGAGAACGAACCTAAGCAATCCCCAAACCCCGGTCCAAGAGCCGAAAATGTGTTTCTCAAACACAACCCTCCATCTTTTAATAGTTTAGGAAACCCAATGGATGCCGAAAAATGGGTTCGCTCCTTAGAACGAATCTTCGATTTTATAACTTGTTCAGAAGAAGAAAAACTAAGTTGCACTATTTTCATGCTTACGGATGATGTGGACTACTGGTGGGAGTCCATTCGAAGGACGATAACCCCAGAGCAATGGGAGGAGTACAGTTTGGAAGATTTCAAGCTCAATATTCAGATTTGTTTTTATCTCTTATGACATAAATTGATTAAGAAAGGTCTGAATCCATGCATCAAACAACAGCTGAGGCATCAATATTGTGATCTACCCAAACTACCATATGGACATACATACCCTCGTATTTCAGCAAGAGCACCAATAAGTTCATAGCTTAAGGAGTAGTAAAAGTAGAGCCTGGAAGCTAGGACATCAACAGTTCTTCTATTGATATTCTTTAGACGAGCTATGCCAGCTGAAGAGCAAGCCTTAGCCTGAATGCAAACAAGAATCATCCATGAATTACAAATGTTCAGACATCACAAAAGTAATAATATTCTGGTAAAACATCATTAGTAATTTTATAATCCGTAAAATCAGGCAAATCATCCCATTCTATATGATTTCATCAATTCTTTTTTTTAGTAATATCCTTTGGAAAACTAATAAATACAAACAATTTATTTAAATTCATAGTCTTGGATATTTACTGAATAAATTGTAATGAAATACTTTACACCATTTTGAAGCCATTAAGTTGTTTAAAATGATAAGTTCTTCTGATGAACACAGTCTAGTTATCCCCTCTCTCTCTCTCTCTCTCAAATGACTATTAGTCTAAAAGATCAAGTTTTGAAACTGTTCTCAGCAACTATTTGTTGATTCCATATCAGCACAAAACATGAATATGTTGCTGCTCTATACTATCTTGAAAGCAACAACACTCAGCCTAAGCATCATCACTATGCTATAAATTTAAGAATATCATGGATGACTTGTTAAATAAACTGAGCTAATCAATGAGAGGAACACAAATATATTGCTTTCAGCATAGATGACAAAGAAACATTAAAAATAAGAGAAATTTTATACTAATTCATATGTATGAAAAAGTTTAAGTTGAAGACAAAATATCATAATAGCAACTGTCACACCGAATATAACTCATTAAGAATATAATCTTAAATTATATAATAGAATCCACATTTGCTCTTTTTGTAATCTACGCATTCTTATATTCTTGAAAAAAATATGTAGAAAGAATCATAATATATCCATACGTACTAATGTGCTGACTATAATAAATTTATATATCTAATCAATGAAGTGAAATGGGTTTAAAGTTCTTGTTCGATTGAGCCAGCGGCTGGATGAAAATATATCCAGAAAATTATTTGTCTCTTTTTTTTTATCTGCATTCTCCCTATTTTCTCTTGCTCATCAAGCTTCTTTATTATTTATCATACTCAAAATAACAGAAAATGCACAAAAAAATCACAATTGCTGACAAAAAATATGCAAAATCACAACATTGACATTCACATAAAGCAATAGTAGATGCATATCACTTGTCCATTAGTTTACACTACTTAAATAGAGTACCTTTCTGCAAGCCGCTTGAAGGTAAATGTCTCTGTATAAGCTTTAAGGTAAATGCACTGCAAAGAAGCTACAGAAGAGTTGGTCTTTTGCATTCAGGGAAATCAAAACTTTAAGAGAGTAAAGTCCACTTGCACAATCGAACAAGCCTGATAAGGCAAAATAGAGTCAATCAATAATTTACACAATTCTATCAGTTTCTCTTTAAATCATGTAGCAACTAGTCCATAAGAATATGTCACAACTAAAAACAAAATAAAGCACATCTATGTAAACCAACTACAGCAGATCTAGGAATTATATGATCAAATCAAACAGGAAAGTAAGGCTAAAGGAAAATCCACACACACAAAACTCTTATGGCAAAGATAGCAAGCAAGAAGTAAGAGATACATACATATATATAAATCTAAACTGATCAGAAACAAACACACCGCAAAATTAAGCCAAACATACTTATCATACTGAACATTAGTTTCAAATTCTTTAATATCTAACACACTTAACATAATTTATACACCAGCTCATACTAGTTCTAGACTACTTACGTTAGGTCGAAGTATGAAACTGCAGAAGATGTTCTTTAATATCAACTTTCAACCTTTCTTGTACAGTATCTACAACATAGTTCAAACAAACAATTCGAATTCAATCTAGTTAAAATGTACATATTAACAAGCAAATATAATTCATTTAAAATATAAATATCCAACAAGCAAATATAATTCAAACAAACATATTAATTTATAAAGTAGTGTCGCAGTCGCTAATTCACACCAACAAAAAAACATAAATAACACACATACACACACACTCAGAGCAAACACACACATACACAGCTAGAGAGAGATACGGAAAGAGAGAGAAAGACCGAGAGCTAGTGCAGCCCTTTGGACGTCGAAGCTCGCCGGAGCCAGGGTCGTCAAATTTAAGGGCTTCTCTGCTGCAAAGAAAGAGAGCGAGCGAGAGAGAACAGAGAAAGCGAGAGTGAGAGGGAGAGTCCGATAGAGAGAGCATGAATAAGTGAGAGAGAGAGAGAGAAAGCTCACCGCCGCTGATACTATTTGTCCTGGCGTGGCGTCGATGCTCGGAGGAGGTGGAGAGGTGGAGGCGGGGCAGTTGAAATGGATGCGTGGTGAGGAGAATTTTGCCGGGGGAAAGGGGATTCGTCGGTGAGGGCGGCGGGAACAGGCGGACGGCGGTGATTAAATTTCTCAGTGAGGGCGGCGGGTGCAAGCGGACGGCACAATTCCCATGGGTACAATTCAGATAATTAGGGATTTAGGTTAAAATTTGGGGATCTCTTTTGCCTTAACGTGAAAAAAATGAATTTTTATGTTTGGTGAGAAATATTGGCGGTAAGATTTTTACTAAATAATATGGTGAGAGGGAAATTTTCAGTGTAGGGCAATTTAATTTTGAATTAAAAAAATTATAATTAACACATATCCATAACGGATATTCATAACAATAAATGTTACCGTTATATAATGTGTTTAAACATAACACAACGCATAACAGTACCAAATGAGCGTTATAATTGTTAACAATATATAACACTCACAGATAACGTAAGACTCGAAAGCGTTATGTATGATCAGAGATAACACTTCTCTCGTAACGGATTTTTGAAATATTCGTTATCTATACCAAAAATGCGCTCATAGATAACGGATTTTTAAAATATTTGTTATGTATGAGAGTTTTTTTGGTAGTGACTACCCGACATACTCATGGTCCTAACGGGAATGCAAATCTATAAGAATATGCTAAGAATAAAAGACCTATCAAGAATCAAGGATTGATACCTAGAAACACCAAAGAACCTATCCCCTGTTTTTTAACCAAACTTCGTCGACAGAAATTAAAAATTATCAACAATCCACAACGATTCCAAAAACCACCACCAAGTCTATTCACGCAAAATCTACGTAAATCCAAGCCTAAAATCTCCTACTTCTTTAAGCTACTAAAAGTAAAACCCTAGTCTGGAAATTTCTCAAGAAAACGGAGAGGGGATTGAGGAGTAACCTGAAAATTTGGAATCCGGTAATAAACTGAGGAATCTTGAGCGTCGGGAAAATGGAGGAGCACGATAATCAGAGAGAATTCGAGCAAAGTCTTCAAGGAGAATTATAATTTTTGCGTGTTTGGATGAGAGAAAGGAGGGAATAAGTTGGGCAAATTTCAATTTTTAAACCCGTAAAACTAATTTGAGCCGTATATCCCGTATAACGGGCGGTTGAGATTGAAATGGAGTTGGAAAGTCAGCAAAAGGAGTTTTAAAAGACTATTTCACCCTCGGCCTAACGAGGTCTGCTCCCACGACCCTTTTTAGCTCCCCAGGACCTTTATTCAGGTCTGGAGCCTAACGAGGTCTGCTCTCACGACTCTTTTTAGCTCCCCAGGACCTTTATTCAGGTCTGGAGCCTAACGAGGTCTGCTCTCACGACCCTTTTTAGCTCCCAGGACCTTTATTCAGGTCTGGAGCCTAACGAGGTCTGCTCTTATGACCCTTTTTAGCTCCCCAGGACCTTTATTCAGGTCTGGAGCCTAACAAGATCTGCTTTTACGACCCTTTTTAGCTCCCCAGGACCTTTATTCAGGTCTAGAGCCTAATGAGGTCTACTCTCACGACCCTTTTTTAGCTCCCTAGGACCTTCATTCAGGTCTGGAGCCTTACGAAGTCTGTTTTTAAAAGACCCTTCTTCGATCTCGTGATCATTTGTTAATAAACGTCAAGCTTGAGGCTTTAATAGTCATCAGGAATACATTACGATCATCCCTTCGTGTTATGAAGATATTCATTACATGATCCTCGGACCTCGAGCATCAAGTAATGAGGGGCTAATTGTAGAGGTCTATTTTATCAAAGCCCAATAAACAAGGCCCATGCTCATTCAAGGGTCTTAGGGCCTAATGAATGCGCATCGAGACCCAACGATCAGAGGTCGAGAGGGTTGATAACGAGGAGGAGATAAAGAGCAATCCATTGTAGAGCTCGAAGCTAAGAGACCAAGTAAAAAAGGGGACGATTAAAGATAGACGAGACTCGGTCAAAACCCTTGTAGGGATAAGTGTTTATCCCCGAAAATAAGGGAGAATCCCTTATTTATCCGAAAAGAGGTTATAGTTCCATTTATATAAGTATAGCTAAGGAGTGAAGCAGGGACTCATTCGAATATTCAACAATCAGGCTAAGTACTATACTTGAATCCCCATATACGTGCTAAATCTCATTTCAATTTCTTTCTTCGGCCTCGAGGAATCTGTTTGGTTGCCAGAGCTCGAACATAATATCAAGTTAATTGTAGAAATCGACCAACTACAAAACCAAAACCCTATAGTATGAAACAAATAATGTTCATATATAATAAATATATTTATAACACTCCCTCTTGGACATTACTATGTGATGTTCATGCCTCGTTAAAAACCTCGCTGAAAAACTCTGTGGAGAAAAAATCAACTGAAGAAAAGAGTACATGACATACATTTTGTTAGTGTCATTCTTATGCACTAGTTTGTTTTGGCGATTTATATACGACAAAATATTCGAGGATTGGTTCCTGATGTGTGATTGAAGTTCCGGCTTACACTACACACTGCATAACTACTACTGACTGGACCCGCAAGAGGACGGGGTCGATTGTAGGGCGGTGAGCTAACCTGAGTCGTGTCTCTCGAGAAAAGCTTAACAGGGCGACTATCTTCTTACGCTACAATTGTTAACATGCACAAGAATTTAAACACAAACCTAGACATTCTAAACAAGGGTTTGATGGTTTTTACTAGTCTAAAAGGTTTAAGCAAGCAAAATTAACTAGCAACACCAACAATAACAAAGACGAAAGAAAATATTATGAGAAGAGCATTAGTGTGTAGATTCTCTCATTAGTTTCTCTTCTAGCTCGATTCAAGTTGATTATGTTAATCCTAGATGTACAATAGACCCCTTCAAGTGGCTTAACTTCATTTACTGTCACCGTCAATCCATTAAACCCCCATTAGCTATATTATACAAACAAGATTAACAATTAAGCTTATGTACCCAGTCCAGCTAATGTTGAAGGAACCTTAGTCGGGCTATAGAATCTCCTCTCGGTCTCATCTAAAGTCTAGCAATGCTAAGTAGTGATCAAGTACTCAACATAAACAAGCACAATTCCAACAATAAAAAATCAAATATCACAAGCATGGATCGAAACCAAATCGATTATCTACCCCCTAATGTAGGAAATTAGCCCATCATCATGCTCAAAACAACACAAGTATCATAAAAGTTCTTCATTTCATAAATCAAAAGATAATAATACATAAACTTCTACAATATTATTGTCTTGAGAGTTTTGGGACAAATTCCCACAAATGAGCTAAGCTAAGGAAAGAAATACCAAAAGTGGAGGTCCTCGAGCAAGCCTAACTTCTGCGGACGGCTTGGAGTTGGACTCCTCTTCTCGTGCATTCTTCTTTAAGCTTAAGCTCCCTTGCCTCTTCTCCTCTTCTTTTCTCTCTCTCTGGAACCGTGGTGTTGGATGGTGAAGTGGGTGGAAGATGAGAGTGGTAAGTAGTGAATAATGAGGAGAGAATGGTAGATGAATGATTTATTGGTTAAAGAAAGAGAGTGAGCAAAAGGTGGAGTTATTAGGGGCTTTTAATCCCAAACTCCTCTTACTCCTCTAGGCTCCAAAAAGTCTTTGCCTATTTAATCCTTCTAGCTAGCCAAGTGGTGGGAGGTATTAAAGACTAAAACTCCTGAAAACGCAGCTGAACTGATCAAGAAGAGGCCCGAACTGATCATCCCATGCCGGCGGGGCTGGGATGCCGTGCGCTTATGGGGGCGTTTAGCCATGAGCACTGCCTCGCGCCAGCGGAGTGCGTTTGCCATGGCCACTGCCCCGAGGTCGCAGGGGTCCCACGCACTTGCGGAGGCGTTTAGCTATGAGCACTGTCCCACACCAGCAGAGTGCATTTGCCATGGACACTGCCCCGCGGTCGCGGGGGTCCGAACTGCTTCAGCTCCAACTTCTAGCTTTCTCCTCAGTTTTGGTGCTTTTCATCAGTTGCGCTCCTTCAGTTTTAGCTTCATCAGCTGTGTCTCCAGTTTTAACACTTCAGCTGGGAACCTTCAGTTTTGGGCCTCCAGCTCAGCTTTGCAATCATGGCTTCAGCTTGAAGTCAAAGCTCTTTAGTTACAGCTCCATTTGAGCTTACCAACTGGGGCTTAGCTTATCAGTTGTGCCTCCAGCTCAGCTCTCAGTTCTTTAGCTGTAGCTCCAATTCAGCTCCAAGTCTTTGGCTTCAGCTTGAAATCTTCAGTTTGACCCCAAAACTGATCAGTTCGGGGTGCAACTTTGGCTCTGCCATCAGTTTGGTCCATTACTGTTGGGCCGGAGGCATCTTCGTCCCCTCGGGCCTCCAGGCTGAAGATATAGATGCTTCTCTCTTTCGGTTCAGGCTATATTCATGAACCTTGAGAGATCCGAATATTTCTCTGGGTGTAATGCTGTTTAAGTCCCTTGACTCTTTAATAGCAATTACCTTCATATCACATTCGTATGTGAGATTGTCGAGTATTTTTTAATTCATCTCACAGTTGGGATAGCTTCTTCCCAGATTATTCATTTCACTTATTATGCCGATAAACCTCATTTCTAGGCTTGAGATGCTCTCTTCCGGTTGTATTTTGAAAGACTCATATTTATTCACTGCCAGCTGGAGCTTGTTTCCTTTGATGGCCTCGGACTCTTTGCATAGATTGGCTAGCAAGTCCCAAATCTCATTTACTGTTCTGCAGTTCTTCATGTCTTTCATGCGATCCTCGTCTAGAGTTTGAAATAATGCGGCTTGGGCCACAAACTCTAGATTTTCAACTTCTTCTCTTCACTTGTGAGAATATGCATTGGCTTTGGGATCCTGATTAGTTGGTTGACATCAACAACGTGTGCCTCATTGTTCATCATTATGATGATTGGACCTTCTTCGATAACCTCCCACATATTTTCATGGATTGAGTAGAGATGAGCCTTCATTCTCCTGCTCGAGTTATCGTAATTCTCAACTGAAAAAATAGGTAGCTTATGGTTTCTCATAGCTAACAGGTTAGCATAGATAATAGGATCTGATTCAGTTGATCCTCAGAAACGGATGATCCTTAGAATCAACCGCTCTGATACCACTTGTTGGTCCCGGCGCGAGTATATGTTAGTTTAGAGGGGGGTGAATAAACTGACTCAAAAACTTATGCTTTTTTGCGGAATATATAGGGCCCTTAACTCACTTTAGAAAACTTATCCGTGCACTGATCAGTTGAGATAGGGAGCTTGATGATAGCTTAGCTTGTGAGCTAATCAGTTAAGACTGATAGCTTGAGGGCTTCATTTGTCAGTACAACTTGTGTGCTATAGTGTGCAGTTTAAGAACATGCAAAAGCTTATAGCATAAAGTACAACACACACAAGACTTATAGAGGTTCGAAACTTCCTACTTCTAGCTCCTCTCTTCCTTCCGCAGAAGGGCAATCCACTATGCAAGTGTAAAGTTTCTTTATTACAGTTACACAGTGAAGAATTCTGTTGGACCTGAAAATGGCACCCTTCAAACTGAGAGCGGCCTTCTTTCCAACTGTTGCTATCCCAGAAGAACGGACCCGTCAGTACGCTCCTCCTCAGTCGGTTTCTGGTCGACAGCTCACACTTACCGGTCCCAACTACTCACTGAAACTTTAGGTGCTATTGCCCGTCTTTACAAGATTTTAGAACTCTCTCGATCTTCAAGAAAGCAGTCTTGAATCTGTTATCAACCTGGAATGCTCCTTTAACTTGAGATGGAACTGAGAAGCTTTGCTCTGGCTGGAATTCTTCTTCAGCTAGCTGCTTGCTTGGAACTTGAAGCACGCCTTCTCAGTTGGGACTTTTCGCACTTAAGAGATTTAAGCTTTGAGCTGTGGGGAGGGAGAAAGAAGAGCTCGCTCTACAAAATATAACAGGAGTTAGTTTTGCGAAAGTCTTGCGTAAAGTCCTGTCTTTGAGAATGAGATTCACTCTCTTATATAGATGAGTGATCTCAGTGACCCTTAAGATTGGTGGTTCAGTTGATTCCACCAGTGGCAGTTTGATGCTTGTAGTCGTTGAAGCTTGAATGAACTAGCCGTTGAATTTAATGGCTCATGCTCTAGGATCGTCAGGATCTTCCTATGATTTCTTGTCAGGATCTTCAATAACTGCTTGTCAGAGAGGAGTTACTTCGGCTATCAGTTTTGGACTTCAACTGATGAGGTCTCAGCTGTCTCGACTTTCAGCTCTGAGATCGTCTAGTTGGCAGTTCCTTAACTGCATCAAGCTTTAGTTCTGGAATGCCTTGGATCAGCTGCCTTAGCTTTTAGCTCGAGATTTTGGTAGCTAGGCTTTAGATATTTCTGCTCTTGATTCCAGTCGGCTTTTATTTGAGCCTTTTTCTCCCAGTTGACTGATCTTTGATCAGATCAGTTTGGTCTTGAGCTTTCAAGCTGGCTCTTTTCTCATCAGTCTTTCTTGACTTTCAGCTAGACTGATGGCTTACTCATATGTGGACAGTGGCGGATCCAGAAAATTTTCTTCGGGTGGGGGCGAAACACAATTGTTCGTACTTTCTATTTATTCATGACATTAAGAAAGAACATTAAAAGTGAGACGATTGTGAATAATTATGCATTTAAGTACTTTTTGCCATAGATATGTTTGTGAAATGGTGTCATTTTCATTTGTTCATTATTTTTTATATACAATGTCATTTTAGGATTAGTTTACACATTTGTCTTTCTTTCCCTTGCCCAAATTAAATAGACTAGAACGTCTTTTTCATTAAAATAAATAACTGAAAATAATAACATGAATAAATAAAATTTGAATTGAATTCTTTTCTAATATAAACTAATTCGTTAATTGAAATTTAATTTGTTATGGGCAACAATAAATTTGGAATAATAATTCATTCATACTAATCATTTGCGATAAAAATTATAATTCAGGTGGTGAATTAATAAAATGATAACTTCACAATATATAATTTATAAAATATATTACGTGAATAAGATAGATCAATAATTTAAAATAAATAATGCAATTCCTTTTTTTAGGAAAAAAAATAATGCAATTCAATCATAATTCATTATTAAATTAAAGTTGATATCAATTTAATAAATATGTAATCTATTTCATAAAAGTCGAATTACTAATTCAACCATAATTTGTTTAATTTATTTTGATTGGGGAGAATTTGTTTAATTTATTTTGATTTGTGTGTATTTAATTTTGTTCCAATATTTATTTATATATTTGAGTGAGGCTCAATTTCCCAAACTCAATTATGTATAAACTAATATCATATATATATTTTTTAAAAATATATCAAGCCTAACCAAAAAAAACTTTAAATAAAAAAATAAGGGAGACAAAATTAAAATTTAGCTAATAACCCTATTTTAAAAAAAAAATGTTGGGTTGGGGGGGGAGGGGGTTGGTTGGAGGGGGCAAGTGCCCCCCCTAGACTTCCCCTTCCATCCGCCTCTGTCTGTGGATGTCTTCTAGTCTCTTCCCGGCTAGGGGTGGGTCTGTACGGTATACCGAAAATTTCATGCCGTACCGTATACCGTACCGAAATTTCGATATCGAAAAAATTTATACCATTCTCATACCGAAACTTTCGGTATACCGAACTTTGGTACACCGAAGTTTCGGTATATGCCATAACAGATATTGATATCGTACCGATATTTTCGGTATACTGAACATACCGAACTTCCAAGGTATACCGAACTTTCACGATATATCGAAAATACTGAAATTTTAAGATATACCGAAAATACCAAATTTTACATATCGTACCGATCCGAATTCTACAAATAACAACATAAAAATTCATGTCTCAACAATCAAAATACTAACACCAAACAAGTTTAATAGTCAATTTCTTAACAACCAAAATTCAAATATAATATTATTAAATGAAATCACATAGCAACTTGGTGTTGAGTAGATCTCGATAATTTTTAGATATACTTAATATTTGTATATTATAGTATAGAAGAATCAAATATAGTCTTGATGATGGGAGTTATTCACTTTAGATGAAAATTATATAATGAGATTTTTTATATAAACAATTCTTGATTATGATTTATTAAAATAAATATTCACTAATTTTTATTAAATTTATTTACTAAATATTTAATTATTAGTATTACATGATGATTAATTTTTTAGATATAGATATAAATATAATTTTACATAGTTTATAATTTTTTATGCAATAGAGTGAATAACTAATTAATGGACAAATAAAGTTTTATTTCATCATTCATATACAAAGATCTCGGTAATTTTTAGATATACTTAATATTTGTATATTATAGTATAGAAAAATCAAATATAATCAAGATTAACTTTTCAATGGAAAGTGTCATTTATCTAAGCTTAGCTTAATTTTAGATTAGTAAGTTTTGATTCAACTTTTCAATGGAACATCTTATATTATTGTATTGTATTTCAATTTCTAATATATATATATATATATATATATTTGATTAAATACTTGAGTTTTTGTATTTTCATCATTATCACAAACATATATATAAATTATTTATCATTAATATATAGGTACATTAGTCATGTTCATATTCGTATATTCATTTTCTATTTATTCATTTTATTTTTAATTATACTCATAATTGTAATCTTGTTAGATAATTATATAATTCCTCATATTAGTTTATTATTTTTCATTAGTCATGTTCAAAAGTTATTATATAAATATTAAAGTTTTTTTTTGTAAAATTATTAAATGTTATATTATTGCATTGTGTATTATTCTTTCTCATTTTGAATCTTTGATATATTTGATTAAATATTTGAGTTATAATTATGAATCCAAATTTTAAATAAATGTTACAATATTGTAGAATCAAATGAATTCAAATATAATTATATGATTAACTATTTCTTATTTTATTTTATTTTATTTTCCTTATTAATTATTTTATTAGTTTATTATTTTTCAATATGAGTCATATTCAAAAATCAATATATAAATAGCGAAGTGTTTTTCTCATATCTCATATATATTTATTAATTCTCAAATATCGTATTTTTGCTAAACTTTTATAGAAAACTTACTAAATATTACTCCCTCCTGTTTTTAATAGATGATGTTTTGGCTACTTGAATTATGTATTTTATAGATGATGTTTGGGAAATTTATATCAATTATACCCCTAATTAATAATGACTAACTTGGTCAAAATCCTCAATTATAAATGTATCCAATTAATTTATCTTGACTTTTCATTTTCATATTCCTACTCCTAATTGCATTTTCAAGTTACATATAGTCAGCCATCACTCCTAGGGCTGTAAACGAATCGAATCGAGTCAAATATCTTGAAGTTTGAATTCGGATTCATTTATTTATATTGGGATCGAGTTTGAATTCGAATTCGAATTCGAATTCGACTCGAGCTTTGATTTCCTGTTCGAATTCGATTCGATTAAAAAAAATTATTCGAGTTCGATTCGAGTTCGGCTCAAGATCGACTCAATAAAGAGTTCGAGTAAAGTTCGATAAAAGTTCAACAAACAGTTCTCTAAAAGTTCGAGAGTTCATTACACAAATAGTTCGATAAAAGTTCACAATAAGTTCGGTAAAAGCTTGATAATTAATAGTTCAAAAGAAGAGTACGAGGTGCATTCCACCAAAATTGATCTATGTTCTTGATTTCCAAGCACCCTACAAAAGTTAATCAAAATATCCAACTTAGAGGAGAATCTGACTTAAAATAACGTAATTAATATAAATAAACATTTACCCATGATTTCGATAGTTGATAACATCCTAAGTAACATTAACCTCCTTGATGTCGCTCTCTTTATCGTTTAAAATAAAAACACATAAATACAAAATTTTATAAATAATAAAAAAAATGTAAAAAGATATATATTAATATACAAATTAGTTAATTTAATCATAAGTCAAACTCAATCTTGGTAAATATAATTTATTTATTTATGATAATCTTAATTTTTGTAAAGTTTGTATATTCCATTATTCTTGGTCGAATTATAGTAATTCACGAATCAATAACTAATAAACTAGTAATAACTAATAAGTAGTAAACATATTAACAGAGTTAATAAAGTTAATATTGGTATGTTGTTTACTTTTCTTTGACTAACAACTATATCATAGTTACAAACTATCATTTATTTAGTTTTATCAATTATCAAGTGATATTAAATTAGATGTGTGTATATATATATAATGTGTTGAGAATATATATTAATATATATATTTATATTATGTTTTGTACTTTGATTTATGTAATTTTTTTATTGAGAATATATATTAATATACAAATTAGTTAATTTAATCATAAGTCAAACTCAATCTTGGTAAATATAATTTATTTATTTATGACAATCTTAATTTTTGTAAAGTTTGTATATTCCATTATTCTTGGTCGAATTATAGTAATTCACGAATCAATAACTAATAAACTAGTAATAACTAATAAGTAGTAAACATATTAACAGAGTTAATAAAGTTAATATTGGTATGTTGTTTAATTTTCTTTGACTAACAACTATGTCATAGTTACAAACTATTATTTATTTAGTTTTATCAATTATCAAGTGATATTAGATTAGATGTGTATATGTGTGTGTGTATATATTGGGTTGAGAATATATATTAATATATATTTATATTATATTTTGTACTTTGATTTATATAATTTTTTCTTGAGATTATATATTGATATTCAAATTAGTAAATTTTTTCATAATAGAAAATTTAATCATAAGTCTAACTAAATTTCGGTAAATATGAATCATATTAATAGAAAATGTAATCTTTTGCACTTGATGAATCATGAATAATAAGGTAATAATAGTAAACATATTAAATGAGCTAACAAAGTTATTAAACACAATTTATTATTTTTATCGAGTATCGAGTGATACTAGGTGTATATATATAGATATAATATGTTGAGAATATATATTAATATATTATGCTTAAATAATGATAAATGTATATTGATCGAGTTTATAAAAAAAAGATTTTAAATTTATAAAATTGTGATCTAGCCTAGTGGTTAAGGGTGATGTTAGTTATTTGTGTATTTATTTTGACTAGGGTTCCATCCTTGATGACAACAAAAAATTAATATTTTTAGGTTTTTTTAATACAAGCTCGATTAGGGTTCGATTATAGGTTCGTGAATTGATTTGTGATCATGTTCGCGAACATGTTTGTGTAAGGGTTCGTGAACATATTCGTTAATAGAAGTTCGTGAACGTGTTCGTGAGCACGTTCGCGAACGGGCTCGATTATAGACGAATTCAAACTATTCGCGAACATAGCGAGCCGAATACCCTTAGGTTCGTGTTCGACTCGTTTATTTTGTCAAGCTCGAAAAAAGTTCAAGTTCGATTCGTTTATTAAATAATCGAGTTTCGATCGAGCTTTTTTCGAATCGATTGCTGAGTGTATCACGAACTATTTGGTTCATTTATAGCCCTAATCACTCCATTACTATTTAACTTCAATTCTTCCTTCTTTCTCCATTGCCATTTCTTCTTCTACGTTCGTATGTTTTGCCTCTATTTGCATTTTTTCTTCTACTTTCAGTGAAATGGATGCAAATGGGGATAACAAATTGAAATTGGATCTGCAATAGATCATAGGTGATGAACATAAAGAGATCAAATCATCATTCGAAAAGGCTATTCAGGAAGTAAAAGAATCATTGAAAAAAGCTGAAAATCTATGTTTGCAAATTAGTACTGCAGTAAATTCAATGGATTTGTGCGTGTCAGATTCTGAAGTTGAAGACGACGATATTCTCAAATCTTGTTCAGTTTCTATTCATCACGGTGCTATTGACGTTAAAAATAAGCACGTTATGAATGATCGAGGTTTGCAAAAAGTGAAGAACTAGATGCTCAACATTTATCTTTCTACTCTGTTTGAGAAAAAATAGATGACGAAGTAAACCAATTAGTATTATTATTATTGCAATTGCCATTATCAGGTTGACTGAATTTTTTCTTCATATTTTTATGTTCAATTTCAGTTTCATGTGCTGTAATTGTACTCCAAGTGTCTTTCAATGAAAATATATTATGTTCTCAAATAAATAACTCCAAGAAAATGAGTTATTTAACATAATTGGCAGCTATAACAAAAAATATTTGATTGATTGATCAAACCAAAAATCAACCAACGAAAACATGAACTTCTTGAATATGAATTTTTAATCACGATACAAAGAAATTTTAAGATAAAAAGGATGCTAAGAACCATGTTGGACCATGCATGATTCAAGGTTACTTCTCAACTCCATTCCACGAATCCATCAATCTCCTTAAGAAAAAATTTAAAAAAAAATCAAGATGAGTACATAAGAAAAAAAAATTAAAAAATTCAAGATGAGTACTGCAAATATATTACTTGCACAAAATAAAGGAAATGTTATCACTTACCAACTCTTGCATCTACCAAGTTTCTGCTAGCTTGCACTATTGTAGTATCACATGAAATTTGTGTAGGTAGACAACCTAATCTTTGAAGCCGTTCTTTGTTTATGTGAGGTATTTTATATCGATTGTCACCTCCTAATTTCATGGATTCTTTCATACATAGTTGCAATGACAACCATACATGATTTAATTTGGTTGGAGAATAGTCATGAAATGACTTTTCTACTGCAAGAACAAGCTCGGAGATAGTTTTTGCACACTTTTTTTATTTCAATGATTGTATGGTTCTAAAAAATCCAAGGTCTAGTATATTGAAATCAGGAGAATTTGGGGGTTTACAAGTTAATCTAATGTCAAACCCATTTTGTAGACCCGCAACAAGCACATCACTGTCTGTAGGAGAAACATGTGTCCTAGCATTGTCTTGTTGGATGTAAATAGTATCTCTATGGTCTGATCTTGGCCATTTCTCTTGAAAATTAGGAATAACTTTTTCAATCAAAAATGCTTTTATAGTCTCCCTTTTAACCGATGTAATTGCCTTCATCTCTATAGTACCGGTATGTCTATTTCTGCTAGTTCTCTGGGCCGGTTGTTCGGTGACAAATGGCCAACATCTGATTTTACCATCAAATATTATCATTCCTTCATCATCAAATCTTGGACGAGCTGTGGCCGCTAAGAACATGACTTTCACAATGAAATTTTTACTCTGACATGACCGATCTGGATCATCTTCATCCCGGAGTAGGTAATATGTTTGCTCTTTTTTGGTCATGTAGAACCATTTCTCATCAATATGCACGGAGTTATACATTTCGTTGAACTTAGGATCAGCCATTGGTGTGCTTTCGTCAAGCAGCGACAAACAAAACTCCAGTCTGGATATTTTATTTTCCTCTTTCAAATGTGGCTTGATGGCACTTGAGTGACGACGTAAGACACCTTGCTTAAAAAGTCGAAACAATTTGGAGTAGCTAACTCCCATAGCATCAGAAAAAGATGTTAGCGTTGTCCGTTGATGTAAATGTACTTCACAGATCCGACTTAAATCAACCTCAATTCATTTCCGACCACAATTTCGTGCCTTCCTTAAAGAAACGTCAACATCTATGCCTGCTGGAGTATTCTTATGGATTTTCCATATTCTTTGTATCATTTGCAAAGATTGAACATTGAACATTTCTTGCACTTCGTTAGTCGTGTTCTTCTTCAATTTACCATTGACACTCTTCTCCAATAACATGCGATAAACGGCCCACCGTTCAGCATCAGTTAAAGCTTTTTTTCCTATAAGATTGACCATTACCTATAAACAATAAAAAAATCAGAGAAATATCAAAGTTATAATGCACATAACTGGAATGGGTGATTATATATTCATATTCTGATGCATGCATATAGTTAAAGAACATACAGATATGATTGAAGATACATTAAACTATGGTGCTGTAGCTGGAGATGCAACACAAATAACTAAACAAAAAAATCAGAAAAATCAGAAAACTTTTGGCTATCTGAAAATCAGAGGAACAACAAAAGTTACAACACACATAACTGGAATGAGCGATTATATGATTCTTTTATGATGAAGTGAGATTATTCTAATGTTTTTGTGTTGGTCCCGGGCTAGTCAATATCAGTTTAGAGGGGGGGGTGAATAAACTAATTCAAAAACTTTTACTTTAGATGCGGAAAACAGGGCCCTATGACTCGTTTGATGAAACTTATTTATGCACAAATTTGATAGTTAGTTGAGACAGTTTAAGTGCAGCTTAAGTGATGTTGTGTGCAGTTAGAGATATGCAATGGACAATATAGTACATCACACAAGAGATTTATAGAGGTTCGAAGTCTCAAACTTCTACGTCCTCTCTTCCTTCTGCAGAAGGGCAACTTCACTATATAACTTGAGTTTCTTTACAAATTACACAATGAAGGACAGTTGGCTGAACCTGGTAACTGTTCGCTACCTCAGCTGGTCGACGGCTCACACTTGAAGTCTCTAACTGCTCGCTAGGAAGGTAGATGCTATTATCGTCTTTACAAGGTTTTAGATCTCTTTCGATCTTCAAGAGGTTAGTCTTGAACAAGGGGGTATCAACTGATGTGCTCCTTTGATTGAGCTGAGTAGTTGATCTTTGAATAGCTGGAACTGAGAAGGCTGCCCTGGCTAGATCGTCAACAGCTGGCTGGATGTCTTGATTCAGTGAATTCTTCTTCTAAGTTTGACTTTCGCAGTTTTTATCAAACGTTGCACTTGAGCTTGAGTGGGAGGGAGAAAGAAAAACTCTTAGCTTGTATGTGTGAAGGTTGACAAGAGGTTATGGAGTGATTCACCCGTCTTTTATAGAGGAGTGATTTTATGACCGTTGAGCTCCATTGTCCATTTCATCAGTGGCTCTGTTGGCTCATCAATAGCAGGTGGTCTTTAATGATCGCTTAGATCATTTGGTTGAAGTAGCCGTTACTCTGCCAATCGATCTTCATTAAATTCCAGGATCTTTGAAGAAGCATTTATTCCAAGATACGCTGATTTAAGTAATATACTCCAGGAGTCTTCTGGCTTCAGCTCTCTTGGCAGTTTGGAGTTTCAGTTGGCAGTTTTGGATTTCTCAGCTCAGTTACATTATCGTCCCAGCTGGCAGTTCTGAGCTTTGTCAGCTAAGTCTGGCTATCGCTCCAGTTGGCAGTTCTGGGCTTGTTAGCTGAGATTGGCCATTGCTCGCTTGTCAGCTGAGATTGGCCATTGCTCCAGTTGGCAGTTCTGGGCTTGTCGGCTGAGATTTGGCCATTGCTCCAGTTGGCAGTTCTGGGCTTGTCAGCTGAGATTGGCTATCGCTTTAGTTGGATACTGCCAGTCTCTGGCATAAACTGACATTCTATCAGTTTCTTCAGTCTTTGGTCAACTCCTTTCTCCCTCAGTTCAGCTGACTCGGTTGTCAGCTTGCTTTGACTGGTATGATTCCTCAGCCAAGTTGAACTTTAGACTGGATGACGTGTCTTTCAATTTGGATCATTCTTCAGATCAGTTGACTTTGACTCTTCTAGAGTTCTTCTTTGATGATGCCCTCCTGGGCTGGTCAGCTTCGATCTACAGCTTGAGCTTTGGTCAGTTTTTCACAAATAATTTTGACATCTCATCAAAACCTGATCTAGGGGTTCCTTGATAGTTTTTCCTAACAATTTCTCCCTTTTTGATGATGTCAAAACTTTGTTGATGATGATGATGGAAAAACTGCAAGTGTAGCAAATGCTTTAAATGGAATCTTTCAGTCAGTGCACATTCGTAGCATATTGAGACAAATTGGCTCATGATTTTCACTCAGTTATTAGAGCATTTGTCATTCATGCTTATTTTTCAAATATCAGAGCATGTCATATTCATAGCATATTGTGACACATTGACTCATGATTTTCATTCAATTATTGGAGCAATTTTCATTTATGCTTATCATTTATATATCAGAGCATGCCAATTTTAAGAGCAATTTTGGGCTTATTCATGTTTATTTTTCAAATATCAGAGCATGGCTGAGGTATTAGAGCATGAAGAATTATGTCAAGGCATTCAAGCTTGAAGTAAAATCATGATCAAAGCTTGTATTATATATTCATTTTATTGGCATGATTTCAAGAGATTCAAGAGTTAGTAGTTAAGACTACTAGTCTACTTCCTGAATGTTGCTTCGATTGCTCTTTTTCCTTCTGCTTGATTCTCCTATTTCTTAGACTCCTTGTAGTGTCCATGCTTCCCCCTGAAGCTGATCTTCTCTTTGAATTTGATCCAAAGAGTCATGCATCCATTATACTGTCCATCATCCATTATATTGTCCATCATCATTCTGTCCATCTTCTCCCTTTTTGGCATCAT
Organism: Perilla frutescens; assembly: GCA_026008535.1. Taxonomy (NCBI): domain Eukaryota; kingdom Viridiplantae; phylum Streptophyta; class Magnoliopsida; order Lamiales; family Lamiaceae; genus Perilla; species Perilla frutescens. Next base: position 40,761,429 of record BRKX01000010.1, on the reverse strand, counting down.
CCAAAAGGTGAAGAGGATCACATGAGGGTAATGACCAATTTGGCAGAAAAGTGAAGGCGATTGCCAAATTGTCATCATGAGCTGTAGGAACTGAAGGGATTTGCATAGGCGGAGAAAGCCATGCATAGGCATCTTCAGTTGACATGAACTGACCTGGATCAAAGATGTCTTGCTGTCTGAAGCTCATGGGGCCCAAGCTGGTGAAGATCTCATCAGATGAAGGAAGTGGTGGATCACGGTATGATGTGGCTTAGGCGGTTCATAAAGCCAACTTTTTCTCGAAATGTGCCAGTTGACGGATCAAACGTCGCTCGCTCGACATTGGCTCTCAGTTGCATCAGGATGTAGGAAGCCCAGTTGGCTTGACATCCAAAGTAGAGGGCGGCTATGATATGAGCCTTGATCTCGGAGAGATGAACGATCTCGAAGTTGCCATGGACAATATGGCTGGTGATATCCAGAAGTTGGATGATATCACTTTGCAAGCTCTCCTTTAATCTGTGCGAACTATCATTGTAGTGCACATGAGGAAGCTTCCAGATTTTCCATAACTCATGTTTGGATGGCAGATTTAGGGTCATCACATCTGGACCTCTGCCGGGAAGGTGTAAAGTGGACATCATCGTGTCCTTGGTGACTATGATCACTTGATTCTTTACAGTGGAGATGATGTTGTCACCGTTGATAGTTGCATTGTAGTAGAACTCAGCGACATAGTCAGGTATGTTCTTGACCGGCAACTGTGTCAAGAAAAGAAGCAGTCCAGTCGCTGCCAATGGTCGATAAATCTGTTGAAAGACATCGGGGCCAAGACGTGCATTTAGCTTCTCTAGATTTAGAGACTTATCCTTTCTCATTTTGCGTGCAAAAGCTTTAATATCCACTCGGGGAAATGGAGGCTTCATTTTTGCAAAGATATGAAATTCAGTTTAGAAATGCAAGAGTTTTGATGAGTGAGAAAAGGCTCAGCAAAAGATCAAATAATTAAGAGAGATTTTCAGATGATCGGAGCCTTCATCTCTGTACTCATATTTATGCATCTTGTGCATGCAAGAATCGAGAGTACTCGATTACTTTTCTTGACTGATTAGCCATCCGATTTGATGGTTGATTAGCTGAATTAATGATGTATGAATCTCAGCCGTTTATCGGTAAATGACTTTATGATCATATGGCTGAGATGAGATCATTTTGAAAATGGGGTAGTTGCCATAAATAGCGAAATATTTTTTGCAGATCTTTATATTAATAGCGCAATAAAATATTTTTTCTTCGTCTGTTTGAAGGGTAGGTTTTAAGATCCATGCAGAGATATTAATGACAACTTTGAGATATAGAGCCCCATTTTCAAATTGTAACCGTTGACATATAATATAAGATATTTCATAATCACAACGGTAACAATATAATTAAGATTAGCTTTTGAAAAATGAAGACTTATCCTTAGTCAGTTGGGATACAGTCCAACTGATTGATGATGTGTCAGTTGGTTGAGCAGTTGAGTTTGGACACTCATTTGTCATGGCTGAGCTGGCTGATGTCGAGGCTGCAACTGAATTGATCAGCCTGTTTGTTTAGTTGCTCGGCTTTTCTATAGACAATTTCTGCTTCTTGAATGGCCTAGCTGGACTGGCTGCATTGCTTGTTTTAGATGCAGTTTCATGCATTGATGGTCCAGGCCTTTTCGTCTTCTTGGCTTTGCGAAGATGAAGCTGGATCTCAACTGACGAGCTCTTCATCCTTTAACTAAGGGAATGTGGGATTCCCTTTGGTGATGACCGAAACTGATCATGTTTCTTAGTTAACTGCGCATCTTTTGAGCCTGACGTGAGCACTGGAGTCACATAGCCTTTGGATAGGAGATTTGGTGATGCAGTATCTTCATCATCACTGTCTCTTGCATCATTATGCCTTATTTTCCTTTGAGAAGCTATGACTGCAGTGTGGGATAGGTGGGGTTCTATCCTTTGAACAGCAGGTGGAGTTCGTCGAGATGGCTCAGCTGACTGACTTGATAAATTATCAAAGTTTAGCTGTCGACAAAGTGAGTTAGTTGGGCAGTTGACTGGATGACCTGCAGTTCCAACTGCTTGAAACATGAATCTTGATTTGAATTCGGCCAGTAAGGTGGTTGCTAGAATCTTGTTCACCATCTGGTGATTCATAATGTGCTGAACTTGCACAATGGTTGGAGGGAATGGATTTGATGATCCTATCCATTTGATGCTCCAGGTTTCTTCTCTTTGCCAGAAGCTCATGCCATGAAAGGCAGTTAGCAAGAAGTGAGACTGGATAGACATAGAATGTCTCCAGTTGTACCAATAGAAATATCGGTGAAGTTGTTTGTACAACTCTTGATCTCGTTGTGCAACAACTGTGAAGTGCGTGAGAAGGAGATTGCTTACTTCCTTTTGTGCACTTTTGACTACATATTCACCACTGTAGAAAGTGCGAATATTCTCTTCAGTCAGCTGGAGCGGAGGGCATGTGCCTCTGAAGTAGTCTGCTCCATAGTTTGGATGGGGTATTCCAATGAATGGAATAAGCTCATCTGGATCAAAGCAAACCTAGAAATCAACTAGTGATCCGTTCTTTGATTTTAGAGAGTGAACGAGTGAACGACATTGGCAGTTGAGTTGCTCAAACTTTGGTTGCTCATCTTGGCCTTTCCTTTTCTCTTCCTCTTCAGGGACTGTAGATGAGCAGTTTCTTTCTTGGGGATCCAGTCGGAGATCAAAACTGGTAGTGATTCATCACTTGTGAGCTTCAGCAGGTCTTCAAGGATTTTGCTCATCCTTAGAATAAGTCTGACTTTGGACTCAAATTTGCCAGACTTCTTTGAGTCTGCAGCTTTGATGACTTGATGCTTGAATTGTTGAAAGACAAATTCTGCCCAGTTTGTTTGTCTTCCTTCAGCAAGCTGAATCATGACTTTGCATCTCTCTTGGGTGAGTTGGCTTAGACTTCCAATTGCTCCGAACATCATCTTGTTCGTTATGTCAAATAGAACTCCAAACTCAGGCTTGAGATCAATTTTAGCTGTGGTAAAACTGAATTTCTTGTTGCAGGTTGAGGCTTTCCAGTTTCTCCAGTGCGACTCTGCAGATTCTTTTAGATCTTGAACAGATAAGCCTTCTTGTGGGAGTTGGAATACTTCAACAATTGATTTCTCATTGATGTGTAACATCCTTCTTTGAGCCACTGAAGATATAATCTTCCCATCTGCAGATAATTTTGCTTGAAGCAAAAACTCACTCACCAAATTTTGTCTAAAGAATTTTGGTGGTGTTTTCAGGTAGTGAAGAACTCCTGTTTTGTGAAGATTTGACAGAAGGGTTGGATTCTTTGATTCATCAAGAATCAATTGAAATTTCTGTCTGTCAAGGAATTTATCTCTTATAAGTTGGTTTTTGAAGAAGTTTGAAGATCTGGATAATTGGGCCATCTTTGAGGTTGGCTGAATATTTTTGACAATTCAAGATTGTTTGAGAGAGAGATAGAGAGGTTTTGAGATCTTTTTGGAGGAGGAGGATTTTTGAGAGGCTTGAGAGAGAGAGAGAGGGGGGCTTTTATGAGTTTTGGGACAGGCTCATAGATATGATGGTTGGAATGGTACTAGCCTCTAATTTCTTTTGGTCGTTGGCAATTAATGACCTTGACACGTGTCATTGTTTTGCAACGGTCAAAATTTCAAAATAAATGTGAGGCTTGACATTTATTTGAAAATAAAAAGAAATAATCTTTTACAATCAAAAGATAATTACAACTGATTAACAAGAAGTGTACTTAAGGCTTTTCTAATCATGTTTAAGAGTGATCAGCCTCTAGTCCTTCTTGTGATCAGTTTTTCTTCACTTGGCCAACGGCTCGGTGGGCTCCCCATCTTCATCCTCGGTGCTGCTAGCTGACTCAGTTTTAGCAAACTGAAGTCTTTATTGGGCTTGCAGCTGCTTTATTTGCTTAGTGTGCAGTTTAACCTGTTGCTGCAGGGAATTAATCAGTTCCACATAATGTGGAGGGAGCTGGACCATGGAACTGCTGGGTTGAGCTATGAACCAGACCGCTCTTGAGTCCGCTTCCTCTCCTTTTTCAGTTCCAACAAGTTCCTCATAAAGAAATTTGTGGGAAATGTCTTCTGTCTCTATAGCGATGATCTCATCATAAATTGACTCTAATGAGATCTCTGGTGCGGCAGTTTGAGCGACAGCTTGGAGTGCTCTTTGTATTGGGTTAATCTACACAGTTATAGCAAGTGTACCTTGATATGTGGATTGTTCAGCCTCTTGAGCTATCTGGTCAGCTGACTGGTCATGTTCAGCTGCCTTCGGAGTTGACTCGAGGAAATGAGCAATTTGTGCTTCAGTTTGTTTCTCGGGGAGTTAAGTCTCTTCAGATGGTTCTTGTAGCTCTTCATCAACTGGAATGACTGGCAGAGTGGGGGACTTGAACATTTCCTCAAATTCCAGATCACTAGTTGTGCGCTCATCAGCTGCTGGCTCCTCAGGTGAGTTATCCAGAAGATTGATGAAGACGTCATCTGAATGAGGGGTTTCTTCAAATGTTAACTACCTGGCCACAGATGTTATGGTAGTTTCCCTTGCATTGTGAGCTGTAGAAGTTTCAGCCCTTTGATGGCTTCTCTGAACTTCTTGATTGAACAGCTCCTGCCCTTCCTTAAGCTGTTCCCGTCTGAGTTTTAGCAGTTCAGTGAGCATCCAGTGTTGTTGAACTTGAGGGGCTTTCCATTGTTGCTGCTCAGCTTGAGTCCGATGAGGTGGCAGTCTAATATTAGCCTAGATAAGCAAGTCATTCATTGCTTCCACCAGTATTTGTTCAGCAGGACGTGGGTGGTTCCTTCGAATGGCCAACATTCTTTTCAACGTGATGACTGGATTTTGCTCTGGAGTCTCCTGTCCAGCCCACTCCATACTCCATCTCTCTTTCCTTCTCCAGAATCTCATCCCGTGTAGTGCGGTTAGAAGAAAATGGGCTTCAGAGTTGAAGCAATGTCTCCAAAGGTACCAGTAGACGTACCTTGTTAGAGCTTCATACAGAGTAGGAAGTCCAGTCACATCCTCAATGAAGTTCTCAGCTATAAAATTTTGGACTTGTTCCTCGGCCCAGCATTTGATAATTTCAGCTCTTGATAGAGCTCTGATGTTCTCTTCTGTTTCTCCCATCGGCGGGCAGGCAGTTCTGAAAAAGTTTGCTCCAGAATCCTTTGGGGGAACTCCTCTGTAAGGCACTATATCATCATTCTCAACTGGCATAATATCAATTATTTTGATGTTACGAGAAGGCAGTTGAGGAGGAGGTGGAGGCCCTGACTTCTTCTTCTTCTTCCCTTTTGTTTGAACTGCCGAGGGCTTCTTCTTCGGCTTCCCAGTTCTTTCCTTGAACTGAACTGGTCTTGTAGATACTACTTCTTCGGGCGAATCAATCAGTGATCCAATGCGAACTTGATGCAGAGGTTTTGCTTGAATTGAGCTTCCCAACATTTGGCTTATTGGAATGTTGTCGTCTGAATCGGAGTCTTCTTGCTGAGTTTCAACTGCAATTTCCTTGCCCTTTCTTCTTGATGACTCCTCAGTTTTCTTGGAGAAAGCAGCAGTTGGCTGACTGCTTTTGATAGAAATTGGTTTTGCAGCAGGCTGCCTCTTGCTGGTAACTGGCATAAAATCCATTTTGCCAATCATCAGAATGTCAGTCTCTTCTGCCATGGAGTCAAAGGTTTTCTCCAGTATGATGCTGATTCTGCTTGGATAGCACATCTTTTGATAGAACTCAGTTGCTAACCAGTTTTTCTCCACAATATCCACATACTTCTTTATTTTCTCAAAGAAGTATTGAGCCCAGTTGATGTCGATCCCTCTGATGATCGCCGCACATATCTTGTACTTGTGCTCCGACATTTCTGAGTGGCTTCCAGTTGTTCCGGTTATCATTCTCGCATCAACTGAGGCCAGAATCCTGTATTCTTCTTGAAGAAGAGACATGAGTGTACTGCTTTTGTACACATCCAAGCATTCCTTCCGCTTCCACTGGCGGTAGGCTTCCTCTTGATCCACTTGAACATCTTGCACTCGTATTCCGGTGGTTGGCAGATTGAACAGTCTCCCGAGCAGTTCTGGAGTTATGATCAGTTCGACTCCATGAACTTCGATCTCGATTCTGTCATCATAGCCTTTTGAGTTTACATAAAACTCAACCACGGCCTTTGGATATATTTTCGATGGTTACTCTTCTGTAAAGCTTTTCAACCCACTATCCTCTATCTTTGCGATCAGTGAGTTGTAAAGGGCGGAGTTTGAGCACTTCTCTATGTATGCGCCTATATCCAGAAACTTATCTCTATAGAGATTTCTTTGAAATCCTTGTGAAGAAGCACCAGTTCTTCTAAAGTTTAAGTTTTGTCGAACAGTTGGTGCGCATCTATCAGCCATAGTGTTTTTGTTAGGAATGAATGATCAGGGAGAAAAAGATTAAAATAGCTTTGACTGATGTTATGAACTGAGTATTTTTTTTACTTTTGAGAGATCTTTGGAACAGTTTCGAGAATTAAAGAATCAAAGATGCTTGAATTCTTTACTGCGCTTTAAGGATGGTAAAAGTAAAAATGAAAATTCAGCCATCCCTTTTATAGAGTATGAGGGGATTCATCCAATGGTTGTGATGCTTGCTGTCCCCAAATTCAATGGTCGGATTAGATTAATTGACCCGTCGATTGGATTTTCAATTCTATCCGTTGGGGAGTGAAGAGGAGAGAGAAAGACGATTCAACGGTAATATTTGGATGACACGTGTTTTTACCATTTCCCACTATTGAGATTTTTGAACTTATCTCTTCTCTTCAGCAGTTTCTCCTTGGCTTGAAAACTGATTATGTCATCAGTTGGGTATGACCGTAATTGATGGTTTTTTTGTTGATCAGTTCCAACTGGGATATCTTCTCATCAGTTCCTGACTGATCTTAACTGCTCAGATCTTCATGCAGATGCTTCTCAGTTCAGCTGTTCTCCTTCAGCTGCTCATTGAACTGATATCTCCTTTTGAGTTTACTTCAGTTCCTATGACTTCTTCGTCAGTTTGATCAATTTGCAACTTGTAAGTTCTGCATCACTGACTGAATCATCAATCTGAGCGACTGAACTGATGATTCAGTTGAACTAAAGGGGTAAACTGATCATTTCCAGTTTGCTTATTTCTCAGCAGCTTCTTGCATATACTTCAAACTGATGGATTAAGTGGTGAACTGATCAGTTTTTCGTCTTTTTAACTCAGTTTCTCTCTTCAGCTGGAGTGGTTCCTTGGCCTTTTTCTCCCAGTTCATCATCTTCATCCTGTGATGCTAGCTCCAGCAGTCCCAACTGTATGCATAGTTCCATAAACCTTGCTTCGGGCAACGGTTTGGTGAAGATGTCGGCTATCTGCTTCTCAGTATTGACATATTTGATACATATGTCTTTCTTCTCGATATGATCTCTGATGAAGTGGTGCCTTATATCAATGTGCTTAGTTCTTGAATGTAGAACTGGATTCTGAGATATCGCGATTGCACTATTGTTGTCACAGTAGATAGGCACTTCTTCAGTTTCAACTTTGTAATCCTTCAACTGTTGCTTCATCCAGAGTATTTGAGCACAGCAGCTTCCAACAGCTACATACTCTGCTTCAGTTGTTGACGTGGCAACTGAGTGTTGCTTCTTGCTAAACCAGGATATCAGTTTGCTTCCAAGAAACTGACATGTTCCACTGGTGCTTTTTCTGTCAATCTTGCATCCACTAAAGTCTGAGTCTGAATATTCAATTAAACTCAAACTGTCATCTCTTGGATACCATAATCCAAGATTTATGGTTCATTTGAGATATTTGATGATTCTCTTAGCTGCTTCAAGATGATTTTTCTTTGGATTGGCTTGAAACCGTGCACATAGACCGACTGAATATGAGATGTCTAGCCGGCTGGCTGTTAAGTAAAGTAAGGACCCAATGATTCCTCTGTAGTAAGTTTGGCTAACTGATTCTCCTTCTGCATCAAGAGTTAGCTGAACTGATGTATTCATTGGAACCTTGAGAGTTTTTCCTTTACTTACTCCAAACTTCTTGACTAGTTCCTTGGTGTACTTTGCCTGGCTGATATGAATTCCATCTTTTAGCTGCTTCACTTGGAGTCCTAGGAATAATGTCATTTCTCCCATTATGCTCATCTCGAATTCGTTTTGCATCAATTGAGCAAACCGTGTGCATAGATCTTTGCTCTTTGATCCAAAGATTATGTCATCCACATAAATTTGAACCATTAAGATCTCAGTTGATCGTTCTATTTTGAATAGAGTTCGATCAATGACTCCTTTTTGAAACCAGTTTTTCAGCAAGAATGTTGTTAGAGTTTCATACCATGCTCTTAGAGCTTGCTTCAGTCCGTAGAGAGCCTTTTTCAGTTTGAAGACTTGATCATGAATTTCAAAGCCTGGCGGTTGCTCGACATATACGTCCTCCTTGAGCATCCCTTGAAGAAAAGCACTCTTGACATCCATTTGGTAGACTGTGAAGTTAAAGTGAGCTGCATAGGCTAGGAACAGTCTGATGGCTTCCAATCTTGCAACTGGCGCAAATGTCTCATCAAAGTCGATCCCTTCACTTTGTAAGTAACCTTTGGCTACTAGTCTAGCCTTGTTCCTTGTGATCACTCCTTGTTCATCCAGCTTGTTGCGAAAAACCCATTTTGTGCCAATGACCTTCTGAGTTTTCGGCCTGTCAACAAGAAACCATACGTCATTTTGTGTGAACTGGTTCAGTTCTTCCTGCATAGCCATGATCCAGTCTGAATCTACTAAGGCCTCCTTGACATTTGCTGGTTCAGTTTGAGAGATGAAGCATGTGAATAAGGCATGCTCGGTTGATCTTCTGGTTTGAACTCGACTTCTTGGATCACCAACTATCTTGTTAGTTGGATGGCTTCGGAGCCATTTGGGCAATATGGCTTCAGCTGAGTCTCTAGCTGGTTCTTCTGTGATGACATCGTCAGTTCCTTGTTCATCAGTAGGTTCGGCATTCTCATCATTTCTTCCCCCTGCTTCATTTGTGGGGTTTGCGGTCTCAGCACGATTTGTGTCTTCATTGACCAAGTTGTTCTCAACTGGCTTAGTACCAGTTTCATTGCCTTCTTCTAATGAAACTTCAAATCGTTCTGGAACAATGTGATCTACATAGTCCTGCGAATTTTCAGTTTCACTAGGTAGTACTTGAACTGATGTGTCTATAGTTTCTTTGTTCCTGTACTCATTAGCAAATTCATCAAATACCACATGACATGTTATTTCCACAACAAGAGTTCATTTATTGAACACTCTATAAGCTTATGCATGAGGATAGTTATACCCAAGAAATATACCCTCATCAGCTTTAGCACTAAAAGCTTTTAATTGAGTCTTGCCATTGTTGTGAATATAACATTTACAGCCAAATATTTTAAAATATGAGATGGAAGGCTTACGACCCTTGTACAGTTCATAAGGTATCTTGTCATGGGCTGCTACAATGGCACTTCGATTTTGAGTATGGCAAGTCGTATTGACTGCTTCAGCCCAGTACCCTTCAGCTATGTTGGCATCAGCTATCATCACTCGAGCTGCTTCCTTTAGTGTTCGGTTGCGCTTTTCAGCTACACCATTTTATTGTGGAGTTCTTGCAGCTGAATGTTCATGAGTAATCCTAAGCTGGTTGAGGAAGCTGATCATGTGTTGATTCACAAATTCAGTTCTATTGTCGGAACGAATCCTTTGAACTGATCTTTCCTTTTCAGTTTGTAGTCTTCTGATCAGCGCCGTGAGCTTGTCATATGTTTCATCTTTGCTCCTCAAAAATTCCACCCATGTATATCTTGAGTAATCATCAACTACTACAAGAGTGAATCTTTTGCCTTTTGGAGTTTGAGGTCTAACTGGACCAAACAAATCCATGTGCAGCAGTTGAAGACAGTCAGTTGTTCCTGGTGGATGATTCTTATTCTTGAAGGATGACTTTACTTGCTTCCCTTTTTGACATGGTCCGCATACACCTATTTTCTTGTATGTCTCCTTGGGAAGCCCCTCAACTAGATCTTTCTTTGCTAGGTAGTTGATTGTTTTGAAGTTGAGGTGGTTCAGTCATCGATGCCATAGCCAGCTTACTTCAGTTGATCCTTTTGAGAGAAAGCAAGCTTCTGAGTAGCCGGTTGACCAGTCAACAATGTACATGTTGCCTCTCCTGATGCCGGTTAGCAAGATTACTCTAGTTGACTTGTCTCTTATGTTGCAGGAGTTTTTGGTGAAGTCAACTGAGTAGCCATTGTCGCACAACTGGCTGATGCTGAGTAATTTGTGCTTTAGTCCATCCACGTGGGAGACTCCATTCACTACTACTTTTCCTTTGACAATGAACCATTCTCCAATGGTTCGACTTTTAGAATTGTCTTCAAATGTGATGAGTGGGCCTTTGATTTCTTCATAACCATCGAGATCTTCTCTATCTCCGGTCATGTACTTGGAGTGCCCGCTATCTAGATACCAAATGTCTTTGGTTTTCTTCATAGATAAGATGCTCTTGTCCTGCAGAGAAAATGATTAGCATTTAGGGACCCGTTTCATATCGGGTCCTTTTTGATACATTAAGCCTTTTGGAATCCAGACTTGCCAAACTTTTGGCTTCTTATCATTCAAGAAGTCAACTGATTTGGATCGTTTCATCAGTTTCGACTCTCTTTCAACTCTCCTTGAGTCGGTTGAATGGTACCTGCGTTGAAAGTTAGTGGGATAAAACAATTCAACTAGCACACAATTATTTTGAGATTTTTGGGCTCTTCTATCAGGCCAATGCCTTGTGTGTTTTCAGTTTATTGGAATGAACCTTTTTGGCTCATTTCTGGAATCTAGATAATCATTATAATGATGATAAGGCTCAAACTGGTTTACTTGATCTCTCCTATAAGTGCTTTGATTAGACTTCTTAGTAGGGTAGGCTTGAAATCTAAACTGGTCTTTCTTTTCATAGTGAACTGATCTGCCAGTTTACCTTGAGGGCTTTTTATACTGAACTGGTGGCCTTTGTTGAACTGGAGGCTTTGGATGAGTGGATTGACTTGAGTGAACTGAAGGTCTTGACTGGGAACTGGGCTTTAGCTGACCGGGTGTTTTAGATTGGTAGAATTGACTAAACTTTTTAGGTTGGGTCTGGGGATTTTTCAATATTCTCTTTCCTTTGTTTGACTCAGCTGGCTAATCTTGAGATCTCGTGAACCCTTTTAGGATACCCTTGTCACTAGGTTGAGCAACTGTTTTTCCCTTTTCTAGGGTAGTGAACTTGCTATATCCTAGCCCTGAGCTGCCAGTTCCAGTTCTTTGATGACTGAGTATTTCATCTAGAGTCTGAGATCCCTTTTTGAACTTTAGGTTTACCTTTTCTTTTTCAAGGATCTTTTGCTTGAGTTTTTGATTTTCTTCCTCTAGATCAGCAGTTTTCAGTTTCAATTTCTGAAATTCTTTAAGCTGAGATTCAAGATAATTTAATCTTTCATGATCAATGCTCAGTTTCCTGACTTTGTTCCTCAGTTCATCATTTTCATCTTTTAGTTCAACATGCAAACAGGAGATTGAAGCTAATTGGTCTTCTAGCATCATGAGTTTCATATCAAGTTCATTACTAGAGACAGTTCTTCATTTATATGATAAAAGAAGGTTTGAGAATCAGCTGTACTAACCTCTTCATCATTATCGGCCATGAGGCAGAATAGTGCTTCATCATCTGAGCTGTAGCCGTCAGAATTGATTCCAGATGGATAGTCTGAATCGTCTAGCACGACATTCTCAATATTTGCAACCATTGCTTTTCTTTTGAAGAAGCTTCTCCTCACCTTGGCTTTCTTGTCTTCAGGAAGTTCTGGACATTCAAACCTGTAATGTCCTTGTTTATGACAATGAAAACACTCTCCAAGATTGCAATTGCTACTCCTGAATGGTTCAGCTGGCTGTTCAGCTGGTTGGTAGGTTTTTTCAACTTTTAGGACTTCATCAGTTTGAGGTGAAACTGACTGTTTATCCCGAGCTCTCTTCAACTTTTCTATAACTTGGTAACTGATTGGATCTGATCATTGATGTCATCAGTTAGATTCTCCTTCTTTTCAGTTGCCTCTCTTTTTCGTCCAGTTGAAGATCCGCATTGGTTTTCTTTGGTTGGTGAGCTCCTAGGTCGGAAGTTATTTCTTTCTCGAGCGTCTCTAAACCTGGTCCTTTCGCCATAGAAAGCTGCGTCTTGAGCTGACGATGTGGACGCTTCTCTTTTTCGGTTTAGACTGTACTCATGAGCTTTAAGAAAACCAAATAATTCCCTTGGAGTGATGCTGTTTAGGTTTCTTGACTCCTTAGTAGCGATCACTTTCATATCCTATTCGTCAGTGAGATTATCCAGTATTTTGGAATTCATCTCTGAATTGGGATAACTTCTTCCGAGGTTGTTCATCTCACTGATGATGCCTAGAAATCTAGTTTCAAGGCTTGAGATGGACTCTTCTATCTGCATTTTGAAGGATTCATACCTGTCAACTGCCAATTGGAGCTTATTTCCTTTTATGGCTTCGGACTCTCTGCAAAGATCTGCTAGTAGGTCCCATATCTCTTTGGCAGTTGTACAATTCTTGGTATCCTTTATACGATCTTCATATAGAGTTTGGAATAATGCAACTTGAGCAATGAACTCTAGATTCTTCAACTTTTTCTCTTCACTGGTGAGAAGATTAGTTGGCTTCGGGATCCTTGCCGGTTGATTGATATCAACTATGTGAGCATCATTGTCCATCATGATGATGATTGGGCCTTCTTCAATGACTTCCCACATATTCTCATGAATTGAGCAGAGATGCACCTTCATTCTCCTGCTCCAATTATCATAGTTCTCAACTGAAAATATAGGTAGCTTATGGTTTCCCATAGCTGGAATGTTAGCACAGATAAGTAGATCTAATTCAATTGATCTGCAGAAAGGGCTGATCCTTAGAATCAACCGCTCTAATACAACTTGTTGGTCCCGGGCGAGTCGATATCAATTTAGAGGGGGGGGTGAATAAACTGATTCAAAAACTTTTACTTTAGATGCGGAAAACAGGGCTCTATGACTTGCTTGATGAAACTTATTTATGCACAAATTTGATAGTCAGTTGAGATAGTTTAAGTGCAGCTTGTGTGATGTTGTGTACAGTTAGAGATATTCAATGAACAATATAGTACAACACACAAGAGATTTATAGAGGTTCAAAGTCTCAAACTTCTACGTCATCTCTTCCTTCTGCAGAAGGGCAACTTCACTATATAACTTGAGTTTCTTTACAAATTACACAATGAAGGACAGTTGGCTGAACCTGGTAACTGCTCGCTACCTCAGCTGGTCGACGGCTCACACTTGAAGTCCCTAACTGCTCTCTAGGAAGGTAGGTGCTATTGTCATCTTTACAAGGTTTTAGATCTCTTTCGATCTTCAAGAGGTTAGTCTTGAATAAGGGGGTATCAACTGATGTGCTCCTTTGATTGAGCTGAGTAGTTGATCGTTGAATAGCTTGAACTAAGAAGGCTACCCTAGCTGGATCGTCAACAGCTGGCTGGATGTCTTGATTCAGTGAATTCTTCTTCTCAGTTTGACTTTCGCAGTTTTTATCAAACGTTGCACTTGAGCTTGAGTGGGAGGGAGAAAGAAAAGCTCTTAGCTTGTATGTGCGAAGGTTGGCAAGAGGTTATGGTTGCGAAGAGTATTTAAAACTCTGATTCACCCGTCTTTTATAGATGAGTGATTTTATGACCGTTGAGCTCCATTGTCCATTTGATCAGTGGCTCTGTTGGCTCATCAACGGCAGGTGGTCTTTAATGATCGCTTAGATCATTTGGTTGAAGTAGCCGTTACTCTGCCAATCGATCTTCATTAAATTCCAGGATCTTTGAAGGAGCATTTATTCCAAGATACGCTGATTTAAGCAATATACTCCAGGAGTCTTCTGGCTTTAGCTCTCTTGGCAGTTTGGAGTTTCAGTTGGCAGTTTTGGATTTCTCAGCTCAGTTACACTATCGTCCCAGCTGGCAGTTCTGAGCTTTGTCAGCTAAGTCTGGCTATTGCTCCAGTTGGCAGTTCTGGGCTTGTCAGCTGAGATTAGGGGTGGCACGGTAAGGTATACCTTACTTTTTTCCCCATACCTTTACCTTACCTTACTTGTACGGTATGGAGAAAATCCATACCGTTACCTTACCTTGAGGTTCGGTATACCTTCCAACGGTATACCTTAAGTTTGGTATGAAACAAATGACATACCTTTGTCGTACCTTTAGTTCGGTATACCTTACCGACATCGGTATACCTTACTAATATCGGTATACCTTACTAAAATCAGTATACCTTACCAATATCGGTATACCTTATTATACCATCCTAGGATATATCATATATCTCATATATTTACTCAAAATATATGAAACACTCCTAATAACGATCAAAATTCAACAAAATAAAATAAATATCTTCATGTCACGATAATTAAAGTCCAATAAAACAAAATAGATATAATAATACACTTAGCATTACAATGCATTAAATATAACATAAGATTAATTATAAGTATTAATATTGTAAATTTACTAGATATTTATAAATGTATAACATATTTACTAGTATTATATATCAATCATATTTTTATAATTAATATAAATTGTATAAAATATTATAAACTTACTAAATATTACAAATTTGAAATCTTTTACCTAGAAATCGTAAGAATTATTTACTAAGTATATATTAACAAAGAACACACTTAGCATTACAATGCATTAAGTATAACATAAGATTAAGTATAAGTGTTAATATTGTAAATTTACTAGATATTTATAAATGTATAACATATTTACTAGTATTATATATCAATCATGTTTTTATAATTAATATAAATTGTATAAAATATTATAAACTTACTAAATATTACAAATTTGAAATCTTTTACTTAGAAATCATAAGAATTATTTACTAAGTATATACTAACAAAGAACACACTTAGCATTACAATGCATTAAGTATAACATAAGATTAATTACAAGTGTTAATATTATAAATTTACTAGATATTTATAAATTATATAACATATTTACTAGTATTATATATCAATCATGTTTTTATAATTAATATAAATTGTATAAAATATTATAAACTTACTAAATATTATAAATTTGAAATCTTTTACTTAGAAATCGTAAGAATTATCTACTAAGTATATACTAACAAAGAACACACTTAGCATTACAATGCATTAAGTATAACATAAGATTAATTATATGTGTTAATATTGTAAATTTACTAGATATTTATAAATGTATAATATATTTACTAGTATTATATATCAATCATGTTTTTATAATTAATATAAATTGTATATAAATATTATAAACTTACTAAATATTACAAATTTGAAATCTTTTACTTAGAGATTGTAAGAATTATTTACTAAGTAATAATTAAGAACACATTTAATTATCATTACTATGCATTAAGTATAACATAAGATTAATTTATAAGTGTTAGATATTTACATATATATCATATTTACTAAGTATTATATATCAAGTATCTATAATTCACATATACATATATTTATATAATATCACAAATATACCAGTATATACCGGTATAACGGTATACCGGTATATACCGCACCTACGGTATATACCGGTATAATGGTATATACCTTAAAAATTCGGTATACTGTCGGTATCGGTATATGCCGGTATACCTCGGTTTTTAAAATTCTATACCGTTACCTTACCGAAAAATCTCGGTACGGTATCATACCTTATCGAAAATACCGGTATACCTTAAAGTTCGGTATTCTGATATTTTTTACGGTACGGTAAGTACGGTATGACGGTATTTTTCCCCAGCCCTAGCTCAGATTGGCCATTGCTCTAGTTGGCAGTTCTGGGCTTGTCAGCTGAGATTGGCCATTGCTCCAGTTGTCAGCTGAGATTGGCCGTTGCTCCAGTTGGCAGTTCTGGGCTTGTCAGCTGAGATTGGCCATTGCTCCAGTTGGCAGTTCTGGGCTTGTCGGCTGAGATTTGGCCATTGCTCCAGTTGGCAGTTCTGGGCTTGTCAGCTGAGATTGGCTATCGCTCTAGTTGGATACTACCAGTCTCTGGCATAAACTGATATTCTATCAGTTTCTTCAGTCTTTGGTCAACTCCTTTCTCCCTCAGTTCAGCTGACTCGGTTGTCAGCTTGCTTTGACTGGTATGATTCCTCAGCCAAGTTGAACTTTAGACTGGATGACGTGTCTTTCAATTTGGGTCATTCTTCAGATCGGTTGACTTTGACTCTTCTAGAGTTCTTCTTTGATGATGCCCTCCTGGGCTGGTCAGCTTCGATCTACAACTTGAGCTTTGGTCAGTTTTTCACAAATAATTTTGACATCTCATCAAAACCTGATCTAGGGGTTCCTTGATAGTTTTTCCTAACAGTTTGGGTCATTTACAGATAAAAAATCAGAAAATTGAGAGCTGAATTGTGCCATACCTTGGCATATTTGCGATTCATCAACAACTTCCGTTGTTTGTGAGACATCAATATCCTCCTCCGACGAATCTGAAGACACTTCAACTCTGTCTTCCATAAACTCACGTAAGTTGAGTTCTATAACAGGATATCCACTCACATGATTGTCTTCATTTACTGTAATTATCATGTTTTCCGACGATGAATAAGTTGCAGCAATCGAGATTTCTCCTTCATTGTGTAATTCATTGTCAATATTTGGAGGAGGTTCGTTCAAATCAATTGTAAACCCAGAATTCATGTTTACATATATGAGGATTTGACTCTTTGATTCTTATTTATAATACGAGAAGTTTCAAACTTTTTGAAATTTGTCTTCTTTGTTTTTCCCTCTTTGAATCTCATATCTGTAGTTCGTGAAGATTCAATTTTTTAAAATTTGGCTTCTTAGTTTTTCCCACTTTGTAGATGTTTGGCTCCAAATCAAATTTTGGAGGATTATTTAATGAGTCAATGAGAATTCAGAACATCATGGAAAAAAAACAACAGACATGAAGGATGAAGAAGAAGACATAGAGTTTCTACAAATGTATTTTTTAATATTGTAATTAATATACAGTGGACTAAACAAGGTTAATATGGGCAAAAAAATAGTTTATTAAAATATGTGCGAAAGCTTAGGAAATCATCTATTAAAAACAGGAGGGAGTATTTTATTGCATTGTATTTATTTTTTCTTTTTTTCTCATATTTATAAATCTAAATTTTAAATATATGTTGCAATATTATAATTACAACATTGAATTATAGATGTGATTTTTTTTTTAAAAAGACGGTATGTATCGGTATATCGATATACCGTACCGTACCGAGACATCAATATACCGTCTGCATACCGGTATACCATGAAATTTCGGTATATATCTGTATTTCGGTATATACCGAAATACTGGTATATACCGAAATTCCACGGTATACCGAAATCTCGGTATACCGTGGTATACCGTAATTTTTAAAAGTTCATATCGTTACCGTACCGAAAATTCACGGTATGGTATCATACCGTACCGAAAATCTCGATATACTGAAAATTCGATAATTTCGGTATTTTTTCGATACGATAAGTGCGGTATTTCGATATTTCGGTATATTTCCCCACCCCTGGCGGTACAGCTTTTCTTAAGCTTTGAAGAGTAGACTTTGACTGGTCTGGTAGAGACATCCTTTTAAGCTGGTTGACCATGCTTCAAGACGATTGACTTTTCGCTGAGCTGAGATTTGAAGTCTTACTTGGTCATTACTCCCAACTTCCAACCTGAATAACCTGCAGTTTTTCATATAACTTTTCCATATGTTTTGACATTTCATCAAAACTATTAGTTGGGCTACTTTGATGGTTTTTCCCAACAAATATGCTAAAATATAATTTTGATAGATTTTTATAATTTTGTTGAAGATAAATGAAAGTGATACTGAAATTAATATAACATAAAAACATGTTATAATACAATATAAAAATTTATGTATTTGATATAATTCAATATATTCAAATGAAAAATTGAAATGTTAAGCTATTTTTCTATGAAGCAAAAATATTTTTATTAACTTATACAAATTATTATCTATTGATTAATTAAATATTTTAGAATAAAATTTTTTAATAAAATAAATAAATTATAATTTGCTAAAAAAATTAGAAAAAAATCACATACTAACAAAGAAAAACGATGTTTAGAAATATAAAGAATAAATTAAAGCATGTGTTGATATTTTTTAGCTACTATATACGCTTTATTCAATTATAAGAAAATTTAAAAGTTCATAAAATATTCATTATATAAGATAAGGAATTTGATATTTCATTCTGTTCTTCATTTCATAGATATATCAATCATAAAAATTGTCAGTCCATGCATACCTAATTTCATTCTATATATCATACCAATCATCTTAGAGAAATAATATTTTATTCATCGGTGTATATTCCGTGTATGTCTACAGAACATTACAATATATGTGTGGGTGTGTGGGTGGGTGGGTGGGTGGGTAGAAATCAAAATCCTAGAATAGGGAACAAATAATGTCCATATATAACAAATATATTTATAACAAGCTCGATAATTGATCTATAGTTCGACGGTGCATTTCTCGACTAGATTCAATTTATTTAACACCAAATGAGAAAGAAAATTAATATATCGCACTCCTATATATAAATATAACTAACTATATTCTATAGCCCTCATATATAGAGATAGTTTATGGAAATGTCAAATTAGAATTATATTCTCTGCATTTAATTTTGAGCATTATTCAATTAATATTCTAAAACGTGAAGTCAGTATTAATTAGTTAATGAATGTATTGCTTTGAAATTTAATTATTTATCTTCCGCTTTGTATATTATTATTAGTCATGTGAACCATGATATTGAATAAAGAAGGGCCCCACTTTTGATGCTCCATTAAGTTTTTTTTTAATTTACTTTAATAGTCAAAAGATACCATGATCTTTTTCCTTTTTTTTTAGGGAAAAAGATACCATGATCTTTATTAAAAGGATAAATGTATGGCTTTAAAAAAGAGTAAAAAAAGGAAAATGGTGATAATGAATTAAATTTATTTAATTTAACAAATTTCTCAAATTGAAGCAAAGTCAAGAATTATCACTAATGACTACAAAATATAGAAAAGAATAATGCTAGCCAGCCAGATTCTGACTAGTCAGAATCTAATTTTTTGATGATTAATAAAATTGTATTATTAATAAATTAATTATGTTAATTATCAAATGTTATGTTTTTACTATATTATCCTTCTGTCATGAAATTAGTGATTTGTAATTAATTATTAAAATCACTCCAGAAGCGGATCGGAAGAAAGGGGCGCAGCTTCATCTTCACTTCTTTATTTTTTTTTTCCATCTTCGATTTCTTCTGAATTGAAGCGCATATAGAGTTGCCCTAATTATTATGGAGGGCATCAATGTAAATTTATTGAATAATTAGTGTTTTATTAATTAAATTAATTAATTATTAAAAATAATAAAAGATTCTGGCTAGTCAGAATTTGGCTGAAAATCACTACTAGATAGAAAAATATATAAAATAAATGGAGATTTTAATTAGGTCAACGTACACAATAATTCAAACATTAACCAACCAAAACCACTTTTGAACCCACAGAAATAATAATATAGAATAATAATACATGTAACAATCAACAAGAAACCCCCATACAACAATTACTTGTTAATTGATCTATGATTATGATTTTAATTAATTAATTTCTTCTATATATACTTTTTTAAGCACTAGGAATTAGCACATGAGAGCCCCTACTAGTCCTAACTTGTGTGAATCAATCATGTACTAACACATTAAAATTATTATTTTTTCTTTCATTTTTCTTCAATTTTAATTTCTTTTGATTTAGTATAATTTTAGATTATTATTTAGAGTTTATTCCACCCAAGTAGGGAGTATAATTATTTTTTAGTATTTAATTTTCATGTTTTAGTTAATATCATTGATTTTTGGGATTGATTTTATTTCAAACTTAGGATATACAATTTTTTGAAATATCAATATTTAGCAATAAATATTAATTAGGATTAAATATAATATAATAAATTTTATTTTTGTGAAAAATATTATCAACAATACATAATTTGATGTTGACATACAATGTTAGGATTGGATGATCTTTTCTCAGGAATTAGTCCCCTCCTCATAAATATTAGATGGCCATGTCCATAATTGTATATGATCCAAGAGGTTTCAAACTCGAATTTCATCACCAACACCATTAGGTGTGAGTCTATTATACCAGGTTTTTCAAGTGTGGTTTACCACTCCCGTGTGGTTTCCTGGCTATTACACAGGGATGAGGTTTACCCAATGCGCACCTCGATAGCGGTTGCGGGTTACCCTCGACATAAAAAAAAAAAAAAATGATACCAAAATTATTTATATAAATACTGTATTTCAAATTGTGACATCGAATAATAGCCAAGTCAAAAACCTTATGACAAATTTCAGGATATGCTTGCTGTTGTTTCTATTTGAACTGTTTTAGTCATTAATAAAAGTGTATATAAATTAAGATTACCATTTTATATTTCTTATTTTTCATACCTTTTTTAATCAACATTTTAATTAAGTAATTGCATGTCTTTCACACCATCACTAGCTCTTGCATAACAACCTTGACAAACACTAAGTTGAAATATATAAAAAACTATATATCAATTTATTATAGTTAAATAATTTGTCAAAAAAAAAAAAGTATTATTTTGTTCTGTACATGTTAAATCCATGATTTCGTTATCAAAACATATTTACCCTCAGAATGTATTAAGAAAAACACAAAGACTTAGATTAAAACTTGATAGCACGATGTATTATCGGATATTGGATCACATTTATAAGATGTAATGTTGAATCTTCTACTATAATTAAATTGATATTTTATTTCATATTTGATCGAACTAATAATACAGTACACATGACATAAACACAAGACATAATAATAAAATGAAACACATAATTTGAATATTAAATAAATAAAAAAATTCTCTCTATATTATAATAATAAAATGTGCAGAAAATAGTAAATGCCTGTTATACATCTTTTTTCATTAGGAAAAATAAATGTATATATGCATTTGAAAACTCTCAAATCACTAATATCTTACTAGTTATAACTATACACTTAAATTATCACGGAAATTGAATCCATAGGAACTTGGTTCAATGTGAGAACAAGATCGAATCAATCATTAGCATTTAATCAAATCCAATCAACATCTCAAATTTTGTTAAAAGGATGATCACATGACTATATAATGTTTGATAAGATTTTTTGACTGAAGATACATAAATGTAATTTAGTAATACTTATAAAAAAAATGTAAATAGATAATGGTTATTGACAACGCTTTAAACTGTTGTAAATTAAAAAATACAATGATTGAGTAAAAATCGTTGTCTTTCTCAAAGTTTTGTATTCGATTATTAACTAAAAAATGAAATTTTAATTCTAAAAATTAATTTTAAACGCAATTGGGATATTGAAATAAACCATAATAATCGATCTTTAACTAAAAATCTGAAAATTAAATTAAAAAAAGCCCACTTCTAGAACACAGTCTAACAGAGATCATATAATAATGGAGATAAAATCATATATGTTGTTCGAATATTATCACTTCATGCACAACACTTAACTCTAAACACATAAAATTATTTTTATTAAAAAATAATTAAATGACAAGTCTTATATTGTTGGAAAACTGATAGATTTCACGTACTCGATATCGTGATTTCTATTCATTCTGAAACTTAAATTTTGGAAGGGTGATATAATATCCATATTGACATATTGCTGGTGTCAAGTTGTTTATTTACATAGTTTGTTTGGGTGTATTTTTTTGTTATTTGGGGAAATAAAACAATAAAACTAATCATAATTCATAATTAAAAGATGAGGGCGACATGTGTGGAAAAAAGGATAAGAAGGCATGTGATTGGGGGATCGGAATTAAAATCTTATTTTTGGGTTTAGTCCCTATCGCGGATAAAGGGCCCAATATTCTTCACTATTATATTATTAACCCCTATATAATGACGTCACTTCTTCACTCAACCTCTTCTTTTAGCACCATACGTGTCACGTTTGTAGATTTATGTGGGGCCAACATATTATAAAATTAGATAAAACCTTAAGATTTACTACCTCCATTTCAAAATGTTTATTGTTTTGTTTTTTTTTATCTGGAATTAAAAATTAATTTTATGGACAAATATACCCATCCCTCATATATGCCATAAAATCTAATTCATCTATATTTTCCTAAAAAATAACAATATTTTCTCTCTTCATATATTATAGGTAAGTTAGAATCAAGAAATCTTGTAGGATTTGAGAGGGTTAAAATTAGAAGAGAGAATGTCAAATTATATAAAACAACAAACATTTTGAAAAAAAAAAAAAACTTAAAACAACAAACATTTTGAAATAGAGGTAGTATATCTAAATCTAATGTCTATTATTACTTCTTTATTTCAACGGTTTAATTGGGAAAAAAAAATCACCACCTCTAAATGAATCTATAATTTAAAAACATGAGTTTAAAAATATTACAATAATAACTTAATTTTTTATTTTGTAGTAAAAATAGACACTATTTAAAAATTTCAACCATTGAAAAATTAATATTGCACAATAAAATAATCTCCATATTCAACACCTTAAAATTTAATTAATTTGTACATATGAAAAAAATATTACCACATCATAGTTCTAATTGTTAGAAAAAATTTGGGGGGTTTCGAATTTCCTAGTTACAAATTAAAAAGTTGTAATATTATTATTACAACATTATAAATATTAATCATATCTAAATTGTAAATTCGTTCACAAGTAGTAATTTTTTTTTTTTGTCAATTAACCTATTTTTAAAATCTAAACACACACGTGTAGGGTTGGGAATTGCCAAAAATCAAATTAGATCATGTGGTATTTCAATGTCCAATTCTCAAATGAAATTATGAAAGTATTTAATAATGTTCAACTCAGTATTATTAACTAAAATTTTGTTAGAATTTCATGAGGTGATGGGAAATTATTAATTTTTGTTACAAAAAAGTTTACACATATGATCCAAAATAATTGTATATTTTTCTCTTACTACATCGATCCAAATTTTGAATATGATTGAACATGATCTCTCGTCGCACTCCTTTATTAAACACCAAGGATCTAAAAGAGGAGCCCACAACATTAAGTTCAACCATGTGGAAAATACATGGTTTAAGCTATAATCACTTTCAATCATATTAATTTTATATTTTCATATTTTTTAGATATTGTTATGTTAAACTTTTTTACAACTAATTGCATCATAATTAGTAATTAATTTCCAACATAATTTGAAACATGCATGGTGTATGAGGATATAATCGATCGTCAATTCATCGTTGTCATTTGTATAATACGTTGAAGATAAACTACTACAATCTTAATTAGACCAAGCTATATGATAATTAGGGACAAGGAAAACCTCATACTCAAATCATTTTGCAATTATAACATCAAATAGAATTTGGAGAAGATTTGTGATGACGCAAACGATCGACTGATTATTCCACGAGTAACATTAGCCATGTAGCTGAAACGACAACGTTTTTGGGTTCACAGACAATGTCGTTTTGGCAAAATTTTCCAAATTTATTTTTAGAATTAAACTTCAACATTATGTGGTGGACTCGCTAGGGCTTATATATTGATCTTCCTTCACTCAAATCTTGAATATGATGTTGCCCAAGTTAAATTAGGAGATGTTCATCATATATAATTTTAGTCTAAAGATCCATTAATTAATATGAATTGGAATTGGAATTGCTGGACTGGAACTAAAATTAAACCCTTATAACAAAGGTGTCATTTAATAGCATATGTGGAATATACACATCATATGCACACGTATAATATTTAATATCACGCGATTTTTTAATTCATGAGAAAAGTCACTAATTTTTAAATTGCAAAAATATGTGAAGTTTTGATGTTATTGCCAAGATTTAAAAGTTATATCTAAAATAATAATAATAAAAAATTAATGAAAGGTTGTAATTTTAGGAGCAATCTAATTATTATATACTCCCTCCGTCCCGATTATATAGTCCCTTTTACTATTTTGAGGTGTCCCAATTATATAGTCCCACTACTATAAATACTATTAATTTTCATAGTAATGTACAAATAAATCCTTGTTGAATCTTGGAAATTAAAAAAATAACAACTTAAAAGTTGAAAGTCATAAATATTCAATGAGGGTGTTATTGGAAATTTAGCTTTAATATCTTGTTTTCATAAATATTTTTAATCTACGTGTAAGGAGAAATGAGACTATATAATTGGGACGGAGGGAGTATGTTCTATAAGTATATAAAATAAATTTAACTATACTTTCTAACTTGATAAATTATAAAACTTGATCATGTATAAGTTAAATCTCAACAAATTATAAGAAATTGTGAAAATGCAGATAGATCCATAACAGAGATATTTATTTAATCCTTTTTTCCCACACAGTCCTCGTGCATGGTCCTCGGTTAGGGAAATGTGCCTTTATTGAGGAATTATTTTTTTCATAAAGAATTCTACATGCGGTTGGCAACTATTTAAATATTTCAAATAATGAGTGATTAAAAATTGGAGACCTAGCAAAAATGGATGTGTCTTTGGCTCTTTGCCCGTGCCAAAAGAAAAATGGCTTTCAAGGACAGCAAATATAATATTTTTAGTTCATCTAGAATATTTTTATTGGCAATTGTTTTAATATTTATATATATAATGTATAATATATGGTTCTGAATCAACCTTTGACAGCTCGTACACTCTTTATTTAATTTGAAATATTTATATGATTGATATATCAACGCGATAGGGCAGACGTGCATGTTCCGCAAGTTGCAGCATTAATAAATATTTTATTAAAAAATAATAAACATTAATATTTGAATGGGTAAACGCTTAATTATTTATTTTTCCCCTTAATTTGTGTAGTAAACCAAAACTTTATTCAATATCATATACAATAAACTAGGGAAAGATAGCGTAAGTATGTGTAACAATAAATTAAGTAAATGCTAGATTTTTTATTATTATTTTTGTAAGAATAGCAAGGTTGGAATAGTTTTCTTTTCCTCTTTTTTTTTACATTTTCCTCAAGTTGACACTCGTTCAATTTACTGAATTAAACTACAATTTAACACCTACCCTTCATATTCAACTTGATTAAAAAAAGTGTTTACCTTAATTATGGGTTACATGTAATCTAAACTATTGCTTTTGTATGATTTGCAAATTATTACTCAGAACGATCCACCATTTGAGATATTACTCATGTTAAGGTTAATTTATACAGATTCTTTGTTGACGTTCATTTGTGCAATAACATGCAAATAACCTTATCTTGATACTAAACAACCCGTTAATTAGCGTTAAAATAAAATTATTAGTTTGATACTGATCATTCATTGAAGTAATTGGACGGATAAAGTAATTCATGGCACACATATATAAAATTTCAGCCTTGATTCGTAATATGATATTGAAATTGTAGGGATTTGAAACTTCGGGGTATTAATTATCTAGTTGTGATGCTAATTAGTCCAATTGACTGTGAAAGACACCATAATCAACTTTGGAATTTTACGCATGCAATTCGGTCAACTTTTATTAAGTCCAAGTGGATCAGAAAATCCTAGTTTAACATATAGAAAATGTCAACCACGGTTAATAGCCTGCAAATTAATAAATCATATATAAAATGTGAACCACAGTTAGAGGTGACAAAATTGACCCGAAATAAATTTGGCCCAAGCCGACTCGACCTGAACAAGGTAATAGCCCGAATAGGCCAACCCACCCAACCTGAAAAACTGAAAATACCCTTAAGCCAATGAGAGGTCCGACCCGACCAACTTTTTGGGCCGGATTGAACTATAAAATTGTAGGCCCAAAATGAGATCGGACTAGGATGGCCCGACCTGCTTGCTTATTATTGGCTCGACTTGTCAATTTGGCCTGATTTGCCACCCCTAACCATAATTATTAGCCTGCAAATCACACAAAAGGGATTAACAATAATTGATTTTTAATAGCTTGTAAATCACATAGAAGAAGTCAATAAAAGTTGGAAAATCAGGTGTGATATATAGACTCACACCTAGCAGTGCTGATGAGATTCGAACTCGGAACTTCAATCTCAAACTTGCACAACACTCCACCATTAGATCATCTCTAAGGATCAAAGCAGATGTGTGTTTTTTAATATAATCCATGTTAAATGAGAGAGTAATTTTGCCGCACACTCCCTTGCTAACTTTGCCAAGACTCCTCATAATTTTATAATATGTAGATTAGCTATATCTAGAGGTGGCAATTCGGGCGGCCTGACCCGGCCTGAAAATTCGGGCCCGACCCGGCCCGGCCTGAAAAGGTGGGTCGGGCGCGCCCGCGGGCTTAGTGTTATTTTCCGTGTTTTGGGCCAAAAAGGCCGTTCATTTCAGGCTTCTCTCATTTTCGGGCCGGGTCAGGCCTAAAATATTTCGGGCCAATTTTTTTATACCGGCCCGACCCGAAAATAGTTCAGGCCTAATTTTTTAGTCCGATCCGGCCCGAAAAGCGGGTCGGGCCGGGTCAAAATTGCCAGCCCTAGCTATATCTGAATGACTTATGGACTTTGTCATATGTGATCATCCTTAATATATTGTATTCCCCCTCCTCTTTTTTAAAAAAGGATGTATATGAATATTTTTAGCTTCAAGTGTTAGGCCGTTTGTGCTACTCGGGCCGATATTTTGAGCTCATAATAATTTAGGTAGCTAGTAGAAAGCCCAATGGACCTTATCATATATGAAAATTTTAATTGCGAGATGAATTAAGTTAAGCAATTATGGAATTAAATCCGCGTGAATTATTTTTTGCATCGTCGCACTAAGAAATCCATTTTTATTCTGTCATCGTTTATATACACTTGATATGAACATTCGACAAATATCACATGTTCGTCATTTTTTTATATAGGTTCGAATTTGAGCTCATACATATCACATGTTCATCATCTTTAAATTTTCCGTGATGATGAGAAAACGTGTAATCACTATTTAATTTGTGGGTTTGTTAGGGATGAAAAATATTATTTTCTTCTAATACAAATTCAATTTATTTCTTTTTAATTATGATATGTGGAAAATAAAGTGTTAAATATTTAATTATATTTTTTTGAGATTCAAATATATATATAATTAATATTTAATACATGAACTTTATTGACTAATGACAAGCTTAAATGTGTCAAATTTGTACAAAAAAAAGAATATTTGAAGTTCAACCCTAAATTTACTAAATTAAAATGGTCTCACAACTATAAATATAGGTCACCATATTAATTGAAAAAATACATGAAGTCATAATTGAAGAATTGAAGAAGTTGAAGAAAATTTATCCACAAAATTCTCTAGAGCATTCAAAGCATTTTGGAGAAAGCGTTCGTATCCCAATATTCAAAGTGTTCTATCAAGATTCAAGTCACTTTTTGTAGAGGCAACACATTCTTCATCAGAACAATCTTGAATCCAACATTTAAGTTGGAATCAAATGGTCGTCGGCTTTCAGTTAACATCATCAAAGTTTAAACATCAGATATGATAAAATCAAAAAGTCAAATTTATTCTGATTAATTCAAGGACAATTTGAAGATCAAGTTTTGAATAATGGAATAAAAATATAGATTATACCACAATCACAAATTTGATCCAAAAAAAAAAATTTAATTGTACACTTTTTGCATTATTTATTTAAATACATGAAAATTTGTGTTACATTTATCATACACATAATGCCGACTAATCAAATAGAATGAAAAATAAAACTGAATATATATATATATATATATATATTATAATACACTTCTGTTTTCTCGCCCATTTGTAAAAGGACATTGTAGACGTTTATTTAATATTATATGGGCATTATAGTAATATATAAAATTATGCATCATCACATTTAATTTCATTTACTTTTGATACTTTCCATTATACATATAGTATATGTATATAAATAAATAATTGTACTAATCTAATTATTATACTAATACATATACAAATATAGATAGTGATACTTGATTATACGATTCCACAATGATTATACTAATTTCATTATCATACGATTATTTGTTTGAATATATATATATATATATATATATATATATATATATATAGATTGCACAATGTATTACATATAATAATTATTCCAAATCTTATAATATTTTCCTCAATATAATCTATATCTATATGTATGATAATAGAGTTGTGCAATTTTTTCCTCCCATTTGTAGGAAAAATTTAATATATTACATTTAACGAAAAGTTCCCACGACTAATTTATTTTTATTTTTCATAATTACTGTCATTTTTTTACATTTGGAGAACTGCCATTTTTCATAGTACCAACCAAAACATCCCATTACTTTCGATTTTAATTTGCACATATTTTATATTCGAAACTTAAGACTAAAAGAATTTCACCGATTCATTAAAAAATATGTGATCAATTTCTATTAACCACGTCATTTCCACCACATTTAAAACATAAATTTTATTTCATTATTAACAAACAAACATATATAACACTAAATCGTAAATCAATACAGTACGTACTAAAAAAAAATTCTCAATCAAAGGAATTATGGCCGCCCAATTTGATGGAAATAATCTCATGTTGTGATTAATTAAATGTGAGTCCCTCAATTTTCAAAGCTTCAAGGGAAGCAATAGTGAACCGCAAACTTATAACTGCAATATTATCTTTTTTTTTTAGCAATTAACCACCGTAGATTAATATAAGTCAGATCATTCACACATATGAATATCTATCACAAAGCTACTCGGCAAATCATCGGTGTAAGAGTAAAAAGCAGAATTGTGGACAACAAGATACACCACAAAATGTGATATCTTATTTGTAAGATGACGAGCCCAACAATATCTTACTTCCTCAAAAAGAGCCGCTTCAATCCGAATAGAATGACATATTTCTCCCAGATAGGACAAATCTTCACTAACATTTCTCAATTTTTGATAGAGCAAACATATTTTTTTGAAGAAACGTCTCATCTCTTAAATAATTTTTTACTTGGTCTAATTACACTTTTTTTTTTCATATTGTTTCTTGAATATTTATTTACTCTCATCACGTTATTAGTTAGTTTAGATTTCTTCAAAAAGTTTAAATTTATATGTTTTGGTCATCTTTCTATATAATTTTGATGTATAAGTATTTTTCTATTTAATCAAACACCGGATTATTTTTTCTTTTAATAAATAATAATGTCACAAATTGCAAATTAAACTATGTATCAATGTAAAAATAACAAATTCCATATATAATAAATTGAACCTTGAAATTGATGAATTGAAAATATTTTCTAATGAATCTAAGAATAATTACCACAGAATACCCATTGATTATGTTGAAGAAAAATATAAATTTAAGATATTTAAATTTACATAAAATTAAAAAACTAAAAATTTAAAATCAACATGACAACATATCTTTATCTTATATTTTTTATAAAATTATAATGAAAAACTAAACATATAATAAAACTAATCATTTCTTTTTGTTTTCGAATTAGGGTAATGGGGAACCGGTAGATTTTGATTCGAGATGTCGTCTCACTTTTACACACGGTTTCTACTATTTGGGTATTGGCGAAGGGCTAAGACTATCAAAACTCGCATATCTTTGAGATTCGCAGTTCTTTGAAAGTTATTATATAGATTTTAGTTTAAATATTTTTTATAATATTAATTTCATATTTATAATTTTTAATAAAATAATAATAACTGTAAATATATTATCCATGCATCGCATGAAAGGTCATTCTAGTTGTAATTGAATTTTTTTAAAATTTATACCATAAATAGGAGTCTCCTGTGAGATTAAATCTGTTAGACGAATCTTATTTGACCCAGGAAAATAGCCCTCCTTCCTTTTCCCTTTTCTTTTTGAATGCCCCCTTGCCTCTTTTCATTTTATTTTTGGCTTTTTTATTTTATTTATTTTTGTTTTTTAAAAAATTATATTTAATTTTTTTCGACATCTCGCACAGTGCACCCATATGACGATAACGCGTGGGCTCGTGCAATGCGTTCGATGATTATTTTTTTTAAAATAAATATATAACCTAAAATGGAATTAGTGAACCCTAAAAGTAAATTGAATTGATTTAAATTTTTTATCTGTCATCTTGCATAGTGCACTCGCCCGATGCTAACATAAAGGCTCATGCACTGTGTTTGATAATTATTTCTTAAAAAAATATAAACCCCAAAATGGAATTAGTGAACTCTAAAATTAAATTTAATTAATTTAATTTTTTTATCTAACATCTCACGTAGTGCACTCGCCCGATGCTAATGCATGGACTCTTGTACTATACTCGATAATTAATTTTTTAAAAATAAATATATACTATAAAATTGAATTAGTGAGCCTTAAAATTAAAGTAAATTAATTTTTTTTTATTCGACGTTTCGAACTATGCACTCGTTCAATGCTAATGTTTGGGCTCGTGAATTGCGGATGCACGGTAAAGGTTTAAAAAATAGAGAAAAAAATGAAAAACAATATTGAAACATCATCCCCAGGTGAGTGACACACACGTACACACCTAGGCTGTTGGGCTTTTTTTAGGTTTCAACGGCGTGTTTAGGCTATTTTGGATGGGTTTTGGATCGATTTTTGACTCGTCTAACGAATTTTGATCCGTTAAATAATCTGATATGAGTTTTACTTTGTTTACCATAAAATACTAATATGACGTCAATCTTATCGTACTGAGCATGTAATTGTTTAATAATTTAATACAATTCTATTACATGATCAGAGGTTTAGCTAGGTTGAACTGTTGAAGAAGGAATCTTACTGGAAAATTTTATGCTGTCCCCCGGGCACTGCCCGGGTCCGTTGCGATGCTGATACGTGGCCCGGGGGGGAAAAATACGACCAATTAAAATAAATCAGTTAAGTGTTGGGAAATACGGTACCTTTTTGCTCAAATACGCTCCCTTTAGCTATTAGGACACTTTCGCTTCATCATTGACTACACAGCATTCGAGAAGAACCTTTTACCTTACCAATGTACAACCTTTTTATGAACAGTTTTTCTTCACCTTATTTTTGTTTTTTTGTCATTTTGGGCTCCGTTATTATAGTTAATTAAAATTTTGTTCTAAATTTTAATTTAAGATATGGTAATCTCAATGGTATGTATGAGCAATTGACTTGGTGTGTTACTAAAATTCTGAGGGAATAAGAAGACATGTGGAAAAAGATGTGTAACTTGTAATTAATCCAGAAATGCGCTGAAGTACGTAATTTTGAGTGTCGGCAATTATATCGGCATTGTTTATTTCTTGTACAATAAGCCGTATTTTTTGTCGGCAAAGATAATAATATTGTTATCATTATTTTTGAAAGGTGTAAATGACATCGGCAGTTCAAAATAGAAGTTTGAATGTGTCATTATTAAATATGTTTGATTAATGTCGTCTAAAAAAATGAAATACTGTTTCCGTGTGTTAATTCGTTTTAAGGCTAGTGGAAAACTCTAAATTTCCAAGAATGCCACTTAATGGCACCCTCTGAACAACAATTAATGTAACGTGTCGAGATATGTGTCGGCAACGTGAATATATATAATTTGGGGTATTTTGCTGCATCGGCAAACCTTTTTTAGGGTTTCTCTATTAATGTTATATGCAAAATTGACATCGGCAGAGTCGATTATGTTTAAAAATCGGGCTTTTAAAATTTTAGTATGAGTTCGAATTTGGTGCGTGCGAAATTCAATTAAAAAATACTTTCTGAAAAACAGAGTCACTCTCAAAGTACATCGACAACCGCGCGCGGGTAAATATCTCAAAATGAAAATTTCGTAGCGAACGGATGCCATTTTTTTTTTCAAAAATCTTCATCGGAGGGGTTACAACTGCCGACAGGAAGTTGGGGTGTCTTCGAATAGTCGCGTCGCTCACGATAGAAGGAGGTATGTGCTTATAAAGCAGGTGTACTCTGTTTTCGCAACATTCGACCGTTTGCTTGCATTTTTTTTTTGAAAAACCCTTTAAAATTTTCACTGCAACTCGTCTCCATTATTTGAAAATTAAGTGTTGGATAATGTCGCACCGTTGTGGAAGCCGATTTCCGGACGATGAGGCGCCGACGTCGCATGGAGGAAGGGCGGGCACAAGAAACACTACCAGGGGTAAGTCTCTGTTTAAGATTTTCAAGTTTATCTACGAAATTTCTGTCGTATGTGTGCAAAGGTGCCCTATTTTCACCTAATTTAGTTTGGGTTTACGATTTCCATCGTTTGCGCACGGTTAGGGTTTTCATTACAAAGACGTTTGATGATGAACTTGAGGTGTGGAACTCGTTTACTTATGCTACGTTTCTGCATTTTCATTGTTTTGCCGTGGACTTGATTTTGGCTTAAAGGGTCTGTCTTTGGTGCAGGGTCTAGATATTTATACATATTTCAGAGTGGTATGCAAATTCTTTGAATGTGTAGTAGCAATTCTCTGTTCAATGGCTTCACAATGCTGTGCTTCACAATGTTATGGGGTTCATTGTTGACATGTTATTAATTTGCTCCTTCCATTACTCTGCCATAGTGCACATCTATTCGTTGTTTGGTTGAAAGTGAATGTTCTTAGTCGTTTTTCCGGTCTCAGCCTGCTATGAAGCAAGGGGGGGGGGGGAGGGTGGGAAAACCCTCTGATAACAAAGTGCGTGAATTTGCAGGTGCCCAAATATCAGTACGGGGAAACTTCGGCGAAGTCATAAGTCAAGTGTGTTGTCGGCTCAATCGGGCTAATGTTGATGCATTTCGGGGGACATGCTTCGGCCATCTTATAGATATGCCCGACATTCAAATGCAAGGGCAACTCGTTTACTTCATGCTGACTCACTTGGAGCCGGAGTCTGAGGTTCGAAACCGGTTATGTTTTTCGATCAACGGATGGCGGGTTCAATTAGGGCCTCAGGAATTCTATTACCTGAGCGGGTTGCGGTTCAACGAAGCGGGTGAACTACCGGCTTCGTCAGACATACATAGAGACATTTTTCTGAGCAAGCCTTTCATGAAAGCTCATGACATTGACAAAACATTCGAAACTTATAGTGACGTGCATCGTGGTGCCGGCAACTTGGTTTTGAAACTGACCATGCTGCATATCGTCTTCGGTCTACTTTTGAACAGAGATCAATTATCGAAATCGATTGAGCTCGAGTATCTTCACCTTATCGATGACTATGAAACTTTCAACAATTTTCCTTAGGGGAAGGTTGCTTATCAATTCTTGGTAAAATCGATGCATGCAGCCCGAGAGAACATCGCCCGGGCATTGAAGAACTCATCGTCGAGGCTTTCTACGGACATTTGTGGATTCTCTTTTGTTCTGTAGATCTTTTCCTTTGAGGTGATGCCAAGGCTAGCATCCCGCTGCGCACACAGAATTCCGGAGACGTTGTTCCCTCGATTCATGCACTGGACCGCCGATCAATTCTTTAAAGCTTCTGCTCTAGCGCCGTACTTCAATGACAATGCGCTAGATTCGACAGTACAGTTCTTACTTACTTGGTCCTCAATGGTGTGTAGTAAGCACTCAAATTCACGTAAGGTATTTGATCAGAATGAGGCTCTTTCTTAATAGGTACCATTTGTGTTGACAAGTGCTGAGATTGCACGGTTGGAAAACGTGGGTTTGACCCACGACGAGTCGTCCCCACCACCAGTGGCGCGACGTTTGAGTCTAATCGACGAGGACGACATCACTGAGAATGAGCCTGAGGTAGAGGTCGTAGGATCGCGGGCGGCTCGGGCGCTGGAGGTGCGCCGATTCCTGAGGAAACACGTTAGCAGCGCGAGTTCTTCGAGGTCCAAGTCGCGGTCCCTCGATAGGAGCTCTGAGCGATCTAAGAAGAAATCGACAGCTTATGATGGAGCACCGGCGACCTTAGCGGCGGCCATCTCCCGATTGATAGTTGTAAAGAATTTATGCTATAATTGCTTTGAGTAACCTGCGCTTGGCTAACTGGTCATTCAGCTTTCGTGAACTTATCGACATGACTCGAATGCGTTGGTGATGGCTAGGATAGAGGGTTTAGATAAGGCCATCAAGCGCATGGAGCATAAGGTCGATGCACTCTACAAAGGACTGAAACATCGACATGATGGTGAAGACTACCAGAACCAGCACGATGGCGAGGACTACAAAAGTGCTCGGGATCAATTGAGCCAAGAAACGGGGAACCATGCTACCGACAGGGTAATGGCCAACACGTTTGCAGAGGTGGCGGAGAACAGACAGGAAATGCCCCATGCTGATATGCATGACAATGTTGCCGACGCGCATGCAGATACTGCCGACAAGTTATCAAGGCCTGCCGATAGGGTAATGGCCAACACGTCTGCAGAGGTGGTGGATGAGAATATACAGGAAATGCCCCATGCCGACATGCATGGCAATGTTGCCGACGCGCATGGAGATACTGCCGATAAGTTATTGGGGCCTGCCGACAGTGTAATGGCCAACACGTTTGCAGAAGTAGCAGAGGAGAACAGACAGGAAATGTCCCATGCCGAAATGCATGGCAATGTTGCCAACGCGCATGGAGATACTACCGACAAGTTATCGGGGCCTGCCGACAGTGTAATGGCCAACACGTTTGCAGAGGCGGCAGAGGAGAATATACAGGAAATGTCCCATGCCGACATGCATGGAAATGTTGCCGACACGCATCAAGATACTGCCGACATGTCATCGGTGCCTGCCGATGTGGTAATGGCCAACACGTTTGCAGCGGTGGACGAGAGAAAGGAGACGGCAGAGAATGCCGACAAAGATGAAAGGGAAGCCGATGATGGGGTCGAGACGTAGTACTCCGCTGCCGACAATGTTGCCGACATACATGGCCATGCTGCCGACATGATGACAAAGCTTGCCGACAAGCTAGTTGCTGCAGATGATTGCGCGGGTCTGATAGACATGTCAAAATTGGTGGAGCTTGTATCAGAAGTATGTAAGGACCTCGATCTAGATGAGGAGGAGTTCATGGCGGAGGATGTCGATGATGATGTCTTGCGTGCAGTAGATGCCTATGCGGACACGGGCAGCGATGGTGAGGCTGTGGATGCAGATGTTGACATCAGCTTCCTGAGCGAAGAAGAGACAGGTATTCGTCGCCCATGCATTCTTTTTTGCTTTGCTATCTCAATGGACTCATGTGGAGCCACGTGTTTCAAATAAGGGAGAAGCTCCTCCAGTAACCAAGAAGCTGCCCGTTAAGAGGAAGCTCTTCATCCCCGAAGCAAGACCTTATGCTCGGGAACAACCGCCACCCAAGAAGATGAAGCCATCTCGTGTGAGAGCGAAGTCGAAGAAATACCAAGAGCCGCCAATGTTGGCAATAATGTCCGGTAGATACATCGTAGCAAGGGAATATGAATGGGCAGTGGTGAAGCCTTTCCACGATTGGTATGAGAGAGGCCTGACACTAAAACCGTAAGTTCTCCGTGAGTAAACTTTCGATTAAATACTTGTTATTTTATATGCATCTAGCCTGACACAAGTCATCTGTTCTCCAGCCCTCCTAGGATATCGTTGCCGGTGGAATGCAAGGGACAATGTGATGCCCCTTGGTTCAGGGGGCTGTGGACAGCGAGGGGATGGCTCGATAATGATGTGAGTGGCCTTAAATTTAAGAATCCCATCCCAGTCAATTAAGTTACAGTTTCTTTCCAATTTTATTATCTTATTCCAAGCTAATATTCTTTGCAGCAATGTGACGTCATGATGAATTTGTTGATTATGTACTCAAGCGAATTTCCCGACTAATTTAAGAAAGATTGGGCTCTTATTGAGTCACTTGGCTAGGTAAATACACACTGTCTGTATCTATGTATTTATTAGATAGCTTCCAATTACTTATTCAACATCGAACATTATTCAATGCAACAAACATTGGTGCTAGAGAACATGGATGAGGTTCGTGATCGTATTATCCCTTATGTCGACGAAAATTATCCTCAGCAGGGCGGGAAGCCATGGTGGGCAGTTGATTAGGTTTATGGCATCGGTCATGTCTCCGATGACCATTGGGTCCTGTACATGTTGCACTTTGCAAGTGAGTCAATCGTTGTTTTCGATCCGATCTCAAAACGTTGCAAAGACTGGTCTGACATCAAGGCCACCTTTCAGCATATGCAGCGGAATGTGCCATTACTTTGTCAATACGGCGATGTGTACAGGAACAGGCCCCTTGATGGTCCTCCAAGAGAAGTGTGGAAGCTGATGCGGTTTGAACACCCTCTGCAGCAAATAGGGAACTCGGACTGCGGTGTGTTCTACTTGAAGATATTGGAGTGCATGATGACGGGTCAGATGTTCGAAGATATTGTACCAGAGAAGGGGCCGTTATACAGAAAGGCATTTTGCGCCGAACTCTTCGCTCGTAGCCGTCATATTTAAAAATTTATCAGATTTCTCTGTATGTATTTATGTAGCTGTTGGTCCATCCAAATAGATAAGTGTAGTTGGGTTTCAAATATCTAGGGGGTTAAGTATTTATATGGTTAAGTATTTTATGGGCGCATATGTCAATATTAGAAATGCCGACATATTAGGAGTTGGAAACTATGACTATTCACCCTAGGGTATTTTTGTATATGTTTTGATTAGGGGGATGACCAGGTGCCGACACCGGATATGTGGTATTTTGCCCTAAACTGAAAGATTAAGTAGTGGTGTATTTGAATTTGCAGTTCACACATAATTGAAAAGTAGGCATTCACACGGCATAACTAAATACAACACTAACGACGACATAATTAGGGATTACACTAGGCAACGACACCATAATCCAAATTCTAGAGAGACAAGAGAAAGGAGAAAACATTCAAACTGCAGTTAATTTCATCGCTTCAATCAGTGTCGCTCTCGCTTGACTGAAACGGGTAGTAGTCATCGTCCATCACGATAAAAGACTCGCCGGTCTCAAACAAGTTCATCAGGGAGCGGTAGTGCGGCTCGCCGTTGCTTCGATAGACCATCATCAACGGATTCAGCTGCGAGATAAATAAAAGATTTGTTTGTGCAGTAAAACTAATCTAACTTTCCAACTGTGTCGGCAGAATGTGTAATAATAAGTAGGATACCTCTTCAAAATATGTCCATGTCTCATCCGGGGCATAGAACTTATTGCTCCTGTGATTCCATTTGAACATGGCCGGTGTGTAGTCCCACAACAGCTTCAAAGTCTCATAGCGTGTCGCTAGCATGTCAACATGAGCTTGGTACCAGTCGACACTGTAGTCCTTCGAGAATTCCTCGTTGATCTTTGCTCAAACGTTGGAAATGGCCGTACTGTTGTCCTCATACCCAACAGTCCACACTCCATCTTTCTGCTAGAGTAGCTCATTCACGACACGGGATTCAAGCATCTCCATCCAATGGTCGTCATAGAAAAATGCTTCTTGAGGTGGCGCCATTTTGGGTAGGATCGTCGTAGGGGTTATGCGTTTGTAGAGAGCGAATATGAGAAGGGAAGGGAGTTTGTGGGTGCATTTGAGAATGGTGTTTTAGCTTTAATAGGGAACCTACCGACATAAGATCTAGTATATGGACAAAAAAACTGTACAAATAGAATATATTCTCTGCATTCCAAATTTAGCTTTGGAAATAGGTGTGCATGCATCTTTGCCGACAAGGTTGGGAGTCTAGTCTAGTCAACGTCTTCCACATCAAAGCACGAAGCCCGAAATTCACACATAATTGTGTAATATTACAACCAAATTTAAAGTAAATAGATCCAAGATCACAGAAATAGATGTTTTAATGCAACTCAACAGTCAAATAAGTCTTAGACACATTGACAGTCGCCTAATATACATCGATATTCGTTAGAGGACACATGTTTTACTCGTCGTCGTCTGAGTCGATTGGTGGCGGGCCGACGTCATCCTTGTGCTCGTCGTTATCTATAATATCTGGGTGACCCTCAACATCGAACATCACCTTGAAAAAATTCCAGCAACTCTCTCCCTCATTCATATATACAAGTGCGTTCGGGCGCATCTGTATATAGGATGATAAGTTCAGATAATCCAACATTTGACCTTGTCTATATAAGAGAAACAGTTGACTAAATTAATACCTCGGCAATCCGCTGCCACTCGGCCATGTCGAGATCTAGCCACTTACTCATGGGGTTCATCCGAATTGGCCCTGCAAATTTTAGTAACCAACCAAATAGTTCGTACCTATCCCTCCAATGCTCAAGCCGTGTCTGAAGTTGCCCTATTGTTATTTCACGCTCACATTGTTGGCGTATCTCTCGCTGTAGATACACGAGGTAAGTCTGGTGAGTCGTGGTGTCTGCCGGGATCCAGAAGCCTTTGTATGCAAAGAAATATAGCTCGCCCATGCAGAACGACTCCATGGTTCTGCTCCATGGCTCATTGTTGTAAAATACATCATCTTGTGCAAGCGGCACGGGTAAAGCCATTTGTAGTTCTTTAGGTCTCCTCAGTTGGTGTGATATTTTGGTAATTCAGGGCTTCAATGGCGAATGAATTTATAGAAAAACGCAGATAGTGACTAACACATACTCATGCTAAGGTAACAATACAAACGATTAAGACAAACAAATAACACAACAAAAATAACAAATGCCGATAATGGAAGATCACATGCATGATAAAGTCATCAAAGTAACACGTGATAGTGGTACAGTCCAAAATGCGTAGATAATAGATCTTCATACATAAAATTAAAGAAAATCAAAAGAGCACACGAGCGCTAGAGTTTTCTTATATGTCGGTGCCTCGTCGACAGTGTTGTCGGCATCCACATCGGCAATGCATAGATTATAGATCTTCATACATAAAATTAAAGAAAAGCAAAGGAGCACACAAGCGCCATAGTTTTCTTATATGTCGGCAGCCTCGTCGACAGCATCTTCGGCATCCACATCGGCAATGCTATCCAGAGAAAACGCACCATCTTCCATATCGTCTGCATCAATTTCGTCGACACCTGGGGCAGCTGCGGACAAAGCGGGGCTTGATCCACTCAAAGGATCATCCACCTCAAACAACTCCTTCAAGATTGCCCAGAACTCCTCCCCTTCGTTCTTGTACACCAATGCCGCGGGGCGTACCTTATAAAATAACAACTTTATAGTTCATGTAATATAATCTCGATGTGTGTACATGCAAGGTGAATATACCTGCTTCACCCTTCTCCACATGCTATCGGGCAAGTCGACAAAGTTGGTGACTTCGTCGTAGCAGCGAGGATGTCCAAAGTCCAGCAGCCATGAAAACATCTCATATTTCTCGGCCCACTGAGCCATCTTAAGCTCGAATTTTTCATTGGAAAGTGCAATCTCCAATTGTTGTTTGACAAGTCTGTGGAAGACGTGAATGACACGAAGATTAGCCGCATCCTCCCCCGGGATCCAATTTCCATTCAAATACTGATGCTCCAGCTCGAGCAGGGTAACCTGCTCGGCATACCTGGTCCATGGATCTACAAAAAAAACATCATCTTGTGATATCACTCTTGGTGCCATTTGCAGCCATAGATATCTGAGATGAGAATTAGGGTTACGAGGATTATGACCATAAATAGAAGGTGCATTTAAACTATTAATAACTGATGCATGGGGTAACGTGCATGTACAACAGTTGAGTTTCTTAAACTGTAGCACATGCCACATTTGTGAAATGTCTAAATCAGAATCCAATCCGGGTGAGAAATGGAGCATCGGCAGCCAGGTCACTTGGTCAAATGCTACATGTATCGGCAGGACCTGATTTGCCAGATAAAGATAATGCAGAATCACGTGAAAGTACCCTTACCTCCACGATGCATGAGCTGGAGGGCACTGCCGATATGGAATTGCTCAATCTTAGCGGAGCCTACACCCACCAAGATCTGCTGGGCCCCACCCTAGCTTCGCTTGTCGACTGTCCAGTTAGTGACTTGAGCAAGGAAAAATTCAAAAACTTCTCATCATCCACGTAAATAAAAGAGACACGGAATATAATATGAACAGCGTTGGTGTGATTTATAGCTGATCACGTACTTGAAATAGTGACGACACATCTAGCGGCTCGTCGAGATTAACATCATGAGAGTACTGAGTCAAACTTGCATCTTCGTCCTGAATTTTCAGGGTACGGGAGTGCAGTTAAATTATTAATCTAAATTCGGAACCAGATACGGAGTAAGTGTGAAGAAAACATACTTCAAATGACGTAGTAGGGACGTAATCATGTGACGGTAGCCGCCTTGAAATGGAGTTAGTCTCGTCCCCCTCGTTAGATCGCTCGGTATTTGTATCGTTCTGAACAGAAGGCTCGACATTTGCACAAGCGACAACGACAGTTATAATTATCGAATGACATTCTTGGCATGAAAGTAACCACAATCGGACAATATTCTGGTACCCGGCCACTTTGGAACAGAGGGTGGGGGATTGGGATTCGGTTTTCTTCACTTTCAGTGCGAAGTAATTGGTGTCTTGCCCCGATGTTTGGCTAAGGAAGGATCCCGAATATTGGCCCGATCAGCTCTCGCACCCACAGGTCCCGGGCTTTTTACCTTTTATGTGGTATACCCTTGTTAACCATCGCATGCATATCACCCTTCAATGCACGTATTCGATCTAAACATGTCTTCCTGCCTTGTTGGTGGTTTTTCACATCATGCGCTACCTCAAGAGTGATCCTCATCACATAGTTCACAAAGGCCATTTCATCAACGGCCTCGTTACCATCCGTAATGAAATAGTCTCTGATTTCGTTTAAGTGTCGCTGCCTCGCAGATTTGCACCATCGACTCATGATGTAGCATGTCGGCAGCCTAGTCACATCAAAGTGAAAATAAATTCTAAGTATGTGCCGACATAGAACTCCTTCAGTCTCATACATATGGCAGCTGCAGAGTTCCCGTTTTGATTCACTATTGTATTGGACAACTCGAATCCTCAACATGAGGGGTTGAGAGGTGACCTTA
The DNA here is from genome assembly GCA_026008535.1 of Perilla frutescens. Classification (NCBI taxonomy): domain Eukaryota; kingdom Viridiplantae; phylum Streptophyta; class Magnoliopsida; order Lamiales; family Lamiaceae; genus Perilla; species Perilla frutescens. Next base: position 40,720,223 of record BRKX01000010.1, on the reverse strand, counting down.
AACTGCATATCGACATTGCCGACATCTTTGGATGGTTTTTCGATTATTACCACGCTAACGGCAAGGGCAAATTGCGACTCGAATGCCTTATACACGTTCCTTGTGTAGACTTGTGCTGCTTGAGCCAGCAATAGGCTGTTGTTCACGAACTGCCCCGGTATACCGAAGTTGAGGGCATCGTCGGCAGTCTCCTTTGTACGCCAATCATGCAGGACCTGCTCGTACTTATCGACAAATTTGGTCAAAGTGGAACTTGACGAGCACAGATCCTTCAATACCTTATTCGTAACCTCACTACGCGAGGTCGCAAGAAGACCTGCGCTGAAGGAGGTATTCGTGAACACCGACGCCCACCTCTTCTTCAACCTGTACATATTGGAGAACCAACTATGATCATCGAGGGCATAGTTAGTGATCATGGAACCCCAACACTCCACGAACTCATCCTCCGTCTCCACCCCACGCATGCAGTGATACCACTGCCGCTTGAATTGACTGTTGCCGTTTAATTTTCCAAAATGAGACGGGGCATTTCGGCTGATATGCCACTGACAAAGCCGATGACTCGCTGATTTGAAAGTGGCATCAATCCCATTCATTAGCGCTTGACTTTGATCAGAGAAGATCACTTGTGGCTCCTTTCCATGCATGGACTCTAAAAACGTGGCAAACAGCCATTCAAAAAAAGCCGTCGTCTCGTTCAACAAGAAGCCCAAACCTAGCATCACATTTCTCCTATGATGGTTGATGCCGACAAATGGTGCACATACCAGGCCATACCGATTTGTCTTGTACGTGGTGTCAACCGATAACACGTCTCCAAAGCACTCATAATCAATAAGAGCCCGAGAGTCTCGAAAAAAAAAGTTCATCAACCAACCCTCATCATCTAGCTGCACATTCCAATAAAAGAAAGACTCAATGTTCGATTTCTTGGCAAATAAATTCACCAGAGCATTAGCGATGACATTTCCCACTCTTGTTGACTGCCTAACCCGATTCAAGTGATTATATGCATCCCTCTTTATGAAACCGATATTTTGCGGCCCTCCGGCTTCATTTTCCATAACCCGACATGCCCGACTAACTCTGATACCCGCAGATTTAAGCGCTTCAATGAGTGACTATTTTGCATGGCTCAATTGCCGAGCGAAACGTATCAGATAGGCTTGATGCGTGCCGAGCATTTCGTGATTATGCTCCTTCACAAATTTATGAATGGTCCATTGCAAATTCTTCTCCCTCTCAATCCGTAATTTGGCTTTACAGTTGCTCCTAGTTATCTGTTTCCTATATGATGCTACTCTCCCTTTCGATCGTTTATCATCAGGCCGACCTTCACACGAGCATTCAAATTCTTTCCATCGAAGCTCATTCGTCCTAGAGAAATAGTATTGGTCACCCTTCCTCACACTAAACCCTCGGCACCTACCGTACTCACAATATAATAAATATGCTTGCTCTAAATTATCCACAACATTCCCAATTTCTAAACGATTCTCTAATTCTATTAACATTGTAGAAAGCAAACATCCTGCTTCTGCATCACTACCAGCACCTTCTCCATCTTTTCTGTCATGAGTGCTACCCTCAGAAGATGCCTCATTCTGGATCGAAACATTCAAGTCAATATTCATCTTCGCTAAAAATCTATAGACAATAATTGTAATCAGCAAAGATAATCAAGTCATGCTATAATTTTACCTTGTTAGTGACAATTGCAAAAAGTTTAGAGTTCCACACCAACATATTCATTGATAACTAAAATAATGAATTCAACTATGGCCATCAAACCCACGCAAATTACCAGTCAATATAAACACTTCCTCAACTAGGGTGTCGCAAAATAGAATGATATTTTTTTTTTAAAATCCTGAAATTCTAACCGTCTAACTAGCCAACAAGCTTCATATCAAAACAGGGGGAGCCGTCGAAATCCATAATGAATTCACAAAATCAATCACCCTAAATCAATACCACAATGTGGGTGCCCATACACTACAACCGACACGTTGAAATATTGACAGTTAAAACCCGTAAGAAAAACCCTTCAATTGAAAGCATAAATAGAACCCTAACAATGAATCAATAAAAAAACCCTATCATAAGAGAACCCAAAAAACCGAAACTTTGCATACCTCAAGGCAACCCAATTCTCAGAATAGCTCCGACGAGGCAAGATGAATGCAAAATCGGCGACCCCCGCACAAGATGCTGTAAAATTGATTTTCAGAATTGGGGAAAATGGCGCACTGGAGAAGAGAATATAATTAAAATATTAACCAAATTCAAAATTTCTGCCAATTTTCATAAATCCGCCAATATTCAGGAACACTGTTCACTCATCGGAATCCGTAAATAGCCAAACTTAGCGTCGGGATTTCTTTAAAAAATTCTGAAACCTTGTCCATGAGTATGAAAATTAAATCCACTGCGTATCCGTACCGGCGCCGACGTTCAAAGTTCGTCGAAAAACCTTCAGGTGTCGACATCAATCCTGTTGTCAACACTGCCGATACGAGCGCGGGTCCCACAGGTTACTGTTCACAGCAGAAGTGTCCTAATAGCTAAGTCACCTCTTTTCCTAAGAAATACGGTAATATACGCATAAAAAATTTAGCCTACCATTATCGGCACAAATTTGAGGGAAGGATTGACCATCCATGTAAGCAATGAAAATTAAAAATAAATAAATTATGGGAGGTGGAACACGACCGGTCGATCAAGAGAGACCATTCCATTCTCTTTCGTCTTTGTATTTTTTTAATGTATTATTAAAAAAATGCATTTTATCTAAATTTTATTGGATATGTAAATTTTATTTGGACATTTATTTCCATTCTTAGATATGTAAATTTTATTTGGATAAATAGATATAATGCATATTTTTTTTAATAATACATTAAAAAAATTAAAAAATTACTAAAATTCTATAAATATAGATCAATTTTGCTATATTTTCAAATATGTTATGGCCCAATTTCACTTTTAATAGAAAAAGGCATAGAAAAGGCATGTTATCCATGCTTTTCATTAATAAAATATTTTAGTTTCGAATTATAAAATTGACATTTTATACATAAAAATAAAGTCAAAATAAATTAAATCTTTAATCATACTGAAGACTCTTGATATGCTGTGACATCACATACATTCAATGATAAAACATATAGAGAGGATAATAGGGACAAATTCAATGTAAAACTCCACCTTGATCTTGACTTGGATATAAATCAATTAAGTCAAATCTTGCGCGCTTTGACTATAAATTATTTATCGTAAATATTAACATATACAAAAAATAATGCGATATAAATTAATTAAGTCTTGCGCGCTTTACCTATAAGTTATTATCATAAATTAATACATATACAAAAAATAATGTTCGAGACTAATCATAAAATCCTAACCCTTTATTAATGTGAGAATGCATGATTTTAGACAAGAGAAACATGGTCAAAATTTAATAATAAACCTGCTAACGTGAATTTAAATATGCATGCATGTGCATAACATTTATGTAGAGAGAGAATGACAACAAATCTCGGCCCACCAATCTAATTAAACCTAAAGCCCATTTCTTTTAACTACCAAAAGCCCATCTGCAAAAACAAATGATTAGGAAAATAATTAAATAAGAACAACAACAAACATCTCATTTCTCTCTCTAAAGTTCACGTAACCTAGCAAACCAACAACTCTTCTTCTCTTCCTTTTATCTATTCACGGCAACAGTAGTTTCACAGTTCACCATTATTTCCCCTTCCCCTATACTATTCATCCCTCGAAACAACGAGGTCATCACTACCACGCCACCTTGCCGTCTACCCTTTCGACTTCGAAGTCTACCTGCCGGAATGGTAACGTGGAGCTTTGCCACTGCAGATCTCAGATGCGACAACATCGCCGCCGCAGCTGACCAGGAACCATCGCTGCGGGTGCGCCCCTCCAATCACCATCTGCCGAACCTGCTGCTACTAGACCCGCCGTGCACCTGCGAGGTTCACGTCATCGCTTTGCCACTACAACCACCACTTTCTATCCCTCTCCCCATGACTATGAAATGCAAATGCATGAGAAAATAAAATAAAACATGAAGAACTTCACATACCTCGCAGTCGTTCTCAACTAAAGCCTCTACTCTCTCTACGTTTCTCTCTCTCTCTCTCTCTCTCTCTCTCTCTCTCTCCTTCTTCTTTTTTTTTTTCGGCGTGGGTAACAATTGAATAGGGTTTTCTACTTATACTAGAAGACTAGGGTTAAAATTTTGAATAGAATAGGAGATCACATGGTTATCCTCATCTACAACAACAAAGGATAAACTTTGAAAAAGGTTTGCTACTCAATCCCTTTTTTATTCTAGAATCGATAGAGTACAAAAGAAGAAAGAATGAGATATTAAGAACCCGACCTCAACATTGGGCTTGAAAGACTTAGGTTCCAATTAACTAAAATGGGCTAGAAATAAACTTTGCACAAAATAAATATGATTACTATTATCAGCAACCGGGCAACCACCCTGAAAAAACCGAAGTCTCGGTTCTGAAAGAGTTGTGTACAAAGTTGACTCCAAAGTTGAGACAACTTGCATACGCAGCGGAAAAATAAATATAGAACAACGGATTGAAATTTTCACGAGATTATATTTCTATAACCTCGCGAAATGCCTCAGGGCGAAATCTTCACTATATAAAATATGTGAATTACAAAAACACTACTAGAAAACACTAACTAAAATATTAAGACACTTTATCTCTTCCTTCACAGAAAGTTGAGACTAAAGTTGTCTTAACCAAATCTAGTAGAAAATCTGCAGAATACAAAACTCGATCTATAATCTCAATATATCTCTTCCAAGAATCCGTAACATACTATACATCTGGATCCTATATTTATACAAAACAATATACTTGTCCTCTACTCATATGACTTGCACAAACCACACTCCTAACAACTTTCCTTGACTTTAGCCACAAGCAAACAACCTTCCCATAGATATAGGAACAAACATATCTCCAGCCTTTATCTCCAAGACTCGGTCATGCTTCAATATTTCCTTAATCATCATAATGACCTACACACAATTAAATCAAAGAAAGACAAAATAATAACATAAATATAATATCGAACCTATCGGTTCCAACAATCTCCCCCTTTTTGTCTTTCTTACCAAAACCAACCTATCTTAAGTAAAACACAGTTCTCCTCCTGAAATAAATAAACACATATCATAATGCTCCTCCTATCACCAGAATGCAAAACAAAGTTGCTCCCCCTATCAAAACAACTTCAACATAAACTGAACATCAAAAGAACATAATCAAATCTGACAGAGCATTCATATCAGAATAGTAGCAAAAATAAGTTAAGTTTGTTCAGGATCGAAGCTAAAACAAGTAAAAAGTTAGTTTGTTTAGTTTGTTTTAGAAAATCCTTCCAGCCACACAAAATTTTTTTCAACTGCAACAGACTGCAGCCTTCAGCCTTCAAGTTCTTCATTCCTCGTCCTCAGCTTGGCCTGCTCCCCCTTGTCCACTTGGTCCTCCTTCATCTCCCCCTTTTTAGGAAGAAAGAAACCGTTGCAGCATCTGGCGTTGTCTCCCGAAGATGGTGATTATCTCGGACAGAAAATGTATTTGTTCCTGTAAAAGAAACACAGGAACAGAACAAAACATTTCTTCGGTTGGAGTATCTCTGGCAGAAACTTCATACCAAGGCAGATCCCTTGTACGGGTGTCAGCAAGAAACGCCTGCTGGACAATCTGGAGAGGCAGCCGATCAGTGAGGGCATCTCTCTTGTTAAGCTTGAGGCATTGATCAAGTAGCATGTTGAAAATGAGGGAAGGCATGATAAGCTTCTTGTTTGACTTTGTCAAGGCAACCTCAGATATAGCATTGAAAATCCTTTGCCCAAGATTAACCTTCTCCCCTTTGAATATTTTATACAGCAAACATACATGATCAAATGGCACAGTTGTTGTATTGGAGGTGGGCAGCCAATTTGAAGCACAAATCTTGTGAAGGACCGAGAACATCGAGGTGAGAACAGAAGCAAGTCTATTTGGCTTCTTATTTGCAACCCACTGTTCTGCCCTTCCACCAGTCAAAACCTCAGCCATTTTGCCTTCAAGCTCATCATCACTTTCAGTTACATTTGGCACACCCAAAAATTTATTTATGCGAGAAGGAGATATAGTGAAAATCTTTCCACGCACATATACCTTCCCATACAACTTAGAAGAGTGATTACCAAATTCATGAGTTAAATTTGCATAGAACTGACGAACTATCTCAGCCACGAATAGTTTCACATATGTCACAGAACCAAGAACCTTCCTTTTCTCCAAAAACACAACCAAATTATAAGATGCAAAGTCTTTCAAATCAACAGACCGATCATTCAAGATTTCCCAATTTTTAAAATTATCCCAATTCCTCTTACCAATATCAGAATAAAAAAGTGGGGATAAAGCCTTCGATACCTCAATATCTGACTCAGAGTCATCTGCTGGCTCAGAACAGGCAGCACTTCGCTTGACCTTCTTGGTAGTTTTGCTCCGAGACTTAGATGGTGGTGAGGGAGCAAGCTTTCGTTTCCCTTTTCTGGAGACTACTACTTCGTCCTCCTCAACCTCCTCCGCGGAATCGATCTCTTGAGTAGAAGGAGTGTGCTCATCGGATTCGTCTTGTGGCTCCGATTCACTCTCCTCGGCTTCGGGTTCACTGTCGAGATGGATAGGCTCCGATTGGGGCTTCGAAGAGCTACCGGAAGTGAAGAGTCGTTTAGAGCGTCTCTTCGGTGGAGCTCTCTTGGATTCTACGGAACCCGAGACTTTCTTCTTCTGACGAGACACGACCGGCAATTTGGGAGGCATACCGGTAGGAATTTCTTCTCCAACCTCAGAGAACGGAACCTCGATTGGACCGCCATTGTGAGTCTCTGGTTGGATATATTGAAAGAGAGGCTCGAGGGGGTCTTCTTCCGCAGGGACAAGAACCGGCGTGTCAAGTGGTGGCATGATTACTCCATCTGGGGCAAGGATAATGGCCTGAGAATTCTCTGACTGGGAGAAGGAGATCTCCGTCGAGGTCGGTGCTGGAGCAGGAAGCTGAAGGGGGGTCGATTGGACCTCTGCGTAGCTTCCCATCTCAGGAGATATTTCCATCGGAGCGTTTCCTCTCGACGACGATAGGAGTACAGACGGCCGGAGTAGGGGAGTGGTTTCTGGAGACAGTAACCGAAAAAGATTCGGTAAAAGAGAGTGAGGCGGTGGAGTGAGGGTTGGTTGAGGAGAAAAAGATGAGAGACGACGAATGTAAGCGGAGGCTTCTAGGTCGCTCAAGAACTCTTGGAGCTGCTTAATTTTCTCAGGAGTCATGGTAGACGGCGATGGTGATGGTTTGGAGACGATGAGAGAAGTAGATGAAGGGTTTTGATTGAAATGCTTCAGTGCAAATTTGATTTGATAAAATATGTAGCAGAATAGAGATAGGAGAGATACATGGTGGAGACGGGAATTTTAAACACAAAGTGTAACAAACAGATTCGTCCCGCCACAAAAATAGGAGTCAAAATCATTAAAGATATAGTCAAAATGAGATATTAAAGGAGGGGTAAGATACACATCCAGGTGCATTCAACTGACTTTCAATTTTATTTTTTATTTTTATTTTTTTTTAAATTATCGACTATTGTCGCCAAAAATTTTATTTATCAGAAATCTTTTGATATATCATAGAAAACTTATTAAGAAGTGAAGCAGATGATGAATAGATGAATAACCAAAAGAATCTCATAAAAATCATTTATCTAAGATCTTTGATCTAGTTATATGATTTTATAAGAACAATCATGGTTTCACCTTAAAATAGGCTTTTTCATCCTCGAATCTGTTCAGCTTCACAGTTAACGATGAAATACCAAAAGTTGTAACAACAGTTGGGTCAACTGTATTTTTCATATTGAACACAAGCCAAGAGATTTTCTCAAAATCGAGAATCTCTCGTAGCTTAATGCTTTGGTAAACATATCAGCCAGTTGACCATCTGTACTAATATACTCCAACTTTAAAAGCTTCTTTTCAACTAAATCCCTAATAAAATGATACCTTAAATGGATGTGTTTGGACTTTGAATGATGGACAGGGTTCTTTGCAAGGTTAATTGCACTTGTATTGTCACACAACATCACCAGAGGGTTGCTCTCTAATCCATAGTCATCCAACATTGATTTCAGCCAAATTAATTGTGTTGCACAACTTCTAGCAGCCACGTACTCCGACTCGGCAGTTGACAATGAAATGCAGTTTTGCTTTTTGCTGTGCCAAGATATGAGATTGTTAACCAGATAACAGCATCCACCACTTGTACTCCTCCGATCATCAGTTTCACTAGCCCAGTCAGCATCACTGTATCCAACAAGATCTGTGGTTGTGTCTTTTGTGAACCAAAGGCCTAGTTCACAAGTGCCGGCAACGTATCGAATGATTCTTTTTACCGCCTTGAGATGCTCCTCTTTAGGACATGACTGAAAATGAGCACATGTACATACACTATACATAATGTCTGGTCGGCTTGCGGTCAGGTACAGGAGACTCCCGATCATTGATCTGTACAAAGTTGGATCAACTTCAGGCCCAACTGCATCTTTCGAAAGTTTCTCAGTTGTGCTCATGGGGGTTCTCATGTGCTTTGCAGTCTCTAATTCAAACTTTTTCACAAAATTTTTTGCATATTTCGTCTGAGAGACAAACACTCCACTTTCTTTTTGCTTAACTTGAAGTCCGAGAAAGTTGCTCAGTTCTCCAACCATGCTCATCTCGAAAGAGGTAGACATGGCTTCCACAAACTCTTTCAAGGCTTTTTCACTTGTTGACCCAAATACTATGTCATCGACATATATTTGGGCTATAGTTAGGAAGTTTTTCTCCTTTTTGAGAAAAAGTGTCCTATCTGCATGTCCCCTGAAAAAACCAAAGTCAAGTAAAAACTCGGTTAGTCGACTGTACCAAGCTCTAGGAGCTTGTTTTAGTCCATACAGGGCCTTGTGGAGTTTGTAGACATGGTCAGGTTTAGATGGGTCTTCGAACCCTTTAGGTTGTTCCACATAGGCTTCTTCTTCGAGAATTCCATTCAATAAAGCTGCTTTGACATCCATCTGGTGAAGAGTAATGTTAAGATAACATGTAATAGCAAAAAGTAACCTAATGGACTCTATTCGTGCAACGGGTGCAAAGGTCTCATCATAGTCGATGCCTTCTACTTGAGTGTATCCCTGAGCAACTAAGCGAGCCTTGTTTCTAATGATATTCTCAAATTCATCAGTTTTATTCTTGAATATCCACTTAGTTCCAATAACATTAACATCAGAAGGTCTGGGCACAAGTATCCAGACTTTGTTCCTCACAAACTCAAGTAGCTCAGATTGCATGGCACTTATCCAAAATTCATCTTTTAGGGCTTCAGCAGCATTTTTAGGTTCAATCATGGACAGAAACACAATCGTGCCAACTTCATGTATAACACATGATAAACATACCATCCTTACCATTTCTCTGTAGTTGGCAATAGCTTTACCTCTTGTTCGGACTCCTTCATGAACATCTCCAATGACTTGATCAATTGGATGATCTTTGCGAATCTTCTTTGGAGGGTCTCTTCGAGCACTGCTTTGAACATCTGCTGGGGTTTCTGAATCATCAGACCTGGATTCAGATTCATCTTGAGATGTATCCTTGTCTGAAGTGAGCTCAACTTCAGGGTTAACTTGTTCGGCTTCAGTGGTACCTGTACTTCCCTGTATCTCAATTATACCGTCAGTATCATCAGTAGGAGTATAAAGACTGGCTAAATCATCAAACCTCACATTAACACTCTCCATTACAGTTTTGGTCCTGAGGTTATACACACGGTAAGCATGACTGTTGAGAGAGTATCCAATGAACACACCTTTATCACTTTTAGGGTCAAACTTGTAAAGATAGTCCCTATCATTCAAAATATAGCAAACACAACCAAATACATGTAAATATTTAAGGTTGGGTTTTTTACTATTCAGAATCTCGTATGATGTCATGGTGGTTCCGGTTCTCAGGTTAACTCGGTTACTTACGTGGCATGCAGTGTTTAAAGCTTCAGCCCAGAACCGTTTGGCCAACTTCTTTGAGTGCAGCATCACAGTTGCCATCTCTTGTAAGGTTCGATTCTTTCGTTCGGCCACACCATTTTGCTGAGGTGTCTTTGGGGATGAGTACTCATGATGGATACCTTCTTTGGTGCAAAAGTTGAGGAGTTGAATATTCTCAAACTCCCTCCCATGATCTGATCTCACTCTTTTGACACAAGCGTGGTAAAAGTTCTTAATTGTAGTGTATAATTCCAAAAGGGAATCATACGTTTCACCTTTATTTCTCAAAAATTTTACCCATGTGTACCTAGATAGATCATCTACAATCACAAAGGAGTACCATTTACCTCCAAGGCTTTCAACCTCAGCTGGTCCCATAAGATCCATATGAAGCAGTTCGAAGCAGCGTTGCGTTGAGAAAGGTCTCTCAGAAGTCGTCACAACAGGGTGAGACACTTTGACTTGTTTTCCTTTTTGACAGTCTCCACAAAGGCTAGGGCTTCCAATATTCAGCTTAGGAACACCTAGGACGGCATTTAATCTCTGGAGATTCTTCATATTTCGAAAGTTGGTGTGTCCCAACTTTTGGTGCCAAAGCTGTACTTTATTTACCTGTGCACTAAGACAACTGTTTCTGTTAGTTTCATAGATGTTATTTGAAGATCTTACCCCTGAGATTACATGGTTTCCATTGTTGTCCATCACAGTGCACCTCTCTTTATCAAAGATGACACTGAAGTTGTCATCATAGAGTTGGCTGATGCTTATAAGGTTTGCTGTAAGTCCTTCAACATGTGAAACATTGGCCAGTTTTGGAAGACCAGGACTGTCCAGGGTTCCACGTCCAACTATCTTGCCATTAGATCCTCCTCCAAAAGTTACTTCACTACCATTGATTCTTTGATAGTTTGATAGGTAGCATTTAGAACCTGTCATGTGACGTGAGCATCCACTATCAAAGTACCAGGTAGTTGAGTTATTGTCTATGGATGCGGTGAAGACCACTTGGCAAGAAACAGTGGTGGTAATTTTGGGTCTCTACACCAGTTTCTTGGACTTGTCACCCTTGCTTGTAAGAATGGGTTTTGATGCTCGCTTCCACAGATGTGACTCCTTTTGTTGTTCCTGAATGAACCTATGACAGAAGGGTTTAATATGTCCAGGAAGAAAACAATAATGACAGATGTACCTTCTTCGTTTCCTTTTTACTGATGAAGTGGAAGGAACTTCCTTAGCTTTCACAAATGGTTTTCCATGGGTGGATAGAATCCGGGTGAAGCCTGAACTTGCACTTGGATCATATCCAAGACCATGTGTAGTTGCCTGAGTTTGTAGAACTTCATTCAGTTTTGAAGATCCGGTGTTTAATCTTTTGAAGGTCTCATCTGCATGATTGAGTTTAATCCTCATGTTGTCTAACTCAGCATCCTTCTTTGTCAGCATGACTTCTAGTTTTTGCAGTGAGGATTTTTGTACAGAAACTTCCTCATTCAGTGACTCTACCACCTTACACTGTTTATACCACTTGACGTACAGTGTCTTGTACTTTTCTTGCATCTTTATCAGTAGCTCTAGAGTATCCTCATCCGAAGCTTCTTCCTCTTCCTCTGCAGTGGTCACAACAGTGTTGAAATAGAAAAGTGTTTTATAATAAGTTTCATCATACCTGTCTGAAGTTATCGCAACTTCAGTGAGATTTGACTCATCCTCTTCAACACATACTGCAGTTAAGGCGGCATGCTCGGTTGGTGGGTCATTAGGAATCTCTTCTACATAAATTCTAGAGGTGTCCAGCTCACTGTCACTAAAGGATAAGAAATTAACATGTTTCCCAAGTTTGCGAAACGTATTGGGACACTCATTTGCAAAGTGCCCAAAACCCTTGCATTCATAACACTGGACTGTAGAGAAATCTGTCACTTTTTTTGGTTTGAAGTGTTCTGATGCGGCACGCCTAATGATTTTTGGTTCCTTTCTGGGTGTAATAAGTCTGTCATAGAGAACCAAGGATCCAGAGGCGTCAGTTCGAGGCTTTCGCTGTTCTCTACCTCCCATTTGTTGTTTCCCTTTGTTGGCTCGAATGAGAGAGTTAACTCTTCGAGTAAGGAGAGCATAATCTGGATCTTTCTCAGTGATTTCTTCAAGATCTTCATCTTCTTCTTCAACATAAGCCGAAGTTGTCTTTGAAGTTGCCCCGACAGTCAGGGCAATTCCCTTTTTCTTCTGTCCACCCTTTTCAATTAATTCCATCTCAAATGTCTTCAGATCATTCATCAGTTTGGTGAAATCCAGGGCTCCAGTAGTTGTAGCAGTATCAATTGCAACCACTTTCATGTCAAAACGAGAAGTTAGAGTCCTCAAAGTTTTTGATACTAACCTCTTATTTGTGATTGGATCACCCAAATCATTGCACTCATTGGCAATCTCCAGTAGTTTGTTGCAATAGTCTCCTACGGACTCATCATCCTCCATCTTCATGTTTTCAAACTTTGTGGTGAGGATCCGATGCCTTGATTCTTTAATTCCAACATCACCTTCGCAATGCTGCTGGAGTATATCCCAAGCTTCCTTAGCCGTCTCACAATTTCTTATAAGTTTGAACATCTGAACGTCCAGGGAGGATTGAATCGCGTTGAGCGCCTTGTCATTAAAGGTGGCTTCTTCATTTTGCTCTCTGGTCCATTCCGACTGTGGTGTGCGGCATGTATCTCCTTCAGCATCTACGGTCTTGGGGTGTGACCATCCTTTTTGAACCGCATTCCACGCTCTTGCATCAATCGACTTGATGCATGATCTCATTCGAACTTTCCAAAAGGAATAGTTCATGCCATCTAGAACTGGAGGTTTGTTGAACAGCGGGTTCGTGCAATCCATTGTGCTTACGAAAACAGGATCACCACTTAGTGTATCAAGTGTCTGCTCTCGATGCCAATTGAAAAAACCGAAGTCTCGGTTCTGAAAGAGTTGTGTACAAAGTTGACTCCAAAGTTGAGACAACTTGCATACGCAGCGGAAAAATAAATATAGAACAACGGATTGAAATTTTCACCAGATTATATTTCTATAACCTCGCGAAATGCCTCAGGGCGAAATCTTCACTATATAGAATATGTGAATTACAAAAACACTACTAGAAAATACTAACTAAAATATTAAGACACTTTATCTCTTCCTTCACAGAAAGTTGAGACTAAAGTTGTCTTAACCAAATCTAGTAGAAAATCTGCAGAATACAAAACTCGATCTATAATCTCAATATATCTCTTCCAAGAATCCGTAACATACTATACATCTGGATCCTATATTTATACAAAACAATATACTTGTCCTCTACTCATATGACTTGCACAAACCACACTCCTAACAACTTTCCTTGACTTTAGCCACAAGCAAACAACCTTCCCATAGATATAGGAACAAACATATCTCCAGCCTTTATCTCCAAGACTCGGTCATGCTTCAATATTTCCTTAATCATCATAATGACCTACACACAATTAAATCAAAGAAAGACAAAATAATAACATAAATATAATATCGAACCTATCGGTTCCAATACACCCATATACAATTTGATAGTTTATCAGCAACCACCTCAAACACCCAACCACAACATTATATATTATTTTTTCTTTTCTTTTATTAATTAATATTTCCTCCGTCCCAATAGCAAGGTTCACTTGCTATTGGGCATGAAGATTAAGGAAAAGTAGATTAGTTGTTAAAGTAGTGGGTAAAGTAGGTGGGGTCCATTTCTTTAAGAAGTATTATAATAAAAAGTAACATAAAGTAAGTGGGGTCCACTTTGATGTTGACATTAATTATTTCCATATTGGGTAATGGACCTTGCTATTGGAACATCCAAATAAGGCAAGATGGACCTTGATATTAGGACGGAGGAAGTATAATATAATTAATAATAATTAAAATAAATAATTATTATTATTAAAAATTGTAATAACATAAAATAACAAACTTTTATAAAATAGACAATATGATAAAATACAAAATAAACAAAACAAGAACATAATAACAATAAAACTGAACATGAATTGAAATAAACAAACGATGATTAAAATAGATGAAAAAAAATATAAATTTAGTGCTGATGGATGAATTTTTGCCATATGTGCTCGATCAAGTCGCCACGAAGAATGGCGTGAGCTTCTCGATCGTGAAGTTGTGACCTAGTTTTCATATAGCTCGACAAGCTTGCGATCCTCTCCGTAGAATAAACGAGATCATTTTCTTCTTCTTGATCTTCACATCGTAAATTATTTTGTCTACCTCGATCTTCTATAAATTCGGTCGGATCATGATAGTTTAGGTAAATGCTCCTTTCATCCTCCACTATCATATTATGCATGATGATGCAAACAATCATTATTTTTCCAATAATGTCATCACGATCCCAAATAAGACATGGACGTTTGATAAAAGCAAAATGAGCTTGTAGAATACCAAATTCTCGCTCAACATCTTTGCGGGCTGCCTCTTGATGTTGAGTAAATAATTGGTGCTTCTGAATTTGTGGAGCAGGAATAGATTTGACAAATGCTGCCTATTGAGGATATATGCCAACAGTCAAATAATATCCCATATTTTTTTCTTTGCCATTTACAACATAATTGACCTTTGGTGTCTGACCTTCCAAAATATCATCAAATAGAGGAGATTGATCAAGTACATTGATATCATTTTTCAAACCTGGAGTTTCGAAAAATGCATGCCAGATCCATAGGTCTTGCGACGCAACTGCTTCCAAAATTATTGTTGGCCTACCGCTTCTTCCTGCATATTACCCTGCCCATGAGGTAGGACAATTTTTTCACTCCTAGTGCATGCAATCAATACTTTTCAACATACCTGGGAAACCATATTATTCTCCGACATGAAGAAGAGACGCGATGCCTTCTTCTTGTTCTGACCAGTTTGAGGGTGCATTTTTAGAGATGTTTTGAGAGGTTTGGTTTTCTAGATTAGGAGAATGTGTAGGATTATGTGAAAACTGAGAGTTCATATTACCGAACTGTAAGAATTCTTCAGAGTTTGAAAGATTTTTGAGGTTGGAAAAATAATATTGGGAGTGATTTTGATACTGAGGATCGTAATAAAAATTATTTCCTCGATCCATTGGGAGATACAGAGAAAAATACTAAACGTTATAGATTGAGATATTGAGAAATTTGTGAGGTGTAGAAATTTAGTAAAAATGGTCTCTATTTATAGAGAATGAAAAATACGAATTTTGATATTATTATTATTTTTTTAAAAAACTTATTAAAAAAAATAATGCATTATATCTAGATATCCAAATAAAATTTGCATATCCAATAAAATAGAGACAAGTGTCCAAATAAAATTTACATATCCAAAAAAATTTAGATATAATGGATATATTTATTTTTTTAATAATACATAAAAAAATACAAAATACAAAAAAAAATAGTGAGAGAGGAGAGAGAGAGACCAGCGTTCTGCTGCCTTCTCTCGGTCGAACACCCCAAACACACCACTTCTTTTTTTTTTATTTTCCAGGTTGACGGTCGAACGTTCGACCTTTTTGCCAACTGATAAACATAGTCTAAAATGCAACATACTACGCACTCTAATTAGAATCTACATGCATGCTTATGATATGAAATAATCATATTCTAAAATAAATTCATGCTTAGAAAAATTATATAAATTACTTAGGTGCGACTTATTAGACTTAAGTAATTAATATCACACATAAATAAATAAAACAAATAAAATATTTTTATGAAAAATGTAGCAATTTAAATATTAGAAAATCGGGTCGCTACAACACACCTCACAAATTTTCAATATCTCAATCTATAACATTTAACATTTTTTATATAATACATTAAAAAAAATTAAAAAAATATTGTAACGCCCCGGTCCCGAGAATTAGGACGGGGACACTATGGGAAAAATACAAGGAAAAATGTAGCATAATCCAAAATCCAGAGGGTCCTCTGTAATGTCCCGGTCCCAAAAGAAATAATAAATAAGGGTTGTCGTGTTACTAAAAAAAGAAGTACTATTTAGAATAATCAAATGAAATGACTTTAGAACAAGAATATGTTATATTTCCCAAAAATTTGGGCAGCATAACCTCTGTAACTGGAAGAAATCCACGTCTTTCAACATATCAACAAAGTCAAATGATTCAATTAAGTCAAAAGAAAGGCTTTTCATAGGCCAATCAAATTCAAACAAAATCCAACAATTAATGAATATGATTCTTACTCTTTAAATAACTGGACCTCTTCATAGGTCACAACAACTAAGACCCATCAATAAGTCAGAGACAAATAAACTATTTTATGTTTCATTCATAGGACAGAAGCAATTAATCAACTTTAAGACCCATTCATAGGTTAACTGGTAAATAAACAGAATCCAAGACTCAACCAAATATGACCAACTCATAGGTCAAAAACTGTAAAGAAACATGCTTGGATTTATGAAAAAGAAATGAAACTTTATTTATCATGATTCAAAATAATAACATAAATTACAGCAATGGGAATACGTTGTTACAAATAAAGTGAAGATTTTTCAAACAGAAAGACTGAAATTTATTGGTCGGATAGATAGGATAGAAAAGTAGAGGAAAAAAAAATGTACTCCCTCCGTTCCAATAGCAAGGCGACTTTGCTATTGGGACGGAGGTAGTAATATATAGAGAAAAAGAAGATAATTTTAAAATGTTTTGAAATATAACAAAATTATTCTATATTTATAGAGAATGAAAAAATATGAATTTTCATATATTTTTATTTATTTTTATTATATTATATAAAAGATATGCCAAATTTATTTATATATCTAAATAAAATTTATTAACCAATAGAATTGAGAGTGTCTCCATTCCATTAGCCAAAGTGATAGTTGCAATGAGAGCAGGAGAGGTCACACGAGAGGCCTCATCGACAGCCCCATTTTTCATTTCAATGTTTTTTTTTCTTGGTGACGTGGTGGTCGACCACCCCCACTTTGGCCGCCGTTAAAAGTAGTGTAATATGATTAATTAAATTATATTATATCATTAATTTATTATTAAGCTAGTGAGAAAGTGACCTCTTAACCAAAAGTCCCATCCACACTCGTCTATTTCAATATATATGGTATTTTTATTGTTATATATATATATATATACACATATATATATATGGAGAGACAGATAGATAATATCATCTCCTTTCTTTCATTAGCTCGATTGAATTCTCGAACTTTGTGTTACATACTTATGATAGTAATTAAGTTTTTAAAAATTTTAATTCAATTTAATCGAGTCCTTAAACTTTGCTTTATGTTTGAATTGGACATAATTATGTGTGGCAATTTGGGGCGTGGATCCTCAACGGTGCATAGGGGCACCACAACCCTGCTGTGCACATTTGACATAATTGGTTCATTCATTTGTTTTTCTTTAAACAATGAAACAAAAACAAAACAAAATATAAATACAATTATAAATAAACCTAATCAAAATAATTAAAAAATATAAAGTCAAGTATAAGCAACCCTAATTAAAATAATTTAACTAAATACAAATTATAAAATGATCAACCCTAAATAAAATCATAAACTAAAAAGGCAAAATAAAAAAACTGAAGATAAGGTAAGGTCCCAAGGTCTTTTGTCATATACCCACCTCATTTAGCAAGTGAATATTAGAGAGGGACATGTCAAGGGTCCCCTTATTTTTTATCGTCAAAACTTTTTCAATATTTTTTTCACACCACATTTTTTTTAATTCCCAAATTAAGAGTAATCGTGATTTTATTATCCATATGTGAAAAATTAAATCACATCCGATAAGTTTTAATGGATGACATAATTGCAAAAAGGTAAAATTTAAGCATTATTGTAAAAATTAAAACATTGTGTAAAAACAAAAAACATTGAAAATATTTTGGTATTATTGGAAAATTAAAACGTTGCGTGAAAAATAAAAATAAAAATCTCAGATTTTTCTGGCACTATTGCAAAAAATAAAAGTTCAGTGAAAACCAAAAACTTTGAAAAAGTTGTGACAGTAGAGGGATTAGAGGCTATTAACCATATTTTCATTCTACAAGTGATATCTCACTTTATTAATCCAACTCTTATATAATTAAACATAGGGATAGGGGTCAAATAGCTAGCCCATTCAACTATTTTACAAACTCACAATACCGCATTCTTAACTATTTGGTCTAATTATAAGTTTCTTGACTTTTTAAAATGACTCACATTACCCCGATAAAAAAATTAACACTATTAAAAGACATAATAACACAAATTTTTTTAACACAAATGTATCTTTTCACACACGGTTACACATACAAATAATACTTCTAATCCAATCTACACCACCAAAATCCACCACAAAGACTTTAATGAGTGATACAAGAAAAACAACATATTTCAGCGGCCCATTTTTCGCATGAATTTTTTAAAATCCAGCGGGTTCATTTCCCATAGGAATTATTTAATGTTTAATAATTTTTTAATATTTCTAAAAATATTCCAGCGGGTATTCTGATGGGAAACACCCACAGGAATTAATTTTTATTTTTATTTTTTTATTTCTCTAAATTGTAATACCACCATTATTTCAATTATTTTAGCTCCAAAATTCCTTTGGAATATTTTTTATTTATTTTTAATTTTTTTAAAATAGCGCATAAATGTAACACAATTATATTTATTATTTTTTGCAAGATAATTCATATTCAATTAATTGATGATTTTTTCCCCAATTCAATTCAAGCATAATATAATTCATAAAAGGCTTGTGTAGATTTTAAATGATACAAAACCTTATCTCTAAAGATAATGAAAAGAATAATGCAACAAATGGAGAAAAAATAATGATAGAAATTTAGGAAAAATAAAATAAAATAAAATGTAATGCATATATGTGTATAGTTTTTTTTATTAATTTTTAATTGTACATAAAAATTATATATAGTTTTTTTTTATAAATTTCAACATGAATTTGACATAATCTCAATCATTTTTTAATTATTGTTACATTTTTTAAATGATTAATTTTATAAGAAGGAAATGTCACAACTATAGTTCTTAAAATTATATCATTTAACTTTGTATGATTTGTTATTAATCTATTAAAATCTTGCAACTAAAAAGAATAAAATAAAACAAAAATAAGGAATTATATGACTACAAATCTAAAGAAATTAACGTATATCACAGATTATTTTTTTTACATTGCACACACATATATATATATATATCATATTCAACATAAACAATATCATCATTTAAAGTGTTTTTTTTTGGGGGGGGGGGGGGGGGTTGGGGTTAGGCTCGTGTGGGTGCTAAGAGTGCGTGAAAAATATTTATTTCGACATTTTTTTTATGATTCTTGTGGATTTAGTCCCATTGGAATGCCCGCTGAATCATTTTTCCGGAGGAATCTCACTGGATGTGATTATTCCATCGGCCCATTTTCTTGCGGACTAGACCTGCTGAAATACCTGTTGGAATTACCTCGTTCTAGTGGGATTTGGGCCAATTCAAGCGGCCCCGGTCAGGAATATGCGGTTTTTCTTGTAGTAAGTACACAACCACTGTTGGCACATATTTGCACTAATAATTTTTTCACACATTGTGCATCCCTTCTTAAAAAATTATGTTATCATTTGATCGTAATCCCGCAATAAAAATAAAAACAAAATGAACTCTTCATATCAACGCCGCAAGAGAAAATAGATTCTTTTTTTTTAAGAGGAAAGAGAAAATAGATTATTTTCTCTTTCTGCAATTATTGGAAAGTGGTAATTTAGAGAGATAAGGTGATGAGGATTAATATAATGACGGAGTATTAATTAATGAATTGGACGTGTTTATTTTGTTTAAAAATAGATTTGATTAGACATTGGAATACTCCACGTGGTTTGTATTTGTGGTGGATTTTATACAGTGATGAAGTAGATTGATTAGAAGTGTGTAAAACTGTGTGAATATATGTGTTTATGTATATTTATTAGAGGTGTTAGATTTTTATCAATAGGAGGAAGAGTAATGTGAGTCATTCTAAAAAGTTGAGTGATTAGTTGATTGGGTTAATAGTCAATGAAGGGACAATGTGAACGCATGAAATAATCCAATAATGGACTATTTGACCTTTATCTCTTCAATATATAAATATAACATCCCTTCCAAATGTGACGGGAAATCTCTTATCCTTCTCAAAACCATAACATAACATATATAGATATAATAAGGAGACGAAAAATATCGTAGGTGACTATTTTGTTTTAGTAAATCCAAGTTAGCTAAGAAGAGATGGTTGCTCCCGAAATAGTGTTGAATTCCGGCCATAAAATGCCAGCTCTAGGATTTGGAACCGCCGCATATCCGTGGCCAACGACGGAGCAACTTACCAACACCCTCGTCGACGCCATTGCCGCCGGATACCGCCACCTCGACACAGCCACCATGTACGGCACGGAGGAGGCCGTTGGACGAGCGGTGGCCGAAGCGGTGGAGCGCGGTCTCATCAAGAGCCGCGATGAAGTCTTTGTTACGTCTAAGTTGTTTATGAAAGACGCTCATCGTGATCTTGTGCTTCCCGCAATTAAGCGAACTCTTAGGTATAATATAAACACCTCACTATTTCCCTTTTTCTTTTAATTTATTTTTTTTAGCTGATGTTCATAGTAGTTTATTACTACTTATTATTAATGCGGATGAAATTATCTGCTACATATACAACCAGAGCCGCTCTTATATTGAGGACAACGAAGCGATCGTCTCAGGTCCTAAAAATATCAAAGTTTTTAGAGGTCCCAATTTTTTTTTATAGTATTATATATTCAAAGATATAAAAAAGTTATAAATGTGAAGTTTGATCTAGTGATTAGAAGCTTTCATATAAAGAGAATAGTTTGAGTTCTAGTCTTCTAAAGCTATAAATTTATTTTGTGTTTTTATGGTTCAATGCGTCATTGCTTTTTTTTTCAATTATTAATTTTAGGCTCAATATTTTTGTAAAATTTTTATAATCTAAATTCTAATGAAAAAATAACTATGAAAATTAAAAATGACTTTTTTTTTCGATTATTAATTTTAGCTAGAAATTTATCCTTTTATTTTGTGTTTTATGGCTCATATATAACTCATTGGTCATTATTTTATTTTATTTTCAATTATTAATTTTAGGCCCAATATTTTTCTAAATTTTTTATAATTTAAATTCTAATAAAAAAATATCAACTACGGAAATTCAAGAAAAATATAAAATGAGTAATATTTTCGATTAATAATTTTAGGCAGGATACGTTTTATATAATTTTTATGATCTAAATATATATTAGAAATAATAAATCATAACAACTGTAAAAATTCAAGAAACATAATGCAACTACAAGAATGCGGATAAGAAAAAAAATTACCTGTGTGCAACACTCAATGCTATATACTTAAAATTATTAATTTTTATCCTGTTTTTCTTCAATTTCAATTTATTGTATTTTAGTTCAAATTTAAACTTGTTAATTATGGTCATAGAGGTGTCAAAATCTGCCCGACCCAATTTTGGGCTAGACTAGGCCAAGATTATATATATAAGCCCGGATATTTTTAGGCCCAAATCATTTCGGACTGGGTTGGCCCGACCCATTTGACAGCTCTATAATAAATTATGGCTCATTATATGTATATAATTATTTTTCAGTATTTATTGTTTAATTTTTAATTAATAATTAATTATTTTTCGAGCCAATTAAACAATTTAATGACATCATTGCCTATCTCTTTTCTCTCTTTAATTTGCTAGTGGGAAAACGACGCCGTGTCCTACATTGACATAGAGAATGAGGAGTCTGTTCTCTTTTATTTAAAAAAAATCCACACCACACAAAAAATTTCGTCATTTCATTTTTTTAGGTGCCGGAAAAATAGATCCAAAAATAATTTTGAGTAATTTTTCAATAGTTCGATTATTAAAATGTTATTTTAAATAGTACGAGTGGAATTGTAATTTCGGGCAATAGTATTATATGTTAAAACTAATTTACCCTAAAAATATATACAGGATAGAGATTTGAAAGCGTAAACACTTCAATTCCTCTTTGATTTGCGTAATAAATCATAAGAATTATGTTATTTTATTGAGGAGAAAAAAATATGTAGGCAGCTAAAGTTTGATTACGTGGATCTCTACCTTGTACACTGGCCAATAAGAATGAAGCAAAGCGTTGAAAACCATTTTAATATGAGAGGAGAAGACATGCTTCATTTTGATGCAAATGAGGTTTGGAAAGCTATGGAAGAGTGCTCTAACTTAGGATTGGCCAACTCCATTGGTGTTAGCAACTTCAGCTGTGCTAAACTCTCCAACCTCCTCCAATTTGCCACTATTCCACCTGCACTCAATCAGGTGCATCACATCTTTCATTGGTACGGTGTATCTGATATCAATATACGAAAAATGAACTAATAATTATTTATTAGGTGGAGATGAATGTAGCATGGCAGCAAGAGAAAATGGTGCAATTTTGCAAGGAGAAGAAGATTCATGTCTCAGCCTGGTCTCCTCTTGGAGCAAATGGTGAATTTTGGGGGTCCCGTGATGTCATGGAAAGTCCCATTCTCAAACAAATTGCAACTTCTACAAACAAGACTTTCGCACAGGTATATATAATTAATATGTAGGAGTGGGCAGAATCGAACTGAAACTAAAAAATCGATTTTACCATACTAGCTAATCGGGCACATATATATCACACACACACACACACATACAACGCTTAATAATTTCTCTGGATCTCTTGAAGGTGGCATTGAGATGGATAGTTGAGCAGGGGGCAAGTCCAATAGTGAAGAGTTTCGACAAAGAAAGGATGAAAGAAAATCTTCAAGTTTTCAACTGGGAATTGAATGTTGAAGATGCTTGCAAGATTCGCAAGAATATTCCTCAGGAAAGAAAGTTTAAAGGAGAGATATTTGTTTATGGAGAGGGTCAATACAAATCAGTAGAGGAATTATGGGATGGAGAAATATAAACAAATTAAATATCCATGCATCTTCAATAAAAAAAACAAACTGTAATGCAAAAAAATTCAAATTTTATAATTAGTAGATTCATTATAAATAATTGTGGCCATGGCATGAAATCCTGTGTTCCCAAACACGGTTTCCTTCTCTGCTTTTACTATAAAATTTGTGATTTAACTCTCATTTTTTTATTCAATTTTGATTACTTGTACTTTAGTTTAATTTTACAATTGTTAATTATATATGGTTGATTCTACCTAATTAGGGTTTATAATTATTTTTTAATATTTAATTTCTAATTTTTGTTAATAATTGATAACTATGGTTGATTATTTTATAATTATGATTTGAAATACTAAGTTTTATTTTATCAAGTTATCAAACTTTTATTATAATGTGTTTTAAGTCTTAATTTTTTTTTTATTTCACTCTCTAGAGGTCCGTTGATACTTGATTATATATATACCAGACTTTGAAACTCAAAAATACATAAAATCAGACGGTCAAGTGGGCGAGGCACGCGGGTCAACCCTGACGCGACCCGATCCGTTCAGAAAAAAAAAATTCACCAGAAACACCATCACCCTTAACACTAAAAAGTATCAGTCCAAAAGGTACCATCCATAAGCATAAAAATATTAGGCATGTGCTACTTATCGTATATGAGTTTCTTTAATTCAAATTATATTATATTCCATCCCAAATAATGTTTAGAGCTTAAGGGTTTATGAGTTTTTTAGGGTTTAGTGTGTTTTTAGAATTCTATTAGGTTTTTTAGAGTTATTTGAGGGGTTTTTTATGATTTTTTTAGGGTTCATCAGTACCAATTAAATTTTTTATTTAATTTAAAAAAATTAATTATCGAGCGCAGTGTATGAGCTCACGCATTAGCGTCAGGTCAATGCACTACATAAGTGACCGAATAAAAAATAAATAAAATTAATTCACTTTAATTTTAAGATTCGCTAATTTACTTTAGAATATATATTTAATTAAAAAATAATTATCGAGTGCACTGCATGAACCTACACATTAACGTCATGTGAGTGCACGGCGCAAGTTGTCAAATTAAATAAGTTAATTTTACTTTAAGAGATATATGATTTTGGAGGAAAAAAAAAAAGAGGACTCGCGCGCACCAAACCTTGATGCATGCTATTTTGTTTGACAAGAGACCAGCCTTATACGATTAATTCTATTGTAATGGGGATGTAATACATCCTCCTTACTATTTATATTCAATTTTTGCTATTTTCATCTTTATCAGCCGATCGATAAAATAATTTCGGTTTCAAACTGTCACAATAGGTAATTAAGTGTAACAATAGGTAGTTGAAGTGTCACGATAGATTTTTTTGGCCTGCCGGAATTTTCGGCCAAACCTTTTATTTTTGAACAAAAAAAAATGAATAGAAAATAACTAAAATTTGGTGGGCTTGGGACACGTGCCGGCTGCAGAGATGAGAGATGTATTGTAGTGACCTTACGTTAGAATTTACCGGCTCTATGTATACAGGTCTTACAAAAAGTCGTATATACAACATTTTCTATTTCCGCACATTCAAATTCATACTATGTTCCACATAAGTTCACTACCTTTGCTTTGTGGATCGTATCAAACTTTACAAAAAAAAATAAAATACATTTGGGTTGGGGATGGAGTAAGAGTGGATCTCGAACTCAAAATGCCTTGCTTTTATAAAGGAATATTTATGGTTAATTCTATTCACAACCTCCAATTTTCTTTTTACAACCCCCAAAATTAATTAAAATATAAAAATATTTTTTTGACAGATTTGTCTTTGTAATCCCCTACTACTTATAGTAGAATAAAATACAACCCCCATTGTATAACCTCTATTAATTAAAACTACTAAAATAAAATACAACCCCCATTGTATGGCCCCCACTATTTAATTCTCTACCAAAATCAAATACAACCTCAAAAAAAAAAAAATCTCTAGTAAATTAAAATACAACCCCAATGAATATTATACATTTTTTGCATTGTTTGATCAATTCCTCAAAAGATGTTGAAATATTTCTATAAAATTAAAGAAAGATCTTAACTTAGTTTAAATTATCTAGCAACATTTTTTGTAAAATAAAATATTATTGCATCTTATAATTCTTTTTCGAAAAAAGAGTAAGTGAAGGGATTCTTTTATTTTTTAGTAAAGAAAAGTCTTATTTTAGAAAATTATTTTTTAAAGTTAATTTTATATTACTAATAGCTTTTAAGTTACAATCAAACAATGAAATACTCTAAAATTTATTTTAAAAATAAAACCAAACATAATATTATCTTAAATCAAACATTTTCAAAATATGGAAATTTATGAGTTAAAAATAAGTGCAGCTGGACCTTCTCTAAATTGAATCTATAATTTTTACTTGATTGTCATTTATCATATAAATTTGCATGACTCGAAATTAAACATCTTCTAATTATGTACTATCTTTTTTTTAAGTTTCAATTATTTTTATGGGACAACTACAATAATCTTTTATATATAGTTTGCAATTAACTTTTAGTAATTTATGTTATCATATTTGTTTAACACTTTGCCACATAAAATTTACAAATTTGTGTTTTGCCATTGCCATTTAAACGAACATTGTTGTCTTAATTTTTCAAAAGTAATCTATTATTTCTTGAAAAACTTCACAAAAAAAAAAAAAATAGAATAGATACATATAAGAGTAGACTTGAAGAATCAATTCCTCAAAAGGGCCATTTGTAAATAATATTAAACAATATTTCAACATCTTTTGTTGGGGATGCATTTTATTTTGCAATAATTTTTTAAGTAGTGGGTGTTATATTTTATTTTGATAGCTAGAGTTGAAACTTATATAATGGGGGTTATATTTTATTTTGAAGTTTAAGTTATGTGGCAATCTATAATGTTTAAAATGATCAATATCTTTAGTTACCTTTTTTTTTATACATTAACTAAGAACGTAAAAGATTAAAATGATTTGTATCTTTAATTACCTCAGTTTTTGTGCATTAATTAAGAACATAAAATGATCAAATTTTAAGGTTATTATCGGTCAAGCATTCAACATCAACATTTTTCAACATCTTTTGAGGAATTGATCAAATAATGTAAAAACTACATATAACATCCATTTGGGGTTGTATTTTAATTTATTAGAGTGTTTTTTTTTTTTTTAAGTAGTGAGGTTGTATTTGATTTTGGTAGAGAATTGAATAGTGTAAGTTATATAATGGCTGTTGTAATTTATTTTGCCATTTTGATAGAGTTTTAGTTAGTGAGGGTTATATAAACTGGGGGTTGTATTTTATTATTGTTTTAAGTAGTAGGGGTTATAAGAATGAATTTGTCTAAAAAAAATTATTTGTATTTTAATTAATTTTGGGGGTTATAAAGAGAAAAATGGAGGTTATAATAGAATCACCCAATATTTATTGTTTGGGCGTGGCCAATGGACAACTAAACTTTACAATTACTATCTCATTATACATAACCAAATATTGAGAAAATAATTAAATTTTCACTATCAACGCATGAGCCTTAAAAATTGAAAGATTTATTCAATTGATATCGACATCATTTTCCATCAACATGCTGGCTATAGGGCCCATATAGCCCACAGTCAAAGCCGCTTTAATGTTCATTTTGTTTGTTTGTTTTTTTTTTTTGCTTATAATGGCGCAAGGTCTTTTCTCGAATCCCCACCACATTTAGCAACTGAAAGATGGAAGATTCCACCCCTCCCGCATCAGTACTCAGTAGTTTCCCGCTTTTTATTTTTATTTTAATAAAAATACACATTTGTATAAAACTTAAAAAACAAACACCAATATCATTAACAAAACATGAAGTAAAAATAAAAATCATATTACACATAATTAATATCTCCTTAATATAACCATACGGTGATATGGATTCTCAATTTTTTTTTAAATATTGTATAAATGTATATTTTGGATGAATTTTTAAAAATTCGAGCACTGCGGCGTCGAATCTTCCCAAGTTCCATCTTAGTTTTTATCAAGAGTTCCATCCCAAATTCTCTATTTATATATATATATATATATACAGAGTATTTCATCATTATTTTTAATTTTACTCATATCGTCTCTAAAACGAATTTATGTATAAAAATAATGAATAATGTATAAATAATGGACTTTCATATTTTCTATAATTTCCTTGAACATTTTTGTTTGGTTGATTATTGCGTTATTTTGTAATTCAGTCCTTTGACAATTTATTTGTTTCAATTGGATCTTTAAACTTTGCTTAACTTCTAACCAGGCCTAATTTTGGGTAGTTATTTGTCATTTGAGGATATAATTATAACATCATACCAAGTTTAAGGATCCAATTAAAATATTAAATGAAAGTTTGAGCCTCGAGGGCGCAATACTACAATGCAATGCGAAGTTCAATTAATGATCCAGTTGATCAACGAAACAAAATTTGAGGTTCCAATTACGAGAAATGTGAAAATTCAAGAACCTATTTATATATTATTCCCACAAAAAAGCTAATAAAATATATATGACATACAATAAATTATTAATTAATTAATAATGATATACTTAAAAAATGAAATCCAGAGAATGCAAAACTTCAGCTTTTAAATTTGGAAAACATCTTATATATTATGTGTCCGTATTCTCTGCTCATTATAAATATATAAAATTATGATGAAATAAAAACAAAAATATTTGAAATTATATATCATATCTATATAGGAATGATCTTTAGAACGCTCTAGTGAGATACATACAATATTATTATTATAAATTCTCCATTACATAAGATGTATATCACAACGCGCTTTGATAAAAAATCGTCGAAACATTTGATATTTTTAGGGATAAAAGTGATACTTTTTTAATTTTGAGTGATAATTTTTAATGTTACGGTTGATACTGATTTTGACAGTTTTTTTCTTTATTTTTTTCTGATCGATACTTTTCAATAATCCATGTGATACTTTTTAGTGTTACAAATGATATTGATTTTGACAGGGTTTTTAGTCAACGCATTAATCGGGTCAGCACGTTAACGTTCTGATGTGCACCCAATGCACATAAGACCTGCCATATTATTATTAATTAACACGCACGTAAGATTATGTTTATAGAAATAGATATAGTATATATTGCACGTATCATACTTCTCCAAGACTCCAACGACGATTTGGTGTCTAATAAATTTTTATATTAATTATATTTATGGTGTTTCTAAATACACCACTATGTTTTCTCTACACCAGAATAATTTTTCATTTTCTTCACTATCTTTCTTTACACACCACAACAACATCATTTTTACTCTTTTATTAAAAAAAAAAAAAGAAACATAGAAACCCAAAATGTCAGCCCCTCGACGGCTCCACTCTTTCCTCCTCCATCGCCCCCACCCCCTATCTCTAAAAAATCCAGAACTAGAAAAAGTAGAGCAGAGCCGCCATGACAAAAACAAATTGATGAAGACAATATCACTGTTGCTGCCTTGCCTATGAATAAAAAGTTTGGTTTTAGACACCTTTAAATCAATTAATTAGTTATGATGGATGCTCCTAATTAATTAATGTGAAAATAATTACCTCCGGAGAAGAAGATCGAGCACCTAATTAAATGCATGCGTGCGTGTCTATCCTAATATATTTATTTAATTCTATTGAAACAGGTTTGGAGATAATCATGCCAACCTACACCTCTATCTACTGCACTCCCATTATGGGATGTTGACACCTGTAAAGTTCTAGCCGCAAAAGTCATGAAATCACAGAGGATTCGGGCGATGAAAAGCAGCCCGGTTCGATTGAATTTGGCTTCATAAATTTCGAACCCAAGACGGACGTTAACTCTGCATCCTCACTTTGGTTAAATATTACAGCAGAGGGTGTCGTGCAGTATTAAAAATTAAAATCTCTACTGATTGATTTTAATATATATACATATGTATATGAGTAGTTTGAACGCTATAATTTATGAATTTATACTATTTCATGAAAAATTCTTGGTTAATAAATAAATAAATAAAATGTTACAAAATTTGTTTGCGTATAAAATAAATTTATTTGACAAAGTAATGACCCGATATATGAAATGACTACGCAATTATTTTGATCATAATTTAATTTTATAAAGAGTATTATTGTGTACAACTTAATATTGTAAATTAGTATTGAATATTGATATTATGGTGTATAGCCATAACTTAATATTAGAAAATATTATTACTTAATATTAAATTATTATGGGCTTTTATGTGGTAGTCTCAATTTATTAATTGAGTGTTGGACAACGGAGTAATTAAAAAGCGAAATTAGATTATACATCTCCATTTGATTTGAAATTAAATTATATACATTCATTTCATTTGCAATTATAATATATTACATTATATAAATTAATTTCATTTGAAATTATAATAAATTATATTATAACATTTGAAACGAAATGAACTTATATAAAGTAAATTTTTGTGATTTTGAATAAATGAAATAATATATTCTAATTTTTTTAATGAACTTAAAATTACATTATATTGTTAATTTTCATATCAAAATATAATAAATTATATTATATAAGTCCATTTTAGTTGAAAATAAGAAATTACAATATATTAGTTCATTTTATTTGAAATGACAATAAATTACTTTATGTAAATTTATTTTATCTGAAACTCTAAGAAATTACATTGTATTTGTTCATTTCATTTCAAATTACATTAACTTACATTATATTTGTTCATTTCATTTCAAATTATAAGAAATTATATTATATATAACCCGGTTTCATTTGAAATTATAAGAAATTACATTATATAAGTTCAGTTTATTTCAAATTATAAAAAATTACATTATACTAGCTAGTTCATTACAAATGATAAGCAATTATATTATTATAAAATTAGAAACGAAATGAAATTATATAAAGTAATTTCTTGTGATTTGTAATAAAAATGAAATAATATATTCTAATTTCTTATAGTGAACTAAGAAATTACATTATATTGTTCATTTCATTTCAAAATATAATAAAATTTATTATATAAGTTCATTTGAAATTAGATTATATAAGTCAATTTCGGTTGAAACTATAAGGAATTACAATACATTAGTTCATCTTATTTTAAATAACAATAAATATCATTATATAACTTTATTTCATCTGAATATCAATAATAATTTATAATATGTTCATTGGAGATAGTCCACTGGTGGGATAGTGTAATTTTGAAACTTTTAAATCTCACCAACACCGTTAAGTGCGAGTTTATCACATTGTGGTTCTCCATATATGATTTACCCCTCATTTAATTTGTGGTTTACATATCTATTATGCATAAGCGGAGTTTACTCAGTGCGCAACTTATAATTTCTTATAGTTTTAAATAAAATTATCATATGCAATGTAATGTCTTACAACTTCAAATGAAATGAATTTATATAATGTAATTTCATGTAATTTGAAATGAAATGAATAAATATAACATTATTTATTATAGTTTCAGATGAAATAAAGTTACATCATGAAATTTCATGTTATTTGAAATAAAAATGAACTAATATGTTCTAATTTCTTATAATTTCAAATGAAACGAACTTACATAATCTAATTTCAAATGAACTAATATTTTTTAATTTCAAATCAATTGAATTTATATAATGTAATTTCTTGTAATTGAGATGGAATAGACTAATATAATGTATTTTTTATAATTTCAAATTAAATTAATTTATAATAATGCAAATATTTGAAGGTCCGAATATTTTTATTAAAAGATTAAAAGGTCAGGTATTAAAGTGTAATTTACCCTTAATAATATGTCCCCTCAATACTAGAAAAAATATAAAAGATTTAATTGTTAAATAAATGTTATATTATACTCTATAGTGTTAATATGAGAAAATAGACACTATTATTTAGTAAATAATTTAAATAGACATTTTTTAAAAAATAATATTTTTGGCCTTTTTGGATGAGAATATATATCAATACTGATAACTCCATGGTTTTCATGCTTTTTGAGGGTCATTTAGATGGTAGTTGATGAGCATTGCATGCATATATTGAAAAGTTGCGCATAGTTTTCCATATTTTGTGCAGTGTCACGTGTTTGCTAATTTTGAAGAGATTTGACGCCATTTATTTTATGAGACTCAATTGAGCTTGAAAAGTACTTAAGAAGATAGAGGATCGAGTTAGGATCACGTTGCAACTTGCATCGGATCAATCAGATAAGAAACGAGCGAGAACAAAGCAAAACGGTGAAGTGTGTCGGATGGTGAAAAAGAGCACGGTTGGTGCTGCAAGGAGCACGGTCCGTGCTCCTGTCTCGGCGAAACAACATATTTTTTATGAAATTAAAAGCACGAACTGTACTCCCCTAAGAACGGCCCGTGCTCATATCTGCGACTAGCAGCGGATTTCATTTTGGACCGGGCTCTCCTTCCTTCTATAGACTTCCATCCCTTTTACTATTTAAAAGGCTTCCCTTGGATGAAAATTACACCAATTTTTATGGTATTGAAGAGCAGAGAACACCGTGGAGAAGATGGAGAAGAGACTACAGAGAGATTGAAGAAGCACATCATAGACTAAGTTTATTTTATGCTTTATTCGATTAGAACTATCATGTTGATTACTTTTGTCTATTTATTTCCTTTGGATTTTGAATACAACATGAGTAGTTAAATTTCTTGAGATCCTAGGGTTGTTGAATATTGATGGATTTTATGATTTGAAGTAATTTATTTTTCCTTTGTATTTCTTGTTTATGCATCCTGGATTTATGTTGCCTTATGTGATTGAATTGATTAGCCTTCGCACATGTGTAGTTAATTTATTATTCACTCGAGAGAGGTCAATAGATTAACGGATTAGGATTGCATAACATGAGTTTGCTAGATGGAGTGATTGGTAGGTGTCGTGAGGAGAATAAATCTGAGGTTTTATCTGGAGTTAGATAATGATTCGAGATCGAGAGATAAGAATTAGAGTCTAATCTGTTGGTTTTGTATACTAGAAGACTTGTCTTTTGTATACATTATTGATGATGGTTTTATGATGATATAGAATGAATACAATTGCAGTCACTGTTTGCATTTAAATTGTTATATTTACATGCATCTTCACTATACTTACATTGTAGATAATATGGTGTGGGTAAACACATGGTTAGATCATATCATCGGTTCCTTATAATGTATTAAAAGACTCACGGTCTGGATGGCACTGAACCTGCTATCGGTACGCCGTAGAATAATCTGATAGTTAGTTTGTCTTGACTAACTGATTATTCTAATACACGGGCAAGTGTATTGAGGAGGATCTACTTAGGATTCTATTCTCTATTCTGACCTTAAATGAGAGAATAAGAATCCACAGAGTTCGGGTTCTTAACTCCTATATGTTGGCGGACATATGTGTGTAGTGTTTGCAGCTTTGATTTATCAAAGGGTGAGATTCTTTCATAGGATCAATAATCTCGATATCTTGGGTTGTGACATTTACACTTATGATGGGTCGTGCAATATGTAGGGGCACCGTGTCCTGGTGCGCCAGGTTGATGGTGTCCCCTTGAGGAAATGCAAGTTCATGCTGAAACCCTGCAGGTGGAATTTATTCCGTGCATGAGTAAAGCTTGTGTGGTACTACTCAAGGAAAAAATATTAATTAATTATAGCTGTCAGAAGCTTACATAATTAATTAATGGGCATTATATCTTAAACATGAGGAATAGCTGGACTAAAGGAGAAAACATATTCAGAAATATGTATTAAATTGATAGGTCAGTATTATTTCTTTAGTGGAATAAAAATAATACTTAATTTATTTAATTATATCCTAAGTTTATTGGATATTGGATATTAAATAAATTAATGGTCCAATTTAATATTCTTCTAGATCCCTGTTGTAGCCCAAAAAGAGTCTGAATTGGATTGGAGATAGAACAAGAGATAGAGATAGAATTCTAGTCCAACCGGGATACTAAATTTCATCCACCCCCTTATAAATAAGAGGGTGGAGGTATGAAATTTTGATCATAAAATATCAGCCCTCTCGTGTTCTCTTGATCTCCACAGATTCCATACCGATCTAGTAGATTTCAGCCCACCCTGAAACTAGATTCAGTCCGGGAATACAACAGAAGATCAAGGAGTGGAATAGCATCAAAGGGCGCCTATTATCATTCATACAACAACAAGATTAGACCTTTAATATTGTCCTCAACCCGTCGTTTAATTTGTAAGTCGTTTTTCGGTATTCTATATTTCCGCTTTAGTAGAATCGAAAATCGGTTATGCATGTTATTTTAACTCGGTTAATTAAAACATATGAGATACATAAAATTATGGTATACATGACATTAGGATCAATGAACATCCAATTAGATCCTGCGATGGTTCAATTCGAAAAAACCCCAACATAATCTACTATTATAGCTTACTCGAGAGAGAGGTTGTAATTACAATAGTGATTCTCCTACAAGATTTCGAATTAAATCGGTTTAATAATTATCTGAAAATCAGGAAATCCATTTAACATCAACACCCTAGGATCCGTCTTTTATCTGTCTATCCCGTTTTCTCATGCTTGATTTATTTACTTTATTTACAGTATTTAATTAATTAAAATCAACTCTTTAATTCGGTTCTCTAGATAAAGTAGGACAATAAAATTGAGTACTTAGCTGCATTACTTAGCCAGTCTCTGTGGATACGACCTTGCTCACCACAATTTTGCTACATTTACCTCGTACACTTGCGAATAGTATTTTTAGTGAAATAAATGTTGTATAATATTAGAATCAATGTTGTATCGAATGTGTTCCGTCATTCTCGTGACATCGTGAAAGTTAATCTTATCCTTTTCAATTATTTAGGATTAATTTATTTTAAATTAATCTGATTATTTTGTCATTTTTATCACATTTTAATTTCCACGCATTTAGGGATTTATTTGTGAATAAATCGTGGATTTTTTTTATTTTTTAATAAATTGTGGATTTTATGTGACTTTGTTTGTTTCGATTTTCTAGGGAACGTGATGTTTCCACTCTATCTTGAACACTAACCGTTGCAAGTAGACGTGGCTGATTGGGCTTTTCAATAATTAAAAATTAATGACAACAATAAGAATAATGATATAAGTAATAATACAGATAATAATAAGCAAAAAAAAAACAATAGTAATAATAATAATAGTAATATAAAATATAATAAATATAAGAATAACAATAATCATACATGGTATGAGTGTGAAAGTATTGAATATAATTATTATAGTATACGTTTAATTAAGATGCCTAACTTTGTTTTCAAGGCCACAAATAAATTTCTTGCCGGTTACATTCCGATATCAAAAAAATTAAAAAAATCGGCAAATTAATCTGGGCATTAGGGATGTCAAACTAGCCCGAAACCGATGGGCTGGCCCGAACCGCCCGAAAAAAAGGCGGGTTAGGGTCATATTTTTTAGGCCCGAAATAAATTTTAACCGAACGGGCCCGTCCGAACGGACCGACGGGCTAAACGGGCCAGCCCGCTAGGTCCACGGGTTAGCCCGTAGGGCTGATTTTTTTTTAATCTGCTCTTATTATTATTTGATAAGAAACAAATGGATACTAGAAAATAGTTAGATTATGCTTCCAACTGGTAACTCACCATTCTTTGTTCTTCTTTCCTTCTGTTGAACTTGGATTTTAATTTTTTATAATATACAAATGAATTATTATAAAATAGTTAGATTATGCTCTCAGTCCACTATCTATTATCTAAATTTCTCAAATAAATCCAATCAAATAGTTAGATTATGCTCTCAGTTAGATTATGGTCACTGCTGCGGAAGAGATAAATCCAATCAAATAAATTAGAATATATGTTTTGGAAACTCTTCTATAGAATATAGTGAAAAAAATATAATACAACTTGCAATCAATTCGACACTGAAGAATGCGCAGTTCCACTATTTGATGAAATTCCTCAATGAATAAATTGTAATGCATCTTAATATAGAACTGTAGATTATGTGAGGATTTTAACCTATGCATCTATATAGACTGTGCTGCTTAAGTTCTCGTGTATCAACTTTGCTTGTAATTATATGATGCTTGTATAAACATATGGTGTCTCTGTTATAGTTTTGGATCTAATATAGGACATGAAAACTTACTATTTGAAAGAGTATTCTCCTTACACTTAACTTTTGTCGTAAACATGTTGGCCCGACGGGCTAGCCCGAAAACCGAAGTTTTAGGGTTAGGGCCAAGATTTTTTAGCCCGAAAAAATTTCAGTCCGAAATGGCCCGACCCGAATAGCCCGATAGGGTTGGCCCGAAACCGACGGGCTGGCCCATTTGATATCCTTGCTGGGCATATAACCTCTTCTCGATAATGTATAAAAGGGCGATGTACTGCAACACCCAAATTACTATTTCGAATGCGAATTTAGGATTACTTGGGCGATGCTCATCATTGTGATAAGTCATAATATTATAATTTTCCACTTTTTCAATATCGAACCGTCTACAACAAGCCCACATTTAATGTCGATGGAAATTTAGATGAAAATAGGGACAACCACTGCTCCAACTCTGACATGGACGACGTGGACAGCATAAGGTGAGGCTTTCTAACGCCGTCCCAACTCCATCCACATCCTCATTGTGACTCCGGTTCTTAATCCTCAATTGGCCCACTCTTCAAGCTGCACGGCTTCCCAAATAGACTTTACAGATGGCGCAATCTGAAGTGCACAGTCCATTAGATGGGAGTGTAGCATCGACGCTCCCATCATTATTCATATAATGGCATCATTGCAATTCTCATTATTTCAACACTCTCGTTTATATTTATTCAAAGAAAACGACATTGTATAAATTGAAGCTATTTTAAATATAAATTTGAATTTGATGAGAGACTAAAGGGATAACATTTAAAAGCTATTGTTGGTGGCTATCCACATTTCAACGATTTTGCTACACTTTTCTCTTTCAAATTTTTTTACGGGGTCCACGTCGGGAAGAAGAAGTTGTCCGATACCAGCAACTTCAATTATTGCACGATGATGAAGTCACTGCCAGTCGTGGCCGTGGTCGTCGGTGGTAGTCGCTAGAGATGCATGGAGAAGAA
The DNA here is from genome assembly GCA_026008535.1 of Perilla frutescens. Lineage (NCBI taxonomy): Eukaryota > Viridiplantae > Streptophyta > Magnoliopsida > Lamiales > Lamiaceae > Perilla > Perilla frutescens. The sequence continues at coordinate 40,683,946 of BRKX01000010.1, read as the reverse complement.
GGGAAAGCCGACCTGTTCCGGTGGAGAACAACTGTATTTGTGGTTTTTTTTATTATTTGTTTATTTATTGATTTTTTTTATTTTTTATTTAGTAAGGATGTTTAAGTAATTTTATTGTAACGCCCTAATTCCCGAAATTCGAGACGCTACACAAGATAAAATAAAGTTCTTGATTTCATAACCATTTTACCTTTAAAAAGAAAATATTTTTATGGTAATTTCCTTAGAAATATGATAAGTCCATTTTTTTTCGTGTTTTTATGGGCATTTTATCCTCTATAAATGTCCTTTTTAGTGTGTTTTGAGTCGAAAAGAACTAGGTTGCGGTCAAAGGGCATTCCAAGAGTCGAGTCTGGCGGAAGGGGCATTTTATGCCCAGTTATTCACGTATATCTCACACATATGTTCATTAGAGGCACAGGGGACTTCTTCAGTATCCATCCCACATTCGGTCGGTGAAGTGGGCATATCAGATACGGATGGAGCTGACAGATGATGCCGTGCCCACAGTACTCGCACAGACTCGACCACAGGGCAGAATGGGCATTCCAGTGAAATTCGGGATTAAGTTGAAGGACAGTTGGTGGAAGGATAACTACATATCCGCAGGAGAGTTGGAGCTAAGCTGGACTTCTGGAAGGTGCTGCAATAAAAGGATAAGCTCAGACGAGGAGATAAAGCTCAAATCTGAGGCGATAAGAGCAATCCCTAAAAAATAGGGATTTGTTGAAGATGAAGCTTATCCAGTCAAAGTCAGCGAGGGCACACCGTTCCGGATTTTCAGCAGAAGACCCCCGCTTGTGGGGGAAACTTTACTCGGGAATGTAGTTATTTAAACAAAGTTTAGTTTCTGGAAAAACAAGTTTTTATAGTCTGAAACATTTTTACATTTCTGCATCTTTAATTTCCGCACGCTGCTTAGGCAGACAAACAATCCGAAAGGTCTTAAACCTTCGGGACTTAGGTTATGTTCATGTTCATCGACGTTGGAGTCGAGTTTTTGCTTAATTAATTCAATAAGTCCTTGTTTATTTTTATGTCTTTAATTTCTGCAGTTTTAATTATGTCTAGCCTTCTCGGCTAGATCTTTAATTCTGGAGTTTGAATGATGAAATTGGATTAAGCATAAATCTGGACTCGTGAGGCCAAAATGGGCATAGTAATGCATGATTAGTTTCCGTTAATTCTTGTGCCTTGTTCCACGTGAGTGTGTGTCTGAAGTGCCCAATGTGGCTGATCACTCGTTAGGTAAAGAGGGCACACCACTATTAATTGAATTGGCGAATCGTGACTGTGTGTCGGTTCATATAGTAATAAGGGAATTAATGGGGTGTTGTGGGCACAAGAGGAATCAATTGAACACAATAGATCTGGGTCCGTCTAGGGCACACTACTGCTTGTTTGCTTACATCTCTTAGAGGAATCGGGAGGTGGGTAACTGGTTAGGGGTTTAATCGAAGAGGAATCACTTTTAGACCTAAAATGAAAGGATGGATGAGGAGACGCAGAGAGGAATCCGGTCACCATAACTAGATGACGTATCATGTATGAAAATCGGTGTGCCCATGATCGAGTTGTTTTATGTTTAAACCAAATTCTAATTCAAATGCCAGAACCTTTTGTTATTTGATAGTTTCTTTAGTTTCTTTCGCAGATTTAAATCCAGTTTAGTGACAACACCAAACCCCCTTTGTGATTGGTTACTTGAAGATAGAATCACAACAGCTCTCTGTGGGATCGACCCGTACTCATTGGCTGGCTACGCTCGCTGTGGGCACAGGAGTTTACAAATATATTTTTGAGCGCGAAACGACCGCGCGTCAAAATTGGCACCGTTGTCGGGGAGCTGGTTTCTAGTGATTTTATCTTCCACAATTGGCGAGCCTAGAAGTTGATGCCCAGGGGCTCTTTGGAGGAGACTCTATGGTACGATCCGGAAATAGAGAAGACTTCAAGGAAAAACAGGACAGCAGTGAAGAGGGCACGCTAAGCAGCAAATAGACCTCGTGAGCCCACACCACCACCAGAAAATCAAGAAGATCAAGGAGACGAAGGGAACAAGGAGGAAAGACAATTTGAGAACGGCCACAACATCAACATGGCCGCAAATGGAAATGCCGCGAATGGAAATGCGGATGATAATAGGACTTTAAGGCAGTTGGTCTTCCCGACCAACATGAATCTGCGCCCAATGGGCATTACACTCCCAGCTGTGACTCAGAACTGGGACATTCACGCAAACTTTATCCAGATCTTGCCGAAGTTCCACGGAATGCCTGGAGAGGATCCACAAAGGCATTTGCAAGATTTTGAGATGGTTTGCCAGACTCAACCATCCGACCATGGACGAGAGGAGTATGTGCGGTTAGTCTCGTTTCCTTTTACTCTCCAAGATGGGGCACGAGACTGGCTGTACACACTACCCACTGGCGCTGTGACCACATGGAGACAACTTCAACAGAAGTTTTCGGAAAAATATTTCCCAGCATCCAGAGCGCAAGAAATGAGAAGAAGAATAGGGAGCCTGAAGATGGGAACTAACAAAAGTTTCTATGACTATTGGGGAAGATTCCAGGCAATGCTGGCGAAATGCCCACATCACCAGATTACTGAACACGATTTAATTCAGTATTTCGTCGGAGGATTGAGACCACATGAGAGGACGATCATGAATGCCTCATGTGGAGGATCCATTTTGAACAAACAGCATGTTGAAGCATTCAGAATTCTTACAGAAATGGCTGAAGACAACCGAGACTTCGGTGGAGAGGGCATTCGGGTTGTAAGTGAAATAGAGAAGGCACCGGACCAGGACAGCAGGATCGATAGATTATGCGACAAGATCGAAAAAATCTTATCCGGTGCAAGCATGGCGAGGAAGCCCAACCTTGTGGGGTGTGCAAAAGCATATCTCACTTCACGGATGAATCCCTACTCTACAAGACGAAATGGAAGAAGTGAATGCTTTAGGTGGCCAGAATGGGCATTCCAGAAGATATGACCCCCATTCCCAGACCTATAATCCTGGATGGAGAGACCATGAAAATTTTAGATGGAGAAGGCCGGAGGATGGGCATCCTGGACGCCCATTGCCACCACCAGAGGAGAAAAGAAAGCCAAGTAGGCTGGAAGATCTTGTGTTTGCTCTGGCTGAGGAAAACGAGAAGTTTAAGCAAGAGACTCGAGCTGGTCTCTCGCACATGAGCAAGCAAATCAATCAGCTGGCTCAAGCCATGCACAAGATGGAGGAGAAAAATGGGAAGCTACCTTCCCAGGTCGAAAATCCAAGAGAACAAGTGAATGCAGTAGCATTGAGGAGTGGAAAAGAGCTTCCGGAGATGGTCATGCCAAGAGAAGAGAAGGACGATGTGCCCTTGGAGGAAGAAGTGGAAAAAATTCCCACAGAAGACAAGGCACAAGAAGCTGAGCAGACTGATGCTGTGCCCATCCTGGAAATGAAGCAATCTGCCAAGATGCCCAGTCCAGAAAGACGGAAACCCTCCTTTCCAGGGAGATTGGCACAGAATAGAAAAGAAGAAGAAACCAGGGAGATGCTAAAAGTATTCAGCAAAGTGGAAATCAACATTCCACTGATCGAGGCAATCAAACAAGTGCCGCCGTATGCCCGGTATCTGAAGGAGCTTTGTACCAGAAAGGTGCGATTCAATGACGATGCAAGGTTCCTAGTTGGGGAGAATGTATCGGCTATAATACAAAAGAAGTTACCCAAGAAGTGTGATGATCCAGAGATGTTCATGATTCCTTGCATCATAGGGAACAAGAAAGTTGAAAAGGCCATGCTGGATCTAGGAGCATCAATCAATGTAATGCCCTTGTCGATTTTCAAAGAATTGAAGATTGGACCTTTGAAGGAGACCCGTGTGGTCATTCAACTTGCTGACCGGTCCAATGTATATCCATAAGGCCTCATTGAAGATGTATTGGTCAAGGTGGACGAGCTTATCTTCCCAGCAGATTTTTATGTGCTTGACATGGGCACAGCGACTTCAAAATCTTCAGTTTTGTTGCTGGGAAGGCCTTTCATGAAGACAGCTCGAACCAAAATTGATGTGGACAAGGGCACACTGACGTGTGAGTTTGATGGGGAGAAGGTGACGTTCAACATTTTTGAAGCCATGAAGCACCCCCCAGATACAGAAAATTGTAATTTCGTGAACACATTTCATTCCCCGAGCCGTTCTATTTTATCCATGGTGAGCAACAGAGAACCACTGGAATGGGCATTGTAGGATGGACTGAATGACCAGGATGCCCTGGACGAGAATGATGACATAAGGGATGGAATTATGATGCTGTATTCATTAGAAAAAATGCCACACGGATGTGTAGACTATGGTGTGCCCATTCGAAGAAATGATGACAAGCTGATGCCTTCTATTGTCAAAGCGCCCACGCTGGAGTTGAAGGCATTGCCAAGGCATTTGAAGTATGCCTACTTGGGAGATAACGAGACACTCCCTGTAATCATAAGTGCGGGGTTGAATCAAGCTGATGAGGACCGCCTTTTGAGATTGCTGAGACTTTACAAAGAGGCACTCGGATGGACTTTAGCAGACATAAAGGGCATTAGCCCAGCGGTTTGCATGCACAAAATATTGTTGGAAGATGATGCAAAACCTGTTCGTGATCCACAAAGAAAGCTTAATCCAGTGATGAAGGATGTGGTGCTAAAAGAGATAATTAAGCTTCTGGACCAGGGCATTATATACCCAATTTCAGACAGCAAGTGGGTCAGTCCAATCCATGTTGTGCCCAAGAAGTCGGGCATTCAAGTTGTGAAAAATGAGAAAGGAGAGCTTGTGCCCACACGACTGCAAACTGGCTGGAGAGTTTGCATTGATTACCGAAAGCTGAACATGGTCACGCGGAAGGATCATTTCCCACTTCCGTTCATTGACCAGATGCTGGAAAGACTAGCAGGAAACAAGTTCTTTTGTTTTTTGGACGGATACTCAGGATACATGCAGATTGCAGTAAGTCAAGAGGATTAGGAGAAAACAACATTCACGTGCCCATTCGGCACATTTGCCTATCGCAGAATGCCCTTTGGCCTCTGCAATGCTCCTGGCACATTTCAGCGATGTATGATGAGCATATTCTCTGATCTACTCGAGAACTGCATTGAAGTATTCATGGATGACTTCACAGTGTATGGGAGCAGCTTTGATCGATGTTTAAATAATCTGGAAAAGGTGTTGCAGCGCTGTGTGGACAAATGCCTAGTGCTGAACTACGAAAAATGTCATTTCATGGTCAGAGAGGGCATTGTATTGGGACATGTGATTTCTGAGAGGGGCATTAAGGTCGATAAAGCCAAAGTGGACATAATTGAGAAATTGCCATACCCCACTTCAGTAAAACAAGTGAGAGGCTTTCTGGGGCACGCGGGATTTTACAAGAAATTCATAAAGGATTTTGCAAAAATTGCCCAGCCTATTACTCACTTATTGCAGCAAGATGTCCCATTTGAATTTGATGAAGAGTGTAAGAAGGCATTCAATTTTCTGAAGAAGCAACTGGTCACGGCACCAGTCATTCAACCACCAGATTGGGGAATGCCCTTTGAGATTATGTGTGACGCCAGTGGCTACGCTGTGGGCGCTGTACTGGGTCAAAAGAGAGGAAAGAAAAGCCATGTGATTTACTATGCCTCCAAGACATTGAATGGGGCACAGTGTAATTACACCACTACTGAAAAAGAGCTATTGGCAGTAGTGTTTAAATTTGAGAAGTTTCGATCCTACCTCTTGGGAGCAAAGAGCGTTGTTTATACAGATCATGGTGCACTGAGGCACTTGATGGCCAAGAAGGAGACGAAACCAAGACTAATTAGGTGGATCCTGCTTCTATAAGAGTTTGATGTCGAGATAAAAGATAAAAGTGGGGCACAGAACTTGGTGGCTGACCATTTGAGCCGGGTGCTGAATGAAAAAGGTGATGAAATGCCTATTTCCGATCATTTTCCTGATGAGCATTTATATTCAGCAAGGGACACACTAGCACCCTGGTATGCAGATATAGTGAACTACCTCGAGTCTGGAGAAATGCCTATTGAGTACTCACTGTACCAGAAAAATAAACTAAGGTTTGAGAGCAGGTTCTATGCATGGGATTGCCCTATTCTATGGAGAAGATGCGCTGATCAAATCATCAGAAGATGTGTCCCTGATGAGGAGATAAATGAAATTCTAAAGCATTGTCACAATTATGCTTGCGGATGGCATTTTGGACCAAACCGAACAACAAGAAGAATTTTGGATTGTGGGTTCTTTTGGCCCACAATATTCAAAGATGCCCACAACGTCTGCAGAAGGTGTGACCAATGCCAGAGGGTAGGGAACATTACAAGAAGAAATGAAATGCCCATGACACCAATCATGCCAGTGGAAATCTTTGACATTTGGGGAATGGATTTTATGGGACCCCTTCCAAATTCAAGGGAGAACCAATACATTATCTTGGCAGTTGATTATGTGTCCAAATGGGTGGAAGCAAAGGCTACCCCTACCAATGATGCAAGAGTAGTAGCCGCATTTCTGAAATCCCACATTTTCAGTCGGTTTGGTGTGCCCAGGTCCATCATCAGTGATCAAGGAACCCATTTTTGCAACCAAACACTGGGAAGATTATTGAAGAAGTATGGGGTTCACCATAGGGTCACCACACCTTACCATCCTCAAGAAAATGGACAAGCTGAAGTCTCGAATCGAGAAATTAAAGCCATTCTTGGGAAGGTTGTGGGTCCGAACCGAAAAGATTGGAGTACTCATCTGGAAGATGCCTTGTGGGCATACCGAACTGCATTCAAAACTCCAATTGGGATGTCCCCATATAGGATGTTATTTGGGAAGTGTTGCCATCTGCCAGTCGAGTTGGAACACAAAGCACGATGGGCACTTCAAAAGCTGAATATGGATCCTGACGCCGCTGGGCATTTCAGGAAATTTCAAATTCAAGAGCTAGAAGAAATGAGAATGGAGGCCTATGATAATTCGGTGCTATACAAGGAAAAGATGAAAAAGCTCCATGATCAAGTAATTCGAAGAAAGAGATTCATTCCAGGACAGAAGGTACTTTTGTACCACTCAAGGTTCAAACTTATGGGAGGAGGACTAAGGACCAAGTGGGTTGGTCCATTTGAAGTGTATGCAGAATGCCCGAATGGAGCAATTGAGCTGATAAACCCCGATACTGGAGGGCGCTTCAAAGTGAATGGCCACCGTGTGAAAGCGTACCTGGGGCACTCTGATAAAGATGTCACAGTGATCTGGCTCGCGGAACCCACTTACGCCTGATTTGGGGTGGTGTCGTGCCCACGACAATAACTAGGGCGCTACTGGGAGGCAACCCAGGTGTTTTCTTATCTTAATCTGTTTTTATTTATTTTTAATAAATTTTCCAGTTAATTAAACTAGTTTAGGGAGCAATTTTACGCTTGTTTTGGATAAGCATGGTGGTTGCAGGTTTAGATAAGGAGAGAGAAAGATGAAGATAAAAATAAATCCCTTAGAAATAGGGATTCTGAAGTGAGGCACTCTGAAGAGATAGAGTTTGTTCCGATTTTTCAGGGATAAGGCTTATCCATTAGCATAGGGCATACTGATCTGAGAGATTCTTGAGGAATTTGAAGAGTCACAAGTCAAATCATGAATAGTAATCCCTTAATATAAAAGCCTTACCCCACAAAATCTCTACTATCACTTTCACTCGCCTCCTTCAAAATTCAGATACTTCTTTCTCGACTTTTCTCTGAAACCCTAGTTCCTGAAAACTCTTCAACTTTCAACAATGGCGAAGACAAGAGGTAAGAAGGTCGCACCAAAAGCTGGGCTAAAGGCACGCCTGGACTTCGAGACTCCCGCTGTCTCTGAAGAGCCCTCTCCGACCAAGGTCGTGAAGAGACCTTCTGTGAAACCCAAGGGGAAAGCTGCGTCTGAGGCAGCCATGTCGAGCAAACATACCAAGGAAACTCCGCCAGAAAAAGAAGCTGTGCCTGAAGTCGAGACGACAGAAGAGAGCTCCGCTACTTCAACTCAAATGGAGCAGCAAGATGATGAGGCGACTGCAGAGGGCATGCAGGAGGAAGAAGCGACTGAAGCGCCTGCGCAAAAGCCGAAGAAAGGAGCTGAGAAGAAGAAAGCTAAGAAGCCCGTTAAGGTTCCGAGTCCTGTGCCGTCAGTGGAGATTGAAGACCTGGATGATGAAGAAGAAGGAGAGGAAGTAGAGGGAAGAGCAGAAGATGAAGGAGATAAAGATAGTGAGTTGGACAAATATCTGACTGAAATCGAAGATATTGAGGTTGAGCCCCAACCAGAGAAAGTACCCCTGTTTGAAGAGAAGGAAGAGGCACCCGCTGATATCAAGAAGCGGGCACTGGAAAAAGCAAAGGGAAAAAGAAAAGTTGGAGAGCCCACTCCAGAGCCAATCGAGCCAGAAGTGTCCCAGCAAGGGGATACTGACGAAGAGAAGGAGCGGCAGGAGCCCAGTGTGCCCTCCCAAACGCAAGCAGGCTCTGAAGAGCCCTCGGAGGACTCCTCACCCAAGCGAAGGGTGGGGAAATCTGCTGGAATGAAAGCCGGAGCCAAGCTGGCTGGAGAGGCCTCTTCGCAGAAGAGGAAAGCTGAAGAGGGCATTTCAGCCCCTATGCCTAAAAGAGGCAGAGGGGTGGGGAGCCCTACACCGAGTAAACCCAGCAGCGGCCCGCCACCAGTCAGGGGCATCATCAACTCGAAAGGAGTCCACCGTGAGACGCTTGCAGCTCTTGGTATAGAGCAGGAGGTAAGAGATTTATTTTCTGCAATTGGTTGGGAAAGCTTTATAGATATAGAGTGTGTTATTTTCCCGCCGTTGTCTCGTGATTTTGTCCATAACTTGAAAATTAAAGCTGTAAACAAGCCTGCTACTTCCACTAGGGTTTTAACTTTTAAATTAATGGGTAGGAATTATTCTGTGTCTGCTGATGACCTGAATATGTTACTGGGCATCGTGACATACTTGGACCTCCAGGAGGAGTATGTTGATGCCGTGACTGTAGTGCCCGACTCTGCAGAAGGAGTCGACGCAAAATGGATAGATATTGGGGATGGATCTGTTTTTCAAAGCGGATCCACAAAAGGATATTGCTTAAATAATGATGCTTTGAGATTCTGCCATAGGGTATTGGCCTACAATTTTTTCGGCCGTAAGGATAGCTCTAATTGAATCACCAATCAAGAGCTGTTCATTTTGTGGTGCATGGTTCATAAAATTAAAATCAATTTTGGCTCTGTGGCCATTGCACATTTTCGGGAAATCAAAATACACCCTAGGCATCGTATCTCTTGTGCCCAGTTGATTACCCAGATTGCGGTTAGATATAAGCTCCTTGACTTGCATGAAACTGATTTGACCCCCCTTCCCCGTGAATATTTTGATCTAAATTTCCTGAGGAGAATGCAAGATGTGGTTGACGATGAGGATAGGAAGCCTGTTTTCTTTGTGCCGGGGGCAGACCCCTCGAGCATGCTTCTAGCTATTGCAGGTACATCGAAGAAACCACCAGCAGGGAAGGCACCGCAGAGGGAGCACCCAGTCGCAGTGATCACAAGGAGACTTGAGCTGATTGAGAATGCCCAGTTCCAAACCAATGAAAAGCTGACCCGAATAGAAGCAGCCCTGAAGGCCTATTTCAAACATGTTGGGTTTTCCTACCCAACGCCTACAACCGACTAGCCTGCTTCTTTCTATCCTTTAGATTAGGTTTTTTTTTGTTTTTGTGTTTCTTTGTTTTCTTTATTTTTGTTGTTTGAGTCTGTGTCCACACTTTGCAAGTTGCAAAGTGTGTAGGTGGGTAGTTGAGTCAAAGCATGCTATTCTGTGAGTCTATGTGGGCATTTCACGTGATGATCCAACTTTAATTGCTTTACAGAAAAATCAGCATGCCCAATTAAGATAGGGATGACGAACGAGTTTTTAGCATGCCTTGTGAGACTTGAGCCTATATGCTGTATGCTTCAGTTTACAGTTTTCTTTCATTCATGAGTGTGAATAATTCTGTGCTTATGATGTTCTAGAATTTGCCTCTGTTCTGTGTTGAACTCTTGGAATTATTGATGCATATGTAAATGAGATATGCCATGTTTTGCTGAGCCACTGAAATAAAATAACTCCCACCAAAGACATAGCCCTTGCAGCCCCTTTGAGCCTATAAAATGCCCTGGTCAATTTGTTCTGGGATGGTTTATACTTAACCAGGGCATTATAAAACCTGAAAAGAAAATGGGGCAGGAGAGCTGTTCTGGGAAGGCATAAATATGAAAGGGCCAGAAAAGAGAGGGGGACGAATAAAATAAAAAAAAAAGAAAAAAAAAGTCTGAATAAAAATCCCCCGATGTTCTAAGTGTTTAGAATGCCCAATTTAGAAAAATTCAGTGCCTGAACAGGGCACATGAGGGTAGTGAATAGAAAGGAGCTGGGGAGGGGTTTGCACAATCAATAAAAACCCCTCCAACTTAAAATGCCCAATTGTAGCCTAAAAAGCCCTATTGATACTAATGCATCATGTTTCTGGAGAATGAACTGCAGAACTTTGGCAAACTTATGGGACGAATTTGCATAGAATTACAGCCGAAATGAGAGTATACACTGAGTGAAGAGAGACTGTGAGGAACACCAAGCTAAAACTCATTTTTGACCTATTTTAGGTATGCTGAAACTTTGCTTTTTTTGTTGGATTATTTCTAATGTGCCCACACTGAATAACAGTTTGCATGCTTGTGTCTTGAGTCTGTTTCTTTTCTCCTTTCTTTTCTTTTGTTTTTCTGGATGCGTTGCACCCCATGCTTGAGGACAATCATGCTTAAAGTGTGTGGGTGTGATAAGTCCATTTTTTTGTGTTTTTATGGGCATTTTATCCTCTATAAATGTCCTTTTTAGTGTGTTTTGAGTCGAAAAGAACCAGGTTGCGGTCAAAGGGCATTCCAAGAGTCGAGTCTGGCGGAAGGGGCATTTTATGCCCAGTTATTCACGTATATCTCACACATATGTTCATTAGAGGCACAGGGGACTTCTTCAGTATCCATCCCACATTCAGTCGGTGAAGTGGGCATATCAGATACGGATGGAGCTGACAGATGATGCCGTGCCCACAGTACTCGCACAGACTCGACCACAGGGCAGAATGGGCATTCCAGTGAAATTCAGGATTAAGTTGAAGGACAGTTGGTGGAAAGATAGCTACATATCCGCAGGAGAGTTGGAGCTAAGCTGGACTCCTGGAAGGTGCTGCAACAAAAGGATAAGCTCAGACGAGGAGATAAAGCTCAAATCTGAGGCGATAAGAGCAATCCCTAAAAAATAGGGATTTGTTGAAGATGAAGCTTATCCAGTCAAAGTCAGCAAGGGCACACCATTCTGGATTTTCAGCAGAAGACCCCCACCTGTGGGGGAAACTTTACTCGGGAATGTAGTTATTTAAACAAAGTTTAGTTTCTGGAAAAACAAGTTTTTACAGTCTGAAACATTTTTACATTTCTGCATCTTTAATTTCCGCACGCTGCTTAGGCAGACAAACAATCCGAAAGGTCTTAAACCTTCGGGACTTAGGTTATGTTCATGTTCATCGACGTTGGAGTCGAGTTTTTGCTTAATTAATTCAGTAAGTCCTTGTTTATTTTTATGTCTTTAATTTCTGCAGTTTTAATTATGTCTAGCCTTCTCGGCTAGATCTTTAATTCTGGCGTTTGAATGATGAAATTGGATTAAGCATAAATCTGGACTCGTGTGGCCAAAATGGGCATAGTAATGCATGATTAGTTTCCGTTAATTCTTGTGCCTTGTTCCACGTGAGTGTGTGTCTGAAGTACCCAATGTGGCTGATCACTCGTTAGGTAAAGAGGGCACACCACTATTAATTGAATTGGCGAATCGTGACTGTGTGTCGGTTCATATAGTAATAAGGGAATTAATAGGGTGTTGTGGGCACAAGAGGAATCAGTTGAACACAACAGATCTGGGTCCGTCTAGGACACACTGCTGTTTGTTTGCTTACATCTCTTAGAGGAATCGGGAGGTGGGTAACTGGTTAGGGGTTTAATCGAAGAGGAATCACTTTTAGACCTAAAATGAAAGGATGGATGAGGAGACGCAGAGAGGAATCTGGTCACCATAACTAGATGACGTATCATGTATGAAAATCGGTGTGCCCATGATCGAGTTGTTTTATGTTTAAACCAAATTCTAATTCAAATGCCAGAACCTTTTGTTATTTGATAATTTCTTTAGCTTCTTTCGCAGATTTAAATCCAGTTTAGTGACAACAGCAAACCCCCTTTGTGATTGGTTACTTGAAGATAGAATCGCAACAGCTCTCTGTGGGATCGACCCGTACTCATTGGCTGGCTACGCTCGCTGTGGGCACATGAGTTTACAAATATATTTTTGAGCGCGAAACGACCGCGCGTCAAAATAAAATCCATCAATAATCGTTTTGGAAGACTTTCCAAACAAGCACTCACAAACATATTTCACAAACGACTAGTCAGTGATGAAAGTCTAATATTTGAACGAGCCCGAAATAATGACGGAACGTGTGAGATTTTAATATTTTTAAATATTCAAAATATTCAGCACAAGCAAAATATTGACTGAAGTCAACATTAAATATTCAAAATACAATTTAAGTAAAAAATCTAAAGAACTCATGTGTTCACGTCAGCTGTCTGCATCATCTTGTACCTGAAAAATATTTTAGAAAACGTGGGCTGAGTACCAGAAAATACTCAGTGAGTTTATCGTGTTCATCTAAACACATGTAAAGATTTATCATATCAAAAGTCAATATTTCAATATTCATTCTAATGCCCATGCGCTTAAGAATAATTATTCAAAAGCGAACAATTCAATGTACATTCTCATATCAATGCGCTTAAGAATATTTATTCAAAAGCGAATAATTCAATATTCATTCACATGTGCTTAAGAATATACTTATTCAAAAGCCGATGCGCTTAATTAATTATGCATTGATACAGACCCTATGTGATCACATAACTATATCTCAATAGAATTGACAATGCAGATCAAATCATATACACGATGAGCGAAAATAATCGTAAATTATACATGGACGAAACCATTTTAAAACATAAGTTTTAGTTAGCAAAACCCACCTTATAGCGAAAATAACTGGAGCTTTACACGTGTCCTATAGATCCTAAGCCTGAAGTCTCGGGTTCGGGCCTACAAAGAAGAACTACCTATTAGTATCACGCTAGGCCTTGAAACTATAACATAAGGTAAGTTTAGACTTAGGAGACGAGCTTGCGAAATTTAGGCTCAAACGGACAACTCTCAAAAGATATGTAGATTTAAATTGGTCTAAAAGCTCCAATTAAAATCTTGACCATTTAAAACATTTTAAGAATGAACTTTTGGAATATATGTAATTATCCAATATATAAATTAAAGATAATTGTAACACTCCTCATAATAAATTCATAATTATTTTGTTGCCCTTTTAAATTTTAATTAACTACTACTTGAAAGGAAGAAAAATAAAAGAAATAAAACTCACATATTATACTGAACTTACGCGCGCACACTATATTATAACAAACCCATTTAATTCAAAATTTACTTTTAAATTTACAATCAATCTCTCTTTCTCGTTGCACACACACATGTTTGAACAAATCAATTTCAAAATCAATATCTTTCGCTCTCCTCATTTCCTAAAACATGTGCGCACAAAGATATGCGTTTAAAGCCATTTCTCAAAATGAAATGAAATAAAAAAAACTCTCTCATTATATCTCTGTATACTTTTCCCAACCAACAATTTAAATATATAAAAAGTTTTAAAAGCCAACCATATATTTTCTCTCACCAAATACACATCCACAACTTTTAAATTAAAAAACCCATCGTCCATTTCTCTCTCTCTCTACGCACACATGCACAACCATTTGAACAATACAGTTGAAATCTCTATTCTTACCAAAACTCATCGGCCTCTCTTGCACACGCATGTACATATTTTTATTTTCATTTTGATTCACACAAGCAGTCATTTTATTTTCTCACTAGATATATATATACTTCCAATAGTAGTGAAATCCATACAAAAATGGAGGTTTTGGGGGATTTTACAAATATTATAGTTTTTTGAGTTCAAGCTCATAAATAAACTTTCAAATCTTCATAAACTGAAAAATAAACAAGGGGAAGAAATAGATGAAGAAGAGACGGGGAGAATGGAGCCTTTGCATATCGGATCTAACTACCAGAAAAGCTCGCCGGAGATGCAACGTCGTACTACCAAAGTGAGCTCTTTTCTGACCATTTCAACCGTCATTTCCTTTCAAAGCTTGCACCATTATATTTAAAATGAAAAGAGAAGTTGGAAACTCATTTTTGGGAAATATTTGACCGGAAATAGGAATTCCGGTGACTGTGGATGGTGGTCCTGCGACGGCGCTTAGTGGCACTCCGTTTCCGACCACATCGCCGGAAATCTTCATGAAGAAGAAGGTAGAGGGGAGAGCTTACCATTTATGGGTGAATGAATAATAATCTTAATCATGAAGAGAAAAATATTTATAGCTATGAGGTGTTGGGCTACAAGCCCAAAGGCTGAAATTTAAAGCTGAGTGGGCTTCTACTAATTAATTTGTGCCAAGCCCACTAGGGAAAGTTAGGCTCTGGACAATTAATTCTACGGGAAATCCTATTCATAGCCTCCGTTTTTCTCTCTATATATATTATATATAAATATTAATTAAATAGACATTTTTGTCCTTCAATCTATCAATTAAAATCAAAACAAAATATCATAACCCCTTTTTGCTTATAGCCCCGTCAGTCAATCTTTATACTCCAAACAAAATATCAGAGCCCTTTTTCCTATAGCCACCATCAGTCAATCTTCATACATGGAAAAAAAATTCAATGCAAAAACATTATAGCCCCATCTTCGTAACTGGAAATAACAAATCTTGAACACTATGTTCTTAAATTTTGTATCCAACTATGTTCTTCTCCCTCCTCATTCTTAATTCCTCAAATCAGCTGTACTCCATTTGAAATCTTTCAATGAATCATCAAAAAATCCAAAAACAAATTTATAGAAAATAATTAATTTATTGTTTGCCTCATATTTTGTCAGATTGTTCAACTTAGGATAAGAGGATGAACAAACTTTGTTAAAAGCATGATTGTCCAATGTCACTACACTAAAAACTTTGCAACATTTTTTGGGACAATAGCGTCTTGAAGTACGAATAAGATTACAATGAATTAATAATTTATGTCTTGCGCTAAAAAATTTTTGGAGCAATCCCACCACAACTTTCAAAGTTTAGTCTACTGGAGAAGTTGAATAATTGGGTTAAGAATTCAGTGGATGACGTGAATATTCATAGATTTGAAGATGCACAAATATTCAATTTGTTATATGTTTATTAGGTTTGTCAAGTTGGGGGGTTATACGTGTTGTTCTTGTTTTTTATATAAAAGGGCTATATGTGTTTCTTAGGGTTTCAAGTGACTGGGATAAAGGGTAAAATATCCTATTTACTTTTTATTTAATTATATTTTATTAAATTACGAGGGCTATAAAGAGAAAAATGGTAACTGTGTTTAGAATTTTCCTAATTCTATTTGTCCAAACAAATTAACCCAAATCTAACAAAATCCAATATCAATGGTTTAAGATATTACATTTATAATTAATTATTTTTGAATTAATTTATTTAGTGGTGTATAAAGAAAAAAAATGTAGTGTATTCAGAAACACCCTTCTATTTAATATTTATTTCATTAATATAAGCTATATATATTTATAATGTAATATAACTAGCGTTTCTCCCATGCGATGCAAGGATAAAATATGTATCATACTTCAAATTATTTGTTAGTTATCAAAAGAAATAATCTTCTAGCCAAGTATACATATTAAAAAAAGTAAAATCAAACATGATGTTCAATCGTGATATTAAATTCTAATTAGCTATAACTGATTGTGAGGTAGAGAAGACATCAAATTAATATTAATTTATTGATTAAGTCGGGAAAATTTATATTTATTAATTAAATAATTGATAATTGATATTTCGCAAATTATCCTATACAACAGGTGTAACACCCTAAATTATCAAATTTAAAATGTTACTCTTTCTATTCTTTAAAGTGGGAGACGATTAACAATAATAATAATTTTAGTATTTTTTTTCAAATAATAATCACACTAGAAATTCCCAAGTAGGAAAGTAGACCACAATATTTATATTTTTTTCAGGAATATAAATTCTTAAATCAAAATACCTGCATTTCATAAACACAAAGTTCATTTCAAAGAGAAAACTTATAATTTACAATATAAAACTTATATTCAAGTCATAGGTAAATTCATAATATTCGACTAGTAGCTTGGGTTAATTTAAAAGGAAATCGTCATAAAATATTTAGTTCAAAATAACTAACTTCTGGTACATTGTCAAAAGATCGAATTAATCAACCCAAGCATTAAAAGTATGTCCATCCCATTTCCCTCACGATGCTTCAAGCTCATTGACCTGAAAACATTTAAAAAATGTGGGGTGAGAACTCTTAAAACGTACTCAGTGGTGGGGGATCGTGCACATTTCTTTCTATTTATCCAACTGAAATAAATCGCAGGAATTAATGGATTTAGGATATTCTTCTTCTGATTCTAGAATACATCTTGAACTATGCATAGGACATATTGATAAACTGAGATTTTACACTGATTTTGATACACTTTTATGTCGAGTTGAATTGGTTATGGTGTGCTTTATCTCAGTTTATGTGTGTTTTCATGCATTTGGAAGTTTGGTATTACTTGTGTGAATTTTGCAGGAATTGTACTTGGAAAGATGGTATTTGAACGAAGTATGGAAGTCCTGGAAAATACGTGGAAAAATGGCCGAGAACCACGGTCCACGTGGCAGCTCGCGGGTGAAGACCTCAGCCATTAACTGTCGAATCGCGACAGAGGCTGGGGTGCTTAGAGTAAAAGTCGCGAGTCGCAAATGAGACCGCGAATCACCGAGGGCCATTCACTGTATGATCGCGACAGAGACAAGGGTCATCTTTGAGAAATTCGCGACCCGGTCGTGAATATCAGTAGAGGTCGCGAATATTTTGACAGCTGGATGCCACGTGGAGTCACGACCCGAGTCGCAAACGACATGATCGGGAGCAAGATCGTGAATCTTCAAGGCGGTACAGCTGTGGTTTCCTACTTTGGATCAAATTCGTACTTAGTATTTAAGGATGGAAATACACGAAAATCAGACACAGAAAACCCTACCATAAGTTTTGAAGCAGAGAAAAATAACAAAAGGAAGCTATCGTGAAGAACAAGCTTTGGGGATTCAAGGAGTACAAGATTAGAGGCAGATTTAACTTTCCGGGTTTTATTTATTTTTATTCTTGTATTTCTATGTATTGCTGGATTGGATGTTTATTTATCGGTTTGATTATGGATAACTAAACCCTGGTATTCTAGGGTTGTTTATGACTCAATTATGAAACCAGTTAATTAATAGAATTTTCTTGTCTATGATTCTTTTCATGCTTTAATTATTCTAGTTTTGGATGTTGTTCGATTAATTGGTCATTAGTTGATGCAATCAGTGGTGTTAATTCATAATTCGAAAGATGAGTTTTAACACGAGATTCGGAATAATTAACTTGATAATTGATAGTACTCGAGAGAGTTGAGATTATTTAAGAGATCATTTAACCTGTTGATC
Organism: Perilla frutescens; assembly: GCA_026008535.1. Lineage (NCBI taxonomy): Eukaryota > Viridiplantae > Streptophyta > Magnoliopsida > Lamiales > Lamiaceae > Perilla > Perilla frutescens. Next base: position 40,666,172 of record BRKX01000010.1, on the reverse strand, counting down.
ATTTTGGAGTTGCATATTGGATAGTCAATGGAGACATTATTATTTAATCTGTAATCAACATTTACATTATTCTGAGAAGGGAATGTATATAATTGTGTGGTTGCTCTAGTGTGATTTGAATCTGATTATAGACTTGAAATTGTGTTAGTTAAATAGGTGGAGTAGTTGATAATTAAACAATCCTAGAGTGCGCTTTTTCTCCTGATAATTTTACTTGTTCTTTTCTTCTGTTTTATGCTTGTGGTGATTTTATTCATTTTATTTGGGTAGCCTAGTTAATTTCATACTCATCATTTTGTTAGTTTAGATAACAGTCGTAGAATAAATAGGATAACTAGTGATTGGATATTGAGTCTCTGTGGATACGACCTTGTTCACTGCTATACTAGAAGCCTCACTGTACACTTGCAGTTTAGGTGAAAATAAATACCGAACAAGTAACCTCACTATACTAGAAGCCTCACTGTACACTTGCAGTTTTTTTTCTTTGTTTTGTTTCTTGTGTTGTTGTCTTTTTGCTGAGTTTTGCAGGTGATTTCTGAGGGAGTGATTGAATGATGATAAAAGTGTCCCAAGTAACCTTCAGGACGTGGGTTCCACGTATTGGGCATGCGCAAAGAAAATTGCGATTGGGGTCAATTGTACCTTTACTTGGGATCTTTTCTCGTACATTCGATCATATCCCATCTCAATTTTCTAGGAACAGCGACGGATCGGAGGCCGTTCAGTTCGCCAACAGCACTGAAGAATTTTCATGACCAAAATTCGCGAGTCCGGACTCGCGAGCGAGGTCGCGAATGATCAGTGGGCCGTTTTCTGTCAAATCGCGACAGAGGGGGGATCACTAAGGTAAAATTCACGACTAGGTCGCGAATATGGATCCTGGTCACGAATCCACGTGTCCACCAGATGCTGACTGGGTCGAGAATTTTCCAAGGTGGACTTAAGGAAATTCGCGACCTCAGTAGCGGTCGCGAGCGAGATCGCGAATTTTATGCTGACGTGGTGACACGGAAACTGATTTTATCTCCATTTTTCTCCCATTTCTCACCCACACCTCACTCTCACCACACTCACACACGCACACATTCAATTTTCTTCTCCAAATTCAACATTCCAGGTATGTTTTCTACACATTAAACTCATGTTTTTTGATTACCCATCATGCGTAGGTATGGATTTCATGAGTTTTAGGCAAAATCTCTGGATAAATTGACATACCCATGTTTTAGGTTTTGCAAGTTCAATTTTGGGATTTTCTTGTGTTTCTTGGCTAAATATTCCAAGTAATGACCCAATTCACCCCTACATTGTTGCCCAAGCATGTACACGTGAGGATTTGATTGCATTCGATGCTATTCATAGTATGTGTTGATTGTATGTTAAGAACATGGAGATTTTTTGGAGATAAATCCTTGTTTTGCTTTGTTCTTAATATGCCAATTGTTGTGGTGGTGTTGATTTGTGTTCATACTCGAAATGTCGTCTATCATGTGCTTCATTTTTCAAAATTTTGTGATGTTGTGTGGTGACTGCTGAAATGTGGTTGATGTTCCATACTAGTTTGGATTGATGAAATTGGGGGATAGTTTTGTCAACAACTTGTTTGTATGCAAGTTCGGGGGAGCCATGCTCATCTTGTGGTGTTAGTTTGCATAGTGTGGTTTTGATTGGAACATCTTTTGCAGACAGAGGACGAGGAGTACCACTCAGAAGAGGAGGAGTCCGAGGCCGGGTCCCAGTCTGAAGAGGATGGCCAGTCGAATGAGCAAGAGGACGACTACAACAGTGCTGAGGATGAGGACTATGAACCAGGGTCTGAGGAGGATGATGTTGTTGAGGAATTAGAGCCCGAGTTAGCTGATGATGATGAAGAAGGGATGGAACCCCTATACCATCCACATAGGTATGGGATCCACCTACAAACAGAGGAGCAGCAGCGCGCTTGGGCCCGTCTGGCCGTGATGAATATTTATCCTACCAGATATCCTTGTGCTGCGACAACTATGGCCCTGGGAATCCATGACGATGTCTGGGGCCTCATCAATAGAATCGGGTGGAATCACGCCTTGGCCGGTGGATGGTCGACATATCCCATCCTTGTGTATGAGTTTTTGAGTACCTTGGAGGTACAAGCGTCCACAATGCGCGGCCCACACACGATGACATTTCAGTTAGGCGGGGTCTCGCGCATCCTCACAGCTGCAGAAGTCAACAATATCTTCAATGTGCCGCCTGGTGGCATTTTCAATGGTTTTCCGGTTACAGCTGAGGCGTTTTGGCGACAGCGCCAGACAGAGATGACTCGCTTTGATCACAAGAGAGTCAAAGCGTCTATGATGCCAAACCCAGTCTTCAGGTATCTTCAGAAGATTTTCGTATCGACAGTCTTGGCACGCCATGAGACATCCGGCATGCGCTTACCCGAAGTCCTATTTCTCTACTGCATGTTGAGTGCCCACAACCTCAACTTTGCCGCATTCTTGATGCAGCAGCTCAAGAGGCAATCCACTCAGGCCACCGATGCAATTGAGATTGGCGGGATGATTACGCCCATTGCCGCACATTTTGGCATCCCGCTGAACCGCTACGGGCCCCTCCCTAAGAATCTCCTCATTGATCTGACCACCTTGAGAAATTCTCAGATGCTGGCCACTCACACGGATCAGTTCCTGTTGCACCTGTGCGGTTCTCACTGTTTTCCGTTGCCTAATAGGCCATTCACTACAGTGTCGGATCTTACGGACACTCAAAACTGGTTGATGGATACACTGGCCCATCGATAAAGCAATTAATGGAGTTACGAATGAGGGCCGCACTAACTTTGAAGTCTTTGAGGCTCAAGGGCATGTTCATTTAGGAGAGTCGTCTGCTCAAGACGAGCCTCGGGGCCACACATGGACTAGGGATGAGAGGAGCGAATATCAATGGGACTCTCTCACCCAAATGATGGCCAACATGAACACGGCCATTGGTTCGATGAACAACACCGTTGGCACCTTGACCAAAAACTACGGTGCTATGAATGATGCCTTCCAGACGTTGCAGACGGATGTGCACGCTATGAGAGGGGAGGTGCATGAGATTAGAGATGCGGTTAGGGGCTTGCAGTCGGCACCCGGCTACTACCCTCACCCATTCTTTGGTGTCAGCCCGTCTGGTCCATCCCCGCACCAAGAGCCCATATCTTCCGGCCGCTCCCAGTCTCAGTCTCAGTAGAGGTAGATGCCACCACACATGTATCCGTACATGCCGTACGGATACCCGCCATATCGACCGCCCCCGTCATCTTGAGCCGCTATAAGTGGTTGAGACACCGTTTCATCTTTCTTCAAACTTATTCTTCCTCTTTGTGTTGAATAAGTTTGGGGGGATGTGCACTTACGATGTCTCGACCAAGTTTGTTTCTTTTACCTACATTCTTAGTTAGTTGTTTCCTTTTCTCATTTTTTAAAAAAAAAACCTGGAAAATTTTGAACTTTGTCTGCTTTAATCTTGTGGTTTTGAGGAACTTGATCGAGTTATGTGTTGAATTCATGTTTTGGTGATGATATTTGATGGAAGTGAGGATATGCATGACTTGGAGTTTGTGAGTTCTGGTTTGATCACATGTGTACATTTGAGCTTAATAAGCATGTTTAAAACCAATGGGTAACCGTGAGCTTTTGTACCTAAGGGTGATGAACCCGTATTTTTCTTGATGTGTGTTGGTCAACATGTGTTGATGTCACTAGAACTTGCATAATTTCTCACTCGCAAATTGACTATGCTTAGGATTAAAGAAATGATTTTAGGCCTTTTTTTTCTTACAGCTATTTGCCTAAACACGGTCCCTAAATACACTTACTTCCTTTGTGAACCCCGTTGAGCTTGATCGTTATTTTTTTAGAATCCCGTTGGGGTATGAATGATAAAATGTGTGGACAGTAAGATCGGAGGAAAATGGAAGAATTGTAATTGGGAGTGATAGAACACTATGAGTGTTAATGGTTGTGAGGTGATGAGTGTTGTTGGCACTCCACAAAAAAAAATGAAATGGAAGAAAACTTTGAATAAAAAGGATGCCAACAACATAGCTGAAAGAAGAAAATAACGGACTCAGAGAGTCTGAGGAACGTGGTTGTATAGAAGAAGTGAGTTAGACAAAGTCTAACCTGTGCCTTTGTTAAAGAAAAAAAAGGGGTGGTGATTAGATTGATTGGTAGAGTTGAGTTGATAAAGCTGTGAATTTCAGTGATTTTTGCAGGGTTTTTGAGTCACTTTAGCCATATAATTCAAACCCTAACCCAAATCCTACATTACAACCCATTTAAAAGACCTATTTGATCTTTAATTACGGCATGATTTTGTTTGAAGAGAGTGGGGAAGAAGTGCAAGCTTATGGTTGATGTTTTCATATGTTTGACGTTCGATGAGTGGTTACCTCGATATATATTTTGTGAGAGTCTTTAGTGATACACACACACTTGAGAAGAGCATTGGTTTTGATACATGTGTGTTGGGTTTCGAATGTGCATGTGGGTGATTTGAAGGGCTTATGGATTTTAAGCTTGCGTTTTTCTTACCTCTTGATTTCATCATTGCTAGATTGTGAGTTGTATGCATGATTTGTATTGATCCTTGAGTTGAGTCTTGTTCTTTGTTTGAGGACAAACAAAATTCTAAGTTTGGGGGAGTTGATAAACTGAGATTTTACACTGATTTTGATACACTTTTGTGTCGAGTTGAATTGGTTATGGTGTGCTTTATCTCAGTTTGTGTGTGTTTTCATGCATTTGGAAGTTTGGTATTACTTGTGCGAATTTTGCAGGAATTGTACTTGGAAAGATGGTGATTGAACGAAGTATGGAAGTCCTGGAAAATACGTGGAAAAATGGCCGAGAATCGCGGTCCACGTGGCAGCTCGCAGGTGAAGACCTCAGCCATTAACTGTCGAATCGCGACAGAGGCTGGGGTGCTAAGAGTAAAAGTCGCGAGTCGCGAATGAGACCGCGAATCACCGAGGGCCATTCACTGTATGATCGCGACAGAGACAGGGGTCATCTTTGAAAAATTCGCGACCCGGTCGCGAATATCAGTAGAGGTCGCGAATATTTTGATAGCTGAATGCCACGTCGAGTCGCGACCCGAGTCGCGACTGACATGATCGGAAGTGAGATCGCGAATCTTCAAGGCGGTACAGCTGTGGTTTCCTACTTTGGATCAAATTCGTACTTAGTATTTAAGGATGGAAATACACGAAAATCAGACACAGAAAACCCTACCATAAGTTTTGGAGCAGAGAAAAATAACAAAAGGAAGCTATCATGAAGAACAAGCTTTGGGGATTCAAGGAGTACAAGATTAGAGGCAGATTTAACTTTCCGGGTTTTATTTATTTTTATTCTCTTATTTCTATGGATTGCTGGATTGGATGTTTATTTATCGGTTTGATTATGGATAACTAAACCCTGGTATTCTAGGGTTGTTTATGACTCAATTATGAAACCAGTTAATTAATGGAATTTTCTTGTCTATGATTCTTTTCATGCTTTAATTATTCTTCTTTTGGATGCTGTTCGATTAATTGGCCATTAGTTGATGCAATCAGTGGTGTTAATTCATAATTTGAAAGATGAGTTTAAGCACGAGATTCGGAATAATTAACTTGATAATTGATAGTACTCGAGAGAGTTGAGATTTTTTAAGAGAGCGTTTAACCTGTTGATCATTTTGGAGTTGCATATTGGATAGTCAATGGAGACATTATTATTTAATCTGTAATCAACATTTACATTATTCTGATAAGGGAATGTATATAATTGTGTGGTTGCTCTAGTGTGATTTGAATCTGATTATAGACTTGAAATTGTGTTAGTTAAATAGGTGGAGTAGTTGATGATTAAACAATCCTAGAATGCGCTTTTTCTCCTGATAATTTTACTTGTTCTTTTCTTCTGTTTTATGCTTATGGTGATTTTATTCATTTTATTTGGGTAGCCTAGTTAATTTCATACTCATCATTTTGTTAGTTTAGATAACAGCCGTAGAATAAATAGGATAACTAGTGATTGCATATTGAGTCTCTGTGGATACGACCTTGTTCACCGCTATACTAGAAGCCTCACTGTACACTTGCAGTTTAGGTGAAAATAAATACCGAACACATATTCTAGTGCATATAAAACGCTTCTATGCGTATAAAACACTATTCTGATCTGATGCATATAAAACGCTATCCATATTCCATCCACGATCATTCAAGTTGGATTAAAAACATTTCTAACTCAAAGAGCATATAACATATACTTTTATTTCGAAGATAATAATTTCACCCACCTGATAAAAGAGAGCACGTAGTAATCAAGCCGGAAAAATTCACAGAGTGGACGAGGGTCCTAATTGCGCTGCACCTAGAATCAAAATAATCTTAATTAATTGAATAATTTGAGTCATTTCTAATTTTATTAAATCTGAAAATCAGATTTATAGACCAAGATTTTAACTTTTGAAAAGTTTATAAGAATATTTTGAGGTTGAAAATAAGTTATGACCTAATTAAATAATTTATAAAAATTTAAGGTCTTTGTTGAAAATAACTTATTTTGCAAGTAGACATTCTCCTTCTCCTTCTTAAAAGAAAAACACATCTGAAACAAACTAAAAGCTAAATTTCCAAACACCAAAACATAAATCAATAACATCTTCTTTCCAAACACCAAAACATAAATCAATAACATCTCCCAAAATAAAACTCCAAATTAAGAATTTCCAAGTTCGCCTGAACCCCAAGACATATATCTAAAATTGTTCGTGAAATAAGCATTTACAGATTTCATCATTAACGGGTCAAAAATGTCAATTAGTTAGGTGAACGGAAATAGTTCAGAAAACTGCCAAGCTTCGGTGAAATGATCGTAAGTTCGTCTACAAAATTCGTATTAGCCCGATTCAAGTTTCAAATGAAAGCTAAGACGATAACCTACAATTGTGTCATGGTGTGGGGGTCCATAAATAGCTCAATAGAATCAGGTATGTTTAATTAAGAAGGGTGACGTGCTGTCCCAAAATTCAAAAATAGTAGAAGAAGAAATCTTTCAATTTTTCAAAATAATTTCCAGCATAATTCATCATCTATCCACACCATAGAACATCAATAAACAAGAAGAGAAATATGAATAGATGATTACCTTTCTTGGAGTAGATATCAAGAGAGAGATGAGTAGGTGTATGTGTGTGGAGCTCTCTTTTATTTAAACTTGGGGATAGAAATAAATGAGAGAGAGAGATGAAGAGTGAGAGAGATTGAGGTGTGATCTTTGTGATATAGTCGAGAGGTTGAAGTATTGGGAAGTAATATATTTACTTTTGCAAAAATAGGAAGTTTCTAGGTTAGGCATAGGAATTCCATAATTATATTTGAGGATGAGTTATCAATTGCTTATCTAAACTCATGCCACCTCACCTTGCTAATTCTATGTAATGACATGTATGGTTGAGGTGAGATGAGAACAAATCCATTCCACACACACACACACACACACATATATATACTTATGCACATAATATTTTTATCTATTATATGAATGAATAAATAATATTTTATTTATGATTATATATGTATATATTTGTGTGAAACAAAAATCACACTAAACCTATTAATTTACACCTAATAAATAACATCCAATTAAGCAAACTTAGTTCGCATCTAGGGGCGCAATGTCGGACTACATCAAGTCCATCTAATTTTACCGAGTATTACCAAATAAAAAATTAAAACTCAAATTTAAAGCAATTAAATAATTTAAATCACGTAGAAGTGGGTTGTTACAATAGGTGCATGGGCCGGCCCATCAGACGCCCCGATTCGACCCGGACCCGCGATCCAGAATTTAAATATATGCATTGACCCAATTAAACTATTTTCCCCCATTTTAATCTCAGTTCTAACCCTAGCCGCCCCATCCTTGTTCCAATCTCTCTCACTCCTGATCTCTCTCTCTCGATCCAGCGTATCTTCCCTTCTTCCGCATGACGTCTCGCTCCCGACCTCTCTCTCTCAATCTAGCATCTTTGATTCTTCCGTCTGACATCGCCGGTTGTCCGCTTCACCGATTTGATCCAGCGTATCTTCGATTCTTACGCCTGACATTGCCGGTTGTCCACTTCACCGATGGCGATTCAACCTTCCATCTATTGATATGGTACGTGATAGGCTAGTCTTTCTCGTTTCTAAACCTAGAATTCTATAACTTATCTCTCTCTCTCTCTCGATCTCTTATTAGTTTTTGTGATTTTTTCAGCCCTGACATCAGCCATTCATTAGTTCACCGTCGGAGCTTCAACGTGTACTCGATTCTTCTATATTCATCTTTCGATCCAGTCAGGTAATACACTATTTTCTTATTTCTTGTGTTGAAATTATCTGTGGTTTATGTAAGGATTTAGTCGCTAGGTTTTTGTTGTTTTTTCCATTTTTTTGTGTTTTTTCCTGTATTAGGTCATCCTTTTCAATTAAGTGATTAGAATTGAAAAGACTAGTACTAGAATTTCGTGTAAATTTGAGAAAACTAGTACTATAATTTCATGTAAATTTAATATGGATAAATGCTTGCCACATATATGCTTCTAAATTTGTTGAATTTGAATATTCTTCACGAGTAACACTGGAATTGAAAAGAAGTATCAAATTGGAGTTGACTTTGTATCTGAATTGTTTTTTATGTGATTTTTTTTTTCTATTTTATGTATTCTTTCAATCCACGGGTTCCATTGTAATTGAAAAGAAGTATCAAGTTGGAGTTTATTTTGTATATGAATTGTTTTTTATGTTTTTTTTATGTTTTTTTTATGTATTCTTTCAATGTTCATATATGTTAAATATCTGTTAAATGTGAGTAATATGAATTTTTAGTTGTTTTGATTTCAGTTTATATGTGTCATACGATTTATTATGTTAAGTATTAGTTAACATAATAATGAGTACCACTTGATATAAAAACAAGTATCACATTTCCAAGTGCTATTTTTATATGTCATTAGTTTTCATATTTAGTTTTGGTATTCTTTTTTATTTTTGTATTAATTGAATGTCCAGAGATGCTCATTTTAGTGTTTGATTGAAAATTATATGAGTCATGTTAATTATTTTGTTATGAATGATCTTTTATTTTGATTTTTGAAATCATAAATGATGTTTCTATATGTGGCTAGGAACTTTCTTGAATATGAATATCTCTTTATCTGTACCAGTTGAATTGAAAATAAGATCAAATTGATGTTGATTTTTGTATCTGATTTATTTTTATGTGGTTTTTTATGTTCTCTGTTTTTATCAACTGTTCAGAAATGTTGATTTGACTACTTAATTTGAAAGTTTATGCAAGTAATATGAATTATTATGTTAAGTATTTTTTAGCATGCTTATAGGTACCAATTAAAGTAGAAACATGTATTATGTTATTTTTAATATTTGCATGTTACATATTATTTTACATGGTATGTTTATGTGTTTAGAATTCAATCTATCTTGTTTTGTCTCTGTCATGATTTGACTTGTGTACATTTGTATATGGAGTATCAATATTAATACTGATTAGTACCAGATGAGATACTTGTAAGTATCTGAATTTTAGGTTAGATTTTGTTTTGTGTTTGTATGTGTGTGCATTTTCACTTATTCCTATTGAGTATATCATATTGAAAACTAAATGGTACCACATACTACGTTGCTTTTATGTGATGAGTCACATGCAAAGGTATGATGGGGAGGTTTATTCGTGTCCCGACTTAAGAAATGTTTGAATGGTTTTTTTATATGTTTTTTCCTTTCAGTTTTATTTTCCTTATTTTTCCGGATTTCTAACTTTGTTTCTCGATTTGCAGTCTTATGGTCGGAAGAAGCTCCGAGGACTGTATTGTGCTCGTATCACTTTTGCAGGCACAAACGACTTGAGATTTGAAGTCCATAAGTCTGTCATTAGATTCATGAACAGAAGGAAGAAATGATTGAGAATTGTGAATTTTTATTGAATCATTGGAATGTTGTGATTTGTTTTGGATATTTGATAGACTTGAACAACTGATGGTATGTTTTCCTTTGGTATCTGGTGGGTTATTATATGTTGGAATTTGAATATGTCATCATGTTGTTTAAACATGAACTTTATGTATTTGGAGATGATTGTATGGGCCAAATACTCTGGTTGGTTTATGTTTGATTTTTGTAATGGTAAATGGATTGTGATTATTGATTGGAATGAAAGAAATGGTGGTTTGTATCATTGTATTTTAAATTTTGTATTATTCAAGACGTTATTTTTTGTAATAAATTTCGTATAAAGTAATTACTGTCTGAACAACAATGATTGCTTTAGAATTAGCTTGAATTATGTTCATTCAAGAACATCCATAATCCGCATTTAAGGAAAAATGGATTTATTTTCAAAAATAATATTAGTATTATTTGTTAAGCTATAAAGTATCACATGTTAAAAAAAAAGTAACACTTGCGTCTGGAAATGTATCATTTATTTGGACTTAGAGTATCAATTGGCATACAAAAACGTATCATATAAGAAACATGTGTATTTTTAGTTTAAGAATCATAAGAACGTATCATGCTCCCTCAATGAGTAGATGCTTATTTTCATATTAAAAAAATAAAAGAAAAAATAAATAAATTTCATAAATGAATGTCTAAAAAATGAAATTGCATCATAATAGTATTCCAAAAACATAAAATTCCAACATAATAAATTCTCATCAATATTTTGTTCTAATACAACTCTTAAAATATCCCAAAATATATTTAAAAATGAAGAATCTTCAATCCAAGAATTTGGAAAAGGAATTGAGAATGTGAGTCAGATAAATAAAAAATGTGTCATATATTAAGCATAAAAGTATCACTTATATTGAAGACAAGTATCAACCTCATATTCATCTAAAACAAACGAGGATTGGGAGTTTTAGAGCCAAACTCATTCAACTGAGTTGAGTTTGCTGCATTGTTACCTTCTTTTTTCTGTTTTTCTCAAATTGTCCCTTAATTCTAGAGTGGACAAATCACTGCAGGAGTCGCAGCAACAGAGAATTTCACATTCCACACCAATTTAGGATCTCCCACCATAGTCTCTGACCTTGTATTCGGTTGTGGAATGACCGAATGACTAACTTCGGCAACTTCCCCTTAGAGATAAGCGGCATAATTGGATTCGACAAAGAGCCTCAGTCTTTTGTTCGACAGCTCGGAAGTGCGATCAAGGCCCATTTCTCGTACTGCATGTCACCTGTAACCTCGAACACATGACTTCGACTACAAACTATTTCATAAACATGGGAACAATATGAATAATACGCTTGTATAACTCTATTTTCTCATTACAACACAACTATATTCTAAAATGTAATTTTAATATGATTGACAATGCAAAAACAAAACCAAGAACATTGTTTCAAGCCTTAGGAAACTCATCCACCTAAACATAAAACATCGATTTCTTCAAGAAGACAATCTAATCGTGATAGCAATATTACCCGTAGAATTATACCAACATTACCCATAGACAATCTAATTGTGATAGCAACATTACCTATAGACCTCGACGGTAACAATAACTCAAAAGAAACATAATAGAGATGTTGGCAATCTCGCTCTTTTTATCAGGATTATAGCTACAAACTATTGTCAATTATCAATATCGATAATCTTAATTAGCTTTATCTCCTACTTTATCATCTTCTACAAATGGATTAAACTGATTGAGCATCATATGTTCATGTATTTTCCCCACTCCCCGCAGCATAAGAATACACAAAATTCAACAAACAAACAACCGATAAAAAATAACTAACCCACATTCGATTTTTGTATGTGGAATTTGTTTCAATCAAGATCCATGCTTTGGAGTTCTTAAAAATTGGAGAAAATCGAGTGTACCTAAATTATGTGGTGGACAGATATAATTTTATGATTTGTGTATATTAATGGTGCAGATCTAGATATATCCTTGTAATAGTATAATTTTTATGTAATAAAGGTATGATCTTGGTAGTAAAGAAATGGGGGAAAGTTTAGGAGAAAAGTGAGGAAGATAGAGAAAGACGAGAGGGAAATCAGATTTATCTCATTGCTTGCTTCTTTCATTCATAATTTTAATATTTATAGTCCTTACAAGTTGGCTGTAACCCTAAAGCATAAAGTATATGCTTCATTAATTAAAACATGAAATAAAGCAGTTGGACCAACAACATTGGGCCGCTTCATTTAATTAAAAAACAGCATCACTGGGCCATGACTTAGCTAGAACTCCGCCCTCAATCATCGACCCGACCCGAACAAACTCTTCCTTACCCGCCGATAAGCATGAATTGCCTAGAGTAATTCTCAAATCAAGATCCAATTTTTCCTCTTCTTCACAAAGCTTTTCTCTAACATCATCCTCTTCCGCTTGATTAATCTTGTATGTGACAAATTCTTTCACCGTGCTTCGCAAACTTCATGGTGGTTTCTTCATCGTGCTCCGCCAGCCGCTGATTTCGTTCACCATACTTCGTCGATTTTCGAAACACACCTTCAAATTTCGAGAGCTGCAGCAAAAGAAATCAGATTTGTTAATTTTGACCTCGTATTTTTCTTTGTTGTGATGTCGACGTTGGTGTTGGCATTTCACCGAAGAACGGTGGCCGCGAACGGCATGGCGGTGGCTTCACTTTCGATGGTGATGAATGGTGTTGGAATCGCAAGATACGGGTGCGGTTCTTTCACCATGCTTCGTCGATTTTCGAAACACACCTTCAAATTTCAAGAGCTACAGCAAGAGGAATCAGATTTGTTGATTTTGATCTCGTATTTTTCTTTGTTGCGATGTCGATGTTGGTGTTGGCGTTTCACCGATGAACGTTGGTCGCGAACGGCATGGCGGTGGCTTCACTTTCGATGGTGATGAATGGTGTCAGAATCGAAAGATGCGGGTGCGATTCTTTTTCTTCAATTTTTCCCCTTTTTTGTTTATTTTTATTGAATTGGCAGCTGCAATGGGCTGGTTCCTGATGGGCCTAATGGACCGACCCGTCTGATGGGCCGGCCCATCAATCTTGTGCAGAGGACATCAGCCATTAATATTTAATCAAGTATTCAAATATGTCCACTATGCTTTGGAGTACTGGTAATCATTAATAAAATATTTTGAAAGTAAAGAAATGTGAACATAGCTTGATTAATCGCATCTCCTTCCCAACCTTAATATACTCATCCTCAATGTTTTTTTTTCCTTGTTAAATGAACTTCATTATTTTTCTTAATATGCTCATACATGTCTAACGTTTCTCTGGTTCAATGTATGAGGAACATCGTATGCATTTTCTAAATTTCAGATTATATATAAATACAAAGAAATAGAGGGATGGGGCATAGTATATTTGTATTTTGATATAATGAGTTCTAAATTATCAAAAATTAATTTTTTAGTCAATATTATAAAACATCAAATGTAAATAACTGAGCCAAATTAGTTGACAGAGAGTTCATACCATGTTAAAATATTCAAATTAAAAATAATTTAAATTCATAAGACTATATTTCACTAATTTAAGAAGACTACATTAGATTGTATGATATAAGAACACAACAAAATTCAAAAATTTAACTAAAAAAAAAAAATCTTTATAAGCTCAAATAATCCAATGACCAAAAAAAAAACAAAAAAAAAACATAATAGGCGGATAACCTTATGTCCATAAATACCAAAACTACTCAAGTCCTTCCAATCAAAACATAATGCATGATAACTAAATATATAAGAAAAACACCACAAAAATGTAAAAACAATTAAACTCTACCAACATGGATCATAGCAAATGAATAGCATGTATAGGTAAATAAAAAAAATTAGGAAATACCAATAAACTTTAATTCAACATGTGACGACGATCGGCGGATTGCCTGCAACAGTGTTGATGCCAATTTTTTTTATTAATTACAAAAATAATAATACACACAAAGATAAAAGTAGATATACGTAAGATAAATAACCTCAAAATAAACTAATCTATATATTATTATATTATGAAGAGTAACAAATTTTTGAAAAATTAAAATAGGTAAATTAATTAATCCACTAAAAATGAAACTACTAAACCTTTGCTAGGAAAACTCCACAAAATAAATTCCGGTAAATGTAAATCAATAAATAAAAATTGTGTCACTGAATTGACAAAATTATCCTTGCAGTGGGAATATATGTTGGAGAACTCTATTATTATTATTATTATTATTATTATTATTATTATATATATATATATATATATATATATAATAACATAATATTCACTACACTCTTCGACGTACATTAAAACGATAGTAAAATATAAATGTATGTAAGATTTATTAATGGCCACGTGTCATTAATAATTAAGTGATTAAGATATTTATATTAATTTAAGTATCTTAATTAAATGGTTTAAATAATTTGATGTTTATCTAATAAATTGGTCATACTTATCTAAATGTGGTTTCACGATATCCATCACGTTGATAGAACGTGTATATATATATATATATATATATATATATATATAACTGTATCTGAAACTGGTCCTCTCACCTACCGATAAAAGAATACACATAATTATATTTTCTCTATCATCTAAAGGCGTTCTGTGCTTAAGAAAACGGTAAAGGGAGAGAAACCAATTTCTTCATCATCAAATAAATTATGGCTTATCAAGGTTAATATTCTGATTTTCTGATTGAATGTGAAAATCATGAAGTTCTAAGATCCGTGCAATTTAATTAAGTTTACATGTGGTATCAGAGCATGGTTTTGGAACTCATGATTTTTCATTCCTAACTGATTTTATGAGCCTAAAATAATATCAATTCATGAATTATTTGTGCAATCTGATTCATATTATCAATATTGCATTCTGTTAGAATTACTAAATGTTCCGCTGCTCACGATTCGAATACATGTTTAATTATTATTGCTAATTGTGGTTATATCTAGTGACGTGAATAGAAAATTGTGCACTGGGTTTTCGTTATATATCATACGCTGAATGATTCTAGTTTTTAGTCTCATGTATTATGTGATCTCCCGACATGAATATGCATGTATATTAATTCTTAATATTTATGTTGTGAATTAAATCATTATCATCATTACCGAATGAATTGATAATTATAAATACTTCTTGACAATGTTTTATTAATAAAGGCTTGAGCACTCCGTTTGTCAAGTACCCCGACATTGATAATTACTATCAATATTTTATTATTGAGATTGTTTTTTTTTTTTATTGGTTTAATCTGATTAAGGCAGATTGTAATTTTGTCATTTTCCATGTGTCTAACTGCATGTGGCAAATTTATGCAAGTCACATATATAATGATATTATGTGTTTGATTATGATGGAATATTATCAGTCCCGATTAATTTATTATATGATTGGAATTTATTTAATGTTGGTCTGTTAATCACCAAAGTGGTCTGACCTGAAAGTTTAATAAATTTTAATCGTATAATTATTTTCAATTATCCATAATAATCTGATGCTTGATTTAAGTTTAAAAAAATTATGGGTAATTGAATTTTCATAATTATATGACACTTAAAAATCACCCAAAGGTTGATTATATGTTCTTATAATTTATGAATATGAGTGAGATAATTGATACATCATATTCTAACTATTTTGGATATCCAAAGATAACAAAATGGTTTAAAGTTGTCGTATTCAATTATCAAATTATGGTGAATTTACAAGCATCATTATGATTATGATTGTATATTATTGTATCGCCCAAAGGAGATCATCAATTTACATTTATTATTTTTCGATCCTGAATCTATTTAAGTAACTCAAAGCATTAATGTGTAAAAAATTACAATCCTTACAGTGCCTACTCCCGTCGCTCTTCATTCGCATGCTTCGTCTATCCCAATGTTTAATGGATTGAACTTTTCTAATTGGTGTGAATAAATCCGATTTCACCTTGGTGTTTTGGATCTTGATTCATCACTTGAAGTTGAAAAGCCTGCTATTACTGACACTAGCAGTGCTGCTAAAAGGTCTATCTATGATGCTTGGGTGAAATCAAATAAACTAAGCCTTATGTTTATGCGAATGAGTGTAGCAGATAATATCAAGTCTACCATTCCTAACACTGAAAGTGCTAAGGAATTTCTGAAATTTGTGAAAGAACGTTCCCAAACTGCTGATAAATCTGTTGCTGGGACTTTAATGGCTACTTTAACCACCATGAAATTTGATGATTCTCGTAGCATGCATGAACATGTCACTGAAATGACAAACCTTGCAGCAAGACTTAAGTCATTGGGGATGAGCGTGGATGAGAATTTCCTTGTGCAGTTTATCATAAACTCACTTCCCTCTGAGTACAGTCTATTCCAAATGAACTATAACACCATGAAAGATAAGTGGAATGTGAATGAACTTCACGGAATGTTAGTTCAGGAGGAAACGAGGCTTAAGAATCAAGGAACCCATTCTGTTCATCTCGCAATTAATCAAGGAGCTGGTAAGAAAGTCATCAGAAAGAAGGGAAAGGGCAAGCAAGGACTACATAAAGTGAATGAGTCATCTGCCCAAATCCAGAAAAAGGAACTTGACAATCTTAAGTGCCGGTTTTGTAGAAATCCTGGACACTTTCAACGAGATTGTCTGAAACGTAAAACATGGTTCGAAAAGAAAGGTATACATAATGTTTTTGTATGTTTCGAATCTAATTTGGTTGAAGTTCCTAATAACACTTGGTGGCTTGATTCTGGCTGTACCACTCACGTTTCAAATACGATGCAGGGATTCCTTACGACCCGAATCATAAATCCAAATGAAAACTTCGTTTATATGGGAAATCGAGTCAAAGCTCCTGTTGAAGCCATTGGAACCTTTCGTTTGATTCTAGATACTAGACATCACTTAGATTTTCTTGAAACTCTTTATGTTCCTTCTATTTCTCGTAACTTAGTTTCTTTATCCAAACTTGATTCTGTTGGATATTCATTTAAATTTGGTAATGGATGTTTCAGTTTGTTCAAGAAAAATCTTTTTATCGGTTCAGGTATTCTGCATGATGGCTTATATAAATTGAAACTTGATCATCTTTTTGTTGAGACTCTCTTAACCCTGCATCATAATGTTGGAACTAAATGTGGTTTAGCTGATAAAAATTCTACTTACTTGTGGCATAAACGTTTGGGGCACATCTCCAAAGAAAGATTACAAAGATTAGTAAAGAATGAAATTCTTCCCAATTTAGATTTCACTGATCTTGGTATTTGTGTGGATTGCATTAAAGGAAAGCAAACAAAACACACAAAGAAAGGAGCCACAAGAAGCACACAACTTCTTGAAATAATACACACTCATATTTGTGGGCCTTTTGATGTTCCTTCTTTTGGGAAGGAAAAATTTTTCATCACCTTTATTGATGATTTTTCACGTTACAGTTATATCTATCTACTACAAGAAAAATCTCAGTCTGTAAATGCTTTAGAAGTGTTTATTAATGAGGTTGAAAGACAATTAGATAGAAAAGTGAAAATCATCAGGTCTGACAGGGGTGGTGAATATTATGGCAGATATGATGAATCAGGGCAATGCCCAGGCCCATTTGCTAAATTTCTTGAAAAGCGTGATATATGTGCTCAATACACTATGCCAGGTACACCACAACAAAATGGTGTAGTAGAAAGGCGTAATCGTACTCTTATAGATATGGTTAGAAGCATGTTAAGTAATTCTTCTTTACCCATTTCATTGTGGATGTATGCACTTAAAACTGTCATGTATCTGTTAAACAGGGTTCCTAGCAAAGCAGTTCCTAAAACACTTTTTGAACTGTGGACGGGTAGGGAACCTAGTTTAAGACACCTGCATGTTTGGGGTTGTCTAGCAGAATTAAGGATTTACAATCCACAAGAAAAGAAATTGGATCCAAGAACCATAAGTAGTTTCTTTATTAGCTATCCGAAAAAGTCTAAAGGGTATAGATTTTACTGTCCTAACCATAATACGAGAATCGTTGAAACTGGAAATGCTAGATTCATTAAAAATGGTGAAATCAGTGGGAGTAAACAACCACGAAATGTGGATATTCAAGAAGTTAGGGTGGAGATTCCTTTGCCCAAAACTTCTTCTCATGTTGTTGTTCCTACAATTGTTGTACAAGAACAACAAATAAATGATCAACCTCCCAATAATGAACCCATTATCAATGAACATGTAGGTGAACCAAATCAGATAGCCTTAAGAAGGTCAGAAAGACAAAGGAGGCCTGCTATTTCTAATGATTATATGGTTTATCTACAAATGTCAGAATTTGACATTGGAATTGATGATAATGATCTAGCTTCCTTCCCTCAAGCCATAGAAAGTAATAATTCTATTAAATGGTTAGATGCGATGAAAGAAGAAATGAAATCAATGGCTCACAATAGAGTCTGGGACCTTGTAGAATTACCAAAAAATTATAAAAGAGTTGGATGTAAATGGGTCTTTAAGACCAAACGTGACTCTAATGGCAATATCGAAAGATACAAGGCTCGACTTGTTGCTAAGGGTTTTACCCAAAGAGATGGCATTGATTATAAGGAGACATTTTCACCTGTATCTAAGAAAGATTCTCTTAGAATTATTATGGCTTTGGTGGCTCATTATGATATGGAGTTACACCAAATGGATGTTAAAACTGCTTTTCTGAATGGAGATTTAGTGGAAAATGTTTATATGGATCAACCTGAAGGTTTTTCCATTGAAGGAAAAGAACACATGGTGTGTAAACTCAAGAAATCAATATACGGGCTTAAACAAGCTTCCCGCCAGAGGTATCTTAAGTTTAATGATACCATTACGTCTTTTGGATTTAAGGAAAACACCGTTGATCGGTGTATATATCTGAAAGTCAGTAGAAGCAAGTTAATTTTCCTTATCCTGTATGTTGATGATATCTTGCTTGCAACTAATGATCTTGGATTATTGTATGAAACCAAGAAATTTCTCTCGAAGAATTTTGAAATGAAAGATATGGGAGAGGCAACTTATGTGATTGGAATAGAAATATTCTGTGATAGATCACAAGGAATGTTGGGGTTGTCTCAGAAAGCTTACATTAATAAAGTTCTTGAGAGATTTCGGATGGACAAGTGCTCATCAAGCACTGTTCCAATCCAGAAGGGAGACAAGTTCAGCCTTATGCAATGTCCAAAGAATGAATTGGAACGTGAACAAATGAAAGACATTCCTTATGCATCAATTGTCGGTAGCTTGATGTATGAACAGACTTGTACTAGGCCTGACATCAACTTTACTGTTGGCATGCTTGGTCGTTACCAAAGCAATCCTGGAATGGATCACTGGAAAGCTGCAAAGAAGGTACTGAGGTATCTGCAAGGAACAAAAGAGTATATGCTTACTTATCAAAGATCCGATCACCTAAATGTGATTGGATACTCAGATTCAGACTTTGCTGGATGCGTTGACACAAGAAAATCAACATTCGGCTATTTGTTCCTTTTAGCTGGTAGAGCAATTTCATGGAAGAGTGCGAAGCAGACTGTAATTGCTGCATCCACTATGGAAGCTGAATTTGTGGCATGTTTTGAGGCCACAATTCATGGAAATTGGTTGCGGAACTTTATTTCAGGACTTGGAATAGTTGACAGTATTGCCAAGCCGCTGAAAATTTACTGTGATAATTCCGTTGTCGTATTCTTCTCTAAAAAACAAGTATTCCAAAGGTGCTAAACATATGGAATTGAAGTATCTTGCCGTTAAAGAAGAAGTTCAGAAACAAAAGGTGTCAATTGAATATATTAGCACCGATCTCATGATAGCTGACCCATTAACGAAAGGATTATCTCCAAAGACATTTATTGAACATGTCGAAAGAATGGGTATTGCTGGAAAGTTGTAATAGACTTATGATCATTTGACACTTTGAGCTCATTATATATTGTTTCTGATATTTATTAATGTCTTGTTATGTCTGTATGGTATACATAATGTTTGACATTAACTGGAAATATTTTAGTCTTGAAAAGAGACATTAATGTGGACCATTATTATCTTTTATTATGAGTAGTATTAAGTAGATTACTAATATTGTAGTACATGGAAGAAACTATATTAATAGACTGATGTAGAACCACCATGACTCGTATTGGTATATATATTTAATATTGACATAATGATTTGACCAATGAATTTATCTGATGGCGTGCACATTATGATGTTATTTAAACCATCATGATTATTTATGTCACTCTGGCCAAGTGGGAGAATGTAAGATTTATTAATGGCCACGTGTCATTAATAATTAAGTGATTAAGATATTTATATTAATTTAAGTATCTTAATTAAATGGTTTAAATAATTTGATGTTTATCTGATAAATTGGTCATACTTATCTAAAGATGATTTCACGATATCCATCACGTTGATAGAACGTGTATATATATATATATATATATATATATATAACTGTATCTGAAACTGGTCCTCTCACCTACCGATAAAAGAATACACAGAATTATATTTTCTCTATCATCTAAATGCGTTCTATGCCTAAGAAAACGGTGAAGGGAGAGAAACCAATTTCTTCATCATCAAATAAATTATGGCTTATCAAGGTTAGTATTCTGATTTTCTGATTGAATGTGAAAATCATGAAGTTCTAAGATCCGTGTAATTTAATTAAGTTTACAATGTAATATACAATTTTCGAAACCATAACATAGTTATAGAGAAACTGAAAGTGCATGAAGGTCATTATTTTGTTTTAATAATATCGTAGCTAGCTAAGAAAAGAAGTGTTCCAAAATTAGTGTTGAATTCCAACACTAGACTTAGAGCATCTCCAGCAGTCGACGCTATTTCACAATTTCATCTACACTATTTTACAATTCCATCTGTATTTCATCTCCAGCAGCCTACACTAAATTCAGCACTAAAAGAGAATATTCTTAGAATATGTTTATTTCTTTATTTCTTTTGTTTGTTAAACATATCATGTACGTATGCAATTAAATTTAAAATGATAGTAAAAACAAAAAATGAGAAATAGTATTTTATTAAAATATTACAAAAAAAAGTACAATTAATTTACTTTGTTTGGAAATTTTTCCAATCTTGGTGGAGATGGGGATGATCTCTCAAATTATTAGGAAAAAAATTATATGTTGTACTTTGTATTTTTTCTATTTGAGTAAATATAATATAGCTTGTATTTTTGGTACATGATTAAAATATAAATATTGTATTTAAAAATAATTAAAAAAAATTATAGAGCCAGCGCTGGTGGACCACTCCAGCACCGGCTGACACTCCAGCGCCGGCTGTAGTGTTTTGCCGAGATGGCAATTCAGCGATCGTTGGAGTCTCAGCCGGCGCTGGGCGCAGTCCAACGACCCCTGGAGTCCCTGCTGACGCTGGGAGTGTTTTACCGTTGAAGATGTCGTAGCTGCTGGAGCACAAATGGACGGTATTTTATAGTTTTGCACTAATTTAGTGCACTGCTGGAGATGCTCTTAATTAGGACACAACCACCGCCGACGACAGACGAGCTCAACGACATCATTGTCAACGCCATCTCTGCCAGCTACCGTCACCTCAACACGGCCTTCATGTACGACTCGGAGGAGGCTAGTGCCATGTCGCCAATTTTTTAAAGTTTCCGACATGGCACAATCCCAACGGTGTTGAAGATATTTGCAAGATTCAGAAAATTCCTCAAGCAAGAGGGTTCAAAGGTGTGAGAAAGAGATTTGTTTTGCCAGAGGGGCAATACAAATCACAGGAAGAAATCTGGGATGGAGAAATATAACAAAACATCCATCTTTTGTAACTAAAACAGAATATAATTCAAGTAATTCAATCTTCGTTGTGTTATACTGGAATTTTTTAGCACTAAATCTATGCAAATTTAACCTAGAAATGGAATTTTTTAAGGATACTCAATTACCTGTACACTTAATTAACAGTTTATCAGTCAAAAAAGTTATGTACAATTAGAGATTGGGATACACGTATTTTCCACCTAAAATAGTTGTGTAACTACAAGATATATCTTTAGGTTCAATGAGGCATAAGCTCCAAGATGTCGAGACAGTACCACACGAAGAGCGTAGATCAGACGCTGCTTACACAATATTATCAGCTGCTGTTAACTGTGGAGCGATATATCCGAATCTGAAGCAAAATACTCTTGCAATTATTGAAGAAATGGTTTGAAGTAGGCAAAGAACAACTATATGTGGATCAGGAATGAGTAACTATTTCAGCATTCATAAATTAGGGAAGATTTGCAGCTTCTGAAAAATCTATAGAACTACAGAAGTATATTTCTATATTACCTGAGCTAACGCATATATAGCTCTCAAGATCCGTGCATAATCAGTTCCAAGCATTTGAATGAAAACATCCGCCAACAAGGTACCCCACATCCTACACAAGATAGGATCATAATTGGTGTACATTCGTTGTATGCAGAAATTTGATACAAACGAGGCATGAACATCATGTGTGACTTAAAATTTAAGCACAATTAGTGACATGTAAAGCAGAGTCCTTACAGTGGGCCAAATAACTGAGTTACACTCCTAAGCCCCAGATACCGAACAGCAGCAGCTTTTAAACCCTGTCAAGTATGTTTGATGTGAAGAACTTCTGTGATAATGGCTAAACAAATTCAGCATGTAGAAGAATCATATCATGATAACTATTTCTATTGTGCTAATTGGTAACATTTTTATGATGAACTACAGTAACATTACCAAAACATAAAACTGATTTTCTCATGGCACACTCAATAATATTTTTGGTTTTTTGACACAAGCAGGGGCCAGATATCAGACATAGTAATAAGCATACAAAGGATGATACAACATATGTCTCCAGAGATCGAGAGGAGAAATCTCTAAGTAAAAGAACATAATCATAAATGGATACTTGGTAAAATTATGAAGTGATAAACATCCATGTAAAGAAAGATGCGCTGCTAACATGAACAAACACAACGGAAAGGAAAATTGATGCAAAGTCAGCCTTTCAGAAAAAAAAATAAAAATAAAATCGAATGGTCAAAACATGCCACCTGTCTAGCAGCAAGCAAAGCCGCTCCAGATTCCAGGTTGATAGCTGCCAACTGCCCACCCTGGAGACCAGATAATATATTATTTCAGAAGGCTCACACTAGAAAAGCCATGTTCACGTATATTTTGTGCTCTGGCTTCTCAAAATGACAATTTAAATGCATAGATTCTGTCATTCAGGACCTTTTTGATTAATTCTTTCTTCATCTGATATTTGGCAGCTTCTGTAAACAATTTTCCCGAAAATCTCCCTCCCAACTACAATCAATCAGAGACAACGTCAGAATTACTATAAAAACATGATTCAAATACATACGTGGATAATTTCTTACCGATTCCAACAGTTTCTCCAATGTAAGCATCCCACCACCCTAAGTAGAGAGAGTAGGAGTACCTCAGGTGAACCAAATAAAAAGGAAGATAGGGAAAGCATAATGGCAATAATCAAACCTTTAATATCAACGAGCGGATATCTGTTGCTCCAATCCCTAGAGCTGTAAGTTTTTGTACCTTCCACTGGCTGAGTCCCAGCTCGAGAGAATTGGACCCATCAGCGTTTTTTGAGCTAACCTCAGAGCTTCCTTGTTCTTCACTATGGAAAGAAAAACCAAGTAAATGAAGAAAATATCAAGATAACCATTGGAGACATTTCACATACTATGCAACAGGTTTTGAAATATATGAATATTGTCTCCAGAGGCTGAACTTAAAATAGCAAGATAACCATTGGCATTGGAGACATTTCACAACAAAGGTGATCGTAAGTCACAAAATCTGGAAATTCTTACCATGAGCAGATACAGATAACTACAAATCTGAAACAGGAAATAATATATCATTGCCAACCAATTATCTTTTTTCTAAAAATAAGAACTTTCATACGGAGAGATGAAGTAATACACTGCCAAAGCCCAAAGCATCTATATAAATCAAAATTGTCAAAATCAAACCAATCATAATGCAACTAAACAAAGAGATGCCTTAGATCTTTAACTCCATGCATATAATATATAATCTGAGGACCTGGGAACCAAGCAAACTTCTTTACCTTGAGTATTCTTGTAAGAGATGAAGGAAAATCTCTACTTCTAGATCTTCAGCGGATAATTTAGCCGAACAAGGAATTTTTAGTTTTTTCCTTACTCCAAGCAATACACTTCTATATGATGGTCTCCAACCCCTGCCATGAAATAAACACAAAATCTTGAATTTGAGTCTATTTTGACAACACCTAGAAAGTTCTGTGCTAAATTATTAAGTTGATGTTTGCTCAAGCAAAGAAGAACAAGGATCATACATTGT
Source organism: Perilla frutescens (assembly GCA_026008535.1). Classification (NCBI taxonomy): domain Eukaryota; kingdom Viridiplantae; phylum Streptophyta; class Magnoliopsida; order Lamiales; family Lamiaceae; genus Perilla; species Perilla frutescens. The sequence continues at coordinate 40,641,777 of BRKX01000010.1, read as the reverse complement.
GCCAAAAGCCATCATTTAGAAACTGAAGAATTGAATTGCAACAGACTTTGGTGAAACCTTTTAATAGATTGATGTTTATAAAAAAAAATTGGGAGGGCCAAATTGCAGTTAGGATTAGCACTCACGAATTTCCAAGTGTCTTGAATTAAAAAGGAATGAGGTTTTCTCCACCAACAAGAATTTTCAAACGATATTTAAGGAGTTTAATTATATGTCTGTATGTGTGCGCATGTATGCATGCGTGTATTTAGAATTATCCGTCACATTACTTATCTGACATGTTTTCTTTTATATCAAATTATCAATCCATAAATACGATTATTATAAGTATGGATAATACAATCATACAATTACTAACAACTGAAAACAGTACTTTGTCATTAGCATTGCCTCAAATATACTCTTCTCTCTATCAATGCATATAAAAGGACAAAGAATTAACAATTACACTTTAAAAAATTCATAAAACAACCTTAATGTCGAACGTGCATCAGCAGCAAGGAACAAAAATCGAGATTCAAGCATCGAAATATAATCTTCCCTCTCATTCGGATCTTCTCCAATCATAAAATGATCAACTTCATCCCTTTGCAGAACTGACTTCAACAATGGACTGAAGTAACTGAAACAATATAATATGCATAAAGGGAGATAATAAGAAAAGAAATCAGGAAATTTTTACTCCAAAGCCAGATAATTTCCAACAGACATAACTACTTCTTGAAGAAAATTGTTGTGCAAAATGAGTAAAACACCTAGGCCCAAATAAAATTCTTTCAAGTTCATATAGTTCAGAATCAGTAGCAAGTTCAAGCACTCTTCGGAGCTCCGGATCACACGCTCTGCCTTCACTTTCCTCTGGCCAATAAAGAAAACAGTAATAATCAATTGCAACCCTATTCTTTTATCATAAGAAATTCCCAATCCAAAACCCTAATCCATGAATTCAGTAGCATTCTGGTACTCACCATATGAATATCTGGAAATTGAAGCAAAAGCAGGCCCTAACACGAACCTTGAATGCAGACCACGATAAAAAAGACTACTTTTTGAGTTAAAAAATGGCTGCAAAATTGAGAATTTCTCCAAATTAATGCATATTCTTCTAATTGTGGACGAGGGCTTGAAGGATATAATGTTTAGAAGTACTCACTGTAAAAGTGTGACGTTGAGAGAAAAGTGAATGGTGATGGTGGAAGAATTGAGTTGGGAGAGCGGGGACGACTGCAGAGAGTGGCGGCGCAGTGGCAGTTGGCGGCGGATACATGGGTGGTCGACGGCGGGGCTTTCAGTTCCAGCAACACTGTCAAAGTATGGCCGCAGACGGCAGGTGATAAAAAATAACTGTTTCTCAAAAAAACCAGTGTTTATTATTTGCGCGATATTATAAAAATGGCAAACACTTCCATGTAACGGATGTAAATAACACTATTTAAGACGAGTCGGGTCAAAACCGTGCTTTGACCTGGGCAATGCGGATCAACCCGCATTGACCGGGTCAACCCGCAAAAAATAGAAAAAACGGTTAAATGAGTATCAATCGTCTCAATAAAAAGTAGAGTTGTCAAAATGGGCTGGGCCCGCCGGACCGGCCCGTCCCCGCCAATTTTTTAGGCGGGTAGGACTTTCATTTTTGAGCCCCTTTTTCTGGCGGGCCCAGATGGGTAAGCCCGCCGCGGGGCGGGCTTTCGCGGGTAAAGCCCGCAGCGGGGCGAGTAGCCCGCCGGGCCCGCAATTATTATTTTTTTTTTTTATGACTTTACACTGAAACTAATTGAAACACGATAGTTGATTGGAAATTATTGAAGGAATGTTTTGTAGCTGAGCTAAGTGCAAGTAATTGAAATTAATATTGGAGTTTAATTAGTCCTACTGCACTGGTGTATGTATATACGTGCTAATTAAGTTCAAACTCTCATTTGATATTTCAAAGTGTAAATAATTGTCTCATTACCACATGACTTCATTATTCACAATTATTAATTAATTATTGATGGTTATATATATCGAACCAATGACTAAATAATTTCAATATTTTATGCTAATTCAGTAATTCTGATATGGCCAGAAATGTCTAATTAACGATGGGCTGTAATTTCATAAAGGAAGATTAAAAAAATAATAATTGTAAGGAATAAATAAATCAATGTATTTTTATAGTTTAAAAGGATTTAAAATGTAGATGCAACTGGACGTAGACCTATATAAATCAATGTCTTCTCGTTGAATTCTATCTCTAAAATTAATAATGTATTTTTTTTATAAAGTAACACAATTTGTTTTAAAATTGGAATTTCATAAAAAAAAAATGAAAAAACTCGCGGGCCCGCGGGCTTTAGGCGGGGGCGGGTAGGACCCTGCTTTTTCGGGCCCGCCCCTCTGGCGGGCTTCCCCGCCCCGCCCCGCCAAAAGGCGGGCTTTCCAAGCCCGCCGCCCGCCCCGCCCCGCCCCGCCCCGCCGGCCCGTTTTGACAACTCTAATAAAAAGTATCACTAAAAATTCGAAAAGTATCATCTGTATCATTAAAAAGTAAGGGGTCTGCTAGTTATTTTATACTTGTTTATGTAGTTCAAATTGTGATTTTTCCCATTCGAATTAATGTTTAGAGCTTAGTAGTTTAGAGTTTTTTTAGGGTTCATGGTTTTTTAAAGGGTTCATGTGTTTTAGGGGTTTTTTTTAGAGTTCATGGTTTTTTAGGGGGGGTTTTTTAGTTTTTTTAGGGGGTTTTTTTAGGGTATATTTTGTGTTTTTTAGAGTTTTTGGGGGGGTATTTTTAGGGGTTTATTTTGTGTTTTTTAGGATTTTTGGGGTGTTTTTAGGGGTTTATTTTATTTTTTAGGGTTTGGGGGGGGGGGGGGTTTAGGGGTTTATTTTGTTTTTTAGGGTTTTTGGGGGGTGTTTTTAGGGGTTTATTTTGTGTTTTTTAGGATTTTTGGGGAGGTGTTTTTAGGAGTTTATTTTTTTTAAGGTTTTTTGGGGGGTGTTTTTAGGGGTTTATTTTTTTTTTTAGGGTTTTTTAGGGGGTGTTTTTAGGGGTTTATTTTGTGCTTTTTAGGATTTTTTTTTGTGAAATTGGATACAAAAACAGAAAAAAAAAAAAGTTAAAAAAACTGCCCAAAAAAAAAAAAAAGACGGGCGCGTGGGCGCGCGTGGACCCACGCGCCGTCTGAAATAACACTATTTGCGGCAGTGCCGCATGGAAGTCCAACTCTATAAAAATAGGTAAATTATCATTTATATAATAAATTATTTTCTTTCTTTATCCCACACTAATCTCTTTTTAGAGTTATCCCCAATTAATTTTTTGTCAATTAAATACTTAAAAATGTTTAAAAACTAATCAAAACTATCATCATATACATTTTTCGGCCATAAATTATATTATGCTTCGATTAAATACTTGAATCTTGCTCTTGTATAGTTGTATTGTTGCCAAATTCACCATATCTAGAGCATAACATTTTTATTCTAATTGTTTGCTACTTTTTAAGATGTGATTTTGGCCGGAAAATCCATTCGAGGTTGGATGTAATTAGTTTTTAAATAGCTTAAAATTTTAATTAATAAAATTGTTAGTCTGTTACTGATTTGAAAAAATAAAAAAAGTAATTTGGAATATAAATTATAGTTTACATAGACAATTAAAATGAATAAATATAAATATAGCATAGATAAAATACTTTTTGAAGGTATTCATTTTTAAAGATGTGTAAAATTATTAATAAATCTATCTATCTATCTATCTATCCATATATTAAGGCAAAATCGTGTAATAGACAATTGTTCTAATATAAACTGTTGTCTATCAAATGATTTAATAATTATATTTTAGACAACAGTTTTTATGTAATAGATAACAGTTCTAAATTAATAGACAACGGTAGTGACATTTATTATTGTAATTTTATTTTTTTTTGCATTTTTCACGAAAATTTATATTATAATCGTTGTATTTTAAAAAATATTTGCAATCTTATTTATTATTTTTTTCACTTGAAAATTAGAGATTTACAACATTTTTTATTTTATTTTTTATACATAAGTGGAAGATTTCATACTCTACATTTGTCGCCTAAAAAATAGATTTCATTTGTGTTGCACTATAATAATAATAATAATAATAATAATAATAATAATAATAATAATAATAATAATAATAATAATAATAATAATAATAATAATTTATTATTTTTCTATTTCAATTTCACATTTAAAATATTTAAATAATTATATTTTTATATTTGTCATATATTCAAAGAAATCAAATGTTCCTTAATCATGGACAATTATACATTGCTATTTATAAAATCATGTCATTTCAAATATTCCAATCCGATCTTTCTAACATGAATTTTCATTCAATTCCTAAAATTTAATTTTCTTTATATTTGTCATAACTATACAAAATTGATCTCCTTATCTAATTAATTAACACATGTACATATCGTTGTATTCATTTTTAAAATTGAACACAACATGTAAAATTAAAAAATAATTATAATATTACATATTTTAAAAAATAATTATTATTTGTGCATCGTACAAGAGAGATACTAGTTTAGTTATAAATTAAATTAGTTTAAAGTGATTACAAACTGGAAAAGTATTTTATTATTATTTTGTAAAAAGAAATAATTAAATAGTGCGCAGATGTGCTTTAATTAACTCATCAAGTGCATGCTAAATAAGGCACGGAATGTTTCTAAATTGTCATGCAATTTTATAGATTAAAAAGACATTAATTTAATACTATAATCAATCTAGTATGGAGCTTATATTTGACAATAGTTTACCAGAAACTCACATATGCTGAAATTAACTAGAATTTGACACTTGACAAGGTGTTTATATAGTATTTCAAGTGCCATCACAACAAATTATAAATCAAGAATTTCTCTTTATTTTAACTCTAAAAAATGACTATAATTATTTTAGAACACACTTTTGTGAGACCGTCTAATGAGTCTCTTATGTTAGACGGATCTCCACCCGAACGGACCCCACCCGGCCTTATATATATATATATATATATATATATATATATATAGGGGATTATATATATAGGGGATGGTTCTAGTGTAAACCATCCCTAGTGTGTAAACTGTAAATCAATCTTCAACTACACATCCATCAAAATTCAATGGTCAAGATTTGGTCAAAGGGGCGGTGGCATTTTTGTAAATAAAGGAAACTCCAAAAAACGCGGTGGCATTTTGGTAATTTTTGCGTCTGTGTTAAAATTATATAAAAAAAAATCGGACTTCCAGGACGCGGGCTAACGGAGACACAATCATATGCTGACGAATACATAATCATATGCTAATGAAGTAGAATTATTTCATGCACAACACCTAACTTTAAACACAAAACTGATTTTGTTAGGAAATTATTAAATGGCGACTTTTATATGGTTGGAAAGCTAGCCAAGCCTAATTTTCAACAAAAAATAATTTCAAAAAAATATGAATCGTGAACAAAGTTATAGTTGTTTGATTGAAGGTTGTTAGTTGCATTATTTGGCTTCAATCCACAACATTATTGCTTTTGTTAGCATTGTGTATAACTTTTCTTTAGCATTACATAATACTTCTGTTAGCATACGACAATGCTAACAACAACAAATGATAAAATTCAATAAAATTAAATTATTAAACTCTAAAATTGATATGATAGCAATATAACTAATCATGATGCTAGCGAATCATTTGTCATATACTAAGGAATCATGCTTAATTTAGATGAATGTTATACATTAATATTACACATGCAACATTAAACACGTATGATTCTATTATCAGATATAATTATACTACATTAGCATTATTATAATATTTTAGTTTGCATATGTCAATGCTAACGTTAGCAGTGCATTAACATTCTCATATAAAAAATCTCTTAATGCATTAATGTATTATTCATTGTGAATATAATTGATACTAATGAAATATTTGTTATATGCTAATGAAACACATCCTAATTGAGATTAAATAAACATTTATAACAATATAATTGATGTCAGTGAATCATATATTAATTGAAATGTAATAAATATTTACAGTAATATAGTCGATGCTAATGAAATGTTTAACATATGCTAACGAAGCATTTGTCATATGCTAATGAAACATTTTTTATATGCTAACGAAGCATACCTAATTACGATTGAATAAATCTTTATTGCAATATAACTGATGTTGGCGAAACATTTGCCATATGCTAACGAAACATATGTCGTATGCTAACGAAGTATTCTGAGCTTAAATGGTCATATGCTAACAAAACATATGTCATATGCTAACGAAGTATTCTGAGCTTGAATTAGCGTGAAAAATGAAACTTTTGTATTTTTCGTCCATATTTTTCTAAATAAACATATGCTTCACTGATCTTAAATGAAAGAAGATTAAAAGACCTTTAATTTGATATATTATTTGTGTTAATCCGATGAAAAACGAGCAAGTTATGATCGTTCGAAGTTTTTTAAAAAAATTTTAGATGCTGAGTCAGCATGACATCAGCCTTTTTTCAAAAAACAAACGAAAATACCCCTATAGACTGAAAAAAATAGCGAAAATAACAAAAATACCACCGCATGTTTGATTAAATCTGGAGCGCCGATTTTTTTGGATGTGTGGTGATAGATTGATTTACAGTTTACACACCAGAGAATGGTTTACATTTGATCCATTCCCTATATATATATATATATTAAAAAAATTATCGATTTTCGCGATTTCTTCCAATCTCAACCATCACGATTTCCGCCTAAGCACGACGCGATTTTATCCCCAGCTAAAACCTAGCTACTCTTTTCCACATGAATCAAGATAAATTCATCTGCAATCAACGTGATTTTGTGGAAGATTTAATAGATAAATTGGGAAAACCAAACAATGTTCCCTCCGGTGGAATTTCGATCAATTCCGGCGAAGAAACATTAGCAACAAAACGATATGTATTCTTAGTTTACGAGATTTGTAATTTTGTTCCAATTGTTCAACAATAATTAGGTATATGAAATCATGCATTCCAATTGTTCAATAATATGTTCCTAAAAAGGAATTTATTAAAATTCCTGCTCCCCTCTCTACTAATTATTTTCTTGTTGTTCATTATATTTTACTTGTTGGATTTAAATTTCACAGATCTGTGGGTGATTGTTGCATTATAATTTTTTTTAGTTTTCGAATCAAAACTCCACCGTCCAATTCCCCTTCCGATATGTTGCCACCAATGCATTGGAGGATGTCATTGTTGGTCTTGCAAGGTGGAAGATCGAGATCTTGTTGAAAATTTTTAATGATACTTTTATTTATAATTAATGTTACTTTCTTTTGTAATTAGTGATACTTTATTTTGTAATCAATGATATTTTTCTCTATGACAATGAAATAAATATTTTTACTCAAGAATGAGTTTTTATTGTATTCAGAGTCCCAATTCTCTATTCTTGATTCGATAATTAATGTTTAATCATTAATAATATCAAATTATACTCCACTTCCGAGTTAATAATACTTCATCTCATAATTAATGATACTTTACCTCACAGATACTTCACCAGATATATATATCTAATGATACTCCAGTTAATAGTTAATGATATTTTTTACCAAATTTATATCTAATGATATTTCACTTCAGAGTTAATGATACTTCATCTCATAATTAATGATATTTCACATAAGAGTTCATGATACTTCAGTAGATATATATCTAATGATACTTCACTTAATAGTTAATGATATTTTGCCAAATTTATATATAATGATATTTCACTTCAGAGTTAATGATATTTCAATCTCATAATTAATGATATTTCACATCAGAGTTTATGATACTTTACCAGATATATATCTAATGATACTTTACTTAATAGTTAATGATATTTCGCCAAGTTTATATCTAATGATACTTCATTTCAGAGTTAATGATATTTTACCAGATATATATCTAATGATAATTCATTTAATAGTTAATGATATTTCGCCAAATTTATATCTAATTATACTTACTTCATAGTTAATGATACTTCACACATAGTGATATTTTACTTTACACCCAGTGATACATGAGTGGCCGCTCATGGGCGGGCGCGTGGGGCCCAGGCGCCTGACTGTTTTTGCGGGTTTGGAAGGATTTTTCGTGCGGTCGGGTCGGGTGGAGATCCGTCTAACGTAAGAGGCCCGTTAGACAGTTTCATACAAATTTTTGTCATTTATTTTAGCTTACACTTTTTACCAAATCTATATCAAAATTATCATAGTACATGTTCCAATCATGTACATTCCAAAGGTTGTCATGCATGTCTTATAATGTGCTTTTAATTCTCATGTCCATTTTCTGTTTTTGTGAATGATAGTTATTTAAAAATGAACATTATTGATTACTATATATTAGTAACAATATCATTCCAAATAATTCGAAATGTCCACCCTCTCTAATATTATCACCAAATTTTCAGACTAACAATCAAAAGAAAAGAAATGGTGAATGGTTAGAAAGTTTGTGAAGGAAGAGTTTGGTTCATAATTAAGTAATCTTCCAAACCCCTTTTGTTACTTTACTAATACTAGAAACAATTTCATACATTACATGACTAGCAAATATCTAAACATTACAGCGTCTTTATAACGACGATACAGAATTTTAAGCATAATGGCTTCAACTGGTACAGTCGCCGTCATCGCCGTTGTCTTCATCGATGGATGGGGCCAAGGGATAGGACTAGGTTTCATTCAGGAGAGTTGTCTTAAACAATCAAGTATACTCTCGCTTACAAGAGATGATTTTTTGCAGAGACGGTAAGCTTATTTGATCACAGAGATAGGAAAGAATACAAAGAATAATAAATTTAATAGAAGTAATAAATGGTGGGAGGTGAGGGATGCCAGCTGCAAAACTCATAAGCCAGCGGAGACCAACCCATGCAACGTGATGATACCAATCACGACGTTTTCGTCATTAATGACGGGCAAGAACTGCACCGGGGATGGTGGAGACTCCATCTTCTGCATTGCTTCGACTGCCATGGCTTCAGGGCCAATTGTCCTTGGCTTCCTGGAATAACAGATGGAGTTGTTTAACTTTTGCAATCAGACAATCAAGAAAACAGCAGATTGCATTGCTTCAACACGACTTTGCCATGTTAGCACGTTCAAGTTCATAAACTACAAGACCTGTTCCTAGAAATCATAGTTTCTGTTAAATGGCGCCTAAGCTGGTTACCAAGTCTCTGTTAAATGATTCATGTAGTTGTTGATTTCCAATTTAGATTTCACCCATGTAAGAGATAATTTATCACATTCGAATCAGAGCGAGTTATCAGGAACAGAACATTAAGATGCAACAAAGGTTGTCAGTTGATTAGCTAGCGATTCAGATAATTATTTCTCCATTTGATTAGTTTTAATGGGAGTACACAAGGAAATATACTAATATATCACTGTTCTTAAATTCTCCTACCTTGGAAATAGGCATTACAGAAGTGTGTATTAATTTAAGTAATTATGCTGACTTGAAAGTTGAATGAATCTTCTTATAACTGCATAAACAAACACTAGAGGAAACTTGAAACTAGTTCACAAATATGGATCGGAGATGCGCTTCGACTTTCTGTCATTTTCCAAAACCAAAAGAAGATGCTTTACTTTCGAACTCAGTAACTGAAACACATACAATCATGTGCCAAAACTATGGAATCAGGGACAGTAAATAGAGGAAAGTACCTGTTACACATCTCTCCCACAGTGAGCTTGAAAATTCCCTCGCCACTGGCTTTCAATGTGCGCCGCAAATCACCATCAGTAAATGTACCTAGCAGATGATAATCATCATCTATAACAAGAAGGCATCCACAACCTTTACTTGTCAGCTCTACCAGCTGATCCATGATTAGATCTTGCTCCCTGCACACCGGAAGCTCATCTTTTTTCTTCATAACATCCTTCACCTACAACCAAAACAGGGTTCAAGTCACCATAACCAGAACAAGAACCAATTCAATACATATTAACAAAAATGTGTTCCAACACAGAAATAGATAAAAGGTTCACCAAAACTGAATCTTTCTCCACCAGTTACCATGGAAATCATTAATGCAAGAAACAGATCACAGTATCACACCAACCCTCCTAAGCCTATACAATTCTATCAATCATGTCCCACCATCCAATTCTTACCACACCAAACCTGAAAAATGACCATACCACAGCCATTAAAGCTAAGTGTACAAGGTACATTCATACTTCAAGAACTTCATTTTTCTTTGAAAAACCTCATTCTAAGATCACAAGATCAAGCTGTAACTATATCTCTCTGCCATTCAACAGCTCTCACCTCATTCATATCATGCTTCAAGACCCCAATCCCTCCACCGACATCTCATTTTCACCAACATTTCCCTCCAAAACTCGCACACATATCACAAGCACGAAAAACATGAAAAACGAAAACAAAAATCAAAACTAATCCCAGAAAATCACCTTAAAAATCAAACTCTTCCCAATCCTCCCGGCAGGATGGTTGGCAGCGTACTCCTCCTTGCTCAAATTCCTCGCCCCCATAAGCGCGATCGCCACAGTATCCCCAAAAACCATCTGGATCGCCGTCGATGTCACCGGAGCCAGATCGAACGGGCACAATTCCCGCTCCAGAGGCAGATTCACATTCAAATCGCACGAACGCATCAACCCATTCGGCGTCACCGACGTCACCGATATCAAATAAACCCCCTTCGCCTTGGCGCAGGGCACCAGCTTCAGCAATTCCTCCGAATTCCCGCTCTTACTGAACAAAACGAGCAAATCCTTCGCCGACAGAATGCCAATGTCGCCGTGAAGCGCGTCGACCGGCGACAAGAAGCCGGATTTGATGCCGAGGGACACCAGTGTCTGCGAGATCTTCTGGGCCACGAATCCCGATTTCCCGACGCCGGAGAAGAAAATGGTGCCCTCGGCGTTCAAGAGGGTCTCCGTGAATGTTAGGGTTTGGGAAAGATCGAGATTTTGGAAGAAATGATTGAGGTAATTCTGCTGGCATTTGAAGAGATTGAGCAGATGGGTTTTGTCCAATTTTTGTGATAAATTCATTTCTTGATCTTGTGAGTTTGAGAATGGGAGAGAAAGAGACCCCATTTCCGGATTTCTTGCTCGGCTGGTTAGTAGCTGAATCTGTGATGCTTCAATCCAGAAAAAAAGGCGCTGATTTTTAGATGATTTGAGAGAGAGCTTAGCGCGGATACAAGAAACTTTTATTTATAGTAAGATGATTTTGTGATACATTTTTTTTAATCAGATTTTGTGATTTTTTTTTGCTTATATCTAATATGTAAATGAACAGAGCCACTCACGAGCTATTCGGAGTTCGGTTTGAAAAAAACTTATTCAAAGTTCATTCATTTTTTAAATGAGCCGAGTTCGAGTTCGATAAAATTATCGGGTCGAGCTCGAACAAAGTAGTATTCGGCTTGGCCAGCTCGCGAACATGTTCGAGCTCGAGCTTAATTGAACATGTTCATAAATATTATAAATATTTCAAACGGGTAAATGAAATAAGCTATTTTTCAAACTCAAACTCGAATATATAAATTAAACGTACTTTTTTTTCAAGCATTCGAGCACAGACTCGTTTAGTAAATTTTCGAGCATTTCATGAACCAAGCTCAAACTGAATTCAAATATGACAAATATTTATCGAGTCGAGGTTGAACAAAAAGAAAAAAGCTCGAATCGAGCTCTAACTATTCCTTAATGAGTCGAGCTCAAATATCAGAGTGTTCGGTTCGATTCGATTCATTTACAGACCTACTTATATCTAGTCATAACAAACTCTTGAGAAGAAAGAAAAAAAAGAAAGAAAGAAATAAGTCAAATAACATTAGAAAAATTAAATATTATTTGTACAATAATATTAGTGAGAATATATGTTTCTAGCCAAATTTATCTTGTAAAATTCTTTTCTAATCAAACATTTCAGATCATTATTTTCTAACCAAACAAATTTTCGGTTCCCATAATACCCTTAGTAACATGTGGGCCCAGTTTGTCTTGAATTGAACACGGGCTACTACAATTCTACACGGCTAATAATTAATTCCAAAAACTAACCTAAAATTTGAATCTAAAAATTCCAACACGGCAGTTGCTTTAGAATGTACATGGCACTTTGCCCTTAAACATTGAACACGGCATTTGCTTAGAAAAAATTATACACGGCTGGGGGCTTCAAGTTTGTACACGGCCTCCACACCCAAAAATTCTCCCACAATTCTACACGGCCTTTGCTCCCAAAAATCTACACGGTGGCTTCAAGTTTGTACACGGTCAACTGCGAGATTCCCGATCGAATCCTTGCCGCATTCAACCTCGCCGTGCCTCACGACACCGTGAACAAGTTCCGTCGCCGCCACCGACGAACTGTGACGATGCCCCGCGGCCACTGTGTGTGTTGAAGTTCCGCCGCCGCCGCCGTGCCCGACCCTTGCTTTGCTCGGAAACAATGGATGAAGAGGTAGGTTTTAAATTCTCTATTTTCTTGTTAATTAGTCCAATTTCTTCAATTAATTAGTTAAATCATGTATGGGTATGTGTATTTGAATTGTGAATTGGATTGATTTTGCCTGTATGAATGAGATTATTGCGAAAAATGAATCGGAATATTGTTAAAAAAAACTGGGTAGAGCATTGTGTAGTACACGATCGTATACCATGTAGTACACGGTCCACCGTGTACTACACGGTCCACCGTGCACTACACGGTGCTCGACCCTTTTTTTTTTGATTTTGTGTATCGTGAATTCGAATTAAATTTTCTTCATGAGTTATGTGAATCAATTTATACAATTTATGAAAATTGTAATTGTAATTTTTTTTTGGATTAAAAACGCGATAACAATATGTTCCATTTAACACGAGTATAGATATAGCCGTATTATTCATTTCTAGTTATCAAGTGAGAATATTTCAATTCTGAAAATAATATGTTCAAAATTGTAATTGTTTCAACGTCCATAATTTAGGTCGTGAACAACCAATTTAAGAAATACATCTTCACCAATTTAAGAGAATTAAAAAATTTAATCAAACGTTTTAGCTCAACCTCTCAAACGCTAAGCTTAAATAAAAAATCTAATCGAAAACTAATTATATTGTAATTAGTTCAATTAAAAGATTAAATTGAAATTGGTTCAATTACAACGTTGAAATCCTAATCGAAGAAAAACTAATTAAACTCTATTTAATTCATTTTGTCTATATTCGAATAAAATCAAAAATAATTTATAGAAAACACAACATGAATGATTATGTTTTGAATTTAAATAATTGTGTTTGAAAATCAACATGTAAGACGTTGCAATTGTATTCCTATATTCACAATTAATAAAATCGTGATTGAAGAACATAATAAATTTCCAAACTAATTAATTAATAATTAGTCAAGGACAACATTTGTTTTCCTTAGTATATAAGAAAATAATCTTGCCAATTTGGTATAACATTAGTATAGATTTAATTAACTTGTGTTTATATATTAATTAATTTGTTAATTTTTAGTTATTATAATTAATTTAGGTAATTAAATTAATATATTAAATGTTCGTTTACAAATATTAGCGTCATTGGGTGTGGAAGAGAGAGGCTATGCAGGACGTATCATGCTCGATTAATTTATACTGGAAGAATTACGCGTCTAGCATTGTTGACATACTACAGACTGTAGCGCATACCGGCGTTGATATGGTTCGAGAGTTTAGGGATGGACCTTTTGGTCTACTAATGAACTTTGTTGGAGGAACTAGTTGCAATACAGCGTTACACGCAGTCATGGCACGGGAGATTACACTAGATGGTGCTGTAGAGCACGAGGTTTGGTTCCATATTAGAGGAACCAACCTTAGATTTTCCCCCGTTGAGTATGCACTAGTTACGGGGTTGATGTTCGGTGGATCTGATTTTGATCCATATGTAGAGCACTGCATTCCTCGAGACAGCTTTTATAGTCGGGTATTGAGTTGTGTGCCTATCTCGATACATGATTTGCATAATAGGTTTACACACTACATGCTGGGAGACGATGCTTCTGATTATTTGAAGGTGGCCAATGTGTTGTTCTTGTACGGTATGGTGCTCGGATATGACCCGCCGCACTGCATAGACGATTGGGTATGGGTTTTGGTGGAGGATACACAGCGATGGAAGTTTTTTCCATGGGGTTCCTATTCATTCGGTGCCTTATTGCATTATATTAGTCTCATTCCAGTTGAATTGACGGCGAAGAGGAAGACTTACCATTTCTACGGGCCTGTCTGGGCCTTGCAGGTACTGTCTCAATTGTGCTTCTAAATTAAACTTTCTAAGTATTTCATACTGAACTAACAAACATGATATTTTATAGATATGGGCTTATGAGGCTATACCTCGTGTGGGACGGCATTGTGCCATTCTGGTGTCTGATATTGCAATACCGAGGTGTTTGAAGTGGAGGTTCAAAGATAAAGCGGTTCGTCTATACGCATTATTCACAGAGGGAGAGGTATGTATGATTATTTAATTCAAATTTAAATCAAATATTTTTTTTTTCTTTAGTACTAACTAACCCTATAATATTTTGGCAGCTTCTTTGTCATACATTTTTACAGTCGACCGAGAATGAGGATGATTTGCCCTATTTTAGAAGCACGCAGCTTGAGAATTCCGTGGGCGTGCCTTATGTGGTGAAATTACAGGTGCCAAAGCGAGCACGTAAGGCTACACAGTCTAGAGCAGTGACTCCTCCTAGAGCGCTCAGCCCTCCTAGAGCAGTGACTCCTCCTAGAGGGGTCAACCCGTCTAGAGCAGTGACTCCTCCCAGAGCGCCTATCCCTCCTATAGGACCGACTCCTGCTACATCCGCTGCTCGGTCTACATCGAGGAGGTCCGCAGGTTGCTTACCCCGTACTTGTGGAGAGACTGGTGCAGTGGATACTGCCACGAGCCCTATTAGTGGCCGACATCGTGGAAAACGGGTCAGGGCATCCACATCATCATCTAGTACGAGTGAGGGACATGTTTGTTGTCGCCACGTGGATAGGTATCGAGAGATAGCTCGGGAGGCAGCACAGGAGACTGCACGCGAGTCACGAGAGATAGCTCGGGAGGCAGCACAGGAGGCTGCACGCGAGACGTCCAGTCGCTTCATGGTTGAGCTAGAAAAGAGAATAGCCAAGTCGAATGAACGCGATGACACACTGTTCAATAAATTTAAAGACTTCATGACAGGGATGATCGAAAAGTTTGATGTGATGTCTAGGCGACATAATCGGAGGAATCGTAGCCACAGTCGCAGCCGCAGATCGGAGCTGAGTCCCAAGTAGATGGTGTGTATCTTTAATTGTTAGTTTATTAATTTCAAAATGTTTTATGTCATTGACTAAGTGAATTTATCATAGGTTGAGAAGATTCCCAGCCGATCTCACGAGATAGAGTTAGCTCTTGAGCAGATTGAGGGGAGACAGACTAGTCGTGGCCAGGAGGATGTCATTCCGTATCTTGTGAGTCTTTTGTTTTTTAAATTATGTTGAATGCTTTGAAACATCATATATCATATACTAACTAACTTTAATGCAGGTTGATGAGGTAGGGATAACCTCTGCACCTGTGGAAGAAATGGTAGAACCAGATGCGGATGATGAAAACCAGTGGAATCCTGCTAGTTGGGACCTGGAATCACAGAATAGTTCAGCTCGGCCTAGCATTTCTTCTCGGCCTAGCATTTCTTCTCGGCCTAGTACTTCTTCTAGGCCTACACCTAGGTCAAGACTATCCGGAGATGGCACCTTGAGTATCTTCAAGCGTATAGAACTAGCTTATGAAGCCTTTCGAGCCAAGGGTCCTGATGCAAAGACAAAGGTTGGAGGGGGTCAGGGTTTGCAATTGGATCTTGCATGGTTCGATCGTATAGAAGACATTGAATACCAGCTCGAGATGGTTGAAATGGATTTGTTACTGTGGACACTCCAGCGCAAATTATGGAAAGGGCGTCATCTGAGGGCTGGAAGAAATGATGAGAATACAGTCATTGTACAGTCAATCTTCTGGGTAAGTGTTTCTGCTAGTATTCCTAAATTGTCTCAAGGTGTTTATCATTGTTAAAAATTAATCTGTGTGATTGTAGTATCGATTGGCGGATGAGTGGAAGAAATGTCATCCGAAAAACCTAAATGGAAAAAAAGACTACTATCATGTATACTACTACCAAGACTGGAAGTGGAATGAGGATTTGATACATGAAATACAAGGGACTTTGCCATTTTCTCGTCCGTGGTGGAATGCTGATCGCGTAAGTAATTCAGTGCTTATTTGAATACCCGAGTAAACGTACGACATTTGAGTGATTCTTTAATTTTTTACACCACTTATGTTTTCCCTTTTTAGGTCATCACGTGTTGTCTCATAAGTGGGCATTGGGTTACTGCACATATTGATCTCCGCCGCTGGAAGGTCTGGCTATATGACTCGCTGTACCACACGATGAATGATCTGAACGATGATGTCACGTATCACTACCGTGCCCGTCAGCTGTGGCCATTGATGAACATGCTCCCACCACTATTGCTGGCCAGCGGCTACTGGGGGAATCAGCGTTGACACATGATAGACCAGAAGTTGTGGGACGAGCGTGCTGACCTGCGGTATCAGTACAGACAGACTGATGGTGTCAGTTGTGGTCCTTTTGCGCTCATGCAGGTTGATCGCCTTATCTCCGCCAAGCCGCCGCCATTGTATTCGTCTACGGAGTTTGTGCAATCATACCGACATCATTGTGCTGTTAGACTTTATCGGTTCTGTAATTATATGTCATAGTTTACTTATTTTGGGAATCTAAGACGTAATCGTTTGGAATATTCTATGGAGCTAGATTGAATATTATTTAGAATTGTGTTTGTAGTTAACTTCAATTAAAATAGATAAAATGAGAAATACAAACATAATCCGAATAACATCAAACATAAACTAAATAAAGCACAACAATCCAAGCAGTGCGGAATAAAGAATACAAACTTACATTACATGAAATTCAAATTAACTTTCATTAGCTCTCAAAGGGCAAGTTCTTCTAGAGTGGCCAATTTCACCACAAATCCCGCATCTTCTGGGTTGATGCTGCCCTTGGGTTGCATTTGCCTCCGAGGATTCAATAGCATGTGGGGCTGTACACTTGGACTTGTTATGTCCGGTACCTCCACATCTTGAACATACTTGCTGTCTTCTGGTCCTGGAGCTTGAACCTTCCATTGATGAACGGTACCGCCCCTCTTTTGGCCGTCCAGCTTGGCGAACCGCTATAGAAGGGATGAGTGTGAAGGAGGCTTGCTGGAATGGAACAGTCCATTCATCATCGTTTGGTACGGAATAGACACGTTCATGATATGTAAGACACATGTTGACCTGTTTGTAATAGTACTCAACATAATCATACATGTTATGTCCAGCACTCCTGCAAGCATATAGTTAAAAGATATTAGTAATAACTATAGATAATATAAATACAAACGACACATTTAAGAATGTATTTATAGAGGTACCGTATAGCAGCTGTTGCATGGGAGCAAGGCATCTGATCCAGCTGGAATTCTCCACAGTCACACGTACGATGTTGAAGATCAACCACAAAACTCCTCTCAGCATCCGCCACTGTGTAAGTATATACAGTGGTTTGACGAGACATAAAGTGACGTCCCTTCTCGACTTGTTTGGACAGTTTTTGGAACGCCCCTTCTGTGATCACGTGATCCCTAGACACTGCCAGTTCCCGTCTCTTATCGAACCATCTCTCGGTCATGCTCCTGACGACCTCAATCAGTGAGCATATGGGCAACCTCCTAGCCCACAACAAGCGTGCATTGAAAGATTCAGCCACATTAGATGTCATGAAAGCGTAACGACGCTTGGGAGATTGAGAACGGGCCCAATGATGAACACCTATACTCATTAGGCTTGTGTACGCAGCTTCATTCCTCGCAATCATTGACATATACTTGAGAAAACTCTCTTGTCTGTATGCATATGCAGCTTTCTTGAACGCAGCAATGAGATGCTTCCCGTGTCTCGCGTCATTCTTTGCTATGTGGTAATAGCAAAATCCGTGGTGGGCCTCTGGGTACACTCTGGCAACAGCATTCTTGATGCTTTGATGTTGGTCTGAAATAATCACCAAATCATCTCGAGTTCCAAATCCCATTCTGAAACGCTGCAAAAACCATGTCCATGACTCGTCATTCTCAATAGGACCCACACCAACAGCTAGTGGAAAACACCTCTCGTTACCGTCCTTTGTGACAGCGACAAACAGAACACCCTTGCTCTTCCCTTTCAGGTGCGTACCATCAACAACAACAACTGGCCGCATACACTGTCTGAATGTCGATATGCAAACTCCAAGTGCAACAAACATGAACTTGAAACGATGATCGCTCGTCCTGTGGATATCATACACGGTACCAGGATTGTTTGCCCTCAACGTGTATAGATATGCAGGAAGCATCTCAAAAGACTTATCATGGCCACTGTAAACCATCTCTACAGCAAGATTCCTGGCACGTAGAGCGACATCGTACTCAACCTCAATACCATACTCTCTCAACAACTCGAAAATCATTGCTCTAGGCTTCAACACAGCACCCTCGTACCGTATCTTCTTCGAAAAATAGTCAGCCATCACCTTCGAAGACATTTTTCTCGGCGCATTACGTGTCAAGTCAAGCCGACACGCATGATTATCCTTAAATTTTTGCACTCTCCATAATCCGTCCTTTTCTTTTGCATATAATCTAAAGTCACATATATCTTTTCTCTTACAGGTGAATTCCAGTCGGCTCTTAGTCGAACGTGAAACATAATACTCCACTTGCCGCTGCATGTGCCAGTTTTCCACAGTAATTAGCACATCATCCTTCTTCAAGAAGTATTCCCAATCGCAAGGTCCTCACCGGCCAACTCATCCTGATCATCATCAATGATTGGGCTGTCGTCATCAGTGTGGCCCACAGGGATCATCCAACGAGTGATAGGCAGACCCTCTACAGTGGGACCTTCTTCATCAGGAGCAACAGTTTGAGAAGACATGTTGTGAGGACCACCCTGCTCCAGGATGGACACAAACTCATCAAGATTCCCCGTCTCACGAATCCATTCATAGAACTCAGAAATTTGAGTGCGCCGTAATTCAATCTCATAGCTATCATCATCATCTCCATCCTCTTCATCGGACGACTCATCCATCTCGTGATCCAGATCATGTGTATATACAAATGGAGGCACTTCACTTGTTGTTGGAATTTCTTAAATACTCTTCTGTGTAACATACACCGTAGGCTCATCTTGCTCTTGGACTAAGCGAATTAAATCAACATCTGTCTTAATTAGCCCCTTCAATTTTCTTCCATCACCTGCCCTAGTCAAATAATTCAACGTATACGAAGTAGTGCTTGGAGATGTCTCCATAAAGTCATGAATCTCCTATATCAAACTATCACGAGATAACGAATTGAATGGAAGGTGCACCACTTGATCTCCACCATCTAAGTACTCTAATCTCTCGCATCTACCACTGTGTTGTACAACTACACGTTGCCAAGCCATCTGCAGATCAAGAAGTATGATTCTAGTTAAAAAAAAATATAAATGTTTCTAAGTCATCATTAAGTTCTTTCAACTTATTATAAGCTGCATCGAAAGAAATGAATTTCAAAAACTTATTATTAACCATTAATCTCGCTAGGACACAAGGAAAGTAGATCAACTCGTTGTCAATTCTATTTTAAATTTTTTAGAGAATACCGTTATAACTTGTAAGAATTAATTTAGCTGTCGATGAGTTTATAGACGAATGTACAAATATATCTCTCCCTTTTATCATATGTATACTAATAAACTCAATCATATAATTTTTGTCCTTTTTATCTCATATTTTATAAGGCTCAATAGAAATTTGATTAAATAAAAAATAACTGAATCAAAGTATTTGGTTTATTTTTTAATCCAAATAATTAAGATGGTTGTTCGTTTATATGTACTTTTTCAATATTATTATGTAATTGATAATGAAATATCATATCTTTAATCATAACTGCATTTCATAGTTTGGTTACTAATATGTGATCGAGTTTATGATATTAAATAAAAATTACTAGTTTATGAACTCGTTATTTTAATGACTATTTTTTATATGATAAATGAGAGATTGAAAAAACTTTATTTTTATGACCTTATATTATTTTGATGTTTATTCGATATTTGTATATTTTTGTTGTATGTTTATAAGCGTTAATTGCACTTTTTAAAAATAACAGATGAAGACGATTGTGTTAAAAATATATATACACGGTCAACCGTGTAGAATGTATGAAACCACCGTGTAGAAAAGAAACACCAAACTTGGATTTGTGAAGGTAACAAATTTATTTAATATCACGATTAGTAGTCTTTGTTGTGATAAAAGTATTTATTTATATATAGTGCATAGATGAATTAATTCGTCAAGTTAAGTTTATAGTTTCAAATACAAATGGATCGTGACTTTGATTTTACAATAGGTTTAGAATTTTGAAGACATGGTTCTTTCTTTTAATTTTAAAATTTATTAGCTCAAGTCGTGTCTGTTTTGTTATGTATATTTAGTTTAAACAATAGACTAAATTATATATTAATTAATAATAGTCGACGGATTATGCTTTATGTTTGAGAATTAATTAGTTAAAATTGGATTGCTTGTGTTAGTATATTTATAACTAAATAAATAATATCATCTATCATACAAATAAGGATAAAGTATTAAGATTAGCAAGTTTATTTAATTAATCATAGATTAGTATAAAGGATTAAATCTACATGGTGGACAACCGTGTAGTACACGGTTGACCATGTAATTTCTTTTTTTTTTTTTTTTTAATTTTCACTATTTTAATATTTTTTTTCCTATTGGCAATAGGTATGGATGTTAATATATAGATGCTAATCTATTTTTAACATCTTACAATTAAATTAAAAAGTTAAAAAATGTATTTCATAGCCTAATCATTTAAGAGATAAAACTCTTTTCTAATACGAAATATAATGTTGTTGATTATCACATTTCAACCGAATGATTATGATTTTTACAATATATTTTCCATAAATGATAAAATCTAAACAATTTAAACCATAAAAACAAAAACAAAAATTTGAACATACCTTGCAATGTTTTTGCCTTTTCGAAGTTTCTCGTTCCCAACCTTTCAACCAAAATCGTCCCAAACTTTTCGACAAAAGAGTATAATGGATTTGAAGTGCTAATTTTTCCTTAGTCAACAACTATTATGCTCGTTTGGTGTGTGTTATTTAATACCGCTCATTTAAAATTCAACTACAAACCACTGTGAGCATTGAATGTGAGCTTTGAACGCATTTACAAAATTTACATTTTCATTGAAATCCTACTACCCAAGACTGTGAGCTTTGAAATTAATTAATTTATTGCATCTCATTTATTATATTCTAATTAGCCGTGTACAAAAATTTACATTTTAAATTTTTGGTCGTGTACGAAATTTTTGACCGTGTAGAAAATGTTTGGCCGTCTACTTTAAATTTTTTTGGGCCGTGTACAAAAAAATTTCGGCCGTGTACAAATATTTTTTTGGCCGTGTACAAAATTTTTTTGGCCGTGTACAATTTATCTTGCCCGTGTACAATGATCTTTGGGTCGTGTACAAATTTTTTGGGGCAAAATTTTGGGCCGTGTACTTAAAAATAAATTAAATTTGCCCTTGTATAAATTTTACCGTGTACAAAAAATAAGGCGTGAAGAATTGCTCGACCGTGTATAAATTTTTTTGTATAAATTTTCACCGTGTATACATTTTGACCGTGTATAATTTTTTTTCCTCAATATCGTGTACATTCTTTATTTTTGGACCCACCGCATGACATCTTTGACTTTTCAAACATTTAGAAAGGGCAAATTAGACTTTTACGTATTTGTTTGGTTAGAAAAGAAGACTTCAAAATTCTAAGCTAAAAAAGAATATCACAACTTCATTTTGGTTACTTTAAAATTTCTCCCATAATATTAATAGTATGACATAACACTGTGGTACCCGTGATTTAAAAAGAAAAAAAAAACCCACTATGGTACTAGAAATGACGAAATGAGTCGAGCATCTTTTGTCGTGGTCAACTATCTAATTTCAAACTGAACCTCAAATTTTAAATTCAATTAATTTTGATTAAACCCATGGTTCAAAATATCCTATCACACCAAATATCACAATTTCAATTTTACAAATATATCGCAGATTATATCACATATCGGTATCACATAAAATTAAAAAAAAATAACAAAAAATATATTAAAATCTTAGAAATTTAACAAGAAATTTTAGCAATTATTATGCACATATTCTATTCAAAATTTTGATAGAATTGTATTTTAAAAACAAACATATGAATAATAGATTATATAAATGTTATCTGAGACAATACATTTAACAAAATAATACATAATACAATATAAAATAACTAACTAAACATTATAAAGTATAATTAATACCAAAATGAGGATCTATGAGGTTCAAATATAGTAAATGAAAT
This sequence comes from Perilla frutescens, assembly GCA_026008535.1. Classification (NCBI taxonomy): domain Eukaryota; kingdom Viridiplantae; phylum Streptophyta; class Magnoliopsida; order Lamiales; family Lamiaceae; genus Perilla; species Perilla frutescens. The sequence goes on along the minus strand of BRKX01000010.1, from coordinate 40,619,170 downwards.
GTCATATTGTTCTAAACTGTTGGAAAATTGAATGTAATAAATTGAACCATGACCAATTTATCCGATTTTTGATGATCAAGTTATTTAATTTTGGAAGAATTAAATAGCGTATGATTGATCTATATTTGTAGTAGATAATCGTAGTATTTTTATTTTCTCAAATTCGATTTTCGGTGAGTGAGAAATTAATTGTTGAAATCGGTCACACGATTGGGCATTTATGGTGCATGGGAAAATGTGCTTAAGGCACATTTAATGATCACACATTGAATTATTAACCTTATTAAGAAGTGTTTTTAAGTGTTTTAACACTTAAGTGAAATCTCTAAAGTGCACAAAGTTGTGGGCTATGAGCCCACACGCGCGCACGCGCCCGCCCGTGTCTGAGCCCATACCCGGTCTCAATCTCGTCTCATCCTTGGACTTGGATCTTGGAAATTGGACTTTGGGCTAATGGGGTCTGGCCGTTACAATTTTACGGTTTAGAAACGGACAGGTAATTGAACGGGTCGGCAACGAAACGACGAATCGATCATTCGATCCGCGGGTGCACTTGATGGCTCATACGGACATTTAAATATGTAACTCCTGCCTGGAGCTGGAGGAGTTAAAGGAGTTAGTGGGCTACATGGTAACTGATCTTACCTGGCCGCACTAGCCAGGAAGTATTTATCTTACGGAGAGAGCTCCCATCGACTCGACTTGCTGGAATTGTGCAGATTCCAGTTTATTTAATATTGGTTCAATATAGTTTCTGCATTTGTTTTCTACTCATTTCCTTTCTTGTACTTCAGATTTGTGTAATACAGAAGCATAATAATTGTGTACAACAACCACAAGACAAATAACTAAACAACAATTACCTTTGATTTCGAATGGCGAGTTCATCATCTGCCCCGCACCGACAAGGACCATTCCCCATGGCCAAGCTGAGAAGTCGGAAAAATTCTTCAGTCTAGACTTCAAGAGGTGGTAACAAAAGATGCTCTTCTATCTGACCACGTTGGGAGTTGCAGCCCATGTCAAATGAACGATGTATGACCAATGGATCAACGACGATTTCTTATGTAAAAATTACATTTTAAATGACTTAGTTGATAGTTTATATTATGTGTATGTTAATGTAATAAGTGTAAAAGAGTTATGGGAGGCTTAGAAAAGAAGTACAAAACGGAGGATGCCAGAACTCAAAAGTTCATCTTGGCAAAGTTCCTCGATTACAAAATGATGGACACCCGATCAATGATGGATCAAGTGCAAAAGCTTCAGCTCATTGTACATGATATTCATGTTGAATGGATGGTTCTTCCAAATGCTTTCACTGTTGCTACAATGATTGAGAAGTTGTCACCGTGTTGGAAGGACTTTAAGAACTATCTCAAGTACAAACGAAAGGAGATGACTCTTGAAAACCTTGTTGTTAAGCTTCGTATTGAGACTGATAACCGAAAGGCAAATCCGAGACCACGAGTCCTGATCGAGGCCAATGCTAACTTGATGGAACGTGGTGAATAATCAAATAGCAACAAGAGAAAACGCTCGGGACAAGTTGACAAAGGGAAGAAGCCAATGATGAAGTTCAATGGCAACTGCTTCAATTGTGATAAGCCAGGGCAGATGTCCAAGCATTGCACGACTCCAAAGAAGAAGCGTACCAACTATGGTGCGCACGTGGTTGAACACTATGACAAAGGCAAAGGTTATCAAGATGACCGGGATAACGATGACTTGGCTGCGATTGTGTCTGAAGTCAACCATGTGGACAACCTGAGAAAATGGTTCATTGACATCGGGGCCACTTGTCATGTCTGCTCTGACAAGGGCTCATTTGTTACCTACAAAGTTCTTGAAGGTAGAAAGTTGCACATAGGTAACCAAGCCTCGTCTAAAGTGGCTGGTGTGGGCAATGTGATCTTGAAGCTTATTTCAAGTCAGGAGCTGACTCTGAAGGATGTGCTACATGTTCCGGACATCTGAAAAAATCTAGTTTCAGGCTCTATGTTGGTCAACCATGAGTTTAGACTGGTGTTTGAGTCTGAAAAGTTTATTATGAGAAAGTACGGAAGGTTCCTTAGTCGAGACTATCTCGCCAACTGGCTTTTCAAAATTAACGTAATGGCTATGTGTCATGTTGCAAAAGAAAGTGCTTGTTCGGTATTTATTTTCACCTAAACTGCAAGTGTACAGCGAGGCTTATAGGATAGCGGTGAACAAGAGTATCGTATCCACATGGATTTAAGATTTAATCTGCTAGTTATTCAATTTAACCCCTCGCAGTTATCTAGACTACAAAATATGGTTGGATTCAACTAAATAAAAATTGATAATAATAAACAAGCTGAATTACCAAGGCAGAAATTAACACAGATAAATCAAACAGTGAATAAAAGACGTATTCTAGGATTGCTTAATCATCAACTAATCCATTCATTTAATCCTTTCATTCTTATGCCTATATTAGGACTTAAATTGTGCTAGAGCAACCACTAATTCATCCTAAACCTTCTCTCGAAGTGCCTAGGCTGTAGATTACAAAACTAGTACTAACGTCTCCGTTCAATACCTAGCTTGCAACTCCTAAATGCTCCTAGTGTCTATTACTCTCTCAATTAATCTCAACTCTCTTGAATGTTATTGATTAACAAGTTACTTATTCCAGATCACGTGTTAAAACTCCTCTCTCGATTTATGAATTAACACATCAAATTGTACTATTTATTGATCAGGTAAATAATACAGATAAAAACGAGAATAAGCAAAACACAACAAAATCATAGGCATAAGAAATCAATAGATTAAATGAACTTCATAGTTTGAATCATAAACAACCCTAGAATACTAGGGTTTTAGCTATCCATAATAATATAAATAACAAAAATCATCCACAAAGAAAACATGAACAATTCTAAGAACAAAGAAAATAAAACCCGGAAGGTTTAATTTGTCTCTAATCTTGAAAGCTCTTGAATCCCTTGGTCTTGTTCTTCGCGTCCGTTTTTCTCTGTAGCAAACCTCTGGTGGTAACTTTGGGGTAGGTGGAATTGTATGGAAATTTCGTGCATCAAGCCCTTAAATACCAAGTTAAGAAAAGCCCAAAAATAGGTCAAAAATCAGACAGGCCCGCTCGATTCGCGACCTCACTCACAACCCAGTCACCCGCGACTCGGGTCGTGGGTCCACGTGGCGCTGACGTGGCCAAAATTCGCGACCAGATGCCCAAATTCACGACCGGGTCGCGGGTATTTCAAAGGAGAACCCACTCTCTGTCGCGAACGTACAGTAAAATGGAGAAGAGGTGATTCGCGACCCCCCCGGTCGCGAGTCCGGTCGCGGGTATATTTCAGCTCCGGCAGCCTCTCACTGTTTTGCTTCGTTCTCACTCGTTTCTCGTCCGATTGACCCGATTATTTTTGCAATGCGTTCCTAACTTGATTTTCCATCTTTCTATGGTGTTCCCACACTCATTTGAGGTCCACACAAAAAATGGTATCAATTCCCTTCACAATGAACAAACACGTGACATTGCACAAAACATAGGAAACTATGCAAAACTCAACACTTCATGCATGCAATGCCCATCAAATACCACTCAAATGTACCTCAAAATACATGAAAAATAAGAGGTTATCAACTCCCCCAAACTTAAAACATTGTTTGTCCCCAAACAAAGAACAAAACCAAACATAGAATTCAAATAATACATAACTCCACAATTTATAATCTAGCATCTACAATCTCGAAAATCTAATCGGGGAAATGACAAGAACAAGCACAACACTCAAATCATGAACACATGTGATAGATTTCAACAAGAAAAATTTAGGTCAATGATCCTCACCGGTCTGTGTTTCGCTCAAACACTCAAAGTGTGATAAAATAAGGATAAGCACTCATCGAAACATTGAACTATACACTTGATCTACCATAGGCTTGCATGCAATCTCAACTCTCCACTGACAAATAAATGTGCTCAAAATTAAGATCAAATAGGGCTTTATTAAGGTTGTAACGTAGGCTCGGGTTAAGGTTAGGAATATTTGGTTAAAGTGACTCATAATTGTAGAACCAATTCACCAATTTTACTTTCTACTCCCAACTACTTCTCACATTCAAACACTAGTTGGATTTTTCCAACTTCCTCCTACACATCCTTAAATCATCCATATATTCTTTCAACTCATGGACCTTTGGTCTCTTTTCTTTCTTTTTTTTTCATTGGCACTTTTCACTTTTTTTTTCTTTTTAGTGCTCTTTTCATCTTTTTTTTTTCTTCTTTTCAACACTCACAAAGCATTTTTTTTGTGCACCAACAAAAATTCACCAATTATCACCATTTTTTTCCATCCCAACTCCATAATTCCTTACCCTTCTTCTTATTTCTCCACAAGAATCAACAAATAACATCCCAAATAGGCTTCCAAAGAAAAGGCAATGAGGCACAAAAGGGCTCGCAAAGGAATATAATGAATTTAGGATAGTGTATGGATAAATAGCTAAAGAAAAGATGGCCTACTATCATCTCCTATTTTCAAGCACAGCAACTCAATCTCAAGCAAGATGACATGCAAGTTCTAGAGAAACAAGTGTACAGACAACCAACACACAAGAATAAAAATTAAGACAAAAGTCTTATAGGCTCAAAAATCTCACAGCTCAACATTGGACAAAATAAAGCTCGAAGAACTCCAAAACACATGCTCATTAAAATCATGCTATACGTGCTCAAATCATCCCCAATCAAATATCTTAATTATAAGTACTAAACCATAAACCATAAAGCATATATCATCAAAATCCCAAGAAAATCAAGACCAAAATTCAAAATTTTTCAAACTTCCCGGAAAAACAAAAAAACGAAACAAGTAAAGTAGGTAAAAACACAATAAAGGTCTAGACACTACAAGCATACATCCCCCCAAACTTATTCAAATCCACAGGATGGAATAAGTTTGCAAAAATGCATGTAGGTGTCGTCGACCACTTACAATGATCACATGGATGTCCATTCGGGTTCAACGTCCTCTCCCAAACTTGTCGACAGACAAGTTGATCAAATTGCTATCCCCCAAAGTATAGCATCCATCTGGTCTTTACCTGCATAACTCGGAAAAAGAAGTGAAAAACATAAATAAGAAAAAAAACTGAAAAGAAAGGAAACATAAAAAAAAACAAAAAAAACACATTGGGTTGCCTCCCAACAAGCGCTGCATTTAACGTCGCCAGCCAGACGAATTCGGGAACTCAAGTCCCCACAAGTGGGGAAACGGGTATCCCCCATTCTCTTCCCCGAGCATCCATCTCCATGCATCCACCATCAGTACTGCAACCAACTTCATGAGTGTTGATGATGTTACACTCCACAGCTGCCTTGTGCTCCTCTACATCGAACAAAAACCGGATGTGTTCATCTTCAAACCGGAGAGTGAGGATCCCCGTGTCTAGGTCGATGTTGGCTCTTCCGGTACGTAAAAATGGTCGTCCCAAAATAAAAAGGACGCTCTTGTCTTCCTTCATATCCAGCACCACAAAATCCACTAGGAAAATAAAATCATGCACTTTGATCAGCACATCTTCCAAAATTCCCTCAGGATACACCACAGATCGATCAGCCATCTGCAAGCACATGGTTGTGGGCTTGAGCTTCCCATAATTCAGCTTCTTGAAAAATGACAGCGGCATCAAATTGATGCTCGTCCCCAAATCACACAGTGCTTGGCCACCTATCTTGTCTCCAATAGTGATGGGAAGTGTAAAACTCCTCGGATCCTTCATCTTGGCCGGGAGCTTCCTTTGGATGATAGAGATACCGTTCTCTGGGATATGCACCATCTCGAACTCCTATATCTTCTTCTTCTTGGACACAGCATCCTTGAGGAACTTTGCATACTTAGGCATATGCTGCAACGCCTCCACCAAAGGAATATTGACATGCACCTTCTTGAATATCTCAAGGAATCTAGAGAATTGAGCATCAACTTTTTGTTTCGGAGTTTGCTGTGGGTACGGGATGGTCACTGTGGGAAGCACTGTAGGACCCGTCGGATGACTCTTGATGATAGAATTTGGCTTGTCAGAAGCCATCTTGGGGGAAACAGCTGCAGCGGCAACAATAGGTGCATGAACCTCAGTATGCAGATGGATTGCATTGCACTGTTCCTTGGGATTCACTGTGGTGTTGCTAGGGAATTGTCCCGGTTGGTGCTGATTCCCTACAATTTTCGCCAGCTGACCCAGTTGTTTCTTTAACATCTTCATTTGCACACTCATGGCACCCACAGTATTCTCCAACTTCTCCACTCTAGCTTGCGATTCCCCCATGAATTTATCGGTCTTCCCCATGAACGCCATCAACAAATCATCCATGTTTGGCTTCTTTTCCTCATTGATTACTCCATTTGTTACGGAGAAGCCAGAAGGGGGCTGCAGTGCACTGTCAGGATTCCCATATGAGAGGTTGGATCGATTACCTTGATAGAATTGATTTCCACATCGGTAATTGTTGCCATCATAGCCCCCTTGCTGATTGATATAGCTCACATCTTCCACAACTTGATTCATGGGAGGATTCGCAGTCTGTTGAGACATGGCGCCAAATTGGACAGCTGAGCCGCCAATTTGGAAATCGGATCACTATCATCAACTGCTACAGCTCTCTTCAATATCCTCACTGGTCGATCCCCAGTCCACTGATAGCTGTTGGTGGCCATGTCTTCAATTATCGTCACAGCTTGATCGTGGCCTTTGTTCAGCAGTGAGCCACCCGTAGAGGCATCCAGAAGCCTCTTCACCTCCATGTCGCATCCATTGTAGAAGATGCAGACTTGATGATCCACCCCAAATCCATGATTGGGGCACTTCCTTAGCAACTCTCGAAACCGCTCCCAAGCTTCATATAAATTCTCATCTTCATACTGGCGAAACTGAGTAATCTCGCCTTTGAGCTTAAGAGTCAGACCGGGAGGGAAGAATTTATGCAGAAACTTGTGTGCCAAGCACTCCCAGCTATCCACCGTACTGAGGTCCAAGGAATGATACCAATCCTTGGCAGCATCTCTCAGTGAGAATGAGAACAGGCGAAGCCGTATAGCATCAACTGACACCCCATTCATCTTGATTGTGCTGCAGACCTCTAGGAATTGTTACAAGTGGGCATTCGGATTCTCAGTCTTGAGCCCTCCATACTGATGCTGCTGCACCATGCCCACCAATCCCGACTTCAGTTCAAAGTTGTTGGCATTAATGCCTGGACCGGGAACTTGTCCATGGTTGAGCACCAGTGTGAACATCTGATTAATCGGTACCGGCTCTGCTTCTTTGGCGGCTTCTTGCTCTTGAAATCGCCGCTGCATTTCCTCTAGCTGTTGTTGCATACGGCACATCTGATCAGCTGTAACATGAGCTGCTGGTTGTTGCTCTGCCATTGCTCTCTTTCTTCTTGCGTTTTTGTGGCGGAGGGTGGCTTCAATCTCAGGATCCAAAGTTTGAAGTGGTTCCCCTTGAGATCGTGTACGCATACACAACCTAATCACAAAAAAAAAGAAGATTATAATATTTAAACGAAAATAAACTGAAAAAATGTCTAGATTAACACAAGAAATTAAATCTAAATAATAGCAAATAAAAAAATTTAAATCCCCAGCAACGGTGCTAAAAACTTGTTCGTTATTTATTTTCACCTAAACTGCAAGTGTACAGTGAGGCTTATAGGATAGCGGTGAACAAGAGTATCGTATCCACAGGGATTTAAGATTTAATCTGCTAGTTATTCAATTTAACCTCTTGCAGTTATCTAGGCTACAAAACATGGTTGGATTCAACTAAATAAAAACTGATAATAATAAACAAGCTGAATTACCAAGGCAGAAATTAACACAGATAAATCAAACAGTGAATAAAAGACGTATTCTAGGATTGCTTAATCATCAACTAATCCATTCATTTAATCCTTTCATTCTTATGCCTATATTGGGACTTAAATTGTGCTAGAGCAACCACTAATTCATCCTAAACCTTCTCTCGAAGTGCCTAGGTTGTAGATTACAAAACAAGTACTAACGTCTCCGTTCAATACCTAGCTTGCAACTCCTAAATGCTCCTAGGGTCTATTGCTCTCTCAATTAATCTCAACTCTCTTGAATGTTATTGATTAACAAGTTACTTATTACAGATCACGTGTTAAAACTCCTCTCTCGATTTATGAATTAACACATCAAATTGTACTATTTATTGATCAGGTAAATAATACAAATAAAAACGAGAATAAGCAAAACACAACAAAATCATAGGCATAAGAAATCAATAGATTAAATGAACTTCATAGTTTGAATCATAAACAACCCTAGAATACTAGGGTTTTAGCTATCCATAATAATATAAATAACAAAAATTATCCACAAAGAAAACATGAACAATTCTAAGAACAAAGAAAATAAAACCCGGAAGGTTTAATTTGTCTCTAATCTTGAAAGCTCTTGAATCCCTTGGTCTTGTTCTTCGCGTCCGTTTTTCTCTGCAGCAAACCTCTGGTGGCAACTTTGGGGTAGGTGGAATTGTATGGAAATTTCGTGCATCAAGCCCTTAAATACCAAGTTAAAAAAAGCCCAAAAATAAGTCAAAAATCAGACAGGCCCGCTCGATTCGCAACCTCGCTCATGACCCAGTCACCCGCGACTCAGGTCGTGGGTCCACGTGGCGCCGACGTGGCCAAAATTCACGACCAGATGCCCAAATTCGCGACTAGGTCGCGGGTATTTCAAAGAAGAACCCGCTCTCTGTCATGAACGTACAGTAAAATGGAGAAGAGGTGATTCGCGACCCCCCCGGTTGCGAGTCTGGTCGCGGGTATATTTCAGCTCCGGCAACCTCTCACTGTTTTGCTTCGTTCTCACTCATTTCTCGTCCGATTGACCCGATTCTTTTTGCAATACGTTCCTAACTTGATTTTCCATCTTTCTATGGTGTTCCCACACTCATTTGAGGTCCATATAAAAAATGGCATCAATTCCCTTCACAATGAACAAACACGTGACATTGCACAAAACATAGGAAACTATGCAAAACTCAACACTTCATGCATGCAATGCCCATCAAATACCACTCAAATGTACCTCAAAATACATGCAAAATAAGAGGTTATCAGTGCTAATAAAGTTAATTCTTTTGCTTACTTGCTTGTTGAGTGCTTGGATTTATGGCATTGTAGATTAAGACTTGTTAATCTAAATGAGATAAAACATTTAGTAATTTAGATTTGATAAAAGTGAACTAATTTAATACACAAAATGAGTGTGAAAGTTTGTGTTGAAGCTAAATTGGCTAAGCTACCGTTTCATTCAGTAGAACGAAGCACTAAACCTCTAGACCTAATTCACACAGATGTATGTGATTTAAAGTTTGTTGCACCAAGATAAGAACGAAAGGTGTGTAAACTTGTTAGATCATTGCATGGTCTCAAACAAGCACTGATTCAGTGGCGTTTGAAGTTTGATAACACGATGTTATCAAATTGTTTCAAAATCAACGAGTGTAATAAGTGTGTGTACATAAAAAGCGGTTCTAATAGCTATGTCATAGTTTGTCTTTATGTAGATGGCATGTTGATCATGGACAATAGCTACCAAGTTATCGTTGAAACGAAACAGATGTTAAAGCGGAACTTTGACATGAAAGATATAGGCTTAGTTGATGTGATTGTCAGATTCAAGATAGTTCAGACAAGTGATGGAATTATCTTAACACAGTCTCATTATGTTGAGAAGGTGCTTAGGAAGTTCAATGCTTTTGATAGTCCTCTAGCTAAGAAACCATTGAAGCTCAATGTGCACTTGAGTAAAAACCGGGGAGAACCAGTAGCTCAACAAGAATATGCAAGGATCATTGTGAGTTTGATGTATATCACTAACTGCACTCAATTTGATCTTGCATGTTCTGTGAATAAGTTGAGTCGGTACACGAGCAATCCAAGTAAAGAGCATTGGAAAGCTCTAGTACGAGTTCTGAAATACTTAAAGTATACTCTGAACTTCGGGCTGTATTATACGAGGTTTCCTTCCATTCTTGAAGAGTACAGTGTGCGAATTGGATATCAGACACAAAAAACTTATTCTCGACTAGTGGGTCTGTCTTCACTGTCGGCGGTGGAGCAGTGTCGTGGAAATCCACAAATAGACCTGTATAGCCCGTTCCACCATGGAATCTGAGTTCATAGATTTGGATAAAGCTTGTAGAGGATATTCCATGCTGGAAAAAGTCAATGTCGTCAGTAATGATTCACTGTGATAGCCAAACGGCTATTAGAAGGGCATATAACGCTATGTATAACGGTACATCGGAGACATAATACTGTGAGAAATATGATCTAAAGTGGGGTTATCTCAGTTGACTATGTGAAGTCAATAGACAATTTAGCGAATCCGCTAACCAAAGGGTTAAACCGAGATCAAATGAAAAAATAGCTAGAGGGAATGTGACTAAAGTCCACAATCTGAGAATGGTTGTAATGGTAACCCAACCATGATGATTGGAGATCCCAAGAACTTGGTTCAATGGGAAAACTAAGCTACAAACGTTCAGTTAGTAGCACTTTGAAGATTTTAAATCTTAACCCTTCTCTAGTGTGCAAGCCAAGTATGCACATGTCACTGTGGTGAGGCTAAGTCTTATAACTTTTAATGATTCCTAGAAACTAACTGTGGTTGAGTGTGGCAGAATACTCGAGAAAATAAGATTACCTATGTAAGTGAGAAGTGAAGCCGCTTCTATTGGATGCTTATGAACTCAAAGAGGTTATCCATGGTCAGAAACGGACACACAATTAGGCATTTATGGTGAGTGAAAAATTAAATGTTGAAATCGATCAACACGATTGGGTATTTATGATGTGTGGGAAAATGTGCTTAAGGCAAATTTAATGATCCCACATTGAATTCTTAACCTAGTTAAGAAGTGTATTATATTTAAGTGTTTTAACACTTAAGTAGAATATCTAAAGTGCATAAGGATGTGGGCCATGAGCCCACACGAGCACGCTTACACGTGCCCGTGCCCATGCCTGTGCTCGGGCTCGATCTCAGCTCATCTCATCTCGGCTCGTCCTTGGACTTGGACTTAGATCTTAGTAATTGTACTTTGGGTGAATGTGGGCTAACGGGGCCTGGCCGTTACAGTTTTACAGCTCAGAAATGGATGGGTTGTTGAACGGGTTAGCAATGAAATGGCGGGTCGATCATCCGATCTATGGGTGCACTTGATGGCTCATACGGACATTCAAATCCGTAACTCCTGCCTGGAGCTGGAGGGTAACTACTCTTACTTGGCTATTTGGTTGAACGTGGAGCTTGTAACTCCTGGAGGAATCAATATACAACATTGGTGGAGTGCTCAATGCTACAGTAGTAGAGGTTACACACCTGAGAAGTAATTGTGCTTAATTAGTAACTCTTGAAGGTTACACACCTGGTTTGAATGCCCTCAAACCCTAATTGCTGATCCCTACCTGGAGCTGGAGAATGGAGAGTGCCTATATATAGGACATCCCAGAGCATGCCAGCATACAGAAAAGCAGTGCTACTGCCAGAAAGACGAAGCCGTTTCATCTTTAAGACATAATGCCAAACCGTGAGCACTATTCGGGGTGTATTTGTCTTGCGGTGAGAGGTCTCCTCGACTGGGCTTGCCGGAATTATACAGATTCCAGTTTGTTTAATATTCGTTCAATATAGTTGTTGCATTTGTTTTCTACTCATTTCTTTTCTTATACTTCATATTTGTGTGATCAAGAAGCACATTAATTGGGTACAAGATAAATAATATTGATACCAATTCATCAGATTAGAGTAATTCTGGATATAATTATGCATATACACTTAATATGTTTCCCGATTTCTTCCAACTGCTTCACCATAGATCGGATAATGTCCACTGACTCAATTATTTTGTTAATGCACATTTTGACCTTCATACACATTTTGAGTAGTCAAATCAAATTATGAACTCCCATATGTGTAATTAATTTAGAGAAGGACAAATATCTCAAAGAGAGAAAGTAGCAAGTTCTCCAACACAATTTTCATATTGGAATGAATGATTGCTACCAAACACTAATTAATTAGTAAAAATATTAGGATTATCATATGCTATTATATTTCTCATTTTCGTCCTTTTAGGATTTTAATTAGTTCTTGAATAAATATAGACGATAAAAATTATCATATGCTTTGTATTATTATTATTATTATTATTATTATTATTATTATTATTATTATTATTATTATTATTATTATTATTATTATTATTATTATTATTATTATTATTATTTCAAGTCCTACCATGAATATCATTAATCAAATTAATTGAAAATCACCATAAAAACAAAATGAATTTGTAACTAGATTACAAGTTTACAACTACAAGTAAAATATTTCATTAAGATATAATTACGCATTAACTCATATAACATGCGTACCAATTTATAAATAAAAAGAAAATTACAAATGTGCATACCCAATATATTATAGAAATATAAATTCAGATCGCGATATATTACAATATATTGTGATATATGTCGATATTTCGTGATATTTCACCAGTACTCGGAAAAAAATACATTCTCCTCCATATCCGTATCGCAATATCAAAATTTACGATATATCCACAATATATCACAACATTTTCATCTTTGATTAAACCCACAAGTTTAAATATCAAATTACAACATCTTCGATGACTGATTTGTTCGGGTAAATAACATGATTTATGTACCCAATGTTGGTACACTCTTATTGGTGAGATGTTAAAAAATAAACTAATTCAAAAATCTATACATATATTAAAATAAAATTATATAATAGACAACAGTTCTGGTATAAACTGTTGTCTATTACACATTTTCCTTAGACAACAGTTTGTGAATAATAGACAATAGTTTTGAGTTAATAGACAACAGTAGTGACATTTATTGTTGTAAATTTTCCTTCTTTTTTTTTTGCATTTTCCACGATGGTTTAGATTGTAACCGTTGTATTTTAAGAAATTTTTCCAATCTTATTTATTATTTTTTTACTTGGAAATTTGAGATTTGTAACATTTTTTATTTTATTTTTTATGCATAGATGGATGATTTGTAGTACTCTACATTTATCGTCTAAAAAAAGATTTCATTTGTGTTTCACTAGAATAATAATAATAATAATAATATTTTGCAATAATTTATTATTTTTTCCATTTCAATTTCATCATTTAAAATAATTAAATAATTATATTTTTTATACATGTCATATATTCAAAAAAAATAAATATTCTATAATCGTGGACAATTAATCAATTATACATTGTTATTTATAAAATAGTGACATTGAAAATATTCAAATTAACTCTTTCTAACATGAATTTTCATTTAGTTCATAAAATTTAATTTTCTTTTTGTTTCTCATAACTATACAAAATTGATCTTCTTATCTAATTAATTAACGCATATGCATATCATTTTATTAATTTTTAAAAATTGAAACAACATATAAAATTAAAAAATAATCATAATATTATAAATCTAAAAAAATAAAAATTATTTATATATCGCACAGGAGAAATACTAGTTATATGTTTTACATTTATAAATATCTAGTAACTTACAATATCTAATAATTAATCTTATATTATACTTAATTAATGCATAGTAATGATAATTAAATGTGATCTTAATTAATACTTAGTAAATAATTCTTACGATTTCTAAGCAAACGATTTCAAATTTGTAATATTTAGTAAGTTTATAATATTTTATATAATTTATATTAATTATAAAAACATGATTGATATATAATACTTAGTAAATATGTTATACATTTATAAATATTTAGTAAATTTACAATATCTAACACTTATAATTAATCTTATGTTATACTTAATGCATAGTAATGCTAAGGGGGCGTTTGGTATCCATATACGTATATCAGGTATGGGTATCAAAATGGCCCATACCCATACCATGTGTTTGGTATATCAGTATATCGATATCAAATTGATATCTTTGATATACTCATATCTCCACTTTTAATATATTTCATATACCAATATTTACACCGGTATAACTCATATCTCAGGAAAAACCCTCGTTACTCTTTTTCTCCTCTTGGCTACAATTTTTGTTTTCTCTCACTAGGGGTTTTCTCGCATTCCGGGATTCCAGATTCAACGTCGTACTTTGCCGGATCGTTAATTCACTAGTCGTAAGCTTTTTCGACCTTTTATTTTTTCTTTCTAATGTTGGTTTTTTTGTCCTCTTTTTAAATTTTGTCGTTTTTATTTTGTTCAATTGAAGTGTTCGTTTCTAGGTTTTGCATTTTGTTATATGAATGCGTTGATGTTTTCATGGTCTGCTCGTGCCTATGTTTTCCTATTCGTAAGCTAAAGTCTAATAATTTCTCTCTCTCTCTCTCTGTATGTATGTGTGTGTTTGCATGTTGTGGTCTATGATTTCTTAGACGATGTTTTGTAGATACATTGTTAATTAAGATAGAATATCAGGGTTGGAGTTTGGTGGTTTGATAAATCCGTTGTTTGGCGAAGTTGCCATCTTTAGAACAGAGAGACCAAGTCCCTTTCCTTTATTTATTTTTTATTTTATTTTCAATAATTCTTTGGATCGTAACATGCATGTCCCCTTGTAGTGAAAGAAAGGTTCAGGTTGATGTGCTTGTTCTTGCATCTGCAGCATAAACATATATAAGAGCCATTTAAGTGAATGTTGTGAATCGTATTGATGGATTGTCAATTTTTAAGCTATTTTGATTCAGGTGACTGTTGTATTTATAAATGATTATCTACTCTAGCGGTTGCTCTTTTGACTATACCGTTGGATATTGTCACAGGCTTTAGGAAATAGATTAGATTTTTGTGTATGGTGAGAAATTATTAGACTTTAGCTTATGCTCAATGGTTAAATTCATAGGAGACCACGAGCTCTTGATTCCAATGAGGAATCAAGAATATTATTGGGAGGTTTTAGTTTTGTTGCACGTTATTGCGTGATTTTCAATTTGCTACTGTTAATTTATGGTAAACACATTCACCTAACATTCAAAGTAGGCGGTTGAAATATAGATTGATAAGGTCCCTGGAGATACGAGGTTTTATCAATTTGAATCTCTCTTTTATTTTAGGGAAATGCATTTTTATTCTAAAATATCTTGAAAGTCTGGTTGAAGAATTTCGTCAATGCCACTTGTAATGGAAAACTTGAATCTAAATATTTATGTTTATAGGGACATGTGACAACCCTAGTGATTGTATACGCAGCAATACATTTGCTCAAGTGTATGAGTCTGTGATTGGTTAGTCTAATTTTAATTTTGAGGGGCATTTCTTCAGTATATGCAAGGCGTCGTCATTTGTGTATTGGAATTTAATTTTGTTGTCTTTTTCACAAGATATGTCAACCTGTTATATTGGCAACAAATTTTCTGTAATTAACTAATTGTCGGGATATAGTTTTTTGCACTGAACTGGTTTCAATATTTTTAGGATGAATGATTCAAGTCAAGCTGCTGGACGTGGGAAAAACAAGAGGAAGTGGAGTTCCTTAGAAGAGGAAACATTGTTGGATTTCATACTGGAGCTAAAACTTGATCCTCGATGGAAGTGTGAGGGTGGTTTCAAGAATGGATTTCATCAATGCTTAGCAGAAAAGATGAAAAACAAGTTTCCTGAATGTGGGTTGAAGGCTTCACAAGTTGAATCAAAGATTAAATTTTTGAAAGAGAAGTATACCGTTATTAGTGATATGCTCAAGTCGTCGGGGTTCCAATGGGATGATAAAAACAAGATGGTTCAATGCGAGAGACAATGTTTTGATGAATTTTGTGTGGTAAGTGAATGCTTGTATATTTAATTAATTGATTATTTAAATTTATTTTCACTAACTTAAAATTATATGTTTCTTAAGGGCATTCTCGAGCCAAGGGTTTGTGGAAGAGTGCATTCCCACTATTTGAAAAGTTACAGATTATATATGATGCAGATCGAACGGATGGGAGTAGGTCTGAAGATATGAATGATAGCATCAACAATATGAACAATGAATGCATTGATCTAGAAAATGATCTAGAGGACTCGGATGTCACTGAATTGCAAACACAACCACCACAGAAGAGGCAAAAGAAAGGTAAAAGCCCTCTTGTATCCAATGATAAGCTTGTGACTGTTATAGATACAATCAAAGATCATATGGGTACCATTGCTGATACTTGGAAAGAAGCTCAAAAGCGTGAAAAAGAAGTAGTGGAACAAAAGAAAAATTTATTATCCGAAGTTGCTATGGTAGAGGGAGTTTCTCAAGTTGATGCAATTAATGCTACTAGCTATCTCTCGAGGAACTCAAGTGAGCTTGATGCATTCTATAGTTGTCCAAATGATGAGTGGAAGAAATTGTACGTGGAAAGGCTCATAGCTAGGCTTCGTGGGGGTGCAACATAAGAGCTAAAAGAAGATTGTTGCTGGGATGAAAATATTTTTTTTTTTTGCTTGTGATTGCAAGGTCATTTTGATGATGTATTTTTTGGAATCTTTTGCATAGCTTATCTATCAAACATTCATTCATCCCTAATCTTTTAGGAGATTTTTTTGTATATGAGATGATCTAATGTTGATAGGTTGAAATGTAATGATCAATGATACTTGCAAAATAATTTGGTATGCTAGAAAATCATCATCATCATCATTATTATTATTATTATTATTATTATTATTATTATTATTATTATTATTATTATTATTATTATTATTATTATAAAGTTAACTTTATTTTTTAAAAATCAAGATTTGATATCTCATATCAGAAAAGTTCATTCCAAACACAGATATCAGATATCAATCTGATACCCATACCTGATATCTGATACCCATACCCATATTTGATATCTGATATACTGGTATATGGATACCAAAGGCTCCCTAAATGTGTTCTTAGTCAATACTTAGTAAATAATTCTTACGATTTCTATGTAATGGTTTAAAATTTGTAATATATAGTAAGTTTATAATATTTTATACAATTTATATTAATTATAAAAACATGATTGATATATAATACTTAGTAAATATGTTATACATTTATAAATATCTATTAAATTTACAATATTTAACACTTATAATTAATCTTATGTTATACTTAATGCATATTAATGCTAAATGTGTTATTAGTTAATACTTAGTAAATAATTCTTACGATTTCTAAGTAATGATTTAAAATTTATAATATATAGTAAGTTTATAATATTCTATACAATTTATATTAATTATAAAAATATGATTGATGTATAATACTTAGTAAATATGTTATACATTTATAAATATCTAGTAAATTTACAATATTTAACACTTATAATTAATCTTATGTTATACTTAATGCATAGTAATGCTAAATGCATTCTTAGTTAATACTTAGTAAATAATTCTTACTATTTCTAAGTAACGATTTAAAATTTGTAATATATATATAGTAAGTTTATAATATTTTATACAATTTATATTAATTATAAAAACATGATTGATATATAATACTTAGTAAACATGTTATACATTTATATATATCTAGTAAATTTACAATATTTAACACTTATAATTAATCTTATGTTATATACTTAATGCATAGTAATGCTAAATGTGTTCTTAGTTCATACTTAGTAAATAATTCTTACGATAACAGTGCTAGTACTGATTGTACGTGTTCTTGAAAAG
Source organism: Perilla frutescens (assembly GCA_026008535.1). Taxonomy (NCBI): domain Eukaryota; kingdom Viridiplantae; phylum Streptophyta; class Magnoliopsida; order Lamiales; family Lamiaceae; genus Perilla; species Perilla frutescens. Next base: position 40,601,437 of record BRKX01000010.1, on the reverse strand, counting down.
TAACTTGAAAAGTTAAGATTATGTTATTATGTACTTTACTTTTTCAGTTTGTATGTCGTAACTTGTAACCAAAGTACTAATATAATTGTTAATTTTGCAGGTTTCTTGAGATTCAAATTTGAAGATTGTATTAGTTTTTTAGAAACATTCTAGACTCGTCTTATTTTTATTTCTAGTATTTGTTGGGATATCATGTGGTTGTTTTTATTTTAATTGTTTCATTGGAGTGTTAGATTTGAATTATTATATATGTTTTGTTTTATTGGAGTTTAATTATCATGACATGAAAAGATTTATTTTATTTTGTTGAATTTTGATCGTTATTAGGAGTGTTTCATATATTTAGTAAATATATGAGATATATCGTAAGATGGTAGGATAAGGTATACCGACGTTGGTAAGGTATACCGACATATAATGTATACCGAAACAAAGGTACGGTAAATGTATGCCATTTGTTTCATACCGAAACTAAGGTATACCGTAGGAAGGTATACCGAGTGTTAAGGTAAGGTAACGGTATATATTTTCTCCATATTGTACAAGTCAGGTAAAGTAAAGGTATGTTGAAAAAAGTAAAGTATATCTTACCGTCCTACCCCTAGTTATATCTAATGCGTATACTCAGAAGTTTGTAAACAACGATCAGTCGCCGCAGAGGCGAGTGTGCGGCAAATAGGTGTGGCATACACGCGCAAGTGGTAGGCGTTGCAGCATGAGCCAGGCCTGTCCCCACTCACCTATTTTTTTTTATATATATATTTGTTTGTTCTTTTCTACATATTAATTCTAAGTGTGACTGTGTATCTTTTTTGTGGAAATATATAAAACTAGCCGGTCAAACTTTAAAAAAACTTAATTTAATCACTAACTTTTAAATATATTTTTTTAACCAGAATTACTATTTTGCCCCTGCTTGTTGCGCGCATTGCCAGCACGCAACCAGCGCGCACAGGGATATTTTCGACCAAAGTGGCTAAAATAAGTATGTTTAAAATTTACTAGCTAAAATATGTTTTTTAAAAGTTTAAGTGACTAAAATAAGTTTTGCCTCATCTTTTTTTCTGTGTTTTCTTTCATTTTGTTTTCTTTTTCTTTTTTACTTTTTCTATTAATAATATATTGTATATTATTTTATATCCACTATTTTAATATATTTAACATTTTAATTTAATATAAAATATATTAAACTATTTTACACCGATCTCACATTCTCACTCATGTGTGTGTGTGTATATATATATATATACTATATATTAATCTAATCAATTTAGCTAAGTCTTTAAAGTCGTTAGAACCAATTACCAAATTAGATAGAACTAATTAATCCTCAGTTTTAGACCCTGGTGAATAAATTTTTGAAGTAATAAGAAAAGGCATTTTTTTCTCTGCATCATTTATATGGTCTCGTGATTTCTTGCTTCTTTTTTCATATCATATGATAATATGATGTTATAGGGCTGTAAAATTAAAGTGTGGCTAATAAGAACTCAAGAAGCCTCTAAGAATGATGTTTAATTTTTTTTCATTATGAAATAATTATTATTATGAGGAATATATAAGAAATAATTGAAATCGAGCAGTCGTAGTAGTAGGACCGATTATTTAATTTCTATTGATACCGATGTAACGCTTCGGCCATACAGGTGTTAAGAACCGGAAAGGATGGGTCCATTTTTTTTTAGGTCACATGGATTTAGTTTTCATATTTATGTTGTCATTGACAGAAGATTCTTATTTAAACTAATTTCAACTTGTTGGATCATGTTTGTAGGAAGAAAGTTTGTAAAGTGAATTAAGATCAGGCTTTTTTTAAGAATGTTTTTAGGTGAACAATTATGGATAAATGCGTTTGTTAGAGTTGGTGGTGACTATAATTTTTTTGGGTGCTTGCAATTAGGGCCGCAAACGAACGGAACTGAGTCGAATATCTTCAAGTTCGAATTCGAATTCATTTATTCATATTGGGATCGAGTTCGAGTTCAAGTTCAAGTTCGACTCAAACTTTGGTTTTCTGTTCGAGTTCAATTCGAATAAACAAAGTTATGGTCAAGTTCGATTCGATCTCGGCTTGAGATTCACTTGAAAAAGGGTTCGATTAAAGTTCGATAATTAATTCGACAAATAATTCGATAAAAGGTCGACAAATAGTTCGATAAAAGCTCGATATAGTTTGTTACACAAATAGTTCGATAAAAGTTCATTGATTCTTGAACCAACACTAATGTATTTTGAAGAAACATGTGGATATCGAAACATATATCAAAGAATTAATTGCAAATTCCATGTGTTTTGATTTTTCTTAGGCCCTCTCTTCCTCTCTCGAAACAAAACCACAAAGTATGTTGAACTTACACTATAGAAGCCAAATAATCTACGTTTAATGTATATTCAAATTTAAGATAATAAAAAAAACATTAGTAAATTGTATTTAAACTTGGATATTCAAATTTTGGTACATATATATTCAAGTTTTGAAGATTAATTTTTATTATATATTCATTTTTATTGAGAATTCTATTTACATTTATTATTAATAACAAATTTAATCATAAGTCTAACCCAATCTTGATAAATATAATTTTTTTATGACAATCTTAATTTTTTTAAAGTTCATATATATAGATCATTATTCTTGACCGAATAAATTTACTTCATGAATCATGACTAATAAAGTTCATAATTAATAAGTAGTAAACATATTAAATGGGCTAATAAAGTAATATATTAAACACAATTCATTACTTAATGTTGGTGTTGTTTAATTTTTCTTGATTACCAACTATATCATAGTTACATAATATATATTTTTTTTTATCAATTATTGAGTTATTTTTTAGGTACATATATCATGTTTTGTTTATATAATTTTTTTATTGAGAATATGTATGTATGTTCATTAAGATTATAAAACAATAAACAAATTCAATATGAATAAAATTGTGATCTAGTCTAGTGGCTAGTGGCTACGAGAGTTATTAAATATAATTTATTTTGACCAATGTTTCATCCTTGATGCCAACAAAAAATTACTTTTTTAGCTTTTTAACATAAGCTCGATTATAGGTTCGATTAGATATTCAATTATAAGTTCGTAAATAGATTCGTGAGTGAGTTCGCGAACGAGCTCGTTTATCTTCGAATTCAAATTATTCGTGAACTTGGCGAGTTGAATACCCTCAAGTTCGAGTTCGACTCGTTTATTTAGTCGAGCTCGAAAAAAAGCTCGAGTTCGGTCCGTTTACTAAATAATCAAGTTTCGATCGAGCTTTTTTCGAACCGATACCCGAGTAGCTCACGAACCGTTTGGTTATTTACAGTCCTACTTGCAATGGTACAGTAAATTACAATTATCATTATGGTGTGATGACATGGAAAATATATCAAAGTAGCTAGGCTTTGGAAAAGTCCAAGTGAACTTTGTTTCCGAAAGGTGTTTGGGCGCGCATGGGCAGACACGAAGCCCCATTGTCGTGTATGTCACACGCACGTGTGGTCTGAGGCGGCTGTACCCACAACTAAAGAATGTATGTATATGTATAAACAATGTGTAATAGTGGATCTTTAACATAACGTTATGTTTTGAGTTTATGATTGCGGAGATAGAACTCAATCTTGATAAATCTTAATTTTTTTAAAGTTCATATAGATCATTATTCTTGGCCAAATAAATTTACTTTATGAATCATGACTAATAACTAATAAGTAGTAAATATATTAAATGGGCTAATAAAGTTATATATTAAACACAATTCATTGTTTAATGTTGATGTTGTTTAATCTTCCTTGATTACCAACTATATCATAGTTACATAATATATTTTTTCATCATTGAGTTATATTTAGGTATATATATATATATATATATCATGTTTTGTTTATATAATTTTTTATTGAGAATATATATGTATATTCATCAAGATTATAAAATAATAAATAAATTCAATATTAATAAAATTGTCTCCTAGTCTAGTGGCTAGTGGTTATGAGAGTTATTAAATATATTTTATTTTGACCAATGTTTCATCCTTGATGCCAACGAAAAATTATTGTTTTGGCTTTTTAACATAAGCTCAATTATAGGTTCGATTATAGGTTCGTGAATGGATTCGTGAGCAAGTTCGCGAACGGGCTCATTTATCTTCGAATTCAAACTATTCACGAACTTGGCGAGCCGAATACCCTCAAGTTCGAATTCGACTCATTTATTTAGTCGAGCTCGAGATCGGTTCATTTACTAAATAATCAAATTTCAATCGAGCTTTTATCGAGCCGATACTCGAGTAGCTCACGAACCGTTTGGTTCATTTACAGTCCTACTTGCAATGGTACAATATTTAAAAAATCACTATATTATACATAAATATGAATTTAAAAAGAATAATATAATAGATTATATTTAACACAACTTATAAGATCTACTCAATAAATATAGAATCCTAAATTTTTAATATCAATTATAATCCATAATATCTAGCTCTAATTCAAATTATAAGCTTCAAACACCCAAACTTAATTTAATAATCTATAAATATAATTATATTTAACAAAATTAAAATAATAAAACTTTAAACTATAAACATACACTCAACAAAATCAAAATAATAAAATTAAAGCTGATATCAAAAGAACAAAAAAAAAGGATAAATCATAGTGAATAAAAACTAGTATTTAAATTAAAACATAAAATAGAATAAAATTACATGATAGATGCCATTTTTGTTTAAAGAGAAATACTTTAATACTCTTTTTGTGTGATCCATTATTTTTTTTTATTATAAAATATATAATTTATCAAAATGGATTAAATTTTAAAGACTCCACTAGTCCACCTCCCATTCTTTTCTCTCATTCCCTCTCTCTTTTCCTTTATCTTCTCCCTCACGAACTCACGCTGCAACAGATGGGTTTTTGAAAACATAAATTCAATTCTCATCATTTTTCTTCCATTTCTCTCATCTTTACCTCCGTAGATCTCATTCATCTTCCAGAAATGCCACGAGGACCAAAAACTTGAGGGGGCTGAGGTAAAAATATCAACCCCTCTCAATGTGACAAACCAATTAGCTGAGGGTGCAGACCATAATGCTATGTACAGTCATCAAAAAGGGGGGGTTCAAGGGTGAGTACAAGAGAAGGTTGAGTAAAGGAGAGAAGGCTAAGTTGAAGTGTGAACACTGTGGTGGATCAGGTCATTTGAAATCAGATTGCTTTGAATTGGTTGGTATGCCAAATTGGTACAGAAAATTTAAGGCAGAGAAAGGAAAGGGAAAAACTTATTGTGCTATGCAGCAAAATGATGACTTAAAGAGTGATGCAGAGTTGAGCAGAAAAGCAGGGATAGGAGAGTTGTCAAGTGATTCTCTCCAGAGAGTAAGCAAGATGATCCAAACTGAGTTGGCTAAGCATTTACAATATTATTTTTATTAAAGGGGAAGGATCTACAGGAGAAGGGGTGCAAAACCTTGCTAATATGACTGAAATTGATTTAAGATCTGATCCTATAGAGTTTAAAGGACATTATGCTTTTGGAGCTTCCACAAACATCACTAAAGAAGAATGGATAGTGGATTATGGGTCTAGCACTCAAATTTGTTGTCATGTGGGACTTTTAACAGAATTGAAACAGTTAAAGCATCCATTGCAGGTGTTTTTACCTGATGGTAGCAGTCTATGGGTTTTTCTAGCAGGAAAGGCATATCTCAACAAGCATGTGGTGTTACAGAATGTATTGTTTGCACCGCATTTTACTCACAACCTACTCTCAGTAGGACAGTTAACTAAAGAGTTGGATGGAAAGATACAATTCATGGCCTCTCATTGTCTTCTGCAGAAGAGGCATAGTGATACTATTCTGGGTATATGCAAGATGAAACGATCACTTTATGTTTATCCACAGGAACCCGTTGTACACAACACAAGCCTTGTTGTGCAGATAGATTCTGAGCTCAATAATATTCATGAGATGCTGGGACATCCATCTATTTCTACAATGGAGCATTTGACACATCACAAGAAAAGATGGAGTAGTTCTGAACTGGAAGCCTTGAAATCTTGTGAAGTGTGTCACCAAGCCAAACAACAAAGAAACCCTTTTCCCCTTCTGAATAGGAGGAGCAAAATTTTATTTGGGCTTGTGCATTTTGATGTATGGGGTCCTAGCAGAGAGGACAACATTATTGATACACCATATTTTTTAACAATTGTGGAAGACAAGTCAAGAGCTACTTGGACTTACCTGTTCAAGTCCAAGAATCAAGTTTGGAAGATTGTCAGAAGCTGTCTTACCATGGTAGAGACATAATTCCATCAGAAAATATAAATAATTAGAACAGATAATGACAGTAAGTTTATTAACTCAAGTATGCAAACATTGCTGCAGGACAAGGGGATTATACACCAAAGAAGTTGCCCATATTCACCTCAGCAAAATGGTGTTGTGGAAAGAAAACACAGACACCTTTTGCAAGTTGCTAGAGCACTTATGTATCAGAGTAAGCTTCCCTTCATTTTCTGGACTTATGCAATCCTCCATGCCACATGGCTTATTAATAGACTGCCTACAACAGCCCTTGGGTGGGTCTCTCCTTATGAGATTTTGTTTGATACAGCCCCTTCTCTGGATAATCTGAAGCCCTTTGGATGCTTGGTCTACAAGACTAATGTTCTGCCATGCAAATCTAAATTTGATGCTAGAAGTAGTCAATGTGTTTTCCTGGGATTTTCTTCACAGCACAAAGGCTTTATCTTGTATGATTTGGTGAGTAGAAAGATAAGCATTGGCAGAGATGTGAAATTCTTTCCAAAACACTTTCCTCTACAGGGTTCTATTCTTCCTAATTTGCCATTCCAAAGTTTTCAAGGTCCTTTAACACCTGTTCTTGATTCTCAGATTGATGATATACATACAACAGCACCAGAACAGCCACCTGTTGAGCCTACTATTTCTGCTAGGTCTGAAGTCTCTGTTGAGAATTCTGATTTCACAGCTGATCAATCCTTGTATGCACCAGCAGTTCCTCCAGTCAGGAGAAGCACTAGGGAACATAAACCTCCTGGTTATTTGAGAGATTACATTTGTAATCTTGCTAATCTTGGATTCAGCAAAGAGCCTGCTGCAGGAATCACTCCATTCACTTTTCCTTATCATATCTCCCATATACTCTCACCTGATTATACTAATTTCTTGATGAGTGTCCAGACAGTTAAGGAACCTACAAGCTATACAGAGGCTTGTAAGTTTCCAAAATGGCAAGAGGCAATGCAGAAGGAGTTAACCGCATTAGAACAAAATCACACTTGGCAGCTTGTTCCTTTACCAGTAGGTAAACAGGCAATATGATCAAAATGGGTTTACAAAGTTAAACTAAACTCAGATGGAACTATTGAAAGATATAAAGCACGGTTGGTTGCAAAGGGATACAACCAAGAGTATGGAATTGACTATCATGAAGTCTTTTCACCTGTTGCAAAAATGGTTTCTATACGGTTGTTTTTTGCTTTTGCTGCACAATTTTCTTGGAATTTACATCAAGTTGATATTAACAACGTCTTCCTCCATGGGCACTTATCAGATGATATATACATGCAGCTGCCTTAAGGATATGTTGGAGGGGAACCTGGGACAGTATGCAAGCTTGTGAAAAGCCTTTATGGGTTGAAGCAAGCCTCACGGGAGTGGAACCAGGAACTGCGTAAGCATCTCATTTTTTCTCTTGGATTTTATCAATCTTCAAGTGATCATTGTTTATGTTTCAAGGGTTCTGGTTCTACTCTTATTACTCTCTTAGTTTATGTCGATGACATACTTCTATTAGGGCCTTCTCTCGAGCTGATTACAGATGTTAAACACTCATTGCATGATAAGTTCACCATTAAAGATCTAGGGGATGCAAAGTATTTTCTGGGCATGGAAGTAGCCTGATCTGAATCTGGATTTTTTCTTTGTCAACGTAAGTATATTTTAGACTTGCTAGATCTTACTGGTTTAATTGGGAGTAAACCAGTGAACACTCCTCTTCCTCCTGGGCTTACACTGCAAAAGGATGGCACTCCTTTTTCCCAAGTTGAATCTTACAGAAGAGTAGTAGGGAAACTTTTATACCTAAACCTTACACGCTTAGATATTTCCCATTCTATACAGCAACTTAGCCAGTTCATTAGTGCACCCACTCAAGCGCATTAGGACGCCGCCTTACATGTCTTGAGATATCTCAAAGGTTGTCCATCTTTAGGGTTGCATTTTTCTGCCTCATCTAGTTTTGATTTCAAAGTCTATTGAGACGCGGATTGGGGCTCTTGTCGTGATACACGACGTCGCTCTCTTTCTGGATATTATATTTTTCTTAGGTCTTTTATCTTGTCTCTTGGAGATGTAAGAAACAAGATACCATTTCTTTGTCCATGGCGGAGGCCGAATATCGTAGCCTCAGTTTCACTAGACGGGAGGTGCTATGGTTGTCTTATGTCTTGCAGGATTTTTCTATTCCTTTTGCTCTACCCATTCTAATTCACCGCGACAATAAGGCGGCCATTCAAATTACTAAAAATCAAGTCTTTCACGAAAGGACGAAGCATTTAGAAATAGACTGTCATTTTGCACGTCTATATTATCAACGTGGCTTCATTCACCCTATTTATGTTCCTTCTCATTCTCAGATTGCGGATGTGTTCACCAAGTCCTTACCAGCTGCTCGCTTCCGCACGCTTCTTTCCAGCCTTCATCTCGAGGATCTCCATCGGGCTCAAGCTGCGGGGGGGTGTTGACGTCCATATTATAGTTGCCATGCATACCATGCATCAGATTCCTTCCACATTCGCATGTGACCACGTGGCATGATACTCATGCATGGACCACTTTCATGTAAAGGGATTGTCGTCGATCTATGCTTCACACGGATCGCTTACTATAGCCGTAGGATTGGAGAGATGCTCAGATAGCAAGCAACCACTCTGTATAAATAGAATAAACACATTTGTGTGTATGACTTTTGATAAATTTTGGTTCCAGATTGAAAGCTATAAGAAATATTTTATCTCTCTATTTCGATTCATTGATGAACATTTATCTAGATTCCAACAATTAACAGCCCCCTCCCAGCCCCCTAGATCCGCCCCTGAATGTGGACAATGTTCGAGAAAATGACAAGTTAATGCAGTCGTCGCTGCAAACCACGTAAAAGAGAAAATCGTATTAGGTGCGACAATTAACCTCTCGACTTAGAAGATAAGTAAATAGTACAGTACAATATAGATAGACTCAACTTAGAAGATGTTGGTATATTAGTTATCCCACCTCTCCTGGTGGGATATGATTTATCATTTTTCATATACTAAACTATATATCCACGATTTATCATTTCTCATATACTAAAATATCTATCCACTCATTTGTATATGCTCAAAGTAAACAAGCCTAAGTATATTGTACGCACCTTCGTTATATTAAAAAAAAACAGAAATCTTACTAGCTGACTTTTTTTATGAGGAGATGAGAAAAAAACTGTAATCGCTATTCCTAGGTACTGCTTTAGAAACACGACCTAAGATATATTATATATATATAGAGCTATATATTTTGACCACTTTGAGTAATTTGCTTGTGAATGCGTTTTTTTATTTATTTATCAAAGTTGGGTAATTGTGCACTTTTTGTTATTAAAAACTAAACAAGGTCAGCAATATTGGACAATTTAAGCAATCAACTTTATCTAAGGAAGAACATGATGAATAATTGACAGTGTAATCATCTTTATCATAGAAAGCACATAATGAATTAATCGACATACTTAAGTTGAAGGACCTAAACCTCTTTTATCTTTTCTGAATCCCACAGCCAGCGTAGATTTCTCCATGACTTCTCAAAAATACGTTTGATTGCGTAGCACAAGTCAAGCACCTATAAACACAATGTTCACCATAAAAGTCAATGAATAGTAGTAAACGTATAATAATATTAAAAATAACTAATTGAGTTGAAGGACTTATAAGGATGACCTCTGCATTGCCATAAAAAAATTATTGATTCACACTGTCTTCTAAGACTTTTCAAGTTGAACCAATCAGCAGCTGCAAGCATCTTCGAAAGAAACGAATCCATATCGTACAGTTTGGAATTAGAAATAGCTACTTTATCTTGTTTGTGAAGTTGTTCCTTATATATAAACCAGAGCACGGCCTGCAAAATGAAATGAAAATTAATTGAAGCCTCATGGAAGAGATAATTATATAAAGTAAAAGGCATACGTATGCATACCACGAAGATATCATGTTCGACATCTGGAATAACAATATGTCCTTGGATTGTGATTGGAAGTATGAGAGAAAGAGTAGGGCATCGTGTTCCTAATACAGACTCCTCGGCAAACAGTCGTAGATCCTCTACTTGAAAGAATATACAACGATCAAATGGCGAAGGAAGAGATTGATCGATAAAAACTCCTATAATTGCCCTAATCTTTAAGTAATCCCCAGTCAGATAGTACTGAGGGTACTTAGATTCAATCAATTCAATCTCACCTCAAGAATTGATCACTCCCACGCTCGTCTCCAGGTACAATAGTGAGAACATGCCTATACGATACCCTTCTGTCGTTGTCAAATGAAGAGTACCCAGTGTGTATATCAGAGCCACTTTGATCGAGCTTGTGGAGAGCAGAGATGCATATTCCACCACTTTTAATTTGCACTCTCGTTTCTGAAAAACACAGACATTTTTCCATAAGCGTACGCAGCTCGGTCCTTTCCATGAGGATACAACTGAACAGAAAATGAGTAGCCTCCCACCACAAATGGTGGGCTCGCAATCGAATTACCCACACCAATACATTTGACGCGGGCGGTGTAGTTCTGCACCAAAAATACATAACTTAACTTTTTCATTATTTTCACTCTAGTCTCGCTGTTTGGAGATGTTGAGCGTGTGCCCATGCAGACATGCACACAGCCATGCAGACATCTACTGCACCCTACCACACCCAATTATGTCCCATTATACACGTGGACTCAGATATTTTCTTCTATAATAGATATTTTGTTAGCTTGATCTCTAAGCAAGCAACCGATCGCAGCTATGCTCTCTATTGTATAAATAGCTGCTTCTCTTGTGTAATGTTTCTAGATTAAATAATACAGAAATTTGTTCGCTCAAATGCATTCTCTCTTCCTACATATTTAACATGGTATCTAGAGAAGAATTGATCGATTGTCACTCGATCTTATATCTGTAGCTATTGCGATTGATCGATTTACCGATCATCGTTCAATCTCTGGTGGTATATCATCTTTGTGATGATAAAAGGATGAAAATTCAACTGAAAAACTGCTCGCGAAGAAGAGCTTGGATCTACTATGGAGCATGGCATGAGCAGCAATTCGCATGACTCCTCTTATGAAGAATCGCCAATTGATTCATCTAATCAGGTAAATCGCACTACAACTCAAGGTATGGATCTACATCCCCTTGCTCGCAATGAAATTCAAAACAACAGAATTTTGGCAAACGACGAATTGTATATCGCACCTCATGAACACCCTGGGCTAGTTCTTACAACTGATATATTCGATGGTAAGAACTTTCACAGCTGGTATCGATCAGTTAAACGAGCTCTTTTTGCTCGAAATAAGCTTGGATTCATTGATGGCAGTCTTGTAGAACCTAGAATCAACTCTATAGATCATAAACAGTGGGTTAGAGCTGACTTTCTACTATTCAATTGGCTCAGCAATTCAATTATTAAGGAATTATCTTGTGGTTTACAGAGCTTTGAGTCATCAAAGAAACTTTGGGACGGACTCCATAAACACTTTGGTAAGCGTAAGGTCCTAGGCTTTACAAGCTGCGCTGTAAAATTACTTCTTTTGTACAAAATAATCAATCGGTTCTAGTGTATTTTAACAACCTAAATGCACTATGGGATGAACTTAACTTACTCAAGACATCTAGGAATTACATCTGCATTGCTGCTGAAGATGCTAAAGCCGAATTGGAAGAAGAACGCATGATGCAGTTCGTGATAGGACTCAACGATGTTTTTTAGCCAATTCGACAACAAATCTTGATCCTTAACCCTCTGTCGAGTGTTAGTCAGGCATATTCTATGGTTCTTCAGGTGGAAGAACAGATGCAAGTGTCTTCCCAATTTTCAGAGAGCTTAGAACAAATTGCGCTCTTTACAATGCTCCAGGTAGAAGTTTTGGAAATGATGGTTTCAGAAAGAAACTCACTAAAGAAGAAAAATAGAAGTTTAAATGTAATCATTGTGGGCATAGTGGACATCTCAAGAAGGATTGTTTTGAGATTATAGGTGCTCCAGAATGGTATAAAAAGATAAAAGAGAAAGGCACAAAGAAAGTGAATTTTGCAGCTGGAAAAACTGATTCCTTAGCACCAGCACGGACTGAACATAAGCCACCTTTACCAGATTTTGAAAGAGTTATACAAGCTGAGATAGCAAGGCACTTTGCCACATATATGGATCAGAAGAGTGAGGCAGAAAAGCACAGAGGAAAATAAGGCCATGAAGCAGCTCATATGGCAGAAGTTGGAGAAGGTGAAACCAGTGGGTATTCTGATCATTTTGCTTTTAGTTTATCCACAGAGATTAGGAAAGAGGAGTGGATTATAGACTCCGGGGCCAGCAATCATATGTGCTTTCAAGCTTCACTGCTCAAGAATCTTAGAAAGCTACAAAATCCAATCAAGATATATTTGCCAGATGGTAGTAGCATTTTGGCCCTTATAACTGGTAAAGCTCAGGTTACACCTTCTATTCTACCGAATAATGTTTTATATGAACCTAAGTTCACACACAACTTGATATCTGTGGGTCAGCTTACCAAAACCTTGAATAGCAGAGTGATTTTCCTTGAGTCACATTGTCTGGTGCAAAGAAAAGGTTCAGATGTGATTCTGGGAATAGGCAAAATGAGAGGCACTTTGTATATTTTCACCCATGAGTATCAGTTTACTGTACATATAAACACAGCGGTTATGCCTAGCTTGAAGGAGCTTCACAATCTCCTTGGTCATCCCTCTGTTACAGCCATGAAGCACATGACTGCAGTGCACAAGAGATATAGATCAGAGGAGTACACTGAGTTAGAGGATTGTGATGTTTCTCATAGAGCCAAACAACAGATGAATCATTTTCCTTCTCTTGCTAGAAGGAGTGAGAAGAGCTTTCACATTATTCATGTTGATGTTTGGGGTCCATATGCTTAATCTGGACTCACCCAAACACGATACTTTCTTACAGTTGTTGATGATTTTACTAGAGCCACTTGGACTTTCTTGTTCAAACACAAGAGTCAAGTGTGGCTCCTTCTCAGGAAATTCATCTTGATGGTGAGAACTCAGTACCAAACTTCTGTCAAAATCTTGAGATCAGACAATGGCACATAATTCACTAGCAGACAGACTCAAGATTTGCTTACAAATCATGGGATCTTACATTAGAGGTCTTATGTGTACTCCCCTCAACAAAATGGAGTAGTTGAGAGGCAGCACAGTCACTTGCTTCAAGTTGTTCATTCTCTTATGTTTCAGAGTAAACTCCCTACTTAATTCTGGCCTTATTCCATACTCTTGGTTACTTATCTCATAAATAGATTGCCTTCTGCAGTGTTACACTGGAAGACACCTTATGAATAACTTCATGGGAGTCCAAATCCCTTCACAACCTTGCAACCTTTTGGTTGTTTGGCCTACAAAGTCAATACCTTGCCCTCCAAGCACAAATTTTCACCAAGAAGTTCTCAAGGTGTCTAGCTGGGACCAGCTTCACAGCATAAAGGGTTCTTAATCTTTGACATGTTCTCCAAAAAAGGTGACTGTCAGCAGAGATGTACATTTCTGCCCTCATCTTTTTCCTCTACAGACAACAGACTACTCCACTACTTTACCTTTTATTTCATTTGACACTCCTCGGCCTGAAGAACATATAGTCATTCCCCCACATCCTACAGATCATATAAAACCAGCTCCTTTAACCATTGATCCCTCCACTACTACTTCATCCTCACCACTTTGTCAACCTACTACCACTAATTGTCACATTCAATCTCCTGCCAGTGTTACACCACATGAATTGACTGTTATTCATCCTTCTATCTTGCTCAGAAGAAGCAATAGAATTCCCAAACCACCTAGTTATCTTGAAGATTATGTGTGCTCAGCCCATTTTTCTTCTTCTGGCTTGTCGTTTAACATGCATACCCCTCTCACTTTTCCCTTTTTTACTTCACCTACTTTAATTCGATCTTACAGCATTTCTTTTGAATGTTGATGCTAATCAGGAACCTTCTTCCTATCAAGAGGCTTGCCAACATCCTGACTGGGTTGCAGCAATGTAAAATGAGTTGGAAACTCTTGAGAGTAATCAAACTTGGAAAGTAGTCCCTTTACCTCCTGGGAAACAAACCATTGGGAGTAAATGGGTTTACAAGGTAAAACTTCACTCAGATGGGAGTGTTGAAAGGTTCAAAGCCCGTTTGGTTGCAAAGGGGTTTCACTAAGAGTTTGGAATCAATTACCATGAAGTTTTTGCCCAGTTGCCAAAATGGTTACTGTATGCTTGTTTGTTGCAATCGCTACACAAAAGAAATATTTTTTATATCACATTGATATCAATAATGCGTTCCTCCATGGCTATCTCTCTGATGAAATATATATTCATGTACCTCAGGGATATACCAAGGGGAAGCCAGGTGAAGTTTGTAGGCTAGTTAAGAGCCTTTATGGGTTGAAGCAAGCTTTGAGGGAGTGGAATTTGGAATTCTGTAAGCTGCTTTCTTCTCTTGGTTTTATTTAACCAGAAGCTGAACATTGTCTATTCACAAAAGGTGTTGGTGATCACTTTATTGCCTTGTTGGTTTATGTAGATGATATTCTACTCTTAGGGCCTTTCCTTGTTGATATTCAGTCTGTCAGTCTGTTAAGGATGCCTTGGACCATGCTTTTACCATTAAAGATCTTGGCCAAGTATTTCCTTGGTATGGAAATTGCTCGATCATCTTCTGGCACTTATCTTAACCAAAGAAAATACATAATTGATTTGTTAACTACAGCTGGTTTCCTTGGATGTAAAGAAGGTTCTATACCTTTTTAACTAGGGCTGACACTTACTCGAGAAGGTGATCCTCTTCTTTCTGCTGAATCCTACAGGAGATTGGTAGGAAAACTCCTCTACCTCAATCTCACCCGGCCTGACCTTTCCTATGCCATCCAACAACTGAGTCAATTCATCAATGCTCCTACTCAATCACACTGGAATGCAGCTCTCCATACGTTGCGATACCTCAAAGGAAGCCCATCTTTAGGTCTGCACTATACACTCATTTTGATTTTGATCCCCACGCGTACTGCGATGCAGATTGGGGCAGTTGCCTAGATACTCGGCAATCATTAATAGGTTATTGTGTCTTCATAGGAGGCAACTTAGTCTTCTGAAAATTTAAGAAACAGACAACGGTATCACTCTCCTCCGCAAATGCTGAGTATCAGAGTCTGAGTTTTACCGTACGTGAAGTTCTGTAGATTTCTTTTGTGGTGGCTCTCTTCCATCTTCCCTTATCTACTATGATAATCGCACTGCGATTCAAATCACACAGAATCAGGTGTTCCACGAGCGCACCAAACACCTCAACCTTGACTGCCATTTTTCATGCATTCATTACAAGTCTGGTTTTATGGTGTCTCTTTATACATCAACGCTCACACAGCTCGCGGACATCTTCACTAAATCCCTCCCTCGTGCTCGGTTCTTGGATCTATTATCCAAGCTACACCTTGGTGATCTTCACCACGTCTAGCTTGCGGGGGGGTGTTGAGCGTGTACCCATGCAGACATGCACATAGCCATGCAGACGTCTACTTTACCCTACCACACCCAATTATGTCCCATTGTACACGTGGACTCAGATATTTTCTTCTATAATAGATATTTTGTTAGCTTGATCCCTAAGCAAACAACTGATCACAACCATGCTCTCTATTGTATAAATAGTTGATTCTCTTGTGTAATGTTTCTGGATTGAATAATACAGAAATTTGTTCGCTCAAATGCATTCTCTCTTCCTACATATTCAACAGGAGACTTCAATAATGGACAAGTTTCTTCCAGATCAGACTTCATAAGATATATATATATATATACATATATATATATATATGCCAATAAGATCACCAAATCACTAACACAACAAACAACAAACTTCGATCGAATTTGAAGGGGAGACGGCATACAAGGATTTGGGGTTGAAAATTAGTGCGGCGACGGGACACAAACGATGGCTGGGGGGTGGATCTGGCGGTAAGCGGCGGCGTTCTCTGTACTGCTGATGCTACCGGAGAGATGAGAGAGGGATCGATAGGCTAGGATGCGATGGCAGGTAAGGTATTAGAGGGATAGTTGTAGAGATATGTATCAAGGGTTGACCTGCATGATTTCATTAACTATTGAAAATTGATATATATCTTTTTAAATATATTTATTTGTTGTCAAAATTTTTTAATATTTATCATATAATAAATTTTTTGTTATTTAAATATTTTATCTAATTTTAAATTTTATAACATTCAAAAACTAAATAAATATATAAAAAGATTATATGTAATATTTAAATTTTCGTCATCTACATAGGGATGAGAGGAAGAACGAAGGAAGAAAGATTTGGGATTCGTAATTATAGTTGAATCCACATGGATGTCTATAAATACAACATTTTTTTTCTTTATACATCATTAAATACAATAATTAAAAATATTAATTTTTAAAATTACTAAAATAACATTATTAAATAAATATAACAAAATTAAAAAAAAATCAATTTGAATCCTATCAGAAAATATTTTCTGAACCCTCTTCTCTTTCCAATTTTCGAGTGTCTTCCTCCATTACGATTCTATTTGTTTTCTTGTTAGAACACATCCACTATAGGGGAAAATTTTAGGTATAAATGAGATGAAATGTAGTAAAAATTAAGGTACACTATAGTGGAAGTAAAAAAAAAAGAGTATAAATTTTTCAAACCGTACAACTGCATGTACCAAGTATTTGTGGGAAAAAAGTGTGATGTGGCGGGCTCTTTTTTATTCTCTCTCCCTATTTTTCTCTCCAATTTTCCCTTTTTTTTTCTTCTTCTCTTCTCTCTCCACCGACCAATTCTTTCTTTTTCTATCTCTGTTCCATTTCTCTCTCCTCCTTACTCTTTCTCTCTCTTTTCAAAATTATTAAATTTTACCTTATAAAATTTCAATTTCATAGACCAAGCATGATAATTAATTTTCTGATTTCATGCATGCACTTGTCAATTCAACGTGATTCATTTTTAATTTTAAAAAATTTGAAAAAAGTTTTAATGATAACTTTGATATTTTATATCTAAAAATAATATTTAAATAAGAATTAGTTAAATTATATAAAAAAGTAATATATATATATATATGTGTGTGTGTGTGTGTGTGTATTTTATTAAATAGGTGATATAATCGTGGGCTCCCAAAAAGTTATGTATGTACTATGTCCATATGTTATAGCGGGTGATTTGAAATAAATGTATTTAAAAAAGTAGGTATATAACTTTTAATGTGGCGGTGATCTGGCGGAGTTATGTACCAAAATTATGGTACACCACTGTGGATGCCCTTATGTTTGAAAATCGTATGACTTCTCACAATGTCGATAAGTGTCTGCTGCTTCGCATCCTATTCGCGATGATTATGCGAGTGAAAGAAGAGACAATGGTAGTGGTGGAAGGAGAGGATCTCCAGTTAAGTGGCGGTCAGCGACGGATTTAGAACAAAAATTTAGGAGTGCCATTGTATTGTGTATAATAAAATCAATTCAATTAAATAAATATATATACTAACAACATATTATCATATAAAATTCATAAATTAGATATAAATGTGTAAATATCTAACACATTAAAAATAATTTAAAATTGATACTTGGTGTGGTTGTACTGGTTGTAGCTTTATTTGTTTGAGGAGGCACGTTTACTAATTTATTTATTTTAAAAAAATCTCTCCATATGAGTCACAATTAAAATAAAAATAGTATTAATATTATAAAATAAAAATAAAACAATATAATACAAATATAAGAAATTAGAAAAAAAAAAACTTATCTAAAGTGGAGAGAGAGATGTAGTTTGAGGATTATTAAGTTAATGGGTGTTTTTAGTTCATCAATATTCATGCAGGAATAAGAGATGTCCAAAATGCCCAAAACTCAATCAATTACTTCTCTTTAACCCTCCCAACACTAATATATTTTATTTATAACTATATTATGTACATAAAAACTAGCATAATTTTATTCATAACTATATAATGTAAAAAAAGAAAAAAGTTAGGGTGATTGCGGTGGTTGAAGAAGACCAACCATCTCTTTTTTTAGCCGTATTATTTATAAATTATTAAATTTATTGAAATTGATTTTAAATAGAAGGATAAAAATATTATTTACTTTGTTGTATAAAGAAAAAGTATGAAAAAAATGAAAAATTGCCGGTGGTGTGTAAACAAAAAGTATGTGCATTTAGAAACACACATCCAAATATCTTTATATTTTCACATTTCAGCTCAAATTTTGATTCATGTCAACATCAATATAATATATGATAACAATACGAGATCCTCAAATAAAAATATTATATTTTCCCGCCCATTTCACCTTTGCTAAAATGATCGACTTCTCTTGTCTCAACTTTGACTTCTACTTCAACTGACTTCTTTAATCGGTTTCCTTCGTCTCAATCAATTGTTATCAATTGGTTTCATGTCAATTGATCGTCATCAGTTGACTTCTTGCTCGACTGAGTTCTTCTATCTTGTTCAGTCGGCCTCGAGTCTCACACTTGTCCCTGTTTTACACTACTTCATCTTGATATCATTCAAAACATAATCATTTTTTCAACATTATTGATTTTCAAGTTATTTTGTATAAGGTTATTTTCTAATAAATAATGTTATCATATCTCTCTATGATAAATCATATTTTTAAAAACAAGCAACACATTAAATGCAATCAAGAAATATTCAAAAGGATAAATCATATAATGCATCCCATCATTAAATTTAATGGAATATTTTCAAATTATTTTTATAAGATCAATTTATAGTAAATCATATTATTCTATCTCTATATGATAAATCACATTTTTTTAAAATTATCAACGCATTAAATGAAATCATAAAAATATCTAAATGATAAATCATAATCATCATCCCGTATTATATTTGTTATCAATTAATAGTGCATTACGCCCGTACAATGCATGAAGTTCAATACATTATAATTAAATATTATTTTTAAACATTATGCACAAATATTTTAATTTAAATATAACTATATATATACATATAATTTTAATGTATATTGTCTATCAGCCAAAATCAGAGCAAGCTGCATGCATGCTTGAAAGAGATTTGTCCATATTCATTGATTTACGCTTATTTTTCCAAAGCATTGAATTATTCAAAATACCACAAGAGATAGAGAGCTTCAAAATACTTCAAATCACATTTCAACATTAAACCAGAACAAAAGTCCCATTATAAAAGTTATCAAGCTAAATCACAAGAAAGGCCATAGAGTGGATTTTGGACAAAGCATGCAGATATTTTACAGCTGTATAAATGAAATTTTAACCAAACTATAGATGTTAAAAGCCAAATCAGTTATTTAACGAATCTCCAAATTTAATCATGATAAAGAAACTTCAGCTCTTCAAATAAATGACTGGAAACACTTGTGCTCTAAGCGAGCAAGCAAACATTAAAAAAGCAAAATCAAGAAGTTCACATAAAAAAAAATACTCAAAATTCAATCAGAAAGATAAATCCTTCTAAAATAGGACGTCGGTGCATCACGATGATCTAATATGAACATTTTATTTTTCTTTATGGCTTGTTTTATATGTAGCACATTGAAATCGATTGTTTGGACTATATATAGTTTGAATCAACAACACATTAGTTAAGTTTATCACATATAAAATGGTCCAATAATTCTTTACCCAACAATAGGCAAATATACCTTTAAGGCATGAGCATCATGAGAATCACTCTACAAAGGGAATAATAACATGACAAAAATCTTTAATGACAAAATATACAAAACCAAACTCAAAGATGATTTATTTAACACTTTCTTAATCCAATGACAGGACGACCACCATCATGAACAACCTGTGAAACCATTCCCATTACGGAAATTCTACATTCCTCATAGACTAAATATGTCCTAAGAACCTTAAAATTAGTCAAGAATTGAAGGTTTAAAAATTATCAAGGAAAAATTTCTCGTCTAATGACATGATGACCACCATCATGAACAACCTGTGAAAATAAACCAACCTCATTAGGCCATCGCTACCTTCTCCACAGACTAAATCTTTCTTAGAAACCTTAAAATTGATATCAACATGTTAGGAAGATGTTTGTTATGATAAAAATATTTTATTCGTAGAAAGAGGAGTGAAGATTAATATCTTCTATTTCCAACACTTGAAAATTGAAGGTTCAAGAGAATTTGGACAAAGATTCTGTTTTGTAATGTACATCATTTTTTGCTTGACAAAGAATTGTAACAGAAGACATTTGCATGATAAAAGGGAGAGAAATCAACTCATGACTAAAACTATTAAAATCAAGCCAAAAATTTCTCATGAGAGATTAAAAATTAAAACTCTAATTAAAGACAAAAGAACAATGAACTATCATGTACCAAAGGTTGTCGAATTCAATAGCAGCTTCTTGATAGCTCGTGATCTGACCTTGGCTACTCCCATAAATCCGTCTCAAATTTTGATGTTCTAAAGCATGTTGTTTGAGCAAATAACAAAGAAAAAAATATTTTAAGAAACACAAAATGAGGAAGGATTTATCACAATTCCCTTGTTATTGTAACTTTTTTAACTTGAATTATTGCTCTTGGATAATTTTTCAGAGAACTCGTCTTTTCCTCAATCTCACTGGCAAGCAACGGAAGCCTAAATGGTGCACCATCTGTGGATGCCGACACATGCCATGTATCTCAAAACTAGACTGCATCGCGCCAACACTTCCCTTACTGAAAGCTTCTAACATCACCAATCTATCTCCATTTGCAGCCTTTATCGATTTTTCAAAAGCAGAGATTTAATTTGCAGATTTTGATTTGTTGATCAGAGTGCTGCCACAGAGAATGCTTGAGAAAGAGCCATTTTCTTTGACGAACTTCTCAGACATCGATAGTGAACTTTGTGAGAAGGGCGATGACATATTCTTCGGCATTGAACTTACAAAAAAACTTTGGAAGATGGCTTTGAAGAGAAAAGAGAAACGGAGAATGATAAACTACAAGGTTATATGAGTTTGAAATTGAATGTGATGAATTGATATCACCTATCCACTAATCGATATTTTATCTAAAAAAAAAGCGTAGCTTGAATGAAACAATATCGCTTAAATAATATTTTTTTATTCTTTTCTAAAAACTTCCCTAAAATGTGAATTGTCTAAATTATCCTCACCATTTTGTTTTTATATAGTATGTAGATGTGTGTTTTAATTTTGGGTTGTGTATTAAAAAATCACAACCTTTGGCTCATCTTGAAATTATAACATAACTTTGTAATTGTGGAACATAAAATACCGTCTTTAATTAGGACTGTAAATGAGCCAAATCGAGCCCGAACATACATATGTTCAAGCTTGTTTATGATACTGAATTTTAAAATTTATGTTTGAGCTTCTTTGATTATCTATCGAGTCGAGCTCAAATGAACTTTAATCGAGCCGAACACGAGTCGAGCTCGAGTATTTTGATATTTTTGCACATGTTTGTTCAATTTTTACTTATCGAGCTCGAGTTCAAGCCAAGCTTTAAATCTTATCGAACACAAAAATATATTCAAGCTTGTTTGATATGTTTATCGAATTGAGCTCAAACGAGCTTTTAACGAATGAACACAAGTCGAGTATCGAGCTATTTAGTTTGATTTTCAACCCTATCTTTAATGACTTTTATAATTACAATATGATAAAAATAAATCACCAATTCAATACTCAAATTCAAATCCATATAAGGTATGTTCGTGCCTTTTTAACATGATTGTACATGTGGAGTGTGTACATGTAAATTTGGTCAGACACACTGCGTTGAATTGGTCGGAAAAAAAATAGACATGTTATAATTGTAAAATTAATTGAACGTGTTGTTTTATTTACAACCTTTTAATTGAAAATAGCATAAATGCCATACTAATTTTTAATGCAAATAATCCTTTAATTTTCAACCCTTTATTAATTTCATCAAGATATTTCACCGAACACTAGTGTTTTCGCGTGCAAGCAAGACATTTCATCAAACACCTAGGATCATGTCCGGATAGAATATTGATGTGTTCTATAGATAGTAGATACAATATATTTAACAATTCAAGATTATTTACTTAAATTTCTGCTTAAATTGAACCACTTTAAAGAAATAGTTAACACGATCATCTAAGGGTGCTCTCAGTCGTAAATCCAAAAAAACAACTTTAACAATAACACATTAGCGTCACACCAAAAGTTCAAACTTACCAACTCTCACAAATCTATCTCCGTAATCATAAACTCAAAACATACATTCTTTAGTTGCGGGTGCAGCTGCCCTAGACCATGTGTGCGTGCGACACAAATGAAAACGGGGCTTCGTGTCTTCCCATGCGCGCCCAAACACCTTTCAGAAACAAAGTTCACTTGGACTTTTCCAAAACCTAGCTATTTTGATATATTTTTCATGTCATCACACCTTAATGATAACTGTAATTTATAAATATGATATTGTTTCACTAAAGAAAATAATAAAAATAACGCAAGTTGTGTTAACAAAAAAAAAATCATGTGCATATAAAAAAAATGAAAACTAAATGCAAAAAAGGTGGTAACCATCCGTTTCTCTTAAAAAAAATCCGATTGTGCAAACAAAAATAAAATGAAGAAGTCATCGTTCATCGCAAAGTAGTATAGGCCCCCCTAAAAAAAAATTCTAGTTCCGACGACATTAATATCAACCAAAGAAAGATAATGTCAACAAGTAGCAGTGATGCAAACAATGCTGCATGAAAAGTGCACAAACATATAAAAATTTCAGTTTCATGACAAGTAAACTCCTATCTCTCTCCGCCTCATAACAAAACAAACCCTAAAAACATTACTTATTTGTTGACTTTGAAACCCTAATTAGTCTCTTCGAAAATGTCAACTCATTTCTCTCTAGAATTTAATAGCCATCTTGTTAATTTCCTACTCTATAAATCACGAATATTCAAAGGCCCTCTAACCATGAAACGCTCACAATCAAATAAAACTATGGCAAAACGATTTGAAGATTATCAGATTAAGGCTCTTAAGCAAGCATTTGAAGCTTGTGAGCGCTTAACCCGATCAAAAAAGATTGAATTGGTGGAGGCTACAGGGCTTGATGTAGAACAGGTGTCGAGTTGGTTTAGTCGGGAGAGGGCGGGTAAACGCGCCAAAGAGTCGGTATTTGAGCTCGAGCTGGAGCAGTCGAGGCTCCAAGAAGCTCTCAGGCTTAGCCATGAGAGAGAAATCATTCTGCGACGCCAGCTTGAAGAAAGCAAGAAGAGAACAGCACAGCTTGAAGATGAAAATCGGCGATGGACAGAGAGAGAAGCAGTTTGTGAGAGGGCTCTGCAGTTTGGAGAGGTGTGTGAGTGGGAATGGAGGAGTGAACAAGTGTCTAAATACTCCATGTTATAGGAGGTAGGAGTTTTTGCATGCATACATGTCGGATATCTCTATTGCAAATGATGTTTTGTTATGTTATGTATTTTGATGTTGTTAGTATAAATATATCGGGGTATATTTGATGACTATTGAATGTTGGATGAAACATCATTGTAATGAGACGTCTCAGTCTGAGTTTGTTCGGGCTTTAAAATAATTATGTGTTTTTATATTTTTTTTCTTCAATTATATTTTTTGTGATTTAGTTTAATTTAAGATTATTTTTTAGGGTTCACCCCATCCAATTAGGATTTATAATTATTTTTTAATATTTAATTTTTAATTTTCAATTAATAATTCATTATTATGGTGGATTAATTCCAAATTAAATTTTATAACTTTTTAAATTCTTTTTTTTTTTATTGATAAATGTTGACTATGATTATTTAAGTTATAATTGATTTTTATTTTATAATAAATATTATTAAAATCATAAATTTTATAGTGAAATATGGAATGAAACACATGAAGTGTAATAAAAAATTTGATCCCTGGAAACCAACGAATTTGAGAAGCCAAATAAATGCAGAAACCCAAAAATCTTCAAGTTGCTAAAGAGAATAACAATTCAAACTCTTCATTAGGTGAAATAATTAAAACTTAAACCGTTCAAATTCAACCCAAAATGCTTGTTCATCAGCTATTTCATTGAACGTAACTCAAAGCCCAAATCTGGAAACCATCTCAAGCAATGATTTTTCGAAGTAGACAAGGAACTTCGAAAATAATTTTCCGAATAAACTATGATGTTCATAATTTTTTAAAAAAAAAATGATCAATAGCTTCGAATTTGTTTTATCGAACATGAATTTTTTCGAACATTCCCAATAGGTTCGAACCTCTACGATGAGCTTCAGATGAATTTTTCAAATAGGAACAAAGCGGAAGAAATTCAAACAACCCACCACAGAGTTAAAGAATTTCAAAATCGAGCATAAAAAAGTTAGGGGTGGGAAGAAAAAAAGGAGGTTAGGACGGTGGGTTTGCAAAAATGAAATGAGACGAGAGAGAAAGTGAGGTGGGGAAGAAGGTCTGGTCTGGTCGGCTACAACAATTTTTTAATTGTTCTTTTTAATTTTTTAATTGATTTTTAAATAAATGAAATATTTTTTAATTAAAAAGATATTTAAATGAATTGATAATTATTTATTTTTAAATTAAATTTAATATTAATGTATAAAGAAAATTTAGTGATGGATTTAGCCCAATCATTTATTTTTTTGTCTTTGTGATTGAACTGTTTGTCCGTGAAATCAAGGTTTATGGCCAAAAATAAAATCCAACTATTGTCGTGGCTGTCCTGCAAATGGCAGAATTAGAATAATTTGATTGCATATAGAATTAATGCTGCGGCCACTAAAATTTTCGGAATAAATTTCAAATTTTCTTCTAGGAATTTAGTGATCCGGCCGCAAACACAACAAACTCATGATATAGTCATATGTAGTAGAGGTCGTGTTATTTTATTCATAATTGTTTCAAAATCATTATAAAATATACAAAATATAACTTGGAGGGGGAGGGGGATTGCAAAAATAAATCATACACAGACTTAAAAATATACATACATTGTCCCCCCAAAGACATCTCAAATTCGAGACCCCATAGTTTTCCTTTGTCCAAACTTAAAAAAAATATGCTGTACATATTCTACATAGGTTTGCCACCTCCCCATTTCTTTAATGAGATCACTTTTTTATTAATTTGTGTCTAGATCAATATTTGATTATTTAAAAAAAATCATTGAATTTAATCGAGCTAAACACAAGTTAAAAACGAATAATGGGTTCCTCTATACAAGATGAGATATCTTCTAATCAATTATATCCAAATATTATGTCCCACTATCAAATTTATTATTTTAATAATGTTTATTATAAAAATAAAAAATATTATGATATAATAAATCATAATTAACATTTATAGGTTCTTAAAAAAAATTATAGAAAAAAAGATAAAAGATTATATGCCCTGATTATGGAATAATAGCCTCTAATAATCAATTATTAATTAGAGTAATGAAAATTAAATAGTAAAAATAAATATAAATCATGATTGAGTGAAATAAAATCTAATGTTAATATTATAAAATTAAAGTAAACTACAACAAAATGAAATTGAAGTGAAAAATGGAAAAAAAAAATAATAAATTCAAAATGAGATATCAAGTGAAATATGAAAAGTGGACTATAGATGATACAACGTGTTCATGTGCTTAACTTCTTGAGTGTATATAGTAAGCCCCAAAATATTTATAAACATTGATGGGGTGGAATAAAATCTAAATAATGTAAAATTAAATTAAAAGAAATTAAAATAATAATAAAAATTAATAATTTAAATGTT
Organism: Perilla frutescens; assembly: GCA_026008535.1. Lineage (NCBI taxonomy): Eukaryota > Viridiplantae > Streptophyta > Magnoliopsida > Lamiales > Lamiaceae > Perilla > Perilla frutescens. The sequence continues at coordinate 40,575,309 of BRKX01000010.1, read as the reverse complement.
AGGACATGGACATGAGACACACACTTTGTAGTGGAGTATCTGATGCGCAAAATACATTTAGTCGACATAGCAAGTAAATTGATAATAAAAAAATCATCCTTGTGTTGGTTCATTTACATGCTCATCAAAATGAAGCCCAAAACAAGAAAAAGTCATGAATGCAAAATTATCATAGCCCGATAATTTTTGTCACCATTCTTTTGCCATATCCATCGCACTATATTCCCTGTCTGGGTTTAATTGAACCAAAATCGGATGAAATTCGTTAGTTTCTTAATTACTCCAACCCTTTTTCATTCGGCTATTTCTATACCTTTTTTTTTTGTGTGTGTATTCTTCGCTCATATCTCTACATATAAATATGTGTTGCATACTTGCATGAGGGAAGTTATGAGCTGAGGGATATACTGTCCAATACGGTGGAGAGACTTTTCCAGTATTGGAAATGGAGTTGGATCTTGTACTCAATCACTCTCTCTCTATATATATATATACATATACATGTATATGTTTTGGGGAGTTGATTTTACTCCATATCCAGTCCTGGCTGAGTTTCATTCTGCTGCTGATGTTCTGTGCAACAATGATTGGTGTTTGTTCAGACGTGGTACAGCTCAAGACTGGATTTTGGGAACATGCAGCTTGTTTTCTTGATGATGGTAAAACTATTTTTTATGGTTCTTTTTTTTTTATTATTTTCTCGAAAGAAATTTTGGTCAGTGGACAGATATGTGTGGTTTATGCTTTTGGTGGGCTTATATGCTGTGTTTTCTTGTTTTCAGCAAAGTAGAAATAGCTCCTTATTTGCTTCAGCAAAGCAAAAAATAATACGAATCCCATGGCATCTTGTGGTGGCAAATTTGAAAATTGAAATAATTATTCAATTGTTGATCTTACTCTGAAAGATTTGTGAATCACATGCCTTAAACGTGAGCATCTTGTGGTTTCAATAATCACAGCAACTTCAAAATAAATATTTGTTGCTAGGTTTTTCATAATTTGATCTGCTCCAAAAGATTTGTGTGATCCTTCAAAGTGCAGATCGAGAAGTGTGTGCCTCACACTCTTGTATATTTGTAAGGAATGATTGAGGAAAATTTAATTTTGAGTAGGTGTACAACGTCACAAGTTAATTCTAGTTATCAATCATATGGAATTAGCTTTACACTCATGTGATTGATGCACATAGCTTTTTTATGAGATCAATGTATACAATTTAAGGTACCAGCAGCTTTTTGATAGCTGTCTGGAACAGAAAACAATCTGTATATTGTTTTCTGATAAATATCCAAAATTTTCTGGACATATGCTTAAGCTTTTGAAATACATAGTTTTAAGATACCCCAATGAAAACTTTATGTATTTTTAATCTTGGGTATAAAACTATGTTTAAAGTGACAGTTTTTGCCATTTCTCGAAGGCAGAGTTGCAAACGGCATAAAGTGGTGATATCCTCTATATATCTGTTGCATACAGTTCCAAAAAGATAAAAAACAATGCTTGAAATAGTTATGGAGCTCTAAAGAATGTAAGTTGTTGACTCTGTTGTAACAGAACGGATAACGGTAGCTAATCAATGAACAGAAAGAAAATAACAGCATAAGATATAGCAAGTTTGTCAGATATATAATATAGGATTGTTGTAGGATTAGAAAAATCTCAAAATTTTTGGCTTTCTGAAATAATTAGGACTGTTATAATATTTTGACTTGGTGAAAGATGACTACTTTCAGAAGGAAACACAAGAATGAAAGTAATTCCCAATTAATCAAAGAGGGGATTTTCCCGGTAGACTATATAATAAAGAGATGCATGTTTCCTTATTTGTGTGTGGTTCGTGCAGTCTTCAAGTATATATATGAACAATAAATAGTCTTCTGAAACAGTGCATTGTTCTTATCGAGCTGAGTAACTATTTTGTTGAACCTTCCCTCCTTGAGTTTCAATTATTTGCTGATCAAGTTAACTTAATCATTAATGATGAATTGGCAAATCTTTTCTTTGAGGTTTTGGCTATATATCATCAATGCAGAGCGAAGATAATGTTCTAGCAATCTGTCGAAGATTATGCCAGAATGAACGTTCACTTCTGGATATATCTTCCATCTCAAGTTCTAGTCTTTATACCACCTCCTCTGTTAACTTTGAAAGTCTAGTGCAGAAATAACCTTATTGTTCTCTATAAGAAAAACAGGTCGAAATATGAACTGATCATCCAGGAATTCAAAAGGGTCTCATTTTTTAGGGGTTGAAAAAATAGGAGCTTTTTGGGACCTAAGCTCTCTAGTAAACATGAAGATGATTTTGATAATATTCTGAATGGATTTGATGTCAGTTTGATATGGATGAACATCTATTATATGTCAAATTATTAACACATTACATGTTTTATGATTTCATGGAGTAATTATATTGCTGTCTCAAGATGACAAAAACCTGCATATTAAAGTACATAAATGTTAACATCTCCTATGTTGCAATAATCCCTTATTCTAATCGTATCATAAAATGACCCCTCGTCATTTTCGTCCTCCATCTGTCTTTATCTGCAAGCAGAGAGATAAAGTTCTTTTTATTTTATTTTTTTAATTTCCCCGCATGTGTTTTCCTGATTAAGCAGGCCCTATATATATATAATATATTGATGGGAGCCTGTCAATATATCTCAAACTTGAGATGCTTTGTGTGAGTAGTGATCATGGCTATGGCTAAACGTTTCGATGAGTTTCAGATCGATTCTCTGAAGCTGGCATTCGAGGAGTCGGAGCACTTAACCAAAGACAAGAAGATGGATCTGGTGAAGGTCACAGGGCTGGATATGGAGCAGATCACCAGCTGGTTTAACAGGAAAAGAGCGCGCAAACGAGGCAAGGAATCAATCTTGAAGCTACAAAGGATCAATGCTGAGCTCAAGCAGTTACTCCAGCAGCGCCACGACTGGGAAACCAAGCTTCAAAAGGAGCTCGAAGAGAGCAAAAGGAGGGAAGCAGAGCTTGAAGAAGAAAACCTGCTTCTGAAACGCAGACTAACAAATTCTGCTAGTGTGATGGATTTTGTTCATGGCTATCCTTGAGCCTTGGCCATGGCTTGGCATATATCCTCTGCTAACTGTTGTGTTAGCTATGTTGGAACAGGACAATGACATCTTGTTTCCTTACTTTTACATATTAATGCAGTGTTGTATTCCATCTGTGATAACTACTGCAAATTAAACAAATAAGACTGGAGATTTTTCTTGTGGAGTAGATGAGTTTCTGATTCAAGTGTTTGATTTTAAATCCACCAATACATTTTAGGTCGAAGGGGGTGCCAAATGTGTGTCTCAGTCTTTTGTGGGTGGGAATTGAAAAGTTTACTTAGCTAGAGCCTAGAGAAGCTACTCCTATATAGTGGTTCTCATTTTTTGAGATTTACCCAAAACACATTCAAACATAGTCATCACGAGTTTCTTATATATATATATACAAGAACTTGAAAAAACGCAATAAATAATACTTTCTACAGTTTTTTCACCAATTTAATTAACCCAAACAAACATGGAGATTGGAGGGTTATCCAATTTGGTTACGAACTAGTCTCAATGCATGTATATATATGTTTTCCAACCAAATTACTCGAACTACAAATAAATAAAAGATTGAACCGAACTCGCGAACATTTACATCCAACAACTCAATGATAAGCAAAATAATTATGTGATGATCCCTATAAATTTTCTTGCTAATCATTGTAAGCTAAAGAACAAGATCAAAATCATTTCTTTAATTAACTAATAACATGTACAAACTTTATCGCTCTATATATATGTGATTAGCTTTTTTTTCATTTTAAAGACGAGAGTAATCCGCAACCGCTACGTGCAGGAGAATTCACATATGTGCATAAAAATGTACATTGAGTAAACTCCACTCATGTGCAATAGTTTACTATCACAGAAGAAGCTTGTCAACCACACGTACTTAAAAAATTAGGTATAACAATCTCATGAGATTTTTATGTATTATGGATACTTTGAGCTTTATAGATATAGCACAAAAAATTGGGATGACATCGTTAATTGCATTATTAGTGTGACTTACATCTCCATGTTACATTATTAAATTTATAATTTTTAAATAATTTTTATAAAAATAAAATTTAATTATAACATAATGAACCCTAAACACCATTATTAACAAAAAATTGAATTAAAAATTATAATTTTAATTATGAAAAAATCGACCATAATAATGAATTATTAATTCAAAAGGTGACAATTAAATATTAAAATAAGAGAAAAAATTTTAAATAGTCATTATTACTTAGTATATAATGTAAATAGCCACTTCTTAAGAAAATAATGTTTCTAGTAATTATCATAAAAAAATACTATAATACCCTCGCATTGGCGTTATCGATGTAGATAATTAATTAATTTTTAATCTTTCTTTGGAATGGATTGAAAAAAAGAATGTTCTTTGGTGCACGAAGTGTGATTTTGTTCGGTACACGAGTGTTGGAATTGATTCGTGTAGCAATTTATTTATTAACGGCTACACGAGTATTGAAATTAATTCGATTGATACATAAAAATTATTGTCCATTCGTATAGCGGTTTAAAAATGAATTACTAGACAAGTAAATTCATTCATGTATTTGTGTAACTGCATTTTTGAAATCCTGCACGAATATATCATTGCGCCTACTCGTGTATCAATTCATCTGTTAACGGCCACACGAGTTCACGATTGAACCTATTTGTGCAATTATTCATTTTTAAACGGGTGCACGAGTAAACAAGTTGAATCATTCGTGTAGTTGAACACGTGTTCCCACTCGTGCATGGATCAATGCAAAATTATGGAGACACACGAAAATAGTACATATATATACACAAATACACGAGAGTTCCCACTCGTGCATTGATACAAAATTATACAAATACACGAATACATAATTATTTTTATTTGTACACCAATTCAAAATTGAACACATACATGAATTAGTGAACTCTCTCATCAATTCGTAAACTAATATGGATATAAATTATTGCACTATTACTAACATGTTCATTTGTCCTCTTCACCATATCTCAAATATTACAAATAATATGTTTAAAAAAAGGAAGGGGGACTATGGGAATGGGAGGGGAGGGCGCCGATGTGGAGAAAATTTCGATTTTGGTCCCACAGGTCATGGGGTATTCCGTTTCTGGTCCCGACGGTTTCACTTTTGGTCCCATAGGATACGAAGTATCATTTTCAGTCACGCCGTCATGGTTTCTGTTAAAATTTGAATCAATTTTGGTCCCATTTTAATATCAATTTTGGTCTCAAACGTTAAAATTTCCAGAATATCATCAATGTTTTTGGAGGTAAATTTCACCTGTTATTGGTATGATTTTGGAGGGAATTTTCACATCTTTTTGGAGGGAAAATTCCCACCATCATTGACACTATATTTACCAACTCACCAAACAAAATAAATATCCCACACAACACAATTACCAAGCTACCAAAGCACAAGAAAAAATACCAAAAAAAAAGCTTGTTTAGCAGAGCTTGCTTTCTTGGTTGGGAACACCTTCAGGCCTTCTAAGCCCCTCTTTGCAGCAGTAGAAGGTCAACCAATGACCTCATTTGGATGGAATCTCATTGGAGCATGAGCCCTGATCTGAACACCCATTGTTGTTGGTTGTAGAGCATTGACAGCTTGTGATATGGTATAAGCCTCTTGATGCACACCACTCTGCCTTGGTTGGGAACTTCCAGCAAGTACAGCTCTTTTTTTAGCCTAAAATTCAGATAGTAACTCAAATTTAGATGGTAATTAAATATAGATAGTAAGTCAAGTAAATTAACAACAACAACTCACAATTGGAGTCTGCTGCATTGGATTGGGGATTTTTGAAAAGGCTTGCAAAGGATTTTGAATAGGGATGGGCAGATTGGGGCTCAGATTGTTTCTTTGAAAAAGGAGAGTGAGCAGACTTGGAATGAGGAGATAAATGGGTTGGGGTAGTCGGCGCAGATAAAGAAAGGGAGGTGGGAGTTGTTTCTCAGATTCAGTCAGAGAGGCGGGCTCTGCAACAGACCTATTCGAATTAGTCTGCAAAATAGGATGGGAGTTCACAGCAGATATAGAGGGAGGATGAGGGAGGCTTTCAATTGGGAAGCCTTGGCCAAAAATAATCGAAGAGGGCTGTGTAACAGCCATGGAGGGGTCGAGAATGAGGGATGGAGAATTGGAGGTTGCAGAGGTCGGGGGTAGGCTCAGACGGCTTTGTGGAGGTTGATGAGGCGCCGGAAGTGACGAGCTGGTCGCCGGCAGGGGTAGCAAAGGAAGGGGGGGACTGGGATGATTTGGGATGTTGGAAAAAGGGTCGTTGAAGGGGGGATGGCCGACGCGACCAGACATGGGAGGGAGAGCTCGCCGGAGATGGCGACGGGGGTCTGGGCGATGGGAGAAGCCAGTCGGCGGGCAGGGGAAGAGACGGGTGAGACGATTGGGTTAGAGGGGGAGGAATAGAGGTTGTCGGTGACGGGATGGGTTGAATTAGGGATTTAGGTCTAATTGGGTCTAATTTTCCCTCTAAAATGACATGCACGTGAGTCGTGCGTGATATTTCCATCCATCGTTAAATCAGCCGTCTAATTGGTGGGACTAAAATCGATATTGATAAACCTATGGGACTAGTTTTGGGTAATTTTTTTGAAAAAGGACCAAAAGTGAAACCGTCGGGACCAGAAACGGAATACCCCATGACCTGTGGGACTAAAATTGAAATTTTCTCCGCCGATGTGTATGTCGAGGGAGAGAGTGAGAGAGGGGAGGGATAACGGAGGGGTGTGTGTTGACTGTTGAGGAGGTGTTAGACCATCTCCAACAGTTTTCACCAGAATACAATTAACTCTACACTACACTACAGTTAAAGTTACAGATTTTCAATTTTCATCTCCAACAGCATCACTCTACATTTCACCCTACAATGGAATATTCCCTTCTTATACTCTTTACTATTGAATTAATTTTTTTATCGAATTATTTAATTGAATATGATTATATATATATATAATATACATATTAATATTCTTGCTCATTATTTTTTATTTTTAATTAATATATAATTAAATTTTATTTTTATTTTACAAAAATTAAAAGGTTCATGTAAAAACAATCAACTTATTCAAAATAAAATTCCCATGCAGGATCTGGATCCGGAAGTGGTTTAGGGGATTATTAGATAAAAAAATATTATGTTGTATTTTTAATATTTTACTCTTATTGTATTATGTTTGTATTTTTATTAATTTTATATTTGTATTGTTTATTGTAATATATTTATGATTTTGTATCGTTTATTATAATATATTTGTGGTTTTGTATTGTTAAATATGTATGTAATTCTATTTTTATTAATTATGTATTTTATCTTTTAAAACATAAAATAAAAAATTTAATACAAAATATACAAAATCAACCAAATATATTACCACAATTATATAATGAAAGAAAGAAAGAAAAAAAGGAAAAAAAATTAGCTACCACACCATATTAACATTGAAAGAAAATGAAATATATATATATATATATGGCTACCGAGATGAGCAATGTCTCGGTCATTTAACCGAGACACTGTTCACATTCTACCAAACTAGAGAGACGAGAGGTGTGCTGTTGGAGGAAGCCAATTTGCATTTTTGCACTATATTCCACCGTTTGCCGAGCCGTCCCCCTACTCTTGGAGAAGCTCTTACGGGGGGTGGAGAAACGGTGAAAAAGGGCTGGAGGGGTTGCGGTTGGGGACGGTTGTGAGTGATGGAAATGGGGAGATGATTTTTTTTTTCAATAATGGTACTGTTGTACATTTTTTTTTAAAATGATTAATAATATTATTTTTTAAAAAGTGACTACTGACATAATTATCAGAAAAAGAGAAAGAAGTTTTTTAAACCAACAGAAAAAGAAATTCACTTTGTCATTTAGACGAAAGCAAGACTCGATTCTTAAGAACCCAACGGGTCATTTCCTCTCGAATCAGACAGATTAAAGAAGGGAATCCCGTTGAGTTACTACGCTTTCATGTCTACACCTCCATTCATCCGATCTCTAGAGGGATGAACCTAATTCGGAATATGAACCATAAAATAAGTAAAAGTGATTATTTTTTATATTAACACTTAAAATAATTATATACCCTAATTATGGGAAGAATGAATCCTAATTAAAAATTGAAAAAATAAAAGAAAATATTTTTACAAAAAATATTATTAAAATTATAATTTAATATTACAACACGAATATGTCACAGTACTAGTGAAATTAACGATTTCATGTGGAAAAAATTATTCCATAATTACTATTGTATTATATATATATATATATCAATAAACAAATTAATAAGTTATTATGATATATTAATTCCGGGAGAGACACCATGCATGTCATTGACTGCCAATGATCTTATATTATATATATATATATATATATATATCAATAAACAAATTAGCAAACACACGCAAGTATTTTCCAAAAACTATACAACAAAAGATTAAAGCCTTATCTATGTCCGAAACTATAAACACAAAAGAACTAAGGAAACCTAGGATTCTCCACAACATCACACAAATACAAACACAAATATAACAAAACACAAAGCCCTACATGCATGCCTACATCAATATATCAGTCCAACCTATACTTGTCAAATAAAAAAAACAACAACGTTAATTACCATGCATCACCAATATCCTCAATCTCTACGTCCTAACTCATTTAACTTTTTTGCTCGTCGCTCTCTAAAATAATAAATTAACGAAATATTATTTACAATAGAGGATCTGGTTGGCAGTCTCACTCTATAAAAAAGAGAACGAAAGCTCTATAATTCTAACCATGAAGACGAGCCGAGCCCATATAGACTCCATGGCTAAGCGATTCGCCAAACATCAAATCGAGCCACTTAAGGCGGCTTTTCAAGAATCGAGCCACTTAAGCAAACCGACGAAAATGGAGTTAGCCGCGGCTACAGGACTGGATGTGGAGCAGATAGCCAGCTGGTTCAGCCGGAAAAGAGCTCGAAAACGGGCTAAACAAACCATTTCCGAGCTGGAGGTGGCTTACTCTCGGCTCCAGCAGGAGCTGGAGCTCAGCCGAGAGACCGAAGCTGAGTTGCAGAAGGAGCTCCAAGAGTGCCAGAAGAGGGAAGCCGAGCTGCAGGAGGAAAATCGGCGCTTGAAACAACGTGTTGTTGTTATTGAAGGAGATACGCACCTTGTGTCGTTGATGAGGTTCCTAAACGGGTACTAATATACTCGATTGAGTTGTGTCGTCTCCACTTTCGATTTTGCAACTTCATTTCCTGTATAATAATTAAACTACATATTGATGTAATTTTAAATAAAAATGAGATCGATACTCATTCTTGTAAAATCATTCTAGTTTTCTACAATTCTTTACGAGAAAACTACAGGATCTTGAAATCAATGATTCTCACATAACCACATAATTGATAGAATATTGCGTACCTTTCTCCGTGATTAGATTTGTAACTGCACCGATGAATTTCTTGAGAAGAGCGGTAAATCGGTGTTTCACCTATTAAGGATATCTCTACACAATCTGATCCTCCCGATATCACTCCTAAAATAAATCATCCTAATTGATTATGTATCTAATTCATATGATTGTATAGATTCTCTAGATTATTCCATTGTACTGTATATATAGCCTCATTCACAGTATCAATAAACAATCTCTCCTCTCACATATTTGAGTTCTTATATGGTATCAGTTTAAGCCCTCTCCCACGAGAACCATAATCCTTTTTCCTACACAGCGGCACCATCTCTTCTATGTCGACTGAAGGCATCCTCACCTTCACCACCATCGGTGCCACCTCCTCAGCGCTGTCACCCTCCCCAATTTCAGTCGTTGCCCACCACAACCTCCCCATCACCCTCACCGCTACAAATTTTTCTTCATGGCGCAACCATCTCAGCGCCTTATTGAATGGCCTTGGCCTCATCGGTTATGTTACGGGCGACACGCCTCGCCCCAACGCCGACACTGATCCGGTCGCTTCTAGTCCGGTCGCTTCTAGTCTATTGGTTCAAACAGGACCAACTCCTCATCACCGCCTCCTACACCGCCATCGCCAACCCATCCGCCTCCCACTGATCCGCCAGTTCAGCCGGCGATTTGAGTCCATCCTATGCATACTCGTGCTTTGAATAATATCTTCAAGCCTAAACGCCTTTATGCAGCTTCCAAACATCCTTTACCCGATGATGTCGAGCCTACATCTGTCTCACAAGCCCTCTCTTCAGCTCCTTGGAGACAGGCGATGGTTGACGAGCTCACGGCTCTCTTAAATCACAGTACATGGGATCTTGTTCCTCCTCCTCCCAAAGCAAACATTGTGGGCTGCAAATGGGTCTTCCGTATAAAGCGCAAACCTGATGGCACGATCGACCGTTATAAAGCTCGCCTTGTTGCTAAGGGCTTCCATCAGCGGCATGGTGTGGATTTCCAAGAAACATTTAGCCCTGTTGTCAAACCTATGACAATCCGTACTGTTATTACTTTGGCTCTCTCTGCAAATTGGCCTTTAAAACAGCTTGATGTCAGCAATGCTTTTCTTCATGGGACTCTCACGACTCCTATCTACATGTCTCAGCCTCCCGACTTCATCGACAACAACCACAAGTTGTATGTGTGCCTCCTTCGCAAGTCCCTTTATGGCCTCTGGCAAGCATCTCGTGCATGGTACCTTGCTCTTGGTTTCTGCCTCACAGCCTGTGGTTTTTCTCAGTCCAAAGCCGATGCCTCTCTGTTCATCTATGGTTATGACAACGTTCGTCTGTTAGTTCTCATTTATGTGGACGACATCATTGTCATGGGATCTCACTCCATGCAAGTCCAGTGTCTACTTGCTCATTTGCAGTCTAGCTTCTCCGTGAAAGATCTCAACGACCTTTCTTATTTTCTAGGAGTCGAAGTTGCACGGTGCAAGGAAGGACTCTTTCTTTCACAGCACAAGTACATTATTGACCTGCTCCATCGCCATCGTATGGATGGTGCTAAGCCCCTTCGCACTTCTAGCAATCCTTTTGCCTTAACTCCTCTCACCCATGTGGATCCTACTGAGTACAAAAGTGCGATTGGTGGCTTGCAATACCTTGCAGTTACCCGTCCTGATATCTCTTTCACTGTAAATTACCTCGCACAGCGTATGTCTTCTTCCTCTAGCTCTGACTGGACTGAAGTCAAGCGGTTATTTCGATACTTGAAAGGTACCATTCATCATGGTCTCTTTCTTTGTTGGCCGACACATCTTCGCATGACAGCTTACTCTGATTCTGACTTCGTTGGTGACTCCCATGACTGCAAGTCTACGTCTGCTTACATCGTTTTCCTTGGTAAAAACCCTATCTATTGGCGCTCTCGCAAGCAAACTGGCGTCACTCGATCATCGACCGAAGCTGAATATCGGTCTCTCGCTTCTGCCGCGTCTGAGGTTGGTTGGATCACTCACCTTTTTAAGGAGCTCAAAATTCCCTTTCGGACTACACCACGGCTGCTTTGTGATAATATGAGTGCTACTCGTCTGGATGTCCATCCCATCCAGCACTCTCGGATGAAACACATAGCCATTGACATTCAGTTTGTCCGTGACTTCGCTTCCATGGGTCTACTCGTCGTCTCCTACATTAACACGGTCGACCAGCTTGCTGACCTGCTCACTAAACCTCTCCCTCGAACTCGATTCGAGGCTCTTCGTTCCAAAATCTCCGTGGCTGATGGCACGTCAATTTTGTGGGGCCGTATTAAGGATATCTCTACACAATCCGATCCTTCCGATATCACTCCTAAAATAAATCATCCTAATTGATTATGTATCCAATTCATATGATTGTGTAGATTCTCTAGATTATTCCATTGTACTGTATATATATAGCCTCATTCACAGTATCAATAAATAATCTCTCCTCTCACATATTTGAGTTCTTATATCACCTCCTTGATTATCTTTCTATTCTCTATCGTACGTGATGGCTAGGGTTTTAAGAGAATACCTTTTATATCAGGAAGTGGACCCAATTTTACGGTAATGAGCTGTTATTCCCCATAAGCCCACTATTCCCATCAAATAGCGGATATAATAAAACTGCTCCATATTAACCTAGATATAATTTAGTCAATAATTAATTGATTATTTATTTATTAGTCCTTAGTAAGCCACATAACTTTACATAAGACATAAATAATCTTACATTCTCCCACTTGACTCATGTGATGTTACTTAATATCATGGACAAATAAATAAATTAATCAAACTAACATAATGCGCATTCGAATGACTAAACATTATACTTCATTGGGTTCATCATAATTTCATAATTAAGAATATGAACTAATTCGAGTCATGGCGGTTGTACATCACACAATTGACATAGTCCCTTCCATGTACTACGAACTAATCTTCTCCTTAATATGATCATTAATTAGGAGCACATAATTGGTCCATCATAATGTCGTTATACAAGACTATATCCGTTTACATTACTCTAATTCAAATATGCATGCAAAATAGCGACAGGTAATCAGAAACATTTCATAAATGAGCTCAGAGTGTTAATTACATAATAAACGTCATATTCAATAATCATTGTTAACAATAATGCCCATATGCTCAACAATAATGCCCATATGCTCAACATGATCAATAAATATCTTGGACGATAATCCCTTTGTTAAAGGTTCAGCTATCATAAGATTTGTGCTAATATGCTCTATTAACACTCTTTTTTTTTTGAACTTCTTCCTTCAAGGAAAAGTACTTTAACTCCATATGCTTAGCACCTTTAGAGTACTTGTCGTTTTTAGAGAAAAATACTACTGCGGAGTTATCACGATACAATTTCAGCGACTTAGCAATACTGTCAACAATTCCAAACCCTGAAATAAAATTACACAGCCAATTAGCGTGAATTGTAGCATCAAAACATGCTTCAAATTCAGCTTCCATGGTGGAGGCAGCAACAACAGATTGTTTTGCACTCTTCCACGATACCACTCCTCCGGCTAAAAGAAATACATAGCTAAGAGTAGACTTTCTAGTATCCAAACATCCAGCAAAGTCTGAGTCGGCATACCCAATCACCTCAAGATGATCAGACCTCCTATATGTAAGCATGTGATCTTTTGTTCCCTGTAAGTATCTCAGAACCTTTTTTCCAGCTTTCCAGTGTTCCATTCCTGGATTACTATGATATCTTCCCAACATTCCAACTGCAAAGCTTATGTCTGGTCGAGTACATGTCTGAGCATACATAATACTCCTAACAACAGATGCATACGAAATTGCTTCCATCTATTTTCGTTCCAATTCATTTTTAGGACATTGAACGAGACTAAACTTGTCTCTTTTCTGAATTGGAATTGGTGATGTTGAGCACTTTTCCATCTTGAATCTCTCTAGCACTTTATTAATATATGATTTCTGAGACAAACCTAACAATTCTTGTGATCTATTTTGGAATATTTCTATCCCGATCACATAGTTTACCTCACCCATATCTTTCATTTCAAAGTTGCTAAAGAGAAAACTCTTTGTCTCATGAAGGAGACCAAGATCATTAGTTGCAAGTAAGATATCATCAACGTACATGATTAAAAATATAATCTTATTCCCACTGATCTTTAGATATATACACCAATCAATAGTGTTCCTTCCTAAATCCAAAGGAAACAATGGTATCATTAAACTTTAAATACCATTGGCGGGAAGTTTGCTTCAGCCCGTATATTAATTTCTTTAATTTATATACCATGTGTTCATTTTCTTCAATTGAGAAATCAACTGGCTGGTCCATGTAAACATTCTCCTCTAAATCTCCATTAAGAAAGACAGTTTTCACATCCATCTGATGCAACTCCAAGTCATAATGAGCTACAAGTGTCATGATAATTCTGAAAGAATCCTTTTGTGAGACTGGTGAAAAAGTCTCTTTATAATCGATTCCATCTTTTTGAGTAAAATCTTTGGCAACAAGTCTAGCCTTGTAGCGTTCTAGATTGCGAAGAGAGTCGCGTTTAGTCTTAAAGACCCACTTACAACCAACTCTCTTGCAACCTTGTGGTAATTCTACAAGGTCCCAAACACCATTATGTTCCAAAGATTTTAACTCTTCTTTCATGGAATCTAACCATTTTTCAGAATTATCACAACTTACGGCTTGTGAAAAATGAGACTGGATCATTGTTATTAATGCTCAAGTCAGTTTCTGACTCCTGTAGATATACCTCGTAGTCATTCAAAATAGCTGGTCTTCGTTCTCTTTGAGATATTCTTAATGTTATTTATTGAGGTTCTTCTATAATAAGTTCATTTTGAATCAGAGGTTCATTATTGTGTTGCTCGTCTTCATTGTTGTTTGGAACAACAAATTGAGGAACACTCACTTTATTGCTAGAGGCACAAGTTAAAGGAACTTGTACTCTAACTTCTTTAATTTCCACGTGTCGTGGAATTGTACTCCCACTGATTTCACCACTTTCAATGAACCTCGCATTTTTCAGTCTCAACAATTCTCATTCTATGATTAGGACAATAAAATCTATACCCCTTTGATTTTTTAGGATAACCAATAAAATATCCAATTATTGTTCTTGCATCCAGTTTCTTTTTTTGTGGATTATAAATCCTTACTTCTGTCTGGCAACCCCAAACATGCAGGTGCCTTAAACTAGGTGTTCTAGTCGTCCACAGTTCAAAATGAGTCTTTGGAACTGCTTTACTAGGAACCCTATTTAATAGATACATGACAATTTTCAAGGCATACATCCACAAAAATAAGGTAGAGATGAATTGCTTAACATACTCATAACCATATTCATTAATGTTCTATTATGCCTTTCTGATACACCATTTTGTTGTGGTGTACCTGGCATTGTGTATTGAGCATAAATACCACGTTTCTGAAGGAGTATTGCAAATGGACCCTGGTGTTGCCCAGTCTCATCATATCTTCCGTAAATATTCACCACCTCTATCAGATCTTACAACTTTCATCTTTCTATCTAATTACATTTCTACTTCATTCAAGTAGATTTCCAAGGCATCCACTGCTTGAGATTTCTCATGTAGTAGATAGACATAACCATAACGTGAATAGTCATCAATAAAGGTAATGAAAAATTTTTCCTTTCTGAAAGAATCAACATCAAAAGACCTACATATATCAGTATGCACAATTTCAAGAAGTTGGGTGCTTCTTGTGGCTCCTTTCTTTGTGTGTTTTGTTTGTTTTCCTTTAATACAGTCCACACAAATATTTAGATCCGTGAAATCTGGATCTGGAAGGATTTCATTCTTTATGAGTCCTTCCATTCTTTCTCTAGAAATATGACCCAAACATTGATGCCACAAGAGAGCAGAACGTTCATTCACTAAACTACGTTTAGTGCCAACATTATGATGCACAGTTAAAAGACTTTCAGCATACAAACCATCTAAATTCAATTTATATAAACCATCACAAAGAACACCAGTACCAATGAGATGATTATGCTTAAATAAACTGAAACATCCATTACTAAAATTGAAAGAAAATCCAGTAACATCAAGTTTAGATAATGAAACTAAATTCCTAGATAAACTAGGAACATAAAGAGTTTCTAATAAATCTAAATGATGTCCAGTGTCAAAAATTAAACGATAAGTCCAGACTGCTTCCACTGGAGCTTTCATTCTATTCCCCATGAAGACGAACTTCTCATTCGGGCTTATGGTTTGGATTGTAAGGAATCCCTGCATTGTGTTAGAAACATGAGTCGTACATCCAGAATCAATCCACCATGAATTATGGGGAACTTCAGTTAAGTTTGATTCAAAACATACATAAGCATTAATCTTACCTTTCTTTTCGAACCAAAGCTTACATTTCTGACAATCCTTTTGGAAATGTCCAGGTTTCCCATAGAAACGACAATTATTGTTTGGTGATTTCTTCTGGATTTGCATAAAAGCCTCATTAGTCTTCAATGACCCTTTGCATTTATCATGTTTCTTCTTAAACTTCTTTCTAGCTCCTTGATTTCCTCGGTGGCTTACATAATGAACTAAGTGACTTCCTTGATTTTTAAGCCTCGTTTTCTCCTAAACCAACATACTGTGCAACTCGTGCACATTCCATTTATCATTCATGGTTTTATAGCTCATTTGAAACTGATCATACTCAATCAGTAATGAGTTAAGAATAAACTGTACAAGGAAGTTCTCATTCACAGCCATTCCCAAGGACTTAAGTCTTGCTGCAATATTTGTCATCTCAATGACATGCTCATGCATAGTACGAGAACCATCAAACTTCATGGTGGTTAGCGTACCCATTAATGTCCCAGCAATAGACTTATCAGCTGTTTGGGAGCGCTCTCCCACTAACCCCATAAATTCTTTAGCACTTTCGGTTTTGGGGAGAGTTGTCTTATTGTTGTCTGCGACAGTCATTCTCATGAACATTAGGCTGAGTCTGTTAGATCTTTCCCAATTTTTATAATGGGCTTTCTGTTCATTGTTGCTAGTATCAGTAATAGCAGCAGGCTTCTCTTCCATAATAGCAAGATCAAGATCCAAAACTGTAACACCCCGAAAATTGTACATTTAGAATTTATTTAAGAATTTTACTTAAGTAATATATATTGAAAATTTATATCCGTAATATGAAAATATACATGAAAGGGTTCAATGTAACACCTAGATCACACAAATCAAAATTTATTTGATCATTTAATAAAAAAATAATTTATTCGAAATTATGAACACAATATTATCAATGTATTTTAAATCCGACCATTTTAATTTATTTTGGTTCATGAAGTTGCTCCACCTAATTATTTTGAGATACTTATATGTAAGTATATATCTGTATCTAATTATACATGCTTAGATTTCAATAAAATAAAATAAAGAAATTAACCTCAAAATTAAGAGACACGTATCTTTAAAAATGAGATTGATGAGTTTTAATAAAAATTATTCTATCTCTATGCCACCTAGTCACATTGCATGGCCTACACGTAATAGTATTGTGTATGAGTGTGTCTATTATCAGCAAACTACAACTATAAGAGGAAAAAAAAAAAAGAGAAACTCTAACATTTTCTCTACGACTAACGCCGACAACCACCGTTTGTTCACCGTTTTCGACTACCAAGCTATAGCTAAAAATTATGAAACTTATACCATAATAGCTACACAAAATTCGATTCGAATAGGTGTTCGAAAAGTTAAAAAAAAGGGTTGCAAAAGCTGAGAGCTGATGTTTCATCGATTTGTGCGGCAGCTCACTTGCGGTGTGATACTCGGATGATTCGACCTTCGAAATTTACTCAAACTTTATACCGATGAAAACCCTACACAACATGCTACAAGTATTTGGTCTTGAATCATCGATCATACATCATTTGGTTTATCGAATTTATGTCGTAAGTTAACGGAAAAACATTGCTGTGCACGACTAGTTGATGCTGCTGCTGCTTTAACTGCAGATTTCTAGCATTTTCAGCGACCAAAAATTTATCAATTCAATATAAGGTTAGAAACCTCTTTTCATGAGATTCAATACCATATATTCAGTTTTAATTATGATGATTTTTCGACCCTTAATGAGAGTTCGATTCTCTATAAATCTGAAAATGTTGACTTACGCCTAGCATGGAACGTCCCTTGCTTTAAATATAAGAATAGGCTATTTATTATCTATGTAAGGTGTTGATACTATATATATGGGCTGAATCATGAATATTATATGATATTTAATTAAGAAAAATAGAAGAAACTCTTTGACAGGAGTTTGGTTTTGAGAATGCATGATTTTTGGAAATATTGATAAATGAGTGAAATGCTTTAAATTCATTCAATATTCAATTATATTCATTTTCTTGGATATTGAAGTGATATTAATTAAACAAGTTTGGGTCTGCTTTTCGAAGGATGAGATGAGGCAGAATGTATGTTTGTGAATGACATGAGTTATGGTATTATAGAAATATTATTTTAACAATTCGGGGGCTGTTTTGTAAACTACAGAAAAATCTACTAGAAGTCTCTTAAGAGTTTTAATACATTTTTGGATCAAGTTTCATGTAGTAAATTAAAAATAGGATTTGAATAATCTCCTCCCAATCTTTTAAAAATGTATTAACTCGTCGAAAAGGGTATTAATTATTGAATGATCATGTTAGGAGTTCTAGATATCTTTCTCATTTGTTAATTAATTAGGAAGCTCGATAATTTTAGAACTAGAACAACGATTGATTGTTTATACATGCACGTTTTAATATTTGTGTTTGAGCAGTTTTAATCGGGTCGTTTAGAAATATGGATATTATTGTGTATATAACCTAAAGCTATTAGTTAATTGTTAAAGAGTGCTCTTAAGTTATACACTTGTTGATTTGTAGGCCGAGGTCCAACTTAGCACAAGTTAAGTTTCAGCATACCATAGAGTATCGAGATCATTAAGGTGGGTTATTATAACTAAACCCATCTCAAATTATTTATTAAATTAATGTCATTATTTATATGGTTAATTATTTTAACTTTAAAGTCTATAAATGTTTCGTATATGTTTTTAAATATTTTATAGATATATATGTTTCACGCAAACGTTCTATGAAATGTTACTGTTTGTGTGAGTTAGATATTGAAATTATGAAGATTATAAATGATTATGTTATTCACAATTTGTGAATCTATGTGCTTTGATGCAAATGTGAATTGCAATGTCACTTGCCCACAGTTCAATTGTGGTTTTGCTCCACCCTATAGTTATGTGATCACCCTACAGCTATGTGGCCACCCTATAGTTTACGACTATTATTCAAGGCCGGAAGAGCTAAGATACTAACCGTACATACAGTTGTGGCTAACACCACCCTACAGTTATGTGATCACTACCTACGCAGGCCCATGTGGCATATGTCTCAAGTGCATGCAATTCACTATACTACGTGTTAGATGATTGTTTTATGTGGATTATGTGCATTTCAATTATCTGAAAATGTTATATCCACTGAGTGTTTTCCAGCACTCAAACCCAAATATTTTCAAATGGTTTCAGGTAATGGAGCTTAAGGCTGGCTGAAGGACGATGACAGTTGGAGTTAGTCTATTTGTTGATTAAAATGGTTATTTGGTCAAACTTAGGTGAATTTAACGTGTTAAGGTTTTTAGGTTCTTTAAATTGCTTCCGCTACATGTTATTTTTCTAAATGGTCACATTCTGTGCGCTTAAGATTCTGCTTGACTCTTTTTTTACAAGAAGAAATTCTAATTTTATTTGTTAACGCATGTTGAATTCCTTTGGAATTTGACTTAAAATATTAGAAGATTAATTTAATATATATATATATATATATATATTCGATTGTGATCTTGCAAACCTTTCTTTTAGCATGTGGATGTCTTGATAATAAATTTAAAATTTTGAAATATTGACTTGATTTATTGGGTTGAAACACACCTGTGAGCATTTGAGTTAAGTTGATGAGTCGATGGAATATTTTTAAGTTAAAATGCAGCTCGTTTCCTTTGAATAGAAGTATTGTGAATTTTTAATCTATTTATTTTAATTTACTTTATTAATAAATTTTAGTTAAAATCATTTAGTAGTGAACTCTTTCTATTTCGGGATCAGGGTGTCACAAAAAAACCAAGATGGAATTGAACTTGCTCATTCCAATCAGAGAAGTTAAGCCCATTAAATATTGGCACATAGACGATACATGAGAATTCAAAGAATTGGAGCAGGTACTGCATAATAAAAATTTTCACATAAGTGTTTTTGAGACATAAAACACATGCTACACATATAAATAACAATTAAAGTATATTGATGATCTCCTTTGGGTGATACATCAACACACAACATACAACATAATGATGCTAATAAAATTTTAACATTCTTTTGTAATGAAACATGCACCAATTAGAATTATTTACTACCTTTGGGTATATAAATAAACTAACAGTGCATATTTTGTAACGCCCTAGTCCCACTAGGACCAAAACGTCACCAAAAACATACGTACATGCTTACGTGATAAATACTTTTCAAAAGATAAGATTTAACTTTATAAATAATTTATAAATGGGCAGCACCTGAACTTAAGAATGTTCAAACCACGCACTCATGCGTCCTCAAAGTAAACTTTCAACAAGGATTTTAAAATCATTAAAACACACATAACCAAATTATGACCTGGCAATATACATAGCCAATCAGGTCACACGTTTAAAAGTTCAATGGTCAATCCTTCTATACATTCAAATATCTGTATATACAATCAAAACCTGACCACTAAAGTCAATAAATTTCAAACTTAAAAGTTTTGCAGAGTATTAGCAGAAGCGTTTAATATTTAAATACTGACAAGATTTTAAAGATGATTTTAGCAAAACCCACACAAGGATCAACCATCAAACCCACTATAGCACCTCGTCATCAACCAGCTCAATCTCCAGGACCTGAAAACATTTGAAAATATTTGGGTTGAGTGCCAGAAAACACTCAGTGGGCATTACTATTCGTCCAAGTCATACTTTCATGCTTTAAAACTGTTATACTACATAAATCATGGAAAATAACCATGAACATTCTTTATAACAAAGTTTACTCTTCTTCATTGGATAAGAGACCCAATGTGATCACATGATACTTTACGGTTACTTATCTAGACATTTAGCCACAAAGTAAACCGTCTTGCTTGTAAGTCGGAATTCCTCTATGCATGAAGTCTCAACACATCCAATCATTGTGTAAACATTGTTATTAAAACATTTAACATACTTTTCATGGACGAATTTAAAACATAGTTGTGAGTTATAGAAAAACCCACCTGGATGATCTCAATGTGCAGTGCAATTTATGCGTGAATTGTTACTATGCTTTATATTCGTCTCGACCTACAAAAATGGAATTCTAACTTAGAATCCTAATATAGGCCATTAAATAATATCTTAGGTCATAAATAACTATTTACTATAACTTGGGATCATTTGGAATCGAAATGGAGTCAAACGGGCGAGTAATGCGCATTTGACGGAACGAATCAATTTAGATTAAGAATTTATCAGACTTCGTGAATAAAATTGAATGGATAAAGATGAATTGAACTAAATTCAATGACTAAGAAGCTTGGTTTAACATTTATGAGTGAATTATAAATTTCAGAATTTCTTTTGAGGTAAAATATAAAATTTGGAAATTATAAGACTTAATTGTAATTTCTAAAAAATTCCAATTTAATTCTAATATTAAAGAAAATAAAAATTTGGAAATTGGGATTATTTATATGGTTGTGGGTCAATTTATTAAAATCAACCTTAGCACATAAAATCCACAATAATTTAAAATTTTCTCTATACCCAAAATGATAATCAACTCATCACCATCATATTCTCTCGTCTCTTGCCGTCCTTCGTCTGTGGCCTCTCGCCGCTGACAATCTCCCTCACATACATACAATACTCTCAGCTGACCATACAACACAACCCAACTCATATACCCAGTAGCAGCCCAAGACGAAACAAATGAAACACGAAAGAAAATTAATTTTCCGACAGATTTTTTTGATGGACTTTTGACAGATAAATGAGGGTTCAAATGATGTCCAATTGAAGATCCAAGAACATATATGGAAATCTGGATAAGAGAGGTTCGAAACGGTATAAAATACATCAAAATTCAATGGTCGGATCATCGGAAAAAGACAGAACAAGTTGTTGCGTCGCACAGCGGCACATAGCTGCGGCACCAGCTGTTCATGGCTTCATTCCTGATTATCAGGGTGTGAATTCGTGGACATATTTATATTCATGTGTTCTATACCTCTGTATTAACATCTAGTAAAAATTTCACGAAGAACAAACATGATTTAGTGCATAAAGAGATGACTAAAAGATGATAAATAACAGTTCTTTGACATGGTTTTTCGAGAACTTACGATGCAAAAATAGAAGACCATCCGATGCTGGATCAAAGATTTGATATTACCGAAACAAACCTTTTAACAACAGGGTTTACAAATGATATAAAGATTGTAATAGTTGAAGAATTGGATTTACCAAATATCAGCTCAAAAGATGGTAACGAGTGGAGAACGCAGGTTGAGGAAACTAACTTTGTCCTCTGTCTTCTTTTCGTAATTTCTAAGGAATAAGCTCAAATGTTGAGAATATTACATATTAGTATACTTCCACACGTGTACAGTAGTACACTAATCCATTTCAATCTTTTCCCAAATGGCTAAATTTAATTGGAGGTTGTTCATGACTATCCAAATGAACACAAAATTTCTTATTCCATTTATCTTTGAAATGAATAGACCTACTACTAGTATCTCAATTAGAATTTGTTGGACGTGGGCCTTACATAGGCTGAAAATAAATCGATTAATTTGACATGAATTGGAGTATTTTGGGCTCAAATTATCAAGTGGAAGAAATTTAATTGGAAGTTCAAATGAAGTCTGATTTAAATAATTTTGGTGCCAAAACAATTCCATTAATGTCTATTTTTATAATATGAAGTCTAATATTAATTAGAGAACTCAACTAAGGTCGAGACTTTTTTTCGTCTTATAGTGCTTCTAAGATCATAATTTAACTAATCCAAAATAATTTGAATTCTAATTTCATAAAATTTCTTACTATATACTAAATTTAAATACTATAATTTTCGGGGTTTTACATCCTCCCCTCCTAAAAGAAAATTTCGTCCCCGAAATTGAATATCCTTGCTATAAGGAGGGTTGGATACTTTGCCAGGATCTGATCTTCAAGTTCCCGTGTAGCTTCCTCTTGTCCGCGTCTGCTCCATTGAACTTTCACAATCATTAGCTCTTTATTTCGCAGCTTTTGGACTTTTCTGTCGAGAATAGCTATAGGAAATTCGTTGTATGTCAGATCTAGATTTATTTCTATTTCTTCCTGGTTTACGTCGTGACTTGATTCAAAAATATATTTTCAAAGCATTGAAACATGGAACACGTCATAAATTCCGCCTAACTTTGGCGGTAATGCCAACTTGTAGGCAACTTCTCCGATTCGTTCAAGAATTTCGTACAATTCAATGTATCTAGGCCGTAACTTTCATTTTTTTCCGAATCGCATAATGCCTCTTGTAGGAGATATTTTCAGGAATACTTTATCTCCTACTTGAAATTGTAAATCTTTTCTTCTTTTATCTGCATACATTTTCTGTTGATCTTGGGCCTCTTTCATTCTTTGTCTTACTTCATCTATAATCTCAATAGTTTTCTGTATAATTTATGGGCTCTAAAATTTTCTTTCACCAACTTCATCCCAGTAAAGTGGTGATCTGCATTTTTGACCATATAGAGCCTCATAAGGCGTCATTCCATTGGTTGTTTGGAAATTGTTGTTGTAAGCAAATTCAACTAAAGGCAAATATTCCTCCTAGCTTCCCCCTTAATCCATGACCACAGCACTGAGCATATCCTCTAGGGTCTGTATTTTTCTTTCAGACTGTCCATCAGTCTGTGGGTGAAAAGATGTGCTAAAACTCAATTTTGTACCCATTGCATTTTCTAAGCTTTGCCAAAATTTAGACGTGAACCGTGTATCGCGATCTGATGTCACTGAAATAGGTACACCATGAAGTTTTACAATTTCTTTTAGTGTTATCCGCACTAAAGAGTTCGAGATTGTCATGATCTATATGGCAATATCTAAGAACACGGGATTTTGGTTAAGTTCAAGCTTTGAGTTCAATCAAAGAAGGAGGTTCTACGGTCAGACCACCATTGCTTGAAGACAACAACTATCCTTACTGGAAAGCAAGGATGAGGTTGCTTCTGAGATCAATAGATGAGCTTGTATGGAAAAGCATCACTGAAGGATGGAAAAAGTCAACTTTTGTCAAGGAAGAGAAGCAGGTGGAGATTGAAGAAGGAGAGTGAACTGTGCCGCAAAAGAATTGGTACAACGTCAACTCTAAAACTCTCAATGCTATATTCTCTGCAGTTGATCTTAAAATATTCAGTCTAATCTAAACTTGTGAGACGGCTAACGTTGTATGGGATATTCTAGAAACTACCTTTGAAGGGACTAGTTCAGTAAGGTTGTCAAGTCTTCAAAACCTTACTTCTAAGTTTGAAACCCTCAGAATGGAGGATATTGAGTCCATAGGTGAGTTTAATGCCAGACTGAGAAGCATATCCAATGAGAGTTTTGTTTTTGGTGATCCTATCAACAATGAGAAGCTTGTAAGAAAGGTTCTTAGATCTCTTCCAAAGAAGTTTGCATAAAAAGTTTTCGCAATTGAAGAAGCCAAGGATATCAAGATTATGAGGCTTGATAGCTGATGGGGTCGTTAAGAACATTCGAGATGAATCTAGAAGATGAAGACAACAACTCAAGAAAGAAAAGTATTGCTCTTAAAACTGAAGTCTTAAAAGATGTACCTGAACATGTATAGAAGCAAAAAATGTACTTGATTCACATACAATGAATAATTTGGTCCTGACCACTAAGAACTTCAGTCGTATGTTAAAAAGAGTTAATAAGCAGTCTTCTAGAAGGGCCAATAACAAAAGACAACCACCTGGTAATTCTCAGCAAATAGAAACTCAAGCAATGAGCAGGAAGAGTTTCCAACTTCAAATTTCAGAAAAGGAATTCAGTGTGGAGAATGTGATGGATTTGGGCACATTCAAGCTGAGTGTGCAAACACATTAAAAAGAAACAAAAAGAATTACAATGCTTCTCTCAGTGACTATGACTCTGACGAAGGCAGCAGTGATTCAAATGAAGAAACTATTACCTTTACAGCAAAAATCTCAGAATTTAAGGATCTCTTCAACAATGCAGAAGATGATGAGTTAGACAATAAAGACTTCAGCCAAGAAAAACTTGTCAAGACATACGAGGAGATGTATAAAAGATGGCTGGAAGTAGTGGAGATCAACAAGACTCTTCAATTTTATAACAAGGATCTTCTCAATGAAAAAGGGAAGCTGATCAAATCTGATGCTGAACAGAAGAATACTATTCAGCAGCAAAAGAAGGAGATTGATGAATTGTCTGCGGAGCTCAAATCCATAAAAAAAATGTCAACATGCTAAACAATAGTACAAAGAATCTTGATAAGATTTCCACATCTCAAGGACATTCAGGAAAGAGCCATCCAAGTCTTAGATACAGTGGTAGATAGTCCAAGACAGTGTTTGTCAAAGAAAGTACAAGCAAACCAATGCATGTGCAAGAGAATGTTCGGCATATCCGGAAGAACATTACTGACAAGGAGATGAATGCTTATAATAGCAACAAACAGATAATCATCTGCCATTATTGTGAGAAGAAAGGTCACATTCGACCACATTGTGAGAAGTACCTTTATGATCTCAAAAGAATGAGAAGGAGATATGTGGCTCAACATTCCAGCAACACGAACAGAAAGCCAGTCATTCAGCAAAATTCTACGCAAAAGAAACAATGGGTTGTCGAGCAGACCAACCATAAAATCCACAGTAATATGCTCTCCATGCTGAGACACCGAGTTGAATGTAGCCCTTGTCTAAGAGTTCATGTAGCTGAGTTTTTAACTCCTCTAACTCCTTTAGTGCCATGCGATATGACGCTCTCGATACTTGAGCAACTCCCGGAAGCAAGTTTATCATGAATTTGGCTTTGTCTATCTAGAGGTAAACCTAGTAAGTTCTCTGAAAACACATCTTTAAAATCTCGTACCACAGGTACATAATCAATTGCCACCTACTCTGACTTGTTCATTATCAAACTTACTAAGAACGATTCACATCCTTCTTTCTAAGCATCTTTATTGCTTTGATTGTGAAAATAACTCTTACTTTTTAGTTCCTAACTTTGATCCATGATAAGTAAATTCTGATTCCTATGGTCTTTAAAAGATTAGCTCTTTTTGAGACACTTAATTGTGGCATGGTTAGCTTCTAGCCAATCCATTCCAAGGACAATATCAAAGTCTCTTAAGTCTAAAACATGTAGATATGCACTTAGTGATCTATACCCAAGGTTCAAATTTATATTTTTGCATATTTGATCAGCAATTAAGATCCTCCCCGAAGGTATACTTACTTCTAAGGCCTCACTAAGTTTTTCCTTTGTCAATTTTAACTTAGAGCATAATGTGGCAGAAATGAATGAATGTGAAGCTTCGGTGTTGAATAATGCAAGTACAATCATATTTGATATACTAATCATACCTACCATATTTCTAGGCTCACGTGTAGTATCTTGTCAATTGAGAGCAAAGGCTCGAGCATTTCTTACCGAAGGTTGACCTGGCCTTGCCACTTCTTTTCCCTTATTCATTGGGCAATTATATGCCATATGTCCTTGTTGCCAGCACATATAGCACACATTTCTTCCCTTCATACATTCACCATTATGTTTTTTTCCACAAGTTTGACATAATCATTTTTCTTGTTGTGCTTTAGGATTTGATCCTCCTCTCACCCTAACCTTTTTATCGAAACCGCGACTCTTATTCTTGTTATCATCCTACTTTATTTTCTCTTTCGGCTCATCAACCTTGTTCTCATTCTTGTGAAGTGAGGATTCCACATCTTGAGCTCGTTCGAGAGTCCCAGCATACGTGGCCATGCCGCGCCCCGTTATGATACTATTAATCTCAGTTCGTAAGCCTCTTTTGAATCTATGAGCTTTTTTTCTCATCAGTGTCTGTCAGGTGTGAAGCATACCTAGATAGCTGACTGAACTTCCGTTTATAATCGTTCACTATCATATTTCCCTCAGTTAAATGTAAGAACTCAGTTTCTTTCTGATCCCGATAACACATGGGAACAAACTTTCGCATAACAGCTTGCTTGAACTCCTCTCAAATCATATTCGCAAATTGTTCAGGCGTCATCGACCTCCTATACGTTTTCCACCAATGATCAGCATCACCAGTGAGCTGGAAGATTGTACATGCGATGCGCTGAGAGTCGGTACACACTATGTACGCAAATGTGCATTCTATCATTCGTAGCCATTCTTCATCCTCAGTCGGTTCACCCTGACCGTTAAAGGCCGGAGGGTGGTACATTCGAAACTGAGCAATGACATGTGGCATATTTTCTTGTGGAGGATTTTATGCTTAATTATCTAGACGTCCTAACGGCATCATATATATGTACTTCATATGTCACATTCTATGATCGTCAAATACACTTATATAAGTCTGAGGCAATGATACAGTGTACTTAGATTGGTATGGATCGTAGAATTTTAGTGAGCTAAAGAAGCTCTAAAATCAAACTAGGTACTTATGTTCAGTGTATCTATGTTCAAATCCAGCTAAGTTCTAGTCTAAAACTAGCTCAAATGATGTTTATGCATCAAATGGATTTGACATGAAAACACTGATATCCATGTTTTGTAAAACTTTCACAATGTTTAAATCATACTTTTCACCATGCTTTAAATCACACATTGAGATCATTTGCATTTGTATATCAAACATACAATCATATACATATACTTTTCATAAGAGCCCTAAAGAGATTCAAAACATGAACTTTAGTACCTTCCTGGAGTAAGCTCGGCTAAGACGATAGCTGCTGGGTTATGGTTAACCATTTCAATAACACATTACTCAAAATATTTTAATTTTGAAAACATCACAGGCCTTCAATCACGTAGACCTGCTCTGATACCACTTGTAACGCCCCAGTCCCACTAAGACCAAAACGTCACCAAAAACATACGTACATGATTACGTGATAAATACTTTTCAAAAGATAAGATTTAACTTTATAAATAATTTATAAATGGGCAGCAACTGAACTTAAGAATGTTCAAACAACACACTCATGCGTCCTCAAAGTCAACTTTCAATAAGGATTTTAAAATCATTAAAACACACATAACCAAATTATGACCTGGCAATATACATAGTCAATCAGGTCACACGTTTAAAAGTTCAATGGTCAATCCTTCTATACATTCAAATATCTGTATATACAATCAAAACCTGACCACTAAAGTCAATAAATTTCAAACTTAAAAGTTTTGCAGAGTATTAGCAGAAGCGTTTAATATTTAAATACTGACAAGATTTTAAAGATGATTTTAGCAAAAACCACACAAGGATCAACCATCAAACCCACTATAGCACCTCGTCATCAACCAGCTCGATCTCCAGGACCTGAAAATATTTGAAAATATTTGGGTTGAGTGCCAGAAAACACTCAGTGGGCATTACTATTCGTCCAAGTCATACTTTCATGCTTTAAAACTGTTATACTACATAAATCATGGAAAATAACCATGAACATTCTTTATAACAAAGTTTACTCTTCTTCATTGGATGAGAGACCCAATATGATCACATGATACTTTACGGTTACTTATCTAGATATTTAGCTACAAAGTAAACCGTCTTGCTTGTAAGTCAGAATTCCTCTATGCATGAAGTCTCAACACATCCAATCATTGCGTAAACATTTTTATTAAAACATTTAACATACTTTTCATGGACGAATTTAAAACATAGTTGTGAGTTATATTAAAACCCACCTGGATGATCTCAATGTGCAGTGCAATTTATGCGTGAATTGTTACTATACTTAATATTCATCTCGGCCTAACTTAGAATCCTAATATAGGCCATTAAATAATATCTTAGGTCATAAATAACTATTTACTATAATTTGGGATCATTTGGAATTGAAATGGAGTCAAACGGGCAAGTAATGCGCATTTAACGGAACGAATCAATTTAGATTAAGAATTTATCGGACTTCGTGAATAAAATTGAATGGATAAAGATGAATTGAACTAAATTCAATGACTAAGAAGCTTGGTTTAACATTTATGAGTGAATTATAAATTTCAGAATTTCTTTTGAGGTAAAATATAAAATTTGGAAATTATAAGACTTAATTGTAATTTCTAAAAAATTCCAATTTAATTCTAATATTAAAGAAAATAAAAATTTGGAAATTGGGATTATTTATATGGTTGTGGATCAATTTATTAAAATCAACCTTAGCACATAAAATCCACAATAATTTAAAATTTTCTCTATACCAAAAATGATAATCAACTCATCACCATCATATTCTCTCGTCTCTTGCCGTCCTTCGTCCGTGGCCTCTTGCCACTGACAATCTCCCTCACATACATACAATACTCTCAGCTGACCATACAACACAACCCAACTCATATACCCAGTAGCAGCCCAAGACGAAACAAATGAAACACGAAAGAAAATCAATTTTCCGACAGATTTTTTTGATGGACTCTTGATAGATAAATGAGGGTTCAAATGATGTCTAATTGAAGATCCAAGACCATATATGGAAATCTGGATAAGAGAGATTCGAAATGGTATAAAATACATCAAAATCCAATGGTCGGATCATCGAAAAAAGACAGAACAAGTTGCTGCGTCGCACAGCGGCACACAGCTGCGGCAGCAGCTGTTCATGGCTTCATTCCTGATTATCAGGGTGTGAGTTCGAGGACATATTTATATTCATGTGTTCTATACCTCTGTATTAACATCTAGTAAAAATTTCACGAAGAACGAACATGATTTAGTGCATAAAGTGATGACTAAAAATGATAAATAACGGTTCTTTGACATGGTTTTTCGAGAACTTACCATGCAAAAATAGAAGACCAACCGATGTTGGATCAAAGATTTGATATTGCCGAAACAAACCTTGCAACAACAGGGTTTACAAATGATATAAAGATTGTAATAGTTGAAGAATTGGATTTACCAAATATCAGCTCAAAAGATGGTAACGAGTGGAGAACGCAGGTTGAGGAAACTAACTTTGTCCTCTGTCTTCTTTTCGTAATTTCTAAGGAATAAGCTCAAATGTTGAGAATATTACATATTAGTATACTTCCACACGTGTACAGTAGTACACTAATCCATTTCAATCTTTTCCCAAATGGCTAAATTTAATTGGAGGTTGTTCATGACTATCCAAATGAACACAAAATTTCTTATTCCATTTATCTTTGAAATGAATAGACCTACTACTAGTATCTCAATTAGAATTTGTTGGACGTGGGCCTTACATAGGCTGAAAATAAATCGATTAATTTGACATGAATTGGAGTATTTTGGGCTCAAATTATCAAGTGGAAGAAATTTAATTGGAAGTTCAAATGAAGTCCGATTTAAATAATTTTGGTGCCAAAACGATTCCATTAATGTCTAAAAAAAGGAAAAAAATAGATCCGGGTCGGGTTAGGATTCGTCTAACGGAAGTGATCCGTTAGACCGTCCTACAGGAGTGTGCCTCTTAAGAGAATACCTTTTATATTAGAAAGTGGACCCAGTTTTACAGTAATGAGCTGTAATTCTCCATAAGCCCACTATTCCCATCAAATAGCGAATATAGTAAAGCTGCTCCATATTAACCCGGATATAATTTAGTCAATAATTAATTGATTATTTATTTATTAGTCCATGGTAAGTCACATAACTTTACATGAGACATAAATAATATCTTACAGTTCTGTCCTAAATTGAATTAAAAATAAAAGAAAAAATAATTAAAGTGATGATTGGACAAACCAAATTTCCGAAAAAATTGTAGAATTGGCCCAGGGTACTACAGAAATGTAATTTAATTATAAATGAGGATTAATGAAGAGATATGCAAATTTAAGATTTGAGATCACCTAGTCCATTTTTTATATTCCATTTGTTGTGTCTTGCTATCCAATTAAGTATTCTATTACTTAATATTTCCACCAAGAATATTCTGAAAACCCGAAAACTTGGGATTTTTGTCGTGCAATAATTGAAATCGGTGTGGCAAAAATTGAAACACTTGGCAGGCAATTATCAAATCTTCTTCTTTGCTAGCTTTAAAAGAGAGTTCATTCCCGCTTCCAAAATATATATATATATATATATATATATATATATATATATATATACACATGCACAATATATTTCAGTGCATGCGTATTAATCCTAGCCCCCCCCATAACGAGAATAACGCTCAGTCGTGATCTTGAGGGTGTGCATGGATAAATAAACACCCCCTTTTTTTTTATAACGAGGATAACGCTCAGTCGCGATTTTGAGGGTGTGCATGGATAGATAATCTCGCTTATATCCAGTGGTAGAATGTAAACTGCATGGAAAAATCAAACCACAATTGAATAACTTGATGTTACATATATCACACTGTTACACATAAAGACGTTGATGAAATTTCAACTCGAGACCTTCGGTTCCAAATTATACTAGTCCTTGCCTTTTCAATTTTTATGCTTGTATTTCTTAATAATTCATCACTTGGGCTCATATATTCATTTGTTAATTTATTAACAATTTCTCATGCACAATTAATATTGAAATTAAAAATCATCTATAAGATTACATACTAATAATTGTTTACTAAATATATTAGTAGTAAATAAAAGAACACCTTGCCAAGTCACATTTTAATTATAGGTGATTTGCTTCTAATAATAATTCGATTGCGCATTGATAATTGATTCACTTGATAGTTTGACAATTATATATATGTTTACTATAAGATTTTGACGAATATCACACATTCATTGAAGTCAAACACACGTTTACCAAGTACAGTGCGCAAAGATATAATAATGACAAACTATGCATCGACGCTCTTTCCCAATAAAGACTATATCGATGGACCACGCCCATAATTATCACTCGAATTATGAAATTATGTTGGGTTAATTGCTAAAAAAATCATCATTGCAAAAATCTTGATATCATTTGAGATTTTTTAATTTTTTTTTTTGTTTATTTGCATTTTTAATTTAAATTATTTTCTGCAGGAATTATTATTATTTATTTTAGTTAATCATAAGTGCAATTAATGTGTTTCTTAGATTGAATACAATATTTTACCGTACGCTTAAAGATTAATTATCAAATTATTATACTCCCTCCGTTTTCATTTAATGTCATTTTGAATGAATGCACACAAATTAATAAATTATACATAATTTATTAATTTATACATAATTTTTTTAAAAAATTATAATAATAATCTAAAATTTTAATTTGTAGTAAATTCGACACCCTTAATTTTTTTTCTGATCATTGAAATTATGATGTCACAATATTTTTTCCACGTATACATATTAATTCAATTTCGGAGTGTCGAATATGACTGGTTTTTATTGTATGATGCCAGTTTTCTAATAGTTGAATTTTTTTTAGGTGTCTATTTTGTTACAATTTTAAAAAGTTAAATTATTATTGCAACATTTTAAAAAATATTGTGTTTAAATTGCAAATTCATTCAAAGGTAATGAATTTTGTCATTAACACAAATCTTTATGTATCATTTTTCAAAATAAACTAACAGGATCACGCTACCTCCTAGCCCCACGCTCTATCTAGTTCTAAATTAAAATCCTCTTAGAACTATAAACATGAGAGTTTAGTATATTCAAAGTTCACCAAGTCATAATTGAAGAGTTCAAGGAAATTTCCCTCCAAATTGAAGTAATAAAGTTCAAACAACAACTCTGAGAAGACCTCAAATTTTAAAAAGAAGAATCTGAAGATCAAGATAGAGATTACATCACAATTGCAAAAATTTGATTTTAAAAATAAATATAGTAGTAAAGTTTTTGTGATATTTATTTAAATACACAAAAATATGTGTTACAGTGTGGTTTATTTCTTATTTGTGATTTTCATACTATTTCAAAATAGGTGAATTTGTCCCTACGCACCACTGGATAGCGACAACATGTTACCCTAGTCGTAAAAAAAATATTAAGTAGACAAAACATAAGAGTCAACAGGGGTAAATAGCCACATGAAATTTTAAAAATATTATTTTAGCCACAAATTTTTAAAAACAATTAATTTAACCATTCTTACCAAAATACCCTTCCATAAGTAATTTTTAATGATTTTAAATTATTTCATAATTGTTTTATTTGGAAAAATTAAACTTCTCTCTTCCTCCCTCCCTAATGAGCCATTACATTTGATCCAACATCTAATCCAGTAAAAATCAAAGAATCGATTCTTATTGAAACCTGAAGTACAGATTGAAAAACATTGTTAAAGAAAAAGCAAATTTCAATCGGAAGGAACTCCATAATCCCAAACACAACATCAAACTTGTAGGAAAAAAAAAGCAATAAAATTAACTCATAGATCATCATCAGATCTATATCACTACAGAGATTGCCCGATCCGAACTTCTTCATCGCCTTCATGATGCCGTAACCCTCAACAACCTGCCTGAACACCCGTGCTTCTCGTCAAGTAACTCAATCTTCTCCGTGTGAATGAAGGACGATCCGTTCATCCCCAGTACCACGTTGGCCATCGAAACCACACCAGGTCCTATGTATCTCATCTGAACCACCGTCGCCCCCTTTTGAGATTTTTGAAAAAAAATTGTTACCCAACTTTTCCAATATATGCAGATCTGGGAAGAGAGAGAGAGAGAGAGAGAGAGAGAGAGAGAGAGAGAGAGAGAGAGAGAGAGCTTTATTTCTACAAATCGAAGAGAATGAATTCAAATTTCTCCCCAAAACCATCGACCTTTGCAAATTTTGTTGCCCCTTGTTTGAATTCGCCAGAAATGTTGGTAGTGGAGAAGGAGAAAACAATCGCCCTTGAAAATCGAAACGTTGACAATGGAAAAAAATTCTGAAAATCTGGGTTTGTTCACGTAAAGAAGAAAAGAAGGGAGGAGAGAGAATGCTTTTTTTTTCTTTTGTTAATTTGATTATTTAGTCATTGTTTATTTTTTAATTAAGAGTATTTTAGTCCAAGCGGCTAAAATAAAAGGTTTTAAAATTTAGTCGCTAAAAAAAGTTTTTTAAAATTTTAACTGGCTAAAAAAAAAAGTTGACTCCAAAACATAATGTTATGGCACTGCAAAAATATTAAAGCTTCTTATATGTGGCAACACATGAAGTATGATTAATGTTTTTCCACTTTAAATTGGGTTATTGAATATGCCAACCACATTTCCAAATCCCAACTAAAACTACAATAAAAAGAGGTAACCGAACTTCAATCCAAATTTAGATGTATCGGATATGGTACGTCTTGTGACTGAAATAATGAAGCGAAAAAATTCCTCCAATCAGCTTTAGGAGCTAAGTTTATGGCAATTTCGAATAATAATATTTCATGCATGAAGAATGATTTCAGTTCAATTCAGAATTTTTTCATTTCTTGCAATTCAAATTATTGTGGAATCAAATGGTCATGACAATGTAATTGATAATGAGCAAAGAGTCGTCTTTAATTGTGTTCAAGACGATTTAATTGTATTTCTCTCATATGTATGGAATTGCGAATGAGGTTGTTCATTCTCCTGCTCAAGATGCTTCTTATCTAGCTTTTACTTGTTGTTGGGTATTGAATTTTCTACATTGAGATATTGGCTACTGCGTATGTTGAATTAATTTAAGGGTTAATTGAGTTAGATATCATGAACTTTGCACTACTTCCAGTTTTAAACATGTATTTTAAAATGTGATACTAATAGTATAAACTTACATTTTAGTGAAGTTACACACATGAAATTGAAATTTGACAAAATTAAAATTGATGTGGACGTCGGGCTAGTACACGTGTAAGTAATGCAACTTATAGAATTTTGCGGCCGTTGTACATATACACTAGCCCGACAACCACATAAGTTTTAATTTTGTCCAATTTTGATTCCATATAAATTCACTAAAATATATGTTTTGTGCTAGCTATTGGTATTATGTTTTAAAGTTTATGTTTAAAATCGAAATTTGTGCAAAGTTCGTGATATTTAGACCAATTAATCCTTAATTTTATGAGTGTAAAGTTTTACCTAAAAAAAATTAAAAAAATAGGTAATCAAACATACATATAGTTGGCTCATTTGGTTACCTTTGCACATCATATGTGTATATATATATATATATATATATAGGGAAGGGATCAAATGAGAACCCTTCCCCTAGGTGGGAACTAGGAACCAATCATATCCATTCATTGGTTCAATTTGGACGGCCCAGATTAAGTTAATGGGGCGGTGGCATAATTGTAATATTTGGCAAGTTTTATGAAGGGGAGGGCAATATAGTAATTCAGTTCTTCAACTTTCCTTCTTCAGATTTTTTTCCCCTTTTCTCTCTCTCTCGCTGATTACGTTCTTCTTTTTCTTCTTCCCTTTTGATTTCTCATTATTTTTCAGCATCTACTTTCATCTTTTTATCGTGAAGATTCGGCCCTGTGATTCGTAGAGTTCATCGGCGGCGATGTCTTTGTATGGTGACTCCATGTATGTGTTTTTTTTTCAATTTATTTTAGCAGTTTGGTATGTCGATTTATTATTCGTTTCTTCTTGTGATTTTTATTTCTCATCTTATTTTAGTTTATGGCTTCATCGTTTTGTTACGAAGATTCGATATTTTTGATTGATTTGATCTTTTTCATTCAGATCTGGGTTGTATCAGTTTTTTTCTTTGAGAAAAATATCAGTTATTTTCTAATTGTTAGGAATTCTAGGATTTAGTATGTACGAGAATATACAGAATATGCATTAATTTGATCTGTTTATTTGTTTTAGCATGTTAATGTATTCGTTTTAGCCTATCGTCACATATGTTTTAGCATGTTAATGTAATCATTTTAGCCTGTCGTCACATATGTTTTAGCATGATAACATGCTGGTTTAATATTATTTCTACTGCACTCTGTGAAACATGTCATACAAACCATGCTTTGCTTTTTTTTTCTTTTGTGTGTGTGTGTGTGTGTGTTTTTGTGACTCGGCTACACAATGTTATAGATACCATGTAAATATTAGAATACTTTGGTGCTAAAATGTATGTTGCATGATGCTAGAATGGTACATACCTAATGCTAAAAATTAATTTATGTGTCTGAACATCTCTTGATGTGATTGTATTATTATTTTACCTTGTTCAGTTTATAATTTTTTGATTTTAATGTGTCAGCTTCTTTTGTTTGAAGTGACCATAGTAAGATTGCTCACATGGTGATATGGAGGGTTCTACTTCACATAGCAAGACGATGATGTTTGAGCAATTCTACG
Source organism: Perilla frutescens (assembly GCA_026008535.1). Classification (NCBI taxonomy): domain Eukaryota; kingdom Viridiplantae; phylum Streptophyta; class Magnoliopsida; order Lamiales; family Lamiaceae; genus Perilla; species Perilla frutescens. The sequence goes on along the minus strand of BRKX01000010.1, from coordinate 40,539,234 downwards.
GTTTACGTGCCCCTTCTGAAGTTGTTGTTCATCCACCTATTCCAGTTAAAACAAAAGGTAGCAACAGTCGTTTGATATCTATGAAGGAGGCAACAAAGAGAAAGGAGAACAAACCACTCAGAATGTGCAACAATTGCTACAAGTTGTTAGATCATGATGCTAGGAACTGTCCAGCTTGATGTTATTATAGTGATTGGGCATAGTTTAATATCATGTTTTACCATGCTTGTGAATTGTTTTCAACACATTCATGTTTAAGAATATATATGATTTTTAATAAAAGTGTTTATGACATTTTCTTTGCAGTAATTATATTATTATTAAGTTTTATTAACCACAGCTACTGTTTAGAATATGATGCTAAAATAACGGAAGCATGATGTTAAATACCTTGTCAGATTCCCACTGCATATTTTGTTTATCAGAAGATGCTAAAATGAGAAACGCATGAGGCTAAAATGATTGAAATAAGAGGCTAAATTTGATATGACATTTTCCACTAGGATTCATCGTTCCCAATTAGGGTTCATTACGTTCCAATTAGGGCTCATCTGATCTCAACTAGTAATTATGAGATTCCCAGTAGGGGTTCACTCTCCCCATAAAGGGTGTATTGTGTTTCATTGCAATGAAATCACCGTTCCATATTTTGTTTATCAACACATGCTAAAATGAGAATCGTATGAGGCTAAAATGATCGAAGTAAGAGGCTAAAATTGATGTGACATTTTCAATTAGGGTTCACCGTTCCCAATTAGAGTTTATTACGTTCTGATTAGGGCTCATCTGATCCCAACTAGTAATTATGAGATTCACATTAGGGTTCACTGTCCCCAAATATGGTGTATTGCGTTTCATTACAATGAAATTATCGTTCTATTTTTGTTTATCAACACATGCTAAAATGAGAAATGCATAAGGCTAAAATGAGCGAAATTGGAGGCTAAAATTGATGTGACATTTTCCATTAGGGTTCACCGTTCCTAATTAAGGTTTATTACGTTCCAGTTAGGGTTCATCTGATCCCAATTAGTAATTATCAGATTCCCATTAGGGTTTACTGTCCTCAAATAGGTGTATTGTGTTTCATTCCAATGAAATCATTGTTCCATATTTTATTTATCAGAACATGCTAAAATGAGAAATGAATGAGACTAAAATGAGCGAAGTATGAGGCTAAATTTGATATGACATTTTCCACTAGGGTTCACCGTTCCCAATTAGGGTTTAGTACGTTCCAATTATGGCTCATCTGATCTCAATTAGTAATTATGAGATTTTTATTAGGGTTCACTGTCCCCAAATTGGGTGTATTGTGTTTCATTCCAACGAAATCATCGTTCCATAGTTTGTTTATCAACACATGCTAAAATGAGAAATTAATGAGGCTAAAATGAGCGAAGTAGGAGGCTAAATTTGTATGTTATTTTCTGCACTTAGAATTGCAACATATATTTTGCTCTCATAAACTTTATCTCGTTTTGGAAAATATTTACGCATTTTCTTTGTTAGTTGTCAGTCATCTCTTTCATTGCTTCATTTTCTCATTCTTTTTTCTTTTTTATTATCAACTCGTGTTTTTCATTTTGTAGTATCTATATAGGTGTAGGTGTTTATATAAAACTGTTAGAAATATATATTCATAATATCACCCGCTAAAATGTATTACACAATATGCTAAAATGTTATATAGGTCATGCTAAAATATTGTATACAACATGCTAATATAAATCTGGGGTTGCTCTATGTGAAAATTATGCCTAAAAATGATTTTTTGTATTTTTCATCTATTTTTTTCAAATAAACATATGCAATATGGATCTTAAATGAAAGAGTATGAAAAGAGCTTTAATTTGATATAAGATTTGCGTAAATCCGATTAAAAATGAATAAATTATGATCATTTAAAGTTTTTAAGAATTTTTTCAAAACATGATGATGTCACTTTTTTTAAAAGTCAATTGTTCCAATTCTACCCTTAATGAGACGCGTGAATTGAAGATTTTCATTTTAATTACAAAATTGCCACCGAAAATTTGCTTTCATCTGGTGCGTTCATTTTTCAGAATAGACGGATGGGATCGGTTCCCGGTTCCCACCTGGTGACCGGTTCTATATATATAGGGATGGGATCTGGTGAGAACCGGTCACCAGGTGGGAACCGGGAACCGATCCCATCCGTCTATTATGAAAAATGAACGCACCAGATGAAAGCAAATTTTATATATATAGGGATGGGATCTGGTGAGAACCGGTCACCAGGTGGGAACCGGGAACCGATCCCATCCGTCTATTCTGAAAAATGAACGCACCAGATGAAAGCAAATTTTCGGTGGCAATTTTGTAATTAAAATGAAAATCTTCAATTCACGCGTCTCATTAAGGGTAGAATTGGAACAATTGACTTTTAAAAAAAGTGACATCATCATGTTTTGAAAAAATTCTTAAAAACTTTAAATGATCATAATTTATTCATTTTTAATCGGATTTACGCAAATCTTATATCAAATTAAAACTCTTTTCATACTCTTTCATTTAAGATCCATATTGCATATGTTTATTTGAAAAAAATAGATGAAAAATACAAAAAATTATTTTTAGGCATAATTTTCGCATAGAGCAACCCCAGATTTATATTAGCATGTTGTATACAATATTTTAGCATGACCTATATAACATTTTAGCATATTGTGTAATACATTTTAACGGGTGATATTATGAATATATATTTCTAACAGTTTTATATAAACACCTACACCTATATAGATACTACAAAATGAAAAACACGAGTTGATAATAAAAAAGAAAAAAGAATGAGAAAATGAAGCAATGAAAGAGATGACTGACAACTAACAAAGAAAATGCGTAAATATTTTCCAAAACGAGATAAAGTTTATGAGAGCAAAATATATGTTGCAATTCTAAGTGCAGAAAATAACATACAAATTTAGCCTCCTACTTCGCTCATTTTAGCCTCATTAATTTCTCATTTTAGCATGTGTTGATAAACAAACTATGGAACGATGATTTCGTTGGAATGAAACACAATACACCCAATTTGGGGACAGTGAACCCTAATAAAAATCTCATAATTACTAATTGAGATCAGATGAGCCATAATTGGAACGTACTAAACCCTAATTGGGAACGGTGAACCCTAGTGGAAAATGTCATATCAAATTTAGCCTCATACTTCGCTCATTTTAGTCTCATTCATTTCTCATTTTAGCATGTTCTGATAAATAAAATATGGAACAATGATTTCATTGGAATGAAACACAATACACCTATTTGAGGACAGTAAACCCTAATGGGAATCTGATAATTACTAATTGGGATCAGATGAACCCTAACTGGAACGTAATAAACCTTAATTAGGAACGGTGAACCCTAATGGAAAATGTCACATCAATTTTAGCCTCCAATTTCGCTCATTTTAGCCTTATGCATTTCTCATTTTAGCATGTGTTGATAAACAAAAATAGAACGATAATTTCATTGTAATGAAACGCAATACACCATATTTGGGGACAGTGAACCCTAATGTGAATCTCATAATTACTAGTTGGGATCAGATGAGCCCTAATCAGAACGTAATAAACTCTAATTGGGAACGGTGAACCCTAATTGAAAATGTCACATCAATTTTAGCCTCTTACTTCGATCATTTTAGCCTCATACGATTCTCATTTTAGCATGTGTTGATAAACAAAATATGGAACGGTGATTTCATTGCAATGAAACACAATACACCCTTTATGGGGAGAGTGAACCCCTACTGGGAATCTCATAATTACTAGTTGAGATCAGATGAGCCCTAATTGGAACGTAATGAACCCTAATTGGGAACGATGAATCCTAGTGGAAAATGTCATATCAAATTTAGCCTCTTATTTCAATCATTTTAGCCTCATGCGTTTCTCATTTTAGCATCTTCTGATAAACAAAATATGCAGTGGGAATCTGACAAGGTATTTAACATCATGCTTCCGTTATTTTAGCATCATATTCTAAACAGTAGCTGTGGTTAATAAAACTTAATAATAATATAATTACTGCAAAGAAAATGTCATAAACACTTTTATTAAAAATCATATATATTCTTAAAAATGAATGTGTTGAAAACAATTCACAAGCATGGTAAAACATGATATTAAACTATGCCCAATCGCTATAATAACATCAAGCTGGACAGTTCCTAGCATCATGATCTAACAACTTGTAGCAATTGCTGCACATTCTGAGTGGTTTGTTCTCCTTTCTCTTTGTTGCCTCCTTCATAGATATCAAACGACTGTCGCTACCTTTTGTTTTAACTGGAATATGTGGATGAACAACAACTTCAGAAGGGGCACGTAAACCGTAGAATTGCTCAAACATCATCGTCTTGCTATGTGAAGTAGAACCCTCCATATCACCATGTGAGTAATCTTACTATGATCACTTCAAACAAAAGAAGCTGACACATTAAAATAAAAAAATTATAAACTGCACAAGGTAAAATAATAATACAATCACATCAAGAGATGTTCAGACACATAAATTGATTTTTAGCATTAGGTATGTACCATTCTAGCATCATGCAACATACATTTTAGCACCAAAGTATTCTAATATTTACATGGTGTCTATAACATTGTGTAGCCGAGTCACAAAAAATACACACACACACACAAAAGAAAAAAAAAGCAAAGCATGGTTTGTATGACATGTTTCACAGAGTGCAGTAGAAATAACATTAAACCAGCATGTTATCATGCTAAAACATATGTGACAACAGGCTAAAACGACTACATTAACATGCTAAAACATATGTGACGATAGGCTAAAACGAATACATTAACATGCTAAAACAAATAAACAGATCAAATTAATGCATATTCTGTATATTCTCATTCTCATACATACTAAACCTTAGAATTCCTAACAATTAGAAAATAACTGATATTTTTTTCAAAGAAAAAAAATTGATACAACCCAGATCTGAATGAAAAAGATCAAATCAATCAAAAATATCGAATCTTCGTAACAAAACGATAAAGCCATAAACTAAAATAAGATGAGAAATAAAAATCACGAGAAGAAACGAGAAATAAATCGACATACCAAACTGCAAAAATAAATTGAAAAAAAACACATACATGGAGTCACCATACAAAGACAGCGCCGCCGATGAACTCTACGAATCACAGGGTCGAATCTTCGCGATAAAAAGATGAAATCAGATGCTGAAAAATAATGAGAAATCAAAAGGGAAGAAGAAGAAGAACGTAATCAGCGAGAGAGGGAGAGAAAAGGGGAAAAAAATCTGAAGAAGGAAAGTTGAAAAACTGAATTACTATATTGCCCTCCCCTTCATAAAACTTGCCAAATATTACAATTATGCCATCGCCCCATTAACTTAATCTGGGCCGTCCAGATTGAACCAATATAAGATTGGTTCCTAGTTCCCACCTAGGGGAAGGATTCTCATTTGATCCCTTCCCTATATATATATATATATATATATATATATATAATTACAGTATATCTATTCCCAGCTCATTTTTTTCTCTTCACAACCCTAAAAATAATTAAACTTTAAATATTAATTGCTAGACAATTTTGCCCTTAGCCATAAGCTCGACCACCTCTTAGGTTTGCAAGGGGATAGACTTTAAAATTTTTATGAAGCATTTTTATTTTTATTTACTTAGAATTTTGAGGCTGTATGGGTTGTATTGAAGAAAAATATGAGTTGCAAGGGCAAAGTAACATATATAAAAATATTTTTATATTAAAATTAATATTGAAGATTGTAAAAAGAAAATTGAGGGTCGTAAATAGTCACCCATATAATTATCATCAACAATTACCTCATGTGGCCACAAGAGCCCAATTAGCATCCAATTCAAGACAAAATAAAAACTGTTTAAAAATAACAACCATACACATAGGACCTACCTTTTTTGCAGGTGCAAGAGGAATGTATGTTAACACTTAAAATTTAATGTGACAAAACATTTAATACTAACCTATCTAATCCATTTACTTTCATGTGCTACTCATAATTCATTAATTATGTTATACCTATTTATTCATCATGTGAAATATATGCATGTATCTCATACATATTGTTATATGGTGAATATAAGTGTACATAAATACACATGATTTTATATGTTATTGATTGTTTTATAAATAGTGAAAATGTGAATTCTCTGATGTATTATTTATATATAAAACTGTGGATATCCCACCTCTATGAATACCAGTTGATTTGAATATTTTGTGAGCCACTATTTATACAATCGATAGGTTGTGCAACATGCTAACATCCACATAAATCAGTGATCATGCTAAATATATAAGCTTAATTACAATATAATTTGAGCGTTTGATGTTACAAATTGTAATATTAAACGTTGTATGTGTTAATTCTGTTCAAACATTCAACTTTGTAATATTAAAAAAGTTGTGTTAGTTCTGTTAAAACATTCAGACGTTGAGAATTAATTAAATTATAATATTATTGAAACGTTGGGTTATTTCTGTTAAAACATTCAAACATTTAGAATTAAATTATAATTATTAAAACGTTGAGTTGTTTTTGTTAAAACGTTCAAATATTGGGAATTAAATTGTACTTACCAAAATATATAATACAACATTCCTCATGACATGAGATACTATTATAATCCACGTGATAAATTAGATAGATTAGATTGACAATACATATGATTGAGTATTTAAAGGATTACATGATTTAATAAATTTAAAATTGTCCAGACCATCAAAGTATATATGGTATATTCAAGGGTTAATTACGATTAAATACACAAATCTAAACACATTTTGCAATTTAAACACAAACATTATTTTTTTGAAGTATAAAATGATGTCGTTTTGTAATGAATTAGAAGTATTTTCCACCTAAACACAACATAACATTATTTACTTTGCCAAGTTAGTTTTTCGTGCATCATAAAAAATTGGAGATATCTATTTTGCAAAAAATAAAATAAAATACAACTTTATGTTTTAATTATAAGCTTTTAAAGTTTCATGTCAAAATTGTAAATCGTATCAAAATTTATAATTAATTATAATTAAGCTATATTATTCTAATCAAACTAATCTATCCACCATCCCAAATAAACGCCCAAACACATCATAAATATTTAATACAACATTCTCACGATATATATATATATATACTATTATAATCCACCACACGTAACATTTAGCTTAAATCCGTAAATGCGCTCAAATGAGAGAAAATGGGCAAGTCAGTAATTTAATCGATCCCATGTGTGTAGGTATTTGAACGTTGATAATAATTGTGTTTTTTTTTTTTCATAAGTTACTGTGTAAATTATACAGAGTTAATGTTTCAATATTTGTAATTTATAACAATAATATACCAACATATTATCGCATTGGAGATGACCTGTTGGTGGAATGGTGTAAGTTTGAGGTCAGAACTCTCAAATTCAAATCCCGTCATCATTATCATTAGGTGCGATCCTGTCACACCAATATATGTTTATAGTAATTTTCCCCTCAAGATTTCTGTGTGGTTTGTTCGTAAGTTTTTTATGTTTGTAGGCTATCGGTACAACAACAATACACCAATATATTTTTTTTTTTCCGGCAACTCAAAGCTCTTACCATGCCGGAAAACACGTGGAAAATAATTTTTGCTCATCTTCCCACATAAGATGGTTAAATCTTGCTTGAAATTGCTGTTATTTTGTAAAAAAAAAAAAAAGCTGGACTTTCAGGACCCACGAGAAGGTTTGAGAGTTAGATTTTGCTCGACTATTGGGATTCATGTCATTTTGGCTTATGTAGAATTTTTTTTCTTGTCCACGTGTTCTTAGACGTGATAATTTAGCTTTCAGTTGCCGGAAAAATTTATGGGAAGTAGAATTGTGACAAAAATAAAACATTAAGATAAAATTACTATTAAATATAAATTTGAGTATTATTATTATTCTAAATTGCAAACGTTAGGGTATTAAGTATAATTTACTCTAAATTATTTTTGTTATCCAATCATATTCCAAGGCCAGAAAATTTGCAGGCCCTTAATATTATAATTTATATATTTAAAAAAAAAAATAATTCCTGACCTAACCTACACCATGCCCCACAAACCCAACCCCAAAACGTCTAAAATTATTAAAATAAAGATTGAATACCCCCCATAATTTTTTTTTTACCCTCAAAAGCTAACAATAAAAAAAGAAATTCAAACAGAATTATCAATTTTATATTCATATTAGCATATTCTTCATAATAGTAAGTATAAGCTTACTCAGAAAAGTGAAGAAGTGTTTCAAAATTCGTTTACTCAGATTTCTTAATAAGTTTGGGCGATGGATTCTATAACACCGTTTTTGGCTTCTCGGAGAGCATCTCGTCGATCTGTAAGCTTCTCTCGTCACTCATTTTAATCTAAATTCGAATTTCCCCCATTTTTCGTTTGATCCATTGGGGGTAATCATTCGCATTTACGGAAGTGTTCGTGCTTCCTAGGGTTTCGGTAAAGCGCAGATCTTTATGAAATATCGTTCAGGTTTTTATGTTTAATCCCAATAAAATTTAGTACTGTAGCTCAGATATTTTGAATGTTGATGGAATTTTACGTATTGGGATCCATGAAAAATGTCATCTTTTCTAATCTTTTTGAATCTATTCTTAGCTCTGCTATTTGAAGAGTGGTTTTAGTTTGAAATTCCCCTTTTGTTTTGCTTTTGTAAGTTTTGGTTGTGTGGCTATGGTGAAAATATGAAAAAATTGTAGTTGGTTTCTTCTGTTTCTTTCTTTTTTTGTCTTTTAGATATAGCATGGTGCTAGAGGTCTGGTATGAAATAGTGGGTTCATGCTCTTTTTGTTTATCTCATTTTCAGGTCTAGACTTGGTTTGGATTGCCGGAAGTGTGTGTTTAGAATGGCTGATTCGAGTTCTGTAGATGTTATATTGGAGTTCCTGAGAAGGAACAAATTTACCAAGGCAGAGGCTGCACTCCGAAGTGAATTGGGTAACAGACCCGACTTAAATGTGATTCTCCAAAAGCTTATGCTTGATGATAAGGAGTCAGGTAGATCAGGTGAAGAAGTAAATGGGGGTGTTGCTGGAGAAGGAGATAAAAACATAAAAAGTACTAGACATGGTGGGGAAAGTCTTAAGGGTTCATTTACCGCAAGTATTGTTGAGGCATCTAAGGAGCTAATTGTGAAAGAGGTAGATAGCGGAACAGGAAGAAATGGGTCTGAAAACAAGTGGAAAAATTCTGGTACTACTGGCAAGCAGAGCAAGGTTAGTGAGAATGCTGCAGGAAGTGACAAGAACGTCACCTTCTCCAATGGTTTGGATGATACTGTGCTTGACTTGTATTCATGGAAATACAATACAAACAACGGTCCAGCTATTCCTTACCAGAAGGATGGTGGCAGCACTGATGAAAGCAATTTTTTGGGATTCCAGGTTCCTGGAAAAGCAAAGATGAATTCGATTGAGACTCTTGACAGTGGTCAAGTTCACCGCAAATCTGGGGGAGATGCCAGTGTTTCTGGTGAAAAGAGAATTTCTTGGCCTGGTAATGTTAGTAACGTTGGCATAGAATTGACGCTTGAGAAGAAGAGTGAGCATAAGGAAGTTGATCAACAAAGAATGGCTACTACCACATGCTCGAAGGATGATCTCATCGATAATCTCTGGTCCAGAAGTGATGTTTCAGATCACCCTTCTTCAGAGCTCCAGAAAGAGTGTTCCGTAAAAACTGTTTTCCCGTCTTCTAGGGGAGATACTTCCACCAGTTATGATAGTGCTATTGCTGTTGTTGATAAAAAGGAGGGAAAAGCTGTTGACAAACAGGAGGGAAGAAGGAAAACAGAAGTCAATAACATTAGAACAGCAATAAAAGAGCAAGTAGATGAGGTGGGTAGAGCTCTTTTCTTTGGAAAGAATAAGGGGGCTGAGCCCAAAGATTTTGGTGCATTAGAATTTCATCTTGCACATGAGAACCAAAAGGAAGAGTTACCAAGACTACCACCTGTGAGACTCAAGTCAGAAGACAAGTCTTTCAATATTCACTGGGAAGAGAAATATGAACGTGATGGACCTAGTTCAAAGATATTGGATACTGACAATGCTTTTCTTATCGGGTCATTTCTGGATGTACCTATTGGCCAAGAAATCAATCCTTCAGGTTTGCCAGAATACTTAAAAACGTTTCCTTTTCCATTATATGTGCTACAAGTGCAGCATGCTAATTTTTGTATCCCATCATTGTCATTTTTACTTTGCTAATATAAATATAAATAAGACTAATATTAAGTTAAATTATCCTTAATCGATATTGATTATTAATGATAATAATCTATCTGAATTTATGTGCAGTTCAACTTTGAATATACTGAATGGGTGATATATATGGTACCGATCACTCTTACTTGCTATATTGATTTTATTGAACCTGCACACTGATCTACTTGTCCTCCTTTGAACAGTGTGCTTCTAAAACTACTTGAGCAAAATTTGGTTTGCTTAAGTTCATGCTTTATATTTTCTTCCTCTTGCTTGTTACTGGCTTGCTATATCCAGAGGGGAGAGCTTGAACTATCTCCGTCTTAACTGCGTGGGAAGGAACACGGATAAAGTGAAATGATGAATTTTCTTTAGCCTTCCTTTATTTCCAATTTGTTTCTTTACTCAATTTCTTTTACAATGATTTTTCTTTCTATCCTTCCCTTCAACAACCACATGGTTGATGGGGTGGCATGTTTATTTACATCAACTTTTTCTTTCTGTCCTTCCATCTAACTATTTGTCTCTTTTTTATATCAGTGTTTCTCTACGTATCAATTTATTTCTATTTTCACATTAATGATCCATAGGGAAAAGGCTAGGAGGAGGCAGTTGGCTATCCGTGAGTCAGGGTATCACAGAGGATACTTCTGACCTGGTTTCTGGTTTTGCAACTATTGGTGATGGAATGAGTGAATCCATAGACTACCCTAATGAATATTGGGACTCTGATGAATATGAAGATGATGATGATGTTGGCTATATGAGACAACCTATTGAAGATGAGACCTGGTTTCTGGCTCATGAAATAGATTACCCAAGTGACAATGAGAAGGGGACAGGACATGGGAGTGTTCCAGACCCTCAAGAAAGGGGACAGAATAAAAATGATGAAGATGATCAGTCATTTGCTGAGGAGGATTCTTACTTCTCTGGGGAAAGGTATTTCCAGTCAAAAAGTGTTAATGCTATTGTACCTGCAGATGACCCTGTTGGGTTGTCAGCTACTGAGATCTACAGGAGAGACACAGAGAATGATTTACTTAGGCAATATGATGGGCAATTGATGGATGAGGAAGAGCTCAATTTGATGCGTTCAGAACCTGTTTGGCAGGGCTTTGTAACTCAGACAAATGAACTCATTATGTTGGGGGATGGAAAGGTTGTGAATGAACTAGGAAGGCTGCAACCAGATATCTGCATGGATGATAATCAACATGGTTCAGTTAGATCTATTGGTGTAGGAATCAACAGTGATGCTGCTGATATTGGCAGTGAAGTGCGAGATAGTCTGGTTGGAGGCAGCAGTGAAGGTGAGGTAGAATACTTTCAGGATCCTGATATTAGTATTCGTGGGTCTAGACATTCACAGCATGACTCAGATAAGAATGCTGGTGAACGATCCAAGAAAGACAATAATAGAACAAAGAGTCATAATACTGAGAAATATATGATGAATAATGATAAGGATCCATATACAATAGCAAAGAATCCAATGGATGTGGGTTTCTCGTTTCCCCCGCCTAGAGATGGACAGTTGGTGCAAACAAGCTCAGGTAAATCTTTGTGGTCAAACCAGAGTAAGACAGTTTTCGGCGATGAAGCTTATGATCATGGCATGACTAATGAAGACACGCTTGCATCATGGAGGCAGAAAAGTAATGAATCTTCACCAGTTAAAAGTTCAAGGGATGAATGTGCTCATGCTGGAGAATCTGCCAATTCAAGTCCCTCGTCTCTTTCAAATTATGGTTACATTGATAGGGAACTTGTAAAGAAAGAACAAGATGTAAAAACAACAGGCGTAGGAGAAGAGGATCCAGTGGCGTCTCTGGAGGATGAGGAAGCTGCTGCTGTTCAAGAGCAAGTGAAGCAAATCAAAGCACAAGAGGAGGAATTTGAGACCTTCGATTTGAAGATTGTTCACAGGAAAAACAGGCATGTACCTTCTCCATCTTGTCTTCACATAATACCCTGAATAATCGTGTTTTACTTCAACAGTTTAAAGTTGTCATACTTATGCGGGCATGTAATGAAGCATGCTGAGTAAGCCACGAGGGAAATTAGCACGATTGTTGTGAAGCCCATATAACTCTCTTCACTTCCCTGCAATGCTTAGCTCCCAGCTTCAAGAACTGAAATCGAGATTCCACTGTTATGATGTAAATTTGTTGTAGCTAAAAATATGAAGCTATCCCCACTTCTAGCTATTCAAATTTCTGGGATATGCAGAAACAGTCTCAACATGAATGAATATGAACTCATAACCAATAGTTAATTCTTGTGCTTGTTTCCCTATCTTCCATTGTGTCTTAATTAATATCCCAACTATACTAGCTGCGAAGTGGTAGACTATTAGATCATAGAGTTGATAGAATTTGCTTCTCCAATGTGGCTATGTTGATTTTATGTTACATGATTCAATTTTCCTCTGAGTTTGGGAATTTCTTATACTAATTAAAGAGTACTCCATGCAACCATATTTTTTTTGGCTTCGCTACTTCTAGCTGTGGTATTAGAAATAGATTCCTCAATTGTGCTTCCATTTTTTGTTTAGGACTGGCTTTGAGGAGGACAAAAATTTTCATGTTGTTTTGAACTCAGTCATTGCTGGTCGTTATCATGTCACTGAGTATCTTGGATCAGCTGCATTCAGCAAAGCTATTCAGGCGCATGACCTGCACACTGGCATGGATGTATGTGTGAAAATTATAAAAAACAACAAAGATTTTTTTGATCAAAGCCTTGATGAAATAAAGCTGCTCAAGTATGTAAATAAACATGATCCTGCTGACAAGTATCATCTTCTTCGGTTGTATGATTACTTCTACTATCGAGTAAGTAAGCATTTCTTCCATCAATTGATTGACATAACTTTGTTCAGCGTTAATTGTAGCATGCTTCCTTATTATTATTTGCTAAGATGACTTCTGGATGGCCCAGAAAACAGATTGTATGTGACTGTGTTAAGTTTTTCATTCTTCTCTTGACTAAGTGTTTACATAAACAATATTCAATGGCTTATAAACCTACTTTTTATATTTATATCCATCAGTATTACAGTATTATGTGATCTTATTTTCTTCATGACTCATTCAACTTCATCTTATCTAACAGTTATTCTACTGCGTTTATCGTAGTACAGTGTTGTAAAGAATTTGAGTATAGAAGATATGTAGGAAGGATTTAGACCTTTGATGAAGATTGAATTTCATTCGAAGTAGATCATAGATCTAGCCTAGCCTATTGTGAGACTTCTGTTTCATAAAATCTGCCCCATGCAAACTGACAAGCCCGTGCTAGTTTTACAGCTGAAGTGGACCAAGTGGTTCATCCTGATTCCTGACATATTAATAATAGATCATATATTATTGTGGGTGCTCTTTTAGCTGACTCAATTATTACATCAATTGATGGCTAAAAAATGAATGCAATGTAAGAGATTTCTGAAAAGTCACTAACAGTAGTAGATATTAGCCTACATTCTTGATGGGGAAGCAAAACAGAAAAGGCTTTAGATGTGAATCTTGTTCAGAATTAGAGGTGGCATGATTACACTACTCATCTCTTTTGGATACTAACTGCTCAGAATTAGAAGTTAGCTTTAGATGTAAATTTTGCAAGCTTGTGATCTTCGATCATTTGGTATGTGAAATGGGGTACTGTTGACCTTTATTCGTACATGCAGGAGCATCTATTAATTGTTTGCGAATTGCTTAAAGCAAACCTGTATGAGTTCCACAAATTTAACCGGGAATCTGGAGGAGAAGTATACTTTACAATGCCAAGACTACAGGTATGTGGCCCAAATGTATTACTTGCTTTCTTATTATAGTATTGGTTGCTGACTCGTATTTTGATTGCTGCAGTCAATTACTATTCAATGCTTGGAATCTCTTCAATTTTTACACAGTCTTGGCCTCATACATTGTGACCTGAAGCCTGAGAATATATTGGTCAAAAGTTACAGTAGATGTGAGGTGAAGGTTATCGATCTAGGAAGTAGTTGCTTTGAGACCGATCATCTTTGTTCATATGTTCAGTCTAGGTCATATCGGGCCCCAGAGGTTATTTTGGGACTTCCATATGGCAAAAAGATTGATATTTGGTCCCTTGGTTGCATCTTGGCAGAACTCTGCACAGGCAATGTAAGTTTTTCCATTTCATAATTCTCTAGTTCATAAACCTGATAACAATGTGCTAAAATCAATGCATACTAATTCAAAACAGTGTTCTGTTATGTTCTCATCCCTTTGTCGCTGTTTCAGGCTTTCGATCTTTTGTTATCTTTTCTTCATCCTCTTTGTTAACATTCTTTCAATGCTATTACTCTCGAACTCCATGTAAATTCAACACACTGTTACCTGACCAGGTACTCTTTCAAAATGATTCTCCTGCGACTTTACTTGCTCGAGTTATTGGAATCATAGGCTCTATTGAGCAAGGGATGCTTGCCAAAGGACGAGATACATACAAATATTTCACCAAAAATCACATGCTTTACGAAAGGAACCAGGTACCTCATGTTTTTCTTCCCCTTTTTTGTTTATATTAGATTGGCAATGTATGCTTTACGAAAGGAACCAGGTACCTCATGTTTTTCTTCCCCCTTTTTTGTTTATATTAGTTTGTACCAACGAATGATATATATTTGGTGATATTATTCCTTTCCTTTGGGGGGGGGGGGGGGGCATTTACTTTGGATGATAGATTAGATTGACAATGTATGTGATTGAGTATTTGAATGATTCAAGCTTTAAAATGGTTCAATCCATCAAAGTATGTGGTGGATTAAGCTGTTTCATTTTTATCAATCTAATCTATCTAATATATCCCCAAAGTAAGCGCCCCCTTACAGTATTGTTATTGCACACAAATCTGGCTATTCGCCACCCTCCCTCCCAAAATATGTTTTCCTTTTGGTATGGTTTGTTTTGTGCAAGAGATTTCAGATTCCTCAGACCAATGTTCTCCCCCACTCATCCTTGTACAGGTAGAACTTGTTATATGTGATTTATGCAGACCATTCTGTTTAAACCAATTCAGTAAAGAATTATTCTTGAAATGAGGCTCTTTTGTTGCCAAGGAATCAGATTAAAACACAGTGCCCCATGATAAAGTTGTAGTACTCCTGCAATTTATACCTTATGTATACTTCATTATACCTATGGGAAGTTGAACTACATTTGATTACTGGAGTAAGGATGGAATCATTTTAGAGACTTGACTTAACTAAAAGATAAGAGAACTAAGTTTAACCGAACTTAAAAATAAGGGGGGAAAAAAGGAAAAATTGAGCTATTGAGGCTTATGAATTGGCTTTTGCATATGTTTTCCTTTTGGATGAAACATAATGAAACGAGGATGTTTGGCGAGCTTGAAACAGTCTTTTCTCTTTGCCTATTTTTCCACTTCAAATCTCTGTCTCGAATTGTGGTCTGAATTGCCTGTTTTTCTCTTTGATGATGAACGTGCAGCCAACATATTTTGCTATTCTAGACTTGTATTGCATGAATTATTACATTTTCGCGGGCCCTTTTCATCATATGAGGTATTCAGCTCCTCTATTTTCCTCAGGATACTAGTAGACTGGAATACCTGATACCCAAAAAGTCATCCTTGAGACATCGATTGCCAATGGGCGACCAGGGCTTCATTGACTTTGTTGCTCATCTGCTCGAAGTGAACCCTGATAAAAGACCTTCTGCATTGGAGGCTCTAAAACATCCTTGGCTACAATACCCTTACGAACCCATATCATCATGAGAAGTTCAAGATTCCCGGATGATGACCAACTACGAAGGTTAGTCTTTGATCAGATCCCGTTGCAATGCCCTTTTTAAACTGCCCACGATGCTGGCCTCTGCCCATTGACTTGCAAACGAGTCCTCAATGCGGTTGTAATATTCGAGTGCCTGCACAAATTGGAAGGTGTGATTGGTTTTAACAGATGATCGAATCTTCCTTTACCCTTCTTCTGCCAAGTTGTATTCTGATTATTACGAAATGGAATGTTATCTTGCACACGAAGTGTATCGATAGGAGATTATTGTCTTTTTTTTTTTGGTCTTTTCATTTTGTTGAGGTGGGCAGGAAGCGATCACTCTTGTTGTACATGATGTGTGATAATTCTTTTTAGGTAATTTAGTTATAATAGTTTGTGAAAAATAGTTGCTTATCCAATTTTGATTGGCTTTGGAAACCCCTCTCTCAATTGTACTCAGTTTGATCAATTATCGATATTAATCCAATTCCTTTGCTTTAATCTGGCAAAATAAACAAACAAATAACCTCGTTATTTCTTTTTATGATTGTTGAATTATAGACTTGGTCCTTAATTTTGTTTTCTTGTTCGTGTCAATTTCTCGGATTTGACCAAGGGTTATTTTGTTGTGGTTTTGGGTTCGTTCGACGCTATATAAAACCAAACATCATGTGTAGTTTTTGTTAGGGCAAATTGCACTAAGCTTTACAATTTGGTGGCTTAAAAAAATAAAAAACGCATATGAAAACTATTAATTGAACAACACTCAATTTTTTTCAAACTTGTTGCAAGTTGTAACTTTATCCAACAGCTGATTTTCTTGCTGGGAATCCCACATGGCATGAAGGGTGTCCGTGTTGAATTTCCAATCTAATGAATGAAATTATAAGTAAATTAATATTATATGTTGAAATAAAATGATGACATTTCATATATTTTATTCATCAAACGACGTCATTTTGGTTCGACGTGTGATTATTTATTTCCACCTAATTTCATTTATTGAATTGAAAAGTCCGTGCACGCAAGGGCATGCCATGTCAGCTTTTGGGTGTCGGAAAATTGATCACATAATAGACTTATAATAAGTTTTAAAAATTGAGAAATGTAGGGTTTAAAGTACAATTTGCTTTTTTGTTATCGATTCACACAATTATTACATTGTTTTGTACATGCAATTTTACAATGGATATTAAATCAGTATATTTTATCTTGTGTATATATCATCTAATGCAAATATTCGACATAAATAAATAAAAGACCTATTATACATGTGCATCAAGTGAATTTCAATATCGAATGTATACATATAGCAGTAAAATGTCAAATCCTGCAACTAATTCCTAATTTTCGACAAACTAAGGGGTCAAATTAACATATTTGTTATATGACAGGGCCAATTTGTAATTGCTCATAAACTATATAATATATATATGCCCAAATTTAACAGTGCCTAAAATTTATCACACGAGCTCTGTTGCGCTATGGAGGAAGAGGAACAAACCACAAAAACGACGTCGCTCTTCGCCGCTTTCGCCGGCGAGCCTGCTCTTCCCTCCACCGCTGATAGCGGCAGCGGCTCCGCGCAATGGCTTCAGAACAACAGCTTCAACACCGACCTCTCCGTCATAAATGACGCCGTCACCAAATACAACTTCACCTACGATGAGGAACCGGAGGAAGAAGAAGACGAAATTGATGCCAAGAAACGGACGCCGCGGTACGAGATAGTTCCGTCGGAAGCAAGCGCATCTTCCGACGAAGAGCGTCGGAAGAAGAGTAAAAAGAAGAAGAAAAGGAGAAAGGAGTCGAGCGGTTCGCGTATATTTGATGGCTATGCTGCAACTCTCTCATCTTCTTCGAGGAAAGCGGGAGTTCAGAAATGGGCGTCTTCTTCTGCGGCAAATGAGAAAGAGTACTACTTCGATTCCCGTGGAGATCGCGACAATTTAGCCTTTGGTAGCATCTACAGGTGAAGTGAACATTTTGGCTTGGTTTTGTGCATTTCTAGTGTATAATGCATCTTTGGGGGAATTTATTTCTAATTATTGTTTTTGAAGTAAGGCCGTCGATTCTTTTTCTAGAGTATGATTCTGTAAAATTTTGAATTTACAATTTTGTTGCTTGCAAAATTGTTTGAGATTTATTATAGTTTATGGTCTTTCTTTGAAAAGAGTCCAGAGATAGCAAGGTTTATTTCTATGTGGATAAATGTCTTTATTTTGGGAAATGATACCGTCTACGTTCCTGGACTAATTTGAAGTGTGTGCATGATCAAATGCAGAATGGATGTTGCTCGGTACAAGCTTCACAATTCTAAAAAAGTTTCTAAACAGAACTTTTTTCAATTGAATAAAAGACTTAGTCGTCTGGAGGGTGATAGTGACGTTGATGCGTTAGATACCAAACTTAGGTCAGGGGGTCGCTATTGGTCTGCAAAATATGCTGCTATCGAGCGTCATAAGGACTTGAAGCGAGTGCGAATTCTTGCTCCTAGAAACCATGTCAAGAGCTTGGTTGCTGATTATATCCCCTTAATAGATGAAGGTTCTGATAGTGGACCGGTTTCGAGTGTTGAAGTAGTTGAAGAGTCCTGGGAAGATGAGGTCTTGCGGAAAACAAAGGAGTTTAATAAGTTGACAAGGGAACATCCTCAGGGTGAGAGTCTATGGGTGGCGTTTGCAGAGTTTCAAGACAAGGTGGCAAGTAAGCAGCGCCACAAAGGTGCTCGTTTACAGACCCTGGAGAAGAAAATCAGTATTCTGGAGAAAGCAACTGAGCTTAACCCAGATAGTGAAGATTTACTTCTTTCTCTTATGAAAGCTTATCAGAGCAGAGATAGCATCGATGTGTTGATTAAGAGATGGGAGAAGATACTTACATCCAATCCTGCAAGTTGCAAGCTGTGGAAAGAATTTTTGTGGGTTCTTCAGGGAGAATTTTCCAGATTCAAGGTTTCTGAGATAAGGAAAATGTATTCGAATGCTATCCAAGCCTTGGCTGGTGCTTGCATAAAGCAGCATAGGCAGGTTCTCACTTTAAGATCCATACTTTTTCCCCTCTCTGTGTTAATACTCTTTCAACAGAATTACTCGCAAAACACATAAGAAGAGGAAGAAGAAGATCCTTGCATATCACAGACTCAGATTGAACGGCAGAGAATATTTAGTTTTATTTTTTGTCATTGAAAATTGATATGAGATGCCTTCTCCTTTTATTCAAGCATGAGTTTTAGATTTTCAGCTCTAATAATTGACTTGTATAGGTTGCTCATAGATGATGCCTTGTTTAGGTATGCTAACTTCTCAATCTAAGGGAAAGGTAGACCTCATGTCTTTAGCTATTTGGCGTCCACCTTGTGATGGAATACACCAAATATGATTATGAATGATGAAATATTCCCAAAGCTTATGTTTCTTTCTTTTGCTAGTCATGTTGCATTAGTTTGAGGAATTATTTTTCTCTCATTAGTTAGAGCATCTGAAATATTGATCCAACCTCCTCCTTGTGCTGGATGCAGGCTCATCCATCCGGCAATGCCACATCTATTGATCCGTCTATTGTTCAACTGGAGCTTGGTTTGGTTGATGTTTTCTTTGGTCTTTGCCGCCTCGAGTGGCAGGCAGGTTACCAAGAGTTGGCCACTGCTTTATTGCAGGCTGAAATTGAGTACAGTTTGTTTTCTCCACTTGTTCTTTCTGAACAAAGTAAGCAAAGACTGTTTCAGCACTTTTGGAGTAGTAATGGTGCCAGAATCGGGGAAGATGGAGCCGTTGGATGGTTAACTTGGCTAGAGAAAGAGGAAGAACAGAGACAAAGGCTTATCAGTGAGGATGCCTCAGATGCAGTTGAGGAGGGTGGTTGGACAGGTTGGTTTAATCCATCCTCTGAGACAAAGGAAATTGAAATTGCTGGAATTACTACTGAGGGACAGGTGGTTGTTGAGGAATTAAATGATGGATCTGACTCAAATGATGTTGAGTCGAAGGATGACATTGAAGCCCTGCTTAAAGCACTTGGCATCGATGCTGATGCTGAAGCTGATATAAAGATTAAAGATACGGAAACATGGACTAAGTGGTCAAAGGAAGAAATGACAAGAGATTTCGATCATTGGATGCCTCTTCGTGCAAATTCTGGTTTGTCACCACTCATATATCCTCTCTATTGTGTATCCTCTCCATGAATCCTATTTGTGGTTACTCTTGACTCAAGTGAGATGGTGGACAGTATAATTATTTTAACTGCACTGGCATTTCCTCTTTTGTATGAATGACATGCCTTATAATGCATGGTACTATGTCCTTGCATCCCATTCCCATTATAAATGATTGTATGTTTTTTTCTGCTTACTTCAATTTAATTATATTTTTAGTTGCAGCACCAAATATATCTAGTTTATCTACAATATTGTGGTGAAAATGACTTTGCTAAATTGGCCAAACAGATGGGGTTTCTCATGATGATGCCACTGCTGAAGGTGACGATGATGAACAACTTTTGAGCAAAATATTGTATGAAGATGTGAGTGATTACCTGTTCTCACTCAAGTCTGAGGAAGCCCGATTTTCTCTCGTGTCCCAGTTTATAGATTTCTTTGAAGGAAGGATAACTCAGTGGTAGGTGTTATAGCATTATGATATCTATTATTAATTTTTGTTTAAGCTTCTCTTACAGATTGTAACTATATATAACTTTCTTAATGATGCCAGCAACCATATGTGTCATACTGTGTAAATCAATGAAAAACGGAGATACAGCCCCTCCGCCAAATGGCTTGGTAGTTGTGATTATTGGAACTATTTTTTAACAAGATATAATTAACTTCCTATTTTTTTTTAAACCTGGCTGTTTGAAGTGATTCTCTTCTATTACTTTGTGACCATTAGATACTTCTATTTCTTTTGTTACCTGACTGCACCTTTCATGTTCACAGGACTTGCACAAACAGTTCAAGTTGGGTTGCGAAGACACTTAGTTTAGAAAGTCCTCCTTATTCTCTTCTAGAGGATTTGGGAAAGGTGCATGATATTCTGATGAGGAAGTCGGTCAATCTGAGTAGTTTTAGCTTGGAGCTTCTTTTAAGTAATTCAGATGACTTGAATATGAGGAGTAATATGATGAAATTTCTTCGAAATGCTATCTTACTTTGTTTGAAAGTGTTTCCACAAAACTACATCTTGGAGGAAGCTGCTCTTGTTGCTGAAGAGTTATCAAACACAAGGATGAATTCAACAAGATATTCTGTGACCCCTTGTCGAGCTTTGGCCAAGACTTTACTGAAAAATAATAGGCAGGTATGTGTTTTATATTTTAAGTTGACCATGAGCTTATAAGACCTGCAAATGCTTTTTCTATCCAAGTATATTGGCTAGCAATTTATCAATAATCTTATATGTATATGCTCCTTAGTCAGTATAAAGCTTGATGAGATATTATTCCCATGCCCTAGTCAATTATTAATCTCATGAGGAAGCTTAGTTTTTTTAGATGCTCGTGTTCGAGAGACAGCAATGTTGTTTAATTGAGAGTATCCACGACTAGGTAAAGTGTGATGATGTTATGACTCGACATGTGTTTAAAAAAGAGGATCTGGACCCACTCTCACCTTTTATGCATGTATGAGGTGGATTTTCTGATGAGGCATATAAAGTTTTTTCTTTCTTCTAAAAATTTGTACCTGTCTACATGCCCACAAGAAGTTCTTCGGCACCCTTTTATATAAATTTTGACCTTTTTTCCCTTTCAGTTATTGGCTATATATTCACTTTTTAGCTAGATATGAATCATGTGATGAGTTCCCTCAATAATCCAAAATTGTCTTTTATTTTTGCCTGAATACAATAGCTATTCTACCCAAAACCTTCTAGTTTTATTTTAATGGTGGTGATTAAATAGTTTTTACATTGTCAGAAGGATTTGGTTATTATCTTGTGACATATCTAGGAAGTGTCTTAGGATGTCCACTTTGGTTGGGGGAGGTCGAGTGGTCTATACGTGGGTAAAATTGGACTCTCCTAGCTATATAGATTGATTACTTTTTCGGAGGATGAACATAGTGTGGGCCTAATGGAGCTTGTTGTGACATGTCTATTGGAAGATCATCCTGTCCCTTTGCACGTCTTGACATTCCTGATGGTATCTATGAAGTTTTAATGTCAAATTTATATAATCTTGGTATTCGACTTTCCAGATATTTAGAGGAAGATCCAATGATTCTTTTGAGATTTACACTTGATTAGATAACATCCTTGCTTTTATCTTGTCAAACTCAACTTAGACCTGGCCTGAAGTGGTATTGATTCTTTATAACCTTTATGCACTTAATTGTTATAGGATGTATTGCTATGCGGAGTTTATGCTAAAAGAGAAGCATTCTATGGGAATATTGATCATTCCAGGAAGGTTTTTGACATGGCCCTATCATCTATTGATGGGCTTCCACTGGTATGTATTGTTTCTTAATGTGACAAGCTTTACAGTAGTTCAGCAGAAATTAATGTGCCGATTCATCTATTGTTTAGTTATTTTTTGTAACATTTTGACCAAGACTTATGATATTGTATCATTCTCTGAATATTTTACATTTCTTCCGACACGTGAATTGCGTTGTTGTATTGAGTTTGAATCAATAACCAAACTGGCTGTGAATTTTTGTCTTCTTTTCTCTTACCATGATGGGCTGACTTTTTTAGTTATCCTGCGACTTGTTTTTCATGCCAGCATCCTCCTTTTCCTTGGCTAAAGCTAAAAAAAGTTTGTTCCAGTTCAATCTTTCTCTAAAATAGCATTAGATTCTACTAGAATCAACAAAACTGCTTCAAGATGTTCGGATGATGATGTTATTATTCTTATTATCCATCGTCACTCCTTGTATGTTATAATTCTATTTCTCATTTGGTGAACATGTAAAGCTGAAACTTAATGTGTTTGTACTTTTAATTTGACCAAGCAGGATGCTCACCCAAATGCATCTCTGTTGTACTTCTGGTATGCAGAAGTTGAGCTTGCAAACAACTCTTCTGAAAGTTCTGACTCCTCATCTCGAGCTATACATATCTTATCTTGCTTAGGCAGTGGAGCAAGATATACTCCATTTAAAGGACTAGTGTCAAGTGTCCAACAACTTAGAGCCCGCCAGGGGTTCAAAGATTGTATAAAAATGCTGAGTTCAACAGGGCCGCGCGGTGTCATAGATGATCATTCTGCCGCTCTTATTTGTTCAGCAGCTTTATTTGAAGAGTTGACTTCTGGATGGGCATATGCATTGGAAATTCTGGAAAACTCTTTTACAATGGTGCTTCCAGGTGAATAAGCTTTTCTCTGTATTATATGTAATGAACCTTAAAAATTGAACTCTTTTCGTCTGTCCAAAATTTTGTCACCTAAGGAGTGAGAATCTGGGTTTCCTCTGTTTCTTTTGCCATGGGCACAAAATACTAGGGAAGCCAAATATTTTGTTATTTACATTGGGAGCATTTCCACTTTCAAGTTCAATGCCTACATCTGTTGGTTTATCCTGTTTGTTTGTATCATTATTTGGTTGTTAATTATCAGTAAAAGTATTTTCTTACTGCAGAGAGGAGGAGGAATAGCCGGCAACTTGAATTCTTGTTTACCTATTATGTGAGGATGCTTAATAGAAATCGCATGGAACTCAAGATTTCAAAAGTATGGGAATCAATTGTGAAAGGGTTGCAGTTATATCCTTCCAATCCGCATCTTCACTATGCTTTAATTGAAATCAGCCATCTCTACACATCACCCAATAAATTGCGGTGGACTTTTGATGATCATTGCCGAAAGTATAACCTCTTTATCATCAAATGTTAATATTTTTATTTTTCTTATTCATCATTTCTTGACTTGGAGCTGATTGATTAATTAATGGATTGAATATCAGGACCCCATCTGCCGTTACATGGCTCTATGCATTGGCATTTGAGATAAGTACTGGGGGCTCCCAGCATAGAATACGTGGACTTTTTGAAAGGGCATTGGAGGATGACAAATTACATAATTCAGTGATTCTCTGGCGTTGTTTCATCGAATATGAGAGGAGCGTAGCATGCAATATTTCTGGAGCTAAAAGAGTGTTCTTTCGTGCAATACATGCATGTCCCTGGTATGAGTTCTTTGACATCAGTAATATTACTTGGTATATCAAGGAGAGTATGCCTTTTAAACTAGTTGGATTTGTTTTACAGTTACTGATTTTCCTGTTATGGATCAGTGCGATAAACCATTTTAATATTTGTTCACCAATAGTCATAACATGCTTCTGGAAAGTCGTAGTCATTCTATTCTTGATAAGTGCTCGATTATATGTAGGAAATAAGGATAAAGACTAAGATTATCATCGAGACTTGCACGATGTATGTATTCAAGAGCTATGAGCCTATAATCGTTTTACCATTCTTTATTTTTGAACTTGTGTGCGGCTAGGTCAATCTGTAAAGCAGTTGCTTGCTCTTCGGGATATGACTGACAATTTTGAAACTGAAAACCTAGATATCTGATATTGTTTTCCATGGAGAGAGTTTGAACTTTATCTTGAAACGAGCATAAGATTTGAAACTGTTTCTCATCCTCTTTACCATAGATCAGAAATTTAGATTGCATTGCCGTTTATTCTGATGATGAAAACGACCAAGTAACCTTCAGAGGTTGGTTGTTTGCTCGCTTTTAGACCTCTACACTAATATGACGCATGGCCTCTCTTCCAACTTTCAGGTCGAAAAGGCTGTGGCTCGATGGCTTTCTGAAACTCAATTCCGTACTGACTGTGAAAGAGCTGTCGGACCTCCAAGAAGTCATGCGAGAAAAGGAACTCAATCTGAGGACTGACATATATGAGATTTTATTGCAAGATGAGATGGATGCTTAGCCAAATTAACTCGCACCGTACTATGTCCTTGGATCAAGTTCACGTCGTCTGCTGCTCCACTCAAATCATACCCCCGCGTTTAAAGTTCCAGGTACGAGATTTGATCAGAGACGTTGGAGAACTTAGCCGGGATATCTGTTCCTGTGATCGATTGAATCTTCATAAACAGACGCAGGAGAATATTAACTTGTAACAATAGTTGTACAACACAGAGCTGCACGTCTTTTTGTTGTTTGTGAATAATCTCACAGGAATAGAGTCACCATAGAATTGTATGGAATTTCAAATGCTTCCATTGTCCAACATTTGAATGAAGTGTCCCTATATACTAAACAATCCTAAACAATGAGCTTTGCATATTTGAAATTAAATTCTAACTACAATATGCTTTTGCAGTTTGTGATACATTCGACTTCATTTTCAAAATGATATATATAGATTCAGTAGTAGCTGAGATTTTTTCTTTTCTAAAGCTGCAAATTCGGTATTTTGGCCAAAATTTGTCAATCTTAACTTCTTGATGTTTCTTGCCAAAATTACATAGGCCCCAGACTATGGATCTCTTACAGTAGTACAGAGGCCCGAGGCCGATTTAATTATTATTTTGACTAAAAATATAAAATTAAAATGCAGTAGCCTACTAGACTACTAGGTACAATTCATTAAATACCATAACGTAATGATTGTCTATTTAATGCGTCTACGTGGATATATCATTCATATTAGTTGGTTTAATTTTTCACTACTATTAAAAAAATAATTAGAACTCATTTATATTGGTTTTAATTTTTCACTGGTATTAAGAAAATAATTAAAAAAGATAATTAGACCTCTTAATATGTTCATATTTAATTTCTTTGATAATTATTTAATGCTTAATGTACATCTATATAAATTCAACAATCATTAGATGAATAAGTGTATATTAGTAACGAGCTAGATAAATATAGAAATTAATTTATATAATGAGAAATAAAACAAACAAACAAACTTATATCGGATGAGATGGAGGGAGTAGATATATGAATGGCCACACTTGGACCATACAAAATTGTCTATTGCACATTCGATTTTATTTTTTCATTTTTTTCTTCAATTCCAATTTACTGTGATTTAATTTAATTTTATACTTGTTTTTTTTTTTTTGAGTCATATACTTGTTATATCCCTAACCAACTAGTGTTTACTATAAATTTTTAGTATTTAATTTTTTAAATAGTCAATTAATAACAAAAAACAGTAGAAAATTGAAAACTAAAAAATATAATATACTTTAATTGGGTATGATGAGCTGTAAATAATTAATGAAAAATTAAACTAAATAAAAAAAAATGAAATGGAGAAAAACTAAAAAAAAATAAAAAATCGAATGAGGAATAAAAAATTGAAATAGAAGGTGTAATAGTGGAGGATCTCATCTGATCCCCACTTAGACTAAATATAAAAGAAAAAAAATTCCTGAATAAGATAAGTGACTCTTAACCACATAATTAAAAAAAATATCTCATTCACTCAATTAAGCAGAAGGAGAAGTCTCTTTATCATGCACGTGACATTAAAATACGAGCAAATTCAAATTTCTTCAAATTGTTATAAAAATTAAATAAAAGCCACAAGATTTGCATATTTATTTTCCATTAAAAATAGAACGTTCAACTCCACTCACAAAATCTTGATTTCATCAACGATGGGTTCCAACGGCGAAGAGTCAAGCAACCCGGCGCTCGAACCAGATCCGGATGCTCCGGTTGAGGCGGGTCTGGAGCTGGCCCAGTTCGCCGCCGGCTGCTTCTGGGGGGTAGAATTGACCTTTCAGCGAGTGCAGGGCGTCGTCAAGACTGAAGTGGGCTACTCACAGGGCCACGTTCCCGACCCCAATTACAAACTGGTTTGCACCGGATCCACCAACCACGCTGAAGTGATCCGGGTCCATTTTGACCCGAATGTTTGCCCCTATACAACTTTGCTTGATGTTTTCTGGGGGAAACACGATCCCACTACTCTTAATCGCCAGGTACTTTTATTATATATATATTAATGTTATGTATTTGTATATGTATATTTGGTTTTGGAGTCAATTTTGATGTTGAATTTCGTTTTATGCCTGGTTAAACTTTAAATTAATTTTGTTGATATATATTAATATTGCTAAGTAAAGATGTAACAATTCGGATTATAGAATGAATCCAAATTCGAATGTTAGTGATCGTGGATCTCTCATAGTGAAGGAAAATGTATTTAAAATTTTCATATTCACAACTATTATTTTTATGGATATGGATCCAAGAATTTTGAATTTTTGACCCTAATTGATCGATGTTTGTTTTTAGTTATTGTGAATTTAGAGCTACTTTTAAGTTTTAACAATATTCTTACCCTTTTATTCATTAAAATCAAGTTATAAATTAATGTGTATAAAATCATATATGTTGGCTAACATTAATTGGTTTAAGGTTTCAACAATTTTGTTGTTGGATGTAATAATAATAATAATTACCTCTCATTTGAACAGGGAAATGATGTTGGGACACAATACAGATCAGGGATATACTACTACACTGAAACACAAGAAAAATTAGCTAAAGAATCAGTTGAAGCAAAGCAG
Source organism: Perilla frutescens (assembly GCA_026008535.1). Classification (NCBI taxonomy): domain Eukaryota; kingdom Viridiplantae; phylum Streptophyta; class Magnoliopsida; order Lamiales; family Lamiaceae; genus Perilla; species Perilla frutescens. The sequence continues at coordinate 40,511,685 of BRKX01000010.1, read as the reverse complement.
AAAGAGTTGAAGAAGAAGATTGTGACTGAAGTTGTTCCAGCAAAGAGATTTTACAGGGCCGAGGAGTACCACCAGCAGTATCTGGAGAAGGGCGGGAGAAACGGACTGAAGCAGTCGGCTGCCAAGGGCTGCAACGATCCCATCCGTTGCTACGGTTGATTAGGGCTTATGAGTTATGAAGTGAGCTTGAGTTTGAACTAATTGATGTATGAGGTTATGAATTTGTGTAGTTGGGAACTAGACATGGATGTTGTGATGAAGTGTGGTGTAATAAAGCTTTATGTTTGAATGCTTTGATCAGAATTCAGAAATATTATTGATTTTGATCACAATGTATGCGAGTGGATGCAATATAAAAGAGATGGTTGATTCAAATAATAGAAGTTTTTGTCAAGTCCACTAAAATTGCCTAACAAGCAACGTGTTGGATAGAATGCAAAGCAACATGTGACTTTTAGTATGAAGTAACATTGTCGAATTACATAGGTAGGACCTTTCATGGTTAGAAAATATATTATGGTAAATAGGAATTATTCTTGGTTATTTTGTGTAATGCCTTTGTTCCAATTTTTATTAAATTAAAAATTTTCTTGATCTCTGAATCGAACCTCACCCGACATAAGTTTATGTGAAAGTAATTGTAGATCACACACTTTCATATCTTGGAACGTCTAATTTTCTAATGAGAAAAAGTAAATTTTACTTCTAATATTGGATGCAAAACTTGGCAATTAGGCTTCCCCTGCAAATCTTGAAATCTGCAAGAAAATTGTGCGATCTTTATGGATTTGCCTATTTTAAGAATAAGAATCATTAATACATCATTTTGGTAATGAATTTGTGGAAAATTATAAGAATTGATATTCAAACTAAATTTCAGCTTCACTCAAGTTGATTAGTTCCTTTTCTTTAAATCAACTAAGTAAGTTGTCCACTTGGGGACACACAAACGATGGAAATCCTATGTAGGATAGGTCCTGATATTTTGGGGGCCCATAGCAAAACAAAAAATAGGGCCCTTATATATATATATATATAGGGTTGGGTTCCAGAAGGAACCATACCCCATGTGAGAATCGATAACCAATCTCAACCATAGATCTCGTCTATTTGGATGGTCAAGATCTGTTCAAAAATTTAAAAAACGCGGTGGCATAATTGTAATAACTCCGAACTTCACTGCCCCTGAAACTCGGCGAGGGTAAAATCGGAAATTTCAATGTATTTGTGATTCACGCGTATATTTTTCAATTTAGGGTTTTAGCATTGTCATTTCCTATTTTAGCACTGTCATGACTTATTTTAGCACTATCATAACTTATTTTAGCACTAACATGACCCTTGTTTAGCATGACAAGAAACTCTCAAACCAGTGTTCTTTTTGCGAAGAACAAGTTCAAATCTCACAATCTAAATCAAAATTATACACCTAATCGAGAAAATAGTTTCGTGTTCTTACCCAAATAGACTTGTTTACCGCAATCCTTGCAAGAAAACGCCAAGATTCCGTGAAGGACCACAGATGCACAAATTTAATTTTGCACTAAATGAATACACCGATGCATAAGCAGAGCTCATCTACATATTTAATTAAAAATAGAGGCAGTTAGGTGGTTTGTTTGTTTTTATTAGTTTTCATCTCTCTTTTTAAATGATGTGTAGTTCGAACGTGAATGTGGAATTGCTATTTTGAACTTTCTTAAGATCTTCATTTGCTCCAACCTTCTTGCATAACATCTTTATGATTTTCAATTAGCTTGCAATATTCCAATTGTATGCATTATTTTCTCTCATTTGTTTTCAATATTAATGCATTTCTGTGTCTATAATTTTATATATGTATTGTGTATCTATATGCACATATATGTTAATGCAAATATGAATGCATGCATATGCTATTTAAATGAAATAAAAAAAAATAATGAAATGCACTTATACACAAATATGCATATATGCACACATATATAGCAGACTAAGATGCAAAATTTTAATATTTATATATATATATATACATTCAATATTTTATAGCTTATATATATAGACAAAGTATATACATTAACCGTAGACAATGCATAAACTAAGTGCTAAAATAGTTCACAGTAGTGTTAAAATAGATTACAACAGTGTTAAAATAGATCACAGTAGTGCTAAAGTACATGGCAGTGCTAAAACAGTTCACAGTAGTGCTAAAATAGGTTACAACAGTGCTAAAATAGATCACAATAGTGCTAAAGTACATGTTAACAAAATGTTTTTTATAATACTCATTTGTTATTGCAAATGCTGCATTCATCATGCAAAATAATTCACGAATTTAATTATTATCTCCCTCTCTCTATAGCTTTAATAGTCTCTTGACTTAATTAAATTAGTTCAATCATCAACTATCAAAGGATTTTCATTGAGTGGATTATAGTTAGATGAAATCCAACTTAATTAATATGTTCCAAATTCTGTAGGTCATGTCGATTTCATTACTAAACTCGAATTTTCAATAGCTAAACAAAATAAAATATCAACAACAATCAATGAAAAGAAAATAAAAAGTTACAGTATTAAGAGTAATAAAGCTGCAGTTTAAATTTATTTTCAAGGATTTGGATAGGAAAAATTAATTTTTTTATGTTTGCTATTTAATGCCATACACGAGAAAAGGCAAGTGGAAAATAAATGGAACTAATTTAAATATACACCATTTTTGCTCAATTCTATCGAATGTTCCTATCATTTTTCCTCTATTGTGCAATGCTCTCGCCATCAATGTATCAACTTCCTTCTTGTAGCCATGTTGAGATTCAACTCCACCAACAGCAGTCAAATCCTTAATCAATGCGTGCTCCTTCTCTTGCACAATTTCCTCTTCAATCCATTTGATTTCTGTTCAAGTCCAGCAGTGCTAAAATAGTTCACAGTAGTGCTAAACTAGGTTAAAACAATGCTAAAATAGTTCACAGTAGTGCTAAAATACTGATAGTGAAAAATTCAAAATAACAGCTTAATCAGCTTTGTCAACCTAAGTGCTAAAATAGTTCACAGTAGTGCTAAAATAGGTTACAACAGTGCTAAAATAGATCACAGTAGTGCTAAAGTACATGTCAGTGCTACAACAGTTTACAGAAGTGCTAAAATATGTTACAACAGTGCTAAAATTGATCACAGTAGTGCTAAAATGAATCTATCCACAAAAAATTAACAAATGTAACACCAAAATATATATACAGTGATAATACTCCTACATCTATGATAACATTTAAGTCAGTAGATGCACCGATATTCTAATAATCAAAAACCACAAAACTCACCAAACAAAATGGTCCTCAACATATGTAAAAACCCATTACACAATCTCCTCCAGTAAACAAGTATCAAAGAATATCCCAATCCAGATCCAAAAGGAGGGAAAACAAAAAAAAAATCATGAAAAATTACTTATTATCATCACATCTCTCCAACTAAAACAGTTAATAATTTTTCCTCTGATTTCCACAAATGAACTAACAATATCAACGAGGATAAACACATAACAAATAATACAAGAAAATTCACACCAATTACATAAACACAACAAAATCAAAGAGAAATCAAAGAGATCTTTCAGCGAATGATGATAAATTTGAACTTACGGCAGGACGATAGTGCTTCGGCATGGCGTCCACACGACGGCTGCGAATGGGGTTGTGTGGCGGTGGGAAGGAGGAGAGAGAGAGAGAGAGAGAGAGAGAGAGAGAGAGAGAGAGAGAGAGAGAGACGGGAAGAGATTTCATGCCAAAAATAATAGAATTCCTAAATTACGAAAATACCCTTACTTCATTAAAAAGTCAGTAATATTACAGTAATACCACCGCGTTTTTTTTAAGTTTGGAATAGATCTTGGCCGTCCAAATAGGCGAGATCTGTGGTAAAAATTGGTTCTCAGTTCTCACAGGGGGTGTGGTTCTCACATGATCCCATATATATATATATATATATATCTCTCTCTCTCTCTCTATATATATATATATATATATATATATACAGTGACGGACACAAAAATTTTGCTTAGGGAGGCCCATTTAACAGTACTAATAAATTAAAATATTATATATGTATAATTATAAATTATAAATATAAAATAAATTTATAATTATATAAATATATACATATAAGTATTATAGTCAGAAAGTCCAATTTACAATATCTTAAAAATAGAAACTATGTATATACATATATTATGCATACATAAATTAAATACATAAACTATCAAGATCACATAACATAAATATATAAAAATAGTGGATTAAAGATCTATAGAAAAAATTTCGAGAAAAAAATTAAAGTTGAATGATTAAGTTGTTACTTTGATGAGAAAATCTTAAACTTTTGGATAAAAATATATAAATAAAAATACAACTATTGGTAATAGTGAAAATAAAATAAATTAATTAAAATAATTCTAAACTTTAAAAAAAAAATTAAACACAGAGGCAAAAATAGAAATGTTTTTGTCAAGAAAATTATTCTCAATTTAAAAAAAAATCAATTAAAACAGCCAGGAAAAAAAACGAAACAAAGAAAGTTAAAAGTAATTAGGGGAAAAAATTAAAGGACATTCAATTCAATTGTTGCGCATTTCAAGGGGTCGAACACATGCCCTCTTTAAACGGATCAGATCCTCTGTTGCAATTCCTATTCCATTTGGTGTTGCATAACTAGAATTTTTTTTAATTTTTTTTAAAAAAATATTAATACACCCTAATTAGGGATGGATGAACCCTAAAGGGAAAATTTTAATTACATAAAATCATAATAAATTATAAATTAAAAAAATAATTTTTTTTTTAAAAATGAAGGCTTGGAACAGGAAATGTAATAGGAAATGCAACAGGTGATCTGGTGTGCTCTTTAAAATATCCCAACATCTTTTCCACTTTGCCAAACTTGAAACATAAGAAATTTACCCATTATTTTAGTATATATTTTTGATAAAATCATATTATTATTATATTAATAGTAAAAAAAATCAAAATTTCAAGGGGGGGGGGGGCAGTGACCCCCCTTGGCCCTACGTGGGTCCGTCTCTGTATATATATATATATATATATATATATATATATATATTTCACGAGTATTTTGAAAATTTTCCGGTGTTGTTTTATTAAGAAATTTGAAAAAGTGTAATCAATACTTATAAAAATACAAGAAAATATATAAGTATCGAATAATTATCAAAATCAGTTAGATCATCGAGCTTTTTGAGAACCAAAATTATCAATAAGTTCATCAAAATCATTTTTTCCAATATCTGATTTTTTGAAAAAAAAGGAATAAAAATAATAATAAAATTTGATTTGTTCGTAAATTTATTTTAATAAAAAAGGAACCAAAATACTTCGATTCAGTTCTTTTTTTATTTAATCAAATTTTCACGCATCCTATAAAATATGAGATAAAAAGATAGCATATAAATAGACTTTATTGTTTTAAATATGATACAAAATATTTTAATGTTATCGGTCTATATTTTACTGATGATATTCAAAGCATGAACATTGTTAGACTTGGATAGTAACGTCTCGAAAAATAGATAGAGTGATGTTACACATATTTTTGTAGGCCTTGTATTAAATATTTAAAAAACTATTTTTTTAAATATAGTTGATAATAACTCATTTTGCATTAGTTTTAGTTGGGTTTTAATGTACGTTTGAATATGATTGCATCGTTGTGCGTGGCTTTTCATTATGTTTCATTATTTTGGAAAGATTTCTCGTGTTGGTGTAGTTTCACGTGTTTTGTTGCAGAATTGAATGAAATTTTTTACCTAAGACTCAAAGGAAGTCAAAGTGTCAGAGATGGGATGTTCACGGGTGAAAGAAGGCAAAAACTACCAGCCCGAGAGGCCAATCGGCAGGTATGGAGAAAACAAGGCAAAATCCGCCGACTGGACCGCTGAGGGGGTTACCGATTGGCGATTGTTTACAGATAGAACTGTGCGATCAATCCGCCGATCGCCATGTTAATGATTTTTATGGTAAAATCCGTTGAGGGTAACCGACGATCGCCAAGTTGCCCTAGAATTTTAAATTTTCATATTTTTGGCCTGTAAACTTATCTTTTGGGCTGAATTTTTAATACTTAGTATAAATAGGTTTGTTTAGGACGAAATTTGAGATCTTCTTTTCATTATTTTTCAGTATTATTTTAAATTTTACAACTGCGTGACATATGTTTTTTCTGCATGAAATTTTATTTTACATAATTTAACTACGGTTCTTTTAATATTTTTCAATTTTAATTATGCCTTTTAATTTCTTTACATCTTTTTTTTTTTATTTTAGATTTCATTATGTGTGAGTAGTTTTTATAATTAATTCTAGGGTTTGCAGCATGTATGAAATTATGTATTGCTTTAATTCTTTATCAATTTTTCTTCCAACTATATGGTTTAAACATTCAAGTTTAGATTTCTCATGCATGATTAAGGCTATGGTCATTGTATGCTAACTAATTAATTTGAGTCCTGGCGGAGTGATAAGTCCAACTATATTGTTTAAACATTCAAGTTTAAATAGATGTCCTTTTTATTTATATTTTGAGTCCGAAAAGAACCAGAGAAGTGAAATGGGCATTCGGAGGCAAGAATTTGGTGCAAGGTGCATTCTGGCCCTTAACACACATGATAATTTGGGCACATGGGAACTTCATCATTAAGATCCAAATAGAGAAAAGTGGTATGATCATATCAGATAAGGATCGAACTGAGCAGAAAATGTGGTGCTCACAATACGCATGCAAATTCAGAAGAGGTAATATTGAGGGCACAAGCGTGAATTTCGAAAAGGTTGTTGGGATGGATAAGGATCGTTAGAGATATGATCCTGTTTGAAGCTAGCCACTAGGAGATAAGTCAAGATCCCTAAAATCTTGAATTCAGTTCAACCAACTTGAAGATAAGCCTTATCCACCAGGTTATTGCGGGCACGAGAAATCTGATAGACCGTTGAAGACCCCCTTATGTGGAGATTTGATTTGATCTTTGTACACCGTTTAATACTAGTTCTGTTGGAAAATAGGATTTAATAAATTGAGTTTTGACTCATTTTATCCGATTTTTCATGACCGGGATATTTAATTTTGGAGGAATTAAATACCATACGATTGTTCTATGTTGTAAGTAGATAATCGTAGTATTTTTATTTGCTCAAATCTGATTTTCGGTGAGTGAGAAATAAATGGTTGAAGTTGGTCACACGATTGGGCATTTATGGTGTGTGAGATAATGTGTTTAAGACACATTAAATAATCCCATATTGATTTCTTAATCAAGTTAAGAAGTGTATTTAAGTGTATTAACACTTAAGTGAAGTAATTAAGTGCACAAGGATGTGGGCCATGAGCCCACACGTGCACACACGCGCGCGCCCGAGCCCGTGCCCGAGCCCGAACCCGTGCCCGTGCCCGAGTTCGTGCTCGGTGCTCGTCACCTGGAGCTAGTGGAGTTAGTGGCTGAAGTGTGTAACTGCCACCTGCAGCTGGTGGAGTTAGTGGCTGGGCTGTAACCGACAGTAACTCCTGTCGGGAGTCAATGCTTGCAGCTGCCTTGGACACATGTCAGGCTCTACACAAGGTAACTTCTGGAGGCTTAAATGGAAAGCTGTAACTCCTGGAGGTTACAACACCTGGTTTGAATGCCCTCAAACCATGTTGTGCCTATAAATAGGACATCCCGCATGGCTTCTAATGCTACATTCTGCACAAACATCTTGCTGCATACAAGTTCCCTTTGAGTCCTCAGCCTCTCAGTTCTCGACATTGTCTAGTTCACCGGAGCCTTACCGGACGTGTGGTGCTACTTCCAGAAGGACGAAGCCGTTTCATCTTTGAAAGACATTCGCCAAACCGTGAGCACTAGCCGGGGCGTATTTGTCTTACGGAGAGAGGTCCCATCGACTTGGCTTGCCAGAATCTTCATACGGTTCCAGTTTTCTTTAAATTGTTCATTCAGTTTATTGTAATCATTTCTACTTCTACTCCTTTTGCTTCTTTGTACTTCAGTTGTAATTCCAGTAAAGTGTAATACGAGTACAACAAGTTCGACTGTTGGAAAACACACACTTGAGCATCTATTTTCTGTACTTCACTTTTGTACTTTTGTTTTTTTGCATTTAAGCTGTTTTGCTGCTATGAATAATTCCGGGCCTTATGCCCGCAAGAAGTAGGATTTTACTTTAATGTTGTTTATGTTCAATATTGGTGTTGGGCACCTTTTGATTCAATTCTAGTAAGTTATTTCCGTTTATCATGTCTTAAAATATTGTATTTTCAGTTTCTTATATTATGAGGAACTAGATTTATATTCCAAGTTTGAACAAAGATAGAGATTTTCACACTTAAAAACTTGTGAGACCTTGTGGACATATTATTGTATGAATAGATTTCCGCCAAGTTTCGATCCTATACTAGAAGAGAGAGTGTTTAATATGACTAATACGGCTGATCATTCTTTAGTTGCCTGAGCAACAGATTTAATAAAGACCGTTCTCCCAGCATTGGATAAGAACCGTTGCTTCTAATCTTTTAATTTCTTTCTAACTTTATCTTTCAGCATCTGGAAAACTTCCTTTTTTGATCTCCCGACTGTGCAGGGAATTCCCAAATAGATATTATGTTTTTGGACCTCCTGACTCCCAATTTCTCTGCAAGTGAAGAAGCCAAACTATCCTCCAAACCCGAACTGAAAGTAATCTCAGATTTGTCTAGATTGGCCATCTATCCTGAAGCGCGTTCGTACACCTCAAGAATGTGTTCCACTCGGAGCACTTCTGCTTCATTTGCTCTTCCAAAGATAATACTATCATCTGCAAAAAAAAGGTGAGAGACAGCAGGAGCTCCTCGACAAATTTTAATCCGGTGGATGAGATTTTGGGTTTTCGCTTTCCGCAAAAGAGCCGAGAAGGCTTCTGCACAAAATAGAAAAAGAAATGGTGATAGGGGTCACCTTGGTGGAGCCCCCCGTCCCGGCATAAAAGGAACCCCAACATTTCCATAAATGAGGATGGAAAAAGTCACACTAGTCACACAATTCATGACCAGCCTCACAAAATGGGACTCGAAACCAAGTTTCTCAAGGACATTCTGGAGGAAAGGATATTCCACCTTGTCGTAAGCCTTTGTCATATCAAGTTTCAAGGCAAAAGATCCTTTTTTTTGCTTTGTTAAGTTTCATAAAATGAAAAACTTCAAAAGCCATTAAAGCATTGTCAGTAATTAATCATCCCGGAATGAAAACAGATTGGGTATCACAGATGATAGAAGGTAGCACACACTTTAACCGATTAACAATAACCTTAGAAACCAATCTATACACCACATTGCAAAGACTGATTAGTCTAAAGTCTTTGGGATAGACAGGAGCCCGTTTATTTGGAATAAGACAAATGTGGGCAGAGTTAATAGAACAGGGATCAACACCCTCATTCAAGATTTAAAGAAGACAAGAGTAAACAACAGATTGAGAAAAATGCCATGAATTCTTAAAGAAAAGTGCTGACATACCGTCCGGCCTAGGGGCCTTCGATGGGTGCATCTGTGAAAGGGCTATGGAAATTTCCTCCTTTGTGAATGGGGTTCTCAACATGGAGTTCATTTCTGGTGTGACTATAGTTTCAACGGCATCAAGGGCTTCATGCATGTCTAAATCTGCTCCTGAGGTGAATAGCTCATTGAAATAAGATCTGAAAGCTTCCTTCATTTGTGATTCTAAAGTAATGATGGCTCCATTATCCATTACAATTGGCTATGATTATTAATCGCTCCTTAATTAATTAATTTACATATGATCAGAAGTTTTAATGAGGCTCGACAAATATTTAGAAGCGATCGAATTATAGTTTTTCTCACCTCTGCATTGAGTGCTGAATGATGATATCGATGATAAAATTTGAAGGGGAATAAATGATTAAAAATGAAATATAGAGGGATAAATGTAAATAAGTTTCTCACGCAATTTTTACCTAGATTTTTTATTTTCACTATTGTAATTTTTACAAAATTTGATTAGGGGTTTACATCTAAATGAATACGTAATGATATCTCACAGTAATTTAAAATTTATATATGTTAGAATTTGTTGTCCAAAACACTGAAAAATGGAAACAAACTTGTAATGTTAAACTCAATGTTTTAGATAGTGCTTCCACTATCTTAACAATACGCAGCAAAAGAAACACAAGTTTGCACAACAAAGATAATTTTAAATCACACACCTTCGGTATGTGATTGCCACATGGTGAAATTATACTTTCACAAGTAATAAACAATAAACAATTGACAATGTCTGAACCAATGTTCACGACACATCAACAAAATTACACAAATCCTATTCTAGTTTACAACTAAACAGAATTCAAAATTCAAACTAACCTACCAGGTAGTTTGATCACAATTCAGTAACAAATCCTGTACTCAGATATCTTGCATCTAATCTAACTTGAACAACCTTTTCACATGAATCGGTTGAACAATAGAAACACAATAAGATGAAGATAAAATAGCTAGAAATCTAGTTGCTAAATTTTTCGATTCAAGTTCTTGATCTTCTCACACACAGTGGTGATATCTTTCTGCTCGAATAGCCTCTTCAATTGTGAAGTATGCTCTTTTAAAACAATCTTCAATTGAATCGGTTTCATGCCATGTAACCTCTTCGGTCGTGGGTTGATAAAACCGCCACCTTTCATGCTTTGATTTGGAAATAACTGCTCTTTGTTGTGGCAGAGGAATAAACTCACGTTCTTCACCATTTTTTTCAATTAATCCAGCACGATACTACTGAAAATAAAATGGTTAGAAAGAGAAGAAAATAGAGATAACATGCTTCCTACAAATTAAATAGGGATAAATTTGACTAATTCAACTTAATTAAAAAAAAATATCTTAGTCACATATATCCATTATTTTGAATATACATTTCATGGATATATATGATCTAAGATGCACAAGTCAATTAGATCAAATAAGAAACAATTAATCTTAAAATATAGGAAAGGATAAGATTATTATTTTTGAATGTCTCGATAAATATTACAGGAGGTCAGTATGACATCACATAGAACATTATACTCGATGTCATACACCTCCTTACAATCTCTCCCTTAATCTTAGACTTTCTACATAAAACACACAACTTAATATTTATAGTTAGAGACGCAACGGAAAACATAAAACAATATAACAAATTTGGGGATCACAATCTCCCCCTTAGGGCTTGCTCCCCCTTAAGTTACTTCTTACAAAAAAAACACATATGGGTAATTATCCACTATACAGAAATTTTTTGATGAAAAACAATTAAGCATCAACACACAACAATTAAGGTATCCAAACAGAATAGAAAAATAAAATTTAAGTTGTGTTCAGCACAAAACAAAACTTAAACAAAGATGTACCGAACATCTTAAAAACCTTTGTGTCCAACATAAAAAAAAACAAAAATGCACCAAGCATCTTAAAATTAAATGCGTCCAACACATAACATAAAAGAAATCTTATTTATAACAAAAAACAAAAAGAAGCTTTAGATCAGCTTCCTCTTCCCCTTGGCCACATTTTTTTTTCTTTGTTGCAACAACAACATCAACTTCAGCTTTAGCTCCTTCAGCACTAGCAACACCTTCTCCAGCATCACCATCTCCAACATCATCATTTACTCCCCATTTTTATGTAGAAAAGAGAATGAGGAAAGTGTCATGCACGGTTGTGAGATGATGTATTGCCACATCAAGATTGGCAATCTGATGCTGAAGAGACTCCAGAGGCAACATCACAATGTGGATGTTGGGAGTGGATGCAGTGTCATGAGCAACATCAGATTGAGAGGGGGCAGGAGTAGCTTCTGAAAAGACATGCTCGGGATTGGCAGCAGCAGAGTGGTAGGAGAGATCAATGATCCTATCATCATTCATCTTGGGCTTCATAATTGATATTGTGGACTGCTCAACAATCAACTTCTTCTTGCTTTCCTTCAGACCTTGACTTTTATAAGTAAAGCAAAGATCAAACAAGGGAAAGGAAGCATGTTGGAGGAGCTGGATTTTAAAGCAGCCTTCATAACAGCATCAAACACATAGGCACCAAGATTGAAGAGAAGATGAGTCCCAAGCTTATACAGGAGAATGGCCTGATCAACTGTGAGGACAGATGCATTGGATGTGGGTAACCAATCACACACAGTCAGCTTGTGAAGCACTCTGTAGAAGAATGTTAACTTGGATGCAGAGACTCTCTTCATCCATTTTGGAATCAGCTCGCCAGTGATAACATTCACCACATCATCAATCAAGTCCAAGGAGATAATTGTGTCCTCATTACCAAGGCTAAGAAACGAATTAATCAGGTTAGGATAAAACTTATAAATTTTATCTCTAACATAAACAGTCCCAAAACACAATTTCTCAGGATCCCCCATATTTGGAATGATGTTAGCATACAACTCATAGACAACATCAGGATCATAAGACATCAAAAAAGTCACAGACTTCTACAACCCCCTTTCCTTAAGAAAAATATCCATCCCATGCTTTTTAAAACTAAGAACATCTATCATTTTCTCAACCATAAAGAATCTCTTAACAACAAGTTGATAAGATTTCTTAGCATCTTCAGAATAAAAAATCTTACTGTAAGCGGAAGACACATCAAGGGGAGAATCTGAGTCGATGTCATCACTACGCTCCAAGTTGGCAGGTTTAGCTGAGATAGTAGTGGGAATAACATCCTGCTCAAAATCAACAGGAATGGGGTCAGCTTCTTTTAGAGAAGAAGATTGTTCCCTAGATGAATCTGATTCATCTAGAAGAGAATGAGTAGTACCCTTGGACTTCTGTCGCTTCACCTTCTTGGAGGGCACCCCGTCTAACTTCACAAAGGAATCACTGTGAAGTCGTTTCGACTTCCTAATCGGAGAAGGTTTGCTAGCGGAGTGAGAGAGAGCTTGATGATGAGACTTTGAATCGGGATCGATTAGATTCTCAGGGTCTCCAAGCACACACACTTGGAGCGACTTAGGGTTTAGCAGCTCTATTCCTGGGGGAACAGTGAAATCAGGTTAGGCACTTTTATCGACCGGTCCCGTGCCCCATCCTGAAGGATAAAAGAAAATGAGACTAACCGCACATACTCATCTCGTCCATGGTCGGATGGTTGAGTTTGGCAAACCATCTCAAAATCTTGCAAGTGTCTTTGTGGATTATCTCCGGGCATTTCGTGGAACTTTGGCAGGATTTGGATAAAGTTCGCATAAATATCCCAGTTTTGAGTCACAGCTGGGAGTGTAATGCCCATTGGGCGGAGATTCATGTTGGTCGGGAAGACCGACTGCCTTAGAGTCCTGTTGCCATCCGCAATTCCGTTTGTGGCATTTCCGTTTACATCGGCCATGTTGTTGATGTAGCCGTTCTTAAACTGTCATTCCTCCTCGTGCCCTTCATCTCCTTGATCTTCTTGATCTTCTGGTGGTCGTGTGGGCTCACAAGGTCTACGTGCGGCTTGGCGTGCCTTCTTCACTGCTGCCCTATTTCTCCTCTAAGTTTTCTCTATTTCCGGATCGTACAATAAAGTCTTATCTAAAGAGCCTCTGGGCATCAACTTTCAGGCTCACCAGCGTGGAAGGTTGTTGGAAAATAGGATTTAATAAATTGAGTTTTGACTAATTTTATCCGATTTTTCATGATCGGAATATTTAATTTTGAAGGAATTAAATACCGTACGATTGTTCTATGTTGTGAGTAGATAATCGTAGTATTTTTATTTGCTCAAATCCAATTTTCAGTGAGTGAGAAATAAATGGTTGAAGTTGGTCACACGAATGGGCATTTATGGTGTGTGGGATAATGTGTTTAAGACACATTAAATAATCCCACATTGATTTCTTAATCAAGGTAAGAAGTGTATTTAAGTGTATTAACACTTGAGTGAAGTAATTAAGTGCACAAGGATGTGGGCCATGAGCCCACACGCGCGCGCCCGCCCATGCCCGTGCCCGTGCTCGTCTCGTCTCGTCTCGTCTTATCCTCATCCTCATCCTCATCCTTGGATCTTGGCAATTGGACTTTGGGTGGACTTCAGGCGTACGTGGGCTTCCGGGGCTTAGCCATATCAGTTTTACGGTCCAAAAATGGTCGGGTCATGAAGCGGGTCGACGGGTCATTATACAGAAATGGGGCGTATTTTGAAAGACATCCGCCAAACCGTGAGCACTAGCCGGGGCATATTTTCTCTTGCGGAGAGAGGTCCCCTCGACTCGGCTTATCAGAATCTGCATACCGATTTAGTTCGTTTAATTTATTCTATTTCAGTTTATTGTATATCATTGTTCTACTCCTTCTATTTCCTTGTACTTCAGTTGTAATTCTAGTCAAAGTGTAATACCCTACAACAATCGCAAGATAAAATATTCTAAGACTGAATTAATCAATCAACTACCTTTGCTGGAATGGCGTCATCATCCAACACTGTTGCTCCAAGGACCATTTCCCATAGCCAAGCTGAGAATCCGGAGAAGTTCTCCGGATTGGACTTCAAGAGGTGGCAGCAGAAGATGCTCTTCTACCTCACCACGTTGAAAGTTGCTGGATACATCAAGGAAGCCGCTCCAGTAATCGAGGAGAATGAGCCAGACGTCAACAAACGGACAGCTTATGATCAATGGATCAATGGAGATTTCTTATGTAAAAATTACATTCTTAATGGTTTAGTAGATAGCTTGTACTCTGTGTATGGGAATGTAACTAGTGCTAAGGAACTGTGGAAGGCACTAGAAAAGAAGTACAAAACGGAGAATGCCGGAACTAAGAAGTTCGTCGTGGCAAAGTTCCTCAATTACAAAATGGTGGACTCCCGGTCAGTGATGGATCAAGTGCAAGAGCTTCAGCTCATTGTGCACGACGTTCATGCTAAAGGGATGGTCCTTCCTGACTCTTTCACCATTGCTGCGGTGATTGAGAAGTTGCCACCGTGTTGGAAGGACTTCAAGAGCTATCTCAAACACAAACGAAAGGAGATGACTCTTGAAAACCTTGTGGTTAAGCTTCGAATTGAAGCCAATAACCGAAAGGCGGATCCGAGACCACGAGTCCCGATCGAGGCCAAGGCTAATTTGATGGAACGTGGTGGACCATCAAATAGCAACAAAAGGAAGCGCCCAGATCAAGTTGATAAAGGGAAGAAGCCAATGACGAAGTTCAACGGCAACTGCTTCAATTGTGACAAGCCGGAGCACATGTCCAAACATTGCACGGCTCCAAAAAAGAAGCGTACCAATTATGGTACGCACTTGGCGGAACATAACAACAAAGGCAAATGCAAGGCCTGTCAAGATGATTGGGATGGTGATGATTTGGCTGCCGTTGTATATGAAGCCAACCACGTGGACAACCCGAGAAAGTGGTTCATCGACACCGGGGCTACTTATCATGTTTGCTCCGACAAGGGCTCGTTTGCTACCTACAAAGCTGTTGAAGGTAGAAAGTTGCACATGGGGAACCAAGCCTCGTCTGAAGTGGCTGGTGTGGGCAACGTGGTTTTGAAGCTGACTTCAGGCCAAGAGCTGACTTTGAAGGATGTGCTGCATGTTCCGGACATCCACAAGAATCTGGTTTCGGGCTCACCGTTAGTCAATCATGGTTTTAGACTAGTGTTTGAGTCTGAAAAGTTTATTTTGAGCAAGTACGGAAGGTTCCTTGGTCGGGGCTATCTTGCCAATGGGCTTTTCAAAATGAATGTAATGGCTATGCGCCGTGTTGCAAAAGAAAGTGCTAATAAAGTTGATTCTTCTGTTTACTTGCTTGTTGAGTGCTCGGATTTATGGCATTGTAGATTAGGACACGTTAATCTAAATGCTATAAAACATTTAGTAAATTTAGATTTGCTAAAAGTGAACCAATTTAATACACAAAACAAATGTGAAGTTTGTGTCGAAGCTAAATTGGCTAAGTTACCATTTCAATTGGTTGAACGGAGAACTAAACCTCTAGAGCTAATTCACATAGACGTGTGTGACTTAAAGTTTGTGCAAACTAGAGGCGGTAAAAAGTATTTTATTACTTTTATTGATGATTGCACAAAATATCGTTATATTTATCTTTTAAGAAGTAAAGATGAGGCGATTGAAGCTTTTAAGAACT
The DNA here is from genome assembly GCA_026008535.1 of Perilla frutescens. Classification (NCBI taxonomy): domain Eukaryota; kingdom Viridiplantae; phylum Streptophyta; class Magnoliopsida; order Lamiales; family Lamiaceae; genus Perilla; species Perilla frutescens. Next base: position 40,495,525 of record BRKX01000010.1, on the reverse strand, counting down.
TCAAAAATGAAGCTGAAAATTAACTAAGCTGTTGAATTAAAGCAATTCGAAGTGATAGAGGTGGAGAATATGTTGCCCCGTTTGAAGAGTTATGCGCAGAGGCAGGTATAATTCATCAAACTACGGCTCCCTATTCACCACAGTCTAATGGTATTGCTGAACGCAAAAACCGAACTCTTAAGGAGATGATGAATGCTTTGTTGATAAGTTCGGGATTACCACAGAACTTATGGGGGGAAGCTATGTTGACAGCCAACTATATCCTGAACAAAATTCCACTTAAGGGTAAGGATGTGACGCCTTACAAGTTGTGGAAAGGACGCACGCCGTCTTATAAATACCTCAAAGTGTGGGGGTGTTTGGCTAAGGTTGAAGTGCCACTTCCTAAACAAGTTAGAATCAGCCCCAAAATGGTTGGTTGTATCTTTGTTGGGTATGCACTTAACAGTAGCGCATATCGTTTTCTTATTCATAAATCAGAGATTCCTTTAGTTGATTGAAGGAATGATGATGGAGTCGAGGAATGCTATATTCTTCGAGAATGTCTATCCTTGTAAAGATAAGGATAGGGCAGAAGGTAGTTCTGAGAAATGAACTTCTGAAGTTGCTACTAGTTCTGATCCTGTGGATGAAGAACCGAGACGTAGCAAGTGAGCTAGGACGGCTAAGACTTTTGGTCCATATTTCATCACCTATATGTTAGATGATGAGCCAAAGTCTTTGAAAGAAGCTCTATCTAGTCCAGATGCTGCGTTCTGGAAAGAAGCTATCAACAGTGAAATCGATTCCATCATGCAAAATCACACTTAGGAGTTGACAGATCTCCCAAGTGGGTGTAAGCCGTTAGGATGCAAGTAGATCCTAAAATGAAAATATAAGGCAGATGGTTCTGTTGATAAGTATAAAGCTCGTTTGGTTGCCAAAGGCTTTAGACAAAAAGAGGGGTATGATTTCTTCGATACCTACTCACCAGTAACAATGATTACATCTATTCGGGTGCTTTTAGCGATTGCTGCTTTTCACAATCTTGAAATTCATCAGATGGATGTGAAGACCGCGTTTCTGAATGGTGAGCTGGAGGATGAAATATACATGGAACAACCTGAAGGGTTTGTTGCACCAGGGCAAGAACGAAAGGTGTGTAAACTTGTTAGATCATTGTACGGTCTGAAACAAGCACCTATTCAGTGGCAGCTGAAGTTTGATAACGTGATGTTATCAAATGGTTTCAAAATCAATGAGTGTGATAAATGTGTGTATATAAAGAGCAGTTCTAATGGCTATGTCATAGTCTGTCTTTATGTAGATGACATGTTAATCATGGGCAGTAGCCACCAAGTGATTGTTGAAACGAAACATATGTTGAAATGAAATTTCGACATGAAAGATATGGGCTTAGCCGATGTGATTCTAGGAATCAAGATAGTACGGACAAGTGGTGGAATTGTCTTAACACAATCTCATTACGTAGAGAAAGTGCTTAATAAATTCAACGCTTTTGATAGTCCACCGGCTAAGACCCCGTTGGAACTCAATGTACACTTGAGCAAAAATCGGGGAAAACCGGTAGCTCAAGAAGAGTATGCAAGGGTCATTGGGAGTTTGATGTACATCACTAACTGCACTAGACCTGATCTTGCATGTTCTGTGAACAAGTTGAGTCGGTACACGAGCAATCCAAGCAAAGAGCATTGGAAAGCTCTAGTACGAGTTCTAAGATACTTGAAGTATACTTTGAACTTCGGGCTGCATTATACAAGATTTCCTCCTGTACTTGAAGGGTACAGTGATGCGAATTGGATATCAGACACAAAAGACTCATTCTCGACTAGTGGATTTGTTTTCACTATCGGTGGTGGAGCAGTGTCGTGGAAATCCACGAAACAGACTTGTATAGCCCGCTCTACCATGGAATCTGAGTTTATCACTTTGGATAAAGCGTGTGAAGAAGCAGAATGACTTTGCAACTTTCTAGAAGACATTCCATGTTGGAAAAAACCAGTGTCGTCAGTGATGATTCACTGTGATAGTCAAGCGGCTATCGGGAGAGCACACAATGCTATGTACAATGGTAAGTCTCGACACATACGTCGGAGACATAATACTGTGAGGCATATGATCTCAAGTGGGATTGTCTTAGTTGACTATGTGAAGTCAATAGATAATCTAGTGAATCTTTCCCTGTGAGCAAACCAAGTGCACACCTGTCAATGTGGTGAGGATAAGTCCTATGACTTTTAATGATTCCTAAACCTAATGAGGTTGAGTATGGCATGATACTCGGAAGAGGAGATCACCTATATAAGTGAGAAGTGGGGGCCGCTTCTAAGAGATACTTATGAATTCAAAGAGGTTGTCCGTGGCCTGAAAAGGACACAAACGTGAGAACAGATAATGTTTGAGACATAGCTATTTTCAATACTACTGTCTCGGTATACACTAAGGATGTATAGTTCAAGGCATCATGTCCACTAAACAGCCGGTATACTCGATAGTGTTGGAATATGGAAGGTTCAAAGTCACAAGCTACCTATCCTGTTGCAGTTATGTTTCTAGAGAACTGAGCTGCTTGTCTGCATACATGCATGCACTATTTCTACTCATGTGGGGGATTGTTGGAAAATAGGATTTAATAAATTGAGTTTTGACTCATTTTATCCAATTTTTCGTGATCGGCATATTTAATTTTGGAGGAATTAAATACCGTACGATTGCTCTATATTGTGAGTACATAATCATAGTATTTTTATTTGCTCAAATTCGATTTTCGGTGAGTGAGAAATAAATGGTTGGATTTGGTGACACGATTGGGCATTTATGGTGCGTGGGATAATGTGTTTAAGACACATTAAATAATCCCACATTGATTTCTTAATCAAGTTAAGAAGTGTATTTAAGTGTATTAACACTTAAGTGAAGTAATTAAGTGCACAAGGATGTGGGCCATGAGCCCACACGCGCGCGCCCGCCCGAGCCCGTGCCCGTGCCCATGTCCGGTGCCCGTGCTCAGCTCGTCTCGTCTCGTCCTCAGACTTGGATCTTGACAATTGGACTTTGGGTGGACTTTGGGCGTACGTGGGCTTCCGGGGCTTAGCCGTATCAGTTTTACGGTCCAGAAATGGTCGGGTCATGAAGCGGGTCGATGGGTCGTTATACAGAAACAGTCGGCGGCTCTATAATGGTCGTGGAGCGGATCGGTTGATCAGGTCATGGGTGCACTTAGTGGATCATGGTGCTTGTCCAGTCTTGAAGGGTGTAACTCCCATGAGTTAAGAGCCTTCAAGTGTGTAACTGCTACCTGGAGCTGGTGGAGTTAGTGGCTGCGCTGTAACCGACAGTAACTCCTGTCGGGAGTCAATGCTTGCAGCTGCCTTGGAAACATGTCAGGCTCTACACAAGGTAACTCCTGGAGGCTTAAATAGAAAGCTATAACTCTTGGAGGTTACAACACCTGGTTTTAATGCCCTCAAACCATTCTGCACAATCATCTTGTTGCATACAAGTTCCCTTCGAGTCCTCAGCCTCTCAGTTCTCGACATTGTCTAGTTCGCCGGAGCCTTGCCAGACTTGTGGTGCTACTGCCGGAAGGACGAAGCCGTTTTATCTTTGAAAGACATCCACCAAACCGTGAGCACTAGCCGGGGCGTATTTTATCTTGCGGAGAGAGGTCCCTCGACTCGGCTTGCCGGAATCTGCATACCGATTTAGTTCATTTAATTTATTCTATTTCAATTTATTGTATATCATTGTTCTACTCCTTCTATTTCCTTGTACTTCAGTTGTAATTCCAGTCAAAGTGTAATACCCTACAACAAAGGTAAAATAACTGGAAATTAGCTCCCCAGCAGCGGCGCCAATTTTGACGCGCTGTCGTTTCGCGCTCAAAATAAATTTGTAACTCCTGTGGCTACAGCGAGCGTAGCCAGCTAATGAGTACGGGTCGATCCCACAGAGAGCTGTTGTGATTCTACCTTCTAGTAACCAATCAAAAGAGAGGTTGGTTTGTTGTCACTTTACTAGAAATTGAATCTGCAAAATATCACTAAAGAAAATATCAAATAAAACGGATTCCGACAATTGAACTAGAATTTGGTTTAATTATTAACGACTCGATCATGGACATACCGATTTTCATACATGATAAATCACCCAGTTATGGAGACCGAATTCCTCTCTACGTCTCTGATGATGCCATGTAAGGCCTTGATGAACTAAATTCGGAGCTACCATTTAGAGGTTCAATTACACGATTTCGAGCCAAGAAATTGCAAGGTTGTTTCCAAGCAATTATTCGCAAGAAGTTTGAAGAATTAGAAGAAGTTAAATGCAGCCCCAAGATTGTTACCTTGTTAACAATCAAAGATTGGAGATCAAGGTTTGAAAAGTTGAAGATGGAGAGCTCAAGTGCACGTGTGCATGTGCATGTAATTAACGTGCATGTGTGCAATGGTGTAGCATCAGATTTTCGGCCCCAATTTATTTAATTGAGGGATTGGATTTTATTTAGACTATAGTATTTATTTAATTATGTTAGTCTATAGTTTAGTTCAGATTTTTATTTAATTTAATGTAATTTTCGTCCATATTATAGTCAAGGTTGACTAGAATTGTATTTAAGGCAATTTCCTACCTTTAATAGAATTCTAGTTTAGGGAACTTCCTAGTATAGTTAGAGATCCCTTTTGGATCAATTTTTTAGCCTTTTTTGATGATTAATTTCGTTTCCCTTAGTCCTATAAATAAGGGAACCATGTCACATTGTTACTTTAGACTTTATTTGAATTATTAAGCTTTGCTTTCAATATTGTCTCAACCCCCTTTTAAATCTTTGTGAGTTTTGATTTAAAATTCATATTCTTGGAGCTAGCAACTTTAAGTCTTATTCAAGGGTATTGCTTAATCCACTTGAGGGATTAACCGGTATTCGCTATCCGAAGATCAACTTGGAGATTTCATCCTTGGGTACGTTCGAGATTCAAGGAGGCTATCGGGTTGTGATTCACATCAATGAATCATCATCCATCAACACCATTCGACGACATCCATACTCCATCAACGCACGCCTCAATTCAGCCCACAAGTTCGTGTTCGAAGTCCTACACCGTTCCGTTTTATCCGTAAGTTCGTTTCATCCCTAACATATCCTATCTACTCCAAGCCTTTCTTCACCATCATAATCACACGATTTTCCCTACAAATTCAGCCCTCAAAACCGTCCTTATTCAGCCCTTTAACCTTTGGTATTGTGTTACGTAATTCGTGTCATTTTTCTAGGTATTTTAGTTGTCTAGATTGTCTATTTTTTCACTGTTTATCGAGTCGGATTGAAGCCCTTCATTCGCTGACGTGTTTCGTATCCAGAAGTCTTCCGCTACGTTCTCAAGATTCGTCCTAGCATAGTCCGGGTCGTATCATAAATTTGGCATCAGAGCCACGTCAGCTCTGCTGGTCGTGGTTCAATCCGACGTGTCATTTTTATCCTACGTGTCGTCTTACATGTCTTCTTTTTTTTTATCGAGTTGTAATAGCATAGCTATCAATTGAAAAAAAAAGAGCATCGACAAAAAAAAGAGAAAAAGCCGTCGAAAAAAAAAAGAAAAAAAAATTTCGGATAAAAAAAAAGGGAAAAATCCGAAAATTAAAAAAAAAAGAGGTATATTCATTGTTTCCTTTTGTGTTTCTTTAATTTTGGTACTTTCCTTTTGGTACTACTCTATAGTTGGTATTTACCTTGTGAGTCTTATTTTAATTTTGGTAGTTTCCTTCTAGGATAATTCTTTAGTTGGTAACTTCCTTTAGAGTCTTATTTTATTTTTGGAACTTTCCTTCCAAGTTTTTTATTTTATTTTGGTAGTTTCCTTTTGAGTTGTAATTTATTTTTGGTCCTTTCTTTTTAGAGTCTAGTTCAATTAGGATATTTAGATTGTGTCACAATTGTGTAACACTTTCCAAATTACCTAATCTTTCTTTCCTTCTTCTTTCCTACTTTTTTCCTTCTTTCCTTAGGATTTATTTTTGGATTCCTATTCTATTTGGAACTTCAAAATACATCCTAATTCCTTCCTTCCTACCAAACCACACGTCCACACCCTACCATACTTGATACTCGATCATTACACCAACATACCACTCTTGTCACATACATACACGACACACATACCTACATACACACATGCACCCATGCTTCCCATGTCCTATACACCATACACCACTCATACTCCGTATACCCGTACACCATATACACCAAATTCTCGCCATCTCTACCGCAACAACAACATGATCATACCTGAGTTTGAAGGTCTATACTATCCCGACATCTATTTGGATTGGGAACGCAAAGTAGACAAACTTTTTGAGTGCTATGACTTCCCCGAGAAAAAGAAAGTGCAGCTAGTTTCGTCAAAGTTTAAAAGCTACGCAACAACATGGTGGGAATTCCAGCAGAACCGGTTCCATAGAGATCACCTTCCACCTATCGACACATGGCGTGAGTTGAAATATTTGATGCGGAAACGCTTTATTCCAGACCACTACCAATGGGAGTTGGAGGAAAAGCTATACAAGCTTAGACAAAGAGATCTAAGTGTAAATGACTACTACAACAAAATGATTGAAGCCATGAGACGAGCTGATGTAGAAGAATATCCAGAAGACACCATGGATAGATTTCTAGCTGGTCTACGAAGAGCAATCTGTGAAAGAGTAGCATTGTACCGCTTCGACGAGTTAGAAGACATGGTAGAATACGCCATCCGGATAGAAAAATGGCTAGAGGAACTAGAGATGAAGTCAAAAGAGGAGGTTCAAGTAGAATCGAACATTGGGATACCAACTGAGTTCATCGGCATCAAAGAAGATTCTACTTCCAAGGTACCTATTCTAGACTTTGTTGAAGTACCTTTTATCTCATTACCATCTGTTCCTATGTGCTTAGAAGATGAGATAGTTGAAGAAGCTACGCCGGAAGTAGACATGATAGAAGCAACGAATGAAGAGATGCCAATTTTGGAAGAGTTAGAAAATTGCAATTTGGAAGTTTCGTCCATGGAAGTTACCGATCCTAAAGATTGTATGGAGGACAAACTACAAATTGTGAATTTGGAGATCGATGATGCAGTTGAGGAAGCCGAAGAAGTTGAAGAGTTGTTGGAGACACAACCTTGTTATGAAAAGGAGAATGATATCCGTGAGACAATGGTTGAAGATCATGAAGAGCTCGAACAAGCTAGCATGGCGAATCCATTGAGTTCTAACATTTTTTGTCTACCATTTTCTTGTGATATCTTTATTTTACAGGTTGTTAAAGAAATTCCATTGGAAGTTGATGTACCACCAGATTTGATCGTGAATGCCATGTCAAGGCAAACTATGGAGCTAGAGTTTCGTCCATTTGACATCAAGTGGATGTGTACGTTCATGAAGATGTGTTTTATGCAACTTGTGCAAAAGGAGTTCGATGATCAGTTCGTGTTCGTCTTTGATCCCGGAGACTTGAATTCGAGGACGAATTCTTTTCAAGAGGAGGGGAATGATGAAGCCATGCAATGCCTTGATGAACTAAATCTGGAGCTACCATTTAGAGGTTCAATTACACGATTTCGAGCCAAGAAATTGCAAGGTTGTTTCCAAGCAATTATTCGCAAGAAGTTTGAAGAATTAGAAGAAGTTAAATGCAGCCCCAAGATTGTTACCTTGTTAACAATCAAAGATTGGAGATCAAGGTTTGAAGAGTTGAAGATGGAGAGCTCAAGTGCACGTGTGCATGTGCATGTAATTAACGTGCATGTGTGCAATGGTGTAGCATCAGATTTTCGGCCCCAATTTATTTAATTGAGGGATTGAATTTTATTTAGACTATAGTATTTATTTAATTATGTTAGTCTATAGTTTAGTTCAGATTTTTATTTAATTTAATGTAATTTTCGTCCATATTATAGTCAAGGTTGACTAGAATTGTATTTAAGGCAATTTCCTACCTTTAATAGAATTCTAGTTTAGGGAACTTCCTAGTATAGTTAGAGATCCCTTTTGGATCAATTTTTTAGCCTTTTTTAATGATTAATTTCGTTCCCCTTAGTCCTATAAATAGGGGAACCATGTCACATTGTTACTTTAGACTTTATTTGAATTATTAAGCTTTGCTTTCAATATTGTCTCAACCCCCTTTTAAATCTTTGTGAGTTTTGATTTAAAATTCATATTCTTAGAGCTAGCAACTTTAAGTCTTATTCAAGGGTATTGCTTAATTCACTTGAGGGATTAACCGGTATTCGCTATCCGAAGATCAACTTGGAGATTTCATCCTTGGGTACGTTCGAGATTCAAGGAGGCTATCGGGTTGTGATTCACATCAACGAATCATCATCCATCAACACCATTTGACGACATCCATACTCCATCAACGCACACCTCAATTCAGCCCACAAGTTCGTGTTCGAAGTCCTACACCGTTCCGTTTTATCCGTAAGTTCGTTTCATCCCTAACATATCCTATCTACTCCAAGCCTTTCTTCACCATCATAATCACACGATTTTCCCTACAAATTCAGCCCTCAAAACCGTCCTTATTCAGCCCTTTAACCTTTGGTATTGTGTTACGTAATTCGTGTCATTTTTCTAGGTATTTTAGTTGTCTAGATTGTCTATTTTTCCACTGTTTATCGAGTCGGATTGAAGCCCTTCATTCGCTGACGTGTTTCGTATCCAGAAGTCTTCCGCTACATTCTCAAGATTCGTCCTAGCATAGTCCGAGTCGTATCAGTCTCCTTATTCATCCTTACATTATAGACTTAAAAACGATTCCTCATCAATTAAATCCTTAATCTATCACCCGCCTCCCGGTTCCCTAAAGAGATGTAAATGAACATACAGCAGTGTGCCCTAGATGAACCCAAGTTTATTGTGTTTACCGATTTCTTGTGTGCCCACAACAACCCATTGATTTCTTATTACTATATGAACCAACACACAGTCACGATTCGCCAATTCAATTAATAGTGGTGTGCCCTCTACGCCTAACGAGTGATCAGCCACTTTGGGCATTTCAGACACACTCTCACATGGAACAAGGTTCAAGAATCAATAGAAACCTATCATGCATTACTATGCCCATTTTGGTCTCACGAGTCCAGTTTCATACTTAAACCATTTTCATGTGTTCAAACACCGGAATTAAAAGGTCTAGCCATACATGCTGGACATAATTAAAATAGCAGAAATGAAAGACATAATTATAATGAAAAATTACTGAATTAATAGGCAAAAATACTCAACACCAATGTTAAGTTTATAAACATAATCATACGTCCAAAGGCTGAAGGCCTATTGGAATTGTTTCTTGCTGCAGTGCAGCGTATGAAATTTAAATGCAGAAAATAAATATTGTAGCAATGTTTCCAAACTTTCTAACTCCTGTTTCTAGAAAATAAAACTTGTTTTTATAGATACAATTCGTGAATTCAAATTCCCCCACAAACGGGGGTCTTCAACTGCTTCCCTGGATCGGCGTGCCCTTTGCGGCTTGACTGGATAAACATTATCCAGTTTGTTTGACCAAATCCCTATTTTTTAGGGATTGGCTTTATCACTTCATCTCCAAGCCTCCAGCAGTCCTTCTCTCATTTATCTCTTCACGAATTGATCTCCTCCTTCTGGATTTATCCTGGTTCAACAGATCCCTGCAAATTCCGCATGTGCCCATTCTGGCTTGTGGTTGAGTCTGTTTGAGCAATGTGGGCACGACATCATACAATTAGCTTCATCCATTTCTGATATGCCCATCCTGCTTCCCAAATGTAGGATGAAAGCTGAAGAAGTCCCCTGTGCCTCTGAATACGGTTTATAGCGATTAGATAATCATGAATAAATGGGCATAAAATGCCCCTTTCGCCAGACTCGACCTCTGAAATGCCCTTTGACCTCAACTTGGTTCTTTTTTACTCAAAACACACTAAAAATGACATTTATAAGGAAAAAAATGCCCATAAAAACACGAAATAAATGGACTTATCACAATAGCACTAACATTGTCACACATCAATGTTAGTGATGGACTTGTCATACCATAATCAAGTACCATTTGATTCAACTATAAAAGTTGAGCACAACAGCTTGCTGCAGCAACATATTCTGATTCAACTGTCGAAAGAGAGATACAATTTTGTTTCTTACTTGACCATGAAACCAAATTGTTTCCAAAATAAAAACATCCACCGCTGGTGCTCTTTCTATCATCGACATCACCTATCCAGTCAGAGCCACTAAAGCCCACAAGATGAATGTTAGTGTCTTTTCAGTATCTTATATCAAATCCAACAGTGCCTGCAACATATCGAATAATTCTTTTAACAGCTTTGAGATGTTTTTCCTTAGGCTGAGATTCATATCTCGTGCATACGCCAACACTGAACATAATGTCAGGTCGACTGGCTGTTAAGTAGAGTAGACTCTCAATCATTCCTCTATACATGGTGGAGTCAACATCAACACCAACAACATCCCTGCTCAATTTTTCCGAGGATCCCATGAGAGTTTTCATTAGTTTAACATCTTCAAGTCTGAAGCATTTAACCAATCCTTTTGCGTATTTGCTTTGTGAAATGAAGATTCATTCCTTGTCTTGTTTAATTTGTAGACCAAGAAAGTAGTTGAGCTCTCCAACCATGCTCATTTCGAATGTGCTACACATTGAGTCTACAAATTCCTTGAGCAGATTAGTACAAATGGAACTAAAAATAGTATTGTCAACATAGATTTGAGCAACAATTATATGTTTTTTATTTTTCTTTATGAAAAGGGTTTTATCTACTTGTCCCCTTGAAAACCCAATTTTAAGCAAAAAGTCATTCAGTCTAGCATACCAAGCTCTTGGAGCTTGTTTAAGACCGTACAAAGCTTTTCTCAATTTAAACACATGCTATAGTTTTTCATGACATTCAAACCCCTTAGGCTGTTCAACATATGCTTCTTCATTAAGATACCCATTCAAGAAAGTACTTTTAACATCCATTTGATGCAAAGTAAATCCAACATAGCATGCGATAGCACACAAAAGATGAATTGATTCAATCCTTGCTACAGGAGCAAATGTTTCATCAAAATCAACTCCTTCAACCTGAGTATACCATTGAGCAACAAGACGAGCTTTATTTCTCACAATTTGCCTGATTCATCAATTTTATTTTTGAAAATCCATTTGGTTCCTATAACATTCTTGTCTCTTGGACGAGGAATCAGTTCCCACACATTATTTCTGACAAATTGATTTAATTCTTCATACATAGCATTAACCCAGAAATCATTCTTAAGAGCATCCTTGATGTTTTTGGGTTCAATGTTTGACATAAAGCATGTGGTTGATAAAGAATTACTCAATGAAGACATACATACCAATTTCACCATTTCTTTGTAATCCACAGAATTCTTCTTCCGAGTTTGAACTCCTTCCGATTGTTCACCAATGATTTGAGAATTCGGATGATTCTTCCTGATTGTGCTTGGTAGATCTTTTCTTGGTTCGTTTTCTGCAGAAATAAGTTGATCATCTTCACTGTCTGATGTGTAAGTTGAAGTTGGTGACTTAATGGGAATTTCTTCATCTAATGAAACATTGACTTCAACATTGGCTGATGTCTTATTTTTGACATCTTGTTCAGATCGATCACTTGACATAACCAGCTTCAAGTAGATACTGCACCTCATCTTCTTCTGATTTCAAAGCAATTCCTGTGTGATCATAAAAAACAACATTAACAGATTCTTGAACAGTTTTAGTCTGCAAGTTCAACACACGGTATGCTCGACTATTTGAAGCATATCCCAAAAACACTCCCTTGTCACTTTTTGCATCAAATTTTCCTAAGTGATCCCTGTCATTCAGAATGTAACAAATTCATTCAAAAATATTAAAATATTTCAGATTAGGCTTTTTGTTCTTCAGAAGTTCATAGGGAGTTTCTTTTCTACCAGGGCGAATAATCACTCAATTTCCAATGTGACAGGAAGTGTTGACTACTTCAGCCCAAAGTTTCTTGGATAATTGTTGAGCCTGTAATATTGCTCTGGACATATCCTGAAGAGTACGATTCTTCCTTTCGACCACACCATTTTGTTGAGGGGTTTTTGGTGTTGAGTACTCATGGATAATGCCTTTCTTTTCACAATAATCATCGAACATTAAGTTCTCAAATTCAAGCCCATGGTCAGTCCTTACACATTTGATGTTAGACTCATATTGACGAGACATTAACCTGCAAAACTTCTTAAACATCCTGAAAGCTTCAGATTTTTCTTGAAGAAATTCAACCCATGTGAATCGTGAGAATTCATCCACAATAACAAGAATAAATCTTTTTCCACTCATGCTTTTTGTATCAACAGGACCCATTATGTCCATGTGAATTAAATCAAAACATTTAGTGGTTTGACATTCAGTAAGACTTTTATGAACAGTTCTTACTTGTTTGCCCTTCTGACATGCACCACAAACAACATTAAGATCAATCTTCACGGGGGGTATTCCTCTAACAGCATCAGATTCAATCAACTTCTTCAGACTTCGAAAGCTCACATGTCCAAGCTTTTGATGTACAAGTTGTGTGTCATCATTCACAGACACATTGCACTTCTCATTCTTGTCAGCGTGATAACAGTTATCTAATGCAGGACTACCAAACATGATGCATTTATCATCACTGTAAAAAACTTCACATGTATGTTTATTAAATCTGACATGCATTCCGTCATCACATAGTTGACTAATGCTTATCAAATTCGCTGTTAGACCTTCAACATGAAGCACATTTTACAATTTAGGGAAATTCTTCACATTCAATGTTCCCTTACCAACAATGTTGCCTTGTGCTCCCCCTCCGTTGCTTACTTTTCCTTTACTTGATGTGGAATAGTCATCAAGAAACCTCGGATTGCCTGTCATGTGACGTGAGCAACCACTATCAAAATACCAGGTACCTGTAATGTTAGCTTTCAAAGAAGTGTAGACAACATTGCATGAAATTTTTATCTTTTTGGATCTCTTCTTCTTCTTGCTGGGTTTGGAAGAGGTTTCTATAACAACCTTCCCAAATGCTACATCATCATGAAATTTGTAGCAATAGGGCTTAATGTGTCCAGATTCTTGACAATAATGACAAATGTATTTTTTTGTTTTTAATTTGTCATGAACACCCTGCTTGACATCATTGTTCACATTATCTGGAACACCCTTCGAGCTTTCACCTTTAACAAATTTAACAAAATTATTGTTAGAAACTGACATATATAAACTAGAGGTGTACCCCAGACCTGCTCGGGTGGTTTGTCCCAATGTCAAAACTTTATTTAGAGTTGATGTCTCTTGATTGAGTTGACGCAAAGTTTTTGAAGCATCATCAACTTCTTTCTTCAGCTTGTTCAACTCAGCATCACTTCTAGTTAGTCGAATCTCCAGATCCATCACTCTTCATCTTGGAATTTGATTTTCTTCCATGAGAATTCTAAATTCTTTTGACCGTTCAGTCCATTAGACATATACTTCATCCACAATATTGTGTAAATGACGCAGAGCTTCCTTGTGGTTGATGTCAGATTGATCTTCTTCAACCTAAGACAATTCAGAATTGCCACAAAATTCATCAAGTAATGTCATCTCATACTAATTAGTGGTGTTTGGTGAGATGTTAGCAATTTCTTGTGTAACATCATCTATGACATTACTTGGAACATCTATTATTTCATCCTCAAGACTAAGATCATAGTCAAAATCAACTTCATCAATGTCAGTCAAGGCTTTAATCATCTCATCAAGTTCTTCGATTTTTTACAAACAATACCGTTTATTTTTCTGTTTCCTCATCTTCGGATTCATCACCTAACACGGTTGCACTGTAGTTTCTTCTTTGTTTCCTGCGTACAATAGGACACTCATTTGCATAATGTCCAAAACCAGAACATTCCCTGCACTGAACTGACTCAATGTCCTTCCCTGAATCATCTGTGGATTTTGATGATTTTGAAGAACCAGATGATGTGGACGAAGGAGAATCAAACAACCTTCATGATTTAAAGTTTGATGATCCTTTCTTCATGGACCGCACTAGAGAATTGAGCTTCTTGGTGAAAAGTGCAACACTCAAATTTTCATCTTCGTTGATTTCCAGAATATTTTCAACATCATCTTGAATATTTGGAATCGATGTAGTGGATTCAAAAGTAAGTAAAATGCTCACAGCTTCACTCAAGCTCATGTTGGAAACATTATGAGCCTTTTCAATTGCTGAAATCTTCATATTGAATCTTTTGGGAAGAGTATAAAGGAGCTTGCTTACGATATTTTCATTTGAGATGAGACATCCAAGTTCAGTGGACTCATTTGAAATCTCACATAGCCTTTTAGTGTACAAAGATATGGTCCCATCTTCCATTATTCGTAATGTTTCGAACTTAGAAGTAAGTAACCTTAGCTTTGTTTGGCATACACTTGTGGAGCCTTCACAATATTCCTGTAAGATAGTCCAAGCTTGATAAACAGTGGTGCAGTTGCATATCATCTTAAAACATGGAACATCCACTGAAATAAAAATAGCGTTCAACGCTCTAGAATTGAAGTTAGAAATTATTCTATCATCATTCGTGCACTGAGTTTCTGGAGTAAGGATGAAATTTCCATCTGGTCCCTTCATCCTTGGAGGAGTCAAAGCTTCAATTACAGCCAACCAAGCCCTTTCATCAATGGACTTGATATACATCTTCATGAGTGATTTCCACATTGCATAGTTTTTACCATTACTATCCAATGCCGGAGGACGACACTGATTTATCTGATTATCAATTTCAGTGAGTTAGCAACTAAGGATCGAATACTTAGTATATCAAGTACCGGCTCTTGATGCCACTTGTTGGAATTTTTTATCCAAAACACTGAAAAACGGAAACAAACTTATAATGTTAAACTCAATGTTTTAGATGCTTCCACTATCTTAACAACACGCAACAAAAGAAACACACAAGTTTACACAATGACACGCGGTCGTTTCGCGGTCAGAATAATTCTCAAGAGAGAGTTATTCTTATGCCCACAGCAAGGCGTAATAAGCTTTATGTGAGTAAGGGTCGATCCCACGAGGAGCTGCGAATTCTATCTTCAGTGTCACCTTTTCAAATGAGTTGAGGATTGTTGTGGTCTCCATACTTGTATTTAAATACTGTAAAATAAAATAACAAAACAAAACAAAACAAGAAAGGAAAATATTAGAAGTAACGTATTCCGGATTAGAACTTAGATTCGAACTTAACAAACACTTGACCGATCATGGGCACGCTGATTACTTATGCAAACCTAATTATCTGGTTAAAGGTACCGGATCTCTCTCAACGTACCCAATCTATCATTTCTGTTTAGCTTAGAGGTGATCTCTCGTCCCTTAAACCCTAACTTGTTACCCAACCCCAATCTCTCATATGATTGTAAGCAACAAAGCAGCATTATGATCTAGACAGACCCAGATTTACCTAGACAAAGATCTCTCTTATGCCCTCAGTACCCGTAATGCATCTCATCCCTTTATGACCAACACACAACTACGATTCATTGACCATTTATAGAGGTAGTGAACACAATTCTAATTAACGAGTGATCAGCCACGATTAACTAGCTTAGCCTACTGTATAATGCAACAAAGAAAATGACTACACGACAGAACCAGATTCACACAGTTTATGCCCATAAGTCTCATGGTTCTTACGTGTTCATTAAGTTCTTATCTTCGTTCAATTCGGAATAATGAGTCTAGCCGCTCATGCTAGACTTAGAACAATAATAATAAGTAAAAGAAATAAAATAAAACAAAACATAAATGAAAAGAAGCTTACTTATATTAATTAGCAAAAGAATCCAACACCAACGCTGGATTGGAAATACATAAAATAGTAATTCCTAAGTGTCTGCGGGCATAAGGCCCGAGACCTTTTGCTGAAAAGTAAAATAAAACTAAATAAATTGTTTGGTACTATGGTACGTGAATTCCTCTTTGTTTTCTGCCATCAAATCTACTTATATAGGAGTACAAAGACACTAGGTAAACTCCCCGACAGACCGGGGATCTTCAGCCCAACACGCAGCTGCCATGCCCACCGCTTTTCATATCTGGCAGATTCTTCCCTTATTTAGAAGATTCCGAGTCGCAAATTCTGTACTTGCCGTGCCCTATTTGCGCTGACATAGCAACTTTCCTTGTAGACCCGAGTATCCTTCTAGAAGCGTCAACTTGCCTTCCGCGGCTCTTCTTTCCTTCGGCGGCTAGGGTGCAATGCTCCTGCTGTAGCTGGCATTAGTTTCCCTTGTGCCCAGTCTCCTTTTCTTCTCCTCTCAATCACTCTGGGGTGGTTGTGGGCACGATCACAAACTTCTTCTTCAGCTTTTGCTGGAATGGTGGGCGATTTCCGCCAGGCTTGAGAGAGAGCTTTCCGCTGAGAATTTGTTGCCCATCTTGGTATCATTGGCACCATTGTGCCCTCCAGAAGTGATTCTCCTGCCTCCTGCTGCCCCTTGTGCCCATTCTGGCTCTTTCCGACTCAAAAAATAGAAATAACAAAGGACAAAAGAACGAGAAAAAGACACAAAAAAATGAGAGAATTTGGACTTGTCACACCCACCCACTTTAGTCATACTTGCCCTCAAGTATGTGGGTACAACGTGGCCAAAAGAAAAAACAAACAGAAAATAAAAGGAGGAAAAGACAGACTCAAGACAAAGACACGACAAATCAAGCATGTAAAAGTAAATCCCTTGCGGGCACAGAGACCTAAGTACCTGGTCACACTCAACAGCATATAAATAGTAAAAACATACATAATGCCCATTGCAAATCAAAATGACTAAGTTATTGGTTCGCTCATGCTTTCCTCACTCAAGTGTTTGGCTAAGTGTTTATGCTCAAGGAAAGACATAATTGAACCGAGGGTCACCATAGGCTTGCAATTGCTCATGTTCCTCCACCATTGTTGGTATAATGGGCATACTTATGCTAAGGTCTTTAAGGTTGTAATGGGGCTACGGGTTCAAGGTAGGAAATATCTGGATCTGGCTCAGTTTTTAGCCGAATTTTTCCTTTGGGAGACTCATTTTGACTCTTACTGGCCTTTGCCACCATGCCCATTTTATTTAAGCACATGTCCAGATTTTTTTTACTTTGTGGGCTTTTTGTACTTTTATTTTCTTGGGGTTTTCTTTTTTTTTTTCATTTTTCTTTTCATTTTGACCCTTTTTTTCTTTTTTTTTTCTTTCTTCTGCTTGGCATTTTATGCCTTATAACACACCAGATTTATCCTTCCCTCATGCCCATGGTCTTGTTTGTGGTTTTCAAGAAAGAATATGACCAGGGCTTTATTCATTTTTGGCTCAAAAGGGCTGCAAGGGATAATATTCAAGGTGGTTTTATTTGGCTTTGTGGGCTCAGAAAGAAAATTTGCCTAAGCATTTCAGTAGCATACCCAAAATTCCTTGTGACCTCAGAATAGAGCAAAGCAAGTTCTAGTTCACCTAAATTCAAAAATGCAGAAATCACACAAGAAAGAAGTAGCACATGCATCGTGAATTCAGGCTCAATTTCTCACAAGGTACTTAGTTCATTCATCATATAAGCAGTAGCATGGGCATGCTGGAATGACAATACAGTAAAATATGTTGTCTTATGGTCACAAGACCCTAGACTCCATGCTTTTAAGTTTAAATATTTACACATGCTTGACACTTAAAAAAAACGCAAAGAAGACAGAGTAACCCCCACCCACACACTTTGCCTTCGGCAAAGTGGGTGCGAGAAGGTTATCCTACGAACTGCAAACTCAACGAAATATTAAATGGCCACCCCTACCCACACACTTTGCCTTGGACAAAGTGGGTCGATACGGGGGTCATTTAACTAAAACAAAAATAAATAAAAAAAACACAAACACAAAATAAAAACAGAAACACAGAAAAACAATGACCTCCTAGTGCCCACACCCACACACTTTGCGCTGAGCAAAGTGTGAGAATGGGGCGACATCTGGACACAAAAACAAAACACAAAAAAAAAACTAATCTACAGGAAAGAGTACCAGTTCAGGCATCAGGGCGGTCTCCAACTGGTCTAGTCTGGCTATGATGGTGGTGGCTGCTGGCTCTTGCTGCTGTGCCCTCGGGGGCCTCTTGCTTGGTCCTGCATTCAAAGAAAAACTAAGGATACTCGAAATTTCTAGCTTCGGTATGCCAAACACGGGTTTCCCCTCTTCATCGTCAAAAACATCCAACATTCGTTTCAAGCAGTTTAAATCAAACAACTCAACATGCTTGCAATACAGATTAGTGGATGAAGGATCAAATAGATGCAGTTTTTCAGCAAGATGGGTAATCAGTTGGGCACAGGAGATACGATTCTTAGAATGGGCCACAGTGTCCTTGAAGTGGGCAATGGCCATAGCTCCAAAGTTTATCCTCTTCTTGTGCACCATGCACCAGAGGACAAACAACTCCTGGTTGGTAATGGAGTTGGAGCTATCTTTTCGGCCAAAAAAGTTGTAGGCGAGCACTCAGTGACAAAAACGAAGGGCACTGCTTTTTAGCATGTAACCCTTGCTGGTTCCAGACTTGAATTTGGAACTATCACCTAACTCAGCCCACTTCTCCTCCACATTCTCATCCGTGGGCACCACAACAACAGCAGACTTATAATCATCATCATTCAGATCCAAAAACGAAACAATTCCCAGACCCATGTTCAATTCATCAGCAGAAAGATTGAAATTTTTACCAAAAATTTTGAACTTGAAATTTTTTGCAGAAGTACCTCCCTTCCCCATACTCTTCACAGACAGATCATGGAAAAACTCATAGACCAACTTAGGAAAAATCAAACAGTCCCATTCAATGAAAAACGACCACCCAATGTTAGAGAAGAGTTCTCTTACCTCTCGCTCGATGCCCAAGACAACAAGCGATGCGAAGTGGATGGTCTTGCTATGCACGATCTCCCTTGTGGGCAAGACGCCTTCTTCTTTTGGCATGACTTTTCCGGAGGTTGGGCTAACCACAGTTTTGCCCTTCTTTGCAGACGGTTTGGCAGCAGCTTTCCCTTTTCCTTTGGCAGATACAGAGGACGCATCTGTTGTGCCCTCAACAGCTTCCTTCAGGGACAGAGACTAGTCATCCTGACTCTTATGGGCTCGCGACTCCCCGCTGCTTTCAGCTTTTTCTTTCTCGGCTTCCTCATCCTCCGACAACGTCGGCGACGGCTGTTTCTTCCTCTTCAAGGTCTGTGACTTAGCTTTCACGGTGGCAACCTTCTCCTTCTTCATCTTCTTTAACTTTTCAGTTACAGAGGGCTCAGGAGTGTGCTCCGGCATCGGCTCAGGAGTCACATCTTGCTGCATGCTGGCATCCTCTTGGTCGTCGATCTCGTCGGCGGTTTCCTCCACAATTTTCAGAGAGGGTTCGTCAACCTTCTCGGACTCACGGATGGAAACGGGTGAAGGCGGTGGTTCGACGGTGGCGAGAGGTTGGATGTTCATGGTGGCAGTGCTCGTCGGCTTGGTTGGTGCAGCAGCGTCAGTGGTGGTTTCCCTGGAATTTTCCGGTGAAGTGGAAGGGGTAAACTCCACCTTCTTCTTTGTGGACATGGTAGTGCGAGTTTTGGGGGCCATGGTGATCGTGGTTATGGCGGTTGAGAGAGGGGGTTTTTAGAGAGAGAGAAGGGCTGTAATTTTTTTGAAATTTTGGAGTGAAAATAGACGAGTGAATTTTGGGGAGGAAGAGTTGGGGTTTAATACTTGGATTCACCCTAGCCATTCAATTTGGATTGATGTGACAGGCCCGTCAGACGACTTTTGGGCTTTTAGGGTTTCCTTGTACGAAATCTTGTGTTGTGCCCATGGGGGCAGAGAAATCCCGAATTTTCCGGAATTGCCTTTACTGGTGCCCTTCATGCTGGAAGCATCTAAATTGGCTAGATTCTTGCCTTCCATGAAAAATTTACCTGACTTTATTTCCTAAAATACTCCAAAAACAAAATACAGCCGTAAAATCTAACTCCTAGACTAACATGGTAAAAATAAACACTCAAAAAGGAAATAAATAAATACGGAAAACATTAAAAAGAAATAATAAAAAAATAAACCTGGGTTACCTCCCAGTCAGCGCCCCAGTTATTGTCGTGGGCACGACACTTCTTAGGTTTACATGTATATATGCTCAACGAGCTGGAGCCCGAGAGCCTCTATAGATGAAACCAT
Source organism: Perilla frutescens (assembly GCA_026008535.1). Lineage (NCBI taxonomy): Eukaryota > Viridiplantae > Streptophyta > Magnoliopsida > Lamiales > Lamiaceae > Perilla > Perilla frutescens. The sequence goes on along the minus strand of BRKX01000010.1, from coordinate 40,475,260 downwards.
TGGTTCCTTGAGATGCTTTAGCCGCTGGCCATTGACCTTGAATGTCTCTCCAGTACTTGAATCTAATAATTCCACTGCTCCATTTGGACACACGGTCTGGATCTCATAAGGTCCTGACCATTTGGACTTGAGTCCTCCTCCTAATAGTTTCAGCCTGGAATTATATAGCAGAACCTTTTGCCCATGCTCAAACGGTTTGTAGCGAATGAGTTGGTCATGAGTTCTTTTCATTCTTTCCTTGTAGAGAGCAGCATTATCATAGGCTCTCAGCCTCATCTCTTTCAATTCGTGAAGTTGGAGCTTTCTTTTGATCCCTGCTCTATCAAGCTTCATGTTCAGCTTCTGAATTACCCAAAAGGCCTTGTGTTCAATCTCAACGGGAAGATGACAATTCTTCCCATAGATTAAGTGAAACAGAGACATTCCAATGGGTGTTTTGTAGGTAGTGCGATATGCCCACAAGGCATCATCCAGCTTGAAACTCCAATTCTTGCTATTGGGGTTCACAACGTTTTGAAGTATGGACTTTACTTCGCGGTTTGAAACCTCAGCTTGTCCATTCGCTTGTGGGTGGTTATGCAGTGGTTACCTTATGTCTCACTCCATATTCTTTGAGCAAATTCTTGATGATCATGTTGCAGAAGTTGGATCCTTGATCACTTATCAGTGCCTTGGGCACACCGAATCTGCTGAACACATTAGACTTCAAGAACTTCTTGACCACACGGGCATCATTTGTGGTAGTTGCTTTTGCTTCTACCCATTTCAATACATACTCCACAGCCAGAACTATGTATTGATGTCCATTAGATTTGGTTAGGGGTCCCATAAAATCAATTCCCCAAACGTTAAATACTTATACCGGCATGATAGGCACCATGGGCATTTCATTGCGTTTGGAGATGTTTCCAGTCATCTGGCAGCGTGGGCACCGTCGGCATACTTGGTAAGCATCTTTGTGAAGTGATGGCCAAAAGAATCATCAATTGAGAATCTTTTTCGCAGTTCTTTTTGCACCGAAGTGACCTCCACATACTTCGGAGTGGCAGTGATCTAGAATGCTCTTAGTTTCTTCTGTGGGCACGCAGCGATAAATGATTTGGTCCACGCACCTTCTTCATAGTATGGGTTTGTCCCATACATAATATCGACTCTCACTTCTGATTTTGTTCCTTTGGTAGGTCGAGAGTCTGGTAGGTAATTCTCCAGAGATCATGAAATTGACTAAATCAGCGTATCAGGGTGCTACGCTCTCGAGACGGAACAGATGATCATCTGGGAAAGCCTCCTCGATGGGCACCATGTCCTTCTCCTCATTGAGTACCCTGCTAAGATGATCGGCCACCTGATTTTGGGCTCCACTCTTGTCTTTGATCTCCCAATCAAATTCCTGTAGCAATAGTATCCACTGGATGAGCCTTGGCTTCGATTCCTTTTTTGCAAGAAGGTGCTTTAATGCAGAGTGATCTGTGTAAACAACACTTTTAGCCCCGAGCAAATAGGATCGAAACTTTTCAAAGGCGAAAACTATCGCCAGCAGTTCCTTGTCAATCGTGGTGTAATTGGCTTGGGCATGATTCAAGATCTTAGAAGCATAGTAAATCACATGGCATTCTTTACCTCGCTTTTGTCCAAGCACCGCGCCCACAGCGTATCCACTGGCATCACACATTATTTCAAATGGCATGCCTCAGTCTGGAGGTTGAATGATGGGTGCTGTGACTAGCCTCTTCTTTAGAGTTTTGAAGGCTTCCTTGCATGCATCGTCGAAGACAAATAGCACATCATTCTGCAAAAGATGCGTGATTGGTTGAGCAATCTTTGCAAAATCTTTGATGAATTGCCGGTAGAACCCGGCATGCCCAAAAAAACCACGAACTTGCTTCACCGAAGTGGGGTAGGGTAGCTTTTCAATGATGTCTACCTTGGCTTTATCCACTTCTATACCTCTCTCTGAAACGACGTGGCCAAGAACAATCCCCTCACGAACCATGAAATGGCACTTTTCATAGTTTAACACCAAGCACTTTTCTACACATTTTGTTTAGTACTTTTTCAAGGTTGTCGAGGCATGCGTCGAATGAGTTTCCATAGACTGTAAAGTCATCCATGAATACTTTGATACAATTCTCCAAAAGATATGAGAAAATGCTCATCATGCATCGTTGAAAAGTTTCAGGGGCATTGCAGAGCCCAAAAGGCATCCTCCGGTAAGCAAACGTGCCGAATGGGCACGTGAAGATAGTCTTCTCCTGATCCTCTTGATCTACTACAATTTGCATGTAGCCTGAATATCCATCAAGGAAACAAAAGAATTTGTTCCCAGCCAATCTCTCTAGCATCTGATCTATGAACGGTAATGAGAAGTGATCCTTCCTTGTTACGGTGTTGAGCTTCTGATAGTCTATGCAGACCCTCCATCCAGTTTGTAGCCTCGTGGGCACAAGCTCATTTTTCTCATTCTTCACCACCTGGATCCCTGACTTCTTGGGCACGACATGAATCGGACTCACCCACTTGCTGTCTGAAATGGGGTATATGATCCCCATATCCAGCAACTTGAGTATCTCCTTCAGTACGACTTCCTTTATTGCGGGGTTTAGTTTGAGTTGGGCATCCCGCACTGGCTTAGCATCGTCCTCTAGGAAAATTCTGTGCATGCACACTGCAGGGCTTATGCCCTTGATATCGGCCAAAGTCCATCCCATTGCTTCTTTGTATATTCGTAGCAATCTCAATAGTCGGTTTTCTTCAACAAGGTTAAACCCTTTGCTTATGATAACCGGCAATGTCTCATTCTCCCCAAGATAGGCATACTTTAAGTGGTCAGGGAGATTCTTCAATTCTAGCCTTGGTGCCCTCTGCACTGATGGAAGCATCCTGTCTGTCTGCGTCATTATGGGCAAATTGAAATCCACCACTCCATGCGGTAATTCTTTCAGAGAGTACAGCATCATGATGGCGTCTCTGGTATCCTCATATTCATCAGGGGCATCGTAGTCAGTTAACCCAACTTACAATTCCCACTCCAGAGGTTCTTGGTTGTTCATGTGTCCCAGAATGGCTTGAGATTGGGTATAGCAATGGTTCACAAAGTGGACCGACTCTAGATCTCGTGGGTACTTCATGGCTTCATAGATATTGAACACAACTACCTGACCATCGAACTCACATGTCAGTGTGCCCTCATCGACATTGATCTTAGTACGAGCAGTTTTCATGAAAGGCCTCTCCAACAGTAGAACGGATGTAGACGGTGTCGTGTTGCCCATGTCCAAGACATAGAAATCTGCTGGGAAAATTAATTCCCCCACTTTCACCAAGACATCTTCTATTAGACCCTCGGGGTAGACATTTGATCTATCTGCCAACTGGATGATCACCCTCGTCTCCTTGAGTGGTCCCAGATTCAATTCTTTATAAATCGTCATGGGCATGACGTTTATGGATGCACCGAGATCAAGCATCGCCTTTTCAATCTTTTTGCTCCCAATTATGCATGGTATGACAAACATGCAAGGATCTTCACACTTCTTTGGCATCTTTTGTAGCACTGCAAAGATATTTTCTCTCATGAAAAGTCTCGCATCATCTTCAAATCGTACCTTCTTGGTACACATCTCCTTTAGGAAACGGGCATAATGAGGAACCTGCCTTATTGCATCCAGTAATGGAATATTGATTTCCACCTTTCGAAAGACCTTGAGAAGTTCCTTCATCTCCTCTTCTTTCTTGTCGTGGGCAAGACGCTCAGGAAAGGGAGGTTTCTTCTTTGTTTCTTGCCTTGTGGGCTTAGCAACCTCTGTTGGTTTTGTATACTGGAAGACTTGTCTTTGTATACTTTTCTGATGATATGATGATATGAAATGAAAGTTATTGCAGTCACTGTTTGCATTTAGATTATGTTCTATAATTGTTTTATGCAATGTTCCATATACTTACATTGTAGATGATATGGTGTGGGAAGTCACACGGTAAGATCATATCATCAGAACCTTGTAATGTATTAAAGAGCTCACGGCTTAGATGGTCCTGAACACACCATCGGTACACCGTAGAATAATCTGATAAGTTAGTTTATCTTGACTAACTGATTATTCTAATACACTCGTTAGTGTATTGAGGAGGATCACGATAGGATACTATTCTCTGTCTCTGACCCAGTTACTGAGAGAATAAAGATCCATAGAGTTCGGGTTCTGAACTCATGTGATATTGGCGAGCATATGTGTGCGTTGTTTATTACTTTGATTTATCAATGGGTGAGATCTTTTCGTAGATCGAATTCGATATCTTGGGTAATAACAATGTATACATGATGTCTCGAGCAGTATGCATGAGCACTGTGTCCGGGTGCGCCAGGTTGATGATGTTCTCTTGAGGAAGCACAAGTTCATGTTGAAACCCTGCAGGTGGAATTTATTCCGTACATGAATAAAGCTTGTGTGGTACTACTCAATGTTTTAGATGTTAATTAATTATAGCTGTCAGAGGCTTACATAATTAATTAATGAACATTATATCTTAAACACGGGGAATGGCTGGACTAAAGGAGAAAGCATATTCGTAAATATGTATTAAATTGGTAGGTCAGTTTTATTTCTTTAGTGGAATAAAAGTAAAACTTAATTTATTTAATTATATCCTAGGTTTATTGGATATTGGATATTAAATAAATTAGTGGGCCAATTTAATATTCTTCTAGATCCCTGTTGTAGCCCAAATTGACTGATAGTGGACTGGATATTGTACTTGAGATAGAGGCCCAGCCCAATAGGGCTGGAACATGAAATTTCGCCCCTCCCTATATATAAGGGGAGGGGGGGCACGAAATTTTGATGAATTTATTCATAGGAAATCAGCCCCTCTTAGTCTCTCAAAGTTATCCACAGATTTCACAATTCTATCTAGTAGATTTCAGCCCACTCTGAATCTAGATACAGTCCGGGAATACAACAGAAGATCTTGGAGTAGAATCTGTGGTGCTCGATTTTTGAGGTGTTAGGTGGCGCCATACAGTGTTCATTCAACAGCAAGATTAGATCTTTAATCTTATCCACAGACCGTCTATCGATTTGTAAGTAGATTCGTTTCTATGTCTTCCGCTTTATTAGATTCGAATCTGCTTTGCATGTTTTTTTATTAGACTGTGATAAACATGCATGTTACATAAAATTATGATTTGCATGAACATGGATTAATGAACAACCAAATGATCCTGCGGTGGTTTAATTCGAAAAAACCCCAACAACTGGTATCAGAGCGGGTTTTGGCACTGTTCTAGGATTAATCCGGGCATAATTTCGAATTGCATAATTAAATTTGATGATAAATTTATGATGTTTAAATTTTCAGATTTAATTGGCTATGTATTTCGATTTTATGGTATTCAAAACTTGGAAGAATTTTTGATTGAATTCGAAAATTCTAGTTTTGGAAGTCTATGTAATTTTCGATAATCATGAAATTAAATTTGGAATGATATTTGATGTTCTTCAAATTTTCAGATTTATTTCATGGTGGTGTTCGAAAATTGGAAGCTCAATTTTTTCGAAAATTGAGGATAAAAAAATTCCCTAATTTTTATCTTAAAATTTTCGAAACTATAGAATTAATTTTGGGTGGTTTTTTTGATCAATATCAAATTTCCAAATTTAATTCTTGATATGGTTCGAAATTTTTGAGTTGGTTAGAATAGGATTTGTTGATTTTTGATGTATATCAAAAGTTACAAAATTCTAATCAAGATAGGTTTGAAATTAGAATTTTAAATTTGGTAATTTTTGAAGTGGATCAAAATTTCCAGATTTTTATTCTTGAAAATTTCGAAACCTATAGCTATATAATTTGGAATAGTTTTTTGATTAATGTCAAAATTTCCAAATGTGAAATATAGTGTAATTTTCGATTTTTAATAAATTAATTTGGAGAAGATTTTGATGAAAATCAAATTTCCAGATTTATTTATTAATGTTGATCGAAAATTTGGTGCTTGGATTAAAGATTTGATGTTATTTGATGTATATCTTAATTTACCTAATTTTAATCTAGATAGATTTGAAAATAGAATATTAAATTTGGAAGAATTTGAAGTGGATCAAATCTCCAATTTATTATTTAGATAATTTTCGAAAATCTATATGATTTAAATTGGATAAGGTGATTTTGGATATAGTTGAATAATTATCAAAATCCAATTGATAAGAATTTAATTTTGGATAGATTTTGGAAGATTTTGGATTGGAATCAAATCTCCAAACTTTATCCTTAAAGATTTAAATTCTTATGGATAATATTTGGATTAGATTTTTGATTTATATCAATATATCCAATTATTATTTAATAAGGGTGGTTAGAAAATATTAAATAAATTTGGTGGATAATTATTAATAATTTCCAGATTTATTTTGATGATATTTTCGAAATATACAAGATTTAAATTGGTGGATAATTATTTTAATTTCCAATTTTTATCTTGTGGATAATATCGAATTAATTAATTTAATTAATTGTAAAATTCGAATATTATTTAATATTCATGCATAGATATCATATGTTATTTTATGTGGATCATATAATACATGATTGTTGGTTTTGTAGACTGTGTTTGTTTGTAGGTTTACCAACTATCATGGCTCCTTTATTTTATGTGATGTATGTTTATGTTGAATGGGTGTTGGCCGTGTGCCGGTTTGGCTACGTGATTTTAATCCATGAGAAAATTCATGGATTAGGTCTAGGTTTTATTTTACGTTGGTTTAATGTAATAGATATAAAGCTGTTAGACCGAGTTTTTGAGTTGTATTTTTTATTCTAGCAATATTAGATTTTTCCTTTCGGAATAGATAGTCTGTATTGAATAAAGATCGGAGATCAACTCAAAAGAAGGAAAGTGGTTCAGCACCAAAAAGGAAGGTTCACCGGTTCACGTCCCGAAACCCTAAATGGAGCTAGGTTTTTCGGCGAGGCGCGGTGAAGGGGGGGCGGTTCCAAGCCCTGTTTCCGGAGCTGACTTTCCAGTTTTATCTCATACCAAAGTATGTAGAAAATCTCATACGGTCTCCATTAAAATCTGGTTTAATTGAGAAGTGATGGGCATGCGCGTTGACATCGGTCTTCCTGCATATCGGATGTGTCATATCACAGATTTCTCTAGAAATTAAATCTCCTAAAAAGGATAGCTGTAGAACACTATTAGGACTAACTGACTCCTCCATCTGGAGCGGTTAAATTCGAGTAGTGATCTTGGTGCGAAGATAATGATGTGCACACTTAGATGTAATTTATTGATAAACGTCCACACGATCGTGGCTTATCAGTTAGACGATTACATGACCGTGTTAATTATCCGGCTATTAATTTGCTTGTTGTAAGGAAACTCAACTGGAGGCAAATTAAAGGTTTAACCTATTTAAAGATGTTTTTTATAAACGTCCACACTATCGTGGCTTATAAAAGATGTTTTTAAAGTGTCGGTGGAAAAGTATATAATTCTTTGTGCGGTTTTAGATTATATACTGTTTATCCTAAACGTGTTTTGTGACTGTACTGCATGTTTAATTTCAGTTATTTCATATCATCAATGGCACTCTCCAATCTGTCCTCAATCCTCAAAGAAAACAAACTTGTCGGTGAAAACTACAATGACTGGCTTCGTAACCTTAACTTAGTTCTTGTTGCTGAGGGACACAAGTTTGTGCTTGAAGAGGTTTGTCCTCAGACGCCAGATGAGGGTTCTGACGAAGCCCAAAAGGTTGCATATGATAAGTGGCTTAGGTCTAATGAGATAGCGCGCTGTTACATCTTCGCATCTATGTCAAGTGTGTTGCAACATCAGCATGAGCCTATGAAAACCGCTTATGATATCATGTACAACCTTAGGCAGCTATTCGGTCATCAGAACCGCTCGGCACGCCATTTGGCAATGAAGAAGCTAATGGATGCGAGAATGTCTGACTCCACACCTGTTAGGGATCACGTTCTCATGATGATGGGGTATTTATCTAAGATCGAGACCTTGGGTGGAGAGCTAGATGGCGATTCTCAAATCGACATTGTTCTTCATAGCTTGTCTTCGAAGTTTGAGCAGTTCAGGCTGAATTTTAACATGATTAAAAGGGATGTCAGCCTGACTGAACTGCTCATAGACCTTCAGGCGGCTGAATTGCTCCAAAAGAGCAATCCTGAGGCCCACATAGCTGAAAAAGGAGCGTCTTCTTCTGGTGGAAAAAGGAAGAAGAGAAACGCACCTAAGAAGGCTGCAGATGAGGCACCTAAGGTGAAGAAGCCAAAGACAAAGATTCCTCCCGAGGAATTCAAGTCGAAGACTAAGTGCTTCAAGTGCGGCCAACCAGGTCACTGGAAGGCGGCGTGTCCTAACAAGAAGAAGAAGAGAGGTACATCTCACACTCTGGTTGTGGAAACATGTTTAGCAACTTGTTCTACCCAGTCATAGGTAGTAGATACTGGAGCTACTGATCATGTTTGCATGTCTTTACAGGGGTTCCTGGTAAAAAGACAGTTGAGTGAGGATGAGATCACCGTCTACATGGGCAATGCTACGAGAGTGGCGGCTGTTGCAGTGGGAGATGTTGTTTTACCTTTCAGTAGTGATAGAACTTTGGTTTTGAAAGATTGTCTTTATGTGCCTGGTTTTAGGCGAAACTTGATTTCAGTTTCTAAATTGATTATGGATGGATATTCTGTTTCTTTTGATAACAAAGTAGTTATCTTTAGTGGTAAACATTTTATCTGTTCTGGCACATTGGATGGACACTTATACTTTCTTAAACCAACTGAAAACACTACGTAAAGACATCTGTTGAATACATCGATCATAAACCCTAACAAGAGAAAAGAACCTTCGGAATTGAATCAAACCTATCTTTGGCATCTAAGGCTAGGTCATATTAACCTTAAGAGGATACAAAGGCTTGTGAATGATGGACCATTGTCTTCTTTAGTACTGGAATCGTTTCCTTTGTGTGAATCCTGTTTGGAAGGTAAAATGACCAAGCGTCATTTTCAGTCAAAAGGAAATAGATCTGAAGGGCTATTAGATTTGATTCACTCTGACCTATGCGGCCCTATGTCAGTTCAAGCTCGAGGAGGGTTCGAGTATTTCATCACTCTCATTGATGATTACTCTAGATACGGTTATATCTACCTATTACGACGCAAGTCTGAATGCTTTGAGAAATTCAAAGAGTTTAAGGCGGAAGCGGAGAAACGAACAGGCAGAAGTATCAAGTCACTACGTTCTGATCGTGGTGGCGAGTACCTCTCAAGTGAATTTAGGGATTACATGGCAGAGAGTGGGATTACATCCCAGTTGACTGCGCCTGGAACGCCACAGCAGAATGGCGTGGCGGAAAGAAGGAATCATACATTGTTAGAGATGGTTAGATCGATGATGAGTTATTCTGAGTTGCCCATTTCGTTCTGGGGATATGTCCTGGAAACGACAGCCTATATTCTTAACTTGGTTCCATCGAAATCAGTTCTTGCTACACCTACAGAACTATGGACTGGACGAAAGTCCAGTTTGAACCATATTCGGATTTGGGGTAGCCCAGCACACATGTTGGACAAGGAAGCTGATAAGCTGGCTTCTCATACTGATGTAAGGCTGTTCGTTGGATATCCTAGAAGAACGAAAGGTGGTTTATTTTATAGTCCTAAGGATCAGAAGATCATTGTTAGCACCAATGCTCGATTCTTAGAGGAAGACTATGTCATAAACCACAAACCAAGGAGTCATATTATCCTTGAGGAGTTAAGGAGAGGATCGAATCCTACACCAGTTGTACAAGAAGAGGAACCACCAAACACTGCACAACGTGTCACAGAAGTACAGGAACTGCCTCGTCGTAGTGGGAGGGTTGTACGCCAACCTGATAGATTCATTGGTCTGGGAGAGGCTTCAGATTTCCCAGAGGGTCTCAATGAATTGGATCCCAGGACCTATGACGAGGCAATTCGAGATAAAGATGCAGATTCTTGGAAAACTGCAATGGAGTCTGAGATTGGATCTATGGATCACAATCAAGTCTGGAAACTTGTAGAACCACTAGATGGGGTAAAACCCATTGGCTGTAAGTGGATCTACAAGCGCAAGAGAGGATCTGATGGGAAGGTTGAAACCTTCAAAGCTAGATTGGTGGCAAAAGGGTATACTCAGAAAGAAGGGATCGATTATGAGGAAACCTTTTCACCGGTAGCCATGCTTAAGTCAATCCGGATTCTCTTGTCTATTGCCGCTCATTTGGATTATGAGATCTGGCAGATGGATGTCAACACGGCTTTCCTAAATAGAAGTCTTGAGGAAAACATTCACATGAAACAACCAGAGGGATTCATTGCTAAGGGCCAAGAGCACTTGGTGTGTAAACTTAAGAGATCCATTTATGGACTTAAGCAGGCATCGAGATCTTGGAACATCCGATTTGACGAGGTTATCCGGTCATATGGATTCGTGCAAAGTCCGGATGAGAGATGTGTGTACAAGAAATGTGATGGAAACGTGGTGGCATTCCTCGTACTTTATGTTGATGACATCTTGCTGATTGGAAATAGTAAGAAGGCGTTTTCAAACATTAGGGTGTGGCTGTCCGAGCAGTTCGATATGAAGGATCTGGATGAAGCCGGACATGTCCTTGGCATCAAGATCATTCGAGATCGCCAGAAAAGGATGTTATGTCTGTCCCAGGCGACTTATATCGATACAGTGCTAGCTAGATTTGGCATGCAAGATTCCAAGAAAGGTTTTATACCTTACAGGCATGGAATTCATCTATCCAAGGAAATGTGTCCCCAAACACAGTCTGAGATAGAGGAAATGAAGAAAGTACCATATGCTTCGGCTGTGGGAAGTTTGATGTATGCTATGCTATGCACTAGACCTGATATATGTTATGCCATTGGCATGGTAAGCAGATATCAGTCTAACCCTGGACAAGGTCACTGGACTGCGGTCAAAAACATTCTCAAGTACCTTAAACGGACTCGAGACTACATGTTGGTTTTCCGCTCTGATAGTCTAGTACCTTTGGGTTACACGGATTCAGATTTTCAATCCGACAAAGATCAGAGTAAGTTTACATCGGGCTATGTGTTTACATTAGGAGGTGGAGCCATCGCATGGAGGAGCATTAAGCAGAAATGCATTGCGGATTCCACCATAGAAGCTGAGTATGTAGCTGCCTCTGAGGCTGTAAAAGAGGCTGTCTGGCTCCGCGGGTTCCTAGTGGGCTTGGGCGTGGTTCCTGATTTGCCTAAGACTATCACGATATACTGTGATAACTCTGGTGCAGTGGCAAATTCGAAGGAACCCAGAGCTCACAAGGCAAGTAAACACATAGAGAGAAAGTACCATCTTATACGAGAAATCGTTAAGAGAGGAGACGTGGCGGTGGTCAAGATTGTATCTGAGGACAACCTGGCTGATCCATTCACGAAGAGCCTGGCGGCTAAGACCTTTGATGGTCACGTGGAGAAAATGGGAGTGAGATGCAGACCCGGTAGCGCAGTTTGAGTTGATAGTTTTAGATTGGAGAGTTTGCCAGTTAGTTATTATGCTTGAAAGACATGCTTCAAGTATAAGTGGGAGATTGTTGGTTTTGTATACTGGAAGAATTGTCTTTGTATACTTTTCTAATGATATGATGATATGAAATGAAAGTTATTGCAGTCACTGTTTGCATTTAGATTATGTTCTATAATTGTTTTATGCAATGTTCCATATACTTACATTGTAGATGATATGGTGTGGGGAGTCACACGGTAAGATCATATCATTAGAACCTTGTAATGTATTAAAGAGCTCACGGCTTAGATGGTCCTGAACACACCATCGGTACACCGTAGAATAATCTGATAAGTTAGTTTATCTTGACTAAATGATTATTCTAATACACTCATTAGTGTATTAAGGAGGATCACGATAGGATACTATTCTCTGTCTCTGACCCAGTTACTGAGAGAATAAAGATCCACAGAGTTCGGGTTCTGAACTCATGTGATATTGGTGAGCATATGTGTGCGTTGTTTATTACTTTGATTTATCAATGGGTGAGATCTTTTCGTAGATCGAATTCGATATCTTGGGTAATAACAATGTATACATGATGTCTCGAGCAGTATGCATGAGCACTGTGTCCTGGTGCGCCAGGTTGATGATGTTCTCTTGAGGAAGCACAAGTTCATGTTGAAACCCTGCAGGTGGAATTTATTCCGTACATGAATAAAGCTTGTGTGGTACTACTCAATGTTTTAGATGTTAATTAATTATAGCTGTCAGAGGCTTACATAATTAATTAATGAACATTATATCTTAAACACGAGGAATGGCTGGACTAAAGGAGAAAGCATATTCGTAAATATGTATTAAATTGGTAGGTCAGTTTTACTTCTTTAGTGGAATAAAAGTAAAACTTAATTTATTTAATTACATCCTAGGTTTATTGGATATTGGATATTAAATAAATTAGTGGGCCAATTTAATATTCTTCTAGATCCCTGTTGTAGCCCAAATTGACTGATAGTGGACTGGATATTGAACTTGAGATAGAGGCCCAGCCCAATAGGGCTGGAACATGAAATTTCGCCCCTCCCTATATATAAGGGGAGGGGGGGCACGAAATTTTGATGAATTTATTCATAGGAAATCAGCCCCTCTTAGTCTCTCAAAGTTATCCACAGATTTCACAATTCTATCTTGTAGATTTCAGCCCACTCTGAATCTAGATACAGTCCGGGAATACAACAGAAGATCTTGGAGTAGAATCTGTGGTGCTCGATTTTTGAGGTGTTAGGTGGCGCCATACAGTGTTCATTCAACAGCAAGATTAGATCTTTAATCTTGTCCACAGACCGTCTATCGATTTGTAAGTAGATTCGTTTCTATGTCTTCCGCTTTATTAGATTCGAATATGCTTTGCATGCTTTTTGATTAGACTGTGATAAACATGCATGTTACATAAAATTATGATTTGCATGAACATGGATTAATGAACAACCAAATGATCCTGCGGTGGTTTAATTCGAAAAAACCCCAACAACCTCTTCTTGTGCCTGCTCTCTTTTTTTAGTCATGCCTTCAGTGTCTCCTTCCAGTTCAGCTTTCATCACTTCTTCTGCTCTCTTTGTGGTCACATCGTTCACCTGTTCAGCTTTCTCTAGGAATTTCTGCTGCAGTTGTGCCCATGTGGTTATGCTGTCAGTTGGCAGGGTGTATAACCAGTCTCGTGCCCCATCATGAAGAGTGAACGGGAATGAGACAAGTCTCACATATTGTTCCTTTCCCCCATCCGTAGGTTGAGTTTGACACACCATTTCAAAATCTTGAATATGCCTCTGAGGGTCTTCTCCAGTCATCCCATGGTATTTGGGCAAGATTTGGATGAAACTTGCCTTCAACTCCCAGCTTCCAGTAATTGCTGGAAGTGTTATGCCCATGGGACGTAAATTCATGTTAGTCGGAAAGACTAACTGCCTCAACATTTTTCCTTCTTCTTTAGCCATCGGGGCTAACCTCAGTTGTTCGTTCCTTTCCAGTTGTGCTCTTTCTTGCTCCAATTCTTTTTCACGAGCAAGTCTCTCTGCTTGTTGTGCCTTCCGTGCTTCTATTCTCCTCCTCTTCAGAGTCTTCTCAGGTTCTGGATCGTACGAGCAATCTCCTTCAGAGGTATTGGGCATCCACCGGCCAGGCTAACAAGTTCGAAAATAGAATTTCAAGAACCAACTCTCTGGCAACGGTGCCAATTCTGACGCGCGGTCATTTCACGGTCAGAATAATTCTCAAGAGAGAGTTATTCTTATGCCCACAGCAAGGCGTAGCAAGCTTTATGTGAGTAAGGGTCGATCCCACGAGGAGCTGCGAATTCTATCTTCAGTGTCACCTTTTCAAATGAGTTGAGGATTGTTGTGGCCTCCGTACTTGTATTTAAATACTGTAAAATAAAATAACAAAACAAAACAAAACAAGGAAGGAAAATATTAGAAGTAACGTATTCCGGATTAGAACTTAGATTCGAACTTAACAAACACTTGACCGATCATGGGCACGCTGATTACTTATGCAAACCTAATTATCTGGTTAAAGGTACCGGATCTCTCTCAACATACCCAATCTATCCTTTCTGTTTAGCTTAGAGGTGATCTCTCGTCCCCTAAACCCTAACTTGTTACCCAACCCCGATCTATCATATGATTGTAAGAAACAAAGCAGCATTATGATCTAGACAGACCCAGATTTACCTAGACAAAGATCTCTCTTATGCCCTCAGTACCCGTGATGCATCCCATCCCTTTATGACCAACACACAGCTATGATTCATTAACCATTTATAGAGATAGTGAACACAATTCTAATTAACGAGTGATCAGCCACGATTAACTAGCTTAGCCCACTGTATAATGCAACAAATAAAATGACTACTCGACGGAACCAGATTCACACAGTTTATGCCCATAAGCCTCACGGTTCTTACGTGTTCATTAAGTTCTTATCTTCGTTCAATCCAGAATAACGAGTCTAGCTGCTCATGCTAGACTTAGAACAATAATAATAAGTAAAAGAAATAAAACAAAACAAAACATAAACGAAAAGAAACCTACTTATATTAATTACCAAAAGAATCCAATACCAACGCTGGATTGGAAAGACATAAAACAGTAATTCCTAAGTGTCTGCGGGCATAAGGCCCGAGACCTTTTGCAGAAAAGTAAAATAAAACTAAATAAATAGTTTGGTGCTATGGTACGTGAATTCCTCTTTGTTTTCTGCCATCAAATCTACTTATATAGGAGTACAAAGATACTAGGTAAACTCCCCGACAGGCCGGGGATCTTCAGCCCAACACGCAGCCGCCATGCCCACCGCTTTCCATATCTGGCAGATTCTTCCCTTATTTAGAAGATTCTGAGTCGCAGATTCTGTACTTGCCGTGCCCTAGTTGCGCCGACATAGCAACTTTTCTTGTAGAGCCGAGTATCCTTCTGGAAGCGTCAACTTGCCTTCCGCCGCTCTTCTTTCCTTCGGTGGCTAGGGTGCAATGCTCCTGCTATAGCTGGCATTAGTTTCCCTTGTGCCCAGTCTCCTCTTCTTCTCCTCTCAATCACTCTGGGGTGGTTGTGGGCACGATCACAAACTTCTCCTTCAGCTTTTGCTGGAATGGTGGGCGATTTTCGCCAGGCTCGAGAGAGAGCTTTCCGCTGAGAAGTTGTTGCCCATCTTGGTATCATTGGCACTATTGTGCCCTCCAAAAGTGATTCTCCTGCCTCCTGCTGCCCCTTGTGCCCATTCTGGCTCTTTCCGATTCAAAAAACAGAAAAAATAAAGGACAAAAGAATGAGAAAAAGACACAAAAAAATGAGAGAATTTGGACTTGTCACACAACAAAGATAATTTTAAATCACACACCTTCGCTATGTAATTTCCACATGGCGAAATTATACTTTCACAAGTAATAAACAATAAACAATTGACAATGTTTGAACCAATGTTCACGACACATCAACAAAATTACACGAATTCTATTCTAGTTTACAACTAAACAGAATTCAAACTTCAAACTAACCTACCGGGTAGTTTGATCACAATTCAGCAATAAATCCTATACTCAGATATCTTGCGTCTAATCTAACTTGAACAACCTTTTCACATGAATCAGTTGAACAATAGAAACACAATAAGATGAAGATAAAATAGCTAAAAATCTAGTTGCTAAATTTTCCGATTCGAGTTCTTGATCTTCTCACACACAACGGTGATATCTTCTCTACTTGAATAGCCTCTTCAATTGTGAAGTATGCTCTTTTAAAACAATCTTCAATTGAATCGGTTTCATGCCATGTCACCTCTTCGGTCGTGGGTTGATAAAACAGCCACCTTTCATGCTTTGATTTGGAAATAACCGCTCTTTGTTGTGGCAGAGTAATAAACTCACGTTCTTCACCATTTTTCTCAATTAATCCAGCACGATACTACTGAAAATAAAATGGTTAGAAAGAGAAGAAAATAGAGATAGCATGCTTCCTACAAATTAAATAGGGATAAATTTGACTAATTCAACTTAATTAAAAAAAAACAATATCTTAGTCACATATATCCATTATTTTGAATATACATTTCGTGGATATATATGATCTAAGATGCACAAGTCAATTAGATCAAATAAGAAACAATTAATCTTAAAATATAGGAAAGGATAAGATTATTATTTTTGAATGTCTCGGTAAATATTATAAGAGGTCAGTATGACATCACATAGAACATTGTACTCAATATCATACACCTCCTTACAATATATATAGATCTCTCGATGTCATACACCTCATTACAATATATTTAGATCTTTCTCTCTCTCTCTCCTTCTTGAGTATTTAGATAAGACAATTGAAATGTACTGTT
Source organism: Perilla frutescens (assembly GCA_026008535.1). NCBI lineage: Eukaryota > Viridiplantae > Streptophyta > Magnoliopsida > Lamiales > Lamiaceae > Perilla > Perilla frutescens. The sequence continues at coordinate 40,458,849 of BRKX01000010.1, read as the reverse complement.
TCTATATAATAGGATTTAATAACAAATTATAAACACATCTTCGAACATTTAATCTAAAACAGATGTGATCACTAAATCAAAAAAATTGCATAGAACTCCCAAAACGAACTTCCCCTCTCAATGTTCTCTAGAAAAAAAAGAAAAGAAAAAAACATTAGTTAGTATCGAATAATTTTGTGCGGCCGTATCATCCAATATCTTAATTAAACCGTTAATTATGCGATTAGTGTCCTGAATAATCTATATATCATACGGGAATTCAAATTAATTTATTCTTCATTTATATAAAAACGATTATTTGTTTATAATTCTGATACGTGTCATGAGATCCATAATATTATGATAGTACATGAATGATGAGTGGCACTCGGAAACTCTATTTTTAATTTAAACTAGCACTTGTCGCCACACGGATGAGAGCTATGTAATTAAATTATGGTTATAATTTTATACATTTTAAATTAAATGATTAGTTTATAGCCACTATAAATTAATATCTTAATCAGATAAAAAAACAAAATACAAAACAAAAGTATAATGATAAGTTTTAAAAAAAAGGTAAAATGTTGGAACACGTTCGTTATCTTTGTTGCACACCGAAACCGAAAGAAAAATCATTAGTAAAAGATATTTATAATATAGTGATTGGCCCTTGACTTTAATCAGTGTATGTAATTTATTGCTTCAAAAGCTCTTAAAAGTTCAATGAAAATTATTGATCAAGAAGGGAAAAAAATATATTTATTAAATAAACAATTCAACAGTCAAATGAATATCTTTGTTGACCAATAACGTCGTCATTAATAGAAATTTAATTTCTTTAATGAAATTTCGTATGAGCTCTTAAATATTTCTTGGCCATCTGCTTTAAAACCATTGCTTTCATTTATAGTTACATTTGCTTTAAACAAATTTATGATTTTAATAATATTTATTATAAAATAAAAATTTATTATAACATAAATAATCACAGTCAACATTTATCAACAAAAAATGAATTAAAAAACTATAAAACATAATTTTGATAAAAATCAATCATAATAATGAATTATTAATTGAAAATTGAAAATTAAATATATATTAAAAAATAATTATAAACCTTGATTGAGTGGGGTGAACCCTAAAAACAATCATAAAATTAAACTAAATCACGAAAAAATAAAATTGAAGAAAAAAAATACAAAAAAAAACTCGTGATTTGAAAATGTAACACAGAGAGTGTAACGGGAAATTTAATGCGAGTTAATTCCTAAGTAACTCGATATAGAAACTAAATTAATTTTTCACCATTAATTGTATATCAAAATCTTATTCTTGTATATAGTGTTGCCTCAAACAAACAAAAAAAATCTTATATATATTGAAAGAATTGCAGAGATGGAGATGAATTCGTAAGTCATGAAATATATATAGATGTTTAATTAGTAACCGGGCGGGTAACCGCTGGTGCCAAAGAAGTATTTTTATTAAATTGATAAATATAAGTCAATACATTGAGCAGACAGTCGAAATTAATTAATATTTAGAAATCAATTTGTGTAAAATCACAAACAATTCCTAATGTTAATTAAAATAGAAATTTGAATGGCAAATGCAAAATATGAATGTATGGCTTAGAGTTCGTCCTTAATCGGCGATTTGGGATTAGTGGATGATTTTTTGATGGGATAGGATGCTTGCATGGCAATTCCACAGAGTCCATGTTTTTGAGGAATTCCACGTTGCATTCTAATATACCCCTTTTCACCCCATTCCAGCCCCCATGAGTTCTTCACTATCCAATATTTGGTCCCATCCAGCGTCGTGCCGTACCCCACAACTGCCACCCCGTGGTCTAGCTCGGTTTTGCACTCTCGAACACCCCCTGCATATATGCCACCATAATATAAATTAAATATCCTACTTCAAATATTAATTAATACTATAAAACTATAATATAATATACCTCAGAGTAAAACTGGAAATCAGAGCCTCCAGCGTCAATTGCAACGGAGACTGGCTGATTAACTACTGCTTTCAACAACGCTTCTTCGTCGTTTTCGGGTACGTTTTCGTGTCCATCGATTGCCACTACCGGCGAGTTTACCTTTTGGGCATCACATTTTCCATCTTTAGCTGTGTAAGGGTAAATTTTCTCTGTTGTTATGCCTCCTTTCTTTTTTATGAAATCGAACGCTATATCCATTAGCCCTCCATTACAGCCTTGATTTTGCCCAACATCGCAATCAACAAGTTCTTGTTCAGACAAAGAAACTAAATTCTTTGTTTTAATGAAATTTATCCCTTCCACTGCAACCACCGTTGAAAATGCCCAGCAACTACCTGCAATCAATGTCATAAAATACGAAAAACCCTAATTAATTTATCGAACAATGCAAACTACGTACTAAATTACAATCATGATATCTTAATTAACTACCGCAGCTGCCTTGATCTTTAACACCAGTGACAGCGCCTGTTTTCCTCCAATCAATGGAGGTAGGGACATCATGAACATCCTCATACATGAAGGTTCCATTTCCTCCTAGGTTTCCTTGAAACATACGATGATGCTTCACCTTTGAACCGGCATAGATGCTTCTGAACTCGTGGTTTGTCATGTCACCAAACTTGTTCAGCTTCAGCTTGTAGGGCTTGTCCATCTTGTTGAATTCGTTGATGTAATGAGCGTTGGCCTTGAACACGTTGAAACGCTTGTGTTTCTCCTCGAGGTTCCTCGACACCGTGTGGTGGCTCCGCCACCTCTCGTAGAGATCCCACAGCTTCTCCTCCGTCTCCAGCTCCGCCTCATGGAAGTCGAAACTTTCCACGAGACCGATGATCACAAGCAATGAGAGCGTGACTAGGAAGAACTTTTTCATTTTTTTCAAGAATGTGATGGTTTGTATTTTGTGACTTGAAAATGAGGAATTTAGGGGATGGGAAGTCACCCTTAAATAGAAAACAATTGACTAGTGTGATGTAATCAATAGGGGTAAGAGATTATGAAGAAGTAAAAGCAATGGTTGTTTCTTAATTATTAATGTGTATTGCTCGAATACCAACCGGTGGTAACGTGTGTTGTTGATGTTGGAATAAAATATAAAATGTTGCAATGTAATAGAAAATCTTGTGTTGGACCACTCACCACCATGCACACACACTTTTGAAATTAGTTGGAAAGAGTGTTAAAGAAAAAGATTGGAAAAACAAAAGAAGAAAAAATTAAGAAAAAGAAAGTAATTAACCATAGGCGGGTTGCAGTTACTCATAAAATTCTAAGCAACGACTCAAAATGGAGATTAAAAAAAAAACAACTTAAAGTACCAAATTTATTGTTAATTTTTTTGTTGGAATCGCGTGAACATAAGAAATAATACCAATAAATAAGAATGCATAGTTATATTTTACTAGATGTAACATATATATATATATATATATATGCATACAAAATCAAATAATTATTTGAAACTGTAAAATTATGGAACTATAATGTGACCATTCTAGGAAAAAAGCATGTGATGAGAGCTTTTTAGTTACACTATTAGATAGTGTGACACAATTACTTGCAAGTAGGTAATTAAAACTTTTTCTGGAAACTTTTTATCCATCAGTAACTGAAATTAATACAGTAATACTACATATATAAGTATGTACGTAATGCTTTGAGCAGGAAAACTTCACAAATTGGGAAAAGATAAATTTGAAAAAAATTGTTGGAAATAAATTTCTTAGCAACCTGGTTTCTGTTTTATTTTATTTAACAGTATTGATTGTTTCGTTGACTATATTGAGTTGAAGAGTGTACGCAAAAACTCCGTCGTCCAAGGTTTGTTTCTTTGAGATTTTTGTTAATATATAAATTATATATTTTTATTTTTTCCAGTTATTTTTAGTAGAAAATTATTAGATTATGCTTGATGATACATAATTCATGATTAGAATATGGGAAAAATATCATTTTACGAGTTTACAACATAATGTCGGAGGCCTAAAATCAAAAGTTTAATTAAAGCTAACTAAAATAATTCGGAGGAAATCCGTAAAAGTTGTTAATAAATATTGCTTTTGATGTACGAAATCTGGTTGTTGATTGTGCCAGTTAATTTGTTATGTTTTTTTTTACTCATGCACCCGACTTATGGTATTGAGGAGATGTGATCCCGTGATCTTTGGTCTACAAGCAACCTCACCCCACCACTAACTAGGTCATCCCAACGGGACGATTGTGCCGGTTAATTTTACTTTTACTCTGTTAGAATATAATCAAAACACTTTTAGTCACAATTATTAATTTTTTTGTCTTCAGAAAATTTTTCTTGACATTTTGGTCTCAAATAATATATTTCGACATTTTAGTCCGAAAAATAATTAATCAAACACTTAATAATCGTTAAATTCAGGGACTAAAAATGTCAAAATATATGTCATGCTGTGGGACCAAACATCACGAAATTAATCTTTAGACATAAAAACTTATGGTTGGAACAAAAAAATGAATATTTCAATTTTTTTTAATTTTTCTTCATTTTTCTTCAATTTCAATTTTTTCTAATTATTTTAATTTATACATGTCATTTAGGATTCATCCTACCCAATTAATGATTCATTATAAATTTTTATTATTTATTTTTCAAATAATCAATTATTTTTTTCAAAATATACCAAATATAATATTTAAAAATAAAAATTAAGGGGAATTTTAGTAGAGTGGCTAAATTAATTTTTAAATAATCAATTAATAATTAAAAACTAATATTAAATGCTAAAAAAATATAGCAAATCAAAATTTGGTAAGATGAACGATAATATAACAACTGAAAAATTAAACTAAATAACTAGAAATTGAAGAAAAAATGAAGAGAAAACTAAAAAAAAAAATTATAGTGCAATAGATAAATGCATTATGCGATTTCATCCAACTAAAAATGTTCGGATAGAGGATGCGTGAAAAATTAAAAACATCCCAAGATTTGTATATCTTAAGGCAATTAATGTAGATCCGAAAATCTGCAATTAATCGTATCAGTTCGGAGCAGCGGCCAATCTGTGAAACAAAATCAGAAAAAACGTAAGAGTCAAAGACCGTCGGGGGGTTGACGATCGTTGGGCCTCCGACGCTCAAGTCAGGAAAAGAATAGGAGTAGAAAGCGATAAGATATGAAATAATTGAATAATTAAGCCAGTGACTAGAAATCAAGAGAACGTCGTTCAAATCTGGAAAATGTAGGAAAGAAGCCTGGATGTTGAATCGCCTGAGTGGAAATTAGGGTATGACGTGAAGCTTGTGGGTATTTCCGCGTACCCCTCAAATGAGGAGGGAAGTCTCCTTTTATAGAGAGAGGCAGCGCTAGGGTTCGCGTAAATTATGGGAGCGGTTGAAACATGATCTCATTCGTTTGATCACGTCAACCCTTCCAGGTAATGCGGACGGCTAGTTCAATTTAATTCAAAATACCCGATCTTTGTGAGGCTGCTCGGTTAAATGACAACGTTTAATCCTGATGGACCAGCATAATGGGCTGACGAAAAATAGCCACTACAGTTAGCCCCTCATTGTCTAGGTTCCAGCATGGGAGCTAGACAATGAACCGTAATGCAAATAAAACATGTAAGGACATAAGACGCCGAAGCTCCGAACGCAAGCCGCAAGGTGAGATGGTCAAGGCTTTGAAAGCAAACTGTAAGACCGAACACAGAAGCCCCGAGTATAGGCCATGAAGCTGAACGACCCAAGTTATAAAATAACTTGAAGGTCGAACGCCTAAGCTTTGAGGGCAAGCTGCAAGGTAGGACGATCGAGGCTTTGAAAGCAAACCGTAAGATCGAACACCAAAGCCCCGAGTATGGGCTATGAGGCTGAACGACCCAAGTTATAAAATAACTTGGAGGTCGAACGCCTAAGCTTTGAGTGCAAGCTGTAAGGTAGGACAACCGAGGTTTTGAAAGCAAACCGTAAGGCTGAACACCATAAATCTAATATTGTTTGCCATAAACCATTATTGTTTGCCAGACGCACACGGGGGTCTCGCTGAGATCGATGAGATGAGAACCCAGAATATGATCGACCTTGATGCTTATGAGACCCTAGGGTCGATATTTGATATAGTAGACCCTTAGGGTCGATTTTTGGCATAGTAGACTCTTAGGGTCGATTTTCATCATAGTAGACCCTTAGGGTCGATTTTCATCATAGTAGACCCTTAGGGTCGATTTTTAACATAATAGATCCTAAGATCGAATGTTAATATTATTTATAAATTTGTAATGGAATAAGTGCGGTAATTAAGAATCCTTATACAACTCAAATTCCTATCTGGACTGGGCTTTGAAATAGGGCATTTCTCCTTACTTGGAAAGCAAGACTCCATCCTAGCTACGCCACATGCCACTTCTATAAGAAGGAGAAATTTCTCTTATTTTGTAGATGCTCAAAATCATTGTTCATCATTATTTTCTCAGTTTCAAAACTGCGGCGACATCAAGATACGCTGGGCAACATTCGTCTTCAATAATTGGTAAGTTGCTCGTCTTTTATCCTCTTGATCTTGATTTGAGTGATTTTATTTATTTTTCTTCGATGTCGTTGAGTGAGGATGAGTGAAAAACAATGATCGACATCTGCAGAGACATGGGGAAACCCCAAACTAAGATTCCAGAAAGAGAAGAGTCGAGTTCAGTCGACCCTAGAATTAAAGTTGACCACAGGTTCGATATTCCTAAAAAATTAAAGACTTTGAAGAAAAATTCAGGGTCCACTAAGTGTGGTGAGATCTGGAACATGAGAGATGAATCTGAATCTGAAGATGAAAGCTCAGATTCAGAGACAGGCGGTATTGAAGATGCCGAGGGCACGCTTTCTGATGGTAATGACATGGTTGTTGATCAGATGGAAAAATCAGGCGAAGAGATCAATGGCCTTGATGATTCGGGTGACCATGCGGTTAACTCCCAGAGGCTTTTGGGGTTCAAGGCAGAAACAATATCGTCTGCCATCGACCAGAAATCTTTGAAACATATAATACAAGCTTATGGAATTGCCTGTCAACTGAAGGTAAGGGTTCCTAAGTCTTCGGAGAGGGCTTGTTGGCCGCCTAGAGATGCTGTTGCAGTTTATTCTGACATTTTTAAGAGAGGAGTTCGACTACCCTTACATAATTTCTTTCGAAAGATTACAGCAAGTTATGGAATCTCCCCAGCTCAAATTGCTCCTAACGGCTACAGCCATATGATGGGTATATTTTTGATATGGTATGACCTAAAGTTTGGTGAACCGTTATTGGAGGAGTGGCACTCATTGTATAGAATCGTTAATGTGCCTGACAATCTGGGCTTCTATTATTTCACTAGATGGACTGGCGGGTTTGCGGGATTAGTGAGAGAATGTATTTCATCTTCTGGTGACTGGAAGCTCAATTGGTTTTGGGTGACATGTGGTGGAGATAGCGAAGAATGTCGTTCTCGATTTTTTAGCCAAGCTCGTGCGTTCCTTTTTTTATCAATTTGGATGACGCCAGGTCTGGTCTTGATTATGCTTATTCTAAGTAGTAAAAAAAAATTGTCCTTCTTTTGCAGGTGTTCACAAGAAACATAAACCGCAGGGTATCTTACTCAAACGGATCCAAAGAGCCCTCGACATCCCTAAAGAGTATCGTTCTTTCAAGACTTTGCGAGACGAAAGAGTCGTTAGTGCCATCAAGATGCCTCCTATCAACGCTCGTACCCTTCGATTGACAGAGATCAAAGCTAAGGCTGATGAAGTCAAGGATAAATCAAGTAAGGAATGTACTTTGGGGTCTGCAGCCCCGTCTGGGGGTCGGCGTCCCTCTGATGTCCCCCCAAGTAAGAAGGCGAGGACATCGACCCTAGCTCCTAACCCTGCCCCACACGCCACACCAGCTCAAGAAAAACCAGATTCAGTGGTAGTTGAGGTAGGGTTCAGTTCTCCTTCTCTCGCTGATGGGCCAGCGGGCCCAATGCTTGATGAATTAGGGAATGAGATAGTTCCTCAAAATTCAGCCACATTCGATCCATCCAGCATTGTTTGGTCGAAAATGCAGAATGAGATGGTGGCGGTCGATATTGGCAATCTACAAGCAGCTGGATTAAAGTCTCAGATTGCTCGTGCACTTAATTATTCTGTTCAGGTATGTATCTAATTTTTCGTGATTTTTATTTTTTACATATAGATCGGCGTACTAATTTATTTTAATTCTTGTGAATGTAGGCTACCATGGCACTATCATATGCTCGGGCAAATCTTGAAGCTGAATCATCCTCAACTCCCAAGCTTGAGGCTGAGGTAGCCGCTTTGAAAACTGAAGTAGAAAAAGTCAAGAGGGGGAAAGCTGAGGCTGAAAAGAAAGTGGCAACAACATTGGAAGAATCTGAAACATACAAGAGTCGTCTGAGCAAAGTGAAGATTTCTCATGCCAAGCTGCAGAAGGAGTTTGATGCTGCCAAGGACCATTATAAATCCGAATTGGCAGTTCGTGATAAGGCCCTTGATGCCGCTAAAAAAGGTGAGGGGATCGACCTTCAGAAAATAGCTGATTCTGAAGCCTTTCAATCCATTCGTGCTGACATGGAAATGAAGATAGCTGAAGGCTTAGTGGGGATGATCAAGGATAAGAATCCTGATCTTGATTTGTCTTTCCTTTATGGCGACGATGCAACATAGGGTGATGGAGCCATACAGCACGTGGCTGATTTTCTATATTTTCATTATCTGCATATTTTGTCGTACAGTTAGACTTCTTATTATTTTCGCCGGTTTCGGTGTTGCAGTATATTTGTGGTGATTCTCCACTTTATTTTATCGATGTTGAACTCCCGTTTGGGGTAGTGACATTCTGAATGACATTTCATACTTGAGCTTTTGTTTTTCTTCAACTTCGATGTTTGGAAGTTATGTGTGCAAGTGCATGACATATATTTGAACGAGAGAATCTTAGAAATACATACATAAAAATATATGTATTGATTGTTTTACATTTAATCTGATCGGTAGATTACAATTCTAGGATCTAAGGCTAGCATATGCAAATATGCAAGTTATCTAAATTACAATTTGTTTTAAATCGAGGCTGAACTTGCATTGAGGTAGGACCATGCTTTGGAGATGTTGGCATTGAATATCGTTTGAGAATTTGTCGTCGAATACAGGTCAAGATTGACTTCGATGATATTTATCAACTTTGACGTGTAAAGTCGTCCTTTTTGCTCTTTGTTATACTTGACGCTAACCCTGGCACTTGTTTGAGATCTTCAGGTTTGTTCTTGTCTGACTTGAGTTGCCAACATTGATTTTCAACCTACAGGCAGTAGGGTTAGATGGTCGATGGCTATGCCATCGACCCTCCGACGCTCAAGTCAGTAACTGATATAAGGAATAACTTTGAAAATAATTGAAAGCAGTAAAAGAGAATAAATGAGAATGCGAACTCATTTCTTCATGATCGATGTTCATCCTAAGGGTTGCATAGTCGACCTTGAGGGACTTCTCTATTGAGCCTTGGTTGTTAGTGTTGAGTTTTAATCTGCACGTAACATGACTAGATGGTCGATGGCAGAGCCATCGACCCTCCGACGCTCAAGTTAGTAGCTAAAGTAGGAAATCAATTTGAAAATTACTGAAAGTAGTAGAAGAAAATGAAATAGAAACCCAAACTCATTCTTTCAGGATCGATATTCACCCTAAGGACTGCGGGATCGACCTTAAAGGGGCTTCTTTACTGAACCTCGGTTATCATGGTTGAGTTTCAACCTGCATGCAGCATGCCTAGATGGTCGATGGCATAGCCATCGACCCTCCGACGCTCAAGTCAGTAACAGTTCGAATAAAGAAATAAACAACACAAAATTTGGAAAATTTAGCTAAGGGTTTAGAAATGATACTGCTTGAGGTGAGCTGCGTTCCAGCTATTTGCAATTTCTCTGCCTTCAACAGTTTGCAGTTTGTAAGCCCCGTTTCCTACTACCTTCATGATCAGGTATGGACCTTCCCACTTAGGGCCTAGTTTACCAGCCCCGACTTCCTCAGTATTTTGAAAAACTTTTCTAAGGACCCAATCTCCGACCTTGAAACTGCAGAGCCGAACGTGTTTATCATAATGTCGGGCTATCTGCTGCTGGTATGAAGCTATTCTCATTGCTGCTTGATCCCGTTGCTCATCGATTGTGTCTAGGTTATGTTCTAGCTCCTGATTATTCTCTTTTTCGTTTACCCTTGAGGTCCTCGCATTCCTGATCCCTATCTCTGGAGGTAGGACGGCTTCAGATCCGTATGTTAGAGAAAAAGGTGTTTCTCCCGTAGCTGTTCGCGTTGTGGTTCGGTAAGACCATAGCACGCTGGGGAGATGCTCGACCCATTTTCCCTTGTGTTTATCTAGCTTTTTCTTCAGGGTGTTCATTATTATTTTGTTGGAGGCTTCGGCTTAACCATTAGCGGCTGGGTACCTTGGGGTGGAATAGGTTAGCTTGACTCCCCATTTTTTACAGAAGTCTTGGAACTCAAAACTGATAAATTGAGGCCCATTGTCGGTGACGATCTCTGCTGGTACTCCAAACCTGCAAAAAATATGTTTCCACACAAAACCTCTTACCTCACGGTCCTTGACCTGTGCGAATGCGTCTGCTTCGATCCACTTTGTGAAGTAATCTGTCATGACCAAGAGAAAAACTTTCTGATTGCTACCCTTGGGTAGTTTTCCTACGATGTCCATGCCCCACTTCATGAAAGGCTAGGGCGTTATTGAAGGGTGGAGTGGTTCTGGATGAGTGTGATTGGACTGAGCAAATCTCTGGCATTTATCACATTTTTTAACGTAACTCTTTGAATCGGCTCTCATGGTCGGCCAGTAGAAACCTGTTGTTAGGGCCCTGTTTGCTAGGCTTCGTGATCCAGAGTGATTTCCACATTCTCCTTCGTGTAGTTCTTCAAGGATATATTTTGCTTGATTTGGGCCTACACACTTCAGGTAGGGGCCTGAGTAAGAACTTCTGTATAAAGACCCACTGATCATGTTGAACTTCATTGCCTTAGCTCTGATCCTCCTAGCCTCTATCTTGTCTTCAGGTAGTTCATTCTCGGTAATGTATTTGATGATCGGAGTCATCCAACTGACTTCAACCTCAACTATTTCCACCGATTTGGTTTCTGCTTCTTCTTTCCACACTGCTGGCCATTGGGCATATGTTAAGGGTATGTGCTTCGATGACTGACAATCAATTGCTGACCCTAGGTTGGCCAGTGCATCTGCATGTCGATTTTCCTCCCTCTCTATGTGGGTAACTTCTATTTCTGTGAATGATTTTGATAGTTCCTTCACCATGGTAAGGTATGCTGACATTCTAGAATCTTTTGCTTGAAAATCTCCTCCGAACTGACTTACAATAAGTTGTGAGTCACTTTGTACTTTGATGTTTGGTATCTTTATATCTTTGGCTAAGGTCAGTCCGGTGATCAGTGCTTCGTATTCTGCTTCATTATTTGTTGTCTTGAATCCACATCGAACCGCTCTTTCAACAACGTCGCCTTTGGGAGAGATCAATACTATACCTAATCCACTCCCCTTGAAATTACTGGAGCCGTCAACTTGAAGGGTCCAGTGATTTGAATTATCACCTTCGGTTATTGAGAGTAGTTCTTTTTCGGCAAGCTCATGCTGCTCTGATGAAAAATCTGCAATAAAATCGGCCAAAACCTGTGATTTTATTGCAGTCCGGGGTAAATAGGTGATGTCGTACTCTCCAAGCTCTACTGCCCACTTTGATAATCTGCCGGATAAGTCTGGCTTGCTCAACACAGTCTTTAGTGGAAAGGTCGTCACCACCGTGATTAGGTGTGCCTGGAAGTACGGCTTCAACTTTCGTGAGGCCATGACTAGTGCAAGGGCTAATTTTTCAAGTTGAGTGTATCTGGTCTCTGCATCGAGTAGCGATTTGCTGGCATAGTAGACAGGGTATTGTCTTCCCTGTTCTTCACGAACTAACACTGCACTTAAAGAGTTAGCAGATACGGATAAATAAATGAAAAGTACCTCACCTGAGTTAGGCTTCGAGAGCAAAAGCGGACTTGAGAGATAGGACTTAAGTTGGTTGAGAGCTTGGTCACACTCTGGTGTCCACTCAAAGTCTTTTCCCTTTCGGAGTGTGTTGAAGAATTGATGGCTCTTGTCAGAATATTTTGATATGAAACGACTAAGTGCTGCCAAACGACCCGTGAGCTTTTGTACTTCTTTGATGTTGCGGGGTGCCTTTATATTTTCCACTGCCCTAATTTGGTCGGGATTAGCTTCGATTCCTCTTTTTGTGACGAGGTACCCTAAAAATTTTCCCGACGTTACTCCGAAAGAACATTTGGAGGGGTTAAGCTTCATGTTGTATTTTCTTAACACTTCGAATGATTGCCTCAGGTGCCCAATGTGATCTTTGGCTTGTAGTGATTTTACAAGCATATCATCTATGTCGACCTCCATCGTCGAACCTATTAACTTTTTGAACATACGATTAACCAGTCCCTGGTATGTGGCTCCTGCATTTTTTAACCCGAACGGCATGACTTTGTAGCAGTAGATGCCTCGACTTGTGACGAACGCTGTTCTTTCTTGATCATCTGGATGTAAGAGAATCTGATTATACCCAGAGAAAGCATCCATGAAGCTCATCATCTCATGTCCTGCTGTTGCATCGACAAGTGTGTCGATGTGAGTGAGTGGAAATGAATCCTTTAGGCATGCCTTATTTAGATCGGTGAAGTCAATACACATTCTGTTCTTTCCATTCTTCTTCTTTACTACCACAACATTAGCTAACCAATCAGGGTACTGCACCTCTCGAACTGAACCGATATCGATTAGCTTCTGAACTTCTTCCTCTATCACTTGATTTCGTTCTGCTGCAAATTTTCTTCTTTTTTGTTTGACTGGTGAGTGATCAGGATCGACCTGTAACCTGTGAGTTATGATAGAAGGATCGATACCTGTCATGTCAGCGTGTGACCATGCAAAGCAATCGTGGTGTTTTGACAAAAACGCGATTAACTTTGCTCGCATTTCAGAAGTTAGTCTCGACCCAATTTGAACGATGTGGTCCGGGTAGTCGGGATGAATCTGTATTTCATCGAGATCTTCCATTTCAGGTTTGACGTAGGAGGTCGACCCTGAACTTTCTCCTTGCTCATATTTTGAATTTGAGCTTTCTCCGTATTCATATTTTGAGTTTGACGTCGATGCCTCATCAATTTGGTTTACTTCTTGTACCTGCACGTGGTTAGTCTTGAAAGCCGATCTGTAGCAGTCTCTTGATGCAATTTGCTCTCCATGGATCTGTCTGATTCCCCATGGGCTTGGAAAGCGTATAACTTGGTGGTAGGTCGAGGGTACAGCTTTTAGTTCGTGAATCCAAGGTCTCCCCAGGATGACGTTGTATGCTGAGGGTGCATCGATAATTTGAAACTTGGTGTGTAGGTTAACCCCTTCCGTATACACAGGTAGTGTAATTTCACCTATGGTGGCTTTGTGCTCGCCGCTGAATCCAATCAAGGTCATTGATTTTTTGACGATGTTAGCCTCGGGGACCTGCATTCCTTTCAAAGTAGATAAAAAAATGACATTAGTCGAACTCCCACCATTAATGAGAGTCCTCTTGATCATGCAGTTATAAATAAGGACTGAAATAACAAGTGCATCATGGTGCGGGTGTGAGAGTTCAGAAGCTTCGCTGTTGGTGAAACTCAAAGTTATGAGTTCCATTTCGGTATTGGGCTTTGGTATCATGGGTATGTATTTCAGATATCTGCAGTGTCGTTTTGCTGATGCTTGGGACACTCCGCTAACCTTGGATCCTCCAGTTATGCAATTAACCACATGCTCAATTGGTGGGGGCTTTGGTGGATCCCTCAGATTCTCATCATTTTTGCTGAAGGTCTGCTTCCCCTTATCAGTCAGCAAATCTTTCAAATGGCCTCGCTTGAGTAGGTCGATGACTTCGCGACGCAATGCGATACAATCATCTGTTCTATGGCCGTGATCTTTGTGGAATTCACAGTACTTTTTTCTGTCACGTTCATGATCTGGACTCCTCATCTTGGGCGGCCACTTCACTGTACTACTGAGTTCCTTCAAGGCATTGACGGCTTCTGAGGGTGTGATGCACAGGTTGTATTCTAGCAAGCGTCGATCATATGGATCTGAAATATCCTCTCGACCTCGAGGTCTGTAGCGATCATTGCGGGGGTAAGGGTCGGTTCTTCTTCTATCATTTCTGCGGGAGTCTCTTCCTTCATCTCGACCTCTTGGCTTGGGTCGATAATATTGGTCTTCGTCTTCCTCCCACTTAATTTGTGCCCATGCCTTTGCTAAAATATCATCCATTGTCTTACACGGGTACTTTGTGAGTTCTTTGTAAAGGTCTGAATCCCTCTTTAGCCCCTTTCTGAAGGCTGATATGGCGGTGTCAGCGTTGCAGCCTAGTATCTCTACCTTTTCTCTATTGAACCGTGCAACATAATTCCTAAGTGTTTCATTTGGATACTGAATAATGGCATAGAGGTCATCTGAATGTTTCTCAATTTTCCGGCTGCTAGCAAATTGTTCTACGAAAAGATCTGTGAGTTGTGCAAATGATCCAATCGAAGCATTAGGAAGGTTCGTGAACCACTGCAGTGCGGCTCCTGATAGGCTGGACCCAAAACCCTTGCACATGCAGGCTTCTCTGAGGTACTTAGGTATTGCTGCGATGAACATCTTCTGTTTATATTGTGCGATATGGTCATCTAGATCTGAGGTTCCGTTAAATAACTTCATAGATGGTAAGGTGAATTTCGACGGCATCTCTGTTAACCCTATTTCATCCACGAACGGTGAGTCAGCGAAGCTATTTGGTGCAGCCTTGCGGATTGGGAGAGGTACACCAGGAATTCGCGTTATCATTGCCTCGATACCAGCCAGTCGTTGCTCCAATTCACTTGGGTGATCGATCATTCTCTGATCGAATCCCTGGTTGAACCTGCGCTGCTGTTCAACCCTTTTTTGCTCGAGAGTCTGGTGTTGGATCCTTTCCTGCCCAGAAGCATGATACTCGAATCCTGGAGGTGGCCTTAGCGGGCTCTCCTCCATTTGTTGTCTCGTGTCTACCTTCTGTGCTGACGCACTAGTACCTGCAATAAATGGATCAGTAAAAGTAACAGAACGACGACGCTCAGAGTATACCGAATTTGGCTCGCCGAACAGATTGGTGGGTTTGATGTAGTTCAGATGGCGCGTGTTGTCATTGATGGTCAAATCTTCAAGTTTACTGCGGAGTGAAGCGTTCTCTGATCTTAGAAGCGCTAACTCCCCCGTGGTGTTTGCCATTTGATGCTGTATATTCCTCAGAACATCAGCCAGCGACAGATCAACATCGGGCGAAGGCGTAGCGGTTCTGCCATCCTGCTAGGGTCCTTTTCCATCTCTGCGACTCTCATTAGGCATTGTCATTTTATTTCACGAATAGATCGCTGCCCCACGGTGGGCGCCAAATTGTAGATCCGAAAATCTGCAATTAATCGTATCAGTTCGGAGCAGCGGCCAATTTGTGAAACAAAACCAAAAAAAACGTAAGAGCCAAAGACCGTCGGGGGGTTGACGATCGTTGGGCCTCCGGCGCTCAAGTCAAGAAAAGAATAGGAGTAGAAAGCGATAAGATATGAAATAATTGAATAATTGAGCCAGTGACTAGAAATCAAGAGAACGTCGTTCAAATCTGGAAAATGTAGGAAAGAAGCCTAGATGTTGAATCGCCTGAGTGGAAATTAGGGTATGACGTGAAGTTTGTGGGTATTTCCGCGTACCCCTCAAATGAGGAGGGAAGTCTCCTTTTATAGAGAGAGGCAGCGCTAAGGTTCGCGTAAATTATGGGAGCGGTTGAAACATGATCTCATTCGTTTGATCACGTCAACCCTTCCAGGTAATGCGGACGGCTAGTTCAATTTAATTCAAAATACCCGATCTTTATGAGGCTGCTCGGTTAAATGACAACGTTTAATCCTGATGGACCAGCATAATGGACTGACGAAAAATAGCCACTACAATTGACACTTATTATTATCAAACCCAAGCAATTTAATTCAAATTATACATATTTCATTATTATCAAACAAATTATTTTAGCCAAAAATTAAAAATAAAGAAAACAAAAAAATTTGATTATTTGAAAACTGAAATACTAAAAAATAATAATAAATTCTAATTGAGTAAGATGAACTATAAATAACAATATAAAATTAGATCGGGTGTGCGAGTAAAAAAAGGAAAAAAAAAAAGAAAAAATGAATAATAAACTAAAAAAATTGATATGTACTTTTTTTTGTCTTGATCCAAACATTTGTGTCCCAAATTTAAATCTATCTGATATTTTTGGTCCTAAATAATATGTTTCGACACACGCACGATACGCACATATGTACATCATGTTTGTCTATATATACGAAAATGCATTATTATTATTATTATTATTATTATTATTATTATTATTATTATTATTATTATTATTATTATTATTATTAAGGATAGAAAATATATATCAGACGAATACCAAGCATGCCTCATTATGCAATAAATACAAATAGAATATGGCACATAAATTAAAAATAAATTTATATTCTATATCCCGAACTATTAATGTTGTTACAAAAATTCTAAAATTAATAACATTTTATGTCCCAAACCATTAAGAGTTTTAAATGCCCTTAATTGTAACAAATGACATCCTATGTCTCATGTTAACAAATTATCCAGTGGAGACAAATTCCTGCAACTAAAAATCTATGAAATCGGTGTGGTTCAAAATAAATTTATTAATTTATCAATAGTGCGGAATTTAAAGTGTAATTAGAATGATCCTTCGTGCGATGCACGAATAATATATTTATAGTTATTATTATTTTATTAGAAATTATAGATATGAAATTAATATTATACAAAATATTTAAACTAAAATCTATATAATAACTTTCAAAGATATGCGAACTTTGATCGTCTCAACTCTTCGCGAAGACCCAAATAGTAGAAATCATGTGTAAAAGTGAGACATCTCGAATTAAAATATACTGGTTCCTCGTTACCCCAATACGAAAATAAAAAGGAAATGATTAGTTTTATTGTATGTTTAGTGTTTCATTATAATTTTATAAAAATATAAGATATTCTGTCATGTTGATTTTCAATTTTTTAGTTTTTCAATTTTATGTAAATTTAAATATCTTAAATTTATACTTTTCTTCAACATAATAAAAATGGGTACACTGTTGTAATTATTTTTAGATTAATAAAAAAATATTTTCAATTCATCAATTTCAAGGTTCATTTTATTGTATATGGAATTTGTTATTTTTGCATTGATACATAGTTTAATTTGAAATTTGTGACATTATTATTTATTAAAAGAAAAAATGATTCGTGTTTGATTAAATGAAAAATATACATACATCAAAATTATAAAGAAAGATGACCAAAAAATATAAATTTAAACTTTTTGAAGAAATCTAAACTAACTAATAATGTGATGAGAGTAAATAAATATTCAAGAAAAAAATATAAAAAAAAAATGAAAGCGTAATTAGACAAAATAAAATGATTTAAGAGATGAGACGTTGCTTCAAAAAAATATGTTTGCTACATCAAAAATTCGGATAATAAGTAGATTAGTACAATCATTTATTTATGTACATACATTATATGTGTATATGGAAAGTATCAAAAGTAAATGAAATTAAATGTGATGATGCATAATTTTATATATTACTATAATGCTCATATAATATTAAATAAAATGTCTACAATGCCCTTTTATTAGTGGGCGGAAAACAAAAGTGTGTTATAATATATATAGATTAGTCATAATTATGCATGATTGTGAAATCATTGATAGTTTAAGACATTAGGTATAATTAGTTATAATTTAAAGATATTTTTGTTATAATCTTAATAGTTTATGACCTAAGTTGTAATTTTCCTAAATTAAAATACTAAAATATTTGATGCTCATCCAAGGGTTGCGTACGCATATATCATCAATTCCCTTTTCGTTTTTTTTTTCTTTTTCTTTTTCTTTTTTCTTTCTTTTTTAGTTGAGAACTTGAGATAGAGCTCATCAATTTCCCTTTTCGAAAGGAGCAGCGGTTCAATTTCTCAACCGTTTCCGTCATGATTCCGAAAACAACGTCGTTTCATTTTTCCTGATATGAAATAAAACGTTGCTTCTAAAACTGCTCTTACTTTTGTATTTCGTAATTATGGAGTGCAGTTAAGAAACCTGACAAATAACATAAATTATGGGATTTTGAACATTATCTTATACTCCATTCATCCGTTTTGTTTTGATTGTTATTTTAGTTTTTTTTTTTAAATTAATAATTACTTTTATGGACTAATATACCTATCTCTCATATATGATATAAAATATTATTCATTTATATTTTCCTAAAATAGTGTTTGTGATATGGTTAAAATTTAGAGAGAGTGTGTGTGAAAATATATAAAACAATAAGAGCTGCACTTGCGTGCAACACAACCTTCCGTGCAGCTATTTCAGATGGGGCGCGTGGCCCCACGCGGGCGTGCCACGTGGCGCCCACGCGCGGCGCGTGAGGCCCACGTGCCCGTCTTTTTTTTTTGCGATTTTTTAATTTTTTTTATACCTGTTTTTATCATACTTGATACATTTTTTCTTATCACATGGTACTTTTTATTGTAGTTGGAATGATGATAGTATTAATCTCAGGTTGATACCTGTCTTTATCTTACTTGATACTTTTCTTCTTACCACACGGTACTTTTTATTTTACCGAACTTGTGTTTTGCTTTCCTTTGCAAATTCTTGGAATGATGATTATTTTAGATTAATCTCAACACATACAATATAAAAACTGAAAAAAAATTAGAATTTGAACTAAATAAACTAGTATAAAATAACTAGCAGACCCCTTACTTTTTAATGATACAGATGGTACTTTTCGAATGTTTTGTGATACTTTTTAATAGGAAGGTTGGTACTCACTTTGGACAGTTTTTTTTAATGGGTTGACCCAGTCAAAGCGGGCTGACCCGTGTTGACCGGGTCAAAGCGCGGGTTGACCCATGTTGACCGGGTCAAAAGCGGGTTTGACCGACCCATCTCATATAGTGTTATTTGCATCATGATGCATGCAAGTGTTTGCCAAACAATAAACATCTTGACACAAAAATAAAAAAATTAAAACAACAATCAAAACGAAACGGAAGGAACATAAAAAAAAATATTACTCGTTTTCTATAAACGGTTCTATAGTCTTCTTTTAGCCAAAACATGGAACCAACCATGTGCAATAATTTTACAAATGTGGATTACAAATAATTAAGGAAAATATTGATTACTTTTTTATTTATATAGGAAAAAATATATTTTATGTCCCAAATTATTAAGGGTGTAACAAAAATATCATGAACTATGAGTAATTACACTATATGTTTCAAATTATTGATAGATTAGTAAATATGTTCAAAGAGATAAATTATAACAACAGAAAGCCCATGTGGCTTGTTTTTAATTAACATATTGGAGGGTTTAGACTTTAGAGTATAGCCTCCAATATATCCATACGTAATTAATAGTGAGCGCCACGTCCCTTTTTGTTGACGTAACTTGTCTCTCGCAATAATTTTGTTAATATGTTAATAGTTTGATATATATGGTACATTTAGTATAGAGTTTGGGACATTATGGACAACGAAAATTTGCCAAACGATGGCAAACTACTAGAATTGTGCGAAATTAAAAACATCAATATCAATTTTAAGAACTCTTAAAAATTAAATTCTTTTTTAATCGAGAATTCTTAAACAGATTGAGGATTGAGAGTACCAATAGTAAATTGATTTTATCTTTTACAACTAGGCGCATCTATATATGCCTTGTAGATGAAATTTAATCTTATGGTTCACAATACATGTCACATTCTACTAAAACACAAAATAGAAGTTATGCATTTCAATGATAATTGATATATAATTAAGACCTCTATTTTATTTATTCAAAAATTTCGACAACTAGTTCAATTTACAAGGAAAATGGCTATGGACCCAAATTTAATTAACCTGGTGAGAAATATGAACAGAAAACAATCTAATGGTGGGTGGTAGAACGCCTACAAAATGAAGGCATTTTAGGAGTTATGCGAAATCGAAGAGGAGGAGATTGTCTTTCCCCATCGCCCCATAGGGCATAGGCTTCCTCACCATGAGCTGCATCATCTCCTACTTCAAGGGCATCTTCATCCATTCCCAGAGGAACTATTTGACTTATTAATATACATATTAAACTTGTAGCCATAACGTTCCACACCGTTATGAAGAGGGCTCCTACAATTTGAATCCCCATTTGGCGAAGCCCGTGCCTGAAATTGTTGCTTATTATGCCATAGATTAGGCCTGGCCCGTGACTACTTTCATTCCCATAGAACAAACTCAGAAGATCGGGATTGGCAAATAGGCCCGAGAGAAAGCCGCCGAACAGGCCGGCTACAGCGTGTGTGTGGAAAACCCAAAGTGTGTCGTCCACGTTTTGGAAGAAGACTGATTTCTTGTGCAAAACCATCATAGTGTACCAAGGAATTGAGCCCGATAAGATCCCCATAAACAATGCAGCCCATGTATCTACTACCCCTAACAATCCAAATACAAACATTTAATTCACTAATGATCTTAGAAATGATAATCTACTTTTTGGTCCTTGATAAGTTGTCATGTCATTACATATATATAGTTCATTTTTCCATTTATTATTTTCTGATGTTGATACCGTACTCTAGTAGCCCATGCATGTGGAACCACCAATCACTAACTAGATACAAGAAATTATTCTTTCAGATTTCAATTGAATAAAGTACTGCTAAATTTACATAAATCTGCGAGACTATATTTTTATTATACATAATAGATAATAGAAAGAGACAACTTTTTAAATAGTCATTGTAATTTAGTCAAATTTATTTTTAACCACTAATTTAATAAATAATATTTTTTAGCCATTTTCATGATAAAAGTATCATAATACTCTTAATTTTATTTTTCTTATTTAAAAATAGATTTAAAGGTACACAAAATATACATGATCGATTGGTACACGAATAATATTATCCGTTTGTGTAGCAGTTTAAAAATGAGTAAACTACATGAGTAAGTTCATTCATATAATCGTATAGTAATGTATTATTGAAATACTGCACGAATATATCATTACGTCTAGCTACTCGTGTATCAACTCATTGTTAATGGCTACATGAGTTCACGATTAAACCTATCGATGAAATTTTGTGATTGTTCATTTTTACACTAGTGCACTAGTGAATTTTAAATGGATGCATGAATGCACAAGCGCTTCCACCTGCACATTAGTGCAAAAATATTATAGATGCACAAATACACGAAGGTTTGCACCCATGCACTAGTGCAAAATCATGCAGATACAAGAATACATGATGAGGGTTTCAATTCGTTTACGAGTTACTGAACTCCATATCGATTCGTGCACCAATAATTAAAAAAATAAATTATTTCACAACTAACTATGTTTATTATTTTCTTCACCAATTAAATCTCAAGCATTGCAAATACATATTTTCAATATGTTGTAAAAGGGGAAGGGGAGAGAATTAAATCTCAAGCATTGTAAATACATATTTTCAATGGGGTACACTTGTGTTAGACAGTCTAACGGATCTCTTGCGTTAGACGGATATTATTTGACTCAACAAAGTGGTCCCCCCCTCCTTTTTCCTTTTCTTTTTTCTTTTTCTTTTAGTGGTCTCCTTCCCCTTCCCCTCTTTTATTTTATTTTCAATTTTTTTTTCAATTTTTAATTTCTTCTTTTAAAAAAAATATATATTTAACCTTTTTCTGGCGAATTTTTTAATTTTTTTTTTCGATTTTCTTTTTTTTTAATTTTTTCCAATAAAATTTATACCCTTAAATAAAATTAGTGAACCCTAAAATTAAAACGAATTGATATAATTTGTTTGAAATAAATATAAATTTGTTCCCTAAAAAAACACAAAATAAAACCCTAAAAACGCCCCCAAAAAATCCTAAAAAATACAAAATAAACCCCTAAAAGCACCCCCAAAACGCGTGGGCCAGAAAATAATTATTTGAAAAAAGGAAAGAAGAAAGGGAAAAGAAACGAAAAAAAAGGAAAAAAAAGGGAAAAAAAAGCAAAACTGGCGCTGCCAGGAAAAAATATAAAAAGACTGTACAGGCACGTGGAAACGGGTTTTGAGCGGGTTTGGGTATTATTTGATCCGTCTAACGTAAGAGACCCGTTAGACGGTTTAACACAACTGTTTGTCATTTTCAATATGTTGTAAAAGGGGAGAGGGGAGGTGGGAGAGGAGGGGGTTGTCAGTGACAGATACATGATCAAAGGTTGAGAAAAGTGGGAGAGGACGGTGGAAGGAGGGGGAGGGGATGGTGAACGGGGCAGCGGTAGGCGGATCAGATCCTCTGTTGCAATTCTTATTTCACTTGGTGTTGCATAACTAGATTTTATTTTTAATGATTTTTTAAAAAAATTAATATACCCTAATTGGGGATGAATGAACTCTAAATAAAAAAATTAAATTAAATAAAATTATAATAAATTAAAAATTTTAAAAATATATTTTTTTAAAAAAATAAAGACTTGAAACATGAAATGTAATAGAAAATGCAATAAGTGATGTGGTGTAAGCGGCAGGTGTGTGTAGGTGGGATAGAGAGATATGGAGGGAGTTGTGAGAGAGATGAGAGAGAGAGAGAAACACTTTTATTTTATTAAATATTATTTCTAAAATGATGATAAATAATTGTAATAAGAGTATTTTTGTATATTTTCATCGAAAATGGCTTCTAACATTATTTTTTGGAAAAATATCAATCTAAGGCTCAAAAGATGATTTATCTATTGATATAAAGTCTAAAAGATAGATTCTATCGATTCAAGATTTGAAAGATCTAAAACTTTCGATTTAAGGCTTGGAAAATTTAACGATGTTAAAACTCCATTCAACAGGAGGTGATGTTGCCGTTTAATATCCACATCATTTTGACACACCATTTTTATCCTAAATTAAATTAAATTAAATAAAAAGCATAAATTTACATTACTTAAATTAACAGAGGGTTTTATTATATTCTGTAAATTCAATCTCTACTTAATTTAATTAGAGATTCTTAAAAGTTTAAATTCAACATTTAACTAAATTTAGTATGTAATTGTAATACTTTTTTTTTTCGATCACAATAATAAATTGATATAGTTATTTTTATTTTATTTTATTTTTCAATTTTGATGGGGAAATAATTATTTTAAAAAGAGATCTGGAAAGAGAATAACATTCACATTAATTAATTTATTAAATATTTCAATAACATTTAATAGTTTGCGATGAAATTAAAATCACAATAATTAATTATAAATACAATAAAATTTAATTAATCAAACAAACAAAGATGAATTTCAAACTAAAAAATAATGAGACCCGAATGATGGAAAGTGGTGATTTTTTTTGACAAAATTTAATTAAACCCCATGTTTAATTTAATTAAAATAATTAATGTAAATTTGTTGTTTAATTTAATATATGAAATGATTTGCATATTTAGTGGCCACATCACTTTTTGTTGAATGAAATTTTAACATCGTTAAATTTACAAATCTTAAATCAATAATTTTAGATTTCTCAAGACTTGAATCGATAGAATCTATCTTTCGAGTTCTATATTGATAGATAAACCATCTTTCGGGTTTTAAATTGATAATTCTCCTTATTTTTTCTATATTAACGCTAATAGATATCGGTTTAATGAGTTGTAATATGCAACATCACAAGATATTGTAGTTGGTATTTGGTAGTACCTGATCTGTGATTAAATCCTCTAATAGAAAACGAACAAGTAACCGATCAAATCTAATGATTTAAATTAATAAATAGAAGTAAAAATAGTGTAGGTGAAAATACCAGCAGCCGGAGTAATGCAAACAAGTCCAGTGATCATCCCCTGCACAGCTCCAACGACGGAGCTCTTCAAGTAGACCGCCACATCGAGCGACAGCCACACGAGGAGGCTCGTTGCAGTGCACACGTGTGTGTTCAACACCGCAAGTGAAGTTATCTGGTTTGACGCGAGCGGCGCTCCGCCATTGAAACCAGTCCATCCCATCCACAGGAATCCGGCCCCACCAAGCATGTTTATAATGTTGTTGGGTGGGAAATGCTGCCTGTCATCTGCATGCCTCGGACCCACCTGTAATTAAACCACAAAATTAAATTAATTCACACACATATATATAATGACATGTCATCGTGTACTCGTTAAGACAATCTAGCTAGCTAGCTAACATAAAATTAAATATTGTACGTACCCAATAAGCAGCGGTGAAACCAGCTACCCCAGAAGAGAGATGTATGACATAACCCCCTGCGTAGTCAATAAGGCCATCTAGCAATCCGTGAAGTCCCCAAATGGTATGGGCGCCGACGGTGTACGACAGCGTCGTCCACAGTGGTACGAAAAGCATCCATGCGTAGAAATTCATTCTCCCAAGCAATGAGCCTCCCAGAAGTATAACCGTGATTGCAGCAAATGCGAACTGATAGAAAACATAGTCGGCGGTCGGAATATAACTACCGCCTATCTAAATTTTACGAAGAAGATAATTCTCGGCGACACCCCTGGCATCAGGTTTTCCTAGTACGGGGATCATCGGTTTCCCAAACGACATTTGATAAGCCCAAAGGACCCAACACACCAGCACGGAGGCGAAGGCGTACAGGGCCATGAAGGCTGAGTTCACGGCCCATTTCTTCTTCACCATGCTGCCGTACAGTATCACCAGCCCCGGCACGCTCTGGAGCCCCACCATGGCCGCCGCCGTCAGCTGCCACCCGTTGTCGCCTTTGCTTAGCCACGACGGCGATGCATCGTCCGGTTGCAGCCCGAATGGGAGCCATGCATAATCGGGTGAAGCCATTACCAAATTAATTAAAAAAGAAAAAATTAGGGGGACAATGTGACATAAATATATACGGAATGAATATTGGGAAAAACTATGTTCCTTGTTTGGACACAATGAGCAAGTGACATTCTGTTTTTGTCTTGGGCAGGTGACAGACATTGGCAGATTCTAACAAGGAATCAACGATGCTTGCAATATTCTATTCATATAACTATATATAATTTGCAGGCTAGATTCTTGTAAAATTCGATCCACCTAGCTACTACATTAATGAATTGGGGAATTAACAACATATTAAAGATTGTTTAAATATTGTTTGATTTTCGTGCTACAAACTAGCCTTATGAGTTATGAGTTCAAATTTGGCTTTCCACTTCTTCGTCCTGTTTCACTTTCACAATTAAATTTATAATTTTAATAATATTTATTATAAAATAAAAAAATTAATTATAAAATAACCATAGTTAATATTTATCAATAAAAATAAAATTAAAAAATTATGAACTATTAATCAACCATAATGATGGATTATTAATTGAACATTAACAATTAAATCCAAAAATATAATTTATAAACCCTAACTGGATAGAATGAACCATAGTAAACAATTATAAAATTAAACCGAAGCACAAAAAACTTAAATTAAAGAAAAAAAAATTAAGGAAAACTAGTGATTTGAAATTAAAACACGGAGATTGTAACACACGAAATGTCATGTGATCGCCTTATGTAAGTGATGTTCCTGTGTAATAGCTCACAAACATGAATCACACATGAAATCAATCCTCTAGTCCAATGTGTGTGTCCCAACATTAAAATTATTACTTTTTCTTTCATTTTTTATTCACTTTTAATTTCTTTTGGTTTAATTAGTTTAATTTTACATTATTATTTAGGATTTATTTTATTAGAGATTAGTTATCCCACATATCTTTTCCTATATATATTAGGTTTAATTTGTATTTACCTATATAAGCCGATCTTTATTTATTATTGAAATACACAAAAAACACAATTTTCTACATGACATCAAAGCTTAAGGTTTACACCAAACCTAGATCCTAAATTTTCTTTTTTGTGACGACACTGGTCTTCAGGCGGGAGGTCAATAGCGCGCACTTCCTGTCCCGTTTTTAGTCCACCCATTGCATTTTTTTTGTTTTCTGCACGTCAGGTTTTTTGTTTTTGTTTTCTGCACGTCAGGTTTTTTGTTTTTGTTTTTCCTGCTTTCTTATTATTTTGATATTAGTCATTATTTTTCGATATTTTGTTCCCACATCTAGTTTGTCCATTGCGCCATCATCACCCCTCAAGTCTCCTCGAGACACTGCAGATCTACACTGCGGTGCCTCCACCGCAGATCTATACCACAGTGTCTCTAGCCACCGCAAATCTACACTTTGTGCCACAACCACCTCAGATTTCCAACATGTCTACTGGGCACACCCACTACATCATCTCAATTTATATAACAAGATTGGTGTTACCAATAGAATGCCATCTTGAGAGGGCATATTAGACATTAGTTATCCCACATCTCTTTTCCTATAGATATTAGGTTCGTATTCACATGTACAAGGTGATCCTTAATTATTTATTACTCAAAATACATAGAAACACAATTCTCTGTATATTTTAGTCAATTAGGATTTATAATTATTTTTTATTAATTAATTTTTATTTTATAGTTAATATAATTGATTATTATGGTTGATTATTTCAAAGTTAGGGTATATAATTAAAAAAAATATTTCTCAGCTATAAAAATTGGAGTAAATTACACTTTGATACCTGTATTTTGATTATTTTAAAAAAAAAATAACCCACTTTTTTAAAGCTTTTGCAAATCTAATATTTGATCAATTTTACCGAAATCATACATAATTGATTATATTTTAATATTTCTATTTCCCCAACCGCGTAAAAAAAATTCCCCAATTAAGAAATCTTAAAATACAGTCAATTACGTACGATTTTTGGGCCGTAAAATTGATAAAATGTTAGATTTTCAAAACTTTTGAAATAGGTACGTACTATTTTGTTAAATTTTGAAAAAGTAGACTATTGTTTTAAAAAGAGGTCAATATGTAGGTACGAAAGTGTAATTTTCCCTAAAAATTAATTATGATTTGTTATATTATATTTAATTTGATTTTTATTATAAACAATATCAAAACTATATAGTGATTTGCAAAACATATATGCGATTCTTAACATTATTAAAACTTTGTAATTCTTAATGTTGAGTCAATGTTAGGACACATAGTTCGGATTAGAGCTAGGATGCCACCCGCTTCAATACCTAAAAAAACATCACAAGTTGTACAAAAACTGCAAAGTCATACAAAGGAAGTCCATTGTGACGTGAGGGAGCCAGAATTAGTTTCCAGGGCCAATTAACTAACAATAATTTTAAAAAATACTACGTAAAATTTGCAAAAATAAATATAAATGGCAATTTAAGTCCATTAATTGATGAAACTGAAGCCTCCAAAACATGGGATATTTTCTTATTAATCAATCCATTTATCTAAGAAAAAAATGAAACATAATTAAAAATAATGAACCACCTCTAGCTTAAACTACCAATTATGCAAGAGCTATAAATATTTGCGAAAGAGGAAACTAAAGTTTTCGTAATTAAAAAAAATTAAAAAATCATAACTCAATTTGTTCGATCCACAATACACCTTAATTTACATACCAAATAAATAGAAGCTCATTAATAATTTAATACAACTACTAAGAAATTAAACTTTTAAATCATATATCTCACAAAGATAAGATCGATAACTTAATTCACTAACAAATAATAATATTTTTTAAGCTTTACACTAACAACTAATTAATAAGAACTATAATTGTTAATCAAATTATTAGCAACATTATTCTATAATAACATTAATTAAGAAAAAAGTCTACGAAAATTTAAAAAATAGCCACAAAAATTAAAACATTTCAACATTATAAAATAGTAAATAATAAGTGTCAACCTTAGAAAATTCAAATCTTAATTTTTATATATCCACTACAAATCTACAATGAACCTTAAATTTAAACTAAACCCTATAAGAGAAAAAACATAAAACATAAAACAAAACAAGAGTGACAATAATTTTAGATTTTATATAGAATTATGATAAGTAAATGGGAAAAATGAGAAAATAAAATCTGAAGTATAGAAGCTTCGACATCACAGCTTCACAGCCATTGAATTAAAAAAGAAAGAAAAAAAATATTATTATAAGTGAAATCACTAAAATACCCTTTTTCCTAAAATTCTAGAGGTCAGTGTCCGTGACCCCCTCCATCTCTGAACGTGATAGACTGATGGGTTAAATCTAGAAATAGTAAAATTTGAGCCTGTAAAAGACCATCTCCAACCCAAATACTCAAATTCAAATTCAAAATGGAGTAAGTGTCACATCAAACACTAATTGATCTCCAATCCACAAACTCAAATCCAACATCAAAAAGAATATTCTTGGTATATTCCACATTTTACTATTTATCATGTTTATTTCAATAACACCCACATATTTATCAAAATTTATAAATTGAACCTCTTATTTTTTTTGCTATTTTGCAATATAAAGAATACATTTTCCCAATAATTGCAGGCAATTTCTAACCATGGAAATTATAAATTGTCAAAATTTATAATGTTTATAAATTTCTAAATTGAATCTCTTATTTTTTTTGTTATATACACAACAATGTATTAAATTTAATTATAATTATATAATTCTTTACAAAATTAAATATTAAATATGAATGACCGTAAAAAAATAATTTCAACATTTATTAAAATAGAAAATTACACGACGTGAGAAATTACACAAAGATGAGAAGAAAATTACATTAAAACTTTGAACGAACGAAAGATGAGAAGAAAGAATTAAGAAGGACTATTTTGCAATTTCAGATTCTTGAAAAGTAATATGGAGTCATGAATAGTGCATCTCCTATTTGGGTATATATTATTCACATTTGAAGTTTTACATCAAAATGATGTTGGATTTGGAGGTGGGTTGGAGCATCTTATTAACTGCAAAATCAAATTTGGAGTTAGGTTGGAGATGCTCTAACTTTTGGTGCTATTAGGACGCCGCCAAATTAAGATATGGTAATTTGAAATTTACTTATATATACTTCTGAACTTTGGAAGTATAATTTTTAATATTATAGTTGCTATTCGTCGATGCGACTCAAAAATTGCTCGACTTAAAAAGCTATATTGACAAAAACTTGTATGAGACCGTCTAACGGGTCTCTTACGTTAGACGGATCTCCCCCGACCCGACCCGGCAGTACCCGACCCGGTCATATATATATTAAAAAAAAAAAAATTCGCTCACTCCTTCTCTACTGCGATTCTCTCGCCCATCTCTTCCCCCACAATAGCCGGCGATTCTCCCCCCACAACCGCAGATTCTCCTCACAACCGCACCATCCTCCATCTTCCTCACTCCTTACATATATGTTTCGTCTCTCGCAGTGCAGCAAGTATTCCCAATTATCGCGACCACTATCGCATGAAGTTTTGCGAGCACCACCCCCACCATCACCAACTTTCCCGACCACCGGCGCGGTAGTCATATCGGAAACCGGTGCTGTGACATCAACATCTCCGGCGCAGAGTTGAAGTTATTATTGTAAGCTTATCTAGGGCCTTTAATTTAGGGTATTGTAATTTAGGGCTTTTGATTTTAGGGCATTTTAATTTAGAATAACACACAATCCTACTTTGATTTGAGACAGATATTGTGTGGTTATGGTTGATTGTGTTTATTGATAATGATACTTAATTTGAGTTGATTGTGTTGGTTCTGTTTTGATGCTATTAGTTTATGTTTTTGTTGGTTCTGTTTTTATGAGAGCTTCATTGGACTAGTCTAAGACAAGAAAGTCATAAACAATCATTCCTCTGATTCCTCTATAGGCTTGAGTTCCTCCACAAGGATGTCGAGTCACAGATTGTTACTTCATGATATAAAGGCGACCAACGTGCTTCTTGATGAGAATTTCCTCCCTAAAATTGGAGATTTTGGATTAGCAAAACTGTTTCCTGATAATGTCACCCACGTTAGCACTAGAGTAGCAGGAACAGTGTAAGTGCATATTTCCATTGCATTTCTCTACCTTGAAAAGAATGTTTTGTAGTTCAAACATCTTTGTCTCAATCGTATATACTTGGTCTCTCCCTATGTTTCTCATAGTTTTCGTGTTTCTCATCTCGTCTACTGCAGGGGGTATCTAGCTCCAGAATACGCGTTGATGGGGCAACTTTAGTTCGTGATACTTTATTTTTACTTAGTGATACTTTACCTTTACTTAGTGATTCTTTACTTTTTAGTTAGTGATTCTTTGATTTTATAATTAGTGATACTTTACTTTCTACTTAGTGATACTTAACTGTATAATTCACTGACTATTTTTTTGTGCAGTGTGAAAAGATGATACTTTGCTTTTTAGGTAGTGATACTTTATTTTTTAGTTAGTGGTACTTAAGTTCTACTTAGTGATACTTAACTGTATAATTTACTGAACTATTTTTCTTGCGCAGTGTGAACAAAAGACTATTTTTCTTAATGGGATGAAGCATCCAAAATGTGAAGATTAAGAGGCCAATACTGTGCAAGGATCATGCTTTCACCACTAAATGATTTGAGAGCAAAGATAAGCAGTGCATAGTCTAACATGATAGCGGAAGGTTTATTTGGTTGGATGTTGGTTGGTATTTGTGATGAATATTTGGTTGGAAAACATTGAAATGTTGGGGAAGTTTAACATGGTTGGGAACAATGGCTACAAACAATTAGTTTTTGTGCAGATATGATTGGAAGGTTTACTAGGTTTGGAAGCGTTGGATTTTTGTAATGTTTCCAAAAGGTTTTTAGGATATGCAAGCTACAGATTTTCTTGCTAATGAACTGTGTATTTTCTTATTCTTCTGAACAGATTTTAGAAATCGTTTTTGAATATATATATTTTGTTGATATTGTAGATAATATGTATCACTATTTATACAGAAAAGTATTAATATGTGTGCAGGGAAGTAAAACTATTTTATTTTATTTATTACAGATATTATAAAACGGAGAGACACACATAAACGATAAAAAATGATCTGCAATGGTAATTATGTTCTCAATATATCAAATAATTTCATCGACCATAAGTTATATATTACAGTATCAATACTAATGAAGAAAGTATCACTATGTATAATGTGAAGTAACACTATTTATTGCATGAATAATTTAATCGCATAGCATTTTGTTCTTGTTTTTTTCATATTTTATGTTGATTCTCTATAATAATTCAGTATTAATAGTAATGTAACAAGTATCAATAATATAATAAGAAACTAAGTACATGGTAAAGAGTATCAATAATATAATAAGAAACTAAATACATGAGTAAAGAGTATCAGTAATATATTAGTATCAATACAAATAAACTGATGTATCAATAATATAATAAGAAACTCAAAACAATCTGGGATTAGGGGTTTTGGAACTAAACTCCTTTGAAATTGAAGTAGCACTTATATTCTTCTTCTTGATTTTTTGAAGATGCCCTTTGATTCTTTTTCTTTTAACCTTTGTGGTTGAACGTGCATGATTCAATATTTGAATAGAAGAGCTTGAAACATCTGAATCCCCCACGGAAGGCACTGTACTCATCAGCTTTTCAACCTTGAATTTAATTATTAAGGCAGAGAAGAGTCAATAACTGTGTGAAACGTATCACTAAATACCATAGAAGTATCACTACTGTATAAAATACAATATGTGCGTGTGATATACATTTTTCTTGATTTATTGAGGCAGAAACAAAATAGAGTCATTAATAACTATGTGGTGTTGTATCACTAACTACTCTTGAAGTATCATTTACATCGAGTGAATCATAATTAGGTAATAAGTGAAACAATATGCAACGTATCACTAATACCAAGCGAAGGATTACTATGATGAGAGCATGTATCACTAACAAACATTGACATTGAATTTAATTATTGAGGCGGAAACATGGAAGAGTCAATCACTGTGTTGAAACATATCACTAAATACCATAAAAGTATCATTATTGTATAAAATATAATATGGCCCTGTGTTATACACTTTTCTTGAATTATTAAGGCAGAAATAAAATAGTGTCAATAACTGTGAGTGGTGTATCATTAAATACTGTTTGAAGTATCATTACTATCGAGTAATATATAATTGGTAGTAAGTGAAACAATATGCAACATATTGCTAATACCTTGCGAAGGATTACTATGATGAGAGCACGTATCACTAACAACATATTAACATTGAATTTAATTATTGAGGCAGAAACAGGAAAGAGTCAATAACTGTGTGAAATGTATCACTAAATATCATAAAAGTATCACTACTATATAAAATACAATATGGCCCTATGCTATACACTTTTCTTGAATTATTGAGGTAAAAAATAAATAGTGTCAATAACTGTGAGTGGCGTATCACTAACTACTGCTTGAAGTATCATTACTATCGAGTGATATATAATTGGTAGTAAGTGAAACAATATGCAACATATCGATAATACCTTGCGAAGGATTACTATGATGAGAGCACGTATCACTAACAACATATTAACATTGAATTTAATTATTGAGGCAGAAACAGGAAAGAGTCAATAACTGTGTGAAATGTATCACTAAATACCATAGAAGTATCACTACTGTATAAAATACATTTTCCAGTTGATTGGTTATAACAAACAAAAAATAGAAGTACTTAC
Organism: Perilla frutescens; assembly: GCA_026008535.1. Lineage (NCBI taxonomy): Eukaryota > Viridiplantae > Streptophyta > Magnoliopsida > Lamiales > Lamiaceae > Perilla > Perilla frutescens. The sequence continues at coordinate 40,426,080 of BRKX01000010.1, read as the reverse complement.
TATCAATTTTCAACATAACAGATTCATCATCATCGATAGATGTTGTTTCTACATCTTCACCATTGTATTCATAATCAAGAATAACAATATCTGAAAATTTACGATATTTAAATCAGTTCTAGAATTATTATAACAATAACAGATTACTAAATCAAAATTTTAACGAATTAGTTTTATGAACATATTGTCAAACAATTGGAATGCATAATTTCATATACATAATTAGTATCGCACAATTGGAACAAAATTACAAATCTTCTAAATTAAGAACATATACCAGTTGTTGCTAATGTTACTTTGCCATAATTCACTGAAATTCCACCAGAGGTAACGTTGCTTCTTTTTCCCAAATTCACCATTAAATCGTGCAGGTTGAATCGCGAGTAGCTAGGATTCAGCTGTGGATCGTGAGGTTGAATCGTGCATCGTGCATGGGGCGGAAATCACGAGGTTGAATCGCGATCGAGCTGGAAGAAATCACGCGTCGTGCGTTGGAGCTGGAAGAAAGAAATCGTGCGTCGTGCGTTGGAGCTGAAAGAAACCCTAGGTGGAGCCGGAAGAAATCAGATTTTTTTTAATATATATATATATATATATATATATATATATATATATATATATATATATATATTACCGGGTCGGGTCGGGTGGAGATCCGTCTAACGTAAGAGACCCGTTAGACGGTCTCACACAAGTGTGCCCCAGCTATATTTGAATCCATTATTCTCAATTATATAATCATTTACTCCCTTAATTAGCAGTTTGACTACTCCAAGAAGCTGGTCAATAATATGTATAAGTTGCAAATACAAAAAAAAAAAAAAAAATCACCAAAAATATTATTATTATCATTATTATTATTATTATTATTATTATTATTATTATTATTTAGTCAGGAATGGGTGGATTGGTATTTGTAGCCAGACACTCACAATTATTAACCCTATATATTGGGTTAAATTGGCTGAATTGGGCCTTGAGGAGTGTAAGTTAATAAAATCTAGGATAATTGCCATTCTTGTTGGGCTCAGGCCTCAGTATAGAGATTCAATAATTTAACTAGATGAATTTTAATTATTTTTTTAAGGTAAAACCTTAAAAATGATTAAATAGTTATATTTTTTCTAGTGGCTGAATATCTCCAACTATTCACAGTTTACCCAAAACATGAAGACAATCATTAGCTTCCTCTAGTTGAGAATTGGGAGAGAGAGATCAGCAATGGCGGATGCAGCAGTGGAGTTCCTGCTGGAGAACCTCCAGCAGCTTCTGCTGTACCACGTCCATTTAATCAAGGACGCTAAAGAGCAGGTGGAGCGGTTGGAGAGGGACCTCCGCCTTTTCAAATCATTCCTCAAAGACTCCACCAAGAAGCGCCGCCGCGAGGACAGCCTCCGCGAGCTCGTCTGCCAGATTCGTGACGTCGTTTACGAGGCCGAGGATGTCATCGACGCCTTCGTCACTCAGGCTACCGAGAGCAGGTCCAAGAACTACTTTCTCCGAGCTTTTCAGACGCCGGTGAAGCTCCTCACCATCGCCAAAGAAGTTGAGAAAGTCGGCTCCAAAGTCAGAGACATTTACGGTGATAAAGGGAAGTTTGATTTTGCTAGTCTCAACGTTGGAGGTGGAGGGCCTGAAGAATCTGAGGTGGTGATTAATTGTCTTCTTTGATTTTGTGCTGGTTTTTTGCTTAGATTTTGAAATGTGATTTGTTGGATTTGGAAATTGGAATTGATGGTGTTTTGGGGTAGAAGACTTTTTGAGTTGACTTCTGAAATTCGTTGATTCTTGGAACAGGATATGAATAGATATAGCAATAATTATTGTTAAAATTTCAATATTAAACACAGAAAAGGGATTGATGTAGTATGATTAAGTAGAATGACTCTTTAATAGAAGATGGATGTGATTTATGCATGATTATCTGTATAGTTCTAATGTAGAATAACAGATTAAATTGATTTGTTATGAAGTAGTTCACTGGGTTTATCCTAACAGATTCCTGTTCCACGGCAAGAGAATGTGGTGGGGTTTGAAGATGAGGCGGAAAAGTTAATAGGATATCTCAAGGAAGAAACTGATGCACTTGATGTTATCTCCATCATTGGTATGCCCGGACTCGGGAAGACAACACTGGCAGGAAAGATCTTTCATGATCCCGACATCCAATATGAATTCCCTACACGTATTTGGGTATATGTGTCTCAGGAGTTCACAAAGAAGAAGGTGTTTCTTGACATTTTGAGAGAGTTTACAAGGCTTAACGATGATATTTTTCAGAAAACTGAAACGGAGCTAGTACAACTGGTTACTAGTCATCTCTCGAGAGGAAAATTCTTGATTGTTTTGGATGATGTGTGGACGAGCGAGGATTGGGATAAGCTCAAGATTGTTCTGCCTAAGAGCAATAAGTTAGGTAAAGTGTTGATCACTAGTCGTCATCAGGAAGTTGCTTGGCACGTCAATCACGATAGAGGCCCTCACAATTTGCGATTCTTGACTCAAGAAGAGAGTTGTTTGCTGCTCCAGTTGGAGGTTTTTGGTAAGGCTAGGTGGCCTTCTGCAGAGCTAGAAGTTCTTGGAAAAGTAATTGCAGAGCAATGTGCGAGGCTCCCACTTGCAATAGTGGTCATAGGAGGCATACTTCTCAAGAAGTTTTCTGCATCAAATGAAATGAGTGCTAAGGTAAAAGCTTGGGAAAAGGTGTCCCAAAGTGTGAGTGAACATCTTACTGAGGATCCACAAAGACGAATGGAAAAGATTATAGCTTTGAGTTACGATAAATTGCCTTTTCACTTGAGAGCCTTCTTTCTCTATTTTGGGATGTTTCCTGAAGATTCTGATATCCCGGTTTGGAAATTGATTAGGATGTGGATTGCAGAAGGATTCATACAACCAAAAAATGGTCTCAATTTGGAAGAAACCGCCGAAAGTCATTTGGAAGAGCTTGTTAACAGGAACTTGATTAGAGTTGACAAGAGGAACCTGATGGAAAAGTTAAAACATGCCGCATTCATGACATGTTGCGTGATTTCTGCAAATATGAAGCAGGTAATGGAAGAGAGAATTTCCTCCAAGAGATGAAAAAATCAAATGAAGGAGATTTTGATCCTCCTATTTCTAATGTAGAAAAGTGTCGTAGGCTTTGTATTCATTCCAATTTCTCAAGCTTTGTCTCTTCAAGGCCCTTTGGTCCACATGTCCGCTCATTTGTTTGTTTCTCCAAAGAAGATATTAACTTACCTGCAGAAAGTTGTTCATTTATTCCTGCAGCTTTCAAATTGCTTAGAGTTTTAGAAGTCAAGCCCATCAAATTCACTAAAATTCCAAGTGACCTATACCATTTGGTTCATTTGAGGTATATCACTTTGTCGTTCAGTCTAGCTATTCTTCCGTCAGCCTTCTCCAAACTTTGGAACATACAAACTCTTATTGTTGATACAACATCTCGTACCCTTGAGGTTAAAGCGGATATTTGGAAATTGCTTCAGTTGAGGCACTTAAAGACAAATGCTTCCACTTTTTTGCCCAAGACGGTTAAAAGCAGTAAAGATGGTGAAAAGCTTCAAACACTTGGCACAATTTCACCTCAGAACTGCACTGAAGAAGTTTTTGACAAATGCCGCAATTTGAAGACATTGGGAATTCGTGGGAAACTATCCCTTCTCTTGGATCGCAAGAGTGTATCATTTGATAGTTTGGGGAGATTGGGTAATGTTGAAAGGCTGAAGCTAGTAAACGACGTATTTCCTGACCCGCCTTCAGAAGGCCGGTTGCGTGGCCTTCCTCCTCCCTATCAATTCCCACCGAAACTAAGGATCCTATCAATTGGAGATACTTTTCTTGACTGGAGTCAAATGTCTACCTTAGGATTGCTCGAGAACTTGGAAGTGCTTAAGTTGAAAGATAACGCGTTCAAAGGGAATAAATGGGTGGCAGCTGATGGGGGTTTCCGCAATCTCGAAGTCTTGCACATTGGACGCACAGATTTAATCATCTGGAAAGCTTCTGCTCATCACTTCCCAAGACTTAGATGTGTTATGTTGCGGAACTGTGAGAGGCTTCAAGAAATTCCAGTCGAACTGGCGGATATACCGAGCTTACAGCTGTTGGACTTGTATCGCTGTGAATTTGTAGCTTCCTCTGCCAAGAAAATTCAGGAAAAGAAAATTCAGAATGCAAATGAAAACGAGCAGGAGGAAGAGCAAGCCATCACAGTCACATTCAAGCTGTCCATTTTTCCTCCTGCTGAATAATCAGTGAGTAAAACTAATGCAGTAATTGATCAATGCCTTTGTATTTCTATTGCCATGTTTAACATTAGCTGTCTTACTCTTACACAGTCACAGCTACATGACAATATGGCTTTTGCTTGCCTCATTCGGCCAATAAACTTCAGCACCAACTCAAATACTCTCCACAAGCGTCGAACTGTGTAAGAAGGATGTCTAGTGATGGGGATCTTGTAGTCTAGGTACCTTCATTGAATAAGTATTGCAATTTGATTGTTTTCATTATGCTGAACTACGTACGTGTTGCAATGTGCTGAAAAATATTGTTTGTTTCGCTCTTCCTCTGTTGCAGGATTTGAATTATGAGATTTGCATGTGTATAATGTTGTTCTAGATCATAAAAACATCACGTTATAATCGATAGTTTAGTAAATGTTCAGTGGCTGTTGATTGGGATCATTTGCATAATTTATGTCTACATATCTTTAATCTTTGAAGGTTGTAGCAAATGCATGTAATCTTACTTGCATCACTGAATTGAACTTTGAAAACAAGTAGAAAGTTAATCAGGAGAAAATTTGCAATTTTGATCCTTTATTGCAAAATAACATACGCATATTTTATCATCAACATCACACGTCATTACTAAAATAATAAAAGACGAATACATCTGAGATGTAATGTTATTTTGGCAATAGATTATCTGCAAGAAAAGTAGCTTCAGAAAGTTGTATGGGTTTCCACCTTCGATTATTAATTTCCCTATATTTTCCTACTACTAGAATGGAAAGCGTTTGTCACATTCCTAGCATATGCAATAAGGGTAAGCAGGGTGAAAGAGCCGTCGTCGTCGTCGTCGTCGTCATCATCATCAGTAGTGAACCAGTCCACCATCAACAACCAATAATGCAATCGCGCCCCTCGACTCAACCATGCCTCAGTGGTGACCGGTGGGTAGCATAGAATTTTCCGGAAAATAAATCCTTTCGACCTAACGGCCCATTTCAAATTTGAATGAAAATATGCATATACAACACTATCCATTGGAGGTTTTTGATGACCGAGTTCATTTGAAATGTGGTGTAGCAGTTGTCGGAATCATTCACTAAACTACAAAGACTCCTCCTAGTCGCCCTCATACAATGAGATCCAAATCAGAAAATAAATGAAAACTAATAATTTAGTTAATTACTCTGACTATCATAGATAAAAGCAATTATTAATTATCCCCATTCATCAAGGGAGGTAGAATTAAATTGAAGATATCTACCAAAAGCCCAACTAGTTAGACTTAGATCTAATATTTTACAAGCACTTCTAAATTACAAATACCCCCTAAATACTTCTGAAGCTCCTAAAATTCCCATTTAACAATTTATCAGAAAAAAGGAAAAAGAAAAATCAAATAAAACGCCCAACTTAAAATCTTCATACTCCAAAATAAACCAAGAAATTAATAAGATCAACCTCAATTAAAAGTCTAGCGTATATACAAAAACGGAAAAATCTAAAATTCAATGCCTTTCCCTCCTCCGCCGCCGCCGCGCCGTCCTCTAGCGGTAAAAGGCATCCCTACTCCTACCATATATATTCTTCACCCTAACTCTCATAACCCTAACCTTTTTGGCCGCGGCGACGAGCTTCATCTGGCCGCCGACAGCTCTCTGGAAGAAATTCCGATCCCTAATCTCCGCCGCCTGAATTGAGTAAACGGCGATTACATCTTCAGCTTCCGCCACCAATTCCTCGACGGCAGCGTTTCTGTTTTGCCTTCTCGCGCAGTCTTTGAGGAACGCTTTGAATAGGCGGATGTCGTTCTCCAAAATCTCAACCTCAGTTTTCGAATCTTTGATCAAGCGGTTGTTGTCGACGAAAATTCGCTTCAGATTTTCGAGGATGAACAGAACTGCTAGCGATTTCTCGGGATTTCCGAGCTTGTTTGCCGGAGTTCGGGAGCGTGTGAACAAGTAAACGCCGCTTAGAGTGAGAAATTTGAGGGCGAATAGTAGCTGCTGCTTCATGGCTCTCTAATCTGTGCGATGATTATAGGTTCGTGATGTTAATAGCAATGATTTTGGACAGATTTGTCAGTAGACTCGAAGATATTATGGGCTGAGATTCGGGGAAATATCGAAAGTAGTTGCTGCTGGTGAGAAGGGAGCTGGAAAGGAAGTAAAAGCTCCTAATTTATAATTTTATATTATATTATTCTTATTGAATGCACCCCTAATTTATATTTTAGATCAATTTTATTTTTAGTTGCAGACTACTTGCACTGCAAAAAGGATTCGTATGGAATATCATTCAAGGGGAAAAAAAAAATTCTCCTCATTTCATAAATAGTCTAAAAATTATTTTTGTTATGGTCAAATTCACCATAACAAAAAAAAAAAAAGGGTTTAAACATATAATGTTCAAGGGAGAAATTTATTTCTCGATAAAAGTGAATAGGAATGGAAAACAAAAAAAACAAGATTTAAAAAGTAGTAATTTGGTCGACAATCCAAAAATATTTTATTATCAACCACACGCATGGCCCCATCAAATATGTAAAAGTTATGACAATTTGTACTTGCAATAAAATACATACAACTACCATCTCACTCATGCCTCATGCAATAAATTGAATAACATAACTGCCCTATTTATGATTAGGGTTTTGAATCAAAACACCCTGTTGCCCGTCTCCATCTCTCTCTCTCATCTCTCTCTCTATCTTTCTCTCATCTCCACCATTAATCGAGTCCCGTGACTCTCTCTCTCTCTCTCTCTCTCTCCCAAGATTTTAATAGCGAGTCCCGTGACTCGAATATTGAAGATATATAATTTTAAAAAAACGAAGATTACTTCTCTCTCTATTTTGGATGACCAAATTCAAAAAGAAAACCAGTTCCAGTTCGGCTGTGCACCTCTCTCTCTCTTTCACCGGCGATGGAGCAAGGAACGGCACCGGAGACGTCCGCTTCTCAAGTAGGTTTCCGGCCCTTTTCATTAAAATTGTCGTATATCCATTCCTAGATTTAATCACTGTATTTCGCAATTGGTTTTTGTTTATGTTTGCAATGGTTGTGGTTGGCTTTAGAACTAGGCTTGTTATGTTAATAATGGATTTGTATGTTAATCTTGACTTGTTATGCTAATCGAGGCTTGTATTTTGTTAATCGATGCTTGTATTTTGTTAATTTACTACTAATCGTGAAAGTTTAAAAAACCTAATTTAATACTAATCGAGTCCTAATAAAAAAAACAATTGAGGCTTAATTCAATTCTAATCGAGGAAGCCTCGATAAATTTTAAAAAAAAGAGTAATTGCTCGATTAAAAAAAACTAATCGATTAATAGTTTAATTAAAAAGAAACTAATCGATTAATAATTTAAAAAAAACTAATCGATTAATAATTAAAAAAAAAATAATCGAGGACCTTAATTAGACTAATCGAGGAACCTTAATTTTAAAAAAAAAATAATCGAGGAAGTCCTCGATTAATTTAATACAAATCGAGGCCTTCCTCGATTAATTATAAAAACACAAATTAATCGATGCCTTCCTCGATTAATTTAAAACAAATCGAGGCCTTCCTCCATTAAATTAAAAAAAATTAATCGATTAATTTAAGACTAATCGAGATCGATTAATATTTAATTTAAATCGATAAATTTCATACAAATCGAGGCCTTCTCAAATAATTTTAAAAAACACAAGCTAATTGAGGTCTTCCTCGATTAATTTAATACAAATCGATTAATGTATAATGTAAATCGATTAAGTCTAAAAAATATTAATTGATTAATTTAAAAAAAAAACTAATCGATTAATGTTAAAAAAAACTAATCGATTAGTTTAAAAAACAAAAACCTAATAGCCTAAATAAAACTAATCGATTAATTGCCTCTATTAATTTAAGACTAATCGATTAATATTTCATGTAAATCGATTAATTATAAAAAAAATTAATCAATTAATTTAAAAAAAAAACTAATCGATTAATATTTAAAAAAAAGTAATGGCTAGTTTAAGAAAACCTAATTTAATACAAATCGATTAATATATAATGTAAATTGATTAAGTCTAAAAAAAATTAATTGATTAATTTTTTTAAAAAAACTAATCGATTAATGTTAAAAAAAACTAATCGATTAATGTTAAAAAAAACTAATTGATTAGTTTAAAAAATAAAAACATAATAGCCTAAATAAAACTAATCGATTAATTGCCTCTATTAATTTAAGACTAATCGATTAATATTTCATGTAAATCGATTAATTATAAAAAAAATTAATCGATTAATGTTAAATTTAAATTTTAAGAAATTCCAATTTATATGAAATATTAAAAGAATTTACTTTAATTTTGAAAATGTTGTTAGATTGATTGGGTTAGACTGCCGTTACGGAGTCGGAAGCCCTCGGTCGTCGTGTACGCCATCCCAGGTGTTATTGACACGATTAGAGACACACTGCTCGCGAGAGGCTATGAGCGGGAAAGGATCGGGACAGTATCATTTTTACGGGCCGATCTGGGCACTTCAGGTAATTAGTTTAAATTTAATTGTTCTAAATTAGTTGAAATCAAGTGAATACGTAACTAATCCATTAATCCACTTTACAGGTATGGGCTTGTGAGGTGATACCGGAGTTGGCTAGTGAGGCTGGTGTGCATAGTGGACAGCTCACTGTGCCTCGATGTTTGAGGTGGACATTCAGTCTCCCTGCCACCAACCCAGCCACCTTATTACAGCGAGCGGTACGTTTTGATGTTTCTTGATATATTTAGAATCTTCGATCTATATTTGTTAATTCATCTTAATGATATTATTAATTGTTATTTCCATGCAGTCACATGTGGTTATGTTGGAGCCATCTCCCGAGGAGATGGCAACTTCATATTACATGAGCATGCAGTTGGAGCCTGGAGCTCAGAGCGTGAGATTTGTTCCCGCTCGATCCGGGAACAAGAAAAAGATGCTTGCAAATGTGGCATCTTGTTGTTCCACTTCGGCAGAGGAGGTTGTCCCCCCATCAGTACGAGGCACCAGAGCTGCTCGGACACCACAGACGGGCCGTCAGGAGACCAGTCGACCCTCGAGTAGCCGGGCATTGAGGGACGAGCCAGATCATACTGAGACTGGAGCCCCGCCCCCCACTGAGGATGCACCAGTGCACACAGCAGATTCGATTGATCCAGAGAGCCCTCCTCGAGCTTGGGGAATGAAGCGTTCGAGGAGAGATCGCACGCCGAGCAGCGGAGAGCCCTCAGAGAGTTTCATTCAGAGGGTTGTGGATCGAGTGATGCCCCGTGTCCAGGAGCTTATTGACACGACTATTGCGCCCCGTGTCCAGGAGTACGTGGACCGGGCTATTGATCGAGCATTAGGTGGGAGGACTAGCCGTGCCCGGAGGTCATCCACATCTGACGTTAGAGCCCTCCACAGCCCGGAGCCGAGCCACCGTAGTGTAGCTCATCGGCCGCCCAGCCCACCTGGCGTGAGGGCCCCACAGCCCACCGTAGTCCATGAGGGTCCTAGCACTTCGGCTCCACCCCATGGTGGTTTTAGCGCGACCTATCAGCTCATGAATGACATTGATGATAGCAGCCTCCAGGTCTCCTACTCACGATTCAGACTTCAGGGTCCGCAGACAGTTGTTCAGCTCTACTTCAACAGCGATCGCCTGCGGCAGCCCTGGTTTGACGAGCTTGAGGATCCGAGGAATGAGTTGAAGGATGTGCACATGAGCTACTTTCTGAGCGCGATTGCTCGACGAGTAAAGAGGGACCCTGGTTGTCCGACAGCGGTGGCTAATACCGGACTATATGTGAGTTCAAGTACTTGTTTGAATGTTTTTTGCAAAACATTGTTAGTTAGTCTTTTTTTACTTCAGTCATAATCGTGATTCAATTTTTGCAAGAGGCCCTCGTCGGAGCCTGGAAGATCCTTCATCCTATTAACCCCCTGTGCAGCGCGACATACGGGAATGATGACTACCGGCGGTGGAGACCTGCAGAGGGCCTGATACAGCGGATCCAGGGCAGTGATGGGCGGTATCAGGTGGCATGGAAGGGGCGTGATTATGTAAGTGAGCTTCACAAGCAAATAATATATTGCCATATATTATTTGCTGACATTAATCTTGTTATGATCCCGGTTTTATATTGTAGGCTATCGTGGTATGTGACGTCTCAGGTGAGCACTGGGTAGTGGTTCGTATCCGCTTTTCTGATTGGGTAGTAGCTTTGTACGACTCACTACTATTTCAGATGGACGATCCGAGCGACCGCGTAGAGTACGAGAGGTGAGATAGAGAGTTGATGTCCCTACTCCGCCTACTTCCACGCCTACTCATATGTGCCGATTTTTGGGAGGGTCGTCCAATGCCGCCCCGATGTGCTTTTGCGATGACCCTAGACAAGTCTATACCAGATTAGTATGTGCAGACTGACTCCACCAGCTGTGGGGTATATGCCTGTATGTACGTGGAGTGGCTATTGGGTGCAGGACCTCCACCCGCTATATCGGAGCAGGCAGTACATGATTATCGGAAGGTTATAGGGGCTCAGATATATTCATTGAGTTACATCCAGAGGCCCCCCGTGTAGATGCTTACATTAACACCTTGACATTAAGATGTTCATATGAGTAGACTATGACTTATGTGGTGTTTTTGTTCATTTTGTACATGAACTTGATTAATGTAAATGTTTTTGTGAAAGCCTACTTCTCGTGACAAAACAAGTTGCTTAGTGACAAAATAATCTGATTCATGACAAAATAAGTTGTTTTGTAAAAACACAACAACTTCATTTAATCGACTAATGCTCGTCGGCCGACAATCGAATAGGACATGTAGGACGTGTATGCTCTGTACTACCGCAAATGCTACACTTCTTCGACGCCCTTCTCCGCGGAACATCTTCGGGCAGTGAATTCAGATCAACACCGCTAATAGGCAAATGAGATGTGCATACACGCCTGTTGTGCCCCTGTCCATGGCATCTAGTGCAAAACTGCCTCCGTGCACTGGACGAGGCCTCAAACGGGGCTCGAGCTCTGGATGTAGACGGACGCCCAGCACGTCGTCTGATCTCTGGCGCCAAGACCACTCGTGCTCCAAATGCATCGGGCATAATCCATTGTTCTGGATGAGGCAGACCCCTGATGACCGAATTATACATGCCTACCAAGCTCTCCGCCTTGTAACACCTGTCCACATAATCATATATAGCCGCCCCAGTACAACTGCAAAAGGGAAAATAAAGTTCAACACACTCGATTATGTCCATGTAAGAAAATAAGAACAAATAGACATTTAAATATCATACCAGATGACCGCTGCCGCGTGAGAACAGGGGATCAAGTCCAGCTCGAACTCACGACAGTCACAGGTCCGGTTCTGAAGATCGACCATGTAGACCTCTCTCCCAACCTCGACTTTCCATAAAGTTGCTAATGTAGTGGGCCGCACGGCATAGCAGCGTCCCTTATCGACGTTCCCCGAAAGCTTCAGCGCGATGCCATCAGTCAACACATGATTTGAGCTCTGTGCTGCCGCACGTCGCTCGACGAACCACTGCTCAACAATTGATCTAAACATCTCGAGCAATGAGCAAACAGATAACCTCCTCGCCCACAACAGACGAGCATTGAGACTCTCCGCGGCATTAGATGTCATGAACCCGTAGCGCCGTACGGGACAGTGTGAACGAGCCCAATGCACTGGGCCAATATTACACAGCTTTTGATATGCATTTGGACAGACCTGCTCCAACATCGACATACTCTCCTGGAAGGTGTCTCTCCAATATGCGTAGGCAGCCTCCTGAAATAGCGTCGTCACGTGTTTCCCTCTCTTCGTCATCTTATTCTTCAAATGGTAGTAGCACAGTCCGTGCATCGCTCTCAGGAAAACGGCCTCCACGGCATTTTTAATGCTCTGATGCTGATCCGAAATGATGAGAAGATCATCTATGTCACCCAGAGCCATGTGCAAGTGGGCCAGGAACCATATCCAAGATTCGTCATTCTCTATCGGTCCGAGCCCAACTGCAACAGGTAAGATCTGTTCGTTGCCGTCATTCGTCACAGCGACAAAGAGAACACCCTTGTTCTTTCCCTTCAGGTGGGTCCCATCGATCACAAGCACTGGACGAGCGTACTGGATAAATGCATTGACACACGCACCGAGAGCAAGGAATGAATGCTTGAACCGACCATCACTCATGATCTCCATGTCTACTACAGTCCCCGGATTCATCAATTGCAGAGTGTGAAGGAAAGCGGGCAACTGTGCGTAGGACTTGTCAAAGTCTCCATATACCATCTGAATGGAAATGTTCCTCGTGCGCAGAGTGAAGCTGTAGTCGATATGGATGCCAAACTCACGCACAAGCTCCGCCATCATCTCCTTCGGCTTCAGAACAACCCGTTCGTCCACCAATCTACGAGCAAAGTATTTTCCGAGCACTCGTGCAGGTACCTGTCGCGGAGCAATTCGACCCATATCAAGATGGCATGTGTGAGTGCCGTTGAACTTGTATATTCTCCACATATGCCCATCAGCAACCGCAAAGCACTTGAACGGGCAATCACCACCATGCTTGCAAACATAGCCCAATCGTGACCTATTCGAGCGATACACGACATACTCCACTCGATTCTGCATGTGATAGATACCGACCGCTAGGGCGAGATCCTCCTTCGTCCGAAAAATAGCTCCCTGGTGCAGTGTATCTGAGTCTGGTGCTTGTCCCTCATCCCAAGATAGTGGGCCCGCAATGTCCCAGTCAGCAAGAGGAACCACCCAATTGCTCGAAGGCCCGTCAGATCTAAACGGAACACCAGTGGTAGATGGTGGGACGACTCCCGTCAAGCACAGCAATCTGTTTGTACGATCAGCAGAAGAACGAAGCCAGCCACTGAATTCTGTCAACAGTGACTCCACCAACCTCGTTCTATCATTCACCTCTTCTTGTTCTTGTTCTTCTTCTTCTCCTTCTGCCTCTTCTTCTCCTTCTCCCTCTTCTTCTGCAGTAGGACCATGCGTCTCTGTATGTGAAAAGTAGGGAGCATAGTCGTCCCTCATAGATGGTCCGGCTCCAGAACCTTCCAACTGTCTTGAAATCACGTACACGACCATCTCAGTAGTCTGCTCGTGAAGCAAATCGAGCAAATCTCCATCATCTTGCAAAGATGCTCTGATCCGTCTGCCAGTATTGGTGCTGGTGAGGTAAAATAATTCATACTCGATCCTGTTCGGGTCAGTCCGCAACAACTTGTGAACCTCCCTCACCAATGAGCTAAAACACAGCTTATCGGATGACATCGTCACGAGTTGCTCGTCCCCATCTACATATTCTGATCTCTCCCATCGTCCACTGTGTCGTACAATAATGCGACGTCTAACCATCTGCAATTTATAAACAATGCTACATGAGATCACAATTTAACCCTAAACCATATTAAACCCTAAACCCTATAAAACACTAAACCCTAAAGCCGTAAACCCTAAAACCGTATAAACCCCAAGCCTCTATTAACTTTAAATTAACCTCAATTAATAAAATCTCCTCGATTAATTCTAAAAACTAATCGATTAATTATTAATCGATTAGTTTTAATTAAATTATTAATCGATTAGTTCTAATTAAACTATTAATCGATTAGTTTTTTTTAAATTAGTAATCGATTAGTTTGTTTTTAATTAAAGTACTAATCAATTAGTTTTTTTAAACTATTAATCGATTAGTTTGTTTTTAATTAAAGTACTAATCGATTAGTTTTTTTAATTAATCGATTTACATTAAATATTTAATCAATTAGTCTTAAATTAATAGATTGGATTTCTTTAAATTAATCGATTAGTCTTATAGATTAATAGAGGCAAGCCGTCGATTAGTTTTATTTAGGCTATTAGGTTTTTATTTTTTAAAATAATCGACTAGATTTCTTTTTAAATTAGATATTCATCGATTACTTATATATTAATCGATTAGATTTGTTTAAATTAATCAATTAATTTTTTAGATTAAATATTCATCGATTATTTAAATATTCATCAATTAGTTTTTTTTACTATGTAACAGATTTTTTTTTAAACTTCATCGATTGTTCTTAAATTAATAGAGGCAAGCCGTCGATGGGTTTTATTTAGGCTATTAGCTTTTTTTTAAACTAATCGATTAGTTTTTTTAAATATTAATCGATTAGTTTTTTTTAAATTAAACCATTAATTTTTTGTATTAAATTAATCGATTTACATTAATTTTTAAATCGATTAATCAAGTAATGCCTCAATTTATATTAAATTAATCGAGGAGGGCCTCGATTAGTTTGTTTTAAAACTAATCGAGGAAATTAAAATTAATCGAGGACATTTTTAATAATCCTTGATTAATTTTAATTTTCTTGATTAGTTTTAAACAGTTAGCCTCGATTTTTTTTATTTCCTCGATTATTTTTTTAAGTTCCTCGATTATTATTTAATGTCCTCAATTATTATTTAATTATTCCCTCGATTATTTTTTAAGTTCCTCGATTATTATTTAATGTCCTCCATTATTTTTTAAGTTCATCGATTATTATTTAATGTCCTCGATTATTTTTCTAAGCTTCGATTAACATTGGGCCCTACTTAACATAACATAAACCATAATTAAAATAACATAAGCATCGATTAACATACGAATCAACGACTAACATATCATAAGCATCGATTAAAAAATGGGGCCGCGATTAATATTTTAAAGAGCCTAGATTAATATCTAAAAAGTATCGATTAAATTAAATCTAACAACACATGCAATATATAATCAAAACAATAAATATTTGCAAAATAAGTGGAAAAAATAGAGAGTACAAAACATACCTTTGAAAGTTGCTCGTGCACTACTTTTTTCTTCAGAAAAATCTTATCTTTCGCCCCTTTGCTCTGAAAAATTTCTCAAACTTTTGCTCTTCTTCGTCGCTTTGTTGTGTTGTGTGAATAAAAGTTTGTACTGTAGTGGAGATTTGTATTGTATTGTGAATAGTGAGCTCGTCTATTTATTCAAAAATTTAACCTACTTCGTCACAACACATTAAATTGTATTAAATTCGGTCCTACCTTCCCTTCTTTTCATTTATTGGGTCCAACCTTCCCCCTCTTTTCATTACTAACCTGTACATGTATTAAATTCGCCCTCCTACCTTTCTTTCTTTTCATTTAATGAAGCCATTTACCTTCCTTCTTTTTATTTATTGAAACTAGTTACACAAAAAAGAAATAAATGCATTCATTACTCGTGGCTAGTTAAGATATTAATCGAGAATCTCTTAAAACTAATCTATATATTTTTTAATAAATAATCGAGGCCCATTAAAAAATAATCGAGTCAATTTAAAAAAAATAATCGATGCTTTTTAAAAAAATAATCGAGACAATTTAAATTAATAATCGAGACTTCATTAGTTTTATCTCAAGTAATCGATGATTGTGCACTAATAATCGATGAAGTCTATAATAATCGAGGCTTTTAGTTAATTGGGTCAAGTTAAATAATCGATTAAAGTTAAATAATCGAGTCAAGTTAAATAATCGATTAAATCTAAAAAAAAACAAATCTTCTTAAACCATCATAATCGAGGAGCTTACTTTTAATTGAGGCTTCTTATGAAATATTCGAGACCACTTTTGTAAACTATTTTTTAATATATAATCGAGGCTCAACTTATAAAATTAATCGAGTCTAAGAATTAATCGAGTCTTGTAATTTTAATCGAGGCAATTTACGATAAATAATCACGGCTACAAAATAATCGAGGCTTACTATAAATAATCGAGGCAGTTAGAATTGTTAGGGTTTCATTTTTAGAATTAGGGTTTCAAGCTGTTAGAGTGCATTTAATGCCTGACAAAAATACAATGTGTCAATCATTGGGTGTGGGGACCAAGTCTATTATAGTACAAATTGCCTAACAAACTACCTATTTTTAAAAATTGTTGTTTTTTCCCAATTATTATTTACTTTTGTCTACTTTTACCCATTTAGACATAACATAATGTATTTAATATATAGGTTATATATATATATATGTGTGTGTGTGTGTGTGTGTGTGTGTGTGTGTTTTTTGTATAACAAAATTGGTTAAAACCCATATTCTTGAATCTTGGCTGGTGTGAATGTGTGATTCACATTAAATTATAATAACGGAGATCACGTACGTTGTACGTAAATTGTATATTTTTTTACTAAAATATGTAAAATTAAAAGCTAAGTGTAAAATTTAAAGTTATAAGCTATATTATAATTAGAAAATATTAATAAATATATAATAAATAATTAGAGTAAGAATATATATATATATATATCATTGTGTTAAATTGTATATTGAATATTATATGTATATCTTCTAAAATACAAATTAAGCATATATGTGAAATATAATAAAAATGTGCATAACAAAATAATAATATTTGAATTGATTTTAATTTAAAACTATATATATATATATATATTGGGTGAGGTAGAATCTCATATATATGAATATAATAATCAAACTTTTTATTACGATCAACATCTCTTTGAACTTCTTCTTGAATTAATATATTTTTATATTAAAATAGAATATCTTGTCAATGTTTTTTTACTAATGATTTTGACTTTTGGGTGAACCTATGCTGATCAAAAAAAATTTCATACATTATATTAGGTATCAAACAAGATTCATTATGGTTTCAAAAATGACATCTCTTTTGTGATTATGTTGGTTTTAATTTCTCAGAGAAATATCCTAGTAAAAATTGAAGAAAATAAATTAAAATTATAATATTTATATTTTATAATTAGGCATGTTTCTAAATACTCCACATATTTTTCATACGAAGTTATGTTCGAAAATTCATTTTCAAAAATATAAGACATGTTTGAAAATATATTTTGGAACATAGATGATCAATAGCTTAGGAAAAAAATTAGTTGCACGTATTTTCGAACTTATTGATCATATTTGTAATTCAATAGTTTTCAGATCCAAAATTGAGCCATAAAACATCAATATTTACAAGTTTAAATCACATTTTTGTTACAAATTCAAAGTATACATGACAATTATTAACATATTCTAGCATTTTGCCCACCTCTTTCAATTTCGAAAGACTAAATTGCGACACCTCCTTTTATCTCTCAAACATGAATACGTGAAATAATAATTTTTTAAAAATTGGTTAAAACTCATTTTTTTAAAATTGAGGATAGAATTGGATCCGAACATTGGTCCGTCTTACGAATTTTGACTTGTAAAATGGCCTTATACAAACTTTTGTCATTTATGAAAATAATAGAGTTTAGATATATTAGATATACATTCTTTTTTATTTTATATTTTATATTTTATAAGGCTCGGATATATATATCTTCATTTATCGTTCATATTATTAATCAGTTTGAAATGGTTCATATATTATAAACACTACAAATTTGTATGCTTATGATCAAAATTAAGTTGATATAAAAAAATATACTAATACTTAGGTATATCAATGTTCTCATCATTAATTCATTGATTAGTATATATTGATTGTCACTATTGTCATTATAGTGTAAGAGATAATAAAAAAAATATATTCTTGATTTACATACTATGTATATATACCATACTATCTTAAAGTTACTTGTAAACATAAATTTTCATTAGTTTATGTAGTTGAAATATTAACCTCTGTATGTTTACAATTATATAATATATATATATATATATAGTTTTATAAACACTTTATGTATTCTTTCTAATATTAATTATTGAAAATAATAAGACTTTAAAATATATTTATTTTTAATATGTAAGACTCGTATATATTCACGTTATAAAATGTATTATATTTGTTGTTATCTTTTTCCCTTTTAACTAATCTGGTGATTGCCCTAATAAAATTGAATATTGAATAAATCATTTAATTGAATTAAAATTGTTTGGATGAATATATGAAATCAATGATTTAGATTATGTCTTCCTCTATTATATTAATTCCTAATTTTCTCCGTTTATCTTTATTTACATTTATTTAATTATTTATCTTTAGTAGATATAAAACAAAACCTTTAATGTGCTACCTATCTAATACTTAGAAAATTGATGTTGCAGTACTCACATTATGATTAAGTTTTTTTTCTCTATGGAATACGTTCTTGCTCGACATTGTAATACAGTTAGTTCGTATACTTGTGGATAGCTAATGAGAAGTTGAATAATTATAATGTAATAAAATAAATATTTGGTTGAGAAGTGCAAGAATTGATATTTAAAAATAAATTGTTATATTTGCCCAAATTTAATAGCTAAAGTCTACATTTTTAATTATAACATTTGTACAAAAGTAGTATTATGATATAATACAATAGTGTGTAATAAAGCTAAATTTTTCCCTAGTTAAAATAGTTTTAGAAAAATTAGTAGTGTTCTAAAATGAATTGTTGTATATATGGTAACCTATTAGGGCCGCTTTGAGATAGAAATGGGGGCTCGAGGCGAAATAATGAATATGTTTAGAAGTAAAATATTCTTTTAAAATATAATGCACTAATATGTTTTAAAGAAATTCATTTATCATTTCTCATGTTATCAACAATAAGATCACTTTTTAAATGTTCTAAATCCCAAAATGTCACATATTACTCAACTTAAAAACTTACTTCAATAAAAAAATAATTGTTATAATTAACATATCCAATAATATTTAATATGTAAAATATGCATTGGAAAATATTTATTTATATAATATAATATCTCGATATATAATTTTGTATTAAATTTTATGTCCTAGGTTCTATTAACGTATACTTTAATTTTGAAAATAAATCAAATCTATTAATATCTAAGTGTTTTTCAAATGTTAGATAAGTTATAGGGTTAAAAAATAATTTGTTAGAGATTAAGACATGATAAACTTTATTCAAAATCACATTGTGGATAATCGAATGTGGATAATACATATATTTATTTAGCTAACTATTTTAATGAAAATAATGATGCCTAACATATTCACTTATGAATAATTATATTATTATATATTCACTTCAATATACACAAATATTCTTGATTTATATATATCTTAATTAAATTACTTGTAATAAAATTAAAATTAATATATTCACTTATGAATAATATTTTTTTCCTCCAATGTATATATTTTAAATTATCCCTCTATGATTTTACATTAATATTAAAAAAATTTATTTATATTGATGAGTAATTGTGAAGTTTGTTTTGATAAAATGTGTAATTTTTTTAGAAATAACATTTTTATTTTTGGAGGGCATGACATAATTTTTACAACTTAATTATTTTGATAATATTTATTAATTAACTTATCTTTAATAAAAATAGATAAGTGACCAAAATAATATTTTATTATATATAATATCTTTAATACAAATTGTAGGCGATGATAATTTTTTTGTCGTGCTTGTATGAGTTTACATCGCTCTTTTGCAATGAAATTGTTTCAATTTATGTACATAATGTAATATTTTTGCTATTTTTTTTATCTATTTCAGTTCACTAATATTTGAATTATGGGTTAATTGCCGAAAAATTCGCGACCTTTGTACGAATTTGCAATTTAAACACCACTTTTAAAACGTTGCAATAATAACCTAACCTTTTGATTTGTAGCAAATTCAACACTCTCAATGTTTTTTCCGGTGATCAGATTTGGGATATAAAATATTTTTCGATGTATTCATATAATTTCAGGTTTGGAGTGTTAAATAAGAGAGTTCTTATCGTGTAACGTCAATTTTCTAGTCGTTGAAATTTTTTTGATATGTCTATTTTGCTATAAATCAAAAGGTTGGGTTATTATTGCAACGTTTTAAAAGTGATGTTTAAATTGCAAATTCATTCAAAGGTCGTGAATTTTTTAGCAATTGACCCTTGAATTATTGATATCACATGATGTGAATCGGGTAATTTATAAGTAAAAATTTAAATTTTAAGTATATTGAATAAATTATACTTATAATTCTCATATAATTAAATTATTATACTCGACCAATTTTGAAATTCAACAGGATTTTTAAAATATTTTAATAATGTCATCTTTTGAATTTTGGAAAATTCGACACCCTAAATCGTTGCTAAAAAATAAATTAGAACAAGCATTCATCATATAAAAAAAATAATAAAAATAATTATCATGAATGCTTGTGATATGCATCGTATATATATTAATTCATAATTTATAAATTTATGGTTTATACAGATATTAATGAATTGCCTAGCATTTAATTAATAAATAATATGTGAAATTAGAAACTTATACACACAAGCACATATCAAATTGATGCACCAATCAAAATTATATTTGTATTTTAAATATAATATCATGGAAGTCAATAATAATATTTTAATTGTTACTATATATATATATATGCATATCAAATGAATGATCATTTGTATAAAAATCGCGCTAGAGATTTTATATCTACTACTATATGATAATAAAAAAGTTCATGTTGTAGATTTATTATATTACCCTATTGTGTTTAATTAAAATATATTATAGGGATATATTAGTTAAATTCAATTTTGTAAAATAAAGATCTTTTTATATATAGTAGTAGATTCATATGGAAACTAATATATTATATTAGATTTTACATTATAAATACATATTATATATTATATTACATAATTACTCTTAAATTAAAATTGTAGTAGGGATATAATTGGTAAATTAAAATTTGTAAAACATCACACTTTTATAATAAAAAATAGTAGATAGATTTGACGTAAATTGTGGTGTTGTATAAATTTATGGATTTTAACTGAAGCATGAGGGTGTTGTTGGTTTGCTGGTTGGTGGTTTGTTTAGCATGATGTTTATGTTTGTTGTTATTTCATCTGATTATATTAAAAAATTTTAAAAAATGATCTCTTCTCTCTACTCCTATTTTCACCATCTTCTTCATTGAGAAGGCCACGCCGTCTTCCTCTTTGCCATTTGATGTTGATTTTCCTTCTCTCCCCAATGTATCCTCTCGATCATTAGCAAATTTTCCCTCTAAAGAATCCTCATGATCTTTAGAAGAAATATCCAAGAACCCTAACCCTAGTTCGTCGACTAGGGTTCCGTCTCATCCCCTTCCCGCCATGCATGGCGGCTCTTATGCCTTGGCGGTGAATTCCTCTCGTCAAGAGCGTCACCCTGATATATTCACGATGTCTATATCTCGAATTCAGCCTACTCGTCGTGGAGATTTTAACTCTATTTCTATCCCGGTTGATTTATATCAATCACAGTTAGGGAAACTCCAATTTTCTTTAATTGGGTGATTAATTATGTTGAAAGGAGAGAAGCCGTGGTCTGCCAGTGATCTCAAATTCAAGTTGCAAAGGTTGTGCGAAATTTCGAAGAACTGGAGCCTTATTTCTTTAGGGAAAGGATTTTTTACGCTGAAATTTTCCTCTTTGCATGATCAAGCTATGGTACGTGCTCAACAATCTTGGAATTTGCAACCGGGATTTCTTCTCATTCATGATTGGGTGCCTGATTTCACGTCCTATAAAATTAAATCTACTCTTGCCCAAGTTTGGGTGTGATTTTATAATCTGCCGATTGAATATTGGCATGTGGAAGTTCTCATCGGCATTGCTCGCTCAATAGGTGCTCTTGATAAACATGGTTGTTGTATGCATTTAGGTGTCTATTGGAATGATATTGTAGGATTAATGTATGCATAGGTTGGTGTTTGATTGTTGTTTCCGCTTTTCTCGTGCATTCTCATGTTTTGCTCTTTTTGTTGAAGTTTGAGCTAAAAAAGGGGATACTTTTTAGATCCAATTCAGTTGGAAGATAACCTAGAAAGATAGAGGATCGAGTTAAGGTCATTCTCCAACTTGAATCGGGTCAATCGGACAAGAAACAAGCGAGAACGGAGCAAAACAGTGAAGGGTGCCAGATCTGCCGAGATACCCGCTGACCGGCGGATAAAACCGCCGATCTGCGGTTTCTTTATAGTGGCTCGGCGAGCAGAACAGAGAAATTCACCGAGGTGTCCGCTAGTCGTCGGTTTTTACCCGTCGATCACCGGATTCAGCCTCCCGGTCGCCAAGTTGTCCGCGAATTACTGTTTTTCATATTTTTGGCTTGTGAACTTACCTTTTGAGCTGAGTTTTTAGTACTCAGTATATATATGGTTGCTAGGAACGAAATTAAGGGGGATTCCTTTTCATTAATTTTCAGTTTTATTTTAGATTTCATAGCTGCAAGACATGAAGATTAAAGATTGAAGTTTTATGCTTTGAATTTCTCCACGGTTTTTCTAACCTTTGTTATTTAATTATGTTTCTTTATTCTTTTTTTTTTTTAGATTTCATTATGTGTAAGTAATTCGTATAATTAATTCTAGGGTTTGTAGCATGTATGAAGTTATGTATTGATTTACTTTTTCATCAATTTTCCTTCCAATTATATGGTTTAAACATTCAAGTTCAGATTTTTCATGCATGATTAATGCCATAGTCATTGTATGCTAGCTAATTAATTTGAGTCCTGGCGGAGATAATTAATTAGTGGGATTAAATTGAATGATTTGATACACGTACATGGGATCTGTAGGAGGTTTTAAATATGTTGATCTATTGAGAATTAACAATTAATCTAGAGACGAAAGTAATAGATAAATTGTTAATCTACTTCTACCTAAAGACCTGTCGAAGATAGGTAGTAATATTTTTGATCCTCCACCGATAATTAGATTAAAAATTGGAAGTTGATGGAATTAGATTAATATATAATGGATTCATGTGTACGCATCCCCCAGAATTAATTATTTTATTTATTTGATAGTTTACGTTTTTAATCTTGTTTGATTTGCATTTGATTTTATTGTTGAGTTTAGTAATTTATTTTTAATTATCTGCCTAGGAATAGTACACCAAAGAAATAGATAGCCTGGATAATAGAGAGTTGTTATCTTAGTACTCAGTGTGATCAATAAATCAGTCCATGTGGATACGATACTCGATTCGCTAGCTTTATTGCATTGACCTGTGTTAGTTGTAGTTAATTGCATAAAAATATAGTGCATCAACTTTTTAGCGCCGTTTCCGGGGACTGTATTTGAGTATACATTGATATTATTATTGACAACAATTTATTACTTTAGTTAGTTTATGAAAATAAGGTCTACACAGCCACATGTAGATCCTATTCCAATTTTCCCTGATCAAGCTCATAGACAGAGGAATAAGGAGCGAAGAAGACAAGAGGAAGAAATGGCAACCAATAATGAGAACATAGACGTGGAGGCATTGGCTAGAAGACTTTGAGAGTTGGAGCAGAGACTTGCTCGATAGGCCGAGCCCGAACAAGAAATAACATCTCTAAATCAGCTGTATCGGGCATCGACTGACAGATATTTAGGCACTGGATAAGGTGGCGGCATCGCCGCAAACAACTTTGAACTCCGGCCAGCTCTGCTCAACATGGTGGCTGCAGAGTAATTCAGTGGAAGGGCTACAGAAAATCCAAATGCTCATCTGGATGCATTTTTATATATTTGCGACACCATCAAGATTAATGGTGTGAGTGACAACATCATTCAGATGAGGATGTTTGTCTTTTCCTTGAGGGATCGAACTAAAGAGTGGTTCAAGAGTTTAGATAAGGAGTCCATCACTACTTAGGATCAGATGTATCAAGCGTTCCTAGCCAAGCATTTTCCTCCTTCAAAGGCTCAGAAAATCATTGCCGAGATCACCCACTTTTCTCAGATGGGTGATGAATCAATTTATAAAGTTTGAGAGAGGTACAGAGACTTGTTGCGGTCATGCCCATATCACGGGTTCAATGCTGATCAACAGATCATGCACTTCTATAGTGGTCTGACTCAAGAGATTAGTGGACGTCTCAACTGGAGGATGCCTCATAAATAGGACTATTGCTGAAGCACTACAGATTATTGATGAGATGGCGGCTACCAGTTATCAATGGCCGATGGAAATGAAGCTAACAAGGCCAGCAACTGCAGTATTTGACTCCAGAGTAGACGATTTGGTTGCTGAGGTTGAGTTTTTAAAAAAGTAAGTTCTTGAGGAACGGCGTGCGAATATGGTTGTCAATGTAGTGCAACAGCAAGGTTCTGAATACACCATAGTTGAAGGTTTCAATTTTATCAACCAAAGGAATTACAATGGTGGGAATTACAACAGGGGCCCGTAGGGATTTCAGAACAATAACATGCCATACCATCCCAATAATAGGAACCATCCAAATTTTTCTTATGCTAATCCCAACAATGCTTTGCAACCTCTGGGTTTTGTTACCCCAGCTGCAGGTCCTTCCGAGCCAAACAAGTTGTCATTTGAAGAGATATTCAGTTAGTTGATAGTGAATCAGAACAACTTCATTGGGGCCACATGTACAAAGATTACCTATATTGAAGGGACGGTGAGTGTTCTGTCTAAGCAATTGAACATGCTAAAAGTTCAAGTTGGACAGATGGCTAACAATTCTTCTACTCAACATAAGTCGGTCCAATTTCCAAGTCAGTCAGTGGTCAACCCGAATGCGCACTGCAACACCATTCAAGTGGTCCATGGTAAAATCAATTGCAATCCTACAGGAGAACCAGCTATAGTGACTCCTTTCTCTGCTCAAAAATTGGTGTCATCCACTACTCTTGTTTCTACAAATTTTGTTGTTTCTACTACTCCTTCAATCAAAATGCAAAAGGATGAGAAAACCAATCATATCCTAGATATCTTTAAGAAGGTACACATTAATTTCTCTCTTTTAGATACTTTGAGACTCATGTGTTTATTTGATAGTTGTTCTCATAACTCTAAGAAAAAAATGAAATAGTCAATGAAAAGATAAAAAGAAGTAATTGAGAATGTTTGCTTCTATTTGACTAGTTTATTGATGTGAAAAAAAAGAGCATAAGAGAATGACTGGTTTGCATTGAAAAATTGAATGAGGTATTGAGTTTTTGATTGTTGGAGGTTTTAAATCTGTTGATCTATTGGGAGTTAATAATTAATCTAGAGACAAAAGTAATAGATAAATTGTTAATCTACTTCTACGTTGAGACCTGGTGAAGATAGATAGCAATATTTCTGATCCTCCACCGATAATTGGATTAAACTGGAAGTTGATGGAATTAGATTAATATATAATGGATTCATGTGTGTGCATTTCCTAGAATTAATTATTTTATTTATTTGATAGTTTACATTTTTAATCTTGTTTAATTTGCATTTGATTTTATTATTAAGTTTAGTAATTTATTTTTAATTCTCTGCCTAGGAATAGTACATCAAAGAAATAGATAACCTGGATAATAGAGATTTGTTAGCTTAGTACTCAGTGTGATCAATAAATCAGTCCTTGTGGATACGATACTCGATTCGCTAGCTTTATTGCATTGACATGTGTTAGTTGCAGTTAATTGCATAAAAATATAGTGCATCAGCTCCCCTTAAAATTGATGGAAATTCCGTTCATGGGAGTGTCGGTCACTATGCACGTGTGTTGGTGGAGATTGTTGAAATAATCCACCTCATGTGGAGTGGTCCCACAAGCATTACAAAGTTGACCACAAAGTTTCCTAAGTTTATTGTGAAGTATGGCTGCATTTATTGCAGCAGAAAGTGAAGAAAATATATATAGCAGCAAAAGCTGCATACAAGTCGGTGGCTACAAGATTTTGGTAGCCTCTCCCTATGGATTTGCTTCTACAATGCACAGCAGTAGAGTATGCTATAGGAGAAGACTTTTGCAGCTCAATTCATCTATAAAATTGAGCATGGTTCTGCCGAAGAAAAAAAGGCAAGCAAGGTGCAAACAAGTGAGGCAAAAACAAGAGAGAGTTTAGTGAGTGTTTTTTGAGAGAAGAAAACGTGAGAAAAGTTCTCATTCCTCTTAGAAAATAGCTCAATCCTCTTGTGATTCCAAGTTATTTAACTTGAGATATTGTGTTTCCTCTACTTAGTTTAGGGAGAGTGTGTAAGCCTACTATACAAATAGTGGATGTTTTCTAGACTCCGGTCTCGTGGTTTTTCCCGATTTGGGTTTTCCACGTAAAATTCTTGTCTCCACATATTATTATTCTGCACTTTTATTTTCTTGGTTTGTTCCTATTTTTAATCCAGCAAGAGGGAAAAGAATTGTCCTGGTTCTGCTGTGCAAGTATCAAATTGCTTTGATACTCAGTTTTTCCGACAGATAAAAATCTACCTCTTTTCCCAACAGAGATGGATATGTCCCATACTTTTTAAATGACGGTGATGATTGATAGAGGCGATGTCTCATTTTTCATTGATTTTTATTATGAGAATTTGTCGCTATTTTGCGGGAAATGTCAGGTGGTTGGATATTCAATGAGTAAATGTCGTAATTCAGGTTGGGGAAAAGAGAAGGGAAATGATAATTCTGTTGCTAATCCAGCTAAGGAGGATTCTCATGTTGCTGCGGCTGAAAATTCTCGTCCAAAGCAGTCTATTTCTACCAAGGAATGGGTTGTAAAATCGTTTAGTTCAGTTGAGGTGCCAAAGGTTAATGTTGCCCATGTTAAGGCTAATGTTCCTATAGGTAGTTCTTTTTATGTGTTAATGCAAGTGACCAGGACCAGACCCTCTGAGGACGATGGAGGTGATGTTGATCCTGATGGGCGGGTACTCTATGATGGTAAAGCTGGTGCTTATTCCTGATGGACAAGGAACCTCATGATTTAATTATTCACACAGAGGGGATGGAATTGGTTTACGTTGTTGCTGGCAATTCTGCAGCAGCTGGGCAGGTGGATTGCAATACTCCTCCCTCGGGGGAAGATAGTTTGGTCGATGGGAGTGACTGTAATGAATCTAGACAGGTGGCTTTATTACAAGAGGCTGACTTTCATGAGGACGGATGTGATAATAGGCCTTCAGTAGGTACTGGTAGTGGTTTAAATGAGAAGAAGGTCGTAGGGGGCATGTAGGCTGATTCAGAGGAGGCTGCGATTAATACCCCTAAGAGGGTGTATGCAAAGAGAATTATCCCTTCTGTAGTAGAGTTGGGAAGGTCAGGTCGTTTAAAACAAGTTGGGGATGCAGGGTCTTAACCTAATAATGATAAAGAAGTGCTGACTCCTTATGTTTTGACTGATCCTTCCACGGAGGCTTCGCATAACATGGAAGTAGTTGCTAAATTAAATGAGAATGTGGCACAAGCAGGGGCTGATGATTCCCTGCGCAATTCTTCTCATTTGTGATGAATTTATTATCGTTGAATATTTACGGAATAAGTACGGAGATATCCCGAAATATTTTGCGTAAGCATGTTATGGTTTTTAAACCGAATGTGCTGGGAATTATAGATCCTCGTACAAATTTTTAAAAAAATCCTTCATCTTATTGGCATTCGTCAGGCATGGTTCTGATTCATCAAAATGATCGTGGCAGCAAGAGATCTAATATTTGGGTATTTGGGAGTTTGAATGTGGGGGTTGTTGTCTTGTTCTCATTTGATTTGTGCATTATGTTAGATATTAATTCGCAAATGTTCACGGGGATTGTTGTCGTGGTGCATGGGGCTACGGTTTATATTAAAAGAAAATCTTTATGGTCTGATCTCTCGGTGCTTTAATGATGTTTTATCATTATGGTGACTTCAATGCGGTAAGGGGTGCTCATGAACGGTGTAGTAAATCTAAGCCTACTCTTCAATCCTGTCTTGATTTTAATAATTTCATTGGTGATATGGGTTTGATCGAAGTTGAGAGTAATGGTCTTTACTATTCTTGGTCAAGTAGATGTTTTTTTCCTGAGATTACCGAAAGTAAACTTGATTGTGCCTTGGTTTCAGGGTGTTTTTGGGATAGTTGGGTTGCGTTGTCTTCTACATTGCTTCCTCGAATTGGCTCTGATCATTCTCCTCTTATGGTATCCTACAAATCTCTGCAAATTTTGGGTCTTCGTCCTTTTCATTTTTGGAATATGTGGACTATGCATGAGAATTTTATTTCTGTGGTTTGTGCTTCGTGGAATTCCAATGTTGATTCCTCTAGTAAGATCCAGATTGTTATGTTGAAGTTGAAGCATTTGAAATGTGTCTTGAAGGATTGGAATGCTAGGGATTTTGGTAATTTTAATGTTAAAAATGCTTCGTTGGAGAAGTGTCTTGCCGAGGTTCAAAATTTAATCTCTTTGCATGGTTATCAAGATGATCTAGCAGACAAGGAGATCTATTTACAGACGGATATTAATGTTTTGCTTTTGGTTAAATCTTCTCATTTAAAGCAATAGAGTCGGATCGATTAGTTGAATGATGGGGATTGGAACTCTAAATTTTTCCATGCTAGTGTAAGGAATAATATTGCGGCTATGTCTATCAACGGAGAGTTGGAGCATGACCAGACTAAAATTGTCGATTATGTGGTGAATTATTATCAGACTTTGTTTTCTAATCATGATGCTCAAAGTTTGAATTTTGATGAAGTTGATGCTTTAATACCGAAGTTAATCACTGAGGCTCAAGGACAAGGTTTAACAGCAATTCCTTCGCATGAGGAAGTTAAGGCTACTATTTTTTCTCTGGATGCTAATAGTGTTGCCGGCCTGGATGGATTCACTAGGAAATTTTTTCATGAAGCTTGGGAATTATTGGAAAGAGACGTGTACAATGCAGTGGGAGAATTCTTTACTTTTGGTGTGATTCCTTCTACATTAAATTCGAGTTGTTTGGTTCTTCTTCCTAAGAAGGATCGTGCCATGGTGCTGGAGGACTATAGGCCTATTGCCTTGAGTAATTTCTTGTTCAAGATATTTACTAAAATTTTGGTTTCTCATTTAAAAGGTTTGACTGCCAATTTTGTTACTGAGAATCAATTTGGCTTTATTCAAGGTAGGCAAATACATGATGCTATTTTATTGGCTTCTGAGAGAGTTAATGCATTGAATAGAACTCATGAGGGTCGCAATATGGCTATTAAGGTGGACATTACTAAAGCGTTTGATACTCTAAATTGGGATTTTCTTAGAAGAGTTTTGCGATGTTTTGGGTTCTCAGATAAATTTTGCATTTGGTTTCATAATATTTTGGAGTCTGCTTGCCTTTCGGTTCTTGTGAATGGTTCTCCATATGGTTATTTTGGTTGTTCCCAAGGGTGCGGCAAGGAGACCCTTTATCTCCTCTCATTTTTGGAATTGCCGAAGAAGTGCTTAGTTACCTTCTTTCGAAGGCGGTTGATCGGCGATTCTTGATTCCTATGACTTACGGTCGTGCATTGCTTTTCCTACACACATTCTTTATACCAATGATGTTTTTTTTTCTTTTGTCAATCCAAGAAAGCTAATGTCAGAGTTATTGCTGAGATCTTGAACAATTATGCCACACTCTCGGGACAACATTGTAGTCGTGCTAAGTCCAGAGTGTATTTTGGCAAATAAGCTAGGGCGAGAGTCAAAGCTACAGTTGCTACAAGATTGGGATTCAAGGTTAGGTCACCTCTCGTCTTGCTCGTCTCCATTCTAGGGTGAAGTTTTCGGGAGTTAAATAGGGGACTTAGATTTGGGATTCTTCTATCCCGATGCGGCGATCTTTGATCAATTGGCGTCTTCTTCTTTCTCAGCTGCCGATGTTGGACACTCTTCATGGATTTGCTGGTCCGAATATGTGTGTTATGTATAAAGGTAAAACGGAGATAATGGATCATCTTTTCTGGCACTGCCCGTGTGCAGCGGTTGTATGGCGGTGAATCTTTGATGTGTTCAAAGTTGATTTCATTCATGCTGCATCTATACATGAAGCTTATGTTCAATTCATGAATTGTCAATTTAGTTCTCAGATTTTGAAACTTTGGAAGATGGAGATCATCATAGTTATTTGGGGTATATGGACTTTTCAAAATAAAGCTATCTACGAGGATTTGGTTCTTACGCCATTCATCATTCTATCTACTCTTCGGATTACTATTCATGAAGTGTCTTTGATTCGGGGTCGACTTAGTCATATGTGGAATTCGGTGGATGATCTCATGATCTTGAAAGCTTTGAATGTCTCTCCTTGGCCGGTTCCTACTCGGATCCTGATTGTTAGTTATTCCGGTCAGCTACACTACACGCACAAAATTGACTAACCGGGCCCTCGCAAGAGGACGGGGTCGATTGTAGGGTGGTGAACTAACTCAAGTCGTGTCTCTCGAAGAAAGCTCAGAGGAGATTATCTTTCTATGCTACGCATGCAAACATGTTCGAAAACTTAAATACAAACCTAAACATTCTAATCATGAGTTTGAGAGGTTCTTACTAAACTAGAGAAATTAAACAAGTAAAGGTAACTAATCAACACAAACAATAACAAAGACGAAGGAAAAGATTATGAGAAAAGCATTAGGGTGTAGATTCTCTCCATGGTTTCTCTCCTAGCTTGTTTCAAGTTGGTTTAATTAATCTTAGACGTACAATAGGCCCCTTCAAGTGGTTTAACTTCAATTACTGTCACCGTCTATCCATTAAGCCCCCATCGGCTATATTATATGAACAAGATTAACAATTAGGCTTATATAACTCAGTCCACCTAACGTTAAAGGAACCTTAGTCGGGCTATAGAATCTCCTCTCAGTCTCATCTAAAGCCTATCAATGCTAAGTAGTGATCAAGTACTCAACATAAACAAGCACAACTCCAACAACAAGAACACAACTATCACAAGCATGGATCTAAACCAAATCGATTATCTACCCCCAATGTAGGAATTAGTCCATCATGCTCAAAACAATACAAACATCATACAAGTTCATCATCTCATAAATCAAATGTAAATAACATAAAACTTCCACAATATTTGTTGTCTCAAGAGTTTTGGGACAAACTCCCACAATTGAGCTAAGCTAGAAAAGAAAATACCAAAATAGAGATCCTCGAGCAAACCTAGCTTCCGCGGACGGCTTGAAGTCGGACTCTACTTCTCGTGCCTTCTTCAATAAGCTCGAGCTTCCTTACCTCTTCTCCTCCTCTTTTCTCCATCTTCTGGAATGTGATGGTGATTGTGAAAATAGAAAATAGAATGGTGACGTGTGGGAGATGGTGTCTCTGAAGTGGAGTGAATGAATGAATGATCGATGATCTCTTGATAGAATGGAGAGAGATATGGGGAGATATGGTATAGGAGTTGGGAGACAAGGCTATTAAGAGGTAAAGTAATTAGGAGAATTAATTTCCAAACTCCTCCTACTCCTCTAGGCTCCAAAAGTCTTCTTCTATTCTCTTTTTCCAACTGGCCATGTGGTGGAAAACATGGAGGATAAAAGTTTCGGTTCAAAGCTGAGAAGGCAAAATTGATTTCAGCACGAAACTGATCGAGGAGGAGGACGAACTGATTGTCCCGCACTGGCGGGGCGTCGCGCGCGCGCGGGGCTTCTTGGTTGAGAGCCTCATACCGCGGCTGCGGTGCCCCCGGGCCGGCGGGGTGGTTTCGGCTCTGGTTCCCGGCTCTTCTCTTCAGTTTCAGTTTCGACGCTCTTCATTAGTTGGCTCCCGGTTCAATTCAGTCCTTCAGTTCTGGCTCGGCCATGAGTCGGGTCCATCAGTTTGACTACTCAGCTGGAGCTTATCCTTAGAGCTCTGCATTTTTGCCACCTTTATGCCATAAAATCTTGCTTTTGGAAATAAAAGCTCAAGTTTTGCACAAACTTGGCATATTCCACCACAAGAGCAAAAGTGAAGATAAAAGCATAAAATCCACACAGAACATACTAAAAATACTAAAAATGGCCTATTAAAGGTGCAAAATTCCTACAATAAAACAGTACAAATAAACACTAAACAGATCCCTATCTCGATGACTTGGAGACCGCCTCCTCCAGGATGGGTGAAAATTAATACTGATGGTTCTTCGGTTGGTGCCCTCGGAAGTATGGCTACGGGCGGTGTGACCCGGCGTACAGATGGCTCGGTGATGTTTTATTTTCACACGGATGAAGGGGTCGGTTTTGCTTTTTTGGCTGAGTTGTTTGTGGTCATTACGGCGTTGGAATGGGCTCAAATTCTTTCTTTGGATTTCATTTGGCTTGAAGCTGATTCCATTTATGTGGTCAAGTTGCTTTCTTCTCGTAGTCTGCAGGTTCCATGGTTCCTAAAGGCACGATGGCGCCGAGTGTTGGAGTTTCTCTCGTCTATTCATTTTTGTGTCTCTCATATTTATAGAGAGGTTAACTATGTTGCTGATTTGTTAGCGTCTAGTCTTGTTACTCAACATGGTTTTTGGTTTTCTATTATTCCTTGTATTGTTAATGCTGTTAGACAAGATATCTCTGGTCTTGCTTATTTTCGTTTTTCTTAGAGGAGTACTCTTTTTCCCATATAGGTTTCAATGAGGCTCTGGTCTTAGAGATATTGTCATGTGATATCCGAGACTTCTATGTCGGGTCAATTTTTTGCTTTTATTTATACAATTTAATTAGGATTTTACCCTATCATTAATTAAAATTTAAACTATCAAATTATTTATCGGGTCGGGTGATGGATTCTCTGAACTGAATATATGGCAAACTGAATTCCGGCCCGGCCCAAAACTCGAATAAGCAATTATTTTTCAAGCCCATGAGAATTGAGATGGCCATCATCACCAATATTGGAATATTCAATGTCAAATGTGTTAATTTTAACATTATATGCTTTTCTCTCGGAGTGTTAGAAATGATTCATGAATTATATATATTTATCAGAATTGACTCGAGACCATTTCATAGCAGATTGAATTTCCATGCAAAAATAGGATTAGTATATATTATATAATATATAATGGTTGGCCAACGTTGCCTTAAAACTGAATATGAAAATAAAACCGTGTCTAGCTAGTGCGTCTTCTACTTCTTTTCTGTTCCTAAATGTATGTTGTGATAAAAAATCATTCTTAAAGATAGCCATTATTAATAATTAAAGGTATTAATAATTTATCTTACCGTATCTTTTTTTATTAATAATTAAGGCAATGTTTGATATACTGGTACGGATATATCCACATTAATAAAATCTGGATTGCTTTGAAAGATAATTGCGTATTAGCTATTTTAATTGTGTGTTTGGTTATTAAGATAAATATACTAAGATTGTTTCACACATCTGTTTGGTACATTGTTTTATTTGGTAGACTAAGTTTTGGAATGAGTAAATTAGTTTAGGCAATGTTTGTTAGCCTAGATAAAGGCATATATACTAAGATTGCTACGCCAGAAACTGTATCCGAGGGGGCGTCGGATACATTATCCAGCCGAATCAGTAAATTACATCCCGGGCCTCGCGTTAAGACCGGACCTCGCGTGAACGAATAATGGCTACCAAACACATGGTTCTTGCTGGATACCTATACTAATATGCCTTTATCCAGACTACCAAACATTGCCTAAAGATATAATTTTACATTATTATTTAAGGGTTATTACACAAACCAGGGTTCATGATTATTTATAGTATTTAATTTTCCTTTTTATTTAATATAATTGATTTAGAGTGAAATTTTTAAATAGCAATTATTTCTTAGTAAATAATGTAAATAACCATTTTTTAAAAAGGTAATGTTTCTAGCCATTATCATAAAAAAGTACTACAATACCCTTAGTTCCATATTTATTATTAAGAATTATTATTTATGTATATCTATATATTCGTATATCAATACTATTAGGAAAAAGATCTGATTTTCTCTCTTTTCCATCTGTAAACGTCGTTCTCTCACCTCCCTCATTTTACAATATTTGTTTTTTATCAATTAAAACAAAACTATTGTTGATGAAGATCATCAAGTTATGATTTTTGAAGATTATCATGATTCTTCCTCTCTCTCTAATCTCACGTTTCAGCAATAAATTATCTATTGCAATATCGAAAATTAGAGATTCTTTGCGGGATTTTTTTGAAGTTTTGTAGACATCCCGCGTGTTTTTTTTTTGCAGTAATAAGGTATATGATATTTACGGATCTGTACTATTTTCATCGATCTAGATATTTAAATTTTTTGAATCTTTCTTTGGAATGAGTGGAAAAAAAATTGAATGTTTTTTAGTGTACGAATCAATTTCTTTCGGTACACGAGTATTGGAGTTGATTCGTACAATAATTTATTTGTGAACTCGTGCAATATCTCATTTTTAATTATTGCATGAGGGCACGCATTAGCAAACTCATGCACTCGTGTATCTATGTATTTTTTTAACTAGTGCACGAGTACACGAATAAGCATACTCATGCACTCTTATATCAGTTTAATGATCAACTGCTGTACGTGTACATGAATAATCTTAATTGTGTTTTCGTATGTGGGTTATTTATGGACTGTCACATTGAACTAATCGTGTACTCGAGTATTAAACCATTATTGAACTAATGCATGAGAACACGACTTGGACTACTCGTGTCGTTGCACTCGTGTATTTATTATAAGGATGAGGTTGTTCGAAATCAATGTCCATGATTATTCAGCGATGAGGGCATTTTTTGTACGTCTCCGGCAACAACAGTGACAGCAGGCGGCAACGACAACAACAACAACAACAGAAGACGGCAATAAAAATTTAACAGTTGTGGTTTCTGAGACTTTGACGTAGAACCACGGTGAAAGATAGATATTTTTTTTAGGGAGCGAAAGAGAGATTCTGAAATCACCATCCATGATTTTTTTATTAATATATTAGGGTGTTTTTATTTTAGAAAATAATTAATGTTAAAAATTATTTATATTATTACTAAGGGTATTGATGTATATTCTCATCCTAAAAGGCTAGAAACATTATATTTTAAAAAATGGTTATTTACATATTTACTAAGTAATAATGGTTATTTTATCATATTAACACTTTATAGTCGTACTTATCAATTCGTAACAATGCCAATTTTGCGGTTTAACTATTTTATGCCCGTATTTCCAAATTGATTATTAAACATTTGTATGTAAATTGTCATCCGACTGTAGCCTCCCCATCACGGCAACACAAAGCTTGATCTTTTTTCCCCTTTCGGTTTCCTAAAGTTATCATTTTGTGCCCGCATATTAGATTACAAATAACAGCAATCACTACAATCATTCAACCACTCAACCACTTCAATATTTAATTAATTTATCTCTCTTTCATAACATCAATATTTATCCAACCCAACTACACTTATTTTACATGTTTTATCCATGACTACCTAACCACAACACTATATATAATTCTTTTATTTTATTTTATTAAAAAATATTACTTGTACTAAAATTAATACAAAAAAATTATAATTATAAACAAGAAAATGACAATAATCCAAAAAGAAAAACCAAGCAATAAATAAAACTAAATAGCCAATATCAAAAATATTACTAACTAAATAGAAAGAGAAAAATTACACATTCAATTTTCACGGCCAAACTTTTGTCAAATATGCTCGATCAAGTCATTTTTAGAGCAATATGAGATTCTCTGTTACGAAGTTGTGACCTATTTCTCATATAGCTAGATAAGCTTGCAATCCATTCTGTAGAGAATTCAAAATTTGGATCATCATTTTCTTCAACATCTCCACTTTGAGTATAAAACCTTCTAGCTTCCATAAACTCTGTAGGATCACAATAATTTAGATAAGTGTAATGCTCATCTTCCACTATCATATTGTGCATGATTATACAAGCAAGCATTACTTTTCCCATCATATCATGATCCCACATAAGGTATGGTCGTTTGATAAAATGGAAACGAGCTTGTAGAACGTCAAATGCTCGTTCAATATCTTTTCGAGCAGCTTCTTGATGTTGAGCAAACAGTTGATGCTTCCTAATTTGTGGAGCATTAATAGATTTGATAAATGAAGCTCATTGAGGATATATGCCATCAGTGAGATAATATCTCATATTCTTCTCGTGACCATTGACAACATAACTAACCTTTGGTGATCGGCCTTCCAAGATATCCTTGAAAATAGGAGATTGTTCAAGCACATTGATATCATTTCTGGACATTGGAGTTTCAAAAAATGCATGCCAGATCTATAAGTTTTGAGATGCAACCGCTTCCAAAATGATTGTTGCCTTACCATTTCTTCCTGTAAATTGTCATGCCCATGCAGTAGGACAATTTTTTCATTCCCAGTGCATACAGTCAATACTGCCCAGCATATCCGGAAAACCTTGTTGTTCACCGACATGCAACAAATATGTTAGGTCTCTTTCATTAGGCATTCTAAGATACTCATCACCAAGTTGAAAATCACACCTTCAACGAATTTTTTAACCAATTTTCTTATAGTTTGTGCACTCATTCAAAGGTATTCATCATGTAAATAGTCAATTCCAAAAATATTACAAACTAATTAAACGGCATTTCATAAAATTACATAAAATAAAATTGCACTCATTAAACGTTTTTTTTAATTACTTAAAATAAAAATTTATTGTTGGAATATATAAGAAATTAGAGAAAAAATAAATAATTTAAAAGTGTGTTGAAATATAACAAAATTAATATCTAAAATTACTTTAAATAAAAATTTATTATTAGTATATTTTTTATTTATTTTTATTATATTATATAAACAATATACCAATTTTATCTATATATCAAAATAAAATTAATTGGCCAATCGAATGTAGACAAGTGTCTCCATCCTATTGACTACAAAGGTGGTTGAGAAGAGACCATCAAAGGTCAAAAAAAGGGGAGGTCGACCATAAACTTTTCAATTTCTAGAATTTTTTTTTTTTTTTGATTGCGTGGAGGTGGGTCGCCATTAAAAGTAGTCTCAGGGCATCCCCAAGCCCACTCCACCTGCAAGGTGCCTCTAAGTTTGGCACAAAAATAGCCATTTAAGCGGGTGAATAGTACCCATTTACACTATTCACCCCCACTATCTCTTTTTATTTTTTTTATTCTTTTTAAAATTTTTATATTAATTTTATTTTATTTTTTTATTAATCTAACAATCTAAATTATGTTATTTTTCGGTCTAATATTATGTTTAATTTCACTGCTGAGTTCCACTCATTTCTTGCATGATATAGAAAAATCAAAGACAAAGAAGCTCACATGGCACTTCGTAATTGATCATTTATGGGATGAATTTTCGAATTCTGGGGGTTAATTGTTATTAAAATGTAATTTATGTTTTTGTTAATGTTAGTTCATTTTTTTAATGTAATTGTTCTTTTATATTAGTAAATGCTGGTTTTATGTTCAAATAAAATATAGTTTTGTAAATAAATTTAAATTATATTTTTTATTATTAAATAATATTAAATATTAAACGTAAATATATTTGAAAAAATATATACTGCACAAAAATTTGATAAAAAAAATTAATATTAGAAAGCATAAAAGTGGAATATTCCATTGTAGAGTTGATGGTTGGAAATCTTTTTGCTCCAACTCTATATTTTTCTTTAGAATAGAGGTAGATGAGAAAAAATGGTTGGAGATGGCCTTAGCCCAATTTTCCCTTTCCGTTTAAGGTACAAAATGGTTTAGTTACTTTGAAAATTATAAATTTTAAGCATAGTTGTAAATTTAGTATGAACTTTAAAGGTGTTATTTTTACCCACACCTGACTTGTGGTATTAAGGAGATTCGAACCCGTGATTTTTGGTGTCGTAGCAATCTCACTTCATTGCTAGACCATCCCCACCAGGACAATAAATAATTAAGATATCAACTCTTAATTTGGATGTCATTCAGCTTTCCTAAAATTTTGAAAAGAAAATTCATTGTCAATTTAACTGCTAACTTACTCGCATCTCCAAGTTCGTCGTGACTTGACCATTAATCTTCGAAAAAACTTCGGTATTTTTGAATTTCAACATTCTCAATTTTCCTTTCCGTTGCAATTCGATTGTTCACATCCTTTTTCAAAAATTAATGGACAAGACTTGATGGGCTTGAAGGAATAAAAAGTAATTGAGTGAATTGGAGATGTTAATTTTTTAAAAAATTGAGAATGTTGAACAACATACAAATTAAGAAGAGCAACTCCCTATTTGATTTTGGTATATAGAATATGCACCAAATAAGTGCAATTTCAGCACCAATATTTTTTTGTCAACTCTAACCATTTGCATTAAATATTATACCAAATAAGAATCAATAATTCTCTTATATATCATCACAGGCCCAATAAGGCCCATATATCCATCAAACGGGTCGGTTCACAAAAAAAATGATAAAAAACAGTATTAATCCTAACACTAAAAAATATCACTTGTATCATTAAAAAAGTATCTAGTCTCCTACTTATCTTTTACGAGTTTATATAGTTTAAATTGTGATTTTTTTTCATTCCAATTAATGTTTAGAGTGTAGGAGTTTAGGTTTTTATGGTTCATGGGTTTTTTATGGGTTTTTAGGATTTTTTAATATTTTTAGGGGTTTTTGTTGTAATTTTTAGGGTTTAATATTTTTTAGGTTTATTAATATCAATTAGGGGTTATATTTATTTTAAAATTAGGTTTTTTTCAATTACCATTTATATTTATTTTGAAAAAATTAAATTAATTATCGAGCGCAATACATGAGTCCACATGTTAGCGTCAGGCTAGTGCATTGCGTGAGTCGATGAATTTCAAAAAAAAAATCATTCACTTTAATTTTAGAGTTCACTAAATCAATTTTAGGGTATATATTTAAATTTATTTCAAAAAAAATTAAATTAATTCATTTTAATTTTAGGATTCATTAATTGTATTTTAGGGTTTACAATTTGGGAGGGACAGAAAAATTGCAAAAGAAAATAAATAAATATATATATATATATATATATATATATATATATATATATATATATATATATATTTCTAGTGCATGTACCCACGCGCCGCGCGTGGGGTCCATGAGCCGGAGATGGGTCATTTTTTTTTCTATTGTTGTTGGGCCTTATTAGCCTGAGCTAGTCTATTGGGACCAGATCATACACTACATGCATAGGAGACCATCTCAATAAGAATATATTCTCGATAAGATTTCATTTTATCTTATAATTTAAATATTAATGTTCTTAATAATTTAGTATATTTTAAATAAAAATAGTAATTGTTTAAAATTAATGACCATTAATTATATGATTGCCAAAAATATATATAATATTAAAAAAATATTTATAATATATAATGCGATTGTAATAATAAAAGTATGTTGATCGATCATTAAACTCTTACAAGCTACAATTAATGAAAAATAATAAAATATTACAAAACTACGACATGAATGAAAGTATATATATTTTGGTCTTAATACTCGGAATTAGTAAAATTTTCCCACATGTTCCACTAATACATTTCGAAATTAAGTAAATTTGTTGTTATTTATGGTGTGGCTTTATTTTAGGCATTATGTTTATTTAATTTTATTTTTATTGAAATTATTTATTTGTTGTGATGTTTTATAAATTAAATTAAATGATTATATAAATTATATATTAAATTTATTGAATAATTTATTCATATTTTTAAAGTTCATATTAAATTTGCAACTATAGGTAAGTTCATATTTACAATATACCTAAGATCTTCATGTAATTTTAAAAAAAAAAAATCTCAAAAAATAAATAAATGTTTCTTGAGTAACTAAGCCTTGTGATTACTGAAACCTAACCATAGACTTCAAAGATTTTTTAAATCAATAACCAAAACTTAAATGGTTCTGAAAAAAAAAATTAAAGAAATTAAAAAAAAAAGGTTAAATTGGAAATAACAAGTGCTTTCCTTTTCTTTTCTTCTTTTACCCACCATGAACAAACACATTTATTGACATGTGATTTGCTGACCTTTCAAAACCAAAAACTTTTCCCGCCATAACTCCCCATTCAATTTCAAACCACGCATACTACTTGATACACACATTTTACAGTCACTTTTCCTTTTACCATTAAATTTTTCCAAACTTTTTCTATTTCCATTCAACATATAAAAAACTTTCCAACCACAGTCCACATCATCTTTTTTTTGGCCAAAACCAATTAAAGAAAACAAACAGACAGTAACAAACTATGCCCCAATTTGCTTTCCTTTTAAATGAAACAAAAGCAAAAGAGCTAGGGCACCTCAAGCCTAATTTTCAAAAGACACAAATATAAATTTCATATAATACATTAGAATAGATAAAGTAAAAGAAAAGCATTCTCTAGATAAATTAAACCATCAAAAGAATCTTTTTTTCCACCCCTTTCTTTTTCTCAATAAAAGTAAGAATCCCATGTGATCCCATTAATAAATAAATTTACAATAAAGTTACAACAATGAAATTGCCACTCACCATCTTAAACTAAAATTAACTCAAACTAAAAGGTCCAAAATGGGAAAAGTAACAATAAACAACACTAAAACAACAAATTAGCCTAAAACCCCTAAACTATCTCTTTTCTTCCAATCAAGCCCCTACCGGAGCAGTCGCCGCAGGCTTCACCTTCGGCGGCCTTCCACGACCACGAGGCGGCGCTCCTCCAGCTGCCGGAGGCGGAGCCACACCCGCAGAATCACCTTGCGCAGCGGACTTTGGTGGCCGGCCACGTTTTTTCCCAGAAACAGTAGAAACCGTGCTAGCAGTCTTGGGTTTAGGCGGCGGCGGCGGAGCTGTAGGGTCATGGGACTTTGGCGGGCGCCCACGAGGGCGGGGTGGCAGCAGAACGGCTCCCGGCGGAAGCGGAGTCTTGGGTTTGGGAGGGCGGCCGCGGCCACGGCGCGGC
This sequence comes from Perilla frutescens, assembly GCA_026008535.1. Classification (NCBI taxonomy): domain Eukaryota; kingdom Viridiplantae; phylum Streptophyta; class Magnoliopsida; order Lamiales; family Lamiaceae; genus Perilla; species Perilla frutescens. The sequence continues at coordinate 40,385,198 of BRKX01000010.1, read as the reverse complement.
GGCGAGTTTGGATCGGGAATGAGGTAGTTGTTCTTGATGAATTGAAGCTGGCCCGACGACTTCATCTTGCTAAGGTGGTGCGTTAGGAGGGCCGAGTGGGCCGGAGGGATAGGGCCGTAGGTGGCTTCGATGTGTTTCGCGATCGACGATTTGTTCGAGCCGTTTTCCTCGTTCAACGCTTCGATTGCCGCCAAAATCATCTGCGTCGTAGACATTCTCAGCTCAAACATTGTGTTTGGGAAAAAAATTCGAGTAAAAAAATATTTGATTTTTTAATTTTTTAAGAAATTCAGTGATCAATTAGCTGAAACATGCAATTCAAACAAAAAAAAAATAGTGGAAGGTAATAAATAGCAACTGCGTTGCACCTCTGGGTACGGAGGCAACGGGATCGGAGCCGGAGCCGTCGGCGGCGGTAGCTGAGCTTGATTGTGAAAATCACCTCCATGTAATTCTTCACTGGCCATGCTCACGAACAATCTCAATCGATATACCAGATTTCAAGCGAAATTCTAAATTCTAAAGAGAGAGAAGTTTTACGTGGTTTATACCAACATAAATTCAATGGAAAATTTGGTTGAAGACGAGGGTTATAAATGGGTTAAAGCCATTGGAGCTGGATCGGAAATGGGAAAAAGGGAAATCCTGCTAATAAATTAATAAATAAAATTTGAAAAGAGGAGTAAAAGTTTATCCAATCATCTACGGCTAGGGGTTCTTCTCCGGGTTCTGATCCAACGGCTGATTTCTTTTACGCTAGTGATACATGGATTCATGACATGGCTGTGCTATTTCCTTTTTTCTTTTCTTTTTTTCGGCATAGCTAATTTACTACTTTATCCTCCAGAGTCCAGGGCTCACCAATATAATTTCCCCTTTAATTTGAAGTTTCTCGCACTTCTCATATAATTTGCGTGTCGTGATTTCATTGGTTGGTGAGGCAATTTCACCTCACGATTGTTGTTTTTTTGTTGTTTATTATTTTATTGTTATGATTTATAATTATGTATGTGTTGTTTTAGCCATTAACTAGACTACCACCCGTGCCAAATACATGTAGCATATTTTTAAATTTTGTAATATTTAGTAATTTAGTATGAAAAGAATGATTGTAAAATGATATAATATATGCATACAATAGCATATCGAGAAAAAAAAAACGTTGGGGTACTTACTCAGCAAGACATCCTTGCATTTCGACACTCACAACATTACTCATCAATGAAAAAGTAGTGTAAAAAATCTGATTGGGGAAGGGGGTGCCTCTGTCCCCTCTAGATCCGTCACTAAAAAAATATATACATCACACTAACATATATATGCTTGGATAATTAAAACATTACGACAATGAATTATAATTTTTTAGAGGTACAAAATATCGAATTATATTTATATTTACGTGTGTATACTAACATTTAATTGAAATTATCTTTGTCAAATTTTGAAAATTATACTAACATTTACAACAATGTTTATCAATATTCAACAATAACAGTTAGTTGTGGCCATATTCGTCAATTTCTATGTAGATATAAAGTTCAATTCATTTGTAGGACTTAATTATATCATCAATTAGATTTGTTTTAGTTGAAGAGTAACTCTAAACATAGCCCATTTTTTTCTCAATATAACCCTCATTTATAAAAATAATAAAAATATTAGTTTATATACTTTTTTACCCCTATAGTCCCATCATAAAACCCTAATTAATAAAAGATCAAGGGGGCAGATTCTTTACATAGCCCCTCATCTCATTCTCTATTTTTCTTATTATAGCCTCTAAAAACTAAATAAATATTTAATCCATAATCTCACTCCCAGATTAGATATCATCTTCTTCATCAAAGTTCTGATCTAAACACACGAAATAATTGCCAAATTCCATTTTCTTTTTAATTTTCCTCCTTGTTATTTAAAAAATTATTAGCGCATGAATTCTTTCATTTTATTTCCTATAGCAAATCAGTTATGTGGAATAATCTGGTAGATTAATTTTCAATACATTTAACTTTCTGAAACTTGTGTTTCTTTATAAACTTTTTTCTGAATATTAATTTAACAATAAAAATTTACTTTATGAATGATTACAAACAAAAAGGCAAGAAAATTATAGCACTAGTTTATTTTAATTCCAAAACTATTGAACATTGTCTCCCCCCCCCCTCCTTGCTTACTCTGAAAACATGGAACTAAAAATGGCAAACAAGAAATAATGAAGAAACAAAAAAAAGAAAAAAGAAAAAAGTGACAAACGGGATTTTCGCCCGTATTTCTGAGCATAACATATTCGTTTTAAGTGATCTTTTCATTTATTCTGTTGTTTTAATGCTGCTTTTCCGTTTAATTGTGTAATAAGTATTTTTAAACACTGTTGTGTACTTTCAGGGTGAAATCGATCGGGTCGGGACTCTAAGGCACGAAGCCGGCGCGACCCGGGTACAGAAGCGGAGCGAGTGCGCGTCAATACAGAGGCCCCGAAAGCACACAGCCCAGCGCGGCCCGACTCAGGCCGAGGAGGCGCGACCAGCTCGGTCGCGCCACCCAGCGCAACCCGAGCTAGGCCCGGCGCGGGCACAGGGACGGCGCGACCGCGCGTCCAATCAGAGGGCCATAAAGCATGGCATCCGGCGCGGCCCGAGCACAGGGTGGTCCGGCGAGACCAGGTCGGTCGCGCCACCCAGCGCGGCCCGATCGGTGCGCGATCGAGCCCGTGTCGCACCCCCTGTTCCGTCCTGATTTTGCATTTTTGTTTCATTTTCATTTTATTTTTATTAGACGAAAAATGTAGTGGTATATATACCCATCTTTGTTCAAAATCTAGGGTAACATTCATTTCTTAGCCCCCAAAATAGAAGATAGACTTGTGAGAGAAAATTGTGGGTTGGATGCTTGAAGTTTTGAAGATTTTGAAGATATTGAAGTTTGAGGATTACCCATCACCTTTTCGGGTTTACTCTAATCTATGTTTATGTTTTTCTTTTCTCTTGTTTATTTTTGTTTTTCTTTAGTTTTAAGCATGTCTAGCTAAATCTTTTAATCCTAGGGTAATGTGATTTAGCATTGGATGTTGGATTTATGGATGAAAAAAACATGTTAATCTCCCCTCTTTTTATTTCTCATGAATCAATGGTATGATTGTATCTAACTAGGGTTGGCCTCCTTAAGTTGGATTTTGTGTTGATTATGTTTTGAGAAGAACTAATTAGCATTGGAAATTGATTTATGAGCTCAATTGGGTATTGAATGAGAATTTATGCCTAGTTGGTTTGTGGTTGATTAATTGTGCATAATTTGAGTAAATTGGAATTTAGTCCTAGAGATAGGAGAGTTCCCTTTTGTTCAATTAAATCTTAGAAGCTCGAGAGAGCCTATGATTATTTTTGGTATTAATCTTGAGTGGAGTTAATATGAGTTCTAATCCCGAAATCCATTATTCGTGTTGATGAACATTGCTCTAGGATCTTTCCTTTATTTGTTGCCCCCTTTTTATTGCATTTGTGATAATTTTATTTTTATTTTGGTTTATTCCAACAAATTGTTAAATTTTATACTTAGAATTAAAACCAAACCAAATCCATGCTTATGTGTTGTTTGACTTGTTAAATGATATGAGTGTGATGCTTGCATGCCTTGAATCATCCTAACTCCCTGTGGAATCGATCCCGTTTTACCTTGTACTACAATCTGCTTGTTCACTTGCAAGTTCGATTCGGGATTTAAAACTTAAAGTAGAAAATTTGCATCAAAAAGATGCAGGCAACCCAAATGAATATATACGTTTGTTCACCATATTTTATGGAACAATATTTAAAGGATTACAGTAAAACCTCTATAAATTAACAACCTTGGGACCATGAAATTTTATTAATTAAAAGAAAGACTTTTTAAATTCAGCAAATTTAGTACATATGTATTGAAAATAAGTGAATTCATATATGTTTCATTGATTATATTCATGCATCAACCAATTCTTTGTAACTAATTAAATATATTCATGTATAATATCAATTCATTGTATATAATTAACTATTATATTCATGGACGCATGTATCAATTCATTGGAATTACTTAAATATACATGTTTACATTAATTCGTTGCACTTAAATAACTATTATAGTCAATTAAATATATTCATGCATGATGAATGAAACATATACCATTGTTGCAGAAATCGGGCTAGGCGGCCGCCTAGGCGTTAGGCGGCCCCTAGCCGAGCCGAAAATGGTGAAATCGGCTAGTTCCTCGGTCAGGGCGCCTAGGCAGAGCAAGGCGGGTTTAGGCGGGGTTTAGGCGGATTTAGGCGGTCCGTGTGACAGATTCATATCCAGCTCCAAACCAGATTTTTTTTTGTTGTTGTCGTCGGCCAGCTGTGTTGCCCTTGCCACCGACCATGAAGAAAAAGATGACGAAGGTGCTGTCATGCTGTTCCTAGTGGATCAATTGATATCTGATTTAGTTAGGTTATGCTGGGGTGGGTTGTGGGAGAAGAGGTCAAGAGGGTAGACATGGAGAAGACGACTGAAAAGAAGAAAGCATCGGGAAGAAGAAGAATGCTTTTGACAGTAGTGGGACCTCTCTCTCATTACAAATAACAAAAAATAATTTTCTCAAATTTAAAAATTATTAATTTAAAAGAACTCAAAAACCAAATATGTTTATGTTAATTCTCACTCACATTCTAACAAAATTAATTGGGATTAAAAAAGAAAAATGCCTAGATCCCACCTAGATTCCGCCTAGGCTCCGCCTAGACCGTCTAGGCGCTAGACGCTCCGTGACTGCCCGACTAGCGCCTAGCGATTTCTGCAACCTTGACATATACTATATAAATCTCAATATGGAAATAAAATAATTCATAACACCCAACCATGTATTCTCATCTAAACAAGTAACAATATATTCATATTTTAGCAAATTACCGTAATATTTATAATTGTAATATTTATGAATTATTAATTTAGAGTTTTAATGAGACCTAATATTTAAAAAGGAATTTTCCGAAAAATTATTATCTTATTATCTTATTGAATTTGATGATTTTTTACAAAAGTCCACGTTGGGACCGAGAGATTTTATTAATTTATAGAGTATTAATTTATAGAGGTTTTACTATAGTATAAAAAAAGTAACCTCTAGCCGTTTGCGGAAGAAACCAACTAGAAAAATATTTAGGATATTGGAGAGAGAGCAACCGCTGAAAAAGAATCGGTGGCTATACAAATTGGAATTTTAAGTAAAATTTGAAAAGGGACTATAAGGTTATAATAGATTACTAACATATCCCCCGTGCGTTGCATGGCTATTTAATATTGTATTTCATTGTCATGATATATATAATATAAATTATTGATTATAAATACGAAAAATAATTATATTGATAAAAAAATATTTATTGAAAATTAATTAGATTAAATTAAATTTTGATTCCAAATTGTATATAGATAAATAAAGATATACGCTACTAATAAAATAAATTCAAATAATTTCTTGCACATGTAGTTGTACATGGAGTGTTATTATATTTTATCACATATTAAAATTTTTATACTACTACATCTTTTGGCCGTGGAAATATCAACATAAAGTTGACTATAACTGGGAATAAATTTCTTTATAAAAAGTCTCAATTTAGATAGTGATAAATAAACATATTGGATAGTCGATAATTTAGAAAAGATATACAGATAAAATTAATTATAAATATAATAAATCGTTTATAAGAAAAAGAAATAATCAAATTAATGTGTAAAAAACGATCATCTTCCATGCATTTCCAATTATGTGGACCACTTGGTGGTAATCTTGCATCTTAGTACATGAGAAAACTTCATTTATGGAAAGTTGTTTATTTTTATATCGGTAAAAATATGATAGATAACACTGAAAATTCCATATAAATATCAAAGAACACAGAGGAAAATTTTCAAAACACACACAACTTATTAAAAGTACCACAAAAAAAATGTTGGTGTAGCAATCCCGACTAATTAAATAATAAGAATCTCAATCAATTGTCTTAGTAAGAAACAAACTTTTACAAAAATTTTATGTTTCATATTCACTCAAATAATAATAATAATAATAATAATAATAATAATAATAATAAATTACAAATTAAACATGAACTAAATCAACTTACATTAATTATTTATTTTCTTTCAATAATTCAACCAGTGTATATATATTGCACCATTGAAATGTGGATATAGCTTTTAAGATCGTGGCTAATCAACATCGCAACAAAGTTCTTTATTCTTATTCCATTGACATTAGTCATATTTTAACCATCAGTAGGATCAAATCGGATATATTAATAAAATTTAGAGAGATAAAAAAATTATTAATCCAAATAATATGAATTCCCACCCAAATAAATCATGAGAAGTCTTAAATTGAGAAAAATCTAATAATTCAAGTGAGCTTACAAACAATTAATCAATTACGATTTTTTTACTAAACAATTTATTGATTACTAATTAAACACACGATTTGTGTCCTCAATATTCAAATATTGGAAACTCCTAAGTAACATTTTCAGAATTCACTTAACATATTTATATAAGAGAGTTTTCAAAGTTCACTCAACATATAATTATATAGTATCCGAATTCGAATTGTAATATAAATGAAATTTGAATATATATATATATATATATATATAGGGAGTAGGAATTGAATTGAGTTTTATAATATTCGACTTCTATGTGGTAATTGAAATTAAATGAGAGAAAATGTTATAGTATTAACATGATAAAATTTATAACTAATTAAAAAAATCAAGAAATGAAATGCACAATAAAAATATTTTGTTTGAAAAATAAATTGACAATGCAGTCATGATAAACGTTTATCATGACTTAGCTTGCAACAAAAGCAATCATCTTCTTAAAAATTTATTTTTTCAAAATCTCAATGAAAAATATAATTTAAAGCAAACAAAATCAAACTTAAAATAAGATTGAAAATAAATATATATATTCTTATGATTGACTTTGTTTGGTTTTACAGATAAATGCACTTTTTTTTGAATTACTACACATTGCATGCATGATGAGACATATAAAATTAATTTTAATTACAAATACATGCATGTACACTAAAAATTGGTAAATATATTCGCAACCTCATTATTTACAACCCCAAAATCAATTAAAAAAATGAATTAGTTTTATTTTATTACTTTTTTTACAACGATGCAACTCGATTTCAACTTAACCAAAATCAATAAAGTTTCATAGTACACACAACACCCGACATCCGACAATTTCTTCATCGTCTATTTTCTTCCCCATCTTCTTGGACATTTCTTGTTGTTGGAGATAGAATAACGGCTGACAGGACAAAAAAATTATGAATATTTACTTGTAATAATCAAAAAAATAGTACTACAACAATGCAGATCAAGACCAAAAAAAGATGCAAAACGAAATATAAAAGTGATTGATTCTAACATTCAACAATACATAATCGAGTCGAAGAAATGATGATTGCTCCTCTTGAACACATTCGGCTACCTAGCCAAAATATGCATTGGAGATTATGGTTGTAATTCTCTTCATTCTAAAAATACTGACACAGTACGTGTTTCTTTTCATTATGTGACAAATAAATTGCTTACAAACATAGAAGGAAGTCAAACAAACTGCTTGAAAGCTTTTAAATGTTACACGGGTTACAAAAAGTGCGAACATGTATACAATGAAGAACATCCATCGGTTGAATATATAACACCATTTGTTTTACACTTTTCGGCTAAATCAGTGCATTGTATAATTAATGAAAAATAAATAAATATATAGCTAGATTGATTCTACAATTAAATGATTGATATTATTACCATAATTAATTATATATTCTATTATAAATAAATCAGGCTTGTTATTATATAGGTATATAGACATATATATATATAAATTGATTAACTTATATCTAGAATAATACTATATGTTATGTGTATATACATTATATCATATGTAAACATTGTAGGATAGATTTATTATTACGTTTCTATATATAAAATAATTATATACATTATATCTAATTAATACTATGACATAATTATAAATATTATATGTTTTATAGATAGTATAAATATAGAAAATGAATATGACTCGTATATTGACTAATGTAATATAGGATATTATATCTTATGTAGATATGTATAATATTATGGACAATATATATATTAACACTATTTACGTATAGAACATAAGTATGTAATTATATGATTAATATTATAGTATTTTTTTGGATAGAATTTATAGCAGTGAATTTGATGTATTAATTAATATAACCAAAATTTTAATTAAATATTATATATTTCTTTTTCTGGAGAGATAGTTTAGACGGGAAAATCTGATAGTTTCTATTTATACAAACTATCTTACTTTTAGATATAATATAGATTTTAATTATATTTATATTTAATTTAATTTTAGGGGCTATAATGAGAAAATTTAGGGCTATGTTTAGAATTGTTCTTAGTTGAATTCATATATTTGTTGTAAAATTAAAATATGTTGATATAAAAAACTATGAATGTACCCGTATTTTACCATTAAATGAAAGTCTTGAGATTGTAATGAAGTTGCTTATATAAAAGATCAAAATAATATTTGGTGGGCCATAAGTTCATAGTTCCAACTCATAATTTAATACAACAATTAGTTAATATTGGGTGATTCTATACATAATCCTTAATTTTCTCATTGTAGCTTCCAACATTAAAAAAATATAAAAATGTGATTTGAAATATATGTTTTGCCCTTTAATCTCCAATCATTTCCAAATTAAATATTAGGATTGCATAGACCCAACAAAATAAAGAAAAAAAAGTGTGAAATAGCCACCAGAGCTGCCTTCCCAGTTGATTCACGTTCCTCGATTACATAATTATCTTCTTCGCACTGAAATTCTGAAATTTCTCTACTATAATAAATTTACATCAATAATTATAATACTAATATAATTAATAATATATTAGATTATATATATTAGTAAGAATTGTAATGATATTATAACAAAATCAACTTCAATTATTTTAATTTTTTTTATCAATTATTGTTTGATTGATGCATATAAATTCATTTATGAAAATGGATTAAGAGGTTTTATTAAAAATATAAAAATACAAATGTGGAGGGACAAAAGTACAAAAAAGTTGAGGAAAAAAGAGATATTCTAGAAGATTTTTAAAAGAAAAAAATATTAAATGAAAAAAGATAGAGAAAATATCATAATTAAACAAGTATGATTTGTTAGACATTTCTGTCAAAATATTATCCACCAAGTTTTAAATTAAACTATATATATGTATTCTCAACTCATATCTAATTATAAAAACTAAACTAAAAAAAATAGGATGAATTGCGAGAAAAAATAAATAAAATCATTAAATAAACTTCAATTTTTTATTTTTTTTATATCGAGGATAACCCGCAGTCTCTACCGAGATGCGCACTGGGTAAATCCCGTCCCTGTGTAAGAACTTATCTATGCGTTTTTCCATATAATCGGATTTCAATTCTCCGCAATCGTTGTTCATGCGATTGTTATAAATTTTTCTGGAGTTTTTTTTGTTTGTTGTTCTTAGATGAAGACATCGGGTAAACATTTGATTGTTATATATTTTTCTGAGATCTTTTCTTCAATGTATTTTAGATTCGTTCGATATTGTTGATGATTTGATATATATTTTTTTCGTTCATGTAATGTAATATATTTTTGAAAGTTGATTAAGTTGAACATTTCAATTTTCACGATCAACAGATGTTTCCAGTTCTTTTCTATTTGTTTGATGGCGTATTAGTCTATTGATCTATGTATATTGTGTTTTCCTATTACAATATACGTGTGTTTATTTTGTCAGAATTGTTAGCATTACAACATGCCTTATTAGCACTACAGATGTTATTATGAGCACTATGAAACTAGTTATTATCATTGTAAAAATAAATGAGTATTATTATAAAAATATCTAGTTAATAGAGTATTGTCACGATCGATGGACACAGTATTAGCACTACTCTTATAGGTTTTATCATTTCTGTAATTAGTTTTAGCATTACTATGACTAGTTTTAGCATGATCGAAGAAGATATTAGTTTTAGCGTAAAGTGATTAGTTGTGTCTTATTTAATCTTTGATCTTTGATTACGAAATTACAAGAATGATCAGTTGAAATATCTGTTTTAAGCTAATCCTATATCAAGAAAAAAAAATCGCTATTTGGGAATGTTGTGTCATTTGATGCAACTTATAGAACTAACATGTTAGTCTATTTATTATTTAGGTGTGGCATTCTGTGGTTTTAGCAACTCCATACTAAAGTTTTAGCACTGTCATTTGCTTTTTTAGCATTGATTTTTGAATATTTACTAGGTAACAATGTTAACATTCATTATATATTCAGTTGTGCTAAATATTATTTTTAGCATTGCTTACATTTATATTTAGCATTGTAGTTGTGTTTTATTATTATTACTCTCTTGCTCGGTTATGATAAAAAAATATTTTAATAATAGAGATGTGTACTTTTCTTATATTGATAGGTATTTAATGATTTTTGCACCTTTTATTGGAAAGAAAAATTATGTGAAGTTGAGGTGCTTCCACCTGATGTTGTGAAGACTAAAGGTAGTGGAAGTTGTCTAAAATCAAAAAGAGAGACGGTCGCTAAACACAAGAAGAATCCTTTAAGGACCTGCAGAAAGTGCAACTAGAAATGAATTCACAATTCCAGGAACTATGGGAAAGAAGTAGATTTTAGACTAATCATAATATAATTTTTTATACTGATAATAGTGACATACATACCACAGTAAAAAAATGTTAACATGAGTGAACAATGATGATAATTCAACAAATTTCTGACAATGTGGTTCATGGTTGATTTACAATGTTCATAGCAACTTTTCATGTTAATGCTAAAAAAAATTATGATAATGCTAAAATGAGCAATGACAATGCTAAAATTTGTGAACGATAATGCTAATACACCAAAATGTACAAATAAATCATATAGTGTCAGCAGTGTTAGGTTTTACATGTTTCTACAAATTTTCCGATACTGACAAAATAAAATTATATTGCTAAATCATCATGAAACAATGCTAACATGAGTGAATTATGTTGCTAATTCAATAAAATTATAACACCGTTGTTGATTATTGATTTATAATGTTCATGGTAAGTTTTCATGATAATGTTAACAAGAGTTATGATAATGATAAAATAAGCTATGACAATGCTAAAATAAGCTATGACAGTGTTAAAACTTGTGAACGATAATGCTAATACTACAAAAGTCTGACTGTTTGAATTTTTTCAAAATTTTCTAATTTTGCCCTTACTAAGATCTGCGGGAAATGCCACCGCATCGTGATTTTAATATGGACTGTAGATCTTGATTGGATTAGATGGTGATGATTGGTTCTTAGTTCTCACTAGAACAACTCCATATATATATATATATACGCACACATACATACATATATATATGTATACAATGATGAAAATATCGCTATCGCACCATATATCACAATTTTAATTTTACAGATATATCGTCGGATATATCGATATCGCATAAAATTGAAAAAAATGACAGAAACTATATTAAAATCTTGGAAATTTAGCAAGAAATTTTAGGAACTATTATAACATATTATTATGCACATATTCTACTCAAAATTTTGATAGAATTGTATTTTCAAAGCAAACATATGAATAATACATTATATAAGTACTGTCTGAATTTCATTTTTGGTCCCACTGGATACAGTCGAATCTGCAAATGGTCCCAATCATTTCAAAAATGGTCCTTATAAAAAATTTCACATCAAATATAGTCCCATTTGATTAAAATTCTCATTTGTAGTCCCAATTTTTTAACGGGTCCGTCAAATATAGACGGGAGCCCTCCACATGAGTCGCACGTGAAAGTAAATTTTATTTTTGGTACCACTGGACACACCCGAATCTGCAAATGGTCCCAAAATCGATGAAATAATTAATAACTGATAATTATTAATTACAAACAATAATATTTGTGTTATTAGTCAATATAGTTAATGATTAATATTAATCAGACTAAAATAAAAATAAGAAAAATATTAATTATTAATGGCATAATTAATGTTTTGTTGATCTTGCCTAAAAATGTCATAAAAATTTAATTACTTAATTTTGATCAAAACAATAATTTATCCTTAATTTTACTCAATTGACTAATATATGCATGGTTAAATTGACAATATTAAAAGAAATAGGTAAAATTCAAAAATAAAATACAAGTACAAAGCTTTGTTTTGTTTTGTTTTATGTTTTTTTATACTATCAGGCCTATTATTTATTTTTTATGTATGATAATTACAAAACTAAAAATACAATTTTTACTAGAAAAAATATTTAAGAAAAGGAAAATGATAATAATTTGAATATCCTTGATAAAAATATTTTTAATTTGATCATTGAATAGGATAAATATGAAGATGATTAGCATTAAAAAACCATTAGAGGTAAAACAAACCTATGGATCAATTAATACCATTAAGGCATCAACTATAAATAAAATTATAAAAATAATTTTAAAATAAACATAAATATATGGGATGAAGATTATGACTTATCCTTCAGATATTTTTCTTGATTTCATTTTATGTGTTGCTTATCTAAAACATATGATTTATCATATAGACATTGGATAATGTGATTTATTAAACTTTAGTTATCGACCCTTTTTGCATTTTAATTTATTTTTCCTCTATCCACTACTAATCTGCATATAAATAAAACAAAACAATGTTGGAGATTCTATTGATTAAAGAAAACAATTGCTATATAATCAGTAATTAGACAGAAATATGATTAAAAAAATTAAGAATTATACATTTAATTCTTTAATTTGGTCACGTGTCATCTATATATATATATATATATATACATTTCATAATAAATTTTACAATAATATTTTCCACAAACATATATAATTTACCCACACATTTACATATGTAGTAATTATGAGTGGATAGATATTTATTTAAATAATTTTATGAAGAAAAATATTTAAAAAAATGTTATTTTAAAATGCCACATAGGAATATATAAAATTTTAAAAAAATGTGAACCATGACGCCAAAAAAATTCATGTACCTTTTACTTACACATTTATATAACTAGTGATTATGTGTGGTTACATATTTTTTTAACAAAATATCATCAAAAAAAATATTTATTTTTAAATGCCACAAAGACATACAAAATTTAAAATAAATTTGAAATTTATTTCACCAAAACGTAAATGTGATTAAAAGGTTTTAACCACACATGTTAAATGTCAAAAGTTAAAAAAAATTGTCAAGTATGTTCATCCACACATTTTGTAGTTGACAAATTAAAAAAATTGTTAGTTTTAACGTGTGGTGACCAAAAATGAGAGTAAAATTAACGGTAAATGTGACAGAAGGACCAATTTTGATGACTAAGGACCATTTTCGAAATGATTGGAACCATTTGCGGATTCGGCTGTGTCCAGTGGGACCAAAAATGAAATTAATTCGAGATAATACATTTGACAAAATAATACATAATACAATATAAAATAATTAAACAAACACTATAAAATACAATTAATACCAAAATGAGGATCTATGGGGTTCAAATATAGTAGGTGGAAGGTCATCTTGTTCCAAACAATATTGGTACCAATTCATCATATTAGAGTAATTATGGATATAATTATGCACATGCGCTTGATATGTTTTTTTATTTCTTCCAACAGCTTTACCAAGGATTGGATAATGTCCATTGATCCAATTATTTTGTTGATGCACATTTTGACCTTCATACACATTTTGAGTAGTCGAATCAAATTGTGAACTCCCATATGTGTAAGAAGCATATGAATCTTGGGATATATCACTATAATCAGTGCCCCCATATTCATAGAATCAATAGTGGTTGAAAGTGATTCAATATCATTGAAAACATGATCTTAAATTATTTAAACAAGCTCTATTTTAAAATAGGGATAAGGGCCAAATTGGCCACTGAACTTATTTGGGGGCTCAATTGGCCCACTACAACTTTTTTGGGCTCAATTGAGCCATCGCGTTGTTAAAATCGGCTCAATTGGGCCACCGCGTGACGGAACCCTAACGGGCTCCGTTAACTGAGGCTAAAACGACGTCGTTTTGATCATTTTTTTACCTGACCCATAGCTAATCCCTAACCCGACCCACTCTTAATCCATAACCCGACCCAATGATCTAAAATTCCACAAAAAGTCACCGGGCAGCCTGCCCAGAATCCGGCAGCCTCTTCCACTTCCAAAAAATCACGCAAAAAACTAGCAAAAATTGCCTTCTCTTCTGCTCTAAAATCTACCAAAAATTCAGCAAAATCCAGATTCAGATTCAAGTTATGTTCCAGAATTCCGAACACGTTCAAAAAAATCAAGAAAAAAAACCAAACCCAATTCTGTTTCCCCTTCTCCCTCACCGTTCAAATCCCATCCCACCCACTCAATCACCGGAATCAGACCATTCATCCCCGTCTGACTCCACACCTATATCCCGCTTTCACACACGACGTCAGCCATCTCAAAATCCCAACAGCCTCTTCACCCACATCCAGCCTTAATCCATAACACAACTCCAAGAATCCCTTATAGCCCGAGAAGAGGAAAAGAAAAAAAGGCTTACAAACTCAGAGCGAGAAAAGGGAAGGGATACTGATTCAGAGCAAGATGAATATGAGTTACCTGCTCTAACACCCCAGATTTTTAGATAATGTTTAGAAAATTATTAATGGTAATTAATTAAGTCAAGGAAGAAGTTTAGAGAAGGTTTAAGTGAAGTCAGATGTCAGTCACGACTTTAGGGGTCAATTTTCGTAAAATCGTCTTTTCGGAAATCTTGATCTTAATTCTGTTTTAGCCATTTATGATCTCGTTAGAAAGGTTTTTACTCAAGGAGTGTGCCGGTGTTCCCGGAATTTTATTTTGAAGTCATTTGAGTTCCCAGTGATGAAAAATGTATTTAAAAGATGGTTGAATAGTAACTTTTGCGTGCGTTTGTGTTTTGAGAAATTTATGAAATCCTCCTCATTGATCCGAGTCTAGTTCTGTTAAGCCCCTCTTATGGGAAATGACTCAAGGATTCCGATAGTGTTCACGGATTTCTATTCTGAGGTTAATCGAACGCCCGAGAGCAAAATCTGTCAGTCTGAGTGAATGTAAAAAGTAATTCCAAAAAGAGAATCTTTGCTCGTCTTTCTTCTGACGACCCCGTCTTCATCAGAAATCAAGTTGGTTCACTAGTATTCGAGCCAACAAGTCTTCCGGTATTTTTAGATTTCGTGTCTGAGGTCATTTGGACCTCGACATCAAATAAAGCAGCTTTTAACCGAACCCGAAGTAACTTTTGCAGTGTTTCCGCACTGGAGTGGCTTCTCAAGGAAGCCAAGCTCCCTTCTATAAATAGAGGGCCACCCTCTTTGCATTCATTTGCTTGTTTCCATCCATTTCACTTCCAAGAGAGTGGGAGAGATTTGAGAGCTTGTGAGTCGAGAGAAAAGTCGAGGTTCTGTCGAAGTACAAAGAGTTCTTTGTGAGTATTCTGCAAGACGACGAGTGGAGTAACGTGGAAGGGATGCGGTGAGGGAATGTGCTAGGGGCGCCGTTGGGTTGTAGCAGGTGGCTCTGCCGCCGTTGTGACTTGACGAGACGCAGAGCTAGCCACCTTCCTTCGACGCACCTAACCTCATCCATTCTTGTTCATCGATCTCGATTCCATTTCTTTTCAGTCTTTTAATTCAGCATTTACTTTCCGTTCTTCGTGTTCTTCATGTTTTTCGTTATTACTCGTTTACTTTCCGCCCAAAGTTATATTTCAATTCTCATTAAAGTTCCAAGTTATAGCATTTCCGTTATATTTCTCATCGTTGTATTCGTTATTATTCCCGTTGTTATTCTCATCATTAATTCTTGTAATTAATCTCGTTTAATTCATTAAAGTTCCGTTCAAGTTATATTTAAATTTTTCATCGTTATTTTAAGTATGCAAGAAGGATTATCGGGTTTATTCTGTTATAATGCCGATTTCTTTTTAAAGTTTAAAGCATGTTCGTGTCTATATTTTATTCAAAGTTCTAAGCCTTATTTCAAGTTTAAAACGTCAAGAAAAGGGAGAGGCGAACGAGTAACACCTTGACCAAAACATCGATCGAAGAATTTCAAGGTTCGTAGGAGTGCATGGACCGTGCAGGAAGGGATTCATTCTACACGGCCCGCGCAGAACTCTCTGTCCTATTTTATGAAGGGACTGCACGGACCGTGCAAGGCTTGCACAGCTCGTGCAAGGCGTGCACGGCCTGTGTCGGAAGTCTGGGCATTTTTAATTCTCACCTATTAAATAGCACGGCCCGTGCTATGCTTGCACGGCCCGTGCAGTGCTTCTGCCACCCTGTTTTGTCTTTAATCGCATTATGGACTCGAGTCTTTCAAACCCTCGTATTTTCTAAAGGTGCTAAAGTCGTGCTATCTATGTTTAAGTCCTAGTTAAGGGTATATAAGTTGGGTATTGTTTAATTTCTTGTTAGTAGTTAGAAATCTTTGAAGAAGGCCGCTAAGTCGATTATTTGACTTTTATAGGAGGAAGTAAGCCTCGTGGAAATTCGGAGAAGGATCATCAACTCATTGCTTCATCTTCTGCTCAGTAGTCGAGGTGGGTGAATCTATACTTATCTAAAGTTTGAGCTAATAAGCTCTAGAAACATGTTTGGGCAAATGAGATATCCAATAAAGCATTTTTGCTCTGCCTGATTGATCTCTGTACAAGGAAGGAAGGAAAGAAAGATATTATGTTTTAATTGAGTTCTCGATCATGTTTAGGAATGCTAGAATTGTTTAAGTATTGTTTATGCTTAGCATGAGATATTTAAGAATTGTCTTTAGTTACAATTTGTATTTATGTACGTTCATTTCCTTGTATTTGAATGTTGATGCTTTGTTAAAGCTTGTATAGTTAAGGATTAAGGATTGCCTTGTTAGGGTAGTATTAAATACCTTATAGGCCGAGATCATGCTTTATTAAAGGATTAGCCCCTAGACGTTGCTTTAGGATTGGTTTTGCTAGCAAGGTTAAGGAAGGAAGGAACTTAGCATTTTGCTTAAGCATGATTTGAGCTCTGAGAACTCGTGATCTTCGATCACTAAGTGAGTCACTACTGGGTTTATCCCTTGCAAACTCGTTTGGATATTTGAGGTAACCCATCTTCTATCCTATGGCATGCCTAAGGGTACAGTTGACATCAGGTTTGAGCCCGGATGGGTCCAAAAGAAAAGAAAAGGTTTTACGGATATGGAGAGGGCTTTTGCGTTTTGCTCTCCATATACCGTCAGTTAATTATTGGATATCTTGAAGTTATTAAAGTATTTTTGTTAAAACCCACTGAGTACATTAGTGCTCATGCCCCATCTTTTTCAAATGTTTTCAGGTTGAGGTGCTGAGGATGTTGGTGGCTGTGGATGTGGGTTGTCTACCAAGATTGTTTTGCTATATTATAAGTTCTTTTGAAATCCCATAATGTTTCAGCTACTCTGATACACTCTTTCTAATTTCGTTCAGTTTCTATTATGTTTATCAAGATTCTAAGAATATTCCCCAGACATGATTATCTATATATAAGTGATGCATATTAAGTTTTATTCCCGCTTCTCGAGTATATTTTCCTTTCGCCTATTAAGAGGCTTATTCACATTGATATCTGTTTATTCACTTTGACCTATGAATGGGTCTATCCTTGTTGGTATCTGATTAGTTAACCGTTTTATTCTGCTAAAGCATGTTTCCTTTTTCATCAAGTAAACCCGAGTATCATCATCTATCTTTCGAAAGTATATCCTTATCCGTAAACCTTCTTTGTTAATCTTTCGCCTTTATTCATTAATCCCTTAATAACACCCCGTCCCCATTCGTTAATCCCTATCTCGGGACCGGGCTGCTACACCTGCTATTGCATCTCCAGACCTGCTCTCGACGACTTCTGCCTCATCGAAGCCCGATCTCAGTAAAAAAGGGGCCGATTCATCAATCTCAGCCTTTGACGCCATTGCTGCACTCTTCGCGGTGAACTCTGCAATTCCGATGTCTCCATCCTCAGAAATTGATGCTCACACTGCCCGGCGAGCCTTTCAGTCACAAATCAAAGAAGCCTGACGGGATCTCTCTCCCCCGTGGGACTCTCTTCATCGGCGATTTTGTGGATTTTAGATCATTGGATCGGGTTATGGATAAAGAGTGGGTCGGGTTAGGAATTAGCTGTGGGTCGGATAAAAAATATCAAAATGACGTCATTTTAGCCTCAGTTAATGGAGTCCGTTAACGGGCTCCGTCATGTGGTGGCCTAATTGAGCCAATTTTAACAACGCGGTGGCTCAATTGAGCCCAAAAAAGTTGTAATGGGCCAATTGAGCCCCCCAAATAAGTTCAGTGGCCAATTTGGCCCTTATCCCTTTAAAATATTAAGTAAAAGACTTACATAGGGACCATAGTAGATCAAATAATTACATTGAAGACCTAAAAAAGACCACAAGATATAATATTAAATAAAAATCAAAATATATTATAGAAATATATAAAAAAATTGCGATTTCTTGCGATATATTGCGATATTTCACGATACGCGGGAAAAAAGATATTCTCCATCATATCCATATTGCAATGCGAAAATTCATGATATATCCGGGATATTTCAATCCTTGTATATATATATTATGCAATTAAGAAGGAAAATAATAGTTTTATGTAAATTTTTGGATTGTGCATGATTTGAATTTGAATAATTGAAAGTGAAGATTTTAATTCCTTATATAAATATATTGTTGTAGTTGAATTAAAGTGGAAAGTTGAAATTTATTGCCTTATCTAAAACAATTTGGTTGGAGCATGGATAATAAATATATAATATATATTATTACTTGAAAAAAAAACTAGCCGAGAAAGCATGCATTGCACATAATTCAATTAATATGTTTAAATTAATTATTAAAGTTTGAATGATTTTACTATACTATATTTGAGTAGCTAATTAAAAAATATATATTTTATTTTATATATATCACTTTATAAATATAATAATATCGAAAATCTAGATTAATCAATAATCATAAAAATGATATAAATATAAATTGTAACTATTTGGACACGAACTCGGAATTTATAGTCTTTTCATTTGTTTATATTTTTGTTCTTTTAATATTTACACACACACACACACACACACACACACACACACATATGCATGTATCCTTTCTCAACTTCCTTTTTTTACAATAATTCTCAATCTTTGATTGTTGACATATATATGTATTAATATAATTCAAATCTTCTATTCAACAATTTTTATTTTGACTTTACTGTTTAATAAAAATATAAATTTTTAATTAATGTAAATTCACAAAATCTTACACTATCCATTTTAGAAAAATTCAGTATAAATTTAATTAAACTTACTAAAATAATTTAAATAGTTAATGAGTTCAAAATATTAATAATTATATAATTTTTTTACTGTCATGACAAACACATTATATCACATCAATTGATATAATTTATCTCATAAGTAAATTATCTTTTTAACCACTCTATGTTATCAATTAATTTACGTATGATATCATGCACTGGATTGATTGAACTATTTTAATTATTACACTTGTCGCAAAATATTAACTATTTTCACTACTAGAAAAACGCTCATAGACTACACTATTAAGACTACGATTTTTCAAAAAACCGTAGTCTATTAGTTTTAGACTACGTTTTTTTCAAAAACCGTAGTCTATGTACGTGTCTACGTTCCTTAAGATAGCGGTTTTCAAAAATACCGTAGTCTATGTGCGCATTTTTATTTCTTAAGACTACGGTCATTTCAAAACCGAAGTCTATGTACGTGTATTTGGTTTCTTAAGACTACGTTAATTTGAAAACCGTAGTTTATGCGCGTGACTCTAGTTTCTTAAGATTACAGTGGTATCAGATCCGTAGTCTATGTGCAATAAAAAATTAAAATTATATTTAGGAAGGTAAAATTTTATAGGCTAAAAAAAATGCTACCTTTAAGGTTCGAACCTGGACCTATTGAAGTTAAAGATATAACTTAACCAACTTAACCAAAGATTTAAATGATATCCAAAATGCTTCATTTATATATATATTACTATTCATATGATATCTTCTAGAATACAATATAACACAGCAGAACCCTAAGTTTCAATTTCCCCAATTTCATTTTCGCGCAGCCATTCTCCGTGCCATCAATTTTCTTCATCAAAAAAATCATCCGACGACGCAGAGGTCGTCGAGAGCAGATCCGGTAACGCTATACCTGAAGGGGCGCTCCGGTGGCCCGCGTGACCTTCCGTCATCCCTTCCGGTACCAGCAGCAGAAGGAGCTGTTCATGGAAGCAAAGGGCACTTACACCGGCAAGTTCATTTCTCTCTTGGCACTGCCGAGAAACACCTCGCTCTCTCTCTCTCTCTGTATCATTTGGAAATTTATGAAATGAACCACTTTTTTTGCTGATTGTAGATTAATATTTCAGATTCTCATAGCTGGGCTATTTTCCACCAAATTTCCTTCAGGGGATTCTTTTAAGGATTTATCGTTGATTGTAGTCTAAGAGCATACGACCGTAGTGAATACACCATTTAAACAACGCTTAAATATAAATGACTATGGTGTTTAACCGTAGTCTTACCTAAGACTACGGTTTAAAACCACAGTGTATGTAACTAAACTGTAGTCAAATGGTATCTTATGACAACGGTCAGCTGTAAAAGACTACGGTTTATCACCGTAGTCTTCAAGTGTAAAGACTACGGTGATAAACCGTAGTCTGTGAGATTATCTGTAGTTAGAAGGTATCTAAAGACAACGGTTTTCAAAATAATGACTACGGTTATAAACCGTAGTCTTAAGACGTTAAGACTACGGTTTTAAACCGTAGTCTAGTTGAGCACCTATAGACTACATACCTTGTCTCTACGGTTTTCAAATCCTTTAGACTACAGTTTTTAACTGTAGTGTATGAGCGTTTTTCTTGTAGTGTTTTATGTGTATTTTATCTGAACATACATTTAATATTGTATTTTTATTATAATATAAATGACTACATTGAACAAATAAAACTAAAAATTACTTAACTAAATTAAAATGGTGTTGAATGTATAAATATCATGTGTTTAAAGATAAAAAAAAATATATTATTATAGCAACATGTGTTG
Organism: Perilla frutescens; assembly: GCA_026008535.1. Classification (NCBI taxonomy): domain Eukaryota; kingdom Viridiplantae; phylum Streptophyta; class Magnoliopsida; order Lamiales; family Lamiaceae; genus Perilla; species Perilla frutescens. The sequence continues at coordinate 40,363,916 of BRKX01000010.1, read as the reverse complement.
CTCAATAATAAAGAAATGATAAAATCTCAAAGTTTGGTTAATAGTTTGTTGTGGTAAATTACGTTCAAGGTTTCACGTTCAATATATTTTTCAAAATTTTGTACACTGTTTACATTTTTTTAAAAAATATAATTTGATTGGCAGTTGTAATTCTTGATTCAATGACTAACTAATTTAATTAGTAATACGGAATCTAAGGGAAAATTATTCAATTCCTCAATTTCAATTATTTCCTCAACAAACAAATAAAATTTATAATCACCATTTTCGTGGAAATCTATATTCCAAAAAATGTGGAATATACATTCCTTCTACCCGAGGAGTTTAGTAATTCTCATAACCAAAACACCTAATATATATCATTTTATAAAAAAAATCATAATGTATAACACTTCTATATATAACTACATATTATATTAGTGTTCTGTATTATGTTTAGCTAAATAGTTTGAGAATTATTTTTAATAATTAGTAGTTCAATCTAAGAGAAAATATTCAATTTTTCTATTTCCACTCTTTTATAAGTAATTGGATTGTGTTCATTCTCAGTCATATGATTATGGGTAGTCAACATAATCCATATTCCAAAACATTGTGCAATATTCATTCCTTCCCCACATGAATTTAATTAACTATTCTTAATTAACTGAATAATCTAATATAAAATATTTTATATATAATTATCAAACCAACCAATATTCTAAATTTCTCAAATTATAAATTAATAAGCTAGAAAAACGTAACATTTGAACCATAATTTTAAATTTATTTTCCCAATCAACCATCTATTAATGTAATATTTTAAAAGTCATGTATAAATTGTAAATTCGTTTAAAGTTGGTGATTTTTTAAAAATTAACCATATTTTTAAAACTTTGTCTAGCAACTTTTAAAATAGAGTGTCTCAAAATTTTCTACATTAATTAATTCTTATATTTATCTTCATCATTGAATTTTTTTAGGTGTTCTTCACTTTAATAGATATATACTCCTTCCATTTTGTTTTGATTGTTGTTTTAGTTTTTTTATTTTGTGTCAAAATATTTGTTGTTTTATATATTTTCACACTCTCACCTCTAATTTTAACCATATCTTAAATCCTAAAAATATATACGAGAAAATGTTGTCTTATTTTTAAGAAAACATAAAAGAATAAGATTTTATGCTATACATAAGATATGGTTATATTAGTCCATAAAATTAACTGTTAATTCTAGATAACAAAACTAAAATAACAATCTAAACGAAGCAGAAGGAGTATATTCTAATACTTCAGCATATATTATTTGACACGTCTTCTTGGTGCAGTCAACATTATCCGAGCTCGACCATAAATAAAGAAGTTGAAATTTAGTTTCAATAAATTTAATTGAAACTACTCTTAATCATATGAATGAGAATGAACACATAAATTTCAAGGGATAAATTAAAACTTAGCATTTTGATTGTATATATTATGGAATCAACTTGTTTTTTTTTTTTCATTTTTTCTTTCATACCATATAACGTGATTCAGAATATACACACACATTGTAGTTGCCACTACTAAAATTACATATTTTCTATTAAAAACTACTTAAATAACTTATATTAAATGAATCAAATCATTGATTAAATGTCATTCCTCTTATATTCCCCCTCCTCCCTTATTAATGTTTGGTGAAGATGTAATTATTGACAGATAACTAAGAACAATATGTTAGTTTATAATCTTTCCATAAATTCAAGTTTTTATCTTTCAATCTCTTCATTGGGTTGTAATCTGTATAAACTATGTAATAGTATAATTCTATTGAAATAATATTTAAATTGTAAAATATAATATATTATATGTAGAAAATTAATTATATAATACATTATATTACTGTGGGATTTTTTTTTCTTATTTGCTATGGTTGATATGATGGAGAAATAATTAGTGGAGAACTAATTGATGTGAATGAAGAATTGTAATAGTACAATACTATTAAAATAAATAGAATATATTACGGTGAATAATTAATTCTATCATGATTGATGGAGAATAAATTTTTGATTTTTTTGATAGAAAACTTCTTTAGTATCATCAGGTTAGTTTATAATCTTTCTATAAATTCAAGCTTTTATTTTTCAATCTCTTCATTCGAATGTAATTTATATAGTGGGTGAATGAAAAACTATAATAACACAATTCTATTAATTTTATATTTAAATTATAAAATTAAACAATATAATATATTATAGGTGTCAAATTAATTATCTAATACATTATATTGTTGTGGGATTATATTTTTTAATTTTTTTCTTATTTGTTATGGTTGATATGATAGAGAAATAATTGGTGAAATATTAATATGGTGTGGATGAAGAATTGAAATAGTACAATACAATTGAAATAAATATAATGCATTATATTGAATAATTAATTATATAATATAGTATATTACTATTTTACCTTTAAATTAAGTGGATATTATGGATATAATAGACAAATCATATTTTGTAAGAAATTAATTAAATATAATCTATTATATTACAAAAAATGTAATAAAAAAAGATTAATTTAGGGAAGCTTTGACAATGCCTCTGGGGCGGCCGAACATTAATCTTATATCTATATACCTTATTAAAGAAATAAGTCTGTTATTATTGTGGGATAATTTTATATAATAAGTTCAATTATAACAAAACTATTGAAATAAATATAATATACTAAATAAATAATTTTGTTATTATTTTGGGATAGTTTTATATAATAGAGTTCAATTAATTATACAAGAGCTATTGAAGTAAATATAATATATTATATTTACAAATAATTATTTATAAATAATTAGATATATTAATCATCATCATCATCATCATCACCATCATCGTCGTCGTCGTCGTCGTCGTGATCGTTATACACTAATGATCATATGCGTATGCAATTCCGTGGAATTTTCAAAGAAAATTAAATTAAATCACCTCGCGGGCCCTCTTAGAATAGAAACATTTCACCGTACCAGTACTCTATATGAGCGGTCAGTCAACTCCCCCTTATCATTTTGGAATGGCAATGCGATTCTTCTCGTTTTCTATGGCTACTTGATATCGATGACCAAACTCACTGAAACCTGCAGCTTCAGCAGAAAAGATGATGAAATTAGCTGGAATTACTATTGGCGAGGAATTGTGTTTAAACATATATAGAAACAACAGTTCATCGAGATTTTCTCTCCGGTGAGTAGTCAATCATTAAGCATGTATGCATTTGTTGTGGAGTCTTTAACTATTAACGACATCATTCCTTTTATATACTAATGCTAAAATATTTGTTATGAAATCTTCTTCTTTGCTACAGTTGATTGATTGAAACTTGAAATCACTGAGATCAATAGCTAGATTTCGATCACTGCAACCAATTTGAGCTGAAAAGATGACATCAACCACGGCTGAACAACTCTGCCGTCGATTCTTGCTAGCCGAGATCCGGTCAGCCACCGGAGATTTCAGCGACGCACATGTGATCGGAAAGGGCGGGTTTGGCAAAGTCTACAAAGGCTTTATTGATGATGAGTCAATTATTGTGGCTATAAAGCGGCTGGCATCAAATTCAAAGCAAGGGGAGAAAGAGTTTGCGATGGAGATGGAAACACTAACCAAGGTCCGTCATCGTAATCTAGTCTCTCTCATCGGCTACTGCAACGAGCAGGAGGAGATGATTCTTGTTTATGAGTACATGGCCAATGGAACGCTGGCTAACCACCTTTACAACAACTCATCATCATCTCTCACGTGGAATGAACGTCTTATGATATGCATTGGAGCTGGTCGAGGTCTCGACTATCTTCACTCCGGATGCTCCATCATACATCGTGATGTCAAGTCTACGAATATCCTTCTAGATGAAAATTTCACAGCTAAGGTTGCAGATTTTGGGTTAGCCAAGCATTTAAGCACAAACATCTTAGAAAGCTATGTTAGCGCAAGTGTTAAGGGCTCATTTGGGTATTTCGACCCGAGCTATTTTACCACGGGTAGACTTACGAGGGCAAGTGACACTTATGCTTTTGGCGTGGTGTTGTTGGAACTATTGAGTGGGAAACCAGCAGTTGATCCAAGGCTCTCTGAGGGTGAGCTGTGTCTCACCATGTGGGCTCAAGATAAATTTAGAAATGGAAAAGCTGACCAAATTGTAGCTTCGAATTTGAGGGGCGAAATCTCTGAAGATTGCCTCAAGACATTTGTTGGGGTTGCTAAGAAATGCTTGCATCATGAACCGAAGAAACGGTTGACAATGACTCGAGCTGTGGCGCAGCTTGAGTTTGCCCTTGAGCAACAGGAGAGAAAAGGGGCAACACGTAAATCACAATTTTGGCCATTGAATACATTTTGGAATAGAGATATATCATCAGGTAAAAGTGAAATATGCTCAAATTGTCTAACATTTGATTTATGGAATTCTACTGACTATGGTGACACAGGATCAACACAAAAGAATGACAATAAGGTGGAAGTACTTAATATGCTGCCAGAAGACATCCCTGCCATTGAAGAAGATGCAATAGAGTACAAACAGACTGCTGATATGCCTCAGATTGCCGTTCCAATTGATCCTGAATTAAAGAATGAACATAATGCTAATATGCAATCAATTGTTGTCCCTGCCATTCCACTTTCAGAAATCAAGGAAATTACTAATGATTTTAGTTCCAACAAGTGTTTGATTAGTAAAAGTTCCGGGGGAGGAAGTTTATTCCATGGAGTCTTGAGAAGTGGACAGGATGCTGCAGTTAAAAAGCTTTCCAGGAATTTGTCGCACCAAGAATTTCTAAAAGAGGTTTGGCCATAACATTATACGTTTATCACTAATTTGGAAAGAGCTGAGTTTAAATATGTTGCTTTAATATAAGGTTTTGTAGCTAGGTATCAAGAAAATCTAACCTGGAGCATGAAAATGTGGTTCGACTACTTGGTTATTGTGGGGATGGTGGTGTGCAAATCTTGATATATGAGTTCGCTCCACGAGGGTCCTTACATGACATTCTTCATGGTACCGTGTGCTCCTCTTACTCTATATATCATCTCATCACTTAAGAATGTATATTTTTAATCTTTAGCTAGGCTGATAATATAATGGTTGATTTTTAGCGTTATAAATATTAACCTTGAAGGTTATATGAAACTAATTAATGATAACTTTTGATTGCTGAAGGGGAAATAATCTTAATATATAGGCATGCATTAATCTTGAGTTAATGCATATATATATGAGAATTAATACTTGTATATGCATGTTCTTTTATGCAACAGGACAACAAGACATATTGGATCCAGGTCCGACATTGTCATGGGCCCAACGAATTGAAATTGCTGTTGGGGCTGCAAAAGGATTACACTACATTCATGAGAAGACACTGATTCATCAGAGTATCAAATCCAGCAATGTTTTACTTTTTGATGATGAAATTGCAAAGATATCTAATTTTAATCAGCCAACTGAATTCCCTTGGAAGAGAAGTAAGGCAGCTTTTTATGATGAACCTTATCCTGGTAGATCTTTACGAGGTGAGAAAGGTGATGTTTACTGCTTCGGTGTGGTTCTCCTTGAACTCTTGACAGGTCATAAACCTTTTGACCCTAAAAGACGAGTACAACAAAACATTGTGACATGGGTATGCACTTGAGAATATATTCTAGCTTTTATGCAATTCTACTACAGTTTATTAATCGGTGTTCCGGTGTACATTATGAATGCGAATGCCACAATTGAGTAACTTGCAAAATTATATAACACCAGGCAACACCACAACTCAGTGTAGACAAGGTAGAGAAGATCGTCGATGCCAGGCTCAATGGAGACTACCCTCCAAAGGCAGTTGCAAAGGTAAAACACAGTTATTAGTCACTTTCTGAAGCTGAAATTAATTTTGTCTATATATATGCAACAACTTCGCTATCTTCTTAATAAGATGAATGAATAGCATTTGATTCATGATTGTGATGATTTGCTTAAACCAGATGGCTGCAATTGCTGCATTGTGTGTTCAATCTGAAGCTGAATTCCGTCCAGATATGTCCATTGTTATCCAAGCTCTCCTGCCTCTCCAGCTTACTTCACGGATGACATAAGATTATCTCCTGAAATTGAAAAAGCAACATATATATCAGAGCTGAAAGTGATTCAGAGTATCTCTAAATTTCTTGTTTATATATATGCATATTAATGAATGGAATTGTAGGGAAGCTAAAGAAATTAAAGAGTTATCAGTGGGAACGTGATGAGGGTAAATGTAATAAATTACCGTATCATCTTGGAAAACTCCTTGATTCATTTGATTTCATTTCATTTTATTTCATGTCCTAATAGTTTATCACCTTTTGTTGCTGAAACTTTAACATATACTAATTCAAATTCGAATATAATTGACATTGCTTTACGTCGTTTTGTCATCAATCTGGACCATCTTCGCAATGTTTTAAGGGGTTGCATTTGAATGTATAATAGTGTTGCCTATGCAAAAATATATGTAACTTGATTGAGGCTCATGAAGAAACCGAACTCTCGGTTCTGACAGAGTTGTGATCAAAGTTGTATATGAAGTTGAGACAACTTTGTATACGCAGCGGAAATATAGAAACAGACAATGGATTGTAAAATTTCACGAGATTATATTTCTATAATCTCGTGAAGTGCCTCAGGGCAAAAACTTCACTATATGAATATGTGAATTACAAAAATACTACAAGTAAATTCTTACTAAACTTAAGACACTTTATCTCTTCCTTCACAGAAGGTTGTGACTAAAGTTGTCTTAACTAACACTTGTAGAAATCTAGAATCCTATTACAGATCTGAATGTATCTCACTAAGAATTCGTATCTAACACATTACAACTGATTCCTATTTATACAAAATTCAATACTTGGTCTCTACTCCAAATAACAACTTGATCTCTTCATCCCTAGATTTGCGCCGCAAGTTTGCAACTTCCATAACAACCTTTTGACTCAATCATCTTCAGGATTTAGTTAAGCACAACAAACTTCCTAGAATATCTCAACCAATAATCTTCCTGCACAAGTAAATAAAAGAAAGACAAAACAAAACATATCCAAACTACTACAAAATATATCCAAAATACCAAACCAACGGTTTCAACAATCTCCCCCTTTTTGTCTTTCTTCCCAAAACAACCTCAAGCATGCAACATAATCAAATCATAACTAAACTCCCCCTAAACATATACTCGGAACATAACAAGCATAACCAAAATAGAATATAATTGCAGTTGCTCCCCCTGTCATGCAAACTTCCAAGACCAAAGTGTTTCCAACACTATTCATAAAATATCAGCAAAAAGAAGATCTCTATCAAAAGATTAAATTCAGCAGATAGATAATCATTAAAAACAAAAACATAAAATAAACATAGTGTTAAAACACAAAACAAAACATAAACATATTGTTTTGATAAATTGTTTTGATAAACATCAGCATATCAAAAACTGCAACAATCTGCAGTCTTCCTTCAGTCTTCTTCCCCTACTCGTCCTCCTCTTGGTCATCATCACTCCGAGGACCTCGGCTGGTGCCTTCTCCCCCTTTTTGGGAAGAAAGAAGGCGTTGAAAGATCCTCCTTTGTCCTTCAAGAAGCGTAATTTGAGAAGTGAAGAAAGCAATTTGTTCCTGCACAACAAAAACAGGAATAGAACACATAAATTCCGAGGAGGGAACATCATCATCGGCTTCTTCAAACCACGGAAGATCTCGGGTTCTCTTCTCACTGAGGAAAGTTGGTTGTACAGTCTGCAGTGGTAGCCTATATGTCAAGACATCCTTTTTCCTTATCTTCAAACCTTGTTCCAGAAGCATGCTGTAGATAAAGGAAGGAACAACCAATTTCTTATTTGATTTCGTCATTGCAACTTCAACAATAGAATTGAAAATATGGCTCCCTAGGTTGAACTTCTCCCCCTTAAACACCTTATACATAAGACACACATGCTCGAAAGGCACCATAGTAGAATTGGATGTAGGAATCCAATTTGACACGGAAATCTTGTGCAAAGTTGAGAACAAAGAGGTGAGGATCGAAGCTATTCTGTTTGGTCTCTTGTTAACTACCCAAACATCAGCCTGACCACCGGTTAAAACATTTGCCATTAAAGCCTCCAGTTTTTCATCAACCTCCTCATCAGATTCAACCACATTAGGTGTTCCTAAGAATTTGTTAATCCGTCCAGGAGTAACAGTAAAGATCTTCCCACGAACGAAAACTTTTCCAAACAAATTAGACGATGGATTAGAAAAATCATGACTAAGATTAACATAAAATTGCTTAACAATGTCAGCAACATAAGGTTTAACATAAGTCACACTCCTCAAAACCTTCCTTTTGTTCAGAAAATCAATCAGATTATATTGAGAAAAATCTTTCAAGTCCACTGCCCTATCATTCAAAATCTCACGATTTTTGAAGAATTCCCAATTTTTCTTAGCAATATCATTGTAGAAAAATTTAGAAAGAGCTTGTGATACCTCAAGCTCAGAATCAGAGTCAGCAACATCTTCAACAAGACGTTTAGCCTTCTTGGTAGATTTCCCTCTGGACTTTGATGGTGATGAAAAAGTCATCTTGCGTTTCCCTTTCTTGGAGACCACAACTTCTTCCTCAGGCTCGACATCGTCGTCTGTCTCTGATGGAGTGTGTTCTACAGATTCTCCTTCTGAGGTCGCCTCCTCTCTCGCCTCTTCATCTGGGTCGCTGTCAACGGATATGGGTTCAATCGAAGCTTTTGAGGAACTTCCGACCAAGTGTAGTCGTTTAGAACGACGTGCTGACGGAACTGTTCGGTAAACTCTTAACCTAACTGCAAGTGTACAGGAAAGCTAATAATATAGCAGTGAACAAGGTCGATCCATGGAGACTCAATTTCAACCACTAATTATTCTATTTATCCTACGGCTGTTATCTAGACTAAATAACTTAATGAGTGTGAAATTAACTAAATTAAACAATAAAATCAAATAAACCACCACAAGAAATGAAACAAGTAAATTAACAAATGAATAAATCAGAAGAACAAACGTATCCTAGGATTGATTAATCAATAATTAATCCACCAGTTATCTAACTAAATCTCATGCCAAAATTCCAATTCAAATCATGCTAGAGCAACCACAAATATATCCACAATCTCTTCTCAGAGTAATGCAAACGTTGATTACACATTAACTAATAACGTCTCCGTTCATTACCTAACATGCAACTCCTAAATGATCACAAGGTTAAAAGCTCTCTCAAATAATCTCAACTCTCTCGAGTGTTATTAATTACCGAGTTAATTATTCCAAATCTCGTGTTAAAACTCATCTCTCAAATTATGGATTAACACATTTAATTGCATCGATTAATGGCCAGTTAATCAACACATAATAAAAGCAAGAATAATCAAAGCATGATAAAAACCATAGACACAAGGATTGAATTAAATAAAAGGGTTCATAACTGAATCATAATCAACCCTAGAATACTAGGGTTTAGTTGCCCATAGTCAAATAAACAACACAAAAACTAATCCGAAAATCCATAGTAAAACGAGAATAAAAATCTAATAAAACCCGGAAGTCAATTATGCCTCTAATCTCGTAAAACTCGAATCTTCAGAGCTCGTTCTTCACGATAGTCTTCAAGCATCTCTTTTCCGTGCTCTCCAAGCTTATGGTAGGGTTAAGTCTATGCAAAAATCGTGTGTTTTCACCATTAAATATTGAGAACGAATTTGATCCAAAGTAGGAAACAAAAAGCTGAACCGCCATTAGAATTCGCGACCTCGCTCCCGAGCTTGTCGGTCGCTACTCCACTCGCTACTCCACGTGGCACCACGTGGCGCAGAATTCGCGACTTCTCCATATATTCGCGACCGAGTCACGAATTTCCTTCTTCTCACCCCCTTCTCTGTAGCGATCAAACAGTGTCTCGGCCTCTATTGATTCGTGACCACCACGTGGACTCGCGACTGAGTCGCGAATTTCCTTCTGAAGACTCCGGCCTCTGTCGCGACTCGACAGTTCTTTTGCTCACTAGGCTGACTCGCGACTGCCACGTCAGCTCGCGAGTTTAGCTCCTTTTCTCCAGCTTTATTTCATCCCGTTTCCTCGTCTATTCTCCATATAATTCCAGGACTTCGAGCTTTATTTCCAAATACCACCTTTTAAGGACAATTTCTGCAAAATACCAACGAGTAATACCAAACTTCCAAATACATGAAAACACAAATAAACTGAGATAAAACACGTCCAAATCAACACAAACTCAACACTAACGTGTATGAAAATAAGTGTAAAATCTCAGTTTATCAGGAACCCTCTTGACCTTAGAGGACTTCTTCTTGGGCGGTGATGGAGTCGGAGTAGAGTGTTCTTGAGCTTCCTCTTGGGGCTCCTGATCAACTTCAGAGAATGGAACTTCAATGGGGCCTCCATCATAGTTTGCTTCCTCGGAGGGGATAACCGGGTCAATCTGTTCGTCGGCAAGAATGAGAGTGTCTAGATCCAGAAAATCAAAGGATGGCATCACAATGCCACTGGGAGCTATGATAATCGCCTATTCGAACGATAGAGAAAGAGTAGAGGGCTGTATCGGAGATGGTGCTGGCAAGGAGAGAGGTTTGGATTGAACCTCCGAGCTCCCAATTTCAGGAGAAATCTCCATAGGTGCATTTCCTCGCGATGGCGAGAGGAGAACATTCGGTCGGAGAAGAGGAGTAGTGTCTGGCGACAAGAGTCGAAAAGGGTTTGGCACGATAGATCGTGGAGGAGTTAGAATTGGCTGCGGCGGGAAGGTGGAGAGTTGACGGAGGTAGGCTGAGGCTTCAGGATCGCTAAGCAACTCTTGAATCTTTTTCATTTTCTCAGAGTCCATGGCGGAAAGGATGAAGTTGAACGGTGTGAAGGAGACGAAGGGTTTTGGAATGAGACGAATGAAATGAGAGAATCTGAGTGAAAATGACTTTATATAAAATATGGAAGAATATAACTATATCTGGTAGATACCCGCTTCCAAATAAATAGGAATCAATAAATTAAAGATATAGTCAAAAATGAGTATTAAAGATAGAGTAAGATACATTTCTAGATACATTCAACTGACTTTCAAAATATTCATTTTTTTATATAATTGATACATTTCCAGATACATTCAACTGACTTTCAAAATATTCATTTTTTTATATAATTATCCAACTATTGTCACCAAAATTTTATTTATTAGAAAATTTTTGATACATCATAGAAAACTTATTAAGAAGAGAAACAGATGATGAATAGATGAATAACCAAAAGAATCTCATAAAAATCATTTATCTAAGATCTTTGATCTAGTTATATGATTTTATAAGAACAATCATGATTTCACCTTAAAATAGGCCTTTTCATCCTCGAATCTGTTCAACTTCACAGTTAACGATGATATGCCAAAAGTTGTGACAACAGTTGGATCAACTGTATTTTTCATATTGAACACAAGCCAAGAGATTTTCTCAAAATTGAGAATCTCTCATAGCTTAAAGCTTTTGTAAATAAATCTGCCAGTTGATTATATATACTAATATACTCTAACTTTAATAACCTCTTTTCAACTAAATCTCTAATAAAATGATACCTTAAATGAATGTGCTTGGATTTGGAGTGATGAACGGGGTTCTTTGCAAGGTTGATGACACTTGTATTATCACAGAGCATCACCAAGGAATTGCTTTCCAGCCCATAATCATCCAACATCGACTTCAACCATATCAACTGTGTTGCACAACTTCCAGCTGCAACATATTCGGACTCAGCTGTGGATAATGAAATGCAGTTTTGCTTTTTGCTGTGCCAGGAGATGAGGTTGTTACCAAGGTAACAGCATCCTCCACTTGTGCTTCGTCTGTCATCAATTTCTCCAGTCCAGTCCGCATCACTGTATCCTACAAGATCTGTAGTTGTGTCCTTTGTAAACCATAGTCCCAATTCACAAGTTCCGGCCACATACCGAATGATCCTTTTGACCGCCTTAAGATGTTCCTCCTTGGGACAAGACTGAAATCGAGCACATGCACACACACTGTACATGATATCAGGTCGACTAGCAGTTAGATAGAGAAGACTCCCGATCATTGATCTATACAAAGTTGGATCAACTTCAGGTCCAACTGCATCCTTTGACAACTTTTCAGTTGTGCTCATTGGAGTCCTCATGTGCTTTGCATTCTCCAAACCAAACTTCTTTACAAGGTTTTTGGCATATTTTGTCTGTGAGATGTAAACACCATTTTCCTTTTGTTTGACTTGAAGTCCAAGGAAATTACTAAGCTCACCGACCATGCTCATTTCAAAAGTTGTGGACATTGTATCAACAAATTCCTTCAAAGCTTTCTCACTTGTCGAGAAAAACACTATATCATCGACATAGATTTGAGCGATTGTAAGCATGTCTTTATCTTTCTTGAGGAATAAAGTTCTATCAGCATGACCCCTGGAAAATCCAAACTCAAGCAAGAATTCAGTTAACCGACTATACCAAGCTCTTGGAGCTTGTTTTAGTCCGTATAATGCCTTATGTAATTTATACACATGACTTGGGTTTGTTGGATCTTCAAAACCTTTGGGTTGTTCCACGTAAGCTTCTTCTTCCAAAATTCCATTGAGAAAAGCTGCCTTAACATCCATCTGGTGAAGAGTGATGTTGAGGTAACATGCAATAGTAAATAAAAGCCTAATTGACTCTATTCGTGCAACTGGAGCAAAAGTTTCATCAAAGTCTATACCTTCTACCTGAGTATAACCTTGGGCAACTAAACGAGCCTTATTTCTGATGATATTCTCAAATTCATCAGTTTTATTTTTGAATATCCACTTAGTCCCAATAACATTTACTCCAGAGGGTCTGGGCACAAGTGTCCAGACTTTGTTCCTCACAAACTCAAGTAATTCGGCCTGCATTGCACTAATCCAAAACTCATCTTTTAAGGCTTCGGTTACATTCCTAGGTTCAATCATGGATAGAAACACAACACAACCTACTTTATTTATGACACACGACAAACACACCATCCTTACCATTTCCTTGTGGTTGGTGCCTCTTGTTCGGACCCCTTCGTGAACATCTCCAATGACTTGGTCAATTGGATGATCTTTGCGAATTCTCTTCGGAGGGTCTCTTCGAACACTACCTTGAATTACTGCTGGGATTTCTGAATCGTCAAGTTCAGATTCAGGTTCATCGGAGGATGTATCTTTGTTTGTCGCTGAAATAGGCTCAACTTCAGGGTCAACTTGTTCCACATCGATGTTTCCTGTATTTTCCTGAATCTCAATTACACCGTCAGTATCATCAGTAGGAGTATACAAACTAGCCATATCATCAAATCTTATATTCATACTCTCCATTACAGTTTTGGTTCTGAGGTTATAGACACGATAGGCATGACTGTTAAGTGAGTAACCAATAAACACACCTTTGTCACTTTTAGGGTCAAACTTGTAAAGGTAGTCCCTATCATTCAAAATATAACAAACACAACCGAATACATATAAATATTTCAGGTTGGGTTTTTTACCATTCAGAATCTCGTATGACGTCATGGTGGTTCGGGTTCTTAGGTTTACTCGATTACTTACATGACATGCAGTATTTAAAGCTTCAGCCTAAAACCGTTTAGCCAATTTCTTTGAGTACGCATTACAGTGGCCATCTCTTGTAAAGTCCTATTCTTTCGCTCGGCCACACCATTCTGCTGAGGTGTCTTTGGGGATGAGTATTCATGATGAATACCTTCTTTTGTAGAAAAGTTGAGGAGTTGTATATTCTCAAACTCCCTCCCATGATCGGATCTTAACCTCTTAACACAAGCATGATAAAAGTTTTTGATCGTAGCATACAATTCTAAGAAGGTATCATACGTTTCACCCTTATTTCTTAAGAATTTCACCCAAGTATATCTTGAAAGATCATCTACAATGACAAAAGAATACCTCTTACCTCCAAGGCTTTCAACTTCAGCCGGTCCCATAAGGTCCACATGAAGTAGTTCGAAACAGCTTCAAGTTGTGAAAGGTCTCTCAGAAGTTGTCACAACAGGGTGCGATGCTTTGACTTGTTTTCCCTTTTGACAATCTCCACAGAGGCTAGGACTTGCAATATTCAACTTGGGAACTCCTAGAACAACATTTAGTCTTTGGAGATTCTTCATGTTACGGAAGTTGGTGTGTCCTAATTTTTGATGCCAAAGCTGCACCTCATTCACCTGCGCACTTAGACAACTGTTTCTGTTAGTCTCATAGATATTATTGGAGGACCTTACCCCTGAGATCACATGGTTCCCGTTACTGTCCATCACAGTGCAACTTTCTTTATCAAAGATGACGCTGAAGTTGTCATCACATAGTTGACTGATGCTAATGAGATTTGCTGTCAGCCCTTCAACATGTGACACATTAGCCAACTTTGGGAGTCCAGGACTGTCCAAGGTTCCGCGTCCTACAATTTTGCCATTTGATCCTCATCCAAAGGTTACTTCTCTACCATTTACTCTTTGATAGTTTGATAGGTAACATCTAGAACCATTCATGTGACGTGAGCATCCGCTATCAAAGTACCAAGTAGTTGAGTTATTATCTGTTGATGCAATGAAGACCACTTGGCAGATAACTGTGGCAGTAACTTTGGGTCTCCATACCAATTTCTTGGACTTGTCACCCTTGCTTGTAAGGATAGGATTTGATGCTTATTTCCTCAGATGCATCTCCTTTTGGTGTTCCTGCAAGAACTTATGACAGAAGGGTTTAATGTGTCCAGGGAGAAAACAATAGTGACAAATGTACCTCCTACGTTTCCTTTTTACTGACGAAGTGGAGGGAACTTCATTTGCTTTTACAAATGGTTTTCCATGGGTAGACATGATTTGTGTAAAGGCGGACTTCACACTTTTATCATAGCCTATCCCATGTGAAGTTACCTGAGTTTGAGCAAGAACCTCATCTAGCTTGGAAGTACCGGTGTTGAGTCTTTTGAAAGTCTCATTTGCATGGTTGAGCTGGATCCTCATATTGTCAATCTCAGCGTCTTTCTTTGTCAGCATTACTTCCAGCTTTGCCAGTGATGCCTTCTGGATAGTGCTTTCCTCATTAAGTGATTCCACCACTTTGCACTATTTGCTCCACTTTAAGTATAAGTCTTTGTAGAGTCCATGCATCTTTACCAGTAACTCTAATGTTTCTTCTTCAGAGACTTCTTCCTCCTCATCTGCAGTAGTTATAACAGTGTTGAAACAAAAAGGAGTTTTGTAATAAGACTCATCATACCTTTTAGAAGTTATCTCAACTTCAGTGTGACTTGACTTATTCTCTTCAACACATACTGCAGTTAAGGCTGCGTGCTCATTTGGTGTATCATCTGGTATCTCCTCTACATAAATCCCTGAAGTGTCTAGCTCACTGTCACTAAGAGATAGAAAATTAACTTGTTTTCCAAGTTTTCTAAAAGTGTTCGGACACTCATTTGCAAAGTGCCCAAATCCTTTGCACTCATAACATTGAATAGTAGAGAAGTCTTTTACTTCCTCTGCAGCATGCTTTATGATCTTTGGTTCCTTTCCAGGTGTGTTCAATCTTTCGTAAAGAACCAAGGATCCGGAAGAATCATTTCAAGGCTTGCGTTGTTCACCACCTCCCTTTTGTTGTTTCCCTCTGCTAGCTCGAATAAGAGTGTTAAGTCTTCTGGTAAGAAGAGCATAATCAGGATTTTTTTCATTAATTTCTTCAAGATCTTCATCCTCTTCTTCGTCATAAGCTGAAGTTGACTTTGAAGTTGTCCCGACAGTCAAGGCAATTCCCTTCTTCTTATGTCCACCTTTTTCATTCAATTCCATCTCGAAGGTCTTCAAGTCATTCATCAGTTTAGTAAAGTCCAGGCATCCAGTATTTGAAGCCGTATCAATTGCTACTACCTTCATGTCAAAGCGAGGTGTTAGCGTCCTCAAGACTTTTGAGACTAACCTTTTGTTTGTGATCGGATCACCAAGATCAGTGCATTCATTTGCTATCTCAAGCAGCTTGTTGCAGTAGTCTCCAACGGTTTCATCATCCTCTATTTTCATGTTTTCAAATTTTGTGGTAAGAATCCGATGCCTCGATTCTTTAATTCCGACATCACCTTCGCAATGTTGCTAAAGTATATCCCACGCTTCCTTGGCCGACTCACAATTTCTTATGAGCTTGAACATTTGAACATCTAAGGAGGATTGAATTGCGTTGAGTGCCTTATCATTGAAAGTAGCTTCTTCATTTTGTTCCCTGATCCATTCTGACGGAGGGGTGCGGTATGAGTCTTCATCAGCATCCACGGTTTTAGGATGCGTCCATGTTTTTTGTACGACATTCCATGCTCTTGCATCAATCGATTTGATGCATGATCTCATTCGAACTTTCCAGAAAGAATAGTTCATGCCATCCAAAACAGGAGGTTTGTTGAACAACGAGTTCGTGTAATCCATTGTGCCTTACGAAAATAGGATCACCACTTAGTGTGTCAAGTGTATGCTCTCGATGCCAATTGAAGAAACCGAACTCTCGGTTCTGACAGAGTTGTGATCAAAGTTGTATATGAAGTTGAGACAACTTTGTATACGCAGCGGAAATATAGAAACAGACAATGGATTGTAAAATTTCACGAGATTATATTTCTATAATCTCGTGAAGTGCCTCAGGGCAAAAACTTCACTATATGAATATGTGAATTAAAAAAATACTACAAGTAAATTCTTACTAAACTTAAGACACTTTATCTCTTCCTTCACAGAAGGTTGTGACTAAAGTTGTCTTAACTAACACTTGTAGAAATCTAGAATCCTATTACAGATCTGAATGTATCTCATTAAGAATTCGTATCTAACACATTACAACTAATTCCTATTTATACAAAATTCAATACTTGGTCTCTACTCCAAATAACAACTTGATCTCTTCATCCCTAGATTTGCACCGCAAGTTTGCAACTTCCATAACAACCTTTTGACTCAATCATCTTCAGGATTTAGTCAAGCACAACAAACTTCCTAGAATATCTCAACCAATAATCTTCCTGCACAAGTAAATAAAGAAAGACAAAACAAAACATATCCAAACTACTACAAAATATATCCAAAATACCAAACCAATGGTTATAAACAAACCAACGGTTTCAACAGCCCAGGTGAAGATTATAGCGAATTTAATTTGCTGATCACTCTTTTCATTAGCAAGCGATGATGCTTAGAATTTGCTTCATGATTTTTAATATTTTTATTTTTTTTGCTTTAATGTGCTTGCAATAATATGAGAAGTTGGTTCCCGTTCATATATAATCATTGTAGTACTGCATTTACAGTCCTTGTTGGATTACTTATATCCATCAATTACTATATATATAGGTCGATGTTTTTGCATATTCAAAAGAGGAAACAAGTGTTAATTATGTAATACCCCAGATTATGAAGAGGGTTTAGAGGATTGTTAATATTAGTTAATTAATTAAAAAGGAAATTTAATTAAGATTAGTTAAGGTTGGATGTCAGTAACGACTTTAGGAGTCAATCTTCGTGAAGATCGTCTTTTTTTGAGAAATATGATTTTAACTATTTTATGACCATCTGTGGTCTCGTTAGAAAGGTTTTAACTCAAGGAGTATGCCGTTGTTTTTGGATTTTAATTCTGAAGTCATTTAAGTTCCCGGTGATGAAAAATGCATTCAAAAGAAGAATGAATAGTAACTTTTGCGTGTGTTCGTATTTTGAGAAATTTACGAAATCCTCCTTGTTAATCCAAGTCCAGTTCTGTCACGCCCCTCTTATGGGAAATGACTCAAGGATTCCGTTGGCGTTCACGGATTGACATTCTGAGGTCAATCGAACGCTCGGGAGCCAAATCTGTCAGTCTGAGTGAATAGTAAAAGTAATTCCAAAAGGGGAATCTTTGCTCGTCTATCTTCAGACGAACCCGTCTTCTTCACGAATCAAGTTGGTTCACTAGTATTCGAGCCAACGAGTTCCCCGGTATTTTTAGATTTCGTGTCTGAAGTCATTTGGACCTCGACATCGAATAAAGCAGCTTTTAACCGAACCCGGGATAGCTTTTGCAGTATTCCTGCACAACAATGGCTTCCAAGGGAAGCCAAAACTTTTCCTATATATAGGGGACCACCCCTTTAGCATTTCTTACTCATTTTACTCTCCCCTTTCACTTCTAAATCGAGAGCTGAAAAGCTTTGAAAGCCGAGAAGGTTCTGCCAAAGTAAAAAGCGCTCTTCGTGAGTGTTCTTCAAGACGACGAGCGGAGTGGCGTGGAAGGGATGCGGTGAGGGAATGTGCTAGGGGTGCCGTTGAAATCATAGCGGGCGGCTCTGCCGCCGTTGCGACTCGACGAGACACCGAGCTAGCCACCTTCCTTCGACGCACCTAACCCCGTCCATTCTTGTTCGTCGGTTTCGATCCTATTTCTTTTCCGTCTTTTAAATTCCGCATTTACTTTCCGTTCTTTATGTTCTTCGCGTTCTTCATTATTGCTCGTCTAAAGTAGTATTTCGATTCTTATTGAAATTTCAAAATAATAACGCTTACGTTATATTTCTCGTTTTATTTCCCTTATTATTATTCTAGAAGATTAGCCTCGTTCATTCCGTTAAAAATCCGTTCAAGTCATATTTATTTATTCCGGAGGATTATCGTGTTTGTGCCGTTATAATGCCAAAATTATTTTTAAGTTAAAGCATGTTATTGCACGTTAAAATCAAGTACGATGTTTTTATAAAGAAATTTCGGGTTAATTGTTCTTTGTGTTCTTCGTGTTCATCGAAGAAATCAACGAACATGAAGAACAGTTGAAGAACACGTTGAAAGGAACCCAGATGATGAGAGAGAGAAAAGAGGGAGAGAGAGAGCCCCGCGGGGGGGGGGGGGGGGGGGGTTGAGCGCCGCCGCGCCACACCCCCCACGGCCGCGCCGAGCCCGTCGGGGCTAGTGGCCCCGCGGCGGCAGGTAGCCCGCCGGGGCAAGGCAGCCCCGCGGCGCCCCCCCCTCTTTTTCCGTGTTGTTTCATTTTGTTCTTTCCGGCCATTCCCGTACCCCTTCTTTCCGATCTTTTCGAGTCTTTAAAAATCATGTTACTCTCAAGCCATATTCAAGTTTAAATTATAGTAAGGTATTCGAGTTGATTTCAAATTATTTCAAATAAGATATTCGAGTTATTTTCCGTCTAAAAATTTAGAGATCGAGTCAAGAAGTTTCTTAAATAAATTAAACCATTCTCGATCCCCTTATTAAGTCAAAGTCGTGCTATCCATGTTAAGTCCTAGCTAAGAAAATATTAGTTAAGTATTATTTAATATCATGTATTTAGAAATCCTCGAACGAGACTGCTAAGTCGACGATTCGACTTTTGTAGGAGGAATCGAGCCTCGGAGAAATACTAAGGAAGAACACCAGCTCGTTGCCTCGTCTTCCGTTCCGTAATCAAGGTGGGTAAATCTATAGTCATCTAAAGTTTGAGCTAATAAGCTCTAGAAGCATGTTAGGGCAAATGAGATATCTAATAAAGTATTTTTGCTCAGTCTGTTTGATCTCTGTACAAGAAAATGAATAAATGGAGTTATATGCATGATTATGTTGACTTATTATTTGGGTTAGATAAGGTAAAGAAAGTTAGTATAAGTTAAGTGAGCTTTCAAGTATGTTTAGATATGCTAGAATTGTTTATTTACAATTTATGCTAGCATGAAGTGTTTAGAATTGCTTAATTTGCAATCAATGTTTATCCGCGTTCATTTCCTCGTATTTGAATGCTTATGCCTTGTTAAAGCTCGTATCGTTAAGGATTAAGGATTGCCTTATTAGAGTAGCTTTAACCCTTTGTAGGCCAAGATCATGTAGCAATAAGGTATTAGCATTAGACATTGTTCTAAGCTCGGTATTGCTAGCAAGAATAGGAAGAGAAGGAACCTAGCTTTCACTTAAGCAGGATTTGAGCTCAGAATTATTAAGTTAGTCACTGCTGGGTTTTTCCCTTGCAAACTCGTTCGGATATTTGAGGTAACCCCTCTTATATCCTATGGCATGCCTAAGGGTACAGTTGACGATAGGTTTGAGCCAAGTTGGGCCCAAAAGAAAAGAAAAAGTTTTACGGATACGGAGAGGGCTTTTGCATTTTGCTCTCCTTATACCGTCTATTAATCATTGGATATCTTGAAGTTATAAAAGCATTTTCGCTAAAACCCACTGAGTACATTAGTGCTCATGCCCCCTCTTTTCAAATGTTTTCAGGTTGAGATGCTGAGGATGCTGGTGGCTGTGAATGTGGGTTGGCTGCCAAGACTATTTTGCTATTATCTAATGTTCCATGAAATCCCACTTTGTGATCCGCTACTCTGATACACTCTTTTCAATTATGTTTAAGTCCTATTATGTTTAGCAAGACTCCATGAATAATTTCCCCAGAAACGATTTAACACCTATAAGATGCATATTATGTTTATCTCTGTTTTCGAGTATGACCTCCGTTCACCTGCAAAGAGGCCTAACAAGTTGGTATCTGATTAGTTAGCTGTTTCATTCTGCTTAAGCATGTTTTCTTTTAATCCAAGTAAACCCGAGCATCACCATATAACTTCTAAGGCATGTCTTGATTCTTAATCTTCTTAGTAAAACCTCCAACTTTATTCGTTAATCCCTTAATAACACCCCGTCCCCACTCGTTAATCCCTATCTCGGGACCGGGATATTACAGTTGGTATCAGAGCAGGTTTGCACCTCTGCAAACCTGTCTCTTTGTTTGAAATAAGTTAATAGGTTTATGTGGATATAAGTTGTTCTCTGAAAAGTTAAAGCAGCAACCCACAACTCGCCATCACCCTCGCATTCTCAACCAAAAATCAAGGTATGATAGTATAGAAATTTTGGATTTTGGATTCATGATTTTGGAATACAGGAAGGGAAAAGATTTGAGCAAGCATACCTGTTTTATGGACAAGAGAAAAACCGTGAGAATGAAATTCCAAGTAAAAGGTGTTCGGGTAAGATGATTTCTCAGATGGAAAGTTTGTGAAAAGATTTCTCGATCCCAAAATGACTTAAAATCATTTCTCGAAATTTTGACTCAAAAGAAAAGGTAAACAATGTATGTTTAAAGAACTTTGGGCACCAAAATTTTTATAAAAGTTGTCAACTGCTTCATAAAAGGAAATTAAGCATGCAAGATTAATCCAGACATTAGGAGGACCTTAGGTCTCCCTTTTTGAATCTAGACTGATTAAGTTACTCTCTTCTAGATGGTTAAGCGTCGTTCGACAACTAGGAAGAGCATGCCTCTTTTTCGCCCTGTGCAAGAAAGAGTTGAGAGATTCAGAAGAGAAACTTAGAATGGTAACGAACAGTTTCTATCCTACATGGCGACATACCTCGAAAGGTGGGCTTGGGCAAATGGCTACGGAGGGGAGCCCGGAAGCGTATCCGACTTGGAAACGTGCATCCGCATGTGTGAGCATACGCCACCTGCTTGGAGGCCTACAATGTACCGTATCCTGCAAAGCACAATCACCCGCGATCCTGAGACGTACGCTGAAATCGGAAATCTGACGAAATTCTCGTCAGCCTTAATGGCTCGTTGGGTATCGGAGTATGGCCACGTGCACGCCTTAGCCGAGCAGCAAGAAGATGAGCAAAATCCCTCTCTCGTGGTAGAGCTAGAACTGCAAAGGGCGACTCTCAACAGTCTCCCTGGATTTCAAGTGCCACATCCTCACGACGAAGGAACCGCAGGAGCAGGACCCTCAAATGTCCGAATCGTGAACCACACCGAGTCCCTATTCTCCTGCACTCCGTAAGTGAACCAGTGGACCCCTGTGTCCACTTCTCAGGGTCTGGGACAGAGTATGCCCCATCAGTATCCTGAAGGGAGTATTCGCATGAGGACATTCAAGTTCACCGTCCCGAAAACGGTTGATATTGGAGACGAAGAAGAAGAAGACGAGGACCCGGAAGAAGGCGAAGAGGAAGTAGGATCGCCATGCAAGGAGAAGGGTAAAGGCCTGACTCATGATTAAGCATAGGAAGGAGGTGTAGGAGGTGTTGCTGTTAGAACACCTAGATATCTAATCCATCTGTTTGTCTGTAATCTAATATCCGCTCTGACCAAAACTTTAATATGTAATAGATGCTTTAAGATTTCTAAACCCAATAGTAGCAGTGAATTTTCCAAGAGATTGCCTTATCCCGGTTGTAACCCATAATTCATTATATCGATGCCAAAGTCCTCTAAAATGAGGCAATTTTCCCATCATGCTTGAATGACGTCTAAATTTTCGTTTTGTTTGATCTATCTTGTGCAATTAAAAGACCTTATCAAAAGGCATTCCTACTTGTGTAAATTTAATCAAGCCTCGCTAATACTTAGTTCTTTAGAATGCCGCCTCGAAAACGTCAAGCCGAGAATGAGGATGAGAACGAACCTGAGCAAGCCCCAAACATCGGTCCAAAAGCCAAAAGTGTGTTTCTCAAACACAACCCTCCATCATTTAATGGTTTAGGAGATCCAATGGATGCTGAAAAATGGGTTCGCTCCTTAGAACGAATTTTCGATTTCATAGCTTGCTCTGAAGGAGAGAAACTAAGTTGCGCTCTTTTCATGTTAACAGAGGATGCGGACTACTGGTGGGAGTCCGTACGAAGGA
This sequence comes from Perilla frutescens, assembly GCA_026008535.1. Classification (NCBI taxonomy): domain Eukaryota; kingdom Viridiplantae; phylum Streptophyta; class Magnoliopsida; order Lamiales; family Lamiaceae; genus Perilla; species Perilla frutescens. Next base: position 40,341,214 of record BRKX01000010.1, on the reverse strand, counting down.
CCATAACCCCGGTTCAATGGGAAGACTATAGTTGGGAAGATTTCAAGCACGATCTGTATCAGAAGTATATTCCGGATTGTTACCAAGAGGCAAAAGAGATAGAGTTCTGGAATCTAAAGCAAGGGAATAAGACAGTGTCGGAATACGATAGAGAATTCAACCAGTTGTCAAGGCATGCTCCACATCTAGTGGACACAGACGGGAAGAAAGCACGCAAGTTCAAGAAAGGACTCAGATCCGAGATTGGCATAGCCCTCGCTGGGCAAGAAGACATGTCTTATGCCCGAACCTTAGCCAAAACATTGAGCATAGAGGCCATCCTTCCTCAGAAGATTCAACCCACTCAGTCGTCTAATGATCCAAAGGGGAAAAGGAAGTGGGAAGGAGGAAGAAGGGATGATAGAAGGAAGAAACCCCACTGGCAAAGCCGAGAGTCAGGGGTGCCCCGAAATCAGCTTGGCAACGCCCCTAGTTTTAGGCCGTGTCAAAAGTACGGAAGAATGCATCCTGGAGTCTGTCGAGCAAATCTAACTGGGTGCTACAACTGTGGTGAGGAGGGGCACTTCAAGAGAGAGTGTCCTAAAGGAAACAACCAACGATCTCAAACACCACAACAACCCATGTACCCGCAACCACTTCAGCAACTTCCTGGAAACCAGCCAAGACTGCAGCAAGAAGGACCTCAGGGTCAAAGGCCGGGACTGAACCCGAGACCGAACCAAGGACGAGATCAAAGGTCAAGCCAAGGACAAAGTCCGCCTCAGCCAGCTCGTACTTATGCTCTCAATCAGCAGCAAGCTGCTAAGGCCCCAGGTAATTTAGCAAGTATGATTACCCTCCTCGAGACGCCGGTTTTAGCTCTCTTTGACACAGGAGCATCGCATTCATTTATAGCTGAGTCTGTTTGTAAGAAACTGAAGATTGAACCCGAGAATACCGAGAATGTTCTTGAAATAAGTATTCCCTCTGGAAAGAAAATGATGTCTAGGAAGGTCTGCTCTAACCTAGAATTGAACATAGAAGGGGAAAACTTTAAGTCAAATCTTTATGTAATAAAGATTCAGGACTTCGACATAATCCTAGGAATGGATTGGTTAGCCTCAGCTAATGCTTCCATAAGCTGCCCCGAGAGGGAGGTAACGTTTCGACCACCCGGGAAACCCGAGGTGAAAATCTACGGATCAAGGCTAGGAACCAAAATCCCAGTGATATCCGCCCTAAAGGACACCAAGATGATAAGGAAGAACAACTGCCAAGCATTTTTAGTTAACTTAATAAGGAAGGAGGAAGGAGAGCTTTCCATCGAAGACGTTCCAGTCATAAGGGAATACCCCGACGTATTTCCAAAGGAGCTGCCAGGACTACCTCCAGACAGGCAGGTGGAGTTCGCTATCAAGTTGGAACCAGGAGCCGCCCCAGTTTCAAAAGCCCCTACAGAATGGTGCCTAAGGAGTTGCAAGAACTCAAAGTTCAACTGCAAGAGTTACTAGACCTAGGTTTTATCCAACCTAGTGTGTCGCCTTGGGGAGCTCCAATCTTGTTCGTAAAGAAAAAGGATGGCACATTAAGACTGTGCATCGACTATAGAGAGCTTAATAAGCTAACCATCAAGAATCGATACCCTCTCCCAAGAATAGACGATCTCTTCGATCAACTCAAGGGAGCAAGTGTCTTCTCCAAGATAGACTTAAGATCTGGGTACCATCAGCTGAAGATCCGAAAGGAGAATATCCCTAAGACCGCTTTTAGAACTCGCTATGGGCACTACGAGTTTGTGGTAATGCCATTCGGATTAACCAACGCCCCAACAGTGTTCATGGATTTAATGAATCGGGTTTTTCACCCGTACCTTGATAAGTTTGTTCTAGTTTTCATAGATGATATTCTCATCTATTCCAAGGATGAGGAAGAACATCAGGAACACCTAAGAGTGGTGCTGGAAACCTTAAGAAGAGAAAAGCTTTACGCTAAGTTCAGCAAATGTGAGTTTTGGCTCAAAGAAGTAATGTTTCTAGGTCATATAGTCTCGGTAGAAGGAATCAAGGTGGATCCGGCCAAGATTGAAGCTGTAAGCAACTGGAAGTCTCCAAGAAGTGTGAACGAGATAAGAAGTTTTCTAGGACTCGCTGGATACTATCGCAGATTCATTGAAGGATTCTCGACTATATCCAATCCTATGACGCGATTGTTACAGAAGGATTCCAAGTTCAAATGGACGCCTGAATGTGAGGAAAGCTTTCAAACTTTGAAGAGGATGCTAACCACAGCCCCCGTTTTAGCCATCCCAGAAGGGAATGAAGATTTCATGGTTTACGCAGACGCATCAAGTAAATGTTAGGATGCGTACTAATGCAGAGAAGAAAGGTGATTGCTTATGCTTCTAGACAGCTTAAGAATCACGAACAAAACTACCCGACGCATGACTTGGAACTAGCAGCGGTCGTTCATGCGCTGAAGATCTGGAGGCACTATCTCTACGGAGCTAAGTGTGAGATCTTCTCAGATCACAAGATCTTGAAGTATTTCTTCGAGCAAAAAGATCTTAACATGAGACAAAGAAGATGGCTAGAACTCGTAAAATACTATGACTGTACGATCCACTACCACCCAGGGAAAGCAAATGTGGTAGCAGATGCCCTAAGTAGAAAAGAGAAGGCAGAGTTAGGACTCATTTCAGTTCAGGAAGATCTTCGCAAGGAATTCGAGAAGTTAAGGATCGAGGTGCTAACACCACCCGAGACCATTCAAGCTCAAATTGCCACGACAGTCGCTCAGCCCGACCTAAGGCAAAGGACAATTGAAGCCCAGAGAGGAGACTAGTTTCTTGAAAAGAAAAGGCTTGAAGCGCGAACTGATAACTCTCAAGAATTCATGGAAGCCGCCGACAACGCGCTCTTATTCAAAGGAAGGCTTTGTGTGCCTAGCAAGGGAGAACTAAATGAGGAAATCATGTGCGAAGCACACGACACGCCATATACAGCACATCCCGGAAGCACCAAGATATACCAAGACCTCAAGAGGAATTTCTGGTGGAACAACATGAAAAGGAAAATAGCCGCCTTTGTGGAAAAGTGTCTGAGCTGTCAACAAGTGAAAGCTTTACATCAAAAACCTTCCGGTTTGCTTCAACCCCTAGAAATTACTGAATGGAAGTGGGATCATATCAACATGGACTTTGTCGTAGGATTACCAAGGTCCAAGTGGGGAAATACCGCTATTTGGGTAATCGTTGACCGATTATCTAAATCGGCACATTTTGTTGCTGTTAGGATGACGGACGGGCTAGATCAACTAGCCCAGTTGTATGTTAAAGAAATTGTGCGTTTGCACGGAGTGCCGGTCTCGATTACATCGGACCGTGATTCAAGATTTACATCAAGATTCTGGAGGAGCCTACAAGATGCAATGGGATCAAAGCTCAACTTCAGCACAGCATTCCATCCTCAAACGGATGGCCAATCTGAAAGGACTATCCAGATTCTAGAAGACATGCTTAGAGGAGTCGTCATCGATCAAGGAAGCAATTGGGAGGAGTTACTGCCTTTGGTAGAATTTGCCTATAATAACAGCTACCAAACATCGATCGGCATGGCCCCTTATGAGGCCCTTTATGGAAAGAAGTGTAGATCGCCTCTATATTGGGACGAGGTCGGAGAGAAAAGGATACTTGGACCCGAGATGGTCTAGGAAGCCATCCAGAAAATCAAGCTCATTCGTCAACGCATCAAGGAAGCTCATGATAGACAGAAGGCGTATGCAGATGAGAGGAGGACGAATCTCAGCTTCGACATTGGAGATAAGGTGTTTTTGAAGGTGTCTCCATCAAAAGGAATAATTCGTTTTGGCAAACGGAGCAAATTAAGACCCAGATTTATTGGACCTTTTGAGATCTTAGAAAAGGTGAATGAAGTAGCCTACAGGTTGGCCTTACCACCCAACCTGAGTAACGTGCATGACGTCTTTCATGTCTCAATATTATGAAAGTACGTGTTTGATCCAAAACACGTGATTAGCAAGGAAGATATAGTCCTGAATGAGGACTTGGCTTATGAAGAAAAGCCCCAAGCCATCGTGGATCGAAAAATTCAGAAGCTGAGAAAGAAGGAGATCGATCTTGTGAAAGTAATCTGGAACCACCATGGTTCAGAGGAAGCAACTTGGGAGCTTGAGTCCGAACTGCTCAAGAAGTACCCCGATATCATTTATCATGGTTAGTAAATTTCGGAACGAAATTTTCTTTAAGGAGGGTAGGATGTAATACCCCAGATTCTGAATAGGGTTTAGAGGATTGTTAATATTAGTTAATTAATTAAAAAGGAAATTTAATTAAGATTAGTTAAGGTTGAATGTTAGTCACGACTTTAGGAGTCAGTCTTCGTGAAGATCGTCTTTTTTCGAGAAATGTGATTTTAACTATTTTATGACCATCTGTGGTCTCGTTAGAAAGGTTTTAACTCAAGGAGTATACTGGTGTTTTCGGATTTTAATTCTGAAGTCATTTAAGTTCCCGGTGATGAAAAATGCATTTAAAAGAAGAATGAATAGTAACTTTTGCGTGCGTTCGTGTTTTGAGAAATTTATGAAATCCTCCTCGTTAATCCAAGTCCAGTTCTGTCAGGCCCCTCTTATGGGAAATGATTCAAGGATTCCGTTGGCGTTCACGGATTGACATTCTGAGGTCAATCGAACGCTCGGGAGACAAATCTGTCAGTCTGAGTGAATAGTAAAAGTAATTCCAAAAGGGGAATCTTTGCTCGTCTCTCTTCAGACGACCCCGTCTTCTTCACGAATCAAGTTGGTTCACTAGTATTCGAGCCAATGAGTTCCCCGATATTTTTAGATTTCGTGTCTGAAGTCATTTAGACCTCGACATCGAATAAAGCAGCTTTTAACCGAACCCGGGATAACTTTTGCAGTATTCCTGCACAACAATGGCTTCCAAGGGAAGCCAAAACTTTTCCTATATATAGGGGACCACCCCTTTAGCATTTCTTACTCATTTTACTCTCCCCTTTCACTTCTAAATCGAGTGGTGAAAAGCTTTGAAAGCCGAGAAGGTTCTGCCAAAGTAAAAAGCGCTCTTCGTGAGTGTTCTTCAAGACGACGAGCGGAGTGGCGTGGAAGGGATGTGGTGAGGGAATGTGCCAGGGGCGCCGTTGAAATCGTAGCGGGCGGCTCTGCCGCCGTTGCGACTCGATGAGACACCGAGCTAGCCACCTTCCTTCGACGCACCTAACCCCGTCCATTCTTGTTCATCGGTTTCGATCCTATTTCTTTTCCGTCTTTTAAATTCCGCATTTACTTTCCGTTCTTTATGTTCTTCGCGTTCTTCATTATTGCTCGTCTAAAGTAGTATTTCGATTCTTATTGAAATTTCAAAATAATAACGCTTACGTTATATTTCTCGTTTTATTTCCGTTATTATTATTCTAGAAGATTAGCCTCGTTCATTCCGTTAAAAATCCGTTCAAGTCATATTTATTTATTCCGGAGGATTATCGTGTTTGTGCCGTTATAATGCCAAAATTATTTTTAAGTTAAAGCATGTTGTTGCACGTTAAAATCAAGTACGATGTTTTTATAAAGAAATTTCGGGTTAATTGTTCTTCGTGTTCTTCGTGTTCGTCGAAGAAATCAACGAACATGAAGAACAGTTGAAGAACACGTTGAAAGGAACCCAGATGATGAGAGAGAGAAAAGAGGGAGAGAGAGAGCCCCGCAGGAGGGGGAGTGAGCGCCGCCGCGCCACACCCCCCACGGCCGCGCCAAGCCCGCCGAGGCTAGTGGCCCCGCGGCGGAAGGTAGCCCACCGGGGCAAGGCAGCCCCGCGGCGCCCCTCCTCCTTTTCCGTGTTGTTTTATTTTTTTTCTTTCCAGCCATTCCCGTACCTCTTCTTTCCGATCTTTTCGAGTCTTTAAAAATCATGTTACTCTCAAGCCATGTTCAAGTTTAAATTATAGTAAGGTATTCGAGTTTATTTCAAATTATTTCAAATAAGATATTTGAGTTATTTTCCGTCTAAAAATTTATAGATCGAGTCAAGAAGTTTCTTAAATAAATTAAACCATTCTCGATCCCCTTATTAAGTCAAAGTCGTGCTATCCATGTTAAGTCCTAGCTAAGAAAATATTAGTTAAGTATTATTTAATATCATGTATTTAGAAATCCTCGAAGGAGACCGCTAAGTCGACGATTCGACTTTTGTAGGAGGAATCGAGCCTCGGAGAAATACTAAGGAAGACCACCAGCTCATTGCCTCGTCCTCCGTTCCGTAATCAAGGTGGGTAAATCTATACTCATCTAAAGTTTGAGCTAATAAGCTCTAGAAGCATGTTAGGGCAAACGAGATATCCAATAAAGTATTTTTGCTCAGCCTGTTTGATCTCTGTACAAGAAAAGGAATAAATGGAGTTATATGCATGATTATGTTGACTTATTATTTGGGTTAGATAAGGTAAAGAAAGTTAGTATAAGTTAAGTGAGCTCTCAAGTATGTTTAGATATGCTAGAATTGTTTATTTACAATTTATGCTAGCATGAAGTGTTTAGAATTGCTTAATTTGCAATCAATGTTTATCCGCGTTCATTTCCTCGTATTTGAATGCTTATGCCTTGTTAAAGCTCGTATCGTTAAGGATTAAGGATTGCCTTATTAGAGTAGCTTTAACCCTTTGTAGGCCAAGATCATGTAGCAATAAGGTATTAGCATTAGACATTGTTCTAAGCTCGGTATTGCTAGCAAGAATAGGAAGAGAAGGAACCTAGCTTTCACTTAAGCAGGATTTGAGCTCAGAATTATTAAGTTAGTCACTGCTGGGTTTTTCCCTTGCAAACTCGTTCGGATATTTGAGGTAACCCCTCTTATATCCTATGGCATGCCTAAGGGTACAGTTGACGACAGGTTTGAGCCAAGTTGGGCCCAAAAGAAAAGAAAAAGTTTTACGGATACGGAGAGGGCTTTTGCATTTTGCTCTTCGTATACCGTCTATTAATCATTGGATATCTTGAAGTTATAAAAGCATTTTTGCTAAAACCCACTGAGTACATTAGTGCTCATGCCCCCTCTTTTCAAATGTTTTCAGGTTGAGATGCTGAGGATGCTGGTGGCTGTGAATGTGGGTTAGCTGCCAAGACTATTTTGCTATTATCTAATGTTCCATGAAATCCCACTTTGTGATCCGCTACTCTGATACACTCTTTTCAATTCTGTTTAAGTCCTATTATGTTTAGCAAGACTCCATGAATAATTTCCCCAGAAACGATTTAACACCTATAAGATGCATATTATGTTTATCTCTGTTTTCGAGTATGACCTCCGTTCACCTGCAAAGAGGCCTAACAAGTTGGTATCTGATTAGTTAGCCGTTTCATTCCGCTTAAGCATGTTTTCTTTTAATCCAAGTAAACCCGAGCATCACCATATAACTTCTAAGGCATGTCTTGATTCTTAATCTTCTTGGTAAAACCTCCAACTTTATTCGTTAATTCCTTAATAATACCCCGTCCCCACTCGTTAATCCCTATCTCGGGACTGGGCTGTTACAAATTATATACTGCAGATGAAAATCTATACCTATATAAAAAGTGTGGATGTTTCTTACATATATAAAAATTGTAGATGTTTCTTATAAAATATGATTTGCTTATTATATGCATGATCTACACTTAATTTAATCTATCTATACATATCTATACCTATATAAAAAGTGTGGATGTTTCTTACAAAATATATATGATTTGCCTATTATATTCATGATCTACACTTAATTTAAGGGTAAAAAAGTAATATAATATATCTAACTATTTATAAATAATTATTTGTAAATATAATATATTATAATTACCTCAATAGCTTTGGTATAATTGGACTCTATTATATAAAATTATCCCAAATTAATAATAAAATTATTTCTTTAGGATATTATATTTATTTCAATAATTTTGTTATAATTGAACTCTATTATATAAAATTATCCCACAATAATAACAAACTTATTTCTTTACTAAGGTATATAGATATAAGATTAATGTTCGGCCACCCCTAGGCATTGTCAAATTGAGAACATAATGAATAAATTGAAAAATTCATATATATCAGAAGTAGTTGTGAAGAAACTGATAAAAATTTTGGAGGTCAATCCGTATGCAAGATTTTTTTGAAGTTAATTATGAATATTCATAATGCATCGTCTACATCAAGTTCATCTTCAGGTAATTTTTAAATTTATTAAAATCTTATTTTGATGTAATTGAACTCCATTATATAAATTTATCCCAAAATAATAACAAAATTCTTTCTTTAGTTTAAAGAGGCCAAACATATTACATCAATATATTCTCTTAGTATTTTATCATTAATATTATTTTTTCAAGATAATTATTTATAATCTTAGAGATCATACTTTGTTCTATAAATAACATCAGAATTGAAATGCATGCAACATATTTTATGTTTTTTACTTGCTTAATAGTATAGCCTTTTGTTTTCACTATATGAGATCGTGTTTTTAAAATTAAGTAGCACTTTATAGTACTTTTTTTAGGGACACTTTATAGTACTTAAGAAAGCTATAATAAGCAGCTAATGGCCTTTTCGTTTTCAGAAGTAGCACTTTTCGAAGATTTGTGATAGTCACAAACACAATAGCATATTGAAAAATAATATCAATGGAACCAAGTAACAACTACACGCATAATAGATAATTAAGTAACCAAATTAACGAATGCTCAAATTCAACTAAATTAAAAGAGCACATGCTCTTTTAAATCCATTCAAGATTTCCACTATATCATCATATAGAAATAGAACCGCCCACTTTTTTTTTTTTTCAATTTGTAACCCTAAATCTAAATATATATTATAATATTAAAATACAATATCCCAAAACAAAATAGAAAGAAAAATTAGAAGAAAATCAAAATAGCTATGTTGTCTAGAAAAAAGAATTATTGAAGAACTTGATTGTACATGGACTACTTTTAATCATATGAAATAAGAATGAATACATCAATTTCAATGAATAAATTAAAACTTAGCATTTTGGTTATATATTATGGAACCGACTTTTTTTAAATTTTCTTTTCATACCATATAACATGGATCAGAATACACACACATGTATACTGCAAGTGCACCGTCATTTATTATGCTTTTAAAGTGGGTATCAATAAATTAATATACCTTAATGAGGACCACATAAAAAATATGATATACCGAATATTAATTTTGGTAAAAGTTCCAGGGGAGGAAGTTTATTCCATGGCGTCTTGAGAAGTGGACAGGATGCTGCAGTTAAAAAGCTTTCCAGAAATTTGTCGCACCAAGAATTTCTAAAAGAGGTTTGGCCATATCATTATACGTTTATCACTAATTTGGAAAGAGCTGAGTTTATGTATAATATAAGGTTTTGTAGCTAGGTATCAAGAAAATCTAACCTGAAGCATAAAAATGTGGTTCGACTACTTGGTTATTGTGTGGATGGTGGTGTGCAAGTCTTAATATTGGAGTTTGCTCTACGAAGATCCTTACATGACATTCTTCATGGTACCATTACGCACTCTATCATCTCATCACTAATTATGAATTATATTTTTAATCTTTAGGTTGACAATGGTTGATTTTTCTAATGTATAGCATTGACCAGCTTGTAGGTTAAATGAAACAAATGAGAAATTTTGGTTGCTGAAGGGGAAACCTTGTTTGCATCAGTATATGAGATGTTCCTTAATTACTGTAATATTCAATCTTTAGTTAATGCATATATGAGAATACTTGTGTATGTTCTTTAATGCAACAGGACAACAAGACATGTTCAAATGCTCAGACTTGGATCCAGGTCCGACATTGTCATGGGCCCAACGAATTGAAATTGCTATTGGGGCTGCAAAAGGATTACACTATATTCACCAGAATGCATTGATTCATCATAACATAAACTCCTGTAATGTTTTACTTTTTGATGATGAAATTGCAAAGATAACTACTAATTTTAATCAGCCAACTGAATTCCCTTGTGAGGCAGATTTTCAGGATGAACTAGAGCATGTTCTTTTCCTAGTCATTAATCCGGATTAATTAGTGCGATCTTGTACTAATTACTGGGAGTCAATTATTCTATATATTTTCAGTGGAAGATGTCATAGCTCTTCACAAAGAGAGAAATGTGATGTTTATTGGTTCAGTGTGGTTCTCCTTGAACTCTTGACAGGTCATAAAATTTTTGACCATACACGACCACGAGAAGAACAACTCCTTGTGACATGGGTGTGCAGTTTTCCTCAACTTAATTGAGAATACTAGTTTTTATGCAATTCTACTAAAGTTTATTAAACGTTGTTCCAGTGAACATTATGAAGTAACTTGCAAAATTATATAATACCAGACAACACCACAACTCAGTGAAAACAAGTTGCAGAAGATTGTGGATGCCAGGCTCAATGGAGACTACCCTCCAAAGGCAGTTGAAAAGGTAAAAAATTAGTTATTTGGCAGCTGATTAGTCTCTTTCTAAAGCTGAAATTGTGTTTTGTCTATATGCAACAACTTCACTATCTTATTAATAAGATGAATGAACAGCATGGGATATATATATATACACACACACACACACACACACGTTGTGCATTTGATTCATGATTATGATGATTTTCTTAAACCAGATGGCTGCAATTGCTGCATTGTGTGTTCAATATGAAGCTAAATTCCATCCATATATGTCCATGGTTATACACAGTCTCCAAAGTACTTCACAGATAACACAAGATTATCTCTTGAAAAAGCAACACACTCAGGTAAAAAGTGATTCAGATTCTCTCTAAATTACTTGTTTCTATGCATCAATGCATGGAATTGTAGGGAAACTGAAGAAAGATGTTATCAATGGGAATGTGATGAGGGTAAATGAAAGAAATTACTGTATGATCTTGGAAACTGATTGTTTCATTTCATTTTATTTTACTCCCTGTCCTAAGTTATAGTTTATCACCTTTTGTTGCTGAAACTTTAACATATATTAATTCCAATTCGAATATTATTGACATTGCTTTAGGTCATCAATCTGGACCCATCTTCGCAATATGTTTTTAAGGGGTTGCATCTAAATAATACTGTTGTCTATTCAAAAATATATGTAATTACTTGATTGAGGCTTAGGTGAAGATCGAAAATAAATGCCCTGTTACATGGATATATAGCGGATTTGCTGATCACTCTTCTCATTAGCAAACGACGATGCTTAGAATTTGCTTCATGATCTTTAATATTTTTAATTATTTTTTTTGCTTAAATGTGTTTGCAATAATATGAAGTTGATTCCCGTTCATATATAATCATTGTAGTCCTACATTTACAGTCTTTGTTGGATTACTTATATCAATCAATTACTATTTATATAACTTGATGTTTTTGCATATTCAAAATAGGAAAAAAAGTGATAGTCATATACCGGATGAGATTCTCTATTCCCGATTTACTATTCCAACTCGTGTTCCACAATTAAATTTATGAAGTTTTCTTCCATTTTTTTCGTCAATTTTAACTTATTATATTTTAGTTTAATTTTATGATTGTTTTTAGGGTTCACCCCACCCAATTAGGGTTTATAATTTTTTTTATTATTTAATTTTCAAAGAAATGATTATTGTGGTTGATTATTTTAAAAATATGATTTAAAATTTTAATTTTTTGTTGATAGATGTGAGTAGGTCGATTATGTTATAATTAATTTTCATTTTTGTAATATCTATTATTAAACTTGTGAATTCGATTGTCGAATACGGGTTATAATTAATTTTTGTTTTTGTTGATAGTTGCCTTAAATACTGAAAATAAACACAGAAACGTAATGTCAAACTCAATGTTACTGATAGTTGAAGCACTATCTTTAACATAAAATGTTGAAAATAAACAACACAATATAACACGAAGATAAATTTTAAATCACACACAACATGTATGTGATTGCCACAGGGCGAAATTAAGCTTCCACGAGCAAACATAAAATATCAATTGATAATGTCAGACGATGTGCTCTTGACACATCAACAAAGATACATGAATTCTATTCTAGTCTATCGCTAAATTAAATTCAAACATACAAATCAACCTACCGTCAATTTGTAATCAAACTTGCAATGATTTCAAAACCTTCTATCTAACCTAATTTGAACAACCTACTCACATGAATTGTTCGAACAAAGAAAACAAAAATAGGATAGAAGAAGAAAGGAGAAATCTATTTGCTAGTTTGTGATTTGAGCTTTTTAATCTTCACACACATCGGTAAGAAATCTTTTGCTCGAATAATTCTCCTCAAGTGTGGTTCTTGCTTCTTTAATAAGCTCTTCATCACTTGAGTCGAACAAAGTCCATGCCATCTTCTAGATCGCGTGATGTGTGCAATAACCGCCATTCACTTTATGTCTTTGAGAGAAACTGTCTCATCTTGTGAATGAAGAGAGAAACCCATGATCTAAACCATTTCTTTTACTTGTTCATGCATGTTGAACTTCAAAAGAGGTGGTTAAGAAGAAGATAACACAAGTCCTATAAAATAGGAGATAAAGTTTGACTTAATCAAACTCTATTTAAATATTAATAAAAAAATCATATATATATATCCATTTATTTGAAATATAAATTTCATGAATATATTTGATTTTGAAAATATACAAACTAAAATATAGTTTATTAAATAAAACCTAAAATCTAGGAAAGGATAAGATTACACACAACGACTGTCACAGACAATGTCATAGAGAGTCTGTATGACATTATGTTCAACATTGAACTCAATATTATACACCACTTTACAATCTCTCCCTTAATCTTAGCCTTTCTGTGCAAAACATACAACTCACTGTATTTTGTACAATTTGAGTCGCAGCGGAAAATGGAGACCACAAAGTCTCCCCCTTAAGGGTTACTTCCCCTTAACTTAATCATTATACAACAGGTGATTAACCTATTATAAAAACAATGTTGAACATAAGTTCAACACAAAACATTCAGGGCACATTGATCATTCAATATCCCACAAGAAAAAAAATTCCCAACAAACATAAGCACGGTATAAATACCAAACACAATAAGCAAGGCAAGAATAAAAAATAGATGTACGAAACATCTAAAAATTAAAGTGTGTCCAGCACATGGCAAAAAAAAAAACAGAGATGCATCAAGCATCCTAAATGTGTCCAGCACATACACAACAAAATAAAAATATTGTTTGTTAAAAAACAGAAGCTTAAAACAATTAGCTTCACATCAACTTCCCCTTCCCTTTAGATGAACTCTTCCTCCCTCTTACCTTCTCAACCACTTTAGAATCTGCTCCAGCATTACCATCACCACCATCTGCCTCATCCCCACCTTCATCACAGTGCACTCGCCCTTTTTGTGTAGAAATGAGAGTGTTTCGCGGTCCAAATTTACACTTATAATTTCCGGTTTATGCTCACTAGACACTACTTAGGACAACACCCGCAATTAGACGGGGTCAATTGTAGAAGCGATGAGCTTAACCCGAGTCGATCTCTCAAGGAAGACTTTATGTGAGAGAATTATCTATAGGATACACATGCTTTCGATAAAACAACTAAAATAAAATCTAAACATTCTAACAAGGGGTTTGATGAGGATTATGCTACAAATTCGAAGTAGACAATAAGGCAAGGTGATTAAATGCAAAACACGGATTAAAAATGAGATTAGCGGGAACAAGTTTGATTAAGGTATTAGGGTGTAGATTCTCTCAATGGTTTTATCACTATGCTTAAGTCAAGTTGATAATGCTAATCTCACAAATATGATAGACCCTTCCAATTAGTTTAACTTCAATTCCTGTCACCGTCTATCCGTTAAACCTCTCTTAGCTATATCATACATGCAAGATTAACATATTAGGCTTAGGAACCCCATGCACCTAACGTTGAAGGAACCAATTTCCGGATTTAGATTCACAATCAAGACTCCTCTAAATCCTATCAATGTTCAAGTAGTGATCAAGTACCTAAACATGAAAAGGCACAATTCCAACAACAACAATCAATCAAGAACAAGCATAGATTAAAACCACATCGATCATCTACCCCCTAATAAAGAGATTAGCCACTAAACATATTCAAAACAACACAAATACCATAGAAGAAAGTCATCTCATAAACTAAATGCAAATAACTCAAACATCTACAATATTAAGTATCTTTCAATAGTTTTTGGGACAAATCCCCACAAACATCCAAGAAATGTAAAGAAAATACAAGAGGAACCTCCTCCGAGCCTAGCTTCCGCGGATGCTCGTCGTCGGGCCTTTCTTCATCTTTCCTTCTCCTAGCTTGGCTTGGTCCCCTTCTTCTCTTCTCTTTTGTGGTGGTGTTGATGGTGAAAATGGTGAGGAATGGTGGTGTAGAGCTTAGTGTGTGTGAAAAGAGAGTGTGAATAGAGAGAATCGTATCAATGGAGTCAATCTGATGATTTCTGATGAATCCCCCCAAATCTAATTTTTTCGATATCCCCTGGAGAGAGAGATCCATCTCGCATTAAGGAAGAGAGAGAGAGAGAAGAAGGGCAAAAGGTGATGGGAGTTGATGGTAAATTGTGGAGAGTTTTGAGAGCAAAAGGCTACGCTAGAAGTTTTAGGGAATGACAATCCTAAAAATCTCGCAATTAAAAGAATGGCTCATAAAGTGAAAACGGGTGGATTTGCAAAGATCATGAGGGAGAAATGGACCCGAAAAGGAGAGGGATCAGCCCGTGTCGACGGGCTGCATGGCGCCGCGGGGGTGTGTGGTGTGTGGCTGGGCGAGCGCGGCGGGGGCCAGGGGCGCGGCGGGGGCTAGCCCCGCGGGGGTGGAGGGCGCGGCCGGGGCCAGCCCCGCGGGGGCGTTGGGCGCGGCGGGGCCTTCCTGCTGGCGCGGCGAGGGCGATGCGCGCGGCGGGGGCGCGAGGCTCTCGACCTTTTTGGCGCCCCGCCCGCGCTCCTTAGCCCGCCCGTGCGGGTGCGTTTTTCTCCATTCTTTTTAACCTCTCTCTTTCTCCTTTTGAGAACAACCAGCTCACTTATTCGGATTTGCACTTGCCACCTAATTGCCGTAAAATACCTGCTTTTATAATTAAAAGCTCAAGTTTTACAACACTTGGCACAATTCACCATTAGAGCAATAAACACAAATAAACACGTAAAATCAACATATAACAATATAAAATTAAACAAAATAAATAATAAACACAATAAAATCAATAAATTAAAATGACACAATTATACACTAAACAACTCCCCCACACTTAGCTCTTTTCTTTTCCTCAAGCAAACAAGAAAATTAAAAATATGAAGCGAGAGGGAAATATTCACAAGGTGATCATGTAATTTGTTAATTCGCCTGGTTCCCACAAAAGCATACATTAATCAAGAATGTGAACACAATATCTTATCGAGCGAATCGCTTGTCTTCTCAAGTTTAGGAAATACACGCTAGCCTAGACTCAATTAATTTACATCCCAAAAATCACATCCACATTTATTAAGGGGTTGCAAACACAGGATAAGGATCATTAGGTCAATTCATCGAGCATACCCGAGCTTCCTAATGTGGTTTCCCAAACTCATCATGCAACACGTGAAAGGATTGACACACACATGAGAGGAGTAGAATCCGGACTGCAATCCCATTTATTTACACACATTCATGGGGTGGGGTATGGATAAAAAATCACAAGGTTCAACCATAGGGAGGACATCCCTAGTGTCCTTGCGTGGTTTCCCATACTCATAGTTGAATAAATCAACTAGAGGAGTAGAGATCCTTATTTTCCTTTTTTCTCTACCTTTTTTTTTACCATAACTCAGATAAATGATTAAAGGGAGTAGTTTTCAAGAACAAGGCCGAGCATGTTTCCTATTCTTTCAAAAGCAAGACTCTTCGACGTTAATCATAAAATTGTGATCTCATTCAAAATAATTCATGCTTAAGAGTGACACCACGAAACACTTCCTTCATTCAAGATCAACTCGGAAGTAATTCCTTGAAGATTCATATCAAATTTTTTCAAATTTGACCGTCGGGCAAGTTAAAATACTAAGTGGGAGAATTGCACTAGACTTAGATAACTTAAAACAAATAAACATGCATATCAATACCAACACAATTAACATAACGTCATTGATACTAACATATTAAAGCAAAAACAACAAAATTCGCTACATAACATAACATGCGCTCCCCCACACTTAAAATATGCATTGTCCTCAATGAATGAAAACTAATGCAAGTAAAAGGGATAAGGGAGAAGAGAACGTCACAATTTTGTAGAAAACTGGCAACGTGCGCGAGCTCCTACAAAATATCATTAGGAAACACAAACGGAAAATACGAACAAAATATATTACAAAAACAACACACGCGAACACGAAACATATTAAACATGAAATACATAGAGGAATCGTTACTGCTCTGGTGGTGGATAAGGTGGTGGATCCCTTGGCGTGAAAGAGGAGGCAAGAGTCCATGCATCCCATCTTGTTTGGAGGGCTTGGATTTGCTCATCGTGACGGTCGACTCGAGCATAGAGGCCTCGAACATCGTCATGGACGGTAGTGATATCATCGTGGATGGACTGAAAAGAGGCATCAATCCTCTCTTGCTGCTGCATCATGCGGGCATTATGCTCGTGCCTATAGGTGGACAAAGAATCTTGCAATTGAGTGCCAAAAGAGTTCATGGAATCAGTAATGGACTGCTGGAATTGACCCATCGTTGTGTCCATGTAGCCTTGGAATGAGCTCCAGTTCGTGGTAAGCATGTGGTATCCTTGATGCCCTGCATGTCCTCCTTGGTGCCTGTCGGCGTCATGCTCATCATCATCACCCTCTTCATTAGGCTCCTGTGGAGCTGACGAGGAACCTCTCGTAACCTCCATGGTATTGCACTGGATTTGCTTCAAGGTGCCGACACAAGTCCTCTTTGCATGGGAGGCAACCTCCCGCTCATTATAAATCACTTCGGCCCGCTTGAGCTCTCCTTTGTCGATTGTATGGGCCTCAAGGCGCCTGTACCCAGGAGGAGCTGGGGCATCTTCATCAAGTGCGCCAATTTTGGCACAAAGGGTGGAGATGAAGGCACAGAAAGAAGGGTGCTGGGTCTTCCTCATGACTGCGTCTTTGATAATGTTCAGAATGAAAGTGGACGGACACACTTTCCTGCCTTTCTTGGCACACCAAAGTAGGAAGACCTCAGTGGAATTCATCTTGTTGGCTTGCTCCTTGCCTGAAATGTTGTATGCCAAGAACTTGTGAACCACGGACAAGGCGGGATCCTCAATGAATTTGCTTGGAATGCCCTTTGTATTCCAATTTCGGAATCCCGAAATTTCATACCATGCATCCGCAACATTGAAATCTGATGGCAGGTGCTTGATCCCCGTAGTTGGGAAATCAAAGTAATCCCGTATTTCATTGAAAGTGAGGTTATAGTGCTCATCAAACATCCAGAAGGTACAGCTCTTTCTCTCATCCTCATCATATTGAAATGACACCAAAAATTCAAGCACGACATTATCATAAGCATAAAATTGCATCCGGGCAAAGGTTTGCATATTTAACACCTTAAGATACTCCATTATTTGTTTTTCCAAATTTAACTCCTACATCAACTTCCAATCAATGTAGTGAGGACAAGATATCTCATGGCTACGGAGAGTGAGGTAACAGTTACCTTCATTGGGAGTTGTGATGAGGAATGGAGCTCCATATTGTTGTCGGAGGTCCGAGACCATTGGCGGGGAGCTTGTGGTTTCTGGTTCTTTGCCCTTGTCCGTGCCTGTGGATTTGCTAGCATTCTTGCTCTTATCCTTGCCCTTGCCTCCAAAAATTTTGGGAAGCTTCATTTTTGGGCCCATGGTGAGGAGGTGGTCTTTGCAGGGAGATGAAGTACAGCAACAATTAGGGAGACGAGCACAAGAAAACAGCCCGGCGGGGCTGGATGGAGCGGCGGGGGTGTGAGAGCTTGGTGAGTTTTTGGTGGAATTTCGGGGGAAGAAGGAAAGAGATACTGTGAATTTTAGCAGAACTTGGGAGTGAAATTTGGGGGAAATAAAAGAGGCGTAAATGAAGGTGGAGAGTGAAAGAGGTAGGTGAATTATTGGTGAGGAGGTTGAGTGCAAGTGTCCAGATGGAAGTACAAATGTTGAAAAAAAAGGTCCACAAGTGTTAAAGTAGGTGGGCCCCGCGGGGGTGTATGTGTCAGATGGAGAGAGTGAGAGAATGGAGAGCATGACGGAGGGGTGCCCCGCGGGGGTGTGATGGAGTAGCCCCGCGGGGGCACCTGGCGCGGCGGGGGCATTCGGCGGGAGCGCGGCTGGGCTCTTCGGGTAGGAGCCCCGCGGGGGCATATGGCGCGGCGGGGGCGCCTTGCGCACGGTGGGGCGCCTTGCGCGCGCCGGGGGCGTGGGTGTCCCGGCCGTTTTGCGGCCCGCCCGCGCTCCATCTTTTTTTTTTTTTCCTTTTTTTTTCCAAAATTGCACTTCCTTGCTCTGTTTTTCTTCTCTTTTCAACCCCTACAAAGTTAGTTTCCCCAATTAAAAATTTTCCACTCCACAAAATACTATAAACCAACTGAATTTAAGGCAAGAGAAAATAAAATTAAACAATAAAACTCATGGGTTGCCTCCCATGCAGCGCTCATTTTAATGTCTCGAGCTAGACGAAGTTTGTGGACGGTTTACTCGGAATTGACAAGTCTTAATTCCTCCACATCGGCTTCATGCGAAAATCCTTCAAAGTATGGCTTGACTCGATGGCCGTTCACTTGGAATGTAACATTCGTTACCGGGTTCTTCAATGTGACCACTCCGTAGGGGAACACTTCTTCAATGAGAAACGGTCCGCTCCAACGCGATTTGAGTTTTCCGGGAAAAAACCGCAATCTAGTGTTGAAAAGAAGAACCTTCATGCCCGGCATGAGCTCCTTTTTGATAATTCGCCTATCGTGTAGCCTCTTCACTTTATCTTTGTAAATCTTAGCATTGTCATAGGCTTCGTTTCTCAATTCTTCGAGCTCGGACAATTGCAAGGCTCGTTCCTTTCCCGCACTTTCAAGATCACAATTCACAGCCTTAATCGCCCAATAGGCTCGGTGCTCGATCTCAATGTGGAGATGGCATGCTTTGCCATAGACAAGGCCGTATGGGCTCATTCCTAGAATGGTTTTGTAGGCCGTCCGGTACGCCCAAAGAGCATCAGGTAGCCTTTGTGACCAATCCTTTCTCGTCACATTCACGGTCTTCTTCAAGATGTTTTGAATTTGTTTGTTGCTCGTCTCAACTTGACCGGAAGTTTGAGGATGATATGGAGTCGCCGAGTCACTCCATTTTTCTTCATTAATCTTGCAAAGAGCTTGTTGGTAAAATGAGTTCCTCCGTCACTTATGATCGCCCTAGGGAATCCAAACCTACTCAAAATATTTTCCTGCACGAACTTGATAACCACATTAGTGTCACAAGACCTAGTGGGGATTTCTTCAACCCACTTTGACACATAATCGACCGTTAATAGGATATACTCAAAACCAAATGAGCTAGGAAATGGTCCCATAAAATCAATACCCTAAACATCAAAAATTTCAACAACAAGATTGATATTTAAAGGCATTTCATGTCTCCTCCCAATATTACCAAGTCTTTGGCATTTATCACATGAAATGGAGTAAGCATGAGCATCTTTAAAAATTGAAGGCCAATACAAACCTGATTGTAGAATTTTTCTAGCCGTCTTTTGTCCTCCAAAATGACCACCACAATGAGATGAGTGGCAAAAGACTAGAACATCGGTTTGCTCCTCTTCCAGAACACATCTTCGAATTATCTCATCTTTTCCCAAATGGAAAATGTATGGATCGTCCCAGAAGTAATACCTACACATTGCCAAAAATCTTTTCTTTTCTTGAAAGGAAAGGTTAGGTCTCAATTTATCACAAGCAAGATAATTGACAATATCGGCATACTAAGGAGAGGAATTAATCACAAGAGCATGCTCATAGGGAAATGTATCACAGTCGACTCCTTTTTCATGCAACAAATTAAAATTCTCATTAACGGGAAGGCGAGATAAATGATCCGCTACCACATTTTCACACTCCTTCCTATCCTTAATCTCAACATCAAATTCTTGCACAAGCAAAATCCACCTAATGAGTCTAGGTTTAGCTTGTGTTTTGGTCAACAAATGCCTTAAAGCCGCATGATCATTATGCACGATTACTTTAGAACCTAAGATGTAGGATCTAAATTTATCCAAAGAAAACACAACAGCAAGCAATTCTTTTTGGGTTGTGGTGTAATTTACTTGAGCACTATTCAAGGTAAGGCTAGCATAGTAAGTTACATGAAGAATTTTATCAATTCGTTGACCGAAAATGGCGCCAACAGCGGAATTTGATGCATCACACATTATCTCAAATGGTAAAGACCAATCAGGGGAAACAACAACGGGTGCGGTGATCAATTTCTCCTTAAGAGCATTAAACGCATGCAAGCATTTTTCATCAAACTCAAATGGAACATCTTGAGCAAGTAAATGGCATAGAGGTTGGCTAATTTTTTAGAAGTCTTTAATAAACCTACGGTAAAAACCGGCATGGCCTAGAAAACTTCTAATTCCTTTCACATTAACGGGTGGAGGCAATTTTTCAATCACATCTACCTTAGCCTTGTCTACACTCATTCCTTCTTTAGACACAACATGACCAAGCACTATGCCACTAGTAACCATGAAATGACTCTTTTCCCAACTAAGAGTTATGCTACTTTCTATGCATATTTTCAAAACAAGTTCTAACTTTGCCAAACAATCGGAAAATAAAGATCCAAAGACGGAAAAGTCATCCATGAATACCTCAATGAAATCTCCAATCATTTAGGAGAAAATAGAAAACATACACCTTTGAAACGTGTCCGGTGCATTGCATAGTCCGAACGGCATCCTTCTACAAGTGAATGTGCCAAAGGGGCATGTGAAGGCGGTCTTGGCTTGGTCTTCCGGCGCCAATGAAGGGAAGGGGAAAATGGTCTTTTCTTGTGGCGGCATTGAGCTTCCGGTAGTCAATGCACATTCTCCACCCGGTGGTGGTTCGAGTAGCCACATGTTCTCCCTTATCGTTCTCAATGATCGTTATCCCTCCTTTCTTCGGCACCACATGGACTGGGCTCACCCATTCGCTCTCGGCTATGGGATAAATGATCCCTTCCGCTAGGAGCTTAAGAATCTCCTTCTTAACGACTTCCATTAGCACGGGATTGAGCCTCCTTTGCCCTTCACGAACCGGCTTAGCCTCTTCCTCTAGAATGATGCGATGCATATATGTAGAGGGGCTAATGCCTTTGATGTCGGAAAGACTCCATCCAATGGCTTGCTTGTTCCTCTTTAGCACGGTTACTAAGAGGTCCTCTTCATCCTTTTCTAACCCAGAAAAGATGATCATGGGCTTCTTCTCTTCATCATCGAGATAGACGTATTTGAGATGGGATGGGAGCTCCTTGAGCTCAAGCTCGGGAGTAGGCTTCACTTCCTCTTCGGTTGAGGCCATGATTTGCATTAGACTTATGCCTTCTCCTAGCAAAATCTCAATCTCTTCGGCATTCAACTCGTCTCCCCCACACTTGAGGTAGGTTTCATCCATAGCAAGCTCCTCGGGTGAGGTTTCACTTCTCCATGGAGCACCTATTTCCTGCAAGAAAACCTCCTCGGCCAAGACATCAATAGCATCTATGTAAGAACAATTTTCCTCAAATGAGGAGACAGGAATAGCCTTGTTTTCATGAATGGAAAAAGACACAGTTTCTCCTAACACCGACATTTTTAATGTTCCATTTTTAACATCAATCAAGGTGTTTGTTGTAGCCATTAAAGGTCTACCTAGGAGAAGTGTATGTTCTTTACATGTTTCTTTCACATCACCCACATCCAAAACAACAAAATCAACCGGTATTATCAATCCACCAACCTTAACTAGAATGCCCTCTATTATTCCCCTAGGATACCTCACGGACCTATCCGCTAATTGAAGACACATTCTAGTAGGTTTCAATTCTCATAACTCTAATTGTTTATAAATAGAGTAAGGCATCAAATTAATTCCGGCTCCTAAGTCTAGCATACCACATGCTTCTTTGCCATTTCCCAAGGCAATTTTAAGAGTAAAACTACCTGGATCACGGAGGTTTGGTGGTAGTTGATGTTGTAGGATTGCACTCGCCACTTCGGATACCTCTATCTTCTCATCCTCTCCAAACTTCCTTTTCTTTGAAGCAAGTTCCTTGAAGAACTTGACATAGGCCGGCACGTTTCGGATGACATCAAGGAGTGGAAGATTGACATTCATCTTAGAAAGGAGTTTGTAGAACTCTTGGAATTGGGTGTCTTGCTTCTTATTCCTTACCGGCTTGGAAATGGAATTGGAGGATTGTAAGGATTGGTAGCCTTGTGGAGTGTGGGCTTCTTCGCTTCTCCACTTTCTTTCTCGGACTCCTTTTGTTGTTGTGAAGGAGTCTCATCTTCTTTTTCAACCTCCTTGGTTGGGCTTGACTCGCCAACCTTGTTATCTATTACCTTGCCTCCTCTGAGCACGGTAATGGCTTGAGCTTCCTCCGGTTGGCTAGGCAACTTGCCCGGCTTGGCTTGCTTTGCCAACTCTCCAACGGTCCCGGCTATTTAGCCTACTTGAGTCTCAATTCTCTTCACGGAAGCCTCAACAGATTCAAATCTTTGTTGAGTGGCTTGGATGAAGGATTGCAATGTGTCTTGCAATGTCGGCCTTGGTGGTTGGTTCCGTGGGGCCGGGTATTGTTGCGGCCTCAGATAAGGTGGAGCTTGGCCACCTCTAGCTTGTTGAGGTGGAGGCGGTTGTTGTGGTGGTAGAGGAGGTTGTTGAGGTTGTTTCCAAGAGAAATTAGGATGGTTTCTCCATCCCGGATTGTATGTTTGAGAGTAGGGGTTATATTGTTGGCACGGTTGGAAACCTTGGAGAGCATTCACTTGCTCTTGGAGAGCATGGAAATGAGCCTCTTCACTTGTCTCCGGCTCGATCGATCTTTGGCACAAATTGGCTCCATGGCCATACTCTCCACAAATCCCACACGTGTCAACGGTCATCAATTGTTGGGGTGGTCTCTCGGAAGTTCTAAGCATCTCTACTTGCCTTGTCAACTCGGCAAGCTGCTTTGTCATGTCGTAACTAGGGTTGGCTTCATTGACGGAAGCTCTCTTCCCCCTAGCACTCTTTTGTTGAGAAGTTGTGGCCATGGTCTCATAGATGTTTGAGACCTCTTTGGCGGTGCATCCGCCAATGTCCCCTCCCGATGCATTGTCCACCATATATTGGAAGTTCTGTGAAAGCCCGTCGTAGAAGAATTGGTTGAGCAACTCGGGTGCGAGATGGTGGTGAGGGCATTGTTGTTGGAGACCTCGAAATCGATCCCAAGCTTCATGAAATGATTCACCCGTAGATTGGGTGAAAGTAACAATTTGAGCTCTCAAGTCTTGGGTCTTTTGATTGGAGTAGTATTTGGCCATGAACTTCTCATAGACGGCATTCCAATTAGCCAATGAATTGGCCGGAAGAGACATGAACCACGTCTTGGCTCGATCCTTCAACGTGTAGGGAAAACACCTCATTTTCAATTGATCTTCATTCAAACCTTGTAGAGGAAAGGTTTGAACAACGGAATAGAACTCCCGGATGAAGTTCAAAGCATCTTCGGCCGGCATCCCGTAGAATGAGGAAAGTTGGCTAAAATGGATGTTCTTCAACTCGTAGTTCTTCGTGGCTTCACCAAGAACTATGCAAGAAGTTGACGCCCCAATCACGGGACGAGCAAAGTCTCTCATGTTCCTAGCTGCATTGGCATTGGCATTGGCATTATCAGGGTTGTTGAAAGGGTTGACTTCCATCTCTCTTTCCCACTCGAACACATCAAATCTCCTTGGTCGATGGATGTCGTCAAACACGGGGGCTAGTCTCCGATTGAGGCTTCGCCTCTCTAGCATACACAAACACAAACGAAACGGAGATCAAACGTACCTTGCGGAAAGAGATATCAAAGCCAAATAAAAGGACATAAACACAAAAATAAATTTACACAAACAACACAAACACTTCAATGACAAGTTCACAATTTCAAAACAACACAAAAGCAAATATATCACCAAAAAGACAATTCTCGAAAGCTTTCCCCGGCAACGGTGCCAAAATTTGTTTCGCGGTCCAAATTTACACTTATAATTTCCGGTTTATGCTCACTAGACACTACTTAGGACCACACCTGCAATTGGACGGGTTCAATTATAGAAGTGATGAGCTTAACCCGAGTCGATCTCTCAAGGAAGACTTTATGTGAGAGAATTATCTATAGGATACACATGCTTTCGACAAAACAACTAAAATAAAATCTAAATATTCTAACAAGGGGTTTGATGAGGATTATGCTACAAATTCGAAGTAGACAATAAGGCAAGGTGATTAAATGCAAAACACGGATTAAAAATGAGATTAGCGGGAACAAGTTTGATTAAGGTATTAGGGTGTAGATTCTCTCAATTGTTTTATGACTATGCTTAAGTCAAGTTGATAATGCTAATCTCACAAATATGATAGACCCTTCCAATTAGTTTAACTTCAATTCCTGTCACCGTCTATCCGTTAAACCTCTCTTAGCTATATCATACATGTAAGATTAACATATTAGGCTTAGGAACCCCACGCACCTAACGTTGAAGGAACCAATTTCCGGATTTAGATTCACAATCAAGACTCCTCTAAATCCTATCAATGTTCAAGTAGTGATCAAGTACCTAAACATGAAAAGGCACAATTCCAACAACAACAATCAATCAAGAACAAGCATAGATTAAAACCACATCGATCGTCTACCCCATAATAAAGAGATTAGCCACTAAACATGTTCAAAACAACACAAATACCATAGAAAAAAGTCATCTCATAAACTAAATGCAAATAACTCAAACATCTACAATATTAAGTATCTTTCAATAGTTTTTGGAACAAATCCCCACAAACATCCAAGAAATGTAAAGAAAATACAAGAGAAACCTTCTCCGAGCCTAGCTTCCGCAGATGCTCGTCGTCGGGCCTTTCTTCGTCTTTCCTTCTCCTAGCTTGGCTTGGTCCCCTTCTTCTCCCCCTTCTTCTCTTCTCTTTTGTGGTGGTGTTGATGGTGAAAATGGTGAGGAATGGTGGTGTAGAGATTAGTGTGTGTAGTGTCTGTGAAAAGCGAGTGTGAATGGAGAAAATCGTATCAATGGAGTCAATCTGATGATTCCTGATGAATCCCCCCAAATCTAATTTTTTCGATATCCCCTAGAGAGAGAGAGATCTGTCTCGCATTAAGGAAGAGAGAGAGAAGAAGGACAAAAGGTGATGGGAGTTGATGGTAAATTGTGGAGATTTTTTAGAGCAAAAGGCTACTCTAGAAGTTTTAGGGAATGACAATCCTAAAAATCTCACAATTAAAAGAATGGCTCATAAAGTGAAAACGGGTGGATTTGCAAAAATCATGGGGGAGAAATGGACCCGAGAAGGAGAGGGATCAGCCCGTGTCGACGGGCTGCATGGCGCCGCGGGGGCGCGTGGTGCGTGGCTGGGCGAGCGCGGCGGGGGCTAGCCCCGCGGGGGCGGAGGGCGCCGCGGGGGCTAGCCCCACGGGGGCGTTGGGCGCGGCGGGGGCGCGAGGCTCTTGGCCTTTTTGGCGCCCCGCCCGCGCTCCTTAGCCCGCCCGTGCGGGTGCTTTTTTCTCCATTCTTTTTAACCTCTCTCTTTCTCCTTTTGAGAACAACCAGCTCACTTATTCGGATTTGCACTTGCCACCTAATTGCCGTAAAATACCTGCTTTTATAATTAAAAGCTCAAGTTTTGCAACACTTGGCACAATTCACCATTAGAGCAATAAACATAAATAAACACGTAAAATCAACATATAACAATATAAAATTAAACAAAATAAATACTAAACACAATAAAATCAATAAATTAAAATGACACAATTAGACACTAAACAGAGAGTAAGAAAAGAATCTCGAATGGATGTGAGGTGAGAAATGGCTTGCTCCAACATTGTGATATGATGTTGGAGAGACTCCAGGGGCAACATTACAATGGGAATGTTTGGAATAGAGGCAGTATCATGAGCAACATCAGATGGACATGGAGCAGGAGGAACTTTAGAAGATACATGCTCGAGAATGGCAGAAGCAGATTTGTAGGGAAGGTCAATGACCCTATCATCATTCATCTTGGGCTTTACAATAGAGATGGATGCCTATTCAATAATCAACTTCTTCTTGCTTTCCTCCATACCTTGACTCTTATGAATAGCAAAAATTAAGCAAGAGAAAGGAAGCATGTTGGAGGAGCTGGTCTTGGATGCAGCTTTCATGGTCACATCGAACACATATGCACCAAGATTAAAAGGAAGATTAGTTCCAAGCTTATAAAGCAGGATGGCCTGATCAACTGTTAAAACCGAGGCATTGGATGTGGGCAACCAATTACTCACAGTTAGCTTGAAAAGCACTGTGTAGAAAAATGTTAATTTAGAGGCCGAGACTTTGTTCATCGATTTTGAAACAAGCCCTCCAGTTATAACATTGACCACATCATCAATCAACTCGAATGAAATGATTGAGTCCTCATTTCCCAGACCAAGGAACAAATTTATCACATTAGGGGAAAAATTATATATTTTGTCCCTAACGTACACAGTCCCAAAACACAGTTTATCAGGGTCTCCCATAGCAGGAATGATGTTCGTATAAAATTCATAGACAAAATCAGGATCATAAGAACATAAAGAAGTAACTGACTTCCACAATCCCCTTTCCTTCAGAAACAAATCCATCCCATGTTTCTTAAAACTCAAGACATCTATCATTTTCTCGACTCTAAAAGATCTCTTAACAAAGAGTAGATGAGATTCTTGGCTTCTTCAGAATAAAAAATCTTACTAAATGCTGAAGAAACATCAAGAGGAGAGTCAGAGGTGATGTCAGTACCTTGCTCAATTTTAGTAGGATCAGGGAAAGAAGTAGCCGTCTGGTCATCATCACCAGGACTAGAAACTGTTTCTTTAGGAAAAGAAGGATGATTTGTAGAGAAATTGAATTCATCATGAAGAGAGCGAGATGTGCCCTTTGAGCCCTGACGTTTCACCTTCTTAGAAGGTGCCTCTTCAGTTAGGACGAGAGAGTCACCATGAAGTCTTTTCAACTTTCGAATCGGAGAGAGCTTGGTGGCAGTAAGAGATTGAGAGTGAGAGGGTAGGTCAGGATTAATTGGATTCTCTGGGTCTCCAAGCACATGAATTTTGAGTGGCTTAGGGTTTAGTATTTCTGTGCCAGAAGGAATAACTAGATCTGAATGGGTCACTTCGTCGATGGGCTTTTCAGCCGGGGAAGAAGTTGAAGTTCCTGGATAAGGAGGAATGGAGGACTCACCAAGATTGGTTGGTGTTGGAGCAATGGAAAAAGTGGCGACAGGAATGGGAGTTGATGTTGAGGCAGGAGAGGGGTTTATTGACGGGATTGGCATGGAGGTAGAGGATGGAGTGCCCTGAGACATCTCCATCATCTTTTGCGGAACCATCATCATAGCGTGATATGGATTGGGATCAGCCATTGATGAAAAGCTTAAAAAAAATCAGAGACGAAAATGGATGAAGAAGAAGACGAACGGTTGTAGAGAGAGAGAGAGAGTGAAAGTGAATCCAAAAAGATGAAAATGAATATAATAAAGTGATATTCACTGGACCCACTTATCATATCCAAGAACTGATGATACGAAGATTCACTTATCTAAAAAAATATTTTAATATGTTTATATATAAAAAAAAAATAGTTTCGGTCAAAATAGTAATGTTGACTAGTTATACATGAATAAATTTTCATGAATTAATTCACTATATAATATTATAGAAGTCAAACACTACTTGAATTATTCCGAAACAAAAGAAAAATTCATGATGTCAAGATATAAACATCAGGAATACAAACAATATCTAAACAACACACATTCCAAGAGATTTTCTTAACGAAGAAAATCTCTCAAAATCTAAAGGTTTAGTAAAAATATCCGCAATTTGATTTTCTGTAGAAATATATTCCAACTTAATGATCTCTCGTTCCACAAGATCTCGAATAAAGTGATGTCGGATATCAATATGTTTGGTGCGAGAATGTTGAACTGGGTTCTTTGAAATTTCAATTGCACTGACATTGTCACACAGCAATGTCAATGAGGGATTTGTTAACCCATAATCAAGCACTATTTGATTTAACCACAACAGTTGAGCACAACAACTAGCGGTAGCAACATACTCTGACTCAGCCGTGGAAAGTGAGATACAATTTTATTTCTTACTTGACCAAGAAACCAGATTGTTACCAAAATAAAAACATCCTCTGCTTGTACTCTTTCGATCATCAACATCACCTGCCCAGTCGGAATCACTAAAGCCGATAAGATGAATGTTAGAACCTTTGCGATATTTTATACCAAAACCAAGTGTGCCAGAAACATAGCGAATGATTCGCTTAACAACTTTAAGATGTGATTCTTTAGGCTGAGATTGATATCTCGCACAAACACCGACACTAAACATGATGTCGGGGTGACTAGCTGTTAAATACAATAAACTACCGATCATTCCTCTATACACAGTAGAGTCAACATCAGCACCAACATCGTCTCTGCTCAACTTTTCTGATGATCCCATAGGAGTCTTCATTGGTTTAGCATTTTCAAGACCGAAGCATTTAACCAACCCTTTAGCATACTTGCTTTGAGAAATAAATATGCCATCCTTGTCTTGTTTAATTTGTAGACCCAGAAAATAGTTGAGCTCTCCAACCATGCTCATTTCAAATGTGCCGCACATTGAGTCTACAAATTCCTTGAGCAAATCAGTACAAGTGGAACCAAAGACAATGTCATCAACATATACTTGAGCAACGGTGATATGTGTTTGATTTTTCTTGATGAAAAGAGTTTTATCTACTTCACCTCTTGAAAAATCAATTTCAAGTAAAAAATCCGTTAGTCTAGCATACCAAGCTCTACGAGCTTGTTTCAACCCATACAAAGCCTTTTTTAGCTTAAAGACATGCAATTGTTTCTCATGAAATTCGAAGCCCTTAGCTTGTTCGATATAAGCTTCGTCATTAAGAAAACCATTCAAGAAAGAACTTTTAACATCTATTTGATGTAAAGTAAAACCCACATAACATGCAATTGCACATAAAAGACGAATGGATTCTATCCTTGCAACAGGAGCAAAGGTTTCGTCAAAGTCAACTCCTTCAACTTGAGTATAACCTTGAGCAACTAAACGAGCTTTGTTTCTGACAACATTGCTAGATTCGTCCATTTTATTTTTAAAAATCCATTTTGTCCCAATTATATTTTTATTTTTTGGACGTGGAACTAGTTCCCAGACATTATTTCTAACAAACTAGTTCAGTTCCTCATGCATAGCATTGATCTAGAAATCATCTTTAAGGGCATCCTTAATGTTCTTGGGTTCAATGTTAGACAAAAAACAGGTGTTTGACAGAGCAACACTCAAAGAAGACATACATACCAGTTTCACCATTTCCTTGTAATCGATCGAGTTTTTCTTTCGAGTTTGAACTCCTTCAGATTGATCACCAATGATTTGGGAATCTGGATGATTCTTTTTTGTCCTACTTGGGGGATCTCTTCTTGGTTCATCTTCAGCAGTAATCAGTTGATCATCTTCACTATTGGAGGTACATGTTGATGTTGGTGATTTAACTGGAACTTCATCATTCTGAGAAACATTCACTTCGACATCACTAGACAATGTCTTGTTTCTGACATCATGTTCAGCTTTATCACTTGACATTTCATCAATGTCAATAAGCTCCATCACCTCATCCTCTTCAGATTTTGACGTAATACTTGTGTGATCATCAAACACAACATTAATTGATTCTTGGATAGTTTTTGTCCTTAGATTAAACACACAGTATGCTCGACTGTTAGATGCATATCCCAAGAAGATTTCTTTGTCGCTCTTAGCATCGAACTTTCCCAAGTGGTCCCTGTCAATTAAGATTTATACCCAAAAATATGAAAATATTTCAAGTTGGGCTTCTTGTTCTTCAGAAGTTCATATGGTGTCTCTGTTCTACTGGAATAAAGGATCACTCGATTCCCGATATGACAAGCAGTGTTAACTGCCTCAACCCAAAGCTTCTTAGACAACCGTTGAGCTTGTAACATCACTCTTGACATCTCCTGCAGAGTACGATTTTTTCTTTCGACCACACCATTTTGTTGAGGAGTTTTTAGTGCAGAGTACTCATGAATGATGTCTGTTTTCTCACAGAAATCATCGAACATCAAATTTTCAAATTCGAGTCCATGATCAGTTCTTATGCATTTGATGTTAGACTCATATTGTCTTGACACCGTTCTGCAAAACTTCTTAAACATTCTGAATGCTTCAGATTTTTCTTGCAAAAATTCAACCCATGTGAATCGAGAAAAATCATCTACCATAACCAGAATAAACCTTTTACCACTCATGCTCTTAGTGTCAATTGGACCCATAATGTCCATGTGAATCAAATCAAAGCATTTTGTGGTTTGACAAGCATTTAAGCTTTTGTGAGGAGATCTCACCTGTTTGTCTTTCTGATATGTGCTGCAAACAACACCGAGATCGATCTTCATTGGTGGAATACCTCTAACAGCATCAACTTCAATCAATTTCTTCAAGCTTCGAAAGCTAACATGTCCAAGTTTTTGATGAACGAGTTGTGTGTCAACATTGACTGAAACATTGCATTTCTCGTTCTTGTCTGCATGATAGCAGTTATCCAATGCACGACTCCTGAACATAATGTATTTGTTCTCACTGTCAAAAACTTCACATGTATTCTTGTTGAATCTGACATTCATACCGTCATCACACAATTGACTTATGCTTATCAAATTTGATGTTAATCTTTCAACATGAAGCACATTGCGTAATTTGGGAAAGTTTTTAACATTCAAGGTACTTTTACCCACAATATTACCTTGTGTCCCTCCACCATAGCTTACCTTGCCTTTACTTGACGTAGAATAGTTCTCAAGAAACTTTAGGTTGCCTGTCATATGACGTGAGCAACCACTATCAAAGTACCATGTACCTACAATGTTAGCTTTTAGCGAAGGTGTAAACAACATTGCATCAAAATTTTTGCCTTCTTGGCACTCTTCTTCTTTTTGAAGATTTTAAAAGAATTTTCCACTACAACATTTCCCGTTGCTATATCATCATGATATTTGAAGCAATAAGGCTTAATGTGTCCAGGCTCTTGACAATAATGAAAAATACATTTCTTCTCTTTAGATTTTTCATTAACATCCCGTTTGACATTGCAATCAACATTGACTGGAACATCCTTCGAGTTTTCTCCTTTGAAAAAATTGACAGGATTTTTGTTAGAGATAGACATAGATGAACTAGATGTATATCCCAAACCTGCTTTAGTGGTTTGTCCCAATGTCAGGACTTTATTTAAGGTTGTTGTTCCTTGATTGAGTTGTTGAAAGGTTTTTGAGGCAGTATCTACTTCCTTTCTCAGTTTGCAAAACTCAATGTCACTTCTGGTCAGACGGATTTCCAAATCCATCACCCTTCACTTTAGACTTTGGTTTTCTTCCATGAGAACTCCAAATTCCTTTGTTTGTTAAGACCATTGAACACATACTTCATCTACGACCTTGTGAAGTTGTCGTAGAGCTTCCTGGTGGCTAATGTCGGAGGGAACTTCTTCCACCTGAGACACTTCAACAGTGTTACAAAATTCATCCAGCAAAGTCATTTCATACGAGTTAGTGGTATTGGAAGGAATGTTTGCAATTTATTGTGGAACATTCTCCATGACATTACTAGGAACATCAGAAGCTTCATTGTCAGGACTCATGTCAAAGTCAAAATCAACTTCGTCTATGTCAGTTAGAGCTTCAATCATTTCATCAATGTCATCATTGACTTTGACAAACAACACCGTTTGTTTTCCTAATTCCTCATCTTTGAATTCGTCGCTTAACACAGCAGCATTATAGTTTCTTCTTTGTTTCCTATGTACAGTAGGACACTCATTGGCATAGTGTCCAAAACTAGAACATCCCCTACACTAAACCGAGTCAATGTCCTTCACTGGATCATCTGGGGTTTTTAATGATTTTGATGAGCCAGATGATGTTTCTGAGGGAGAGTCAAACAACCTCCATGGTTTGAAGTTTGGCGAACCTTTCTTAATAGATCGTACCAAGGAATTGAACTTCTTAGTGAGAAGAGCAACACTCAAGGAATCATTTTCATTGATTTCCTGAATGTTTTCAACATCAAGTTGAACATCAGAACTTGTTGTCACATATTGAAGTGCAATTCCCTTAGAAGGATTGTTCGACTTCTGGTTCTGGAGATTCATCTCAAAAGTGAGTAGGATGCTCACAGCCTCACTCAAACTCATGTTTGATACATTATGAGCCTCCTCAATAGCTGAAATCTTCATGTTGAATCTTTCAGGAAGAGTGCGAAGAAGTTTGCTAACCATGTTCTCATTTGAGATAGGACATCCAAGGGCAGTAGATTCATTAGAAACTTCACACAGCCTTTCAGTGTACATCGAAATGGTCTCATCTTCCAATATCCGCAGAGTTTCAAACTTGGAAGTGAGCAGTCTAAGCTTTGTTTGACGTACACTTGTCGAGCCTTCACAATGTTCCTGCAGTATGTTCCACGCTTGATATGTAGTGGTGAAATTGCACACCATTTTAAAACATGGAATATCCACCAAAACAAAAATAGCATTTAATGCCCTAGAATTAAAGTTGGAGATAATTCTATCATCGTTAGTCCATTGCGTTTCAGGGGTAAGGATGAACCCTCTATTAGGTCCCTCCATCCTTGGAGGAGTCCATTCTTCAATTATAGCCAACCAAGCCCTTTCATCAATAGACTTGATATATATCTTCATGCGAGATTTCCACATTGCATAGTTTTTTCCATTACTATCCAATGCCGGGGGACGACACTGATTTATCTGAATATCCATTTCAGTGAATTAGCAATCAAAGGATCAAATACTTAGTGTGTCAAATACCGGCTCTTGATGCCATTTGTTAGAATAAGTTGCCTTAAACATTGAAACACTATCTTTAACACAAAATGTTGGAAATAAACAACACAATATAACACGAAGATAAATTTTAAATCACACACAGCATGTATGTGATTGCCACATGGCTAAATTAAGCTTCCACGAGCAAACACAAAATATCAATTGATAATGTCAGACACTGTGCTCTTGACACATCAACAAAGATACATGAATTCTATTCTAGTCTATCGCTAAATTGAATTCAAATATAGAAATCAACCTATCGTCAATTTGTAATCAAACTTGCAATGATTTTGTAGCACCCTGATCCCGAAAGACTGTGGAAATGGATGCCACAGGAGTTGGAATTAAGAAGCAGGAAAGAAAGGAGTAACCTGATTAATGTGAACTCAACAGAAGACTCAGAACAATCAAACACGCCTTATAATATAACATATATATGTATCCATAACACCAAGACTAGAGTTCTTAGCATTTATCAAAAGAATATTACAAATGCGGAAGCTCCATTATTAACAGGATACTTAACAAAAAGAGACAGTGAGAAATAGGTAAATAACAAAAACCCATGTCTCAGCATCATCACGTCCACGCGCCAGCCTACTGACCTGAAAATGTTTGGAAATATTTGGGCTGAGTACTAATGCACTTAGTTGGCAAGTTTTCACAATTCAAGTTATGATCTATCTGTGTTCATGCAGGTAGTGAAGCTTAGGAGGTTTTAAAATTGAAAGCAACCTAAGTTCACCAAAATATTTTATCGTGAAGCCCTTTAGAGTATAACCAGTCACTGCCTGCAACTCGTACTACATCACCAACGTATAAAGTTGAGTATGGCCATAGTATACCCAATGAGTGTAACCAATAAGTGTTTCATTTTAGTCTCACCGACAAGGAGTAGGGCATGATGAATAATGTATGCATACTGTAGCTACTCACATTGACACAGCGCTGGTTTATGAGACTCCGACAACATACAGTAGCACGTAAATATTTAACACAGATAGTCACATATGCAATTTTAGCAAAGCGGAGCTTAATAACTCGAAAGATACAATTTGTAAAGATATAGTATAACCCACCTGGATAGAAGATAAACTCTCGAATTCCGGATTGGTTCTGCTCAAATTCTGCTACTTCTTCTAGCCCTACAACAATCAGTTTTGGCTTAGTTAACTAAATGGTCCCTATTAAAACTCAATCTCTAATCTTCCTTTTAATATAGTTTTCCATTATAATTTGACCACCCTCAATATTTTATAATTTACACTATATATCCTAGCTTAGTGATATTATATAATTAATATCATGCACATATAAATTTAGTAGTGATTCTCACTTGTAAATCATAAAATCTAACTAATATTCATAAAGCCAATGAATCTCAATCAGTCTGTTTATTGATACTTATTTGATATTTTATATTAATAACAATAATTATTTGTTCTATTATCGACTATTACATTCGTATATTACATGGTTATTTATTTATATAGAATTGTTATTTAGATTACTAATCCTTGTATAAACAAACGAGTTATTATTAAGTTTCATAAGAATATATAATTCTTTACTGATGTGTTTCTAAAAATAATCTTAATATGTACCAAGTTAAAGTAGAATTAATTGATGAATTGATGAATCATTCAAATTTAATTATAAATAGCATAAACATATTTGACGAATTTCATAACCACCAAATTAATTCCAATATAGCCATTTAATATTGTTGTTCTAGGTGACATATATTTCATTGGTACATAATTTTATATAAACACAAACTGATAGAATAATTTCATAGACAATGATCACTTATAATTTTTTAAAATTAAATGATATTATATATAAGAACTTACCTCAAAGATAAAAAGTTCCAGAAAGTTGTTATTATTACTATCCCTTCTTTCGTCAAGTCTTAATTTAATTGATGAAGAAAGAAATGATTTGCTTTCTTCTCTATTGTTTTAATAATTATTAATTCAATTGAATCAATCTTCAAACCATAGTCACCTCTCGACTAATCTCCCCTCAAGACACGTAATCTACTTTGGTTTATTAGTCATCATCTATTAGCTAGTCTAGTTATTTAGTAGACACGTCATCTATTTCAATTTAGTAGACATCAACTCACCTAGTTCTATAAGATACACGCATATATATATGCATACACAACTAATTGCAAAAATATATAATTAAACAATTAAGGTTTATATGAAAGTATATACATTGTTTCGTTTCTTTTTTTTCATAATTAAATGATATATATAGTGTATATGTGCATATTTGTATATAAAATTCATACTAAATCAGTTTGCACTTAATAAATAAATATCGAATTAATCGAACAAGTTTGAATCTAGGATTCCGAGTATAAATACATGAATGCATCAAAGTATCTTTAACCTACTCAACAAACATACTTACATAAAAAAATAAAAATAAAAATTAAGGGTCTATTTTCTTCCCTAGATTATCCTTATGGTTAGCATATGCTATATATATTTTTAATACCAAAAAGTTTTGGATATCTAACTATTAGATATATATTCTTAATTAAATTTAGATAATAAAATTTTGGGGTATTACAGATTTCAAAAATAGGATAGAAGAAGAAAGGAGAAATCTATTTTCTAGTTTGTGATTCGAGCTTTTTAATCTTCACACACAGCGGTAAGAAATCTTCTGCTCGAATGATTCTCCTCAAGTGTGGTTCTTGCTTCTTTAATAAGCTCTTCATCACTTGAATCGAACAAAGTCCATGCCATCTTATAGATTGTGTGATGTGTGCAATAACCGTCATTCACTTTATGTCTTTAAGAGAAACCGTCTCATCTTGTGAATGGAGAGAGCAACCCACGATCTAAACCATTTCTTTTACTTGTTCCTGCACGTTGAACTTCAAAAGAGGTGGTTAAGAAGAAGATAACACAAGTCCTATAAAATAGGAGATAAAGTTTGACTTAATCAAACTCTATTTAAATATTAATAAAACAATCATATATATATATATATCCATTTATTTGAAATATAAATTTCGTGAATATATTTGATTTTGAAAATATACAAACTAAAATATAGTTTATTAAATAAAACCTAAAATCTAGAAAAGGATAAGATTACACACAACGGCTGTCACAGACAATGTCGTAGAGAGTTTGTATGACATTATGTTCAATATTGAACTCAATGTTATACACTACTTTACAATTTATGTGAAATATTAGAAATATAAATTATAAAATAATGTGTGTGTACTTTGGTGATCAGTTTCAATTGAAATATTTTTGATCAAAATCGAAATCGAACCGAACTATCTTTTGGGTTTAACATTCAAAAAATTGAACCGAACTTAAAAAATTTACCAAATCAACCGAACCAAATACTTCAATTTAATTCGATTCTATTTTTATTTTTTTAGTTCGATTTTGCACAAGCCAAAAAGGTGACAAAAACTAGAGTAATGATATCATGATGTTGTCAATTTAATCACAATACAAAAACTAGTAAGAAACAAGATGTAAGTATTCAACCGAAGCATACATTGATTTTTGGCTTAAAAATGCATTCAATGTATATTTGATTAAATTTTTAATAGTTTAGATATTTTATTATAAAAAATGTTAGTTTATGATATAATTAAAAAAAAGGAAAATAGTTTATCATAGATATAAACGATTGTTTACCCATTATTTTTTGCTCTTTAATTTTTTTATCTTGAGTTAACAATTCTTAATTGGGGTTTGTTTGTCTTAGTATATGTACTAAATTACTAATATATTAGGTTCTATAATATTCTTTAGTTTTATTTAATAACTACGTATACTAATTGGTGTTGATTATATCTTTAATAGGGGATAACATTTTCTAATCCACATTTCATGTCCCACTATAAAATTTAATATTTTAAAAATATTTATTATAAAAATAAATTTTATTATAGTATTACATATTATAATCAACACTCATAGCTAAAAATTGAAATTTTTAAAATGTATATACCCTACTTTTGGAGTAATCAACCATATTAGTCAATTTGGTGGAATGAACCCTAAATAAATACAAACCCCAATTAGGTGGAATGAACCCTAAATAATAATTATAAAATTAAACTAAGCCATAACAAATTGTAATTGAAGAAAAAAATTGATAAAAATTGAATAAAAATCCAAATGGGATACCAAATGATTTCATTTGCTTTAATAGCTCACAACCGTCTTAAAAAGTTGGTGGCCCCTGTGCTAATTTTAAAAATTGGCTCCTTTTTTTTTTGAGAAGAGGGGAACTAAATTAATTCAATCAACGTTCTGCCGGCGAAAACTCCGACCACACAGTATCAGGGATAGCACCGGTATAATAAAAGAAAGCAGAATTACAAGACGCTAACTTTGCTAAGGAATGAGCAACTCCGTTGGCTGATCTACGAACCCAACTAAAAATCACTTGCTCCAGATGAGCCGCCTCTCTCCGAATTGATTGACATACAGCTCCTTGGTAAGAGAAGTCCTCCTGATCTGAACATAATGTGTGGTAAATTTTTTGACAGTCTGTCTCAAGAATAATCTTTGTTCCTCCGTACTCCTTTGCCAATATGAGACCTTCTTGACATGCCAAACATTCAGCGATCTCCGCTTCCACATGAATCTCAAGCTTCTTGCATCTGGACATGACTGTCCTTCCCCTCGATTCTCGAATAATAATTCCCAAACCCACACCCCCATCATGATGAATCGAAGCATCAACATTGATCTTCCAAAACCCCTCCGGAGGCTTCCGCCAAACATCTGTCGCAACCAGCTTTTGATTTACTAGCTGCGAAGCCTTCATCTCCTCTAATTCTTGTTGTAGCAGCGAAGCTGATTCAAAGCAGACTTGGTGTGCCGTTTGGACATTTTGGAAAATGAGCAGATTTCTTTTTTTCCAATTAATCTACAAAAGAATCGCGAACAGGCTATGGAATCTCAGTTCATCAATACACATCACCTTCTCAATCCACCTTCGGACACTCATCTCCTTTGTCGTCAGGTCAATGGTGAGGCGAAGGGGAGATGCCTGCCAGAAAAACCGACTCGAAAAACAGTCCCTCAAGCAATGCTCGATAGACTCAGCCTCCTCCCCGCACCTTCGACAAATCTGGTCACATTCAATCTTCCTTCTTCTCAGCTCAGTTGCCACCGGCAAAATTCCCCGCATACATCGCCAAATGAAGTGACGAATCTTCGGAATCACCTGCAGGCCATTTATCCATTTCCAAATTGGATTCCCTCCATTCGATGAAGATGGTATTTGGTCTTGATGATCCTTTAAATTACATGCAATCACATATCCTGACTTCACTGAGTAGATGCCATTTTTATTATGTTTCCAGATACGTCGATCTCTTTCTCTATTCAAAGGAAGAGGGATAGTGAGAATCAACTTCACAGCTTCAGGAGAGAACATCCGAGCGAGTTTATCAACCTGCCAACCCATACCCTGATCTCCAATCAACTCTGCAACAGTACGCTCGGGGTTCTCCTCATCGCCGCCAACCAGTAACGATCCACTCGGGAGATTGGGAATCCATTTATCCCTCCATATATTGATACTTCGTCCATCCCCTACTCGCCAAATAACCCCTTCCTTGATAATCTCCTTACCTACCAGTATGCTTCTCCAAGTAAAATATGGATTATGTGTATGTCTGGTATCAAGAAAAGAGATTCGAGGGAAATAACGGGTTTGTAAGGTTTTGACCAACTTAGCTTCCGGATAGTTCAGAATTCTACATGCTTGTTTAGCAAGTAGAGCTCTATTAAACTGACCCAAGTCACGAAAACCCAACCCTCCACTATTTTTTGGTCGACACACGGCCTTCCAGTTGCACCAGTGGATGCGTCTTTCCTCCTTTTTCTGGCCCCAAACAAAGTTTAACATGAGAGAGTTAAGCTTGTTGCACACTTGGTCTGGGATTAGAAAACACTCATAAGATATGTTGGAATTTCTTGAGCCACAGATTTAATAAGAACTGTTCTCCCAGCACTTGATAAAGATCTTTTTTTCCAATCCTTCAATTTCTTCCGTAGTCTATCCTCCAACATTTGGAAGATCTCTTTTTTTGATCTTCCGATCTGGCATGGGATCCCGAGATAAATACCATGCTTTAGAACTCGTCGAGCGCCTATTCTGTCAGCCAAAGAATTTGCCACTACATTTGGGACACCCGCGCTGAAGGCAATCTCAGACTTATCAAAATTAATCATTTGTCCAGAGGCTCTTGTATAGGCTCTGATAATATGCTTCACCTGCTCAATTTCTCCTTCGTTTGCTTTGCCGAAAATGATGCTGTCATCGGTGAAGAATAAATGTGAAGTAGAAGGCGCTCTTTTGCAGATTCTCACCCCATGGAGCAAATTCTGGACCTCAGCTTTCCGAATCAAGGCAGAAAAAGCCTCTGCACAAAAAAGAAAGAGAAAAGGTGATAGGGGGTCTTCTTGACGAAGCCCCCTACCAGGTAAAAAGGACGGGCCAGCTTGGCCATTAATAAGAATCGAGAACGACACACTTCTAACATAAGACATAACTAACCTCACAAAACCATAATCAAAACCCGATTTCTCCATCACCTTTTGTAAAAACAACCACTCAACCCTATCATAAGCCTTTGACATATCAAGCTTAAAAGCAAAGGACCCCTTATGAGCCTTGTTATTTTTCATGTAATGAAAGATCTCAAAAGCTAAGAGGGAATTATCAGAAATAAGTCGGCCAGGAACAAAAGCAGATTGAGAAGACGATATCACGGATGGAAGGACACTTTTAAGCCTGTTAGTAATAGATTTGGAGATAAGTTTATAAACCACATTGCATAGACTAATCGTGCGAAATTCTTTAGGATTAATAGGGTTCTTGACCTTAGGGATAAGGCAGAGAAGAGTAGAATTGAGAGCAGTCAGATCTACTCCCTCATTGAGCACTTTGAGAAGGGAAGAACACAAATCATTTTGGATAAAGGACCAAGAATTCTTAAAAAAGAAAACTGACATACCGTCCGGGCCCGGGGCCTTTGAAGGATGTATCTGCGACAGAGCTTTGGCTATTTTCTCTTTAGAAAAGGGTGTTCTTAGCATTGCATTCATCTCTGAAGTGACGATAGGTTCCACAGCATCAAGGGCCTCATCCATAACGATATCCTCTTCGGGAGTAAATAACTCTTTAAAATATTGTCGAAAAGCATGCTCAATATTCTCCATTCCGCTAACACAAGTTCCATCAGCTGTTTCAATCTTACAAATAGAATTTTGTTTCTTTCTGCCTGAAGCAATGCGATGGAAAAAGGTAGTATTCTTATCACCCTCTTGCAACCAAGAAACACACGATCTTTGCTTCCACATAATTTCCTCTTTTTTCAAAAGGTCAGAAATTTTAAACTCAATCTCCCGCTGCCTACTAATCTCACCCGGACTCTTCTTTAGAATGTCCAACAAGTCATTTTTTAAACTTTGCAGCTGCATGGTCACATTTCCAAAATGTGTGGATTCCCAGACTTGTAATGCATTCCTGCACCGTATTAATTTTTCTTTAAGGGTAATAGGAGAAGTTGTATGGACAGCTTGCTCCCATGCATTTCGACAAGTGAGAAGGCATGACTCATCTCGAAACCACATTTCTTCAACTCTAAACATTATTTTCTTTCCCCTAGCAGCGTTCCTCGGACCTTCTTCAGATAAGAAAATTGGAGAATGATCTGAGGATACCCTAACAAGATGATCGACTGTAAACCTTGGAAAACGACTTATCCAGTCTTCCGAGGCTAAAACCCGATCCAACCTCTCTTGAATATTTTAATCCCCCTCTTGCATATTCAACCACGTAAATTTAAACCCCCTAAAACCAATATCTTCTAACTCACAGTCATGCAAAGCTGATCTGAAGGCATCAATTTTTTCTGATTCACGAACGGCACCCCCGCTTTTCTCATGGTGATATAAAATTTCATTAAAATTGTCTGTACAAATCCACATCGGAGATCCTTGATGGTGTAACTCACGCATAAGATCCCACGTCAAGAGTTTGTTGGGACCTTCTAGCCAACCGTAAATACCACAGAACCTCCAAGGCTCCCCTCCAGCCCCATCCCTGACTTCCGCATTAATATGATGAAGCGAGCTTGAAAGGATAGATATTGATCCCACATCATTCCACAACAACGCCAGACCTCCTCTACGGCCACCGTCTTCCATATCACAATCGACAGCAAAGAACTCCTCAAAACAAAGCTCACAAACTAATTTCTCAACTTCCTTAGATACTAGCCTGGTTTCCATAAGGAACACAAGCCCGGGAGACTTTTGCTTAAGCCACCACTTAAGCGACTGAACTGTCTCAGGGTTCCTGAGCCCTCGACAGTTCTAAATTAAATAATTCATGGTGCTCGGCGGGATTGCAAGTCTGCAATCTCCGCCGTCTCTGCAAAAGTGCATGGAACCTTAACCAATTTAGTTTCCTTCAATTTCTTGAACATAGACAATAGTTCAAAATCATTATTCAACATTCCATTATCACCAGAGCGCTTGGCAGCTAGGTTTATGGTGTTTGGGGTTTTGTGGAGACGACGAGATTGGTTCACACGGTTCAAATTAAGAGATTTTGAGTGAAAAGAAATTGACGAGGAAGGGGAAAATGTTAGAGGATGAGAAGTGGAAAGAGCAGAAGCAAGAGGATCTTTGGCAAGGGGGGTATATGCGGATTGGGAAACTGGGAAATTTTTAGAGCAATCATGGTTAGATGTGGGTGTGGCACTGACGGTCATTTTAGCTGAAGGTATGGCTGGAAATTGGGGAGTAGCGGGAAGAGGTTTCGGGAGAGGTGAAGAGTAAACCGGGCCGTCAAGAATATGATTCATCTACGGGGACGGGCTTTCAGAGGTAGTAGCCAGATGGGGCAGGAGAGAGGGCATGTTATCTAGGTTCACTAGTTGGTTTTGATGAGGGAGGGTTTTAAGGTAGGAATGTGTATTACGGTTCTCAGCACCTCTCTGCTGAAAGAGCTTTTTAGGAGATAGACTCTCTGAAAATCCTTTGGCCTCACGACTAAGTCTCAACCTCTTCAACGGGGAAGCTCGGAGCCACGGTCCATAAGGAACATCCTTTATGTTATTATAATGCTTTTTCTCTTCAGACGGACATTGCTTCAGATGATGTCCGATTATCCCACAGCCGAAGCAAAAGCCCGGCAATGATTCAATTTTAAGGGGAATCCAGAGTTTATTGCCTTCAAGCTTGATCGTTAGACCTCTCAAAATCGGTTTTGTAACATCCAGAACCACTTTCATCCTCAAATAATTTCCCTCATAGCCATCAAAGTTGTCATCTAACTCAACAAAGCTTCCTATCTGCATTGCAAGAGCTTTGGCAATCTGCAAATTAAGGCACGAAACTGGTAAATCATATGCACGGATCCAAAAGGAAGCTTGAGTTAACTTGAGCGATGAGGGCTGTTCATGTCCTTGGAGAGGGGCAATCACAAACAATTGGTTATCATAGTGCCATGGCTGGTGACGTAAAACCCATTCCATCTCCCCCTTCGAGCCAAATCGAAAAAGGAACAGATTAGGCCCCCACTCCCGAGCTGAAATTTTTTTCTTGACCTTCCAAGCCTTCTTCAAAACATCCAAGAGATAATAAGTATTCGGCGGTTTATCTGTAATCAAACTTCCAACCATGCAAATTGTGGTTTCATTCTCCGCCTCCTGATCACCACTCACCAATGAGTTCAGGTCAATCTCCACTTCTTCATCAGCCGTTAGTCCCGCCATAATCGCCAAAGAGGAAATCGAAACGAATTTCAGCCTTTGAACCTGGGAACCTGCACAAACCACCACAGAAACAAAACAAACAAGAAAACCAAGACAAAGAGAAAACACCGCCGACACGTCGGAGAAAGAACACCCCTCCGTGCCCGGACCAGATCGGAAA
The DNA here is from genome assembly GCA_026008535.1 of Perilla frutescens. Taxonomy (NCBI): domain Eukaryota; kingdom Viridiplantae; phylum Streptophyta; class Magnoliopsida; order Lamiales; family Lamiaceae; genus Perilla; species Perilla frutescens. The sequence continues at coordinate 40,298,061 of BRKX01000010.1, read as the reverse complement.
GCCAGCAAGGAACAAAGGAAATAGCAAACAGAAAAAAAAACAGGGAGAACACCCACGAAACACTGAAAGAAACCAAGAACAAGGGCAAACCCTAGCCAACCAGGAGAACCCTAGGACGACTATAAAACCCTAATAGGAGGGTAACCTTACCAATAACCTATATATGATTCTGATATAAATTAATGTAAATTTTAAAAAAAAAATTGGCTCCTTAATATTAAAAGAACACTCAATTTTAATTTTAATTAAAAATTTCAAACATTTAGCATATTACAATTATATTTTGATAAAAAAAAAATCAAACTACTTTATTTATATTTTATTTTTTAGAATTACTTTATTTATACTGTAAACATCCCAATACAACCTCAAATTAATATGAATTTTCTATCTTAAAAATGTCACCCTTCTAGCACTCTTCGAAGCAAATTCATCAATCAAGTCTTCATAATTTATTTTATTTGAAATATCATTTTCAATGGCTATCATTGTTATCCGTTAAATCTTTCTTGTAACATTGACAAATGCAGATATGATTTCAACAACTTCAATTTTAAAAAACTTCTAATCATATCGCGAGTCATATTTTCTAGTTTCAGGAGGCATAATTTAAAAACTTACAACAATGTTTCAAAAACTCAAATTGAAATTGATAAAAAAAAAAATGAAAACCACCTGGAAGAGAGATGAGGCAGCCAAGATATTTTTTTTTAAAGGGGCAAACAGAAGCAAATGAGAATTCAGGAAAATATTCTTTGAACTGTATTTTTCTTTCATAAAAAAGGAGAGAATAAATAAAAGTTTGGAGAATCAACGGTAAAAGAGAAAATGGAAAATGACAGAATTGAAGAGATATTTTTTTGATTCATGTCGGTTAAGTGATTCTTTGCTGATTGTGTTCTTTACCTTAATGGAGGAGAGAGATTAGATATTTCATATTTTTATTTGATTAAGAAAATATACATATATTTTTTTTCTTGCCCTTTCAAATTTTTAGGACGTGCAATTAATCCCTTCGCACGTGCTTTTCACCAGCGCTAAATAAACTCATATTTATTTTAGAAATTTTACATAAACAAGTGGAATATGAAAATACAAGCTGGTAGCAAATGGTCCTATATATTGTAGAAATATTAGGTTGACCGAAGAAATTTATCGAAACCTACTCTAAAAACCAAAAACTCTGTTTTGTATATATATAACCTAAAGTAGGCCCTCTCGTGCTTATTTTATAGCCAACAACCTGCATGCCCGTTCAATTGACATTGTCTTCATTACAATTTACAACCAAGAAAGGTCTAATGGAATCATTCTCAAGGTTCACACCAGTAATAAATTGTTGCTTGCAAAAGATGCCATATTTCGATATTATTTTAAATAAGTTATTTTAAAGAAGCTTCGAAGAAATCTATATATATATATATATATATATATATAGGTTATTGATTCAAATGAGACTAGTACTTCATGTAGGAACGTGAGAACGATACTTATTTACTGTAATTTTAGTATTTTTTTTTACTATATTTTGATGCTATTTTTTAATACTTTTTCTTATTGTGTGTTAGTGTGAAATATTTTAGTACCAAAATACAATAAGAAAAATACTAAATTACAGAAAACAAGTACTATCCTCACGTCCCCACATCAAGCCTACTCCCTGTTATAATCAAACCCTATATATATATATATATATATATATATATATGTTGACTATAATGAACATCTATATACTATATAAAAAGAGAATAGTGGGGGGCATTTTAGACATTTTACATGGCTATTTTTTGTGAAAAATATAACGCCTGATCAGTCAAGCGATGCATCAGTCTTTTCAAATCAAAACTTGAAGGGATTGAAACAAACCATCGCTACCTTTCATCGATCACAGTTGCTTATAAATTCTCCATCACTTCTTACCGATGGCCACCAACGAACGTATTTTCCACAACAACAACAACGCTGAAAGCTCCGCCTCCAACCTTACCCCGTCACGCAATGAAGAAAGCCTCTGCCCGCATTTTCTGAAGAAAAATACTATTAATTCTGAATTGCTGTGGGGAAAATAAAAATACTATCCAAGCACGGTTTGATTGTTCAAGCGGCACATTCTTTCGAACTAAAAGTCTCGAGGTGAATAAGTTCTATCGAAATACATTCAATTTCAAATTTGAAACTGTTTCATTCTATACAATTTATCATTGTGCACCCAATGTTCGTCTTCAAATTAGGTCTATGAATTACATTGTTATTATGATAAGGATTACATTGTTAATCTAGACATTATTTTTTAGTTATTTTTTTCATTTTTTGTTTGTTTGTGTTTTATTTTTTAAGGTTAAGTAAGCACGCGGAGAGGGAGGACAAAATGTCGAAGGAATCCGGATGCGGACGTCTTGTGTCATCTTGCCTTCCCTAATCATTTGTGAGCTCGTCTAAGGTGAACCACTTCTTTCCTTCAAACTTATTCTCACTTAGTGTCGAATAAGTTTGGAGAAAAGAAGTGTGGTTATCTTGGATCTCCCCTTCCTTTTTATTTTGATTGTTTTATGTGTTGCATTGCATGTAGGTTGCATTAGTTTGGTTTTATTTTTATTTTCATCTTGATTGTTTGTGTTGCACGTTTAAATGCTTTAAAAAATCGAAAGTTTTTGGGATCTTGAGTCTTGAGAAATTGTTGAGATTGTATGAGATTTGGATTGATGGCTTGCTTATGATGAATTGATTTTCATGGATTGTTTTGAAAAATTTGGGTATGATTATGATTTGTTGAAATATGTCTTTGATGGATTTTTGAATTTTTTGTGCCTTTGGAATTTGTTGAGCTTGTGAGATTTGGGCCTAAGACTTGGTCTTATTTTATTCTAGTGTGTTTATCATTCATGCATGCTTTCTCTAGAACTTACTTTTATGTCTTTCTTGAGACCGTGTTGGTGTGCTTTGAAATTAGAAAATGATTTAAGGTCATCTTTGTCAGCCAATTGTTCACCCAAATTTCTCATGATCACCAACAAATTCTTTCTCTAGTAGCCACTTTGAGCTTTGAAGCCTTTTTCTTTGTTAGAGCCTTGAAAAATCATTGGATGAAAACTTGTGGAAAAGGGAACAAATGAAGAATTATTGAATGAGTGGGAGAATGTTTTGGTATGAAAGAAAATCATTTTTCTAGAGAAAATTTGTGAAAAAAAAGAAAAATGAAGAGAGAAGTGAATGAAAAGATCAAAAGCTTAAATGAAGACAAAGAAAATGCAAAATTTTATTGTTATGGTTGTTAAGGTTGGAAGAATACTCAATTGAGTTTTACTGTGGAACACAAAAGAAAATTGGGAAGTGAGGCATTAAAGGTAACAAGTTGGGATCCAATGTTCCAAACATTTTAGTCACTTAGTCAAATTTCCCCACCTTAACCAAAAAACTTGCATTACAACCTCTCAAAAGACCTTTTTGATTCTCATTTCGGGCACACCTGTTTGTGGTGGAGAGATTAGACTATTTGCAATACTATGATTGATTGCATGTAATGAAATGATTGTAAGTGCATACATGTCCCATTTTAAACACTTGTGTGTTTGAGAGAAAAAAAATACCTAGAGAGATGACAACTTTCAAAAGGCATTATATTCTTGAATCCATCTTAGGTACATTGAAGTTTTGAACTTCATACTCAAATGCATTTTCATTTGAATTTCTGAGGCATGAGCTATCTTTACAAATTTCATCATTTCAACATTTTCTCTTCTCTTCATTGTTTGGGGACAAACAAGATTTTAAGTTTGGGGGAGTTGATAAATGGGATTTTTGCACCATTTATTGAGCTTGAGATGATGTCTTTTGATGAGTTAAATGTGTGTTTTCATCCCTTTTTACTTTGTAACCTCCCAATTTGGAAATTTTGTTTCTTGTTTAAGTTTTATATGAAATGGTGGGTGAATAAATAAAGTTGTGAGTGATTCAATAACATGAAAATATAGATGATCGAATTGAGAGAATGTTTCAAGTTGAATCACCTCAATCGGATAAGAAATGAGAGAGAATGAAGGAAAACTGTGAAAGGTGTCGGAGTAAGGGCGGAAGCGCAACCCGTAGGTGCGAGCTGCTCACTCGCGCCCTTAGGCGCGACCCCTGCAGTGCGAGTGACCCGATCGCGCTGATGGGTGCAACACCATGAGCACAAACGAGGCGCGACACGTACCCAGGCCAGACGCGAGTGGACGTTTACACAGCGGCCTTAAAAATTGATCTCGGGCGTAAAGTGAGGGTGCGAGCTCTGTGGTCACACCCCGTACATGTTTTCTCATGATTTTCTTATTTATTTTTCACCGATTTTTTATTTTTTTCAATTTCATTTATTCCCCCACTCTATATATAACCCCCATAGACAAAATTGAGAGAGAGAACCCTAACACCCATAGAACACACATCCATTTTTCACCACCACACACACACAAATCTTCACATCACAAAATCCTCTTTTCCCACACCTCTCAAACCATAGCCACACATAAAACCCACACCCTAGCTAGGATTTCCACCTAGCTAGGGTGAATAAAGAGGTAGATCTTGAAGATGGAGCAAGGAGGAGAAGAATGGAAGTAATGATGGATTCGAGGCCCAACTTTTGGGTTGTTTTAAGTTTTTTTTCTTATTGTTATCTTCATTTTCTTTTGAGATGATTTAGCCCTTGCATTGTTTTATGTTAGGCTAGATTATTTTGTATTTTTGGATTGAGATCATTTGGGTATTTATGGATTTATTTTTCTATTGATTGTTTATTGCCCTATTTCATTTCTTGTGCTTATGTTATATATGGGTGTTGGTTAATTGATCACTAATTGACATGATCTTATCTATTGATGTGTAAATCAAGAGATGAGTCTCAATAGAGGAACCCTAGGTACGAGACACGTGTGTCAATAAATTTGAGAGAATTGAGGCTTAGTGTGAGGGCTAGAAATCCTTAGAGCTTTTGGTAAATACATGTGTAGGATTCGATCGGAGACGGTGAACCTAGTATGTACCTACAAACTTGAGTGTCTCGAGAGAGAGCTTAGGATGCATTAGAGATTGTCCTATTGAAATTTGACACCACAAATAGACATTCAATAGGATTATTAGTGATAAGTACTCGAAGAAATCAATCTCGAGAGTACCTCTGCCTTCATGTTTTATTCTCCATTTATTTTTCCCGTTTATTTATTGCTTTCTTTAGTTTAGATTAGTTAGTTTCCCCTTTTTCTGTCGTCTAGATAATGATTGAGATCTGATGTCATAGTATGCATAGTTAGATCTAATTTAGTCTCTGTGGATACGACACTTGCTCACCACTGTCTACACAGCCCCGTCCTCTTGTGAGTTGTGCTAAATTTTGGATGATCAAGTTTTTGACAGAGATAGGTAGCAACATTTTATGATCCTCCACCAATAATCCGATTAAAATTGAGAATTGTTAGAATTGAATTAATACATAACGAATACATGTATATGTATTTCCTAGGATTAATCATTTGATTGATTGTTTGATTTTGCTTAGTAATTTAGTTTGTTGAATTTGTTTCTGTCTCTTTCTTAATTAATTGTTTTAGTTTAATTTGAATTTTTGCCAATGATTAATTCAACACAAGAAATAGGTAGCCTAAATAATAAAAAACTGTTAGCTTAGTACTTAGTGTGATCGACATTACAGACCATGTGGATATGATACTCGATTCACTTACTTTATTGCATTGACCTGTGTAGTTGCAGTTATTACATATAAAAAAATTAGTGTATCAATATTTTTGTAGCGCCCTGAACCTGGAGGCCCAGTGCGCTAACGGAAACACACACAAGGGAAGAAAAATCACAATAAAATTTTCACAAACTAATATAAATTATTTTCTCGGATTATAAAATTTGGACAACACTTTATTTAGAATCATAATAAATTACACGCTCATAGGCATTTACCATTTAACAACCAATCACACAAGATAAGACTTTTCAACCAAACTATCATTTCAAAATCACACCTTTCGAACCACCAATTAAAACATGTTCAACCTTGACTAGTCAAAAATCCATTATTCAACATTCAAATTATGCAAACAAGGCCACGACGATCACTGGTGAGTCGTTTTACACCAAAAATAAATACCCTGACAGCAGTCGGTATGCCCTTACTGCACAGTACAGCGATGAGCGAGATCGTCTCCCAAAGGACCGGCGAGAATTACTCTAAATTTCCAATCTGTAGAACCAAACTTTCAAGGGGGTTTTTGTGATTATAATAAAACAAACCAAATTAACAAATAAATAGAGAAATGCACGATGGAACAGAATGAACGGATTTAAAGTATTAGAAGAAATATTCCGGATTCCAATTAACTCCACCCTAGCTTACCTAAACCGATCCTTGATGCAAGAATTAATTCAATTAACACATGCAAATCAGTTATAATTACCAAAGACACTTACTGACATAGCCTAATTTCTCCTTAGTTTCTTGATAATCAGGAAGACACTTCACCAATTATTTCCCTAATCGACTGACAACCGTAAGAGACACTCTATAGGTTTAATGAGCCGACAGCCTTAAGTTCTAGAGAAACCCGATTCATAATTAACAGACTCTGACACAGGACCGTTGAATTAAGGTTGTTATCCCCCTGGTTCCGAAGAATCGTTTCGCCACTAATTAAACTTAAACCACAATTACGGATGGCCGGTTTAATTGACTACTAATTAATTCCGAATTACCAAATATTTGCAACTACCTAGTAATATCGAAACAATTAACGACTCGAAATGTCGAGAATAACAAGTACATACAATTAATTAAACAATAAAAGAGCAATTAGATCTCACAGTTTAGTTAGGCCATGGCTTCGTTAGTTGTTACCGGAATAAGATGAAATTAGCTCGAACATATATTATAATTGAATCGCAAAAATATTAAAGAAACGAATACCATGAAATAATCGAAGAAGGTGGAATAAATCTGCTCCAGAGAAAATGTCTCTCTGGTTCTCGTTCTTACGTGATTCTATGAAATTTGGAACGAACCAAAATAGAGATAAGTCCCAATCTATATATAATATCCTTAATCAAAAAGTATTAAACAAGGAAATAGAACCCTAATCTAATCCCAACTAGGAAATTAGCAAAAAGAGGACTCCTAGAGGCGGTGGAATTCTTCTCGCGCGCGTCCAGGCCATGGGCCTAAGTAACTTCCGCATATAAGCCCAAAAACGCACGCTCAGGCCCAATCTCTGAGTTATCTGCTCATTTTATCCTGCCGTATGCCCATACGACATGGCTTTCCGAACTTCCAGTTTCAGCTTTCCTTGCACAGCCTGTTCTCCTACCAAAAGTATGCCACTTTCTCTATCTTTGTGATAATTTCCTGCAAAACTCTCAAAGCACAACATTCTTCCAAAACGACATCATTATACAACAATCAACACTAATAAATCACACCAAAATAGCCCAAAATATTAAGTAGAAATGGCCCGATCAATCACATGCGTCCATAAAATATTTAAATAATCCATAAACATACAATGGAAGCATATATACTCATATTTGTTGACCACAACTAAAACAAAGTTAAAATTTCAAAAACTAAAATCTGGTCAATCATACAAGATGTCCCCATTAATCCACGTATGTCACCTGTCATCATCAATTACCTGAAAATATTTTTAAATAGTGGGGCTGAGTGCCAGAAAACACTCCATGGGAATACTCATACATTCGTCCAATAATCTGTAATAAGAATATCCATAAATCCATATTTGACATGTCGTAAATCATACGCTCAATAGACGTAGTGGAGACCGACCCTAATGTGATCACATATAAACTATAATATATTCATAACATGAACATATTCATAAGTAATTGCATCGGAGTGCCATATTTGAAAATCCTCATATGAGTCATATCAATCCACATTGAACAACATAAACATAAATCATTTTTCATAGCACACGAAAGTTTAAATATAATTTCAAAAGCATTTTGGTAAATAAATTCACCTTATAGCTAAATTAGCTGAAGCTTTATTCACGACTTCTCATCCTAAGCCAGCTGTCGAATTAGGACCTTATGCTTAAATATAGGAATAGCTTTAATCGTCATCCTAAATGGGCCTCAGATTAGGACCTATACATAAGAACTATGTCTTAATAACATCTCAATCTTCTAAACATATACTATAACGTAAACAAGGATCTAGGGAACGAGTCCCTAAAATAAGAGCATAACCTGACGTCGTTTAAAGGTTGAACGAGATCCTAACTTAAAATATATTGGAGTCATCGATCGTACAAATATATGCCTTAAATTCATTTGGGGAAATTATAAAACTTAATTTTAAGATTTAAAAGATCATAGAATATTAATATAGAAATATTGATTTATTATATCATACACTTAATTTCGAATTTAATCTAAATTAAGCAAAATAGACCAAATAAAATAAGGTAAAAAAATATATAATAAGATTATGTATTCAAGACGGCTTGAACACTTGACCAAAAACATAAGTGAAATAATAAGCACTTAACCACTAGGCTAGAAGAGTTTATACAACATTAATTAAATTATTTTAATTAAATACACTCATAAATGCTTGAACAAAAAGAGAATTATAAAATACATCAAAGTGGCTTGAACCTTGGACCTCTAGCATAAAAATTGAACTCAAACCATTAGACCGAACAATATTTTCAAAAATTAAGTAATGTCATAAATTATATAAGGTTCATATTGATTTTTGAATAAAAATGCATAAATTGTGTTCCAAAGGATTTGAACACTAAACCTAGCATAATGTAATTTAGAACATAGTCACTTGACTAAGCATGATTTTCAAAAATTAAGTTTTTCATTAATTATAAAAGGTTCAAAATAATCTTATATTAAAAAGAATAAAAAGAATAGAAATTGCTTCAAGCATATTTGAACCATAGACCTTTAATATAAAATTTGAACTCGTACCATTGGGACAAGCATCATTTTCGAAAATTATTTAATCATTTTAATTACATAAATTTCAAAATTAACTAGGAATAAAATGAATTTCATAAATTTTGAACCTTAGACCTATCATAGCATAATCCAGAATATAACCATTGGGCCAAAGGCCATTTTCAAAAATTATAACATATTTTTATTTAAATATAGAGCATAATTATATTGGAATAAAAATGCATAAATTGTATGTTCAAAAGGGATTTTGAACCATTGGCCTTAGTTTATTAAAAATAGATTTCCACCATTACACCATATACCAAATTTCAAAATTAAGAGCTTGAATTTAATTAAATAAATCATAAATTGAACCTTAGATCTCATAACATAAAAATAAGAATTTATCCATTTAGACTATAATTGAACTTTGAAATATATCTCAAGATTCATATTTAATGTGTCATAAACATATGCATCAATTAAAATTAAATTGCTACTTACAAAGATTGATCCATAGACCTTGCAATTTAATTGTAGAGATTTATTCATTAGCATAAGATCAATTTTTGATGAACATTTCCAAATTTGTTAATTATATAAATCAAACACTATATAGTATATATAAGAAAAATATAAAAGAAAAGAAAGAAAGAAAAAATTAAAAGAACACACACACACACACACCCACTGATGCGCGCACACACACAAATGGGTCAATTGGAATTTTTATCTTCCAATTTGCATAGCATCTCCATTAACAATACCAACCAAAAATCATATTTTTCATCTCATCTTTCACCCATTCCACTTTTAATGTTTTCAAGAGCACCAAAAATAATAAGAACATTAAATCAAAATATCATTTAAATGAGCAACCAAAACAGCCCGTAAATCCATATCATAAACATAAAAATCGAAATTGTAATTAGAAAATAAGGAAGAAAAGAGGTTTTATGAAACTAGGGTTCAACCCATGCTTAGATCCGAAAATCGGATGCCTAAACCTCAAAATCTTTTAAAAATAAATATATAAAGGAAAAGAGGGAAGATAGGGGATCCGTAAATATAATTGCATGTGAAAAATTCCGCCAAAAAAATTTTCCAACGGTGGAGGAGGGTGGCGGCGACCGGCGGCGGTGGTGGCCGGCGATGGAGGTGCGGCGGCGGCGAGGGGAGGTGAGGGGCTGAAGAAGAGAGGGGAGAAATAGAGAGAATAGGTGATCCCCTTTCATTTGAATGAAATGAGCTAAAGGATGCTTAAGTGGTAATGAGGGGTATTTATACTCCTCCATAACTTAACCCTAAAATCCAAAAATCAATGATTAAATCATAACTTGGTCAATTGAAGTCTAACAAAGATGAAATCAAGTTCTATGGATTCGTATTGACGAGCACTATCGTCTAACGTGTTCGATCATCTCGATCGGATAATAATTGGGCCATAAATAAATAAAATCATAATTGCGCTAGAAAGCCCATCATTTAGGCCTTTTAATGAAATGGACTCAACTTAAACATTTGGGCTCTAGAAAAATGCATTGGGCCTCTATAATTGGATTTGGGGTGTTACAATTTTAGTCCAATATTTTTAATAATTACATATAGTATTATATATCACACTTCTAGAATGGGATTGTAATCAAACACATATAGTTAGCAGATGTCGGACACTTACCTAATCATGAATTTTGATTTTTCAATTAAACATATTATTAGGATGTCATAGATATCTACCAACTACATAACTGAGATGTAATATTCAAACCTAATTTTGTGATATACTCTTTTATAATATTGTATATAGATTCCTCCAAAATAATTTGGCAGTTTATGTAGTATAATTTAATTTGAATATCTTAAACTAACTTCTAGGAAATATCACGAATTTGAATCTTTTCAATATCATAGATCGAGTGTGTGAGTGAAAAAATAAAAATAAAAATATTACAATAAAAAACTCTAAAATTAAAAATAAACCCTAAAATTCGTCATAATATTTCAAAATCTCCTACATGATTTTTTGACTAGTATTTGCAAGTGGAGTCGTGTGAACCAAATCTTATTCCTTTTTAACTATTGGAGCAATATCTAAAGTTTCTCAACCATTTGCTCGCGGAAGCTTCAATGGAAACCGAACCGGTGACACTGACACTGTCTTTAACATATATTGTCTCTATTTAGAGGGCCCTCTTAAGTCTTAACATAAATATGTATAATATTCTTTTTCGGATTATTTATTAAAAAAAACATGAATTTGGAGACAATTTGTAATTTAAACATGAACTTTGATGAATATAATTAGAAAATAATTTTGTAATTTGTTGTAAAACTGGCACACCTTTGCAATAAAATAAACGTCAAAGACAATATTTAATTTCATAATTATCTTTAATGTATTAACAAAAATCAAATTAATTATTATGCTATATATATGTATAGAAGAATTTTGCAATGTTCGTGTTATATATAAATTTTGTGTTTATTAGTAAATTAGGGTTTCTATTCTGCAATAAATTGCAAAATTGCAAAATTGGTGTCTAGATTGAAAATTTTGTTGACTAAGTTCATGTATTTTTTCATAGTAAACCTATTCTACGATCAAGAGATAGAAACCGTAGGTGCAGGTATGCTCTCGGTAAACAATAGCATATAATATAAAGATATGCTTAAAGAAAGTCAGATTTAGATGAGCCAAAAGTGAATGAATTACTGTAGTTATTACTGCAAATCATTAGAGATTATTCTTATTGTTTGCAACAAAAGCCACAGCTTTGAAGCATGAATCTGTATCCAATTTCAATTTGCCTGCTACTTCTCTGCTCACTCAACACTTCCACAGCTGCTATTAGTATTAGCAGCTCAACTCTCATCACAGTCACAGACGATGATGTTTCCATCAACTGTGGCTCTAGCAGCGCTGCGGCTGCTTCTGCTAGTGATGGCAAGGAATGGCGTGGAGATGCCAAACATATAAAGGGCTCGTCTACCGCCTCGAGTTTGATCGATCAGTTCATCCCCACCGTCGATCCAGTTCCGCACAAAACAGCACGAATCTCTCGTTCCCAGTTCTCCTACACATTTCATGTGAGCCCAGGTCAGAAAATTCTCGTCCTTCACTTTAATGCAGCTGCATACAATGGATTCAAAAGGTCCAAAGACTTATTCTCAGTGGAAGCTGGTGCTTTCACTCTGCTTCGAGATTTTAGTGCTTCCATTACTGCTGAATGCTGATGCTCTTGGTGTGAGATCTTTTGCCAAGGAATATTGCTTAAACATAGAAAGTAATCAACTGTTGCACGTAGTTTTCTCTCCCGAAAGTAGTCCGTCGTTGGATGCATATGCTTTCATAAATGGCATTGAGATTTTATCAGTGCCTGCCGGTTTATCTTATTTCCGAGGTGGTGGAGATATTGGAGTTCAAACTGTGGGGAAATCTTTGGTGTATGTTGATGACATTACTGCTCTTGAAATAGTTCGGAAGGATTATGTTAGAAGTAATGGAGAAATGTTTGCTAAGAAGAAAGCTAGCAAGGTGAAGAATGCTACATGGATCACAACAGTGGATGTGGGATTTCGATACTTGATTAGGATCCATTTCTCTGAGCTAGGACTCAAGCTGGTAGAGATCTTTGGCTTTACTTTTAAACTATACATTGGTGAGATGACTGTAATCGATACTGATACTGACTTAGTTGGAAAAGTGGATGATGAAAATAGCAACCCTTTGTATAGGGACTACATGGTGATGATGAAAGGGCATAAGCAAGAGGCTAAACGCGATCTATTGATATGTCTGGAGTCGAATAATGGTGAATTCGTTGATGGACATGGACCCATTAAAGGTTTTGAAATATTGAAGTTGAGCAATCCTGATAATAGTCTTGCCAGTCAGAATCCTTTGCCTTCAACGCGGGATTCATCAAGTCGTACTATGCAAGAGTTGCACAAAGTTCTTGGTTGCAGAAATATGTTGGCAAGTATTGTAGTGGCATTACTAGCTCTGTTGAATATCATTATTTATACACTGCGACTAATTTTGGAAGCTAGTGTTACTGAGAAGGAGAGTCTGCTGTCAGCTAGAGCTCAACAAGTATGCTGTCAGTTTTCACTAGCTGAGATCCAATCGGCCACCAGGAGTTTCAGTGATGCACTTCTCCTGGGAAAGGGTGGATTTGGTAATGTTTACAGAGGTGTAATCAGTAGTTGTTGTGATTTTGTGGCAATAAAGAGGCTGAAATCAAATTCTAAACAAGGGGCACGCGAGTTCTTGACAGAGATTGAAACACTAACTGAGCTCCGGCATGTAAATCTAGTCCCACTGATAGGCTACTGCAATGAGAATGGTGAGATGATTCTTGTTTATGAGTACATGGCAAATGGAACGCTGGCTGACCACCTCTACAAACTTTCAAGTAACAGCAATGACTGCTCATCTCTTACCTGGAAACAACGGCTTTCTATATGCATTGGAGCCGGTCGGGGACTAGACTATCTTCACACCGGCCACTCACTCATACATCGTGATGTAAAGGCTTCGAACATACTTCTGGATGATGATTTTGTAGCTAAGGTTTCGGATTTTGGCTTGGCTAAACACTTGAGCAGAAGCAAATTACATAGCCATGTTAGTACAAAAATTAAGGGCACATATTGGTATATGGATCCAGCTTATGTAACCACAGGTAAATTAACTAGAAAAAGTAACATCTATGCCTTTGGGGTGCTGTTGTTGGAAGTTTTAAGTGGGAGGCCAGCGGTAGATTCAAGTGTTGCAGATGAGGAGCGGGTTTTAACCACGTGGGCTCGAGAAAACATTAGTGAGGGACATGCTGAGAGGATTGTAGCCTCAAATCTGAGGGACGAAATCTCAGAGGCGAGCTTGAAGGCCTTTGTGGGGATTGCTACAAGATGCTTGCATGTTGAGCCAAAGAACAGGCCAACAATGGCTCAAGTTGTTATGCAGCTTGAGTTTGCACTTGAGCAACAGGAAAAAAGCTTAAAAACTCTCGTGTCATACGCAATAACAAGTGGTCTAAATGATATCCATCCATCTAAAGATGGAAATAGTTTATCAGTCAATGCAGAGAAACTCATGACGGGCTACAAATACACGCAGAATCTTACACCGCCTGATCAAGAGGATCACACTATGCGCAAAATGATCTCATTTGAGCCTCAATCTGGAAGAAAAGATGTGAGAAAAGCCATGATACAGAAACCATCACATCTTTGGCAATGGGGTGTACTTATAAAAAGAGGTCATAATGAATTGCTATTATCTACATTTATATTACAGCATTAAAATCATTTCTTGTTCATAAACTAATGCTCAAACTTCTCCAGGCTATAATCCGACCAAAATAGTGGAGAAGAACGACAACACTGTTGAAATTCCTCGGGCCAGTATCCCTGCAGTCATTCCAGTAGATGAATCTAATCACAAACAGGCTGCTAATATGCAGACAATCACTGTCCCTCGAATTCCAGTTGAGGAACTGAAGGAGGTTACTGATAAATTTGGTCTCAAGTGTTCCATTTTTGAACGATTCCATGGAAGGCTATATTATGCAATCCTGAAAAGTGGGCAGGTTACAGCAGTTAAAAAACTAGAAAAGCAGCCACTCCTAGAATTTATAGCAAAGGTTTGGTTTGGCCACAATGCCTGTGTGTTAATGCCATATTACTTTCATGAAGTATGCTTAGTAGTATTGGGCTTGTAGGTTTCAATGATAGCCAGCCTGAAGCATGAAAATGTGGTCGAGCTACTTGGTTATTGCGTGGATGGTGGCTTGCGAGTCTTAGCTTATGAGTATGCTCCGAATAGGTCCTTACATGACATTCTTCATGGTGATCAACTCGACACATACAATTTATCTTTGTTAGCATCCTGCTTGACACATATTGTGTACATGTGTTAAGTGTACAACTAACTCATTTAACTGTTTATGCAGGGCAAAAAGGCATCAAAGGCTCAATTCCAGGCCCATCTCTGTCATGGGCAAAAAGAGTTAAAATTGCAGTTGGGGCCGCGAAAGGATTAGCATACATTCATGAGAAGGAACAGATTCATGGCGGTATCAGATCCAGCAATGTCCTAATTTTTGATGAAAATGAAGTTGCTAAGATCACAGATTTTGGTTTTTACTCCCTTAACAAAAGAAGCAACAACTTTTTACTAGGCTTAAAATGTTTCATTTCGGGTTATAATGCATCCACTGGACAGAGAAGTTGGATGAGCGATGTCTACAGCTTTGGCGTGGTGCTCATGGAACTCTTGACCGGTCGAAAACCAATTGATCACACACAATCATTAGGACAGCAGGATCTTGTGCAATGGGTATGCAATTTTCCCAGTGATATGTTATTAATTAATGGGACTTTTTAATTTCCTGCTTGTGAGCATATATGTTGAAGGGGGTATGTAACATCAACATTCATAAAAACAGACGAAATCAAAGCTCAGCAAAGACAAGGTGACAGAATATGTTGATGCTAGGATGAACGGAGACTACCCTCCAGTGGCAGTTGCAAAGGTAAAAATCAGTCATTTTAATTTGTAACATGTAAGAGCAGTATGAATATATGATAAATGGATGTTTGGATTGTTATGATCTGCTTGAAACAGATGGGTGTATGAGAGACGACGCTGCCTCTCGCCCACGCATGACCTCTGTAGTTGAAGCTCTTCATCAGATTAATTCTTTTTTATGATCTCATCAAACTTAATGATTTGTAATAAATTAAAAATAAAATACTTGCATTTTGTTGTAGTTATTTGCTGAATCATAGGAGGCTAGATTTTCAGTATGTTCATTGATCGAAAAGAATTCTTTCAAAGGCAGTTTTCTGATTATTTTGTGGCTTAGCTTTACATTGAGTTGAAGCTGGGGCGGCCTTGCAGAAGATCTAATCTATACGTATGCGAAATGAGAGAGAGAGAGAGAGAGAGAGAGAGAGAGGAGGGAGAGAATATGTGTACAATAATTTAATTTGCCATCACTAGCTATAAGTTTTTCAATCTTTTAATCCATTTTAGCTTCCAGTTTCTTTCTTTTTTTTTTGGTTGTATTAGATCATTATTAAATAGGGTTTAATATTACATCATAAATCATAATTAGGGTTTGCAATTATGCAATAGTTTTAAATTGAAAATTATTAATCCAACGCCAAAAAATGATTTATCATAATCCAAGGATGTAACACAAATGTGCATCCACATAAGATAACTACAATATGGAAATATCATACATATATATATTGTGTGTGTGTTTTTTGGAGCAAATGTTTTATTTATTTATTTCCTTAGAGCAATTCCAATGCATATAATATCTATTTTGTGCATAATTTACATTAAATAGGTGCAATTTCAGAACTTTTTTTTGTCATCTCTAATAATTTGCACCAAATAGTACAACAAATAAAAATATTCTAAAAAAAAAATCTATTTTGTCATATAATTAAATATCAAAATGCTTAATAATTTAGTATTATTTTAAATGATAATTATTCAAAATTAATAACTATTAATTACATAGTATTAAAAAATATTTATAATATATAATGTGCTTGTAATAATAAAATTATTTTTCTAGAAATAATAAAAGTACTTTAAATGATCATGAAACACTTACAATTAATTAAAAATATTATTAAACAACAACACTCATGAATATAGTGAAATATTACTTATGCATAATGTTTATTTAATTGTGTTTTTATTAAACATATTTAGTTATTTATTGAGGTGATTTATAAATTAAATTTAATGGTTATATAATTTATAAATTAAATTAAATTAAATTTATTGAATAATTAATTCAATTATAATTTTTAATAATATAATAGTTTATTAAATGTTATGAGACCCAACGACACTAATTTGGTGCATAATTAATTATGTCCCAAATTTAAGGTAGAATATGATATTGTACCAAATCTAAATGTGAGGCAAGATAATTTGGAACAAAGTTGAAATGAAAACCTGTCCCAAATTAATGGTTGGTGGAGCATTAGAGTTGACAAAATTAGGATTTCTTGTGCTATTAGAATTTAGAAGACATCATGGAAAATTCGACGCAATCCTTAAGGACAGTGTACCGCAATTTCATTTTTTTTTTTTAATTTTTTTTGCATTTTTTAAAAATGTTTTTGCAATTTTTTTTGGACATATTTTATTTTTTAGGTAGACGTCAATTATGTTTGTCCTGATTTTTTTATTTCGCCTCCTACTATGTAAACGATAATATTATAATTTTTTATAACACAATATCGTTAAAAATACACATTTATATCGTTTGCATAATAGGAGGCGAGAAAAAATCCATGACGAACATCTATTAATGTTACTATTCATATATAAAAAAAAATTGCAAAAAATTTTTAAAAATATTTTTAAAAAAATAAAAATTGAAATTTGGGACACGTTACTCTTCTTAAATCAAGCGATCTTTTCGTAGCCGTTTGCCCCGATTGATCGGGAGATCGAATTGATTATAGAAACATGAGTTTAATTAGTCGATTTATTAGTGAAAGGGAAAGATATTATCTAGATGAGTGAATAGATTGACCTTGAAATAACAACGTTGAGTTACTATATTACAATAAAAGAAGCTCGTATTCGGGTGGTGGCGTCGAATATTCGAAGACATCATTGTGCCTTATTGAAGTATTGAACAGGTCTAATAGTAGGCCCAATTACGACGACACCTGCCCCAAATTTGGATTTCATTATTTCGTAAAGCTTTAAATTAATAACAACTATTATTAAATAATACATTTTCGAGTAGTTGTATAAATAAAAAAATCATAACCTTTGCATTAAATGTGTGCTATGTTAGTGATGACTTATAAGATTACATAATCTGAATAGGTCTCTTGTAAGATCGTTTCTGATGCCAAAATTCGTTAGTGGAAAAGATATACGGGAAGCTTTTATATGGTATTAAATCTTAAACACAAAAGTAAATCTGTTTTGTGGAGTCTTACCTTTTGTACTAACAAACTCATTTTTTAAAAAATTATATTTTTATACCCAAAAGTTTTATTTTTTATATTCAAAATTATAATCTTTAATTGCTTCCGCTCACGAATTTTGGTCCAAGAGACCACGCAAATTTTTTATTTTTTTTTGTCTGACATGGGTTCATATTGAAAACAAGTTGGATCGGGATGTGTGATTTGGGTAGCTCAAGTTGGCTGTAAATTTACCATCATCAGTTTGCATGAATAATTTTATAATTATAGTTTTTTCTTTCTTGAAAATTTACTTAATCCCAACACAATATTTTTGGCATATCCATCAGTTACTGAGCTATAGCTTGTGAAAAGTTTGCCTCATATATAATGTTTATTTTTAAAATTATTATGATAGTATACCAAAATTCCCAGACATTAGTTTCTAGGTTTGGTCAACTATAGCTTATAGAGTGACTCAAATCTAAGAATATTACAAGAGCTAGATGAAGGTCTCATTTTTTTTTATTCACGCACCCAACTTGTGGTATTAATGTCTCCCTTTTTAAGTATTAATAAATATTTTAAGACTATTATCACAAGTATTGTAGCCTATTGGTAAAACATTATGCTCCGTCATATATTTCAAGATTGATAAATCTTCCTTCTTTGTCGTGAAATTAGGAATCACGTACATATCCTTTCAGGGATATTCCAAGAATTCTCAGACACTTTTATTTCTAGGTTTGGACCATTCCCTAGTGGCGTGCCAAATTTTTGATACATTACTCCTTCACATCAAAATTATGTACTTACTATATTTTACATATTTCTTCTTCCCCGATCATTTATGGTATGGGGTCCTGTCATAGTATAATTCATTTCTAAAATCATCTTTAATTTATTAATTAAATATTTTATTTACATTTTTTTTTACTTTTATATATAGTTAAATTAATTTATATTTTAATATTTACTTTTATATGCATTCTATACTAATAATATTGAATTGAGAAAGACGAGTAGAATACGAGATATATAAAATCAAACTACATTACAAAATAATTTAAAGTAAATAATTATCTTATATTTTATTTGTACAAATCATCAATTAAATTATGTAATTTTACAAAAACGAAATAACGCGCGCACGTGTGTATATATATTAATTTATTTTGTGCAAATAAAAAGAGGAAGAAAAGAAGCAGACGAGACGAGAGATAAAGGAAAAAAGAAGAAATGAAAGATGATAGACAAAAATATAATAAAATGAGAAAATGAAAGAGAAAACAAAAAAGGGGATATAAAAAAAGATAAAAGAAGGTGGGAATGGGGGACAGAAATAGCAGGCGAGAGACTTGGCAGCGCCCACCTGAGTATGCAGCACGCGCACACACAAGTAGCAAAGGAAAAACATAAGTAGCAAAAGAAACAAACAACACAAACAATATATATATATATATATATAAGTACATGAAAAATAAATCATAGTCTAAATTGAAAGTTAGAATAATCAAGATGGTCCATCCTAGCCAAAGATGCAAGGGGCATTGGGCCGCCTGTGAGTCAAAAATGCGGAATCCGTTAGGCCAGCTTCCTATTGAATGGTGTAACCAATATAAATGCATAATATGTGTTGCTACTTGCTACATACATACATCTACTTATGTACCCATAATCAGAGAACAAGTGAGGTTTAAGAATATTCAGATTTTTTTTTTTTATTGCGAAAATGTTTGTCATATCCGGAATTTCAACACACTAAAACAATTTGAAAGTCCACGGACAATTTTTCTAAATCCTAGGGGATCTTATACTATAGATTCTCTAGATTCAAATAAACATCACACACACACATATATAGACACATACATGTAATGACAATGTGATGATGTATTTGAATATGTAAACTCTACATCAAATACACTATCAAGCTAACTAACATATTATGTTTAAAAAAGATAATTCAAATGTATGGATACGCTTACATAAGATGGTGAGGATGAGGATTATTGAGATCAAAATCTTCAATTTAAATCATGAATTTTGAGATAGTCCAATCCTAGTCATCCATTTCACTGATCATTATTACAATGATATATATCTATCACATAATTAATCGTCCATTGATTCCTTTCTTCACCCAAATGCTTTACCTTTACCTTTTTTAATTTATTTTTGAAGAACCCACTAACTTTACTACATTATTTCGATAGCAGAGCTTTGAAACTGTCAACACCATTATATATTAGCTCAGGCCTTTGGCTTTATGCTTCATCCCTTTTTGCCCATTTTGTGAGATTCAATATAGCTAGGGTTTCAGCAACACGATTCTGCTTAATTAGAACTTTAAATCACTAAAATCCAACAGAAAACGACGACATCTTCAAGTCAGTAAGCTCCGTAAAAAAGTCATCTTTTTTTTTTTTGTTTTTTTTCCCCCAGTAAGCTTAGGTTTCCGATTCTCTGCTCAGAGGACTAACATGTAAGTATTCAACTACCCGCGTCGTTGATTGAATTAATGCCGGCATTAATTTAGTGTTAATTAATTCCTTTGTATTTCAGATTCAGTTGGAGCAAAGATGGAATCCGGTGTTAGTTAACTGTTTTCCTGCTAACTTGTGTTGTGTTGAGTTGTGTAAATAATGGGGAATACTGCAGAAACGAACAAGTGTATTGCTAGCTGTATTTTTGTTTTCTGTGAATGAAGCTAATTTCAGAAATATGATTCGAGAAGTTTGCTAGCGTTGCTATGGAGGAGAGTATTCCATCATCATCAAGGGTTGAGCGGCATTGTCGTCTGTTCACACTAGCCGAGATCCAGTCAGCCACCGGAAATTTCAGTGATGAACACGATATTGGGAGTGGTGGATTTGGTAAAGTTTACAAAGGCGTAATCGATAATGGGTCAGTGATTGTGGCGGTGAAGCGGCTAATTAACTCTGATTGCAATCAGGGGAAGCCAGAGTTTCTGAACGAGATTGGAACACTAAGTAAGCTCCGGCATCGTAATATAGTCTCTCTCATTGGCTACTGCAATGAGCAGGGAGAGATGATTCTTGTTTATGAGTACATAGCCAATGGAACACTGGCCGATCACCTCTACAAACGAAGGAATAGTTATAGCAGCTCGTCATCTCTCACGTGGATTGAACGAATTAATATCTGCATTGGAGTTGGTCGAGGTCTGGACCATCTTCACACTGGCAGCTCTGGCAACTCAATTGTCCATCGCGATGTCAAGTCTACTAATATCCTTCTGGATGAGAATTTAGTAGCTAAGGTTTCAGATTTTGGATTGGCTAAACATTTAGAAGACAACACAGATAGGCATGTTACCAAATTTATTAAGGGCTCGTGTGGGTATTTGGACCCTTATACTTGCAAAACTGGTGTACATACGATAGCAAGTGATGTATATGCTTTTGGGGTGGTGTTGCTACAAGTATTGAGTGAGAAACCAGCATTTGATGGGAGCCTTCCCAAGAAAGAGCAGCTTCTTTCTGATTGGGCTCTAGAAAAAATTCGAAAAAGAGAATATAATGAGATTATGGCTTCAAATTTGAGGGGAGGAGTCTCGAAAGGTAGCTTGAAGATATTTGTGGAGCTTGTTACTGGATGCTTAGATCCTGATCCAGAGAAACGGCCAACAATGACTAAAGTTGTAGCCCAGCTTGAGTCAGCCCTTGAATTACAGCAGAAGAAAAAGAAAAAGGCTATACATCAAATACAAATTTGGCCATTCAAAGCATTTCGGACTAGAGTTATACCATCTGGTAAAACTGATTTTTTCATATATAAATTTATATATGCATAGCGACTATACAAGTCAGAATCATTTAATGTTCGAGCTCTGATGATTACCTGAGATTTCTGTATGCAATTCTGCTGGCTTTTATGACATAGGATCAACTCAAGAGGATCACAATCAGGTTGTAGGTAATATACATCCAGAAGACATCCCTGCCATTCAAGAACATGCATCAGAGCACGAGCAGATTGTTCCAGTTGATGAGTTAGAGGACATACAGAATGCTAATATGCTTCCAATCGCTGCCCCTTTCATTCAACTAGCCGAATTAAAGGACATTACTGATGATTTCAATTCGAAGTGTTTGATTGCTAACGGATCCAGTGGAGCAAGTTTATTCCATGGAATCCTAAATTGCGGACTGGATGCTGTAATTAAAAGGTTCAGTAAGAACTTGCCAGACCAAGCATTTCTAGCACAGGTTTGGCAATAACATTATATCTGCTGATGTGACTGCAGAGTTTATAACTTCATAAATAGTTAAGTTGATTTAATATATGGTTTTGTAGGTATCAATAATATCTAACTTTCAGAATGAAAACGTGGTCCAGCTACTTGGTTATTGTGTGGATGGTGATCAGCTGGTCTTGGCATACGAGTATGCTCCACGAGGGTCCCTACATGATATTCTTCATGGTGTGCGCGACCTACTTTTGAGTTTTCTAAATTTATAGCCTTGATTTTAAATATTATATCCTAAGATTACTTTGTTGTGAAATTTGATTAAAACTAAGAACTTTTGATTGCTGAACAAGAACCCTTCTTTACATTTGTTTATCTAATGTGCAATTTTCATTTTATGCACTCATAAAAATGAAAAATGAACAAGAACCCTTCTTTACTTGATGAACTTCAACTTCATGTGTTGGGATACTTAGTTTTTTATGCAACAGGACGACAAGAAAGTACAGAAGGCTTAGCCATGGATTCTGGTCAGTTTTTTTCATGGCCCCAAAGAATCAAAATTGCTGTTGGGGCTGCAAAAGGATTACACTACGTTCATGACAAGGAACTGATTCATTGTAACATTAAACCCAGCAATGTTTTACTTTTTGACAATGACATTGCTAAGATAACTGATTCTCGACTGTCACATTGTGATGACATTTATCCTTTTACACTTTCCTCGGGTCGTCATCATCCCCCAGAGTATGTTCTTTTCTGAGTCTTTCCTAGAGATTAAGAGTACTAGTAGTTTGTACTAATTACTGAGCATCAATTATTTTATTTCTTGTGGTAGATGTGGATGCTATGGCCAAAGTCAGAAAGGTGATATTTACAGGTTTGGTATGGTTCTCCTTGAACTCTTGACAGGTCGTAAAGTATTTGACCCTACACTGCCAGCAGGAGAGCACCTTGAATGGGTATGCAGTTCTTTTCCTTTAAAGTGTGATACCTAGTTTTTCTGCATTTCTGCTTAAGTTTCATCCACTACATGGTTGTTTCAGTGTACATTACATATGGTGTAATTTAGTAACTTGAAAATTTATAAAACACCAGGCAACACCAATGCTCAGCGAAGACAAGGTACACGAGATTGTCGATGCTAGACTAGAAGGAGACTATCCTCAGATGGCGGTTGCAAAGGTAAATTCAGTTCTTTCACTAATTAATCTCTTTTTACAGATGAGATTGTGTTTGTTCTATATGCAATAACTTCATATTCTTAGACAAATGAGGATGCTGTTGTGCATTTGATTCATGATTGTGATGACTTACTTAAAACAGATGGCTGAAATAGCTGCATTGTGTCTTGGAAAGGAAGCTGATTCTCGTCCAGAGATGAGCACTATTTTAAGAGGACTCCAGGCTGCTTCATGGGAAACACAAAATTATCTCCGGAAGCATCAGCAGTACTCCCAGAATTTCTCAGAGATAGCAGAACGAGGCACCTGAAGAGGCCACACCGTAGGAAAAAAGGACCATTGGTATTGCTTTTAATTAATATGTAATTATCGGTTTCAATTTTTATAGTTTCATTGGTTATCTGGATTATGTGTTACTTTCATTAGACCATTGTGATGATTGGATCCCAGCCTTCCAGTGTTGGTGTTCAATATCTGCTATTTAGTTTGATATTATCTTTAATGATTTTTGCAATGACAACACTCCAATTGTTTTCCGACTAATTCAGTCCAATGTGTCATAACATACCTGATATGGATTTGAATTTAATTTGGAGATAGTTTGTATTTTATTTCCAAGCTTTATAATTTGCTTTATTACAATATTCTAGGAACAACAGGATATAGACCTCAAACCAATGATTATAATTTGTATATAACATGAAAGTATCATAGATATCTTCGTGTTTTACGACAGAACACATGTTGAAGCATGAATCTGTATCCAGTTTTCATGTACCTGTTATTTCTCTGCTTATTCAACGTGGGTAATGGTAATCCAACACACCTTGCAGATGATGTTTCAGTTAACTGTGGCTCGAGTGGCAGTTCTGCTGCAGTGCTGGCAGGGAATGGCGAGGAGATGTTCAGCCGGAATCCTCTTGCCTGCTGCAGATAAAGGGCTTTCTGATGACCTCAACTGTGATCAGTAAGTTGATCTTTACGCATGATCTAGTTCCCACAATTCCCCTACACATTTTAAAACTCTTTGCCCTTCACTTTAATTCAGCTCCATGAAAAGGCTTCAAGAGGCTCAAGGACTTGTTTCACTGTTGAAGTTGTTCATTTCGCCCTGCTAAGCAGCTTCGGGGCTTCCCTTATTGGTGTAAATACTTTTGTCAAGGAATTCTCTTCAGACAATAGACATAGAAGAGAATCAACAGTTTGTAGTTTCTCTGCAGTGAGTTGTCAATCATTAGACATTTTCATGAACAGCCTTGAGATTGTCTGTAAAGTTGTGTTGATATTTGCTGAAATTGGGGTTGAATCTTCACATTTTAATGCTTGTTTCTCTTCTGAACTGCACTGCACCAATGAATTCTTTTTTGGGTGTTTCTAGCTACACTTCATTAGATTCTCTCGCCCGCCGCCAGCGTAACCTTAGCTGAGAATCGTACTAGTCTCTTACCTAGCTTTAAAAAAAAAAGTAAAAACCTTGCTGAATTAATTTTCACGAACGCTACGTGCCGATCAAAAAACCAAACTGAATCCACAGGCATAAAATCATCAAAACGGGCAAATTGAAGCGACAAAAAGAGGTGAAAATAATTGGGCAAAGAAGAAAAAGAGGAAGGTTCGATTTTTTTTTTTTCAAAAAAAATAGAGAAAGTTTGGAAAGAGTTACGAAAAATAAATTTTGAACCAATTGATTATGTTCGAAAATAAATTTTCGAAATTCATTCATAATGATCGAAAAAGGGAGCCAAAGTTCGAGAAGTTCAGTTTGATTGAGAAGGAGCGTCGTTTGGAAAAAATCGATATCTCTTAATCCAATCTTACCTTCTTCTGTAGTTTGAGTCTGCAATATTAGAGCTAGCTAGATTGGGTGGTTGGTTGTCATCGAGTTGAGTCGGGACTAGGCGGTACAACCTAGTGATTCGATAATATCTTGACTCTTGTCTTCCATTTATTGGTACAACCTATCATAATTCATTGGAGACTTATTCAATATGCTAGTTTTTTTTTTTTACTTTTTTTTAATAATTGTGATATATTAATAAGATTTTCAGGGATGATATACTCGATTACACATTCTAAATTGCACACTCGATTTTTTTAGTTATTTTTTAAAATTTTAATTTATTGTACTTTATTTTATTTTACACTTGTTATTTATGGTTCATTCTGCCTAATTAGGGTGTATTATAATTTTTAAGTACTTAATTTTTAGTTTTTAGCTATTAGTTGACTATTTGAAATATTAAATATTAAAAAATTATAATAAACATAAATTGAGAGGATGAACCTTAAATAATAAGTGTAAAATTAAACTGAAACACAAGAAATTGAAATCGAAGAAAAAAATGAAAAAAAAATCGAGAGTGCAATATGAAATGCAACACAGAAGGTGAGATGGACGATTTGGTCTGTGATTTTGATGACTGCGAGTTTGATATACTACTGAAGATTGAATCTGGGTACGTCGATAGATGAATAATTGTTTGAATTGAAAATTAATGTTTATTACAATTTCTCATGCCAATTACAATAAAATCAGGTACTTGTCCAGTTTCCACAACATACACAAATGAAAGCAAGAAACCTCAAAAACGAACAAAAATTACAAGAAAATTAAAACATGTCCAAAATCAATCAAGAATCCAAAAAATGAAAAATATATGAAAATCAGAAATTAATTTAATCCCAAGAAAACGATATCAGTTGACAAAACGGCAGTTCTTCCTGATCTGACCCTTGTTGCCGGTGAGAACCTCAATGCCGCCCATGCGCACCATCGCCGCCGCAAACTTCTTCGACCACACATCATTATTCTGAGCATTGTACGACACAATTTTCGACGTCAACGGGCTGCTCATAAGCGTCTGATCTGACGTCAAAAGCCCCCGTTTCGCCGTCAATCCAACGTAGTACTTGTTGTCCAAACAATTAGGAGTGATCGAATCAAGATTCACGGTGGGGTTCACCTTGGATTTAGCAGCCGGCGCGGGGCAGATTTTCTTCAATTGAGCAGCGTAATTCGGGTCGAGGGAGGGGTCCGTGGTCGGGTAGAGGCGGCCGGAGAAGGAGGTGCAGTGCGAAATGCCGATGGAATGAGCGCCGGAAAGGGTCACCATTTCGTCGAGGGAGAGTCCCTTCGCGGCGAAGTTGTCTCTGAGAGAGGTGGCATTCAAGAATGGCGGCGGCAGACTGAGGAGGGGCTCGCTTATGGAGGAGACGACGCCGTCGCGGCGGCCGGACGGGACGTCGTAGCGTATTCTTCCGAGTTTGAAGGCACTGTCGCGGGCGGCGAAGGCGAGAACGTCGGCGCATGAGACGGTTTTGGGGCAGATGAGCTCAAGTTCAGCTTTGGCTGCGTCGATGACTTCGAAACCTCGGAGACTTCCCTTATTTGGTAAGCTTTCCTTCTCTGACTTCGCTCCGTCCAGCAACACTGATGCGTCGCATCCCTGTAATTTCATGTTACTCTTTCTGCTCTTTTATTAAACTTATGATTTTAATAAGCGTTAAATACATATGACTCCTAGAAATTTGTAGTAGAATAGATACTCTAAAACAATTGCAACCATTGAAAACTGATCTTATACAATAAAAACTCTTATATTTGACACCCCAAAATTGAATTAATTTATACATGGAAAAATATTGTCATATTATAATTTTGATAAATGGAAAAAAAAAATGAGGTTGTCGAAGATAATGATCTTTTTTTTGGCAATTAACCATTTTAATAATAGCATTATAAAAAAATAAAATGAAACTAATTATAACATAACAACATTATGATCACAAAAAAAATTAACATCATAATTATGAAATAATTAAGTATTAACTAAAACTAATAATTAGTTATAAACTCGGTGGATTCAACTATAATTAATAATTGAATAATTAAACTAAATCCTAAAAAAATAAAATTGATGAAAAAAAAAAAAAAAAGATTTGGCAAGGAGAGCATGCACGTGGTGAGGCAAGGTGGGTAGGACTTACCCTGACGAAGCAGTCATGGAAATGCAGCCTGATTAGGCCAGCGCCGAGTCCAGGGTTGAGAGAAACGAACTTATTCACATATTTTTGGACGATGATTTCTGCAAAGGGGCAAGATTGTCTGTAGTAACCCACCACAAGTGGCGGATATGGTGCACCACAAACTAACACAAACATGCAAGAGACCATCACTACTGCCATCATTGCAAAAATGGAACCCATTTTTCTTTTTCTTTTTTTTTTTTGATCGATCGATTGCTAAATATGGAAAGTGTATATGGATTAATGAAGTAGAGGTGCATGGTTTATATAGGGCATTCAATGAGGTATAAGATATTCAGGAATTACAAGTCAATGTTTGACGTGTGCCCAAGTAAGCAATTTGCAAATTTTATATACGCCGGTTGAAAAAGCAATTTTAGAGTTTGCATTAATTATTCCAAATATGTATTTTAATTAATTAACAATACTGGCATATGGCAGCTATACATAATTCCAAAGGACATTTTTTATTTTTATATTTAGAATGGCATTGGATATTGCTGCTATATACCTGTACTGTAAAAATGGGTTAATTATATTACACCTAAAATTATATTTTATAAGTTTTTAGTTTTAGACATGACTTTTAAATCTTAGCAATAACACCAAAAATTTACATAGTTTTGCAATGATAAAATCAGTGATTTTTCTGATGAATTAAAACATTCCAATTGAGAAGGAGCGTCATTCGAAAAAAAAAATATTTATTTATTGATCAAGTTTTACCAGTTTGAGTGGAAAAGGTTGGAGCTAAGTTGGGCGGTTGTCATTGAGTCGAGGGTAGGCGGTGGTCATCGATGACAGATTTTGAGCATTCACCCAAGAATTTAGAAGAAGGCATGCTCTGTTTTCTGATTTTATTTTAATTGATTACAAGTCTTTTTTCTTTTTTAAGGTTAACGGTAGAATTGAAAAAATGTGCATTAAAAAAAAAAGGTGTGCAGTGTGGAGAGAAAAAAGTGTAAATAGAATCACTTTTATTTTTATTTTTATTTTTATTTTTATGTTGGAGGGCTTTATTCATTTTGTTAGAATTTTAAATAAATGGATAATAAGGGTAAGTGAAATTGTATTTAAAAATTAATTAGTAATTTTCCGTTGCCAATTGGTAGTAGGGGAAGCTCCCAAGTCCCAAACTTGAAAGGCCAACCATGCATGTGACTACAATTCAAAGATCTAAACAGAATTTACATTGGAACAATTCAATTTTCATGACCTTGAACAAACTAAAAGATCAATTCCTTTGAGATTTCATGGCTTTTAACTAATCATAATTAATAATTATATTATAAAATTAAACTAAATCAAAGAGATTGAAATTAAAGAAAAACTATATAAGAAAAATTAATAAAGTCAAAATGAGGTACATTCAGTTAACTAGATGATCTTATATATATATATATATATATATATATATAGGGTTGAGTTATAATGAATACTAGTTCTTGCTTATTTATTATAATTTTATAGTTTATCTTGGTGTATTTTATTGTACAACAAGATAAGTTGTAACTTTTTTTAAATAAAAAAAAAATTGCAATAAATTAATTTACAAATGATAGAAATGTTTCATCATCGTCGTCCTACCCTTTATAGATTCTAATCTATTACATATGCACTTGCGATCCTTTGATGCATTTCTTATTTATTCTCTGTTGCACAACTATTTTTTTTTATTTCAATTTATTATGATTTAGTTAATTATTCCCAATTAAGGTCTATCAAAATAAAAAATTAGTTATGCAACAAGGAATATAACATGGAATGCAGCAAATGATCCGGTTTGTTACATAAATACATCATCAAATTGGTGCAAATCACCAGATCGCCCAATTTATCTTTAGAAAAAAATTAATCCTTATCTTTATATTTTGATTTCTAAAAAATAGAATAAAAATAAACCCAAGTTCTCATAAGATACATTTGTTTTTCATTAAATTTAATTTGTGCTGTGTTGGACAAATCATATGCCAACATGGTCTATTGCATCTGATAGACCAAAGAAAAAGTTCGATTAACATTTTAAATATGTTTAGTATTACTTTTAAACACAAGCTTAATATTGTATGTGGAGTCTTACTTTTAAGTTCTATTAATTGGTGAAATGCCAAAGATTATAAAATCCTTTTTAAAATATATACCCGAGAATATTCAATATCAATATTTACATTGGATCATTGAATTTTTAATTCCAATAGATTGATAATTGGGCTTATTTGATCACATAGCCCTTTAAATATGCATATCTACCCGGCTTTATTGAAATAAGACTCCCACAGCCTGGGCACATTGGGCTAGTATTTGATTCAAGCTCACACAACAAAATTACAACAAAAATGTTTTTAATAATGACTAATTATACCTCTTGTCCTATATTATTAAGGATTTCATAAAAAAATCAACTGAACTATCACTAATTATACCCTATGTCTAGAAATATTGACAAATTAACAAATTTCTCCCGACGGGTGAAATTCTATTAATCGAAAATCTACGAAAATAGGTTTGACTCAGAATTTTTTTTAATTTGTCTATAATTCGAACATAAAGTGTGGGTAGTCATAGTTCGGGATATTTTATGAAAAATTTAATAATTTGAGATATAGTGTGTAATTAGTCGTAGTTTATAATATTTTTATTAGAACCCTAATAACTTATGACATAGGTGTAATTTTTCCAATTCATAATGCACTTTCTTTTAGTTCTTAAAACATTGATTGCATCGCTACTAATTTTTTCAATTTTTTCTTGGGTTTTAATTTTTGTTTTTTAGGCTCGGCTGATACTTAAAACTTGATATATTTGCCAATATTGATTTCAACTTTCACTCCTTTTATACATTTGTTTGTAACGGTAAGAAATATTAAAATATGTGATTTCAAAAAAATAAAATTAATTAATTTTTAACTCCGGGTTCACTGATTCCATTTTAAAGTTTATATTTATTTCAAAATTAGATTTTTTTTATTTTCAATTACCATTTATATTTATTTTGAAAAAATTAAATTAATTGTCGAGTGGAATGCACGAGCCCACGCATTAGCGTCGAGTAAGTGCATTGCGCGGGTCACCAGATTTTAAAAAATAAATAAAAATTCATTTTTATTTTCAGGTTTATTGATTCAATTTTAGGGTATATATTTATACTTATTTCAAACAAATTAAATCAATTCATTTTAATTTTAGGATTCACTAATTTTATTTTAGGGTATATAATTTTTGGAAAAAAAAAAAAAAAAAATAGAAAATCTTAAAAACGAAAAAAAGGCTTGTGGCCATGCGCCCGTCGCATATAGATGTACATAACACCTTATGCACACAAGTGCTCCTCAAAAAGATTTATTCAGCTTGGTCTTTTAATAACAACTAATGTTTCTTCCGTACGTTACACGAGTTTAAATATTTATAAATTCATATTTAAAATTTTGAATGTGACCATTGTGATTGAATGAGAAAATATTGGTGTTTTTAATTATTTTATTTGTACAAATTATTTATTATAAATTATTTATATATCTTTCACCGTCCATCGCACGGAATGCTAGTTGTGATTGAATGAGAAAATATTGTAGTTTTTAAATGCACTCAATATTTCTATGTGATTACATAAATATCATATGGTTGGTTAGAGACATTCTTTAAAGATCTTAATAATTACATTTAACATTTAAAAGCATATAATCGTGTAGCTCTACATACCACATCAGTTAGACTAAAAATTTTAAAAATCAGTACCCCTAATTCTTGTTACCATTTTATTAAATTTTCAACTATAAAAATAAAAATATGATATTAATTGAACACAATACATAGCTTTAGCTGTAAAAAATAATTAGATCCAATATAATTTTGATGTATTATTTATATTTATGCCGTAACTTTTAACCTAACAATCATAATCGAATTTTCACTATATAAAATTGCTATTAATTTTGTTGTAATGATCTTTTTTTTTTTACCATGTAGGAAATTTCTTTAAATTTTAACAAAATAATTTTTTATTTCATGTTGTTACCTACTATTAACATAATTGTTGGTATTCAAATATTTAACTAAGACCGTTACATGTTAAAAAATAAATTTCAATAATTTTAATATAAAATGAATATTCTATAATTTTGAGAAGAAATGTGTGTACTTCCGTCTTTATTACAGATGCACCATCTTCATCCATTTTTTATCGACAACAATATATTGGTATATTGATTGTCAAAGAAACATCATTCAAATCATTACAGGTTCCTTTGTATAAAACACATCACCCCGCCCTAATGTTTTCTACCCTTTTAAGCCGATGTGAATCATCAATTCATTCATCTTTACCTCCTCAATATATGCATACAAAATGAATCGTCAATCCATTCATCTCCACCTTCTCAACATATGCACACAGAATGGAGAGCTCAAAGCATTAAAGAGAATCGCGGACCATGATAACTGATGATTTAATCATTTCAAGAATATTATAAGTGTTTTTAGGAAAAATTTATTCATAAATGAAAAACAATTATGATTCGAAGAGTCGTAAATTTTCATATGGAGGCATAATTAATCACTTGGAGTTGATAGTGTTTTTTTAATATTTTTTATATGAAACTGCAACATATTGCAAAAGCATATATATAAATTTGTCCCATAAAATGAATACATAAGGATGCGAACAATAACATATTAAATACTAAACGCTTATAATAGTAAATATGTAGAATCAATGTTAATTGTTAAATTAACATTTGACTTGATCACACCTAAATATTAAAAATAAATAAAAGAGTTATAATATTAAATAGATTGATTTAATGTTAATTATCAAAATAAATGGAGTTCTTCATATATACATAAGCACTATTAATTAATACATGAAATTTTGAAAAGGGATATAAATAAGGAAAATCGGAAATGGGGGTGAGAAGAAAATTTGAAATGATAAATAATAGAAAAAATCGAATAATGAAAGGAAATAAAAAAATGAAATGGGAAATAAAAAAAATGAAAAGGGAAATAAAAGGAAAAATGAAAAAGATGGCAGAAAGACAAAAATTGAAACGAGAAATAAAAGACAAAAATATAAAAGAAATAAATGGAAAAAAAGGGTTTATGATTCGAACCAATATAGTAGCTCCAACATGGCTTACCCAGCATACCATGCAACCACTCCATCATAAGCATATATTTAAAAAAATTCGATATAAAATTATTTTAATATAAATTTTTAACTAATGTCTTTCATTTATAAGTTTGTCCCCATAATTTTGTCTTAATATATCTATATATAGACGTAAGACGAATTCTGAAAACTAGAAAGTTAAATTTTTATTACTTATGAATATTTTTGGAAGCATCACTTATGCGCAAGTTCTAGTGTTCCACAACAACAGAGATCCAAAATCATTGATAGCTGAGTATACTTGTATACTGTATGATTATAACATGACTCAACTAATACTTCTAAACTGACTTATTTTCCGAGATTAATTTGTAGCACAAAATCATACATTTTTTCTTTTTTTTTTTTCCCTCTTTAGGTTTGTGTGCCAATAAGAAAATACTAAAATATGTAGTTTTAATTTGAAAATAGAGTGCTGATGGATAGGGGCTAAGTCGATCCTAGGTTCAGTGCAGTGCGCACGGACTAGGATGTGTGACACGTAGCATATTTACTGATAGTTGTTTTGGACAATTTTTTCCATTTCAAAAACCGGGCTGGTTCCAGTTTTGTCCAACCATTAACCATGGTTCACTTTAGGTTAGAGTTCCATTACTTGAGGTCATTTATACGTCTTTTATCAGATCAAGATGCCATCCATATTTTATCTTCTACCCTAAATTCAATTTTCTCCCAAAATAATTCAATGTTCCATATTTGAGATTTCGGATATAGTTACAGGACCATATTGAACTTTTTACCTAAATCAATCAAATATTTCACTGTGAATCATATAGTTCTGCGTACTATAAGTCTACGACCATTCTTCTAGCTATCAATAACAAAAAAAAAAAGTGTCCCCTTGGGGATGGTCTAGTGGTGGAGTGGTGATATCTTGAGGCCATAGCTCTCAAGTTCGAATCCCACCAACACCACTAGGTGTGAGCCTGTCACACCTGGCTTGCCAAGTGTGGCTATTACACAGGGGCGGAGTTTACCCAGTGCGCACCTCGATAGCGGCTGCGGGTTACCTTCGACAACAAAAAAAAGTACATTATTTTATATAATATTCATCAATTTTTTATATTTAATCAACCGACTAATATTCATGAGTTATAACTGTTACTAATTATGATTAGCCATTTTGACTCATGACATAGGCACACAGAAATTTGTTCCATTCTAGAGATATAATATTAAATTAAATAAAAACTTTTTTTATTTAAATCATAAACTATGAATTCGGTAGATTACAACTCTAGTTGTTTCACTTGAATAAATTGTTAAAAAAAATTATCTTCCAATTATGTTCATTGTTATTTGCTTGTATATAGGTGGTCATCTTTGAATCTGGATTGAAAAATTATATAAAGAGTCTGTCACAACTTTAAGCATATAAGCAATAATGTACAATATTTTTTTATGCATGTCGATCTTATTTTTCAAATACCCTAAAAATTCAATATAAATTAATTAGAATAGTAATAATATTATAATAATTATAGAGGTCGATTTCCACAATTAATAGAACACGGGATTCGGGTTCCGGCAACCTACACGACAAATGAAAAGACGTAAAGTCCTTCGACCGTCGGAGGATTGACGATCGAATGGACTCCGACGCTCAAGTCAGAACACAAGAATTAAAAGAAAATGATCTAGACTGAGAATGAAAATAATCCTTTCTAGATTGATTCTCTCTAGAGATTTATCGTGAGTATTTTAGCGTGAATATATTAGCCTCCTCCTTCCCTCATTCCGTCTGTCGATTATATAGAGCTTTTGCAACTACTTTCCGATTTCCTAGGGATAACTCTATCCCTTCTAGGATTTTAAATGGGTCTTTTCTTTATCAACAATGGGGTTTTGACTTGGTCGTTTTATAGAGGTTTGAACTTTACTTGTTCCGCGACCTCGACTTCTATTCTACGCCCTCGACCTCTCGAACTCAGATGGTCCTGGGCCTCAGTTTTTGGGTCTATGTTTTGGGCCTCTGTTTTGGGCCTTAGCGGAAAAAGGCCTCTAAAATAATATATTATTCTCATAGATTAGTTAGGAATATAAGGCTAAATTACACTTTAATATTTACATTTTGTGCACTTTTTTCGAAAATGAATCACTTTTTCAAAATTAACATAATAGTACCAATTTTTTCAAAAAGTTTACAAATCTAACATTTAATCCATTTTATGGCCCGAAACATCTCATTGTTCTCTTTATGTTGCACAAGCATGCATGAACACATGAAGTAGTTGAATGTTTCATCACACAACAATGCAACTCCCGACTGGGAAAAAATATAAGATTAACCATTTTTTATGTCTTCATCGATATGACAATATTACTTATTTTTAATTACCTATGTGTTAATATATTTTATTTTTCAGAAATTATCTTATTTATTTTTTTATTTGATAAATAAAAAATTTCCCATCCTTCATGAATAATTGAACTGAATGAAGCTTTGAGGACTATGTTAAATTAACAAAAATAAGAAATCGATAAATGAATAGCTTAATTTATTAAGAATATGAAATATTTTATATTAAAAATGTTAGCAAATTATTAATTTATCGATTTCTTATTTTTGGTAAATTGTTATGCTTAATAAGCAGCTTTGCAAAGCATGACAACAACGAGTTGAGTTGGATTAAGATCTTTATTAATAGTCAGTGGTAGAATTAACCACAATTTTTTTTTTTTGGAAAAATGATCATTTTAGTACCATATGTTTGACCTCGTATCATTTTTGGTACCCTACATAGATTACAAAATTCTCCACATTCTAGATAAATAAATAAAAATTCAAATAAATTCAATTACAACATATATATATATATATATAGTTTCAAAAAGAAAAAGAATGATTAATAATTTATAAAAAAAAATATACATTTAAATTAAAAGGAAAAATAAAAAGCAAAATAATGTTGTCAAACTTTAAGAAATTGTAGAACTTCAACTATTAAATATTCTTAATAGAATCGTATAATAAAGTTAGGGATAGAGTTAGAGTTGTAGTATAATATAATATAATATAATAATAAAAAAATTTAAGATTACATTATTGC
Source organism: Perilla frutescens (assembly GCA_026008535.1). NCBI lineage: Eukaryota > Viridiplantae > Streptophyta > Magnoliopsida > Lamiales > Lamiaceae > Perilla > Perilla frutescens. The sequence continues at coordinate 40,262,517 of BRKX01000010.1, read as the reverse complement.
CCTTAAATAAAATAAAAAATAGAATTAAAATAGATAAACTAAAAAATGTAAGATAAATCACTTTTTATATTAGTATGGATATAACAAAACGTTTTCCCAAAGTTGCTCCGGTGAAAAATAGTCAAACTAGATCGGGACAAATCAAAATCGTGCAATTAAGAATATTGCCCCAATAATTATTAGACTAAAGTTGTAAATTGTTTCCAATATGTACTGGCTTATTTTGTTGTCGTTTTAGTGGAATGTTATCATATGTTCTCTAGGCTTTCAATATATATGTTATTCTTATAACATTATCAATTTGTTAATGTTGAATTTGTTAAGCAAGCATGTATGAAAAATCTAGATAAATCAATACAAAGTTCAACTTCAAAAATATAAAAATGTTAATCTCCATTGATCGAATTGTGAAGAAAGTGTTTCAAAGTCTTGAGGTTGAGCAGAGTAGAGTCAGATGAAGAACATTGAAGAAGACACATTTTGGTGCATCTTTGGCAGTTGATACCCTTGAGATGTTTTCACTATTTCTTCAGGTTTGATTGCCTGCGATATCTGTGCAGCTGCTAGTCGTGCATAACGAACGGGAGCAACTGCAACGAACACGAATATCCTCAGCAAGATCAAAGCTAAAAACTCGAGATACATGTTCTTAAAGAGGCTGTTTAGTTGTAGACTAGAGGATTTCATCTCGTTAGTTTGTGTACTTCATTGAAGTTCTAAGGAGATGAGTTTGTTAGAAAAGGTGAAATACCTTCAGATATGGCCCTGTTGCTTCTTTGGAAACTGAACAACATAAAAAAAATAAAAATGTCACATTATAGAAGTTGAGAAGGCAATTTGAATGAGACATTGATTGAATCACTTACATATATGATAAAGAATGAATCAGTTCCTGCAGATCATCTGATGAGAAACCGATTTTGTCTAACAAGACTTGGTAATGTGTTGATCTGGATGTTCCCTGAGTGTTAAACCAGATGACTTGATCATTAAATTTCATGAATAAAAGATCAAGCAATGTGAAGTGTGAACATAACATTATAGCAGCAAAAGATTCAAATTTTTAAGGATGTTCTTCTCTTACAATCCTAGCAGAATGAGGACACATGTAGAAATTAGTATATTGGAGATCACAAACTTTGCTGTCAACAATAGTTCCTGCACACAAACATATATGTCTGAATGAATATTTGATCCAACAGTCCTTCAGTTAGCAACTTTCGTGGAGTCGGGATAACCTGGATGAACGTTAGCTCCTGCACCAGCCTCGAAGAATTTAGTGTGGTGCCGCCTCTGTGAGACAATGACTGTGAACTTGGGACGCCAGTTCGCCTCAAGAAAGTTGCAGGCCTAGAAATGTGCAATACACAAACCAAGAATTTATGTTCAGACACAAATCGATGAAGTTGGAAGTGAATGATTTGGTTTGTCTAGACATAAGACAGAGAGACAAACCTTATGAATCAGATCCATTTCTACATTCAAGAATTCATTAAACTGTGATGTGCTTAATCCATTCCTGTGAAAAATATACCAAGTTCAGAAGGCAATATTTCAGAAGGTAAGAAATCTGATAAAGGCAAGCCTGCACTGACCTAAATATTATGATTTGAGCTGGCTTTCTCTTCCCGGAGCTCGTGTAAAACTCCATCAGCAGCTCCCTTGAGTGCAAAGAAACATAAAATTCTTACCATGTTACTTCAGAGAAACTATGAATTATGTAGTTTTTGTAGGGAAAATGTGAAAGAGATATTAAAGAATTCCCACCACAATTTTAGTGTTTTGCTACCTTATTATGCTTGCATCCTTCTGTTCAGACATGGGCTTAAAAAGTGAATCTATCATTTGACATTTTGGAGGAATTGCACGAACAGAAGCTCGATAACTTGAAATTCTTGGCCACTCTCTCGAGCCAACTACCTAAAAACACCCAAAACAAGAAAGGAAATAAGAAACTGAAGCAGGATTAGGATCACTGTGATTACTATAGGACTAAATGAATGGCTAAAGAGTTCATACTGAAGCAATGGAAGGTGCATCAGCTCGACCAGGAGAAGCGTGGGAGACTTGGATACCAAAAATCATTGTGGGAATCTTACTAACGAATGGGATGGATCGTGTTAAATCAGAGACGATGGCATGATTAATCCCACCAAGCTTTAGACCGAGAATCAATCAAGAATGAGTGAGCAATGGAACTTCAAGAAGTCCGTAGCAAACAAAAGAGATAGGATTGACTACCTTCATGTTTATCTTCAGCAGAATATTGATCAGATAGAGCTCATCAATCTTGCTAGATGAAAGGCATTGATTCAGAATTCCAAACTCTATAAGTGTCTTCCTCTTCCATGGACCTTTGATGAAACAATCATTTAAATATGCTGAAGAACCGAGTCATGTGTTTCAGATAGATCATGCACTAACCATATAAATCAGAGAATTTCTTATCAGCAAGAAGGCAGATAATAAATTTGGGTGGATGTTGCGTGCATCTTGATTGTAATTGTTGGAACATCATATCCACTCTGACAGAAGCCGGTTTCTTTCTATTCTTAGGATTTTCGTCAAGAACACATGATGGAGGACTCATAATCTGAAACGCGAAAACATCATGAGATGCAACAGCAGCATAAGTACTATAACATAATGAATTCACTTCTTCAAAGAATCAAAGGATGTCTCACCATTCCTTTAGCTGAGCCAATTTTGAAGAACTCCTCAAACATCTTATGAACATCACAGCTAGTGGAGAAGTTCACTATCACCCAATTCTCGAGTTTCTTTGGCTCCAGGAGTTTCTGCACGGCATATAGCATTTGTAAGAACAAAGGAAAATGAGCATATAAATCATAACTTACATCTATCACCTTATCTTTGATGTTCCACCAGCCATTTCTAGGTACGATATGCTCCGCATTTCCCATTTTGAGCTGTAAATTCAAGAACAGGTCAGTTAAAAACTACAATTTCATCAAGATCAAAGTAGAAAAGCCTCAAGAGATTACCTGTGGGGGTGAAAGAACGCGCCCTTCAGCTTGAACTAACGAGCTGTTGATTGAAATCCCACAAGATTTCAGCAGTGGATCAACTTCAATCTCATGCTTAATCCTCTTTGAACCCTATCAAAAAGCCATACTTCAAGTTGATCAAATGCATGTGAAAACTTTTTCTTCCAAATTCCACAAGTCCATTGACTTACATCAGTCAAAATCTTAAGCAATTCCTCTGGTTTCTGGCTGGATTTTGTTACCATTGCAGTTCTTTGATAGACGTTTAATTCATTCTTATTGCGCTGCAGAGGAACCAGATAACAAAGCTGCATAGACCACCACCAATAGGATATCAACCTCACCAGCTGTGAGGATGGAAAACTATAACAACGATGCAGAGAGAATGGATGAGCAATATCACCTCGACTGGAAAGAAAACCGCTCTATTAGGCTTCCCAACGTTGATGCAAGGTAAGTTTCCACTGTAACTCAGTGCAATGTTACGCGTGCTGACAAAATAATCAAACACCGTTGTCTGAATAGTTGGGGTGACACCATTACAGTAACTTACTCCTCTCAACTTAAAAGAAAATCTGTCAAACTCACCAGCATTATTACAAGTGAATATAAGTGAAAAGGTATTCACCATTCCAAATAAATATCAGATTAGTCTAGACTCACTTCTGCTCTTTGCAAGATCTTTCACTTAGTCCTGTGATTCTGAACTCCCGATTCAAATGTTTCACTCTGATCCTCAAATTTTTCAATGTTCCACAAGCCTAAACAGAATTGATCATTCATCATTATATTTACATAAACAGCGTTGCAAATACATCATCTTTCAAAGAAGTTTTGTTTTACCTTAGTCCAATCAATTTTGAAGGGTGTTTTTACATTTTGGTTGCTCATCAGAAAATCCACCACTGCACCTGGTTGTATGGTTGTTGTCATAGACAAGTCTGCACAACGAGCAACGAAACCAGTAACATAATCTATCAATGAAACAAAGATAAATTTAACACCAAAGAAAGCATCACATTACCATGAATCAGAAACAATCCACCCTGAAGAGCCCTGAAGCTCGAAAAGAACCCTCTACATCCAAGAATGCCACCCCCTAAGTCAACATAGTTTGATTGCTCGTGCAAGAAGAATGATTGGCCAACAACGAGACAGCCCCTAGACATGTAAAATTAGCATCTATCATGACACAAAACCAATAACAAAATTATCCCATCATCATCATCATATTTATTTTTTTACTCACTTTCTACATGCTTGCTGCTGCAAGATAGTATTCAAGACACTCAAGCTTCTCTCATTGAAGGATTTCATTGAGATTTGAGAAACAAAACTCATCTGCACTCTAAACATTTTGGAACAAGGTGAAAGCTTCTGCCTCTTCTGATCATTCCCGTTCGGGCTTTCATTGCCACCAAGACTGCTGCCACTGCTAATTCTAGAAAACAACCGTCCAAAAAAGCGATTTTTATATCAAATGCATAACAAATCTCATAACAGATTAGCTAATAAACACCAAATTTTACCCTTCTCGATTCATCACAACAGAAAACTCGAGATTGTTTTGTTGCAATGGACCAAGAGTGAATATGCTTCCAACTCCATCATAAACAAGCATTTTCCCAGCTAGCTTCTGTTTATACACCTCGGAGAGTTCTTCAAGCACAGCCCTCTTAACATTTTTACCACAAATTTCACCACCATCTTCATAAAAGATGGATATCTGCATTAAAAATAAAAATAAAAAATAAACAGCCATTACAGAGCAAAGTCACCACCCAAAACAGAGCAAAACTAGCATTACACAGCAAGAAGAAGTACTAACATCGTAGTGATAGAAGTCATCTAAAGCTCTGGCAATGGTAACTTTGAAAAGATTAGTCAATAAACACACTCGTTTCCCTTTCAAACCGGGACGATGGCTGATCGCCGGAGCAGCTTTTGGCTTCACTATCTCCATCACAGATGATTTTTCCGGTGGTACGATTTTGATGGGATGAAAATTCATCGGAATTTCAGCAGGAGGTGGCGGCAAAATCTTTGGCTGCTTTCTTAACTCTATTTTTCTTATGGTTCACTACATCATAGGATAAATCAAAATGTCACCAATTCAAGCTAGATGCGAGAAGATATAGAGAAACTAAAAGATTCACTACAAACAAGAATGAAAATGTGCATGACAGAAATTCGAAACATGCAAATTCTTACAGAACGAAACCAACCTCGTAAATCGACTTTTGTGTGAGTGTTTGAATGCCTGAATGGCATGCATAAATGAAAAGAGGCTAAATGAAATAAAACGTTGGTTTCATGTCTGAAATTGGAAGGATTTGTACCAAATGTAATCTTCAATTAGTACATGCATTTTCAGAAAAATTTGTCGGGAGAGGACACAACTATACTTGAAGTACAAGTGTTGGAATCTCTTGGTACTACAGAAAGTTACCAAAAAGAAGAGATTTTGTGGTAGCAATCAGAAAAAACTCGATTCTTCCAGTCGCAGACTTTACTGCATTTCATATTTTATTGAAGTTCGTATATACCATGTGCAAAATTGCACAAAAGTCGTTCTTGTCTCAATTGTGTTATCCAATATGCATTTACTATTTAATGAAATTATAAGCATAAACATAAATTAATATCATTGAACTATAATATGAAACATCTCTTGAGATAGGAACGCAATTGCTAATTTATGGTATCATCTAATACAGTAAGACATGGTCAAATAAGATGCATTTTTTTTTATAATCTGCAGCATAGGAGAGATGCTTAGTACTAGTACTAGAACTAGAAGAAAGCCATGTTCATGCATTTATGATGGGCCTTGAACTTTTGTGCTGTTAAGTAACTTGAATGTTTAAGGATGACTTGGATTACGACCCGACCCTAAATAATTTGGTGTTTGATCAGAGAGAAAATTTTGACAAAGATATGTGGTGCAGATGGAGGGTGAGGACGTAGGCTGATTTTGGTAGAACCACATAAATCAAATAATAATGTGTTCTCTTATTTTCGTGGAGTGATCATTAATCCTGAATGACATTAGCTGGCCCAATAGGCCCAAATGAACGACTCCAATTCTAAGTTTAGTTGGTTTGGTTAAGGTCATGAAAATTCAAACCATCCGCATCCAATATAAAACATATTTATTTTTTGTATTATTAAGGTACAAATTTTGATGATTATAATTTGTATATGTAATTTTGGGAGAAATATATAATGTGAATTGTATATCTATGTTCCTATAAGAGTGGTGGGAACCTTCCGGCCAGCATGTGACAATAATCATTCATGTTAAAAAAATCACTCAACAAGCTAACCCTTCAACATTTTATTGCACTATGATACAAACATAAAAAAACAAGGCATTTCTTCAGACAAATCTTATTAAACCAGAAAATAATAATAAGTAAATAAACCTCATTGGTTGAACTCTGCCCACTAAAATTCTCAAATCTAGCACGTGCTAAGAATGTCTGTTGAAATTGTCTGATTCATATATAATTTCATACCTTTTTCAATTGTTTATTTCTCCAAAGATATTGCATGAATTTGTCAGTCATCAATTCAACAGCACATTCTTCATTTTTTCTCACACTATATATGTATATATATTAAAAATATCTAATGTGTATATGCTCAATTTGGAGTGGCAACGAAGTTTCATATGCATAAGTCTTGTCCCCAACTCAAAGATTAGTCAACCAAGAACAGCCGATGCATTAACGCAATGTTTTTGAATTAATTCATTTTGGTTTCTTCAAGTTCATTACAATATTTAAACATAATTTTTACATCATATTTACCATGCTCCACTAACTTTATTAAAGACGGCACAAGTAAAATATTACGATTCAAAATACTTCTACTAATTATATATATATATATATATATATATATATATATATTCCAATGTCTTCAAGGTCTAAAAATATTCTTCATTATTGATTAACTTGGATGATTCGCATTATGACCCAATCCGAATTATTTGGTGTTTGCCTTGAAGTTTCATATGTGTGGCAGACGATAGTGAGCTGTGTTGATCAAATTGAGAAATAAACTACACGTACTCTCTATGTCTGTGGACATAGGCTAATTTTGGTCGAAGCATATATGTACATACATCAAGTATTCTTATACTTTTCGTAGTATTTTCCTCTTAGTTTATAACCTCCATAAGTTTCCTAACTTAACAGAATATATATGACTTCACATATTATGTCAGTTTTTTTGTTTTTATTATCAATAGCCACGCATTTTTTTTAATTGATTCAAAATTATTCTTAATTAGGGTGCAGGTTTAAAGAAAAAGATCCGATCAAACTACCATATCAAATCATAACCATTTTAAAAATGGTAAAAAGTAAGTGCCATTTTTCCATTGATCAGTTTAATTAATTAGCCCTAATAAAAAAATAATCCCATTGACAATGTGAGGCCAACCAATAAATTAACTTACTACATGACCCACACTACAGTTTATGTCCAAGTGTCAACTTCTCCTTTGCCCAAGTCTTTTATTTATAGACATCTCTCAACCCTAAATTCAAATGCAACAAATTAATTTTAATTCTCACATCTCTTGAGATCCCTCTTTGTGTGTGTGTGTGTGAAAATTGAAATCAAAACACCCTTCTTCAATTCTTGCATACATAGCAACAATGGAGGATGTCCAATCATGGCTTACAAATGGTTACAACTCAACCTCAATATTCTCGAACTCCCCATCACTATCACATTCATCGTCTTCTGCTACAACACACAGTGCGCCCACACTGTGTGAAGAAGATTCAAGTTTCAACAGCATCAGATCCATTTCCATCAACTACTCAATATCAAAACCCTCAATCTCCCATTTCTGCATTGCCTCAATCAAGCCAACAGCATCACAAATCAGCTGCCTCGCAGTGCACGACAACATCCTCTACGCTGCAACCATCAAAGAAATCAACGCCTTCGATCTAACAACGCTTTCACTCATCGAAACCTTCGGGTCGGGCTCGGGCTGGGCCAAGTCCATCGCCTTCAGCAACAAGAAAATCTTCACCGCCCACCAAGACTGCAAGATTAGGGTTTGGCAGCAGGTAGTCCCGACATCATCATCATCGGCCAAACAAAAACATCAACTGATTTCGACGCTCCCCACGTTGAAAGACCGTTTCCGCAACTGTATGTTGGCGAAGAACTACGTTCAAGTCCGCCGCCACAAGCAGAAGCTCTGGATCGAGCATGCCGACGCCGTCTCCGGTTTAGCCGTCAACAACGATCTCGGACAACTCTACTCAGTTTCATGGGATAAGAGCTTTAAAACATGGAAAACATCGTCGGAAATGCGTTGCGTAGACTCCGTCACGGCGGCCCATTCCGACGCCGTCAATGCCATCGCCGTCAATCCCTACGATAAGACTGTCTACACTGGCTCGGCCGACGGGAAGATAAAAGTGTGGGTAGCTTCGGACGATAGGAAAAAGCGCGTTTCACCAATAACTCTGTCGAAACACGATTCTAGCGTTAATGCGATAGCATTGAGGCGGGAAGGGTCAGGTTTGATTTCGGGCGGCGGCGATGGAGTAATTCTTGTATGGGAGAGAAGGGAGGGTGGTGAAGATTTGGATTTTATTGTCGGTTGTTGCCTGAAAGGGCATAGAGGGGGTGTTTTGTGTTTAGTGAGTGTGAATGATTTGTTGATTAGTGGATCTTCAGACACAAGTGTGAGGATCTGGAAATATGAGAAGGGTTGGTGTTTGGCAGTGATGGAAGGGCATTGTAAGCCTGTGAAATCACTTGTTGCAGTTGCAGATGGAGATGGAGATTTGGATCAGGGCTTTTCAGTTTACAGTGGAAGCTTGGATGGAGAAATTAGGGCTTGGAAACTAGTGCTTAATTCATTCTCACCATAGGTTTAATTTTTTTTTTCTCCAAAATAATATTCTAATTATGGGATATATAGTCATCATGTGCATGGATTTAATTAGTTACTTGATTTCTTTTTGTTTCAGTGTTACTGGATAAAATGCAGCATATATTTGGATCTTTAGCCATGTGGTATATTATGTTGGTGTCAGGTTAATTAATTTAAATATTGATTTAATTTATAGGCCGGCCACTTGTAGTTAATTAGTAGTGTCAATACATTCTACCAATTCTAATGTTATGGATCTTTAGGCATTCCTCGTTTCTCGGAGTGTTTGAAGAAAATAAATATAATATTGCAAGTTGCACCTACCTCTCACATTAATATTAGTGTTGGATTAAATTTATTGAGCTACATGACCGGCGATTATATATTATTAGTCACGCGTTATACGAAAAATTTAAATTGCTACTACTTTTTTATGATTCCAAGAAAAGCATTTGCCGACGCCGTTGGAGTGAGATCAAATCCATAGTCTAATACTTGTGTGTGTGTGTGTGTGTGTGTGTGTGTGTGTGTATAGTATGTTTTCATTTTAATTTGTACTGTTTTAATAGTAACAATGTATAGTTTCCTCACCAATTTTATTTAGTTAAGATTTTGAAATAGCTCAAAATGCTTACTGAAAGGTAGCGTCGCATATATAGACTAACATGCTCGATATAATAGATTATAAGTATGTTGTTGTGTTTTTCGAGTTTGTACATGAAGTATATTGTTAACTCTAAATGAGAATTCAAGTAAAATTTAGTAACGTGTGCATCGATTTATACGGCATCGTCAAGTCATCGGGCAGGGATAATGCATATAGATTGTGATGGGATGAAATCATATACTATATGCTACGGATTGTGCTGCATCTTCTATAATACGATAATTAAAAATTTATTATTTTTTTTCATTTTTCTTTGATCAATTTATGTGCTTTAGTTTAATTTTACACTTGTTAATTAATTATGGTGCATTCTATCCAATTGGAGTTTATAATTATTTTTAGTCTTTAATTTTTAGATAATCAATTATATATTAACTAAAAATGATAATTAAATACTAAAAACAATTATAAATCACAATTTCTTAGAATGGATCATAATTAACAAGTGTAAAATTAAACTAATACATGACAAATTGAAATTGAACTAAAAATAATAAATTTGAATGGCATGTATTGTAGAAAACGGAGTACAATTTGTAGAAGAAGATTTCGTCCCTATGTCGACCGTGCATCAATTTAATTATATATGGCACCGTCAAGTCATCGGACAGGAACAATGCGCATAGGCTGTGATCATCTCTATAAAATTGCAATTGAATTGTAACACCAAAAACTATTTAATTTTACTGTTAAGACATTCTTGAAGTAAGAAATATGCAATAATTAATAAGTAGGATATCTAGAGTCTAGAGGATTTCATAAGTTCGTTGATGTTCAAATGAACATTTATTAAGATGTCAATTAAGGAAGATTTGATATCGAATCGAATTGAATTTAAATACAAAATAAAAACTTTTGTTAGATCAACTATGGAACGTATATAAGTTAATTTAACATTTTTGACGTAAATATTTTAATTTGATATATTATAACGTAACTCAGCTCGTACCATCGCAAATATCAATTCTAAGTTAACATGGACTTTCTGTGGTGCATTGTTAAAGAAAAAAAAAGAAAGAAATATATTTAAAGTTGGTAGCAAATGATGAAGCAGCTAGAGAAGCATGTGAAGGTGTCATTGCGACATACGTCTACTTACTAGTTCCTAGTATAAGGTTTTGTGTATTCATGCACCTACTTGAATAAACAAATATATATTCAGCATTTGTGGTCAATAAATTCAATCATTTATTTTATTATATGTTTTTGAATAATTGCAATCATGCACAAATGAGACAGTGTCGCTTGATCGCGCAGAAAGTGCAAAGAGGCAAATATATAATTTTTGTGTGTCAATGTCACACCTTTTGTCTTATTTTATTTTATTTCATTTCACCGATGAAAGAGGTCCTAAGAAATTAATAAGGTATGCTAGCTAACTCATCGACCACTTATTTCTGTACAGGTATCACTTACTTTGTTCATTTAATATTTAAGCGTGATTCATTTCACTAGTATTTTAATCTCAATTTATTTAGACATTAGTGCTACACTTTATGTATCAATGTAGATCATCGTCAAGGAGTTCTTTTATTTTTCTCTTTCTTTTTCTTCCTTTTTTTTAGAAGCGTCGTCCCGTACGTACATGAGAATTTTAATTAAGCTAATAATGCAAGCGAAATGTGTCCATCGAGAGAGGAAGAAAATATATATATTTATATATATATATATATATATATATATATGTAGGGAAATGATCAAATGTTCCCCCAGATAGGAACTAGGAATCAATCCTAACTCTTGTTTGACTAAATCTGGACAGCCCAGATTAAATCAGATTTAAGTGGATAGGTGGTGGCATTCCTGTAATTTTCGGCAACTTTGTGGGAGGGGGGTAATATAGTAATTTAATAATTCTTCCCTTTTGTTCTGAGGCTAAAATGAGAATCGCATGAGGCTAAAATGATCGAAGTAGGAGGCTAAAATTGATGTGACATTTTCCACTAGGGTTCACCGTTTCCAATTAGGTTTATTACATTCCGATTAGGGCTCATCTGATCCCAACTAGTAATTATGAGATTTCCATTAGGGTTCACTGTCCCCAAATAGGGTGTATTGCATTTCATTCCAATGAAATCATCGTTCCATTTTTGTTATCAACACGTGCTAAAATGAGAAATGCATGAGGCTAAAATGAGCGAAGTAGGAGGCTAAAATTGAATCTGGGCAATTTTTTCTGATTTTGCCCTTAATGAGACGCGCGGATTGAAGATTTTCATTTTAATTACAAAATTACCACTGAAAATCTGGATTAATCTGGATCGTTCAGATTTTGGAATGGAGGGATGAGATTGGTTCCCAGTTCCCACCTGGTGACTGGTTCTCACCAGATTCCATCCATATATATATATATATATATATATATATATATATATATATATGGGTGGGGTTATATAAAAACAACCCCTTGTGTGAGAAATGAGAACACATCTCACACCACAAATCCACCAAAAATCAAAGGTCCAGATTTGATGAAAAAGGCGGTGGCAATTCTGTAATATCTGAAAAGTTTTTCGCACGGGGTATTAACGTAATTTGGTAATTCTTATAAAAATCGCGGAGGATTTGATAACAGATCATTATGCTAACGAAGCATTATAGTTATTCTAATTAAAGTTTTCAAATATTGTTAGCGAAAAAAATATTCTAAAAATTAATCATAAACCTAATTTGATTTAATAAATCCTAATTAAATGGAAAAAATCATAATTGGATGAAATAAATCTAATTAGATGAAATAAACATTGATTGGATGTGGTAAACCCTAAATGAATTGGAACAAATCATAATAATAATATATTTGTACTGCATTAGCATTATGATTTTGCTTCGTCAGCATTGCGATTACACTATGTTAGCATATGACAATACTCTGTCAGCATACGTTATAAACCATAATTTGATGGGATAAACCATAATAATAAATTAAGAACTATAAACAAAAAATTAAATTTTAAAAAAATAATGATAATTAGATGGAATAAACCATAATCGAGATTAAATAAACCATAATTGAGATTTAATAAACACTAATAAATTTATACTACGCTAGCATTATGATAATTCTTTGTTAGCACAGCGAATACATTATGTTAGCATATGACAAATGCTTCGTTAGCATATGTTATCATATGTTATCATAATGCTGACGAAGAATTATTATATGCTAACGAAAGCATTTACAACCTGGACACGCGTAAAAAATTTTCTTTTTTATTTTTCGTTCATATTTTTTCATCTAAACATAGCCTTTCGACATCTTAAATGAAAGAGCATGAAGAGAGCTTTAATTTGATATATTTTTTGTGTGCATTGGATTAAAACCGAGCAAGTTTTGGTCGGTTAAAGTTTTTAAGATTTTTTTTTAATTGCTGACATCATCATTTTTAATGGATTTGGACGAAAATAACCCTCCTTCCTTTATTTTTTGCCCTATTATTTATAAAATTGCCACCTTAAATCTCAACCATTGAATCATTAAATTGAATGGTGTAAGATGTGTTCTCATTTCTCACGCCAACAAAGTGTTCTCATATGATCCATATCCTATATATATATATATATATATATATATATATATATATATATATATATATATATATATATATATAACAAACCATTATTCCACGCTATTGTATCTTCATTGTTTAATCTACATAGTGTTTTGTTGTTTGATTGTATTAATATTTATGGTTTAATGTATATTAGTTTGTGATAAAATAATAAACATTTAATTAATTGCTTTTGTATATATAAATCCATTGTTTACGTACCGATATTGCTTTATATATACCAAATCATTGCTAAATGTATAGCAATTTGTCTCTTTTTATTAATTTTTGTTCAAACAAATATATGCAATATGCATCTTAAATGAAAGAGTATGATTTTTTTTTTAATTTGATATATTATTCGAGTTAATTGGATTTAAAACGAATGAGTTATGATTATTTAAAATTTTTAAGATTTTTTTATAAATATGATCACTATTTTAAAAAATATCTAGAAATACCCTTATTTTTTAAATTTCTCATATTTACAATTATGTCATCGCCTTTTTATTCTTCATGTCATCAAAATAGATCAATTTGATGAGTTCTTAAGTTCTCATATGGATATTTTGAACCTACCCTGTCTATATATGGATCAAATGAGACCATTTTCCTGGTGTGAGAACTAAGACCTCATCTTACACCATCTAATTTAATGATCTAATGGTTGAGATTTAATGTAGTGATGGTGGTAATTTCGTAAATAATAGGACATAAAATAAAGGAAGGCGAGCTATTAAAAATGATGATATCGGCAATTAAAAAAAATCTTAAAAACTTTAAACGACCATAATTTGTTTGTTTTTAATCCAATGCACACGAAAAATATATCAAATTAAAGTTCTCTTCGTGCTTTTTCATTTAAGATGTCAAAAGGCTATGTTTAGATGAAAAATATGAACGAAAAATAAAAAATATAATTTTTTACTCGTGCTCATGTTGTAAATGCTTTCGTTAGCATATAATAATTCTTCGTCAGCATTATGATAACATATGATAACGTATGCTAAGGAAGCATTTGTCATATGCTAACATAATGTATTCACTGTGCTAACAAAGAATTATCATAATACTAGCGTAGTACAAATTTATTAGGATTTATTCAAACTCAATTATGGTTTATTTCATCTCAATTATGATTTATTTCATCTAATTATGATTTTTTTAATTTAATTTTTCATTTTTAGTTCTTAATTGATTGTTATGGTTTATCTCATCCAATTATGGTTTATAACGTATCTTGACAGAGTATTGACATATGATAACATAGTGTATTCACAGTGCTGATGAAGCAAAACCATAATGCCAACGTAGTACAAATATATTATTATTATGATTTGTTCCGACTCATTTAGGGTTTGTTTCATCTAATTAGGTTTATTTCATCAAATTATGGTTTCTTCAATTTAATTAGGGTTTATTAAATCACATTAGGTTTATAATTAATTTTTAGAATATATTTTTCGCTAACAATATTTGAAAACTTTAATTAGCATAATGATAATTGATACACTATTTTATTAATACAAAAATCGCAACTACACGAGACAATGCAATAATAGGCAAGTATACCGAGTATCGTATCCACAGAGATTGCTATAGCGAAAGAACACTAATTACTAACCTAATCAATTCTCTACTAGACAGGTAATAAAATCAAATGATTTTTTAAACTAGACAAATTAAGTAAAACAAGATCAAAAGCAATGCAAATAACACAACGATCAATAAGCACAAGGATGAAATCAAATATTTAAAACTATTAATTCTAGGGCAAGAAGATTCACAATCCAATATATTCTAGCATGCAAGTCAAATCCCAATTTAATCCAAGCTATGTGTGGAGAATCTGAAAACTATCGAACCCTCTCTTACCAGACTCAGGTCGACGTGGATTAGCAATTCATCTATATTGTCGGCGACCTCAAGATTACAATTACTAACTCCTTAAATCATCGGACTAGCCTCCTATCATGAATTCTATTATCACGTAGACATAGACAAACACGTATCAAACTACTTGAGTATCCCACTACGTTAATTTCTCTCTAAGGTCTCAACTTAACGTGCTTGCATACAATGATTCGGGCCCTAATCATGCATGAAAAATATCAACTTCAAGTATTTGAACACATAGATGGAGGGGAAAATTGAGCTAAACATGCATTGAATATATTTTCATGTAAAGCTCATAAACCCTAGAATTAATAAACAACTACTCACTCATGACGAAAAGTAAATCAAACATAGAGAGATTGAGAAGAGGAAACATAATTGAATTGCAGGAAATTAAAGATAAAACCGTATTGAAGACAAAAGGAAAATTGAACTTGTATTGAATCCTTGAATCTCCAAAGTCGAACAATATTAAAATGTAAAATAAAAGTGAAAATAATGTGTCGGAGGCTTCCTTAGTTTCGTGCCCTATAGCTCTATTTATAGATGGAAGAAGTTTGGGGAAGATTGGGGGAACAAGCTAGGTAAAAACACAAAAAGAGTAAATTTCCAAAATAGATCCTGTATGGCAAGCTCGGTCGAGCTTCAGCTGGCTCACTCCCAAGCTAAGTCAAGCTTCAGCTCTGCTTGCCCCGGCTTCTTCAAATGGCTCGGGCTCGGCCGACCTTGGTCGGACTCGATCGAGCTTGAGCTCAGAGGCCTTGTTTCGTCGCCTTTTTCTCTCTTCTTCGACCCGGTTGATCTCCAATTTACCCAACTCCTCCAAATGCATGAATTAAGCACTGAAATACACTCAAAACAAGACAAACTCGTGAAATCCACACATAGACGAGAAACAAGCCGAAACGCCTAAACTAAGCCTGAAAACTAAGTAAAAACGAACGGAAACAAACCCGAAAATGGTGTAAAATATGAGTTTATCAACTCCCCTAAACATGAACATTTGTTTGTCCTCAAACAAAGAAAAGAAAGATAAACAACAAATAAACTCAAACACCATGGAGGAAAAGATATCAAACATGCCTCAGAGAAAACATAACATTATAGCTCACAAGATAAACGAGCAAATAAACAAGAGAAACATTGCACCACACCTACTACCTCGTAAATCACTTTGAATCATTGAACTCACGAAGATAGCACGAAATTCACTCGCCTCTCAAGTGTATAAGCTAGGAAAAATATCACTCAAATCAAAGATGCAATGCAAGGATTAACCATAGGCTTGCTCCAAATCTAATCTCTCCTCTACTACTCATGAATTAAGTTCAAAGATCACAAAGGTCTTTATAATTGGGCTGTAATGTAGGCTCGGGATTAAAGGTAGGGAAGTTTTAGGCTAAGTGACTCAAATCATCATCATGCAATCAAGAACCATCACAACAACCTTAACTCATAATCAAATAAGATCAAACACCAATAAATCCACAACTTCAAATAAATCACCACAATTACTTATAGGGCTTATATTTATTTTTTCTCTTTTTTCTTTTTTTTTCTTTTCAAAGAGGACTCCTCTTTTTTTTTTTTCAAATTTTTGCCCTTCATGTTTCACTTCTCCAACACAAATTTACACCATCTCAAACTTAATCAATTTCCTCCCCTTATCTCCACCACATAATTCATCTTTTTCAACAAATAATCCAACATGAATCATAAGATGATTTTTTTTTTCTTTTTTTTTTCAAGATTGACCAATAGTGGCTAACAAATAAAAGGCAAAAAGCTCAAGGGGGCTCAACTAGTGAGAATATGTAGAGGGTAAGTGTATGAGATTAATAAGCTTAAGAAACATGGCCTAACATCATTTTTCATCCCTCAATTCAACATGTAGATTCAAATAGACTAGGAGCAAGTTCTAGAGACCTTACAATGCATATGATCACAATCGCACACAAGAATTCAAAGGCTCAAACCTCACCGGGTTGTATAATCAATGATCAAAGCAAACAAGCAATTCGGTGTAGCGCAAATCATCCCAAGTCTAAGAACAAGTATATCAAGGTTTTTATTTTTTGAAAAATTCTCAACATCGTAGGCACATATCATAATCCCCAAAGATGTGAGCATGCCAAAATGTACCAGGACAAACAAAATATCCATCAAACAAAAATAATAAAAACGGGAAATCCTAGACATGCTTCTAAAAGCACCAAAACACACAAAACAAAAATAAAGGTATACAAAAGCAATATAAAAGATAAACACTCTCGAATCCCAACTAACATCCCCCAAACTTATTACCATCCAAAGGAAGGAATAAGTTTGAAAAGAAGGTGGAATTCGAGGTACCCCAATCCTCCCGAGGTGGCGAATAGCGGGGCGGCGGTGGAAAAGGAAAGTTCGGCGGAAAATGAGGCTGGAACAAAGGCATTTGAGGCGGCTGGAGCGGCTGCAACGGTGCATTAGGTAGCAAATACGGATCCCACCCACTCATCATTTAAAGAATGGAGGCTATGTCGGCACTCTCGATTGCTTGTCGGCTATCTTGGGCATCCAAACGGCTCAAAATAGTAGCTTGGGTAGTCTCAATGCGCCCCATTTGATCCTTAATCTCCAAAGCCATGCTTCTGAGTTCCTCAAATTGCTCAATAGAAGTCGGCTCCCTTCTCCTCACTCGTCCACACCGAGAGGACTCAGGAACATCCTACTGCGTCTCGGCAGACACCTCAACCACAACCGGCTCAACTAATGGTGGCCCCATAGATAGTCGGGTAGTGCTCCACCATGCGGTGCATCAAACTAGGCTCAGTATAAAATGCCCGGCCTGGATCATAACGCGGCGCCGTTCCAATCCTCCAAGAACTACTAGTATGTACACGCGTCCACCATGCATGCACCGGGCTATTCATCAACCAATTTCGTCGATCATTGTGGTCCAAGACACATGTAAGCTCAATACACGGCACCATGAAATGATCACCATTCTTTTGTCGAATAGAAGCATATCCATCAGTATCCACACCCAAAAACTCAAGATCGTTGTTCGCTCTTTTATTTCACTTAAAAACGACCCGCAAGTGTACGAGGCAAATTATAGTAAAATATGGTGAGAACAGATATCGTATCCACAGAGACTAGATATGTAATCTAATTAAGTACCCAATTATAAATTACTCCACTCTAGATAGATAATCAGACAAAAGTTGTATGGTTCAATAAAATCTAAATAAACAATACGAATAAAATTAACAGCAGGAGAACAAAAACACAAAAGATTGACGAAGAACTATAAAGATAAGCGGATGCTAGGGAATGCACGCATATGGATTTATCGACTTCAATTAACATACTGAACCATTTTTAATTTCTAAATCTGCAGAGAATCGCTACAGTGTCTAAACCCTCTCTCTCGAGTAAGTTTTAAACGTAGATCAAATGCCAAATTTTATCTCTCGATTTCAACTCGTCATTTAACTCCAAAACGAACACAGGATTAGTACTCTCACATAAATTACCAATCTCTCGATTCGACATTCATGTGTTATGAACTCTTATTCCATTAATTCATTTAACCTCTCTCGAGCGATAAACAATCAACTAGACATGCGTATTTATTGGCCAAATAAATTCACAAGATAAATAAATCCAGGAGACATAAGCAAATTAAGAAACGGAACAATATTATAAATCTAACGTCAATAATCCATACTTGTAGCAAACCCTAGAATCTCATGATGTTTAGCCACTCATGTTCGTGTTACAACCCACAGGAAATAAATGAACAATTGTAGACAACATAATTAAAACAAACTAAAATTAAGAAACAACTTATGCTTGGTTGAATCTTCAATCTCGGTTGATCTCTGGTGTTCTTCCGCCGTTCCTCTGCTTTCTCTGCTCTCCAATAGGGTAAAAAGTGGTCGTTTTTTTCGTGCACAACATAGCCTTAAATAGTCGAGGGAAACAAAGCCCGCAAAAGGAAAGAACTTAGAATTCCGGACAACAACGGCACGGGCCGTGCCAAGGTGGCACGGTCCGTGCCCGAGTACAATCACGTCAGGACTTTGTCGGCAAACGGCATGGGCCGTACCACAGTGGCACGGGCCGTGCCACAGTGGCACGGTCCGTG
Organism: Perilla frutescens; assembly: GCA_026008535.1. Lineage (NCBI taxonomy): Eukaryota > Viridiplantae > Streptophyta > Magnoliopsida > Lamiales > Lamiaceae > Perilla > Perilla frutescens. Next base: position 40,243,355 of record BRKX01000010.1, on the reverse strand, counting down.
CCACAGGTCCCGAGAGTTTGAGTGCGGTTCGAACAACGGCACGGGCCGTGCCGGAGCGGCACGGGCCATGCCACTTTACACACTGCGATTTTCTTCTGTTTTCGTCCCGTTTTCACCTCCTCAACCTCGACTCACGTGTTCCTTCCACTCGGTGACTTTGCAAAACTCGAAATCAATCCGTTTAAGGCGGTTTTCCTGTCAAATCTCAATAAACCCGTGACTGTAACGCAATAACACAAATCAATACAAACTAGTCACAAACGCATGCATTTGCCTCTAAAACATACACAAAACACACCCGAAATGCATGTAAACTACGAGTTTATCAAATCCCCCAAACTTACCCATTGTTCGTCCTCGAACAATAAAAAGAAAGAATTAATCTCAAGCATGGAGGGGATGTTTTGACAGTTCCATTGCCTCAGATACCATACTAAACAAAATCAAGCATCCGAATCAAATAACAATGAGCAAAATAATTTCGCACAATCACGACTACTAACTTGTATTTAGCTTGAACTTATGACCTCACTGGATTCGTGTATCACTCTCTCTCAAGTGTTTAGGATAAGAATAAAGCACTCAGAACTGGATTGACTGAAGAATTAACCATAAGCTTGCCCAATATCTAATCTCGCCTTTACATGCAACGAACGTGGAATTAAGATCAAAAAGGACTTTCTAATTTGGTTGTAATGTGGGCTTTTTGGATAAGGTGGGGGAAATATAGGCCAAGTGACTAGATCGGACTTATCAAGTTGATCACTCTCAACAATTCCTCACGGACACTTTACCCCAATTTCGAACTAGTAAAGTTAGACTTTGTCTAACTTTCTTCCTCCTCTTCCAAAACCATACATCAACGGAATCACCAAATTATAAATATGGCCAACTAAATGTTTTTTTTTTTTTTTTTTTTCAAGTGCCATCTCTTTATTTTAGCTTCAACATCTTCCAAACCCTTTTCACACCTCACTTCATCATTTTTCTCCCCAATTTTCAAATTACACCAAAGCAATTCATCCTTCACAACTTTCCTACCCACTCAACAAGTCCGGGAAAGTAGACATATGTCAACCAATAGGATTGAATTAAATTGGCTATTAAAGAAACGGCTAAAGGCTCAACGGGGTTTACAATGGTCTTTTGAAGTGTTTGGCCAATAATAACATGATAAAACAGGGCTAACAAAAGATGGCCTTATATCATTTCAAAATTCCCGTACATACTGTTAAACTTGAGCAGAACATAAGCAAGTTCTAGACATTCGACAACAATCCAGTTTTTTCACACACAAGAAAGGAATTATTTGGCTCAAATTCTCACAAGGCAATCACAGTTCAAGTCAACCAAGCAATTCGTCACAATTGCACATATTAAACTCAAAGTAAATCCAATTCAAACATCAATTTTTCAATATCCCCACAACAATCATCACAGGCAATACAGACAACTGTCATCCATCAACTACAACCAAGAGATCAAGTTCAATGAAGAGTACAACCCGCACAACACAAGCAATAAACGTGCACTACTCCTGCCCTAGAAACTAATGCACATGACCTATCTAAATGCTGAAAGCAAATAAAAGCAACATGAAAATGTTAAACAGGGATTCAAGGCATAACGTCTATCCACCCCCCCAAACTTAGTCTCGACAGAGCATAAGTTTGGCGAAACGGACGGGAAAACCTTGAATCGCTAACCTCAACTGATCTCAAGACGGAGGCGGGTGCGGGGGAAACTGCAATCCCCACTGCTGTATCATCTGGAGCATGGTCATGACATTCGCGTCGATTTGCCCCACGTTTGCATTCATGCGATTGAAGTCGCCTCGCAGCCCCTGCATCTCCGACTCAACAGAAGAGAGACGACCCTCCATATCATCCATACGCTCCTCCCGAGAGCGCTGTCGTGGTCGGCGTCGGCCTGCAGCTCGGGAACTCGAGGGAGCATCAGTGTCCACCTGTGAAGTGGCACCCCCTGTACTGTCACCAGCATCCTCATGCTGCTGCTCCTCGTCATCGTCATCTTCTTCTACCAACTCAGCCACTTTAGCTCGAAAGGGTAAGACTGGCACAGTAGCAGCAAGCGCGGCCTGATGGGCCGGTGAAGACATACGCCAATTGGCATTGTGCCGCCAATCCGACACACGAGTCAGGGCCCTGTTGGGCAAAGGGAAATGATCAGCTGCCTTCTGGGAAAAGAAGATCCGGTTCGCCCGGTCTACTCGAATAAAGTCCATGTTGATCAATGTCTCAAGAGAGAGAACCATATTTCCGGGCAACACCTCCCATCCGGAAAAGTCGACACCGCAGTAAGCGGCAATGGGGGTGATGATGCCACCGCATATAAGAATGCCACTCTTCTTGGCACCGGCGTGGCTCAGGTGTGTCGCAATGTGGGCTCCTAAATTAAAAGCTTGCTCCTTCAGAGCACACCACAAGTAGTAGATCTCGCGGTTCTGAACTGTACCACTGTCATAGCGGGCGAAGAGAGAATTGGCGCACGCTCGCTGCACCAACCGGAGAACGGGGTTGCGGATCAAGGCCGCCTTAGCCGTGCGAGGCCGAAAACTGGGCCCTACATCATCATCATGCACCAATGTGAGGGCATGCCAGAACTCATCGTCATTGGAGCCATACTCCATTGGGTTTCCACAGGGATTGCGAAACAAGCGGTTTAGATCCTCCATAGACACAGAGAAAGTCCTGTTATCAAGTTGGAACGAGATCGACGAAGGGCGTCGTGCTCCTCGATGCTTGTGCACCTTGATGGTGCTCAAGAACTCCAACATCATGCGCCTATAAGACGGCCACTGACCACTGAACACGGTGTCCACCCCAGCCCACTGACACAGCCCCCAGAAATCCTCGTTCACCCCCAGTGCCTGAAGTACATTGGAGTCCGGATAACGCGAGGGGAGGCACTGCAATTGCACCAGCTGATCCCATCGTTCTCGATGGTCATCATCATTCAGCACCACTCCAAACAAGGCAGGGTCATGGGGATTCGCAGGGTTGACTTCCGGAGCACCTCGTCGTCCTCTAGCCACACGGGGAGCCATGAGAGAAAATGGACCTAAAAAAAATGAGAGCATGAGACGTTCCTAAGCCAAGCAATTAACGAGCACAAAGACAAAAGGATTAAGCCCCCCCCCATGTAAGGAAATAAATCTCAAGGATCCCAACAAGCACAAGTCACCAACAACCCCAAATTAGGACAAGCACCCTAGGAATATGCTCAAGCACCAAACCAAGCACCACAAGACTTGCCACAATAACGATCAAGAAAATAACGCGGACATGGGGTACGAGCATAATAGAGTTCTTGACAACAATCAATTGAAAATGCACCTCAAAAGCTACTAAAAACGTAAACAAATGAAAATCAACACCAAGCCATACATTCAACCCCCTATCTCGGCTCTCAACAACAATGTGAAGCAATAGGAAGTGGAATTAAAGAAACACAATCATTAGAACAAGTAGAACCTCACAAATTCAACAAAAACCTCATGCCCACCACGTGCTCGACAAAATGTACCAAAGAGAGAAAGGATTGAAATCATAAAATGGAGGCACCCCAAGCTCACCCATCAACTAGGAGCAACACCAATCCAAGAATCAAGACAAGGAAGCAAGAAATTTCATACCATTGGTGGATAATTGAACCAAATTGAAATTAGGGCACAAAAGAGGGATGAACCTACCTTGACCTTCCAATTGCGCAAGAAAAGCTTCCAAGGAGGGGAGGGATGAAGGTGAATGCTAGAAATGTGTGTGTGGGAGGTGGAAATTGGAGCAAAATGGAAAGAAGGAGGAAGGGGCGTGGGTTTGGTGTTGGGGAGGGGGTTGTGCGTGTGTGAGAAGTGGAAGAAATGAGAAAAACATACCTTTAAAGTGAAAAATCCGGGCTCGGCGCGTAAAATGGCACGGGCCGTGCCGCAGTGGCACGGTCCGTGCCGCGCGTCCCGAGAGTTTCAATCGATGGATTAATCGGCGGCACGGGCCGTGCCAAAATTTTTTTTTTTTTTTTTTTTATATATATATAACCTGCACGAAAAACAACAAAAGAAAACACAAGCAAAGGAAAAAAAAAACAACAAAAAGAAAGAAAGAGAACGAAAACAAACCAAAAATTGGGTTGCCTCCCAATAAGCGCTTGATTTAACGTCTCGAGCTCGACATACTTAAACGACCTCAAGCATCCGCCAAGAAGATGGTCGACACCTCACTCTTCTGCTCGGGAGAATAATATCGCTTGATCCGTTGACCATTAACCCGGAAAATGTTACCCTCTTGAGACAGTAACTCCACGGTGCCATTATGCTCACTTAACTTCCGGATCACAAACGGGCCCGACCATCTTGACTTTAGCTTGCCAGGAAAGAGCCTCAGTCGAGAATTGAACAAAAGCACAGATTCCCCCACCTCGAAATCCTTCTTGGTGATCATTTTATCATGAAACCGCTTTGTTCGCTCTTTGTACAGCTTCGAGCTCTCATAGGCTTCATCCCGAAATTCCTCCAACTGATTAAGGAGCATAGCACGATTTTCACCCGCCGCTTGGAGATCCATATTCAACTTCTTGACTGCCCAATACGATTTGTGCTCCAATTCCACCGGCAAGTGGCAGGACTTCCCAAACACAATCTGATAGGGGGAAAATCCCAAGGGAGTCTTGTATGCAGTCCGATATGCCCACAGTGCATCATCAAGCTTGGGCGCCCAATCCTTGCGAGTAACACCCACTGTTTTCTCCAACACTTGCTTGACCTCCCGATTTGCTAATTCAGCTTGTCCATTGGCCTGAGGATGGTATGCCGTAGTAACTCGATGCCTAACTCCAAATTTGGCTAAGAGGAGGTTCATCCACTTATTGCAGAAGTGCTTTCCCCCATCACTGATGATAGCTCGAGGAGTTCCAAACCTCGTGAAGATGTTCTTCCTCAAGAAATTTAAAACCACCCTTGCATCATTGGTTTTGGTGGGAATGGCTTCAATCCACCGAGAGACATAGTCGACTGCTAGGAGAATATAGAGGTATCCTTCAGAGGAGGGGAAAGGACCCATGAAGTCAATTCCCCACACATCAAACAGCTCCACCTCGACTATGCTCGTTAATGGCATCTCATTTCTTTTTGAAATATTCCCGGTCCGCTGGCACCTATCACACTGCAACGCAAACAACTGACATTCATGAAAAATGGAAGGCCAATAAAATCCAGATTGTAAAATCTTAGCTGCAGTGCGGTTTGGACCGAAGTGGCCACCGCTAGGAGACGCATGGCACTGCTGGACGATTGGGATCCACTCTTCTTGGGGCACACACCTCCTAATGACCATGTCAGCACAACGGCGAAAGAGAAACGGCTCGTCCCAATAGTAGAATTTCACATCATGCAAGAACTTCTTCTTTTGATATTGCCCAAAATCCGGAGGAATCACGCCTCCAACCAAGAAATTTACGAAGTCCGCGTACCACGGGAGGCTAGACTCGACCACCATCAACTCTTCATTAGGGAACGCCTCTTTAATGGGAGCCCGATTCTCAATTCGGCTTTCATCTGTTGCCAACCTCGAGAGATGATCCGCCACCACATTCTCACAGCCCTTTCGGTCTCGAATTTCGCAATCAAATTCCTGCAAAAGTAAAACCTAACGAATTAGTCTAGGCTTAGCATCCTTTTTATCAAAAAGGTATCGAATAACAGCATGGTCAGTGTAGACAATGGTCTTGGTGCCGATCAAATAAGATCAGAATTTGTCAAAAGCGAACACCACTGCCAACATTTCTTTCTCGGTGGTCGTGTAATTTCTTTGAGCTGCATCAAACATCTTGCTAGTGTAGTAAATCACGCGGAATAACTTCTCCTGCTTTTGGCCAAGCGCCACTCCCAAAGCGTAATCACTAGCATCACACATAAGCTCAAAGGGCTGTGTCCAATCAGGAGTTACCAACACAGGAGCACTAACTAGTGCTTTCTTCAATATCTCGAATCCCTGCAAACAAGGTTCGTCAAAATCAAATGGAGTATCTTTTTCTAATAAACGGCACATGGGTTGTGCAATTTTAGAAAAATTTGCAATAAACCGTCTGTAAAACCCGGCATGCCCAAGGAAACTCCTTAACGCCTTCTCGTTGGTTGGTGGAGGTAATTTCTCAATGGCTACTACTTTAGCTCTATCAACTTCCAAACCTGCAGCAGAAATACGATGACCAAGCACAACCCCATCTCGAACCATAAAATGGCATTTTTCCCAATTCAATACCAAGTTAGTCTCCTCACATCTATGTAAAACACGAGTAAGATTATGCAAGCAATGATCAAATGATGAGCCATACACAGAAAAGTCATCCATAAACACTTCCATAATATTCTCAATTAAATCATGAAAGATGGCCATCATACAACGCTGAAAGGTAGCAGGCGCATTACACAAACCAAAAGACATTTTTCGGAAAGCAAAAACACCATAAGGACAAATAAAAGCAGTTTTATGTTGATCCTCAGGTGCAATGGCAATTTGATTATATCCTGAATAACCATCCAAAAAACAGTAAAATTCATGCCCAGCTAACCTATCCAACATCTGATCAATAAAAGGCAAAGGAAAGTGATCTTTTCGGGTGGCTTCATTCAATTTCCTATAGTCAATACAAATTCGCCAACCGTTAACTACTCGTGTAGCTACAACTTCCCTAGTTTGCTCATTTTTTACCACAGTGATTCCCCCTTTCTTAGCTACCACTTGGGTAGGACTCACCCATTCACTATCAGAAATAGGAAAAACAATTCCATGATCAAGCCACTTCAGAACTTCCTTTTTCACTACCTCTTGCATAACAGGATTAAGACGACGCTGATGTTGTACACAAGGCTTATACGACTCTTCCATCAAAATCCTATGCATGCAAATAGACGGACTAATTCCCTTCAAATCAGCTAAAGACCAACCTATAGCAGATTTATACTCTCTAAGCACAGCAAGTAACTGACTCAACTCACTATCAGATAATGCAGATGACACAATCACAGGAAAAGTATTACCTTCACCCAAATATGCATACATTAAATGACCTGGAAGTTCTTTCAGAGGAGGCGCCTCTTCTACCTCGACCGGTTTAGGCTCAGATACTTTGTCTTCATCCTTAATGCTCCACAGGCTCTCGAATTGTAGTTCCACCATCTCGAGCTCTTCAAAGGCCTGCAAAAGACTCACACTTTCAAATAAATCAACATCATCAAAATCAATAATTGAAGTACAAGAAAAAAAAGAATTGCTAAGACAAAATTCCAAAGGATCAGAGGGAAAGCTTGTGGCTTGTTCGGCATCAACACAAGCTTGAATAACATCGATGGATTTGCACTCCTCCGTCTCCCCTTGGAACTTCATAGCATCATAGATAGAATAGACCACTTGCTCATCATTGACTCGAAGCGTCAAATCCCCCTTCTGCATGTCAATGAGGGCTCGGCCTGTAGCAAGGAATGGTCTACCTAGAATCAGAGGAACCTCGTGATCCTCTTCCATCTCCAACACGACAAAGTCTACTGGAAAAATAAACTTGTCAACTTTAACTAGCACATCTTCTACGATCCCCTTAGGATGTTTCACAGATCTATCTGCAAGCTGCAACGTGATAGATGATGGCTTCACTGTCCCCAAACCAAGCTTCTTAAATATGGACATCGGCATCAGATTAATGCTGGCCCCCAAATCACAGAGCACTTTATTGAAGTAAGTGCTCCCAATCACGCAGGAGATGGTGAAGCTTCCCGGATCTTTCAACTTCTGAGGAAGCTTCCGTTGGAGGATGGCACTGCACTCTTCAGTCAAATTCACCGTCTCATATTCTTCAATCCTTCTCTTCTTAGCCACAATGTCCTTCAAAAATTTGGCATAATTGGGCATCTGCTCAATTGCTTCGGCAAAGGGAATATTGATGGATAATTTCTTAAAAATCTCAAGAAATTTTGTGAACTGAACATCCTTAGCCTGCTTCTTTTGCCTTTGAGGAAATGGCAATGGTGGAACATACTTGGGAGGAGGCACATATTTAGAGGATGTTGCGCCGGCTCCTGTATTAGACTCCTTGGCCATCTCTGGGGTCTTCTCGACTTCTTCTTCACTCCCTACAGCGACTTTTCCACGAGTTTGCTCAACTTGCTTCGGCAGCTCAGGGCCTTCACACTGCTTTCCACTCCTCAACTGAATAGCCTGGCATTGTTCTTTTGGATTAATCTCAGTATTGTTCGGAAACTGTCCCTTCGGCTGTTGATTCCCTACGGCCTTGGCAATCTGGCCAACCTGCATCTCCAACGACTTCATTTGCGCTCCAATGTTGGTTGAGAACTTATTGAAAGAGACAGCCAAGTTGTCAACCTTTGCAGCCTCCGTATCCATCCTCTGCTTGGTGGATTGCATAAATGAGCCTAGAATATCCTCCAAGTCTGGCTTCTTTCCTTCATTGATGACTCCATTTGTAGTGGAGAAGCCAGGAGGTGGCTGCTGAAAATTGCTGGGATTGGAATAGTTGAGCCTATCCCGATTTCCATACTGCGGACCGCCTTGGTTCTGTCGGTAATTATTGTTGTAGCCACATCCCTGCATGAAATTAACATCTGCTGGACCATCATGAACTGCAGCTACATGATCCGGCGCTACCTCAGATGGTAGAGCACTGTTCTTCGTTAACAACGTAATGGCCTTCGCCATCGTAGACATTTGAGCTGTCAACTCCTTCAGATCATCAGAGGACGATGAGATTTCAGCTACCCGACGAACCGAGTTTCTCTGCGACAGCCACTGAGCACTATTCGAAGCCATTCTTTCCAACAATGCATTTGCTTCTTCGGCAGACATCTCTAACAAGGCCCCACCCGCAGCTGCATCTATCTTGTCACGAGTGGCGTCCATCAGCCCATTGTAGAAATAACAGACTTGCTGATCAGACTGGAATCCATGTTTCGGACACTTCCGGATGAGATCTCTGAATCTCTCCCATGCTTCATGCAACGGCTCCTGGTCAAATTGCCTAAACTGTGTGATTTCATTTTTCATCCGCAGTGTTTTGCTCGGAGGACAATACTTTGCCAGGAAGCGCTTAGACAGCTCGGGCCATGTACTGACAGAATCGGCATCTAGAGATTGATACCATAGTTTGGCCTTATCTCGCAATGAGAACGAGAAAAGGTGGAGCCTAATAGTGTCTGCTCCAACTCCATTAATCTTGACAGTTCTGTATACTTCAAGAAATTGCGCCAGATGCGCATGCGGATCCTCCAGTGCTCCGCCTCCAAACTAATTTTGTTGCACCATCAACACGAGCCCCGATTTCAGCTCAAAATTGTTAGCATCAATCGCCGGCATATTAAGGCCACCATAGTGTCCAGTGGCGTCAGGCTCCAAAGCCTGGCGAATCGGTGGTGCTACAGTCTGGGGTTCTTGCTGTTGTTGCCTCAGTAGTGCCCTGAGCTCGTCCATCTCGCGACGCATGGCCGCCATTTCTTCTTCCCTATTGGCTGCCATCTTCACAGCTCTGTTTCTCTCTGCGTTCCGATGTCTAGCTGAAGCCTCGACCTCAGGATCCAAAGGTACCAAATCAATTGTGCCTTTAGATCGCAAGTTCATACACTACCTGCTAAACAATAAAGAATTAAACTGCGGCAGAGACAAACTAACCAATAAAAATAAAATAAAAATAAAAGAAAATAAAAACTAAAATACAATCTAAAGTAAAGCGGAATAATCGAATCAGATAGAAATCAGAATTACGCTAGTCCCCGGCAACGGCGCCAAAAACTTGTTCGCTCTTTTATTTCACTTAAAAACGACCCGCAAGTGTACGAGGCAAATTATAGTAAAATATGGTGAGAACAGATATCGTATCCACAGAGACTAGATATGTAATCTAATTAAGTACCCAATTATAAATTACTCCACTCTAGATAGATAATCAGACAAAAGTTGTATGGTTCAATAAAATCTAAATAAACAATACGAATAAAATTAACAGCAGGAGAACAAAAACACAAAAGATTGACGAAGAACTATAAAGATAAGCGGATGCTAGGGAATGCACGCATATGGATTTATCGACTTCAATTAACATACTGAACCATTTTTAATTTCTAAATCTGCAGAGAATCGCTACAGTGTCTAAACCCTCTCTCTCGAGTAAGTTTTAAACGTAGATCAAATGCCAAATTTTATCTCTCGATTTCAACTCGTCATTTAACTCCAAAACGAACACAGGATTAGTACTCTCACATAAATTACCAATCTCTCGATTCGACATTCATGTGTTATGAACTCTTATTCCGTTAATTCATTTAACCTCTCTCGAGCGATAAACAATCAACTAGACATGCGTATTTATTGGCCAAATAAATTCACAAGATAAATAAATCCAGGAGACATAAGCAAATTAAGAAACGGAACAATATTATAAATCTAACGTCAATAATCCATACTTGTAGCAAACCCTAGAATCTCATGATGTTTAGCCACTCATGTTCGTGTTACAACCCACAGGAAATAAATGAACAATTGTAGACAACATAATTAAAACAAACTAAAATTAAGAAACAACTTATGCTTGGTTGAATCTTCAATCTCGGTTAATCTCTGGTGTTCTTCCGCCGTTCCTCTGCTTTCTCTGCTCTCCAATAGGGTAAAAAGTGGTCGTTTTTTTCGTGCACAACATAGCCTTAAATAGTCGAGGGAAACAAAGCCCGCAAAAGGAAAGAACTTAGAATTCCGGACAACAACGGCACGGGCCGTGCCAAGGTGGCACGGTCCGTGCCCGAGTACAATCACGTTAGGACTTTATCGGCAAACGGCACGGGCCGTGCCACAGTGGCACGGTCCGTGCCACAGGTCCCGAGAGTTTGAGTGCGGTTCGAACAACGGCACGGGCCGTGCCGGAGCGGCACGGGCCGTGCCACTTTACACACTGCGATTTTCTTCCGTTTTTGTCCCGTTTTCACCTCCTCAACCTCGACTCACGTGTTCCTTCCACTCGGTGACTTTGCAAAACTCGAAATCAATCCGTTTAAGGCGGTTTTCCTGTCAAATCTCAATAAACCCGTGACTGTAACGCAATAACACAAATCAATACAAACTAGTCACAAACGCATGCATTTGCCTCTAAAACATACACAAAACACACCCGAAATGCATGTAAACTACGAGTTTATCAATCGTGCAAGAACTCATAGGTGGTCATCATGTCTCCCGGCACCTCCTCCCAAGAAGAGCTATCAACTTCCAAGTGATCGGCAATAGCGGTGATCATGCCGCCACACAACAATGAACCCTTTTGCTTCTTTGACGCCCGGCTTAAACATGTCGCAATATAAGCACCAATGTGCACTCCTCGACCATGCAAGGCTTGGAATAAAATAAGGAGCTCGGGGAGTTGAACCACTCCACCATCCGAGCGAGCAAAAGGACAAAATGCCAATGCCCGGCAAAATAGACGCAATACCGGATTCCGGATCCTTTTCGACTTAGAGTTCCACGGGTTATAAACATTGGTTGTCTATCCTTGCTCGGGCAAAGTGATTGCTCTCCAAAACTTCTCACGCTCAAATTGCGGATGCTCATTGTAGTAGTCTCCCTTGCACCCAAAAATTCCATACAACTCATCGGCGGTGAGTGTGTACTCCTTGTTCTTAAGCCGGAAATGAATCTCCGTCACTCTTGTCGGTATCCCCACCTTATCCACTTTCAAAGTGCTCAAGAACTCAAGCATCATGCGACGGTATGAGGGCCAATTCCCAAAAAACACTCTTGACAAACCCGCCAAATCCACTAGTTGCACGAAACAATTAGCAATGCATATCCTCTCAAGAATTGTCGGATCCACATATCTTGTGGGATCAATATCAAGGGTGGCCAACTTCACCCAACGGGCCTTCTCCTCTTCATTCCTCAATTTCACAACGAAACTTGAGGGAGTAGTCATTATACCTACACACAAAAACGATCTCATAATACCCGCAAGGCATAACAAAAGAAATCAAGCTACCATAATCCCCTAAACTTGGGTAAATATAGAGGCAAGCACATCAACTTAGTCCAACATTTGTAAAAGATATGCTAAAAGCATCTTTAAAATACAATGAAATAAATCTCAAGTAGTAGCATTGATATCATGCACTATCCCCATCATATCATGCTTAGAAACACAAGATTTATGATCACATATCCATAATAAAATGGGAGAGATAGATATGCTATGAATTCAAGCACTCAAACCCAAGAAATTTGAATGTTTACAAAGGTAGAGAGCTAAAATATGGCATAAATTCAAAATAAAACTCATGGATGCATAAATCATGTTCCAATCAACTCCAAAATCCCTAAATTAACCTCCTAAACGTGGGTCTCATCATCCCCAACCAATATCAAGCATTAAAAATCATCAAAAACCTCAAACAAGAGCGCATGCTAAGTGTTTGATAATATGCCTGAGACAAATCCGAAAATTGACAAGCATAAATCTCTCACAAATCATCATGACCATGCTTCAAAACCATCATAGAAGTGCTTAGCAATGTCAAGAGACCAAGAAATCATACCTTTTGAGCTTAGACACAAAGGATTTGAAAATGCCCCCAAATTTGAGCCCTAGGTGAATTTTTTCAAAGTTGTCTCAAGAACACCTTTGATTCTTCAAAAAAATGTTATGGAATTGCATTCTAGATGCGTTTAATGCGTTGTGTACACAAGATATTGGAAGAAATCACACAAGAAAAGCAAGAATTGGAGAAGGAAAAAATTTTGGGAGCAAAAAGGGGTAGAGGGGCGTGTGGAATGAAAGAGGAGAAGGGCTGGGTCGAGCCTAAAAGCTCGCCCATTCCGCTCCCAGTCTTGCCCCGACTCGGTCGAGCCTCCAGTGCACCCAACTTGAGCTCGGCCGAGCTTTGGCTCTGCTGGTTCTGGAGTTACTTTACTGAACCCTGGCTCGATCGAGCCTGGGTGCATCCAGCTCGAGCTCGGCCGAGCTTTGGCTCTACCGAATTTTTTTTTTGAAAGGCAAAAACAAAAATAAATAAAAATTAACTAGATGAAAAATTAAATAGGCGAAGAATAAAATGAAAGCAATTAAACGATGGGTTACCTCCCATCAAGTGCCTTATTTAACGTCTTGGCAAGACGATACCTCTTATGAGCTCATGGATCATCGAGGAGAGTGGCACTCCTATCATTCAAATCTTTGTTCGGCTCGTATTTGAGATAATGCTTAAGCCGATGTCCATTCACCGTGAATGTGCTCCCATCTTCACGAAGTAGCTCACACGTGCCATTCCACAAACTCTTGTAGACAATGTATGGACCCGTCCATTTAGATTTGAGCTTTCTGGGAAATAACCGCAAACGAGATTCAAAAACAAGTACCTCATCACCGGGTCGGAATTCCTTGCCCTTGAGAACTCGATCATGAAATTTTGCCGCTCTCTCCTTGTAAATGCAAGAATTCTCATATGCTTGATTCCTCCATTCTTCTAGCTCCATCAAATCATGTGCTCTCCCAATTTCGGCTTCCTTGAACTCAAAATTGATCTTCCTCGCCGCCCAATATGCTTTGTGCTCTAATTCAACGGGTAAGTGACAAGATTTACCAAAAACAAGTTGGTAAGGAGACATGCCAATAGGGGTTTTGTATACCGTGCGATATGCCTAAAGAGCATCATCAAGATGAGTCGCCCAATCCTTGCGGTGTACCACGGTTTTCTCCAAAATGAGCTTGATCTCACGGTTGGCTAGCTCGGCTTGGCCATTTGCTTGAGGATGATATGGAGATGTCACTTTGTGTGTCACTCCATATTTGGCTAGCAAGGAAGCTAGCCATTTGTTGTTGACGTGCGATCCCCCATCACTTAGCAAAGCTTTCGGAGCTCCGAACCGAGTCAAGATATTCTTCCTCAAAAACTTCATCACCACCTTGGAATCATTTGTCAAGGTAGGAATGGCTTCCACCCACCTAGAAACATACTCAACGGCAAGCAATATATAGAGGAAACCGTTAGATTTAGGGAATGGACCCATGAAGTCAATCCCCCAAATATCGAACATCTTCACCACTATCATTGGCTTTTGTGGCATCTTATCTCGTTTGGTGATGTTTCCTATCCTTTGACACCGATCACATGCCGCAATGAATTCACGACAATCACGATACATAGTACGCCAAAAAAAACCACTTTGTTGGATCTTCATAGCGGTCAGATTTGTGGCAAAATGTCCTCCACTAGGTGCACTATGGCATTGCTCAATGATGGCGGGAACCTCATCTTCCCTCACACATTTTCGAATGACGGCATCGGGACACCTTCTTCATAAGATTGAGTTCTCCCAATAGTAGAATTTTGACTCATGAATGAACTTCTTCTTCTCATAGGAGGTTTGATTGGGAGGGAACACATGGAGCACCAAGAAATCCACCATGTCGGCATACCATGGGGTGAGGGACCGTAGGGGTCGATTCTTCTCCGCCTTCTTCCTCACGCTCACCAACAAGACTTGCTCATCGGGAAAACTCTCATTGATACAGAACTTCGGGTCATCTCCTTCCACTGGGTGCTCAAGACGAGAGAGGTGGTCGGCCACGGCATTCTCACATCCCTTGCGGTCTTTGATCTCCATATCAAACTCTTGGAGCAAAAGAATCCACCGGATCAACCTAGGTTTTGCATCCTTCTTCGTAAAGAGGAATCTAATAGTTGCATGGTCAGTGTAAACAACAGTATGCATACCAATCAAATAAGAACGAAATTTATCGAAAGCATACACAACAGCTAGAAGTTCCTTCTCGGTGGTGGTATAGTTTTGTTGAGCCGGATCAAGTGTCTTGCTTGCATAGTAAATTATACGAAAGAACTTGTCTCTCTTTACCCAAGCACTGCTCCAACGGCCAAATCACTAGCATCACACATCAAGGTGAAAGGCTCGGTCCAAATGGGTTGGACAAGAATAGGCGCTGAAATCAGTGCCTTCTTCAAGATCTCAAAGGCTTCCATGCAAGCTTCATCAAAGTCAAACTTCACATCTTTCTCAAGCAAAGAGCACAAAGGCTTGGAAATCTTGGAGAAATCCTTGATGAACCTCCTATAGAATCCAGCATGGCCAAGGAAAATACGCACTGCTTTCACAGAGAGGGGAGGTGGCAACTTCTCGATAGCCACAATCTTGGCTCAATCCACTTGTAAACCCGCAGCGGAAACCTTATGGCCTAGAACCACGCCTTCACGCACCATAAAATGGCACTTCTCCCAATTAAGAATAAGGTTGGTGTCCTCACACTGCTGCAAAACTTTAGACAAATTTTCCAAGCAAATATCATATGAACAACCAAAAATGGAGAAGTCATCCATAAATACCTCCATAATATTCTCCACCAAACCATGAAAAATTGCCATCATGCATCTTTGAAAGGTGGCGGGAGCATTGCAAAGTCCGAATGTCATGCGGCGAGGGGCGAAAATCCCATAAGGATAAGTAAATGCCGCCTTGTGTTGGTCTTCCGGAGCTATCATGATTTGGTTGTACCCCGAATAACCGTCCAAGAAGCAATAATACTCATACCCTGCAAGACGATCTAGAATTTGATCAATGAAAGGGAGAGAGAAATGATCCTTACGAGTGGCCGTGTTCAAGGCCCTATAGTCAATGCACATCCGCCAACCAGTGACAAGACGCGTGGCTATCATTTCATCTCTATCATCCTTCACATCAGTCATGCCCCCTTTCTTTGCAACGCACTGAGTTGGGCTCACCCACTCACTATCAGAAATTGCATAAATCATGCCCGCATCGAGAAGCTTCAACACTTCCTTCCTCACGACCTCTTACATGGCCGGGTTTAACCTTCTTTGTCCTTGCACTTTAGGCTTTATGTCCTGCTCAAGAAGAATACGGTGCATACAAATAGAAGGGCTAATCCCCTTAATGTCAGAAATTTGCCAACCTATTGCTGACTTAAACTGTCTCAACACTCTTAACAATTTATCAAGCTCAGAAAGAGACAAGGTAGAAGAAACAATTACCGGATAGGTCTCATTCTCACCTAGAAATGCATACCTCAAGTGATCGGGTAGCGGCTTCAAGTCAAGCACGGGCGGTGTTGGCACCAATTTCTCCTCTCGATCATCCACCTCGGCTTCATGAAGTGCCAAATACGGCACTTGCGCCATGGATGCTTCCTCCTGTGAAGAATCTAATATAGCAATATAATCGAGAATTTCATCACAAGCATCATCAAATGCATCAAAATCAAAAGACAAAAAAGTAACGGAGTTTTGGATACAATTCAACAATGGATCATCAATGGATGTAGCAATCTCAGCCTCCACTGCATCATTCTCCTCAAATTCTACCATGTTACATTCTTCAAAAGCGAGCTCTCTTGGTTTTTTCATAACATCAAAGATAGAGAACGTGATGCTCTTCTCAAACATGCAGAATGTGAGCCTCTCCGCATATACATCAATCAACGCATGTCCCGTAGCTAGAAAATGTCTCCCAAGAATCAACGGGATGTTTTTGTCCTCCGGCATATCAAGAACTACAAAGTCAGCCGGAAAGATGAAATCCGCCACCTTGACTAGCACATCTTCCACAATCCCCTTTGGGTGTCTCACCGTTCTATCGGCCATTTGCAACGCAATAGACGTATCATGAATGGCTCTAATTTCCAAACGCTTGAAGATAGATAATGGCATCAAGTTGATACTGGCCCTGAGATCACAAAGTACTTTCCCGAAGGTTCGTCGGCCAATAACAACATCAATGGAGAAACTCCCCGGATCCTTTTCTTTTGTTGGTAGCTTTTGTTGGATCACGGCACTAACCTCCTCAGATAGACTCACCATTTCATTCTTCCGCATCCTCCGTTTGTTGGATACCACTTCCTTTAGAAACTTAGCATATCCGGGCATGTCCCTCAATGCATCGAGAAGAGGAATGTTGATATTCACCTTGGTGAAAATCTCTATAAACTTGTCCATCTTTGCGTCCTGCTTTGGCTTTGCTAATCTGGAAGGAAAAGGAGCTCTAAGGACACTAGAAGGGGTTAAGACCTTACCGGAAGACGGTACGGGGCATGACGGGGCATATTTCGATGTCGGATGCCGGCAGAGCTCAGGATCGATCGAGCCTGAGGTGTGCACCCCCAAGCTTGACCGAGCTTGTGAAAATATGCCCAGAGGTGTTGGCTCGGTCGAGCCTGAGGTGTCCTGACCCAAGCTCGGCCGAGCTTGAGCCCTATGCTCCTGGTCCGCATCCTTTTCACCTTTTTCAGGCTCCGGGTCTTCATATATGACCTCTACACCCCGATCCTCCTCATCATCATCATCAATCAAGTGTTTTTGGTTGGTGTATTGTGTGCCACTCCTCAAATGAATTGCTGATACATTTGCCTTTGGATTAACAATTGTGTTGCTCGAAAATCTCCCCGCAACATGTTGTGCGGCGGATTGATTGGCCATTTGCCCAACTTGAGTTTCCAACATGTTAATTTGTTTTTGCATAGCATTGAAGTTAATCTCCAAATGGTTGATCTTTGATGTGGTGTGGGTCATGAAACTCTTTTGTTCCTTGGCCATTTTCTTTTAGCCTTCCGCCATTGATGCTTGGCCCTTCACTACTTGAGCCAACAACTCCTTCATAGATGGCTCCCTTTGCTCTTCCGGTGGATTAAGTGCATTGTTCGGGTTGGCATATGAGAAATTAGGATGATTTCTATTGTTTGCCGAATAACCCGGATTCTCGGGCCCTCTAGCAAAGTTTCCCCCGCCAAAATTTCGGTTTTGCACAAAGTTCACATCCTCGGTGAACTCCCCATCACTATATTGTTGCACTACATTTATTTCTCTTTGCTTCTCTTCCACGGCTCGTTTCTTTAACAAAGCTACCTCCGCTACTAAATCATCAACACGAGTGTCAATCACTGCTGCAGAACGAGAAGGTGTTTGTTTATCGGTGTGCCACTGAGAGCTTGTATCAGCCATTTCTTCAAAAATCCTTATAGCTACTTGGGCGGTACGTTTCACCAAACATCCACCGACGGATGCATCGACCATCATCTTAGTCCCTTGATGAAGGCCACTATAGAATGTCATCACTTGTTGCTCCAAGCTAAAACCATGTTGTGGACATTTTCTTAATAAATCCTTGAACCTATCCCATGCATCTGAAATATTCTCATCCGGAGATTGAGAAAAATGTGTGATCTCTGAAATAATCTTTTGTGCCTTCAAGGGTGGAAAATACTTGGCCAAGAATGTGCTGCTCATGCTCTGCCAAGTAGTAATCTTTGAACGGTCCAGCGCCTTATACCAATCTTTAGCTCGGTCCTGGAGTTAAAATCTAAACAAACGAAGCCGAATAACATCGTCACTAACCCCATTCACCTTTATAGTATCACACGTATCCAAGAACGTTACTAAGTGAGCATTGGCATCTTCAGCTGCTCTTCCTTCAAATTGTTCCGCTTGCACCAAACTAATGAGGGATGGTTTAAGCTCAAAGTTGTTCGGAGCTATCCGACCTCCCCAAGCACGATCACGGGGATCGGTCACCGGCGGCGCATACAACTGATTAATAATGGGGCCGGTCTCATTAGCATCGGCCATTTTCTTTTGCAAAGCTAGCAATTAAGTAGTCAACTCTTCCATTATAAGCACGGGAGGTGGCTGCTCCTCAACCTCCTCATCCGACTCCTCATCAGGAGGAGGCTCGTTATGGGGTGGATGCCGAGCTGCCATTCTCTCTTCTCTTCTCCGAGTACGAGCGAGCCGATCGGGAGAATTAGGAACCAGTTCTAATGGTTGCCCACTAGAACGTAAGTTCATGTACTATGAACCACCTGAAATAGTAAATACGTTGATTAGTTCAATATTAGTATCAATCAAACAATCCCCGGCAACAGCGCCAAAAAGTTGATACACTATTTTATTAATGCAAAAATCACAACTACACGAGACAATGCAATAATAGGCAAGTATACCGAGTATCGTATCCACAGAGATTGCTATAGCGAAAGAACACTAATTACTAACCTAAAAAATTCTCTACTAGACAGGTAATGAAATCAAATGATTTTTTAAACTAGACAAATTAAGTAAAACAAGATCAAAAGCAATGCAAATAACACAACTATCAATAAGCACAAGGATGAAATCAAATATTTAAAACTATTAATTCTAGGGCAAGAACATTCACAATCCAATATATTCTAGCATGCAAGTCAAATCCCAATTTAATCCAAGCTATGTGTGGAGAATCTGAAAACTATCGAACCCTCTCTTACCAGACTTAGGTCGACGTGGATTAGCAATTCATCTATATTGTCGGCGACCTCAAGATTACAATTACTAACTCCTTAAATCATCGGACTAGCCTCCTATCATGAATTCTATTATCACGCAAATATAGACAAACACGTATCAAACTACTTGAGTATCCCACTACGTTAATTTCTCTCTAAGGTCTCAACTTAACGTGCTTGCATACAATGATTCGGGCCCTAATCATGCATGAGAAATATCAACTTCAAGTATTTGAACACATAGATGGAGGGGAAAATTGATCTAAACATGCATTGAATATATTTTCATGTAAAGCTCATAAACCCTAGAATTAATAAACGACTACTCACTCATGATGAAAAGTAAATCAAACATAGAGAAGAGAAAACATAATTGAATTGCAGGAAATTAAAGGTAAAACCGTATTGAAAACAAAAGGAAAATTGAACTTGTATTGAATCCTTGAATCTCCAAAGTCGAACAATATTAAAATGTAAAATAAAAGTGAAAATAATGTGTCGGAGGCTCTCTTAGTTTCGTGCCCTATAGATCTATTTATAGATGGAAGAAGTTTGGGGAAGATTGGGGAACAAGCTAGGTAAAAACACAAAAAGAGTAAATTTCCAAAATAGATCCCGTATGGCAAGCTCGGTCGAGCTTCAGCTGGCTCACTCCCAAGCTCGGTCGAGCTTCAGCTCTGCTTGCCCCAGCTTCTTCAAATGGCTCGGGCTCGGCCGACCTTGGTCGGACTTGATCGAGCTTGAGCTCAGAGGCCTTGTTTCGTCGCCTTATTCTCCCTTCTTCGACCCGGTTGATCTCCAATTTACCCAACTCCTCCAAATGCACGAATTAAGCACTGAAATACACTCAAAACAAGACAAACTCGTGAAATCCACACATAGATGAGAAACAAGCCAAAACGCCTAAACTAAGCCCGAAAACTAAGTAAAAACGCACGGAAACAAACCTGAAAATGGTGTAAAATATGAGTTTATCAATAATGCTTCGTTAGCATGATGATAATACTTCGTTAGCATAACGATCTGTTATCAAATCCTCCGCGATTTTTATAAGAATTATCAAATTACGTTAATACCTTTTGCGAAAAACTTTTCAAATATTACAAAATTGTCACCGCATTTTTCATCAAATCTAAGTCTTTAATTTTTTAGAATTGTGTGGTGTGAGATGTGGTCCTCATTCTCATACTAGGATATTGGTTTTTAACTAACCCCTCCCTTATATATATATATATATATATATATATATATATATATATATATATATATAGGGGTGGGGTTATATAAAAACAACCCCTTGTGTGAGAAATGAGAACACATCTCACACCACACATCCATCAAAAATCAAAGATCCAGATTTGATGAAAAAGACGGTGGCAATTCTGTAATATCTGAAAAGTTTTTCGCACAGGGTATTAACGTAATTTGGTAATTCTTATAAAAATCGCGGAGGATTTGATAACAGATCGTTATGCTAACGAAGTATTATCATCATGCTAACGAAGCATTATAGGTATGTTAATTAAAGTTTTCAAATATTGTTAGCGAAACAAATATTCTAAAAATTAATTATAAACCTAATTTGATTTAATAAACCCTAATTAAATGGAAAAAATCACAATTGAATGAAATAAACCTAATTAGATGAAATAAACATTGGTTGGATGTGGTAAACCCCAAATGAGTTGGAACAAATCATAATAATAATATATTTGTACTACGTTAGTATTATGGTTTTGCTTCATCAGCATTGCGAATACACTATGTTAGCATATGACAATACTCTGTCAACATACGTTATAAACCATAATTGGATGAGATAAACCATAATAATCAATTAAGAACTATAAACAAAAAATTAAATTTTAAAATAATAATGATAATTAGATGGAATAAACCATAATCGAGATTAAATAAATCATTATTGAGATTTAATAAACCCTAATAAATTTATACTACGCTAGCATTATGATAATTCTTTGTTAGCACAACGAATATATTATGTTAGCATATGTCAAATGCTTCGTTAGCATACATTATCATATGTTATCATAATGCTGATGAAGAATTATTATGTGCTAACGAAAGCATTTACAATCTGGGCACGCGTAATTTTTTTTTTTTTCGTTCATATTTTTTCATTTAAACATAGCATTTCGACATCTTAAATGAAAGATCATGAAGAGAGCTTTAATTTGATATATTTTTTGTGTGCATTGGATTAAAAACGAGTAAGTTATGGTCGGTTAAAGTTTTTAAGAATTTTTTTTAATTGCTGACATCATCATTTTTAATGGATTTGGACGAAATAGCCCTCATTCCTTTATTTTTTGCCCTATTATTTACGAAATTGCCACCTTAAATCTCAACCATTGGATCATTAAATTGAATGGTGTAAGATGGGTTCTCAAATATCCTATATATATATATATATATATATATATATATATATATATATATATAAAAGAATGTTTTGTGTGAGCTGATTGATAATGATTGTCAAAATGGGACCCCACATGCTATTTTGTGGTCATTATTAATCTAATTTATTATTATTATTGTTATTTGTGAATTTTTAAAAAGTTCGCGGTTTATATAGTTATAACTTTAATTTGGTTGCGTAAGAGCTTACGTAATCATAGTGAAAATTAAATAATTAGTTTTCACTGTGCCATAACGAATTAATTAACATATATATATAGATCTATATGATTCAGATAATTATATACCTAGACTGATCGTCAACAAAATTTGTCATAGATCGATCACTGTTGGTTTAAATTTAAACACTCATAATTTTCTGGCTAACTTGATTTAGTTTCGAAACTTGACTTCATTGATCATTACACATTGACGTCAATGACTTGTGTGTTGTGTTGCTGTAAAAAAAAATTGAAATTATTTTGTTAAAACAAATCAACTAATCTCCCAAAATTTATGTCCAAATTGTTAACAACTTTTGGAAAAAGCTGTTAAAAGGGGATAAAATCATCTAGCCCATGTTCTCCATTTCACTATAATGTCTCACTGTCAAATTTAATATTTTAAAAATATTTATTACAAAAATAAAATTTATTATAGTATGGCGTATCATAATTAATATTTATAGTTAAAAATTAAAATTTTAAAAAATAAAATACCATCATTTTGGAATAATCAACTCTGTTAATCAATAATATTAACCAAAAAATATAAAATAATTATTAAAAAAATATAAATTCTAATTTGGTGGAATAAACTCTAAATAATAATTATAAAATTAGACTAAATTAACCAAAACATATTGAAATTGAAGAAAAAATTGGATGAAAATTTAATAAAAATCAAAATAGAATATCATGTGGGATAGGTGATTTCTTCGGTTACAAAAAGAGTCTATTTAATCAGAGTTATGGGTCGATCGCCTCACATAATAATGAATCAACGGTTTGTTTTGAATCAAATAATCAATCAATTCTATTCGGTACAGTATTTATATCATCAATATTTTGTTTTATATAAACTAATAGAGCCACAGGGGATAACATTAATTATGTAATTGTATAACTAATCCACGTTAATTAATCTATGATTAGTAGTAGTGCAGATTTCCGAATCTTTTGCACATTTCCATGTTTACTTTAATTAATGGATAGATCAACATAATTTTTACATACGTATGTTGGAATACATGTTGTCCATGGTTTTCCCCAAATATTCTTTTTTTATTAGTGTTTTAATTTATTTTTCTTATATCCAGTGAGGATTAATGGCTTAGTGCTTTATTATGAACCATATATACTATTCAATATTATATATAATAAACCGGCTACCTTGAAACTAACTAATGACATTAATTAATAAGATACAATGTTGCAATTAAGTCGTGCGGATTCGAGCTTCGATGATCTACAAAAAAAAAAAACAATGCATGCATGAAATTGAAGGATCATCGGGAGTTTCATGATAGAACGGACTCCGAAGCTCAAGTTAGAATCGAATATAGGAGTAGACAAAAAGCAATGCATCAAAGAACAAGAAAGAGCTAGTTCAGAAATAATTCAAAATCAAAAGTGAGGTGGACTATTCGTAATAGAACACTCTTCAAAAAGTCCTTACCTCGAATGACCTGGTGGCCTTTTTATAAGAAGGCTCTCCAACGAGCTGATCCCGATTTTAAGGGATTCGTTGTCCCTTGAATTGATCCTTTCCCTTGGCCATGCTCAATCCTAAGTTCACCTCTATCTACATACTCTCTTTGAACTCCTTCGAGAGGTCGGATTGTTTGATCTCTCGAGACTCTTGGGTCGCTTGACCTCTCTAAATTTTTGGGTCTACCGAAAAGGATCTCTATATTTATTACTTGTCAACTTCTATATTGCTATATATATATTTGAAATCTTTATCGAATACATTTATTTTTATTTACATAATGCGCATTATTTATTTTCATTGTTCTAACACTTTAAGAAGAAACAAATTTATAAACTTTCAAAACAAAATATACCATTTTATCTTTTTCTTCAGAGGGTTCATTAATTTCCCGCTCTAGTTCTTCATAAATTCTTCCAATATTTGTTACATAAATTTATAAAATAATTGTATGCGTATTAATCTCGCTGATGGGATATGGATCTTATCTTATTTGTGAAGAGTAAAGACGAGCCTTCTTAGATCGAAATACATACTAACTTATTTATTTTGGGTGTTTTTAAATACACCATTAATTTTATTTTATACCCCACAATTAAAATTAATTCAAAACTATATAATTACTAAATTACTTAAATATCCTTTAAAACTTAAAAATAAAATAAATTTGGTCTCTTTCCTCAACTTCATCGGCGATCATCCAAGCTTGGAGATTTACAGATTTGAAACAACAATTTTATGCTGGGATTGACGGACGACAGGCTCCGCCTACTCACATCATGAAAAATCATCTCAAGAGAGCAATACCAAGGACTTATGTTGAGGAGAGAGATTGAAAACATCAATATTGATGGAGAATTATTTCCATGGCCCTCTCTGCCTCAAGTTAGGGGAGTGGAAAGTGCTCAAGAAGATAAGAATCAAGAAGATAAAAAAATTCACTTTGAACTCAATGGACTCGGATTTGAAAAATCCATGTTCAAGAAATATTCTAACAACACTATTTCCAAACACCAGAGAGTGGTTCGAACAAAGCCTTTTCTACCATTGCTACTCTGATTCGAACAAAGCTCTTCGACTATGGCTAATTCGATTCGCAAAATATTTTTCGATCCAAAATCGAATGTTCGAAAAATCTAGTTCAGTTTATAAATGATGATGACCGCTGATTTTGATGAAGCGGAAAGACGTGATGGTGGTAAATTTGTCCATTGGAAGAGAGGGAGAATACAACGTGGAGAGGAGGAAGATGATGGTTGCCATGTTTCTCATTTGAGCGAGGAAAAAAATGACGCCAAACCTCT
The DNA here is from genome assembly GCA_026008535.1 of Perilla frutescens. Lineage (NCBI taxonomy): Eukaryota > Viridiplantae > Streptophyta > Magnoliopsida > Lamiales > Lamiaceae > Perilla > Perilla frutescens. The sequence goes on along the minus strand of BRKX01000010.1, from coordinate 40,218,579 downwards.
TCTTCTCTTTTCTTTTTTTATCAGTTTAAATTGATTTTTAAATTGAAGGGTGATATTGGAAAAGTTTGTGGTGTATTAAGTAAAAATAATTATATTTTTTTTAAGATGGTTGTGTATTTAGTAAATGTAGTGTATTTAAAAAATTTTGTGGTGTATATAGCAACACCCCATTTATTTTTTAATAAGCATATAAAGTTGTAATATGACGTATTAAATTACATTTCTAATTTTCTAAATATAAATTATAGAAAGACTGTTTTATAAAAAATATGCAGATTACAATAATAATAATAATAATAATAGTAATAATAATAATATATTGCCCCCATGCAGGATCGAACTACAGACCTTCAGTTTACAAGACTGACGCTCTACCACTGAGCTATAGGGGCATTGACGATAACGAAAAGCTTAAATTAGATTTATTTACTAAAGTTGCAGTTGACTCGAGATACCGCATCGACCTAAATGTTTCGTCAAGGAAAAAATTATGACAAACTTTTTCCCCACTTGATATTCTTACACCAGCATCATCACATTGGCCCAAGATACAATTTTCACGAAATTGAGGACACACAATTTTAGATAGATGGAGAATTTATTTTAGCCACTTAAATTTTGAAAAAAATTATTTTAATCAGTAAGATTTAAATATATTTTTTTAACAACTTTGGATCAAAATGCCCTTTAGATATAAAAAAGAATTAAAATATCCCACGTACCCCCTACCCATCACACTTCAGATCTGTTTTTCATCTTCATCTTCATCTTTATCGTTGATCTTCATTTCTTAGACCATAGTTCTCGTTGTAGTTCGTCCATGTCGAGCTAGTGCAGTGAGCACTGAAGTTCGAATTTTACAAAAAAAAAATGATTTTGTTCTTAACTACGTGCTGGATTGTTCTTAAGTGCACGCAAGACCCCGCGCGCACAAGCATGCTCGCACAAGCCATGCGCGTGCGCACACATCGGCAGACTATCGGTATGACATCGGTTGATAATTTCTGGGCATCGACAAAACAACTGTTGATAATTTGGCCTCAGGTGCGCGCGATTTTCTTCTTAACTGCGCGCGCAGACATCGGCAGACTATCGGCATGACATCGGTTGATAATTTATGGGCATCGGCAGAACAACTGTTGATAATTTGGCCTCATGTGCGTGCGATTTTCTTCTTAACTGCGCGCACAAGCATGCACGTACAAGACATGCGCGCACAAAGCAAGCGTGCGCATGAGCATGCACGCAGTTCCAATGCGCAGTTAAGAAGTTCATTTTTTCAGATTTTTCGAAAATTGCAGAAATACTTCATTTTTTCTAGATTTTCAAACATTAACTATATTAGTGATGATTTTTAAGTATTTCTATTGTCAAAGCATGCCGATAGTGTAGACAATTTTTCGAATCAACTTTTCTCCCAAATCAAACTTAAAAAATAAACAACACCTAACAATCAAACAATATTATTAATAATTAGATCTGAAACATACACACGTTGGAGAAGGATTTTCTATTTCTTCGCTTGAATTTTCGGAGGTCGGCGGCTCGTTGGTGGAGAAATATGGAGAGAGAGATCTTCACTTGAAATTTCGGAGGTCGACGATTTGAATTTGGGGAAATCTTCGCTTGAATTTTCAGTATTGCATATTCCATTAGTGTTGAAGAAGATGGGATGTAAAAGAGAGAAATTTTTTCAAAATCTCATTTCAAAATATGAAATGTGAATGACGGCTGAATGATGGGGGAATTGAAATATAGTTTAAAAATGAATATAGAGGTATTTTAATAATTCTGATTAAATAAAATATATTTAAAAGTTACTGGTCAAATTAAACGGCTAGTTTGTCCTATTTACAATTTTAGAAATTGTATGAATCTATTCTTCTTTATTGAGTAAGTAGTAGCTATTTGGGCCTAAAATGTCTCAATCTAGCCGACGACATATGACCAACACCTATAAACATAAGACCATGCATCCCGATTAATCAACGCGACACTTTAAAGTTTGAATACAAAAGCAACTAACTAGATCCATAATAGATCTAGCTAGCTTATTTAATTTCCAAGTACACTAGAAACATATGTAGTAAGCACATGAAGAACGTATCTTGCATTAGCAAGACATGGAAATACAACTTTCAACACTAGAAATGAAATTGAAGATACAACATAAATACATGAGCAAATCTAATTATATTATATTATATTAATGCTTAATCTGAGACAACATAGCTCTAGCATCCTTTGTATAAGGCCTCTCTTTAGGATTTTCTCTTGTGCAGAAGCAAGCAACCTTAAGCACCAGCAACATCTGCTCCTCGTACCCATTCCCCAACAGATTCGGATCTATTGCACGTTTCGGATCATCCGACGACATCACATTCCTCATCCACTTCACCAAACTCATCTCCTCCGTCTGCTGAAAGAACTCATCCGACGGCATCTTCCCGAACACCACCACCGCCAAAACTACTCCGAAGCTGTAGACATCGCACTTGTCCGTGAACTTCAACGTCTGATGATACTCCGGCGCTATGTACCCTAATGTCCCCGCCACGTGCGACGTCGTAACGTGCGTGTTCGCATCCGGGACAGACTTCGCGAGCCCGAAATCTGCTATTCGGGCCTCCATCTCGTCGTCGAGCAGTATGTTTCCGGGCTTCAGGTCTCTGTGGATGATGCGTGGGGTGTGATTTGTGTGGAGATATTCAAGCCCGGCGACGACCCCCATTATTATCTTGTACCGGGCAAGCCAGTCTAATTCTCTCTCCCCTTTTGCTACTTCTTGTAGATAGTCTTGAAGGCTTCCGTTCTTCATGAATTCATACACCAAGTAATGGCAGTCGGGCCGTGGGAGATGTGCCAGCAGTGCTAAAAGATTCCTGTGGCGGATTTCGCCGACGGTCTTGATTTCCGACCGGATCTGCCGCATTTTTTTGGTGAGAAGCTTGCTGTCTTCTTCGGTCAGCTCCTCTGCATCTCTAGGCGGCTGGACTATTTTCTTTATGGCGATTTCTCTGCCGTTGCTTCCCGGTAAAACGGCTTTGTAAACTTCACCGCAGCCGCCTTTTCCGATGACGCTCAGCGATGATAACCCGTCTTCTTTTTCTAGGAAGGCTAAGTCCTCCGGCTTCTTGATCAGCTGGCTGAAGATTTTGAGGCTTGAATCTTTGCTTCGGCCGTTGATCAAGATCAACAGCAGCTTGAAACCTAGGGAGAAGATTAATCCGGAGATGATTCCGCCGATGACTCCGGCGATGAATCCCAGAGACCAACCGATTATTCTCTTCTTCTTGTTTATCTTGTGTTTGCGAACGGGAGGTTGGCCGGTCGGCGCTGGTGCCGGATATGGGACGGCGGCGCTAGGCTGATGATGTGAAGCTGCAGGCGGTAAGGCTGGTTTCTCATCGTCCCTACCGGGAGAAGTTTCGGCGAGAACATAACGTTTTGGGATCGTGGGCTGGATTTCTGCGGATTTATGCTGATCTAGATGATTGTTGATCAATGGAATAGGGCCATCGAGCAAGCTGTTGCCGGAGATATTGATAAATCTGAGATTCCGGAATGATCGGAGAGACACTGGCACTGTTCCGGCGAACATGTTGTCGGCGAGATTGAGCTTCTCGAGATTGGGGAAGTGTTTCAGGAACCTGAGATTGCCCGTGAACTGGTTTCCGGATATATCGAGGATTCGGAGGCGGATCAACCACGATAATCCGGGCGGGATTTGGCCGGAGAACTGATTGTTTTTAAGGTTTATGATCTCAAGCTTCTTGCATTCGACGATTTGAGGAGGGATTTGGTCGACGAGGTGGTTGTTTGGTAAGGAAAGTTCTTTAAGCTCTGTTAGCTTGGAAATGGCAGGAGAGAGTCTGCCGTTGAGCTGCTGTGATTCAAAGACTAGACCGGTGATTCTGAGAGTGTGTGAATTGTTTAAGCTCCGTCGTTCGCAGAATATTCCGGCGGAACCGCAAGGATTCCTCTCCGGGCTGCGGCGGAAGCCGAGGTCTTTGTGAATGAGCAGGAGAGCTTCGAGATCCGAACGGAGGAGTGTTGGCGGTCTTGATTGGGCGAGGGAAATGAGTGTGATGAAACAGAGGAGGAAGAGATGGGATTTGGATGGAGTTGGGGCCATTGGTGGAATGTTGGATGTGGTGACCGCCGCCTTCAGTGGAGGAGGAGAAGGCGGGAGTGGTGGTTGTTGGAGAATGGAGTTTGTTTGGTCGCTGGTGTTTTAATTGTAATCGCCGGTTTGCCGTGTGGAAAATTTGGGAGGGAAGACTTCGCTCCATGTTCACATCATCGGTTGACTTGTGCATTACCAATATTGGCCCTCTTTTTTTTTTAAACCAAAAAAAAAAATGTTTCTAATTTTAGAAAAAATAGTTCTATTTTTCATTATTAAAATTTGGAGTTTTATCAAATTAGAACTCAAATGATATGTCTATCTATTAATTCGGGTCCTCAAGTAAAAATATTATTAATTTACAGGCTTACAGTGTAAATGTTTAAAACCATCAATGTAAAGCTTAATAATGACATGTCTCGGTGGGAATGGCCTAATGTGGAGTGAGGTTGTTTGGAGACCAAAGGTCACGGGTTTGAATTTCCTCAATACCACAGGTCGGGTGTGTGAGTAAAAAAAAAAAAGCTTAATAATGACATATTTCAATTTCTATTTTAGGTTTTAATGATTTTCAATAAGTCCTTTATTTATAAATTGTAATTGGTCATTCATGTAGTATTTTCATTGGCAATTAATGCAAAATAACTAAATATAAAAAAAATTCTATATGTATGATTTATTTTAGCTTTAATGAATATATAGTTCTAATCATATAACAGTTATTAAATTATTATTATTATTATTATTATTTTATATTTTAATTTCCAAATTAGCAAATAACCTATATTTGAGGCTATAGACAGATAAAACTCCTTTTAATTAAATATAATTGGAACATAGTAAGTATAATGTCTATACTTTCTCCATTTTTTTATGATTAAGTGCCAATTCAATTTGAAATTTAGCCATATTCCAAATTGAGTGTTGGAGTAGACGATTTCAATCATTTTTTTTATAGTAAATAGACTTTAATATCTCATAATATTGTTAAAATTGTAAGCGTATCTCAAAGTATTCGAAATGTTATATTTAATTAAATACCCCAACTATAAATAGACTTTTGTATCACATATTATTCGAAATTGCATTGTAATTAATACATAAACTATTAAAAAACTACTTAAAAGTATCACCAGAGCTATTTTTACGGCACCTAAAAATGACATGGAGAATTCTCTTTGTTAGTGAATGCAGACTGGATTAGATCCTAATTATCCACACTTCACAAAAGAACTTGTTCTATCAATTTTTAAGTACCGGAAAAATAGTTCCGGTGATAAGTTGGAAATCATTCGTGAATTTAAAAGTCGTTTTCGAATTGAATATTAGGAGTAAATTTAGACAATATTATGAAATATTGAAGCTTATTATCCTATTTTTTAATATATCTCGACTTGGGACTTACATGCAACCACCATCCTGATAAAGGGTAAATGTGGTCAGAATAATATATACATACATATATATATATATATAGCTGGAAAATCAGGGTCTTAACACTAGGAAGACTAAGAAATTTGTAGTCAAGCTCCATAATAATAATAATAATAATAATAATAATAATACAAAGACTGACTTTTGTATGTCGTTATTGGTTTAATTAATAGTTTTTTAATATGCCAACGTTTTACATACTCTTGTTGAACCGCAAAATGGGACAGGATCAAATTATTCATTTAAGAATTACACTAAAACCTCTATAAACTAATACTCTATAAATTAATATATAAACTCTCTAAAATAATAAAATCTCCCGATTTCGATGTGGGCCTTTGTAAAAAATCATCAAATTCAATAAGATAATAATTTTTCGGAGAGGTGCACTTGCATGCTGCACCTCTTATTTCCAGCAATTTCAGGCGGGCGCGTGGCCCCTCGCGGGCGTGCCACGTGGCGCCCACACGCCCGTCTTTTTTTTTGCGATTTTTTAATTTTTTTTTATACCTGTTTTTATCATACTTGATACCTTTTTTCTTACCACATGGTACTTTTTATTGTAGTCATGGAATGATGATAGTATTAATCTCAGGTTGATACCTGTCTTTATCGTACTTGATGTTTTTCTTCTTACCACATGGTACTTTTTATTTTACCGAACTCGTGTTTTGCTTTCCTTTGCAAATTCTTGGAATGATGATTGTTTTAGATTAATCTCAACAGATACAATATAAAAACTGAGAAAAAAATCAGAATTTGAACTAAATAAACTAGTATAAAATAACTAGCAGACTCCTTACTTTTTAATGATACATATGGTACTTTTCGAATGTTTTGTGATACTTTTTAATAGGAATGTTGGTACTCACTTTGGACATTTTTTTTTATGGATTGACCCAGTCAAAGCGGGTTGACCCGCGTTGACCGGGTCAAAAGCAGGTTTGACCGACCCGTCTCATATAGTGTTATTTGCATCATGATGCATGCAAGTGTTTGCCTTTTTCGGAAAATCCCTTTATAAATATTAGGTCCTATTAAAACTTTAAATTAATAATTCATAAAATATTACAATTATAAATATTATGGTAATTTGCTAAAATATGAATCTATTGTTACTTGTTTTTTCTTAAAATTGAAATCTAATTGGATTTCATCAACCCACCTTTGTAAATCTTTTTGAGTGCATGTGAGATGGTCTCTCTTATACTGACATAATGCTTTACGCATTTGATCACTCATAGATGATTTTGCGATGCCTTTTAGATGTGAAGACATGATTGAGTGTTATGAATTATTTTATTTCCATATTGAGATTTATATAGTATATGTTTCATTCATCATGCATAAATATATTTAATTGGCTATAATAGTTAATTAAGTGCAACGAATTAATGTAAACATGTATATTTAAGTAATTCCAATGAATTGATACATGCGTCCATGAATATAATAGTTAATTATATACAGTGAATTGATATTATACATGAATATATTTAATTAGTTACAGAGAATTGGTTGATGCATGAATATAATCAATGAAACATATATGAATTCATTTATTTTCAATACATATGTACTAAATTTACTGAATTTAAAAAGTTTCTCGTTTAATTAAAATATTAATTTATCGATACATTAATATCTCTCTAAATTAATAAAATTTCATGGTCCCAAGGTTATTAATTTATAGAGATATAAGTGTAGGGGCAAAAATTTATAAAATATATATATATATATATATAATATTTTTATTGATTTGTATATATTTATTTAGTTTTGGAATATTATGAAGTTCAAAATTAGATAAAATATTTAAATAAAAAAGATATTATTATATGATAAACATCAAGTGTCTTTGTCAACAAGTAAATATCTTTGAAGTGATATATATCAATATTCAAGAGCCAATGAGATTGCACCACGTCAGCCCTAGATACCCCTACTTACAACTATAAACAGGGTCTCCACATCAGCTGAAAATCACACCAGAAATCATTTGAAAAGTTCAAGAATTTGAAAAGAAAATTCCATAAGAGAAATTCTCTCAAATATTCAAAGCATTCTTGTGGGGATTCAAATGCGTTCTTCACCAAATCATCCTGAAGTCGGCGTTTAATCCATAAACAAGACAGTTAAATGCATTCTTCATCAAAATCATCTCGAAGTCGGCATTTAATCCATAAGCAAACACATTCTTCACTAAATTCATCTCGAAATCGACGTTTAATGCATAAGCAAGACAGTGAGATATTATTAAAATAATATTGAATTTGACAGTGAGATATAATTCATAAAATTGATATAAAAAAATGAAACTAAAAAATATCATCCCGCAATTAGCACACCACAAATGTCACACTCCAAGCTCAGTGAGAAGATCGGTGGACCAACAGTGTTATTTAATTTTAAGGAGACTAATTCTTGAGAAGGGCATATGCGAAATTAATTGTATTTATCTGTTTGATTTTACGATCAACCTTTATTTCTTCGTGTCAACTCTCATGAAAAAAATATAAAAATAAAAAATAAGCTCTAAGCTGTCTTACTTAACTTTTCTTCATGGGCATGTTCGTGAACATGATTAAAAAAAAAAAAAAACTTTTCTTCATATTAATTAATTAAAAATCTAATTATCCAATGAATTATTTCCGTTTTAGAATAATCCGTTAATTTTACATCATCTGTCGAGATCTGTGCATACTTTTTTTAGAGCACCGAGGACTTCATTTTGGCCAGAAACTATTAAAATTTTAAAATATATTTCACAATAAAATTTACAAGTTTAATAATAGATATTACAAAAATAAAAATTAATTATAACATAATCAACCTAGTTACATTTATTAATAAAAAATTAAAATTTAAAAATTTATAAATTATATTTTTAAAATAATCAACCATAATAATCATTTTTTTGAAAATTAAATATTAAAAAATAATTTAAAACTCTAATTGGATGAAATGAACCTAAAAAAATCATACAATTAAACTAAAATATAATAAATTAAAATTGAAGAAAAAAAAGGAAGAAAAATTTATAAATTTGATCGTGTAATACGGATTAGAACACTAAATTTGGAATAGAGAATCTCATATCCAGTCTAGAAAGGGCTTTCAAGATTAAAAATAAAAGGTTGGGCTTTCACAATTCAAATTAGTGAACAAATATTTATCACCCTTATATCTGAATAAAACTCTGCGATATTATTACGTGATCTTCTAAGTTGTAGATATAAAAGAAATTGTAATTTATTATTTGTAATAAATATAACACAAAATAAACAACTATGTGCTAAGCAAGGAAACTTACCAAAGACTACGTCTGAACTCAAATGACAATGATAAAGTAAATTATAAGAGTGATAGATGAATAAAATAATCCGAAAATAAGAATAATTACTCGAAAGAGGTAAATTTTGAATTTGAAATTCACCTAGTAGAGTAGGTTTAGTAGCCAAGGATGTTGCAGCATTTGATAATTGATTATTGACTGTCCAATTTTTCAGTCAAAAAGCTAGTGCCGATAGCTTAAATTTTTTTAAGCATGTACGCATGTAATTAGACAGAAATGAGCGGCCAAATTGAGCCGGAATTTTTCATGCAACTATTCCGTTTTAATATAAAGAATATATATTCCGTTTTAATAATGTTCATTTTATTCTGTATTACACCAATTCTCTTGCGCGACGGTTGCTCATGAGATCTTAAGTGCGACTAGGGTCATCCTGCGACCTGCCCAATTTGTTGGTCAAAAAAAAAAAAATCAGAAAAATTAATAGGGGTGTCAAGATACGATATACTTTACTTTTTTTATTATACTTTATATCTTACTTTAATTTACGATATGACAAAAATCATACCGTTGTCGTACATTTATCTCAGGTATACCTTAGTTCGGTATACCTTAAGTTCGGTATGACACATAATGCATACATTTACCATACCTTTATTTCGGTATGCCTTTACTTCGGTATATCTTACTGTACCATATTTCAGTCTGTATCATACTGACATTTCACGATATATCGAAATTATCGTTATACTAAAAAATATTTAATAAGAAAATACATGCATAAAGAAACATTAATCAATAATACACTTCATTTATATAAACATAAATAGATTAAAGAATACACTTCAATAATACACTTAATTTTAATTTTCTCAATAATTCATCGTAACTTTTAGTCTAAAGATTAAAGAAGAATATAAGATTATTATTATATTAGATTTCACATTGTTCAGTTTTTAGTTAGGAGTTTTGTATTAATTATATGAAATACAATATTTTCTTTAAAGGTTTATGATGGACATATACTAAGATATAGTATTGTATATCATATCTCATTTGATTTTAATTTTTTTTTTTATAATTCATCATAACTTTTAGTCTAAAGAATAAAGAAGAATATAATATTATTATGTATTAAATCTGATTTCACATTGTTCAATTTTTAGTTAAGAGTTTTGTATTAAATTATATGAAATATAATATTTTTCTAAACTTTTATGATGAACATACTAAGTATTATAATATTGTATATAATATTTCATTTTAGTATATTTTTCCTTACCATTCATCATAACTTTTAGTCTAAAGTTTAAAAAAGAATAAAAGATTATCAATAATATTTGATTTCAAATTGATAAATTTGTCGTTATAATTTAAGTATTAAATTATATGATATTTAATAATTTTCAAAACTTTCATAATAAACATAATAAGGCCTAAATACTATATTATTGAATAGTATATCTCATTTTCTTTAAAATGTTTAGACCATTCATCAAAACTCTTAGTTTAAAGATTGAAAAATAATATAATTATTATTTATTACATTTAATTTCACATTGTTCGATTTTTAGTTATAATTTAATCATTAAATTATATTAAATATTATATGTTTATGAACTTTTACGATGAAAAAACTACATATTATGTTTTTATATAATATATCTCATTTTTTTAATCGCGTTTCAATCATTTTTGTTAACTTTTAGTTTAATAAATTGAAGAAGAATAAAGATTATTATGCATTATATAATTTAATTTATCTTTTATTCTATTGAAATAATTTTATATCTTATAATTTACGTATACACATCATTATATTTTAATTTTTTTATTATTCATTTTAACTTTTAATTTTATTGATTGAAAAAAATAGAAGATTATTATTTATTACATTTAATTTCAAATAGTTCATTTTTAGTTATAATTTAGGTATTAAATTAAATATCAAAACATAACTTTTATGATAAACTTATTAAATATTGTATTATAGATATGCAATATATATATATATATATAATTCGAAGTACGGTATGCATCGATGTGCCGTTACAACGGTACATACCTTCACTTCGGCATATACCGTGGTACCGTATGACGGTATATACCGGCACATCGGTACATACCTTCACTTCAACATATACCGTGGTACGGTATGACAGTAAATACCTATATATAACGGTATACCAAACTTTCGGTATATGCCGGTATACGTTAATTTTTTTTAAAATTCATACCGTTACCTTACCGTAAAATTCCGATAAAGTATAATACCTTACCGAAAAATCGGTATACCGTAAATATCGGTATCTTCGGTATTTTTTTAGTATGGTATGAACAATATTCCAGTATGACGGTATTTTTTGCCACCCTAGAAATTATTACTCCTAGTTTGAAAACTATCAGCCTCTTAGTTAATTTATTTAGATTTATTACTTCACAATTAGGGGTTTCTTATATCACAATTAAAATTTATTGTATCTCAATTAAATTGTATATTTAATTCAAAAAAAGTAAAGGTCGAGCGCAGTGCATGAGCTCATGCAGTAATCTCGAACGCGTGCACTCCACTAGCCGCCATATAAAAAAAATAGTTTACTTTAGTTTTAGAGTTCATTAATTTTATTTTATAATATATATCTATTTTAAAAAATTAATTAAAATAAATGTCGTGCACGAGCCACTGAAATTTAATTTTAGAGTTCAATAAATTAACTTTAATTATTTATGACATTAATGGTTTTCCGAGACGCATCAAGTTTCCCTAGAAGAAAAAAGGCATTGAGACACCTCCTCAAGGTGCACCTCGGAGATGTAAAATAACTCTAGAGCGCCGCCTCACTGGCATTTGGCAAAGCTGAAGCCTTAGTAAGATTGAGGCGCCTGTTGATTGCGATTTTTCATTTTTGCACTCATTTTGGTTTTATTTTGCCCAGCTTTGTTTAGGTTTATTTGGTAATTGTCTTTTGTGCTAATTTTTTATGTTTGTTGAGAAACTGAGTAATGAACTTTGTGCAGGACAAATCAATGTATTAGTGGTCACTTTGGAGCTTAATCATGTCACAAGTCCAAGTCCACATTTGATCAATATTGGACCCAAAGTACGAGAAAAAAGATAAAAGAACCAAGCTAGAAGGGGAAGTACAATAACGCACGACAGAAAAACGTGAGTTGTGTTGTTCCAGAGATAGGAACAAATCGAACATAATGAGATCAACAAAAATCATTGTGACGTGGTGTGGATTTCACTGCCTTAAAAATGATTGCGGCTAGCCCGAGGTGTAAAGTCTTCTTGCCGATAGTTCCCAAGGTTAACACAACACTCGAACTTTCGTGCACACTCACGAGAGATCGAGTTGGAGATACTCGAACAATTGCTCAGATATCGGATGAGGAAGAAGGTAAATATTTGCAGCTATCGATCAATCGATCTCTCTTAGAGAAAAAGAGTCGCCCTAATAAATAGGAAAGAAGACAACCGTTTTTTTCCATGATCCCACACTCCGATATTTTTGTAGACCCCCCAAGGATAGATTTTATTATCAAATAAATAGGGCAAAAAACCAGGTCAAATAAACAAGGCCCAATTACGACATAACCATAAGAAGAGAAACACGGCCCAATAGTTGCTGCCATTTCCAACAATCCCCCACAAATGGCATGCAACGAGAGGATGAAAAGAATCTGAGCAAAAGAAGGATAAATGCATAAGTATCAATAATCTTTCAATTTTGAATTAACACTCATTGAAATGAGAGGTAACACGAGAATCCTTAAAGTGTGTCAAACACTTGAACTTAAAGGATACAAGTGAAGCCCCCCACAACATGCATCAACCCTTTAAATCGAGTAAACTCCGCGATAACAAACATTTACCACCAAAATCTTGGATTCTCATGAGTGCTTTAGAAAAACTATGTCTTTCATAGAAGATGGCCAATTCTTCACACTCAATTAGGTGATTCCATATTTGTGCGTCTCAATAGCACAAACAACAACATTAGAGTGCGTCTCAATAGCACAAAAAATGAATCATTAAGAGCCATTTGCTCATCCTTACAAACAAAATAACATAACCATCATGTCTGTCTCAACAGGACAACCTAAAGCAAGGGCTAGGGCTTACTTCAAATATTATGAATCCATCAAGTCCGTCACAATAGGACCACCCAAATCAAGGGCTATGGAAAATACACAATGCAATAGTGTACCATCAAGTCCATCTCAAAAGGACCACCCATAAGCAGGGCTATGGTTAGTTCATTAACATATAAGAATTATTCACATATAATACATCAACACATATCAACATGAGAAATAATATAGTTGCGTTTGACCTGCAGTAGGTTTCCACTATATACATTCTCATGCATTGTGACTTCACATCCATTTCTCTTTAAGCATATAACACTAATAAGCTTCTCACTATGACACATGAGAGTTATTTTCAATCTCATCAACAAGTTCCTCCAATCACTTGTATACTTAAGAATCTTGGTGAGACAAATCTCCACCAATGAAATGCCACATCAAACACAACAAAATGTTAGTGACTCAAATAATAATTTTTATGTCAAATAAAATATATCATGGCTTGCACGTGAAAATGTGGCAAAAGACTCTAGCCCCCACAATTCTCTACACAATAAGCCAGACATCAATATCTCAAAATACAAACAACAAAGTGAAAAGAGACATATATATTTTCATTTGACCTTTAGAAGGTGTCCACTATACATGCTCTAATCAAAGTTTGTAATTTGCCCAACATAAAATGATCAAAGTTAAGTTCTATACTTAACTATAAAATGGATAAACCAAGGTAAATGATCAAACCTTTCAAGTTGTTTATGTAATTATAAACTGTTATGGCAAAATGCTATTAGAGCTACGATTCAATATTAGATGAGATAATATCATTTTCATCAATATATCGTAATCATCTCTATATCACAATCCACAAAAAGAGATATATTAAATTATCAAAAATAACTCAGCAAGAACTCAAACACATGAACCAGGACTAAAATTATTAATTTGGAAAGCCCAAAATATTATATCAACCATCATATAATCTCAATTAGAGAGCAAATCATGCCTCTCAACTTTAATTGGACCTGTTGGGCTGCTAACATCAACAACAACAACAATAAATTAGTTGAAGGAGAAAGACGGCCACTAGAGACGCGCTGCTAATATATATCGGCAAGCTCCACACAATGTTGTCGCTTTTAGACACCAATTCCGCAGACAACCCCCTCTTTGATTTCTGCCCTGACACTTATGTGTGCTACAGATTTAATCTCACATCTTCAACGTGCTCGGCTCGGCAACACAAGGAATGGAGTTAGATCCATTGCCGGAAATCATTTTTAAATTGTTTGTTAGGAAAAACTATCAAGGAACCCCTAGATCAGGTTTTGATGAGAATGTCAAAATTATTTGTGAAAAACTGACCAAAGCTCAAGCTGTAGATCGAAGCTGACCAGCCCAGGAGGGCATCATCAAAGAAGAACTCTAGAAGATTCAAAGTCAACCGATCTGAAGGATGACCCAAATTGAAAGACACGTCATCCAGTTTAAAGTTCAACTTGGCTGAGGAATCATACCAGTCAAAGCAAGCTGACAACTGAGTCAGCTGAACTGAGGGAGAAAGAAGTTTACCAAAGACTGAAGAAACTGATAGAATGTCAGTTTATGCCAGAGACTGGCAGTAGCCAACTGGAGCAATGGCCAATCTCAGCTGACAAGCCCAGAACTGCCAACTGGAGCAATGACCAATCTCAGCTTACAAGCCCAGAACTGCTAACTGGAGCAATGGCCAATCTCAGCTGACAAGCCCAGAACTGCCAACTGGAGCGATGGCCAATCTCAGCTAACAAGCCCAAAACTGCCAACTGGAGCGATAGCCAGACTCAGCTGACAAAGCTCAGAACTGCCAGCTGGGACGATAATGTAACTGAGCTGAGAAATCTAAAACTGCCAACTGAAATTCCAAACTACCAAGAGAGCTGAAGCCAGAAGACTTCTGGAGTATATTGCTTAAATCAGCGTATCTTGGAATAAATGCTCCTTCAAAGATCCTGGAATTTAATGAAGATCGATTGACAGAGTAACGGCTACTTCAACTAAATGATCCAAGCGATCATTAAAGACCACCTGCCGTTGATGAGCCAACAGAGCCACTGATCAAATGGACAATGGAGCTCAACGGTCATAAAATCACTCCTTTATAAAAGACGGGTGAATCAGAGTTTTAAATACTTTTCGCAACCAGAACACCTTGCCAACATTTGCACATACAAGCAGAGCTTTTCTTTCTCCCTTCCACTCAAGCTCAAGTGCAACGTTTGATAGAAACTGCGAAAGTCAAACTGAGAAGAAGAATTCACTGAATCAAGACATCCAGCCAGCTGTTGACGATCCAGCTAGGGCAACCTTTTCAGTTCCAGCTATTCAACGATCAACTACTCAGCTCAAACAAAGGAGCACATCAGTTGATACCCCCTTGTTCAAGACTAACCTCTTGAAGATCGAAAGAGATCTAAAACCTTGTAAAGATGACAATAGCACCTACCTTCCTAGCGAGCAGTTAGGGACTTCAAGTGTGAGTCGTCGACCAGCTGAGGTAGCGAGCAGTTACCAGGTTCAGCCAACTGTCCTTCATTGTGTAATTTGTAAAGAAACTCAAGTTATATAGTGAAGTTGCCCTTCTGCGGAAGGAAGAGAGGACGTAGAAGTTTGAGACTTCGAACCTCTATAAATCTCTTGTGTGCTGCACTATATTGTTCATTGCATATCTCAAACTGCACACAACATCACACAAGCTGCACTTAAACTGTCTCAACTGACAATCAAATTTGTTCATAAATAAGTTTCATCAAGCGAGTCATAGGGCCCTGTTTTCCGCATCTAAAGTAAAAGTTTTTGAATTAGTTTATTCACCCCCCCCCTCTAAACTGATATCGACTCGCCCGGGACCAACAAGTGGTATCAGAGCGGTTGATTCTAAGGATCAGCCATTTCTGCAGATCAACTGAATCATATCTACTTATCTGTGCTAACATTCCAGCTATGGGAAAACATAAGCTACCTATATTTTCAGTTGAGAACTATGATAATTGGAGCAGGAGAATGAAGGCGCATCTCTGCTCAATTCATGAGAATATATGGGAAGTCATTGAAGAAGGCCCAATCATCATCATGATGAACAATGATGCTCACATAGTTGACATCAATCAACCGGCAAGGATCCCGAAGCCAACTAATCTTTTCACCAGTGAAGAGAAAAAGTTGAAGAATCTAGAGTTCATTGCTCAAACTGCATTATTCCAAACTCTAGATGAAGATTGTATGAAGGATACCAAGAATTGCACAACTGCCAAAGAGATATGGGACCTACTAGCAGATCTTTGCAAAGAGTCCGAAGCCATAAAAGGAAACAAGCTCCAATTGACAGTTGACAGGTATGAATCCTTCAAAATGCAGGCAGAAGAGTCTATCTCAAGCCTTGAAACTAGATTTCTAGGCATCATCAGTGAGATGAACAACCTAGGGAGAAGCTATCCCAATTCAGAGATAAATTCCAAAATACTGGACAATCTCACTGACGAATGGGATATGAAAGTGATCACTACTAAGGAGTCAAGAAACCTAAACAACATCACTCCAAGGGAATTATTTGGTTCTCTTAAAGCTCATGAGTACAGTCTAAACCGAAAAAGAGAAGCGTCTACATCGTCAACTCAAGACGCAGCTTTCTATGGCGAAAGGACCAGGTTTAGAGACGCTCGAGGAAGAAACAACTTCCGACCCAGGAGCTCACCAACCACAGAAAACCAAGGCGGATCTTCAACTGAACGAAAAAGGGATGAAACTGAAAAGAAGGAGAATCTAACTGATGACATCAATGATCAGATCCAATCAGTTAACAAGTTGTTAGAAAAGTTGAAGAGAGCTCGGGATAAACAATCAGTTTCACCTCAAACTGATGAAGTCCTAAAAGTTGAAAAAACCTACCAACCAGCTGAACGGCCAGTTGAACCATTCAGGAGTGGCAATCGCAATCTTGGAGAGTGTTTTCATTGTTATAAACAAGGACATTACAGGTTTGAATGTCCAGAACTTCCTGAAGACACGAAAACCAAGGTGAGGAGAAGCTTCTTCAAGAGAAAAACAATGGTTGCAAATCTTGAGAATGCCGTGCTGGATGATTCAGACTATCCATCTAGAATCGATTCTGACGGCTACAGCTCAGATGATGAAACGCTATTCTGCCTCATGGCTGACAATGATGAAGAGGTTAGTACAGTTGATTCTCAAGCCTCCTTTTATCATATAAATGAAGCAACTGTCTCTAGTAATGAACTTGATATGAAACTCATGATGCTAGAAGACCAATTAGCTTCAATTTCATGTTTGCATGTTGAACTGAAAGATGAAAATGATAAACTGAGGAACAAAGTCAGGAAACTGAGCATTAATCATGAAAGATTAAATTATCTTGAATCTCAGCTTATAGAATTTGAGAAATTGAAACTGAGAACTGCTGATCTATAGGAAGAAAATCAAAAACTCAAGCAAGAGATCCTTGAAAAAGAAAAGGTAAACCTAAAGTTCAAAAAGGGATCTCAGACTCTAGATGAAATACTCAGTCATCAAAGAATTGGAACTTGCAGCTCAGGGCTAGGATATAGCAAGTTCACTGCCCTAGAAAAGAGAAAAGCAGTTGCTCAACCTAGTGACAAGGGTATCCTAAAAGGGTTCACGAGATCTCAGGATCAGCCAGCTGAGTCAAACAAAGGAAAGGGAATATTGAAAAATCCCCAGACCCAGCCTAAAAAGTTTGGTCAGTTCTACCAATCTAAAACACCCGGTCAGCTAAAGCCTAAGTCCCAGTCGAGACCTTCAGTTCACTCAAATCAATCCACTCGTCCAAAGCCTCCAGTTCAACAAAGGCCACCAGTTCAGTATAAAATGCCCTCAAGGCAAACTGGCAGATCAGTTCACTATGAAAAGAAAGACCAGTTTAGATCTCAAGCCTACCCTGCTAAGAAGTTCAATCAGAACACCTATAGGAGAGATCAAATAAACCAGTTTGAGCCTTATCATCATTATAATGATTATCTAGATTCCATAAATGAGCCAAAAAGGTTCATTTCAATAAACTGGAAACACACAAGGCATTGGCCTGATAGAAGAGCCCAAAAATCTCAAAACAATTGTGTGCTAGTTGAATTGTTTTATCCCACTAACTTTCAACGCATGTACCATTCAACCGACTCAAGGAGAGTTGAAAGAGAGTCGAAACTGATGAAACAATCCAAATCAGTTGACTCCTTGAATGATAAGAAGCCAAAAGTTTGGCAAGTCTGGATTCCAAAAGACTTAATGTATAAAAAAGGACCCGATATGAAACGGGTCCCTAAATGCTAATCCTTTTCTCTACAGGACAAGAGCATCCTATCTATGAAGAAAACTAAAGACATTTGGTATCTAGATAGCGGGTGCTCTAAGCACATGACCGGAGATAGAGAAGTTCTCGACGGTTATGAAGAAATCAAAGGTCCACTTGTCACATTTGGAGACAATTCCAAAAGTCGAACCATTGGAGAATGGTTCGTTGTCAAAGGAAAAGTAGTAGTGAATGGAATCTCTCACGTTGATGAACTAAAGCACAAATTACTCAGCATCAGCCAGCTGTGCGACAATGGCTACTCAGTTGACTTCACGAAAAACTCCTGCAACATAAGAGACAAGTCAACTGGAGTAATCTTGTAACACCCCAGAATTTCGATTAAGGTTTAGAGGATTCTTAATGATAATTAAGAAGTTAAGGAAGAAATTTAATTAAGGTTAATTGAGGTCAGATGTCAGTCACGACTTTAAGGGTCAGTTTTCGTGAAAATCATCTTTTCGGAAAATTTGATCTTAATTCTTTTATGGCCATTCGTGGTCTCGTTAGAAAGGTTTTAACTTAAGGAGTATGCCGGTGTTTTCGGATTTTAATTCTGAAGTCAATTGAGTTCCCGGTGATGAAAATCGTATTTAAAGGATGGATGAATAGTAATTTTTGCGTGCGTTCGTGTTTTGAGAAATTTACGAAATCCTCCTCGTTGATCCGAGTCTAGTTCTGTCAAGCCCCTCTAATGGGAAATGACCCAAGGATTCCGTTGGCGTTCACGGATTACCATTCTGAGGTCAATCGAACGCTCGGGAGCAAAATCTGTCAGTGTGAGTGAATAGTAAAAAGTAATTCCAAAAAGGGAATCTTTGCTCGTCTTTCTCCAGACGACCCCGTCTTTTTCACGAATCAAGTTGGTTCACTAGTATTCGAGCCAACGAGTCTCTCAGTATTTTTAGATTTCATGTCTGAGGTCATTTGGACCTCGACATCGAATAAAGCAGCTTTTAACCGAACCCGTGGTAACTTTTGCAGTATTCTTGCACTGAAGTGGCTTCCCTTGGAAGCCAAAGCTTTTCCTATAAATACAAGGCCACCCCTTTGCATTCATTTTCTCATTTCCATCCATTTCAATTCATAGAGAGTGGGAAAGCTCGTAAGAGCCGAGAAAGTTCTGTCGAAGTAAAAAGTGTTCTTCGTGAGTGTTCTGCAAGACGACGAGCAGAGTGGCGTGGAAGGGATGCGGTGAGGGAAGGTGCTAGGGGCGCCGTTGGGTTGTAGCGAGCGGCTCTGCCGCCGTTGCAACTCGACGAGACGCCGAGCTAGCCACCTTCCTTCGACGCACCTAAACCCGTCCATTCTTGTTCGTCGGTCTCGATCTCCATTTCTTTTTCCGTCTTTAAATTTCGCATTTACTTTCCGTTCTTTACGTTCTTCGCATTTTTCATTATTGCTCGTTTACCTTCCGTCTAAGTTGTATTTCAGTTTTTATTGAAGTTCCAAGTTAATAACGTTTACGTTATATTTCTCGCGTTATTCTTGTCGTTATTATTCTTGAGATTAGCCTCGTTTATTCCGTTTAAATTCCGTTCGAGCAATATTTAGAGATTTCATCGTTATTCTAAATATTTAAAGAGGATTATCGTGTTTACGTCGTTATAATGCCAAAATTCTTTTTAAGTTAAGGCATGTTATTGCATGATAAATTCAAGTACGTTATTTTTAAGAAATTTCGGGTTAAGTGTTCTTCGTGTTTGTCGAAGGAATCAACGAACACGAAGAACCCAGTTGAAGATCGCCCAGAAAGAGAGAGAAACCAGGTCCCGCGACCGCGGAGGGGTGCGTGGCCGCGCGACATCCCCCTCGGCCGAGAACCCCGCGGGCGCGGAGGGTGCGTGGGCGCGCGGGGTGCCGCCGGCACGCGATGCCCCCCGTGTCGTCCGACGCTGGTTCTTCCATCTTTTCGAGTTTTTCAAGTCGTGTTATTTCCAAGTTAAATTTTAGAGAAGCAATCAAGATATTCTCAATTTATTTCGAGTAATCCATTCAAGTTATTCTTTGTCTAAAAATTGGGAAATCAAGTTGAGATGTTCTTTAAATAAATTCTTTTCGAAATTTATAAAGTCGTAAAGTCGTGCAATCTATAAATAAATCTTAGATTTTAGTCTTCAAGTAAAATGTCATTATTTCTCGCTTTAGATAGTCGATTTCTTCAAGGAGGTCGCTAAGTCGATAATTCGACTTTTGTAGGAGGAAGTGAGCCTCATAGGAAATCGGAGAAGGATCTTCAGCTCGTTGCTTCATCTTCTGTCCAGTAATCAAGGTGGGTAAATCTATACTCATCTAAAGTTTGAGCTAATAAGCTCTAGAAGCATATAGGGCAAATGAGATATCCAATAAAGCATTTTATTTGCTCTGCCTGATCGATCTCTGTACAAGGAAGGAAGGAAAGAAAGATATTATGTTCTAATTAAGCTCTTGAGCATGTTTAGAAATGCTAGAAATATTAAAGTATTGTTATGCTTAGCATGTGATGTTTAGAATAGTCTTTAGCTGGAATTCGTATTCATTTACGTTCATCTCCTTGTATTGAATGTTTATACTGTGTTAAGGCTCGTAAGTTAAGAATTAAGGATTGCCTTGTTAGGGTAGCGTTAAATCCCTTATAGGCCAAGATTATGCTTTACTAAGGACTAGCCCTTAGGTGTTGCTCTAAGATTTGTTTTGCTAGCAAGATGAAGGAAGAAAGGAACTTAGCATTTCGCTTAAGCAAAAATTGAGCTCACAACTTTTAAAGGGAGTCACTGCTGGGTTAATTCCCTCGCAAACTCGTTTGGATATTTGAGGTAACCCCTCTTCTATCCCATGGCATATCTAAGGGTACAGTTGACATCAGGTTTGAGCCAAGGTTGGGCCCAAAAGTAAAGAAAAGGTTTTGCGGATATGGAGAGGGCTTTTGCGTTTTGCTCTCCATATACCGCCAGTTCATTGTTAGATATTTCTCAAGTTATCAAAGAAGCTTTCAATAAAAACCCACTGAGTACATTAGTGCTCACGCCCTCTTTTTTCAAATATTTTCAGGTTGAGATGCCGAGGATGATGGTGGCTGTGGATGTGGGTTGGCTGCCAAGATTGTTTTGCTATTATATAAGTTTCTTTGAAATCCCATTATGTGTTCTGCTACTCTGATTAACTCTTTCTAAATTCCGTTCAAGGTTCTATTATGATTATTCAAGATTCTAAGAATATTTCCAGACGATTACATATATATAAGACGCATATTAAGTTTATTTTCGCTTTTCGAGTATGCTTTCCTTTCGCCTATAAAAGAGCCTATGCTTGTTGGTATCTAATTAGTTAGCCGTTTTATTCCGCTAAAAGCATGTTTCCTTCTTAATCAAGTAAACCCGAGTATCATCAACTATCTTCAAAGCGTACATTTATTCTTAAAACTTCTTCGTTAATCTTCTGACTTTACTCGTTAAATCCCTTAATAACACCCCGTCCCCATTCGTTAATCCCTATCTCGGGACCGGGCTGTTACAAATCTTGCTAACAGGCATCAGGAGAGGCAACATGTACATTGTTGACTGGTCAACCGGCTACTCAGAAGCTTGCTTTCTCTCAAAAGGATCAACTGAAGCAAGCTGACTATGGCCTCGACGACTGAACCATCTCAACTTTAAAACAATCAACTACCTAGCAAAGAAAGAGCTAGTTGAGGGGCTTCCCAAGGAGATATACAAGAAAACAGGTGTATGTGGACCATGTCAAAAAGGGAAGCAAGTGAAGTCATCCTTCAAGAATAAGAATCATCCACCAGGAACAACTGACTGTCTTCAACTACTGCACATGGATTTGTTTGGTCCAGTCAGACCTCAAACTCCAAAAGGTAAAAGATTCACTCTTGTAGTAGTTGATGATTACTCAAGATATACATGGGTGGAATTTTTGAGGAGCAAAGATGAAATATATGACAAGATCACGACGCTGATCAGAAGACTACAAACTGAAAAGGAAAGATCAGTTCAAAGGATTCGATCCGACAATGGAACTGAATTTGTGAATCAACACATAATCAGCTTCCTCAACCAGCTTGGGATTACTCATGAACATTCAGCTGCAAGAACTCCACAACAAAACGGTGTAGCTGAAAGGCGCAACCGAACACTAAAGGAAGCAGCTCGGGCGATGATAGTTGATGCCAACATAGCTGAAGGGTACTGGGCTGAAGCAGTCAACATAGCTTGCCATACTCAAAATTGAAGTGCCATTGTAGCAGCTCATGACAAGACACCTTATGAACTGTACAAGGGTCGTAAGCCTTCTATCTCATATTTTAAAATATTTGGCTGTAAATGTTATATTCACAACAATGGAAAGACTTAATTGAAAGCTTTTAGTGATAAAGCTGATAAGGGTATATTTCTTGGGTATAACTCTCCTCATGCACAAGCTTATAGAGTGTTCAATAAATGAACTCTTGTTGTGGAAATAACATGTCATGTGGTATTTGATGAATTTGCTAATGAGTACAGGAACAAAGAAACTATAGACACATCAGTTCAAGTACTACCTAGTGAAACTGAAAATTCGCAGGACTATGTAGATCACATTGTTCCAGAATAATTTGAAGTTTCATTAGAAGAAGGCAATGAAACTGGTACTAAGCTAGTTGAGAACAACTTGGTCAATGAAGACACAAATCGTGCTGAGACTGCAAACCCCACAAATGAAGCAGGGGGAAGAAATGATGAGAATGCCGAACCTACTGATGAACAAGCAACTGATGACATCATCACAGAAAAGCTAGCTGGAGACTCAGCTGAAGCCATGTTGCCCAAGTGGCTCCGAAGCCATCCAACTGACAAGATAGTTGGTGATCCAAGAAGTCGAGTTCAAACCAGAAGATCAACCGAGCATGCCTTATTCACATGTTTCATCTCTCAAACTGAACCAGCAAACGTCAAGGAAGCCTTAGTAGATTCAGACTAGATCATGGCTATGCAAGAAGAACTGAACCAGTTCACACGAAATAACATATGGTTTCTTGTTGACAGGTCGAAAACCCAGAAGGTCATTGGCACAAAATGGGTTTTTCGCAACAAGCTGGATGAACAAGGAGTGATCACAAGGAACAAGGTTAGACTGGTAGCCAAAGGTTACTCACAAAGTGAAGGGATTGACTTTGATGAGACATTTGCGCCAGTTACAAGATTGGAAGCCATCAGACTGTTCCTAGCCTATGCAGCTTACTTTAACTTCACAGTCTACCAAATGGATGTCAAGAGTGTTTTTCTTCAAGGAATGCTTAAGGAGGACGTATATGTCGATCAATCGCCAGGCTTTGAAATTGGTGACTAAGTCTTCAAACTGAAAAAGGCTCTCTACGGACTGAAGCAAGCTCTAAGAGTGTGGTATGAAACTCTAATAACATTCTTGCTGAAAAACTGGTTTAAAAAAGGAGTCATTGATCGAACTCTATTCAGAATAGAACGATCAATTGAGATCTTAATGGTTCAAATTTATGTGGATGACATAATCTTTGGATCAAAGAGCAAAGATCTATGCACACGGTTCGCTCAACTGATGCAAAGCAAATTCGAGATGAGCATGATGGGAGAAATGACATTCTTTCTAGGACTCCAAGTGAAGCAGCTAAAAGATGGAATTCATATCAGCCAGGCGAAGTACACCAAGGAACTAGTCAAGAAGTTTGGAGTAAGTAAAGAAAAAACTCTCAAGGTTCCAATGAACATATCAGTTCAGCTAACTCTTGATGCAGAAGGAGAATCGGTTAGCCAAACTTACTACAGAGGAATCATTGGGTCCTTACTTTACTTAACAACCAGCCGACCAGACATCTCATATTCAGTCGGTCTATGTGCACGGTTTCAAGCCAATCCAAAGAAAAGTCATCTTGAAGCAGCTAAGAGAATCATCAAATATCTCAAAGGAACCATAAATCTTGGATTATGGTATCCGAGAGATGACAGTTTGAGTTTAATTGGATATTCAGACTCAGACTTTGGTGGATGCAAGATTGACAGAAAAAGCACCAATGGAACATGTCAGTTTCTTGGAAGCAAACTGATATCCTGGTTTAGCAAGAAGCAGCACTCAGTTACTACGTCAACAACTGAAGCAGAGTATGTAGCTGCTGGAAGCTGCTGTGCTCAAATACTCTGGATAAAGCAACAGTTGAAGGATTACAAAGTTGAAACTGAAGAAGTGCCTATCTACTGTGACAACAATAGTGCAATCGCGATATCTCAGAATCCAGTTCTACATTCAAGAACTAAGCACATTGACATAAGGCACCACTTCATCAGAGATCACATCGAGAAGAAAGACATATGCATCAAATATGTCAATATTGAGAAGCAGATAGCCGACATCTTTACCAAAATGTTGCCTGAAGCAAGGTTTATGGAGCTATGCATACAGTTGGGACTGCTGGAGCTAGCATCACAGGATGAAGATGATGAATTGAAAGAAAAAGGCCAAGGAACTACTCCAACTGAAGAGAGAAACTGAGTCAAAAAGATGAAAAACTGATCATTTCGCCACATAATCCATCAGTTTGAAGTATATGCAAGAAGCTACTGAGAAATAAGCAAACTGGAAATGATCAGTTTTACCCCATCAGTTCAGTCGCTCAAACTAATGATTCAGTCAGTGATGCAGAACTTACAAGTTGCAAATTGATCAAACTGACGGAGAAGTCATAGGAACTGAAGTAAACTCAAAAGGAGATATCAGTTCAAGGAGCAGCTGAAGGAAAACAGCTGAACTGAGAAGCAGCTGAATGAAGATCTGAGCAGTTAAGATCAGTCAGAAACTGATGAGAAGATATCCCAGTTGGAAATAATCAACAGAAAAATCATCAGTTACGGTCATACCCAACTGATGACGTAATCAGTTCTCAAGCCAAGGAGAAACTGCTGAAGAGAAGAGATAAGTTCAAAAATCTCAATAGTGAAAATGGTAAAAATACATGTCATCCAAATGTTACCGTTGAATCGTCCTTCTCTCTCCTCTTCTCTCCCCAACGAATAGAATTGAAAAGCCAATCGACGGGTCGATTAATCCAATCCAACCATTGAATCTGAGGAGACCAAGCATCACAACCATTAGATGAACCCCCTCATACTCTATAAAAGGGATGGCTAAATTTTCATTTTTACTTTTACCATCCTCAAAGCGCAGTAAAGAATTCAAGCATCTTTGATTCTTTAATTCTCAAAATTGTTCCGAAGATCTCTCAAAAGTGAAAAATACTCAGTTCATAACATCAGTTGAAGCCATTTTAATCTTTTTCTTCCTGATCATTCATTCCAAAGAAAAACACCATGGCTGATAGACGCGCACCAGCTGTTCGACAAAACTTCAACTTTAGAAGAACTGGTGCTTCTTCACAAGGATTTCAAAGAAATCTCTATAGAGATAAGTTTCTGGATATAGGCGCTTACAGAGAGAAGTGCTCAAACTCCGCCCTCTGCAACTCACTGATCGCAAAGATAGAGGATAGTGGGTTGAAAAGCTTCACAGAAGAATATCCATCAAAAATATATCCAGAGACCGTGGTTGAGTTTTATGTAAACTCAAAAGGCTACGAGGAAAGAATCGAGACCGAAGTTCGTGGAGTCGAACTGATCATAACTCCAGAACTGCTTGGGAGACTGTTCAATCTGCCAACCACCGGAATGCGAGTGCAAGATGTTCGAGTGGATCAAGAGGAAGCCTACCGGCAGTGGAAGCAGAAGGAATGCGTGGATGTGTACAAAAGCAGTACACTCATGTCTCTTCTTCAAGAAGAATACAGGATTCTGGCCTCAGTTGCTGCGAGAATGATAACCGGAACAACTGGAAGCCACTCAGAAATGTCGGAGCACAAGTACAAGATATGTGCGGCGATCATCAGATGGATCGACATCAACTGGGCTCAATACTTCTTTGAGCAAATAAAGAAGTATGTGGATATCGTGGAGAAGAACTGGTTAGCAACTGAGTTCTACCAAAAGATGTGCTATCCAAGCAGAATCAGCATCATACTGGAGAAAACCTTTGACTCCATGGCAGAAGAGACTGACATTCTGATGATTGGCAAAATGGATTTTATACCAGTTACCAGCAAAAGCAACCTGCTGCAAAACTAATATCTATCAAAAGCAGTCAGCCAACTGCTGCTTCCTCTAAGAAAACTGAGGAGTCATCAAGAAGAAAGGGCAAAGAAATTGCAGTTGAAACTCAGCAAGAAGACTCCGATTCATACGACAACATTCCAATAAGCCAAATGTTGGGAAGCTCAATTCAAGCAAAACCTCTGCATCAAGTTCGCATTGGATCACTGATTGATTCGCCAGAAGAAGTAATATCTAAAAGACCAGTTCAGTTCAAGGAAAGAACTGGGAAGCCGAAAAAGAAGCCCTCGGTAGTTCAAACAAAAGGGAAGAAGAGGAAGAAGTCAGGGCCTCCACCTCCTCCTCAACTACCTCCTCGTAACATCAAAATAATTGATATTATGCAAGTTGAGAATGATGATATAGTTCCTTATAGAGGAGTTCCCCCAAAGGATTCTGGAGCAGACTTTTTCAGAACTGTCTGCCCGCCGATGGGAGAAACAGAAGAGAACATCAGAGCTCTATCAAGAGCTGAAA
Source organism: Perilla frutescens (assembly GCA_026008535.1). NCBI lineage: Eukaryota > Viridiplantae > Streptophyta > Magnoliopsida > Lamiales > Lamiaceae > Perilla > Perilla frutescens. Next base: position 40,191,661 of record BRKX01000010.1, on the reverse strand, counting down.
TTATCAAATGCTGGGCCGAGGAACAAGTCCAAAAGTTTATAGATGAGAACTTCATCGAGGATATGACTGGATTTCCTACTCTGTATGAAGCTCTAAAAAGGTACGTCTACGGGTACCTTTGGAGACATTACTTCAACTTTGAAGCCTATTTTCTCCTAACCACACTGTACGAGATGAGCTTCTGGAGAAGGGAAGAGAGATGGAGTATGGAGTGGGCTGGACAGGAGACTCCAGAGCAAAATCCAGTCATCATGTTGAAAAGAATGTTAGCCATTCGAAGGAACCACCCACGTCCTGCTGAACAAACACTGGTGGAAGCAATGAATGACTTGCTTATCTGGGCAAATATCAGACTGCCACCTCGTCGGACTCAAGCTGAGCAGCAACAATGGAAAGCCCCTCAAGTTCAACAACACTGGATGCTCACTGAACTGCTAAAACTCAGGCGGGAACAGCTTAAGGAAGGGCAGGAGCTGTTCAATCAAGAAGTTCAGAGAAGCCATCAAAGGGCTGAAACTTCTGCAGCTCACAATGCAAGGAAAACTGCCATAACATCTGTGGCCAGGCAGTTAACATTCGAAGAGACCCCTCAGTCAGATGACTTCTTCATCAATCTTCTGGATGACTCACCTGAGGAGCCAGCAGCTGATGAACGCACATCTAGTGATCTGGAATTTGAGGAAATGCTCAAGTCTCTCACTCTGCCAGTCCTTCCAGTTGATGAAGAGCTACAAGAACCAACTGAAGAGACTCAACTCCCCGAGAAGCAAACTGAAGCACAAATTGCTCATTTCCTCAAGACAACTCCGAAGACAGCTGAACATGACCAGTCAGCTGACCAGATAGCTCAAGAAGCTGAACAATCCACATATCAAGGTACACTTACTATAACTGTGTACATTGATCCAATACAAAGAGCACTCCAAGCTGCAGCTTAAACTGCCGCACCAGAGACCTCATCAGAGTCAATTTATGATGAGATCATCGCTATAGAGACAGAAGACATTTCCCACACAGTTCCTTGTGAGGAACTTGTTGGAACTGAAAAAGGAGAGGAAGCGGACTCAAGAGCGGTCCAGTTCATGGCTCAACCCAGCGGTTCCATGGTCCAGCTCCCTCCATATTATGTGGAATTGATTAATTCCCTGCATCAACAGGTTAAACTACACACTGAGCAAATCAAGTAGCTGCAAACCCAACAAAGACTTCAGTTTGCTGAAACTGAGTCAGATAGCAGCACCGAGGATGAAGATGAGGAGCCCACTGAGCCGTTGGCCAAGAGAAGAAAAACTGATCACAATAAGGACTAAAGGCTGATCACTCTTAAACATGATTAGAAAAACCTTAAGTACACTTCTTGTTAATCAGTTGTAATTATCTTTTGATTATAAAAGATTATTTCTTTTTATTTCAAATAAATGTTAAGCTTTACATTTATTTTGAAATGTTGACCGTTGCAAATCAATGACACGTGTCAAGGTCATTAATTTCCAACGACCAAAAGAAATCAGAGGCTAGTACCATTCCAACCATCATATCTATGAGCCTGTCCCAAAACTTATAAAAGCCTCTCTCTCTCTCTCAAGCCTCTCAAAAAGCCTCCTCCTCCAAAAAGATCTCAAAAACCTCTCTCTCTCTCTCTTAAACAATCTTGAATTGTCAAAAATATTCAGCCAACCTCAAAGATGGCCGAATTATCCAGATAGTCAAACTTCTTTAAAAGCCAACTTATGAGAGATAAATTCCTTGACAGACAGAAATTTCAATTGATTCTTGATGAGTCAAAGAGTCCAACCCTTCTGTCAAATCTTCACAAAACAGGAGTTCTTCACTACCTGGAAACACCACCAAAATTCTTTAGACAAAATTTGGTGAGTGAGTTTTTTCTTCAAGCAAAATTATCTGCAGATGGGAGGATGATATCTTCAGTAGCTCAAGGAAGGATGTTACACATCAATGAGAAAACAATTGTTGAAGTATTCCAACTTCCACAAGAAGGCTTATCCGTTCAAGATCTAAAGGAATCTGCAGAGTCGCACTGGAGAAAGTGGAAAGCCTCAACCTGCAACAAGCAATTCAGTTTTACCACAGCTAAAACTGATCTCAAGCCTGAGTATGGAGTTCTACTTGACATAATGAACAAGATGATGTTCGGAGCAATTGGAAGCCTAAGCCAACTCACCCAAGAGAGATACAAAGTCATGATTCACCTTGCTGAAGGAAGACAAACAAACTGGGCAGAATTTGTCTTTCAACAATTCAAGCATCAAGTCATCAAGGCTGCAGACTCAAAGAAGTCTGGCAAATTTGAGTCCAAGGTCGGACTTGTTCTAAGGATGAGCAAAATGCTTGAAGACCTACTGAAGTTCACAAGTGATGAATCACTATCAATTCTGATCTCCGACTGGATCCCCAAGAAAGGAACTACTCATCTACAGTCCCTAAAGAGGAAGAGAAAAGAAAAGGCCAAGATGAGCAACCAAAGTTCGAGCAACTCAACTGCCAATGCCGTTCACTCTCCAAAATCAAAGAACGGATCACCAGTTGATTTTCAGGTTTGCTCTGATCCAGATGAGCTTATTCCATTCATTGGAATACCCCATCCAAACTATGGAGCAGACTACTTCAGAGGCACATGCCCTCCGCTCCAGCTGACTGAAGAGAATATTCGCACTTTCTACAGTGGTGAATATCCAGTCAAAAGTGCACAAAAGGAAGTGACCAATCTCCTTCTCACGCACTTCACAGTTGTTGCATAACGAGATGAAGAGTTGTACAAACAACTTCACCGATATTTCTATTGGTACAACTAGAGACATTCTATGTCTATCCAGTCTCACTTCTTGCTAACTGCCTTTCATGGCATGAGCTTTTGGCAAAGAGAAGAAACATGGAGCATCAAATGGATAGGATCATCAAATCCATTCCCTCCAACCATTGTGCAAGTTCAGCACATTATGAATCACCGGATGGTGAACAAGATTCCTGCAACCGCCTTACTGGCCGAATTCAAATCAAGATTTATGTTTCAAGCAGTTGGAACTGCAGGTCATCCAGTCAACTGCCCAACTAACTCACTTTGTCGACAGCTGAACTTTGATAATCTATCAAGTCAGTCAGCTGAGCTATCTCGACGAACTCCACCTGCTGTTCAAAGGATAGAACCCCACCTATCCCACACTGCAGTCATAACTTCTCAGAGAAAAACAAGGCATAATGATGCAAGAGACAGTGACGATGAAGATACTGCCACATCACCAAATCTCCTATCCAAAGGTTATATGACTCCACTGCTCACGTCAGGCTCAAAAGATGCGCAGTTGACCAAGAAACATGATCAGTTTCGGTCATCGCCAAAGGGAATCCTACACTCCCTTAGTTAAAGGATGAAGAGCTCATCAGTTGAGATCCAGCTTCATCTTCGCAAAACCAAGAAGACGGAAAGGCCTGGACCATCAACGCATGAAACTGCATCTAAAGAAAGCAATGCAGCCAGTCCAGCTAGGCCATTCAAGAAGCAGAAATTGTCTACAGAAAAGCCGAGCAACTAAACAAACAGGCTGATCAATTCAGTTGCAGCCTCAACTGCAGCTAGTTCAGCCATGACAAATGAGTGTTAAAACTCAACTGCTCAACCAACCGCCACGTTATCAATCAGTTGGACTGTATCCCAACTGACTCAGGATAAAAATGAAGCCTCCATTTTCCCGGGTGGATATTGAAGCTCTTGCATGCAAAATGAGAAAAGACAAGTCTCTAAATCTAGAGAAGCTAAATGCACGTCTTGGCCCGGATATCTTTCAACAGATTTATCGACCATTAGCAGCGACTGGATTGCTTCCTTTCTTGACACAATTGCCGGTCAAGAACATACCTGACTATGTTGCTGAGTTCTACTACAATGCAACTATCAACGGTGACAACATCATCTCCACTGTAAAGAATCAAGTGATCATAGTCACCAAGAACACGATGATGTCCACTCTACACCTTCCCGGCAGAGGTCCAGACGTGATGAACCTAAATCTGCCATCCAAACATGAGTTATGGAAAATCTGGAAGTTTCCTCATGTGCACCACAACGATAGTTCGCACAGATTAAAGGAGAGCTTGCAAAGTGATATCATCCAACTTCTAGATATCACCAGCCATATTGTCCATGGCAACTTCGAGATCAAGGCTCATATCACAGTCGCCCTCTACTTTGGATGTCAAGCCGACTGGGCTTCCTACATCCTGGCGCAACTGAGAGCCAACGTCGAGCGAGCGACATTTGATCCGTCAACTGGCACATTCTGAGAAAAAGTTGGCTTTATGAACCGCCTAAGCCACATCATACAAAGCCAGTTTGATGAGATCATACCAACTGGCGAACTACTTGGAAGACGGGACATGCTCCCTACAATATACTGCCACCCGACCTCAAAGCATCCATACCCACAAGGGCCTTCCAGCTCAGATAATGGAAAGGCGCCTTTGGAGCCCACCGTCAGCTCCACTGATGAAAGAGAGCTGCTGCTGGAGAATGCATCTCTTTTACGGCTGAGTGATCAACCCACAATATCAGCCAGCTCCCAACCTCCACCTTTAGCCCATAGCGACTATATTGAGATTGATTTTGAAGCGGTTATAGATCACCAGCTCCGAAGCTGCTTTGGTCTCATCGAGGACACCGACTCCTCCCTCTTCAAACAACTGCGGTGGTACTTGCAGTACCATATCTGGCGCTTCCAACTGGATGGGTCAACTATGTTTCATCTCATCCACACCCGTGGCTCAGCCTTCTGGATCAGCGAGGGCACGTGGAGTCGAAACTGGATGAATCATCCACTCTCATCACCTCCAATGCTCTCGGAGATCATGGATTCAATGATCAAGTGACTCTAGCTTGGTATATCCGCTGATGCCCCTCTCCCTGACAATGAACCAGCCAACTCCTCCTGCGCACCCTTCGTTGGTGATCCACCACTTCCCTCATCTGATGAGATCTTCACCAGCTTGGGCCCCATGAGCTTCAGAGAGCAAGACATCTCTGATCCAGGTCAGTTCATGTCAACTGAAGATGCCTGTGCATGGCTTTCTCCGCCCATGCAAATCCCTTCAGTTCCTACAGCTCATAATGACAATTTGGCAACCGCCTTCACTTTTCTGCCAAATTGGTCATTACCCTCATTTGATCCTCTTCACCTTTTGGATGATGCCAAAAAGGGGGAAGATGGACAGAATGATGATGAATAGTATAATGGATGCATGACTCTTTGGGATCAAATTCAAAGAGAAACTCATCATGAGGGGGAAGATCAGCTTCAGGGGAAGCATGGACACTACAAGGAGTCCAAGAAAGAGGAGAATCGAGCAAAAGAAAAAAGAGCAATCGAAGAAACATTCAAGAAGTAGACTAGTAGTCTTAACTACTAACTTTTGAATCTCTTGAAATCATGCCAATAAAATGACAAGTCTTGATCATGATTTTAATTTAAGCTTGAATGCCTTGACAAATTCTTCATGCTCTAATACCCCAGCCATGCTCTGATATTTGAAAAATAAGCATGAATAAGCCCAAAATTGCTCTTAAAATTGACATGCTCTGATATATGAATGATAAGCATGATTGAAAATTGCTCCAATAATTGAATGAAAATCAAGAGTCAATATGTTACAATATGCTATGAATATGACATGCTTTGATATTTAAAAGATAAGCATAAATGACAAATTCTCTAATAACTGAGTGAAAATCATGAGCCAATTTGTCTCAATATGCTACGAATGTGCACTAACTGAAAGACTCTATTTAAAGTATTTGCTACACTTGCAGTTTTTCCATCATCATCATCAACAAAGTTTTGACATCATCAAAAAGGGGGAAATTGTTAGGAAAAACTATCAAGAAACCCCTAGATCAGGTTTTGATGAGATGTCAAAATTATTTGTGAAAAACTGACCAAAGCTCAAGCTGTAGATCGAAGCTGACTAGCCTAGGAGGGCATCATTAAAGAAGAACTCTAAAAGAGTCAAAGTCAACTGATCTGAAGGATGACCCAAATTGAAAGACATGTCATCCAGTTTAAAGTTCAACTTGGCTGAGGAATCATACCAGTCAAAGCAAGCTGACAACCGAGTCAGCTGAACTGAGGGAGAAAGGAGTTTACCAAAGACTGAAGAAACTGATAGAATTTCAGTTTATGCCAGAGACTGGCAGTAGCCAACTGGAGCAATGGCCAATCTCAGCTTACAAGCCCAGAACTGCCAACTAGAGTAATGGCCAATCTTAGCTGACAAGCCCAGAACTGCCAACTGGAGCGATGGCCAATCTCAGCTGACAAGCCCAGAACTGCCAACTAGAGTGATAGCCAGATTCAACTGACAAAGCTCAGAACTGCCAGTTGGGACGATAATGTAACTAAGCTGAGAAATCCAAAATTGCCAACTGAAATTCCAAACTGCCAAGAGAGCTGAAGCCAGAAGACTCCTGGAGTATATTGCTTAAATCAGCGTATCTTGGAATAAATGCTCCTTCAAAGATCCTGGAATTTAATGAAGATCGATTGGCAGAGTAATGGCTACTTCAACCAAATGATCCAAGCGATCATTAAAGACCACCTGCCGTTGATGAGCCAACAGAGCCACTGATCAAATGGACAATGGAGCTCAACGGTCATAAAATGACTCCTCTATAAAAGACGGGTGAATCAGAGTTTTAAATACTTTTCGCATACTTTTTGCAACCATAACACCTTGCCAATCTTCGCACATACAAGCAGAGCTTTTCTTTCTCCCTCCCACTCAAGCTCAAGTGCAACGTTTGATAGAAACTGCGAAAGTCAAACTGAGAAGAAGAATTCACTGAATCAAGACATCCAACCAGCTGTTGACGATCCAGCCAGGGCAGCCTTCTCAGTTCCAACTATTCAATGATCAACTACTCAGCTCAAACAAAGGAGCACATCAGTTGATACCCCCTTGTTCAAGACTAACCTCTTGAAGATCGAAAGAGATCTAAAACCTTGTAAAGACGACAATAGCACCTACCTTCCTAGCGAGCAGTTAGGGACTTCAAGTGTGAGCCGTCAACTAGCTGAGGTAGCGAGCAGTTGCCAGGTTCAGCCAACTGTCCTTCATTGTGTAATTTGTAAAGAAACTCAAGTTATATAGTGAATTTGCCCTTCTGCGGAAGGAAGAGAGGACGTAGAAGTTTGAGACTTCGAACCTCTATAAATCTCTTGTGTGCTGCACTATATTGTTCATTGCGTATCTCAAACTGCACACAACATCACACAAGCTGCACTTAAACTGTCTCAACTGACAATCAAATTTGTGCATAAATAAGTTTCATCAAGCGAGTCATAGGACCCTGTTTTCCGCATCTAAAGTAAAAGTTTTTGAATCAGTTTATTCACCCCCCTCTAAACTGATATTGACTCGCCCGGGACCAACATTGTTGTTCCAGATATAAGAACAAATCGAACATAGTGGGATCAACAGAAATCATTGTGACGTGGTGTGGATTCCACTGCCTTAAAAATGATTGCGGCTAGCCCGAGGTGTAATGCCTTCTTGCCGATCGTTCCCAAGGTTAACACAACACTCGAACTTTCGTGCACACTCACGAGAGATCGAGTTGGAGATACTCAAACAATTGCTCAGATATCGGATGAGGAAGAAGGTAAAGATTTATAGCTATCGATCAGTCGATCTCTCTTAGAGAAGAAGAGCCGCCCTAATAAATAGGAAAGAAGAAAATCATTTTTTTCCATGATCCCAGACTCCGCTATTTTTGTAGACCCCCCTAAGGATAGATTTTATTATCGAATAAATAGGGCAAAAAACCAGGTCAAATAAACAAGGCCCAATTGTGACATAACCATAAGAAGAGAAACACGGCCTAATAGTTGCTGTCATTTCCAACAAGTTGCTCTAGGTCGTGTTATTTGTTGATGAAAAGCGTGACCCATTTACACGATCCATCACGCTTCTATTGTATGTGCTTCAGAGACCTGATTCTACATTCAAAAAGCGGGACCCATTTATATGTAACTCAATGTTCTTACGAGTATCAAGGATATATATTGTTGTTTTTGTGTTTTTTTGGTTATTCACTTAATCAATGAATTATATATGATTCTATCTACTTCATGATTCATATTTCATATATGATCTTCCAAATGAAATCATATATAAGAACAAAGAATTATGTGATCAATGTTTCGATCCAAATTTCTTTGTTTCAATGATAATTCCATCTTAAAAACATAAAATTTTCGATTTCTAAACTCACATCTTCGAACTTTAATTATAGTTTATATTATATTGTATAAAGTCTATGCCCATCAAATTTTATCATTATGTTGATCGATAGGTAATGCACATTATTAAAATTACATAATTAAACTATGTTCTTAAGTATAATTGTGACCGCATCAGACTTGGAAGTTTAAAAGATACACAAGAGTACTACATTTGATCGTAAGATATAAATGAATTACAAAGGATTTTAATTACACCAAGAAAGAAATGAGTTTAATCTTCTTCTTCTTCTTCTTTTTCTTCTTCTAACATGTGATACAAGGATGATAGATACCTATAATCTATCTATCTATACATATTTTAAGATAAAATTATATTATAAACAACGGTTCTGGTATAAACCATTGTTTATCAAATGAATTGATAATTATATTTTAGACAACAGTTTTTTATATTATAGACAACAGTTTCAAGTTAATAAACAACAATAGTGACATTTATTGTTGTAAATTTTCTTCTTCTTCTTTTTTCCATTTTCCACGACGGTTTAGATTACAGCCGTTGTATTTTGATAAATTTTTGCAATCTTATTTATTATTTTTGTACTTAAAAATTTGAGATTTGTAATATTTTTTTTTTATGCATAGGTCGAGGATTTGTAGCACACTGCATTTGTCGCCTAAAAAATAGTTTTCATTTGTGTGGCACTATAACAACAACAACAACTAACACAATTTACAATAATTTATTATTTTCGATTGCAATTTCTTCATTTAAAATAATTATATAATTATATTTTGTTATACCTGTCATGTGTTCAAATAAATCAAATGTTCTTTAATTGTGGACAATTATACATTGCTATTTATAAAATCATGTCATTTGAAATATCATAATTCGATCTTTCTAACACGGATTTTTACTTAGTTCCTAAAATTTAAATTTCTTTTTGTTTGTCGTAACTGTACAAAATTGATCTTCTTATCTAATTAATTAATGCATGTGCATATCATTTTATTAATTTTAAAAAATTGAACATATATAATATATATATAGAATTAAAAAATAATCATAATATTAGAGATCTAAAAAAATAATAATTATTTGCGCATATGAGAAATATTAGTAACATATTATTTTATTTGCTTGAAAAATTAAACTCCTAGTAAAACAACCCATAGCTATTAATCACACGTGTTTGATTTTGTTAGCTTGTTAGGCACAAAAATAAATATAACTTTGACTAATTTATTATTGGACTGAGCTACTCATCAACATTCCTCACTAGCACATAGTTCAATTTGTATTCCTCCCTTTTGTAAGAATAAGAGACCTGCGTACGAATCTTAGTTCTCTATTCCCCCAACTGAAAACCATAAAAAAAACGTTCCCCTATGGTAAAAAATTAAAAAGACATTTTATGAATTGCAATATCATAGAGAATTTTAATGCATGATACATATATTCCACCAAACAATAGATTATATATATATATAAGTTGCATATATTTTAATATATTCAAACAAATATAGTATTGATATTATATATATTATTTAGCAAACGAGTGTATTATAATTACTTATTCATAGGGGGTGGGAAAAAATACGGAAAATGCCAAGATTTTTTGGTATACTGATTTTTCAGTAAGGTATAATACTAGAATTTTACGATACATCAAAGTTATGGTTTTTCAAAAATTAAGGTATACCGTCATACCGATATATAATTTTAATATATATATATATATATGTATATTTATTATTATTATTTTTGCACATCCATAATACAATGTAATGATATAATATTCAGTTAGTATATTTAATCTAATTTATTAGCTAAATTATAACTAAAAAATGAACAATTTATAAAAAATGAACAATTTGAAATTAAATGTAATAAATCACAATTATATGTTCTTTTTAAAACTATAAAATAATATATAAAAGTTAAGATAAGTAATCGAGAAAAATTAAATTAAATGAAATATACTTGAAGTATGAGATATAAACTTATTCCAATTTAATTATATAATTTAGTAAATTGCTATTGAAAAATGTGATAAATAATAATATTTTATAATTGTTTATAATCTTTTATAATTTAGACATAAAATTTAAGTAAAAATATGATTTTAATTAAATTTACTAGTAAATGGTACCTAAAAAATAAAACTATAATAAACAATAATCTTTTATTCTTCTTTAATCTTTAAAATTAAAAGTTAAGATGAATAATCGATAAAATTAAAAGAAAATGAGATATACTTAAATTATAAGATTTTAGAATAATGAAATGTAATAATAGAATATGTAATAATTTTATAATAAAATCTATAGTTAATTCACTATATTACCTAAATGATAATTGAAGAACAAAAAAATGCATAATTGACACACTATTTATTAACAAATAAACGTACCGCAAGTGCATGGTGTGTTTACAATATATAGGTGAGCAAGAGTATCGTATCCCACAGAGACCATTATTTACCAATTCTTATTCACAAGCACGTAATTAATATCTAGACTCGACACATGTAGGTAAAAATGACTAAAACTAAAGAGCATAAAAACAAAGACACAGTAAATAAATTACTGGAATAAACAGATATATAAACACCTAGGCTTTAGGAAAATTGGATTTATTATATCATTTAACAATATTCATTAATTCTCTCAACCCGCTATTGTCTTTAATCTATCAATGGTGGCAGATCAATAGTCCATTATCAGGTTGCTGTTTAAGGCATATGTCATAACATGGATATAATGAGCATGCACTTCACTGCGGTCGGTTCTTCACACATGTCTTTACTCCTAATCTAGCACACGAAGATCTATTCAACCATATGTGATACTTGTTCACTTGGTCGGTCCTTCCAAGAACACATAATCTGATTTCTATCTTCCTGAAAAACAGTAATCCGTGCTTTTAAACATTTTTAGTAAACTGCTTAGAAATTGTTCTGTGATATGCGTGGGACAGATGCAAGAACATAAATAAATAAAGCAGTAAAAACGCACGAGATGATAACCCAGTTCAGTTCAACCAACCTACTCTGGGGGGATTGCTCCCAAACTTGAAGATTCGACTGGTACTCCTTCGTCGAGTGTATTAGGGATATTACACATACAAGCCTCCCGCCTTATGCTACCCGTTCTTCTCTACGAACTCTTTCGCTAGTCGAAAGTTGTAAGATCCCCTCACAACCGTGACACTAGACTCCCTCTAGCTACCCACGACTTCAACTTACAATCTCTCCCGAGATTGCGTACAAAACGGAATAAAAATCCCCTCACGTGTTTCACTCGTAAACACTCAATACTAGTCTATCACGTTGAACGTTTTAATGAACAACTACTAGCTACAAAGACGACCACAAACTGATTCTAACACTAGAATCTGACCAAAATATCAGTGGTACCGATTGCTGCACAAATCGGTCTTCATATATAGACTTCTCTTTAGCTTGGCGTCAATCTCTTGCTTTCCGCCAACTAGGTAAGTGGTTTGTGGCCTTCCAAACATGTGTAGATACTTCCCATGTGTAGGAGGGTTAATTCAACACCGGATCTACACCACAAGGCAGTAAAACGAATCTATCTTCAGCTTCCAAACTGGTTTGGCGCAAGATCTTTCCAATAAGGAAACTGCCATAAATAGAGTGTCCCTGGTTCTGTCTGGGACAAACTCTGAAACAGTTCACCAACTGTTCTTTCTTTTCTTGCACAGCGGAAAACAAATCTTCGTGGGACATACCCAGGCACACATTGTCGAACATATCTCGCCAATTTAACAACACAAAAACTTAGTGCATACAGTGGCACTAACAATCTCCCCCTTTGGCGTTTATGGTCGGCAATTATCATCACGATCTGCACAACAAAGCACACTCCTCCTGAATCTGAACTGGGAGTGCCTTCATCACGATCAGAGCATTGTTTTCGCAGTGTAGAACTGCATTGTCAGTTGATCAAAAATAAAGTACAGACCAACAAAAATAAAATGGGGTAAACAGCATCCCCAATAAATTGTTTGTTCAGAAAACATCAAACATTAAAACAAAATGAGCACATGCTCATAGCAGCATCAGCAACAGACCATCCTTCATCTAACTGGCCTTTGCGTACCAACATTCTTCTCCCCCTTAATTGTTGCCAGAAACGGCAAACACCAAACTTCAGACCGGGGAGGCAGCAGCATCATCATCATCATCAGCATCAGCAGCAGCTGGCTTATCAGCAGCAGGAACAGAGGAAGCACTCGGCACGTCAAGCGGCGAGGCAAGGCCAAGGGCTCGGGCCCGGAGATCAATCAGCAAGGCCTCCAACTCTTGTTTTCTGGTTTTGAAAGTCTGAATGGACTTGCTCAGAAACACAACTTCACGCTCCAGAGACTTGATATGCCTGTCAAAGAAAATAGAAGTGACAGCAAAAGAGGCAGCCTATCTGTCTGGGACAGATGGTGGCACAGGTCTCAAACTTTCATCAGCATCGCGGGAAGGAACATCCGGAGCATGCTGAGATGAAAACAACTTATGGCTGATTGACAGCGACTGCGCAACAGGCGCATACACATCATTTGTAGAAACAACATCATGCTGGGCCATTATAATGCTGAAAATTAGGCCAGGATAGCCAACAGGTTGTTGGGTACGAGTCGATTTGGCATGAGCAATGACGTTCTCAAAGATCAGCAAGCCAAGATTAAACTCACTACGAGTGCCTACTATGAACAGAAACAAAGCCATGGACTTGCCAATAGTAGAGTCATGAGTACTGGGCAACCAATTCCGTACAGCAACCTTGTGAAATATTGAGTACTTCACACTCAGATCAGATGCCAACAACGCACGCCCCGAGGGCCAAACTACCCGACTTTCTCCAGTCAATTCCGACACTACTTCATTCAGATCAAAAACAGGTGCAGGAGCAACAAGGTTCTCACGACCTAAAAAATCATTAATCACAGCAGAGGAAAATGCAATCCAATGACCCCGCACAAACACAGAAAATGCATGCTCATAGGAAGCATCACGCATACGCTTAGACAAGTTGGCATAAAATTCATGCACAATATCTGCAATAAAATGAGGAGCAGAAAAAGCAGACTTCTCTAACCGGAGATCATGCAACAGAGAATCAACACCAGTTCCCTCCAAATCGGACTTAACCAAACAACGCTCGGAAATCAACGAGCGACCAACAACAATCTTGAATTGATTTTGGTGAAGGGCAGACATAAACTTACTTGAATCAAAGTCCTCAGAATCGGAATCTGATTTATCTGGAACAGACTCAGGGACATCCTCTGCTTCTTCATCAGAGAGGGAAGGTGCTCTGGCTTGCTTCATCAGCGGGCGATGACGACCCAACATCAACCCCATCCTCTATTCAGACACACTCCGTGTAACACGGCGAGCAGAAACAACCTCAGGTTTCTTAGTAGCAGCCTTTTCCCCAGCAGGCTTCACTGATTTTGGGGGTTTTGATGAAGACCCCTTCTTAGCAGCAACTTTCTTGGATTTGAGGGTTTTTGAAAGAGAACCCTTCTTTACAGAAACCTTGGCCAACACTTTGGATTTCAATTTGGCAATGGGTGTGTCATCTTTATCATCAGACACTGAAGGAGTGACTGGTTCATCTCTCAACTCCAACTTGCGTTTGGACCCGCGAGTTTTGGAGGAGGTAGCCTTTGGAGGAGGGACAGAAACATCCTCAGTAACAGGAGACTCCTCATCGAGGAAGGAGATATCAACATTATCTTTACCTTGATCATGAACAAGGTTTTCAGCAGCAGCAGCAGGTGATACTTCACCAAGAGGAACTTGAACTGTGACAACGGGCGTGTCACTCACCACAGGATCAGCAGCAGAGATAGACTGAGCTTGAACAAATTTCAGCGCGTCAAGAGATGCAGTAAATTCCTCAATAGAGGTAGGATCTTCGTCAACAGCAGGGGTGACGGCAATATCATCTTCAACAGAGGCTATGGAGAGTTCATTTTTCTCCAACATTTTCAATGGCAGCCGCAATTGAGGCATCCAAAATTTCCGCAGACACCATGGGCGGAGAGGATGGCACTTCAGAAACCCTAGGAGAGGGTTGAACATCGAGATCTGTCTCAGACACAGATCGAGGTGGCAAATTAGCAGAAGGTGCCACAGAAGTTGGCACAGAAGCAAGCGCTTCAGAGGAAGCAACAGATGGCTTCATAGAGACAGAGGCAATTGAAGATGAAAACATAATGGGTTGAGAAAGCTCCGCAAGTTGTCGCCGCAAGTCTTCAGTAGAAATTCTGGGTTTCTTCACTTGAGTGGGCTTAGAAGAAATAGCTTTGTCCGCTATTAGAGTTCGAACAATGAAAATTCAAACACACACCACAGAGAGAGAACGTCTTGGAAAATTTGCAACGATTTTGTCACTTTTGAGAAATAAGGTTAAGACCTTAATTAGGAAACTCTAAAAGGAAATTTCCTTATATCACTTAATCCTCACACATCACCCCTCAGCTAGGTGTGGAGAAGTGGAATCGATCGTGGTGCGAAAATCAAGGCACAACTAGCCGTTGAAAAGTAACCGTTCGTCCAAAGCAGAAACTGTCCGAGACAGATATTGGCACAACACTTACAGACCATAGTAACCATGGTCATTTTATACTCTCTATACATACATCACTGACCAAGACTGTATAGAGAGTCTTCTCACAACGGAGAAGTTTAGAGAACACAAAGACCCAAGGAGGATCTTAGTGTTTCAAACCTTCTGCTATCAAATGCCTTTGTAAAGATGTCCACAAGCTGGGCATCTGTTCCAACATATTTGATTACAAGAGATCTATCTTCAACAAGCTCCCGGATGAAGTGGTGATGAATGTCTATGTGCTTTGTATGAGAGTGCTGAACTGGATTTTTCGAAATGTTTATCGCACTCATATTGTCACAGTATATGGTAAGGACAGATTGTGGGACACCATAGTCATGTAGCATTTGTTTCATCCACAAAAGTTGAGTGCAGCAACTTCCAGCAGCAATATATTCGGCTTCGGCAGTAGAGCGAGATAGAATTCTGTTTCTTGCTGAACCATGACACCATGTTATTTCCAAGGAAGAAACATCCTCCAGAGGTACTCTTCCTATCTTCAGTACAACCTGCCCAATCTGCATCGCAGAACCCCACCAAACTAGGGTTTGTATCAAAGGAGAACCAAAGTCCCAACTTAGAAGTACCTTTTATGTACTTGATTATGTGCTTGACAGATTTCAAATGACTTTCTTTGGGTTCAGATTGGTAGCGAGCACAAACTCCCACACTGTAACATATGTCTGGCCTACTTGCTGTAAAGTAAAGCAGACTCCCAATCATACTCCGGTACAAAGTTTGCTCAATGGCAACACCAGCTTCATCTTTTGACATCTTCGAAAATGTCCCCATCGGAGTTCTTTTCGGGCTGCAACTTTCCAATCCAAATTTGCTGATTAAGTTCTTTGCATACTTCGTTTGAGATACAAAGATTCCATCATCCTTTTGCTTCACTTGAAGCCCCAGAAAGTAGGTTAGTTCACCTACAAGACTCATCTCAAATTCGGAAGTCATGTCCTTCACGAAGTCTTTCACCATTCTGTCCGAGACAGATCCAAAGACAATATCGTCCACATAAATCTGAACGATGATCACGTCAGATTTTTCTCTCTTGATGAAGAGAGTTCTATCAGCACCACCACAAACATATCCTTTCTCCAGAAGGTATTTGGTAAGTCGTTTGTACCAAGCTCGTGGAGCTTGCTTGAGACCGTAGAGGGCCTTCTTCAGTTTGTACACATACTCAGGATGGTATGGGTCTTCAAAGCCTTTGGGTTTGCTTACGAACACATCTCCAGATAAGTACCCATTTAAGAAGGCACTCTTCACATCCATTTGGAACAATTTAAACTTCATCCATGCAGCCATTGCAAGGAGCAACCTGACAGATTCAAGACGAGTAACTGGAGCGAACGTCTCGTCAAAATCCACACCTTCAACTTGTGAATAACCTTATGCCACAAGTCTTGCCTTATTTCTGGTTATGTTCCCTTCTTCATCGGTTTTATTCTTGAAGATCCACTTCATGCCGATCACATTAACACCTTTAGGACAAGGAACCAAATCTCATACTTCATTTTTTTCAAACTGCAAGAGCTCTTCTTGCATGGCATGAATCCATCGATCATCTTGTAAGACCTCTTTGATGTTCTTGGGCTCAGTTGTAGAAGTGTAGCAGACATTTGCAATCATCTCACGATAGTTCTTTCGAACTCCTCTGGTTCTAACTCCTTCACTTACATCACCAATGATGTCTACTGCAGAATGATGTTTCTGCACACCTTTTGAAGGTTTGAAGCTATCCAGATTCTTGTTCCTCAACTCAGCTTGATCATGATGTTCCAAACTGTCTGGAACAGAAGCTGGCACAGGAGTTGTGACATCAACAATCTCCTCATCAATCTGGGCAACAGATTCTTCCAGATCATCTACCACAATGTTGATAGACTCCATCACTGTCTTGGTCCTCTTGTTGAACACTCAATAGGCCCGACTATTTCTCGAATATCTGAGAAAAATGCATTCATCTCCTTTGGCATCAAACTTGCCAAGCTGCTCTCGGTCTCTTAACATATAACAAGTGCTTCCGAAGATGTGAAAGTACTTTAAATTTGGTTTCTTCCCTTTCCACAGCTCATAGGGAGTAACTCTTATCTTGGGTCTGAAATACACCCGATTAATAACATGGCATGTTGTATTCACAGCTTCAGCCCATAGATTGTCAGGGACAGATTTTGCCTTCAACATGACTCGGCTCATTTCTTGAAGAGTCCGATTTTTCCTCTCAACAATACCATTTTGTTTAGGCGTTTTTGGCGCAGAAAACTCCTGAGCAATACCTTTTTCTTCACAAAAATATTTGAAGTAAGCATTTTCAAATTCACGACCATGATCACTTCGAATTCTCATCACAGCTGTTGCCTTCTCCAGTTCAAGCTTGAGACAAAGATTTTTGAATATCTCAAAAGTTTTTCCCTTATCTCTAAGGAACTCCACCCAGGTGAATCGTGTGAAATCATCCACACACACAAAAATAAACTTCTTCCGTCCAATACTTTCAGTTTGAACAGGCCCCATCAAATCCATATGCAACAGCTCCAAGGCTTTTGAGGTGGTAATCTTCTTAACAGATTTGTGTGATGTATGAATCTGTTTTCCCACTTGACATGGCCCACAAATTTTGCTACGATCAATATCAAACTTCGGGACTCCATACACAGCTTCTGTCTTCAAGAGTCGCTGCATGTTTCTGTAACTCACATGGCCGAGCTTTTCATGCCATATGTTTGCTTCATCAAGTTGAGTTCTGAAGCAATTACCTTTCATGTTGAGAAGGTAACAATTGTCCCTTGATCTGTCTCCATCCATCAGTAGCACACATTCTTTGTTCTTCACAAGACATTTGTCTCTAGTAAAATGAACCAAGAGACCTTGATCGCAGAGTTGACTTATGCTAATTAAGTTAGCTTTCAGTCCTTCAACGAGCAAAAAATCCTCCAAGTTGGGCATCCCTTCAACATTTAGATGACCACGGCCAAGAACTCTTCCCTTAACACCGTCTCCAAAGGTAACGGATTGATAAGAACAATCCTTTTGGATATTCTTCAACATACTGGCATCTCCAGTCATGTGTCGCGAGCATCCGCTGTCAAAGTACCAGCTACTCTTTGCGTGAATATTGAGGGCAGTGTGAACCACATAGTTCCTGTGACGGTTCCAGGATCTGTTCCACACAGATTGTCTTCTGAAATTTAGGTCATTTTGAGATCGACCTTTCCTCCTCATTCTTCTGAGATCATTGATGTAGTACCTACAGTATGGTCGAATGTGACCAGGTTTTCCACAATAGTGGCAGACAATTCCATTCTTTCGAGGCTGTGACTTTGGAGGCTGTGGCTGCTTGATCTCAGATTTAAATTCAGGTTCTGGAACAGATTCATTATGCTTTCCAGATGTTTGTCTTTGACAGAAACGATCGAAAAACTTCCCAACAGTGTATCCAAGACCTGTATGGTCCTGTGGACGTTTTCCTTTAGAAAGGATGTCATCGAGCTAAGATGATCCAGAGTTCATCATCTTGACAAGCTTCTTAAGATGAAGCAGTTCACCATTCTGAGAGTGAGAGTTATTTCTGGACTGTTGAAGATCATTCTGCAATTCACTGAGGTGCGTGGACAAACAATCTCTCTCTTTAATGAGATCACCAATCTCTTTCATCAGCTCTTCATTGACTTTAACCACCATGATCCAGCTCTCATGAAGCTTTTTGTAAGCTTCTATGGCAGACTCTTCAGTGAATTCTTCATCATCACTGCTTTCCGAAACATTGTCATTATGTCTGTCAGAGAGAGATTTAGACACAGGTTCTTTGTTAGAATGTGTCATGAAAGCAATATGATTGCTCACGCATTCTTCATCACTCCCACTATCATCTGGATCATCACTTTCACTAAGAGTGGAACTGTAGGATTTATTCTTCTTCTTTAAGGTGTTAGCACATTCAGCTTGATAGTGCCCAAGACCCCCACATTCTCTACACTTGACCTCCTTCTATTTTTCTTCAATGGAATCTTCATCTTTAGATCTCCGAGATTTGGAGAATCTATTCTTGACAGAATTATTTTGTGAAGACTTCTCATAACGTTTGACAAATTTTGAGAAATTCTTTGTCAGAAGGGCAATTGATTCAGCCAGATCATTTTTGTCAGAGACATTACTTGGATCATCAGCACTGGGACCGGCTTGAAAAGCTATGCTTTTCTTCTGAACTGTCTCTTCATCTGTTAGTCCCATTTCAAAAGTCCTCAGGGACCCCATCAGCTCCTGTAACTTCATCTTGCTCACGTCATTGGCCTCTTCTATCACCGTGACTTTATATGCAAATCTCTTAGGAAGAGATCGCAGAACTTTCCGCACAAGTTTCTCCTCCGAGATGGCATCACCAAGTGCAAAGCTTTTATTAGCTATGTCACAAATCTTAGCATTGAAATCAGCAAGCTTTTCACCTTCATCCATTCGAAGGTTTTCAAATCTGGTAGTGAGGAGCTGCATACGAGATGCACGAACACTGCTCGTTCCTTCGAAAGCAGTTTGAAGGATATCCCATGCATCATTTGCCTTGTCACATGTGGAGATGAGTTTGAACACGTTCATGTCTACTGCAGAAAAAATGGCATTCATGGCTTTAGCATCCAGCCCCATGATCAGATAATCAGCATCGTCAAACTATTCTTCTGGCTTCAGCACCGCTTTGCCTTTCTCATCCTTCTTGGTAGGAGGCTTCCACCCTTCAGTCACCATCTTCCAGGCACACTCATCAATTGAGAGAATGAAAGCTGTCATACGAGCTTTCCAATAGGCATAATTATTGCCATCAAGGAGCGGAGGTCGCACCGTCGAAGCTCCCTCTTTCATCGAGTCCATCTCGGCAAAAACAACACAATAACACAGATTAATACCCCAAGATCAACCCTGAATACAGGCAACCCGCTCTAGTGCCAATTGAAAAACAATAATCCGTACTTTTAAACATTTTTAGTAAACTGCTTAGAAATTGTTCTGTGATATGCGTGGGACAGATGCAAGAACATAAATAAATAAAGCAGTAAAAATGAACGAGATGATAACCCAGTTCGGTTCAACCAACCTACTCTGGGGGGATTGCTCCCAAACTTGAAGATTCGACTGGTACTCCTTCGTCGAGTGTATTATGGATATTACACATACAAGCCTCCCGCCTTATGCTACCCGTTCTTCTCTACGAACTCTTTCGCTAGTCGAAAGTTGTAAGATCCCCTCACAACCGTGACACTAGACTCCCTCTAGCTATCCACGACTTCAACTTACAATCTCTCCCGAGATTGCGTACAAAACGGAATAAAAATCCCCTCACGTGTTTCACTCGTAAACACTCAATACTAGTCTATCATGTTGAACGTTTTAATGAACAACTACTAGCTACAAAAACGACCACAAACTGATTCTAACACTAGAATCTGACTAAAATATCAGTGGTACCGATTGCTGCACAAATCGGTCTTCATATATAGACTTCTCTTTAGCTTGGCATCAATCTCTTGCTTTCCGCCAACTAGGTAAGTGGTTTGTGGCCTTCCAAATGTGTGTAGATACTTTTCATGTGTAGGAGGGTTAATTCAGCACCGGATCTACACCACAAGGCAATAAAACGAATCTATCTTGAGCTTCCAAACTGGTTTGGCGCAAGATCTTTCCAATAAGAAAACTGCCATAAATTGAGTGTCCCTGGTTCTGTCTGGGACAAACTCTGGAACAGTTCACCAACTGTTCTTTCTTTTCTTGCACAGCGGAAATCAAATCTTCATGGGACATACCCAGGCACACATTGTCGAACATATCTCGCCAATTTAACAACACAAAAACTTAGTGCATACAGTGGCACTAACACTTCCCATCATTAATTCTTCTCTGGTCAGTACTTCAAATTAATGAGTAGCATGCATAAATGGTGATCAAGCATTCATACAAGATATGAAATAAATCATAGAAATCAAACTCTGAGAGATAGCAGGAAGAAAACTAATTAAATCATATATTAAAATCCATAATCTCCAATCCCTAAACCCTAACTATGAAACTGGCTAGCCATAATTAAATAAACAAATAACAATAGAGTATCAGTGTTCATGACAGAAAAGATAAAAGAATCGAAGAACAATATGTAATCCAGTGGCCTTGTCTTCTCTGCAGTGGCACTTCGTCTCTAGCAACCTTGACGTCTCCTCTTGAGTAGATGACAACTCTCTGTCTTCTCTCTTGTTTCTCTTATATATTTTCACTTTCTCAACTGGTATTGAGCGTGTATGTGCTTCTCTTTGGCATGTATAAAAATGGGAGCTTTTATATGTAGGTTAAAAATCTTGAATTGGAGTGAAAAATCACATTCCCGCGGACCCCGACCGTGTGGGTTGACCGAGCCACTTGGGTCTACCCAGAGCCCTGTTTTTACACAGGGTCAACCCAAGTGATTTGAGTCGGGTCGACCCACCCCTTAACAATTTACACTAGGTTGGGTCGACCGGCACTTCCGGGTCAACCCACCCCCTTTTTGTACTGGGCTTTGGATTTCTTCCGGTTTTGATTATTTAATTCTGTCCATACTCACTGGTTTTGCTTCACATATGCAATGAAATCAAAATAATTACTGCAAAACTAGCAAACACATCAAAAACTCCAAATGATAACAAATTAAGCATAAAAGTTGTATAGAATACACAACTCCACATAATGAATAGCATCAATTCATATCCAAAAATTGTGTAAAATACACAGTTGTCAAACCCCCAAACTTAAACTGTTGCTAGTCCCGAGCACCAAAAAAGAAAAGAAAAGAAAGGATATGAAGTGATGATCAAAGTACTTATCTCGGATTCGTCCCAGATGCGCTAAACTGAACATGGAAAGATTAGACAGATAAAATTAATAACACATCAATCAAAACTTGCTGGAATTATGAACCTCTCGAAAGATAAATAGAAAAATTCTCTCCACACTCGAGTGTAAAAAGAAACTCTAAAAAATCAGAAAAATACAGTAATCCACCATAAGCTTGTAAATTGTCTATCTCTCTACTACTAAAGATTATAAACTTGAATTAAAAATTAACTATGACTTGTGTTGGTTGTAATATCAGCTCTTTGGACAGGAAGGCAAAATATGGTCAAGTGACTTATCCTAGAAAACTCTCGATTTAGCTACTCTCAATCATTCCCCAAAAATCACCGACTAGTGACAAATCTCAGCAGAACTAAATTTTATTAGTTCTCATCTCCCTTTCCAACATCAAAATAAAGAAACCAACAATGCATGCTACAAATTCACAAATAAACAGAATAAGTGTTGGATAAGTCTTTTATGCTCTCTTTTTTTTCGAAAATAAATATATGTGCATATATTATTTTCTTCTCTTTTTTTTTCAGCAGAGCTTATAAGACTCATTCACATTTTTCCACGACACATCAAATATCCATAGCATGACAATAAAAAATACACCATTGATCCATACCAAAAATTTCCAATCATCCAAACATGAAATTCCTCAATTCCCCGGCTATCAAAGAATAGGCTAAAAAGCTCAAACGGGCTAACTATGGAATCTTTCAAAGATAGGTAGAAATCTAGGAAAAATCAAAGGGAAACAAAGATGACCTAGAGTCATTTTTTCCAATTCAAGTCAACGGTGTAGTCTCGAGATAGAAACCAGGGTAAGTTCTAGAGATTAACTGCATAAACTAATACACTCAAGAAAATAAACCATGCTAAAATATAAACTAGCAATCAAGGCTAAAAAATCTCACAGGTTTATTGTGCATTAATTTCCACCATCAACAATCAACCATGCTCAAATAACACATCAAAAATTGAAAAATTTGGAAGAAAATTTATATACCTTGAAAATCCATGAATCCTCATTGACAAATCCAATCATACCAAATCACAACCTTACCAATTCCATATCCTCATCGATCAAGACATACCAACAATAAAAGAATCGAAGATGAAAAATTGCTCTAAAAATACTAATCAACAAAAAGGTTGCTCTAAAAGAAAACAAACACACTAAAAAAATAAAAAGCAAGGTAAGGGAACAAGAAAAATAATAGTACATGAGCCAAAAAAAATATAAGAATATGCGTACAACCAAATCGAATGAGTGAGTAAGGAGAAAATAAAAATAAATAGGAGTACAATAGTGTATCATCATAAAAATACATGCCTCGAATAAAGAAAAATAAAAATATCTATCTTAGTGTAGCGACCCGAACCCGAAGGCCCAGATGCTAACGAAAACACAAGCGAAAGAATAAAACACCAAAGAAAAATTTTCAACTAGAGAAATCGATTTAGAATTTGCTATCTCAAAAGAAGCTCACACTTACTAGTCAAGCACCAAGAATAATGTACTTGACTAATGAAGAACCAACAGAAATAGACCTTAAGAAATATGACTGGTCATGTTATTCCTTCATGAACTGGCTATTATTGTTTTGATGTGGTTAACCCGAAGGCCCAGATGCTAACGAAAACACACGCGAAAAAATAAAATACCAAAGAAAAATTTTCAACTAGAGCAATCGATTTAGAATTTGCTATCTCAAAAGAAGCTCACATTTACTAGTCAAGCACCAAGAATAATGTACTTGACTAATAAAGAACCAACAGAATTAGACCTTAAGAAATTTGACTAGTCAACCACATCAAAATAATAATAGCCAGTTCATGAAGGAATAACATAACCAGTCAAATTTCTTAAGGTCTATTTCTGTTGGTTCTTCATTCGTTAAGTACATTATTCTTGGTGCTTGACTAGTAAATGTGAGCTTCTTTTAAGATAGGAAATTCTAAATCGATTGCTCTAGTTGAAAATTTTTCTTTGGTATTTTATTCTTTCGCGTGTGTTTTCGTTAACATCTGGGCCTTCAGGTTCGGGTCGCTGCACTTAACCTCCTCACATACCCTAAACTTATTCAAAACTCCAGTATGAATCAGTTTGTAAGGAGGATGGTGTAAGATAGGATACCTCTCTCCATCACTGAGACCCGGAAGATGGATACTGGAAATGAGGGTCGTAGAAGTGGGTGTTCCACCCCCGCATCATATTCATCAACTCCGTCATGTTTGCGTTGTGAGCCACCATCTGGCCGGACATACCGTCAACCTGTCCGGATATCTGGGAGAGCAGTTGGTCCTAGCGAGTCATCCCATCCTCGATGTGGGAGACATCCCGTCGTAGCAAATCCATGTCTCCTCGGAGACTCCGTATGTCCTACTGTATCTTGCCATAATGCATCTCTCATGGCACCTCGGAAGTGCTCGCTCTCCTGTGGGAGGACTCAGGTCGGTCCCCTGCTCTCGGCCCTGTCGTCTCGGACGGGGCTTCACATTCCGTGGAGGCGGTGGTGGCATCTCGTAGACTGGTGGCGCTCTCTCCTCCTCTTCTTCTTCTCCGGCCTCTTCCTCCTCATCTTCTTCAGCCTCTCTTGCAGCTTCATGTGCGGGCGTGTCCATCAACCAATTCGTCTGGTTGTAGATCGTGGACACAGTGGTCAGCGAGGCGTAGGACAATGGAAAATTGACCCTCTACTTTTGCAGCAGCATGTAGGGGGATGTGATGACTGAAGGAACTTCGAGTGCATCAATGCACGAGCATCCACATCGATTGACCCTTCTGCGATTGCTATCCCATCCAATGAAATGCCAAAGTGGAGAGCTATGGGCATGATGAGACCGCCTAGATAAATCTCACCAATAATCAGCATACTGGCCTGACTCAACCAGTGGTCCACCATATACTGCCCCAAGTTCATATTGGTGCCCGACAACATGCACCAAAGAGAAAAGATCTAGAAAGTGCGAACCACGCTGCTGTCTTGTCATCCGAAAACTGAGTATGCCATTACCCTCTGAATGTATCGAAGCACATGATTGTAAATTCTTTATTATTGGCAAACTGGTACGGCATATCTCCTGACCAAGAAATTAGTCTCCAAAAATGCCCATGTCGAAATGCTGAAGACGGCTCATAGAAGCCTTGGACTGTGGTTTGATAAATTATGTTGAGATCTTGATAGCTTAATGATCGTCTAACATTCCTCAGTTGGAAGACAATGCCATTATCTGAGCGCGCAATCGTGCTCAGAAACTTCCATACTAGCCTCGGATAGGTCAGCCACCTTTCTCTCATGATCTAGGCCCGCTGTACTCACTCCATTAGAGCCCATACAGGTTCAGCAATGCCTAACTCTTGACAGAGCCCGTTACGTTGTAAATGTACCGACTAGGCCTGACAGTGTATCGACGCATATTGCCCCAACGGGTTGGATGACTCCGGGATCGGAATGAAACTCTCATCCTCTGTGCATCCAAACTGTTAGCATCCATTTGCTCTACACACAAACAACCACCACAACTCCACACAAAATTAACAACCACAACTACTCCAAAATCAACAAAATTTCATCCCCCATTGTCAACCAAATTCCAACGAAGTAGACACATAAATTCCAAATAATTCCATGATCATATATAGCAATTCAAACCATATGCTTTCGACTTCCAATAATTAAACCAATGCAAGTATTCAAGGATAACTTCATAGTAGGCATTGAGCATGCAAATCCCAATTTAGCTAAATCTCCCCAATAATAATTTCTCAATTAAATTGCATGCTTGCATAATTAGACAAATTTCTCTTAAATGAAGAATGCCCAACATCATAGGAACATAATTGCATCATCAATTTAAGCATAAATATTTCATATAAGAAATCCCCAAATGTAAACCCTAATGACATAATCAACTTAAACAATAATTTGTACTGATTAAACTACTAAGACCATGAAGCATAATCATAATCTTGCATAAACATAAAAATTAAACGGAAGGAATTATACATACCTTGAATGTGTATATACACCTTCCTTTTCAATGTTATACACATTCATTGAACGTGTATAATGCTAATTAGTGCTAAAAATGAAATTTCTTCCAAATCATCACCAGATTCCAGATTCATCCAAATATTATTCAAATAAATCTAAGTCATCACCAAAGTCAAATAAATCCAAATCATTACCAATTAAATCTAAATATCTCTTTCAAACAAATCCAAATCGTCACCAAATTCATCCGAATATCATTTTTTGAAACCCTAAATATAAAAACAAAAATTATAGACGATTAGAAAAAACAAATCTCAAATGTTTCCTGTTTTTTTTTATATATTTAATATTTCAAATAACAACAAAAATAATAAAAAAAGATATGTTAATTGTGTGTGAGAATAGAGTGTATTGTGTGGGATGGTGATTCTCTGTTGTATTGCAAACACAACACATGTTGTGTAGTATAAACGTTGCCGTATTTATTCCAATTTTTTTTTTTGTAATTTCCCTTTCTTAGTATACTTCCAAATCTCTTTTAATAAAATCTATTTTCAAGCCTAAACAAAAGAAAAAACAACCGTCGGCATTTTTAAAATTTCTCACTAATAGTAAAAAATATATAAAAGTTAATTAAGATTATGCTAAAAAGATTTAAGATGACAAAATATTTTTTCCTTAGAACCCACACATGTTTGATTTTGTTAGGCAATACGCACAAAAGATAAATATAACTTTTACTAATTTATTATTGGACTAAACTACTCATCAACATTCCTCACTAGCACATAGTTCAATGCGTATTCCTCCCATTTGTAAGGATAAGATACCTGCCTACGAATCTTAATCCTCTCATCGCCCAATTAAAAAACATAAAAAAAAAAAATCATTCCCGTGTGGTAAAAAATTAAAAAGACATTTTATGAATTGCAATATCATAGAGAATTTTAATACATGGTACATATATTCCACCAAACAATAGATTAAATGTATATATATAAGTTGCATATATTTTAATATATTCAAACAAATATAGTATTGATATTATATATATTGTTTAGCAAATGAGTGTATTAGAAACAAAATCTGTGTAACACGCCCACAATTCTTCTACTCGCAGTTGTCAACTACATGCCCCACTCAACTGTTATAACACACTTCCCGCCGCCGCCTCTCATGCATTGCTCGAGCCGAATAGATTTGGTCAGTGCCGAGGCCGCCATCCCCCTCCGTCGCTGAGCCCAAGCCGGCCTTGGAAAAAATAGAGGAGATTCAACAGGTTTTCGTCGTTGAATTCGTATATATTTTGTTAATTAGTATAATTTCATACAATTATTTACTTAATTGATGGATTGGTATTTGTATTTTGATTGTGAATTGAATTCGTCGAAAAAAAAAAATAGGAGTTGAATGTGTTTACACGTTGACTTCCAACGTGTAACAATTCAATTCAAAGTACTACACGCAGATTGAGGCCTACACATGAGCAACAACTCTACACAATTCAATTCATATTGAGGCCTACACGTGGCAACAAATCTACACAATTCAATTAAACCCTACACGCCCTACACGGCTACACGCCCAATTGTATATACACGTTCCTTAACGCTAATTATTAAAAAATGAAATTATAATTTAATATTTAAATTAAAAAAAATATATATATAGACGCTCCTTGAATGTGTATGTATACGTTCCTTTTCAATGTTATACACATTCATTGAACGTGTATAATGCTAATTAATAAAAAAAATGAAATTTCTTCCAAATCATCACCAGATTCATTCAATTATCATTCAAATAAATCTAAATCATCACCAAAGTCAAATAAATCCAAATCATTACCAATTAAATCTAAATATCTCATTCAAACAAATCCAAATCATCACCAGATTCATCCAAATATCATTTTTTTAAATCATAAATATAAAAACAAAAATTATAGACAATTAAAAAAAACAAATCTTAATGTTTCCTATTTTTTTATATTTAATATTTCAAATAACAACAAAAATAATTAAAAAAGATATGTTCATTGTGTGTGAGAATAGAGTGTACTGTGTGGGATGGTGATCTCTATTGTGTTGCAAACACAGCATAACATGTTGTGTAGTATAAACGGTGCCGTATTTGTTCAAATTATTTTTTCTAATTTGCCTTTCTTACTATACTTCCAAATCTCTTTTAATAAAATATGTTTTCAAGCCTAAACAAAAGAACAAACAACTGTCGCCCATTTTTCAAATTTCTCACCAATAGAAAAAAAAAACAGATAAAAATTAGTTAAGATTGTGCTAAAAAAGATTTAAGATGACAAAATAATTTTTCCTTAGAACCCACATATGAAGGGAAAAAAATGTGTAAGTTCTACATAAAGATGCAATCATATATGCAATATCAAATTTCATTATAATAAACTAGCAATTTCCATATTTAAGGTGTCATAAAAATTCAAGTAATTACATTTCAATAACTCAAGTAATTTATAGAATATAAAGGATGATATGATGGTACCTACACTAGACAAGATTATGGATTAGAACTAACAACTACAATTGAAAAAAAGGGTTAATTGTCAAATAAATCACAATGTTTCCACTATTTTGTAAATTAGAGACTACATTTAAACTAAGTCAATCATAACACAACTTTTTAATTTGGTAAACATCCCGAATTTTTCTGGTCAATTAAGTATGATGTCCAAAAAAATTGAGATTGTTTAGTCTCATTCAAATTAAAATGTGGTGTTGTAATTGACTAAATTTAAATGTGGTGTCTAATTTGCAAAATGGTGAAAACATGACGATTTATTTGGAAATTAACTAAAAAAAACCACTAAGTTATACAAATTTTTTACCATTAAAAATTGGACGTGAATCTGAAATTGTTCTTCAAATAACTCCACCCAATATATTATTCGTTATATGTGAGTTTTAACGAAATATTATGTAGTCACGTTAAATCCTTTTTAGCATATTCTTAAATCTTTTTTTTTTTTGCTATTTGTGGGAGAATTGAAAAAAAGGGGTGAAGACAGTTGTTTGTTCTTGTTGCGTTTGAAAATTAAATATTATTAAGGGAAGTTTGGAAAATAAATTAAGAAGGGGAAATTAGGAAAAAATAATTTTAGCAAAAACAACATAGCTTAGCTACACAACATGGTTTGCTGTGTTTTTCAACACATCAGAGGATTAGTGTCCGTAATATATGTGTGCATGTGTAAAATGTTGAGTATGTGCTTGTAAAATGTTGAGTGTGTGTGCTTGTACTATAGTTCATTACCGTGTTAAATGTTGATTGTGTGTGCGTGTAGTATGATTTGAGGTTGGAAATGTAGTGTAGTGTGTGGGTGTGATCCCCATATTTTCATTTGACTTTTTAAAATTTGAAGTAAGGATCTTTCCACCTCTCTATAGTTAGAAAAGAATGGATCCCCATTATTGATTAATTATTGATTAGAAAAGAAGTTTACAACTTACTTTTGGTTACTTTAATTTTTCTCCTAAAATAATTTATCGCAATAAATCGACCTACATCATTTAATATATGTACAAATAATCTATATAATATATAATAATAACACCGTGACCGAAACTAGAATTCTATATTTTCCCACCTAAATATTATTTCCAAATATGGAAATATAATATTATATACTATCTCATTATTAATTGGAAAATCGTATATCAAAATTGTATATTAATGGTTGAAAACAATATATCTTTTATATAAGGAAATATATACCTACTATATTGTATATTATATTTTATAGAATATGGAGTTCTAGAATTTATATATATGCATATGTCACAATATTATACATATTACACACACTAAAACATTGTGATTTGTTTTGTTTCTATATAAAAATAAATTATAATATATTTGAGCTTTTGTTTCTACAATATATATTATGTATTATTTTATATAAGTTAAATGGAGGGCCGCTTTATATTTCAATTCCAAATTTTTATTTATGCCCGATGTGAAAATAGAATTATATATATATACCGAATTTAATATAATTATATTAAATATACGTCATAACTAAATTAGTTGGTCTTTACCTTAATTAGGCACAATTTCTTATTAACCACACTAATATCCACCTATCATTAAATCAAGAATATATTGAGTGATTTGATCAATAATAATTTGTACAAATTAATATGTGGTATTACAATAAATCAGATATATATATATATATATTTTTTGAATACACGGACAAACTTCAAATCGATACATATATGATATATATATATATATTGAATTCCAAATTTAAATATAGAATATATATACACACACACATGTATCTACAAGTACTATTGAGAGAGTTTTCTTCAATAGCAAAACACATGACGCCTTCGCACTTATTTTATGTACCTCCACATTGGATTTATTTATTTTATTTGTTCGCCAATCTCATGGTGAACCAATAATCTTATACTCTAAATAAATAGTTATTTATATACATATAATTGCACAAAAGAACAAATGGGAATTATTATGTAATTTTAATTTAGAAAATAACTATTATGTTTCAATTATACTTTTATTTTGATTTTATTTAGTTAAAAGTGTTGCCTAGATCTATGTAATAAGAATTTTAATAATAGGCATCACAAGTATTAACAAATATGGGAATGCATGCACAAAAGCAAAAAAATAAAAAAATAAAAAAAATCAAACATTTTCATAAATATTAAGTTATTTTCAATTGAATGAACGTGACACTAACAAAAATTTGGTATGTTTATTTAAAGTGGGTTAATTGCATCATTTAACACTGTATTTACACTATTTTACAACATTTAAAAGTTTGCAATTCAATACACAACATTTAACAGTTTGCAATTTTAACGCCCTAATTATTTTTCGGTGAAACTGCATGATGTGTTAAATCCTACTAATACCCCCTTTAAAGTTATGTACATGGTGGATCCAATGGAGGTTGGATGCGGCCTTGATCTCCCCCTCCCCCCTCCATAACCCCTTCTTATTTTTTTCTATGTCTTTTTTTACCGTCGGTAGGTTTCGGTTCTCTCACCGATGACGGTGATTTCTTTTTAAATATATACAGTGTAATGAGCCCCCCAAATATTTGTTTTTGGATCCACCACTATTGATGTACGTTGACATATCTTAAAAATTAAAAATTAAAACAATTCATAAAATTGGCAATAATCTATAAACTAATACTATACCTACATTTAGTATTATTACCTCAAAGTTCATAAAGTATGAAATACTCTCATATTCATAAAATATGAATCTCTTGGTCAAATGATGGTGTGTTAATTGTATTATTTCAACTATTAAATAGTGGGAGCTCGATGGGTTAGGTGTCGTCATTCAACAGTTAATTTCACTTCAGTACCCAATGTTTGCAAGGTTTTTCACTTCTATCCTAAAATTTCAAAAGTTATACATTAATGCCTAACATTTGACAAATTAACATTTGCACTAATGTAATTACGTTTTAATTATTTTAATGCAAAACTAACATTTGGCTTGATTAATTATTTTGAGAAGCACTTGTGTCAACTAGGTGCACTATCAGATGCGTTGACCGGTCAACGTAGGGAAACGCGTGTTGACCCAGTCAACTCGCAAAAAATATAATCTTTTAAAATCAGTATCAACCGTAACACTAAAAAATATCACTCAAAAGCTCAAAAGTATTACCATCCTTTAAAAGTATCGGCCAGAAAAAAAAATTAAAAAAAAATCATCAAAATTAGTATCAACCGTAACACTAAAAAATATCACTCAAAATTCAAAAAGTATCAGTTGTATCCTAAAAAGTATCATAAATTCCACCATTTTTGTTTTTTACGTGTTGACCGAGTCAACACACGTTGACCCGCATTTGACCTGGTCAATTTGTTGACCGTCTGATATAAACTTATGTACATCTAGTGCATGCAAGTTTTTACAATTATTTTATATGATTAGATGAATAATTTGATGTATGCTATTTTTATAAAAATAAATTAATTATGAGTGTCTCATCCGTGCATCACACGGGCAAAATGCTAGTAGAATATTCAAATTGATACAGACAATCTCTCCTTGTCAATGCACCTTCACTTTCATGGTAGACACAACTTTAATGCCCAAATAGGCCCCTAAATTTATTTGAGGGGACCCATTAGGCCCTCCAACTTTTTTTGGTCTCAATTGAGCCCCTGAATTTTTAATTTGGGCTTAATCAAGCCCTTCCATCAAGCACCTCATAAACGGACGTTAGTTGTCACACAAAACAACATCGTCGTTTTGTGTTTATCTAAAAAAATTAAACCCGCACCACCCAAAAGAAACCCGACCCATGTGATTGGTAAAGCAAATGGCTATGAAGGGGAAAAAATTGTTGCAAACGTTGATTTTGAGCATAAAAGGGAGGGGAGAGGTTGGGCAGAAGACATGGGAGCCTCAGAGGTCACCGAGGTGGTGGCGGACGGAGAGGTGGTAGCTGGAACAGTCAAGGAAAGAGGAGCAGGTGACGGATGGATCGAAGGGGGAGGGGAATTGGAGACCAAGGGCTGCGCAGAGATCGTCGGAGCCTCCACAAGGGTAGAGGGGATGATGCCGCACCTCTGCGGAGCCAATGACGGCCAGCGGCCCTCTGAGCAGGTATCGGGAATCACCGGAGGGGGGAGGGAGAATCTGGGCACCTCCAGAGCGAATGCCGGCGGCTGAGACGCTGATTCTGGCATCAGAGGGTTCACTAGAGGACGGCGAAGGTCAAAGGGGCTCTGGGGAGTCTCGTCGAGAACTTGGGAGGTGAATTGATTAAGCCCAGAAGCAGGTTGCAAGGTTGACGATGACGAAGGCTGGGGTGAATTTTTACTAAGGAGAAACGGGTTCTATGGGTGGGCGGGTCGGGTTTCTTTTGGATGGTGCGGGTTTAATTTTTTTAGACAAACACAAAACGACGCCGTTTTGTATAAAATGACGTTGTTTTGTGTGACAACTAACGCCTGTTTGTGAGGTGCTTGACGGAAGGGCTTGATTGAGCCCAAATTAAAAGTTCAGGGGCCTATTTGGGCCTTCACCCATTGATTGATTAATTTGATGAAAATTCATAATGTGAATCCCCATTCATTTAAAGCCATATTTCCAAGATGCACTTTATTTCTCCTTCTATTTGTGTTGGACTCCTGTCCACATATACCCGACATGTGTCTAAGGATCTATTGTGACACTTTCATTTTTAGGTTGGTTCTGCCCGAATTGAGATTTTAGAAGGAATAAAAAAATATATATATTTTTATTTTTCCAGTGGAGGGATTTTGAAATAAATGAAAAGAAATAATTTTCCCCTTGAAATTGAATTAGTAATGAGAGATTTAGTGGAATAGCAGAAAATAATATTGTCATTATTTATTTATTTAAAAAAAAATAAAAATTTCATGTCACTTTGACATGTCGGACTCTGGTATGCCTCGTTATTAATCTGGCATCAGAAATTAAATCACTTGACATTTTTATAAAAAAATGGAAAGTTCGGGACATTTTTTGTTATTTTTTGAAGTTCATGACATTTTTAGATAAAAAAAAAGATCATAGTTCATGATATATTTTTGTATTTTTTGAAGTTCATGACACTTTTAGAAAAAAAAGGTAAAAGTTCAGGAAATAAATTAACGGTTAACATTGGGCCTAATAATAATAATAATAATAATAATAATAATAATCATCGGACACGTGCATGACACATGTCGCGTGGGCCGAATCTGAGCTGGATTGGGCATGTCTAATGGCCTCGTCTATCATACAAATGCACATAATACGTGCTCATCTACAATATATGAACACGAGGGGATGACCTAGTGGTGGAGTGGTGTTATCTTGATATTCAAGGTCTCAAGTTCGAATCACACCATCAACACTAAACCTAATCGAGATCTTGATCCGAATACGATTATTACAAAATGAATTTTGAGCCGTTAAACCATGTGATCACATGCATGTATGTGTGTGTAGAGATGCCCACGGTTCCGGTTCCGGCCGGTTCCGGTTAGAAACCGCCGGTTAGGCGGTTCCGGAACGGCGGAACCGGAACCGCACCGTGCGGTTACGGTTGACGGTTCCGGTTTGTTAACCGGAACCGCCGGTTTGGACGTCGGGCGGTTTTGGCCGGTTACCGGCGGTTATCCGGTTAACCGCCGGTTTCCGGTTTTTTTTTTTTTTTTTTTTTTTTTTTTTTTTTTACGGACGATTGGACGAATTAAATCAACAAAATTATAAATTTATAAGTTAAAAACTAAGAGGCATGACAAAACACAAGTTTATTTAAATTTTGATATTATTATATTACTTTATAATTTATATCTTACAATTTACAAATTACAAGTTACAAGAATACAACTTACAAGAATATTGAGAAATGATAATACAATTTAATTTGATAAATAATATGACATTACAAAATTATAAATTAATCAAACTATGAAAATATGAAATTACAATTTATAAATTTACAAGTTACAATTTAACACTAAATTACAATTTACAAATTAGAATTAACATTTAACAATTTACAACTTATAACATACAATTTACAACTTACAAGAATATTAAGAATACAAGTTAATTTGATAAATAATACGACATTATAAAATTACAAATTGTAAATCAAACTATGAAATTACAAATTTACAAATTACATTTTACAAGTTACAATTTAAGCTAATTTAGGAATTAGGGGGGAAAAAGAAATAATTGAAATTTGGGCTTGCACTTCATATGAAGCTGCCTACGTATCCCTTACCTTGGAATCAAAGCCCTCGTAGTTCATTTTACCTTTTTTCCTTGGCGAGTCTAGAATTCGAAGTCGTCGTCCCAATCATCTCCGGTTTGGCTCCCTCCTTCGGCTTCACTCTCCGAGCCAACTTTAATGAGCGGGCCATCCATCAAGTCGTCCCAGCGGTTCTCTTGCTCTCTTAGGTCGGCTTTGGACTCGCCCTTCAACATCATTTGAGCTTCAAGGTGATCTGGTGTTAAATTTGATCTCCGTTCGTCCAACATGTAACCGGATTCACTGAAAGCTTGCTCGACCGCTACCGTTGAGGCCGGGACTCCAAAAATCTCCCTTGCCATAATTGCAAGCAAAGGATACCGCTCTTGATTTCGGGACCACCATTTGAGAACATCATAATCGTTGGGACCTGCATTTTCATCATCGGGGGGCACAACAGGGTCTTGCAAATACATATCTAATTCATTTTGACTACGCCTAGTATTTCCTCTACCGTGGAAAAAATTTTGAAATTCTTGTAAAGCACTACCACGTGAAGATGAAGTATTTAATCCTAACGAAAAAGAACTACTAGAACCTGAAGAACGACTGGTTGGACGAGTTATACTATCAGCATATTTTAACTCATATTCTTTATAAAGTGAATATATAGACTCATAAATTTCTGTTTTAATTTCTTCAGCAGTTGGCACATGTATATCGGGATCGGAACCTGTAAAACTCATAGTAGACAAAAACTTGTAATACATGTCAATCATATCGTTAGTACCACTTAGTTTAAAAGTAGGATCCAATATTTTTGCAACCAAAAAAATATTAGGCACATGATCAAAATATTTTAGCCATTTTTTTACCATAGCTAGAATCATATCTTGCAAATCGGGTTTATAACTACAAGTATTAAATTTTGCAGCAATTAAACAACAATGATACATAAATTTGCAAACTGTAGGGTAATACACACCGGATAAATCTTTTGTTTCATATTGAAAAACTTGTAAAAGCTCCATTAATTCAATACAATCATCCCAATATGAAGATAATAAAATAAACGATTCAATATGCGTAGCAAAAAAAGAACATAATATTTCACGATATTCAAAAGTTGCAGAAAGCATTTCATAAGTAGAGTTCCACCTATTAGGCACATCTAAGTTAAAAAATTTAGGATGCACACCAGCTTCCCTACAGAATTTTTCCCACCTACGTCTAACTCTAACTCTACCATGAATATAATCTACAGCATCACGAATAGGTTGAATTGAGTTATTTAATATTCTAAGTCCATCTTGAACACATAAATTCAAAATATGAGCAATACATCGAGTATGAAAATATTTACCATGTAAGGTTGGATTACATGCTTGGATTAATTCTCTAATACTAGCCGTATTAGCACTCGCATTATCAAAACCAATAGAAAAAATTTTATCAAGCATTTTAAAATAATTGCAAATTTTAATAATAGCCTTAGCAATATTCGTAGCACTATGTTGACAGTTAAATCTACGAAAAGCAATTAAACGTTTATTTAAATTCCATGAATAATCAATCCAATGCAATGTAACAGCAATATAATGACGACGGATAAATTTATCAGACCAAATATCAGAACAAATAGCAACCCTATAAGGAATTTTACTAATAACACTTTTCAATTTCGTCTTATATCTTATATGCAATTTTTCAAGGGTCCTAGTCATAGTCATTCTAGGTATTCTTTGAGCACCAGGATTATAAGCAGCTTTCATACGACGTTCAAAATTCATGCTATCGGCAAATTGAAGTGCTAAAGATTCTTCACAAATAAAATAACACATTTGTTCTCTAGCAACTAGAAGGTCAAACCTAAAGAGTTGGGATGAGTACGGCGTACCTTCACCTTGGCTTTCGATATTTTGACTGCTTACCGGTTGGAAGTTGAGTTGCGATTGAGCTTAAGCACGTCCAAGTTCGACTTGATGATTGTTGGTGATGTGTGACCAATACGTCCCATAGCCTCCTCCAGTGCGAAATTTGTATTGCTTCGGACAATAGTTGCAATACAAATCAAACACGCCCGCTTCATTCTTCCTTGCCACCTTTCGGAAATGAATAGTGAAGAGAGCAGATTTTAGTGCCGTACTTCTTGTTGGAACAGCCTCCGCCTCTTCCTCCGCCTCTTCCGTGTCGAGATCGATGGATGGATTTCCGCTGAAAGCACGAGATTCTTGAGATCGTTGTAATTCTTCAAACTGGATCCATCTTGCCACTTCTTCGTCAACTTCCATTTGAGAAGTAGGATTTATGTAAAAACCGCCACCACTTGGATCATGGTAGAAACCGCCACCACTTGGATCGTTGTAGAAACCGCTATCGGCTCCGCCATAGGGATTCACATATTCTTCAGGTTGTTGTTGTTGAAATTGAGGCGATGTCGTATCAGCATCATCAGAAATATGTACTCCAGAATGAGTACGACGACGACGATGTGGAGCTTCGGAACTATCAGCAATAGCTTTGCCTTTACCCTTATCGGCTCGGCTACCTCGGCTAGACATGATGATTAGGGATGAATGGATGATAGAAAATGAGTAGAATTGTAGAAATGAAGAAATGAAGAAATGGAGATATTGAGAGATTAAGAGTGGAGACTGGAGATACTAAAGAGTAACTTCGTAAAATTGTAACTTGTAAGAAAACTTGAATAAGAAAATGATATTGCTAGAATAGTAGAATAGAGAGAATTTGAGTATAGAGAGAGAGATTGAGAGTTTGGTGTGAGTGAAAATGGTGGAGGAGATGGGGTATTTATAGGTGAAAATTGGGGAGTGGGGGGAAAAATTTAAAATTTGAATTTGAAAAATTTTGAAAAAAAAAAGGCCGAACCGCCGGTTTTGGAGCCCAAACCGGCGGTTTTCGGCCAAACCGCCGGTTTGGGCTCCAAAACCGGCGGTTCCACGTCAGCGATCTGCCTCCGTGCGTTCCTAGCCGTTGATCGAGATCACGCGGATCGTGATCTCGACCGTTTAAAAAAAAAAAAAAAAAAAGGAAAAACCGCCGGTTAACCGGCGGTTTGAAAAAAACCGTCCTCCAAACCGGAACCGGACCGCCCTATTACGGTTGACGGTTACGGTTTACAAACCGTAACCGTCCGTACGGTTCCGGAACCGTCCCAAACCGGCAAACCGCAGGTTATAACCGCCGGTCCGGTTTTTTTTGGGCATCTCTATGTGTGTGTATGTGTGTGTGTGTGTGTGTGTATATGGTAAATTCTAGTGTAAGGTGCATGTAGTGCATGCACCAGTTCTGCAGGTGACAAGTGTCCCGAGCCCACCATTTTTGGGCTATTTGCAGTCCTTTTTTTGTCCAGAAATGAAAGTTCCGGCCAAAAATTTTAATCGGCCGAAAAAATCTATCGTGACACTTTAACTAACATATTGTGACACTTTGACTACCTATTATGACACTTAATTACCTATAGTGATAGTCCAAAATTAAAATTATTTTATCGCTCGGTCGATAAAGATTGGAAATGAAAAAAATTGATTACAAATAGTAAGGGGATGCATTGCACCCCTGTTACAATAGAATTTACCATGTTTTTTATTGCTATATCACACCACTAAGTTTTTGTGAGACCGGTTCAACCTAGGATGGTATGATATCACTTGTAAATTAATTTACAAAGGTAAATGATAGTTAATTGGTGTTTGACCTAGTAGCCATGCATATATGGTAAATTCTATTGTATTGCTCCCCCTCACTATTTGTTGCAATTTTTTCCATTTCCAATCTTTAGCGGTCGGTTGATAAAATAATTTTAGTTTCGGACTGTCATTATAGGTAATTAAGTGTCATAATAGGTAATCGAAATGTTACAATATGTTAGTTAAAGTGTCACGATAGATTTTTTCGGTCAGCCGAAACTTCCATTTCTGGACAAAAAAGGGCTGCAAATAGCCCAAAAATGGTAGACTCGGGACACTTGTCACTTGCAGAACTGGTGCATGCACTACACGCACCTTACACTAGAATTTACCTGGGTTCTTACCATCAGACGGGCAGGTCGCGGGTGGTGTCGATCAACCCCTCTTCAAAAATAAATATGCATAAAAATATTACTCATAACACTAAAACGTATTAAATGTAGCCTAAAAAATATCATTCATGCTACTTTGCTTATATGAATTAAATACATCCTAATGATGGTTTAATACATCTAAATTATGATTTATTATTCCCAATTGGAGTTTATATGTAATTCGACAAAATTAATTGTAGAGCACAGTGCATCAACCCACGTGTTAATGCTGGACAAGTGCAATGCGTGAATCGACGGATCACAAAAATAAATTAATTCTATTTAATTTTAGGTTATATATTTATTTAAAAAAAATTAATTGTAGAGCGCAGTGCACGAGCCCACGCTAACTGTGGATGTCGTCTGATAAAAAAAATTAAATTAATTCACTTTAATTTTAGAGTTCATTAATTCCATTTGGGATAGATATATATTTTGAAAAAAAAATATCGAGCGCAGTGCGCGAACCCATACGTTAGTGTCGGATGAGTGTACTGTGTGAATTATCGGATGAGTTGAAATTTTTTGTTACAGTTCTATGTATTTCACTCCGTGTTTCACTATAAAATTTATGGTTTTAATATTATTTATTATAAAATAAAAATCAATTCTAACATAAATAATCATAGTCAATATTATCAACAAAAATTGAATTAAAAAAATTATAAAATTTAATTTGAATTAACCAACCATAATAATAAATTATTGATTAAAAATTGAAAATTTAATACAAATAATTATAAACCCTAATTGAGTGAGGTGAACCCTAAAAAAATCTTAAAATTAAATTAAATCACAAAAAATTTATAATTGAAGAAAAAATATATAAAAGAACACATAATTTAAAAGTTAACACGGAGCGTAATACATAGAATGTAATAATAAATCTTAAGTGATGTCGGATAAAAAATAATAATTTACTTGAATTTTAAGAAAAAAAATAAAAATAAAAAATAAAATGGGCGCGTGCACGCCACGTGAGGGTGCGGTAAGGTCAAACGGCTGCATACGAGCGCGCCTCTATTTTATTTGCAGCTTACGAACCTGTATCATGAATGGACTGCCCAAGTAAAGAAACTGGGCCCGACCTAAACCAGGTTCAATTATTTAAAAGAAAAGGACCAAGTTATTATTAAAACGAAAATGGAAAATCGAAAGACGTTCAAATTTCTTATTACACTTTTTATAGTTTAATGTGAAATTTATAATTTTAATAATTATTATTATAATCAATATCATAAAAAACTGAATCAAAAAATTATAATTTCTAATTTTAAAATAATCAACTAAAATAATAAATTAACAATTAAAAACTAAAAATTAAATATTAAAATATAGTGATAATTGATTTAAATATCACGAACTATATAACAATTTTATTGTTGAAAACAAATTTTAAGATATTGTCTCTACAACACAAACGTACATTATTTTGCAATTACAACATTAGTTTGAAAGTGAGTGCAATTACCATCACGAAAACTATGTAAAATACTTAATTGATTGAAGAATTTTTAGGTAGAGATTGAAGAGATGAGTCTGCATGTGGATGTACACATGCAAATCACGCTTGTACACGTGACTACATGAGTGTTATATCAATTTATACCGGTCAAACTCATGTTATAATTAAAAAAATATATAAATTTATGTTGTAGGGATAATATTTTAAAATTTATGTTAAAAATTAAAATTCATGTATGTTCCTTGATGATATTAAAAAAAAAACACTATTAAAAAAAAAAACTAATCAAATCTAAAATTTGCTTTTATATAGAAATTAATAATTGTAAAATTAAATAAAAGTAAAAGAAAATAAAATGGAAGGAAAATGAAGGAAAACTCATATTTAAATGTTAGAAATGGAATAATTGAAGGCCATCTGTCGGTATCATTCGCTCAATGCGTAGCGTTGCAGCTACCGTGCGCCATCAAGTTAATCTTTGATCACTTCACTGCACGCCACCACCACCGCCACCGTCTTCGCTTCGCGATCAGCCCTCTCCGCGGCCCCGAAACCACCGCGCTTTCACCTTCTCCACCGTCGCACCCTTCTTCCTACCGCATGGAGGTAATCCGCATTCTATTTCACGCACGCGCTCACAAACTCACACACACATCGTGTATGTATTTGCACTCTGAAACGAGATTGAAATTTGGAAAAAATGCAGTCGGTTGCTCGAAGATTATTATATTGTTTTTTTTTTTTTTTTGGAATAATTAGTATTGAAATTTGAGAAACTCTGAGCTCGACTTTTTTGGTGACATGTCATGACTCTTGTGTAGAGCTGAATTTGGCAATCACCATTTTTTTTTTTTAATTTTGTAATTGTATGGATTAGTGCTAATTACTGGTTTTGACTCGAGGAGATTTAATGATGTTGGAAGTCTGTCCTGTTAAGTAAGTCTAAAAGCAGCACAATTGTAGTTTGATTTAGGGCTTTTGTGTTTTGTTGGAGCTTGATTTAGGTTTCCCCCTTCATAGATGGCATAGATAAACGAATTCATTGGCTTAATTTATGTAAAAACAGTACTACTTGGATGTGAAACTGTGTACTATCTTGTTGTAATTTGAAAAGAGAAGGGAGGTCTATGATGGCGGGTGATTTTCAAGATATGATGCATTGTAGCAAGATATGATAATGAATAATGATGATTTATTGGAGTTTTGGATTTATAAAATGCAATAGATGACAAGAACACGAAGTTGGGATGAAATCATTTTAGATATTTTTCACAGGAATTAACAAATGTGAGTTGTTTGAGTTGGTTTAGTAGATTCAATTGTGGCTAGATCTATTTTTTTTTTCTATATTTATTTTGGTGTTTTCTTGCCCTATGATACATCATGAGAAGGACCTTTATATCGCATCAAATCTCAAGTTCTCAACATCATTTTCTCTTTCCCAACAGCAATACTGGAGAGGAAGCAGTGTTAATAAGAACGAGGGAATGGTGCAGCACTTGCAGACTTATGGAATTATAAAATCAAAGAAAGTGGCAGAAGTGATGGAAAACATTGACAGGGGTTTGTTTGTTCCGGAGGGCACAACCCCATATGTTGATAGTCCTCTGCAGATCGGCTACAATGCTACTATTTCTGCACCTCACATGCATGCCATGTGCCTTGAGCTGTTGGAGAACTATCTCAAACCTGGCATGCATGTTTTGGATGTTGGCTCAGGTAAAATATACACTTGTCCGTATGCGTGTTCCTAGAGTAACTGCGTGCAACAATTACTCTGAAACTTTGGTGTGTTTTTTTGTCTGCTCGGTTTGTGTTGATTTGTGTTTTCTACTTATTTAGTCTGTTTTGAGGAACATAGCAGCACTGTGCTCAAGTTCTTATGCTGCACTAATGAATTAATGGTTAAGTTTTTGGGAGAGTGGATAACTTGGTTATGTGACACTTAACTTTAGCTTCCATTCCTGCAAACTTCATTACAGTTTTCAGGTTCTGTAAATTTTTCTTCTTCGTCTTCTTGTAGGAACGGGGTATTTAACTGCTTGCTTTGCTGTTATGGTTGGAGCACAAGGACGTACTGTTGGTGTAGAACATATTCCTCAACTGGCTGAGTTTTCAATTAAGAATATTGAGAAGAGCTCTGCAGCCACGCTACTGAAGGAAGGATCACTCTCGATCCATGTTACTGGTATGCCATGGATTATCACATTGGTCATCTCTTTTATTCTGTTCAGTTTATCTGATACAAAGATTGGGTAGTTATGCTCTATGTTTTCGAGTTAATTGTTGCATCTTCAGCCATGACTGTCATCATACTTACTACTTAGGCATCTCCAATGGTGGACCAAAACATTAATTTGGTGCAGGATTTCACTCCAACCCTGTCCCAAATTGGTGCACGAAATCTTGCCCCAAATTTGGGACATAATTTGGTGCTGCACCAATGAGTCCCGCATCATTTAATGAATTATTTTATTATTTAAAATCATTTTTAAATGAATTATCCAATTAAATAGTTTATAAATATCTATTCATTTAATTTAAATTATAAATCATCTAAATAAATAATATTTAATATTTTTAATAGTATTTAATTTTTTTATATTAAATATAGTTTTTTGAAAGTATATAATTAATAGTTATTAATTTTGAATAATTATTATTTAAAAATTCTAAATTATTAATCATATTCATATTTCAATTATAGAACAAATTAGAATTTTTTTTTGAGAATATTCATATTTGGTGTAATATTTAGTATAGAGAGTTGGAGTCGCCAAAAAAATTTGTGTTGAATTTGCACCAAATAGGTGTTTAGTATTGGAGGTGCCTTTAATGTATATATATTGTGTTCATGTAGATGGTAGGGAGGGATGGCCGGAGTTTGCGCCTTATGATGCAATTCACGTCGGAGCTGCTGCACCAGAAATCCCACCAAAACTTATCGAGCAACTGAAACAAGGTGGCCGATTGGTGATCCCTGTCGGGAAAATCTGCCAGGATCTGAAAGTTGTGGACAAGAATACAGACGGCACGCTGAACATCCACAGCGAAACTTCTGTTCGTTACGTGCCATTGACAAGTCGAGAAGCGCAACTTCGAGGGCGCTAACAACGGGCAAGCCATGTGTATATTTATGCTCGATTTAAAATAAAGCAGTAACTCTGACTCTGCTGTGTACATGAAAAACTTTAAACCTTTGGCAACGCCATTCCAGTTTGCTATTTGCCAAGTCTTATAGAAGTAGGGACAGCAAAAAAGTAGGAAAAAACTTCTTGATATTTATGAATGTCTAGCACATGATAATACATAAAACAGTCTTCGGTCATGAAAATTTC
The DNA here is from genome assembly GCA_026008535.1 of Perilla frutescens. Classification (NCBI taxonomy): domain Eukaryota; kingdom Viridiplantae; phylum Streptophyta; class Magnoliopsida; order Lamiales; family Lamiaceae; genus Perilla; species Perilla frutescens. Next base: position 40,148,284 of record BRKX01000010.1, on the reverse strand, counting down.
TTCTCAATTTCAAAAATGCAATAATATACTATTAGAGTGCAGGCAAAAATGCAAACCAGTTTCCTGTGTGGAAACAAAATTTCTAATCCAGCTGATGATAGATTTCAATCAAATCTGCACAAATAGGCCTTCGACTTTATGCAGGAGACGTTTTACAGCTCAAAAACTTCTACATGCTGGTCTATCTGCGGCAACGTTAACCCTGATTGATCTGCCATCCAAATTCTGCAACAGGTCCATATAATATTAAAATGTGAACAAATCTTAATTCTTACATATTTCACATATAAAAAGAAAGAGAAGCACGGGAAGTTTTACCTGTCCATCAAGGTTAGCAATAGCATCATTCATTTCGGCTTCACTTGACATCACTACAAAGCCAAAACCTCGAGATCTTGAAGTCTCTCTATCAAAGACCACATGAGCACTCACAACTTCACCAAAGTCACTGAACACCTCCTCAAGACGTGCATCATCCACACTCCATGGCAAGTTACCTACGTAGATCCTGCTACGAGGTTCATACACTCGACGAGGGGACTCTGTAGGAGGGGGTTTTGATCCTTTTTTAGTCGCTTTACTCACAGTTAAGAATCGGCCATTGAGATCCTGTTCAAAAAAGGGGAGGGGTGAAAAAGCATGTCTTTAAACTAAAGAATGCCTGAAATCAGAGAAGTTGAGAAACAAATACTTATGTACAAGAATTCACAATTCTTTTCACACGAATCAGAATCTAATATTAACATAACTCTACACAGGAATTAAGTTTAGTTTATATCAGTCTCTCTCCACACGTAGTGTTTCCAACAGGCAGATTGAGTTAAAATTCCCACTACTTGAGATCTTAGTTAGAATCTAACTGTTAGATATGTTGAATATCACCTCAACTCTACTTGGGTGATAAAAAAACCTAGACTGCTGATACTGAAAGAATTTTAATCATCACAGGAAACCAGGAGTACAAAGGTGATGTTTCAACTTAAACCATGGCATCAATCAAAGACTAAGACAACCCTACCATCCGCCATAAGCTTGGCAGTGTTCATATCAACATATATTAGTAGATTACTATATTGATGAAGTAAAGATGTCACAGAAGGCGATGGTCATCGGCAATATGAGATTATGCACGCAACATGCCCCACCAAGGGAATAGTCAAGAGGTCACTGCTTTATTAAATAAGATTTTAATGAACAAAATAAATGACAAAACATTCTATTAAGTCATTACAGCCAGACACCTTCTCAATCCCTATACAGCAAATACCAGCATTTATTCAATGCCATCACTTGATGTTTATTCTTCAGTACACATATTCTTTACCAGTTTCTATATGCTCAGGTGTTTAAAATTCAATACCACAAAGTTACATAGAGATATTTAACATATATACATTGAACAAATGCAGCAAACGACACATCTTTCAATATCAAATCAACAATTTGCTATTCAATGCACCATCCGTTTCTTCAAGCAGCAACTGTTCAAGACTTCAAGTTAATACACTATAAGTATGTCCTACCTAAACTAACAACTTCAAGCAGCAACTGTTCAAGACTTCAAGTTAATTATTGATATCTAGTTTTCTAACTATTTTTTCCTCAAAATACTACACTCTTTCCATTCTCAATTCCATTAAACCTCTGATTGTATTTCATCCATTTCCCCCCTCTATCGTCATATCCATTTTAAAGTGAGTTCAGAAAGCAGATTATTAATATAAGTTGCCATATCCGCGATCAAATTCTCATTGTTTACAAGTTTTTATACAATGTGCCACATTACACTAATCCCTTCTTCCATATAATTTGCCTCGAGCCCTAAAATTTCTAAACATGGTCCTTACAAAAACAAAGAACAAGTTCCACTACAGCATGATTACTCAGCACAATAATACTGATCAAACTTACATAACGATGGAACATTTCGAGAGCTTTATCAACTTCTTCCATGGTACTCATTGTCACAAATCCGAACCCTCTACTCTGACCAGTCAGCTTGTTGGCAATAATCTGCATATACAGCAAAACCCACAAATGAAAACTCCTAAACCTTCACCCCATAATGAAATCAGTATATCAAAATTCGACCCCAAAATATAGACACATTTATCAAGACAATACAACAATTAAATATTCCATACCTCAGCCATTTCCACAGTACCAGCCTGTTGGAAAATCTGAGCCAATCTCTCACCGTCGATGTCGTAAGGAAAATTCCCCACATACAATTTCGCCTCCTCCTGCTGAAACCCATAGCTATCTCCGCCGTCAGCGTCGCTATCTCTACCTTCAGCCGAGTTGAAATCTCCTTCTTGCTCCTCAAGGAGAACTGGGATGTCCTCTTCTTGCTGGGCGGCTATGACGGAAACCCTCAAAATCGGTTCTTTCCTCTTGAGAGAGAGTGGGATTGAAGAAGCGTAAGAGCAAGAAATTTGAATTTTAATGGGTTTGGAGGAGATTGAGAGATATGGGTGTGAATATGAAGCTTTTGAAGTTGTGAAGAGTGATGGAAGTGAAGCTAGGCAGCCATTCGTCGCCATTGAAGTAGGTCTTAGTATAGCTTTAGCAGCAAAAGACATTTTTTTCACAAATAAATTTATGGATATAGGTTAGAAAGAGGAAGAAGAAATGAAGTTTGGAAGAGTGTGATACGAGAGAGAGAGAATAGGAGAGTTCGGCAATTCGGCGGATAGAGCAAAGATTATTTGATTTTTTGTTGGATTTTTATTTTATTTTCCATTCATATATATATATATATATATATATAGATGAGATCATGTGAGAACCACACCACCTGTGAGGACTGAGAACCAATCTAATCTACACATCTATTCAATTTGGACGGTTGCAAATTAGATTTTTAAGCGGTGGCAAAATTGTGAATTTTTACAAGTTTTAATTATGCGGGGGTATTTTGGTAATTAACGAAGCAGTGGTCTCCATAGCTGTACAAACACTCCGAGATCTGCAAGAATCACCGATGCCATGGAAGGCTACGGCATAAACAGAATCATTGAAATAACGCCGTTCGCAGACGATGAAAACCGATTTATTGTCGTTCAAGACTTGTACAAGAGCTTCAATGGCGACGGAGGAAACGAGTAAGATGGGTATTTACGTTGCTTTCCAGTGCAAACATGAAGAAGGAAGAACAATCATATCAAGGCCTTCGGCCATGGCCATGGACCTTACGGCCTCGACGCCTTCGAAGAAGAACTAGAAGATGAACCCGCTTCAGAAGTTGAACAAGATGATCAAGATTAATATATAATTCTTCTTCCTTTTTATATTTCATTTCATCATCAAATCAAATTTTAACCGTATTTTTATTTTTCTTAATTAATTAATTGATTAGGTTTTCCCCCTCTCTCTCTCTCTCTTCCTTTTAAAAAAAACAATGTGTTGAATGGAATGGAACTTGATGATCGATCATTTGAACACACACACACACATTCGCTCTTGTTCTTATTCTTTTTTTCTCTGTTAAAGTGTTAACAAATAATAGTAATACTCATTGTTTATTTTAATGCTAAACAATTGTCATGCTAAACAAGGGTTATGTTAGTGCTAAAATAAGTCATGACAATGTTAGTGCTAAAAAATGTCATGACAGTGCTAAAAAAGGTCATGCAGTGCTAAAAAATGAATCCAAACATTGCATCTTAAGCACAAAAAATGTATGAATGGTTGAGCCTTTTAGCACAAAACTGATGAAATTAACGCTTCTTTCATCCAAATATAATTAATTTGTTTGATGACAATGTTAAAAGGCCATGATAGTGCTAAAAAAAGCGTTAAACAATAATCATGTTAGTGCTTAAATAAGTCATGATAGTGCTAAAATAAGTCATGACAGTGCTAAAATAGGGAATGACAATGCTAAAACCCTAAATTGAAAAATATACGCGTGAATCACATATACAATGCTAAAAATGGAAGATCGTGAAGTATAAAAAGATGCCAATGATATTTTTTTTTATTGTAATGTTAAATAATTGGCATGCTAAACAAGGGTCATATTAGTGCTAAAATAAGTCATGACAATGCTAAAATAGGAAATGACAATGCTAAAACCCCAAGCACCAACCTACCTCTTTGATTTTTGTAACCTAATCCTAATCCGTATCCTATTATCTATCTATAGAAAGTAGAAACACATATGGGCACACCAAAACAAGGAATTTCACGAGCCAATTAAATATAACTACCAATAATTGCACAATTCTATATTTTAAATTTTCATTATAGAAATGGGCTTTTTTTAACAATAAGCATACTCTTTGTATTCTCTTATAAGTCATAACCCAAATTTTAAAAGAAAAAAACCACAACAACACAAATCTATATTAGTGCGGGTAACTCATATATGGATACGCACCAACCATAATACCACATTAACCAAACTTTTTTTTCAACAAAAAAATATATATAAAAGGTTGTGTGTAGGGTGGGGTTACGCAATGCGCACCTCTCAATATATATGTATTTGAGCAAAATGCAGACCTCTAGCTAAATATATATTAATTATGTTGTATTGTATCGCATGCAGTCTAGTATCTCAACATTTTAAAAAATATTAATGAGAAACATAGATGACTAGTTGGAGGTCTGTTATTCAAGTGAGTTGCTCCTCGATTAGGCCTTCCTTCTCTCCCAAAACCGACGACCATCACAATCAATCATCTCTCTCATCTTCCATAACTTTAAAGGTATGAATTAATATTCTTTCTTGAAAGTTGAAATACATACATATACATACTCATATATATTTACATGTAATTAGCTAATTATATACTATTATCATATCTTTGTCTGCTGCAGCCATTGTCGAAAGAGCTGCACCTAAACAATCTCATTTTGCACCACGTTTCAACGACGATCAAGGAGGCCTCACTCAGATTGTTGGATGCATTTGTATTCTGCTATTTTAGCATTGGTAGTTTGTATATTAGCACATCAATTTCTTCTTTAGTTAATGTTTGAATATTTTGGTAGGTGACAGTGTTAGCATTTGTAGTCTTTTATTTACGAAGAGAAAGACATAATAATAACAGAGATTTGTGAATTTTTACATGATTACATGTATTCAATGATTTTTGCAACCTTCATTTGAAAGGAAAATCATGGGAAGCTTTGTGATCAAAGGTCATAGTAGTGCTAAAATAAGTCATGATAGTGCTAACATATAGAAAAATCAACACATATTGCTTAGTTAGTTGTTGAAAATTGAATGACGTTCGACTTCTACAATTGCTCATTTAATCTTTGCAATATATAGAAAAAACCATGTTACCATTGAATTGTATTATGCCTTCGATGATGTGTGGATTTTTTAACTTTTTATTTCCACACTTCACACTTTGTATGATAACATAAACAAATTGAGCTGCAGTTGATGAACATTTCAACTCTCTCTCTCTCTCAAGTTCGTTTGCTTAGAGAGGTGAAAGATGTTTGCTTTGCATGAGTTGTGTCTGTGTAGAATCTTGAATTAAAGTTGAAGCTCTATACAAAAAATAAAAAAAAAATGGAACAAATGCTAAAAAAAAAATCATGCTAAAATAAGTCATGACAATGCTAAAAAAGGGCATGACATTGCTAAAGTAGAAAATGACAGTGCTAAAATTGAAATAATCGATTGCAGCATCACCACCACCACCACCTTCAATTGTCTTCTTCTCTTCTTATGTTGTTCCTCTTCATCTTCTGACAATGATCATTTTATTTTTTTATGCCATACCAAAACAATTTTATCGCATATCATACCTATTATCAACATTCAATGTAAATTGACTTCTTATACCTCAATACTCTTAAATTAGATTCCGCTATTTTTATCAATTTTTAAATATCGAGTCCTATACATTCAATTTATTTTCCTTACAATAAATGGTTCATTGAGTTTTTGTACGTTTGTATTTAAATTGTACAACAAATGACATTGAGTATTGAGTTAAACTCAATTTTCAAAATTAGAGTTTAGAGAATGGAGACCCAATTTTTAAAATAAAAACTACAAGATCTGATCTATAAATACAAGTATAGAAACCCAATATAATAAAGAAATTGAAAATATTACTCATTTATCTAGGGTTAATAGGTATGTAAATATTTCTTTTACTGGATATGAAACATGTCCTAGAACGATTAACCAAGTCCGCTCAATTTGAGACAATTTCATTGAAGTTGATGTTTCAGGTCTCCGTGAATCATTGAATTGAATTGGAAGTGAGTTCCTCTACTTCAAATGACATTTGAGTTGTTGTTCTATTTCAAATGGACACGCATAATTAATCTACGATCCCATGTTTCAACACGCCACTTTAACCACTATCAATAAACTCTAGTTGCAAATGGACATTGTTGGCACTTGTATTGCTAGTTCTCGAGGAAGACTGGGGGAAGAATTTCAATGAGGCTTCTAAGAGAGACACCCTACATGAGATTGATCTGCTGGAATAAGAGTAGTCATGCTAAAATAAGTCATGACAGTGCTAAAATAAGTCAAGACAGTGCTAAAATAGGGAATGACAATGTTAAAACCCTAAATTGAAAAATACACGCGTGAATCACATATACTTTGAAATTTCCGATTTTACCCTTACTAAGATTCAGGAGCAGCGAAGTTGGATGTTATTACAGTTATGCCACCGCATTTTTTTTAATTTTGGAACATATCTTGGCCGTCCAAATAGGTGAAATTGTGGCTAAAATTGGTTCTTGGTTCTCACATGGGGTATGGTTCCTTCTGGGACCCAACCCTATATATATATATATATATATATATATGAGAAGCACTTGTGTGCACTAGGTGCACCATCAGGCGCATTGACCGGGGGTCAACGTGTTGACCGGTCAACGCCGGAAAACACGCGTTAATCCGGTCAACTCAAAATCAGTACCAACTGTAATACTAAAAAGTATTACTCAAAAGCCCAAAAGTATCACCTGCAATCTTAAAAAGTATAGGCAAAATAAATAAATAACCCTCAAAATCAGTATCAACCGTAATACTAAAAAGTATCACTCAAAATTCAAAAAGTATCACCTACTTTACCATTTTTCTTTTTTGCAGGTTGAACGTGTCAACGTACGTTGACCGGCGTTTGACCCGGTCAAATACGTTGACCGTCTGATATAAGCTTATATACATCTAGTATATGCAAGTTTTTGCCTATATGTGTGTGTGTGTGTGTGTGTGTGTGTTTGTGTAATTGAATATTTTTGTCCTCCAATTTATGTGTGTAGGTCCTAGTAGGGATACTATAGTGGTAGAATAAGATTGCTTGAAGACTAGAGGTCACATGTTCGAATCTTCTCAATACCACCAGGTTGGGTCGAGTGTGTGAGTAAGAAAAAAATTATGTTTGTGTCCCATAATTATAGTCCACTTCACATTTTTTTTCACACATATTAAGAAATCACATTTAATATATATTGAAAATACACAATTTACAACAATTATCCTACATTGCCTTTATTTTCTATTCTATTAATTGCATCCATACTGTATTAAATAGGGTTATATTTGTAAAAGAATGTTTGAATACAATCCTAATTTAGAATATGACTATAATTTTGGGATATCCCAAAAAGAAATAATGCATGATAATTATGGGACAGAGGGAGTAGTAAATATCAAATTATAAGTTGAGTCGTGTTTAATTGTTTATAATGGAATACAATTTGTTTTCCAAATATTTAATTTTGGATATTCATAAAATCTCGTTCAATATTGAAAGAGAAATAGAGGTGTGCAAATGGTTGGTTCGGTGCGAAATTGAGCCAAATTAACAAAACTAAATAAAAATTTTTTTAGAATGGAAATACTTATGTGCACTAGATGCACATATTGTTATTTCAGACGGGTCGGATCCGACCCATCCACTAGCCCAAGGTATAAAAAAAAAAAACTCGTTCCATTCATTATTTTTCATTCTGCTTTCTCAACCCTATTTTAAGGCATAGTGGCAGAGAGATTGAGATTCATTTCCATTCTATTTTCTAAACTCCCGTTTAGAGAATCGCGGCGGAGGACTACTCGTTGTTACTTCAATGAAGATTTTCGGCTATCCTTGTTCTTAGTTTCACGAGAATATGCGAGATCAATACTTTAGTGAAGATTTGCTGGAAATTCCACCGCAGTTTTTGTCGAAGAGGAGTTATCGGCCGTGCAATCGAGTTTTTCAGTTGCCTTTTCAATCTGTTGTCCTCAGATGTGAGATTGTTAATATTTAGGGTTTTCGTTTGGCTTTTTATTTATATTTTGTGTTTTTCAATTGTTGATTACGTTTTTATTTGTTTTGACCGCAGTTTGAGTCGAATAGGAGTTATCATCCATTCAATCGTTTTCCAGCTTCTTCTTCAATCTTGTGCCATTATATATAGGTTAGATTATTAATTTTCTAGTATCTGATAACATATGACCAATTATTTTAAGTGTGAGTTTTGTTGAAAAAATTGCACGATGTTTCTGGTTGTGGTTGTAATATGAAATCAAAGAAAATAAAATGAGGTTACTATTGTGATTTGAGGCTTTTTATCTCTACAAGCTGTCTGGATGTTATGCTTCATTGTTCAGTATTAGGTTTTAGACATTTGAAGTATCATTTTATACCTGTATAGGTATGATGTGTGTGTGTGTGTGTGTGTGTGTGAAGTATATGTACCATTTTATACATGTATAAGTATCACATGGGTTTGTCTCTGAATTATATGTACCATTCTATGCATATATAAGTATCATATATGTGTGAATGTGAATTATATGTATTATTATATTCATGTATAAGCACCCTTTTATACATGTATAAATATCATAATTATATAAAAACTGAGGTATGGATTAATTACAGTAAATTTAGTACAATTTTATACATATATAAGTATCATAGGTGTGTGAATGTGAATTATATAGGCAATTTTATTCATGTACAAGTACCATTTTATACATATATAAGTATCACAATTGTATGAAAACTGAGGTGTTTGAGTTTAGTATTAGTTTCAGAATTTATAAGTATCAGTTTATACATGTATAAGTATCACAATTGTATGAAAACTAAGGTGTTTGAGTTTAGTATTAGTTTCAGAATTTTTAAGTATCTTTTTATAAATGTATAAGTATCACAATTGTATAAAAACTGAGGTGTTTGAGTTTAGTATTAGTTTCAGAATTTTTAAGTATCTTTTTATATATGTATAAGTATCATTTGTGTTCGTATCTGAATTATAGGTATTTAAATGAATGGAATCAGTTTTGTAAAATGAAATTTGTTGTGTAGTATTTATGTTTGGGTTGTCACTATTATCATTTAATTTGTTTTGTATTTTAGATTTTCAAAATGAAGAGAAAGTTGAAGAAGAAGGAAATTGATTCAAAGTCTGTTGATATTATGTTAAAGTCATTTGATGGGGCTTCAAATGAGAGATATAATCCCATTGATAATGACCTAAATAATGAGTTCAAGAAATTTGTGAAAAGGGAAATCACTAGTCTGGTATTATGTAATGAAAGTTATGATATTTTTGAATTTATTTTGTGTTTTGTTTGGAATTGATTTTGATGTTATTATGTTAATTATTTTTTTATTTACTATTTTCGATATGTGGAAGTGATTAAGTCTAAGAACCGAAAAAGTATGACAATGCCCCATTAGATTTTGGAGATAGCGGTCGTTCTAAGAAGAAGTCGGTGAGGAAAGTTTCTGATAATAAAGAAAGAACAAAAAGGTAATGTATTTTATGAACCGTTACTTTTATGTTATTTTCCCTGTACTTTTTATGCCTTCTAGTAGGTACATTATTTTGCAGTTTGTGAATTATGTTTTTTTTTTCTATTTTTCTTTGAATTTTGTTGTAGTGGAAAAGATTATGTTATTAAATATCGGTCATCTTCGATCTCTTCTCTTATCACTTCACTAAATGAGGAGCAATGGGGGGCTGTAAAAGATATTGAGTTTGGGGGTTTGCTTTATTTTCAAGATTTCTCATGTGTTTATTAGTCGCATGTTTACTGGTTTATTGAATATTTTAATCTTGTCAATCGTTTGTTGTGTTTTGATAATAGTGATAAGTTTGTCATCACCCCAGATAATATATGTGATGTATTTTTACTTCCTAGGAATGTGGGTAATATGTTGAGGGGTAGGGATGATCGATTTATTAAGTCATTTCTTAATGAATGGGTTAAGAAATATTCTGAAAATAAGATTATCACAGTGTCTGGTGTTCGTATTTTATTGGGAGATCCGTGTTTGGCTGATGGGGGAGATGATTTCAAACGTTTTTTTATCATGTATGTTATGTCGGTTTTCCTTGCACCTACAATGAATCGAACGACTGATCTTAATTTGATAAAATCAGTAGTTGAGGTTCATAGGATTTCATCTTTTGATTGGTGCTCTTATGTGTTAGACAAGTTGTGCAAAGTCATTATTTTCTTTAAGAGAAATCTGGACAAGAAAAATGTCATTGGTTGTGTCATTTTACTTCCCATATTGTACCTACATCATTTAAAGTGGAGGGGTTTCGTAGAACCTAGTACACTGCCCTTGATTAGGCATTGGAATGCCTCAATTTTTAACAAGAGATTGCTTGAGGAGACGAAAGCAGGAGGTTATGGTCAGGGGGAGTTCATAACGAGACTGATGCATCGGGAGATATATTCGGTATTTGCTTCCTCCAAATGAAAAAACATATGAAGAGATTCATAATATTTCTAAAGATGTTAGTATTATCATTTTTTTGTTCCTTTTTTTTTAGTTTATATTATTTCATAAAGTGTGAATTAATATTTATATGTTAAACTTATTTATAGGGTTTTGAAGAGTCTTTTTTCTTGTTAAAGATGGAACTAAATGTGATTACTCGTGCTCACATGGAACACTTATAAGATCTTGCCAAATATTTTAAGCAAAGAGATCCACATCAGTCTCCATCTTCTTGTGATGTTGGCTCTATGCCTGATAGCAATGACTATTTTGCATCAGATAAGTTTTTATGCCTTGTAGATGAAGTGGTAGTGTCCTTCAAAGCTATGTAGGAGCACTTCCAGTCTTCTTATCCAACCTTTTCCATTTGTACACCGCAGTCACCTATTGTTGATGTGAATGGGGTTGCAATGGAAGGTGTAATTGCTGATGCATGTGAGGCTTCTACAAGTGTGAATGCAACTGCAGTTGGGAATGAAAAAGTTGCAAATCAAGTTGAAAAAACTGTTGTTGGATTTGAAGGAGCTCATACTGATGATGTTGCTGGATGTGGTAATACATTCAGTATAATTATTTTGTATATGTTCTTTATTTATTGATTTTTTTCGAATATATATATATATATATATATATATATATTTCTTATTCATGTTTTCTAAACCAATGGGTTGTAATGATAGATGCTATAGTTTATGATTGTGGGAAGAAAGGATTGTTGAGAAATGCTGATGATGGTAAAAGTTATAGTTTAATTGAATTGTACATTTTATTTTTATTGTTGTATCCTTTTTATCTATGTATTTCTTGACATATTTTACTGATTTATTTTCCTCTTCTAATGAAAATGATCTAGATATTATTCTAGTTGATGAAACCTTTAATTCTGTTGGTCCAAATGGATCTCAATATCTTGATTTTGACCCCATTGATCATTGTCTTGTGGTGAATGATGAATGGTTTGTGGATGAGAAAGTTGTCTTTCAGTCAGCTTTCATGAAGAAAAATGAACGTTACATGAATGATTTGATCACAAAGGAGAAGCATGTGGTTGATTATTTTTTTCACAATCACCGTGCACCAGTCGAGTAAGTGATTTTTTAGTTCATTGTGTGTATTTTTGTATTTTGTTGATTAGAAACTGATCTTCTTATATCTATATTTTTCCTTGCAGTTCAAATATGTTTTTATGTAGGAATAGTTTTTTTTGTATCATTTTCAGTTATGCAATATTTACAAGACAACTCTTATATTCATATAACAATCATTGATGTGTGAGGTTTGCTACTTGATCAATTAGAGAAACACAATGTACGGATTTCCGAGATGAATCAGTTGAAGATGTATTTTACTGGTTAATATTCAGTAAGTTTGTTATCACTTTTTTCATTATTTATTGATACTTTGTTTGCGTATTATTGATACTCGTTTGTCTGTATTGATGTGTTTATTTTTATTTTATTTTTGGTTTTGATTTTTTTCTTTGTTTTGATATCAGTTGTATCTTGGTGATGTATTGAGATTGAAACGTAAAATGGAACATGAGAAGTCAAAGGTTGGTGAAGAAATGGTGAAGATTTTTTAAACGAAAAGAAAATGATTGAGAGGGTGCTAGAATTTCAGTATGCAGCATATGAGGTCTTTGAATGGTTTGATGACTGTTGAAATGGTGTATTTCTCTGTCCATTCCTACAGGCACTTTTTCCTTGTTGTGATAGATTTTCTGAACGTTTAGTGCACTATTAGGACAATATCAAGCGTTCTAATTTTACAGATAGTATTTTTTGGCAGTTGTTGGCTTTGTTGGTAAATTTTTTATATTGCTTGTTATATTTATTTTGTTGTGCTGTTAATTTTATTGGTGTTTTTATGGCATAAATTTGCTTTTCTTTGTGTAGCATGAAGAGTTTGCTGATTATCTTGGAGATATTGGTCATCCGAAAGCGTTTGAATTAAAGGCTTATTTTCTAGTGAATGTTGAATTGGAGTGGCAAAAGAATTCAAGTGGTTTTGATTGCGGGGTTTTTTGTTATAAATTGTATGCTAAATTTTGATGGCAAACTTTATCCATGCCCTAATTTGTTAAATGTCCGAGTTGTTTAGTTATTTTTTTTTATTTTTTGCTTCAAGTTTTTTATGTTCTCTTTTTTGTAATTGAATTGTTTCAACTTTCTTTTTGTAGTCTTACAGTAGAAAGAAGTTACGAGCACTGAATTGTGCTCTTATTATACTTGCAAGCACAAATGACATAAGGTTTGAGGCTTTACAGATCTGTCCTGGCCTTTATCAACAAAAGAAAGAAATGATACATCTTGTGATAGAATGAATTTTTTTTGGATATTGTTAGTGTTGGAATATTTTTATGTGGACTAATATATATATATATATATATTAATTAAATGTATATGACTGTCTTAAAGTAATCCAATTAAAGTGATCTACTAAGGTTATAATTATGGATTAAAGAGTATTAATATTGTCATGGAATTTTAATATGTAGATACCATTAATAGATTTGTAATTTGTTGAGGGACTAAATTACAAATCACAGATAACTTATTATTATAAGTTAGGGTTATGGTCCTCAAACGACGGCAGATAGAAAAATAGAATCTGTATTCCTTCTACAGACTTCTCTACAGCAAACCCTAAGGTACGTACCGATCATTTGGAAGATCCATAGCACATTAAGTATTCGAGATTCAAGAACTATGGATTCAGGTACGCTTCCGCTATAAAATTATATCTCAGTTTATCATCATAGAGTTAATGAATTTAGGGTATGAATCTGGATTATTGCATGCCCTATGTGGTTTAATTTTCTAACAGTTAGATGATGGATACATTGTTGTAATTGACTAACTATTGAACATGATTTTATTTGATGTTTTTGTCGGTTTTGGTGTTCTGGGAGAATACTGTTTTTTGTACTTGCTGGGAGAATACTCTTTCTTGGATTTGTTGGGCAGTTTTTGGATTCGTTGTTTTTATTATTAATGATGAACATATGAGATGTCCGAAATGTATTAAGAATGATGTTATTTTATATTTTCTCTATGTTTTTTTTCATTAGAAAATGACTTTTAGGTGTGCAAAAAAGGTTGTTGTAGTTCTTAACTTCTTGTTGATATTATGTAAGTTGTATAAAAAATATCATTTAATGTTAAATGAAGTACCAATTAACATATAACTTGGCCGCATTATAATTACAACAAATAATCACCGTATATGTTCATAAGTAATTATGCTTAGGGCTGTAAACGAACCGAATCGAAGCGAATATCATCAAGTTCAAGTTTGAATTCGTTTAAGAATTTCAAGTTCGAATTCGAGTTCGATAAAAAAAATTATGGTCAAATTCGATTTGAGTTCGAATCGAGTTCGATTCGATACCAAATTCGACAAACTATTCGATTAATATTCGACAAAAAATTCGATAAATAATTCGATACGCCTTATATCAATAAAATTCGATAAATATTCGACAAAAGTTCGATAAGAAGTTCGAAAAATATTAGACAAAAGTTCGATAGTTTATAATAATCTCCATGTTCGAAAGTTTAATAGGCAAAAAATAACAAAACAATCAAGATCAATATAAGTTCTTGATTTCCATGCACCTACACAATTTAAAAATAATATTCAAATTAGTGAGAATAAATTAATTTAAATCAACGTAGCAAATACATAAAATTAGAGGAATACAAAATTTACCTCCTCATCTTGATAAAACTCTCAAGTCAATGTAATCTCCTTAATGCTATCTTTATCCTATAATATAGAAACACATAAATATAATTAAACATAATAAACACAATTATTCAAAAAAATAAATGAAACAAAAATTATTATACTTACTCTAGCTTTTGCCTTGATCCCATAACGAGCTCGCAACCAATAATTTATATAATCTAATATTAATGTTAAATTGTCAAATTGATTATAAAGTCCTATTAAAATTTATTTTAATGCAATATTATAATAATCTTGTTTTATTTTTGTTTTTGTAAGAAATTAGATATGCGTTTTAGATATGTTTTGTTTTGAAACATGTTAATAAATTAAAAAAATGTATATATATGTTTAACATTAGTAATTTGCTTAATTACTTATAAGTTATATCAATGGACAATATGTATTATTTTTAGCCTAATTATTTAATCATAACTTAGTATTATCATACTATTATCATAACTTAGTATTATCATACTATATAAAATAGTATTATAAGTTATATCAATGGACAATATGTAATAATAATGTTAAATTATCAAATTTATTATAAAGTCCTATTAACATTTTATTTCTATTGCAAATTTGCAATATTTGTAATAATCTTTAAATGTATGTTTTAGATACATTTTTTTAAACATGTTAATAAATTAAAAAATGTACATATATGTTCAAAATTCGACATTTACTTAATTATTTATGAGTATATCAATAGACAATATGTATCAATTTTAGATTAATCATTGACTTTAACTTATTATTAATTTATTATCATATTATGTAAAATAATAGTCTAGTATACATTATAAATAAAAGATAATAAAAAGAAAGTAATTTATATTATCGAATATTAACGTTAGATTATCAAAATTGATTATAAAATCCTATTAACTTTTATTCTAATGCAATATTTACAGTAATCTTGTTTTATTTTTAAGAAAAAAATTGGAGTTTTAGATATATATACATATATTAGATATTAAAATAACACTCTAGTATATATTATAATTTATAAATAAAATATAATAAAAAGAACGTAATTTATATTATCAATATTGAATAGTCAAATTTAATTTTAGGGTAGTATACAATATTTTATTCTTGGTAGATCAATTATACTTAAGAGCCGTTTTAAATTTAATTTGATCGAGATTAAATATTTCCTTGGGGCCAACATAAATTTATATATTTTGGAAATTTTAATATAATTTTGATTACAAGTTCGTTAACAAGTTCGTGAACATATTCGTGAATAAATTTGTGATCGGGTTCGTGAACAGATTCGTGAAAGGATTCGTATACAGGTTCGTGACCAAGTTCGAGAACTAAGTTTGTTTAAATTCGAATTCAAACTATTCGCAAACTATTCGCGAACTATTCGAATTCAGTTCGTTAAGATAGTCGAATTTAAAAAAAATTATCGAATTCGGTTGCTTTGTTTCACGAATCGAATTTCGATCGAATATTTTTCGAATCGACATCCGAATAGATCACGAACTATTTGGTTTGTTTACAGCCCTAATTATGCTTCAACTTTAGTTGTAAATTAGTTTTTTAACATCATTCATAACCTGATTTAAAACAAACTCGATTCTTGTTTAGATATAGTAATAGTATAATGTATAGAGCATAAATATATCACATGAGAAATGGAAGAGTAACATCCTTATCTTTTGAGAGTCATATCTAGTATGTGTTTATTTAAAGAATTAAAAAAAATATCATAAATTAATGGTTAACAAATCAACATACATGATAAAATCCCAATATTACAAAATCTAATCAATGTGTTTTTGCAATATAACTGTAAAATTATCAGAATAAAAATTTAATTATAAATGAAAAATCTCCATTCCAAGAATTTGGGAAAAAAAGCAAAACACGAGTCAGATAAAATAAAAGGTACCATGTGATAAGGAAAAAAATATCAAGTATGATGAAGACAAGTATCAATCTGATATTAATCTAAAACACTCAAGGGTTGGGAGTTTTGGATCCAAACTCATCCAACAGAGTTGAGTTTGCTGCATCACTTGTCTTCTTCTTTATTCATTTCTCAAGTTGTCCTTTAATTCTCTTTTTCCTTCCCTTATTGTTTTTGGAGGATCAATGACACTTACGCATGATGAGGAGACATCTGTGTCCTGTATCAAATTTTATGTTGTTGTCAGTGCTTCAACAACCTCAAATATGCTCTTAGATCCCTCTTCTATAATCACTCTTGCTTCTTCATTTTCTTGGGCTTTGATAAGTACATTGTAGTACTTCCTTGCCATCTTATGCCTCGAACTGTTGAAAGTCATCATTCCTGCAATCTGATCACCTGTATTTGCAATTTTATCCCACAAGTCTTTTTTTTTGCAAATTTTGTCCATCTTTTCATAATATAACGAATCGGGATTTGTTGTACTGAATTCCTGTCCAATATTCTCAAGATATGAGAACACAACAATTCATACTCCTCAAATCTCCTACACGTGCAACTTATGAAATTTTATCCAAGGAAAAAATTCACTCTATGAGCAGTGCCAGCATCATGGTTTTGAACATCATATACTCTAACTTCTAATTTTTTACCCACCACATTAACAGTTGACGATATAGATTTTAAAAGCCCATCCTCAAAATCACTGAACACGGATAGTGTGTATACCTCAGAAGCATGCTAGAGTATT
Organism: Perilla frutescens; assembly: GCA_026008535.1. Classification (NCBI taxonomy): domain Eukaryota; kingdom Viridiplantae; phylum Streptophyta; class Magnoliopsida; order Lamiales; family Lamiaceae; genus Perilla; species Perilla frutescens. The sequence continues at coordinate 40,131,165 of BRKX01000010.1, read as the reverse complement.
CATGTTAGTGGTATATGCGAGGTTGGTATCACTCTTGAGCATTCAAATTCATCATCTCGTTCTTAGCTTCTCCATCGTTGGATTGTTCTCTTAAAAATTCTGTAGATCGAACTCGTGTAAATTTGTAGCCTTGCTTGCCTTGAATCCAATTGCATTGTTTGTACTCTCACTTTGCAGGGAAGAAAGTATTCTAGCTGAAAAGTAGTCCTTATTGTACGCAGTGCACCATTTTTATTTAAAGTCCTCCTAAAGTTGTGTAAACCAAGTATTGTTTTCTAATCCATGAACTGGTACCATTGAGGCCCAATATCACTCAAATTCTTCTTTGTTGATACATCCAGTTAAACATATTTGGAAAGCATCATTAAAGGCCTTGTTAACTTTCAGTCTCCCAAAACGACTTACTGCATTCTGGTACAAATGTTATAGGCAGAGTCGGTGTCTGGCATCTGGGAAGACCTGAGTATCATTCAAAAAATTTAATATTTTCAGTACAGATATCATCTACTAATTAGAAAAGTGTCACTGAAAGGGGAACATTCATACATTTGATAATGCATTTGCAATTGCAAGATCTTGATCAGTGAATATTGTCACCAGACATTTATTTAGTGTTTAATTGTACTGTTTTATTGAGGTAATTTTGCACCTTTGGTAGGCTTATTTTTAGTATTTTTAGTGTGTTCTGTGTTAATTTTATGTTTCTATCTTCACTTTTTGCTCTTATGATGGAATATGCCAAGTTTGTGTAAAACTTGAGCTTTTGTGTCCAAAAGTAGGACTCTACGGCATTAAGGTGACAAAATTGTAAAGCTTTTAGTTTAAGCTCCAGCTGAGTGGCCCGTCTAATGGACCGGACTGAACTGGAAGCCAGAATGGATGAAGAGCGAGCAAGAGTGAAACTGAACTGAAGATCACAGTCGGAAGACGGAGCTGAAAGCCCCCGCGGTGCGGAGACACCCCGCGCGCGCGCAAACCTCGACACCCCACCCGTGCGCACGGCGCTCATCCCCGCGGCCGCGCTCGGCACCCCTCAGCCAAGAGGCCCCCGCGTGCGCGCAGGGCTCCACCGGCATGTGGCGCGCGCATTTCCCATTCTCCACGAGCGCGCGGGGTGCATCCAGTCCAGCTCCCGTTCAATTTTTCACCCGCGATCAATCCAGCTCCTCCCTTCCTTCAATACCAAGCTTTGAACAAAGACTTTACTCATCTATATTTTCCACCACATGGCTAGCTTTGAAAAGTAATATAGAGGAGAGACTTTTGGCACCTAAATTTGTAGGGGTTTAATTCCCCTAATTCCTACCCTAATACTTGGTTCCCCCAACTCTCTCTCTCTCTCTCTCTCTCTCTCTCACATCGGAAAAATCAATTAGCCTCCATCTTCCATCAATCATCCCATCACATAATTAATGAATTGATCCCCCATATCTTTCCATATCTCCCCATATCTCTCATTCTCATTCATCATAATCGATCATCTTCACTCCATTCATCATATTTTTCTATCACCATCTTCCATTCTCTCTTTCTCTCACCATCCCACTTCACCATCTTCATCTTCTTCTTCACTTCACCATTTTCACCACCACCACCACCATTCCACAAGGGGAGAAAAGAGGGGGAAATGAGACAAGGAAGCTTAGCTCAATAAAGAAAGCTCGAGAAGAAAGGTCCGACTCCAAGCCATCCGTGGAAGCTAGGCTTGTTCGAGGGTCTTCTTTTGGTATTTCTTTCTCTTAGCTTAGCTCATCTGTGGGGGTTTGTCCCAAAACTCTTGAGACAACAAATATTGTAGAATTTTGTGTTATTTATCATTTGATTTATGAAGATGGTGAACTTTTATGATGTTTGTGTTGTTTTGAATATGATAGGCTAATCCCTTCGTTAGGTGATAGATAATCGATTTGGTTTCGATCCATGTTTGTGATTGTTGTGTTCTTGTTGTTGGGATTGTGCTTGGTCATGTTGAGTGCTTGATCACCACTTAGCATTGCTAGGTTTTAGATGAGATCGAGAAGAGATTCTAAAGCCTGATTTAGGTTCCTTCAATGTTAGGTGGATTGGGTCACATAAGCCTAAGTGTTAATCTTGTTCGTATAATATAGCCGATAGGGGTTTAATGGATAGATGGTGACAGTAATTGAAGTTAAACCACGTGAAGGAACTATTGTATGTCTAAGATTAATAAACCAACTTGAAACAAGCTAGGTGAGAAACCATTGAGAGAATCTACACCCTAATGCTCTTCCATAATCTTTTCCTTCATCTTGTTATTGCTATTGTTTGTGCTTGATTAGTTAATTTTGCTTGCTTAAATTCATTAGTCTAGAACAACCCTCAAATTCATGATTAGAATGTCTAGGTTTGTATTCAAATTTCCATACATGTTTGCATGCATAGCATAAAAAGATAGTCTCCTCTAAGCTTTCCTCGAGAGACACGATCCGAGTTACCTCACCATCCTACAATCGACCCTGTCCTCTTGTGGGTCCGGTTCGAGTAGTTGCGCGTGTGTAGGTTAATCCGGAACTTCAATCAACATTTCAACTTCATTGATTTCTTGAAAAACTTCAGACAACCATTCAAATATATCAATCTTCTCATCCTTTAAGAATGCACAACTAAACATAACATTCTTCTTATGGTTATTAAGTCCAACAAAGGGGACACAAATCATATTATACTTGTTGATTCTATAAGTTGTGTAAAAAAACTAGAACGTCGCCATACAGATGATAATCTTCATACATCATCGAGTCTCTCCAAAAGACATTGGATAGCCTTCCATCACTATCCAACTTGAATCTATAAAAAAAGTCTTCATCTCCAGCTCCGTCTTGACACGACATGTCCACAAACTTTGTGCATCTCCCACTTCAATTTGTTTCATCTTTTTCTGTTTACCAAATTCTGGTGATCCTTTATCGTATGATAAACCATATGCTAAACCCCCGCTTCTTTTACCATGTATCGATATGAATCATTTGCTCGCATGCCAGAGAAAATCATGTATTGAATAAGATCAGCTTTGTCACATGTAATTGATCTATGAGGTCTATGCATGTGACTCAATTCTTTCCTAGACAGCTCACGGTTATGTTCTTCAATATGCTCAATCACTTCAAGCAACCCATCTCGGCCCATCTTCACTCTCAATGATGCTTTACAATATGACCGTGTAATTTTTTTTCGTATTCTCTTTCCTTTTTCACTGCTCAGAGTAGCAAGTTTTGTACTTTTTTTAAGTCTTTCACTTGAACAAACATAATACTTCTCTATAACAACACCAGTACTATTGTTCTTTTGAGTATTTTTCCTAACACTAAAGCCAACCTCTCGAGCATGTAGACAATACAATTCATACATCTCTTGAAAACTTCCTCTCTTGAAACCAATTAGAGATCCACTGAGGTCTAATGTATTAACTGTATTGCATAAAAGTAATAATGAGTGCGTAACAAAGTATATATGTTGAAGTCTTAAGATATAAATTAAGATTTTTTTTACCTGTTTCAGTCAATGTAATACTATGCTCATTTCCATCAGTAGTTTCAAGATGCTCATCCCCATATTTATAAAGTATGACTATATCTACTTCATTCACTGAAACAATAGCATCTACAATGCACAAAATTAAGATTCAGTACTAAATAAATTTTCATATATGTTGAAGTTTTAAAATATAAACTAAAACATATATACTCTACTTCTTTTCAGCAATGCATTCCTCATGCTCATCCCTAGATTTATCAAGTATGATTGTAGGTTGTTCATCCATTCTATGTAGTATTAATTTTAGTCAAAGATTAAAATAAATCATAATTTTAACTAAAATTATATAATAGTAGCTTCAATAATATTGTCAAAGTTAGTTTGCCTAAAATCAAATGAACAGAGTTGCAATTAGGGTTTTCCCCTGAAATTGAGTGCAATCTTGCCTTTAAGTTTTGTTACCGGCAGCGACTAGCTTTTGTTTGTGGTGGTTGATTGAAGGTAGCCACGATGACCTTGTCAGTTTCAAGATTTCTTAGAGGCGACGTATGTTGTGCCGTGAGCACGACCTTTGTTTCGCAATTTCTTACTAAGGTAATGAGTTGTTCTTTGCAGTGGTTGATCGAATGCAGTCGTGAGAAACTTGGCGGCTCCGTGATTGCTCAGCGGCAACGAGTGCCGGGGTTGAGAAGCGATCACGAGCACTCTGCATTTTTTTTTGTGGGCTACAAAAGTTTGGGCCGAGCATGTTTGAATGGATATGGGTCGGCCCGTTTGACATATGGCATATGTCAAACTTGTGCAGGTCTCTTTTTAAAAAAATTCAAACCAAACCAGCTAAAATAATATATATAGCCAAACCAAACCATAATTCTTTGGTTAGTTTTGGTTTGATTTTCGGTTTTAACCGAATTTTCAATACTTATTTTTATTTTTTCGAAACAATTATGTCTAAAGAAAATAACACGCACTCAATAGATAACAAATGATATATTAAATAAGTAAATGTTTTAAAAATTCTAAAACTAGAAAATTGAAACTAAATATTGGAATTACAAATATTATCTAGGTACATAATATCTTTTAAATTTATTAATTTAGGTATAATTTATATGAGAATTATAAATTATAGATATAGTATATATATTTTTTGGTTGGTTTTGATTTTAACCAAAATATTTCTTACGTAAATCGAAACCTAACCAAACTATATTTTGGTCTTAATATTTAATATCAAACCACAATTAAAGGAAAAAATGATCAAACTAGCCGAACCAAATAGTCTAGTTGATTTAGTTTATATGATTTTAGTTTAGTTTTGCACACCCCTAGAGATCTAGTGAAGGAAATGTTGTGGTTGGTTGGCAGGCTTGAGTTAGACTGTTTTGGAGATGCCAGTTCGCTAAAATGGAGCAAAAGTTTTCTCCAACTGATCTGCAAAAGCAGCGACATTTTAGGGGAAGAGGAGAGAGGGGCGGTATATTTACCGTCTCTTTCTCATGGACGGCAAAATTTTAATTTCTTTTTTGATTTTCTTTTTATGTTATATTTTGTTTAGTTTTTTGTTTTATATTTTGTGTATGTTATTTACATTGTATTTTAAATAGCGTGTTGTAATTAATATTAAAATTTATTATATATGATAAATTTAATTAAATACAAATGTTAATGCATAAAATTAAATTAGATAAAAATTAGACCAATAATAAAAAATACTACAATAAATAAAATTACACCAACAATAAAACTACATAAAAATACTAAAAAAGATAAAAGTACATGAAATAAAAACATAAAAATACGCATAAAATAAAATAAAAGGATATAAATATTTTCCTAATAATACATAAAAATACTAAAATAGATAAAAGTACATGAAATAAAAACGTGAAAATATGCATAAAATAAAAATATTTTAATAATTATTATGAAATTTTGAATTTAAGTATAGATATCCATTAAATGAAATTTCATAAATCATTATATGTTATCAATTATAAAATAATAATTGTAAATGGAATAAAAAAGAATATTCCAGAATATTCTCTTTTGGTGTAGAATTATAGTGCAAACTGTTGGAGATGAAATTGAGAATCTGCTGCATTTTAGTGATAGTGGTGTTGTCAGGGGTGAATCTAAGGGGCTGTGAGGGGCTCCAGCCCCCCAACCGGAATATCATCGGAAAATATATATGGAGAGGGTTGATACTTTTACCTCAGCCCCCTCAAGGTTTTGGTCCTCGTGGCATTTCTTGAAGATGAATGAGATCTACGAAGGTAAAGATGAGAGAAAGGGAAGAAAAATAATGAAAAATATGATGAGAATTGAATGTATGTTTTCAAAAACCCATCACTTGCAGCGTGAGTTCGTGAGGGAGAAGACAAAGGAAAAGAGAGAGGGAAAGAGAGAAAAGAATGGGAGGTGGCCAGTGGAGTTTTAAAATTTAATCCATTTTGATAAATTATATATTTTATAATAAAAAAATAATAATGGATCGCACAAAAAGAGTATTAAAGTATTTCTCTTTAAACAAAAATGGCATCTATCATGTAATTTTATTCTATTTTATGTTTTAATTTAAATACTAGTTTTTATTCACTATGATTTATCCTTTTTTTTTTTATTCTTTTGATATCAGCTTTAATTTTATTATTTTGATTTTGTTGAATGTATGTTTATAGTTTAAAGTTTTATTATTTTGTTTTTGTTAAATATAATTATATTTATAGATTATTAAATTAAGTTTGGGTGTTTGAAGCTTATAATTTGAATTAGAGCTAGATATTATGGATTATAATTGATATTAAAAATTTAGGATTCTATATTTATTGAGTAGATCTTATAAGTTTTGATTGAATATAATCTAGGGTTAAAGGCCAAATAGATCCATGTACTTATTTGGGGGGAACAAATAGCCCCTCGAACTATTTTTTGTCTAAATTGAGCCCCTGAACTTTTATTGAGGGCTCAATCAAGCCCTTCCGTCACACCCCTCACTAACGGCCATTAGTGAAGAATCAAAACGACGTCGTTTTGATTCTGCCCAAATAAAAAATTAAATGACAAAAATCAATTAAACCCGCTCCGCCCCAAAATCCCTCTCTCTCTACCCCTTCTCTCTCTCTCTCTCTCTCAGCCGTCCAACCACCACTCCTCCATCACCACCGATTACCCTCCCACCTCCCAAGAAGCCGACAGCAACATCCACACCCCCATTCCCAACCCTGACCGCCACTGAAATGCCGCCGCTAAAGATGATCGGGCCGGAATGTTGACATCGAGCCTGATAAAAAGCTTGCGTAGCGCGGCGAGCTTGTCGTCGGGCTCGGGGTTTTGCGGCTTCTTCCGCAGCTTGGATGATGGCTTGGCAGATATGGAGGCGGAAACCTCGAGGCTGTGATGCCCGTGTGATTTGAGGGGAAATTTGGGGAGGTAATAATTGACATTGCGGCGAAATTGGGGATAAATGGAGAGGAGATCGAAGCGGCTGCGGCCGTGAAGTTGAAAGGGGCGCCAAGCAAGCATTCTAGCGGTGGAGAGAGATAGGGCAGACTCCATGAAACAAGCCTACGCCGCCAGTGATTTTGGTTATGTTTGAGGGGAGAGGCGAGTCAGATTGATGGGAAAAATTTTGCAAGTGGATGTTTGTGTACTGGGTTGGTGATTTTGGTGAAGGAATTGCAGCAGATTTTTTTGTTGAATTTTTTTTTAATTTTCTGCATATTTTTTTGTTGAGTTTTTTGAATTTGCCATCTTTTTGGCCGATTTTTTGGAAGAGGGAGTTTAATTCTGGGCAGATTGCCCAATAGCTTGCTTTCGGCAACCCATAACAGAAAATCACGGATTTTTGGATCAAAACATGACTGAAAATTTGATTTGGGATGAAGAACAATTGAAGATTCACAACAATTGGTTAATTGAGAATTGGGGCGGGTTAATTGATTTTTGGGGCGGATTTAATTTTTATTTTTTGGCAGAATCAAAACGACATCGTTTTGTATAAAACGACGTCGTTTTGATTCTTCACTAACGGCCGTTAGTGAGGGGTGTGACGGAGGGGCTTGATTGAGCCCTCAATAAAAGTTCAGGGGCTCAATCGAGACAAAAAATAGTTCGAGGGGCTATTTGTTCCCCCAAATAAGTACAGGGGCCTATTTGGCCCTTAACCCTATAATCTATTATATTATTCTTTTTAAATTCATATTAATGTATAATATAGTGATTTTTAAAATGTAAATATGATATTATTTCACTAAAGAAAATAATAAAAAGAACGCAAGTTGTGTTAATAAAAAAATAATAATCATGTGCGTATAAAAAAAATGAAAACTAAATGCAAAAAAGGTGGCAACCATCCGTTTCTCTTAAAAAAAATTCCGATCGCGCAAATAAATATAAAATGAAGGAGTTATCGTTCATCGTAAAGTAGTATAGTCCCCCCTAAAAAAAATTCTGGTTCCGCCACTGAGTGTTGTATTATAGTGCAGACTATTGGAGATGAACTTAGAGCTAAGTGCTTGGATTGGTACCGCCATTTTTTATAACCAAAACCAAAGACAAACTTCATTTTCTCTTATTTGTGTATTAATTATTTAGAAAAAACATTACCTTCAAAAAAATAAATATTTAGATACATAATATTTTTATAAAATAATATTTATTTCAAAAGATTACTTCAGAACCAAGTCACCAACTATTACGACGAGATTGATAAGTTGATTCGATATTATATAATTTATAGCCATTACACACAGAAAAATAATTTTTTGTGACACATAATATTTATTTTTCTATTCAAGAGTATTCCCCCTTAAAATAACAATATCAATGATTACCTTGTAAATGATTATATTTATTATCCATGCAAATTTACACACGTAAAAAAAAAAATGACAAAATCAGTATTAACAGTAACACTAAAAATATCACTTAAAATTCAAAAAGTATTATCTGTATTATTAAAAAGTGAGACGTATGCTAGTTATCTTGTACTAATTTATTTAGTTCAAATTGTGATTTTTTCCATTCCAATATATGTTTTGAGTTTAGGAGTATATGAGTTTTTTAGGGTTTTTTTAGGATTTATTTTGTGTTTTTTAGGGGTTTTTTTTTTCCTAAATTTTATTAATTTTTATTATAGATTATATTTAAGTTAGAAAAATTAATTGTCGAGCGAAATGCACGAGCTCACGCGCGAGTTGCCAAATTCTAAAAAAAAAAAATTAATTTATTTTATTTTAGGATTTATTAGTTCCATTTAGAGTATAAATTTATATTTATTTCAAACAAATTAAATTAAATTAGAGTTCACTAACTTTATTTTAGGGCATAAAAGTTTTTTAAAACAAATAAAAGGAAAAAAAAACATAAATTAGAAAGAAAATAAAAAAAAAACCCCAAAAAATAGCATCAAGAAAGAAGAAGAAGAAGAAGAAGAAGAAGAAGAAGAAGAAGGGGAGGAGAAGAAAAGGCAGGCGCTTGCCGCGTGTAAGCCACACGCCCGTCTGAAATAATCGGAAATAACAAGTTATGCACACAAGTGCTGCTCATTCTATAATAACTCAATTAACCAAACTTTAGAAAAAATATATATATTTTTAAACTCACACTCCTGATCTGAAATAGTCGGAAATAACAAGTTATGCACACAAGTGCAGCTTATTCAATAATAACTCAACATTAACCAAACTTAAAAAAAAAAAAAAATTTACTCACAAACCCGATTTAGTGGTATTGAGGAGATTCGAGTTATGAAGTTCTAAGTAACCTCACTTTATTACTAGGCTATCCTTACCGGACTAGAAAAATAATATTTACGTTGATTTAATATATAATAATAACTTGAAAGATTTAATATTTACTTAAACTGTGATAAGTACATATGTGAAAACTTCTTTAATCGAGGCATAAAGTCGAGATTCATTATTCCAACTCGCATTAACAAGATTAATGGATAAGTACTGACGGACTAGCCAAAAAAGTTTATTCCAGAATGTAGCATAATTTTTTTATTTTTTTTTAGAAAAGTAGCAAAATTAATTAATTATGTTTGAAAGATGGGGAGCCACAATCTTGTTTGTCAAAGTCAGAAAGCACGATCAAAGATTGTGAATTAATTTCCTAGTCATTGCCATGTCAGCAAAACATTATCTTTACAACCTTCAAAGGTTAAGAACAGTTTTGACTTAAATATAAAAAAAAAGTGTGACTTAATCTTTTCAACTATCCAGAACTATCAACATTCCTCCTAAATTTCTCAATTATTTTCGTTGCAATGCAAGATCTCAATGCGAGGAACTCAACTTATTATTGAATTTTTCGGTAATTTAATTTCTTTTACAATTTTTCAGTAAGTTAATACTACAGTGTGTGTATATATATATATATATATATATATATATATATATATAAAGAAAGTCAACCACTTCTGTTTCCGACCAAGACTTTCACCGCCATCCCCCCCTCTACTTTCTCTCTCTAAAATATTTCCGACTTTCATCGAATGACAATTTCCTCAACATTTAGTCCTACCGCAGCTGTTATATATAGGAGCAAGAGTTCAATAAATTTCTTCAAGTGGTTACCACCAGATCCCTCCTACTACCCTCGTACAACTGCTAAATCTGTTCTAAAAATCACTCTCAATTATCGTAAAGAATCCATTTTTTCTAACATCAGTAGATTTGTGTTATACCATTCTAGAATTTCAGACAGACTCCAAAATCATAGTAGTGGTAGAAACATTTTTTGTGGCAAGAGCTTCTGTGGGATTGCGACGGACCCGTTGAAGTCGGAGGCTAAAATGACGGTGGCGGCGGCGCCGTGCATTGAAGACGGTTCCCTGTTGGTGAATGGGAAGGTGGTGTTGGAGGGTGTCCCCCAAAACGTCGTCGTTTATCCTGTCAATGAAGGATTGTCTTCTTCCTCTGCTGCTTTTATTGGTGCCGGCTCGAGCATTGCTTGTTCAAGACATGTTTTTAGTCTTGGTGTTCTTCAGTAAGTTCCCTTTTGGATGCTTTTAGAAGGTTTTTCTGTCTGAATATGGTTAATGTAACGGGGAAAGACTGATTATTATTTTTTAAATTTTTTGCCATTTATGTTTGTGTAAGGAGTTTGTCTGAAGTTAGAATTGTATATTCCTGAATTGAATGAGTTCTGGATTTTATGTTTGTTTCACAATTGGAATTGCTGGTTTATTTAATGGGATTGTCACCTGGCGTTATCAGTTTAGTACTTGAATAAATTAACACGTGAAAGGAATTTATGGAACTTAACTTGAAATATGAAATTCTTACAAAGTTACTTAATTTTGAGGGAAAATGGTCTAGCTTGGGCTAGAAAGTGTAGATTTTTGTGCATAGGGAAGAAAGTTGATGAGTTTTGAGTATTTTGTGATGGCTGGTGCATATTGCAGAGAATGCAGGTTTATGTGTCTCTTCAGGCATAAGATTTGGTGGATGATACCTCGGTTTGGAAGTTCAGCTAGCGATATTCCTATGGAAACTCAACTGCTATTGTTGGAAGTGAGGGAGGAGTCTGCAGTACAAGATGATAGTTGTTTGGGACAATCAGATGACAACACTTTCTATGTGTTGTTTTTGCCTGTGTTGGAAGGGCAATTTAGAGCAACACTGCAAGGCAAATCAGCCAATGAGCTCGAGTTCTGTGTTGAAAGTGGTGAGTTAACATAGCCCTTCCCTGTGCAGAGTATTGTAGTGCATCAGCAGTTGATGTTTCAGTGTAAATCATCACAGACATATTTTCATGCAGGCGATGCTCAAGTCCAAACCACTCAGGTGTCGGAAGCTGTCTTCATAAAGTCAGGGAATAATCCGTTTGAGCTTATACAAGATTCTTTAAGGTAAAGCTATCTAGTTTCATTTATTTAGTACACCATCCATTTTAATATAAGTGCTGTTAAAGGGTTTTTCTTTTTTTTTTTTTGAGAAATAAGTTTCATTTTAGAAATTCTAGGTAGCCTTTTGGTTTTTCTTCCCAATTTATCCTTTATCTCCATTAATTTACAGTTAAATGTGTTTATTATTGTTATAATTGATTTTTAAATATGTGTGGCAATGCCCCAAATGACACTTATTCTGAACTGGAAGGAGTAGTATATAGCGTGATTGTTGTTGCTCAAATGACACTTATAATTGATCGCTGCAGGATTCTTGAGAGTCATAAAGGTACCTTCGCACATATAAAACACAAAAAGGTAAGAATAAGTGAACTATTTTGTCTTTATGATGGCCATAATGTGGAGTCCTAATTTAATCTGATCTGTTTCAATTTACAGAAACCTACTCATTTAGATTGGTTTGGTTGGTGTACATGGGATGCTTTCTATAAGGACGTCAGTCCACGTGGAATTAAAGAAGGTCTTGAAAGGTAAGAGATATTTAATGGTTTTATGACTTTGGTATCTTGGTTTCTTCCTGTTCATTGTAATAACAAATAGATGTGACGGTTATGCTTATGATCAGCTTTCTTGAAGGAGGTTGCCCACCTAAATTTCTAATTATAGATGATGGATGGCAAGATACAATAAATGAGTTCCAGAAGGAAGGAGAACCTTTCATTGAAGGAACACAGTAAGTAGTTCTTCATAGAATCGCATCTTGTCTTTTTTTAAGTTTCTAATTCTAGTTGTATAATCTGATTACTCGCAGATTCGCCACTAGATTAATCAATCTCAAGGAATGTTCCAACTTCATGAAGTCGGGTGAGGATCTTTCATGCAATGATCTGCACGACTTCGTCAAGTACATAAAAGAAAATTATGGCTTAAAGTATGCTGTTATATGCTGTTATATTAATTTCTGTGTTTTTGAACTCAAACATTTGTTAAAAAAAAAACAAATGCTAATTGCAACCCAATGTATGGTACAGATATGTGTATGTTTGGCATGCATTGGTAGGTTATTGGGGAGGGCTCCTTCCATCTTCTGAAAAAATGACGAAGTACAATCCCAAGCTAGCATACCCCATACAATCTCCTGGCAATGTTGGAAACATTCGTGATATAGCGATGGACAGTTTAGAAAAATATGGAGTTGGTGTCATTGATCCTGCGAAAGTTTATGATTTCTATAATAATCTCCATAGCTACCTTTCGAGCAGCGGCGTCGATGGAGTAAAAGTAGATGTCCAGAATCTCATAGAGACACTAGGAACAGGCTACGGGGGGCGAGTCTCCCTTACCAGAACATATCAAATAGCATTGGAGGAGTCTGTTGCTAGAAATTTCCAAGAGAATAACCTGATATGCTGTATGAGTCACAACACTGACTCCATCTACAGGTATGGGAACTCACCTAGTCTGTCAGTCAGTTTTTTTGTCGTCAGTAGTTGTTTCGGACTGACAATGCATGGTTCACCAGCTCAAAGAGAAGCGCCACTGCAAGAGCATCGGAAGATTTTATGCCACGGGAACCTACGTTTCAAACTTTACATGTTGCTTCTGTGGCTTTTAACAGCCTTCTACTAGGGGAGATCGTGGTGCCTGATTGGGACATGTTTCAGGTACTCTTTATTTTATTTTTCTCTCACTAGGCATCTTTCATCTGAATTACTTCTTGAATTTATTATGGCTACACGTCTAGAAAGATTTACATATTTAAGAGGTACTAAAGCAGTTTCTTTGATATGGCATCTGTTGCTGACAGATTTTGAGTGTGAATTACTTTGTTATATTTTACCTTCCGTCCTATTTCAGAGCCATCATCACGCAGCAGAATTCCACGGTGCAGCAAGAGCAGTGGGTGGATGTCCGGTGTACGTGAGGTGAGCTTTGGTCATAAAATATACTTTGTAGTGGTTTTATGTGCTGCTGAAAGCCTTACAGAGAAGGGCCTTTTATTGTGGATTGTCTACTACTACTACTACTACTACTACTACAGTGACAAACCGGGGATGCATGACTTCAACGTACTTAAGAAGTTGGTATTGCCTGATGGCTCGATACTAAGGAGTAAATATGCTGGGCGACCTACCCGTGATTGCTTATTCGTAGACACAGTTATGGATGGCAAAAGGTAAAACAATAGAATTTCGTCAATACTGACTGAGTTCCAGTTTGTATTGGAATCTATAGGCTAACTGCACTTGCTTGTTCAGTTTATTGAAGATTTGGAACTTGAATAAGTTATCTGGAGTAGTTGGTATCTTTAACTGCCAAGGAGCTGGGTGTTGGCCGATGAGAGATGCAGAACAAAAAGATCCTAATTCATCCTCCAAGTCTCTATCTTTGTCGGGCCACGTGAGCCCTCAGGATATTGATTTTCTCGGAGAAACTGCTGATGAGAGATGGAGCGGGGACTGTGCTGCCTATGGTTTTCATGCAGGTAAACCTTCAATTTTTTGGCTTATAAAACTTTACATTTCCTTATTTTGACGATATATATATATATGTATAACATCATCGTGATGTAGGATCACTTGATCGACTGCCAAGAGAAGGAAGTCAACAAGTATCTTTAGGCACTCTTGAATGTGAAATATTCACAATCTCTCCAATACATGTAAGTAAACAAAGCTATCTTATCAAGAAAATTTTCAGTTGTACTCTCATGATACTTACAACTGCTATACGAACAGGCTGTGAAAAAAATGCTCGATTTTGCTCCAATTGGGTTGATCGATATGTTCAACTCTGGAGGTGCAACAGAAGGCTTGAGGTTTATCCATGAGCCTTCAGGTTGCTCCATAAGAGTAGAAGCACGGGGCTGTGGTCGTTTTGGGGCGTATTCCAATGAGAAACCGATCCGTTGCACAGTCGATGGGAATAAGGTAGACTTCGAATACAATCTGGATAATGGATTGCTGATAGTTAAACTTGAAGGTGAATGCAAAATCAGAACTATCAACATTTGCTTTTAGTTTTGAGTTTTGAGTTTTTCAACTTCATTTTTCATGGAAGTCCGTCTCAGAAATCAATATACGAAGTTATATCACACAGGTGATACAGTTGCATGTAATAAACCGACGGATAGAAATCTGTTAGTGATACGCGTTTTTCTTGTAGTGAGCGCTCGCAGTTCGTATTGCTAGTGGATTTACACAATTTTATGTATGTATGTGTGTGTAACACAAATTTTTGTATTTAATTTGGTAAAACACAAAAACAGTGTACAATAAAATGATTTCGGATCAAAAATATAAATTTATGGATCCAATCTCTATTTTTTCTTTGATTCTTTTCTTCAAAACTTGATCTTCAAACGGTCTTTGAAATCTTCAGAGTAAATTTGTCTCTTTGATTTTCTCAGACTTGTTGTTTGAACTTGGTCTTCGAAGTTTTTGGGGACGATTTGTGTCCTCGATCTCTTTGACTTGGTATTTGGACTTGACAACGTTAATTCGGAGGACCGACGCCTTGTTTCTGAATCAAATGTCAACTTTGGATTGAATTTGATGAAGAACGCTTTTGACTGCCTTGCTTATGGATCAAACGCCGTCTTCGGAATGAATTTGGTGAAGAACGCCTTGAATATTTGAGAGAATTTCACTTATGAAATTTCTTCTCAAATTCTTGAACTCTTCAAATGACTTATGGTGTGATTTTCAACTGATATGGAGACTCGTATTTATAGTTGTAGGAAAAGAGATCTAAAGCTGATGTGGCACTATCTCATTGGCTGTTGGAAATTGATATATATTTTTTGAAAGATATTTATTTGTTGCCAAAGACTTTTGATGTTTATCATATAATAATATCTTTATTATTTAAATATTTTATCTAATTTTTGATTTCATAAGATTCCAAAACTAAATAAATATATAAAAATTAATAAAAATATTATATATAATATTATTAATTTTTGTCATCTACAAATGCCCTCTCGAGACTTGTTCATGGACGACTTGTCGTTTGAAATGAATGAGTCTCGAAAAATGATTAGAGTTAAACTCGTATCAAGGAGTCTTGAACTTGAATTTAGTAGATAGTTTATACTCGTACCAAGGAGACTTCAATTTGGATTTGAATTTAGATAGTTTATGCTCGTATCAGGGAGCTTTCTTGAACTTGGATAGTTTATACTCCTATTAGGGAGCTTTTTCTTGAACTTGGATAGTTTATGCTCATATCGAGAAGCCTTCAACTTGAATTTGGACTTGGTAGACCTTTTATTCTCGTGTCTGTGAGTACTTGGATTTGAATTTAGATTTGTAGACATTTTATACTCGTGTCAAGGAGTCTTAGATTTGAATTTGTAGACATTTTATACTCATTTCAAAGAGTCTTGAATTTGAATTTGTAGACCTTTTATACTCGTGTCAATGAGTCTTGGATTTGAATTTGACTTTGTAGACATTTTATACTCGTGTCAAGGAGTCTTGGTATTTCTTGAAGAGTTTAGATAGTTTTGGCTCTTCTCAATGAACATTTACATTTTGAAAACTTTAGATAGTTTTAACTCTTATCAATGAGCGTTTGTACTTTATTTTCATAGATTGAAATATTTATTAGAGGACTTGAATGGGCCCATGATGATATTTGTAGTCGTTTCTTCATTATCATCATCTTCTTCTTCATCTTCTTCTTCTTCACTTGGAGATTCCTCAAAAGGTTTGCCCCCATCATTTGTTTCTTCCTCTTCCAGAGTTATAGACATCTTGATACTTGAGGAATTTTGATGAAGAGAAGAGATGAGAGGTAAAGATGGTCCCACCGGGCGTGCCAAAATTTGTAACACAAATTTTTGTATTTAATTTGGTAAAACACAAAAACAGTGTACAATAAAATAATTTCGGATCAAAAATATAAATTTATGGATCAAATCTCTATTTTTTCTCTGATTCTTTTCTTCAAAACTTGATCTTCAAACGGTCTTTGAAATCTTCAGAGTAAATTTGTCTCTTTGATTTTCTCGGACTTGTTGTTTGAACTTGGTCTTCGAAGTTTTTGAGGACGATTTGTGTCCTCGATCTTCTTTGACTTGGTATTTGGACTTGACAACGTTAATTCGGAGGGCCAACGCCTTGTTTCCGGATCAAACGTCAACTTTGGATTGAATTTGATGAAGAATGCTTTTGACTGCCTTGCTTATAGATCAAACGTCGTCTTCGGAATGAATTTGGTGAAGAACGCCTTGAATATTTGAGAGAATTTCACTTATGGAATTTCTTCTCAAATTCTTGAACTCTTCAAATGATTTCTGGTGTGATTTTCAACTGATATGGAGGCTCGTATTTATAGTTGTAGGGAAAGAGATATAGAGCTGATGTGGCACTATCTCATTGGCCGTTGAAAATTGATATATATCTTTTGAAAGATATTTATTTGTTGTCAAAGACTTTTGATGTTTATCATATAATAATATCTTTATTATTTAAATATTTTATCTAATTTTGAATTTCATAAGATTCCCAAACTAAATAAATATATAAAAATCAATAAAAATATTATATATAATATTATTAATTTTTGTCATCTACAATATGCATGTTGTTTAATTTGTGCGAATCAATAATAATATTGCAAGAATATGTTTCTTCAATTTTGGAGAATCGCGATGTGTACGTATTCCCTTGCAACAGAATGTTCTTTGAATTCAGCGCGCACACAGGTTTGAATTTCATGTTGCATTTTAGGTGTTTCATACTAATAATACTCCCCCCCCCGTTGCAATGATATAGTCTATATTACTATTTTAAAGTGTCTCAAGTTTCATTACTATAACTAATATTATTTTTTATAGTAATGTACAAATACACCATTGTTAAGTTTTGGAAATTTAAAAATTAACCACTAAATTTTTTGAAAGTCATAAATATAAATAAGGGTGCTATTGGAAGTTTAACTTTATTATCTTGTTTTCATAATTTTTTTTAGTTGAAGTGTGATTAGAAAAGAGATTATATAATGGAGACGGAATGAGTAATAATAATAATAATAATAATAATAATAATAATAATAATAATAATAATAATAATAATAATAATAATAATAATAATAATAATAAGGGCTAATTACAATTTAATTTTCAACTTTTGAAAATTTTCACAAAAATAACTAAATATTTTAATACTTAAAATTTAATTCTCAACATTTAGATATTGTAACATAAATAATCCGACATTTAATGCTAATTTAATTCCCAACATTTGAAATGACTCGATATCATTTTTTCGGCAAAAACCCGTTATATGGGTTTTCTAACTCACTTGAAAGTAAATGTGATCAAAATCGACCGAAATATTATTTTCATCGAAAATGTTGTGTCATTTATGTTAAAATCTTCAAACGTTTATAATTAAATTGTTAATATTAAACGTTTGAATGTTTGATCATTTCTGTTACAATATCCAAACGTTGGAATTAAATTGTAATTATTAAAACGTTGCGTTATTTTTGTTAAAATCTTCAAACGTTGAGAATTAAATTATAAATATTCATAATAATAATAATTAAAAAAATCTAACTACAAAATAATCAATAGTACTAATAATTAATTATTAAATAAAAATTATAAATTTAAGTGAAATGAATCATAATTAATAATTATAAAATTAAATTAAAATGTGATAAATGGAAATTGAAGAAGAAAAAAATAGAAAAAAAATCAATAAATTTGATGATGAAACACTATTTTGTAAGAATATACTCCCTCCGTCCCATTTGCAAGGTCCACTTTCTATTAAAATAGAGAGAGTAAATAATAAAAAGATGGACCTTGTTATTGGGACGGAGGGAGTATAAATTTGACATGGGGCGGAGGTGGCAATAAGGTGGTTGGAGGTTTTTCATGTAGGTAGAGTAGCTTTTACCTCGGCTATGTCAGTCGGGGTGAAAGTAGAAGGCCAAGAGTGGTTCCCCCCATAAAAGGGGGCTTTCTGGCTCGACATCTATGCTGCGGTGAATGAGATGGAGAAATCGTTTGGCTTAGATTACTCCCATTCACAATCTCCACCAACCCAATCTATCAATAAAATAATCATTTCTCTGTCCCCTTGGGGATGGCCTAGTGGTGGAGTGGTGATATCTTGAGGCCAAAGGTCTCAAGTTCGAATCTCACCAACACCACTAGGTGTGAGCCTGTCACACCTGGCTTGTCAAGTGTGGTTTACCTCCCCTGTGTGGTTTGCAGGCTATTACACAGGGGCGGGGTTTACCCAGTGCGCACCTTGGTAGCGGCTACGGGTTACCTTCGACAAAAAAAAAATAATCATTTCTCTCTCTTCTACCTATACAATCAACTCAACAATCTAAAACCACAATCTTTCAACTTTATCAACAATCCTCTCCAATACAAAAATAAATATTTTATTTGATTCTTTATTAATATCTATTAATAATAATTATATTTTATTATATTTTAAAGTTAATAAATTATTTTATATTTTAAATAATTAATTACAATAATAATAATATATTCCTCATACACTTAAATTAAATAATAAACTCAATAATGATGCGAAGATTACAATAAACTCCATTTTTTTCTTTATTTTTCAGTATCGGACAAAAACGTTGGTTGTTACTTGAATGAATTATTAGTCAATAATGATATACATTTTTATATCGGTAAATTATCCTAATGTTACACAATTAATTTATCATATTATACAAACATTGGAAAATATTCGAATTTGGGAATTTGAAAAATAATTTGGATCATTTGGATCCATAATTTCAAATGAGAGAAAATCAGTAGGAATAGATGGGTTTTTAGTATGATTCAAAATGTGTAAAAAATGAGCTCATTTTATAGACAAAGAAAAAATATGAATTATGATATAATTTTTATATTTTTTAATACATTATTATCTAAAATAATAATAATATAAAATTTTATTCAATTAAAATATGATTGACTAATCAAATTTTGACATGTGGCAATACAATTTCAATTTGGATGGGTTCATCGAAGGTTGGTTGACCAACCGAATTTGCAATCGATCGGCAACTCTTCAGCAACTTGAGAGTTTTATATATATTTTGCCTTATTGCATGATCGATCGTTCCGTTCGTTTTTGTGGGTAGTCTTAGGAGCGGTGGTTAGGGATTGGTGTGGGAAAATATGTATAGCTCTGGCGAAACTCATTCAATGACCTATCTTTATATTAGATGCGGAGTTGAAACTCTGCTTTATGAATGTTTTGGGACGAAGTGTGTTAAATTGTATACTTGAAATAATGATTTTCTTCACAATGGGAGTTAATTAATTAAAAAATATTTATATATTTTTTTAAATCGGTATTGCACACCGACACATTGTTGTATATATGGATATTTATCTGGCAAATTCATTGCACTTTTTTTTTAAAGGTCGGTAGCACAAATCTTTCTTGTAAGAAGTCAACGACCGCATGTAATCCTAAGTCCTATCGTAGCTTCGTTTATTTTCAAGATAAATCAATAATTATCTTAGCTCCACAAATCACGTGATTGTATATTTTGACTAATAATTACGTAAATCATAATTTTGTAAAATACATATACATGTATAGATATCAATTAATTAAATAATACAAATTTGATAACATGTTTCATAAATTAATTAGATGATTAGATGAACATATATCTAAATGTTTAATATATATATATATATATATATAGAGGTGGACTTGCGTGTAACAGCGGTTATTTCCGCCTATTTCAGGCGGCCACGTGGCCCCACGTGGGCGTGCCACGTGGCACATGGTACTTTTTATTGTAGTTGAAATGATGATAGTATTAATCTCAAGTTGATACATTTCTTTATCGTACTTGATACTTTTCTGCTTACCACATGGTACTTTTTACTTTACCGAACTCGTGTTTTGCTTTCCTTTGCAAATTCTTGGAATGATGATTGTTTTAGATTAATCTCAACACATACAATATAAAAACTGAAAAAAAAAATCAGAATTTGAACTAAATAAACTTATATAAAATAACTAGCAGACCCCTTACTTTTTAATGATACAGATGGTACTTTTCGAATGTTTTGTGATACTTTTTAATAGGAAGGTTGGTACTCACTTTGGACAGTTTTTTTTATGGGTTGACCCGCGTTGATTGGGTCAAAAGCGGATTTAACTGACCCGTCTCATATAGTGTTATTTGCATCATGATGCATGCAAGTGTTTGCCATATATATATCGACGTTACAAGGTAATTATCAATGAAATCAATTGACATTAATGAAAAAAATCAATATGTTAACATATATATACACAATAATTATCGTATTTACTGTATATATATTGGTTATTTGAGTCTATTTGTTATCAATTAATTTGTGTCTAGTTTCCAATCAATTATAAAATATATTTTCAAAGATAATCATTTAATTTTCTATAAATAAATCAATCACATTAAAATGTAAGATTGATTTTCTATGTATTTGTTCACTGTCGCATTTAAATATAGATTTGTGTATCTCCAATCCAAATAGTCCCCAAAATTTAATTACATTTTACTGTTCGCGATTTTCGAATTTATGATATTATGATCGATCGGCTTGCTCAACATCAACCCAACAATCAACCACATTAAGGTTGATGGGTGATAGTTCAAACAATAAAATTTTAAATCATCAATTTTCGTCGATGTCAAAGGACAATAATACATCGGCTGATATAAAGAACGAGAAAGATTGAATAATGAAGAGAGGAGATGGAAGAGAGGTTTTACACATCAATTTTGTTTTAACTATGTTAATAATTGGTTAATGTATCGAACCATTTAACTATGATTTTTTTTAATTTGGATTTTGATAGATTTGTGATCGATTTATATCAAAAGGAAAATATCTATTCATTCAGATTATCAAATGTTCTCAATACAAAAATTACGAAGAAAGTGAGTTGTGCTTTATTCTATTTATAGTAGAACTAATAAGCAGGAAAGAAGTCGAGATCGACGGCTGTAGTGAAGGATCCGAGTGTGTCTTCATCAACGATGGTGATTGGTTGAGAGGTGGTCCAAGCTGCCACGTATGCATGCATGCATGTATGTGATGAAAAATAGAACTGTATTGTCACCTTCACGATTGCTTCATGCTGAGATTGAACAGCCCCCCGCAGACCTGACGCGGTGAAGATCACCAAGTCGGAGGCTGGAAAGTAGTGACCTGAAACGAGGGCCCGGGAGAGCTTTTGTGAATAAATCTGCAAGTTATGTAAGAGATGGAACATAAGTGGGAAGAATGAAGCCTTGCTGAAAATGTGTGCGTGCGAAGTGGCAATCAATATCAAGATGCTTCGTACGCTCGTGATAGACTTAATTTTGGGATATTTGGATGGATGTCTGGTTATTGCAATATACTGGAATAGGGAGAGATATAGAAATAGAGAAATCATGCAGCAGATATGACAGCCAAAGTAGCTCTCGTGTAGTGTAGCCGAGGCTACGATATTCGGCCTCTGCGGTGGACAAGGACACTGTGTCCTGTTTCTTATACTTCCAAGATACCAAGCAATAGCCAAGAGAGATGCAATGCAATAGCCAGAGATGGAACATCTGGTATCAAAGCATGAGCCCTAATCAGCATCGCAGTGTGCTTTGAGTCCGAACGAAGGAAAGGAGGTATAGAAGAGACCAAGAGAAGGGGTACCCTTTAAATAGCGCAAGACATGAACTGCAACACTCCAGTGATCAAGAGTAGGTGAATTGACATACTGGCTTAATTGCTGGACAGCATAAGAGAGGTATGGCCGTGTTAGATTTAAGTATAGAAGCTTCCCTATAAGTTGTCTGTATGAATCTGAATCATCTAGGGGTTCTCCTTTGCGGTGAAGAGTCAAACCAGAAGGGAAAGGGGTACTAGCTGGTCTACTCCCACTCATGCCTACAGACTCAAGGAGATCTAGAATATATTTGCGTTGGCAAAGGAACATTCCTGTAGATGATCTAGTTATTTCCATTCCTAGGAAAAATTTGTCCTCCCCTAGATCTTTAATTGTGAAAGCAAGATGAAGTGAATCCTTCACAGCATTAATCAAGTCGAGAGAGGGCCCAAGTATTAAAATATCATCTACATAAACGAATAGAGCAACAAGAGAGGACCTTGAACCCTTCAAATACAAACAATGATCACTGGGAGACTGAGCAAAACCAACTGAGATAAGATGCTTACCCAATTCATGGTTCCACTCCCTGGATGCTTGCTTTAATCCGTATAAGCTCTTCTCCAGTTTACAAACTTCACCCTCCTCTCCTTTAGAGTATTCCTGAGGTAATGTCATGTAAATTTCATCAGATAGATGACCGTGCAAGAAAACATTATTGATGTCTATCTGTTGCAAATGCCATGAGAATTGTGCAGCTAAAGCAAAGAAAAATCTAACTGTCACAATCTTTGCTACAAGAGAGAAAACCTCATGATAATCAATGCCAAGGCACTAATTGTACCCCTTGGCAACCAAGCGGGCCTTATACCGTTCAATTGTTCCATCTGATTTGAGTTTTACCTTAAAAACCCACTTACAACCTATAGTTATCTTTCCTGCAGGTAATGGAACAACCTGTCATGTGTGATTCTCCTCTAGGGCTGCTAACTCATTTTCCATAGCAGCTCTCCACTCAGGAACTTTACATGCCTCTGAATAGGTGGATGGTTCTTTCACAATCTGCACATTCATCAAGTAAGGAGTATATTGAGTATACAATATTGGGGAAATGTAGTGAGGAAATGTATGAGGTGTGAGACTTTGAGTAGGATCTGGAATCTCAGAAAGACTAGCAGAATTGCAAATGTAATCTGTCAAGTAAAGGGAGAGGATTACAAGCTCGAGTACTTCTTCTAAGTATAGGTGTAACATCATTAGAGAGAGTCTCATGACACTTAGGAGAAAAATCTGGTGGGTGAGAATGAGAAAGTGTCTCTGTAGGAGTAGAAATCTGAGAAGGAATAGAAATATCAAGTTGATGATCAACCTGGGAAGGACATGTATCTGATGTGGGAGTAGAAATCTGAGATGGTAAAGAAATTTCATGTTGATGATCATCTTGTGAAGGAATAGTATTTGTAGTAATAGCATCATCTAAAGGTGTTGTTATGGTAGGTGATCCAAAGCTTTGAAAAGGCAAAGAAGGGGCCTGTGACCCTTGCAGTGGGAATATAGTTAGAATAAAAGCTATATCCCTGCTGATACACACTTTGGAACTTACCAGATCATAAAGAATATATCCTTTATTGTGTGGTGAAAAACCAAGAAACACACATTTTCTGCTCCTTGGATCAAATTTGCCTCTTGAATGCAAAATGTTTCCCATGAATGCCAAGAAACCAAAAGGCTGCAAACCTTGTATCTGTGGAGCCTTACCAAACAAGACCTCATGAGGAGAAATCCACTACAATACCACAGAAGGAAGTCTATTGATAAGTCATGTGGCATGTAGGATGGAATAGGGCCAAAACTGAGTTGGTAATCGACTGTGAAACATCAGGGCTCGTGCCACTTGTAATAAATGTCTGTGTTTCCTTTCAACCACCCCATTTTTCTGGGGTGAGTAGGAACATGTTCTTTGATGATGAATTCCATGTTCTTGCAAAATCCTTTGCACATTATGATTAACAAATTCCCCTCCATTGTCTGTTCTAAGTGCTTTTATCTATTTGCCAAACTGAGTATGAACCATATGAATGAAATTCTTGATGAGGCTCCAGACTTGCAGTTTAGATTTGAATAAGAAAATCCAAGTAGCTCGACTGTGATCTTCAACAACAGTCAAGAAAAAAGAGGTACCTGTCACATTATCTTCATGACATGGACCCCAGACATCTATGTGAACAATATCAAACAATGTTTCACTTCTCTTGTTCAGCTGAGGAAAGGGATTTCTCTGCTGCTTAGCCTGATGACAAACTTCACAGGCTTTAATTGTCTCCAAATCAGCTTCTCTTAACCTTTTCTTGCATTCAGGTAAATGTTCCATTGCAGTGGGGGAGGGATGCCCCAGCACTGCATGCCACTGCATAACATCTATGCTTCCATTAGCTGAGCATGCTATTGCTTTAGCATATAAATCCTGTGGGAACACATATAGAGAATTCTTCAACCTGCAGATCCCTAAAACATGATCATCTGTCTTGTTCTGAATCAAACAATGAGATGCCATAAAATGCATCTTCCCATCCAAATCTTTAGTCAATTGTCCTACTGATAATAGATTATGTGTGAACTGAGGAGCAAAAAGAACATTCCTTAAGAGCAAATATTTGTTAATTCTTGCAGAACCTGCAAGGTGTACCCAAATACTATTCCCATCTGGGATGAAGATTTATAGAGGATTTCTGAGTCTCTTCATATCTGTAAGTAAACTAAGATTATAGCACATGTGGTGGCTAGTACCTGAATCCACAATCCAATCTGTGCTTTCCATTGCTGCAGAAGCTCCAAATGCATAAAGTCCCTTGTAAGCAATGGGTGAGGATCCTAAATCAACCTCTCTCATATTAGCATAGTTAGCAGACCCTTCTAATGAAAATTCTCCTTTAGCTCCTTTCTGCAACAAGTGTGATAAATGCTTAGACATCTCTGATTGGATGAAATGACTCATATTACTGTAAGTATCTTTGCCAAGATCACCCATCTTTCCCATCTTTGTAGCCTCTGAGTCAGGGCTACAAGTATCATCTTCCTGTTGCAAAGCACGGTGTGCTTTGCCTTTATTTTTATCAGCCTTAAACTTTCTATACCAATCTGGGACCCCTACAATGTCAAAACAATCTGCCTTCACATGACCAGGCCCTCCACAGTGCTCACACTTCAATTTACTCTTTTCTTCCTTTGTTAACCTCCTTTTGAAACCATCTCCCTTATATCCACCTTTCTGTGGACTATATAATGCAGTATGTTCTGAGCCATCTGTCAACTGATTTGTAACCTTGATTTGTTCCTCAACTTGCAATATCATAGAATAGGCCTGACTGAGGCTAGGCAGGGGGTTCATGATTAATATTTGTTGCCTAATAGTCTCAAAAAAATCATCCAGCCCCATTAAAAATTGCATAAGATGTTCCTCCTCTAAGTCAGCCTTCATGTCCTCTTATGCCTCACAATTACACATCTTAGAGTTCTTAAGTAAAGCCAAATCATCCCAAAGAGAAGTCAAGTTATTGAAGTAAATCATGA
Source organism: Perilla frutescens (assembly GCA_026008535.1). Taxonomy (NCBI): domain Eukaryota; kingdom Viridiplantae; phylum Streptophyta; class Magnoliopsida; order Lamiales; family Lamiaceae; genus Perilla; species Perilla frutescens. The sequence goes on along the minus strand of BRKX01000010.1, from coordinate 40,105,605 downwards.
CACTTTGAGAATGCTAACTATATGTAGTAATTTCACGGCGCAGCTTGTAAATGCGAGGACCATTTCTTTTCCTGAATCTACGCTGCAATTCATCCCACAACTGTTGAGATGTTTCAAGGTTTTGAAAACCACGAGCAATATCTTTAATCATAGAATTACAAATCCAGTTGAAAACAATATAATCGACGCGAAGCCACTGCATGTAATCTACTGAATCGTGTCTAGGCTCAGGTAATGATCCATCAATTATGCGCAGCTTATTTCTAGATAACAATCCTCTTCTAATTGATTGGCACCATCCATGAAAGTTATTACCATCAAATAAATCCGAGGTCAGGTTCATACCTGGATGCTCGCTAGGGGCTAGATATAGTTCATCGTTGGCCAACGATCGATGATTTGTAGCTTCCTCTTTTGTGTAACCCAGTTGTAATCCCTCTGCTCGATCTCCAATATTAGGATTAACCGTGTGATTAATCTGCGGCGTGGAATCCACCTCAGAAGATGCTGGATTTCGTCGCGCATTGTTAACTCCTCTGTGATCACCACGCTCAAGAGTATTATTCCCCATGAAACCAAGCTCCTCATCGCGAGCTTGCCTCCATGAGAATTGATTGTTCTTCTTTGTCATGATCGAGAAAAATTGCAGGTAATTATCAGGAAAAAGGATTGAAGAAAAATCTAGAACCTCGCTCTAGATACCATGATAGATTTGTGATCGATTTATATCGAAAGAAAAATATCTCTTCATTCAGATTATCAAATGCTCTCAATACAAAAATTACGAAGAAAGTGAGTTGTGCTTTATTCTATTTATAGTAGAGCTAATAAGCGGGAAAGAAGTCGAGATCAACGGCTGTAGTGAAGGATCCGAGTGTGTCTTCATCAACGGTGGTGATTGGTTGAGAGGTGGTCCAAGCTGCCACGTATGCATGCATGCATGTGATGAAAAATAGAACTGTGTTGTCACCTTCACCACTGCTTCATGCTGAGATTGAACAGATTTCACTTTATCGGTTTTCGTTCATGGAACCAATGTTGAACCAATTATGAATTTCAGTTGGATGGTTTTTGTTTATTGATTTTATGATTTTGTTTTGAAATAATATATAAAGGTAAATGTTTGACCTTCTAGATTTGATTTGTATATTTTTACGTGATTTTTTTTCCTTAATGCATTTATGCAATGATTAAGTGGTATTTCATATACAGATATATGTAGCATGGGAAAATTTATTCATATTTTATAATGTTATATTTTCAAAAAATCTAAACAAACTTTTGCATTTTCGTATGGTTATTCTGTTATTTTTTATTTAACTTGCTTATTTTTATGTTGTATCTTAAAAAATATTTGATATATAGTTAGTGTTGAATGTAATGTTGTTCATCTATCAAAAACTTTGTATACAATAAAATTAAACTTATATTGACTAAAGTAGTGATTAAAATTAATTTTTGAAGCTAATGCATACTTCTAGAACAAGTAGTTGAAGCTAATCTACTAATGCGGTTATGATGAAATGATGTAATCCTCACTGGGGTGGTATTTGGTGTAGTTTAAGTGTTCGTGATTTTAATTACAAGATCTAGAGCCAAGAAATTAAATGGACTGTTATTTGGGCTTATTCAAGAATTATGGATACCAAAGCTGTATAAGGATCCATTAAAGAAGTTGGACCCGCGGTTGCTCAAAACCCTAGTTGGGTGAATCTGATTTTCTATATTATTTAGGAGTTCTATTTTAATTAGGGGAGTTATTATTTAATTCAATTATTATGTTCGAATTTATATAGTATAAATTTTAGGATTTTTATTTGTCTCCTTAGCATATTTGTTTCTTTTTCAGATTTGTTTCCCTTTTTCTTTTAATTTTATGTTAGGAAATTTATTTTCTATCATCTCTATATAAGGGGCTTTGAGAACGAAATTAAACACATCTTTTATCAATAAAATTCATGAGTTTTTATCTCTTTTGAGATTTATCTGAATTGTACGAGAAACCCTCGTGAGAAGGTTCTTGTTTCTGATCATAGTAGGGTTGTGGATTTTATATATCTACAGTTCATCTGCGTTGTGAGATTCGAGTCGAGAAATTTCATCCTATTTATTCCATTATAACCTGATACTCATTGGGTAGATTCCCGTCATCATCAATTTGTCGGTGAAGATCACATCATGAAAGCTAATAGTTTCAAAGTTTCAAATTGCACATTTCAATTGTACAATCGAAAACCACCAATCTTTGCAGGAACATAGATTTTATATGTTTTTTTTTTAAAGTTTGACATGTTTTTAATTGTCAATTCAATCAATTATCTTTTATATCTACCTAGATATGATTTATTTTTCATTCATCAACTTAACCTTAGAATTCAAGGTTTGGAATACATGATTTTATAATTATGTTTCTGTTTTTATTTTCTCGATTTGAATTTAGATTTGTGTAATATTCTCAAATTTTCCTTTTTAATTAATACTTTTGAATATTATTCATACTCAAATGGGTGGTGATATACATAAATATTAGTACTATATTTATTATCTACTAAAGTTAATCCAAAGAGGGCATCGTATCCTTTTTTTAAAAAACAAAAATCAAATATATTTAAATTATTTAATCAATATTTTAAATTACATAAATTGTCCAATTATGATAAGCTGTTACGAGTTAATGAAGTTGGGAAGTCGATCTAATGATTTTTTCTCTCCAGCACTATTTTGAAAATACGATAGTAGCATGGACAAAACCTTATTGGCTATGTTAACACAAGAAAAAGATATGTTTGAAGAATTAAGAAGTTCTTTTATTTTTTCCGTATATGTATGCATTACAATTAGAAGTATTTATTGCCTCTATAGGTGAGCTAAACATAGTATGTAGATCACTGATTCCTCAATCCATTGATTTCATTCCCCGTATGATTCTTTTCAATCTTTTTGATTTGGTTTTCCATTTTTGATTCTTTCTTTCCATTCTATCACTCCCCCTCAAGTTGGGTTGTGGGATCTTCGACACCCAACTTACAAAGCACTTCATGAAACACCCTTCCATTGACTACTTTGGTAAGAATATCTGCCAGTTGATCTGCCGACCGAACATATGGAAGACTAACTACCCCAGCTTCAAGTTTTTCTTTGATAAAGTGTCTGTCAACTTCAATATGTTTTGTTCGATCATACTGCACTGGATTTCAGAAATGTTTATGGCTGCCTTATTATCACATATCAATTGATAGGTTTTCTATGGCGAAAGTCCAATCTCCGTTAGTAATTTTCTGATCCAGATTAACTCCACTATCCCTTTAGCAACGCCTCAGAATTCTGCCTCTGCAATAGAAAGCGTCACCACCTTCTGTTTCTTACTCTTCCAAGTGACAAGATTCCCTCCTACGAAAATGAAGTATCCTGGGATTGATCTCTTATCGATAGGATTTCCAGCCCAGTCTGCATCAGTATATCCCTGAATTTCTAAGTGGCCATTTTTTTGAAATAGACTGCCACTTCTTGGTGACCCTTTTAAATAGCAAACAATTCTGAGAGCTGCATCTATGTGTTTTTTCTGAGGTCTATGCATGAACTGACTGATTACACCCACTGCATAGGCAATGTCAGGCCTAGTATGTGAAAGACAGATTAGCTTCCCAACCAGATGCTGATAGCTTTCTCGGTCTGTTAATTCTGCTTTAGCAGAAATTTGTAGCCCATGATTCACCATGATAGGAGTCTCTATAGACTTACAATCAAGCATGCCAGTTTCTGCAAGAAGATCAAGTATGTACTTTTTCTGTGAGATGAAGATCCCATTTTTTGATCGAAGCACCTCAATCCCGAGAAAGTATTTTAACTTCCCCAGTTCTTTCATTAAGAACTCCCTGAATAGACTGTCTCGGAGCTGCTCAATCTCTTCAATATCATCTCCAGTGATTATCATATCATCAACATAGATAAGTAGACAAGTTGTCTTCTCCTTTTTCCTTTTGATGAAGAGAGTGTGATCTGAGTGACTCTGCTTGTAACCAAATTTCCTCATGGCTTCAGTAAATCGTCCAAACCACACTCTTGGTGACTGCTTTAGACTGCACAAGGTCTTCTTTAATCGACACACTTCACCTTTCTGAAAACCCACGGTAAATCCTGGCGGAGGCTCCATTTATACTTATTCTTCCTCCTTTAGCTCCCCATGAAGGAAGGCATTCTTTACATCAAATTGGAGGAGTGGCCAATCCAGATTGGCTGCCGCGGAGAGCAATACTCGAATAGTATCAATCTTAGCCACCGGAGAGAAGGTTTCAAAGTAATCCACCTCATAAATTTGGGTATAATCTTTAGCCACTAGCCTAGTTTTATATCTGTCAATAGACTCGTCTGCTTTTCGCTTGATTGTAAATACCCACTTGCATCCCACCGGTCTTTTTCCAGCTGGCAGTTGACAGCTTTTTCATGTCTGATTTTTTTCTAGAGCTTTCATTTCTGTTTCCATGGCTTGACGCCATTTTGGTATTTGGTGTGCTTCTTGTGTTGTTCTAGGGATGGTTTCAGAGTACACAACACTGGTAAAAGCTTCAGCTTCCGTTTATAGTCTCCCCCTAACATAGTTGGCTATCGGATATCTGGAGGATCTTGGCCGGTTTTCTGGGGAGTATCTCTTTGGAGGGACTCCTCGAGTTGTTCGGTGAGGGAGAACATATCGCTCTTTATTCTCTATTTCTCATGTAGTATCTTCAGTGTCAGGGGAGTTATGTTGCCCTGTGTTCTCTATGTCTTCTATAGTATCTTCAATGTCATAATGAATGTAAATAGTTTCAGAAGAGGGATTTACCTCAAAGATATCCGACTGAAGAAGAGATTTGGTGGGATCGCGATTACTGGGCTTGTCATGGGAAATAAGCTCAGCCGGGTTGCTAGCTTGCTCAGTGATTGTTAGCCAACTTAGCGGATCTTGTTGTACTGTCTCTCCCTGATCGCTTGGTTGGCGGAAGTAAAAGAACTCAGTTTCCAAGAAGTTGCAATCTAGAGTTGTGTAGATTCGGTGAGTGGGTGGATGGTAACACCGATACCCTTTTTGATTTACTCCATACCCGATGAAGACACACTTGAGGGCACAAGGTTCAAACTTGGTGCGCTCAGTTTTAGGAATGTGGACAAAGACGGAACACCCAAAAACTCGAGGTTGGAGAGCGTAGACTGAAGGTACAGGGGTATGTTGAGAGAGAACCTGAAGAGAGGTTTTGAGGTGGAGGATTTTAGTAGGTAATTAATTTGCAAGATAGGTGGCAGTAGCAATCACTTCGGGCCAAAGATGAGGTGGAATTTGAGATTTGAGCATGAGAGATCGGATAATCTCAAGGAGAAAGCGATTCTTACATTCGGCGACCCTATTCTGTTGAGGTGTGTTCGGGAAAGTGGTTTGGTGGAGAAGCCCTTTTTCCTGGAAGAATTTTTTTCATTGTGGAATTGATATATTTGGTCTCATTATCAGAACGGAGAACCTGAAGTGAAGTGTTAAATTGGGTTTGGATCATGGTATAAAAATGTAGAAAATTTTCAGGTACCTCAGATTTGTTTTTAAGAAAGTAGACCCATGTCATGCGAGTGCAATCATCAATAAAAAGAAGAAAAAACCGAATTTGTCCATTCCCAAGAGTAGGGGCAGGCCCCATACATCAGAGTGTACCAATAAAAAAACTTTATTGACTCGAGTGTTATTAATAGGGAATGAAGTTTGATGGCTCTTGGCTACTACACAAGTATCACAGTGAAAAGAGAAGTGTTTAAAGACAGGAAATAAAATTTTGAGATAACTAGAAGAATGATGCCCCTGACATCGGTGCCAAAGCCATACTTGTCTATCAATCGACCCATGAGCAAGCATAGCAGACCCGTCCTGAGTCACCTCATCGACGTAGTATAGCCCATTGCGCTCAACGCCAATTATCTCCTTCGTCTGAATATCCTGCAGAAGGAAAAACGTAGGGTGCATAAGTACAACACAATTTAGCTCTTTGGTCACATGGCTAATTGACAAAAATTTGCAGGATAAGCTAGGGACATAAAGGCAATTTGTTAATTTCAAAGTCTGAGATATTTTAACAGATCCGGCTCCTTGAACAGGGGATAATCATACATTTGCTGTACAGATATATTTTTTCTTGGAAGGAGAAGCCTGGAGGATATCAGAGATATCATGAGTCATTGTATCTGTCGCCCCACAATCGAATATCCAGCCTTTGTTGAATTTTTTTTTTCGAGATGGGCTTATATGTCCTGCAAAACCGTCATGTTTCAAAGGAGGCCCAAATATAGACATTGGGCCTTTTAATTGTATATTTTGGCCCATTCGCCTTAGAGGAGATCTCTTCTCTGCCGTCTTTTCCCTTTTTCGTTTTGCTAGAGACTTGGTTGGTAGCCGATTTCTGCCACTACTGCCGGTGTTATAATCATCGTGATCGGTGCCATCATCATGATCGGCGAGTACCTGAAATAATTCAGAGAAAAAAATTGAGGGCGAGATTTTTTACCCCATATTTCCCCAAATGGAACTATCACCGCGTTTCCAATTGGGGCTTCGTCATCGCCGGTGATGTAGATGGCCTCTTGGTTTCTCATCACCGTTGCGGCCTTACCTCCTTTCCCTTTACTGGTCAGCAGCTTTGAAGGTCCTTCCACCAGTTGGGAAAGCCAATTAGTTCGAAGCATTGTTCCTTCGTGTGTTTCTTCTTCTTGCAGTCTTCACACACTATCTCTGACCGATTTGGCTAGAATAACGACTGCACCATTCTGCCCAGCAGATCCGACCGGAACCCTCCTCCTTTTGTCACCGTTTAGTTTTCGGGTTAGCTCCCCTTCTTCCGCACAGAAAAACCTCCGCCGATGCTCAATGATGAAGAGTCGACTACACTGCTACCCCCGCGCGTTCGTAGAGGTGTGAAGCCAAATTTGGCTTTCTGTAAACTCACAGCGGGCGGCAGTATATATATTTTCAACTGAGGGCAGCGGAGTTTGCCGGAGAAGATCTCTTCTCAATGCAGTAAACCTGTCGTCAAGTCCGGCTAAGAATTGAAAGAGCCGATTTTCTTATTGTAATCGGCTGAAGATTTCCATATCTTCTGAATATTTCATGGGGTTTGGTTGGCGTCGATCTATTTCACGCCAGATGGCCTGCAAATTTCCATAATAATCCGCAAGTGTTTGTTGACATATTGCTTGCTTACTTGCTTTTGTTAACAGGTCGTAGATTTGCAAACCATCTCCTCCGCTACTGTATGTGGCTGCTAATCCATCCCAGAGTGCGTTTGCTGTTGGATACTCAATGAATCGAGGAACAAGGGAAGACTGAATAGATTGGATAATTAGTGAGCTAATTATCAAATTGTGTTGTTCCCACCTTGGAAAATCGGGGACTGTGGCCGTCGGTGAAGGAGGTTTGTCAGTGATATGGTTGAGGCATCCTCATCCGCCAATAGACACTTTCATCAGTCGGGACCAAATCCCATAATTTTGGTCATTAAGCTTGATGTCTACATTGATTGCTGGTATCTGACTTATAATTTAGTTGTTTTGATTTGGATGGTTGGGAATTTTGGAAATGGGTTTTTCGGATATATCACTGTCTTTGGATTCGGCTAGATCGCCGTCGTTGGATCCATCCATTGACAGATGATGAGGCCGATTTATACGATTATACTTTTAGAATCGTACTGTCTCTGATGCCATGTTAACACAAGAAAAAGACATGTTTGAAGGATTAAGAAGTTCTTTTATTTTTTTTTCTGTATATGTATGCATTACAATTACAATTACAAGTATTTATTGCCTCTATAAGTGAGCTAAACATAGTATGTAGATCATTGATTTCTCAATCCATTGATTTCATTCCCCATATGATTCTTTTCAATCTCTTTGATTTGGTTTTCCATTTTTTATTCTTTCTTTCCATTCTAACAGGCTATTGCATTGAATTTTTTTCATATGCAATCAAGTGTAATTTTATACAATGATTATAAACACTAATTTAAAATGTGATAGACAATTAATATTAGTCCACCACTTTTTCTTTCTGATTTTGATTATTAACGGTCATTTTTTTGTTGGTACGTATATTTTTTAGAAATATAACCTTCCATTGGGTTTGAAAATTAATTTATATTTATTGTGTCAAATAAATGATGCAGTCAGTCCTCCCCACCCGCTTCTGCAATTAAACTGCTTATTTAATTTTTTTTACTCAATATGTAGATGCTTACTGACTCTGAGCATGTTAATATGTTCAAAATACAAGGTCCGATATGATTAATGATGGATATTTTCCTATATAATTTTTCATTTGTATTTGCTATTCATAATTATGAACATTTTAAATATGAAATTTTCTTTTTATATATTTTATTTTTAATTATATATATTTTAAATTAATTCTATATAATTACTATTTATAAATCAATTGTTACACTATATATATAATAATAAATTAAGTACTTTATATCTTGTGCATCGGTGAATTGATAGTTATTAATAATTCGAGGGCAGTGTAATTTAGTTTAGAAACTTGGACGAATATATATGTATGTAAATTAGTTAATGTAAATCGAGAGGTGATGATATTATATAATTATATAATGCATAAATAGACAAAATAATTGCCGACAACTTAATTGAATAACTTAATAATAATTTAATCCACAATGGGAATCTGAATCGTAGACTGAAAACGGAATCTACGCGATTATTCTCGCACAGCTGCAGCCTGCAAAGAGTTGCAACTTACAAAATATATATATATATATATATATATATATATATATTTAATTTTTTATTTTCAACCGTGGGGCCAAAGCAGGGAAAGAAGAACCATTGTTTTCAACGTATTTAGTTACGAGGGTGTCTTGAAATTAGTTTATGGATTAAAATTTATAAATTAGATTAAGATTTTTATTCAAATATAATCAATCACTCATAAAATTATATATATATATATATATGTCACTGAATATAAATTTAAATTCTTATAATGTCTCATGAATTTTGATCCCTAAAACAACTTTATACAAATTTTTGTCTTTAATTATTTCATGATAAATAATATTTTAATTGCTGAAAATTATATTAAGCAATACATAAATTTGTATAAGGCTGTCTTACAAGTTAAAATTTGAATCTAATCATATATTCAATGACGTTTATAAAATTATTGGTGTTCAATTATATTTGGATCCAAATTTTGGTCTGCCTTATGACTTTGAATCGGAAGATGGTCTCATGCAAGGCTCTCTCTGAAAGAAAAACAATATTTTTTTTTATAAATTATATTGTCTTAGATACATGACTTGTTTACAATATTAATGTAATTATTTGTAAACATGAACAGAAACAACATTTGTTTTATAGATTATACTGTTTTAGATACATGTCTTGTTTACAATATTAATGTAATTATTTGTAAACATGAACGATAATAAATTAAAATAAAGAACGCAGTAGAAAAAATCAGTCAAATAATTCCATGATATAACCTAGAATAAATGCCAACTCAAAAAAGAAAAGAAACACTAGTTCAGTTGCATATCAACAAGTTCAAGGAACAGCTGTAATTTGATCCACTAATTATACTTTTTAGCTGTTTTAGTTCATTTATAGATAGGCAACAATTAATATTCCATTAGCCATAATTTAGGGCGGTGTAGCGTAACAGATGGAAATGGAGTATCCACCTCGAAATATTATAAATTTAAATGTCATTAATATTTTAAAATTGTCGATATATTATAAATTTAAATTTCTTAAATTTTATAATATTTTACGCATCTTAGTTGTCTTCCAAAGTGTCAAACCGTATGCAACAATTTGAAGAAAAGGGAATATTATACGACGCAGGAGGACGTGATTTGTTGTCTATTATAATAGATCTAATGTGTTATTTTCATGTGTCTCAATGGATTAGCACGTCATATAATTTCCTGAAGAAAAGACCATTTTCTCTTCTTATGCCACGTGGATGTCACGTAACCCAAAATTGGTGGCTCGTCAAAGTCTGATTATTCAAGTCAGGTTGCTGACCACAAAAAATAATTTAATAAGAAAATAATGGACAATAATGCCAATAATTAAAAAAAATGTAAATTTCAACAGGTTGATGAAGAAAGCCACGATCCCGTATGGCCAATCATTTCGAGAATACAACGAACTTGAATTGTAACTGAAAAAATTATATTCAGCACCATAAAATCGAATTCAATAAATTCTTTAATTAATTGAATTCAACGATTATAAATAATTATGAAAAACATTCTGTGAAAATGACCATGATCCCACATGGAAAATTATTTCAATAATTCTCAATACAATAAACGTGAATTCTTTATTAGATCTATAAGAATAACATATCATCACGACATGTAGTTGAATAATTAGTATGTGAAACGGGACAAGCATACGTACGTAGATGAAAAACTTGATACCATTACTCTCTTTAGGATCATCTAAAAAGAATCGAAACTTTGAAGTTCCATTAATATTAATGTCTCAAATACTTTTACCCCATTAACATTATTAATTAATACTCGGGTTTTCTAGTGAATCTTAAGCTGTGGTCAGGTTGTCTTGGCTCCAAAAACTATGGACAGTTTTACATGAACCTTGAAGCATAATTAATGTCCACAAATGCTGACTCATCTCCATGTCAATATTACTTGTATTCATCCTAATGAAATCATTATCTGAACAACCATTGTTTCAACTCATCTAAATTTTCCATCCAATCTAAGCCCCACAATCACTTATTGTGGGCTCATGTTCTGTTGCTGTCTCCTTTTGCTCCCTTGATCTCCTTCTCTTGTTTTCCCTATATAAAGACAATTTTTTGTATCATTGCTCCTCACCTTTGATTTCAACTTCTTCCTTTCTATTCTTGTTTTTCTCATTTTTCTTTTTTGTATCTTGGAAGGCCGTTCAGACAATAGGTTGGTAAGATTAATCTTGATTGATCATTTTGCTACTTCGCTTTTCTTGATATCTCTGCCAACATTTCTATTCTTGCTTGTAATAACACATGTTTTGTGGGTTTTCTTGATATTGATTCATGCATAGTTTCTCAAAGGGTGATAGTTTGTCTCAATTTTTGCAGTTAAGTCGAAAAACGCATTCATAAATCTTAGGCCAGATCATGACTATCACAGCTGTGCCAGTGATTAGAAATGGCTGCCTCATGGTTCGTGGCAAGGTTGTCTTAACAGGAGTTCCAAACAACGTTGTCATCACTCCAACAAGCTCAGGATCAGCTTTTGTTGGAGCGAATTCGACTAGCTCGAGCTCACACCATGTCTTCAATCTTGGAACCCTTGAGTGAGTGATGTCATGTTGCTAGATTTACTGCAAAAATAAATAAATAAATAATTAAGGTGCATTTCTGTTTTTGTCAGTTCAATTCTAACATGCCTCATGCATGCACTATTGTAACAGAAACTGCAGATTCATGTGCCTCTTCATTGCCAAGATTTGGTGGATGATACCGCGTGTTGGAAAATCAGCTAGTGAAATTCCTATGGAGACTCAGATGCTTCTGTTGGAAGCTGAGGAAGAATCTGCCATTGATTTGTTAGTAGAAGAAGAGAGTTCATCAAACGAAAACAAGTTCTACGTGCTCGTGTTGCCTGTGCTGGATGGAGCATTTAGGACCACTCTACAAGGGACTAAATCAAATGAGCTCCATTTCTGCTATGAAAGTGGTAGGTTTCATCTCAAATGTAACCTTGGATCAACTCTTTTTGGTTCATTGAAACTGAGTTCGTGTTCGTTTTTTAAGGTGATCCTGATGTCCAAACTTGTCAAGCATTGGAGGGAGTTTTTGTCAATTCTGGGGACAACCCTTTTGAACTCCTCAAGGACTCAATCAAGTATGTTACAATGGTTAATCTCACATATATGTGATAGGTAGGATTTTTCGACTATCTTTACCAGATTTTGATTCTTGAAATTTCTGTTTTCTGTAGATTATTGGCAAAACACAAGGGCACATTTAGTCACCTTGAAAGCAAAAAGGTAAAAGTTGATTTTTTTATAGTTGATATCCCCCAAAACACACAAAATGTGTGTATTTTTCTTGAAATCTGAAGAAATGTTTGCCTTAAAACCAGGCTCCTGCTCATGTAGACTGGTTTGGATGGTGCACTTGGGATGCTTTCTACACTGATGTTAGTCCACAAGGAATCAAAGAGGGTCTCCAGAGGTTTGGCATTAACAAAACCAAGTTTTGATCAAACCAAGCACGGATAAAATCAAAAAAATTCGACTGAATTTTATGAAATTCTTGCATCGTGCAGCTTCAAAGAAGGCGGCATTTCTCCTAAGTATCTTATCATAGACGATGGATGGCAAGAGACAGAAAATGAATTTATTAAGGAAGGAGAGCCTATCATTGAAGGAACACAGTAAGTCTTGCATCTTTTAGCAGGAATGCAACTTTCTGATGCATTTGATCATTGTATTGATCATTTTTCATGCTTTTTTTGGTACAGATTTGCCACCAGATTAACAGATATCAAGGAAAATAGCAAGTTCAAGGTCTCAGAATCAGACGGTTCAAGCACGAATCTCAAAGAGTTAATCCATCACATTAAGGAGGATTATGGCTTGAAGTAAGTTTCTTGATCACAAAAGGCCTAAATTTCATGTCTGAAAACTGTTTTATGACTTCATCTGTAAAATCATCAAATTTTGCTTCTGATGCAGATATGTCTACATGTGGCATGCTTTAGCTGGTTACTGGGGAGGAGTGCAGCCCTCCTCCAGGGCACTCAAGAAGTACAACCCAAAGCTTCAATACCCCGTGCAATCACCAGGGAACGTTGGGAACATCAGAGACATAGCCATGGATGGCCTTGAAAAATATGGAGTTGGAGTGATTGATCCTAAAAAAGTTTATGATTTCTACAATGATATGCATAGCTATCTTGCTAGCAGTGGGGTTGATGGTGTCAAGGTCGACGTGCAGAACTTGATTGAAACTCTGGGAGCTGGACACGGTGGAAGAGTGTCCCTTACCAAACAGTATCATGAAGCTCTTGATGAGTCCATTGAGAAGAACTTCATTGACAACAACTTGATTTGCTGTATGTGTCACAACTCAGACTCGATTTTCAGCTCAAAGAAGAGCGCGACTGCAAGAGCATCTGAGGATTTCATGCCTAATGAGCCTACATTTCAGACATTGCACATCGCATCAGTGTCTTTCAACAGCCTTCTCTTAGGTGAAGTTGTTGTCCCAGATTGGGACATGTTCCATGTGAGTGCCTCTTATCTTACATACTCGTCTGGCATGCGCTCGTACATGATATTGTTACATTCAATGCAATGTGACACAAATTTTTTCATCAATGCAGAGCAACCATAACACTGCTGAGTTCCATGGTGCAGCAAGAGCAATTGGAGGTTGTCCAGTCTATGTAAGGTAAAAACATCAGTAAAATCCAAACTACGGATTGATCAAACACCTTTGTTTTCATCAATGATCATCAATTTGATTAAATTTTTTACAGTGACAAGCCAGGAAAACATGATTTCAAGATCCTCAAGAAACTTGTTCTGCATGATGGATCCATCTTGAGGGCAAGATATGCTGGTAGACCTACACGAGATTGCCTGTTTATCGATCCAGTTATGGATGGAAAGAGCTTGCTGAAAATATGGAACTTGAACAAACTAACAGGAGTTGTTGGAGCTTTCAACTGCCAAGGAGCTGGAACATGGCCAATGAAAGAAGCACCCAAATCCACTCAAAACTCCGGCCCCATCTCAGGCCGTGTAAGCCCCCTGGATGTCGAGTACCTTGATGACATTGCAGATGAAACATGGACTGAAGACTGCGCTGTATACGCCTTCAATGCAGGTTCACTTCGTTCCAAGCAACTTAAAAACAGAGAACCATGCAATAAAATTCTTTTTAATCTCAAAACTCTTTGTTTTTTTTTCCCAATGCTGCAGGCTCACTTTCAAGATTGCCTAAAAACAAGGCTGTTGAAGTGTCGCTAGGCGTATTAGAGTGCGAAATCTTCACCATCTCTCCAATCAAAGTAAGCAAGGTTCTTGAATAAACTCACATTTTTCATGAGTAACATGGACTAAATTTTTTGATGTTTTGAACAGATGTTCAAAGAAAACATCCATTTTGCACCAATTGGTCTGATCAACATGTACAACTCTGGTGGAGCAGTGGAGGATTGTACATTTGGCGATGCTATAACAATCAAAGCAAGAGGGGGTGGATTGTTTGGAGCATATTCGACTAGAAAACCTCGTTTCTGTAAGGTAGACAAGAAAGATGAGGACTTCACATACAGCTCAGAAAATGGATTGTTGACAGTAAATCTTCATAGTGACAGCAGCTTCAAAGAGATTGAGATTGTATATTGAACCGCGGATATTATAGATTTTCTACGCCCAAAAATGTGACTAAAATATAGGATTTTGAAGGAGAAAAATAAAGATTAAATTTTGATCATTATTCAGTGCAGCAAAGTGAAAAAATCTGATGTTTCCTGTTTATTTTTCCCCCATTTGTTTCCCAATATGTATTTCGTTTTGTTGATGAAAAATAGTTAACTTGTAAAATTAGATATGAATTAAAAGTTTCAATTTCATGAGTTGAGTATCCATGGATATCATTGAATATACAATTCTACAAATTTACGTTCAGGACATATATGTTAGGAAATTCCTGATATTAGCAGTTTTACATGTGTGTTAAAAATAAACTATAGTTTGAAATACAAATTTACAGTTATTTTCCTCTCTAATGAACACGGCAAAAGCAACACGAAAATGAGGGAGAGGAGAGAGTAGACCATATATAGCGTCCCTCTCTCCTATGCCCTATAATTTTTATTCTTTTATTTCATTTTCTTTTTGTTGTTTTTTGTTACTTAAAATATTGTAATACATTTTGCATTTTAATTAATGTGTTATAAATTAATATATGACAAATTTGTTGAAACATAAAATTAAATTAGATAAAATGACATTAATAATAAAAACTACATAAAAGTACTAAAATAGATAAAAGTACAAGAAATTAAAAACAATACATAAAAAAACAAAAAGAAAGATACAAAATTTTCATGCTCGACTTAAAATAGAAGCACATTTCTTGGTTCAGAGAATTAGAATATATTATTATGTAACTCTAAAAAGATCAAATAAATTTGTTTTAGTAATTATTATGAAATGTTGAATTTAATTTTAGATGGCTAGATATCCATTAAATGAAATTGCATATATTATTATATGTTAGCAATTATAAAATAATAAATATAAATGGAATATTATAGAATATTTTCTTTCGGTGTAAAATTATAGTGCAGACGGCTGGGGATGACCTTACACTAGCAAAAAAATAATAATAAAATCAAAGTTCGAATAATAATTGAAATGATTTGACAAGCAAAAGGCAGTCTCTTATTGAATATGAATAAAAAATTGTACAAGCAATTACTAAACTGTGTATGAAACTTGCCTGCAGTATGTCATATCTGATACTGCATCTTTACTACACACAAACTGAGTAATCCGCACAACGCTGCTACGAGACGTCGTCATGCTCAATGAGCTACAGGGACATATGGATATCGATGAACATCATAACGAAATATCTTTACCAAAAAGTTGAGCTATTCCCGCACTCGGATCGTCCTGCTTGACAATTGACTCGCCCACCAGCACCTGTTAAAACCACAAGAGAACACATGAGTACACAGATTCACGACGTGCAGTATCTTAGAAGGGTTGAAAATGAACCGAGCAACAATTTTCCCACTCAAGAACGTAGGTAGTGGTCACAAATAAGTAGGTAGACAAGGAGAGAGGAGACACAGAAGAAACCCCAACTCCCGTCTTGTGGTAGTTGATTTTACAGTTCACTTCCCTTTCTTGTTTTTTCCCCCCTTAACTTTTTATTTTTGGCGGTAAATTGTCATTGGATCTTGTAAATCAGATACAAGGTACTTTGACATATGAATAAATGATCAATTTTCGTTTTCCAACAAAGAAATTTGTGAATAGCTGCATATTAATCATTCATCACTGCTTACTGCTTTAACACCAGCTTCTTGGACGTAGGCAATGTCTGCAGGTGTGAAAAGTCCAGACTCTCCGACAACCTGAAGAATTTCATGAAGAAAAGATTCAATATATCAAAATGAATAATATAGAAATAATGAAAACAGATGGATTTAAGGCTACTTAAAGGACTTCCTTACCATAATTCCTTTGTCACGTATCCTTTGTCCACGCTCACCTTCAAGAAGCTTTTTCGTATTGGCAATTTCGACCTTAAATGTTCCTAAAGGTGCAGACAGTGAACTGTCTTATTATGTATGTAATGTGTGTGTGTGTGTGTAAATGCACGCAAACGGTAGAATTAACTGTCTAATCAAGTTGGCAATATACTCATATATTAGAAATGCAAAACAACACATCAGCCACTATTCTTATCTGCAGAAATTTGGAGACAATACCTAGATCACGATTATTAATGCCAATAAGTTCAACCCCCTCAATCCCAAGGACACGATCCATCTCTTTCTCATCATGTACCTAGAAGATGGAAGACCCAAGAAAATGGATGAGAGAATAATCATCGAACGAAAGTAATACTACATTACTCTTATGAATAAACAAAATCCCCCAAAAAGATAATCGTGAAATCAAATAGTGAGTTCGTGCATCATAAAGCATCATAGTACATGTCGAGTATGTCCTAGTTAATTACAAAAAAGCCAAACCTCAACCAATGCTGTCAACCCCAACATTTTGCAAATCTTAGTCATGTACTTGATATCCAGATCAGGCAAGATAGCAGCAATTAGAAGAATTGCATCTGCACCTTTTACCCGAGCATAGTAGATTTGCCATGCATCTATCACAAATTCTTTACACAAGAGAGGGCACTGAGTTCAAGTTAGCAGAAGTCAGTTAACATAATATGAAAATAAGCATAAAGATACATATTTAGATAGAGATACTGAGAGAAAAACCGCATACCTGTACTCCAGAACTCCTAATGGCCTCTAAATTCTCAAAGCTTCCCTTATTTGTCACCAAGAGGAAAGGCGAAAAAAAAAAGGAAGAAAAAACCTTAGATTAGCCAACCACGGAAGGTCTATTGTAGTTAAGAAAAACTTATAAAATCTTACCTGAAAATACTTCTCATCTGTCAAAACACTAAGGCAAGCAGCTCCACCTTTTTCATAAGCCTTAGCAATCTGAACCTGTCAAAAAAATCCAATAGATTCACACCTTTGCCATTATCTATATTTCCCTTAAATCGTGACAGAGTCAAAGAAGGTTCAACTAACGTCTTCGATGCTTCATTCATATGGGAAATAAATAATTAGAAGCTAACAAAGCCTAAATGGTTATCATTTCTAATGCCTCATATCACAATCGGGGGGGGGGGGGGGGTGAGCAATTGTTTTCTGATGACATCATAACAGTACTTCACAAAACTTGGAGGCATTTTTTTGGACAAATTGTATCAATTGCTTCAGGCTTATAATGCAAACCCCACGATGGATGAAAAAGAATAAAACAGACTTACAGGGTCAAAATTCTCTCTTAGAACTCCTCTACTTGGAGAAGCCTTCTTCACTTCAGCAATTAATCCGGGAAAACCAGTCCGTGTATTTGCCTCTTTCAGTGCTCCAATAAAATCTCTAGCTGGTGGAACTTTATCCAGCAAACTATTCAGCACTCCAAGTGACTTTCTTTCTTTCATCTACCATTCAGAGCCAATAACACATTAATCACAAGCAGTATCCACAAAAAGAATTCCCTATGCTAGATAAGCTCATAATCAAATAAAAAAAATACCCGAGAGACTTCAACGTCTTTATTCCATACAATTTCTTCAAGAATATTACGGGGAGTATTTCCTTCATTCTGCAAGCGAAATTCAAAAGGACCAACATAGTGTTGAGGCGGCCCAGTTGGTGGTCGCCTCCTAATTTTAATGCCTTGAGTTGCAGCAACTTCATTATGGAACATCCCGACTTCCCACTCTTTTGCTTTCAGAGCCTCTCCTTCAGGAATCGTAGTTTCTGAGCCATCTTTCACTTCAAACTAAAAGTTCAAGATATAAAAATTTAAGTCAATTAAACAAAACTACAATCACCCACCTATCTAATATGAGTCCATGCCCAATTATGTATAAAGTTACTACTGCTTTAATTAGCTTATGTACTCAAATATCTTCGTGCTTCTTTCACTTTTGTGTCTAATAAGCACTTAATCATACTCAGTCAACCAAATTAATGCTAAAAATTTTCAACGTAAATTTTCTTAATGAATCAACTTAGCAATGCAAAAACACAAATCCTTTAAGATGAGTCCACGCTATTCTTATCAATTTATCACCATAGGCATCGCTACATGAGTCCCTAATTACATTCAAATTCATTCATAAATTGAAACTAAACCACAAAAGAGACCATTCTGCATTAGCTGGATTAATTCTTTCCACATTCAAACAACATGGCCAATATTAAATTAACCCAAATCCCATTAGCAAGATTGCAGCTTTGAACAAATTATACTTTTAAAACATCAAAACCCACAATAGCAGCACACTCTACACACACACAGTAACGTTAAGCAAAGTTGCTTACCTGTTGAGATTTAACAGTGGGAAAGGAAACCTGCCCAAGAAATGATTGATTCCGCATGTGGGTGTGTGGTATAAGCCTAAAAAATGCGGAATTTTTGGGAATGGGATTGAAAGACTGCTGAAAAGAAAAGCCGGCAATTGATCTTGGAGCAGTCGATGACGCTCTCAAGGACATCAAATTCATGTTCTCCATGGTTGTATATGTATATATGCGTTGTGTCTATATATGTATGAATTTATATCGCGCAGAAAAATTGAAGCAAGATCGAATTCTAGCTGAGTTTTTCGGTTTTGTGCATAGATGTTTGTTGGGTGGCGAAATGAGGAATTGCAGTTGGATTAAAGGATTTTTGGCTGCTGAAAAAATGTGCGGTCTGATGCTATCAATATCCAGTACCTGAAAAAGTTCCAAATCTTAGCAAAAAAAAATAAAAATAAATAAATAAATAAATAAATAAATAATAATAATAATAATAATAATAATAATAATAATAATAAAAGTAAATATATAAACTCGAGAATGTTGTGTAAAACTATTTTAAAAGTTAAAATTTGTTGAATAAATTAATATCTAGATTAAAGTATACTCAAGTACCAATAAAATTATAAATATATCATTGAATATGAGTTTGAATGCCTATAATTTTTTGTTATTTTAGTTTTGGGAGTTTATATATCAAATTATTTTAATTTTTTCCAAATATATCTCAAACTAATACTTTTGTCAATTAAATACTCAAATTATTTTAAATTAATCAAATCTAACATCTGACACATTTTTCTGACACCTGAAAAAAAAATGATTGGTTAAATATTTGTTAATATGGACTTTTATTAGCTTACTTGAAATATTCCACATCATTTTGATGATGTGTAATATTCAAGTCAACTCATTTTATTTTTATACATTTTAACGATGGGGAAGATACATCTTCTAAACTTGTTTTCGTTAAAGCTAAAAATCCACTCCATCAAAACATAGCTCGATTATTTTTCATGATTCAAAAAATATATCTAACTTTAGATTTGATTAATTTAGATATTTAATTAACAAAAATGTTAGTTCAGAATAGATTTGAGGGGAAAAAAAATAATTTGGAGTATAAACAACAGTTGCCATTACTTTTTTTGAAAGTTATTAATTTAATCAATATTTTAGCAACAGGCTTTTAGTTGTTAATTTTTGCACAGTCAATCTTTAGTTAATTATCTAAACTTTCTTATTTCACTTTAACAAAAAAAAATATAGAGTTAATTGTTAAATAAATCACCATGTTTACACCCTTTTGTAAATTAGACACCACATTTAAATATAGTCAATTATAATACCATGTTTTAATTTATGTAGGATTAAACATTCCTAATTTTTCCGGTGAGTTAAGTATGACGTATTTGGTCTAAAAATCACGTTGGCAGCCACATCAACACACACATATAACAAATGATGCATTTTTTGTTACTTTTTCTTCTTCTTTTTTGCTGAAAAAAATCATTTTTTTATATAATTATTTATTTCTAAAATATAAAATATATTGAGAAAACTAATAAAACCGACGTTGTTCGTTACACGTGTGTATTGATATGGCTGCTAATGTGGTTTTTAGACCAAATGCGTCATACTTAACTTGGCAGAAAAATTGGGGATGCTTAATTCCACACAAATAAAAATATGATGTTGTAATTGACTAGATTTAAACGTGATGTCTAATTTACTAAATGGTAAAAATATGATGATTTATTTGATAATTAACCTAAAAATATTCAGTGAATATGATACAAATAAGTGATTTGGTTGAATGCACATTTTACACGATTATTATCCAAGCTTAATTTTTGTTTCACCTACAAAGTACCTCGGCTACAGAGATCACTCAATTTCGACCGTATTCACAAATAGATTTGAATAGCATTTAATTAATCCACGAATTCGTGACTATCAATTAATGGAAAAACCAAATTCGGACAAATGTTTGCATTGCTTTTTTTTTTTTTTTTTTTTTCTCTTTTCCCCATCCATATCCGAAATGGTGTCAATTTCTTTCGAGACATGCCGTTTTTATTTTTACAAAAAATATCATGAATTATAATCAATTATAATAAATGTCGAAAATTATTGATAAATTAATAAAATTTGGCAACTGAAGCATAATTTAAAATTTTGTAGTCTTTCATTCTCAATCATTAATTCACGATTCTTCAGTTATTCGGGTTTAATCATATATCTTTTCACAGAATTATTAGTATCCACGCCCTTTTTTAGTTGCTGAAATTTGACTCTTGTGACAAATTTATTAATTTGTCAACAGTTTAGGAGTTTAGGAGATATGACGTAATTAGTTGCTGAAATTTGACTCTCGTGACAAATTTATTAATTTATCAAGTTTAGGAGATATGATGTAATAGTCCTAACTCATAATATTTTTATAAGAACCTTAATAATTTGAGATATAGGGTATAATTTACCCATTTATTTTTTCCCAATCTTTTTTTTTTAATTTGAATGTCGCATTAGGATTTGTACAATTTCACATCCTATTTATCCATATTTTTTAGTGCATGCAGTAGGGTTTTTCGAGTGAAAAATGTTGGGCCTGGGCAAGGGGAAATGCTGTTCTACAATCTTATACTGCTATGATTGGGCCCTTCACAAATTCAGTAAAAAAAAAATGGAAATTCTAAACACAATCCGTTTTTCTCTTTACATCTATTAATATTTTATAAAATATAAATATAAATTAAATATGATAAGACTTTTTTTTGTCTAATAATCCCCAACAGTTAAATACTTAATTAACAAAAATCATAACCACCATGCATTTCATAACTAGAGAGAAAATAAACAGAACAAAAAAAAAAATTGATTCTCATAAGCCCACGCTTAATTATAGCCTGTGTTGTATTCCATAAGTGAATTAATAATGATATAAAACATCAAATTTGCATTCTAATACTGGAAGATGTTTTCATTAGGCAGAACCATAAAATTCTTCCCGAGGACTCTAAAAGGTTGTTAGATTAAGTTAACTATGTGGCAGAGTTAGCTCTCATAATCTGTTAGGATTAGTTAGTCAGTCTACTATGGAAGCATTTATGTAACTCTCTCTCTCTCTCTCTCTCTCTCTCAAATATCTTCTTCAGTTTAGCAAAGGTCGACATATTAACATATTGTTAATGTGTACATAATCATTTTTGTGCAGCCTCATATATATGCATTCAATAATCAAAGGATTCCTGTTGAGGATTTGGTAACATTAATAGCTAGTTTTAAATTATCAGCTTGAAAATTGCACTTTCAAGAAAATAAAAACATGCAAGTTGTTTCGGATAAATTAAACTCATCACATATGGTGAAATTGATTAGCCCATATAATTGAAAATTCAAACATAAATGCATCAATTCTGATAATGTAATGAAACACCATGCCCATAGAAATAATAATTATGGGTTTCGCATAATGAAGGGACCTTCCAGACTTCCGGTTATTATTCTGCAAATTCTCGATATTTTTTTCATTTATGTGGGGCTATGATTTTTTGGTAAGTGTGTAAGGGACAAAACAGTCTTATCATATTTTAATTTATATTTTATAATATAGTGAGGCTATAAAGGCCAAAAATGGTATCGTGTTTAAAATTCCCCAAAAGTAAGGACAAAACAATCTTATCATATTTTAATTTATATTTTATAACATAAAATCTCATCCACTTATATTTTTCTAAAAGTAAGACAAGATTTTCTCCCTCCATATATTTTTAGAATTTGGAATAAGGTTAAAATTAGAGGAAATAGTGTGAAAATATATAAACAACAAATAATTTGATAAAAAAAAAATAAAATAAACTAAACTAGCAATCAAAACAAAACAGTGAGAGTAACATATATATGTATGTATATATCAATAATTATGTATCTTCAACTGTGGTTGTCTTGTCAATCTGATGCGTAAATTAATCATATATATAAAAAGAGGATATTCATTTAAACTGCCAATTAAACAATGATTAATTTACTCAAGATTGACAAGACAACCACATGTGAAGATACACATTCTTTAACTGAAATTATTGCAATATCTCTTCCAACTATTAGGTTTTAGGAAACAAATATTCATATAAATACCTACCAAAATTTAACTTCTCATGCTAGCTTGTTAATTCTTACCCAGAACCTAAACTCAAAAAAACTAAAGGGTACAGAAATCCTATCACCCGATAAATTTATTATATTTGTACCAAGCCATTGTATGTGATATTCATAAAGAAAATAATATACTAAAATAAATCATTAATAAAAAAAAAGTATCGTTATTAATCGGGTACATGTCAGCAAGTTAAAAAATTATCTACTCCTGATTATATATATTCGTCTCTTATTTTGATCCTACAACTAATATAATACACATGAAGGGTGTTTGGCTAAGCTTATTAATTTCAAAAGGCTAACAATGCAAATATTTTCATAAAAGCTATGATAAAAATAAAAATAAAAATTAAGTATAACATAAATACTAAAGTCAAACATATATCAACAAAAAATGAATTAAAAACATTATAAACTTTTAATTTTGAAATAACCAACCATATTACATAATTCATTGCTAATCAAATTATAAGTGTCTAATATCTTGTTTGGAACTAAGCAATTAAAATCTATATTTTAAGCTCAACCAAAGATTATAACTAATTAATGAAATTAAATAGTAGTATACACTTAACATACATATCAAAATAAAAATCGATATCTCATTTAAATTAAATATGAAGATAATCACTACTACAAATACAGCTATATATACACTGACAATCAAATATACATACTATATTTGCGCACACTCATATTCTTACTTAAAAAGCATTCATTCATCACATGCTATCTCCCTTTAATTGCTTCACAAGTTGACTCTCTCAAACCTCAAAAAATCAAAAGCCCATTACGATATCAAAAAGTCAGAAACACTTTGCTTGATCTTCACAATTTCTCAACTCATCAATAACAAAAAGAGGAAGAAGCAAAGGTATACTCGATCACTTTTAATTTGCCACCCTATTTATGATTGTCACATCTCTACCTCTTCAATTTATTTCTCTTATAATCATGTACATAAAATCCTTCTTCATTTTATTTTGCTAGTGCTAATTACAAATTTATATATACATTTTTTCTTGCATGTCGGATTATAGCTCTCAAGAAAATATGCATCGATCGTCGAGTCATTCGGCTGCTCGATCGTCCGATGAATTCTTGGTGAACTTCTCATCATCATCTGCATTGAAGGGCTTCGATTCGAGCCAGGATTTGTTAGCAGATTACGATGATAAAGCTGTCGTTTCCGACGACATCTCGAAGAATAAGGACGCTCCGGTGAAGTCTACGTTCGGAGAGAAAGCTGTTCATCTAATTCCACTCGTATTGATATTTTGTGGTTTGGTTCTTTGGTGGTTCTCAAATCCAGTTCAATTGCATTGATCAATCTACAATTTTTCTGTTTTTTTTTTTTTTTTTTTTTTTACATATATACATGATTTTTCAATGTATTGGTCAGAATTTCGTGGTGTTATTTAACCAATCATATATGAAAGTCTTTTACTATATATTTGTGGTGCGTTTTTGGTTGAATCGCGTATGTTTAGACGCTGATCGAGTTTGACGTAAACCCTAAATATTTAAGCATTGTTTGCTTTTCTGGCTTTATTTACGGATTGAATTAAATTAAGTTTGGAATTACCATCACATAAAATTTATTATTATTATTATTATTATTATTATTTATTTATTTATTTTTTTTTATTTGTGCTGGGTTAAATTTTCCTTGTACTGATCCATTTTAGCATTGTTTGACTGTTTTACATATCAAAACCCATAAGACATTATTATAATTCAGATTCAAACTTACAAATGCACCATTGAATATAAATTATAATTCGGATTTTGATCAGTTTTAAGAATCTTAATCCGTAAGACGATCTCATACAAGTTTTTTTCTTATAATAACTTTCAATATTGTAAAGATTAGCTTCTTCCGTATTACATTTCATGTGTTATAATTAGTTTTTTTTTCAATTTTTTAATATACATACCATAATTGGTTAAAATCAAACTAAATTATAATAATTAAAAAAAAAAGATTTGGCACATGTGATGATGTAACAGATAATGGCACAAAAGATCTGAAATCATTTACATATACACCCTTAATTATAAAATTATTTTCATTTTAAATTAAATAAAAATATTGTTTTATTTAATATCAATAAATAACCGAATCGAGCTTCGGGCTTGTGACTGCTAAGTTCAACTTCATTACACCCCTAGTTGTATATATAATATACTAGTATATACCACCAGTGCGATGCACAGGAGATGTTATTAAAAAATATTTGTGTACAATAATAAAATTATGTTCAATCATGAATTTCACATATAAATATATGAATTATATCGTTTGAATTATAAATTACTTATGTATTTTTCATCATTAGAGAAATAAGCATTGACGGCTCTAGTCATGCTAGAAACACCCAAGTTGGTTGTAAAATCGAGAAGGCAAAATCCCGGCTATCCAGTTGGTCTCGACAATGATTAATCGACCAATTAGGCACGGATAATTTTTTTTAATTTTTTTAAATATTTTTGTTCAAAATATGATTAAATAAAAATTTTGAGGTTTTCCACCTTTTATACAACAACCTACATCCCAATATTTCAATCTAAAATCAATGTGGGATGTAGGAAAATTAGAAAAAGTTGCGGAACTAATTTGAGATTTCGATTTAAGATTACCCACTCTTTTATAGAACCTACATCAAAATATTTCAATCTACAACCGATATGAGATGTATGGTAAGTGAAATTTAATATGTAAATAGCAATATGTAATAATATATTATAAAAAAAATAAAAATACTTAGGTGAAGACAATCGAAATATATTTTATATGTTATTATATGTAACTTTATGAACCTACTTGTCGAGAAATAAAATATCATAGTCCTGATGATTGATATGTAACTTTAGAACTTCACAAATCTAAACACATGCGCGCACACACACGAATGAGGAATGATAAAAAAAATTATTGAAAAAATTA
This sequence comes from Perilla frutescens, assembly GCA_026008535.1. Taxonomy (NCBI): domain Eukaryota; kingdom Viridiplantae; phylum Streptophyta; class Magnoliopsida; order Lamiales; family Lamiaceae; genus Perilla; species Perilla frutescens. The sequence goes on along the minus strand of BRKX01000010.1, from coordinate 40,079,865 downwards.
AGTGCATTATCTTTAAAGATTTTAACTCATTAAAAGATTTTTGATGTGGATTTGAATTTTTTAATATATTTAATTAACTTAAAAAATTAAAAAATATTTTAAATTAATATAGTTAAAATATTTTATTATATTTGTTTAATTTATTTAATTAAATTTTAATTAAAAAATATTTAATTTCTAAAAATTTAAAGTGTATCGTATTAAATTGATAAAATCAAATATCAAATATTATGCATGATCTCAATTTGCAGAGATCATTGTTGGGTCTCACAATTTATAGTTTGTTCATATACAATATTATTTCATTGTTCTTTAATGTGGGTTAAATTTTGATTTAAAATTAAAATATATAAGTTTTAGCTATTTAAAACATCTTTAAAGTTGAAAACTTAAATATGATAACTTGAAAATCTTAAAATTATCTAACATTAAAATGATAAGATCAATTAATACATTTCAAGTTTCGACAATTAAAAATTTAAATATATTTAATTTAAAATTTTGTATGGAGATCTTGATTTTTTAAAATACATTTAATCAATGAAAATTTCTAAATACGCCACTAATTTTTCTTCATACACCATTATTAAATTTAATTAAAAAATAAATAATTATTAATTTACATAAATATCATTTTTAATTTTAAAATTACTTAAAAAAATTAAAATTAGAAGCTTTAATTTTAATTTGTAAGTTTTTTTATGTGTGATGATTTTTGTTTGAAAAACTAAAATTATAAGCTTTAACTATTTAATTGATATATATATATGTATATATATATAATTCATGACATAAATATATTTAACAATTAATTGTCAAGTTCCATTAGTACATTTAATTCAGAAATTTAAGTAGATTTAATTTAAAATTTTCAATGTGTATCTTGATTAATACATTTAATTCAAAAATTTAAATATATTTAATTAAAATTTTGATGTGGACCTGAAATTATTTTAATATATTTAATCAACTTAAAATTTTAAAATATTTTAAATTAATATATTGGAACATTCACTCATAACACTTAAAAGAATGATAATTAATAAAAAATTATGGTCCATCGTAAATAAAAAATAGGTGTTTAGAAAATTCACATATAAATCAGCAATTTAAAGGCCACATAATTTCTTTCATTGAATGAACAAAATAATTTTTGATAAAAAATAGTATTTTTGCAATATGAAAAATAATAATTTATAATATTGAAATTCTATTATTCAATGACTATATAATATAAATATTAATTAATTAATAATATTATACCTTTTATTTATAGAAAGTGCATTTAGGCGGGAAAACCTATTATTACTATTTATAGTGACTATCTTACTTTTAGATATTATATAGATGTGCATTCAAAAAATATATATAAGCAATAGAACTTACAAAAACGCAATTATTTATTTCAGAATTCCATCACAACAGCATTAATTAGTTCAACAAAAGGAAGACTTATTGTTCATAAAAAATAACAATATATTATGTTGAAGCATATGTACACAGATGCTCAAGAAATAATTTAAACATCTAGCCCTAATAAGCTAGGTTTCACACTTTTTGTAGGTGTGCAATGGCCAAAGCTTCAACGACTAGCCATCACAGATTTCCACATTAATGGAGACCTCCATTTTGGAGAAATCAAGTAGGCCGTGATGAGTGATCGTTCAGTAGAGCTTTATCCTCGTCTGAATTGGCATCCGACATATCGGGCATGATGAGAGATCTTGCCCGCATTCACAGCAGGTCTGTTGAACACAGGAAGGAGCAAAAGGAAGGAATCAATGATATATATGCAGTATCTCCTTCAAAATATGCAAGCAGTGAAACAAAACGAGCAACATTGTACCTGGTGTCCGCAGCCAAATGCCATATCTTTTGGTTCGGTGATGCAGATTGGGCAAAGCTGTAATGATAAAGAACGGAGAAATAAGATTTGAAGGTTCATGATTTTTGTAGTAATAGAGAAATATGAATTCTTACATGATTATCAGAAGTATGGCTTCCAGATTGGCTGGTTTGGGAAACTGGATCATGCCGGCTTGAAGAAGGTGCGCTTGGCTGGAAACTGCCTGACCGGGAAGGTTTTGGTGCCGAAAAAGAAGCTGCACCATAGAGAGGAGGAGGAAGAGGAACCCTATCCACACCTTTCCCTCTAGAAGCACTGGCAACACATTTCAATTATAGTAAGCGATTGCAACGAAAATTTGTAGTAACCAAAATAAGTAACAATATAGAACACTTCTGGATGAGAATTAACCCAAGAATATTGAGCTCCAGTGTTGCCTTGTATTGAGAAGGTATTTCCATTAAAGATGAAAGTGCAAACTCGGCTTCTTTCCTGGAAGGGTCCATGTTTTTTGACATAATTTCTGTAAAGTTTACGAACTACACATGCAGAAATAAGTAATACATTAGACTTTAACTTGTTGCAAAATAATCACACAATTTATTTCTCAGAAAAATTATCATCAGAGAACTGCATGAGGTTAATCTACCTGGAAATTGTCGAAGGCCCGAGCAGGAATATTATCATCGAATTCCCTCATCATATCCCATGGCCCATCTCCAACCCCCACTAATATTATTGACAATGGATACTCACTGTAAATAAAAAAAGTAGAGCAATAGAAGCTGAGGGACTTAGTTCACATCTTGATTAATTATGATAATTGATCATATGGTGTTTAACGCTATACCATGACTATATGCAGTAAAAGTACCTTGCTTTGACAATTGCATCAACCGTTCTCTTCTCTTGGGGACTTAACTGGCCACGAACAGTATCAACACTTCTTGTGACCTATCATCAAATGAAATAAGAATATAAATAGAAGATTCAGAAATATAGGCATCTACATGTGAATTGTTGCATTTTATAAGAATTACGTATGAATACTTGATTTTGAGGTAATGGTTATAATGCAATTTCCAGGTATTTTTCCGTGCAGAACAATTTTGTGTCCTTAAATAAGAAATTACTGATATTTTTTTCTCTGTATATTACCGACCTGCCCATCAGCTATAATCAGTAAAACATGGTACTGGCCACCACTTTGTTCCACAATAGTGATAGCCATTTCGATAACAGGAGCAAATGATGTTGGTCCTGTAGAAAAGAAAAGGAAACATTTGTAGCAAGCAGAATAATCAGAAAATCTTAAATCAAAAGACTTGGACATCAACCTGCAAGTCGCAATTGAGGAACTAGTTCTCTGTATCGTGACATTACTTCCTCAAAACCCTCACAAAATCTCTCATCAGGAAAAAAGCTGAAGACTTCTTGGTCATGTGTTGAAGCTGCCAATATTATAATCATACAATCAATACCTATTTGAATGCTACACAGCTACAGAGGTCAAAATCAATCACGCTCTCTAGAATATACCATCTCCAAATCCAAAACAAGGAATTAAATTGTCTTCATCAAATTTGGATAGTGTTCTTCCGATGATTGATATGGCTTGTTCATAGGGATTTGGCTCATCACCAATGTGGTGCAAACTTCTCCTATGAAATGACCTGGCACCTGAGACCAAAGAAAGTTTCAATATACCAACTAATTACTTCAAAAGCATTTGTTGCCTGGCTCAAGTGACTCTACCAGTCCATTCATTGCTCTTCGTGAAATCAATACCAACGATTAAATTTGAGGATTCCAGACCTGCCCGTGCAAGGGCATCGGTGACCTACAGCAACCAATAATTAATTGAGCAGAATTATTCAATAGATTACTTTGAGGATTCATGTACAAGGCATATAAACCAACAGGTCAAAGTTACTAGAATAACCAATTGACATCCACCATTATTATCCAAACAAAGGGCATTGCCATACATAAATGTCCTAATATAATGGTATATTACAGGCAGCAGGCACAATATAGGCAGGTTACAAAATGCAGGCTTAATAGTGAAACTTTTAGCCCTATCAATATGAGCTTCCTATAGTGATTTGCAGCTATTTTATACATTGTAGTGATTGAGATTCGAGACGGTAAGTCAAAATCAGGAAAACGGAAGAAGAGTCATATGTTGAATATCCACCTCCATTATCAGTTATCCACCTGCATTTGAATGGCTTCTTGATAAGTCATATTGCTATAACCATTTGAGTACTTTCTTCTTCTTCATTTCAGGCAAGTTTGGATTAATTTTCAGATATACTAATACCATTACTCGGATAAAAGGATATGCAAGAATAGTTGTACCTGATCTAAGGAGTTGTAGTTGTCATCTATTCTCGAGTACTTCCTCTCCAACCTCCTCTTAGATTCTGGGGGTGGATCACCATAGTTTGGAGGTGGAGGAGCATAGCTGTGACTTGGCTGAGCATACGATGATTGTGGATAGGCATGGTTGCTCCATGAATTTGAACTGGATGCATAAGATGAATACCGACCTGAGATTGACCTTTTTGAATTCTTGGCACCCATTAGCTCTTGAACCTAAAAGGATATTGTTTCATTGAAAGGATGTACTTGAACAAAAAAAAAAACTAATTTATGCGCCAATGCAACATAAGCACATATCATTGTTTTCGATTAAGTGCAAATCTAGAAAACTAATATTCCACATTATGCAGAAAGTGTTAGATACTTATTACTTAGAGGGTGTTTGTTTGACAATTTTTGGAGAATCGATTAGACATTAAAGTTAGTGTTTGCTATAGAACTTGAGGGCGAGAACTTTGCATGTAGCTCAAGTCATGACTCGAAAGTGAGATGTAGAATTGGGGTAATTGGGTATCTCAAATTCCTAAACAAACAAATTATGGAAATAAGAGTTCAAAGTTCGGTTTTTAAGTCTCCAAGCAAAACACTCTCAGTCTCCTTAAGCTGACTTCAACAGATATTTAATGTCATCTAAGAACTTCATATTATAACCCTCTGGCTAGGCAGTTACACTTAGCTCGAATGTCTATGCCATTTGAGATTCTTAACTAGTCGAATCTTTATGTCTATAATTCCTTTGTGAAAAGAGTTCATTCAACATGAGGTAAATTCAAATAGAGGTCCTAGTCATGACACGGAGCAATTCTAAATATAAGAAACAGTAAACATAAGAGAGAGAGCCTATACAAAAAAGATACTCCTCAAACGAATACCAAGTTATGACTGCAAAGAAACACTTCTTTGATAAACTGAAATTAAAAGGGCACACATGAATTCTAGCAAAATTTAAAAAAAAAATCTAGAAAAATCAGAAGGATTTTTTTTGTGTTCAGAGATATTTCCTATAATTGGGTGGTTCTGACTGAAACACTGCCAAATTTGAAGGAATCAATTCCCCATTAAAAAAAGAATGATGAATGAAAAGCACAATTCTTCAAACTGAATTAGATTTGAATACCTAAAATAATTCTTACTCTTGCACTATATATATAATTCTTACTCCAAGATTGAGTCTTTACAGCAATTTAATTTTAGCATGTTTACTAGCAAAGTATATTCGCATACGATTTCTGTATGCGAATTTCAAATTTCTTAAATTAGTAAAATTTGGCCATCAAACACTAAATAGAACTCATACTCGCTACATCTGAATCCGTCAGAACTTCAAGCTTTCAAATGAAAACAACCAAGGAAACATATTTAAATTAAATAAGGCATAGATAACCGAACATTAAAATGCACATACAATGGAAGCATGATTCAAAGTAGAATACACCAGATATATTTTACATAAAAACAAACCCATCTGGATTAAATAGCAAAATAATAATAAAAAAGCTCGAAAATAAGAAATAAAGTTTGTTTCATCATTTCCATACTAGTAGGATCTTCGTCCCTCACCTTGTTAAGAAGCTTTCTGCATTTTCAGCATTTGGGTCTAAACTGTGTGCGTTTGAGTGAATGTGGAGAGAGAGAGAGAGAGAGAGAAGAGAGAGAGAGAGAGTATTAAATTAAACTGGACTAGTTGGTGTGACTGTGAAAGGATTTTGTCATTTGAAGATACATCAATACATGTGACTACGTAAGTATTTTTTTTCCAACTTTTGCCTAATTAATAAAATTAAAATGCATTTACCCTTTCCAAAAAAAATTAAAAAAAATACATTTACAGTGTTTACATCTAACTGCTCACATAATTCTACAAAATCTTTGAATAGCATAATTAGCCGAATAGACGATCTTATCATTAAGAAAAGAGAAAAATAAACACTAATGTTTTGCTCTTGTTATTACATTTTTTGTGTTTTACTTAATATTTTGTTAACAAAATTATGATTTTAATAATTATTATTATAAAAATAAAAATTAATTATAAAAAAATGATTTTAATAATAATTATTATAAAAATAAAAATTAATTATAAAAAATGTATCGTATTCAACATTTATCAACAAAAAATTCAAATAAAAAAAAATTAAATCCTAGTTATGAAATATTGAATACTAAAAATTAGTTATTAACTAAAAACTGAAAATTAAATATTAAAAATAATCTTAACCTCTAATAGGGTGGAATCAGCCATAATTAATAATTATAAAATTAAATTAAATCAAAATAAATTAAAATTCAAAAAGAAGATGGAAGAAAAACTAATAAATTGGATAGTGAAATTCGAATTGAAATATTACCTGTGTAACATATAAATATGTGTGTTTTGATCACTACTCACTAGTACAAATTCTTTGAATAATTGAATGACTTGCTAAATCAACGGATGATTTGAATTTTGAATATATGAGTGTACAAACTTATAATAAAGAGGAAAAAAGAACACATGTAGTGATGTATTGGACTATTGGCCACTATTCCACTAATCCTTTTTTGTAGGATTTTGATATGCAATTAATATAAGGGTACTATCCTGTACACAAATGGCTCGTTTACTTCGGTGGATGGGATTGGGTGTGATATTCCATGAATTTAAAGTTAAATTTACAAAATATGAAATATATGGTGTGATAAAATATATAAACATATGAATAAAATGAAGGAGATGAAGGATAACTCATAACCCACTTGTTATGAAAGGATATGAATCCTTCAATTAGTCCTTATTCACAAGGAAAAATATGTAAAAGTTTGTGTTATACACATTCATTTCAACAAAACTTTGTATAATTTTAGCCTTGCATTGGTGGGATATCCCTATCATCCAAAGTAAACAAGGCCGAAGTGTATAGGTTTGCACCCATCAAACTAGCTTAGGCCCAATAAAGTCCAATAGCCAAAAAAATAAAAAATAAATAAATGCCCATTTCAAGCGCGTAAACCCCACGCGCTATAAATTAATTATTTTATTTTTCTTCTATTTTTATTTTTTTTATTTTTCTGTTTTTATTTTTTTCCCCAAAATTGTATACCCTAAAATACAATTAGTGAACCCTAAACATTAAAATTAATTAATTTAATTTTTTTTAAAATAAATATAAATATATATTCTAAAATTGATTTAATAGACCCTAAAATTAAAGTGAATGATTTTTTTTTAATTCGGCGACTCGCGCAATTCACTCGCCTGATATTAACGCATGGGCTTGTGTATTACGCTCGACAATTTATTTAATTTTTCAAAACAAATATAAATGGTAATTGAAAAAAAAAAGATAATTTTGAAATAAATATATACTCTAAATGGAATTAGTGAACGCTAAAATAAAAGTGAACGTATTTAATATTTTTTGAAATAAATATAAACTCTAATTGAGATTAATAAATCTAAAAAAAAATGAACCCTAAAAAAAACCCTAAAAAATACTAAAAAAAAAACCCCTAAAAATCATGAACCCTAAAAAAACCTACCCCAAACTTTAAACATTAATTGGAATGAAAAAAATCACAATTTGAACTACATAAATCCATATAAGATAAGTAGTAGACCAATTACTTTTTAATGATACAAATGATACTTTTTGAACTTTAAATGATGTTTTTAGTGTGAAAATTGATACTGATATTTACTATTTTTTTTTACGGGTCAACGCGGGTTGACCCGCATTGATCCTGATCCGTCCGATAGATGTATACATCTTATTGCATTTGGGGAGATGTATGGGAGTTTTGGTGTTAATATAATGTGATGTTGGTAAGAATTACTATTTAATTCCATAAAAGAAAAAAAAAAGAATTACTATTTAACAGATTAATGAAGAATGGGAAATGAAAGTTTTAAGAGCAGCAGTTCCGTTACGTGCACCAGCCCATATGTGCTCCTATGTGCAGCAGACACGTGGCTATCACGCGGCCGTCCTTTTTTTTTTTTTTACTCTGGTCAGAAATTTTGATTTTTCTATTATTTTTTATTTTATTTTTCCAAAAATTTTATACCCTACAGTAAAAATACTGAACCCTAAAATTAAAGTAAATTGATTTAATTTGTTTGAAATAACTATAAATTTGTACCTTAAAATGGAATTAAAAAACACATGAGAAAATTCTAAAAAACACAAAATAAAACTCTAAAAAAACATAAAATAATCTCCTAAAAAACCTTAAAAACACAAAATAAATTCCTAAAAATACAAAATGAACCCCTAAAAAATCCTAAAAACCTCTAAAAATACAAAATAAACCCTTAAAAAATCCTAAAAAAATCACAAACCATAAAAACAATGAACCCTAGAAAAATCCTAAACTTTTAAACTCTAAATATTATTTGGAATGAAAAAAATCAGAATTTGAACTAAATAAACTAGTATAAGATAATTAGCAAACGACTTACTTTTTAATGATATATGTGATACTTTTCGAATTTTAAGTGATATTTTTTAGTGTTATCGTTAATACTGATTTTGCCGGAATATTTTTTTTTTTTGCGAGTTGATCCTGGTCAAAGCAGGTTGACCCCCCGAATTGACCAGTCCATCTGAAATAAAATTTATATACACTTTGTGCATGCAAGAGTTTGGCAAATTTTGAATATACATTATGAATATGCGGACGAATAGATTGTGAATCTTTAATTAATAATTATGAAGGCATTTTTTCGTCACTTTTTATGGACTCCTGACTTCCTTTTCTTCTTCTTCTTTTTTTTTATTTTGGAAATAAGGTGAAAGTGCATCCCTAACGTTTACCATGAAGAGCGAATATCCCCTTAACGTTTTCTTTAGAGCAAATAACACCCTAACGTTTATTAGTAGGTGCAAATCCCCCCTTTCCTCCCCCAAAATTATTTTTTTGGGTGGAAAAATAACATTTTATTACTATTTTTTTATTTTTTCCATTTTCATCTCTAACAAATTAAATTATTTATTTTTGTATAATTTCCCTTTAATTATATAGACCTACAATCACACACACATGTGCAAAAAAAATTAATATTATTTTATCATAATTGAGTTTGTACTTTTGTGATGGAAATTTATTGAAAAAAATGTATGAAAATACATGTAATCAAGAATTTCAATAAATTTTATTATTTTAATGAAAGAGAAATAAAATTGAAAGTAATCTGTGCTGCAATTCAATCCTGTCAGGTCTGGGAGGGGGACAAAGATTCAAAATAATTAGCATTTTATTATTGAAGTTGCATGAGTACTATATTTTTTATATTTTTTTCAATAAATTTCCTTCACAAAAATATAAACTCAATATTGATAAAATAATACTTATTTCATACACTTATATATTATTATAGGTTTATAATTAAAAGAGAGATTATAATTTTTAAAAATAAAATAATGGGAAATTAAAAAAAAAATAGAATTGAGGGAAGAAAAAAAACGGAAAAAATGATAATAGAATTATATTTTTCCACCAAAAAAATAAGTTTTGGGGAGGGAAGGGGGAATTTGCACCTGTTAGTAAATGTTAGGGTGTTATTTGCACTAAAAAAATATTAAAAAGATATTCGTTTTTCATGGTAAACGTTAGGGGTGTATATGTACCCTTTTTTCTTTCATTTCAGGGTATGGACTCTTCCATAAAATTATATATCTATAATTGAGTATTTGTCGTCACATTAATTGTATGAACTATTGACATAAGTCGTGATTTTAATTTTCTTTTTCTAGGAAAATTTATGCTTCATTAATTTGAAAAGGTACAAATTTTATAATCTTTCATTTTCATTATATTTCTAGTTTTTATTTTTTTATATTTCTAGTTGATGATCACGTAGTAGATAGATTTTTTATTTTTTTTTACAAAAATGACTGCTCTTTAATTATCTTGCTAATTACTTAGTGATATTAATTAGTAAAAAATATTTATTTTTCTTGTTAGTTGTGTAATTAATTCACATCAGTTGAACATGAGATAATCATTAAATTAATACGAGACCTTTTGAGTTACGATCACCAATGAAGCATGCATTTGAGTTTAATGTCAAAAGATTATTTAAACAATTCTCGATAAGAGTACTATATCAAATAAATTGAATATATGTTAGCATTTGACAAGACACAAGAATTTGAATTTTTTTTTATTTTATTTTATTGAGAAGAAGAATTTGAAATTAAAATGTAATGGATAATAGATTTAGTGAATTTCTTAATGTAAAGTTTAATATAGCATAAATACCAACATAAATTGTATTTGTGTTGACCTAGACAAAAGTTTTTAGATTTCGTGAAGACAAGGAAATAAAGCATGATCTGTTCTAATCTACATAAAAAGTAGGTCGTTTTCAATTTGTCGCAGGTGGGGGCGGTCGGAACCCACGCATGATTAATCCATTTATCATTTTCATCATGTTTTTTATATCTCTTTCAATTTCTTTATGGAATAGGATAAGTTTATTTTTATTTTATTTTATTTTATTTTATTTTTATAAAAGATGGATATCTATTATTTGGATAATAAATACAATAAACACGATTGCAGAGGTAATATATACGAACCATAACAATTGGCGTGTACATTTATATTTTCAATCACCAGTGTAGACATAATAAAAAGTAAATGAGTAGGGATGCCAATCAGGTCAACTCGCTTAGATTCTAGTAAGTTCTGTTGGGACTATTCGGTTTGAACTAATTCGGACTAGATTTTTTCGCGCGAGTTAGAAATTCTTAATCCCGATCATAATCTTTCCATTTTGGGGCTAGCCCGTCAGATCATAAATTAATGAAATAATCTTTATTATATATAAATTTGTCAATTGATATCGCCTAAACTTCTAATTTTGACAAATCAATGATAAATATAACATAACTTACAACTGATTAATTGAATAAATTATTTTAATTTCAATAATTATATTTTTAGTGTTTAAATTAAACTATATCATATATAAAATTTTCAATATTTAATCAAAATATAATGACAAACAAAAGAAATTTCGGCCTTTTTGGACTAACCCACTTAATTCAGGTCGGGGTAGCCCTATAAGGCTATCGTGTTATTCGGCCCCGACCAATTCAGGCTAGAATTTTACAATTTTTTTTAATTGTTTGGGTTAATCCATTAATTTCGAGTTGGATTGATGTACGTGCAAATGAGATTTAATTATTGGACAAGAGACACACTTGTGCGAGACCGTCTAATGAATCTCGTACGTTAGACAGATATTATTTGACCCATGAGGTAGTCCCTCTGTCCTTTTTTTTCTTATTTAGTGGGGCCCCTTCCCCTCTCCATCCCCCATTTCCCTTTTTTTTTAGTTTTTTTATTCCACTTTTTTATTTTTTTATAAATATATATATATATATTTTTGAAATAAACATATACGTACTCTAATAATAAAATTAGTGAACCCTAAAATTGAATTGAATTAATTTAATTTTTGTATCCGACATTTCGCTCAATGCATTCGCCCGACGCTAACGTGTGGGCTAATCCACTGGGCTTGATATAAAATGAAGATTTTAAAAAAACTGAAAAAATAAAAAAAATTAAAAAAGAAAAAATTAAAAAAGAAAAAAAGAAAAGAAAATGGGGATTGTCAGACGCTTCATAGGTAATGATATTTTGTTTCATTGCTAATGATATTTTACTTCATACATAGTGGTAGTTGTTGTCTGGATCAACAAATATATTCCAAAAAAAAAGATAAATGAATGAACCAAATTAAAAGTCCACATTACGATTTATGTAAAAAATAATTAATTTTTTCTTAGCGTGTGAAAATACTTCATAATTGATGATACTTTAAGTGATACTTCGACTCATAATTAATGATAATTTACTTCATACATAGTGATAGTGAAGTCTGGAGAATCAACAAACATGTCATAAAAAAGAAGATAAATGAATCTACTAAACTAAAACCCCACATTATGATTTATGCAGAAAATAATTCATTTATATTTCTTCTTAGCATGTGAAAATACTTCATAGTTGATGATACTTTAATTCATATTAAGTGATATTTCCACATATAATTAATGATATTTTACGTCATACATAATGATACTTTATTTTATATCTAATGATATGTGCGCAGCCGCGCGTGGGTGGGCTCGTGGAGTCCACACACCTTACTGTTTTTGCCGGTTTGGACAGATTCAAATGAGTTTTTGGGTGAATTTGGGTCCTATTTAATCCGTCTAGCGTAAAAGACCCGTTAGATAATCTTATACCAGTTTTTGTCATTGGACTATATAAGTGAAGTTAGTTTTCCGGTTTCGTATACTAGCTAGTAGATTTTTTAGTGTCGAAAACTATTTTTTATATATATAATTGTTTAACTATTTTTCTCATGTGAAAATGATTGAGAAAAGACACAAAGTGGTCAATGATTAAGTAAGAGAATTGTTCGAAAACTTAGAAAGTTCAATATTAATCATAACATTGAGTTCGGTTGAAAGAAAAATATATAAAATTATAATTAGGTTTAATTGGTAATTAGATGCTTTGAGATGAAGATATGTTTTTTTGACTTGATAAGTTCTTTGATAATCAAATAAAAAAAAAAACAATTGATTTATGATAGTTTGATCAATTAATATTAATGGCTGGCGCATGAGCGAAAGTGCTTTTTCAAGAGATTCTCTACACAAAATACAAAATGGTCCAATCGGCAGACTTTTATATAGAATAAATATAAACAAATAAAAGTGTTTGCAGTACTAAAAAAAAAGGAAGATACTTTGGATTATTTATTGTAAAAGACACTTCTGTGGTATATATCTCAAACACACCACTAATTAACTTACTAATATTAAAATAAGAGATAATTATAATTTAATTTTGATCGTTTGAAGGATCAATAAAAATAATTGAACGTTTTAATAATTTTAATTTAATTTTCAATGTTTAGATATTTTAACAGAAATAATCCAACATTTAATAATAATTTAATTCTCAATGTTTGAACATTTAATAAGAATGATCCACCATTTTCGACAAAAAAAATTATTTGGTCCTTTTCCGGAAAAATTATCAGTCTGATATTTGGATTCTTTAACTCACTTGAAAGTATATGTGACCGAAATATTATTTTAAGAACCAAATACTTCAAAAGGAATCCGCCAAACTGCCCGAGAACAACTTGGAACTAGATACCCCGCGCCAGTGGAGTATCCCAGCGCCGGCGGGGCACTCTGCGCTCGCAGGGAGTCTTTGGTTGAGAGCACCCCCCAGCGGCGCCTGGGGTCTCCAATGGCGGCTGGCTCCTCCAGTTGGGGCTCCAGTTTTGTCTTCAGTTCGTGCGCTATACGGGCTCAACTGATTAGTTCATTGCTCACTTCGGGAGCTTCAGTTTGAGCTCCAGTTGGATGGTTCAGTTGAGCCTTCAATCCGGGCCTTCAGTTGGCGAGTTCAGTTTGACTCTCCAGTTGGGTCTTCAGTTGGACTCTCCAGCTAACTCTCCAGTTCAGTTGCAGTCACCATTAGTTGGGAGTTTTTGGCTTCATTCATCAGTTAGGCTCTAGCTGAGCGTTAGCTTGCATGTGTCTCCAGTTCAGTTTTAGCTGGGCTTCCGATTTTCCACCTATTGTGCCATAAAATCACCATTTTTAGGGCAAAAACGTGAAGTTCACGCAAATCTGGCACAACTCACCAAAAGAGCAAAAAGTGAAGAATACAACATAAAATCAACACAAAAATAATGGGAACATAACACTAAATACACAAAATTCCTATACTAAAACAGCACAAATAATAACTAAACAGGTTACAACATTTGTAGCTACACAACATTCGAATCTTTAACATAGATTCTAATGAGATTTTTTTTTTCAGGAGCCATGGTACAAAAAAATCATATATAAATTCGAAAATGTACAAAATATAGTCCTCTATTACCTTATTTATATCTCATCAGTGAAACAGAGCAAATAGGCAGCGGTGGTTCTTGCGACAGTCGGTAGTGGTGGTGTTGTTACTATTGACGTTGTCGACCGCCGAGAAAATAGACGGTGGTAGTGGTTCTTGCAGCAGTGGCGGTGGTTCTTGCGGCACCGTTGATGGTGCTGATCGGCTTTCTTTTTATAGCGTCATTCTTTCTCTAGATTTCTGAAATGAATAAAAATGATTATAATATCTAGATTTGTCGATCTAGATCATTCGCTTGGATTATGCATCTATCCAAATGACATAGGATTCATGCATAACATATCAACTTTTAAGAGCTTGAAAATTGGCCACATGAGTTGTGATAAGCTTAATAGGTCGAATATTAAATTGTCATTTATTAAATGTCATGACCTTTTTGTCGTTTACATGTCTTTTTGGCCAAACTAATTTAAATATTAAATACATTAATTTTAAATGTATTTTGTAGATGGTGAGGTCTGTTGAATCTTTAACATGTTTATTATTTTGTCTAAATGGAAAAAAAATAAAAATAGTTCCCACATTTCTATGAAACTGCATCATATTATTTATTTGACCTTTCAATAATAAGATTTTTTTAGTACATTTTTCAATACTAAGATTGGTTTTTACCGTTTTAGTGTTGATCAATTGTTTTCCTTTTATTTATTGTGTACTGATAGAACCAACCAATGTCATAATGGCTTAGTGGGCCGTTGATAGGTATTGCTACCTAATTGTTTTGGCCCATTTTAGATTCTAAACTACACATATATTAAGACAAAATCATGTGATAGATAGGTTCTGATATAAACTGTTGCCTATTATATGATTTAATAATTATATTTAAGACACTAATTTTTGTATAATAGACAATAATTTTGAGCTAATAGATAACAATAGTGATATTTATTGTTGTAAATTTTTTTATGCATTTTCCACGATGGTTTAGATTACAATCGTTGTATTTTAAAAAACTTTTGCAATCTTATTTATTATTATTTTTTTACTTGAAAATTTGAGATTTATAACATTGTTTATTTTATTTTTTTATGCATAGGTGGATGATTTATAGACTCTACATTTGTCACCTAAAAAAAAGTTTTCATTTGTGTCGCACTATAACAACAACATGATTTGCAATAATTTATTATTTTTCTATTTCAATTTCATCATTTAAAATAATTAAATAATTATATTTTTTATACATGTAATATATTCAAAGAAGTCAAATATTATTAATCGTAGATAATTATACAATGCTATTTATAAAATCATGTCGTTTGAAATATTCCAACTTGATCTTTCTAACATGGATTTTTTATTTAGTTCCTAAAATTTGATTTTTCTTTTTGTTTGTCGTAACTACATAAAATTGATTTTCTTATCTTATGAATTAACACATGTGCATATCATTTTATTAATTTTTAAAAATTGAACATAACATACATAATTCAAAAATAATTATAATATTACAGATCTAAAAAAAATAACAACATTAGTGCATCACACAAGAGAAATATTTGTTAAAATATAACAATGGGATGCAAGAGGGAAATTCTAAACATAGTCCTCATTTTATTTTTTATAGTCCCGTAATTTAATAAAAAAATAAATATTAATTAAATAGATTTTGCCTTTTAACCCATCACTTAATACCCTAACAAACACAAATAGCCCATTTCTCAAGAAACCCACGCATACCCCCTCCCGCCCCACCAATCCCCCCCCCCCCCTCCCAAAAAAAATATTAATATTTATTGGTTCTTGAAATTATCAGGGCTAAACAGACAATTATGGAGAGCGAAGAGGGATATGGGTCGGTGGTGGAAAGAATTGGGAAGATTGGTGATGGAAGGGATAAAATGCGATCTTTTCTGAATTAGGGTTCATCAAGGAAAAGGATAATTCGAGTGAAATGGGGCGGATCACCCAAGCTCTGAGTTTTGGGCTTAAGCAGGCTGATGGAGCGGCAGACGTGGGCTTTTTGTCAAATGGGCCTCGAACTAGTGGCTAGGCAGCCCATTACAATTATGTTATGCTTAACATTATGTTTTATTTTTATTATAAGATGCTTTTAGGGTTTGTATGGTTGTGGGGACCATATTGAGTACATATATAAACTCATATGGAGAATATTACGAAATAGAATGAAATTACTCCAAATTCTATCTTATCTCTTTTCTTCTTCCCCAATCTACCTTCGTCTATCCTCCCTTCCTTTCTTTACAATTTAATTACAGCTATTAATACAACAAATTACATAATTTGTAGTAGCAAACACTACAATCCACAAAGTCATATCCGGTCATTCAATAGGTTTATCCCAAATATTCAGCTTGTTCAATATATTAATCTTTGAAATTAAAAAATATTGATAAATTTCTCAGCTAATATTTTATCTTAGTTTATGCACAATTATATTTATTCTTGTATCCTGAGTTCAGAAAAATGAGAAAAAATGAATTACCTTCTATGCAATACGAGGCAAATAAGAAATTAATTAGTTGGACACTTCTCTTTTATGAAAAACACAAATAAATTAATATTCCATAGAAATTCATCATGCCGTAATAAAAAGATGTTACATAAGAAGGAACTTGGTGAACCTAAATTAACGCCGGACCTTTGGCCATAAAGTGAGCAACCTTATTACATTCTCTTGGTTCAAAATTGAAATTTACACAATCAATTGATTGATAATTGTGACGTGATGATGGAAAATATATACACTATATATATGTGTGTGGATTAATGGAAGCTATGATGTTTTTGCGTCATAATGTTATATTTTTTTTCCCTAGTTTTTTCCCAGTTACGACTAATTAAAATAATGATAGATGAGGGGGCGATGAAGCTTATGATATTTTGTCTGGATTTTAAGTACTAGGTTAACGGACGAAAATGTCTATCTATTTAATATTTATATTTTATAAAATTACGGAGGTTATAATAAAAACGCAAAAACATGGATTGTATTTAGAATTTTTCATGTAAGAATAATATTTTATCTAGACTACGTAGATATCATAAACTTTTCATCATCACAAAAAGATATAAATGAAAAAATTGTTAGCCCCTCTACTTCAGCTGAAATCGTCTATTGCACATTTGTTGTTGCATTCCATACTGCACATTCGATTGTTTTGATTTTTTTCAATTTTTTTTTCCGATTTCAATTTCTTATGCTTTAGTTTCATTTTACACTTTTATTTAGGATTCATCACACTCAATTAGAATGCATTATATTTTTTGTATTTAATATTCATTTTTTAATTATTAATTAATTATTTAAAAATTAAATCTGAAAAACCTATATTAAATCCTAATTGGGTAGGATGAACCATAATAACAAGCTTAAAATTAAATCAAAGCATAATAAATTGAAATGAAAGAAAAAAATTAAAAAAATTAAAAAAATCGAGTGTATAATAGAGAATGTAACACCAAATGTGATGACCATTCCTTTAACATAATGCTCTTTTTTCGGAAATTTATTAGATCTTGTATAAAAAATTGGTAACTAGTCGAAATGGTCATTAAAGTAAAATGTAATGTTAATAAAAAGGCAAATACTTGCATGGACAAGGTGCATATAAAGCTTATTTCAGACAAGCGGGTCAAATTCACGGGTCAACCCGCTTTAACCCGAGTTAATGTGGGTCAATCTGCAAAAAAAAAATCCGGTAAAATCAGTATCAACAGTAACATTAAAAAGTATCACTCAAAATTCAAAAAGTATCACCTGTATGATTAAATAGTAAGAGGTCTGCCACTTATTTTAGGGGCTTTGGGGGTGTTTTTAGGGGTTTATTTTATTTTTTTGAGGGGTGTTTTTAGGGTTTTATTTTTTGTTTTTTTGGAACTTTTTTTTTGGAGGGGGGGTTAGGGTTTTATTTTGTGTTTTTTAGAATTTTTTTGGGGGATGTTTTTAGGGTTTTATTTTGTGTTTTTTTAGGATTTATTAATTTCATTTTAAGGTAAAATTTTATATTTATTTCAAACAAATTATATCAATTCACTTTAATTTTAGTGTTCACTAATTTTATTTTATGGTATAAATTTTGTTGGGAAAAATAAAAAAAAAAAACAGAAAATCGCAAAAAAAAAGTTAAAAAAATCACCGAAATAGAAAAAAAAAAGAAAAAAAAAGAAAAGAAAAAAAAAGGCACGTGGATGCGGCGCCGTCTGATATATAGGTGCACGTACGTGCCTTGTGCACTTAAGAGTTCCTCTAATATAAAATACAAGATTGAAATATAATTTAGAGAAGATGGCTCATTCCTGAGAAAAGGGAATGTGATTAATTGGCATAGACAAAACTACGATAAGTAGGGATGATAATCTCTTGCGTATATATAATAAAGATATTGCAATAATTTTTTTACATACTAACTATCATCATATATATTCATGGATCACAATACAACCAACCCAAAACATTATAAAGAAGTAAGTGAAACATCATCATAAAATTAAAGGTTGTAAAGAGAATAGAAATAGGTAGATATCGTCTGCATGTACCGACGTACGATCATCTCCTACTTCTACTTAATCACCGGAGAAGCCACCAAGCAAAGAGGAGTCTTCTTATGCACAGTAATCCCAACTGCTTCCTCCATATCAACATCCTCAGCTGAAATTCTATCTGGAAGCTTCCAATCAAAGCACAAGAGAAGATTCGCCAGCGCCAGCTCCACCACCGGAATCGCGAAACCGATTCCGGGGCAGCCCCTTCTTCCGGCACCAAACGGCAGCAACTCAAAATGCTTCCCTCTATAATCAACCTGGCTATTCTCAAACCTCTCCGGCAAGAATTCTGTCGGGTATTCCCAGACCCTTGGATCCGTCGATATCGCTGCTGCGTTGAAGAAAACCCTCGTTTTCGCAGGGATTTCATATTTGTCGTCGATGATGCAGACCTCTGTGGTTTCTCTGGGAACTAACAATGGTGCTGGTGGATGGAGTCTGAATGACTCTTTTATGACTTGTTTTAGGTATTTGAGTTTTGGGAGATCTGTTTCTTCTACTTTTGCCTTTCCTTTTACCATTGCTCTCACTTCTTGCTGGGATTTTTGCTTCACACTTGGATTTCTTATCAGTTCTGCCATTGTCCATACGATTGTTGCTGCAGAAGTATCAGTCCCGGCCACAAATACATCCTATACACGTAAGCACATATACATATTGTTGTCAATTGTAATGTAAGTGAGTCAAGTCCAGCTAAATCGAAATTCAAGATGTTGAGCATTACATTATATAAATAACAAAAGCCTTGGAAATGTGTATATGAGCGGGGTCGAATATTTTGACTATTAGATATCTCAATCATAACTCATAAGTCAAAATCCAATTGGAGGATTATAACTTTGAAATGATCATAACTTTCTCATTTATAATTGAACTTTCACAAAAATAAAATAAAATAAAATTAAGTCTTTTCATGATATTTCATTTCAGATCTGGCAAAACATGTTTGAATAAAGAATATTGGCACAAAACATTCATTTTATTTTTTTTTGCATATACGAGCTCTAAATGAAATTATTTTTTTATAAAATAATTATACATCATTGGGATGTTATAAACACTAAATTAAAACCATTAAAAAACCCCTTAAATAACATAAACTATGGAAAAACCTAAACCTAGATGGAGATGTACGTTTTAGATTATTATAAAAATTTAGAATTATCCTGACATAGACAACGGTCAGCAGTCAGCACTATAGTTGTTAATTAAATAATCAAAATAATACTACTTGCAGATCTAGATATAACTCAAAATATCATTTATATGTGGCGTATAACAAAGGTACGTAGTTAATTAGAAGTAACATCCAGAGCCCGGCCGGAGGAATGATTCAGTCAATGCGAAAGTTATTATCATAATATGGTGCAGTGGTTGTGTTGGACACCTCAAACTTTATTTTCAATTTCATATATACTCTAAATTAAGAGATGGACTTATGTGCACCAACTGTACACATCCATATATCAAGCCAAAGACGATAATTAAAATTTTTGAATTATATATAAATCTTAATTGAAATTAATAAATCATGATTGTGATGAAATAACATTAGCAGACTGATACTTTAATTTCAGACTACAAATAATACTTTTCTAGGTGAATTTTTTAGTGGGGCGGGTCGAGTCAGGTCAGGACGGGTGATCAGGAATTGATTCGTCTGAAATAAGGGGTTATTTACACCAGGTGCATGCAACTGTTTGTCTACTTTAAAATATACATTTATGTGTTTGTAGATTAATAGCTTTCAAGTATACTCTAGTTAATTAATTCTTAAATAAAATTAGATTAATTTAATTAAAAAATTAACGTGAACACGAAGTATACTAATTAATGTCTTAATGTTTAAGTAATGATAATACGATTTTTGGCTTTAATTTTGAGATATGCACGTTTCTTACATGTTTAATTTAAGCTAAGAAAAAAAGTAAATCATAAACTAAACTTCAATTTTTTTTTAAAAAAAAACATAAACCATTTTTAAAGGCGAGAACCGTGGCAATAATATAGGACCTAAAAATATGTAAATTATATTTAATAACCCAATATTTCATTTTTATTACAATTTTCCCGTCAAATTTGTCCGGAGACAAAAAGCTAACTCAGATGCCGAAATCGCTATGTTTTAATGGTAGTTTGTACCGACCGTCATAACACAACTCTCACTATTTCTATTCTCAAAAATTTGTTTTGGAATGATAGAATAGTGATTAAAATAAAATATAAGTTGTTGCGTATTGTGAAAAAGTGCAGACTTTGGGATAGTAAATTACAATAAATAAAAAAAATAAAAAAGGTGCAAATGAACAGTGGACTTACGAGGAGCAAACCCTTGAGCTGTTGATTCGTGATCCTAATAGTTTGACCAGAATCCTTCTGCAGTCGAAGCAATACATCAATTATATCTTCACTGTCCGAATCAGACACCGTCCGATCACGATGTTCATCAATCACTCTGTCGTAAAACCTATCGAGCTCGCTAAAATTCTCCTCAATCCGCCTATCCACGCCATTGATCTTGTTAATCCAACCCAATCTCGGAAAATAATCCGCCACCCTCAGCTCTCCCGACAGATGCTGCGTTTCACCAAAAATCCTCCGGAAATCATCGCAAACGGCGTCGGCCGCTGTCGCCCCGAACGCGGCGCGGCTGACGACGCTGTTCGACAAGGCGAACACGACCGAGCTCAGGTTGACCGGAGTTGGAGCAGCAGCAGTAGTAGTACTAGCTACGCGGTCGATCATTCGGGCCACTTCCTCGGCCCGTATGTCTCGGAACGACTCCACTCGTTTAGGTGCCATGAGCTCGAGAACAAGGATTTTTCTGGCCTCTCGCCAGTAATCTCCGTAGGGAGCTGTGGAGAGGCTGGAGAGATTGTAGGCGATCTTTATCATTGGATAAAGAACGGGCCGGCCCGAAAAGGCGAGGTCATGGTTTTTGAAGATTTCGCGGGCCGTGTCGGCCGACGAGACAACTAATGCCGGCACCGAACCTAGTTGCAAGAACATGAGATCGCCGTATGTTTGAGACAGTTTTTGAAGCGATCGATGAGGTAGTTTTCCGAGCTGGTGGAGATTGCCTATGATCGGAATTTTTTTCGGGCCGGGAGGGAGTTTTGTTAATTTCGTGTATTTCTTCTTTATCTTTGCCATTGTAAGGAAGAAAATTGTGATGATAGTGAGAAATGAAATAAAGGGAATCTGGGAAATCATTTTTTTTTTTTTTGTTGTTGTGATTTTTGCTGTGGTGGTGGAGGTGGAAGTTGAAATGAGGGAATGAAGGTTCGAAATAAATAAATTTAGGAAAATATTTTAAATAGTTACTTTTTATAAGAAAAATAATTATTATTTATTAAAATAATTTTTAGTTAGAGAAATGAATGTATTAGAGCATCCACCGTAGCTCTTTTTTTTTTTTTTTAGGTACAAACGGGTTCGTATGTACCATAAATTGGTACATGCTGTAGTGTGAGGAAAAAAGTTAGTACAAAGTTATGTTGCTTGTACCATTTTTTTTTCTGAAATGTGGGGCTCGCCCGTCACTCTATTATCCCCTTTTATTTTTTTTCTTTAATAATTTGATTTATTTTATTGGTGGTTTTTGGCATTTTGGATTACATAGTTGATTGAGAAAAAAAATATTGTTCTCTTAAATATATGACTCAAATTTTGGATCACAAACTTCGAGCCGACTTGATTGAGCACATTTAGGCACAATACGACAATAATAATGTTAATAATTAGTTCATTTAAGAAGTTTTAAGTATTTCAATATTTCATTTTATGTATCATTTGTGTTTTATTTTCCAACGTTGTATTCATCTTTCTAGTATCAATAAAATTGTTATTTTTAATGATTTCGTAAGAACACGATTCATTTTTAATTTATTTTTAAAAAAAAAAATTAATGATAGCTTTGATATTATTATATTTAAAATAATATTTAAATAAGAATTAGTTAAATTATATATAAAAGTAATATACATATATATATATGTATATGTATATATTTTATTAAATAAGTGATATAATGGTGGGATCCCAAAAAGTTATGTATGTACCATATGTTAGAGGATCTCCAATGATGAACTAAAACACTAATTTGGTGCAGAAATCCACTTCAATGTTGTCCCAAATCATACCCCAAATCGGTGCAGTCCGAAATCATGCCCCAAATTTGGAACATGATTTGGTGCTGCACTAAATTAGTGTTAATGGGTTCCACAACATTTAATGAATTATTTTATTATTTAAAATCGTTATTAAATAGATTATCTAGTAAATTTAATTTAATTTATAAATTATATATATTCACTTAATTTAAATTATAAATCATCTAAATAAATAAATAATTTCAATAAAAGCACAATTAATTAAACATAATGGATAGAATGAAAGTCACACATATTACAAATTAACTTAAAAACACACTACAAATAATTGACACTACTTGAAATCACATTAATTACAAATCATTTCTAGATCCTCTAAAATAATTATAATATTGATTAAAATCGTTTAAAGAATGTTCAAACTCATATTCTTCACCTCCGAATTGATTGAATTATGAAAATTTTCCTTGATGAGGAGATGACTGAGATTCACAAGATTGGTTTCGTTTTTGTATAATTCTAATTTGTTCACCACGATTGTATATACGTATAGTGAGATCGGAGATAGAATCCAATTTTTTGAATAAAATCATATTTTCATCGCTCAAGTTCATAACAACATTTCTTTTCCTCAATGTTGCGACCAAACATCATCCAACTGAATAAGTTTCGACATTGGCTCATCATTATTCAAAGCACATTATATGTTATAATTTTTTAATAATATATTTTTTTGAAAGTATATAATTAAAAGTGATTAGTTTTGGATAATTATCATTTTTAGAAAAATATATACAATAAATCATCAAGCATATTCATATTTCAATTATAAAATAAAATGAAATCTTTTTTTTTCTTTTATCTTTAAGAGAATATTTTTATTTAGTGTAAAATTTAGTGCAGAGTATTGGAGCTGCAAAAAAATTTAGTGGTGAAATTGTACCTATTTCGTGCAGAATCTATACAGAATAGGTGCTAATTAACATTAAAGATACTCTTATAGTGGGTAATTTGAAGGGAAAGCATATTTAAAAAAATAAATATATAACATTTAATGTGATAGTGATATTGTGATTACGTATCCTTATATACTATTCCGCGGCCTTTTCATTTGGATAATACAATAAAGAATAATGCTAGCCAACCAGATTCTGGCTAGCCAGAATTTAATTTTTTGATGATTAATAAAACTGTATTATTAATAAATTAATTATGTTAATTATTAAATGTTATGTTTTTACTATATTATCCTTCTATCATGCAATTAGTGATTTGTAATTAATTATTAAAATCACTCTAGAAGCGGATTGGAAGAAAGGGGCGCAACTTCATCTTCTTTCTTTTCTTTACTTCTTTATTTTTTTTTTCATCTTCGATTTCTTCTTAATTGAAGCGCATATAGGGTTGCCCTAATTATTATGGAGGACATCAATGTAAATTTATTGAATAATTAGTATTTTATTAATTAAATTAATTAATTATTAAAAATAATAAAAGATTCTGACTAGCCATAATCTGGCTGAAAATCACTACTCATAATAAAATACTCAATATCCGATCATGTGATTGAATGATGACAGTGACTAAAATAACAACGCCGTGAAGTCAATAACTCCCAAGTCAAAAATAAACAACGGGAATAGAGCGCATAAATAATTTGTTTAATTTAAGACTAAATATATATATATATATATATATATATATATATATAGTTATGTGCTTAATTTTAGTCAATTTTACAAAAATATTATGAAGTTTCAAATATAACAAAAAAAGCCATTTTCCTCCATTTTTTGCATAAATGTGACGTGATCTAATTTTTGGTGTGGGATTCCTAATAAAGCACGCCGTAATACATGTAAAATGACTTAGAAATTTATGTTTCATGTTGAGATAAAATATGATATCATCCACATCATTTTATACTCTAGACTCTAGTGACATTGGAAATTTGATCCTATGTCATTTTTACAAAATTGTGCAAAAATTATATATATTTTTTGGTATATTTTGAAATTCATGAAATTTTTATAAAACTAGCTAAAATTGAGAACATAGAGTTTTGTTAGCCTACACACTTCATGGGCACCGCGGTGCCCATGTGACAGTCACCTCACAATTTTTTATTATAAAAATAAAAATTATTATTACATAACTAATCATATTTTTTATTATAAAAATAAAAATTATTATTACATAACTAATCATAATTAATATTTTTTGTTAAGAATTGAATGTTTTTTTTTAAATATACCATAATTAATAATTAACCATAAACCTCAATTATTAACTACAAATATAAAAATTAATTTTTAAAAAATACATATAAACCCTAATTTCGTCGAGTAAACCCTAATTAATAATTATAACATTAAATTAAAAAAAGAAATAATAAAAACTTGGGACGTGGATCCCACATAAGTGATGCCCACAAAAGTGTGTAAATTAATGGGTGTGTGTGTGCGTGTGTGTTTTTTTTAAACCTAGACTAATATATTTAGGATAACAATATTTGATCTTAATTAAATTACGTAAAAGGTTTGGTAGTATAATTATTTGAAAACGAAAGTGGTGGCGGAATGACGCTTCACTCTCTTTCTAAATACGGTATATGGAAGAAGTAGTTGCAAAAATTGATACTCCTTTGAAATAAATTATGGAATAGTTTTATCTATGCATATCTTGCCAAATTATTTAATAATTATTTGTCATGATTGCTGACTGATAAGCAGAGGTGGCAATTTGAGCCCGGCCCGGCCCCTTTTTTGGATCGGGCTGGGCCAAAAAAAATTAGGCCCGAAACAATTTCGGGCCGGGCCGGCTTCGAAAAATTTAGCCCGAAAAAAATCCGGGCTGACCGGCCCGGCCCGAAAAATGAGAGAGGCCCGACGGGCTGGGCTTTTTGTTCCAAAAAGGCTAAAAAAGCACTAGGCCCGTGGGAGGCCCGACCCGCCTTTTCGGGCCGGGCTTAAAAAATAGGCCCGCAGCAATCCCGGGCCGGGCCTTGTGAAAACTGGCCCGAAAATTTTCGGGGCGGGCCGGGCTGGGCCCGAATTTTCAAAAAAGCCCGAAATTTCGGGCCGGGCCGGGCGGCCCGAATTGCCAGGCCTACTGATAAGTCACCACTATCTCCAAAACTAAAGGATGATAAGAAACAATTACAACATTAATTCTAATGCAATCATTCTTTCCTCCAAAAAAAAAAAATGTTAGTACTACGTTATGAATAAGTCTAACTGTGAAATAGGCAATATCATAATTAAAGTCGTGATTTTGAATTTTAACAATGTACTAAATCAATTCATTATGATAGCGCGAAGACAATCAATCAATTCTCTAAAAAGACAAAGCAGAGGGAGGGGGTGGCTAATATAAATTGATAAAAACTTGTATGAGACGGTCTCGTACATGAGACGAATCAATACATGTGAGTTAATGATACTTCACCCATAAATAATGATACTCCACCCATAAATAATGATACATGTGAGTTAATGATACTTCACCCATAAATAATGATACTCACATGCGGGTATAAATAATGATACTCACATGTGAGTTAATGATATTTCACCCATAAATAATGATCCCCGCATGTGAGTATTGACTCGTCTCATGTATGAGACGGTCTCACTCAAGTCTGCCCCATATAAATTTGATTTGGACGAAATTTGTAAATCCAAAATATCTACATTATTATTATTATTATTATTATTATTATTACTTTGGAAATTATATCTACATCTTTTTGACGGTGATTAAAATATCTGTATATATATTCACTTCTCTTGAAGCTGATATCATCCACTTGATTATATACAAACTAGAGATCACTACAAGAAATCAAGTTTTTACCCACACATGTAAATGTGGCTAAAAGTATGTTTATGTGTGATAAAATATTTTAACCACACATAATATAAATGTCAACATGTGTGGTTATATTTCTGCAGGTAAAGGGTTTTAGCCACACATATAATTATGTATGGACAAATCATTAATTTTTTACCCACACATATATTTGTCACTAAATGTTTAAATTATGTGTGTTTAAATGTGTTTTCCAGGAGTGTAAAAATGACATGGATGATGATGTAGTAGTTATAGTATTACGAGGATGTTGATATGTCATCTAACGTGGCATGTAATGTCGACATATGTCCATTTTTATATGTAGATATAAACTATAATTTATGTGTGGACAATTATTTTTTTAATTTAATATTATAAAAAATTATTATTAGGTATATAATAAATAATATTTTTGTAGGGTAAAATATGTGTATGTGATAATATTTTTTATCTTTAAATCACAATATAATATTCTAATTAAAAATATGAATACATAGATCAAATTTATATCATACTTTATCTGCATCACATATTATAAATATTGACTAATACAAAGAACAAAAACTTGAAAATGATACATTCAACACTTTAAAGTATTACAAGGTTATAGTATTCAACTTGTTTCTTTCTAGGATTTTCTAAATCTGCCTTTTTAATAGAATCTACAGAGACAACATATCAAATGTCTAACTTAAATCTGAAAATATAGGCCGCAAACCAGAGCCAACTTCTAGTATCACTCGAATTCATGAATAAGCTTCCTCATCTTGGGTACAAGAGATTCCATAAATTAGCATAGTCAATGACTTTACTCTGCAAAAAAAAAAATGTTGCAAGAATTTTCAAACACCAAGTCCAACAATCTTCATATTAATAAAATTAAGAACAATATTAGCACAACATAACTGTTCTTTCATTCTGCACGGTCAAAGCTTGCAAGTGCCCAAAATATATGGTGTAATTGTTTCCAAGTTTTGGGCCAACTTCCTCAAACTACAAAATATCATCAAAGAAGTCAGGACAAGATATAAAACACGAAAACCAAAAACTATAGGAAGTAGCAAGAATGAAACTTTCAAATCTCAAATCTCAACAAGAAATGGAAAACAATCAACAGACAATAAAAGTAACAAAACTAAGTGCAAATCTCCTGAGACATTGACAATTAATTGAATATAAGAATTATTATAAAACTGCAATGCTTAATTAAACTTTCCAATTCTTTTATTTTTTCTTTATCCTTATTATGTGGCTACTTTCAGAATCAAAACAAAGAAATGAGGATTGATTACACTTTTATACGCAGTAGTCAGTATCGAATACCGATATATGAAGACACTTTTGAATGCATCGACCTCTTCTTGCCAATATCGGAGCATTTGTCATTACAGTTTTCGCTAGTCCCATGGCAACTGTCAAAATCTGCATAGACACTCATTAATTGGTTAATATCATAAATTGCACATTAATGCAAAAAAAAGATAAAAAAAAAATTGTGCGGAAGGCAAGAGTATGCAACAAGGGAACGTCAAAAAGTGTGGCGTGTCAGGGCTGATAGTAGTGTGATCGGTGCTGACATACTTCTCCTCCTGCTTAGCTTTAATCTGGGCCCTTGTGTCTACAACATAAACACCCAATAAGGATATTCAAAATTAACAATATAATCCAGCCCGAAATATTGTAAAAATTCTATAACTTAAACATCCTTAAGTGATAATTGCAGCCAATAGTTCTGAGATTAACCATAATAAAAGTAATTCCCCCAAAAAGTTCAGAGCACGATATCTGAAAATTAAAGATGCAATTTATTTAGAACATACTCAAGAGCAGGGCACATTGAAATTCATGAGCATCAAAACTAAAAATCAATTTCACCTTTTCGAATGGAGAAACAAAAATTCAAGATAATAAAAAATCCTTGAAAATGAATCGATAATCTATGCCTAAAAAAGGAGAAAAAACAAACGAGAAATTACCTTAATAAATGGTGGTTTGAAGAGAAGTGGAGAGAGTTATTGGGAGTGTGCATTGAATAGCGGCGTTGT
The DNA here is from genome assembly GCA_026008535.1 of Perilla frutescens. Taxonomy (NCBI): domain Eukaryota; kingdom Viridiplantae; phylum Streptophyta; class Magnoliopsida; order Lamiales; family Lamiaceae; genus Perilla; species Perilla frutescens. Next base: position 40,051,180 of record BRKX01000010.1, on the reverse strand, counting down.
GGACTTGTTGTTTCCATCCCGCGCTAGTTTAAAATTTTCACTTTTCAATCTTTCCGGGTTTGTATTTTGGTATTTGCCTTCCCCCCCCCCCCCCCCCCCCCCCCCCCTTTCTTTATAGTATATTTTTATTAAATATTAATATTAGAAATTTATAATTATACATGAGTGAATTCAAGGTAATAAATGGATTATAAACTCGAGTTTGACTCATTCCGCACCAAACCGAACTCAATTGTTAATTTATCAAAAACATTCAAGGTTTGGGAACTTATCCGAATATAAATAAGCTCTCCAAATAAATAATTAAATTTAAATATTTTTTATTTTCTTAATAATTATTTTATTCTATAAAATATAATATTAATCCGCGTATTTTGAATTAATTGCCCAAAACAAGCCGAGAAATGTTTAAGAAATTTAAAACCAAATTAAACAAGCGAGAGTCTCATGAAACGAAAAACAGAGAGAAAGCAAGAAGATGAGCAAAGGGGATCCGTTGATGGTTGTTGCGGAAGAGTCCTAAGCGTTTTTTCCACCAAATCAATTAATTAACTTTTCATTTACATTATTTAAAAAATTAATATACGGTTGTTAGTGTGATTTAGGATTTTTTTTTTTAAATGAACTTTTTAAATAGAATGAGTAATGGGTTCTATGTTTGATTTTTTAGGATTTTTTATTTCAATAAATAATAACTTATTTCAAGCACTAATTTTCTGTAAAGAGTTTTTGCAATATATATATATATAATATATATAAGTGCCATAATTACATTATTACCTACACATATTTTAAGTTTATGACTATATGGAGTTTGAAGAAAAAATACACGTCAGCAAAACTAAAAAACAAAATGACTGAGTTTTTTTATTTTTTTACATACAAAAGTCGTTAATTAACTTTAGCTACGCATAATAAATGTTACTAGGTAAAAAATTATGTTTACTCCATTAACCACACTTATTCAAATTATGTGTGGCTAAATACCCACACATATTATGCGTGGCTATTTTATGTGTGGGTAAAAACTCAATTTTTTGTAGTGAGAGTGATGTGCATTTATGATTTAGATTTTTTGCATCCCGTGTAGGGGTGAGCAAAATCGAACCGGGACCGAAAAACCGAACAGAACCGTCGAGTTCGATTCGGTTCAGTTTGGTAATTTTCAGTCACGGTTCGGTTCGATTTTAAAAATTGAAACCGATTTTTTTATCGGTTCGGTTCGGTTTGGTTGCTCCAAACCCGAAGAGAACCGAACCGAACCGATTAAAATGGATAATAATAAAATGGATCCCCATTAAGCCTATTACATTAATTAATGTTACTAGCCCATTTGGGAATTGAGGCCCAATACACTTCTCTAAATTAAAAATTAAAGTAATAGAGCCCAACTGCCCAACAATGGATTGATTCAACAATCAACACTCCAAACTTCAACTCAACACGACTGACGACACACAATTCACAATTGTGAATTGAGTTCTGAACATGAAAACCTAAACTGCCGAACAGACAACACTCAACAGTCATCGACTCATCGTCCCCTCATTTCCACATCTACACTCTCTCCATCTTCATTCTTCAACCCCGTTGGCCGTCGTCGACTCGCCATTTCTTTATTTCTCCATCGATCTAGAGAGATCTGTGGTGAGAGAGGATTTCGGCTATTGGCGTTCTTTGCTTCAATTGCTCAGTTTTTTGTTTCAGGTATCCTCTTCTTAGATCCCCATTTAATTATTCATTATAAATTTACGTTTTGGTTATAGTATGTTTTGATTTCCTCTTCTTCTTCTATGGCTGTGGAAAAAAATTTACAGTTGCTTGCTTACTTTTTTTTGATGATTATTGAGTAGAATTATTGATTTGCCAAAAAAATATAGGTTTTATCGGTTTGGACCGAACCGACCGAACCGAACCGGTTTTATCGGTTTCGGTTTCGGTTCGGTCGAAATATTCAATCGGTTCGGTTTCGATCCCAAAAAAATGCATTCGGTTTTTATCGATTTTGTCTTATCGGTTCGGTTCGGTCCGGACCGTTTGCTCAGGCCTAATCCCGTGTCTATATTACAATTTTTACGGGCTCGCTAGGACTATAAAATATCTTGTGTTTGACTGTCTAGAAATCGAGAATAAATTAATTTGGTCCCACCAACTAAATAATTCTATAATTTTATTTTTGTGAGTAGCAGATCAAAAACGAAATACGTTAATAAATATAGTTTGCATATTATATTGGGTTATTTATGTAGAGGTCTAGTTTATCGAAGCCCAGCATATAAAGCCCATATCCGTTCAAGGGTCTTGGGGCTTAAAAGCTACATATCGAGGCCTAGCGGTCAGAGGTCGAAAGATTGACGATAGACAAGGTATGAAGGTCGTACCATGATAGAACTCGCAGATAGGAGACCAAGTTAAAAAGAAAACGTTTAGAGATAAACGAGACTCGGTCAAAACCCTATTGGAGATAAGTAACAGACCCCGGAAATAAAGGAGAATCCCTTATTTTTAGGAAAAGAGGTTAAACAACTCGTCTTATATAGTTGAAGCAAGGGAGTGAAGGAGGGGACAATTCTGATCAATCAAGCTATCACCACACTCGAGTTCTCACATACTTAAAAACTCATCGTATCTCAGATTCTTCTCTTCGGCCTCGAGAGATCAAACAGGTTGCCAGAGCTCGAACGTTACATCGAAATTAATTGTAAGAATCGATCGACTACAATTTGGCGCCCACCGTGGGGCTCTGATCAACCATAACTAGGATGAAAGTCGACGGCCGAAGCAATACGACCCCGAATCCTCAAGACAATCGAAGGGATTCGCCATCTACAACCTCCCCGGCAGGAGAAAATACAGATATTACCCAGGCGCTGCGAGCGATCCAACAACGACTCGACTCCACCGTTGTGGAACTCGCGGCCATTCGAACAGAAAACTCAGCTCTCAAAGCTCGGATGGAGATATTCAGTTCGTCAAAACAATCCCCTAACGGATTTCATTGACAACCTCCTCGAACTCGAAAAACCAGTCAGCTACGCGAACATGTACTTTTAAATTCAGCTAACGAAACTGCTAACCAAAATATTGCAGGAACCAGCGAAAGTCAACAAAACAAGGAGGATGCTGGCGACCCGTATCTAGGACCTCCCCCAGGGTTCGAATACATCAAAATTCAACCCGAAATGGAGGTCGAGAACAAGCTGAAACGGTTGGAGGAAATGCTCACACGAATTCCCGGGGTTCCCACCCCCATTCGCAAAACAGCCCCGACAAGCTTTGCAGATTCACCTTTTACAGAAGAAATCAGCCTTGTGGAGATGCCTCCGAAGTTTACCTTCCCATCTATGAAACTGTTCGATGGCACTGCCGATCCCGACGACCACATAGCACAATATAAACAAAGGATGTTCACAACTCCAATCCCACGACAAAGCAGAGAAGCCGGGATGTGTAAGGGATTTGGAAGCAGCTTATCCGGACCAGCACTCCAATGGTTTACAAATCTATCAAACTCTTCGATATCCACCTTCGCTCAACTCAATGACCTGTTCATCGAACAGTTCGCTAGTAGTCGGAAGATCGAGAAGCACGCCGACGATCTCTACACAGTAATCCAGAGACCGGAAGAAACCCTACGAAGCTTTGTAGGTCGATTCAACAGAGAAAAAGTATCGATCCCAGGATGCAACATCGATACCGCCGTGTCAGCCTTCAGAAAAGGCCTTAAAAGAAATTCAGATCTTTACAAAGAATTAACAAAATACCCGTGCAAGACAATGGAAGACGTCCTCGCCAAAGCATGGGCACAGATCAAATGGGAAGAAGACGAAGCAAACTCATCCAAATTCAAACCCCAGAATGATCAACCTCGCAAGGAACACAGACCTCATATCAGAAACGAAAGATTTCGATCAGACCCATATCCTCGCAATCCCAGATTCGACCCTAGAGACAGAAGATTACCCGAACGCCCGAACAGGAGACTACCTGAATATAACCTTTGCATAACACCCTCGGAAGCTGTAAATGCATTAAAGGGACTCGGCCAAAACGTCAAATGGCCTCCAAAGATGAGAACACCTAACAATGAGCGAGACAGAAATAAATTCTGCGACTTCCACAACGACCATGGGCATAGAACAGACGACTGCATCGCTCTTCGACTAGAGGTGATCGAGCTCCTTAAAAGAGGTCACTTGGCTGACCTCCTGACCCCTAAAGGAAGAGAAAATTGGAACAAGAGAGACAATACTACAGGAACTCAGCCTATCGAACCCCCAAGGATCGACCGGACGTTAAATTGCATAACAGGCGGTTCAGAGATCAACGGCATCTCCCAATCGTCAGCAAAGAGACATTGCCGATCCCTCAAATATACGACAAACATACCTAAAGAAGCAAAATCTGATGATCAGACGACGCTCAGCTTCTCTAGTAGTGAAGTATCTGAACTCTCACTCCCACACCACGATGCACTAGTTATTTCACTTTTAATATCTAACTGTCTAATCAAGCGAACTCTCATCAATAACGGGAGCTCCTCTAACGTGATCTTCCTTAGCACTTTAAAAGAAATGCAGGTGAAAGAAACAGATATTGTGAAGAAATCCACAACGATGATCGGCTTCAGCGGAGAACATAAAACAACATTAGGAGAGATCACGCTTCCCACCTACATCGAAGGACTCAACCTCTTCACAAAATTTCAAGTAATAGACGCGTCATCAGCATACAACGTGATTATGGGACGACCATGGATCCACGAACTTCGAGCAGTACCCTCAACATATCACCAAATCATGAAGTTCCCCACCCCATGGGGAGTCCGATCAGTACGAGGAGAACAAATCTCGTCAAGAGAATGTTACGTTACTACATTCAAACAGAAAGTCATCATCGAGGTTAACCAAATAGAGGTCGGCTCAACCTCCTCAAACCCTGAAGATCAAGGTTATGAAGAACCAAAAGTTGAAGACCTTGATGAAATACAAATTCATCCCGAACACCCTGATTATAAAGTATCCATCGGGTCCAGATTGACCTCAGACATCAGGAAGCCATTGATCGAATTCCTCAAAGAACATCACGACTGCTTCGCCTGGTCGTTTGAGGATATGACAGGTATCGACCCCTCCATTATAACTCACAAATTGCAGGTAGACCCAGAAAAAATTCCAGTCAAGCAGAAAAGACGCAAATTTGCCCCGGAAAGAAACAAAATCATGGATGAAGAAGTCAACAAACTATTAAAGAACGGGCATATCCGCGAAGTTCATTACCCAGAATGGCTAGCCAACGTCGTAGTGGTAAAAAAGAAGAACGGAAAGAACCGCTTATGCATAGACTTCACCGACCTCAACCAGGCGTGCCCCAAAGATTCCTTCCCCCTACCACACATAGACGCACTAGTCGATGCGACGGCAGGCCACGAGCTCATGAGCTTTATGGACGCATTCTCAGGATACAATCAAATTCTAATGCACCTCGAAGACCAAGAAAAAACAGCATTCATTACACATCGAGGTATGTTCTGTTATAAAGTTATGCCTTTCGGATTAAAAAATGCAGGTGCAACATATCAAAGGCTCGTAAATTGAATGTTCGAAGAGCTCATCGGGATAACAATGGAAGTATATATCGATGACATGTTAGTCAAATCAGTACGAGCTCAAGACCATGTTATGCCTCTACGACGAACCTTTGAAGTCCTACGACGATATAACATGAAATTGAACCCCACCAAATGCGCCTTTGGAGTAACTTCTGGGAAATTCCTAGGATACCTAGTAACAAAAAGTGGAATCGAAGCCGACCCCAGCCAAATCAGAGGAATCCGAAATATCCAACATCCCAAAAATATTAAAGACGTCCAAAAACTGACCGGTCGATTAGCAGCTCTCAGCCGCTTCATATCCAAATATTCAGAAAAAAGCCAAACATTTTTTCAGACTCTACGAAAAAATAAAGACTTCGAATGGACTCCTGAATGCGCCAAAGCTCTTGAAGACCTCAAGGAATATCTCGCGAGTCCACCACTTCTAACCAAACCAATCGACGGAGAGGTACTCCTTGTTTATTTATCTGTTTCTACTAACTCGATCAGTGCAGTACTTGTCAGAGAAGACGAGGGGAGACAATATCCGGTATACTATGCCAGCCGATCATTGCTAGATGCAGAAACCAGATACCCACAGCTCGAAAAATTGGCCTTAGCACTTGTAATGACTTCCGGGAAAATGAAGCCCTACTTCCAATGTTATTCAATAAAAGTGGTCACAGAGTTCCCCCTTAAGAGCAGTATTGAGAAAACCAGACCTCGCAGGGAGATTATCAAAATGGGCCATCGAACTCGGGGAGTACGATATCGACTTCGTTCCACGAACATCAATCAAATCACAAGTCCTATCAGACTTCATCGCCGACTTCTCCCATGACCCAGTCAGAAGAATATTAACGAGCCTCGAAGATAATGATTCTAAGTACTGGACCCTCCAGGTCGATGGATCCAGCACTTCGAAGGGGAGTGGAATGGGCTTAGTACTAACTGAACCAGAAGGAATAATCACAGAAAAATCTATTCGATGCGGATTCAGAGCCACAAATAACGAGGCTGAATATGAGGCCCTCATAGCAGGATTAAATTTTGCAGCCGACTTAGGGGCTAAAAAACTACGAGTCATGAGCGATTCGCAATTGATAATAAATCAGTTTGAAGGAGAATTCCAGGCAAAAGATCCAAGGATGGTATCGTACCTCGCGGTCGCAAAACAAGCAGCAACCAAGTTTGAAAAAATCGAAGCCCGACACATCACCAGGGAGGAAAACCGCCACGCCGACGCATTAGCTAATCTGGGATCTGCCGTACAAATGAACCAGGACAAAAACATCCAAATTCTTTACGCCAAATGGCCCGCCGTATGGAAAGGTGACGACTCCGAAGTCCTCCCAATAGACGTCGAGGTAAATTGGATGACCCCTTTATGCAGATTCCTAACAGAAAATGAACTACCCGAAGAGCCTATCGAAGCAAGACGAATACAAGCAAAAGCCCCAAAATTTGCCATGATCTCCGGATCCCTATACAGAAGGTCATTTTCAGGACCATACTTGAAATGTCTAAGCCCGATCCAAGCAAAGTATGTCCTAGCCGAGCTCCATGACGGCGAATGCGAAAACCATTCATGCCATAGAAGCCTGGCTAATCGAGCATTGACAGCCGGCTTTTATTGGCCAACTATGAGGGAAGACACCAAAAACTATACCAAAAAATGTGACGGATGTCAAAGGTTTGCCCAAACGAACCATATGCCACCAGAACCCCTACATACCGCATCTATACCTTGGCCATTCATGAAATGGGGAATGGATATCATAGGACCATTACCGAAGGGATCAAATCAGAAATGCTTCATTTTGGTCGTGACCGATTACTTCACCAAATGGGCCGAGGCAGAAGCCTTTGCACGAATAAGGGATACCGAGGTATGTAATTTTTTATGGAAACATGTTATTTGCAGGTTCGGAGTCCCCAAAGAAATAGTCACCGACAACGGCTCTCAGTTCATAAGTTCGAAATTCCAAGACTTCTGTCACCATTGGAACATCAAACTCTCCTTCTCTATACCAAGGCACCTGGCCTCGAACGGTCAAGCCGAAGCTACCAACAAAACAATAATGAATACCTTGAAAAAGAAACTCCCCCAACACAAAGGGCAATGGGTCGAACAGCTCCCAGGAGTCCTCTGGTCATACCGAACTACCGCACGAACCGCTACGGGAGAAACTCCTTATGCTCTCACCTACGGTTCAGAAGCGGTCCTCCCAGCAGAAGCGGAAATAGGGTCAGCAAGAACTCAGTGGTCGAGCAGAAGCAACGACTCCGACCTCGAAGTCAACCTCGACACCATAGATGAACTCAGAGATAAGGCCGCGATAAAAATATCCACCTACCAACAGAAAATAAAGAGACACTTCGATAAGAACACAAGACTAAGAACGTTCAAGGCAGGAGATTGGGTGTTAATGAAGGTATTCCAAAACACAAAAGAAGTCGGAGCCGGAAAACTAGCCCCAAATTAGGAAGGCCTCTATGAGATCGAGAGAGTCATAGGAAATGGAGCATACAAACTGCGATCTAAAGAAGGGCGTTCAATAGCCAACATCTAGAACGCCATCCATTTAAAACAGTATCATTTCTAAACTCTTCGACCCCTCATTCTCTTTCAGAATTTTTTAATGTTTTGATTACTGACTTGAGCGTCGGAGTAACTAACAGAACCCGAAGCACAGGGTTTCCAACACGCAAAAAGTCAAGAGGATATCGACCTCGAAGCCAAACTCACGAACGAAGAGTAATGTATCCGATCATCATTTCTTGTTCTTTCTATTTTGTTAATGTTTTGATTACTGACTTGAGCGTCGGAGTAACTAACAGAACCTGAAGCACAGGATCCCCTATTTCATGAAATTCATCGGCTTTGAAATCGATTATGTGATTAAGACGAATTCTTAGAAGAAAACAAGGATATTCATAATCTCTCCTCAACATCGCAAAGGGCAGTCAAATGTAAAAACATCACATGAAGTTCCCATCCAGGAAAGAAAAATATGCAAAAAGGTCAACCAATATTCGAAATTAGTTCGTTAGACCTTTACAAAAAAAAGAAGATTTAAAGGATCTACAGAGGATCCTCTACTCCCTTCTCAGCGGCCGCAGCACCCTCTTCGTCCTCGACCCTCTTCTCTCCAACAACCCCATCTGTAGAGTCCTTGGCCGCCTCAGTCTCCACCTCGTCATCAGCCTCAAGGAAGGAAAGATTAAGATCGGGCATCTTTTCCTTAATAGCCTCGACCACAGCGGAACCCCCCTCTTGGTAAAAGAGTTCCTTGTATGGTTCGAACTCAGCAGAATCTACCAACGAAGAGAAGTCCAGGGTCGTGTGATGTGTCTCGAGCTTCCCTATTCGCGCTTCTGCAGCAACTAGCTTCAACTCAAACGAAGCCTTCGAGATTTCAAGACGGGCTTGGTGGTCCAGAGCCTGGTCAAGCTGCGTCTGAGCCCCAGCCGCCAACGCGCGAGCCGAGTCCCGCTCTACAAGCAGGGCTGACTTCTCGGCAGCAAAGTCTCGCCTCCCCTCAGTGATTCTCTCTTGCTCTTCAGAAAGCTCCATCAGCCTCTTCTCGAGGCCATCGGCATGCCCCGAGACCCGACTTCGGAGCTGGTATTGACAAAAGAGGGCCTATAACATGACATATTACTTTAAGTCAAAAGACCCTTTTTTGAGCACAAAATATATATATATATATACATTTATATATATAAAGCAGATAAAAACGAACCTTTGACAGCATCTGGAAGGCAAGTCGAGTTTGCTCCTCCAAGCCTTCCCTTTCGAACTCTTGAGGAGAGCAGCCGTCTGCAATCTCGGATTGCACATCCAGAAGGAAAGGTCTCAGAGGCACCTTCAGACTGTTCGATCCTTTCGAAGCCTTCTTCGGAACCAAGGATTCAACATCGATGACAGAGGGGGGCACTGTCGAAGGATTAGAAACCTCTAAGCCGGGTTGTTCCTTACGCTTCTTCGAGGGCGGCGAGGTTGAGGGAGAGGCCCCGGCAATCCTTTTTACGCCAGAAGATGAGGGGCTTAAAACCTTAGAAGCAGCCAAGGCTTTGACTTAGTCATCGGAAGGGCGAATTTTCAGTTTTCCCATATCAAAAAGAGTACGTCCGCGACGAACAACTTCAAATTGACGATCTTTTTCGGAAAGGGAAAAGGCGGCTTCGATTCTTTTCACCTCGGTACCTGACACCTCTTTTCGTTTGTGAAGGCCTACAAAGAAACACGAAGCATAAGATGAACTAATTCATGCAAAGAAAAAAGAAATAAAGAGAGACAGGCTTCGAGGACCTACGGGCTTCAGCGAACGACGATGGTAAGATCCTATCGCTCGAAGTCTCCGCAGGAACAAAAATAAATTTCGGCTTCTAGTCCCCCGACGAAGATGGAAGAGTGTTTATCAAGGGGGCTCTTTTCCCGACCCACTTGGTAAAATAGTAAAAACCTTTTTGATTTGGGGTAGCCACAATTCGATATGAAGAATGCCACTCCCCGACACTGGGCTCGGGAAATCCTAAGTTCTCCCAAAGGTAAAACATACCTAGCATATGATACCATCTTATGGGTGATATTTGGGCAGGGGCTACTCCGTAAAAATGAGAAATCTTGGCAAAGAAATGGTGAAGAGGAAGTCCTATACCCTTGTCAGTGACTATGGTGTAGAAGGCGGTGAAACCAGGAGGGGGTCTGTTGGCTCTATCAGAAGGCATGGGCACTTGGACTTCTACCCCTGACCCTGAATATTCCGGAGAAGTAATTTTCCTAACTATGTCATCCCCGACGTGAGGGGCGACCTCGGCAGCCTTAAAGTCTATGTTTAAAGAAGGAGAATCCTTGGCCTCGTCTTTTCGCTTCTTCAGTTTACCCTTATGTTTCTTGGTGGCCACCTTCGAAGCTTTGAGGCGGCTCACCACACTTCCTCCCCCAATACGAGGAATAACAGTGGGCTGTGATGAAGGGCTAACAAACCCACTAGACTCAGAAACCGAGCCAGAGGATTGCTCCAACTCAGCTGACCTAATTCCACCGCCCCAACTTTGAGTTCTCTCATCAGAATCATCACTGTTCGACATAATCATGATCCTAACAAGAAAATAAACCTACAAGAATGCGCTAAGAATACCCAGAAACGCCGAAAAACTTCTCCCCTATTTTCAACCCAACTCCGTTAGAAAACAAAGTTCATCGACATCGCCACCTAGTCTATTTACACAAAACCCATATAAATTCAAGCTTAAAAACTTCTAAATCTATAAGCCATTATCAAGCAAAACCCTAGTTTGGAAAATTCCTCAAGAAAATGAAGAAGGAATCGAGGAGTAACCTGGAGATCTGGAATCCGCAATTAGAGCGAAGAATCTTGAGCGGCAGGAATATAGAAACGTTCGGCAATCGGAAAGGATGGGGGCAAAATCTTCAGGGAGAATTATGATTTCCGTGTGTTTGAATGAGAAAGAGGAGGGAATAAATTGGGCGAAATTCTATTTCAAGACTGTGAAGTATTCTGAGCCGTGTATCCTGCTTCTGGACGGTTGAGATTGATAAGAAGTTGAAAAGTCGGCAAAAATAAGTTTAAAAGACTATTTTACCCTTCTCTCAAAACTCCCCAGGACCTTTACTCAGGTCTGGAGTCTATCAAGGTCTGCTCTCACGACCTCTCTCAAAACTCCCCAGGACCTTTATTCAGGTCTGGAGTCTATCAAGGTCTGCTCTCACGACCTCTCTCAAAACTCCCCAGGACCTTTACTCAGGTCTGGAGTCTATCAAGGTCTGCTCTCATGACCTCTCTCAAAACTCCCCAGGACCTTTACTCAGGTCTGGAGTCTATCAAGGTCTGCTCTCACGACCTCTCTCAAAACTCCCCAGGACCTTTATCCAGGTCTGGAGTCTATCAAGGTCTGCTCTCACGACCTCTCTCAAAACTCCCCAGGACCTTTATCCAGGTCTGGAGTTTAACAAGGTCTGCTCTCACGACCCTTTCTCTAAACACCCCAGGATCCTTATACAAGTCTGAAGTCTAAAGAAATCCTTTTTCAAATATTAAAATCAAAGACTAGCTTGAGGCTTTAGTACTACTCGGGAGCTCGTTACGATTTTCTCCCTTGTCATTACGAGGATATTCATTACGTGATCCTCGTTCTTCGAGCATCAAGTAATGAGGGGCTAATTGTAGAGGTCTAGTTTATCGAAGCCCAGCATATAAAGCCCATATCCGTTCAAGGGTCTTGGGGCTTAAAAGCTGCATATCAAGGCCTAGCGGTCAGAGGTCGAAAGATTGACGATAGACAAGGTATGAAGGTCGTACTATGATAGAACTCGCAGATAGGAGACCAAGTCAAAAAGAAAACGTTTAGAGATAAACGAGACTCAGTCAAAACCCTATTGGAGATAAGTAACAGACCCCGGAAATAAAGGAGAATCCCTTATTTTTAGGAAAAGAGGTTAAACAACTCGTCTTATATAGTTAAAGCAAGGGAGTGAAGGAGGGGACAATTTTGATCAATCAAGCTATCACCATACTCGAGTTCTCACATACTTAAAAACTCATCGTATCTCAGATTCTTTTCTTCGGCCTCGAGAAATCAAACAGGTTGCCAGAGCTCGAACGTTACATCAAAATTAATTGTATGAATCGATCGATTACAATTTACATTAAAAAATTCAACATTTATGCCATTTTACAATTATAACATGATTTGATAATTATTACAAATAAAACACCACATTTAATTGAGTTACTTTTTGAAGACGTGTGGAAGTCAAAGTATCCTACTTGCATGATGGTTTTGATTGCATGCAACACTGCAGCCACGTCATCAATCTCAAATACCATCATTTGATTCATTTCTCATGCTTGCAGGACCACAACAACTCGAGCGAGGATTGAGCTGCTCCACTCTTGATTTGCTGTAGTTATTTTAGTTGCTTTGTTTGATTGTACGCTCAGAGCAACTCCAACGCTAAACACCAATCTAAATAGGTGCAATTTCAGCACCAAATTTTTTTGCAACTTTAATGCTCAGTATTAAATTTTACACCAAATAAGAATATTTTCTTAAAGATTCTATTTTATTTTATAATTGAAATATGAATATGTTTAATAATTTATTTTTTTTAAATGATTGATTGTCCAAAACTAATAACTTTTAATTATATACTTTCAAAAAAAAATATACTATTAAAAAATTATGTACTATTACAAAAATTATAACATATAATGTGCTTGGAATAATAAAAGTACTTTAAATGATCATCAAACGCTTACAATTAGTGAAAATATTGCAAGAATACAACACTTATGAAAATACATATATTTTGACCTCAATACTCAGAATTAGTATATTTTTCCCACATATGTTTCACTAATGCATTTCGAAGCGCAATATGAGCATCTTTGTTCTTGATTTCTCTATATCGAGCCAAAAATTCATTGAACCGAATATTATCATTTGCTGGCTCCTCAACAATTGGAGTCGATATCATCTCGTTCCTCAAATGGAGCACTGAGCACTTATATCACGTTCATCTTCAATGATCATGTTGTGCATAATAATGCATGCTGACATTATATCATGTAATATGTTTTTATATAAGAGGATCTAGAAATGATTTGTAATGTGTTTTTTCAAGTAGTGTTAGTTAATTGTAGTGTGTTTTTAAGTTAATTTTTAGTAATTTGTAATACGTGGAACTTCATTCTATCCATTATGTTTAATTAATTGTGCTTTTATTGAAATTATTTATTTATTTAGATGATTTATAATTTAAATTAAATGAATATATAATTTATAAATTAAATTTATTAAATAATCTATTTAATAATGAATATTAAATAATCTATTTAAGTGGATATATAATTTATAAATTAAATTAAATTTATTACATAATCTATTTAATAATGATTTTAAATAATAAAATAATGCATTAAATGTTGTGGGACCCATCAGCACCAATTTGGTGCAGTACCAAATTCTGCCCCAAATTTGGGGCAGAATTTGGTGCTGCACCAATTTAGTGCAGGATTTGGTGCAGCGTTGGAGTGAGTTTCAGCACCAAATTGGTAATTTGATGTTAGCATTGGAGTTGCTCTTAGTAAAAATAGGAAGAAACACAACTATTGTAAAAGACTTTGAGATATATATTCTACAAAACTGAATTTCAGATCTATCGAAAGTAACTTTGATTCTCATTTAAAATTGTCAATCTTACCTATGGATTTCACCACATATTTCGATTTCTTCACTTTTGCAATCACAACATGTTTAATTTTTTTTACCAATTCAGTTCGTTGTGTCCGACTGAATTTACACACACACTCCACATGTGTAAATATGTTAAAAAATTGATCATGACAACATGCCATAATCCATATGGATTTGAGTTTGTGTATTGAATTGACAATAATAATTTGAGCATGTCGTAACTTGTAATTGCAAAAGTCTTCATTAAAAATAGTGTTTTATTTGCAACATATACAATTAATTAAAGTCATGTTACAATTGCAAAATTACCTAATGGTTGTGATTTTTAATACAAAAAGGCCAATTGTATTTGGTTAAGTAGTTTAAAGGGAGTTAGTCATAATTCAGTGGTATAAAATGAATTTTCTAGTTCAGAGGTCCAATGTTCGTTAGATCATAAATCAAAATTTGGTTAAAAGTCCCGAATCCAAAAAATCTACTCGTAGTTTTTTCATTAGCGAACCATGCTTCTATCACTCGTTCTATATTTCAATCACAATTTTATTAGTTTTTTTCTAGATTCTTTAATACGTATTTTGGATTTTAGTTTTGATTTCCTAATACTTGCATATAAGATATCTATATCTATATATACATATTAAAACAAAGTTGTGAAGTTGCAGTTTCCCTCCCAAAAATCCCGCCCAAAAATGTCTTTTCAGAATTCTCATGCAAAAATATTTTTATAATTAATCAATTTCTGAAAATTCTTTATTTAAGCAAAATATTTTTATTAGGTGTAAAAGCTGCTTCTCTCCATACTATTTCTGAAAATTCTTTATTTAAGCAAAATATTTTTATTAGGTGTAAAAGTTGCTTCTCTCCATACTTTAGTTGTTGCACAGAGAACGAAGCAAGTTGAAATTCAAAATCATAAAATTGGGAGCCAATCTATTTTTTGCTTATAAGACTACTTCGTTTCTCATTTTTTTTTTCATTCTCATTTTGTTGTTATGTTTTCTATTTTTTGTGAACTTATTTGTGTTCTGTGTTTTTTGCATTACTTAATTATACTCATCAATTTTATTATACAAAATATATTACATGTTTTCCATAATTGCAAATTGAAAATTTGATTGTGCTCTTTTTTGTGCAGATTGACAAACACTATCCATCCAATATCATTTATGCTTTGAAGCTCTAAGTTGGTTTGAAAACAAGAGTTTCTGAGTTCCTCGAATCTCAACTTCTTGAAACATAAAAAGTTTACCGTAAATTTACAAATCCAGAAAATTTGCGGTATGTTTTATTTCTATTATATACCAAAAATATTTTTATTTTTATTTTTGTAGCTTTTATATTGTCCGATTTCATGTTATTTCATGCTGGAATTCTTATATAAAATATACAAATTTGAATATCATGTCAATCCCATATCTTTTCATTACATTAACACAATAAATGTAATCAGACCAAATATTATATAAGTGTAAACAGACAGGAAAACTACATCATATTTATAAATATTTTGTATATTTTTTCTTCCACATGACGAAGTATTGTACATTTTGTTTGTATTGTGTACTCAAATGTATTTTGCATGCATCGATTATATAATGTAGTAGGACACTTTATAATACATGTTTTACTCAATTGTTTGTTCATTGAGATTTTTAATTCATTTATTGATATTTTGGTGCGCTGGTTGATTAGTTTGATAGTTTAGAGTAATATAGAATTTTGAATTCAATTAACAAATTCAAAAATACAATATATAATTTATAATTTTTGTTCATCCTCATCAAACTTTCAATTTTTTTAACACTCTCCCGTCTCAATTAAAAATATTTATGAAAATAAGATATTAAAGTTAAACTTCCAATATATCCCTATTTAAGATTTATGACTTCAAAAATTAAATGTTTTTTTTTTAATTTTCAAGACCTAACCATAGTGTATTTATACATTACCATAAAAATTAATACTGCTTATAGTAATAAGACTATATAATTGGAGTCGAAGATACAAAAAATAGTAATAGAAACTATATAATTGGGACGTGGTGAGTAATTTTATTTTTGTTATATATGCCCTAATTTTTTTGATTTTTTTTCAATGCTCAATATTTGATTTTTTTTTTAATAATTAGATACACTTGACCAAATCCGCATCTAATTTCATGTTTAAAAAATTTGTAATACAATGAAAGAAATATTATATATAAAATAGATCATTATAATAAAAAATTTCAAACATAAGATGAGATATATTGGATGTGACACCGATTGTGGACTATATAACATTATACCGATCGGCAATCACCCGCGCGTGAAATACTAGTTATTACAATTACAGTTGCTTTAAGTCTACTGTGTTAATGAGATTTGAATTGTAACTCTTTTTTTACCATAAATATTCACATTTGACCTGTAGATCACTCGAATATTAATGTATACTTGCCATTTTTTAATTTAATTTCTTACCTTTACTTCACCTTAGATCTAATATAATACTACCTCCGTTTCATAATGTTTGTTGTTTAAGGTTTTTTTTTTTTTAGTTTCAAAATGTTTGTTGTTTTATATAATTTGACATCTTCTCTCCTAATTTTAACCCTTTCAAATCCTACAAGATTTTTTGATTCTAACTTACCTATAATATATGAAGAGAGAAAAATATATGGAGAGAGAAAATATTGTTATTTTTTAGGAAAATATAAATGAATTAGATTTTATGGCATATATAAGGGATGTGTATATTTGTCCACAAAATTAATTCTTAATTCTAGATAAAAAAACAAAACAACAAACATTATGAAACAGAGGTAGTACGACCCTGTACTAAATGCATGGACTATTTACTTGGTCTTGCCCCCGAGAGGCTAAAACAAGGTTATTTAACATTGTGTCAAAATGATTTTAAAATTATAATCTAAACATAAGTTTTGATTTTTAACATGAATTTTAAATCATTATACAAAAAAATAGAAACTTAACACATTTTGTAAATTTAATAACAATTCCATTTTAAGTGAAATTAAAATTGACGTGAATGTCGAAAAATACAACTTGACAAACCATGTTGTAGACGGATAAATTTTAATGGCTAAATTACATTATGCCATGCAAATAATTAAATATCAAATTATATCATTTATTTATATTTTAGGAATTTAATTAAATTAATTCCTGAATTAAATAAAAAGATATTGATATTTAATATTTGGAGATAAAGATTTAAATATCAAAATATGTCATTTATTTATATTTTAGGGATTTACATAAATTAATTCCTAAATTAAATAAATAAATGTTGATATTTAAATATGTGGATAATCTCGGCCAATCAGAAGTCGACATGTGTCAAATCTGTGCAGAAATCAAGGATTTGATAAAGATAAGTCCAAAATATTGAGTAGCCAATCAAATCGCGCCACCTCAGCCCTAAATCTCCAAATTTCTCTCTCCTTACACCTATAAATAGAGGCCATATGGAGAATGAAAAAAACACACCAGAAGTCAGAAGAGTTCAAGAATTTGAGAACTTCCATAAGTGAAATTCTCAAAGATATTCAAGGCGTTCTTGTGACATTCAAATGCGTTCTTCACCAAATTCATCCTGAAGACGGCAAGCAAGGAAGACAAAAGCGTTCTTCGTCAAATTCAACCCAAAATTAGCGTTTGATCCGGAAACAAGGCGTCGGCCCTCCGAATTAACGTTTTCAAAGACCAAATACCAAGTCAAGGAAGATCGAGAAGATAAATATTCCCCGAAAACTTCAAAGATTGTTTGAAGATCGTTCATAGAGTGATTAACTAATCAGAGGAGAAATAGAGATTGGATCCAAAAATGTTTTGTGTTTTATTAAGTTAAATACAAAAATTTGTGTTACACATGTGACTACTAAAAAGACGTGGTAAGAAGAGACCGAGAAAATGCCACGATACTAGCTAGGTGGCTCAGGAGTAAGAATTTTAGCCAAAAAAATTTAATAAATACTACGATTGATGGCACATAGTAAAATTGAGATAATTTCATGCTACAATGATTCAATTTTTTGGCATAAAAATCGGTCGTTAGTTTTTCAAGAATCCATCACATAGGTTTCAGATAAATGTCATTTTGAAAGGTCTAGGGATAATAGAATGAATTTATATTTTTTTAAACTTGAAGATAATATGAAATCTATAATTTTCAGATTTTAATTTGTTCCCTTGCGACTACATAGTCTAACATAGGATAAAACAAATCCAGATTCTATAGGATAAGCTGCGTACAGTAATCTTTTCTTCAACCTTAAACAATCATGAAACAGAAAAAAAATTAAAAAAAATAAAATAAAGAAATCAGCAGTTTACACTTTACAGATCAAGCATTCCTCGCATTCTCAACGAAATGGTAACTTTAGGCCTTCAATTCTCTCCCACCAATGCTCTGAACCTCACTCACAGACAAAGAAAGTGGAATTATCTTTCGAGCTCTGCTCCAGTACCGATTGCTACAGGCCCAACTTTCTTGAACAGCAACATTCGCCACAAAGTAAACACAATTCATCCTTTAAGGAGCTTCTTTTTCCTTGATTATGCGTCTTGTAATGATGTTTCTGAAATGGGTTTTGTTTTCCCGTTGGTTTTTCCTTTTGTTGTTTGGAATTTGGTGTTGATTAGGGCAGGGGTGTTACGAGAATGCAAGTGGTTGAAGAGGACTACGAGGTGAAGCAAGTGAGGGATATGGCGGCTGCTAGAAAGAGATGGGAGGCTCTGGTAATTTTGATGATTATGGTCTACTATTTTTAGGAATTGATGAAGGGTAAAAGGATGAGACGTGTTGCTATATACTTTAAATTTTTGGGTCAAATAATTGTGCCTACATTTGTTGCTACTGGGAAAGCATAGCACTGATAATTGGTGTTTTTGGATTAGCGTATTTAGATTATGTGGCAATTGGAAAACTTGGTACCTTTAACTAGATTTTTCCTGAAATGCATAATGTTAAAACATGTTAAATGCTAGAGGACTGTGAAATTTATGATCTTGAGCAATTTGAGGCGTTTGAAATTTGCCAATAAAATGAACTTGATTGAAGCCTTGAAGTCTGATGGAGTAGAGACCATGTAGGCTTTAGGATCAAACTTTTGAAAATTCATCAGACAGAAGCAATGAGCTGCATTACGTGCTCATGCATCATGCATATGTCATTTATGGTAGAAGTTACACTGCTAACTAGCTGTCCACATCATCCTGATGTGAAATAGGTTCAGTATCAGTCATGATTCCACAAATATGTTATTGTTGGTATACCTGGTTTATGTGCCAAATGCCAATGTTTTCCAATACTTATGACGTAACATGAAACAGAGACCAAGATATCACGAAAAGCTTCTGAAGCCTACTGTTGTCTTTGAATGTGTTTAGAAAGGGAAGGGGCATCTGAGAGTGGACTAGGAGAAAAAACTTAAGGAAAAATTAAATAGACTTTTCGTTTAGGCTATCAGTCCTTTTCATGTCCAGGCTATGACAGGATGATTGTCTCAGAGAATGATGTAGCCCAAAGACGTATTGTGGTGTCCAGAACCAGTATACTTATATGTTGGTATGATTCATCTTTGATGTCTCCTTCTGAAAATTCTAGAGGATTGATGTCTGTGTTGTAGTATTGGCCTACTTATTGTCCATCCGGTCTTGTGGTTGGTACATAGGAAACATGTTGGAAGGAATGCTTTCCTTTCTTTGCATTATATTTACAAGAAGTGTTCCTGTCTGCATGTAGCTTTCAAGTATTGGTTTCTTTTCACTTACAGTTCCCTCCTTATACATTTATAAGATTAGTATTAAGCCCCTTTTTTTGTTAAGATTAGTATATATATATATTTCTGCTTATTATCTGGGGTTTCTTTGTTACATCTATAATGGTTTCTATTGATTACAGTATGAAAATTTATATTTCTAACTTAGGTTAGGGAGGGGAAAGTCAAAGTTCTAACTCCAAAAGAAGCTGGATATGCTATTCAACTCTCAAATAAAACCTTGCTTGATGTTCGTCCCTCGATTGAGCGTGAGAAGGTGAACACAGTTTTGTTTTGCCTTTATCTGAGTATAATTTGGCATTATTTTTTCCCCCTCTTCTGTACTAGCTACAGTTATATATTACGCTTTACTGTTATAACATGTAAATTTCCTTTCTGCAAGCTCTTTTCTTGTCAGAATATTTTTATGATACTGAATTCTGTTGATTCCAAAATGTGTAAGTTTCATTCATGTGTTTTGCCATTTGCTCGATCATATTACAATAGATTTGTTCTCGAACATTCCAAAAATCCCATTATTTTGACTGTTTTTTTCTTGGATGGAGGCATGTTCTTGCCTTTTCTCTTGAAAACATGCAAGGTTAACTGCTTATGGTTTCTCCTTTAGAGTTGCTTTCTTGTTATATAAATATAATTGAAGATTCTGTTTTCAAATCTTGTTCTTAAGGCATGGGTCAAAGGTTCAACGTGGATTCCTATATTTGATGTTGATGGTAGCTTGGATGCTGGCACTCTTTCAAGGAAGATAACAGGATTTATGATGGGTACTTGAATGTCAAGTTTATTTCTTACGTTTTGTTTTGTTGATCATTCATATAATGCCCCAACTTTTTCAGTATAATCATCTGGGTCTTGAAAGTATTTGCTTCTCTAGGACAGTTGTTTCACTCACAATTTTGCTATTGGTTGTTTAAAATAAAGAGTCCACCTTTTCATTTCAAAAGAAAATTCATCTTACTACTGTGAATTTCTAGTACAGAACACTCTATAGACATGCCCCAAAGAGCATCCTTCATGCAATTCGCAACAGATAGAGGAGGATTTATTCAATCAGCATAGTTTGGGCTCCTAGAATATGGAGCCAAATAGGATAACAGTCTCCATCAATGCCGTGTCAATAATTTGATGCCTTACGTGTCAGTTCTAAATGTTCTATTAGTCCATAGCTTTGTATTGCCTTGAGTTTTTCTGTGGTAAAAGCTAAGTAATGTTCATTTTTAGGAGGATGGTGGAGTGGCGTTCCTACACTAGCCTTCAACAAGTATGATACTGTTTGTTTTCATATTTTTCTTATAGTGTATACTGTCATTACATGATAAGTGTCTCTTATGCATTATTTTCTCAATAGAGAATTCTTATCAAAAGTTGAGGAGAAATACCCAAAAGACACTGATCTTATAGTGGCATGCCAGAAGGGCTTAAGGTGAAATTTTCTTTCAGTTGATAGAATTCCACACATCACCTGATAAAACTGTTGTAAAATGAATATCTTTATTGTAATTGGTTGAACACAAATATCCTTTCATCTCGTAAGTTTTGCATATTGTTTTCTTTCCAATTTTTGTGCTGAGTCATCTCACAATCAGGTAGATCCCTTGCTGCTTGTGAAATATTGTATAATGCTGGTTATGAAAACCTTTTCTGGGTTCAACAAGGATTAGAGGCTGCTGAAGAAGAGGTGATGCGTTTTCTTTTCTTTCATTCCGTCTTCTGGCTGAATTTGTAGTCAGATTTTACAACTCCGTCGTTTAGATTCTCGATCTGTTTGTGTTCCTTGAATCACACAATATGCTTTCTATGCAGGATCTTGAAAGGGAAGGGCCCCAATCCTTCAAGCTTGCAGGAATTGGCGGGCTTTCAGAATTTCTTGGGTAACTTCTAAAATACTGTCCTTTTCTGCTTGAGTAGTACATTTCACATTAAACAAAGTTCTCTTACAACCTCTCAATCTTTGTTTTATCAACCAACTATGCCTCTCTATCTGAACGCATTGCCCATGTGAGAGAGAATTCCATATATTGCTCGTCTTTTCCATATATTTTTCATCTGGAAAACAGGTTATTAGTCTGTTTATGATTGAAAAACATGACTATGTTTTGAGTACTTATTGTGTCTCGTGTTATGCATAGCTGGACTGATCAACAGAGAGCTGCAGCTGCCAAGGAGGGCTGGGGTTACCGGCTAGTTTTCACTGCCCGTCTGGTAATTATTTATCGCCTTACCTAAAATTCGGTTCTTACCATTAGTTCGTGGCCTTTGCATTCAAACAAGTCTCATTTGTAGCTCGGACTCTTTCTTGCTGCGGATGCACTGTTTCTTGGAGCACAACAAGTCGGCCATTATCTACAGGACTTGAGATCGCACTAATGAGTATCGGCTGAAATAATTTATCTCTTGCAGCGATAGGTCCAGAGGTTTTCGATGTTGTTTTCCTTCTCTGGTCTGGAGGAATGAAGCTTCTTAACTTCGAAACTTGAGTGAACATCCAAAATATTTTGGGGTAAATTTAGGAAGAAAAAATGTGGAGTAAAATATTACTACTTGAGGTTTTTGAGTAAACTGAGGGATATGTAGGCATCTAGGGCTATTTTGTTCTGGATTAATTGCAGTTATGCAGGAAAGAGTATCTGATTTCATATTACCATCTGCAACTTGTAATTGTTAGGGAGAATTACCAGAGCGCATTAATAAACGACTGCACGTGGGGGGAAAAAAGGACAAATATTACTTGATAAAAACTATTAATAAATAACTAATAGCTAAATTTTCCAAACTTTTGCAAATCTATCATGCTCATCTTTTTCCGACATTGGAAATCTGACCTGTGCATGGATATACTGTGAAATAAGGGATATTCTTAGCCATACTTTGAGGTAGTGCCTCGTGTGTCGCACTACCTCATAGGTGAGTGTCACAATAAATTTATTATAATACATGAGGCATTACCTCATAGCGTGGCTAAGAATTTCCCATGAAATAAACTAATCAAATATTGAATTGAAATGACATTGGTTTGGACTTTGGTCCAAAAATAAAATAAAGCAAAAAAAAACCATCATCATTTTTAGATTAAAATAATATCGTTTTGGTCCTACTTTGGGATTAATTAGTTATTTTCACTGCATATCCGCGTATTTATCACGCGTGACATATCGGACTTGCGCACTGAAAAAGCAGGATAGATTTGAAAAAGTTATGAAAAGTTGGGTATTATTTTATCAATGTTTCGTTTGAATAAATTTTAGAAAGCGACCAAAATGTAAAGCTTTAGTGATATTTACCCCCCCAAATATTTTTGTAGTTAATGATGGCGGAAACAGCAACAGATACGACAATAGCAACTGACCTGCATGCAGTTAGATAACGTTAAATCAAGGGTTAAATTACAATTTTAATCATCATCTTTGACTAAATTTATAATATTGACACTATTTTTTAAAATTTGTAGTAATAACCACATCTTTTGATTTGCAACAATTTTGATAGCTCTAATTTTTTCGACCGTCGTAAATTTGACATGACTAACATCTTATACGAGCTCAAAACATAAATAATAATAATAATAATAATAATAATAATAATAATAATAATAATTTTCCTTTGAATTTTCGACTATCGGAAAATTTGAGGGTGTCCAAATTATTACAAATTGAAAAATTACATCATTATTATAACGTTTTAAAAGCGTTGTTTAAATTATAAATTGGGTCAAAACTAATGATTAAAAATACAGTTAACTCTTAAATCAAATATATTTTCATTTTCTAAACAAAATTCAATATAATACGTAATAAGCTATACACATGTTCTCGAATCTTCCGGTATACATGCATGTTCAAGTAATTAAGGACTATGGACGAAATTCTAACAAAACGAGCCCTTAAATTTTGGTATTATTTCTTTTTTCCTTTTTAATCCCCCTTCTCTATTTTCTAGATAAACCCATTTATGGTAAATTCAATGCTAAACATACACGTACTGGCCGAGGTTTTAAAAATAGACATGATAGAATATTTTTAAGTGGTATTTTATATGTAATTCATATGTCGATATGAAAAATGTATTTCGATATTTATTTTTAAAGTGACGGTATTATTTTTTAAAACACTTACAATATTATCTGGAAAAAATAATAATATTGGGAACATATTTGTAGACAAAAAAAGTATGAGACATACTTTTTAATTCTCCA
Source organism: Perilla frutescens (assembly GCA_026008535.1). NCBI lineage: Eukaryota > Viridiplantae > Streptophyta > Magnoliopsida > Lamiales > Lamiaceae > Perilla > Perilla frutescens. Next base: position 40,027,384 of record BRKX01000010.1, on the reverse strand, counting down.
TATCGATTATATAAAAATTATGAATTAAATATACTTGAAAATCACTTAAAAATAATACATTATGTATATTTGAAAAACTCGATTGAAGAGTAGCAATAAGTATAACGTGGAATTTACACTCATTTATGTGCATATTTTCACTTATATTTGCAACTAACATTATATTTAATGTTGAACAATACGAAACTTCAACTAAAGAACATTCTAAAACTTCACCTATACTTATTAGTTGATGTAAACATTTTTTTTGCTAAAATCAAATTCTTGATATTTAGAAACGGACTATGTAACTAACGATTTACTAATATGTTGAAATCATTTGGCTTGTATGTAACTAACGATTTAATAATATGTGGAATCCATGCGTCTAGTATATATATGTTAGCAATGATTTGCTAATATTAACAAATTATTGCTATTTAGACAATATCAAGTATATGATTCGTCATAATAGAATTGCTAATATGTAAAAATAATTTGTCTTATACAAAACCAACAACTTGCTAATATTAAGATTTATTCTATTCAATTATGATTTAATCCAATTAACTAGGGTTTATTCCCTCCAAATAGAGTTTATAATTATTACCTCCGTTTCAAAATGTTTGTTGTTTTAGGTTTTTTTTTTTTTTTTTTTTGTTTCAAAATGTTTGTTGTTTTATATAATTTGACATCCTCTCTCCCAATTTTAACCCTCTCAAATCCTACAAGATTTCTTGATTCTAACTTACCTATAATATATGAAGAGAGAAAAATATATTGAGAGAGAAAATATTGTTATTTTTTAGGAAAATATAGATGAATTAGATTTTATGGCATATATGAGGGATGAGTATATTTTTCCACAAAATTAATTCTTAATTCCAGATAAAAAAATAAAATAACAAATATTTTTGAAACGGAGGTAGTAATTTTTAGAATTAAATTTTATTTCTGAGTAATAATTGATTATTTGGATTTAATTTATTCCATCTAATGAGATTTATAATTATTTTTTGAAATTTATATTTTGTTAATAAAATGTTGCTATTGTGGAAGAACAATTAGCTAGCTAGTATGTGAGTGATGAAGTAACAAAATTTTAAAATCAATTGTGGCTACTATATTACAAACGATTTTCTAATATTTGTAAAAAAAAAAATGCATTGTTAAACTGTGAATTACATGATTTCTCCGGCTCTCAATTTTATTAAATAGTTTACACAAGGAAAAAGGCGTCTGAATTGTAATTTCCGAATTATTTTTCTTTTTCTTTTTTCGAACTTTTAATTGCGAATCAATCGAAAATATTATAAATCGTGATAACTTGCAATGATAATATTTGTAAACATATATAGATTGTATAAAAATAGAAAATTCCATAAAATAAGGAATATGATATTTTTTATATTTGTTGAATTACTAAGGTACCCTCAACTTATTAAAAATATTAAAATATTATAATTTTGACCCCATTTATTTGGCATAAATCTTGATCATCGATATTAAATGAATGGGTAGTTTGGATGGTTCCTAGTTTCTACAGGGGAAATTGGTTCTCATTTGAACTCCAATATCTCTCTCTCTCTCTCTATATATATATATATATATAGGGAGTTGATCATATGAGAATTCATTCCCTATGTGAGAACTAGGCTATCATCTCATCCATCAATTATTTCGATTTAGATAGCTAAGATTTGGTTAATTTTCGGTCAAAAGCGGTGGCAAACTTGTAATATTTGAGTAGCCTAAAAAAGATTAATTTTCGGAATCATATAGACAATACTTTAAAGCCGTTGTCTATTCTTATAAATTCTGCTATGCTAAAATATTGAAAGTAATATCATACTATTATGAACACATATACATGTTAATATGAATATATATACATGCTAGTATGAACATATAATGATTCTACTCTTAACGAACTATACTACTATTATTATGAGTAAATTTTATGCGTTTTATGAATATTTTTCCATGCTGTTATGAACATTTTTTCATGCTATTATGCTTATATTTTCATGCTATCATGAATAATTTGTCATGATATTATGAGTATAATATCATGGTATTATGGACAAAAAAATATATTTTGGAATAAACATATGAACAATGGATTTTAAGTGAAAGCATGAAAAGAAATTTAATTTGATATATAATTTGTGTAAATCTAATGAAAAATGAGTAAGTTATGGATGTTTAAAGTTTAAATAAAATTTATGTAAGGATGCTAATGTCACATTTGACTTGAGGGTAAGTTTGACTTCCGCATATTTGACATTATATCACTGTCTTTTTATTTAAATCTGGACCATTGAGATCAAAATATTGTGTGGTTGAGATTAGTTCCTAATTCCCACATGGGGCTTGATTCTCATACTAACCCTACCTTTTATATATATATATATATATATCCCATAATATCATGCACCATGCATAAATTAACACGAGCTAATTTTTTTTTTACCCACTAAGTTTTAAAAAATTTATTTTACTCTCTAACTTTTAAACATACATTTTTTATCCATTTTGGACCAAAATTCCCTTTAGACACTAAATAAAAATGAAAAAAAAAATACTTCAATTTTTTTTTTCAATGGTGAATTTTCACCTTCTTTTGTTTCATGGGGGTCTGCTCCGGAGTGACTTGTAATTTGTGAGTTATGATAGATGGATCAATGCCAGTTATGTCGGCATATGATCGGGCGAAACAGTCGTGATGTTCTGTGATGAACTTGATCATTTGTTTTCGTATTTCCTTGGATAGTCGTGAGCCTATTGAAACTCGGTGGTCTTGGAAGTCGGGATGTATTTGGACTTCATCTAGATCTTCAACCTCTGCTCCTCATAATTATGTGAACCTGTGTTGGTTGAAGTCGATCCTTCTTCGATCTAGTTGACTTCGATTAACTCCTTGCTAGTTTTGAAGCTAGTAGTATAGCATTCACTTGTTGTAATCTGTTCTCCTTGGGCTTCTCGAACCCCCATGGGGTGGAAAATTTCATGGCTTGATGGTAACTAGAAGGTATCGCCTGGAGTTCGTGAATCTAAAGTCTTCCCATGATGATGTTGTATACTGACTTGGCATTTGGAGGTTGATCCCTTCAATGTATGTAGAAAGAGTGATTTCGCCAGTGATGGCTTTGTGTTCTTCGCTGAAATCGATCAGCATTGTTGATTTTTTAGTGATATCGGTGTCTTTAACATGCATTCTTTTTAGGGTGCTCAGAAAAATTACGTTAGAGTAACTCCCATTATCTTTGGGGGTTCGCTTAATTAGATAGTTGGAAACCAAAACCGTAATCACAAGTGCATCGTGGTGTGGTTGTGAGAGTTCAGAGTATTCTCTGTTAGTGAAACTTAATGTTACAAACTCAGCGTGAGTCATTTCTTTGGGGATGAATTTAGAATACTTTAGCGAGGGACAATGTCTCTCCGCAGATGACTGGGAAATTCCGCTGATCTCTGAACCCTCGATTATAATTGAGGGTACGCTCGATTCTGGGGGCTCAGGAGGTTGATCGTTTTTCCTTTCCTTCTGATTTCATGCTTGGAAAGGTGAATTTTGGTGGTATCTTCACGAGGCTGATTTCCTCGGTGAAGGGCGAATCTGCGAAGCTCACTGGTGCTGTTTTTCTGATTGGTGTGGGGACTCCGAGTATTCATGTTAGCATGTCTTCAAACATCTTTAGCTTGACTTCGATCTCAGATCTGGGACTGGGTTCGAGATTCTCGAACCCTGGCAGTGGCCTCAGAGGTGATTCGTCTTGATGCTCCTTACCCTTTCGGGCTACTTCAGAACTAGTTCCAGTAGTAAAATCATTAGTTAAAGAATTGAACCTCGGATGAAGGCATACATGTTCCTAATGGTAGTTCAATGTCTGAGATCGAATTAATGGTGGAGGAGGCGTATTCAAACGGATCCATTGGGATGATAGGAGTATGGAGCCATAGCATCTATTTTTGCCTTCAAGGTTAAATTCTCCATTCGGATCGCCACTAGTTCTACCATTGTGGTATCGAGTTGTTGTTGGATTGAAGTAAGAGTTGTGTGAGGTTGTCACCACTTTCCGGCGAGGGGGTGGCAATCACTCCATCTTTACGGTTATCAACATGAGTAGTCATTGTTTGTAGTTATCGATCGGAGCCCCACGGTGGGCGCCAAATTGTAGAACCGGAATTCTACAATTAAAGTCGTCTGGATCCGGTCTCCGACGATCTACAAAACAAGGATAAAATCGTAAAGTCGAAAGATCATCAATATTGATGATCAAACAGACTCCGACGCTCAAGTCAAAATCAAATCAAAATAAATTATTCAGGAAATATATTAGACGATGAATCGAAGATGATTGGTGTTTCGCTTTGTGTAAATGATGATTCTAATTCTTTTGTTGGAATCGCTCTGCCTCTACCCTCCCGGTCTTCTCTTATTTATCTTTTTTCCTTAACTACCTAACCCTTTTTTTCGAGATTGTCCACTATCTCTAGTAGGGTTTTGACTTAGTCTCCCCCTTATCTCTAATGGGATTTTGACCTGATGAGATCCTCTATTCTAGATTTGGTATTCCAATCCGTATTTCACGATCAAATTTATGAGGTTTTCTTCTATTTTTTCAACAATTTTAATTTATTATGTTTTAGTTTAATTTTATGATTATTTTTAGGGTTCACCCCACCCAATTAGAGTTTATAATCATTTTTTAGTATTTAATTTTCAAGGAAATGATTATTATGGTTGATTATTTTAAAAATATGATTTATAATTTTTAAAATTTTAATTTTTTGTTGATAGATGTGACTAGGTCAATTATATTATAATTAATTTTTATTTTTATAATATCTATTATTAAACTTGTTAAATTGATCGTAGGATACGGATTGGAGCACCAAATCTGGAATATAGAGGATCCCATCCGGATTTTGACCGGGCCTATTCTAAGGACTATTTGTCTTCGTTCGAGCTCTTGTTGATACTTAGAGGTCGAGATGATCGAATCCCTCCTGCTTTCTTGGTCGGATTCTCGATCGTGGATTTTATCGAAAATTAGTTTCTACATTCATGAACACGATTTGTTATAAAATACTGATGAGGCAATAACTATTTTAGCCACTTGAACTTTTAAAAGATTTATTTTAGCCACTAACTTTAAAACATATTTATTTTAGCCACTTTGGACGAAAATGCGCGCAAAACACTGCGCGCTAGGGTTGCGCGCTGGCAATCCGCGCAACACACGGGGGTAAAAATGTCATTCTGGCTAAAATAAATATATTTAAAAGTTAGTGGCTAAAATAAATTTTTTTAAAGTTTGACCGACTAGTTTTATATATTACCACATATACTGATTGTGAAAAATATATTTTTACACATTTCATCTCACGATATCCTTTTCTGACGAACCAATTAAAAGAGTTATCATCTCATCGCCATTGAAAATGGACATGTTTAAAAAAAAATTGGAAGTGCATGTGCTGGGCTCCCCTCCCTAAAACAAATTAAAGTTATAAGTACACAGGTATACAATATATACTAGCATTAAATGCAATTTTAATCCCTATATTTAGACCATATTTATAATTACTATTAAATAGTTGCAATAGTTACACCATTTTTTAATTTGTATTAATTTCTACACCTTCAATTTTCCTTATATTTTGACCATATTTATAATTTCGACACCACTGTTAAAATGTTGCAATAATGATATTATTTTTTAACATTTGAGATCCTCTAATCTCAACTTGTGTGTGCCAACCGTGTACCGAACTTCAAAATTATTACATTTTCTTTCTTTTTTTTCTTCAATTTTAATTTTATTAGGTTTAGTATAATATTATAATTTTATTTAGGGTTTATTCTACCCAATTAGGGTTTATAATTATTTTTTAATATTTAATTTTCATTTTTTAGGTAATATAATCGATTTTTGGGATTGCTTATTCCAAACTTAGGGTGTATAATTTTTTAAAATTTTAATTTTTAGCAATAAATATTAATTATGATTAGTTATAATATAATAAATTTTATTATTACAAAAAACATTCTTCTTTCTTTTATCACTTAGGAGCCATGTGAGACGAAAGTCTCATGCACGGTTTTGAATGAGAGAAAGAAGTGAGGAATTCTCTTTTCGACTTTGACTCTCCCACTCTAGTTGTTGCTTTTCTTTCTGTTACTTCGAAAGTAGCTGCTTCAGTTTCAACCACTCGAATTTTTGATATTCCTTTTTATTTCTCATCAAACGAATCGCTAATAATATCTAATTTTAATATTGGCACACGATTAGCATATAAAATTGGGACTAGAGGATCTCTACTCATTTTTTAATTTGTAGTCATTTCTATACTTCCAATTTTCTTGACAATCGAAATCCAATAAGGTTTTTTTTTTCTTGAAGAAGTAAGCTTGTTTGGAATATGTCAATGAAAATATCTTATTTGAAACACGTCAATCACGTTGAATTTCCCTCTGCTGAAAATTTTTGAAGTGTCCTAAATCCTAATTGTCGAAATTACTTCAAATTAAAAGGTGGAGTTGTCATGACGATGTTTAAAAAATGATATCGAAATTATTAATATTGTAAAATGTAGTGATCAAACATTCAAACTTAAAATTAAGGGTGTTGCTATGTACATCACTATATTTTTTTTTCAGTATTATTACTTTAAACACCACAATTTTTTCCACTTTCACACCTAATTAAAAAACAAAGAAAAAAGGAAAGATTAAAGTCTATGGCTCTTTCTTCACGACCAAATCGTCAAATTAACGCAACACCCATGGCTTCTCCAGAATCCCATCGTTGCCGTCATCCCTACCGTTGCATCTCATTCTTAAAAATCTCGGTTCATTCTCACCCTAAATGTAGATACATACACCAATTAGTTCCATTTTTTTTATTTATTTTTTGTGAAGAACACAGTAGTACATTTGAATATGTTTTTTCGTCCAAACGTAGTACATTTGAAAAAATATTTTCAAGATTTTATGATGAGCATCAGACAGAATTTTTTGAACGACCCGTTTTGTTTCTCAAGCGAGGTTGATTCACATTTTTTAGGTAGTGTGGCAGCAACGATGTAGAAGAGAGACGAAGAGAGGAGGGATGGGGGAAGAATTATAGATAAGATATTTTCAACATTTGATTTTATGATTAGAGCGGATTAGATGACAGTAATCAAAGTAAAGCAACAGACGAAGAAGGTTTTGGATTGCAAAACTAGGAATTAACTTTTTTTTAAGGATATTTAAGTAATTTATTAATTTATAAAGATATTTAAGTAATTTATTAATTATTTATTTTTTAATTAAATTTAATAGTGATGTATAATAAAAAAAAAGTAACGGTCTACTTAGACCCCCGAAATTAACCCTGTACACTCCGAGACACAGATGACGGATCGAACTAATATGGCCTACCGTTGAAAAGCAAGGCTATAGAATACAAACTACATTTTCAGTGTTCCCACGGTTCAAAATAGAATATTGACTTTTTCAAAAGATACAATGTGCTCATTTTTTCTTTGGACAAATTGCATTTTCATAGTTATATTTTTTTACTCTTTCTAAAAAGTAATTTTTTTATATATTAATAATATAGTACTCAATTTTTCAAAAATAAATTCAAAGATAATATTTAATCAATTTTTCGATTCAAAAATCATACGGAATTAATTTTATCTAAAATTTTTTCTTATGTAATTGATTGTATCTAATATTCCTTGATTAGATTTTTTTTTAAGTATTCTGAACCGAAATTAGTTAATCTTATTAAAATATATCAAAATATAGGTATCAAATTGCAATTTCCCATTATCTTTATCATTTTTTTCAAATAGATAACAACCATATAATATAAGCATTGACAATACAGTCATATATTGACAACACAAGATAAGAAACCATGTCCAAAATTTTGCAAAAAATGGATGAAATTCTGTTAAATGCCTTCGTATTCCAAGCTCTGATATCTCTAATTCTGCTCATATTCATCACAAAATGGCTTCGGAAATCTACAGGAAACAAAAAATTGCCACCATCGCCACGAAAGCTACCAATAATCGGAAACCTCCATCAACTGGGCTCATTGCCTCACCACAATCTCCACTCCATGGCCAAGAAACACGGCCCGATCATGCTTCTCCACTTCGGAAGCGTGCCGACGGTGGTCGTTTCATCGGCGGCTGCAGCCCGAGAGATCATGAAAACTAATGATCTCATCTTCTCGGACAGGCCCGACTCGAGCGTTAACCGGCGGCTTCTCTACGACAACAAAGACGTGTCGGTCGCGCCGTACGGCGACTACTGGAGGCAGCTGAAGAGCATATGCGTTTTGCAATTGCTGAGTAACAAAAGGGTTCAATCTTTTCATGAGATCAGAGAGGAAGAAACAGAGATTTTGATGAAAAGAGTCGGGGAAGAAGGTTCGGGCTGTGTGAATTTGAGCCATATGTTCACTCAACTCATGAATGATGTGGTTTGTAGATCAGCTATTGGAAGGAAGTGTAGAGAAGGTGAAGATGGGGAGAAGTTTCTACAACTGTTGAGAGAGTTCTTGGAGGTTTTGGGAACGATTAGTATCGGAGATTTCGTTCCAAGCCTGTCGTGGATTAACCGAATTAACGGTTTCGATGCAAGAGTTGAGAGGATTGCAAGAGATATGGATGAATTTTTGGAGGGAGTGATTCGTGAGCGCCTCCAAAATCCGGCTGTGAAGAAGAAGAATGGAGAGAATTTTGTTGATATTTTGCTCCACATTTACCAGAGTAATTCGGTTGGTGTATCCATTGACAGGGACAGCATCAAAGCAATAATCTTGGTAAGTACATTTTTTAGCTACGGCAACTATGAAGGTTAAGATTACGGCTATAAAACCTGAATTTATATGTTTGATTTAGATTAATTTAAGCAATACAAATACAATAGAAGTTTAATCCAACTTCAATTGACAAATTTATACATATTAATTTTTTTTTCATAAATTATTGTCTCGATGGACTTGCCCAAAACCAATTGCTTAGGTTAGGGCTATGATTAATTATGAATTTTCAACTAGAAGAAAATATAGCTCGAATTGACCTAAATTGAATAACTAGACAACTCAATGGTGTTGACCTGTAATTGAGCGGACTGATCTAATTGACATTGATCTCCCTATACGCAAATGCTATTCATTTGTGCTTATACTGAAAGTTTGTTATAAATGTTTATATGTCCATATGTTTTACAGGATGTATTTGCTGCTGGAACAGATACAACATCAACAGTGCTGGAGTGGGCGATGACAGAACTCTTACGACACCCTATAATCTTGAAAAAATTGCAAGATGAAGTGAGAGAAGTGGTGAAAGACAAGCAAAACAAGATAACAGAAAAAGACATAGAAAAAATGCATTATCTGAAAGCTGTGATCAAGGAAACTTTGCGTTGCCACACTCCAATTCCATTGCTCGTACCTCGAATTGCAAGGGAAGACGCAAAAATTATGGGGTATGATGTTCCAGTGGGAACAATGGTGATGACTAATGCTTGGGCTATCGGAAGAGACCCTGACTCTTGGGATGAACCAGAGAGGTTTTACCCAGACCGGTTTTTGAATTCTTCGATAGATTTTAAGGGCTTAGATTTCGAGTTTATCCCATTCGGGGCTGGAAGAAGAGGGTGTCCGGGGATATCGTTCGCCATGGCTACTAATGAATTGGTGTTGGCAAATCTTGTCCAAAAGTTTGATTGGAAATTGGGCGACGAATGTAAAGAATTGGACATGAGTGAACGACCAGGGGTTGCGATTCGGAGAGCTGTTCCTCTTCTGGCTGTTGGCACTCAATATCATTAATTTTTTTTTAAGTGGGTAAAAAATAAATATGTTGCAGATGTTTTTTTAATATTCAAATTAAAAAAAAAAATACTTGTATAAGAATTAATGAAATGGTAATATATAGAATAATTTGTACGTTGTCACATTTTGTTTAAATTGCATATATATATATATTTGTATATATTGAAGAATCAAGAATTCAAGATCATTGAATATGCGGCGCGGCTCTCAAGGAACAGATTACTACGTTAATATATAATCTAAGTCAAAAATAAGTTCCTGGGATAGACTAATGGTGTAATGGTATAAGCTTTTCAAATCCGAATTCCACCAAACATTATTAAATGTTCTCCTATATATAAGAGTAGAGAATTTAGCCAAAGTATACCCCGATAGTGGATGTGGATTACCCTTGTCATAAAAAAAATCTAAATCGAAAACATGTTTTAGTTGTTTGGATCTGCCGCCATACGTAGTGGGACATCATTAATTTCATAGTACATTTATGATATGGCATGAACCTTCATTTTAAAATAATATTGGATTGAATATACTTTTCTTTTGTTTTTTTTTAATGAATACCCTAATGAGCGGGGGATTAGGTGGATCCCCAACTTGTATATATCAGTTAAAAGGAAATCTACACTATCGTCCGGGGAGCCCAAAAATACCCCCCTCCCTAAAAATACAACATACAACCTGTAGTAGGAAATATATAGACAATATCATATCAATACTAACGCAAACAAAAAGAATACAACACCAACACATATATACAAATGCATGGAAAAGTATGTCAATGCTGAAACCTAAAGCTAGGATAGCCAAGCTAGTCTATCCTAACCAAGGATGCAAGGGGCCTCAGGGCCGTCTCTGAGTAAAAAATGTGTAGTCCATCCACTTCATGTTCGAACCAGGCAAGGAAGTCTGCAGGGTGATTGTCCTTTCTATATATGAACACGGGTGACTCAAACATAAAGATCTCGAAGGAGGACCGGAGCTCCGCCTCAAAACCGGAAGTGACATACAGGGGAGACAAAAAGAGGTGAACAAACTACCACTATGATCCCTGAGTAGTCCACCGCTCGCTGCAGTCTATTGTGCTCTATCATATGAACCATCCGTATTCATCTTCACCCAGGACTCTGACAGGGGTTGCCAAATGACTGTTAGGACCTGAGGGGTCCCCTGACAGGCTCAACAACCAGCATGAAATGAACCTGTGGATAACAACCGGCCCACTGGGATGGGAGAAACTTTCCATTCAGCACGAGCTGGTGAAGATGCCGAGTAACCTGAAAAATAATATGAGATGACTGAAAGGAACAACCTCTGTGCTTGTGGTCGTCCCTTTCCGTCCAAGTGAACCAAAGTATCAGGCAGACACGTGGTGTCAGGTGCCTCCAGAAGCTAATTGCATGTGCAATGTCTGTAATCGGCGCCCACAACCCTTACAATTCCACTTCTCGTTCTTCTGTTGTATTCTTGAATCACGTCTAGATATAGTGTGGGCTGTATGCTACTCAACATGTGTGAATACTATGGCAGATAAATATATAACTTATAAATAAATGCACACAGTAACTGCAACAAATATTCGATTTATATCGCCAAATAAAACATTGTAGAAAGACAAATCTTCTAGTATACAAGACTAACACAATCATATTCATTGTGTTTATTTCTGTGGTAGCATTTTATTTTGTTTATTATTTCCATTATTTAGATATTCAGAAACTTAACCACCCTTGGTAATATAGATAACTTAGGAAGTTAAGTTTAGATAATTAGTAGTATAATTATTAAATCCTTGTGGATACGATTTTGTTCACCATTTTAATATTAATCTCATTGTACACTTGCAGGATAGATTAAATAATTACCGAACAAATAGGCACAACATTGTTTCAAAATTTGAATTAAAATACTCTTATTTATTTGGCTTTGGATGCAAATGAGGGTAGTTTGGGCAAAAAATAAAAAATTAAAAAATGGGTGCATACTCATTTTTTAAAATACAAAGAATTTGGTGCAATTTAAAAACACATAAATGAATTTGGGCAAAAATTTCGATAACACGTGATTTGACACATTTCACTCCACAGTGTGTCTCTCATGTGCTGACCATGGATTTTTATGGATATGTGTGAATATGTGTGTGGATGAGTGGAGATCTATAGTTAAGAACAAGGTTGTGTAAAAATTGGACCGATCAAATTGATTAGAAAAAATCCTTTTTTTTGTCGATTTTAGCTGGTTTTACACATGGTTTGTTCTGCTTGGTCTTAATATTGTAGGACCAAATATTTAATCTGTTAGGCCAATCTTGAACAATATTTACTATATTCAATCGGATCAAATCGACCGAACTAATTATAAATATTTAAGTTTTAATATATATATATATATATATATTTAATATTCCTAAATTGCTAAATTCTAAATCCCTAAAATAAATTTCTAAAAGGCTAATTGGATAAAATAAATTAAAATTTGAACCAATAGAAAACGAATTAACAAGATTTAGGCACAAAGAGATCCAGTCAAAATGATCGAACTGACCGACCAAATTGGCCGGTCTCTTCGATTCAATCATATCAACACAATTAGTTTGGTCGGTCTAATACAATATGTCTCAATTCATTTGGTCTTGATCTGTTTGTAAAACGGATCGATCGTTTGCACAACCTTAGTTAATATGACCTATCTATATTTGTGAATTGTAATTTTTATGCTATTTGAAATAAACCCAAATCATCTCAAATAACTCCGCCTCTTTAATACATACTAAAAAATGCATTTTTAAAGATTCAAAAAGTAATTTTTTCTTCATATATCAAAGAGAAGATAAGTCGCCAGTTTGAGGCCAACAAATTAAATTGAGACGTGTTATCAAGAAAGTATTTCAAGTTGAGGAATTTGAGGCGGCAAGGCATCGAAAAATAGAATTATAATATTTTGAGTCGCCCGTTGGAATTATTTTAATTTTTTTTCAGAAAATATTTTAATATTTATTTTTTTACATTAGAGAGAGCATTTGAGCGGAAGAGGACCACTGGAATCATGTCATATAAAAAAAAAGAATCATGTCATATTTTTTTTATTACTTTTTAGTTCATTTTCATTTTTATAAATTGTAATGGGATTTTAATTACCTGTATTTTTAGCATGAATCGTTCGTATAGTTTAAAAAATTTGTGAATTTTTTAAAATGTTTAGCTTTAAAAAAGCAGATTGGATCCTCTGTTGCCAATCCTGTTCCACTTGGTCTTCCATAACTAAATTTTATTTTTATTTTTTTTAAAGTTAATATACCCTAATTGGGGATGAATGAACCCTAAATAAAAACTTTAGATTAAATAAAATCATAATAAATTAAAAATAAAAAAAAGGCTTGGAACAAGAAATGTAATAGGTGATCTGGTGTGTTAAAAAAGTTGCATCTTTAAATTAATGTGTAAGCTATATAGATCAATTTCTGAGAGAGAGAGAGAGAGAGAGAGAGAGAGAGAGAGATTGCTAGACTTTTTGTAAAAAAAATGAAAATTGGAGTTGCAGGGGTGACGGGTTTGGAGGAAGAGAGAATGAAGGATAGGTGTGGGGAGAGAGACTAAATTTTTTCATTTTTTTCATTTCATTTTTGAAAATGTTAATATAAGTATATTATGATAATTGTAGGCAAAATAAATATTTTAAAAGGTATGTAGGTGGCTAAATTTTTTATTTTAAAATTTTAAGTGGGTAGTTGCCCACATTTACACTTAATTTAACTTGGTCGGTTAAAACTTAGAGGGCGCTTGATAAAGGGTAATCATGATGGGTAATGGGAATGGAAGGGGATCCATCCATTCCCATTCTTTATGCTTGGTACAAGCTAATGAGAATCAAAAGAAGTTAATCATTCCCTTAGATTGATTAACTACCCCACCCCCTTTAATCATTCTCCTCAATCATTACCACACTCCTCAATCATCACCATCATGCTTGTTGTTGTTGTTGTTGTTGTTGTTGTTGTTATTATTATTATTATTATTATTATTATATTATTATTATTATTAATATTTAATAATATTATTATTTATTTATCGTAAATATTAATATTAATAATTATTTTTTATTTATTATTATCATTGTTTATAATAATAATAATAATATATTTATTTTTATTAATTAATTATTATTATTTATTTATTAATGTTATTAATATTATTAATATTATTTTTTATTTATTTTTATTATTTATTATTTTTGTTGTTGTTATTTATTTATTTATTTATTATTATTATTATTAATTAATTTTGTTATTTATTATTATTATTATTAATATTATTTTTAATTATTTTTATTAATTATTGTTTTTGTTGTTGTTATTTATATATTTATTATTATTATTAATTAATTTTGTTATTTATTATTATTATTAAATAAAAAATTAATTATTAATATTATTAATATTATTTTTTATTTATTTTTATTATTTATTGTTTTTGTTGTTGTTATTTATTTATTTATTTATTATTATTATTAATTAATTATGTTATTTATTATTATTATTAATATTAATAATTTTGATATTTCTTTATCAATGTTATTATTATTATTATTTATATATTTTTTATTTTTTTATTATTTATTGTTGTTGTTGTTGTTATTTATTTATTTATTTATTATTATTATTATTATTAAATTTTTTATTTTTTATTAATGTTATTATATTATTATTATTATTATTATCATTTAAATTATTTATTTATTATTATTATTTATTATTGTTGTGGTTAATAATAATAATAATAATAATAATAATAATAATAATAATAACCATTAATGAATTTGAAACAAACCAATCATCATCTATCACAATAACAATCATTCCATAATTGAACCAAACTACAACAATGCAATCACCATTCCCATTGTGATTGACCCTTCAATGATATTCATTGTGATTGTCGTTACTTAATTTGAACCAAACGGCCCCTTAAAACACACATGTATGCAATTAATTGTGACTTAGCTCGTTCAAGAAATCCAATTTGACTTCACAATTAATAATAAAGTCATATAGTGACACAGAAAATGGATGGGACGATTTCATTTTGATGCTAGTACCAATATTGGACCCAAGTAGGATCATAACATAAAATTCAGACAGTAAAAACACAAGATAACTCCGAACAGAAACATAGATTTGCAACATGTCTCATGCTCGTACTTGCTTTTCTTGAGAATCCACATGATCAGGGATATTAAACTGATTGAAAGAAATAGAAATAGATGAGAGAGAGAGAGAGAGAGAGACACACACACACACACATATATATATATATATATATATATATATATATATGACAAATACTTGCATGCATCATGATGCAAATAACACTAAATGAGACGGGTCAGTCAAACCCGCTTTTGACCCAGTCAACGCGGGTCAACCCGCGCTTTGACCCGGTCAACGCGGGTCAACCCGCTTTGACTGGGTCAACTCATAAAAAAAAAACTGTCCAAAGTGAGTACCAACCTTCCTATTAAAAAGTATCACAAAACATTAGAAAAGTACCATCTATATCATTAAAAAGTAAGGGGTCTGCTAGTTATTTTATATAAGTTTATTTAGTTCAAATTCTGATTTTTTTTTTTCAGTTTTTATATTGTAAGTTTTTATATTGTATGTGTTGAGATTAATCTAAAACAATCATCATTCCAAGATTTTGCAAAGGAAAGCAAAACACGAGTTCGGTAAAATAAAAAGTACCATTTGGTAAGCAGAAAAGTATCAAGTACGATAAAGAAAGGTATCAACATGAGATTAATACTATCATCATTCCAACTACAATAAAAAGTACCATGTGCCATGTGGCACGCCCGCGTGGGGCCACGTGGCCGCCTGAAATAGGCGGAAATAACCGCTGTTACACGCAAGTTCACCCATATATATATATATATATATATATATATAATGCTACCAAGGTTTCTCTAACTTATCACCAAAGATCAAGACGCGCATTTTTATGATCTCCTGTATATATTAATATTATGTTTTTAATCTTTTTTTTTTCTTATTTCTCTTGATGATATGACAATGGAGATTTAATTTAATTGATGTGGATGAATAATTGTAACTTTACAATACTATTGAAATAAATATAATATATTATATACGAAGAATTAATTATATAATATATTATATTATTTTTTTATCTTTTGAATTAAGTTAAAATTATGGATATAAAAGGCAAAATAAAATTTTAAAAGATTTAAGACACTTTTTATACAGGTGTATAGATACAATTTTTTTAAAGAGAACTTTTTTCCTTATATATCAAAGACGCCAATTTGAGGCCAACATATCAAATTGACAGGTGTTATGAAGATAACATTTCAATTAAATTTTCAAATTGAGGAATTTGAGCCGGTACGGCAATGGGGATTCAAAGATCATTCCCCACTTTAATTGGCATTTGAAAGTAAGTGACTCAAAACAATAAAAGAAAAGGTAGTTTCTAAATGCATCAACAATTTTACTCTTTGCACCACAAAAGAAAAAATGAAAAAATAAAATAATTTTAAAATTACATAAATACCCTTTAAGTAACTAAAAATTAAATAAAACAAATATCCTTACTAAAAATTGAAAAATAAAAAAAAGAAAAGAAAACAGAACAGGACGTGTTCTGCTCCTTCGGCGTCTTCTCCGGTTGGCTGCTCCTCTTCGGCGTCTTCTCCGGTTGCACTCTCCACCTGTCGCTGCAACCAAGTTTATCACTTTCTAAAGAAATCCAATTTTATCTATCAATCCACAAAAAGAAATCAATTCGAAAAATCAAATTTCATCTATTGAATCTCAGATTTGTCAAACATTGGTTCGAAAAATTCAGTTCGAATTGAGTTAGAGAGGTTCGAAAATGGGTCTTCGAATATATATGACATGTTCGGAAAATGTTTTCCGAATTTCTTCATAATAGTTCGAAAAATATTTTTTGAATCACAAACAAATTCTTGGGCGAGCGGCGGGCTTGGAAGATGGGAGTGGTGATTTGTTTGATGAGGCCGGATGAGAGGAGGAACTCTAGAAGCTTGCGGCGATCGTCGCGGTAGCGCTGCAACAGAGGATTGGAAAACTCCATTGAAGTTTCAATTTTCACATAACAGAGAATATGTCTTCGGTGGGAACATTGAAACACACACAAAGTCGCACACTCTGTCAATTATTACAACATGGACATTTTCGTTTTTACTTTTCTTATTTTAAGTTTTTTTTTATGTAAGAAACATATTTTAGATGGGAGGGTATTATTGTCAATATTGGTGGTGCAAAGAGTAAAAATAGTAGTGCATGGAGCAGATGTGGTGCAAAGAGTAAATTTAGTGGTGCAAATAGAAACTCCCAAAAGAAAAACATGAAATACAATCCGGATACTATATATAAATCTTCTCGAAGGATTGAAATGTCATTTTATTTTTCTTTGCATGAGAGCCATGATAGTTTATGTTATTTGATACTACCTCCATCCCAATAGCAAGGTCCACTTGCTATTGGCCACGGTGATTAAGGAAAAGTAGATTAGATTAAGAAAAAGTAGATTAGTTGTTAAAGTAGGTGGGGTCCATTTCTTTAAGGAGTATTATAATAAAAAGTAATATAAAGTAAGTGGAGTTCACTTTGATGTTGACATTAATTATTTCCATATTGGGTAGTGGACCTTGCTATTGGGACATCCAAATAAGGCAAGGTGGACCTTACTATTGGGACGGAGGGAGTATTAGGTAAACTATCATTTACATATCCCAAATTATTTCCCTTTTTCTAAACCTATCACAAACTAATGTTTTTATCAATTAAATATATAAAGTATTTAAAAATTAATCAAATTTGAATACGATGTATTTTTCAGTATCTGAAAAAAAATGACTGAAGGTCTTTGCTGAAGTTTTTAGTTTTTTTTTTTAAAAAATAAAATTGACTCGCATATTTCACGTCGTCAAAATGAAAAAAAAAAGTTAATTTGGATATTCTATGTCATCAAAACAATGTGAAATATTCTAAGTTTTTTTTAATAAAAATCAATATTAGAAAAGACCCACCACAATCAATTTTTTTGATTTTAGATCTGATTAGTTTTTTAAATCGTATATGTGTTTATTAATTCAAAAAAATGTTAATTTTTAAACCGTTTAGGTGCTTTTAGGATATAAACATAGTTTACTTTAATTTATATCTAACATATATATACCCCCCCTCTCATTTTAGACTTTTAGCTTGTAACAAATTAAATGTCGTTTTTAAATATTTTCAAACTATATCCTGATTTTAACCCTAGCCGCCACATTTATTAGGGAGATAGATAAATATATATGCATTTAGTAGGGAAATATTTTTTAATATGATTTCATATAAGTTGGAGACATAAGGGGTATATTTATTAAAGTTATTATATCTTAATTATGTAAAAAATTCTAAAAGTTCCGTTAATTTATTATGAAGGGAGTCCTATAAGATATAAAAATGACATAAAAAATATACTCATTAACTATATCGATTATCGAACACCGTTTGTGTGAGAGGAGTCCAATTGATTCATCAAATGGTTACATTCAAAGTTGGTACCAACCAATTAAATGTGATTTTGGAATTTATTGCAAATTAATTCAGCGCAAGAAAGTATGATCTATCCCCATGCTACTCTACATTTAAGCTAAGTTGGCATATATAGCTTCAAAGCAAATCCCCGCTACTGATGTAGAAAACAATGGATGAAATCTTGTTCCATCCTATTGTATAATTTGGCCCATCTCTTAAGGCCCAATTGACTAGCCTATTTCTCTCATTTATGGTAGCCTATCTTGAGCCGCCCATTGCTGCATTTCGATGCGACCCTTCGATGCCCTTTGCTTCATTAAAAGAAGCTCGAGGTTTCACTGTTCACTCACCCCTTCTCTCTCATTCTCTGATCTTCTTCTTCTTCTTCACTTCTTGCAAACCATAGAACAAGTTCTGTGCTTGGAGCTCTGTGCTCATACTCTCCCACCGTCCCAGTTTGTCTAGATTCCCTCCGGAGTCTCTTCGTGCGAGTATCCTAGGTGCAGCGATGGGTTAGTTGTGGGTTTGTGCAAGGTAAAGTTGCCTGTGTGAGTTCTGGGCTGCTTTCTCTACCTTGTGGTATTTGGTGTGTGCTTGTCACTGTTAGAAGGAGTCTATCGAGTTCAGGTCACCTTGAGCCTTGCTTCGCTTGATTCGACTTCCTGTCCCCTGAGGGATGAACGGACCGACTGCCGGTGACGGAAAGCAAGAGATGTAACCTCCTGACAGGACCTGATATCCTACAGTGGTATCAGAGCCATGTGGGACTCTCGCTGGAGGCACCCTCCGTCGCCCATCGGCTCTGTCCGACTGCTTTGATTCTGAGAAAGTGTGGTAAGTCGGAAACCCCAGCCGCGGGGGTTTCTACTCTGGTATTGACCATTAACCCTTAGCCTTTCTAGGGTTTCTGTGTTTCTGTGAGATCTGTGTGATTTTTTGTTTAATCTGTGTGATTCTCCCTAAATCCTTGATTATCTGTGTAGTTCTTGTGATTTTGTGAATCTTTATGATTTTTGGGTATTGTTGGCCCTGGCTCTATGCTTTGGCCCTCTCTGCTTCCGCTACATATTACCAGTTCTCTTTTAATTGATAATTTTTGAAGTAGTGTGCTGTGTGTCTCACTATCACTCACTAAAAGACCCAAGTGAACTCTGTACAGCAGGTAAACCTGTTCTATAATCTGGGCTCTTCTTGGCTTCCTCACTGCGTGTGAGACTGTTTTTTGGTTTTCTATCATCCCTGAGCCTCTTCCTGGCTCTCTGATCTATTATCCTGTGTGTCTGTGTATATCTCTGTGATTAAAATGGGCTCTTCATATCATACTGCTCCATTTGATGGCAAAATTGATTTTCAGATTTGGAAAACTAAAATGGAATGTATTCTCATTAAAGAAAAAGTGTTTAAAGCTGTTCTTGATGGATGTTCTCAAACTGAAGATGATGAGAAAAAGATTGAAATGAATGCTAGTGCCAGATCTTCAATTTTGTTGAGTTTACATGATTTTGTGATGAGACAAGTTGTTGGGATAACTTGTGCTAAAGAGTTATGGGGAAAATTGAATAAATTATACACTCAAACTTCTTTTCAGTCTCTATCTTTTTTGCAAGATTTTTTTTTTCAAATTCAGGCTTGATATGACAAAGGATATTGATGCTAACTTGGATGATTTCAATAAATTAATCCAAGCTATGAAACTGGGAGGGGATGATACCATTGAAAAATATTCTGCTACTGTGCTTTTGAATGCTATTCCTGACAAGTTTAATGATGTGAAATCTGCTATTAGATATGGTAGGGATGTTGTGATCTATGATATTGTTGCTAATGGCTTGAAATCTAAAGAACTTGACATGAAACATGGGCAAAGTAACAGTAACAAAAACAATGATGAACTTATGAATGTAAGAGGGAGGCCTACTGTGAAATCTAAAAATAATGATGCCTCTGAAAAAGAAAAAGCATAGGTCTAAATCTGGACCTGGTAACAGAAAATATTACAATTGTAATGAACCTGGTCACTATGCCAATAAGTGTGATAAACCAAAGAAAAATAAAAATAAAAATGAGCATTTCAGTGATAATAATCATGCAAATATGGCTATTGATTCAGAGAATTATGGTGATGTTCTTATGGTCTCTAATTTGTTTTCTGAACCTTTTGTGAACTCTGTATTCAATTCTCTGTCTGAATTTGAATGGCTAATTGATTATGGATATACATTCCATATGTCTCCATGTAAAAGCATGTTTTCTAAACTTGAAACTGTTGAAAATGGATCTGTGACTATGGCAAATGAAAGAAAAAATTCTGTTGTTGGCATAGGTGAAATTTGTTTGAAATTTGACTCTAGTTCATCACTCACTTTAAAGGATGTTAGATATGTTCCTGATCTAAGATATAATCTAATCTCTGTTGCATGCTTGACTGATGATGGTTTGCTTGCTATGATTGAAGTGGATGGAATTAAATTCTTAAAAGGTGCTATGGTGGTGTTTAAAGCTCCCAGACAACATAATCTGTATGTTTGCAATGCTAGCCCCTTGAATTTGGTCCCTTCAATTGTGAATTTTGTGTAGACTGACAAAACTATGTTATGGCATGCTAGATTAAGGTCATATGAATAAAAAAGGTTTGAAAATGCTACAAAAATCTGGTGCATTTGTAACTGATCATATCTTTGACATGCCTTTTTGTGAGAATTGTGTAATGGGGAAACAGCATAAAGTTCAATTTCCTGTTACTAGTCCTAATAAACCTTATACTAGCTCTGAAATTCTTGAATATCTGCATGCTGATGTGTAGGGACCTGCAAAGGCTGATACTCATGGTGAAAACTGGTATTTTTATATCTGTTATTGATGATTTTTCAGAAAAGTTTGGGTCTTTCTTATGAAAAACAAGTCTGAGGTATATGATAATTTTTCTGCTTGGAAAACTCAGATTGAAAACCAAACTGGAAAAAAGGATTAAAACTTTGAGAACTGATAATGGGTTAGAATTTTGTAATGCTTTGATTGATCAACTTTGTGTTGAGTTTGGTATTAGGAGACATAAATCTGTCCCCTATACACCTCAACAAAATGGGATTGCTGAGAGAATGAACAGAACTGGTGAGAAGCATGCTCGCTTTCTCTGGCTTGTCCAAGAAGTTCTGAGGAGAAGCAGTCTCTATTGTAACCTATCTCATCAATAGGTCTCCCTCTGTCCCTTTGCATGGCAAAACTCCAGAATCTGTGTTTTCAAACAAAACCATTGATCTTTCTTCTTTGAAATATTTTGGTTGTGCTGCATATGTTCAAAAAAAAAAAAATGACAAACTTGATCCCAGGTCTAAGAAGTGTGTCTTTCTTGGTTATCCTGAGGGTGTGAAGGGCTACATGCTATGGGACAGAAGTGTTCTTGGGTTTAAAACCATTATAAGTAGGGATGTTATTTTCATTAAAACTGATTTTCCTTGCTTGTCCCCTTCTATACCTGTTTATGTGACACCTCCAAGTGATGTGGAGCACTTGCCTATTTTGAGTCAGCTTGATCAAGCTGATAATGCTGAAATTGTTCCTGATTGTGATAACTTGGATAATCCTGAAGATGAGAGGGATTCCAATGATATTCAGGACATTCCTGTGCATGATAGCTTGGACAATTCTGAAGAAGGGAGGGATTCCAATGTTCTTCAGAATTACCAACTCACTAGAGACAGGGTGAAAAGGACTGTGCGGCAACCTAAGAGGTTTGAAGACAGTCACTTGTCCATATTGGCTTTCACTGTGTTTAATAATCTTGAAAACTATGAGCCTCAATCATATAATTTTCTTTGAACTCTAAAGATTCTGCTAACTGGCTTGATGCTATGAAAAAAGGAAATTAAATCTTTGCATGATAACATGTAACACCTCGAAAAATATAGTTTTTAAATTTATTCTATAAGTTAGAAATTTCATGAAATTAGAATTCAAATTTTTTTGGGCTAGTTGATCATAGTCCTAGAGACATTATAAGACCAAGAAAAGTCTCAACCTTAGTTGATTTTTCTAATTAATATTAGAAATCATATTATAAAAATAGACATTAATGGGATCATTTTGGTACCAAGATCATTCAACTCAGACTTCATTTGACCATCCAATTGAATTTATATCATTATACATTTTGAAATCAATTTATTTCACAAAGCCCAATTTTATTAATCCAAGTCTAACTAAGTGTCCACTTCCGGCCCATCTATTTATCCCATTTTTAACCATTTGATAATACATATATGTATTGGTGGGCCTATTCATTGGAGAATCCAAGAATGAATAAATTTATATCAAATGTCTAAGTTATCAATTTAGATATATTTGAAATTTTCTCCAACCACACCTCACCAATTGGAAATTATTAAATAGGGATTAGTGTCATGTTTAAGCATACGTGCAGTACAGAGGCAGCCCGCCCTAAATGAAAAATAACTTCATTTTTAATAGGAGTAGCTAGATTTTTTTTCATAGCCCCCCAACATCGAACAACCAGAAAGAAGGAAGAAGGAAAAAAAGAAGAAGAAGATTGGTGCTTTGAAATCCAACATCGGCCTCCCCTCTGCTCATCGCCATGGATGAGGCTTGCGAGCTTGAAGAAGATATGAAGAAGAAGATATTAGATATATATATATATATATATATATAATATCAATGATATTGACTATTTGACTTCACTTTATATAAGAATAATATTAATAATATAGTAGTTACTAGTTAGACTTTTAAAAGTAAAAAGTAAAAAGTGTTACTTTGTTAAAAACCTTTTTTAATTAAAAAAGAGAGAGATCCCTTTTGTGCAAAAGAAGACAGACAAGAAAAGCAAAAAGTAAAGAATGAGAAAATCCCCTTTCAACTAAAGACAAATTTTTATTTTTTTTTCAATTTTCGATCGTTGTCTTTGAGAGTGGGACTGCGCTGCTCGCCTGCTCTTGACTTTGCTTCGTTTAAGCTTTATGTGGTCTTCAGTTGAGTAAGTGTTGCAAAATGTTCGTGATGATGCTACTTATTTTGAAAGTAGAAGTACTGCCGAAGGTCTGATTCAAAAAATGGATAGTCATGAGTTTGTGTTTCTGTTGCAATTGATGAAATGTTTACTGGGAATCACAAATGAATTGTCTCTTGCTTTACAACAAAAGGATCAAAATATTGTTGAAGCCATGTCATTGATCAAGAGTGTGAAATGTCAATTACAAGAGTTGGGGGAGAGTGGATGGGAAATGGTTTGTGGTCAAGTATACAAATTTTGTGAGTTGAATAATATCCCATTAATTAATATGGAAGACAACATAATACGACGTGGGCATAAAAGGCACGGAGCACAACTCATCACTAATTTTCATTATTATCGCGTGGAGATTTTTTATCAGGTATGATGAGAATGAGGCCATGCCAACCAAGGAAGAAGAAATGCATCATGGCAGCCCCAAATAGATTGCTATGTTGTCCATTGAAGATGAAGAAGATTAAAGTATGATGAAAGTTTTAGAAGGCAGTCGGTATGGGCATACCGACTACGCGTTGAAGTTGAAGCTCAAGAAGACTAAGGCATGAAAGTAGCGAGTTTGGGCAGCCCATTAAGGAGTCCTACACACCATCTTGAAGGCCCAAATCCAGTTGGGATTTATTTTATCTAGATTAGAATTTATTTATTTAGTTTTTTATCTTTTCTAGAATTACATTGTTTAGAATTTTATACAAGGTAGAACTCTTTTATTTGCCTTAGAATTTCCGTCCATGTTGGACTTTTATTAGACTTAATTTTCGTCCATAGCATAGTATAAATAGGAGAACCGTATGTTATTTTTAATTTAGACGTTGATTAATATTTGAAGTTTATATTCAATTGTTTCACGATCCTTTGGTAGATCACTTTTATACTTTTATTGTTTTTGGTTAAAAAACAATACTCTTTAGATTCAGCAAGTCTAAGGTTTTATTCAAGGTTCTTTCCAGTTCTTCAAGATCACGGGGGAATCGCTATCGATCGAGGAGTATTATTCGATCGTGTTCGTGGATTCTAGTTCTACGGGTTCGACGAGATACGAATCATAACATCAAGGCTGCCGCACCTTTCATCAACATCAATCCAACGCCATTCCACCACCATCAACACGTGAATTCCTCTCCATAATTCATCAAGTAAGTTCGAGCCATATCCAGCCACCATAGCCATAAACGTCCACCTCACAATTTACCCTAGCCGAGTTCCTTTCTTATTTATTTGGTTTTGAGTTTTGTCTTAGTTGGGACATAATTCTAAGTGTCTTAAATATCGAGTCTATCTCAGTTTTTATTCGAGTCCGGTTCATATAGTTTAGTCGTTTATCTAGTTCAAATCATCAGATTGAATCCTTCTTAATTCTGACGTGTTTCGATCTTAAGTCTTCCGCTACATTTCATCTAGATTTAAATTAGATTCATTGCCTGGGTTATATTAGGTATTATTTTTAAATTCTAAATATTTTATTTAATTTGTATGTTTCATTCTTTATTAATTTTATAGTGGTTTAAATGACAGGTTGTTGATTTGGCTATACAAGATATGAATAACCATTTTTCAGAAGTTAGCACTGAATTGCTTAGTTGCATAGCATGTCTTGATCCGATAAATTCTTTCTCTCAATTCAATGTAGATCAACTCATGCGTCTTGCTACTTTATATCATGAGGACTTCTCAATAACTGATTGTTTATATCTTCTGCAACAGCTTAACAATTTCATTGTTAACGTGCGATGCGATTCTCAATTTTCTATGATTACTAATTTGGGAGATCTTGCTAGGAAAATGGTTTACACTGGTAAGCATTCCATTTTTCCATTGGTTCATCGTCTGATTGAATTGTCATTGGTTTTACCAGTTGCCACGACTTCTGTTGAGAGGGCATTTTCTACAATGAAGACTGTCAAGACTGATTTGCACAATAGAATGGGAGATGAGTAGTTGAATGACAGTTTAGTGGTATACATTGAGAAGGAGATTTTTTCAAAAATTGATAACGAGCAGATCTTGCAGCATTTTCAATCGATTGATACTCACAGATATCAGTTGCCACCACTGTTGGTCCCGGACGAGTCGATATCAGTTTAGAGGGGGGGTGAATAAACTGATTAAAAACTTTTACTTCAAATTGCGGAATAATAAGGGCCCTTGACTCGCTTAGTGACTTATCTATGCACAATGTGGTTGAGCTCTTTTGACAGCTTGAGTGCGGATTGTGTGAGCTTGTGTACAGTACATAAATATGCAAGTAACCAAAACAGTACAACACACAAATGATTTATAGAGGTTTGAAGTCTCAAACTTCTACGTCCTCTCTTCCTTCCGTAGAAGGGCAACTTCACTATATAACTTGAGTTTCTTTACAAATTACACAATGAAGGACAGTTGGCTGAACCTGGTAACTGCTCGCTACCTCAGCGGGTCGATGGCTCACACTTGAAGTCCCTAACTGCTCGCTAGGAAGGTAGGTGCTATTGACGTCTTTACACGATTTTAGATCTCTTTAGATCTTCAAGAGATTAGTCTTGAACAAGGGGTATCAACTGATGTGCTCCTTTAATTGAGCTGGATAGTTGTTCGTTGTATTGCTGAAACTGAGAAGGCTGTCCTGGCTGGTTTATCAACAGCTGGCTGAATGTTTTGACTTTGTGAATTCTTCTTCTCAGTTGGACTCTCGCAGTTTTTAGCAAATGCTAAACTTGAGCTATGTGGGAGGGAGAAAGAAAGCTCTGCTTGAATGAAGGCTTCAAGAATAAGTATTGCGAAAAGTCTCAGAGGCAAGAGTGTTTAAAACTTTGATTCACTCATCTTTTATGATGAGTGATTTTATGACCGTTGAGTTCCATTGATCAGTGGCTCTGTTGGTTCATTAATGGCAGATGGTCTTTATTGATCGCTAAAGCTTTTGATTGAAGTAGCCGTTGCTTTGCCAATCGATCTCCATTGGATATTTAATTCTAGGATCTCCATTGAAGCATTTATTCCAAGATT
Organism: Perilla frutescens; assembly: GCA_026008535.1. Lineage (NCBI taxonomy): Eukaryota > Viridiplantae > Streptophyta > Magnoliopsida > Lamiales > Lamiaceae > Perilla > Perilla frutescens. The sequence continues at coordinate 40,000,983 of BRKX01000010.1, read as the reverse complement.
CGTCGGTTGGGCAATAACTCCAGGGTTCTGTGGCTGGCAGTTCTAAGCCTCAGTTTTAGCAACTTTGAGTTTCAGTTGGCAGTTCTGAACTTGTCTGTTCAGTTCGGCTATTACTCCAGCTGGCAGTTCTAAGCTTGTCTGCTCAGTTTGGTTATTACTCCAGTTGGCAGTTCTGAACTTGTCTGCTCAGTTTGGCTATTGCTCCAGTTGGCAGTTCTAAGCTTGTCTGTTCAGTTTGGTTGTTACTCTAGTTGGCAGTTCTGAACTTGTCTGCTCAGTTCGGCTATTGCTCCAGTTGGCAGTTCTAAGCTTGTCTGCTCAGTTTGGTTGTTACTCCAGTTGGCAGTTCTGAACTTGTCTGCTCAATTCAGCTATTGCTCTAGTTCGCAGTTCTGAGCTTGTTCCTCCAGTTCGGCTGATCTCAAGTTTTTGGCTAGCTTTTCAGTTTGACTAATCATTCTCAAGCTCTCTTGTTAGCTTGACTATTCACAAGCTGTTGACTAGCTTGTCAGTTTGACTGCTTTCTCTTGAGCTTTCTTGTCAGCTTGACTAATTATAAGCTGGCTGACTTCAGTTCTGGCCTTTAGCTGGTTTGTCTGTTCACTTCAGTTTGGCCATCAGTTGGATACTTCTAGTCTTTCAGTTTAAACTGATCTCGTATCGGTTTCTTTAGTCTAGTCGATTTTTTTCTCTCTCAGCTCAGCTGACTTAGCTGTCAGTTTGTTTCGACTGGTTCTTCTTTTCGAATCCTCAGTTGAATTGAGTTCTGACTGGTTGGCGTATCCTCTCAGCTGGTAGACCATACTCCATTTTGGTTGACTTCAACTTTGATTGGGTTCCTCTTTGATGATCTGGATTGGTCAGCTCAGATCTACAACTTGAATTTTAGTCAGTTTTTCATAAATAGTTTTGACATCTCATCAAAACCTTATCTAGAGGTTCCTTGATAATTTTTCCTAACAATTTCTCCCTTTTTGATGATGTCAAAACCTTGTCAATGATGATGGAAAAACTGCAAATGTTCTTTTGATAGACATGCTGTAGTTTGCTTAGGCAAATTCTTGAAATCAGAGCACGTTAGAGCATGAAATTCAAGTATCAGAGCATTCAAAATCCAAGTATCAGAGCATTCAAGGCATACTTTCATTTTGGGCATGCTTTTATTTTATTAGAGCATGACTATCTAAATATTAGAGTAAAGCTTATATGAATGGTTATCAGAGTATCAGCGAATGTTTATAAGCATGATCAAGGCTTGATATGAAGTTTAAGCATGATATTTGAATAATTGAAGTATGTATTATATATTCAATCAAAGCATATTATATCAGCTTTCGATTCTCAATAGTAGTTAGAACTACTAATTTACTTCCTTAGCTGCTCCTTCTCTTCCTGTTCGATTCTCCTTTTTCTTGGACTCCTTGTGTTCTCCAAGCTTCCCCCTCATGATGTATTTCTCTTTGGATCTGATCCCAAAGAGTTAAGTTTTCATCATCATACTTTCCATCTTCCCCCTTTTTGGCATCATCCAAAAGCTGGGGTGGCTCGCATGATGGTATTGATAGGTTTGGCAAGAAGGTGAAGGCAGTTGCCAAATTGTCATCATGGACTGAGGGAACTGAAGGAATGGGCATGGGTGAGGAGAACCATGCATAGGCCTCTTCAGTTGTCATGAATTGACCACGATCAGTGGTGAGAGAGACTTCTTGCTCTCTGAAGTCCATGGAGGCCAAGCTGGTGAAGATCTCATCGGGTGTAGCGATTGGTAGATCTTCGAGGAATAGGGTACAGGAGGAGTTGGCTGGTTCGTTGTCGGGAAGAGGAGCGTCGGCTGGTATACTGAGCTGGATTCGTTTGATCATCGAATCTATTATATCCGAGAGCATTGGTGGTGAGCAGAGTGGATGATTCATCCAATGTCTATTCCATTTTCCTTCGTTGATCCAGAAGAGGGATCCACGAGTGCGGATGAGGTGGAACATTGTGGCCTCATCGAGTTGGAATCGCCAGATGTGGTATTGGATGTACCGTTTCAGTTGCTCGAATAAGGAGGGATCGGTGCCCTCAATGAGACCGAAGCAACTTCTTAGCTGATGGTCTAGAACTGCCTCAAACTCATCCTCAATTGAGTCTCAATCATCAGCTGCCTTTCTTCTGAGGAGCTGGCATGGGTGACCACCGGTTGCTTTCCACGACTTGAGTCGGAAGTTCCTGGTTGGCGGGATCTCTTCGTGATCGGATGTCAGTAGATGGTCGGGAGCATGTCCCTTCGTTTGATTGGTTCGCCAGTTGGAATGATCTCATCAAACTGGCTTAGAATGATATGGCTTATGCGACCCATAAACCCAACATTCTCTCGGAACGAGCCAGTTGATAGATCATATTCTGCTCGCTCGACATTTGCTCATAGTTGAGCAAGAATATAGGAGGCCCAGTCGGCTTTACACCTGACGTATAGAGCGGCCATTAGATGGGCGTTGAGTTCCGAGAATTGGACTGTCTCAAAGTTCCCATGCAGGATATGGCCGGTGATATCCAGGAGTTGGATGATTTCACTGGGCATGCTTTCCTTCATCCTGTGTGAGCAGTCATGATGGTGCACGTGAGGATGTTTCCAAAGACCCCACAGTGCATATTTGCACGGTAGTTCCAGTTCCATCACGTCTGGGCCTTCACCAGGGAGAAGAAGTGTAGACATCATTGTATCTTTTGTCACCGTGATTACTTTGTTCTGGACGGTGGAGATGATGTTGTTGCCGGAGATGGTTGCGTTGTCAAGAATGGCAGCAATCCAGTTTCCTCCAATGGCTGATAAATTCTTTGAAAGTTGTCTGGGCCAAGACGTGCGTTAAGAAGCTCTAGGTTAAAAGTCTTATCTTTCTTCATCTTGTTCATGAGCGAGTTGACATCTACCATCTAAAATGAAGGCTTTATTTCTATAAAGAGATGGTGTTGTTGGATATGCAAGTGTGTTGAGAGAGAGAGTGAGTTTGCAGGTGATTAGAGCAAGGATGAGAGAGAGTTTATAGATGATCGGAGCCTGCATCTCCTTGCATAAATATATTCAGGTTTGCATGCATTGATCGAGGACACTCGATTGCTTCTCTTAGCTGATCAGCTATCCGATTTAATGGATGATTAGCTGAATTAATGATGCATGCTTCCCAGCCGTTCGATAGTGAAACAACTTTATGATCATGTGGCTGAGATGGAGTTATTTTGAAAATGGGGTAGTTTCCATAAATAGAAAAATATTTTATGCAGATTTTGCTATTTATATCGCATTAGAAAAATATATTTCCCTTTTCTTCTTTAAAGAATTGATTTAATATCGATGCAGAGATATTAATGGCAACTTGTGAGAGAGAACCCTATTTTCAAATTGTAGCCATTGAATATAATATAAGAAATTTTATAATCACAACGGTAATAATTAAGTTATGATAATCATGAGGATTAGGAGAAACTTATCCGGTGTCAGTTGGGATACAATCCAACTGATTGGTTTGACGATTCAGCAGTTGGATGATCAGTTTCGTCATGTTTCCAGTCATCGCTGATGAGCTGACTGAAGCTCTAACTGATCTGAACTGATCAGTTCGTTTAGTTAGCTGTTTGACTTTCTTGAGTCAGTTTCTCCTTTTTGAAAGGCCGAGCTGGACTAGTTCCACTGCTTCCTTTCGAGCAGTTTGATCACTTTGACGTTGATACAGATCCAGTTCTGTTCTTTGGCAGTACGGGCCTTGCTGTCTTCCGAGCTTGGTGAAACGGCTGAATGGAAACTAATGAGTTTTTCATCATTTGGTTGAGGAATTGTGAAGTTCCCTTTGGCGACGATCTGAACTGATCATTTTTATAATCAACTGCACGCCTTTTGAGTTGGATGTGAGTAGGGGAGTGACGTAGCTCTTGGATAGGAGACTTGGTGATGTGGCAGTATCCTCATCATCACTGTTGCTCTCATCATGCCTTGGATTCTTCTGAGGAGCCACGACTTCAGTATGTGATAGATGTGGTTTTATCCTCTCTGTGGCAGTTGGAGTTCATCGTGGTGGCTCAGCTGACTGGCTTGATAAATTATCAAAGTTCAGTTTTTGGCAAAGCGAGCCAGTTGGGCAGTTGGCTGATTGATTTGCAACCACAGCTCCTTGAGGCATGATGCTTGTCTTGAATTCAGCTAACAAGGCTGTTGCTGGAATTTTATTGACAAGCCGGTGATTCATGATGTGCTGGACTTGTACAATGGTTGGAAGGAATGGATTTGACAATCCTATCCATTTAATGCTCCAAGTTTCTTCACGTTGCCAGTAGCTCATGCCATGAAAGGCAGTTAGCAGAAAATGAGACTGGATGGACATTGAATATCTCCAGTTATACCAATAGAAATATCGGTGGAGTTGTTTGAACAACTCTTAGTCACTTTGTGCAACAAAAGAAAAGTGTGTGAGAAGGAGATTAGTAACTTCCTTTTGTGCGCTTTTGACTGTATATTCACCACTATAGAAAGTGCGAATATTTTCTTCAGTCAGCTGGAGAGGAGGGCATGTGCTTCTGAAATAGTCCGCTCCATAGTTTGGATGAGAGATTCCAATGAATGGAATAAGCTCATCTGGATCAGAGTAAACCTGGAAGTCAACTGGCGATCCATTCTTTGATTTTGGAGAATAAACGGCGTTGGCAGTTGAGTTGCTCGAAGTGTTGTTGCTTGTCTTTGCCTTGGCTTTTCTTTTATTTCTTAGTGACTGAAGATGGGCAGTTCCCTTCTTAGGAATCCAATCAGAGATGAGAACTAGTAGTGCTTCATCACTTGGGAGCTTCAGCAGGTCTTCAAGCATTTTGCTCATTCTTAGAACAAGTCCTACCTTGGACTTAAATTTACCAGATTTCTTTGAGTCAGAGGCCTTGCTGACTTGATGCTTGAATTGTTGGAAAACAAATTCTACCCAGTTTGTTTGTCGCCCTTCAGCAAGGTGAATCATGACTTTATATCTCTCTTGGGTGAGTTGACTCAAGCTTCCAATGGCCCCGAACATCATCTTATTCATTATATCGAGTAGGACGCCATACTCGGGCTTCAGATCAGTTTTAGCTGTCGTAAAACTGAATTGCTTGTTGCAGGTGGAAGCTTTCCATTCTCTCCAGTATAATTCTGCAGATTCTTTTAGTTCTTGAATGGATAAACCTTCTTGTGGAAGCTCGAACACTTCTGCAATTGTTCTTTTAGTGATTTGGAGTAGCCGTCCTTGAATCACTGATGATACTATCTTTCCATCTGCAGACAATTTTGCTTGAAGTAAAAATTCACTCACCAAATTTTGTCTAAAGAACTTTGGTGGTGTTTCCAGGTAGTGAAGAATTCCTGTCTTGTGAAGATTTGACAGAAGGATTGGATTGTTCGATTCATTTAGAATCATTTGAAATTTCTTTCTATCAAGGAATTTGTCTCTCATAAGTTGCTCTTTGAAGGAATTTAGAGATCTGGATAATTCGGCCATCTTTGGGATTGGCTGAGATTTTGAAGAATTTCAAGAGCTTTGAGAGAGAGAATTTTTGAGAGCGAAGGAGGAGTATTTCTAAGAGGCTTGAAAGAGAGGGCTTTTTATGAGTGTTTGGGCAGGCTCATAGATCTAATGGTTGGAATGAGACAAGCCTCTGGCCTCTTTTGGTCGTTGGCATTTAATGACTTTGAGACGTGTCATTGTTTTACAACGGTCAAAATATTTAAATAAATGTGAAGATCGACATTTATTTGAAAATAAAAAGATAATCTTTTTATATATAAAAAATAATGACAAACTGAATTACAAGAAGTAAACTAAGGGCTTTCTAATAAGTTTGAACTTATGATCAGCTTTCCTCCTCTTGGTAAGCGGTTCTGTGACGTCACCTTCCTCATCTTCATCGCTGCAACTGCTGGATTTGTTCCGTGTGCAGTTTAACCTGTTGCTGCAGGCTGTGGATCAGTTCCACATAGTAAGCAGGAAGCTGAACTGTAGAACTGCTTGGTTGAGCATTGAACTGAACTACTCTTGAGTCAGCTTCTTCGCCTGCTTCAGTTCCAATCAGTTCCTCACAAGGAACTGTGTGGGTTAGCTCGTCCATCTCCATGATGATGGTCTCATCATAACTTGACTCTGATGAAATCTCCGGTGCAGCATCTTAAGCAGAAGCTTGAAGAGCTCTTTGAATTGGATCAAAGTACACAGTTATTGCTAGTGTACCTTGATAGGCAGGTTGATCATTGACTTGAGCTGTCTGTTCAGCTGGCTGGTCAGTCTCAGCTGATTCTGGATCAGCTAGTGGAATGGATAAGGTGGCTCCTTTATCAGTAGTTGGCTCTTGAGAAGGATCGGTTTGGGGTTCAGCTGGCTGATAAGACTCAGTTGTTCCTGGAGTTGACTCTTGGGGAGGAGCAGTTTCGGGTTTAGTTGGCTCCTCAAACAATTGAGCCTTTTCAACTGACTTCTCTGACTCTTCATCACTTGGAAGAACTGGTGGAATAGGAGATTTGAGCATTTCTTCAAACTCCAGATCACTGGCAGTTCGCTCATCAACTGCTTGCACCTCTGGAGAATCATCAAGGAGATTGATGATGATGTCATTTGGTCGAGGGGATTCTTCAAAAGTTAACTGCCTAGCAACAGATGCTATGACAGTTTACCTTGAGCTGTAAACTTCCGCAGTTTCAGCACCTTGTTGACTGCTCTAGGCTTCTCTGTTGAACAGAGTCTGTCCCTGCTGATGCTGTTGTTGTCTGAGGATGAGCAGTTCCCTAAACAACCAATGCTGTTGAACTTGGGGATTCTTCCAATGTTGCTGTTCAGCCTCAGTTTGTAGAGGTGGCAGTCAGATGTTGGCCCAGATGAGCAGATCGTTCATCACTTTCATCAATGTTTGTTGTTCTGGGTGAGGGTGGTTCCTTCGAATGGCAAGCATTCTCTTCAGTGTGATAACTGGATTTTGTTCAGGAGTCTCCTGTCCAGCCCATTGCATGCTCCATCTCTTTTTTCTTCTCCAGAAGCTCATCCCATGAAGGGTGGTTAGGAGAAAGTGGGCTTCAGAGTTGAAGCAGTGTCTCCATAGGTACCAGTATATGTACCTTGAGAGAGCTTTATACAGAGCAGCCGTGCCAATCACATCTTCAACAAAGTTTTCAGCAATGAACTTGGTCACTTGTTCATCAGCCCAGCTCTTGATGATTTCAGCTTTTGATAGAGCTCTTATATTCTCTTTAGTCTCTGCCATCGGGGGGCACGCAGTTCTGAAGAAGTCAGCTCCTCTGTCCCGTGGTGGAACTCTCCTGAGAGGCACAATGTCCTCTCCTTTAACTGGTGCCATATCAAACACCTTGATGTTAAAAAGAGGTAGTTTTGGAGGGGGTGGAGGCCCTGATTGCTTCTTCTTCCCTTTTGGTTGAGATGCTGCGGGCTTCTTCTTTGATCTGCCAGTTCCTTCCTTGGCTTGAACTAGCCTGGTAGAGGTCTCTTCTTCAGGTGAATCAACCGTTGATCCACATCGAACTTGTCGAATAGGCTTGGCTCTGATTGTGGTTCCCAACATATGGCTTATTGGGACATTGTCTTCTGAGTCAGAGTCCTCTTGATGTATCTCTGTAGCGATCTCTTTGTCTTTTCTCTTAGAAGATTCCTGTGCTTTCTTTGAGGGGGCATCAGTTTGGCGACTACTTTTGATGCTTATGGACTTTGAAGCTGGTTGTCTTCTGCCAGTTGAGGGTATGAAATCTAGCTTATCAATCATCAACGTGTCAGTTTCTTCTGCCATGGAGTTAAGTGTGCTCTCCAGTATGCTGCTGATCCTGCAGGCATAGCACATCTTCTGATGGAACTCAGTTTCTTTCCAATGTTTTTCAACAACATCGACATACTTCTTGATTTGTTCAAAGAAGTACTGAGCCCAGTTTACTCTGATGCTTCTGGTGATTGCTTCACAGGCTTTATATTTGTGCTCTGACATCTCTGAGTGACTCCCAGTTGTGCCAACAATCATTCTAGCTGCAATTGATGCTAGAATTCTGTATTCTTCCTGGAAATAGGACATGAGTGTACTGCTTTTGTAGGGATCTTCGCAGTTCGCTCTCTTCCAGAGATGGTAGGCCTGTTCTTGATCCATTTCCATGTCTTGCAATCTTATCCCATCAGTGGGCAGTTGAAATATCCTTCTGAGCAGTTCTGGAGTTATTATCAGTTCAACTCCATGAACTTCAGTTATGATCCTGTCATTGTATCACTTTGAGTTCAAATAGAACTCAACTACTGCTTCAGGGTAGATCTTTGATGGATAGACTTTAGTGAATTGCTTTAGTCCTGACTTATCGATCTTTGAGATCAATGAGTTGCAGAGTGGAGAATCCGAGCATTTTCTCTATATGCGATTTGATCTAGGAACTTATCTCTATATAGATTCACTTGGAATTTTTTTGAGGATTCACCAGTTCTTCTGAAGTTGAACTTTCGTCGAACCGTTGGTGCGCTCCTTTCAGCCATGGAGTTTTTAGTGAGGTTTGACGAATGATTTGGAGAAACAAATAAATTGGTTTTGACTGTATTTGGAACTGGATCTTTAACTTTCGTAACTATTTTTGCAGAGCAGTTTGAGAAAATGAAGAAAGAGAAAGGCTTTAATTCTTTACCGAGTTTTGGATCGGTAACAGTGAAATTAGAATTCAGCCATTCTTTTTATAGGAGGAGATGGGGTTCATCCAACGATTGTGTCGATTTGTATGCCTAAGTTCAACGGTCAGATTAATTCAATCGACCCGTCGATTGACCTTTCGATTCTATCCGTTGGGGATGAATGAAGAGAGAGAGAGAGAGTTCAATGGTAATATTTGAGTGACACGTGTTTTTACCATTTCCATTATTGAAAATTTTGAACTTATCTTTTCTCTCTAGCTGTTTCTTCTTGGCTTGAAACTGATTACGTCATCAGTTGGCTTTGACTGTAGCTGATGATCTCCATGTTGATCAGTTTCAACTGAGATATTTTCTCATCAGTTCCTTACTTCCTTAACTGCTTGAACTTTAAATTCAGCTGTTTCTCAGTACACCTGATCCTTTAGTTCTGCTGCTTTCCTTCAGCTGGTTCTTAAATTGATGTCTCTTTATTGAGTTGAAGCCAGTTCCTTTCATTTCTCCATCAGTTTGATGATTTTGCAGCTGGTATGTTTTGCTTGACTAACAGGATCATCAGTTGAGACCATTTGACCAACTCTGCCTTGCTCCTTTCCTCAGTCTGAGCAAATGAACTGATGATTCAGTTGAGCTGATAAGTTAGGCTGATCAGCTTCTGTTTACTTTCTTTGCACAACTTCTTGCTTCATTTCACACTGATAGCTTATGTGTCCAACTGATCAGTTTAACGACTTTTTCAGTTATGAACTAATCATTCGGATGAGTTGAAGCCTTTCGGTTCAATTCTTCTCTTCAGCTGGAATGGTTTCTTGGCCTTTTTCTTCCAGTTGACCGTCTTCATCCTTTGATGCTAGCTCAAGTAGCCCTAGTTGTATGCATAGCTCCATAAACCTTGCCTCAGGCAATGGTTTGGTGAAGATGTCAGCTATCTGCTTCTCCGTGTTGACATATTTGATGCATATGTCCTTCTTCTCGATGTGATCTCTGATGAAGTGATGTCTTATGTCAATGTGCTTAGTTCTTGAATGCAGAACTGGATTCTGAGATATTACAATTGCACTATTGTTGTCGTAGAATATAGGTACTTCTTCAGTTTCGACTTTGTAGTCCTTCAACTGTTGCTTCATCCAGAGTATCTGAGCACAGCAACTTCCCACAGCTACATATTCTGCTTCAGTTGTTGACGTGGCAACTGAGTGCTGGTTCTTGCTAAACCATGATATTAATTTGTTTCCAATAAACTGACACGTTCCACTGGTGCTTTTTCTGTCGATCTTGCATCCCCCGAAGTCTGAATCTGAATAACCAATTAGACTCAAACTATCATCTCTGGGATACCATAGTCCAAGATTTATGGTTCCTTTGAGGTATTTGATAATCCTATTTGCTGCTTCAAGATGACTTTTCTTTGGGTTGGCTTGGAACCGTGCGCATAGACCGACTGAATAGGAGATGTCTGGTCGGCTAGTTGTTAGGTAAAGTAGCGACCCAATGATTCCTCTGTAATATGTTTGGCTAACTAATTCTTCTTCTTCATCAAGAGTTAGCTGAACTGATGTATTCATAAGAATCTTGAGAGTTTTTCCTTTATCAGTTCCAAACTTCTTGACTAGCTCCTTAGCGTAGTTGGCCTGGCTGATAAAGATCCCATCTTTCAGCTGCTTCACTTGGAGTCCTAGGAAGAATGTCATTTCTCTCATCATGCTCATCTCAAATTCTCTTTGCATCAGTTGAGCGAATCGTATGCATAGATCTTTGCTTTTTGATATAAAAATTATGTCATCCACATAAATTTGAACCATTAAGATCTCAGTTGATCGTTCTATTCGGAATAGAGTTTGATCAATGACTCCCTTTTGAAACCCATTTTTCAGCAAGAATTTTGTGAGAGTTTCATACCATGCTCTAGGAGCTTGTTTCAGTCTGTAGAGGGCTTTCTTCAGCTTGAAAACTTGATCCTCAATTTCATATCCTGGCGGTTGCTCGACATACACGTCCTCCTTGAGCATTTCTTGAAGAAAAGCACTCTTGACATCCATTTGATAGACTGTGAAGTTGAAGTGAGCTACATAGGCTAGGAACAGTCTGATGGCTTCTAATCTTGCAACTGGTGCGAATGTCTCATCAAAGTCGATCTCTTCACTTTGTGAGTATCCTTTGGCTACTAGTCTTGTCTTGTTCCTTGTGATCACACCTTGTTCATCCAGCTTGTTGTGAAAAACCCATTTTGTACCAATGACCTTTTGAGATTTTGGTCTATCGACAAGAAACCATACGTCATTTCTTGTGAACTGATTCAGTTCTTCTTGCATGGCCATGATCCAGTCTGAATCTTCTAAGGCTTCTTTGACGTTTGCTGGTTCTGTTTGAGATATGAAGCATATGAATAATGCATGCTCAGTTGAACTTCTGGTTTGAACTCGACTTCTTGGATCACCAACTATCTTGTCAGTTGGATGGCTTCGGAGCCATTTGGGCAAGATAGCTTTAGCTGGTTCTACTGTGGTGACGTCATCTGTCACCTTTTCATCAGTTGGTTCAGTATCTTCATCAGTTCTTCCTCCTGTTTCAGTTGTGGGGTTTATGGTCTCAGCACGATTTGTGTCTTTATTGACCAGATTGTTCTCAACTGGTTTAGTACCAGTTTTATCACATTCTTATAGTGAAACCTCAAGCCGCTCTGGAACAATGTGATCCACATAGTCCTGTGAGTTCTCAGTTTCACTAGGTAGTACTTGAACTGATGTGTCTATTATTTCTTTGTTCCTGTACTCATTAGCGAATTCATCAAATACCACATGACATGTTATTTCCACAACAAGAGTTCGTTTATTAAACACTCTGTAAGCTTGTGCGTGAGGTGAATTATAACAAGGAATATTCCCTCATCAGCTTTAGCATTGAAAGCTTTCAGTTGAGTCTTGCCATTGTTGTGAATATAACATTTACAGCCAAATATTTTAAAGTATGAGATGGAAGGCTTACGACCCTTATATAGTTCATAAGGTGTTTTGTCATGTGCGATGACGATGGCACTTCTATTTTGAGTATGGCAGGCTGTATTGACTGCTTCAGCCCAATAACCTTCAGCTATGTTGGCATCAGCTATCATTGCTCGAGCTGCTTCTTTAAGTGTCCGGTTTCACCGTTCAGCTACACCGTTTTGTTGTGGAGTTCTTGCAGCTGAGTGTTCATGAGTGATTCCAAGTTGGCTGAGAAAACTGATCATTTGTTAATTCACAAATTCAGTTCCATTGTCGGAATGGATCCTTTGAACTGGTCTCTCTTTTTCAGTTTGTAGCCTTCTGATCAGTGCCGTTAGCTTGTTGTAAGTTTCATCTTTGCTCCTCAAGAATTCCACCCATGTATATTTTAAGAAATCATCAACTACTACAAGAGTGAATCTTTTACCTTTTAGGGTCTGTGGTCTGACTGGACCAAACAGATCCATATGTAGTAGTTGGAGGCAATCAGTTGTGCCTGGTGGATGACTCTTATTCTTGAAAGATGATTTCACTTGTTTCCCTTTTTGGCATGGGCCACACACACCTATTTTCTTATATATCTCCTTAGGAAGCCCCTCAACTAGCTCTTTCTTGGCTAGGTAGTTGATTGTTTGAAGTTTAGGTGGTTCAGTTATCGATGCCATAGCCAGCTTCCTTCAGTTGATCCCTTTGAAAGAAAACAAGCTTCTGAGTAGCCGGTTGACCAGTCAACAATATACATGTTGCCTCTCCTTATGCCAGTAAGAAGAATTACTCCAGTTGACTTGCCTCTTATGTTGCAGGAGTTTTTGGTGAAGTCAACTGAATGGCCATTGTCGCACAGCTGGCTGATGCTGAGCAGTTTGTGTTTTAGTCCATCCACATGGGAGACTCCATTTACCACAACTTTTCCCTTGACCACGAACCCTTCTCCAATGGTTCAGCTTTTGGAGTTGTCTCCAAATGTGACAAGTGGACCTTTGACTTCTTCATAACCGTCAAGATCTTCTCTGTCTCCCGTCATGTGCTTGGAGCACCCGCTATCTAGATACCAGATATCTTTGGTTTTCTTCATAGATAGGATGCTCTTATCCTGTAAAAACAAGGATTAGCATTTAGGGACCCGTTTCATATCGGGTCCTTATTGATACATCAAGCTCTTTGGAATCCAAACTTGCCAAACTTTCGACTTTTTATCATTCAGAGATCCAACTGATTTGGATCGCCTGATAAGTTTAGATTTTCTTTCAACTCTTCTATTTTGAGTTGAATCAGTTGAATGGTACTTGCGTTGAGAGTTAGTTAGATAAAACAATTCAACTAAAATGCTTTGGTCTTGAGACCTTTGAGCTCTTTGATCAGGCCAGTGCCTTGTATGTTTTCAGTTTACTAGATTGAACCCTTTTGGTTCATTTCTGGAATCCAGGTACTCGTTATAGTGATGGTAGGGTTCAAACGAGTTTCTTTGATCTCTCTTATAGGTGTTCTAATTGAACTTCTTGGTAAGATAAGCTTGAGATCTAAACTGGTTTTTCTTTCCAAAGCGGACTGATCTATTAGTTTGCCTTGGGGACATTCTATGTTGAGCTGGTGGTCCCTGTTGAGCTGAAGGCTTTGAATGAATGGATTGGTTTGAGTGAACTGATGGTCTTGGCTGGAATTTTAGCTTCAGTTGACCTGGTGTTTTTTATTGGGAGAACTGACTGAATTGTCTGGGTTGAGTTTGAGGATTTCTTAATATTCCTTTGCCCTTAGTTGGCTTAGCTAGCTGATCATGAGTTGACCTGGTGAATCCTCTTAGGATTCTTTTATCACTAGGTTGAGCAATTTCCTTTCTCTAAGGCAGTGAACTTGCTATATCCTAGCCCTGTGCTACTGGTTCCAGTTCTCTGATGATTTAATATCTCATCTAGAGTTTGAGATCCCTTTTTGAACTTAAGAGTTACGTTTTCTCTCTCATGGATCTTGGTGCGTCGTTTTACACCAAAAATAAATTTCCCGACAGTAGTCGGTATGCCCTTACTGCACGAGTACAGTGATGAGCGAGATCGTCTCCTAAAGGACCGGTGAGAATTACCGTATACTCTCAATCTGTATAACCAAACTTCAAAAGGGGTTTTTGCAATTATAATAAAACAAACGAAATTAACAATTAAATATAAAATAAATGCACACGTAATTAAATTGAACGAACTTAAAATATAAGAAGAAATATTCTGGAATCCAATTAACTCCACCCTAGCTTACCTAAACCGATCCTTGATGCAATGATTAATTCAATTAACACATACAAATCAGTTATAGCTACCGAAGACGCTTACTGACGCAGCCTAATTCCTCCTTAATTTCTCGATAATCAGGAAGACGCTTCACCAATTATTTCCCTAATCGACTGACAACCGTAAGAGACGCTCTATAGGTTTAATGAGCCGACAGCCTTGAAGTCTAGAGGAACCCGATTCATAATTAACAGACTCTGACGCAGGATCTATTAAATTAAGATTGTTATTCCTCCTGGTTCTGAAGAACCGTTTCGCCACTAATTAAACTTCAACCACAATTACGGATGGCCGGTTTAATTGACTACTAATTAATTCCAATTCACCAAGTATTTGCAACTACCTAGCAATATTGAAACAATTAACAACTCGAATTCCCAAGAATAACAAATGCATGCAAATAATTGAACGATGAACACGATTAGATCTCACAATTTATTTAAGCCAGGGTTTCGTTAGTTGTTTCCAGAATAAGAAGAAATTAGCTAGAACTCATATTAAGATTGAATTGCAAAAATATTGAAATAAGAAATACCATGAAAATAATATGAAGAAGATGAAATAATCTGCTCCAGGTAGAAAACGTCCGCTGCTCTCGTTCTTGCGTCTCGAATTAAAGTCTGAATAATATTTGCAAAATATGATAAATCCTAATCTATATATCAAATTCCTAAAATAAGATAATATTTACAAGGAAATAACCATCCCAACCTATTCCAACAAGGAAGTTAACAAAAAACGGGACTCTTAAGGCGGTGGGAACTCTTCTAGATCGCGTCCAGGCCTTGGGCTTAGGTAATTTCCGTGTTCCAGCCCATAAACGCACGTTCAGGCCCAGTTTCTTGAGTTATCCGTCCATTCGTCCTGCCGTATGCCCATACGGCATGGCTTAATTTTCTTCAATTTCAACTTCTTCTGCACAGTTCATTTCCTTCACCAAAAACACACCATTTTCTTCATCTTTGCGTCAATGCCCTGCAAAAACCCTCAAGGTACAACTTCTTCCAAAATAGCATCATTATATAACAATTAACACAATCAAACCACATAAAATCGGCCCAAAATATCAAGTATAATTGGCCCGATCAAATCCCCCCATACTTAGATAACGCTCGTCCTCGAGCATATCCAAGCACACAACGAAACACAACTCCGACAAAAACAAATAAAGAACAAAAGGTATCAGCTGCCTTGATCCGAAAAGTACTTGAAGTAGGAACTATGATTAGCCTAACCACAACCACCAACCTGTTCTATTCTAGCGAATACACCAAAACTTCTCATTTATGTCAAGAAAGTGTTCATTGATCCAGCCTCGCCATGGTTCACTCCAAATCTCTCAAAGAAGGGAATAAAGAAATTCACACAAGTCGTGATTTGTCATTCTCAGCATAGCTTTGCCTATATGTCACTGGAATTATCAACTATTAAGATCAAAACATAAATCAAAAGGGCTTTTTTCAAGGGTTGTAACGGGGCTTAGGTTTAGAGGTAGGATTCTTTTGGAGTTAGTAGCTCAAAAGGAAAATATGCAAGCATTCCAACACAAAAATCTCACACCCAGCTGCACACATTTACAATTCAAAAGCTGGAGTTCCTTAATTCATATAAACACATGGATGTTTTTATTTACTTTCTTTCTTTCATCCCTCCTTGTTGTTCCTTTTCTTTTCTTTTCTTACTCTTTTCTTTTTTTTTTTCGAAGCTTTGCTTCTCTTTTTGCTTTTCTCTGTTTTTTTTTATTTTAAAACAGGCGCATAAAATCTGCCTTCCTCACTTTCCAGCATCTGTTACCATTATTGCAGCTCAATTAGTTAGGAAAGAACTTGCATATTCCCACGGTCAAAAGAAGGCTAATCAAGGCTTATGGCTTCATGTATAGTGGCTGTAATCAAGAATCATTAGGATTATTAGGCTCAACAGGCTCACTAATTGGCAATTTGAAGGGTAGGGAATTTTCTTTTAGGCCAAAACTTGGTTAATTCCTAATGCCTTTATCATTTTCATGTTTGATACTCAAAAGGGATAAAACAAGGGCAACAAGGCAAAGCAAGCATTGAACAAACACAATCCGACACTCTCACAACAGAAATGGGAGCTTCATAAAGATAATTCACGCTCACAGGCTCAAAGACTCACATTTATAGGCTAAAATAAATGATCAAAAGCACGATCCATCGTTCACAAATTCATCAAAGATTGGTGTATCCTTATCACAGAACAACAACCAACAAACCATTCAAACCAAATCATAGCCCCTCCTCCTCATACTTCCCAGATCATGGCAGCTAATACTAAACAAAAAACAAGTAAACACAACACAGAAAAAGAAGCAGAAAATACCAAACTGTAAAATGTTTTTTTTTTTCATTTTGATTTTATGACTCGAAAAACTAACAATCTCCCCCCCACACTTAAACACCATAGTGTCCTCACTGTGCAGGGAAGAAAACAGACACAACATGAAGTAAAGAAAATAAAAACAAAGGGATAGAGAGGGCAAACTGGCAATCAATGGGGGTGACGGTCAGTAAGGGCATACAGGCGAACTCTCAAGTGCAGTAACCCAGCTTGGTGATGGTGAAACAGTTCCATGAGCTCGTCAAGAGTATGGGTAGCGCTAGAAGAGGTACCTGCACGGCAAAGCTGGACTAGATTTTTTTTTTTTTGAAAAGCAGCGATATATAGAAAAAGAAAACAGAAAGAAATGAAATAAGAGAAAAACGGAGCAGGAAGAAAAAAGCAAGGGAAAAGAAATCGGGTTGCCTCCCGAGAAGCGCCCTTATTTAACGTCGGAGGCTCGACGAAATGAGCAGGATCAATCGGTGGATACTGGGGTTGTCAAATCGACCCCATCAAAACTAGACTAGTCAGACGTGGCACAATAAAGCTTGAGCAGCTCACCGTTAACGTGCAACAACTTCTGAGTAGTGAGACTACGAATTTCCACTGCTCCATGGGGACTGATATGAACAACCTCAAATGGTCCGATCCAACGAGATTTCAATTTACCCGGCATGAGTCGGAGGCGGGCATTGAAAAGAAGAACCTTCTGGCCTACTTCAAAAGTCTTGCGTCGGATGTATTTATCATGGAGAAATTTGGTTCTATCCTTGTATGCACTGGCACTGTCATAAGCTTCCAACCGAATTTCTTCCAGCTCTTGTAATTGATAACGCCTCTCAGAACTGGCGAGATGAGGGTCGAAATTACATTGCTTGACTGCCCAAAAAGCTCGATGCTCTATCTCAACTGGTAAATGGCATTGCTTCCCAAAGATCAACCGATAGGGGGACATCCCGATAGGTGTTTTGAAGGCCGTGCGGTATGCCCATACGGCGTCATTCAGACGCAGACTCCAATCCTTGCGGTGTGGGCATACGATCTTCTCCAGAATATTCTTGATCTCACGATTCGAGACCTCGGCTTGCCCATTGGACTGGGGATGATAGGCAGTGGCGACGCGGTGGTGAACACCATATTTCTTGAACAAGGCTTCCAATTTGCGGTTGCAAAAATGCGTGCCTTGGTCGCTAATGATAGCCCGAGGGATGCCAAAGCGCTGAAAAATTTGAGTTTTGAGAAACTTACTAACCACCTTGGAATCGTTTGTCGGTGTAGCCTTAACCTCGACCCACTTGGAAATGTAGTCAACGGCTAGCAAGATGTAGGAGTGACCAAACGAGCTCGGAAAGGGGCCCATGAAGTCCAGGCCCCATACATCAAAGATTTCACACACCAGAATAGGTACTTGGGGCATCTCATTCTTGGAAGAAATGTTACCCAGGCGTTGGCATTGATCACAACCCTTGCAAAAGTGATAAGCGTCCCGGAAAATCGTTTCCCAATAAAATCCACAATTAAGGACCTTTCTGGCTGTTCGTCTTGGTCCAAAATGGCCGCTGCAGGCATGGGCATGGCAGAAAGTAAGAATGGATTGGATCTCATCATCAGGAATACATTGACGAATCACTTGGTTGGCACATGTTTTCCATAAATACGGATCATCCCATATGAAGTATTTGGCCTGGCTTCGTAACTTGTTCCTCTTTGCAGTTTCGGTACCCTTAGGGAAAATTCCAGAGGTTAGAAAGTTCACCAAATCCGCATGCCAAGGGGCTGTATCGGCAGCAAGTAAGAGCTCATCTAGAAAATCATCTGGTATGGGCATACCGTCGGGCTCTGTCAACAGTCTGCTCAAGTGATCTGCAACATTATTTTCAGCTCCCTTTTTATCTTTAATCTCCAAATCGAACTCTTGCAGAAGCAAAACCCAGTGAATGAGGCGCGGCTTTGATTCTTTCTTGGAGAGAAAGTATTTCAGAGCGGCATGGTCTGTGTAAACCACCACTTTCGATCCAACAAGATATGATCGAAACTTCTCGCATGCGAAAACTACGGCCAAGAGCTCTTTCTCCGTTGTCGTGTAATTACATTGGGCTGGATTAAGGGTCTTGGAAGCATAATATATGACATGACTTTGCTTCCCACTCTTTTGTCCAAGGACCGCTCCAACCGTAAAATCACTGGCGTCGCACATGAGCTCAAAAGGGAGGCCCCATTGTGGTGGTTGAATAATAGGCGCAAAAGTGAGCTTTTCTTTCAAAATATCAAAGGCTTCCTTACATTTATCATCAAAATCGAAAGGAGCATCTTTTTGTAGCAGCTTGGTCATTGGTTGGGCGATCTTGGAGAAATCTTGAATAAAGCGCCGGTAAAAACCTGCGTGACCTAAGAAGGCACGGATCTCCTTCTCATTAGATGGATAAGGCAGCTTCACAATCAAATCAACCTTGGCCCGATCAACTTCGATCCCTTTTGCAGAAATGACATGGCCAAGCACGATACCTTGTTGCACCATAAAATGGCACTTCTCGAAATTCAATACCAAGTCGGTCTCAACACATCTTTGGAGTACTTTATCAAAATGCTCCAAACATTGCTCAAATGAGTCTCCATGCACGGTAAAATCATCCATAAAGATTTCGATGCAGCTCTTAATCAAGTCGGAGAAGATACTCATCATACACCGTTGGAAGGTGCCAGGGGCGTTACATAATCCAAATGGAATCTTTCGGCAGGCAAACGTTCCAAACGGGCATGTGAAAGTTGTCTTTTCTTGGTCTTCTTGGGCGACAAAAATCTGAAAGTAGCCCGAATATCCGTCGAGGAAACAGAAGAAGGATTTCCCAGCCAACCGTTCAAGCATCTCGTCAATGAATGGCAAGGAGAAATGGTCTTTGCGGGTTGCATCATTCAATTTTCGAAAATCTATGCACATCCGCCAACCAGTTTGCAACCGCATTGGAATCAACTCATTGTTCTCATTCTTC
Organism: Perilla frutescens; assembly: GCA_026008535.1. NCBI lineage: Eukaryota > Viridiplantae > Streptophyta > Magnoliopsida > Lamiales > Lamiaceae > Perilla > Perilla frutescens. The sequence goes on along the minus strand of BRKX01000010.1, from coordinate 39,981,736 downwards.
ACAAGCTGGAAACTGGATTTCTTAGGGACCACGTGTACTGGACTGACCCATTCACTGTCGGAGATAGGGTAAATAATCCCTAGCTGGAGTAGCTTGAGGATTTCCTTGAGAACCACCTCTTTCATCACCGGATTCAATTTTCTCTGTGGATCTCTGGATGGTTTGTTATCTGGCTCCAGAAAAATGCGATGCATGCAGATATCTGGACTGATGCCTTTGATGTCTGCCAAGGTCCACCCGATAGCTCCTTTGTGTAGCTTCAAAACCATTAAGAGTCGGCCTTCCTGGTCGGGGGAGAGATCTTTGCTGATGATGACAGACAACGTATCTTGCTCCCCGAAGTAGGCAAATTTCAGGTGTTCAGGAAGGACTTTCAGTTCCAGAATAGGAGCTTTCATATGAGAGGGCAGAATCGGTGCAGTGTCCGTCGGTATGGGCATACGGCCTGTGAGATTACGAACTGGAAATTCACTGGTGGCATAGAGTTGCTGAATAATCTCTCGGATTGTGGCTTCTTCATCTGAGTTAGCGGCTGTTTCAGTCACTCCACCGAAAAGAACCTGTTCTAAATGATCATCCTTGAAATTATGCTCAACAAACTCGTCAACTAATGTGTCAACAATATCAACCATATAAAGAGCCTCAGGATCCTCAACATGCTTCATGGCTTCAAATATATTAAATGTAACAATGTGACCATCAAATTCAAAGCTAAGCATACCAGTATCAACATCAATCTTCGTTCTTGCAGTTTTCATAAAAGGGCATCCTAACAGAATCAGTGATCTATGGGCAGAAAGTGAGTCATCCATATCAACAATGTAAAAATCCACAGGGAAAATTAATTCATTCACTTTGACCAAAACATCTTCGACTACACCCTGAGGATATGCATTAGACCTATCAGCTAACTGTATGATGACTCGAGTATCTTTCATAGGACCTAATTGCAAGTCTTTGTACATAGATAAAGGCATAACATTTATGGATGCGCCTAAATCTAGCATGACTTTCTCAACCTTTTTACTCCCGATGATGCAAGGGATAGTGAACATACCTGGATCCCTGCATTTCTGTGGCAATTTCCGTTGGATCACTGCGGAGACATTTTCACCAACTTGAATTCGAGCATCCTTCCCGTATCTGATCTTCTTGGCACATAATTCCTTCAAGAATTTCGCATATCTGGGTACTTGCTTGATGGCATCAATTAGAGGTAGATTGATTTCCACCTTCTTGAAAAGCTCTAAGATTGCCTTGTCATCATTCTCTTTCTTGTTGCGAATCAACCTGGAAGGAAAAGGAGCTGCAACTACAGAATTAGAATTTTTAGAGTTAGCTTGTACCTCAACAGGGGTGGGCTCGGTAGCTGTAGAAGGCTGTTCTTCCTTTGAATCGGATTCTTCTTCAGTCTGTGCAGTATGCCCATACGGCATGCTCTTCTCGGCCTTTTTCTCCACTTCAACTAATTCTTTCCCACTTCGGAGGGTCACGGCACTCACGTTACCTCTGGGATTTTGCTCAGCTTGTGAGGGTAGCTTTCCTGTATGCCCTTGCAACTTGTTCATCTGCGTGGCTAATTGAGTGATCTGTGTGCCCATACTGCCAAGGGCAGCTTGTGTTTCTTGCTGGAATGCCTTCTGATTTTGTGCCAAGCTATTCACCAGAGCATTGCTTTGTTCCAGGCACTTCATAATTTCACTCATACTTGGTGCAGGTTTGTCCGTATGGGCATACGGACTGTCTCTCGGTGGTCTCGGGGGCAAATCTCCAGCTACAGGCTGATCACCAGGCTGTTTCCAACGGAAGTTCGGATGATTCCTCCAACCTGGATTGTAGGTGTTGGAAAAAGGATCATTATTCCTCTTCCTTCGGTAAGCATCTCCTTGTGGGGCATCGTAATGAATTTCTCTAAGGGCATCTTGCTGTGCTTCACCCGAGCTATAACAAGCTTGCTCGGTAGAAGGTTCCTGCAATGTTGGGCACTCATCGGTAAAGTGTCCACTCTCTGTGCATACACCACATCGGGACTGCTTTGTTTGGGCAACCGCGAGGCCTCTAACTAAAGAAGTTAGTGCATCAATCTTTTCATTCACTCCACCATTCTCAGCTCGATCAATCCCTTTCACTGGCCTGTAGCGATCATCATCCTCGTCTTCATATTGTTGACCTCCAGATACCATATCAATTATGAGTTGCTTCGCCTCATCCAGAGTTTTGTTAATGAGGGATCCTCCACTGGCCGCGTCCACAATTTTTCTGTCAAAAGAAGACATGCCTCGGTAAAAATAATTTGTGAACAACTGATAATCAGAGAATCCGTGATCCGGGCATTTGCGGCACAGCTGCTGGAAACGTGCCCAGTACTCGGCCAAACTTTCATGTTGCTTCTGCTTGATACTGCTAATGGCCATCCTCAGATTTGCAACTCTTGATTCTGGGAAGAATTTGCGCAAGAACTGCTCTTCCAGCTCCTCCCACGAAGTGATCGATCCAGATGGTAAATCAAAGAGCCACTCCCTGGCTCGTCCTTGCAAAGTGTGCGAAAAAGTCAGTAGCCGCCGATTATTAGCAGAAAATCCTTGAGGACGCAACGTGGAGCAGACTAGATCGAATTTAGCCAGGTGTGTGTGCGCACTCTCTCCAGGTAAATCGCTGAACTTTGGCAGAACTTGTATGAACCCTGGCCGTATCTCTGCATTATTTGAGATGGTAGGTAGAACGATGCAGATGGGCCTGTTGTTGCGGTGGGGCCCAAGCTCTCGAATTAGTGGAACGGGTTCAGCAGGATTGACAATGGCTCGATTCTCGTTGTTGTTAGCCATACTTTCTTCGAACAATTGATGGATACCAAAAGCTTCGTGTTCAGATGTGAGAGCCTCCTTAGACTCCCTAGCAGCCCTCCTCAGCTTATGCAAAGTTCTTTCCGGCTCAGGATCAAACAACAGCTCTTCTTTTTGCGAGGAACGGGTCATGCACTGAAAAGATAAAACAAAAATAAGAAAAATAACAAACTGAAAATATGAGAGTAATTACTGCTTTAGAACTGATCCCCGGCAACGGCGCCAAAATTTGGTACGTCGTTTTACACCAAAAATAAATTTTCCGACAGTAGTCGGTATGCCCTTACTGCACGAGTACAGCGATGAGCGAGATCGTCTCCCAAAGGACCGGCGAGAATTACCCTATACTCTCAATCTGTATAACCAAACTTCAAAAGGGGTTTTTGCAATTATAATAAAACAAACGAAATTAACAATTAAATATAAAATAAATGCACACGTAATTAAATTGAACGAACTTAAAATATGAGAAGAAATATTCTGGAATCCAATTAACTCCACCCTAGCTTACCTAAACCGATCCTTGATGCAATGATTAATTCAATTAACACATACAAATCAGTTATAGCTACCGAAGACGCTTACTGACGCAGCCTAATTCCTCCTTAATTTCTCGATAATCAGGAAGACGCTTCACCAATTATTTCCCTAATCGACTGACAACCGTAAGAGACGCTCTATAGGTTTAATGAGCTGACAACCTTGAAGTCTAGAGGAACCCGATTCATAATTAACAGACTCTGATGCAGGATCTATTAAATTAAGATTGTTATTCCTCCTGGTTCTGAAGAACCGTTTCGCCACTAATTAAACTTAAACCACAATTACGGATGGCCGGTTTAATTGACTACTAATTAATTCCAATTCACCAAGTATTTGCAACTACCTAGCAATATTGAAACAATTAACAACTCGAATTCCCAAGAATAACAAATGCATGCAAATAATTGAACGATGAACACGATTAGATCTCACAATTTATTTAAGCCAGGGTTTCGTTAGTTGTTTCCAGAATAAGAAGAAATTAGCTAGAACTCATATTAAGATTGAATTGCAAAAATATTGAAATAAGAAATACCATGAAAATAATATGAAGAAGATGAAATAATCTGCTCCAGGTAGAAAACGTCCGCTGCTCTCGTTCTTGCGTCTCGAATTAAAGTCTGAATAATATTTGCAAAATATGATAAATCCTAATCTATATATCAAATTCCTAAAATAAGATAATATTTACAAGGAAATAACCATCCCAACCTATTCCAACAAGGAAGTTAACAAAAAACGGGACTCTTAAGGCGGTGGGAACTCTTCTAGATCGCGTCCAGGCCTTGGGCTTAGGTAATTTCCGTGTTCCAGCCCATAAACGCACGTTCAGGCCCAGTTTCTTGAGTTATCCGTCCATTCGTCCTGCCGTATGCCCATACGGCATGGCTTAATTTTCTTCAATTTCAACTTCTTCTGCACAGTTCATTTCCTTCACCAAAAACACACCATTTTCTTCATCTTTGCGTCAATGCCCTGCAAAAACCCTCAAGGTACAACTTCTTCCAAAATAGCATCATTATATAACAATTAACACAATCAAACCACATAAAATCGGCCCAAAATATCAAGTATAATTGGCCCGATCAGATCTCTTGCTTGAGTTTTTGATTCTCAGCTTCTAGGTCAACAGTTCTTAGTTTCAAGTTTTCAAATTCCACAAACTGAGACTCAAGATAATTCATTCTTTCATGATCAATGCTCAGTTTTCTAACTCTATTTCTCAGTTCATCATTTTCATCTTTTAGTTCAACATGCAAGCAGAATATTGAATCTAATTAATTTTCTAGCATTATAAGTTTCATATCAAGTTCATTGCTAGAAATAGTTGCTTCATTAATATGATAGAAGGAGGTTTGAGAATCAGCTGTACTAACCTCTTTATCATTGTCAGCCATGAGGCAAAATAGTGCTTCATCATCTGAGCTGTAGTCGTCAGAATCAATTGCAGATGGATAGTCTGAATCGTCTAGCACAGTATTCTCATAGTTTGCAACCATTGCTTTCCTTTTGAAGAAGCTCCTCCTCACTTTGACTTTCTTGTCTTCAGGAAGTTCTGGACATTCATATCTGTAGTGTCCTTGTTTGTGGCAGTGAAAACATTCTCCTAGATTTCGATTGCCACCCCTGAACGGTTCAGCTGATCGTTCAGCTGGTTGAGGAGTTCTCTCATATTTTGGGATCTCATCAGTTTAAGGTAGAACTGATTGTTTATCCCGGACTCTCTTCAGTTTTTCTAACAACCTGGTAACTGACTGAATTTGATCATTGATGTCTTCAGTCAAGATTTCCTTCTTTTCGGTTGTTTCTCTTTTCGTTTGGATAAAGATCCGCCTTGATTTTCTTTAGCTGGTGAGCTCCTAGACCGGAAGTTGTTCCTTCCTCGAGTGTCTCTAAATTGGTTCCTTTCACCATAAAAGGTTGCATCTTGAGCTGATGATGTTGATGTTTCCTTTTTTCGGTTTAGACTGTACTCATGAGCTTTGAGAGAACCAAACAATTCTCTGGGAGTGATGCTGTTGAGATTTCTTGATTCTTTTGTAGCTATCACATTCATATCCTATTCTTCGGTGAGATTGTCCAATATTTTGGAATTCATCTCAGAATTGGGATAACTTCTCCCTAGGTTGGTCATCTCACTGATGATGCCTAGAAATCTGGTTTCAAGGCTTGAGATGGGCTCTTTTGGCTGCATTTTGAAGGATTCATATATGTCGACTGCTAGCTGGAGCTTGTTTCCTTTGATGGCTTCAGATTCTTAGCATAGATCAGCTAGTAAATCCCATATCTCCTTGGCAGTTGTGCAGTTCTTTATGTCCTTCATTCTGTCCTCATCTAGAGTTTGAAATAATACAGCTTGAGCAACGAATTCTAGATTCTTCAACTTCTTCTCTTCACTGGTGAGAAGATTAGTTGGCTTTGGGATCCTTGCTGGTTGATTGATATGAACTATGTGAGCATCATTGTCCATCATGATGATGATTGGACCATTTTCAATAAGTTCCCACGTATTCTCATGGATCGAGCAGAGATGCGCCTTCATTCTCATGCTCCAATTATCATAATTTTCAACTAAAAACAAAGGTAGCTTATGGTTTCCCATAGCTGGAAATGTTAGCATATATAAGTAGATCTGATTCAGTTGATCTGCAGAAATGGCTGAGCCTTAGAATCAACTGCTCTGATGCCACTTGTTGGTCCTGGGCGAGTCGATATCAGTTTAGAGGGGGGGGTGAATAAACTGATTGAAAACTTTTACTTCAAATTGCGGAATAATAAGGGCCCTTGACTCGCTTAGTGACTTATCTATGCACAATGTGGTTGAGCTCTTTTGACAGCTTGAGTGCGGATTGTGTGAGCTTGTGTACAGTGCATAAATATGCAAGTAACCAAAAAAGTACAACACACAAATGATTTATAGAGGTTCGAAGTCTCAAACTTCTACGTCATCTCTTCTTTCCGCAGAAGGGCAACTTCACTATATAACTTGAGTTTTTTTACAAATTACACAATGAAGGACAGTTGGCTGAACCTGGTAACTGCTCGCTACCTCAGCGGGTCGATGGCTCACACTTGAAGTCCCTAACTGCTCGCTAGGAAGGTAGGTGCTATTAACGTCTTTACGAGATTTTAGATCTCTTTCGATCTTCAAGAGGTTAGTCTTGAACAAGGGGTATCAACTAATGTGCTCCTTCAATTGAGTTGGATAGTTGATCGTTGTATTGCTGAAACTGAGAAGGCTGCCCTGGCTGGTTTATCAACAGCTGGCTGAATGTTTTGATTCTGTGAATTCTTCTTCTCAGTTGGACTCTCGCAGTTTTTAGCAAATATTGAACTTGAGCTATGTGGGAGGGAGAAAGAAAGCTCTGCTTGAGTGAAGGCTTCAAGAATAAGTATTGCGAAAAGTCTCGGAGGTAATAGTGTTTAAAACTTTGATTCACTCGTGTTTTATAGATGAGTGATTTTATGACCGTTGAGTTTCATTGATCGGTGGCTCTGTTGGTTCATCAATGGGAGATGGTCTTTATTGATCGCTGGAGCTTTTGATTGAAATAGCCGTTACTTTGCCAATCGATCTCTATTGGATATTTAATTCCAGGATCTCCGTTGAAGCATTTATTCCAAGATTCATCGGTTGGGCAATAACTCCAGGGTTCTGTGGCTGGCAGTTCTGAGCCTCAGTTTTAGCAACTTTAAGTTTCAGTTGGCAGTTCTGAACTTGTCTATTCAGTTCGGCTATTACTCCAGCTAGCAGTTCTAAGCTTGTCTGCTCAGTTTGGTTGTTACTCCAGTTGGCAGTTCTGAACTTGTCTGCTCAGTTCGGCTATTGCTCCAGTTGGCAGTTCTAAGCTTGTCTGCTCAGTTTGGTTGTTACTCCAGTTGGCAGTTCTGAACTTGTCTGCTCAGTTCGGCTATTGCTTCAGTTGACAGTTCTAAGCTTGTCTGCTCAGTTTGGTTGTTACTCCAGTTGGCAGTTCTGAACTTGTCTGCTCAGTTCGGCTATTGCTCTAGTTCGCAATTCTGAGCTTGTTCATCCAGTTCGGCTGATCTCAAGTTTTTGGCTAGCTTGTCATTTTGACTAATCATTCTCAAGCTCTCTTGTCAGCTTGACTATTCACAAGCTGTTGACTAGCTTGTCAGTTTGACTGCTTTCTCTTGAGCTTTATTGTCAGCTTGACTAATCACAAGCTAGCTGACTTCAGTTCTGACCTTTAGCTGGTTTGTCTGTTCACTTCAGTTTGGCCATCAGTTGGATACTTCCAGTCTTTCAGTTTAAACTGATCTCGTATCGGTTTCTTCAGTCTAGTCGATTCTTTTCTCCCTCAGCTCAGCTGACTTAGCTGTCAGTTTGTTTCGACTGGTTCGTCTCTTCGAATCCTCATTTGAATTGAGTTCTGACTGGTTGGTGTATCCTCCCAGCTGGTAGACCATACTCCAGTTTGGTTGACTTCAACTTTGATTGGGTTTCTCTTTGATGCTCTGGATTGGTCAGCTCAGATCTACAACTTGAATTTTAGTCAGTTTTTCATAAATAGTTTTGACATCTTATCAAAACCTTATCTAGAGGTTCCTTGATAGTTTTTCCTAACAACCACTTCCTCGTTAGTCACAATAAAGAGTAATCAAAGTTATAATTCTTAGAATTTTTTGATCAATTAAATGTATTAAACTTACTTAAATGTATGGATTTTTCATATTATTTTATCACTAGTATGATTTTGATTTTGTATATCATTTTATGTTATTGTTATTATATATAAATGTATGTCTCGTGAAAAAAAAAGACTATGGAAACAGTACAGGTTGTACAGCCCCCCCTGATATTTTTTTTTGGGTCCGCCACTGGTGCAGTATATGTATTCTATATATATATATATTACACACACATATCATATATATATATATATATAGGTTTGGTTATATATATAAATACAATTATGGATAGATATGAGAAATCAAAAAGGAAAAGAAAAAAGAAAATAATAAAATAAAATATCAACCAATTTAGATTGACCATTTAGGAATGTACTAAAAGAGATTCGTGTACATATAGTACACGTGTACAACATATACATATGTTGTTTGTTTATATATATAATATAGGGGTTTCGGCTTTAGGTAATCAAAAAAAAGAGGAAGAAAATTAGAAGAGAAAAAGAAGAAAAATTAAGGTGAGTTTTTTACATTTCGATATTTCCTTAATTTTAATCCAATGTTATTTGATCTATTTGATCTCGGATTTGGCCGTAGAATATTAAATGAAACTAATTTTTTTTTAAATTTATATTTTTCGAGTCCTAGTTTAATATTTGGGAGTTAAATTAGGGTTTTTAGAAAATGTTATTTAGTTCTATAATTTTCAAATGTTATATTTTGTTTAAAAAAAATTCTAAATATTATAATTCACTCCTAGGTATTAAACCAAGCTTCCTGCTAGTCATTGAATTCCAATTCATCTTTTATATTTGTTCAATTCAGCCCAAAAAGTTTGATAAATTCTCAAATAGAATCACTAACTTGATTCAATCCGTCAAATGCGCATTATTCGCTCATTTGACTCTTTTCAATTCCAAATGATCCCAAGTTATAGGAAATTGTTACTTAAGTTATTTATGATCTAAGTTATATTTTATTGGCCTATATTAGAATTCTAAGTTAGAATTTCAGTTTTATAGGTCGAGACGATCGAGAAGCATAGTAGTATCGCATAATAGTTTCACTGCACTTTGAGATCATCTAGGTCGGTTTTTCTATAACTTACAACTATGTTTTAAATTCGTTCATTAAAAGCATGTTAAATATTTTAATAACATTGTTTACGCAATGATTGGTGTTATGAGACTTCATACACAGAGGAATTCCGACTTACAAGCATAGACGGTTTACTTTGTGACTAAATGTCTAGATAAGTAACCGTAAAATATTCATGTGATCACATTGGGTCTCTCATCCAATGAAGAAGAGTAAACTATGTTATAAAGTATGTTTATGATTGATTTTAAAGCATGAGAGTATGTATTGGTCTCGACATATACGTCCTCTTTGAGCATTCCTTAAAGAAAAGCACTCTTGACATTCATCTGGTAGACTGTGAAGTCGAAGTGCGCTGCATAGGCTAGGAACAGTCTGATGGCTTCCAGTCTTGCAACTGGCGTGAATGTCTCATCAAAGTCGATCCCTTCACTTTGTGAGTATCCTTTGGCTACCAGTCTAGCTTTGTTCCTTGTGATCACTCCTTGTTCATCCAGTTTGTTGCGAAAGACCCATTTTGTACCAATGACCTTCTGGGTTTTTGGCCTATCAACAAGAAACCATACGTCATTTCTTGTGAACTGGTTCAGTTTTTCTTGCATAGCTATGATCCAGTCCGAGTCTTCTAAGGCTTCTTTGACATTTGCTGGTTCAGTTTGAGATATAAAGCATGTGAATAATGCATGCTCAGTTGAACTTCTGGTTTGGACTCTACTTCTTGGATCACTAACTATCTTGTCAGTTGGATGGCTTTGGAGCCATTTGGGCAAGGTAGCTTCAGCTGGCTCTTCTGTGGTGACATCATCAGTCGCCCTTTCATCAGCTGGTTCAGCATTTTCATCAGTTCTTCCCCCTGTTTCAGTTGTGGGGTTTGTGGTCTCAACACGATTTGTATCTTCATTGACCAAGTTGTTCTCAACTGGTTTTCTGCCAGTTTTATTGCCTTCTTCTAGTAAAACTTCAAACCGCTCTGGAATAATGTGATTCACATAGTCCTGCGAGTTTTCAGTTTCACTAGGTAGTACTTGAACTGGTGTGTCTATTCTTTCTTTGTTCCTGTACTCATTAGCAAATTCATCAAATATCACATGGCATGTTATTTCCACAACAAGAGTTCATTTATTGAACACTCTGTAGACTTGTGCATGAGGTGAGTTATACCCAAGAAATATACCCTCATCAGCTTTAGCACTAAAAGCTTTCAATTGAGTCTTGCCATTGTTGTGAATATAACATTTACAGTCAAATATTTTAAAGTATGAGATAGAAGGCTTACGACCCTTGTATAGTTCATAAGGTGTCTTGTCATGGGCTGCTACAATGGCACTTTGATTTTGAGTGTGGCAAGCTGTGTTGACTGCTTCAGCACAGTACCCTTCAGCTATGTTGGCATCAACTATCATTGCTCGAGCTGCTTCTTTGAGTGTTTGGTTACGCCGTTCGGCTACACCGTTCTGTTGTGGAGTTCTTGCAGCTGAGTATTCATAAATGATTCCAAGCTGGTTGAGAAAACTGATCATGTTTTGATTCACAAATTCAGTTCCATTGTCGGAGCGAATCCTTTGAACTGATCTTTCATTCTCAGTTTGTAATCTTCTGACCAGCATTGTTAGCTTGTCATAAGTTTCATCTTTGCTCCTCAAAAATTCCACCCATGTATATCTTGTGAAATCATCAACTACTACGAGAGTGAATCTTTTGCCCTTTGGAGTTTGTGGTCTAACTGGACCAAACAAATCCATATGTAGCAGTTGAAGACAATCAGTTGTTCCTAGTGGGTGACTCTTATTCTTGAAGGATGACTTCACCTGCTTCCCTTTTTGACATGGTCCACATACATCTGTCTTCTTGTATATTTCCTTAGGAAGTCCCTCAACTAACTCTTTCTTGGCTAGGTAGTTGATTATTTTGAAGTTGAGGTGATTCAGTCGTCGATGCCATAGCCAGCTTGCTTCAGTTGATCCTTTTGAAAGGAAGCAAGCTTCTGAGTAGCCGGTTGACCAGTCAACAATGTACATATTGCCTCTCCTAATGCCAGTTAGCAGAATTACTCCAGTTGACTTGTCTCTTATGTTGCAGGAGTTTTTGGTGAAGTCAACTGAGAAGCCATTATCACACAGCTGGCTGATGCTTAGTAGTTTGTGTTTCAGTCCATCCACGTGGGAGACTCCATTCACTACTACTTTTTCCTTAACTACGAGCCCTTCTCCAATGGTTCGGCTTTTGGAATTGTCTCCAAACGTGACAAGTGGGCCTTTGATTTCTTCATAACCGTCGAGATCTTCTCTGTCTCCGGTCATGTGCTTGGAGCACCCGCTATCTAGATACCAAATGTCTTTGGCTTTCTTCGTAGATAGGATGCTCTTGTCCTGCAAGGAAAGGATTAGCATTTAGGGACCCATTTTATATCGGGTCCTTGTTGATTCATCAAGCTTTTTGGAATCCAGACTTGCCAAACTTTTGGCTTCTTATCATTCAGAGATCCAACTGACTTGGATCGCCTGATCTTTTTAAATTTTTTCTCAACTCTTCTATTCTGATTTGAATCAGTTGAGTGATACCTGCATTGAGAGTTAGTTAGATAAAACAATTCAACTAAAATGCTTTGGTCTTGAGACCTTTGAGTTCTGTGATCAGACCAGTGTTTTGTATATTTCCAGTTTATTGGAATGAATCTTTTTGGCTCATTTCTGGAATCTAGGTAATCATTATAATGATGGTAGGGTTCAAACTGGTTTTTTTGATCTCTCCTATAAGTGTTCTGATTGAACTTCTTGGTAGGATAGGCTTGAGATCTAAACTGATTTTTCTTTCTAAAGAAGGCTGATCTATCAGTTTGTCTTGGGGACAATCTTTGTTGATATGATGGTCTTTGTTGAACTGGAGGCTTAGAACGAGTAGATTGGATTGAGTGAACTGATGATCTTGGCTGGAAGTTGGGCTTTAGTTGGCCTGGTGTTTTTGTTTGGTAAAACTGACCAGATTGTCTAGGCTAAGTTTGAGGATTTTTCAATATCCCTTTTCCTTTGGTTGACTCAGCTAGCTGATCATGAGATCTAGTGAACCCTTTTAGGATTCCCTTATCACTGGGTTGGGCAACTACTTTTCCCTTTTCTAAAGCAGTGAACTTGCTATATCCTAGCCCTGAGCTGCCAGTTCCAGTTCTTTGATGGCTTAATATTTTATCTAGAGTTTGAGATCCCTTTTTGAACTTCAGATTTACCTTTTCTTTTTCAAGGATCTCTTGCTTGAGTTTTTGATTTTCAGCCTCTAGATCAGCATTTCTCAGTTTCAATTTCTCAAATTCTATAAGCTGAGATTCAATATAATTTAATCTGTCATGATCAATGCTCAGTTTCCTAACCTTATTTCTGAGTACATCATTTTCATCTTTCAGTTCAACATGCAAACATGAAATTGAAGCTAATTGGTCTTCTAGCATCATAAGTTTCATATCAAGTTCATTACTAGAGACAGTTGCTTCATTTATATGATAAAAAGAGGTTTGAGAATCAGCTGTACTAACCTCTTCATCATTGTCAGCCATGAGGCAGAATAGTGCTTCATTATCTGAGCTGTAGCCGTTAGAATCGATTCCAGAAGGATAGTTTGAATCATTCAGCATGGCATTCTCGAGATTTGCGACCATTGCTTTTCTTTTGAAGAAGCTTCTCATCACCTTGGCTTTCTTATCTTCAGGGAGTTCTGGACATTCAAATCTATAATGTCCTTGTTTGTGGCAGTGAAAGCATTCTCCAAGATTTCGATTGTCTCCCCTGAATGGTTCAGCTGCCTATTCGGCTGGTTGGTAAGTTTTCTCAACTTTTGGGATTTCATCAGTTTGAGGTGGAACTGACTGTTTATCCCGAACTCTCTTGAACTTTTCTAGCAACCTGATAAATGATTGGATTTGATCATTGATGTCATCAGTTAGGTTCTCCTTCTTTTTAGTTGCTTCTCTTTTTCATTCAGTTGAAGATCCGCCTTGATTCTCTTTGGCTGGTGAGCTCCTAGGTCGAAAGTTGTTTCTTCCTCGAGTGTCTCTAAACCTGGTCCTTTCACTGTAGAAAGCTGCGTCTTGAGCTGATGATGTCGATGCTTTCTTTTTCCGGTTTAGACTGTACTCATGAGCTTTAAGAGAACCAAATAGTTCCCTTGGAGTGATGCTATTTAGATTTCTTGATTCCTTCGTAGCTATCACTTTCATATCCCATTCTTCAGTAAGATTATCCAATATCTTGGAATTCATCTCAGAATTGGGATAAATCCTCCCGAGGTTGTTCATCTTACTGATGATGCCTAGAAATCTAGTTTCAAGGCTTGAGATGGACTCTTCTGCCTGCATTTTGAAAGATTCATACCTGTCAACTGCCAGTTGGAGTTTGTTTCCTTTTATGGCTTCAGACTCTCTGCAAAGATCTGCGAGTAGGTCCCATATTTCTTTGGCAGTTGTGCAGTTCTTTGTATCCTTCATACGATCTTCATCTAGAGTTTGAAATAGTGCGGCTTGAGCAACGAACTCTAGATTTTTTAACTTCTTCTCTTCACTGGTGAGAAGATTAGTTGGCTTCAGGATCCTTGCCGGTTGATTGATATCAACTATGTGAGCATCATTGTCCATCATGATGATGATTGGACCGTCTTCGATGACTTCCCACATATTTTCATGAATTGAGCAGAGATGCGCCTTCATTCTCCTGCTCCAGTTATCATAATTCTCAACAGAAAACAAAGGTAGCTTATGGTTTCCCATAACTGAAATGTTAGCACATATAAGTAGATCTGATTCAATTGATCTGCAGAAATGGCTGATCCTTAGAATCAACCACTCTGATACCACTTTTTGGTCCCGGACGAGTCGAGATCAGTTTAGAGGGGGGGGTGAATAAACTGATTAAAACTTTTTACTTTAAATGCGGAATAACAGGGCCCTTTGACTCGCTTAATGAAACTTATCTATACACAAACTTATTGAACAGTTAAGACAGTTTAAGTGTAGCTTGTGTGATATTATGTGCAGTTCAAAGATATGCAAGAACCAAAAGAGTGAAGCACACAAGCAATTTATAGAGGTTCGAAGTCTCAAACTTCTACGTCCCCTCTTCCTTCCGCAGAAGGGCAATTTCACTATATAACTTGAGTTTCTTTACAAATTATACAATGAAGGACAGTTGGCTGAACCTGGTAACTGCTCGCTACCTCAGCGGGTCGACGGCTCACACTTGAAGTCCCTAACTGCTCGCTAGGAAGGTAGGTGCTATTGTCGTCATTACAAGGTTTTAGATCTCTTTCGATCTTCAAGAGGTTAGTCTTGAACAGGGGTTATCAACTGATGTGCTCCTTCAATTGAGCTGAATAGTTGATCGTTGTATAGCTGAAACTAAGAAAACTGCCCTGGCTGGATTGTCAACAGCTGGCTGATTATCTTGACTCTGTAAATTTCTTCTTCTCAGTTGAACTCTCGCAGTTTCTATCAAACGCTGAACTTGAGCTTGAGTAGGAGGGAGAAAGAAAAGCTCTTGCTTGTATATGCGAAAGTTGTGCAGGCGAAGGATTCTTCTTGGTTCTGCTTGAGAGAGTTGAGAGTTCTTAGCGTTCTTTTTTTAAACTCTGATTCACTCGCCTTTTATAGAGGAGTGATTTTATAACCGTTGAGTTTCATTGTCCATTGATCGGTGGCCCTGTTGGCTCATCAGTGGAGAATGATCACTTGAAGCTTTTGGTTTGAAGTAGTCGTTACTCTGCCAATCGATCTTCATTGGATATTTAATTCGAGGATCTTTGTTGAAGCATTTATTCCAAGATTCGGCAGTTTGAGCAATAACCTCCAAGGTTCTCTGGCTTCAGTTTTCTTGGCAGCTTTGAGTTCCAGTTGACAGTTCTGGACTTGTCAGCTGAGTTTGACTATTGCTCCAGTTGGCAGTTTTGAGCTCGTCAGCTGAATTTGGCTGTTGCTCCAGTTGGCAGTTTTAAGCTCATCAGCTGAGTTTGGCTATTGCTCCAGTTGGCAGTTTTAAGCTCATCAGCTGAGTTTGGCTATTGCTCCAGTTGATCTCTTATCAGTTCTCTTAGTTGACTATTTTCTCCCTCAGCTTAGCTGACTTAGTTGTCAGTTTGTTTCGACTGTTCAACTTCTTGACTTCTTAGTTCAGTTGACTTCTAACGTATCCTTCAGCTTGCAGACCATACTCTTGATTGGTTGACTTTGACTTTGCTTGATATCCTTTTTGATGATGCCCTGGATTAATCAGCTCCAATCTGCAACTTGAATTTTAGTCAGTTTCTCATGAATAATTTTGACATCTCATCAAAACCTAATCTAGGGGTTCCTTGATAGTTTTTCCTAACAGATGACGAGGTGCTGGAGTGGGTTTGATGGTTGATCCTTCTGTGGTTTTTGCTAAAACCATCTTTAAACTCTCGTTAGTATTTAAATATTAAATGCTTCTGTCAATACTCTGCAAAACTTTTAAGTTTGAAAGTTATTGACCTCAGTGGTCAGTTTTTAATCGTATACAAATATTTAAATGTACAGAAGGGTTGACCGTTGAACTTTTAAATGTGTGACCTGATTGGCTATGTATATTGCCAGGTCATAATTTGGTGATGTGTGTGTTGGTGATTTTAAAAACCTTGTTGAAAGTTGACTTTGGGAACACCTGAGTGCGTGGTTTGAACATTTTTAAGTTGAGGTGCTGCATATTTACAAATTATTTATAAACTTAAATCTTATTTTTGAAAAGTATTTATCACATAAGCATGTACGTATGTTTTTGGTGACGTTTTGGTCCTAGTGGGACTGGGGCGTTACATAACAAAACTTGGATTCTTGTTCCAAAACCTGCTAAGTGCTTAGTTGTTTAATGCAAATGGCTTTATAAAATGAAGCATGAATCTGATCCGTGAGGTACAAAGCTAGATTGGTTGCTAAGGGATTTACTCAAAAGGAGGGGATTGATTACAATGAAATCTTTGGTCCTGTAGTTAAATTTACTATTGTCAGAATCATGTTACCTCTTGTTGCTCATTTTGACTGGGAATTGAAACATATGGATGCTACCACTGCCTTCTTGTATGGTGATCTTGAAAATGATAACTTTATGAAACAACCTGAAGGTTTTGTGAATGAAAATAAACCTGAATATGTTTTCCTGTTAAAGAAATCATTATATGGTCTAAAACAGTCTCCCAAATAATGGAATAAAAAGTTTGATTCTTGCATGCAATCACTTAAATTCAACAAGAGTGCCTTTGATGACTGCATGTACTTCAAGAAAACTGAATCAACTCATGTGTTTCTCCTTCTTTACGTGGATGATATGTTTCTTATCAGGCCCTGTATCAAATCTATAAAGCATGTTCAGAAATGCCTTTGTGAAAATTTTGACATGAAAGATTTGGGTGATGCCAAGAAAATCCTAGGGAAGAATATTCATAGAGATAGAAATAACTGCTCTCTTATCCTGAATCAGGTTTCTTATGTTGAAAAAGTTTTGAGTAAATTCTCCATGTTAAATGCTAAGCCCGTGAGTGTGCCTCTTGCTTCTCATTTTTTGCTAAGTAAGGATCAGTCTCCCAACACTGACTTTGAAATTCATGATATGTCTAAAGTGCCTTACTCCAATGCCATTGGCTCTGTGATGTACCTCATGATTAGCGCTAGACCAGACATTGCATATTCTTGTTCATGTCTGAGTAGATACATGTCCAATCCTGGAATGCCTCACTGGGAAGCTCTGAAATGGCTTCTCAGATACTTGAAAAATCCACATCATGTGGATTCAAGCTATGCTAATGATAGAGACAATATAAAATCCACTACATTCTATGTTACACTGTGTGGTTCTTGCATTAGTTGGAAATCTCAGCTCCAGCACATTGTAGCACTCTCTACTACTGAGGCAGAATATGTTGCTGCCACTGAAGCTATGAAAGAAGCTATCTGGCTCAATGGCCTTCTATCTGAAATTGATTTTGCTAACACTTCTTCTACCTTGTTTTCAGATAGTCCATCTGCAATCCAATTATGTAAAAATTCTGTGTTCCATGACAGAACTAAATACATTGATGTCAGGTTCTACTCCATTATAGACACTATTGAAAAGGGGGAGATACAACTTGAAAAGATACCTACTGAATTTAACCCTGCAGATATGGGAACTAAGTGTTTACGAGTTGAGGAACTGGTCTCATGTCAGAGAATCCTAAACTATGACTTTGGTTAAATCTCTCTAACTCTATTTTCTCCCGTTCTTTGTGAACATCTGTGATTCTTTGTGAATTTTGTACAATTGTACACTGTTCTGATCATATGTTGATCTGTTCTAACTTTGTGTTGGTTTTCTCCTCTTCTCTTTGTGACCTTGTAGGAGAATTGAAAAGAAAAAAGTAATGATGAATCCTGCGATACACCTTTTGAAGATCAATGCACACTGTTGGCCCAAAGGTGGAGATTGTTGTGTAATTTGGCCCATCTGTTAAGGCCCAATTGACTGACCCATTTCTCTCATTTATGGTAGCCCATCTTGAGCCACCCATTGCTGTGTTCCAATGCGAACCTTTGATGCCCTTTGATTTATTAAAAGTAGCCTGGGGCTTCACTGTTCGCTCACCCCTTCTCTCTCACTCTCTGATCTTCTTCTTCTTCTTCTTCTTCTTCTTCTTCTTCTTCTTCTTCTTCTTCTTCACTTCTTGCAAACCTTAGAACAAGCTTTGTGCTTGAAGCTCTGTGCTCATACTCTCCCGCCGTCCTAGTTCGTTTAGATTCTCTCCGGGATCTCTTCGTGCGAGTATCCTGGGTGCAGCGGCGGGTTAATCATGGGTTTGTGCGAGGTGGAGTTGCCTGTGTGAGTTCTGGGCTGCTTTCTCTACCTTGTGGTCTTCGGTGTGTGCTTGGTCACTCTTATAAGGAGTCTATCGAGTTCAGGTCAAC
Source organism: Perilla frutescens (assembly GCA_026008535.1). Taxonomy (NCBI): domain Eukaryota; kingdom Viridiplantae; phylum Streptophyta; class Magnoliopsida; order Lamiales; family Lamiaceae; genus Perilla; species Perilla frutescens. Next base: position 39,963,667 of record BRKX01000010.1, on the reverse strand, counting down.
CTGAGCCTTGCTTCGCTTGATTCGACTTCTCATCCCCTGAGGGATGAACGGACCGACTACTGGTGACGGAAAGCAAGAGGTGTAACTAGGGGTGTAACTGAGTTTGGGTGAAGATTTGCTCGATTATGAGCAAATAGGTACTGATGCGATGCTTTTTAGTGGAATAATCAATCCTTTAAGATGTCTTTAATTACCCCTTCTTGATTTTATCTCTCTTACCTCTGTATGGTGTATAGGAGTTTTTCTTTTTTTTTTTGGGAGAAAAAAACCTGCCAAGTTAGATATATTATTATAGTGAAGATTGTTGAAATAAATTTTACATTATACGTAGAATGTTGTTGTGATCTTGTGAGTGATTGAAATTACAATTAAATTACTGGAATTGCGCACAGAGAAGCCAATAATTAGTTTGAGGAGCCAATAATTAGTGTGGATAACTTTAAATCTAATAGGGGATCAATCTACCATCTGTTACAAGATTCTTGTGCAAAATACAAAAATATTATGGTTTAACTTGAATTAAAATATGTTTTAGAATAAAATATGTAAAATCTCGAGCTCGAGCTTACCGAGTTTGCTATCTGAGTCGAGCTCAGAAAATTAGAGCTCGATCGAGTCGAGCTCGAGCTTCAACAGTTTCAATCGAGCTTAGGCTCGATAAGGCCACTATTTGGCTCGACTCAGATCAATTACACCCCTAGGTAAAAATTATGGGATACGACGTTTCAGCTGGAACAATGGTGATGACTAATGCTTGGGCTATCGGAAGAGACCCTGCCTCTTGGGATGAACCAGAGAAGTTTGATCCGGACAGGTTTTTGGATTCCACGTTAGATTTCGAGTTGATCCAGTTCGGGGCTGAAAGAAGAGGCTGTCCGAGGGATAGCATTTGCCATGACTGTTAACGAGTTCGTGCTGGCAAATCTTGTGCATAAATTTGATTGGAAATTAGGTGATGATGAGAGAGAGGTGGACATGAATGAGAAACCAGGTGTTGCAGTTAAGAAAATTGTTCCTCTTCTTGCAGTTGGGACTCAATTTTATTTCTAGTACATTTCAAATGTTGTGTTTGAGAAATAAGGTTGAAAAGCTCTAGTTAAGCTGATGCATATGCATATGTATTATTTAGTAGGAAAGAACTAAGACTACTACATCTGTTGGATTTAGATGATATCAAATTATAAAAAAATGTTTCTCATGTTTCTGTGGTTCCATCCATACTGCTACAATCTGCTTAAAATGTTATTACAAACTCCACATTACAAATTACAATGAGTTGCAACAGCTAAAAGAGGGTATTTCCTGTGAATAGTAGTACCAGGCAGTTCTGTTGTATCCAAATCCTCTTCCAATTTCCATTCAAACCTATGCAGAAGATTTGCCAACACAAGTTCAATACTCCCCATTGCAAATGTTATTCCCGGACAGCCTCGTCTCCCGGCCCCAAATGGGATCAACTCCAAATCCAGCCCCCTGAAGTCTACTGAAGAATTCAAGAATCTGTCGGGGTGAAACTTATCTGGTTCTTCCCAAGAGGCAGGTTCTCTTCCAATTGCCCACGTATTGATTAGGATCATCGTTCCAGCTGCTACATCATGCCCCATAACTGTAACATCTTCTCGTGCTACTTGAGCCAATAGTGTTATTGGAGGATGGAAACGTAGAGTTTCCTTCACCACGGCTTTCAGATACTGCATTTTCCCCAAGTCCTCATTTGTTATGGCCTTTCTGTCTTTCAAGGTTTCACGTAGTTCTGTTTGCAGCTTCTTCAATACTGTGGGGTGTCTTAGGAGTTCTGTCATGGCCCATTCCAGTGTTGCAGATGTTGTATCAGTTCCACCAGCAAGTATATCCTGTTAGATTGCAAATCCGATCTCAATTAAAATGAATGAGAGAGAGAGAGAGAGAGAGAGAGAGAGAGAGAGAGAGAGGGAGCTTACTAGGATGATTGCTTTGATACTATCTCTATCAATGGGAATACCACCAGAGTTGTTATCCTTGTAAATACTAAGCAAAATGTCAACAAAATTCTCTCCGCTTTCATTCTTAACTGCATTGATGTGTTCTTGAATGACTAGCTCAAGAAAATCATCAACTTCTTCTGCAACCTTATCAACTCTTCTGTCGAAGCCATTGACACGATTAATCCATGAAAGCCATGGAATAAATTCTCCAATACCTATGCTGCTGCTCAAGAGCTGCACTACTTCTCTCATCAGCATCAAAAACTTCTTCCCAGATTCTTCTTCGCTGTACTTCCTCCCAAAAGCTGCTCTGCAGACTACATTATTTGTTAGCAACACAAACAACTCGCTGAGATTCACAGGTGAACAAGACACACAACATGAATCGATCTTTTTCATCAAGAGGGCTGTCTCTTCCTCCCTAATAAAACTGAAAGACTGAACCATTTTGCTGCTCAAGAGCTGGAGGACACACAAGCTTTTCAACTTCCTCCAATATTCACCATATGGAGCAACTGATATGTCCTTCAAGTCATAGAAAAGTCGCCTCGTGGTTCTAGAATGAGGCTTATCAGCAAAGATCAGATCATGCTTTTTCAAGATCTCACTAGCTGCATCAGCTGATTGGACAATGATCACAGGCTTCCTGCCAAAGTAAAGAAGCATCAACGACCCATGTTTTGCACCTAAGGATTGAAATGACCGGTGAGTCAATGCCCTCAATTGGTGAAGATTTCCCAAGACTGGTAGCCTTGGTGGTGATGGAGGCAGTCTTTTCTTGCATGTTTTCTTGCATATAAGCCATTTAGTCAGAAAATAAAGTGAGAATAAACTGATGATTAAGAGCAGATATGGATGCAAATCAATTTGGTTGTGCTGGAAACTCAACATGTCTTTGCAGGTTCCTGAATTCTTGCTTCAAATACATGATAAAATTGGTCCAGAAACATGGATTCAACAGACAAAATTTATTTAATCTAAGCTGACTAGGATGCCACATTGTGACAGAGAGTTGCCAGCTAATGACCTCTGCCTACTAATAGTATTTAAATTGAGAAATTTCAGGAGACCAAGAGAGTTCTACATTTAATACAACATGCTAGGTCAAAACTCACATGCATTGATCTAATCCCAACAGGAATTAAAAACTACAAGTTGGGACTACTAGATTTAATAAAAATAAATCCAAATTGTTGTTCATCATTACAAATAACAATGAGTTGCAACAGCAAAAAGAGGATGCTTCCTATGGATGGTAGTACCAGGCTGCTCAGTTGTGTCCAAATCCTCCAAATTTGAGCCCACAGGCGAATTCCATTCAAATTTGTGCACAATATTTGCTAGCACAAGCTGGACACTTGCCATTGCAAATCCGATCCCTGGACAGCCTCGTCTCCCAGCACCGAACGGGATCAACTCAAAATCCTGACCCTTATAATCTACCAAAGAATTCATAAACCTATCAGGCTCAAACTTCTCAGGTGCTTCCCAAGATGCAGGGTCTCTTCCGATAGCCCATGGATTAATTATGATCATTGTCCCAGCTGCAACATCATACCCCATAACTCTAACCTCTTCTCGTGCTATCCGGCCATAAAGTGGGATTGGAGGATGAAGACGCAGAGTCTCCTTTATTACAGCTTTCAAATAAGGCATTTTCTCCAAGTCATCATCAGTTATGTCCTGTCTGTCTTTAAGAATTTCTCTTGCTTCTTTTCGCAAGTTGGATAAGATATTGGGGTGTTTAAGGATCTCTGTCATGGCCCATTCTAGAGTTGCAGATGTTGTATCAGTTCCACCAGCAAGTATATCCTGCAAAATTGGAAATCCCATGTTAAATATAAAGGCAAAATGCTATGTTAGTACTTGTATCTACTACTAAAAGAGTGGAATATGTGAGAGTGAGGGAGAGAGAAAGAGTAGATTACCAGAATAATTGCTTTGATATTGTCTTTATCAATGGAAACACCAATGCTATTATCCTTGTAAATACTAAGCAAAATGTCAACAAAAAAATTCTCTCTGCTTTCACCATTAACGGCATCACCATCACTTTCTAGATCTCCATCAAGGTGATCCTGAATAACTAGCTCCAAGAAATCATCAACCTCTTTGACAGTTTTGTCAACTCTACTGTCGAATCCATTAACACGATTGATCCACGAAAGCCATGGAATAAATTCTCCAATGCTCACACTGGCTGACAGATGCAAAAGCTCCCTCAGAAGCATAAAAAATTTCTTGCTAGCTAGCCCTTCACTATACTTCCTTCCGAAAGCTGCTCTGCAGATCACATTATTCGTTACTGATTCAAACAACTCACTCAAATTCACAGGCAAATGAGAAGAACAACATGATTCAATCTTTTTCATTAAAAGGCCAATTTCTTCATCCCTTATGAAATTAAAAGATTGGACCCTTCTACTACTCAAGAGCTGGAGAATGCATATGCTTTTCAATTTCCTCCAATATTCACCATAAGGCGCGGCTGCAATATCCTTCAAGTCATAGAAAATCCTCCTTATAGTCCTCGTGTGGGGCTTATCAGCAAAGTTGAGATCATGCTTCTTCATGATCTCACTAGCTGCATCTGCTGATTGGACAATGATCACAGGCTTCCTGCCGAAATGAAGAAGCATCAACGGCCCGTGTTTTGCACCTAAGGATTGGAGGGAGCGGTGAGACAGAACGCTCAGTTGGTGAAGATTTCCCAAGATTGGTAGCCTTGGTGGTGATGGAGGCTTCAGTCTTCCATTACTCGAATTCTTGCACAGCCATTTCGTGAGAAAACATATTGAAAACAAGCTGATGAACAAAAGCAGAAATGGATGCAACACGAATTTATCAATCTGTTGTTGCTCCAAACTCAACATGTTTTCCAAGTTCTTGAATCTGTGAGTGTTATCAAAGGTTAAGATTACTCTTATTTGGACATCACATTCCGACAGAGTACTGTAGCCAACTATATAATGACTTCTGCTAACAACATTTTTTAAGATATATGGAAATTGTCAGGATACCAAGAGAGAAGAGCATTCATTTAACTAAATTAATACAACATGCTCGGTTAAGAGTTAAAAAAACTCGCATATATTCAACAAATCTAATTTGGCTGCACATGTATTCAACAAATTGTCGATTAAAAAAGCAATAAAAGCCATAAAACTAATTCATGGAGTTACCAATATGATGTGTGGCTGTGATCTCGGCACTTCCTCCAAACACCCTTGCTGTTTATAATCTTCCACAACTCTTTACCTCTGCTATTAAATAGGTTTTCTCATTTTACTATTCAAGAGAAGAAGTCGAGATATCCTATTACAAAATCTCGTATTTTTTTTCATCTTAGTTTGTTTGAACAGCAAAGTCACCGTTGACTCACGGCGTCTCGTTTCCAGCCACGTTCAATCGAGGAAATTATTTAGGGCGGTTGGAACCCGAAAATTCCAACTCCTTCATTGCCAACATCAAAATTAATCCTCGCTAATTTTTAATATAATTTTTCAACAATGCAAAACTTAAAAATGACTTCTCAAAAGATCTCACTTATACATAGAGCCGGCTCTGAGATTTTGAAGGCTATGTGCGAGCACTAAAAATTGTGTCCTTAATTTATTGAAAATTAAAATTTAAAAATATAAAAAATGGGATAAATTTTACTTTAATGCTTACTTATTGAGTACATTTTCAAAAATGGTGCAATTTTCAAAATAAACAAAATCATATCCACATTTTCAATTTTTTACAATTCTAATATTTAATCAATTTTACGGCTCGAAAATCATATGTAATTTATTTTAATTTAATATTTCTTGATTGGATGAATTTTTTCCATATGACTGAGGAAAATAGGAATATTGAAATACAATCAATTACGTGCGATTTTATGTCCGTAAAATTGGTTAAATGCTATATTTGAATAGTTTTTGAAATACAATCAATTACGTGCGATTGGTTAAATACAATCAATTACGTGCGATTTTTCCATTATATTTTTGGACTCCTCTTCTTCTCCTCTTTCTTATTCTTTGGTTATTTTTAAGAAATTTTGAGGTTTAGGCTTCTGATTTTCAGATCTAAGAATGGGTTAATCCCTAACCTTTCAATACCTCATTTCTTTCTTCATTGTTCAACTCTATTTTCAATTTTAATATATATATTTTGAATTTTAAACTGTTTTGTATTATTAACTTTAAAATATGTTCTTAATTTTATTTATGGTGTTCTTGGCGTTCTTGAACACTTTAGAGGCTAAATGATTGATTAATAAAATGAAAAGAAAAAAAAAATGGAATTGGTTTTCGCGTGTGTGTGTTGGCCGTGAGTGAGTTGTGTGTATGTGTGTGTTCTGGCGTGAGTTGTGTATGCGTTTATTTTTATTTTATTTTTTTTAAAGACCTTTTACACTATTTAATAAAGAACATAAGTTAATATTTCCATAAAGTTGTGTAGTCTAATGGTTGATATTTAAATTAATATTAAAAGGTCTAAGGTTCAAATCTCCTTCCATACATTTTCAAATCTCTTTTTGTACCATACATTTTCAAATCTCTTTTTGTAATTAATGTCCTCCGTTTCAACTTTAATTAATTAAATTCAATTTCAAAAATGGTATCTTAATGGATATGTTCAGATTTATTAATTTGTAATTAATGTCCTCTGTTTCAATTTTAATTAATTAAAATCATGTATAAATTTCCAAAATGGTATCTTAATGGATATGTTCAGATTTGTTAATTAAAATGTATAAGGTTCAAATCTTCTTACATGCATTTTTAAATCTCTTTTATTGTAATTAATGTCCTCTGTTTCAATTTTGATTAAATAAAAATTTTATTCATTTTTAATCTTTTTATCATAAGAGCTTTCTGGACTATATATATAATTAATTATGGATGATTAAATTTGAAAATAAGACTTAGTCTAATGGTTAAGTGTTCCGTTTGTGTTTAGGGGTCCAGGGTTCAAAACCATTTGATGCAATTTTCATTCTTATTTTGTGTATTTATTTCAAAGCACTTATGGAACTATTTAATTAAAACAGTTTGTTTTATGTTATATAAAATCATTTATTATAGTGGTTAAGGTATCATTATTTTACATTTAAGGTCATGAGTTCAAATCTTTTTTACCACGATTTTATTTATGTATATGATTATTTTATTTCTTTTTCTATTTTTGTTTACTTTTTTATTTAAATTCAAATTAAACATATTATATTATAAGTGATACTTTATTAGTATATTATTATCTTTTTAAACCCCACTTTAAGTATTATGATTTTAATCCATGTGATTAAGATATATTATAATCGATCAAGGACTCGGGTATAGCTTAAAGTTAGGATTACCCGTTTGACATTTAAGCGTCGTCTTTTCACGAATTAATTCTTTAGACTTACCCTTATACCCTTATTTACGTTGTGAATTAGATTAATGACCTTAATAAGCTTCTAAGACATAGTCTTTATGTGTAGGTCTTAACCCAAGACAGCAGGTTTAGCACGTGCAAGTTGAGATTAAAACGACAGCTACTTTTAGCTAGAATGTGGGCTTACTTACCAAAACCCTTTCGAAAATGTATTTAAACTTTCGTCCATTATGGAAAAATGAATTATGATTTATGTTTATGTTGCTCATTGTGGATTTGATACGACTCATATGAGGATTTCTGAATATGTTGTGAATATGCTATAGATGATATGTGATCACATTAGGGCCAGTCTCCACTATGTTTAATGAGCGTATGAATTATGATGTCAAATGTGAAGTTTTTATTATGATTATTGTTAATCTTAATGCAAATTATGGGACGAATGTATGAGTATGTCCATGAAGTATTTTCTAGTACTCAACCCCATTATTTAAAATATTTTTCAGGTAATTGATGGCGTCAGGTGGCGGGTGTGGACCAATGGGATCCTTTTGTTTTATAGTTGACCGTCTTTTGAATTTATTATTTATGGTCAAACTATTATATGATTCATATGCTTCCGTTGTATGCTTTGTTGATGGTCAACTGTGTTATTCTTAATTTCTATGTTTCCGCTGAACCTTGACTTTTGCCACATGTACGCCTATAAGCGTTTTGGTCATGTTATGTTTCCATGAATTGACATAGCAAATCTTAACTTGATTGCTCTATTTGGAAATTTTTCTATGAGATTTTTTTCTTTCGTGTGTGTTTCGTTAGCACCTTGATCCCTCCAAATTTGGGGTGCTACATATGGTATCAGAGCGGTTTAATCCTCTGTAAGCCTGTTAATGAAAAAAAATTATATTATTCACATTTTGCATATAGTCTACTACCCATGGTCCCACGTCCACGGCAAGCCTCGTCAGTCAGGTATAAATTATATGACTAAAAATTTTGATCGATCAAATATATCTTTAACTAATATATGAAATGGTTAAGATAAGGTCTAATTTATTTCGACTACATTTGCTTTGAAAATATGCTATGCTACCCCACCATAAGGATGAACCTAGGTGGATTATTAGGATATACACTGCTTTTAAGTTATTCATGTTTGACTACATAGTATATTGATCCTAGACTCACTTAAGTGCTTTTCCTACAGATGCCAAACTTTATTCAGGGACCTAGGAAGAGGGTAGGGTTTATCCCCACACGAGTTCGGTGTCAGCGAGAGTACCGTGCCTATGTACGTGACCCAGCACACAGCGCAGGCCGACATACTGTGATTATGATCGAGATGTGGATGGAGGTGCGAGACACGCTTGCGGGAGTCTCAGGCTGGGAGGCTTCCAGTCGACTACTACGCACTCTACCATCTGATTGGATTTCTTATGCTACTCGAGTGATGGGAGACTACACAGAGATCCACCCTATGACCCTGCAGTACATCACGGACTATCCGAGCTTCTCATCACATATTTATCAGAGATAGACGATGTGGGGTGAATCCCTAGTTTCGTGTACCCTCCCCATACTCCACCTCCGATGCCTGCCCCTGTTCCTGCAGATTAGATGGTTTTTTAGCCAGCCCCAGTCTCGGTGCATGTACCAGTCCCGGCCCCTGTGCCTGACCCAGCACCTGCACTGGCCCCAACATATATTCCTATTCCATACCCGGAGACGCATAACAATGGATAGCTGATAGAGGATGATGATGATGAAGATCCTAAGGAGGACTATGAGGAGCACATGGATAGTTCGGGCACTGTTGAGCACTAGATGATTAGCACCTTTTGTCTATGTATATGGATTATGTTCTCTTTTTACATAGGAATATTAAGGCCTTTTTTTGTGGATTTAATCCTCTTTTTGCATACCACCTTATGAGGTAGGTTAGTATTGGCCTAGTATGTAGTTCTTATGTTATTTTGTTTACTTATGGTTATTACGTATGTATGAAATAGTCCTCTCTTGAGGCACCGTGATTATAGCTCCGAGCTATGACACTTCTATGATATGAATTGACGAATTTATTGTCTAAAATCTTATGATACTATATTTTTACTCTACTTATGTTACCAAATCATGTTAACAATTAATGTCTCGTGATTAATACTTGAATATAGGATGCCGCCTAGGAGACTTCAACTGCAAAACCAAAATGCCCCGGCTGATGATACTACTGAAATTGTCGAGCTATTTAGACGTCATCAACCACCAACATTCGATGGCCAAGGGGAACCATTAGAGACGGAACTTTGGCTGCGCAAATTGGATCGAATTTTCACACACATAGCTTGTGGTGATGCACATCGTGTGGCATGTGCAATCTATCAACTCTCTGGAGATGTTGACTATTGGTGGGAATCACATACAAGGACTATGACACCTGAGGATCTTGCTGCACTCACTTGGGATGAATTCAAACAAGCTGTGATGGAGAAATACATACGAGATAGTTATCGAGAGCGAAAGGAAAATGAGTTCACTTATCTGAAACAAAGAAACCTCACAGTGGATGATTATGATACGAAGTTCAATCAACTATCTCGCTATGCTCCTCACCTAGTGGATACCGATGTGAAGAAAACACTCCATTTTAGAAGATGCCTAAGAACCGAGATTGCGATCCCTATTGCTGGATAGGGTACAACCACTTATGCTGAAACACTCAGCCGAGCTCAAGATATTGAATCACTAGTCATGATGGAAGAAAAAAAGAACCATGATTTAAAAGGAAAAAAATGGGATAACATGAACCAGAATGAACCCAGACATGACAAACAAGCAAGAACTGGGCCAACTGTTAATTTTGGAAGACAGGTGGAGAAGCCACTATGCCAAACATGCAATAAGAGATACAATGGCACTTGCCTTCTAAGGATGAATGCTTGCTTTTGGTGCAAGCAACCTGGCCACAGTGCTCCTAACTGCCCTGTAAATAAGGGAAATTAAGGGAACAACCAAGGGAATAATTTGAGAGTCAACCAAGGATACCACCAAAGAAATAATTAGAGGGTCAATCAAGGAAACTACTAGGGGAATAACCCGAGGAACAATCAGAGAATAACTATGGGAATAATCAGGGGAACAACCAAGGAAACAATGCAAGGTACAATCAAGAAAATAACCAAGGACAACAACCACCTAGGAATGCACGTGCCTTTGCCTTAAACCAACAGCAAGCAGCTCAAGAACCTGGGAACATGGCAGGTATGATTGATATTCATAACACCCTAATACTTGCACTCTTTGACACTGGAGCAACACACTTATTCATATCTATGAGAACATATAGGAAGTTGGGAATTTTAGGAGAAAACTCAAGTGAACCCCTAGAAATAAGCATACCATCAGGGATGATGCTTGTAACTAGTATGATCTGTGCTGGATTAGAGTTAAACTTTACATGCACGTGCTAGAAATGAATGATTTTGATATTATTCTTGGAATGGATTGGTTTAAAGTAAATCGTGCAATAATACGATGTCGTGAGAAGGAGATAATGCTCCAACCGTCAGGAGGGCTAGAGTTCACTTTTTATGGATCAAAAATAGGGGCGACGATACCTATGATATCAACTATGAAGGCAATGAAGATGATCAAGAAGAAAGGATGTCAGGGTTTCCTGGTAAGCCTGATAGGGGATGAGACCAAAGGAGTACCCATTGATAATGTGCCTATTGTTCAAAATTACCAAGATGTTTTTCTTGATGAGCTACCTGGAATCGCACCTGATCAACAAATAGAGTTCACTATCGATCTTATCCTTGGAGCCGTCCCAGTATCAAAAGAACCATATCAAATGGTGCCAAAGGAACTCCAAGAGCTAAAAGTTCAACTACAAGATTTGTTGGATAAAGGGTTCATAAGACCTAGTGTTTCACCTTGGGGAGCTCCTGTGTTATTTGTTAACAAGAAGGACAGATCACTACGTATGTGCATAGAGTACAGAGAGTTAAACAAATTGACAATCAAGAACAAGTACCCTCTACTTCGAATTGATGACTTGTTTGATCAACTCAACGGTGCTAGAGTTTTCTCCAAAATTGATTTGAGATCGGGCTATCATCAATTGAAGGTGAAGAAAGATGACATACCAAAGACATCTTTTTGGACGCAGTATGGTCATTATGAGATTGTGGTGATGCCATTTGGACTGAGCAATGCGCCAACTGTATTCATGGATTTAATGAATCGAGTTTTCCACCAATACTTAGATAAGTTTGTGCTAGTATTCATTGATGATCTACTCATCTACTAACAAAGATGAGAAACAACACGATAAACATCTAACAGTAGTAATGGAGACATTGAGAACGGGGAAGTTGTATGCTAAGATCAGCAAATGCGAATTCTGGTTGGACGAAGTTATCTTTCTAGACCACATAGTTTCGGCTCAAGACATCAAAGTAGATCCCTCCAAGGTGGAGGCAGTGAGTGATTGGAAGTCCTCTACTAATGTTGGTGAAATTCATAGCTTTCTAGGCTTAGCTGGTTACTATAGATGATTTATTGAAGGATTCTCTAAGATTGCAAAGCTTATGACCCAACTACTAAAGAAGGGAGTGAAATTCATTTAGACAGAAGACCATGAAGGAAGTTTTCAAGAACTTAAGAAGAAATTAGTAACTGCTCATGTGTTAACTGTTCCTGATGGAGCAGAAGGTTTCATCATTTGTACAGATGCATCTTTGAAGGGAATATGATGTGTGTTGATGCAAAACATGAAGGTTATAGCCTATGCATCTAGGCAATTGAAACCACAAGAAGGCAACTACCCTACTCATGATTTGGAGCTTGCAGTCGTTGTTCATGCCTTGAAGATCTGGAGGCACGATCTTTATAGAGTTAAGTATGAGATCTATATGGATTATAAGAGCTTAAAGTATTTTTTTTGAGCAAAAGAAACTCAGCATGAGGTGAAGGGGATGGTTGGAACTCATGAAATACTATGACTGTACCATCTTGTACCATCTCGGGAAAGCAAATATCGTAGCAGATGCTTTGAGCAGAAAGAATAGGGCAACACTGAATTGCCTCTTAACCCAACAAGAGTACCTAATTAGAGATTTCTCTAAATTGAATTTGGAGGTGATCATACCACCGGAGAACACGGAGGCTCGAATTGCAACTCTAATAGTGAAACTAAACCTATGAGCTCGTATAGTTAAGGCTCAATGCCAAGATGAGTTTCTTGAGAAGATGAGAGGAAAAGGCCACACCGAAGACAACCAAGAATTTATTGTAACCGATGATCAAGCACTTACTTTTGGGAGTCGACTCTATGTACCACAAGATAATGAGTTAAAACGTGAGATGCTGATAGAAGCCCACAACACTCCATACACTGTTTATCCCGGAGGAATGAAGATGTATCGAGATCTAAGGGAAACATTTTGGTGGAAATGCATGAAGAGGGATATTGCGACTTTCGTAGGACACTGTTTGGTTTGCCAGCAAGTAAAAGCGGAATATCAACGACCCGCTGGACTTTTAAACTCACTTGAAGTCCTTGAGTGGAAATGGGAATACATCACAATGGACTTTGTCATTGGGTTACCGAAAACAGTACGCAACAACCAAACAATCTGGGTTATTATTGATAGATTGACCAAATCAGCACACTTCTTGCCAATAAAACATAAGTTGGGATTAGATGAACTAGCTCAAATCTATATCAAAGAGATTGTTCGTTTGCATGGAGTTCCCGTGTCTATTACCTCAGATTGAGATACACGTTTCACCACAAAATTTTTGAGGAGTTTACAAGATGCTATAGGAACCGGATTAAATTTTAGCATTGCAAACTGATGGTCAATCAGAAAGAACCATACAAACTCTTGAAGATATGTTAAGGACTGTAGTTTTGGATCAGGGTGGAAGTTGGGAAGGCTACCTACCTTTAGTGGAATTTGCGTATAATAATAGTTATCAGACAACAATTGGGATGACACCTTATGAGGCTTTATACGGCCAAAGGTGTAGATCACCACTCTATTGGGATGAGGTTGGAGAGAAGAAAATTCTGGGCCCTGAATTGGTGCAAGCCACAGAAAAAGCCGTTAACAAAATAAGAACCAGAATTAAAGAAGCTCGAGATAGATAGAAGTCCTCTGCGAACAAGCGTAGAAGAGATTTACACTTTAAAGCAGGAGATAAAGTCTTCCTTAAGATATCCCCGGTTAAATGAATAATTTATTTTGGAAAGAGGGAGAAGTTGAGACCGCGTTTCATTGGCCCTTATGAAATTCTCGATCGCGTAGGAGAAGTTGCTTAAAGGCTTGTGTTGCCACCCAAACTAGGAGGAGTACATGACATATTCTATGTTTTTGACACAAGTCACACTGTACACGATGAAGATGTGGAGATAGATCTTGACCTTATCTACCAAGAGGCTCCAATAGCGATTCTCGACCGCAAGGTTCAAAATTTATGAAATAAGGAGACAGTGCTAGTGAAAGTGCAGTGGAGCAGACATGGAATGGATGAAGCCATGTGGGAAATCGAAGAAGAGATCAGGAGGCAATATCCAAACCTAACCTTGCCAGGTACTTGAATTTCGGGACGAAATTCTTTTAAGTGGGGTAGATTTGTAACACTCCAAAGTTAAATAATAGGTCCAACTCTATTTTATTTATGATTTCATGGCCCAAATATCTAAATTTAGGCATTTTAATGTTGAGGCCCAATTTATGGGCTTTTTAGCCCATTTATATTTTTAATTATTTTCGATACCTTTAGTTATCGAAACAAGATGATTGAATATGGTAGATGATAGTGCTCATCGATACGAATCCATAGAACTTGATTTCACCTAAGTGGGAGTTCATTTGACCAAGTTATGATTTAATTAGGGATTTAATTAAATTTTAGGTTAAGTTAGGGATGGGATAAATACCCATTTCACTCTTTAGCTAGGTCATTTTGAGGATCCTTCTTTTAGGTTAGCCCCCAACCCTCTCTTCTCTCTCCCTCTCGCCTCCCCTCCTCCCCGCCGCCGCCATCATCGCTGCCGGTCGAAAATTTTCCGGCGACATTTTTTTAACATGCAATTATATTTTTGGACTCCTCTTCTTCTACCCTTTCTTATTCTTTGGTTATTTTTAAGAAATTTTGAGGTTTAGGCTTCCGATTTTCGGATCTAAGAATGGGTTAATCCCTAACTTTTCAATACCTCATTTCTTTCTTCATTGTTCAACTCTATTTTCGATTTTAATATATATATTTTGAATTACGGACTGTTTTGTATTATTAACTTTAAAATATATTCTTAATTTTATTTATGGTGTTCTTGAACACTTTAGAGGCTAAATGATTGATTAATAAAATGAAAAGAAAAAATAGAATTGGTTTGTGTGTGTGTGTGTGTTGGCCGTGAGTGGCTTGTGTGTATGTGTGTGTTTTTGCGTGAGTTGTATGTGTGTTTATTTTTATTTGTTTTTATTTTTTTAAAGAACTTTTACACTATTTAATAAAGAGCATATGTTAATATTTCCATAAAGTTGTGTAGTCTAATGGTTGATGTTTAAATTAATATTAAAAGGTCTAAGGTTCAAATCTTCTTGCATGCATTTTTAAATCTCCTTTTGTAATTAATATCCTCTGTTTCAGCCTTAATTAATTAAAATCATGTATAAATTTCGAAAATGGTATCTTAACGGATATGGGGTTTGAACCCTCCTAATGCAGTTTTAATTCATTTTAATCATTTTTACCTAAGGTAATTTTGAACTGTACATAATTAATAACACCTTGTAATTCTCAAAAATAGCACATGGTTTAATGATTAGTGTTCAAATTAATACTTGAGAGGTCTATGGTTTGAATCCTATTGAAGTAATTTTTATTCCTTTTAATTATGGATCTAGGATTAAAAAACATTTGATGCAATTGTAATTCTTATTTTGTGTATTTAATTCAAAGCACTTATGGAAATATTTAATTTAAATAATTTATTTTATGTTGTATAAAATCATTTAGTATAATGGTTAAGGTATCATTATTTTACATTTAAGGTCATGTGTTCAAATCTTTTTTACTACAATTTTATTTACGTATATAATTATTTTATTTCTTTTTCTATTTTTATTTAATTTTTTATTTAAATTCAAATTAAGCATATTATATTATAAGTGATACTTTATTGATATATTATTTTCTTTTTAAACCCCACTTTAAGTATTATGATTTTAATCCATGTGATTAAGATATATTATAATCGATCAAGGACTCAGGTATAGGTTAAAGCTAGGATTACCCGTTTAACCTTTAAGCGTCGTCTTTTCACGACTTTATTCTTTAATTAGACTTACCCTTATACTCTTATTTACGTTATAGATTAGGTTAATGACCTTAATAAGCTTCTAAGACATAGTCTTTATGTGTAGGTCTTAACCCAAGGCAGCAGGTTTAGCACGTGCAAGTTGAGATTAAAGCGACGACTACTTTTAGCTAGAAGGTGGGCTTACTTACCAAAACCCTTTTGAAAAAATGTATTTAAACTTTCGTCCATTATGGAAAAATGAATTATGATTTATCTTTATGTTGCTCATTGTGGATTTGATACGACTCATATGAGGATTTCTGAATATGTCATGAATATGCTGTAGATGATATGTGATCACATTAAGGTCGGTCTCCACTATGTTTAATGAGCGTCACATTAAGGTTAGTCTCCACTATGTTTAATGAGCGTATGAATTATGATGTCAAATGTGAAGTTTTTATTATGATTATTGTTAATCTTAATGCAAATTATGGGACGTATGTATGAGTATGTCCACGAAGTATTTTCTAGTACTCAACACCATTATTTAAAATATTTTTGAGGTAATTGATGGCGTCAGGTGGCGGGTGTGGACCAATGGGATCCTTTTGTTTTATAGTTGACCGTCTTTTGAATTTATTATTTATGGTCAAACTATTATATGATTCATATGCTTCCGCTGTATGCTTTGTTGACGGTCAACTGTGTTATTCTTAATTTCTATGCTTCCACTGAACCTTGACTTTTGCCACATGTACCCCTATGAGTGTTTTGATCATGTTATGTTTCCATGAATTGACTATTATTATTTTGATGTGGTTGACCAATCAAACAACAAATATTTTGACACAAAATAAAAATGCTAAAATGATAAATAAAACGAAACGGAGGGAGTATTAATCTAATTATATTATATCTCATATATCTTCTTTAATCTTTAATTTAATATAATACAGTAGTTAATATATTATTACGATATATAAAATATTTTATTATATTAACTATGTTATTATAATATGGATATACACAAATAGGGAAGGGTTCAAATGAGAACTCTTCCCCTATGTGGGAACTAACAACTCATGATCTCTCCATAACTTAGATCTTGATGGTCACAATTCAGTCAAATTTTGGTCAAATGGAAGGTGACATACTTGTAATTATTTACAATTTTAAGTAAAAGAGGGTATTATGATAATTCAATAATTCTTATGGTTTGAATTATTACTCTCTCTCTCTCTTCTCTCTTCTTTTGTTTCTCCCGTATACCATTTATCTTTTTTTTTTCTCTTTCGAGTTTCTGTATTTTCTCTCCCCCCTCTCTCTTTCTCCTCTCCTCTCTCTCTTCCCTCTCTCATCTCCTCCCTCTCTTTCTCGTCTCTTTCTCTATTAATTTTGCAAACCATTCAGCAAACACAAATTGTAAAAATTGTGATAATTTTTAATAATTTATTAAAATAATAATATGTTATACCTATGAATATGTATAGTGTTAAGAATGTTTTTTTATGAGCAAAATTGAAATCAATGTTAATGGTTTAATTATACTTGACTTTAAATTCTTGATGATTTTTTTATTATATTTTTATATTCATATATGCATTTTGATTATTTAGGGTATAGTGATTTGTTTGTAAACACTATTATTCTTTTGGGATTAAATGCTATTTATTGTGTAAATCATCACAATTAATTTTTTACCTTATTTCATCCTCTCCATATAATGTTGTCGAGTCATGTATTTATCTTATTTAATTATCCCGTACAATGTATATAATTCCGATTTAGGTATTTATTTTTATTTTTTCCAATGATGATTATGTTATTAGTTATAGTTCATGCTTAAATAACTATGATTTATGTTAATATTGATAATATCATTCAAATTTATTTTGATATATGTTATAAACGATGCTGCTATGAGTTACATGTTGGATAAATTTTGCAGTAAATTGAAAGTTTTCAATTCAACAACTATAACTCCATCCATGTTTAAACGTAACACTAATATGTAACGTCAATGCTAAAATATCATATATACTATGCTAATTTGAGAGTAGTTTTTAATGCTAAAACTTCATAAACGCAATACTTTTTTCATTTAATATATTAAATTATAACTTTTTTCATACTCTTTCATTTAAGATTTCACATGTCGTTGTTTATCCAAAGAAATATGAATGAAAAATATAAAATATTCATTTTTACTGCTTATTTTATTTCAGTTATGATCCATTCTATCCATATTACGATTATTTGTTACATAATTTATGTGTTCTCTTATTCTCATGTAATTTTGACAAATGAAAGCAATATGATGTCAATATAAACATATTTACATGTTATTATGGACATATATCTCTGCTAAAATGAACAAACAACACAAATGTTATTACGAGTATATTTACATGTTATTCTCATTCAATTTCATCATGTTAAAATGAAAGCAATATAATGCTAATATGAACATATCACAATGCTAATATGAATGAACAACACATATAATTAATATTATAAATAAATTTACACAATATTCTCATGCAATTTTGTCATGATAAAATGAAAGGAATATAATATATCAAATTAAATCTTTTTCATATTCTTTCATTCAAGATCTTGAATACATTTATTTATCCGAAAAAATATGGATGAAAAATACAAAGCATTAATTTTGAGGATTTATTTCATTTCAGTTAGGGTTTATTACATTCAATTAGTGTTTATTTCATCAAAATAGGGTTTTTTCCACCCCAATTAGGGTTTAGTTTCATCCTAATTAGGTATTATATATGATAATTCAATATTTTTTTATGTTTTCTTATTCTCATGTAATTTCGTAATGCTAAAATGAAAATAATTTGATACTAATATGAACATATAATTATGCTAAAATGAACAAACAACAATGTTATTAAGAGTACATTTACATGCTAAAATATATACACCATGTTAATAAGAGAGTAGTTTCAGGCTAAAATGTTATGAACGTAAAAATTTTCATATAATATATCAAATTAAAGTTTTTTTTTTCATTTTCGTTCATATACGATGTTGCATGCCTCTAGTAATTAAAATATGGATGAAAATATAAAATGTTCATTTGTAGGGTTTATTTCAACCTAATTAGGATTAATTTCATCTCAATTAGGGGTTATTTCATTCCGATTAGGATTTTAGAATTTCTATGAAAAACCTACTTTTAATACTGAAAAGTATCAATTCTAATTTTATTAAAGTGCACAACAGACTTTCTGAAATGTCATATATATATATATGCATCATACTAATATGAGAGTAGTTTAATATTAAATGTCATAAACACAATGCTAATATGAGTTATAGGTCAAGGTAAAATGTTATATACACCATGATAGTAGTATGAGAGTAGTTTTTTTTTTCCTGAAATTGTAGGAATTGATTTTTTTTTTTATTTTTTTTTAGCATGATGTTGTATTCATTTGAGTATCATATCTTATACACTTTTAGCATGATGTTACACTGATTTCAATATATTTTTTTGTGAAATTATATTAGCACTGTATATGACTACATATTCTCCAAATTAGATTTTATTACAACTTAATTAGGATTTTATTAATCAATTAGGGATGATTACATTCCAAAACCTAATTTTTTTTTATTGAATCATGTTAAAGTCAAATGAAATATCATGCATGCTAAAATCAATAAAAATATTATCCTAAAATCTGAAAAATATTATGCTAAAGTCGTGCTAACATCACAATTAGGGTTTATTACTCCAAATTAAAGTTTATTGGATCATGCTAAAATCAAGGATAATAACATGCTAAATCATGCTAACAGATCAATTAATGTTTACTCCATACAAATTAGCTAGGGTTTATTACATTTCACTTAAAGTTTATTATTTCTCAATTATGTTTTATTGCATCATATTAAAATCGAAGGAAATATCATGATAAAATCAAGGAATTATCATGCTAAGTTTTGCCAATTAATACAACTTTCAACTATACCATATTATAAACATATAACCATGCCAAAATGAACGAACACCATAGATGGTATTACGAGTAAATTTACATGTTTTGCGAATATTTTTCATATTGTTATCAATATTTTTCTTTGCTATTGTGATTATATTTTCATGTTATAATGAGTACTTTGTCATGCTGTTGTGAATATTGTTTTAAATATTCAAACGATAAGTATTTAAATTTAAAAATTAGAAAAAATAATGAGTACTTTCTCGACTTTCGTGGGCCCAAAATTTATTTTTTGACTTTTTTAGTTCCAAAATCAATATCTGCTAACAATTGTGAGGTAAGTTCTTAGTTTTGGGACCAAAACAATCGAAAAAATAAAATTTGAGACTAAAAATGTTGAGTAATAAATCTTGGGACCAAAAAATACAGATGTGAGTATAATAGTGTTTGACCCATTCTAATGGGACCAAAAGTGAAATTATCTAATTTTAATATATTTTTTAATATTATGATTTTAATTATTTATATTAAAAATTCAAATGATAAGTATTTAAATTTAAAAATTTAAATATATTTAAGTTTTCAATTATAATTGTTTAAAATATATTCTAAGCAAATATATTGTTGGCAAGCAAAATTAGAATTGAAGAAGAAGAGGTGATGGGTTTGTACAAAGCCCTTTCTTAGATTAAACACTTAGGCTTTGTTGAAGTTAATTTTGAAGTTGATTTCAAGATTATTTTTAGTGCTTACATTTTGATTTTGTTGGTCCCGGACGAGTCGATATCAATTTAGAGGGGGGGAATAAACTGATTCCAAAAACTTTTTAATGGAGTACGGAAAACTTTAAGGGCCCGTTGACTCGTTTGAACTTATCGATTTGTCTATTTTCAGTTTGTGTATGATAAATGCAAGTTGTGTGATCTTGTGTGCAGTTTCAAAAGATATGCAGTTTAGGAGAATGATAGCATACCCGTTTTGGGAACGTCTAGTGCCAAAGGCGACTGCTGCTGTATCTTTTCTTGAAATCTTTGAAATTTACTGAAACATCAGGATTTGATATATTTTGAAATCTTGATACAGTAGCAGATTCAAGAAATTGCCACTATTCTATTATCTTCTTTCATAATTAATTTTTTTTTCGGTTAATGATTCACCACTTTTGATGGAATTGAGTGGATTGAGGATGGTTAATGCTAGGGTTTTGGTCTCAAATTTGGGGCAATGATTTGGGAAGTTTTTTTTGAACCATTAACCCTCAACTATAAATGTTAGATCACACCATCTCTTTCCGTCTTTATCTCTGTCAGTTAGAGGTCAAAATATAGATCAAATTGAACATTTAATATGGTTATAGGATTACTTTGAGCTAATTAAAAAGGTAAACAGGGACCAAAGTGATCCTATGCAAATAGTTATAGAATGAAATTGGACATTCTTCCTAGATTTAATCATGACAAATAATTACCAACATATATTAAATATATTAAATAAAATAATCAAGTGAATTTGTTAGTGCCTTTGTGACACCAATCATTAAAGTTGGAATCAATACCGTCACTGTACTATGTTTGTTTATCAGGAGCTCTACATTGCTCTTGTTATAAGTGATTGATTGTATTCATCTTTATGGAAATTCATAAATCACTTCAGTATTTGGTTTTTCCAAGCACATTACCACTGTTCTGGCCAACGTTCATAACAATGTACGTGAACATGATTTGAACTTCCTGAAGATAGCTTAAAGCAAGGAGTTTGGATTAAGCTGAGAAGAAGACTGTTGTGCATCATGCGACAACAAAGATTGCTCAACATGTTGTGTGCTGCCAGCTAGCTTGAGTGATAGCCTGAAGATAGCCTGTGAACATACAAAAGATTTTGCTGTGCTACCTAATGTGAAGATTCAAGATCAACAATGTACATTG
The DNA here is from genome assembly GCA_026008535.1 of Perilla frutescens. Taxonomy (NCBI): domain Eukaryota; kingdom Viridiplantae; phylum Streptophyta; class Magnoliopsida; order Lamiales; family Lamiaceae; genus Perilla; species Perilla frutescens. The sequence goes on along the minus strand of BRKX01000010.1, from coordinate 39,942,123 downwards.
CAAAGTACATGGACGTCTGCATTGAAGAGAAGACTCAAAGATTAACAATGTTCATTGTAATGTTCTTGAACTTTTACATGAACATCCTTTATCTAGATTATTCTTCTAAAGATCGATGAAGCTGTTCAAGGTCTACAACCAGGAGAAGATTCAGAGATCTACTCAGAAGCTGCCATAATTCAATAGAAAAGTTCAAGACTGAAGTCGAAGGCAAAGTTCTATTCTTAGAAGAATTCCTAACATGGTTCGAGTTTGATCTTGGTTTTAAACAAGGAAAGTTTCCTTGTTTATTTCTGAATTAAATTAGGACTTCTGTTCCCATGTTTAGACTATCTCTTCTAATCTATAAATAGCCTGGCATACAGACATGTTAGTAAGCAGAGAACACACCAAACAGAAGCACTGCACAAGAATTGTTTAAGAGCTCTAACTATTTTGAGCCACTCAAGTTACGGTTGTATCTTAGACTAGAGAATAATGTTCTAGTCATCGTGTATTGAACACACTTGTTCATACACTGTCAAAAAGAGTTTCGGCAAAGATTTCTTGTGGGAACTAGATAGGTTATTTATCTAGGTTGTGATGGGATCTCACAATTCAATTCAGTGAAAGAGGGTGTACGAGTAGAAAGGTTAACGAGTGACGGGAGGTCAGATGCGTGTAAAATCCTCAGTAAACGTGACACCGTGTTAGGTCCACAAATTAATACATATATTTCATGTTTATTCTCAACACTACAACTACTAGGACCGTACCCGCAATTGGACGGGGTCAATCGTAGACGTGATAAGCTTAACCCGAGTCGATCTCTCAAGGAAGACTTTTGTGAAGAAATTGTATAAGGGACTATCCATGCAACACAATTAAACTAACGAAATAAAACCTAAACATTCTACACAAGGGGTTGATGGTGATTCACACTAAGAATTGAAGTAGACAATTAAACAAGATAATAAAATGCAAACAACACAAATTAAAACAAGATATGAGGAAATAAGATAGATTAAGGTATTAGGGTGTAGATTCTCTCAATGGTTTCTCACTATGCTTTGTTCAAGTTGGTAATGCTAATCTCACGCATATAATAGACCCTCACAAGCGGTTTAACTTCAATTACTGTCACCGTCTATCCATTTAACCTCTTTTAGCTATATCATACAAGTAAGATTAACATATTAGGCTTAGGAACCCCATGCACCTAACGTCGAATGAACCAAATTCGGGACTTAGAATCACAATCAAGACTCCTCTAAATCCTAACAATGCTCGAGTAGTGATCAAGTACTCTCATATGAAAAGGAACGATTCCAACAATAACAACCAACAAGAATAAGCATAGATCAAAACCACATAGATCCTCTATCCCCTAATAGAGAGATTATTCACTAAACATGCTTAAAACATCACATATATCATAGAAGAAAGTCATTTCATAAATCAAATGCAAACAACAATAACTTCTACAATATTATATATCCTTCAAGAGTTTGGAACAAATCTCCACAAAACATCCAAGAAATACAAAGAAAATACAAAGGGAAACCTCCTTCAAGCGTAGCTTCTACGGATAGCTCGACGTTGGTTCCTTCTCGTCTTCTCTTCTTCTTGCTTGGCTTGGTTCGCTTTTTCTTCCTTTTCTCCTTTTCTCTTTTGTGAAGATGATGATGGTAAAAATGGTGAGAGAGTGGTGTAGAGATTTAGTGTGTGTAGTGTGTGTGTTTTTTTTAGAGAGAATGGAGGTGGAGTGGTAGAGAAGATGAAGTGGGTGAGAGTGAATGGAATGAATGGTGTGAGATGAGTGATGATGATAGATATCTCCAAAATCAATTAGAGATCTTGGAAAGGGAGAGAGATACCAAAGATATGGAGAGAAGTGATAGATAGAGAGAGAGAATCAAGAGTATGGTGGAAGCCATGGGGGGTAAGGAGAGAGGAAAGGTGATGGGAAGGGAGCATTAAATGCTAGAGATTTTGTGGGAGATTTGAGGGGATTTTGGGAGCAAAAGTCCATAAGGCTAGAGTTAGGTTAAATTAATCCCCATTCCCCTATCACTTAGATTAGTTTAGCCCCAAAAGTCCAAAATGAAAAATGGATGGAAGATAAAGGAAATGCTATTTGGTCCAAGATGCCACAAGATGAGGTGAGAAACGAGTGCAATGTCGGCATCGATCGGGAGGAACAGCGTGACCCGCGCGTCCGCAGAGCACCGCGCGCCCGCGGAGTTCCTGGAGTGCGCGCGCCCGCGGAGAAGTGCGCGCCCGCGGGGTGCCTCAACCGAGAGCACCCTCGCTCGGGTACGGGACTCGCGCGGCCGCAGGGCCTGTCGGTATCACATGTTGCGAGGCCGTGGGGCTCTGCGCGGCTGCGGGGGTTCTTGCTTCTCCTTCCGGGTTCATCTCTTCCAGCCTATCTTCGCTCCACGCCACCTTAGTACCTAAAAATCAAGATTTTGCGTACAAAAGCTCAAGTTTTTCATAACTTAGCATATTCCACCATGAGAGCAACAAGTGAAGATAATCACACGAAATCTAGAAATAAACGAGAAAAATGGACTAGAAAATAACTTATAAAACATGCAAAGTCATGCAATGAAACAACACAAATAAACACTAAACATACCGGAGTAGTGAATTATTTTCGACGGACTTGACAAGTCCCTCTGACGTAGATTGATTGATCGAACAGGGTTATCAAACCTCCACGTGCTTTATTTTTTGCAAATGTATCAACGTTCGCAATAACGTCCTTGAACTGTATTGTGAACATCTTTAAAACGTTCAGCATCTTTACAATGAACGTTGTGCAGACAGATACTTCTCACACGGGTGTGCAATTTCAGAATTATTTGGTAAAACATCATAATTGGTAGCATGTTTTAATAATATACTTTATACGTAGATATAATATTTATAATATTTTTTAATTATATTGAACATGAAATAGTTAATAATTTAACATTCTGATTAAATGTATATCTAAATCAAACAAAGATTGATATTTATAAATTTATATAGTCTATTATATTATTTTTTAGAAAGTATAGTATTGAAGTTATTGAATATATATACAATTATAAGGTTATTGGATATACAATTATAGTTAACATATTTTATATAGGGTTCATTACACTTTAGTACCCGAACGTTGGACGTTTCTATACTATAATTTTATCCCAAAGTTTAAAAAATTCGCATACTAACACCTAATGTTTCCACAAATTCACACATATAGAACTAGAGCAAATCTTTTTGGTCTCGCAAATGTTGACTTAGACCGTTGAAAATCTTTCAAACTCAGTCTTTAGCTTATTCCATTTGTTCAAATATTGGATGTTGTTGTACTTTTCACAATTTTTGACAGTCCATGTGAACATTTGTGCGACTGTAAAATTCCTTTAACGGTATAAGCGTGAATTTGTACAAATGTTTAGTATCAATATGTAAATTTTGAAACTTTAGAATACAAGTGTAAAAGTGTTCAATGTTGGATACTAAAGTGTAATCAACCATATTTCAATTCAAGTAAAATGAAGATTGATATATAATAAAGATAAGTAGGATGCATTATTATAGTTTCTTAAATTTAATTTTTTTTTATGTTTCAATATATATTTATTAGCATTATTTTGATTACATTTATTTTACTTACAACAAAATTATTAATTTTTTAAGAGTTAAATCTAACAAATCTATATAAATATACAACCCTAAAAACATTTAAAATGAAACATAAGTTATTGTTATAATATTTGTCCACATATAGTTTTCATAAAATTTTAGTCACTGTTAATTGTACACAGTTGTTTCACAAGTCACAAGTGAAAAACGATAATCCGTGTTATTCGTGTTTTAGTTATCTGCTTAAAATCTGTTCTATGATATGTGTGGGACAGATTCAAGAACATAAAAAGATAAAGCAGTAAAAACGCACGAGATGGTAACCCAGTTCGGTTCAAACAACCTACTCTGGGGGGATTGCTCCCAAACTTGAAGTTTCGACTGTTACTCCTTCGAAGAGTGTATTAGGGTTCTTACACATACAAGTCTCCCACCTTATGTCGCCCGTTCTTCTCCACGAACTCTTTCGCTAGCCAAAATTTGTAAGATCCCCTCACAACCATGACACTAGACTCCCTCTAGCTACCCACGACTTCAACTTACAATCTCTCCCGAGATTGCGTACAAAACATATATAAAAATCCCCTTACGTGTTTCACTCGAAAACACTCAAAACTAGTCTATCACATTGAACTGTTTAAGGAACAACTACTAGTTACAATGACCACAAACAAACTTACTCTCAAACAATCTATCAAGAGAATCTAAACAATATATGAGTGGTACCGATTGTTCCTCAATTCGGCCTTCATATAGACTTCACTTCAGCTTGGAGTCAAACATCTTGTTCCGCCAACTAGGTAAGTGAATGAATGGTTTGTGATCTTTCCAAACGTGTGTAGATAATTTCCATGTGTAGTAGGGTTAATTCAGCACGGTATCTACACCACAAGGCAGTCAAACGAATATATCTTGACCTTCTAAACTGGTTCGGCGTAAGATCTTTCCAACATGGAAACTGCCATAAATAGAATGTCCCTGGTTCTGTCAGGGATATAATCTGGAACAGTTCACCAACTCTTCTCTTTTTCTTGCACAGCGGAAACACAGGTTTTGTTGGGACATACCCAGATCCATTTTGTCGAACATATCTCGCCAATAACAACACGAACACTTAGTGCATAATTGTGGCACTAACAACAAGTCGTACTGGTTTGGAAGTTTTATTAATAAATTAAAGATGATGCAGATAGTGCAACAAAATGTTACTACAAATATTGTATACAAACAAATATTGCATAATTTATAATATAATATCTCGCTACATAATTATTTGAAATATATTATAGTATAAAATGTATGTATATACATATGTATATATGTGTGTGTGTAATTAAGCAAATATTTCTTTTATCGATTGTCAACTTAACTCTCTTTAGCTAGATTCAGAATAACAATTGTCTGATATAAAAAAAAAAGATGATTGGACAAAAATAAAAAATGGTATGAACTTAATAAGTAAAATATTAATCATCTATAAAATATGAAGATGTGATACTTACATTAAATATGTAATAATTAAGTTTGAGTCCATGAATGAACCCGTACATCGCACAGGAGAAAACCTAGAATATATATGTGAGTATGGATGAGATCCTCTAGTCCGCAATATGTATCTTCATCCGTGTCCAAACATCAAAACTATGTAGTTTTAGTATAAATAATCCTTAACATTGTACGGACTAGAAGCCAGAGAGTGCCAAACAATGCCTATCTATCCTTGACATACACTCTCATGTCATGTCATTTTATTTTTGCATATTAATATTGAAACATAAAGATGGTAACTAAAAAACATGTGGAGTGATGACTACAAGAATAGGAAATTTCTTATGTATAACAATTCCAGAGTCTTCAGTCATGTCCAAATCTTCCCCTCTTCCTCCATTAGGCAATCGAAAGTCAAAATTATGCACCAATTTGGACAAGGCTGGCTCAAAAACAGACGTTGCAAATGTGATACCCGGGCAGCCCCTCCGTCCAGCCCCGAACGGTATTAATTCAAAATGAAGGCCTCTGAAGTCTATGCTCGTCTCAAGGAACCTCTCTGGATGAAACTCTTCGGGATTTTCCCACATCGATGGGTCTCTCCCAATCGCCCAAGCATTGATCAAGACGCGTGTTCCAGCCGCGACGTCATAGCCGAGTACTTTTGTGTCTCTAGTTGATTCACGAGGAAGCAGTAATGGAACCGGTGGATGAAGTCTTAGACTCTCTTTCATCACGGCTTTTAAATAGGGCATTTTCTCGAAACATTCCTCGTCTATTTCACAGTTGCTTCCTGTTGCTTCTCTCACTTCATTCTGCAGAGTTTTCATGGTTTTTGGATTCTTTAGGAGCTCCGCCATCGTCCACTCCAAAGTAGTTGAAGTTGTATCAGTTCCAGCAGTAAATATGTCCTATCATCATAATTATACCTTGAACTTTAAACAACTATATATGCTCTATATCTTTGACCTGGTTAATTTCATTTTTGGTCTCATCGGATCAAAACACTCTTAGTCCCAATCGGAATTTTTTCATCTCAAGTTTAATTTTTTCAGTCTTTTTTGGTTTTAAATGATATATATTTAAACCTTTTTGGTCCCAGAAACTTACCGGACACATAAATTCCGTTTAATTTTGGGACCAAAAAGTCGAAATATATCATTTGTGACCAAAAACATAAGAAAAATTAAATTTGGAACCAAAACAATTTAGGTTGGAACTAAAATTATTTTGATCATCTTCTGATGGGATCAAAAGTCAAATTAACACAATTGGATGGAAATTGATGGAAAGATTATTAATTTCTTACCGTGATCAGGGCTTTTATTGCTTCATCTTCAATAGGCGAACCACTTGCATTCTCTCTCTGAAACTCGAGCAATATGTCTACGAAATCTATCGCTGCAAGTGCACTACCTTCACCAACTCTCTCTCATCTCTCCATGTTCTTGAATAACTTGCTCCAAAAATTTATCAAACAGTTTGGCCACTCTCTCCCTTCTCGCATCCAAACCGTTGACCCAATTAGTCCACGCCAACCAAGGAACATAATCTCCCACAGACGAAGTTCCTAACAATTCCATAAACTCACCCAAAAAAATCATAGACCTCTTCCCTTCTCCATCTTCGCCGTATCTTCGCCCTAAAGCCACCTTGCAGATCACATTATTCGTCAGCGTCACCAACACATCGCTCAAGTTTACAACCGGCGATGAAGCTGTCGATAATTGGCTGATCTTCTCGACCATGAGCGACGTCTCTTCTTCTCTCACTCGACTATAAGATTGAACCCTTTTGTTGCTCAGCAGCTGGAGCACGCATATGCTGCGCATCTGCCTCCAATACTCTCCATGAGGCGAAAACGCCACGTCTCGTGAGCCGTACATTAGCTTATCGGCGCTGCTCATTTTCGACCTGTTTGAAAAAATCAGGTCCTGGTTTTTCATGATTTCACGAGCTGCATCAGCCGAGGAGGCACTAAGCACTGGGATGTTGCCTTGATGAAGCAACGTCAGTGGGCCGTAACGCTTGGAAAAAGACTGGAGCCAGCGGTGGGGAAATTGGCCGAGCCGGTAAAGGTTTCCGATTATAGGAAGCTTGCTTGGAGACCGCGGCAGCCTCTTCCGCGGCTTGGAAACAGCGATGGAGCGCCACCCGTTGAGAAGGAGCACGGACACTACGATGGCAAAGACCAGATATATCAGCTCCTCAAACACTTAACATTTTCTTGTTACTGTCGAAGAAAGAAAGGAATGCTGCTGCTATTTATAATTTTATATTAACCCCTACTTAGTTCGGATAAAATTCTCTAGTCCACATTTCGGATCTCACTATTGTGTCTCACCATGAAATTTAATATTTTAAAAATGTTTATTACAAAAATAAATTTTATTATAGTATTACAAACCATAATCAACATTTATTGCTAAAAATTAAAATTTTAAAAAATTATATACCCTACTTTTGGAATAATCAATTATATTAACTAAAAAATAAGAAATAAATATTAAAAAATAAATATAAATCCTAATTGGGTGGAATGAACCCGAAATAATAATTAGAAAATTAAACTAATCCATAACAAATTGAAATTCAAGAAAAAAATTGATAGAAATCAAATAAAAATCAAAATAGGACACTAAATGAAATAGAGAAAAGTGGAATAGAAGATTTCATTTGTACTTAGTTATGATATCCTCAAGTACATAGTGTGCGTCACATACATGTACCAATATTAAAATTATTAATTCATTTTTCATTTTTTTTTCTTCAATTTTATTTTCTTTTATTTAATTTAACGTTACATTATTATTTATGATTTATTCCACCCAATTAGGATTTACAATTATTTTTTAGTATTTAATTTTTAATTTTTTAGTTAATATAATTGATTATTATAGATGATTATTCTAAAATTAGGGTATATAATTTTTTAAAATTTATATTTTTAGCAAAGAAGCATTAATTAATTAGGATTTGTTCTAATATAATAAATTTTAGTTTTATTATAAAAATAATTATTACTACATAATTTTTAATATTGAAATACAGTTAAAGCACAGACTTCCAACTAGAGGATCTCATATGCTACTAAGGTGAATGGTGTAGGAGCCGTAGAAATATCATGAAAAATAGAAATCTATATCTATATAAAAACACAGTTTTTGCTGCATTCAAATTTTGCGCCAAATTATATATGGTTTTGTAACCATTACTTTCAAAATCGTGCACATAATAAGTTACAAGGAGAAAAAAAAAACTGACTGCCAAAAATCACGCAGGAAAACCATCCAGAAAACTTTCTTTCTAACTTCCTCTGAATTTTCTGCATTAAACCAGTTTTAAAACCATGCTCTACAATCCCAATCGCTTAGTTCTTCTCCCGTTTTTCTTCTAAAATGATCTTGAGATTCCTCTAGGGATGCCGAGTGTAATTGTGCACATTGTAGATCTTCTTTTCTACTTCGGCCATAGGAATCCCGTACGCCTCTGCTCAACGATGTTGGCATCATCTTTCCAGCAATTTCTTAATGCATGCGTGCTTGCAATAATGTTTCACAGAAGGAGTTAACGTATTCGGCTTTGTTTCATTGATCGATACTTATAAGTTGGCATAAACGACTAAGGGAGGCCAAGGATGAGTTCAATCCATTAGGTATTGTTCATAAAAGAAAGGAGAGAAAGTAAAAGGGCCAGGTAATTTCCCTAACACACAACTTATCTCTACACCTGAAGAACAAGTAGCACACGACGTCAATTCCGTCGGTTTCTTCGCTTCAATTCTATCGGTATCTTCACATCATATTTTTGCTTTTATTTATGTGTGTGCATGGTGGATTGATTCATCTTTTATTAGATCATTTTTGTGATTCAAGCCATCTTAGTTTGAAGGTAAATAATATTGTGGAGATTAATTTGTTATTATGAGAGTGGAAACATTGTAGATTAATTAACAAATATGTGCAGAATGATGGTCTGGGTTGTGAGTTTGGGTGTGAAAATAAATTCATGCATATTTGTTCATTTTCATATTTTGTGATTTGATATACGAAACAACTAACTTTGGTTCTCTTTTTATTTCTTTTGCAGAATTGTACGTCACTACAAAAAAAACAGCTTCTTGTGACGACAATGCTAGTGACAAATGTAATTTTATCACTAAAAATACCTCTACAGTAACAACAATTATTCTCGTCACAAAATAAATATTAGTGATGACTTTGTCAGTGACAATCGTGATTTTGTCACTAAAAATGTCTCTACAGTGATAATATTTATTCTCGTCACAAAATAAGTCATTTGTGATGACTATATCAGTGACAATCGTGATTTTGTCACTAAAAATACTTCTATAGTGACAATAATTACTCTCGTCACAAAAAAAATAAAATAAGTGATCAATAGTGTCAATTTAATAAGTTGTAGTATTTGTTGTCACTATATAGTTGGCGGGAAGCTAGTGACAATTAAATTTTGAGACTGAAAAGTACTATGTAGTGACGATAATTCTTCCTGTCACAAAAAATAGAATTTATGACAAATTTATTGGTTGTCAATATATATTGTCACTATATATTTTGCACCAATTTATTATGTTAGTGAGGGAGTGAGTGACAATTTTATTTTTGTCACTAAAAACACCTCTACATTAATGATAATTATGTTTTTTCACAAAATAAAATGTAGTTTATGTGTCATTTATCGCCACTAAGATTTTTATATTTTTTTAATGAGAGACGAAAATAATCGTTGTCATTAATGTAATGCAAAATACTGATGACAAATTGTATCATCACTATTATGTAATACTTTATTTTAAATGTCAAGATATCATTGTCACTAAGTGATTAAATGTTTTTACGGATGAGATAATTTTGTTACAAAATAAATAAAAATATGATCTTAAAAATCCTTATCATAAAATTAATATAAGAAATTGATGTAGCAAACATAAAACTATAGATCCATTAATAAAAATAAAAATCATCTTCACTTTCATTTAGATTATCTTCTTCCTTGTCATCATCGTCGTCATCATCATCATCATATGGCATGTTTACATTTACCTTGGGCAGGGTTTGAATCATGTCAACTGCTTTTTCTCTTAAATTCTTTTTCCTTTAGATTTTTTTTTATTTATTTATTTCATTCTTTTAAAAAAAAATTCTTTTTTCAATCTATCCCTTTTTTTTCTATTTTTTTCTTTTGAATCTATTCTTTTATTTTTATCATTTTTCATTTTTTTCTTGATGAACCCACATTTTTCTAATAATTAACATTTATTCTTTTTCTTTTTCATTCTTTTTCATTTTTATTTTTCTTTATGTTCCTTTCCCGTATTTTCTTTTACTTTTACTCTTTCCAATTTTATTATTAATATTTATTAGGTACGTGATCAATATTTATTTAGATAATTAACATGAATTTCCTTTTCTTTTTCATTTTTTCCTTTGGATTTTTCTCTTTTTTCTCCTTTTCATTTTTTTTTGTTTTCAATTTTTCTTTTACATCTACACAATTTCATTTTTTTTTGTTTTAGTAATTAATATTTTCTATGTACGTAATCAAGGACACCATATATTTTGATAATTAACATTAATTGTTTTTCTTCTTCTTCTTTTTCAATTCCCTTTCCATTCTTTTCTTTTATTTATACCATTTCTAATTTTTATATTTTAGTACATAATATTTTTTAGGTACATATCAAGTCCGTCATATATTTTGATAATTAGCATTAGTTCTATTAATTTAATATTGTAACTTTCTTATTTCTTTCTTTTATTTCTTTTTAACATTTAGCTATAGTCAAGTCCACTATTTATTTTATTAATTTTAACACTATTTCTACTTATATAATATTGTAAGTGTAGGTTATTTAATATTGTAATTGATAGCATCCTTATGTATTCTGAACTTATTTATATGCTTTTGGAATTTGTCACTTATTCACTTCCATATTATAATATTAAAAGAATTATTCACTCCCAGTGACTATATCTCCTCATGAAAATTATGATCCTTCAAATCATAGTTGTTTTGCATTTATAAATAAAGTTTTCCTCAAAACACTTCAAATCAATTACTTTATATAATATTTTTCTAATTAAACATTTATTATGGTTCACAATTATCTTTAGTGTTTTAAAGCTTTCTATCTCGGTGTGCATTTGTGTAAGAGGTGGAGATAAATGGATTGGTGATTTACATCAACCATAGTATATTTATTTATGTACTTTGAAAAATTAATAAACTATATTGATAATCATGGTTACTAATTTTCAATTTTTTATTTAACTAATGTTGTGATATTTGGTAAAATTATGTATATAATTATATGTTTTCAAATGTGTTAAATGTAATTATTAATATATATGGAGGTCTCTAACCAACCATGTAATATTTGTATAATCACATAGAAGTATTTTGAGTATAATTAAGATCCACAATATTTTCCGAGTCATTTACATTTTAGCCACATTCAAAGTTAAAATATTAATTTATAAATATTTAAATCCGTGTAACGTACGGGAGAAATACTGATTAAACTAAATTTTAAAACAAAATATGAAAAAAAAATTATAATTTAAAAGTGCAACATGTACATATAGTACCAAAATTTCATATGGGCTGAATATTCTATTTGTAAACATTAATTATTTATTGGATGCACCATTATTATGATTAATTCAACTCCTCGATTAACATGCAATCATTAGAAAAATCTATGAATTGAATGATCTAGAGATGTATCCTATAATCTATCAATAAAAGTTTCAAATAGTCATTTACACTATTATTATAATTATTATTATTATTATTATTATTATTATTATATAATGGATAATGAATTTACTTAATAAAAATATTTGTTAAACTGATTGTTACTAATTGATAAATTATATTAAATTGAATTAAATAAATAATCGATTTATTCAATGAATCATATCTTTGATTTCTCTTTGCCATATCTAGAAAATTAATTTTAATTATAAAAACCAAATTAATAAACCCAAAAATAATAAAAAATTTAAATATAATCAAATAGATATACTCAAATATATTTCCTTCAACAAATAGAATTCTCACGGAGTGAAATAATTCAATTACCGCCAATGTATGGCGCCTTTTATTTTCAGCAATAGCGATTCCATCAACACGTTCTTCTCCTCCACTAATTAACTTCCATTATCTCAAGTCCTAATCTCTAGCAACCTCAAAAGTAAAGGCATGAAATTTAATTTATGTAGTTTTAAATAATGTGGCAAGCACCAAAGAAAATTTCAGAGGTACGGTTTTATTTTTTCTGTTCTTTTCTTTTTCTAGAATTTGTATTTCACGTGCAATTACAATTTATTTGTATTTCATGTGCAATCACAATTTAGAACCCAAGTTTTGTATATTCCGTGATTAACACAATTTGTTTCCTTTTCCAGTGATGGAAGAATATGTAGGACAAGAGTCTTCAGAGCAAGCACAAACCCAAGAACAAATTATAACTGGTTTTAATTGCTTCATGGTTTCAATATATATTTTTTTTATTTGGGATTCCTAACTAATGGTTTGGTTTCTTATAGAGTCATCCAAACAGAATGTACGAGGCGTGACCAGAGGTCTCTCAGTTCAAAAGAAAAGGGGTGAGACAAAAAAATTAGATATTATTATTCATCCTATAAGAAATCAAATTGTGGGAGAAAATGCTAAAGAGTTCAGAACCGAAGCATGTGTGATAGTCAAACAACATGCACCTCTTCAATATGCTTGTTGGAGGGATATTCTGATCGGTGGAAAGATGAAGATGTGGATGGGAATGAAGGTACGTTTGATGATGGATGACTTAAATTTTGCTAGAAAAATTGGGATTGAATATGTGTATATTGTTGAGTATTTAGAACATAGAAGTGTATTTTTAGTTGATAATTTTATTTTTGGAGTTGTTTGGTAAATAGTTTCGGTGATGGGCGTGATCATGTCAATTGTGAAATTGCTTCAACTAGACTTTATTCTTAGAATATGCGTGATCATATATATTTTACAATAGTCTTCTGTTTTATTACAAGACTTCAACAGAAAGAATTCAAAAATGGGCATGATCACATCCATTACCAAAATATCTCCAGAACGAGTGATAAATAGTTTCGTTGATGGGCGTGATCACGTCAATTGTGAATTGCTTCAACTAGATCTTATTTTTAGAATAGGCGTGATCATATTTATTTTACAATAGTCTTCTGTTTTATTTTAAGACTTCAGCTGAAAGAATTCAAAAATGGACATGATCACGCCCATTATAAAAACATCTCCAGAACGAGTGGTAAATAGTTCCAGTAATGGGCATGATCACATTCACTGTGAAATTCCTTCATCTAGACCTTATTCAAGAATAGACGTGCTCATGCTCATTTTACAATAGTCTTTTGTTTTAATTTAAGATTTCAACATAAAGAATTCTAAAATGGATATGGTCACAACCATTAGCAAAACACCTTCGGAAGTCTTGCGGCATGAAATAACATAGCTAGATAGATTTAGCTCCATCCAAGTAGGCCAACTCAATGTGTTCATGATATTCATGAAATATTTTCATTTTTAATCATGATATTTGAAATTCACGTTATGTTAGTTGACTTTATTAATTTTTTTCTTTGTTGCAAAAATCTAAATATTAAAGGCTAATGTTTATTATTTCTTACTTGTAGAAACTTAGTAATTGAAATAGACTTATATAATAATGGAAATAGCTTTGAAATACTTATGATTCTAACTTTTTTAAATAATAGCGTTATGCTGAGACTGGATAGGAGCCCAATCAAACAACTGCATGGAGAATGAGTTGATATAATAATGACAAAAAATAATGGACTGATGAAGCTTCAAAAGAAGTTTATGTAAGTACACTCGTCAATTGTGATTGTATCCACATAATTATGAAATGATACATACTAATATAAATTGAATTATTCAGGAGGAACTCCTTAGATTACAATCTGAACCAATTGAGAATGGTGAATATCCCATGTCTGAGGATGAAGCTTTTGTGAAAGTTCTTGGGGAAGAAAAATCTAGCCGACTACGTGCTTATGGAGATTGCTTGAAACCACCTTCTAAAAGAGGAGAAAGAATTAATGTTGAACTACAAAAAGAGAATGAAGAGTTAAGAAAACAAAATGAAGTCATAACCTCCCAATTATAGTCCATAGCAGCTCAAGTTAGCAACCAAGAAATGAATATACAAGCTCAAGTTGAAGCTCTTTTGAAAGTTCAACTCCCTACTCTACTTCAAAGCTTCAATCAAAATAGCCAAAATCTGAATTCTATCAAGTGTGAGTATGTTTATATATATTTAGTATCTATATACATGCTTTATAATTATAAGTTAACCCTTTTTTATGAATTATTGCATCACTTATTATATATTAGTCATTTCTATTTTCTTTGATCAAATTACAGGTTTCATATCCACAAAGTGCATAAGTTCGAATTCATGAATGGGTTTTATAATAGTTTAATTAGTTTGATTTATAATTCTTGTTTAATTGTACATTATTTTTTTTAGTTATTTGATTTCAGTTTGTAAACAGTAAGTTACTTTTGAACTCGTTATGTCATGTTTAGTTATTTATACTAATGAATGTTATTTTGCTTTGATATGAATATTATCTTGTTAGTTAAATGATGATTAATTTTTTATATTTTTTTCTCCCAATAATATATATTTATATATATTATTATGAATAAAAGTGTGGACAAATTATTATCACATCAATGGATTAAACAATAAATCAATTGAGGCTATTCTAATTTTTAAAAAATGATATACGAATATTATAGTGACAAAAGTTGTAGCTTTAGTGATAATATAATTCTTGTTATTATGTTAGTATTGTGATGATTTATAAATTTTATTTTTGTGACTATAAATTAACAAATAGTGATAGAAATTATAGTGACAAGAAACCATGTCACTAAAATTTAATATTTTAGTGACTGAATTAATAGGTTTTAGTGATGAAATATATTTGTGACTATAGAATTTTATTTTATTGACAACAATTGAATGTGACTAAACTAAGATTTAGTGACGAGCATTATAAGTGACTATAAAAATATATTTTAGTGATGATAATAGCATGTGACTAAATTAAATAGTTTTAGTGACTATTATTTAATGTCACTATATTATAGATTTTTAGTGACAAATATTTATTGTCACTGAAGTCTTCAATTACAGTGACAAATATTATATCATCACTATAAACTTCAATTATAGTGATAAATATTTTTTGTGACTAAAACATCTGTTTTTACTGACGAGAATGTCTGCCACTATAGTTTAAGTTATAGTGATGATTATTTTATGTTGTCACTATAATTTATAGTGTCGGTTTCTATAGCCACAAACAATAAAGTTGTCACTAAGTAATTTTAGTGACAATTTTAGTACATATAGTGACAAAAAATACCATCACAAGAAGCTGTTTTTTTTGTAGTGCGTGCAGCCTACCACTGCGACATTAAACTCAAAAAGCGTGTGTATGTGTCTATTTTTTTTAATAAAGTACTATTAATCTTGAGCCTTTTGCGAGGCTTTTAGCTTTTAATTTAGGCTGATGATAAATTGTAGGCTATAGCATTGACTTATATTTAAGTTAGTGTTATATTTTGCTTACACTTAATTATCTTTATTCTACTTTTGAGTATGTTCCTCATGTAACAAGCTTCAATCGAATCCAATAACTTCAGTGAATGCTTTTATATATGAAAACAATGATTATCTAATCAAGTACTTATTCAACCGCAATGATGTGAAAAAATATGTCAATTTATAATTTGGGTAGTTATACATGTGTCTAATGAAAGGACTATTAATATTCTAAATATATAAAAAATAAAAAATAAACTTGCTTTAGATTTAGAGATTCTAAACCAAACAAGATTTGAGTTTAAAATTATAAATTAAATATCCGTGCATCGCACGGGCGGAGTACTAGTTGAGATAAAAAATGAGATGATCATTTTTAATTGTTGGGTACGTACGTTGTGGATCGGAGCTCGAAAAGTACTGTGCATTAGGCCACGAGAACCATGAACGATCGAACTTGTTTTAAGTAGTTATGGCATGATATTGTATTTAGAGTTGTATTTTTTTTTCTCCTCTGAAATAAATAGCCTATTTGTGTAATTTTGAAATCAACATAAAATCTACAGATTAAATAACTTGAAACACGAGGGTTTGAACTTTCATGTTATATTTTTTTGTGTTTCACTCCGTGTTTCATTATCAAATTTATAATTTTAATAATATTTATTATAAAATAAAATTAATTATAACATAAATAATTATAGTCAACATTTATCAACAATAAAATGAATTAAAAAATTATAAAACATAATTTTTAAAAAATAAACCATAATAATGAATTATTAATTAGAAATCGAAAGTTAAATATTTAAAAATAATTATAAACCCTAATTGGGTGGGGTGAACCCTAAAAACAATCATAAAATTAAATTAAATCATAAAAAAATAAAATTGAAGAAAAAAATACAAGAAAAACTTGTAATTTTAAATCGTAATAAGGAGTGTAACAGGAAATTTCAATCCCTCGAAACGGGTTGAACTTTCATGTTACATTCTCTTGTGTTTCACTCCGTGTTTCATTATTAAATTTATGATTTTAATAATATTTAAAATTAATTATAACATAAATAATCATAGTCAACATTTATCAACAATAAAATGAATTAAAAAAATTATAAAACACAATTTTTAAAAAATAATTCATAATAATGAATTATTAATTAGAAATCGAAACCATAATTGAACTTTTGCGTTTCAATTCGCTTTTGGTTTTTAATTTCTTACAAAATGTCACATGGCATTGAATAGAATATTTATAGGTATATATATACCCAATGCAACATGAATTTAAATCTAGTATCAGATTCAATATTTAATTTCAATACATTAATATATTAAATTTCAATCCAAAATTAAAGAAAGGAGGTGGACTTGCGTGCAACAACGGTTATTTCCGCCTATTTTAGGCGGCCACGTGACCCCACGCGGATGTGCCACGTGGCACATTGTACTTTTTATTGTAGTTGGAATGATAATGATATTAATCTCAGGTTGATACCTTTCTTTATCGTACTTGATACTTTTCTGCTTACGTACTTTTTATTTTACCGAACTCGTGTTTTGCTTTCTTTTGCAAATTCTTTGAATGGTGATTGTTTTAGATTAATCTCAACACATACAATATAAAAACTGAAAAAAAAAATCAGAATTTGAACTAAATAAACTTATATAAAATAACTAGCAGACCCCTTACTTTTTAATGATACAGATGGTACTTTTCGAATGTTTTGTGATACTTTTTAATAGGAAGGTTGGTACTCACTTTGAAAAGTTTTTTTTTATGGGTTGACCCAGTCAAAGCGAGTTGACCCATGTTGACTGGGTCAAAGCGCGGGTAAAATAAATCACAAAAAAAATGAAATTGAAAAATAAAATATAAGAAAAACTCGTAAAAAGTGCACATAGAGTAGTGAAACATAGAGAGATGCAATAGGATATCTCATGTGTTCACTGCAACAACTAAGAAAAATAAAACAAAAGAAGCGACAAACTGTGAGGATCATAAGTGTGTTCGGTTACACTTTTTTTAATTTGCTATAAAATTTCTAATTTTAATAATGATTATATAAAATTAAAAATTAAGTATAACATCATGGATCATATTCAATATTTATGAATAAAAAAATCAAATAAAAAATAAACCTAATTATGAAATAATCACACTAATAATAATTTATTTACAAAAAACTAAACATTAAATACTACAAAATAATTATAATCTTAATTGAGTTCCTAAAAGTTGGAATTAAATTGAAAATTTATTAATAATTCGGGATAAATTTTAGAATCTCTAAACCCAAGGCCTTATGATAGAAAAATTGTGAAATCATCTATAGAGAGGTGTAGAAGAGGAAGGGCAGTTTCGAAAAACATAATTGTATGTGAAAAATTCTGTCGGAAAAAGACAGAGATGGACGGTAGTCCGCCGACGGCGACGGTGAGGGGATGAAGGAGAGAGAGAGAGAGAGAGAGAGAGAGAGTGGGCTCACTCTAATCTTAAATGGGTGGAAAATAAGGTCCAAAGTAATAAGGGGGTATTTATAGTTTCATACCACTCCATATAAACCTTAATTAGACTCTAATTTGAATGAGACAAATTCTTGTTGGTTCATATTGATAAGAACTATCGTTTAATGTGGTCATTTATCTCGTTTCAATAATAATTAGACTGCAATAATTATATTCGTAAATAGGCTCAAAAGCCGAATGTTTGATCCTTCAATAAATAAATAAAAATCTTAGCTTAAGCAATTAGGTTCTAGGAATCGCATTGGGAGTCCATAAATGATTTTTGGGGATGTTACATAAATGTAGTAAAAACAAACAATGTGATAACTCAGTTCGGTAATATAACATCTACTATGGATGTTCACAGTAGGTAGAGAACCAATTGGTCACTCTATTAAAGGAAAAACTCAAACAAGGTACTCACACTTTAAAGACCCTCTGATGGAATTCAGTTTCAATCTCCACACATACTTCAAGGAATTGACAATGCAAGACACACCTACGTCCCAAGTACACCACTTGGACTGCTTACAAACCTCTGTAAGATTGTGTCTTTAACAAAAGAACACAATTGTTTTGTTAAAGACAAACAAAAGTACTAGAGCACTTAGTTGAACATAAATAACAACACTTGTAGAATTAAATATCCTATGAAAAATACAACTCAAAACACTTAGAACATTTGGTAAAATATTCAGCAAGATCAACCTCTCATTGTGAATGACGATGAGGCCTTCATAGAGGAACTAGCTCATAAACTGCCTCTACATGCCATCCTAGTTGAAGTTGGCATAATTTCATTGTAGTCATAGGGTTCGCCTTTGTTGTTGAGAGACTTTTCTTGTTAATTAGGGTGAATTTTCAAGGTTTATCTCTTCATGTATAGTATATGTCACAGCAAAATACCTTGCCTAATCTCAAAGTCGAGACTGCAAGAAATAGGTGTTCTACTCTAAGTTGGTAACTATCATTAGAGTTGTCAAAATTGGCCCGGCCCATCCCTGACCTACCCGACAAATGGGCTAGGCTGGGCTCAAAAATTGGAGACCCAAAAAAAAAATTGGGCCTATCTGGCCTGACCCACTAGGCCATTGGGCTTCGGGCCAAAAAAGCCTGAAATTTCGAGCCAAATGAAGTGGCCCGATTCTTTTTTTTCAAACATGAATTGATTTTTTATTTAATTATATTTAAGCCAATGCCAATAACTTAAAAACTTTAAAGTTTAAACTGAATAGTGAATACAGATAAGATAATAAAGAATTGAAAAAGAAAAAACAATACAAAACATCAAAAGGTCAAAAACCCAAATTGGGTTCTCACTTCTCACGCCGCTCGCTCAGACACTCACACACGCCGCTCGGCGATCACACACAAAAACGGCAGTCTACCACACTGCTTGACTGCCCTATCCCGTCGCCGCCCTATACCGGTCTACCACACTACGTCATCTTATCGTCGCCCAATCCCGTCACCGCCGTCCCATCTCATCGTGGGTTGATTATTGACATTGTCTATTGAGGATTTGAGGTAGAATTTTTTTTTTGTTGATTTTTAACTATGCAGTTTATGAGAATGAGACCATGCCAACCAAGGAAGAAGAAATGTACCATGGCAGCCCCAAATCGATTGTTATGTTGTCCATTGAAGATGAAGAAGATTAAGGCATGATGAGAGTTTAAAAGACAGTTAGTATGGGCATACCGACTACGTGTTGAAGTTGAAGTCCAAGAAGACCAAAGTGAAGAAGTGGCGTGTTGGATCAGTACAATAGATGATTTAATTCGCCCCTTTTGAAGCCCAAGTCCAATTGGATTTATTTTATCTATATTAGAATTTTATTTATTTAATTTTTGGTCTTTTAGAATTATCTTAAACAGAGTTCTAGTTAAGGTAATCTTCTTGTTTAATTTTCGGCCATTCCATGTTATTTTGTCCTTAGATTTTCGTCCATAACATTAGTATAAATAGGAGAACCTTATGTTATTTATATTTCAGACGTTGATTAATTATTTGAAGTTTATTTTTCAATTGTCTCACGGTCCTTTGGTTGATCACACATATTCAAGTTCTTTAGACCTAGCAATTCTAAAGTCCTATCGAAGGTTCTTTCAAGTTCTTCAAGATCACGGGGGAATCGCTACCTATCGAGGAGTATTAACATCACATTCGTGAATTCCAGTCTACGGGTTCGACGAGATACGAATCACAACATCAAGGCTGCCGCACCTTCCCATCAACATTCATCATCAATGCTGCCGTCCATCACCCCATCCCTCCCTATTTGGTATTGTGTTTTATTCTAGTTGAGTCATTAATCTAGGTATTTGGCACACCGTCGTTTTGATGTGCAAAATACACTTGCGGGCAAATAGTCCACAAATGCTTAATCTGCCCTGAACGGCTAGTATAGCTGATGAAGACGGATGTCGATCCCACGAGGAGTGTTCTTAACCTTCTGTCTTTCCTTAGTTTTGGTTTGAGTCTTCAGTGTCACTCTAAAAACCTTGCTAATAAACCTAAACTAACTAAATGCTGAAAAGAAAATCACAAGAGAAAATATCAATAATAAAAGTTGTTCAAGTCAAAGCGTCGAGTCATTCGGTAGGTATACGCAATCTCAGGTAAAACATATATAATTACCACTACTACCCGTTGTGCCCATACTAGCAGAAAGGTCAAAAACCGAATCCCCATGGCCAAATATGGGTAATTGTCACTTTGAGGGTTAACCGGTTACAGGAAATGGATACGATCAGCCACTCCCCAATCACTTCTTACATTATATCGTCTAGATGATGCGATCGGTACCTAGGGACCTAACTATACAGGAACCTAAGGAGAGAATCACACAAAGGTTTTGCAAGTATAGCAGCTTTGAGGGCGAAAGTGACCCGATTCTAGTAGGTTTGACACGGTCTTGTGCCTGCATATACTACTCAATCTTAACTACCAAGGCTGTCACCGCCGGACTTGTTACTATGCGGGTATCGAGGCATGGTCACCTATACACTCCCACGTAACTAACACTAGTACCAGTTAATTAGAAATGCGCGCTTTCATCTCCAATCACCATTTACCTATGTCTAAGTGAAAAACAAGTTAAGATTGTGAACCCTTAAGGCGTTAAAGTCTGATTATCTCATGCGCATATTCCACCCTTAGACCATTACTTTGACTTGAACAGTGGATACTTAGCCACTAAACATAGAAACGAAAGTAAAAGGAATGATAAAAGACATTTTACTTGGAAAGGAAATAACTAGATTAACTTCTGGGCCCAACCCCAGTTTTGCCAACAGAACAACTGAACTACCTCCCTACGGCAAATCGCCAGCTTCAGGCAGACAGAATATCCAGAAAATAAACTAAGTACGAAAGCGGGAAATTGTATCTTCGAGGTGCAAACAACGTCTTCTGAATGAAAAGCAGATAAAAGTATTTATAGCAAATGAATTAAGGCTTCAAGCAGCCCAGATTTCACCCACGCAGGGGCTCTTGCACTCCTCCACTTCATCACGTTCATGCTCCATGTTCTTCCTTGATTTTAGGAGTGATAGCAACAAACCCTAGCGTCTCCAGTAGCTTCCTGACGTCTCCACTTACTTCTCAACGTGTTTGGATCTCCCCAGGACTCGGAATTCACCGCCACGTCACCTCCATGTGCATAAAGGAGCTGGCCCACGATTCTGTTGCGTAATTCTCGCAACAACTTTGACTGGGTCCTCGGCAGACAAATTGGTCCTTTGTGCCCTCAGCATAAATAGCACCTGTCTGTGCCTGTTGTGGTGGTTTTGTGACCTCATCCTCCTGTAATCAGTTTTACCCCCAAAACTAGACTAGACTCTATACTAAACACTTACAAAGAGTGTAAAAAGATAAAGGAAAAAGCACGAATATGAGTCTTCATCACACCCACACACTTGGACCATACTTGTCGTCAAGTATGAATGCAACTTTAACTCGAACCAACAACAAACAGAAGACTCAAATGACTCAAAACAAGACAATACAGCATATGAATCATAAGTTGATAAAGGGCATAACAGTTGAACATAATGATGCAGGCAAATCGAATCAATCAAACACAGGTTAGTACAACTATTGAAGTGTGCACTCAGCTCACCTTTTTCTCGAGTGTTTAGGTTAAGTGTTTACTCTCAACAATTCCACCAAATCATCATCAACAAACTTGCAAACACCCTGTATAAACAATTTTACGATATTCACATGCATGCATATCAAAAGGTCTTGTGAGGGTTGTAATGGGGCATACGGATCAAGGTTGAAAATTTTTAGGAACTGGCTACCTTCAATAGTATTCGGGCAAAATCAGTACTAACAGCTCTGTGCCCACATAACAACCTGGGAAATTATAAAAATTCAAACACTTAAAGCCAAGCAATCATTCCCACTTATTATTATTATTTTTTTTTTGTGCCCATTTCTGGCATCCTGTCACTATTTGGTTTAAACATACTACCAATACGAGCATAAAAGGTTTCATTCCCAATTATAAGATACTCTTTAAAGAGAGATTTTCAGAACGCTGGCCATGAACAAATAAGTAGGCTCAAATAATGGTAGCAATGAGAAGCTTTTATCAGTGAATAATATGGCCAAATAATCGATGAAAGAAAATTCCTTAATCATCTAAGCATACATGAGAACATGAAATCAAGTTTAACAGGGCACTAGCAAGTAAGCATCAAATAAGGTGGTGGAATTCAAACACACAGAAAGAAGTTGCAAATGTTAATTTGGGCTCAAAGCTCACTGGGTAGTTATATATTGCTTTCACATGCGATTGATTAATTCCATCTGCCTAACAATAAATTTATGTCTATATATGCCCAATGTCAATCTATGACTCATATGCTATAGACTCAACATGCACACACAAAATAAAAACAAAACATACAAACACAACAACCTAGGCATATCCCTCCCACACACTTGCTGTGCAAAGTACCCTTGCGGGCACAAGCAGTAATGTGGTTTAGATATACCCAAAACAGACTCTATGTACACAGACGCCAATATAAAAACAAAAATAGACGCTAAACACACAAACAAACAAAAATAAAAAAACAAACAAATCCTAAACTACTGGGGATAAAACATGATTTAAGGAGAGGAGGGGTAGTCTAACCCGAGGTGAACACAAATGCTCTGCAGGGCTTTCTCAACTCTTTCGAGCTTCTTTGAATCTGCATTGCTCTGTGCCCTGCTCGGTCCTGCTTGTGCCCTGGGTGATCCTCCTTGTGCCTTGGGGGCATTTCTCTTGTTAAAGTACGTTGGTTCTTCAAAATGGAGGAAGTATGGGGTGTTCTCTTCAGTGAACCCAACTAGCTGCATCCGCTCCAACCTCTGGGCATCGAGATACTCTGTCACTTCATCATGCTCTGGGTACTTCTCGAAGATGTCGTCGATGTCGCCACCTTTCAAACCTTCAATCAGCCTAGCCACGAACATGCCCAAAGCTACAACAGTTGCTCTGGTGTTGCTGGTCTGAGCCTGTAATTGGACCGCCAGAATGTAGCCGAGGTTGACCTTCCGCTTGTGCACCATATTCCATAATAGGAATGCCTCTTGCTGCGTCACTTGGCCTGTACCATCCTTGCGCCCATAAAGGTTGAATGCCATCCATCTATGGCAAATCTGGAGGGCATGGTCAGAAAGGTGCTTGTCCTTGCTTGAGCCCGACAGATAGAAGCCCTTGCCTCCAATTTCCTCCCACCGTTGCTGAATGTTTGGACTTCAGTCGTCGCCGGTGCTGGTTGCTGCTTCTTTGTACCACTTCGCATGCACATCTTTTGGTTGGATAAAATCCAATAGCTGATTCAATCCTGAGATTGACATGCTATAGCTCTCTCCAGCTATATAGAAGTTCACAACTCCGGGTGTCTCCAGACCGAATCCCTGCACTGGTTTAAACTCATACGAGGAAAGGAATTCAATGGTTAAAGAATGGCGTACCGTGTTCCTCCAGCCGAGTACTTGCTCCCAACCGATGTTGGCAAAGTATTCATACACTTGGTCCATGACTCCAAGTGCATTTAGTGTGCTGTCATGAAGAACGTACATGGGCAGATGCTTATTCTTGTTCAGTCTCTCGACAATTCCTTGTCTTGAGCTACTTGAATCCTCTTTCTCCTCCTTCACCAAGTGGCGGGGGAGGGTTCTGAGTGGCACCCTGCTTTTTGTGCCCTTTTTCACCTTTGCAGGCACATAGGAATGAACCAGAGCTGGGATGATTTGGATATTCGGTTCCACTTCCTCACTGTGCACCGACTTTTCTTCCTCTTCTTTGTTGGACTGCTCCACATCTAGCCTTCTCTTGGTGGGGGGCTTCTCTTGTCTCTTCGACTCCCTGCTAACTGACTTCCTTGACTCCTTGTTGGTTGACTTGGTTCCCTTTGACTTGCTCTTAGACTTTTTAGGCACATCGGAACCCTTGCTTTGACTTGGTTCCCTATGTGCCTCCTTCGAGACCTCCTGTGGTTTTGCCTTCTTCGACTTCTTCTTCTCTGTGGGTGGATCGGGTTGTGCCTGTTTCGGTTGCTCAGACTGGCTGTGGGCATTCTCAGAGGTAGATCCCTCTGAGGTCACTTTCTCTTCCTCCAACGATTCCTCTTTCTCTTTTTCCGGTTCTAGTTCTTTCTTCTTCTCCTCTTGATGATCTTGCTCTGGTTTCTCCTCCTCTTTGTCATCTTCTTCCATGCTCTCACCTTCAGATTCATCATCGCCTTCTTCTTCATCACCGCCGCCGTTTTGTTTTTCTTCATCCGTCTCATCTTCTTTCTCTGGTCCACCATCGTCCTCCCCGTCCTTCTCTGGTTCCTTCTCAGGCTCAGAATCGTCTGATTCTTCACTGGGTTGGGGTGTCGGCGGCTTCTCAGGAGTTGGTAGCTTCTCAGGTGCGGGCGTCGAGTCAGGGTTTTGCCCAACTTGTGGTGGGCTCTGAGGTTTGTCCTTATCAGTCTCACCCTTCTTCTTCTTCTTCTTCTTCTTCGATGCACCACTCTTAGCCTTCGGCGGTGCTCATTTCTTTTTCTCTGCTTGCGGCGGCGGGAGCGGTGGGTGCTGTGGCAGAATGGTCTGGGTCGATGAGGGGTTGAGAACGGGCCCGGTACTTTGTTTTGGCTGCTCTGTCTGGGTCGACTGGGTGGTCTGAGTCATCTCTTGCGACGATTCGCTGGCGTTGCGGGCACTGCGACGTGTGCCTCACTTAGTAGGGTCTCCGGTTTTCTTAGCATTCACCATTTTTCTCGACAAGGGGTTGGGGAATTTGGGAGGTAGGGTTCGCTTTGCTCGATTTGTGAGAAATCGAGAGTGGGGGGGAAAGTATTTGAATGCTTCTGGGAACGTGGGGTGTTGTGAGGGTGGTGGGTTTGTGCAGGGAGATCGTGGGCGAGAATTTAGGAAGAGGTTTTACCTAATTTTGAGAGATTTGGGGGAGTTTGAAATGGGGGAGAAATATGTTTGTAATTCAAAATAAATATCTGAATATATCATCTCTCACTCACTCCCCTTTAATCGGCCTCAATTTTCAACGATCATCAGCTCTGCATGGGGAAAACCAACCGCCTCTGCAGATGCTGTCCTTGCCCAATCAGTCAAATCTGCTACAGTCCCCACCCACACACTTAAACCTTGTTGTGCCCTGAACATTTAATTTGCCCACAGTGATGCGTTTCCAGTCTTTGCCTTCCTGCAGCGTTAATTCACAAACAAAATACAAATAACAAACATAATTGAAATTAAAGCAAGTAAACAAACCGGGTTGCCTCCCGTCCAGCGCCTTTGTTTAAGGTCTTTGGCTCGACCATGTTGTGACTTCAGTAGTACTCAGGAATGCTCAAAACTTGGGTTTCTGCCCAAGTTTCCTTCTCTTGCTCGAAATATGGTTTCACCCTCTGGCCATTGACTCGAAATTCGCACCCATCTTTTGGATTCACCAGATCGATTGCTCCACTTGGGTGTTGATGTTGCACCAGATAGGGTCCCATCCATTTTGACTTCAATTTGCCCGCATGCAATTTGAGCCTTAAGTTGAACACGAGTACCTTTTACCCACAGAGCAACTATTTGCCCCTTGCAAGTGCATCGTGGTATCTCTTGGTCCTTTCCTTATACATCACAGCATTGTCATAGGCCTCGAACCTCAACTCTTCCAATTCTTGGATCTGCAGCTTCCTCTCAATTCCAGCACATTCATCATTGAAATTCAACCTCTTGATTGCCCAAAATGCTTTATGCTCCATTCCCACGGGCAAATTGCAATACTTTCCAAAAGCCAGCCTATAAGGAGACATCCCAATAGGTGTTTTGTAGGCTGTGCGATATGCCCACAAAGCATCTTCCAAGTGATTGCTCCAGTCTTTGCGCCTTGGTCCAACAACTTTCTCCAGAATATTTTTGATCTCCCTGTTTGAGACTTCTGCTTGTCCATTTGCCTGGGGGTGATATGCAATAGTAACCTTGTGTGTGACCCCATACTTTGCCATCATCTTCTTTATGATTGATTTGCAAAAATGAGTCCCTTGATCACTGATCAGAACTTTGGGCATTCCGAAGCGACATAACACATTTTCCCTCAGGAACTTCACCACTGTATTTGCATCATTCGTTGGAGTGGTTTTTGCCTCAATCCACTTGGACA
Organism: Perilla frutescens; assembly: GCA_026008535.1. Classification (NCBI taxonomy): domain Eukaryota; kingdom Viridiplantae; phylum Streptophyta; class Magnoliopsida; order Lamiales; family Lamiaceae; genus Perilla; species Perilla frutescens. Next base: position 39,915,208 of record BRKX01000010.1, on the reverse strand, counting down.
CATAATCTACAGCTAGGATAATGTAGAGATTATTACCTGACTTGGAAAATGGTCCCATGAAATCTATGCCCCATATGTCGAAGACTTCCACGGACATGATAGGTGTTTGTGGCATGGCCGCCCGAATAGAAATATTCCCAGTCATCTGGTAATTCTTGCACTTCTTCACAAATATATAAGCATCCATGAATAATGTAGTCCAGTAAAATCCTCCATCTAATACCTTCCTTGCTGTCCTACGTGGGCCAAAATGACCTCCACATGCATTGTTATGGCAGAACTTCAAGATGTTTAAGACCTCATCATCACTGACGCACCTTCTTATGACTTGATTAGTTCCAATTTTCCAAAGAGTTGGTGCTTCCCAGAGATAGAACTTGCACTCACTCTTCATCTTATTCTTTTGATAGTCACTCAAACCAACTGGAAACTGCTTTGCGACCATGTAGTTCACTATGTCGGCAAACCATGGTTCCTTTGCTGTTTTGCCCACAACCTCATACAAGTGCTCATCTGGAAAATTCTCAGTGATTTCCTCTTTGCTCTCAACCATCAGACGGCTGAAATGGTCTGCAACCAGGTTTTCTGCCCTAGTCTTGTCTTTGATCTGCACATCGAACTCTTGTAAGAGCAATATCCACCTTATGAGTCTCGGCTTTGACTCCTTCTTAGACAGTAGGTACTTCAGAGCTGCGTGATCTGTGTAAACAATCATTTGTGCCCCCAGCAGATAGGAACGGAACTTCTTAAAAGCGAACACTACTGCTAACAGCTCCTTCTCCGTGGTGGTATAGTTGCGTTGCGCGGCATTTAATGTCTTGGAGGCATAATCGATAACATAGCTCTCCTTGCCTCTTTTCTGGCCCAAAACTGCTCACATGGCAAATCCACTAGCATCACACATCACCTCAAATGGCATTCCCCAATCCGGAGGTTGGATAATGGGGGAAGACACTAACATATTCTGCAATGTATGAAAAGCTTCCTTGCAGTCATCATCAAAGTTAAATTTTACCTCCAGTTGTAGCAGCTTTGTGAGTGGTTGAGCAATCTTTGCGAAGTCCTTAATGAATCGACGATAGAAACCCTCATGGCCTAGAAATGCCCGAATCTGTTTAACATTGATGGGATAGGGAAATTTGGCAATGACCTCCACTTTTGCCCTGTCCACCTCAATTCCTCGCTCGGATACTACATGTCCCAGCACGATTCCTTCTCTTACCATAAAGTGACACTTCTCATAATTCAACACCAAGTCTTTTTCCACACAATGGCTCAGTACCTTGCTCAAATGATCAAGGCATTGATCAAAGCTATCTCCATAAATCGTGAAGTCGTCCATAAAGATCTCAATACAAGTCTTAAGCATATCAGAAAATATACTCATCATACACCGTTGGAATGTTCCTGGAGCGTTGCAAAGGCCAAAATGCATCCTTCTGTAGGCAAATGTGCCAAAGGGGCAAGTGAATGTCGTTTTGCCTTGATCGTCTTGGGCCACCACGATTTGCATATAACCAGAATACCTATCCAGAAAACAAAAGTATGATTTTCCTGCAAGCCTTTCCAACATTTGATCGATGAAAGGCAAAGGGAAGTGATCCTTCTTTGTGACTGCATTCAACTTGCGGTAGTCAATGCAAACTCTCCATCCGGTCTGCAGTCTTACCTGAATAAGTTCCTTGTTTTCATTCTCCACCACCTGGATTCCAGACTTTTTGGGCACAACGTGAATAGGGCTCACCCACTCACTGTCGGACACAGGGAAGATAATGCCCATATCGAGCAGCTTTAGAATCTCCTTTAACACAGCTTCCTTCATCAAGGGGTTCAGCTTCCTTTGGGGATCTTGCACTGGTTTTGCCCCTTCTTCCAACTGGATCCGATGCATGCAAATGGTGGAAATTATGCCCTTGATGTCGGCCAAGGTCCATCCAATTGCTTCCTTGTGCATCTTCAATAGTGCTATCAACTTGACTTCCTGCTTCATGGTCAAAGATGAACTGATTATAACTGGCAAATTCTCTCCTTCACCCAAATAGGCATATTTGAGGTGATCGGGCAACTCTTTCAACTCTAGCTTGGGTGGCTTAATGATAGACCATACCAGTTTATCACCCTGCCTTGTTGTGGGCAAAGGCATACATGTATCTCTTGGAAAACCGGCTTCGATGCGATACAATTGCAGAATTGCCTCTTTGATTTTCTTATCTCGTTCTTCTTCAGCATCCCAATCGATCTTACTATTCTGAAGTACCCAATCAAGTGGATCCTTTGCCAGCAGCCTTGGCACTTCTTCTTGGATCATAGGCTCAAAAACGTTGATTATATGTACACCCTCAGTGTCATTGGGGTACTTCATTACCTCCATGATGTTGAAGGTAACTCTGTCTCCATCGAACTCGCACGTCAATGTGCCCTTATCGACATCAATCTTCATATGTGCCGTCTTCATGAATGGTCTGCCTAAAAGTATACAGGCAGCTTTTGGATTGGTTTTGCCCATATCCAGCACATAGAAGTCTGCTGGGAAAATCAGACTCTCCACTTTGATTGGGACATCTTCAAGCACTCCCTCGGGGTAAACACTGGAACGGTCAGCCAATTGAATAATTGTCCTTGTATCCTTGAGCGGTCCTAATGTCAGCTCTTCAAAAATGCTTAAGGGCATAACATTGATCGATGCCCCTAAGTCCAACATAGCTCTCTCAACTCGAAGTCCTCTAATTTCACAGGGAATAAAGAATATCCCCGGGTCTCCACACTTTTCAGGCAGCTTCTTCTGTAATAATACTGACACATTTTCATTCACAACCACTTGTGCCTCCTCTGTGAATCTCACATTCTTTGTATATAAGTCTTTCAGGAAATGGGCATATCGGGGTACCTGCCTGATTGCGTCCAGTAGGGAAACATTGATTTCCACTTTCTTGAAGATGTGCATTAGTTCCCTATCCTCTGCTTCTTTCTTGTTCCACTTCATCCTTCCTGGAAATGGTAAAGACACCTCGATCTCTTTTGGAATATTACTCTTCAGGATGGGTTTGGGCATAACTGCTTCTGGTTCGTTATTTGCCCTCAACTTTGGTTCCTCCTTTGTGGGCTCATCATCGCTGTGGGCATCATCCTCTACAGTCTCTGAATATGATGCAGGCAATTGTCTTCCACTCTTCAGTGTTATTGCATTTACCCCAGCCTTTTTTGGTGGTTCTGTCTATGAGGGCAGAATTTCTTTAGCTTTCTCCATCCTTGCGATTGCATCACTAATTTGGGATATTTGTCCTCCCAAATAGTTCAATCCATTCCTTGTCTCCTGCTCGAAGGCTTCTGATTTCTTTTGTACCTCCACCGTTTCATTCACAATCTTGTGAACCATGTCTGATAAAGACGGTCCTACTACGGGCGCAGGATAGTATTGTGCTGTCTGTCTCTGACTGTAGTTGGGGGCAAGATGATTGTGCCTCCTCCTTTACCCTCCATCAATAACGTTGACCGTTTCTTCCTTCTCCTTCACTTGTGGACACTGGTCAGAGTGGTGCCCCATCAATTCACATACCCCACAAATTCGCAAGGTATTAGCGGAAAACATGGTGATCATCTTCTCCATCTTGTTGCAGAGTTGTTCGATTCGGTCATCAGTTTCAGGCACAGAGATAATTTTGCCCGCAGCGGAAACACTTGTTCTTTCATATGAATCGTCTCTGTTCTCCTCGGCCATTTCTCCAATAAGTATTAAAGCTTCAGCTGCCCTCTTGTTCAGGATAGATCCTCCGCATGCTGCATTCAGTAGGGCTCGGTCCTCGCTTCTCAACCCCGAGACAAAATAGTTCACCAGGTCATGATCTGGAATCTGGTGATGTGGGCATTTCAAGAGCAATTGCTTGAAACGCTCCCAGTAGTCGTAAAAGCTCTCGTTGGACCCAACCCTTGCGGTTGAGATCTTCTTCCTCATGCTCTGCACTCTTGATGTGGGGAAGTACTTCTCCGGAAACTTTTGCTGGAGTTGACTCCAGTTGGTTACACTCCTGGCAGGAATAGTGTATAACCATTCTCGAGCTCCGTCCTGCAAGGTGAAAGGAAAAGAAACCAGGCGAATGTATTCACCTATCCCATTAGCTCGTGTGCGTTGCGTCTCACATGCCATCTTGAAATCTTGCAGATGTCGTTGTGGATCCTCTCCTAGATGGTCATGGAATTTGGGCAAAATCGAGATGAAGTTTGCCCTCAGCTCCCAGTTACCAGTAGTTGTGGGCAAAACGATGCCCGTGGGACGCATGTTCATGGTTTGAGGGAAACTCAGCTGCCTCAAAGTAAGGATGTGCGGTGGTGGTCTTTGTTGTTCTTCTTCCTCGTGGTTTGATATCTGATCGTCCTCCATCTCTTCTTCGGAATAGAGTGGATTGACGTTGCTTGTCTCAGCTTGTTCGTTGCTTGCCTGACTTTCTCCGCCTGAGGTCAAATCGTCACTGGATCCTTCAGTTTGATTATCCTCCTGCAGCCTTTTCAAAAATGCCCTAGCTTGTGCCCTTCTTGCCCTCGCTGACCTCTCTATCTCCGGATCGTAGAGTAAATCTCCTGCGCGGTTAGAACGACGCATATACTAAGGTAAAACAGTAGATAGACAGAAAAGTGCGCTTACACTCCCCGGCAACGGCGCCAATTTTGGCACACCGTCGTTTTGATGTGCAAAATACACTTGCGGGCAAATAGTCCACAAATGCTTAATATGCCCTCAACAGCTAGTATAGCTGATGAAGACGGATGTCGATCCCACGATGAGTGTTCTTAACCTTTTGTCTTTCCTTAGTTTTAGTTTGGGTCTTCAGTGTCACTCTAAAAACCTTGCTAATAAACTTAAACTAACTAAATGCTGAAAAGGAAATCACAAGAGAAAATATCAGTAATAAAAGTTGTTCAAGGCAAAGCGCCGAGTCATTCGGTAGGTATGCGCAATCCCGGGTAAAACATATGTAATTACCACTACTAAGGCTGTCACCCCCGGACTTGTTACTATGCGGGTATCGAGGCATGGTCACCTATACACTCCCACGTAACTAACACTAGTACCAGTTAATTAGAAATGCGCGCTTTCATCTCCAATCACCATTTACCTATGTCTAAGTGAAAAACAAGTTAAGATTGTGAACCCTTAAGGCGTTAAAGTCCGATTACCTCATGCACATATTCCACCCTTAGACCATTACTTTGACTTAAACAGTGGATACTTAGCCACTAAACATAGAAACGAAAGTAAAAGGAATGATAAAAGACATCTTACTTGGAAAGGAAATAACTAGATTAACTTATGGGCCCAACCCCAGTTTTGCCAACAGAACAACTGAACTACATCCCTACGGGAAAATCGCCAGCTTCAGGCAGATAGAATATCCAGAAAATAAACTAAGTACGAAGACGGGAAATTGTATCTTCGAGGTGCAAACAACGTTTTCTGAATGAAAAGTAGATAAAAGTATTTATAGCAAATGAATTAAGGCTTCAAGCAGCCCAGATTTCACCCACGCAGGGGCTCTTGCACTCCTTCACTTCATCACGTTCATGCTCCATGTTCTTCCTTGATTTTAGGAGTGATAGCAACAAACCCTAGCATCTCCAGTAGCTTCCTGACGTCTCCACTTACTTCCCAACGTGTCTGGATCTCCCCAGGACTCGGAACTGACCGCCACGTCGCCTCCACGTGCATAAAGGAGCTGACCCGCGATTCTGTTGTGTAATTCTCGCAACAACTTTGACTGGGTCCTCGGCAGGTAAATTGGTCCTTTGTGCCCTCAGTATAAATAGCACCTGTCTGTGCCTGTTGTGGTGGTTTTGTGCCCTCATCCTCCGTAATCAGTTTTATCCCCAAAACTAGACTAGACTCTATACTAAACACTTACAAAGAGTGTAAACAAATAAAGGAAAAAGCACGAATATGAGTCTTCATCAGTATTCTAAGTGTCTTAATTCATAGAGTCTAATTCAGCCTCATATTCGAGTATTATTTCTCATAGTTTAGTCGTTTATATCGTATAGTGAGTCAAGTTGAGTCCTTCATTCCGCTGACATTATTCGAGTCCTTTAGAAGTCTTCCGCTTGCGTATCGATTTGACTTAGATTCATTGTCTGGGTCACATCAGCAATTTAGATTTTTTGTGGCTAATTGATCTCTATTGTAGATTTGTAGTCTATTATTTACAATTTGTAATGCCCTGAAATATTTTAGAAAAATTTTATGCAACTTATGTTACCCTCTCGCAAGTTAGAAAATAAGTTGGGTCCTTAAAGGATTCAAATAAAGGAAAATCGCAATCAGAAAAATCTGTTTAATTTAATTTGGTCAAAAAACTATTTTAAAAATATGTTCTGATTTTTTTCTTAGGTTGATAGAAAAAGTTTCAAGAATTGTGCCAAACTTTGAATTTTCCATTTTGGAGTCCAAATGACATCTCGACACAATTTCAAACTGTAAAGTAATATATTTTAATAGCACGAGGCACATCCGTCATTATCGAATTTCTTTTTCAAAATATTATCCTATTCTTTTTCCATCATTATCCTATTCCATCATTATCCTCTTTCTTTTATTCGTTATTATCCTATTCATTTTCTCTATAAATAGGAGCTCAAGGTTTCATTTTTCATTCATTTTCAAAAATCGAAATGCCGAGCAGCTTCTAGAGAAGGTACGACTCTAGTTTCCTATTTTAATTCTGAAATAGTCTTTTTGAAGGTATCAATGCGTAGATCACGAATACGTGATTGAAATGATGACACGACAGACGATCACGATAGAAAACCATCATGACCGCCGCCAAAAGTTGCCACCACCCCTCAAATCGGTGACTCTTTCGGGTTGCTGGATCAAAAAGTGTCTTTAGAGTTTTATGTTCTATGTATATTTATATACATTTTCCATGTTATCACTTTTTAATTTCGGGTATATTTTGGGTATCCGAATATTAAATTGTAGTCTTTTTCAGATCTGTCATTCATGGATAGCCCTATCGTGTTTTTGAGCTCAAAAGTTGTTTCATATCAAAATATAGTATTTTTATTTAAAATTTCATATTTTTTTAATGGACAGATCTTGCGGTATGAATGTATTTGTATCGAATTAATTTTAGGATATGGGTTTGACCACCTCGTATGCCAAAACTTCCTAAAGAGTTTTTCTTTATAAAAATACCCCGAGTAAAGTTCCCTTAAGAGTCAAAATATTTTGATGATCCGGGTGCGTATTAAGATAGTAGATATTATAATATTTACTTCTTAGCTAAGAAAAGTTAGATTTTGACCTAATGATAGCCTTTTATCGAAATTAAGTTGCCGAATATTCTTGTAGGCACAAAAATAACCCAACTGAGGGTTAAAGCACAAAAGTCGAATCAACTTCAATCAAACGGACGACTGAGTCAGCTAAGCCAAAAGAGAAGTTAAACTGATTGAAGAAAAACTGACAGCAAGTCAGTTGAATTGAAGACTGGAAGTATCCAACTAATGGGCAAAAATAAAATATCAGCCAAATTGAAGCCTAGAGTCAAACCAACTGCTGATGGCCAGAACTGAAGTCAGTCAACTGAAAGCTCAAGCTCAAAACCAACTGCTGACCAAGTTCAAAATAAAACCAATCAAACTGACAAACTTTCCAACAGTTTGTAATCAGTTGAACTGGAAAATAAGCTCAGAATAAGATCAACTAAACTGACCGACTAGCTAATAGTTATGACTTGTGATCAGTCAAACTGGCTAAGGAGCTCAGAGGAATAGCCAACTGAAGCAATAGCCGAACTAAACTGCTAAAGCTCGGAACTGCCAACTAGAGCTCAGAACTGATGCTCTCACTGAAGCTCAGATGTAACGACTGAAGTTCAGAACAACCATATTGAAGCATAGAACTGCCAGCTAGAGAATCACGCAGTTAATGCTCCACCAAAGATCTCAACATTAATGATCAAAAGAAGATCCTGAAGTAAATGCTCAACAGAGATCGATTGGCTAAGCAACAGCTATCTCTTTCAAAGCTTCAATGACTATAACTATCAACTACCATTGATAAACCAACAGAATAAACGATCAATGGAGTTCAATGGTCATAAGATCACGCCTCTATATAAGAAGAGTGAATCTCATTTTCAAACACTTTCAACTTTCACGTTCACTTTTCAACTTGCAACCTCGCTTATCTATCTTTCACAATATACTCACAACTGAGATTTTTTTCTCCCCTCTCTCATAGCTCAAGGTTGCATATTTGATCAAACTGTGAAAGCCTCAACTGAGAAGAAGAGTCAAAAGATCCGAGCATCAGCTAGCTGATTGAAAGTCCAGCAAGCCAGCAAGGGTAATCTTCTCAGTTCAAGATATTCAACGATTAACTACTCAACTCAACTCTAAGGAGCACATCAGTTGATACTAATTTCAAGACTAACCTCTTGAAGATCGAAAGAGATCTAAGACCTTGTAAAGACGGAAATAGCACTTACCTCTCCAGTGAGCAGTTGGGGACTGCAGGTGTGAGCTGTCGAAACCGGCTGAGGAGATTGTGGCTTTGCGAGAACTGCCGTTTTCGGGATAGTACCAGTTGAAAAGGCGAGAACTACCGTTTCCATGTTCAACCTATCTTCACTTTATAATTGTAATGAAGAAACTTTACCATTGCATAGTGAATTGCCCTTTTCAGTAAGGAAGAGAGGACGTAGAAGTTTCAGCTCCGAACCTTTATAAACTGCTTGTGTACTGTACTTATTACTTTACTTGCATATCTTTATAACTGCACACAAAGTTCACACAAGCTGCACTCTCCAGTCAGCTGAATTCATACAACTGACAAAGTGCATAGATAAGCTTATTACGTGAGTCAAGGGCCCTGATCTTATTCCGCATTCAAGTTAAAAGTTTTTGTAATCAGTTTATTCACCCCCCTCTAAACTGATATCGACTCGCCCGGGACCAACACTTGTCATTTAATTATTTCATAATAAAATTAGTTTTGCATTTAAAGTTATGTGTCGTGCATGAAGTGATACTGCTTCGTGAGCATATGATTATATGTTCGTCAGCATATGATTGTGTCTTCTTTAGCACATATTCTGAAAATCTGCATTTTTTTTAATTTTGATCTTGACGTGAAAATTACCTAAATGCCACCACATTTTTTGAAGTTTCCTTTATTAACAGTAATGCCATCACTCCTTAAACCAAATCTAGAAACCATTGAATTTTGAAGGATGAGTGATGGGAGATTAATTTACAGTTTACACACTATGGATGATTTACACTATATATATGTATTGGTTCAAATGTGAATCAAACCCCCTGTGGAAATTAGGAACCAATCGAAAACATGAATTCATTTATTTTTAATGGCCAAGATTGATTTCAAATTGGTAGGGTGTAAAATGTGATTAATCAAAATTTAACTCAATTATATATGAAATATCTTCAAATCTTACATTTTATCTTCATACAATATCTTTTGTTATTACTTTTTTTTTTTACCAAAAAAAAAAATCGGACATTAGATATTTCAGTGCAATATATGTTTTCATTATTTTTTCCATCAAAATAATAGTTTGTAAATCCATAAAAAAATGTGATCAATACAGTTTTATTGCATAAGAGTCATTCTCCTGCATGTCACGGAAGATTCGAGTAATTATTAAAAATTAATTAGTTGTTTTTGTTTGCAGTAATGATTAATTAATAAATTTTTTGTTTTCATTTTTTTTATGTTGTTTGGTTTTGGTGCACGTATTTAAAGCTATTTATTTATTCATAGTTAATTACTAACATAACATAAATATATTAGTTTGCTGATATGATATCGAAAATTTCTCAATCCGTCAAATTATAATTAAATAGCTAATATCTTTATAAAATATTGCTATTAAGTCATACAAGACATGCTAATACGGAAACCCTACAATTACAATACAAATATGAAACAAATTTATGTCAATATGCTAGTAACAAAGTGCCAACATGTCATGGATCATATGTAAATATGGTTTACATAATAGAGACATTATAAAGTTCAACTAGTTAGGTATCAACACCAAAATCAAATCAATTTGATAAAAAAAATTTGGCATTTTGTTCTAATATATTTACTAACATGAATATAAAGTTCGCTAATACGATTTCAAAATTGTATTATTCAGCCAACTTATAATTAACTAATATTGTGACAAAATATTGCTATTAAGTCATATAATACTTAATAACATGAAATGCCCATAATTAAATTATGAATATGCTTTACTATTATGTACTATACCAACTGATATTATGTATGTATTGTATCAATATGATAATGAATCTTTAGTCTTATTTATTATACTATGCATAGACAAAATTTGCTAATCTTAGTTTGAAAAACTATTATTTTGCCAATAAAGCACTAACCATGAATATTTTTTTAATCAACCTAGTATGACAATAAATGACTACTAATATGATAGATTATTTCATATGCTATCATGCTATGCAATATCTGCTAATATGAAATAATCACCAATTAAGTTTCAAGTTCAACGAATCTAGCTTGGGACGTTTTTTTTTTCTGAATTTTGTTGATCCAGCAATTTTCAATATCGGTGTTTAATTTTGTTTGGATGATTTCCAAATCTTTAATGATCTCACTCCATAATTAAGCTATTTAATTGGGAAATATTTTATCATTATCTTTTGAGTTAATTGCCAAATAAATCACCACGTTTCTATCTTTTTGTAAATTAGACACAACGTTTAAACCTAATCAATTACAACATCACGTTTTAATTTTGTGTGGGATTAAACATTCCCAAATTTTCCGGCAAGTTAAATATGACGTATTTAGTCTAAAAACCACGTTGACAACCACATCAACACACACGTGTAATGAATGACGTTAATTTTGTTAGTTTTCTCAATCTATTTTATATTTTAGAAATAAATAATTATATAAAAAATGATTTTTTCAACAAAAAAGAAGAAGATAAAGTAACAAAACCGGTGTCATTTGTTACATGTATGTGTTAATGTGGTTGTCAATGTGGTTTTTAGACCAAATACGTTATACTTAACTCGTCGGAAAAATTGGTGATGCTTAATCCCACACAAATTAAAATGTGATATTATGATTGACTGCATTTAAATGTGATGTTTAATTTACAAAAAAGTGTAAACATCTTGATTTATTTAGCAATTAACCCTTATCTTTTTAACTTTATTAAATCAAGTGAGATTTGCCAAGTAATTAGTTTTTTTTTTCCAATTAGACCCCCAATTTGAAAATAAAATCTAACCGATCAACTAAATGGGTGGTTATTATGATTAATTCATAGTTTCTATATGGGGATGAAAAAATAATATATATATTTGATGGCTAAAATTAATGCCCTCAGGCATAAAAAAATAGAAATTTCGATCAAGTCATGCACAACTAGTAGTTTTCTATTTGCATTGACCTAGCACATATATAATTAACATAAACGTGAATTTGTCTTGATCTCCACAAATTTAATTTTTCCGTTTTAAATAATCCATTTAGCAAAATCATTAGTTAATGGCTACATTACTCAACCATGTTTCAGATAAATCAGGCCATATTTTAATTTCCTCTCAGGTTGAGATTCAAGAACTTGCCAGGACATCTCAAGTTATCAAACAGGGTGTAATCAAGTCGAGTCAAACTGTGGTAACTAGTAGAACTGATAATAGAACAGAAAACTCAGTTTGAAAGAGTTTGATTATTTTCTTATGTTTTATGCATTCAAACTGTTACAACATGTTCAAATTAGTAAATTACAAAAGATAAGGAGTTGGGACAGCAAGAAGAGGATGTTTTCTATGAATGGTAACACCAGGCTGCTCCATTACATCCAAATCTGTGCATTTCATTCCCTCAGGCAGTTCCCATTCAAACATGTGCACAAGATTTGCTAGTAAGAGCTCAATGCTTGCAATGGCAAGCGCGATTCCAGGACAGCCTCGTCTTCCATACCCGAACGGGATGAACTTAAAATCAAGACCTTTAAAATCTACAGAAGAATTATTCAAGAACCTGTCTGGATTGAAATTTTCTGGTTCGTCCCATGATGTAGGATCTCTGCCAATACCCCATACATTAGTGAGGACTAATGTCTTGGATTTGATTTCATACCCCATAACCCTAACATCTTCTCGTGCTACACGGCCTAGAAGTGGGACGGGAGGATGCAAACGTAGAGTTTCCTTAATCACGGCTTTCAAATACTGCATTTTCTGCAAATCATCATCGGTTATGTTCTTTCTACCTTTGAGAACTCCTCGTATTTCTGTTTGCAAGTTGGTCAGAACTCCGGGGTGTCTTAAGAGTTCTGTCATTGCCCATTCTAGAGTTACAGATGTTGTATCGGTTCCTCCAGCAAGCATATCCTGCCATCATGTTGCAAATGGAAAATGTCACGTTAAAGGGGGGAGAGAGAGAGAGAGAGAGAGAGAGAGAGAGAGAGAGAGAGAGAGTACCAGAATAATTGCTTTGATGCCATCTCTATCAATGGAAGCAGCGAGCAAGATATCAACAAAGTTGTCTCGGTTTTCGTCCCCTGCATCACTGAGGTGTTCTTGAACTACTAGCTCCAAGAAATCATCGACTTCTTTAGCGACCTTAAGAACTCGATTATCAAAGCCATTAACACGACTAATCCATGAAAGCCATGGAACAAATTCTCCAATATCCATAGCAACCATTAGCTGGAAGATTTCCCTGAGGAGCATCAGAAATCTCTTGCCGGTTTCCCCTTCACTATACCTCCTTCCAAATGCTGCTCTGCAGATCACGTTATTCGAGTGCGAATCAAACAATTCGCTCAAATTCACAGACGAGCAGCAAGAAGATTCAACTGTTTTCAACAAAAGCTCCGTTTCTTCCTCCCTAATAAACTTGATAGATTGGACCCTTTTGCTGCTCAATAGCTGAAGAACACATATGCTTTTCAGTTTCCTCCAATATTCGCCGTAAGGCGAAATGATTACATCCTTGAGATTATACAAAAGTAGCCTTGTAGTTTTGCTGAAGGGCTTATCAGAAAAGATCAGATCATGCTTTTTGATGATCTCATTAGCTGCATCGGCCGATTGGACGACGATCACTGGCTTATTACCGAAGTGAAGAAGCATAATCGGCCCATGTTTTCTTCCTAAGGATTGGATTGAGCGGTGAGTCAACTCGCTCAGTTGGTGAAGATTTCCGATCACCGGTAGCTTTGGAGGAGATGGCGGTAACTTTCTTGCGGAATGATGCTTGTAAACAAATTTCTTGAACATCCATGCCAAGAATAAACTGATTAGAAGAAGTAGAAATGGATGTGAGAGAAATTCATCAGCTTGTTGCTGGAAAATCGACATGATGTTCAAGTTATGAACTTTGTTTATTGAGATGACAGATATATAATTAAGTTTCAAATCACGACGTATTAATTATTATAATTTTCCAGCTGATGTAGCATTATTAAAAACATACATCGGCCGGCAATTTGCACCCTATATTTTTGTCTGTGTAAAATTCAAAATGTTAAGGACAATAACGAGTGACCGACTACATATGCAAGAACAAAAATACACCTCCATATATAGAATTTATTGGAGTTGGCCCAATTGATATTTCTATCTTGGCCCAGTTCCTAATTAATTATCTAAACCGGCCCAAGCCCTAAACCCCTAATCCTACCCGATGGTCCATCTCCCCTTTAACCTCTCATTATTGTTGTTGCTACTTCTCGATGCTCTAGAAGCATCTATAACCTGCGATGGATTCTCCTCCATCTGTACAGCCGATCTCACTGAAAAATCTAGCATACTCTCTCTCTCTTTCTGGATCTTCTCAGCTTTCTCCCCCGGTTTCTCTGGCCGGAATCTGGTGTTGTGATTCCTGTTTGGTTGACGAGTGTTTGGGAGAAGCTTGTGTTGAGAGAGAGAACTCGAGATATTCCGCCCCCTTTCAAACCCTATCGACCGCTTCCTCTTCCCCTTCCCTGGTCTGGGCATTTCCCGGTCGCCGGAGTTGCCACAGCCGCCTCCAGTGGGAAAATCTGAGCCACCCTGTGCCACGAGCACAATTTTCCCACCATCGACCTCTCTGTCTTTTCTTGTCACTTTCATTGGAGCTATTATTCTCATATCTCTAACTGTTCCCTACTCTTGTGCAGATATGTTGGTGACGAGGCTCAAGCCAGTGAAGATCTCTGAAGATCCTCTTGATCTTGCTGTCTGAGGCTGTGAAGATTAAGTCCTAGAGTTCATCGTTTTCATTGCTCTGTAATAACTGTGTAATTTGTGATTTGTTGTTCTCGCTACTTGAGTAGCTTGTGAGTTAGACCGCAAGGGGTAGGGAATCAAGTTAGTGTAATCCCTAGCTAGGCCTGTACCACAACAGTGGTATCAGAGCCACGGTTTGGTCTAGCCGGGGGCACTCTCCTGCCTCCATCTAACTCACCTCGCCGCCGGTAAGGGCCGCGCCTTCTTCGCCTCCCTTAGGCTCATCTTCTGGTAAGTCCGACTCTCTCCTGCCTGGGAGAGTTGGCTCTGGTATCGCCTCTAAACCTTAAATCTCCCTGTTTGTGGTATCTGTCGATCCTGGTATATTTTCTGTGCTTCTGCTATTTCTCGTCTCTTGTGAACACCTTGGCATTCAAGGCTAATCCCTTAGGATTCTGCTTACGGTCGGGACCGTCTGGATTCCCCTGTGGGTCTCCTCAAAGCGGGTTGCTCCGATAGCAGACCTGAGAAAGGTGTTACAGTGAGAGTTTCGGTTTCTTATGTTGTTTGTTGTGCGTTTCTCTGTATCTCTGTTTATCTCGTTTTTTGATTGTGGAACTCTGCCCATAAGAATTTCTGTATTTGACTTATTGGGTATAAGTCTGTGGTTGATTTGGGTTTTTTTTTTGGGATTGACCAGAGTGAATCCTTGCTCCACAGATTAATCTGTGCTGAGATCTGGGCTAGCCTCTGCTCTAAATTCCCCGGGTGTACCCATTTATGTATCTGTGGAGGTTTTGGCCTCTTGAAATTGTTGTTTGTTGTCCCTCTCTGTAGTGTGATCTCTGTTCTTGAGGTAGAATTGTTATCTTTGAATTCCTGAGTCTTTTTTTGTTTCTTGTGATCTCTGTGAAATATTTTGTGCATCAAAATAAATCATCAGAATGTTGTTCCTTTTAATAGAAAAGATGATTTTGGAGATTGGCAAACAAGGGTTGAATGTATCTTAACTAAAGAGAATCTCCAAGATGCCATTATTGAAAGAATTAATGAAAATGATGCTGATAAAGCTTTGGTTAAAATGAATGCTAGTGCTAGGGCTACTATCTTGTTAAATCTGAGCAGCTCTGTGGTTAGACAAGTCTCTCATCATAGATGTGTAAAAGATTTATGGGATGCCCTAAATGCCTTGTTTGTTGCTACTTCTGAAGAAGCATCATGTTTTGAAGCATCATATTCTCTACAAAACCAGATTATGACCTTTCAAATGGACACATCAAAAGATGTTGACTCAAATATGCATGATTTTTCCAAACTGTTAAAAGACTTAAAACTTGTTGGTGACAACACTTTGGAAAAATATGCTCATCAGATTTTGCTTGGTGTTATTCCTGAAGTATTTTCTGAAGTAAAATATGCTCTTAAATATGGTGGTGCTAAATTGACATATGATATGATTGTCTCTGGGTTAAAAGCAAAAGAAAATGAACTAAAAAAGCTAAATTCACAACCCTTGAAAAATGAAATCATGTATGTCAACAGAAACTTTAAAGAAAAACCTTTTGTAAACCCTGAAAACCCCAGTGTTCTTGCAGCAGAAAGACACAGAAGAGAATCCAACAACTTTACCCAAAACAGACCTTCCTCTGATGATATTCCATTCCCCCCTTACCCCAGAAACCAAAACTTTCACAGAAACCATCCTTCACAAAGTTTCCATCCTCAAAATCCCTCTCAGAAACCCAGAAAAACATGCTGGAAGTGAGGAAAACCTGGTCATTTTACAAACAGATGTAAACAACCTAAAAAGGGGAATGGTTATGGAAGAAATCAGGCCAATAATGTGATGCAATATAAAAATTATGAATGTATTGGCTTTGATAATAATGAACCTGAATATCATGATAGGGGAGAAATGTATATGGTTCATACTGAAACTGATTTTCAATTTATTAATTTCTCAAATTCTATGTCTGACTCTGTGCATGAATCTGAGTGGTTGATTGATTCAGGATGCACCTTTCATGTCACACCTCATAAGCATCTTTTTCACAATTTGCATCTCACTAAAACTGGCTCTGTTGCTCTTGCTGATGGACAAAAATGTGAAATAGTTGGAAAAAGTGATGTAGGCTTGAGATTTGAGAATGGTAGCATGTTGATTATGCATGATGTGAGATATGTCCCTAAATTGAAATTCAATCTTATGTCTGTCTCAAAATTAGCTGATCAACTGCTATTTGGATCTGTGAATAAAGCATGCTTTCAATTCAGTTTGAATTCTAAGGTCTATTTTGATGCTCCTAGAAGAGGTGACCTTTATGTTGTCCATGTTTTCTCTGTGTCTGTTGAGTCTGTAAATATGGTTTAATCTGATAAAACTACACTCGGGCATGCTAGATTAGGGCACATGAGCAGTAAAGGCCTTGATATTCTAATTAAATATGGTGCATTTAAGCATGACAAAGTGACAAGTATGCCTTTTTGTGAGCCCTGCCTAATGGGAAAGCAACACAAACAACCTTTTCCTGTGACTGGATCCTACCCTAAGCCCCTGTTAAGTTCTGAAATCCTTGAGTATGTGCATGCTGATGTATGGGGACCTGCAAAGGTTCCAACCCATGGTGGAAACATGTTCTTCTTATCTTTAATTGATGATTACTCTAGAAAAACATGGGTTTTCTTAATGAAACAAAAATCAGATGTATTTCAGAACTTTTCTAAATGGATTTCAGAAATTCAAAACCAAACAAACAAAAGAATCAAGTGTCTTAGAACAAATAATGGGCTAGAATTCTGTAACTTTGCCATCGATAATCTGTGTGCTCAAATGGAAATTAAAAGGCACAAGTCTGTGCCCTACAACCCCCAGCAAAATGGGGTTGTGGAAAGAATGAATAGGACCCTTCTAGAAAGGGTCAGGAGTCTCTTGGCTAGTTCTGGCCTTGACAAAAAATTTGGGGGGGAAGCCTTGATGACCTCTTGCTATATAATAAATAGATCACCCTCTATTCCTTTGAAAAGAAACTTGCCAGAATCTGTCTTTTGTAACAAACCAGTCTGTCTGTCCAACCTAAGGGTTTTTGGTTGCAGTGCCTATGTCCACTAAAAACTAAGTAAAATTGAACTTAGGGCCAGGAAGTGTATTTTCTTAGGTTACCCTGAAGGGGTAAAAGGCTACAAGTTGTGGGATAGAATTTTACCTGGCTTCAAAACTTGTATCAGTAGAGATGTCCCTTTTAATAAGTCTGATTTTCCTTGCTTAAATGAATCCTCATTCTCTGCTACTCCCTGTGAGGTGGAGCCTGCTTATATGTCTTTATTTGCTTCCAAGCTGTCTAAGGTGGATCCTCCTCCAACTGTCTTGCCTGAGGTGAATATGCATAATGAAAACTTGCATGATCACATTTCTCCTAATGATTCTGCATCTAATCATGAATCTGAGCATAAATCATCTGTGCATATGAATGTGTCTGATCATGAGACTTCTGAAAATGAAAATGAACATCAATCTAAAAAGTTGTCTGATCATGAAAACCTGGAAAACTATCAACTAACAAGAGATAGGCCTCGAAAAACCATTAAGGCTCCTGCTAGATATGATGGCTGTAATCTGTCCCATTATGCTTTTAATGTGTTTTCAAATATTGATAAACATGAGCCTACTACCTACAAAGAAGTTGTTGCATATGAAAACTCTGATAAATGGATTGATGCAATGAAAAGTGAAATGAAATCACTTTATGATAACAAAACCTGGATACTTGTTGAGAAACCTAAAAACTGCTCTCTGATTGAATGCAAATGGCTTTTTAAGATTAAACAAGAAATTGATAGTGTAAGATATAAAGCAAGACTAGTTGCTAAAGGTTTCACACAAAAGGAAGGAATTGACTATAATGAAATTTTTCCTCCTGTTGTGAAATTCACTACTGTAAGGATTATGCTTGCCCTAACTGCTCATTTCAACTGGGAATTAAAACAAATGGATGTTACTACTACTTTTCTGCATGGTGAGCTTGAAAATGATATTTACATGCATCAACCTGAAGGTTTTGTTGATAAAACTTTCCCTAATCATGTGTGCCTATTGAAAAAATCCTTGTATGGTCTAAAGCAATCCCCCAGACAGTGGAATATTAAATTTGATTATTGCATGAAAAGCATGAATTTCTGTAGGAGCCAATTTGATCAGTGCCTATATTTCATGAAATCAGGTGTGCCAATGTTTCTGCTTTTATATGTTGATGATATGTTATTGATAAGTCCTTGCTTGAAAACTGTGAAGTATGTACAAGCATGCCTAAGTGAGAACTTCAACATGAAAGATCTGGGAGATGCCAAGAAAATCTTAGGTATGAATATTGATAGAGATAGAAATAAGCATTCCCTTGTCTTGCATCAGTCACCTTATGTTGAACAAGTGTTAAAGAAATTTAACATGGAACAATGTAAGGTTGTTTCTGTTCCTCTTGCATCACACTTTCTGTTAAGTAGAGATCAATGTCCAAAAAGTGATCTTGATATTAGGGAAATGTCTGAAATTCCCTATGCTAATGCCATTGGTTCTGTAATGTACCTAATGATCTGCACTAGGCCTGATATAGCCTATGCAGTCTCATGCCTGAGTAGGTACATGGCAAATCCTGGTCTCCCTCACTGGGAAGCCCTGAAATGGCTTCTGAGGTACCTTAAATCAACTTCCTCTCATGGTCTGTCTTTCTCTAAGTCTCCTGAAGGTGTCAAATGCATTGGTTTTGTGGATTCTAATTATGCAAATGACAAGGATAATAGAAAGTCTACCACATCTTATGTGTTTACCCTCTGTGGTTCTTGTATTAGCTGGAAATCACAATTGCAAAGTATTGTTGCTCTCTCTTCCACTGAATCAGAATACATAGCAGCTACAGAAGCTGTGAAAGAGGGAATATGGTTGAATGGTCTCCTCTCAGAGATTAACATCATTGATGATAAACCCCTCCTATACTCTGATAGTCAGTCATCTATACAGCTTTGTAAGAACCCTGTGTTCCATGACAGAACTAAGCACATAGATGTCAAATATCACTTCATTAGAGATGTTGTGGAGAAAAGAAATATCTTGTTGGACAAAATTTCCTCTGAACTCAACCCTGCAGACATGGGCACTAAGTGCTTGTCAGTTGCAAAGCTGGAAATCTGCAAGAAATCCCTCAACATGGATTTTGGTTGAATTTAATGAAATTTGATGAGTTCTTCAGAAGCCTTGATGCTTCTGATACTCATCTAAGTCCTGAGGCAGTTGAGCCTCTTTCTGATGATATTTTTTTCCTTGGTACAATAAGCTAGTTTGATTCAAGTTAAATAAAGGTCAATGATCTTGTGAGACCAGAGACTTGTATCTTATATTAAGGTTTGGTCTCTCGTGATTAAGACTGGATTGAACACGCATAGTGTTTCTTCCTCCCTCTCTTTGTCTGTCTTTGTGATAAACTTAGAGTAAAAATAATATGGCAATGATGATTATCTCTTGTGTTTTATTTTTGACAGGTGACTCCTTGGTGACGGGAAATACCAATAGGGCCAAAGGTGGAAATGTTGGAGTTGGCCCAATTGATATTTCTATCTTGGCCCAGTTCCTAATTAATTATCTAAACCGGCCCAAGCCCTAAACCCCTAACCCTACCCGACGGTCTATCTCCCCTTTAACCCCTCATTATTGTTGTTGCTACTTCTCGATGCTCTAGAAGCATCTATATGCTGCGATGGATTCTCCTCCATCTGTACAGCCGATCTCACTGAAAAACCTAGCATACTCTCTCTCTCTTTCTGGATCTTCTCAGCTTTCTCCCCCGGTTTCTCTGGCCGGAATCTGGTGTTGTGATTCCTGTTTGGCTGACGAGTGTTG
Source organism: Perilla frutescens (assembly GCA_026008535.1). NCBI lineage: Eukaryota > Viridiplantae > Streptophyta > Magnoliopsida > Lamiales > Lamiaceae > Perilla > Perilla frutescens. The sequence goes on along the minus strand of BRKX01000010.1, from coordinate 39,895,107 downwards.
GGGAGAAGCTTGTGTTGAGAGAGAGAACTCGAGATATTCCGCCCCCTTTCAAACCCTATCGACCGCTTCCTCTTCCCCTTCCCTGGTCTGGGCATTTCCCGGTCGCCGGAGTTGCCACAGCCGCCTCCAGTGGGAAAATCTGAGCCACCCTGTGCCACGAGCACAATTTTCCCACCATCGACCTCTCTGTCTTTTCTTGTCACTTTCATTGGAGCTATTATTCTCATATCTCTAACTGTTCCCTACTCTTGTGCAGATATGTTGGTGACGAGGCTCAAGCCAGTGAAGATCTCTGAAGATCCTCTTGATCTTGCTGTCTGAGGCTGTGAAGATTAAGTCCTAGAGTTCATCGTTTTCATTGCTCTGTAATAACTGTGTAATTTGTGATTTGTTGTTCTCGCTACTTGAGTAGCTTGTGAGTTAGACCGCAAGGGGTAGGGAATCAAGTTAGTGTAATCCCTAGCTAGGCCTGTACCACAACAGAATTAAACAATATATTTTTTGCCTTTTCCAGAATGTCCTAGTGATCTTGTGGAGTAATTTGAGGCTAAAAATTTTAAATTCAAATCAACGAAACCTCTACTTGTTTGCTCACCACGTACACCTATTTTTCTAAATTTGATTGAGCACAGGAGGGTTACCCTCGACCCTCGACCTCCCAATAATGAATAATATATATATATATATATATATATATATATTAAATGATTAATACTAAATCATTGAATTATATACATAGACAAATTATTTGATCTGTTAGAAGTTATTGGAATTTTTATGATGGTGTTATGATTTTTTTTCCCTCTTTTAAGTGATTCTTTTATAAAAGAAGTATGTTTATATTTATTATATAAAGTAAAATTAAACATATATAATATAACAATTAAAAATAACATAATTTCATTTATAACAAATTAATTAGAAAAAAATGTGAAATAAAACAAAAAGGAAAAGAAAATAAATATAAAAAAGTGGGAAAAAGAGGCGGAGGAATGAACGAATAGAGGGTAATATGGCATGTTGACATTGAAAAAAGTACTAAGATAATAATGATGATGCAATTCGTTGTATTTTGCATTACATTAGTGACAATTATTATTTTCAGCTCTCATTCGAAAAATAACATAAAAAACTTAAGTTATAATAAATCACACTATTCCTCGCAAATAATATCATTTTTTTAAAACATAATTATTGTAACTGTAGAGGTGTTTTTAGTGACATAAAATTGTCACTTATTCCCCCACCAACATAATATATTGGCACAAAATATATAGTGACAATAAATACTGATAACATATAAATTAGTCATAATAAATTCTTTTTTTTATGACATGAAGAAACTATCGTCACTGCATAGTAGTTTTCAGTCTCAAAATTTAATCGTCATTAGCTTCCCACAAATATGAGAAATTAGCGTCAACTATATAGTGATAATAAATACTAACAACTTATAAAATTGTCACTATCGATCACTTATTTTAATTTTTTTTATGACGAGAGTAATCATTGTCATTATAGAGACATTTTTAGTGACAAAATCACGATTATCACTTATTATTTTATTTTTTTATGTGATGAGAAGAATTATTATCACCGTACGAGCATTTTTAATTTAAGTGATAAAATTATGATGGTCACTAATATTGTCGTTGTTAGAAGTTGTATGTCATTTATTTTTTGTAGTGACTATTCATACCCATCATAATCTCGAAGCGTCTGGAGCTTGGTTGGAAGTGGTATTTGGGTGAAATGTGGCGACAGCTGTTATTGTGCACTTAAGATCTTCTAGTCCCAAATTATGTGAGCCAATCGTTTGCCAAATATTAAAATTATTATTATTTTTTTTAATTTTTTCTTCAATTTTAATTTTTTTTAGTATAATTTTACATTACTATTTGGGATTTATTCCACCCAATTAGGGTTTATAATTATTTTTTAATATTTAATTTTCATTTTTTAGTTAATATAATTGATTTTGGGGGTTGATTATTCCAAACTCAAGGTATATAATTTTTAAAAATTGTAATTTTTAGAAATAAATATTAATTATGATTAGTTATAATATAACAACTTTTATTTTTATAAAAAATATTATTAACAATATATAATTTTAATGTTGCTACACTGTTGACACATATAAGTTGGAACTAAAGGATCTCTACTCGTTATTGTGTGGTGTGGTGCTCTTGTAGATTCCCTAAGTGCCCTAATTAGTGTTCTTAAACGTAATTCTGTCAAAATTGCGTGCGTGAGTCAGTATATATATATCCTTGGAAGAAACATAGTATTGACTGATGAAATTTGAAAATAAATAAATAAATAGATCCATATCTATACCTATATAAAAAAATTCCTTAATTCTTATCAAATTTGATTTGTGTTTCATATCTTTAATATACGCTTAATCTAAATCAACACTTAATCTAAAGGTAAAAAAGGCAATATAATATATTATAATTAATTATTTTCATATAATATATTAAATTTATTTCAATATTTTTGAAAGTGCCTTAATTCTTACAAAATTTCATCTACCTGTTATATTCATAATCTACAAGTAATCTAAGGATAAAAAAATATTATAATATATTCTAATTATTTTTCTATATAATATGTTTAAATTTATTTCAATAGTTTGTTATTATTTAACTCTACCATATTAAATTGTCCCATATAATATATTACTAATGGATATTCGTTTTTGGATGTTCCTTGATATCATCAGATATTGTTGTGGCAATAGGATTTTAACTTTGGTACTGCAAACTTTTAAATTAATGTCGTCTAAATTCAATTAATCATGCAGTCATCTTTGTTAATTAAACGAACAAATTTATCTATATGCACCATTTATTTTCATCATCATAATTATTACGAGCAAGAATTGTGAAATCCATTCTCACATGTTATAGTAAGTTAATAAGTGTTTGAGTCAACACATTATGGTTCAAATGATAGATTTTTCTTCTAGTTGTTTTTATCATTTTAAAAATTTAGAATATTGGTTGGTTTAATTGATAATTATGTGTAAAATATTTTATATTAAACACTACAAGAAAATCGCGAAATACTAACTAAATTTAATGATGGAACGAATCCGTCACTAATCTATGACGGATTAACAACGTAATTATGACGGAATATTTGGCAAAATATAGCAAATGTTTTAGTGACGGACATATTCCGTCGTTAATATATAAAATATATTACATACATATTATAAACTCCATGCATATCCGTCATTATGTTAAATAATGTATTTTTATTTAGTTTTAAAACGATGACGTACGGAATTGTATCCGTCATTATCTTATACTGTAAATTCATCTCATTTTATGCATAAACTAGTGTCTTAACTGTGCGTTGCACGGAAAGAAATTTACATAAAGTATATTATAAAATTTGTTAATAATACTTATCAAATTATATATATATATATATATTATAATTTTAATGTAATTTTTATTAATATTAATATACATATATATATATATAATTATTGAATAGATTAACGAATAATGATAACAAAACATACATAACAAAAGTTTATCTCTAATTACATAATGATAATTATAATTTTATTATTATTATAACAATTATGGTGAAAACCATCAATCCTATTAATTATTGATATATATTTATTACACATTATTCTCTTAATTTTGGTGGCTCAAGTAATAACTATTAATGTTAGATACAATTGTTATAATCATTACAAAAGGGATACAATTACGTTCATTAAAAGACGAAAAAAACTACATTTTTTTATCTATCAAATTGCAAATTTATCAAGCAACTATCAATAAACGAAGATTCTTGGTACCCGACGGCGCTTTCTTGCTTATTAAGTTGTTCCACAATTTTTTCAAGTATTGTTGCTGTAAGTAAGGACGACAAACTAACCGTATACGTCGATTACAATAGACTTGACACAATAAGGGCCTACATTACATTACATGCCACAAATAAAATTGTAAATCATATACATATATATGATTGGCTAAAGTTAAGAGAAGGATATATAGATCACTTGACCTTCAAAACCTGGAGATCTCTGGATAATTATCTTCGAAAGCACTCAAATTAAACTATAAGAGATGTGTAAATATAAAATGTAAATATGGCTATCCACATCTCTTTAATTAGGTGCTTCAAAAATGCCCACACACAACGGGATGCTTCATGAGAACTATGCAAGCAACACCTCATTTTGCATCTGGCACAATGAAGTTGACATATCTTCTTCGATTTGCAGGAACTGTGAAATTTCCTACAGCACCACCATATTTTGTCTGTCATCACCAAGAATGATCAATCAGAGATCAGATATTCATGTATAGTCATGTAAAGTTATAGAACAAAACCAACATATCTGCTATACAACTTACCTGTGAAGAAACTTGATGCATAAGATTATTATAGGTTCGTATTACATAACCATTCGAATCAAGCAATGTATATGCTTTGAATTTATATGATATGGTGTATCCATGAACTTTTCCATGATACCATTGAACACCTTATAGTGTCCACTAACATTGGTTTCATTAGTTTCAATATCTATCTCTATGTTGAAAAGATCATCAAACCGGGTTTCATTGGTAGCGCAATTAATAGCTCACCGAAATATGCAGGAAATTCCCAGCCTCTTGGTGGTTTTGTGGCATCTCCTGGCCATATGATGCTCTTCAACTATCACACAATCATTTATAAAATAATGTCTTCTTTGTCCAACTCTTTGTAGAAGGCCTGCATCGAGTGCAATGAAGCAAAAAAAGAAATGTTTTTCTTCCAAAATAGAACACAAATTGAAAAGGAGCATGCCACTCACTTTATTAAACAATATCATTAGTGTCTCTCCATTTTTTTTTTGAATTGTCAGATTCAAAGATAGAAAAATAACCAACGCCCACACACCTTATCATAGTTCCTCCAACCAATAATTATATCAAATTCACAAAAGTTCTCAATAGTAAGAAGACAAAAATACATTAAAAGCAAGGTGCATTATATTTCGAGAAACTAATTAATAGGTTGAAAGTAGAACAGATATTTAAAATTTCTTCAGCAAAAGCAATTGTTTATAACCTTAGCCCTCAAGAAAAAAAAAAAAAAAAGAGACACATTTTATGTTGCTTCACAAATCAGAACAAAAATTGGATGATGACCCCATCATGCAGAATATTTTTTTTTGCAATAGCCTTTAGAAACCAAAATTTCTAAAAATTTGAAATAGCCATTTTTTCGATGACATTTAAATATTTAATAGTGCATCTGAAATTGGCTTCACTAAAATCAAGAAATGACGCCCATTTCTCACCAGAAAAGGTGAAAAGTACCAAGTCCTAAACCTACAAAATTGAGTTGAGTAATTGAAATAATTTCATGAAAGGGAAGATATTACTATTTCACAAAAGCTCAATAGGAAGTGAAATATAAAAAGTCAGTCATTCAAATAAGAAGCAATCATAGCTTGAGTTTCAAAATTACCATAACTTTTGGGCCTCTAGCAATCCAATAACTCACGCACACTCAACCACACATCGACACTAACAATTTATAGTCAATGGAAAATATCAATGTCGAAATACAATATATATTTTAAATCAAAAGCTCAATAGGAAGTGAAATATAAAAAGCTCACAAAAGCTCAATAGGAAGTGAAATATAAAAAGTCAGTCATTCAAATAAGAAGCAATCATAGCTTGAGTTTCAAAATTACCATAACTTTTGGGCCTCTAGCAATCCAATAACTCACGCACACTCAACCACACATCGACACTAACAATTTATAGTCAATGGAAAATATCAATGTCGAAATACAATATATATTTTAAATCAAAAAAATTAACTATGGAATTAAAGTTTAAGCCCTGCACCTCCTCATATATTAGATAAAAAAAAAAACTAAAAAAAGCAAGAAGAGATTTTATAGGCAAATGGAGGAGAGTTTTATAAAGTACTCATGTGTGTCTGCTGTGTTTAACAAATCATTCACTCCATTCGAACCCAGAAGGCAAATTTATGATGAGAAACCCTGAGGTGATATTTAACAGCTCGAACCTTTTCCTAAATTGTAAGAGTAAGCTAATAAATTAAAGATAAAATACAAAAAATAGCATATAAATATATAAAGTAATACCATTTAATTTTGCAGAAAATAGATAGAAGCTAGAGAATGGATCGAGAAACTCGGGAATCTACAAAAAAAGTGAAATGTATCTGAAAAACCATACCAAGAAACATTTTAACTACGTATCAATTAAATACTTTACAAACATACTTCTCCGTATCAATCTAACTTTTTAACTACGTATTAATTTAAAGCTTTTATGCAGAAACGGGCTTTACAAAAATCTGATGACAGTGTCAATGGCTTTCCTAAGTATGTGGAGTGAATTTCCATATTTTAAAAGCTGAAGCACAATGGAAAGTTCAGGATACATTCATAATTTTGTCTATCATGGTTCTATGCAGTTTCCATATCTGTTTGTAGCAGTGCACTGTCTGGCTAATATTTTTTTAGCTTTTTAGGTGTTTTTTTTTTGGTGAAATAATATATTCGTAGAAATTTATACTGCTATTGTATATTTTGTATTCAATAGCAAGTATCACATGCCTAATTTTATGATAATAGATAATCTCTGTTAAACTGTGCCCCCCTCCCACCACCAAATAAACAGCCTAGATTCTGATGTAACCAATGCTGCAATTTATCCTAAAAATGCAGTTGACATCCAGATGCTATTTTCAAAATGTTATGTCTTTAGTAACTTTCCCTAGATTAATTGTGTGTAATCAGGTGGTCTCATTCTTACGCACAGGTACTTTCCTTATCTTTTCTATGTTGATTTTGAAGCCTCCATGGTAGACAAAAGAGCTCAAAATGCTCTTGGTCATCTAAAGGTCTGTGCTACCCCTAACTTCTTGCAGAAAACTATTTTCTTTTTCCCTTTTTAATGCTACATCCTAATGTCCTAGCGACAATTATTTTAATGTTAATTTGTAAACATTACAATTGTACAATCTTGGCAGGAGTTCGCAATGTTTCTAAGGGTGCTTGGCAGTTACCCTACGGATAATGGTCTTCCATAAGTACCTTGAATGCTTTAAGGTACCAATATCTGTGAAAAGTATGTTTTAGATCCGTGGCTATGCTTTCTAGTGGTAACTTTGATTTTTGAACTCATGTAACTTTATATGGTCTCATTTTTAGTTCTTAAAACTTAAAATTACAAAATGAGGACTGAGTTTTACTTCTTAATAAGAAGCTACGGTTGTTTTATCTGATGAAGTACATTTCCGTGACTTGCGTAGATAGAAAGAAATGACTAAATTTAGTAGCAGAAAAGCAAGACTTCAACACAACCTGATTGGGTTTCTCTAACTTCCCAGATATCCTTCATGCTTATAATGACGCAACACTTCAAGGTTGGAGGATAACTATTTATCGAAGAAGATAAATGTTTAAGGAGTTTTTAGGTTGTGCTCCCTAATATACAGGATTGAAATAATAGAGATGCTATAGGCAAGAGCAAAGGTTCTCAGCACTTTGCATGAGTTGCAGCTGCACCAATATGCTTTTATTCTTTCATGTAATTACTCAATTTTGCCTTTCTGGCTGTTGTTCACTCCTCTGTTACGGAGAAGTCCAGCCAGGGACACAAAATGCACAATTAACATGTAAATTAACATAAAAGCTTCTGCATAAAATTATTGCATAAAACCATACCAAGAAACATTTTAACTACGTATCAATGTGATTTTTAAAAATATCATGGAGAATTGAGCATATAACAATATCTTAGAAGAATCTCAGAAAAATTATGTCTTTGATGAAATATGTTCGGAATCAAAAAATAAAATTAGTAAAATGCAGAACTTTTTAATTATTCACATTAATTAGAATCCTATAAAATAATATTTGAAATACACAAACAATTTATTGAATATTCCAAAAAATAAAGGAAAGAAACTAAAGTCTTAGCGAAATCAAATTATGTGTTCTTTGTAATCAGTTTCATCCGGCCAGTTGCAGTAGGGGCTGAAGAAGATTATTCAAAATTGTATATTCCCAAAATAGAGAAATTAGTGAAATCAAATTACCTTTGCTCTCCACAATAAGAATCGGCTTAGGCTCTCTTCATTAGGTGGCTGAGCTCTGTGCGCCATTGTTGATGTTGTAATTTGAAAATACTGCAAGTCTCATTGGTGGTGCCATCCGAATTTTCATCCTCCTCCTGCGGCTCCTCAGCCCCCTCCGCCGCTATGGAGGTGGAGGGCTACGGCTGTGTTTGAGGCTCAGCATCGCTAGGCACCTCCATTACAATAATTGCGCGATGAAAACAACGGCGACCCGATTGGCCGCTTCAATTATAGGTCGAGAGTGCATCGAAATTCTTTAAATTCAATTTTCAATTTGAACACCAATTTAAGGCAACCTTTGAAGGGAGGGAGATAGAGCATAGGAAGGTCTCCATAGGCTCGTCGTCTTCTTCTTCAATTCCAATATTATTGTGAAAAGCTTCTACACAAAAACCCCAAATTCTCTGAGATATTATGCACAAATAGAGTATGAATCTTAATTTTTCGACAAAATGCGAAAACAAAATTGGGGAAAGTTATTAACCTTCATCATCGATAGAAAAGAAATGGGACGATTCATCTCACCTCACCGACTCAGACTACTTCCTCTCGTCTCACATTACTGACTTCTCTCTCATCTCATCTCATCTCATCTCATCTCAATTTTCTATAAAATAGTGAATGCGTGGATGGAGGTGAAGAAATTGTTGGTGTACTGGAACCCCACTTCACCGTAGCTAACTGAAGAACTCGGCCAAGCGCCGTTGATTTGGTGTTGGCGATTACCAAGCCAAATACATCGGTGATGACTTATCTTCTTCTCAGAGAAGTGCTGCTGATTTGGTGTCGGTTCACGTATCCGCCTCAACATTAGCTCGTTGTTTGGGAGGAAGAGTTGTTTTGATTTAGAATTCTAAAATTCCTCTATTAGTTAGGTGAATTTGCAGTTGACGATTAAATAATGCAAATTAATTAAAATTTGAAATTATAGATTATCTCTATTTTCTCTCCTGAATCAGCTGAATTAAATTCCCCTATTTTCTTTTTATTATTTAAATTTTCTATTGATAGTTGAGCATTACTTCTGGTTTATGCCATTGTGTTAATGCCATATGCGCTAAAGTGATTGATATTGTCATGATCTTTATGGCAATTCAAAGAACACAAAGGTTTTGATTTTTCAAAGTTTGAAGACCATGTTTTGAACATTATGATATGAACATTCCGCTGTCAATCTAATTGAAGATCGAAGAATGTACTTGAGCATGTTCATGAACATGATCATGTACATGGTTGTTTGTCTAGAGAGTTTCCAAGAGACGTGTCAAGCTGATTTCAAGGAGTTGAAGCTGCCTTTTCAAGATGGACGTTTCAGAATAGAAGCTACATTGTTCGAAGATAAAGATCAAGAAGGAAAGAGGCGAGTTCTATTCAAGGAAGGAATCTAAACTAGGAATTGTCCGATTTAAACAAGGAAAGTTCCCTTTTTGAGTTTGATTTTGTTTAGGTCAATCTGATTACCTTGTTTAGGCTATAACTTGTGTTTATAAATAGTCTAGGAATGAGACTGATTTAGAGTGGACAAAGTTTACGAATACACAAAGAGTAGAGAGTCTAAAAAGACTTCATCTTTGAAGCATATAGTATTCGGGTAGATTAGGTTTGATCATTGTGATCATTGTGTGTCTAGTTTGTGTTTGAAGTTATTTCATTCACACCTTTAAAGGAGTCTTGGGAGAAATTTCCTGTGGGAACTAGAGGGAGTATAGGTTGTAAAGAGATCTTACAATTCAGTCCATCGAAAGAGGTTGTAGTATGTAGAAAATGGGTCGAGTGACCGAAGAATCGATCTTGTGATCTTGATTTCGATGCTCGTAGGGCGGAAGAAGCCGGTAATTTTTTTATCTTTTCTAGCTTGATTCTGTATCCCAATCCACCACTCTCTCTCTCTCCAATCTCCTCCGTGAAATTCTGATGATGGTGGCAGAGCCTTCCGAGGATGAATTTTGTAATTAAAATCTTTGTATTGAGATTGTTGTAATTGAAATGGTAAAAGAAGTAAGTCGCTTTTGTAGTTTTTAGGAACTTAGACATGTGATGAAAAAATTTATGTTGAAATTGAGTGCCCTATTAATGATAAACCTTATACACTAGTCGAAGAAACTAGGCAAAGTAATGCTTCAGAAAAAAAAAATGCCTTATCAAAAGTCTCTAAAACTTATGCTGAAATTATTGGCATCATGTTATCTATAATGGAAAAATGAAACTAATGTTCCTCTGAGTGTGCATTGTTTTGATTTAGCATACTATCTAGGTCAACCTTCTAGAAATACAAAGCCATTATTCATGAAGAAAGCAGTTTCAGCTCAGAGAGATCAAAATACATTTTCTATTTTTGTTGTTTCTTAAGATGGTCTGTTTGTTTAGTTAGTGGGATAATTTGAGTTCAATGTTGGCATTCCTGTAAGAGCTTGTCTGCATGTGATTATGTCTTCATTGCTTAAGCGAATCCCTAATGTAAAAATGAATAAGCAAAAAAGATATGAATACTGAAGTAGTGTTGATTAAAAGGATAATCCTTAGAATTTTTTTTTAAGAGCTTGTAAGAATATGCTTATATTCTGGATTTGTAGATATATATAGGTTCGTCCTCCTAGAGCATGAATTCAAAGAGGTAGCTAGGTGGATATTTACTTAGATCTTTTATTGGATGGTATTGTTGCTTGTTGGGGATGTTCCTTGGCGGTAAACATCTTTACCTTCATCTATAATTCCTCATATTTATTGTGTTTATTCCTATTGAGAGGCTGCACACTTGTTATATATTAATAGAATTCATTTGACTCTTCTATTCCTTAAGTTCTAGATTTACTTTGGTTTGATTTTTAGCTAGTAAGTGGGGCTTCTGAATCTGAAGAGGTTTATTTGATGATGGGATGACAATCAAGTTCAAATTTTGGTTTAGTGTCCCTTGTGATGGTAATTTTCTTTTCTTGCAACAGTCAATCTCTAATATGTATTTTCTTTTCTTGCAATAGTCAATCTTCAATTTTCTTTTCTTGTGATGGTGAGTTGGTATATATAGAGGCAATGTTGGTGGGAATATTCCCTTTTAAAAGATGTCAAATTTCCCTCCAAAATAATAGCAAAATCAGGTGAAATTTACCTCCAAAATCGTGGATGAAGTTTTGGAACTTTTTTATTTTGGCACCAAAATTGATAGTAATTTGGGACCAAAATCGATACCAATTTTAACGGAAATCATCACGACATGACTAAAAATGATACTTCACTTCCTCTGGGACCAAAAGTGATAGTGTCGGGACCAAAAGCGGAAAATCCGATGTCTTATGGGACCAAAATTGAAATTATCTCTTTGTTTGTACAATAAAAGGAAATAAATCAATATAAATCCCTATATTCTTGGTATTAATCTTGATTCCTTATTTCTTGGTTTTTCCTTCCAACAATATCAGTTCTTCATCACTCATCTTCATACAAGACCTTGTTTAAAAGTCTCAAGCCATATAATCATAAACTTCATTAATATAATGTAGATCCTCCAAATGTTCGTTTCTGGACTCACAAATTAAGGAGACAAAAGGAAAGGGTGGCATATATATTCAAAGCAAAATACTCATGCACCTTCCTCAATTACTTCATCTTCTATTGCTCTACCTATATACTGAGCCAAAATCTACTGCTCTTGCTCTCCAAAATTCTGAGTGCCTTACTGCCATGACGTACTGTAAAATTTACTGCGTTACAACGTAATATTAATACTTGGCATGTATGTAGTCCCATATGATTCATCAATAATGCATCTAATAATTAAGCAACAAATCAAATTAAATGGGTATTTCGGGTTAAAATCATGAAAAACCCTATTATTCTATTACAAGGCAATCTCATGGGACAAAACCAAACACATCATGTCCTCCAGCCGGGAGACTTCACCCCCGAATTCAATTCAAAGAAAAATATCACAACCCAATTCAAACGCAATGAAGTAGCTAATCAGCCTCCCACTTTCATTTTCTTCTTCAATTCTCTCATCCTAGTGTTGATGTTTCAACTTTAGGGTTCATTGAAAATTTTTAGTGGAGTCATCAAAATTTTGAATTTTCTAAGGTAATATTCTTTATTGACATTTATAATGTACCTTTTATGTTGAATTGATTTAATTGTAGTAGAGATTATGTATTTTGTTGTTTTATTGTCAGTGAATTAATTGATTTTATTGCAGTAGCTATTATGCATTTTGTTGTTTGATTGTTAGTGAACTTTATTTTTTTATTTGCAAGATATATGCTTTGATTTCTTGATAATTGCATTGCAATATTATTAAAGAATATTTTAGTTATTTTGAATTTGAATATTAAGTCATAATTGGTAGTTTGCATTAGACATATTCATTGTTTAATTTTGTGAAATTGTTTCTTAGATAAATGGACACTTCTATCTGAAAATATCCATTGCGGTAGATGTGTTGGAGGTTTTACGTCATCAATTAATTAACTTATAATATTTTTACTATTTGAAAAAAAATCACTAAGAATTAGAAAATTAATTTCAAGGTTGGATCCGATTATTCTTTTCTTTCAAATTAAATAAATATATACCTTTAATAATAAAATAACTAGATGTTAAAATTTATAAATTATATAGTGTTGATGGGACATACACATACCGTTTGTGTCAGTCTATAACTTATATATAAATTAACCCTTCATTATTTTAAAACAAAATGATAAGAAGTTAAATATAGACTAACAATATTTTTGTATGACTACAAGCAATGGAAATTTTTTGTGGACTGTGATTCCATTGGCTTCAGTCATATCCAAATCCTCTTCTCTTCCTTCATTAGGCAATGCAAAGTTGAATTTATGCACCAATTTGGCTATTGCAAGTTCATTAACGGCCATGGCGAACGCAATGCCGGGGCAGCCCCTCCGGCCAGCTCCGAATGGTACAAACTCAAAATGAAGGCCTTTGAAGTCTATACTCGAGTCAAGGAATCTTTCTAGATAAAATTCTTCGAGATTTTCCCATAACGAAAGGTCCCTACTAATCGCCCAAGCATTGATCACCACACGTGTGCCAGAAACGACGTCGTAGCCTAGTAGTTTGGTGTCCTGAGTTGATTCTCGAGGGACCAGTAATGGACCAGGTGGATGCAGTCTTAGACTCTCTTTGAATACTGCTTTGAGATATGGCATTTTCTCTAAATCTTCCTCTTCTATTTCGGCCTTGCCTCCGGCTACTTCTCTCACTTCATTCTGCAAAGTTAATTCATAGTTGTCGGATTTCTTATAAGCTCTGTCATCGTCCACTCCATAGCAGAATGCGTCGTACCAGTTCCAGCGATAAACATGTCCTATCACCAAAATTTGATTTGAATGACTTTATTATAATAAATTAATAATCGCTAAGAAGCTATTGAACGGTAGAGATGAAAGATAGATGTTTACCAGGATGAGAGCTTTGATTGCTTCATCTTCAACTGGGGAAGTATTTTTATTCTCTCTCTGAAACTGAAGCAATATATCTACGAAATCCAACTCTGCATCATCACCTAGTTTCTCACGATCTCTATGTTCTCGAACCACATCTTCCAAGAATTCATCAAACAGTTTAGCAACTCTCTCCACTTTTGCATTGAGTCCATTGACGCGATCAATCCAAGCCAGCCATGGAATGTAATCTCCCACCGGCGAAGTACCTAACAGCTCCACAAACTCCTTCAAAATTTTCTTAAACCTATTCTCTTCTCCGCCGTCGCCCCTGTATTTCCTTCCTAACGCCACCCTGCAAATCACGTCATTCGTCATCCCCACCAACTCATCGCTCAAGTTCACAACCGTCGATGAACGTCCCAACAGCTCGATCTTCTCAACCATGAGCGACGTCTCTTTTTCTCTAATACGACGAAAATATTGAACCCTTTTGTTGCTGAGCAGCTGCAACACGCATATGCTTCGCATCTCTGCCTCCAGTAATCTCCATACTGCGAAAACGCCACATCCCTGGAAACGTAAAGTAGCCTGTCAGGGATGCTTATTTTCGGCCTGTTTGAGAATATCAAGTCCTGGTTTTTCATGATTTCTCGGGCGGCTGCGGCGGAGCTGGCGACCACCACCGCCGCATTGCCGAAATGAAGTAGCATCAGCTGGCCGTAGCGCTTCGATAGAGACTGCAGCGAGCGGTGGGGATATTTTCCGAGCTGGTGGAGATTTCCGATGATGGGAAGCTTTCTTGGAGATGGTGGCAGCGTTTTCCGAGGGGCGGAGCGCCACCTCTGAAGGAAGACGGTGAGTAAAATGAAGGAAAAAAGAGCAACTAGTAAAGCAACCATTTTATTTTATTTTTCTATGAATAGACGAAACAAAATGCATGCCGCTAATCAATAACTGCTCAATAAATACCCACATCAAATGTATAAAATAACATTTTCCCGGTTTCAAATATCGATATATATTAATTATAATTTAAACAACAGGTCTGATCGCTTGATGTTGAGATGGTGTACATTCTGCAATCTCGTACACGAATGCAGTCTTTTTTTCTTTTATGTTTGAGATTGTGTAGATTATGCAATCTCGTGCACGTAATGCAATTATATCTATATATCTATACTCAGTTGAAATCTTCTATTGCACATTTTGTGTTGCATTCCGTATTGCACACTCGATTTTCTTAGTTTTTTTTTCAATTTTTTTCCTTGATTTCAATTTCTTATGCTTTAGTTTAATTTTACACTTGTTATTTAGAATTCATCAAACCCAATTAGGATGCATTGTAATTTTTTATTATTTAATTTAAAATTTTGAATTATTAATTGATTATTTGAAAAATTAAAGACTAAAAATATATATACACCCTAATTGGGTAGGATGAACCCTAAATAATAAGTGTAAAAATTAAAGTAAAATATTAAAAATTAAAATTTGAGAAAAAAATTGAAAAAAAACTAAGAAAATCAAGTGTGCAATACGGAATGCAACACGAAATGTGCAATAGACGATTTCAAATGATCTATACCTATATAAAAAGTGTAGATATTTCTTACAAAATATGATTTGCCTATTATATCCATGATCTAAATTTAATTCAAGAGTAAAAAAGTAATATAATATATCTAACTATTTATAAATAATTATTTATAAATATAATATATTATATTTACTTCAATAGCTTTGGTATAATTAAATTTTATTATATAAAATTATACAAAAATACTAACAAAACTATTTCTTTAGTATATTACATTTATTTTTATACTCATTTGGTCAATGATCGATTGTGTTTAGTTTTTAATAATAATAATAATAATAATAATAATAATACTATTATTATTATTATTATTATTATAAACAAATTAAATTGCTTTAAATTTTTACTTCTTGTTGGAATAGTTACAATTTAATTATACTTATATTTTTATACAAGTAATTAAACTTCAAATTATTCATTAATCTTGAATTTTGTAATATTATTATATATATAAAGTATATTTTTTAATTTGGTTTATATAGATAATTTTAGAGTCCTATCATAATTAGGAAAAGAATTATATTAACAAAGTGAATTAATTACTTATTTTGTTTTAGATATTTGACACGTTTTAGAGTGCTATAAGGTATATAGATATAAGATTAATGTTCGGCCGCCCTAGAGGCATTGTCAAAACTTCCCTAAATTAATCTTTTTTCAATGTGGATTTAATTATACCGGTGATAAACTGGGATTTTGCACTAATTCTCATGCTATTTAAGTATGCATTTTATATGATTTACTCGTACTTTCATCCCAGTTTAATTGGATTTCACCCGTTCTTGGAGTTTGGTGTGTTTATTGATATTTGTAGGTTTTGTCCCGAGATTTGTTGTATTTTGGTCATGAGATAGTGGAGGATGTCCTGGGATGAAAACATCGCAAAAGAGGACTCGCGACCGTGGGTCGTGAGTGTGCCCGCGGGTGAGCAAGGGGTCAAGAAAAGATAGATCAAGTTAAGAAAAATCGAAGAAATAAAAATGCTACATTTATTTTAATAGATGACGTCACTTCACATAAATCAAATGGTAAGTAATTTCGTAATTTGAAATATTATATATATGTATATATGATGAATAAATTTTGATTAAGCATGTATTATATATTTGACTAATGATATTATTTTTATGTATTATCTTATATTGATTTTTAATTATTAAATTGATTTTTTTTCTTGTACCGCTGCTGATGTCTATAGACAAAGAAGAAATCTACAAATAAAAAGAAAATATTCTAATTTAAATATCATAAAAAGGCAAGAAAAGTTAGATCAAGTTAAGAAAAATTGAAGAAATAAAAATACTACATTTATTTTAATGGATGGCGTTGCTTCACATAAATCAAATGGTAAGTAATTTCTTAATTTGAAACATTATATATATATATATATATATATACATATGATGAACAAATTTTGATTAAGCATATCTATTTTTTCTTATTTTAGGTTTATCACTTTCCGAATTTTTAACTTCAGAACTACATGAATTAAAAAAAAGTATCTGATTGCAGTTAGTGTAGTTCTGTAAGATTTAAGTATGAGCTTGCTACTTTATGTTGTGATAGTGGAAAAATTCAATTTACATCTTCTGAAGTTCCTGATGAATGGTACGAATTGTTTACTTTTGAATCACAAGAGACTATAGATTTTCGAAGAAATATTCGCTCATAGAACTTTATATTTTCATTTACTTCGTTCGGTGTAACATTAGATAAAGAATTGACATCTGCAAGACGAGGAGTGTATTCTTTTCGAGCAATACAAGTCCAGGTTTTTTTCAATTATACTTTTTTGAGACGGAAACTGAGGTTGAGAACATAATGAATAAATTAAAAAATTCAAATATATCAGAAGCAATTGTGAAGAAACTGATAAAAATTATGGGGGTCAATCCGTATGCAATATTTTTCTCGAAGTTTAAAGGAGAGTTTCAGTAGATAATGTTCAACTTCATATCTCAAAAGACGTGAACTTAGATCAACGAGTATACAATTCTCCAAATGCAGATCAAGTTGCGGCTATATGGATTGAAGGGAATAATGATAGCATTCCATTGAAGTGGGATATTGTAATTCATGCTCATTCGAGCGAGAGACACAGAATAAAATATTATTTTGGATATTATGACCCACTCCAATATCCACTTCTTTATCCAAGATGCAAAACAGGTTGGCATCAAAATATATAAAAGATTACTTCCACAAAGTCTATCACCAATAATATTATGTCCTATATTTATTACATTATAATAATAAATTATTTATTTTTAATATAATCATATTTATAAATTTAATTTATTTGTTTATTTTTATACTTAAAATGTGTTTCAGTTCCCAACATGGATCTTGATAATGCTTTTCCCTATCAAGAATTAGTAGTGCAGATGATGTTATATCTAGAGAACAAGGTATGTATATTTATTTTTTTAACCATGGAGTGAAGGTGCATCATTCATTATTTTTTATTAAAAAAAACTTTTAAATTACTAATGAACATAAACTAACTTAGAAAATAATAAGGCAAAATGAAAAATAAAATAAATTAACAATAGGATGTGATTGTTTAGCTACCCCCCAACTCCAAAATCTTAATTACGTGCCTACTTAAGTGATTTAAAATTATTTTGTGGATGATCTCTTCAATTTTTTATTTTTTTAATATTATATATATATATATATATTACAATTTTGAGAAAACAAAGTGATAAAAATATCTCATGTAGAGAATATGCATGCTACAAGTTACAAATGAGAAATTCTAGGCAATCTATACTTTTATTAGTAGGAAGACTATTACAACAGTTCGTAATTGATATGTATATAAAATTGGAGACGACAAGACTAGATTTTTTCCGTCAAAACCAATCAAATATGAGAGCTGAATTGTATCAATGAATTGTGGATAGTTTCTTCAAAGGAGAATTGAAAGGAAAAGAACTTGGTAAAAGAATTGTTCTTCCTGTAACATTTATTGGTGGTCTAAGAGATATGAGACATAGATATCTTGATGTATTGACATTAGTACAAAAATTTGGTAAGCCAGATTTATTTATTACAATGACATGCAATCCAGAGTGGAAGAAAATACAAGAAAGATTACATGTCGGGCAAACTGCTCAAGATCGTCCGGATTTAACATCAAGATTATTTCGAGCAAAGTTACAAGATTTGAAAAATCAATTATTTAAGAAGAAGATATTTTTTTTAAATGAATTGTATAAATAAAAGAAAAAACCTAAAAATCCCGAATACCACAAACCGATATTTCAAGGGACTGGAGCCTCATTAAAACACATATGGAAAACCCAAGATGGAAAAAAACCCATATAGGAAAAAGAGTACTCCTCTAAGCAAGAAGAAGATATTTGAAAATGTAGTTGCACATGTTCATGTAATTGAATTTCAAAAAAAAAAGTTTGCCACATGTCCACATGTTGATAATTTTCATCAGGTCCCTCATGAAATAGAATGACTTGATTTTCACTAAAATGATAGTACAATACATGAACCTCACTTTGACCAAATAAAATAGAGAAATCTAATTCGGAAAAAATTAGTAGTATGGGACCGCTTTGCCTATAATTAAATTGCAACTATTCCAAGTTCCAACAAAAATTTGGAAGCATTTTATTTATTTATTTATTTATTTATTATTATTATTATTATTATTATTATTATTATTATTATTATTATTATTATTATTATTATTATTATTAAGTTCTATAATCAACACCTAACATTATAAATGTAAATTCCTTTTCAGAATCAAAATTGTACGTAATACAAATCTACCATATGAAGTTGTCTTATATCAAAATTATACTCCTAATTATAATAAAACTCTACCATTGTTTCAAGAATAATTTGATACAAAAAGAAATGGTTGTGTTTTGAATTAATTTTTTTACGAATTTCACATTTTGAGTCAAATATATATTTTCAACGGTGAACCCTACATAACTATTTGAACAAATATTCAAAAATTTAATTATCTAGAGATATGCTTAAAAAAATTAAAATTTATCATTACATTTGCTTCTATTTTATAGGTGTAATATTTTATTTATCAAAATAAATATTAAACATAAATTAAATAGCTTATTGTTGTTACGTTGCAACATCATAATTAAGATAAATTTGTGTTTTGAGTCTCTACTTCTTAAGGGAATAAAGTTTCATTGATAAAAAATGTAGATCCCACTATGATTTTTCTTTTTTTATTTGTTTGTGTTAAATTCTTGTCTCTTAAATCTTCCATAAATTTCATTATTCTTAATCTTGCAACAATCTAAATTTCACGGCATTATTTGTGAACGAATCTTTATTGCTCTTGCTCAATGAATTGGTGACCGAATCAATTTTAATTTCTTTGTACTTTAACTTGAAACAACTGTTCAAGGGATGAAATACATGTTTTAGTTTAACCACTTACCACTGTTCATTAATTTACTGTCCGTATCCAAGTTATGAGATGAATTTTTTGTATATAATATTTATTCTACTCTTTTGTTTTTGTTGTAAAATATGTCGAGTGTTCCAGAACAACTAATTAGAACATTAGAAATAAATCAGAGGTCCTTTACAATAAAGTTGAAGATTATCCGAATTGGACATGAAGTATGCGAGATTAATAATGATAAGAGGTTTTGGAAATTGATCATGATGGACAATGAGGTAAGTATTATACCAATTATTAATTTAAATTTAAATTACATTAATATTTACATATTTAACACATGAAAATAAATTTCAAACTAAAAAATTTGTTTATAATTTGATAATAGTTGCATGTTTATAATATTTATAGGGTGTCCAAATCAGAGTTACGATATTCAAGGAACAAATCAATTCCTTTGTAGGTAAATTAGAGCCAAATAAAAGCTATATGATCTCTAGTGCACATGTTGATATATATGGTCAATACAAGGTATCCATTCATACATCTTGAGAAGCAATTGATACTCAAAAAGGAAATTGTTATAAAAGAAGCATTCAATGATATTGAATACAAGATCAAGCACAATTTTGTAGAGTTTAAAGATGTCCCTTTGGGGATGGCCTAGTGGTGGAGTGGTGATATCTTGAGGCCAAAGGTCTCAAGTTCAAATCCCACCAACACCACTAGGTGTGAGCTTGTCACACCCGACTTGCTATATAATTAGATTTATTAATTGTAGAGTTTAAAGATAGAGAAACAAAAGTCAACCAAACACAAGAATTTGGCAAAACTCTACTACCTAATCTTCTTCTTATTACTACATTCACTTAATTATATTTCAAATATGCTATTGTGTTTATACGATACAACTAATGTCAAGTTCTGGGCATATATTGCACAGATATATGTGGAGTTTTGGTGAAGGTTGATGAAAGTAAAGTGGTTGTAAGTAAAAATGGAACTTTGAAGGAGTTGAGAGACAAAACTATTATTAACAAAGAGTAAGACATTTATCATTGTATTTAAATTTATTTTCACATTATCACTATTTTATTATTTAATTAATTATTTTAATCAATTTCATTTTCTATTTATACAGAAAACAACTTATGAGAATATGCCTTTGGGAAGATATGGCAAAGAATGAAGGGCATCAACTACAACAAATGGTTATGCATTTATTTTATGACAAAATAAATCATGCTTACCTTTCTAACTAATTTTTTTATGTGTGGTGATTTACAAATTCAAATTACAATGAGTTTCGTATTACAAATCAAACTACAATGTGAAGAGATAGAAGAGACTGAACAAATCATGTATGGAATAAATGACAAAATAAATATATTATTTATTTTTTAAAATAATAATACTATTGATCAACTTACTTATGTCAAACTTATATTATATGTAGTTCGTCAGATATTTTTGATCCGTTGAGAATTAGTGAGTTAGCAATGATCCAAAAAATAAAAAATGTAGAAGAAGTAACTATGCAACAACTCATGAAAAATCAACATAAATTATCTGAGGTACTATCTCTATCTATTTACTTTCACAAAGGGTTGGACGCTGATTTTGCATCCACCATTTGCACCCACCTTTTCATGTGAATGGATGAAGTATTTTTAAGCCTCTGTTTTGAAATCCATTTTATGTGCTATGGAATAATCAGTTAGAAATCAATTTTTTAAGTTTTATTGCTTTGTTTCATTCTACCTTTGCTTTTCACTTATCATCTGCATGAAAACTACACAATTATTTCAACTTTATATCTCTATTTCATTTATTTTCTCTACTTATATATATACATTCCCTTCGATTTTTCTTTCATTTTGTGATTAATAATTACACTTTTGATTATTATACTAATTATTCTTTTAATATTATAGGACACTTCATATTATTTTATGGGAATTGTTGATAGGGTTGAAAATAAATCATATATATGGGAAGATTCCTGCAAAAAGTGCAAAACATCGTGTCCAAAGAATGCAGAAATTTCAATATGCAGAAGTTGCAAGGAGGAAGTCATTGAGACTACACCAAGGTAACTTTAAAAAATACACATTAAAAAAAATACAAAGATACATGAATTAACTATATATTATTTTGTAAAATTACAGATACAGAATCACCTTAAATGTCGTGGAAGGGGATTATAGTGCACGTATTACAATGTTCGAAGAAGTTGCAGCAATATATGTAGGATGTTCCATACATGAGTATCTTCAATCAATCAGTGAGGTAATTATTATTATAAAAATTATTTCTAAACCAATTACTACATTAAGAATAATAATGTAAAATTTAACATTTACAAATTGTAATTACAATTTTATTTTTCCTTAGGGGAAAATGATTCTCCATACTATAAATGCCTAAGCTTACAAGCATCAACCAAAATATGTTTTATACCGAACTCAAGGATGTCAAAATTGATGAAAGAGGAAATTTGAGCATTGTAGCCAGTGCAATACAAAAGAAACAAATTGCATTAGTTGAAGAGCCCAAGCCCAATCAAGGTCAAGAAAAAAAAATCATTCAAAAAGGCCAAGCAAGCTTTGAACACAAGAAGCAAAGAATCGATAACAGAATTATAGTCAACTGAAGTGCAAGGAAAGAGAAAAAGAAAACTTATAAAAAAAAGCTCCAAGAATGCATTGATATAACAAGCGACGACGATATATTGGATAAATTTATCTCTGAAATCGAAAAGAAGAAAACAAAACTTCTCCACTCATCAAAATCGAACAAGAAAAAAAATATAATGTCAATATAGACTCTCGTCAAAAATCATTTGGACATATTAACACTGTGATATTTTTTCAAATTTTACTTTTTTCATCAATAATATTCATTTATAAATTAATAAGTTGTAGTTGTTATCTCTATAACATCACTTATCTCTTTTCTATGTTATATTTACTACTTTCATTCTTCGTCAATTAATCTTATTATGATTAGAACTATATAGAATATTTAACATTTAAACATTATAAAACTTATATTAATTTATCTAAATAAAAAAAAAAGATAAAACACGTGCAACACACGTATCTCTGCTAGTATGCATGTAAATGTGTGTGTGTGTGTGTGTGTGTGTGTTTGCATCACATGTATTTCGCGTTAAATTATTTTAATTGCATATTAATTTTTTTAATTCTTAATTAAATAATACATATCCTTAATTGGTATACTGTGTGATAGATGATGCAACACTAAAATTAAATATAATGGAAAAATAGAGCAGTACCGATACATTTAAGGCGCAATTTTTTTTCTTTATTTTTTCATTTTAGTTTTTCTAATAAAATAATTTAAACATGAACTCCTTACTATCTTGGTTGAGCTGTCTTTTTCTAGTAAAAATGGTACGTTTAATTCACGAGTGGATCCAGTATTTTACTCTTTCAAAAAATCACTAAAAATTAGAACATTAATTTCAAGAGTGGATCCGAGTTATTCTTTTCTTTCAAATAATTATATGTTTTATAAGAATTAAATAACTAGATGTAAAAATTTGTAAATTATGTAAACTTAAAGGGATATACCATCAGTGCCAACGTGACTGATCAATCCTTGACAAATTAAAAGTTGTAGCCCGACTTCATTATTTTGATATAAGAAGTTAAATATAAGCTGGCAATACTTTTGTATGACTACAAGCAATGGAAATTTTCTATGGACTGTAATTCCATTGACTTCAGTCATATCCTAATCCAAGTCCTCTTTTCTTCCTTCATAATTAAGCATTAATCCAAAGTTGAATTTGTGCACCAATTAATTTGGCTATTGCATGTACATTAACGGTCATCGCGAATGCAATGCTTGGGCAGCCCCTCCGGGCCGCTCCGAATGGCACAAATTCAAAATGAAGCTCTTTAAAATTTATATACTCGTATCGAGACACTTTTAATTTTTGGATAGAATTTTTCGGCATATATATATATTAAATTAAATTAATTGTCAATTAACTGAATTTTAGGGTTTACTGATTTCATTTTATGGTATATATTTATTTAGAAAAAATTAATTGTCGAGCCCAATGCACGAGCCCACGTGTTAGCGTCAAGTGAGTGGACTACCTTAGTCACTAGATAAGAAAAAACTATTTAATTCACTTTAATTTTAGTGTTCATTAATCTTGTTTTATGGTACATGAAAGAAAAGCTCTAAATTAAAGGTAAAAGAACATTATGAAGTTGAAGCTATGGAGTTGAATATAAGAGTTAGTTATCTTAAAAATAATGAACTTTGAGCTTAGTTGCAAATCAACATGAACTTCAAAAGTAGCAAATTAAAACACCAACTTTGATTTTGTGTGTTATTCAATCCCTAAATTTTTATAAAATAAATTGACCTTCAATCCAACATACAATTTGCTCGTCTCTTCGAGCCTGTCATGACTCAACTATCAAGTTTGGAAAATAATGTCAAAGCCACCACAATTGTATGTTGGATTGAAGGTCAATTTGTTATATAAAAATTTGGGAATGTTGAATAACATACAAATTAAAAGTTGATGTTTTACTTATTTACTTTTAAAATTTATGTTAAATTTACAACTAAGCTCAAAATTCATAATTTTTAAGGCAATTAACCCTTGAATATAATTCTACTATTTCATTGATATGCTTGGAGAGTAAGCAGAGATACAAAGATGAGTATACACACTCAATATGACCTAGCAAACTCAATGATACATCAACACTATTTTTACGCTTGTAAGGAGATTAAATGAGTATAAAAGGAATATACTAAAGCAATGAAATCTCTGGAGATGTGAACATGTGGTACTTCTCACAGCTGCTCTTCTCGCTGACTTAGCTATTTTATCTGATTTGGAAAATACTTTGTGGCGTGGTTTTTTATATTGGTCAGATATTATAACATATGGTGCATATTTTATGTAAAAAATAAAAAATTAAATAAATAAATCAGAAAAAAAATAATGTTAATGCAACTCGTGCTATCTGATTATTGTCATTATCGTAATGGCATATGATGATATTTTTGACGGTATGTTCACACTGAAGTTCTAGATGGTGTTCAGATTTTGATGTGCTAATAGACAGCAAGAATGAAGATATATGGGAGAACTCAAACTTGGTATTCTTATCCATGTTCAGAACATTATTTGAAGACACAAGACTTCAGAGTAGATGTCCACAATTCACAACAGTAGATGAAGACGAGAGACTTCGGATGATGTTCATGAACATGTTCATCATGGAATTCACAGCGAGCATCAATATCATCTTCAAATCAATGTAGAATGTTTCCGAAAAGATTGTGAAGAGCTGGACATTGCTGAAGCCTTGTCCTAGAAGAGTTCTGGAAGTTTCCGACGTGCCTACTAAAAATGATCAAGATCGCATGAAGTCAACAAGGAATTCAGAAGACTATAAAAAAGGAAAGTCTTTCCAAACTTGGAATTTGGTGTCAACAAGGAAACTTAGTTTTCTTCTTCGAAGAGAAGTCAGTTTACAGCTCTTCGTGTTTTGAGCTTAGATTTTTTAACGTAACTAGAGTTTTTGACTTTAGTGTTCAACGTGAAGTCTAGCGTCTACTAGAAATTTGGCTTTTGATGACACTCAATAAGGTCATGGAAGAGTGGGTTTTGTTACTTTATGCTATTACCACCAAATGAAATCCTCTATCCCACTTTTCTCTATGTCATTTGGTGTCCCATTTTGATTTTTATTCGATTTTCATCAATTTTTTCTTTAATTTCAATTTGTTATGGCTTAATTGGTTTAATTTTATAATTATTATTTATGATTCATTCTACCTAATTAGGGTTTATATTGATTTTTTAAATAATATAATTGATTAATGTAATTGATTATTCCAAAAGTAGGATATATAATTTTTAAGAAAATTATTTTTTAGCAATAAATGTTGATTATGATTTGTAATACTATAATAAAATTTATTTTTATAATTAAAATATTAATTTTCATAGTAGGACACAGTAGTGGGACATGAAAAGTGGACTAGAGGATTTTATCCCCTATTACCACACCTACTAGAAATGTCATCAATTCTAATTTAATGATAGAGCAAATGCCGTGCAAGATGTTCTCTGGGTGCGATAAAAATGTCGTATCAGACATTAAAATTCTGTGAAAATACATTTTTAAGGTAAACATAAGATAATTGTATTTTTTTTAGAATATTTTCCACTTATTTATTTATCCCCTTTTTCATTAATTTATTTGTATTTTATTTTTTTTCATTTATTTATTATTATTATTATTCATTCATTCATTTATTTATTTCTACTCTAATTTTATTAGCATTTTTCAATTATAATTTTTTAATGGTCTATCACTTAATTTTAACAATATAATGACAGCGAAGAATGAAAAAAAAAACCATATCAAAGCTGAAAAATAAATATTGTAGACAAAATGTGCACTATAGATGCGAATAAACAAATCATTCATTCGTAAAAATATTCTATTAACATATGCAGTCATACAAAGTGAACAATATTCTAAGCATAACATGTTGTATCCAACTCTAACTAGTTCATAACTATAATTAAAAATCTTCTAGCTACCATTAATATCAGATATCATTCTACAAGTTCTATTTTTCATTTTTCTAAGATTGGAAGCGATGACAAATGATGATGCCCATATGTTTCTCTTTCTCAGCTTCGTCTACGTACACCTCCATGTTACTATCCCTAATCATCTCAATATCATTGGTCGCTACAATCTAGTCGCTGACATCATAGTTGTGATTCTGCTAGCTGTTTACACGACTATATATTGTTAGATCACCATTCACCAATGTGCATTCAACTCTTTTCTTTCTTGATAGTTGTCCTTATTGTTGGTCCCCGAATTTAAGTAAACAAAACATAAAGTAATTCAAGGATTTACCTTCTCAACTTTTGCAGATTTTGTACTTTGCAATTTACTGCTTCATTTGGTACCTATGAACTTCCTAGGATAAAAAATTGATGTCCTTGAAAAACCTCAATCCGTGCAAAGTGTGTTATAATGATACATGCAAGTGTTCTTGAATATGGTAGGAACAGAAGCAAGAACAATAAATAAAATGCAGTAAAGGTACGCACAAGATTGGTAACCCAGTTCGGCTAATCAACATACTCTGCAGGGACTTCACCCAAACTTGAAGATTCGTTTACTACTCTTTCATGAAGTGTATCGAGAAACTTACACATACAGGACTCTCTCCTTATGTCGTCCGTTCTTCTTCACGAACTATTTCACTAAATGAAAGTTGTGAGATCCGCTCACAACCGCGACACTAGACTCCCTCTAGCTACCCACGACTTCAACTTACAATCTCTCCCGAGATTGCATACAAAAGGATTAATAAAATCCCTCACGTGTTTCACTCAAAATACTCAATGCTAGAATATCATGTTGAACAGTTTAGAAAATAACTTCTAGCTAGTACAAATATCACAAATTAAATGACTCTCAAATAATATGCTAAGAGAATCTAATTCGACGGACACCAATTGCTTCAAAGAATCGGTCTTCTTATAGCTTGCTTCACTTCTTCTTTGTTGACTTGATCTTCAATATTCATCAACATGGTAAGTGAATTACGGTTTGTGATCTTTCTATATGGGTGTAGATACTTTCCTTGTGTATGAGGGTTAAATTTAGAACGACATCTATTCCACAAGGCAATCAAACGAACGGATCTTGGCCTCCCAAACACAATCTGCACAAGATCTTCTAAACATGGAAACTGCTATAATAAAACTATTCTAAGGTATGTCTAGAATATCAAAGGAACAGTTCACCAACTGTTCTTCATGTTTGCACAGCGGAATCATCACTTAACTTCAGGTACATACCCTTGAATATATTGTCGAACATATCACACCAAAACAAACTTAGTGCAACACAATGACACTAACAGTCCTGAAAAGAGACAAGCTTCTTTAGTGCAAGAAATTTCTGACATTTGGTCAAGTAACTCCGAGATTTTAATTTGTGTATTGATGCATTTGATGGGTGAAATAGCTACTCCTTACAAAGTTGTCAAATTTTTACATTTTTAGTTTGACAAATGTCTTGGGCACTAATCCTGCAAAATCTGAAAGGGAGATTTTTAGTATTCGAAATCAACTTGAACACAAAGGCATATATTCAGGTTCACATTTAGTAATTCAAACATATGAATCAAGAAGTTTATTTAATACTAATTAATCACATACTTCTAAAAGATATAAGTTTATAAAATCCCCCTGGTGCATCATTTTTCACCAAAAATAAATGTCCCGACTTCCGTCGGTAAGCCCTTACTGCAGAGTACAGCGATGAGCGAGATCGTCTCCCAAGGGACCGGCGAGAATTACTCTATATTTCCAATCTGCAGGACCAAACTTTCAAGGGGGTTTTGTGATTTTAACCAAATTAACGAAATTAAATAAATAAATAAAGAAAACGGGTTTAACAGATTATAAAAAGTATTCCGGTTTCCAATTAACTCCACCCTAGCTTAATTATACCGATCCTTGATACAAAGATAATTCCAATTAATTCATGCAAACCAGTTATAGCCACCGAAGACACTTACTGACGCAGCCTAATTTCTCCTTAGTTTCTCGATAATCAGGAAGACACTTCACCAATTATTTCCCTAATCGACTGACAACCGTAAGAGACACTCTATAGATTTAATGAGCCGACAACATTAAGAACTAGAGAAACTCGATTCAAAACAACAGACTCTGACACAGGACCATTGAATTAAGACTGTTATTCCCCTGGTTCTGAAGAACCGTTTTACCACTAATTAAACTTAAACCACAATTACGGATGACCGGTTTAATTGGCTACTAATTAATTCCGAATTACTAAATATGTGCACCTACCTAGCAATATCGAAATAATTAACGACTCGAATTACAGAGAATAACAGATACATGCAATTAATCAAAATAAAAAGAACAATTAGATCTCACAGTATAATTATGCCAGGGCTTCGTTAATCTTTACCGGAATAAGAACGAGTCTAGCTCGAATTCATAATTGAATTCGAACTACAAAATATTCTAAACAATAATGATGAAAATCACGATCTGGAAAGAAGAAAAATAATCTGTAGAAACGCGTTCTGGTCTGCTGCGTTGCGGCGTGAGTGGAATGAATAAATCCTATTCTATCTATATTATCCTTAATTAAAATAATTAAACATGGAAACAAAATCCTAGTCTATCTCAACTAGGTAATTGCCAAGATGAGGACTTCTAGAGGCGGTGGGACTCCTTGCAGCCGCATCCAGGCCATGGGCCTAAGTAAATTCCGCACTCCAGCCTAAATCCGCGCGCTCACAGGCCCAGTTTTCAGTTTTCGGCCTAGTAACTGCTATCTCTGCACAGTCCTTCATGCGGTATGCCCATACCGACTGTCTTGCGAAATCTTCCAGCTTTTGCTCCATTCAAACTCGACTGCATACTCCCAAAAACAAGCCAATTCCTTCACATTTGTGTTAATTACCTGCAATCACTTACAAAACACATTTCTTCCACAAAACACGATCGTGAGGCAATTAACATAACAAAACAATACAAAAAATAGCCCAAAATATGTATGTAAATATAGCCCAATCACCCCCTGAGAAAGTCTGCTTCCAAACAAGTACTCATCAATATTGAGAATACCATACTATTCACTTAAAATCATTGTATAAAAGATTCGGGCTTCAAGTTAAGCAAATCAACCAAAGTAGTATATGATAATATTCCTTTAAGTTACCTGTTTTAATTTACAAGTTTCCTTATGCTCATAACCCACCACTGTTGTCCCTGCATATTTGAATTATTTCTATAATAGAATATTCAAATTAAAAGTAAAAGCAAACATTAGCATATCAAGAATCAATGTAATGAAGTTATCCCTATACAAACTGATACATTTCGCGATTTGACTCGTTTTTCAGGCAAAAGGTACGGTACGCTGACTGAAATGGCGGAATGCAAGTTAGTACAATAAATTGATGAGTGCATGAATGCCCAAGTGTGAGTGTAAGCATCTAACTACATATATACAAGTTATAATAAATAAAATTAAAGTTGAACTCAAAATCTATAATATATATAAAAGCAGAATAAATCTAATTTTACCGCCAATTTGATGGAAATTTTGTAAATTAGATTCTGATTTATGGGCATTCTCCTAAATGAAAATTTGCCAGCAAGTATAAAAATCTTAATTATATTTCGGATGCACATACCCACGATTCTAGCAATTACATTTCAAAAGTGTAAAACCCCAAAAATCAAACCGTGACTCCTCCACTCTTTCCTGCCAAAATTCTGAATACCCAGACAATAACGTAATTTCATTCATAGTGTTGAAGAGGTTTCCTTTGCTTCAATGGCGGAAAAGATTCAACTGTAAGAGTGGCGAATTCCTGATGTAATATAATGTAATAAGAAATCAAAATTCATTCCAAATTCTTCATGTAATATGATGTATCGATAGATGAGAAAGGGCATGAAGTTTGGGAGAAGAGCGGCGGATTTCCGGGGAGAAAGATGGCAGTGGCGGTTTTCGGGCGAGAGAATGAGTGGAACGAGTTTCGGGATATAAAGATTATGATTCGAAGTTGAATCCGGAAAAAAATTGTTCTCTTTTTCTTCTCCTGAATGAAACCCTCCATTTTCTCATGATGCAAAAGCGGCATCAGCTTCATCAACAATTCATACTGTCAACAGGTAATTCATTTATTTTATTGGACTTCGGTTTTTTAGATATCTTAGGTTTTTTATTAGAGAGTGTTGCATTTATTTATACAACAAGGTAAAATTTTGCTCGGTATGTTGACATATTTGTTTATTTCTAATATCATTATTTTGGCTATTACTTTGCATTTTCTTTTGGTCCTCCAGTTTTAGCTTTTACATCCTAAGTTATAATTCTCCGCCTCTAGATAAATCGAATATGTTTTACCTCATTTATCATTTTTCTCAGCTCTGGTCTATCAAGAAGAGTTGCAAAGCTTGATGTTTATATCTTGTCTTGCCTGAATTTCTTTTGGCAAACTAAATGATTACCAGCTCACCACCCTTATAATTAAAGAAAAGGCTTAACTCATCTTGAGATTTAAAATAATTCAAGAAGTTTATATTTAGTATAGATCTCTGTGCTATTTAAGATTCTGTAGTGATTGCCTTGTGGGCTCTTGATGACCCTACAAAGTAAAAAAGAAAAATCTTTTTACAAGATTTAGCAACTGCTCAATGTTACGATTATTAGTATCTAGATGCATCAGAATTAATTTTATATAATCTACTTCTTTTCAAACCCTAGATGATATTCAATAAAAATTTCAGTTTGTTCTATAAAATAACATGGATGGTTGTTGGATATTTCCTTGACTAAGTTCTGTAGAATGATTTTGAGAGCATCTATCTGTTACTTTTAGAGATTCACTCTCTTTTTTTTGTTTGTGAAATTCTGAACACCTTATTTTTGGTGTATTGCATTTTAGAGTCAATTTTGACTTGGAACGCGGTATAGTTGGCCAGAATGCTGATGTCAAAGAATCACAAAAGAAACTCGAATGGAGCATTAAGAAGGTAACATCCTGTGCTACTGAATAAATAGTGTTTGAATTCTGTTTTGGTATTTCCAGATCGAGGAAATCTGTTTATGTGATGATTATGAGTACTATTGAACTGGTGGGACAATCACAGATATGCTAAAGCGTTGGGTCAGTTTTGAAAATCTATAAAATCTATTTTAGTGGTAGATTAAACGGACACTCGAGCAAAGAAAATCTATGGCCTTCAGATTCTATCCCTTCCCTCAAGAACAGTGCGATTGTGCACACAAAAGAAAGATACGTAAGCATCTCTCTATGATTTTCTCACCTTTTTCTGTATTTTCATTCTAATTTTTCCTATTTAATAGTGTTATTTTTTCCCTCTTAATGGATTAGAGGTTTACATGGATGTGTTTTTACGGATTTCAGTATAAATCTGTGATGTATGTGATTCGCCATTTTTGCGACAGTACAGGCATAGGCCCAAGCAGCCGTCATAGAAATTGACGGGGAAGGGCTAGCTCCCAACATTTTCCTCAGTTAATTTTGTGCTTTTCCTCCTTTCCATGGAGTTACATTACTGTCGGTTTATATTGGATTATGGTGATGCTGTTTTTTTTCATCATGTATGAAGACATGTATTTAAGTGGAATTTGGAGTTCACCATTGTGGATTATGGTGATGCTGTTTTTTTTCATGTTATGTTGTGGAAAATGATTCAACTTTTCCTAAATGTGGGAAGTTTGTTGTGAAGTTGCAAGATGGTGAGGAAACCCGAAAACAGAACAAGGATTAGAGACTCCCCAATGATTAATTACATGTATAGTGTCGGAAAGTTGTGTGGGTGTAATCATTCAATTATAACTATTATACACACTGATATTTTTAAGTTATTCAGGTATCTCATGTTGATAATTTATGTGAGTTGCATGGATATGCATAACCAATTCTCTTCATCTTCTTATTTTCCTTGCCAGACTTATCATTGATGTATTATTTGCAGGGCATAAATCACTTCAGATTTTTGAATTAATGCATGTGACTATTCCTTTTATGCCTTCAGTCTTCAATGGACATGCCTGAAAAGCCAATATGACAGCGTAATTTATCTTCACTGTGCGTGCTATTTTTTGAATTCAGTTGTGGCACTGGTAGTAGCCCATTTGTTATGCTAGATATTATTTGGTTGTGAATGCACTCTATGATTGTTAGAATACTCTTCTTTATGTTTATGACTGTGGGCATAAAATAAGTCTTGGTTCTTTGCTTTCATGTATCATGAAGTGAGATTTTATATTAAGGTTGTTATTGAGTAAATTTGTTCTCTACATATATACACGATTCTATATAGAATTTACAGAACTTATTTTTTTGTGGATACTGTCTATATGCAGGTATATTTCAACATTCTTGTAATTCTCGGAGCTTCTATTAATTCTAAAGGTATCATTGCAAAATCTTGCTTCACCAGCCTTCATCAAAAGTTTAGAAAAAATTACGCTTGCTGCTGTGACGCAACCATTTGATTGTTTATTAAAAATATAATTGTGATACAAGTTTCAGGCCGTGCAATTTTAATAAATTGGAAGAACATTTAAGAGTTACAATGTTGCACAAGGAATTCTATCATCCTTTTTTCCCACACACTAAGGCCATCTCCAACAGTCTGCACTATAATACAGCATCACTATCACTAAAATGCTGCAGATTCTCTATTTCATCCCTAACAGTTTGCACTATAATTCTACACTAAAAGAGAATATTCCATAATATACCTTTTATTTTATTTACAATACTATTTTATAATTGATAACATATAATAGATATCTATACTTAAATTCAAAATTTCATAATAATTTGTTGAAACCATTAGTTTTATATCTATATAGTTTTGTCTTTCTTTGTGTTATTGTGTGCATGAATAGTTATTAGTTGAGAAGGATACGGAGCATGTGCGGTTGACCAAGTCTAGGAGGATGGAGTCAAAGATTGGGTCGTTCCTATATCTAAGAAAATCAGTTGCTTGCAGCTAAAGTCAAGGAAGTAGAGATAATGTGGAGTTCGTGTGGTTATTTGGAGTAGAGCCCAAGATATTGTTTTTGTATAAATAGGGATCGAATCTGTAGTGATTAGATAAGAGCTTTCGGATATATTCAGATAGATTAGATCTGTATTAGATTCAGATATTTGTTTTCTTCAAGTGATAGTTAAGACAACTTTAGTCACGACCTTCTGCGAAGGAAGTGATAAATTGTCTTTAGTTTTCGTGAGTGTTTACTCAAAGTGTTTTTGTAATTCACAATTTCATATAGTGAATCTTTTGCTCTGAGGCACTTCGCGAGATTATAAATTTATAATCTCGTGAAATTTCAATCCATTGTTTGTTACAAGTTTTTTCGCTGCGTAAGCAAAGCTGTCTGAACTTTAGATACAACTTTGTACACAACTCTGTCTGAACCGAGAATTCGGTTTCTTCAATTAGCATCAAGAGCAAACACTTGACACACTAAGTGGTGATCCTGTTGTTGTGAGTACAATGGATTGCACAAACCCGTTGTTCAACAAACCTCCTGTTTTTGATGGCATGAACTATTCTTTTTGGAAAGTTTGAATGAGAGCTTGCATCAAATCCATTGATGCTAGAGCATGGAATGCTGTTCAGAAAATGTGGACACATCCTAAGACCGTAGATACTGAAGGAGATACAATCTGTATTCCTCCAGAAGAGTAGACCAGGTCACAAATCGATGAAGCTACGTTCAACGACAAAGCACTCAATGCGATCTAATCTTCCTTGGATATACAGATGTTCAAACTCATGAGAAATTGTGAGTTGGCCAAAGAAGCATGGTATATTCTTCAGCAACATTGCGAAGGAGATGTCAGAATTAAAGAATCGAGACATCCCATTCTCACCACAAAGTTTGAGAACATGAAGATAGAGGAAGATGAGATCGTTGGACAGTATTGCAATAAGCTACTTGAGATTGCAAATGGTGCATTGATCTTGGTGATCTGATCACCAACAAAAGGTTAGTTTCTAAAGCTTTGAGAACTCTAACATCTCGGTTTGATATGAAGGTTGTTGCCATTGACACTGCGTCAACCACTGGATGTTTGGACTTCACAAAGCTGATGAATGATTTGAAGACCTATGAAATGGAATTGAATGAGAAAGGCGGGTCAAAGAAGAAGGGAATTGCCATGACAACTGGGTCGACTTCAAGGACAACAACTTATGATGAAGAAGAGGATGATGATCTTGAAGAAATCAGTAAAAAGAATCCTGATTTTGCTCTTCTGACGAGAAGACTAAACACTCTCATCCGGGCAAACAGAGAAAAACAACTAAAGGGAGGTGCTAAACAACGCAAGCCTCAACATGACTCATCCGGGCCTTTGGTTATCTATGAGAAAATGATTACACCTGGTAAGGAACCTAGGATCATAAAACGTGTTGCATCAGATCACTTTAGACCAAAGGAGGTGAAAGATTTCTCCACGGTTCAATGCTATGAGTGCAAAGGCTATGGGCACTTTGCAAATGAATGTGCCAATACACTTAGAAATCTTAGAAAGCCCGTCACATTCTTATCTCTTAGCGACAACGAACTGGACACCTCAGGGATATCTGTGGAAGAAATCTCAGAGGATGCAACCAACGAACATGCAGCGTTAATTGCAGTATGCTCTGAAATGGACAATTCAAAGCTCACAGAAGTTGAGATAACTTCTAACAAGTATGATGATTCCTACTATAAAACTCTATTTTGTTTCAATACTGTGATAACTACTGCAGATGAGGAAGAAGAAGTTACTGAGGAAGAGACACTGGAGATGCTGATAAAGTTGCAGGGACTCTACAAGGAGCTATATGCTAAGTGGATCAAACAGTGTAAGGTAGTCGAGTCACTCAATGAGGAAACCACTAGCCAGAAGGCATCACTTGCAAAATTGGAGGTAATGCTGACGAAGAAAGATGCAGAGATTGATAAGATAAGGATTCAACTCAATCTTGCAAATGAAACTTTCAGAAAGCTCAACACTGGTACCTCCAAACTTGATGAAGTTTTTGCTCAAACTCAGATAACTTCTCATGGCTTAGGTTATGACAAAACTGTAAAGACTGCCTTTACACAAATCATGTCCACCTATGGAAAACCTTTTGTGAAAGCTCAAGAAGCACATCCTACTACATCAGTGAGTAAGAAACGCTGAAGATTCATTTGTCAGTATTGTTTCCTCCCTGGACACATAAAACCTTTCTGCCATAGGTTTTTGCAGGAACATAAGAAAGAGATTCATCTGAGGACACAAGCCTCAAAGTCAGGCCTCACAGTCAAAAGTGACAAAACAAGGAATATAGTTTGGAAACCAAAAGTTGTCCCCAAAGACACCTGCAAAGTTGTCTTCACTGCATCAGTAGCGGATGATTCAGCAACTTGGTATTTTGACAGTGGATGCTCTCATCACATGACTGGGTCTCAAGGATACCTGTCCAACTACCAGAAGATCAACGGCACCGAAGTTACCTTCGGAAAAAGGAACAAATGGTAAGATTGTAGGCCATGGAATCTTAAACAGCCTTGGTCTTCCAAAGCTCGCCAATGTATCACATGTATAGGGTCTTACAACAACCCTTATCAGCATCAACCAACTCTGTGATGACAACTTTACTGTCATCTCTGATAAGCAAAGCTGTACTATTGTTGATAACAATGGCAAACATGTGATCTCTGGGATAAGATCTTCTAATAACATTTATGAAACTAAAAAAAAAAAGTTGTTTCAGTGCCCAGGTAAATGACGTACAACTTTGGCATCAAAAATTGGGGCATACCAATTTTCACAACATGGAGAATCTTCAGAGACTCAATGTTGTTCTTGGAGTGCCAAAGTTGAACATCTCAAATCCAAGTCTGTGTGGAGATTGTCAGAAAGAAAAGCAAGTAAAAGCATCGCATCCAGTTGCGACAACTTCAGAGAGACCTTTTGCCACTCAAAGCTGTTTTGAATTGCTCCACATAGATCTAATGGGGCCAGCAGAGATAGAGAGTCTTAGAGGTAAACGATATTCTTTTGTGATAGTGGATGACCTCTCCAGGTATGCTTGGGTAAAATTTTTAAGTGATAAAGGTGAAACCTATGATGCTTTCTTAGAATCATATGCTAAGGTTAGAAATTTCTACCATTCTTGCGTTAAAAAAATTAGATCTGACCATGGAAGGGAGTTTGAAAATCTTCATCTCTTAAACTTTTGCATAAAAGAAGGCATTCATCATGAATATTCTGCTCCTAAAACACCCCAGCAAAACGGTGTGGCTGAAAGGAAGAATAGAACCTTGCAAGAGATGGCTACAGTCACGCTACACTCTAAGAGGTTGTCCAAATGATTTTGGGCTGAAGCTTTAAACACTGTATGTTATGTGAGTAATCGGGTAAACTTGAGAACCGGAACCACCATGACATCATATGAAATTCTAAATGGCAGAAAACCCAACTTAAAATATCTCCATGTTTTTGGTTGCGTTTGCTACATTTTGAATGATAGGGATTACTTGTTCAAATTTGATCCTAAAAGTGATAAAGGTGTGTTTATAGGTTATTCACTTAACAGTCATGCGTATCGCGTTTATAATCTTAGAACAAAAACTGTAATGGAAAGTGTAAA
This sequence comes from Perilla frutescens, assembly GCA_026008535.1. Taxonomy (NCBI): domain Eukaryota; kingdom Viridiplantae; phylum Streptophyta; class Magnoliopsida; order Lamiales; family Lamiaceae; genus Perilla; species Perilla frutescens. The sequence goes on along the minus strand of BRKX01000010.1, from coordinate 39,858,307 downwards.
TGTGCGCTTTGATGATCTAGCTAGTCTGTACACCCCTGAAGAAAATATTGATGATTTGCTTGAGATACTGGGAAGGACAGGAAAAACCACTGAGGATGAAGGTAGAGTTAACCCTGAAGTCGAGTCCACTTTAGAGATAAGTGAGGATGCATCTACAGAAGAATCTGGATCCAATAACCATTCAAATGAGTCAGAAACTCCAGAAGTAGTTCAGGAAAGCATTAGAAGAGACCCACCGAGCAAGATCCGAAAAGATCATCCAATCGATCAAGTCATTGGAGATGTTCGTGAAGAGGTCAGAACAAGAGGTAAAACTCCTGTCAACTATAAAAAAATGGTAAGGATGGTGTGTTTATCATGTGTAATTAACAAAGTCGGTACTATTATCTTTTTGTCTATGCTTGAACCTAAAAATGTGTCTAAAGTATTAAAAGATGAGTTCTGGATAAGTGCCATGCAAGCCGAACAACTTGAGTTTGTTAGAAATAAAGTCTGGACACTTGTGCCTAGACCTTCAAGAATAAACGTAATAGGAACTGAGTGGATCTTTAAGAATAAAACTGATGAATTTGAAAATATCATTAGGAACAAAGCCCGTTTAGTTGCCCAAGGTTACACTCAAGTAGAGGGCATTGACTATGATGAGACTTTTGCTCCAGTTGCTAGAATTGAGTCCATCAGGTTGTCGTTTGCTATCGCATGTTATCTTAACATTACTCTTCATCAAATGGATGTTAAGGCAGCATTTCTAAATGGCATACTAGAAGAGAAAGCATACGTGGAACAACCCAAAGGCTTTGAAGACCCGACAAAACCTGATCATGTGTATAAATTACACAAAGCTTTGTACGGACTTAAGCAAGCTCCTAGAGCTTGGTATAGTCGGCTAACGGAGTTCTTGCTTGAATTTAGTTTTTTCAGGGATCATGCCGATAGGACACTTTTCCTCAAGAAAGAAAAAGACTTTCTCACAATTGCTCAAATATATGTCGATGACATAGTATTTGGATCAACAAGTGAGAAGGCCTTGAAGGAGTTTGTGGAGGTGATGTCCACATCATTTGAGATGAGCATGGTGGGGGAACTTAGCAATTTTCTTGGACTTCAAGTCAAGCAAAAGGAAAATGGCGTCTTCGTCTCTCAGACAAAGTATGCTAAGAATCTAGTAAAGAAGTTCGGCTTGGAGAATGCAAAGCACATGAGAACTCCCATGAGTACGACTGAAAAGTTGTCGAAGGATGCAATTGGACTTGAAGTTGATCCAACTTTATACAGATCAATGATCGGAAGTCTTCTCTATCTGACTGCTAGCCGGCCAGATATCATGTACAGTGTGTGTGCATGTGCTCAGTTTCAGTCCTGTCCCAAGGAGGAGCACCTTAAGGCTGTAAAAAGGATCATTCGGTACATTGCTGGCACTTGTGAATTAGGTCTATGGTTCATAAAGGACACTACTACAGATCTTGTTGGATACAGTGATGCCGATTGGGCTGGAGAAACTGATGATAGACGAAGTACAAGTGGGGGATGTTGTTATCTTGGAAACAACCTCATCTCATCGCACAACAAAAAGCAAAATTGTATCTCGTTGTCTACAGGTGAATCTGAGTATGTGGCTGCTGGGAGCTGTTCGACATAATTGATATGGCTTAAGTCAATGTTGGATGATTACGGACTGGAAATCAATCCCTTGGTGACGCTCTGTGACAATACAAGTGCCATCAACCTTGCAAAGAACACAGTTCATCATTCCAAATCCAAGCACATCTACTTAAGGTATCATTTTATTAGGGATTTAGTTGAAAAGAAGATATTAAAGTTAGAGTATATAAGTACGGATAATCAACTGGCTGATATGTTTACAAAAACTTTAAGCTATGAGAGATTCTCAATTTTGAGGAAATCTCTTGGCTTGTGTTCTATATAAAAAGTAAAGTTGACTTAACTGTTGTCACACTTTTGTTATATCATAGTTAATTATGAAGAAGGACAGATTCGAGGATGAAAAAGCCTTTGTTAAGGTGAAACCATGATCGTTCTTAGAAAACCATATAACTAGATCAAAGATCTTGATAAGTGGTGATTATAAGATTCTTTTGGCTATTTATCTATTCATCATCTGACTTCTTCTTATTGAAATTTTCTATGATGTATCAAAAGTGATAAGCTGAACAAATATTTTTCTTGACAACAGTTGTTTATAAATAAAAAAAGGGTTATTTTGAAAGTCAGTTAAATGAATCCGGAACATATCTTACTCTATCTTTAATATTTGCTTTGACTTTATCTTTAATATGGTGATTCCTATTTTTAAGGAGGCATATATCTATCTAGTATATATATATATATATATATATATATATATATTCTTTCTTATTCATTTTAAAAGTCCCTCTCACTCCTCACTTGGTTAAATTCCTTTCAAACTGTTCCTTCACTATTCACAAAACCCTTACCCGTTCATCTTCTCAACCCGTCACCTTCACCCCTTTCCCCTGAATAGCCATGGATTCTGACAAAATGAGGAAGATTCAGGAGTTGCTTAGTGACCCCGAAGCCTCAACCTACCTCCGCCACCTCTCAACATTCCCTCCTCAACCAATCCTCTCACCGCCGAGGCCCCTAGTCTCTAGCCCATTTCGTTTTCTGTCCCCAGACACAACTCCTCTTCTCCGACCAAAAGTACTCTCTCCCTCAAGAGGGAATGCTCCAATGGAGATATCACCGGAGATTGGCTGCTGCTCCGAAGTCCAATCGAAGGCCCTACCTTTACCTACTCCTTCTCTGGTGCAACCCTCCCTGGTGTCACCGTCCTCTGATTTAGAGAGTTCCCAAGCCATCATCCTAGCCCCTGATGGAGTGATAATGCCGCCACTTGACATTCCGATTCTCACTTTCCCTGAGGATGAGCCGCTCAACCCTCTCTTCCCTTTTGATGAGGGAAAACCTCACGATGAAGGTCCAATTGAAGTGCCCTTCTCGGAGGTGGAACAAGAGCAACCAGTGAAAGCTGCGGAGAAGTCTGCTCCGACCAAATCCTCTCAGAAGAAGAAACAGGACAAGACCAAGTGAGTCCCTCCGACTCGATGGTCTCAGCGCCTACATTTTACAGGTAGTTCCTAGAAGAATCCGGTGGGACCTATAGAGATTACAAAAGAACCGGAAGAGGAGGCCAGTGAGGATTCTTCAGAGAATGGCTCACCGGAGAAGACACAAACAGTGCATGTGTCTGATTCGGAAGAAAGATGGGATGGTCGCGAGACTGACGATGAGGTTGAGACTGCATCAGCAGCTTCAAGGAAGGGCAAGAGGAAAATTCCTTTTTCACCTCCTTCAAAAGTCAGAGGCAACGTTAGCAGGACTTCAAAGAGAGCTAAATGCTGTGTTGATCCGGATGAAGAGGCCATGTACTCTGAATCGGATATTGAGGTATCGAAGGCTAACTCTGACTTGTTCTATTCTGATAATGCTAGATGAAATTGGGAATTTTTTAAGAATAGGGAGATTTTGAGTGATAGAGCTATTGATTTGAAAGATTTCTCTGGGTATAATTTGGTTGCATTTTTGAAGAAACAGAAGTTGTTGGGAAGTGTCACTTATGTTAGACCTTATATTGCTGAGATAGTTAGGCTGTTCTATGCTAACCTTTCTCTTGAGTTTAGAAATCTATCTTCGAAGCAATATGGTAAGGTGTATGTGCGTGGGAATTTTTTTTTTGTTACTCCTGTTAGGATTAACAAAATTCTGGGTCTTCCTAATGCTGTTGAGTCTGATGAAGAAATTGATGAAGCTTTGGAGGCTAAAATGGCCGATGTACTGACTGGAGGACAAGCAGATCTTTGGTATGCTAACAAGAAGCCAAATCAACTTGCTTATGTTCTTACTTCCCCTTTCTCCACACTTCATAAGATTTCTGTCTGTAATTGGATTCCCACTTCAAACACAATAGTGGTCCCTTTTGAGCATGTTTGTCTGCTGTATAAGATTTATTCTGGAGAGAAGGTCAACTTGGGTTAGCATATTTTCAACTCTATTGCTAAGATCGCTATGACCAAATCCAACAAGAAGTTGGTTGTACCTTCTCTGTTATACAACATGCTGCTGGATCAAGGCTTTAAACCTAAGAAGAGGGATACTCTATCTCTCAGGCTTCCCCTTTAGACTGTTCAAAAGGCCTTCCTTGCTCATTCCAGAACACGAGATCTTCTTTGGACGGATGAAGAATCTTCAACTCTAGCTCCTACAGGCCCTCACTTCTTTATACCAGCTTTTGTTTTGTAGGAACAAATCAATTTCTGCACAGCTCAAATTCAAATATTTTACAAGCAAAGGCGGGTGTTCCAGCATCTACTTTCTTCCCAAAAAGGGGGAGATGGTGGAGAAGGTAGTAGCTGAGGAGGAAGAGCTGCTAGTGAAGATGTTGTTGCTGAAGAGCAAGAAGAAGAGTGAAGAAGAAGGAGGAGTGGAAGAGAAGAAGAATAAGACAAAAGGAAGGGCAGAGGGGCAGACGGCAGTGTAGTTCTTTTTGATGTTTTTGCCCTAACAAACAAACAAACAATTTCATATTTTATTTTTGTTGTTTAAAACTATGTTTTTGGATTTGTTTTTATGTTTGTTTTGACTGTGGATCTTTTAAAAGATCTTTTTGTTGATGTTTTTATTTGTCTTCTCTTTTGATGATCTTTTTGAATCTGCAGTATGTGATATAAGTTGGAGTAACTGTGATAGGGGGAGTTTGCATGACAGGGGGAGCATCTGTGCTCTATTTTGGTTTATTTTATTTTTCTGAGTATATGGTTCTTTAGGGAGAGTTATGTTATAATTGCATGGGTATGAGTGTTTTGGGAAGAAAGACAAAAAGGGGGAGATTGTTGAAACCGTTAGTTTTATATCTATATAGTTTTGTCTTTCTTTGTGTTATTGTGTGCAGGAAGAGTTATTAGTTGAGAAGAATAAGGATCATGTGCGGTTGACCAAGTCTAGGAGGATGGAGTCAAAGATTGGGTCGTTCCTATATCTAAGGAAATCTGTTGCTTGCAGCTAAAGTCAAGGAAGTGGAGATAATGTGGAGTTCGTGTGGTTATTTGGAGTAGAGCCCAAGATATTGTTTTTGTATAAATAGGGATCGAATCTGTAGTGATTAGATAAGAGCTTTCGGATATATTCAGATAGATTAGATCTGTATTAGATTCAGATATTTGTTTTCTTCGAGTGATAGTTAAGACAACTTTAGTCACGACCTTCTGCGAAGGAAGTGATAAATTGTCTTTAGTTTTCGTGAGTGTTTACTCGAAGTGTTTTTGTAATTCACAATTTCATATAGTGAATCTTTTGCTCTGAGGCACTTCGCGAGATTATAAATTTATAATCTAGTGAAATTTCAATCCATTGTTTGTTACAAGTTTTTCCGCTGCGTAAGGAAAGCTGTCTGAACTTCAGATACAACTTTGTACACAACTCTGTCTGAACCGAGAATTCGGTTTCTTCATAATTATTAAAATATTTTTTTAGAAAAAAATATATTTGAATTAATATAAAATAAAAACACGATTCATTAAAATATTACAAAATAACATAAAGTTACATAATAATATATTCTAATTCTCCAAATTAAAATACAAAATAATGTGCAAACATCTTGAGTTTTTATGTTTTTATTTCATGTGCTTTTATCTATTTTAGTATTTTTATGTAGTTTTATTGTTGGTATACTTTTATTCATTTTAGTATGTTTAATTATTTATCTAATTTTTATCTAATTTAATTTTATATTTCACCATTTGTATTTAATTAAATTTATCATATATGATAAATTTTAATATTAATTACCACACATTATTTAAAATACAAAATATATAACAAATAACATGCACAATATAAAAGAAAACACTAAATAAAATATAACACAAAAAGAAAATGATTTTTTTTTACCGTCAATGGAGAGTTCTCTCCCCTAAAATAGCGCACCGAATGTCGTTCCCTTTGGAGAGAATTTCCGCAACAAATTAATGATTTGGGAGACGCCCTAAGTTGTTATCTCAGATTTTTACACGCTATTCTCTTAAGTACTATGCATTTTTCTTTTTCTTTTATCTTCCAATTTCTGGAATATGTTAAATAACTATTTGGTATTGAATTCGTTTGGTTCCCATTGTAGAAGAAATTGTAAATTTCGTCAGTGTATGTGGCTAAGGAATTACAAAGTATACATATATCGTATAATTTAATTTAAAATAGCTGAGATGTTATCTTCCTCTATTGAAAAAAAAGAATGATACTTAATATTAATTATTTAATGTTACTTACATATACATATAGATAAATATGATTAATTCTATACTAAACAAAAGAGGAAATCGAATCATTTATTCAATTTATTAGTAAATATTTTTAAATAATATATACATAAATTAAAAGTGTATTTGATAATATATATATATATATATATATATATATATATATATATAGGATATGGATCATATGAGAACACTTTGTTGGTGTGAGAAATGAGAACCCATCTTACACTATCCAATTTAATGATCTGGTGGTGTGAGAAATGAGAACCCATCTTACACTATCCAATTTAATGATCTGGTGGTAATTTCGTAAATAATAAGGCAAAAAAAAGGAAGGAAGACTATTTTCGTCCAAACCCATTAAAAATGATGATGTCAACAATTAAAAAAAATTCTAAAAACTTTAAGATGTCGAAAGGCTATGTTTAGATGAAAAAATATGAATGAAAAATAAAAAAGAAATTTTTTTACGCGTGCCCAGGTTGTAAATGCTTTCGTTAGCATATAATAATTCTTCGTCAGCATTATGATAACATATGACAACGTATGCTAACGAAGCATTTGTCATATGCTAACATAATGTATTCATTGTTTTAACAAAGAATTATCATAAATGCTAGCGTAGTATAAATTTATTAGGGTTTAGTAAATCTCAATTATGGTTTATTTAATCTCGATTATGGTTTATTCCATCTAATTATCATTATTTTTTTAAAATTTAATTTTTTATTAATAGTTCTTAATTGATTATTATGGTTTATCCCATCCAATTATGGTTTATAATGTATGTTGATAGAGTATTGTCATATGCTAACATAGTGTATTCGTAATACTGACGAAGCAAAACCATTATGCTAACGTAGTACAAATATATTATTATTATTATGATTTGTTCGAACTCATTTAGGGTTTATCACATCCAATCAATGTTTATTTTATCTAATTAGGTTTATTTCATCAAATTATGATTTTTCCATTTAATTAGGGTTTATTAAATCAAATTAGGTTTGTAATTAATTTTTAGAATATTTTTTTCGCTAACAATATTTGAAAACTTTAATTAGCATACCTATAATGCTTCGTTAGCATAACGATCTGTTATCAAATCCTCCGTGATTTTTATAAGAATTACCAAATTACGTTAATACCCCGCGCAAAAAACTTTTCATATATTATAGAATTGCCACCGCCTTTTTCATCAAATCCGGACCTTTGATTTTTGATGGATGTGTGGTGTGAGATGTGTTCTCATTTCTCACACAAGGGGTTATTTTTATATAACCCCACCCATATATATATTTATATATATATATATATATAGAGAGAGAGAGAGAGAGAAATGGGATCATGTGAGAACCACACCCCCATGTGAGAACCGAGAACCAATCTTAGCCACAGATTGATTTGATTTGGACGGCCAAGATCTGTTCCAAAATTAAAAAAAAAAGCGGTGGCATTATTGTAATATTTTAGACTTTTTAGTGAAGCAAGGGTATTTTAGTAATTCAGGAATTATGTTATATTTGGAATGAATCTCTTCTTGTTCTGCAATTCGTTTTCAATCACCAACATCTCTCTCTCTCTCTCGTTTGTTTCACTTTAGTTTGTTGCTTGTGAAACTCTACTTGTTTCGTATTTTTTTGGTGATTGATGATGATATGTGTGTGTGTGCTTCGTTGCTGCTGTTATCGCTTTGATTTTGGCATTTCCGATCTGCTAAGGATTGATGTAATCTGAAATCCACGCTTGCTATCGTCAATTAGGTTATACGATACGCATCAAAACATCGCCGATTTCGATCACGATCATTTGTGTTTTTGCTTGATTACACACGCATCGATCGTGTAATGTTTTACTTCCCCAATGATTTGAGACAATGATCGGTTTTTATTTTATATTAAAGTATATTTTTTTCAACTGTAAGTGGAATTAAATTATTTTTGTGAGAAGAAAATCAAGCTGGGATGTAATGTCAGAAGAATTAAAAAAAGCTTTACATATACCCGTAAAGATGTTGCAGAATTGGTGAAGATGCCGTTTTTATTAAAAGCGATTGTTGTTTACGAACTTTATACCATTTAGTCATGCTACAGGCACTTTTTTCTTTCAATATTTTACAAAAGAAAGCTGTTTTGCACGGAGTATTTTGCGTGATGAATGCAACATTTGCAATAACACATGAGTATTATAAAATACATTTTGTTAACATGTACTTTAGCACTACTGTGATCTATTTTAGCACTGTTGTAAGCTAGTTTTGTAACAGCCCGGTCCCGAGATAGGGATTAACGAATGGGGACGGGGTGTTATTAAGGGATTTAACGAGTAAATTCAGAAGATTAACGAAGAAGTTTAAGAATAAAGATACGCTTTGAAGATAGTTGATGATACTCGGGTTTACTTGATTAAGAAGGACACATGCTTTAGCGGAATAAAACGGCTAACTAATCAGATACCAACATGCATAAGCTCTTTTATAGGTGAAAGGAAATCATACTCGGAAAGCGGAAATAAACTTAATATGCATCTTATATATATGTAATCATCTGGGAATATTCTTAGAATCTCGAATAATCATAATAGAACCTTGAACGGAATTTAGAAAGAGTTAATCAGAGTAGCAGAACACATAATGGGATTTCAAAGAAACTTATATAATAGCAAAACAATCTTGGCAGCCAACCCACATCCATAGCCACCATCATCCTCGGCATCTCAACCTGAAAACATTTGAAAAATAGGGCGTGAGCACTAATGTACTCAGTGGGTTTTTAATGAAAGCTTCTTTAATAACTTGAGAAATATCCAACAATGAACTGGCGGTATATGGAGAGCAAAACGCAAAATCCCTCTCTATATCCGCAAAACCTTTTCTTTACTTTTGGGCCCAACCTTGGCTCAAACTTGATGTCAACTGTACCCTTAGGCATGCCATGGGATAGAAGAGGGGTTACCTCAAATATCCAAACGAGTTTGCGAGGGAATTAACCCAACAGTGACTCCCTCTAAAAGTTGTGAGCTCAATTTCTGCTTAAGCGAAATGCTAAGTCCCTTTCTTCCTTCATCTTGCTAGCAAAACCAATCTTAGAGCAACACGTCTAAGGGCTAGTCCTTTAATAAAGCATAATCTTGGCCTATAAGGGATTTAATGCTACCCTAACAAGGAAATCCTTAATTCTTAACTTACGAGCCTTAACACAATATAAACATTCAATACAAGGAGATGAACGTAAATGAATACGAATTTCAACTAAAGACTATTCTAAACATCACATGCTAAGAATAACAATACTTTAATATTTCTAGCATTTCTAAACATGCTCAAGAGCTTAATTAGAACATAATATCTTTCTTTCCTTCCTTTCTTGTACAGAGATCGATCAGGCAGAGCAAAAAATGCTTTATTGGATATTTCATTTGCCCTATATGCTTCTAGAGCTTATTAGCTCAAACTTTAGATGAGTATAGATTTACCCACCTCGATTACTTGACAGAAGATGAAGCAACGAGTTGAAGATCCTTCTCCGATTTCCTACGAGGCTCACTTCCTCCTACAAAAGTCGAATCATCGACTTAGCGACCTCCTTTGAAGAAATCGACTATCTAAAGCGAGAAATAATAATATTTTACTCGAAGACTAAAATCTAAGATTTATTTACAGTTTCCACGACTTTACGACTTTATAAATTTCGAGAAGAATTTATTTAAAGAACATCTCGACTTGATTTTCCAAATTTTAGACAAAGAATAACTTGAATAGATTACTCGAAATAAATTGAGAATATCTTGATTGATTCTCTAAAATTTAACTTGAAAATAACTTGGAAATAACACGAAATAGCCAAAAAGAAACGGCGGAAAAACAGCACGGAGAAGAGGGAGGGGCGCCGCGGGGCCACCCTGCCCCGGCGGGCCACCCGCCGCCGCGGGGCCGCCCTGCCCCGACGGGCTAGGGAGCGGCCGAGGGGGGTGTGGCGCGGCGGCGACCACCCCCCCGCGGGGCTCTCTTTCTCTCCTTCTCTTTTCTCTCTCTCTCTTCTTCTGGGTTCCTTCAACGTGTTTTTCAACTGTTCTTCGTGTTCGTTGATTTCTTCGACGAACACGAAGAACACGAAGAACAATTAACCCGAATTTTTATAAAAACAACGTACTTGAATTTAACATGCAATAACATGCTTTTAACTTAAAAGGAATTTTGGCATCACAACGGTATAAACACGCTAATCCTCTTTAAATATTTAGAATAAGGACGAAATCTCTAAATATAGCTTGAATGGAATTTAAACGGAATAAATGGGGCTAATCTCAAGAATAATAACGACAAGAATAAAGCGAGAAATATAACGTAAACGTTATTAACTTGGAACTTCAACAAAAACTGAAATATAACTTAGACGGAAGGTAAACGAGCAATAATGAAAAACACGAAGAACGTAAAGAACGGAAAGTAAATGCGGAATTTAAAGACCGGAAAGAAATGGAGATCGAGTCCGACGAATAAGAATGGACGGGGTTAGGTGCGTCGAAGGAAGGTGGCTAGCTCGGCGTCTCGTCGAGTTGCAACGGCGGCAGAGCCGCCCGCTACAACCCAACGGCGCCCCTAGCACTTTCCCCCACTGCATCCCTTCCACGCCACTCCGCTCGTCGTCTTGCAGAATACTCACGAAGAACGTTTTTTTTTTACTTCGACAGAACTTTCTCGGCTCTTACGAGCTTTCCCACTCTCTATGAAGTGAAATGGATGGAAATGAGCAAATGAATGCAAAGGGGTGGCCTTGTATTTATAGGAAAAGATTTGGCTTCCAAGGGAAGCCACTTCAGTGCAAGAATACTGCAAAAGTTACCTTGGGTTTGGTTAAAAGCTGCTTTATTCGATGTCGAGGTCCAAATAACCTCAGACACGAAATCTAAAAATACCGGGAGACTTGCTGCCTCGAATACTAGTGAACCAACTTGATTCGTGAAAAAAGACGGGGTCATCTGAAGAAAGACGAGCAAAGATTCCCTTTTTGGAATTACTTTTTACTATTCACTCAGACTGACAGATTTTACTCCCGAGCGTTCGATTAACCTCAGAATGGTAATCCGTGAACGCCAACGGAATCCTTGGGTCATTTCACATAAGAGGGGCCTGACAGAACTAAACTCGGATCAACGAGAAGGATTTCATAAATTTCTCAAAACACGAACGCACGCAAAAGTTACTATTCATTCATCCTTTAAATACGCTTTTCATCACCGGGAACTCAATTGACTTCAGAATTAAAATCCGAAAACACCGGCATACTCCTTCAGTTAAAACCTTTCTAACGAGACCATGGATGGTCATAAAAGTTATTATCAAATTTTCTGAAAAGATGATTTTCACGAAAACTGACCCTTAAAGTCGTGACTGACATCTGACCTCAATTAACCTTAATTAATTTTCTTCCTTAACTTCTTAATTACCATTAAGAATCCTCTAAACCTTAATTAAAAATCTGGGGTGTTACATCCTACCCCCCTTAAAGAAATTTCGTCCCGAAATTTACTAACCATGATAAACGATATCAGGGTACTTTTTGAGTAGCTCGGATTCGAGCTCCCATGTTGCTTCCTTTGAACCATGAAGGTTCCAAATCATCTTTACAAGATTGAGCTCCTTGTTCCTTGACCTCTGGATCTTTTGACCCACAAAGGCCTGGGGTTTCTCTTCATAGGCTAAGTCCTCATTCATGACTATCTTTTCCTTGCAAATCACGTGCTTTCGATCAAACACGTACTTTCTCAATAGTGAGACATGAAAAGACCTCATGAACATCACTCAGGTTGGGTGGTAAGGCCAACCTATAGGCTACTTTATTCACCTTTTCTAAATCTCAAAAGGTCCAATAAATATGGGCCTTAACTTGTTTCGTTTGGCAAAATGAACCACTCCTTGACGGAGACATTTACAAGAATACTAACTTTAATGTCGAATCTTAGTTCCGTTCTTCTTTCGTTCGTGTAAGCCTTCTGTCTGTCTTGAATTTCCTTGATTTGCTGATGAACAAGCTCGATCTTCTAGACTGCTACCGGGACCATTTCAGGTCCAAGTATCCTTCTCTCTCTAACTTCGTCCCGATACCAGGGCGATTTACACTTTCTTCTGAATAGGGCTTCATAAGGGCCATGCCGATCGATGACTGGTAGCTGTTGTTGTACGCGACTTTTATCAATTTCAGTAGCTCCTCCCAACTGCTTCTGTGATCGATGAATACTCCTCTAAGCATGTCTTCCAGAATCTGAATAGTCCTTTCAGACTGGCCATTCATCTGAGGATGAAATGCCATGCTGTGATTGAGCTTTGATCTCACTGCCTCTTGTAGACTCCTCCAAAATCTTGACGTAAATCTCGTATCACGATCTGATATAATCGAGAGGCGTGTCATGTGCCTTGCACATGATTTCCTCCTTTGGTTATTCCTTGCTTGGCATGCAAAGCCTTCCTTTGAATAAGAGCGCTTTATCGGTGGCTTCTGCGAAGTCTTGTGAGCTATCTAATCGTGCTTCTAGGTTTTTCTTCTCGAGAAACTCATTTCATTTCCAAACCTTAACTATCCTTTGTCTCGGGTCGGGATGAGCGATTATCATGGCGATTTGTGCTTAATTGATTGCAGGTGGTGTTAGCACCTCGATTCTTAACTTCTTGAATTCCTATCAAAGCTTCTTCTTAACTTGAGCGAGTCCTAACTCTCCCTTCTCCTTCCTACTTAGGGCATCAACTACCACATTTGCCTTACCTGGGTGGTAGCGAGTCGTGCGGTCTTAATCTATTACAAGCCCTAGCCATCTTCTCTGCCTTATGCTAAGATCCTCTTGCTTGAAGAAATACTTTAGGCCCTTATGATCTGAGAAGATTCTCACCCTTGGCTCCGTAGAGATAGTGCCTTCAGATCTTTAGCACATAAACAATCGCTGCTAGCTCTAGGTCATGCGTGAAGTAGTTCTACTTGTGATTCTTAAGCTGCCTTGAAGCATAAACGATCACCTTTCCTCTCTTCTTTAGTATGCATCCTGATCCTTTTCTCGATGCATAAGCATAAACCACGAAATCTTCATTTTCTTCCGAAATGGCCAATCATCGGGCTTGTGGTTAACATCTTCTTTCTTGAAACTTTCCTTGTACTTGGGCGTCCACCTAAACTTGAAGTCCTTCCTCAGCACTCGCGTCATATCCTTAGCTATTGACGAGAATCCTTCGATGAATCTACGATAGAATCCCACAAGTCCTAGAAAACTTCCTATCTCATTCACGTTCCTTGGAGACTTCGAGTTGCTTGCAGCTTCAATCTTAGTTGGATCTACTTTGATTCCTTCTACTGAAACCATGTGACCTAGAAACATAACTTCTTTAAGCCAGAACTCACACTTACTACACTTAGTGTAAAGCCTTTCTCCTCTTTAACTTCTCCAGCACCACCCTTAGGTGCTCTTGATGCTCCTCTTTGTCCTTCGAATAGATGAGGATATCATTTATGAAAACTAGCGCACACTTATCTAAATACGGGTAAAAACCCGGTTTGTTAAATCCATAAACAATGTGATGTAGTGCAGATTTTCTAAATTCTCCTTTTTTCTGAAACTGTCAGCCTTTAATGTTTCTATCATAACTATCTCTAGAAACGTCCAAATAATGAACGGCCGGTTGCATTGGAAAGCCAGTTCAATTACCTTTCTATCAGTATATTACTCGTGTTCAGACTCTTAGTATTCAGGGAGTTATGAAGGTTTGAAATAACGGTCAGATCAAGAGGGCTACTTTTATAGTTGTTAGTTCTCAAGAGTCCTTTATAGCTTATAAGTAGTTGGCTACTTTGTAGTTGATGGGGGACTTGAATATTATGAATATTTTGATATTATAAAGTGAGGATAATCGTTATTTATCCCTTGTTTTCAATTGGAAGTCGAATTCGGCATTGTTATTTGTTATTTCCTTTTCTTTCGTGTAAATCTACCCTCATCACACAGCTGGGGTGTTGGTCAATCTGAATGGCATTACTACAAACTCGTAATGCCCAAAGCGAGTCCTAAAAGTAGTATTAGGAATATCCTCCTTTCAGATCTTCAGCTGATGATACCCAGATCTTAAGTCTATCCTTGAGAAGACACTTGCTCCCTTAAGCTTGATCAAAGAGATCATCTATTCTTGGGTGAGGGTATCGATTCTCGATGGTCAACTTATTAAGCCTTCTATAGTCGATGCACATTCTCAATGTGCTATCCTTCTTCTTCACAAACAAGATTGGAACTTTCCGAGGCAACACACTAGGTTGGATAAAACCTAGGTCTAATAACTCTTGCAGTTGAACCTTGAGTTCTTGTGACTCCTTAGGCGCCACTCTGTAAGGGGCTTTTGACTGGTGCAGCTCTTGGTTCTAGACCGATAGTGGATTCCACTTGCCTATATGGTGGTAGTTCTGATAGGTTCTTTGGAAATACGTCTTCAAAATTTTAGTTGTGCCTGAAACGCCTTCTATTGCAAACTCTCCTTCCTCTTTCTTCGTTGCGACCACTTTTCGATGGTATTCTGACTTTATAGCCTCTGCTGGGGATCACCGTCACTTGCAGGTGTAAAGATCGTGTGACTGGACCTTGAACGTAAGCTCAGAACTTATCTAACGTCATTCCTCAGATTGTCTCTTAATACTGGACGAGCTGAAAGATCACTTTTAGAGATTCGCGTCCTACTAGAAGGGCACTAACTATCATACTTGGATTCTTCTTCCTATTAGGACTATTCCCTCTTATTCTTCCAAAGGAATATTGTTTTATACTCTATGCTCTAATCAAGGGTCCACACTCGAGCTCTATGAGTGGGAGCAGAACAAAATGATTGCCTCTGAGTTAGGACTTTATCTTGATCAATAATTCTTTAACAAGTTCCAAGAACTGGAAGAGATATGACACTGGGTTACTTATACTAAAAACATTGCTTTTTCAGAGGACTTATAAACTCAAAAGGGGTTTTTGTGTGTAGCAAACGTATGAGAGACAATCGATGATTAACAACTGAGAACTGTACTGAATCTTTGCAAAGGCGTCAGCATAACTTTAACAAGAGAATGCTATCACTGATTCTGGATGATTAAAGAAGTAGCATCAAAAGATTATAATTTGTCCAAAATGATATTTGAAGAAATTTAATTAATATGAAGCTAATGAAAGGTGATTGTTTTAATTGATGCGAGAATGAATGAATAGACTCGTCAAAACTTCTTATCTTACTGAAACTTTTTATCTACCACTTTTAGGTCTATCTGCTTAATGATCTTCTTCAGGTTCTTTCTCTTTCTTTCCTTGATCTTCACGCATCTTCTTCTTTACTAGGTTGCTATGCAATAGCATGAGTCGGTTGGCCTTCAATTAGCTACACTTGGTTGGAAAGGTGACATACGGGAATCACTTACACCTATTAGAAGGGATACAACAATTGACCTGATCTATACGTGTTTTTCTTCTCGTCTGAAACCACTAATGCGGGTTATGCCTTGATAACTGGTCGAACTCTCGATCATACATTGACAACGTCTTCTTTCCTTGCCTTTAGCTCCAGATCTCTACCTCATTTACCTTATGAACAGTTCGGGATATACTTTTGATATAACTCGTACTTGAAACCTTCCCAATCATACTACGCTCACTGCCTCAAATTTGTCATCCTTTGAACGGACTCCTACCCGAAGTTCGTATTCATAAAAGAGCACAGCCTAATTCCTCATCCCCTGATCAGACTATAAAATTGAAAATTCATTTCTAAAGAATAACTCATTTCTCGACTCCTATCGGGTCTCCTAGACTATTAGAACGAAAAGGTTGTGTTTGAGAAACACATTCTTGGCTCTTAAGTCGTGGTTCAGGACTTGCTTGCTTGCGGCCTCGTTCTCTTGGCTTGATGTCTTTTCAATGACATTCTAAAGAATCCTACATATTAGAGATGCTCGCTCGAACTTGCATGAAGCAAAATGAAATACCTTTCGATAAGGTCTTTAGATTACGCAGGATAGATCAAGCAAAGTGGGAAAATTGCCTCACAAGAGGACTTTTGGCATAAATAAGAAAGAGGTTCTTGGTTACATCCAAAAATAGGGCTACTTTTTGGAGAATTACTGTTGCTATCAAAAATCTAAATGGTTGGTTAATACATTTTCAGAATAAGATCTGGATTAAAGCGGATAAACGGACAACAGGTCAGCAAGGTGTTCTAACAACAACACCTCATTTGCCTACTTCTAAAGCTTAACTATATGCTGGGTCCCCTTCTTTCTCATCTTCATCTGTCTCTGGTACCTTGAACTTGAATTTCCTTAAGCTTCCTTTAAGGAACTGATGGGGCATTCGCTGTCCCAGACTCTAAGGGGCAACTGGTTGATAGGCAGGGGCTTACTGGTGCATTCTAGAGGACAAAGACTCGGTGTCCTGGACGATCAAGGGTCTTGCTTCTAAGGTTCCTTCAGCACGAGGGCACGGTGCTTCAAATTCAGGGGGACTGTTCAGAGTCACCCTTAGCAGTTCTGGTTTCATCACGGATGAGGGATTTTTCTCGGCTAGAGCATTCACGTGGCCATACTTTAACTCCCAAAGAGCCATCAAGGTTGAAGAGAATTCTGTCAGGTTCCTGATTACAGCATGCGTCTCGGGATCACGGGTGATGGTGCTTTGCAGAATGCGGTACATTGCTGGCCTCTCAGCGGTCGGTGCTTGCTCACACATGCGAATGCATGTTTCCAAGTTGGATACCTTTCCTGGGGTTCCTCCAAAGTTGTTCATTTCTTGAAGAGGGCGGAAAAGAGTCACATTATTCCTAGCAATCGAACGATGCTTAACCATCTAGAAATATGAAGCTTAATCAGTCTAGATTATAAAAGGGAGACCTATGGTTCTCCTGAGATCATGCTATCATTTAGATTCAGACTACTTATCTTGCATGCATAGATCCTTTTTACAGTTGACTTTTACAAAAATTTTGGTGCCCAATTCTTTGATCATAAACTTTACCTTTTCTTTTAAAATGAAAATTCGAGAATGAATCAACCCTTTTCTTTTAAATCTAGAACTCTTCTTCGAAACGTTTATCTTTTGTTAAGACATGTTTAAAAATAAGTTTTTAAACACTTTTCTTTGTGATCAAGAACTTCTTTCACAAACCTTTTTCCTCAGGAAATCATTTTACTCGAATACTTTTTACTTGGAATTTCATTATCAAGGTTTTCCCCTTATCCATAAAAGAGGCATGCTTGCTCAAATCTCTTCATTTTCGATAGACAAAAATTATGAATTCAAAATCTAAAATCTCTATACTATCATACCTCGATTTTTGTTGAAGATACGAGGGTGATGGCGAGCTGTGGGTTGCTGCTGTAACTTATCACGAAGCAATTCATATGCACATAAAAACTTAGCTTTAACTTAAACAAAGAGACAGGTCTGCAGAGTTGTAAGCCTGCTCTGATACCATCTGTAACAGCCCGGTCCCGAGATAGGGATTAACGAATGGGGACGGGGTGTTATTAAGGGATTTAACGAGTAAATTCAGAAGATTAACAAAGAAGTTTAAGAATAAAGGTACGCTTTGAAGATAGTTGATGATACTCGGGTTTACTTGATTAAGAAGGACACATACTTTAGCAGAATAAAACGGCTAACTAATCAGATACCAACAAGCATAAGCTCTTTTATAGGTGAAAGGAAATCATACTCGGAAAGCGGCAATAAACTTAATATGCATCTTATATATATGTAATCGTCTGGGAATATTCTTAGAATCTCGAATAATCATAATAGAACCTTGAACGGAATTTAGAAAGAGTTAATCAGAGTAGCAGAAAACATAATGGGATTTCAAAGAAACTTATATAATAGCAAAACAATCTTGGCAGCCAACCCACATCCACAGCCACAATCATCCTCGGCATCTCAACCTGAAAATATTTGAAAAAGAGGGCGTGAGCACTAATGTACTCAGTGGGTTTTTAATGAAAGCTTCTTTAATAACTTGAGAAATATCCAACAATGAACTAGCGGTATATGGAGAGCAAAACGCAAAAGCCCTCTCCATATCCGCAAAACCTTTTCTTTACTTTTGGGCCCAACCTTGGCTCAAACCTGATGTCAACTGTAGCCTTAGGCATTCCATGGGATAGAAGAGGGGTTACCTCAAATATCCAAACGAGTTTGCGAGGGAATTAACCCAACAGTGACTCCCTCTAAAAGTTGTGAGCTCAATTTCTGCTTAAGCGAAATGCTAAGTCCCTTTCTTCCTTCATCTTGCTAGCAAATCCAATCTTAGAGCAACACGTCTAAGGGCTAGTCCTTTAATAAAGCATAATCTTGGCCTATAAGGGATTTAATGCTACCCTAACAAGGCAATCCTTAATTCTTAACTTACGAGCCTTAACACAATATAAACATTCAATACAAGGAGATGGACGTAAATGAATACGAATTTCAACTAAAGACTATTCTAAAAATCACATGCTAAGCATAACAATACTTTAATATTTCTAGCATTTCTAAACATGCTCAAGAGCTTAATTAGAACATAATATCTTTCTTTCCTTCCTTTCTTGTACAGAGATCGATCAGGCAGAGCAAAAATGCTTTATTGGATATTTCATTTGCCCTATATGCTTCTAGAGCTTATTAGCTCAAACTTTAGATGAGTATAGATTTACCCACCTCGATTACTTGACAGAAGATGAAGCAACGAGTTGAAGATCCTTCTCCGATTTCCTACGAGGCTCACTTCCTCCTACAAAAGTCGAATCATCGACTTAGCGACCTCCTTTGAAGAAATCGACTATCTAAAGCGAGAAATAATGATATTTTACTCGAAGACTAAAATCTAAGATTTATTTACAGATTGCACGACTTTACGACTTTATAAATTTCGAGAAGAATTTATTTAAAGAACATCTCGACTTGATTTTCTAATTTTTAGACAAAGAATACCTTGAATAGATTACTCGAAATAAATTGAGAATATCTTGATTGATTCTCTAAAATTTAACTTGAAAATAACTTGGAAATAACACGACTTGAAAAGCTTGAAAAGCTCGGGAAGAGGGTACAGAAATAGCCGAAAAGAAACGGCGGAAAAACAACACGGAGAAGAGGAGGGGCGCCGCGGGGCCACCCTGCCCCGGCGGGCTGGGGCGCGGCCGAGACGGGTGTGGCGCGGCGGCGACCACCCCCCCCCCCCCCCCCGCGGGGCTCTCTATCTTCTTCTGGGTTCCTTCAACGTGTTCTTCAACTGTTCTTCGTGTTCGTTGATTTCTTCGACGAACACGAAGAACACGAAGAACAATTAACCCGAATTTTTATTAAAACAACGTACTTGAATTTAACATGTAATAACATGCTTTTAACTTAAAAGGAATTTTGGCATCACAATGGTATAAACACGCTAATCCTCTTTAAATATTTAGAATAAGGACGAAATCTCTAAATATAACTTGAACGGAATTTAAACGGAATAAACGGGGCTAATCTCAAGAATAATAACGACAGGAATAAAGCGAGAAATATAGCGTAAACGTTATTAACTTGGAACTTCAATAAAAACTGAAATATAACTTAGACGGAAGATAAACGAGCAATAATGAAAAATATGAAGAACGTAAAGAACGGAAAGTAAATGCGGAATTTAAAGACAGAAAAGAAATGGAGATCGAGTCCGACGAACAAGAATAGACGGGGTTAGGTGCGTCGAAGGAAGGTGGCTAGCTCGGCGTCTCGTCAAGTTGCAACGGCGGCAGAGCCGCCCGCTACAACCCAACGGCGCCCCTAGCACTTTCCCTCACCGCATCCCTTCCACACCACTCCGCTCGTTGTCTTGCAGAATACTCACGAAGAACGTTTTTTTTTTACTTCGACAGAACTTTCTCGGCTCTTACGAGCTTTCCAACTCTCTATGAAGTGAAATGGATGGAAATGAGCAAATGAATGCAAAGGGGTGGCCTTGTATTTATAGGAAAAGAATTGGCTTCCAAGGGAAGCCACTTCAGTGCAAGAATACTGTAAAAGTTACCCCGGGTTTGGTTAAAAGCTGCTTTATTCGATGTTGAGGTCCAAATGACCTCAGACACGAAATCTAAAACTACCGGGAGACTCGTTGGCTCGAATACTAGTGAACCAACTTGATTCGTGAAAAAGACGGGGTCATCTGAAGAAAGATGAGTAAAGATTCCCTTTTTGGAATTACTTTTTACTATTCACTCAGACTGACAGATTTTACTCCCGAGCGTTCGATTGACCTCAGAATGGTAATCCGTGAACGCCAACAGAATCCTTGGGTCATTTCCCATAAGAGGGGCCTGACAGAACTAGACTCGGATCAACGAGAAGGATTTCGTAAATTTCTCAAAACACGAACGCACACAAAAGTTACTATTCATTCATCCTTTAAATACGCTTTTCATCACCGGGAACTCAATTGACTTCAGAATTAAAATCCGAAAACACCGGTATACTCCTTCAGTTAAAACCTTTCTAACGAGACCACGGATGGTCATAAAAGACTTAAGATCAAATTTTCCGAAAAGATGATTTTCACGAAAACTGACCCTTAAAGTCGTGACTGACATCTGACCTCAATTAATCTTAATTAATTTTCTTCCTTAACTTCTTAATTACCATTAAGAATCCTCTAAACCTTAATTAAAAATCTGGGGTGTTACAAGTTTAGCACTACTATGAGTTGTTTCAGCACTGCCATGTACTTTAGCACTACTGTGATCTATTTTAGCACTGTTGTAACCTATTTTAGCACTACTGTGAACTATTTTAGCACTTAGGTTGATGAAGCTGATTAAGATGTTATTTTGAATTTTTCACTATCAGTATTTTAGCACTACTGTGAACTATTTTAGCACTGTTGTAATCTAGTTTAGCAATATTATGAACTGTTTTAGCACTGCTGGACTTGAACAGAAATCAAATGAATTGAAGAGAAAATTGTGCAAGAGAATGAGCATGCATTGATTAAGGATTTGACTGTTGTTGGTAGAGCTGAATCTCGACATGGCTACAAGAAGGAAGTTGATACATTGATGATGACAGCATTGCAAAATAGAGGGAAAATGATAGGAACATTCGATAAAAGTGAGCAAAAATGGTGTATATTTAAATTAGTTCCATTTATTTTTCAACTTGCGTTCTCTCGTGTATGGCATTAAATAGCAAACATAAAAAAATTAATTTTTCCTATCCAAATCCTTGAAAATAAATTTAAACTGCAACTTTATTACTCTTAATACTGTTACTTTTTATTTTCTTTTCATTGATTGTTGTTGATATTTTATTTTGTTTAGCTATTGAAAATTCGAGTTTAGTAATGAAATCGACATGACCTATAGAATTTGGAACATATTAATTAAGTTGGATGTCATCTAACTATAATCCACTCAATGAAAATCCTTTGATAGTTGATGATTGAGCTAATTTAATTAAGTTAAGAGACTATTAAAGCTATAGAGACAGGGAGATAAAAATTAAATTCGTGAATTATTTTGCATGATGAATGCAACATTTGCAATAACAAATGAGTATTATAAAAAACATTTTATTAACATGTAGTTTAGCACTACTGTGATCTATTTTAGCACTGTTGTAACCTATTTTAGCACTACTATGAACTATTTTAGCACCGTCATGTACTTTAGCACTACTGTGATCTATTTTAGCACTGTTGTAATCTATTTTAGTACTACTGTGAACTATTTTAGAACTTAGTTTATACATTGTCTACGGTTAATGTATATACTTTGTCTATATATATAAGCTATAAAGTATTGAATGTATATATATATATATAAATATTAAAATTTTGCATCTTAATCTGCTATATATGTGTGTATATATGCATATTTATGTATAAGTGCATTTCATTGTTTTTTTTATTTCATTTAAATAGCATATGCATGCATTCATATTTGCATTAACATATATGTGCATGTAGATACACAATGCATATAGAAAATTATAAACACAGAAATGCATTAATATTGAAAACAAAGGAGAGAAAATAATGCATACAATTGGAATATTGCAAGCTAATTGAAAATCATAAAGATGTTATGCAAGAAGCTAGAGAGAGAGAGGGAGATAATAATTAAATTCATGAATTATTTTGCATGATGAATGCAGCATTTGCAATAACAAATGAGTATTATAAAAAAACATTTTGTTAACATGTACTTTAGCACTACTGTGATCTATTTTAGCACTAATGGAACCTATTTTAGCACTACTGTGAACTGTTTTAGCACTGCCATGTACTTTAGCACTACTGTGATCTATTTTAGCACTGTTGTAATCTATTTTAGCACTACTGTGAACTATTTTAGCACTTAGCTTATACATTGTCTACGGTTAATGTATATACTTTGTCTATATATATAAGCTATAAAATATTGAATGTATATATATATATATATATATATATAAATATTAAAATTTTGCATCTTAGTCTGCTATAGATGTGTGTATATATGCATATTTATGTATAAGTGCATTTCATTGTTTTTTTTTTATTTCATTTAAATAGCTTATGCATGCATTCATATTTGCATTAACATATATGTGCATGTAGATACACAATACATATAGAAAATTATAAACACAGAAATGCATTAATATTGAAAACAAAGGAGAGAAAACAATGCATAGAATTGGAATATTGCAAGCTAATTGAAAATCATAAAGATGTTATGCAAGAAGCTAGAGAGAGAGTGAGATAATAATTAAATTCGTGAATTATTTTGCATGATGAATGCAGCATTTGCAATAACAAATGAGTATTATAAAAAACATTTTGTTAACATGTACTTTAGCACTACTGTGATCTATTTTAGCACTGTTGTAACCTATTTTAGCACTACTGTGAACTGTTTTAGCACTGTCATGTACTTTAGCACTACTGTGATCTATTTTAGCACTGTTGTAATCTATTTTAGCACTATTGTGAACTATTTTAGCACTTAGTTTATACATTGTCTACGGTTAATGTATATACTTTTTCTATATATATAAGCTATAAAATATTGAATGTGTGTGTGTGTATATATATATATATATATAAATATTAAAATTTTGCATCTTAGTCTGCTATATATGTGTATATATATGCATATTTGTGTATAAGTGCATTTCATTATTTTTGTTATTTCATTTAAATAGCATATACATGCATTCATATTTGCATTAACATATATGTGCATGTAGATACACAATACATATAGAAAATTATAAACACAGAAATGCATTAATATTGAAAAACAAAGGAGAGAAAATAATGCATACAATTGGAATATTGCAAGCTAATTGAAAATCATAAAGATGTTATGCAAGAAGGTTGGAGCAAATGAAGATCTTAAGAAAGTTCAAAATAGCAATTCTACATTCACGTTTGGACTACACATCATTTAAAAAGAGAGATGAAAACTAATAAAAACAAACAACTCACCTAACTGCCTTTATTTTTAATTAAATATGTAGATGAGCTCTGCTTATACATCGCATCGGTGTATTCATTTAGTGCAAAATTAAATTTGTGCATCTGTGGTCCTTCACTGAATCTTGGCATTTTCTTGCAAGGATTGCGGTAAACAAGTCTATTTGGGTAAGTATTTTTTTCGATTAGGTGTATAATTTTGATTTAGATTGTGGGATCTGAACTTGTTCTTCGCAAAAAGAACGCTAGTTTGAGAGTTTCTTGTCATGCTAAACAAGGGTCATGTTAATGCTAAAATAAGTTATGACAGTGCTAAAATAAGTTATGACAGTGCTAAAATAGGAAATGACAATGTTAAAACCCTAAATTGAAAAATATACGCGTGAATCACATATACATTGAAATTTCCAATTTTACCCTCGCCGTGTTTAAGGGGCAGTGAAGTTCGGAGTTATTACAATTATGCCACAGCATTTTTTTAATTTTTGAACAGATCTTGGCCATCCAAATAGGCGAGATCTATGGTTGAGATTGGTTCTTAGTTCTCACATGGGGTATGGTTCCTTCTGGAACCCAACCCTCTATATATATAGGATTTGGTTCAAATGAGAACAGTGCTTCATGTGAGAACGTGAGAACGGGCTTGTTTAGTGTAATTTTAGTGCTTTTCTTACTGTATTTTGATGCAATTTTTTAATTTTTTTTTAATGCTTTTCTTATTGTATTTTAGTGCTAGATGATTTAGCACCAAAATAAAATAAGAAAAGCACTGAAATTACACTAAACAAGTCCGTTCTCACGTTCTCACATGAAACACTGTTCTTATTATATATATATATATATATATATATATATATATATATATATTGTCCGTGCATCGCACGGGTAATGGCACTAGTAATCATAACAAGCAAATAAACAAGAAATTTAGAAATAGAAGAAGTACTACAAGTTCATAGTGGTTGGACAAATTTAGAAAACAATAAGTCGAATTGAAATTCGGAAGAACTCATCTATATGTGCAGACAGTGGATGTACAGATACAATTTGGAGACAAATCTGTAAATTTGGTTTCAACTATAATAATTTGACGGAAGAATGCCCAATTTGTGAACATGCAACTATTTCTTGATCACACCTCTTATTCTAAAATCTCATAACAGAAACAAAAAAAATTATTGTAAAATTCAATTATATGAATCCATAATTGTACCAAAGCCATGACAATATCGAGGTAATGCTTCCCAAAAAATTCAACTGCACGGTAAACAGAAATAAGAGAAGACCGATTTTCCAATTTCATATGCGAAAATAAATATCGCTGCAGAATTTAAGTAGAAAAAATTTACCTGTTTGGATAGTCAGAGATAGAAACTACCTTGGATGATCGATTAGGGATGAAATTTCGATTTGGTAAATGTCGGGGGGTTGAAGAGAAGCGCACATATGAGAGATGAAGTCACATTCGTGTTTTTGGGCTTACCGCCTTTCTTTGGGTTTTAATTTATTTTTGTCTATTCATAAAAATAATACATAAATTATTTTATTTTTACAAATTTACCATAAATAATTTATGGTTTAATATATGAATATTAAAAAAATCCATGTGATTACTATAAAATAAAAAATAAACAGCAAAAATAAATGAAAGGAATAGAATAAATATGAAGAGATTTGGAAGTATCTAACTAAATTTATTTTATTATAAATAGTTTATTTTTAATAATTATAATATTTCTTATAAAATATAATTTTTTTACAATAAACTTTAATTATTTGTATAATCCACAATTTAATATTATTAGGCAATGTTTGGTATACTGGTACGGATATACTCATATTAATAAACCCTAGATTGCTTTGAAAGATAATTGCGTATTAGCTATTTAAATTGTATGTTTGGTTATTAAGATAAATATACTAAGATTGCTCCACACATCTGTTTGGTACATTATTTTATGTGCAGACTAACTTCTGGAATGCCTATATTATCCTCGTGAAAGTTTCAATATTCCCACCATGCCCCCGTTTTTTTTCAATTTATATCCACGATTTTTTCACTTCTCTCTTGGATTATTTCTGTCGTTTTTTTTGGCGCGCAAGGGAAGTTCGGCGACGCAAGGGTTGCAGCTCTCTTCTCTTTGCATGAAAGCTTCTGAAACAATGAGTTCGGCGATGCAAGGTATACTATTTAATTTGTTTCGTGGGTCTCCAAGGATGAAACAATTTGTTCTGACACAAGGTTTCGTGGGTCTCCAAGGATTCTTGCGGTCTGTTCATGAACCTGATTTAATTTCTTGATTTCTGTTGAAGTTATTTTCATGATTGACTCGGTTATGATATCGATTCCCATACAGTTTATTAGAGATTTCTTGAATATTGATTGTATTGGTTTCGGGATTCCCTCGCCTTTTTGATAGTTGTCTCCATTCGTGTTGTTTGTAATTTCGTATTTCATAGGTTGTAGCATCTTATTTCAATTATTAATTTCTATGACGAGCTTTCCCTCTTGGTCATCATTAATTTAATTAAAATTCCTAGGCATATATATTTCTTTTAGTTCAAAATGCAAATCGGTACAGTGCTTTAGATTTCTCAGAATTTTTGGTTGACTAATTGAAAGAATATATATTTTTTTAGCTATTTCTTCAATGTGTTCAAGTTCCATTTTTTCCTCACTATAGCTTCGATTATATAAGGCATCGGAAATTAAGGAGAATGGATGGAGATGGGTGAACAATATGTACGTCAAAAACTGATGGTATCAATCTTAAATCCAACAAAATACAATCCATTTCATTCCTATAAGAATAATGATTTGTGTAAACATTCAGGTGCCCATTAATACCACCCCACACCCCACAAATCAAAATTAATAAAATGCATAATTATTGTTCCATGAATTATGTAACTTCATCATATCTCGCACAATGAAACTTAGTGCTCCCTCAAACTCATCTTTTCAATCAACAAAGAGATTCAACAAAAAGTAAAATAATTTAAATCTTTTGTTGAATACGAAATAAAATTAACCTTAAGAGTAGATATTTTGAAAGTGGTTTTTTTATTTTAGGAAATGAGAAATCTGAATTAACTACAAAAGCCATAGACAAAATACGAAATAACAATTATAACTCTGAAATCTAGTTTAAAGATATACATATTCTGCACGTTTTCCCTACTAGTTTTATACAGATTCTGATCCCCATATTTTTCTTCATACTAAAAATTTACAGAGATATATCCAACGTGCAATAATTTCATTCTAAAAAATTTCTAAAGCAGTAGCATACATAGGCCAGACAAAAAATAAAAAAACTGGTGATTCTATCAATCAAGGTGCATCCCTGGCAACTGCAGAAGCACACACTCTACAGAGCATTAATTGAAAATGCACTTCATAAACCATGGATTAAGGAAAACAAAACGAACTTACAAAGTTGAAATTCCTCAGACCAGGATGCCACTCATGCTGACAGCAAAATTAAAAGGAACAATGAACAAAAAAAATGGATCCAGAACACATCCGACAAAAGCAAAAATCGCCCTAATTTCAATTTCCAAAACTCGAAACCATAAATATAAATGAAGTCAGAACAAATTACCTGGATCACACAACAAAACTACGAGCTTACAGCTAGACCACTCCTGAAAATAAATCCACTTGTCCATCCACTAAAACTAAAAACCCAACAAAAATCTCAAAGTTGCATAATTTTCAACACATCAAAATATCCAAATCAGAGCTAATTATCGAACAATATGCTCTATCTCCAGAAACTGATGAAATTATCGAACACACCACATCAAGCATTAACTGATGAAATGTTTAAGCATTTTCGGAGAAGCAGTGTGAAGAACAAAGGAAATAAGAAGATAAGAAATGGCATATTCAAGCATTGGCACCCAAACAAGAACTAAAATCTGAACTAGAATTGCTCTTTCTTCCCAGCATACAGAATTTTGACATTGCAAATTAATAAAGCAAGAGCAAAACTCAATAAAAATCAAATCTTTGAGTTAGAGGAGGAACAAACTAAACAAAATCTCCGAACATGAATTGAATAAGAAATACAACAGCCCAAAACCACTAATTACCAATCAAGAATAGCAAGAAAAAATTGCCCCATCATATTCAGAATGCAGATATAATTGAGAAAAATCAAACCTTCAGTAGCCTAATCCAATGCTCTTCCAGTAGCGGTTACCCCCTTTCTCGGAACCTTACCCTTCCTTGATTTCTTCGAGCTGCAAAATCGCAATCTCTCCCCTCAATACTTCTCAATTTACAGAATACAAGTTCTGCGAAGCCAAAATAAGGTCGAAAGTCTTACCAGAGAAACACCTTGGGCTGCTTCAGAAACGCCTTTTCCGTCTACAACAAAATACCAAATATTTAAAATACGATTCAGAATCGTATATCAATGGCTACGCGATACACAAGACAGAGAGACAACAAAATTTCTCAAGAAAGTGTACCATTTAACAGAAATTTTAAGGAAGAAAGTAAAACATACGTAGGGTTTCGAAGAACAATGGCGATAGAAAATTTTCAAATTTCTAAAGAAATGGGTGGCATGTATGTTTTTGGCTTTTTGAACGATTTTGAAAGGGTAATTATGTCCGAAATTTTTGTTATCGGGATTACTGTTCATCGCCAGAAACTGTAACCGAGGGGAGTGTCGGATACATTGTCTAGCTGAATCAGTTGATTACACACCGGGCCTCGCATTAGTACCGGGCCTCGCGTGAACAAATAATGGCTACCAAACACACGGTTCTTGCTAGATACCTTTGCTAATATGTCTTTATACTGGCTACCAAACATTGCCTTAAGTTTATTTAGACTCAATTATGCGCGTGAGTCATGAAAATTTTGTAAATTAAAGTTGTATTCAAGTATATTGATCAACAATACATAAAGTCAAGTGGGAAACTATTAAGTCCCCTTGGGGATGGTCTAGTGGTGGAGTGGTGATATCTTGAGGCCAAAGGTCTCAAGTTCGAATCCCATCGATCTCTATTTTTTTATATTTATAATTTGTGGAAAATATTGTCTTTTATTTAAATTTGATGTATCAGTGCACCATCATATTAAACTTTTGAACATAGTGAGATAAACAAACCAACCAATGAAGATATGCAATTAAAATTTGTAGGATTGTAAAGGAAGTGAGCTACGTCTACGCTATTCAGAGCTCGATCAAATTTTTAATAGTTCATTTGAGCTCATTTGACGATACTCATTAACATAAATTATTTGAATTTAACTTTGGCAATACTAGACTCTGTAGCTCGTAATCAAACTCGTGAATTATCTAAAAATATAAAACTGTTAATTTGATACGTAAATTATATTTACATAATTTTATGAGAAATAAATATATATACCCATTTCATTAACATTATTTGTTGTAATTAAGAAAATAAGGAATTTAGTAATTTTTCTAATTAAAATAACAAGTACAACGAGTTGGCCAAAATGAGGATCCCTCTACTAGATAAAATCCTATTTGAACTCGCACTTTATTATACTAATTAGCTCGTCTCGATTTGATTTTACCCTTATGCATAAATCAATGACTGATTATCAAAGTATAAACATAACACTAACGATCTCATTCACAAGTATTGTCGGCCACAAGAGTTCCAAATTTAATACATTTAAACAAGTAGGCACACTGCACAAAATACAATTTAAAACAGTACTTTTCACTATTAAAATAACATCAAGATTTCCATATTTTCTTATGATGGAGCAAGATTATACCCATCACTAAAAAAACTTAAACAAAATACTACGAGTTTTCAAGTGATCTTTAAACAAAATAGGCATAAATGAAAGACCAATGCTCGAAATATATACCAAACTAGTAAGGGCTTTTTTCACTATTATTCTCAAATCTCAATCACAAGAGTTCCAAATTTAACTTTAATCCAGGGATGATATTTTATATTCTATCAATCATTTAAAAATCTTAGCAAACTACTACATAATTCAAGATTGAAAACATTAATGTACACTTGGCATTCCGCTTTCAGCAGCAAAAAAAAAAAATCTACACTGTGTTTTCACTATAATAAACATATGAAAATGCTCAAGATAGATGTGATAATCATCTGCATAAATCTTTTATCACTTTCTAGCTGCACCAATCTTTTGGGAGAAGCTGGAGAAATCAACCTCGTATTTCATGGTCATATCAAGATGCATAAACTCATGTTGTTCTGCTCCTGCACGGATTTATTATACTATTTGAAGCCTGGAGTACGAACTTCTTCCAATTTGTCTGGTGGATATTAACCAAGTGCCTACACCAATTGTAGGTTATGCATTAATTAACAAAAAGTATCCAATCAGATGCATGCATTGAGCTGAATATTTCAATATCCATTTTCATAAATGGATCTAAGTAGAACTCTTCCATATATTATCTGCAAATAAGATTATGCTACCAAAATATCCATAATCAAAATGCTCAGTTGTTACTTCAATATACATCTGGTAAAACTGTTAAAGTTTATAGTAGCTTTAATAATATTAGATGTCATGGGTGTGATGAAGGTTTCTATTTATCAAAATAATAGTATCTTATTTTACATGCCGCTAATAGCTGCCAACATTCAGAAAACCAAAAATCGAAAGTACTATAAAATGACTTGTTTGGAAAAATAAAGAATTTTAAATATCTAGAGTAAACATATCAGATATGAAAGAACTATAGGTGGGGGAAATGAATTAACTTGATATAACAGTAAACAACCTCAAAATTTTGAAACCAAACATCATTGTATATTCATATAATAACACCAAGATCTGGACAAAACTTAAAAGATGAGGCATACCCAATTTTTGACACATAAATCAATATGTATTTTCTTTCTTTCATATGATGCATGCTAGCATTATTGAGTATATTTTCCTCAAAGCCAGCAAGGTCGAGCAGATAGATTCTACTATTCTTTAATTGAACTACCAAAGCACTTGGATAAGGATTCAAGAATGGGTAATTTTTAGAATTAGAAAAATTGATGAATATGGGAAAAGGTTTAAAAAAACACAAATAAAATTTTACTTGATTTTAAGCTACCTCTAGCAGAAATAACGCTCAATCATGTAAAAGTTCCTAATAAATCAGTTATAATAATGTGATTCTCCATAACGAAAATGTTAAGATTGCTTTTATGGATTTGGCTACAATATCTTGAAGTTGAATGTATTGGAATTACTAAGAAAATGTATTGTATATGAATGAGGAAAAAGAGAATAAGACCCAAATATGTTGAACTAATTGTCATTTGTATAGGACCATAACTGAGTAAAACTTGCACCATGACTCAATTAGGAATATGAACATGATATGAGAACTTGAGCTCTTGGAGTTCATTTTTTATGCTCTCCACTAGTAATAAGAAATAAATACATGCGAGGATCAATATAAGGTCCTAAACAGAATTTGAGTGATATCCCTATAATAGGTTACATACTACTCGGTCAAATTCTCAGCAAAATCATTTTTTTATGTCGTCATTTATCACCCAGTGGTAAAATAAAAAAATAAAAATAAAAACTATTTTGATGTAAATTGAAAGTAAAAAAAATTGATACATATAAATTAATGAAATTTTGTTGCTGATCTAAAAGAAAGATAATACTAACCTCCAAGTCATCTCGTGTCGAATCAGCAGATAACCAATCTTCTCATCATACACTTGCATAAACAAATATTCTTTCTTTGAAACAAAACTAAGTGCTTTTTTTGATGCTTGGTGGAGGAGAATAAGCTCAAGGAGTGAGCACTGACACTGATAATTTCTCTGTTTGCCATCAGAATTCCCTTTTTCCTTATAGAGGCAATGACAGAAAGGGTCAAATTCTCAAATTAAAGTCTCACGCCATTAAATTGAATGTGGTGAGTAATCTACCTTTTCAATATTAAAGAAAAGATTCTCAAAAATGCGAGGGACAATACCCTGAAGACTACCAATAGATGGATCCTCCACCAACACAACCCGAGGAGCCTGGGGCAATAAAATAACAAAATATAATAATAATAATAATAATAATAATAATAATAATAATAATAATAATAATAATAATAATAAACTGACCATAAAACCAAATGAGAATGTGTAGACCACTGAGAGTGAAATAGAGAAAGTTGAGAATTTAATATCTCAGAGACGGCCAACGAGATAGTGGCTGAGTTGTTTCTGTACATACAGAGGACTGCATGTTCTGCAAAGATGGAATAAGAATTCAAAGACAAAATACATAGGTAACTTCCTTATCCAAGATGTAAAAACATTAATGGTGAATGCATCGTCTTAAAATAGTTCGTACTTGGTGTCTCAGAAAGAATAAAAGTCACCATCTCATTGTGTTTCAAGTCTACGTGAGACTTTCTGATCGAACCAACCAATAACAATTTTTTAGGATCATTTTCTCTTAACAATTTCACGTAAAATTTTGAAGATGTAAATGATAAAACAAAAAACGAAGCTAAGAAAGCTCATGTTCTACTTAGGAGTTAGGAGAAGAAAGGTAGGGATCTATTTATGTCTTCATTATCTCTAAATAAAACCAGCAGGAGAAGGAAAAAGAAAAGAAAAAAAAAAGAAATAATTATGAATACATCTGAAGCTTAAACTAGCTTCAAGCAAATGGGTATTGGATGCTTCCATTACATGAAAAGAAAAATCATATAAGAAATGAAAAAGGGATAGATAAAAGAGTAAATTTTGAGGGTTGCATTTAATTTGTAGCATTGGTGGGACGACAAATAATAAGAAGAGATGTACGAAGACAAAACTATGAGATCCATTTATGCAAATAGTGTATATATATTAGCCTTTTCAAAGCTTTTTCAACAGGGTGATTCATGCTGCTACCATTAATTAGTAGAAAAAACATTCATGTAGAATAAACAATTCATGATTTTTGTGACAGCAGTCCATCCTGTTAGAACCACACATGCAGTTGATGCAGACGAGCACCTCCACGCTTCTATATCTCACTGATCCGCATGCTTGGGTGCATGCATGCATAGGAGCTTGCCACGTCATCAAGTCAAGGACCACATATCAACTATTTGTAGCCGTCGATAGAGATAGGAACGGATCAAGTCGATAGCCGTAGATTTATATTTTCCCGCTACTATTGTAAAATAAATAAGTAGAAGCACAGTTTCTGTACTTTAATGAATTGAGATAATTATATCAATACAGATTTCTCTCTCTATCGAAATATGTTTCTATAGTTTCATCATGGTATCCAGAGCCGGTTTCCTTTGATTTCTGATTTCCTATTCAATTCAATCGATCATTCATCGGCGTTTTTGATCAATCATGACCAAAAAGAATACCCAATTTTCGTGGCATCAAGCTCGCAATGAAGAACTTGGTGGTGATGAAAACATATCTCTCGAACGAGGAGAGCATAGTGGAAATCACAACAATCGACATAATCCTGTTAATTCTGAGGTAAATTCAACTTCGCAGATCAATAATATCAGTCCTAATGCTACTCGAGCTGAAGGATTGCAGCTTGGATACACAAAGATGGAAGGTCAAAATCCTCGATCATTGGCTAATGATGAGCTTTATCTTGCTCCTAGCGAGCATCCAAGTATGAACCTGACTTCGGATCTTTTTGATGGCAATAACTTTCATGGATGGTGTCGCTCCATTAAAAGAGGTTTAATGTCTCATAATAAGTTGCGAATTGTTGATGGATCTATGCCTAAGCCACAAAGAGATTCAGTTGATTTTATGCAATGGTTACACATGGATTATATTGTTTTCAACTGGATTTGTAATTCCATGATCAAGGAGATAACTCATGGTTTTCAAAATCTAGAAACCTCATTCCAGCTGTGGGAAGAATTGCAAAGGCGCTTTGGGAAAAGGAATGGACCTCGCATTTATAAATTGTGTCTAGAAATAGCAACTTATAGTCAGCATTCACAAAGTGTGATGATATACTTCAATAATCTAACAGCCTTGTGGGATGATTTGGCTTTATTGAAGAATTCTCGAGCATGTAATTGTGAAGCACAAGAAGATATCAAGGCAGATTTGGAAGAGGAGCACCTTATGCAGTTTCTAATGGGGTTGGACCATTGCTACGAAACTATAAGACAACAGATCCTAATCATGAATCCTTTGCCTAGCCTTAGTCATGCTTACTCTTTCAGGTTGAAGAACAAATCAAGGTTAGTAATCAACTGACAGAAGGGGTGGAGCACAGTGCATTATACAGCCAACAAAAGGGATCATACAAAGGAGATACTTTCAAAAGAAGATTGACTAAGGAAGAAAAAGGCAAATTGAAATGTGATCATTGCGGTGGTATGGGTCATATCAAAGCAGATTGTTTTGATTTAGTAGGTGTTCCAGATTGGTATAGAAAGTATAAAGCTGACAGAGGTAAAGGTAAGGCTCACTGTGTGTTGCAACAAGAGGAAGATACTTACAGCCTTGATCAAGACCTTCCAAATACAGGAAAGATGGGGGACCTTGATAAGGATCCAATGAGTGGAATGAGTCAGCTTATACAGTCACAAAAGGAATTAACAAAGCACTTGTCACAATTGCTTTTGAAAGAAAATAAGGGGGATTTCACTCCAGAAGGGGCAGTGAACCTGGCCAATATGGGATAAGTGGATTTAGGTTCTACACCTGTAGCCTTTAAAGGGCATTATGCTTTTGGAGCTTCTACAGAAGTAACACAAACTGATTAGATTGTTGATTCTAGTGCAAGTCACCACATGTGCCACAATCTTGCTTTACTAACTAATATGAAGAAGTTAAGACACCCTTTACAAATATTCATTCCAGATGGGAATAGTGTTTGGGTGTTTCTTGCAGGCAGAGCCAGAATAAATGAGAATTTGGTGCTCACAAATGTACTCTATGCACCACAGTTTACACATAATTTGTTGTCTGTTGGAAAACTCACCAAGGACTTAGATGGAAGAGTGCAGTTCTTAGCCACTCATTGTATTGTGCAAAAGAGAGCAGATGATCATGTCTTGGGGATTTGTAAGCTGAAAAGATCTCTATATGTTTTTCCCCAAGAACAATGTTATGCACAGATATACTCAGCTTCTTCAGGTCTTAATGTGATTTAACTTCATGAAATCCTTGGGCATCCATCAGTTACAACTATGGAACACTTACCACAGTGCAAGAAAAGAATCAGAGATGAAGATTTGGGAATACTTAAAGCCTGTGAAGTTTGTTACCAAGCCAGACAGCAGAGAAATCATTTTCCTCCATTACATAGGAGAAGTGAATCTCTATTTGACATAGTACACATGGACGTTTGGGGTCCATGCAGTACAGAGAATATCATAGGAACTTCATT
Source organism: Perilla frutescens (assembly GCA_026008535.1). Taxonomy (NCBI): domain Eukaryota; kingdom Viridiplantae; phylum Streptophyta; class Magnoliopsida; order Lamiales; family Lamiaceae; genus Perilla; species Perilla frutescens. The sequence goes on along the minus strand of BRKX01000010.1, from coordinate 39,823,173 downwards.
CTTCTTGACTGTTGTTGAGGATCACAGTCGAGCTACATAGACTTTTATGTTCAAATCCAAGTTACAGGTTTCTCATCTTATTAAGAGCTTTATTCATATGGTGCAAACTCAGTTTGATAAAAAAATCAAGGTTCTCAGAACTGATAATGGTGGAGAATTCATCAGTCATGCTATTCAAACGATTTTGCAGGAACATGGGATACATTACCAAAGGACATGTGCTTACTCTCCTCAGCAAAATGGTGTGGTTGAGAGAAAACACAGACATCTCTTGCAGGTGGCAAGAGCTTTAATGTTTCACAGCAGATTGTCTGCACATTTCTGGCCTTATTCCATCCTACATGCCACATGGCTTATCAATCGACTTCCTACTTTGGTGTTAGGTTGGATTACACCCTTTGAGGTGCTGTTTAAACAGCCTCTATTATTTGATCAGTTGCAGCCTTTTAGTTATTTGGCTTTTATGGGAAATACTCTCCCATCAAAAGGAAAATTTGATCCAAGAAGCAGGAAGTGCATTTTCTTAGGGTATTCCCTTCATAACAAAGGCTTTGTCCTATATGATGTGGTAAGTTCTAAGATCTGCATAAGCCGGGACATTGTGTTTGTGCCAACAATTTTTCCTCTAAAAACAGAACAATATTCCTATATTACCATTTCAAAGTTTTGATGTGTCTACTGACAAAGTCTCTTTAAGAGACACTCTCAGTCCACTTTTATTTGTCTCTCACAATAATACAGATCATATGGTAGAAGAATTTCCATAGCCTCCTGATTCTGAACTTTTGGTTCAGTCTCCTTTATCCACTCCTCCATCAGTAGAATCACACAAAGATGTCTCGTCTACTTCTGATCCAGTGCTTAGGAGGAGTACTCGACCTTCTCACCATCCTTCTTACTTAAAGGATTATGTTTGTAATTCAGCTTCTGTTATTAAGAATTCTGATCCCAATCTAAGTTGTACTCCACATACTTTTCCACACTATATTTCTCCTGTCTTCACTCCTCAGTATACTGTCTTTCTCTTGAATGTTCAGATTGCCAAGGAACCTGCCACTTACTCAGAAGCCTATAAATCACCTGACTGAACTGCAGCTATGGAGAAAGAATTAGCTGCACTTAAAGAGAATAACACCTGGCAGGTAGTTCCCTTACCCCCAGGCAAGACTGCCATTGGTTCTAAATGGGTTTTTAAGGTTAAACTCAACTCAGATGGTTCTGTAGAACGTTATAAGGCTCGGTTGGTTGCCAAGGGGTACAATCAATCCTTTGGCATTGATTATCATGAAGTTTTTTCCCCTGTAGCTAAGATGGTGACAGTTAGGTTGTTCTTTGCTTTGGCTACTCAGTTTTCATGGCCTTTGCATCAAATAGACATCAATAATGCCTTTCTACATGGTCATTTAACTGATGAAATTTACATGCAAATACCACAGAGATACACTAGAGGGAAGGAGGGGGAAGTTTGCAAGCTTGTGAAGAGCTTGTATGGACTGAAGCAAGCCTCTAGGGAGTGGAACCATGAGCTAGGTAAGCATCTTATTTCTATTGGGTTTACTCAATCGCCTAGTGATCATTGTTGTTATATCAAAGGTTCAGGATCCACTTTTCTTGGTCTTCTTGTTTATGTGGATGACATGTTAATCCTAGGCCCCTCCCTAGACCTAATTTCTTCAGTTAAAGATTCCTTGCATGCTGCTTTCACTATAAAAGATCTAGGAGCAGCTAAATTTTTCCTGGGAATGGAGATTGCTCGTTCCCCTTCTAGTACATTTCTATGTCAACGAAAATACATTTTAGACCTCTTAGATGCTGCTGGATTAAGTGGAAGTAGACCCGCTAGCACACCATTTCCTTCTGGTCTTACTTTATAAAAATATGGAGATCCTCTTGCTAATCCAGACTCCTATAGACGGTTAATAGGAAAGCTCTTATACCTTAATTTGACAAGGCCGGATCTCTCCTACTCTGTGCAGCAACTAAGCCAATATGTTAATTCTCCTATTGTTGATCATTGGAATGCTGCAACTCATGTCTTACACTACTTAAAGGGGACACCATCTCTCGGTCTTCTTTAGACTTCTTCTCCCCAATTCGAGTTACATGCTCATTGTGATGCAGACTGGGGCTCCTGCTCCGATACTCGGCGATCTCTAACAGGTTATTGTATCACATTGGGAGCGTGTTTAGTTTCTTAAAAATGTAAGAAACAAGACACTGCGTCTCTTTCAACAGTCGAAGCTGAGTATCGTAGTCTCAGTTATACTACCCGTGAGTTGCTATGGTTATCTTTTATTCTGCGGGATCTCTTTATTCCTCTCTCTTTACCCATTCCGATCCACTGCAATAATTAAGCCGCAATTCAGATATCACAAAACCAAGTATACCACGAGCGAACCAAGCATCTTGACATCGACTGTCATTTCGCTCGCACTCATTTCCTCCGTGGCTTTATTGTGCCTTCTTATGTTCCCTCTCATGCCTAGCTTGCAGATTTATTTACCAAGTCTTTGTCGGGGCCCCGTTTCAGGTCTCTGCTCTCCAGCCTCCGTCTTGGTGATCTCCACCGCATCGGGCCTGCGGGGGGTGTTAGAACCACACATGCAGTTGATGCAGACGAGCTCCTCCACGCTTCTATATCTCACTGATCCGCATGCATGGGTGCATGCATGCATAGGAGCTTGCCACGTCATCAAGTTAAGGACCACATATCAACTATTTGTAGCCGTCGATAGAGATAGGAACAGATCAATTCGATAGCCGTAAATTTGTATTTTCCCGCTACTATTGTAATATAAATAAGTAGAAGCACAGTTTCTGTACTTGAATGAATTGAGATATTTTTATCAATACAGATTTCTTTCTCTATCGAAATATGTTTCTATAGTTTCATCACATCCTACCTATTTAGAATGAAAAGAACAATATCACACTACCACTAGTCTACATAGAGAGAATATCTAATAAACACAGTACAAGCTAAAGGTACTGCAAAATTATTGGAGAAGGAGAAGGTATAGACGACTGAGAGAGTGCGACCAAGAAAGGTGAGAGTTCAATATCTCTGAGATCGCGAGGCAGTTATTTCCATACTTACGGAGGACCTAAAATTCTATGAGGTCGCTATTCTCTACAAATACAATAAGAATCTAAGACAAAACAAAATCATCTCAAACGCACTTAACAAAAATTACAAGAAGAACATGCATCGAATTAAACACCTACCAACGATACTAGAAATTGTACATGGAATAAAAATTTATGAACTTAATTCAAACCAAGATTTAGATAATTGAACTATTTCTTAACAAAAATTTATCCATGGCTCACCGCTCATTGAGAAACAAAATTCGATTTAATTGCACTTGCACATAATAAGAATTGGAGAATCCATCAGTATAACGAGGTGAATCGAAACTCTTCTACCAATAAGAAACGAATTTGAGAGATGAATGATAAATTTGAAAAGATAATACCGATGATTGGCATTCGGCGGCATCACCATTCCGGATTGAAGTAGGACCTCCGCTCTGCTCTTAAGCCTCATGAGCAGATTTGTCATTGAGTCTATGGGGATATGCTTATTCTTAACTAATTAACTATACTTTTATTCACAACTAATTAAAATTAATTAATTAATGTAGACGGATTTTTTTTTCTCTACTTTTTTTTATATATAATTGGGGTTTATTAAGCGTCGCGTTATTTTTAATATAGATTTATGGCACTTCAAATTATATGTCTGTATAATTTCTAGCAACGTGCGTGTATTTAAATATTTAATCTAATAATTGGGTTTGAGTTATTACTTAGAAGTAGTTCGAAAGAATTTATTTATTAGGATGGGATTAGAGAGTGTGAGAGAATCTTACATTACAATTCAATTAAGATGATATAAAAGAGAGAAATACGACATATGAATGGAGTCCTACGTATAAGCATTTGAACATGTACAAGATTGTACTCATTAGTAGATAGTTTCTCAGTAAGCAAGTTGTTAGAGTTGGCCCAATTGTTATTTCTGTCTTGGCCCAGTTCCTATTAAATTAACTACAAGGCCCAAGCCCTAAACTCGTAACCCTACCCGACGGTCCATCTCCCCCATTAACCCCTCATTATTGTTGCTGCTACTTCTCGATGCTCTAGAAGCATCTATAACCTACTATGGATCCCTTTCCATCTTCATTGCTCATCACACAGATCTATCTAGTATTCTCTCTCTCTCTCTCTCTTTCTGGATCTTCTCAGCTTGCTCCTACGGTTTCTCTTGTCGGAATCTTGTGTTGTGATTTCTGTTGGGCATATGAGTGTTGGGAGAAGCCTGTGTTGAGAGAGAAAGTTCGAGCGTCGCCACCCCCTTTCAAACCCTAGCCACCGCTTCCTCTTCCCCTTCCCCCTGGTCTGGGCATTTCCTGTCGCCGGAGTTGTCACCGCCGCCGTTTGTGGGAAAATCTGAGCCAAACAGTGCCTTGAGCACACTTTTCCCACCGATTAAAACTCTGATCTATATTATTTCTGGCTTATCTCATTTCTGCACTTTGTTATCTACTATATCTCTCTGAATCTTACTTGTTTTGCTTGCGAATATGCAGATTGAATTATCTCAGTCCCTTTGCTTGTGAAGAAGAATTGTAGACACCTTTGGTCTACTTCTCTAAGGCTTCTTCAAGATGAAAAACAAGTAGAAGCCCAAGTTTGAAGCCTTGCTTCTGAAACTCTACTGTAACTTACTGTAATAGCTTGCATTATTTTCTTTCTTCTTCCTTGGGTCTCTGCTACTTGAGTAGCAAGTGTGTGAGACCGCTAGAGTGAGGGAACCAAGCAGTGTAAGCCCTGGCTAGGCGATAACACAACAGTGGTATCAGAGCCTGGTTTTTCTAGCCGGGGGCACTCCCCTTTTCTCCATCTCACGCACCCCGCCGCCGGTAAGGGCCACACCTCTCTCGCCCCCGTCGAGCTCCTAAAACAGTAAGTCCGACCCCTCCCCTGCCTGGGAGGGTCGGCTCTGGTATTACCCCTAAAACCCTAAAACTTCTCTGTGTGGTATCTGTCGATCCTGTGCTTTTTCTTGCTTCCGCTTATCTCTGTCTCTCCCTTGGCATTCCAAGTCATTCCTCAAAACTAGCTTACGGTCGGGACCGTCTGGATTCCCATGTGGATCTCCTCAAAGCGGGTTGTCCCGATAGCTATTTTGGGTAAGGGATTTTCAGTTGAAAAAAGAGTTTTGGGTTGAACTTATGTTATTCTACCTTGTTCTTGCTCTAAAAAATTCTCTGTAATCTTTGTGTTAGCTTATTGTTGTTTGCTGTGATTCCTGGTTGGAATCTGATTTGAAAACTCTGCTTAAAGAGTTACTATGGATAGACTTAGTTATCTAAGTCTAGTTGTTGGCCTAGTTGGGTTTTGGAATTGACCTGAGTGAACCCCTGCTCCACAGATCAATCTGTGCTGAGAACTGGGCTAGCCTCAGCTCTAGATTTCCCTTGTGCACCCATCTTTGGGCCTGAGGAGTTGTTTTCTCCTGATTCTGGGTGATTTTGTGTTATCCTAATATTCTTGTGGCTAAATCTGGTTATTGGTGAAAGTCTGTGCTCTCAGTGTTATTCTGTGTGAATCTGTGAAAATGAATAACATGAGTGATGTTCCTTTCAATGGAAAGGATGATTTTGGTGATTGGCAAACTAGGGTTGAGTGTATTTTGACAAAAGAAAATCTGCAAGATGCTATATTTGAACGAATTGATGAAAATGAAGCAGATAAAACCCTTGTTAAATTAAATACTGGTGTTAGAGCTACAATTTTATTAAATTTAAGCAGTGCTGTTGTTAGACAAGTGTCTCATCATAGATGTGCTAAAGATCTATGGGATGCCTTGACTGCTTTGTTTGTGGCTAATTCTGAAGAGTCTGTATATTCTTTGCAAAATCAAATCATGACTTTTCAAATGGATCCCTCTAAAGACATTAATACAAATATGCATGATTTTAATAAGCTTCTGAAAGATTTGAAACTTGCTAGGGATGACACCCTTGAAAAGTATGCCCCTCAAATCTTACTTGGTGCTATACCTGAAGTGTTTTCTGAAGTTAAATCAGCTTTAAAATATGGGGGATCTAAGGTTACCTGTGACATGATTGTTTCTGGGCTTAAAGCTAAAGAAAATGAGTTGAAAAAACTGCAGTCCAAACCCTTACAGAATGAGATCCTTTATGTTAACAGAAACAATAACCAAAAGTTTTTTAAACCTAACCCAGAAAATCCAAGTGATATAGCTGTTGAGAGGCACATGAGGGAATTCAATCGTGCCCATAACCTTCCCAGCAACACCAGAACCCACAACCTTGTTGAAATCTACTCCTAACATCACATAAATCAAAATCAAGCCCAAAGTTCTGGTCATAACTCCTATCATTACCCTCCCAGGAACCATAGCTTTCCCCAACACCAAAACTCATATTTCAAACCCAAAAAGTACTGATGGAACTGTGGGAAACCTGGGCACTTCTCAAATAGATGCAAACAACCTAAAAGGGGCAAGGGGTTTGGGAACAATCAGGCTAACAATGTCATGTACTTTGATCACTCTGAACACCAAATGTATAAAGATGAAGATTATGACAATCATGAAAATGGAGAACTCTATATGGTGCATTCTGATTGTGACTTTCAGTTCATAAATTTCTCAAATACTATGTCTAAAAATGCGCATGAGTTTGAGTGGCTTATTGATTCTGGCTGTACATTTCATGTCACTCCACACAAGCATATGTTTCACAATTTGCAATTTATAAACTCTGGATTTGTTGCATTAGCAGATGGACAGCACTGTGATATAATTGGAAGGGGTGATGTGTGTCTTAAATTTGAAAATGAAAGCATGATTACACTCCATGATGTCAGATATGTTCCAAAATTGAAGTTTAACCTTCTATCTGTCTCCGAACTTGCTGATCAACAACTCTTTGGCTCTGTGAATCACAAATGCTTTCAATTTAAGATGAACTCCATGATATACTTTGATGCTCCCAGAAAAGGAGATTTGTATGCAGTACATGCTTACTCTGTGCCTACCCAATCTGCTAATTTAGTGCAAAATGATAAAACAGCTTTATAGCATGCAAGATTAGGGCATATGAGTAACAAGGGGCTAGAAATCTTAAGGAAATCTGCAGTATTCAAGCATGATAAAGTCTCTAACATGTCATTTTGTGAACCATGTTTGATGGGAAAGCAACACAAGTTGCCCTTCCCTGTGTCTGGTCCTTATCTTAAAGTTCAACTAAGTTCTGAAATTCTTGAATATATACATGCTGATGCGTGGGGACCTGCAAAGGTCCCAACTCATGGTGGTAACATGTTCTTTCTGTCCATTATTGATGATTTTTCAAGAAAGACCTGGGTGTTCCTAATGAAAAACAAATCTGAAGTCTTTGAAAAATTCTCCAAGTGGTCTGCAGCAATTCAAAACCAAACTAATAAAAACATTAAGTGTCTAAGAACAGATAATGGTTTAGAATTCTGTAATCAATCCATGGATAACTGGTGCTCTGATCTTGGGATCAAAAGGCACAAGTCTGTGCCTTACAACCCCCAGCAGAATGGGGTTGTTGAAAGGATGAACAGGACTCTCCTTGAGAGAGTTAGAAGCCTTTTGGCTGGTTCAGGATAAGAAATTTTGGGGAGAAGCTCTTATGACTTCTTGTTATTTGGTTAATAGATCTCCCTCTGTTCCCTTAAAAGACAAACTCCTTGAGTCTGTGTTCTATAACAAACCCATTTGCCTGTCTAATTTGAGAGTATTTGGATGCAGTGCCTATGTTCATCAAAAACTCAGTAAGATTGAACCTAGGGCTAGAAAATGCATATTTCTGGGGTACCCTGATGGTGTTAAAGGGTATAGATTATGGGATAAAACTCTGCCTGGTTTTAAAACTTGCATCAGTAGGGATGTTTCATGTAATGAATCTGTCTTTCCATGCTTAAATGAATCCTCACATTCTGCTGCTCCTTGTGAGCTGGAGAAAATTGATTCCCCTATGTTTTTTCCTGTCTTGACTAAGGTGGACCCTCCTCCACCAGAGTCTCCTAAGTACAATGTTCCAAATGATCATCCTCATGAACATGATATCATTAGCCCTTCTGATTCTGCATCTAATCATGACTCTGAACCTGACAAGCATGCTTATGTAAATGTCTCTGAATATGAATCATCTGAATCTGAACAAGGACAAACTACTGAACATGAATCTGAGCATTTGAACCTTGATAACTATCAATTGTCTAGAGATAGGCCTAGGAGAACTATTAAGGCTCCTTCTAGGTATGATGGTTGTAATTTGTCTATGTATGCATTCATTGTGTTCAACAATGTTGACTCATCTGAGCCTAAAACTTATAAGGAAGCTATAACTTGTGTTGAATCTGAAAAATGGATAGAAGCTATGAAATGTGAAATGAACTCTCTACTTGATAACAATACTTGGGTTCTTGTAGAAAAAACTGATGCATGCTCTCTTGTGGAATGTAAATGGCTATTTAAATTAAAGCAAGAGATTAATAGTGTAAGGTACAAAGCTAGGCTTGTAGCAAAGGGATTTACCCAAAAAGAAGGCATAGACTATACTGAAATCTTTGCTCCTGTGGTGAAATTCACCACAGTTAAGATAATGCTTGCCTTAACTGCTCATTTTGATTGGGAATTGAAGCAAATGGATGTGACAATTGTCTTCTTGCATGGTGAATTAGAAAACAATATTTATATGAAACAACCTAAAGGCTTTGAAGATAAATCACATCCTAATCGTGTTTGTTTGCTTAAAAAGTCTCTGTATGGATTAAAACAATCTCCCAGATAATAAAACATTAAGTTTGATACATGCATGAAAAGTTTAAATTTCTCAAGAAGCCAATTTGATCACTGTTTGTATTACATGAGATCTTCTGTGCCTATGTTCTTATTACTTTATGTTGATGATATGCTACTGATAAGCCCCTGCCTGAAAACCTTGAAGCATGTTCAAACCTGCCTGAGTGAAAATTTCAACATGAAAGATTTGGGAGATGCAAGGAAAATCCTAGGTATGAACATTAACAGAAACAGAAGCAAACACACTATATTGCTTCATCAATCCTCTTATGTTGAACAAGTGTTAAAAAGATTTGATATGGACTTATGTAAACCTGTAAATGTCCCCCTTGCATCCCATTTTCAATTAAGTAAAGACCAATGTCCCAGGAGTGACACTGATCTGCATGACATGTCTGGTATCCCATATGCTAATGCCCTGGGGTCTGTTATGTACCTCATGATCAGCACCAGGCCTGACATAGCTTATGTTGTATCCTGTTTAAGTAGGTACATGGCAAACCCTGGGCTGCCTCATTGGGAAGCCCTGAAGTGGTTGCTAAGATATCTAAAGTCCATATCTTCTTAAGGTCTAATCTTTTCACAGTTCCCTGATGGTGTTAAGTGCATTGGCTATGTTGATTCAAACTATGCCAATGATAGGGATCAAAGAAAATCTACTACATCATATGTGTTTACTTTGTGTGGGTCATGCATAAGTTGGAAGTCTCAATTACAGAGTATAGTTGCCTTATCATCTACTGAGTCTGAATACATTGCTGCTACTGAAGCTGTAAAAGAAGCAATATGGTTGAATGGTGTGTTAACTGAAATTGATTTCATTGATGATAAACCATTGCTTTATTCTGATAGTCAGTCTGCAATCCAACTTTGTAAGAATCCAGTCTTTCATGATAGAAAAAAACATATTGATGTAAGATACCATTTCACAAGGGACATAGTTGAGAAAGGAGAAGTTCTGTTGGATAAAATCTCATCTGAATTCAATCCTGCAGACATGGGCACTAAGTGCCTCTCAGTTGCGAAGCTGGAAGCCTGCAAAAAGTCCTTGAACATGGACTTGGGTTGAACCAAAGTTATGGACATCTTGAGTTATCCTGACCTAAAAGTCAGGGTAATTGCTGAGCCCTGAGGGCTGTGAAATACATGGTGATTTCCTTGGTACAAAAAGCTAGGATAATTCAAGTTAAATGAAGGTCAATGACCTTGTGAGACCTGAGACTTGAATCTATGATTTGGGTTGGTCTCTTGTGGTGAAACTAGATTGAATACGCATAGTGTTCCTTCCTCCCTCTCTTAGTCTGTCTGTGTGATAAACTTAAGAGTAAAAATTAATTGGCAATGATGATATTCTCTTTGTTTTATTTTGGCAGGTAACTCCTTGGTGACAGGAAATACCAATAGGGCCAAAGGTGGAAATGTTGGAGTTGGCCCAATTGTTATTTCTGTCTTGGCCCAGTTCCTATTAAATTAACTACAAGGCCCAAGCCCTAAACCCGTAACCCTACCCGACGGTCCATCTCCCTATTAACCCCTCATTATTGTTGCTGCTACTTCTCGATGCTCTAGAAGCATTTATAACCTGCGATGGATCCCTCTCCATCTTCATCGCTCATCACACAGATCTATCTAGTATTCTCTCTCTCTCTTTCTGGTTCTTCTCAGCTTGCTCCCACGGTTTCTCTTGCCGGAATCTTGTGTTGTGATTCCTATTGGGCATATGAGTGTTAGGAGAAGCCTGTGTTGAGAGAGAAAGTTCGAGCGTCGCCGCCCCCTTTCAAACCCTAGCCACCGCTTCCTCTTCCCCTTCCCCCTGGTCTGGGCATTTCCTGTCGCCGGAGTTGCCACCGCCGCCGTTCGTGGGAAAATCTGAGCCAAACAGTGCCTTGAGCACACTTTTCCCACCGATTAAAACTCTGATCTATATTATTTCTGGCTTATCTCATTTCTGCTCTTTGTTATCTACTATATCTCTCTGAATCTTACTTGTTTTGCTTGCGTACATGCAGATTGAATCATATCAGTCCCTTTACTTGTGAAGAAGAATTGTAGACACCCTTGGTCTACTTCTCTGAGGCTTCTTCAAGACGAAAAACAAGTTGAAGCCCAAGTTTGAAGCCTTGCTTCTGAAACTCTACTGTAACTTACTGTAATAGCTTGCATTGTTTTCTTTCTTCTTCCTTGGGTCTCTGCTACTTAAGTAGCAAGTGTGTGAGACCGCTAGAGTGAGGGAACCAAGCAGTGTAAGTCCTGGCTAGGCGATACCACAACACAAGTCCCCCAGAATAGGTTGTTAATCGAATTTGATTATCACCACATACGTTCTTTACTTGTTTTATGATTCGATGTTGTTCATAATATTATATTATCCATACATTTGATCGCACAATACACGGAACATAAGTAAAGAACATCACAAATATTTGCATGCATAGTTTAGCGAAAACATCAGGCACACATGCACGACATGAGCAATATTTTTTTTCTTTTTCGGATTCATCCGACTTGGCTGGGCCCGACGTGCTGCCCCGCTCGCCCATCAAACGAAATTTTAATTACTTTTTGTATGGAAGGACAAAAATGAAATTCTATCAGGCTACCCATGTTTAGGGGATTTAGATTTAGATATAGATTATACATAATATTATCTTCTATTCATGCCTCAAATGTCAGACCCCAACTCTCTCTAGGAACCGAAAATCATTATATATAATTAATTGGCAACCAAATACCAATACTATGCATATTAATGCCACCAACCATATGGAAAGATGAAACTCGATGAAATTTCCTAGCCTATTTCGCATGAGCGAAATGTATAAAATATCATTTATAGGCTTTCATATTTTAGCTCACTAGCAATTATGATCTTTGGTTTCTGAAGAGCAGAGTTTAATGTGTGTTAGTACTATATATTATAGCCTATTCAATCCTTTTCTGGAATACAACCGGCCGGGTGAGTGCAAATGTCAAACCCTCAAGTCCGCTAACCGGGAATTACTTATTAATGCATGCGTTCTTCAACTCAAAATTATGTCCAAACTCTTTTTCTTAAAATTTTACTTTTCCATTAGTATTTTTTATTCCTTGTTGAAGAGAATACACCATGGTATGAAAACTTTATACATACATACATACATATATATATATATATATAGATTCTTTGCTGGCCATTTAACTCCTCATTGGTTTTACGTACCGTGGAGAGAAGGTCAATGCTTGATGAAGAGTTTTCATGGATTTTTTAGCTTATTACTGTAGAGTTTATTTTAAGATTTTAAAATGAAATTTTACATATATAGCTATAATAAAACGGACACTCGTTCTCAAAAAAAAAAAAAACGGACACTCGAAAATAGTGAAGGAACTAATTAATAAGTATATGGCGTGGCGACTACAAGCAGCGGATTTTTTTTATGGACAGACAAGCCATTGACTTCACTCATATCCAACTCTTCCACTCTTGCTCCATTTGGCAATCCGAAATCGAAGCTGTGCACCAACTTGGCCAATGCCAGCTCATCAACAGCCACCGCGAACGCTATACCAGGGCATCCCCTCCGGCCAGCCCCGAACGGGATCAACTCGAAATGCAGCCCTCTGAAGTCTATGCTCATATCAAGGAACCTCTCTGGATGAAATTCTTCGGGGTTTTCCCACAATAACGGGTCTCTACCAATCGCCCAAGCATTGATCACCACACGCGTGCCAGATACGACGTCGTAGTCCAGTACTTTTGTATCTTGAGTTGATTCTCGAGGGACTAGAAATGGGATTGGTGAGTGCAGCCTTAAACTCTCTTTGATTACTGCTTTGAGATATGGCATTTTCTCTAAGTCTTCCTCTTCTATTTCTCCCTTGCTTCCGGCTACTTTTCTAACTTCCTTCTGCAAAGTTTTCATGGTTGCCGGATTTCGTATAAGCTCTGCCATTGCCCACTCAAGAACTGTAACTGTGGTATCGGTTCCAGCAGCGAACATGTCCTGCATGCCATATAACATTCATGTATTTGTGTTTTAGGAAATCCATTCCCTAATAATCTAAATATATATTCATTATGCAATTATATTAACTATTTAATTATCTATAATTAAATAAGATAATATGGAATCAATCATTAGATATCTAAATTTTACTTTTGATCCTCTAAAAATAGGATTCAAACACTTTTAGTATCAACTATTATATTTTTTAGTTACAAGTTTTTTCTTAATTTTCATCCAAACTTAAAAAAAAAAAACATTTTTAATCCCAAAAGTATTAGTATTGGATCGAACTAAAAGTACGGTTTGGTAATTAAGGATTAAAATGTTAATATTGTGACTAAAAATGACTTTTTTTGAAAGTTAGAACCAAAAAAGACAAAAAAATAAAACTTGGGGCCAAAAATATTTGGAGCCAATTATATATTATGGCACCAAAAGTTAAATTTTCTCTTAAATAGTATATATAGCCTCTTGGGCCTTAGTTATGGTCCTCAGCACAATAAATCACATACCGTATTCTTCTTTCCATTTGGGGAAAAAAAAGAACACGAAGAAATTATATCTCAACTGACCCAAGCATTCATATATTTTTGATGATCTAGTTAGATGTTAATTTTCTAAAATATTGCACGATCGAGAATTATGAATTTATAGTTATTGATTTATAAATTTCTAAAATATGTACCAACACATAAATTCAAGAACCATCCAAATTTTCTAATCCATTCAACCGATCTTACAATTTGACTATCATCAAAGTGATAAATTCAAGAACCATCCAGATTTTCTAATTCATTCAACCGGTCTTACAATTCATGATTGACTATCATCAAAGCATATTACCTAAGAGGAAATTTTATCACATCCCAACACACACACTACTTACCTATCACACACACTTAAATGATTCTTAATTATTAATTACTTATCACATACACTTTATTAATTTTTAAATTGTGAACCCCTTAAATGTTGGTGATTGGGATGATACCCAAAACAGTTGTTAAGAATTTCCCATCACTTACGGTACAGCACACATCGTAATTATATATTCACATCAAGTGTTGGTAAAATGAAATAGATATAATATCGGCCACCACCAAACAAGAAGGAAAACGATGAATAATCCTTACCAAGATGAGAGCTTTGATAGTGTCATCTTCAATAGGGGAGCTACTCTCATTCTCTCTCTGGAACTCAAGCAATATGTCTACAAAATCCAACCCCGCAACTTTTTCTCTCTCCAGTCGAACTCTATGATCATCAATCACGCACTCCAAAAACTCATCAAAAGCTGTAGCAACTCTCTCAATTCTCTCATCCACACCATCGAACCTTCTAGTCCAATTCAACAAAGGAATGTATTCCCATAGGGGTGAAGCACCCATCAATTGAGCGAACTCTGCTAAAGTCTTCTTGAAATCGCTCACTTCATCGTACTTCTTCCCCAACGCCACCCTGCAAATCACATCATTAGTCAGCGACGTCAACACGTCGCTCAAGTTCACCGCCGTCGACGAAGATCCCAACTGCTCGATCTTCTTCACCAGGAGCGACGTCTCTTCCTCTCTCACACCACGATAAGATTGAACCCTTTTTTTGCTCAGCAGCTGCAGTACGCATATGCTGCGTATCTGCCTCCAATACTCTCCATACGGCGCGAACGCCACGTCTCTGTAGTTGTACAGCAGCCTTCCCGGAATGCTCAATTTGGGCCTGTTTGAGAATATCAAGTCCTGGGTTTTCATGATCTCACGCGCCACCTCCGCTGAGGAGACGACGACAACATGCACGCCGCCGAAATGGAGCAGCATCAGCGGGCCGTAGCGCCGGGACAATGACTGGAGCGATCTGTGGGGTAATACGCCCAGCTGGTGTAGGTTTCCGACCAACGGGAGCTTCGGTGGAGACGGCGGCAACCTTTTCTGAGATGATGGAGTGTGACTGCGCCGCCATCTGTGGAGGAGGAAGAAGAAGAGAGCTGTGCAAACAAGCTCAATGAAGAGAAAAACCATTTTCGTGTGGTAGAGAGAGAAGGAAATTAAAGCTAAATGGTTGTAGATATGTCTTAGAAATCAGAATCTAAATTCAGAGTCCACTGAAATAAATATATATACTTATCTTGACAATTTCCTAAAATTGGTTCAACCGTAACCTAGGTAGAGGATAAGGAACTGAGGAAGAATTTACGTGATGTTTATCACGAAACATTGGATATATTTTCGGTACATAAGAAATTAAGAATGTACCTGAGCATCCAGTCAGACGGTACGCGCGTCCACGCGTCCGTCAATTTATTATTATTTTAATTTTTTTGTTGATTTTTTTTTTATTTTTTCCTTCAAATTTATATATTTTAAAATTTAAATGATTTAATTTAATTATTTTTATTCGGAGACTCATGCAGTGCACTTGCCCAATGCTAACGGATGGGCTCATGCTCTGCGCATGAGTCACCATATTTTTTCAAAATAAATATATATCATAAAATAAAATTAGTGAACTCTAAAATTAAAGAATTTTTTGATTTGACGACTCATGTAGTGCACTCGTTCGACGCCAACGCATGGACTCATTCACTGAGCTCGACATTTAATTTTGTTCGAATTAAATATAAATCATAATGAGTAAATTTTAAGATGCCCTAAAATATAATCATAAATTTGATTCTGACATTAATGGTTTATTTTCTGAATGGCAGTGTTACAGATGTATTTACCAATAAAAATAAATGCAATCATTGAAGTTATTAAGATTGTTAAAACTTAAAACTGTTTCATAATGTTTCTATTTCATGCAATATGAATCACTATTTCGGTTAGCGTAGCATCAATAAAAAGAAGTTTTTCAACACTAAAATTAATTATTTGATACTTATACTTTTCATTTATCTTTTGCACATTTATAGGTATTGATTGCATTAATATTTTTTTTAAAATTTAGAATGATGAAAACAATAATGGAAGAACTTCAAGAATTTCGTGACAACAAATATTAGGCCACTCTATTTTTAATTTAGTCATAGACCTCAAAATATCAAAGTCGACCCTATATATATTATATCTAAACTAGGATTATAAAAAAGGCAAAATGCATTTTAATTAGGTCCTTGTACTTTGATTTTTTTTTTTTTTTGTAGCTCTGCGTACTACAATTTACTTATCTTAATAGGTCTTTTCACTTCTATATTTAATATTATCAAATCCTTATTTAACGAAACTAATAAATATGTTAACTTCTTCGTAATCTTAATGACACGTCACCCAATATTTAATGGCAAAAAGTTCCTACACTAGTTGTATATAGTGTTATATTAGACGGTCAATGCAAGTCAATGATTTGACTAAGTCAACGCGCATTCACCCGGTCAACCTGCAAAAAAAAATGGTGACACATGTGATACTTTTTAAGGATACAAGTGATACTTTTTAGTGTTATGATTGATACTAATTTTGACAGTTTTTTTTCCTGGCCAATACTTTTTAAGGATACATGTGATACTTTTGGACATTTGAATGATACTTTTTAGAATTACGATTGATACTGATTTTAACATTTTTTTACAGGTTGACCGGGTCAAAATGCATTTCCCGACTTTAACCCAATAAATGCATCTGATTATATACCTAATACATACAAATCCATTTCATTTTTAATTAATTAAATTCCATATAATATTCTAGTTGGGAAGCTTAATACAAAAACCATAATTTTCATGTTAGTCGGTAACGTCAATTCTCTCTTTCTCAATTTTGTCATGACTTTTATTTTTATTTTTATTTTTGCACAAATTTTTCCACCTTTTTGTAGTTATGCACACAATTTTTCTTGGTTTTTTTTGTTTGCTTTATACTCCCTCAATTTTATAATAATTGATGTTTTAAATTTTATATTAAAAATCAAAGTAAAAAAGAATAGACAAATATATCATCTTTTATCTTCACCCCTATCAAATTTTATAGAAGAAATTTCATCATATGTAAGTTAATATGTAGGAGATTTTATAATATTTTGATAGGGGTAAAATTGGGAAATAACATGAAAGTGTCTAAAAAATAAAATAATTTGAAACAAAATTGAAAGGCTACCTAAAAATCAATTATTGTGAAACTGATGGATAGAGTATATAGCAAGAAGTTAGTTAATAGACACCCCGCAAAATTTATTCCAAGATGTGAAATGAATTAAGCACAACGCACAACCATGGAAACACAGAAACAACAAATACGTTTGTTAATAAAAAAATCAAAACTTGCTATAGACTTTGTAAAATCCAGATTTTCACATGAGTTAACGAAATTGAGTGAAGTGTGTTGGATATAATCACATAAATAAAAAAATTTATTAACTCAAATTAAATTCCTAATCATAAAATCTCTATGTCGAAATTATCGAGACATAAAATTATAAACTGAAATGCAGAAGCATATCCGAATCATAAATATTTATATCTTTATTATTGAATCTAACATTGAATTTGTTATGGATCTTCCAAACGATCGGTATCACATTTGTTTTGCTTTCTATAGAAGGAATACAGACTACAGAAATGAAGTACTGTTGTTTGGGAATCACAACCCTAAACATATAACTGTGTATATTTGTGATTTTCAATTTGGTCCCTTAACAAACTGAATATATCCTTATGGTATCTACGCATTAATTTCATGATTATTTGATATCTTTAGTAGTCCATAATTAAACTTAAATAAAAATCACTTTAATTAGACTTGCCATAAAACAGCTATTATACATTTTATTTTATATATGTGAGTCCACCAAGTGAAAAAATTTCAATTATCTCCCACTTGGACTACATATATATATAATCGGATAAATGCGCATTACCTTATTAAGTTCAAATATTGATATTACTTTAAGGTATCATAAAAATAATATTGTCCATCAATTACACTAATATAGGACTAAAGTAGTCTTCATCACATTATATGTGTAAAACAACTCATCAGTAATCACATATACCAATACAATTAATGATAGATCAATCATGGTGCGTAGCATGAAAATTATATACAATGTGATCTTACATATCTATTTCCAACTGGTCCAACTTTAAACTTCAGTGAGATCAATTATAACCAAAATTGAACAGAGTGTGTGAACTGAATACCAAAATACGTACATAATTTTTTAAAACATAAAATTGTTATCCATAATCGAAGTATAGAACGTTAAAAATGTACATAGACTCCCACTGAACCAAATAATCCTTAAACAACATTACACCCATATAAGCAATATGTTCACAAAGACCTTGGGTGATAATTTTTTAATTAGCGGGTCCACTATAAATGAGTATGTCCTTATATGTTCTATAATATTATGTCCACTCTGTGATTTCTTTCACAGCTAAGAACTTTGTCATTTTATTGGCTTAATGGAGTTCTCACTGTTATTAGAATATAGGTTGTCAAATTATTATTGTCACAATAATCTTTAGTGGTCTTTAATAAATCAATAATATGCAACCTAGTGACAATATTTCGTAGTTATATTTCATAATTGGATACTCCACAATATTCTATGTATTTCACTATCATGATTGAAGTTCTACAAAATTGTCTGCTTGACACTTCTCCATAAAATAGCTTCCCTCAATGAGAAAAACTACATATCCAAAAGTGGATCATTTACTTTATTAGCATCCGATAAAATCAGAATCAAAATTCTTTATGGTCTCCTGATGATCAGATTTTCTATATGTGAGCATTAATTTTTTTATAGTTCTCGGTATATAACTTAATATCTTTATTGTTGCCCTTAGATGATCCATACCAAAATTACTAAAATATATCACTACAAGAAAAACTAGTTTTAGTGACGCCAAAGTCAGTGACAGCCATATTGTTGTGACTAAGAACACTGATATTGTGACGATAAATTCTGTTATCACAGAAAATTATTATTTGTGACAATTTTAAATGTTGTCATTATTTACCGTCACTAAATTATTGGCGCCAAATATTGTCGTTCATGAGAAATAATTGTTGTCACTAATGCAATAATAAATAGTGACAACGATTTGTATCATCACTAATTCTTTAATATTTTTTTTACTAACAACTTAAGATTGTCACAAAAAATTCAAGAATTTAGTGACAATAATATATTGTCAGAAAGCCATAAAAAATTATTAGTGATAAGAAATATCATCACTAGTAAATAAATTTATTTATGAAGAACTACACATAAACTAAAAGAATAAAGGCATGTAGTTTTGGAACCACATTTGTTTCAATAAATAGGAAGGCCTTCTCAGAAAGAAACAAAGACTTTTTCGATACAACCACATAGTTAGCAAATTTTCTATCTCCAAAATGGTCGAGTTTAAAATATCACGAATGTCTTCATCAACCAAGTAAACAAGCTCATAGTTAATGATGATACTCTAAAACTTCGACAGCATGGCACTATCATTGTATCTAATCATAACCTTCTTGGTGAATCCAGCTTTGCTTAAAGTATCCAAAACCACATCTGCCACACCTAAACCTTGGTTCGTAGCCAGATAGACAGCATCCTATAAGACAGGGACTAGAAATGATGCCATGTGACAATATTGTTCAACATAAGTCCACTTTATCATTACACACATAATAGGGTAGTTTTGGAAATTCTTTGCTATAACTCCATATTACACGAACATAATGTTTTTTTTTTCTAAAAACAATATTAGGCGATTAAATTCCATCAAACATACATAATATGAAGTGAAACATGTATTGTGGTTGTATATGTGCGTGTATTATATATATATATATTGTATTTGATATAGCACGAAATGAAGAATATGATGCAGCTCATACCTCAATGCTGATTATGACTCCATTAACATAAGATGCATTTGCGTACACCAAAAAATCAGATAACTGCATTAATTTTAGGAAGCAGGCTGCGAAACCATATGCTGCTAAACTAGAATCAGGAAATCCGGAAATAGACTTGAAAATCCACCTCTAGCTACAACCAAAGGCACATTTCCTGCAAAGAAATAACTAAAAGTAAGTCCTTGAACATTTTGAGTATTTCTTTAAAACATAAACATATGTATATGATAATCAGGAAATAGTCTTGAAATCCACCTCTTGCTACAACCAAAGGCGCATTTCATGCAAAGAAATAACTAAAAGTAAGTCTTGAACATTTTGAGTATGTTTTTAAAACATAAACATATGTATATGATATACGAGCAACTCTAGGAATCATGGAAATCCAGAAATCAACTTAAGCACTTGTCAAAAAAAAAAAAGATAAATCAACTTAAGCAGACTACTTTATCAAAAATCTTAATATCCCTACAATTTAGCTTTATGTTACATTTATATTTTGAAGGATGGAGGGGGCAAAAACATCAGAAAGCATGAAAAACTAATTTTTATTTGTTTAACACAACATCTCTTCACAAAATATAACACAATGAAAGCACAAAAAATGAAGATAAATTGAGAAACAATAAAATTTCCCCAACTTCGAGTTATGAAGTTTGCCACACGAATTAAATAAGAAGGAAAAATTTGAGATATGAGAACTACTATATGAAATAACTAATTAAGCCAACATATCTATATGAAAGGAGCAATTAAGCCAAAGACTTATATGTAAAAATATCGTAAACATTTCTAATTGTTGCAAAAATACAAACATATATCACTAAACCAACATCTCCCCCAAAATAACATATCTAAAGAATCAACTAACAATAAACCAACACTTCACCAGTCTCAATTTCTATACCAGAATTGACTTCTTAAAAAAATAGTAAAAGAAGAAACAATTGATATATTACCTAAACTCTGTCAATGTAAGAAATCAATATAAATCAAGATCATCTTCACTTTCATTTATATTGTCTTTTTATATATCATCATCATCATCATCATCTTGCTCTTCATGTCCATCATCTAACGATATGTCAACATGTTCTTCAATAGTACGAGAGACAGTCAATGCCGGGATACCATTTCTACACCATTCACCAAAATTATCAGGTAGTTGATTCGTATCTACTGTAAAGTGTGATTCATTTTGCTAAAAAAACTCATCAGCCATCATACATTCATCATCTTTATTCTCAACCACATTCCATAAAATCCGAGCTTGTCCTTGAATAACAACTTTCCAATCGTAGCCTAATTTGATATCATTAACATAAAACACTTGTTCTACTTGAGTTGCCAGCACATATGGTTCACTAGTCTTCCATGGCTTTGCTAGGTTTAGACTCGTACATTGAAATTTGTCCTTTTGCACTGATTTACCTTCATATCAATCACACTTGAACAACGTCACTTGATGGTCACCAAAATAATTCAATTTAACTATATCTACCAACACACCATAGTAGTCTTGTGATCCAGATACCTCATCAACTTTCACAACCACACCATAATTTTGAGTTCTCTTATTGATATCATGACGCTTTGTATGAAAGCGTAATCCATTAACTATGCAACCCTCATAATAAGTTACTCGTTTATCTGGGCCATATGCTAAGTTCATGAGATCCTCATGATTTTCTTCAGTTGATGCCAACGTGATCTATTAAAAAAATCAAATTTAAGAATATAGCAAATAATTATATTTAGAAAATTAGTAAAAAAAACTGACTTGTTGTTCAAACCATTTTGTAAATGAATCATCATGCTTCTTTTCCACATTAGTGCAACCATTTTTTCTTAGCTCCTCTTTATGCTCACTACAAAGATAACGAATGTTATTGAATAACAAGAGTCAAACTAATAGGCAGAGAATGTAATCTAATAATTATTTAAATTACAGATAGAAGAAAATTATTTAAAAAATATACCTAATATATGGCAAGACTTCATCGCAATTCTTCAAAACATAATCATGCACCTGTTTGAAGGATTTTTCATCAAGATAGGCGTACTCACCTTTTCCTAGGAAGCGGGTGACCTCAGAGAAAACAAATAAATTATTTTGTGGTATATCTTTGCATCTTTCATAATTTCGCTTTATTTTTTTGAACTGTGTCTCAATATCATTCATATACATAGAGCAAAATGTCATGCATTCTTCAGCAATATAACCCTCTGCCATTGATCCCTCTGGATGTGCTTTGTTGGTCACATATTTTTTCAATTTATACAAATACCTACAAAAAATATTAAATAAATATATAGAATGAATTATATTTACTTAACTATTTATACTTTGATGTCAGTGAAAGAGAATGACTAACCTTTCGATAGGATACATCCATCGATATTGTACTGGGCCTCCTAAAATTACTTCTCGAACAAGGTGAATAGGAAGATGCATCATGATATCAAAAAATGTTGGAGGAAAAATACTTTCCAATTTGCATAAGGTCAAACTAATTTGATATTCAAGATGTTCCAAATCTATTCTTCTTAATGTTCTTGAGCATATTTGTCTAAAAAAGTTGCTCATTTCATGTAACGCTTCACATATATTGTTATTTAACAATCCACGCACTGAGATGGGCAATAGCTACTGTAAAATAACATGACAGCCATGGGTTTTCAATCCTGTAATATGACATGTCGTGGTGTTAACACGTCTTGACAAACTTGAAGCATATGCATCTGGATACTTCACTAAGGCTAGGAATGTGCACAACTTTCTTTTTTCAGACATAGACAATGTGTAGCATGCTGGAGGCACTGAATAAGAATTACTTACAAACTTTGCATGTAACTGATCTCTTATACCCATTTCCTCCAAGTCAAGTCTAGAACTAACATTATCCTTCGTTTTCCCCTTTATGTCCAACAATGTGCCTAGAATATTGTCACACACATTTTTTTCAATGTGCATAATATCTAGGTTGTGTCGCAAGCTTAAACTTTTCCAATATGACAACTTGAAGAAAATACTTTATTTTTTCCAATTGAGTTCCACATCACGCTTTCTCTTTTTTTGTCGTACATTTCCAAATGCAACAGGATGAACATTACTTAGCTGCTTAACAACATCATCTCCAGTTAAGGAAATCCTTTTGTACTCCACAAGACATGCAAGATATCCTTTTGTACTCCATCCTGATAGGATTCCATAAGCTGGAAAGTCATTTATTGTCCATAAAACTGCTGCATGCAAGTTAAAAGTAGTATTAGTTGAGGCATCATATGTTTCAATACCATGATCCCACAACTCCTTTAATTCATCAATTAATGGTTCCAAGAAAACATCAATGTCATTTCCAGGAGATTTTGGACCAAGAATAAGCATTGTTAAAATGAAAAAAAAAGCTTTCAAACACTTCCAAGATGGGAGATTATATGGCAAAAATATCACGGGCCATGTGCTATGACTTAAGTTCATGTTTGAGAAGGTATTAAAACCATCACTTGCTAAGCCAAGTCTAATATTACGAGGATTAGGGCTGCTAATACGGACGGGTTCGGGTACCCTACCCGGTTTTACCGGGTACCCGACCCTGAAAATCTGCCTAAAATGATACCCAACCCCGTCCCACCCAAGCTAACCGGGTATCCAAATACCTGGGCCGGTTATACGGGTCGGGAAAATGGGTACCCGTATAATCCGCTTTAAAAAAAATAAAGGCCACCACTAGTTCCAATTTGTCTCTAAGCATTTTCAGTACCCGTTGCCATCACTTTGCTTAACACTGTTGACATAGAAACAAATAAATTAAGAATTTAAGAATAATGAATAAAGAAATCAACATAGTATAAATGTAATAAATGTAACAAACTATAAAATTTTACGAACCTCTAGAAAATTCTCTTTCAAGTTCTTCTTCTGCCACTCCTTCATCTTTCTTCTCAACAAGATGAGATCTCAACCAATATACACGAGAGTTTAGGGTTTTAGGGTTTAAGTTGCTTGCGTGAGTGTGACAAAGAGATATTATTGTCTTTAATATTTAACTATTAAAATATAATATTATATATATATATAAAAATATAATTTAAAAATTGGGTAGTTCGACAGATAAATCGAGACGGTACGGGTATACCCGGTACCCGGATAGCTTAAAAAAAATCCATCACCCGTACCAACCCCATTAATTTTGGGTATTGGGTACCCGATTACCCGCCGGGTTCCGGGTCGGGATCGGATTACCCGTATACCCGGAATCCGTATTAGCAGCCCTAGCGAGGATCTTGTCCAAATGATAATAGTGATGATAAAAATTATAATTAGTGACAACATGATAGCCATGACAACAACGTATGATTAGTGACATAATAATAGTGATGAAATAAATTATAATTAGTGATAATATGATAGTGACAACTCTATAACTTATAGTTACAAATATTATTTTGCCACTAAAACATATAATTATAGCTACAAGAACTATTTGTCAATAAAAGTAAGATTTAGTGACAACAATCATGTGTGACTATATTACAATTATTAGTGATATAAAATAATCGTGACTATAAGTTTAGGTTTCAGTGACAACAAATTTTCATGACTATAAAATAAATTATTAGTCACATAATACGCATGTGACTAAAAATTTAAATTATAGTGACGACCAATGAGATATCGTCACTAAACTTTTAGCGACACTATTTACAGTCACGACCTAATAACTTGTCACTGAGAACTTTTAGTGATGATACAAATACATATAGTGACAAAAATTACTGTGACTAAAACATGATTTTTTTGTAGTGTTCAAAAATTACAGACATACATTCAGCTCCTCTTTTGTCTCTCAAGATATCCACAGATTTCACAACCCTATCAGTAGTATACAGCCTACTCTGTATCTGATATTCAGTCCGGGAATACAACAGAAGATCTCAAAGTAGAATATTGTGGAGCTGACCGTCGATCACTGTGAGAGAAGGGGCGCCAGTTTCGTTTCATTCAACATCAAGATTAGATCTATAATCTTGTCCTCAGACTGTCTGACAATTGTAAGAAATTCGAATATATGTTTTCTGCTTTATTAGATTCATTTTGCATGGTTTTGTGATAGACGTGTATAAACATGCATGAACATAAAAATATGTTTTGCATGAACATGGGATTAATGAACATCTAATAGATCCAGCGGTGGTTTAATTCGAAAAAAATCCCCAATAATTGGTATCAGAGCGGGTTTTGGCACTGTTCTAGGATTAATCCAAGCATAATTTCGATATACATAATTAAATTTGATGATAAATTTATGGTGTTTAAATTTTCAGATTTAATTGTGCATGTATATATTTCGATTTTATGGTATTCAAAACTTGGAAGAATTTTTTATTGAATTCGAAAATTCTAGTTTTGGAGTCTATGGAATTTTCGATAATCATGAAATTAAATTTGGGATGATATTTGATGTTCTTCAAATTTTCAGATTTATTTTATGATGTTGTTTGAAAATTTGAGATCAAAATTTTCAAATTTTGATGTTTAAAAATTCCCTAATTTTGTGTTCTAAATTTTCGAAACCTAGGAATTGAATTTGGATGGATTTTTTATCAAGATTAAAATTTCCAGATTTGTTTTGGATATGGTTCGAAAATTTGGTGATTAGAATAAGGATAGGTAATTTTTGATGTATATCAAAAGTTACCTAATTCTAATATAAATAGGTTTGAAAATAGAATTGTAAATTTGGTAATTTTTGAAGTGGATCAAAATTTTCAGATTTATTATTCTAGTAATTTTCGAAACCTATGCTATATTGTTTGGAATAGTTTTTTGATTAATGTCAAAATTTCCAAATATGTTTAATTTATGTTATTTTCGATTTTAATGAATTAATTTGGAGTAGATTTTGATCAAAATCAAATTATCAGATTTATTTATTAAAAGGGGCGAAAATTTCATGTATTGGATTGAGATTTGATATTATTTAGTGTATATCTTAATTTACCTAATTTTAATCTAGATAGATTTGAAAATAGAATTTTAAATTTGGAAGAGTTTGAAGTGGATCAAATTTCCAGATTTATTATTTGGCAATTTTTGAAAATCTATAGATTTAAAATTGGATAAGGTAATTTTGGATATCGATAAATAATTATCAAAATTCAATTGTGATAAGAATTTAAATTAGGATAGGGTTTGAAAGATTTTGAAGTGGATCAAATCTCCAAACTTTATCCTTGAGATTTTCGATTCTTATGGGTAATATTTGGATTGGATTTTTGATTTATATCAAGATATCCAAATATTATTTAATTAGGGTGGTTCGAAAATATTAAATAAATTTGGTGGATAATTTTAAATAATTTTCAGATTTATTTTGAGATATTTTTGAAAATTACAAAGATTTAAATTGGTGGGTAATTATTTTAATTTCCAATTTTTATCTTGTGGATAATTTCGAATTTGTTAATTTAATTAATTGTAAAATTCGAATACTATTATTCATGCATATATATCATATGTTTTTTTATGTGTATCATATAATATGATTGTTGGTTTTGTAGACTGTGTTTGTTTGCAGGTTTACTAACTATCATGGCTCCATTTATTTATGTGATGTATGTTTATGTAGAATGAATGTTTGGCCGTATGCCGGTTTGGCTACGTGAATTTTAATCCATGAGAAAATCCATGGATTAGGTCTAGGTTTTATTTTACGTTGTTTTAATATAATAAGATATAAAGATGTTAGACCGAGTTTTTGAGTTGTAATTTTTATTCTAGCAATACTAGATTTTTCCTTTTGGAATAGATAGTGTGTATTGAATAAAGATCGGAGATCAATTCAAAGAAGGAAAGTAGTACAGCACCAAGAAGGAAGGTTCACCGGTTCACGTCCCGAAACCCTAATTGGAGATAGGGTTTCGGTGAAGCACGGTGAAGGGGGCGACGGCCATAGCCCTGTTCCGGAGCTGACTTTCCTATTTTATCTCATCAATCAACATGAGATATAAGTCATGATAATTGGAATATTAATATTGCTTATTATGTTGTTGTGAAGCATGCAATGGTTATTTATCATTTTATGTGATGATGTTTGCATGTTCTTAATAATGGGATAAAATGAAACCTCAAACATAAATAACTAAGTGAGAGAGATTCATACCAAAGTATGTAGAAATCTCATACGGTTTCCATTAAATCTGATTTAATTGAGAAGTGATGGGCATGCGCGTTGACATCTGTCTTCCTCCATATCGGATGTGTCATATCACAGATTTCTCTAGAAATTAAATCTCCTAAAAGGATAGCTGTAGAACATTATTAGAACTAACTAACTCCTCCATCTGGAGCGGTTAAATTCGAAATAGTGATCTTGGTGCGAAGATAATGGTGTGCACACTTAGATGTAATTTATTGATAAACGTCCACACGATCGTGGCTTATCAGTTAGACGATTACATGACCATGTTTATTATCCGGCTATTAATTTTCTTGTTGTAAGAAAACTCAACTGGAGGCAAGTTAAATTTTTAATAACCTATTTAAAAATGAATTTCATAAACGTCCACACTATCGTGGCTTATAAAAGACATTTTTAAAGTATCGGTGGAAAAGTATATAATTTTTGTGAGGCTTTCGATTATATACTGTTTATCCTAAAGTTTGTGACTGTACTGCATGTTTTAATTTCAGTTATTTCATATCATTAATGGCACTCTCCAATTTGTCCTCAATCCTCAAAGAAAACAAACTTGTCGGTGAAAACTACAATGATTGGATTCGTAACCTTAACCTCGTTCTAGTTGCTATGGGACACAAGTTTGTACTTGAAGAGGTTTGTCCTCAGAAGCCAGATGAGGGTTCTGACGAAGCCCAAAATGATGTATATGATAAGTGGGTTAAGTCTGATGAGATAGCGCATTGTTACATTCTGGCATCCATTAGATCATATAGTTGGGTTCCTAGTTTTCACACCAGAAAAAATGTATTTTTAATCCACTATATATACACACACACATAATAATTAAATTTTTTTTATTCAACGCCTTGCGCCGCAGCACTCGATATAAATAAAGGTTTTTAAAAAAACAAAAAAGTAAAAAATGAATATAGTAAAAAAAGGTAAAAAATAAAAACAATAAAAAAAGCAAAATACCAAAATAGGAAAAAAAACTCAAAAAATATAATAAATAAATTGGTGCCCAAGCGCGCGGGCGCGCATGAGTGCGTGATGATCACGTGCCTGGGCGGGGAAATCTGCAATGGGGCTGGTGAGATGGGTTTTTGGGATGGATTTGAGTCTATTTGACTTGTGTAACAAATTTTGATTCATTAGACGGTGTAACACAAATTTTTATCAATCCTAAATTAAATCTAAATTTTTACGAGTGTTTTTCATTTTCTCTTACTAGTTTTTTTTTCTTTTCAAATTATAAATCTAAATTTTTTTAGCATTATTTTTTTAATCCTGAATCTAAATCTATATTAAAAGAGCTGCATTTGTACCTTTTTTTTTCAAATCTTAAATCAAAATTTTTAATAGTTTTTTTGTTCTTTTAAATTCTAAATCTTTTACCAATTTTTTTCCGAAACCCTAAATCTAAATTTATAATTTAAGGGCCACAACCTACAACCCGCGAACAGAACCATCCATTTTTTTAATTTATAATCTTAAATCCAAATATATTATAAGACGAGAAGTAGGACCTCATTTTTCACCTCAACTCGGACGACTAAATCAGTAAGATCGGCCCTGAATGTATTGCCCACATACAAAAATCTTAAGTTCTTACAATCCGACCAACACCATTAAGTGGGAGTTGGTCTCAATTAATTAGCTTATCTTTTGTGTATAGTTTGCAAATAGAGATTGTGGATTACTCTCGTAAAAATAATAATAAATAACTTAATTTGAAGTCATATATGTCATTTAATTAATGAATCTAATCTAGGGATAGCAATCGGGTACGGCGGGCACGGATAGTGGCTATCCATGCCCGTACCCGCAAACAAAAGTCGTACCCGCGACCCGCGACGGGTACTTTCCTCCACCCACACCCGCGACCCGTGGATACCCGCCACTCGTCGGGTACCCGCCACCCGCGAACCATAATAAAAAATTCATCACAAATCACATATTTCATCAAAATTCAAATCCATAAATTACAATCACAAAGTTCAAATCCTGAAATCCACAGTTAATATCCAAATTCATCAACTAAAATTCAAAGTTCAAATTTAAAATCTAATAAAGTTATATCATTCCAAGTCCACAGTTGAAATAGAACAATTTTTCTTCAACTCTTGTTCTTCTTCGTCTTCAAGACATGTCCAAAAACTTCCATTTTTTCCTTGACCTATGAAATAAACAATTATTTACATTAGAAATTGAACATTAGCTAGAAATGAGATTAATGTAATTACAAATTTACATACCTTTAAGTTGGTTTTGAAGCCAATCTTGACAACACATTAATGCTTCTAATAGCTTTGGTGTGAGACGACTGCGATGTTCACTTAGAACCCTCCCACTAGTGCTAAAAGCTGATTCCGAAGCCACTGTGGTTATTGGGACAGCAAAGATATCACGAGCTATGAGACGAAGCGTAGGATAATGTGTCCCAGTCACCTTCCACCAACCAAGTATATCAAAATTTTCATCAACATAAGGAAGATTATCCGCTTCCAAATAGCGATCCAACTCATTTTTTGATCTTATAACACTATTACTCTTCTTTCTTACAGTAAGTGTTTTGAATATTGTCAACACTTCAGAAGAGCAGTTGCTCGATCTTCCAACAACATCAAATGAAGAGGTCACACACCTTTCTTCATTTTCAGAGTGGTATTGATCCATCAATCTAACTAGAATCTTTTTGGTCTCATCAACATGTTTCTCAGCATCATCTTCACCAAATAGACAAATATAACAAGCTTCCAAAAGATCCAACTTGCCTCAGGGATCAAGAATAACAGCAATAGCCATCAAACCATAAATCTCATGCCAATATTTATCAAATTTAGCAATCATGGCTGCAGACATCTCTTGAATTATGTCGATTTCACTTTGACACCATGCATTCATTTTTTATTTCACCTCACATATTTTTGGGAAAAAAGTATTGGATGTCACATACTTTGTCCCAGAAAATAGTTTAGTGAGCTCACTAAACACACATAATCTTTCACAAACATAAGAAGCAAAATTCCACTCTTCAATACTTGGGGAACAAACAAAGTTATTATCAAGTTGTTTCAAATGATCAAAAACCTTCTTTTATGGCAAAGCAACACTAAGCATGTTATATGTTGAATTCCATCTAGTTTTGGAATCAAGACATAACGTCTTAGTCAATTCAACCTTTTGTTGTTGTCCAGTTTTCTCAAATCTCTCATACCTCTTTGGTGTAGCAGTCCAATAAGCACAACTATCACGAATATTTTCAATATACTTTGCTATGACCTCTAATCCATCCTTCACAATCAAGTTGAGAATATGTGCACAACAATGCATGTGTAGAACCTCCCCACCCAACAAAAGATTAGATGCCCCAATCTTGCTTTGCATGTACTCAACCATTTTATCATTTGTAGAACAATTATCAATAGTCAAAGTAGATACCTTGCAATCAAGATCCCAACTTTGAAGGCTTTTATATAATGCTTCAGCCAAAACTTCCCCCGTATGAGGACACGGCACATATACAAACCTACAAAATTAAATATTAGTTTTGGCATCTAAAGAAAGAACAAGATCAGATTTTTAAGTTTGATATCACCTCAAAATAGTGCTTCTAAGCTTCTAAGACTCATCAACAAAATGACAAGTGATTGCCATGTATCCTCATTTTTTATTATCGGCTGTCCAAAGATCAGTCATAATCGCAACCTGACCATTGTTCTTTTACAAGTACTTAAGAGCTCTCTTTTTCTCTTCCTCATAATGATCCAATATATCCTTTCTAATCGTGTTTCGAGTAATCATTTTGAACAAAGGCTGCAGTGCACTAACAAAGTTATGAAACCTAACATGATCAACAATAAACAATGGATACTCATGAAGGATAATCATCGAATAGAGTGCTTTCCTTGCAACTTCTGGATCAAAGGCATAATTTTCAACAGAAGCTTGCCACTTCTCGCTAGATGCAAACCTCAAATTGGACTGTACTTTCCCATCTACTCTTTTTTTGTAAATGCAAGACTTCAAATGACTAGACAAATGAGAAGTACCATTTCTCGTTTCACCTAATAGAAGACTGCCACAATGGAGGCACTTGGCCTTCCAAGCTCCATTAACTTTCTTCCTTACGAAATCATTCCAAACTGGTGAAGTCAGCTTCCTCTTTACTCCACGATTTTCTTCTGGCATTTCCTCCTCATTTCCACATTCTACATGTTCACTCTCCCCTTCATTCGGTTCTTCATTTGGTGCTAATTGCTCATTTCTTGGAGTAGGGGCCGAGGCTTGTGAGGTAGGGGGCCTAGAGGCGCTGCTATTTCTCGGAGTTGACATCGGCGAACTGCACTGCAAGAAATAAAGCATTTGGAACCACGGTTATAAGTAACTAAACATCTGGAACAAAACTGAAATAATTATAATGCACACAACCACGGTTACATGAATTGTTCTGTTTTATATACATTCCTTCTACGATGCAGCCACCACACATTAGCAGTATAAGGAGGGAAGGACAAGGAGGGTTCGTGTACTAGTTAGCAGCACGGTAGCAGGAAAAGGATGGGAGCTTAAAAGAACAAAAGCATCTGCCATAGCATACAATCATGTAGATATATTTTGGGTTTTGATCATATCTTCTTTAATAAAAAATGAGTTCCATTCATGCAACTTCAACACCAAAAATACTAGTTACCAACTGTAAATAAACAGGGGCAACACACGAATCAATCTTGATCCCAAAAAGCTTCAAATACCTTCCTATTTTGGTTAATATCTAAAATAACTTCACCACAAAACAGAACCGTGAAATTTCTACACAACATATGTCGCGCCTTTCACGCAATTTTCATGAATTACCAAACGAAATCGCCGCAAAATCCTAACTTGAGCAATATACTATTCCCACAGATATACTAAGCGATCTACACACACAAAGAGTAAGCTGCGAGGCAGCTAGAATCACACCTCAAGATGTTGGGGTGCTTGAATTTTTTGGAGTAGAAAAATCTTTTTTGAGCGACGGAGCCACGTATATCCTTGCTTTCTTAAGGATTTTGGCCACAACCCAATTCTTCCGCTAAACAGAACATTACCTTTTGGCAAAGATTTCGTATTACTGAGATTTTCTTCACCTGGTTCCGTGCATCTTCCGGCAACTCAAACTGCAAAAGAGATGGTTAAAAAAACACAATTCTACCTAAGAGATATAAATGAAGTCAAATGCAAACAAGAAACCTGGTACTTGAGTTTTGCAAAGGGAGTGTTTAATGAAGTCGTTGCAGGCGTTGCTGCTTCAGTGGGAGAAAGGCGAGACAGAGAGATAGCGAGACTGCGAGATGGAGAAAGGAGCTACAACCGCTGCTGCTTCAGTGCTTCGGTCTTCATCTTTAGTCTTTACTCCACAATCTTTTTTAGGTTTTCTCAGAATTGGTTGGGCCATTTATTTATGGGCTTTTAGATTTTTTCAGAATTGGGCCCATTTATTTATGGGCTTTAATTTTTTATGACTCAATTATTATAAGTTTATAACTGTAATTAAACTATACGGGTAGTCGGGTATTTTACAGGTATTTTTGCGGTTCTTTTTCGCGGGTAAATGGGTTTCACGGGTACGGATAGTAACTATCCAAACTCATACCCCGCGAACTAAATGGATAGTGAATTCTAACCACGAAGCTATCCGTGGATACCAAATGCCCCTCAAACCCACACCTATTAGGGTCGGGTACCCGCGGGTATCCGTTACCCGCGGGTAAATTGTCATCCCTAATCTAATCTAGGATATTTTGTTTAAAATTGAATAATGGCGAATGATGAATTTTATTCCTTTTTCAATTTCTTTTTTCATTTTTTGGAGATAAGTGTTTAATTTTCTTTTCCATTTCTCCACAGTGAGGAAATCCTTGTGGACCTTGTGGTTAGACGGTTAATCATGTCAGCGATCTTGGACGTTGACAGCCATTTTCATCTATTATTCCAAAAAAAAGAAAAGAAAAGCACAACAAGAAGAAGAAATCAAATCAACTTTGAATTCTTTATCCAAACGGGGTAAAGTCTATCATTACATCTCCATCTCTTGCTCCTCACATGTGTGCAGAACTCATTAATTTTTGAATATTTGTAGTCTTTTTTCTTTCAAAAATGAAAGTTTCGATCAAAAGTTTAAATCGGTCAAAAAATTCTATCATGATACTTTAACTAACATATTGTGACACTTCAACTACTTATTGTGATATTTAATTATCTATTGCGACAATTCAAAATCAAAATTATTTTATCGGTCAACCAAAATAAATATTAAAAATAGAAAAAATGAATTGTAAATAGCAGGGGTTTACCGTTTGCAGGAAAATATTTGGAGTGGACTCGAGTTGGCTTTGAATATCTCACTAACATTTACGAGTCAAATCATTTGGTAAAGTGTGTTACGCTTCAACTTACCCTATGTGTAACAATTCTGGCATGCATTGACTAGATGAGTCAAACTATGACTCCAAATTTCACTATTACAATCTAACAGAAACTCATAATTACTATTTATATAAAAAATAATAATAAAAAGGAGTCTTATTGATTTAAAATCCAAAATATTGGTTATCTATCAATTCGGACATGCTTGGTGAAAATTATTACTTTCTTCGTTCCATTCATATCACATGAAATTCTCTAGTTCAAAGTATTTGCCCCAACCTTATAACAAAATTAAAATTATTAGTTTTCTTCCATTTTTCCTTCAATTTTAATTTCTTTAGGTTTAGTTTAATTTTACATTATTATTTAGTATATATTACTTCATTCCACGCAATTAGGATTTATAATTATTCTATATTATTTAATTTTTATTTTTTAGTTAATATACTTGATTATTAACATCGATTATTCCAAAAGAATGGTATATAATTTTTAAATTTTTTAATTCTTAGCAATAAAAATTAAGTATGATTTGTTATAATATAATATTTATTTTATTATAAACATTATTATATTACGTAATTCTTAATGTTGAAACATGGGTCGGACTAGAGGAACTCATCTACATTCATATAGGATTTTGTTTTACTTTTTTTTATTATATAGGTTGGTTTCTATATATATTTAGTTCATTTATTAATATATATATATATCCTTATTTAATCTATTTACATTAATCATTAATTCATTACCAAATAAATAAATATGAATATATTATGAAGTTTACTTGCTTAATTGTATTTTTCTATAATTTTGTTAATTCTAGTGAAAATTTCAATATGTCTATATGAATGAGACGGATGAAGTAACTGAACAATGAAAACCATTCATTTAGAACTCCAAATATTATATATATTTTTTTGTTTTTATATTATTTTTCAACAAAAATTGTGGTATTAATATCAATTAAATTCGAAGAAGGATTTATAAAAAAGGGCCAAAAAAATGAAATACCTATCTTTTATAGTAATTTGACAATTTTCATCCACCAAATACTAAATTGATAATTTTCATTTAAGTTAATAAATTCATAATTGTCTTGGAAAATTGGGGAGCATGAGATTTCACGGAAAACATTGAATTCGTTGACCGAACAATTGCTGTCAGAATGTTTGTAACCGCCGCCACAGAAGCCAATAGTACTTTATGTCTCTTAGAATTTTGCCGCCACACATACGGAAAATTCTAATGATAACATCCCTATATTTCAATTTATTTGGGCTATTACCAATATTTATCTGCCGACTCATAAATAATTTCGCTTTCGGACTATCACAATAGATAATTAAGTGTTGCAATATGCAATCAAAGTGTCATAATATGTTAGTTGAAGTGTCACGATAGATTTTGTTGGCCATCTGAAACTCGCTTCTGAAAAAAAAAAAAAGGCACAAATATCTGAAAATTGGTAGGTCTGGGACACATATCGCTTGCAGAGATGGTGGATGCACTACAGGTGTCCTACGTTAGAATTTACACATACCTTTTCACTTTGATTTATCTCACTTTTTTCTTTCTTTCTAAATTTACAAAGAAAAAAGATTCAATTTACCACTACACTTTTTCAAGTAAGCACTTAACACTCCAATTAATTTTTGCCTCATTTAAGTCCTTAAAACTTTAAAATATTTTCATATTTTCATCGACTCCTCACATTCAGTATAAGACCACAGTCATCGGTAACCGATAAATTCTAACATAAGAGGAATACATCCTCCTATTCTGCAGTTGATACTTGTCTCGGGCCAGTAAATTTTAGTTATTTATATCATATTTTTTACTTTGTCCAATAACAAAAGTTTCGGCCAAAAAATTTGTTAGGCTGGAAAATCTATTGTGACACTTCAACTACCATATTGTGACATTTCATTTACCTATTATGACACTTGACTACCTGATGAGGTCGAGCATAGCAAAGAACAAGATGATCCAGAGCTGCAGTTCAAAGGTCCTATGACGCGTTTGCGAGCTAAGAAGTTGCAAGCTTATCTACAAGCTTCAATAAGGCGCAAATTCGAATTGCATAAAGATGAAGTGAAGAGCAACTCGAGCTTGATTACCATGCTATCCATTGATGATGAAGAAGGAAGCATGAAGACGTGAGAAGAAGAATGACGTCATTTGAACGTGTGCATGAAAAGTTATGCGCGTTTGCATGGGAAATCGGGAGATGCTGTTTTTTATGCAAAGGTGGCAAGGACATGGGCCACAAATTAATCTAATTAATTGCAGCCCATGGTCGAGTATTTTAGGTCCAAGAATGGCGACAATATCAAGCCCAAATCCACTTTGGAATTTATCTTTATCTAGATAGATTTTTCTTATCTTATTTTTGGTAACTTTTGATTTTATCCTAGTTTGGTTAGGATTAGTTAATCTTCGGCCATATCCTATTCTAGATACCCTAGGATTTTCGGCCATAGATATGATTATAAATAAGAGTATTATGTAACATTCAAAAGTTAGAAAATTGCAAGAATTCAAGAGTTATTTCTCCTTTGTCTCCTAGATCTTTTGTTGATCGACATTTACCTCAAACCATTCTATTGATTTAGCACTTCAATAGTCTTAATCAAGTTCTTCAGGGTACAATTGAGTACTTTAGAGAATTGCTATCCGGAGAAGCTAGACGAGTGCGTTCGGATTTTCACAACACGGGTTCACCGATCTATCCAATCCACAACTACCATTCGCCGTCGCCGTTACCATCAAGACCGACGACCACCGCCGCCTTAGCCACCACCACCGCCATGCCTCTACCTTCCTCAAGTCATCCATCGTGTGTTCATCCATCCATAGTTCGTGGTTCGAGTTTCTAGTAAGTTCTGTCATTTAATTCGTGTCGGATTGTATCCTTCTTTAGCTGACGTAGTTCGAGTCCTCAAAGTCTTCCGCCTGCATTTTCTTCGTGTCTTGGATTCATTGTCCGAGTCACATCACTACCTTTTGTTATAGTTCAATACCGAAATTTTTTTATCAACTGGTCGATAAAAATTAGAAATAGCAAAAATGAGTTGAATATAGTAAATAGAATGTATTATTACATCCCCTTATGGTAGAATTTACCATCAGAAACCCATGTATGTGCTCATCCCATTTAGCTTCTTCAATTTTGGAACTCATTTCACTTATCCCCTTTCATTATCCATGTTACTAAATGTGTACACGGTTTATCCCAATTAGAACCTTAAATTTTGAAATTCATCCTAATTAGTTCTTTTAATTTTGGAACTTGTTTGTTAGCTCATTTAGTTAACAACCCTACTCACAATATTGATGATTCTTTTGTTAAAACATACTAAAATATATTTGTAAATATTTGTTAGTTTTGTATACTGGAAGACTTATCTTTGTATACATTCTATAATTTTTTTTGAAGATATGGATTGAACATTAATTGTAGTCACTGTGTGCATTTAGTTATAGTTATATTTATCTGTCAGTTCCATATGCTTGCGTTGTAGATGATATGGTGTGGGTATACACACGGTAAAGATCATATCATCGAATTTCTTGCAATGTATTAAAAGGCTCACGGCTTAGATGGTCTTGAACCCACCATCGGTACACCATAGAATAATCTGATAGTTAGTTTATCTTGTCTAGCTGATTATTCTAATACACTTGCTTGTGTATTGAGGTGGATCACGATAGGATATTATTCTCTATTCTGGCCTTAGATGAGTGAATAAAGATCCACAGAGTTCATGTTCTTATCCCATGTATATTGGCGGACATATATATTTTATGTCTACTGCTTTGATTTATCAATGAGTGAGATTCTTTGATAGAATCGACAACCTCGATATTTTGGGCAGTAGCATTTACATATATGATGAGTCGTGCATTATATATGTGCGTCAGATTGATGATGTCCCCTTGAAGAAGCACAAAGTTCATGTGAAACCTTACAGGTGGAATTTGTTCCGTACATAATAAAGCTTGTGTGGAACTACTCAAGGAACAAGATATTAATTAATTATAGTTGTCAGAGGCTTACATAATTAATTAATGGACATTATACCTTAAACATGAGGAATGGATGGACTAAAGGAGAAAGTATATTCATAAATATGTATTAAATTGGTAGGTCAGTATTATTTCTTTAGTGGAATAAAAATAATACTTGATTTATTTAATAAATATCCTAAGTTGTGGATATGGAAAATTAAATAAATTAGTAGGCCAATTTAATATTATTCTAGATCCTTGTTGTAGCCCAATATGACCTTAGTGGACTGGGGATGGAACAAGAGTGAGACGCCCAAACCCATTAGGGTTTGGACATGTAATTTTCACCCACCTCTCTAATAAATAGAGTGGGGGACGAAAATTAGGTTAACAATATCAGCCCCTCTTTTGTGCTCTCTTGATACCTATAGTATTCACAGATGTTTAGTAGTATACAGCCCACCCTACATCTAGATGCAATCCGT
Organism: Perilla frutescens; assembly: GCA_026008535.1. NCBI lineage: Eukaryota > Viridiplantae > Streptophyta > Magnoliopsida > Lamiales > Lamiaceae > Perilla > Perilla frutescens. The sequence goes on along the minus strand of BRKX01000010.1, from coordinate 39,785,382 downwards.
AAATAAAGCAGAAGATTGAGAAATGGAATACAGAGAGAAGGGCACTGATTACATACTTCACCAACAACAATATTAGACCTTTAATCTTGTGTAAAATAATCAGCTAGTCAAGATAAACTAACTATCAGATTATTCTACGGTGCACCGATGGTAGGTTCAGGACAATCTAAGCCATGAGCCATTTAATACATTGCAAGGAATTTGATGAAAATGATCTTTACTGTGTGTATACCCACACCATATCATCTACAACGCAAGCATATGGAATTGATAAACAAATATAACTATAAATAAATGCACACAGTGACTGCAACAAATATTCAATCTGTCATCAAAAAATATTGTAGAATGTATACAAAGACAAGTTTTCTAGTATACCGGTTGGCATGCTTAAGTCGATACGGATTCTCTTATCTATTGTCGCTCATTTGGATTATGAGATTTGGCAGATGGATGTCAAGACAGCTTTTCTGAATGGAAGTTTTCAGAAAAACATCCACATGAAGTAACTAGAGAGATTCATTGCTAAGGCCAAGAGCACCTAGTGTACAAGCTTAAGAAATTCATCTACAGACTTACGCAGGTGTCGCGGTCTTGGAACATCCGGTTTGATGAAGTTATCCAGTCATATAGATTCGTATAAAGCCCAGATGAGAGCTGTATGTACAAAAAGAGTGACGGAAACGTGGTGGCTTTAATTTCCTCGTACTTTATGTTGATGATATCTTGCTTATTGGAAACAATAAGCAAGATATCATCAACATAAGGATTTAGTTGTCCAAGCAGTTCGATATGAAGGATCTAGGAGAAGCTGGACACGTCCTTGGCATCAAGATCATTCGAGATCGCCAGAAAATGATGTTGTGCTTATCTCAGACAACTTATATTGATGCAGTGCTATCTAGATTCAATATGCAAGATTCTAAGAAATATTTTATATTTTTCAGACATGGAATTCATCTATCCAAGGAAATGTGTCCCCAAATACGATCTGAGATAGATGAGATGAAGGGAGTTCCATATACTTCGGTTGTGGAAAGCCTCATGTATGTTATACTGTGCACTAGGCCTGATATATGTTATGAAATTAACAACAATATTAGGATCATTTCACATATTAATACATATATTAATTTTTTATACACATACGAATCAAACACTTTTGATTTTATGTTCAATCCATCCAAAATTCCTTTAAAATCATCATGATTCCCTCTTTCAATCTTCAAATTCATTGTCATCATGTTAAGTCATCGCTAAATTATCCCCCTCGTTGCATCATCTAATTCATTGCCAACAACTAGTGTGTCTCCAACTTAAGGGATCATTGCCCTGTTGATTTGGTATACATTGACATTCATAGGTATCATTGATACTGAGTTTGAAAGAATGATTATATTCTAAAAAAATATCCCACTAGTATCTAAAAATATATATTTTAGTGCGCGTTAACAAAATAATTGTCAAGATCATAACTAATATTGTTAACAGAAGGGGCTAACTAAACAAGTTGGAATGTTTAAGAGTCTAATTGATAAGCATTTCAAAGTTTTAAGGGCCCAACAAAGATAACCTCTTACACATCGTTGGTAACATGGTTATAGTAGGGGATAAGTGAAATGAATTTCAAAGTTTAATTGTCTAATTGAGATGAGTTACCTAATCAGAACTTTAAATAATTGAGTATCAGAGTGTTTCTCACGAAATAATAAATGAGGCAAATTGAACCGTGTAAAAAAATATAAGTCAATGATATTCTCATCATCATCAGTGGCCAATGGAAGGACCCCTCACCCCCTCCCCCCCCCCCCCCCCCCCAATTTTTTTAAATAGGGTTATATTTTTGTCCCCTATTTTTTTTATTTAAGGTTCTTATTGTTAGGCTTGATATATTTTAAAAAAATATATGATATTAGTTTATATATAATTGAGCTTGAGAAATTGGGTCTCACTCAAATACATAAATAAATGTTGGAACAAAATTAAATGTACACAAATCAAAATAAATTAAACAAATTATTTCCATTCTTCTCCAATCAAAACAAATTAAAAAAATTAGGATTGAATTAGCGATTCAAATTTTATGAATTAGATTACATATTTATTAAATTGATATAAATTTTAATTTAATAATGAATCATAATTGAATTGCATTATTTATTTGTTTTAGTTTATTATTTGAAATTATTGATCTATGTTATTCACGTAATTTATTTTATAAATTATATATTGTGAAGTTATCATTTTATTAATTCGCCACCTAAAATATAATTTCTACCTCAAATGACTAATATGAATGAGTTATTATTCCAAATTTTATTGTTGGGCATAACCAATTAAATTTCAATTAACGAATTAGTTTATATTAGAAAAGAATTCAATTCAAATTTTATTTATTCATGTTATTATTTTCAGTCATTTATTTTAATGAAAATGACATTCTTTTCTATTTAATTTGGGGAAGGAATGAAAGACGAAGGTTTAAACTGATCCTAAAATGACATCGTTTCATTAAAAAAAATAAACAAATGAAAATGGCGTCATTTCACAAATACACATATAGCAAAAAGTAATTAAATGCATAATTATTCACAATCGTGTTATTTTTAATGTTCTTTCTTAGTGACACAAATACATAGGAAGTACGGACAATTGCCGTTTCGCCCCCCTCCCAAAGAAAATTTTCTGGATCCGCCACTGCTCATCATTATATTAGCGAGTAAAAACAATGCTCCCTCCGTCATATTCATATACATTGATTGTATTTTTCACTAGGATTAAGAAATTATTAGAAAATATAATTAAATAAGTAAACTTCCTTATATGTCCATATTTATTTACTTAACTGTGAATTAATAATCAATGTAGACATATTATATAGGGGTATATCTCGTAAATGAACTAAATATATATATAGAGATCAACCTATATATCAGGACATCGAAAAAAGAAAAATAAGATTATATGAATAGGACGAAGGGAGTATTAATTTTCACATCAATACTGAATCCTGATTAAATGGAATTTGTTAGTATTGAAAGACTTGATTGATATAATTTGTCCTTTTTGTGTAACTAAATAGAAATACAATATATTCTAAAAAAGAAAGTAATACAATGTGAGGGACCAATTTTATGAAGAGTTAATTACCTTAAAATATATAAATTTTGGGGTGTTTTTGGTTTTTTACACGTTTTAAAAAATATAGTTTTATTAATATGAGTATGGCCCTTGTTTGTTTTTTTATATGATTTTCAAATTTCCGTCAATTGAATTTGACGTGGCAGCCAAAGACTGCCACGTGTACATCTACGTGGATTAAAAAATTGCCTTAATATACACGAACTTTGGACTGATTTTATTTTTCACATGAATTAAAAAAGAACAATTTTTGTGGGTTTTTTTGGACTTTTTGTGAAACTCAGCGAACGTGATATAAATACTTCAATTTATATTTTTCAAAAATAATTATAGAACAAGATATAAGCTAATTAACATCATTTAACAGTTGCGATGTTGTTGATCTTAGTAATTCATTTAATATGCACGGAAATCATACTATAACTTTAAGGTGCGTGTGTTGTGGAAATTTATCACTACGACATTTAGAAGGATTTGAGTTGTTATATACTTATATTATTATAGGTCTAAAGAATAATAAAATAGATGAATTAAAAATTTGTTCAACAATATAAATAGAAATGTGCAATTATAAAATTATCTAAGATTATCTAACATATAAAACTATCTTTAAAATGATATTAAACATATATGAAAAATTAATATATAAATTCTCTGTGACCACTTAATTTTAAACTTAATTAATTGGGTGTGTAATATTATTTATCAATATATACGATATGTCATGGTCCTCACGGACCATTATTAGCTTCATAATTGTGGTATCAAAAATTCATATATATATATATATAATAGAATATTATTATTTACTCAACATTACACTAGCTTAAGGCGGATATTTTTCTTCAAATAGAGAACTATAAAGGTGTGATTATTATTTTATTTTATTTTTTTGAGCGTGAATTTTATATATTGTTGAACTAAGAAAATTCAAACAAATTTCATTATATGTATCTGCTTATTTTGTAGATTAGTAATCATTATTTATTAATTTTAGACAAAATTTATAATAATAATTCATTGTACACACATTGAAAATGAATATAATTTCTATAAGCAACACATCGAATAATAAAATATAATATCTGCCACAACAACTTTATAGTAATAATTGATGAATTTGTCGCATTACACAAAAAATAAAGGCCAAATTCATGTTATTAAAACTATATTTTTGAAAACGTTTGAAACCCCCCCCCCCCCCCCCCCCCCAAATTTATGTAATTTAAGGCCATCAACCATTTTATGAAACAACATAGTTTTTTTTTAACTCTTTTTTTTTTGAATTCATGAAATAAGATAGATTATAAGTTTATAACCCACAATACGTATGTAAATTTTTATGCACCTAGTATATACTGATTAATGTTATTACCTGACAACTAGTAGGCAGATCAAATTAAACGCGACAACATTATCTTACAACAATTTTCGGATATTATCATTATGTTTTACAGTTGGAAAAATGAAATGTATTATCCATTTTTCTTTTTAACCCGCCTTGCAGCTTGGTTGGATAATCTTGATAGCATATTGAAGTATTGATACTCATTTAAAATTTAGGGATCATGATTGGATCTCTAAAATAACGCCTAGGGTCGTATGGGGGATGAGTGGATGGACCAAAGCAACTTCTAAGAAATTGTTTAAAAACAATTTCCTTTTGAATGTGAATAATCAAAAGTAATTTGGATTCACCATTCTTTTTGGTTGGCTCTGGCCCGCCAGTCCACAGTCGACACTTTTTGCTCTTTTGGCGCGTGATTGGGTGCCTTATTTCCACCGCGAATTTATCACCTGGACCTCCTCCTCCTCCATATATCCGCACTTTCTTCCTCCCTTCTCCGCCGTCTCAGCTCTTTTCTGCTCTAAATCCAGGGCCTAAAACGCACAAAGTTTAGCCGTGCATTAAAGCAAACAGCTAGTAACCAAAAATACTTGTTTGTTTACCGGCAATCTACGTTGAGATGGACGCCGCCGCCATTTCGATAAGTGCTGTTTGTTCATCTTTCTTCACCAATTCCACAAACCCTAAATTCAGCCATATACCCAACCCTAAACCCGCCTCTCCGCCGATTGTTAGATGCATCCATTCGCAGAGCCCGCATCTTAATTCTTGGTATCCCCTCAAACCCGTTTCGAGAACTCCTTTTTCTTGCTCCGCCGTCACCTCCGGCGGAGATACGCTTACCGCCGCCTCCACGGCTAAAACAAAAGTGCAGCTCCTCATTCAAGAATTCCAATCGCTAACCGATCCGGTCGACCGCGTGAAAAGGCTTTTGCACTACGCAGAGCTCCTCTCTCCTTTCGATGATTCAATGAAAATCACCGAAAACCGCATTCCGGGGTGCACCGCGCAGGTGTGGCTGCATGTGAAAATGGATGGTGACAATAGATTGAGGTTTTTGGCGGACAGTGATTCCGAGATAACGAAAGGGTTCTGTGCGTGCTTGGTTTGGGCGCTCGACGGCGCCACGGCTGAGGAGGTTTTAGCCTTCAAAGCTGAGGATTTTGGAGCTTTGAGCGTTGTGGGGTTGAACGGAAGAAGAGGTGGTTATTCGAGTAGCAGGGCAAATACTTGGCATAATGTGCTGATGAGTATGCAGAAGAGGACTAAGGTGTTGGTGGCGGAGCGCGACGGCCGCCCCCGCGGCGAGCCGTTCCCGTCGTTGATTGTGACTGCTGATGGGATTCAGGCGAAAGGGAGCTACGCTCAAGCTCAGGTTGGATGGTTTTGTTAGTGGTGGTATAGTATGATTAAACATTTCTTTTTGTTTGTTGCGTGGAAAAAGTTTGATTAAATGTTTAAAGATTGTTTTTTCATTAGCCACTTTAGTGATGTAGGGTATGCATATGGATTTTCTTGTCTGTGGCTCACACTAAGACGACATGTTTAAGGAATAATTGTGATACTGTAATAAAAAAAGATGAATGACTGACAAGATTGATCTTTTGACTATCTTTATAAATTATATATGCTGTTTGGGACTTATTAAGTTATTATATGCAGAAAATTGTGGAGGCTACTATTCAACCCATAAGTTGTTGGCGATTAACGAATTTGGATGAGTGAGAATGTGAGATAAACTAACATTAGGACAGATGTGGTTTTCAATATTTTCACATTGACTGTAGATTAACTCCTCTTCCATTATGTTGAAAAAGATTGAAACATGGATGTTTGCATCTTGTGTGGATGAATATATCATACTGCCACAATGTTTAACAATTTTTTGCTTTCCTTGTTTTTTATTTAAAGATTTGTTGCTTATCATAGTATTCCAATAGTCTTTGTGACAATTAAGGATGGAAATGACTGACTTGAAATGAAACAGAGAGATCCTAGTTCTTTTGCTTCATGCATATAGGTTAGCCTTGTTACTGTTTCTTGTTTCTTTTGTGCTTTAGTGATTACTCCACTGCCAGCTAATAATTGGATCATTATGCTGCTTTGATTCTTATATGTTGTTGTCATTTCATGTATGTCTAGATAATATGGAGGTTTCTCAAGAATTTCTAATTGGTCATGACTCATGCGAATACAAGTTTAAATTTTGTCTACGAGAGGTGATGAGCAGAGAACAGTGTCGTAGATTGTCTCTGTATTCCAAAAAGCACGGGCTGAATTGCAATATTTTGGGTCCGGAAAATTGTGCATCTTTTCCTTTGATGTGAAATCTTGACTATTAAAAAGCCTAAGTTTGAATATAGTTTATTGCAGGCTAGATTTCTGGATCCTGATCAGGTAAAAATTCAAGAGCTAGTGAATTTTCTGGAGGAGAAGAAGATTGGTGTTGTTGCGCATTTTTATATGGACCCTGAGGTTCAAGGCGTTTTAACTGCTGCTCAGAAGCTCTGGCCTCATATTCATATATCCGATTCACTGGTCATGGCAGATTCTGCTGTCAAGATGGCTGAAGCAGGCTGCAAATTCATCACTGTTCTTGGTGTAGATTTTATGTCAGAAAATGTACGTGCTATCCTTGATCAGGCCGGGTTTCCCGAGGTACAGCATCTCTCTCAATTTTCTCTATGATTTTATATGCATTATTTTTATCTGATGCTCAACAAGCACTACATAGATTTACTTACAGAGTAAATAATAGCCAACTAATAGACAATGTAAATGTTACTTGCAGATTGTGTTTTCTGTTGCAATGTGTATTGCACTTTTTTTATGTTTGTATCTCTGCCTGATGCATTGATTAATATTTTAATCTTTTTTCTCCTTCGTCATATTGATTGTGTAAACTATGAATGTTATATAGGTAGGGGTGTACAGGATGTCAAATGAGCGTATCGGTTGCTCATTGGCTGATGCTGCAGCCAGTCCAGCATACATGGATTACCTTGCTGCAGCTGCAGCTTCTGTTTCTTCTCCCTCTTTACATGTTGTGTACATTAACACCTCTCTGGAGACGAAAGCTTATACCCATGAAGTTGTGCCAACGATAACATGCACCTCTTCTAATGTTGTGCCAACCATTCTACAGGTTGGTGGTTCTCATGGTCTACTGTAATCATTGCTTTGTGGTGTATTATTGTAGCTTTCCCACTCCTTATTTTTAGTTACTTGAAGCTATATTTTGTATCTTACAGGCATTTGCAGAAATTCCTAACCTAAATGTATGGTATGGTCCTGACACCTACATGGGAGCAAATATCATGGAATTGTTCAGACAGATGACTGTCATGAGCGACGAGGAAATTTCCAGTATACATCCAAATCACAATAGCAAATCAATAAAATCTTTAATACCTCGCCTTCACTATTTTCAGGTAAAATTGTCATATTCTTCAGTTGTTTGTTTGTATGAACACTAATATTATACTATGTTCTCAACCATGTTATTGTGTTTCTGGTTGCGTACCTTTTGTAACACTAACATAAAATCTTGATTGCTTTGTTAAGTCCCTTCAATACGACTTAAAATGTTTCTGTTGCAGGACGGGACTTGCATTGTTCATCACCTCTTTGGTAATGAAGTTGTTGGTAAAATAAACGAGATGTATTGTGATGCGTTTCTAACTGCCCACTTTGAAGTTCCTGGTGAAATGTTCTCCCTAGCAATGGAAGCAAAGCAAAGAGGGATGGGAGTAGTGGGTTCCACACAAAATATATTGGACTTCATCAAAGAGAGGGTACAAGAGGCATTAGATAGAACTGTGGATGATCATCTTCAGTTTGTTTTAGGAACCGAAACAGGAATGGTGACTTCAATTGTTGCTGCAGTACGTGAGCTATTGGGCTCCGTTGAATCCCAAAACGGAGCTCAAGTAAGCGTAGAGATAGTCTTTCCCGTCTCATCAGAGTCAATAACTACAACGCCGAGCTCATCATCAGGCGAAGCAGGCCACTTCTTGAACCTTTCAGTAATACCTGGAGCTGCAAGTGGAGAGGGCTGCTCTCTTCATGGAGGCTGTGCATCATGTCCTTACATGAAGGTTTGCTAATTCAGAATCCCATTGTTCCGTTCATTCTTGTATTCGTTTCTCCATTATATTACCCGACAGTGGAACGGTTTGTAAACTCATTTCCTCTGTTGATTTGCTAGATGAATTCCCTTGAATCACTACTCAAAGTTTGCCACAATTTGCCCCATGACAAACATAATCTGTCATCATATGAAGCGGGGCGTTTCAGTCTGCAAACTCCCAACGGGAAACTAATTGCAGATGTAGGTTGCGAGCCTATTCTGCACATGAGACATTTTCAGGTCTGCACATCAACTTTCACCTCAGCATTGTAAAATCTGTTAGTTCTTGTTGAATTTCAATCTCAGGTTCCACGTTTTTTACAGTCTACAAAGAGATTGCCAGAGAAGCTGATCCAGCAGATCCTCCACAATCCTGGCAATGGAAGATAAGTTTTTTATAAGAAATACGCGTGAATGAACCTTACACCGCGTGTCTTTGAAGATTAGTAAATCCGGGCTATGGATTCGTCGTCCTTCGCCTATTATACACAACTCCTATGTTATACAAGCTCAATTTCAGCTGCATAAAATTCTGTTTTTGTCCTGTTTTTCGGTCTGGTATTGATACAATAGGATGTTAGAATTAGTGGAGTGTCTTGATTATTTTTGTTCTGTCTTGTAACATTACCATCTAGATTTGTTATGATAGAAGAAATGTGTTCGGCTGTGATGGTGGAAAAGAACAGCTCCATTTGGAATAAAAGCTCCACAACGTACTGTCAAATATATTTACGGACATGGGCAAATACATACTGGTTAGTCTTATAAAAAAATATGAAAAATGGGTTCCTTGGGAACATCGGAGTGGTCGAGATTTTCTTGTGTAAAAAAAAGAGACATCTTGAGTTCGAGTTTCGAGATTCACTCTTTGGTGCTTTCCTTTCCCAACTAAAAATAAATAAAGAAATTCTTGTTGTAAACTAGAGAGAGACGAGAGAAAATATGAATTGTGTGTATTCAATATGAGGACCAAATGCCTCTATATATAATTGTACAAGAGCTAGGGTTTTAGGGTTAGTTACTTGGTCATCACTCATACCATAGTTACTTGATCGTCACTCATACCATATATATCTATTAGATATATTTACAACATTCCCCCTTGAGTGACCAATCTCTAAAACATATGTTGCCTCATTAAAACTTTGTTAGGAAAACTCAGTGGGACAAAACCTAGTCGAAGGAAAAAAGAGTACAACTGCTTCCATTGGTCTTGAGATCACTGTAGATCTTTGAGTCGGCGCATGCCGATCTTGTGTACCAACTTTCTGAATGTTGATGTTGGTAATGCCTTTGTGAATAAGTCCGCTAAATTGTCACTTGAACGAATTTGTTGAACGTTGATATCGTCATTCTTTTGGAGATCGTGTGTGTAGAATAACTTGGGAGAAATATGCTTCGTCATATCACCTTTGATGTATCCTTCCTTGAGTTGCGCAATGCAAGCAGCATTGTCTTCATACAAAATAGTTGGATTGATCTTTGATGAAGCTAGTCCGCACGACTCTTGGATGTAACTTGTCATATTTCTCAACCATACACACTCTCGACTTGTTTCATGGATTGCAATAATTTCAGAATGATTTGAGGATGTTGCAGTCAAGGTTTGCTTCACAGACTTCCATGATATAGCAGTTCCACCATATGTGAAAATATAGCCAGTTTGTGACTTGGCTTGATGTGGATCGAATAAAAATCCTGCATCCGAATACCCTACCAGAGAAGAATCAGAATTTTCCGAATAATATAATCCAAGGTCTATGGTACCCTTCAGATAACGTAGAATGTGTTTAACACCATTCCAATGTCTCAAAGTGGGTTCAGTGCTATATCTTGCGAGAAGATTTACAGAAAAAGCTATATCTAGTCTAATATAATTAGCCAGATAAGTTAATGCTCCAATTGCACATAGATATGGTACTTCAGGACCAAGTATCGTTTCACCCTCTTTAATAGGTCGAAATGGATCTTTTTTCGTATCAAGAGATCTAACGACCATTGGTGATGCTAATGGATTTGCATTATCCATGTAAAAGCGTTTTAACACTTTTTCTGTATATGTGGATTGGTGAATAAACGTTCCTCCTCGGACACGTTCAATTTGCAAACCAAGACAAAAGTTTGTCTTTCCCAAATCTTTCATCTCAAATTTTTTCTTCAAATATTCAACAGTTTTATTGAGCTCTTCAGGAGTCCCAATTAAATCCAAATCATCAACATAAACTGCTATAATTGCAAATCCTCTTTCGGTTTTCTTATGAAAACACAAGGATAGATATCATCATTCTTGTATCCTTTTTTCAACAGATACTCGCTCAATCTATTATATCACATACGGCCAAACTGTTTCAGCCCATACAACAATTTTTGCAGTTTAATCGAAAACATGCTTTTGGGTTTTGACTTTAATGCTTCAGGCATTTTAAATCCTTCAGGGATTTTCATATATATGTCATTATTTAATGACCCATATAGATAGGCAGTTACTACATCCATAAGGCGCATATCAAGCCTTTGTGACACAACCAGACTAATCAGGAATCTAAAAGTAATCGCATCCATTACTGGAGAGTATGTTTCCTCATAATCAATTCATGGTCTTTGAGAGAAACCTTGCGCTACGAGTCTTGCTCTATATCTCGTAACTTCATTTTTCTCGTTTCTCTTTCTAACAAATATCCATCTGTATCCAACAGGGGTTTCAGATTCCGGAGTTAGGACTATAGGTCCAAATACTTTCCAGTTATCACAAGAATGTAATTCCATTTCCATAGCTCTTTTCCACATTGGCCAATCATTTCTCTGTTCACATTCTATAACAGATTTTGGTTCAAGATCCTCATTTAAAATTTGATGAGTTATATGAAAGACGAATATATCATCTATAATGATATGTTCTCTCTCCAGTATTTGATTGGAAGATAAATAATTTATTGAGATCTCATGATTTTCAGATACTTGTAATTCTTCAGGAATTACATCACTTTCATTTGATTGATTAATCATTTTCGTCATTGTTTGGTTTCCATCTTGCCCCTTTCTTTTCCTAGGCACAGAATCTTTGGAACCAACTAGTCGACCATGTTTTTGACGAATTTTAGACTCATTTGCTGTCAACGCTATTTGTCCTTCAGGGACATCAATTTTGGCTGGAGTATTTGTAGCATGTATGTGAGATTGTGTCACTTTTCTTGTATCTATAAAAGCATCAGGAAGTTGGTTTGCAATCTTTTGCAAATGAATAATCTTTTCAACTTCTTGTTCACATTGATTAGTTCGAGAATCAAAATGTTACAAGCTTTTCTCATTCCAAGATATTTCATTGTGCTTTTCTGGATGTAGATTCTTTCCACCTAATGTTGGAAATGTCATTTCATCAAAATGACAATCTGCAAAACGTACAGTAAATAAATCACCCGTTAAAGAATATACCTTATAATCGAAGGTGAATCAAATCCAACATATATCCCAAGCCTTCATTGGGGACCCATTTTTGTTCGTTGTGGGGGGTGCAATTAGGACTTAAACCGCACAACCAAAAGTTCGTAAGTGAGAAACATCTTGTTCTCGATCAAGAATAATTTACATTGGGGAGTATTCATGGTTAGCTGATGGTCTAATACGAACTAATGTTGCCGCATGTAATATGGCGTGACTCCAAGTAGTAGTTGGGAGTTTTGACTTCATAAGTAACGGTCTAGCAATAAGTTGAAGACGTTTAATAAACGATTCTGCTAAACCATTTTGAGTATGGACATGAGCGACTAAATGTTCAATCTCAATTCCAATAGCCATACAATAGTTTTCAAATGCTTGAGACGTAAACTCACTAGCATTATCAAGACGAATTCTTTTAATTGAATTGTCCAGGAATTGAGCTCATAATTTTATAATTTGAGCAAGTAGTCTAGCAAATGCTGCATTTCTAATAGAAAGCAAGCATACATGTGACCATCTAGAAGAAGCATCAATCAATACCATAAAGTATCGAAAAGGGCCACATGGTGGATGTATAGGTCCACAAATATCTCCTTGAATTCTCTCTAAGAAAGATGGAGATTCAATATTAACCTTCGTATGTGAAGGTCTAATGACTAACTTGCTTTGCGCACAAGCATCACATGGGAATTCATTTGACATAAGAATCTTTTGATTCTTCATGTTGTGCCCATATGAATTATTGATTATTTGGCGCATCATAGTTGCTCCAGGATGTCCAAGCCTATCATGCCAAAGAATAAAGCTTTTTATGTCATTAAACTTCGGGTTCATGACGTGGTTTGTCTCAATTGCCTTTATGAATGTGTAATACATCCCAGAAGGTAGTGTTGATAATTTTTCTTTTGTTCGCTTATGGCCGGATACAAAAGAATTTATGCAGATATATTCATTTTCACCTTCTGATATAGTCTCGATGTGGTATCCATTATAGCAGATATCCTTGAAACTTAGTAAGTTTCTTTTGGACTTACTAGAATACAGGGCATTTTCAATATCTAATTTAGTATCATTTGGTAAAATGCTACAAGCTCTTTCAGAGCCTTCAATGATGTTTGATGCACCTGATATTGTGTTAACATTATCCTCAGCTAATGTCAACTTAAGAAAATATTTCTTATTTTGGAGAATGGTGTGTGTGGTGGCACTATCAGTAAGATAAATATCACAAGATTCCATTTGAATATCTGAGACATTTTTAAAAGAAGATCAATTATTATTGAGTAAAAATACGAAATGAAAATAAGTAATTGTTTTTAACGAAAAAAAACAACGATGTGGAAGTAAATAAGCAATGTCTTTTTATCAACTAGAAATAAATGATAAAGGACTAAACGATGTCCATATGATCGTCTTCAAGCACACCACCACCAATCAACTCATCCATATTATCTCCTTTTGGGTCATCAAAGAAATTGGAGACATCTAAGTGAGTAGTATCAATTGGACCGTCAAAGTCAACAACATTGGTTTCCTTCTTGTCTTTTCCCTTGATCGAATCTTGATATAGATCTGCAAGGTGTTTTTCCATTCGGCAAGTACGTGACCAATGTCCATTCATGCCACATCTATGATATGCAACTTCCTTTTTGGATGAATTGTGCTCGTTGGATGTTTTCTGCCTTTTGTTGCTAGAGGTTGCATCATTTGGTTTACCGCGTCCACGACTGCGACCATATCGGAAGGTGGGTGATAGGTTAGAGGTTTAATCGAAGATGAATCACTTTTAAATATATTCTGAAAAGATGAATAAGGAGACATAGCGAGGAATCCAGTCTGCATAACTGGGTGAGTTAGTTATGTAGGAAGATCTGTGTGCCCAGATCGAGTGAATGTTATTTAAACTGGATTCTAGTTTAAGTTCCGAATTTTTTTTTATTTGATATTTCTCTTATTTACACTTATAATTACTTATTTTCCACGTCGTCAAAATGATAGTTTACCCTAAAAAAATGAAATGGATTTTCCATTTTCGTTGTCAAAATGATAGTTTACCCTAACTAACATTTTTCATTTGGGATATAAACGATAGTTTACCCTAAAAAAACTTACTTGAACGTGGAACATCTAAAAATCAACCATATTTTATTTTTGATGATATGGAATATATCAGTTAACTCATTTTTTAAAAAACTAAAAATTCACATCAATACAAACATAACTTAGTCATTTTTCAAGTGCCGAAAATTTGATTAGCTTTTAAGTAGTTTAGGTATTTAATTGACAAAATGTTAAACTTAGATAGATTTCAAAGCCCTATTTTTTAAAACTCATTTTAGTTCATTGCAATATTAGATATTGATAATTTGTATGGATTGTGCTTGCACTATATTGTAATTGTTCTTTTAGAGGTAAAATATTTTAATATTGAACTTGATATTATTATGCTTCCAAACAATGACTTGATTACAATTTCTTTGAAAGCAATTATAAGCAATAGTTTCTACAAGCTACAGTAATCATGCAAAAATGTATAAGACTGAAATATATAAGAAAGAGATGGTCTCTTGTGCATTCAGTGAATAGGCTTGGACCCATCAAATTGGTCCAGACTTAATAACAATCAACAGTATAAAAAAAGGCCCACATCTAGTGCGTGAACCACACGCGCGCGGACCACGTGTGCCCACGAGTGGCGCGTGGGGTACACGCGTCAGAATTTATTTTTTTTTTCAATTTTTTTAATTTCCTTTTTTTTTGCTATTTTTTTTTCTTCCAAAATTGTATAACATAAAATGCAATAAGTGAACCCTAAAATTTAAATGAATTAATTTAATCTTTTTGAAATAAATATAATATAATACCCTTAAATTGATTTAATGAACCCTAAAATTAAAGTGAATGCTTTTTTTTTTAAAAAATCACCGACTCGTGCAATACACTCACCCGACACTAATGCATGGGCTCTCGCATTGCGCTCGACAATTAATTTAATTTTTTTCAAAATAAATATAAATGGTAATTGAAAAAAAAAAGTTATTTTTGAAATAAATATACACCCTAAAATGGAATTAGTGAACCCTAAAATAAAAGTGATTGAATTTAATTTTTTTTTGAAATAAATATAACTCCCAATTGAGATTAATAAACAAAAATCCTAAAAAACACAACATAAACCCCTAAAAAATCTAAAAAATACTCCAAAAAAAAACCCCTAAAACAACCATGAACCCTAAAAAACTTAAACTCCTAAACTCTAAACATTAATTGGAATGTAAAAAAAAAAAATCATAATTTGTACTAAATAAACTTGTACAAGATAAGTGGCAGACTTGTTAGTTTTTAATGATACAAGTGATACTTTTTAAATTTTGAATGATACTTTTTAATCAAGTTAATTTATAAGATTTTTAGGCCGCATTGGATTCTTGTTTCCAACCGTATTTCATCCTCTATTGTATCGTACTTAATTTGTACTTTCATTATTATTATTACTACTTACAATTGAATTTTTTTTTTAATTAATTTTTTTTTATTCATGATAACATTTGGTCTTTATGTAAAATAAAAATGGAAATTGTACTTTCCATTCATGTTAGGTGCTGATTAAATTGAACACAAATGAAAGTTCGAAGAAAAATGAGTGATTTTGTACAAATGTGATTATAGAAATAACAAGCATTCAAATTTAACACAAGCACGTTTGGGCCAAATATATACAAAGTTCTGTTTTTTTAGAAGGTTAAACACTATCTAATTAATAGTAGGTAGTTCAGACCAAAGGTCACGGGTTCGAATCTCGTCAATACCACAGTCCGGTGTGTGAGTGTATAAAAATAATAATAAAGAAAATCGTAGGTAGTTCTGATTCACCATGTGCGCGATAATATATATTACCTACCAAAACATGTGGTCAACGACTCAACGTCATAGGGATTGAGCCCTCTTTATCTCCCCCTCTCTCACACTACTCCAATTGTTTATAAAATTCGAGCTTAGATTCTCAAAAGAGGTAATGCATTTCACGTCTATATAGTTTTATTAAAGTTTCTTGCAATGATTATTATGCTCTTAACATATCTTTTATAACTGGTGGCATTAATATTAGTTTCTGTTTTCTGTAGTTGGAATTTTCTGGTTATAGTTCTAAATTTAGGCAGTGTTAGAAAATTTAAAATATGCTTTGTGACCTCAATAGTTTTGGTTAAAGTCTGACTGGGGCTGTTTAATTTGATTCAAGAATTTGGCTACTTTTTAGCTCACTGTTTCCCCTTGTTGGCCGAATCTTAATTTTGATTACAAAATGCCTGTTGCAATTGATGTTGTGAATTTAATTTTTGAAATATCATACTAGAAGAAAATTTGGAGAGAATAATTCAATGTTTGAGGTTGGCAAATTCAATTACTACTTGCAGTTGATTCCTTGTTCTGATTGTGGATTTGATGGCCCTTAGGGTTACATTGCGTAGCTTTACTCTTCTGTGGGGTGAGTGTAATTTCAATGTAAATGAAGAATTGAATTACTGTTATAATCTTTTGTTTATCTTCTTTTTGTTAGGATTAAAGTTTTTGCTCCTCAATGAGTTATGGAAATGTGATTGTTAGTGCACAAGGGAAACAGCCTCTTGTTTCTTTTGGGGTGATATCAGATGTACAGTATGCTGATATTCCAGATGGCCGCTCGTTTCTCGGTGTTCCGCGCTATTACAGGCATAGCTTGCTTGTGTTGCAAAGAGCAGTGAGGTATTGGAATGAGAAAAAGGTGAAATTTGTGATCAATTTTGGGGACATTATTGATGGCTTCTGCCCAAAAGATCATTCTTTAAGTGCTGTTAAGAAGGTTGTTGATGAATTTAATAACTTCAGTGGCCCTGTATATCACATGATTGGCAATCACTGTCTTTATAATCTCCCCCGCGAAAATTTACTTCCTTTGCTGAATATTTCTACTCATGATGCTCATGCGTATTATGATTTTTCTCCGACACCAGAAGTTCGGTTTGTAGTGCTTGATGGCTATGATATCAGTGCTATAGGCTGGCCTGAGGATCATCCTAACAAGTTAAAAGCCATAGACATACTTAGAGAGAGAAACCCGAATTCAGATAAGAATAGTCCCGAGGGGCTTGTTGGGCCGGCTAGAAGGTTCGTTCAATTCAATGGAGCAGTCGGGAAAGAACAGATGGAATGGCTGGATCATGTCCTTCAAGATGCAACAAAGTTGAACCAGGAAGTCGTGATATGCAGTCATCTACCTTTAGAGCCTCGTGCAACATCTTTTGCTGCATTATTGTGGAATTATGATGAAGTTATGGAAGTGATACACCGATACAATTGTGTAAAGGTCTGTCTGGCTGGCCATACTCATAAAGATGGATACTCGGTGGACTCCCATGGCGTGCACCATCGGGTTCTTGCTGCAGCCTTGGAGTGTCCTCCGGGCACTGATGCTTTTGGCTCTGTTGATATTTTTAGCGATAGCTTATTGATATCTGGTACAGACAGAATGGATAGCCAGGAAATGCTTTTCAGATGTTAATTGTACCATAAGTTATCACTTGTAACATCTGATATTGTTGTTCATAGCTGGAATAAAGGCCCTTTAGCCAATTCACGAAGATGCTGAAATTTCAAGGTGTACATTTACTGGTCCAAGTTCATTATATTATAGGTATTATTCTAGTTAATTCAGCAGTGAAGGTCATGACTGAAGTTGAAATCTTCTCTCTGTTGTGATCTTGTTTCTCTTAAAAGTCCAATGTATGATGATGCATTTCTAACTGCATTTGACAGAACTTGTTAAATAAGCCCTATTCTGCAGCTTCTGCTGTTTACTCTTGAATTGCAATTCTATTTTCACTAGCTTTCCTATAAATAATTGCTCATATAACACCAACATTGGAATTAAATAAATGCTGGTGGACTTGGAAATCTTCAACTCATGGATTGGGAGCTGCTTCAAACCCTTGATATCCCAATTAAATGAGTGAGTTCACAAGGGGTGTGAAAATTTATTTGGTGTAATCTTTTAATACTAAGACTATGCTCAAATAATAAAAATAATCTTCTTGACTACGAATTTAAAACTCAAAATATTATACACCTCTACAACAAAAATAATTATAAACAGGTAATAATACGACAATCATTACGACAATCAACCATAATTAACTATATATGGTGAGAATGTATAAATATGTACAAAAGTAAACATTGATTGAGAAATAAAAAAAAAAGATATAACAATAGAGTTATTTGAATAATTTGGAGTGTAAATACCTCAAATCTCCTCATGACACACTTGATCCCCACACTCAATCATTATGCATTTAATAATGCATAATGATTCCACCAAATGACTGTGAAACGAACATTATAGTTATGCATTATTAAATGCATAACGATTCCACCAAATGAGTAATGTTAACATTATCGTTATGCTTTGATTTTTATTATTTTTGGTAATAACAAATACTACAATACTAATGATAATGTAAACCATAACGATTAATATTATAGTTAGCTTTATGCTTTGCTTTTTATGCAGGTACCGTAATTATACAATACTAACGATAACGTTTGTCTAAATATGTAGGTAGATATTAACCGGCCAACATTAAATGAAATTTAGTTCATTTTTCTTCCATTTATTTTTGTCAAAATGAAGTAGGTAAAATGTATAAATATGTATTTCTATAGGTAGGTATTAGTTGACCACAATTAAATAAACTTTAATATATTTTATTTTGTGTAAGAGCGGTTGGTATAATGTGCATATATATACTATACTAATACACGAATTCATATAACACACACACACACACACAAAAACACTTTGAGAGTTTGATGAAGAAGAAAGTGTCAAATTCCAAAATGAAGGAAATATATTGAGAGTTTGATCTAGAAGATTAATTAAGAAAGAAGCATCGTCATCATCAACAAAACACCATTGTGAAATTACTCTAAAAGTTCTAAAATTTTGAAAGGTACGTTTCAAATTTATTTGTGATAAAAATTGTTATGTTTTGTTATTTTGTTACTTTGGCAACTTAGAAAACGGTTCTAAGTTAGGCAATTTATTGTTATGGTTTCTAAGTTTTAATTAAATAAAGTTATGCACTAGTGTTATGGTTTCTATATTTTAATTATCTAACGTTAGGGTATAACAATAACGATTAATAGAAGCCATAACGATAATGATTAAATAGAAAACATAATGATAACAATTAAATAGAAGCATAACGATAATTAAAAAAGAAGCATAACGATAGCTTAAAATATGTATAACGATAGCTTAAAATATTTTTAACGAGGCATAATGATAAAATAGAAGCATAATAATAATGCATAACGATGGCTTAAAATGTTTATAACGATAACAAAATTGAAAGCATAACAATATTAAAAAAAGCATAACGATAAGAAAATTGAAGGCATAACGATAATGATAAAATTGTTAAATTAACTTTAACGTTATCATTATACTATAATGCAAATTGATTTAACATTTTGGCATAATATAAAAGCTTACCGTTATGCTTTACTGTTAAACATTAAATTTTGGTATCGAAAATTAACATTATTAGTTGCAATTTCTTTTTTAATTAGTTATTGTAGCGACCCGATTTTCTAATATTTAAATTGCTACATTTTTCTAAAAAAAATGAATATTTTATTCATTTTAATTTTTCTTATGTGTGATATTAATTGCTTAAGTCTAATAAGTCGCGCCAAGTTAATAAATAATTAAGCTTATGTATTTATATATATTGCATTATGTAATATCATTTTTTTTTTGTCATGCCAATAATTTTTTTTTTATCATGGAAGCCTAACATAATATCCTAGCCAAATTTTTATTTTGGAAGCCCAACTACCTTATCTTGAGTCCAAATATTCAAGCCCAAGTATTAAAAGGACCAAAATCCAGAACATTCTTTTTTTTTTTTTCTCTTCTTTCTTTCTCACGAAAAATTTAGTGGAGAGAACTTGATATCTCAAACTCTCTAAACCTTATCATTATTTGATCTTATCAACTTGATTACTAGATAGCTATGAAATCTAGCCTAACCCTAATCAACTATTATAAATAGAGATTTCTTTTCTTCTATTTTTCTCACACCAAAGATCCGAGGCCATAGAGAGATTGAAAGTTTGAGTTTTTCTTTTTCAAGGTTTCTAGTTCGTTCACGGTATGTAGATCTCTTTTAGTTCGTTCTTTTCATTTGCTCATTGCATCACATTGCATTTCATAGTAGGGAAGGGTTGGTATATAAGAGTTGAGGGATATTGAGTGTTGCCGGCGATCGACGACGGCATGTTAGTGGCCTCGGCCTGAATCTGTAGCCCAGAAATTGTTGCTGCTGTTGTGTCGTGACTTAAAGAGAGAAGCAGAGAGAGAGAGAGAGAGTAGACTGGTGGGTTGAAGTGGTTCCGTAAAGCAGCTACGAGGGAGAGAGGGGTTTGGCAGATTATTGTGTTGGTTGTGTTTGCCGTGAAGAAAGGTTACGAGAGAGAGAGAGATTGTGTGTTGTTTGGCAGATGTGTTGGGTTACTTGGGAAAGAAGATAGATAATGGGCCATACTTTTGTTAATAGGTATGTTGGGCCTTGGTGGGTGTTGGGCCAAAATGGTTGTCTTTATGCCATTATTTATTTTGTATCAGCAAGCATATCATAGCAAAATTTTATATATATATATAATATATATATATATATGTGTGCGCGCGCGCGCGCATAGTTACGTAGGTTGGTTGGTAAAGTTAACCAATACATTAACTAATTTCTTTTAGCATTTTTTCGTCATTTCGTTATATATATATACACACACACACACACACACTCATGATAACTTGGCATTAGTTGCTTTTGAGCATGCATCATAGATTAGCCTCATGCATAGTTTTATTACATCATGTTATGCATTGTATTAATTCAAGATAATTAATTATAAGGCGCGCACGACTTAATCGGTTAATATCAAGGTCAAGGTTAAGGTGGGATTTTACGTTGAACTTGTCCCTATTATTCTCTCTATATGTTTTACCGAATATATGTGATGTCACAGCATAACAAGAGCCTACGGGTTATCACGCAGAGCCTACGGGCTATCACACAGAGCTTTCGAGCTATCACGCAGAGCCTCCGGGCTACATGGTTTGGTCTACGGACTGAACACAAGTTTATGATTTGCATATTCACTACAAGAAAAAAAGCCATACACCCCGGAGATTCTCCGTGGTCTATTCATTTTCGCTACCGTCGTATATAGTGGTGTTGTCTATAGTCCCTTTTTACACGACGGAGAATCTCCGTGGTCTATTCTCATAATACACAACGGTAATATATCGTTGTATTTTGCATAAATACCGTTGTATATTCACATTATATGTAACAGTTTCTTATTATTACCGTTGTGTAATGTGTACTTTAGATAATGGTAACATTTCATTTACCGTTGTATAAGATAATTATATGTAACGGTAAATACCGTCGTACTCATAAAATTTACCGTTGTGTATAGTGGTTATATATAACAGTTTGTTCTATTATTACCGTTGTATAATATAATCATATGCAACGGTAAATACCGTTGTACTTATGAAATTTGCCGTTGTATAAAGTTGTTATATGTAACGGTTTATTCTATTATTACCGTCGTATAATATAAGCATACGCAATGGTAATTACCGTTGTGTACACATATTCACCGTTGTATTTAATGACTATATATAACAATATTTTTTGCTTACCGTTGTATATAAATCGTTTACACAACAGTAAAATTTTAACTGCCGTTGTATTTTTTTCTCCATATACAACGATAAATACCGTTGCAAATGGGCATTTTCAATGTTGTATATTGTATTTCATATTATTTTTGTCACCTGTGAATCATTATATGACAATTAAAATTATAATTATGAATAATCCAAAACATGACCAAATATTATCTAAAAATACAATATGATCATCGATCATCCAAAAATACCATATAATGTAATATTATCCAAAAACATGTTAGAATGACCTAAAACATTAAAATTCAAAGTCATTACTAATATCCCCATACAAATAAGCTAGTTGTAGAAGAGTTATAATCAAAATCCGAAAAATGATAATTGTAAGTAATTGCAATGCATCCCGATAATCTACTCCAACACACAGCTAGTTGTAGATAGAAATCCAAAATACCTTGATCCTACAAACGATAGCTCACACAATATGCCCATTTCACCCAAACTTCATTGATCTCATCTTTAGAATACGACCTTTTTTGAAACTACATACAAACGCAATAAAGTAAGTGCATCAATAGCAGTAGACAATGCAATTAAGATAAAACATGAGCTAACTTAATTGAATTTAAAAGCATACTATAACTGGGTCAACAGATCAAGAACTCATTCTCTAGAAAAGCTACACTGCAAAATCAAAATAAATATACCATAGTTTCCGAACTCTTAATGGAGTTAACGTGCCAGTAAACATAAAAAGAAGCAAAATTAAAACCAATAACAGATAGCTATTTTTGACCACATTTTTTGAATGAAATAATTTCACCCTTGGCATTTTAGTGTGATTATCAAAACCCAGCTCAGTCAAATTTGAACATTAAAACTCTACACAGTACACACTAAGCATAATAGTGTACAACTCTAGTTGTTTTAAAGGTTTTTTTTCAACTCAATGCAACACATAATATAATACTTAAAATAAAGTAGATTGCTCAAGTGTTATAATCAAAGATATGACATCAATGAAATAGGTCAATTAGGGACAACAAAGCCAACACGACAAACTACAATACCTAAAGAAATATAATATATAGTAAGACATAATTGAGTCTAACAATCTACTGTATCAAATTTCTTGGAAGCACTGCATATGTATTATAAAAACTGACCGCATAAGACAATCATCTTCTTCAGAAAATTCACGTTTTTGATCACCATCCAATTACGCCATATCGTCTTCATTGTTGCTGCAATGTAAGAAATCTGTGAGATTATCTAATATCATGAGTTTCAAATATGAAGAAGAATAAAGAGAAACCAGAAAAATCCTTCCTTGATTAAATCTTGCAGCTGTGTGGTAGACATAATCGAGGAAATCTTTGCTCCCAGTACATACAATTCACTGCCATAAAAAATAAATAACCCCGTTCATTCATATGTATTTTCATAAAAAATACATGGAGATGGAACTTTTAATTAATACAAGAGAAGAATACTAGGTTCAGTCATGCTAATACATTTAAGGTTGTTTGTTCAGTAGCACTAATTAACTCCCTAAATGAAAAAAGGAGCTTTCCCAAATCTTCGATAAAACCATGATCCAATAGCAAAGTGAGTGTCAACAATCAAGATAGCATTTACATAAATTTGGTCTAGTATCAATAACACATACTTCAGTGATATAAGAACTAATACAAAATGAGTTGGCATATGCCCGAAGCTCTTGTCAAGGTGTCAATTGCGAAGTAGTTAATAAGGTTGGGATGTTTAAGGATTGCTACTAGATATACTACTGCGAAATGTCATGAAACTTTAATAGCTGAAATTGTTTTGATCCTCCATCTTTCTTACACAGATTCTGTAAAAAAAATATTCAAGTAAATCCGACCATTACATGTATTAACTGTTGGGTAGTATAATAATTTGTCTTCTCTTTCAGTTTATCTATTTTTGCTTTCCTTTCGACCCGAAGCTTGTCAAGTGTCTTGTGGTCCTTCTGGTCAACTGTACCATAATGCAGAACAGTAAAAAGAGGCGCATCATATCAACATTGTTTTTGCTTGTAAAATATCATTGACCACTCATTTTGTAAACTAAAATAGAAGCATTATTACTGATAAATCTAAGTACTGCACGAAATCACAAATAAAATATACTATATAAATAAAGCAGGAGTTTATACAATTTAGTAAAAGAGATGGGCCCTCAGAAAAAGCTGAAAGTAGAACCAGAATCATTGTAGCCAAGCCAATATAAGAATCAGGGTACTAGTTTCAATTATAGTCCCCTCAGTATCACAGTTTAATTGTGGTTGAGGAAATTGGGAACCATAATGATCTAGTTAAGCCATAAAGATATGCAGTGAGCTTGAGGTATCCCTTCATATCTCAAGTCGGTAATCCATCAAGGTGGGATTTATCAAACCGCAAGAGCATTTTGTAGGTTTATGCTCCAAAAGAAAAAAGAATAGTATATGCCTACGACTCCCTTATTCAAACCATACATATTTCCCTCTTACTTTAAAAAAAAAACACTTATCAGGTATCCATACTCAAATAACACCTATAGGTCACTTGTTCAATACTACAAGAACTGTAGTCTCAAATCTCAAACTGAGCACCCCCCATATTAGATGGATTCTGACACCACCAACAAGACAAGGCAATAATTATATAAATGGTAAATCTTTAAGCAAGTTCTTGCAAATACCTAAATTATTATAGCATGACTTTATCAGATTACTACAGAAAACATCATACTAATTACTAACAGATGAAACACAATTACAGACATCAATTTGGAATAGAATACTTCTATTTTCCTCCTCAAAAATAAGAAGATGAAAAATCTAAAGAATACTAACACATAGGCGCGCACACAAAGACGTGGGGGGGGGGACAAAGTGCAGTAAAATGCTTACACATCCTGGTGAAGCCTCTGAGAGTGAAGTAAGTAATGAAAGATAATACTGGCAGCAAAAACATTGGTAAGACTCACAATGCCCTCATTTTCCAATTCAAGTCCAATGATCTTGTAGTCATGATAGCATAACCTACTGCAATTGCCTGATAAATTATGAAAAAACTCCATTCTTAGCCACAAAAGTCAGGAAGACAAACTTCAGTGAACCATAGACCATTGGAAAAATCACAACAGGGCCATATCTAATTTAATCTAACCACTGTGGACAGTAGCAACCAACCTATCCCCAACTCAAAAATTAATAAAAACAAGCAATCCCCAGAGTGGAACCAACAAATAGATGGGCTTGACTCAATAACCATATCAAAAGAAATAGTAAAACTAAATCATTTCACCTCAAGAAGCACTGAGAATAATATCAGATGCCTAGTCATTCTCCGCCAGCTATTTGAACGTCTAGTAATCCTTGAAAGAATAGCAACCTCCTCCTTGGATATATATATTTCAATCTCTTTTCAAAATCATCCCTATGTAAACTAAATATTGCACCCCACAATCTTGATAAGACTCCTTTCTTTTTCTTTGCCTTTTTTATCTCGGTGTCTGTTGATGTGGTAGACTCTTTAACATCATTCTTAGAATCTGCAGCCATTCCCTGCTATCTACAGGAGAGTCAATACATGCTTAGTTATGTTGTTTATATTCCATGTCAAGCAAAATAGAATTGCTAAGAGTTTGCCAACAGCTTATTTAGGAAACTTAGACATAAATATTGTTTCCTCTACAAGTTTAGACAAATTAACTTTTGACAATGTATCTAGGTATGAATCAGTTAGTGAAGAGGACATACGGGAAAAAGATAACCAATAGGTATGTCACACCGTAAAATGAATACAATAACCACATATTTCCACTATAATGATAGAATTCAGTCAATATAGAGGACAAACAAGCAACTGGGACAACTATAGGGCTAGAGTTTTCTGCCCTTATTTTTCAAGAATAAAAAAAAATATACTTTTAAAAATTGGGATAGATAGTTGTTGTGTTAACTACAGTGTACTACTTGCATACAAAAAAGGGTATTTGAGAATTGAGAATGTATAAGATTTGCAAGATCTGGAATTGTGAGAACTGATTTTATGGCTAAAGTTAGATTTTGTTATAGACTTATAGCTTTAGCTGGGAATAAAGATTGCACACATATAGTAGTGATTGTATGGGCCTTAATTACGCGATTTACTTCCTATAATAGATTAGCCCTACTTGTATATATGCATGTATTGTGTAGTTTATTAATACACTACTTAAAATCTCCCAACTATGGTTCTACAATGAGAAATTTGTTTCCCACATTCACCTAGTTATTGCTTGCAAGTTGCAAGGCTAACTTAGAAATTCCACAACTAATTGAACCTACTCAAGAGGAATCTTCGAGTCCATAATCCGATATACATTTAATATTATCCAGTCTAGCACACTGACTTCTGATACAGCAGTTTAACATCTAAATTCCTTTAAACAGAATCAACATCATAATAATTGGAAGGTGATTCATGTTAACAACATAAAAAAGCCCTCACAAAAAAATGAGACAACTTTAAGCTAAATATTGAAGATATTGGCAAGGAACTACAAGCAATACGAACCTGCAGTAGAACTCTTCTTGATACTCTCCTCCCTCTCCAAAATTTCAAAATCAGATTCAGCTGAAGATTGAGCTGCAAAAGCAAACACCAATGCCTTCTTATGTTTTTCCAACTGCAATAATGTACAACTAGAGCCAGCAACAGAGAACTTAGAACTAGAAAACAAATTATGTTCACAACAATAGTAAAGATGTTATACATTGAACTATAAATCACACATCATAAGAACTATGTGTTATACGGTATCAACAATATGTTTTACAAATATACAAATCCTAGTTTATCCTAAACAACTATCTTTTCTGCAACTATTGATTGTAGTACAACTTCTTTTTAAAGGAAAATTGGCAGCTTTTAAATGTGTTTAGACTTTTAACCCCAAGGGGAGTTTGATAGAAAATTTAACATATAAAGTTATTATAAATTGGACCGTGGCTCTTCCAGATGCTGATTACTCATTACCAGGAATTTGAACGGCAAATTATAGATTTGACAAAAAACTATTACTAGCAGAAATTAAGGATCTTTTAAGTTTTTAACATTTTATCTCCCTAGGAAAATTGACAGCTTTTAAAAATATAATAAGAGAAACATGACATTGGAAACAACCATAGACCTGCTTTATGCTTAGTATAATAAGAGAAACATGGCATTGGCTCTTTCAAACTGTGGACATGGACTTTTAGTGGGCAGATAGGTGACTAGAAAATATAGTTTGTTTGTTTTTTTCTTTCTGCATCATAGGCTCATAGTTGATACCTTTCGATTAATAAGCACATTCTTTCTATCATTTTCTTGATTGTAAACAATAGAATACCCTCATAAAAAATTATGAATTTAGGTGGAAAAGTAAATGGGCTTACGGCCCAAGTATTAAAGGAAATATTCACTACACTCCTGCTTCTCAAACTCTATCTGCATTATTATGCTAATTATTGTTGAATATAAATTTGGGGTTGAACACTATAAATGTTCTCAGCTATAGCTCTGCATTGCTGCAGGTGTTTCCCGAGGGAAAGGCCGGGATCTATTTCTTAAAGGTTTCTATGAAGCTCTACAACTCACCAAAGAGAGGAAACTGAAAGTGCCACCGATTCATGCAATTATAGTGGGTAGTGACATGGGTACCCAGACTAAATTTGAAACAAAACTACGTAACTTTGTTGCTGACAAGAAAATTCAGGAGAATGTGCACTTTGTGAACAAAACACTGAATATAAGAGACCATTTAGGACAATCATATCAACAGGATTTTAAGGACATATTGACCGAAAAAATAGCTACATTTACATAGATGTTCAGCCCAAAATCAAACTAAATATAAGGTTTCTGTAGTGAATAGCAAGCCAAAGATCTTGAAATTCGATACATCATCCATATAAAACTGAAAATTGAATAAGAACCTCCACATAAGTGACAATTAACTTCTCCAAAAAACAACATAAGAACAAACAAAGGAGGTGGAAACACCAAATTTCCCACTACACAAACATCTAAGTTGAAATACAAATCCTAGCTTTATCTAAAAAATCACAGAATTCAAGGTAAAAAGGGTTTAAGCAACCATTTACCTGTTTAACGGAAGAAAACCCCAACTGATCAAATCAGTAACAAAAATCGGCAAATCCCTAAATAAGAACAAATGTATATGGACTTAGATTAGGATTTGAGGTATGAAATTATTATCGTAGAAATTTTAGCGACAAACAAGGAAATAGACGTAAGAAAATAATTTTTAAAAATTCGTTAGAAAAGGTGAGACATACTCTACCACCCCGACTGGCGATTGGAGCAGTTATACCGGTGAGAGAGAAGACGGTTGAGACCTCCATTGATTGGCTCAACTACACAATGGTGCGCCGGTTCATCTAGGGCTCGCGGGATTCAGTGGGAGAAAAAGAGAGAGAAGTTAAGATTAAGCCAGAGAAGGTACGTCGGTGATTTAAAGATGTCGACCGGCGAAATAGCCGGCGATTGAGAGGGTTATTGGCAAGAAGGTTTGGGCAGTGGGAATTGAGCGCCAATTTGAGGATTTTGTGGAACTGGGAGAGCGAGAATGTCGACTAACTCTTCAATATTTTTCAAGTTTAATGACTACTCTGTGCCAATTAGTAAAATTAAATTATTTTTCAATTTTTATTTTAATTAGTTTATACAACAGTAATTTTCATACCGTTACATATAGACAGTGTATAGACAACGACATACTCATTACCGTTATGTTTATTATTGAGCGCACGTAAATACGTAACGGTAATTTCAAAAACCGTTGTGCTTTTCACATACGCAATGGTAATTTAAAATTACCGTTGTGTATTTAGTGTTGTGTATAGCCATTTTTCTTGTAGTGATTATTTTGTTTGATATATAGTTTGGATAATTGGACACTCCCCACTGATCCAGTAATATTCACCCAAAACTACTTATCTTTTCAAGTGTTGTCTCGAGTGATGCGTAGCGGGCAAGATGTGATGATGGTGGTCAAGTGATCAAGCACGATTAAATATTTAATTTATTTTTGACGTTATTTTATGTAATAAATGTCGAGTTATGCTTAGAAACTTCCGCTGTATTTCAAGTAAAATATTTTTATTAATGAAAAACATGGATAACGTGCCTTTTTCTATTAAAGTGAAATTGGGGCGTTACAGAGTGGTATTAGAGAAAGGTCTACTTTCCTGCATACTAAAAAAAAGCAAGTAAGTACTGACCATCATCACATCCGCCGCATCACTCCGAGAAGAGGTACAAGTAAAGTTTTGATTTCATGTCAAGTTTATGATTATATGAAAAATATGTTTATGATAAAATGTTTTAGCTGTCCTCGAGATATTTACCCTAAGGATTGTGTTATTAGATGATTAGAAGAAGGTTGACTTCTAGGATACGCAAAAGGGCTTCAGTTAGTACTCAGAACATGTCCCAAGCAGAGTTGGATCAATAAAAGTAGTTTCCTTTAATTTTCATTAAAATACTTAATCTTTGCGCTATGGTCGACAATAGGAATCATGCCACCAAAGAAGAATACGCAACCAATCCAAGAGGAAAGCGAGGAAACGGAGTCAATGAACAATTTTGACGACAATGAGAATGAGGGGAATAACAACAACGACATGGATGGATTTGCCCAAAATCTTGCAGATGCACTAAGAAGAGTTCTACCCCAACCGAATCAGAACCAGAATCAGAATCAACATCAACAACAGGAAGGAGACGGTATCTTGACGCATTTTCGCCAGTTAGGACCACCCAAGTTGAAAGGAACTAGAGGGCCTCTAGCAGCAGAAGAATGGATTCGGGAACTGGAGCGAATCTTCGATTATTTGGGATGCTCGTGCGCCCAAAGAGTTACCTGTTCAGTGTTCCAGTTGACGGAGGACGCGAGTCATTGGTGGGAGGCAGTAAAGATCAGCATGAGCCCAGAGCAATAGGCCAACTTGACCTGGACCATTTTTAAAAGAATGGTCATGGAGAATTACTTCCCAAAGGCGTTCCGGAAGCAAAAAGAGAAAGAGCTGATGAATATAGAGCAATGTAACATGACTATTCTGGAGTATGAGCAAAAATTCAACCAGCTAGCTCGCTATGCTCCTCACTTGGTGGATACGGATGAGAAAAAGGCCTGGAGATTTGAAGATGGATTGCGTCTTGAAATTGGAGCACACCTATCTGCGCTCAATCTCACTACCTACTCAGAAATTGTGCAACGAGCTCGAGCAGTGTCAAATCGTCTGAATTTGGACAAGCCAACCTCGAGACCTCCAAGCAGCAGTGGTGGGAAGAGACGATGAGATGACGGCGATGCCCAAGATAGAGAACGGAGTTTCCAGCCTGAGAAGAAGCCGAATGTTACTGGAGAAGAGACGTCTGAAGTGATATCTCGATATCCTCAATGCCATAGATGTCACAAATACCATCCAGGAGAGTGCAAGTTAGGGACACAAGCTTGCTTCAAATGCCACAAGGAGGGACATACGGCCTGGGAGTGTCCATTGCATCAAAATATGAATGCTGGAAAAGGGGGAAACACCGAGAGAGGAAACACCAAAGGAGGTGAAAACGCCGAAAAGAGAGGAAATTCTAGAGCTTTTGCGATGAATGGCGATGAGTGAAAAAAAGGGATATCAACATGTTAGATTTTATTACCCATTTCTAGTTTATTTTCGTAGCTATTTTGGTTTTAGTCTTATTTTTAGCAAACGTATGAGAACGCAAAGAAGTATTTAAGTTAGAATAAAGTTTTGCATTATTTTGGTAAAGATGGATCTACATAGTACACGTTGGTAACAATTCATTAAAGAGCCGTAATCAAGTACGAGTAGATTAAAGACACAAAGCACGTGGGATCCTTAGTAAAGGTGGCGCAATTGATGTTTCAGGATGGCTAAAATCGCAATGTAGTTTTCGATGCCGCTTCGATTTTGAGAAGTATTTTAGTGTCTGAAATCTTTAAGGTAGAGGAACATAGCAAGGCTTATGTTTTATGTGCGAGTTAGTTAGATCTCATAACTTAGAATTTTAGGCATTAGCAAGATTATGCAAGATCGATGATAGAATTCAAGCTTAGATACCTTTAAGGCCTGAGACCAAGTAAGAAATTTTGAGGACGAAATTTTTTTTTAGTAGGGAAGGATGTAGCGACCCGATTTTCTAATATTTAAATTGCTACATTTTTCTTAAAAAAAAGGAATATTTTATTCATTTTAATTTTTCTTATGTGTGATATTAATTGCTTAAGTCTAATAAGTCGCACCAAGTTAATAAATAATTAAGCTTATGTATTTATATATATTGCATTATGTAATATCATTTTTTTTGTCATGCCAATAATTTTTTTTTTTATCATGGAAGCCTAACTTACTATCCTAGCCAAATTTTTATTTTGGAAGCCCAACTACCTTATCTTGAGTCCAAATATTCAAGCCCAAGTATTAAAAGGACCAAAATCCAGAACATTCTTTTCTTTTTTTCTCTTCTTTCTTTCTCACGAAAAATTTAGTGGAGAGAACTTGATATCTCAAACTCTCTAAACCTTATCATTATTTGATCTTATCAACTTGATTACTAGATAGCTATGAAATCTAGCCTAACCCTAATCAACTATTATAAATAGAGATTTCTTTTCTTCTATTTTTCTCACACCAAAGATCTGAGGCCATAGAGAGATCGAAAGTTTGAGTTTTTCTTTTTTCAAGGTTTCTAGTTCGTTCACGGTATGTAGATCTCTTTTAGTTCGTTCTTTTCATTTGCTCATTGCATCACATTGCATTTCATAGTTGGGAAGGGTTGGTATATAAGAGTTGAGGGATATTGAGTGTTGCCGGCGATCGACGACGGCATGTTAGTGGCCTCGACCTGAATTTGTAGCCCAGAAATTGTTGCTGCTGTTGTGTCGTGACTTAAAGAGAGAAGCAAAGAGAGAGAGAGAGTAGACTAGTGGGTTGAAGTGGTTCCGTAAAGCAGCTACGAGGGAGAGGGGAGTTTGGCAGATTATTGTGTTGGTTGTGTTTGCCGTGAAGAAAGGTTACGAGAGAGAGAGAGAGAGAGATTGTGTGTTGTTTGACAGATGTGTTGGGTTACTTGGGAAAGAATATAGATAATGGGCCATACTTTTGTTAATAGGTATGTTGGGCCTTGGTGGGTGTTGGGCCAAAATGGTTGTCTTTATGCCATTATTTATTTTGTATCAGCAAGCATATCATACCAAAATTTTATACATATATATATAATATATATATGTGTGTGTGCATGCATAGTTACGTAGGTTGGTTGGTAAAGTTAACCAATACATTAGCTAATTTCTTTTATTATTTTTTCGTCATTTCGTGATATATATATATATATACACACACACACACACTCATGATAACTTGACATTAGTTGCTTTTGAGCATGCATCATAGATTAGCCTCATGCATAGTTTTATTACATCATATTATGCATTGTATTAATTCAAGATAATTAATTATAGGGCGCGCACGACTTAATCGGTTAATATCAAGGTCAAGGTCAAGGTGGGGTTTTACGTTGAACGTGTCCATATTATCCTCTCTATATGTTTTACCGAATATATGTGATGTCTCAGCATAACAAGAGCCTACGGGTTATCACGCAGAGCCTTCGGGCTATACACGCAGAGCCTGCGGGCTATCACGCAAAGCTTTCGAGCTATCACGCAGAGCCTCCAGGCTACATGGTTTGGTCTACAGACTGAACACAAGTTTATGATTTGCATATTATTCTGTTTGATATATAGTTTGGATAATTGGACACTCCCCACTGAGCCAGTAGTAATGACCCCAAAACTACTTATCTTTTCAGGTGTTGTCTCGAGTGATGCGTAGCGGACAAGATGTGATGATGGTGGTCAAGTGATCAAGCACGATTAAATATTTAATTTATTTTTGACGTTATTTTATGTAATAAATGTCGAGTTATGCTTAGAAACTTCCGCTGTATTTCAAGTAAAATATTTTTATTAATGAAAAACATGGATAACGTGCCTTTTTCTATTAAAGTGAAATTGGGGCGTTACAATTATGCTTTAGAGTAGGATAAATTTAAATTTAATACTTAATTGTTTATTGATAATGCGGGTGGTTAGATGTCATATTATTGTACGACATAGTGACCAATGGGAGAGAGTTAAATACGTAGATGGTGAGAAAGCATCCAGATTTAAACATCTGTATTGTATCCTCACCACCAAAATGATGTAAGACCTATCTAATTTTTGCAAGTAAAATCGTCTTTACGTACGTCATCACATTCGACTTCAATCTCTATGAGGAGCGTCTAATCCAGTCAATCTAAAATTTACAATAGAAAATTAAATAATTATTATTATGTTAATTTTAAATTTTAAGCTACGAAATTGTTAAAATTTTATATTATTATTATTATTATTATTAAAGTTTAAATTACAACATTTTAACTAACCTATATCATATTAATCTATAATTAACGGGTAGTTTAATTTAATAGAAAATTAGATTATTTTTATTGTAATTGTTTTATTTTTATTCTAATTTTATACTAATATTATTATTAATTTTTTTACTTAACTAGAATAAATTATATTAAAATAAAACTAATGTAATTTAATTCGGTTCATTAATAAATTTTTTTTACAATAAATAGTGTAATTTATCATTATATTATGGTTAATTACTACTTTAATTTAATTCTTCATAACATAAATTTTATGATTAAATATCAATTAATGCAATCATATTAGAATTAGTAAAATTAACTCAATTTTATTATCATAAATCATATTAATATATATTATAATCATAACATCTGAGCTTGTGCATGATA
Source organism: Perilla frutescens (assembly GCA_026008535.1). Classification (NCBI taxonomy): domain Eukaryota; kingdom Viridiplantae; phylum Streptophyta; class Magnoliopsida; order Lamiales; family Lamiaceae; genus Perilla; species Perilla frutescens. Next base: position 39,751,699 of record BRKX01000010.1, on the reverse strand, counting down.
ATGATAATGATAATGATATTAAATATAATTAAATTAAATTATAATTAAGGCATAATGAAAAGGCTTATGTGTGACATAATAAAGATTTAAATTATAATTAAGGCGTAATGATAAAATAAGGCATAACGTTTGAGCTTGTGCATAATGATTATATTAATTATAATTAAGGCATAACAAAAGACTTATGTGAGGCATAATGAAAATGCTTAAATTATAATTAAGGCATAACGATTAAGCTTGTGCATAATGATTATATAAAATATTATTTATTTTTTAATTAAGGCATAACGATAATAAAAAAACATTACCATATCGTTACCATGGCCATAACTGTAAATATAAAACATTAAAGCATAGCGTTATTTTAATGTTTAAAATCATTAACCGTTCCGGTGGGGATGACTTAGTGGTAGAGTGAGGTTGCTTGGAGACCAAATGTCACAGGTTTGAATCTCTTCAATTCCACAGGTTGGGTGTGCGAGTAAAAAAAAAATGTTTAAAATCATTAACCATATACTTTTAAATTCATATGATGTAATGTTAATGTTTTAAAAAAAAAGCATACCATGTATGTATATAATATATAACATCAAATAAGCTAAGATTAGAGCATAGAAACAGAAACATTACAGTACAATATCTATCGTTATAGTTTAAACCACTATCGTTATGTCAGATCTCGAAAAACATTAACATTAACATTATCCTTATGGTTTGAACATTAAAGCATTCATAACGTTCTAAACTATCATTAACCCACATCGTATTAACGTTGAGCATAATGAGTATAAGTAATTAGACTATCGTTATGGTATACTAATTGCTGACCTCTCTCGTTTCAGATGGATTCCTTTGTGCCACCACTCGTTCCTCCATTGACGACGTCGTTGTGTTATTCTTCACAGTTTTCTGGCGAAATACGGTGAGAGAGTGTGGGGGAGTAACATTTATTTTTCTTGAGATGCGATGAAGATATATGATGCATATTTTATTCCATATTATTTAATCATTTATATGTTGAAAGTACAAAGCATGTCATAAACTTTTTAGAAAATCAGTTTTTTTATCCTGATTTTGTGGGCCATTCGAAGGGTATGAGTCTAAATATAGTATAAATTGTCTAAATAACTTATATGTATTAAACTTTGTCCAACTGTCCCGAAGGGAATGGCCTAGTGGTGGAGTGAGGATGCTTTGGAAGTCACGGGTTCGAATCTCCACAGGTCAGGTGTGTGAGTAAAAAAAAAAAAAAAAACTTTGCCCAACTACCCCGGCCTATTTTAAATTTAAATTTAAATTGCCTAAATAAAAATTTAACTGCTATGTGAGAAATAAAATTTTAACCCATTAAGTATTATCAATTAAAAAAAGTAAATATAAATCCACATAGTAAAATAATTGATCCTATTTTAACTAAAACAAGTAATGAAATAAAATGAATTCAATTTTGATTCCATCAATTATATATCTACGTACTAACTATCATTCAATTCAAAGCGAAGTACGTATTGCTTAAAAAGAGAAAATGAAAAAAAAAAGAAGTATAAATTAAATGAAGAAGTTAAAAAAAAAAAAGAGAATTAATTAAGTCACCATACATAATCTGTAATAGGGAATGATGAGTTGAACCTTTGAAGCTCGTATGATCGTATCTAATCATACGGTGTTGGAGTTGAGGAGGACAGAGGTTAATATCTAAGGCGCAGATATAAAAATGAAGTAAAGTTTGATTGTAGTTGTAGAAGATTAAAAGGGCTTGTTTGAATCCTGGCGCTAATACTCCTCTACCTTCGTACATAAACATTTGCAATCGAAGAATGTCGTGACATAAGTCGACGGAGGTAGAGATTCAAAGTAACGGCCTTTCCTTGGCGCCAGCCTCATACACTCCAAGAATAAACCTGTCTTTTCCTCATCCGCCACTACTACTGACAACAACACAATATTAATGCAGGCGGCCACGGCGATGGTCTTCATCCACCGGAATATTCTACCTCTCCCCTTGGTTGCCATGGCGGCTACGCTAGAATCTTTTTTTTTTTTTTCCTAGAAAACACACAAACACACTAGATTGTTTTATTTTATATATAATTGTAGGTTATGATTATCTAGTTATCCTATTCCTACCAGTTGTAGAATATTACTTTAACGTGGACTCTAAATAATTATTATTTTCTTAGATATATAATATTATAATTATTTTTGAATTCTATATGTCGTGTTCAATTTTTATAAATTAATAAAATGATATGTATATACATTAATTAATTAGATAAGAAGATCAATTTTGTGTAGTTACAACAAACAAACATTAAATTAAATTTTACAATATAAATAAAAATCCATGGCAGAAAGATTGAATTGGAATATTTTAAACGTCACAATTTTATAAATAGTAATGTATAATTGCCCATGATTAAATAACATTTGATTTCTTTGAATATATGACACGTATAAAAATATAATTAGTTAATTATTTCAAATGATGAAATTGAAATAGAAAAATAATAAATTGTTGTAAAATATGTAATTTGTTAAAATACAACGGTTATAATCAAAACCCTCGTGGAAAATGCAAAAAAATAAAAATAAAATTACAACAATAAATGTCACTACTGTTGTCTATTAACAAAATTGTTGTCTATGATACAAAAATGTTTGTTGTTTTATATAATTTGACATCTTCTCTCCCAATTTTAACCCTCTCAAATCCTACAAGATTTTTTGATTCTAACTTACCTATAATATATGAAGAGAGAAAAATATATGGACAGAGAAAATATTGTTATTTTTTAGGAAAATATAGATGAATTAGATTTTATGGCATATATAAGGGATGAGTATATTTGTCCATGAAATTAATTCTTAATTCCAGATAAAAAAAAAAACAAAACAACAAACATTATGAAACAGAGGTAGTAATTATTAAATCATGTAATAGACAATGATTTATACCCAAATTGTATCTATCACACGATTTTATACCCAAATTGTATCTATCACACGATTTTATCTGAATATATGTATAAATTAAACGTGACACCTGAAAGAGTAAAGCAAACATTCTAACAAGTGACTATATTGAACTATGATAATTTAATAATAAATTTACAAAGAAAAAAAAAATTATGAGATTAAAATATATTTTTCGTTTCAAGAACGCTTCCGTCTCTTGATCCAAATTCCACAAATGATGTATTGATTATTGGTCTAAAACGTTGGCAACGTCAAAGAGGAGGGCGTTGTTTTTTGAAAGGGGTTTATTCTCGGACATTAACTGCCTCGTCTTCTCTCCCCTCTTCTCCCCTTCCGTTTCTTATCGAGAAACATCATCGGAGCATTAAATTTCTCCGCTGAGATACACTTATCATCCCAATTTACGCGCTAGGTTTGTCGCGCTATGTACGAATAGTCTGTTTCTTGTATACATGCTTACCTTTTTTTCGTTGATTTAGCTGGAATCTCTTCTATGTTGTGAATTTTAATTATTGTTGTGTTTATTCTGCGTTCTGGATCCTGGTAGTTTCAGCAGATAATTGGAGCCAATTTGGATATTATTACATGGTTTGATTCAAGAACATGGTTCATTGCCATTGATTTTAACTGAATTGATTCATGAATTTACATTTTCAAATGGAAGAGTGACTGTGTGCTTATGTCTTATGTCTTATGTCTTATGAATTTACATTTTCAAGAATCAGTATGAATGTATGATGCAGTATCAATTCGTATGTTTTATGTGTTGCCAGTTAGATGCATGTTGCTATTGTTGTTTTGGATCTTACTGTTCAGAATTGCATAGTTCTGGAGAAATTTGGAGAGGATAATATTCAAGATTTGAACTTAGCACACTGTCAGCTGAATTTTTGTTTTGATTGTGACTCAATTGTTGCATAATGACTGATCATACTCTTGTGCAGCATGCTTTCAATCTGAAAGAAGAACTGAACTCTAATTGTCTCTGTGTGTGTGTGTGTGTGTGTGTGTTTCTTTTCTTTTTCGTGTTACTAGGATTGGAGTTTCGCTCCCCAATGAGTTGTGACAATGAGACTGTCAGTGAGCATGAGAAGCAGCCTCTTGTTTCTTTTGGTGTGATAGCAGACATCCAGTATGCTGACATTCCAGATGGCCGTTCATTTCTAGGCGTGCCTCGTTATTACCGGCATAGCCTGCTCGTGTTGCAAAGAGCAGTGCAGCATTGGAATGAGAGAGAGGTGAAGTTTGTCATTAACTTTGGGGACACTATTGATGGCTTCTGCCCGAAAGAGCATTCTCTAACTGCCATTCAAAGAGCAATCAATGAGTTTGGTACTTTTGATGGCCCTGTGTATCACATGATTGGAAATCATTGTCTTTATAATCTCCCTCGTGAAAAACTACTTCCCTTGTTGAACATTGCTAGTCATGGTGGCCATGCCTATTATGATTTCTCTCCAATACCAGCAGTCCGATTTGTAGTCCTTGATGGTTACGACATTAGTGCTATAGGCTGGCCTGAGGATCATCCGAATGCAATAAAAGCTGTGAACTTTCTTAGAGAGAGAAATCCAAATTCAGACAAGAATAGTCCGAATGGACTTGTCGGGCTGGAGAGAAGGTTCCTAATGTTCAATGGAGCAGTCGGGAAAGAACAGATGGAATGGTTAGATAACATTCTTCAGGATGCTACAAAGTTAAACCAGAAAGTGGTAATATGCTGTCATCTACCTTTAGACCACGGTGCAACGTCTATTGAATCACTGTTGTGGAATTATGATGAAGTGATGGAAGTGATTCACAGATACAAGTGCGTAAAAGTTTGTCTAGCCGGGCATGATCACAAAGGTGGACATTCAGTCGACTCCTACGGTGTGCACCATCGGGTTCTGGAAGCAGCCTTGGAATGTCCTGCAGGCACTAATGCTTTTGCGTCTATTGATATTTTCCTTGATAGCTTATTGCTCTCTGGTACAGATCGAATGGAGAGTCAGGAGATGGTTTTCCGTAGTTAGATTTTCCCCGAGTTGTCCGTTCGTAACATCTTTTCTTGTTGTTTTTATAGAGCAGCACGACTGCAGATGCTGGAAAGTTCATTACTGATTGTTTACAGAGCAAAAATCTTTGGAGGACAAATTGAAAGTGATTATGGACTTTCTCTGTAAAGATGTTCTTCCTATTGAGTTGTGTTAATTACACTATTGTGACATACAGAAACTAACAGAGTAACAGTCAGCATATATTGGATATAAAATAAGTACTTTACCATCTGCATTAGTAAGATAACTATAAATTCAGACTATATACTAAATCAAGATAGCAACTGAAAGTGCATTGATAACTTCAAGAACTCTTATAACTGCTTATCCTGACCAGAAACAGTTTAATTTGATTCAAGAATACGCAACTTTATTTTCTTATTATTGATTGAGGATTGCAGAATTCACCATTGATTACAATCTTGTTTCTCAATTTTTGCTTCTCAATGCGATTGTTGGTGCACAAGGGAGGCAGCGTCTCAGTTTCTTTTGGAGTGATATCAGATGTTCAGTATGATGATATTCCCAATTGCTGCTCGTTCCATGGCCTTCCTTGGTACTACAGACACAGCCTGCTCGATTTGCAACGAGCAGTGCAGCATTGGAATGAGAAGATGCTCAACTTTGTTATCAATTTTGGAGACATCATCGATGCCAAGTGCCCCAGATCCGAGTCTCCAAATTCAGTTATGAAGGTTGTCAATGAATTTAACTCCTTCAACGGCCCTGTGTATATCACACGATCGACAATCACTGCCTCTATTGAACATTCCTAGCTAAGAATAAGATGGTCGTGCCTATTATGATTTCTCTCCAAAACCACAACTCCAGGGTTTGTAGTCCTTGATGGCTACGACATCAGTTCCATAGGCTGGCCAGAGGATTATCAGAACAAAATGAAAGCTATGAACATTTTTAGAGAGAGAGATCCAAATTTATATAAGAATAACCCGAGTGGACTTGTGGGGGTGGTCAGAAGGTTCATGTTCAATGGAGCAATCGGGGAAGAACAGTTGAGATGGTTGGATCATGTCCTTCATGAAGCAACAAAGTCGAATCAGAAAGTGGTAATATGCTGCCATATACCTTTAGAGCCTCGTGCAACGTCTCATGAGCGTTGTTGTGGAACTCTGATACAGTTGTGTAAAAGTCTGCCTATCCGGCCATAATCATGAAGATGGATATTCTCCACTCGTATGGCCCGCCCCATTGCGTTCTTGAAGCAGCCTTTGAGTGTGCTTTTCGGATCAGTTAATGTTTTCCATGATCGGTTAGTGCTCTGGTACAGATGGAGTGAACAGTCGGGAAATGGTTTTTAGTAATTAGATTAAGATGGAGATGCAGACGATGAAATAAACAAATTAATCAGCACAGTGATGCAATATTTTGCGAGTTCAGCATGATGAGCATAATCAAATGCAGTGCCTATTCCAAGCGAGCTAGATTACAGTTCTTCAAGAAAGACAGACTGCAGCAGAGGCAGCTTTGCTTACGCCTGCAAACATCACCGGTTATTAGTTTTTACTGGAGTCGAATTCTTGGACGTGACGAGATAAATCAAGGCACACTCGTTTGAAACATAAAGTTACCTGTGGCGAAAATTCAAGATTGATCTGAAATCATTCATTAGCTGGGAAAATGGAGAGGTTGAATGCAGCACCGCCTTCGGCCTGTTTGTTTCTCTTTGTTTCGTGAATTTTCCTGGCAGAGGCAGCTGCACGTCTACAAATGTACAAGTCCAACATTTGGAGGCTTGGTATCTCAGCCAGCTCATCTGGAATCCCACCAAGTTCCTCACAATTACGCAGCACAAGGCCTTTAAGTCTAGGGAAATGATGTGATGAAGCCTGCCAAACAACTAAATCTGTGTGATCAATGTGCAAGAATTCAAGACGACGGAAACGACCATCAACTCCCTCCCAAGTCCTCCCCATAAACGCCTTATCTTTCAGCTTGAGCGCCTCGAGGTTATCCAGCAATCCAAGGGTAGACATATAACTCCAACTGAGGTGAGTTGCGCAGAGTGTAAGGCTCCTAAGTGTAGATGGGAATTGATAAGGTTGAGGAAGGACTAGCAATTGTCCTTCTGAAGGTGGCTTAGGATAAACATCGTTTATTAGTTCCAGCTTTTCAAGATGTCTCATTTTTACCAAACTATCAAAAGATCCAATCTTTCCTTCCAAAAGCAAGGCTAGTCTCCCACGAATGCCCAATTTCTTCAAACTACAAGCCTGATGCAGAAGTTCGGCCGTGCAACTTTCTGCTGAAATTGTGCCGAGTGTTTGAAGCTCTGCACCATGTTCGCTGTCTCTGCTTGGCTTGGACAAGATGGCAGATGCATTTGTTTTGAAATGCCTTAACTGTTTCATTTTCCATATATCCGCTTTGACATCAAGTGTACGTGACGTCGTGTCTACTATAAGAGTCTGTATGTTCCATAGCTTATGGAATTTTGGAGGAAGAGTCTGCGAATGGAAGGACAAGGCAATAAACCTCAGATGAACCAATTGATACATGTCAGTGGGAATTTTTGCGAACTTGATAGGTTTGACATCTAAAACTCTCAGCAATTTGAAAGCTGCAGGAATGGCCGAACTGTTAGCTTGTGGCAAGGTATACTCATCCTTGGGATTACAAACAAACGAGCGGAGATGGGGACTATCTGGTAATTTAGAAGAGAGGAAATCCAAGCAATTGGAATGAATGGAAAGACGACGATACTTATGTATGTCGGAAATTGGAGGTGTAAAAACTCTATCATTATACTTGATTTCTTCGAGAAAATTTTCCCTTTCATTTCCAGCTTCAGTTGTGCAGAAATCACGTAAGGTATCATGAATCCGACACGTTTTAACCTTACCATCAGGTTTAATCTTCCCAATTCTGACTAAGTTTCTGTTGATAAGATCTTCCAAATACTTCTCTGCAGTTTCCTCCAAGCTGTAATCCTTGTTGTGTTGCACAAATCCTTCTCCAATCCACATGCGGATCAACTTGGAAACTGGGATCTCATAATCTTCAGGAAACATTCCCAAGTAGAGAAAGCATGCTCGCAGGTGGTGAGGTAATTTGTCGTAACTCAAAGATATAAACTTGTTCATGCGATTTCCAGGATCCTCCTTTGTAAGATGTGCGCTCACCCGTTTGGACACTTTGTCCCACGCCCTTCTCGTTGCACCTATATCCGATGCTGAATACTTGGTGGCAAGGATGCCTCCTATGACTACTATAGCAAGCGGCAGTCCATCACAATCATTTGCAATCAGTCGTCCAAGGCTATTCAAATCAGGGGGGCAGTCCAGCTGCCCGAGTGCCTCTAACCGGAGCAGCTCCCAACTTTCTTCTGGATTAAAGAAACGCAGCTTGTGGGGAGCCCTCGGGAGGCTAGCACGCGTGCCCACAGTCTCTTCACGGCTCGTAATCAAGATTTTACCCTTGTTATTGGCACTTGGCAGGGCAGCTTTGAGTCTGTCCCAATCGTTAGGATGCCAGACATCATCCATAACGATCAAGAACTTTCCGTTACTAAGATTGTTAGCAACCAGTTGTGATAATTCCTGCTCATCTTTTCGACGGACTTCATCCGTTAGAGTGGTGAACTTTTCGAGAATGGCTAGGAAGATATCCTTGTTTGAGAACTGTTGAGAGATTGAAAGCCATATACGGATAGGGAATTCATAGAGGATATCTGGATCATTGAAAATCTTCCACGCCAACGTCGTCTTGCCAAGGCCAAACATACCAATGAGAGAGATGACATCAAAGTACTCAGTTTCTGTAGTCAACCGGCGTATTAGGTCTGTCGTCACATCTACGAAACCAACCACGTCTTTTTGCCTTGGTGGCCGGACCTGTTTGAAGATTTCAGGATAACAATTCAACGAGTTGGATGTCGGAACTAATAAAGAAACACAATGTGCAACACATAAATCCGTATGTAAAGAAAATAATCAAAAAAGTTGATATTTATTTTCAACCCTGCAAAGATAATTTAAAGGGTGTCTCATCTCCTTATCCATGCATATTCTAATGTTTTCATGAGATGATTGTTAAGTACGATTTGAGCAACTCCAATGACAACTGACCTTTCTTTTTCGTTTCTTCAAAGCGCACAAGTGTTTTTATCCAATTGTGAAGCCTTGGCCCAATTGAGACTCTAAAACATGCAGTATATCACCAAATTTACAAAAAGATGTTCTATGTTCTTTAAAATATGCAAAAATAGTTTACTACCATTACTAATTAACCGGCCACTATGAATTTCATGTTAAGTTTCTCCTATTTTACCATCAAATTTATGATATTCATAATGATTATTATAAAAATAAAAATGAAAACTAATTATAACATAATGGAGCCTATTCAACACTTATCAACAAAAGAATTAAATTTAAAAAGAAAATCTAATTATAAAATAATCAAGATTATTAACTAAAAATGAAAATTAAATTTAAAAATAATTATAAATTCTAATTGAGTATGATCAAACCTTTAATAATTCTAAAATTAAACAAAAAACACAATAAGTTCAAATTAAAGAAAAAAGACCTAAGAAAAATTAATAAATTTGAGGGTGAAGCGCTACTTAAATTAATGTGTGCGCTAATTAACCATTAAAGAAACTCAAGTCATAATGACTCAATTAAGCGCTCACACTCTCAATCATCAAGCCATTACTGAACTCAAGTTATCATAACTAGATTATCAAGCCATTACTGAAGTCTGAACTCAAGTTATCATAACTAGATCATCAAGATAAACACACTGACTTTAGCAACAAATATTTTTGTTTTTGTTTCGAGGGAAGACTTGTCTATTGCAGCTTTTGTCACATTCTCTGGCTATTATTAAATGATTATTTAAAAAATTAAATACTAAAAGTTATAATAAATTGAATCAAATAGAATGAAACCTCAGATTTTTCGGACTTGTCTTCATCAGCGACGCTGAGGAGGGCGAAGTCAATCCTGCCCTGTTCGACCTTCTTTCTGACGTCCTCGACCCTTCTTCCGATGGTGTGGAGATTCACCGGAGACTTAAAGGCTCTTATGAAGTAGTTCTGGGCTTTGATCTCGGTGGCCTGAGTAACGAAGGCGTCGATTATATCTTCCACCTCGTAAACAACATCACGAATGTTCCGCACCAGCATTTGGATGCCCTCATCCTTTTTCCGCTTCTTCACTGAGTCTCTCAGAAATGCTCTGAACACGCGGAGATCCCTCTCCAAACCCTCGATCTGGCTCTTCGTGTCGCTGATCAAATGGGTGTGGTAAACCAGTAGGTCCTTCAGGTTGTTCAGCAGGAACTCCACTGCAGCATCCGCCATTTCTCTCTCTCTCACTAGATTCCGATATCTGTTTGAGGTGGTCAACGGCAACTAGTGATCAAGTTATATGCTTTTATTTTATAGACACACATTTATGATGTGGGGGCCACATTTAAAAATAATGTATTTTAGAAAATGGACCCTAATCATAATCATATTTTAGCGGAAAAGGTAAATAAATAAGCATATATGCTAGAGAAAAGGTAACCAAAAATAAAACGAAGAATGTAAACGGTATGCTAGACAGCTAGAGAAAAGGTAACAAAAAACAAAACCAAGAATGTAAACGGTATTTATAAGGCATCCACGATGGTGTATCATAATATTAGTACATAATTTCATTATGTCATCCTAATATTAAAAATTATATACATGTTTTCTTAGGTGTAAATGTATAAATATAGACAAAATAAAATAGTAATTGAAAAAAAAAGAAGATATAAGGATAGAGAGTTATTTGGAAAATTTGGAGTGTAAATATCTAAAATACCCTTATAACACATTGTCCTTACATTCCAATCATTGTGTAAGTGTACTATTTACATTTTTAATAACTACCTAATAAATGTACACACACCTAACATATAAAAATTCAAATTTCATATATTTTAGGGTTAGAAAGGACCGAAACCCTAAATATTATATAACGATTATAGAAAATAAGCATAACGATTTTTTTTAAAAAAAAACTAACGTTATGCATTAACGAGTTGGACATAACGAAAATTTGTTAAATTAATGATTTCCATAATGAAAATTTGTTAAAAACTAACGTTATGCATTTAATTATGCATAATGAAACTTTTCTAAAAACTAACGTTATGCATTGTCATTATAAAATGACATCACGATTAACGATTACATTTTTATCTCAATCGTCATGCCATAACGATTAAGTATTAGTTGGCCAACATTAAATGAACATCAATGCATTATTCTTTCTTTCTTTTTCGGTCAAAATGAGGTAGGTAAAATGTATAAATATGTAAGTTGTATAGGTAAGTAGTAGTTGACCTAAATTAAATTAAATTTAATGCATTTAATTTTGTATAAGAGAGGTTGATGGTGTAATATGCATATATTGAAGGTGAGGTTGATGGTGTAATTTGCATATATTGTTATGTTTCTATGTTTTTATGTTCTAACGTAATATCTGAATTTATGAATTAGTGTTATGATTTCTTGATTTTAATTCTGTAACATTAGGCTATAACAATAGAAATAGAAGGCATAACAATAAGGCATAAATGATAGCTTGAATGATAAGGCATAACGTTAGTTTATAATGTCTATAACGATTAAATAGAAGACATAACAACAATTAAAAATAAGCCTAACGATAAAGCATAATATTAGTTAAAATGGACATAACGATAATTAAAATAAAGCCACAATGATAATTTAATTAAAGCCATAACAGTAATTAGAAATAAAGTCATAGCTATGATTAAGATAAAAGCCTAACTTTAATTAAAAAAGAATAACGATAAGTCAAAAATAAATAATGATAATTTAAATATGATAACGATTATTAAAAAAAAGAATAACAATCAATACAAGAATACAGTAATAAAGCGATAGAAATGGCGATGGAACGGATTCCGTCAAAACGGACGACGGACGTACCGTTGCTATATATGGCGACGGACTGATTTCGTCACCTTACATTTTTTATTTTTTTTAAATAACGGGAAAATAAGGCGATGAACTATTCCGTCACCTTATTTTTTTTAAGTATCGAATAATAAGGCAACGGACTGGTTCCGTCGCCTTATTTGTTTTTATTTTAAAAGAACGGGCGATGGAACGCTTCGTCGCCACGTCCGTCGCCCCGTTTCATAATAATCGATCACGGAACCCTTCTTCCCCATTTCCCCAATTTCCCCAATTCACCCTACTCCCACCGTTATCCCCCCTAGCCGCCGACCCCCGCCGTCTAAGCCCCCACCGAACAATCCCGCCCAGCCACTGCCCAAGCCACCGCCTGCCGCTCGCCCGCCTCCGCCTCCACCACTGATGCCTCCTCCGCCTCTGCCTCCGTTGACGTCGCCTGCCTCCTTCGCCTCCTACGAACAAGGTTAGAACAAGACAATGCCCTCTAATTGATCTATTCTTGCACCAAATTAATTTCAATACTTTGGAGTTTGGAGGAATTTTTTTTAACAAATATTCATGGCAACAACAGTTTGGTTATTATTTTTTTAATTTTTTCAATATCAAAACCCTTTTCTTTTTTTTTTTCAAATTTTGCTTGCTGTGGACAGTTTATATATATATATATATATATATATATATATATATATAGGGTTGGGTTCCAGAAGGAACCATACCCCATGTGAGAACCGAGAACCAATCTCAGCCATAGATTCGTCTATTTGGACGATGAAGATCTGTTCCAAAATTTAAAAAAAACGCGGTGGCATAATTGTAATAACGTGCAACTTCGCTGCCCCTGAATCTTAGTAAGGGTAAAATCAAAAATTTCAATGTATATGTGATTCACGCGTATATTTTTCAATTTAGAGTTTTAGCATTGTCATTTCCTATTTTAGCACTGTCATGACTTATTTTAGCACCAGCATGACCCTTGTTTAGCATGACTATCTCTACTTAATCTAATCTTTTTTTCTTTCTCTTGCCTTATCACCTGTAGAAGATCTATCGATCATGCATATATAAAACTAATAAAACAAGATTTCACATAATATTCTTGAATAAAAGTAGCAATTACCTAGTGGAATTTCATTTTCATGACTCATTTGTTATATTGTATTTTTGTCTTAGATTTTAAACTCATCTGGAATCTTGTAATCTAAAAATAAGGCAAATTTCTTAGATCTCCCCACATTTGAGTTTCAAGTATTTCTCAAGAAGCCTATAAACTTTAGAGAGGCTCGGCTATACTTTGATATCTTGAAACCACCTCTTTAATATGTTCAACTTTTCTTTAAGAGTTTCAAATTGCATGCTAATTGGACTCGTAATTAACTAGGCTTATTATCATGTTTCAAGTTCCAATCATATCGGAGTAGGTTATTAATAGAAGGAATACAGTGCTAAAATAGCTCACAATGGTGCTAAACAAGGTTACAACAGTGCTAAAATAATTCACGGTAGTGCTAAAAGTATACAATACTCATTTGTTATATTGTATTTTTGTCAAGAAAACTTGTATTTCTCAAGAAGCCTATAAACTATATATTGTATCTTTAACATGTTCAACTTTTCATTAAGAGTTTCAAATTGCATGCTAATTGGACTCGTAATTAACTAGGCTTATTATCATGTTTCAACTTCCAATCATATCGGAGTAAGTTATTAATAGAAGGAATACAGTGCTAAAATAGCTCACAGTGGTGCTAAACAAGGTTACAACAGTGCTAAAATAGTTCACCGTAGTGCTAAAAGTATACAATACTCATTTGTTATATTTTATTTTTGTCAAGAAAACTTGTATTTCTCAAGAACCTTATAAACTATATATTGTATCTTTAACATGTTCAACTTTTCATTAAGAGTTTCAAATTGCATGCTAATTGGACTCGTAATTAACTAGGCTTATTATCATGTTTCAAGTCCCAATCATATCGGAGTAGGTTATTAATAGAAGGAATACAGTGCTAAAATAGCTCACAGTGGTGCTAAACAAGGTTACAACAGTGCTAAAATAGTTCACGGTAGTGCTAAAAGTATACAATACTCATTTGTTATATTGTATTTTTGTCAAGAAAACTTGTATTTCTCAAGAAGCCTATAAACTATATATTGTATCTTTAACATGTTCAACTTTTCATTAAGAGTTTCAAATTGCATGCTAATTGGACTCGTAATTAACTAGGCTTATTATCATGTTTCAACTTCCAATCATATCGGAGTAAGTTATTAATAGAAGGAATACAGTGCTAAAATAGCTCACAGTGGTGCTAAACAAGGTTACAACAGTGCTAAAATAGTTCACCGTAGTGCTAAAAGTATACAATACTCATTTGTTATATTTTATTTTTGTCAAGAAAACTTGTATTTCTCAAGAACCTTATAAACTATATATTGTATCTTTAACATGTTCAACTTTTCATTAAGAGTTTCAAATTACATGCTAATTGGACTCGTAATTAACTAGGCTTATTATCATGTTTCAAGTCCCAATCATATCGGAGTAGGTTATTAATAGAAGGAATACAGTGCTAAAATAGCTCACAGTGGTGCTAAACAAGGTTACAACAGTGCTAAAATAGTTCACGGTAGTGCTAAAAGTATACAATACTCATTTGTTATATTGTATTTTTGTCAAGAAAACTTGTATTTCTCAAGAAGCCTATAAACTATATATTGTATCTTTAACATGTTCAAATTTTCATTAAGAGTTTCAAATTATATGCTAATTGGACTTGTAATTAACTAGACTTATTATCATGTTTCAACTTCCAATCATATCGGAGTAGGTTATTAATAGAAGGAATACAGTGCTAAAATAGCTCACAGTGGTGCTAAATAAGGTTACAACAGTGCTAAAATAGTTCACGGTAGTGCTAAAAGTATACAATACTCATTTGTTATATTGTATTTTTGTCAAGAAAACTTGTATTTCTCAAGAAGCCTATAAACTATATATTGTATCTTTAACATGTTCAAATTTTCATTAAGAGTTTCAAATTATATGCTAATTGGACTTGTAATTAACTAGACTTATTATCATGTTTCAACTTCCAATCATATCGGAGTAGGTTATTAATAGAAGGAATACAGTGCTAAAATAGCTCACAGTGGTGCTAAACAAGGTTACAACAGTGCTAAAATAGTTCATCATAGTGCTAAAAGTATACAATACTCATTTGTTATATTTTATTTTTGTCAAGAAAACTTGTATTTCTCAAGAAGCCTATAAACTATATATTGTATCTTTAACATGTTCAACTTTTCATTAAGAGTTTCAAATTGCATGCTAATTGGACTCGTAATTAACTAGGCTTATTATCATGTTTCAACTTCCAATCATATCGGAGTAAGTTATTAATAGAAGGAATACAGTGCTAAAATAGTTCACAGTGGTGCTAAATAAGGTTACAACAGTGCTAAAATAGTTCACCGTAGTGCTAAAAGTATACAATACTCATTTGTTATATTTTATTTTTGTCAAGAAAACTTGTATTTCTCAAGAAGCCTATAAACTATAGGCAGGCTCGACCATACTTTGATATCTTGAAACCATCTCTTTAACATATTCAACTTTTCTTTAAGATTTTCAAATTGCATGCTAATTAGATGCATAATTAACTAGGCTTATTATCATTTGAAGATATAATACTAACGTAACATAAAATTTTAAAACTCAATTGAACCAGATGAAGTTTGATGATTCACAGTAGTGCTAAACTATGTTAAAACAGTGCTAAAATAGTTCACAGTAGTGCTAAAATACTGATAGTGAAAAATTCAAAATAACAGCTTAATTAGCTTCCTCAACCTAAGTGCTAAAATAGTTCACAGTAGTGCTAAAATAGATTACAACAGTGCTAAAATAGATCACAGTAGTGCTAAAGTACATTGCAGTGCTAAAACAGTTCACAGTAGTGCTAAAATAAATTACAACAGTGCTAAAAAGAAAACACCCAATCCCACCCTTTTGCCATCTATATTCTTAATTCCCCATATTTCCATCTCTCTCTTCTACTGCAACTTTCATGGAAAATAACAAAACCCTTGTTAGCTTCATGATCAATCATTAATATTTCTTCTGTTCTTTTCTTGAATCCTAGCTATACAAGCTCAGTCACTTCACAGATCCTCCCTCTCTTTCTCTTTCTATATATCTCTCTCTCTCTCTCTCTCTCTCTCTCTCTCTCTCTCTCTCTCTCTCTCTCACACACACACACACACACACACACACACACTTGTGAATTGTGATGGATCCGATAACTCAAGAAATGCTGTCATCAAGCACTGAGATGAACAATTTCACCATCACCACTACC
The DNA here is from genome assembly GCA_026008535.1 of Perilla frutescens. Lineage (NCBI taxonomy): Eukaryota > Viridiplantae > Streptophyta > Magnoliopsida > Lamiales > Lamiaceae > Perilla > Perilla frutescens. The sequence continues at coordinate 39,735,386 of BRKX01000010.1, read as the reverse complement.
ACCACTCCCAACAGCAGCTCAATGATGGGGTCACCATCGGGCTTCTCCTCCTCCTCCGCCGCGACCGCCGCGTCTGCCGCCGTCTCCTCCCCAATGACGTTGAGCCTATACGAGAACCAGAAGCACCGCGACTAGAACACCTTCGGGCAGTACCTCCGCAACCACCGACCACCGCTCTCCCTCTCCCGCTGCAGCGGCGGCCACGTGCTCGAAATACCTACAGCTCGGCCTGGTGCATAACTGCGAGGAAGAAAATTTGGGAGATGTTGAGGAAGAAGACGAATTGTAGATGGAAGGAGATTCAGAATTCTTAAATTACAAAAATACCCTTGGTTCATTAAAAACTCGCTAATATTACAAATATGCCACCGCGTTTTTTGTAATATTGGGACAGATCTTGGCTGTCCAAATCAGAGCAATCTGTGACTGAGATTGGTTCTCAGTTCTCACAAGGGGGTGTAGTTCTCACATGATCCCATCTCTCTCTCTCTCTCTATATATATATATATATATATAGCCAGCTCAAATAATTTAACTTGAGTATTTTGATATCATTAATGCATATTATTTGCCCAAGCCGGACGACTTTCATCTATATATATATATATATGTATATATAATGTTGGAAATTTAATTGTAGATTTTTCGTGTTTTTTGATCTAAATTTTCTAGGTTTGAAGTTTCTTTTAATCAAAATTGCAGTTTTGTATCATGTTTAAACTAAGAGGGCCGGTTGATGCATTGAATCTGTTTTTGTATCAATTAATTAATGTCATATATAGTTTCGATTTTATTTTATTTATATATTTTTATTGTGGGCATATATGTTGAAGATGTCATCATGTGCATATTATACTATAAGATGCACTGTGCATGTGTACATATATATATATATATGTATATTCATTATATTTTAATACATTGATGTAATTTAATTATCCTGCATCATAAATTTGAAATTGATCGAAATTTTATATGTTTAATCCATCTTGATTAATATCAATAACATTTGTATTATTAAATTAGGTTCGATCATTTTGTTATTACCAATTAATACAAAAATAGAATTAAAGCATGTTAGTTCAATTTTAATAAAGTATGTTAGTTAAATAGGACGAGGGTCCCTGGATCCCTCTATATTAATTGTACGTATTAGTTAAATGGGACGAGGGCCCCTGGATCTATCTGTATTAATTTTTGTCTTTTTTGAATTTTATGTTTTTGTTTAATTAAGATCATGTGTATAGATATCTATATGAGTTATTTTTGTCAGATGACTAGAGGTGGTGGATCTCACGGGGCTCGGTCTCGAGCTATATCAGGATCCATTGGCTATCCCATTGATGATAGTGTCGGTCAGGATGGGACCGACACTCAGGTTGAGGAGTCGGGAGTCCCGCACAATTGACTCGAGACGGGAGCTCGAGCTCGAGACCGTGGACAGAGAGAGTTATGTTGATCAATATATTTAATTAATTTACTTTATGTATATTATAATTTAATCTAATTTACATTTTCAGAGTCATGAGGCCTTTGAACACCTGTTCGAGGGAAATTACAACTATCTTCAAGAGGTATATGCATCCTACGGACTTCGCTTAGAAGAAGGTGCCCGTGGAGAGGAGGATACTATACTAGGGGGAGTTCAAGGTAAAAAATTATATATATGTATTTTGTGTTGTCTAATATTATTACTATCACAGTTGTTTATTTATGTGTTAATACAGAAGGAGTTTAGGTGGTCTTATCCTGATGAAGAGGTGCTTCCGCTGCTCTAAAAAAAGTGCCAGGATCGGTACAGGGACATGGTGTACCACATGAAGAAGGATGACTACCAGCGGGCCGATAAGAGGCTCGATTTTGTGCGCCAGGAGGACTGGCCTGGCTGGATAGCATACTGGCAGACGGAGGGCACTCAGGAGAAGGCTCGAGCGCCCAAGAAGAACCGCCTGACCGAGCTTGATAGACCAGGATCATCCAGCCAGACTCACCACGGAGGTGCCAGATCAGCTGTGGATCATATGCACGATCTGGTACGAGTTATAATAATTATTTAAGTTTATAGTATAAAAAAATAACACTTTCTAATTAATTTCATTTTATTTTGTTGAATCAGGCTAAAGAGCAGCACCTGTCCGAGTGGGAGGCGCGCTATCAGACCTACCTCCGGCTTCAATGCCCGGACGACCTCTAGACCTCAGCCAATGCGAGGGAGAACAAGGTAAGTTTTTACTAATATTTTAACACACACATATATATATATATGTATAAATATATATATATATATATATTATTTACTAATATTCTGATAAATGCAGGAGAAGTGTGACGCCTTGGCCACTGAGTGGATAGCGGACGGTAGGGAGCTGGACATGGACGAGATTTACTGCCAGGTGGTGGCACCTGGCAGGAAGGGGCGCGCTATTGGGTTAGGAAACATGGACCCTGCCGTTCGTCTCCCCTCCACTGCAGCTGGAGGGTCCTCCTCGTCAGCCAGCCTGGGCTCTGGCTCGCTGTGCACCCAGGAAGAGCTCGATACGAGACTGGCTGAGATGTAGTCGCAGATGCAGGCACAACTAAGTGCCCACCAGGCGACTGTGCAGCAGGTGCTGGACAAGCAGGCTAGGATGGAGTCCCTGCTTGAGCGCATTCTCAGCCAGCAGCCGGGTGGTGCTGGAGGATCCGGAGGGTCTGGTAGTGGATCCGGCAGGCAGGATGATGGATCCGAGGAGTAGTGTAAATTTGTATTATATTACATTTTTGAATATTTATTTATTTATTTGTATTTAAATTGTGTACAATTATATTTTTATATATATATATATATTTTAATTTTATGATCTTTTATTATATATATTTGGGTACAAACAAATAATAAAAAAACAAAAAAAGACTGAAAAATAACGAATAAAAAAATAAAAAAAACAAAAAAGGCGAAGGACTGGTTTCCGTCGCCTCACTCGTCGTATCGATTTCACGACCGATATTGACGACAGTTGAAGGCAACGGAATATTCCGTCGTTAAGTCCGTCGCCATAGGGGGCGACGGACTATTTCATCGCCTTATTTTTTAGCAACCATATTAACGAGACGGACAATTTCTGTCGCTATTCCGTCGCCCGTTAAGTTTGCGACGGAATTTGACCATCGGGCGACGAAAATTTCCATCGCTATTTAATGATTTTCTTGTAGTGGATAGTTAAAAAATGAATAATGATAATGAAAGAATAACGATAACGAAAGTTTAATTATCGTTATTATCATTTAAATATAATCATGATTATTAAAATAATCATAACGAAAGTTTATTTAATTATCGTTAGGCATTATCATTTTTCTTTTTTTAATTATTGTTATTTAATTTAAATTATCGTTATTCTTTTTTAATTATTGTTGTTATATTTAAATTATCGTCATTCTCTTTGTTAATTATCGTTATTTTTTTTAATAATCGTTATTATCATTTAAATATAATAATGATTATTGAAATTCTTTAACAACTTTATCATCAATTTCCAAAGTCCTCAACAAATTCCAATCAAAGAAACGAGGATTCGTAATATCATATTTCCTAAAATTTTAGAATCGAGAACCTTCTTCCTCAGATGAGATTGGAAATGGGCAATTATAGAGAGGTGCCATGTCCTCTCGTTCTTCGCTACTGTTATTGGCATCGTCATGTGCTTGTGGAGGAGAGACATTCTTCGACCTCACCATTGTTAAGTGTGGGAGCTAGGTGGTGTGAGGGTCACGATCTGGGATAGAGCTCGAGTTGGTGGCTTGGTACCCAGTTGAGAGGTGAACGGCAGAGATGTCAGTGGTCGTGGCTAGGCATGTGGTGGATGGAGCAAGCAATGGCGGTGGGTCGTGTAGCGGTGGCTGAGGTGTGCAGCAGCGGTTGAGATGTGTAGTGGCGGTGGGGTGAGCGGTTGCGGTGGTTTGAGCAAAGAACTAGACTTGTACAATTTGTATTGTTAAAAAGGAGATTAAAACTGAGAGAAAATCAAGAATGAGTGGTGGAATGGGTTTCGAAGTGAATGGGTGGAATTAGGGCTCTAGCATGGTCCCCCTTTTATAGAAGAAGGGCCCAGCGCTAGCTGGAGATTCAGCGCCTGCTGGGTGCAAAATGTTGAAAAGGGCCATCGAGCGGCCGTTGGAAGCTTGCTTGAAATTTTCCATCGCGCGCTCGCTGAAGGTTACACGCTCGTGGAGAAGGGCTGAGCCCAATATCGGCTGACAGGCTAGCGCCCACTGAGGTGGCTCTACCAAGAGCTTGGGCCAACGGTCGCTAGCTCGCAGCGCTTGCTGGGTCTTTTTTTTTCTCAAAATCCCACCTAGCGCCCGCTAGGTGCTCAGTGCTCGCTGGGCCATCATTTTCTGATTTCTTCCCAACGCTTGTGGGACTTACTCCAGTGCTGGTTGGCTTGGAATGCCGAAAGGCACTCCGAGCATCGACTGGGTGGTCTAGCGGTGGTTGGCTCCCTCAACTTGCAGCATTTTCTTCAGCAGTTCACTTGAGCTGAACCAAAAGAACCACAACAATTTTTCCTGCAAGGCAAACACCAAAGTGCAAACATAAAGGTAAAAATCGAACAAAATAAAAAAGAAATAAAATCATGGGTTGCCTCCCATGAAGCACTCATTTTAAAGTCTCGAGCTAGACATAGTCTTAACGACAATCAGGTGGAGTTGTTGAGCATGATTGACTCGACTCCATACTCTCGGGGTTGATCGTTAAGGTATGGCATGACATGGTGCCGATCACTTGGAATGACACATTGGTCCAAGGGTTGAGCAATTTCACCACACCATAAGGGAAGACTTCTTCAATTACGCATAGTCCACTCCATTGGGATTTTAATTTTCTCAGAAAGAGCCTCAGACGAGTGTTGAAAAGGAGCACCTTCATGCCCGGAGTGAGCTTTTTTCTCACAATACGCTTGTTGTGAAGCCTCTTCACTTTGTCTTTGTAGATTCTTACATTCTCAAAGGCTTCATTTCTCAACTCATCAAGCTCGGATAGTTGCAAAGCTCGCTCCTTTCCTGCACAAGTTAAATCAAAATTCACCACCTTAATGGCCCAAAAGGCTTTGTACTCGATCTCAACGGGGAGATGGCATGCTTTTCTATAAACAAGGTGGTACGGGCTCATTCTTAAGATGGTTTTGTAAGCCGTACGATATGTCCAAAGAGCATCGGGTAACTTGATGGACCAATCCTTCCTAGACACATTCACGGTCTTCTTCAAAATGTTTTGAATTTGCTTGTTGCTTGTTTCAACTTGACAGCTTGCTTGTGCTTTTTGAGCATAGCTATCAATTGCTCCTCATCTTTTTTTGTAAGCTCGGAAAAGATGATCACGAGCTTCTTGTCTTCTTCCTCCAAGTACACGTACTTGAGGTGAGTTGGGAGTTTCTTTAGCTCAAGTTTTGGTGAAGACTCCAAGTGTTCTTCTTTAGCTAGGATCTCCATCAAGCCTAGGCCTTCTCCTAGGATCAAATCCATTTCTTCCAATTCGTCTCCCCACACTTGGGGTGGGCTTCTTTCAAAAGCACCTCATCGGATAAGGTTTCACTCCCAATTTTAGGGCTAATTTTCTGGAAGAAAACCCTGTTGGACAAGGTATCAATAGCATCAATGAAAGAGCATTTTTCCCTAAGGAAGGTAGCTGGTATAGCCTTGTTATCATGCACAGAAAAAGACACAGTTTCCCCCAACACAGATATTTTTAGAGTACCATTTTTTACATCAATGAGGGTGTTAGTTGTAGCCATAAAAGGTCTACCCAACAAAAGTATGTGCTCTTTTCCTATTTCTTGAACATCTCCCACATCCAAAATAACAAAATCAACTGGAATGATTAAACCACCCACTTTCACTAGAATGTCCTCTATGATTCCTCTCGGATATCTCACAGACCTATCCACTAATTGAAGACACATTCTAATTGGTTTCAAGTTACCTAACTCAAGCTGTTTAAAGATAGAGTAAGACATTAAATTAATTCCAGCTCCTAGATATAGCATTCCATATGCTTCTTTACCATTCCCCAAAGCAATTTGAAGAGTAAGAGTAAAACTATCTGGATCACAGAGCTTAGGCGGTAGTTGATGTTGTAGAATTGCACTTGCTACCTTGGACACTAAAATCTTTCCATCTTGCACAAACTTCATTTCTTCAAGGCCAACTCCTTGAAGAATTTTAAGTAAGCCGACACATTCTGGATGACATCAAGGAGGGAAAAGTTGACGTTCACTTTGGACAGGAGCTTGTAGAACTCTTGGAATTGAGTGTCTTGCTTCACGTTCCTCAACCTACTCGGATAAGGAATGGGCGAATTGTACGGGTTGGCAGTTTTGTGGAGTATGGGCTCCTTCTCTACTTCACAATTGTGCTCGGGCTCCTTTTCTTCATATTGGGGAGCCTCTCTTTCTTCTTCAACTTCTTAGATTGGGTTGGTTTTCCTAACTTTGTTGTCTATCACCTTTCTTCCCTTGAGGACAGTGATTGCATGAGTTTGCTCCGATTGGCTTGGAAACTTCCCAGGCTTGATTTGTTTGGCCAACTCTCCAACAGTTCTAGCAATTTGACCCACTTGGGTCTCGATCCGCTTGACTGAAACTTCGACAGATTTGAACCGTTGTTGAGTAGCCTGCATAAAAGCTTGCAAAGTATCTTATAAAGAGGGCTTTGCAGGTTGGTTTGGTTAGGCCGGATATTGTTGTGGTCTGAGATATTGTGGAGCTTGGCTACCTTCAGCTTGTTGAGGTGGAGACGGTTGTTGTAGTGGCTAAGGCTGCTGAGGTTGCCTCCAAGAGAAGTTTGGATGATTTCTCCAACTCAGATTGTACATTTGAGAGTAGGGATTATATGGTTGTCGAGGTTGGAATCCTTGTAAAGCGTGCACTTGCTCTTGAAGAACAAGAAAATGTCATTCTTCACTGAAATTCGATTTGGGTTACTTTTGGCACAAGTTGGCACCATGGCCATATTCTCCACATATTCCACAAGTCTCAACCGACATGGCTTGTTGAGGAGACCTCTCGGCTGTCCTCAGCATCTCCATTTGCCTAGTCAGCTCGGCTAACTGTTTAGTCACATAATAGCTAGGGTTAGCTTCGTTCACTGAAGTTCATTTTCCCCTAGCACTCTTTTGATAAGATGTTGTAGCCATGATCTCAAAAATATTAGAGACCTTATCTACGGTGTGGCCACCTATATCTCCTCCCGCTGCCTTATCCACCATATATTGGAAGTTTTTTGAAAGCCCATCATAGAAGAATTGATTTAGCAACTGGGGTGCTAGGTGGTGGTGCTGGCACTATTGTTGAAGACCCTTGAAGCGATCACATACTTCATGAAATGCTTCACTCAGAGATTGGGCGAAGGTGACAATCTGAGCTCTCAAATCTTGGGTCTTCTGATTTGAGTAGTACCTTGCCATGAACTTTTCATACACGGCATTCCAACTTGCTAATGAATTCGATGGAAGAGACATGAACCATGTCTTAGTACGATCCTTCAAGGTGTAAGGAAAGCACCTCATCTTCAATTAATCCTCGTTCAGACCTTACAAAGGAAAAATCTGAACCACAACATAGAATTCCCGGATGAAGTTTAAGGCATCTTCGGCGGGCATTCCGTAAAAGGATGGCAATTATCTGAAGTGGATGTTCTTCAACTCATAATTCCTTGTGACCTCTCCAAGAAAAATACAAGACATTGACACTCCTATCACAAGGCGGGCAAAATCTCTCATGTTCCTTGCCACATTAGCATTGTAGCATTATTAACGTGGTTGGTATCCATTTTTAGAGGTCGAGATTCGTCACTTGAAGAGAAAGTTTCACTCAAACCTTCTTCTTCCCAATAGGGCACTTCAATCCTCTTTGGTATGTGAATGTTGTTGAACAAGAGAGCTAGTCTCCTGTTGAGACTTCGTCGACCTAACATACACAGACACAAACATAAAAGGGAGATCACATGCAAATGTGGAAAAAGTTATAAAAACATAAACAAAATACAAGAAAATAAACACGAACAACTAAAATAAACACGAAAATAATATAACAGAAAATGAAAATATGCCTAAAGCTTTCCCCGACAATGGTGCCATAATTTTTTTCGGTTCGGCTACACTCGAAAACTACGAATCGACCCGCAAGAGGACCGGGTCGATTGTAAAGTGGTGAGTTAACCCAAGTCGTACTCTTAAGGAAATCTTAACAGGGCGATTGTTCCTCTCGTGTTACACACATGATATAATTACAAACCTAAACATTCTAAACTAATGATTTAAATGGTTTGAACTAAAATCTACTAAATCAAATGAGACAATAACACGAAAATCATAAGAAAATAACTAAGATGAATTAAATGATTGTAAAATGGACATCAGGGTATAGATTTTCTCTTTGATTTCTCTCCTAGCTTGATTCAAGTTGATTTCGTTAATCTTAAACATACAATAGACTCCATTAAGAGGATTAACTTCAATAGCTTTCATTTCAATCCATTAAACCCCCAAGGCTAAATTATACGATTAGGATTAACAATTAGACATGTGTTTTAGTCAACCTAATGTGGAAAGAACCTTATTCAGATAGTAGAATCTTCTATCGATCTCATCTACTATCTAACAATGTCGAATATTGGCCAGACACTCAACATAAACAAGCTTAATTCAATCAACGTGAAATCAACTATCACAAGCAAGGATCGAAACCAAATCGATTATCTAGCCTTAATGTATGGACGTAGCCCCTCATCATGTAAGATAACAAACAAGAATTACACAAGTTCTTCATCTCATATACCAGAAGATAAATGAAATACAAACTTACACAATATTGTTTGTCTCAAAAATGTCTTGGGACAATCCCCACAATGAAATTGAAACTAAAAATGGAAAATAAGGGAGAAGTTGCGATCTTCGAAAAGCCTTAGCTGATGAGGCCCCAACTTGAGCTCAGTCCCTTCCTCTCCTTTTTTCTTCTCTACTCTAACTTCTCCAATTTGTGAACTGATGGTGCCAAACTCAAAAACTCCCCCATAACTGATTAGAAACCCTCCTCTCTCTCTTTTTCTCTCCGCGTTAAATTCAATATCGAATGGTGGTAGATTATGAAGAGACTTTAGAGAGCCAACATACAAAAGTGACCCGTCAAATGATTCTGAAAATACCCTCAAAGCGGGACATAACTTCGCCCAGCACTGGCTCAAGCACTCAAAACCAGTTGGGGGTGCAAAAAAGAGAGAGCCAACGCCGATTGGGTAGAGAAGCCTAGTACCAGCTTGGCAGCCAGTGCGTGATGGGCGCTCTTCGCAGATAGACGTGCCCAGCAGTGGCTGAAGTTCCTACGGCGGCTGGCCTTGTTCAGTTTGACTTCTGGTTTTGGCTTCAGTTCGTGCACAACATGTGCTTAGTTGATCAGTTCGTCGCTTAGTTCGGGCTCTAGCTGGATGGTTCAGTTGAGCCTTCAGTTTGGATCTTCAGCTGATAAATTCAGTTAGCCTTTCTAGTTGGCATTACAGTTGGCTCCTACGTTGGAGCCTTAGTTTGGACTCTTCAGTTTGGTTCTTTAGTTTGGAGCTTCAGTTTTGGCCTCAGTTTGCCCTTTAGTTGGCTTCTGATTTTTCCACCTTTTATGCCACAAAATCATTGCTTTTGGAATAAAAGCACGAAGTCTATACAAATCTGGCATAACTTACCAAAAGATCAAAAATGAAGGTAACAACATCAAAATAATATGAAAATAACGGAAACACGCGCACTAAAGATAAAAAATTTCTATAAAAAATATCACAAATAAACACTAAACAAAGGACTCCGGAGACTTTGTGAAGAGTTGTGAGATATGTCGAGGAATAGGTTCTATTTCAAAAAAAGATGAGATGTCAATGAAGAACATCATTGAGGTTGAGCTCTTTAATATTTGGGGCATCAACTTCATGGCCCCCTTCATTGCTTCTGAAGGGAACCTCCACATTCTTCTAGCCATGGACTACGTGTCAAGATGGATTGAGGCAATTCACACTAAGACCAATGATTCAAATGTGGTGCTTAAATTTCTAAAGAAGAATATCTTGACAAGATTTGGCGCACCAAGGGCTCTTGTGAGTGATGGCAGGTCGTATTTTTGTAACAAATGGATGGCCACTCTACTTGCTAGACATGGAGTCAAATATAAGGTGACCACACTTTATCACCCATAAGAAAATGGTCAAGCCGAATTGTCCAATAGGGAAGTTAAGCAAATCCTCCAAAAAGTGGTGAAGACTAATGGGAAAGATTGGGCGTATTTACTCGATGAAGCACTATGGGCATTGTTGGGGTTTTTTCGAATTAAACCAACGCATGATCCTTTAGTTTGTTCATTAATCCTAGTATCATGTAAATCTTAATTTTATGTATCTCGCATGAATTTAATTAATCGAGTTTAATTAACAAGCAAGACAATTTCGATTCCAATGAAAGCGAAAGTATAGAAATTGAAATTTGACTTACAAATTGAACGTCGGGTTGATAGCACGATTAAAGGTCTAAACTTGCTATTGAATGAATTGTAATCAGTGTCCCTTACTGTACAATTCAACTCCTTGATCTTCTGCTGTATTCCCGGACTATGTTCAGATACAGAGTGGGCTGTAATCTACTGAAACTAGTGTGAATTCTGTGGAGATCAAGAGAACAAAATGAGGGCTGATTTCTTGTGCATTAATTTTCGTTCCCTTCCCTTATATTTATAGAGAGGTGGGTGAAAATTACATGTCCCAAACCTAATGGGGCTTGGACCTCTAGCTCTTGTTCGATCTCCAGTCCACTTCAGTCATATTGGGCTACAACAAGGATCTAGAAGAATATTAAATTGACCTGCTAATTTATTTAATTTCTAATATCCAATAAACTTAGGATATAATTAAATAGATTAAGTATTATTTTTATTCCACTAAAGAAATAATACCGACCTACCAATTTAACACATATTTACGAATATTCTTTCTCATTTAGTTCAGCCATTCCCCATATTGAAGATATAATATCCATTAATTAATTATGTAAGCTTTTGAAAGCTATAATTAATACACAAGTTGGTGTACTAGAATAATCAGCTAGTCAAGACAAACTAACTATTAGATTATTCTACGGTGTACCGATGGTGAGTTCAGGACCATCTAAGCCGTGAGCCTTTTAATACAATACAATGATCCAATTATATGATCTTGCCATGTGTTCTCCCACACCATATCATCTACAATGTTAGTACAATAAACATGCATGAAAATATAACAATTTAAATGCAAATAGTGACTGCAATAATATTCAATCTATATCATCATAAAATATCATCAAATTCGTATACAAAGACAAGTCTCCTAGTATACAAAACTAACAATCTCTCACTTATAATTGAAGCATCTCTTTCAAGCATAAAAACTAACTGGCTAACTCTCTAACCAAAAACTATATCTCAAACAGTACTTCCGGGTCTGCATCTCACTCCCATTTTCTCCACATCACCATCAAAGGTCTTAGCTGGAAGGCTCTTCATAAATGGATCAGCTAGATTGTCCTCCGATGCAATCTTGACCACCACCACATCTTCTCTTTTAATGATTTCTCGTATATGATGGTACCTCCTTTCTATGTGTTTACTTGCCTTATGGGCTCTTGGTTCCTTCGAATTTGCCACTACATCAGAATTATCACAGTATATTGTGATACTCTTAGGCAAATCAGGAACCACGCTCAAGTCCATCAAGAAGCTCTGGAGCCAGACAACTTCCTTTGCAGCCTCAGAGGCAGCTACCAATTCAACTTCCATGGTGGAGTCAGCAATGCATTTCTGCTTGATGTTCCTCCATGCAATGGCTCCGCCTCTCAATGTAAAGACATAGCCTGAGGTAGACTTACTCTGATCTTTATCAGATTGAAAATCTGAGTCCGTATAACCTAAAGGCACGAGACTATCAGAGCGGTATACCAGTATATAATCTCGAGTCCTTTTCAGGTACTTGAGAATATTATTAACTGTAGTCCGGTGTCCTTGTCCAGGGTTAGACTAATATCTGTTTACCATGCCAATGATATAGCATATATCAGGCCTAGTGCATAGCATATCATACATCAGGCTTCCCACAGTTGAAGCATATGGAACTCTATTCATCTCATCTATCTCAGACTGTGCTTTGGGACACATTTCCTTGGATAGATGAATTCTATGCCTGAATGGTATAAAACCTTCTTTGAAATCTTGCATATTATACCTAGCTAGCACTGTATTGATATAGGTCACCTGGGATAGGCATAATATCATTTTCTAGTGATCTCGAATGATCTTGATGCCAAGGACATGTCCCGCTTATCCCAGATCTTTCATATCGAACTGCTTGGACAACCACACCCTTATATTTGATAAGACCTTCTTATTGTTTCCAATAAGCAAGATATCATCAACATATAGCACGAGGAAAGCTACCACATTTCAGTCACTCTTTTTGTACACACAACTCTCATCTAGACTTTGCACAAATCCATATGACTGGATAACCTCATCAAATTGGATGTTCCAAGATCTTAACGCTTGCTTGAGTCCATAAATGGATCTTTTAAGCTTGCACACTAGGTTCTCTTGGCCTTCAGCAATGAAACCCTCTGGTTGCTTCATGCGGATATTTTCTTCAAGACTTCCGTTAAGAAAGCTGTCTTAACATCCATCTGCCAAATCCCATAATCTAAATGAGCGGCAATAGACAAGAGAATTCAGATTGACTTAAGCATGGATACTGGCAAAAAGGTTTCCTCATAGTCGATCCCTTTTTTCTGAGTGTACCCTTTCACCACTAGTCTTGCATTGAAGGTTTCAACTTTCCCATCAGGTCCTCTCTTGTGTTTGTAGACCCACTTGCATCCAATGGGTTTTACCCCATCAGGTGGTTCCAAAAGCTCCCAGACTTGATTCTGATCCATATATATCAAATTCATCCTATGATTAAAATTCGAACATTGCCAAAACTCGCTCTGATACCATTTATTGGGTTTTTTCTGAATTAAATCACCACATGATCCTTTTAGTTGTTCATTAATCCTAGTATCATGTAAATCATAATTTTATGTATCTCATATGAATTTAATTAACCGAGTTTAATTAACAAGCAAGACAATTTCGATTCTAATGAAAGCGGAAGTATAGAGATTGAAATTTAACTTATAAATTGAAAGTCGGGTTGAGGACAAGATTAAAGGTCTAATCTTGCTGTTGAATGAACTATAATCAACGTCCCATACTGTGCAATTCAACTCCTTGATCTTCTATTGTATTCCTGAACTATCTTCAGATACATGGTGGGGTGTATTCTACTGAAACAGGTGTGAATTCTATGGAGATCAAGAAAACAAAAAGAGGGCTGATTTCTTGTGCATTAATTTTCACCCCCTTCCCCTATATTTATAGAGAGGTGGGTGAAAATTACATGTCCCAAACCTACTGGGCTTAGACCTCTAGCTCTTGTTCCATATTCAGTCCACTTCAGTCATATTGGGCTACAACAGGGATCTAGAAGAATATTAAATTGGCTTACTAATTTATTTAATTTCTAATATCCAATAAACTTAGGATATAATTAAATAAATTAAGTATTATTTTTATTCCACTAAAGAAATAATATGGACCTACCAATTTAATACATATTTGAGAATATACTTTCTCCTTTAGTTCAGCCATTCCCCATGTTTAAGATATAATGTCCATTAATTAATTATGTAAGCTTCTGAAAGCTTCTGATAAATCAAAGTAATAAACACAACATATATATATCCGCCAATATATATGAGTTAAAAACTCGAACTCTGTGGATCTTTATTCTCTCACTTAAGGTCAGAGTAGAGAATAGTATCCTATCATGATCCTCCTCAATACACAAGTTGGTATACTAGAATAATCAGCTAGTCAAGACAAACTAACTATCATATTATTCTACAGTGTACCGATGGTGAGTTCAGGACCATCTAAGTCGTGAGCCTTTTAATACAATACAAGGATACAATGATATGATCTTGCCATGTGTTCTCCCACACCATATCATCTGTAATGTAAGTATAATGAACATGCATGAAAATATAACAATTTAAATACAAATAGTGACTGCAATAATATTCAATCTATATCATCATAAGATATCATCAAATTCATATACAAAGACAAGTCTTGTAGTATACAAAACTAATAGGCATACCGCAGGACCTACAAGACACCGTTTGGGATGTCGCCCTACCAATTGGTCTTTGAGAAGTCATGCCATCTCGCCATTGAGCTATCTCATAAAGCTTATTGGGCCACTAAAAAGTTGAATTAAGAATCCTATGACATCCGGGGGTGAACAAATCTCCAAATTGAATGAGCTTGATGTGTTCCAAATGGAAACTTTTGAAAATTCAGCCATTTACAAGTTGAGGATGAAATTGTATCATGACAAGCTTCTAAGGCACAAAGATCTTGCCCCTGGTGATGAGGTGCTACTCTTCAATTCTAGACTCAAACTCTTTCCGGGAAAACATAAAATAAAATGGAGTGGGCCCTTCCAAATTGCAAGGATTCTTGATAGAGTTTCCGTTGAACTTCAAGGAAAGGATGGAAGTCTTTTTGTGGTTAATGGACACCGAGTTAAGAGATTTCACAAGCCGGAGGACAAATTGGGAGCTTCCACTTGCTATCTTCAAGAAATCTAAAGCTTAGGTACCTTGTCGAGCTAGCGACATTAAACTTAACGCTTATTGGGAGACAACCAAATCTTTTGCTTTTGTTTCCTTATGTTTAGTTAATTTTGGTGTGTTTGATGTTATTTCATTTTGTTTGGTATTTTGGTTTTTGTTTTTTGGCCTTTTGATAATGTAGGGTTTTTGTTGAAGAAAACACAGGGGAATGCGCAAAAATTTCACTAAATGTAGAGCCCCGGAGCTGATTTAGCATGACCCATACACAGGTCAGGTGTGAGTGTACCTCAACAGAGCAGTAGTTTTTCCTTCAGCCCGAGCGTGACTCAAGAGTGCAATTGGAGGTGTGACCTGCTCGATCGGGTCCGATAGCGCGACCCGCGCAACACAAACTAAGGGCGTGAGCTGCTCACTTACACCTATCAGTGCAACTGAGGGCGCAACCAACGGCGTGAGTTGTAGTCGTGCCCCGTAATGTGTTTTCTGCTAAGTATTTAAAGCCCTCATCTCTTTATTTTATTTTATTTTATTTCTTCTTTTCCTTTCTCACACACAATACACAAACTGCCGAACCCATCACTTCCACACATAAAATCTTGGAGCACCCTCCATCAAGGTATGTCATTCTACTCATTTCTTTTCCTGATTCTCCATGATTTGTTCATATATGTCCTTTTATATTTTTGTTGGAGATATTTGTTGGATTCTGGTTATAGATGCACATTGTGATAATTGTTGCTTTAATTGGTACTTTTCCTTTCTTGATGCATGATTATGATCGAATTTTATGGAAATTGTGCATACATTGTGTGAATTTCAATCATGATGAAATTAGGGTACTAGAAAAGGGAAAAATTATGTGCCCTTGAAATTCCTGAAGAAACTTTTTGTTTGTTTACAATTACGAGTTCATTTTTGTTGAATGGGTGTTGCAATTATTCCACTATGAAGTTTGATCATGAATTAGAACAATTGGAGCCCCTATGATAGAAGTTGGAATTACAGTCCCTATGTTGATTGTCACCAGTGGTGAACATTGATTTTGCTTTGTAATTCATGAATGCATATTGGTTGGATTGTGGCTTAAAGAGGCATTGAAGAGGTTGTGCTTTTCATGTACAAAGGCTCGGTCTAAAATTCCTTTTTGGTTGATGCTTATGCCTATAATATCTTATGTTTCCCACCTTTTGTGTTTGAAATGATGGTCTCTCCTTCTTGTTTGCAAGGTACATGAGCATTTACTCTTAGAAGTTCTGAAAACATGCCAAGATGAGATAGAGAAAGCCGTAGATGACTTGTTGAGTCGGAAGAAGAAGGACAAGTGTACCAAGAAGAGTCAGAAGAGGACGTTGCTTCTGAGCCTGAGCAAGATGATGAAGAAGCGGAAGATGAGGAGGTGGAAAGTGAGGAAGAGGAAAGTGAGGAGGAGGACGAGTCACTTCTACCTCCTCTGAATATGGAGGGGCATGATCCCAGCTTAGTGGGTGTCCACTTGGTCAAATATGAGCACAAGAAAAGGTGGTTGCGGCTCTCCAAAACATTGTTATCATGGCCACCAAGTATGCTGACACTACTACCACCAGAGCCTTGGGAATTTATGAGGATATGTGGAGATGGAGACTGTTTGGTCAAGTTAAGTGGACTCATACCTCACAAGCCGAGTTGAAGACACATCCAGTTCTGGTGAAGGAGTTCTTAGCCACTCTTAAGGTGAAGTCTACAAAGGCTCGGGGGCCAATTTGGTGCTCTTTTCGACTGGGTAATCATGATTGGCATCTTACAATGAATGAACTCAATCGGATCTTCGACGCTCCATAAGGGGGCATTTTCACCCACACCACACTTTTAGCTTGGAGATTTTTGGCAATGTATTTTAGATCCTGATCTTATGATGCAATGATATGATTTGAGCTTAGCCAAAGCCTCTCACATCCAGAATCCGATGTTTCGATACATCCAGAGGGTCCTTTCTTTCCCAGTCCTTGTCCACCATGAGAATAGCGGACTGTGCCCTCAAGAGCTTCATATCATGTGGTGCATGCTACATGAAGTTAAAGTGGAGTTTGCAGCCATATTTTTGGACCAGTGCAAGTGGCAGATTGCACCAAACAGGGGGACCATTTGCATTAGGGTTTTGATCATCCTAATTGCTAGAGCTTTGAATGTGAATTTATCTAACTTTCTGCATATGCCTGGCTCACGATTACTGAATCTGCAGCATCTTTGGAATGCCAGGATGATCAGTTCTACCCCTTTACCTTAGTTCTTTATAATGAAGAATTGGCTTTAGTTTCCCCTCCCCAACCCTGCTCTGACTTCAGTGACCACTTATGATGAGCAACAGAACTGGATGATGAACACTCCAGCCCATATGGCTATGTTGATGCAAGTGGAGCTCGGGCCCCGTCATCCTTCAAGGGATTACGCATCCACATCTGGTTCTGGATGGATGAATAGACGAACAAGGGAGGATGTGTCTGAGAAGCAATTCACTAACATGGAGGGCATGATGACAGAGATGATGACAAACCTCAGCAACATGTGGGTAGATATGAGTTTTCAGTTTAGTGACATGCGTACAAAGATGGATGCGCACTTTACTGGGATGCACGAGGAGTTCGACATGAGGTTTACGAACTTCTAGACGGAGATCGGGACACGCTTCACTGGACTGAGTGCAAAAATAAGGGCTTTCATGATTCCTACTCCACCATGCAGGGAAGTTTCACTATTTTCCAATCTAATTTGTCTGACATTGTAGGAATGATGAAGCAATGGAGTAGACCAGGATCATCTTCTCAGCGGCCTCCTCAGCCCTAACTATTTTAACCCTACCTTATATATTAGTATCAGTTCTCATTTCCCTAGTGCCCACAACATCCTCCATCAAATGCGCGCCAGCCATCGCTAGATTCAGACCATCCCTCGGGCTCTTGAGTTTACCCTTTTGATCATAGTCCCACTCTTCTTCCTCACAAACTTTCACTTCCTTTGACTTGGTTCAAGTTTGGGGAAAAGGCTCTTTTAGTGGTGATCGTTGATCACTCTAGCTATGATTCTTGGAACAATTTATGTTTATGTCTATTTGGATATTTGGTGACGTTTATTTTAGTTTATTTGGATATTTGGATATTTGGATATTTAGATATTCTAGTTGGTCTGTATTGCTATATTTGATCTTTAGGATTTTATTTTCCATCTTATTATGGTGTTGTAATAACTGCTTGGATTTGGGCTTTAATCTTGTGTGTTGATTCCTCTTTTACTTTAGTTTTTGACTGTCCTCTTTGCATGAGTAAAGGAAGCAGGATAAGATAGAGCTCTTGGGGAAATTTTGCCTTGCCTATGATGATAAATTTTTGTGTTAAAATTCTTGAAAAATCATGCATGAGAAAGGGTGATGAGTTGATTTACACATGAATTGAAGTATGGAGATTTTGGCCTAATATGTAGCCCCCGTGAGATTTGGGCCTTTTATTGTTCTTTCTTGTGAGTTTTTTCATCAGTATTAGTATCTCCAGAACTTGCTGGATAAACTCTTGTGAATTTGTGTGTGCTCAAAATATGAAGATGACCTAAGGCGGTTTTTGTCAAATTATGTGCCTTTATTTGTTTTTTTCCTTTAAAATGCAACCGTTGCTTACCCCTTTGAGCCTTGTTTAAATTGCTTCTTTGTTAGCCAAGGGTAGTGGGATTTGATAGTGTAATACCCTGATTTTTTTTTAAAATTAAATTTTTATAATTTTGCAAATTAAATTACTTAGTTAGAGATATTCATTGTTCTTGACATAATTTTTTTACAGGTTGTCCGATTTGGAGCAACGATGCGCCCCTAGTGAAGAATAAATGAAAGAAAAATTATTCAATATAGAAGAAAATATTTGGAACTTGAATAGATCGAGTTTAAATAAATAAAATTGCATAAATTAAATCATAAGTATTCAAGATATTGGATTTACTAAAACTAATATTAGTAGTGATAATTGTAGGAGTGACTAAATAAATATGAAAACTATACTTTACCAAAATATTGTAGATATTTCACTACATTTAGTAAATAAAATAAAGGGGGAATGGAATTAGTGGGTAAATGAATAAAATATTAATTTTAAGTTGAAAATGTCTTTGATATTTCTATCAAAATGGTTAAGAGTAGATTTAACATTCTCTACCAATCTCTCCAATTTTCTAGAAAACTCTCCCATAGAAAATAGAAATAAAAAAAAGGATAAATCATTTCTCTTTCATTCTCTCTCTCTTCGATTTCTCTAGCTCTCATTCTCTTCTCAATTCTACAAATTAAAAACACTAACTCTTCTCTCTTTCATTCTCTACTTTCCTCTCCAATTATTGAAAGAAGATTTCACACACACTAGCTCTATATCTTTCCCGTCGGTTTTCTCCTAAGAAAGGTAATTCTTCTTTTCCTCTTTTCCTTTCTCGTTCCTTAGATATTGGGTGGTGATTGTTGAATGATTAAGGAAGTTTGGTTATTTTGGTGGTAAGGGTAATGAGAGTTTGATAGAAGTAGCAATTCATGGAGGAATTAGTGTTCATAATTAGGTTGTTGTAGAATACCAAGTTTTATTTCCTTTAATTTCTTGAAAGTTTGAGCATGGGTTAATTATAAGTTATATCATTTTGTATCTTGGGATTTTGATCTATATCATGTATAAGTCCTTGACTATGGAAGAACATGAGGATTTAATTGTATAAATTAAAGGGAAAAACATACAATCCCCAAATCTGTTTTTGGGCAGCACATATACCCCTACTGTGATCGAAAATCTGACTTCTTGGAGTTGTTTCTGGATGTCTAGAGAACATCATAGTTGTAGGCTATCGTCTTAGCATTCATTTGAAACTTGAATCACGGTAATACGAATTTTGTAGACGAAGTTACAATCATTTTACCAAAACCTGTCAGTTTTTCCGAACAGGTTGATCTCGTTAATTTAATTCGACTTTTTAGCCCTTTTAAAGTTCGAATCAGGCAATGCCTATTTCAGGAACAGTTTTAGATATACCTCTTAGGATTCTACAGAACTTGAAATTACTTGATTTGGATTTTTAGGTGATGGGATATGGGCGATTTACTAAAATTGGTACATGAGAAGAAAAACATGGGAGATGCTTTCAAGTGCTTAAATTGGGGTTTGAAATAGTCATGTTGATTTTTGGTCGATTTTAAGGATTTTGACATTGTATAATCAAAATTTATATGATCTTAAATTATTCTAAATTGCTATGTCAAGGCCTAAATTTTAAACTGTGATATGATCTTAACAATTTCATAAAATGTCATAAGCTCATAATTTGGGAAATACTTAAAGTTAATCTTAAAACTTCATATGAATAAGCATATAACTTATGTTTTTCCTTAGAAGGTGTGTGCTATGCTACTACACTTAAATTCATAAATATGTCAAATGCTTCTAATGAGTTTAAGATTATCTTAAATTATGTTTATTATTGAATTTAGACTCTTAATTTTATATATGGGCATTGAAATATCCAAATAATATAAGATGATTTAATGTTCGTAAAAAAAATGATAAACTTACTCAAATAATTATCTTAAAGGCCCGATAACTAAAGAAAGAATTTTAAAGTGCAAGGAGTGGCGCAATCGGAGCTCGAAGGCGGACAACGATTTGAAGCTTTAAGAGGTTCACGTTGATCTTCATCCGAGGTGGGGTTTAATTTTATCTGTAAGCGTAGTGGTTACATGGTTATAATCATTGTTGTGTTGTGTATCATGCTTATGAACTAATGTGGCCCACAAGGGATTCATGATCCACAAGGGATCGACGAAGTTGATTGCCCACAAGGGGTAGGCCCCCAAGGGGTCAGGTCCACAAGGGAAAAAGGCTAGTGTCATTGTATCAACTAAGTTTATGTGTTCATTATGTATGATGCATTACATAATTGGTTATAGGTGCTTGCAGTATATTCTCCACTGAGTAAGTTTACATGCTCACACCCTATTTATGTTGATATTTTTCAGGTTATGGAGTCAAGGGGCGGAGCAGCTAGTGATGACCACCAAATTCTCCCACTTGACTATATATATACCTTGCTAATATTATCATGTTTCTTTTTGTAGTATTTTGACTAATGAGCGTGGACTTTAATTAACCTTTTGATTATGACTATAGGTGGGATAGGAATATGACTCTAATATAATATTTTTTCCTAGACTTTTGCGGGCTGTGTCCCGAGTAGGTGGATTTACATTTATTTTGTTGACTTGAAACTTAGTTATGGTTGAGTATGAATTATAGCCTTTTTTTTGTTTTTGTTAGATGATATTTGATAGATCTTTGATATGATGCTTGAAATCTTAGTGTAGATTAATAGTCTGATGCCTTCTTGATTTTATTTTAGTTTTAAAAAGCTTCCGCATTATTTTTAATAGTATGAGTAGTTTTATAACTAGATGAATATAAAAAGAGATTGTTTTAGTGGCGTTTTCATAATGAAATGAGGGCGCTACAAAAGTGGTATCAGAGCAGGTCTACGGTCCCGTAGACTTGCTTTGTCTCAAGAAGTTATGTAGTATGTTAAAATTGTAATGATATGATTGTTATTTATTTTGGAAATTGGGAGGATTTGTGGTGCATTACCGCTACTCTATGCCGACTCCGAGGTAATATGTTTAAGAGCATTTGATTTTTCTATGTAAAAAAATGTGTGAGCATGAATGTTTTGTGTTGGGAAAATGTTTAAAAGTTTGATCGTAGCATGATGGAATATATGTGAAAGGTTAAGATGTCCATTAGGGACAAGGTACGAGTTTGATATGATTTATGGTTACGATCAAATGTCATGTTTTTGTGTTCCCAACACATTATCTTCATGGATTTAATCATGATTATTGGGAAGATATTTTTTTAAAAAATATGAGACAAGTGATTTGTAAAAGTTATGATCTTTCAAAAAG
Source organism: Perilla frutescens (assembly GCA_026008535.1). Lineage (NCBI taxonomy): Eukaryota > Viridiplantae > Streptophyta > Magnoliopsida > Lamiales > Lamiaceae > Perilla > Perilla frutescens. The sequence continues at coordinate 39,713,730 of BRKX01000010.1, read as the reverse complement.
CTTTATTGATTATAGACTTTATATTTTCTTAAGTAGTCCTCAAGATAACCTTAGGAATAAGGAACTAACAAACTTAAGGTGTGATCTAGTACTAGGACAATGCCGCCTCGACGATGGGCCCTTGGTTCGATCAGTGAACTGAGAAATGAAAATATGGACCACAACCCGCATGGAGCAAACAATGGGGCTGACTTTGCTCGTGAATTTTTACAAACTCTTCAAGGTCTCATGGAACAACAAGCGGGACACGCAAGAGAAGCGAATGTAGCACAACCGCAAATGGGAGTTTATGAAGTAATTGAACAATTTCGAAGGATGGGGCCACCAAGACTCAAAGGGAATGAAGGGCCCGAAGCAACTGAAGAATGGATTCGAGAGCTTGAGCGGATCTTTGAGTACATGGGGTGCCCCGAGCAACAAAAAGTCTCATGTGCAATCTTTCAGCTAGTTGAAGAAGCAAGCTACTAGTGGGAGTCACATTCTCGAATAATGACACCCGAGCAGCGACAAGCTATGGTGTGGAAGGATATCAAAGATCTCATCATGAATCGGTATTTCCCAGAGTCTTACAGGACTAAAAAGGAGACCAAATTCCTCAATCTCAAGCAAGGGGGTATGACCGTGGTAGATTATGAAAGAAAATTCAATCAATTATCACATTATGCTCCATACCTCGTTGACACAGACGAAAAGAAAGCGCGCCAGTTTGAGAGAGGCATACGCCCTGAGATCGCTGGAATTTTAGCAGATATGAAGCTGCCAACTTATGGGGAGATGATCGAGCGTGCTCAAGCTATCACAAATGGCTTACAGTTGGAGCTCAAGGAACAAAAGCAGCGTGACGCTTTTGGAAAAAGAAAATGGGAAGATTCCGGACATGGTAAGAATGTTCCCCCAAACAAGAAATGGCAGCCACCATCTGCTTCTACCATGAATAGAGGAAACAAGGATATGCCCAAATGTCCCAAGTGCAAAAAGACTCATCTAGGAGAGTGTTGGCGGGAAAAAAATGTATGCTACACATGTGGTGAACCAGGACACATGTCATATAATTGCCCTAAAATTAAGAAAGAACCAGAGAGAAAGAATCCCCAAGAGACAGAGAAAAAGGTGAAACACCGACTCTTTGCCATGACCCAGGGAGATGAGCTTAAAGATGGGGGAGATACTATGTCAGGTATTCTTCAAGTATTAAATGTTCCAGCCTTGGTTTTATTTGATTCTGGGTCTACGCATTCTTTCATCTCTTCGAATTTCTGTTTAAAATTTGGTGTCACTTGTTCCACTAATTGCGATAAGCTAGACGTTAGTATTCCCTTGGGAAAAATCATGACAACCAATATGATGGTGAATGGCATAAACTTAGTCATAAATGAGAAAGATTTTGAAGCTGACCTTCACGTTTTAGAAATGCAAGACTTCGACGTTATCTTAGGGATGGATTGGATGAATAAGAATCATGCTACCATCAAATGTTGTGAACCAGAGATGGAGTTCCAATGTCCCAGAGAACCAAAGTCTGTCTTCTACGGGACAAAAATAAAGTCTTCAGCGAAGATCATAAGCGCAATGAAGGCGATAAAGATGTTATGAAAAGAAGGATGTTAAGGATTCTTAATAAGCTTAACAGGAGTAAAGTCGACTGAACTCAAGGTGTCAGAGGTGCCAGTGGTAAAGGAGTATGCCGACGTATTTCCTGAAGAGTTGCCAGAGATTCCTCCTGATCGACAAATAGAGTTTACAATTGACCTGGTACTAGGAGCTGCACCAACATCAAAGGCACCGTATAGGATAGCACCAAAGAAATTGCAAGAACTTAAAGTTCAATTGCAAGATTTGCTCGACAGTTGATTCATTTGACCAAGTGTGTCACCATAGCGAGCACCCGTTCTCTTCGTGAAGAAAAAGGATGGCACATTAAGAATGTGCATCGATTATCGAGAACTAAACAAGTTGACGATTAAGAACAAATATCCATTGCCCAGGATTGAAGATCTATTCGATCAGCTGAAAGGAGCAAGCGTGTTTTCAAAGATCGACTTGAGATCAGGATATCATCAACTAAAAATCAAGGAGAGTGACATCCCGAAGACCGCCTTTAGCACAAGATATGGGCATTTTGAGTTCACTGTTATGCCATTTGGACTTTCCAATGCACCTGGCATCTTCATGGACTTAATGAATCGTGTTTTCCACTCATACCTTGACCAGTTCATGATTATTTTTATCGATGACATTCTAATATACTTGAAGGATGAAGGACAACATGCTAAGCATCTAAGGATTGTCTTGGAAACTTTATGAAAGGGGAAACTTTTCGCCATGTTCCAAAAATGTGAATTCTGGCTGCAACGGGTAGCCTTTCTCGGACACGTGGTTACTGCCAATGGGATAGAAGTAGATCCATCAAAATTCAAAGCGGTCAGCAATTGGAGGACATCGACAAATGTGCACGAGATAAGAAGCTTTCTTGGAATGGCAGGATACTATCGAAGATTCATAGAGGGATTCTCCAAGATCGCTAGTCCCTTAACAAAGGTGACTCGAAATAATGAAAAGTTTCAATGGGACAAGAAATGTGAGGAGAGTTTTCAAGAGTTAAAGACCCACTTAATTTCAGCTTTGGTGCTAGCCATAGCTGATGAAAATGAAGGATTCGTCGTCTACAGCGATGCTTCGAAGCAGGGACTTGGATGCGTGCTGATACAACACTGTAAGGTTATAGCTTACGCATCGAGACAATTAAAGACATACGAGCTGAACTATCCAATGCATGACCTAGAGTTAGCAGCAGTGGTTCATGCTTTAAAGATATGGCGACACTACCTCTATGGGAGTATGTGTGAGATCTACACCGATCACAAGAGCTTAAAGTACATCTTTACCCAAAAAGAGCTGAATTTACGCCAAAGAAGATGGTTGGAGCTAGTTAAAGATTATGATTGCACAATTCACTATCATCCTAGTAAGGTAAATGTCGTTGCTGATGCATTCAACCGAAAGAGTTACCTCGTGTTGTTACTTACAAAGAAGAGACACCTGATTAGAGAGTTTGAGAAGCTAAACATAGAAATGGTGATTCCACCTAACACCACAATGGGAGTCCTTGCTGCACTTGTTGTTCGCCCAATAATACGAGATCGAATTCGCGAAGCACAAGGTAGAGATCTATTTCTGAGCAAGATGAAGATAAGAGCACTCAATGGCACTATCCAAGGATTTGCGGTAGCAAATGATGACACACTTTATTTTGAAGGAAGATTATGCGTTCCGAAGAATGAGGAGCTAAGACGAGAAATACTTGAAGAAGCTCACAACACTCCATATTCCGTGCACCCAGGAGGAACCAAGATGTATAAGGATCTGAAAATAATCTACTGATGGCGGAACATGAAAAGATCCATTGCCTAGTTTGTAGAGAGATGTATCACTTGCCAACAAGTGAAGGCTGAACACCAACGCCCCTCTAGATTGCTAAATCCACTCGAGATTCCCGAGTGGAAGTATGAGCACATTGCGATGGATTTCGTGGTAGGACTGCCCCGTACAGTCTAAAGTAATCATGCAATTTGGATTATTATTGATAGATTAACAAAATCAACCCACTTTCTCCCAATAAAGATAACATCTATCATGGATCAGTTGGCTCAACTCTATGTTGATGAGATTGTATGTCTACATGGGGTACCCGTGTCTATCGTGTCAGATCGTGATACAAGATTTACCTCTAAATTTTGGAAAAGCCTCCAATCAGCCTTAGGCACCAAGTTAAAATTTAGCACCGCTTATCATCCGCAGTCTGATGGGCAGTAAGAAAGAACGATCCAAATCTCGGAAGACATGCTACGTGGTTGCGTGCTAGATTTAGGAGGAAGCTGGGAGAATCATCTAGCACTGGTCGAGTTCGCTTACAACAATAGCTACAAAGTAACAATAGGAATGACGCCTTATGAAGCACTTTACGGAAGAAAATGCAGGTCACCTATCCATTGGGATGAGGTTGGAGAACGGAAAATTTTAGGACCTGAAATCGTAGAAAAGACTGTTGAAGTGATCGCAAATATTCGGAAAAGAATTAAAACAGCCCAAGATCGTCAAAAATCATACGCTAACTCAAAGCGGAAAAATGTACATTTCAACATTGGAGATAAGGTGTTCTTGAAGATATCACTAATGAAGGGCGTAATCAGGTTTGGAAAAAAAGGAAAGTTACAACCTCACTTTGTGGGACCATTCGAGATACTTGAAAAGATTGGAGATGTTGCTTATCGCCTAGCCCTACCCCCAGACTTAATGGGCGTTCACGACATGTTCCACGTATTGTTACTTAAGAGATATGTTCTGGATCCAAGCCATGTCATTTCACATGAAAATGTCCATATTTCTCAAGGCCTAACCTATGAGGAGACTCCAATTGCTATCTTAGAAAGAAAAGTTCATACCCTTAGAAATCGAGCCGTGCCATTAGTAAAAGTTCAATGGAGTAGGCATGGACCCAAGGAAGCCATGTGGGAAAGAGAAGATGAACTTATAACTCGATACCCTCACACGAAATATTTAGCAGGTTAATTTCGAGAACGAAATTATTTTAAGGGGGGTAGGATGTAATACCCCGATTTTTTTTTTAAATTAACTTTTTATAATTTTGTAAATTAAATTACTTAGTTAGAGATATTCATTGTTCTTGACATAATTTTTTTACAGGTTGTCCGATTCGGAGCAACGATGCGCCTCTAGTGAAGAATAAATGAAAGAAAAATTATTCAATATAGAAGAAAAAATTTGTAACTTGAATAGATCGAGTACCATATCTAAATAAATACAATTGCATAAATTAAATTATAAGTATTCAAGATTTTGGATTTACTAAAACTAATATTAGTAATGATAATTGTAGGAGTGATTAAATAAATATAAAAACTATACTTTACCAAAATATTGTAGATATTTCACTACATTTAGTAAAGAGGGAATGGAATTAGTGGGTAAATGAATAAAATATTAATTTTAAGTAGAAAATATCTTTGATATTTCTATCAAAATGGTTAAGAATAGATTTAACATTCTCTACCAATCTCTCCAATTTTCTAGAAAACTCTCTCCCATAGAAAATAGAAATAAAAAAAGAGGATAAATCATTTCTCTTTCATTCTCTCTCTCTCTTCGATTTCTCTATCTCTCATTCTCTTCTCAATTCTACAAATTAAAAACATTAACTCTTCTCTCTTTCATTCTCTACTTCCCTCCCCAATTATTGAAAGAAGATTTCACACACACTAGCTCTATATCTTTCCCTTCGGTTTTCTCCTAAGAAAGGTAATTCTTCTTTCCCTCTTTCCCTTTCTTGTTCCTTGGATATTGGGTGGTGATTGTTGAATGATTAAGGAAGTTTGGTTATTTTGGTGGTAGGGGTAATGAGAGTTTGATAGAAGTAGCAATTCATGGAGGAATTAGTGTTCTTAATTAGGTTGTTGTAGAATACCAAGTTTTATTTCCTTTAATTTCTTGAAAGTATGAGCATGGGTTAATCATAAGTTATATCATTTTGTATCTTGGGGTTTTGATCTATATCATGTATAAGTCCTTGACTATGGAAGAACATGAGGATTTAATTGTATAAATTAAAGGGCAAAACATACAATCCCCAAATCTGTTTTTGGGCAGCACATATACCCCTACTTCGATCGAAAATCTGATTTGTTGGAGTTGTTTCTGGACATCTAGAGAACATCATAGTTGTAGGTTATTGTCTTAGCTTTCATTTGAAACTTGAATCGTGGTAACACGAATTTTGTAGACGAAGTTACAATCATTTTACCAAAACCTGTCAGTTTTTCCGAACAGGTTGATCTCGTTAATTTAATTCGACTTTTTAGCCATTTTAAAGTCCAAATCTGGGAATGCCTATTTCACTAACAGTTTTAGATATACCTCTTAGGATTCTACAGAACTTGAAATTACTTGATTTTTATTTTTAGATGAAGAGATATGGGCGATTTACTAAAACTGGTACATGAGAAGAAAAACAGGGGAGATGCTTTCAAGTACTTAAATTGGGGTTTGAAATAGTCATGTTGATTTTTGGTCGATTTTAAGGATTTTGACATTGTATAATCAAAATTTATATGATCTTAAATTATTCTAAATTGCTATGTCAAGTCCTAAATTTTAAACTGTGATATGATCTTAACAATTTCATAAAATGTCATAAGCTTATATTTTGAGAAAAATAATTAAAGTTAAGCTTAAAACTTCATATGAATAAGCATATGACTTATGTTTTTCCTTAGAAGGTGTGTGCTATGCTACTACACTTAAATTCATAAATATGTCAAATGCTTCGAATGAGTTTAAGATTATCTTAAATTATGTTTATTATTGAATTTAGACTCTTAATTTTGTTTAAGGGCCTTGAAATATCCAAATAATACAAGATGATTTAAAGTTCGTAAAAATATGATAAACTTACTCAAATAATTACTCAAAGGCCCGGTAACTAAAGAAAGAATTTTAAAGTGCTAGAAGTGGCGCAATCGGAGCTCAAAGGCGGACAATGATTTGAAACTTTAAGAGGTTCACATTGATCTTCATCCGAGGTGGGGTTTACTTTTATCTGTAAGTGTAGTGGTTATATTGTTATAATCATTGTTGTGTTGTGTATCATGCTTATGAACTAATGTGGCCCACAAGGGATTCATGATCCACAAGGGATCGACGAAGTTGATTACCCACAAGGGGTCAGGTCCACAAGGGACCAAGGCTAGTCTCACTGTATCAACTGAGTTTATGTGATCATGATGTATGATGCATTACATAATTGGTTATAGCTGCTTGCAGTGTTTTCCCCACTGAGTATGTTTACATGCTCACACCCTATTTATGTTGATATTTTTTAGGTTATGGAGTCGAGGGGCGGAGCAGCTAGTGATGACCACCAAATTCTCCCACTTGACTATATATATACCTTGCTAATATTATCATGTTTCTTTTTGTAGTATTTTGACTAACGAGTGTGGACTTTAATTAACCTTTTGATTTTGACTATAGGTGGTATGGGAATATGACTCTAATATAATATTTTTGCCTAGACTGTTGCGGGCTGTGTCCCGAGTGGGTGGATTTACGTTTATTTTGTTGACTTGAAACTTAGTTATGGTTGAGTATGAATTATAGCTTTTTTTTTTTATTTATGTTAGATGATATTTGATAGATCTTTGATATGATGCTTGAAATCTTGGTATAGATTAATAGTCTGATGCCTTCTTGATTTTATTTTAGTTTTAAAAAGCTTCCGCATTATTTTTAATAGTATGAATAGTTTTATAACTAGATGAATATAAAAAGAGATTTTTTTTAGTGGCGTTTTCATAATGAAATGATGGCGCTACATAAAGAAATCTTAAGCTTGAAATGACAAAAATCTTGGGAGCACAAATTCAGAAGTCAAGAAGTATTGGACATGTGGTTTATAGCCTTGTTGATGAGAATTAAAATTTTCTGATTTAAAGAAGTGAAAGAAAAGTAATTGGTAGAGTTGTGGGCAAAGAAAAAGGAAAAGTGAATCAAAAGCCTACTCTAGTTCTTGGCATAGAAGAGTGAATGGAATGATGTAGGAGAAATGAGTGAAATAGGCTAAAGAACATCTGTTTTGTTGCTACTTTTCAATTTAATAAATGTAGTAAGAAAGCCAATTTGATGTTATGTGTTCATGATATGGAACTAAGTGGTAAAAATATTTTACTAATATTCATAATGTATTTTTAATTTCAAAATGCTTAGATCCTTCGATAAAATATGATGGTGTTTGTAGAATATTAGATGTTTATTACAAAGGTTTTAAAACTATGCAATTTCCACTATCTCTAGTGCCTCTTGAACTTCCAAATGTTAATGAAATTAAAATTAATTTTAAGGTTGCTTTAGAAACTCTTTTTGAGAACTATGTCCAAACATATGGGAATAATGATGATTCACAACCTAGTAACTTTAGTTCATCTTTTGATTTAGGAATAGATAGTGAATTAACACTAGAATTACAAGACATATACAAAGAAAAAGTATTTAATAGGGTAGGAAGAATTTCCGAACTTGATATATATTTGCAAGATGACCATTTGATTGAGATGCGTGATGGAGATCCAAACAACATTGATGTTCTTCGGTGGTGGGTGAGAAAGCAAGAATAATTTTCCATATTGTCTATCATGGCTAAGGAAATATTTGCAGTTCCGGTATCAACGATGGTGGTCGAGCAAGCATTTAGTCAATCCAACTATATGTTGAAAGAGCGTAGATCCATGATGATGCCAGAAAGTCTTGAAGCACAATTGTTACTTAAAGATTGGATTTTAGCTGAACGAAGACAACAAGAGAATGATTAGAGTGCATTGTTGAACGAAGATGATGATTTCGACAATATTGAATCTGATGACAATGTCGAATAGTAAGTATAACAAGGTAAAATAACTACATGGACTTTGAGTCCTCAATGAGAAAACGTAGGAAACTTAATATTATTATTATTATAAGTTTGAGACTTTGAGTTTTGAACTTATAATCTTAAAATTAAGCCCAAGTCCATTCTCCACTCCCTCTCTATATTTTGGAAATTTTGAGATTTTAGAACTTAGATAATTAGATTAGATAGTAATTTTTCAATTGTAAATTTGTAAATTTGTAAACATGTATTTTTATAAAATCAAGTTATAAGTTTACTTAAATTCTAATGTAAATTCATCATTATTATTCATGATCAATCAATAATATGTATTTTTCTTCTTTAGCTTTACATTACAAGTGAATGAGTTATAAGGTATTAAAAATTGAAAAAAAGTTTCAATTTAAGAAAACACACATCACGGACCATGCTATAGTAGCATGACCCGTGCTAATTTAAATAGCCAACAAAGCGTACGAGGTCGAGAGCAAAGCACGACCCATGCTTTATACAACATGGCCCGTGCTATACCAAGCACGGACTGTGCTATTTTATATGGTTCAACCTTATAACTTGTGGTCCTGGAACCGCTGATTCTTGGTTCCGGAATGGTCCCGTAACCGTGATTACATGGTGCGGTTCTGGTTCCCGATTTTAGGAACCGGAAACCGGTGGTTCCAGAACCGTCGCCACCTCTAGTTTAGACACTTTATCCCACGCCCTTCTCATTGCACCTATATTTGATGCTAAATACTTGGTGGCAAGGATGCCTCCCATGACTACTATAGCAAGCGGCAGTCCATCACAATCATTTGTAATCAGTTGTCCAAGGCTATTCAAATCAGGGGGCAGTCCAGCTGCCCGAGTGCCTCTAACCATAGCAGCTCCCAACTTTCTTCTAGATTAGAGAAACGCAGCTTGTGGAGAGCCCTCAGAAGGCTATCACGCGTGGCACAGTCTCTTCACGGCTAGTGATCAAGATTTTACCCTTGTTATTACCACTTGGCAGGGCAGCTTTGAGTTTGTCCCAATCGTTAGGATGCCAGACATCATCCATGGCGATCAAGAACTTTCCACTATCAATATTGTTAGCAACTAGTCGTGATAATTCCTGATTTCCTGCTCATAGGGAACTCGTAGAGGATAGTTGGATCATTCAAAATCTTCCACACCAACGTCGTCTTACCAAGGCCCAACATATCGATGAGAGAAATGACATCAGAGTAATCAGTTTCTATAGTCAACCGGTGTATTAGGTGTGTCGTCACATCTATGAAACCAACCACGTCTTTCTGCCTTGGTGGCCGAACCTATTCAGGGCAAGAATTAAACGAACTAGATTGTTTGAACAAGTTACAAAAATTCTAGCTCCGTAACTAATAAAGAAACACAAAGTGAAACACTACTTGTGTAACATATAAATATGTATGTAAAGAAAATAGTGGAGAAAAGTTGATATTTATGTTCAACCCCGCTAAGAGAACTTAAAGGGGGTCTCATCTTCTTATCCATATTCTAATGTTTTCATGAGATGATTTGAGTAACTCCAATAACAACTGACCTTTCTTATTTTTGTTTCTTCAAAGCACACAAGTGTTTTTATTCAATTGTGAAGCCTTGGGCCAATTGAGCCTATAAAGCATGCAGTATATCGAATTTACAAAAAAAAATGTTCTTGTTCTATAAAATATGCAAATATAGCTTACTACCATTACTAAAATTAACAGCCGATATGAATTTCATGTTATATTTTTGGTATTTCACCATCCAATTTATGATTTTCATAATGATTATTATAGAAAAAACTAATTATAACATAATAGAACCTATTCAATACATGAACAAAAAATCAAATTAACAAAAATCTAATTAGAAAATAATCAACACTAATAATCAAGATTATTAACTAAAAATGAAAATTAAATGTTAAAATAATTATAAATCCTAATTGACTCGGATCAATCCTAATTAATAAGTCTAAAATTAAATCAAAACACAATAAATTCAAATTGAAGAAAAATTAATAAATTTTGGCGTGAAACACTACTTAAATGTATGCGCTAATTAACCATGAAAGAAACTCAAGTCATAATGACTCAATTAAGTTCTCACACTCTCAATCATCAATCCATTACTGAACTCAAGCTATCATAACTACATCATTTAGTTACACACACTGACTTTAGCAACAAATGTTTTATTTTTGTTTTGAGGGAAGACTTCTCTATTAAAATAAAGCACAAGAAATTGAAATCAAAGAAAATATATGAAAAAAACTTAAAAAACTCGATTGCAACAATAGAGAAGAATGTGGCACAAAAGGTGCAAGATATGATTTCATTTGCAAATTAAGTAGTAAGCATCAAATTAAGTATAGTAAGGATTAATTGAAAAGTGATCAAAAGATACAAAACATATATAAAAGAGCCAGTTAATTAACATGATGAGAAAAAGGATGGGAAAATAAAATGTGACCTTAGAATTTTTGGACTTGTCTTCATGAGCGACACTGAGGAGGGCGAAGTCAACTCTGCCCTGCTCGACCTTCAGTCTGACGTCCTCGACCCTTCTTCTGATGGTGTGGAGATTCACTTGAGACTTAAAGGGTTTGATGATGTATTTCCGGGCTTTGATCTCAATGGCCTTAGTAACGAAGGCGTCGATTATATCTTCCACGGTACCTCATAAACAACATCGCAAATGTTTTGTACTAGCATTTGGATGCCCTCATCCTTTTTCCGCTTCTTCACTGAGTCGCTAAGAAATGCTCTGAACATGCGGAGATCTTACTCTAAACCCTCGATCTGGCTCTTCGTGTCGCTGATCAAATGAGTGTGGTAAACCAATAGGTCCTTTAGGTTGTTCAACAGAAACTCTACTACTGCATCCGCCATCTCTCTTCCCCCAGTAAATTCTAATGTAGAACATATGATGTGCATCACCCATCCCAGCAAGTGACATGTGTCTCAGGCCTACCAATTTTTGGATATTTACAGCTCTTTTTTTTTATCTTGAAACGAAAGTTTAAGCCTAAAGTTTCATCCGGCTGAAAAAATCTATCATGACACTTCAACTAACATATTGTGACACTTTGTCTATCTATTGTGATACTTAATTACTTATTGTGATAGTTCGAAACTAAATTTTTTTTATCGACCGACTGATAGATATTAGAAATAGCCCAAATGGGCTGTAAATAGGATGGAGAAATGTTGTGAACACAACCCTAGCTAATCAAAAATTGGGTTGTATTACCAATGATGTAGAATTTAGTTGTGTTGAGATAATGGAGAAAGGAGAAGTAGCGAAGAAGGGGCAAGAGAATCAAAACTCAATTTTTAGGGTTGAATTGCTAGACCCTATCATCGATTGAGTTAAGAAAGGGGATCTCGACTCTATTCGTTGGATTTTTAGAGCAAGATATGTGTATGGGATTAATTAGTATCGTAATGCTATTTTAGTTAATTCATGTTAGGCTTTAATTTCCTTATTTCAGTTTGTTTAGTAATAGGCTGAAATGTTAGGATTGTATACTGAAAGCTTGTCTTTGTATACTATTAACAATGTTTTCCTTTGACGATATAAATTGATTATTATTGCAGTCACTGTTTGTGCATATTATTTATTGTTATATTTATATATGCATGTTTCCTTATATTTGCATTGTAGATGATATGGTGTGGGTAAACACACGGTAAAGATCATATCATCGGATTCCTTAAAAAGTATTAAAAGGCTCGCAGTTTAGATGATCCTGAACAAACCATTGTACACCATAGAATAATCTGATAGTTAGTTTATCTTGACTAACTGATTATTTTGATACACTGATATGTGTATTGAGGAGGATCGCGACAGGATACTATTCTCTAAGCTGACCCTAAAAGGAGAGAATAAAGATCCACAGAGTTCGGGTTCTTAAGCCTTGCACAGTGGCGGACATATGTGTGTTGTGTCTATTGCTTTGATTTATCAATGAGTGAGATTCTTGATAGAGTCAATAATCTTGATATCTTGGGCAGTAACATATACATACATGATGGGTTGTGCACTGTCTATGGTCACCATGTCCTAGTGCGCCAGGTTGATGATGTCCCCTTGAGTAAATACAAGTACATGTGAAACCCTATAGGTGGAATTTATTCCGTACATGGTAATGCTTGTGTGGTACTACTCTAGAAATGGAAGAATTAATTAATTATAGCTGTTAGAGCTTACGTAATTGATTAATGGACATTATATCTTAAACATGGGGAATGGCTGGACTAAAGAAGAAAACATTGAGTAAAAATGTATTAAATTGGTAGGTCAGTGTTATTTCTTTAGTAGAATAAAAATAACACTTAATTTATTTAATTATATCCTAGTGTTGGATATTAGATATTAAATAAATTAGTGGGCTAATTTAATATTCTTCTAGATCTCTACTGTAGCCCAAATAATACCTTGATGGACTAAAAGGAATAGAACAAGAGGAGAGGCCCAACCTATTAGGGTTGTGAGTCATAATTCATGCCACCATCTCTATTATTTAGAAAGGGAGGAGGCGTGTATTATGGTACACGAAATCAGACCCTCTCAGTTGCTATCTTGATTCCCTTAGGTTATTCATACACAGTTTAGTAGATTGTAGCCCACTCTACATCTAAACGGGTATCGGGAATACAATAGAAGATCAAGGAGTTCTCTGCTACCTTGGAGTCGTCGACTATAGTGGGAGAAAAGGCCTTGTTGGACCATGTCTAATGCAGCAATGAGATTAGACCTGTAATCTCATGATCAACCCTACTCTGTTGTGTAAGTGGTTATTTGAATTAATTTCTTCCGGAGCATTAATTCGATGTTCTTGCATGATATGTTCAACATGTGTTATTAATATCATCACACATAAAATCATGATTTGCAAGACTATTCAAATTATAGATTATCCGATTAGATCCTATGGGGCGTAATGTGATAAAACCACAACACGAAACCTAAGCCCAATTGTACTAGGATTAAAACCCTCATTTTGACTGTTGAAACGATTATGACAAAATTATCCTAAAATTTCCCCTACCTTTCTTCTGTGCCTCTCTTCTTATTTCTTCTATTTTCATCTCCCCTTTCTTATCAAGCTCATATTTTTATCAGTCAAATACAACAAAATATAACTAGAAAAAAGAAGATCAATATAGTTGGTAATTAGAGCCAACTATCCTTGGACTCCGATATAGCTGACAATACTCATTTCAAGGATCTATTTAAGGCACAGAAGAAGTTGGATAAAGTTCTCCAAACTGAAACATTAAAAAGGGAGTCAGATGAAATAAAAATGCAAGAGAAAGTGGTGAGCATAAATGCTGATGTCCAAGGAAATTTTGAATATCTTACCAAGCTCTTAGCCGAAATGCATCTGGAAATTCTGAAGGGAGGTAAAGACAAGGAGACTTCTGCTGGTGACTCAATCTTGGGTGAACCTCTTCCTTCAGGCACCCAGAAAATAGACTACTATCAAGGGTAGATGACTGCAAGACCCATGGCTATTGTGGATCCTCACAACTCTCAAGTAATCAACTCTCTACCTAAGGTGGATTTTCCAAAGTTTGATGGGTCACTTCCTAGATTATTGATGTAACTTGGACAAATTGTACAGGATACGAGAACGCGCGGAAGACTTCTAGGAACGAACACGCCAACTAAGGAAGGATTCAATCCTACTCTAAGACTTAAATAATTAAAAAATAAACTGAATTAATTAAACAAAGACTCAAAAATATCAATAAGGAAGAAGTAGATCTAATTAAGAACTCTAGACTACGACACAAAAATAGAACACAAATCCAATGGAAAAGGGCTGAGTTGGAATGATGATATGGCTGGAAAGGAGTGGTGTTTTAGGTCGTTTTTTATGGTGAAGAAGGGCTTGGAGTAGATAGAATATGTTAATGATATGAAGGACTTACGGTATAGATGAGGATCACGATGAATTGGACGTGTATGGAACCGAACCCTTGATGATCGACACACGATCAGGTTTTGGGGAATTGAAGGATGATACATACATTGTTGGATGATGAAGGACGTCGATGATAGAAGGCGTCGATGTAGGTGTTGTTGAATTGCAACCCGATTAATTCCCGGCGTATCTTGTACGACGAAAATGAATCTTCAAGTTATTCTTCGGATAGCGAGTTCACCCTAATTCCTCGTGTGAATTCGAACGTTCCCTTGATGTAAGACTCAATATTTGATAGGCTTCAAGAATGAGTATTTTCGAGGAAAATAATCAAAAGCTTTAAACGGTTGAGACACAAATCGAATGCAAAGGCAAATTTAATCAATAATGTCTAAAATATCAATGTAACATGGATTCCCTATTTATAGGGCTAAGGGAGAACGAAAATAATAAGCTAAGAGGGCCTAAAAACTGATCCAAAAGGGATCTCTAACTATACTAGGAAAAAGCCTAAACTAGAATTCTATTCAAGGTAGGAAATTGCCTTAAATACAATTCTAGTCAAACCTAATTATATTATGCACGAAAATTACATAAAAACTAAATAAAAATCTGATTCAAAATAATAAATATTATAATCTAATTAATACTATAGTCTAAAATAAAATCAATCCCTGAATTAAATAACTAAGGGAGACGAAAATTTCCATGCAAGCCATGCATGTCCAAAACGCCTCCAACGTGCATGCTTGTGACTTCAATTCTCTTGATCATCATGTATTGTTCTTCAAACCTTGATCTCTAATCTTTAATTGCTAACAAAGTAATAATTTTGGGATCCTTTAATGGCAGCTTTGGATGGACCGATTTGATGCTTGTCATGGTCTCATCAATTTTGGATCATCAAATGCAATGGGTATTTTAGCATGATCCCTAATCTATCAGACGGTCAGAAGATTGCCCTAGCTACCATGCACTTTAAAGAAAAACAGTTTAATGGTATCAAAATCTTGCTGCTAAAGGTTTGGAGCTGTCATGGTAGCAGTTCTTAGATATGGTTTATGCCAGATTTGATGATCTGAAAGAACTAAGATTATTTTTTATTTCAATAAGCTCAAAACACACGGGATCTTATGAAGAATATGTAGAGTGTTTTGAGGAGTTCAAGGCATGTATGAATTTACTATATCCTGGGGAGTTTACTAAAAGTTACTACATTGGCTAGTTTTCTAAGTGGTTTTGGTGAAGAACTAAAGTCTCTATAATGATGTTTAAGCCCAAAGACCTGCAACACACTATTGAGTTAGGGCAGAGTCAGTTACTAACCATTGAAGGTATCACTAAGCAGCTTAAGGGATCTGGCATAACTTACTCCAGTAACAATTAGAGCTACTTCAGAACTACCAACCCAAACACCTGGACTAACGTGAATACCCTTGCTCCCAATCCCACTAAGCCCCTAATTAAATTATTGACTGCTAGTCAGATAGCAGAAAGAAGACAACAGGGTCTTTACTACAACTATGATGAGAAGTTTATCCCTGGCCACCAATACAAGTAGAGGATTATGTATGACATGATGACAAAAGAAGAAGAATTAACCTACTTGCAGATCAGAAGTTGCATGATGAAAATGGCCCAGATGGCGATGACTGCATGGAGGAAACACAAATATCACTTAATGCACTCACTAGGAGTGAAGGCTTGACCACTATGAGGTTTAAAGGGAACTGCCAGAAACACCCTATACAAATACTAATTGATATAGAGAGCACCCTTATTTTCATTAAGGGTATCACAGATGAGAGTTTAGGAATTCTACTAAAAATTGTCACCCCTTTGCTCATTAAGGTAGTTAATGGGCAAAAGCTTATAAGTGATCAGGTTACGAATAACTTTACTTGGGATATGCAGGGACACACTTTTCAGCACTAACCTTGGTTTCTCCAAAATGAGGGTTATGATCTCATTCTAGGAAGAGATTAGCTTAAGTCCCACACACCAATAGAATTAGACTATAAAAGAATGGTTGTGGCTGTTAAATGTGGGGAACAGAAAGTAAAATTGCATGCTCAGACTTCACAAGCTAAATGCCAGTTGATTTCAAGTCATTGCCTATATAAACTCCTCCATACTAAACACATCAAGAAAGTAGAGGAGATTTATTCTATCACAGTGGCTTCCCCAGAACAAGAACTTAGCAAGGAGTTTCAGCCATTAATCTCTGGATTTTTAGATATTTTTGCTGAACCCAAGGGGCTGCCACCTACCAGAGTAGTGGAGCACCAAATTATACTTAAGGAAAAAAGTGTTTCCAAGCATCAGTATCCCTACAGGACCTCTCATGATCATAAGGATGAGATCGAGAGGATTGTCCAAGAACTACTAGACTTAGGGATCATTCAAAATAGCCAAAGCCTATTTGCTTCACCAGTTTTACCAGTGAAGAAGAAGGATAACACCTGGAGACTCTGTGTTGATTACAGGTATTTAAACAGCCTATCAGTAAAACATGACTATCCTATACCTATTATAGATGAATTGTTGGATGAACTACATAGGGCACAGGTGTTCTCAAAGATTGATTTGAGCTCTGGCTATTTCCAGATCCTCATGAAACCTGATCACAGACATTTGACTGCCTTCAGGACTCATCATGGTCACTACGAGTTTCTAGTTATGCCCTTTAGCTACAGAATGTCTTAGCAACATTTCAGCCCCTATTGAATCAAGTTTTTCAGAAATACTTGAGGAAACATGTTTTGGTATTTTTTGATGACATTCTGGTTTATAGCAAGACCAAATATGAGCACCAAAGGCATCTGAGAGAGGTATTTCTACTACTAAGGGAGAATTCTTTATTTGCTAAGGAATCCAAGTGTTAGTTTGGGAGGGTCAGTATTGAGTATTTGGGCCACATAATTTCTAGGGAGGGAGTATCAACTGACCCCCCAGAAAATTGAATGTATGAGGAACTGACCCATACAAAAAATAATTAAGCAACTCAGAGGCTTCCTGGGCTAACTGGCTACTACATGAATTTTATAAGGGGGTATGGAATTATTAACAATCCCTTAACAGCCCTACTTAAAAAAAGCATGTTCAAATTGGGTGTGGAAACAGAACATGCTTTCAATAATCTCAAAATTGCTATGGTTAGTGCTCCAGTCTTGACACTACCCGATTTTTTCAAACCCTTCATATTAGAAACCGATACTAGTGAGTATAGGATAAGGACAATTTTGATGCAAGAATAAAGCCCTATTGCTTACATGAGTAAGAAATTATTCCCTAAGTACCAATCATTGTCTATCTATGAGATTTATAGCAGTCTTAGTTGCTATACATAGGTGGAGGCATTACTTATTAGGACATAAATTTATAATTAGGACTGATCAACAAGCCTTAAAACACTTATTAGATCAAAGGGTCATATCTCCTACACAGCAGAAATGGATTACTGAACTACTCGACTTGGATTATGAGAACTGCTACAGGAAAGGAAAGGAAAACAGAGTTGTTGATGCCTTGTCAAGGGTGTAGGGACAAGAAGGCAGTTGTTTGGCTCTAACTACTATATCACCAACCTGGTTGAAGGAGGCTATAGACAGTTACATCAATGATACTTTCTACCAGAAGCTAATCAACTCAGTGGAGGGTGACTCTATCTCATATCCAAACTTCACCCTCATTAAGGGATTATTAAGACACAAAGGGAGAGTGGTGGTGGGTAATCACATTGAGCTAAGACATAAGATACTACATACCATGGGTCATCATATCATGGTCATTCAGGGATAAATGGCACCTATATCAGGCTTAAAAGGTTTTTTTACTGACCGAGAATGAAAATGGATGTGATTAAGTTGGTGAGAGAATGTGATGTATGAAAAATAAAACAAACCAGAGAGTAGACTAATGTAATACCCTAGATTTTTAAATTAAGATTATAGAATTCATAAGTATGATTAGAATTATAAGAAGAGACCTTAATTATGTTTCAGGAGAATCATATGTAAGTCACGACTTTAGGGGTCGTTTTTCGTAAAATCATCTTTTTGAAAATTCTGATCCTAATTCAAATACGGTCGATTTTGGTCTTGTTAGAAAGTTATCGACCCAAGAAGTATGCCGGTACTCTCGAAATTTTAATCCGAGGTCATTTGAGATCCCGGTGCTGAAAATCGTATTTTACAAAATTATGAACAATAAAATCTGAGTGCGTTCATGATTTGAAAAATTTATGAAATCCTCATCTTTGACGGATTGCTACTCCGAGGTCAATCGAATGCTTGGGAGAAAAATATATCAGTCGAAAGGAATAGTTAAAGTAATTTTTGAAAAGAGAATATTTTCTCATTTTCTTCAGACGATGAAGTTACATAAACTATGCGATCATGTTCATCATCCTGTATGTGTATGTTGTTGTGAACATTCAAGGTCAGAATAGATAAATTGAAATTAATTAAATGGCACGAGGTTGGTAACCCTATTCGATCAACTGATCTACATCAGGGGGACTTCACAAGTCCGTGAGAAACAATTCACTACTCCGTTGTGTGGTTACAAAGGCTATTACACGAAAACCTCCCGTCACTCGACCCCTTTCCTACCCACTACAACTTCTTTCGATGAATTGAATTTTGAGCTCCCCTCACAACCTAGAATCCCTCTAGTTCCCACAAGAAATCTGTCCTGAGAGTCCTCTAAGTGTGTATGAAACAGATTCAAACACATACTAGAAAAACAACAATCAAAAGATCAACTCCAGTCTAATAATACCGAATACCTAATTCTTCATATGTGAAGTCTTTTGGACTCTCTAAATCAGTTCTGTGTATTCGTGTATGTGCAATGCATACCTCCTAAACTAGTCTGATTCCCAAGCTATTTATAGAAGAAAGACATAGCCTTAGCAAGGTAATTAGAAGTCCTACTTTGACTAGAATTCAACAAGGAAACTTTTCCTTAATTAAATCAGACTTTCCTAGTTTAGATGTCTTCCTTGAATAGAACTCCTTCTTTCCTTCTTTGATCTTCATCACGAACAAGGTAGCTTCTATTCTGAAACATCCATCTTGATTTTGCATCTTTAACTCCTTGAATCTAGCATAGTACGTTTCTTGCAAACTCTCTGGACAACCATGTACATGATCATGTTCATAAACATGATTAAGTACATGTCTTGATCTTCAATTAGATTGGCAGCGGAATGTTCTTTGAAATGTCCACAACATGGTATTCAAACATGAATAACTAAAACCTTTTGTGTTCTTTTGATATTGCCATATAGATCATGACAATCTCGAACACTTGCGTGCAGATGGCACTAACAATCTCCCCCTTTATCTTTATCTAGTGGCAAATAAACTCCATGTTTTAAAAGAACACAATCCTTGAGGTGAAGGACCACGTACCTTAAAACATTCTTGAATGTTCCGAAGAACATTATATGATCCTGCTGTTTTTCATTCTTTTATCAGATCATATCTGCTCTGCTATATTGCATTTTTTATCTTCTAATAGCAATTTCAAATTTTTTTAGCAGATTAGCATCATATAGGGAAGGTAGAAATTTTGTTCAACATCAGAAAGCTTTTACAAGCTAATCAGAGCAAAACAAAAATATCTTGCAAAACATGGATGCAAGATAATTAGAACAGAAAACATTAAATATTATATTGCCTTTACTCCTCCTATTTGCCACCGAGAAAGACAAGGGAGTAAACTCAGAAACTACTTGGATTTGTCAGAAGCTTGCTCATCTCCTTCTTCTTCAGATCCTTCTTCAGCATCATCATACTCTGTCTCTTCACCCTCTTCAACCTCTTCTTCTTCTTCAACCTCCTGCTCCTCTTCATCAACCTCCTAATCCTCCTCTGCAGACTCTTCTTTTTCAGCTTCAACTTCCTTTTCCTCTTCTGCAGACTGTGCTTCACCTTGCTTTGGAGCAGATGGAGATTCCTTCTGAGTAGCAACTGCTTTAGTACTTGCAAGCTTGTGCAAGTTACGAACTTTGTTAAGTATATCTGTTGATGGGGAGGCAAAGTCTTCTCCTAATGAAAGTTCAACAATTAAAGCTTTAATCTTCATCTTCTCAGAAGTATGCTCAGAAATCAAACGAGCATGAAACTTCAGGCTTCTTTCCAAAAATTTCAGTACAACACATTTTGGTGAGGACACTTCAACAGTAGCATCAACTCCTTTCTTTAATGCTATAAACTGCTTGAACTGGAGACGCATGTGATGATCTCTTATTTCAGGAGCTACCTTGATCACGATAGGCTTTTTAGGTAGAATGACTCTATCATTCTTGGTAGAGACATTCTTCTTTTATTGCTTTATGATGCTATAGATAAGGGAGGGATAACACAGAGGACCTTTCACAACTGTCGACTCTGCACAGCTCACAAGCCTTCCAAAAATGAACTCACCATAATTGAACTTTTTCCTAGTTCCTAGGTGATACAAAAATCTCCCTTGAGCTTGTGTAACAACAGCTCTGTGCTTTGTTGGTGTCTAATTGTGAATTAGAATTCTGAACAAGGCTCCATACTTATAAGTCAGCTTAGATGTAGGAATAGTTTGAGGATTGGAGGGCCATTTCATGTAGATGCCCTGGGTCAGTTCTTCAGCAACCATCCCCCAGTCATCTATCTCCTCGAACTCTCCCTCAACTTGGCATCACAGAAACTCATTGATGAGTTCTGGTGAGAAATTTAACATCTCCTTTCTGACAAAGACTTTATGAAAGTCTTCAGATTCCGGATCATCAATCTCCTTGGTCAAATTGTAGTAGAATTCTGAAACAACCATTGGAACAAATTCGTGCACCCTCTACACTGTTCCAATCAAACTAACTTCTTCCAGCAAAGAATACACTCCTGTAGCTAGTAGTGTATCTTTGTCCACCTTCTTTTCAGAGATCATAGACCTCAGCTTCACTTTCTCCCACAACTCAGCATGCTAGATAGATCGAAAAAGAGCATGTTTAGAGATACCTGGCAAATGGATGATCTGTTTGTGAATATCAGACTCATGTTCACTAGAATGTGAGTGAACATCTTCAGGTACATCTTTGTGTGGAACAACTTTCTTGGCCTTCTTGAAAGGGCTAGCAGGTTCAACAACTTTTCTCTTCTTTGTCGATGCAATAGTGGATGGTGGAGTAGAAGATGCTCGACTTCTTATCATCAGTGTTCTCTGAACTAACTGCACCATAGCAGTAGATGCCTTCTTCCTTGGAGTTTTTTTCTTCACTAGTGATCTGGCGAATGGATCATATTGGGTTGAAGCAAGCAATTTCTCCTGTTGTGGAACAGAAGCCTTCTCAGCAGACTCTAAAGATGAACTCTGAACATCTTCTTTCTCAGTAGAATCAACAACTAAAGGTCTCTTAATGACCTTTTTCTTCTCTTTTGCAATGGCAGTAGCAATTGCTTTCATCTTCAAACTCAATGAAATATCATCTTTCCTTGAAATATCATGACCTTCTGTAGCATAAGGTTGATCCGATAGCTTCTTTGTAGCACTCACTAGAGTAGAAGTCTCTACAGTATTCTTCGCAGCAACATGTTCATCCGCATGCATAGGAATATCTTTAGGCACAACTGTATCATCAATAGCAGATCTCTTCTCTTTCTGAAGGGCTTGGCAGCAGGTGATGTGATGACTTTCTTTGTTTAAGGAGTGACAGTCTTCTTTATTTTCTTAACTATTGTTCCATTTGTTCTTGCCTTCTTTGCAGCAGACTTCTTATTTACGTCATACGATCGCGCTACTTCCTTTAACAAATCTTGGATTGTAAGATGTTAAGTCTTTGATTTCTTCACAGAAGAAGAAACTTCTTGTTCTTCTGTCTCCAAGTCTTCTTCTTCTCCATGAAAATTTTCAATAAACTCTTCAGTATCTTTGTTGGATGATTCATCACGAAGATCCCTCTGAACAGGCTTTTTAAAGATGATTCTCTTCAAACCTATTTATCAAACTCAACTTCTTCATAAAATTGGTCTTGAGGCTTGGAATATGTCACTTTTCCATACATCATTCGGGGTTTTACAACTTTCTTAGGGTGGACTAGTTTTCTTTTAGGAGCCATTGATAGAATTTGGGTACTTTTCTTAGAAAGACCACAAGAAAAAATAATGGCAGAAAGAAGAGATGATAACAGAGATAATAGAAGATTTTTAGAGAGAAAGCTTTTGATTTTTGAAAATTGGGAGCATATGCATGATCTCTTTAAACAGCTAAACATATATATATATAAGAGAGTACTCTGTTCAATGCATAGGCTCAGGTTTCCATTAGACTATGAAACTGGAGGAAAATCCCAAAAAACCAGAGATGATGTTATCGAGTTAGAACTAGCCGTTGACAAAGATGTACACAAGATATTGAAAATTATTCATGTACATCTTGATGAACATTTTATGGGAATGTTTAGACCCTTTGTGCAGGAATGGTTCTTTCCTGCTGAGTGTGAAATAGACACACTCATACCCCTCTTCTTGGTTTTACTAAACCAAGCATACCCTAATGGATGCTTTAAGTTTCTCAAATCAAGCAGTGTCTAGTCCTTTGGTGAAAAGATCAGCTAGTTGATCTTCTGTCTTCATATGTTCAATCTTTAGAACTTCTTCTTTAACTAACTCTCTGATGAAGTGATGTTTGATGTCTATGCGCTTTGTCCTTGAATGCGGAACTGGATTCTTAGATATATTGATTGCACTCATATTGTCACAATACAAAATAGGTGTATCATAAGCAACTTCATAGTCCTTCATCATCTACATCATCCAAAATGATCTGATTAGAACTACTTCCTGCTGCAATGTATTCAGCTTGTGCTATAGATAAAGATATACAGTTCTGCTTCTTACTGAACCAGGAAACAACATTGTTTCCTAAAAAGAAACAAGCACCTGGTGTGCTTTTTCTGTCATCTGGAGACCCTGCCCAATCAGCATCACAGTATGCGGTAATACTTGAATTTGTATCAGAAGTATACCATAATCCGTAGTCTGCAGTTCCATTGATGTACTTGATGATGTTCTTAACAACCTTCATGTGACTCTCCTTAGGACAAGATTAATACCTAGCACACACTCCCACACTGTATGCTATATCTGGTCTATTTGCTGTGAGATAAAAGAGACTCCCAATCATGCTTCTATATAAAGTCTGATCAACTTCAGCTCCTACATCATCTTTTCCAATCTTGACTGTAGTGCTGATAGGAATCCTTTTATGCTTAGAATTCTCCAGCTCAAACCTTTTGACCAAGTTTCTGGCATACTTGTACTGTGAGATGAATATACCTTCTTTTGACTGCTTAATCTGAAGTTCAAGAAAGTATTTCAGATCTCCAACTAAGCTCATTTCAAACTCAGTTTCCATGTCCCTGATAAAGTCCTTGACCATCTTATCAGACACTGAGTCAAACACTAGATCATCCATATATACTTGAACCATAATTACCTGTGACTTCTCCTTTCTGATGAATAGTGTTCTGTCTTCTCCTCCTCTACTGTATCCTTTGCACACAAGGTATGTAGCCAATCTTTCATACCATGCCTGGTGAGCCTGTTTCAACCCATATAGGGCCTTTTTAAATTGGAAGACATACTCTGGATGATGTGGATTTTCAAATCCTTTAGACTGAGCTACAAACACACCATTCTTCAAAAATCCATTCAGAAAAGCACTATTGATATCCATCTGGTACAACTTGGACTTCATGATGCAGACCATGGCTAGAAGAAGTCTGACTGATTCTATTCTCGTGACTGGAGCAAATGTCTCATCAAAATCAATCCCTTCTATCTGAGAAAATCCTTGTGCAACAAGACTGGCTTTATTACTTGTGATATTCCCTGATTCATCAGTCTTATTTTCTAATATCCACTTAGTCCCAACAATATTTACTCCTTCTATTTTCTGCACAAGATGCCAAACATCATTCTTCTTGAACTGTAGAAGCTCTTCCTACATATCCTCAATCCAGTAGTCATCTTTGAGAGCTTCTTGGATGTTTTTGGGTTTAATCTTGGATGTGAAATAAACATTGGATATTTCATCATGCATCCTCTCTGTTAGTTTGCTTCTGGTCATTGTTCCTTCATGAATGTTTCCTATTACTTCTGAAGTAGGATGATCCTTGATGATCTGTCGTGAAGGCTTCCTTTGCTTCACTATTTGTTCTTCAGATTCTCTGTTTGTGTCATCAAGTACCTTAGGATGTTCAAATATATCTGTGTGAACATCTTCTTCTAAGGTATTGACTGCATTATCCTGATCATCAAACCTAACATTAACTGTTTCAATGACAACCTTTGTCTCTTTGTTGTAAATTCGGTATGATTTACTATTTTTGGAGTATACAACAAACATCCCTTCAACTCATATATTGTTCATCTTGCTGAGATACTCCATATCATTAAGTATATAGCATGTGGTGCCAAACACATGGAAGTACTTCACTATAGGTTTCTTTTTATTCCAGATCTCGTATGGTGTAGTGAAAGTACCTGGTCAGAGATGAACTCTATTGCTGATATGGCATACAATATTGATGGCTTCTGCTCAGAAAATAGCAGCAACTCCTTTAGCAGTAATCATGGTCCTTGCCATCTCTTGAAGAGTTCTGTTCTTTCTTTCAACAACTACATTCTACTGAGAGTCTTGGGGGCTGAGTACTCATGACTAATTCCATTCTCACTATAGAAATTGTCAAAGTACTTATTCTCAAATTCCTTACCATGATCACTTTTGATTCTGATAATGTGTTGATCTTTTTCAACTGTGATCTTGCAGGCTAGTCTCTTGAATGCTGTGAAAGCTTCACTCTTGTCTCTGAAAAAGTCTACCCATGTAAACCTTAAGTAATCATCTATGCAAACAAGAACATACATCTTTCCTCCGTAGCTTTCCATAGCCATAGGCCCTATTAGATCCATATGAATAAGATCTAAAACTCTCTTAAAATTTATGTCCTGAACTTCTTTATGCTGAGATCTGGACTGCTTCCCAATCTGACATGGACCACATACTTTATCTCTGTCAATTCTGATCTGAGGTAGTCCTCTGACAACCTCTTTGTTGATAATCTTCTGGAGATTCCTGAAGTTGATTTGTCCAAGTTTCTGATGCCAGATATCTGACTCTTCTATAGATGTTCTTTGACATGTTAAAGAACATTGTGCAGGAACATGTAGCTGATAGCAGTTGTCAGCTGATCTTTTCTTCCATAAATAAGTCATCGTTCTTATTCATTACCTTGCAACTTTCTTTGGTAAAGACAATTGTCATGTCATCATCACACAATTGACTGATGCTAATCATATTTGCTTTGAGTCCATCAACTAGCATAGCCTTCTCCAGTTTAGGCATTCTTTCAACAATCAGCTCACATTTACCCATTACTTTACCCCCCTTTCCATCTCCAAAGGTGACAAAGTCTGATGAGCAGGCTTTTAGATTCTGCACCACAGAGCAATCTCCAGTCATGTGTCTTGAACAACCACTGTTAAAATACCAGTTGCCCTTATCTTCTAATCTTAGAGAGGTATGGACAATTATACTGGTCTGTTTGACAACCTATTACTTCTTCTGTGCAGGCTTCTTCTTTTTCTGAGCGGCTGATCTCTTCTTGGTGTTGCTGGAATGCTAAGCTATAAATTTTCTTTTCATTCTTTTTAGATCAAAAAGATATTTTTCATAGTGTGGACGAATGTGGCCTTTTTTTTCACAATAATGACAAATAATTCCTTTTATGTTGCCATTATAAGTAGTAATCTTTTTGTTAATGTTCTTCTGGATATTTTGAATATTATCTTGTACATGCACTGGCTGGCTTGTACTTACTTTGACAAACACTGTCTCGGACTATCCACCATTGTATCTAAGACCTGGATGACTCTTTCTTAAATGTCCTGGAGTAGTAAGAATCTTGATTCTTAGTACCATTGTTCAGCATGTTGACATTCCTTTTGATGGATTTGAGTTCTGCAGATAACTCTTCAATCGTCTTCTTTTGCTGTTGGATGATGACCTTATGTTCAACATCAGATCTGATTAATTCGTGTTAGTGCCACCGTTATGCACTAATGTTTGGTTCGTGTTTATATTAGTGAGATATAGAAGACAATGTGTTCCAGGGTATGTGCCTGAAGATAAAAGTTCCGTTGTGCAAGTTTTGAAGAACAGTTGGTAAACTATTCGCTCTTATGTTCCTGACATGCCCAGGAACAGTTTAATTATGGTAGTTTTCATAAGTTTAGAAGGTCATGATATAATCGTTCGACTGCCTTGTGGTATAGATACCAAGCTGAAATTAACCCTACTACACATGAAAAGTATCTACACACATTTAGAAGGATCACAAGACAATATTCACTTACCTACATCGGTGGAAATATCCAATGATATTATTTGAAGTGAAGACTATATAAAGATTGATTAATGCAACAATCGGGGGTGTACTTTATTAGATTATCTTAGCATATTATTTGAGAGAAAATTTCATTTGTGATCCACATGTATTAGCTAGTAGATGTTCTTTCAAAAGTTCAACGTGATAGTCTAGCAATTTAGTGTTTTGAGTGAAACATGTGAGGGGTTGTTTTATCCATATTGTACGCAATCTCAGGAGAGATTGTAAGTTGAAGTCGTGGGTAGCTAGAGAGAGTCTACTGTTACAGTTGTGAGGGGATCTCACAGCTTTCGTTTAGTGAAAGAGTTCGTGAAGAAGAACGAGTAGCATAAGGAGGGAGTCCTGTATGTGTAATAGCCTAAATACACTTCATGAAGGAGTAGCAAATGGATCTTCAAGTTTGGGTGCAGTTCTCCCAGAGTAGGTTGATTAACTAAACTGGGTTACCAATCTCATGCGTATTTTAGCTGCTTTTTATTTACTGTTCTTACGTCTATTCCCAACATATCGTAGAACACTTGTGTGCAGTTTACTTAAATCACACTTAGCATAGATTGTTGTTTTTCAATTAGTATCAGAGTGGGTCACCAGTTACACATGTGTGATCTTATGATTTTAATCCATGTTTTTGTGTTTCTTTGCTGAGATGGACTTGATGAAAGAAGGAGCATCGATGGTGTGACCTCCACTCCTTGATGGCAATAATTATGCCTACTGGAAAACCAGAATGACTACTTCATTCATTTGATTGATGAACGTGACTGGAAGACGGTGACTAAAGGATGAAAGCCTCCCACAAAGAAGGATGAAAAAGGTAAAATTGTGATGAAGCCTAAAGAAGAGTGGGACAATGATGACTACCAGGTGATGGGGGCTAAATGCTAAAGCCATGAATGTTATCATCTTGGCTTTTGATATGAATGTCTTCAAGCTTATCTCCATATATGACAAAGTCAAGGATACGTGGGACATACTGCAGACCACCTATGAGGGAACAAGCAGTGTTCGTGCCTCACAGATGCAATTACTCACCACCAGATTCGAGAATCTCAGGATGGATGAGGCTGAAAAACTTGCTGACTTTAATGCTAAAATTTGTGATATTGAAAATGAAAGCTTTGCCCCTGCAGATGCCATTTTTGAGGAAAAACTTATCCGAAAAGTTCTTCGCTCCATGCCTAAAATATTTACCTACAAAGTCACGGCTATTGAAGAAGCCAAAGACGTGAGTAAGATGAAGCTGCAAGAGTTGATGGGGTCACTGCGAACCTTTGAAATGGGCCTGACAGAAGAAGAACCTGTGCAGAAGAAAAGCATTGCTTTTCAGGCTGGTTCCAGTGCTGATGTTCCCAACAATGTTCCTGACAAAACTGACCTTGCAGAGTCTATTGCTATGCTGTCAAAAAATTTCTCAAAGTTTGCTAAATACTATGAGAAGTCTTCTTAAAATAATGCTGGCAAGAATAAGTTTTCTAAACCTCGAAGAACCAAGGATGAGGAGTTAAATGAAGAAATATGTAAGGAAGTGAAGTGTAGAGAATGCAGTGGTTTTGGTCATTACCAAGCCGAGTGTGCTAACACACTAAAAAAGAAGAACACGTCATACTATTCTACCTTAAGTGAAAGTGATGATCCTGATGATAGTGGAAGTGATGAAGAATATGTAAGCAATCATATTGCTTTCATGACACACTTTGTCAAAGAGTTTGTGCCTGTATCTGTTCCTGACAATGAGGTAGAGAAAATTTCTGAATGCAGCGATGATGAAGATTTCACCGAGGAATCTGCTATAGAGGCGTATAAGAAGCTGCATTCCAGTTGGATCATGGTGGTTAAATTCAATGAAGACTTAATGAAAGAGAATTCCAATCTCTTGAAAGAAAGAGATGATCTCTCTACTCGTCTCAATGACTTACAGAATGATCTGTTGCAATCCCAAAATAATTTGAATGCTCAAACTAGTGAACTTCTACATCTGAAAAAGCTTGTCAAAATGATGAATTTTGGCTCATCTCATCAGCTCGATGAAATTCTTTCTAAAGGAAAGAGTCCTTAGGATCATACTGGGCTCGGATTTAATGATGGTCATTCTTATGAAAAATTATGTCAAGGATAGCTGTCTGGAACAAAAGATCCAACTGTCCCAAAACCAAAAGCTGAGCTAAAGAACAAGCAGCAGCAGTGAATGAAGTCTCCTCAAAAGACACGTGTTGTGTGTCACTACTGTGAGAAACCTGGTCACATTCGACCACACTGCAGAAACTACATCAATGACCTTAGACAGATGAAAAGAAGGGGTTTTTCTCAAATTGATCAGTTCTCCAGAAGAGATAACAACAGGAACAGATCAAGGAACAACCACATAAATTATGTGGTTCATACTGCTCTCAACATTCGTGTAAAGAGTAGTTGGTATTTTGATAGCGGATGCTCACGTCATATGACTGAAGATGCTAGTATGCTGAACAATATTCAAAAAGATTATTCTTATCAATCCGGTACCTTTAGAGATTGTGTCAAAGAAAGAGTGCTAGGGCATGGCCAATTGAATGTTCATGGAATGCCCAATTTGGAAGATGTGCTGCTTGTGGAAGGACTAAAGGCTAATCTAATTAGCATTAGTTAGTTATGCGACCAGGGTCTCTTTGTGCACTTTACACGAGATAAGTGCCTGGTCAAGGACAAAGAAAGTGTTCTCTTGATAGACAGAAATAGATTGCAGGACAACTATTACCTTCTTAACATGAAGGAAACCTACTTCAGAACCCAACTGTGTGAAGCAAATCTATGACATGAAAAGCTTGGCCATATCAGTTATCGAAATCTCCAGAGACTTATGAAAACTGAAGTTGTGATTGGTGTTCCAAGTCTAAGTATTGATCGAGGAAAGGTGTGCGGGCCATGCCAAGTTGGGAAAAAGATCCATACCTCTCATAAGTCTATTAAGAATATTACTACTTCAAATGCCTTGGATTTATTGCACATGGACTTGATGGGGCCTGTCCAAACCGAAAGCATTGGACGGAAGAAGTTATTTTTATCTCTGTAGATGACTACACCAGATTCACATGGGTTGAGTTCCTAAGAGACAAAGCGGAGACTTTTTAGGCGTTCAAAAAAATTTATCTCAAGCTTGATGTGGAGAAAGGAACTAACGTGGTTAGAATAAGAAGTGACCATGGGCGTGAATTTGAAAATGCTTTCTTCAAAACATTCTGTGAAAGAAAAAGGAATTGGTCGGGAGTTTTCTGCCGTGAAAACACCTCAACAAAATGGTATTGTTGAGAGGAAAAATCAAACTCTTCAAGAAATGAGTCGAGTAATGATGAAGGCCAAATCTGTTCCTGACAATCTCTGGGTTGAAGCGGTGAACACGGCCTGCCATGTTATTAATCGGGTATACTTCAGACCCAAAACAAGAATTACTCCCTATGAGCTGTGGAAAGGGAAGAAGCTAAACGTAAAATACTTTCACATCTTTGGAAGTATTTGTTACATGCTGAGGGATAGAGAGTATCTTGGCAAATTTGATACCAAATGAGATGAATGCATTTTTCTTGGATATTCAAGAAATAGCCGTACCTACCGCGTCTTCAACAAAAGGACAAATACTGTCATGGAATCAATAACCATTGTAACAGCCTGGTCCTGAGATAGGTATTAACGAATAGGGATAGGGTGTTATTAAGGGATTTATGAATAAGGTCGGAAGATTAACGAAGATGGTTTACGAATAAAGATATACTTTGAAAGATAGACGATGATACTCGGGATTACTCGATTAAGAAGGAAACATGCTTTAGCGGAATAAAACGGCTAACTAATCAGATACCAACAAGCATAGACCCATTCATAGGTCAAAGTGAATAAATAGATATCAACGTGAATAAGCCTCTTCATAGGCGAAAGAAAAATATACTCGAGAAGTGGAAATAAAACTTAACATGCATCTTATATATATATAATCAAGTCTGGGGAAAATTCATAAAGTCTCGATAATCATAATAGAACTTGAACGGAATTAGAAAGAGTGTATCAGAGTAGCAGAACACATAATGGGATTTCAAAAGAACTTAGATAATAGCAAAACAATCTTGGCAGCCAACCCACATCCACAACCACCAACATCCTCAGCATCTCAACCTGAAAACATTTGAAAAAGAGGGGGCATGAGCACTAATGTACTCAGTGGGTTTTAACGAAAACACTTTAATAACTTCAAGATATCCAACAATTAACTGACGGTATATGGAGAGCAAAACGCAAAAGCCCTCTCCATATCTGTAAAACCTTTTTCTTTTCTTTTAGGCCCATCCTGGCTCAAACCTGATGTCAACTGCACCCTTAGGCATGGCATAGGACATAAGAGTGGTTACCTCAAATATCCAAACGAGTTTGCGAGGGAATTAACCCAGCAGTGACTCCCTTAAAAGTTCTGAGCTCAATTCATGCTTAAGCGAAATGCTAAGTTCCTTCCTTCCTTAATCTTGCTAGCAAAACCAATCTTAGAGCAATGTCTAAGGGCTAATCCTTTAATATAGCATGATCTCGGCCTATAAGGGATTTAACGCTACCCTAACAAGGCAATCCTTAATCCTTAACTATACGAGCCTTAACAAAGCATAAACATTCAAATATAAGGAGATGAACGTAGATAAATACGAATTGTAACTAAAGACAATTCTAAATATCTCATGCTAAGCATAAACAATTGCTTTAACATTTCTAGCATTTCTAAACATGCTCAAGAGCTCATAATATCTTCCTTTCCTTCCTTCCTTATACAGAGATCAATCAGGCAGAGCAAAAATGCTTTATTGGATATCTCATTTGCCCTATATGCTTCTAGAGCTTATTAGCTCAAACTTTGGATGAGTATAGATTTACCCACCTCGATCACGGAGTAGAAGATGAGGCAACGAGTTGATGATCCTTCCCTCACCGCATCCCTTCCATGTCACTCGGCTCGTCGTCTTGTAGAACACTCACGAAGAACGCTTTTTACTTCGACAAAACCTCGACTTTTCTCTCAGAGTTTTCCCACTCTCTTGGAAGTGAGTTTGGATGGTAAATGAGCAAATCAATGCAAAGGGGTGGCTTTGTATTTGTAGAGAGGAGTTTGGCTTCCTTGATAGTGCGGAAACACTGCAAAAGTTACCCCGAGTTCGGTTAAAAGCTGCTTTATTCAATGTCAAGATCCAAATGACCTCAGACATGAAATCTAAAAATACCGGGAGACTAGTTGGCTCAAATGCTAGTGAACCAACTTGATTCGTGAAGAAGACGGTGTCGTCAGAAGGAAGACGAGCAAAGATTCCCTTTTTCGAATTACTTTTTACTATTCACTCAGACTGACAGATTTTGCTCCCGAGCGTTCGATTGACCTCAGAATGGAAATCTGTGAATGCCAAAGGAATCCTTGAGTCATTTCCCATAAGAGGGGCCTGACAGAACAAGACCTGGATTAACGAGGAGGATTTCGTAAATTTCTCAAAACACTAATTCACGCAAAAGTTACTATTCATTCATCTTTTAAATGCGTTTTTCATCACCGAGAACTCAAATGACTTCATAATTAAAATCCTAAAAAATCGGCATACTCCTTGAGTTAAAACCTTTCTAACGAAACCATGAATGGCCATAAAAGAATTAAGATCACATTTTCCGAAAAGATAATATTCACAAAAACTGACCCCTAAAGTCATGACTAACATCCGACCTCAATTAACCTTATTTAAATTTTCTCCTTAACTAATTAATTACCATTAACAATCCTCTGTACCTTATTCAAAAATCTGGGTTGTTACATCCTACCCCCCTTAAAGAAATTTTATCCCGAAATTTACTAACCATGATAAGTGATATCAGGGTACTTCTTGAGCATCTTGGATTCAACCTCCCAGGTTGCCTCCTCTGAACCATGAGGGTTCCAGATTACTTTTACAAGACTGATCTCCTTGTTCCTCAACTTCTAGATCTTTCGATCCACAATGGCTTGGGGCTTCTCTTCATATGATAAGTCCTCATTCAGGACTATCTCCTCCTTGCTAATCACGTGCTTTGGATTAAACACGTACTTTCTCAATATTGAGACATGAAAGACGTCATGAATGTGACTCAGGTTTGGTGGTAATGCCAACCTATAGGCTACTTCATTCACCTTCTCTAAAATCTCAAAAGGTCCAATAAATTTGGTCTTTAACTTGCTTCATTTGCCAAAATGAACTACTTCTCTTGATGGAGACACCTTCAAGAACACTTTATCTCCAACGTTGAAACTGAGATCCATTCTTTTTTCGTCCGCATAAGCCTTCTGTCTATCTTGAGCCTCCTTGATTCGTTGACGAATAAGCTCGATCTTCTGGACAGCTTCTTGGACCATTTCAGGTCCAAGTATCCTTCTCTCTCCAACTTCGTCCCAATACAAGAGCGATCTACACTTCCTTCTATACAGGGCTTCATAAGGGGCCATGCCGATCGATGACTGGTAGCTGTTGTTATACGCAAACTCTACCAAAGGCAGTAATTCCTCTCAACTGCTTCCTTTATCGATGACTACTCTTCTAAGCATGTCTTCTAGAATCTGGATAGTCCTTTCGGACTGGCCATCCATTTGAGGATGAAATGACGTGCTGAAATTGAGCTTTGATCCCATTACTTCTTGTAGGCTCCTCCAGAATCTTGACGTAAATCTCGTATCACGATCCGATGTAATCGACCAGCACTCCGTGCAAACTTACAACTTCCTTAACATACAGCTGGGTTAATTGATCTAGCCCATCCGTCATTTTAACAACAACAAAATATGCTGATTTCGATAATCGATCAATGATTACCCAAATAGCGGTATTCCCCTGATTAGACTTTGGCAAACCTACGACAAAGTCCATATTGACATGATCTCACTTCCATTCAGGGATTTCTAAGGGTTGGTGCGAACTAGAAGGTTTTTGATGCAAAGCTTTCACTTGCTGACAGTTTAAACACCTTTCCACCAAGGCGACTATCTCTCTCTTCATGTTATTCCACCAGAAGTTTCTCTTGAGGTCTTGATACATCTTGGTGCTCCCGGGATGTGCTGTATATGGCGTGTCATGTGCTTTACACACGATTGCCTCCTTTAGTTCTTCCTTGTCTGGCACACAACGCCTTCCTTTGAATAAGAGCGCGTTATCGGTGGCTTCCGCAAAATCTTGAGAGCTATCTGATTGTGCTTCTAGCCTTTTCTTTTCGAGAAACTCATCTCCTCTCTGGGCTTCAGTTATCCTTTACCTTAGGTCAGGATGAGCGACTATCGTGGCAACTTGAGCTTGAATGGTCTCGGGTGGTGTTAGCACCTCGATCCTTAACTTTTTGAATTCCTTACGAAGATTCTCCTGGACTAAAATGAGTCCTAACTCTGCCTTCTCTTTCCTACTTAGGGCATCTGCTACCACATTTGCCTTGCCTTGGTGGTAGTGAATTATGCAGTCATAATCCTTTACGAGTTCTAGCCATCTTCTCTACCTCATGTTAAGATCTTTTTGCTCGAAGAAATACTTCAAGCTCTTATGATCTGAGAAGATATCATACTTAGCTCCGTAGAGATAGTGCCTCCAGATCTTCAGCACATGAACAACTGCTGCTAATTCTAAGTCATGCGTAGGTTAGTTCTGCTCGTGATTCTTAAGCTGCCTCGAAGCATAAGCAATCACCTTTCCTCTCTGCATCAGTATGCATTCTAATCCTTTCTTCGACGCATCTGCGTAAACCACAAAATCTTCATTCCCTTCTGGAATGGCTAACACTGGGGCCGTGGTTAGCATCTTCTTCAAAGTTTGGAAACTTTCCTTGCACTCAGGCATCCACTTGAACTTGGAGTCCTTCTTTAGCAATCGCGTCATGGGCTTAGATATAGTCGAGAATCCTTCGATGAATCATCGATAATATCCAGTGAGTCCTAGGAAACTTCTTATCTCGTTTATGTTCCTTGGAGACTTTCAGTTGCTCACAGCTTCAATATTGGCGGGATCCATCTTGTTTCCTTCTTCTGAAACTATATGACTTAAAAACATAACTTCCTTGAGCTTAAACTCACATTTACTAAACTTAGCGTAAAACCTTTCTCTTCTTAATATCTCCAGCACCACTCTAAGGTGCTCTTGATGCTCCTCTTCATCTTTGGAATAGATAAGGATATCATCTATAAAAACTAACAAAAACATGTGTAGATATGGGTGAAAAATCCAGTTTATTAAATCCATGAACACTGCTGGGGTGTTGGTCAATCCGAATGGCATTACCACAAAATTGTAATATCCATAGCGAGTCCTAAAAGCAGTCTTAGGAATATCCTCCTTTCGAATCTTCAACTGATGATACTCAGATCTTAAGTCTATTTTAAAGAACACACTTCCTCCCTTAAGCTGATCAAAGAGAGGGTATCGATTCTTGATGGTTAGCTTATTAAGCTCTCTATAGTCGATGCACATTCTCAATGTGCCATCCTTCTTTTTCACTAACAAGATTGGAGCTCCCCAAGGCGACACACTAGGTTGGATAAAACCTAAGTCTAATAACTCTTGCAGTTGAACCTTGAGTTCTTGCAACTCCTTAGGTGTCATTCTGTAGGGGACTTTCGAAATTGGGATGGCTCCTGGTTCCAACTTGATGGTGAACTCCACCTGCCTGTCTGGAGGCAGTCCTGGCAGCTTCTTTGGGAATAAGTCGGGGTATTCTCTGATGACTGGAACGTCTTCAATTGAAACTCTGCTTCCTCTTTCCTTATTAGGTTCACTAAAAATGCTTGGCATCTATTCTTCCTCATCATCTTGGTGGCCTTCAGGGCGGATATCACTGGGACTTTAGTTCCCAGCCTTGATCCGTAGATCTTCACCTCGGGTTTCTCGGGTGGTCGAAACACTACTTCCCTCTCAGGGCAGCTTATGGAGGCATAAGCTGAGGCTAACCAATCCATTCCAGGGATTATATCAAAGTCCTGAATCTTTATCACATAGAGATTTGAC
The DNA here is from genome assembly GCA_026008535.1 of Perilla frutescens. NCBI lineage: Eukaryota > Viridiplantae > Streptophyta > Magnoliopsida > Lamiales > Lamiaceae > Perilla > Perilla frutescens. The sequence goes on along the minus strand of BRKX01000010.1, from coordinate 39,677,920 downwards.
TTAAAGGTTTTCCCTTCTATGTTCAATTCTAGGTTAGAGCGGACCTTCCTAGACATCATTCTTTCTCTAGAGAGAATACTTATCTCTAAAGCATTCTCAGCGTTCTCAGGTTTTATAGTCAGTCTCTTACAGACAGACTCTGCTATAAACGAATGCGATGTTCCAGTATCAAAGAGGGCTAAAACGGGCGTCTTGAAGAGGGTAATCATACCTGCTAGGCTACCTGGGGCCTTAGCAGCTTGTTACTGATTGAGAGCATAAGTACGAGCTGGCTGAGGCGGCCTTTGTCCTAGATTAGACCTTTGATCTCGTCCTTGATTCTGCCTTGAATTTATTCCCACCCTTTGACCCTGAGGTCCTCCTTGCTGCAGCCTTGGCTGATTTCCAGAAAATTGCTGAAGCGGCTGCGGGTACCAGGGTTGTTGTGGTGTTTGGGATCGTCTGTTGTTTCCTTTAGGACACTCTCTCTTGAAGTGTCCCTCCTCACCACAATTGTAGCACCCGGTTTGATTTGCTCGGCAGGCTCCAAAGTGCGTCCTTTCGCACTTTTAACACGGCCTCAGGCTAGGGTTATGGTCTGGCTGACTTCAAAGTACCCCTGACTCTCGGCTTTGCCAGTAGGGTTTCTTTCCTCTGTCATCTCTTCTTCCTCCTTCCCACTTTCTCTTTCCCTTTGGATCATTAGCTAACTGAGGGAGTTAAACTTTCTCTCGAGGGAGAATGGCTTCTATGCTTAAGGTTTTGGCTAAGGTTCGAGCATAAGACATGTCTTCCCACCCAGCGAGGGCTATGCCAATCTCGGATCTAAGTCCCTTCTTGAACTTGCGTGCTTTGTTTCCGTCTATATCCACTAGATGTGAAGTATGCCTTGACAATTGATTGAATTCCCTATCATATTCTGACACTTTCTTATTTCCTTACTTTAGGTTCCAGAACTCCATCTCCTTTGCCTCTCGATAACAATCCGGGATGTACTTTTGATATAAGTCGTGCTTGAAATCTTCCCAACTATAGTTCTCTCATTACTCTAGGGTTATTATCCTTCGAACGGACTCCCACCAGTATTCCGCATCGTCTGTCAGCATGAAAAGAGCGCAACTTAACTTCTCTTCTTCTGAACAAGCTATGAAATCGAAAATTCACTCTAAGGAGTGAACCCATTTTTCGGCATCCATTGGATCTCCTAAACCATTAAATGACGGAGGGTTATGCTTGAGAAACACACTTTCGGCTCTTGGATCGGGGTTCGGGACTTGCTCGGGTTCGTTCTCATCTTCGTTCTCAGCTTGACGTCTTCGAGGCGGTATCCTAAAGAACTAAGATATTAGCGATGCTTGATTGAATTCGCACAAGGCAAAAATGCCTCTTGATAAGGTCTTTAATTTACGCAAGATAGATCAAACAAGATGAAAATTTAAACGACATTCAAGCATGCTGGGGAAAATTGCCTCATTAGGAGGACTTTGGCATCGATATCATAGAATAAGTTATGGGTTACAAAAGAAATAGGGCAGTCTCTTGGAAAAAATCACTGCCACTATTAGAGTCTAGAAAGTTAAAGCATATATTACATATTGGGATCTTGGTTTAAGCGGATTAAATGGACATCAGAAAAACAGACATACAACAGATAGATCAGACAACTAGGTGTTCTAAGAGCAACACCTCCTACACTTCCTACTAACGCTTAATCATAAGTCGGGCCCTTCCCCTTCTCCTTACATGGTGATCCTACTTCCTCTTCGCCCTCCTCCGTGTCCTCTTCTTCTTCTTCCTCATCTTCAACTTCAACTGTCTTTGGGATACTGAACTTGAACCTCCTCATGCAGATGCTCCCTTCGAGATACTGATGGGGCATACACTGTCCCAGACCCTGAGAAGCGGACGTAGGGGTCTATTGGTTCATTTGAGGAGTGCACAAAAATAGGGACTCGGTGTGATTCACGATCCGGACACTTCAGGGTTTCGCTCCTGAGGTTCCTTCATCGTGAGGGTGTGGCACTTGAAATCCAGGGGGACTGTTGAGAGTCGCCCTTTGTAGTTCTAGGTCTACCACGAGGGAGGGGTTTTGCTCGTCTGCTTGCTGCTTGGCTAAGGCGTGCATGTGGCCATACTCTGACACCCAACGAGCCATCAGGGCTGATGAGAACTCCGTTAGATTCCCGATCTCGGCGTCTATCTTAGGATCACGGGTGATCGTGCTTTGCAGGATATGGTACATCGTAGGCCTCCAAGCAGGTGGCGCGTGCTCACACATGTGGATGCACGTTTCCAAGTCGGATACGCTTCCGGGCTCTTCTCCGTAGCCGTTCGTCCAAGCCCACCTTTCAAGGTACCTCGCCATATAGGATAGCAACTGCTCGTTGCCATTCCAGGTTTCTTTTTTGAACCTCTTGACCCTTTTTTTCACAGGGCGAAAAAGAGGCACGCTTTTCCTAGCTATCGAACAACGCTTAACCATCTAGAAGAGAATAACTTAATTAATCTAGATTATAAAAGGGAGACCTAAGGTCCTTCTGAAGTCACACTAACTTCTAGATTATATCTTGCATGCATAGCTCCTTTTAAAGTGACAGTTTTTATAAAAATTTTAGTGCCTAAAGTCTTTAAACATACATATTTACCTTTTCTTTGAGTCAAAAAGTTCGAGAAATGAATTTAAGCCTTTTTGGGATCAAAAAATCTTTTCACAAACTTTCCATCTTCGAAACCGTCTTACCCGAACACCTTTTACTTGGAATTTCATTCTCACTGTTTTTCTCTTATCCATAAAATAGGTTTGCTTGCTCAAATCTTTTCCTTTCCTGTATTCCAAAAATCATGAATCTAACATCCAAAATCTCTATGCTATCATACCTTGATTTTTGGTTGAGAATACGAGGGTGATGGCGAGCTGTTGGTTGCTGCTTTAACTTATCACGAAGCAATTCATATGCACATAAACACTTAGCTTAACTTAAACAAAGAGATAGGTCTGCAGAGTTGCAAGCCTGCTCTGATACCATCTGTAACAGCCCGGTCCCGAGTTAGGGATTAACGAATGGGGATAGGGTGTTATTAAGGTATTTATGAATAAAGTCGGAAGATTAACGAAGATAGTTTACGAATAAAGATATACTTTGGAAGATAGACGATGATACTCGGGATTACTCGATTAAGAAAGAAACATGCTTTAGCGGAATAAAGCGGCTAACTAATCAGATACCAACAAACATAGACCTATTTATAGGTCAAAGTGAATAAACAGATATCAACGTGAATAAGCCTCTTCATAGGTGAAAGGAAAATATACTCGAGAAGCGGAAATAAAACTTAATATGCATCTTATATATATATACAATCAAGTCAGAGGAAAATTCATAGAGTCTCGATAATCATAATAGAACTTGAATGGAATTAGAAAGAGTGTATCAGAGTAGCAGAACACATAATGGGATTTCAAAAGAACTTAGATAATAGCAAAACAATCTTGGCAGCCAACCCACATCCACAGCCACCAACATCCTCAGCATCTTAACCTGAAAATATTTGAAAAAGAGGGGGCATGAGCACTAATGTACTCAGTGGGTTTTAACGAAAATACTTTAATAACTTGAAGATATCAAACATTTAACTAACGGTATATGGAGAGCAAAATGCAGAAGCCCTTTCCATATCCGTAAAACCTTTTTCTTTTCTTTTGGGCCCATCCTGGCTCAAACCTGATGTTAATTGCAGCCTTAGGCATGCCATAGGATAGAAGAGGGGTTACCTCAAATATCTAAACGAGTTTGCGAGGGAATTAACCCAGCAGTGACTCCCTTAAAAGTTCTGAGCTCAATTTCTCCTTAAGCGAAATGCTAAGTTCATTCCTTCTTTAATCTTGCTAGCAAAACCAATCTTAGAGCAACGTCTAAGGGCTAATCCTTTAATATAGCATGATCTCGGCCTATAAGGGATTTAACGCTACCCTAACAAGGCAATCCTTAATCCTTAACTATACGAGCCTTAACAAAGCATAAACATTCAAATACAAGGAGATGAACGTAAATAAATACGAATTGTAACTAAACAAATTCTAAATATCTCATGCTAAGCATAAACAATTACTTTAACATTTATAGCATTTCTAAACATGCTTAAGAGCTCATAATATCTTCCTTTCCTTCCTTCCTTGTACAAAGATTAATCAGGCAGAGCAAAAATGCTTTATTGGATATCTCATTTGCCCTATATGCTTCTAGAGCTTATTAGCTCAAACTTTAGATAAGTATAGATTTACCCACCTTGATCACGGAGCAGAGGATGAGGCAATGGGTTGATGATCCTTCTTCGAATTCCCACGAGGCTCACTCTCTCCTACAAAAGTCGAATCATCGACTTAGCGGTCTCCTTTGAATATTTTTAAGGTTTTGAGAAGGATATACCCTTAACTAGGACTTAAACATAGATATCACGACTTTACGACCTTATAAGGTTTTGAGAAGGATTTAGTTGAAGAACATCACATCTTGATTTCTCAAGTTCTAGATGGAAAACAACTTAAAAAGTTTACTCGAAATAAATCGGAAATAACTTGAAGTTTTCTAAATTTGAACTTGGAAATAACTCGAAAATAACATGACTCGAAAAGCTCGAAAAGAGGGTATGAAAATAGCCGGAAGAATCGGCGTGGAACAACATGGGGAGGGGGAGGGCACCACCGTGGTGCACCCTTGCGCCGGCGGACATCACCATTGCGGGAGGGCACCCCCCGCCGCGGCGCACCCCTGTGCCGGCGGGGCTGGCTGGGCCGAAGGGGTGTGGTGCGGCGGCGCACACCCCCCCCCATGGCGGCGGCTCTTTCTTTCTGTCTCCTCCGCCTAATTTTTGGGCAACATCTTCTAGGTTTCTTCAGTGTTCGTCAATTCCTTCGAAAAACACAAAGAACACTTATAAATTTTTTCAAAAACAACATGCTTCAATAATTTAAATTAACATGAAACATGCTTTTAACTTAAAAAGAAATTTGGCATTATAACGACATAAACACGATAATCCTCCTTAAATATTTAGAATAACGATGAAATCTTTAAATATAACTTGAACGGGATTTAAATGGAATAACGAGAATTATAACGACAGGAATAAAGCAAGCAATATAACATAACGTTATTAACTTGGAACTTCAATAAGAATCGAAATACAACTTTAGACAGAAGGTAAATGAGTAATAATGAAGAACACGAAGAACATGAAGAACGAAAAGTAAATGCGGAATTAAAAGACGAAAAAGAAATGGAATTGAGATCGACGAATAAGAATGGATGGGGTTAGGTGTGTCGAAGGAAGGTGGCTAGCTCGTCGTCTCGTCGAGTCACAACGACGACAGAGCCGCTTACTACGACCCAATGACGCTCCTACCACATTCCCTCACCGCATCCCTTCCATGCCACTCCGCTCGTCGTCTTACAGAACACTCACAAAGAACGTTTTTTACTTCGACAGAACCTCGACTTTTCTCTCAGAGCTTTCCCACTCTCTTGGAAGTGAGTTTGGATGGTAATTGAGCAAATGAATGCAAAGGGGTGGCTTTGTATTTATAGAGGGGAGTTTGGCTTCCTTGAGAAGCTACTCCAGTACGGAAACATTGCAAAAGTTACCCCCGGTTCGGTTAAAAGTTGTTTTATTCGATGTCGAGATTCAAATGACCTCAGATATGAAATCTAAAAATACCGAGAGAGTCATTATCTTGAATACTAGTGAACCAACTTGATTGGTGAAGAAGACAAGGTCGCTAGAAGGAAGACGAACAAAGATTCCATTTTTGGAATTACTTTTTACTATTCACTCAAACTGACAGATTTTGCTCCCGAGCGTTCGATTGATCTCAGAATGGAAATCCGTGAATGCAAATGGAATCCTTGAGTCATTTTCCATAAGGGGGGCCTGACAGAATAAGACTTGGATCAACGAGGAGGATTTCGTAAATTTCTGAAAACACGAACGCACGCAAAAGTTACTATTCATTCATTTTTTAAATGCGTTTTTCATCACCGGGAACTCAAATGACTTCAGAATTAAAATCCAAAAACATCGTCATACTCCTTGAGTTAAAACCTTTCTAATGAAACCACGAATGGCCATAAAAGAATTAAGATCACTTTTTCCGAAAAGATGATTTTCACAAAAACTGACCCCTAATGACATCCGACCTTAATTAACCTTATTTAAATTTCCTCCTTAACTAATTAATTACCATTAACAATCCTCTAAACCTTATCCGAAAATCTAGGGTGTTACAAACATAGTGATTGATGATCTGGAAGAAACTGCTGCCCAGATTAATGATGCGAGCTTTGATATTACTGTCCCTATTTTTGCTTCCGTGCCTGACAGTTCCCAAGACAGTAACCTGACTGAAGCAAGGTTTGAGAAATAGGATGTCTACAAACCATCTAGAGGAGTCCAGAAAAATTATTCTGTTTCGGATATCATTGGTGACATGAGTGAAGGGGTCCGAACAAGAGGAGCTCGTAAGAACTTTTGCGAGCTGATTGCTAATGTGTGCTACACATCCACTGTTGAGCCCAAGAATGTTAAAGAGGCTTTGAAGTATAATAGGTGGATTTAAGCCATGCAAGAAGAACTCTTGCAATTTGAAAGAAATGAAGTGTGAGATCATGTTCCACGACCTAAATATGCCAATGTGATAGGCACAAAGTGGATCTTCAAAAACATGACCGATGGGGAGGGGAACATAACCAGAAACAAGGCAAGATTAGTTGCCCAAGGATATTCCCAAGTTGAGGGAATTGATTTTGATGAGACATTTGCTCCCATTACTCGTCCCGAATCAGTCCGATTGCTTCTTGCCATGGCTTCATGGATGAAGTTCAAGTTGTATCAAATGGATGTGAAGAGTGCCTTCTTGAATGGGAACTTAACTGAAGATGTGTTTGTTAGCCAGCCCAAAGGCTTTGAAGACCCTCACCATCCTGAGTTTGTTTACAAACTGAAAAAGGCTCTTTACGGTCTCACACAAGATCCTCGAGCTTGGTATGAATGGCTAACCAAGTTCCTTCTGGAGAAAGGATATGTTCGTGATGGAGGTGACAGAACTCTCTTCATCAAGAGAGAAGAATCTGATGTGATCATCGTTCAGATCTATGTCGATGATATTGTCTTTGGATCTGTGTCAAACAGAATGGTGGATGAGTTTGTCAAGTACATAACATCTGAGTTCGAAATGAGTTTAGTAGGAGAGCTAACCTACTTTTTGGGGCTTCAAGTGAAGCAAAAAGATGATGGGATCTTTTTTTCTCAAACAAGGTATGCAAGGAACTTGATAAGCAAATTTGGTTTGGAAAGTTGCAGTTCTAAGAGAACACCTTTGGGAACATCTCTAAAGATGTCAAAAGATGAAGCTGGTGTGTCTATCAAACAAACCTTGTACCGAAGTATGATTGGTAATCTGCTCTACTTACTGCAAGTAGGCCAGACATCTACTACAGTGTTGGAGTGTGTGCTCGATACCAATCTGATCCCAAAGAAAGCCATCTGAAAGCTGTCAAGAACATAATCAAGTACATAAAAGGTATTGTTGAGTTGGGACTTTGGTTTTCCTATGATACAAACCCTAGTCTGGTAAGGTTTTGTGATGCCAATTGGGCTGGTTGTACTGAAGATCAAAAGAGCACCTCTAGAGGATGTTTCTTTCTTGCAAAAAACATGGTTTTGTGGTTTATCAAGAAACAAAATTCTATCTCTCTATCTACTACAAAAACAGAATATATTGTGGCTGGAAATTGTTGCACACAACTCCTGTGGATGAAGCAGATGGTGCTTGACTATGGTGTGCAACAGTCTGTTCATACCATATTCTGTGACAACATGAGTGCCATAAATATTTCGAAGAATCCTGTCTAGCACTCTCGGACAAAGCATATAGATATTCGCCACCACTTCATTCATGAATTGGTTGAAGATGGATCTCTTATAATTGAGTATGTTGCATTAGTTGCTCAACTTGCGGATATTTTCACTAAGACACTTGATAGTATAAGGATTGAAACACTTAGATCCTCTTTGGGAATTTGTGCTCTCTAAACTTCTCCTCTGAAAGAAGTATCTCTGTAAAATCTGGGTCAGTGATGTATGTACAAAGATAGTAAAAATGACCAAGAGTTTTATGGTCTTTTCATGTGTGTTCTTAGAAGTGTGCTTGACAGTTTAAAGCATTGTTTGAACGGTTACCACAATGGCTAGTGGGCCCTCATTTTTCGCGCCCAGCCCGTTTCCACTCTCCAAGAACATGCTGTGTATGATGATTATGGATTTGACGGTTATTTTTGGGAATTTTCTTAATGATATTCTAATTAAGGGTGCAAGATCAATTTTTGAATATGTTCAAAGCGTTCAAAACTTTTTCAAAATTTTCTTGCTAAGTGTTTGCTCAAACCCTTTCTCTCTCAAACTTTTCTCGTCTGAATTCAATGGCAGACAAGTCCAGCTCCTCCAAACCGTCTTTGGTCAAGAAGTTTAAGATCAACACGGCTGATTTGTGGAAGGCTCTAGGAGAACTCTCTAAACCCCTGATTTTCTCTCAATCTATTCGAGCATTGACTTGTCCAGAAATGGTTGTTGCTGCTCCTACAGATGTTCCTCTATCTGTGCCTACTCCGTTGTCTCCTCCCAGCTCCCCTCTTACTGGGTCTGTTGCTGAGACACCCGAGGAACCCCCAAATGTTCCTAGGGTTTCCATCGAGCCTTCGTCACCGCCATTAGAGACAAATGAAGCTATTGAAGCTTCAATTGATGCTGCTGTCCATGCTGATACTTCATCCATTCATGAATTTACTGCCTCCATCGATGCTATAAGGCTCGTAAATGCTCCGACTCCTCTGTCGTTCATTCCCGCTGTTACTCGTGACTCTTCAGTAGTCACTATTCAGGTTCCATTAGAAGATGTTTCTCCTACTATTGTTGTGAACCCTATTACCCAGTCTAAAGAGGCAATGAATGATGCTGTTGTCGACATTAACATTGTCGATGATGATGAGACGGCTCATCCTATCTCAGAATCTATTCCTCCTATTGATCAAGGAGTTTTTCCTTCCTGCTCTCGCGGTGTTAAAAGAAAACTACAACTCAGAGATGAACCTAAGGACACCCCTGCTGTAGAGGCTAACTCAAATGATGATGAGACCCCCATTTCTCATATTAAGACAAGGGTTCTGGAGAAACTCTCTCAGAAGAAGTTCAATCTTCTAAGGCTGCCAAGAAAGTTCCTGCTCCAAAGAAGTCTTCAAAGAAAGTTGCTGCTTCGAAGGGTTCTTTTAAAAAGACCCCTGCCAAGAAATCTGCTTCTGCCACCGTCTCTGCGCGAAGAGTAACTCGGAGTGAGTCCAAGTATTTGATAGGTCTGATCTTAGGGTCTCGGAGACCTTTGATGAAGAATGCTAGAGTCCCTTCTCCTTCAGTAGAAGAAGCAGAAACTGTGCCAGAGGATGTCTCTGAAAGTTCAGATCCTGAATCAAGTTCTTTTGATTCCAGCAATTTTCTTTCTGCTTTTCATCAATCTTTATTTAAATTGGTGGTTGGGCACTTGCTTGTGACTGAGCGTAAATTGGTGGAGTCTGATATTGAGGGTACTAGGGTAGTTCAATTGTTGCATGATTCTCACCTTGATAAGTCTGCATATACTGCTCCTGCATATGTTTTGGCTGTTGTAAATGAATTTTATGCCAATCTGCATAAGTTGATGTAACCCGGACAATTTGTACATGATACTAGAGACGCGCGGAAGACTTCTAGATCGAACATGTGAACTAAGGAAAGATTCAACCATACTCTAATTACTCAAATTAACACAAATAAACTGAATTGGATGAAATATGACTCGAATTAATTTTATGGACTAATCTAGACCTAAATACGACACCTAGACGATGACACAAAAATGATACACAAAATTCAACGGAAAGGGGCTGTTTAGGGGCAACTATTATGGCTAGGAAGGGAGGTGTTTTGGAAGTGTGTTATGGTGAAGAAAGGCTAGTTTAAGATAGGATTTCATAGGGTGTTGATAGACTTACGTTCAGGATGTCAATTACGTCGAACGGACCTTGACTTGAACTCGAACGAACCTGAACTCAAGCACGAACGAATCTGGAAGTTTGAAGGTGGTATGCGCATCATTTGGAAGGTGGAGGACATCGTTTATGGTGGTGTTGGTGATGGTGTTGTTGAATTACAACCCGATTAATCCCCGACATATCTTGTACGATGGAAACGAATCTTCAAGTTGTTCTTCGGATAGCGAGTTCACCCTAATCCCTTGTGTGAATTAGAATGTTCCCTTGATGTAATACTCAAAGTTTTCTAGGCTTCAAGAATGAGTATTTTCGAGGAAAAAAATCAAAAGCTTTAAACGATTGAGACACAAACTGAATGCAAATGCAATTTTAATCAATAATGTCTACCATATCAAAGTAACATTGTTCCCCTATTTATAGGGCTTAATATGCACGAAAATAATGAAGAAAAAGGGCCTAAAAACTGATCCAAAAAGGATCTCTAACTATACTAGAAAAATACCTAAACTAGAATTCTTTTCAAGGTAGGAAATTGCCTTAAAATACAATTCTAGTCAAGCCTAATTAATCAAAAGAGGAAGAAAATTACATATAAAATTAAATAAAAACTGATCTAAAATAATTAAATAAGTACTATAGTCTAGATAAAAAAATCTACCCTCAATTAATTGAACTAAGGGCCGAAAATCAACTCCTTGTGTGCATGCAATTCACGTCAGCTTTTCATGCACGTGCACACGTGCACTTCTTCTCTTCTTCTTCATATATTATTTTTCAACTCTTGATCATCATCTTCACAAGTTAACAATGTAATTAACCTGGGGCTGCAATGCACGTCCAACTCTTCCTCTAGCTTCCTTCGAACATAAGCTTGCAAGTAGCCTTATAGACGCTTAGCTCGTAACCTTGTAATTGGACCTCTAATTTGCAACTCCGGGTTTGAATCATCATTTCTAACCATGGCTTCATCATTCCCCCCTTGATGAAGAGAATTCATCCTCGAATTTGAATCTTTATCTTGATCGAACTCATCTACAACAAACGGAGATAAATCAGCAACATTAAAAGTTGAAAAATATTTGTACTCAACTAGAAGATCAATGCAATATGCATTGTCATTAAATCGACTGAGTACAGTAAACGAGCCATCTCCATGTGGCGACAACTTGGACTTTCTCAGATTTGGAAACCGTCCGGGACTCAGATGAATCCAAACACGATCTTCGGGCTAAAAGATCACTTGTTTGCGTCGCATGTTCCGGGACTCGACCGTGTCCTTTCCTTTGTGCTCAATGCGGGCACGCACTCTCTCATGCATCTCCTTAACTTGCTTAGCTCTTCTCAAACCTCTAACACTTATTAGATGCTCAATAGGTAAAGGTAACAAATCAGTAGGCGTTAACGGATTAAATCCATAAACAACCTCAAAAGGAGACATATTAGTAGAAGAATGTACCACACGATTATATTCACATTCAGCATAAGGTAAACACTCTTCCTAAGACTTCAAATTATTTTTAATTAAAGACCTAAGTAGTGTGCCTAAAGTGCGATTCACAACTTCAGTTTGACCATCGGTTTGTCGATGACATGTAGTACAAAACAACAACTTAGTTCCTAACTTACCCCACAAAACTCGCGAGTGTGCAAGAAACTTGGTATCCCTATCACTAACAATAGTTTTAGGAATACCATGGAATCTAACTACTTGCACAAAGAACAGATTGGCAATATGCACAACATCATCAGTTTTTCTACATGCAATGAAATTAGCCATTTTAGAAAACCGATCAACAACTACAAAAATAGAATCCTTACCCGATGTAGACCTGGGTAAACCCAAGATAAAATCTATAGACAAATCAATCCAAGGTGAACTAGGGGCGGGTAGGGGCGTGTACAAACCAAAAGAATGTGAAGTAGACTTAGACCTATGGCAAGTAACACATCTACTACACACATGGTCAATACCTCTTCTCATATGTGGCCAATAAAAATGCTCATGCAGCATGCTTAATGTTTTATTCACACCAAAGTGACCCATCAGACCTCCCGCATGCGATTCTAACACAAGTAGCTCATGCATAGAACAACTAGGAGTGCATAACTGAGAACCACGAAATAAGAAACCATCATGCACGAAAAACCCATCAAAAGACTTAAACTTTTTGATGTAATCCGGATAATTTGTACAGGATACTAGAGACGCGCGGAAGACTTCTAGATCGAACACTCATCAAAAATCGAAGCAAATAATGGATCACATGCATACAAACTCTTAATCGACTCAAAACCAAGCATTCTAGCATGCATCAAATTCAGCAACGTGTACCGTCGAGATAGGGCATCGACTACAACGTTCTCTTCTCCTTTCTTATATTTGATGATGTACGGAAAGGACTCGATGAACTCGACCCATCTCGCATGCCTCTTGTTCAAATTTTGCTCCCCTTTCAAATGCTTTAAGCTCTCATGGTCCATGTGAATCACAAACTCCTTTAGCCACAGATAATGTTGCCACATCTCCAATGATCTCTTCAATGCGTACAACTCTTTGTCATAGGTGGAATAATACAGAGCTGCACCATTTAATTTCTCACTGAAGTAGGCGACTGGACGCCGTTCCTGCATCAAAACAACACCAATACCTATCCAGGAGGCATCACATTCAATCTTGAAAACCTTATAAAAAAATCAGGTAAACATAAAACAGGTGCATGACATAAAAGATGTTTCAAATGTGTAAATGCTTCATGCTGTGCTTTACCCTATTCAAACTTATGATCCTTCTTACTTAGCTCAGTAAGAGGCGCGACAATGTTAGAAAAGTCACGCACAAATCGACGATAAAATCCGGCAAGGCCGTGAAATGATCGAACCTCCATGGCTGACTTGGGCGTTAGCCATTCTTCAGTCGCTTTGATTTTAGAATGGTCAACCTCAATACCACTTATACTCACAATAAAACCAAGAAATACAACTTCATCTAAACAAAAAGAGCATTTAGACAAATTTCCATACAACTTGGCTGATCTCAGAATATCAAAAATTCACCTAAGGTGTGCTAGGTCTGCTTGTACATTGTGACAGTAAATCAGGATATCATCAAAGTAAACAACTACAAATTTCCCAATTATATCATGCAAAACATGGTTCATTAAACGCATAAATGTGCTCGGTGCATTAGTGAGACCAAAAGGCATAACTAACTACTCATATAAATCATGTTTAGTCTTAAAAGCTATTTTCCACTGATGAGTCCATTTATTTTGTGTTTTTCTATGTCACTCTAAATGTCCTTTTTAGTGTCTTTTATGTCGAAAAAGAACCAAGAAAGTGGTTTGGGCATGACAGGAGAGAAATCTGGCGAAAGAGGTATTTTGGCCTTCAATTTAACTGAAATCGATGAAATGGGCATATCACATGAAAATTGACCTGAGCAGAAAATGTTGTGCCCACAGTACTCGTGCAGATTCAGAGGAGGCAGTGAAGAGGGCATTCCCGAAAAAAGCGGGATTCTGTTGAAAGAAGATAAAGTTGGCGTGGAAACTTGATTGATTTCGAAATCTGAATGGAAGAAGGAAAGGTTGTTCGTAGGTGGACTCTTGGGAAGCAATTTGGAAGATAAGGATGGCATTCCTAAAATATCAGGATTTATTCCACCACATAAGGAAGTTTCATTATTCAGTCAGAGTCCAGTGGGCACAGAGATCCAGCAAATAAGAAAGTTCCCTTATCCAGGCAGATTCCAGCGGGGCATAGCGAATCCGGCAGATATTGAAGACCCCCATTTTTTGGGATTTTAATTGATCTTTGTACTCTTTTAAATGCTAGTTTTGATTGTTAGTACACACAAATACTTCGTACCATAATATTTCTGCACTTTTATTTTCTGCAATTAGTTTAGTTTTACCGTTGCTCCGGCAGCAAGACGATCTGGGGCCTTATGCCCACAGATGTTAGGATTTATATTTAATGTTGTTGTTGTTCATCGTTGGTGTTGGACAAGTTTTTATTCAATTCCAGTAAGTTTTTTCTATTTATAATGTCTTTATTTTATGTTTTTACAGTTCTTTATAATATGAGTAGCTAGATCTATATTCCGGAATTTGAACTAAAGATGAAAGTTTAACAAAACACTTAAATACTCGTGAGGCTGTGTGGGCACATTACTGCACGATTAGGTTTCTGCCGATTTTTGTTCTTATTCCAAGTGAGCGTGAGTTTAATATAACTAATGTGGCAGATCACTCTTTAGTTGTAGAGGGCACACCATGGTTAATTGGATTAGCGAATCGTGACTGTGTGTTAATTCAAATGGTAACTGAGAAATCGGTGGGTTACAGTTGGCACACGAGGAATCAGTAAACACAGTAAACTTGGGTTCGTCTAGGGCACAATGCTTCCTATTCATTTACATCTCTTTGGGGAATCGAGGGGTAGGTGAAAGGTTAGGGATTTAATAGACGAGGAATCACTTTTAAACCTAATCTGAACGGACGAATAAGGAGACGTAGCGAGAAATCCGGTCTCCATAACTAGGTGGCTTAATTGTGTAGAAAAATCGTTGTGCCCATGTTCGAGCGAGTGTAAGTTAAACTGGATTCTAGTTCAAGTTCTGGAACCTTTTATTATTTGATATTTCTCTAGTTTATTTTTGTAGATTTAATTTCCATTATTGTGACCACGATACCAAACCCCCTTTTGTGATTGGTGACTCGAAAGTAAGATCACATCAGCTATTTGTGGGATCGACCCTTACTCATAGCTAGCTATGCTCACTATGGGTACAGGAGCATACAAATTCATTTTGAGCGCGAAACGACCGTCCGCCATCCACTCATCCCCTTCATGCATTCTAACTTGGAAATAACCAGAATGTAAATCAATTTTAGAAAAGATCTTAGAACTGGATAATTAATCAAGAATATCATCTAATCTAGGGATAGGGAATCGATACTTCACTATTATCTTGTTGATGGCATGGCAGTCCATGCACATTCTCTACTCGTTGTTCTTCTTTGGCACTAGAATGACTGGAACTTCACAGGGGCTCATCGACTCTCGAATCTGCTTCTTCTCAAGAAACTATTTTACTTGTCTATCGATCTCTTTGGTCTCTTCAGGGGATGTCCGGTATACTGGTTGATTTGGCAAAATGGCACCGGGCTGGAAATCAATCTGGTGCTCGATCCCACGAACTGGAGGTAATCCACTTGAAATCTCTTCCGGGAACACATCCGCGAACTCCTCCATAAGTGGCTGCACAACACTAGGCAAAAAGACATCATTAATAGCACTGCTTTTATAAGTTAGAATAACAAAAGGTAAACATGTTTTTAATGCTTTTTTCTACGCCTTTCACTGAAATAAACAAGCTGCGATTTTGATCTTTCTTTGCAACTGATCCAAACGAATTCCCACGCACAAGGGAATCATTAGAGGGTGGTTTAGGGGCTTCATTGGATGAAGAAGGAGGGGCAACGGCCTTCTTGAAGGTCTCGGCCGAATGGTTGCCATCGGTGTTAATCTGGGCTGCGGCTGTGGCCTCCTTTGCTCTCTCAACTCTAAACCTCTCTTGCATGAGTATTTGATCCTCATAAATGGCTTTAGGGTACAATGGCTTTAGTATTGTGGTTCGTTCGTCTCTCTTCACGGTATATGTGTGTTGTAAAACCATCATGAACCGCTTGTCTGTCAAACTGCCATGGTCTTCCTAACAATATGTGCGCTGCATCCATAGGAATAACATCACAAACAACAGAGTCAAAAAATCGACCAATAGAGAATGAGACACTTACATGGGCCGTTACTTTGATCTCTCCTCGATCCATAAGCCACTGCAACTTGTACGGCTTCGGATGCTTGATGGTGATCAACGCTAATTTATCAACTACATACTGGCTAATGGCATTGATCACACTCCCACTGTCTATTATCATGGAGCAAATCTGGTTTTCTATAGCCACACGTGTGAAAAAGATGTTTTCACGTTGATCCGGCTGCTCTTCTTCTCGGTTGATGCTCAGACTGCGAATAAACATAAGACTAACATGAGAAAGCTCGGGTTCCTCTTCATCCGAGTCGACTGGAGGCGTCTCTGGCTCTTTTTTGGCGTCAACTATCAGCTGCTCCTCATCCTCACTGGCTGATTCAATCTCATTATGTTCGGTGATGAACAGAACACGCCGGTTCGGACAGTGATTCTGAAAATAGCCCCAACCTTGACACTTGTGGCACTATATGTCTCTAGCTCGATTCTGGCTCGTATTGGGTGCGGGACTGGATGGATTGGGTCGTGTATATGTCAGCGGTATAGGTGTAGACTCGGGTCTATGGCTGGACTGCGGGGTAGAATGGTCAAAACGCCGCTCGAGCAGTCCGGACTGACCTTAGGGTCGAGTAGGCTCAGTAGAAGGGATAGAAGGTGATGTGGAATTCATACCTTTATTCCATGAGGGTCGAACAGGGGCTAAACCGTGGTGCGATCTCCATCGTCCCTCTCTGAGCTGCCTCTCCATAATTGATGCGTAGTGCACCATCTCTTCTATACTTGTGAAGTTTTTTAGTTCAAGTTCCCATGCGATGTCTGGATTCATGCCTTCAATATACCAGATGATGGTAGTATTTAACTTGTTGCGGGTGAGCTTCTTCTCGAGCTCTCTCTCATAGTGTATAGGAATGAACCTGCCACGCATAAATCCTTTCATCTCCTCCCAAGTATCAATGGGTGGATATCTTTCATATCGGTGTCACTCCTGCTGCATCTCCCACCATGAGGCTGCGTAGCCTCTAAACTCTAACGAGGCTAACTTGACCTTTTTCTGCTCAGGAAAATCATAGCAGTCGAAAATCTTGTCAACCTTTCTCTCTCAGTCGAGATACACGTCTGGATCGTGTAATCCCTCAAACTCTAGAATGCTTGTTTTGATGTTGTTCAACAACTTTTCGGGGTCGGCATGTCGGGCTACATATCTGTAGGGCTGACATGGTCGGTCACGTCTCTTAAATGGATCGTACTCGGTCTCTAACTTCTCTGTAAAGTCACTATAATCTTCTTCATTATCACGATCATAAGGATCGTTAAACTGCACTTGAGGTTGGCGATGCTGAGCTACTGCTGGTTGTCGAGCTGCTTCTTTTGGCTGGACAGGTTGGCCTTGAACTGGTGGTACAGAAATTCGAGCAGTAAAAAGCTCAAGTTGTGCCATCATCTTGGCGAATGAACTATCTAGCTTATGCTCTAGTTCTTGATGGTGGTATTGGGCATCCCACAGCTGTGGCATAGATGAAGCTGCGTCTGTAGGAGTACTAGGCGATGCGGGTGCCTTATCCTGCATCTTATTATAACCATCTCTGGATTCTATGTGTACCTACAAATAATGAACAAACGTGAAAGAAAAACAAGGTATAGGACCTCACAATTCCTCATAATCACTCGTATTTTCTCTCTGAATCTTTTACTCCTTGTGTATGTTCCTCAAGTATGTAGTGGTGCTCATGTGATAGGTGTGTATATGGTAGTGATGATCGAATCTTCCGTTGCTTAAGATCAACTCCTCTCGGACTTCTAAGGGCAATTTCACCTTGAAGATGATGGAATTTGGCCAAAAATACACTTATGTTTTGGCATAGCTATGAGTTTTGTTTAGGAAGTTGTTCCACTTCCGGAATGGTATTATGGAGAAAAATCAGAGTTCGGGAGCAAAATTAGTAAAGAGAAGATGAAAACCAGAAAAATCGTGTGTTTTAGGGTAAAAGGGAAAGAAAAGAAGTAGGAAGGAAAGAAAAGGATTTGGATATGTGTACCATTAGTGTCACACAATCTAAATACCTTAATTAGACTAGACTCTAGATGGAAGATACCAAATTAAAATGCAACTCAATTGAAAATTACTAACTAAAGAACTATACTATAAGGAAAGTTCCCAAAAGAAAGCAAGACTCACAAGGTAATTACCAACTAGGAACTAGTAGCAAAAGGAAGGTACCAAAAATAAAAATAGAACTCAAAAGGAAATTCAAGAACCAAATTGGATTTTTCTTCTTCTTTTTTATCGGATTTTCTTTTTTTTTTTAACGTTTATTTTTTGTTCGGTCTTTTCTTCTTTTTTTTTACCGTAAGTTTTTTTTATCCGATTTCTTTTTTTTTGCAATGAACACTAACTATTATAACTCGATAGACACGTCAACTGACATGTAAGTAGTAAATTGACACATAGGATTGAACCACGACCAGCAGAGCTGACGTGACTCTGATGCCAAATTTATGATATAACCCGGACAATTTGTATAGGATACCAGAGACGCGCGGAAGACTTCTAGATTGAACACGTCAACTAAGGAAGGATTCAACCTTACTCTAATTACTCAAATTAACACAAATGAAATGAATTGGATGAAATATGACTCGAATTAATTCTATGAACTATTCTAGACCTAAATACGACACCTAGACGATCACACAAAAATGATACACAAAATCCAATGGAAAGGGGCTGTTTAGCGGCGACTATTATGGCTGGGAAATGAGGTGTTTTGGACGTGTGTTATGGTAAAGAAAGGCTAGGTATAGATAGGATATGATAGGGTGTTGATGGACTTACGTTCAGCATGTGAATTACGTCGAACGGACCTTGACTTCAACTCAAACAAACCTGAACTCAAGCACGAACAAATCTGGATGTTTGAAGGTGGTATGGGCATCGTTTGGAAAGTGGAGGATTTCGTTGATGGTGGCGTTGGTGATGGTGTTGTTCAATTACAACCCGATTAATCCCCGACGTATCTTGTACGATAAAAATGAATCTTCAAGTTGATCTTCGGATAACGAGTTCACCCAAATCCCTCATGTGAATTAGAACGTTCCCTTGATGTAAGACTCAAATTTTGCTAGGCTTCTAGAATGAGTATTTTCGAGGAAAACAATCAAAAGCTTTAAACGGTTGAGACCCAAATTGAATGCAAAGGCAATTTTAATCAATAATGTCTACCATATCAAAGTAACATGGCTCCCCTATTTATAGGGCTTAATATGCACGAAAATAATGAAGAAAAAGGGCCTAAAAACTGATCCAAAAAGGGTCTCTAACTATACTAGAAAAATACCTAAACTAGAATTCTTTTCATGGAAATTGCCTTAAAATACAATTCTAGTGAAGCCTAATCAAAATAGGATGAAAATAACATATAAAATTAAATAAAAACCAATCTAAACTATAGTAAAAATTAAATAAATAAATACTATAGTCTAGATAAAAAACCAACCCTTAATAATTGAACTAAGGGCTGAAAATCAACTCCTTGTGTGCATGCAATTCACGTCGGCTTTTCATGCACATGCACACGTGCATTTCTTCTCTTCTTCTTCATGTATTATTCTTCAAATATTGATTATCATCTTCACAAGTTAACAATGTAATTAACTTGGGGTTGCAATGCACGTCCAACTCTTCATCTAGCTTCATTCGAATATAAGCGTGCAAGTAACCTTGTAGACGCTTAGCTCGTAACCTTGTAATTGGACCTCTAATTTGAAACTCTGGGTTTGAATCATAATTGCTAACCATGGTTTCATCATAAGTCCATTAGGGATGTCATGTCTGATCGTGCCTATTCTGCTTTTGTTCGTGGAATTTGGATTGATTTTTCACCTATTGTGATCAATTCTTATTTGGGATGAGCACATTCTGTTGCTCCTGAATCTGTCCCTAACTTGAATGTTGTCTCTATGGAGTTGACGGGAGGTAGTAGGCTAGTTTGGCCAAAGGGGAGAGCATTGATGGCCTCAGACCTGAGTGTGAAGTACTCAATTCTTCACAAAATTGTAGTAAAAAAATGGCTCCCAAGCAAGCACAGATAAACCCTGGGGAAGACTTTGGTCGTACTGCTTTTCAAAGTTGGAACACAAGAGGTGTTCAAATTAGGCCAGGTCATTTTTGATTATGTGGTCACCTATGCAGAGTCTCCCAAAATCCAGCAGCCTCTGGGATATCCGGGTTTGATCTTCTCTATAATCATAAATCAGCACGACGTTCTTACTGCAGAGGATGTCTTTACACCGAAGGAACCTCCATTAGTGATTAACCACAAGTTATTATCAGCTCAACATGCTTGTGATATACCTATCGGTGACACTGTTCAAGCACCTGCCGATGAGACTACATCTATTCCACATAGATTTGCTCCTAATCCTTCAGTCAATGCTGTGTTTTTTGATAGACACATTCAATTAGTGGAGTGCGAGGTGACCTTCTTGGATAAAGCCATCAGGACCTTCAGAATTCGAAGACAGGAGTTAGAGTCCTTGCTGATGGATCTAAAAGCCCATGCCCTTGGCTTTCGCTCACCGCTCGATATGCCAGGATCATCTGCTACCGGTGGACCTCCTGATGCTGCTCAAGATGCCTCTATTGATGCTGCTGTCCGGCCATCCTCATCCGCTATTCCTGGAACTGTTCCAGATGATGTCATTGCCTCTCTGCTCTGATATCTTTACCTTTTATGGCAGACACTAAGGGAGAGAAGAATCTGACACTGTAGGCAGCAAGAATGAAGAATGAGGAGATTGATGATAAAGGAAGAGCGCATGTGCTCTTTGTAAAAACTTTTGGTTTTGGTTTTATCAAACAATATTTTGTTTTGGGATGTTTGTGTGCCCATTTTATTTGTGTTGGTCTGTATTATTCCTAACAATGCAGATCTGCCTGCGAAAACTTTTGTTCATGGATGATTGGTGAAAACTCCTCAGCTCAGATTAAGGGAGAGTTTGTGATGAGAAAACTGTTTCGGACAGTTTTTATATATATCACGTTTCGATATTGTTTCTGATCTGCGGAGTTTATTCATGAGAAGTGCAGATTCAGAGTTATTGTCTTCCATAAATGCCAAATGGGGAGATTGTTAGTACCACCATTATACACTAATGTTTGCTTTGTGTTTGTATTGGCAAGATATAGAAGACAATGTGTTCCAGAGTATGTGCCTGAAGACAAAAGTTCCGTTGTGCATGTTTTAAAGAACAGTTGGTGAACTGTTCGCTCTGATGTTCCTGACATACCCAGGAACAGTTTAATTATAGCAGTTTCTATTCCGGAAAGATCTTGCACCGAATCAGTTTAGAAGGTCAAGATATAATCATTTGACTACCTTGTGGTGTAGATACCGTGCTGAAATTAAGCCTACTACACATGAAAAGTATCTACACACGTTTGGAAAGATCACAAGATAATATTCACTTACCTAAATCGGCGGAAATATCTAACGGTGTCATTTAAAGTGAAATCTATATGAAAATTGATTAATGCAACAATCAGGGGTGGACTTTATTAGATTCTCTTAGCATATTATTTGAGAGTCAATATCATTTGTGATCCACATGTATTAGCTAGTATTTGTTCCTTCAAAAGTTCAACGTGATAGTCTAGCAATTTAATGTTTTGAGTGAAACACATGAGGGGTTATTTTAATCCATATTGTGCACTTTCTCGGGAGAGATTGTAATTTGAAGTCGTGGGTAGTTAGAAGGAGTCTAGTGTCATGGTTATGAGGGTATCTCATAGCTTTCGTTTAGTGAAAGAGTTCGTGAAGAAGAACGGGTAGCATAAGGAGGGAGTCCTGTATGTATAATAGCCTAAATACACTTCATGAAGAAGTAGCAAACAGATCTTCAAGTTTGGGCGAAGTCCCCCCAGAGTAGGTTGATTAACCGAACTGGGTTACTAATCTCATGCATATTTTAACCGCTTTCTATTTACTGTTGTTATGTATGTTCCCAACATATTGTAGAACACTTGTCTGCAGTTTACTTAAATCACACTTAGCACAGATTGTGGTTTTTCAATTCTTTCTTTTCTTTGAGGAGATCTTTGTTGTGAGATTGCAGAGTCTTGTTGATCTCAGCAACTTCAAGCCATTTTTCATATATCTTCTTGTATGTCTTGAAAAACTCTTCATGGCTGAAGTCTTCATTGTCTGAGTCTTCTTCTTTTGCAAGTTTGAAAGGATCCTCGAACTCTGAAATTTTTGCAGTAAAAGCAATAGTGTCTTCATCTGAATCACTACTGCTTCCATCAGAGTCATTATCACTGAGAGAAGTATTGTAATTCTTTTTATTTTTCTTCAGAGTATTTGCACACTCAGCTTGAATGTGTCCAAAACCATCACATTCTCTGCATTGGATTTCTCTTCTTAGATTTGAAGTTTGAAACTCTTTCTATTCACTGCTAGAGATTCTGTCTTGCTGAGAATTATCAGATGGTTGTCTTCTATTGTTGGACATTTAGGAAGACTGCTTGTTTACTCTTTTTAACATTCGACTGAAATTCTTGGTGATTAAAACCATATTGTTCATTATATCTGAATCAAGTACAGGTTTTTATTTCTGTACATGTTCAGATACATCCTCAGAGACTTCAGTTTTAAGAGCAATACTTCTCTTCCTTGAGTTGTTGCCTTCGTCTTCCAGGTTCATCTCAAATGTCCTCAACAACCCCATCAGTTCATCAAGCCTTATACTCTTGATGTCCTTGGCTTTTTCAATCAGATTGGTAGCAAAATGTTCTTTGAAATGTCCAGAACATGGTATTAGAACATGAATAACCAAAACATTTTGTGTTCTTTTGATATTTCCATACAGATCATGATAATCTTGAACACTTGAGTGTAGATGGCACTAACAGACGACTTCCTCGCCATCCCGAGTCAGGTTGGCTCAATAGTATTCAAGCCAATGAGTCTCTCAATATTTTTAGATTTCATGTCAGAGGTTATTTAGACCTCGACATCGAATAAAGAAACTTTTAATCGAGTCTGGAATTGCTTTATCAGTATTTTTCTACTGTAATGGCTTACCTTGAAAGCTAAAACTCCACCTATAAATACACCCCATCCCCTCACTCATTTTCACACCCCAAAATCCATCTCATTCTTCACTTTAGAGAGAGGGAAAAGTAGAGAGAGTTGAAAGCATTCTTGGTGAGTGTTCTTTGGGGTAACGATGATCGGAGTGGCGGGGAAGGGAGGTGGTGGAGGAAGGTGCTGTTGGTCGACTAGTGGTCTGACCGACCTTAGGCTAAGGCTGGAGGGCAAGGGCATCGTTGGGCAGCAGCAGTGCGGCTCTGCCGCTGCTGTAACACACCGGAATGCCAATGCAGTTACCTTATTCCGACGCACTCATCTCCGTCCATTCTTTGTCGTTCGACCCCAATTTTCATTTTCATTTTGTAATTTAAATTCCACATTATATTTCATTGTTGTCATTCTTATTACTCCGCATTATCATGTCATGTTGATTTCATTTATTTACTTCTATTTCGTTCAAATCTTGTTTAAATTCCGTATTTAAATTCCGTCGTAATATCCAAAGTATTCGAAGAGTTAGTAGCATATATGTCATTGAAATCTCAATCTTTAAGTGTTTGATTTAAGGAGACTTATGTACGTTTAAGCCTCATATTTTATTCATGTCGAGATAGATCGAACTCCGTTAAATTTTATTTCGATTTTCTATTAATCGTTGTAAAGGTGGTAACGAGAGAGACGATCGAGTATCACCTTAACCAAACTCTCGATCGAACATTTTTGAAGTCTGTCAATACGCACGGACCGTGCACTAAGGCTTTCCTACCTCACGGCCCGTGCAAGGGTCTAGGGGCTGCATTTTGTAAGTGGCGGACAGCCCGTGTGCCAAGGAACTTTTTCCACATGGACCGTGCGGGAGCTGTCCGAAAGAACTTTGTTTTAATTTTATTCTGACATGGCCCGTGCACTCTTGTCTTCTTTCTGTACGGCCCGTGCAAGTATTGTTCGACCTTTTTAAACTTCTAAATGCATTGTAATATTGAGTCTATCAATTCTTGTATTTATCGAAGTTCTAAGTCGTGCAATCTGTAGTAAGGTCTTAGTTAAGGGAAGAAGGGTTTAATCTCGATTTTAGTTTCCATTAGAGCTTAGGATCTTCGAATAATATCACTAAGTCGATAATCGGCTTTTGTAGGAAAAGGTGAACCCCGAGGAAACTCGGGAAAGGAATTGCAGCTCGTTGTTTCATCTTCCTCATTGTGATCGAGGTGCGTAATTCTATACTCATCTATTATTTAAGCTAATAAGCTCTAGAAGCATGGTAGGGTAGGATGAAATATCCAATCAAATGTTTTTATGCTCTGCCTGATCAGTCTCTGTACAAAGGAAGAAAGGAAGTTATGATTATTAATTGAGCTCTTAAAGTATGTTATATTGTGAATGTTCTAGCATGAGATATTTATGATATGATTTATCATTATGAGAAGTACATGTATATGTGATCATGATCTTAAGTTGATGTTGACGTTGTACGAAAGTTTACTTAGATGAGTATTGTCTTCTAGGGAGTTGATAGGATCCCTTATAGACCATAAGATCACGTTGATGATTGAAGGATTAGTCCTAGATATTTTAGCCAAGGCTTTGAATATGCTAGCAAATCAGGGAAGAAAGGATGGTATCATTTGATTAAGCATGACATATGAGCTCTAAAGGTTTGTGATTTTATATCACCAGGATGTGATCTTTGATTACTAAGGGAGTCACTGCTCGGTAACCCCCTTGCATACTCGGGTCACTGCTGGGTAACCCACCTCACATACTCAGTAGGATATTCGAGGTAACCCCTCTCTTATCCTAAGCCATGCCTAAGGGTGCAACAAATATCAGGTTTAAGATAGAAAGAGCCTAAAGGAAAAGAAAAATGTTTTGCGAATATGGAGAGGACTTTTACATTTTGCTCTCCATATACCGCCAGTTGTGATTGGATATTTCTAAGGTTTTCATTAAAGAGTTTTATTAAAACCCACTGAGTACATTAGTGCTCACACCTTCTTTTTCAAATATTTTTCAGGTTAAGATGCTGAGGTCATTGGTGGCTGTGGATGTGGGTTGGCTGTTGAGATCTTATTTTACTAATATAAGTGTTTTATCCCATTATGAATTCTGCTACTCTGATAAATATTAGCTATAACTCCTAGACTTGTTACCTTTATTTAAGAATCTATTCTAAGACATGCTTGGACATGATTATATATATTGATGCCTATTGAGTTATATCAATGCTCCTTGTTTCATGTTTTACTTTCCGCCTATGAAGAGGCTTAAGCATGATTAGGTCTGTCTAATTATCCCGACCTATGAATGGTTCCATTACTTGTTGGTATCTGCGTTATTATCTTTATCCTATTCATTACACTTAACAGTGTTTGAAACCTTCTTTAATCGATTTTCGTCATGAATCATTGTCTATCTTTCAAATGCACATACCTAATTAAGAACCATCTTATTTAATCTTCCGTTTAAATCATTAATCCCTTTAATTAACACCACATCCCAATCAATTAATCCCCTTTTTGGGATCGGGTTGTTACATATAAAGTGTGAGCTGCTACAACCCTTGCCTTACCAGAACAAGCATGGACCCCACATTAGCATGGATTTTGTGGAAGGTCTACCTAAATCAAAGGGGAAAGACACCATCTTGGTAGTCATAGATAGACTGACCAAGTATGAGCATTTCATACCCCTGTCTCGTCTTATTACTACCCCAATTGTAGCCAAGGTCTTCATGGACAATATCTACAAATTATTGGCACTTTAGTGAGCATTGTCACTGACCGAGACAGATTATTCACTAGTAACTTTTGGAAGGACCTATTTAAGGAGTTGGGAGTCAATCTGGCCTACACCTCTGCCTATCACCCGAAATCTGATGGACAAACGGAGAGACTGAATAGATATTTGGAGAACTATCTGCACTACATGACATCTAGTTTCCTTAAATAGCGGGTTAAATGGATGGCCCTAGTCAAGTATTGGTACAATACCAATTATTACATGACTCTTAAGCTGCCCCATTTTCAAGACCTCTATGGCTAAGCACCACCCAACCTATCTTTGGGACCCTACCTAGACTCCACTAATGAAGAGGTGAAAGAGACATTATAGCAGAGAAAGCTAATGTTGCAGCACATCTATGAGAATCTACAAGAAGCCCAAAATCGGATGAAAACGTATGCAAACAAAGCTAGAGTGGAAGGACAGTTTGATATTAGAGATTGTATTTACTTGAAGTTATAGCTCAACTGCCAGAGCTCAGTACAATTCAGAAAAAGTGTGAAGCTGGCATCCCGATGTTTCAGTCCCTACCAAGTAGTTGAAAAAATTGATAAGATCGCTTATAAGCTGAACTTACCCAGCAGATCAAGGATTCACCCAGTCTTTCATGTGTTATTGCTAAAGAAGAAAGTTAGTGAAGGAAAGGTACCTCTTTAGGAGCTTCCGTCTACCACCGAGGAAGGACTCTTCTATTTGAACCCCATTGCTATACTGAACAGATGGGTTGTTAATTGAGGGCTTACTACAGTTGCTCAAACTCTGGTGTGCTGGAGTGAGGAAAATTTTAATCTTGCTAGCTTGGAAGACTTCTCTTTTATCTATAAAAAGTTTCTTGGATTCGATCCTCAGGGACGAGGACCGATTAAAGAAAGGAAATTGTTGTGAACACAACCCCAGCTAATCAGAAATTGGGATGTATTATCAGTGATGGGGAATTTGGTTGTATTGATACATCGGAGAAAGGAGAAGTAGAGAAGAAGGGAGAAGAGAATCAAGACTCAATTTTTAGGGTTGAATTGCTAGACCCTATCATTGATTGAGTTAAGAAAGGGGATCTCGATTCTAGCCATTCAATTTTCAGAGCAAGATGTGCGGCTGGGATTAATAATTATCGTAATGCTATTTTAGTTCATTTCTATTAGGCTTTAATTTCCTTATTTCAGTTTGTTTAGTAATGTGCCGAAACCCAAGCCCAATTACACTAAGGTTAAAACCCTCATTTTAGATGTTGAAATGATTATGAGAAAATTATCTTAAAATTTCCCCTTCCTTTCTTTTGTGTCTCTCCTCCCATTTTTTCTATTTTCATCTCCCATTTCTTATCAAGCTTACATTTTTATCAATCAAATACAACAAAATATAGCTAGAAAAAAAAAGATCACTATAGGGAACTAGTGATCAGTTATATACTTTTATTTATGCTTTATATATAGACACATATTTATTAGTGTAAATCGCTTCAACTAATCAAACTTGAGATAATAGATTCTTTTTTAGCCCACTTCATTAACTCCTTTTTTATTCAAACTATTTCTCAATCTCTAAAATATCCTTACTAAACGTGGGTCCAGTCAATATATACCTTTTTTACTCGTGAGAATTTGAGCATAAATTCAAATATTTTGTCACGGGCTTAACAACAAACTCATGAATATAACAGCAAACAAGACATCAATTCCTTTTCCATTTATTTTCATGAAAACAACAGCAAACTCATCGATCTCCTTTCCATTTTTCTCACGAAAGCAACAGAAAACTCAAGAAGATGCTATAATTGTCACGGCGCAACATACTCACGAAGCCTCCATCTGAAAAAAATCTCGTCGATGCTGAAGCCTCCCTCATGAGGATGAAGATATTGAGCCATATAAAATCTCGTGTCATAGGCTGCTGATTATCAAAAGGTTAGAACACTAAATTCGATTTATTGTTGTTTTGAATATATTAAATGATTTCATTATAATATATGTCGATCAATTTACTGCATTTGTATTGTGGAGTTTCTTGAATTAACACGTTAGAATATGTTTTAATGTTAGAAAGCAATGAAATCTGTGGAATTTTGTGAGTTTAGATTCATAGGTTGCTATGTGGACTGTGAATTTTATAGCATAAATCGTGAAAATATATTATGGATCTACTGCATTTCGTGACAATATATGCTCACAAAAATGTTTCTGTGACTAAATATGCACACGAAAATAGTTATCGTGTCTATATATGCCCACGAAATATATTTTCATGACTAAAAATGTTCACGGCGTATATGTTCTCGGCTCAATATTTTTTTCACAAAACATATATTGTCATGTCAATATATTGTTATGAAATTTTAAACAGTGAGTACTTATTGTCACGAAATATTATTTTGTGAGTACTATTGTTATGACAGGAGAAACCGTGAGTATATATTGTCACAAAATGAGATTTAATGAGTATTTATTGTCATCAATTAAGTTGTCGTGTATATAATAGTTTTGTTTGATAATTAGTCGTGCTTGCATTTTTTATGTGATAATTAATTCTTATCCTTAATCTTTGATGAACTTTCAGCATGCATGTATCTATAGCATGACAAATTAGTTTTAATTTAATTATATTTGTTCATATTTTTTTTTTCATTATTTATTGATAAATGTTTGTTTATTATTTAATGTTAGGAAAAACTATCAAGAAACCCCTAGATTAGGTTTTGATGAGATGTCAAAATTATTTATGAAAAACTAACTAAAATTCAAGTTGTAGATCGGAGCTGATCAATCCAGGGCATCATCAGAAAGGAACTCAAGCAAAGTCAAAGTCAACCAATCAAGAGTATGGTCTGCAAGCTGAAGGATATGATATTCAGTCAGAAGTCAACTCAACTGAGAAGTCAAGAAGTCGAATCAGTTGAAACAAACTGACAACTAAGTTAGCTGAGCTGAGGGAGAAAAGAGTCAACTAAAGGAACTGATAAGAGATCAGTTTAGACTGAAGACTGAAAGTATCCAACTGATGACCAAATTGAAGTAAACAAGACAGATCAGCTGAAGGCCAGAACTGTAGTCAGCTAGCTTGTAATTAATCAAGCTGACAAGAAGGCTCAAGTGAAATCAGTCAAGCTGACAAGATAGTTGAGAACTTGAGAACAATCGAACTGGAGAAACAAAGCTCAGAACTGCCAAACTGGAGCAACAGTCAAACTCAGCTGACAAGCTCACGACTGTCAATTGAAGCAATAGCCAAACTCAGCTGATAAGCTCACAACTGCCAACTGGAGCAATAGTCAAACTCAGCTGACAAGCTCACAACTGCCAACTAGAGCAATAGTCAAACTCAACTGACAAGCTCGGAACTGCCAACTGGAGCAATAACTAAACTGAGCTGACATGTCCAGAACTGCCAACTGGAACTCAAAACTGCCAGGAAAGTTGAAGCCAGAGAACCCTGGAGTTTATTGCTCAAACTGCCGAATCTTGGAATAAATGCTTCAACAAAGATCCTGGAATTAAATATCCAATGAAGATCGATTAGCAGAGTAATGGCTACTTCAACCAAAAGCTCCAAGCGATCATTAAAGACCATCTTCCATTGATGAGCCAACAGAGCCACCGATCAATGGACAATGGAACTCAACGGTCATAAAATCACTCCTCTATAAAAGACGAGTGAATAAGAGTTTAAAATAACTTTCAACAGAGCCAAAAAGAATCCTTAGCCTACACAACTTTCGCATATACAAACAAGAGCTTTTCTTTCTCCCTCCCACTCAAGCTCAAGTTCAGCATTTGATAGAAACTGCGAGAGTTCAATTGAGAAGAAAAAATTCACAGAGTCAAGATAATCAGCTAGCTGTTGACAATCTAGCCAGGGTAGTCTTCTCAGTTTCAGCTACACAACGATCAATTACTCAGCTCAATTGAAGGAGCACATCAGTTAATAACCCCTGTTCAAGACTAATCTCTTGAAGATCGAAAGAGATCTAAATCCTTGTAAAGACTACAATAGCACCTATCTTCCTAGCGAGCAGTTAGGGACTTCAAATGTGAGCCGTCGACCTGCTGAGGTAGCAAGCAGTTACCAGGTTCAGCCAACTGTCCTTCATTGTATAATTTGTAAAGAAACTCAAGTTATATAGTGAAGTTGCCATTTTGCGGAAGGAAGAGAGGACGTAGAAGTTTGAGACTTCAAACCTCTATAAATGGCTTGTGTGTTGTACTATTTTGGTTATTGCATATCTTTGAACTACACACAATATCACACAAGCTGCACTCAAATTGTCTTAACTGTTCAATAAGTTTATGCATAGATAAGTTGTACTAAGCGAGTCAAAGGGCCCTGTTATTCCGCATTTGAAGCAAAAGTTTTAATCAGTTTATTCACCCCTCTCTAAACTGATATCGACTCGCTCGGGACCAACATTTAAAAAATAACGTTCTTGAGTGTGGAGAAAAGGGGCTTTACAGAACATCACTTATGGGATCAATTTATATTAGAAGAACAATATGGGTATAATTAAAGAAGTATTAGAGATGATCAATAGCAGACCAGAGTTAATAGAAAATTTTAGGATAGATTGGTGTTTCGGTTATTTGATGGATGTTGTGGGTGGAAACAGTTGTAATAATGCTTTACACGCATTGTTGAATAGGGAGACGATCATTGATGGTGCACAGAAGCATGGCATTTTGTTGGGAAAAACTATCAAGAGTTATCCCTACGATGGTTTTGATGAAATATCAAAACATGTCAAAAGGCTTTGAAAAATTGAAAAATAATCAAGCAGAAAACCAAGGATGATCAAATAAAAGAATTAAGCTTCCAAAGCTTGAGAATGATCAATCCAAAAAGAAAAGAAAGAAAATAAAAGAGAGAGAGAGAGAAGAAAAAGGAAAGTAAAAGAAAAGAGAGAAATCCAGTCAAAGGCTGAGAAAAGATGAAAGCTATAGCTTGATTGCTAGATCAGTTAGCAAGTCAAGTAAACTGAAAATGCAGGTACTGACATGTTTGAAGTACCAACTGGCCATCAGAGTATACATACCAAGTGAAGCTTTTCAGTCTACAGTTAGTGAGCTGAAGAATATACCAACTCAAGGCACTAACTCAAATGTGTCAACTGATCATCATAGATCAGAAATTCCAACTGAAGAAGAGTACCAGCTGAAGATGAATTATAGCTGAAGAAGAGTACCAGCTGAAGGACATACCAGTTCAAGGTATGAGCTGAAAGATATGCCAGCTTAAGAAAGCACCAGCTGGAGAACCTACCAGTTCAGGGGATATCAGCTAAAGACACACCAGTTCAAAATACCAGTTAAAGAGGCACCAGTTTAATATCCAAACTGAAGAAGGTACCAGTTTGAGAAGTTCCAGCTGAAGGGATGTCAGTCCAAAGTACCAGCTAAAGAAACACTGGTTCAAAACTGCTAGCTGAAGCGAACCAAACTGGAGCTCAGAAAGCATTAGGCCAGAGCCCAAAACTGCCAGCTAAAGATGATCAAAACTGGAGATTGCCAAACTGCCAACAAGATGTGTAGAACTGACAGCTGAGAAAATGTTCCGAACTGAAGAATTCAACTGCCAGCTGAAACCCAGAACTGATGATCAAGACAGAAGCTGAAACTGAAATTCAAATTTCAGATATGCCAACATGAAGATCTTGAAGTTAATGCAACCAAGATCTTAAAGCAAAAGCTTGTTAGAAGAACAAAGGCAGTACAATGGCTACTTCGACAAAAAGCCTCTCAACGGATTTATCTCATCAATGATTCATTTATGATCATTCATTGATCTGCAAACGGTCACAAGAACACTCCTCTATAAAAGACGAGTGATTCAGATCGAGAAGATGATTTTTGTAAGAGTTTTGCTAAACTTTTGTGAAGACTTTTGTCAAAGCTCTCAAAAGCCTCAAGCTCAAATTCATCCACAGCAAAAAGTCCCAACTGAGAAGAAGAAGCAAACTGCTCATCAAGCTAGCTGTTGAAGAATTCTGGCCAGAGCCAATCTCTCAGTTCTGCTTTACACCGATTAACTACCCAGCTTAAGATGAAGGAGCGCATCAGTTGATAACAGTTTCAACACTACATTCTTGAAGATCGAAAGAGATCTAAAACCTTGAAAAGATGGCTAATAGTATCTTATCTCTCCAGTGAGCAATTGGGGATCGCAAGTGTGAGACTGTCGACCATCACCAGCTGAGGAAGGGCGTACCGACGGGTCTATTGTTCTAGGATAGCAACAGTTGAAAAGGGGACCATACTCGAGAGAAGGGTGCCATCGCCAGGTTCAACACATTGTCTTCACTGTGTAACTGTAATAAAGAAACTTTACACTTGCATAGTGAATTGCTCTATTCAGTTAGGAAGAGAGGATATAGAAGTAGAGCTTCGAAACTCTATAAAATTGTCTCTGTGTGCTCAATTTATTACTTTCAATTACATGTATTAACTGCACACCTCAAGCACACAAACTGCACTTAGAACAAACTGATCATCTCAACTAATCAAGCACGCAGATAACTCCGCGAGTCAAAGGGCCCTATTTATTCTGCAATTATTGTTAAGTTTTGGGATCAGTTTATTCACCCTCCCTAAACTAATTCTAACTTGCCCCGGGACCAACAAGTGGTATCAGAGCGGTTGATTCTAAGGATTAGCCTTTTCTGCAGATCAACTGAATCAGATCTTGTTATATGTGCTAATCTACCAGCTATGTGAAACTATATGCCACCTATGTTTTCAGTTGAGAACTATGATAACTGGAGTAGGAGAATGAAAGCGTACCTTTGCTCAATCCACGAAAATATGTGGAAAGTTATTAAGGAAGGTCCAATCACCATCATCATGGACAACGAGGCACATATTGTTGATGCCAATCAACCAGCCAGGATCCTGAAGCCAACACATCTTCTTACAAGCGAGGAGAAGAAGTTGAAAAATCTAGAGTTTGTAGCCCAAGCTACATTATTTCAAACTCTAGACAAGAATCAAATGAAAGACACCAAGAACTGTCAAACTGCTAAAGAGATATGAGACTTGTTCATTGATCTATGCAAGGAGTCCAAAGCAATCAAGGGAAACAAGCTCCAACTGGCGGTGGACAGATATGAATCCTTCAAAATGCACTTAGATGAAACCATCTCAAGCCTTAAAACCGGATTTCTATGCATCATCAGCGAGATGAATAAGCTGGGAAGAAACTATCCCAACAGTGAGATGAACTCCAAGATTTTGGACAATCTCACAGAAGAGTGGGACATGAAGGTGATAGCTACAAAGGAGTCAAGAGACTTAAACAACATCACCCCCAGAGAACTCTTCAGTTCTTTCAAAGCTCATGAGTATAGCCTAAACCGAAAAAGGGAGGCATCCACGTCATCAGCTCAAGATGCAGCTTTCTATGGAGAAAGGAATCGGTTTAGAGAAACTCGAGAAAGAAACACCTTCCGACCAAGAAGTTCTCCAGCCAGAGAACAACCGGGAGGCTGAACTGATCAAAGAAGAAAAGCAGCTAAGAAGAAAGAGAACCTGACTGAAGACATTAATGAGCAAATTCAATTAATTGCCAAGCTACTAGAAAAGCTCAAGAAGATCAGAGATCAACCATTAGTTTTGCTTCAAACTGATGAGGAGCCAAGAGGCGATAGAAATCAGCCGCCTGCTGAACAACCTAGGGCAGCCAACCAAAGCATGGGAGAATGCTTTCATTGCCATAAATAAGGGCACTATCGATATGAGTGTCCAGAGCTCCCTGAAGACAAAAGGGCTAGAGTGAAGAAAAGTTTTTTCAAGAGAAAAGCTATGATAGCCAACACAGAGAATGCTGTGCTAGATGATTTAGACTATCCTTCAGGAATCGATTCAGACAGCTATAGCTCTGAAGATGAG
The DNA here is from genome assembly GCA_026008535.1 of Perilla frutescens. Classification (NCBI taxonomy): domain Eukaryota; kingdom Viridiplantae; phylum Streptophyta; class Magnoliopsida; order Lamiales; family Lamiaceae; genus Perilla; species Perilla frutescens. The sequence goes on along the minus strand of BRKX01000010.1, from coordinate 39,644,355 downwards.
GTATTGTTCTGTGTCATGGCTGACGAGGAGGAAGAGGTTAGCACAACTGATTCCTTAACCTCTTTTTATCACATTCATGAAACTTCTATTTCTAGCAATGAATTAAATATATAATTGAAAATGCTAGAAGATCAGTTAACTGCTATATCATGTATGCATGTTGAACTGAAGGAAGAAAATGATAACCTAAGAGATGAGGTCAGGAGACTGAGAAGTGATCATGATAGAATTGAATTTCTTGAAACTCGATCAGTTGAATGTGAAAAATTAAAGCTGAAAATTGATGAGCTAGAAGCTAAGAATAAGAAACTCAAACAAGAGATCCTTGAGAGAGAAGAAATATATCTTAAGTTTAAAAATGGATCTCAGACTCTCGATGAGATTCTAAGCCATCAAAGAGTAGAAACTAGTAGTCCAAGGCTAGGATACAACAGGTTCACTGCCGCTGAAAAAGGAAAGATAGTTGTGCAAACTAGCGAAAGAGGAGCTCTATCTGGTTTTGTTAGACCTACACCAACCCAACCAGTTGAGACGACCAAAGGTAAGAGAACACTGAAAATCCCTCAAGATCAGCCGAAGCAGTCTAGCCAATTCTCTCAACCAAAAGCATCAGCTTAACTGAAAGGCTCTTTTCAGTCAAAGCCTTCACTTCATCAGAAACAACCATCTCATCAAAGGCCACTAGCTCAGTCTAGGCAACCCGCCTACTAGCAAAGATCATTAGTTCTAACTCATTGTAGACAATCAGTTCAACACAGATCGTCAGTTCACCCAAGGCCTCAAGCTCAGATCAGGCCACCAGTGAATAGAACTGACAAGCCAATTGAAATAAGGAGAAATACTCAATTCAGACCTCATTTTCATCAAAATAAGGCATCGGTTCATGTGAGAATTGCACCGCCAACCTATCTCCACATACCATTAGCAAGTTAGCCTAGGAAAGATATTGACTCCAAAAGAAATGTGCATGCCAGATTATATCGAGAACATCAACATGTTCAGATCCCCTTGGAGAAGTTCACTCCAACTTATCTTGCAACTCAATATAGCGAGTACTTGGATTTAAGAAATGAACCAATGATCAACTCCAGCTACAACTTGTTTGCAAACTGGCCACATCACAAGAGCAACAGAACTCAAAGAGTCAAGAGAAATTGACCAAGACCAAGATTACCAAGACCTGAAGATGAAAGAGTATTATTTGAAGTATTCTATCCTAACTCTCATCGCAGGCATAAGTCAACTAATTCAACTCAGAGCAGAAGAGTTGAGAAGAAACCGAAACTGATCAGATGTTCAAAGTCTGAGAGCTCCTTATCAGTTGACAAGCCAAAAGTTTGGCAAATATGGATCCCTACTTAACCGTATAGGACCTGATATCATGTGGGTACCTAAAGACTAATTGTCTCTCTTATAGAAAAAGGGCATCATGTCGAAGAAGATGAGCAAGGAAGTTTGATATCTTGATAGCGGGTGCTCAAAACACATGATAGGAGAAGAAGAGGATCTTGAAAGTTATAAAGAAATAAAAGGGCCATTAGTCACATTCGGAGATAAATCCAGAAGTCGAACCATTGAAGAAGGGTTCGTGATCAAAGAAAAAGTGGTAGTCAATTGAGTCTCCCATGTAGAAGGACTGAAGTACAAACTGCTCAGCATCAGTCAACTATGTGATAATGGATACACAGTTGATTTCAGTCGAAGCTCGTGTGACATACAAGACAAGTCAACTGGAGCAATTCTCCTAACCGGCGTAAGAAGAAGTAATATGTATGTTGTTAACTGGTCAGCAGGCTAGGGAAAGGCTTGCTTTCTTTCAAAAAGATCAACTGAAGCAAGCTAGCTATGGCATCGATGACTAAATCATCTCAACTTCAAAACCATCAACCATCTAGCCAAGAAGGAGCTAGTTGATGGACTTTCCAAGGAGATATTTAAGAAAACTGGCGTTTGCGGGCCATGCCAAAAAGGGAAGCAAGTGAGGTCATCATTCAAAAATAGAAGTCATCCTCCAGGGACAACTGCTCCCCTCCAACTGCTACACATAGATCTATTTGGGTCAGTTAGACCACCAACTCCTAAAGGAAAAAGATTCACTCTTGTAGTAGTCGACGACTTCTCAAGATATACATGGGTAGAGTTTCTCAGAAGCAAGGATGAAACCTATTCCAAGCTATCAGCAATGATCAGAAGACTACAAATTGAAAGAGAGATATCAGTTAAACAAATCCGTTCAGACAATGGAACTGAATTCATAAATCTACAGATCATCAGTTTTCTTAGTAAATTGGGAATAACTCATGAGCACTCAGCTTCTAGAACTCTACAGAAAAATGGTGTAGCTGAATGGTGAAATTGCACTCTCAAGAAAGCAACTCGAGTAATGATAGCTGATGCCAACATATCTGAAGGTTACTGGACTGAAGAAGTCAACACAACATACCACACTCAAAACAGAAGCTCCATTGTCAGTTCATATGACAAGATACCTTATGAACTATATAAGGGTCGTAAGCCATTTATCTCATACTTCAAAGTATTTGGTTGTAAGTGTTATATTCACAAAAATGGCAAGAGTCAACTGAAGACCTTCAGTGTCAAAGCTGATGAGGGAATCTTTCTTGGTTACAATTCCCCTCATGCACAAGCTTACAAAGTGTTCAATAAATGAACACTTGTTGTGAAAATAATGTGTCATGTTGTTTTTAATGAGTTTGCCAATGAGTACAAGAACAAAGAAGCATGTGATGCATTAGTTCAAGTACTACCTAGCAAAACTGATAACTCTCAGGACTATGTAGATCATACAGTCCCAGAACTGTTTAAAGTTGGGCTAGAAGATGAAGGCAATGAATCTAACATTAGATCAGCTGGAGACAATCAAGCTGATGAAGAGACAAATCTTGCTGAGATCATCAATCCCACAACTAAAGCAGAGGGAAGAACTGATGAAGAAGAAAAGCAAACTGAAGAAAAGACATCAACTAATGTCAATGCTAAAGAACCAGCTAAGGACCCAGCTGAAGATAGTTTACCCAAATGGCTCTGAAGCCATCCAGCTGACAAAATCATTGGTGATCCAAGAAGTCGAGTTCAAACCAGAAGTTCAACTGAGCATGCTCTCTTCATATGCTTCTTATCTCAAACTGAACCGGCGAACATCAAGGAAGTAGTTGAAGACTCAGATTAGATCATAGCCATGCAAGAAGAGCTAAACCAGTTCCCAAGAAATGATGCATGGTTTCTTGTCAATATGCCAAAAATCTATAAAGTCATTGGAACAAAGTAGGTTTTTCACAACAAAATGGATGAGCAAGGCATCATCACAAGGAACAAAGAAAGAGTGGTAGCCAAGGGATACTCTCAAAATGAAATGATCAACTTTGATGAGACATTTGCACCAATTGCAAGATTGGAAGTAATCAGACTGTTCATCGCCTATGCAACTCATAACAACTTCACAGTCTATCAAATAGATGTGAAAAGTGCATTTCTACAAGGGATGCTTAAGGAAGACGTGTACGTTGAGTAACCACCTAGATTCGAAATTAGAGATCAAGTCTTCAAACTAAAGAAAGCACTCTGTAGGCTGAAGCAAGCACCCCGAGCCTGGTATGAAACCTTCACAACATTCTTGCTGAAGAATGGGTTTCAAAAATGAGTCATTGATCAAATTCTATTCAGAATAGAATGATCAACTGAGATCTTAATGGTTCAAATTTATGAGGATGACATAATATTTGGATCAAAGAGCAAAGATCTCTGTACTCATTTCGCTCAATGATGAAAAGTGAATTTGAGATGAGCGTGATGGGAGAAATGACATTTTTCCCATGACTCCAAGTAAAGCAGCTCAAGGATGGGATATTCATCAGTCAATCCAAGTACACAAAGGAGCTAGTCAAGAAGTTTAGAACTGATAAGGAAAAAACTATCAAGATTCCCATGAGTACATCAGTTCAGCTGACTCTCAATGAAGAAGGAGAATCAGTTAGCAAAACTCACTACAAAGGCATCATAGGTTCACTTCTCTATCTAACTGCCAGTCGACCAGACATTTCATATTCAGTCGGCTTATGTGCACGATTCCAAGCCAATCTAAAGAAAAGTTATCTCGAAGCAGCAAAGAGGATCATCAAGTAACTCAGATGAACCATATATCTTAGATTATGGTATCCTAGAGATGACAGCTTGAGTCTAACTGGATATTCTGACTCAGACTTCGGTAGATGCAAGATTGACAGGAAGAGTACTAGTGGAACATGTTAGTTTTTTGGTCACAAACTGATATCCTCGTTTAGTAAGAAGCAGCACTCAGTTGCCACGTCAACAACTGAAGTGGAATATGCAGCTACTGGAAGCTGTTGTGCACAGATACTCTGGATAAAGCAGCAGTTGAAGGATTAAAAGGTTAAGAGAACTGAAATTGATCAAAAGTTCAACCAGTTCAAACTAGAGAAGCTGCTCACCATCAGCTGAAACAAGCAGCTGAACAGAAGGAAGAGCTGGAAGCTATCTCAGCTGAAGAAAGAGCTGAACTGAAAAGTCATCTCAGTTGAAACTGATCAAGCCAACTGGAGATCATCAGCTGAAGCCAAGTCAGAACATGATGTCAGTAGCTCAAGGCCACACGGAGGTTTAGGAAGGGAGAACTAAACAAATAAGTTTAAATTCAATTTTCTTAATGAAACGGTAAAATGACATGTCAATCCATTGTTACTGTTGGACCCACTTCCTCTCTCCTCATTTATCTCCAACGGATAGATTTGAAAACTAATCGATGGATTAATCAGAACCGTTCAAATTCGGCCATTCAAATCCTTTCTATCGTTAGATTCATATTCTACTTGAAGCTATAAATAGATTGGCCGAACCTCTTCACAATTCACCAAAAGAGCTGATCAAGCATTCAAGTCTTCCTTCTCGGAACCTTAATCAAGAGACTTTTCCTCTCAAAAGTTCCAGAAAAACATCTCCAAAATCCTTCAAATGGCTCAATTCTCTGCCAACCCCTACCGAAGAAGGTACAACTTCAAGCTGACCAACGAAGACTCAAAGGCATTCTGCAAAGATCTTTATCAAGACAAGATGCTCGGCCTACCCAACTTCAGAAAATTCACTGATAATTCCCAACTAGGTGAATTGGCCATCACAATGATTGAGAAAGCTAAACTTAAGACCTTCACAGAGGCTGTTCCCTCACAGGTGTATCTAGAATCCATGGCGGAATTCTTCCTTAACTCAACAACTGAAGAGAACTCTCTGGAGTTCAAAACTGAAGTTAGAGGTTAGGAAATTGTGATCACTCCTTCGATTCTAAAGAAGGTATTTGATCTACCAGAAGGAAGGAGTGATATCGAAGAAACTGAATGCCGAAAACTATTTTGATAGATGAGCGAGTATCTGCTTTGATGAGGGTTTCTACATTAACCATATGACATCGAAGTTCAGAAAAGAATTTCAATTACTAGCTGAAATTGCCACCAAAATGCTAGTAGGACTGTGTGGAAGCCACTCCGAAATGTCGGAGATAAAGTACAAGATCTGTAATGCCATCTGGGAGGAAAGAGAAATATATTGGTCTCTATACTTCTTTGGTCAATTAAAGAAGTTTGTAAACATTGTGGAAGCCAAAACAAGAAGTCCTAAGCGCTTCCCACAAAAGATGAATTATCTTAACAGAGTGAGCCTTATTCTGGAAAAACTGATTCCAGAATTGATGGAGGCAGTGACTATTACTTGACCAGTAGACCCGAGTGATTTCATCCCAAAAGTGGATGAAGCAGCACTACCTCCTGTAACAATCAAAGAGTCACAGCCACGACTGAGAAAGAAGCTGATTCCGATGACGCCAGTGACTCGAGGGAAAGGAAGGTAAAGATGACGGAGCCAGAAGAGGTATCAGACTCTAACTCAAATGATGACATTCTCATTGATTAGAGACTCATGCCATATGAGGAAATGCATGGGAGCATGAGTGACTCTAAAAAAATCAAGCTGAACCGAGAGCTGTGGAACCACCCAATCAGAAACTGATAAAGAGAAAAAGCGGGAAAAGACAACTGAAGTGGAGTCTTCGGCAAAGGTCTTTGCAGATAGATGATGTTTGGAGCTATTGGAAGCCTGAGCTAGCTTACCCAAGAAAGGTATAAGGTGATGATTCACCTAGCTGAAGGAAGAGAAACAAACTAGGCAGAGTTTGTCTTTTCTCAGATCAAGCACCAAGTCCTCAAGTCCTCCAACTCAAAGAGAACAAAGAAGTTTGAGTCTATGGTGGTACTCGTTCTCAGGATAAGCAAGATGATTGAAGACATCTTGAAGCTGCCAAATGATGATACTTTACCAGTTTTTGTCTCTAACTGGATTCCCAAGAAAGGTAGCATTCATCTTCAGTCACTCAAGAAGAAAAGGAGGACCAAGGCCAACACAAGTGCCACAGCCTCAAGCAACTCAATTGCCAATGTTGTTCCGTCACCAGTCTCGAAGAATGGATCGTCAGCTGATTTCAGAGTCTGTTCTGATCCAGATAAGCTCATTCCATTCATCGGAATCCCTCATCCAAACTATGGAGCTAATTACTTTAGGAGCACTTGCTCTCCTCTCTAACTGATGGAAGAAAATATTCGCACTTTCTATAGTGGTGAATATGCAGCCAAAAGTGCGCAGAAAGAGGTAACTAATTTACTTCTCACTAAATTTTCATTCGTGGCTATGCAAGATCAAGAGCTTTTCAAGCAACTGCACCAGTATTTCTACTGGTATAACTGGAGACATTTAATGTCTATCCAGTCTCATTTCTTGATCACTGCCTTTCACGGAATGAGGTTTTAGCAAAGAGAAGAAGTTTGGAGCTTAAAATGGATAGGATCTTCAAATCCATTTCCTCCAACTATCGTGCAAGTTCAGAGAATTATGAGTCATCGACTGACCAACAAAATCCCTCCAACTTCCCTATTTGCCAAACTAAGAAGTGACATTATAGCTCAAGAAGACGCAGGGGTCAATCAGCTAGCAAACTGCACAACTAGCCCTGTCTGCTGAAGACTAAACTTTGACAATCTGTCGAATCAGTCAGCTGAGCCACATCGACTAACTGAACCTGCAACTAAGAAGAGACAAAGGAATCTCCTCTTCACTCCAGTCGTAGCAAGTCCAAATTGTGATGATGAAGACACTGCCACATCACCAAATCTCTTGTCTAAGAAATATGTCACCCCACTGATAGCTTCAAGCTCGAAGATAGCTCAACTGAATTTCCAGGAAGTTTAGTTCAAGTCACCCTACAAGAGGAATTCTCATAAAAGATGAAGGATCACGTTAGCTGAAGTTAAGCAATGAAGTCAATCCGTGAAAAAGACAAGGCCAGAGAAGCCAACTGAAGAAACTGGATCTGCATCAAAGAAGAAAAGACCAAACTGCTCCGAGAAAAGTAGTGAAGAGAATCCAGTTCACTCCATCAAGAAGAGAAAACTGATTAAGATTTGATCGAGCAGTTCAGAAACTGATTTCATCAGCTCAGTGATGAATCAGTTATGGGGGCCAAGCAAAAGACACGACAAAACTGATTGATCAGCTACCAAATCATCAGTTCCCACATCATCAGTTCGACTATATCCCAACTGACATAGGATAAGTTTTTGAATTATTTATTCTTTTAAACTTATTCTAAATAAATTATTACCATTGTGATACATTATAATTTTATCATAATCCACGGATATAATTTTTCAAAAATGGGAGATCTCTCACAAAAAAAGCTAGCATTAATGCTACTGACCAAAATCAACCACTAAAGTGGAAAGTGAGTTGATTGATTGAGAGATATAAATAGAAAAATCCTGCAGCAAATATTTGATATTTATGGCAACTACTACAATTTTCAAATGGATGCAATCTCAACTGCTAATAAAAAGTAAAGCTAAGCTTATGGACAACTCAGATATTCATTGTATTTAATCAGCTGAGCATCAGTTAAATCCATCAACTTATCAGCTGAAGGGTACTCGAGTGCAACTCATAGTACATGCATGCAAAGCTTAATTTATATGCTAAGGAGAAATCGATTAAGATCACTTATCTATCTTTATTACTCTCCTTGCATTGCTTTGTAGTCCTTTCTCTACTCCATTCCACTCTCTGAAATATTTTCACTTTTGTAAAATAGAACTCCCCGCTCAATATATTAACCCAGCCAGACTTACTCTCAACCTTAAGAGAGACAAGTTTTTAAACCTGGATTTTCTCAAGAAGAGACTATCAAATGAAGAATTTCATTGAATAGTCAAAGCAGCAGAAGAAACTGAACTACTTCAGTTTCTCACTCTATCCCCAGAGCATGGAAGATGCTTTCCGGAGCTTGTCATCGAGTTTTACATAAACGCACAAATTACAGGCGACAACAATATTATTTCATCAGTCAGCCAACATATGATCATCATCACAAAAGCAACCATGGTGGAAACCCTCCATCTTCCACGCACAGGTTCATAAACTGACTCAATAATCATGCCCAACCAGAAAGAACTGTGGAATAACTGGAAGAAACCAGGCGTTGAGCATCGCGACTATTCACACAGACTGAGGGACAGTTTGCAATCGAAGTTTATTCAACTCCTCGATATAGTGATCCACTACCTCCGAGGCATTATCTGTGCGATCACAACTATGCTAAAATTGTTGGGATTTTTTTGAATTAAACCACCGCAGGATCTAATTGGATGTTCATTAATCCTATTGTCATGTAGATCATAATTTTATGCAGCACATATGTTCTAATTAACCAAGTTTAATTAACATGCATAGCCAGTTTAACCGATTCTATTAAAGCGGAAACATAGAGATCGAATAAACACTAACAAATTAAATGATGGATTGAGGACAAGATTAAAGGTCTAATCTTTTTGTTGTAAGTATGAAAATTGGTGCCCCCTTATGCTATTCCACTCCATGATCTTCTGTTGTATTCCAGGACTGAATCTAGCTTCAGGGTGGGCTGAAATCTACTAGATCGGTATGGAATCTATGGAGATCAAGATGACAAAAGAGAGATAATTTGTGTGTGTGTAATTTTCGATCCCCACACTCTTATTTATAAGGGGTGGTCGAATATGACAAGTCCCAAACCTACTGGGCTTGGGTCTCTTAACTCTTGTTCCATCTCTAGTTCATTAAAGTCATATTGGGCTACAATAGGGATCTAGAAGAATATTAAATTTAATTTATTTAATTTCCAATGTCCAATAAACTTAGGATCTTATTAAATAAATTAAGTATTATTTTTATTCCACTAAAGAAATAATACTGACCTACCAATTTCATACATATTTCTGAATATGTTTTCTCCTTTATTCCAGCCATTCCTAGTGTTTAAGATATAATGCCCATTAATTAATTATATAAGCTTCTGACAACTATAATTAATTAATATCTTATCCTTGAGTAGTACCACACAAGATTTACTCATGTACGGAATAAATTCCATATGCAGCGTTTCAACATGAACTTGTGTTTCCTCAAGAAGACACCATCAACCTGGCGCACTAGGACACAGTGCCCCTACATATTGCACGACCCATCATAAGTGTAAATGTTACAACCTAAGATATCGAGATTATTGATTCTATGAAAGAATCTCACCCTTTGATAAATCAAAGCTGCAAATACTACATGTATATGATCGCCAACATATATGGGTTAAGAAGTCGAACTCTGTCGATTCTTATTCTCTCATTTAAGGTCAAAATAGAGAATAGAATCCTATAGTGATCCCCCTCAATACACTTACATGTGTACTAGAATAATCAGTTAGTCAAGATAAACTAACTATCAGATTATTCTACGACGTACCGATGGCGGGTTCAGTGCCATCTACACCGTAAGCCTTTTAATACAATACAAGAAACCAATGATATGATCTAACTGTGTGTTTACCGACACCATATCATCTACAATGTAAGTATAGTGAACAAGCATGTAAATATAATAATTTTAATGCAAACAGTGACTGCAATTATATTCATTCTATATCATCATAAAACATCATCAATAATGTATACGAAAGACAGGTCTTCTAGTATACAAAACCAATAATATTCCACTTATATTTGAAGCATGTCTTTCAAATATAAAATAAACTGGCTAACTCTCCAACTCTAACTAAAATCTCAAGTGGTGAATTCGTGTCTGCATCTCACACCCATTTTCTCCACGTGACCGTAGAAGGTCTTAGCTGGAAGGCTCTTTATGAATGGATCAGCCAAATTGTCCTCCGATGCAATCTTGACCACTGCCACATCTCTTCTCTTAATGATTTCTCATATAAGATGGTACTTTCTCTCTATGTGTTTACTTGCCTTATGGGCTCTAGGCTCCTTCGAATTTGCCATTGCACCCGAGTTATCACAATATACCGTGATACTCTTAAGAAAATCAGGAACCAGTCTCAAGTCCAACAAGAAGCTCTTGAGCCAGACGGCCTCTTTTGCAGCCTCAGAGGCAGCTATATATTCGGCCTCCATGGTGGAATCCGCAATACATTTCTGCTTTATGCTCCTCCATACAATTGCTCTACCTCCCAATGTAAACACATAGTCCGAGGTTGATTTACTCTAATCTTTATCGGATTGAAAATATGAGTCCGTGTAACCCAAAGGTATGAGACTATCAGAGCAGTAAATCAGCATATAATCTCGAGTCCTTTTCAAGTATTTGAGAATATTCTTCACTGCAGTCTAGTGACCTTGTCCAGGGTTGGACTGATATCTGCTTACCATGTCAACTGCATAGCATATATCAGGCCTAGTGCATAGCATAGCATACATAAGACTTCCCATAGCCGAAGCATTTGGAACGCCCTTCATCTCATCTATCTCAGCCTGCGTGTGGGGACACATATCCTTGGATAGATGAATTCCATGACTGAAAGGTATAAAACCTTTCTTGGAATCCTGCATGTTGAATCTAGTTAGCACTGTGTCGATATATGTCACCTGGGATAGGCACAACATCTTTTTCTGGCGATCTCGAATGATCTAGATGCCAAGGATATGTCCGGCTTCTCCCAGATCTTTCATATCGAATTGCTTGGACAACCACACCCTTATGTCATATAATACTTTCTTACTGTTTCCAATAAGTAAGATATCATCAGCATACAGCACGAGGAAAACCACCACATTTTCGTCACTCTTCTTGTACACACAGCTCTCATCCGGACATTGCACGAATCCATATGATAGGATAACCTCGTCAAAATGGATGTTCCAAGACCTTGATGCCTGCTTAAGCCTATAAATGGATCTCTTAAGCTTGCACACTAAATGCTCTTGGCCTTTAGCAACGAAACCCTCTGGTTTCTTCATGTGGATATTTTCCTCAAGACTTCCATTCAGGAAAGTTATCTTGACATCCATCTACCAAATCTTATAATCCAAATGAGCGGCAATCGATAAGAGAATCCGGATTGACTTAAGCATGGCTACTAGCAAAAAGGTTTCCTCATAATCGATCTCTTCTTTCTGAGTGTACCCTTTCACCACAAGTCTTGCCTTGAAGGTTTCAACCTTCCCGTCAGGTCCTCTCTTGCATTTGTAGACCCATTTACACCCAATAGGTTTTACCCCATCTTGTGGTTCTACAAGCTCCCGGACTTAATTGTGATCCATAGATCCAATCTCAGATTCCATTACAGATTTCCAAGATCTGCATCTTTGTCTTGGATCGCTTCGTCGTAGGTCCTGGGATCCAATACATTTAGTCCTTTAGGAAAATCTGAAGATTTACCCAAACCAATGAATCTGTCAGGTTGGCGTACAACCCTCCCACTGCGATGAGGCAGTTCTCGTGTATCTGTGACATATTGTGCAGTAATTTGTGGTTCCTCTTCTTGTACTGTTGGTATCATATTCGAATTTTCCCCTCGAAGCTCCTCGAGTATTATCTCACTTCTCGGCTTGTGATTTATTACATAGTCTTTCTCTAAGAATCGTGCATTGGTACTCACAATGATCTTCTGATCCTTAGGACTATAAAATAAACAACATTTCATTTCTTTAGGATATCCAACAAACAATCTAATATCCGTGCATGGTGCCAGCTTATCAGCTTCCTTATCCAGCACATGTGTTGGACTACTCCAAATCCAAAAATGTCCAAGATTGGGCTTTCGTCCAGCCCAAAGTTCTGTGGGGTGTAGATGAAACTGATTTTGATGGAACCACATCAAGAATATAGGTTGCCGTTTCCAAGGCATATCCCCAGAATGAAACAGGCAGATCTGAATAGCTCATCATCAATCTAACCATCTCTAACAATGTTCTGTTCCTTCTCTCTGCCACGCCGTTCTACTGTGGTGTGCCAGGCGCAGTCAACTGGGATGTAATCCCATTCTCTGCCAAGTAGTCCCTAAAATCATTTGAGAGGTACTCACCACCACGATCAGATCATAGTGATTTGATACTTTTACATGTACGTTTTTCCACTTCCGCTCTAAATTCTTTGAAAATCTCAAAGGATTCTGACTTGCGGCGTAATATGTATATGTAGCCATATCTTGAATAATCATCAATGAACATGATGAAATACTCGTATCCTTCTCGAGCCTGAACTGACATAGGGTCACATAAGTCAGAGTGAATCAAAGCTAATACCTCTTCAGATCTATTCCCTTTATCCTTAAAGGGTCGCTTGGTCATTTTACCTTCCAAATAGAATTCACACAAAGGGAATGATTCTAGGACCAATGAAGACAAGGGCCCATCATTTACTAGTCTTTGTATCCGTTTAAGGTTAATGTGGTCGAGCCTAAGATGCCAAAGATAAGTTTGATTCATTTCCGAAGGTTCTTTTCGTTTGTTAAGGTTTATGATAGATGTATTCAATAAATGCATTTGCGTAGTGTTTTGCATAGGATTAAGTAAATAAAAATGTCCATCCAATGTGCCAGAATAGATAAAATGTTTACCACTAAAGATAACAACCTTGTTATCAAAAGAAACTGAATATATATCCATAAAAAATTTAGAAACTGAAACAAGGTTTCGCCTAAAACCAGGCACATAAAGACAATCCTTTAAAATTAAACTCCTATCACTACTCACTACAAGAAAAAAGGTCATACTCAACACTAAAAACACAACGGTAATTTTAAATTACCGTTGCGTATGTCAAAAACACAACGGTTTTTGAAAAAACCGTTACGTATTTACATGTGCTCAATAATAAACATAACGATAATGAGTATGCCGTTGTCTATACACTGGCTGTTGGGGTTTTTTCGAATTAAACCACCGCAGGACCATTTGGTTGTTCGTTAATCCGTGTTCATGCAAATCATAATTTTATGTAACATGCATGTTTATCACAGTCTATACAAAAAGCATGCAAAGCAGATTCGATTCTAATAAAGCGGAAGACATAGAAAACGAATCTACTTACAAATCGATAGACGGTCTGTGGACAAGATTAAAGATCTAATCTAGCTGTTGAATGAGCACAGTAATGGTGCCACCTATGACCTCAAAATCGTGCACCACAGATTCTACTCCAAGATCTTCTGTTGTATTCCCGGACTGTATCTAGATTCAGAGTGGGCTGAAATCTACTAGATAGAATTGTGAAATCTATGGATAAATTTGAGAGACTAAGAGGGGCTGATTTCCAATGAATAAATTCATGAAAATTTCATGCCCCCCCTCCCCTTATATATAGGGAGGGGCGAAATTTCATGTTCCAGCCCTAATGGGCTTGGGCCTCTATCTCAAGTTCAATATCCAGTCCACTATCAGTCAATTGGGCTACAACAGGGATCTAGAAGAATATTAAATTGGCCCACTAATTTATTTAATATCCAATATCCAATAAACCTAGGATATAATTAAATAAATTAAGTTTTACTTTTATTCCACTAAAGAAGTAAAACTGACCTACCAATTTAATACATATTTACGAATATGCTCTCTCCTTTAGTCCAGCCATTCCCCGTGTTTAAGATATAATGTTCATCAATTAATTATGTAAGCCTCTGACAGCTATAATTAATTAACATCTAAAACCTTGAGTAGTACCACACAAGCTTTATTCATGTATAGAATAAATTCCACCTGCAGGGTTTCAACATGAACTTGTGCTTCCTCAAGAGAACATCATCAACCTGGCGCATCAGGACACAGTGCTCATGCATACTGCTCGAGACATCATGTATACATTGTTATTACCCAAGATATCGAATTCGATCTACGAAAAGATCTCACCCATTGATAAATCAAAGTAATAAACAACGCACACATATGCTCACCAATATCACATGAGTTCAGAACCCGAACTCTGTGGATCTTTATTCTCTCAGTAACTGGGTCAGAGACAGAGAATAGTATCCTATCGTGATCCTCCTTAATACACTAACGAGTATACTAGAATAATCAGTTAGTCAAGATAAACTAACTTATCAGATTATTCTACGGTGTACCGATGGTGTGTTCAGGACCATCTAAGCCGTGAGCTCTTTAATACATTACAAGGTTCTAATGATACGATCTTACCGTGTGACTCCCCACACCATATCATCTACAATGTAAGTATATGGAACATTGCATAGAACAATTATAGAACATAATCTAAATACAAACAGTGACTGCAATAACTTTCATTTCATATCATCGTATCATCAGAAAAGTATACAAAGACAAGTATTCTAGTATACAAAACTAACAATCTCCCACTTATACTTGAAGCATGTCTTTCAAGCATAATAAATAACTAGCAAACTCTCGAATCTAAAACTATCAACTCAAACTGCGCTACCGGGGCTGCATCTCACTCCCATTTTCTCCATGTGACCATCAAAGGTCTTAGCCGCCAGGCTCTTCGTGAATGGATCAGCCAGGTTGTCCTCAGATGCAATCTTGACCACCGCCACGTCTCCTCTCTTAATGATTTCTCGTATAAGATGGTACTTTCTCTCTATGTGTTTACTTGCCTTGTGGGCTCTGGGTTCCTTCGAATTTGCCACTGCACCAGAGTTATCACAGTATATCGTGATAGTCTTAGGCAAATTAGGAACCACGCCCAAGCCCACTAGGAACCCGCGGAGCCAGACAGCCTCTTTTGCAGCCTCAGAGGCAGCTACATACTCAGCTTCCATGGTGAAATCCGCAATGCATTTCTGCTTAATGCTCCTCCATGTGATGGCTCCATCTCCTAATGTAAACACACAGCCCGAGGTAGACTTACTCTGATCTTTATCGGATTGAAAATCTGAGTCCATGTAACCCAATGGTACTAGACTATCAGAGCGGAAAACCAACATGTAGTCTCGAGTCCGTTTAAGGTACTTGAGAATGTTTTTGACCGCAGTCCAGTGACCTTGTCCAGGGTTAGACTGATATCTGCTTACCATGCCAACGACATAGCATATATCAGACCTAGTGCATAGCATAGCATACATCAAACTTCCCACAGCCGAAGCATATGGTACTTTCTTCATTTCCTCTATCTCAGACTGTGTTTGGGGACACATTTCCTTGGATAGATGAATTCCATGCCTGTAAGGTATAAAACTTTTCTTGGAATCTTGCATGCCAAATCTAGCTAGCACTGTATCGATATAAGTCGCCTAGGACAGACATAACATCCTTTTCTAGCGATCACGAATGATCTTGATGCCAAGGACATGTCCGGCTTCACCCAGATACTTCATATCGAACTGCTCGGACAGCCACACCCTAATGTTTGAAAACGCCTTCTTACTGTTTCCAATAAGCAAGATGTCATCAACATAAAGTATGAAGAATGCCACCACGTTTCCGTCATATTTTTTGTACACACATCTCTCATCCGGACTTTGCACGAATCCATATGACTGGATAACCTCGTCAAATCAGATGTTCCAAGACCTCGATGCCTGCTTAAGTCCATAAATGAATCTCTTAAGTTTACACACCAAGTGCTCTTGGCCCTTAGCAATGAATCCCTCTGGTTGTTTCATGTGAATGTTTTCCTCAAGACTTCCGTTTAGGAAAGCCATCTTGACATCCATCTGCCAGATCTCATAATCCAAATGAGCGGCAATAGACAAGAGAATCCGGATTGACTTAAGCATAGCTACCGGCGAAAAGGTTTTCTCATAATCGATCCCTTCTTTCTGAGTATACCCTTTTGCCACTAATCTTGCTTTGAAGGTTTCAACCTTCCCATCAGATCCTCTCTTGCATTAGTAGACCCACTTACAGCCAATAGATTTTACCCCATCCAGTGGTTCTACAAGTTCCCAGACTTAATTGTGATCCATAGATCCAATCTCAGACTCCATTGCAGTTTTCCAAGAATCTGCATCTTTATCTCGAATTGCCTCGTCATAGGTCCTGGGATCCAATTCATTGAGACCCTCTGGGAAATCTGAAGCCTCTCCTAGACCAATGAATCTGTCAGGTTGGCGTACAACCCTCCCACTGCGACGAGGCAGTTCTTGTACTTCTGTGACACGTTGTGCAGTGTTTGGTGGTTCCTCTTTTTGTACAACCGGTGTAGGATTCAATCCTCCCCTTAACTCCTTAAGGATGATGTGACTCCTTGGTTTGTGGTTTATGACATAGTCTTCCTCTAAGAATCGAGCATTGGTGCTAACAATGATCTTCCGATCCTTAGGACTATAAAACAAACCACCTTTCGTTCCTCTAGGATATCCAACGAACAGCCTTACATCAGTACGAGGAGCCAGCTTATCAGCTTCCTTGTCCAACACGTGTGCTGGGCTACCCCAAATCCGAATATGGTTCAAACTGGGCTTTCGTCCAGTCCATAGTTCTGTGGGTGTAGCAGGAACTGATTTCAATGGAACCAAGTTAAGAATATAAGCTGTTGTTTCCAGGGCATATCCCCAGAACGAAATAGGTAAATCAGAATAACTCATCATCAATCTAACCATCTCTAACAATGTATGATTCCTTCTTTCTGCCACGCCATTCTGCTGTGGTGTTCCAGGCGCAGTCAACTGGGATGTAATCCCACTCTCTGCCATGTAATCCCTAAATTCGCTTGAGAGGTACTCGCCACCATGATCGGAACGTAGTGACTTGATACTTCTGCCTGTTCGTTTCTCCGCTTCCGCCTTAAACTCTTTGAATTTCTCAAAGCATTCAGACTTGCGACGTAACAGGTAGATATAACCGTATCAAAAGTAATCATCAATGAGAGTGATGAAATACTCGAACCCTCCTCGAGCTTGAACTGACATAGGGCCACATAGGTCAGAGTGAATCAAATCTAATAGCCCTTCGGATTTATTTCCTTTTGACTGGAAAGGACGCTTGGTCATTTTACCTTCCAAACAGGATTCACACAAAGGAAACGATTCCAGTACCAAAGAAGACAATGGTCCATCGTTTATAAGCCTTTGTATCCTCTTAAGGTTAATATGACCTAGCCTTAGATGCCAAAGATAGGTTTGATTCAATTCCAAAAGTTCTTTTCTCTTGTTAGGGTTTATGATCGATGTATTCAACAGTTGTCTTTGCGTAGTGTTTTCAGTTGGTTTAAGAAAGTATAAGTGTCCATCCAATGTGCCAGAACAGATAAAATGTTTACCACTAAAGATAACTACTTTGTTATCAAAAGAAACAGAATATCCATCCATAATCAATTTAGAAACTGAAATCAAGTTTCGCCTAAAACCAAGCACATAAAGACAATCTTTCAAAACCAAAGTTCTATCACTACTGAAAGGTAAAACAACATCTCCCACTGCAACAGCCGCCACTCTCGTAGCATTGCCCATGTAGACGGTGATCTCATCCTCACTCAGCTGTCTTTTTACCAGGAACCCCTGTAAAGACATGCAAACATGATCAGTAGCTCCAGTATGTACTACCCATGACTGGGTAGAACAAGTTGCTAAACATGTTTCCACAACCAGAGTGTGAGATGTACCTCTCTTCTTCTTCTTGTTAGGACACGCCGCCTTCCAGTGACTTGGTTGGCCGCACTTGAAGTACTTAGTCTTCGACTTGAATTCCTCGGGAGGAATCTTTGCCTTTGGCTTCTTCACCTTAGGCGCCTCATCTGCAGCCTTCTTAGGTGCGTTTCTCTTCTTCCTTTTTCCACCAGAAGAAGACGCTTCTTTTTCAGCTATGTGGGCCTCAGGATTGCTCTTTTGGAACAATTCAGCCGTCTGAAGATCTATGAGTAGTTCAGTCAGGCTGACATCCCTTTTAATCATGTTAAAATTCAGCCTGAACTGCTCAAACTTTGAAGACAAGCTATGAAGAACAATGTCGATTTGAGAATCACCATCTAGTTCTCCACCCAAGGTCTCGATCTCAGATAAATACCCCATCATCATGAGAACGTGATCCCTAACAGGTGTAGAGTCAGGCATTCTCGCATCCATTAGTTTCTTCATTGCCAAATGGCGTGCCGAGCGGTTCTGATGACCGAATAGCTGCCTAAGGTTGTACATGATATCATAAGCGGTTTTCATAGGCTCATGCTGATGTTGCAACACACTTGACATAGATGCCAAGATGTAACAGCGCTATCTCATTAGACCTAAGCCACTTATCATATGCAACCTTTTGGGCTTCGTCAGAACCCTCATCTGGCGTCTAAGGACAAACCTCTTCAAGCACAAACTTGTGTCCCTCAGCAACAAGAACCAAGTTAAGGTTACGAATCCAGTCATTGTAGTTTTCACCGACAAGTTTGTTTTCTTTGAGGATTGAGGACAGATTGGAGAGTGCCATAGATGATATGAAATAACTGAAATTAAACATGCAGTACAGTCACAAAACACGTTTAGGATAAACAGTATATAATCGAAAGCCTCATAAAAATTATATACTTTTCCACCGACACTTTAAAAATGTCTTTTACAAGCCACGATAGTGTGGACGTTTATAAAATCCATTCTTAAATAGGTTAAACCTTTAATTTGCCTCCAGTTGAGTTTCCTTACAACAAGCAAATTAATAGCCAGATAATTAACACGGTCATGTAATCGTCTAACTGATAAGCCACGATCGTGTGGACGTTTATCAATAAATTACATCTAAGTGTGCATACCATTATCTTCACACCAAGATCACTACTCGAATTTAACCGCTCCAGATGGAGGAGTCAGTTAGTCCTAATAGTGTTCTACAACTATCCGTTTAGGAGATTTAATTTCTAGAGAAATCTGTGATATGACACATCCGATATGGAGGAAGACTGATGTCAACGCGCATGCCCATCACTTCTCAATTAAACCAGATTTTAATGGAGACCGTATGAGATTTCTACATACTTTGGTATGAATCTCTCCCACTTAGTTATTTATGTTTGAGGTTTCATTTTATCCCATTATCGAACATGCAAAACATCACATAAAATGATAAACATCCATTGCATGCTTCAACATAATAAGCAACAGTAATATTCCAACTATCATGGCTTATATCTCATGTTGATTGATGAGATAAAACTGGAAAGTCAGCTCCGGAAACAGGGCTATGGCCGCCGCCCCCTTCACCGCGCCTCGCCGAAAATCCTAGCTCCATTTAGGGTTTCGGGACGTGAACCGGTGAACCTTCCTTTTTGGTGCTGAACCACTTTCCTTCTTTTGAGTTGATCTCCGATCTTTATTCAATACAGACTATCTATTCCGAAAGGAAAAATCTAATATTGCTAGAATAAAAATTACAACTCAAAAACTCGTCTAACAGCTTTATATCTATTACATTAAACCAACGTAAAATAAAACCTAGACCTAATCCATGGATTTTCTCATGGATTAAAATCACGTAGCCAAACCGGCATACGGCCAAACATCCATTCAACATAAACATACATCACATAAAATAAAGGAGCCATGATAGTTGGTAAACCTGCAAACAAACACAGTCTACAAAACCAACAATCATGTATTATATGATCCACATAAATAACATATGATATCTATGCATGAATATTAAATAATATTCGAATTTTACAATTAATTAAATTAATTAATTCGATATTATTCACAAGATAAAAATTGGAAATTAAAAAAAATTATCCACCAATTTTAATCTTGTTATTTTCGAAAATATCATCAAAATAAATCTGAAAATTATTAAGAATTATCCACCAAATTTATTTAATATTTTCTAACCACCCTAATTAAATAATAATTGGATCTATTGATATAAATCAAAAATCTAATCCAAATATTATCCATAAGAATCTAAATCTTTAAGGATAAAGTTTGGAGATTTGATTCCAATCCAAAATCTTCCAAAACCTATCCAAAATTAAATTCTTATCACAATTGGATTTTGATAATTATTTGTATATATCCAAAATCACCTTATCCAATTTTTAATCTATAGATTTTCGAAATTATCCAAATAATAAATTGGAGATTTGATCAATTTCAAATTCTTCCAAATTTAGTATTCTATTTTCAAATCTATCTAGATTAAAATTAGGTAAATTAAGATATACATCAAATAACATCAAATCTTAATCCAATCTTCATAATTTTCGACCACCACTATTAAATAAATCTGGAAATTTAATTTTCATTAAAGTTTCCTCCAAATTTAATTAATAAAATCGAAAATTACATTAAATTAACATATTTGGAAATTTTGACATTAATCAAAAAACTATTCCAAATAAAATACCTAGGTTTTGAAATTTTCTAGAATTAAAATCTGGAAATTTTGATCCACTTCAAAAATTACCAAATTTAAAATTCTAATTTCAAACCTATCTAGATTAGAATTAGGCAATCTTTGATATACATCAAAAATCACCAAATCCAATTCTAACCAACAAAAAATTCGAACCACACCACAAACAAATCTGGAAATTTTGATCTTGATAAAAAATCTATCCAAATTTATTTCCTAGGTATCAAAAATTTTAACACACAAATTAGGGAATTTTTAACACATCAAATTCGAAAATTTGATCTCCAAATTTTCGAACCCTATGAGAATTAAATCTGGAAATTTGAAGAACATCAAATATCATCCCAAATTTAATCCATAGTGACCGAAAATTCAATTGCCATCAAAACTAGAATTCTTGATTTTTACATCTCAAATTCTTCCAAGTTTTGAATACCATAAAATCGAAATACATAGCCAATTAAATCTGAAAATTTAAACACCATAAATTTGTCAACAAATTTAATTATGCAATTCGAATTCATGCCCGGATTAATCCTAGATCAGTGCCAAAACCCGCTCTGATAACAGTTGTTTGGGTTTTTTCGAATTAAACCACCGCAGGACCATTTGGTTGTTCGTTAATCCGTGTTCATGCAAATCATAATTTTATGTAACATGCATGTTTATCACAGTCTATACAAAAAGCATGCAAAGCAGATTCGATTCTAATAAAGCGAAAGACATAGAAAACGAATCTACTTACAAATCGATAGACGGTCTGTGGACAAGATTAAAGATCTAATCTAGCTGTTGAATGAGCACAATAATGGTGCCACCTATGACCTCAAAATCATGCACCACAGATTCTACTCCAAGATCTTCTGTTGTATTCCCGGACTGTATCTAGATTTAGAGTGGGCTGAAATCTACTAGATAGAATTGTGAAATCTATGGATAACTTTGAGAGACTAAGAGGGGCTGATTTCCAATGAATAAATTCATGAAAATTTCGTGCCCCCCTCCCCTTATATATAGGGAGGGGCGAAATTTCATGTTCCAGCCCTAATGGGCTTGGGCCTCTATCTCAAGTTCAATATCCAGTCCACTATCAGTCAATTGGGCTACAACAGGGATCTAGAAGAATATTAAATTGGCCCACTAATTTATTTAATATCCAATATCCAATAAACCTAGGATATAATTAAATAAATTAAGTTTTACTTTTATTCCACTAAAGAAGTAAAACTGACCTACCAATTTAATACATATTTACGAATATGCTTTCTCCTTTAGTCCAGCCATTCCCTGTGTTTAAGATATAATGTTCATCAATTAATTATGTAAGCCTCTGACAGCTATAATTAATTAACATCTAAAACCTTGAGTAGTACCACACAAGCTTTATTCATGTACGGAATAAATTCCACCTGCAGGGTTTCAACATGAACTTGTGCTTCCTCAAGAGAACATCATCAACCTGGCGCACCAGGACATAGTGCTCATGCATACTGCTCGAGACATCATGTATACATTGTTATTACCCAAGATATCGAATTCGATCTACGAAAAGGTCTCACCCATTGATAAATCAAAGTAATAAACAACGCACACATATGCTCGCCAATATCACATGAGTTCAGAACCCGAACTCTGTGGATCTTTATTCTCTCAGTAACTGGGTCAGAGACAGAGAATAGTATCCTATCGTGATCCTCCTCAATACACTAACGAGTGTACTAGAATAATCAGTTAGTCAAGATAAACTAACTTATCAGATTATTCTACGGTGTACCGATTGTGTGTTCAGGACCATCTAAGCCGTGAGCTCTTTAATACTTTACAAGGTTCTAATGATATGATCTTTACTGTGTGACTCCCCACACCATATCATCTACAATGTAAGTATATGGAACATTGCATAGAACAATTATAGAACATAATCTAAATGCAAACAGTGACTACAATAACTTTCATTTCATATCATCGTATCATCAGAAAAGTATACATAGACAAGTCTTCTAGTATACAAAACTAAAACTGGCTATATGTAACAGTATACAATTTACTGTTGTATAAACTAATTAAAATAAAAATTGAAAAATACTATAATTATACTAGTAAAATGACTTGAAAATATTGAAGAGTTCATTTCTCACTTCTCCCGCTCGCTCAATTCCTCAAATTCGTGCTCAAAACCCACTGTCCACCAGCTGTCAAAACCTTCTCACCGGTAGCCCAACCAGTCACCGGCACTTTCACCGGTCGGCGTCTTCTCTCCATCTTCTCTTGCTCAACCCTAATTTTTTCTCTCTCTGGCTATTTCTCCCGCTGAATCCCTTTGTACGTGCCCTAGATGAATTTACCCGCTATTATGTAGTTGAGCCAATCAATGGAGTTCTCATCGATATCTTACCCGGTCGTCTTCTCTCTCGCCGGTATCTTTTTTGTCATAGGGTTCTCTCTTTTGTTCTCAGCACTAGCCCTAAATTGGCTTTTCCGTAGGTCGCTGCTCGACCGCAAGGCCAAGGGCCGCGCCGCCGCAGATAAGGACAAGGGCACCAAGTTCACCGCTGAAGATATTATGCAAACTAACGATTAGGAGGTTTGTCGATTTAGATTGTTATCTTTTATTACGGTTTGTTAATTTAAGATTTTTATGCTGATGAGAGGAACTCTGTTATTTTATATCGCTTTTGATGGATTTTGTTTCGTTTCGACTCCTATTATATTAGTTATGAGCCTCATATTATTCATTCAAGTATTTAACTTTTTGAAGGTAATGCTTTTATATGAATTTTTTGCTGCGACAGTGTTAAATTTGGTTTGTTGGATTGGTGTAAGAACCTACTAATCAAAAATATCAGATTGTGTTTTTTATTTTTTTTTTGCTTGGATTTGATTCTCCATTATTGTGTTATTGGTAATTCAAAATTGAATAAGTATGCACAGGAAAGTGTTGTTTTTTATTCTATTTCATTTTTGTGGAGCTGGTGAACCTTTATGCTTTTTTTTTCATGATGATTTATGCTAGTTAATTGCAATTCTTCTCTAAAATGTAAAGCTGCAAAATGTTATTCCTCTGTAGTGATTTCTTTTTTGCTACACCTCTGTAGTGATTTCTTTTTTGCTACAGTCTTTTGTTGAAACATGTGAATATAATTTGAAAAGTTCTGTTGTTGTGTGTGTCAAGGCAATTGAAAAGAATTTAGGTTGTATTTGGATTTAATACAGGGACTTGAGGTGATTAAGTTAGATTACTTGTCTTTTGGATTGAGAGACTAGCTAAATGACAAAAAAGATATCCTCATTTTAGAATATGCTAGTTTTTATTTCATTTATCTTCTTTGTTTCCAGGTTAAGGTCAAAAAGTGGGTAAATGGTAAGGGAAAAGATCCACTATTTGTGTTAAATGCAGCTTTTGGCGCTATTTTGCCTAAGGAACTCAAACAAGCACAAAGATTTCCAGCCAACTTTTTCGAACCTACTACTGGTTGCTCACCTTCATCATCAAAGGTACTTTCTATGCATCTTTATTTCTTAGTTTTATTTGCTATGGATTATTTATTTATTAATTACTAAATAACCATTAGACCTAGTTGAATTGGTTGCATTTCAGCCATCTGAATACTTGGTTTTGAGGATCTGGTGACATTGTCCGATAAACTGTTCCCTTAGCATTTTGGTAAGTACAAATGCACTAGGCTTTGTGGATTCTACTCATGGTTAAGAAATGATCTGTAATTGAAGGTTTTAAGGTTGCATGAATCATATTATTTTTTTATACCTTCGTCTATTGATATTTGTTTTAAATCCAGTCTATCAAGGTATTCATGGTTGAATAACGGGTCTGCTTTGTATTTGAATTCTTTTTTCATGTGCTGATATAGTGTAATTCCCCCCTCCTCATAATACTCTTTGGTTGTATTATTATTCACATACTGTAGCCTATAGTTAAGAAATGAGACAAAATATAATGAATAATATTATGTAAGATAAGTTCTAGTCAGGTGGATTCATCTATTTATTTTTATGGTTATTATTTTACTTTAATAGCTCTTCGGAGGCTAAGTACTCTGACGGGTTAGTATCTCATGCTCAACTACTAAAATAGATAAGCCACATAACAATATTATAATAATATTTAACCACAATGTCTATTTGTGATTAGTTTTGCAGTCTGGCTTGCATGATTGAACCATATAGACAACTTTGCATTGCTGAATTTAAGGATATTTAACCATTTATTGCTTGATAAAAAATATATATTTTAAAATTTATTCTTAGCCTAACTGCAAGAGTCCTTGTCCCATGCAGAAGCTTAATTCCAAAACTAAAAAATTAGGGAGGATACAGACTCAAACCAGATGTTTTCTTTATCATTTGGGCCATCAACTGATCTTCCAGATATTCTTCTTGCTACAAGCTCTTCAGGTTCCATCTATATTTTTTCCCTGGGTTTTGATCTTAATGAGAGGTAATTCTCCTTTTTTTTCAAATGCCTTGTCAACCATTTGATAAGTCAATCATGTTGGCTGTCAAATTGCCATTGAAATGCAGAAACATATCATTCTTTTAATTGCAGAACTAGTGGAGGTTGAATAGATACCAGAAAAGGGAGAGTTAGATGGTGTGGATGAGGATATCAGGAAGGTCTTCGACAAATTCAATTTCTTGGATAATGTTGTATTGAGGTAAGAATATGGAAACCATTACTTTTATTTTTATTAATTTTTGTTCTTTTATCCTGCCACCAGTCTCGTTGGTTCTTTCTGCTTTTTATAATCTTTTTCTTATGATCCTATCGAAATATTGTTGCGGTGTCACGAAATTAGTACTAGGAAAGTAAGTTCTTACAGGTGAATCTTTGATTCTGAGTTGCATGGTGGGTTAAGTATATCTTGCTTTATTAATGAATGCTGCAATTATTGTTCTTTAAGATATTTCTAATTGCCATGATTGGTTTTATTAACTAATGGGGTTAGGGGAGACTGGAATGAATGATAAGTCAATGAGGTTTGTCTTATATGTATATATGGTTTTCGTAGGGGAGCTGTGGTGTAACTTGTAGAGCCTTGACATATAGGTATGTGATTAACACTGGAACATAGGACTGCAAGTGCAGAAAGGATAAATAATTTATTTCTCCTGTGCATATATTAATGTGCGTGTATTTTTTTAAACTATGATGTTAATTATTTTATATTTGTCAGCTTTATGTTTTTCTTTTTGGTTTGTGCATCGTGTTAGTAGCCGGAAAATAGAGGAACAATTTCAGATCTTATTTGAATTTAATAATAAATTGCATATATAGTATCAACGCATTTCCCTGCTAATGTCTCTATTTTAATTCTTGCTTTTGTAAGGTTGGTTTGCTAAGAGGTCAGAAATCTGATAAAGTTGATGTCACATTAGAGCCAGAGGAATTGGAGATGATATCAATGAAGTTCGGGTGGAATAAGGAATGGGCGAATTGTGTGAGCAATCATTTTTAGGATCAAGGTATTTTGGATAACTATCTACAGATAATTCTGTTGGAGCAGATATTGCAATTACTTGCGATTGTCATTTTTTAGATTTTGATTATAACACTTTTACAACTAGCTTCTTTTGTATTAGATATTAGTAATGACTTTGAATTTTAATGTTTTAGGTCATGTTAACAGGTTTTTGGATAATATTTTATCATATTGTATTTTTGGATGATCTATGAATATATTGTATTTTTGGATAATATTATGTGAAGACAATGGTAATTACCGTTGTGTATGATTGTATTATACAACACTAATAATAGAACCAACCGTTATATATAATGATTGTATACAACGGTAATGAAAAAAATTGTTACATATACTATTAATATACAACGGAAAATTTAATGTTTACAACGGCAAAAACTGTTGCATATGATGATTTTATACAATGGTAAAAGAAATTATATCGTTATCTAAAATACATAAACACAACGGTAATATAAAAAACTGTTACGTATAATACAAATACAGAACGGTAAATTTCATGTTTATAACGGCAAATACCGTTGAATATGATTATTTTAGACAATGATAAAAGAAATTATACCGTTATCTAAAGTATATATACACAACGGTAATATAAAAAACCGTTACCTATATTGCTCATATACAACGGTAATAATTAAATACATAACAGTAAATTACCGTTGTGTATCATGAGAATACACAACGGAGATTCTCCATCGTATAAAGTGGGAGTATAGACAACACCGCTATATACGACGGTAGCGAAAAAGAATAGACAACGGAAATTCTCCGTGGTGTATGACTATTTTTCTTGTAGTGACTAAAAGATAAGGTGGCGTCTCCCAATGCAACTGCTGCCACTTTCGTAGCATTGCCCATGTAGACTGAAATCTCTCCATCACTCAGCTGTCTTTTTATCAGGAACCCCTGTAAAGACATGCAAACATGATGAGTAGCTCCAGTATCAACTACCCATGACTGAGTAGAACAAGTAGCTAAACATGTTTCAACGATGAGAGAATGAGACGTACCTTTCTTCTTCTTCTTGTTAGGACACGCCGTCTTCCAGTGATCTGGCTGACCGCACTTGAAACAATTTGTCTTTCATTTAAATTCCTCAGGAGAAATCTTTGTCTTGGGCTTCTTCACCTTAGATGCCTCCTCTGCAGCTTTCTTTAGCACGTTCCTCTTCTTCCTTTTAGTACCGGAAGAAGACGCCCTATTTTTTGCTAGGTGTGCCTCCGGATTTCTCTTCTGAAGTAACTTAGCCGCCTGAAGATCAATAAGCAGTTCAGATAAGGTAACGTCCCTCTTTATCATGTTGAAGTTCAATCTAAACTGCTCAAACTTCCGGGACAAGCTGTGAAGCACGATGTCTATCTGAGACTTATCGTCCAGATCTCCATCCAAGGTCTCGATCTCAGATAGATAACTCATCATACTGAGAACGTGATTCCTAACAGGTGTGGAATCAACCATTTTCATGTTCATCAGTTTCTTCATCGCCAAATGGCGCACCAAGCGGTTCTGGTGACCGAAGAGATCCTTAAGGTTGTAGATAACATCATAAGCAGTCTTCATAGACTGATGTTGCAGTTACAGATAGAAGCCAAAATGTAACAGCGTGCAATCTCATCAAACTTGACCCACTCAGCATAGGCCAACCTTTGCTCTTCACCAGAATTCTCATCTGGCTTCTGAGGACATTCCTCTTCAAGTACGAATTTGTGTCCTTCCGCAGTGAGAACAAGGTTAAGGTTTCGAATCCAGTCATTGTAATTCTCACCGATTAACTTATTTTCTTTGAGAATAGAGGACAGGTTGGAGAGTGTCACGATGATATAGAATAACTGAAAAATAAACATGCAGTATAGTCACAAACTTCATGATAAAAACATATAATCGAAAACCTCAAAAAATTATATGTAATCCACCGACATTTTAAAAATGTTTCTTATAAGCCACGTTAGTGTGGGCATTTATAAAATTCATTTTTAAACAGGTAAAACCACTTTTAATTTACCTCCAGTCAAATTTCCTTATGACAAGTAAATTAATAGTCAAAAATAACCATGGTCGTGTAACCTTTCAATTAATAAGCCACGTTAGTGTGGACGTTTATTAATAAATTACACATAAGTGTGAACACTATCATCTTAGCACCAAGTCTACTATTTCGAACTCCCTACTCCAGTTGGAGGAGTCAGTTTATTCTAGTAGTATTCTACAACTATCTTGATTAATAAGTTTAATTTCTAGAGATATCAGTGATGTGACACATCCGTTATAGAGGAAGAGCTATTGTCAACTCGCATCTCAATCACATCTCAATTAACCAGATTAATAGAGACCGTTTGAGATTTCTACATACTTGGGTATGAATCTCTCCCACTTATTTATTTAAGGTTGAGGTTTCATTTTATCCCATTTTAAAGGCATGCAACCATCACATAAAATTATAAACATACATTGCATGCTAAAACAACAAAATAAGCATAATAATAAAACCAACTATCATGGCTTATATCTCATGTTGTTGATGAGATAAAATAGGAAAGTCAGCTCTGGAAACTCGAGCATGGCCACCGTCGACCACTACCGCACCTCACCAAAACCTTAGCTCCAATTAGAGTTTCGGGACGTGAATCGGGATGCCCTTCCTTTATGGGGTTGCATCTCTTTCCTTCTTTGAATTGATCTTCAATCTTTATTCAACATAGAATATTTATTCCTAAAAGGAAAATCCTAATATATCTAAAATAAAGATTACAACTCAATAACTTAGTGATTTTCAAAAATCACTACTAGGTCTAACAGTTTTATTTCTATTACATTAAAAATAACATAAAATAAAATCCAGACCTAATCTATGGATTTTCTCATGGATTAAAATGACGTAGCCAAACCGGCATACAGCCCATCATACATTCAACATAAAATTAAAACATACATTAAATAATTAAGGAGCCATGATAGTCAGTAACTCTGCAAACATGTCAGTCTACAAATCCAACAATCATAATTACATGATTAGCATAAAATAACATATGATATCCATACATGACATAATTTTCGAAAATTCCAATTAATTAAATTAATAATTTTGAAAATTGCTACAAGATATAATTTCAAAATTAAAATAATTATCCACCAAATTAAAACTTGTAAATTTCAAAAATACCATAAAAAATAAATCTGAAAATTTATTAAATTATCCACCAAATTTATTTCTTAATTTTCGAATAACACCCTAATTAATTAATATTTGAAAATCTTGATATAAATCAAAAACCTATCCCAAATATTAGGTAGGATCAAAAATTTCCAAAGATAAAATTTGGCAATTTGATCCACTTCAAATTCCATCCAAATTTAAATCTTATTTTCAACCCTATCTAGATTAGAATTAAGTAATTTATGATATACACCAAAAATTACTTTTTCAATTCTTATCTACATTATTTTCAAAAATTTCAAGATAATAAATCTGGAAATTTAATCCACTTCAAATTCTTCCAAATTTAAAATCTATTTTCAAATCTTTTTGGATTAAAATTAGGCAACTATTGATATATATAAAAAATTACCTTATCCAATTCTAATACACATAGATTTCGAAAATATCAAGAATAAAAAATCTGAAAATTTGATCCACTTCAAACTCTTCCAAATTTAATATTCTATTTTCAAATCTATCTAGATTAGAATTAGGTAACTTTATGATATACATCAAAAATACCAAATCTAATTCTAATATACCTAATTTTCGAAACCACCTATTAAATAAATCTGGAAATTTGATTTTCATCAAAAACTTCTCCAAATTATTCTAATAGAATCGAAAATTATAACAACAAAATTAGGAAAATTTAACATCAAAATTTTGAAAATTTTGATACTATAATTTTCGAACATCCACCTTATTAAATCTGAAAATTTTGATACATCAAAATTCTATTCCAAAACTAATAAGATATGATCGAAAATCACATAGATTGTCACGAATTCGAATTTTCGATAAAAATCAAAATTACATCCGAATTTGAATCTATAATTTTCGAACCTACACTTAATTAAATCTGGAAATTTTGACAACATCAAAAACCATTCCAAATCTAATTCAGTATGGATCGAAAATTACTATGTTCTCCAAAACAAGAATTTTTCGAATTTCATCAAAAATTCATCCAAGTTTTAAACACCATAATTCGAAAAATATGAACACATAAAAAATCTGAAAATTTAAGCAACATAAATATTTCATCAAATTTATACATATATTTTGAATTAATCCTAGGATTAAATCTAGAACAGTGCCAAAACCCGCTTTGATGTCAGTTGTTGGGATTTTTTCAAATTGAACCACCGCAGGATCTAATTAGATGTTTATTAATCCTATTGTCATCTAGATCATAATTTTTATGCAGCACATATGTTTTAATTAACCAAGTTTCATTAACATGCGTAGCCGGTTTAATCGATTCTATTAAAGCGGAAACATAGAGACACTTACAAATTAAATGACGGATTGAGGACAAGATTAAAGGTCTAATCTTGTTGTTGTAAGTGTGAAAATCGGCGCCCCCTTATGCTATTCCACTCCTCAATCTTCTGTTCTATTCCCGGGCTGAATCTAGCTTCAGGGTGGGCTGAAATCTACTAGATCGGTATGTAATCTATGGAGATCAAGATGACAAAAGAGAGTAGATTTGTGTGTGTGTAATTTTCGATCCCCACCCTCTTATTTATAAGGGGGTGGTCGAAAATTACAAGTCCCAAACCTACTGGGTGCTAATTTATTTAATTTCCAATATCCAATAAACTTAGGATATTATTAAATAAATTAAGTATTATTTTTATTCCAATAAAGAAATAATATTGACCTACCAATTTAATACATATTTCTAAATATGCTTTCTCCTTTAGTCTTGTCATTCTTCATGTTTAAGATATATTGCCCATTAATTAATTATGTAAGCTTCTGACAGCTATAATTAATTAATATCTTATCCTTGAGTAGTACCACATAAGCTTTACTCATGTACAGAATAAATTCCACCTGCAGGGTTTCAACATGAACTTGTGTTTCCTCAAGGAGACACCATCAACTTGGCGCACCAGGACACAATGCCCCTACATATTGCACGACCCATCATAAGTGTAAATGTTACAATCCAAGATATCGAGATTATTGATTTTATGAAAGAATCTCACCCTTTGATAAATCAAAGCTGCAAACACTACATGTATATGCCCGCCAACATATAGGGGTTAAGAACCCGAACTCTGTGGATTCTTATTCTCTCATTTAAGGTCAGAATAGAGAATAGAATCCTATATACTTAAGGTCAGAATAGAGAACAGAATAGATTATGTTCTATAATTGTTTTATGCAATGTTCCATATACTTACATTGTAGATGATATGGTGTGGGGAGTCACATGGTAAGATCGTATCATTAGAACCTTGTAATGTATTAAAGAGCTCACGGCTTAGATGGTCCTGAACACACCATCGATACACCGTAGAATAATCTGATAAGTTAGTTTATCTTGGCTAACTGATTATTCTAGTATACTGGTTAGTGTATTGAGGAGAATCACGATAGGATACTATTCTCTGTCTCTGACCCAGTTACTGAGAGAATAAAGATCCACAGAGTTCGGGTTCTGAACTCATGTGATATTGGCGAGCATATGTGTGTGTTGTTTATTACTTTGATTTATCAATGGGTGAGATCTTTTCGTAGATCGAATTCGATATCTTGGGTAATAACAATGTATACATGATGTCTCGAGCAGTATGCATGAGCACTGTGTCCTGGTGCGCCAGGTTGATGATGTTCTCTTGAGGAAGCACAAGTTCATGTTGAAAGCCTGCAGGTGGAATTTATTCCGTACATGAATAAAGCTTGTGTGGTACTACTCAAGGTTTTAGATGTTAATTAATTATAGCTGTCAGAGGCTTACATAATTAATTAATGAACATTATATCTTAAACACGGGGAATGGCTGGACTAAAGGAGAAAGCATATTCGTAAATATGTATTAAATTGGTAGGTCAGTTTTACTTCTTTAGTGGAATAAAAGTAAAACTTAATTTATTTAATTATATCCTAGGTTTATTGGATATTGGATATTAAATAAATTAGTGGGCCAATTTAATATTCTTCTAGATCCCTGTTGTAGCCCAATTGACTGATAGTGGACTGGATATTGAACTTGAGATAGAGGTCCAAGCCCATTAGGGCTGGAACATGAAATTTCGCCCCTCCCTATATATAAGGGGAGGGGGGCACGAAATTTTGATGAATTTATTCATAGGAAATCAGCCCCTCTTAGTCTCTCAAAGTTATCCACAGATTTCACAATTCTATCTAGTAGATTTCAGCCCACTCTGAATCTAGATACAGTCCGAGAATACAACAGAAGATCTTGGAGTAGAATTTGTGGAGGTCGAATTTTGAGCTAGGTGGCACCATCCCTGTATTCCTTCAACAGCAAGATTAGATCTTTAATCTTGTCCACAGACCGTCTATCATTTGTAAGTAGATTCGTTTCTATGTCTTCCGCTTTATTAGATTTGAATCTGCTTTGCATGCTTTTTGTATAGACTGTGATAAACATGCATGTTATATAAAATTATGATTTGCATGAACACGGATTAATGAACAACCAAATGATCCTGCGGTGGTTTAATTCGAAAAAACCCCAACAACTGGTATCAGAGCGGGTTTTGGCACTGTTCTAGGATTAATCCGGGCATAATTTCGAATTGCATGATTAAATTTGATGATAAATTTATGGTGTTTAAATTTTCAGATTTAATTGGCTATGTATTTCGATTATATGGTATTCAAAACTTGGAAGAATTTGAGATGTAAAAATCAAAAATTCTAGTTTTGAGGGTACTTGAATTTTCGGTCACTATGGGATTAAATTTGGGATAATATTTGATGTTCTTCAAATTTCCAGATTTAATTCTCATAGGGGTCGAAAATTTGGTGTTCAAAATTTCGATTTTGATGTGTTAAAAATTCCCTAATTTTTGTTTTAAAATTTTCGAACACTATAATTAAATTTGGATGGATTTTTTATCTACATCAAAATTTCCAGATTTAATTTGGATAGGTTCGAAATTTTTGATGGTTAGATTTGGATTTGGTGATTTTTGATGTATATCAAAGATTTTTGATAGGTTTGAAATTAGAATTTTAAATTTGGTAATTTTTGAAGTGGATCAAAATTTCCAGATTTTTATTCTTGAAAATTTCGAAACCTATAGCTATATAATTTGGAATAGTTTTTTGATTAATGTCAAAATTTCCAAATGTGAAATATAGTGTAATTTTCGATTTTAATAAATTAATTTGGAGAAGATTTTGATGAAAATCAAATTTCCAGATTTATTATTAATGTGGATCGAAAATTTGGTTGTTGGATTAAAGATTTGATGTTATTTGATGTATATTTTAATTTACCTAATTTTAATCTAGATAGATTTGAAAATAGAATATTAAATTTGGAAGAATTTGAAGTGGATCAAATTTCCAAATTTATTATTTGGTAATTTTCAAAAATCTATATGATTTAAATTGGATAAGGTGATTTTGGATATAGTTGAATAATTATCAAAATCCAATTGTGATAAGATTTTAAATTTGGATAAGTTTTGGAAGATTTTGGATTGGAATCAAATCTCCAAACTTTATCCTTGAAGATTTAGATTCTTATGGATAATATTTGGATTAGATTTTTGATTTATATCAATATATCCAATTATTATTTAATTATGGTGGTTAGAAAATATTAAATAAATTTGGTGGATAATTATTAATAATTTCCAGATTTATTTAAGTGATATTTTCAAAAATAACAAGATTAAAATTGGTGGATAATTATTTTAATTTCCAATTTTTATCTTGTGGATAATATCGAATTAATTAATATTCATGCATAGATATCATATGTTATTTTATGTGGATCATATAATGCATGATTGTTGGTTTTGTAGTATGTGTTTGTTTGCAGGTTTACCAACTATCATGGCTCCTTTATTTTATGTGATGTATGTTTATGTTGAATGGATGTTGGCCGTATGCCGGTTTGGCTACGTGATTTTAATCCATGAGAAAATCCATGGATTAGGTCTAGGTTTTATTTTACGTTGGTTTAATGTAATAGATATAAAGCTGTTAGACGAGTTTTTGAGTTGTAATTTTTATTCTAGCAATATTAGATTTTTCCTTTCGGAATAGAT
The DNA here is from genome assembly GCA_026008535.1 of Perilla frutescens. Lineage (NCBI taxonomy): Eukaryota > Viridiplantae > Streptophyta > Magnoliopsida > Lamiales > Lamiaceae > Perilla > Perilla frutescens. Next base: position 39,609,968 of record BRKX01000010.1, on the reverse strand, counting down.
AGTCTGTATTGAATAAAGATCAGAGATCAACTCAAAAGAAGGAAAGTGGTTCAGCACCAAAAAGGAAGGTTCACCGGTTCACGTCCTGAAACCCTAAATGGAGCTAGGATTTTCGGCGAGGCGCGGTGAAGGGGGCGGCGGCCATAGCCCTGTTTCCGGAGCTGACTTTCCAGTTTTATCTCATTAATAATATGGTGACTGGGGCAAAATAATGAAGTTGTTTAGAAGTAAAACAATTTATTTAAAAAAGAAAGATAATACACTAATATGTTTTAAAGAAATTCATTTATTATTTCTCATTTTATCAACAATAAAATCACTTTTAAATATTTTAAATCTCAAAATGTGTCACATATATTACCCAACTTAAAACCTTACTTCAACAAAAAAAAAAATTGTTGTAATTAGAAAATCCAATAATATCTTATAGGTAATATACGCATTATGGAATGAAAGGTTTATTTATATAATATAATATTTTAATATATAATTTTATATTTAATTTTAAGTCCTAGGTTCATGTATACTTTAATTTTAAAAATAAATTAGTTCTACTTATATGTAAGTGTTTTTCAAATATTAGATAAGTTAGAGATTAAGACATAATTTGTTAGAGATTAAGACATGATAAACTTTATACAAAAGCTATAGATTAATCCTTTGCATATTTAACATATTTAACTTCAAAACAATTACTAATCAGATGTGGATAACTTATATATGTGTGTGTGTGTGTGTGTATTTAGCTAACTATTTTTCTGTTCACTATTAGGCATTGTTTCCCTTGTTTTAATTTCTCATATGTATGTTGATGGCTACAGTATGTGTATGCAAGCTAATTATTTGGAAAATTCTCACCCGTGATTGATAATTAGTGGGATAAAATAGGAAAATTATTTTATGTGATGCTTGGAAGAACCGACCAAGTGAACAAGTGTTGCATAGAAATTTAAGTCCAAAGAACATGATTGTGAGTGGTGACGTGTGCAAAGAACCGACCTAGTAAAGTGCATGCTCGTCATTTATATGTTATGACATGTGTTTTATGAACAGTCTAATAACAAACTCGTGATTTTCCACCATTAATGAATTAAAGAAGGTTAAATAATTAATCAATCAATCAATCAATCTGAGATCCACTGTATAAACCTTACTCTGGAATCCCCCGTTTCCATTATATGCTAAGTTATTTATTATTTGCCTTTATTATGTTTTTTATGTTACTTTGTTATTTTGTATTTACTCTCTATCCACTTTAATTTCAGAGTCTAGATATTGATAAAATATTTGTGTTTTGATTTAGTAGTTTATTCGAGCTTTAGTCCTTGTGGAATACGATACTCTTGCTCATTACGTATTGCAATAACATCGTGCACTTACGGTCACTTATTTGTTAATAAATAGTGTGCCATCTTCGAATTGAACTTGCTCTAGAGGTCGGTTCAATAGACCTTCTTGAGGTCGGTTCATTAGAGGTCGATGTATTGGTCCGTTAGATCCTCTTGAACTTTTGACCAACTATTTTTGGGCCTACCAAAAATGCATATACAATGTATATTTTAAAAAAAGTTTGGTAAAATGCTCAATCGACGATGATAATCTCGTGTTTTCATGTATTTTGATGTTCATTTAAATGGTATTTGATGTTCAATGCATACATGAAGTGATAAGATTTGCATAGTTTTCTATATCTTGTGCAATGACACATGTTTTCTCATTGTGAAGTGATTTAATGCCAAATTTATTGTGAGTTGCAAATGAGTTTGGGAAGACCCTAGGAAGACAGAAAATCGAGTAAATAATGATTTACAAAAACAATCGGATCAATTAGACGAGAAACGAGTGAGAGCGAGACAAAATAATGAAAAGGTATTGGACTGTTAAAAAGTCACAACCCAAAGTCATGACCCTGATCTAAAGTCGCGTGCTGGACAGAAATATATTTTTCTTCATTCCAATCTCGACCACAAGTGACATGTGACATTTGGTCGTGACCTGGGCCCGAAATTACCTATTTTTAACATGTTTTTTGTCTTTATTCGATTGGGATACTTCATAGTTTATGTATATCCCCTCAAGCACGAATATTAAGCATCACAAATCATATATTCATATCATAGCATCAAAAACCATATCATAGCATCAAAAAACCATCTACACATCATGCCATACACCATAATTCTCCCATAACAGTAGAGATTGAAGAGCAAGAGAAACAGAAGTTGAAAAATCAAGATTCTCCCTCTTGTTTATCATGTTTTTGTTCTTTAATTATATTTTTTCCTTGGATTATTTTTTGTTACTTATTTAATTATGAGTGACTAAATACTTTAATATTCTAGGGCTATATATAGAGTTTGATGCGATTCTCCCAGGAGTATCAGGTTACAACAGTAGTTTTGGGGGAAATCTCGAATCCTAGCCTCACAAAGATGTTGAACCACGAACTAATTGGATCCGCAACCCTTCGATCAATTGAAGACACGAACCCTCGATTGATGGTGACGCCACAAACAGTGATGGATTGTCTGTTTGATAAGTCGCGAAGCCTCACGGTGTGTGCATGAGAAAGAGAGAATTCTCCAGAGAGAAATAACTCGCTAAAATAAAATTTGTATAATGAATAATTTGTCTCAAAAATTCAGAGCAAGCCCTTATATAGGTGGGAAAAATAAACAAAACCCTAAAATCAAATCCTAATCTAAAAAGGAAATAATTAAATAAAAATCGGATAAATCCGCAACAGTCCAAGTTGGCGCGACTCGGGCCCACTCGCACCCCGGGTCGCGCTGTAGCTCGCGCCAGGCCCAAAGTAGAACACGTCGCGGGTGCGACTGGTATGCTCCCGCCACCACTCGCACTATAACTCGCGCCCTTGGGCGCGACCGGTTCACTCGCGCCAGGACTCGCGCTGCCACTCGTGCCAGCCTTTCCGAACGCTCGAACTCGATCATCGGCACCCCTCTAGGATCGTATCATTCCCCTTCTCTTGAAAGGGATTTGTCCTCAAATCCGAACCTATACCTGGATCAAAGACGAACATGATCCAAACATGCACATCTTCCACCACAAGTTGTACAAGAGATATCTTCAAAATCATCCAGCCTGTGTTAAATGGTCGCCACTTCATCACCATCGAATGTCCAACTATCGAATGCACAAACAAATTAGGTGGGACATCAACATCCAATGGAACATCTTCAACCACCTGCAAAATAAAAATATCACAAGAAAATTGTTGACATAGAATGTTAGAACTCGTCCATTCCACCATGGCTGTTTGCCTGAATTGCTTCAACTGATATGTGGCCAAGTCCCAACTGGTGTTACATGCAATTTCAAGACGTGACTGCAACATCAGTGCATTTCTTTCACCGTCTACCTTGAACTTCCCTCCATATATGGCTTCTCGAGTTAGCTCACCATCCTCTATTATTTGCAAACTCAAAGATTTTTGTACGACTACAGTAGATTCTTCACAAAGTGAATCCTCCACCACCGTCTTCTCTTGATCACAATCTTCTATAATAGGCTCATCGGGATTATCCACACCTTCGTCTTCACAAGTGGAAACAACTAACAATTCATCAACATGTGTATCAACTGAAAATGGTACCTCAGGATTAGAATCCTCATTGGTGGTCACAAACGCAATTGGTAACTCTACATCGGACTCCACGTCATCAACTTCCTCATTCTTCGAACTCACCTCCAGCATAGGTATAAAAGCACTCCAATCTAAATCCCATATTGATGGCCTTGTTGGGATCTGTCCGCTTTCCCTCTACAATCGTTTCTCCACTTTGATTGCTCCTTGCACCATATCCTCCAACTCCTCATAGTGCCTCGACTCCACCACGTCCCTAATTTCCTTGCGTAGGCCAATTAGGAATCTCGCCATAGTATCCTCCGGATATTCTTCCACATCGGCCCGCCTCATGGCCTCCAACATTTCTTCATAATACACCTCTACTCCATCTCTGTCTTGTCTTAGATTATGCAGCTCCATCTCCAGCTCTCTAAGATAGGAATAAGGCACATGTCATCTTCTCATCACCCCCTTCATCGCTTTCCATGCTTCTATTGGCTCTCCCATACGCTGCCGAATGGAATGAAACTGATTCCACCAAGTAAGAACTTCATCACAAAATCCACTAGTTGCGATTCTGACCTTCTTCCACTCAGGATAATTGTGACAGTCAAATAACAGCTCCATCTTCCTCTCCCACTCTAGATAGAACTCGGGATCATGTTGACCATAAAATAATGGGACGTCTGACTCCCAATACTCCTCCCGTCTATCTCTACTTCCATGCTCTCCAACACTCGTAGAATGAAACATTCTCTCATGTTTCATTTTTTTTCACGTTTTTTTTAATCAGCGTCTTTTCTCTCTTTTTTTTCGTGCTGATTCGACTTTTGCTCTTTTTTTGAATAGGCGAGAAGAAGAATTACAGAAACTAAAATCAAAATTAAAATACAAGATAAAATTGGAACCTGATACAAAGTTGAAGCTTTGATACCACTTGATGCGATCCTCCCAGGAGTATCAGGTTACAATGATAGTTTTAGGAGAAATCTCGAACCCTAGCCTCACAACGATGTTGAACCATGAACCAATTGGATCCGCAACCCGCGATCAATTGAAGACATGAATCCTCGATTGATGGTGACGCCACAAATAGTGATGGATTGTCTGTTTGATAAGTCGCGAAGCCTCACGGTGTGTGCGTGAGAAAGAGAGAATTCTCTAGAGAGAAATAACTCGCTAAAATAAAATTTGTATAATGAATAATCTGTCTCAAAAATTCAAAGCAAGCCCTTATATAGGTGGGCAAAATAAACAAAACCCTAAAATCAAATCCTAATCTAAAAAGGAAATAACTAAATAAAAATCGGATAAATCTGCAACAGTCCAAGTTGGCGCGACTCGGGCCCACTCGCGCCCCGGGTCGCACTGTAGCTCGTGCCAAGCCCAAAGTAGAACACGTCGCGGGCGTGACCGGTATGCTTGCGCCACCACTCGCGCTGTAACTCGCGCCCTCGGGCGCGACCGGTTCACTCACGCCAGGACTCGCACTGCCACTCGCTCCAGCCTTTCCGAACGTTCGAACTCGATCATCGGCACCCCCTCTAGAATCGTATCAGAGTTACTTCTCAAAAATAATGGATTTTTAATTATATGATTAGATTCTTCTTTTATTCTTTATTTTCTTAATTTTGTTTGTTTGCTTGATTGATCACCATGATTTGTTGTCTTAATTAATAAATTGAGAGAAGAGTTTTAATGCTTGAATACAAGAATACAAAGCATATTAATCAATTAGATCGAGAGATTTGAGATTAATTATGAGGACAAGAAATTTATGGAACTTTTAAGAGTTGTATAGTAGTAATTGAATGAACACATTAATTATAGCATGTAATCTACAGTTTAAGTGCTTCGAGAGAATGTTTAAACTAATTAAGTGATTGAATGAACACATTAAATAGTGTTATAAAATTGAAGTTGCAATATTCATGCATAAATTAATCATTAGTCTTTGTGGAATATGATATTTACTCATCATTATACACAGCTACACCATATACTTATGGGTATTCAATATTTTGTCGATCCGGCGGCATGTCATCGAATCTTCATACGACCCATTGATTCATGACTATCTTGAATTATTATCAAAATTGACATATATTTATTATTTGTAAAAACATTCTTGAAGTTAAATATAATAATGACCAACTTCAAGCTTTCGAATTGTATAAAGTTATATTATATTTTCTATTTTTTATGATTGTTATTTGTATGTTGATAGTGTAACTAATAAGGGACAAACTATTAATTATTTGGTGAATTTTCTCTACCTCAATACTTTCAGGGAAGAAAATCATACCAATAGAAGAAATGGGAAAAGTTACGTTCATCATACATATATGGGTCCATCAAATCTTCTTATAGTAATTAATTTATTATTTAGTTTTTTAGATGGTATCGTATCTATTTATTTAGAAAGAGAAACTATCAACAAAAGCGGATCGTACATCTGCAACCTAAAAGTCAATAAATAACAAGCATCATCAATACCATCGAATCATCAATTATACGAATAATGTATAAAATAGATGAAGGAAGCCACCACATTATTTTTATGAAAGTGAGACAAAACTTCTCTTTCACAATTTTGGTTTATTATATGTGTAGACTCAAGAATTTTTTCAAAGCATCACGTATTCGACCGATCGGCCTTTTCTCTTCTTTTATTAATTTATTTTTTGATAAAACTAATATTAGCCATTTAGGAAACATTCATAAAAAATATAATGAAGTATATATTAAGATATATCCTCTTCGCATCAAGAATCAATATATAACTGATTTATTGCAATCATATATAATCAACATTAACATCTTCAAATAGAAATACCACTTGCAAAATTAAATAAATTTTACCTCTCATAATTATACATCACTTGTAATTTTTTTTTTTAATTTTTTTATATCATGGACTGAGTAGCCCTCAATAATTAAAAGAACTTAGAAATGCAAGGTAACATGCCAATATGTCATCTCCACAAGGCTGAGTACATACGTACTAATAGACAAACCCTAAGGCCGGCATTTGTTTCAATTTATAGTATATGTTGATCAACTTTTCACCAAACTACACAAATGATGCCAATACTTCCTTGAAATTTCAGCCCCTCTCTCCCCACCGCCACAATGATGAAAATGGACGCCACAGACAGGAGGTTCGACCGGCGTCTGCCGATGGAAGGTCGAGCATCGGTCAGCCTGCAGAGGAAGCTTGTGGAAACAAGGCAAGCTACGAACCAAATGCCCGATTTAACCGATTTCATGAACGACGCCTTTTTTGGAACGGTAAATGGTTATGGTGGCGATGAGAAGAAGGGTTACAACCTCACCGGAGGCGGAGGGCGAGCCGTGCGCGATCGTCGCGATGATGATTTTGACTCGAGCACGAGGAGTGTGAGCAGCAGGCAGACTCAGGATTGGTTGGAGGAGGCCAAGAGGATGATGGCCTCCTCTCCTACCAGGGGAACCGAGCCGCATTCGCCTTCGCGACTCGTCTCTTCGCCAAGGTTCGCCATGTCACAAGGCAGGCTTTCTACTTCGTCGGTTGATAGTAAGAGAGACCCCTTTTCAAGATCCGCTAGAAGGTAAGACGATTCTACACATACTATATATTAATTAGCCAAATTTAAATTTCAAACTTGTTTATGTATTAAGCTTACTAGAGTATCTCATGATATATATATATATATATGATTTTATTTGTTAGAAATTATAATTATCATAACAAAACAAAATTAATTTACAACTACTGTGAATTGTAGAAATTTTTACATTTGTTATTATGGTCATTGAGATTAAATTCAACCACCAAAAGGAAAACATGATTATTTAAACTTAATTTTGAAATTCAAATTAGGCTCGAATTATGAAAAAAAAATGTATGAATTGCTAAACTATACAACATTATTTTTTGTTTCCAAAATATACATGCCAAGGTTTTGCTAGAGTGATTCACAATTAATAACAAAATATTATTTAGTGAATTGACATTGATAATAAAAAAATTAGTTTCCAAAATTAGCAATTACTTTTAACATGAAAACTTCATTACCCAATAGCAAGGTCCCCCTTTCCCCTTTTTTATTATTTACTCTCTCTATTTTAATAGAAGGGGGACGTTGCTGTTGGGACAAAGTTAGTATTAAATAGATAAAAATAAGTGAATAAAGATAATTTTTCCATGCAAGGTTGTGATATGAGAAGTTAATTAATCCTAATATTTTCAACGTTGTAAACAAATGATGACATGGTAGGTAGAGTTACATAAATTGCAACTTTTGATTTATTAATGTTTGTGGATTTTGTGACATATAAAATTAACAGGCATAGGACACCAGAAGGAATAAGTGGGGAAATCCTATCAAGAACAGCAGCAGCAGCAGCAGCAGCAAACCACACCCGAAACAGATCCGAATCCAATTTCAATTTGGATCCTCCACAATCAGAGCCATCATCCCCTGCATCTGAGATCCAAAAATGGATTTCCAATAACCTTAAACTCCCCAATACATTGGACCCCACCATCTCCCCTGACCTTACACCACCCAGCCCCACCAGCCACCTGGGGGCCCCACCCCTCCCTCCCCGCCAATCATTCCACCGCAGAACCCGGTTCCAAACAGACCCCAGATCACCGCTGTCGCAGCCGATCACATCTCCAACTAACCCTCCCGCCAATTCCATTTCCAAACGAACTTTCAAAAGTACCGCTTCAAACAGCAACGCTCCCAACACAATCTTCGAAGATCAGCTGCTCTCCCCGCCTAAACTTCTCGTCGAGTCAGCCCACCGGAGGTCGTTGTCGTCGAGCACTTGCTCCGTGCCCGAGGCCGGGATCTTGTCCCCGCCCCGGAACTTGGTGGAATCGGCCCACAGGCGATCCATATCCTCATCGACCTGCAGAAACGACAAGATCCTTCAGAAGGATAATGTGGATCACGATTTGCAGTTGAAGAAGGGTGGTTTGAAGGATCAAGAATCGAATAATTTCTCGAGAGACCAAGATTTCAATAGCTTCTTGAAAGAGCAAAGAGTCAAAATTGAGATGCTTATGAATGGAGAAATCAATGGCAGGGCCAAGATTGTGCTGTCTGGACCCTCAAACAGTTGAGTTTCATAAAAATATTTATTACTATTTTCATCAAGTTTTGGTGATTGATTGCTAAAATGTGTACTTCCTTTTTTGTGTGATCATTAGGTACAAGTTCAATGGTTGCAGCAACATGTTACGCGTGGCTTTTGGAAAACAAAAATCGAGCTAATAAGAAGGAAGGAGCCCAAAATGAGAATGTTTTCGAGTTTGTTGTGCCTGTTATGAACATAAGGAGAGGGAAAATGTGGAAGCAGCGTCAAGCAGCTTGGCTATTCCACCATGCTGGCCTTGATGCTGCTTCTCTGGTCTTTTCCAATGAGGCAAGTGCGGTTTTGTTTTTTTGTTTATCAATACCTTTTTTTCTATCTGCATTTGCATCAGTAGAGTTCAATCATTGATGATTATGTTACAATTAATATATGTAATCAGGTCGACTTGGAGACACTGATGATGGAGAAGCAGCTAAGTATGCTCGTAGTGGGAGAAGACATCCTTAAAACGAATGGAGAGGTTAGTTTATGTGAGAGCATTGAGGGCTTATCTTTGAGCTTTCTCTAAAGAGGATGACCAAAATGAAGGTTTTGTTGTCTCTAGGTGGGATCGGCCTGTACTGTTCTTACTGATAACTACTGTGAGGATGCATACGACCTCCTGCAGACACCGATCCTGAAAAAACTTATGGTAGAAAATCCTTACAATTTCCTCACAAGATTAACCTTTGTCACAGGATTATTTTGCAAGAAAATCATACAAATTCTATACATCAGATGGCAGGTATTCTGTTGGACACACAAAACTTGAGTCCTTCTCCCAAATTGTCTATGACTAGAGATGCAGAGGCAGTTCAGCTTCTCTCAGTTGCCTCTGCTCCCAACTACAGGAATACACTTTTCGATCAGTGTGCGTATTTCATTCCTCATTGTCACTTGGTCATTTCAAGAGAACTATATATATCCAATTTTGTCACTTTTTATTGCAGTGATACAAGATCACAAAGAAGCCAACTTCTATGAAGTTCTGTGTCGAACTTATGGAAAGCCTCCGAGTGATAGTAAGCTTAAACATCGTACTTTGAGTGGAAGTTGGTAGTGATTCTTGCAAATAGGATAACAATTTGAATCTAACAACCACAGATGATGTTTTGTTTTGTGCATATAATTCATAATCAAGAATTTTTATTTTTATTTTGCCTACGAATGCAGTTGATTGGGACAATAATGCAGCAGCAACGGGGCGTAGAACCTCAGAGAAGATCTCCCCCAATGCAGTATCTGATGATAAGAAACAAAATGGCACAAACGACACGAGGGCAAAGAAGGTTTCACCTATTTCAGGTGAATCAAGTCATAGTTTTTACTTTTTAACCACTTGCATTTCTACTTCTCTTTAGCTTGGCTGATTTTGATTTATTCATTTCAGGTAAACCTACACCGTCTCCTGTGCAGAATCCTATCAAGGAACCAGTGAAAGCAAATGAGGCCAATCGAGGAAAGAAAGGGAACTTTTTTGCTAAATTATTCGGCTTTGGCTCGAAGTAGCCTCAAGAATGTGGATATTGTCTTGTGACTTGTCATGCTGATTGAGAAACCGAGCTGTAACTTCGCTCGGGCTCTATAATTGGATCAAGAAACTACCCTCCATACTTATTTGGAGTATTGTCTGTGTTGTTTTGAGCAATTTTTTTATTATTTTTGTATCAAACAATAATCTGATAATGAGTTGTCTACCTACATGTAATGTTATAACAGTTGTTGCTTCTTCAGATAAGTTCATGAATCACAAGGTGCAGAAAAACATAGATATATTCCTCTTACCTAGAGTTGAATCACTTCTCTCTCTCAGTTGTCTAGAACAATCCAAATCTTTAGATAACATCAAGAATTAGTGTACAGCAGAGAAATTTTTTTTTTAAAAAAAACTCTTAATTGCTAGATCATAAGTTTGTATCCCGCCACTTCTTTCCAAGTCGTGTTACTCATAGTGCACTCATAAACAACGACCACGAGTGGCTAAAAAAAAACCCTTGCTAGTTGCTCCGTATATATATATATATATATACATATATATATATTTATATATTGACATCTATTCAAAGTCGTTGCGAGGAAAAAAAAGCCCCAACTTTTAATGCTATTCATGATTAGGTTTTTTATATAAAAAAAAAAAGAAAAAGAAAAAAGTAACAAATAGCTCATTGTTGTGCTAACCACAGGCAGCAGTACAATATACAATAACTGCACCCTTCTCAATATATGCAATTGGTAAAAATTAAAATAATACACATAGTGTTTTGCTCACTTATCAAGACCAGATCAAGAAACAAACTTGGGAAATTTCTTTATATATAAAAAAATATATATTGGAAACATGGGATGCCTCTAGATGGGAGATTATTGGGTATGTATGTTATCCAATCTGTCTTCTTCAATCATGCCACTAATTTTCAAGAAACCAGCTGTAAAACTAACTTCCAACCTCAATAGAGGGAGGGGCCCCTTCACTACCCATGTGCTTTGTTCCTTTCTCTCTCTCCCCCTCTCCTTCTCTCTCTATAGTCTATCCCAAATTCCCAATCCAATCTTCTTCCTAACAGTTTGGCCCATAACATCATTGTCATTTCATTTTCAGACAATTCTAGGCCCTGATGACGCTGAAAAAAGCATGCATTAGGCCAATGCTGCTTTTTCTCACTCCACTTTCCAGGCATAGAGGAATAGGCAAAAATCCGGCGATCCACACGCCGTCGGCCCCTCTATCGAGCTGGTGCTCCCCGTCTGCGACGACAACGACAACGGCGACGACGTCGTTGAAAATGTAGACGAAGACGCAGACAGCGGAGTAGGCTTGAATATGAACAGAGCATGCCTTAAACCAGGACTAAACAACCAATCATGAACATCCCAATAAACCTCAATTCTTGCTTTGTTGAGATGAATTGATTCATTACCTCTAAACTTCCACTGCAAATGCTTTACATGTATCACCAAATGCCCGTCGATCCGAATCTCCATTTCCGGCTCCACGCCACCGCCGGAGGAACCTCCGCTGCTGCCGCCACCACCGCCTCTGTTCTTACACTCAATGGATATCTCATGCAAACCTCCCTTATCATGAAACTTGAGCCTTGTAATAAACTTCCTCTTCCCAAAAATGTGCTCTTTTCTCGAAATCAAAATCGGATCAATCAAAGAAGGCCTACAACCAGTCTTCCTAAACGCCTCTTTCCTCAAATTCCCAAGCAGCAACACAACTTCATCGTCGCAGACAACTGCAACATAGTAATCAGAACTCGGCTCGGTTTCGCCGTTGAATTTGGCAACCTTGAGATCCCAGAAAACGTCGACGGGCTTTCCGTCGACGTGGAAGCGTTTGGAGCCATGTTTTCTCCAGAAATACCAGGGCTTCAGCTCGATTTTGCAGGTGAATTGGGTCTCCCCCTCGTGGCCTTCAACTGAGATTGAGAGGCCGTGAAGCAGCAGATTCTTGCACCATGTAACTGTGATCAGACGGCATTGATCCGCTAATTTAGTCCGGTAAACCGACATGAAAACATTCTGCCCTGATCTTGTAATAGTTGCGCCATCATCGCTCACCTTCTCCCCCGATGAAAAGCAAGCTGGAATCCCTATTTGTTCCTGCATCATCTCAAAAAAAAAATGATTGATTTTTTTTCTTCAATTTTGGCTTGGAAAAATTGGATTGATGGGAGTGTGAACTACAATGGATACATGAGAGAGAGAGAGAGAGAAAGAGAAGAGAGCTCTAGTGACTAAATGTTATAAGAGTCATACATGCTGCCAGGAGTGTTCTTGGCAGCATTGATGAAAACATGAAAAATAAATATAAGTTCCAAACTGGCAAGATAAATAATGGCAGTCAGTAAAGAATCAAGATTCAATCAAATCTTATTATATTTATATATTCAATTATGGGGATGCTTTCTTTTTCTAATTACCTGGCTTTTCTTCATATTTATTTATTGAATTTTCATGTTTTCCAAGTTTCATGTCAAATTTTATACTGATTTTAACCTGACCAATTTCTCTGAATCCAAGGTTGGCTTGATTCTGTTAAAGAGTTAAAAAAATGGTCTTTGAAGAAGTCCATGCATGGTTAAAAAGAAGTGAAGACTCCTCTTCTTCACCAGATTTGTGGCATTGATTTCTACAATACAGTACATTGATTTGACTCCTAGAAAAGATTATAGCACATGAATGAGAGAGAAAGAGAGGGAGAAAAAATAAATAAAGGACATTCAAAATTTTATCTCGTAGTTGGCTTTTCAATGTGGGGTTTAATTTCCTTTCTTTTTTTTTTTTTGCTCAATTTCTTTCTGTAAATTAAATAAGATAAATTCAAGTATAAAAAAAAACTCAAGTATAAAACGTCACCACTAGTTATTAATTTGGAGTGAATTGTCAATCTTTCAACCACTATATATATCCATATATGCTTGTTTAATTTTTCGGCAAAACTAGTCTACATTTCTTGATCGGATGATTATAAAATGATTTAACGTTTTAAGGATAAATTAAATCATACAGTACTCAAAGTTGGGTAAGAACTTTCTCTTTCTTATAATTTGTTCTTCTACCTATTTTCAGTATTGAAAAATAACAAAATTAAGATTGATGATTTGCATGTGCAAATATGTGGATGCATGTAAATCTATACATTCTCTACAAAAATGGAGAAGTATGATAAGATGGGAATCTAGGGTTGTGGTATACCGTATATGCATGTTTAATAAGAGTTGGCAGGTGCAGATCTGGTCTAAAAAATCGATATTTTCTCCCCCTTTAATTATTCATATAATCTTATTAATTAATGTACGTAGAGAAGAACTTCACCAAATAATATGGATATATTATCTATCTATCTATCTATCTATCTCCTATATATATATTATATTTTATCGGTGTATTATAATAAGCGGATAGATTATTATTGCTAAACAAATTAACTAAATAAAAATGCGGGATTGAAACAAGTTGCAAGATGTTGTTGGAGTTGTTAGTGATGAATATGATGCAGGATTGTGAAGTCTCACAGACCTTATTTTGCACATGTTCCATTGCAGTGCCCAGCAAAAAATAAGGGTCTTATTCTGAAACAAGAATCCAAGAAACTAAACATTAAATGTCATTCAACTAGTTTTTTTTTTTTTGAGGAAATATACAAGGTTTTTTTAATTAATGCTATTTTTATGAAATATAATACTATTAAATGAGCAGTGTGTTAATCCGCTATTTATGGAAATTACATAGATGCATGTAAATCATAAAGATTTGGTAAATTTTTCTATACAACCGTTGTATATTAACCTTATATTAAAAGTTATATTTTTCAATATTTCAAGTTGTGTATACTTTTTTCATTCCAGAAAATGTAATAATAATCTCAAAAATGTTATCAAGTTCCTTCTTCAACAATACTTTTCAGTAAATAAACGTGAAATTTTTCATTACTAAAAGTGATACTTATTTCTATCTGATAAAAAATTTAATACTCAGCTTGAATCTTCATACTACACATTAATATTATTTAATTTCCTATGCGTTTGCCTAATTTTCTTATTTTAAAGGTGTGTTACATTTTCCTTTGCTTAATATAGTATTAAATTTATTTATTTTTCTTAATATATCTATGGAATTAACAATTTTTATTTTTCATGGGTAAATAAGCGTGTATTACAAGAATTGTGTGTCTCGATTTTATTTTTCCATATACATTATATATATTTACTAATAATGCATTTCTTAACCTATTTATAAAAGAAAAACTAGACTGGTGCAGGAAACTAAATACTATTCCAAATTTCCAAATTCCAACTCATTATGTAAAGATGTAGCATACTCCTAAATTATAAGTATATATATAATTAAATCTGATTATACTCTGATGATAATTGGTCAAATTTGGTGAAACTAAATACTAATATTCCAACTCATAGTCAGAGAGAAATGGCCGGTGACAGTTAGCAAAAATATTAATTGAATAAGTAATTAAAGCTGTATTGTGCATTAGTAATTATTAATAATAATTTATTACACATATTAAAAGGTGAGAATTGAGTGTGGAGGCGTTATCAAAAACCCTCTTTCCAATGCACACTTTCCATAAATAGACGGACCACTATATGCATGAGTCATGAGTCATGACTCTTTTTATATAGAGTTTGATTCATTTCACAAATCACAATCTACTAAATTTGGTCATCTCTATTAAGCATTCAATGTAGGCACAACAAGCAAAATGCATGTTCTTGTAAAGTTGGTCCCCTTTCTATTTCAATTTTTATTTCATAATTAATACAGAATAAATTAAATAGAGAATTCATTCAATCAATATTCTAGATTTTCATCGGACTATTTCAATTTTTATTTCAAACGAGTTGATGCCGCTATTTTTTTAGGATTCATTACGAAAAAAAATGCACCAGTTAACATGAGTTTACAATTTGTTGTAAAATAGATAATCTCTATTTTTTATTTTTTTTTATTTTGCGAACGAAAAATTGACCCGGTTCATTCGTTCTAATAAGATAGGCTTGTTTTCCTTTTTTAGGTGTCCAATATATATATATATATATATATATATATATATATATATATAACTAATTTACTAATATACATATTTAATATGTTTACATTAGACATTAATTCATTATTTTCCACAATCTTTTTCTTAATCCTTGTAAAAATTTCAATCAATCTATCTTATAGGGACGGAGGGAATATGAGTGCAGCTCCGACTCCCTATTTCCCCCTCCCAACTAAAAAAATTACACAGAAAAACATAAAAAAAAAAAAACAATTGGAAACTGATAAACCATAAATATATTCATTCATTCTTAATACGTGGTTTGGACATGTCATCTAAATGTGTCTTGTGACTTGTGATATTTTGGTGTCAACGTGGTGGGCGGATCTCTTTCTCTCTCTGTCTCTCTTATATTTTTAGTTGTATTAAATTTACTTTCGATTGATCTGTGACTGTGTATATCTCAATTATTTTTATTTTTTTTAAATACTTCTATCTCTATAAATAGGCGTGACATCTATCAAATATATAATTTATGTTTGTATTAATTGGTGATAAATAAATAATTTATCAAAAGAGATACTATATTATTGACAGTTTCGGAAATATTCAAGCTATATTAATCTGATTTTGACCTATTCCTACTCTTGAGTTTTGCTTTCCTCATTATGAAATGAAATGAAATCTCAACTCATATGCTATTAATGCATAAATTGTCCCTCGCTTCCTCTCTTGTACCAAAATGGAATCCTATACGATTTTAACACTTTTCGCCCATACTAAATATTTGAACACAAAGTCTCTTGTCAGACTTTGAAAATCAAAATCCTTAAAATCCGACTATGAGACGGGGCGGGTCCGCAGGTCAACCCTGACCCGACCCACTCCGCCCAAAAAAAAAAAAAATCGTCAGAAATAGTATCACTCTTAACACTGAAAAGTATCATTCCGAAGTACAAAAAGTATCACCGTAACCATAAAAAGTATTGGGCTTGCAACTTGTCGTATACGGGGTTCTTTAATTCAAATTATGATTTTATTTCATCTCAATTAATGTTTAGAGCTTAGGGGTTTAGGGTATAGTATTTTTTTAAGTTTTTTTTAGAAATTTTTGGGGGTGTTTTTTAGGGTTTAGTATTTTTTGGGGTGTTTTTAGGGATTTATTTTTTTTTAGGGTTTTCTGAGGTGTTTTTAGGGGTTTATTTTGTGTTTTTTAGGGTTTTTTTTGTATTTTTAGGGGTTTATTTTGTGTTTTTTGGGGTGTTTTTAGGGGTTTATTTTGTGTTTTTAGGGGGTGTTTTTAAGGGTTTATTTTGTGTTGTTTAGGATTTATTAATTCCATTTTACGAAATAAATTAAAATAATTTATTTGAATTTTAGGATTCACTTACTTTATTTTAGGATATAAATTTTTGGTAAGAAAACAAAAGGACAAAATAGAAAATCAAAAAAAAAGAAGAAAAATCTGCCCAGGAAAAAAAAATAAAAATTGACAAGCGCGTGACTCACACGCGCCGCGCGTGGGCGCGCTTGAGAGCCACGCGCCCGCCTGACACTAGCTTATGGTACAACATATTGTACAAGAGATCAGTCCATATTTGAAATATTAGGGACATGACTTGTGAATTGTGAGCTATCTTGCCCTATTTGCGTGTTACGTTTAGGGTTGTTAGATTAATTGAGGCCAGTTGAAGTTCATATCATACGAGAAATTTTACACGTGTAACGAATATGATCTACGGTGGGATATAGTACCTCTACGCACATGGTAGAATTTTTCCAATTTATGAATTACATTGAATATAATGATCATAACTTATTTCATGTATTGGAAACTGTCACTTATTCTTTTTTTTTTTTGTCGCTTATTCTATTTGTTCTATTATATATGTGTGTTAGACTTTATTTATTTTTTATGAGTGATTATTTATACATTTAAATATTGTACAGTAACACACGTGGGTTTGTCTTATTATCATTAGACATAGTAACATGACCACAAAAACTTGGCATATGAAATTGAACATTATATTTTTATTCATAACCCACCACAACTATGGGAATATGTGATCGATGTCAAACAGTTTTGAATAGCAAATTCATAAATTTTATCGTTTGGGTGTCATCAAACGAACACAACCAAGCAGTGTTGAGAGAGAAGGATCCATTAACAATAAATCAATTTATCCCAAGTCACTACAAAGTGGAATGTACAATTTGTGACACAACCTTATCTATTTCAAAATGACAAAAAGACCCTAAAAGACTCGAAGAAGACCTTCTTCAAATGTGCTAGCAACCACAAACTCTGCAAATAACTCATGAGTGGAAAAGTATATCAACTTCAAATAACTCGAACAAGTAATAAAACACCAAGGGAAAATATATTTTTGGGACAAATTCTTACTTTTAATTGCAACGTCGAAAACGTCACAATATTTTTTGCAATGTGTTCAAAATTTATTGAAAAATTGCTAGGACCCATAATTTAAGAGTAGAAGCCCAATCTTGTGATGGTATCTGGTTATTCGGCCCAGTCAAAGTAGCCCCCCCCCCCCCCGGCCCAATAATAAGGCCTAGTAGCCAAGAAAAAAGGCAAATTTTGGAATTTGATTTTTTTTTTAAATGATCAATTTTACAAAAATGTGAAATTGTGGCTAATTTGCCAATGGCACTGAAAATAAAATAAAATAGTTCGATACTAGACTCGTGTTCATTTGTTAAAATCTCATTTAAGTTCGATTTGATAAGCACATCAAACTAGCTTAGACATAATTTTGTGTTTTATAAGATTTAAAGCCCGGCTCGAACTCGATAAGTAAAAATTGAGCAAACATGCCTAGTACTATCTAACTACTTGAGTCTGACTCGATTAAACCTCGTTTGAGATCAACAGGGCCATCTCAAATATTTTGAAGGTTCTGTGCAATTATATAAATTAGACCCTTTTAACAGTAAAATACAATTAATATTACTTTTAATAGCAAATATAATATAGTCGTTATATATTAATAAAATGAAAAATTAAACCTTAAAAATTCAATATTCAATAACATCTTAAACATGCATAAACTTTCTATCTAAAAGGTGTTATTCTTCTAACACTCTTCGAAGCGAATTCATCCACCAAATCTTCATATTTTATTTTTTCTAAAATATCATTTTCAATGACCATCAACGCTAAACCTTGCCTTTCTTATTCCATTGTTGACCGTAGATATGACTTCAAAAGTGAAAATCCACAAGAACAATAAGCATTCAATAAAACAAATAATTACAGCATCAAGAACTGATAAGTGATAACAAAAGTCGAATTATTTCAACAAAACAAAACTAATTCCATAATTTCATTAAGCGACACATTATAAAATAATCTGTTTTCATTAAACAAAAGCTGAATTATTTCAACAAAATAAAACTAATCTGATTTCCAATCCATTCACAGTTCACCCTCTTAACAAAACCACATATTCTCAATTCAATCTTACCCCCTCCCCCTCAGGCCTCAATCCTATGATCCTCATCCTCAATATTCGATAATATCAACAAACGTCTAAAAAAATACAGTAATTGACAATTAGTAAATTACATACCTCGATATAGTTGGAGTGGTTTGTTTGTTGATTGTTGCAAATAATTTATTGTCATAGAAAAAGAAGAAGAAAAAAAGAGTCATTTGTGGCATACATTTATTGTATTCATAGATGTTAATTGAGTGAAAGATAGGGATATTTGAGATGTCTTCATGAAAAAAAGAGAGAAGAATTAATGAAAAGTAAAACTTTGAAGGTGAGGAGCCGTTGATGAGTGGAGAAACTAGAAGAGTCAATCGATTTCTAGGAACTGGGAAGAAAGAATACGCGTGCAGCTGGAAAATTAAAATTGTATCTTTTATTTATTAGTTTATAAATATAATATACATTTAAACTATAAAATAATCGGGCCCTTGAAAAGTTTGGGCCCTGTTTGGTGGATCAGGTTGCTCACCTATATAGCCAGGCCTAGAGCTCAACTCGATAGGTAATCAAACAAGCTCAAACATAAATTTTAATGCTCGATATCATTTTAAACAAGTTTGAACGTATGTATGTTTGGGATTGGCTCGAATCATTTACAACTCTATTTGCCAATATCTCATCTTCTATACAATCCAAAAACCGGAAGCTCATTGCAATTTGTAAAAGGCACGGGCCAGATCGCCCCCAAAACAAGGCTTAAAATAAAAATTCAGTAAAAGTATTATCTCTTATACCGAAAAGTATCACTTATAACAATGAAAAATATTCGTCTATTACTTGATTTATATGTGTTTATTACATCTCAATTAAGGTTTATGATTTTTTTAAGATTTAGTATTTTTTGGGGTTAGTTTTACAGGTTTCATTCCAAATATAGTTTATAATTAATTTTTTAGAATTAAAAATGAAAAGTTATGATTGTTTGAAGTTTGAAAAAGTTTGATAACAACACTGATATGTTTTTTTTTGGGGGGGAGGGTTTGGGCCAGACTGATTGCCACAACAATAGTATGCAGTGGTCTAATGGTAGACTGTCATTTTTTAATAAAAGTAGTCTCCCATGTATAAGGTTTGATAGGTATCATTTTTTAATAAAAGTAGTCTCTCGTGTATAAGATCCGGTGGGTCAGACTCATCAGACAGGCTCAATAAGTAAATATGCCCAAAAAATAAAAACTAAAAAAAGATTCAACTTACGGCTTGTGGAGTGCATGCACTAGACACATTTTTATTTTTATTTCAATTTTAACATTTCTTATTTTTTATTTTTTTCAATTTTCATCAAATTTTTTTTTAGTTTCCCCCAGAAAATATATATCCTAAAATGGAATTATTAAACCCTAAAATTAAAGTGAATTAAAACAAATATAAATATATACCCTAAAATGAAATTAGTGAACCCTAAAATTAAGGTAATTTTTTTTTTGAAATAAACATATACCTTAAAATGAAACTAGTGAATCCTAAAACTAAAGTGAATTAATTTATTTATTTTGAAATCTGGCGACTTGCGGAAAGCACTCGCCAGATGCAAACACATGGACTCGTGCATTGTGCTTGATAATTAATTATTTCTAAATAAATATAATTCATAATTGAGAATAATGAACCCTAATTGGAAATAAGCAATCATAATTTGAAATAAATATGTACCCTTAGAATTAGTGAACCCTAAAATTAAGGTAAATTAATTTAAATCATAATTAGTAATAATAAACCCTAATTAGGATTATATAACTCTAATTGTGAATAATAAATCATAATTGGGAATAAGAAACCGCAATTTACATGTATAAAATTATAATTCGGATGTTATAAACTCATATAATTAAATAGCAAGATGATACTTTTAAAGCTACGATTGATATATTTTAACAGAATGGGTGATACTATTTTATGGTGCAGTTTTTCTTTTGTGTATATCAATTCTTCTAATTGAGAAAACACCTTGCTTAGTGAAATAAAAAAAATGGCTATAATTTAATAATGGTTAATACCATATTTTACCTTGATATTTGAAATAATTAATAAAAAATATTCAGATTTTTATAAAATTATTATTAAAATATCTTGGTCTTTTAGCATTTTTACAAATTTAATACAAGAGTAAATTTTCAGTGTCCAAGATATGGCGTGGTTAGTCGAGATCCCGCATGAAATTTTAGCTCAATATGTTAATGTGTCCTAAAAAACACAAAATAAATCCCTAAAAACACCCCCCAAAAAACCCTAAAAACCACAAAATAAACCCCTAAAAACACCCCCAAAATCCTAAAAAACACAAAATAAACCCCTAAAAATACCTCCCAAAAAACTCAAAAAAACACAAAATAAACCTTAAAAAAAATAAAAAAAACCCCCTAAAAACCATGAACACTAAAAAAAACCCCTAAAAAACATGAACCCTTTAAAAAACCATGAACCCTAAAATATCCCTAAACTACTAAGCTCTAAACATTAATTTGAATAGAAAAAAATCACAATTTGAACTAAATAAACTAGTGTAAAATAACTAGCAGACCCTTTACTTTTTAATGATACAGATGATACTTTTCGAATGTTTTGTGATACCTTTTAATAGGACTGTTGGTACCGACTTTGGACAGATTTTTTTTTTATGGGTTGACCCGGACCCGCGTTGACCGGGTCAAAGCGCGGGTTGACCGACCCGTCTCATATAGTGTTATTTACATCATGATGCATGCAAGTTTTTGCCTTTTATTAATCATTTTACCGTTGACCTTTAGACTATCATTATCGGTATCATTTTCCCCCAAACGTTCAACCACTAGCTAGGATAATAAAAAAAATTCAGAAGAATGCATTCTCTCATGGCCAACCAGCAGAATGGCTGGTCTCTCTCTCTCCTCTCCCATCCAACTTTTCTCTTCTCCAATAGAATGGAGACAAGTTCTATTGGATATGTAAATTATATTTGGATAAATAGATAAAATTCATATATCTTTTATATAATATATTAAAAAAACTAAAAAAATACCAAAATTCGTAATTTTTCATTCTCTATAAATAGAATACAATATTGCTATATTTTGACACATCTCTCAAATTTTACAATATCTCATTCTATAACATTTAACATTTTTTTCTCTATCTTCCTACGGATCGAGGAAATAATTTTTTTAGGATCTTCAGTATGAAAATCACTCCCAAGATTATTTTCCCAACCTCAAAAATTTTCTAAACTCCGAAGAATTCTCACAGTTCGGTAATATAAACTCTCAATTTTCACATAATCCTACTCATTTTCCTAATCTCAAATACCAAACCTCTCAAAACATATCTGAAAATGCACCCCAAAATGTGCAACAAACACACACAAACCCTTCAAACTGAACAAATCTCAAAGATATAACACTTATGTCTTCTTGGTGTTTCGTCAGTAATAATCCTAGTCAGTAATAATCCTATTACTGACAAAAACTAAATTAGTGACTCATTTTGGTCAAAAGTTTTAAACTTGTATGATAAAAGTCGAGCTGAAAATACCGATATTAGTGGCCCTCGAACCTCAGAATCATTGAGGCAACATTTCAGATGTCTCAACAAAAATGTGATGTCGTGGACTGCTGCATACAAAAAGCGTATGAACGAAGAACGAGCGGACAGTCTAGAGAGGATATATATTGATAAAGTTGCTCAAACATTCCATGAAAAATCCAAGTTTACTCACCATGAGGTGTTTGAGAAAGTGATGTGTCACTATTCCAAGTGGCAGTTGAAATTGAACAGCACTGGGTGCATACGTTCCCATCCCAGATGATGATGATGATGATGATGATGATGGTAGTGTTGACGAAAGTCACGACAACTCCAAAAAATCAAGAACCGATAAAGATGGGGTTCTTCCACCTACTTCTACTCTAGAAACTCTTGGTAGTGATATTTCATTATTTTCTCATCCAATTGGCAGAGACAAAGCTAAGGGTAAGGCTAAAAGAAAAGGAAAATAAGCAGCATCACAATCTTCCATACTCTCTGATGATTTCACTGCAGAACTTCGTGAACTGAGGATGACACGTGAAAAAGAAATTGATCTGCAGAAGGAAAAAATGAAAACATCTATGCTAATGTTCTTGATGGGAAAAAGCCAATTATCCCCCCGATGAAGAAGTTCTGAAACATCGTTAAATGATTGAACTATATGGGATGTGATCTTGTGTGTTTTCTCCCTGATGTCTACGTAATTTTCAATTATGTAATTTTCAATTTTATGTCTTCTATGTAATATTTAATTATGTAATTTTCATTTTATATTGTCTATGTAATTTTCAAATGTAGTTATGTCTTATTATTTTGTGAAACACCAATTATTTACTCAATTATTTTGTGAAGCACCAATTATGATAATGTATAAGTATGCACGTGACTTTACTGAAGTGCATGTGAGAAACTGATGTGCAGTACTGACTTTTATCATGTAACGTGCATGTGAGAAATTAAAGTGCTTCACTTTCATCCATGTGACTCATGTCATGTCACTTTCTAAAAAATATGAGAAATAATTGTACTAACTTTTATCATGTAACGTGCATGTGAGAAACTGATGTTGTGACGTCTCAAAATTTCATATATTTATTTAATCAATAATAATAAGGTAGAAATATTCAATAATATTTTAAAAGTTGTTCCCAAAACATAATTTTAGAGTCTACTACAACGGAAAATAAATGATAAAACATTAAACAGTTTTTATTCCATCACTCCATCTCCACCACACCGTTCGAGCCAGGATAAATAGCTTTGGGTAAGTGCTATTAACTCAATTGGGTGACTCATTTATTCAGGTTATACAAATATAATAGTAAATACAAGTCATCAAATATTTCATCATAAAGCCCGTAGGTCAATATAACATATATCCTGTAGGATCATCATAAACATCTGACCCGTATGCCCCATAACATATGCCCGAAGGCCCATGTGACCCGTAGGTCCATCTGCACACCGCATATATAAGTATAATAAGGATAAGAGTCCGTATATATTATCTGAGAGAATCCCCACCTTAACTGTCTCTTGAATTTGGAAAATAACGTATTATTATAGTCCAAGCGTGCCGTCTATCATAATAGTAATAATAATTAATTAATGTAATATTTAAAGTATCTTAATGTTTTTCTTAAAATAAATATTACAACTGGTTGATAAAAATATCACATATATACACCAAACAGTGTGTGTGTGCGCGCGCGCGCGCTTATATAATTATGTATTTGTGTGTAAAGTATATGTATAGCATAGATATATATATACTTATAAATATATATATATATTCATATATTTTAAGCGTGAGTGTGTGTGCACTTAATATAGCATTAAGAATATAATTGTGCATATAGTGTGTGTGTGTGTATTGACGTGAAAGTGTGGGTCTGGTGCAAGTATATATGTGCATATATATAAGCGAGGATTGAAATATCGCGGATATATCACGGATATTGACATTGCGATATGGATATTGGGAAGAATATCTTTTTTCCCGAGTATCGGCGAAATATCACAATATATCGTAAAATATCGCAAATTATCGCAAAATATCGCAATATATCACGATTTTTTTATATTTCTATATTATATTATGATTTTTATTTAATACAATATATTTTTGTGGTCTTTTTTAGGTCTTCAATATAATTATTTGAGTTGCAATATTCTTTACTTTATAAAGACACTCACTTTGCAAAAAATTATAAGAGAAAGAAGATCGGAAAACCAACGGATGTCTTAGAAAGAAAAGTGAGATGCACCAGCTTTATTTTTTCATTTTTTCAGTTAGGGGATATGATGGACAAATCACTAAAATTTTTCTCCACATATATCATACGAAATTGAAATCTAAGAAATCAAGAAACATATCAAGCACATATGCATAATCATATCCATAATTACTCTAATATGATGAGTTGGTAGTTGGTACCAATATTGTTTAGAACAAGATGACATTTCATCTACTATATTTGAACCTCATAGATCCTCATTTTGGTATTAATTGTTCTTTATAATGTTTATTTAGTTATTTTATGTTGTATTATGTATTATTTTGACAAATTTGTTGTCTCAGACGATATTTATATAATGTATTATTCACATGTTTTCTTTCAAAATACAATTCTATAAAAAAATTTAGTGGAACATGTACATAATAATATGTCATAATAGTTCCTAAAATTTCTTGCTAAATTTCCAAGATTTTAATATGATTTCCATCATTTTTTTCAATTTTCTGCGATATCGATATATCCGGCGATATATCTGCAAAATTGAAGTTGCGATATATGTTTCGATAGCGATATTTCCATCCTTGTATATAAGTATACATGTGTGGTGATAAGAAAGATAGATAGGTAGATAGATAGATAGATAGATAGATAGATAGATAGGCCCACCAAATGAGATGTCATGAAAAAATATTTAATAATTCTAGCACTCATTCCTATAACTTTTTACACGCAACTTGATGCTTCACTCAACTTTTAAGACATGATGATGACAACCGAAAAGAGAAGGTTATTATCTTTTTTCTTGATTTAAATATTCCTACTTCCATACTGCTTCGAACAAGAACCAGAGAGGGTGAAGCAAAAAAAATCCCACAGACAGAAAAAATAAATAAATAGAGATTAGAAGGCTGGGTACCTCAAGAAGAAGTTCCGAGAGAAGAGAACTCGAATGCTTTAAGAGAATAAGCTTTAGTTGGTGTGATTTGTGGTGAATGGGGAGCCCCTATTTATACTAGAAAAATTGGGTCTAAGCTTGAAAGGGTTGAAATTTAGACTGATTTCTTTCCAAAACATTGCATTTCTTGGCGAGGATCTCGGATTCAAGGAAGAAAGTTAGGTTTAGGGTTTTTTAGACTCATGAATCGGGGTTAGATCACATTAGATTATTGGGCCTCAAGAGAAAAAAAACTAATTATAATGCCAATTAAAATAAAATAAAATATGAAGTTATATTGTATCATATAAGATTATTTAAAATATAGTACCTAAACATAAACGGCACGACCTATATGAACGTAACATAATATATATAACTTTATAATGTACTAGAAAAATGTAGTAAAATATTTTAAAATTTACGGGGCATTATAGATGTGCTTCGCTGTCATCTATGTGATTCTTGTCATGTCACTTTCAAAATAATTGCTACTTTAATAATGTGCATATGAGAAATTAAAGTGTTTCATTGTCATCCATGTGACTCTTGTCACGTCACTTTCAAAATAATATGAGAAATAATTATAGTTTTACTTTATATATATATCTACATACCTTATAGAAGATGCATATAAATCTCATTCTTATTTTCCAACTCAAATATTGAATCTACTATCAAAAATTGGCATCAGGTTCTAGTTTTGATGCTTCTAATTTCCTCGATGATGATGAATGGACAGCAAACATTACTGAACAAAATTAGAGAGTCGTCCGCATAATCGAAGATGTGGTCATTCATGCTGCTGAACTATCGTTACAACCTACCAATCATCATGTTAGAGCTACAAGGCGTTACATTGAACGAATACACGAGAAGAGTCATGAAAGCGTGTTCGAGCAGTACTTTGCAGAAGATCCAATCTATCCATTGGAGATGTTTCGAACAAGGTATCGCATGCGAAAACCATTGTTCGGACCTATAATGAGTAGACTTGTTGCTATTGATGAATTTTTCCAATAACGGGTTGATGCCACTTGTCGAGGTATATCTGCGATTCAAAAATGTACTGCAACTATGAGGGTGTTCGCATACGGATCATTATCAAACTTGCATGATGAATACTTACGAATGAACGCACAATTCATTCGTAAATCGGTTATCAAATTCGTTGAAAGTGTAATTTCCAACTTTGGTTATGAGTACCTCAGAAAGCCCACTGAAGAAGACCTCACAACTCTTCTTCGTGTCAAAGAGCAATGCGGTTTCCCAGGTATGTTGGGAAGTATTGAATGCATGCACCGGGAATAGAAAAATTGTCCTACTTCATGGGCAGGGCAATATGCAGGAAGAAGTGGTAGCCCAACAATAATTTTGGAAGTAGTTGCGTCGCAAGACCTATGGATCTGGCATGCAGTTTTCGGAACCCCGAATTCAAAAAATGATATCAATGTACTTGATCAATCTTCTCTTTTTGATGATATTTTGGAAGGTCGAGCACCAAAGGTCAATTATGTTGTAAATGGCAAAGAAAAAAATATGGGATACTATTTGATTGATGACATATATCCTCAACGGGCAGCATTTGTCAAATCTATTCCTGCTCCACTGTAACAGTCCGGTCCCGAGGTAGAGATTAACGAATGGAGATGGGGTGTTATTAAGGGATTAATGAATAAAGTCAGAAGATTAACGAAGAAGTTTTAAGAATAAAGATATACTTTGAAAGATAGGCGATGATACTCGGGATTAATTGATTAAGAAGGAAACATGCTTTAGCGGAAAAAAACGGCTAACTAATCAGATACCAACAAACATAGACCCATTCATAGGTCAAAGCAAATAAACAGATATCAACATGAATAAACCTCTTCATAGGCGAAAGGAAAATATACTAGAGAAGCAGGAATAAAACTAAATATGCATCACTTATATATAAAGATAATCATGTCTGGGGAATATTCTTAGAATCTTGATAAACATAATAGAACTTAGGAATTATAAAGAGTGTATCAGAGTAGCAGAACATATAATGAGATTTCAAAAGAAGCTTATACTATAACAAAACAATCTTGGCAGCCAACCCACATCCACAGCCACCAACATCCTCAGCATCTCAACCTGAAAAGATTTGAAAAAGAGGGGGCATGAGCACTAATTTACTCAGTGGGTTTTAACAAAAACACTTTAATAACTTCAAGATATCCAATATTTAACTGACGGTATATGGAGAGTAAAACGCAAAAGCCCTCTCCATATCCATAAAACCTTTTCTTTTCTTTTGGGCCCATCCTGGCTCAAATCTGATGTCAACTGCACCCTTAGGCATGTCTTAGGACACAAGAGGGGTTATCTCGAATATTCTTACGAGTTTGTGAGGGATAAACCCAGCAGTGACTCACTTAGTGATCAAAGATCACGAGTTCTTTTAGCTCAAATCCTACTTAAGCAAAATGCTAAGTTCCTTCCTTCCTTAACCTTACTAGCAAAACCAAACCTAGAGCAAAGTCTAGGAGCTAATCCTTTAATGATAGCATGATCTTGGACTATAAGGGGTTTATCACTACCCTAGAAGGCAATCCTTAATCTTTAACTATACGAGCTTTTAACAAAGTATCAATATTCAAATACGAGGAAATGAACGTACATAAATACGAATTGCAACTAAAGACAATTCTTAAACTTCTCATGCTAAGCATAAACAATACTTAAACATTTCTAGCATTTCTAAACATGCTCGCGAGCTCAAATAAAATATAATATCATCATTTCCTTCCTTCATTGTATAGAGATCAATCAGGTAGAGCAAAATATTTTATTGGATATCTCATTTGCCCTATATGCTTCTAGAGCTTATTAGCTCAAACTTTAGATGAGTATAGATTTACCCACATCGATTACTGAGCAGAAGATGAAGCAACGAGTTGATGATCCTTCTCCGAATTCCCACGAGGCTCACTTCTTCCTACAAAAGTCAAATCATCGACTTAGCGGCCTCCTTCAAAGATTTCTAACTACTAACATGAAATTAAATAATACCCAACTTATATACCCTTAAATAGGACTTAAACATAGATAGCACGACTTTAGAACCTTTAGAAAATATGAGGGTTTGAAAGACTCAAGTTTAGAACACGATTGAAGTCAAAACAGGGCGGCAGAAGCATTGCACGGGCCGTGCAAGCATAGCACGGGACGTGCTAATTAATGGGGCGAGAACTAGATGCCCAGACATTCTGACACGGGTCGTGCAAGCATAGCACGGTCCGTGCAAGCCTTAGCACGGTCCGTGCTAGCCTCCCATACTCATGCTGTGAGTCATGGATGGCTTTGCACGGGTCGTGCAACCCTTGCACGGTCCGTGCTCCTTCATGAACATCCGAAACTTTCGATCAAGGTGTTGGTTGAGGCGTTATTTGGTTGTCTCTCCCTTTCCTCGACATTTTAAACTTAAAAACAAGGCTTAGAACTTTGAATAAAATATAGGAACGAACATGCTTTAATCTTGAAAAGAAATCGGCATTATAACGGCATAAATACGAAAATTATTCTTGAATACTTAAAATAATAACGAAATCTTAAATATAACTTGAACGGAACTTTAACGGAATAAACGAAATGAATTATGAGAATTAATGATGAGAATAACAATGGGAATAATAACGAGTATAACAACGAGAAATATAACGGAAACGCTATTAACTTGGAACTTTAACGAGAATCGAAATATAACTTTATGCGGAAAGTAAATGAGTAATAATAAAGAACATAAAGAACATGAAGAACGGAAAGTAAATACGGAATTTAAAAGATAGAAAAGAAATGGAGATCGAGATCGACGAACAAGAATGGACGGGGATAGGTGTGTCGAAGGAAGGTGGCTAGCTCGGCGTCTCGTTGAGTTGCAATGGTGGCAGAGCCGCCCGCTACAACCCAACGACGCCCCTAACACCTTCCCTCACCGCATCCCTTCCACGCCACTCCGCTCGTCATCTTACAGAACACTCACGAAGAACACTTTTTACTTCGATAGAACTTCGACTTCCTCTCGAAACTCTCAAGCTCTCAACTCTCTCCAAAAGTTTAGAAATGAATGGATGGTGCAAAATGAATAGAAGGGGGGCCTTGTATTTATAGAGGGGAGCTTGGCTTCCTTGAGAAGCCACTCTAGTGCGGAAATACTTCAAAAGTTACCCTGAGTTCGGTTAAAAGATGCTTTATTCGATGTCGAGGTCCAAATGACCTCAGACACGAAATCTGAAAATACCGGAAGACTCGTTGGCTCGAATACTAGTGAACCAACCTGATTCATGAAGAAGATGGGGTCGTCAGAAGAAAGACGAGCAAAGATTTCCTTTTTGGAATTACTTTTTACTATTCACTCAGACTGACAGATTTTGCTCACGAGCATTCGATTGACCTCAGAATGGAAATCCGTGAATGCCAACAGAATCCTTGAGTCATTTTCCATAAGAAGGGCCTGACAGAACTAGACTCAGATCAATGAGGAGGATTTCATAAATTTCTCAAAACACAAACGCATGCAAAAGTTACTATTCATTCATCCTTTAAATACGTTTTTCATCACTGGGAACTCAAATGACTTCAGAATAAAATTCCGGGAACACCGGCACACTCCTTGAGTTAAAACCTTTCTAACGAGACCACAAATGGCCAAAACAGAATAAAGATCAAAATTTCCGAAAAGACGATTTTACAAAAATTGACCCCTAAAGTCGTGACTGACATCTGACTTCATTTAAACCTTCTTTAAACTTCTTCCTTAATTGATTAATTATCATTAATAATTCTCTAAATCTTATCTGAAAATCTGAGGTGTTACATCCACAAATTTAGAAGCACCAATTATTTCCTCAACATTAAAAGGCAGCCAGTGATAAACATGGCTTTTGCATACATTTTAGTGTTTATGTGGATCATATTTGAAGATTAATGCATGTTTAAGTTGAGGTTTTGTGGTCGTTTCGGTTTTTCTCGTACACGTTCATATTTTACTATTTTTGTTGAAGTTTGAGCTAGAAAAGATGATACTTACAAGATCCAATTCAGTTGGAAGATATGCTAGAAAGATATAGGATCAAGTTGGGGTCATTCTGCAACTTGAATCAGGTCAATCGGATAAGAAACGAACGAGAAAGGAGCAAAACAGCGGAGTGTATCGGAGGCATACACGCTGGCACGGACCGTGCCGTTGGACAGCACGGACCGTGCCATGAAGCATCACAAGAGAAAACTCTCAGCAACCACAGCACGAACCGTGCCATTGCACGACACGGACCGTGCCCCATGACATGTCTGTTTTGCTGCACAGCACGGACCGTGCTGTACACGGCACGGCCCGTGCCACCCGTTCTGGAAATTTTAGGCCTCTTTCTTTACTTGGACTCTATATTCCTCTACTATAAAAGGCTCTGCTTTGCATGATTTTTAGGATGACTTTTTACCCTATATTGAATCAGAGAAGCGCTGTGAAGAAGAAGAAGGCGGAGAACAAAGATTAATCACCCGGAATAAGTTGTTTATGATTTTTATTTAATTTCGACTATGAGCTTTGTAATCAATACACTATTTTCTTTAGATTTCTATTTTGCCATGAGCGGCTAAATGCATATTAATTCTAGAGTTTGCGTACACGTGGATGCTATGTTATTAATTTAATTATGTTGTTTTTCTCTTCTGATTATTGTGTTCAATTGTTCAAGTGCTGTTATTCTCATGCATAGATTAGTGGCCATAATTGATGCATGCTAACTAGTTAATTTGAGATCTGACGGAGATAATTAACTGGTGGGATTAATTGAGCATTTTGATACACGTTCTACGGAATATGTAGGGGGTTTAATCTGTTGATCTATCAGGAGTAAGTAAATTATCCTAGAGATGAAAGTGGTAGGTAATTTATTAATCTATATCTACCCTGAGACTTGGCGGAGATAGGTAGGTATATTTCTGATTCCTCACCAATAATCGGATTAAATTGAGAATTATTAGGATTGAATTAATACATAGTCGATACATGTGTACCGTATTCCCTAGGATTAATATTTCATTAATTGATTGAGTTTGTTGAATTATTTTAATTGATTTAATTGTGCCTATTGAAGTATATTTATTTTCTCTAATTTCGTTTAAATTCGTGTCTAGATTTAGTAAACCTAAAAATTGGTAGTCTGGATAATAGAGAACTGTTAGCTTAGTACTCAGTGTGGTCATATTTTCAGTTCCTGTGGATACGATACTCGATTCACTGATTATATTGCATTGTCCTGTGTTAGTTGCAGATTAGTGCATAAAAATTAGTGCATCAACTTTTTGGGCGCCGTTGCGGGGGACTGATTTTGATTTTCACACTAATATTATTACTAATATCGATTTATTACTTCAGTTAGTGTATGAAAACAAGGTCTACACAGCCACACGTAGATCATGTTCTAGGTTCCCCTAATCGAGCTCATAGACAGAGGAATAAGTAGCGCAGACGACAAGAAGCAGAAATGGCAGCTCCTAATGAGAACGTAGATTTGGAAGCATTGGCTAGACGTTTGCGAGAGATGGAGCAAAGACTTGCTCAACAAGTGGAGCCCGAACCAGAAGCAGCACCTCTAAATTAGCTATATCGGGCATCGACTAACAGGTACCTAGGATCCGGATGGGGTGGCAGCATCACCGCAAACAACTTTGAACTCCGTCCAGCTCTGATCAGCAAGGTGGCTGCAGAGCAGTTCAGTGGACGGGCTACGGGAAATCCAAATGCTCATCTGGATGCATTTTTGGATATTTGTGACACCATCAAAATGAATGGTGTGAGTGATGACATCATTCGCATGAGGATGTTCATTTTCTCTCTGAGAGATCGAGCCAATGAGTGGTTCAAGAGCCTGGACAAGGAATCCATCACCACGTGGGATCAAATGTGCCAAGCTTTCCTCGCCAAATACTTTCCTCAATCGAAAGCTCAGAAAATCATTGCTGAGATTACTCATTTCTCTCAGATGGGAGATGAGTCCATTTATGAAGTGTGGGAGAGGTACAGAGACCTTCTGCGGTCTTGTCCACAGCATGGCTTCAGCGCTGACCAACAAATCACGCACTTCTATAATGGTTTGGCCAACAACACAAAGAGATTGGTGGATGCCTCAGCTGGAGGATGTCTGGTTAATCGGATTGCAGCTGAAGCACTGCGCATTATTAAGAAGATGGTGGCCACCAGATATTAGTGGTCGATGGAGAGACGAGAAACAAGGCCAGCAGCTGCAATAGCCAAGTCTGGAGTGGATGATCTGAGGACTGAAATTGAATTACTGAGAAAACAAGTTCTCGAGGAGCGACGTGCGACTATGGAGGTGAATGCAGTGCAACATCAAGGTTCTGAGGCCTCTATGCGTGAAGGTGTCAATTTTGTCAATCAGAAAAGCTACACAATAGAAACCACCCTAACTTTTCCTATGCCAACACCAACAATGCCTTGCAACCTCTAGGTTTTGTCGCCCCTACTGCAAGTCCTTCTGAGTCGAAGAAGCCTTCACTTGAAGAGATGGTGACCCAGTTGATTGCTAATCAGAACAGTTTCATCAGGGCCACTGGTACAAAGATTACACAGATCGAGGGGACAGTGAGCGCTCTGTCTAAGCAAGTGAACATGTTAGAGGTCCAAGTGAGCCAGTTAGCCAACCAAGTGGCAACTCAGCACAAGTCGGGACAATTCCCAAACCACACTGAAGTCAACCCGAATGTGCACTGCAATGCTATTCAGGTAGTACATGGCAAGATCAATAACAATCCTGCAGTGGAACTAGCTAAAGCCAAGCCTTCCTCGGTTCAGAAATTAGCACCACCTACTACTCCCGCTTCTACAAATTTTGTTGCTTCCACTACTCCTTCCAAAAAAATACAAGAGGATGAGAAGATTGATCATCTGCTGGATATCTTCAAAAAGGTACACATCAATATCCTTCTTCTAGATACTTTGAGATGGTTGCCAGGTGGTGCTAGAATTTTGAAGGAAGTTGTCTCATGAAAGAAGAAGTTGAAGGATATGGAGATGGTCCACTTAGTGGAAGAATGCAGTGATTAGCTGTAACAAAAGTTACCATTGAAGATGACGGATCCGGACAACTTCACCATTCCTATAAAGATTAGGAGGTCTTATTTTGAAAGAGTGCTATGCGATTCTGGAGCTAGCATTAATGTGATGCCCTTCACTATTTTTAAGAAGCTGAAATTGGGGGATTTGAAGAAGATGGAGATGAAAATCCACCTTGCCAATAGATCATGTACCAAGCCACGAGGAATCATTGAGGATGTGCTTGTCAAGGTTGAGAATTTGATGTTTCATACTGATTTTGTGGTGTTGGATATGCTCGAAGACCCTAAGATGCCTTTAATCTTGGGAGACCATTTCTTGCTATCTATGAGGCGGAGCTAGACATGAAGATAGGCGTGATGACTTTGGGGATTGATAGGAAAAGAGTTATTTTTCAAAATCCTCTACCAAAGAAAGCCCCAGTGTGCTGAGGTGAGCCTGGCCAACAGCTTCATGGATGATGTGAATGACTAGCCAGACGAAAAGACTGTGATAAAGGAACCCCAATTACATGGTCCTAAAGCTCAAAAATCACAGCCGTTTGAGATGTGCATGGTTTTGCAAGATGATGGGAGATTTTCTGCAGCTCCAACGCCCAAGAAAATGTGAGTAAAATTTTGGGTCTTCCAAAAGAAGAATGTGAATCGGGCTATGCTAGTTGAAGTTGTGCATGCAAAGCAAGCAATGGCGGTGGACACAACAGTCCTCGAAATGGACGATCTTTTTGTTGGTTGGAGTGCTGCTTTTGACCTCATTGACTGTTGAGGTATCGTTTAGCTAAAGATGTTAAATAAAGCACTGGATGTGAGGCAACCCATCATTTTACTTGCTTTGTTTTTCTTTTATTTTCTTTTGTTTAGTGTCGTATTTTGTGTTATCGTTCTAACATGTAGAAAGGAGTTTTAGAGCCCAAAGCTAATTTGAGATCATCCATGCCGGTTTCAAGATTCTTTTTCTCCATGTTTGTACGCGGTGAGTTCGTTCCAAACACATCTTTTATTTGATCCCTCCAAACTTATTCTCTTTGCAGTTGAATAAGTTTTGGGGAGGGGGATAGATATGTTTTGTTTGGAACATTTGTTTTTGTTTAGTTGTTTAGGTTCATTTTTTTTCTTTTGAGTCAGTTGTTGTTAGTTAAGTCATGAGATGCCAATCATATGGAATTGATTTATTTTTTAAAAAATGAATGAATATGATTTTAGTGATTTATGTGATTTAATTGTGAAATTGATCTCGGTATTTGGAGCATTGAATATAACCTGTGAGTTTTGAGCCTTTAACTATTTACCTATGCACAGTTATAGTCGTTGCTAAGTGTTGTACATGTCTACTATGCATCACTAGGACTTGCCTTGGATTCTGTTTCGAAATTGCAAATGTGTGAGAGTTTAGACATGATTTTAGGCCATTTGTTGATAGCCACATTATATCTATACACTAGCCTTAATCATGATCCCTTGTTAACCATCTTGAGCCATAATAACCTTTCTTTCTTTGCCAGATGATAAGAGATGATAGATGGAGAATACGGGTATCTGTTTGGGTTGTTTAGTTGAAAAATATGTGGAAATAAAAGAGACTCATGTGCTTATTTGATGGTTATTCTCATAAGCTCTCAAAAAGAAAATAAAAAAAATGAAATAGTCAATGAAAAGAGAAAAAGAAGTAATTGAGAATGTTTGCTTCTATTTGACTAGTTTGTTGATGTGGAAAAAGAGCATAAGAGAATAACTAGTGTGCACTGAAAAATTGAGTGAAGTATGGAGCTATTTTTATCTTTGGTGTTTGTTGGCAGTACTTTGGTGTGGAGGAAGATGGAATTTTGATGATTCATACTCGGTTTGAAGTGAATATAAGGTGTAGTGGATTGAATTTATTTGAGTCACTTAGCAATATTTCCTTACCTTAACCAATATCCCTACATTATAACCTAAGAAAAAGATCTATTTGATCTTTGCTTTAGCACATAAAAAGTGGTGGAGGAATTAGACAATTGGCAAGTCTAGAGTTTTGCATTTGTATGGTATTGTTCCGATGAGTGAACCATTCTTTATACACTTGAGAGTTGAGTGATACACTTCCTTATGAGATTCAAGTGTTACATTGCCGAGATTAATTTTTGCAGTTGAGTTGTGTAGATTATTGTGATTTTATTTGTCCTTTATTTTTGTTTTGATTTTGAGGCATCGATGATCGAGTTTGCTATTCTCCTCAATGTTTATATTTTCTTAGTGTTCTCCTCATTGTTCGATGATGAACAATGGTTCAAGTTTGGAGGATTGATAAACATGGCTTTTACATGCATTTGAGTGTTTATGTGGATCATATTTGAAGATTAATGTATGTTTAAGTTGAGGTTTTGTGGTCGTTTCAGTTTTTCTCGTGCACGTTCACGTTTTGCTATTTTTGTTGAAGTTTAAGCTAGAAAAGAGGATACTTACAAGATCCAATTCATTTGGAAGATAAGCTAGAAAGATAGAGGATCGAGTTGGGGTCATTCTGCAACTTGAATCGAGTCAATCGGAGAAGAAATGAGCGAGAACGGAGCAAAATGGCGGAGTGTATCGGAGGCATGCACGCTGGCACGGACCGTGCCGTTGGACAACACGGACCGTGCCATGAAGTATCATAAGAGAAAACTCTCGGTAGCCACGGCATGGACCGTGCCCCATGACGTGTCTTTGAAGGCATGTGTTGCTATACGGCACGGCTCGTGCCGCCTGTTTCGGAAATTTTAGGCCTCTTTCCTTACTTGTACTCTATATTCCTCACCTATAAAAGGCTCCGCTTTGCGCGATTTTTGGGAAGACTTTTTACCCTATATTGAATCAGAGAAGCGCTGTGAGGAAGAAGAAGGCGGAGAACAAAGATTAATCACCCGGAATAAATTGTTTATGATTTTTATTTAATTTCGACTATGAGCTTTGTAATCAATACACTATTTTCTTTAGATTTCTATTTTGCCATGAGCGGCTAAACGCATATTAATTCTAGGGTTTGCGTACACGTGGATGCTATGTTATTAATTTAATTATGTTGTTTTTCTCTTCTGATTATTGTGTTCAATTGTTCAAGTGCTGTTATTCTCATGCATAGATTAGTGGCCATAATTGATGCATGCTAACTAGTTAATTTGAGATCTGACGGAGATAATTAACTGGTGGGATTAATTGAGCATTTTGATACACATTCTATGGAATCTGTAGGGGGTTTAATCTGTTGATCTATCGGGAGTTAGTAAATTATCCTAGCGATGAAAGTGGTAGGTAATTTATTAATCTACATCTACCCTGAGACTTGGCGGATATAGGTAGGTATATTTCTGATTTCTCACCAATAATCGGATTAAATTGAGAATTATTAGGATTGAATTAATACATAGTCGATACATGTGTACCATATTCCCTAGGATTAATATTTCATTAATTGATTGAGTCTGTTGAATTATTTTAATTGATTTAATTGTGCCTATTGAAGTATATTTATTTTCTCTAATTTCGTTTAAATTCGTGTCTAGATTTAGTAAACCTAAAAATTGGTAGTCTGGATAATAGAGAACTGTTAGCTTAGTACTCAGTGTGGTCATATTTTCAGTCCCTGTGGATACGATACTCGATTCACCGATTATATTGCATTGTCCTGTGTTAGTTGCAGATTAGTGCATAAAAATTAGTGTATCAGTCAGCAAAGATGTTGAGCGAGCATTTGGCGTTCTACAAGCTCGTTTTGTTTATATCAAACGTCCATGTCTTATGTGGGATCGTGACATTATTGAAAAAAATAATGATTGCCTGCATCATCATGCATAATATGATAGTGAAGGATGAAAGAAGCACTTACTTAAACTATCATGATCCGACGAAATTTATAGAAGATTGAGTTATATAGAATAATCAACGAAGTGAAGAACAAGAAGAAGAAAATGATCTCATTTACTCTACGAAGAGGATTGCAAGCTTATCGAGCTATATGAAAACTAGGTCACAACTTCGCAATCGAGAAGCTTACGACATTCTTCGTGATGACTTGGTCGAGCATATATGATAAAAATTCGGCAATCGTAACTAAATTTATTTTTCTCATCTATTTTAATTATCGTTTGTTTATTTTCAATTTGATGAGTGGTGTTTTGGCACATCATTTTGAGGTTTAAATGAAGTTAATTGAATAGTTTTACATGTGTTTTAACCCAAATTGCACTTTTAACCTCCTGACTTGGAAGTTTTGTTTCTTGTTTGAGTTGTACAGAAAATGGAGGATAAATAAAAGACATTTTGAGGGATTCAAGACCATGGGAAGATAGAGGATCGAATTGGGAGCACGCTGCAAGTTGAATCACCTCAATCGGATAAGAAACGAGAGAGAACGAAGCAAAACCGTGAGAGGTGTCGGAGCAGGGACGGAGGCGCGACCCAAGCAGCTCACTCGCGCCAAACAGCGTGATTCGAGTGCTCACTCGCACCGTTTGGCGCGACCCGACCAGATCAATGCGCGGCGCGACCTGTGCACAGTAGCGACGCGAGTGGACGTCGACACAGAGGCCCTAAAAGTCAGTTACGGGGCGCGACCCGCGCCAGAAGAAGGTGGCGCGACCTCCGTGGTCGCGCCCCCGTGCACTAAATTCCTGATTTTTTCATCTTTTTTCCTCATTTTTTATTTTCTTTTAATTCTTTTATTCCTCCACTATATAAGCCAACCCCAATTCGAAATTAGGGCATTCCATTCCACCCTTAGCCACTTTTAGAGAGAGAAATACTTGGAAAAGAAGAGAGAAGAAAGGGAATTGAAGATTGGGCAAGAAGAACAAAGTTGAAGCAAGATTTGAAGGCCAAAACATCCATCCGGGTTCTTTTGTTCTTTAATTTTGTTAAAATCATGTTCCTTCTTGTAGAGATTTTGGTTACCCATATAATTTTGAGAAGCTAAATCTTTGATACTCTTGGGTATTGGTTTTATTTGGATTATGAGATATAAATGCTGTTTATTTTGGATGTTTAATGGTTCTTGATTATGTTTTGGATTCTTGTTATGTATGAGAGTTATGTATTGTTGATTGGTGAGAACTAATTGATAATTAATTAGCATGATTATGTATGTTGATTCAAAATTCAAGAGATGAGCTTCAACATAGGATCCTAGAATTCAAAGAGCAATTATCAACAAAATCGAGAGGTTTGAGATAGTTGTTGAGGCATAGATCATTGGTGCTCTTGGTAAGCACACTTAGGTATTAATTGGAGACAATAATCCTATGCATGTGCCCCATATTCTATATGCTTCGAGAGGAGATATAGAATAAATTTGAGATCGCCTTGGTAATCTTGAATTGGAAATTAAACATCCATTATGTTAATTAATCCAATAAAACCAACCCCGAGAGTGTTCATTTCCTTAATTGCCCAATTTATTTGTTAATTGCAATTATTTACTTTGCTTTATTGTTTAGTTAGTTTTAAATCAAGCAATTATCCTTTCCGTCGTCTAGATAACAAATAGGAGCCGATGTCATAGTACGTGCTTATTTAATTTCCTTTTTCCCTGTGGATTCGACCTCGTTTCACCCTGTACTACATTTGCTTGTTCACTTGCAAGTTGATTCGAGTTTTAAAACTAAAATTTCACACATAACAATTCATGTTGAGTTTATTGTTATTTATATTTTTAGTTTGTTTATTTTATATTTTATCATATTGTCTATTTTATATAAGTTTGTTATTTTGTGTTGTTACAATTTTCAATAATAATAATAATTGTTTATTTTAATTATAATTAATTACTACCTCCGTTTCGAAATGTTTGTTGTTTTAGGTTTTTTTTTGTTTCAAAATGTTCGTTGTTTTATATAATTTGACATCCTCTCTCCCAATTTTAACCCTCTCAAATCCTACAAGATTTCTTGATTCTAACTTACCTATAATATATGAAGAGAGAAAAATATATGGAGAGAGAAAATATTGTTATTTTTTAGGAAAATATAGATGAATTAGATTTTATGGCATATATGAGGGATGGGTATATTTGTCCACAAAATTAATTCTTAATTCTAGATAAAAAAAACAAAACAACAAACATTTCGAAATGGAGGTAGTATATTATATTTATTAATAAAAGAAAATGAAAAATAATATATAATGTTGCGGTTGGGTGTTTGGGATGGTTGTTGATAAACTATCAAATTGTATATGGTTGGGTTGGGTAAGATATTGGTGATATGGAAGATAGATAAATTAATTAAATATTGAGATTGTTTGTCTAGTTGGAATGTTTACCCGATTGCTAATAATGGTAGTTTGAAAATGTTACGGCTTAGGCCATCTCCAACAGTTTTCACCAGAATACAGTTAACTCTACACTACACTATAGTTAAAGTTACAGATTTTCAATTTTCATCTCCAACAGCATCACTCTATATTTCACCCTACAATGGAATATTCCTTTTTTATACTCTTTACTATTGATTTAATTTTTTTATCGAATTATTTAATTAAATATGATTATATAGATATATAATATACATATATATTAATATTCTTGCTCATTATTTTTTATTTTTAATTAATATATAAAAATATTATGTTGTATTTTTAATATTTTACTCTTGTTTTATTATGTTTGTATTTTTATTAATTGTGTATTTGTATTGTTTATTGTAATATATTGTTGCTTTGTATCGATTATTAATATATTTGTGGTTTTGTATTGTTAAATGTTTATGTAATTCTATTTTTATTAATTATGTATTTTGTGTTTAGTTAGATTTTTAAATTAATGTAATAGCATTTACTTAATTAATGTATAAAATAATTTTCAAACAATTGAAGAAATCTAATAGAAAATAAAAAAAATACATCAAATAAATTAATTTATATTATGAAAAACAAAAAAGAAAAAAAAAGAAAAAGGTACCGAGATGAACAGTACCTCGGTTAATCAACCGGGGTACTGTTCACCCCCCTAAATCTACCGAGCCGTCAACCAATCTGTTGGAGAAAGAAATTTGCCAAATTCACTCTACATGTGGTGTTTACAGAGCCTCTTGAAGAAGCTCTTAAATAGACAAACATAAATAATAGGATTTGTTTCCTCAAAAATAAAAATAAAAAATAGGATTTTTTAAAAAGCCAAAATTAGAAACCTCATGGGTAGAATGGAAAGATTTAAAAACCTGAAGGACCGTTGTGTCAACTCCCGATTCTGAAATCAAAAACCTCCAATCGCCCTGGCTAACTAGGGTTTTGCGTTCAGCTCTTGAATCCATTCTCATCCCACAAGGTTACATATTTTTCTGCCATTTTCCCCCAATTTTTTTTATTTATTATTGTTTCGAATTGCAAAATTGAACGCTAATTCCACTGACTCCAGGTTTTTGATCGGAGAGTTGGAAATGCAATCTCTGTGCGGTAAATTTCGACTGGTTTCGAAGCAAACCATCAACACGCTGAAAAATGTTGAGTTGAGCAAAGTCGCATCTTTTGAATCGAGATTTTCGGGATGCTCGATGAATCGGTCTTCGGGATTCAATTCTGGGCGCTCTTGTTCGGGCGCAGCATTCGTTTTGGTATGTTAATTTTTAATTTGTTTTGCGATGCTTGCTGAATAGTTGGATTTGACATTGTTTATCTTTTGCTGATATATTCAGTTTGTGAGCTTACGAAACACAAAACCTTGATTCTGTTTAGAACTGGGCCTCTTTAGATGATTTAGAATGAGTTTTTTGATGCATGGTTCGCCACATGAACAAATTTTAGGGGTTTTAGGAATTCTTGGTGTTGGGGATTTCAGAATCTGTCATTGGCTATAATGTTTGTGGGGGAGTTTTAATCATGGTGCATAGTTCATTGGGGTTTAGGAAGACCATGTCTTTGTTTGGTATATTGTTGTTAGAATTCAATGACTTAGCTTTGAGTTTCTACCGAATTATTGTGATCTGTCTAATTCTTCTAGTGTAGATTGGTTTCTGCTGGTAATGTTAGTTCCTTCAGTGTGTTTGTTTGATTGTTACTCAAGGGAAGATTTATGATGTTTTTCTCTTAGCACTTTACACTAGTTTCATTTTCTTCCCATTTTATTGTCGATTTCAGCAAGGTATTTTTATTTTTTTGGGTTTTATCTTTTTAAGCTCTTGCTAAGACACCATTCTCCTGGTTCAGAATAAAGTTGTCTCTCCAGCATCCTCTGAAAGTTGTAGTATATCTGCGGTGTTGCCATCTTACAGAGGCTTGAGCTCGGGGAATCAGTCAGCTTCTTTGGTATTCAGTTTGTCAACTAGAAAATTTTCAACTTCGGGGTCTACTCCTGAAACTGTTTCTGCTTCCTCTGACGTGCCTCCACGTATCAAATTCAAGAGGCTGGATAAAACTGCAAGGCATATAATGCAGGCACAATTTCTCCCCACCCGTTTCATCAATTTTCATCATAATATAGTTGGGTATTCTCATTGAATTCTGAGGGTTTTGCCTGCTTCAAGTTGATTACAGATAATTGATAAAGAAGCAGTTGAGGATGTGAAAACAAACAGAGAGATACCAGAGATTAAGCCTGGTTATATCGTCCAGCTGAAAGTGGTACTGATTTTATCTTGGAAAAGTCATGATTCTTTGGTTGATTTGTTTTCTGTTGCTAGATCATTGCCAAGTATAAAGTAACGTAATTTTAAAGCTTCTTTCTTATACTAACTGCTATTAAATTGTTTTAACAGGAAGTACCAGAGAACAAGAGACGCGTTTCAATTATAAAAGGCATTGTTATAGCTAGGCGTAATGCTGGTTTAAATACTACTATCAGAATCAGAAGGCTCGTAGGAGGTGTTGGAATTGAAAATCTCTTCCCTCTGTGAGTATTCATTCCATCTTAAGTTATTCCAGTAGTACATTCTATATTGTATATTGAAAGTCATACCAGTTTCGCGTTTGTGTTGGTTATTTCTTTTGCTGACATTGTCCACATGATATGCAGTCCAATCTCTTCATTGGAATTATTGAAGCCAAATTGTCTTACATGCCTTTGAATTTCGAAATCCATTAAGGAATAGATCCTCAAACAAGCTAACCATCTTTGATCTCTGTTTGCACCACCTTTACATTGATACAACTTTGCATTTTTTATTTGAAATTCATTTGATTAGGTTAAAGAAAGTGGTGGATTATCTCAAATGCATGG
Organism: Perilla frutescens; assembly: GCA_026008535.1. NCBI lineage: Eukaryota > Viridiplantae > Streptophyta > Magnoliopsida > Lamiales > Lamiaceae > Perilla > Perilla frutescens. The sequence continues at coordinate 39,567,282 of BRKX01000010.1, read as the reverse complement.
AGCAGACTTTTTGACACTAGAGCATTTGTGATTGTTACCTTCATATCCCTTTCTTTTCGGCACTTGAAAATATGATTGTTACTAATGGAGTTGGAAATGACAGGTATTCTCCAAATATAAAGGAGATAAACGTGTTGGACAAGAAGAGAGTGAGGAGGGCCAAGCTGTATTATCTTAGAGATAAAATGAACGCACTTAAGAAGCATTAAGCTCCTGGTTTTGGATAGTGGATATAAAAAGTCTTGACTATTCGCTAATGGTGGGCTCACTTTTGAGCAGAAGGAATTCAAACTAATAAAATTTATATATATGCTGTTTGTTGGTAGTCAACATTTGGGGAACCAATGTTTATGGAGAGAGAGATAGAGAGAAGTGGAATGCTTAGCTAGCCAGCAAAATGTTCAATAGTCAGTTTTGAAAGCAGACTCGAAAGATGAAGCTTATGGAATCACTCATGAGCTGTTATGGAAATGTTCTCAGAATGTAGTTGATGAGTGTTTGTAATAGAAACTACCACCCTTTTCTTAGTAATCGTGTCCGTTCTAGAGGTCGAGATCTGTTGCTTGATGCTTCTTTAAGCAACTTACAGCGCATTTTTTTTTTAGCTTCGATGATTTGAAATATGTTTTCGCCTTCTTGATGATGCTTCTTTTGAACCAAATTTTCTGTAGCCTGTGAATGTGGTGATGACTTGAGAATTGTTGAAAGCTTTTGGTTCACGGGTATAGTTGATTATTGAAGATAGATATGTTTGAACTTGAACATGCATTTCTTGATGTTACTAGGTTTATTTTTTTGACTGCGTGATCTAAAGATAAATAGTCTGCTCGTAGAGATTATCGAAGTTTGTAGAATTTGCATTCGATATATTTCTGGATATTTCTCTTTATGGAATATATTTTCAGGTTGGAATATCAAATATTCTCATCTCTAAGGGTTAAGGGTAACATGTGAAATCAATTCTTTCCATACGCCATCAAGGAAAATTAAAAAGAGAGAGAGAGAGAGAGAGAGAAATGAAAATAATAGTTTGTTAATCCTATTTTTATTCTACCTGAAATGTTTTTCTATTTTTTTTAGTTTACTAGCTAGTTTGGGCGAAGAATCACTGAAGTTTTTGATGTATCCGGTGAAATTTTTATTTCATCTAAAATCATCGGCATAATTTTTGGATTGATTAAATGGAATACATATGGTTAAATTAGACTTTCAGTTCTGTAATTAACTATTGTGCCATCAATAAAAATGATTTTCACTTTTATTTGTTATAAAATCTGGAATATTTGGGCTACGTTATGAGAAATATTTCGGCTAAATTATAATTAACATTTCAATCTTTTTTTATAAGGGTTAATTACCAAAAAATATTCACACTCTTTGAAGAAATTTACAATTTAGACACAACTTTTAAAGTATTGCAATAATAATCAACCTTTTGATTCGTAGCCAATTCAACATTCCTATTGGTTTTTTTTTTTTCTGTTATTATTATTTTTTTCTGAATGTTGAATAGAGAAAATTGCAATTCCAGTCCCACAGGACATGTCCTGCCCCGATTTTGGTCCCAAACAAACTAATTTGGTACCACTGGACCACGATATGCGAAAATGGTCCTCACGTCACGTTTGCCATTAATTTGTCATGCAAATTTAGTCCCAAAACTTTATGTAATTTTAGTCCCACACAGAACACTATTCCTAATAGTGAATTGGAGGGAATTCTCAAGAATTGGAGGGAAAATTCAACCTTGGGAGGGCATTTATGCCCCATACCTATATGCATTAAATATATATATACACCTATACACTCAAGTCTGCTGCATCTTCAGGTAAAAGAGAACAATGTCTGCTGCATCTTCAAGCAGAGAAAACAACAACAAATTTTGTTTGGTGTGTGATTGTCAAAAGCTTGTGAGTGCGTATGCTTCCAATCGTGCACATAGCAAAGGTAGGTTTTTTTATACGTGTCCTGATTCACTAGGTGGGGGTTGCAAGTTTTTCAGATGGGTTGATGAGTGTCCATCTCAAGACAACTCAAGGGAGTCCCACAGCTCAAAGGTGAAGATGTCAACTGAAGACATTGATGAAGATATGAAGACAATGGCTGAATGTATGATGCAAAATGGCTGGTGATATGAAGAACATGGCTGCAAATGTGGCAGAAATTAGAAAGTGGGGTAAATTAATGTTTTTGGTGTTAATGTTGTATGCAGTGGTTGCTTTCTTCAAATGAATGTAGTGGCTGAATTTAAAATGCTTTAATGTTTCCCTAGAAGCTTATCCTAGCCTAATATGTAAGGTGTAAGATGTATGAATCATATATGTATGCCAATGAGCAAGTTTTCCTAACCCAAGCAACCACAACAAATTATCGATCAACAAACAATTCAAAACAGTAGCATTTCATTTTCAGAGCAACAATATCAACCACAACAATTATCAACCAACAACATATGTAGGGCAAATCAGAGATAAAAAAAAGGAAGACAACCAACAAGCACATGTATAGCTTTTGCAGTCAGCATAATTAACAAAAAACATGTTTAATTGTTCCAAATCAGCATAATTAACAAAAAACAGAGTTGAAGCAGTTGTCACTGATTGCATAGCTTCTGCACTTTGCATTATCAGAGCTTGTGCAAAAAACCAACAACTCTGATGCCAAAATAACAAAGTACATCAAAAGAAAGTTGATACCTTATCTTATCTCTTCCTTGATGCATCTCTCAAGCTTAACAGTGTGATAAACTTTTTACCACCTTTGTTGAACATTGTCATGGAATTTGCTTCTTTGGTCTGCTCTGCACCAATTGAAGGGCCCCCTATGAATTGTTGTGGATTAAAATTCATAGCAGGAGGAGCCTTTATATTTGCACCCATATGTCTTGGTTGCAAGGCAGGAGCATGCATTGCTTGAGCTTGACTTGAAGTGATTGAGCTGGAAATAGTATAGATTGAGCTGGAAATAGTATAAGGTGTTGATTTCCCCCCTTGACTCTAACTGTCCTTTGGATCTTTTTTAGCAACTCTACCTCTTTTCCTTGCCTAAGAAGTAGATAGTTAATTTAGTTAACTGATTAGAATGAAACCTGAATAGAAACCTTAATACATTAACTTACAAGCATCTGTCTTCCTTGCAAGGTAGTTAGCTTGTTGCTAGAATATACTTTTTCAGAAATAACCTCTATAATCAATCATATATCAATAGAGTATAAGATCAATTAAAAACAGTAATAATCATATATAAAGAGTTATAACTTACAGGTTGAAACTCAGTAGGATCTTCTTGGGTTACATTAGGCTAGTCATGTTATGAAATCTCTTCAGGCTGAGTGGAACCAATTTCAACATCCACCTATGTAACATGGGGTATGTATCTCCTTAGCATGAGTAGCCTCAATTTCTGAAGTTAAATTCTCATAATGGAAATCATTCACATATGATTAATTTATGAAAGATTAGTTTTACAGTTAACATCCAAGAAGCAAACTAAATAATAAAATTCACCTTTCTCAATTTGCATCCCAGCTTGTTGTGCCCTTGCTCTCCACAAAACTTGCAAGTTACCTTGAATTTTTATTTTCCCATTCTCTGAGCAGTACCAGTTCTCTTTCTTTTCTTCTGTGGCTCTTCATTTGTAACACCTCAGATTTTTAATTAAGGTTTAGAGGATTCTTAAATGATAATTAAGAAGTTAAGAAAGAAATTTAATTAAGGTTAATTGAGGTCAGATGTCAGTCACGACTTTAAGGGTCAGTTTTCGTGAAAATCATCTTTTTGGAAAATTTGATCTTAATTCTTTTATGGCCATTCGTGTCTCGTTAGAAAGGTTTTAACTCAAGGAGTATGCCGGTGTTTTCGGATTTTAATTCTGAAATCAATTGAGTTCCCGGTGATGAAAAACGTATTTAAAGGATGAATAAATAGTAACTTTTGCGTGCGTTCCTGTTTTGAGAAATTTACGAAATCCTCCTCGTTGATTCAAGTCTAGTTCTGTCAGGCCCCTCTTATGGGAAATGACCCAAGGATTCCGTTGGCGTTCACGGATTACCATTCTGAGGTCAATCGAACGCTCGGGAGCAAAATCTGTCAGTCTGAGTGAATAGTAAAAAGTAATTCCAAAAAGGGAATCTTTGCTCGTCTTTCTTCAGACGACCCCGTCTTTTTCACGAATCAAGTTGGTTCACTAGTATTCGAGTCAACGAGTCTCCCGGTATTTTTAGATTTCGTGTCTGAGGTCATTTGGACCTCGACATCGAATAAAGCAGCTTTTAACCGAACCCGGGGTAACTTTTGCAGTATTCTTGCACTGAAGTGGCTTCCCTTGGAAGCCAAAGCTTTTTCTATAAATACAAGGCCACCCCTTTGCATTCATTTGCTCATTTCCATCCATTTCACTTCATAGAGAGTGGGAAAGCTCGTAAGAGCCGAGAAAGTTCTGTCGAAGTAAAAAAAAACATTCTTTGTGAGTGTTCTGCAAGACGACAAGCGGAGTGGCGTGGAAGGGATGCGGTGAGGGAAGGTGCTAGGGGCGCCGTTGGGTTGTAGCGGATGGCTCTACCGCCGTTGCAACTCAACGAGACGCCGAGCTAGCCACCTTCCTTCGACGCACCTAACCCCGTCCATTCTTGTTCATCGGTCTCGATCTCCATTTCTTTTCCGTCTTTAAATTCCGCATTTACTTTCCGTTCTTTACGTTCTTCACGTTCTTCATTATTGCTCGTTTACCTTCCGTCTAAGTTATATTTCAGTTTTTATTGAAGTTCCAAGTTAATAACGTTTACGTTATATTTCTCGCTTTATTCATGTCGTTATTATTCTTGAAATTAGCCCCGTTTATTCCGTTTAAATTCCGTTCAAGCTATATTTAGAGATTTCGTCGTTATTCTAAATATTTAAAGTGGATTATCGTGTTTACGTCGTTATGATGCCAAAATTTCTTTTAAAGTTAAAGCATGTTGTTGCATGTTAATTTCAAGTATGTCGGTTTTAAGAAAATTCGGGTTAATTGTTCTTCGTGTTCGTCGAAGAAATCAACGAACACGAAGAACAGTTGAAGAACACGTTGAAGGAACCCAGAAGAAGAGAGAGAAAAGAGAAGGAGAGATAGAGCCCCGCGGGGGGGGGGGGGGGGGGGGTAGGCGCCGCCGCGCCACACCCCCCTCGACCGCACCCCAGCTCGCCGAGGGCGGGTGGCCCGCCGGGGCAGGGCGGCCCCGCGGCGGCGGATGGCCCGCCGGGGCAAGGTGGCCCCGCGGCACCCCCCTTCTCCGTGTTGTTTTTCCGCCGTTTCTTTTCGGCTATTTTCGTACCCTCTTCTCGAGCTTTTCAAGCTTTTCAAGTCGTGTTATTTTCAAGTTAAATTTTAGAGAAGCAATCAAGATATTCTCAATTTATTTCGAGTAATCTATTCAAGTTATTCTTTGTCTAAAATTTGGGAAATCAAGTCGAGATGTTCTTTAAATAAATTCTTCTCGAAATTTATAAAGTCGTAAAGTCGTGCAATCTGTAAATAAATCTTAGATTTTAGTCTTCGAGTAAAATGTCATTCTTTCTCGCTTTAGATAGTCGATTTCTTCAAAGGAGGTCGCTAAGTCGATGATTCGACTTTTGTAGGAGAAAGTGAGCCTCGTAGGAAATCGGAAAAGGATCTTCAGCTCGTTGCTTCATCTTCTGTCCCATAATCGAGGTGGGTAAATCTATACTCATCTAAAGTTTGAGCTAATAAGCTCTAGAAGCATATAGGGCAAATGAAATATCCAATAAAGCATTTTTGCTCTGCCTGATCGATCTCTGTATAAGGAAGGAATGAAAGAAAGATATTATGTTCTAATTAAGCTCTTGAGCATGTTCAGAAATGCTAGAAATATTAAAGTATTGTTATGCTTAGCATGTGATGTTTAGAATAGTCTTTAGTTGAAATTCGTATTCATTTACGTTCATCTCCTTGTATTGAATGTTTATACTGTGTTAAGGCTCGTAAGTTAAGAATTAAGGATTGCCTTGTTAGGGTAGCATTAAATCCCTTATAGGCCAAGATTATGCCTTATTAAAAGACTAGCCCTTAGACGTTGCTCTAAGATTAATTTTGCTAGCAAGATAAAGGAAGAAAGGAACTTAGCATTTCGCTTAAGCAGAAATTGAGCTCACAACTTTTAGAGGGAGTCACTGCTGGGTTAATTCCCTCGCAAACTCGTTTGGATACTTGAGGTAACCCCTCTTCTATCTCATGGCATGCCTAAGGGTACAGTTGACATCAGGTTTGAGCCAAGGTTGGGCCCAAAAGTAAAGAAAAGGTTTTACGGATATGGAGAGGGCTTTTGCGTTTTGCTCTCCATATACCGCCAGTTCATTGTTGGATATTTCTCAAGTTATTAAAGAAGCTTTCATTAAAAACCCACTGAGTACATTAGTGCTCACGCCCTCTTTTTCAAATGTTTTCAGGTTGAGATGCCGAGGATGATGGTGGCTGTGGATGTGGGTTGGCTGCCAAGATTGTTTTGCTATTATATAAGTTTCTTTGAAATCTCATTATGTGTTCTACTACTCTGACTAACTCTTTCTAAATTCCGTTCAAGGTTCTATTATGATTATTCGAGATTCTAAGAATATTCCCAGACGATTACATATATATAAGACGCATATTAAGTTTATTTCCGCTTTCCGAGTATGTTTTCCTTTCGCCTATAAAAGAGCCTATGCTTGTTGGTATCTGATTAGTTAGCCGTTTTATTCCGCTAAAGCATGTTTCCTTCTTAATCAAGTAAACCTGAGTATCATCAACTATCTTCAAAGCGTACCTTTATTCTTAAACTTCTTCGTTAATCTTCTGAATTTACTCATTAAAACCCTTAATAACACCCCGTCCCCATTCGTTAATCCCTATCTCGGGACCGGACTGTTACATCATTAGGTCTAAATCTTCTTTCTTTTTGAGGTATACCCTTATCCTTTTTTGCAAATGTAGGTGGAAGTCGTGGAATGTACCCTGTTTTCTCCCACAACTCTTTTCCATTCATTGGACTTATAACATGTTCATACACTGCATTATAAGTCTCAACTAAATAGCAATTGTGCACATAATCTTCTGGATGCTTTCCTGCTGCAGAAATTGCACTAATTGCATGCTTACAGGGAATTCCACTCAATTCTCATCTTCTACAATCACATGTATGATCCTCTAACTTGACTGCATATTTGGACTCATCAAAACTTGATACCTCATATCTAGTTTCACTAGACTTAGGGGGGTGTATTGGATTGAGATTTCGTTGGATTTCGTTGGACTTTTAAAATCCGGGTGTATTCAATCCAGACTTTTAAAAGTCCAACGAAATTCTGGTGTATTCAATCCAGACTTTTAAAAATCCAACGAAATCTTGGTGTATTCAATCCAGACTTTTAAAAGTCCAACGAAATCTTGGTGTATTCAATCCAGACTTTTAAAAGTCCTTTAAAATTCTGCGGTATTCAACAATCCACAGACTTTAAAAAGTCATTGACTTTGTTGGATTTCAGCTGGATTTCATGTGAAAATTACAAAGGATGAAATCCGACCTCTGGACACGAGATTTCGATGGATTTGGAAAACCCGGGGAGCGTTGTGACCCAGCGGCCGGTGGGTAAACGAAATTGGGACCCCCAGCGGTCACCCGAAGCCAGTGGCCGCTGCCTTCACTGAGGATGACTCCCCAGCGGCCGCTGGGTGCCAAATGCATGGATCTTGAGAGCCCGTTTACTAAATGGTGGATTCTTTACTGTCAATTCATCACCATTTACAAATGCATTTCCACTCATTTTTTGGTCATTACTTAGCCATTCAATCTCATATCATTTTCTGTCAGCAACCTCAATAATTTCTACAATTTTGCATGGATGCAGATGGCCATTTTTTCTTCCATATAATTCATCACCCTCGTTAAAAGGACCTTGAAACTTCGAAGCTATTGAACTGACAAGATCTTTTAAATTCAGCATGTCTGTCAGGGATTTTTTTTATAAGTATATCAATCCCCAGTTCAAGGAAAAATGTAAAGAAGCACGTAATTTTAATGAATGCGGTATAATGAGTCGAGGAACTCAAAACATATCACAAATTATTAACTTAAGTAATACAGAATACATTTCCAGAAATAAACATCTCACCTCCAAGAAGTCATGCAAGCATCGTAGGTACATCGAGAAGAATAAATATGTTATATTTCAAATATAGGCACAGAATAGCCAACTTAAATATCTGCCATAATGGACTAACTTCTTACTGATGCCTCTATACTATATCTATGTAAATGGTAAACACCGTACACAAATAAAGAAAGTGATATTTTCATTGTTTTCTATGCTAGCCTCCCAGCGGCCGCTGGCTTCCAGCGGTCGCTGGATTCTCTCGACTCGACTTCCCAGCGGCCGCTCAATTCAAGCGTTCACTGGGTTCAATTTTTTTCTGGGTCCACCGATCGTTGTGTTCCAAAGAGCGCTGGTGAGATGGATTTGAAATCCATTGAAATCGTTCAAAATCATCCGAAATCCATACACGAAATCCGCCAGACTCTGCGTGGAGTTGGGAGACTCCATGTAGAGTTTTGGGAGACTCCATATGGAGTCTATTGATTTAAAAATCCATAAAAATCCATGGACATTTTAAAGTCCAACGAAATCTAACGAAATCTCAATCCAATACACCCCCCTTAATGGGAATGCAGTCTGAAGAAGCCTCCACATATTTATCAAGTATTGTCCTTATTCTCCCACAAAGCAATCTCCCTTCCTAAAATTTCTCAGCCCTGTCTCTATTTTTCTGGAACCTAGTCATCATATATTCTCTAATCCACTCCAACATTGTTAAGACTGGCTTATCTCTAGCATCTAGCAGACAGTGGTTGAATTGTTCACACATGTTGTTCACCAAGGTATCACATTTGCCAAAGGTTGAGAATTGTGATTTTGACCATTCCTTGGCTGATTTCCCCTTTTGCAGCCACTCCCGACGGTTCTTATCCACCTTCTCAATCTCAAACATCACATTATGAAATTGAGCAATGATGGTGGCATTTTCAGCTTTCCATAACAATGTTTGAAGTTTTGGCCTTTGGAACCAACCCTCTTCATATTGGCATGAAGGTGCCTAACACAAAACCTATTCTCCACTCCTGGAAGTACTTTCTCAAATGCCCCAATTAAACCCCTGCATGTTTGACATGAAAGTGCAGGCATCTTCCCTCTCAGTTAATAAATCCTCCTTCAATAATTGCAAGAACCACTCCCATGATTCTCTATTCTCAAAACCAACAACTACATATGCCAAGGGGTATGGATAGTTATTTGGATCCATACACAGTACAGTCAGCAACACACCTGGTCCACCCTTCAAATGACATCCATCAACCCCTATCCAAGGCCTACAGCCTGACCTAAACCCCATCTTTACAGCTTGCAGACAAACATAAAATCTTCTGAAACTGTTACCAGTAGGTGTAGGCTCAACTTGTAGAATCACAGTTGATCCAGGATTCTTCTCCCTCAAAATCTCTGCATAGTCCCACAACATTGAGTATTGTTCAGTTGCTCCTTCAATGCTTTTCAGTGTCTTCTCTCTTGCTTTGAAAGCTTGGTGAGGTGATACGTAAACACCTAGCTCTTTAATTGGAGTGTTCCTAAAACCCTTTACACTTGTCTTTGGATCACACCTAAGGGATTTCTCAAATCTCTGAGATAACCAACTTGTTCTTGTATTATCCACACGGTATTGTCTTGCACATGTGTGTGTGTGATATCCATTTCTCTGATCTGAAATGATGCTATATCTTTCACTTTAAGTATATTGATATGCCAGACACATCCTTCATCTTTCTTCTTGCACCTTGCATATATCCTTCTTGCATCATTTTTTTCAAACCTTGTAGCCCTTCCTTCCTCACTAAGTAGTCATTAACAGTATCCTTGAACTGTTGCTTGGTGCTGAAAACTTGGCCCAAGCTAAATCTTTGAGTTTCTGATGTTGATGCTCTCTCACTAACTGATATATCATCCTCTGCTTCATCAGACCCTATACTGTCAAAGTCACTCCCAATGTGATCCAACTCAACATCATTATCACTTGAACCCGAGCTCTCCTCATCATTCATCTCCTGTGTTGTGCCTCTCCACTCAACATCTTTGTCAACATTTTCTTTAAATATAATGTCATCAAGTAATTCATCACAACTATCTATCTCTGCAACAAAATCCTCATCTTCACTATCTGAAACTATCAAATCATTTCCAAGCATTCCAAACTCTGTCTTCTTCAAACTTTCTGATACTTTCAATTCATCTCCAAGCCTAGGTTTCCTAACTTCAATAGCATCAATTTCTATAACCATTTTATCTAACATAGCCTTCCACTAATCATCAGTCTCTAACCTTGCTTCATATTTATGCTCTTTCTGGACTTGCTCGGTATCAACCTTAGTTGCTATTACAACCTGCTCTTCAATCTGCTCTGTAGCCCAGTTGCTATTACAGCCTGCTCTTCAACCTACTCTGTAGCCTCATTTGCTATTACAGCATGCTCTTCAACCTGCTCTGTAGCCTCAGTTGCTATTACAACCTGCTCTTCAACCTGCTGAGGTTTCTGGACTTGCTCTGTGCTACTCAGTTGCTATTACAACCTACTCTTCAACATGCTGAGGTTTCTGGACTTGCTCTGTAGCCTCAGTTGCTATTACAACATGTTCTTCAACATGCTCTGTAGCCTCAATTGCTATTACATCATCTATGTACACTATCTCTCCTTGCACTACCCCTTCATTCGGTTCAATCAATGTTTTTTCAGCATCTAAATACAACAAAAATTCTCTGGTTTCATAAGCCCCTATTATCAGCCACCAAGTATCATACTCACAAACAACCGGCTTCGGTTTACCATTCTCATCCTTGGCATAGAACTTCTTAGCCCCCAGGTAGCCTATTTATTCGCACAAACCTTCTAAGTACTTAAAACACCACTTACGAGTGTTAGCAAAATCAAACGCAGACAATGTGCCCTATAAATATTCAAATTCACCACATTCATTAAGCAACATGCCACCATGCTTCAGCTTCATCGTGTACCAATACTCTATCCCACCTATTTTGAAAGGCAAAATTTCAAATTTCAAAAAACATCACCAAAATTTCCAAAATCACACAAAAACGAAAGAAGTCGCAAACACATTTAGGGAGAAGACTTACGATAAGACGGGTGTGGTAGAGCTAAGTGAATCTTCCTCCGTATCATCGTTACTTATGTTCTCAGTGATAGTGGATTTGGGGATTTAGGGTTTGGGGATTTTTCGCGGGTGATTTTGATGGTTGATTTGGGGATTTTCGTTTAAATAAGGTTCAATTAGGTTTACTAAAAATCACGTGCTCCTCACGTATAACGTTCCCGACACTTGTTCAGAATTTCGTCAATTAGCTCAGGACTATTTTTGCATATTACAGTCTTTTATGGTCATTTTAGCAGCAAAAAATCGAAAAAGGACCAAATTAGTTTGTTTGAGATCAAAATCGGGGCAGGACATGTCCCGTGGGACTGGAATTGTATTTTTCTCGTTAGAATTATGACGTAGTAATATTTTTTCCATGTGTACAAATTAATTTAGTTTTGAATATTGGATATGTGAGTCTTCACTGTGCACCGGCAATTTTTCAGTTGTCGATTTTTTTTATCATGTTTATTTTGACACAAATAAAAAGGCTGAATTATTATTGTAACGTTTTAAAAGTCGTGTTTAAATATAAATTCGTTCAATGATGATGATTTTGTTTTGACCATTAACCTATTTTACAACAATATTTCATCATATACTTAATAGCTACCGAGACCCACGCTGTATTTTTATCACAATTCTAAAATATATCAAATTTTACAGATATAGAAAGTATCAGGATAAAAATAAAAAAGCCCATAATTTTAAGCACTTTTGTTGTACAAAAAACAGAGAGAAATAAATTGCTCGACTTAAAGTTGACAATATTTCATCACTTCATCACCTTATCCCCCAAAATATTTCGATCTATTTTATCTTCAAATATAAACAACTTTTATTACATGGATCTATCCTAATAATAGTATAGCTGTCTGATGTCTCCATAAGTTGTGTCAAGCTCTCTGTTGTGTCCTTTCACAAAACAACATCACTGTCCATTGACTTTCTCAATGCATCCAAATATTGACCTTGCACTACATAGTAATAATAATTAAAAAAAAAAAACTCCCCATCAATCAATAGAATAGAAAAAAGAAAAAGAAAATAATGAATAGAAGAAGCCTTCATCACTTTAATTTGTCATTCAGTTTTAACATCTACTTTTCAAGATGTTTTCTCTTTCTATTATAAACAAACTTTTATTTTCTAGAAAGTAACCAAAGGATAAGATTCTTGTATAGTCTTCAATTAATTGCAAAAGATTTTCATCTTTTATTAAATTGTTATTAATGTATATCCACAATAATGTTATTTTACATGCATATGATGTCCAATATTTCTATTTTAGTGAAATTATGTGACACCCATGAAATATCATAAAAATACAAAATTAGTTAGAATAAATTCGACGAATCAATTTAAAAAGAATAACTTGAATAAGAAATAAAATATATATATAAAAAAGAAAGGAAACAGTCTCCAGCTTGAACCAGTTATTAAGCTGACTCGTTTTGCTTTCCTCCTACCGATCCCAGAAACATCATATAATCTTGCGACGAAGCTTTGCATAATCTGCCTAGTTTTTTCAATTTTTTTATGATTAAAATTCTCGGAAAATTTGATATTCATAGTTGATACGATAAGATTGCTATAATTTTTATATTAATTTTTTCGCAGCCGCAATTAAGGCTGCATGTGTTGTTTTTATTCGATTAGGATTAGTTAAATTCGCCGTAGCCGCGCAAATTTTGATCCCTAGATCTGAAATCGGAGTAGGTTTTTGTTTCTGAATTTGTTTTATTTTGTTATTTGGGGGAATCCTGTTATTTGATTGAGTGGGAGAATGCCACAAGATTCGGCGTCGGAGGCTGACACGGACGACTGTGATACCGAACCAGAATTCGTTGAGGTTGATCCCTCCGGTCGCTACGGTCGGGTTCGTACAATTCTACAATTTTTATCTGATTTTTTTTTTTCGATTATTTGAGTTTGTGTAGTTTACGTTGCATTTGATCTACGTTATTATTGGAATCGATATTGTGATTCGTTAATAAGTTTCCTTTTGTAATATGTGTTGTGTGCTTCATTTTGCTATGATATCTCAAATTTTTTATTTCTTGGATTACTGAGTTTGGTTGTTGTTTGTGATGCAATTTTTTTTTTTTGCAGTACAAGGAGGTACTAGGCAGAGGAGCTTTTAAGAAAGTGTATCCTTTCTGATTAATTGTCTTTTCATTTTCATTGTTTGCTAGAGTTTTATGCATTTAACGTAGTAAAATTTGAGTTCGATGGTGTTTTGTGTGAAGCCTTAATTTTGATCCTTGTAAAATAGTTATAGAGCTTTTGATGAATTGGAAGGAATTGAGGTGGCCTGGAATCAGGTTAAAGTTGCGGATCTCTTGCGAAATTCAGTGGATTTGGAGCGGTTGTATTCTGAAGTGCACTTGCTAAAGACCCTCAAGCATAAAAATATTATCAAATTCTACAACTCATGGGTGGATACCAAGAACGAGCATATTAACTTCATTACAGAAATATTCACATCTGGGAATCTACGGCAGTATGTCTATGTTCTTACTGGTTTTTATAGGTTTATTTAGTTTGTAGGTACGAACTTAGAGATCACTTGGTGAAACTTTAGATGGAGTATGCTTATTGTCTAGCTGTTTCTACAGGTATCGGAAGAAACATAAGCATGTGGATGTAAGGGCCTTGAAGAAATGGTCCAGACAAATCCTAGAGGGGCTTCTGTATCTTCATAGTCATGATCCACCTGTTATTCATCGTGACTTGAAGTGTGATAATATTTTTGTGAATGGGAATCAAGGGGAGGTGAAAATTGGCGATCTGGGGTTGGCTGCTATTCTTGAGCAGGCTCGTGCTGCTCACAGTGTAATTGGTAAGGTTTGGTTATATTCTTTCTGATTTCATGGATTACCTTTTCTTATCTGGAGTTTAATTTGATTCTAGGCACACCGGAATTCATGGCGCCGGAGCTTTATGAGGAGGAATATAATGAGCTTGTTGACATATATGCCTTCGGTATGTGCTTGCTGGAGCTAGTGACCCTTGAGTATCCATATGTCGAATGTGCCAATGCTGCACAGATATATAAGAAAGTGACTGCAGTAAGTTATTCTTCACTTTTGAACTTCGCCTTTCTTTTTTTCTAAACCAGAACAAGAGAATAAGAATCCGAAAAAGCTGGTGGTTAAGAAACAGAGGGAATTCATCATGAACATCAATTTAGAGCCTACATTTATTTACAAATGGTGCGGTGCTCTTGTGTCCACTTGAATGATGGATTATCGACTGAATCCCTTTTAAGTTTGTTTTGCTGTGAGCTCTACCTGTGTGTGTGCATAATATGTAGATTATTTGTCTAGCTTATTCTGTTCATTCTTAGTAATAATATCCTCTACAAGTAATCAATTTTGTTTTTAGCTGGTAAAATTTTATTTATAATATTCTCTGTTATGAAAATTTGACAATTGAAAGAACTGTTTAATTCTTTCTAGGTATATAATTAAATTGTCGAGTTTCTGATGTGTATAGTGAAAAGCTGAATGATGTTTATCTTAACTTTATCTGTCTTCCCCATACAACTTTATCATTCTTCTGCTTGTTGAAGGGAATCAAGCCGGCATCATTAGAAAAAGTAAAGGATCCTGATGTCCGGAAATTCATAGAGAAATGCATTGCAAAAGTTGCTGATCGATTGTCAGCCAAAGACCTATTGATGGACCCATTTCTACTCTCAGAAGATTCTGGTATATGGTGCTCTCTACATCCCCAATCCTGTGCAGGTACAATTTGCATTTCTTTGTTCATTATTTGCATTGAGATCACCCTTCCTTTGTTACTGATACTATATGTACAGATGATAAGGCCAACCAGTATGATGCTGAAAATCACCCCGAAGACTATCTGTTTGAGGGAAGTCGGGATTTCGTAGTGCAGGGTCAAAGAAAAGACCAGAACACGATATTCCTCAAACTTCGCATAGCAGATTCATCAGGTTCTTGTTTCTTATTTCTTTGTCCAATTGTTGTTTAGAGCAAGAAGTGTCCTGGCGTGGGTATAATCAATCTTATTTTCTTTATTAGCTCAGGTCATATTCGGAACATTCATTTCCCATTTGATATTGAGATGGATACCTCGACTGATGTTGCTAGTGAAATGGTTGAGGAGCTGGATTTGACTGATCATGATGTATCAGTTATTGCTGCAATGATTGATTCTGAAATTCAATCCCATATTCCTGACTGGGCTCCGAGAGAACCATCTGGCAGAAATAAAACAACTTTAGAAGAAGATGGTTCTAGACCTGCTTCTCCGGCAACCACCGAGTCTTCCCATCCGATTGTTATGGAAAGACTGCCATCTGGACGGAAGTATTGGTCTGACTCACCGAAAGCTAGTGCTGGAAACTCTCCTCATAAACTTGGCCCTTCTAACTTGGTCCTGACAGAATCGGTACTCTCAAGAGACAGCTGGTCTGAAGAAAATCAATCTCCTGTGAGTCATAAAGATAACAGTTCTTATGAAGGTTCCTCTCACAGGCATGCGGATTGTGATTTTGATCATGATGGCTGTGCAACACTGGAAGCTGATTCAGTGCCTAGTAATTTACAATCTGGTGACGTCGGTCGTGATCATGATTTATCTGGCGATGTGTCATTACCCTCAGAAGAAAACACAATTCCAAGTGAAGATGATCTAGATGATGTAAAGAACATTGTTGAGAAGCTTGAGCATTTGCTGGATGAGCAGCAGAAGGAGCTAGATGAACTTAAGAAGAAGCATGAACTAGCTGTTTCAGATATTCTGAACGAACTTCCTCAGGAGATTCGTCTGAGAATTCTTAGCATTTGCAATAAGAACAAATCCGAACATAACTTTCATTACAAAGGGATGCCATTGGACAACTAAATTATTGGGATTAATCTTCCTTGATAACGTAAGTGTTGCAGTCACACTCTTTTTACTTCCAACGTTGGATATTATGGGTAGTGTTTCAATTTTGGATTCGTCACCTGAAGGTCTCAAGATATTCCAAAATGATAGATAACTCTCCATACTATTAGGAGAGACAAGAAACAAAGGTACACGGACCATTTTCCAGATGCTACCTCAGCGTGGGAAGATATCTGATGCGATTACCACAGTGATTCTGATTTCTGAGAGATTATTTGACAGTATCATAACGTATGCATGCTTGTTCGACTTGTAGCAGGAAGCTCTTTGACAGCCTCTCGCGATGGCTAGACATTTCTGGATGCCACACGGCCTAGCAATCGCGTTCTCTAATCTGGTAAATGTTTGAGCCTTTTTTTTTTTTTTTGTGTTTCTTGAATGGTTAGATCCTATAGTTTTCCTTAAAAAGTATACCTGTACAGATTCATGTTTTTGTCCAACACGAGGGCTTTTCCGGATCAGATTATCAGAAAACTTGTGTTTTTTGTTTTGTTTTGTATTTGATTTTGTAAGCTATGTTCGTGCCTCGTAGATAATGCATGGAGGCTAGTTTGGTATGTGCCACAACTTATATTTGATTGCTAATGGATTTTGGGCAGGGAAACATTTGTACACAGAATAAATGTGATTTAATTATATATATATTTTTATCTCATCTCACCAAAGGAATATGTTTCTATTTTCTTTTCTTTTTTCTGGATGTTTCATCTCGCCCGTCAGTGAACGTCATATATATATATATATATATTATATGACATATACTATATCCCAAATAATCATTATACCACACATAATGTTTACTAATTTTGTCATTAAATAAATCAGATAATTTTTTTCGGGCTTTTTTTTTTCTGTACATTATTTTGTAGAAAAGTGTGTCCCCAAATTGTTAACGTGGCCCAAGTACAGACTCAATTTTCTGGGCGTCACATTTATAGCAATAGACCCCTTTCAATCTCTTTCCTTCATGCAAAACCACAACAATTTTCTCATAAATCCAGTGCTTATTCTGAGATTTATCGCCGCAAAAAAATAGGGTGAAAGAAGGAATTAGGTTGTTTTTCTTTTTGTGAAAAAAAAAAGAAGAAAAAAAGAAAAAGGAGTTAGGATAGTAAAAAGGTAAGACCACATTAAGCACGCAGATAAATATGAATCATAGCCATACACGTGTCATAATGTAAGCCGAGTAGCGCAGAAATCCCATGCCCCAGCTGGCCAAGTTACAGTTGGGTTATCCGAGAGGTGGAGGTAGAAATGGATAGAACTATACGAGAGGTCCTCTTTTCTTCTTCTCTCAGATAACACACACACACTCTCTTTCTTCACTATATCCCTCCTCTAATCCCTTCCCTATCTTCTTCTACATTTCGCTCCCCCTCTCTCTCTCTCTCTCTCTACACCCCCTTCTCCACCATGGCCTCCGTAACCGCCGCCACTGCCGCCGTTTCGAAGCTCACATACCTACCAGCAACCCCTTCTCTCACTTCCTCAAATCCCACCAAAATAGTCCTCTCCTCCTCCTTCACTCCCTCCACCACCACACTCTTCCTCCATCCCACCACCACAACCACCCCCCTCACCTCCCGCCGCCGCTTCTCCATCCGCGCCGCCCGCGGCAAGTTCGAGCGGAAGAAGCCCCACGTCAACATCGGCACCATCGGTCACGTCGACCACGGCAAAACCACCCTCACCGCCGCCCTCACCATGGCCCTAGCCTCCGTCGGAGGCTCCGCCCCCAAAAAATACGACGAAATCGACGCCGCCCCTGAAGAGCGAGCCCGCGGTATCACCATCAACACTGCCACCGTCGAGTACGAGACCGAAAACCGCCACTACGCCCACGTGGACTGCCCCGGCCACGCCGACTACGTCAAGAACATGATTACCGGCGCCGCCCAAATGGACGGCGCCATTCTGGTGGTGTCCGGCGCCGACGGTCCGATGCCGCAGACGAAAGAGCACATTTTGCTCGCCAAGCAAGTTGGAGTTCCGAATATGGTGGTTTTCTTGAACAAACAGGATCAGGTTGATGATGAGGAGCTGCTGCAGCTGGTAGAATTGGAGGTGAGAGACCTTCTCTCATCTCACGAGTTCCCCGGCGATGATATTCCGATTGTTTCCGGCTCCGCCCTGCTGGCGTTGGAGGCGCTGACGGCAAACCCGGGCCTCAAGAAGGGGGAGAATGAGTGGGTGGACAAGATTTATCAATTGATGGATGAGGTTGACAACTACATTCCCATTCCACAAAGACAGACTGATTTGCCATTCTTGATGGCTGTTGAAGATGTTTTTTCGATCACGGGGAGAGGCACGGTGGCAACGGGGAGAGTTGAGAGAGGCACGATTAAGGTTGGAGACATAGTTGATCTTGTGGGGTTGAGGGAGACAAGGAACACAACTGTTACGGGTGTGGAGATGTTTCAGAAGACATTGGACGACGCCATGGCAGGAGACAATGTGGGGTTGTTGTTGAGAGGAATTCAGAAGATTGATATTCAGAGAGGGATGGTGTTGGCGAAGCCAGGGACTATTACTCCACACAAGAAGTTCTTGGCGATTGTGTATGTGTTGAAGAAGGAGGAGGGTGGGAGGCACTCCCCATTCTTTGCAGGTTACAGGCCTCAGTTCTACATGAGGACTACGGATGTGACGGGGAAGGTGAATTCCATCATGAACGATAAGGATGAGGAGTCGAAGATGGTGATGCCCGGTGATCGTGTGAAGATGGAGGTTGAGCTCATTACTCCCATTGCTTGTGAGCAGGGGATGAGATTTGCTATCAGGGAAGGCGGGAAGACTGTAGGTGCCGGTGTCATTCAAACCATTCTCGAGTGATGGAAGAAAATGATAGGTGCACAGCCCTTTTGTTGAGAAATTTGGTGATTTTTGGTTATGCCTCTGGTTTGCAAAGATCTTTTATCAATTGTCGAATATGATTGGAGGTGTTTTGGGCTTCTTTTGTTATGCATTAGTGTATTAGTTTAGCTCAAGAACAATTATTGTGATAATTCAATGAAAATGTTACTTCTGCTTAGCCACTTAACTGGAAGAATGAGATATATTTCTTATGCAGTTTGATGCTATTTGAATTAGATTGCTTTTTTTTTTTTCTCTGAGATTTCTACGGTGACTCGTATGATTGGTTTCAGCTTCTTTATGTTCTTAGATGTGAAGTGTGCGACTTGATTAGCTACTGGTCACTGCGTTGTTTTGTGCAACTGTTGAAAGAAATCGAGTGTGTAATCTGTATTATGATGGCTTCTGAATGCGTTGTTATTGCTAGACATGTCTATACATTTCTTCTTCTTGATAAGGTAGGTTAGGTTTCAGACAGATGATAAGCCTCTTTGCTTGGAGTAGTATAGGTTGTTTTAAGGCGATTCCTATGTAGAAACACTAACCTATAACAGCAGGAAAATCATTTTCTTGATGTATAGAATAGATGATCACACCATAGCAATGGCAGTAGAATGCTATGTTGAAAGATTTCCAGTCTATTATTCTTTCGTCTCAACTATATCACTTTACAGTTAGACAAGAATTGACATCGTTGTAGCTACTACAGTGAGCCTACTGCTTTAGTTAGGACACAGCATCTTGTTCGTCTAGCCGCGGTTTTGACAAGCAAAAGTTTTTGGAATATTTGCATGGAAAATATTATTTGAAGCTGGGGTGGTGGAAATCTGTTGAATAGCTCAGCAGCTTAATATTACATCTTGTTCAAGTATATTGGCTCGTGACATTCTATTACAGATTTTGATATGTTGAGACTTGATAATAAGCTTACAAGTTACAACAATTTGATACTAATAAAATCTGGTCAACATCTCTGATCCCTTCTCCATGCAGCTCCAGAAGTGTTAAAAAATGGTCGAGATAAGAAGCTCCTGAACAAATGCAACGCGTTGCCTCATTTCCTCGTAGTTGTGCTCTTCAGCTTCATTCAGACGAGGCGATTTGCTGTCGCAAGAACATGTTATTCAGTACAATGCAAGGTAGATGCACAATTCAACATTGTGATTTGAACAAAGTGTGAGAATGGGGAAAAACTGCAACTTAAATGAGTATGAACGTTCCACAATGGGGAATTGAAATTTTTAGTCACCGTCTATGTTTATGTGATCTGATCACAATTCCAATCTCATCTAAGATAGCTATCAAATTATCATCAATTTTACAGAAGTCGACACACCATTTTATGTAATGATAATTCAGATTATGACAAATGAAGAGACTGCTTATCTTGCCTAGCCTTCACTATCGGAGATGAGGCGTTTCAGCACAGTTGAGAACCAGAGATACCGTACTAACAACAAGTTGCAAGAGGCAACGAACTGATGATCAGAACCCAACACCATCTTTTTAAGATTGGTTTGATTCAGTACTCACAAGATTCGACTTAATTTTACCAGAAATCAGTTGATTGTCCAAGAATTTTCATTACCCTCAGACATGCATAAGTTTTGCACCGAACAATGGAGTTACTCGTGGATGAACTATATAAAACACTTACCTTTCTGCATCAGTCGTTGCAGCAACACACGAGGATACGTCTTTCTGACTGTCTTTCGGGACTGTTAGAGGCAAGGTACGTAGAAATGGCACAACAAGTGGATCAGGAATAGCTTCATTCCCACTGCCTGAACCATTAGCCCCAAGAAATGAACTCAATTCCCGCAAGTCTTTGATGATATTCGAGGATGCATTGCTCCAGAAACCCGATTTTTGAGACTTTTTCCTCCTCTGCGATTAAAATATAAAACGTCTCAATCCTCTTTCATGTCTCACATTATTTATAACACAAGGAAACAAATCAAACCTTGATAGAATGTGCATGCTGCGCAGCAAAATGACCGATTGCATCTCTACCTAAATTTGCTGCACAAATGGGACAAACCTGCAAAAAAAAAGGAAATCCATCAATCTATCAGACCAAGCAGCATTGGCTCGAAACCCACACAGGATAAACAGATTTAAGCATGTCTATAAGGTTGCTTCGTATACATATACGAACATGAACATGAGACGAAGAAACAGCAAGGAAAACGCGTAAAACAGCATCCATTACCGCGTTTTTCAAGTTAAAGCAATGCTCTTCTTGCAGATGGAAGCAAAATAGAGGTAGCTCAATTTCTACGTAGCAGAAAGGGCAAGGGAACCAAGCTCTCACTTCATCACCCCCTTCCTCATCCACCAGTGTATGATTACCTATTTTAAATCAAATCATCATCATTAATTTTGGATTATCAGAAACCTAATTACATGAATCATCATGACAGGCAAACATAAATCCTACTCCATTTCAACACAATATTCATCTCTGATCCTCAGAGATACCTTCTTCAATGGAATTAATCCATAAAAGGACTAGTTAGGGTAACTGGAAATTCACAGCTCCTTCTTAAGGAAACAGAATTCATGCCAAGATTCTCCATTGCTGAAGAACTACTAGATTTTGAGCTAGAAAATGGATCAGTAAAGCAATAGATGGGAAAAAATAGATGAACTAATGGAAGGAAAAACACAATTTTTGCAGTGCTAAATCAAGAATAACATCCCATTGAAAAATTCTCACACTACTGTAAGAAAGTAAACTTCTACAAGATTATCCATTGTTCAAGAACTACCCCAGATTTTGAGCTAGGAAATAGATAAAGTAATTGAAGGAAAGGCATGATTTTTGCAGTGCTAAAAAAGAATAACATCAAATTCCCAAAGCAATTGAAAAATCCTAAACTAAACTTGCATACAGCTTAATTTACCAGAGCTTCCAAGCCTAGAAGATTGAACAGAAGGGATATGCCTATGAACTCTTGCAGCCCAGAAATCCACATCCATTTTCCACCTTACTTTCTTGAAAAAGATATTGTTATTTGTCTGATTATTCACCCCCCCCCCCCCCCTCCCAATATGAAAAAGACAGGAAGAAAAAAAAGAAAAAAGAAAAAGTCACTCAGAGAATTCAAGAAAAATAATTTTTCCAGACTGAATTTAAGGATTGTAATGTAAGAGTGAGAGGAAAAGCAGCTGCAGAGTAGAGAATTGGCTGTACTAAAAACACTAAACAGTAAACTTTTAGTTTTGTGGTCTGAAAATAATCAGTATATATTGGCATTATGTAGTAATGCTTTTCTGACACACAAAAGCTAATAAATAAATATCTGACACGTGGCAGTTCTAAAATAAAATTATTAATTAACTTTTAAAGAAGGTGACCCTTATTAATTATTTTATTTTTCTTTATCTAACTCATCAACAAAATTCTTTCACTGTTTACAATTTTGATGCTTGTGGTTCTATAGAATCACAGGTTATTTACGCTTGGATAATAAGTTTAATATTATTCCATACTATTATCAAATTGTAATTCTATGTCATATTATTCAAAATGATATATTTTAATACTCATAAATATTATAAAATTAATCAAAACTAATATGAACTCTTGGGACAATATGAAAATACTTCAAATTTAATTTGAATTACGTTACCTTAATGAATTTTCATAAACTTTAACTTTGATTTGATGTAGGAGTGAGTAATTTGGTGGTGAGGTTGGATCCCACTATAAAATTGCGAACAAAAAAATTTGAAGCATTATGCTTGATTGTCAAAATTATATATATCAGCTATTTGGTATGCCATGTTCTAATTTTCGTTAATTATCATTGAAAAAAAAAAAAAAGGGACGCAGTGGAAGAAATTTCATTTCATTCTATTCTATAATCGATCCCACAATTGAAATTTTCTAAATATAGAAATAATTGGTTATATGAATATCACATCAAATGGGGATTACAAATTAATAATAACTAAGCTTACGTGCTTATAATCCAAACGCACTTAAAAATTAATTGACTTCACGAGTTTGGTACTTTAATGCATTAAGCTAGTGTCACCATAATTCATGGTCAAGAGTCATCTTAAATGGAAGAAGGATTTTTTTATCGATTAATCACACGAAAGATGAGTAATTTATCATTTTAAAATTTGATTGAAGGATGAAAACTATTAATTTAAGATCTGAAAATTGATAAATTATCAATTTATGATTTCAAAAAGCACATATTTTTATTCTTTTTTTAAGATTAAAAATAAAAAAAATCAAAATATATGATCTTGAGATCTTGTGGATTGATATTTTCATCTTTGAAATCCTAAATTGATAAATTATCTATTTTTCAGATTTTAAATTGACAATTTACGTAAATTGAATAGAGTGGCCGGCAACAATATATTCATGGCATTAATAATCATCGTATTGTTTAATGTAGTCTACGGGAGTAAACAAACTTTGTTTACTCAAGAGGGAAAGATTATTAGCTCGAATGTCATCAATTATGATGGATAGTTTAACAGAAAGAAAAAGGCAAAATAAAAATCATTGTATTCACAAGGGATAATTACCAACGAATTCATCATTTTTTTATGAATTTACAATTTAAACACATTTTCTAAAATACTGTAATAATAATTCAGCTTTTTAATTTATAGTAAAATAAATATTCTTAAAAAAAATTCAGCCACTAAAAACTAACGTTGCACAATAAAATTCTCATATTTGACACTCTAAAATTGAATTAATCTATATGCGTGAAATAAATATTGGCACATTATTATTATGATCGTCAGAAAAAAAAATGAGATGTCAAATTTGCTATAAATTAAAAAATAATTTATTATGACAACATTTTACAGAACGTGGTTAAAATACAAAATTCGTCCAAAGATTGGTGAATGTTTCGGCAATTAGACCAATTCACAAAAGTATGAGCGCAAATATGAACAAAAAATATGATCTGGAATCATAAACAAATATAGACAAGTATGAATAAATAAAATAGATCAATAAATTAACGTAAAAGCATGTAGCATACCTAAATTAAGTTGGTATAATAAGAAAAAGTTGTTGAATTGGAGAAGCCAAAAAAGGAACCGGCACTGGCAAACACGTCGGACCAGCTATTTATTATTGTCATGGATGGCGACTGTGTAAATATTAAATATTAATGCAGCATTATATAGTTGGCCTGTTCTTTTATTTTATTTTTCTATGTTGCAATTATAAAATATTCATGGACAAAAAGGATAAAAAAAAACTAATATATATATATATATATATATAGGGATAGAGAATGGATCAAATGAGAATTAAATTTTGGTGTGAGAACAATGAATCATTATCAATCATAGATTATGTTCATTTGGATAGCTAGGAGTATTTTAAAATTTCGGTGGTAATTTTGTAATATTTAGGGGTAGTACGGTAAGGTATACCTTACTTCACCATACATTTACTTTACCTTACTTGTACAGTATGGAGAAAATTCATACCGTTACCTTACCTTAACATAGCCCTAACGTATAAATTGTGGATCAATCATGTCCATTAATCTATCCAGATCGGTGGCTATTATTAATTTGTTAGATGAAGTAATAATGAATCTTTTTTTTTTAATTGTGGATGCACTTAAGGGTAATTGTGTACAATTGTGTTTAGAAGTTAACTGCAGAAGAATTTTAGTATATTTATTAATTAAATCCACCACTACTCACAATTACTCACACACGAAATATTATAATTGATATAATAAGTATAGGGGCAAACTTATATATAGACAAAAGTAAATAAGGATTGGGAAAAAGAGACAATATTTAAAACATAGTAGTTTTGTAGGCAATTTGAGTGATAAATGACTAGTATGCCCTTAAGTGAGTTTCTTTACTATTCATCCTAATATGCCACTTTCATAATCAAATGGAAATAGTCCATTACGACCATATCAGGCCCATCATGCTTCTGTAAATCAAATACATTGAACTATAAACCAAATTCATACCTTTTTTACCGGAATGTTGTCGGATAATCCGCCAGATTTTTACAGACCTCGCCAAACCACACGATCACAACCTATGGTTTCCAGACACGAACTTCTTCAGCAATACACAGCACAACCCTCATTCGTTTCCTATACGGAGTGTAGAGTACTCCTTTGGTTTATAGAAAAATATATATATGGTAAACACAAGTGATGAGAAAAAGCCTTGATTTTATTTAGGAATAATAAGACATTTATTATATTAAGTAAATCTCCTTTTGGGAGGAGACAAACTTGTTTAGCTACTCATGGTAGCTGGGCTCGCAACTCTCATACAACACTCAAAATATTATCACTATTACAATTTATTGGAAGAAAGCTAAGAAAATGATCGATGCCCCTCTCTTCCTTCAGTTTCTTCTTTTATAAAAGGGGGATCCTTCTACTTCACCAACTCCATTATTTAGCTCTGTAATTCACGTGAGTGGCCCCTTCTGCCGACACTCTCTTCTGAATTAGTGGTCGGGCCCGATTCCTTTATCCTCAAGTGAAAAGTGGTTGTGGGTGGAGGTACCCACAAATAATGGCACCATGTGCCTCTTGTGTTGGACCACTCAGCTTCTGTCGTTTGGTGCTAGTGGCTTCTTCTTTTGGCTTACATGATCTGTGATCACATGTATCCACTTTCCCTTATCGGGCAGCTACTTTTTTTGGTGGGGCTATTGGCATCCTTGTTTTCGGCATTGGATGTTTATCCTCCCCAGCTCGCTTTCGTTCCATCCTTAGACGGAACCCTTTTCCGAACTCTGGCTCCTTCTGGTTCTGGCAATCCGAGCATACTCGATTGTCCCATTGCCCAAAATGAGCCATGTTGTAGTACTTACGATAGGTTTCTTTGCCCATAGCAAGCTTGTTCTCCCATATCAAGGACCTTTTCTTCTCGAACAGATCCTCAACAAATCTCGTTGTTCTCCCTGTCATGGTATTTAACAGAAATGACCCATTCGCAGAATTGTGGAAAAACTTGAATGGGAACTTGACTTTGTCCATCTCAGTAAGACAGACCCATAATCCCCATGCTCACCTAGTCGATATTTGATCTTCTGTAATGGAGGCGATTAGTGGGATTTCTTCAGATGAGGTTCTGATATCACCCCATTTTCTGGAATCTGGCCTTTGAAGCCTTATGTAGTGAAAGACCTCATGATTCCCTTTCCCAACTGGTTCCAGAGCAGCACTGATGAAGTATAGCTCAAGAACATCTCCTCGGCTGAGCATATCATTGTTAGCCCAGGACTCTTGCACGGCTTCCTGTATCCACTTTGGTAGACACTTGATTTCTGGGAAGCCTGGTGACATGGTCTGAATTGAAGCTAATGCCCCAAAGTCATACCATTGCTTGACTTCGTGTGGATTGGTTCCTGGTAACATCCACACCCTAGGGTACTTTCCAGAGATATCAATCTTTATTTTAGACGGATTGATTCCCTGTCTAGTATAGAGCTTCTCCCAGTTAGCTTGATAAACCTGCCAAGATGAAGCTTCAGACTTGTTAGTATTAATCTTAGAGGTACCCGTCATGGGTCTAAGATTAATCTCTCCTTCTTTAACCCCAAAGGTGCTGGGTTGACTTGATGGTTCAGAGTGTGATCCCTGACCCTCAATTTTCTCTTGGGCCTGTGTTTCTTTAGAAATCACCGGCTTAGAGCTCGTGCAAGGGATATTTGAATCCCCTGCTTCCGTTTTACAGGTCGGTACTGCTAACTCTCCTTTCATCAATGGTAAGTTGATGGCCCGGAGGAGGGGTTCATGCATAGCTGACCAGAGTTGCCCCTGAGTCTTTACACATGCTCGCATTCTCTCGTTGACCTTGTTTTGGTCTGCTCGTTGCATTCTTCCTGCTTGTTCAGTATGAAGAACCAGCTCGTTCCATTCACGCTGAAGCAACTCCATGTTTTCAGTAAAGTGCCTCTGCGCAATCATGATGGCATCGACCTCAATCGCTTCCATCTCTCGTTAGGAAATCTGCAAGAATATTTTCATGAGATTTTATCACAATAATGTCAAATAAATAATATTGACATTCAGCTTGCCATCTTATTAGTCTAGCTTTCTCAGGTTTAGATTCAATTTTATTTTTCAAGAAAGCTTTAACTTGCGTGTTATCAACTTTTAGAGTGAACTTCTTTGCCAAGAAAAACAGAGGCCATTTTTTAAATGCCTTCCGAACTGCAAAGAACTCCTTTTCATTGATATGCCCTCAAATGGCCTCGCTATCTGAAAAGAGACCACTGCAATATCTACAGGGCTCCTCTCCGTTGGGTGTTATCTTTGTAAGCACGGCTGCCCACCAATGATCACTTGCATCTGTATAGAGGATCAATTCATCCTCATCTTGTGGTATAACCAGTTTTGGGAGATTTTCGCATATCTCCTTTAGCTTCCTGATTCCTTGTTGATGTTCGTTTGTCCACACAAATGGGGTATCCTTCTTTAGAAGGTCACTGAACACCTTCCTGTGTTTTGCAAGATTTTTTATAAAGATTTCTGCAAAATTGACAACTCCCAGAAAACTCTGCAGTTGCTTCTTTTCTTTAAGAACATCAGGGAACTTCTGCACCTTTTCTACAATATGATTTTGCAGAATGATTCCTGATTCATCCACCTCGATTCCCAGAAATTCCATCTTCCGGGTAGCTATTACTGCCTTATTTTCTGACAATACAAGGCCCTCTTTATGACAAACATCTGCAAATATCTCCAGATGTTTGAGATGTTCATATATACTCTTTGATGCAATTAGAATATCATCAATATAGACAAACATAAAAGAGAACTAATCTTTAAAAATATTATCCATCTTTCTTTGAAATATTTGGGGTGTGTTGGCTAACCCCATCGGCATTGCATTCCAAACATAATGCCCTTGTGGTGTTGAAAAGGCCGTAAACCTTTTGCTTTCCTCGTCCATGCGAATATGGTAGAAACCTGACTTGCAATCAAACTTAGAGAATATCCTAGCATTCCGTATGCAGTTAATAAGATGTTCTCTGCTTGGGATAAAATATTCATCAAACTCAAGAATGTCATTAATCCCTTTGTAATTAATGACTAACCTTGGTTTACCTCTTTTAATCTCACCATGGTTCCTTACTAGGAATCCGGGGCTGCTGTATGGCGAATTCCCTGGTTCAATCAGCTTGAGATCAAGGTGCTCTTTGATGATTGCTTGCATATCCTTTTGATCTTTGATGTTCATCAGGATAAGCCTGTATGTAATGAACTCAAACTCTTTTTCAGCCTTAACCTTCAAGGTTGCTTTGAGTTGGTTCTTTCCCCACCAGGCTAGCGGATTTTCATTATAGTTTCTGGCTATCTTCCGCCTGACGTCTTCGAGGGATATCTTTGCTTCTTCCTTAATATCTTGATGTGATATTAAAGAAGCTTTGAGGATTTGGATCTCTTGTTCTTCAAGATCCTTTTTCCTACGAAAACTCAGAACCACTTCTCCGAATTTTCTTTTGTCCTGCATTTTTGGGTGTCGAAGATGTCCTTCATCACCACGCTTGCTGCGAAATTGTAGTGGCATTTGTCGATTGAATGCCCCTTTCAGCCGCTGGACAATGATCTTATGATCACAAACCGTGGTAAAGATCAGTCTCCGGTTGGTGTTGTCCTGCGTATACTTCTTGAACATTTATATGAAATTATTTCCTAACAAGATGTCCGCCTCTGTATCATGAAAATAGATTGGTGGAGTTTTCACCTTATACCATGGTGTATCTCCTGCTCCTCCAATCAAGATTTCTGACTGCTTCACTCCCTTAGATAGGAGCAAAACTCTTTTCGAGAAATCTCTTCCAGCAATTGGATTTAAATCTTCTTCCAATTCTTCTGGGAAGATTCCTCCTTTTGCAATACAAATTCCTGCTCCTGAGTCGATATAGGCTGCAAAGTATTCAGCCTTATATTTATCGTATAATATCCCTACTAAGATGTATATGGAGAATGAGCTGGTCATACAATCACCAGTTATTTTCCATTAAAGGTGATCATCATCCCATCTTCCTTCAGCTCCCACGGCTTAAACCTCTCTAAGAAGTCACGTCCTAAGATTAGGACTCCTGATTCTCTTCCGGCTCTTCCTCGTACCTTCGCTGTCATAACATCTATATCGAGAGTTCCCTTATAGTGGCCAACTTCTGGTTGCTGTAAGCAGTATAGGACGTCACAAGAGAAATTATTTTCCCATCTTGTACTGTCGAATCTTGTGTCGACCTCTCTCCAATCTTCTGGGCATTTGATTTTTATTTTAACTTACCTTAGTCAGCTGAGATCTCCTTGGAAGCTTCCCCTCGAGGACTGAGTCCATGGCTCTATCACAATCCTATCTCCTTGGAATGACAATCTTTTGCCTTCCAACTTGAGACTCTCATTGTATTTTAACAATGGTTTGTCTCCCACTCGAATGTTTATCTCTCTTGGTAGCGGCATTTCTGATCTATCTGGATGGATTGCTTGCGCCACCTTTGAGAACACATCCGGGATCTCGATGAACTACTTTTCCAGAAATAAATCTGTGTAGTGTGAATTGGAAAGAGCATAAGACACCTGATATGTTAAAGAAAACGGTCGATTTCTCTCGTAGCTGATATCCTTTTTTTTGAAGTCTTGGTACAACCTCAGGGTTCGACTGAAATCTCAATCTTTTAGATTATAGGATATTTTTGGATAGATTACCCCTATAATCTGCTTGGCATAGAGATTTCCCGATATAGTTCCTAATAAGGAATCTCTGTGATTTCTGATACGCTTATCGCATATTGCAATATCAACGGGCGTATCAACACCTGCGGGTAGTGCAAATTTGAGCACTATCTGGACAGCCCCGATGTGGATCCAGGATATGGTATCCTTTACCTCTGGCCTCATCCTTCCCAGATCTTCTTGAACTTCATTATATAGAATCAGTTGTAGCTCAACTTGATTCCCTGTAAGCTCTATAGGAAGCGAGATTTCTCTTCTGGTAATCTTATAGATTACATTGTGCTTCCTGCTTTTCAGACTAAAATTGCGGAGCAATTGATCAATCTGCCCGGATGAAAAGCCTTGATATCTTTGGATATTAAGGCTCTTGTTCATGATTTTGTCAATCATGCTTTGTGAGATAGTGGTTTGACTAGAATATCCAGTTTTGTCCACTTGCTCTTGATGGAAGACCTCAGCTCTAGTCTGATTCAGAGTCTGATCTCCCATTAACACTTTCGTCGCTATAGAATTCTTCTTCTTCTTCGTATATACTCTCATCTGAGGGTATATCCTCAAATTGGTAGACTTGTACCAAGTCTTGGTAGTAAACCGCTTCTTCGATGTCTGGTGCACCTTCGAAGCTTTTGACTCATCTCTCTTCCGGATAATCTATCGAGATATGTCCTCTTGCACCGCAAGTCCAGTAGTTGCAATCTTTAAAACTTTCATTTGCCCTTGTATGGGCACTTCTGAAAGTCTTTCTTGCGGGAGCACGACTTGATGAACTCTGTGATGTCCTATCTCTGGAAGGACCCCTTCTTTATCCCGATTTGTAAAATCTGGCCTTTTGCCTGGTCTATCTGCTCCTAGGTTTCCAGGTCCTTTTTCTTGAGAATCCTTCTTTGGCTTAAGGATGAACTCTATGTTTCTTGTTCTTCCGTAGCCTTTGGGATTCTTCTCCAATGATGGTTGGCAGATCATTGGTTGTGCAGTCAAGAGGAGAATATTTATTCATCCTCTTTAACCTCTTGTAATTCTTTTGCATAATGGCTTGTCCGCACCATTCAGCTAGATTTTGTTTGACAAAAGACATCCTCCTCCCAACATTGTCAGAATCTCCTGGAATGTATTCTCTAATAAATATTTCTTTCCAGGGACTCAGGAACTTTGTGAAGAAAATATCCACACTGACCTTTTCATCCACATCTGAATTCCATTGGTAGATGTGGTATAACTTGAAGAATTGGTCAATTGACTCCTTCTCCATGTTGTTCAGTCTCAGGTTTAAAATAGCCTGAGAATAATTCTTCCTTTTTTCAGAATCTGCATTTCCGAAATTGTCTGCTCCAAAAAAGGTGAGCTTAAACCAGAAAGCCATTCTATCCACGATCTCTGTGTATGAGGCTGGCTCCAAGGTTTCTTCTTTGACTGCTGGTGCAACTCTTGACCATAACGTTTTGGCTACACCCAACAAACTCATCTCCAATAGCTTGATAAATCCCTCCTTTTCTAGATCCAACGTTCCTGCTGCTATTCTCATTGATGATGACCAATCATCAATAATCATATCGATGTCCTTGAAGTCAATATCGTCGATATTGAGCATGAGTCCATACGGATGTATGGGATCAAGGCTCGTTCTCCCGAGAGGCATATCTCGGAACTTAGGGATCTGTTTCCTCACCCTAGTTCCCGTAAGATTGTTCATATTGGGCCTCTCTCTCCTGTGTTGATCTCCAACATGAAAGTCCTCGCGGGCTCTTATGAGAACATCTTGTACTGGGCCTCCTTCCTGTTGCTGTTGGGCTGGTGGCATTTGCGGCACTTGTTGTTCCGGGGGTACCTGATGGTATCCACAAGGGATTAAAGCTCCCTCTCATGTATTCATCTTCAGATCTACCATCTTCATATTGGCAAATGACTCTGCCAATTCTTGTAGATCTTCCAATCCTATCCTTTCGAGGGACGTCATTCTTTGATTTGTCTTAACAATTGGCAAATCCTTTCGTCCTTCGATTTCTTGGGTTCTTCTTTGGACTTTCGTGTGAAATTCACTTTGCTAAAGTTGATGGGTTTCCTTCTACTAGAACATGTCTGATTTAATTCTAGTGTCTGGATCTTCTTTTGAATTTCTAACAAGATGGTTAGAATTTCATCTTGTTTTATTGAAATTCACCTTACTTCTTGTGGTACTCCATACGTGTGATTTCCGTAATTTTATACCGTCTTCTGGATCTCTCATAAATCCTCCGAGATTTTAGATGTGTCTGCCACGATCTCTTTGAATCTGGGAGTTATCTCGTAGTTTCTTTGTTCCATCAACCGTGGTTTTGGTGTGCCCTTTGTTGATGGTTCATTAAATCGCATTGTAGCAGAATATTCACCATTAATAAGTTCATTTGAGCTTGTCTTTGGGAAATACACTGCTTTATTTCCTCTAGGCTTGACTCCGATAGGAATCTCTCTTCGTATTGGGCTTCCCAGTAGGATAGCCTCTCCTTGTGACTTTTTTCCAGTTCCTTCAAAATTTGAAGGTACCTTCTGAAATAAAAACATCTCGAACAAATGTTCGGATCCATATTTTCTGGGTGTCTCCTCCGTTAGGATATTACTTTTAATAATAAATAAAATATTATTCCAAAATAAAATTACCTAGGCTCTGATACCATTTTCACGTAAAGTGGCAAAATAGGATTAAAACAAAGAAATACCATCCAAACACCAATTAGGACACTTTAACAAGTGCCTTTTTAGCAAAATGGATCAAGGTTGAAAAGTCAATTTTAT
This sequence comes from Perilla frutescens, assembly GCA_026008535.1. NCBI lineage: Eukaryota > Viridiplantae > Streptophyta > Magnoliopsida > Lamiales > Lamiaceae > Perilla > Perilla frutescens. Next base: position 39,534,780 of record BRKX01000010.1, on the reverse strand, counting down.
ACAAATTGTCTATTTTTCCCCTATACACTAAAACTTGTCTCGTTTTCCCTTTTTCACAATAGTTTTGTCTATTTTTATATAATAACACATAAGTATATATTTTTTTCAATTTCTAAATCTTACTATCGGTATCAATGAGATTTTTCTAAATCTACATGCATCAACTTTTTTATTAAGAGCATCATTCAACTTTGTTTTGTCTTTGATTGTTGGAATCATATTATTTTTAAGTGACATTTTTAAATTATATATGATGTTATTATTTTCTTGGTTAATGCTTTTTTTAATATTTTTATATAAAGGGCAAGTCTCCTGTACATAATATGTACATCAAACGGTCAACTCGTTGACGGGTCAACGCGTGTTGACCCGGTCAATGCTTTGACCAAAAAATTCATCCAAATTAGTATCATTCATAATATTGAAAAGTATCATTTCAAAGGCTCAAAAGTATCATTTGTATCACTGAAAAGTATTGGCCAGAAAAAAAATATAAAGAAAAAAACTGTTAAGATCAGTATCAATCGAAACACTAAAAAATATCATTCAAAATTAAAAAAAAAGTATCAGTTGTATCCCTAAAATGTATCACCTATTTTCACGATTTTTTTGGTCATCGCTTTAGCCGAGTCAACACGCGTTGACCCGGTCAACGCGTTGATCGTCTGATGTACATCTTATGTACATGAGTTTTTGCGTTATATAAAAACTAAATTATCATCAATATAAATTGTTATGTTATTTTTAGACTTCAAAATACTAATTTTGTTATATTGTAATGCTTTTATGTTTGATTATTATTGTACTATATGTTATATCAAGATGCTTCTTTTGTTATGCAAAATGCTTATTTTGTGATTTTGTAATGCTTTTATGCATGATTATTGTTGTACTACACTACGTCATATCAATGTATTTCTTTTGTTATTCAAAATACTTATTTTGTTATTTTGTAATGCTTTTGTGTAATTATTGTCATACTATGCTATATTGAGGCGCTTCTTTTGTTATTCAAAATGCTTGTAATCTAGTAGTCTAATGTTCAAACCACATAATAAAATTTTGACCTAATGTAATCGCGTGAAACTACTTGACATGTCATATTTTTATTTTCATATTTTTAATAACATTTACACAAAAATATATATAAAAAAAATCATTACAAGTCCACAAACTAGCATCATATATTGAAAAAAAAAGCATATGTACATGCATAACTAACTAATACATTAATAATTAATCAAAAAAATTCATATCACAAACATGAATAAATTTGTAGCATAATGTACAACTATTATTAAATCAAATATTTTGATTTTAATAAATCAAATAAAATAACCGAGTATTGCATTATGAAAAAACATTAATTAAGGAATTTAATTCATAGATATTAAAAGAAGTTAATGAATTTATAAGTCAACTATGACATTTTCTATATAAAATAAATATAAATATATACATATATATATGTATATGTATGTATGTATGTATGTATGTATGTATGTATGTATGTATGTATGTATGTATGTATGTATATCTTGTGACAATAGGATTATAGAGCAGTAAACAAACAGAAAACACAAAGAAGACACAGATTTACGTGGTTAACCAAATTGGCTACGTTCACGGGCAGGGAGGAGAACAGATTTTATTATGCAGCTAGGTTACAGATTACAGATCTCAAAGACCACATATATAGCACTGAGATAAAACACCAAAATTGGGCTTAAAGCCCAAAACTGCATACTGTTGGGCCGAGGACGTCTCCGCCCTCCCCGAACAGCTCAGGGAAGCGGAAGATTCAAGACATATCAATAATATATATATATATATATATATATATATATAGGGAGTGGTTCCAAAAGAAACCATACTCTGTGTGAGAACCGAGAACCAATCTCTATCATTCAATAATCTCTACATCAATGGCCCAGATTTAAAATTTGAGACGGTGGCATGATTGTAATAAAGTCAAAATTCAGTGCCCCTAAATCTCAGTAAGAATAAAATCGGAAATTTTGAAAATATATGAATACTCAGAATTTACGTGTATATTTTTCAATTTAGGATTTTAACATTGTCATTTTCTATTTTAGCACTGTCATGGATTTTTTTAGCATTGTCATGACTTATTTTAGCATGACTCTTTTTTAGCATTAACATAAATAAATGTCATTGGCATTGTAAAAAAAACCATGAACAAACACTATTACATGTTGAATTATCAATATAGTGCAACCACTATTAGCATTGCAATCTCTCATTTTTAGCATTAAATATAAAACTTTATTAGCATTGTGATTAAAAACTTATCATGGTCATTACAAATCAACAAATGTGATTTGTGGTGCTAGCATCATTGTTAAATGTATTTGCATCAGCATATCTCATTTTAGCATTATCATTAAATTATAAAACACAATCATGAACAAATGTTATTACAGTTTTATTGAATTAACAATGTCATGCAACAAATGTGAGTTGCATGCTAGCATTATCAAACCCTTCATAGCATTACAAAAAAAGAAATATAAGATGTGTGTATATTAGCATTATACGAAATCAACATTTTGTACTAATTGAAACACGCTATCATTTGTCTCTATGAAGGGCATATTATTTTTTCAATTTGGTGTGTTAGGAAAAACTATCAAGGAACCCCTAGATAAGGTTTTAATGAGATGTCAAAACTATACCTGAAAAAATGATCAAGATCCAAGCTGTAGATCTGAGCTGACCAATCCAGAGCCTCAAGAAGGAACTCAACTGAATCCAGAGTCAACCCAACTGGAGCATGGTCAACTAGCTGGAAGGATATGCCAACCAGTCAGAACTCAATCCAACTGAGGCTTAAAGGAGTCGAACCAGTCAAAACAAACTGACAGCTAAGTCAGCTGATCTGAGAGAAAAATCAACAAGACTGAAGAAACTGATAAGAGATCAGTTTAACTGAAGACTAAAAGTATCCAGCTGATGGCCAAACTTAACTTGAGCCAAAATGAAGTAGATAAACGAATCAATCAAAGGCCGGAACTGAAGTCAGCTAGCTTGTAGGAGAAAAACAAACAAACATCTGACGAGGAAGCTCGAAAAAAGATCAGTCAAACTGACAAGCTAGCCAACAGCTTGTGATCAGTTAAGCTGACAAGAAAGCTCAAGAAAGACCAGTCAAACTGACAATCTATTCAACAGCTTGTGATCAGTCAAACTGGAGGAAGAAGCTCAGAACTGCCAACTGGAGTGATAGCCGAACTAAGCAAACAAGCTCAGAACTGCCAACTAGAATGATAGCCGAACTAAGCAGACAAACTCAGAACTGCCAACTGGAGTGATAGCCGAACTAAGCAGACAAGCTCAGAACTGCCAACTGGAACTCAAACTTGCTAAACTGGAGCTCAGAACTGCCAGCCAGAGTGTCCTGGAGTTAATGCTCCAATGAAGATCTTGGAATAAATGCTCCAGCAGAGATCCTGGAATTAAATATACAACAGAGATTGATTGGCAAAGTAACGACTACTGGAATTGAATATCCAACAGAGATCGATTGGCAAAGCAACGACTACTTCAACCAAAAGCTCCAATGATCGATCATAAAGACCATCTGCCATTGATGAACCAACAGAGCCACCGATCAATGGAACTCAATGGTCACAAATCTACTCCTCTATAAAAGACGAGTGAATCAAAGTTTTCAAATGACTTTTCGCGACTTCCATTCTTGAAACCTTCATTCAAGTTGTTTCAACTTACAACTGAGCTTTCTTTCTCCCTCCCACATAGCTCAAGTTCAGCATTTGCTAAACCTGCGAGAGTCCAACTGAGAAGAAGAATCCACAGAATCAAAGCATTCAGCTAGCTGTTGATAATCCAACCAGAACAACCTTCTCAGTTCCAGCAATACACCGATCAACTACCCAGCTCAATTGAAGGAGCACATCAGTTGATATCCCCTGTTCAAGACTAACCTCTTGAAGATCGAAAGAGATCTAAAACCTTGTAAAGACGTCAATACCACCTACCTTTCTAGCGAGCAATTAGGGACTGCAAATGTGAGCCGTCGACCTACTGAGGTAACGAGCAGTTACCAGGTTCAGCCAACTGTCCTTCATTGTATAATTTGTAAAGAAACCCAAGTTATATAGTGGAGTTGCCCTTCTACGGAAAGAAGAGAGGACGTAGAAGTTTGAGACTTCGAACCTCTATGAATTGTCAGTGTGCTGTACTGTTTTGCTTATACTCGCATATCTTTGAACTGTACACAAGCTCACACAATCTGCACTCAAGTTGTCTAAAAGTGCTCAACTGATCTGTGCATAGATAAGTTGCTAAACGAGTCAAGGGCCCTTATCATTCCGTATTTGAAGTAAAGTTTTTATATCAGTTTATTCACCCCCCCCTCTAAACTGACATCGACTCGTCCGGGACCAACAAGTGGTATCAGAGCGGTTAATTATAAGGATTAGCCATTTCTGCAGATCAACTGAATCAGATCTACTTATCTGTGCTAACATTTCAAGCTATGGGAAACCATAAGCTACCTTTGTTTTCTGTTGAGAATTATGATAATTGGAGCAGGAAAATGAAGGCGCATCTTTGCTCGATCCATGAGAACATGTGGGAAGTTATTGAAGATGGTCCAATCATTATAATGATGGATAATGAAGCCCACATAGTTGATCTAAATCAACCAGTTAGGATCTCAAAGCCAACTAATCTTCTCACCAGCGAAGAGAAGAAGTTGAAGAATCTAGAGTTTGTTGCTTAGGCTGCACTATTTCAAACTCTAGATGAAGACAGAATGAAGGACACGAAGAACTGCACAACTGCCAAGGAGATATGAGACTTACAAGCAGATCTATGCCAAGAGTTCGAAGCCATCAAAGGAAATAAGCTCCAACTAGCAGTCGACAGATACGAGTCCTTCAAAATGCAGCCAGAAGAGTCCATCTCAAGCCTTGAAACCAGATTTCTAGGCATCATCAGTGAGATGACCAACCTGGGAAGAAGCTATCCCAATTCTGAGATGAACTCCAAAATTTTGGATAATCTCACCGAAGAATGGGACATGAAAGTGATAGCTACAAAAGAATCAAGAAATCTGAACGGTTTCACTCCCAGAGAACTGTTTGGCTCTCTCAAAGCTCATGAGTACAGCCTAAATCGGAAGAAGGAAGCATCAACATTATCAGCTCAAGATGCAACCTTCTATGGTGAAAGAAATCGGTTTAGAGATACTCGAGGAAGGAACAACTTCCGGCCCAGAAGCTCACCAGCCAGAGAGAATCAAGGTGGATCTTCATCCGAACAAAGAAGAGACACAACTGAAAAGAAGAAAAACCTGACTAAAGACATCAATGATCAAATTCAGTCAGTTACCAGGTTGTTAGAAAAGCTGAAGAAAGTCAGGGATAAACAATCAGTTCCACTTCAAACTGATGAAGTCCCAAAGGATGAAAGAACTCATCAACCAGCTGAATGACCAGCTGAACCATTTAGGGGTAGCAATCGAAATCTAGGAGAATGCTTTCACTACCACAAGCAAAGACATTACAGATATGAATGTCCAGAAATCCCTGAAGATAAGAAGGCCAAAGTGAGGAGAAGCTTCTTCAAAAGGAAAGCAATGATTGCAAACTTCGAGAATGCCGTGCTAGACGATTCAGACTATCCATCTGGAATTGATTCTGACAGCTACAGCTCAGATGATAAAGCGTTATTCTATCTCATGGCTGACAATGATGAAGAGGTTAGTACAGCTGACTCTCAAACCTCTTTCTATCATATTAATGAAGCAACTATCTCTAGCAATGAACTTGACATGAAACTTATGATGCTAAAAAATCAATTAGCTTCAATATCCTGCTTGCATGTTGAATTGAGAGATGAAAACAATGAACTGAGAAATAGAGTTAGAAAAGTGAGCATTGATCATGAAAGAATGAATTATCTTGAATCTCAGTTTGTGGAACTTGAAAAGTTGAAATTGAGAACTGTTGATCTAGAAGTTGAGAATTAAAAACTCAAGTAAGAGATCCATGAGAGAGAAGAAGTAACTCTCAAGTTCAAAAAGGGATCTCAAATTCTAGATGAGATACTGAATCATCAGAGAACCGGAACCAGCAACACAGGTCTGGGATACAACAAGTTCATTGCCTTAGAGAAAGGAAAGGCAGTTGCTCAACCCAGTGATAAAGGAATCCTAAAAGGATTCACCAGATCAATTCATGATCAGCCAGCTGAGACATCCAAAGGCAAATGAATATTGAGAAATTCTCAAACTCAGCCCAGACAATTCTCCCAACCAAAAACTCCAGCTCAACTGAAGCCAAAATTCCAGTAAAGACCATCAGTTCATCCAAACCAATCCTTTCATTCAAGGTCTTTAGTTCAACAGAGACGATAAGCTCACAAAAAAACCACCAGCTCAACACAGAATATCCCCAAGGCAAACTGATAGATTAGTCCACTTCAAAAAGAAAAACCAGTTTAGATCTCAAGCCTATCCTACCAAGAAGTTCAATCAGAACACCTATAAGAGAGATCAAAGAAACTCGTTTGAACCCTACCATCACTATAACGAGTACCTGGATTCCAGAAATGAATTGAGAGTTGATACAAAAAGGTTCAATCCAGTAAACTGGAAACATACAAGACACTAGCCTGATCAAAGAGCTTAAAGGTCTCAAGACCAAAGCATTTTAGTTGAATTGTTTTATCCTACTAACTTTGAACGCATGTACCATTCAACTGATTCAACTCAAAATAGAAGAGTTGAAAGAAAATCTAAACTGATTAAGCGATCCAAATCAGTTGGATCTCTGAATGATAAAAAGCCGAAAGTTTAGCAAGTTTGGATTCCAAAGAGCTTGATGTATTATCAACAAGAACCCGATATGAAATGGGTCCCTAAATGCTAATTCTTGTTTTTGCAGGATAAGAGCATCATATCTATGAAGAAAACCAAAGATATTTGGTATCTAGATAGCGGGTGCTCCAAGCACATGACCGGAGATAGAGAAGATCTCGATGGTTATGAAGAAGTCAAAGGTCCACTTGTCACATTTAGAGACAACTCCAAAAGCCGAACCATTAGAGAAGGGTTCGTGGTCAAAGGAAAATTTGTAGTAAATGTAGTCTCCCATGTGGATGGACTAAAACACAAACCACTCAGCATCAGCCAGCTGTGCGACAATGGCCACTCAGTTGACTTCAGCAGAAACTCCTGCAACATAAGAGACAAGTCAACTTGAGCAATTCTTCTTACTGGCATAAGGAGAGGCAACATGTATATTGTTGATTGGTCAACCGGCTACTCAGAAGCTTGGTTCCTTTCAAAAGTATCGACTGAAGCAAGCTGGCTATGGCATCGACGATTGAACCACCTTAACTTCAAAACCATCAACTACCTGGCCAAGAAAGAGCTAGTTGAGGGGCTTCCCAAGGAGATATATAAGAAAACAGACATGTGTGGACCATGCCAAAAAGGGAAGCAAGTGAAGTCATCCTTCAAGAATAGGAGTCATCCACCAGGAACAACTGAATGCTTCCAACTGCTACATATGGATCTATTTGGTCCAGTCAGACCACAGACCCCAAAAGGCAAAAGATTAACACTCGTAGTAGTTGATGATTTCTCAAGATATACATGGGTGGAATTCTTGAGGAGCAAAGATGAAACTTACGCCAAGCTAACAGCGCTGATCAGAAGGCTGCAAACTGAAAAAGAGAGATTAGTTCAAAGGATTCACTCCGACAATAGAACTGAATTTGTGAATCAGCAAATGATTAGTTTTCTCAGCAAACTTGGAATCACTCACGAACACTCAGCTGCAAGAACTCCATAACAAAATGGTGTAGCTGAACGGCGAAACCGGACACTCAAAGAAGCAGCTCGAGCAATGATAGCTAATGCCAACATAGCTGAAGGCTACTGGGCCGAAGCAGTCAATACAACCTGCCACACTCAAAATCGAAGTGCCATCGTCACCGCACATGACAAAACACCTTATGAACTGTATAAGGGTCGTAAGCCTTCTATCTCATACTTTAAAATATTTGGCTGTAAATGTTATATTCACAACAATGGCAAGGCTCAACTAAAAGCTTTCAGTGCTAAAGCTGATGAGGAAATATTTCTTGGGTATAATTCGCCTCACGCACAAGCTTACAGGGTGTTCAATAAATGAACTCTTGTTGTGGAAATAACATGTCATGTGGTATTTGATGAATTTGCTAATGAGTACAGGAACAAAGAAACAATAGACACATCAGTTCAAGTACTACCTAGTGAAACTGAAAACTCCCAGGACTATGTGGATCACATTGTTCCAGAGCAGCTTGAAGCTTCACTAGAAGAAGGCAATGAAACTGGCACTAGACCAGTTGAGAACAATCTGGTCAATGAGGATACAAATCGTACTGAGACCATAAACCCCACAACTGAAACAGGGAGAAGAACTGATGAAGATGCCGAACCAACTGATGAAAGGACAACTGATGACGTCACCACAGTAGAACCAGCTGAAGCTATCTTGCCCAAATGGCTTTGAAGCCATCCAACTGACAAGATAGTTGGTGATCCAAGAAGCCGAGTCCAAACCAGAAGTTCAACTAAGCATGCACTATTCACATGCTTCATTTCTCAGAAGAAACCAACAAACGTCAAAGAAGCCTTAGAATATTCAGACTGGATCATGGCCATGCAAGAAGAACTGAATCAATTCATAAGAAATGATGTATGGTTTCTTGTTGATAGAACAAAAACCTAGAAGGTCATTGACACAAAATGGGTTTTTCGCAACAAGCTGGATGAACAAGGTGTGATCACAAGGAACAAGACAAGACTAGTAGCCAAAGGATACTCACAAAGTGAAGGGATCGACTTTGACGAGACATTCACACCAGTTACAAGATTGGAAGCCATCAGACTGTTCCTAGCTTATGCAGCTCACTTCAACTTCACAGTCTATCAAATGGATGTCAAGAATGCGTTTCTTCAAAGAATGCTCAAGGAGGATGTATATGTCGAGCAACCGCCAGACTTTGAAATTGGTGATCAAGTCTTCAAGCTGAAGAAAGCTCTCTACGGACTGAAGCAAGCTCCTCGAGCGTGGTATGAAACTCTCATAACCTTCTTGCTGAAGAATGGGTTTCAAAAGGGAGTCATTGATCGAACTCTATTCCGGATAGAACGATCAACTGAGATCTTAATGGTTTAAATTTATGTGGATGACATAATTTTTGGATAAAAAAGCAAAGATCTATGCACACGATTTGCTCAACTGATGCAAAGCGAATTCGAGATGAGCATGATGAGAGAAATGACATTCTTCCTAGGACTCCAAGTGAAGTATCTGAAAGGTAGGATCTTTATCAGCCAGGCCAAGTACACTAAGGAGCTAGTCAAGAAGTTTGGAGCTAATAAAGGAAAGACTCTCAAGATTCCTATGAACATATCAGTTCAGCTAACTCTTGATGAAGAAGGAGAATCAGTTAGCCAGACATACTACAGAGGAATCATTGGGTCGCTACTCTACCTAACGGCTAGCTGACCTGACATTTTCTATTCAGTCAGTCTATGCGCACGGTTCCAAGCCAACCCGAAGAAAAGTCATCTTGAAGCGGCAAAGAGGATTATCAAATACCTCAAAGGAACCATAAATCTTGGACTATGGTATCCCAGAGACGACAGTTTGAGTCTAATTGGCTATTCAGACTCAGACTTTAGAGGATGCAAGATTGACAGAAAAAGCACCAGTGGAACATGTTAGTTTCTTGGAAGCAAACTGATATCCTGGTTCAGTAAGAAGTAGCACTCTGTTGCCACGTCAACAACCGAAGTGGAATATGTAGCTGCAGGAAGCTGCTGTGCTCAGATACTCTGGATGAAGCAACAATTGAAGGACTACAAAGTCGAAACTGAAGAAGTACCTATATTCTGTGACAATAATAGTGCAATTGCAATATCTCAGAATCCAGTTCTACATTCAAAAACTAAACACATTGACATAAGACACCACTTCATCAGAGATCACATCGAGAAGAAGGAGATATGCATCAAATACGTCAAGACGGAGAAGCAGATAGCTGACATCTTCACCAAACCATTGCCTGAAGCAAGGTCTATGGAGTTATGCATACAACTGGGACTACTTGAACTAGCATCAAAGGATGAAGATAGTCAACTGGAATAAAAAGGTCAGAAAACTATTCCAGCTGAAGAGAGGAACTGAACCGAAAGGCTTCAACTCATCAGAATGAGTAGTTCATAACTGAGAACGTTGTTGAACTGATCAGTTGAATACATAAGCTATCAGTTCGAACTGAAGTGAGAAGTTGTGTAAAGAAAGTAAACTGAAGCTGATCACTCTACCCCATTAGCTCAACTGAATCATCAGTTCATTTGCTCAAGCTGAGGCAAGGAGCAAGACAGAGTCAGCCAAATGGTCTCAACTGATGATCCAGCCAGTCAAGCAGATTGTACCAGCTGCAAAATGGTCAAACTGATGGGGAAGTCAAAGGAACTAGAATCAACTCAACAGAAGACATCAGTTCAAAAATCAGCTGAAGGGGAGAAGCTGAACTGAGAAGCAGCTGAATTAAAATTCCAGCAGGCAAGGCCAGGAAGGAACTGATGAGAAAACATCTCAGTTGGAGCTGATCAATCTGGAAATCATCAGCTACAGTCGAAGCCAACTGATGATGTAATCAGTTTCAAGCCAAGAGGAAGCCACAAGAGAGAAATAGATAAGTTCAAAATTTTCAATAGTGGGAACGGTAAAAATACGTGTCACTCCAATATTACCGTTGGACTCACTCACTCTCCTCATTAATCCCCAACGGATAGAATCGAAAGCCAATTGACGGCTCGATTGAATAAATCTGACCGTTGAATCAGGGCATACGAAACATCCCAACCATTGGATGGGTTTCACCTCTCTATATAAATAAGTCGGTTGAATCTTCGAGATAAGCTTCACACTTTTTACTGCCGACTTACCTCTCTCTCCTCTCCGGTCGAAAGCAAAATCCTTTAGCCTTCGAGATCAATTCCTCAATCTTCCAGCTCAATCTTTTTTATCAAAAACCTCTCATCAAAGTATCATGGCTCAAAACCCAACCGGTCGCACTCGCAAGAGGTTCAATTTCCGCCAATCCGGAGAAGACTCCATAGTATTTTGTGAAAAACTTGACAGAGATAAGTTCTTCAACCCAGTCGGATTTATTCAAACATGCAATGCTTTCCCTCTAAGTGGAATAATTATCGAAAAGCTCTCTCAAGCAAGGCTGAAGACATTCCTAGTAGAATTTCCAGAACGTATATATCCAGAACCAGTTGCAGAATTCTTCCTGAATTCAAATGGTTCCTCAGATCCCAAAGAAATCAGATCTGAAGTAAGAAGACATCAGATCATCGTCATAGCTGAATCTCTAAGCAATATGTTTAATCTACCCATCAAAGGACACAAGTTGGAAGAAGTTCAACTAAGCTTTCAAGAAGCCTATGAGTTCTGGAAGAAGGAAGACGAGACCCGACCATATAAAAGCAACCATTTCATCTCAAGATTTCAAGATGAATATCAAGTACTAGCTGCCATAGCCTCAAAAATAATGGTAGGGACAACTGGCAGCCAATCCGAAATGTCAGAACCCAAATACAAGATATGCGTCGCCATCTACAATCGGGTGGAGATCAATTGGGCACAATACTTCTTCAATCAACTAAAGAGATATGTTGATATAATTGAAAATCGCTGGGATGATAAAAAGTTCCCACAAAGGATTGGGTACGTTAGTCGAGTTACCATAATTCTGGAGAAACAGTTCTCTTGGATGATTGAAGAAACAGAATTCAAGAGCATAGTCAGCAATGACTTCATCTCAAAACCGCTTAAAATCATGGAAACTGATCCTGAGCAAGCTGACCAGCCAAAGAAGAAGAAGCCTGCAGCTGAAGGCAAGGGAAAGAAGCAGGTCACTGGCACATCCCAGAATGTTTCTGATGATAACATTCCTCTAGCTCAGATATACAGGTCTCCAGTCGGTTCCTTAACACTGAGACAACAAGCTGAGTCAAGGTCCATCATAGCTAGAATCGGCACATCAGCTCAACTGAGATCTTCTACCAGGAAACAAAGCTCAGTTGCAACTAGAGCTGACACTGCTAGACAATTAGCCAGACGACCAGCTACCAGATCAGCTTCAAAGAAGAAGCAAACTGGTCAAACAAAGAAGAGAGGAGTCTTACCTCATCAACCTAAGAAAAGAAAGGAACCAAGCCCCATGCCAGATCCAACGGTTCCACCAAATCTAACCCTTGAAGATATGGCTCCCTGAGAAAATCCAGAAGACATCATCCCTGCAAGAGGAATTCCTCACGTCGGAGCTGGGGATGATTATTTTCAAATGACATGCCCCCAATGGCTTAAGTTGAAGGGAACATAAGAGCCTATTCAAAAGGAGAAGCCGTAAAGAAATGGGTTGATGAGACAACACAGAAATATGTGGCTCAACACTACGCCCAGGAACTAACTGGCCACGAAGAACTCTTCCACACCTTGACTAGGTACATCTACTGGTTTTTGTGGAGACATGTGTATCTCTCAGAACCCTTCTTCTCATTGCTCATTTTCCACGGGATGAGCTTCTGGAAGCGAGAAGAAGAATGGAGTCTATGGTGGACAGACAGTGAGAATGCTGGAATCACTCAGGGCAAACATCTAATGAGGCAGCTACAGCTTAGAAAAGAATGTTCAAATCCATCAGAAGGCTCAATAAAAGATATTTTTGATGAACTGTGCAAACTTTAAGGATTAAAACTGCCCGCCATCACCACAGAGAGAGAATGTAAAAGATGGAAGCACTCTCATGTTCAACACAAATGGCTATTCAATGAATTGAAGAAGAAATCACAAAGTCATCAGTCTGGACAGCCATCAGAATCAACTATAGGAAGAAATCAAGTATCCACCCCAGTGGATGATCTCATTGATGAAGTAGCAAGAGAACTCCACTCTGAGAGATCTACTCACTTAGCTGAAGTTGAGATCAACCTCATTCCTGAGGAGTCAGAAGAGCCAGGTGATAAGGCTCAATAGTTTAAGGAGTCAATTGAATCCCAAATCGCTCCTCCCCAAGAGCCAACTACTGATGAAGGAGCTCCGTCAACTATTCCTCCCACTACTCCAGTAACAGAGCCAGCTGAGTCTGACGAGCCAGCTGATCACACAGCTTAAGAGGAGGATCAATCTGCCTACCAAGGTACGCTAGCTATAATTGCGTACTTTGATCCAGTTCAAAGGGCTCTTCAAGCTGAAGCCCAAGCTGCTACACCGGAGATTGTACCAGAGCCCAGCTATGATGAATCAATCAGTATGGAGAAGAATGAGTAATCCCACACAGTTTCATGTGAGGAACTGATAGGAACTGAAGATGGAGAAGAGGTTGACTCGAGAGTAGCTCAGTTCGATGATCAACCAAGCAGCTTATCAGTCCAGCTCTCTGCCTACTATGTAAACTTGATCCACAGCCTGCAGCAACAGGTAAAATTGAACACAGAGCAAATTCAGAAGCTACAAGTTCACCCCAGACTCCAGTCAGTAGGAACTGAGTCTTCAAGCTGTGACGAGGATGGTGAAGGTGACTCCATCGAACCGCTTGCTAAGAGAAGAAAAACTGAGCACAAGAAGGACTAGTGGCTGATCAAGTTCAACTGATTAGAAAGCCCTAAGTTTACTTCTTGTAACTCAGTTTGTCAACATTCTTTTTTGATCTATAAAAAGATTATCTTTTTACTTTTAAATATATGTCGACTCAGCATTTATTTTGAATATTTTGACCGTTGCAAAACAATGACACGTTTCAAAGTCATTAAATGCCAACGACCAAAATAAAAGAGGCCAGGGGTAGTACCATTCCAACCATCAGATTTATGAGCCTGCCCAATCACTCATAAAAACCCCTCTCTTATAAGCCTCTCAGAAATACCCCTCCTACGCTCTCAAAAGCTATCTCTCTCTCTCAAAGCTCTTGAAATCCCCCAAAATTTCAGCCAACCCCAAAGATGGCCGAATTACCTAGATCTTTAAATTCCTTCAAAGAGCAATTACTGAGAGACAAATTCCTAGAGATGAAGAAATTTCAGTTGATTCTAAACGAATCAAACAACCCAACCCCTCTGTCAAATCTTCACAAGACAGGAATTCTTCACTACCTGGAAACACCACCAAAGTTCTTCAGACAAAATTTGGTGAGTGAGTTTTTGCTTTAAGCAAAATTATCTACAGATGGAAAGACAGTGTCATCAGTGATTCAAGGATGGCTACTCCAAATCATTGAAAGAACAATTGCAGAAGTCTTCCAACTTCCACGGAAAGGATCATCCGTTCAAGAATTAAAAGAACCTGCAGAATCATACTGGAGAGAATGGAAAGCTCCCACCTGCAACAAACAATTCAGTTTTACGACAGCTAAAACTGATCTAAAGCCCGAGTATGGCGTTCTACTCGACATAACAAACAAGATAATGTTTAGGGCAATTGGAAGCCTGAGTCAACTCACCTAAGAGCGATACAAGGTTATGATTCACCTTGCTAAAGGACGACAAACAAACTGGGCAGAATTTGTCTTCCAACAATTCAAACATCAAGTCGTCAAGGCCTCTGACTCGAAGAAATCTGGCAAATTTGAGTCCAAGGTAGGACTTGTTCTAAGGATGAGCAAAATGATTGAAGACCTGCTGAATCTTCCAAGTGACGAAGCACTACCAGTCCTCATCTCTGACTGGATTCCCAAGAAGGGAAATGCCCATCTTCAGTCACTCAGAAAGAAACGAAGAGCCAAGGTAAAGATGAGCAACATCACTTCGAGCAATTCAACTGCCAATGCCGTTCATTCTCCGAAATCAAAGAACGGATCACCAGTTGATTTCCAGGTTTGCTCTGATCCAGATGAGCTTATTCCATTTATCAGAATTCCTCATTCAAATTATGAAGCTGACTACTTCAGAAGCACATGCCCTCCTCTCCAGCTGACTGAAGAAAATATTCGCACCTTCTATAGTGGTGAATATGCAGTCAAAAGTGTACAAAAGGAAGTGACTAATCTTCTTCTCACGCACTTCGCTTTTGTTGCACAACGTGACCAAGAGTTGTTCAAACAACTCCACCGGTATTTCTATTGGTACAACTGGAGACATTCTATGTCCATTCAGTCTCATTTTCTGCTAACTGCCTTTCATGGCATGAACTACTGACAACGAGAAGAAACTTGGAGCATTAAATGGATAGAATCGTCAAATCCATTCCCTCCAACCATTGTGCAAGTTCAGCATATCATGAATCATAGGCTTGCCAACAAAATTCTAGCAGCTGCCTTGTTAGCTGAATTCAAAACCAGCATCATGCCTCAAGGAGCTGTGGTCACAAATCCATCAGTCGACTGCCCAACTGGCTCCCTCTGCCGAAAACTGAAATTTGATGATTTATCAAATCAGTCAGCTGAGCCATCACGACAAACTCCAACTGCCACAGAGAGGATAGAACCACATCTATCACATACTGAAGTCGTGGCTCCTCAAAAGGATCAAAGGCATGATTATAGTGATGATGAGGATACTGCCACATCACCAAGTCTCCTATCCAAGAGCTATGTCACTCCCCTACTCAAATCCAGCTCAAAAGGCGTACAACTGATTCTGAACATTGATCAGTTCATACAGTCACCGAAGGGAATTTCACAATCCCTTAATCAAAGGCTGAAAAACTCATCAGTTACCATTCAGCAACTTCATCAAGTCGGGAGGACAGCAAGGCCCAAACTGTCAAAGAACGAAACTGGATCTGCATCGACGAGAAAGTGATCAAACTGCTCGAAAGGAAGCAGTCCGGTTCGGCCCTTCAAGAAGAAGAAACTGACTCAAAGAAGGCCAAGCAACTGACCAAACGAACTGATCAATTCAGTTCAGTTAGAGCCTCAAAGTCAGCTCATCAGCGGCAACTGGAAAAGTGATGAAACTGATCATCCAACCGCTGAATCATCAAGCCAATCAGTTGGACTGTATCCCAACTGACTCAGGATAAGTTTTTCTTAATCCTCAAGCTTATCTTAACTTAATTGTTTCCGTTGTGATTATAAAATTTCTTATATTACATCTAACAGTTACAATTTGAAAACGGGGTCCTCTTTCACAAGTTGCCATTAATATCTCTGCGTTAATATTAAATCGACTCCACAAAGGTGAACAAGAGGGAATGATTATCTATGAGATATAAATAGCAAAATCTGCAGAAAATATTCTGCTATTTATGGCAACCACCCCATTTTTAAATTTACTCTCTCTCAGCCACATGATCATAAAGTTGCTTCACAATCAGACGGCTGGGATGCATGCATCATTTATTCAGCTAATCGTCCATCAAATTAGATAGCTGATCAGCTAAGATAGCAATCGAGTGTCCTCGATCAATGTATGCAGAGCTGAATATATATATGCAAGGAGAAGAAGGCTACGATCATCTGCAAAATCTCTCTCTCCCTTTACATTGATATCGCCTAACCAGAGCACTTGCAAATCTAACGTAATCATTTTTTTGCAGAAATGAAACCCTCATTTCAGATGGTGAATGTCAAGTCGCTAGTAGACAAGCTGAAGAAAGACAAGACTCTTAACCTAGAGCTTCTTCACGCACGCCTAGGTCCAGAGAAATTCCAAAGGATCTTTTGACCATTGGAGGAAACTGGGTTGTTGTCATTCTTAACGATCATGCCAGTCAAGAATCTACCCACCCATGTTGCGGAGTTCTACCACAATGAAACCGTCTCCGGTAACAACATTGTCTTCACCGTTCAGAACTAAGTCATAACAGTGACGAAAGACACTATGATGTCTACACTCCTCCTCTCTGACAAAGGCCAAGACGTGCTGGATCTAGAGCTTCCGAGCAAATCTGCACTATAGAATCTATGGAAACATCCACACGTACATCACCACGACTACTCACACAAGTTGAAGAAAAGTCTGCCTAGTGAGATCATCCAACTCCTAGATATCGCAGGTCACATCCTGCACGAAAACTTTGAGACGGTCCAGTTCTCTGAACTCAAAGCTCATCTAAAGGTCGCTCTATTCCTTGGATGCAAAGCCGACTGGGCTTCCTTCATCCTTGCTCAACTACGAAGAAATATAGATCGAGCAGAATATGATCCGACAACTGGCACATTTTGAGAGAATGTTGGGTTTATGGGTCGCATAAGCCACATCATTCTGAGTCAATTTGACGAGGCGATTCCAACCGGAGAGCCAATCGGACGAAGAGATATGCTCTCAACCATCTACTGCCATCTAGTCCTGAAGAAATCACAACAACCGGGAACTGCCGACTCAAGTCGTGGAAAGAGACCGTTGGTCGCAACTGTCAGCTCCTCAGACGAAAGGCAGTTGTTGGTTGAGAGTGAGCATCTCTCTAAACTGAGCGATTAGTCTACAATACCCGCCAGCTCACAACCTCTCACCTCAGTCCATCGCGACTTAATTGAGGATGAGTTCGAGCAAGTTCTAGACCATCAGCTACGAAGTTGTTTCTGTCTCATTGAGGGCAGCAACCCCTCATTATTCGAGCACTTGAGAAGAAACCTCCAGTATCATCTCTAGAGATTTCAAATCGATGAGGCCACTATGTTCCACCTCATCCACACTCGTGGATCCTTCTTCTGGATCAACGAAGGCCACTGGAGTAGAAATTGGATGAACCATCCACTCAGCTCGCCGCCAACGCTCTTGGAAATAATGGATTCAATGATCAAACGAATCCAGTATAGCGTACCAGCCGACGCTCCTCTTTCAGACAATGAGCCAGCCAACTCCTCCTGCACCCCATTTATTGAAGACCTACCAATCGTCTCAGACGATGAGATCTTCACCAACCTGGCATCCATGGACTTCAGAAAGCAAGATCTCTCTCTTACCACTGATCGTGGTCAGTTCATAACGATTGAAGAAGCTTATGCATGGTTCTCTTCACCCATGCCCATTCCTTCAGTTTCCTCAGTCTGTGATGACAACTTGGTAACTGCGTTCACTTTCTTGCCAAATCTATCTATGCCATCATACGATCTACACCAGTTTACCCTTTTGGATGATGCCAGAAAGGGGGAAGATGGAAGGTGTGATGATGAAAATTTAACTCTTTGGGAGCAGATCCAAAGAGAAGTACAGCTTGAGGGGGAAGCTCAGCTTCAGGGAGAAGCTTGGATGAGACATGTAGTTAAAGAAAAAAGAGAATCAAGCAGGAAAAGAAGAAGCAGCTGAGGAAGTGAAGTAGTAGTTCTATCTACTATCAAGAGTTGATATGATAGCTATAATATTAAAAGCTATATGCTCTGATCTATATGCTCTGATTTAATCCCTCAATATCATGCTCTGAGAACTATATATGATACATGCTTCAATATCATATCAAGCCTTGCTCATGCTTATGCTTATTCCCTGATACCCTGATAATCATGCTCTGATAGTTCAAAATGAAAGTATGATTAAACTAAAAGTATGCTCTGATACTTGAATTTCTGCTCTAACTTGCTCTGATATCAAGCTTTGTCTATAAGCAAACTACAACACATCTCTCAGATGAACATTTGCAATTTTTCCATCATCATTGATAAGGTTTTGACATCATCAAAAAGGGGGAAATTGTTAGGAAAAACTATTAAGGAACCCCTAGATAAGGTTTTGATGAGATGTCAAAACTATTCCTGAAAAACTGATCAAGATCCAAGCTGTAGATCTGAGCTGACCAATCCAGAGCCTCAAGAAGGAACTCAATTGAAGCCAGAGTCAACCCAACTGGAGCATGGTCAACCAGCTGAAAAGATACGCCAACCAGTCAGAACTCAATCTAACTGAGGGTTAAAAGAGTCGAACCAGTCAAAATAAACTGACAGCTAAGTCAGCTGAGCTAAGAGAAAAATCAACAAGACTGAAGAAACTGATAAGAGATCAGTTTAACTAAAGACTGGAAGTATCCAACTAATGGCCAAACTTACTTCAGTTCGGACTTCAGCCGAACTGAAGTAGACAGACGAATCAATTAAAGGCCAGAACTGAAGTCAGCCCGCTTGTAGGAGAAAACAAGCAAACATCTGATGAGGAAGCTTGGAGAAAGATCAGTCAAACTGACAAACTAGCCAACAACTTGTGATCAGTTAAGCTGACAAGAAAGCTCAAGAAAGACCAGTCAAACTGACAAGCTATTCAACAGCTTGTGATCATTCGAACTAGAGGAAGATGCTCAGAACTGCCAACTGGAGTGATAACCGAACTAAGCAGACAAGCTCAGAACTGCCAACTGGAGTGATAGCCGAACTAAGCAGACAAGCTCAAAACTGCCAACTGGAACTCAAACTTGCTAAACTGGAGCTCAGAACTACCAGCCAGAGAGTCCTAGAGTTAATGCTCCAATGAAGATCTTGGAATAAATGCTACAGCGGAGATCCTGGAATTGAATATCCAACAGAGATCGATTGGCAAAGCAACGGCTACTTCAACCAAAAGCTCCAACGATCATAAAGACCATCTGCCACTGATGAACCAACAGAGCCACCAATCAATGGAACTCAATTGTCACAAAACCACTCCTCTATAAAAGACGAGTGAATCAAAGTTTTCAAAAGTCTTTTCGCGACTTTCATTGTTGAAACCTTCATTCAAGTTGTTTCAACTTACAACTAAGCTTTCTTTCTCCCTTCCACATAGCTCAAGTTCAGCATTTGCTAAACCTGCGAGAGTCCAACTGAGAAGAAGAATCCACAGAATCAAAGCATTCAGCTAACTGTTGCTAATCCAGCCAGAGCAACCTTCTCAATTCCAGCAATACACCGATCAACTACCCAGCTCAATTGAAGGAGCACATTAGTTGATATCCCCTATTCAAGACTAATCTCTTGAAGATCGAAAGAGATCTAAAACTTTGTAAAGATGTCAATAGCACCTACCTCCCTAGCGAGCAATTAGAAACTGCAAGTGTGAGCCGTCGACCCGCTGAGGTAGCGAGCAGTTACCAGGTTCAGCCAACTGTCCTTCATTGTATAATTTGTAAAGAAACTCAAGTTATATAGTGGAGTTGCCCTTCTGCGGAAGGAAGAGAGGACGTAGAAGTTTAAGACTTCGAACCTCTATAAATCGTCTGTGTGCTGTACTGTTTTGCTTATACTCGCATATCTTTGAACTGTACACAAGCTCACACAATCTGCACTCAAGTTGTCTAAAAGTGCTCAATTGATCTGTGCATAGATAAGTTTCTAAGCGAGTCAAGGGCCCTTATCATTCTGCATTTGAAGTAAAGTTTTTATATCAGTTTATTCACCCCCCTCTAAACTGATATCAACTCGCCCGGGACCAACATGGTGCTAAACATATAACCTCATAATCATGTTAATAACTAAATTTTATGCATTATCATTAAAGTAAATGACTTATTAGCAGTATCAAGAACTATATTAGCAGTAGAGACACTCTTATTAGCCTTATCAAACTCTTTATTTACAATGCAAAAAAGAATATCAACTATGTGTATAGCATTATAGAAAAGAATATTAATAGCATTAATAAAAAATTAATATGAAAAGTACAAAAAAAGTGTATCTACTTCTTCTCGCAGTTCCTAGAATCATGACTGCATTCTTTGTTACACTTCTTACAGGTTCTTAAAAGTTTCTTTTTACAATTGGCGTTCGCATCTTCTTTTGATTTTATACGACTTCCACTACCTTTAGTCTTCACAAAGTCAGGTGGAAGCACCTCAACTTCACTAGGTGCAGACAACCCATAAAATTCAGAAAATAATCCATATAGTCCTTGAATTTCTGAAGAACCCAGGAATAAGATTTAGCATCCTCACTCGACATTCAAGCAGCCCCAAAGGTGACAAGCCTCCTATGATTGTCCTTTCTAGTAAAGGGTGCAAAAATCATTGAATACGTGCCAACATATAAAAGATCACAAATTTCTGTTATTATAATGTCTTTGTCATCATAAACAAAAGACTATAGATGCTAACATTGTCACCTACCAAATATTCAAACATCAAATACCAATGCTAAAAAAGAAAATGGAAGTGCTAAAACTTCAACTACCGGTGCTAAATCTTCGTATGGAAATGTTAAAATCATAGAATGACAATCTAAATAATAAGTAGACTAACATGTTAGTCCCATATGTTGCATCGATCAAATGATACAACATACCTAAATAACATATTAGTCATTTCGCAGTTACACACAATATACTTCCAAACTATAATACCATCTTTAGATCTCTTTGTAGTAGACAAATGAATATCCAATCCACATGATGAATCATAAACCTTGTAAAAGGTTATATCAGCATCTAAAGTAAGAAAAGTTTTGCCCAATGCAAGCTTCAAAGATAGTTCACAGTTAGATGTATGAAATTCAGAAAACTCAGGAGAAAACTCCAAAGTGGAGCCAACACAATTTGCACATTAAAAAATATACACTAATTACATTAATGCTAAAAAAATATATTCTTCGATCATGCTAAAAATGGTCATAGTAGTGCTAAAACTAATCTACAGCCATGCTAAAACCTGTAATAGTAGTGCTAATATTATTAAAAAGTAAGTTATGTTGTGATGCTAATAAATCTGCAGAGATACAAGTACACATTAATAAGAAACCATAATCTGCAGAACTGAAAACACATGTTGATCGTGAAAATTCAAAAGTTCAACTAAATCAGTTTTATCGACATTATCGAATAAAACTAAAACAAAACGGATAAAAAAATAAATTACATGACATGAACGAACACATCTAATTATTTTAATCGGAATATAAATATATATATATATATATATATATATCAAATCATCAACAATATCAAATGAATCTAAAACACATCAAAGAAAAAAATCTCAGGACAATATATAACAATCAGATTTTTACCCGATTCTTCATCCAAGAACAACGAACAAAAAAAACTTCAGAAAAATTTATAACAATCGCGTGAGTAATGATTGCGGAGAATTGAAATTCGATTACATGAAAAAACACATAGATATCAGAAATCAAAGAAATGAATTTGTCTCTTGCGTGTTGAAATCAAAGAAACTGTTGAAGAAGCGATGAAGAGGCTGATAGAGAGAGAGAGAGAGAGAGAGAGAGAGAGAGAGAGAGAGAGAGAGAGAGAGAGAGAGAGAGAGAGAGACACCTAGTATTTTAATCACATTGACCAAATTACAAATCTACCCTACCCTCATTAAAATAATCCTTAAATTATAAAAATGTCACCTTGTGTTGCTTTTGATCTAGACCACATATTTTTTATGGATGGATGGTGGAGATTAGTTCCTTGTTCTCACATGGAGCTTTGATTTTCATTTGATCAATTCTCTATATATATATATATTGAAATCAAGCAACATGTCATTTAATAGATAAATAAAAACAAGAACTATTAAGAAGGCTGTCCACAAAAGAAAGATACCTAACCTAATAATAAAGCCTTTGAAAACCATGAGTATCCTAAACAAGACGATGTGCTACTACGTTATCAATACGACGAACTAAACTTAAAAAAAAATCAAGTATCCCATAAAGCAATGAACGATAAAAAGAAATCAAAGAACTAAACTTCAGAAAAATCAGCAAAAATCAAATGGATTGCATAACAAATAACCTTAAAATCAATTTCAAACACAACATGCTGAAATCCTAAATTTTTGATCCATGAGTCAGTGAGCTTCATGCAATCCAATTGTTACACCCCCTTCAAACGAATTTGGTCCAAAAATCTACAAACTCGTGCAACCACAAACACACCATGATCATCCCAAACAACTGTACTTAAGCGAGTTTCATTTGTATCACAAATAGTTTGTCTTGACAATCTAGTCACCTTGACCCTAACCTTTGAACGAGCATATCCCTCTATTCCATCAACGGGTTGTGTCCTCGTGAAACAACCATGGCCACTAAATAATGTTGCTCATCCCAAATGTATCGTCCAAAGCTGCCACAAAATGAAGCAAATCAACTCATCCCAAAAGCTCCCTACATTGAGAGGTACACGACCAAAAGAGCATGATATGTCGAGAATTCTCAAGCCTAGCTCGTACTAGCTAGCTACAAATCCTGCAGTCTCCCATAACTTTGACTCCACGTCTCAAACGATAATTCTTACTTCGCAAACTGTCACATACTAACTCTCCAAGAAAGTTCTTCGATCACCTTAGGAGGAATATCAAGATCCCAAATTAATTTTCAATCACCATCCACATTGTAAGTCATACTAAAAATCATGAAACATACAAGATGATAAGCATTCTTAACTGAGTAAATTCCATCCTAAATGAAATGCCAAATTAGTCGATCACTATACTTTCCACCGATTAAGAGGCATGGAGAGAACATATATGGCATCATCGATCGAAAGAGGGAAAAAAAGCCTCCATAAATCGTAGTTCCACTGTCGAAGTTCAGAAATAAACAAATTCTCCACTTTCAAATCCTCAAAACCTTGAACAGGGATAAAATTTTAACACACGTGAAAGTATGGTGACTCAAGTTATTACAAATATCATCTTAATAAATAAACAAATAAATAATTGTTACAAATAAAAGTCTCGACAATTTTAATACAAATGAATAGATCGATGTGTAATAATTTGAATTTAAAATTAATATAATCAAAGTAAACGTGCTAAATATTAATTAGTGTGAGTTTTGTATCAGACCGTTATATGGGTAAAAATTCGTAAGACGGATCAAGATCCGTATCTAAACATAACCAAATATCAAGAATATGCCATTGAATTAATATAAGTTTTAATCCAAATCTTAACATATTTTATGACTTTTTTTACTCGTAAACCAACACTACAAAAAAATCACGCTTTAGCGATGGATATTAGAGACGGACTTATGTTTGTCGCTAGTTGTGACGGTTTAGCGATGGCAAGTCTGTCATTAAACTTTTCAGGCATTAAAAAGTGTGGAAATTTTTCGCGCGTAACAGTAACGATGGAATAAAGACGGAATAACCGTCGTTAAACTTAACGATGGCCAGTGTCCGTCATTAATATTTTAATTTTATATTATTTAAATTCAGAAAAAACTAACTACGGACTAGGTCCGTCGTTAATATTTGAATTTTGAATTATTTAATTTCTGAAAAATCTAACGACGGATTAGGTTCGTCGTTAATATTTGAATTTTGAATTATTTAAATTTCGAAAAAACTAATGACAGATTAGGTCCATCGTTAATATTTGAATTTTGAATTATTTAATTTCTGAAAAATCTAACGACGACAAAGGTCCGTCATTAATATTTTAATTTTGTATTATTTAAATTCAGAAAAAATCTAACGACGGACGAATCTGTCGCAGTCCGTCGTTAAGTTTCTGATATGCAAAAAAATCAGGCTTCTCTTTCATTTCTCCCCCAACTGAACCCTAGCCGCGAATTGAACGGGCTTCGATCTCCGGCCATCTCCGTCCCTCTCATGCTCTCTCTCTCTCTCTTGACTGTCTCTCTCTCTGCCGGAAGTACCAAACGCCGCCACCGAGCATACGCCACCGCCGAGGACACTCCAAGTCAGTTTGTATAATTTTTTTTTTTACATTTGAAGCATATTATATATAATTTGTGTTCAATAATATACTATGACTCTTTGCTAATATATTCACATGCATTTTGTTACTGCAATCACATTGAAAGTATTTTGGTGAAACTGGATCTATTTCAAAATTGTAATGATTTCTTAATTTAGAGTGAATTAAATATCATAAATATGTTTTGGACACATATTTATATTTTATTTATATGTTTTCTGCTTTGGAAAGTTTTTCTTCTTTTCTTCTCCATTTTGATTATTTCTGATTATTGACAGGCGAAATCTTGATACGATAAATATTTTAACAAAAGATTTCATAAGAGTTGTGCAAGTCTTAAATGCTAAATTCAATTCGAAATAATTTACCTCAAATTAACTAAATTTCATGAGACTAGCTATAAATTATATTATACTCCGTATCTCAAATTATATTAATTACCAGTCAAAATTGATATAACAATTTACAAAAGTAAATTATACATAAACGTATATATATATGCCTAAAGTAATTTTGAAATTTAATATTATTTAATGCATATACATTAAACCAACTGCTTCAGTTGCAATAATTGAAGTGAAATATATAGTAATAGCACACAGTAGTTTTTTTTTATAAAAATAATGAATTTTAAATTTGTCTAAGACGAGGGCCCCTGGATCCCTCTTTATTACTTGGTTAAATTTGTATGTGATGAGGGCCCCTGGATCCCTCTTTATTACTTGTTTAATTTGTATGTGACGAGGGCCCCTGGATCCCTCTAGATTGTAAATATGAATTGTTGGTTTTGGTTGGTAGAATTTGATTAGATGAACATAGATCAATTAGCGTAGAGTCGAGAACTTGGGACTAGGATTTTCACATAGATGTTGCCGAAATTTTTACTGAATTGCTTACTTGTGTAATTTTTGAATTAAATTTCATTGTGGTGTTGTTTATTTTTGTTGGTTTGGTTAATCAGATGAACATAAATCAATTAGCGTAGAGTCGAGAACTTGAGACTAGGATTTTCACATAGATGCTGCCCAAGTTTTTACTGAATAACTTATTTATTCTTAACGATGAAATTTTATAGATTAGGTGCTACAATGAGTCTGGATCGTCAATGGATGTATCGACGCTATCTTGGCGATGATGCTTTAAATCCAGACTTTCTGAACGGACTTGAATCTTTTATCGAGCTTGCTTGTAGCCAACCTGCCTTCATGGATAGGAATAAAATTAAGTGTCCATATCGTAAATATAAGAATATTCCATCTCAAGAACTGTATACCATTCGATTCCACATTGCGAAACATGGATTCATTTGGAATTACGATACTTGGACATTGCAAGGGGAAATTAATAGATCCGAGCGTATTGAATGGGAATTGGTCGATGATGAATTTGTTTATTAAGCATACTTTGTTTTAACTTTTCAGATGTCAGCTAGAGGTGGTGGTCGTGTTTCACGAGGCTCCAGCAGAGCCTCTGCCAGGGGCGGAACCATGAATTTTTCATCGGGGGGGCTGAATTATTCTCCACTAATATTTCCATATAATTTTTTTAATTTTTAAAAAAATTTACATGTATTTTTTTTTGGGTTGGGGGGGGGCAAGGCACCCCTTGGCTCCCCCCAGTTCCGCCCCTCCATCTGCAGCATCTCAGTCGTCATCCGCCGAACTTAGTGGTGAAGTTGGAGATTTAGATCTGGAGGGTTCTTCTGTAGGACATGTTGATCCTACCCTCCGACGGGCAATACTTGTAGAGGATGAGTTTGTCTTCTTTTCTTATCATTTTCGTAGTTTTGATATTTTTATATAATTTTTGTAACAATTTATTTGTGTTTTGCATTTAAAGTGTGATAATGCCGACTCATGAGGTGTCGAGTGCTATCACTGTGGCATTTAAGAGATATATACATCCGACTGGCTATTTATGGAAGTTGGTGCAGCGGATGTTAGGCACAGCGGTATTTTGAAGAGTTTCAGGTATGTCTTATGTATTTAAAATTATACTTGAATAAACTATATATATATATATATATATATATGTTGTGTGATATATGTTTATTTAACTTGGTGCAAAAGGAGTTCAGTTGGGATCCCGCTATCGTTCATATGATAGCGGGATTATGGAATGCTAAGGTGGCTGTCAGGTACAGGGACATGATGTACACGTTTAAGAAGCAGAGGAGGGAGGGTCGACCTGTGTGCATTCCTCAGGATGCTTGGGAGTCATGGCTGGCATACTGGGACAGTCTGGAGGTCACGAAGAAGGCTGAGATTTCATCAAAGAACAAAATGTCTGAGCCGGATGGCCCTGATACTGGTATAGTGAAGCACAAGGGTGTCCCGATGTGCTCATGCGCATGTTGCAGCATTGGTCCGTACTCTTATTATTGTAATTTATTTTTAAGTTAATTAATTATTATGTTGAATTTTTGTATAAGTACTAATATCTTGGTTTTATTATGTATGCGTCAGAGAAGGGTCTCATGGCTGGTGAGGTCGGGTGGGAGACCTTTATGAGACTGCATGGCAGCAGTGACACCGACTACTCTGATTAAACGTCAAAGCGCATTGCTGTAAGTGTATTCAAATTATATGTTTAATTGATGTAAGTGTATTTTCAGATGACATGTTATGTTTATTTAATTATTTAATAAATATAGGGCGAGGTACGTCAGACAATTAAGCAGAGGAGTCAGGTGCCTACCGACTCATCTAAGGTCCCACCGGACACGACATCGATCTATATCGATGTCGTGGGCGTGAAGAAGAGACGCGTCTTCAGGCTGGGGTAATCGAGCTGATGCCCACATCGGACGTAGTCAGAGGAGTAGTAGTGATGATTCAGTGGGCTCTCAGTACTATGACTATCAGGCCGCTATCCAAGAGCTGCAGTCACAGGAGGAGCGATTTCAGTAGCGAGAGCAGACCTGGGAGGAGAAGTACTAGGAGATGATGGATCAGCAGCTTGCTCTCCTCCAGTAGATGCAGTGTCGGTTTGGGGACGCCGGCGCCGGTGGGTCATCTTCTTAACCTCCTCCAGACATGTAGGATATTTTTATGTATTTGATTATAGATGATATTTTTATTTTTATATTTGATATTATCTATGATTCTAAAATTATTATATTTTATTATATATGATTTTGGATAACATTTTTTATATGTTTAATCTCTTATTCTTACTAAATATTTATATAATAATTTGTATTTATTTTATTCTATATAAAATATTTTCAAATAAATCAAATTGAAAAAAAACTAACGACGGACTTGTCCATCGTTAAAAATAAAATAAATAAACAACCCGCACTTTTTAACGATGGACTATATCCGTCTGTAGCATCCCGATCCCGAAAGATTGTGGAAATGGACATACGGGGGTGGGAATTAAGGAGCGGGAAAAAAGGGGTAATCTGATTCACAAAACCCTAACAGAAGACTCAGAACAACCAAACATGCTTTTTAATACATATATTTATCCAAAACACCAAGATCAGGATTCTTAGCATTTAACAAACGAGTAGCATAAGTGCGGAAGCTTAGTTCCCAACAGAATATTAACAAAAAGAGATAATGGAAAATAAGTAAATAACAAAAGTCCATCTCTCTGCATCGTCACGTCCACGCGCCAGCCT
Source organism: Perilla frutescens (assembly GCA_026008535.1). Lineage (NCBI taxonomy): Eukaryota > Viridiplantae > Streptophyta > Magnoliopsida > Lamiales > Lamiaceae > Perilla > Perilla frutescens. Next base: position 39,506,523 of record BRKX01000010.1, on the reverse strand, counting down.
ACTAACCTGAAAATGTTTGAAAATATTTGGGCTGAGTACTAATGCACTCAATGGGCAAGTTTTCACAATTTAAGTTATGCAAATCATTTTCTAAAAGTGATCTATCTGTGTTCATGCATATAGTGAAGCTTATGAGGTTTTAAAGTTGAAAGCAACCTAAGTTCACCAAAATATTTTATCATGAAGCGCTTAAGAGTATAACCAGTCACTGCCCGCAACCCCTCTACATCACCAACGCGTAAAGTTGAGTATGGCCAATGAGTATACCCAATGAGTGTAACCAATGAGTGAAACTGTTCATTTTAGTCTCTCCGACAAGGAATAGAGCATGACGAATAATGCATGCGTACTGTAGCTACTCACATTCACACAGCGTTGGTTTATGAGACTCCGACAACATACAGTAGCACATAAATATTTAACACAGATAGTCACATATGCAATTTTAACAAAGTAGAGTTTAATAACTCGAAAGATACAATTTGCAAAGATATAATAGCCCACTTGAATAGAAGATAAACTCTTAAATTCCGGGTTGGTTCAGCTCAAATTCCGCTACTCCTTCCAGTCCTACAACAACCAGTCTTTGCTTAGTTTTGTTAAAAGCCCCTACTAAAACTCAACCTCTAAGCTTCCATTTAATATTTATTTGATCAACCCTATTATATGTTTAGACATTAAAAATAATAATTGTTTCACAAATATAGACTTTAATTCACTAATTACTATTGGTACGTATTTAGTCCATTGCCTTAACTAAAAGAAATATAACACAAGAGCATGCATTATAGTAAGCTGATAACTTTGGAAACCATGACATCAACCTATATATTGATTCATGATTAACTTAAAGTCCCATATTTTAATATTTTATAAATTATAACATTATTTACGAAATTAGATGCATAGTTTTTAATCATTTAAAGGAAATAAATTTAGTATTTACTTTAGATTATATAATATGCGAAATCAATAGTGTTCGGTAATTATATACAAATGATAAGATATACATACATATATATCATAATTCTGTAGAACTGCATTGAATAAAAGAATATTAATTACACAATTAGCCTAATCTTTGAATATATATATATATATACACATATATCTTGTATATCTAGAATTCAAATTGGGAAAGAAATGAGTATATAAATTCTTAGGTAGTCTAAAAAAAATAATCCGAACATGTAATCAAATTTCATATCCTATTATTTTTCCATAGATCAACTATTTCCACAGTATATGTAAAAATTGCATCTCAAATAAATTTAAGAAAAATAAATCTTTTTTTTTCATTCCTTTAATTCCAATTCAATAATTGATATTCCAATTGGTTTATTTTGGATGTTTGAGGTTCATTATATTATTGAAAATTGAGATATGCATACAAATTATATGATATGAGTTGAGCGGATATAGAATTTGAAATTAAAATTAATTCAAAAACATGTTTTTGATTGCAAAACTATGAGACATGGTTAATTTATGTATGAGTTATGTGCTATAATAAATCATTAATTGAAAAGTGCATACATACCTTGAAAAAAAAAAAGAAATCTAATGAGCCCTATTTTGTGAACGAAAACTTATGCTCTACGAATGTATTTTGAGATGTTAATGTTTAATGAAATTTGAGTTAATGAAATTACAAGTATATCTCATCAATATTCTAATTTATAAAATGTAAGAGTCACCATCCACTAAATCTATAATGAGGACACATATATTACTTCTACTTAATGCATACGACACATATATATCTTGGAGAAACAACAATTGACAACAAATACATATATTATATATTTATATTTAAATGGTCTATATATATTACATATTAAAATATTGTTTCAATCTTCATTGCAAGTGTATGTATACACACACACACGTTTACTATGATTTTTTTTTTCAATTATACAAATAACTAGATGGTACATTTTTTTAAAACTTATATGTATGGATGGTGATCCTCTGCTGTGCTTTGGAAACACAGCACTGGATGTTGTGCATAGAACGGCACCATTTTCACCAAAAAAAAAAAAGTTAAAATTTTCTGTCATTATTATCTTCATGCATTCTATTAAGATTCCATGATGAACAATATAAACTCACAATTAAACAAATAAATAGCAAATCTGATTTTCCCTCATTCCCAATTCGATCCATCGTCGTCACAAGATGTCTTTCTCCGACAAATATTATTAGCTCAGAATTAATGATGGAAGCTCTTTTTTATCATTGTTTCTATCCCATGCATGCCATATTATTTTCTTTCTCTATGCCTGCGGGTTGCGACAGCTTCTCTCTCTTGCTCCATAATTTTGACACGCAAAAAGAAACGCCCTCTTTTGATTTCGGCCCGCGAAGAATAAAAACTTGTATCCGTTCTTGGGAAACATCTTTCATTTGATCCAATGCCCAAGTGTTATCTCTTGCAATCGGATATGGAAAGATAAATTAAAAAAAAATGTTGGATCATGTGTTCTTGATTGGAATGAGATTGTTACTATTACTAGCTAATCATGCTACTGTTCACGCTTAGGATTTGGAGATAGGTAAAAAATGAAATTTATGGTGCCACGTCGTTTCCGAACTATGAATGAGAAATTAATTTTCAATAATTTTGACGAAACGACGCCGTATTAATCACAGCACCGCCTGCTGTGTTGTGTCCCACTGTAGAGGATCGACATCCTGTATGTATATATATTTGTATGCAAATAAAAATCACACTAAATCTATTTGCACTCAATAAATAAATTTCTAATTAATCAAATTAAGTTCCTATCCAGGGTTCTAAATAAAAATACGAAAATGGTCTCGATGTGGTATTTCTAACACACTCATTGGGCACACTTCACCTAAAAATGGACCTACAACAGTCCATTTTCTTCTCTAACGTACCCATAATGGTAGCATCGACTATGCCTTAATATAGAAAAGTTTTGGATATTACACTTATTCTAACTATTAGATTTATATTCCTAATTAAATTCAGATTAGAATTTTGGGGTATTACACCGTCTTTAGATATTTACGACAGATTTAACGACGGATATATCCTTCGTTAAAAAGTCCTCATGACAGAAATGAGGACCGATTTAACAACGGATATATCCGTCGTTAAATATGTCGTAAATATCTACCGACAACCATAATTCGTCATTAACCATAGTCCCGACTAAAGGTTTAACGATGGATATAATTTCATCATTAGATCATTCTAACGACGGAAAAACAAGGTTTAACGATGGACATATCCGTAGCTAAATCGCGTTTTTTTTATAGTGCAATTTCACACAAGTTTTTAGAGCAAGTAATCTTTAATTGGGCTCGGCGAACAGCTAACAAGGTAGCTTATCCCTTGCTAAGTTAACATCTAGCAACTCTGCTTTCTTCTTTTATACCGGTGCTATTCTGGATTGTGTTGTCTAACTTTCAGCCGGTGGAACGCTTTTTACATTAATTAATTTCCCTTCTAATTTTTTTTTTCTAAAGTCTATTAAGTATATCATTTTCCTTAAATATACAAGTTATTTTACTTATTTACACGAAGCAAGCATTTATTTCCTATATTAAGTACTAATATAGTCGGAAGGGAATATAATATCACCCTAGCCGTATAATATATCACATGAAATCATCTAATCCAAAGTTGTATGTCTCATTCATATTCAAACATCAAAATTATTAATTTTTTTTTTCATTTTTCTTCAATTTTATTTTCTTTTGATTTAGTCCATATTCGATATCACATTCTTATGCCTCACTATTAATTTAATATTTTAAAATATTTATTATAAAAATAAAATTTATTGTAATATAGCCAATAGAATAATCAACCATATTAATCAATTATATTAACTAAAAAATGAATATAAATCCTAAATAATAATTACAAAATAAACTATGCCAAATGAATTGAAATGATGAAAAAATGAAAGAGTAGTGCTATATGGCCACAATGTGGCCAAGCCACAATTAAGTGAACCGGATTTCACTAATTCGGTTTCACTTTAAACCGGTTTTTTTAAAAAATAAAATTTCAGACTACCTAAAATACTCTTTGCCTCCAAAACCATTCTCCCTCTCACCCATCAATAAATTTCCTCTTCTCTTCCCTCCCAATCCTACTCGATTTCCCTCCCAGCTTAAATAATATTTACCAAAACATTATTAGTACTAATAAATTAATGACGAAAAATAATATTAATAATATATTGACTAAAAAAATATATTATTAATATATTGAGGTACGAAAAAATATTAAATAATAAAAATAATATATTTAGTTACGAAATCAGTATTACTAGTATAGTATTAATAATATTAATAATATGTTGACGTAAAAAATATGAACAAAAAAATATAGGTGTAAAAAAATATATTGAGTAAGAAAAAAATATTAATAATATATTTCCGTAAAAGTATGGACGATATAATTTTAATAGTAACATATTAATATTGATGTAAAAAATATTAACGATAAAATATTAATAATATACTGACAATATAATATGAATAAAATATTTATAACTCATGATAAAAGGGAATTATATCCTTTCAAATCTTTAGAAAATATTTGCTGCATTCATCTAGTATTTAGAATCAATTATTTTAATTTTTATTTTGAGTCAGAATCAAATACTATGTAGTACAAAACAAAAATAAAATCCAAACAAATCTTTTTATTAACCAGTCTCTTTAAATTATTAAAAAAATATCATTGCAATAATAAATTAAGGAAAATAAAAATAATACTATTCATTAAAATATTAAATAATAAAAAATAATTTATTTAGTGTGTTAATTAAACTCTCGATCCAGTTTCCAAATTAAACTCCTGAGATAATCGTTTGGATATTGAGTTCAAATTAAACTCTTGACAATACCGTTAGGTTCCATTAATTTTCAGCATGCTTCAATAATTGTTACCATTGGTAGTGTAATGAGTACTGATCTATAAGATTACTCTTCTCGATAGAAGCTAGCCATAAACCCTAATCTTTCCCAAAAAAAAACTCAAACGCCATGGATATCGATACTAACATTCATGTTCATGATACGATTATAGATTTGTTTGGAGATGATTCTGGTACAGATGCAAGTCTATCAAATTCACAAAATTCAGAAACTGAATCTGAAGAAGATGTAGAAGTAGACATGGAGGAGACCGAAGAAGAAGTAGAAGAACAAGTTGTGGATGAAGAATTTTTAAATGAAGGGCCAAAAAAAAATATGCAGTTTCGGAGTAAGGAGAACCTCTTTGCAACGTATCAATCTCATGCCAAGCATAAGGGTTTTTTCATTGCCATTCGAAGAACACGTGGTAAGTATATTATGATTTCGTGTCATAGAGGTAGAAATCCTGAAGCCTTGAAATCTTTGAAAAGGATTAATTGTCTAGCGAGACTGAATGTTATACAGAATGATAATGGTAGTTGGAGCATTTCTAGTGTTAATCATGTCCACAACCATGAACTTGACCCTGTGAACTCGATTTTTATGGCTGCTCATAGAATTTTGACCGTGAACATGAAGAGGCATCTAGAAAATAATGATATTGCAGGGTTACGCACTTCTAAAAGCATACAACTTTTGCAAGTGCAAGCCGGTGGACCTCAGAATTTAGGAGTGGATAAAAAAGATTGTAGAAATTTTGTTGAACAATGAAGAAGGTTGAGACTATGTGCAGGCAACGCCAAAGCCATTCACAATTTGTTCTTGAGGCTTCAAAAGACCAATCGTAATTTTTTCCTATTTGATGGATATTGATGATAAGGGAAGGCTTAGAAATGTTATGTGGATACATCCTCGTAGCGTGGCTGCATACGAAGAATTTAACGAGGTTGTAAGTTTCAACATAACATACCTTGACAACTGTGTTGGGGATCAATCATCATAATCAATCCATTCTTCTAGGTTGTGCGTTGTTGTCGAAGGAAAACAGTGAGTCCTTCAAATGTTTTTGGAGTAATTGGTTGGAAGCTATGGGGAATATAGTGCCTACGACTATTTTGACGGATCAATGTGATGGTATTAAGAATGCTTTGAAAGAGGTAATGCCCAACACCATTCGCCGTCTTTGCATTTGGCATATTCTTTCAAAGGTCCCAACCAATTTCAAGGCCATAGGTGATCCTAAAGAAGCCAGGAGAGAATTCACCGAGTTGATATACGAAAGCATTACTATCCCTGAATTGGAATCGAGGTGGAATGAATTTATTGAGAAGCACAACCTACATGAAAATAGGTGGCTTTCAGATTTGTGGGATGTAAGGGAAAGTTGGATCCTCGTCTACTTGAACCATATTTTTTGGGCCAGTTGTAAATCTACCTAAAGGAGCGAGTCGATGCATTCCTTCTTCGATAACTACATTCATTCAAGAAGCTCATTGAAATAATTTGTTGAGCAATATGAAATTGCGGTTTGTGATAAAGTGTATATTAAGATGCGAGCCGACTATGATTCCAAGACAAGGGTAATTAAGTGTTTTTCCATTTTTAAATGGGAAGAACAATTTCAAAAGACCTACACCAACAACATATTTCAGCTTGTTCAAGATGAAATAAAGGGGATGTGGGTTTGTGACATTACTAACGTGCCTATTATTGGGGAAGATGTTGAAATATTTGAAGTGGTGGATAGTGGTATGATGAGCAAATATCACAAGCAATATACATTCAAGGTGGAGTATAGACCTAAAGGAGAATATCTAGATTGTGATTGTAAGAAGTTTAATTCGAAGGGTATTCTTTGTCGCCATATATTTAAGGTGTTGGTGAAAAAGAATATTGATTCGGTTAATGAGAGATATATAATGAGAAGATGAAGGAAGGATGTGTATAGGTGACACTCAAGTATTTGTTTTGTAGGTGGTTATCCTCACATGATCAAGGAATATTCAAGGTATCAAGACGTGGAGAAGGTGTTTCAAGAATGCACAGATAAGTCGTATCTAGATGAATCTAAAATGAAGTTCATCAAGGAAACCCTTAAAGAGTGTAGTGCTAAACTTGATAAGATGAATAGTACTAGTGTTTCTATGCAAGGAGAAGGAGAAGAAGCTAGCCATAATCTTGTCTTGGACCCGGAGCAAATTAATCGTAGAGGAAGGCCAAAAAAGAATCAGGTCAAATCGATCAATGATGTCATCAAGGAAAGACAAAAGAGCAAGGCGACGAACAAAATGAATAAGAAGAAGAAGAAGAGTAGTTGAAATTTGTACTTGTGTTTCAATTCGGTGATATTGTATTTATCACTTCGTGTTTCTGTTTAATTTTAGTTGATGTATAAGTTAAATTACTAATTTCCTATATCAATACTAATATAAGTTAAAGTTTAAGGAGTATTTGATTCAAAGGAGCTCGATTAATAGTCTTAAGGAGTATAAAATAAATAAAATTTGAGTTTCGGTGAATATAATTAGTGTAATTTTATAATAAATTTAATTTTATTTTATTGTGTAGGAGATTTAAATTTTGTCAAAAATAATTATACACTAAAATAATTAATTTAATAGTTTAATAAATTATTGAAAAAAAAGACAATTTTTGGGCCTGATTTATTAATTATAGTCAGACCCATAGTAGTCAGTTAGAAGGCCCAAATATGGGGGCCCAAATCTCAGGATTTATGCATTGATGTTAGTGGGATCCGACCCTAAACGTGGACAACAAGTGCTGCATGTCCTATTATTATATACAAGCTTCTTTCCTTTCATCTTTTCGATGTGGGATGAAAAATAATCCCAAATAGGTATTTCTGAAGCAGTTTCTCGGGCATTTTGGTTTAATCTTTTTATTCATTAAAAATGACAAAAACCTTTGATTTCATCAAATATTTCAAATGCGAAAATATTTTTTAACTTTGTACCAATTTTGTTATACTATATCAAATAGTACTAATTATACGAATTTAAGCATTTCCATCCGTCGATTAAAGCAATAAAAACATATATATTCAGCAGTAATAATTGTAAATGACGAACACACCAAAAGTTTAAAACAAAATATATATTTATAAATTAGGAAACAAAATATATTTTTCATTTTCTACATTCAGAATATTAAATATTAAAAACTACATAAAACATAAAATTAATCCACCCGGTCCGATCGAGCTCGAAGGACCTTTAGTCTTGTCTCGATACACTTTAGCTGGGCTATTTCCTTCTCATATACGTGCTTGATCGGTTGTTCTATCATCAGTTCACGCATTTCTTTCTGGAATTGAGCCTTCTCAGGCTACAAAGATTAAATAAAACACATTCATAATTAAATCAACAAATAAAAATAACACGAATCTAATGTAACAAATTTTCTAACAAAAAAGTTGTTACCTATTGCGCCTCCACACATCGATGCAAATTTGCATCGGCTTGTGCTTTGGTTTCAAGAATTTTGGCAAGCCTCTCCGATCCCCTCATAAACTACAAACAAAAAAAAATCATTCAAAATAAAAAAATCGATGCTAAAACCATACATGCAAAATAAAAAAATAATAATAATAAATAAAAAAAACCAACAGAACCTCTTCAAGTTTCGTTTCCGTGCTCCACCTAATCCGCTTCCAGGACGAGTTTTCCTCCTCTTGTGTTGGCCTTCTTGATGAAGAAGCCATATCTAGAATTTTCAAAGTTTTTTTTTTTAGAGTATTGGAAGTAGATAGAGATAAATGAGGAGACGTGACTTTTTGAGAGTATCCCTAAAAAATTGTGATGATTTCATTCATTAAATAAAGTGTATAAATAACTTGAGAAGTTGGAGTTGCCAATCCATCGTGTCTTTTCATATTCAGTCCAATTTAATACATTACATTTGTAATTGGACTAATAAGATAGTAATTTATTATTACTTTCTGTATTAAATAAGTACTATATATATAGTTACGAAATTAGTACATGTTAGCCTAAAAATTATATTTTGTTAACTATACTAAGAAAATTGGTACTATAGTCATATCATTGATAGAATGAATGTGTAATTGGCATTACAGTTATAAAAATTTATTGATTTAGGGTTTTGGAGCATTAATGAGAAAGAAAGATGGTTGTGTGTAAGATGCAATTAATTATGCTAATTTTACTACTTTAGAAATATATTGATCAATTCCAATTAAATTATAGTTAAAGTACGTAAATATAGCCAATTTACGTCCCAAAATTGTAGTCCGAATTTAAGTTTTTTTACCAAAAATATTTACGGCCCATAATTTACAGTAGGGTTTAAGCATTTTTACCAAAAAATACGGCTAAAAATAAGAAGTTCTAAAAATATATATTCCGAATTAAAATGAACCGAATATATAGTTCATTTGGACATACAATATTACCAAAAATACTAAAAATTACATAAACATAATTTTAATCGAGATGATCCAAGCGAGCTCGGAGGACCGCCAATCTTGCCTCGATGCACTCTGTCTTGGCTTTCTTCATCTCTTTTGCGTGATGTATTAGTTGTCTTTTTATCATAGCAAGAGCTTCCCGATGGAAGCGATCCTTTTCATACTACAAATATTAAATAAAATAATATTAATTTAAACCAACAAATTAAAATAACACAAAATAAAATAACAAATTTTCTAAAAAATTTGATAATACCAGTTGGTCTAATATCAGTTCATTCAAACGTGCATCCGCTTCCGATTTGGCTTGAATGGCTCTATCAAACCTTTCAGAGTTCTTTGCAAACTATTATCGAGGAAAAAAAACAAGCGAAATATAAAAATCAATGATAAAACCCTACATGCAAATAAAAAAAACATGCCTTTTCGACTTCCTTTTCTACTTCCTCTTCCGTGGCCGTTTTAATCCTCTTCGACGAGGAGGTGTTTCCATCTTCATTCGACCTTTTTGCAGACTCCATTTACAGATACTTCGAAGGAGAAGAGAGTTTGGTAGTTGGAAGGTGAAGAAAGAAGTAAGAGAGATATTAGGTGACGTGACTCTTTGATATGATCTCTAATGAATTGTGATAATTTCTCTCATTAAATATTGTGTGTAAATAGGTTGAGAAGTTAGGGTTGCAAGGTAACGTGTCTTTTGAAGTCAATCCACTCCAATTCAATATACTTATTTAATTAATTAATTAAGTAATTATTTTAATTTTCTGTAATTATGAAATTAAGATAGTATATATAACCTTTGTATTTTTATTTAATTGGTATAATTATGTATAAAATTAGTAATACACATAATTACAAAATTAGTACTAATTATCCTTAAAATTATAATTTCGTAACTATACTCACAAAATTCGTCCTGTAGTCATAACATGTGTAAAATTTTAAATAATTGGCATTAAAATTATATTCACCCATTCTAAACATTAAAAGAGAATTAAAATTATAATTTAGTTACTATTTGAAGTATTAATTTGAATATTGTTTCGTTTCGATCAAATTGGTGCTATAGTCACAACAATTAATAAGTTGTGATGATTACATTCAATAAATATTGTGTATACATTACTTGAGAAATTGTAGTTGGAAGGCTTTATGTCTTTTCAATTAAATCCAAATAAAATTAATATTTTATTTTCAATTTTATTATTTTTAAAAAGATTAAATAAATTCGTATTAATATTTTGTTTACAATTTTTTTAATTTTAAAAGTTATAAGTATGTTTAAACAATATTGTTTTATTTTTTATAAATGTTTTGACGATATTTTATATACTATATCAAACAATAGTTAAAATAAACAATATTTTTTTATTTTTTATAAATGTTTTGACGCTATTTTATATACTATATCAAACAATAGTTAAAAAAAATAAAAAAAAAATTGAATTTGTTGGTTTAGGGTTTTGTAGCATTAATGTGAATCAATGATGGTTGTGTGTAAAATGGAACAAAGAGTAGTTTTCACATTTCTCAATAAACCATACTCAATAGTGTGATTTTACTTTCAAATTTTTCATCGTTTTAAAAAGAATAAATAAATCCGTAATTGTGTAATTTATTATAAATTTTCTTATTTTTAAGAGTAATAAATAAATTTAAACAATACTAAGTTAGATTTTATAAATATTGTTACGATATTTTATAAACTATATCAAGCAATAGTAAAAACAAAAAAAATAAAATTTGAATTTTTGGGATTAGGTTTTTGTGGCATTAATGAGATTAATTAATGATGGTTGTGTAAAATGGAACAAAGAGTATTCACCTCACACTTCTCAATAAACCCTACTCAATAGTAATCATTCATGTTATACCCTACATTCACTATATAATATTCAGTCCTTTTTTTTAATTATACGTAAATATTTTTTTCGAATAATATTTTGGAATTATCCATGCTGCAACATGCAGAGGTATTTTGGTTACTAGTCTTTTCATGTCTTTAATGAAGAACTCTATTTTCTTTTATATAATAAGTAGGTAGTTGTAATTTTAATTTCATAATCTAAAACAAAAAAAAATTCACCAAAATCATGTCTTGGTCCAAATCTGATGAGGCCGTGTTTGTTAGTTTATTACGTCTAAGGATTGGGTTCGTCGATCTTTCTCACGCACCGGGCACTGCATTGACCCTGGACTTACTCGCGAAGTTGATGTCTGGTGCTCGGTATCGTCACTTTCGGACCATCGAACTGGTCCATAAATTGAAAGAATTGAAGGAGCTATTTTATTCATTCAAAAAATTTAAAATGCTTCCGGGGATCACTTACGATGAAGATAGCAACTGTGTCACAACCACTGATGCCTATTTCAGTCTTTTCAGTGATATTCGAGCTGTAAGTAAATATTACCATTTCGTTATTTTTTTTTAATGACATTACTTTTCATTTATATTTCACTACATGAATGTGAGATGCATAGAGACTTTCGACTGAATAGAATGCCAGAGTATCGTGGAATTCGTGACATTATTCAGCTTGGAGGCGTTGTCAATACTGATTTTGAGAGTTTAGTCAATAGATTTTCTTGAAGAGTTTAACCTTGTTGTTATGGGGTGTACTTAAATTATCTTTTATTATATTTATAAAATTTATCTTTTATTATCATTGTTTTTATTGTAGTCTACATAAATAAGATTAATTAGATCAATCCAAATAATTTTCATTACAAATAATACAAATCCATTAAAAGTAAAACTAATCCATTCATTAACACTTTTTTATTCAGATTAATACAAATCCATTAAAAGTAAAACTAATCCATTCATTAACACTTTTTTATTCAGATTAATACTAATCCATTAATCAAACAATACTTCATCCAGATCTTATTTTCACTTAAATTTTGAACAAAATGTAAAAGACTGAAATTAATAATAGTGTGCACAATATTATATTTTCGATAATTGGTACATGATTAAGTTAACAGAAAATGTATGCAACAAGTGCAATTTTTTAAAATAAATACAAAACCCTACATATAGTGCATCCCTAAAATCTGTCAAGCCACAAAGGAAGCCAACCAGCCGAAATCCACACTGCCGAAACCACCGGCGCCGTCTATGATCTCACGAAGTTCTCCAAAGTAGGGCATTCCATGCAGCCTAAATTCCCTCCACCGCGGACTCTCCTACATCATAAAAAGAGATAAATAAATAAAAAATTGTTTTAGGTTAGTAAAATTAAAAGCAAAAATAAATTATACTTACATTTTGTCCTACTCGGTCGAAATACTCGTCTCCCGCAGTGATTAGGTTTAGGTTTTCATCGTAATGGATTCCCGGCTGTCGTAGGAAACGCTCGAAACTCCATGTCTTATCCCTTAACTCGTTCAATTTCAGCACGAGTTGTATCAATCGAACTCTCCGATTAAGAACCGTCGTCATCGTCATTGAAATATCCTCCAGAGCATTTGAAACCTCGTAGTTGTCAGATACATCCACAGTCCCAACTCGACAATGCAAAAGATCAATAAAAAATTCCTCGTTGTCGCGTGAACAATTCATTTTTTTTTTTTGGAAAGTTTTTTTTTCCTTTTGGAGATAAAGGAAAGAAGTTGAATGAGGAGGTGCCTTTATGGTTGGATTACCCTCTTAAATTTGAGTGAGTAAGTAAAAATATTTTTTTGCCCTATAGCGATTTGTTTATGGTGAAAAATATTTTAATTGAATAAATTTGTTTATTATAACAACTTTGTAAAAAAGTCGAAATTACAGAGTGAAAAATATTTAAAATTATTATTTTGGTTAAAATAATAAGTCTGATTTTATAATAAGTGTAATTTAATTAATTTTCATGTATAGGAGTTCTACTTTGAAAAAAACAATTCTACACGAAAAAATAAATTAATTAAAAATTTAAAAAAAAAAACTATTACGTGGGCCTGAAATGTATTTCATAGCCAGGCCCATGTGCATAGCAGACAACAGGCCCATATCGTATAATGCATGCATTGATGTTGGTGGGATCCAACCCCAAACGTGGACAACCAGCGCTCCTAGGCTTATTAATATATACACGCCTTTTTTCTTTAAGAAATTCGATGTGGGATGAAGTTGAAGGCAAAACTACACTATCACTAACAACACTTTCAAGGGAAAACTCCAATTTTCCTTATTTTCCTCGTATTTTTTACCCCTGCATTATTCAAACTCTTAAGCAAATATTTTTACCCCGCCTTATTCAATCTCAAAGTTTTAAAAATTTTAAAGGGACGAAACCTCATAAAATTTCCATATTCTATTTTCCAAAATAAATAGTATAGTAGTGAAATTTGACCATAATTTTCTCGTATTGCACAGATGAAACCTCATGACTTTCGATTGTACCAAAAGTTTACTAAAATTAATCGATATTACCAGAATTAATCAATTTTATACAACTTTTTCTAAATTTAATCAATTTTACCAGAATTAAAACTTTCTACATAAAAATTTACTGAAATTAATCAATTTTACCATAATTAATCGATTCCACCAAAATTTTACTAAAATAATTCGATTTTACCAAAGTTAATCGATTGTACCAATATTTTACTAAAATTAATTGATTTCACCACAATTAATCGATTCTACCATACTTTTACTAAGATTAATTAAATTTTTTAAATCAATCGATTGTACATTGATCGATTGCACTAAAATTACTACTATATTCACAAATACAAACTTACTAATACTATCGTCACGAATTTACTCTAACATGACTAATTGGAATTCCACTTGCACAATTACTACTACTATAGTCCCAAATTAAATTAATATCACATGACTAATTGGAATTCAAATTGTAAATTTGATCCTACTATAGTCCCAAATTAAATTGATATCACATGACTAATTGGAATTCCAATTGCAAAGTTACTACTACTATAGTCCAAAAAATTATCTAATTGCAACATTACTACTGCTATAGTCCCAAAATTGATCTAATATGACTAATTGGAATTCCAATTGCAAAGTTACTACTACTATAGTCCAAAAAATGATCTAACATCAATAATTAGAATTCCAATTGCAACATTACTACTAGTATAGTCCCAAATTCTATCTAACATCACTAATTGGAATTCCAATTGCAACATTACTACTACTATAGTCTCAAAATTGATCTAACATGACTAATTGAAATTCCAATTGTATAATTACTACTACTATAGTCCAAAAAAAGATCTAACATCACTAATTGGAATTCCAATTACTAAATTGATCCTACTATAGTCCTAAAATTGATATCACATGACTAATTGGAATTCCAATTGCATAATTACTACTACTATAGTACCAAAATTGATATCACATGACTAGTTGGAATTCAAATTGCAACATTACTACTAGTATAGTCCCAAAATTGATATCACATAACTAATTGGAATTCCAATTGCATAATTACTACTACTATAGTACCAGAATTGATATCACATGACTAATTGGAATTCAAATTACAAATTTACAACTAGTATAATCCCAAAATTGATATCACATGACTAATTGGAATTCCAATTGTATAATTACTACTACTATATTACTATAGTCATGAAATTTAGCATTATACGACTACATTACTTTTTTTTTAATTACTACTATAGTCAAATAATTGCTATAATATTAAATTTATTCACTATATATATATATATATATTATTAACATTTATTTCTGAATTATTTCTGTTGAAATTTGTTGCCACAAACACTGAAATTAGACACAGATTGGTAATGTCAAACTTAATTCTAAAAACAGTTAACACAACTATCTTAACACAAATATGTAGGAAATAAAATGCACAATGATACACGATATAATTTTTAAATCATACACGACATGTGTATGATTGCCACAGGGCGAAATTATACTACTATGAGTACAAAATTTTCAAGCTGTCGATGTTGGACGCAAAGGCTCTCAACACTTCAGCAACATTTACAAGTTCTAATCTATACTATCACTAAAAAGAACTAAAGAATATAAATTGACATCCCGTCAATTCATATACAAACTAAAACATACAAATTGACATCCCGTCAACTTGTATACAAACTAAAACAAACAAATTGACATCCCGTCAATTTATATACAAACTAGTAAAGGTTTCACAACCTTGCTATCTATCCTAATTTGTACAATCTATTCCGTGAAAGGATTGAACAACAACAAACGTTAAGATAGAAGAAGGAACGAAGAACAAAACCTATACTAAGTTTGTGACTCAAGCTTTCTTCAATCTTCACGCAGCGGAAAATGGATTGAGCTTGAATAAGTCTTCAAGTGTCGACCATGCTTCTTAAATATGCTCTTCACTTAAATCCAACAAGATCCACGGTTTCTCTTTCTTGAACATGGGTTGACGATAACTGCTCCACTGCATAACTTTACCATATATGGAAGAAACCGCATCCAAGGCGTGGTTGAAAGCTTCCCCACGTTCATGCTCTTTTTCTAAATATCCAGCAAATATAATTTTCTGAATAAGAAAAAAGAAATAAATAGAAAAACCGCTAGACCTAAAAAATAGGAGATAGAGTTTTGACTTTGTCAAACTCTATTTTAAATAATATATCTAATATGTATATATCCATTTATTTGAAATATCAATTTCATGGATATACACATATATTTTAAGATATATAAAATTATTTTATTTATTAAAATAATAAATAAAATTAGGAAATGATAAGATTAGTTATGACTATATCATAGACAATGTCGCAGTGAGTCTGTCTGACATCGAGTGCAATATTGAACCTCAATGTCATACAGCACTCAACAATCTCCCCCTTAATCTTAGCCTTTCTGCACAAAACATACAACTCAATGTATTTTGTAAAATGAGAGTCGCAGCAGAAAATGGAGTTCTTAAAATCTCTCCCTTAAGGGGTACTCCCCCTTAATTAGATCATCATATAATAGGAACGTATCCTATTATAAAATCAATGCTGAACAGAAAGTTCAACACAACAATATCAATGTTGAACTCAATGTTCAACACACAATAATCAAGACATATTGATCATTCAATATCTCAAAACAAACTTAATATGCCTAATCATAATGATATGTCACGAATATCAAAAACTAAATAAGCATATAGAATCAAGAACACAATCATAAATTGCATTCAACAAACAAAAACAAGATATGCATAAAATGCATACCAAAACCGTGTGTCCAGCACATACATAAACAGAAAACATTAAAAATTGTTTTTAGTATAAAAACAGTTTTAAAATTCAGAAGCTTAAACACTAAGCTTCACATCATCTTCTTCTTCCCTTTGGCTGCACTTTTTCTCCCCTTTGCTTGACCCGCAACACTCGGTCCAGCATCTGTGTCTCCAGCATCCGCATAATCACCATCAGCATCATCATCTACTCCCTCTTTTTGTGTAGAAAGGAGAGTCAGAAGAGAATCTCGAGCCTTGGTAAGTTGACCAATAACATGATCAAGAAATGCAATTTGATGTTGAAGAGTCTCCAGTGGCATCATGACAATTGGAATAGCAGACGTAGAGGCAACATCAGGATAGACATCAGATTGGGAAGGAGCAGGGGTACCTTGGGCAGAAGGAGGCACCGGATTGGCAGCATCATGAGGATAGGGAAGATCAATGATCCTGTCATCATTCCCCTTGGGCTTCATTATAGAGATGAAGGACTGCTCAGACATCACACTCTTTTTACGTTCCTTTAACCCTTGGCTCTGAAGGATCTCATAGATCAAACATGGGAAAGGAAGCAAATTGGAGGAACTTGATTTAGAGGCAGCCTTCAAAGTAGCATAAAAAATGTATGCCCCAAGGTTGAAAGGAAGCTGATTTCCTATCTTGTACAGGAGAATGGCGTGATCAACTGTGATGACAGAGGCATTTGATGTGAGCAGCCAATTGCTCACTGCAAGCTTGTATAACACTGAGTAAAAGAATGTTAACTTGGAAGCAGGTACTTTGTTGAGCCATTTTGGAACCAAACCTCCAGTAATAACATTCACCACATCATCAATCAAATCCAAAGACATGATTGTGTCCTCATTGCCCAACTCAAGAAACGTGTTAATAACATTAGGGGAAAACTTATAGATTTTATCCCTAACATACACAGTTCCAAAACACAGTTTAGTAGAATCTCCCATATCAGAAATGATATTAGCATAGAATTCATGAATAACATCAGGATCATATGACACCAGTGACGTAACAGATTTTCACAAACTTCTCTCCTTAAGAAACACATCCATCCCATATTTCTTAAAGCTAAGAACATCTATCATTTTCTCAACTTTAAGAGTTCTCTTAACATAAAGAGCATGGGATTTCTTAGCCTCTTCAGAATAGAAAATCTTACTGAAGGCTTGCGTGACGTCAAGAGGAGAGTCCTCAAGAGGAAAAGTCTTCGCCATCTTTGACAGAGACTGCAGGTGAAAAGTGGCTTCAGGGTCGATTGGATTTGTGGGATCACCAAGCACATTCATCCTGATCGGCTTAGGGTTTAGGATCTCAGTTCCAGGAGGAATTATGAGATCCGGATGAACCTCGACTTCAGTTGGCATCGTCTTTGGTGTTGAAGGCTCAGTGACATTTGTTGTTGCAGCTTCAGCTTGAGCAGTTGGTGGAGCAATGTCAGGAGTCTGGGTCAATGTTGCAGAGAGTGGGGGTTGTACTGCAGCAGCCGGTGTTGAGGCTGATGATGAGGATCCTTTTGAGAGCTCCATCATCTGCTGCAACATTATCATCATGGCGTGTAAGTGGTTAGGATTTTGGTCCGCCATGGATGAAAAAGGAGAGAAAAAAAATTAGAGAAGCAGAGAAGATGAACCGCTAGAGAGAGAGTAAAGTGAATCGGATATGGAGAGAGAGAGAGAGAGAGAGAGAGAGAGAGGGTTTTGAATTGAAAAGGGGATAAAGACAAAACAACTTTCTGATATTAAAATAATGAAAGTGATATCTCTCACTCTCTCTCTCTTATCATATCATAAGATATGCAGATAAGTATATCTGCTTATCAACAGTATTTCAATTATCTATTATTTAAACAATAAATAAAAATAAAAATAAATAAAACAAATGGAGACGAGTCATGATTGAATAAATTCTCATGAATTGATTCATAATAGAAAATCATATCATCGTACCATAGTTTTTATTAACTTCAGAATTATAGGACCTGATGTCAAAGATCATAACATTGATTTTAACATCAGGATGTCAACATTGACTAATAGACACACATTCCAAGAGATTTCCTCAGAGAAGAAAATCTCTCAAAATCTTAAGGTTTAGTAAAAATATCTGCAATTTAATTCTCTGTAGAAAGGTATTCCAATTTGATGATATCTCGTTCAATGAGATCTCGGATAAAGTGATGTCGGATGTCAATGTGTTTGGTGCGAGAAATGTATTCCAATTTCAGAACTGTTGTACAAGCACTAAATCATAATTTAAATAGATTCATGTATTTAATTTTATATTTTTGAATAACTAGATCTTGCTATGAGAGTCAGTACTTGGCTTCAGATGTCGAAGTTTAAAATTATATAACCCTGATAAATGGTCTCACCCCCACCCCCCCCCAAAAAAAAACCTATGACTATTATTATTTTTTAAATAAAGTCTAAAGTATAACTAATGTATTCCATTAAATATAACATCTGAAAAAAAAAACAGTACGTACCAACGTATATATTTTGAGTCATGACAAGGTTGGCAGCTTCATTAATTTTGTAGAGCTGCCAATTTTGCAAGATATTAACTTCATTATGAATTGTATTTTGATGATATATATATATATATATATATATATATTAATCCATTAATGTTTCACTAAATTGATATATATGAATTCACACTTACTATTATGCCTGTATATAAGTGGATCGGATGAAAACAAATAAAGCCTTAATCAACTATAATAGTAGGGATTTAATTAGCTTATAAATAATGGGATGATTAACCTTAATCAAAAGACAACTGATGATGATGATTGAGAGTCAAGCAAGCCGATCATAAAATATCATATCACTAGAATTTGTTCAGAGTTTAGTAATTAAGCACCAAACTAATCATGTTTGTTTCTGCTTTATGTTAAAAGAAATAAAATAAATTAATTGAAGAACTTTGTAATTATGTGAATAATCGGAAAGCTCAAAAAAGGGGTAATTAAGTATGTCTAATTTCCTACAATCATAAAGGGAAAAAAAGTAACGATTAAATTAACATCAATATTTCACATCTGCAATATTTTCATGGTTTTAAAGTTAAAATTGGTAAATGATTTTAATAAATTAGTCCTGCACTCTCTGATATTTAGATAATTTGAATTGTGTATTTCATGATTATGATGGACTGTTGACCAGTGGATATACTTAATTAGATCAACAATCTTGACTCCAAATTCGACAAAATCATGTTCTTCAATTCAAATAAAATTCCGTGCGTGATGAACACGTACAAATTAATCTGACGGATGCACTTGTCAAATAATGTAAAAAACAATGTTCAATGTGTGATAAATTATGAAAGCTGTTATATATAATATCAAAATAGATATAGTGCATGGAATGGATCAATTTCCACAATATAAGAAATAAAATTAAGTGGAAAAAAAAAAACCCTATGCTCAAACCAAACTAGAATCACTTTTTTTTTCTCAAAAAAACAAAATAAAAACTAGAATCTCTCTCCCTAAGATTTCCACACAATTTCAAGAAAACTAGAAAATATTTTCGTTCCTCAAGATTAAGCTAGAGATTTACTAAAAATCCAACACAAACTTAAAAACTAACAGAAAAAAAAACCCTAAGAATCGAAAACAAAATTATGGTAGAAACTAAGTAGAGAGGATCGGACCATGACTGCTTGATTCCCCTTTGCATATACGCGGCGTGGGATCATTCTGTAAGTATCATAATTTAGTCGAAAAACGAGTCATCCCTCGTCGCGAAACTGGAAGAAAGAAGCTTGATTGTGGCTCGAATTTGTGGGTGAATAACGCCATTGAAGCTGTAAATCTTCTCTATCCATGTGTAGAATTATGCAGAAAATCGACTGCATGCAGAGAATCTTGATTGTTATGAAAATATACAGCAAGGCCTTTTTCCGTTGTATATATTCACACACAGACACAGACACACACACACACACTAGGCAGATCAAGAAATTAAGTGTGTTTTTGTGTGCCCTCTTATGATCTTACAATGCGAAGAATGGTGTATATATAGTGTAAGCACTTATAAACTTCACACACACATATATATACATATATATGTAATAATATAAATGTGTGTGTTCCGCATGCAGGGATTAATTTGAGAGGGAGCAATTAAGAAAGAAAGTGAAAAGTTTGATATGGTTTGTTGTGGAAAAGCTATGGTTCTTTTTTAAAGTGGCAATCAATTATGAATTCCAAAAGGGGCTTTTCTCTTAGCTGTGTTTGAATTCTTGGATCTTTATGTTCTCTTTTTTGGTAAAGCATTCTTGTAAAGGATATTTGTCTTCTACTCCATCTATCTATATATATATTATGTCTCTCTTTCTACCTTCAATCTATAGACATATTTCAACAAATTTAATCTTTTAACCCTTTTTGAATACCATTCCTTAATCAATTACGTACTTTGCTTTGTTAATTTTTCTCAATCTGAATCCTCGCTTTAATCTGGTATATATATGTTCTTGATTTTTGCCGATGATTAAGTATATATGCTTTCTCACTAGGTATAAAATTGTGCAAGTGTAACGTTAATTTTACTCGTCTCATAAATTAATTAACTGATTATATACATATATACATATATATATATATATTACAGAAATGAACATTTTAGAGACCAATATAATCTCCAGCAAATGTATATTCCCCATATATCAACCTTTCCATGTAGAGGATCCAACAAAATGGGAAAAAGAAGATTCAATAATGTAATAATTAAAATATTATTTTAATTTGCAACAAACGATTAAATTCGATGATGGCATTCAATTCCTTTTATATATTGTAATATTGATGTATGTAGAAAGTAATACATCGAAATATGTCATCGCATAGCTACACTATGTCATGATTAAACTAAATTCTATATTATACACACATTTATATGTATGATGATTGTAAAATAATAGTACCATGAAAAAAAATTAAATTTATTTTGTCGCATGCTCACATGGGAGGGAAAGCACTGTCGTCTCCTAGCTTATAGCAACCTTATTCTAGGCCAATCTTGCTTTGAACTCTACTCTTTCACTGTAGATAATGCATGTGACAATCTAATTAATCAATTAAACAATTTAGGTAAATGCTAAAAAAATATATTGATACAGCTAATCATCGAATTGAGATCCTCTGCTGCAAATCTTGTATTACATTCCCTATTGCACACTCAATTTTTTTTAATTTATTTTTTCAATTTTAATTTCTTATGGTTTAATTTAATTTTGACTTATTATTTAGGATTCATCTACCAAATTAAGGTGTATTAGAATTTTTGTAAGTGATTGTTTTAAAAAATAAATACTAGAAAATTATAATAGACCCTAATTAGATAGAATAAACCCTAAATAACAAGTGTAAAAATTAAACTAAAACATAAAAAATAGAAATTGAAGAAAAATTAAAAAAATCAAGTATACAATATAGAATGCAATACAAAATATGCAATAGACTATTTTGTGTGCTAACCATCAATATTGATAGATTTTAAAAAAAATCATTTCATAAATAGAATTCATATAGTTGCACATTAACTACTAATTCTTCAAATATATTTGATCCTTGGATGAACGATAAATAATAATCTCTTCGTTTCTGAATAAGTGTCATTCTAGCATTTTAATTTTGTTTCAAAAAATGTGTTATTCTACAAATTCGAGATAGAAAATTCACATTTTTCAAATATTTGTCCTCATTTAATGCATTCAAACATCTATATTTAACTCATTTAATGTATCCGCACAAAAATATATTGGATAATTTAATTAATTTATTAATTTACATACATTTATCTAAAATGACATTTAAATGAAAACGGGGAAGTATACTGCATAAAACACAAGAGGTACACATTAAGATTAAGATTAAGAGTAGTAATGAATAGACATGGATAATTGGGCCAATCCTTTTGGAGTGCAGTCTCTATCAATCGGACGGTCAGTTTGCATGTTGTTGAAGGTGGGACCACGGAAACACCGGTACGTCCGGAACATGGGATCCCCACTTTTCCACTTTGTAGTAGATATATATTGTTCTAGTATGGAAGAAAGCCACGTTTGGTGGGGAAAAGCAAACCTGCATCGCACGCCTTTGCTCATAAAGTGCTCCTCTCTCTGGACCAATCAACGCATAAAAATACAAAGAGGAGAGACGTCGCGTGGAAGATAATCATATTCTTATTCATATTCATATATTAATCCCACCCACCCCCCAAACTATTTCTTTCATTTTTCTTTGGACAAATCTTCTGTACATACATCAGACGGTCAACGTATTGACTTGGTCAATGTCTATTAACTCGATCAATGTTTTGATTAAAAAATCCGTTAAAATTAATATCATTCATAATACTGAAAAATATCATTTCAAAGACCCAAAAATATCATTTGTATCAATAAAAAGTATTGGCTAGAAAAAAAAATAAAGAAAAAAACTGTTAAGATTAGTATCAATCGAAACACTAAAAAGTATCATTCAAAATTGAAAAAAAAAGTATCAGTTGTATCCATAAAAAGTATCATCCGTTTTCACGATTTTTTTGATCAACGCTTTGATCGAGTCAACGCGTTGACCGTCTGATGTACATCTTATGTAAAGGAGTCTTTGCGTTTTTCTTTGGATTAAATTTGTGTAATTTTTAATTTATTACTCTTCATTCGATATAGTTTTAATGCTTACCTATTGGTTAAAGTTACTTGTAAATATCTATTTCTTTTCAAAATTTTAATTATGTCATTTTGATTTTAATCATGCTAGTAATGAACTTTTAATTTGTATGTGTACAACCTCCAAATTCGGTAAAATTAAAATGATATTAAATCGGAGTTAGATGAATTAATACGAAGTGCACCAATTAGAATGTAAAATTTCCATATTTTAAACACGAAAAAAATAGTTGGTTTAATTTTGCCGAAATTAGGACCACACATGAAATTGCAATTAACAAATTGAAAGTCGGTCACTAACATAGCTAAAAATTAAAGAGATACGATTAGATTACAAAATTTACTAAAGTTGGTGATCTATAAATCTTCTTTGCAAAATTAAGTTTATTTTCTTAAATAAAAGTTCCAATAATCATTTTACAAAATATATATGAAGTAGGTAGAGGATAAAAGTGTGATTTCCCAACAAACTGAAAGTAGCTAGGTCTAGGAGAAACATAGGATCTTCGAATGTTTTCTCTAATAGAAAGGTACAAAATATATATCAACTATTAGAAGTTCTTTTTTTTTTTTTTTTTTTTTAAGTTAATTAAAAGCCGTCATATATAGGTATGTTTAAGTGTTTAACCCATATCAAATTAGATGGGGCCATTATATTTTAAAACATATTGGTTACATAGGTTTGGATAAGGTATACACATCTAATTTTTTTAGAAGAAACACACACACATGGAGCTGAAAATTAATTAATTAAAAAATTCGATATTATATTCATGATTAATTGTTAAAAACTCTTCCAGCTCAATTCAATAAGTTTGTCAAATAAGTTTGAACATAATTTTGTGTTTGATTAAATTTAAAGTCCAGTTCGAACCCAAATTTGATAAGTAAAATAAGAACAAACATGTATAAAAATGTCAAACTATTCAAGCTCGATTGGTGTTCGACTTTATTAATTTAAAGTTCATTTCAACTCGACTCAATATGTAATTAAACAAACTCAAAAAGGCAAATGACATTTTCTTTAGTTACGCCCGCGGATTAGTACAAAGCGCCTTCATGTGAATGGGGATCCCTTATCAAATGGTCATCTTAATTGATTTATAATACTTTCGTTCCCTTAAAAAAAATGGGCAAATTTAATGGTACTAACTGAGAAAACGTGCATTGCACGCAATTCAATTAATTTACTTAAATTAAATTAATTATTAAAATTTGAATAATTTTACTATAATATATTTGAATAGTCAATTGAAAAATTATATTTCATTATATATATATATATCATTTTAAAAATATAATAATATTTGAAAATTATAAATTAATAAGCTAGAAAAACGTAACATTTGAACCATAACTTAAATATTATTTTCCCAATCAATCATATGTTATCATAATATTTTTAAAAGTCATGTATAAATTGTAAATTCATTTAAAGTTGGTTAATTTTTTTACAATTAATCATATTTTTAAAGCTTTATCTAGCAACTTTCAAAATAGAACTCCTAAAATTTTCTACATTAATCAGTTCTTATATTTATCTTCATCTTGACTTTTTTCAAGTGTTCTTCACTTTAATAGATATGCATTCTAATAGTTCAACATTTATCATCTGACATGTCTTCTTGTGCAGTCACCATTATCCGAGCTGACCATAAATAAAAAAGTTTGAAATTTATTTCAGTAAATTTAATTGAAACTATTCTTAATCATATGAACGAGAATGAACACATAAATTTCAAGAAATAAATTAAAACTTAAACATTTTGGTTGTATATATATTATGGTACTAATTTTTTTTCAATTTTCTTTCATACCATATAACATGATTCAAAACACGCACATTATAGTTACCACAACTAAAATTACATGTTTTCTATTAAGAACTACTTAAATAACTTATATTAAATGAATCAAATCACTGATCAATATCATTCCTCCTATCTTTTTTCCCCTCATTAATGATCTGTGGAGATGTAGTTCTTGATTATTAACAGATAACTTCTTAATAACAATGAGGTTAATTTATAATTTTTTTATAAATTCAAGTTTTTATTTTTCAATATCTTCATTGGGATATAATATGTATAAACTATTTAATAGTACAATTCTATTGAAATAATATTTAAATTATAAAATATAATATATTATACGTGGATAATTAATTATATAATATATTATATTACTGTGGGATTATGTTTTTTATTTTATTTTTCTTGTTTGCTATGGTTGATATGATGGAGAAATAATTGGTGGAGAATTAATTGACGTGAATGAAGAATTATAATAGTACAATACTATTGAAATAAATATAATATATTATAGGTGAATAATTAATTATATAATGATTGATGGAGAAGAAATTATTGATTTTTGATAGAGAACTTCTTAAGTATCATCAGGTTAATTTATAATTTTTCTATAAATTCAAGTTTTTATTTTTCAATCTCTTCATTCATATGTAATTTACATAAACGATGTAATTGATGGAGAATTAATTTATGTGGGTGAATGAAAAATTATAAGGGCTTATTTGTTAGGTAGTATAAGGTTGTAATAGATACCTATAACACCATAATATCATGTTTGCTAGCAATAGTAAAGCTCATGATTATGCAAGGGTCCGACATGTGTAAACCATTTATATGTTATAGCATATCACACCCTGCAGGTGGGATATATAATACCATACATAATTATTAAAAATTACAGACTAAAATAATCTTGCAGATATTAATTAAAAATCTTATTATAGAATATTTACATAATGTATGGTAACTAATTAAAGAATATTTTAGAAATTGAAATTTTATATAGAATCTAATACATCTAAGCAAACTATATATTACTAATATATATATTTTAATACACCAAAAGAAACATGATATTGATATTTTATACGGTATAACACATCTCATGTCAAGCATATTCAACATTATACCATACTGTCTAGCAAACGAGCCATAATAGTATTATTCTATTGAATTAATATTTAAATTATAAAATTAAATATAATATATTATACTTGTCGAATCAATAATCTAATATATTATATTGTTGTGTGATTATATTTATAATTTTTTCTTATTTTTTATGGTTGATATGATAGAGAAATAATTGGTGGAAAATTAATATGATGTGGATTAAGAATTGAAATAGTACAATACTATTGAAATAAATATAATAGAATATATTATATTGAATAATTAATTATATAATATAGTATATGACTATTTTATTATTAAATTAAGTGCATATTATGGATATAATAGACAAATCATATAATGTATGAAATTAAATAAATATAATATATTATATTTATAAATAATTATTTATAATATTTTATATTAGGGATAATTGTATATAGTAGAGTTCAATTATAACAAAACTATTGAAATAAATATAATATATTATATTACAAAAAAATATAATATATTATATTACTTTTTTACCCTTAAATTAAGTTTAGACTATGGATAATAGGCAAATCATATTTTATAAGAAATTATCCACACTTTTTATATAGGTATAGATTATATTTGTGGTAGTCATTTAAAAAGGTTACTTAATATATTTTGTAAAACATTTTTTGTTGAAATTCATATATATGAATCAGCCTAGAAGTCGATCGAGCTAGTTTGTCATTTTAAGTACTAAAGAGAGAACATTCTACTAATTTTTAAAAAAAAAATTACAATTTTCATCTACATATTTGCTAGAATATTTCATTGTCAATTGATATTCTCTTTTTTGACCTGCGAGATTATATGTTGCACTTTTTTATTGCGTTTTTTATTGCATATTTGATCTTTTTTTTTTCGATTTTTATTTCTTGTACTTTAGTTTATTTTTATACTTATTATTTAGGATCCATTCCATTAAATTAAGACTTTTTATAATTTTTTAGTATTTAATTTTTTAAATAACAATGAATAACTAGAAACTGAAAATTAAATGCTAAAAAATTATAATACACCTTAATTAAGCAGGATGAAGCCCAGTGTAAATTATTTCCTAAAAAAACAAGTCTAAATTAAAATAAAATACAAAAAAATGAAAAAAAAAATATCTGACTGTGTTAATGTGCAATAGATCTATCTTTTTTTTAGGTTTAAAATTTTCAATCACGGATATGTTGCCATTTATTGAATAAGGATATAGTCCTTGAAAGTTAAAAGTTATTGAAAAAAGGCCAAAAAAAAACATTTGCATGCACATTTCATTTATTTTTGCAAGTTATTAGCTAATATCTATTAATTTATCGAGGTTAAACTCTCGCAATTCAACAAAAACTAATTAACCTTCTCAAACACACACACACATGTTTACCAAAAAAAGAAAAAGAAAAAGAAAACCAACAACAGGCAAGAATCGAGTAAACGGGTCAGGGTCTGGATCATCCCGCACCATAATTTGTAGACCCGTTTCATCAAACTTGCTCAAACCTAAACCCTTGCAAAACCTCAGAAATCCAATGCACAGAGCAGCCATGAATAGAGCTAAGAGAATCCTGACTCACCACCGACTCGCTTACACGCTTTGCTCAACTCAGCCATCCATAATTCGCTCCATTCACAAGCAGGTGACTCATCTCGCTCATTTCTCCACTTTTTTTCCTATAAAAAACCGTTCTTTAATCAATTTCAACGCCTACAATCAAAGACTCTTATTTTCATCCAAACCCGAAGCATTTCTTGAGATATTTTCCTCCGATGATTGGCCTACGAAATTGGAAAGAGGTCTGAATGATTCGAATTTAACGCTAACCCATGAAACTGTAGTCTACGTTTTGAAGAAACTGAGCAAAGACCCGAAAAAGGCATCAAAATTCTTGAAATGGGTTGTAAAGGAGAAAGGGTTCGAGCCGAATTCTTCGATTTATAGTTTGGTTTTAAGAATTTATGCGAATAAGGATTTGATGAAGGAGTTTTGGGTGACTATTAAGGAAATGAAAGAGAAGGGGTATTACCTAGATGAGGAAACTTATAGGACTATTTCTTCGACATTTCGCGGTTTGAAGATGGCTAATGATGCCACTGCTTTAAGGCATTTTTATGAGAGGTTGATACAAGAAAATGATGTGGGAGATAGGGTGAAAGAAGTAGTTGATGTGATCAAAAGTCATGAATGGGGAGAAGATGTTGAGAACAAATTGGAGGAGATGGAAATCACAGTTTCGGATAATTTTATGTTGAGGGTGTTTAAGGAGCTTAGAGGAAAAGGTTATCCTTTGAAAGCCTATGAATTTTTCAAGTGGGCTGAGAGGAGTTTGGGTTTCAAACATAATGCTGTTACTTATAATGGCATGCTGAGGGTACTTTGTTGGGAAGAGTCGATTTCTCAGTTCTGGGAAGTGCTGGATCTGATGAAGGGCGCGGTTTTTGAGCTGGATATTGATACGTATATAAAAGTTTCGAGGCAGCTTCAGAAGAATAAGATGTTGGGGGATTCTGTGAAACTGTATGAGCATATGATGGATAGCTCCTTTAAGCCCTCAGATAGCGAATGCAACTTGCTTTTGCGTGCAATAGCAACATGTAATGCTCCGGATCTTGATTTGGTTTATAGGGTTGTGAACAAATATGAGGCATGTGGGCATTCCTTCTCAAAACATATATATGATGGGATTCATAGATCTCTGACTAGTCTAGGCAAGTTTGATGAAGCTGAGAAAATTGTAGAAAAGATGATGAATGCCGGATATGAACCCGATAACATCACCTACAGTCAACTGGTATTTGGTCTTTGTAAAGCAAGGAGATTTGATGAAGCTGCTGAGGTTCTAGATATGATGGAGAAGCGCAGTTGTAAACCTGATATCAAGACATGGACGATTTTAATCAAAGGGCATTGTGCAGCTAATGAGGTTGGCAAGGCATTGCATTGTTTTACAAGGATGACTGAGAAGGGCTTTGATGCTGATGCTGACCTATTGGACGTTTTGATAGGTGGCTTTGTCAGTCAGTCACACACAGTAGGTGCCTATAAACTGCTCGTTGAGTTGGTGCAAAGAGACCGTTTGAGGCCTTGGCAGTCGACTTACAAGAATCTTATTCAAAAGCTTCTAGCAGAGAGGAATCTTGAAGAAGCCATAGAGCTTCTTCGGCTGATGAAGAAACACAACTATCCTCCATTTCCAGATCCTTTTGTTCAGTATATTTCTAAATTCGGGTCAGTAGAGGATGCATGGGAGTTCTTGATGGTGCTTAGTGTGAAAGAACATCCAACTGTTGCAGCTTACCAGCATGTCTTCAAATCCTTCTTCAATGAAGGCAGACATTCAGAGGCCAAAGATTTGCTGTTTAAGTGCCCTCATCATATTCGTAAACATCCAACAGTTTGTGATCTCTTTGGTTCTGCTATGTAGCAAGTTCAATGTACTATGTTTTTACTTAGAAGAGGTTTTAACACCAATTTAACATTTTCATTTATGTTTTTACTTCGTCGTAGTTTTCCTTTGTTCTTGTGTTTCTGGAGCGCTTTTCTGTATTGTTCAAAGCTTAAAATCACAGTAATATAAGAGCAATTTCAATTTTTTTTTTTTTTTTTTATCATAAGCTGTGGCTGAACTTACATATATCAGTAACTTCAGAGATGAGAACAAGTTGCAGGATTGAGCAAATCCCTCTCACTAACAATACATTTCTAATACTCATTGCTCAAAATCCTGTACCGTCCCAACTCGACTGAAATGCTGCTACAACAAATGATCGTGTATCATTGAGAGTGTGATATTGGTTGAAAGACGATCAAAGTTCACTCGGGCATCTCAGCACGTTCTCTTCTAGATGTTTCAACCATCTTTTGCAAGAATTTGCCAGGTTCACAACCGAAGGGGTTTGCAAGAGCTGCATGTGTCAAAAATGGAAGCTTTCTGAGTGACCGCCCGCTCAATCCCTGAAGATGAAGACAGAACAGTTAAGCAAACTTCTCAGACCTCCTATTTGTGGTTTGCAGTTGTTAGAATGTAATAAGCTAGAAGCATCTAAATCGCTAATAATATATGTATGTAGATGTCGTGCAATGGATGAAAATATATTAATGAATTCACAATATGAAAGAACAAGTATCAAAGTTACCTCACATGCTTCCGCAGCTGCAAGCAGTTGTTTACAAAGATTAAATGGAGATGCACCTTCTGGGCTCACAGTTGAATTGAGTTGCTCTCTCAGACTAGTAAAACTTGGAATAAATATGTGATGATCATCCTATATAAAATTCCATGTTAGTCAAAAATTGTGATCATGTATTCACTGTTTTACTCTTGTAGCCTACACAATAATTGAAACAAAAATACCTGAAACTCAGAATTTGATAGTATTCCACTCCTTAGAAGCTCCTCCATGCAAGATCTTAGAATTTCATAGCGTGCTTGGAGAGTTGGAGGCCCCACGTATGCCTTTATATCAGCTCGATCAACAAATGCTATATCTGTAAAGATAATGATTTTAAAGTGTGTAAAAGATCTGTAATATGAAGCAGTACCAAAAAGGACATTTCAACTCCTAAAGAAATTCAAGTGAGAATAGAAGAGGAAGAGACAAAAAGGCCGAAAGTGCAGTATCATCTCCCGAGAGTATATACCAATGCTTGAATTTAGAATGAAAAGACAGCAGTTATATTTGTTAAACGGTGCATCCGATTCTGTTTTTCAAAGACCTCAAACTTAAAACAAACTTGAAACTCGTAGCTTACCTATAGCAGCAGTTATATTCGATGTAGTTAGAATTATTACATTAGGTGAGGATTTCAACTTGTCCATCTGGGTCAGCAGAGCATTCACAACCTGGGAGACCACATATGATATGAGTTCTCTCAAGGGAGATGCGAACATATTCAATAACTTGATGTATTCTATATAGAGCAAGAAAAATACCCTTATAGAATCTGAAGGCTCAGACCCAGATAAAGCAGCTTTCCTGGCAGCAGCGAGGCTTTCAACTTCATCTACATAATTTGTTTGAGAAGCATAATGTTTGAATGTATCCAATTACTTGAGTGTGAATTGAAAATATCTGTTATCAAAATTCTCACCAATCAAGACAAAAACCAAATTGTTTTCTTCCTCTACCATTTCTTGTATTTTGGAGAAAAGCTTTGCAACCTGAAATTGCAAGTAGAAATCAAAATCATGTCAGTTCAGGACAAGGATTAGTGGAAAATGAGTACTTCACAGTTCTTTCGATTTAGAAAGATGCAAGAAATTCAATCGTTAGAACTTAGAAGGTATAGATTTGGTTTGGAACCCCAGGTCCTTATCGCCATAAATGTAATGTCTACTTAAGATGGCCTATTAAAGTAGGAAATAACTTAAAAAATAAGGAAGGGGCAAATGGAAATCTCTCTCCTTGCATAACATGGATTTCAAGAACTTACCAGCTTGCCACTTTCAGAAAACCATTTACTGAACAAGGAATGGGCATTGACCTCGATCAACTGGCACTGTGGGTATCTGATTTAAGAACACAAAATGTCATGTGATGAAAATCATATGTAAACAAGGAGACACGGAAACAGTTGGACTCAACCTTGAGCTGAAGCGTATTGAGAGTTTTTGAGCCAATGCTTTGCATAAAGACGTCTTTCCAGTGCCTGGGGGTCCGTGAAGAAGAACAATGCTGCAGAAGATTCATAGATGGGTCAGCAAGTCAGAGATACAATTCAGAACTCACTGAATCAAGAATAAATGATATCAAATTATCAAAGATATCAAATTATCAATGAATGAGTCTGGAATATGCAAGAAAGAATATAGAGTACATTGAGATTTGGTATATTACATATCAAGCCAGTGTTCTGTGATCAGAAAACTTATGCAATGCATGTTACACCTTTAGGCATGAAGGAGTAAAGTTTTGTTGTACCTTGTATCCCTTTTAGTAGAAAAACAATGAGAAATTCAAGTTTTCTGGGTTCAGCAAAACTCACCGGTTCCAAGAAACAAGGACAGGATTGACACCCTTCTCAGTGAAAAGCAAAGCACTTGCTGCGTATCGTAGTAACCTCTGTTTGAGACCAGAATCATAAATTAAGCTGCAGAAAAGAATAAAAACCATGATTTTAAGTTTCTATTTTCATCCATGGTGAAACTGGGTGTTGTTATACAAACCTTTCCCACATGCCATCAAATTCTTTTGCAGGAAGAATCCATTCATTAAAGCTCGCAAGTTGACCATCACTGCTTAGTTCTTCACACGGTCCTTCCTCACTGAGCTGAAAAACAAAAATATCTTAATTAGAAACAAATAAATTTTAAGGAGAAAATGTCAACCACGTGAGTAGAAAAACTGACCTGGTAAACATGCACAACCGGTTTGACTTGCCAGAATAAAAGAATATCATGCTTTTCCACCCAAACATCTGTAAATAAGCAAAATAATGATACAGTATATTAGGAATTGAATTACATAAAAAGACTTCAGTTTTACACTATTCAGATTATATTTATCAAGGCCTCATTCTAAAGGAACCGAATTCAGACTCAGAAACATAGAACACCTGAATCGCATATGCATATTCTTTGTACATTATCCACAAGAAATGTATCATCCAGTGGGACTGGGATCGGGCCATCTGTGTAGCTCATGCTTCTCTTTTCCAGCATTCTGTGATGGAATCCAAATTTCATTACATATTCATTAATCAGAAAATCAAAATACAAAAAACAGAAGGAAAAATTGAACACACTTCTAGCAGATTAACACAGCAATAAACACAAAACATGTACTTGTGAAATTTACCTTTCCACCGCCAAACAAACATCATCAGCCCGTGCTGTGCTAGATGGCTTCAATAAAACCTCAACTGCGCAAACAATTCGGGATCAAATTACACAAGAAACAACATTGCTTAAGCACTCGGATTTCGGAAGAAATTAAGCTTCCATTGTCAGAAAGCGGTCTCTAGTTATACAATGGAATTTCCGGAACGTCAATATTCAAAGCATTTACCTGAAACCACGACTTTGTCTTCGTTAATTAACGGCGGCGGTGTCGGAGCAGACGCCGCAGCTGGTGGCTCAAAAATGGCAGCTTCTTGCACGGGAGCATTGCATTCGGTCATATTAGGCATGGAGATATCCATAGGAGCACTCGTCTCGGTAGCAGACATCACTTAGATTGGAGAAGTTGAGCAGAGAAAAATCGATTGAACAAACCCTAGGCAAATTGGGGATTTTTAATTTGAAAATGAGCGCGGGAAGTAGGAAACTATTCAGTCAAAGTCATGCATAAAAACTTTGCACACACAACAAAGTTCAGCGCTTTTCCAACTAAACACGATTTTTGTGAGATTATCTCTTTTAAATGGTTAATTAATTACGATCTAATTCACAGTATTTAGACGTTTAAACATAATTGAATTTAATATTTTAATAATTATGATTAAATTCACAAAGTTTTAACGTTTTAACAAAAATGACCCAACGTTTCAATAATTACAAATTATTTACAATGTTGAGACATTACAGCAGAAATTACTCAATGCTTTTGATAAAACTAAACAAGTATATATAGCCCATTTGAGAGTAAAAGTGCCTAAAATCGATTGCAAAAATATTTTTGTTTAAAACATTGAGTTATTTATATTTAAATGCATAAGCATTGAGAAATATATTGTAATTAACTATATTTCAAATGTATAATTAGACATTGTGATGTAGGTGAAAGCTATAACTTGAATAAGAATACGTAAATACAATTCCAGAACTCGAAGAACTCAAACTTGTATTGAATAATATGGAGTAATCTCCAAAACTTATCAAAGTTCAACCTCAGTTAATGAAATACGTAATAAGCTTAATATACACCTTGAAAATAATTAAAACCCTAGAAAGATAATCAAATTCTAATATAGTTCTCCTAAAAAAAATCCTAATATAATTGTTGGAATTCGTTGCTTCAAACACTGAAATTAGATACAGAATTGCAATGTCAAGCTCAATGTTACAGATAGTTAATACTACTATCTTAACACAAACATGCAAGGAAATTAACGCAATAATGCAAAGATAAATTTTAAATCACACACAACATGTATGTGATTGCCACACGGCAAAATTATGCTTCCACGAGCCAACACAATGGTTAAGTTGATGATGTCAGACGCTGAGCTCTTGACACATCAAACAAAATACATGAATCCTAATCTAGCTTTCAACTAAATTGAATTCAAACAAAGTACAAATCAACCTACCGTTAATTTGTATACAAACTAGAAATGATTCCACAACCTTCCATCTATCCTAGATCGTACAACCTATTCTCATGAATAGATTGAACAACTATGAACTTCAAAGAGGTAGAAAAAGAAAAGAAAGAAATCTAAATGCTAAGTTTGTGATTCGAGCTATTAAATCTTCACACGCAGCGGCAAGATAAATTGTGCTCGAATAAATCTCCTCAAGTGTGGTTCTTGCTCCTTTATTAAGCTTTTCATCACTTGAGTCGAACGTACATGTCTTCTCTTTCTTGATCGTGGGTTGAAGATAACCGTCACTACCACTACTCCATCGTGATTGAGGAAAACCGCCTCCATGGTGTGGTTGAAAACATAACCCACGTTCATCCCTATTTTCAGATAATTTCCAGCAATATAAATTCTGAAAGAAAAAACGGTTAAATAGAGATAACAAGGAACCTAAAATATAGGAGATAGAGTTTTGACTCATTCAAACTCCTCTATAAATAATATATTAATCATACATATATATCCGTTTATTTTAAATAAATAATTCCGTGGATATATATATGATTTGATATATATAAGATAAAACAAATTTATTAAGAAATAAATAAATAAATCAAACTAGGAAAGGATAAGATTAATGACGACGAATGTCACAGATAATGTCGTAGGGAGTCTGTATGACATTAAGTTCAACATTGATCTTAACAATCTCAATGTCAGACAACACTCAACAATAATTTTAAAATAAAACTAAATATTAACGCTAAACTAATAATAATAATAATAATAATAATAATTAACATACCTAAATTAACTAAAAATATAAATAAATATTGTAATTATATTTATCTCTATCACGTTGTTTAAGACAAGACAATTATTTTAAAAAAAAACAATAACCAATGCTATCGAAACTATATAGTCATGTTAGAACCCCAACAATGAACGAGTTAAATACAAACATTGACGCTCAATTTGATTGGCAAAAAAGTAAATTATTGGTGAATATGATTATGGGACACACTTGTGTGATTCCGCCTCCATGCACGACACGCGATCCAAGCTCACGATCCACAATTGAACTCTAGCTGCTCGTGATTCATCCTCCTACGATTTCAACCTCCGGCAATTCAAACTCGCGATTTTCTGCACGATTTAATGGATAATTTGGGAAAAGCAAGCAATGTTACCTCCGGTGGAATTTCAGTCAATTCCGGCAACGTAACATTATCAACAACATGTATGTGTTCTTAGTTTAGGAGATTTGTAATTTTGCTCTAATTGTGCAACAATAATTATGTATATGAAATTATGCATTCCAATTGTTCGACAATATGTTCCTAAAACTAATTCATTAAAATTTTGATTTAGTAATCTCTTATTGTTATAATAATTCTAGAACTGATTTAAATTTTATAATTTTCAGATATTGTTATACTTGATCATGAATACAATGCTGAAGATGTTGAAACAACATCTATCGATGAGGATGAATCTGTTATGTTGAAAATTGGGAGTAAGTAATACTTTACTTTTATTTTTTGTTTGTTGTAACCATCAACTGAAAAATCTATTTAACACAGTAGTGATACTTCATTGGTAGTTAGTGATACATTTCACACAGTTATTGACACTTCTCTATTTATGCCTCAATAATTAAATTCAATGTCAATGTTTGTTAGTGATACGTGCTCATCATCATAGTAATCCTTCGCATAAGTATTCTATGGATCAAATTTAAGGTGTTGTAGGTCATTCATTTGATTTTAGAAATCACTGATACTTCACCGGTAGTTAGTGATCTTTCACAGGTAGTTAGTGTCATCTCTCTTATTTCAGGTTGTATAATTCAATTCAATGTCATATTTTGTCATTTATGGCCATTATGATAGTAGTACTTCACATTATAATTAATGATTCTTTATTCCATGGTAATGATAATCTTGAAAATAATAAATCCAACAACAAAGTCATATTGTTTCACTTACTACCTAATTATGATTCACTCGATAGTAGTGATACTTCACGAAGTAGATAGTGATACGCCACCCACATTTATTGACACTATTTTGTTTCTACCTTAATAATTCAAGAAAGTGTATATCATACGCCATATTATTTTTTATACAGTAGTGATACTTCTATGGTATTTAGTGATACATTTCATACAGCTATTGACTCTTTTCGGTTTCTGCCTCAATAATTAAATTCAATGTCAATGTTTGTTAGTGATACGTGTTCATCATCATAGTATCCTTCGCATAGGTATTAGTGATACGTTGCATATTGTTTCATTTACTACTTAATTATGATTCACTTTATAGTAATGATACTTGAAGTAGTGGAAGCGAGCAACCTGACCAGAATACAAATTCTATTTCTTGGAGAAATCAGATGATGAGAAAGTACTATGCTGTTGTTATGAAAGTTAAAGATAATGAAGAAGGAAGAAAAATACTTTAAGAAAAACATAACAAGGTTGTTGCATATGTTGAAGAACTGATGAGTGCAGTGCCTTAAAAAAAGAATCAAAGAGCATCTTCAAAAAATCAAGAAGAAGAATACAAGTGGTACTTCAATTTCAAAGGAGTTTGATTCCAAAACCCCTAATCCCAGATTGTTTAAAGTTTCTTATTATATTATTGATACCGCAGTTAATTTGTATTGATACTAATATATTATTGATACTCTTTACTCATGTATTTAGTTTCTTATTATATTATTGATACTCTTTACTCATGTACTTAGTTTCTTATTATATTATTGATACTTGTTACATTATTATTGATACTAGATTTTTACAGAAAATCGACATCAAATATAAAAAAAAACATGAACAAAATGTTATGTGATTAAATTATTCTTGCAATAAATAGTGTTACTTCATGTTATACATAGTGATACTTTCTTCATTAGTATATTGATACTGTAATATATAACTCATGATCGATGAAATTATTTGATATATTGAGAACATAATTACTGTTGCAGATCATTTTTATCATTTATGTATGTCTTTCTGTATTTCAATATCGGTAATAAACGAAATAAATTAGCGTTACTTCCCTGCACACATAATAATACTTTTCTGTATAAATAGTGATACATATTATCTACAATATCAACAAAATATATATATTCAAAAAATATTTCTAAAATCTCATCAGAAATACAAGAAAATATACAGTTCATTAGCAAGAACATCTGTAGCTTGCATATCGTAAAAATATTTTGGAAACATTACAAAAACCCAACGCCTCCAACCTAGTAAACTTTTCAATCATATCTACACAAAAACTAATTGTTTGTAGCCATTGTTTCCAATCATGTTAAACTTCCCCAACATTTCAATGTTTTCCAACCAAATATTCATTACAAATACCACGCAACATCCAACCAAATAAACATTCCCTATCATGTTAGAGTATACACTACATATCTCCAAAAAATCAAACACCTCACATTTTTCCATCAGCTACATTCGTATCCCCTGAACACCAGCAGCTGCTAACTATGTATATCATGTTAAAAATATAGAGAAAATTAAAAAATATATATTTTTATAAAATGTGAAAAAATTGTTCATTAAATATTGTACATGTTTATATTTCTTGGTATTCTTGATGAATTTAAGAGTATCATCATGTATCTTTGCTCTCAAACCATTTAGTGGTGATTAAGCATGACACAATATTGGCCTCTTAATCTTTTTCTTCCATCAAGTTGGAATAAAAAATGATTTTTGATCAACTACTATAAACAATGCATTTATGTATCATTGATAAATCAATTAAGAATCAATACCAAAGCAATTAAGTAGCACTATTAATAAACAAGAATTATCTCTCATCAGCAACTTCATCCTCTTTAGCATCACATTCATCACCTTCCTTAGCATCATGATTAATGCAATATAAAATTATATTAAAATAGTAATTTAATGAAATATATTTACTTAATTGAACATTATCAGTTATTTCATAATGATATCTTCCTTAACATCAGTAACAATGCACTAAAGTATCACTGATAATTCAGTGAAGCATCACTAACAAAGTAATGAAGTATCAGTAATACTGAACAAGACTTGCATGTCGGATTCTTAAATTTTAATTTACTTCCTTAACAATGCAATAAAGTATCACTAATAAAATCATTTAAGCATCATTATCAATCAACGGAGTATCACTAATAATGAACAACACTTGTAAGAGGATATTTGCTAAACCAAATACAATAAACAGGAAACATTAGCAGATGGTTTTCTTCTCTTATATGTACGTTTAACATCATCATCTGTTTTTGTATGTTCACTTCAATAGAAATGACAAAATTTAGTAAAATTAACACTGTGTCATGAAATAAAATACTAATAACATAATTTAGCAAAAATTCATACTTGGTCTCATCATCTCTCCTCTCATCAATAGGTCATTGCAGCATTTTTTTAATTTTTTCCATTATTTATAATTTTTTTTTCAAAAATCTAACTGCAAAAATTATAATCAGAAACAATATTTAATCAATCAATACTAGCATCTGAAATATTATAAAATCCCATGGGACATAACTTATAAGCAAAATATAAAATTCCTTAAAAATGCAACAGAGTATCACTAATAATGAATGTATGTAACATTACAAATACAATGAAGTATCACTAATCATGAACAAAAATTACTAGAGCATATCTGAATTTTAATAACAAACCGCAATATATTTTAATGACACAAGTATACAACTCGTTTGCACTAGTAGTATTTTTAATTTTTAATCAACTGCTATAAACAATGATGTCATGTATCACTAAAATTCACGTAAGAATCACTACTGATGCAATGAAGTATCACTATCAATAAAATAAGAAATCATAGCCGCACTATAGTGTATTCCAATATTTCAAAATTTACGAAACACATCAGACCAACAGAAAACATAAACTACTAGCACCTAAACAGAACCAACAAAATATAGAGTAATAGCATATAAACAGAACCAACATGACCACAATCAACTCAAATTAGGATGTTGTATTATCCTAAATTAAAATGCACTAAATTAAAATGCCCTAGAATAAACTTACAATAAGAAATTCAACGATGTGGCGGAGATGTTGAAGACAGATCGCCGATTTTAGATAGGACTCCGGATCCGGTGATTGCGACAGTTGGTGATAGCGGTGGCACAAATTCCTGCAGCGCGGTGGTTGTGATAGTTGATGGTGCACTGAGGGAGTTGATATGTATAGTTAAGCAGCGGTTGTGGGGAAAGATCGTAGAGGGTACGGTTGTGGGGGAGAAGCAACGGTTATCAGCACGGAGAATCGCCGATGGTGAAAGATGGTGAGAAAGGAGATGCGTGCGGAGAGAATCGCTAGAGAGAGAGAGATGAGAGATTCGATTTTTTTAATATATACTGTACCGGGTCGGGTTTGAGGCGGTTCGAGTCGAGGAGATTCGTCTAACGTAAGAGACCCGTTAGACGGTCTCATACAAGTTTTTGTCTATGATTATTTCTAGAAATATGATTCTCAGGAAAATGAATCCTCACAGATTCTTTATCCTGTATTTGTAATGTAACAAAGAAATTGTCAAAATTCTCATTTTAGTATTTGATTAACATTACACAAATAGGAAACGAAATAGGTAAAATATCTCTTATCATTTTTATATCTAATATTTTTTATAATTTTTATGATATGAAGAATATAGTTGATAATTCTACGTGCAAAAATAATTACATATATATATGCGTGTGCGCGCGCGCGTGTGTATATGTACATCGTCAAAGTAATTTGAAAACATGTTATTTAAATTTAAATCAAAATAAATTATATGATTATCAAAATAATAAATAATCAAAATGAATATTTTGTTATTTTAGGTTAATACAAAATTTTACTGTCGATTCTACAACCGAGTTGCTCATTGTCTTGAGTCTGTCATTCCCCTACTAACAATTCTATAAAATGATTATTAGAATGATCAAATTTTAGTTGGAATCTTATGGACAAAAAATAACTTTTTTTTTAAATTTTCATTTTTTTTTATTTTTCATTTTTCAGGTAAAAAATTATCAATCCCAAATTAATAATAATCGATAAAAATTTAAATAAAGAAATTCCAAAGAAATAAAATAAAATTTGTTTGATATTTTTTGTTGAAAAATTATGAATCCAAAATTTACTTATATATATGTGTGTATATATATAATAAAATATAATTGATGAAGAAATCGAAACATCAAATGATCATACACAAGATTCTCATAGTTAAGTAATCAGAATATCTACTTGAAGTAGGTAATCAGAATTTAGGAAAGTTGCATCATTTTTCTTGTTTTGAGGAATCTGGTTCTTTTCCCAAAGGCCATTAAAATTGAATCAAACACAAATTTTTTTAAATAAGATCAGATTACTTATTTCATGTCAACCAAACTGGCCCTAAAAATATTTATATATATGCTAGTATGATAGGAAATTATTCAGTTTTAGTTTTAAATTTTATTAAATTAATGAGAGTCGACACAAAATAAAATGTTTATGATGAAATTGAATTTTTGGTATTGAGATTTTCGATACGGTATGATATCATATTAATAATTTTCAGTACGGTAATAATATGCAATTTTTAAAATTTTGGTATACCGGTATATCAGTATCTCAGTATGGCATGGTATGTCGGTATACCATTACAGTAAAACTTCTATACAATAATATTATCGGGACCAGAAAAAAATATTACGATCGGAAGATTATTCTTAAATAGAAGTTTACATATAAAATTTATAATTTAAGAAAAATATATACATTAACATTATACAACACAAATATATCTCTTTATATTTTAAAAACATGAATTTAAAAGATATATAAGATTATGAATTAAAAAAAAAAAAAAACAAATATACGTACATCATGCGTACATTGTGTATATATTAGATTTAGAATATTCATTCATCTATTATGTATCTAGAAAATGTTTAAAAATATTTAATGTAACATCGTAAAATAATTCTAGATATTTATATAGATGTATAAATATATTTGAAATTTAATGTCGTTTTATTATTATATGAAAGTAAATTTATTAAGGATGATTCTAAAAAAAATTGAATATTACACTGTAGAGTTTATTCTTATTAATAATCGGTCTCGAATTGGGACCATAATTTTTATTACTATAAAGAAGTTAATGTTATTAAATAGAGTATTATAATGTAGAGGTTTTATTGCATATACAAGCTTTATTTTATTTTTCACATCCATAAATATAATAATGTACAATAATTTCATTAATTTAGTTCATTTGATTATACAATATTGCAATATATATTTAAAATTTGGATTTATAATTATAAATTAAGTATTAATCAAATATATTAAAATTAGAAAAAAGAAACACGGTGCAATATTATAATATTTAGTAAGTTTATCAATTATCATAAAATTTTAGCGAAAATACAATATTTGTAATGTAATAAATAATAATATTTTATTCTTCATCAATCTTGAAAACTAAAAGTTAAAAAAAATAATAAAAAATCTAAAAAATAATATGAGATATATGTAAATTGTGATATATAAAAATGCAAGATATATATAGAATTTTGAATATGACTAATGAATTATAACTTACATCAGTAATGAACTAATTAACTAACGTAATTACAATTATGAGTAAACTAATTAATAAATGAAATAAATAACAAGAAAAAATAAATAGTTAATCAAATAAGTATAATTGAATTCATTTGATTCTACAAAATTGTAACATGTGTTTAAAATTTGAATTCATAATTATAATTCAAATATTTAATCCAACGTATCAAAATTGGAAAGAAGGATACGATGCAATAATATAATATTTAGCTAATTATTATAAAAAATTAGCAAAAATATGACATTTGTTTCAATGTAATACTAAAATTATAACTTGATACGTGTAAGAATCTTTTATTATACTTCAATCTTGAAAACTAAAAGATAAAATAAATAATGATAAAAAATAATTAAAAAATGTGATATATGTAAATTACAAGATATAAGAAACCCCTTTAATGTTTAGAGACACTCTCATGTGGGACAATCTCACCCATGAGACGTGCCGCCAATTTTCTTTTTTCTTTTTTAATTTATTTTTTAAAATTTTCATTTGTTTTAGTTTTTTCCCCGAAAATATACATCCTAAAATTGAATAGCCAGCGGCACATGTGGTGCACTCATTCAGCTCTAACGAGCGAACTCGTGCACCACGCCTGTTAATTTATTTATTTTTAATAAATATTTATCTTTAAAATGGAATTAGTAAACCATAAAACTAAGATGAGTGTAAGATATTTATATAGGGTTAATTCAATTAAATAATTACTTTAACACAATTTAAAATTTAGACACAAACTTTGAATCATTGCAATAAATTAAAACACAATCTGGCATTTTTATTTTATTTTATTTTTTGCAAAATTAACACAATTTGCAATAATATGAAAATCTAAACACAATATTTCATACCAATATTTTTTGTGTTAATGGAATTCAAATTATGATTATGCTATATATATACATTTTTTCAATATTTCATGTTATATATTAGTTTTCGTTCATCAAAAATTTTGGGGATGTTTATTTTGCAAAAAAAAAAAATGTAAGATTGTGTTTTAATTGCAAAATTTGAAAGTTTGTGTCTAAATTGTAAATTATATCAAAGTTTATGTACTTAATCATAACTAAGCCTATTTATATACTGAATTTTGAGTAATGAAAGATAATAAACCAACATATGTAACTGACTTAATTAACTAACATGATTGCATGAGTAACACGTCAGATCCCTGTGACCTTTTTAATGACATCTCTTATGCGCAAATCTTTATTTTTCAATTTTAAATTTATTATGAATTAATTTAATTTAGTGTTTTGTATTTATGATTCATCATTTCCTTAAATAAGCTACAATAAAAAAAATCTAGTTATGAGTTATGACATACGGAATGTAACACGATTTGGCACATGAATCTCATTCGAATGAGTAAAATAATAAATGATGAATTAACATGAGTAAAATAATAATTAATAAAAGAACTACAGTAAAATCTTTATACAGTAATGTTATTGGGATTAGAAAAAAATTATTACAATAGAAAGATTATTCTTAAATAGAGGTTTACATATAAAAATTATTTTAAAAAAAAACAAACAATATACATTATACGTCACTTGAAAATATGATCCTTCATATTTTAAAACACGTGAATTTAAAAGATAAATAAAATTCATGATTTTTTTCCCTAAAAAAAGACTCATGAATTTAAAAAAATCAAATGTACGTACATCTTTCATGTACATTGTGTATACATATTAGATTTAGAAAATTCATTCATGTACTATGTATCTAGGAAATATTAAAAAAATTGTATAGATCACATGCAAGTTTTGATAATTATTTCATATCATCTCAAGTTTATTGTAACATAATTAAATAATTTTAGATATTTTATATAGATATTTAAATATATTTAAAATTTAATGGTATTTTATTACTATATGAATATAAATTTCTTAAGGATGATCCTACAAAAATACTAGAATATTACAATGTATAATTTATTTTTATTTATAATTGGTCCGAATTGAAACCATAATTTTTAATTATAAGAAGGTTATTCTTAGACCACTCCCATTGGCAATCTGAGCCAATAAATTATCCCAAACAAACAAAATATAAGAAAAAAATGTTAAATTCAATTATTTTTCTCAATCTATCGGTGATATATTTGGCAGAACAAACACCCAATAATCTACTTCTTTCTCCACCAACTTCTCTCTCCACCCCATCACATCATCTCGCTCTCTCTTGTCACATAGCTTTATTTAATTGACCAAACATATTTTTATTGAATAAAATTTTATATTATTATTATTATTATTATTATTATTATTATTATTATGGATAATAATGTATTAAAGAAATATAATTTTTTTTATCATAATTCATATTTTTTCATTGTCAATAAAATGAGCCTAATATTGACATACTTTAAATCACACTAAAAAATAATCAATTCTCACTTATTTTCTCTCATTTGAAACTATGGATCCAAATGATCCAAATTATTTTCAAATTCCCAATATTATCCAAACTTCCAAAATTATTAATATTATCAAAATTCACATTTTCGAAGAATTCCAACCATCACAAAATATCTCCCGTAATTTATTCAAGATGTTCAACAGACAACCACAAATAAAAAGACACCAAAAATTGTTTGGTCTGTGAAGGAAGATGTAGCTCTAATGCAAGCATGTTGTTTCGTTAGTGAAGATGGGGCTCGTGGAAAAAATCAAAAGGGTGCTTCTATATGGGAAAAAGTACATAAAATGTTCCATGAAGTTCGAGCAGAAAATCCATAAAAAAACAA
This sequence comes from Perilla frutescens, assembly GCA_026008535.1. Lineage (NCBI taxonomy): Eukaryota > Viridiplantae > Streptophyta > Magnoliopsida > Lamiales > Lamiaceae > Perilla > Perilla frutescens. The sequence continues at coordinate 39,461,649 of BRKX01000010.1, read as the reverse complement.
TTCGATGATAGAAACAAAGATTCGGTTGTGCTCCAGAGGTTAGTTTCGTTGTGAATGGTCGGAATTATGATAGAACATATTATCTCACTGATGACATTTATCCTTCATGGTTTGGATTTGTCAAGTTAAATCCTTCTTCATTGATCCCAAAGTACAAGTTGTTCGCACAACAACAAAAGGCTGCCAGAAAAGATGTTGAATGAGTATTTAGAGTTCTACAAACTTGTTTTGCATTTCTTCGACATCCTTGTCTTGTCTGAGGCAAAAATTTGATGGGAAGAATTATGATAACTTGTATCATCATACACAATATGATAGTAGAAGATGAATGAGATACATATCAAAACTATTATGATCCAACATAATTTTTCATGGATGACATGCAACGAGATAACTCTCGGCCTTTTCAATACTCAACAGAACGCATTACGAGTTTGTCCTCTTATATGATAAGAAAATTACAAAAATGGTCCCACAGACCATGTCCCTGTTTGGTTTTGGTCCCAAACAAAGCAATTATGGTCTTTTTTTTATTTTTTAAGCTAAAATCAAAAGACTATGATATGCAAATTTGGTCCCACGTTTTTTGATGGGCTAGTTAACAGCTGATGGAATGTTAACACGTGAGATGCACATGACTTGTAGTAGCCCTACTTTCAGAAAATCCCCAAATTAACATAACTAACTATTGTCTTCTACCTTCTGACCCCAGAGAAATACACCAAATCCACCTGCCCAAATTCACGAAATTCACCTTAAAATCCCCAAAACTTGTCACGGAAGTTGTCGTAGCTGCAAGAGTACTTGCTGCAGAAGTTGTCGCATCTTACAATTCGTGAAATTGCAAGATTTTGTCCATAATTTCTTGTAATTTGTTGTAGCTAGCTTTGGAGCTCTTGCCGAAAATGTAAGTTAGCAATGATTTGGAGGAAGCATTATGTACAACTACCACATCCAGATTATTGTAAGTTTCCTTCCTAAATTTCTCTGCAATTTTCTCTCACTTTATCTGTGATTTTTGTTTCGCAGAATTTAGTGTATATTTTTTTAGGGCCTTGTGATTATTGGTATACGATGAAGCTGAAGCATGGTGGTATGGTGATTAGTGATTCTGGTGAATTAGAGGGTACAATCAGTGCATTTAATTTTGTAGATACTCGTAAATGGTGTTTTAAGTACTTAGAAGGTTTATGCGAACATATAGGGTATCTGGGGTCTAAGTTCTATGCAAAAGATGAAAATGGAAAGTTGAAGCATGTTGTGTGTGAGTTTGATACTTGGAATCTGATAATAGGGACTGCAAAAAGTAGAGAGTTCTTCATGTATTTAGATGTTGATAGAACATTACTTCGCCTGAATAGAGATGAGGTTGTTGGGGAGATAGTGTACTTGGATGATGTGGAAGGTGATTTACAAACAATTGGAAGCTCTACAACTGTGGAACAGGTTGTGAAAGTTACTGGAGAGTCTACAACAATGGAGACACAACCTAAAGAGCAGGCTGTGAATGATGTTGAAAAGCAGGCTGTGACTGTGAATGTTGTTGAAGAGCAGGTTGTGACAACTGTTGTTGAAGAGCAGACTGTGACTATGAATGTTATTAAAGAGCGGGCTATGAATGTTGTTGAAGAGTAGACTGTGACAATTGTTGTTGAAGAGCAGGCTGTGACAACTGTTGAAGTTGGAGAGTTTGCACTAATGAAGACACAAAGAGTTGAGCAGGCTGTGAAACCTGTTGGACTTGAAGACTTTGCAACAATTCATTTTATTGAAGAGCAAAGTGTGAAACCTATTGGGGAGTCTGCAATGAAAACACAACCTGAAGTTGAGGTTGTCATAGAGCAGAGAGATGGTGGTATAGATAAAGATAAGATTGAGCAAGAGCAGGTTGTGATAGTGTAACGCCCCAATTTCACTTTAATAGAAAAAGGCACGTTATCCATGCTTTTCATTAATAAAATAAAAAAAAAAGATTTTACTTGAAATACAGCGGAAGTTCAAAGCATGACTCGACATTTATTACATAAAATAAAGTCAAAAATAAATTAAATCTTTAATCGTGCTTGATCACTTGACCACCATCATCACATCTTGTCCGCTACGCATCACTCGAGACAACACCTGAAAAGATAAGTAGTTTTGGGGTGAGTACTACTGACTCAGTGAGGAGTGTCCAATTATCCAAGTTATATATCAAACAGAATAATATGCAAATCATAAACTTGTGTTTAGTCCGTAGACCAAACCATGTAGCCCGGAGGCTCTGCGTGATAGCTCAAAAGCTCTGCGTGATAGCCCGTGGGCTCTGCGTGTATAGCCCAAAGGCTCTGCGTGATAGCCAGTAGGCTCTTGTTATGTTGTGACATCACATATATTCGGTAAAACATATAGAGAGGATAATAGGGACAAGTTCAACGTAAAATCCCACCTTGACCTTGACCTTGATATTAACCGATTAAGTCCTGCGCGCCTTGCCTATAAATTATTTATCGTAAATTAATACAATGCATAACATGATATAATTAAACTATGCATGAATTCAAACTATGATGCATGTTCAAAATAATTATTATATATATATATACATATATCTATATATATAGTGTGTGTGTATATATATATATATGCATGACACGAAAAGCTCAAGACATGATGAATGCATAAAAATCCTAATCTATAATTACGTGAGTGCATGATTCCAAGTGCAACATGATCAAGTTTTTATTAATAGCCTTGCTAATACCTACGTAAATATAAATATGCATGCATATGTATAACATATATGTAATCTTGGCCCACCAATCTAACTAATACCCAAAGCCCATTTCTCAATTCTTACAATATTTTATCCCATGTGAACATAATGAATACCTATTCTAAATGATATAATATGCGTAAATACCACACTTTAACTAAACAGTAAATCATGCTATTATTAACTCTATGCGTGAATGATACATACATATGTAGATACATGATATGATAGTATTGGAATGGCTAAGACATGAAATATTAAAGCATATAGTCATTTCTCTATTAACTAAAACCCACCTGCAAAACAGAGGTTAGGAAATCAAAATAATTCTATCTCAACCTCTTTTATTCACGTGAACATCAATCTAGCTACGAAACAGATTTCTTTTCTTGCAACATCGAACGATCTTTCTCCTCGTTCGCCCTTATCCTCTTGATCGATCAAAGAGCAACTCTTTATTGCAGAAGCAGTCGTGATATCAACATTGAACACAATAGTGGTCTTTGCCGCCGTTCATCGACATCAGTGGTGCTGCTTCTTCCGTCACCGGACACTGCAACTGTTACGGCTACTACCCCAGCCCCCAATGCAATGTAAATGAAAACTAAATGCAACATGAAAGAGACGGAGAAAAAATAAAATAAAATAAGAACTAACCTTAACACTCTTTGGAAACAATATGAAACTCTTAATTCTTACTTCTCTTTTTCTTTGGTGTGAGAAAAAGGATGGTTGCGACCCCTCTATTTATAGTGATGGATTAGGGTTTAGGTGTAGATTTTATAGTTATCCTGAAAATCTCTTGATAAGGATGAGAAGATAAACTTTGAAATTTTTGAATTTTTCATGAGATCAACTTAAAAAGAAAACGTGGAAGAGGAGAAAAGAGATGAGAGAATTTCTAGACTTTGGGCTCAAATACTTGGGCTACAAATAATTCAAATGGGCTAGAAATAAATTTTGGACAAAATAAATAAATGTAACACATTAGGCACTAAATAAATTAAATGCATGCTCATGCTATGAAATTTCTATATATTAAAATGAATTCATGCTCAGAAGAAAATAAATTACTTAGGCGCGACTTATTAGACTTAATCAATTAATATCACACATAAATAAATAAAACAAATATAATATTTCATGAAAAATGTAGCAATTTAAATATTAGAAAACTGGGTCACTACAGATAGAGTAGGAAGTTGATGGGTAGCTGGGAATGTGCTAGAGCAGATTATGATAGAGCATCCAAATGTTATTGAGACAGAGTTTGAAACTGGTGGTATTGATGATGAAATGATAGAGGTAATAACTTTAGAAATTGATGATATGTATGGGGTTGAACAATACTTGGGACAGACAGAGATGAAAGATATGGTATTTTCAGATAGTGAAGATAAAGATTTCACTGCAGAGGATGATAGCTATGATGAATTAATTGATGACATAATATTTAATGAAAATATTGACAAAGATGCCGAGTGGGTTGGCACAACACGTGACATGAATTCTGAAGATAACTTGACCTCAAGTGATGAAGATGGGCTTGAGGCAGACATTGGGAGTGACTTTAACAGTGTGGGGTCTAATGATTTTAGAGAAGATAGTGAGAGACCATCAACATCAGAAGAACCCACATTTAGGTTGGGCCAAATTTTTAGTACAAATCAGGCCTTCAAAGATGCTGTTAACAACTATTCAGTGAAGATAGAAAGGCCTACAAAGTTTGAAAAAATTGATGTAAGGAGGATATATGTAAGGTATAAGAAGAAGGATGAAGGGTGTGTTTGGCATATGAATGCACTTAAGGTGAAAGATGAAACTTCCTTTCAGATAAGAGAAATAGATCTCACACACACATGTGGAAGACAATACCATGTGGACAATGCAAAGACAAGTTGGCTGGTACAAAGGTTTGAGAAATCCTTTAGGTGTAATCCAAAGAAAAGTGTAAAGAGATTTATGAATTGTGCCATTACAGAGCTTAGTGTTTACATATCACCTCACCAAGCTTTCAAAGCAAGGCAGAAAACACTCAAAATGATTGGAGGAGACACAACTAAGTAATACTCAAAGTTGTGGGATTATGCACAGACTCCGAGGGATAAAAATCCAGGCTCTACTGTGATTCTAAAAGTTGAGAATACACCTAGTGGCAGAAGCTTCAAGAGATTTTATGTTTGCCTCCAGGCTACCAGAAATGGCTTCATGTTAAGTTGTAGGACATGGATAGGAGTTGATGGCTGCCATTTGAGAGGGTCAGTGGGGGGGGGTGTTGTTGACTGCAGTGTGTATGGATCCAAATAACGATCCATACCCTCTGGCATATACAGTTGTTGAAGTTGAGGACAAAGATTCATGAGAGTGGTTCTTACAGTTGTTGAAGGAGGACTTGTTAACTGAGAGAGAAGATGCCTACACTTTCATGTTAGATAGACAAAAAGGACTGATTGGGCATTTGAGAAGGTATTGCTAAGTGTAGAAAATAGATTTTGTGTTAGACACTTGCATGGGAATATGAAGAGGGCTGGATTTAAAGGCCAAAAATTCAAAAAATTGTTATGGAAAGATGCAAATGCTACCACAGTTGCTAGTTTCCATAGTGTGATGCTTGAGATTGAGAATGTGGACAAAAAGTGTCTTGAGTGGCTGCAAAAGGAAAAATCAGCCAAAGAATGGTCCAAATCACATTTTTCAACATTTGGAAAATGTGATATATTGGTCAATAACATGCGTGAACAATTCAACTCATGTCTGCTAGAGGCTAGAGAGAAGCTAATTTTAACTATGTTGGAATGGATTAGAGAGTATATGATGGCAAGGCTTCAGAAAAACAGAGATAGGGCTGAAAGATTGTGGAAAGAGAGATTAGTTTGTGGTAGAATAAGGAAACTAGTTGGGAAATATATGGAAGCCTATGGAGACTGCATTCCCACAAAGTCTAGTGAGAACAGATATGAGGTATCAAGTTTTGATGGCTCAAAATATATTGTTAACTGGGAGGATCATACATGTGCTTGCAGAAGATGGGATTTGAGTGGAATACCTTGTAAGCATGCCATCAGTGCCATTTATACTGAAGAAAAAGCTCCAAAGGACTATGGGCACAGTTTTTATTCAGTTGAGACTTATTATGTAGTGTATGAGCATGCTATAAGTCCAATGAATGGATATGAGTTGTGGGAGAAAACAGGCTACATTCCACCACTTCCACCTTCTTTTGCAAAGAAGAACAAGGGCAGGCCTCAGAAAGAAAGGAGATTTGGGCCTAATGAAGAACCCCTAAGGAAAAAGAGGAGCAGTGGTACTCTTTAGAGAATGGAAAAACAAAACTTTACAATCACTTGTAAGTTTTGTGGAGAGAAAGGGCACAACCAGCTGGGATGCAAATTGAAAAAGGTGACTTCTTGCATTTTTCATCTTGGGTATTTACTTCATGAAAATTGAAAACTAATGTTTCATATGTGCATGCTTTTATTTAGGAAAATTTCCCTTCTGAAGTAGCACAACCTCAACTTGAGAAAGAAAGTGCAGCTGCTCAGATGGATGTTGAGACATTACAATCTACTCAATTTGAGGAAATGTCACAGCATGACTATCCTCATTCAACCCAAGATGATATTGCAACTGAAAGAGAAGAATGTTCCAGCATGTTGCCAACTACTGTGCAAGGAAGAAAAATGCTTGTAAGATAATGAGAATTTTCTTATTAATCTCTCAGTTTAATCAATTACACTTATTTACTATCTTTTAATTAGGCAAGGAAGAGACCTAAGGTTGCTAACAACAGTCTAAATGATGGTCCTGCTCAAGAGAAGTCAACAACTTATACCATTTCAAGTTCAATTAATGATGTGCAACTTTCTGCTAGGCAACCTCCTGTAATACAACCCTCTGCTCGTTTTCATACATAAAAATTCATAAGGGATTCTTCAGTTGCTACAAATTAACCTAAAGAACCAGATTCCATGAGAGTGGTCACCAAAGGAGGCAAAAAATTTGTGCATGTTTCAAGCTCGAGAGATGCATCAAAGAAGAAGAAAAACATATAAGATTTCAGGTTCCGTTTGGTGTTTTTGGTTTAATTTCATGTTTTTGAACAATTACCCTAACTTTGAAACTGAAATTCTATGTTTTTGGCTTCATGTTTTTGAACAATTACCCTAATTTCATGGTGAAATCATGTCAACCTTCTGTTTTGCATTTTTTGTTGGTTGATAATTGTTGTGGTTGATAATTGTTGCTCTGAAAATGAAATGTTACTGCTTTGAATTGTTTGTTGGTTGATAATTGTTGTGGTTGCTTAGGTTGGGAAAACAGTGCTCATTGGCATACATATTGTAATAATATGATTCATACATCTTACATATTAGGATAGGATATAGCTTCTAGTGAAACATTAAAACATTTTTTCTTCAACCACTATATTCATTTGAAGCATGTAGCCACTGCATAAAACATTAACACCAGAAACATCATTTTTCCCAACTTCCTAATTTCTGCCACATCTGCAGCCATTTTCTTCATATCTTCAGCCATGTCTTCAGTTGATCTATCCACCATTCCACTGTGAGACTCCCCTGAGTTGTCTTGAGATGGATAGTCATCAACCCATCTGAAAAACTTGCAAACCCCGTGTAGTGAATCAGGACACGTATAAAAAAATCTACCTTTGCTATGTACATGATTGAAAACATATGCACGCACAGGCTTTTGACAATCACACACTAAAAAAAATTTACTGTTGTTTTCTTTGCTTGAAGATGCAACAAACATTGTGTTGGTAATGAGTGTAATATTCTTGTGTTTTTTGTGGCTTTAATTCTTGTAATTTTGGAATTGAGTGTGTGTGTGTGTGTATTCAATGCAGATAGGTATAGAGCATAAATGCCCTCCAAATGTTGGATATTTTTGTTCAAAACGGTTAAATTTTCCCTCCAAATATTGAGAATTCCCTCCAGCTCACTGTTAGGAATAATGTTTCGTGTGGGACTAAAATTGCATGCCAATTTAACGGAAAATGTGACGTTAGGACCATTTTCGCATATCGTGGTCCAATGAGACCAAATTAGTTTGTTTGGGCCCAAAACCAAACGGGAACATGCTCTGTGGGACCATTTTTGTAATTTTCTCCTTATATGACTAATAGAGTAATAGGGTACAACTTCGCAATAGAGATGCTCATGTGGCGCTTAAAAATGATTTAATTAAGCATATATGGTGAAAATTGGACACTAGTAATTAAATATGTGATTCACACCTTCTTGGATTATATTGTCTTTTGTTATTTATTTTTTTAATATTTGTATTTCATCTATTGCAATCTTCACATTATTATTAAGATCATTGTTTAGTTTAAGTATATAAAGAATATATTATTATTATTATTATTATTATTATTATTATTATTATTGTTGTTGTTGTTGTTGTTGTTGTTGTAATTAATTATTTAAAATATAAATAATTTATTAACTTTGAAAAATATAATTAAAAATAATTATAGATAATAGATATTAATAAATAATCAAATAAAACAAATTATTTTGGACTGAAGAGGATTGTTGATAAAATTGAAAGATAGTGAAATTGGATTATTGGGTTGATTGTGCAGATGGATGAGAGATAAATGATTATTTTAGAGCAAATGACTAAAAAAACACCCGAACTATATGTCGAATCCCACCTAGACGTACAAACTATTTTTTGGTCCAAATACACACCTAAACTATTTAAAAAGTACAATCTGCTCCCTAAATTATTCAAAAAAGAACAAACTAACATTTGACATTAACACCGTTAATTTTTTCCGTTAATTAAAATGTGTCAAGCTCAATTATATCACATGTGAATGTAAATTGGACAAATTGAAACCACGACCAAATAGCCCACAATATGGAGTTACAAACTCTTTTTTTAATTTCAAAATCTAATATCAATTTGGTATCGAGATTTAAAATATATTCATAATACAAACCCTTATCACCGATATTTTCCCATGTAATTATTTTATCATTGATACTCGATTAATAAATTGAGAGTATAATTAGAAAGCCCATGACGAGGGATTTCTAACCATACCACATTACATGATATCATCATCCGAATTAATCATAATTAGGTCGAAGAATTTATGTGAATTTTATTAACTGAAAAAACCAAGGTTATAGAAGGCGCTAGGCGCTAGTCGGGCAGTCGGGGGCTAGCGCCTGGAGTGCTTAGGCGGGGCCTAGACGGATTCTAGGCGTTTTTTATTTTATTATTTTATATATTTCTTAACAAATATAAGAAAATTTAATATATAAATTCATAAATCTTAACATTCCAAATAATATCAATTAAAATTTAAATCATCCAAAATCCAAAATAAAACAAACATATCAAGATCAAATTATTCAAAGTTCATGACAAAATAACATTCAAAGTTCAAATTGAAACCAAATTCGAAAGAAATCAACATTCAAAGTTCAAACATGCAAAAATATTCCATAACATAATATGATAATAAGTTAATAACCATCCTATCCATCTCCAACTTCATTAACCAAATCACTTTCTTTTTATGTTTCAGAAGTTCAATTTTATTTTTATGTTTTAAATTTTAACCTTTAGCCCTTTAGGAATTAATTTTTTTTTAAAAAAAATAGGAAAATTGGCCGCCTAGGAGCCGCCCACACAAGTGCCCTGAATCAATGGTTTTCGCCAGGGTTGGTCCTGATATTTCAGGGGCCCTAATTATTTTTTCAAGAGCATCATGAAATTTTTTATACTATTTTCATCATTATAAAATCTTAAAATACGCAATCAACACCTAAAAATACAAGAAAATTTGAAAAAATATCAAATAATTATCGAAATAATTTAGATATCGTAACATTTTGAGAAATAAAATCATGCAAAATCATCAATCACATCATCAAAAGCAAGTTTTTTCTTTTCAATGCTTATAATTGATAGCACATTTAACTTTGCTGAAATATACAACACTAAAATCATTTAGCTCTCAGTTTAATAAATAAAAAAATTCGAATATTGCTTCCCTGATAGATAAAACTTGAGATTAATTAACTCTATTACTCGATTTGCGTTGTAATTTGTGTGCTTAAGAGAATCAAGTGTCTTACAAATTACAAACAATACTAGAAATTGATCAAATTAAAATATCAAAACTTTCAACTAAAAGGCTGCCCTCCACAGCTCCAGGCTCCACCCTACAACTTTTCCTCTCCTCAAAATTCCACTAAAATTCTCAATTTCTCATCAATGTCTACAAGTGATAGTGCAGAGTAGAGCACACTGGCAAGAAGTTAACACTACTTACAATTTACCAACTACCTTAACATATTATTCATGACTCCAAATCAAAATTCAAACAAAGCATAAAAAATACAAGCATCATATTTTAGAAAATACTAAAATAATAACGAAAAAATTTCCATATATCGCTTGAAAAATTGAAGAAATGAATGGTTTTTTGAGACGGCAAAGATAGCTCTCAAATCTCAATAACAATGGTGTCACTGTCTCTGTGTGTGAGTCGAGAGAGAGAAAGTCGGACAGAGACTCAGAGAGCGAGAAAGAGTTTGACAGAGAGCAACATAGGGAGAATCAGAGAGAGGGATGCGCCTTGGCTTGTAGTTAGGGTACATTGTTAAAGTTTTTTTTTTTTTTGGGGCCCCCAAAAATTTGGGGGCCCATGGGCATTGCCCAACCCAAACACCCATCAGGGCCGGCCCTGGTTTTTGCCCCGGGAAGGTGCCGACTAGCGCCTAGGCGGCATTCTGCAACAGTAGAAAAAACTAACGGTGTTAAACATGAAGTGTGAATTTGATATATTTTGAATAGTTGAGGAGACCAGTTGTACTTTAAAATGGTTTAGGTGTGTATTTGAGTTAAAAAATAATTTATACATTTGGGTAGGACTTGACATATATTTCTTGTGTTTTTTTGAACCTTAGATAGGACTTGACATAGTTTGAGTGTTTATTTGAACATTTGAGGATATTCGAACTCGTGACTTTTAGTCTCTAAGGAATTTCACCTCACCACTAGGTCATTCCCGCCGGAACGAGTTAGTGTTATATATAGAGGTTTTACTTTATAAGAAAAAATAATGATAAATTAAAGGAAAATAAAAGAAAGTAAAATAAAAGAAAACAGAACACCATTGGTACTAATTAGGACCCCAAATCAAAATCACAAACCCTTCTTTTCTTCCCCGTCGATCTCCACAGCCGATTTCGCTGCTGCCGTCGCGCCCTCAGTAGCTCCGTCTCCAGAAGTCAGCTGATTCTGTCTCCGTCTCCGGCGCTGTCACGGTTCTCTCTCCGTCTCCAGTATCAGCTCCGGCCAGTTGGTTCTTTCTCTGTCTCCGGCGTTTGCCTTCAGCTGTTCAACATAAATTATTCAGCAATGTAAGTTCCCATTCGAAGTTTCAGGGTTCATTTTTCTTTGCTTATGGTTGTTAAAAAATTTGCAGTTTTCGAAGACCATGTGGTTCCATTGTTAAAGTGTTTGCCATAATTGTTACTATTGCATATGCAATTGCAGAAAGCTAAGTTTCCCTATGTCTTATATGAATGCACCATTCCTTTTTAATATCATTGGGTGAAATGGAGTTGAGTATAAATTAATCAAGAACTGTGGCAAGCAATCAGGTACTAAAGGTCTGAACTGAGAAGCAATCTAAACATGCATGTATCAAAATGTCTCCCATTTTGTTGTAACCACCACTGGACCTGGATTGAGCCTCATTCAAATTTCCATTTTTCTTCAATTCTTGCTGGTTTTAGAAAGCATAAATTTGGTGTTGATGTTTGGACTTTCTAGCCCATAATTCCTAATCTTGAGCACATCTAGAGTTTCAATGTACTTCTGCACCCTTTTCACCTTTAAGAATTCATTTTTTAAGATGTAGTTTTGAATTACTATATATTTATTTTTGAATAATTTCTACCTGCATTCTTCTCTGCAACTTTACATCTCCATCACCAGCAATTCCATCCAACTTTATTAGCTATGTCAACAACAATTCTATCAAACTCAATAAAACTGTCTCCACAACTTTATTGCCTCCATTAATTTCCAATTCAATTGATGCCACTTACCAATTATACAACCAATCTCCGTCTTGAATGTCATTACTGTATGCACATTATAAATGCTGCATAAAATTATAGCAACAATTGAGAAAAAGAAGACTATAAACATAAAAGGTGGCAGCTTTGATGTTTATTATGCATAAAAGAATGTGTGTGTGCGGACATGTATTTACTTGGGAATAATAATATAATAAATGGAGCATAAATACATTAATAATTTAGTGTAACATGCCTCTATAAATGTGGGAGTTTTATATGTAATTATCATTTGATTAATTTGCACTATATATATATATATATATATATGTCCATTACTCACTGGACACCTACTAAATATTGTAACATCTGTCAGAGGTTGATTGTTTTGTTGTGTTGGAGTTTGATTGGTTTTAGAAATGATTTTTCGGCATTTTCGACAGGAAATGAATTTTTTTGGTATTTTTCGACATACCATGAATTTTCGGTACGATATGATATACCGAAATATTGGTGTGGTATTGGTATCCCTTATGTGACATACTGAAATTTTTGGTATATCATATCGACCACCCCTAGATTACTCTTAAACTCAAATCTTCTTCTCTGCCACTTTCAGCGGAAGGGAAGAACAACAGTGAGAAGAAAGGAGAAAGATGAACGCCCCTGACCGTTACGAGCGTTTCGTTGTACCCGAGGGTGTTTCCAAGTGCTCTCTCTGTCTCTCTCTCTCGCTCTCTCTATGATATGTGTATATATATACTCTAACTTCTCCCCTTCCTGTTTGGTTGTGAAATTTTGATTGGTTAAATAGGGTTTCGTACGAGAGGGACACGAAAATCATCAATGCGGCGACGTTCACAATTGAGCGTGAGGACCACACCATCGGAAACATTCTCCGCATGTAATTCATTTTCTCTTTTGTTTTTCTTATAATTTGGTAACTAAGTTTTTGCTTGAAAACCTAATTTTTGTTCCCAAAACAGGCAATTGCACAGCGATGAGAATGTTTTGTTTGCTGGCTATAAGTTGCCTCACCCGCTTCAGTACAAAATTCTTATAAGGGTTTGTATATGTTCTTTTCTGTCACAATCTCACTGTTTTTTTTTTTTTTTGGTTCTCAATTTAGGAATATGTTGATTGTAGTATATTTTTCCTAATGGAGTCAACAATTAGATGCAAATTTTAACTTTCTGGTCGCAGTTTTATGCACCAATTAAGGTTAAGGTGTTCCTTAAACATGAGTTTGAGGTGTGATTATGTTGATTATAGCATGAAAATCGGAGATGGTAGTGATGGAGCCAACAATTAGATGAAAATTATAACTTTCTCAGTTTCTCGTTGCAGTTGTGCACCCTTTAAGGTTAAGATAGTCCTTAAACATGATTTTGAGGTGTGATTATGTTGATTGTAACATGACAATGGGGGATGGTAGGGTGGCTTGGGGAGTTCGTTTTGCATACATTTCAAGACGACTGTAAACAATTAATGCTGTGTTGTTTTTGTTGGTTTGCTTTTTCCTAGACTAGAATTATGAATAATATGTAGGCAGTAACAATGACTCGACAGTTCAAACAGACCAAAAAGTGTGCAGAGTTTGGGATCGGTATTAGAATCGATGATCTAACATTTTGTGCAGCTGAAAACATTGAACACATTTCACAATTTGACCTTTGCATCAGAACATGCAAACAAGTTTACCATTGCAATTCAGTTGGTAGAATAATATGTTGGTGTTTGGTATTTCCGTAAGACCTTTTGGCTATTTAGACCCCTAAAAAGAGTAGTTCTGGGCTTCCTTTTTTTTTTGTTTTAAAAATGTGAGTCCTTCGTTAAACATCGACATTATATGTGTTTAGTGCTGACAAGGAATGCCTCTTAGATGTAAAAAATTGTCATCTGAAACTAAAATATTTACTTCGTTTTCTTCTCGTGTTTGATATTTTTTGCAGATCCAAACTACAAGCCAATCTTCACCAATGCAGGCTTATAATCAGGCTATCAATGATCTGGACAAAGAACTTGATCATCTGAAGAACGAGTTTGAGGTAATGCTGTTGTTGCACTGTTCTTGATTTGTCCCACTAGTAAATTTTCCTTCACAATCCGTGCGTTAACAACTTTTGTTCTGTTTTTCCACTTGAAATTGTGTTGTAGTTCTTAATAACACTATCTGCTGCCATGCATCTTCAATAAGCTGAAAACTATTTGCCCAATATCTGATATATAGGCTGAGCTGGCGAGGCATGCAACGAGGCAACCACCACGGGAGTTTTGAGCTGCTTAGTTCTTGTTAACCTGCTAGTACTTGATGCGTAGGAGCAGCTGTATGTGATCACAATCTCGCTCATGGTTTTTGTCCTTCGATTTGGATCAGCGGAGCTAATAAACAAATTAATTGAGCAATGAAATCGTACAATTCAGAATTATTGATGGATATTATGGTAGGTTAATTGATTTAATAATAATTTATTGTATTTTTATATTAAGCATTTATATATGTGAAAATGTGGTTTCTATTTTACACCTTATCCATTTTCCATTGCTTCCTGAGCATAATCCAGAGATGGATGGATGGTGTAATTTTGAAGAAACAAGTTAATATGTTGTCGAGAATCGATTAAAGTAATTAGTTTAATTGGAATATTAATGCTCAACAAAATCAAAACACGTTAATGAATATTACGGAAAGAATGATGTACCTGTATTCCTGAAAAATAATTTTATTTTGATTGAATCATAATTAATCCACAATCAATCATGGTAGAATTTTGGGATGTTTGAATCCGAATTTAATTTAATATAAAAATTAATTGTTGTAATAATGCTGCTAATAAATAATTTAATATACTTTTACATTTTTCCGAATTGAGCCCCCTCTACTTTATTTAGTTAAAAATGAAGTTGATGTACTATCAATCTGGTTAAAATGAGGTTCATATACTATCAATTTAGATACAATCAAGTCAATGGAGGTCGGAGGACTTAGTTTTATGCAAATTGATAGTAGAGATACTTGACTTTAACCAAATTAATAATACATGGACCAAATTCGAAAATAAAAATAAAAATTCATTTTTTTAAACAAACAAATTAAAATTGAAAAAATAAAATAAAAATAAAAATAAATACAAATTGAATTTTTTAAGTAAAAAAATAAATAAAAATAAAATATAAATTTAATTAAAATTTTCAAAACCCCTGTAATTTTATTTTTTATTATTTTTTTGGAAAAAAAATAAAAAAATAGTTTAATTTTTCATTAATTTTTTTTAATTTTAAAAATAAAAAACTGCAAAAAAATAAATTGATCCCTTTTTTATAAAATGCTGTAATTTTAATTTATTTTTAAAAAGTAAATTAAAAAAAATCAAACAATAGTTAAATAAAATAAAAAAAAATTCAATTAAATAAAACCAAAATTTTAAAACTATTGTTTGAACTTTTTTAAAAAACAATAAATCAAAATCATAAAATAAAATTATAGCAATTTTTAAAAAATTAATTAAATTTATTTTTTATTTTTTTAAATAATTTTTTTACTTAAAAAATTCAATATGTATTCATTTTTATTTTTATTTAATATTGTTTTCAATTTGTATTTTTATTTTCAAATTGGGCCCCCATTTGGAAAAAATCAAGTGCCTCTACTATCAATTTGGAGAAAATTAAATCCCCGAGAACTTAATTTTATCCAAATTGATACTATAGTGATCTCATTTTAATCAAATTGATAGTACATGGACCTTATTTTAACCAAATAAAAAAATAGAGGGACTCAGTTCAGAAAAATTTAAAAGTACACGGACCCAAAACAATGTTTTGCCCAACAAAATGCTTAAAATTACTATAAAATAGTGCTTGAAATATTATATCATTTATTTTTTAGTAAATCTAATACTTGCATTTTTATAAAACAAAATATAGATAAACGTGAAAAAACTTAAATATAAATAAATGAGATTATAACTTCTAATTTAATTATTTTTTATTGTTAATATTTTAAATGAATTTAAAATATAGAAGAAAATTTGACACAAGCTTTTTTTGGCGTGTAAATAGTAGGGAGGAGCATGTATATCAATTTAATTGGATATTATCCCTATTTCAAAATACTGATTTTGAAGTCATCACAATACCATACAATTTGTAATGAAATATTATTTTCAATTATGAATTCTGTTTGATATAGTGAAATTAAGTCTGAGATAATACTATAAATAATAAATGTGCTTATTTGTACGGGTATTTGTTATTTAGTTGTAGAAATAGTCCTATTAAAACCGCAGAAATTAACGAGTCAAATATAGAGATTCAAAATATATAAATAATGTGGTGCATATAAACTATAACTATTATTAAACAAAAATGATTCCGAAAATTGAAAACGAAAATGACGAGATAGGTGCGAATCGTGAATGAAATTGTCCACACCTGAAAATATGCGGTAGTAAAATAAGAAATTTTTTGGTTTTAGTTTCAAATATTATTAAATGAATAAAAATCCGCACAAATAAAATGTTGTGAATGAAATTATTGAGATGATAACGTGGAGATCGTTTCACCCAGACGATCATCAGACGATTCAGACCTTTTTTTTAACGACTTCCATAAATATTACGTTCAAAAATTTAACAACAATACATGTGAGAATTATTGTTGTTTGCCATTAAATTTAATTGTCGGTTAAAATTTAAATAGCCACAAAATGAAGTGGGCCTATTTAAATTCAGAGCTGGCCTTATTTAGTCCTCTAATTATATCTATTATTATTGCCCTGCGCTGTGAAAAAATATAGAGCCAAATTTTTTTTTAACCACGTAAAACTTTAAAAAATTTATTTTAGCCACTTATTTTTAAACATAATTATTTTAACAGTTTTGGACTAAAATACCCTTATCTATAAAATAAAAATTAAAAAAAAAAAGAAAACAAAGCAAAGAAAAAGAAAATTTGAGCAAAAATTAAATCTGTTCATCGTCTTCTTCATTACTTCTCCAACGCCACCCCCACCCTCTTACCCCACCCACAACATCTTCACCGGCGCGGCGGCGCCATCTCCAGCACCATAGTCTCGTCGGAGTTCGACAACAGCCAATGGGCTGCAACAAGCAACCCAACCTAGTGCAGACGAAAGGGGGGACGGGGAGGATCTTTTCCGGCGACGGAGAGTGACTGGGGAAGGGAGAGAGGGCAGGGCAGGGGAGGGGACTGCGCGCAACACCACATTGCACGCAAGCAGCTACGCGTTGGGGCAGCGCGCAGGTGGCTGCACCTCCCCAGTGTAGGGGCTTCATGTCGTTCTGCGCACAGGAGCTGCCCGTCAAGGCTGTGCGTCGGGAGCACGCACGTTGGAGTTGCGCGCGAGGGCTTACGCGCAAGAGCGGCGCGCGGAAGCTTGCGCGTCACCATTTTTTCCGGCGATTTAAGATTCACTTCCGTGGCACTGCCTTGCCTCTTTTGTCTGCAAATCTGCAACTGAAGGGTCGAAAGTTTCTCACCCCCTTCTCGAAAGAACTCCGTACCACTCACCATCGTCGAGTGCAATAAAGACTTCACCGAACTTACCGGCAACCACCCTCCAGTCGCCGACGAGTTCTTCTCCTGCGTCCCCACCTCCCTTCGCCGGTGATGCTTTCTTTTTCCGAGATGAGGGTCGTCGATTAGAAGTGGAAAGAGAATAGGGAAGAGAGAGATTTTCTTTTAAAATTAAATAAATTCAAATAATATAAAAAAATATTAAAGTGAGGGATATTTTAGTAAATTTAGACAAAATAAATATTTTTAAAAATTAGTGGCTAAATAAAGTTTTTTAAAGTTTTAACCGGCTAAAATGCCATATTGCCTCAAAAATATATTCACCCTTCGGTTTATAATATATAATTATTAGATGCAATAACTATTTTAGCCACTTGAACTTTTAAAAGATTTATTTTAGCCACTAACTTCAAAACATATTTATTTTAGCCACTTTGGACGAAAATGCCTCTCTGCGCGCTGGTTGCACGCTGGCAATGCGCGCAACACGCGGGGGTAAAAATGTCATTCTGGCTAAAATAAATATGTTTAAAAGTTAGTGGCTAAAATTTTTTTTTTAAAGTTTGACCGGCTAGTTTTATATATTACCACTAATTATTATCATTCATTAATATATATATATATATATACATACATATATGTGTACTTTAATATTCATATTTTGAAGTCATTATATATACTACCACACGACATGTAATCTATACATATATTAAGGCAAAATCGTATGATAGACAACGGTTCAAGTATAAACCGTTGTCTACTTCACATTTTGTCTTAGACAACCGTTGTTTAATAATAGACAACAGTAATGACATGTATTGTTGTAAATTTTTCTTCTTTTTTTTTTTTTGCATTTTTCACGATAGTTTAGATTACAACCGTTGTATTTTAAAAAAAATTGTAATTTTATTTATTATTTCTTTACTTGAAAATTTCAGATTTGTAACATTTTTTATTTTATTTTTTTATGCATGGGTGGATGATTTGTAGTACTTTACATTTGTCGCCTAAAAAAATAGCTTTCACTTGTGTTGCACAATAATAATAATAATAATAATAATAATAATTTGCAATAATTTATTATTTTTTCTATTTTAATTTCATCATTTAAAATAATTACGTAATTATATTTTTTTATACAAGTCATATATTCAAAGAAATCAAATGTTTTATAATTATGGACGTACAATTATACATTATTATTTATAAAATCATGACGTTGGAAATATTCAAATTCGATCTTTCTAACATGAATTTCTATTTGGTCCTAAAATTTAATTTTCTTTTTGTTTGTCGTAACTACACAAAATTCATCTTCTTATATAATTAATTAATGCATGTGCATATCATTTTATTAATTTTTAAAAATTGAACACAACACATATAATTAAAAAAATAATCATAATATTACAGATCTAAAAAAATTAATTATTTGTGTATCGCACAGGAGAAATACTAGTGAACTATAATACTATTTTCAATATAATGAAGAATTCGGCTTCAGATAGCGAAAATCAAGTCCGAGATAATACTATATATAAATATGCTTTTTTTTTTATTCACGCTTTCAATCCGTTGGTATTGAAGAGATTCGAACCAGTAACATTTGGTCTCTAAGCAACCTCACTCCATCATTAGCTCATTCCCACCAGGACAAAGGTTCTTATATTTGTTAATTATTTGAGTCTTAGCTAGATAAATTATGTTAATAATTATTTAAGGTAAATTATATTTTAGTTCTACAATTGTTAGAATCCTACATAAATTATATTATACTGGATGTTTTACAAAGAAAAAAAAGCCTATAATGACAAATCTCATTTAATTAACTTTATTGAATTTTATTTTAAAAATGTAATGTATGAACAATTCATTTACTTAATGCGATGCCATCAAAATACGTTTAATTTTATATAAGTAATGCAAAGATATACGATTGAACATTTAAACATGATCGTTATTCTAAAAAAAAAAAACAAGAAAAACATTTGAACATGATTTGAAAATATTTATTTATATCTCGAATATGAATAATAATAATAAAAATAAAAATAAAAAAAATCAAGAAAGAGACAAATAAAGCCATCTATATCTCCATATACCCTCCGCATCTCATGAGCCACTCATCTTGAATCACGACATTTGTTGCCAAAACCCAAAACACAATTTCAAACAAGATAATTAAACAGCTCCCAAATATTTGAATCTCATCATCACAAATTCAACAAGAGGCTCAAATTTGTTCCAAGAAAAATAAACATGGCTCTTAATTAAACAATCCTTTGCCATCCAATACAAGAGCTAAAAGAAAATGAAGAAGAATCAAAAGCATGGTGATCATCATGATGTTGAGATCCTCAAGGCTGTTGCACAAGCATGGCACGGCCACTCCAGCAGCTCAAAGGCGGCGGAGGCGGCGTTGACGTCGGAGTTTGACGCGCATAGGATGTATTTCAAGGGCAGGCTGAGTAGGTTCAAGCTCGAAGCAATGAGCGGAGCAACTAAGACATATCAATGTGGAAAGAGTTGGGATTTTGGGCAATCGTTGTGGGATTCTTATGAGATTATATCTGTTTCGAAGAAGCTTGAAACTGGGCTGGTGTTGAACGATCCATTTTCGGCTTTGAATGAAGAGCAACGAGGCGTCATGAGGCGAAAAGAGAGCAACAACAGCTTGAGGAGTTTGTTCAACAGAATGTCATCAAGAAGATTTAGAGAAGAAGATGAGTTTCCATCAAAATTAGTAGATTAGTTGAATTTGAGTTCCATTGAAAATTTATTTCAGGGATAGTCTCTCTCCTTTTGTTTTTCAGTAGTTACTTCACCTAAATTATCAAATTTAATGAAGAGAGACGGTGGGAGTCTTTATACGATGCTTAATTAGTAGTGAGCATCATATTCATATATTCTTGGTTAAAAATGTTGTCTCTTTAAAATATATGTATACACTTCTACATTGCCTTGCTCATCATGTTTACATTTATAGATATGATATAGTTTGCTTTGATATCTTATCACATGATTCACATGAGCACTGAGCAACTTGGTTTTGGCATATATATATATATATATATATGTGCTGTTGAATCGAATTCGTATATGCTGAAGATAGTGAAAAAATTGATGCCCTGCACTATATCTGCACTGCTCAATTTCACATGAAGATAAGGCCACATTATTCTGTGAGGAATCTCGTTCATTTTAATACAAGATACCTTTGTTCTTGGATATTTTGAAGCTGAAACAATTCCACAAATAGTGATTTCCTATAGTTGTATGTGTGTCATTTACTTAAAAAGATCGTCACACGCCTTTATGGACATACATGGGGCTTTAATAGTTGGGGTGACAGATCCTCTGTAGAGAACAAATATATCAGATGAGGTGAGAGAAACATTGACTGTTTTCTAGCTTATCATACAATCAAGAATGATGTTTATAGCATTATATGAGGGAAATTAATATAATATAATTGCAAAAAGATGGTGTTTTGTGAAGGTGAGAGAGTGGTGTACTGGTCCAATTCTGGTGATCAAACAGTACCTTGATTGAACATCTAGTTTGTTACAAACACGAAATTATCTTATATATACACGGGGAGTAGAGAAATAGAAGCAAGAGTACGTAATTAATTAGTCTAGTACTTAGAAACTGATTTATGTATGGTATTGTAAGAAGCCTTACAAGCAGTAGTAGAAAGTGGATATGTAATCACACTTATATATTGCAGGAAATAAATTAATGCTGTATTAGACAGGGATGTTATTTATGTAGAGCTAAAACATAGCAGCAGCAAATTAAATGTTGCTGAGATCCCAGTATGCGTAGGTTCCAAGTCAGCGGCCCTTGAAGGTGTTGCACGAGTCGAAGCTTTTGTGCCTCTTCTGGATGAATCCATCAGCTTCCATATCAATGGTTCTCTCTTCATAAACTTCATGGTTGTGGTGCCTATCAATCTCAACGTGCTTCTCGTGCTCAGTGAAGTGAACTTTCCTGTGAAGCTGAGGGGCCTCATGATATTGGTGGTGTTTCTCTTGATGAACTGAGTTGTTGTGATGAGGCCTTGGGGGGGTTTGTGGTTGGGGGGACTCCTCGATCATGGTGGGCATTCTGTGCATCCGGTTGATCCGATCAAGGTACTCATCGATGGAGGAGATGGAGTTGCCTCCATAGTAGGGGCTCTCATTGTATTCATAGATTCTACTCATTGTTTTAGCCCTCAGAAATTTGAGATAAAAAGCTTATGATTTTATAGGGGATGGATGCATTGTGAAAAGGACATATATATTCCAATGGCCATTACCCTTTGGAGATATTGGTTTGGTCTTACATGAATCAGATGCTTCTCTTTAAGTCAGTTTCATATGCATGTTTGCTTTTAATTATTCAATAATGCATCATGGAAGTAGTGACAAATGAGGATGGATGAAGGAAGTCTTAATTAGCTTGTATTGTAAAGAACTTGAAGTTATTCCGAGATGATGATGGATGTTCTTGTTAAGGCATCTATCTTGGTGATACTAGTGTTGTCACAACAACAGAATTATTCTTGCTTTCTTCCGTGCATATCAGAACAATAATGTAACAACAATTTTGTAAATTTAACAATCAAAATCAAAAGAGCTTTCACCTTCTTGAGAAGAGATTGAAGTTTATAATAACCTTACTCATATTTCAATTCCCACGTTAATTTAAGCAAACAATGTCGTCGTCCATCCCTTTTCTTTTAATTGCTCTAGAGAAAACGAGGGCGTTTGCTTAACTGGCCTGGAAAATCAGCTGGCTCATCTATATTTCTATAAATTGGAGTTTTTCTAAAAAAATTTCTCAATCAAAATTTCTTTTAATAAAAAATTATTATCTCTCTCTCTATCTCATACATGTTACACGCATTTTTTATTTTTTATTTTAGAATTCATTCGTACCATATTCAATAATATATTTTCCTACATACATGATATTCAAAATTTATTTGCACGAATGAATATATTTTTAAGTTATCGCATAACCATCGTTAGATTTTATTATGTCAAATAATCACCAACATATATGAAATACATTAAGCAAAATAATTAAGTAAATTATTTCGTAAAACATCATAATCGGTAGCATGTTTTATTATATTTTATACATAGATATAACATTTATAATATTTTTTTAATTATATTGAATATGCCATAGTTAACAATTTAAAATTCTAATTAAATAAATAACTAACTAAAACGGAGATATTTATAAATTCATACAGTTTATTATATTATTTTTTTTTAGAAAGTATAATCTAATGTTATTGGATATACAATCATAGTTAACATATTTTTATAGAGTTCATTATACTTTAGTACCCAAAAATTGGATGTTTTTACACTTTTGTCCCAAATTTTTAAAAAATTACATGTTAACATATATTGCTTACACAAATGAACACTTATAGAACTAGAGCAATTTTTCGACCTCGCAAATATTAACGTTTTTACACATTTGTCCCAAACTCTTAAAAAATTACATATTAACATACTTATTTCATTTGTACAAATGTTGGATTTTGTTGTTACTCTCTACAAATTTTGAAATTTTTGGAACAAGCATAGAAACCCTCAACGCTAGATAATAAAGTGTAATTATGACCTCGGTGGGAAAATGAAAGTATGTTGAATATATATGTGGACTTTATGGATTCTCTAGTAATTTGGGCTAATTATTTTGGCAATGCGAGGGTAGATGCCAAATCGTTGCTAACGGAGCTCGTTGTGTTGTCATTTCGTTGCTGGACCTCACCCCGTGGGCCTGAGGCATTACAAATGCTCTGCAACGCAGCACATTATCCATTACAAATGCTCTGAAATAGAGCGAAAGTTTAAAATACTACTTAAAATGAAATTAAAGCTAAAACTAATTCATCTTGACCACTTGACCACCATCATCATATCTTACCCGCTACGCATCACCCGAGACAACACCTGAAAAGATAAGTAATTTTTGGGGTGAGTACTACTGACTCAGTGGGAAATATCCAATTATCTAAGCTATATATCAAACAGAATAATATGCAAATAACAAATTGTGTTCAGTCCGTAGAACAAATCATGTAGCCCGGAAGTTCTGCGTGATAACTCGAAAGCTCTGCGTGTAGTCCGAAGGCTCTGCGTGATAGCCCGAAAGCTCTTACTATGTTGTGACATCACATATATTTAGTAAAACATATAGAGAGGCTCAAAGGCTCTTGCTATGCTGTGACATCACATATATTCAGAGACAAATTCAACGTAAAACCCCACCTTGATCTTAGACCTTAATAATATTAATCGATTAAGTCGTGCATGTCTTACCTATAAATTAATAATCTTGAATTAATACATGAATAACATGATGTAGATATCAATGCATGAGACTAAAAGTCTAAAACCCTTAATGGAAAACATGCTAAAATGATTAATTATAAACTCGTACCATATGAGTATATACGTGAACTGTATGCATGCACTTATGCATGAACCTTATTATGTAATAAAAAAAATGCTATCACAATGCACGACATCAAATTCTAATCCCGCTCTCGTCACTTTTCTTTCTAAAACCAAAACACCAAATAGATTAATAAAGCCAACAATTTGGCCCAACTTCTCAATTAATTCCTAGAGCCCATTTCACTTTCTGCATAATAATTAGGATTAGAAAATCATCCCTACTTTCTCTCTATTCTTTCTTCAAGTCACGACATAACAGCTGATGTTGGACTCGACTGGAAAAAATAGCAGCTGCTGCAATCCCTTCAACGGTGCTCTGCTTGCTGTCACTGGTCACTGCCTCCACCACCAACACATCCATCTTCCTCATCTTCTAGACCAACCAACCCCCCAGACTATGCAATGCATGAGAAAGAAAAAAAAAAAGATGAACTAGAAGATATCACGTACCTTGAAACGAAACTTGAAAGGAATAAACTCAAACTTTTATTTTGGTTGCTTCAGCTTTGGAGTGAGAAAATAGAGATAGCGAGGTCATCTACTTATACTAGTTTTTAGGGCTGGAAA
The DNA here is from genome assembly GCA_026008535.1 of Perilla frutescens. Lineage (NCBI taxonomy): Eukaryota > Viridiplantae > Streptophyta > Magnoliopsida > Lamiales > Lamiaceae > Perilla > Perilla frutescens. The sequence continues at coordinate 39,437,248 of BRKX01000010.1, read as the reverse complement.
CGTGGGAATGAGATGAGATCACATAGTTAACCTATCGGCAATTGATAAGGAGATGATAAGCTTTGAGATTTGAATTTTTAGAAGAAAATTCTAGACTTTGGGTTCACCCCCTTAGGACTTGAAACTTGGGTTGAAAAAAAATAAAAAATTAAAAATAAATAAATGCAATAGACTCAAATTTTAAAATGGGCCTTCAAAAGTATATGCATATGCATATGCATGCTCATGATATAAATTAACATATACTATAATAAATTCATGCTTAGTTAATTATTAAAATTACTTAGGCACGACTTATTATATTTAAGCAATTAATATCACACATATGAAAAATAAAATGAATAAAATATTTTTAGAAAGAAAAAGAAAAATGTAGCAATTTAAATATAAAGAAAATCGGGTTGCTACAGTGATCAATCATGTTTTAATGCAAATAAAATGAAGATACATAAGCTGCATTATTATAGTTTCTTAAATTGAATTTCTTATGTTTCAATGTATATTTATTAACCTTATTTTGACTACATTTATTTTACTTAAAACATAATTATAAATTTCTTAAGATTTAAATTAAACAAAACTATATAAATATACAAATTTAAAATATTTAAAATAAAACATAAGTTATTATTATAATATTTGTTCATATATACATTTCATAAATTTTTAGTCATGATCAGTTATACATAACTGTTTCACGAGTCACAAGTCATGCTGATTTTAAAGGTTTTATTCGTAAAGATGATGATAGTGTAAAATGTTACTACAAATGTTATATACAAATAAATGTTGCATAGTTTATAATATAATATTTTGATTGTAGTAGTTTATTAATTATTTATACAATTATTTAAAATATATTAAATATAATATGTATGTATATACATATATATATATATATGTGTGTGTGTGTGTGTGTTTGTAATCAACGATTGTCAACTTAATTTTTTTTAAATTTGAAATAAAAATTGTCTGATATAAAAAAAAAGATAAGCAGACAAATAAAAAATGGTATTAACTTATTAACTAAAATATTCATTATCGATAAAATACAAAGATATATCATTTATATTAAAAATTTCGTGTATCACTAACAACTGTGTAATTTACACAACTTTTGAATATGAATTGATGATGTTTAAGTTGATAAGTTGTGTGATTTTCATAGCTTTTGTGCTCATAATGTTATCATTTGAGATTTTTGATGTATTTGTGAGTTTTGCAGTAATAGTGATTAATTTGATGATTATTTGGTGCAAAATGATCAAGTATGCGCTTGAAGAGCTAAAGGAGGGACCAATTGTGCTCTTGGATTGCATTTAAAGAGCAAAACTCACTAGATTAATGAAAATAATTCAACATAATTCAAATGGGTGGTTGAAGAGGTTAGGAATATGGAGAATCGAGTTAGGAGCGTTGCGCAAGTTGAATCGGCTCAATCAAACGAGAAACAAGTAAGAACGGACTGTTTTAGTGAAGCCTATGCATGCTGGGTCGACCCCCCGATCGACCCAGTCACTCGACCCACCACTTAGGTCGACCCTATGTAAAACAGGCCCTCTGGGTAGATCCAACGTGTCCACAGTCGGCCCAAATGGATCCTACACGAGATTTTTGAGGCTTTTCACACCTTTGGCTTGTTTTAACCGTATGGTTCTCTCCAACACTATAAATACCCTCTCTACTCATTAGAAAAGAGGCGTACAAAATATTATACAATAGAAAGAGGAGACATACCAAGGTGAACATAATTATGGAGGCACAACGGAGATTCTGGAGCCTACGTCATGACTGAAGACTCTGGATTCTTGATTGTATTGAACATTATTTTATTTACCGTGTTCATGTTTTATTTCTTTTATTTAATTATGTTTAAGTAATTGCTTTATTGGATTCTTTGGTTTGTAAGTACATTGGATTTGTTTGATTTATTAATATATATTTCCCGGTTATCATTGGGTATTTTATTTCCTAGTTTGAATTTCTCATGTGTATGTTGACTGCAGTAACATATGTATGCAAGTTAATTCATTGGAAGATTCTAGTTGTGACTGATTAATTAATGAGATAAAATAAGTTAATCATTTTATGTGATGTTTGGAAGGTCCGACCAAGTGAACAAATGTTATATAAGAATTTAAGTCTAAGGAACGTGGTTGCCAGTAATAACGTGTGCGAAGAACCAACCGTAGTGAAGTGCATGATTATTATTTCTATGTTATGACATGTATTCTCTAAACAATCTGATAACGAATTAGAAATTTTCCACCATTGATAAATTAAATAAGGTTAAGTAATATATACTTCTGTCTTAAAAGTCATTGCATGAACTCTCCTCTAGAATCCATTATTTTCATTAATTGTTTTATTTAAGTTAATTGTGTTCTTTCTTTTAAAGTATTTATTTACATATTCTCTTTTTTATTATTTGAGTGTCTAGATATTAATAAGGTGTCTATATCTTAGTTTCACAATGTTATTTGCATTACAATCCCTGTGGATAGGATATACTCTTGCTTATTACGTATTACAATTGCACCGTACACTTGCGGGTGTTTTTCTTGCTAATAAAATAATGGTCAATCGCACGGGCGGAAATCTAGTTTTCTTTAAGTTACACTTTGATACCTTTTTTGGTAATTTTTAAAAAATGACCCATTCTTTCGAAATTAACAAATCAATACTCATTTTATTTTAAAAAATCCAATCTAACATTTAATTAATTTTACAGCAAAAAAGTTATACTTAATTAATTATATTTTAATATTCATATTTCCATAGCCACGTAGAAAATCCCTCCAAGCAAGAAATATTAAAATACAATTAATTATGTATGATTTTTGGGCCGTAAAATTAAATAAATATTAGATTTGCAAATTTTTGGAAAAAATTGGTACTATTTTGTTAATTTGCAAAAGTATATTATTTTTGAAAAAATGTCCAAAATGTAGGTATCAAAGTGAAATTTACCCAAAAAAAAAATAACATCACAAAAGAACTTCTCAATAGTTGTATGTATAATTTTGAATAAAATTGCAATTTCGAATAATTTAATATAAAATTGTAATTTCGACAATCTTTATCTATTTAATAACAAAATCGTTGTCAAAATTAATTTTCCCACATAAAGTCATTTCTAACTTTGGAAACTATTTTTTATTATTAAATTTAATCCATTATGTAATATTTTATTATTAATTATAAATCACTTTATCAAAAGCTTCACATGATTTCTTTGAAAATTGAATAGTGTGACAATCTATGTATTTTCTCCGTGATTACAACCGAATTTAAATTTTAAAATTAGGTTTAAATCATCAATTTGTTGTATCTTTTTTTTTTAGCTTAATCTCAATTACCATTAATGACAAATGTGTGCTATAATTAACCCAAAAAATGAATAATTCAAAAATTTCTATAATTCATTATAATTATATTTTTATTTATAATAATTTTATACATTTTTTATAATTATAATTTCTAACAAATAAAATTATTTATATTTTATAAGTTCATCGTACGTGAGATATCCTAGTAGTATTATATATTAAAGCCTATTTACCAATGTTCATGTTGGAGTTTGGAAAACCTTAGTTTGGTTATAGAGTGTAATTAATTATAATTTAAGATATTTTTGCAACAACATTCATAGTTTGAGAATATAAGATATAATTTTCATATGTATTTGATGTTCAAAAAGGTTAAAGTGGTAATTTTGGTATTTGTGACAGTTACAAATTAGGGTACTTGGTTACAATATAGCAAGAAAAAGAAATGAGAAATGGTGGCCTTCACCTTATCAACTTTTCCCTCCCATTTCACAACGACAAAAACTGTCATTCCTAAATTCCCAGAAAACCCTAAAACCTTAATTCTTGAAAAATGCAAGACTACCAAAGATCTCAACCAGGTGCACGCCAATCTCATCAAAACCCGCCTCCTCCACCACCCGGCGGCGGCGGAGCCCCTCCTTGAGGCGGCGGCCCTCCTCCTCCCCGACTCCACCATCGATTATGCTTTCTCTATTTTTCGGGATCTTGAACACCCCGACTCTTCAGCTTACAACATCATGATAAGGGGTTTCACTGAAGCGCAATCCCCTGCAAAATCCATTCTTCTATTCAGGCAAATGATCGAGCACTTGGTGCAACCGGATGAGTTCACTTTTCCCGGCATTCTAAAAGCATGCTCGAAACTGAGGGCTTTAAGGGAAGGTGAACAGATTCATGCCTACATTGTAAAATCGATGGGAAATCTTGAATGCACAGAATTTGTTGAGAATTCCTTGGTTTACATGTATGCTAGCTGTGATCGACTTGAATCAGCTCGCAAAGTGTTTGATGGAATGTCTAAAAGAAGTCCAGTTGCCTGGAGCTCGATGTTTTCCGGTTATGTGAGGTGTGGCCATTGGGAAGAGGTTGTGGGGTTGTTTAGGAAAATGATGAAAATGGGCATCGGGTTCAATGAAGTGACTTTGATTAGTGTTTTGAAAGCTTGTGGGAGGCTGAGTGATTTGGAGTTGGGAGAATGGATTTATGAGCATGTAGTTGCTAATGGACTCAAGCAAAATGATAGCTTGATCACTTCTCTTGTTGATATGTATGCAAAGTGTGGTCATTTGGAAACTGCAAGGCGTTTGTTCGATAACATGTCTACTAGAGATGTCGTTGCTTGGAGTGCCATGATCTCTGGTTATAGTCACTCAAACCAATGCAGAGAGGCACTTGCTCTCTTCCATGACATGCAAAATGCTAATGTTACACCAAATGAGGTAACGATGGTTAGTGTACTTTCCTCTTGTGCTGTTCTTGGAGCTCTGGAGACGGGAAAATGGGTCCATTCTTACATAAAGAAGAAGAATTTGAAGCTTACTGTCAATCTTTCAACCAGCCTAATTGATTTTTATGCAAAATGTGGTTGTGTGGATATAGCGCTTGAAGTGTTCCTTGAGATGCCTTCTAAGAATGCATGGACATGGACAGCATTAATTCAAGGTCTTGCTAGAAATGGACGGGGAGAAACAGCGCTTAGATACTACAACTTGATGCTTCGAGAAAATGTTAAGCCAAATGATGTAACATTCATCGGTGTTCTTTGTGCTTGCAATCATGCTGGCTTAGTTGATGAAGGGCGGGGCTACTTGGTTGGTATGAGTAGAGACTTAGGAATTGAGCCAAAGATTGAGCACTATGGTTGTGTGGTAGATATGCTTGGCCGAGCAGGACTAATTGAGGAGGCATACGAGCTTATAACAAACATGCCCATCAAACCCAATGCAGTAATATGGAGAACTTTGCTTGCATCATGTAGACTACACAAACATCCTGAGATTGCAGAGGAAGCATTGAAGCAAGTCGTCAGATTGGAGCCCGCACATAGTGGGGATTATATACTCCTATCAAGTCTATATGCATCAGTAGGCAGATTAGAAGATGCTACAAGGTTGAGAAATGAGATGAAAAAGCTCGGAATCAAGAAGAGCCCAGGGTGGAGCTACATTGAGTTGGATGGCAGCGTGCACGAGTTTATGGCCGAAGATAATGGACATCCAGAGTCTCCTGAGATATACAAAGCAGTAGAAAACATGATGGAGCAGATCAAGAAGGCTGGCTACGAACCCGACACAATGCAGGCAAGGCTAGAAGCAGAGGAAGATGCTGACAAGGAAGCTTCTGTCTCTCATCATAGTGAGAAGTTGGCCATTGCTTTCGGGCTGATTCGGACTTCTCCCGGAGCTACAATCAGGATATCCAAGAATCTCAGAATATGTAACGATTGTCACAACGCTGCAAAAGTTATCTCTGAAGTTTTCAAGAGAGAGATTGTTGTTAGAGATAGAAACCGGTTCCACCACTTCAAAAATGGTTCTTGCTCCTGTCATGATTTCTGGTGATGTATGAAAAAGGTTGCATATCGAGTTGTATTATCATCTTGATTTGCTACGATCAGTAGATTTTCTTTTTTTTAGGGGAAAATTATGTAAATTCAAAAGGTATTCGGTTAATTAGTAAGCCTACCCTCGAGAACTAGCCTATTTGCAAAAAGGACCCCTGAAAATCTTATGTTGTAAAAGTACCCCTAATGTTTTTTCAATCTTGCTATTTGAGATATGAATCTTAAATTGTAAAAAGGACAATTGCTGACAAACCATGTCTTTTGCCATAATTTGTAAACTCACGTAAAAAATTTGTAAAAATTCATGTATCCATAATGTGGTATCCACGTTAAAAATGAGCTAATAGAAAAATTTGTGCAATAATTTGACTTATTTTGGCTATTTCACCACATTATAAATGCATCCACTATACACGTATACAATATAGTGATATACAAGTCCCCTTGGGGATGACCTAGTGATGGAGTGGTGTTTCTTGAGGCTCTCAAGTTCGATCCACAACCAACACCACTAAGTGTGAGCCTGTCACACCTGGCTTGCCAAGTGTGGTTTACCTCCCCTGTGTAGGTTTGCAGGGTATTACACAGGGGCGGGGTTTACCCAGTGCGCACCACGGTAGCAGCTGCGGGTTACCCTCGACATCCAAAAAATATAGTGATATACAAATACAATCACGTGAAATTTCCTCAAATGAAAAGTTCATTTGTAATTCAAGTACACAGTTCGAATTAATCCTACAATTATTTCTCGATTAGCACTCAACTCCCTAAATTAATTTTCATTTCAAATTAATTCTACAACTTTTTAAATTAATCAACCCTTTTAGTGACTAATTATCCAAACATCAGAGCGATTTCGTTTGATAAGAGTATATTTTTAATTAGTTTCGACCAAAACAATTTAAAAAAAAATTGACCAAAATATATAGTACTTTTATTATTCATAATGACTATAAATTTGTCCCTAAAAATCATATATACTGACAAGACAATATATTCGAATTTTTGTTTACGCGTTAACTACAACAACTAAAATACGGAGAATATGTTTACTATAGTACAAGAATCTCACAATAATAAATTAAACTTTACCAATATGTTCTAATTCCTATTTATATATATATTCTCAATCTCCCACGCATTACCATACTTTACTGGGCAATTTACGTACTGGGAAAAAATGTCAAACAACGATAAATAAGAACAAACGCAATAGCGTAGAGCTGTAGACCTTCTCCATCGGTAAAACAGATCAAACTTATTTTTGTCAAAATGATCTGAACTGTTTCAAAGACACAACATGCTCTATTGGCTCTTTCATTAACTGATAAAAAAAAAAATACAACTTACCAAGTTAGAAAGAGAGTTGATGAGCTATTCGTAACCAAGCCATTGCTGTGACGTTGATACAAATAAAAGCCAAAACTAGGCCTTTATCCTTGATCACAACCTTGACAAAGTACAACGCAACTTCCCATGTTATTTCATTTCCCTTCTCCGCCAAAACACGGCGGCGCTTCCCGGCAAAAGCCAGGAGCACCACCACTGTTATCCATGCAACAATGGTGGTCCGGACGGCAAAAATGATCACAACTGCCACGAGAAACACCACAACAAGTGGTGCAACCGACGTGTAATAATAGGTTGTTCTGTGATCATCAGCCGATGTGAGAAAAATGTAGTGGGAAATCAAGAAGAAGAACAAACATGTTGTAATCTTGGATGTTTGAGTGATTTCTTTCATCTGCTTGAGAGGAGGAAGAGAAGGATGGTGGTGGAATTATGAGTTGGCTTTCTTTTTCTGTGTAGATTTGTTATGTGCTGCTGCACATGGCAAGGTTGGCAATAAGAGATACCAACCTTAATAATTTGATTTTGTACCTTTTTCTCAATAATAATGCATTCTAATTGTCACATAATGAGTGATTGATTAATTGCAAATATTTATGACTTACCAACCTTATGACAAACCCTTTATCTTTTGAGTGATTTCTTGAAAAGGATTGAACATTTTCCACACATCACCTCTCAAGGTAAGCAAAGCAGCCACGTCCCCTGTTTCAACTTTCAATCAGACAATGTATGCATGTCGCATGTGCCCAATAAAAACTGAATTACATAGATAATATCATTTTATAAAACGAGATGAAATTTGCAATGTTATGCTAAATTATATCAAATAAAACCCACACAAGAATCTATGAAGCAAAGATCAAAACTGAGGCATGGACGATCACACCAATCACTCAAAAAACGCAATTTTGAACAGATCAGAGTCTAATAGCATGGCTAGTATAACAATTATGTTCTCAAATGTCTGACAGAGTAGACAAACTAAAAGAAAGAAACAAAGAAACAAAGAAGGAAGTTCGCAAAATTTCTTGCTCCTTCGGTTTTCTGCAAATGTTGGCAGGCGAGCAAACTCAAAAGTCTTTATGACTCGATCACAGGTTCATCATGCAAGTAAGAAGTAAACGACGATATCTGGAAGATGAAGAATTATAGCTGTTGATTCAGGTAAGGGTCCTGATTCGATTTTTCCGCACCTCCAAAGTATCCCGAAACATTAGAAACAACATTACTCAACCAGGAAGTGCTTCGAGTCAGTAAACTGTCTTGTGATTGCTCTTGCACTTGATTCATAGTCTTCTGCCTTTCCTCCTGCAGTATATCAGCCCACCTTCTGGCCATATAAGCCTTGATAGCTACAACTCCTCCAGCCACAACCTCCTTTGGAGGTATCACAAGAGGGTTTTGCTCTACGTTCAGCTTGGTCAAACTCACGAGCCGACCAAAGGTGTCAGGCAATGCATGAATCTGGTTGTTGCTCAAATCAAGTTCTTTCAAGCTGGTAAGGTCAGAAATTGTCTCAGGAAGTTCAGTCAGGTCACTGAAGTTGCTACTAAGATCCAGAATCTCAAGATTTGTCAATTTCCCAATTGTATGTGGAATACCACCAAGCTCATTGAAACGCAAATCCAAAAACTGCAACGACTTCATCTCACCAATAGATGTAGGTAGAGAACGGATCTTGTTCAGGTTTACTGAGAGCCGTTTAAGATTAACCAGTTCATAACCCATATTTGTTGGTAGGTAAGTGAGCTTGTTGAGACTTGCATCCAACTCCTCTAACGACCTAGTAAAAGTAGGTAAATTCAGTAGCATATCTTAGGAAGTAAGTTTTAATCTTCTATACTATTTGACTTACCTGCAATGAGAAATGCTGTCGGGCAGGGCATGAAGCTTGTTTCTAGACACATTTAAGATTCGCAACTTAAACAACAGACCGATGGAATCAGGCAACAACTCCAAAAGATTTTCTGAAAGATTAAGCTCCTCAAGATTTTCTAGTCCAGCAATTGAATCAGGAATTGCCTGTTTTTGGTCAAAAAAATAAAGCCAAATGTCAACATCTGAATCTCTTGCCCTAATGCCATCTAAACTTGCAAAGTCTTCTTCTTTCATAAAGAAAATTTATACTCCTAAGTCCTAACCCACATACCCTTTTCAGATAAGAAACTCTAACACATACGAGAACAAATTTATACTTCAAAATTGAATCTTTAAAATGGGAAGTACATAAAATCTATTAACTTCTAATAATCCCTTTCCACATATCTGTACTCGAAATTCTTAAAATATGGCAAATTCCAAGCCTCAGAAGTTGCCTAGAGAGCAATCTCCCACAGCACACAAGATCCGCAGAGGATCAAACATTAAAGATTTAAAGTTATTTTTAGAGTTCATTGAATCACACATTTACTGTCCAAACCTCATTAGCCAAAATCTAGAGCACCATAAGTATCCACGATCTTTGCATTCTAATCATTATCTGCAAATCTTCCTAGACTATTGAAGTGTCATACATTAATTAATATTTTGTCTATGTAATCTCCAGTTCAAATCAAACTCGATAGATATTGATAACAATCCTAGTTCTTTCCCCCTTCCAATCTTACAAGTAAGCCAGCTCCACCACCATGCACACTAGCTAACAGCTCAAGTATAATGCAACGATAAACAATGAAATTAAACACAACTAATGTCAAATCAAACACAATCACATTACCAAAATAAATCAAACAATTCAAATATATTATCACAAGATTCACAAGATGTACTATGCCTAACCTCGAGCTGGTTATGTGACAAATTCAGCATAACCAATGAAGTCAACCTCCCAAACGCCTCCGGCAAGATCCTCAACTGTCTCCAAGACAAATCAACACTCTCGATCACTTTCCCCGATTCCGCATCCTTCAAAATCCCCACCACTTCTTCATTCAATTCCCCCTCCCCAAAATCCTTCCCTTCGCCGGCTTCCTCCTCACTCAGCTCCTCTCCCGCCACCGCCGCCTCATAAATCTTCTCCAACCTCCGTTCCGCCTCCATAAGCATCTTCCCATACTTCTCGTGCATCTCGTCCAAATCGATAACCGCCTTATAAATCTCGTAATCCTCACTCTTCACATCCGAATTCATCGATGTATTAGCCTCGATCTCAGCCAGCCTCAATCGCGCCCTATCGACGGTCTCGTGATCGGGCCGGGTCCCTAGGATCTGGAGCGCGGATCGGGTCTGCGAGACGTCGCTAACGGTGTGGCGCATGGCGGCTATGAGCTTGCGATTCTTGAGGTACGGCATTCTATCGGCGATCTCGAAGTGAGGCTCATCGGCGTCGTACTCAACCGGCGGGTTCTCGACGTCGAAATCGGGGGCGGCATCGGCGGCGGAGGTGGAGGAGGTGCGCTTGAAGGTGGGGAGTTTGGCCATGACGTAGGAGAGGATCGGGAAATTCTTAGGGTTTGGATCCATTGTTGATTCTCACTGCGTGTGGAAAAAGCTAAAAAAACAATATTTGTGGATGCTTACGAAGTTGAAATTGGAGAGAGAGAGAGTAGAGTAGAGTTATCAGTTAAGGAGCTGCTTAGTGATTAATAGCCGGCGGACTCTAATTACTGCCGGCTTAATTAATTATTGATTGATTGATTGATTTTGTCTACCTGAGTTAAAATAGAATCCCAAAAATTTCTTTTTCGAATGAAATAAATTCTTTCTTTTCTAAAAGGGTATGTAAATGTAATGTTAGATATTTTTCATCGCAAGAATTTATAGCGTGACAATAGATGGGAATATTAAGTTACAAGGTCCAAGATTTCTTTTGAATAACGTAATTCAAAACATAAAATTGGATAAAAGTTTGAAATACAAATTAATTACAATTTTGCAATTAAGATTTTAAGAGTTTTTTATGGTGTAAAATAATAAATGAAAATATTAAGTATTAATAGTGAGTTAGAAACTCAAAGATTTCTTTCTAATAAAGGTGATTTTAAAAAAAATTCCCTCCGAATTTTTTTAATTAATGTTTTATAATTTTAACTTCTTTCAAAATACTTCGTAAGCATTAATTTTTTTAATTAATGTTTTATTATTTACCATATTTTCAAACCCTCCCTCTCTTCATTTTTTAATTGATATTTTAAAATTTTAACTTATTTCAAAATATTTGGTGTTTATTTTATTTTCACAAAATCTCGCTTAATTTTACCCTTCCATTAAAACCCTATAAAATCTCATACGTCTAACTTACTATTAAGATTTTTCCATAAAATATATAGATGAAAGAGGAGCACATTTACATCTTAATTTTGTAGAAAATTTTAAAACATCAATTAAAAAAAAAAACAGAGGGAAAAACTCATTTATTTGGATTGCAATTGAATCATCAAAACTTGTGTGATACAATTAAGTATAAATCCATAAGACGAGTTAATATTCAAATCCAAATTTATATTCAGTAATACATTTATAATTTTATTAATATTTGATTATGTTTGGATTCAAATTTTGAGCAGCAATTGAGTTATAACATTACTATCTTGAAGCCTCATCCTTACCAATAAATCCTTTCAATTTTCATACATTTTCATCTAAGTACAGTATCAGTATGTACAAATTTTGAACGTCAACAACGATGGAAAAAATGACGACGAAAATAGGATACATGAATACATGATACAAACAAAAATGAGGACTCAATAGTCAATATCCTTGGATGAAATCACAGATTTTCATAATTGAGGTGACCTTATTCGATTAAAAACCATGCTACATTAATAGAAATTTAGCACTGCTTTTTTTGGCTGTAAGGATTAATGGAATATATGTCAAGTGATGACTAAATCAGAATCTTAATGAGTCATTGCTACTTACTAGTAAGCAAAGCCTCTCGCTCTACCCACTGCAATATTTCCTCCGACCGATGCGTGAACTTCTCGATGATGTTCTGTGCGACTCTCGCCTCGAACGTGGTGTTTCTCAGCCACACGATCCCGATGTAAACATCGCACTTGCAGGAGTTATGAGTGAATGAAGATTTCTCAATGTGGTATCTCAACTGCACCTGCATGAGTATAGAAGATGAGTTGTTAATCGAACACGAGTAAAAAGATCTTGATGTGCAGAGAATTACAACTTACTCTGAAGTGATCGCTTAGGGGGACGTCGTGGAGAGTCATAACCTCGTTCACTACCCATCCGCTGTCGTTTGGTGAGGCCGATTTTTGCTGTGTGCTCGTGACTTCCCCGCCAAAGTTTGAGATATGGCGGCTGAACTTGTAATTTACGCGTCTTTCTTGCAGTTCAGGTGTCACTTGCTCCCATGTGGTTGTGACGTAGTTGAGGCACCCGGACTTGCTCATGACTTTGTGTTCCAAGTCTCCCCCGACAAACATCTCCATCAGTGATTTGGGCTGTGAAAATAGACTATCACAACTGATTTGGATTTTGGATATAACACAGTTAAGAAGAACATGAGAGGAGCACGAGGAAATTAGATCGTTAAACCAACCGATTTCCCTATCCCTAGCTTATCTGTGGTCGCGTGACAATAATCAGGTTAAGGCTTTGAATTGCAGTTCATGTACAAGAAGGCTAAATCTTGAATTTTTCAAAAGTTCTGTTTCCTGTTGCTCAACAGTTCCTGTAGTATTAGAGTTTATGAAATGCGGTAAGGTCTATATTTGTGAGACCGTATATGAAGGTTCAACGCGATATGTACTCACATTCATCGGCAGTTCTACAGTATAAACCTTGGTCATCTTCACATCTTCGACAACCAAGTAGGATCCCGTGTCTTCAATCATAAAAGGCTTGCCATCATCTTGTAGCTGCTCCTCCGCAATTCGAGCTTTCTGATCAGGCTCCAATGTTCGTGTTCTCCACAAGGCCATAATGGTCCTGTTCTTGCAGCATATAAAACATTTCAGTTAACTGTACTGTTATAGTAAATGACAGAATGTATCTACACGGAACTACTGTAATGAATTCGAAGCAGAAATACCTGCTCGCAACATTAAAAGAAACAAAAGAATGGAAGTAAAAATGAAGCCTTCCTTGCTCATCTAAAAGCTTGGCACCATGCCTGGAATCAAGACCTCGACCCTTGTGCAAAATTATTACAAGTGTTGGGCTCCCGACTGTTGCCAGTGATGGAGGTAGCACCTGAATATCTTCGATGTCCTCCCAGAGGAAGAAAAATCTTGTTTTATGTCCGAACAAGTTTGCATAGAAGCCAACGATTCTGGCAGAAAGGAATAGTCGGCCCTGCAGGATTAGATGGTTTTCAAAAGGCAAAGGCAGAAACTCTATCATGATGGATGTTTGCAAAAGCAAACAAAACCAAAAATGGTTTTCCTTAATGAAGAATGAAACCGCAACTGAAGAAAATGAGAGGCAGATTCCTCCCTTATTGAAACCACACAACAATGTATTGTTCCCTTTTACCTGTAACGGCATCTTTCTCTTAAGGGAGCATGAGAAATCGCTGATGAGAAATTCTTCTGGAGGCAATGTAAAGATTTTTTGAAAAGTCGAGTTCCTGTGAGGTGACCGCAGGCTCAACTGAAAGAAAATACATGTAAATACTTAAAACTCCGTTAGTTAAAGGTACAGAACAGCATGATTATACCTTTTTTCCAACCTCCTTCTCCAAACTTGCTAGATAATCTCTGAGTGTTTCAACTCCGTTATTATTGTCCAGAAAAATTCTCAAGTGCAACTTCGATTGAGAAGATTGAGCAAGTTTTCCGTCCAGAGGCACCCAAATATCAGCAAGTTCCGAAGCTGTGTGCTTCAAGAAATTGATCTCAGCATGCCCAAGTGAGTAAGATTGGTCTAATGGGCCTTCGAAGTTGAAAACTTCCACATCCAACACAGAAGGGGGTTCTTCGATGGCATCAAACTCAAGTATCTCTGTATAAATTGCAAAGATAACTCCTCTACCAGATGCAGTCCAAATTAGGAAACTGCATAATAAAAATAGACCAAGAACAAGCAGATATACCGTTCCATTGAGGATCAAGAGTTTGAAGCTTGACAGAGCTAGTTCTTGATTTGCCATTACAAGTGAAGACAACATAAGGATCTGGAACCTCTGTTGGACTCCTCGAAGCTAGATTTGCCCCCTCAACTAATGCTACTGTAAGAACCCATCCTTCACCTTGTGCTTTGACTCCATGATCACTACCTGTCAATATTGCAATCTATCCAAATGAAGAGGGTATAAAGCAGAACATTAATAAAAAAATAAAAAATAAAAAAACTAAATTTCTGGATCCCTGTTATCTGCCTAAGTGGTTACCTCTCCGTAGCCTAGCTTCCACAAAATGCGAAATCATGTAATAAATTCGCTCCAGCTGAATTATTAATATGCCCGATGTAATAAGTTCTCCAAAACTATCAGGTAAATCAAGTCCTTCAAACTCTAATCCTTGCAGCATGCTTGGTTTGCAAATGAAAATGTGAACAAGAACATGTAACAACAAAAAAATCGTCGAGACCACTGTGAAATTCCAAAAGTAATGAATTGCCAAATCTAAATCCCCCTGGTGCTCAGTCTCCAGAGTTGCCAAAACATGATCTTTGTCTGACATATCCGCAGCTTTTACTACTTCGAACTTTTGAGATAGTAAGGTGGAGAACTGCTCAAAACTGTCCTTCAAACCTTGTCTTACTCCACTTTCAATCATCCCCTTCATCATCGTAGTTTGATTGAAATTTACAGCCCAAGATACAACAAGACGGGCAGATTCCTCTTCTGAAGATGATGCATCACCAGACATTATCTTATACAGTAATTCAACCTTGAAAGTGTTCCCATATGGAACATCTGGAGTGCTCACACTAACATGAACAACAAATTCATTTCCATCACCCTTGATATAGGTTTGCTCTTCGGTGGCTTTAACAGCCTTAACAAGTTTAGTTGCTGCTTTAGTATATGTGACAACTCTTCTCAAGCTTGATATGTCTTTTTCTAATTTCCATCTCCAAGGCTCCTCTTGAAAATCTGTTGTTCCCTGCAATTCTGCCAAATTTCTTTGGAATTCAGAATTTGGAGCGAAGATAACAAAATTAAGATCCTTTGGAAGCACACTGTAAGTTTGATCGATAAGGATGCCTCCCTGCAGATCTTCTGGCATTGATCTGTTTGCATTCCTGGATTGCAGAAGTTCAATTGATTCTTCGAAGCTAGAGTCATCTGGACTCTCCATCACGTGGTCTTCATTATCCGACAGCATAGACAATTCAGAGGAACTTTCATCCCGTGGTGTCTCCTCCTTGTTATTGAAAAATTTCTCCAAACGACCAGCTAGAGCCTTCATCAAATGTTTCCCATCATGTGACTTTCTGTGTGAAGGAGGAGATGCATGACCATTATGAGTAGACATAACTCTACCTTCCCATTGTAAGTGAGTATTGTTCTCAGTTGCAGTTGCAGTTGCAGTTGCAGTTGCAGTGTCCTGATATCTTCCATGCAAGGACAGAGAGAGAAGAAGTTTACCTAAATTAAAGTATAGAAATAAACCATCAAACTTCTCATACTTGATGAGATCATCAAAACTCAAAATAGACAAGGCCATGTTCATAAATAACGAGTCCTGCAATTTAGCTATGAACAAGTACGAATGATACAAGATAAGATAACATGTTGAGAAACAGTCTAGTAAACAGGCTGGCTCTTAAGAGATTTTCAGAAACTATTAGGAAGCCAGCATAATTCTAACTAGGACCAGCAGCTACATACAGTTTTTAGCATGCTGCATTTTCTTTGAAAACTCAATTCAAAAACTGAGCAATATACATCCTACAAGGAGAGCTGGAGGTGTAAATCATAGAGCCGATGCCTAAGTAAGAGCATTATTTACATTTATCTGCTATTTTAATTAAGGCATCTCCATCGGCATAAAAAATCAATCTCGAGCAACTACTATGATGTAAAGCACTCCCTCGTGGATGGAAATGCTGTCTAATATACGACTAGTTTACACTTTACATCCGAATTCAGATAGGAAACAGTTCATAAAGGCAATTGCAGCTAACTCCCCTGCCCCATCATGCAAAAGCAAGATATTTGGTCATCAAAAAATTACAAGCTATTCCATACTACTCTTTCCTCATACAACACAAGATTCAGCAAATTCTAAGGTCATTCCATACTTCCTCCATATGCAGTCAATCATTGCGAAAAATATATTACACTCTTCCATCTCAAAATGCAATGATCATTAAAGCAATCCTTTTTCCTACTTCCATGAATGTATATAACTACAAAATATTCGATAACCATCAAAGCAAACAAAGTAGCATCTTGATCAGAAACAAACTAACACAATCTACAGTAACCGACAAGCATCCATGAATAATCCCAACATCAAATCAATCCATAGCTACGTATTCCAAGTGATTGCATCGGTCAAAAGAGTCTTATGATTTCACAAACATCCAACAATTTCGAAACACTTCAAACCTTCCACATAACAAACAACTTTTTCACCCATTAAAAAAACAATCTAAACAACAAGAAAACTGACCACAACCATTCTCAACTGATTTCACATTCTTAGCCTTCTCCAACAAAAACCAAGTTGGAGGCAAGTTCTCATTCTCCTCCTCGGCAACGCTCCAAACTGGAATCTTGACCCGCCCCGAAAACTCCCCAGAGGAAACATGGAAGAATCCGTGGTCGTGATCATCGCATTTGTACACAGAAACAACTAGTTCTTCCTCCAAATCATGCACTCTGAAAACGAATTCCTCATTCCAAAGAGGGTTTTCATTGTTCTTCAAAATTTTAGTTTTTGATTTTTGCTTCCCAACTTGCAGCTTTACATATGAATTCTTCACCGCGCTACCTCTGCCCTCTAACAAGCTCACGTACAACCTCATTTTAGTACTGTTTTCTTTAATTTCTTGTTTAAAAAAGGACAAACAAACAGACTATTAACGTTCAATGCAGCATTTTTCATGAAAGAAAAGGCCTTAAATTTGAAAGAAATTTGTGGGGGCTTGAGCCGTTGGTGAAGCGGCGGTTTTATGGAAAAGTAGAAGGTAGGAATAGGATTGTTGGCGAAGCCATGAAAGCACGTGGATGTATGCAGAAAGTGACACGAGGAATAAAGGGAGAAAAAAATAGTCGCATTTTGAATTTGGTTTTGTTGGGAGAGGCGGTTCGTTGTGGATTTTGATTGTGGAGTTCAGCTATTAAGGCCAATAATTAATAAACTTTGGATTTTGAGGAGAAATGTCGCGTTTGTTGAATTCTTAGAACTGGATTACTTTTCTATTTGACAAGCGACGTCCTCCTATTTTAAATGCCTCTTGCAACAGGTTTCGTGTTAATCTCGTATTTTAATATTATCCAACACATACATATATATGAGGAATATATGTATTTAAATACAATTAAACATTAATAAATTTCTTAATTTATCATTGAAATGAATCTCTTTTTCATGAGTTTGAATCCGGCTCTTCAACCATTATACAGATTTTGACAATTTTTTGTCTATTTAAAGACTCATAGCCAGCTACACATTTCTATATAGACATGTCTTGTGTGCACAATCTATGTGACAGTGACTTCATCAATTTTTATTATTATTTTTTCTTAATTTAGTTTAATTTTATAATTATTAATTATGATTAATTCCATCAAATTATGATTTGTAATTATTTTTTAGAATTTATTTTTCTTTTTTTAGTTAATTATTAATATTAGTGTTGATTATTCCATAATTATGGAATTTAATTTGTTAAAAAATCAATTCTTAACAATAAATTTTAATTAGGAACCGTTATATTATATTAATTTTTTATTTTTATACTAAAAATTGATGAGATGGTTGCCGCAATAATGTCCATAAGGAATATCCATGAAGTGTATGCTAGTTAATTCGTTTATAAAAAAGTACTACTATGAAATAATAAGCATATCAGATAACATCATCAATTAATTACTATTATAAATAATATACGCAACTTATTATGGAATTATATATATATATATCTATATATATATATATAGATATATATATATAGATATATATATATATAGGGAATGGATCAAATGTAAACCATTCTCTGGTGTGTAAACGGTAAATCAATCTATCACCACACATTCAATAAAAATCGGCGCTCCAGATTTAATCAAACATGCGGTGGCATTTTTGTTATTTTTGCTACCTTTTTCAGCCTATGGGGGTATTTTCGTCTGTTTGTTGAAAAAAACTGATCTCATGCTGATTCAACATCTAAAAAAATTCTTAAAAACTTCGAACGATCATAACTTGCTCGTTTTTCATCGGATTAACACAAATAATATATCAAATTAAAGGTCTTTTAATCCTCTTTCATTTAAGATCGGTGAAGCATATGTTTATTTGGAAAAATATGGACGAAAAATGCAAAAGTTTCATTTTTCACGCGTATTCAAGCTCAGAATACTTCATTAGCATAGGACATATGTTTCGTTAGCATATGACAATTTAAGCTCAGAATACTTCGTTAGCATACGACATATGTTTCATTAGCATATGATAAATGTTTCGTCAGCATCAATTATATTGCGATAAAGATTTATTCAATCGTAATTAGGTATGCTTCGTTAGCATATAAAAAATATTTCATTAGCATATGACAAATGCTTCGTTAGCATATGCCAAATATTTCATTAGCATCAACTATATTACTGTAAATATTTATTACATTTCAATTAATATATGCTTCACTGACATCAATTATATTGTTATAAATGTTTATTTAATCTCAATTAGGATGTGTTTCATTAGCATATAACAAATATTTCATTAGTATCAATTATATTCACAATGAACAATACATTAATGCATTAAAAAAATTTTTATATGAGAATGTTAATGCACTGCTAACGTTAGCATTGACATATGCAAACTAAAATATAATAATAATGCTAATGTAGTATAATTATATCTGATAATAGAATCATGTGTGTTTAATGTTGCATGTGTATTATTAATGTATAACATCCATCTCAATTAAGCATGATTCGTTAGCATATGACAGATGATTCGCTAGCATCATGATTAGTTATATTTCTATCACATCAATTTTAGAGCTTAACAATTTAATTTCATTGAATTTTATCATTTGTTATTGTTAGCACTGTCGTATGCTAACATAAGTATTATGTAATGCTAAAGAAAAGTTATACGCAATGCTAACAAAATCAATAATGTTGTGGATTGAAGCCAAATAATGCAACTAACAACCTTCAATCAAACAACTATAACTTTGTCCACGATTCATATTTTTTTGAAATTATTTTTCGTTGAAAATTAGGCTTGCCTAGCTTTCCAACCATATAAAAGTCGCTATTTAATAATTTCCTAACAAAATCAGTTTTGTGTTTAAAGTTAGGTGTTGTGCATGAAATAATTCTACTTCGTTAGCATATGATTATGTATTCGTTAGCATATGATTATGTCTCCGTTAGCCCGCGTCCTGGAGTCCGATTTTTTTTTTATTTTAACCCAAGCGCAAAAATTATCAAAATGTCACCGCGTTTTTTAAAGTTCCCTTTATTTACAGGAATGCCACCGCCCCTTTGACCAAATCTCGATCATTGAATTTTGATGGATGTGTGGTTGGAGATTAGTTTACAGTTTACACACCATGAATGGTTTACATCAGAATCATCCCCTATATATATATATATATATATATATATATATAGGGGTGGGGTTATATAAAAATAACCCCTTATATGAGAAATGAGAACACATCTCACACCACACATCCATCAAAAATCAAAGGTCCAAATTTGATGAAAAGGCTGTGGCAATTCTGTAATATTTGAAAAGTTTTTCGCGCGGGGTATTAACGTAATTTGGTAATTCTTATAAAAATCGCGGAGGATTTGATAACAGATCGTTATGCTAACGAAGTATTATCATAATGCTAACGAAGCATTATAGTTATGCTAATTAAAGTTTTCAAATATTGTTAGCGAAAAAAAATATTCTAAAAATTAATTATAAACCTAATTTGATTTAATAAACTTTAATTAAATGGAAAAAAAATCATAATTGGATGAAAATAAATCTAATTAGATGAAATAAACATTGATTGGATGTGGTAAACCCTAAATGAGTTGGAACAAATCATAATAATAATATATTTGTACTACGTTAGCATTATGGTTTTGCTTCGTTAGCATTGCGAATACACTATGTTAGCATATGACAATACTCTGTCAACATACGTTATAAATCATAATTGGATGGGATAAACCATAATAATCAATTAAGAACTATAAACAAAAAATTAAATTTTAAAAAAATAATAATAATTAGATGAAATAAACCATAATCGAGATTAAATAAATCATAAATGAGATTTAATAAACCCTAATAAATTTATACCATGCTAGCATTATGATAATTCTTTGTTAGCACAGCGAATAGATTGTGTTAGCATATGACAAATGCTTCATTAGCAAACGTTATCATATGTTATCATAATGCTGACGAATAATTATTATATGCTAACGAAAGCATTTACAACCTGGGCACGCGTAAAAAATTTTCTTTTTTATTTTTCGTTTATATTTTTTCATCTAAACATAGCCTTTCGACATCTTAAATGAAAGAGCATGAAGAGAGCTTTAATTTGATATATTTTTTGTATGCATTGAATTAAAAATGAGCAAGTTATAGTCGGTTAAAGTTTTTAAGATTTTTTTTAATTGCTGACATTATCATTTTTAATGGGTTTGGACGAAAATAGTCCCCCTTCCTTTATTTTTTGCTCTATTATTTACGAAATTGCCACCTTAAATCTCAACCATTGGATCATTAAATTGGATGGTGTAAGATGGGTTCTCATTTCTCACACCAACAAAGTGTTCTCATATGATCCATATCCTATATATATATATAAGGTAGGGTTCACATGAGAACCAATCCCCATGTGGGAACTAGGAACTTATCTGAACCACACAATACTTTGATCTCAATGGTCCAGATTTAAATAAAAAGGCGGTGGCATAATGGTAAATATGAGGAAGTCAAACTTACCCCTGGTCAAAGCTGACATCAGCATCCTTACACAAAATTTATTTAAACTTTAAACATCCATAACTTGCTCATTTTTCATTAGATTAACGCAAATTATATATCAAATTAAAGCTTTTTTCGTGCTCTTTCATTTAAGATCCATTGTTTATATGTTTATTCAAAAATATATTTTTTCATCCATAATAGCGTGATGTTAAATTCAGAATAGCATGACAAAATATTCACGATAACATGAAAGTATACACATAATAGCATGAAAAAATATTCATAACAGCATGAAAAAATATTAATAAAACACATAAATTTTACTCATAATAGCAGTAGTAGTGTTCGTTAATAGTAGTACATTATTTGTTCATACTAGCATGCATATATATATATATATATATATATATCATATTAGCATGTATATATGTTCATAATAGCATGATAGTACTCTCATTTTAGCATAGCGAAATTTATAAGAATAGACAACGGTTTTAAAGTGTTGTCTATATGATTTCCGAAAACTATGCTCAAATATTACAAGTTTACCACCCGCCTTAACCAAAAGTTGACAAAATCTTAACCATCTAAATCAAAATAATGGATGAATGAAATGAGTTCCTAGTTTCCACATGAGGTTTAGGTTCTCATTTGATCCATCCCCTATATATATATATATATATATATATATATATATATATCAAAATATTGAATAGATTGGGAATGTCTATTTACATATGGGATTCGCTTCTTTTTTTAAAAAAAGAAAAAAATTAGGACTCACTATTTTTGTTTGCGTATAACAAAAGACGCATTGATGTGATGTTGATCGGCGTGTACGTAATTATTATGTTATATTTGGTTTCAAACAAAAATATATTATGTTATAATCATGCAGAGCTTGCGTGAAATTTTTTAATAGTAAACACAAATGTTTAATATTGAATACAAGCTTTGTTATTGGAATGTCGAAATATTTCTAGATAATTCTAAACATTGATGTATGAGAGTTAGATATATATGATATTTTACTTAAAAGATGGGGTTGATCTATAGCACCACCTATGAAGTGATTTCTTTTTCTTACTTTATTAATGATGTAATGTATTAAGTTTTGTCACTTTAGCACCAAATTAATAAATGCGAACATATCCACCTTTTGTTCTCTATAATCCAATATGAGTTAGTGGTTATGATTTTCTAATTTCTAACTAGAACGTCTCCTCTACATTGAGACATATATAAGCTCTATGTATATTTGAGCACGTCAGCACGTGTAGTATTTTTTAGTGTCAAAATTAATATTTTTTAGTATTATAAATGATATATTTTTTTAATTTAAAAAGGTATAATGATATTTACAAAAATGTCACCATATGTTTTCTTCTTTTTTTAATAGTATTTTTCCATAAAATTATTTTCGATCAGTATTAGAAATGATATTTTTTCTCGATCAGATAGAGTCTAAGACGGTACCTACCCGTCTTATATAAGGTTTGTATACATGCGATGTAATGAAGAATTTGCCATTTTTAATTAGTCAAAAAATGACATGAACCAATTAATTAAATAAAGAAATATTATAACGTTTTTTAAGCTAAGCTATTCGATCAATATATTATTCACGAGTGAGTATATGATTCAAAGTCATGATATTTGAGTCATAAAATAATTTGTTATACTAATTCGGCGTTAAAATGTATGGATATGCTTGTATGACTTTTAAATCATCATATATCTTATATCTATCAGCAATATTGGCCCATCGCTAATCGAGGAATTCAACTTATCGCATTGAAATTGCGGGTGTGCGAAGATTCATTAAATGCTACATATATATTCACTATTCTGTGCCCATATTATTATTATTATTATTATTATTATTATTATTATTATTATTATTATTATTATGACAGGTCTTGTATCCACTAGGTGCACATCAGACGGTAACGCGTTAATCGGGTCAACGTTATTATTAATAATAATAATAATAATAATAATAATAATAATAATAATAATAATAATATGGGTACAGAATAGTGAATATATATATATATATAGCATTTAATGAATCTTTGACCCGATTAATGCGTTGACCAAAAAATCCGTCAAAATTATTATCGTTTATAACACTGAAAAATATTAATTTCAAAACCCAAAAGTATCATTTGTATCATTAAAAAGTATCGGCCAGAAAAAAAAAATAAAGAAAAAAATTGTTAAAATTAGTATCAATCTAAACACTAAAAATATCATTCAAAATTAAAAAAAAAAGTATCACTTGTGCCCTAAAAAGTATCATCCATTTTGACGATTTTTTTGGTCAACACTTTGACTGGGTCAATGCGCATTGACTCGGTCAACGCGTTGACCGTCTGATGTACATCTCATGTACAGGAATATTTGCGTTATCTATAGATATTATAACAAAGTATTCATTCTATTCTAAATTCCCGCCCAAATGCCCATATATCCCGTCTAAATCACGTGTTCATGCATGACACAATTTTCTAGATATATATATATATATATATATATATATATATATATAGGGGATGGTTATAATGAGGATAAGACTTGGTGTGAAAATTAGGGACAAATCTGATCCCTACGATTATATTAGATGGATGGATGAGATTAGAAGGAATTTAAATGGTAAATTCTAATTTTTTAATTAATATTAAAGCAAGGAGGCTATTTATGTAAAATCAAACCATAATTCAATATGGTAGCATCCATTAAACTTCCCATATGATATCTACGTGAGATCAAAATCCCTTAAAATCTGGAACCACAAAATCGATAAAGAAGGAACCCCACGAAATCAGTTTTGTATACAAATTGAAATCGCCGCCCTCTGAAAATCCAGAAACCTAGAATCCTATGAGAACCGAGTGCGACATCCTCAAGACCGGCGAAGGTCGGCGACTTTATCGTGGACTGCGGCTTCGAAAATTAAGAAGGCGGCGGAAATTGTAACCTCCGGCAACGGCGTGATCGATCGAGAAGGCCAAAAAAAACATAGGTCGAAAGAAATGGGGTAAGTTCCAGTGGTTTGAATCGAATTTAAGGATGGATTTGGGGAAAAAATTTGGAATAGGTGAAAACTGATGAATGCTTGCGCCATTTTGAATAAATCAATTTAATAAATAGATTTGAAATTTGGGCGATTTTGCTATGAATTGATCGGTTGATGCTTCTGAGTAATAATCGAGTAATTTTCTAATGTGGGTCGACAAAATCGAACAAAAAAGGGTAATCGTGAAATGCAGGTTTACTAATATTTTGGTTTTATAGATTCATGGGTTTGTGACTTCTGATATGCATGTATCAGTTGCGGCTTCTGATTTTTAATCGAGTAATTATATTGTGTGATTTTTGTTATTTTGGAAAATCATGGGTTTGTGTTGATCGAGTAACATTTATTCATGCTTATTAATCTTTTTTCTGTTGATAAAAAATCAATGATAATCTGATTAAGATATGAATTGTGTGCTTTGGAATGTTAACCATACCCATAAAAAGCTTTAATTTCGGTACAAACAATGTCAATGCTAAGTTAACTGAATTAAAGTGCTACACAAGTATATAATTGATGCTATGCATGCATATTTGTTCTGTGTTATGTAAATTATAATTGTGAGGCTACGTATGCATATTTTTGATGCTGTTAAAGCATATATTTGAAGCTACTAATGAATATCTGTTGTACTTAGTGTTTAAGTTAGTAATATAACTTGTGTGGGTTGGTGCTTTTAATTAGTATTGTTGATGCTTCGTATGCATATCTTTGAAGGCGAAGTCTGGTTTTGATTAAACGTGCATGCATGACAAGGCTTTACATGAATTGGTGCGATGCAGAGAACAACAATGACTGCGGCGTGTACACTATGCGCCACATGGAGACTTACATTGGCCAATCTAGCAAAGCTTGGAATTGTAACCTAGAGAAAGGAAATGTCTCGTAAATGAATGTGCTGCGTATCAAATATTGTGCCTCTATTCTCTCATCGGGTTTGAACGAACATGCCTCCTCAATTGAAAGAAAAGCAAAGTCGGTTTTTGCAGCCAACTCTAGGAAAAAAAGTCCAAATGTTCTGAGTGGAGATGTGTGACTGTTGGTCACCAATAAACTGTTTTATATTTTTTTGTTGAATATTGGTAAAGACAATTTTTTTTTGTGACACTAATTAAGCATATTTCTTATGCTACTTATGCATGACATTGATGGTACTTATGAATTACTGTGCTACTTATTATTAAGCTTGGTAAACGACCTTGTATGATTTGGAGCTTTGTATTATAATTGTTGATGCTACTAATGCGCACATGTGGTGTTTTGGGCAAAACAAAATTTGTAATGCTAATTATGCACCTCTTTGATGATATTTATGAATATATGTGCTACTAAGTGTTTAAGTTAAAAATAACGTGTGAGTTATTGCTTTGAATTAGGCTTGTTGATGCAACCTATGCATACCTCTGGCGCTTTTACCCAATTAAATTTGATATGCTACTCATGCACATCTTTAATGCTATTTAAGCATATCTGTTATGTTATATATGTATATCATTGATGCTACTTATGAATGTTGATAAGTCCATTTATTTCGTATTTTTATGGGCATTTTGTTCGTCATAAATGTCCTTTTTAGTCTGTTTTGAGTCGAAAAGAACCAGGTTGAGGTCAAAGGGCATTACGGAGGTTGAGTCTGGTGAAAAGGGCATTTTATGCTAAATTATTCATGTTTATCTCGTCGCCATAAACCGTATTCAGAGGCACTGGGACTTCTTCAGCATTCATCATACATTCGAGAAGCAGAATGGGCATATCAGAAAGGGATGAAGCTGACCAGATGATGTCGTGCCCACACTACCGGCACAGACTCAACCACGGGCCAGAATGGGCACATACATGAATTTCAGAATTATGTTGGAAGCTAGAGGTGTGAAGAATGGCTGCATATCCGAATAAGAGTTGGTGATAAGCTGGACTCCTAAGAGGCATGACAACTAAGAAATAGATGAGATAAGGACTGCTGGAGGCTTGGAGATGAAGTGATAAATTTAATCCCTAAAAAATAGGGATTTGGTCAACAAACTGGATAAGGCTTATCCAGACAGATCAGGAATGGGGCAAGCCGGATCCGGAAGCCAGTGCAGACCTTAGTTTTTTGGGGAAACTCAAACTCGAAAATGTAACTATTTAAGCTAGTTTTATTTTCTGGAAATGGTTCTTTGGAAGTCAGAAACATTGCTACAATTTTACTTTTCTGCATTTCATTTTCGTACGCTGCTTAGGCAGCTACAAACAATCCAATAGGCCTTAAGCCATTGGAACTTTGGATTATGTTTATGTTTCTCATCGTTGGAGTTGAGATTTTTGCATAATAAATTCGTAAGTTTTCTTTATAATTATGTCTTTAATTTCTGCTATTTTAATTATGTCTAGCCTGCTTGGCTAGATCTTTATTTCTGGTGTTTGAACAATGAAAATGGTTTAAGTACAAATCTGGACTCGTGAGGCCGAAATGGGCATAGTAATGCATGATAGGTTTCTGTCGATTCTTGAACCTGTTCCACGTGAGTGTGTGTCTGAAATGCCCAATGTGGCTGATCACTCGTTAGACATAGAGGGCACACCACTATTAATTGAATTGGCGAATCGTGACTGTGTGTTGATTCATATAGTAATGAGGGAATCGATGGGTTGTTGTGGGCACACGAGAAATCGGTAAACACAACAGATCTGGGTTCGTCTAGAGGCACACTGCTGTCTATTCATTTACATCTCTTAGGGGAACCGGGGGGTGGATGATAGGTTAGGGGTTTACTTGACGAGGAATCGCTTTTAAGCCTAAAATGAAAGGATGAATGAGGGGATGCAGAGAGGAATCCGGTCCCTATAACTGGGTGACTTAACATGTATGAAAATCGGTGTGCCCATGATCGAGTTGTTTTATACTTAAACCAAATTCTAGTTTAAATGCCAGAACTTTTATTATTTGATATTTCCTTTTAGTATTATTTTGCAGATTTACTTTTAGTACAGTGACAACACAAAACCCCCCTTTTTGATTGGTGACTCGAAGGTGGAATCACATCACTGACAACACAAAACCCCCCTTTTTGATTGGTGACTCGAAGGTGGAATCACATCAGCTCTCTGTGGGATCGACCTGTACTCACAAGCTAGCTACGCTCGCTGTGGGCACAGGAGCATTACAAATTTATTTTGAGCGTGAAACGACCGCGCGTCAAAATTGGCACCGTTATCGGGGAGCTGAATTTCAGTAATTTTACTTTCCAAGCTTGTGTGCCTGGAAGTTGATGCCCAGGACTTCTTTAAGTGAAAATCTATTGTACGATCCGGAGATAGAGAAAACTTCAAGGAAGAATAGAGTAGCAGCGAAGAGGGCACGCCGAGCTGCAAACAGACCTCGTGAGCCCACACCACCACCAGAAGATCGAGAAGAAGTAGGGCACGAGGAGGAAGAACATTTTGAGAATGACCACACTGATAATACGGCCGTTGAAGGAAGAACTTTGAGAGAGTTAGTCTTTCCGACTAACATGAATCTTCGCCCAATGGGCATTACGATCCCAGCAGTCACGCAGACATGGGATCTGCAAGCAAGCTTCATCCAAATCTTGCCTAAATTTCATGGGATGGCTGGAGAGGACCCTCAAAGGCATTTGCAAGACTTCGAGATGGTTTGCCAAACTCAACCATCAGATCATGGAAGGAAAGAATATGTTCGACTGGTCTCATTCCCTTTCACTCTTCAGGATGGGGCACGAGACTGGTTGTACACTCTGCGGAATGGTAGTGTGACCACATGGAGGAAACTTCAACAAAAATTTTTGGAGAAGTATTTCCCAGCTTCCAAAGTACAGGAGATGAGAAGAAGGATCGGAAGTCTAAAAATGGGCACGAACGAGAGTTTCTATGATTACTGGAACCGTTTCCAGAATATGCTGGTGAAATGCCCACAGCACCAGATAACTGATCATGATCTGATCCAACACTTTGTTGGAGGTTTGAGGCCACATGAGAAGACGATTGTTAATGCATCTTGTGGAGGGTCCATATTGAACAAGCGACCAACTGAAGCCTTTAGAATTCTGATCGAGATGGCTGAAGACAACCGAGATTTTGGTGGAGAGGACACAAGAAGCATAAATGCATTTGGGAAATCATCCAATGATGAGAGCATGATTTAGAAGCTATGTGAACGAATTGGAAATGCTGTTACAGTAGCAATCACAGGAAGAAATCCCAGACCATGTGGGGCTTGTAAAAGTGTACTTCATTTTACCGCCGAATGCCCAATGCAGGAGGAGATACAAGAAGTTAATTTTGTGGAAAGGCACAACAACTATCAGTGGAGAAACGATTCTCACTCTGAAACATACAATTCAGGTTGGCAAGACCATGATAACTTCAAATGGAGAAGGCCTGAAGATGCTCCACCCATGCGACCTCCACCATCAGAAGAATAAATGAGACCGAGGTTGGAAGATTTAGTCCAAGCCTTAGCAGAAGAAAACATGAAGGCTGCGCAAGAGAATGAAAAATTTAAGCAAGAGACAAGTGCGGACTTTGCACATATGAGCAAACAAATTGCTCAATTATCCCAAACGGTTCATAGATTGAAAATAAAAATTGGTGAACTTCCATCCCAAATGGAGAACCCTCATGAACAAGTTAATGTTGTGACCTGAAAGAGTGGGAAGGATTTACCGGAAGTGGTCTGCTCAGCTGAAATGAAAAATGATGTGCCCACAAGAAGAGAACAATCATCGAAGAATGGGGCACAAGAAGTCAGTCAGCCTACTCTGGAGCCCATTCGAGAGAAACAGAAAATTGCAAGAAAACCTCATTTTCCAGGCAGATTGGAACAAAATAGGAAGGAAGAAGAGATGAGTGAGATGCTGAAAGTCTTCCGCAAAGTGGAAATCAACATTCCACTACTTGAATCCAATAAACAAGTTCCACGGTATGCCCATTTTCTGAAGAAGTTATGTACCAGAAAGATACGGTTTAAGGATCATGCTAAGTTCTTTGTGGGAGAGAATGTGTTGGCTGTAATTCAGAAGAAGATGCCAAAGAAGTGTGATGATCCAGGCATGTTCACGATACCATGCATCATTGGAGAAAAAAAGGTCGAAAAGGCCATGCTGGATATGGGGGCATCAATAAATGTCATGCCCCTGTCAATTTTTAATGAATTAAAGTTGGGACCTCTGCAGCCAACTCGTGTGGTCATTCAGTTGGCAGACAGGTCGAATGTGTATCCAGAGGGGCTGATCGAAGATGTGCTAGTTAAGGTAGACGAGGCGATATTCCCAGTGGATATCTATGTGCTTGATATGAACACATCAACGAGATCACCAATTCTTTTGCTGGGGAGACCTTCTATGAAAACAGCTCGCACACAAATTGATGTCGACAAGGGCACACTGACGTGCGAATTTGATGGAGAAAAGGTTACATTCAACATTTTTGAAGCCATGAAGCACCCACCTAATACGGAAAATGTGAATTTTGTGGATCTCTTTGATGCACCATCCCAGCCTACTCTCTCAATGATGAGCAATCGAGAACCTCTGGAAAGGGCATTACAGGAAAGACTGACTGATCAAAATACCCTTGATGAAGATGATGAAATTCAAGATGCAGTTAAGATGCTTCATTCACTTAAGGAGATGTCACCCGGAGTAGTAAATTACAATGTGCCTACAAGAAGCGATAGTGACAGAATGCTACCTTCTACTATGCTAACACTGAAATTGGAACACAAGCCACCATGGGGCATTCAGAAGCTTAATGGAGAGCAAGTTGGGCACAACATAAAGTTCCATACTGAAAAAGTGGAAGAAACGGGCTTGAAAGTCTATACTGATATTATCTATGAAGAAAGAATGAAAGGACTCCATGATCAGGTGATTAAATGGAAAATGTTCACTCCGGGACAACAAGTATTGCTTTATCATTCCAGATTCAGGCTCATGGGAGGAAGTCTAAAGACCAAATGGGTCGGGCCATTTGAAGTGCATGTTGAATTTCCTAATGAAGTAATAGAAGTAAAAAATCCGAAAACAGGAAGGCATTTCAAAGTAAATGGGCATAGACTGAAGCCTTAGCTGGGGCACATCAACTCTGAAGAAAGAGCAGTATGGCTCGCGGAGCCCAGTAATAACGGAACAAAGGAGTGTCGTGCCCACGACAGTAACTAGGGCGCTACTGGGAGGCAACCCAGGTTTTATTTATTTTATTTCTTTTTTTTTAATTTATTTAAATAAAATTTCCAGTTAAGTAAACTAGTTTAGGAGCAATTTTACGCTTGCTTTGTGTAAGATATGTGTTTGCAGGTTAAGATAATGAGAGAAAAAGCAAGAAATAAAGAGAATCCCTTGGAAGTAGGGATTTAGAACAGGGCACCCTAAAGAGATGAAGAATCTGCCAACTAGAATGGCACAACAAGGTGACAGTGCGATTGCTGTGATCACAGAGAAGCTAAGTGCAATAAAAAGTACCTTATTCCAGTTTGATACCGATTTGGTATGCATGGAGAAAGCCCTTATTTCCTACTTCAACCATGCCGGGTTCACCTAACCAGCATCCACAACTGACTGATCCTGGTTCTTTCTGTCTTTTAGATTAGGTTTTTGTTTATTTGTGTTGTCTTTATTCACCCACTTTGCCTTGTGCAAAGTGTGTGGGTGGGGGCATTCCAGTTCTTGTTGAGTCTGTT
Organism: Perilla frutescens; assembly: GCA_026008535.1. Classification (NCBI taxonomy): domain Eukaryota; kingdom Viridiplantae; phylum Streptophyta; class Magnoliopsida; order Lamiales; family Lamiaceae; genus Perilla; species Perilla frutescens. The sequence continues at coordinate 39,406,212 of BRKX01000010.1, read as the reverse complement.
TAAACACTTTGCCTCGTGCAAAGTGTGTTGGTGGTCAGTGTCTCTGTTAAGCATGCTTCCTGTGAGTTCGTGTGGCCATTGCTTTTGATATATTCAATTTAATTGCTTTTTCAAAATCAACATGCCCACAGTAAAATAGGGATGACGAAAGAGTTTAGCATGCCCTGGAAAGATTTGAGCCTAATGTTATATGCCTCTTTATAGCTTTCTTTTCTTTATGTGTGAACATTCTGTGCTTAAGAGTTCTAGAACTTGCTTTTGTTCTACTTGAAGGCTTGAAACTATTGATACATATGTAGATGATATAGGCCATCTTTTGCTGAGCCACCATGATATAAATTGACCCACCAACAACACAGCCTTGCAGCCCTTTTGAGCCTATGAAATGCCCTGACAGATTTTTTTATTTGGGATGATAATATATAGTCAGGGCATCACAAAAGCCTGAAAAAAAACAGAAAAAAGAGAGAGGCAGAATTGCTGGGGAATATATGTGAAAAGATTAGAAAAGGATAAGGGAAAAAAAGAGAGAAAAAGAGAAAAAAATGATAAAAAGAAAAAAAAAGAATAAATTCCCCCTAGTCTTAAGTGTTCAGAATGCCCAGATAAAGAAATATTTATTGGTCGAACATGGCACAGAAGGGTAATCGATTAACTGGAAAATGGGAGGTTTGTACAGAAATAAAGCCCCACCTTACATGAAATGCCCACTTCAACCTAAAAAGCCCTATTGATACGTGTGCATCTATGGTTTTTTTTTTTAACTTGAAAGCAGAACATTAGCAAGCCTATGGGATGAATAGGTACAGAATGCATTGAATTGAATGCATACACTGAGCCTAAACACTGAGTGAAGAAGAGTTTGTGAGGATCACCACGCTAAACTCAATTTTGACCTATTTTTGGTATGCTAAAACTTTTCAATTTTGAATTATTAAAGTTGATGTGCCCACGCTGATTAACAGTTTGCATGTTTGTTTTGTGAGTCTGTTTCTTTTCTCCTTTCTTTTCTTTTGTTTTTTTGGACGCTTTGCATCCCATGCTTGAGGAATATCATGTCTAAAGTGTGTGGGTGTGATAAGTCCATTTATTTCGTATTTTTATGGGCATTTTGTTCGTCATAAATGTCCTTTTTAGTCTGTTTTGAGTCGAAAAGAACCAGGTTGAGGTGAAAGGGCATTACGGGAGGTTGAGTGTGGCGAAAAGGGCATTTTATGCTAAATTATTCATGTTTATCTCGTCGCCATAAATCGTATTCAGAGGCACTGGGACTTCTTCAGCATTCATCATACATTCGGGAAGCAAAATGGGCATATCAGAAAGGGATGAAGCTGACCAGATGATGTCGTGCCCACACTACCGGCACAAACTCACCCACAGGCCAGAATGGGCACATGCATGAATTTCGGAATTCTATTGGAAGCTAGAGGTGTGAAGAATGGCTGCATATCCGAATAAGAGTTGGTGATAAGCTGGACTCCTAAGAGGCATGTCAACTAAGAGATAGATGAGATAAGGACTGCTGGAGGCTTGTAGATGAAGTGATAAAGTCAATCCCTAAAAAATAGGGATTTGGTCAACAAACTGGATAAGGCTTATCCAGACAGATCAGGATGGGGCACGTCGGATCCGGAAGCCAGTGAAGACCCCAGTTTTTTGGGGAAACTCAAACTCGAAAATGTAACTATTTAAGCTAGTTTTATTTTCTGGAAATGGAGCTTTGGAAGTCAGAAACATTACTACAATTTTACTTTTCTGCATTTCATTTTCATACGCTGCTTAGGCAGCTACAAACAATCCAATAGGCCTTAAGCCATTGGAACTTTGGATTATGTTTATGTTCCTCATCGTTGGAGTTGAGATTTTTGCATAATAAATTCGTAAGTTTTCTTTATAATTATGTCTTTAATTTCTGCTATTTTAATTATGTCTAGCCTGCTTGGCTAGATCTTTATTTCTGGTGTTTGAACAATGAAAATGGTTTAAGTACAAATCTGGACTCGTGAGGCCGAAATGGGCATAGTAATGCATGATAGGTTTCTATCGATTCTTGAACCTGTTCCACGTGAGTGTGTGTCTGAAATGCCCAATGTGGCTGATCACTCGTTAGACATAGATGGCATACCACTATTAATTGAATTGGCGAATCGTGACTGTGTGTTGATTCATATAGTAATGAGGGAATCGACGGGTTGTTGTGGGCACACGAAGAATCGGTAAACACAATAGATCTGGGTTCGTCTAGAGGCACACTGCTGTCTATTCATTTACATCTCTTAGGGGAACCGGGGGGTGGATGATAGGTTAGGGGTATACTTGACGAGGAATCGCTTTTAAGCCTAAAATGAAAAGATGAATGAGGGGATACAGAGAGGAATCCGGTCCTTATAACTGGGTGACTTAACATGTATGAAAATCGGTGTGCCCATGATCGAGTTGTTTTATACTTAAACCAAATTCTAGTTCAAATGCCAGAACTTTTATTATTTGATATTTTCCTTTAGTGTTATTTTGCAGATTTACTTTTAGTACAGTGACAACATAAAACCCCCCTTTTTGATTGGTGACTCGAAGGTGGAATCACATCAGCTCTCTGTGGGATCGACCCGTAGTCACAAGCTAGCTACGCTCGATGTGGGCACATGAGCATTACAAATTTATTTTTAGCGCGAAACGATCGCGCGTCAATGTCTTCAATGCTATAAATGATTAGTTCATGTTACAGTGAGATAGATGTAAAGACAGTGCTTCGTACACTTCAGACTAATGCTTCGTAAGTAACATAAATATATTCATATTTCGTGGTTGGTGCTTCGTAAACACATTCATTTGCATAGAATTATGTGAATGTTACAGTTAGTGCTATGAATTCATTGAATAAATGCTTCGTAATATCAACCAACCTAAATCAAAGAATTGTAATGTATCACAAATAATGTACCCAAATAAAAAAATAGAATACCCTAACTGTACCATACAAAACATCTGATTTCCTCTTTCTTTCAATCTTTCTTCCTCATTTTGGGAATCTAAACACTAGATGCACGTCTTCAGCATCAACCGGTATCGAATTTCCATTCATTAGACACGTCTCTGAGCTTTTAGCGTCAAAATTGTCCAGAACCCAGTGTGCGAGTTGGGTTGGGACCTTATCCACTTTCATGTTCAGTATGTACTTGAATCCCATCTCAATAACCGCTTTGCGTTGGTCTGTGGAGAACTTCTCGATTGCTTAAAACAACAACGTAGGGCATGCTCAGCTTGTTAGTTTAGGATGATTGGTGAGAGCTGATTCGTCCTCCTCGTCCTCCATTATGTCATCTTCGATGGGGTTCTCTTGGATGGTCTCTATTCAAACTGCAACAATATAGATAGAGATCATGGTTGTAAAAAACGCTCCAGGCGCCCGCCTAGGCGCTCGGCGGCCTGAAGCCGCTACGATTTGGCTAAAATCGGTCGTTTTGGGCGGACAGACGCATAAGCGGAGCGCCCGCGATTAGGCGGCGCCTAGGCGGGCTAGGCGGGAGCGATTAGGCGGCGTCTCGGCGGACTAGGCAGCATTTTTGATTTTTTTTTTAATCTGTTGTGTGAGAGTTTTAGAGTTTTAAACGTGTTAATTATTTTTCTTATTCCCTAAAAAAAAAGTGCCCTAGCCCTAGCCGACTCACAGGCTCACAGCCACACCCATCGCCGACTCACACCCATCACCTCTCTAGCCGACTCAAAGTCCACAGGCACGCCACCACCTCGCCTATCATCCGCAGAAATCCGCCGTCGCGGCATCACCTCGCCTCATCTCGACGTCTCCCAACTCCCAAGTCCTCATACTCGTCATATATATAAAAATACGATGCCATACGTCGTCTATGCTTAAAGTTGATTAAAGGAAGAAATTATATACAAGTTTTTGTTGTGTTAGTTGCGGCGAAGGATTATTAAAGGTGCGACGAATTTTGATTTTTGAATATCGATCGCTTATGTTAATTTTGAATACCTGTGAATTTTGAAATATAATAATTGAGCATGCATGCGTCTGTTAGTTGACTTAATTTTCTGTAATTCATGGATGCAGGATCGGAAGAATATAATTAATATTACAGTAGTATGGTATTATTCACTGTTCACGTCTCCCAAATCCTAATTGGATTTTGCATGAAATTATTATGTGTAAATTGTAATATATACATACATAGAAATATAGAATGTTAAGTTGCTGCAAATTGTTAATTAATTTAGCGTGATGTTAATTGTTAAGTTGTTCGCTGCATATTACACATACAAACGCATATATAGATATTAGGCTATTAGCTAGTGGATTTTGCATGATTTATAGCACTAGGCTATCACTTTATAATTTATAATATAGAAGCTATGGTGTAGGTATATATCAGTAGGCTATATGCTTATATATAATATATTATATATCACAATAGGCTAGATATCATTCACAGTAGGCTATGATATATTTGAATATTTCATATTTGTATCAGTAGGCTATATTGATGCCTATATTGATCTTGTTGTTTGCATGGGAAATGCCTATATAGTATATATCAGTACAGTAGTCTATAAACATATTTAGCCTATCATTGTGTTTCATAAATAAACTTATCATGCATAGTGGATTTGAAATATGATTAATTATTTTTTTACTTTACAGATCAAATTTGAAATGGAAACATCAAGTATTGCCTCAGCTGCTCAAACTTCTGAATCTGAAACGGTGCTTAAACGGAATTCAAATGATGTTGGATGGAATTATGCCATCTTAGTTGATCCAAAGAATATGGATAAACTTCAATGCATCAAATGTGGGAAGAAAGTTTCTGGAGGGATTTATAGAATTAAAGCACACATTGCACAGATAAAAGGAAATGTTGCTTCTTGTCCAAAAGCTTCAAAAGAAGATCAAGAAATTTGTTTCAATGCGATCAATGAGGCTAAGCTTAAGAAGAAAAGGAAGAAAGATGAAGGGGAAGAGCTGAGATCACAGGTCAATATTAACAATGACCCTCGTGAAGAAGACATTGATGTTGATCAACTGAAAGAGTCTTTTGGGTCTGTCAAATCACCACGAAGTCTTGGCCCTATGGATAAGTTTGCAAATCCTATATCTCCTGAGGCTTGTTTGAGTTCTGGAAAGGGCAAACTACAGGAGCAAAACATCAAAGATGCACTTGATAAACAAAGATGGGCAGCTGTGAGTGAATATATGTCTAGATGGGCTTATGAAGCTGGTGTTTCATTTAACTGTCTCGAGTTAGATAGTTGGAAGTTGTTGGTAGAGTCTATTGGCCAATATGGACCAGGATATATACCTCCTACCAGATATGATTATACTGTGCCATTGTTGAATAAAGAGATTGATAGGACTAAAGATTTGTTGAAGACACATGAATCTGAGTGGAGATTGAATGGATGCTCGATTATGACAGATGGTTGGAGTGATAGAAAGAGAAGAAGCATCATGAACTTGTGTGTCAATTCAAAATTGGGCACTGTTTTCCTTTCTTCTAAGGATTTTTCTGACATTGCACACACAAGTGAAGTAATATTTGAGTATGTTGATCAATGCATTGATGAAGTTGGCCCGAACAATGTAGTTCAAATTGTAACTGATAATGCATCGAACAATATGTGGGCTGCAAAGTTGTTGAAGGAGAAGAGGCCAACCATCTTTTGGACTTCATGTGCTGCTCATACAATAGATCTCATGCTTGAATCTATTGCAAAACAATCAAGGTTCAAGAAAGTTATTGATCAAGCAAGAGCATTGACAGTGTTTCTTTATGCACACCACAAGGTTTTGGCAATGATGAGGTCATTCACAAAAAAAAAGGATATAGTGAGACCGGGGGTGACACGATTTGCTTCTGCATTTCTTACCTTGCAAAGTATAAATGAGAAAAGATTAGAATTGAAGGCGATGTTTGGAAGTCATGAATGGGAAGAGTGTAAGTTTTCCAAGAGTGTCAAAGGAAAAGCGGCTTACACTACAGTGATGAGCCTCACTTTCTGGAGTGGTGTTGCATCGTGCTTGGAAGTTTTCATGCCTTTGATTAAGGTACTCCGGATTGCTGATAGTGATAGAAAGCCATCAATGGGTTTTGTATACGGAGAGCTTGTCCAAGCAAAGGAGGATATCAAAATTGCTGAACATAGTATTCCAAAAAACTATGAGCCAATCATTGAGGTTATTGATGCACGGATTAAAGATAGGCTTGATACCCCATTGCATTTGACAGCTTATGTGTTGAATCCATTTTATCACTACAAGAATCCACTTCTTCATTTGGAGCATGATGTCGCGATTGGTATGATTGAGTGCGTGGATGTCTTGTTTCCGGGAGATGTTGATCTACAAGATCAAATCCTGAATAAAGAATTTCCCAAGTATAGAGACAAGGAGTCGCTTTTTGGGAAAGCAGTTGCAGTGAAAGGATGTTCTCTTAATGATGCCAGATTTGATCCAGGTACATTAAATAATTTCATTTTCTTATTTCCAAAGCAATTTATTTTTGGTTTCTTTATTGATATATTTTTTATTTTCTTTTTATGTAGCATCTTGGTGGTCAAATTTTGGTTCAATAACTCCTAACTTGCAAAAATTGGCTATGAGAATTCTTTCATTAACAAGTAGTTCATCCGGTTGTGAAAGAAACTGGAGCGCATTTGAAGGGGTTAGCTTATTTATCTTTTAAATTATTATTGTATTTTTTTAGCTAATTTGATTTAATATTTTCAACATTGTAAATTATTTTGTTGTAGGTACATACGAAAAAAAGGAATAGATTGGGTACAAAGCTACTTAACAATCTTGTGTTTGTCCAATTCAATGCAAGATTGTTAAGCAAACAAAAGAGAGAAAAAGATAGAAGTGATGTGGATACACTACTTTCCGATGATTCAACAACGGCACAAGAATGGATTGTTAATGATGTTGTTGTTGATGATGATGATGATGATGATGATGATGATGATGATGATGTTGGTGGTATGGGAGGACTGAGGTCTCGAACTCCAAAATATCGAACAGTAAGAGAATTGTATGATGAGGATTTTGAGTCTGAGGATGAGGAGATGACTGAGAATGGAGATGGAGATGAGTTGGATGGAGATTTTGAATTTTGGATATTTTGAACTTTTAGTGTTGTTTTGTTTTGACTTTTGGAGATTTGAACTTTGAATGCTCTTTTGTTTGGAATTTTGGATGATTTAAATTTTGAATGTTGCTTTGTTTGGAATTTTGGATGATTTGAGTTTAAACATTTTGTTTGTAATATTGTGATTTATAAATTTGACAGGGTAAAAATAAATAAATAAATAAATAATAAAAAACGCCTAGGTACTGCCTAGGCCCCGCCTAGGCTACCTAGGCGCTAGGCCCCCTTTGGCCGCCCGATTAGCGCCTAGCGACTTTTACAACCATGATAGAGATACAGAAGAATGAGACGCATTACAGATTACTTTAATGAGCACTGATTGAAATGGTTAAAAGCATGTAATTAATTAAATGTACAAACACGCCTTTTTTCTTTTTCTTAGAAGGACCCGGGTTTTTTTCCAAACTTTCTGCAGCTGTATTAAATTACCAGAAACATTACATATGTACAATTATTGATCACTATTAAGTTGAATTAATTAAATTAAATACCTCTTCTTTTGTCATGTTTTCTTTTCGACCTTAACTCGTTGTTTTTATCTGTTGTGTGTGTCTTCACTCTGATCCTGCAAATGCATCTCAGACTCGAAATCAGAGTCATCTGTAGGGATTTTCGATCTTTCTGCAAAATAACATTTGAAGCATTGTTTCACTTATTAAGTAGCATGCAGGTTAATCATGATTCCGTTACATCCAAATAAACCTTTAATTAGCACAGAAATTCAATATAACTAGCATTGTTGATCATCTGAATAAATGTACACAAGATAAATCTGATTCACGTTTCAAAATGAATGGTCAATTTCAAATTACTCATAATCAAATTTATCCAATGATACATAATTAATATCATCAAATTTCACTCATTTTTTCGGCAAACCAACAACAGATGCAATAAAAACATCTCAAGTATCAATTTAAATAAATCAGGAGCATTTCACAAGTATATACATGTGTAGCACTAAAACACATTAACCCTTAGCATTGACAGACTTTATACAGAAAATAAACCGTTTATGCATAAAATTCAAACATTACACAGAATTTCATTCACACTTTATCAAGAGTACAAGATTAATAAGCATGACAAAATATTACTCAATCAATAGAAACCCATGATTTGCCAAAAAACCAAAAAGCACACACATCAAAATCATTCGATCACAAATCAGACGCCGCAACTGAATTTAATTTTCAATGGGTCGCAACAATTAACCATAAGCATTTGTTCAGAAAATTGGGATAATTTCCCAAAAATTTTCCAACAATAATCCTCAACAACTCTTCACTCATCCCACAATAATCCTGAAAATCAATTAAAACCATTCAAACTTACCGGATTTATGTCGACCCATTTTTTCTCCCTCTGCTACTTGAATCAAGTGTCCGCCGGTAACGAAAACCAATGTTGCCTTCTTTAATCGTCAATGGCGAATTCACCAGCAACGCCTAAAATCACCAGAATCTGCAGATATTTTATCTACCAAATCAATACACTGTGAATGACAAAAAATATTCTACCGTCGGATAGTCTGAGAGAAATAATTGCCAGAATTATCAAATTCACGATATATATTAACTAGCCATAATTAAAAACCGTTTGATAAGGACGGTTATGATTTTCAAAGATATGGGAATCTACAGATTATTTATAAATTTACAACATTACCCTTACCACATACACTAAATAAAAAAAAGGGAAAAAAAATTAAAAAAAAAAAGTTAATCTAACCGTCCATCTCATCAGATCCAAAGGTTGGAAATTGTCCCTACTTTCACACCAGGGATTAGTCCCTATTTGATCTATATCCTATATATATATATATATATATATATATATATATAAACTAGATATTATACTAACCACATCAACATCATGATTGTAGCAAACTAGCAATTAATGCTCCTTCTCGCAAATGTCAAATTTTTTTTTCATTTTAATTGTAATTTTTTTACACTTTTAGCAGGTTTTACCGTTTTACCGTTTTTTTACACTTTTAGCAGGTCTATATAAAAATAAAAAAATTGTTTATTCTGGCTTCACTGATCAAGCGTGTTTGTTTATTTATTTATTTATTTTTTTGGTAAATTTGAAGTCATTAATCTCAACCCAAATATGTAGATGTACCGAAGAAATCGAAGGAAGTGAAGATTGCGAGCTAATTCATAAATTCTTATGGCAAGCGAATAGTTAACTCTATAACTTTTAGGAGCGGCGGATGTTTGATAGTGAATTGATTGAACTTTGGCAGGGCTTGCTAATAATATTCACGTCTCTTCACTTCAATTAACTGTATTGTGACTTCAAATAATCATGCCCAACAATATCCTTCTTCCGTGTAATGTATAATGGATTGCTTTAAATTTTAATATTATGATCTTTTTGTTTGTTTGTTTGCAATCTAAGAAAATGGTTGAGAACAAACATTACCAATTATTTATTGCAATAGATTTAATGTAGAAATTTGTAGTTCTAAATATTATATATTAATAACTATGAATCCTACGTATATAGTGGATAAGAAAACGTTGATTGAATAAATATTTCATAATTTATTGGGTCATCTTCCTATATAATTTTTGTCATTATTTAATAAATAATAAAAAAAATCAAACATAAGATGAGATATTGAGTATAACACTAATTATAGACTAAATAAAATTAATTATATTAGTCTGCAACGATGCGGGGGTGAAGTACTAATTATTATTATAGACAAATATTAAATTAATAAATTATTGCCGCATTACGACTTGGCTTGTGTATATATGGCATCTATTCTATCCATGGCCACAATATATTTATTATAGGGATAAGGGCCAAATTGGCCACTGAACTTATTTGGGGGGCTCAATTGGGTCACTACAATTTTTTTGGGCTCAATTGGGCCACTGCCGTGTTAAAATTGGTTCAATTAGGCCACCGTGTGACGGAGCCCGTTAGGGCTCCGTTAAATAGACCAAAAACGACGTCGTTTTGATTGTTTTTTACCCGATCCAATGCTAACCCATACCCCAACCCCCTCTCAATCCAAAACCCGACCCAAGCTACTAAAATCCACAAAATCGAAAATTTGGGATAAGGGATCCAAAGACCCATCTCCTTCCTTCTTCGATTTCCACCATGGATGAACTCGCTGGAGACCATTTCTTGTCTCCCGGCCAATCTGTTGCCTCCCAGCGTGACGGTGACACCCCGTCGGCCGGCCAAAGATGAACCCTAGTTGATTCTGCTCCGCCATTGTTGAGTTTCTTCAAAGATGAAAACTTTAATTTTTTTATTTATTTTTAGGGGATGAACCCTAGCTGCAGAATTGGGGATTTGAAAACTTTAATTCCTCAATGTTTTCTTTCATCTTCTTCGCTGTTTGGGCAAAGGAATCGGCATCGAGGTTGAGGGAGAAAGTGGGCTCTGTGATTTGAGGTTGAGGGAGAAAGTGAGCTCTGCTCCAATAATTCCTCAATGTTTTCTTTCATCCTCCTATTCGGCATTTAGGTTTGAGATCGTAGCGTTCGGGGATTACGAATTTAGGAGTACTTCTGATTCTGCTCCGCCTTTGTTGAGTTTCTTCAAAGATGAAAACTTTAATTTTTTATTTTATTTTTAGGGATGAACCCTGGCTGCAGAATTAGGGATTTGAAATCCCTAAATTTTTGATTTTGTGGATTTTGGGTCGGATTTTAGATATAGAGTGGGTCGGGGTATCGGGTCGGGTAAAAAAAGATAAAAAACGACGTCTTTTTTGGTCCACTTAACGGAGCCCGTTAGGGCTCCATCACGCAGTAGCCCAATTGAGTCAATTTTAATACGGCAATGGCCCAATTGAACCCAAAAAAGTTGTAGTGACCCAATTGAGCCCCCCAAATAAGTTCAATGGCCAATTTGGCCCTTATCCCTTTATTATATACGTAACTTAGTGCATCACACATATACATCTCAACTAAGATATACACACATCAAAACTCATATACATCAACTTAGGTCAAATAAGGCTTATACATCCTATCAACGGGTCGGGGTCAACCCATGTTAACCGACGTTAACTCACCAAAAAAAAAAAACTAGTAAAATTCAGTATCAATCTTTACACTAAAAAGTATCATTTCAAATTCAAAAAGTATCACTTGTATCATTAAAAAGTAACTGATCTCCTTATCTTATATGAGTTTATATATTTCAAATTGTGATTTTTTCCATTCTAACTAATATTTAGAGTTTGGGGGAGGTAGGTTTTTTTAGGGTTCGTGATTTTTAGGGTTCATAGTTTTTAAAGGTTTTTTTAGGGTTTTTTTAGTATTTTTTAAGGGTTTTTTATTGTTTTTTTAGGGTTCATGTTTTTTTTAGGTTTATTAATCTCAATTAGGGGTTATATTTATTTCAAAAAATATTAAATTCATTCACTTTCATTTTAGGGTTCACTAATTTCATTTAGGGTATATATTTATTTCAAAAATATGTTTTTTTCAATTACCATTTATATATTGGTTTCGAAAAATTAAATTAATTATCGAGCGCAATGCACGAGCTTACGCGTTAGCGTCGGGCGAGTGCATAACGCGTGGGCTCATGCATTGCGCAAATCGTCGAATTAAAAAAAAACATTCACTTTAATTTTAGGGTCCATTAAATCAATTTTATGTGCCAGAACAGATAAAATGTTTACCACTTGTGATAATGACCTTGCTATTAAAAGAAACAGAATATTCATTCAAAATTAAAACAACTTTGAAACAAAAATAAGGTTCCGCCTAAAATTCGGCACATAAAGACAATCTTTTAAAACTAAAGTTCTATCACTACTGAAAGGTAAAATAACGTCTCCCACTGCAACAATTGCCACTTTCGTAGCATTGTCCATGTATACGGTAACCTCGCCCTCACTCAACTATCTTTTTACCGGGAATCCCTACAAAGATATGCAAACACAATAAGTAGCTCCAGTATCTACTACCCATGACTGGGCAGAACAAGTAGCTAAAAATGTTTCTACAACAAGAGAGTGAGGTGTGCCCTTCTTATTCCTCTTGTTGGGACACGCAGACTTCCAATGTCCCCGTTGACCGCACTTGAAGCACTTTGTTTTGGACTTGAAGTCCTCCGAATGAATCTTGACATTGGCTTTCTTCTCTTTAGGCACCACATTTGCAGCCTTTGGAGGTGCGATCCTTTTCTTCTTGACACTAGAAGAAGACGTCCGATTTTCAGCTATGTATGCCTCCGAGTTCCCTCTTTGAATGAGCTCGGCTGCCTGAAGATCCATAAGCAGTTCTGATAGAGTAACATCTTTCTTTATCATGTTGAAGTTCAGCCTGAACTGCTCAAACTTCGATGACAGACTGTGAAGCATGATGTTAATTTGAGATTCGACGTCCAAATCGCCACCCAGGGTTTCGATCTCCGACAGGTAGCTCATTATCTGGAGAACGTGATCCGTTACTGGAGTGGATTTTGACATCTTTGTGTTCATCAGATTTTTCATCGCCAAATGTTGTGCCGAGCGATTCTGGTAACCGAAGAGCTCCTTGAGACTGAACGTTATGTCATAAGCGGCCTTCATCGACTGATGTTGATGTTGCAACACATTTGACATAGAAGTCAGAATATAGCAACACGCCATCTCATCAGCTCTAACCCACTTATCATAACTTGTTATTTGTGATTCACTAGAATTCTCATCTGGCTTTTGTAGGCATTCCTCTTCAAGTACGAATTTTAAATCCTCAGCAGTAAGGACAAGGTTCAAGTTTCGAAACCAATCATTATAGTTTTCACGGGAAAAGGGTCTCACAGGCCCCTGAATTTTTTGGCGGGGACCTCGCAGGCCCCTGTACTTTTTTTTTGCTCAATTGAGCCCCTCAACTTTTTTTTGAGTTCTATTGGGCCCCTCCGTCAAGCCCCTGTAGATGGGACCGTTAATTCGACATAAAATGACGTCGTTTTAGGGTTATTTATATTAAAAAAAATTCTAAATTCAATTAATATTGCACCCGACCCATTTTAATAATATATCAACCCAATTTCAAATAAACCCGACCCATTTAGATAAAATTGGGTCTTGCAGCTTGCGGGTTAAAATTAGGGAAACAGTCTTCGCTAACTGGAGCACAAATTAGGGTTAGTTCATTCGAGAATTCCAGAATTTCTTCGCTAACTTCGTGGATTAATCTACGTTTATGGGTTTAGGAAACTATTTTTAGTAAATTAACACAAAGTGGTAGTCCAACTTAGAGATTCGAGAAGATTTTCGAAGTCCAACTCAGAAATTCGAGAAGATTTTCGAAGTTAGAATTTGTGGTCCAAGTTCTTGGGTAACCCCACTACATACGACGCACCAAGGCAACGAAAAAGGTAAGAATACATTAAACAATTATTGATTTTGTTTTGTAGCAGAATATTTTAGTGTATAGGGTTTTTCTTTGTTTTTGTTTTTTAGCAGAAGATTTACTCATTTATGTTGTTTGTGTGTGTTTATTTTTTTTCTTTTTTTCTTTTTTTTGTAGAGACATGGCTTGTTACCTTATCAAGTTGGCATATCATATGGGAGGTAATTGGGTGCGTACAGATTCCTTAGAATACATAGGGGGTAAAAAAAACTTGAAGAGGGAGATATTAATTTTCTATCTTTTACGCTTATGATTAAGAAATACAGAGAAGAGTTTGATATGCCAAATGTTAGTAAACTATGCTATTTGAATCAGGAAAAAGTTTGCTTGATGATGGTGTGCTAGTGTTGGAGAATGATGATGGGATTAATGACATAGTGGCCTCTGTTTCTTGATGGGATCAAGAAAGATAGCATTTGCAACCACTGGAAATCAGTCCATCTTACCTACAAATCTGCCATTTAAGCCACTTGGGCCTATATGGAAAGGCCAGCCATGCACAACTAGAAGCCAACTGGAGAAGCAGAGGGACAAGAAGAAGTACAAGAAACCGTGAATACCAATGACTCAATATTTTTTGTGAAGGGAAATATGATGTATTATCTGAGTTGTGACTCAATATTTTTGCAAATCAACATGTCTTTTTTGTAAATGAACATGTCCCCGAGCTTTTGTAATTGAACATGTCAACAGTGCTCTGTCATTGGATAATGCTTGCATAAATATGATGTTTGGTGGTCCATTATATACATCTTTTCATAACTTTTTTCTTCATTTATTTTGAACTAAAGGAAAATTAAGTGTATCATCTACTAAAGGGCACTGTTGTGCAGTTGAATTTCCATTTTGATGTTAAAAAAAGTAATCTGTGTTGAACTTCAAATTGCTCATATCTCAACATATTATTATGTAACTACCATTTTTTGTCATCTCATTATTAATGCATTGTAGTATAATCACAAAAGAAGCAAAAAAATGGTACTTCATAATAATTTGGAAGAAATCGAGAATTTCGGTGTCATTAGGCCTTAATCTTCAGCACATTGATTGATAATATAATGTACAAGGCATTGCAGATTATGATATTCACCATCATAACATCTCAGCAGGGGTAATCTATACTTGAAAACAAAAAGCCTCTCTCATAAATACATAGAATACACACGTTAATACAAGCATACACAAAAAACTTCACTTCTGTATGCTCCTTCTCAAGCAGCAGGCTGCTGCATTCCAGATTCTAGCACCATCGATACCAGGTCCAATTCTTCATCATAATCAATAACAGCTTCAAAATCGTAGTAAGGATTTGCTTGCCACGATCGTTAAACCAACAGTTACAACATTCACATTTTTTCTTTCATGTGTGAAATATATCACCATGATACGAACAATACGTGCAGAAAGCCTGCATACATTCTATGTTCAGATGTCTAACACAGTGCTATGCTTCCACAATCAAAACAGATCAAACTTAACAACCGGCATAACATTTCCATCTCAAGTTTTCAATATCTGCTTCTACTGGGTAGTACTCTAATTTTCTTACCTTTGGTCTTGGTATAATAGCTTCAAAGCTATGAAAAATTGGTGTGCTGAAGTTTGGTGGCTCCAAGACAATATATGCTCCTTTGGTTCTGTATCTCTCTTCTGTAGCCTGTAAACTAGACAAAAGATCAAGAAATGTTGTTTGAGGAATATAAAACACATTATAGAACTCCCAAGTTCTACAATCCCGGATCTAATTTGGCATCTTGCCTTTCCAAACATGAGTTGAAATCTACAGGGAAAATTGTCTCCCACATTTTCAAAACAAATATTAGTTCTTACTAAGCGAATACTTCTCCCAACATTTTTTCAGACCTAATTTCACATCTACAGAAGTTTTCTACAGAAGGGGGTCAGCGGCAAGCCGGCTAGGCTCTGAGATGGCCGGCGGCGGGAGATTGAAGGTGGGAAAACAACAGACGTTTTGGGGGAGAAGATTGAGGGAATCGGCTGAGGGGGAGGTCTCCGGCGACTGAGCCGGTGTCGAAGATGAGGGAGCGGGGGATCTCGGCATTTGGAGCGGCCACTGGGGGTGGGAAACAGGTAGAGGAGACGGGTTGGGGGGTTTAGGTCATTTCGGGTCGGGATGGGGATTTTTCTGATGAGTCGGGTCGGGTATATTATTAAAATGGGTCGGGTGCAATATTAATTGAATTTAGAATTTTTTTAATATAAATAAACCTAAAACGACGTCGTTTTATGTCGAACTAACGGTCCCATCTACAGGGGCTTGACGGAAGGGCTCAAAAGAACCCAAAAAAAAAGTTGAGGGGCTCAATTGAGCCAAAAAAAAGTACAGGGGCCTGCGAGGTCCCCGCCAAAAAGTTCAGGGGCCTGCGAGACCCTTTTTCCCTAGTTTTCACCAATGAGTTTGTTTTCTTTGAGAATTAAGGACAAGTTGGAGAGTGTCATGACGATATAAAAATAACTGAAAAAGTAAACATGCAGTACAGTCACAACCTTTAGGATAGCTACGCATAATCAAAACACTCAAAAGAATTATATGTATATCCACCGACATTTCAAAAATATTTCTCGTAAGCCACTTTAGTGTGGACGTTTACAAAATTCATTTTTAAACAAGTTATAAAAATTTTAATTTACCTCCAGTTAAGTTTTCTTATGACAAGTAAATTAATAGTCGGAAACCAACATCGATCATGTAATCTTCTAATTAATAAGTCACTTTAGTGTGAACGTTTATTAATAAATTACACCTAAGTGTGAACACCATCATCTTCACTCCAAGGTCACTATTTTGAATTCACTGCTCCAATTGGAGGAGTCAGTTTGTTCTAGTAGTGTCCTACAATTATCTATTAATCCAGTGATATGACACATCCGTTATGGAGGAAGACCTATTGTCAACTCGCATGCCTATCACTTCTCAATTAAACTAGATTAATGGAGACTGTTTAAGATTTTGACATACTTTAATATATATCTCTCCCACTTAGTTCTTTTAATTTGAGGTTTCGTTTTTATCTCATTTCAAAACATGCAAACATCACATAAAATGATAAACATGCATTACATGTTAAACAATACATCAAGCATAATAATTAAAACCAACTATCATGGCTTATATCTCATGTTGCTTCATGAGATAAAACTTGGAAAGTCAGCTCCGGAAAATTGGACATCATGGCCACCGATTACACCATGCGTTTCGCCGAAAACCCTAGCTCCAATTAGGATTTCAGGACGTGTCCGGAATGTCCTTCCTTTAGTGGGCTGCTTCTCTTTCCTTCTTTGAGTCGAATTCCTATCCTTATTCAATATAGAATATCTATTCCAAAAGAAAAATCATAAAATATCTAGAATAACAAGGAAATAAAAATATAACTCAAAACTTAGTGATTTTCGAAAAATCACTATACTAGGACTAACAATTTATTTTTCCTATTACATTAAACTAACATTATAAAATAAAATGCGTAGACCTAATCCATGAATTTTCTCATAAGATAAAATTTGGACATTAATTACAGTTATCTACCAAATTAAATCTTAATATACTCGAAAATACCATAAGAATAAATTTAGAAGTTAATTAAAATTATCCACCAAATTTAAACCTAATTTTTCGAAAACCCTAAAATAATTAAACATGAAAATTTTGATATTAATCAAAAATCTATTCCAAATTAATTATAGTTGGGATCGAAAATATCAAGAATTAAAATAAGTTTTGATCCTTTTCAAACACTTTCCAAAATTAAAATTCTATTTTCAAACCTTTTTTTATTAGAATTAGGTAACTTTTGATTTACAACAAAACTTACCTTCCCAATTCTAATTCCTCCAAATTTTCGACCCCTATACAATTTTAGATTAGGAAATTTTGACATGGATCAAAATTCTATTCCAAATCTAAAAAAACAATAATCAAAAATTATGGATTAAAGTTGGGAATTTTTAAAACACCAAATTTTCGATCACCATGAGAAAAAAAAGCTGAAAATTTGATGTTCACCAAATATCATCCCAAATCTTTATTTAACATGGAACGAAAAAAATTACATAGATAAAAAATTTGGAATTTTCAATATTCATCAAAATTCAATCCAAACTTTGAATCTATAAATTTCGAATATTATGGACAATTAAATCTGAAAATTTAAACACTATAAATTTATCAATAAATTTAAACATAAAAAATGAAAAACACACTAGGATTAATACTAGAGCAGTGCCAATACCGACTCTGATACCAGTTGTTTGGATTTTTTTGAATTGAACCACCGTAGGATCTAATTGGTTGTTCATTAATCATAGCATCATGCATATCATACTTTATATGTTCATATGAAATTAATTATACCGAGTTGAAATAACATGCATAGCAAATTCCGATTCTAATAAAAGTGGAATGAACTCGAAATTTACTTACAATTTCGAGACGGGTTGACAGACACTATTAAAGGTCTAATCTTGTTGTTAAATATAGTAGAAAACGGCGTCCCACAGATGCTATTCTACTCTTTGATCTTCTGCTGTATTCCCAGATTGTATTTAGATACAGGATCGGTTGTATACTACTAAACAGGTGTGAATACTATAGCGATCAAGAGAGCCCAAAAGAGAGGCTGATATTGCATGTAGAATTTTCGGCCACCACTTCTCTAATTAATAGAGAGATGGCCTAAAATTCACCTCCAACCTAATGGGTTTGGGCGTCTCACTCTTGTTCCATTCCCAGTCCACTTCAGTCATATTAGACTACAACAGAGATCTAGATGAATATTAAATTGGCATGATAGATTTATTTAATTTTCAATATCCAATAAACTCAGGATATAATTAAATGCATCAAGTATTATTTTTATTCCACTAAATAAATAATACCGATCTACCAATTTATTACATATTTCTGAATATGCTTTCTCCTTTTGTTTAACCATTCCTCATGTTTAAGATATAATGTACATTAATTAATTATTCTGACAGTTAAAATTAATTAACTGTTTGTTCCTTGAGTAGTATCACACAAGATTTATCATGTACGGAATAAAATCCACATGTAGGATTTCACACAAAATGTGTTTCCTTAAGGGGACATCATCAACCTGTATCAACCTGGCGCACCAGGACACGGTAACCATACCTATTACAGGACCCATCATATATGTATATGATACTGTCCAAGATATCGAGATTGTTGATCATATCTGAGAATCTCATTCATTGATAAGTCAAAGTAATATCATAACATATATATGTCCGCCAATACATATGGCTTAAGAATCCGAACTTCGTGGATCTTTATTCTCACTTAAGGTCAGAACAGAGAATAATATTCTATCATAATCCTCCTCAATACACAAATCAACCTACTAGAATAATTAGTTAGTCGAGATTAACTAACTATCAGATTATTCTACGATGTACCGATGGTGGGTTCAAGATCATCTAAGCCGTGAGCTTTTAATACCTTGCAATGAATCCAATGATATAATCTTTACCATGTGTGTATACTCACACACTATATCATTTATAATGCAAAGATATGGAACTAGCAAATATAATAATAAATAAATGCACATAGTGACTGCAATCATTTTTCAATCTATATCATCAAAAATATTGTAACATAGCAAGTATACAAAGACAAGTCTTCCAGTATACAGGACTAATCATCTCCCACTTATACTTGAAACATATCTTTCAAATATAAAAATAAATGAATCCGAATTGACTTAAGCATGACAACCGGCGAGAAGGTTTTCTCATAATCGATCCCTTCTTTCTGAGTATACCATTTCGTCACCAATCTAGGCTTGAAGGTTTCAACCTTCCTATCAGGTCCTCTCTTGCGTTTATAGACTCACTTGCATCTAATGAGTTTTACCCATCAGGTGGTTCTACAAGCTCCCAGACTTGATCCATAGATCTAATCTCAGACTCCATTGTAGCAAATTCAACACCACTATTTTTTCGTATGTATATATTTGTGAATTCTTACTATTTATACTATCGCAGTGTACTCCAACACTATTGTATGTCTAATTATACTATCAATAAGGCATCATCACATTTCTTCACTTTTTATTAAATATTTCATTAATATTTTCTTATTCCAAACAATCACTTTGAATTAGAGAAAATCAATTTAATTATCATTGTGAAAGAGATGCGTACTAAAATTGCATATGGTATGCTTCATCATGAATAAGTTGTTAAATAATTCCTTAACTTTTCATAAATTCTAATCAATGCATGCCAAATGATAATTTGCGAAATTGAAAGAGTTGCAATCGAAATTCTTCAAAAAAATCCTTAACATAGCTCTAGAAGACATTAGTGTATTTTGAAAGTCATAGGTTGCCATATAGTTCAGGTCCTTCAGGAAACTTGATTGTAACTCATTCACAAGTATAATCAGTGCACTTGTTCTACACTCGCGTAAGGAACACACACATGTCCTGGTCCAGCTGTGGCGCTCACACTCTGGAAGATGATGGGGGAAGGAGTGGGTGAATTTTGGTACGTGCAGGTGAAATTTTTTTAAGCTTTGTACCATAAATAAATTAGCGCACTATAGTTTGTACCAACATTTGGTACATATAAACAAATTTGTACCAAAATTTTCACCTTATTGTGGGTGATCTAAGGGCCGTCATCTAATTTCTCTCATTTTTTTAATGTAAGAAAGTATTTTTTTTAAATAACCTTATATATGGACAAAAGCTTCAAACTTTATCAATTATTGTTTAGTTTAACCAAAAAGGGAATTCAAAGGGCCATGTTATAATTAATAAAATTCTACATTATTAGAAGTCAGAAAAAAAAAATTCTCTAAAGTTTGATTTGTCGGTCGGATCGGTTAATTTGATCGCCACATTCTTGAACACCGACTGCCAACCAAATGCCCAATGTCCTCACAGAACTGAAGCAGCAGATGACACCACCGGATTGAACCGGCCGAATGAGCCTGGTTCGGTGGTTTGAAATTTCTGCACAATCCTAAAACAAGCCCTTTATTGTCTGAAAAATTCTCAAATATACTTATTTGTTGCTGCTGAAAAATGCATAAAAATGTCTATTTATTGCAGCTGAAAAATGCTTATAATTTTCTAATTCTTGCTTCTGAAAATGCCAAAAAAATATCTATTTGTTACTGCTTAAAAATGTCTAACTGTTTAACACTTGAACTTTGTCGAACATTTTTGTTATTCAACTTTAATGATATATTTAATCACTCATTCGTTTAGAGTGTAATATTTGCAATTGATGTTGAAGCTTACTCGTCTAAGATCGATTCTTGGAAGAGAATTCAGATGGAATTCAAATTTCATGTGTTTTTCCTATACTAACCGTGTTATTATTAGTGTGACTCCCTATTAGTTTGCTTGGATTGATATTGAAGGTGAAACTCGATTTGTTCCGTTAGGTTTTGATTGTACTAATATGGAGTTCAAGATCATGCCAATATCTAACCTTGAGATACTGAAAGTAACATTTATTGACTAGAAATACAGTTTTTAAGGAATTGTGTGCATGAAAAATGACGACGATTGGCTTGAATCAATAGAAGTGTAGGTGTATGATGATGGAGAGAGTGTAGACAAGGAGGGCTATGGGGGATTGAAGTTGCAAGTTGGTAGATGTATGAATGTCTCGATTAGTGACAAGATTTTTGGTAACTGTATGAATGACACCTTCTTCTTATGTAATACAGAGATGAATCATATTACAATCATTGATATAAAAACAATGAAATGTATCCTTGTAAGATATTTCCTTATGTAAGAGTGTTTGACATTTGTGTAAGGGATGAAGCCAATGGTGGCGTGTAAGGAGGATAGTAGAGAAAAAAACATCAGCACCATTAATGGATTCCTCATCTCTAACGTGAAATTTTGGTGCGGAGCAAATATCGAGTGCCTCTATGCATTAAGTTGTTGAGAGATGCTTTGTTCGTGATGCTGCTCTGTGGCCCATTTACAATAATAACCTAGCTCACTTAACTACTGTTATCATTTAGTTAATAACGTAAACATGTAACTCGTCATCATTTAGTTAATGTATTAAATGCCTCGTAATGGTTGAGTTAGCTATTATTTTTTTGATATCGTTTAACTAGCTTGCTAAATGACCCGTCATATATTCAGTTTGTTTGAAAACTTGCAAATACTTAAGTGAGCTAGTTATTGTTTACATGATACTGTTTATTTAGCGTAATAAACGACTAGACATATGTAACATAATAAAGCATTAATAGATATTAAATAGATGTGAAATCTTCACCAATAACCAGCAACTTGTTCTTGACCAACTCCCACATGAAATTATGTCTAGCCACATCTGCATTTGCCTGGAAAAAATGCATGCTTAGTTAATATTTATATATATACTATGATAAGAAATAATGCTAAAAACAAAATTAACTAGAATTACTTATCTAGGTAAACGGTAGCTTCTCCCCTTAAATCTAATATTCCAGTCTTAACCATAAAAACTCCATAATCAAACTTATTTTCCTACTGCGAACTGTTATTTATAATAAAAATTTGTCACAGGTTTTTATCAATTTTATCATGAATTAACATATTTTACAGCTACAATAAATTAAGAAATAGTACAAAACACATCAATTTATTCTCTAATTTCGTGAAGACTGAACAGAATAATTGAGTAAGAATGTGTTAATATTACCAGAAATAGTACAAAACGCATCAGTGTATTCAGGTGGTTCATACTAACATTCTTACTCAGTTACTATCTTCAGTCTTCATGAAATTAGAGAATAAACTTATACATTTTGTACAATTTCTTAATTTATTGTAGCTGGAAGATATGTTCATCCATGATAAAATTGATAAAGACATGTGGTAATTTTTTATTGTAAATAACAGCTCATAGTAAGAAAATGGGTTTAATTGTTAAGTTTTCATACTTAAGACTGGAATATTGGGCAAAAAGAGAGAAGCTACCGTTTACTCAGGTAAGTAATTCTAGCTAATTGAATTTTTAACATTATTTCTAATCATATTATATATACAAAAATTAATTAACCATGCATTTTTTCCAGACAAGTATAAATACGACTAAACATGTTCTCATGTGGGAGTTGATTAAGACAAGTTGGCGGTTATTGCTTACTTATGATACATATGTCTAGTTGTTTATTAGGCTAACTAAATGATATCAAGTAAACAATAGCCAACTCATTTAATCAAATATTTGCAAGTTTCCAAACAAAACAAATATATGACAGGTCATTTAGCAAGCTAGTTAATGATATCAGACAAACAATACCCGGCTCAACCATTATGAGTCGTGTAGTACGAGTCATTTAGTACGTTAATTAAATTATGACTAATTACACGTTTACGATACTAGCTAAACGACAAGAGTAATTAAGTGGATAAGTTATTATTCTAAATGGGCCAGAACAGCAACACGAACAAAGCATCTCTCAACATCCTAATACATAGAGGCACTCGATATCTGCTCCGCACTAAAACTTCACATTAGAGAGAAAGAATTCATCAATGATGTTGATGATTTCTTCTCTGTTATCTTCCTTACACGCCACCATCGACTTCATCCCTTACACAAATACCAAACACTCTTCGTAGGGAAAGGTCTTACAAGGATACATTCCATTAATTTTCAGATCAATAATTGTAATATGGTTGATCTATGTGTTATATAAGAAGAAAGTGTCATTCATGCAGTTACTGAAAATCTTGCCATTCCCCGAGACATTCATACATCTAGCAACTTGCAACTTCAATCTCATATAGCTCTCATTCCTTGTCCACACACTCTCTACATCACTATACACCCACATATATATTGATTCAAATCAATTGTCATCATTTTTCATGCACACAACCTTTCCAATACTCTATTTCCTGTCAACAAATGTTACTTTCAGAATCTTAGGGTTAAGCATTGACACGACCTTGAACTCCATATTAGTATAATCAAAATCCAACAGAACAATCCGATTCTCACCCTCAACATCAATCCAAACAATCAAATAGGGAGTCCCACTAACAATGACACGATTAGCATAGGGAAAGCACACATAACTTGAATTCCACCTGAATTCTCTTACAAGAATCAATCTTAGATAAGTAGGCCTCAACATCAATTGTGTATATTACACTCTAAACAAAACGAATGAGTGATTAAATATATCACTAACCTTAAATAACAAATATTTTCGATAAAGTTCAAATATTCAACAAATAGACATTTTTTAAGCATTTTTCAGCAACAAATAGACATTTTTTGACATTTTCATAAGCAAGAATTAGACAGTTATAAGCATTTTTAAGCTGCAACAAATAGACATGTTTATGCATTTTTCAGCATCAACAAATAGGTATATTTGGGAATTTTTCAGCAGCATTACAAACATTTTTCAACATTAACACATTTTTTTCAACTATAAATCTGTAAGGCAGCAACATGAAGCCAATACACACAATTTCGACAGCTATAAGTCTTTAAGTCATGATATTATTACGATAGGCATGCAATGGCATCTACTTGGCAGTTGGCACAAATAGTTGAAGGATAGCAGTTAATTGAGCTAGTTGTTTAAGGGAGTTAGTTAGATCAGTTGGTTAAGTTTGTTAGTTAGATCACTGAATTGGTATAAAGAGAGAGATCTAAACCCAATTAGAGGCATCAAAATCATATCCTGTAATTCAAAATTCTATAAATATACAGTTTATCTCCCTTTTGATTGAAGTCTCGTTGTTGCTTTCCATTTGTATTTCTACAAATTCTTGTGAAAATGATGAATGCAATTACAATCGATACCATCAAAAGAACCCATTATTAGCAGTGGTATTAAAACCATCATCCATGCCCATGTATGTTGAGAACAAGAATGGAAAACAGAGTAGAAGTGATCGAGAATCAATTAGCCCAAATGCAGCAACAGTAGACAGTATTCTCTATATCAAAGAAGGCGCAGTAGACTGATTTTACCAGAACAATAATGAAAGCAACGGCAATGCAGTTTGAGTGTTTGAAGAAAAGCCTATAAGAGGGTGATTGCGATCGAAGAAATGAGGAGTAAGCACGATCAGAGCCGCGATATGAGCACGGAGGAGACACTAACGCGGATAGGGAAATTCATCGGAAGGAGCAAGCTGAAACCAGCTCTGCAACAAGGAAAGGTAACACTTAACCATGCCACGGGTCGATTTTGCAAAGTTTTCTAGGAAGAATCTTATGTAGTGGATCAATAAATGTAATAAATATTTTCAATTGAATAACATGAATTGCTACTACGCTATGTATATTAAAAGAATTGCTACTACGCCATGTATATGGAGATGAAAGTAGATCTTTGGTATTTAGAGTACGTAGAAGGGATTGAAGGGATGACATAGGAAGAGTTTGGGAGGTTAGTAGTGGGGAGATTTTCGAGTGCGGAAGGTGCAAACTCAGTAGCACAATGTAACAAGCTGCAGCAGAAATCAGACATGATAAGTTATACATTGAAGTTTGAGGAATTAAAAGCATTCATAGTGAGTGAGAATCGCTTGCTGAAAGAGAGCTATTTAATACAAAACTATATCAGTGGCTTGAAGGATGAAGTTGCTAGAATAGTTAAGATGTTCAATTCAACTTCTTTGAATCAAACAATTCAGCTCGCACAAAAGCAAGAGTTACAGGTTATCTCAATGGGAAGAGGACCAAGACAGAGAGGTTGGCAAAAGGGTCTGAATGAGGAAGGTGACAAAATCAATGAGAGCAACAAGCCTACTGTATTCAAAAAACTCAAACCCATAGAAATTGAAGAGGGTAGAAAGAAGTTATTCTTCAACTGTGACGAACCCTATCAGTTGGGTATGGATGCAAGGTGTTCACAATCATTTGTTAAGACAAGCAAGAAATTGAGCTATTCTTGAAGGAGGTGGAGTCAGAGGAAGAACAAGTTCTGATATCTGTACACGCTCTCATAGGACAAGTGGCAAATTGATGCCATAAAAGAATTAAGGGAAGAGTGGGGAAGCATGAGATCATTATGTTGGTTGACACTGGAAGTACACACAGCTACCTTGGATCAAATGACCTTGGATCAAATGACCACAAGAAGACTCGGTTGTGAACTGGAATGCACAAATCATTAAAAGAGTGACTGGGACTAATAAAGGAAAGCTGGAGTGCAATACGCGTGGTCCTAAGTTAGATTGGGAGATGGACAAGTGCCATTTTAGCACTCCCATGAGAATATTGCAACTAGGGGGATGTGATATGGTGGTCATAGGGGTGGACCTTCTGAAGTAATTAGGACCGGAATAAGATTTTTACTAGCAACTTTTGGAAGGAATTATTCAAGGTGTTGGGGTCACCTCGAACTTCTCCTCTGCCTACCATCCGCAAGCAGATGGGCAGATTGAAAGATTAAACCAATGCATGGAAATTTAACTCAGATGCATGACATCCAGCAACCCTAGATCCTGGACTAAGTGGTTGTCTCTGGCTGAACATTAATACAATACCAATCACCATTCAACCCTCAAACTCATACCGTTTAAGGCTTTACACAGGTATGCCCCACCCCATCTCTCCCTAGGCCCCTAACTAGACACTAATCGGATGAAGTCAAGGAGGTGGTCCTATGCAGGAAGTTCATGATGCAGCAGTTGAAGGAAAACTTGCAGCTAGCCCAAAACAGGATGAAAATATACGCAGAGAAATCTAGATCAGAGAAAGAATTTGAAATTGGAGACTAGATGTACCTCAAATTACAACCATACAAGCAGAATTCTGTCTCTCTGCGCAGGAACTCGAAGCTCTCTTCCAAATTTTACAGGCTCTATAAACTCGACTTACCCGCCAATTCGAGGGTACATCCGGTCTTTTCATATGTCGCTATTAAAATAAATCCAAGTTTGATCCTTAAGGACAAGAATGTCAAAATGGGGGGAGTAATGACGTACAACAATGCGTGAAAGAAAGATGGCCTAAAAGTGACAGCACAAAAGGACAAACATATTATCTTTTAATAGATTCTTTATGAATCTAATGCATATTTAGCCTATACGGTTTAGGCATCATTGAATGTCATATTATAATCATTTTGCATATTTAATTGCTTGATGAAAGAAATTGTCTGATATATGTATGAACTCATACAATATAGACATTTTATAATTATATCTCAAATTATATTGGTTTAGCAATTGTGTATCTTTGTTATTCCAAATATGATCAGCCAAGTTTATGGCCATAATAATATAATATCTCAAAGTATGATCTGCCAATTGTATGGGTATATAAATTAATATTCGCATCCTCACTTATTCTGAAACAAGAGTTCCTGGATTTCCTTGGTTGATGACAACTAGAAATTGGTAATGCTACTTGTCGTGCATGATCATCTTTAACATTTTCAAGAGGAGAAACATAATCTTTGCATTTCCTAGAAGCAATTACATTGGTTTTTCTTGATTATTAATCTTGACAAATTCGATTGTGATGCTACATGTCACCATGATTTGTTGGCACTTGACTCCATCTAAGATATATTGGTTTTATGAACCAGTTATCTTTTCTGGTATTTAGCTAAGTTCTACCCCTAAGGGCAGAAACCAAGCAGCCTTCTTATGATTTGATTATATTTAGGTCTAAGCAGCAAGGCGTCTATGAGGGTATTCAAAGTGAGCACCAGCTAAGGACCTCTCCATTTATAGGGGTTCATTTTTTTATTTTTTTTTTAAGTTCATGCATATATTTAAAATATATATATATATATATATAATCCATCTACTTCTCCCCATTTTAATAAGGCAGACGACATAATATATTTATATTAGTTTGAGGTTTTATTTGGATATTATCAACAATATCAATAACATATTTTGAAAAAATTGTGTCAAAATATAATTGTAATATTATAATATTTAAAAATTTATTACTAAAATTAAAATTCAATGTTTTTTTCATGTAATAGGGCCTCAACTTTTATAACTAGCCCAGGACCCGTAAATATTTAAGATGTTAGGATGGTATATGAGTATTTGCTTAATAAAAGAGCAAATAATGTTTAATTGATACCTCTCTTCATCTGCACTTATTTGCTTGCTTTATGTTAGCTAATGTGCATTTAATTTGCTTCAATTCACCTAATTAATTGGAATTTTATTGTTGACGTTATGCGCACAAAAACATTGTGTGTTTGATATAATTAACTACTTTTTTATTTTGGAGGACAATGAAGGTTGAACCTCTCTAGCTAGTTTCTCTTATTTATTGAAGTTGAAGAACCTATCTCGTGATTCTCGTTAATCCATTGTTTGTTGCAACATTGTATAGTGATACGGACTACGGTTATAACATGTCTTTAAAAGCGTCTTATAAACACCTCATCAACCACACCCATTTTCTCAATTAATAAATCGGATTAGCCGTTGTCTATAGGCTTTTTTTGTAGTGAAGTGATGCACTAAATCATTTAGACAGAAGCGGTGACAATTTCAATAGAAACCTATAGGCACAGATAGATCATAAGCCCAATTTTACAGGGAGAAAATTGCAACATTGCATGTGACCATTTTCAGCACCATCTGTTGTTATATCCCTCATTGTCTCATTGACAATCTATAGATGTGCTTGTTCAAACAAATTTTAAAGGTCAGATAATTTCCTTAACTTTATGACAAACTTTATTTTTTACAATTTCTTGAAAGGGATTAAAAAGGCAGAACTTTGTGTTGCATAAAATTAAACATTGAAAAGATGGGCAATCTATCATAGGTGTGTGAAAAGAACAAAGATTTAAAGAAGAAATTACGTACCTTTCACCTTGCAGTGAGGAGAGGGAACAGAAGAAGAACATAATAAAGAAATTTTGTCCTAATCCCTAATAATATGAAAATAAAAAGAATAAAAAAATAGAAAATGAAAAGGAAGAAAAACTTTAAAAAAGGGTTTGATTTTTTTTTTTTTTAATTTCTACATAAACCTCTAAACTAAGATTTTTCCTGATTAAAATAAAAAAATAAAAAATGAAACTAATCTCAGTTCTCTCCAAAGTAAATGACTTCTTTCGAAAATGATGTCCAAATCAATATTTCTTTTTCTTTTCTTATGATGAGCGCATATATATAGTAAAAATACTATCTCCGTTCATAATATTTGTTATTTTGTTTTTTTTATCTAGAATTAAGAATTAATTTTGTGGACAAATATACTCATCCCTTATATATGCCATAAAATCTAATTCATCTATATTTTCCTAAAAAATAACAATATTTTCTCTTTTCATATATTTTTCTCTCTTCATATATTATAGGTAAGTTAGAATAAAAAAATCTTGTAGGATTTGAAAGGGTTAAAATTGAAAGAGAGCATGTCAAATTATATAAAACAACAAATATTTTAAAACTAAAAAAAAATCTTAAACAACAAACATTATGAAAAGGAGGTAGTATGTGCTAATGAATTATAATCAACAAAATATTTTTTTTCAAATCTTTACCAAAATGAACAAATGCATTGAACAAAGCATAAATAGAAAAATCAATAAATAAAAAATTGATTTTTTAATTAAAATTCAAATTAAAATATTTACAGTCCAAAAACATTACAATAGAGTGTTGGACCGGCAACAAATTTGATCTTTAGTTTTTATTTAGAACAAAATTTATTCCAAAAACCGCATTTTTTTATTGTTAATATTTTAGTATTTTTCAGAACAAAATTTTTAGTAATTTTTATATATCTCAGCTCAATTATATCATGCCATTGGCCAATTTTATCAAATAATAATCAAATTTATTAATAAAAATATAAAAAATGAAAATAAATACAACAATGCAATTTATTATAAATTTGATTATTACATAATTCAACTTTTTAAAATAGAATAAAAATATAAGACGATGAAAATAAATTCAGCAATAAATTTGTTTATTATATGGTTTAAAATTTTAAAATAAAATAAAAATTTAAGGAAATGAAAAAAGATTCAACAATTTATTTAAATAAAAAATTTATTATAATGTGATTCAACTTTTTAAAATAAATAAAAATATAATAAAAACGAAAATAGATTCGACAATATATTTAATTAAAAAATTTAATTATCATGTGATTCAACTTTTGAAAATAAATAAAAATATAACAAAATAAAAATAAATTCAACCATATATTTTCTTTAATGAGGGTTATACAGAACATGGCTGCAAATAAAAAATCGAAAAGAGGAAACTTCACTTGACCAGTAAATCTAATAAACTGTGAAGCTGCGCCACCACCGACGCCGCTGCTCCCGCCGCCGACGAAATTAACAGCAAGATATATCTTTCGCATCTCCGGTTTCGTCCATGGCTAGCTAAGATTTCAATATGGAAAGCTTACGATGGTAGCTAGCAGCAGTTCGTGTGTATCATATCAATCTATATTCTATACCAAATTAATTTGAATTTCAATTCTAGTCACTTCTAGAGAGAGAGAGAGAGGGAAGAGAGAGTGAGGACAAAATGAAGAGACTCCTCTTCCCAATATATATCAAAAGATGTGCCATGAATTTGAAGGTTTGAAGAACTGTTACTGCAATTGTATCGTGGTTTATTAATTTACGTTTGAACTTTTATTGTTCTGCTTTGCTTGTTGCAGTTAGCAACGTCTTTTCAATCTCTTCACGACAGGTACGGCTTATAAATTTAATCTCTTCTCCTCCCATTAATATTTATTAGTACTACAGCTTACTATGCTTCTATTAAATAATTATATTTGAATTCCAATAACAAAAAGATTTTCCCACACCACTAATAACCTATTCTCTCGGTCTCATTGCGACAGGGATTGAGAAATTTTTACCGGTATTAAAAAAAGATTTGAGAAAAATAATTCATTAAAAAACTTCTAATATGCTCATATTTATTTTTTTAATAAAAAAATAATATTTAATATAAATATACTACCTCCGTTTCATAATGTTTGTTGTTTAAGGTTTTTTTTTTAGTTTCAAAATGTTTGTTGTTTTATATAATTTGACATCATCTCTCCCAATTTTAACTCTCTCAAATCCTACAAGATTTTTTGATTCTAACTTACCTATAATATATGTAGAGAGAAAAATATATGGAAAGAGAAAATATTGTTATTTTTTAGGAAAATATAGATGAATTAGATTTTATGGCATATATAAGGGATGGGTATATTTGTCCACAAAATTAATTCTTAATTCCAGATAAAAAAAACAAAACAACAAACATTATGAAACGTAGGTAGTATTAAATAGGGTATATATTAGTAAATTAGGTAAATATATATAAAAACATACTTATATATCGTCACATCCCAAAAAGATAAATAAGTCTATCAAAATTGGATGGAGGGAGGGAGGGAGTAATTTTTTATTGTAATCTCTTATAGCAACTCCAATACTATATGGTGCAGATTCTACACCAAATAAGTGCAATTTCAGCATTAAATTTTTTTGCACTTCTAATGTTTTTAGGGATGTCAAGTTAGTCAGAAATCGATGGGTTGGTCTGGATAGATCGAGAAAAATATAGGATTCGGGCCGAAAAATTTCAGCCCAAAAAAAAAAAGAAATTAACCGAACGGGCCAGACCGGTCGGGCCGTGGGTTGGCCCATCGGGCTGGACCTGGCAGCCTCCGTTGTTTTGGTCATAACTTTTTCTAGAAAAATTCGATTCATGAACGGTCGGAAGTATTGGAAAGCTAACTCAATTATCTTTCCATTCATATATTAGGCATTTACAGATTCCAAGTATGTTAAGAGTTATGAATTTTTAAAGTTACAACTAATAGTAAATGAGTCTCATTCAATAATGCAATTTTTCATTAAATGTTATATTTTCATTTATGGCATATATTATTGCATTTATCAATGTTATAAGGACTATAAGTGATTAGTATGATATATATAAAACATGTTGTTTATTCGTTTGTTGCTAGCTTCTTGAATGTCAAGACCTTTCGCTTTAACTTGTTTTATTATTTTATTTTATTTTTGTTGAGAAAATTATCTTTCACTCGTTATCCATCTATTATTATATAGTATTGATGTTTTAAAGTACTAAAATTATATTATTTATCATGTTTTCAATAATTTAATTTTATATATATTTTAATGTTATCGTTTGTTTTATGTATGAGAAAGAATACAAAGATATACATAATTTGAAACATCAAATATGTCTTTAAAGTAGAAAAATAATGTAATTCCAATATGTATATTGATGATTGAGCATAGTCATTGTGGTGTAATTTAAAATTATTATTTTTGAAAAAATAAACTAAGGCTGAACATTATTATCATGAAATGCACATAATTTTGATTTTTCTTTATTACTCGGATGTTCTTAGTGTGTTGATGTTAATTATATTAGTTTTATCCTTTTTATTTTCTCATATTTTTTTTTATTAGCTAGCTATTATTTATCATGTTTTAAATTATTTAATTGTATAATATTATAATGTTGTTATTTTTTTAATAAATAATGAGGACTTTAAAAATGAAAATATGAACATGAAATTCAAAGAGCTTCAAATATTATTGTTAAAGTAGAAGATTGTACTTCAAATTAGATCGAAGATTGAGCTATAATTAGATTTATGATTTAGTTTGAAATTAATATTTTTGAAAGAACAAATTATGATTGAAGATTATTGTAATTTATCATTTCATGTACTGTTGATTTCTTTATTTGATACACTTTGATGTTAATGAAAGTTCGTCATTTTTTTCATTTTATGTTATTTTTCATGTATTTATTTATTTCAAGAATAAGAGATGGTGATCATTTTTTAGAATGTATCAAGATATAATTTATACATGTGAAAAAAATTCGTTAACGTGCCGTCCCGACAAGTTAGCCCGAAAACCAAAGGGTTAGGGCTAAGAATTTTCAACCCGAAAAAAATTTTAACCGAATACGCTGGAAACCGAACGGGTTGGCCTGATTGACATCCCTAAAATGTTCTGCACTAAATATTACACCAAGTAATTAATAATATTCTCTTAAATATTCCATTTTGTATTATAATTAAAATATGAATATGCTTAATGATTTAATATTTTTTTGAAAATGATAATTATTCAAGATTAATAATTATTAATTATATACTTTTAAAAAATATATTAAAAAATTATATACTATTAAAAAATTACACATATAATGTACTTGGAATAATAAAAGTATTTTAAATGATCATCAAACTCTTACAATTAGTGAAAAATATTACGAGACTACAACACTTATGAAAATACATATATTTTAGCCTCAATGCTCAGAATTAGTATATTTTTGCCACATATGTTCCACTAATATATTTCGAAGCGCAATGTGAGCATCTTTATTCTTAATTTCGCTATATCGAACAAGAAATTCATTGAACCGAACACTAAATTAATTATGATTTTATTGAAATTATTTATTTATTTAGATGATTTATAATTTAAATTAAGTGAATATATAATTTATAAATTAAATTAAATTAAATTTATTAGATAATACATTTAATAATGATTTTAAATAATAAAATAGTTTATTAAATATTGTGGGACTCATCAGCACCGATGTGGTGCAACACCAAATTTTACCTCAAATTTGAGGCAGAATTTTATGATGCACCAATTTGAGAAATGACTTGGGACAACATTGGAGTGAATTCGTGCCTCAAATTGGTGTTTTAGTCAAGCATTGGAGTTGCTCTTAGTTTTCAAGATGCACATATAAGTATATAAGATATATGGGGCGTTTATTTTGGATAATAGATTAGATTGACAATATATGGAATTGAGTATTTGAAGGACTCAAACTTAAAAATAATTTAATATAATCCATCAAAGTATGTGGTGGATTAAGCTATATTATCTTTATCAATCTAAATCTATCTAATTTATCCCTCAAAGTAAACGTTCATTGATTATGGATCTTTTATGTTTAAATAGGAAGATGGTAAAAGTAAGTGATGAATACCTCATGGGAAAATTCGATCCTAGGCTACTACTCAATTGTTTTGGGCTTTAAGATGTTGCCATGTGTAACATAATTTGGATAAAAAATTAAGAGTCAACCTTGCCCCGAGCATGCATTTTGGACCGGAGTCATGATCAACAGGGTACCTATTTTATCCTATGGCTAATAAGAATGTTCGAGGCCACAGAGGAGCGAGAGGGGGACAACCCGCTGACCTAAACGACCCAATCCACTTTGGGTCGTATTGAATGATCAAACCCATTGTGATAGATGGGCGACGCTTGTGCAATTGGAGTGTGTGCCATCCCGATATCCCACCAATGCCGTCCTACAATCTCTTGGCCTCCACGATAACTTCTGGGCTCTTTGCCAGTGTGGGGTGTGGTTAACGTGTTAGCCGGCCAATGGCCTTCATATCGATGGATGATGTTAGAGTTCTTGAACACTTTTTCTATGAAAAAGACTAAGTACGCTGACAGCTGTGTATTTTACACAACTTTTGGATATGAATTGATGATGTTTAAGTTGATAAGTTGTGTGATTTTCATAGCTTTTGTGCTCATTATGTTATCATTTTGAGTTTTTGATGTATTTGTGAGTTTTACAGTAATAGTGGTGAATTTGATTATTATTTGGTGCAAAATGATCAAGTATGTGCCTGGAGAGCTCAAGGAAGGACCAATGGACCGTATTTAAAGAGTAAAACCCACTAGAATTGATGAAAATAATTCAAAATAATCCAAATAGATGATTGAAGAGCTTAGAGAGATGGATGATCTAGTTAGGAGTGTTTTGCAAGTTGAATCGGCTCAATCGAACGAGAAACGAGTGAGAACCGGTCGTTCTAGTGAAGCCTATGAGAGTGGGATCGACGTAGTCACTCGACCTACCACTTGGATCGACCCTATGTAAAACAAGCTCTCTGAGTCGACCCAAAGCATCCCCAATCAGCCTAAATGGATCCTACACGAGATTTTTTAGGCTTTTCACACCTCTCAGCTTGTTTTAACCCTAGGGTTCACTTCAACATTATAAATACCCCCTCTACTCATTAGAAAAGAGGCGTACAAAAGATTATAGACTGGAGAACAAAAGACATACCAAGGTGAACATAATTATGGAGGCACAACAGAGATTCTGGAGGCTACGATAAGACTCAAGACTCCGGGTTCTTGATTGTGTTGAACATTATTTTATTTACCATGTTCATGTTTTATTTCTTTTATTTAATTATGTCTAGGTATTTGTTTTGTTGGATTCTTTGGTTTATAAGTACATTGGATTTTATGGTTTGATTTATTGATATATGTTTTCCAGTTATCATTGGGTATTTGATTTCCTAGTTTGAATTTCTCATGTGTATGTTGACTGCAGCAGCATATGTATGCAAGTTAATTAATTGGAAGATTCTAGTCGTTACTGATTAATTAATGGGATAAAATAGATTAATCATTTTATGTGATGCTTGGAAGAATTGACTAAGTGAAGAAGTGTTGTATAGGAATTTAAGTCCAAGATACTTGATTGTGAGTGACGTATGTGAAGAACCGATCGTAGTGAAATGCATGTTCATTATTTATATGTTATGATATATGTTCATGAGAATAGTCTGATAACAGTTAAGTGATTTTCCACATTTGATAAATAAAATAAGATTAAGTAGTCAATAAATCTGTCCTAAAAGCCATTGTATGAATTCTTCTCTAGAATCCATTATTTTCATTAATTATTTTATTCAAGTTAATTGTGTTCTTTCTTCTAAAGTATTTATTTACATGTTCTCTCTTTTATTATTTGTCTAGATATTAATAAGGTGTCTATGTTTTAGTTTTACATTGTTATTTACATTATAATTCCTGTGGATACGATACTCTTGCTCACTATGTATTACAATTACACCGTACATTTGCGATTGTTTTTACTGCTAATAAAATAGTAGTCAAGTTTTTGGTGCGGTTTCCGGGGATTGTTTAGAATAATTTTGTAATATTATTTCTAACACTAAGTTAGTAGGCTAGATTTTATTTTTCCAAAAAAAATTCGAAAAAAAAAATCTTTATTTTCAATTTTTAATTTTTCTTCTTGAGATTGCAGGTACAAAAAAAATAACTGAAAAAGGGAAAACAAATTTGTATGCTACTTATGCTGAATTTGAGATAGAAGTGACTCGGTTAAAATTACAGTCTGAAGTTGCGCAATTGCGAAAGGAAATTAACTCCATGATTCGAGCCGAGTTAGAAGAAAAAAAAAGAGAAAATCATATGGAGTTGCTAAACAAAGGTACAATGATGAATTAAATTTTTCCCATCAGATAAATTTTAATTCATATGGAGTTGCTGAGCAGAGATACAATGAGGAGTTGAATTTTTTCCACCAGAGAAAATTCAACAACTACAACCAAGGCTATCAAGGAGAAACTTATGATTATTATTCGGGTAATTATAATTCTTCCAATTTTTATTATGCTAACCCAAATGATACATTGCAGTTTCCACCTAGTTTTTCTATTATCTATGAAGATGAGCCAAAACAGCCTAACTTGGAAGAATTAACTGAAAGTTGTACGAACTTGGAGCATGACCAATTTATGAAAAAGCTGGAAAGTGATTTCAAGAAGATGAGAGAACAATTAGCAGAATGCATAAACATTGTGCAAAGTCAAAATGAACAAATAGAGTTAAAGCAGAAGCTGAAAAAGAGATTGATGATTAATGTGCCTCCTCATCATCATATGTAAGTTCATCCTACAAATGCCCCTCCAATTTCATCCCCCGAGAGGGTGATAAGGAGGCCGACACTAATAAAGGCTGCAGAAATTCCACCAGAAATAGTAGAAAAGCTACCAGAGATAGCCGAGACCCCAACTGTAGACATTCAAGTTGTAGAGATGCAACAAGAGAAGACGGAAATACAGCCAGAGATAGCAGAAATTCAGCCAGAGGTAATAGTGAATCCAACTGTAGAGATTCCAGCTGTAAAGATTCAGCCAGAGAGAAAAGAGATTCAGCCAAAAGAAGCATAGATGCAGCTAAAGTTTGCAGAAAAGTTGTCTGAGCTTTTAGAAGAAGTGGAAGTTGGAGATCTGCCCAAGAAGGGGGGAAAAGACACACAATCCATCCAAGAGAGCTAAAGAAGATAAATGGTACACAAGAATCGAAAAATGCATATTCTTGAATCTGATTGATGAAAGCAAATTTTCTGTGCAGGAAACTCCAAGAAAGGGAGTCAAATCCAAAGCATCTACGATTTGGAGAATGGAAAAAGAAGAGAAGCCACACGATGGTTTCTACAACATGGTTGATGATGAAGTATACAAATCCTTCATCTGTGAGTTCTTGAGATAAGTTGTTTTTAGTTATCTCGAATTTATTGTGTTCAACAAATAAGTTTGGGGGAACTTGAAGATAATTTATCTCGATCGTTTTATTTTATTTTCTTGCTTTAGGTTTTCTTTTGTTGTTTTGTTTTCGTGTTTTCCTTGGGTTTAGGTACTTGAATTTTGATAGTTATAAGCTGAGAAATGGATCGAGAAATCGAAAATTCAGAAAAAGAGGTAAGATTTGGACAAGGGTTGGCCACACCGTGTGGGTCGACTTAGATAGTTGCTTTTAAGAGCAACTTGGTCGAGCCAAGGGTCGACTGGCACCAGTCGACCGACGGGTCGACCCACCCCTTAACAAATTACACATGACTAGGTCGACCTGTCGGTTGACTCGCTAGTCAACCCAAGCTGTGGTTTTTGGAGTTTTATCTTTCTCTTTCACTACTTTTCGCATACTCTTCACATACTACTCCCAAATCTCTCTCACCCCTCTTCCCAAGCTATCAAGGTATGTTAATTTCATTTCATTTATTTATTGTGTTCATATGGGATTAGAATTATGATACATTTGCTTTTATTGATTCCCCTCCTACGTTTCATAATAGTGTCTAGATATTAATTCGGTGCGTGTGTATGAGAACGTACGAATTACAGCTTCTGTGAGATACAATACTCTTGCTAACTA
Organism: Perilla frutescens; assembly: GCA_026008535.1. Classification (NCBI taxonomy): domain Eukaryota; kingdom Viridiplantae; phylum Streptophyta; class Magnoliopsida; order Lamiales; family Lamiaceae; genus Perilla; species Perilla frutescens. Next base: position 39,368,677 of record BRKX01000010.1, on the reverse strand, counting down.
TGTATTGTAATAACATCGTACACTTGCGGTCACTTATTTGTTAATAAATCATGTTTAAAATTTTTGGCGCCGTTGTCGGGCACTGTTTTATTGTTGTGTTCTTATTCTAGTACTGTGTTAATAAGCTAGACTTTTTTTATTTTATTTTTGGAACTTTATTTTTGGCAAAACACATTCTTAGGTCCCTACACTTTTATGTTTTGTTTCAATAGGTCATTGTACAATTATTTTATTTTACTAGGTCCTTCTACTTTGACAATACATTTTTTGGGTCCTTATACTTTATATTTTATTTCGATAGGCCCCTGTATAATTTTTTTTTATTTTAATAAGTCTTTCTGCTTGTATATCTAATGTAAGCAAGTCCTTATATTCAATTCAATGAAACCAATTAAAATAATTCTAAAATCATTTTTATGTTATTTATTTATACTTTTACATGCGTAGTAACATATTTAAAATATGAAAGAACGATTATTTTCCAACGGGGATTGGCATATGAATATTTGTCACTTCACCTATAGTGTCAATTCATTTTTTCTACAGATCAAAACACTTTGATTTTAATTATTTTTCATGTCCATTTTGAAATGAGAAATGAGAAAATAATAAATAACAAATAATAATAATAATAATAATAATAATAATAATAATAATAATAATAATAATAATAATAATAATAATAATAATAATAAGAAGAAGAAGAAGAAGAAGAAGAACAACAACAACAACAACAACAACTACTTAAATTTCTAATCAATAATAATTTCATTTAAAAAATTAAAAATACTAAAACCATTAGACTTTCAAGAACAAGGAGTGATTTGTTTTTTTTTTTTCGTTAATTTCCTTTTGGATTTTTTAATTATTTGGTTCATTCTAATATTATATTTGGGTTTGATTATAAAATAACAAACAAGTAATAATTTTATTAGTTCCATTAAAAAATTATTTTTATTGAAATAAAGACTTAATAATATCAAATATAGACGTAGAAGGACTTATTAAAATAAAAAATTGTAGAGAGATTTTTTGAAACAAAATAAAAAAGTATATGGACTTGAGAAAATATTTTTTTCGAAATTGAATAATGAAACAAAAAAATTGTTTAGGGATCTGTCGAAACAAAACATAAAAATAAAGAGACCTAAAAATGTGTTTTATCATTTATTTTTTCTTTGGTTTTGTCATGAATTGGATGAGAAATATTGAACATGAACATATAAAAATTAATATATAGCTCAATCGTAAAGTTCCACACAAGTAAATATGGGAAATAGGTATCTACAAACAAATTGAAGGGAATTAGTAACCTTGCTGTCTTTGCTTGAAAACTCGATTTTACACAGGAAGATCGAAACCTTTAATACCCAACGAGAGAGAGAGATGTGAATTTAGAGAGAGAGAGAGAGAGAGGTGAATTTATGGATTTGGATAGAATGAGTTGATCGGGGGTAATATGTCCTATCTATGTTGTTGTTGTTGTTCTTTTTCTTCTTCATTTTTTTTTTTTTTTTGGAATTGGGGAGAGGTCCTACTAAGCTATAATAACTGTAACCCAACTTTGTTAATATAGAAAAAATATTGTTTTTTATTTTTTATTTTTATTTATTACTTTTCTTTCTGGCTTCAAAATTTCTGGATGGAAGTTTTTTTCCCAAGATCATGTTTCATTCTCTGTTTCCAATATTAAATTAATGATTTTAACTCTCATTTTATTCTCAATTTTAACCTCTTGTACCTTTTAATTTTACAGCATGTTAATTAGGATTGTTGTTTATACCAATTAGGATTTATTTAATGTTTACTTTTCAAATTTTAGTTAATAATTTATTATTATTATTGATTATTTCATAATTATGATTAATAATATTTTTATTTTTAATTTTTCATTGATAAATATTGACTATAGTCAATTATTATTTTGTATTTTATAATAAGTATTAGGGTGAGCTATCGCTCATATCACAAATGTCATAGGTAATTTTGGTTCAAAAATGTATTCGATATTATATTTGATTAATTTTAAATAGTTTAGGCCTTTACTGTCAAAAGTGTTAGTTTTTTTATAGATTAAAACAAAGGGAATATTTTATGGTACAAACAATAGTTAACACTGACTATTATTTAACAATAAATTTAATCGTATGATTAATAGAGAATGAAATAGGGCTTGAAAAGGAGAATTTTACCCACAAAATATCTTGAGTGATCTCTTTCAAAATTACTCGCGTCAAAACATCTTCAAAAACCAAAGGAATTAATAGATATAAGATGTGATTGATATAATATAATGGATTGAGATAAGATCGAACATATATGATGAGGTAGTGTATCATATAATTAGGGATATAAACGGGGCTGGGCGGGGTCAGGTATTGCCCCCCATACTTACCTCCTAAATTGACCCATCCCCGTCTCCATTCCGGTTTAAATAAGGATGGGTATGTGGTGGGGATTACACGGCGGGGAAAAAGTACCCATCGGGTACCCGTTATATATTATATATTTTTAAAAATTTAAAAATCAAACATGAAAAATCTATATTTATTAAATATATAAATTTTTATTTTTAAAGATTGAAAAATCAAGTATGAAAGCCTTAAGTATAAATTATAATTTTAAAATCTAAATTTATTTTAAATATAATTATTATGAATTATATTAAATTGAGGCGGGTTCGGATTGGTATCTATTTCCCCGCCCTGAACCCAATTCGAATATTAAAATTTATACCAACTCTCAGCTCAATACCCGATATTTTATTCCTAAACTCTTCCCATTAGGAGCGGGTATCCGTAGGACTCGAACCCGTGAATAGAATTGTCATCCTTACGTACTACTACCTCCGTTTCGAAATGTTTGTTGTTTTAGGTTTTTTTTTTTTGTTTCAAAATGTTTGTTGATTTATATAATTTGACATCCTCTCTCCCAATTTTAACTCTCTCAAATCCTACAAGATTTCTTGATTCTAACTTACCTATAATATATGAAGAGAGAAAAATATATGGAGAGAGAAAATATTGTTATTTTTTAGGAAAATATAAATGAATTAGATTTTATGGCATATATGAGGGAAGGGTATATTTGTCCACAAAATTAATTCTTAATTCCAGATAAAAAAAAAACAACAAACATTTTAAAACGGACGTAGTATGTAACAATGACATAGAATTCCCCGTGCAGCTTCTTTCGTGTTTAATCGGTGACTTCCACCATTTAGACTCTCTTTAATGTAAAAGCAAAAATGATTCGAAGGATTCGATTTGATGTATGCATTTTCGCTCCTAAACTATTTTTTCGCCGTAAATTAAATTTGTATTGCAATGTGTGATTAGTGTAATATAGTGTTATTCTTCTTGATCTTATGTGTCGATCACGAGATGCATCGTTCATTCCATTTTTGTCATCGGACTTTATGATCAACGGTCAGGTCAGATTTATGATTTTAATAATATTTGTTATAAAAATAAAAATTATTATAATATAATCAATCATAATTAATATTTATAGATAAAAATTAAAATTTTAAAAACTATATACCCTAATTATGAAATAATCAACCAAAATAGTTAATTATCAAATCAAAAATAAAAAGTAAATAGTAAAAAAGAATTATAATTCATAATTTGGTGGAATAAACTCTAATTAATAATTGTAAAATTAAATTAAAACTCAAAAATATGGAATTGAAGAACAGAAGAAGAATGAAAAAAAAAAACTAATAAATGCAAAGTGAGACACCAGGTGAGATAGAAAAAATAGTCTAAAAATCACAAATGGTCGAGCATCATATTCTCGCATAGTTTTGTTACAACTATCCAGAACTTAGAAAAGTATAGAGTAAATGGACCAGAAATCTTAAAAAAACTATTTAACATGCAATAATGTCAAACTTAAACTTTTGACAAAAAAAACATGTTTGAGATTGTCATAATGAGTTAAAATTCGGATTCAATTTTATATTTAGTGAAATATTAATTTTGTTAGTTTTAATTATGTTTAATTCAGATCCTGACCAATTTTAATGTTTTGATCCTTAATGTTTGTATTGTAAATACTCCTAGAATTTTATTTATTTTTGTCTTTTAAAACTCCTCTTCTCCCCTCACACGAAGTTAATATCGTATTGTGTTTATATTAAATTGAGTTTAAATAGGTCCTCAAGAAACACCTTAGCGAAGCCTAAAATAGTCATGGGTGTGGGAGGGAGGAGATAATTCAAATTAGGAAGGTAGAAGCGACTAATTATAGGCAATATTTAACTAGGAAACATCAAATTATACATGGTAAAATACACATAAGATGCCAATCGGGCTAGCTCGCTCGATTTCGAGTTAATCTAATTAGGCTATCACATTATTCAGTTCAGGTTAATTCGAACTAGATTAAGATGAATAAATATAAAATGTACTCCACTTTTAATGTAACTTCCCATAGTCTAATTGGGTATGGGTGCTCAAATCCCCTTTGTCATAAGATTTATTATTCATCCTAATAATTTTTTATATCATTAATATATATATATAATATAATAATATTTATATATAAATAAATAATAAATTAAATATTCGGCGGGTTCTTTTTTTTTTTTTGTCGAAGGTAACCCGCAGCCGCTACCGAGGAACCCCGCCCCTGTGTAATAGCCTGCAAACCAATCAGGGGAGGTAAATCACACTTGGCAAGCCAGGTGTAACAGACTCACACCTAGTGGTGTTGATGGGATTCGAACTTGAGACCTTTGACCTCAAGATATCACCACTCCACCACTAGGCCATCTCCAAGGGGACACGACGGGTTCTTTTTTGTAAAGACCTTTTGGTGTTAAAACTAAAACCGAACCAATGATAATATATATGGCAGTGAATCGAACCAAGCAATCCAGGCTGATTTTATGATTGCGGTTGAGTTATGATTTTTGGTCAACACCTAATAAAATTTATCATTCAAAGTTTCAAAACCATTGTTATTATGACATTAGTCCACGTGTCGAATTATTTTCCATTTCAAAATTCAAACACCTATTTTCTAGTTCCTTAGAATAATAGAATTGTAAGTGCTAAATCGCCCATTAAAGATGTCCCTTCACGCTCTTCTAAAGCATCAACGAGGTTTATTCTTTGTGGGATCCTATTTGGTTCCATCCCCACGCCTTCTCAATTCCAGCTATTTTTAATTTCCTATACACACACTACACGTAATTCACACGAAATAATCTCAATTATTCAATGCCTCTCCCACTTGTGCCCCTATCTTTACTTGCCCCCAAGTTGCTCGACTCCCATTTCAGACTTTTAGTTGGTCAAGTTGCCATTGGTCTTCCTATTTTACCTCTTCTAGACAGCTCTAAGAATAACTATAATATCTATCAAATTGAAATTTTTATGATTATTATAATTTCTGTTTTGGAATAAAAAAAATGAAAAAATGGTATTAAAGGTGAGTGTTGGTGATTAATTAGGGTTAAATTTCCCAAATCAGTCCAACAAATTTATGGCTAGTCATTCCTTCCATACTTGAGAAAACCTGCAAAAAACAATTAATAAATAAAACCATTAAATGTAACAAATGCAAAATAAATAAATAAATAAAGTAAATACGGGAAATTAGACAAAATTAAATACTGATCTACGTAATAAATAATAGGATCTTTAATTATTCACCAAAATTTGTCCGTTGGGTTCGAGGAAAAAGCGTAACGTGTAAGCCACGCGCGTACCTGCAAACAGAAGAAACAAAATATGCAACGGAATTTCACGTGCAAAGCACGCAACGACGGCGCCCAATGGGAAAAGGCAATGAACACACCACGCGCCGCCTCGTGAGAAAAGCAGTTACGGCGTCCGATTGTAAAGGAATATATTCACATTCCTGTTTAACGACGGCTAAAATTCAGATTTCGGCGAATAATTCAAATGTTTCTTCAGAAAAATCGTTCGTATTTTCATGTGTGATTGACTGTATTTTTTTTTTTTCGCTTATGTTCATTAAGAAAAAAAAGAAGCACATCACGAAAAAAATAGAAACAACTTCTTTTTTTTCCCTCTCTTGTTCCCTACAACTAATGAGTATGAATCCGGTGCGCCGCATTGTACAGATGCCTCGAACTCCTCGAGTCAAAGCAGTATTTTTTCGCGGTGGTGACAGGATATCCAACAACCTGAGATGCAGAGCGGTGCGCGGCCACGAACGGGGGAGTTTTCCGATAGCGCGGGGCGAAAGCCGCCGCCACGTGAGGTTTCGAAAGAGATGGAAAATCAAAACACGACACAGGAGAGGACGGCTGAGATACATTCTTTACCGATTTTATCGGAAACAAAACGGCGCGGATCTTCGACTCCGGCGAAACTCTTTCGTACTCTTCGAAAAGAAGACGAAGTTCTTCATCGGATTTGATTGAAACTAGCACATCTAGATCTTCTGTTGGTAATTTGCACTTCAAAATCATAGAAGATCCACACGATTCTCCGAATTTCACCAGCAGCTCTGTACGGAAAAAAATAGGGGAAATAAATTCAATTACTCACGAATCGAAGTTAAGGAAATAAATAATTAACGGAAAGAAGAAAAAGGAACCGCATTAAATACCTGCGTATGAAACGGAACGATCGACGGCGAGTACGCGAGTGCAGCCGCCGGCGTAACGGAGCTTGCCGTCAGTTGGCCGCGGGAGGATTTTGCCGCCGTAGCTGTAAAGGAATTTGATTGTTCCGCTCGAGTTTACTTTTTGAATCATGCTTCAAGGAAGTTGTTTTAGAATTTAGAGTGAGAAAGCAAAAGAGGGCTTTTATTTGGAGGAGAGAGAAAGATGCTAAAGTCAGGAGTTTGGTTGCACCTTTCAAGAAACAGAGAAAAAGAGTAGGAGGCGTATTTATAGAATTTGAGAGCCCGAAAGACTTGAAATATTCCTTAAAATTGAAATTCGACGCGGAGAATGATTTGTCAAATGTGACAATCCCTCACTTAGATTATTCGAATATTCGTTTTTTGGCTATTATAGAAACTTAACGGAGGGAGTCTCAAAAATAAAAATTTAATATTGGGAGTAAATTTAACTTTTGGTCTATTAAAATATGATTAAAATATTTTTAGTCCCAAAAGTTATTTTTTTTATTCCAAATGATATTTTTCCCATAATTTTGGTTTCTCAAAATATTTTTCCGACAATTTTAGTCTCATTAGATATTTTTCGATAATTTTAGTCCCAAATTAACACAGAAAGTTAACTGTCGCAATTTAATATTGGAAGTAAATTTCATTTTCTGTTCCATTAGAATTGAGTCAAAACATTTTTAGTCATAAAAATTATTTTTTTGATCCCAAATGATATTATTTCGACAATTTGGGTCCCTTAAGATATTTTTCTGACAATTTTAGTCTCATTATATATATTTTTGACAGTTTTAGCCCCAAATTAATGCAGAAAGTACGATTAACTTTCCGTATTAATTTGGGACTAAACTTGTCAAAAAATATCTAATGAGATCAAAATTATGAGAAAAATATCTTAAGGGACCCACATTGTCAAAAAAATATCATTTGAGATCAAAAAAATAATTTTTGGTACTAAAAATATTTTCATGATATTTTAATGGGACCAAAAGTGAAATTTACTTTTAATATTTGGGTGTGTTTAATAGGAAGATAGTTTTGAGTTGAAAAAAACCCTTAACACATATCAAAGTGATGCTTTGCCTTATTTGAATCTGTTGATGTCCCATTAAAAAAAAAAACATTACTCAAATAAATAAGATAATTACTAGCTATTTTTTCTATCATTATTTTACTATTGTATTTTTAGAAATTTATTATAAGTTGAATAGAGAACATGTGTTGCAACTAGTATTCACATTAATATGATAAAAACTCGATTTTATGCAAGCTACTAGAAGAAAAACTAAACTCGGTGTTTGGTCGTCATTTTTATTTATGTCTATCCAATTAGTTCATATGTGAAATATTTTACACATTTGGATACCGAATGTTGTTGTATCCACTCGTAGTATCTTATAAAATTACAAGTAGTTTTCAATTTAAATTTCTACATTTTTTTAGCAAAAATTTAAATTTCTACATAATCAACTTACATCACATATATAAAATCTCATTATTAGTGTATACCTGCCATATATTGATATTATTAATTAATGTTGAAGGTGAAACATCATATACAATAAATTGACTGTTATAAAATCGGACAATTTTCATATTCCCTCCGTCTCCGTTTCTGTATACGTGTCATTCTAACATTTTAATTTTATTTTAAAAAAATTGTCATTCTACAAATTCGAGACATAAAATTCTCATTTTTCACACATTTGCTCTCATTTAATACATCCATACATCTATATTTAACTCATTTAATGTATTCACACAAGGGTGTATTAGATAACTCAATTAATTTATTAATTCGTGTGTATTCATCCAAAATAACACTTAATTATAATCAAAGAGAGTATAATTCTAATGTGTTTTCCAAAATGAGAAAACAAACAAATTTTTGTGTTTAATAAAAAGTCTAAAACTCCCCATTTGTATGGTAAAAACACAACACTTTCCCAAAATTTCATTATAATCTAACCATGTTAACTTTAACATAAATTTCATGTTATATAATTTTCATATTTAAATAAATAAATATTTTAAAAATAATACAAAACTTAGAGAAATTCTCACAATAACAAAAAATATAATAGTTGGACCAAGAAACCATAATTTTCAAATAATATAAAATATATTTATATTTAATAAAGATGTTAAAATTATTTGCTTGTATAGTAGAAATGGTCAAAAGAACACACGTACTCTTTTTTATTGGCCAGTGTGATTCACATGTAGTTACAGTTAATAAAATAATTTTTTGATTAATTTTACCTGGATAGAGAGGGTTTTTAGACTATTTATAAATATGGGGTGTTTTTTAATTTTTTGAAAAAAAAAAGAAAAGGTATTAATTAGATGAATTTTACCCTATAATATAAAATAAACATGCAGTCTGTTATAATTTATTCGAAAATCCTCCAAACAAACAACCAAATATTCTGGAAAAGAAAAGAGAAAAGATGGTATCGTATGGGAATAGAATATGGTCCATTGAGGCTGAGATTGGTGGCATGTATGAGGTGGAGTCGTTACAACGCTTCGGAAGTTCTAACCCCTACTTGATCGCCACGTGGAATGAGGTTTGGCGGGTATCGCGCCGGGTTATGGTTGCCTGTTGGCGGGCTCATGCCTAACCCATTCATATTTCGACACAACTAACCGCCTCTATTCTTTTTTCCTTTTTTTGAGGTGATCGTTTTATAGGATGTCGGCCCCAAAGTTTAGTTCTCGTTAAATAATAAATAAATTTTAATTTTCAGATGAGACTCAAGACCATCTCTATTTGATTTTCTTATCATGTTTCCTGATTCGTTCAACTATAATTACTTGCCACATGGAATAGCTACGAGTCCTCGTGATTTTTCAAATCTTTTTCCTTGGGTTGAGTTTTATTTGTTTGTAGTAGGTCTTCTCGATAGTTCTTGCTCTCGTGGTTCTTAATAAAATATAATTTTGATTGTCAAATAAAATTTATGAGATGGAGTTTCCATATAAGTAAAATATTATGCAGTATTAAATAAAATGGCGCATTATACATTGTAAGTTAAGTCCATAGATAAAAGTTTGTGTTGTACCAATCTTATGAATTTTTGACCCGTAAAATGTGTGGAAATCTGAATTTAAATTGATATTTGTTGTTATATTTGTAATTATGTTGATATACTTTGATTGTGTGTTGAATTCGATTTGTTGACTTAATTTTATGAATTTGGACCGGTCGAACAAATCTCGCACATCAGTAAATTCATCCAATTTAGATGTCTGTTTACAAACTTTGATGTCTCATGCAAGGTTTATCTTAAAATTCTCATGTTCGAACTTGGAAGTGTCTATCACATGACTTTTAGGTTCTCCTTGCATAGTTATAATTGAATTATTATTATAAGTTTTATTTACAATTAGATACAAAACTCATACACAGGGTTGAATTTTTAACGAAATCTTAATACTTCACCTTACCATCAGACATCAAGTTCAAAGATTATGAACTTTACATTATCAAAAGTTATTAATTGATAGCTTATTGTGAATTTTATATTATACCTTTTTTTTTTCGTTTGCAATTGGATTTTCTACTTTTTTGCATTATAGTAGTAAGTCAAATTGTAAAATTAAATTTACGTACAGAGATTTTTTTTTATTATTCGTGAAAATTATCCGCAATATTTATTTGATATTCGTCCAATTAATTAATTTGCACTCTATATAAATTCACTTATATCATTATTATTAGTTTCAACATTTCCCTTTGAGATTTTAATGATATTCTTGTAATATAAATTACGTACTTAATTATCAATAAGGTCGATCAGTGTTCTCAAAAGTGGATAATATGTGCAATATTTTGCGATCGATATTGCTCATTGCATAAAACATGGAGCTGCAATTGATTAGTTTAATTTTAATTTGTTTAAAAAAGTTAATTAAATTAATGGGAAATGATCAAGGACAACTGAAACGAGCTTAATGTATGAGTTTACAAAATGACATTATTGTAATTGTATTACCACATTCTTAATTAATGTTGGCGGCGGGTTTATTTGGTTGAGATTTAGAAAACCATTAACAAATAAGTTTTGATTAAGATTTGGAATGGGATTATGATTGTTTGAATTATGATTAGTACTCGTCATATTTGGTGCAGTTGTTACGTAGAATCAAATACTGTAAACCTGAAAATGCATACAAGTAGTATATATATAACATTTTCTTTCTAAAGTAAATATAAAATTTCAGAACAAAAATAATTATACATGTATATAGAACTAAAAAAATACGAAAGACTGCGCTCAACCTGTTAGACTATATTAGTTGAATTAAAAACGAATATATTTTGAATGACTTAATAGTGTTGTAATATTAAGGCTTAAACAAAAAAAATATATATATATATATATTTCATTATGATGGTCACAAATTTATGTTAATTAATAATTATTACTATTATTTTAATTATTACTTCCTCCGTTTCTGAATAAGTGTCATTCCAGCATTTAAATTTTGTTTCAAAAAAAGTGTCATTCTACAAGTTCGAGACAAAAAATTCACATTTTTCACACATTTGGCGGCTCTCGTTTAATGCATTCATACATTTATATTTAACTCATTTAATGTATTCACACAAGTGTGTATTAGGTAACTCAATTAATTTATTAATTTGGGTGCATTCATTCAAAATGACACTTATTTGAAATAGGGGGAGTATGAGCGAATATCTAATATAACAATTTCAAATATCTTAATTTTTTAAGTAAATTAAATATATTAAAAAATCAAGATCCATATCCAAAAATTTCAATTAAATATACTTTTAAACTTTCAAATTAAATGTATTAATTGAACTTATTAATTTAATGTGAAATGTTTTTAAAATTTGAAGTTACAATATTAAAGTTATCAACTTTAAATATATTTTAAATAGTTAAAACTTATATATTTTTATTTTTCAAGCAAAATTCATCTCACATTGAACAACTTGCAAAATATTGCTATACATGAACAAACTATAAATTATGAGGTCCAAAAATTGGCCTTTTCATCTTTGTCTTTCTTTCAATTAGGATCAATTGTAATATTTAGAAATGTGATTTTATTAATTTAATATTAATTATTAAATGTATTTTAAATTTATAAATTTAAATATTTGAAATTTTAAAATTTAAATTAAATATATTAGAATTTTGAATAATTTAAATACATTAATTTAAAATATGTTTAAAATCGATTAAATATATTTAGAATTTTGAAGTAAATGTTTTAATTGAACTTAGCAATTAATTGTTAAATATATTTGTAATTTTGAAGTTAAAATATTTAAATCATCAACTTTAAATATATTTTAATTAGTTAAACTTATATTTTTTTCAAACAAAATTAATCTCAAATTGAAAAACTTACAAGTATTTTATGCACGAATAAATTATAAATTGTGAGTCCTAACAAATGTATAGCTACATTTCTCGGTATTTCAGTTGAGATCAAGTGTAATATTTTAATATTTGATATTGTCATTTTAATATTAAATATGAAATATATTTTAAATTTTAATTTAAATATTTGAATTGAATTTAATTGAATATATTATAATTTAAGATCCACATACAAAATGTAAATTAGATATATTTATATTTTGAATTAAATGTATTAATTGGTCTTATTATTTAATATCTTATATATTTAAAATTTTCATGTAATCATATTTATGTTTTCAACTTTAAACATATTTTAAATAGTTAAATCTTATATATTTTAATTTTTGAACCAAAAAATTTTCACACATGGAAGAACTAAGAAATATTACACATATGAACAAACTTTAAATTATGAAGCCCAACAATGATTTTAGGACCTTTCAGTTGAGATCAAGTGTCATATATTATATTTGATATTTTATTTTATCAATTTAATATTAAATATATTTTAATATTAAATACACAAATAATTCATAATTTAATCAATATAATTCATATATTAAATTTATAATTGAATATAATTTTATTATTGTAAATATATATATATATATATATATATATATATATATATTAAATATTCACTGTGCATCTCGTGATGCTAGTTTTAGTATAAATTGAAAAAAAAAAATGATCTACTGTGTATGATATGTTGGACGGTTAACGGTATAATGGTAAAATATATGGGATTGTAGATATCCAATGATCTGATGTGGGATGTGGCAGCGCCATCTCATCATGTTGGGATTTGTGAGGAAGCAAATAAGCAAATGCAATTTTCAGTTCTTATCTAAGACTATGAGTAGAAGATAACGAATTGCAGTCATCAAATTTTGGCATCATTCCACACTACCAAAATAACATTCGGCTCAATTTTATCCGCTTAAGTTTTCTTCACGATTTTTCTTTTGGAAATTCTCAATTAATATGTGGATTCACTCAACATACGGTATATATGATTTGTTTGAATGACAATGCCTCCTATGATTTATATATATTAGTATATTTACACACGCGCCCGCACATGTAGTGAAATTGAAATAATATATATATATATATATATATATATATATATGTATATATAGGGAGAGGATCAAATGAGAACCCTCCCCCTAGGTAGGAACTAGGAACCAATCCTAGCCCTTGTTTAAGTAAATCTGGACGGCCCAGATTAAAACATATTTAAGTGATGGGGCGGTGGCATTGTTGTAATTTTAGGCAACTTTCTGGACGGAGGGATAATATAGTAATTTAATAATTATTACCTTTTGTTCTGTTTTTGTTTCCTTCTTAATCCTTCCGCTTTTTTCGGAGTCGAAATTGTTTCCTTAAATTCTTAATCTCAGTCGAAATTTTTTCCTTAAATCCTTAAATCTCAGTTCGATCTTGTTCGTTCGTAATTTGCAGCGAAGATAAAAAAACTGTATCACCGTTTTCTATTTGTGAAGATCGTTTTTTTTCTGTAATTGTTGAAAATCAATTTGTCGTGAAATTTCTACATCTCTGATTCTATGGCGACTCCAGGTATGTTTTTAATTTTGCATTGTTTGATTCAGTTTTAATGGTGATTAATTTCGAATTCGTTGTATCGTATTGATTCTACAATTCGTTCTATTGGAGTTTATTTACGTTTTTATTTTTTATTGATTTGATCTGTTTTTGTTTAGTTTTGTGTTGTATCATTCGTTTTCTAATTGTTAGGAATGCTAGGGTTTAGTTTGAGAATATACAGATGCATCAATTTGATCTGTTTATTGAATACGTAATATAAGAAATTTTAGCATGTTCATGTGTTTGTTTTAGCATTTCGTAACATGTGTTTTAGCATTATAAGATGCTGGTTTTATATCGCACTCTCTCAAACATTTACAAAAAATGTTGTGACTTGGCTATATAATTTTACACACACCATGCAAACATTAGATTATTTTGTTGCTAAAATGTATGTTGAAAGATGCTAGAATGTGACATAGCTAATGCTAAAATTCGTGTCTCTGAATATCTCTTCATGTGATTGTATTATTATTTTACCTTGTTCAGTTTATAATTTTTTTTATTTTAATGTTTCAGAGTCTTCTGTTTCAAGTGAGCATAGTAATATGACTGTAGAGATATCTCCTGGCATGACAGAATATTTTATACCACATTGTGAATTGAAGCCAACTGTTGAACAAAGTTTTAAAACTTTGGATGAGGGTGTGAAATTTTATAGGATCTATGCACAATCATCTGGTTTTGACATTCGTCTTGGATCAGAGAAGAAATCTAAAGATGGTACAACTATATGGAAATATGTTTACTATAGTCGAGAGGGTGAGAAGAATGCAGTAGTTAAGGTTGGTGATTCAAGTGATGCAGTTAAAACAAAGAAGCGTAGAGTCTCTAAAAGATCTAATTGTAGGGCTCGTATTGTGTTCAGGTTTTGTTGTGAGAAAGGATACATTGTTAAATTGTTTGAAGAACGTCATTCTCACCCGTTAGTTTCAGATGATTTCAAAAGATTTATGAAGGTGAACAGAAATTTAGATGATGTGCACAAGAATTTTGTTTTGAATTGTGCTAGAGCAAACATAGGTGCAATGAGATCTTATAGGCTTTTTAAGGAAGGTGTTGGGAGCTATTCTGATGTAGGTTGCACTGGAGTTGATTTCAAGAATTATGCTCGTGACTTGAGAGCATACATTCATGGGGCTGATGCTCAAATGGTATTGGATAAGTTTCATTTAAGGCAACAATCACATGCTGGGTTCTTTTTTGAGTATTGTGTTGGCAAAGAGGACAGACTGACACGCATTTTTTGGGCTGATGCTCTGTCAAGGAGAAATTATGCTGCTTTTGGTGATGTTGTTTCGTTCGATTCAACATATAGTTTGAACAGGTATGTCATGTTTTCTAATTTTAGCATCTTTGGGTATAGAGTTTTAGCATTATCGATATACCATTTTAGCATTCTGTTCTAATTTTAACATTATATATATAAATTGAGGTATAACATAGTTTTAGCATCTCGGTTATAAAGTTTTAGCATTGTGTATATAGCATTTTAGCATTCTGTTTTATATAAACCAGGATGTATTTTATTTCTTCCAATAGTACTTAATGTTTTCTGTTTTGTTTTAATGATAGGTATAACATGATATTTGCTCCTTTTACTGGGAAGGACAACCATGGTAAATGCGTATGTTTTGGTGCTAGTTTGCTGTCAGGTGAAAATAATGAGTCGTATTCTTGGGTATTTGAGAAGTTTCTCAAATGTATGGGGAATTCTCCTGGTATGATAATCACTGATCAAGACCCTGCATTGAAGATTGCAGTAGAACAATCTTTTCCTGATTCTAGGCATAGGCTCTGTATGTGGCATATCATGATGAAGGTTCCTGAAAAGGCTCCTCGTACGCTGAGGAAAGATGAATCGTTCATGAAGAGATTAAGTGATGTTGTTTGGTCAGATTACAATGAACCTTCAGAGTTTGATTTGAAATGGAATAATATCATGGTGGACTATTGCTTGACTACTGATAGTTGGTTCAATTCTATTTTTAGCATTCGAGAATATTGGATTCCTGCGTATTTTAGGGAACTACCTATGAGTGGTCTCTGTAGAACAACTTCAATTTCAGAGAGTTCTAACAGTCTATTCAACCGCTACATCAATTTCAGATCAAATCTAGTTGAATTTTTTATGCATTTTGATAGTGTTATTGATGCACAGAGACATGCATATGATCTGCAAGAGAGTCTTGACGAATCAACCGTTCCAATAACAAAGACTCCATTGGAAATTGAAAAACATGCAGCTAGTATTTACACTTCTGAAATGTTTAACAAGGTGCAAGAAGAAATTGTGGCTTCGTGTTTTAAATGTAATGTTGCAGGAATTAATCACTGTGATTTTGTGCTGCTGTTTGATGTTGATGATGGGAGTAAGATTACTCACACGGTGACATACAACAAAGAAGAAGATATTGTTGAATGTAGCTGTAAGAAATTTATTAGGGATGGCATATTGTGTTCTCATGTTTTCCTCTTGTTAAATCATCTAAAAATAGTTTCAATACCATCTAAATATATTGCTTCCCGTTGAACAAGAAGTGCATTAGTTAAGCATATTCATGGTGGTGGTGTTGAGGTATTTGGTAAATCTATTGTCTCGGATAATAATAGGAGTTTGCTAAATCAGTTGTTTTCAGAGTTTTATTCTTGTTTGGGCTATGTTGAGCGTGATGTGGAGAAGATGAATTCATTTTTAGCTGGCTTGCAGAAGTTGAAAGCATTGTTTCAGTATGGTGATATGGAGGGTTCTACTTCACATAGAAAGACAGTCATGTTTGAGCAATTCTACGGTTTACATGCACCTTCTGAAGTTGTTGTTCATCCACCAATTCCAGTTAAAACAAAAGGTAGCGACAGTCGTTTGATATCTAAGAATGAGGCAAGAAAGAGAAAGGAGAACAAAGCACCGAGAATGTGCAGCAATTGTCATAACTTGTCAGATCACGATGCTAGGAACTGTCCATTTTGATATTATTATAGTGATTGGGTATAGTTCAATATGATGTTTTATCATGTTTGTGAATTTTTTTCAGTACATTCATTTTGAACAATATATATGATTTTTAATAAAAGTGTTTATTAAATTTCCTTTGCAGTAATTGTATTACTATTAAGTTTTATTAATCACAGTGACTATGCAGAATATGTTGTCAGATTCCTTGTGCATATTTTGTTCATGAGAAGATGCTAAAATGAGAAATGCATGGGGCTAAAATTATTCAAATAGGAGGCTAAATTTGGTATGACATTTTCCAGTAGGGTTCACCATTCCCAATTAGGGTTTATATGATCTCAATTACTAGTTGTGAGATTCCCATTAGGGTTCACCATCCCCAAATAGGGTATATTGGGTTTCATTCCAATGAAATCACCATTCATGAGAACATGCTAAAATGAAAAACGTATGAGGCTAAATTTTGTGTGACATTTTCCAGTAGGGTTCACCATTCCCAATTAGGGTTTATATGATCTCAATTACTAGTTGTGAGATTCCCATTAGGGTTCACCATCCCCAAATAGGGTATATTGGGTTTCATTCCAATGAAATCACCATTCATGAGAACATGCTAAAATGAAAAACGTATGAGGCTAAATTTGGTGTGACATTTTCCAGTAGGGTTCACCATTCCCAATTAGGGTTTATATGATCTCAATTACTAGTTGTGAGATTCCCATTAGGGTTCACCATCCCCAAATAGGGTATATTGGGTTTCATTCCAATGAAATCACCGTTGATGAGAACATGCTAAAATGAAAAACGTATGAGGTTAAATTTGGTGTGACATTTTCCAGTAGGGTTCACCATTCCCAACTAGGGTTTATATGATCTCAATTAGTAACTATGAGATTACCATTAGGGTTCACCGTCTCCAAATAGGTTGTATTGTGTCACATTCAAGTTAAATCATCGTTGCATATTTTGTTTATAAACTCATGCTAAAATGTGTAATCAATAAGGCTAAAACGAGTGAAGTAGGATGCTAAATTAGTAGACAAATGCTATGATGCCAAAATCAAAAGAACAATAGCATGTTGGTTAAAACGGCTTAAATACTAAAAGTAAGACTTGCAAATATCCATCACAGAAAATATCCATTAACCTAATACTAATACTAATATTAATATTCATTAACCTAACTAACTATTATGCAGTTAATCTAATATTAATAAACATAATGTTCATGATAAATTGTCTTGAGAATAGTAGTAGAATTTGTTTAAGATTACAAATCACTGAGACAGAAGAAATTCTTCAGCACTGATCGGACCATCTTGACTTAACATCCTGTAGAATAAACTTGCCTCTGCTTTGTTCCTCACAGCTCGGATATTACTGTCTGCACTGAGAATTGCAACACAATATTTGGCTCTCATAAACCTGAGCTGTTTGAGATTGTTTGGCTTTATTCCACATTTCTAATTCTTCAGCCCGTCTCCCTTGTATGTTTCCAAATGTCTCATCGCAAATACCCCACAGTCAATTTTGTTGGTTTCATTCCTCCACGGCATCTTCAGTCTCTCAGCAAAGTTGAAATTCTTCAACAGTTGTGCCGCTTTTCTACTTTGTCCATTATTCCTCAAGAATTGTACCAGAAATTTGACCTGTATATTTTTTATTGTTAGTCGTGTTCTGATGAATATTTAACATTTGTATTTGTTTAGTTGTTCATACCGTGAGGTCGGGGATGTCGCCATACTTAACTCTTTCTTCACCATCTAGCACTGAAGAGTTGTCGAGTATGTCGACTTTGTTTTTGCGAAGACAGATGGAAACAATATAGTAATGATTTGACTTGTATATGGGAAAGAGGAACTGCACATGAATAGTAAGATAATGTGAGTTTTGTTCTTCTATTATTAAAAATCTAATGTATATATTTGTTTTACCATTTCAATTTCTGCAATGTTGAGCGTTTTGAACCTTTGAATCTCTCCAAGCAGTGTCTCACAAAATTTGGACATTCTTTTCTCCTCATCCCATGCTGCAACAGGCTCTGAAATTGTTTTCCACTGTACAATATACAAAAAAAGCCTTAGTATAACAATTTTA
Source organism: Perilla frutescens (assembly GCA_026008535.1). Lineage (NCBI taxonomy): Eukaryota > Viridiplantae > Streptophyta > Magnoliopsida > Lamiales > Lamiaceae > Perilla > Perilla frutescens. Next base: position 39,350,002 of record BRKX01000010.1, on the reverse strand, counting down.
GCACCGTGGAATGCACATATTAGCATATAGGTATAAAAATTTTAGCATCGGACTGAAGATCTCCAAATGACTTATAGTTGTGTCCGTTGAACTGAAGAATCTTCTCGGTGAGTTCGGAGCTTTCAATTTTTCTTTCTGATTCAGGATGGTGCTCCACACATCGATAACGGCATAGCTAACGTATGCTCCAGGAGCTAATGTCTTCAATTCATTCCTTCCAATGAAGACATCATCATCCGAATAAAGAAAATCATTTCTGCAAAAATCAGTTCTTTGTGAGATGTTTTCAAAATAATTTTATTTTATAATATGAAAAAATATTGAAGGACCATATATGAAAATTACTCATTTGCTTCCTCATTCATCATCAACCACATGTACAATTCCTTCTCAATCTTGGTCAACTTTTCATTTGTTGTTATTGCTCTCTCTTGGTAAGGAGATACAATCTTGTCAGTTTTTTTCAAAGATGATTTAGTCCTTGTGACCATCCTTGTGTATCCCTACACGATTATACGAAATCATAGTTGTTACGCCAAGATTGGTTATCATGATAAAATTTTATGAAGTATAATAATATGTAAATTATTTAATATTTATTTACCTCAGCCTCAGAATCCTTCTCAACAATCTTTTTCTTATCCTTTCTCACAGCGCGACGACGCTGAAAATTTTATATAATATCTTATCAATGTTTTGCTTGGAAAGGTAGTGCATGCTAAAGTAAATTTGGACAAATTTGTAAAATGATTTATACAGAATGCTAAAATGTAACTTACAGATTCTTCTTCAGCAGTAGAAACTTGTTCCTCTTCGTGTGGAGTGTCATCAGTTTGCTCCACAGCTTGATCTTCTTTCTCTGTGTTTTTATGAACACCCTGCAAGTTTTGATTATTGTGTGATTATTAGTTTTTCAGGTAATGCTAAATTGAATTACAGACTGATGCTAAAATATATATTTGACAATGCTCAAATGATTTATAAAGCATGCTAAAATGTAACTTACAGATTCTTCTTCAGCATTACAAACTTGTTCTTCTTCATGTGGAGTGTCAACAATTTTCTCCACAGCTTGACTTTGTTTCTCTGTGTTTTTATCAACAGCCTGCAAGTTTGGATTATTGTGTTATTGTTAGTTTTTCAGGAAATACTACATTCAATTACAGATTGATGCTAAAATATGTGATTGATCATGCTAAAATGAGTTACATGTCATGCTAAAATACTTACATCATGCTCTTTCTCATGTTCATGTTCTTCTTCTTGAGTGACAGCATTTCCAGCCTTCTCAGTATTTGTCTCAGCAACCTGTAAGTTTGGAGTATGCTTCTGATATTAAGATGACAATAATCTGAGCAAGATATTCAATGCAAAATCAATGGCAGAATATTACTTACATCATCTTTCTTTTCACCTTCACCTTTTTCCTCAGGTATCTTCTCAGTCTGTTCTCCTTCATCTCCTTCCTCAGCAGTACCTTTCTCTGTATGCTCTTCATCACTCATAGTTGGTCCAAAATGAATAGGAGAAACATATTCATCTTCATCTTGAGTGTGAAGAGGTACCAATGGCTCATTCTCTCCAGCAATTCTTTCTTCATTTTCATCCGTCATCAGCATTTCATTCTCCTGAGCAACTTTGAGGACTGCGTCCCATCTCTCATAGTTATCATCAAGGCTCAGAGTAGGGAAACCATCTAACTTCCTCTTGACATCATCTCTTCTCAATGCAGCTTTCTCTAACTCCTCAATCGCATCAATGTGCTCTGGACAGGCCCAGAAATCATCATCAATTTCTGGTGTTGTGTTTACATTTTGCTCAGATGATTCTGCCTTTGTCACCAGAAGTGCAGCTTGAACCATCCTCTTGAATTCTTTTTTTCTCAGCATCTCATGCGGAGCATCATTGACAATAGTAATTATTTTTTCGATAGCTGCAACAGCTATCTTTGCATTCTTCATTATCCCTTTCCGAATTTGCTCAATAGGTTGTTGGGAGCAGCTCGGATTGGGATCAGAATGGTGAGTCACATCCTCTTCCTCTTCCTCTTCCTCATTTTCCTCATCTTCCTCTCCTTCATCTTCCTCTTCTTCAACTTCGTCTCCTTCATCTTCATCTGTCTCATCCTCCTCACCATAATAAGGTTCAGAAACTGACCCTAACCCAAATCCACCTGCACTATCTTCTAGTTCTTCTCTGTCAACTAACAAAGTATTTGTCCATTGTTGTATCAGTGGCACAGATCTGGGTACATATCTCGTATACAGGACTACCCTATCGACATACACAAGCTGTTGCATTGTTCAATTATTTTACTAATTAGTATTGATAATAATAAAAAATAGTGTAAAGTTTATACAAATATTTGCTAAAATGAAATATAGATATGGAGTCTTACAGTCAAGAACAAGATAGGGCCTGTGAAGTCTTTTTCCTTATTTGTGTGCCAGGTACTTGCATGCTCAACCAAGGCTCTAAGTGTGAATTCACACCAGTTGAATTTCGACACATTCTCAATATCATCTAACAGATGCATGATCTTCGGAGCTAAATAACCGTTGCCTCCATTTTCTATAAGGCAACTTGTCAGCAAGACCATGAAATGTATCTTGAACCACCTTCCACCTTCAACATCCTCGATCATCTTTGTAACAATGTCAGACGGTAGGATTTTGTACTTTTGTTTCTTCACCTCGTTTCTCCAGCTATCCATAAGCTTACATGGATGATTCATTTTCCTTCTTTCGACAAGTGTTTCACCTTGTGGAAACCCAAACGCGATTGCAACATCATGCTCAGTAATTGGAACACTACCTCCATTATTTGGAAGTTCAATCTTGCAGCGCCTTGGATTGAAATTATCTAGAATCCAAAAGCTCAACTTTTGAGGCATATTCATCACATTCAACTGTAGGATATCTCCAAATCCCATACTAATGACAGCTTCCTTCTGTGCATCATTCATTCTCCTAATTGCTTTTGTCAGAGGTGCTGGGAGTGCTCTGCTCTTCAGTGATCGCCAAACTTCTGGCTTCTTTGTATTCTTCTCCATGACCATCTCAACTTTCGATGATGAACACTGAGCTTTATCTTTTTGAGAATCAAGTTCTTCTTCAAGAATGCGAGCAAGAAATTGAGATTTAATTTGTTTTTGTCTCTCCTTGTCATTCCTTGCTTTCATTCTTCTTTCAGCATTTGTTGCATCAATTTCTCCAGATGAATTTGTTTCTGGATTTTTACGCTTCAAAGTATCTACATACGTTTACATAACACACAATCACTCAACATTGTCAATATAAAAGACTCACAGAGAGATGCTAAAACTGGAATTTACTCATGCTAAAACAACATTATGGACTATGCTAAAACAATTCTTATAAATATAACTGTAAAAGTACGTTAAATCTGGATAAAATTTGGTCTACGCTTTCCAATGTTAAACATATCATTTAAAATACCATTAAAGAGTACGCTAGAAAAATGATTTTAAATATACCTTTAAAACTATGTTAAAACTAGGTTTTAGAACATGCTAAAAATGGGGCTTCTCTATGTTATGTTAAACATGGTATCTTGATTATTATGGCATTTAAAAAAAAATTAACTTTACTGTCTTACTTTTTTCACCATCTAAAAATTCGGCACACGTATGGTATTATATTACGAGAATCATGCTAGAATTATAACAAGTTTATGCTTGCTTTCCTAGTGTTAAAAAAAAAAAAACCCGCAACAAGTTTAAAATATGTTCAAACCCTAACTTTTTTGTACAGTTCTTTTGAATATGTGTTCTTGTTACAGAAATGAAAAGTGTACCGTTTTCGTTGGTAGAAGCTTCAACTTTCTTCTTGTCCGCCATTTTTTCAGATTAGAGCTTATGGTTTTTTTTTTAGATTTTTTCTTTCTGTTTTTTGTTTCTGTGAATGATAGTTCTATGAAAAGCGGAGTTTGAAAAGAATCAATATATGTGTGTTGCAGTTGCAGGTTTCTGATCAGAGAACTTTTAATTTCAATATGTTAACTGTTTACGAAATTTAATTAAAATTACATTTTTGTCCTTAATAATTTAGGCGGGATAGAATATTTTAACATATTAATTATTTTATTCGATAATTTATAAGTATTTTAACATACTAATTATTTTTTATTTCTTTAGATTAATTTCTACATCACATACTAATATTTTTAGGAATTTTTATTTTTAATATTAAGCTTCTAGTAATCGTGTTTATTACATTATTACACTATTACGGTTCAGGGTCTAACATGCTCAAATGAGAATACTGTAATGCTAAAATTATAGTACTATGATGCTAAAATTAATTTAGAATGTTTTATACGATACTCTGGTTCATATATTTTTATATTCGATGCCAATCTTTTTCACTGATGCTAAATTGAAAGGATTATTATGCTAAACTTAAAGGAATATGTTGTTAAATTTATTTTAGATTGCTCAACATTACATTACATTCTCGTTCTTGATTTGTTATTTCCCAATTCATTTTTAGAGATGCTAAAATGGAACGACTATAATGCTGAAATGAGAGGACTATGAAGTAAAAATTAATTCAGACTGGTCATCTTGTATAATATAGCAATCTAAAATGAAACACCAAAATCCAAACAAAGATTGTGGTAAAACATATTCATACAAAAAACACATAACACAAACTAGTTTTTCTTGTTCAGAATAATAGAATCAATGTCAACTGAAGGATTGTAGCGGATTTTTGCCTCAGCTATGATTCGTTCCTTTTCAATGTTACTGTCCGCATCAAGTATTGCAGTACAGTACTTAGCTCTCATGTATTTCAACTGCTTCAAATTGTTTGGAGTTATGCCACAGTTCCAATTCTGCCACTCATTCCCATTGTATGTCTCCATATGTCTCATCACATATACCCCACAGTCAGATTTGTTTGAGTCATCTCTCCATGGCATCTTCAGTCTTTCAGCAGGCTTCATCTGCTTTGACATTTTTGTGGCTCTTCTCTTTTGACCGTTGTTGTAGAGGAAATCAATTAAAAATTCAACCTGCATTGTGTTTCTTAATATTAGTTTTATGTGGTTTGAAATGTACAATGATGTTGTAATTATATGCTTACCAAAGTTTGTGGGATGCTACCATATTTCTCTTCATTCTCATCACCATCCATGGCTGAAGAATTGTCAATTATTTCTGCTTTTTGTTTCTCAACATCAATTGCTATCATGAAGAAATGTTGTGAGTAATATATTGGGAATAGGTACTGCAAAAGAACATGCTAAAATGTATTAGATAAGATGCTAAAATGAATTAAATAAGATGCTAAAATGGATTAGATAAGATGCTAAAATGTAAGATGTTATGGTTATCTTGGAATTTCTTCATGCTAGAATAAGTATTATTTTACCAGATCTATGTCATCAATGTTCAAGTGTTTGAAGCTCTTCATCTCCATAAGAAGCAGTTCTGAGAACTGTATCATTCTTCTCTTTACATCAAAGTGTTTTGGTGGGTGTGAAACGGAGAAGCACTGTCAGTTAAAATTTTAAAAAGTTATAGTTTATTTTTATAATGTTATAATATAAATGCAGGTTTGTATTTTCACTTACAGTGGGAACTGTTGTGGCAAAGAATTTTCTGCAACATGATGGATCTCTTACTCCTTCATTGTGGTTCAATATTGTACTCCAGACATCGATCACAGATGAGTAAATATAGGATTCTGCACTCAACGTCTCCATGTCCTGCATTGTAATACTCACACGACCATCGGAGTATACAAATTGAGATCTGTAAAATCAGTGTGTTCTTTTTTTAAGTAATTTCACTTATCACATAGCAAACATAATGAAACATTATCATAAAGAACTTACAAAATTGATTCATCATTATCCATCAACCAGCAGTATAATTCCTTTTCATTTCTTGTAAGCTTACATGTTGTCCGTTGAATCTGTTGTGTAATGTGATCATATGATTATCAGATGCCATGTCATGCCTAGGTGTATTGGAATGGAATACATGTGATGCTAAAATTAAATGTACCTCTTCATTTTCTGTTTCAGTATCTTCACCTTCAGCCATTTCTTCATTTATTTCATCACCCATGTTTTCAGTAGCATACACTACTTCATAGAGTCCTGATACTTTCAAAATCTGATTCCACTTTTCATTCTGTTCTTCTTGTGTGAGTCCTATGCTGAAGCTTGGGGCATCATAAGCCATCATTTTCTTAAAAGCGTCTCTCCTCAGTGCAGCTTGCTCCATCTCAATTATTGCATTGATGTGTTCTGGACACACCAGAACTCATCATCGCTCTGAGATGATGATTTATGTGTATTCTGTGCTGGTAAGGTTGATGGATCAGCTTTTGTGACCATAAGTGCAGCATCAATCATCCTCTTGAAGAGACTGTCATTCAACATCTCATTGGGAAGATCATTAACTAGATCAAGTATTGTCTGCATTGATGTGGTTATTGTCTTCGAATGTTCAATGATCATTTGAGCTATAGATTGCTTATCTTTCACAGTTGGAGATCGGCATCTTGGAAGTCTCTTAGCGTTGCTCGTCTCAGCATTGCTTGGCTCTCCATATTCTATTGCTGCAATCGCAACATCAGCTCCTTGATACTCCTGTCCAGCATCATCATTGAGCTCCATGAATGCATCCTCTATAAAACCCAAACCAAATCCTCCTGCGTCAATTTCCAGAACTTGTCTCTCAAACAAGAAGTTCGTGTCCCATTCTCTAATAACTGGCACTGATCTTGGCACATATCGTTTGTACAAAACCACCCTATCAACATATAGAAGCTGTTGCATTTGGAAATATTGTTAGAATTCGAATTTCAGTAATATGAAACAATGCAGAAAGAAGAAGTTAAAATCTGTATATAAATATGCTAAAATTATTGTAAATATATGCTAAAATGATAAGAGTACAATAATTGTGAGGATTTTTACTGTGAGGAATAGTATTGGTCCTCTGAAATCCCTTGCTTTGTTTATTTGCCACCGTAGCGAAGCTTCCACCAGACATCGGATTACAAACTCACACCAATTTAGTTCTGACACGTTGTCAATATCTTGTAAATGGTGCATGATGTTAGGATATATGTATCCATTGCCACCATTTTCAATCAAGCAACATGTCAGAAGCACAATGAATTGTCTCTTGAACCAATCTCCTCCTTCAACATCTTCAAGCATATCCGTCACAACATTTGATGGCACAATCCTATATTTGTGCCTGGCAAATCTTTTCCTCCAAGTCTCAGTCAGCTCACATGTTGTGTTTCTAGTCCTTTTTCTTATCAAGGTTCTGCCCTTCGGCAATCCAAGAACTAATAGCACATCATCTTCATCTAAGTGCACTCGCCCTCCATTGTCAGCAAGTTCTATTTCACACCTTCTTGGATTGAAGTTGTTTAAAATCCAGTATGTCATCTTGTGCGGTAACTCTTTAACTTGTAGGTTTAGGATTTCACCAAATCCCATATTGATCACTGCTTCTCTTTGTGCCTCATTGAAATTTTTGATTGCATTAGTCAGTGGGGATGGGATTGCTCTGCTTATCAGAAGTGGGTACCCATCTTCAAGAATTTTGTAGTCGTGTTCAGTTGTAGCTGCTTCTTTTATTATATCTTCTTCATTCCTTGCATTTTGCGTTCTTTCTTGATCTTCCTTAACAACTCTTGCTTTTCGTTTTCTTGTATCTGCATAATACGAAATGCTAAAAAGTATTGGACAGAATGCTAAAATATATGACATGGAATTCTAAAATGCAATTTTAGTAATAGATCTCTCAAAACAATGCACAAGACCATCCCAATAAATTTGAGCAATGCTAAAATGTATTATTCAGTTTGCTAAAATTTATTACAGAGAACGCTAAAGAGTATTATAGGAAACGCTCAAAACAATGCTCAAGACAATCCCACTCAATTTAAACAATGCTAAAATTTATTACACAAAATGCTAAAATGTGTTATAGAACATGTTAAATTGTATTACACAAAATGCTAAAATGAGGATTTTGCAAACACGCCTTAAAATCATGTACAGGGAAATTCGTGTTCTGTGTATGCGAAAATCAACTTTTCTTATACAGTTAAAACAACATAAATTCCTCAAAACCAGTTCACTGAATTTAACTACTACACATACTGATTCTATATCCTGTATTTTTTTAGAAATCAACGAATGAGCAAATGCGAAAAACTGTTTTTTCAACTTTTTCTGAATTTGCGATTAAAGAGTATTGAAATCTGAAAAGGTAGGGTTCTTTTTTGTACCTTTCTCCAGTTTTGAACTTGAATCGTTCTTCTTTTCCGCCATTTTTTCTTTTCTTAGTTCGATTTTAATTCGAAGCGTCGTAGATTTGAGTTTCTTCAATTTCTTCACTTTCAATCTCGTTTTTTGGTTGTTGATTTGAGTTTCGCAGCAAAGAAGTTGAATCTGGGTAGTTTTTGATTTCTGTTCTTCGCGAAAAGATGCCAATATTTCCAGTTTTTTTTTTTCCGATTTTGCCCTTAATGAGACGCGCCAATTGAAAATTTTCGCGATAATTACAGGAATGCCACCGAAAATCTGAATTCATCTGGTGCGTAGATTTTTCAAGATGGACGGATGGGATCGGTTCCCGATTCTCACCTAGCGACGGGTTCTCACCAGATCCCATCCCTATATATATATATATATATATATATATATATATATATATATATATATAACCGACTGGTGCACCTTATATTTCATCAAATCGAAAATCATATCTCTTGAAGCTTTGGAGATATACTTTCATCTAATACGTTCAGATCCTTATATCATACGATCTGAATTTTTATTTATTATTGTGCTTGATTTTATAAATGCAAATTATACTATATAATATATAATTGCTATTTATGTACAATTTTGATTAAAACTGTAATCAATCCGACCAACCAAACCACTAACAGAAATCTATTTAATTATATAGTATATAATACAATAAAATAAAAAGTGATTGGAGTATGAATGAGTTCATGTGCCACAGATTCAATTAGAGAGAATAATTGGCAGTAATTGAGATTTAATTAAAATTAAGCGTGAAATTTGGGCGGCCCTCGAGCAACACGTACGTGGAGTGTTAGCCGGGTTTACGACATTGTTCGCATATTTTTATGCTAGAGATTCCTTCAATTGATGCTAATGCTACATTATTAATTATCGCACGACATAATCAAGATTCTTGTCGTAATTAAATGTTATCGAAGGATGCTGCATTATATATATATATATATATATATATATATATATATATATATATATATATATATATATATATATATATATATATATATATGGGATGGTTCTGGCGTAAACCATCCATGGTGTGTAAACTGTAAACCAATCTCCAACCACACATCCATCAAAATCCAATGGTCAAGATTTGGTCAAAGGGGCGGTGGCATTCCTGTAAATAAAGGGAACTTCAAAAAACGCGGTGACATTTTGGTAATTTTTGTATCTGGGTTAAAATTAAAAAAAAATCGGACTTCTAGGACGCGGGCTAACGGAGACACAATCATATGCTGACGAATACATAATCATATGCTAACGAAGTAGAATTATTTCATGCACAACACCTAACTTTAAACACAAAACTGATTTTGTTAGGAAATTATTAAATGACGGCTTTTATATGGTTTGAGAGCTAGCCAAGCCTAATTTTCAACAAAAAATAATTTCAAAAAAATATGAATCGTGGACAAAGTTATAATTGTTTGATTGAAGGTTGTTAGTTGTCTTATTTGGCTTCAATCCACAACATTATTGCTTTTGTTAGCATTGCGTATAACTTTTCTTTAGCATTACATAATACTTTTGTTAGTATACGACAATGCTAACAACAACAAATGATAAAATTCAATAAATTTAAATTGTTAAACTTTAAAATTGGTGTGATAGCAATATAACTAATCATGATGCTAGTGAATCATCTATCATATGCTAATGAATCATACTTAATTGAGATGAATGTTTTACATTAATAATACACATGCAACATTAAACACGTATGATTATATTATCAGATATAATTACACTACATTAGCATTATTATAATATTTTAGTTTGCATATGCTAATGCTAACGTTAGCAGTGCATTAACATTCTCATATAAAAAAATCTCTTAATGCATTAATGTATTGTTCATTGTGAATATAATTGATACTAATGAAATATTTGTTATATGCTGATGAAACACATCCTAATTGAGATTAAATAAACATTTATAACAATATAATTGATGTCAGTAAAGCATATATTAATTGAAATGTAATAAATATTTACAGTAATATAGTCGATGCTAATGAAATATTTGGCATATGCTAACGAAGTATTTGTCATATGCTAATGAAATATTTTTTATATGCTAACAAAGCATACCTAATTACGATCGAATAAATCTTTATCGCAATATAACTGATGCTGACGAAACATATGTCATATGCTAACGAAGTATTCTGAGCTTAAATGGTCATATGCTAACGAAACATATGTCGTATGCTAACAAAGTATTCTGGACTTGAATTCGCATGAAAAATGAAATTCTTGTATTTTTCGTTCATATTTTTCTAAATAAACATATGCTTCACTGATCTTAAATGAAAGAGGATTAAAAGACCTTTAATTTGATATATTATTTGTGTTAATCCGATGAAAAACGAGTAAGTTATAATCGTTCGAAGTTTTTAAGAATTGTTTTAGATGCTGAGTCAGCATGACATCAGCTTTTTTTCAACAAACGGACTGGAATACCCCATAGACTGAAAAAAGCAGCGAAAATAACAAAAATGCCACCACATGTTTGATTAAATCTGGAGCACCGATTTTTATTAAATGTGTGGTGATAGATTGATTTACCGTTTACACATCAGAGAATGGTTTACATTTGATCCATTCCCTATATATATATAGACACACACCATGGCATATCATGATAAACAAACAAACAAACAAAGTGCATTATTATTGCAAAAGTAAAGATTCTTTTTTTTAGGGGAATTTGTGTCTACTACTCCCAAGAAAATTTACAGATTAGAAAGATAATTAAACAACGATGATGAAATTTAATGGAATGTATTGATAAATTATAAGGGGCAATGTGTTAATTAAAAAAAAACAATCGGATCCGATCTCCCTCAGCGACCAATGCTAAACATACAGATGTTTGGTGGAGAGGATGACAACGTCGTTCTTGGAAATATTTTTTCGCAAATAATGGGTATGATGTGGACGACAATGTAAATGACTATACTAAATTAAATCGATACTTTTGTGTATATGTAACATGTACGTGACATCAAAACTCATCTTCTAAATTAAAATTGACGGCTACATTTCCCAGTATTGATCAACTTCTAAAAAATAGAAATCTATTCCTGATGCTTTTTTGGTGTCTAAAGATAATTTTTAAGCCATGACGAACTATACTAAGGGGGTGTATTGGATTGGGATTTTAATAGATTTTGTTAGAATTTAAAAGGTTTATGGATTTTATAAATTCATAGATTTTACATGGAGTTTCCCAACTCCACGCAGAGTCTGACGGATTTTGTGTATAGATTTCGGACCGATTTTGAACGATTTCAATAGATTTGAAATCATTTTTTCCAGCGCTCGATGGAACACCGCGATCGGTGGGGTCGGAAAAAAATGGAACCCAGCGATCACTGGGCCGAGTAGCAGAATTATAGTGGTTCAAATACTTACACTATAACAAAAATATCTTGGCAGCCAACTGACGCGCGGTCGTTTCGCGCTCAAAATGAATCTGTATTGCTCCTGTGCCCATAGCGAGCGTAGCTAGCTATGAGTAAGGGTCGATCCCACAAAGAGCTGATGCGATCTTACTTTCGAGTCACCAATCACAAAAAGGGGTTTGGGTATCGTGGTCACAACAATGAAATTAAATCTGCAAAAAAAAAAAGAAACTAGAGAAATATCAATTAATAAAAGGTTCCGGAACTTGAACTAGAATCCAGTTTAACTCACACTCACTCGATCATGGGCGCAGCGATTTTCCTACACAATTAAGTCACCTAGTTATGGAGACCGGATTCCTCGCTACGTCTCCTTATTCATCCGTTCAGATTAGGTTTAAAGGTGATTCCTCGTCCATTAAACCCCTAACCTATCACCCACCCCCCAGTTCCCCAAAGAGATGTAAATGAATAGGAAGCAGTGTGCCCTAGACGAACCCAAGTTTACTGTGTTTACTGATTCCTCGTGTGCCCACAGTAACCCACCGATTTCCCAGTTACCGTTTGAATTAACACACAGTCACGATTCGCTAATCCAATTAACCCTGGTGTGCCCTCTATAACTAAAGAGTGATCAGCCACATTAGTTATATTAAACTCACGCTCACTAGGAATAAGAACAAAAATCGACAGAAACCTAATCGTGCAGTAATGTGCCCACACGGCCTCACGAGTATTTAATTGTTTTGTTAAACCTTCATCTTTAGTTCAAATTTCGGAATATAGATCTAGCTACTCATACTATAAAGAACTGTAAATACATAAATTAAAGACATGATAAACAGGAAAAACTTACTGGAATTGAATAAAAACTCGTCCAACACCAACGATGAACAACAACAACATTAAATATAAATCCTAACCTTTGTGGGCATAAGGCCCCAGATTATCTTGCTGCCGGAGCAGCGTCTAACCTAAACTAATTGTGAAAATAAAAGTGCAGAAAATAATAGGGTACGAAGTTCTTCTGTTCTAACTATCAAACTAGTATATAAAAGAGTACAAAAGATCAATTCAAATCCCCCAAAAAAACGGGGGTCTTCAATATCTGCCGGATTCGCTATGCCCCGCTGGAATCTGCTTAGATAAGGAAACTTCCTTATCTGCTGGATCTCCGTGCCCACTGGACTCTGACTGAATAAGGAAACTTCCTTAGGTGGTGGAATGAATCCCGATATTTTAGGAATGCCATCCTTATCTTCCAAATTGATTCCCAAGAGTCCATCTACGAACAACCTTCCCTTCTTCCATTCAGATTTCGAAATCAATCAAGTTTCCACGCCAATTTTATCTTCTTTCAACAGAATCCCGCTTTTTCCGGGAATGCCCTCTTCACTGCCTCTTTTGAATATGTGCGAGTACTGTGGGCACGACATCTTCTGCTCAGATCTAAAATGCCCATTTCATCGATTTCAGTTAAATTGAAGGCCAAAATGCCTCTTTCGCCAGATTTCACTCCTGTCATGCCCAAACCACTTTCCCGGTTCTTTTCCGATACAAAAGATACTAAAAAGGACATTTAGAGCGACTAAAATGCCCAAAAAAATACGAAATAAATGAATTTATCACACCCACACACTTTAGTCATGATTGTCCTCAAGCATGGGGTACGAAGAACCCAGAAAAGAAAAACAAAAGGGAAAGGAAAAGAAACAGACACGAAAGAAATAAAACATGCAACCTGTCAATCCCTGTGGGCACAGCGTTTCAACAACCAACTTTTCAAATTAATTGCGTAATCACCATGCCTTAGCAAGTCAAAATTGAATTGATCATATAGGTCCTCCCGCACTCTCTTCTCACAGTGTTTACACTCAAATTCATTCATTCTATACTTATTCATTCCATAAGCTTGCAAGTGCTCTTTCTTCAATTTCATTAAGTAGAAAAATGCATAAGTATCAAAAAGACTTTTATGGGCTGTAATGGGGCTCTTTAGGTAAGGTGGGGTTCTTTAGGTATTGAGCTAAAACTCTCAGGTCAACGTTCACTGGGCGTATCACCATTTATTTTCAACTTACTTCCTCATGCCCTCATTTATCGTTCAGATTACATAATTTTTCATCATGGGCATTCTGAACAATCAGACTAGGGGAATTTATTCTTTTTTTTCTCTTTTTTTTTAATATATTTTTTTCATTTCATTTTTTTTTCGCTCCCCCTATCTTTCTTCTTGCATTTCCAATTCTTCAAAACCGTCCAGAGACTCCTTCTACTTCTAGTTTTTGTAATGCCCTTGCTTTATATAGTGAGGTATATCAACAAAACTGCCATGGGCATTTTATTGGCTCAAAAGGCCTGCAAAGCTATGTCAAAGGCCGGTTTTATTTGGCTTAGTGGGCTCAAGCAAGAAAATGCCTAAATCATCTACACATGCATTTCAAACTTTCTGATTTTAAAGTAGAGCAAAAGCAAGTTCTAGAAATTCTAAGCATAGAATGTACACACATGAAAAGAAAATGCTGTAAAATGGGCATAACAACACAGGCTCAAATCTCACCAGGTTAATGCTCAACTCATTCATCATTCCTGCTTTTAGTGTGGGCATGCTGACTCGATTAGCAATTTTATCAACATTCATAAACTAGAAACTAGTGCTCCCCAAATCTTAACAGATAGCATGCTGACTCAAACGACCCCACCAACACACTTTGCACGAGGTAAAGTGTTCAGACAGACTCAACAACAAAAGACAACAACCCAAATGCCCCCACCCACACACTTTGCTTGAGGCAAAGTGGGTAGAATAAGGATGGCACTTAAAAAAAATGAAAATCAAAAGAACATAAAAAGAAAAGGAATTGAACCAGGTTAGTTCGGGGCGGATGTCGGGTAAGTAAACCCAACATGTTTGAAATATGCAGTGAGAGTTTGCTCAATATTCCTCAAGAGGGTATCAACAGTCTGATACAGGGCATTCTCCATGCTATCCAGCCTCTTCATGGTCATTCTGGCAGCATTCTCTTCTTGCTGTGCCCTTCCGCCTGGTGTCTTTCTGCTTGTCCCTATAGAAAATGAAAACAAAATGCTCGAAGGGTATGCCTTCGGTACAAAAGAAATAGGGTTGCTCTCCTCTCATCCTCAACTACATCTTGCATTTTTTTTTCAGGCAGATAAAAGAAAAACTCTCCTAGTCTAGTTTGATAAATCAGAAAAAAAAACTTATTAAAACTACTGAAAAAAGAAATAAATTAAAAACCTGGGTTGCCTCCCAGTAGCGCCCTAGTTACTATCGTGGGCACGACACCTTCCAATTCAGATATAGATGGGCTCCACGAGCCAGACCACTCTGACATCCTGGTCTGTGTGCCCCAGGTAAGGTTTCAGTCTGTGGCCATTAACCTTGAAACGCCATCCAGTATCTGGATTCTTCAGCTCAACTGCTCCATTGGGGCATTCCGCGTACACTTCAAATGGACCAACCCACTTGGTTTTCAGATTCCCTCCCATGAGTTTGAATCTTGAATGGTACAAAAGAACTTGCTGCCCCGGAGTGAAGCTCTTCCTTCTAATCACTTGATCATGGAGCCTCTTCATTTTTTCCTTGTAAAGAACAGCATTATCATAGGCCTCCATCCTCATCTCTTCCAGTTCTTGAATCTGAAATTTTCTGGTATGCCCTGCTGCGTCCTTGTCCATGTTCAGCTTCTGCAGTGCCCATCGTGCCTTGTATTCCAGCTCTACAGGCAAATGGCAGCATTTTCCAAACAGCATCCTATATGGGGACATCCCGATTAGAGTTTTGAAAGCAGTTCGGTATGCCCACAGTGCATCATCTAGATGTTGACTCCAATCCTTTCGACTTGGGTTAACTATCTTCCCAAGAATGACTTTAATTTCTCGATTTGAGACTTCAGCTTGGCCATTCGCTTGTGGATGATAGGCTGTTGTAACTCGATGGTTCACCCCATATTTCTTCAACAATTTTTCCAGCATTTGGTTGCAAAAATGTATTCCTTGATCGCTGATGATGGACCTGGGCACACCAAACCGGCTGAAAATATGAGATTTCCGAAATGCGGCTACTACTCTTGCATAATTGGTAGGAGTAGCCTTGGCTTCCACCCATTTGGACACAAAGTCCACTGCCAGGATAATGTAATGGTTCCCCCTAGAGTTTGCGAGGGGTCCCATGAAATCCATTCCCCAAACATCGAAAATCTCCACTGGCATGATGGGTGTCATGGGCATTTCTTTCCTTCTTGTGATGTTCCCAACTCTCTGGCACTGATCACATCTCCTGCATACGTTGTGGGCATCCTTGAAAATCGTGGGCCAAAAGAACCCACAGTCCAGAATTCTTCTTGCTGTTCGGTTTGGTCCGAAATGCCCTCCGCAAGCAAAGTTGTGGCAATGCTTCAAAATCTCCTCAATTTCATTGTCAGGGACACATCTTCTTATGATTTGATCAGCATATCTCCTCCATAGAATAGGGCTATCCCATGCATAAAACTTGCTCTCGTGCCTCAATTTATTCTTCTG
Source organism: Perilla frutescens (assembly GCA_026008535.1). Taxonomy (NCBI): domain Eukaryota; kingdom Viridiplantae; phylum Streptophyta; class Magnoliopsida; order Lamiales; family Lamiaceae; genus Perilla; species Perilla frutescens. Next base: position 39,333,722 of record BRKX01000010.1, on the reverse strand, counting down.
GTACCTCGAGTACCCATTTGGCAGCTCTCCTGACTCCAAATAATTTACTATATCTGCATACCAGGGTTCTCGTGTGCCCTGTACTGAGTACAGATGCTCATCAGGGAAATGATCTGTAATGGGCATTTCATCGCCTTTTTTATTCAGCACTCGGCTCAGATGATCTGCTACCAAATATTGTGCCCCACTCTTATCTTTTATCTCAACATCAAACTCCTGCAAGAGCAGGATCCATCTAATTAGTCTCGGCTTAGTCTCCTTCTTGGCCATCAAGTGCCGCAGGGCACCGTGATTTGTGTAAATAATGCTCTTCGTGCCCAAGAGATAGGACCGAAACTTCTCGAATGCAAAAACTACTGCTAGTAGCTCCTTCTCAGTAGTGGTGTAATTACACTGTGCTCCATTCAGAGTTTTGGAAGCATAGTAAATTACATGACTTTCTTTTTCTCTTTTCTGACCCAGTACAGTACCCACAGCGTAGCCACTGGCGTCACACATAATCTCAAAGGGCATTCCCCAATCTGGTGGTTGAATAACTGGTGCTGTGACCAATTGCTTCTTCAGAAAATTGAATGCCTTTTTACATTCCTCATCAAAATCAAACGGGACATCTTGCTGCAGCAAATGAGTAATGGGCTGGGCAATTTTTGCAAAATCTTTTATGAACCTCCGGTAAAATCCAGCGTACCCCAGGAAGCCTCTCACTTGTTTCACCGAAGTGGGGTATGGCAATTTCTCAATTATGTCCACTTTTGCTTTATCGACCTCAATGCCCCTCTCGGAAATCACATGGCCCAGTACAATGCCCTCTCTGACCATGAAATGTCATTTTTCATAATTCAGCACCAGGCATTTGTCCACACAACGCTGCAACACCTTTTCCAGATTATCTAAACATTGATCAAAGCAGCTTCCATACACCGTGAAGTCATCCATGAACACTTCAATGCAGTTCTCAAGTAGGTCGGAGAATATGCTCATCATACAACGCTGAAATGTGCCCGGAGCATTGCAGAGGCCAAAGGGCATTCTGCGATAGGCAAACGTGCCGAATGGGCACGTGAATGTTGTTTTCTCCTGATCCTCTTGATTGACTGCTATCTGCATGTATCTAGAATATCCGTCCAAGAAACAAAAGAACTTGTTTCCTGCGAGCCTCTCCAGCATCTGGTCAATGAACGGAAGTGGGAAATGATCCTTCCGCGTGACCGTGTTCAGCTTTCGGTAATCAATGCAAACTCTCCAGCCAGTTTGCAGTCTTGTGGGCACAAGCTCTCCTTTCTCATTTTTCACAACTTGAATGCCCGACTTCTTGGGCACAACATGGATTGGACTGACCCATTTGCTGTCTGAAATTGGGTATATAATGCCCTGGTCCAGCAGCTTAATTATCTCTTTTAGCACCACATCCTTCATCACCGGATTGAGCTTTCTTTATGGATCACGAACGGGCTTTGCATCATCTTCCAATAATATTTTATGCATGCAAACCGCTGGGCTAATGCCCTTTATATCAGCCAATGTCCATCCGAGTGCCTCTTTGTACAATCTCAACAGTCTCAATAGGCGGTCTTCATCAGCTTGATTCAACCCCGCACTAATTATCACTGGGAGTGTCTCGTTATCTCCCAAGTAGGCATATTTCAAATGCCTTGGCAATGCCTTCAACTCCAGCGTGGGCGCTCTAACAGTAGAAGACATCATCCTGTCATCATTTCTCCGAATGGGCACACCATAGTCCACACAGCCGTATGACATTTCTTCTAATGAATACAGCATCATAATTCCTTCCTCGATGCCATCATCTTCTTCCAGGGCATCCTGGTCAGTCAGTCCATCCCACAATGCGCATTCCAATGGCTCTCTGTTGCTCACCATGGATAGGGTAGATCGACTCGGGTGACGGAAGATATTCACAAAACTGCAATTCTCTGTATCTGGGGGGTGCTTCATGGCTTCAAAAATGTTAAATGTCACCTTCTCCCCATCAAATTCACACGTTAGTGTGCCCTTGTCCACGTCAATCTTGGTTCGAGCTGTCTTCATGAAGGGCCTTCCCAGCAACAAAACTGAAGATTTTGAAGTCGCTGTGCCCATGTCAAGCACATAAAAATCTGCTGGGAAGATAAGCTCGTCCACCTTGACCAATACATCTTCAATGAGGCCTTCTGGATAAACATTGGACCGGTCAGCTAATTGAATGACCACACGGGTCTCCTTCAAAGGTCCAATCTTCAATTCTTTGAATACCGACATGGGCATTACGTTGATTGATGCTCCTAAATCCAGCATGGCCTTTTCAACTTTCTTATCTCCGATAATGCAGGGAATCATGAACATCCCTGGATCATCACACTTCTTGGGTAACTTCCTTTGTATCACAGCTGATACATTCTCCCCAACTAGGAACCTTGTATCATCATTGAATCGCACCTTTCTTGTGCAAAGTTCCTTCAGAAACCGGGCATACCGCGGCACTTGTTTGATTGCCTCAATTAGTGGAATATTGATTTCCACTTTGATGAATACTTTTAGCATCTCCCTGGTTTCTTCTTCTTTCCTATTCTGTGCCAATCTCCCTGGAAAGGGAGATTTCTGTCTCTCTGGAATGGGCACTTTGGCAGGTTGCTTCACTTCTGGGATGGGCATAGGATTAGTCTGTTCAGCTTCTTGTGCCTCGTCCTCTGCAGGTAATTTTTCTGCTTCTTCTTCCAAGGGCACACCGTTCTTCTCTTCTACCGGCCTGACCATTTCCGGAAGCTCTTTTCCACTCCTCAATGCTACTGCATTCACCTGCTCTCGTGGGTTTTCAACTTGGAAAGACAGCTTCCCATTTTTCTCCTCCATCTTGTGCATGGCTTGAGCCAATTGATTGATTTGCTTGCTCATGTACGAGAGACCAGCTCGGGTTTCTTGCTTAAATTTTTCGTTCTTCTCAGCCATGGCATACACAAGATCCTCCAGCCTTTGTTTTCTCTTCTCTTCTGGCGGCGGTAATGGGCGTGCAGGATGCCCATCCTCTGGTCTTCTCCATCTGAAGTTTTCATAGTCTCTCCAGCCAGGGTTATAAGTCTGGGAATTGGGATCATATCTTCTGGAATGCCCATTCTGGCCACCTACAGCATTTACTTCTTCCACCGCGTCTTGTAGAGTTGGGCATTCATCAGTGAAATGAAGTACACTCTTGCATACTCCACAAGGTCTGGGCTTTTTCGCCATGCTCACACCAGACAAGATCTTTTCGATCTTCTCACACAATCTGTCAATTCTGCTGTCTTGGTCCGGTGCCCTCTCTGATTCACTGACAACCCGAATGCCTTCTCCGCTAAAGTCTCGGTTGTCTTCAGCCATCTCCATGAGAATTCTGAATGCTTCAACAGGCTGCTTGTTCAGTATAGACCCTCCACATGAGGCATTCACGATCGTCCTCTCATGTGGTCTCAATCCTCCGATAAAATACTGAATCAAGTCATGTTCAGTAATCTGGTGTTGTGGGTATTTCGCCAGCATTGCCTGGAATCTTTCCCAATAGTCATAGAAACTTTTGGTTAGTTCCCATCTTTAGGCTCCCTATCCTTCTTCTCATTTCTTGCACTCTAGATGCTGGGAAATATTTCTCCAAAAACTTCTGTTGAAGTTGTCTCCATGTGGTCACAGTGCCAGTCGGTAATGTGTACAGCCAGTCCCGTGCCCCATCCTGAAGAGTGAAAGGGAACGAGACCAACTGCACATACTCCTCTCGTCCATGGGTGGATGGTTGAGTCTGGCAAACCATCTCAAAATCTTGTAAGTGTCTTTGTGGATCCTCTTCGGGCATTCCGTGGAACTTCGGCAAGATTTGGATAAAGTTTGCATGAATATCCCAGTTCTGAGTCACTGCTGGGAGTGTAATGCCCATCGGGCGCAGATTCATGTTGGTTGGGAAAACCAACTGCCTTAGAGTCCGGTTGTCTTCTTCTCCGTTTGCTGCGGCCATGTTGTGGATATGGTCATTCTCAAAATGTTCTTCCTCCTCGTGCCTTGTATCTCCTTGATCTTCTGGTGGTGGTGTGGGCTCACGAGGTCTGTTTGTAGCTCGTCGTGCCCTCTTCACTGTTGCCCTGTTTTTCCTCAAAGTCTTCTCTATCTCCGGATCGTACAATAGAGTTTCTTCTGAGGAGCTCCTGGGCATCAACTTCTAGGAACACCAGCTTGGAAAGTAAAATCACTGGAAATCAGCTCCCCGACAATGGCGCCAATTTTGATGCGCGGTCGTTTCGCGCTCAAAATGAATTTGTATTGCTCCTGTGCCCACAGCGAGCGTAGCTAGCTATGAGTAAGGGTCGATCCTACAGAGAGCTGATGCGATCTTACTTTCGAGTCACCAATCACAAAAGGGGGTTTGGGTATCGTGGTCACAACAATGAAATTAAATCTGCAAAAAAAAGAAACTAGAGAAATATCAAATAATAAAAGGTTCCGAAACTTGAACTAGAATCCAGTTTAACTCACACTCACTCGATCATGGGCACATCGATTTTCCTACACAATTAAGTCACCTAGTTATGGAGACCGGATTCCTCGCTACGTCTCCTTATTCATCCGTTCAGATTAGGTTTAAAGGTGATTCCTCGTCCATTAAACTCCTAACCTATCACCCACCCCCCGGTTCCCCAAAGAGATGTAAATGAATAGGAAGCAGTGTGCCCTAGACGAACCCAAGTTTACTGTGTTTACTGATTCCTCGTGTGCCCACAGTAACCCACCGATTTCCCAGTTACCATTTGAATTAACACACAGTCACGATTCGCTAATCCAATTAACCCTGGTGTGCCCTCTACAACTAAAGAGTGATCAGCCACATTAGTTATATTAAACTCACGCTCACTAGGAATAAGAACAAAAATCGGCAGAAACTTAATCGTGCAGTAATGTGCCCACACGGCCTCACGAGTATTTAATTGTTTTGTTAAACCTTCATCTTTAGTTCAAATTCCGGAATACAAATCTAGCTACTCATACTATAAAGAACTGTAAATACATAAATTAAAGACATGATAAACAGGAAAAACTTACTGGAATTGAATAAAAACTCGTCCAACACCAATGATGAACAACAACAACATTAAATATAAATCCTAACCTCTGTGGGCATAAGGCCCCAGATTATCTTGTTGCCGGAGCAGCGTCTAACCTAAACTAATTGCGAAAATAAAAGTGCAGAAAATAATAGGGTACGAAGTTCTTCTGTTCTAACTATCAAACTAGTATTTAAAAGAGTACAAAAGATCAATTCAAATCCCCAAAAAAAGGGGGTCTTCAATATCTGACGGATTCGTTATGCCCAGCTGGAATCTGCTTGGATAAGGAAACTTTCTTATCTACTGGATCTCCGTGCCCACTGGACTCTGACTGAATAAGGAAACTTCCTTAGGTGGTGGAGTGAATCCCGATATTTTAGGAATGCCATCCTTATCTTCCAAATTGATTTCCAAGAGTCCATCTACGAACAACCTTCCCTTCTTCCATTCAGATTTCGAAATCAATCAAGTTTCCACGCCAATTTTATCTTCTTTCAACAGAATCCCGCTTTTTCCGGGAATGCCCTCTTCACTGCCTCTTCTGAATCTGTGCGAGTACTGTGGGCACGACATCTTCTGCTCAGGTCTAAAATGCCCATTTCATCGATTTCAGTTAAATTGAAGGCCAAAATACCTCTTTCGCCAGATTTTACTCCTGTCATGCCCAAACCACTTTCCCGGTTCTTTTCCGATACAAAAGATACTAAAATCATTATTTAATAAAATCATACAAATTACATGCAACACACGTTATCTATGCTAGTATATATAAACTGTGTGTATATTAGTAGTGGATGTTAACGTTTGTGGGCGTTGATGTGATAATATAGAAGTTACATTCTATAGGTTTTACATTGCAACCACGCTAAGATTATAAGCCCATAGTAGTGGCCTGCTCAAGCCATCTCCAACGCTCCTCATAGTGGCGTATTATGCCATTTTGCCGCTCCAAAACTCCTCCAGCGGGGATAACATGAGAGAATGAGGGGAGAAGAGAAGGACGCCATTCCTCTTTCCTCGATGAGATTTTTTTTATTAGTTTAGATAATATTGTAATACATTTTTTTTATTTTAATTAGTGTGTTATAAATTAATATTAAAGTTGATTATATATGATAAATTCAATAATGTGAAAATATTGAAACACAAAATTAAATTAGATCAATTAAAACAATTTTTGTGTAAAGGTACTAAAATAGATAGAACTAGAATTAATTTCATTTGTGGTCCCACTGGACACAGCCAAATCCGTAAATGGTCCCAAATTTTTTTAAAATGGTTCTTATAAGAATTTTGACATCAAATGTAGTCCCATTCGATTAAAATTCTCAAATTTAGTCCCATTTTTTTAACGGGGTCGTCAAATGTAGACGGGCCCCTCCACTTGAGTAGTCTCATTTCATTTTTGGTCCCACTGGACACACCCGAATCTGCAAATGGTCCCAAAATTGATGAAATAATTAATAACTGATAATTATTAATTACAAACAATAATATTTGTGTTATTAGTCAATATAGTTAATGATTAATATTAATCAGACTAAAATAAAAATAAGAAAAATATTATTTATTAATGGCATAATTAATGTTTTGTTGATCTTGCCTAAAAATGTCATAAAAATTTAATTACTTAATTTTGATCAAAACAATAATTCATCCTTAATTTTACTCAATTGACTAATACATGGTTAAATTGACAATATTAAAAGAAATAGGTAAAATTCAAAAATTAAATAAAAATACAAAGTTTTGTTTTGTTTTGTTTTATTTTATTTTATACTATTAGACCTATTATTTATTTTAATGTATAGATAATTACAAAACTAAAAAGATAATTTTTACTAGATATTTTTTCTTGATTTCATTTTGTTAATAAATAGATAAAATAAATAATAATTAATAAATATAAATTATTAATTACAAACAATAACCATTGTTGTTTTAGTCAAGATAGTTTATAATTATTATTAATTAGATTACAATAAAAATAAAAAAAATTTAATTGTTAATGTCATAATTAATGTTTTGTTGATCTTGCGTTCTTGCCTAAATATTGTTACAAAAATTTACTTAATTTTGATCAAAGCAATAATTTGGTCATAATTTTACTCAATTAACTAATATATGGTTAAATTGACAATTTTAAAAGAAATGGGTAAAATTTGAAAAATAAAACATATGATTTATCATATAGACATTGGATAATGTGATTTATTATTAAACTTTAGTTATCGACCCTTTTTGCATTTTAATTTATTTTTACTCTACCCACTACTAATTTGCATATAAATAAAACATAATAATATTGGGGATTCTATTGATTAAAGAAAACAATTACTATATAATCAGTAATTAGACAGAAATATGATTAAAAAAATTAAGAATTATACATTTAATTCTTTAATTTGGTCATGTGTCATCTCTATATATATATAAATAAAACATAATATATATATATATATATTTCATAATAAATTTTACAATAATCTTTTCCACAAACATATATAATTTACCCACACATTTACATATGTAGTAATTATGAGTGGATAAAACGTAATGTGATTAAAAGGTTTTAACTGCACATATTAAATGTCAAAAGGTAAAGAAAAGTGTCAAATATATTTACCCACACATTTTGTAGTTGACAAATCCAAAAAATTGTTAGTTTTAACGTGTGAGACCAAAAATGAGAGTAAAATTAACGGTCAACTTGACTGAAGGACCAATTTTGATGACTAAGGACCATTTTAGAAAATTTTGTGATCATTTGCGAATTCGGGTGTGTCCAGTGGGATCAAAAATGAAATTAATTCGATAGAACTATATAAAATAAAAACATATAAAATACAAAAAATAAAACTGAAAGAAAGAGATACAATTATTTTCCTAATAATATGTAAGGCCACCTTCGTTTCCTTCAAGATGGGAAAAATTTCCAATCGTATAAAAAGTACTAGAATGACTTGTTTCCGCTTCTGTAGAATTTTTTATTGCTTCGATTCGAAGAATTTATTAGTATAATATTAAGAATTGTTAATTTGATTTTACATTGCTAAATATCATATTAAATTAAATTGCATAGGATATATAGCAACCATAAAAAACATTATTTAATTAAAAGAATATCATGAAATATTCTCTTTTAGTGCATACGGTTGTGGATTGAATGCAAAGTATGCGGTATTATACCGCAGACTGCTGGACATGCCAATTCTCCCGTCCTTTTTTATGTTTTTCATTAGTTAATTTTTTTTTTTTTTACTTAAAAACATTATTCCCTAACAAAATACTAGGATATTCTCCCAAGAGTATTGTAACTCGTGATTTTTCCATTAATTAGGTTATTTATTTTGTACTAGAAAACAAACGACGAGGGTACAAGTAAATCACATAAATATTGAATAATTATTTTTTTTATATATAAGTTTTAATTAATCACCAAAGTTCGGATTCTAGAAACTGCCTACATTTTAGTGGATAATAATAAAAGTAAAATACATAAAAGATCATAATTCGACCATTTTGGATTGAATTACTGGGCTAGACTCTAGTGATTTCCTTATTGGGCTCACATTTTCAGATCCCAGTCCATCTTCAATGTTTTCTTTTGTTAAAGGTCAACCTAATTCAAATTCCGAAAATTTTATAACGTGTACATGAGTACTAAATTTTACCACATATATAGATCACAATACATTAATATTTTTGATAGTGTTTATAATAAAAATAAAATTTATTATATTATAAATAATCATAATTAATATTTATTGATAATAATTGTAATTTTAAAAAACATATACCCTAACTTTTGAATAATCAACCCTAATAATCAATTACATCAACTAAAAAATAAAAATTAAATACTAAAGAATGATCATAAATCCTAAGAGGGTGGAATAAACTCTAAATAATAATGTAAAACTAAACTAAATCAAAATAAATTTTACTAAAAGAAATCAAATAAAAAAAAAGAAAGAAAATTGATAATTTTAATATTGGGAAATGGTTGAAAATACACATTTTGAACTAGATAATTTCATGTGTTATGATTGGATGTAGTACCCTCCATAGGTTAGAAGATCATAAAATTCCAACCAAAGTCTAGATAATAATTTTTTCAAGTTACTACGACCACCGTTATTCGTCCGTACACATTATGTAGTTCCATCTAATTAAAGATAATGACGAGATTTAGAATCATAAAATTCAGTCATGAAAGCACTCAGTACAAAAATAAAAGGACATTTAGGGTATAAATTTGAAATTTGATGTCTAATGTGTAAAAATACAATTTTAGAATATTTTTTAATTTGTACTTGGCAGCTTGGAAGTTGGAACATGTGTTGTACACTCTGCCTGACCTGCCTTAGTCGACTTGTACTTCAAAATCAATTCAAACTTCATTTATTCTTGCCAAGTCTAGTCCATGTTCAATACTTGTGGCTACTTTGTCCCAGTCTTATATTAATTATAATTAAAGTTCAAAATTTCATTAATACAATCCGACCATTTAAAACTGTTAATTTGGTCCAAATGAAAAAAAAAAGTCAAATAATACAGGCATGTGCATGCTAGTCAAACTGCATGTACGTAACGTACGTAGGACTAGTTCACGACGATTTAATTTCAATTAAATAAAATTGTTCGAATATCTCTTAGTTTAAATTTAACCAGTATCATTTGATGTAATTTATTTATTTTATGTGATCTGCAAATTATACCGTACATGAATATAGTTTATCAAGTACACAATCTCAACTAGTGATTGTAGTTAATTTTCATCACAAAAAAAAAGGAAAGAAAAATAAAACATTTATTGACATGTAATTTCTTGATCTTCCAATATTATTTGGAAGTAGCAACTAATGTGTGCCTATTCACAAACATATATATTTATGCTGATGTGTGTGAATTAATGAACAAAAAATGTTGCTCAATATATTTTGTTAATGGTTGTTTACATTAAAAATCATATTTTTCTAACATAACCTTATAATTATTGTAAATAAAACACCGACAACCTTTAATAACTTTTGTAATTGCAACATACCAATTTTTTCAACAATTAAATAGGCGAATCCATATTCATATGAGGTATGCTCGTATTTTTTTTTAAACATGGTTGCACATGTGTAAATTTGGTTAGAGACGCTGGACTAATTTGGTTGAAAAAGTTTAGGCATGTTATAATTGTAAAAATAACTAAATGTAATGTTTTATTTCCAGTAATTACAAATAAATGATTAAAAGATTGTGATTTTAATGCAAATAATCTTTTTGTAAAAGCATTATATATATTAAACCCTCTTTATAAGTCGGTGTGGCATCTGAACTTAAACTATCAAGTGTAATAGTTAATCGTTGTAAGTGTAATAAAAAAATCTATCTAGTTATTTGCCACTAAACCGAACACTATCAATAGTTTGTTCGAATGAAATACTAAAAGGCTAAACTTGAACTTCAAATGGAAAAATAAAATAAATTAAAATGTAAGAGAAAATAAGATCAATCAAACTTAAACATAACTCCTGCAAAACTTTAAAATGTTGACAATAAGTTTGAAAGCAACTTTTTGAAAGTCCTAATAAGATTTTTTTCATAAAAAGTCGTAATAAGATTAAATAAATTTCAACTACAATAAATGCGACTTTGGATCCGTTCATACACACACACAACCATACAATCAACTAAATACTACTCCCTCCGTTTCACAATAAGTGTCATTTTAACACTTTAATTTTGTTTACAAAAAGTGTCATTCTACACAATCGAGGTAAAATTTTTATATTTTTCTCATATTTACCCTCATTTGATGCATTCAAACATCCATATTTAACTTATTTAATGTATTCATATAAGGGTGTATAAGATAGTTTAATTATCTAATTAATATCTTCATTAATATGTGTGCATTCATTTAGAATGTCTATTATTCAGAAATCGAGAGGATATTATTTTTTGTTACGTTGAATATCCACGTAAGTTCACACCAACAATCTGATAGCTTAGCATTGACTAGTAGTCTAGTAAATAGCAATGACTAAATCTGTAAATTTTATTTTTTTGGAGCAATGATACAAATATAGTTTATTATAAAACCAGAGCATTTATATGATCTAAATTATTGGAAATGAATCGACTGTATCGCATTATTGTCTATTGACGTCCACTACACTCCCACTTCTTCAAAATATCACTATTATTTATTTTTGCCAGATCAATTCGAGTTTGTTTGTCCGTGAAGAGGAGAACTAAAATATATTTTAGAAATTTTAGATTAAGGTATGATGCATATTTTAGAAGTTTAGGAAAATCTAGAAAATAATTTTGTGGATTTTACATTCTCATTTCAAATATGAAATATAATTGGTTTTAACTTATGAGTTGTGGCATACATCTATTCAATTTAATGATAATTCCTAATATACACTTCAAGACTTGGATTACCCGTTTCTTATACGTTTATATAATTAACTACACTTTAGTATTCAATGTCTGAATTCGCTTAAACATTTATCCCAAATTTTAACCCTTCATCTACATAATCTTACAATTTAGCACAATAGTCAATTTATGATATCCTAAATATGGTATGTCTCGTCGGAAACAAAAGATTAATTTATAGATAACTATATATACATGATCAATCTCTTTAATTCCAATAAAACATCTTAATTTAGAGATGTCAAAATCTTGCTCGATACTAAATTCATTAGATTAGGTAAATGTACGTTAATAAGTCTATATTTATAGCCAGAATAATATTCTTTACCATGCAATAGCAACAAATCACAATCGTTCTAGAATATTTTTTTACAACCAAGTTGCTTAAGGCAAAATTTAATGGAAAATTAAAATCTTGGTCCGAATTCCGAAAACGGAATTCATAATGTCAGAGCGCTGACTCCTCCTCCAAATCTCTAGATTTGAGCAATCCAAGTCTTGAAGAAATGCTCCCTGCACTTGTATTCATCCTCTTCCTGCAGTTCGCAGCTCCATCTTCAGCTGTCAACTTCATCTTCAACTCCTTCACCGGCGGCGCCGCCTCCAATCTCACACTCGTAGAGCACGCCCGCATCGAGCCGCCGGTGATCCGATTCACCAACGACACGGAAGAGTATTCAATCGGCCGCGCCTTTCACCCTTCCAGAATCCCTTTCAAGCCCTCCAATTCCACCAGCGTCACGACGTCGTTCTCCACTCAGTTCGTCTTTTCAATTCTGCCGGAAATCGCCACCAGCCCCGGCTTCGGGCTCGCCTTCGTCCTCTCCAGCACCACTTCTCCACCAGGCGCCATTGGGGGCCAGTATTTCGGGCTCTTCTCCTCCCCGCCGCGGACGGTGATGCCGCTGCTCGCCGTCGAATTCGATACGGGTCGGAACACGGAATTCAACGAAGATGATAGCAATCATGTCGGTATCGATCTCAACAGCGTTTTATCGGAGGAAAAACAAACAGCTGGATATTATGATTCTAATTCTACGTTTGTGCCTGTTGATATGAGAAGCGGGCAGAATATTCATGCTTGGATCGAATTCAACGGCCCTGAGAATGAAATCAACGTCACAATTGTGCCGGCCGGAATGCCCCGGCCGGCGAGGACCCTGTTGTCGTACAAGAGTCCGTTGATCTCAAACTATATTGCGACGGAGATGTTTGTGGGGTTTTCAGCTTCAAAGACTGAGTGGGTTGAGGTTCAGAGATTGTTAGCGTGGAGTTTTAGTGATGAAGGTGTTGCTAGGGATATCAACACCACCGGTCTTCCGGTTTTCCGGCCGGTGAACCCAGGGTCGTCTTCGTTGTCTAATGGGGCGGTTGCAGGGATCGCGGTGGGCTGTGTGGTGGCAGTGGTGGCTGCATTGTTTTTGGTGTATTGGTTTTGGTGGAAGATGAGGAGAGATGCAGATGAAGATGATGACATTGAGGATTGGGAGATGGAGTATTGGCCTCATAGATATTCGTATGAGGAGCTTACTTTGGCTACGAAGGCATTTTCGAATGAAGAGTTGTTGGGTTTTGGTGGATTTGGGAAGGTCTATAAAGGTACATTAGCTAACAACATGGAGGTGGCGGTGAAATGTGTGAACCATGATTCAAAGCAGGGGTTTAGGGAGTTCATGGCTGAGATTGCGAGTATTGGGAGGTTGCAGCACAAGAATGTAGTGCAGATGAGAGGGTGGTGTAGGAAAGGTAACGAGCTGATGCTCGTTTATGATTACATGCCCAATGGTAGTCTTAACAAGTGGATCTTTGATAAACCGAAGAATTTGATGAGTTGGGAGGGGCGGAGAAGAGTTCTAGCCGATGTTTCTGAGGGGTTGAGTTATCTTCATCACGGTTGGGATCAGGTGGTCGTTCATAGAGACATTAAGTCGAGCAATGTGTTGCTAGATAGTGATATGCGTGGGAGATTAGGGGATTTTGGTTTGGCAAAGCTGTATACACATGGACAGGTGCCTAACACAACTCGAGTTGTGGGCACATTGGGGTACCTTGCCCCTGAGGTGGTAACATTGGCTTCACCTACTGCAGCTAGTGATGTTTATAGCTTTGGTGTTGTGGTATTGGAAGTGGCATGTGGACGCAAGCCTATAGAGTCATCTGTGGTGGACGAGGATGAGGAGGTTTTGATAGACTGGGTGAGGCATAAGTATGTGGAGGGGAGGATATTGGAGGTCGCAGATAAGAGGATTAAGGAAGAATACAGAGTGGAGGAGATGGAGGCGGTGTTGAAACTTGGGTTGTCTTGTTGCCACCCTGATCCTAACCGTAGGCCTACTATGAAGGAGGTGGTTGCAATATTGTTAGGTGAGCATGTGGAAATGGAGCCGAAGGACTTGTTGTCTGGATTGACTCCTACGCAGAGCATCATTGATAGAGAAGAAGGTGAAAATGAACAAGAAAAAGTGTTACTGCCAGAAGAGCAGGTGTGAAGTTGTATTTATTTTCTAAATCTGTATTGTGTTTCATACTTTCATTTGTGTGTTCCCAATCTTGTAGGTGTTTGGTATTTGATGTGTATATATAGTTTTGTTGAGATATGGAGTGTAACTTGATTCTTTAAAGGATCTTGTAATTGCTGTACCATAAACTTCGGATTTTCCATGAACAGAGTGCTGCATTTCCTTACAGATTATCCTATTACACACTCATACAGTGTCACATGAACTCAAATCAGTTTATGATCGATATATCAAAAGGGTTGTAAATCCCACTAGAGTGTGAAATTGAGGGAGTGAAAACTGAAGTTTGGTCTCTTTCCCTTGGCATTCCTCTGTGAAACAAGACCTTGTCTACATGCTGAGGCGATGGACTCTTTCATTCCTTCGGGCCCACAGACCAAAACTCCTACATCCGATCCACCAGATTCTCTAGTGAAACTTGAGATTATATCTGCTAAACCAAGAATGAATTAGGCCGTGTATGATATAGGGCACAACGTACATCTCTGTAGTGAAAGAGAAATTAGGATTAAGAAATGCTACCTTGAAAGTTCGGTCTTCCCCCAAAATGGATTTCATGTTCATCAAGATCTCTACTTGCTTCAAGTGAACTTTGTTTCCCAGCTTTGCGTTGTTTATCAGAAAATAAATGAAGCTCGTTTGTTAACCTTTTGAACCTTATCGCGCTAGCCATTATAGCCCCCGATATGATTGCTATGGTGAAAGAACAAGCAAGGAGGAGATCAATTTGTGTCGAGGAATTCTTCTGTGCTGCTGGTTTCTGGCCTGGTGTGATAACAAAACGGCTGAAAACAGTGAGTGAGAGGAGAAATATGACTGAAGAAACGATTGTAATAGCGGCCATCCATAGTAATCTTTCAGGTCCATGTACTGCATAACTGGTGTTTGTAGTGCTAAAATTTGTTATTTGAGCGCCAGGTATGTCGTTAATTACTTCTCTTAGTGTCACACCGATTTGGTTTTCCCGAGTCACAAATACTTTGAGTTTTACATGAAATTGTTGGATATCTCGTAGCTGTGGAAGTATTGATTCCAGTAAGCAAACATCCTGCGACTTTTTTATTGTGAATATAAGTTGTATTCGATCTGGATATGCGTTTCTTCCATTGCTTGTGCTGCAGGTTAGTTCGCGCAAGATACTCAGAAACGGTGTCACCCCAATACCTCCAGCAACCATGAGTAAGTTATTGTATCTGAATAGGTTTAGAGAAAGAGAATGAATGAAAATTATGGACACGCACTTGGAAAATTAGCAAATCTAAGTTGATCGTATTTATACCTTAAAAACTCCATGGATGCAGGTCCATATGGACCCTCTATTGCAACCGGAATACATTCCCTTTGATCTGCTTCTGAATCTAGTTCGTCATGAATGATTTTTCTGTGCAGGGAACTAGTCCATTGCCCTTCACTCTTTACAATGACTGAGATAGTGTGCTCGTCTACGCTTGAGCTAGAGGTTATGCTGAATGGATGCCATTGAAACATGGAAATGCTCGGTATCTTCAGAAAGATCACGCTTGTTGGTGCATATTTCAACCCTGCAATCAGGTATGAGTTTTGCAGGTTATACAGACTATCATATGCTTTTCTTGATGACGCTAAAAGGTTAAATGACTAACTTGGATCCTTTGGCAAAGTCAACTCTATGGCTTTGCATGGGAAGACTCGAGCAGAGAGAATACACGTTTCTGGCCTCGACTGTATGACACGAAGTAGTTTATCCAGGGCAAAGAGAAAAACTCCAGGAAACACCATGTAGAAATGGCGGTCTCCACCATGGAACAGGAAGAAAAGAATGAAGACTATATAAAGGTGGTGTGTATAGTAAAAGACTTGAAAAAATTTCCTCCTAATTCGTGGAAGTGCTGTGATTGACATAACTAGAGCTGTTGCTAGAGCAATCTCTCCTGCAAGATATATTCGCCCTTTCTTCTGCCACTTCCACATCTGTTTGATTGACTTATTGTCAAGTATTTCATTTATATGCATGTTAGAAGATTTGAGTTTTTAAGGATGTGGAATTGTTGGTTACCTCGTCTTGGATTCTATGTTTGATTCCCCAGATGAAGAAGGTGCCCGCACCGTGTAAAGTGGCAAAAAATACCATTGCAGTACCGAGCCAAACATGGTACCTGACTGAAGCTTCGAATTGGATGCCAAGAAACCGAAATATGGACATTCGTCGTAATACAGGCAGAAGAAGCAGAGCTAGGCAAGCTTCCGATAACAAACCACAGCGCGTAGCCATCCTGAGCAGCTTGTACTGCCATCTGAAATCAGGTACCAATGATTATATTTAATGCAAATGCTTCTTGATCGTTGATAAGGAAAATAATGCTTACGGGTCAAGTTTGAATGTTTTGATTGGTGTCATCTTCTTGAAGTCATTAGAAATACGAATGTAGAAAGTCCACACGAGAAGCATGATAAACAGAGATGAGGTGAGAATCTGTACTCCGGATAAAACACCAATATACGGATTGACCAAAAGTGGGCTAGAGAGAGAAGTGAATGCACTAGTTCGTCCTTGCCTGCATTGGAGCATAATATATGTAGATGTAAGATCATTGAAACAGGTTAACTTTTAAGATTTCCGGTGATGAGATGAACTCTATACCTATTTCGTGGTTCTCTTTGTTTCAGCTCCATGTAAATGAATCCGATTATAGACAAAGCAGTTAGAGGAAAGGTGTAGACAACGAAATCAAGACCTGTGCAATATGAGAACTGTTTAACATCGTAGAAAAACATATGAAACCTTGATAAATACTATAGTTTACGTACCATTATACCCAAACACGGATGCTGATGCTTTTCCTTCCGCATCTTTCCATACACTCGTCCAGAACTCGGTTGGCTTAAGAACCCAAAGAGCCACCCAACCAGCAAATATCAAGATAAGCAGTAGCTTGATTATCAAAAGAGACAACCTAGTCATGTTTAACCTTATACTTTCCAAGAACCAGACCTCATGTCTACGTTTATGATCGTAGCTAGGGCATCTTATATAGTACTTGTGTAAGAAACGCTAGTTGCTGCAAGATCACTCAAATGAGCATCCCCACCATTTTGCAGAGGCTCTATATTGCTACAAAATGGAGACGCACCAATATGTGATGGGATATGTGTGATATCCGTTATCATTTCTTTAGTAATTTCATCTCTTGCATTATGTTAATCTGGACTGTGATTTAGCTAAGACTGGAGATAATGGATCATGGCGACTGAATACGCGCTGTATTCTTTCGTACCATGACACGAGCATGACGCGATACAAATACACACACACACACACACACACTTACATGTGTGTGCTTTATTTAAATTATTTTATGCAGTTGGATTTTTGCCTCTCGTTGATTGCAGCCTCAATCAACTTGCTTTGAGATCATTGGTCCAACATTATTGTAGTGGAATTATGGTCCACCATCCCACTAATCGTTTTTTTCATTGTAGGAAGATTGCATCTTATAACGAAAAGACACCTTTTGTACATCAGCACACATTTTTTTTTTTTTGCAGAACGAAAGGTAAAAACTTCAATTAGATTCTAACTAATTTTTTCAATGTCTGAGTTACTTGTTAGAACTAAATGTTCCATTTCGACATCTTTTTGAATGTTGCCGTTTATTTAGTACTATGAAGTATGAAATATATATATTTGTATGTATATATGTGTGTGCAGTGTGCATTATTATGAATCTTTTTGTGCAGTGGGGATACGTGCTAAAATATGGTTGTAGAATATGGAAGTTGGCCTAAAAGATTCTTGATGATGAGTTCAAATCTTTGGAAACTCATTCAAGAAAAGGATGTTGTGCAATAAGTGTAGTTGTGCTAAAGGCTGCCAACTTTTTGCCCATCTTTCATTCGTGTTGAAGGATGCCTCCAAATCTTGTCGTTTCGTTTTGGAGTGCACTTCTTTGTGCAATTTGCTTCTCGAGAGAAAGCTCCGGCCACTATGGTGAATTTTGACCGTAACTCATTGTTGAGAATGACCTAGTGGTAGAGTTGTGTAGTTTGAGATTAAAGACTTCGAATTCAAATTCCACCAACACTGCTACGAGAGGCTTCGTCATTAAAAAAAAAAAAACAAAAATAGCACCACATTGATCGATAAAATCTCATGCCAAGCTAATTATAGTGGCGAAAGTGGAAACAGGTCTTTCTTTGTGGGCTCTAACGATTCAAGAAAATTAAGACCCACATAAAAGAACCATCTTTCCATGTCTGGCTATGAATTATGGTTGCTAAAAAAAGTCTAATTTCTGATGAGCCATGAAGAAACAGACGTCAGTGGTGACTATCAAAAGAAGAAGCCAAAATATTCTTGCATTAGTATTATTATTTATTTATTTATTTTAGTCGCATTTACATTATTTAATTTATGCTTACTAAGGAATTGAATAATAGCGCGGTTAACCACCAAGAAAGAGACCATGCTATTTTTGGTAAGAGTTCACCATTTATTTCTCAATTTATTCACATGAATAAAGTTAATTGGAATAATATTTGTAGTGGTAGTATCCTGCACGAGTGTAATAGGCCAAACTTTATCTATATATACTAGATTCATCAAAACGTGTATTTGGATTAAAATTCACATCCAATGACATATTTCTAATTTTGCTTGTGTTTTGATAGTGTTACTTATATCAAGATTTGTGAGTTGATCTAACAAAAGACTTCCCCTCTTTCTTTTCACTAGGTTGAATATTGATTTAAAGAAGGTGCTTCAAGGAACTCGTGTTGCAGGCAACGTAAAAAGAGTGATCCAAATCAACACTAGACTAGAGTTCCATTTGTGGAAGAACACAATACCAAAAATATCCCTTATAAATCCAAAATGGTAAATGAGTTGTAAGAACTGAGAAGTGGCTATAGACAAAAGAAAAGCACAAAGTTTTCATCTGCATATGCAATAACACACACGGGTTGTGACAAGTCCAAAAAAGCTAGCCTAAAAATATTAACAAAAAAGAATCCTAACTTTTTTTCCATTTGTTATGTATTTTTTACTCCTCCATGGCTTTGAAAGCAACGACCCTTTTCTTCCAACCTCAATCATATTTGTTCTTTTCTTCTTGTGTCTGAATCCCTGTCTAAAGCAAAAGGAGTGATATGGAGGGGGAAAATCCAATGGCTATAGACGAGGGGCACCATCGTAATTGGCCAGCTACATCGCCGGAGATAGTAGAGATAGGTGAGGTATCAGAGAGCAAGAGCATAGTGGCCAGCAGAGATGGTGGTGCTACTAGTGATGTTTATGTCGCTGTTGGTAAAAACGACTTACATGTGCTCAAGTGGGCACTTGATCGTGTCGTCTTGCCCGGAAATCGCGTTTTCCTCGTGCACGTTTTCCCTCCCATCGCCTACATCCCTACACCAGGTCCAGTTCTAGCTGTGTGTTTTCTTGATGTTTGATGTTGAATTATATATGTTGATCAGTTCAAATGTAAAACAGCACTGTGTGATTGTGTTTTGCTGCACTTATTTCTGTTTCTCGTTTGATTTATAGTACTAGAGATGCAAATTATTGCAACAATCTAGTGATGTAAGAATTCATGATCCAAATTTCTGTTTCCATGGTTCTTGATCATCAGAAACTGTGAGAGCTAGATTTTGGTGTTTGCTTCCATTGTTGAAGTGTTCTTGACATGAAATTTGTGTGGCAGTGGGGAGGTTATCAAGAAGCCAATTGAGCAAAGATCAGCTGCAGGTTTATATAAGGGAGGAAAGCAACAAGAGGAAGCACCTCTTGGACAAATACATTCAACTCTGCAACGAGTCGAAGGTGTGTAAGATGACATTAATCTCGAAGCAATATACTATGTATGTGTGTGTAAATTGTGGGATTTCTTGTTCAGATAGCGGTAGACACAATGCTAGTGGAGAGCAATGCATCAGCCAAGGCCATTTTGGAACTCATTGCTGTTGCTAATATCACTCATCTTGTCATGGGAACTAAGCAGTCACCCTTCTCAAGGTAAATTCAATGATAGTCATAGTCTCGACTCGTTTCGTTTCATCAGTGCACGTTACATGTATTGGTTCTCGTTTTAGGCTATCGAGAAAGGGGCTAGGAAAGGGAGAATATGTCAAGAAATATGCACCAGAATATTGTGAAGTTACTGTGGTATATGATGATGGGAAAAAGATGAAGGATCAACCACCACAAAATAGAGAGGAATCCAAATCCAAAACTGCAGCCAATCAAAGGCCACAAGTAGCCAAAAATTCTGAAAGGCACTTCTTTGAGTGTGTGTGCTTTTCAGGAAAATTCGATTGAGAAAAATTCCATATTTTCATATATACCAAAAAAATTCAAAATTTCTCCATTTCTTGGGATCTAAGTACGAAAGTATATACGAAATCTGAATGAAAAATCGGATGTAATTTTAGTTCATTAATAGTAGCCTATTGGCTGTGTTATGAGCCTAACTATGTTTAGCTAGATTATTTAGTTTAATCAACATCTATCTGTTGTTTTCGTAAATTCGAAAATGCATTAATTGAAATTATAATCACCACAAGAAGGCTTCTAGCAAGATAAGAGTTAATAAACCGAAGTATTCAAAAGTTAACTCATCAATGTTTTTACTTGTTATTAGTCGTCCATTATTGAATAATTGAAGGGTTCATAGCCTCAAAAATTATAAACTTTGATCATAATTGCAATTTTACATGAACTTTGAAAGTAGATAATTAAAACACTAACTCTTAACTCGGGTAATATTGAACATCCACAATTTTAAAATCTTAACTATCAACTCTGATTCAACTGTCAACAATTGCTTGTCTTTTAAAACCTATCTCAACTATCAATTTTAAAAAAAAGATGTCAATGTGACTGAATTTACATTTCCCAATATAGTTTTTCCTTAATTTGAGTGTGAAATTCAGCTGATTTTTTTTTTTTTAAAAATAGTGGTTAGGCATCGTTGGACTTGAAGAGACAAACAAATTGTCACTTGAATTGAATATCAACATGTTTTTTTAAAGAAATTGGGAATAACACGCATGTTCAAAATAGATGTTTTAATTCTTTATTATTATTTTTTTTAGGGAAGATGTTTTAATTCTTTACTATTAAAGTTCATATTAAATTTATAACTATGTCCAAAATTTATGATTTTTAAGATAATTAACCAAAAATAAAAATACTATTTTCTCGGATTTTATTAATGCCACCTTAATAAAGTACGTCTATCATAATATTCACCATGCAAAATATGTATTACACAAGCATTTTTGTATGTACTAGAGTATCTCTATGCACGGATGAGATATGTATGAAAAAATTAAGAAAATTATTATAACCAAATAAATTGAAATTAATTTATAACTATTAATTATGAATTATATAAATTTTCATATTGTCCATTTTTGGGTTATTTATAACATACAAATATATGTTTATGATAAATGACGAATGTGATTAAAATTAGATATTAAACTCAATGGAAATAAAACTGACAACGACATCTTAGGTTCATATGTTAACAAATGAATTATATTTTGATATAAAAATTTCAATTCTAACTTTTAACCTATAAAAACTGTCAAAAAAAAAAACTTTTAACCTGTAAAAGTATTTTATATCTCTTTGTTTAGTTTGAGAAAATATTAAATAAGTATATATAACTGGAAAAAAAAAAGATTAGATAGGTTTAGGATATGTTTTTTCTTTAATTTTTTTAGAAGGATATTTTTTTTATTACACCAACAATAATTTTCTAAATATTGTATAGAAAAACTTGTCAAGAAAATGAATTGATTTTTGCCCCATTTCAACAATCCTCTATTTCCAAAGGGAGTATGTGAAACTTTTGCTAAATTATTCATAATTAATAATAAAATGTTACTTAATGATTTAACTTAATAATAAAAACTAGTATTTCTCATGTGCGATGCACAAATAGTTATCATTTTTAAATTTTTAATATTATAATTATTTTTTAATTTTATAAGTCATGTTCAATTTTTTAAAATTAATAAAATAATATGAAGATGCATTAATTAATTAGATAAGAAAATCAATATTGTGTTGTTAGCAAAAAATATTAAATTTTAGGAACTAAATGAAAACCCATTTTAGAAAGATCAAATTGGAATATTTAAATGACACAATTTTATAAATATCAATGTATAATTGAACACAATTAAAGAATATTTGTTTTTTTAATATAAGACGGGTATAAAAAAAAATATAATCATTTAATTACTTTAAATGATAAAATTGAAATAGAAAAATAATAAATTATTGCAAATTATGTTGTTGTTATTGTTGTTGTTGTTGTTGTTGTTATTTATTTTAAATGATGAAATTGAAATAGAAAAAAGAATTAATTATTGCAAATTATGTTATATTTATATAATTATTATTATAGTGCAACACAAATGAAAACTATTTTTATGCATAAAAATAAAATAAAAAATGCTACAATTCTCAAATTTTCAAGTAAAAAAAGAATAAATAAGTTTGCAAAAAAGAAAAAAATAAAAAGACAATGGTTGTAATCTAATCCGTCCTGAAAATTGCAAACAATAAAAAAAAAAAATACAAGAATATATGTCATTACTGTTGTCTATTAATTCAAAACTATTGTCTATTATACAAAAACTGTTATCTAAAATATAATTGTCAAATCATGTGATAGACAATGGTTTCTACCAGAACCGTTGTCTATCACACGATTTTACTTTAATATATGTATAGATGTAGTCTCCAAAATTAACAATGACTTTAGGTGGAAAACTATTTTTGGCAACAGTCTTGTTATTAAATAGATAAATATTTAAGTGTAAAGTAAATTATTTCTCAAGATGAGGTGGCGATATGTTGGATAAAGTGTTAACATTGTAAAATCTTCGAGAGCCTTAAAATTAAATCGACAGTTTTAAATATTTTAAGCTTTAAATCGATATAACCCATCTTTTGGGATCTATATTGATAGCTAACACATCTTCTGGGCATTGGATTGATAAAACTCATAACCCTCCGTCCCAATAAAATAGACTTATTAAATTTTTCACAAGCATTAAGAAAAAGATTGTGAAAGACAATTAATAAAAAAACTTCATAATATGCCATGTTTATTTCTTTGATAATGAATTAATGCTCAATGTAAACATATTAAACAGGTGTATATATTAGCAAATTATCTAAATATATATATAGAAACACACTTATATATTGAGATATCCCAAAAAGGTAAACAAGCCTATCTTATTGGGACGGAGGGAGTATTGTTTATTAAGATACAGAAATGTAGTTTATATTACATGTAGCTGACCTCCCGTCACTTGCTACACTTTCTACCCGTACACCCTCTTTCATTGAATTGAATCGTGAAATCCCCTCACAACCTAGACTCTCTTTATCTAGTTCTCACATGTATTCTCTCCTGATAAACTTTTTGAGAGTGTATGAAAAGTATTTCAAAACACTCTGACTAGAACACTAATCTCTAGCTTAACAAAGACAACCGAAACCTATATGGCTCTTTAAATAATTTAGAGCTCTTGTGCATATGTAATCTTTTCATTGCATTCGGTCGTGTTTAACAAGTTCTGATCCTAGGCTATTTATAAGACAGGAGTATAGCATTAACAAGGAAACCGATGACATACCTTGTTAGAATTCTCCCATCTTTAGACTTCAGCCTTATCGTCAATCACGTGCTTCTTTTAAGCTGAATAAGACATCTTCTAGAATGATCTTGAATCTCTTCTTGGTTGGTAACTTTGAACAACTTCAATGATTTTGGAAGAATAATCTGGACAAAGGATGTTCATACAAACATTCACTAACGTTGCACACAGTTGACACGCAAGTTGAGACTAGAGAATCTCTTCTTTTTTGATTCCATCCTCTCCGATCTCGTCAATTTTCCACTTCACCGCCGGTGATTCAACCTTCCCTCTATGCTCTGTTACATGAGAGCCTAACCATCCGCGATTTTTGTAAACCCTAGCCTCTAATCGTCTCTCGCTCTCTCTCTCTTATCAGTTTTTTCGATTTCATCAACCCTAACGTCACTGATTCATCACTTTTCCATCGAAGCTTCAATGTTTTCTCAATCCGTCTCTTGTCATCTCTCGATTCAGTCAGGTAATAAGTGATTTTCTTATTTATTTTGTTAAAATTGTGTTCAGTTTCTATAAGAAATTAGTTGTTAAGGTTTTGTGATTTTTTTGTGTTTTTGGTGTGTTTTTTTCTATATTTGTTCATATGTGTTCATTTAAGTGCTTTGATGTAAAATTATATGATTATTGTTACGTATTATGTTGAGTATGAATACCTATTTATGTGTACCACTGGAATTGAAAATAAGTATCAAATTGCAGTTGATTTTGTATCTGTTTCGTACTATGTTGAGTATCATTTCTTATTTTTATGTTCTTAAATCATGAATGATGTTTGTATCACTATCGTAGTCAGATATATACTAGTAAATTTATTGAATATGAATACATCTTTAAATGTACCACAAGAATTAAAAATAAGTATCAAATTGCAGCATGAATATTTGATGTAGTTTTTATGTGGTTTTTTGTATTTTCTGTTTTCTTCATTGTTCAGAGATGTTAAATATATGTTAAATATGAGTGATATGAATTATTATTTATTTTGATTTTAGTTTAAATGAGTAATATGAATTATTAAGTTAAGTATCAATTAACATTCTTATGAGTACCATTTTAAGTAGAAACATGTATCACATTTTTAAGTGGTGTGTTTATGTTTTTATGGTTTAGTTCTTTTTCATATTTTGTTTGAGTTCTATTTTTATTTTTATTTTTGTATTTATTGAATATCCAAATATGCTCATTTAAGTGTTTGATTGAAAATTATATGAGTAATGTTAAATATTTTATTCATAATGATTTTTTATTTTTATTTTTAAAATCATAAATGATGTTTCTATGTGTTTTAGTCATATATATATATATATATGCTAGGAAATATATTGAATATGAATATCTCTTTAATTATGTATATCAGACTACCAGTAGAATTGAAAATAAGGATCAAATTGTAGTTCATTTTACATCAGATTTGTTTTTTATGTCATTTATTGTGTTTTCTGTTATTAATAACTGTTCAGAGATGTTCATTTGAGTACTTGATTTAAAAGTTTATATAAGTAATATGAATTATTATGTTAAGTATCATTTACACTACTACAAATTTTTTAATAGACAACGGTTTTACATTGGAACCATTGTCTTTTCAAATTTCACAACAGTTTATATTTAAACTGTTGTATATCTATATTCTTCTTCAGCAAACGACAACGATTTAAAAATAATTGTTGTCAATAAGCGTTGTAGTTTTAATATAAGACAATGGTCCTTAACAACTGTTGTGAATGTCTTTTAAATGATAAACATCAGTTATTTTAACCGTTGTGGATTTCCAATGTCGCGTGGACAAACAGTTGGTTCTTATTACAACTGTTGTGTGTCGAGTGTTGCTAATATTAATTCAATTTTTCTATATTTTACATTTAATTATAAAATTCTTTTATGTAATATGATATATGATATTAGGAAAAAAAATTAATAAATTGGAAAAAACTTCAATAATCCATATAGAAATTTTAATTAGCAAATAGTTGTTACATTTTAAAAACTCCAATATTTATATTTTTCATATACATATATTATTTTAACCAGCTAATTCAATTATATTTTCCTTATAATTCATTATAGAATATATTAATTTACATATAACTACGTTATAATTACCTTATAATATTTTGTATCTAGAAAAATAACTTCACAGTATGCGTGGTTACAAGAAAAACCCTCCAATTCAGTCTCTACGGAAAACCCTTTTGCCGAAAACCCTTCGCGGCGGTGGAAATCGAAAACTCAAGACGAGCCTAATTTTTGTATTGTACTTATGTGTTTGGTGGTTGTCGATTCAAATCATATTGTATTCTTATATTTCTGAATTGGTTCAGACAAAATACTGATGAGTAACTTAATTTCAAGATTTTTTCTATCCAATTTTAATCTGACAAAAGATTGAGAATGTCTGCTATTATTGTTTAATATGATTTTTTCCTTGTTTTTCTCATAATTTTAATCGTGTGTTTGTGTTCTAGAATTGTAAGAATGCATTTTTTCTGATTTTCAAGCTTGTGTGTTCTGGGAACTAGAAGAAAGATATTAAATTGTGTTATGGGAATGGAAGTTTGAGTTAAGGGCAATGCAATAATTGTTAATGAGATATAGAAGAGATTAAGAGAATGGAGAATGATTTTTGAAGTGTGTTTGCACAAGAAAGTTGATCCTTAAATTTTTTAAAAATAAAGACTTTGTAAAGTAAATTTATTGATAAATATATCATAGGCATTACAGATAGTACACCTTGTACAAGGTCGATTGCACCTTGTACGTATTGAATTCATGAGATGCGTGCACGCTCAATTTAAATGTACATCTTTTTGGTTCACCATGGCATCTAAACAATGTGTTTACCATGTGCTAGTGTCCCACCACTCTTCTTTAGAGTTCGGTTTTACAGTTGGTTCTTGTTGTTGGGATGATGGAATTTCATTCTTTATCTCGTTAATGTACTAATCCAACATAATGTCAGTTGATTAGTTGTATTTTAATAGTTTTTAGAACACAGCAACGGGTAGATCTATGGGAGCTTGGGGGTTTCCTATTAAATTGAGGGAGAATTATATTAACTTCGATTAGAATAATGAACTTGAAAGTGGTTTAAATTGAGAAAAATCTTGTTAGTTGATTAAAAAGAAACATCAACAGTAAACTTCATGTCTATTTAAGTGATTTTAGTTGATGATTGGGTAATTTATCTATTGATGTTCATAATGAGAGTTATACTTGTTTGGCCTTTTGTTTTGCTCTTACTAACTTTATATGTCTACCCGCCATATTAAGTGTGATGATTCATTTGAATAGGAAGTTTGGTGGAAGTAAACATAACTCGGTACCTTTTTATTTGGAAGGCATGCATGTACAATCATTTATTAGGTTATCTATTTATCATTTCCATGTTTTTCAATTATTAGCAACTTTAGCTGACCAGTAAGTTATTTTACATCAAGTTATCAAGTCATTTGCTAGTTTCAGTTGGATTTGACCCTGCTTTTTTCTTTAGCATTCCTATGAAGTTGCATTGCTCTTTGTCTGTTTAATTGTATTTTAGCAACTAACATATAATTTTTAATGTAGGGTTTTCGTTAACTCGATAGCAAACAATGTGGGTATTATGTGATGCGCTATATGAGAGAAATTGTTCAAGGGTTCGAAGCAAGTGATATCAATTCCATAAGATCATTGGTAAAAAGTTACATTATGCCTATTTTATTATTCTAATTAAATAGAATTCTTTGAATTGTAAATAGATGTATTTTTGTGGTTGTGTATTCATAGTTTGAAGAAAAAAGAGTATATTCCTAAGAGAATATTGATGAAGTTCGTAGTGAGTGGGCATATCGCTTACAAGATCACGTATAATAGGGTTAATACATAAGATATTTTAAATTTAAATATTATATTGTCATTGTTTGCTATATATTTTTAATTAGTAAATACTAGAAAAATTAAGGTTTATAAAATGCTAAATTAATATAATTCAGTTATTACATTGTCAATTGGAATAAATGGTTATTTCTTGTATAATACAAGATGTTTATTCAACTGCTTGTCCTAAGTTCTTATGGGTTTGTATTTATGTATTACTATATTGTTTGTATCTTTCTTTTTTTGCTTATTTTTAAGGTTAAATAAATGGGTATATACTTTTTTATATTTTACATATTGATTTGATGTTTTATTTATTTATTTGTCATCAACTTAGACGTTGTTTGTATGAATACAAGTGGAGAAGGAACTTGGCATAGTTGTACAAATTTTGCTGACATAGAGATTCCTATATTGAAGACACTTGTGAATTAGTTAGTTGGAGTTCAGCATTCACATTTTTTAGACTTCGTGTAGAATTTTAATTAGACATTTTTTAGCCATTCAAGTAGATAATTTTCTACATTTATGACTTCATTCATTATATTTAAATAAATATTATTATTTTCTATTTAATTATATTGTTCATGGTGCATTAATTTATAGGTTCAAAATTAACAAATTGACAACAATATTATGAAAAATTGTTGTTTTTTTATAAAATTAACTAAAAAATACAACAGTTTGTAAATAAAATTGTTGTCTATAACGAAATATTACAACGATTTTCCATCAGAAACTGTTGTCCAAGTAAGAAAAAAGGTCTTATAAGACAACGATTTTCATGCAATACAACACTAAAGGATAATAGTTTAAAAAGAAAACATTATCGCATATACTCAATTTACAATGGTTAAGTTGAATAACCATTGTCAATTATCAAACACCAGATGGAAAAGAACAACGGTTTATTTGTAAAGCGTTGTCAAATTATAGAAATAGACAACACCAGATTATTTAACAACCGTTCTGAACCGTTGTCATGTATGAAATGACAACGGTTTTCGACCGTTGTAAATTATCCCAGCAGAAGGCAATGCCACTATACACAACGGTTTTGAAAGTTACTTTACAACGGTGAACACCCGTTGTCTATTAATGTATTTGTAGTAGTGTTAGCATGCCTAGGAGTACCACTTGAAGTAGAAACGAGTATCACATTGTTCTAGTTTTTGCCTTTTATATTTTTTTAACTTGGTATGTTATGTCTTTAGGATTCAGTCATTTTTTATATTTTGTTTGGGTCCCTTTTTGGCTTTTTTTTGTTTTATATATGGCGAGTCACATGCAGAGATTTGATGACATGGCTTATTCGTGCTTCAATTTAGGAAATGTTTGAATTAGTTTTATATATTTTTTTTCTTTTAGTTTTTTTCCTTATTTTTAATTCCTAATCGATTTGTAACTTTATTTCTTGGTTTACAGTCTTATGATCGAACGAAGCTACGAGCACTATATTATACTCATATTGCTCTTGCAGGCACAAATGACTTGAGATTTGAAGTGCATAAGTGCATCCATTGATTCATGAATAGAAGAAAGAAATGATTGAGATTGTGAATTTATATTTGGATATTTGATATGTTGTTGGATATTGGATAGAATTGAAGAACTGTTGATGTATTTTGTTTCGGTGTATGGTGAATTATATGTCGAGTATTGGATATGTCATTATTCTGCTTAAACATGAACATTTTGTCTTGTATTGGCCAAATACTCTAGTTTATATGTGGTTTTTGTAATGATGAATCAATTGGGGTTATTGATCAGAATGTATGAAATGGTGGTTCATATCATTTTGGATTTTAAATTTTGTATCATTTCAAATGTGATTTTGTGGGATAATTTTCTTATAAAACAATCTATGTCTTTATTACTAAACAACACTCATTGCTTTAAAATTAGCTGCAATTATGTTCATTCAAGAACATTCATAACCTGCATTTAAAGAAAAAATAGATTTGTTTTTAGAAATAATGTTAGTATCATTTGTTAAGCTATAAAGTATCACATATTAAAAAAAAGTAACACTTGTGTCTGGAAAAGTATCATTTATTCGGCCTAAAAGTATCAAATGACATGCAAAAACGTATCATATAAGAAATAAATGAATTTTCAGTCGAAGAATTATAAGAACGTATCATATTCTCCCCCCAATGAGTAGATGTTTATTTCCATATTGAAAAAACTAGAAAATAAATAAATTTCATAAATGAATGTCTAATAAATGAAATTACATCATAATAGTATTTCAAAATCATAAAATTCCAACATAATAAATTCCCATCAATATTGTGTTCTAATTCAACTCTTAAATATCCTAAAATATATTAAAAAATAAAGAATCTTCAATCCAGAAATCTGCAAAAGGAATTGAAGATGTATTCAGATAAATAGAAAAAGTATCATATATTAAGCATAAAAATATCACTTATATTGAAGACGGGTATCAACCTGATATTCATCTAAAATAAATGAGGGTTGGGAGTTTTAGAGCCAAACTCATTCAACCGAGTTGAGTTTGCTATACTATTACCCTTCTTCTTTATGTCTTTCTCAAGTTGTCCCTTAATTGCAGGAAATACATTTTAGTATTTTACCTATTTGGCAACAACTTCTTTGTGAGATTTATATGAGAGAATTACATTTCATATTGAGGCAATGAAGTTTGCTGGAAGAAACCACAAAAAGAGAAGCAGCGGAAAGGGAAACAACAAAACAGTCAACATGTACTTCTATTAATTGAAGACACTCCAATATTTTCTCCTTATTAAAAGTATATATACAACCATCAAGTCAAGATTAATTCTGATCTCAATGAACTATACTTGGAATTGCTGCAGCATAAAACATATGTCGAGGAATTATAAATGAATCCGCAATCGCCAATTGATAAGAACAAATGAAAAAAACCACTCTTGGTAATTACAAAAATGTTAAAAAACTAAAATGCAGACAACTAAGCCCCTTTCCAGGTTCGATCAATGAAATGAGTGAATGTTTACAAATACTTGTTGTGGCTTTGAGATTACATCTGATGGGAAGATTCCAATTAAAGCGGGGAACAAAAAGAAACTGCATAAGAAGCTCATGAAGTGATCAGGAGGTGAAATGGGATTAGAGGCAAAGTTAAAATCAATTATTTTATGTAAAATTGTAACCAAGACATGACAATAGCTTATGTATTATCTTGCACATTCTTGTTAATTTTAGTCATGATAAACAAGGGATTTGTCTAATTCCAATTTTTCAATTTCGCACGAAAATCCCCCAAATTTTTAACATGAAAGTGTTGAAATACACAAAATTAATTTTAGAACTCAAATCTTCATAACTAAAAAGCTTATCTTGAATTTTTGAAACCTACCTTCAAAATTTAATAGTTACATTAAAAAGAATTGGATTTATTGATTTTGAGTTTGTGTTTTTCTTCGTTGCGATGTCAACAGTGGTGTCGATGTTTCTCCGATGAACGGTGTCGCCGATGGCGGTGGCTTCACCTTGAACGGCGATGAATGGAGATGAAATCGTGAGTTGCAGGAATGGAGAGCTGCTCTCCTTTCTTTATTTTCTATTTTTTTATTGGGGGCTATTAGGTTTGGATTGGCTCCTGATGGGCCTAATGGACTGGCTCGTCTTATGAGCCAAGCCCATCAGTCTTGTGTATGTGTGTGTCTATATATATATATATACGTGTATCGTACGTGATGTAATACTAGTTATGATATAATTTGTTAACTAATCATAATTATATTGACATTTATGTATTTTACACAACTTTTAGATATGAATTAATGATATTTATTATATTAAGTTGTGTATTTTATATAACTTTTGTGCTTATATTGTTATCATTTGAAATTTTTTATGTGTTTGCTAGTTTTGCAGTAATAGTTGTGTTTTTGTTATATATTTAAAGTAAAATGGTCAAATACGGACTTGAGGAGTTGAAAGAGGATTTAATTAGACTCTTGGACTTAATTAAATACTTAATTAAAGCATAATGAACTGGATTAAATGATCAAAACTCAAAGAAATCCAAAGCCGAGTATGAAAATGGCCTGGGTCGACCCGGCCCAGTGCAAATTGTGAAGGCCTGGGTCGACTTGACCGAGCTCACTTGGGTCTACCCAGTGCAACAACAACTCTATAAGTCGACTGAAATACTTGGGTCGACGTCCCACATGCTCGAGTCCGCGAGAATGTGATTTTTTTTATCTCCAATTCAGGATTTTAAATTTAGATGTAAAAGCCTCCACTGTGATACACTCCCAGATGAGGCCCCATATCATTGAATACCACGTACTTAGAATACACAAGAGAGAAGAAGAAGACTTGTCATCTACTCAAGAGGAGGTGACAAGGTTGCTAGAGAAGGAGCGCTGTTGCAGCAAAAACAAGATATCTGGATTCTTGATGCACTATTTTTTATGCAATTACTGCAACTACACAGGTCAATGCAATAAAGTAAGTGAATCGAGTATCGTATTCACAGGGACTGTAATATCGATCACACTAAGTACTAAGCTAACAGGTTTCTATTATTCAGACTACTTTTTTTAGTTGAATTAATCATAGGCAAAAAAATTAAAATTAAATTACTAAACTCAATTATCAAAAGAAATGCAAATTAGACAAGATTAAAAATGTGAACTATCAAATAACAAAGCTAATTAATCATTGGGAATGCAAACACATGAATTCATTATATATTAATTCAATTCTATCAACTTCCAAGTTTAGTCCAATTTTCGATGGAGGATCGGAATTCTAATTACCTATCTTCGCCAGGTTTCAAGGTAAAAGTAGATTAACAATTTATCTATTATTTTCATCTCTAGATTAATTGTTAACTCTCAATAGATCAACAGATTTAAAACCTCCTACAGATCACACGTACGTATATCGAATCATTCAATTTAATCCCATTAATTAATTATCTCCTCTAGGACTCAAATTAATTAGCTAGCATACAATGACTATGACATTAATCATGCATGAGAAATCTAAACTTGAATGTTTGAATCATATAATTGGAAGAAAAATTGATAAAGAATTAAATCAATACATAATTTCACACATGTTATGAAGCATATAATTAATTATACTAACTACTCACACATAATGAAATCTAAAATAAAGAAAGAATAAAGAAACATAATTAAAAAACAAAGATTAGAAAAACCGTAGAAAAATTCAATGCATAAAACTTCAATCTTGAATCTTCATGTCTTGTCGCCATGAAATCTAAAATAAAACTGAAAAATAATAAAAAGAAGCCCTAAAAAACGTCCATGAAGAGTCCTTAAATAGCAGAGGGAATAGAAGCCCACAGAAGGAAGGAGAGCCCGGTCCAAAAGGAAATCCACCATGTGTCACCGATATGAGCATGGGCTGTGCAACAGGGAGCACAGTCCGTGCCCTTAAGTTCATAAAAACATGTCTTCTTCACCGAGACAGGAGCACGGGCCGTGCTCTTCTTCGCCACTCGACACATTTCACCGTTTTGTTTCGTTCTCGCTCGTTTCTCATCCGATTGATCTGATTCAAGTTGCAACGCGTTCTTAACTCGATCCTCCATCTTCTTAGGTATTTTCCAAGCTCATTTGAATCTCATAAAATAATTGGCATTAAATCCCTTTAAAATGAGCAAAAATGTGACACTGCACAAATTATGGAAAATTATGCGCAACTTGTCAACTTATGCATACATTGATCATTAAATAATATTCAAATAAACACCAAAATGCATACAAAAATCATGTTTATCAATTTCCCATGTTATTTAGTTCAATTGTTTATTTTCTCATGAATCTTTTTACTCTAGTTTTATTGTTAAGTTTACTATGTCTAGCTAATTTCATAGCTAGGTTTCAGGGATTGGATACTATGAATTTTATAATATGATTTAATTGTTTTCTTCCTGCTATCTCTCAGGGCTTGATTTCTATGTGTTTATTTATATCTTCTATAAATACTTGATCACCATTTGTGCATGCTAGTCATTAATTTGAAGTACTGACCAGAGAAGAATTAGTGATAGAAAGATAGAAATCAGGTTATGTATGCTTGGAAGGACCGACCAAGTGAACAAGTAAGATGCTTGTGTTTGAGAACATATGAATAATGGTCTTTGTCGGATACGATACTCTTGCTCACCTACGTATTACAATAATGTCGTGCACTTGCGGTTCACTTATTTGTTAATAAATAACCCATCATATATTTACTAAATTACCCTTGCAATTGAGAGGGAAAATGGTGGTTTTAAAATTCTATTATATATATATATATGTTGAAACCGTTTGGTTTGTTAATATTTTGGATATAGTTTTTATTTTGTCTTTCTTTGATTGTGCAGGAAGTAAGTTGGTTGAGATATTCTAGGGAATCTGTTCAAGGGTTGATTAAGTCAAGATAAGGTTGTTACTGAAGTTGAGGGAGTGAAGCCGAAAATCTAGGAATGGAGATCATGGAGAGTTAAAGCGGTTATTTGGAGTAGAGATCAAGTAATCAGTTTTGTATAAATAGGGATCATTTGTATAGAGTTAAATACACACAAATCCATAGAGATATTCCAGATCTGTATTAAGAGATATTAGTTTTCTACAAGTGTTAGTTAAGACAACTTTAGTCACAACCTTCTGCAAAAGAAGAGATAAAGTGTCTTAAGTTTAGTAAGAGTTTACTTGTAGTGTTTTTGTAATTCACAACTTCATAGTGAATATTTCGCCTTGAGGCACTTCACGAGATTATAGAAATATAATCTCGTGAAATTTTTCAATCCATTGTTTGTTTCTATATTCCTATGCATGTTCAAAGTTGTCTCAACTTTAGATACATTGATCACAACTCTGTCAGAACCGAGAGTTCGGTTTCTTCAATTGGCATCAAGAGCAAACACTTGACACACTAAGTGGTGATCCTGTTTTCGTGAGTACAATGGATTGCACAAACCCGTTGTTCAACAAACCTCCTGTTCTCGATGGCATAAACTATTCCTTTTGGAAAGTTCAAATGAGAGCGTGCATCAAATCCATTGATGCAAGAGCATGGAATTCTGTTCAAAAGGCATGGACGCATCCTAAGATCGTAGATGCCGAAGGAGATACAATACGTACTCCTCCAGAAGAATGGACCAGGTCACAAAACGAAGATGCTACCTTCAATGACAAGGCACTCAACGCAATTTAGTCTTCCTTGCATATTCAGATGTTCAAACTCATAAGAAATTGTGAGTCGGCCAAAGAAGTGTGGGATATTCTTCAGCAACATTATGAAGGAGATGTTGGAATTAAAGAATCAAGACATCGTATTCTCACCACAAAATTTGAGAACATGAAGATGGGGGAAGATGAAACCGTTGGAGAATATTGGAACAAATTGCTTGAAATTGCAAATGAGTGCACTGATCTTGGTGATCCGATCACTAACAAGAGGTTAGTTTCTAAAGCTTTGAGAACTCTAATCCCACGCTTTGATATAAAGGTTGTTGCTATTGACACGACATCAACTATTGGAAGTATGGACTTCACAAAGCTGATGAATGATCTGAAGACATATGAAATGGAAATGAATGAGAAAGGTGGATCAAAGAAAAAGGGAATTGCCTTAACAGCCAGGTCAACTTCAGCTTATGATGAAGAAGAGGATGAGGATCTTGAAGAGATCTGTGAAAAGAATTCAGATTATGCTCTTCTCACCAGAAGACTAAACACTCTCATCCGAGCTAATAGAGGAAAACAATAGAAGGGAGGTGCTGAACAACGCAAGCCTCGTTATGACTCGTCCGGACCTTTGGTTATTTATGAAAAAATAAACTCACCTGGAAAAGAACCTAAGATCATGAAGCGTGCTGCATCAGATCACTTTAGACCAAAGGAAGTGAAAGATTTCTCCACTGTCCAATGCTATGAGTGCAAAGGCTATGGGCACTTTGCTAACGAATGTGCCAACACTTTTAGAAAACTTGGAAAGCCTGTCACATTCTTATCTCTTAGCGACAGTGAGCTAGACACCTCAAGGATATTTGTGGAAGAAATCTCAGATGATGCAACCAATAAACATGCAGCCTTAACTGCAGTATGTTCTGAAATGGTTAATTCAAAGTTCACAGAAGTTGAGATAACTTCTGACAGGTATGATGATTCCTACTATAAAACTCTTTTATGTTTTAATACTGTGATAACTACTACAGATGAGGAAGAAGAAGTTACTGAGAAAGAAACTCTGGAGTTACTAATAAAGTTGCAGGAACTCTACAAGGAGCTGTATGCTAAGTGGATCAAACAGTGTAAGGAAATTGAGTCACTTAATAAGGAATCCACCAGCCAGAAGGCGTCTCTCGCAAAGTGAGAGGTAATGTTGACAAAGAAAGACGCAGAGATTGATAATATGAGGATTCAACTCAATCTTGCAAAGGAAACTTTCAAAAAGCTCAACACGGGTACTTCTAAACTTGATGAAGTACTTACTCAAACTCAGGTAACTTCTCATGGCATAGGATATGGCAAAACTGTAAAAACTGCCTTTACTCAAATCATGTCCACCCATGGCAAACCTTTTGTGAAAGCTCAAGAAGTACATCCCACTTCATCAGTGAGTAAGAAGCGTAGGAGATTTTTTTATCACTATTGTTTTCTCCCTGGACACATAAAACCTTTCTGTCATAGATTTTTACAGGAACACAAGAAAGAGATTCATCTGAGGACACAAGCCTCAAAGTCAGCCCGCATAGTCAAAAGTGATAAAACAAGGAATATGGTTTGGAAACCTAAAGCTGTCCCCAAAGACACCTACAAAGTTGTCTTCACTGCATCAGTAGCTGATGATTCGGCAACTTGGTACTTTGACAGCGGATGCTCTCGTCACATGACTGGATCTCAATGTTATCTATCTAACTACCAGAAGATCAATGGCAGTGAAGTTACCTTCGGGGGAGGAACAAACAGCAAGATTGTAGGACATGGAATCCTGAACAGTCCTGGTCTTTCAAAGCTGGCTAATGTATCACATGTATAGGGTCTTACAGCTAACCTTATCAGCATCAGCCAACTCTGTGATGACAACTTTACTGTCATCTTTGATAAGCAAAGTTGTACTGTTGTTGATAACTATGGCAAACATGTGATCTCTGGGGTAAGATCTTCTAATAACATTTATAAAACTAAAAGAAAAAGTTGTTTGAGTGCGCAGAAAAATGACGTACAACTTTGGCATCAAAAATTGGGTCATACCAATTTTCGCAACATGGAGAATCTTTAGAGACTCAATGCTGTTCTTGGAATGCCAAAACTGAACGTCTCAAATCCAAGTCTGTGTGGAGATTGTCAGAAAGGAAAGCAAGTAAAAGCCTCACATCCAGTTATAACAACTTCAGAGAGACCTTTTGCCACTCAAAGCTACTTTGAATTGCTTCACATGGATCTTATGTGGCCAGCAGAGATAGAAAGCTTTAGAGGTAAATGGTATTCATTTGTGATTATCGATGACCTCTCCAGGTACACTTGGGTAAAATTTCTAAGTGACAAAGGTGAAACCTATGATGCTTTCTTAGAATTATATGCTAAGGTCAGAAACTTCTACCATTCTTGCATTAAAAGAATTAGATCTGACCATGGAAGGGAGTTTGAAAATCTTCAGCTCCTAAACTTTTGCATTAAAGAAGGTATTCATCATGAATATTCTACCCCTAAAACTCCCCAACAAAATGGTGTAGCTGAAAGAAAGAATAGGACCTTGCAAGAGATGGCCACTGTCATGTTACACTCTAAGAAGTTGTCCAAACGGTTTTGGGCTGAAGCGTTAAACACTGCATGCTATGTAAGTAATCGGGTAAACTTAAGAACCGGAACCACCATGACATCATATGAAATTCTAAATAGTAAAAAATCCAACTTGAAATATCTATATGTTTTCGGTTGTGTTTGCTACATTTTGAATGATAGGGATTATTTGTACAAATTTGATCCCAAAAGTGATAAAGGTGTGTTTATTGATTATTCGCTTAATAGTCATGCTTACCGTGTTTATAACCTCAGAACAAAAACTGTTATGGAAAGTGTAAATGTGAGCTTTGATGATTTTGCCAGCCTATACACTCCTGAAGAAGATACTAACGATTTGATTGAGATACAGGGAAGGACAGGAAAGACCATTGAAATAGAAGAAAGAGTCAACCCTGAAGTTGAGCCCACTTCAGAGACAGGTGATACAGAAGGATCTGGATCAAATCCCCACTTAAACGATTCAGAGATTCCAGAAGTAGTTCAGGGAAGCACTAGAAGAGACCCACCAAGCAAGATTCGCAAAGATCACCCAATTGATCAAGTCATTGGAGATGTACACGAAGGGGTCAAAATTAGAGGTAAAACTCCTGTTAACTACAAGGAAATGGTAAGGATGGTGTGCATGTCATGCGTAATCAATAAAGTTGGTGTTGTTGTCTTCTTATCCATGGTTGAACCCAAGAAAGTAAATGAGGCATTAAAAAATGAGTTCTGGATAAGTGCCATGCAAGTCGAGCTACTTGAGTTTGTTAGAAACAAAGTCTGGACATTTGTGCCTAGACCTTCAGGGATAAACGTGATAGGGACTAAGTGGATATTTAAGAATAAAACTGATAAATTTGAAAATGTCATTAGAAATAAAGCCCGCTTAGTTGCCCAAGGTTACACTCAAGTAGAGGGCATTGACTATGATGAGACCTTTGCTCCCGTTGCTCGAATTGAGTCCATCAGGTTATTGTTTACCATTGCATGTTATCTTAACATTACTCTTCATCAAATGGATGTTAAGGCAGCATTTCTTAATGGAGTATTGGAAGAGAAAGCATACGTTGAGCAACCCAAAGGCTTTGAAGACCCGTCAAAACCCGATCATGTGTATAAATTACACAAAGCTTTGTACGGACTTAAGCAAGCTCCTAGAGCTTGGTATAGTCGGTTAACGGAGTTCTTGCTTGAATTTGGTTTTTTTAGGGGTCATGCCGATAGGACACTTTTCCTCAAGAAAGAAAAAGACTTTCTCACAATTGCTCAAATATATGTCGACGACATAGTATTTGGATCAACGAGTGAGAAGGCTTTGAAGGAGTTTGTGGAGGCGATGTCCACATCTTTTGAAATGAGTATGGTTGGTGAGCTTAGCAATTTTCTTGGACTTCAAGTCAAGCAAAAAAAAAACGGAGTGTTCATCTCCCAGACAAAATATGCCAAGAACCTTGTGAAGAAGTTCGGATTGAAAAATGCAAAACATATAAGAACCCCCATGAGCACGACTGAGAAGCTTTCGAAGGATGCAGTTGGACCGGAAGTTGATCCAACTTTATTCAGATCAATGATCGGAAGTCTCCTCTACTTGACTGCTAGCCGACCAGATATCATGTACAGTGTGTGTGCATGTGCTCGATTTCAGTCCTGTCCCAAGGAGAAACACCTTAAGGCGGTAAAGAGGATCATTCGGTATGTAGCCGGCACATGTGAATTGGGTCTATGGTTCACAAAGGACACTACTACAGATCTTGTCGGATATAGTGATGCCGATTGGGCTGGAGAGATAGATGATAGACGGAGCACAAGTGGAGGATGTTGTTATCTTGGCAACAACCTCATCTCTTGGCACAGTAAAAAGCAAAACTGCATTTCACTATCCACTGCCGAGTCTGAGTATGTGGCCGCTGGGAGTTGTTCGACACAGTTGATATGGCTGAAGTCAAGTGCCATCAACCTTGCAAAGAACCCAGTTCATCATTCCAAATCCAAACACATCCACTTGAGGTATCATTTTATTAGGGATTTAGTTGAAAAGAAGCTATTAAAGTTAGAGTATATTAGTACAGATAATCAACTGGCTGATATGTTTACAAAAGCTTTAAGCTATGAGAGATTCTCAATTTTGAGAAAATCTCTTGGCTTATGTTCTATATGAAAAGTTGAGATTGGCCCAACTGTTGTCACACTTTTTGTATATCATAGTTAACTGTGAAGTTGGACAGATTCGAGGATGAAAAAGCCTGTGTTAAGGTGAAACCATGATCGTTCTTATAAAACCATATAACTAGATCATATATCTTAGATAAATGGTATCTATAAGATTCTTTTGGTTATTCATATATTCATCATCTGTCTTTATTCTTTAAAAGTTTTATATGATGTATCAAAAGTAAACTGATAATATAATTTTTCTTGATAATAGTTGGTTAATTGTATATATATAAATAAAAAAAACGAATGAAAAATTTTGAAAGTCAGTTGAATGTATCTGGAAGTGTATCTTACTCTATCTTTAATATTTGTTTTGACTATATCTTTAATATGATTGATTTCTATTTTTAAGGAGGCAGGTATCTATCAATCTTATATATTCCTCCTTATGTTTTGTGGCAAGTAATTTTCTGTGTATTATATTTGATAAGCGTCTCTCTCTCTTCGCCACTATCTTTCTCACTTAGATTCTCTCTCTCCACTTTCTTTTTCAGTTTACTATTCAAGAGAACCTTTTCGTCTTCTCTAACCCTTCTCGAAATTTGCCTAGCAAATCCGCCATGGATTCCGACAAAATGCGCCAAATACAAGAACTTTTAAGTGACCCGGAAGCTTCTGCTTATCTCCGTCATCTAGCAACCTTCCCACCGCAGCCAATTTTGTCTCCGCCGATTATTTCTAA
This sequence comes from Perilla frutescens, assembly GCA_026008535.1. Classification (NCBI taxonomy): domain Eukaryota; kingdom Viridiplantae; phylum Streptophyta; class Magnoliopsida; order Lamiales; family Lamiaceae; genus Perilla; species Perilla frutescens. Next base: position 39,293,524 of record BRKX01000010.1, on the reverse strand, counting down.
CCCTTTTCATTTCCTGTCACCGGAGTCTATTCCGATTATCTGTCCAAAAGTCCTCCTATCTCCTTCTAGAGGTAATGCTCCTATGGAGATTTTTCCCAAATTAGGAAGTTGTTCGGAAGTTCAGTCCAAAACTCTCTCTCTACCGGCTCCCTCTCCAGTTCAACCATTCTCGGTCTCACCATCTTCAGAGCAGGCTATAATTCTAGCCTCCGACGGAGTGATTATGTCGACCTTTGATACTCCAGGTCTCGACACTCCTGTCCTTGCCGAAGAACAAATCGACCCACTTTTTCCTTCCAACGAAGGGAATACATACAATGAAGGTCCGATTGAGGTCCCATTTTCTGAAATTGAAGAAGAAGCCTAGGTGGATGTATCTGAAAAATCTACTCCAACACGAACTCCTCCCAAGAAGAAATTGACCAAATCAAAGAAGGCTTCTCCGACTAGACGGTCCAAGCGTCTTCACATAACCGGAAGCTCCTCGCAGAATCCGTTGGAGCCCATTGAGATCATCAGTGAAGCCGAGGAGGAGGAGGAGTGTGAAGAGGAGATGTCGGTGAATGATTCAGGTGAACAAACTCTTTCTATACATGGATCAGACTCCGAGACAAGCGAAGAAGCTGAAGAGACTGTTGTTGCCTCAAAGAAGGGTAAGAGAAAAATACCTTTCTCTTCTCCTTCGAAAGTTCGTGGGAAAGTTGTGAAGAAATTTAAACGGAGTGTTGCTCCAGCTAAGGAGGATGCCTACTCAGAATCTGACTTAGAGGTATCAAAGGCTAACTCAATCTTGTTTTATTCTGATCTTGCTAAGCGTAATTGGGATTTCTTTAAGAATAGAGAAATCTTAAATGATCGTGCGGTTGATTCAAAAGATTTTTCTGGATATAATTTGGTTGAGTTTTTGAAAAAGAGAAAAGTGTTTGGGAGTGTTACTTATGCTAGGCCCTATGTTGCTGAAGTAGTTAGATATTTCTATGCTAATTTGACACATGATTTCGGAAATCAAGCCTCTAAGCAATATGGAAAAGTTTTTGTACGTGGGAAGGTATTCACAGTTACTCCGGCTAGGATTAACAAATTTTTGGGAATACCTAATGTTGTTGAAGCTGATGAGGAGGTTGATGAGGAGTTGGAGGCTAATATGGCCGATGTGTTTACTGGAGGCCAAGCTGAATTGTGGGTGGACAACAAGAAGCCAAATAGGCTTGCTTCAGTTCTCACATCACTATTTTCTACACTCCACAAAGTTTCTGTGTCAAACTGGATTCCTACTTCTAACTCAATGATGGTGCCATTCGAGCATGTTTGCTTATTATATAAGGTGTATATGGGGGAAAAGGTGAATCTAGGGCAACATATTTTCAACTCCATTGCCGAGATTGCCATGACAAAATCAAACAAGAAGTTGGTGGTCCCCTCTCTTATATATAACATGCTGTTGGACCAAGGGTTTAAGGCAACAAAGAAAGATGTTCTGACCTCCAGACTGTCCAGAAAGCCTTTCTAGCTGATTCCAGGACTCGTGATCTTCCGTGGAGTGATGCTGCTGAAACTGCTTCTTCATCTTCCGATCATCTTTGCTCTATTCCTGTGTTTGTTTTGCAGGAACAAATTGAGCTCTACACTGCCCAAATAGAGATCTTTGCCAAACAAAGGAAGGTGTTCCAACGTCTCCTTTCTTCCCAAAAAGAGGGAGAAGGCACAAGCCATGAAGGACGACATGGATGTGAGGATGATGAAGAGCAAGAGGAATAGAGACGGTAGAGGGCTACTGTTTTGTCAAATGAAGAAGAACTGTAGTCTGTTGCAGTTTTTGAAGTTGATGTTTATTAAACAGTTTCTCCAACTATGTTTATATTTTTGCTTTAAACAACTATGTTTTTGATGTGTTTTGCTGCAGATCTAACTGATGATACTGATGATCTTATGTTGCTGATATTTTAGTTGTTTTTTATAATATTTTATGTTTTTCTAAGTATGCTTGAATGAGTAGTGTTGGAGTCACTGTGTTTTGGGAAGTTTGCATGACAGGGGGAGCAATTGTGTTCTGTTTTAATGATGTTCATTTTTTATTGTTCCTCGTATATGTTTAGGGGGAGTTTAATTATTTTTAGTTTTTGCTGAATGCTTGAAGTTGTTTTGGGAAGAAAGACAAAAATGGGGAGATTATTGAAACCGTTTGGTTTGTTAATATTTTGGATATAGTTTTTATTTTGTCTTTCTTTGATTGTGCAGGAAGTAAGTTGGTTGAGATATTCTAGGGAATCTGTTCAAGGGCTGATTAAGTCAAGATAAGGTTGTTACTGAAGTTGAGGGAGTGAAGCCGAAAATCTAGGAATGGAGATCATGGAGAGTTAAAGTGGTTATTTGGAGTAGAGATCAAGTAATCAATTTTGTATAAATAGGGATCATTTGTATAGAGTTAAATACACACGAATCCATAGAGATATTCCAGATCTGTATTAAGAGATATTAGTTTTCTACAATTGTTAGTTAAGACAACTTTAGTCACAACCTTCTGCGAAGGAAGAGATAAAGTGTCTTAAGTTTAGTAAGAGTTTATTTGTATTGTTTTTGTAATTCACAACTTCATAGTGAATATTTCTCCCTGAGGCACTTCGCGAGATTATAGAAATATAATCTCGTGAAATTTTTCAATCCATTGTTTGTTTCTATATTCTGCTGCATGTTCAAAGTTGTCTCAACTTTAGATACAACTTTGATCACAACTCTGTCAGAACCGAGAGTTCAGTTTCTTCAATATATATTTTGGTTCAAATATTAACACTCTCCTCATGTAGAAACTAGCATCCAATCTTAGTCATTCATCTATTTGGTTTTTGTGATTCAGATTAATCTAAAATTGATGGGGTCAAAGATGCAATTAATTAAGAGTATATATCTTCATACTATACATTTAATTATTTACTTTCTTATAATATTAAAAAAATCTATCTTTACATCTATAAAAAAACAAAGGTAGTTAGTTAATTCAATCAAATTGGATTAATTAATTTTGTAAGTAAATTAATTTAAATTTGTGATTTAATTCGTGTTTTCATAATAGCAAAAGTTATATGATTTGATAGCATTTGAATTATTTCATATTACCAGTATTTTATTTTTGTATTAGCTTTGCAAAATTGACTATATATGTTTGTCTTATATTCAGATTTTATGACTAGTGCGTACTAGGAATATTTAATTGCATGCTAGTAACTAAATTTAATCAAATTAGCAAATGTTTTTTACATCATCATCATCATCATCATCATTATCATCATCATCACTACTAAATGATTTTTTAAAATTATATGGGTTATTTGTTTCACATTTATAATAATGATGTGTGCTAATATGATATACAAATATTGCTAATAACATGAAATTGTGTGTAGAAAATATTGATCAAATAAAAATATGTGCTAATATTGCAACTAATATTATGATAGTGATGTGCTAATATAATATTTAAAAATTGCTAATATGTAACCGATACTAATATATACAAACTATTTATTGTTGTTTATTAAAAATAAAAAATAATTAAATTATTGGTAGAGAATAAATTAAAAATGAAATTAATAGTTTTCTTGCTAAGATTGATGAAATATTTAATTAAGTAGAAAGATAAAAGCATAATATATTGCACCAAAATAAGAAGTTCCAGAAAAATATGATGTTTGATATTCTAGAGACTTTTACCCCATTTATTTGAATCAGTCTTGAGCATAAAGATTAAATGATTGTGTGTGTGTGTGTGTATAGATAGATAGAGAGAGAGAAAGAGGGAGAGAAGCTTTGGTTCAAATGTTAACAATACTCTTCCCCTGTAGAAACTAGAATCCAATCTTAGTTATCCATCTATTTGATTTTGATGGTCCAGATTAATTTAAAATTGATGGGGTCAAAGATGCAATTAATTAAGAGTTTTATAAATTGATGATGTGAAATATCAAATCCCACATTTTATGGCATATATATCTTCATACATTTAATCATTTACTTTCTTATAATATAAAAATAATTCCATCTTTACATCTATAATAAACTTAGATAATTAGTTAATTGAATTAAATTGGGTTAATTAATTTTGTAAGTAAATTAATTTAAATTTATAACTTAATTCGTGTTTTCATAATAGCAAAATTTATATGATTTGATAGCATCTGAATTGTTTCATATTAGCAGTATTTTATCTTCGTATTAGCTCTGCAAAATTAACTATATATGCTTGGTTCATATTCAGATTTATGACTAGTTCATAGTATAAAAAAGTTAATTGAATGCTAGCAACTATTTCTTACACTATTTATTATTATTATTATTATTATTATTATTATTATTATTATTATTATTATTATTATTATTATTATTATTACTAAATGATTTTTTTTAATCATATAATTTATTTGTTTCACATTCATAATAATGATGTGCTAATATGATATATAAATATTTCTAAAATGTAATTGGTACTAATATATAAAAACTATTTCTTGTTGTTTATTAAAAAATAAAAAGTAATTAAATTATTGGTGGAGAAAAATTGAAAAATGAAATTAATGATTTTCTTGCAAAGATCGATGAAATTTTTAATTAAATAGAAAGAGAAAATCAGAATATATTGCATCAAGATAGGAAATTCTATAACATATGGGATTTGATATTATAAAGACTTTTACCCATTTATTTGAGATCAATCTTGAGCGTAGAGATTAAATGATTGGGTGACTCAAATTAGTTCATAGTTTATACATGATGATGCCACCTCTCTCTCTCTCTCTCTATATATATATATATATATAAATTAGTGCAAACAAAACATTTTAGAATAATGATTTATTAATTTCAATTAAAATTTATTTCAATCAAATCTTAATCTTAATCTTAATATATATAAAAACAAAAAGTTATGTCATTAATAGAAACCTAGCATTTTTCCGCCAAAACCACTTTCTATAATTAGTCATTAAGTTAATTTTATATATTAAGATTAAGATTGTATTAATTGTAATAATATTTACTTAATCAAATAATATCATATAATATATTCCGTAATAGTTTTTTATATATATATAGATCACATTAAATACATATAATAAAATATACAATTTAATTATATAATAAGATGGGTAATATAACAATCTATTAAGCATATAAGATTTTTATATTAAGACTGTATATTCATTAATTAGTCATACAATATAATACATAATAGTTTATAGATATCATATCAAATACATATAATAAAATAATAATTTAATCTTAATATATATATATAAGAAAATAAGTATGCATTTTTAGAAATTCGGATTTCCCCCTCTAAATCACATTTCCAAAAAGAAATCTCTATTAACTAATTTATAATTACTTTTTAATTTTTAATTCATTTCCATTTCAAATAAATCTTAATATAGAACTTAAATTAATGTCAATCTCTCTCTCCCTCTCTCTCTCTATATATATATATATTAATAAAAAATTAAAGGCAATTCATTTATAGCAATTGATTTAAATGTGGTAAAATATAGATTGTATAAATGAAAAAACGGTTATGCGATTAAGTATGGATATAAATAAGGTAAATAATAAATTAATGAAAAAATTATAATTAGCCAATCATCTAATTAAATAATCACTTAACACGAATTTTGGTCAATTAAAAATCCGTTTATAATTGAGGGAAATTAAGATTTAATTATAGTAATGTCATGAAATTAGGCAATCCCTAATTTATTTAATTTAAATGCAATCAATTAAATGGGCTTTATATATATCCTACAACTGGTTTCTCACATGTCATCATTCTTCTTCGATTTTTAGATATTACGATATTTCATTCATCAACAAATTAATTTATGCCTCGGTTACAAACTTGTGTAAATTATGTCGCAAAGTATAGTCCCTCGAAGGAAATTATTGAGACTTCGAGTCATTCACATACTCAAAATTTTCCGATGTCATGATTTAGTAATCATGTTTCAAGACGACCGTCTATGCAATTGAATCCATGGCACCATTTCGGAAGCTAAAAATTGATAGGTTCAAAATTGATTTGTAATAGATGATGTGTATTCTTTTCTCTGTCTTGTGATTCTACCTAATACCGTTAGATTCAAAACAACAAATCATCATTTTAAATTTTGTATGTTGCCATAATTAATGATATTACTTTTTCATCGTATATCTATTGCTTTCGAGACTTCTTTTCCTTTGAAAATGCTGAAGAATTTGATGATTCATTGTTGTTTGGCAATTGATCATTTAATAGTAGTTTAGATTTATTATGTTAAAGATCTCATTTTTTAATTTAATTTGTTCATGTGTCAAATTATAATTACATTCATTCTCATTTTTTGATGCAGTATCAATTACAAAATAGTAAGCACGTACAAGACACAAGGTTTCTAATGTTGTTGGGTTCGACGCTACGACACTTAACTGTTACCTTATTACAATAATTAATATGTAGTTTTCAATTCTAATAGAAGAAATCTAGCCCCATATTTAAGTATAATTTTCAAGGTTTTGGTATGAAGTGATATAATTCCTATTTAGTTCGTTTTGTATATTAGTACTATCATTTTTAATAATGGGTGATTTTTTTTTTATCTATATATGATTAATTTTTTTATTTATATATTTTTAAAAGAAGTGCACAGAATGGATTCTTAATCTTATTGTAGTTGAACTCAAAAGTGTATGTTCTTTTAATTTTTAACAGTTGTGAAGTTCTTAATTTTGGGATAAAAAATATCGAAAAATAAAATTTGAGATAAAAAGATATTGAGTAGTAATCATTGAGATAAAAAAAAGGTAAGATGTGACCCAAAGTATTTTGCCCATAGTCTAATATAGGACTAAAGATGAAATTATCCTATATTAATATATTTTTTAGATTTTAATTTATTTTATTATAAATTCAAACAATAAGTATTAAAATTCAAAAATATAAATATATTTAATTTTTTTGTTTCAATTATTTAAAATATATTCTAAGCAAATATATTGTTGTCGAGCAAAGTTAGAGTTGAAGAAGGGAGGTGATGTATGGGTTTGCACGAAGTCTTCTTGGATTAAACACTTACACTTTGCTAAAGTTATTTTTGAAGTTGATTTCAAGATTGTTTTAATGCTTTATATTATGATGTAAACAGATATTACTGAGTAATAGGTATTCTTGCAGTGTATCATGTTCGTTGTAATGTCAATATTTGTCTAATCGTCTAGCTTGGGTTGTTCTTGATTTTAATTTATAGCCCTTATTGTTTGGTTGATGCTTTGTGAATATTTATCTTGACACTTTCTGTGATTGTTCTTCCTAATGGTATTTTTAAATTTGGTTAAAAATATATTTATATTCTAAAAATTAAAAGTTATATATTTAGTTCTTGTGATGAAATTATCACCCCTTTCTCGGTCTTTCAACTGAGATCAAGTGTAAGTATTTGATTATATTTCTTTAATATTAAATTAAAATTTCATTATAATTAGACTACTACATTTAGGAGATATGCAACTTGAAGCATGTAACCTAGCATGAATCGTTATCAAACCAAAGATAAAAATTCACTTTTGGTCCCATTAGAATGTGATCAAAACATTTTTAGTCCCAAAAGTTACTTTTTTGATTCCAAGTAATTTTTGTTGACAATTTTGGTTCCATAAGATGTATTTCCGACAATTTTAGTCACATAAGATATTCTTACGATAATTTTAGTCACAAACTAACAATTTTGGTGAATCTGAGATGTGTCTCATACATATGAAAACAAACAACATGTGTTCCAAAATCCAAACATCATGTCATTCTATCTGAAATCAATTTACGTTGTCTAGCGCACCAAAGACTCAATTAGTTTGGGACTAAAATTATCAGAAAAATATTTTATGGGACTAAAATTGTTGGAAAAATATATTATGAGATCAAAATTGTCAAAAAAATATCATTTGAGACTTAAAGTATTTTGACCCTTTTCTAATGGGACTAAAAATGAAATTTAATCTCAAACCAAGTCATCATTTATTTTAATATATTAAAAAAATTCAAATAAATTTATTTGAATTCAAAATTTTGATATATATTCAAATTTATATATGTTAATATTTTAAATAATTAAATATTAAATATTTATTTTTTCAAACTAAATATATCTTACATTGAAGAGTAAATGAATAATTTTTTTTTCTAGAAAACACCAAACATATATTAATAATCAAACTTGGCTAAAAGAGTCAGACAATGTACAAAATAATTGGATTTCACAAAATAAATATAAATTACATTTTTTTATTTGTCAAATTATGCACGTGTTCTTCCACCAAAACTCCAAAAAATTTGAAGGGTTGATGCTAGAATTTGAAGGCGCTCTCAACAGAATAAAATCTTTTAGTGAATTTAAATATTTGTAGACAATGTACTTCACTTTTTTATTAAAAAAAATTACAAATTACACTTTTACATATCATATAACACATTTCAAATTCTTTAATATTATTATTTAATACTAAGATATAATATGTATATTATAAATTTCATACATAAAAATGGTCAATGTTTAATTTCAATCTACGTACAGACCGAATAATATAATTTAATACATTCATATTTGTGTGTCAGGAGACGTAAAATGATATGATGTCCAAAAGGGAGTTGGAGGTGTTCTCTACAAATAAAAGAGATGATAGTAGTGAAACATTAATCAAATTGTGGCGCTACTCAAGCCATGACAACTCTCATTCGATGATGTCTTATATATTCACTTGTCACAATCAGAAGGATGACGAAGATGTATATATTATAATTTTCTTAAATATGTTTAATGTGTTGTGTCATTAATCATTATCTTCTTAATTAATTTTTCTTATTGTACCTAAAATTATAAATGATTTCAATTATGTTTAGAATATATTTCTGACAAACCAATTATGTTATTTGTTTTACTAGGCACATTTAAATTTATTCATATATATGGGTTGTCTGCCACTATAATAGCGAATAAATTTTAACATTTTCTATACTTTTTACACTTAGGTTTATTAATCATTTCAATGTAATTTAATTATTTTATTTATACAAATTATTTTTTATAAATTATTTATATACCTTTCACCGTGCATCGCACGGGATGCCACACTAGTATATATAAAGACAAGAAGTTATGCCTTATTTAGTAACTTAGTCTTTTCCCGCCAAAAACACTTGCCCAATATGGAATATTAATATTTATTAATCAATCTATCAATATTATATATGAAGAATTGATTTAATATTGATTTTTATTAACCTAATCAACCTACTCAGAATATGAATTTCGATATGTAATTTAATATAGGAGTAAAAAATTTCTGCAATGATTCCTACAATTTAATATTACTAATAATATAAAAAGAAGTAATCATTATTTATACTATAGTAGGTTCGAAAATTATCAAATTAAGACACGTCAATAATGTACAAATTATATATGGAGTCAACGAACTATGTTTTCTTTGAATTGATTCAATAAATAAATTATTAATCCAATATCCAAAATGATATTATTTATTTTATAAATAAATAATAATATTCATTTAATATCCTATTAATAATATTTAAATTAAAATGATTAGTGTGATTATATATGTAACCGATATACCCCAATTAATTAATCATCAATCCATTAAACATTTAAACCCACAATTACATCACATCTTAATCACGTTAAATATATAATCAACCGTCTTAATTGAGAAATGGTGCATTGCTTAGCCCATTAGTAATATTTTAATTACAATAATTATTGCAATTATATATGATTCTATATTATACTCTAGCTAGGGCCTATAAATAGTTTGTGAAGTCAGACTTTTCCACACAAACTAATCACAATTTTTTTTTTGTAGTGTAATCAATCTCAATTTTATTTTGTTTTTAAAATGTATTTAAGTTTTTATTTAAAGTTTCATCAAACTTAATGTCGTTTTCTAATTCTTGCACTCTAGCTTGCAACATCGGTTAGTGAAGAAATATGGCTCCAATCTGCAGGTAGTTGCATATATGGATTCAAGATTATTTGTCATTGCATTGATGAATTGCGAGGAATTATGACCAATAAAATAATTTCTAGAGAATAATTGCAGTGGAGGTTGATATTCAGAAAATAATACAAGAATCGATTACATGCAGCGAAGGTGAAAGAGACTGACAAAATGTTTTTTTATTCCAATATTGTCTATTACTTTTTTGTTGTTTTATTTATTTGTATATACAATTTTACTTTTTTATTTCCATACACAAACACTAAGTGAGGGCCTATATTATAATAGTCAACACCAATTCATAATTAATTTGTGCGATGATAATAGGTATTCAAAATAATTGGTTGAAAAGAATATTATATAAATGAAATATGATTTCACTATATTGTAAGATATTGTAAATTAAACAAAATAGCTTTAATGACCACCAAAAATGATTCATATATGTGTACATTTGTAAAAATAACCAATCCTTGATAGAATGGATTTCTTTATTTCAAATTTGCATATCTATCAATTTTTTATTAAATATAATTAAAATTATTATTATTTTTATTTTTCAATTATATATATAAATCAAATAAATATATTAAATTTTGAAAATTTAAACGTATTTAAGTTTGCAATTTTAAACATATGAAATATATTTTAAATAATTAAATCTTATATATTTAATTTTTTTACTATATTTATCCCCACTTCAAAGAACTAACAATTTTTTTAATGAAAAATTATAACAACAAATAGCATTCTCACAAATTCCACGGTCTCTCAAGTAAGATCAAATGTAAATATATGATTTTATTAGTCCAATACTAAACATATTTTTCTCACTCTTCTTACATTCGCAAATTAATTAGAAATACAAATATCACACATCGAAATATAACGAGTATTATTATACTTGAACACATTATAAATTATAATGAACAATAATGAAACTCTTACCCCTTTCTTGGTCTTTCAGTTGATGGATGGTATACAATAATTACAAATTAATAATTTTATTTTTCATTAGATAATTTTATTAAATGCCTAATAAATAAGGCATTTAGTAATTTAATTAATAGAAATTTGGAATCTAAACATTAATCAAACAATTGTTTGTCTCCACTATCGGTCCAATAAATAGTCGTATACAACATGCAAGAGATATGTAATAGTATGATGGCTTACTAAGGTGAATTTCATTATTTTTTTCAGTAAGCAAATTTGTATACTCAGAATTTTGTTCGACACTAATTCAGTTCATTTATTTTCTTACCTCCAAGCATTATAATAATGATCACTATAACATTTGTTTTATTTTTCAGTATAGTCCATCTGAGTTGCGACCACAAATGTTGTATTGGAAGTCATTTCGACTCCCCTTGATCTTTGAGAAATGAGAGGATTGGCTTCGGCAACATAAGAAGGTTTCAACAATGGCGAAATATAAATTGCTATAGTGAGAGAGATAGACAAACAACATAAAATTGTGGATTTTTTATTATGTTATAGAGTCATTTTTGTGATTTTAATTATGAACCAATAAATAATTTAAATGTGTTTAAGATAGAAGTTCTCACTTTTATTTGGTTTGACATACTGTTGATGTTTCTGAATTTAAATTTTTTGGCATTATTTTTATTTTACAAATTTTTCTTATTTTTATTTCTTTCTCTTTGAGGATTTCTTTGAAATCTAAATTCATAAAATCTGAAAAAACCGAATTCTCAGTTTTGAAAGAGTTGTGATCAAAGTTGACTGCAAAGTTGAGATAACTTTGCATACGCAGCGGAAATTTAGAAATAGAACAACGGATTGAAATTTTCACGAGATTATATTTCTATAATCTCATGAAATGCCTCAGAGCGAAATCTTCACTATATAGAATATGTGAATTACAAAAACACTACTAGAAAAATACTAACTAAAATATTAAGACAATTTATCTCTTCCTTCACAGAAAGTTGAGACTAAAGTTGTCTTAACCAAATCTAGTAGAAAATCTGCAGAATACAAAAACACGATCTATGATCTAAATATATCTCACTAAAAATCTATATCTATCACAATACAACTGATTTCTATTTATACAAAACTTAAAACTTGGTCTCTACTCCAAATAACAACTTGATCTCTTCATCCCTAAATTTGTGCCGCAAGTCTGTAACTTCCATAACAACCTCTGACTCAATTAACTTCTAGAATCTGGATTTAGTTAAGCATAACAGCCTCCCTTGAATATCTCAACCGAATTTCTTTCTGTACAAGAAAACAATAAAGAAAGACAACATATCCAAAACAAATAACAAACCAACGATTATAAATTAAACCTATGGTTTCAACAATCTCCCCCTTTTTGTCTTTCTTTTCAAAACAACCTCAAGCATGCAACTTAACTAAACTCCCCCTAAATGAATATTCAGAACACAACAAGCATAAAACATAATACAATTGCTCAAAAACAAATCATAATGAAGTTGCTCCCCCTGTCATGCAAACTTCCAAAACAAAGTGTCATCCAACACTATTCATTCATCAAATATTAGCAAAAATAAGCATAGTGTTTAAACATAAGCATAGTGTTTAAACACAAAAACAAAGTAAACTGTTTTGAGAAATTGTTTTGAAATTAGCATAAATAAATCTGCAACATAAACAAGTCTGCAATCCTCCTTCCTTTACTCCTCCTCCTCCTCCTCTTGCTCTTGATCATCGGTTTCCTCATCTTCACTGGCTGCTACCCTTGCTGCCCTTCCTTTGCCTCTGCTACTCCCTTCTCCACCACCAGTTTCTCCCCCCTTTTTGGGAAGAAAGAAGACGCTGGAATACTTTTCTTTTTGCTTGGCAAAAATCTCAATCTGGGCAGTGTAGAGATCAATTTGTTCCTGCAAAACAAACATAGGGATAGAACAAAGATGATCTGAAGATGGAGGAACAGTCTCAGCAGCATCACTCCATGGAAGATCACGAGTTTTGGATTCAGCAAGAAAAACCTTTTGGATAGTCTGGAGAGGAAGTCTGGCCGTGAGAATATCCTTCTTTGTAGGCTTGAAACCTTGGTCCAGGAGCATGTTGTAAATGAGAGAGGGAACTACCAACTTTTTGTTGGACTTGGACATGGCAATTTCAGCAATTGAATGAAAAATATGTTGCCCTAGATTCACCTTTTCTCCCATATACACTTTATAGAGTAGACAAACATGTTCAAAAGGTACCATTGTTGTGTTAGAGGTAGGAATCCAGTTTGACACAGAGATTTTGTGAAGTGTTGAAAACAGTGAAGTTAGAACAGAAGCAAGTCTATTCGGCTTCTTATTAGCCACCCACATCTCAGTTTGGCCACCAGTTAACACATCTGCCATCTTGGCTTCCAACTCTTCATCAACCCCCTAATCAGATTCAATAACATTAGGCATTCCCAAAAATTTGTTAATCCTAGCAGGAGTAACTATGAACACTTTCCCATGAACATAGACTTTACCATATTGTTTAGAAGCTGGATTCCCAAAATCATGTGACAAATTTGTATAGAAATTCCTAACTACTTCAGCAACATACGGCCTAGCATAGGTTACACTCCCCAGTACTTTTCTTTTCTTCAAAAATTCATCCAAATTGTAACCAGTAAAATCTTTTAAATCCACGGCTCGATCATTCAAGATTTCTCTATTCTTAAAGAATTCCCAATTTCGCTTAGCAATATCAGAATAAAATAAAATTGAGTTTGCCTTCGATACCTCTAAATCCGAATCAGAATCAGCAACCTCCTCAGATTGAGCAGCAACCCGCTTAGCTTTCTTCACAGATTTTCCGCGACCTTTCGAGGGAGAAGAGAATGAGATTTTCCTTTTGCTCTTTTTCGAAACAACAGTTTCTTCAACTTCATCATCAGCTTCAGACTCTGAAGGAGTCTGGTCACCCGAATTATTTTCTTCTTCACACTCCTCCTCTTCTTCCGCTTCACTGATGATCTCAATTGGCTCCACTGGAGTTCTCGAGGAACTACCAGTCACAAGAAAATGTTTGGATCGTCTAGTTGGTGGAACCTTCTTTGATTTTGTAGATTTCTTCTTAGACGGGGAAGGTGTTGGAGTAGTCTTTTCGGGCATCTCTTCTTTTGTCTCTTCCTCAATTTCAGAAAATGGGACCTCAATTGGTCCTTCATTGTACATATTTCCTTCATCAGAAGAAAGAAAAGGGTCGATTTGCTCTTTGGCAAGAACTGAAGTGTCGAGGGCTGTCATAATTACTTCATCGGGAGCAAGTATTATAGCCTGAGAGGAGCCAATTGTTGGAGAGGAGGCCGGTAATACAAGTGGGTGAGATTGAATCTCAGAACAACTTGCAATTTTTGGAGAAATTTCCATTGACGTATTTCCCTTAGATGGAGACAGGAGTGGATGAAAGAAATCGGAAAGGATTTGGAAGAATGGGTTGTGGCGGAGAGAACGAAGGTTGTGGAGGAAAAGTAGACAAGTGCCGGAGATAGGCCAACGCCTCTGGATCCTTGAAGAGCTCCTGGATCTGTTTCAGCTTATCGGGATTCATGACGAAAGATTGGAGAAAAAAAGAGAAGGGTTTCGGGAAGATGAAGAGTTTTCAGAAGAGAATCTAAATGAAAATGACAAGCATGAAAAGTAAAGGGATATACATATAGTTGATAGATACCCGCCTCCAAATTAATAGGAATCAATAAATTAAAGATATAGTCAAAACAGATATTAAAGATAGAGTAAGATATACTTCCAGATACATTCAACTGACTTTCAAAATTTTCCCGCTTTTTTTTTTTTAATTATCCAACTATTGTCACAAAAAAATATATTTATTAGTAAACTTTTGATACATCATAGAAAACTGATTAACAAAGAGAAACAGATGATGAATAGATGAATAACCAAAAGAATCTCACAAGAATCATTTATCTAAGATCTTTGATCTAGTTATATGATTTTATAAGAACAATCATGGTTTCGCCTCGAAATAGGCTTTTTCATCCTCGAATCTGCCCAACTTCACAGTTAACTATGATACACCAAAAGTTGTGACAACAGTCAGGCCAACAAACGGTATCACATCATACATAAGCCAAGAGATTTTCTCAAAATTGAGAATCTCTCATAGCTTAAAGCTTTTGTAAATAAATCAGCCAGTTGATTATCTGTACTAATATACTCTAACTTTAATAACTTCTTTTCAACTAAATCTCTAATAAAATGATACCTTAAATGAATGTGCTTGGATTTTGAGTGATGAACGGGGTTCTTTGCAAGGTTGATGGCACTTGTATTATCACAGAGCATCACCAAGGAATTACTTTCCAAGCCATAATCATCTAGCATCGACTTCAGCCATATTAATTGAGTAGAACAGCTCCCGGCAGCCACATATTCGGACTCAGCTGTGGACAATGAGATATAATTTTGCTTTTTGCTGTGCCAAGAGATGAGATTGTTTCCTAAGTAACAGCATCCTCCACTTGTGCTTCTCCGATCATCAATTTCACCAGCCCAGTCGGCATCACTGTAGCCAACAAGATCTGTGGTTGTGTCTTTTGTGAACCAAAGTCCCAATTCACAAGTACCAGCAACGTATTGAATGATCTTTTTTACTGCTTTTAGATGCTCCTCCTTTGGGCATGACTGAAAACGAGCACATGCACATACGCTGTACATGATATCTGGCCGGCTTGCGGTCAGGTACAGTAGACTTCTGATCATCGATCTGTATAAAGTTGGGTCAACTTCAGGCCCAACTGCATCTTTCGAAAGTTTCTCAGTTGTGTTCATGGGGGTTCTCATGTGCTTTGCAGTTTCTAATCCAAACTTCTTCACGAGATTCTTTGCATATTTCGTCTGAGAGACGAACACTCCATTCTCCTTTTGTTTGACTTGAAGTCCGAGAAAGTTGCTGAGTTCCCCAACCATACTTATCTCGAAAGAGGTAGACATGGCTTCCACGAATTCCTTCAAGGCTTTCTCACTAGTTGACCCAAATACTATGTCATCGACATAGATTTGAGCTATAGTTAGAAAGTTGTTTTCCCTTTTTAGAAAGAGTGTCTTGTCCGCATGTCCCTTATAAAAACCAAAATCAAGCAAAAATTCGGTCAAACCACTATACCAAGCTCTAGGAGCTTGCTTTAGTCCATATAAGGCCTTGTGTAGCTTGTACACATGATCGGACTTTGTTGGATCTTCGAATCCTTTGGGTTGTTCCACATACGTCTCCTCTTCTAAAACTCCATTGAGAAAAGCTACTTTAACATCCATCTGGTGAAGAGTGATGTTGAGATAACAAGCAATAGCAAATAAAAGCCTAATAGACTCTATACGTGCAACCGGGGCAAAAGTTTCATCATAGTCTATGCCTTCTACCTGAGTATATCCTTGGGCAACTAAGCGAGCCTTATTTCTAATGATATTCTCAAATTCATCAGTTTTATTTTTGAATATCCACTTAGTTCCAATAACATTTACTCCAGAAGGTCTGGGCACAAGTGTCCAGACTTTGTTTCTCACGAACTCAAGTAACTCGGCTTGCATTGCACTAATCCAAAATTTATCCTTCAAGGCTTCAGCAGCATTCTTAGGTTCAATCATGGACAAGAACACAATCGTGCCAACTTCATGTATGACACATGATAAACACACCATCCTTACCATTTCCTTGTAGTTGGCAATTGCCTTTCCTCTTGTTCGGACCCCTTCGTTAACATCTCCAATGACTTGGTCTATTGGATGATCTTTACGAATTCTTTTCGGTGGGTCCATTCTAGTACTCCCTTGTACAGTGATATATGATCCTTCTTGCTCATGATCAGATTCAGGTTCATCAGGAGGTGTGTCTGAAGTGGGCTCAACTTCAGGGTCAACTTGTTCTGCTTCTGTAGTACTTGTACTTCCCTGTATCTCAATTACACCGTCAGTATCATCAGTAGGAGTATAAAGACTGGCCAAATCATCAAACCTTACATTCACACTCTCCATTACAGTTTTAGTCCTGAGGTTATACACACGGTAAGCATGACTGTTGAGGGAGTAACCAATGAACACACATTTGTCACTTTTAGGGTCAAACTTGTATAGATAGTCCCTATCATTCAATATGTAACAAACACAACCAAAGACATGCAGATATTTAAGGTTGGGTTTTTTACCATTAAGAATCTCATATGACGTCATGGTGGTTCCAGTTCTTAAGTTAACTCGGTTACTTACATGGCATGCAGTGTTTAAAGCTTCAGCCCAGAACCGTTTGGCTAACTTCTTTGAATGCAGCATCACAGTTGCCATCTCTTGTAGGGTTCTATTCTTTCGCTCGGCTACACCATTTTGCTGGGGTGTCTTTGGTGATGAGTACTCATAATGGATTCCTTCTTTCGTGCAGAATTTGAGGAGTTGAATATTCTCAAATTCCCTCCCATGATCTGATCTTAGTCTCTTGATACAAGCGTGGTAAAATTTTTTGATCTTAGCATATAACTCCAAGAAGGAATCATATGTTTCACCCTTGTTTCTCAAAAATTTTACCCAAGTATACCTAGATAGATCATCTACAATCACAAAGGAATACCATTTACCTCCGAGGCTTTCAACTTCAGCTGGTCCCATAAGATCCATATGTAGAAGTTCGAAACAGCTTTGAGTTGAGAAAGGTCTCTCAGCAGTTGTCACAACAGGGTGCGATGTTTTGACTTATTTTCCTTTTTGACAATCTCCGCAAAGACTAGGATTTGCAATGTTCAACTTGGGAACACCTAGGATAGCATTTAGTCTTTGGAGATTCTTCATGTTACGAAAGTTGGTGTGTCCCAATTTCTGATGCCAAAGCTGCACCTCATTCACCTGCGCACTTAGACAACTGTTTCTGTTGGTCTCATAAATATTATTGGAAGATCTTACACCTGAGATCACATGGTTCCCATTGCTGTCCATCACAGTGCACCTCTCTTTATCAAAGATGACGCTGAAGTTGTCATCACAGAGTTGACTGATGCTTATTAGATTTGCAGTCAGTCCTTCAACATATGATACATTGTCCAGTTTTGGGAGACCAGGACTGTCCAAGGTACCACGTCCCACAATCTTGCCATTTGATCCTCCACCAAAGGTTACTTCGCTACCATTGACTCTTTGATAGTTTGATAGGTAACATCTAGAACATGTCATGTGGCATGAGCACCCGCTATCAAAGTACCAAGTTGTTAGGTTATCAACAGTTGATGCAGTGAAGACCACTTGGTAGGTAACTGTGGAGGTAAATTTTCGTCTCCATACCAATTTTTTGGACTTATTCCCTTTGCCTGCTAGAACAGGATTTGACAGTTGTTTCCTCAGATGCATCTCCTTCTGATGTTCCTGCAAGAATCTGTGACAGAATGGCTTGATGTGACCCGGAAGAAAACAGTAGTGACATATGTACCTCCTACGTTTCCTTCTTATGGACGAGATGGAGGGAGCTTCCATTGCTTTTATAAATGGTTTTCCATGGGTAGACATGATTTGTGTAAAGGCAGGCTTCATACTTTTATCATAGCCTATCCCATGTGAAGTTACCTGAGTTTGAGCAAGAACCTCATCTAGCTTGGAAGTACCAGTGTTGAGCCTTTTGAAGGTCTCATTTGCATGGTTAAGCTGGATCCTCATGTTGTCAATCTCAGCGTCTTTCTTTGTCAGCATTACTTCCAGCTTTGCCAGTAACGCCTTCTGGATAGTGCTTTCCTCATTAAGTGATTCCACCACTTTGCACTGTTTGCTCCACTTTACGTATAACTCTTTGTAGAGTCCCTGCATCTTTACCAGTAACGCCAATGTTTCTTCTTCAGAGACTTCTTCCTCCTCATCTGCAGTAGTTATAATAGTGTTGAAACAAAATAGAGTTTTGTAATAAGACTCATCATACCTTTCAGAAGTTATCTCAACTTCAGTGTGACTTGTCTTATTCTCTTTAGTACATACTGCAGTTAAGGCTGCGTGCTCATTTGGTGTATCATCTGGTATCTCTTCTACATAAATCCCTGAAGTGTCTAGCTCACTGTCACTAAGAGATAGGAAATTAACTTGTTTTCCAAGTTTTCTAAAAGTATTTGGACACTCATTTGCAAAGTGCCCATATCATTTGCACTCATAACATTGAACAGTTGAGAAGTCTTTCACTTCCTTTGGTCTGAAATGGTCTGATGCAGCACGCTTTATGATCTTTGGTTCCTTTCCAGGTGTGTTTAATTTTTCATAGAGAACCAAGGATCCGGAAGAATCATTTCGAAGCTTGCGTTGTTCACCACCTCCCTTTTGTTGTTTCCCTCTACTAGCTCGAATGAGAGTGTTAAGTCTTCTGGTAAGGAGTGCATAGTCAGGATTCTTTTCATTGATTTCTTCAAGATCTTCATCCTCTTCTTCATCATAAGCTGAGGTTGACTTTGAAGTTGTCCCGACAGTCAAGGCAATTCCCTTCTTCTTATGTCCACCTTTTTCATTCAATTCCATCTCGAAGGTCTTCAAATCATTCATTAGTTTAGTAAAATCCAGGCACCCAGTGTTTGAAGCCGTATCAATTGCAACTACCTTCATGTCAAAACGAGGTGTTAGCGTCCTCAAAACTTTTGAGACTAACCTTTTGTTTGTGATCGGATCACCAAGATCAGTGCATTCATTTGCTATCTCAAGTAGCTTGTTGCAGTAGTCTCCAACGGTTTCATCATCCTCCATTTTCATGTTTTCAAATTTCGTGGTAAGAATCCGATGCCTTGATTCTTTGATTCCGACATCGCCTTCGCAATGTTGCTGAAGTATATCCCACGCTTCCTTGGCCGACTCACAATTTCTTATGAGTTTGAACATTTGAACATCTAAGGAGGATTGAATTGCGTTGAGTGCCTTATCATTGAATGTAGCTTCTTCATTTTGTTCCCTGGTCCATTCTGACGGAGGGGTGCGGTACGAGTCTCCATCAGCATCCACAGTCTTAGGATGCGTCCATGTCTTTTGTACGGCATTCCATGCTCTTGCATCAATCGATTTGATGCATGATCTCATACGAACTTTCCAGAATGAATAGTTCATGCCATCTAAAACTGGAGGTTTGTTGAACAACGGGTTCGTGCAATCCATTGTGCTTATGAAAAACAGGATCACCACTTAGTGTGTCAAGTGTCTGCTCTCGATGCCAATTGAAAAAACTGAACTATCGGTTTTGAAAGAGTTGTGATCAAAGTTGACTGCAAAGTTGAGATAACTTTGCATACGCAGCGGAAATTTAGAAATAGAACAACGGATTGAAATTTTCACGAGATTATATTTCTATAATCTCATGAAATGCCTCAGGGCGAAATCTTCACTATATAGAATATGTGAATTACAAAAACACTACTAGAAAAATACTAACTAAAATATTAAGACAATTTATCTCTTCCTTCACAGAAAGTTGAGACTAAAGTTGTCTTAACCAAATCTAGTAGAAAATCTGCAGAATACAAAAACACGATCTATGATCTAAATATATCTCACTAAAAATCTATATCTATCACAATACAACTGATTCCTATTTATACAAAACTTAAAACTTGGTCTCTACTCCAAATAACAACTTGATCTCTTCATCCCTACATTTGTGCCGCAAGTCTGTAACTTCCATAACAACCTCTGACTCAATCAACTTCTAGAATCTGGATTTAGTTAAGCATAACAGCCTCCCTTGAATATCTCAACCAAATTTCTTTCTGTACAAGAAAACAATAAAGAAAGACAAAACATATCCAAAACAAATAACAAACCAACGATTATAAATTAAACCTATGGTTTCAACAAAATCTATATGTACATAGCATGTTTTGTTGTATGATATAATTTGAATTGATTTATTGTTTGCTAAGAGTTGATGTGAATTAAACTTTATTGTTGGATTTATTATCAATTGAAATTCGGAAAATAATAATAATAATAATAATAATAATAATAATAATAATAATAATAATGAAGGATCAAAATATTATTTGTTTCTTTAATTTTTCTCAATATTTATTTGGTAGGATTTGATGTGATTTAAAATTTGTTAGTTTGATTTATTAATAAATTGAAATTCACAAAGAATTAAATCAAATGGAATTAGGTATGAATGACATGAATTTAGGAATGAAATGAAGGTCTGAATATAATGACAATTATTATAATTGATATGGCACCAGAATGAATAATTGAATAGAATACTATTTTATTTTTTATATTATAAAATGAATATTTTAAATACTTTCAAATTTATCTATAATTGAATAAAGTGTAGTTACTAATATTATCAACATGTGTTGTAATTTTTTTCTTATATTACTAAATTGAATTTCTTTTATAGTAAGTGATTTTTTTTTCTAATTATTTTAGAAAATTTTAATTTATTCATTTTATTAAAAATTTTATTCTAAAGTATTTAATTAATACACACAATAATTTGTACACCTTAATAAAAATATTTATACTTCATAGAAAAATAGTTTATCATTTCAATTTTTCATCTGAATATATTGAATTATATCAAATACATAATTAGTTTATTTTTTTTGTTAGAATATATTTATATGTTTCATTTATTTTGGTACCCTTTTCATTTTTCTTCAATACAATTTTAAGAACTATCAAAATTTTATTTTAATATATATTTTAAATTTTTTTAAATAAATATATAATATAAAAATAATTATGAAATAATAATAATAATAAATTATATAAAATGATTTTCTAATTATTTTTCTAAATACGATCAAATAATATGATAAGACATGATTATGTGTAAATATACAATATATTAATTTTTTGGATCATTAGGAATAACTAAACTCATGGGGTGGGTAGAATGACTATTCCTTAACTCTAAGGAATACCGATTCCTTTGGGAATGGTGATTCCCAATGTTAAACTATATCAATCACATGAATGGAAATAGATATGAGATTAATGATCATTTCATTCCACCATATCAATCAACTCTTATTTTAATAATTACTTGATGACTTGATTGTCAAAACTTAATATTCATTTAATATATCCATTATGAAATTTCAAAGTCTTTATTTATTTATGAAATATTAGAATGCGATAATTAATATGGATCTTTTTATATTTGATCGGAATTGGTGAGCTAGCATATACAAATCAATTTTGTAGAGTTCGTCATTTCTAAAAAAAAAAAAAATCAGCCTCAGATTTTAATTGTAATTCATGAGTATTTTGAAAGTGTCATTATGCCTAAGTGCTTATGCCAAAGGCTTGGAAAAATACACACACACACACAAAATAATTTTTGCAATAAATTAGCCTACATTTTGTAAGTTGAATGTCAAATACTCCAAATCATTAATATGATATTTAAAATTGTTGATAAGTTTAATTATATTTTACTATTGGTTACAAAAATAGATAAGTTTTATTTCAACACTTATGCTCTTATTTATTTATATATTTATTTATTTCATTTGGTTTAATAATGTAGATGTGGTGCCACATTGTACATACACCTGTTAATTGTATTTATTTTTTTGATAAAAAATAATTTGAATTAATCTTAACATTGTAAAATTAAAACATGTGCATCGCACATGGGTTATACTAGTTAGAATTTATTCATCTCAATTATGATTTATGACTTAATTAAAAAAAAAAAAAAAAACTTACGGATTCTGGTCTGGGATTCGGACCGAGTTTTGGGTAGGGCCCGCCCGCCCGGTCTGGCGGAATGTGCTGTGAGACCGCCTCAATTTTCTAATTAATCAATGATTTTAAATAGTTATAAATTATTATGATAAAAAAAGGCACCACCTAAAATCGTAGCGCATCTAACGGGATATCTACCAAGGGCTCAAATTTCCTCATACTTTCCCAATCTAAACCCTAAATTTGTATCTGTGATTTTGTTATTCTCTCAATCTCTTTTCCCCCTTTCAATTTTGTGTTACTTTCGGTTTCCATCTCAAGTCTACAATCCATAAACCTAATTGCTACCCCAAATCAATCCGCCTCATCATGTTCAGCAATCACGATTCTAGACTCCACGATGCCGGCTCCTACCGTCAGCGCCGAGTGTATGTTTTTATGTTTAAAGAGTTTTCTTTACGGCCGGTTCGTTGAAATTATGGATTAATGAACAGTAGTGGTATAATGTGTAGTGATTTCTTTTTGTTTTACTGATTTTTCAAAGTATTTTTTATTGGTGCTTTGGTTCATATTTTTATTGGACGCCTTCTGGTTTTTTTTTTGGGAATGATTCGAGGACTGGAAATATATTTACGGATTTGAATAAGCGTTTAAAGACGGTATTATTGTATTTCTATTTTGTGATTATATTCTGTTTTGATACTGTAGTGATTTAATTGGGCCGCCACCAATGATGATTCCCCCCCCTATGCCGAGTGGTGCTCCGCCCAGCTATGGCCGTGGAGCTCCTCAGGTGGCACCCCCACATATGGTGGGTGGTGCTAGGAGCGGATATCAGATTGAGCATGGTGTTGGAAGAGGATTTGGGGCTGGTCGTAGCAGTGGTTTTTCTGACCGAGGTGGAGGTGGAGGACAGTTTGGTGGCAGAGGATATAGCTATAGTGGCGTAGGAGATAGAAGAGGTGATGGAATTGGTCAATTCTCTGGGAGGAGTTTTGATCATGGTCGTGATGGAGGTAGGGGTGCTGGCTTTGGTGGAGGCCGTGGTGGCAGGGGAGGTAGGCCGAGGGGGGATGACTTGGATAATATTTCTCTTCCCAAACCTGATTTTAGTGGGCTGATTCCTTTTAAAAAAGATTTTTATGTGGAGAGCCCATCAGTGAGGGCAATGACTGAGCAAGAGGTTATTATGTATCGTGCACGGCGGGAGATTACTATTGAAGGACACAATGTTCCCAAGCCTATTCGAATGTTTCAAGAAGCAGGGTTCCCTGGTACTTGTTCAATATTACCATAAAAACTTATACTTTTTAATGATAAAATCACTTGATAACCTGTCCAGAGTTGGAAGTTTTCTCTAGTCAGAAAGTGGTCAGCCATCAGACTTGGGTTTATGTCATATTACTTCCCAGTTTCAGTGTATCATATGTTTTAATTATTAACTTGTAGCTGTAGTTAGCTCATTGATTAGCTCGCTTTTCAGCTTACTGCCTTGAGGTAATTGGCAGACTGGGTTTTGTTGAGCCAACACCTATTCAATCACAAGGATGGCCAATGGCATTAAGAGGTCGGGATCTTATAGGCATTGCTGAGACTGGTTCTGGAAAGACTTTGTCATATTTGCTGCCTGCTTTTGTTCATGTTAGTGCTCAGCCCAGGTTGGGTAAGTTATTTTTGAAAATTTTATGTTGATGAGACCTTCTCTCTTTTTGTATATCTGGATAAATTTTTTGACAACAAATATCATAAATCCAGCACAAGGTGATGGTCCCATTGTACTAGTCCTAGCACCTACTAGAGAATTGGCTATTCAAATTCAAGAAGAAGCAGTAAAGTTTGGATCACTTGCTAACATAAGAAGTACTTGTATATATGGCGGTGCCCCAAAGGGACCACAAATTCGTGATCTTAAAAGAGGTATTCAACTTTGTTATTTCCTCTATGAAATTCATTTATGTTGTTTTATGGATTTTTTTTGCAATATCATTCTTCTATCAGGAGTTGAAATTGTCATCGCTACACCTGGTAGATTGATTGATATGTTGGAAGCTCAGCATACCAACTTAAGAAGAGTGACATACCTCGTGTTAGATGAGGCTGATCGCATGCTAGATATGGGATTTGAACCCCAAATCAGGAAAATTTTGTCTCAGGTATTTATTTTTGTCCGCCTTATCTGTTTCTATTCTAGCGGAAGATCACATTTGGAAACTTATATATAAGGGAAATGCAGATTCGTCCAGATAGACAGACCCTGTACTGGAGTGCCACATGGCCTAGGGAGGTGGAAACTTTGGCAAGACAGTTCCTACGAAACGCTTACAAGGTTCGTCCTACCTTTTCCACCCATGCCTTTTTAGCACATGGTCAAGGTCTGCCACAGTGCTTTGACATTGAAATGGTGCAGGAGGTATATTTTTATTATAATATGGATCTTGGAACCCTTGACAATGTTTAATGTATAACAGGTTATCATTGGGTCTCAAGAATTGAAGGCAAATCAATCTATACATCAAGTTGTTGAAGTTATAACTGATATGGAGAAATACAATAGGTGACATAGCTTATTGTAATTATAATGCACATTTAAGTTCCTTGGTTCTTACCATATATTCCCCTACAGGTTGATCAGATTGCTGAATGAAGTGATGGATGGAAGTAAAATTTTAATTTTTGTGGAGACAAAAAAAGGATGTGATCAAGTCACAAGACAATTAAGAATGGATGGATGGCCAGCTTTGTCCATACATGGTGACAAAAACCAGGATGAAAGGGATTGGGTCCTGGCTGAGTTTAAAAATGGCAGAAGTCCTGTAATGATTGCCACTGATGTTGCTGCCCGTGGCCTTGGTAGGATTAGTCTCAAAGTTTAGGTTTAGAGTCTCATTATGGTCTTTGAACTACATAAGCTCGTCTCCCGGCTGTTGTCTACGTTCCTAATAATATTGTGGTATGGGTGCGGAAGTTTATTCTGTTATGCACGTGGGCTGCCTGCGACGGTATCTATGCGTTACCAGCATGGTGCCTTGGCCTAGTAATGATCTAGAAATAATTGAGATGGCAATATCCTATAGAACACACCATGCGATGTCTTCTCCTGGTGCTATCATATTATATAAGCTTGACTTGTCCAGACACAAGGAGCATGTTCCCCATATCTCTAGGTATTATTCTTAGATATAAAAATCACAAATGTTGCAGCTTTTTATAGGCCAGAATGTCATAGGTTAATGAATCTTTGATAAGTTCAGTTAATTGTCATCTGTGATGCTCATTTTGATGAGGATTAACATGAGATGCGGGCATTGGATTAATAGACTTTTTCCTATACAGCGTGCTCCTGCCATGTGTCTGAGCAGCATAATTGAAGCTAAAGTGCCCATCCACTCTTAGGGAGCTAATAGTTGTGACAGCCGGTAGATTCGTGCAAGATTATTCTTTGATTGGACAGTGATTTTGAAAGTTGTGGAGGAGATGCTTCTTATCCCTGCAAAGTAAGGTAGGCACATTTAAAAGATGTGTTATATCTAAGCTCGATCGCATTGGATCTTAGGACTGCAGGGATAAGGTGGCCATTTTATTTTGTTACTTTCACTTTGTTGAATCGTTATCTGATGCCTCTTTCTGTATGTTTGTCTAGATGTGAAGGACATAAAAGTTGTTGTCAATTATGATTTTCCTTCAAATATGGAGGATTATGTGCACAGGATTGGACGAACTGGTCGTGCAGGAGCCAGGGGAACTGCTTTCACATTTTTCACACATGGAAATGTGAAGCATGCAAGAGAGCTTATTAAGATTCTGCAACAAGCTGGGCAAATTGTTCCCCCTCAACTTGCTGCTGTGGCCCGTACTGGCGGATCAGATATGGGGGGTAAGCACTGCTGAGTTTGCTACTACCTGTTATTGCTCAATTATCACAAGTTTTTTGTGTTAGTGCTGCTGAATTATCATAAATATTGAGCACATGTAAGGAGCTTGTGGATGGTTGATGATGCTGTTCATTCGTGTCATTTCATCATTCTAACTCGATCTTTCTGCAGCATCTGGGCGTAACTTTCGATCCAGGGGACGGGGAGGCTTCGCCAACCGTTCATTGATTTCAGGGTCTAACACGATACCTATTGGTGGGAGAAGGCCTTATTAGTTTTGTGCTATAGTTTGTAATTTTTAGAACATTTAGTCAAAATTTTATTATGTTGAGCTTTCCCTTTTTACTTCTTTCTTGTAATTTTTCGATATGATCGGCACAGATTTTTCATCCCTTCATTTCTGGAAATGGAAATTTGTGGAATTTGTGTAAACTTGTAATATTTTCCTTCCTTCAATGCATATTCCGAACTATTTTAATTTATACATATTTATATGGGCGTGTTTGTAACAACTATAAAAGATTTTTTCCCCCTTATATTTGATGTAGTATAGATTCAATCCTTCAAATTCACTAACCACCGCCTCTTTTTTTCTTTTTCGAGAAAATGATTAAAGATCATTAACATGATCAAACATAAAACGAGCCACCACTCTAATCATCAATATATTATTTAAATGATTAAACAATTTCATATTGATTGATAAGATTAAGATTGCCTTTGTGTTTGCAGTATTACTTAACCTGTGATTGATGGGCTTGTTCAAAATTGTGCGTCTTAATTGGGCCCATATGTCTACACTACAACAGTGCAGACTTGCATCCATGTAATTGATATCTGTATTTTTTTATCAAGAGAAAAATCCCTCAATTTTATCCAACTACACTATAATTTCTATAATTTATTTCTTCTGGTAATTTACATTTTTTAGAGGAGAAAATAGATTCAGGACTAATTAGCAAAAAAAGAAAGAATAATCTAGGTCTTGCCTTAAAAAAAAAATATAGGTCTCGTAATTCCCCTTACATTAAAGGGCAGTAAAGTAAGTCCCGTTGTGAACCCCCACGACATTCATTTCATTATAAATTCCCCAAAACCCTAACTCTCATTCGTCTCCTCTCTAGCGCCGCCGTTCCCTCCCCACCCCACCCCACCCAAAACCCGCCGGAGAAATGACGACCAGATTCAAGAAGAACCGCAAGAAGCGCGGCCACGTGAGCGCCGGGCACGGGCGTATCGGCAAACACCGCAAGCATCCCGGAGGTCGCGGAAACGCCGGTGGAATGCACCACCACCGCATCCTCTTCGACAAGTATCATCCGGGTTACTTCGGTAAGGTCGGAATGCGCTACTTCCACAAGCTCCGCAACAAATTCTACTGCCCTACCGTCAACATCGACCGCCTCTGGTCGCTCGTGCCGCAGGAGGTGAAGGACAAGGCGTCCAAGGACAACGCGCCGCTCATCGACGTCACGCAGTTCGGCTACTTCAAGGTCCTGGGCAAGGGTTTGCTGCCGGAGGGTAAGCCCGTAGTCTTAAAGGCCAAACTGGTGTCGAAGAATGCCGAGAAGAAGATCAAGGAGGCTGGTGGAGCCGTCGTGCTCACGGCTTGATTAGGGTTTTGATTTCCTTACTGCTTTTTTTTGTTATCGTTTTTATGCAATCGTGACTGCTGAATTTTTTAGGGGATTTTGAATGAATTGCTCTTTATATACTCTTATAAATGTTTTAATGTTATGAATTCTGATGCTGCCTCGTTATATCTAGATGATTTTTGAGAAATTCATGAGTGCGGTACTTTGTTGATGTTCTTCATTGTTATTGCGTTACCTATATGGTGATATTTATAGTAGAATGGCATTGTTGCTATCCCTTATATTTAGATGATTTTTGAGAAATTCATGTGTGCTCATGTTTTGGATGATCTTGGTTTATAACTCGAACTTGAATGCTCGATAAATCTATGTTAGACAATTTGCAAGTTACTTGAGTTTATATAAAGATCATGTTTTGGGATCGGACCATAATCTCCACAATGCAAGAAAATGAAGAACACTTGGCTATGAAATCACTATTGCCTAATAATGCATGAATTCATCATTCAAATCCAAATAATACCAAAAATTAGTTTTCTTTTTATAGATTGGTACGCTGTATCATCTGGATTTGTATGATTCATGTGGTGATGATTAATGTTCTGTGTTATTTTGTTAATGTATCTGGATATATTTGAATAGCTGAAGCACTCAGCCTACTGTTCTTGCATTTTGTGATTATAGTCGAAGCTTGTTCAGTGGATTTGTTGATGCTTTAAATTGGGACTGCTTTCTGCATTTCTGTTGATCATGTGGTCTTAGGTTCTTCACTTGAATTTATTAAATGCACATGAATCTGAGTAGTCACTTCTGAAGAATGGAGTCCTACAACTCTCTATTATTTAGATGGTATATATACTCGATTCCTTAGATTCTATCACTTGTTTTACGTAAAATGCTTCTCTTTCACGGTTTTCTTGCAAATGTAGCTAGCTTGAACTGTGAACCATCCTATCAGGTGTAGCACTCTAACTATGTTTATATACTTGTTTCCTTAGATTCTATCACTTGTTTTACACCTTAGCAACATCTATCTGATTTGTGTAAAATGCTTCTCTTTCACGGTTTTCTTGCAAATGTAGCTTGAACTGTGAACCATCCTATCAGGTGTAGCACTCTAACTATGTTTATATACTTGTTTCCTTAGATTCTATCACTTGTTTTACACCTGCCCACCACATGTTTGTGTGTGCTCGTGCGTGCCTGTTTGTTTGTGGGAACAGGTGATTTGTGGTTGAAGAGTTTAAAAGAGCACCATTGAGACTGAATCTCAGCTGGAACTCTTAAAAGTGTTGTTTGTTTTGATATATTTTGATAGGTATAGTTGATTATTAAGGTTATCTTTGATGTTTAGTATATTTGTATGAAAATTTAGATATTTCCAAAACTTCACAAACACTTTCCTCTTAACTCTCAATAACATTACATAGCTATTTGTTGGACGGCGAGCATTTCCTTACAGGGTGTTTGGTTGAGAATTTTATAGAATTGGGAGGATTAGTTTTGGGAGAATTGAATGATAGTGAAAATTTAGAAGATGATTTCGATTTAGTTATTTTTTTTTATGAATAACAAGATTTGTTATACTAATTTTCTTTTGGGGGGGGGGCTAACCAATAATTATTCGTACTTCCTTTTTATTCGCGCTGCCAAGAAAGAACATTGAAAATTGGATGATCGTCAATATTTTATGCATTTAATTACTTTTTATCATAGGTGTATTTGTGAAATGATGTCCATTCTCATTTATTCATTATTTCTCTAGTGAATGATGACATTTTGGGATCATGGTAAACCTTCGTCTTCCTTTGCCTCGCCCAAATTAAATAGAAAAGAATGTTTTTTTTTATTCAAATAAATAATTGAAAATAATAACATGAATAAAATAAAATTTGAATTGAATTATTTTTTAAACTTATTCATTAATTGTAATTTAATTGGTTATACCAGCAATAAAATTAGGAATAATAATTAATTCATACTAATCATTTGATGTAGAAATTATGAATCGGGTGACGAATTAATAAAATGATAACTTACAATATATTATAAAATAAATTATGTGAATAATATAGATCAATAATTTGAAATAAAAAATTAAAACAAATAGATAATGCAATGCAATTCAATCATGATTCATTATTAATTTAAACTTGATATCAATTTAATAAATATATAATGTAATTCATAAAAGTTAAATAGCCAATTCAACCATAACTTGTTTAATTTTTTATTTATTTTTTGTGTGTATTTGATTTTGTTTAATATTTATTTATAAATTTGAATGAGGCCCAATAGTCCAACTTCAGTAATATATATACTAATATCATATTTTTAAAAAAAGCTATATCAAACCCAACAACAAGAATATTAATTAAAAAAAAATTGGGGGGCAAATATAAAATTTTCCTAAATATCCTTATTTAAAAAAAAATGGGGGTTCTTACCCCCCCAACCAAATGAAATCCTCTATCTCATTTGGTATTCCATTTTGATTTGTATTCGATTTTCATCAATTTTTTCTTCAATTTCAATTTGTTATGGTTTAGTTTAATTTTATAATTATAATTTTGGGTTTATTCCACCCAATTAAGGTTTATATTTATTTTTTAATATTTTTTCTCATTTTTTAGTTAATATAATTTATTAATATGGTTGATTATTCTAAAAGTAGGGTATATAATTTTTAAAAATTTTAATTTTTAGCAATAAATGTTGATTATGATTTATAATAATATAATAAAATTTATTTTTGTAATAAAATTTTTTAAAATATAAAATTTTATAGTGGGACACAATAGGGGACATGAAAAGTGGACTAGAGGATTTTATCCCCACCCTAGGGCTGGGAAAACATACCGTCATACCGTACTTACCGTACTGGAAAAAATATCAAAATACCGAACTTTAAGGTATACCGTTATTTTCGGTAAGGTATGATACTGTACCGAGATTTTTCGGTAAGATAACGGTAAAGAATTTTAAGAACCGAGCTATACCGGCGTATACCGATACTGACGGTATACTGAATTTTTTAGGTATATACCGTTGTACCGGTATATACTTTTAGTGCGGTATATACCATTATAACGGTATACCGATATATACCGCACCAAAGGTATATACCGTTGCGGTATATACCGATATATTTGTGATATTTATATAAATATATGTATGTGTGTGTGAATTATAGATACTTGAACTTGATATATAATACTTAGTAAATATGTTATACATTTATAAATATCTAGTAAATTTACAATATCTAACACTTATAATTAATCTTATTTTATACTTAATGTATAGTAATTCTAAATATATTCTTAATTAATACTTAGTAAATAATTATTACGATTTCTAAGTAACGATTTAAAATTTGTAATATATAGTAAGTTTATAATATTTTATACAATTTATATTAATTATAAAAACATGATTGATATATAATACTTAGTAAATATGCTATACATTTATAAATATCTTATAAATTTACAATATCTAACACTTATAATTAATTTTATGTTATACTTAATGTATAGTAATTCTAAATATGTTCTTAATTAATACTTAGTAAATAATTCTTACGATTTCTAAGTAAACGATTTAAAATTTGTATTATATAGTAAGTTTATAATATTTTATACAATTTATATTAATTATAAAAACATGATTGATATATAATACTTAGTGAATATGTTATACATTTATAAATATCCTGTAAATTTACAATATCTAACACTTATAATTAATCTTATGTTATACTTAGGGGGGTGTATTCAATTAGGATTTCGTTGGACTTTAAAATGTCCATGGATTTCTATGGATTTTTAAATCCATAGACTCCACATGGAGTCTCCCAAAACTCCACATGGAGTCTCCCAACTCCACGCAGAGTCTGGCGGATTTCGTGTATGGATTTCGGACGATTTTGAACGATTTCAATGGATTTCAAATCCATTTCGCCAGCGCTCGTTGGAACACAACGATCGGTGGACCCGGAAAAAAATTGAACCCAGCGACCGCTTGAATTGAGCGGCCGCTGGGAAGTCGAGTCGAGAGAACCCAGCGACCGCTGGAAGCCATGCATTTGGCACCCAGCGGCCGCTGGGGAGTCATCCTCAGCGAAGCCAGCGGCCGCTGGCTTCGGGTGACCGCTGGGGGGTCCCAATTTCGTGTACCCACCGGTCGCTGGGTCACAACGCTCCCTGGGTTTTCCAAATCCATCGAAATCTCGTGTCTGGAGATCGGATTTCATCCTTCATAATTTTCACGTGAAATCCATCCGAAATCCAACAAAATCAATGACTTTTTAAAGTCCGTGGATTGTTGAATACCTCAAAATTTTGATGGACTTTTAAAAGTCGTGATTGAATACACCAGGATTTCATTGGACTTTTAAAAGTCTGGATTGAATACACCAAGATTTCGTTGGATTTTTAAAAGTCTGGATTGAATACACCAGAATTTCGTTGGACTTTTAAAAGTCTGGATTGAATACACTCGGATTTTAAAAGTCCAACGAAATCCAACGAAATCTCAATCCAATACACCCCACTTAATGTATAGTAATTCTAAATATGTTCTTAATTAATACTTAGTAAATAATTAGTACGATTTCTAAGTGAACGATTTAAAATTTATAATATATAGTAAGTTTATAATATTTTATACAATTTATATTAATTATACAAACATGATTGATATATAATACTTAGTAAATATGTTATACATTTATAAATATATAGTAAATTTACAATATCTAACACTTATAATTAATCTTATGTTATACTTAATGTATAGTAATTTTAAATATGTTCTTAATTAATACTTAGTAAATAATTATTACTATTTCTAAGTGAATGATTTAAAATTTATAATATATAGTAAGTTTATAATATTTTATACAATTTATATTAATTATACAAACATGATTGATATATAATACTTAGTAAATATGTTATACACTTATAAAATCTAGTAAATTTACAATATCTAACACTTGTAATTAATGTTATGTTATACTTAATGTATAGTAATTCTAAATATGTTCTTAATTAATACTTAGTAAACAATTTAAATATAAAAACATGATTGATATATAATACTTAGTAAATATGTTATTGGAGTTTATACAATTTGATATGAGTGATATAATTAATATTTTGTTTTATTAGAGTTTAATTATCATGGCATGAAATTATTTATTTTATTTTCTTGAATTTTGATCGTTATTAGGGGTGTTTCATATAATTTGTAAATATATGAGATATATCGTAAGATAGTGGGATAAGGTATACCGATGTCGGTAAGGTATACCGAAATAAAGGTACGGTAAAGTTATGTCATTTTTTCATACCGAACTTAAGGTATACCGAATGTTAAGGTAAGGTAACGGTATGAATTTTCTCCATACCGTACAAGTAAAGAAAGGTAAAGATATGGTGAAAAAAGTAAGGTATACCTTACCGTACCACCCCTACCCGACCCCCTCCATCCGCCCCTGGCTTAAATGTAGGGTTATTTATAAACATCATCAACAAAATCTTTTATCCATAACTTAGATATTTTTCCATCATACTATCGCATGTTTTATTTAATTTAATCGTTGATACATATGTAAATATATATGTTGCATGTTTATCATGATAACACTATAAATAATTCACGTATACGTACCAATAATTAATATACCTGATATCTACGTTGTATTATTTGTTTCTTAGGTTGGAAGAAGAAAGTGTAAATCATTCATTTTTGTAAGCTCCTGACTATTTAATTTTACTTATTTGTTTTAATGACTGTTGAGTTCCTCTAAAGGTAGGTTTTTTGAAATATTGGTACATTCATTTAATTTGGCAAACTCCAATGTCCAATAAAACCAATCACTATGTCTCCTCTATTTTCTCCGATAACTTAGTTTATTTTGAGAATTTATAATGGAGTGGATATAAGGATGGATAAATACATCTCATCTTTTCGATGTAGGCCGTATATCTTCCATATAGGCCGTATGCAAATTCAAATTTATCATGGGTCTTAGATTATTTATCTATGTTATATCTAAAAATAAGATAGTCGTCATAAACAGAAATATTTAGTTTTCACACCTCAATCAATTTTCTAATAATAGTGATATATGATTATATATGCAAAAAATTATGCAATTAAATAATAAAAATTATAAATCAATTAATCATATTACACAAATAATGGAATATACGTTCCCTTTCTATGAATATGTAGATAAAATTGCATATATCTTCCTAAATTAACATGTTACTATGTAGACTGTAAATCAATATAATTAAATCATATTAATTCAATGAAATTAGTGTACTATAATATTGATATTAATTAATATTTATATTGCAAAGCTACAATATAGGTATATTACCATATTTAAATGTCAATATTGTTGTAAATCAATGAAATTCGTGTATTATATAACATTGAAATTAACTAAAATAATATGGGTAGATACGTAGATTACCATATTTAAATATGACAATACTCCCTCCATGTCCTTTAGTTTGTTATTTTATGTTTTTACTTTTGTGTCAAAATATTTGTTGTTTTATATATTTTGACATCCCCTTTCTCTCAAATTCAACCTTGCAAACATATGGAGAGAGAAAAAAAATTCAACTTTTTAGGAAAACATAAGTGAATAGGATTTTATGTAATATAAAAGGGAGGGATATATTAGTCCAAAAAATAATTGTTAATTTTAGATTAAAATTCTAAAACATCAAACAAAACGAAACGGAGGGAGTATTACTCTAAATCATTCTCAATCTATATATAAAATTTATCACCAATTGATATTTATTAAAAGTTACTAAAAGTGAGCGATTTTTTTTTAAAAGTACCAAAATCGACACCGTTGGAACTAAAAGGGGAGAGTACCGTGTTCTATGGTATCCAAAGTGAAATTTTCTCAAACAATGTCTACAATATTGGTGCATGTTAATTTAAAATATTTTGTTATATTCCTATAAGTCGCGCCTACAATATTATTATTATTATTATTATTATTATTATTATTATTATTATTATTATTATTATTATTATTGAGCTTAGTGGAACTTTTATATCTTTTAAAGTTAAACCTTTTATTTAAGGCATTCCATATTTTCGAAACTATTACATAGCATTATTGCATTGAATAATTATATAAAAGTGTAAAATATTTATTTAATTATTTATTTTATTTTGTTAAATTAAATTGCATTCTAAATGTTTAAAAGAGTTCATCATTTAATTAATTATCTTTTAATTATTACAATTTATTTTATTTTGAATCCAAAAATATGTCATTTGAAAGGTTTATTCTTCATGTGAATAATGATATGAGAGAAGATATTTTTTATAAACTCATAGCATTTATTTGAGTATTTTTCAACTTCTTGAAAAATAAATTTGAGGATTTAATTGGAGACCTTTTATAGTTCTTAGTTCCACTATAATTAGAGGGTTTTGTTTCATTGTTGCATTGTATTATTATTTAAAGTATATATTACGTGATTAGTTATTTTATTTTACGCTAAACAAATTTTATTATTGATCCCAACTATTTTAGTTTACTTTGAAGCCAAATCTATTTTTAAATCCTAATAACTAATTAATTATGTTAAAGAAAAATGAAATGATAGATTATACAAAATTTATGGCATTAACTAAAACCTTTTTATCTTCCCAACGAAATTTATTTTACTCTTTAATAAAAGACCTTTCATAGCTCTATATTTTCACTATAAAGTTATTATACTTATTATATTATATTTGATGTTAGGTTGTGTGCATGGATCTAACTAAGTTCATTTTCAGTTAAGTCGAGTTTTAAAGATTAAGGTGGGAAATACGATGTGACGCACATTATTATTTATCCTTGTTATGCTCTTATGCAGGTTCACAATTATTAAGCTATGAGTTACAACTATTATTATTGGCTGACGAGCTACATATGTCCCGATATATTATTAGCCGCGGGCTACCCATATTATAATTTATTATAATTGTATAACTTGGATAAATGCATTCATCACTGAGTCAATAGCACTCACCCCAAAGCTATTACATTTTTCAAGTTGATGATTTACTCGGGCGATGTAAATACATATTTTTGCTTATTTTTGTTTTTTTATTTTTTAATTCTTTGTTGGCCTCAAAACATATACAATTTACAAAATCTAATAATATTTAACAATGTTAAGTTTTGGTCATACTAAAGTACAATCAATAATGTTCATAATTATCAACTAATTTTTCGTACCCTATATTTTAAAATATAACTAAAAGTTGTAAAAGTTTGAAATTTGCATTTACGCCGACATATCCATTTGATAAAAAAAATATTTTAAAGTGATTTTAATTAAAATAAAAATTTGAATTTCTAGACAGAAAAATTAAATCACTCAAAAATGCTTTTTAGAAAATTAATTAGATAATAAATTAGTTAAGTAAACAAAATATAAATTAAAAATAGTAGTTTAAATGTAGAATATAAGAATAAAATAAAATACAAAATTATAACATAATATTCAAAATATGTAGAATATTTTGAATTTAAAAAAAAAAACTAAATAATAACATCTACCGAATAGTAAGAAATCTCTCCAGCATAATAACATAACATAAAATAGATTAAATTAGAAAAACATACATCTTTAACACATACCTACAAAGAAATCTCATAGCATAACAACATAACATATTGATTAGAACAAATTAACATAATCTTATTCATCGGTTCTCTTCATCAACTCGAAATGGACACGTTATCCGTGTATGTCCTTCTTCATGACATATGTTGCACGTCTTCTTTCTTCGTACCAAAGTCTCACCATGAGAACGATGCCTACTCATAGACGGATGACCAGCCTGATGCGTCACAATAGGTGGTTCTACTTTTAATGACATGCAACGTCAGGAGGAACAACCCAGTCATTTGGATGAGGAAGTTGGTGTACTGATAGCTCATATGTGTCTCGTAAATTTGTGGTCTTGTAATAGGTCTCCACATAGTCATATAAATGTTCACCATTATAACTATCAATTAAATAAACACATCAATGCATATTAAAATTGGCTACAAATGTAGAAGAAGAAGAAGAAGAATGATTAATTCATACCGAATGACAGCAATAACATAAGAACATGGGATACGGTCCTCTTGAAACTCACAACACTGACATTGTTGTGCACACATATCAACCATAAAGTTTCTTTTACCATTGTTTACTTTGAAGGTCGATCATGTACACTTCACGACAATATAGATGTGTGATTTCTGCACTTCCACAGTTAGCTTCCGCACAGCCTCTTCGGTCAGATCATGAACTCTAGCATTTGCCAAACCTCTTCTCTCATCGAACCACTGCTCGATGACATGTCTGATAGTCTCAATTAATGAGCAAACTAACAAACGCCTAGCCCATAATAGCCGCTCATTGAATGTCTCAGCCGTATTGGATGTGAAAAAACTATAACGACGAATATGGCTCTTCGATTGAGCCCACCTCTCTGGACCAATATCCATAAGCTTAGAATATGCTCTATTAGGACTTACCGATTTAATAGATGTCATGGCCTTTTCATAGATTGAAGGATGATATGCATATTCCGCTTTATGGTACATTTTTACAACACCCTTACCCCACCCACTTGATCTTGTTCATCAAATAGTAATAGCAGATGTCATGAGGTGTGCCTGGATACACTTCTTTCATGGCATTGCTAATACTGATGTGTTGGTCGGACACAATCAACATCTCTAGATTGCATCCATACGCTCTTCTGAGGTGTGTGAGAAACCAAATCCAAAGATACATCATTCTCTATGGGACTGATCCCAATCGTCAGTGGCAAATAACACTCGTTGCCATCCTTTGTCACTGCAACGAATACAATGCCCTTGTTCCTGCCTTTTAGGTGTGTTCCATAGATCACAATCACAGGCCTGCAACACATGGTGAATTTTGTGCGACATGCTCCAAGAGCAACAAATAAGTATTTGAACCGACCGTCGGGGTTAGTCTCAAACTCAGCAATAGTACCTGGATTGTATTGTTTGAGCATGTGTAAATATCAAGGAAGCATATTGAAAGATTCTGCATGCCCACCATAGATCATCTCCAAAGCAAAACTTCATGCATGGAATGCCACATGGTAGCCTGTTTGGATACCAAACTCTCGTAACAACTCAGATTGTATCTCTTTAGGCTTCATAATTACTCCTTCGTTACGCATCTTGCGAGAAAAATAGGTTGCAATCACTCTAGCACGTGCTTGTCTTGGGACAAGACGTCCCAAGTCTAAATGGCAGGTATGCTCCGGCACGAACTTGTAAACAATCCAAAAATCCTCTCTCACCTATGCACGCAACTCAAAAGGACATCCACCACCATGTTTGCATATGCATTTCATTCGCGATCCACTCGAAATAGGTACTTTATATTCAGTATGCTGCTCCATATGCTACAATCCAATATCAATTTTTAGATTATCTTTGGTACAATTCAATGACCCGTACTTTAATTGCTCATCTTTCATTCGATCCAAATCACTCACAACAAATGATGCTGAGGGAGCAACTGGAATAATTGGAATTAACCAATTCTTATTTATTTCATTTGTATCTGAAGACTCTGATTCATGGTTGATCGGTGAAGGGTGTTTTGGTCCGAGCATAGACATAAGTTTGTTTAAACCACCCTCTTTATGGATCCATGTGACGAACTCGGAAAATGTGTATTTCGTAAACCAAGTTGGATCATCTCTTTCATCATCCTCTTCATCATAATCATAGTCATCACCATCTTCTTCATCAAACTCTTCATCATCTTCTTCATCAAACTTTGCATCGTCTTTTTCTCCTCCTCGTCCTCGTCCTTCTTCCTCTTCTTCTTCTTGGACCCCCACATATTCATTTTGTTCATCATCATTATGAGTTACTCTTTCTGGATAGAAAGTGTCACTACCAATACCACTATCAATACCAAAACGCATCTCAGAAAACCAATATGATGCATAAAATTGTTGAATGGCATCGAGAGAAGGCTCACACGTCGAGTAGTTTATCTCATAATCAATTGTTGATAGTATGTACATTTGCTGATGGGAGCTTGTAGTACCATCAGTCCTTCTATTGTGCACAACATACATAATGGGATCTTCTTCTCGGGCGCACGCGTAAGACGTCTTGATCAGTACTGAAAAGGGCCTTCATGATTCTACCAGTACGAGAGCGCGCTATATAATACAACGAGTAGTCTAAACTCAATGAATTTGCTCGCATGATATGATTGACACTCTCAATTAATGATGAGAGAGATATGTGATTAGCTTCAATGTGGATAAGCTCCTCATCTCCGCCTACATATTCAGAACTTTCCCATTGACCACCATATCTTACAATCACAGTTTGCTAGGGCATTATCTACATGCAATTAATATATAAATGAGTTATTTAAAATTAATAATTGAAGGCAACAAGATATTTCATGATGATAAAAAGAAATTTGTAGATTTTAAAAAAAAACTAAGCTTAGTGCCCGAATAATTTTTCCTTATAGTATTGGAAAGATTTCACGATTGACAATTAGAAATTTACATATATAAGGGGTACATGTTTTCCTTAATTACATTTGCTATTACTCATTACTTCTAAATATTAAGCTACCGAAATATTCAAACTACTCCAAATCTAAAATAAACACTCTTTTTTCTTTTCTTTTTCTCCAAAACTATAATATATATAAGAACCTAATTAAGCCTAAAAATCTTTCTACAAAATACTCTCTTTCTTATTTTTTTTCTCTCGTTATTTTTAATTTTTTTTCCTATGACAATTAAGCCTAAAAATAGTCTTTAAAAAAAATCTTTAGTTAATCAATAAGACTATAATGGATTAAGATTAAAGCTCGTATGTAACTTATTCCAATAATTAACCACAACTCATTGTATATAATGTGCATAAACAAATCAATGTGTTTAGACTATTTTGTAATATAAATCTTTAAAATACATGTAAAATATTTATTTTTCTCTACCTAAAGTGTAATTGAATATCTAATCACAATATAAAATATATAAAAATACATGCTACAATTTCTACAATCCTACTATGATTCAAGAAAATATGTACGTATTCAAAATAAAATTATAATATATAAATAACCAATCTCTACAAAGAAACTGATTTTTTACTTATGAATACTAACCTGGTTGTTTGGTTGTTGGAGAGATGAACGGCTTCTTCCGGATGCCATTTATTTTTACTGCAAGAAAAAGATTAAGATGAAAGGTGAGTTATAAGAAGTAGATATATACAAAATATTTTACTTCAATCAATGAGATATATACTATTTCACTCATATGCATATTTAAGAGACATGTTTGTGTTTTCTTATCACTTAAATATTTACACTATATTTTTCACTTTCACTCACATGCCAAAGTTGCTTGTCATGATATGTCAGCCTATACGTTACTGAAAAACTGTAATCCGTGCTTTAAACGTTTTTAGTAAACTGCTTAAAAACTGTTCTGTGATATGTGTGGGACAGATGCAAGAACATAAATAAATAAAGCAGTAAAAACGCACGAGATGATAACCTAGTTCGGTTCAACCAACCTACTCTGGGGGGATTGCTCCCAAACTTGAAGATTCGACTGGTACTCCTTCGTCGAGTGTATTAGGGATATTACACATACAAGCCCCGCGCCTTATGCTACCCATTCTTCTCTACGAACTCTTTCGCTAGTCGAAAGTTGTAAGATCCCTTCACAACTGTGACACTAGATTCCCTCTAGCTACCCACGACTTCAACTTACAATCTCTCCCGAGATTGCGTATAAAACTGGAATAAAAATTCTCTCACGTGTTTTACTCGAAAACACTCAAAACTAGTCTATCACGTTGAACGTTTTACTGAACAATTACTAGTTACAAAAACGACCACAAACTGATTCTAACACTAGAATCTAAACAAAATATCAGTGGTACTGATTGCTGCACAAATCGGTCTTCATATATAGTCTTCACTTCAACTTGGCGTCAATCTCTTGCTTTCCGCCAACTAGGTAAATGGTTTGTGGCCTTCCAAACGTGTGTAGATATTTCCCATGTGTAGGAGGGTTAATTCAGCACCGGATCTACACCACAAGGTAATAAAACGAATCTATCTTGACCTTCTAAACTGGTTTGGCGCAAGATCTTTCCAACAAGGAAACTGCCATAAATAGAGTGTCCCTGGTTCTGTCTGGGACATACTCTGGAACAGTTCGCCAACTGTTCTTTCTTTTCTTGCACAGCGGAAAATAAATCTTCGTGGGACATACCCATGCACACATTGTCGAACATATCTCGCCAATTTAACAACACAAAAACTTAGTGCATGCAGTGGCACTAACAATCTCCCCCTTTGGCATTTATGGTCGGCAATTATCATCACGATCTGCACAACACTTGAATAAACTTCACAGATCAACAATATATCAAAACTTGTGATATATTCAAAAACTGTCAGAGATAGTTACAAGCACACTCCCCCTGAATCTGAATTGGGAGTGCCTTCATCACGATCAGAGCATTATTTTCGCAGTGTAGAATTGCATTGTCAGTCGATCAAAAATATAGTACAGACCAACAAAAATTAAAGTGGGGTAAACAGCATCCCCAATAAAATGTTTGTTCAGAAAACATCAAACATTAAAAAATGAGCATATGCTCATAGCAGCATCAGCAACAGACCATCCTTCATCCAACTGTGGCCTTTGTGCACCAACATTCTTCTTCCCCTTAATTGTTGCCAGAAACGGCAAACACCAAACTTCAGGCCGGGGAGGCAGCAGCATCATCATCATCGACATCAGCAGCAACCGGCTTATCAGCAGTAGGAACAGAGGAAGCACTTGGCACGTCAAACGGCGAGGCAAGGCCAAGGGCTCGGGCCCGGAGATCAATCAGCAAGGCCTCCAACTCCTGTTTCCTGGTCTTGAAAGTCCGAATGGACTTGCTCAGAAACACAACTTCACGCTCCAGAGACTTGATATGCCTGTCAAAGAAAACAGAAGTGACAGCAAAAGAGGCAGCAGATCTGTCTGGGACAGATGTGGGAACAGGTCTCGAGCTTTCATCAGCATCGCGGGCAGGAACATCCGGAGCATGCTGGGATGAAAAGAGCTTATGGCTGATAGTCAGAGGCTGCGCAACAGGCGCATACACATCATTTGCAGAAACAACATCATGCTTGGCCATTATGATACTGAAAATTAGGCCAGGATAGCCAACAAGTTACTGGGTACGAGTTTATTCGACATGAGCAATGACGTTCTCAAAGATCAGCAGACCAAGATTAAACTCACTACGAGTGCCTACTGTGAACAGCAACAAAGCCATGGACTTGTCAACAGTAGAATCATGAGTACTGGGCAACCAATTCCGAATAGCAACCTTGTGAAGTATTGAGTACTTCACACTCAGATCAGACGCCAACAACGCACGCCCCGAGGGCCAAACCACTCGACTTCCTCCAGTTAATTCCGACACAACCTCATTCAGATCAAACACGGGCGCAGGAGCAACAAGGTTCTCATGACCCAAAAATTCATTGATCACAACAGGGGAAAATGCAATCCAATGACCCCGCACAAACACAGAAAATGCATGCTCATAGGAAGCATCACGCATACGCTTAGACAAGTTGGCATAAAATTCATGCACAACAGTAGCAATAAAAGGAGGAGCAGAAAAAGCAGATTTCTCTAATCGGAGATCATGCAACAGAGAATCAATACCAGTTCCCTCTATATCGGACTTAACCAAACAACGCTCGAAAATCAACGAGCGACCAACAACAATCTTGAATTAATTTTGGTGAAGGGCAGAGATAAACTTACTTGAATCAAAGTCCTCAGAATCGGAATCTGATCTGTCTGGAACAGACTCAGGGACATCCTCTGCTTCTTCATCAGAGGAGGAAGGTGCTTTGGCTTGCTTCATCAGCGGGTGATGACGACCCGACATCAACCCCATCCTCTGCTCAGACACACTCCGTGTAATACGGCGAGCAGGAACAACCTCAGGTTTCTTAGGAACAACCTTTTTCCCAGCAGGCTTCACTGATTTTGGGGGTTTTGATGAAGACCCCTTCTTAGCAGCAACTTTCTTGGATTTAAGGGTTTTTGAAGGAGAACCCTTCTTCGCAAAAACCTTGGCCAACACTTTGGATTTCAATTTGGCAATGGGTGTGTCATCTTCATCATTAGACACTGGAGGAGTGACCGGTTCATCTCTCAACTCCAACTTGCGTTTGGACCGGTGAGTTTTGGAGGAGGGACAAAAACATCCACATTAACAGGAGACTCCTCATCGAGGTAGGAGATATCTACATCATCTTCACCTTGATCATGAACAAGGTTTTC
The DNA here is from genome assembly GCA_026008535.1 of Perilla frutescens. NCBI lineage: Eukaryota > Viridiplantae > Streptophyta > Magnoliopsida > Lamiales > Lamiaceae > Perilla > Perilla frutescens. The sequence continues at coordinate 39,249,976 of BRKX01000010.1, read as the reverse complement.
AGCAACAGCAACAGGTGATACTTCACCAAGAGGAACTTGAACCATGATAATGGGCGTGTCACTCACCAAAGGATCAACAGCAGAGATAGACGGAGCTTGAACAAATTTCAGCGCGTCAAGAGATGCAGAAAATTTCTCAATAGAGGTAGGATCTTCATCAATAGTAGGGGTGACGACAACATCATCTTCAACAGAGGCCATGGAGACTTCATTTCCTCCAACATTCTCAATGGCAGCTGCAATTGAGGCATCCAAAATTTCTGCAGACACCATGGACGGAGATAATGGCACTTTAGAAACCCTAGGAGAGGGTTGAACATCGAGATCTGTCTCAGACACAGATCGAGGTGGCAAATCAGCAGAAGGTGCCACAGAAGCAAGCGCTTCAGAGGAAGCAACAGATGGCTTCTCAGAGACAGATGCAATTGAAGACGAAAACACAATGGGTTGAGAAAGCTCCGCAAGCTGTCGCCGCAAGTCTTCAGTAGAAATTCTGGGTTTCTTCACTTGAGTGGGCTTAGAAGAAATAGCTTTGTCCGCCATTAGAGTTCGAACGATGAAAAATCAAACACATACCACAGAGAGAGAACGACTTGGAAATTTTGCAACGATTCTGTCTCTTTTGAAAAATAAGGTTAAGACCTTAATTAGGAAACTCTAAAAGGAAATTTTCTTAACTCACTTATTCCTCACACATCACCCCGCAGCTAGGTGTGGAGAAGTGGAATCAATTGTGGTGCAAAAATCAAGGCACAACTAGCCGTTGAAAAGTAACCGTTCGTCTAAAGCAGAAACTGTCCAAGACAGATATTGGCACAACACTTACAGACCATATTAACCATGGTCATTTTATACTCTCTATACATACATTACTGACCAAGACTGTATAGAGAGTCTTCTCACAATGGAGAAGTTTAGAGAACACAAAGACCCAAGGAGGATCTTAGTGTTTCAAACCTTCTGCTATCAAGTGCCTTTGTAAAGATGTCCGCAAGCTGGGCATCTGTTCCAACATATTCGATCACAAGGGATCCATCTTCAACAAGCTCCCGGATGAAGTGGTGACGAATGTCTATGTGCTTTGCACGAGAGTGCTGAACTGGATTTTTTGAAATGTTTATCGCACTCATATTGTCACAGTATATGGTAAGGACAGACTGTGGGACGCCATAGTCATGCAGCATTTGTTTCATCCACAAAAGTTGAGTGCAGCAACTTCCAACAGTGATATATTCTGCTTCGGCAGTAGACAGAGAGATAGAATTCTGTTTCTTGCTGAACCATGACACTATGTTATTTCCAAGGAAGAAACATCCTCCAGAGGTATTTTTCCTATCTTCAGTATAACCTGTCCAATCTGCATCGCAGTACCCTACCAAACTAGGGTTCGTATCATAGGAAAACCAAAGTCCCAACTCAGACGTACCCTTTATGTACTTGATTATGTGCTTGACAGATTTCAAGTGACTTTCTTTGGGTTCAGATTGGTAGCGAGCACAAACTCCCACGCTGTAACAAATATCTGGCCTACTTGCTGTAAGGTAGAGCAGACTCCCAATCATACTTCGGTACAAGGTTTGCTCAATGGCAACACCAGCTTCATCTTTTGACATCTTTGAAGATGTCCCCATCGGAGTTCTTTTCGGGCTGCAACTTTCCAATCCAAATTTGCTGATTAAGTTCTTTACATACTTCGTTTGAGATACAAAGATTCCATCATCCTTTTGTTTCACTTGAAGCCCCAAAAAGTAGGTTAGTTCACCTACAAGACTCATCTCATATTTGGAAGTCATGTCCTTCACGAAGTCTTTCACCATTCTGTCCGAGACAGATCCAAAGACAATATCGTCCACATAAATCTGAACGATGATCACGTCAGATTTTTCTCTCTTGATAAAGAGAGTTTTATCAGCACCACCACGAACGTATCCTTTCTCCAGAAGGTATTTGGTAAGTCATTCGTACCAAGCTCGTGGAGCTTGCTTGAGACCGTAGAGGGCCTTCTTCAGTTTGTACACATACTCAGGATGGTATGGGTCTTCAAAGCCTTTGGGTTGGCTTACGAACACATCTCCAGATAAGTACCCATTTAAGAAGGCACTCTTCACATCCATTTGGTACAATTTAAACTTCATCCATGCAGCCATGGCAATGAGTAACTTGACAGATTCAAGACGAGTAACTGGAGCAAACGTCTCGTCAAAATCCATACCTTCAACTTGTGAATAACCTTGTGCCATAAGTCTCGCCTTATTTCTGGTTATGTTCCCTTCTTCATCAGTTTTATTCTTAAAGATCCACTTCGTGCCGATCACATTAACACCTTTAGGACATGGAACCAAATCCCATACTTCATTTCTTTCAAATTGCAGAAGCTCTTCTTGCATGGCATGAATCCATCGATTATCTTTTAAGGCCTCTTTAACGTTCTTGGGCTCAGTTGAAGAAGTATAACAGACATTTGCAATCATCTCACGATAATTCTTTCGAACTCCTCTGGTTCTAACTCCTTCACTTACATCACCAATGATGTCTGTTGCAGAATGATGCTTCTGCACACCTTTTGAAGGTTTGAGGCTATTCAGGTTCTCATTTCTTAACTCAGCTTGATCATTGTGTTCCAAACTATCTGGAACAGAAGCTGGCATAAGAGTTGTGACATTAACAATCTCTTCATCAATCTGGGCAACAGGTTCTTCCAGATCATCTACAACAATATTGATGGACTCCATCACCGTCTTGGTCCTCTTGTTGAACACTTGATAGGCCCGACTATTTCTTGAATAACCGAGAAAAATGCATTCATCTCCTTTGGCATCAAACTTGCCAAGCTGCTCTCGGTCTCTTAACATATAACAAGTACTTCCGAAGATGTGAAAGTACTTTAAATTTGGTTTCTTCCCTTTCCACAGCTCGTAGGGAGTAACTCTTGTCTTAGGTCTGAAATACACCCGATTAATAACATGACATGTTGTATTCACAACTTCAGCCCATAGATTGTCAGGGACAGATTTTGCCTTTAACATGACTCGGCTCATTTCTTGAAGAGTCCGATTTTTCCTCTCAACAACACTATTTTGTTTAGGCATTTTTTGGTGCAGAAAACTCCTGAGCAATACCTTTTTCTTCACAGAAATATTTGAAGTAAGCATTTTCAAATTCACGATCATGATCACTTCAAATTCTCATCACAGCTGTTGCCTTCTCTAGTTCAAGCTTGAGAAAAAGATTTTTGAATGTCTCAAAAGTTTCTCCCTTATCTCTAAAGAACTCCACCCAGGTGAATCGTGTGAAATCATCCACACACATAAAAATAAACTTCTTCCGTCCAATACTTTTAGTTTGAACAGGCCCCATCAAATCCATATGCAACAGCTCCAAGGCTTTTGAGGTGGTAATCTTCTTAACAGATTTATGTGATGTATGAATCTGTTTTCCCACTTGACATGGCCCATAAATTTTGCTACGATCAATATCAAACTTCGGGACTCCATTTACAGATTCTGTCTTCAAGAGTCGCTGCATGTTTCTGTAACTCACATGGCCAAGCTTTTCATGCCATATGTTTGCTTCATCAAGTTGAGTTCTGAAGTAATTACCTTTCATGTTGAGAAGGTAACAATTGTCCCTTGATCTGTCTCCATCCATCAGCAGCACACATTCTTTGTTCTTCACAAGACATTTGTCTCTAGTAAAATGAACCAAGAGACCTTGATCACAGAGTTGACTTATGCTAATTAAGTTAGCTTTTAATCCTTCAACAAGCAAAACATCATCCAAGTTGGGCATCCCTTCAACATTTAGATGACCACGGCCAATAACTCTTCCCTTAACACCGTCTCCAAAAGTAACGGATTGATAAGAACAATCATTTTGGATATTCTTCAACATACTGGCATCTCCAGTCATGTGTTGCGAGCATCCGCTGTCAAAGTACCAGCTGCTCTTTGCGTGAATATTGAGGGCAGTGTGAACAACATAGTTCCTGTGACTGTTCTAGGATCTGTTCCGCACAGATTGTCTTCTGAAATTCAGGTCATTCTGAGATCGACCTTTCCTCCTCGTTCTTCTGAGATCATTGATGTAGTACCTACAGTATGGTCGAATGTGACCAGGTTTTCCATAATAGTGGCAGACAACTCCATTCTTTCGAGGCTGTGGCTGCTTGATCTCTGATTTAAATTCAGATTCTGGAACAGATTCATCATGCTTTCCAGATGTTTGTCCTTGACAGAAACGATCGGAAAACTTCCCACCAGTGTATCCAAGACCTGTATGGTCCTGCGGATTTTTTTCTTTAGAAAGAATGTCATCGAGCTGAGATGATCCAGAGTTCATCATCTTGACAAGCTTCTTTAGATAAAGCAGTTCACCATTCTGAGAGTGAGAATTGTTTCTGGACTGTTGAAGATCATTCTGCAATTCACTGAGGCGCGTGGACAAACAATCTCTCTCTTTAATGAGATCACCATTCTCTTTCATCAGCCCTTCATTGACTTTAACCACCATGATCCAGCTCTCATGAAGCTTTTTGTAAGCTTCTATGGCAGACTCTTTAGTGAATTCTTCATCATCACTGCATTCTGAAACATTGTCATTATGTCTGTCAGAGACAGAATTAGACACAGGTTCTTTGTTAGAATGTGTCATGAAAGCAATATGGCTGCTCACACATTCTTCATCACTCCCACTATCATCTGGATCATCACTTTCACTAAGAGTGGAACTGTAGGATTTATTATTCTTCTTTAAGGTGTTAGCACATTCAGCTTGATAGTGCCCAAGACCCCCACATTCTCTACACTTGACCTTCTTCTGTTTTTCTTCAATAGAATCTTCATCTTTGGATCTCCGAGGTTTGGAGAATTTGTTCTTGACAGAATTATTCTGTGAAGACTTCTCATAATGTTTGAAAAATTTTGAGAAATTCTTTGTCAGAAGGGCAATTGACTCAGCCAGATCATTTTTGTCAGAGACATTACTTGGATCATCAGCACTGGAGCCGGCTTGAAAAGCTATGCTTTTCTTCTGAACTGTCTCTTCGTCTGTTAGTCCCATTTCAAAAGTCCTTAGGGACCCCATCAGCTCCTGTAACTTCGTCTTGCTCACGTCCTTGGCCTCTTCTATCGCCGTGACTTTATATGCAAATCTCTTAGGAAGAGATCGCAGAACTTTCCGCACAAGTTTCTCCTCCGAGATGGTATCACCAAGTGCAAAGCTTTCATTAGCTATGTCACAAATCTTGGTATTGAAATCAGCAAGCTTTTCACCTTCATCCATTCGAAGGTTTTCAAATCTGGTAGTGAAGAGCTGCATACGAGATGCACGAATACTGCTCGTTCCTTCGAAATCAGTTTGAAGGATAACCCATGCATCCTTTGCCTTGTCACATGTGGAGATGAGTTTGAACACGTTCATGTCCACTGCAGAAAAAATGGCGTTCATGGCTTTAGCATTCAGCCCCATGATCAGATAATCAGCATCGTCAAATTCTTCTTCTGGCTTCAGCACCGCTTTGCTTTTCTCATCCTTCTTGATAGGAGGCTTCCACCCTTCAGTCACCATCTTCCAGGCACGCTCATCAATTGAGTGAATGAAAGCTATCATATGAGCTTTCCAATAGGCATAATTATTGCCATCAAGGAGCGGAGGTCGCACCGTCGAGGCTCCTTCTTTTATCGAGTCCATCTCGGCAAAAAAAAAACACAACAACACGGATTAATACCCCAAGATCAACCCTGAATACAGGCAACCCGCTCTGGTGCCAATTGAAAAACTGTAATCCGTGCTTTAAACGTTTTTAGTAAACTGCTTAAAAACTGTTCTGTGATATGTGTGGGACAGATGCAAGAACATAAATAAATAAAGAAGTAAAAACGCACGAGATGATAACCTAGTTCGGTTCAACCAACCTACTCTTGGGGGATTGCTCCCAAACTTGAAGATTCGACTGGTACTCCTTCGTCGAGTGTATTAGGGATATTGCACATACAAGCCTCCCGCCTTATGCTACCCGTTCTTCTCTACGAACTCTTTCGCTAGTCGAAAGTTGTAAGATCTCTTCACAACCGTGACACTAGACTCCCTCTAGCTACCCACGACTTCAACTTACAATCTCTCCCGAGATTGCGTATAAAACTGGAATAAAAATCCCCTCACGTGTTTCACTCGAAAACACTCAAAACTAGTCTATCATGTTGAACGTTTTACTGAACAACTACTAGTTACAAAAACGACCACAAACTGATTCTAACACTAGAATCTAAACAAAATATCAGTGGTACCGATTGCTGCACAAATCAGTCTTCATATATAGTCTTCACTTCAGCTTGGCGTCAATCTCTTGCTTTCCGCCAACTAGGTAAGTGGTTTGTGGCCTTCCAAACGTGTGTAGATACTTCCCATGTGTAGGAGGGTTAATTCAGCACCGGATCTACACCACAAGGCAGTAAAACGAATCTATCTTGACCTTCCAAACTGGTTTGGCGCAAGATCTTTCCAACAAGGAAACTGCCATAAATAGAGTGTCCCTGGTTCTGTCTGGGACATACTCTGGAACAGTTCGCCAACTGTTCTTTCTTTTCTTGCACAGCGAAAAACAAATCTTCGTGGGACATACTCAGACACACATTGTCGAACATATCTCGCCAATTTAACAACACAAAAACTTAGTGCATGCAGTGGCACTAACAGTTACCTTTGGACAAATTTTTATCTCTTTAGAAGGTATTAATATCTTTCACCCTAAACATGTTTATGGGGTGCAAAGATTTTAACGAACTATATATTTTTACAAATGAACTTAGTAAAGTGACTAGTTTTGATAATTTCCACTTAAGAATATAAGTACACAACATCCCCACCTTGGTACTTGCAACTTGGTATATAATTTAATTCGTGTAAGACCAAAATCTATGATGATTTATTTTAATATATAATATGATTTGATTATTAATATATTAAATATTAATTGAGCACTACATTCCTTATCTGCGTCTTTCGTTACCAATGGCTTCGTGACGAGGAGACAGCTTAGCTTAGCAAAATAATGAAATTTTAAAATTAGTCATGTAGGTTTACTATATTTGATTAATACAAAATTTATTTATATATATTTCTCTTAGCAGCTAAGTCATGATTTACATCTAATATCATGATTATATATTCATGGCCCGCTTCGTAGACGCTCTGCGAATATTAAAATTAATGCACCTAACTATATTTAATAAAATAAATAAATTAAAAAAAATGCACATAAAATACGTCTAAAAATATTTATTCTTCAAAATGATAAAATTTGTTTGATATGTTCAAATCGATAAAAAATTTACATTCTTGAAAAAGATAAAATTTATTTGATATTTTCAAATCACTAAAAAGTATCACTAATGCTACTTTTTTTATATGAGTTTATTAATACATTCAAACTTGGGCTTATTAATTATATTCCAATTAGAGTGCATATCTATTTCGAAAAAATTAATTATCGAGAGCAGGGTAAGTGCACTGCATGAGTCGTTAGCATCAAGAGCAGTGCACGAGCCATGCGTTAATGTCGGCCGAGTGCACTGGAAGTCGCCGCATCAAAAAATTTAAATTAATCACTTTAATTTAATGATATTTAGTTTTTGGGGGGAAATACAGAGAATTAAAAAAAAAAACAGGCATGTGGGCATCACGCGTTGCCTGACTAAGAAATTGGTACAACATGTACCAAATACCATCCCTATATACGTTAGGACAACTGTTCAGCCTCTTCAAGTTAATATATCTATTATATGTTATTTTTGTAATACATACCACAAGGTGTTTAGCTATTGAAACAATTATATTTATTAGAGGGCAAACTTATTTTATTGAATTAAAGATAATCTTTTGTAATATAAATAATAAAATAATTTCTAGAAATAGCTAAAAAGAAAAAGAAAGTCTAGACAATGCATGTGTGCATTGTAAATCTAGAAAAATAAAGAAAGTTCACATAAATAAATGATTAGAAATTAAAAGCAATCCTTATAAATTAATTTAAACCACATGATAAGTGAGTTGGAGAAAAAATAACTGACTTAGGGGGGTGTATTGGATTGGGATTTTGATGGATTTTGTTGGACTTTAAAATATCCATGGATTTCTATGGACTTTATAAATCCATAGACTCCACATGGAGTCTCCCAAAACTCCACATGGAGTCTCCCAACTCCACGCAGAGTCTGGCGGATTTCGTATGGATTTCGGACCGATTTTGAACGATTTCAATGGATTTCAAATCCATCTCGCCAGCGCTCGTTGGAACACAACGATCGGTGTACACGGCAAGAAAAATTGAACCCAGCGACCGCTGGAATCGAGCGGCCTTGATCCCAACGGCCGCTGGGGTCGGGTGACGGCTGGGGTGCCCGATTTCAACTCCTCACCGGCCGCTGGGACACCGCGCTCGCCGGGTTTTCCAAATCCATCGAAATCTCATGTCTGGAGGTCGGATTTCATCCTTCGTAATTTTCACGTGAAATCCAGCCGAAATCCATCGAAGTCAATGACTTTCTAAAGTCCGTGGATTGTTGAATACCTCAGAATTTTAAAGGACTTTTAAAAGTCTGGATTGAATACACCAGGATTTCATTGGACTTTTAAAAGTCTGGATTGAATACACCAGGATTTCATTGGACTATTAAAAGTCTGGATTGAATACACCAGAATTTCATTGGACTTTTAAAAGTCTGGATTGAATACACCCGGATTTTAAAAGTCCAATGAAATCCATCAAAATCCATAACCAATACACCCCGTTAGACTATGTATATATATTTATATATATACATATATATATATATACACATACAAAATTTAGTGAATGTAATTTTCTAATAAAAAATAGAATTAGAAATGAAGAGCCGAGTATAGGAAGTGAAAAATTTAAAGGAAAAGAGTTCAATCTCGTGATATAAATATATTAATAATCAGTACTACCAAAATATAAAAATAATGCCCCAATAATTTATGAGCCGGTGTGACGTACCTATCGCATATCCTCGTGCTATCATATGTGTGTATAATGAATATATATATTTTGCAGCATAAACTTTCACCTTTGATCAAATCATCTTGATTTTGATACGATTTGCATTCCATGTAAAAAAATAATGCTTTTTAAAATTCAGAAAGTTTTGTAATTAGCTAATTAATTTGAAGTTTGTGCATATCTTTTTCAATGATATATGTAAATTACTATGACACATACATCTATTATCTATCATTACCTATGATAAACCTCAACAGTAGTAGATATTTAATTTACGACGCGAATTAATAATTGATAGAATTTTAGTATATCAGTTTTTAAATAAATAAATTTGTATCTAAACTTAATATATTAAAAAATCAAAATATCAATGCTAATAATTGTCGTTATAAGTTAGCTACATTGTTAGATAATAATTTATCTAAGTCAGTTTATTAATTTATTTTCAAAATTAATCACCATATGCACTTATCGAAAATGGGTTGACCAAACAAAATTGTGACCCTTTTGCGATAGTGGTAGTGATTTTTTTTTATAGCCCATCACTTTCAATAATTTATTATGCCACCCCAAAAGTAAAAAAAAAATTTATGTCTCGTAATTCCCCTTACATTAAAGGGCAGTAAAGTAATTCCGTCCCATTGTGAAATCCTCACGAACACATTCATTTCATTATAAACTAGATTTCCGCCCGTGTAATGCACGGGTTCATTCATAGGGGTGATCATTCGATCTATTTTGATCCAAAAATTATAAAATTAAATAGATCAAATTAATAACTATTTAGGACCGAACCGAACCAAATTTAAGGGTAAGGACTGAGCTAGATCGAACCAAATTTTTTTCAGTTCGGTCCAATCTAATTTTTCTATTTCTTTTTTATTTATTTTTTCAATTTTGAATTGCTTGACTAACTGTGGAAATAATAGCTTAAATAATGAACAAATTTCACAAATCTATAACTAACATCATAAATAAATCTTTATAACCAATATATAAAACTAAAACCGACAAATAACAATATAAACATACAAAGTATCAAACAATTAAAAAAAATATTGACTAAATAGGCTTGGTCTATTCAGTTTGTTTGGTCTGTTGTCGAACCGGACCGAGGACCAACTTTTTATTAAAAAAAAGAACCAAATTGGATCAAAAATTTGAAAGAACCAGACCTAATGGATCGAAATTTGTTCGGTTCAATTTTCGGTTTTACGGTTATTATATATTTAATGTAAGTGTCACATTTTCATACTTTATATAATTAATATTTTTTGCTTTATAAACTCAAATAATTAATAAACTAATACAATCAAATATTATATTATAAATTGAGCAACACTTGTATGTATACAACGTTTGTAGTAATATTTGTTACATTATCATCATTTTTACAAATAAAAACTTTCAAACTAACACGACTTATAACTCGTGAAACAACTACGTACAATTGACTGTGACTAAAAAAATTATGAAAAATATAGATGAACAAAGATTATAACAATAACTTATGTTTCATTTTAAAGGTTTTTAGGGTTGTATATTTATATAGATCTGTTAGATTTAACTCTTAAGAAATTGATAATTATATTGTGTGTAAAATAAATGTAATCAAAACAATGTTAATAAATATATATTGAAACATAAAATTCCAATTTAAGAAACTATAATAATGCAGCCTATATGCCTTCATTATATATCAATCTTCGTTTTATTTGCAATAAAATATGGTTGATTACATTTTAGTACCCAACGTTGAATACTTTTACATTTGTGTTCCAAAATTTTTAAAATTTACATATTGATGGTAAACATTTGCACAAATGAATGCGTATAACATTAAAATAATTTTATAGCCTCACAAATGTAAACATGGACTGTTGAATATTGTGAAAAGTAACAAAAAATTCAATATTTGTACAAATGGAATAAGCTAAAGTCTGAGATTGAAAGATTTTTGGCAATCTAAGTCAACATTTGCGAGATTGAAAATTTGCTATAATTCTATAAGTGTTTATTTGCGCAAACATTAAGTGTCAATATATAATTTTTTTAAAATTTTGGGATAAAAGTGTAGAAATGTCCATCGTTCGGGTACTAAAGTGTAACGAATCCTAAAGACTATACTTTCTAAAAAAATAATATAATAGACTATATAAACTTATAAATATTAATATTTGTTTGATTTAGTTATTTATTTAATTAGAATGTTAAATTTTTAACTATTTCATGTTTAATAATTAAAAAAATATTATAAATATTATATCTACATATAATAAATCATGCTACCGATTATGATATTTTACCGGATAATTCACTTGATTTTTTTATTTAATATATTTTGTTATAATTCGTTGCATCAATTACTGTGAAAAACAAAACACACGTGCAAAGTTATACACAATATTGTAGTCAATATTACTCACATTACCAACAACATTGTCTCAGAAGTTTATAAAAATTTTTGCACGGAAATAACTTTAAAACACAAGCAGAAACAACTTGTAAAAAATGTCAATGTGCAAAAATTAGAGTTGATGTTGAAGCTAATGTTAAACACTATGCCTTCAACACACAGCGGAAATTTAAAGAACAATATGCACGAAAATAGTTTTAAATCACACACCTTCGGTGTGTGATTGCCTCAGGGCGAAATTACACTTTACTAGTGTTGAAAATTACAATGCTGATGTTGTCCAGGTTCACTTCCTTGACAACACTGCATACAATATAAGGAACTTATTCTAATTTCACTCACTCGAATAATTCCTCTCAAAAACACTATCTAACATCTAGATAGCTAAATAATGTATCTACTCAAAGAACTATTAACATTCATTCTAATCAGTACCTACACACACAACTAAGATAAAACCTATCTATAGTTGATCCAAATAATAGAATTGACATCAAGTTGAATGTTGGCAGAGCTCTGGTAGACACAAATGCAAGCTTTAGGTTTTTTCACTACTCAAGGTGAGATTTTCTCTACTTACATACAATACTGCATAGATCCAGCAACACTTGAAAAATCAACTCCCTACAAACACAACTAAGATATGTAGATCTTAGTTGATTGAGACAATAGAGAAGATGTTCATCGCAGTGTTGAAGACATCTCTGGCAGAAAAGTGACGCAGCCTTCAATCTTCTCACGTTCACTCCATGAGTCTCTCCGGCTGGGTGACTCAAGCTCTAAATTTTCTCACGTAACTCATGATATTTTCTCTTCTTGAATGCCGTCTTCAGGAATGGGAAATGATATTTATATTTCTCTTCAAGCTTTAGCAGTTTTCCCATTATATCTCTTCAGTAGTGGATCAGTGTTAACCGCTTCCAGCACAACATCAACGTTCACACATGATCTTCAGCTCTGCACGACTGCTCCAGTAACCCACTACCAGATAGTGTTAGTTAGACAAAAGAGGAGTGAGACATCATGGTCCCTCAAAAATAGGAACTGACATTGACTATTTCAAAATCAAGTTAATCCATGATTTTAACCACTTATATCCACTAATTAAAACCTAATCATGTGGATATATTTAAATGATTAATATAAATAAAATAAACAGATTAATTAAAATAAATTGATCTCAAACTTTAGATCCACTTATTGATGTTAAAGTCGATGTTACGTGCAACACTTGTTGTAACACGTCTCCACATCATATAATCCACTCACCACTACTCTTATAACTGCCCATTAAGTCTTCAACCTGCAGACACACATTAGAATACAAAGGTAGTGGAGAAATATTCCTTAAAATTAAGAACTATTTTGATAATTTCAAAATTAAGTTTATCCACTATTTTAACTACCTATATCCACTATTTTAAATTCATATCTCATGGATATATTTAATTAAGATAGACAAAATAATCATATTAATTTAAATAGAATTAATCCTAAAAATTAGGAAAGGATAAGATTACTCTACGTAATGTTTCGGTCAATGTTGTCGGAATATTGTTACACATTATGTATAACATTGAGGAAAATGTTATCAACAATGTTGATAACATCTGATGTAGTATCATTCCTAATAATCTCCCCCTTAATCTCATCATTTCTGCACAAAACATAAAAACTTTATATTTACAGTTAGAGTCGCAGCGGAAAACTTTGGAGATTAAAATCTCCCCCTTAAGGTTTGCTCCCCCTTAAGTTATTACCTGTACAATAATATTAGGAGTGAGCAAAACCGAACCGAGACCGAAAAATCGGACCGAACCGGTGTGTTCGGTTCGGTTCGGTTTTGGTGTTGACAGATTCGGTTCGGTTTCGGTTATTAAAATGAAAACCGAATTGATTTTAGGTTCGGTTCGGTTTTAACTCCTCAAAACCGTAGAAAACCGAACCGAACCGCTTTTTAATATAAAATAAAAATATATATATATATATATATTATATTATACCCTACAAACCTAAACTTGAATTAGCTTCATGAGTCCTGCCTCCCGTCTAAAAAACCCCTCAAATGAGGAAAATAACTCAACAGCAAGAACCAAGAAAGCTCAATTCTCAATTCAATGAATTCACTCTCTCTCTCTCTCTCTCTCTTAAGATTTTCGCAAGAAATTTGCCTTCTTTTTCCAATTGAACTCCATCCCCAATTTCCCATTTCTCAATTCACCTAAACGGCCGACTCGAATTTCTCAATTTCTCAAATCAACTTCTGAGTTCCGACGACCTCGACGGCAATCTCTGGGTTCCGATGCAATAGCAACCTCCAAGCTTCGACACCGTGACGTGGAAATAACCAGCCTCTGACACAACTTGTGCCTCCACCGACCTCCGATGCAGAGCATCCAACAAGCTAAGCGTAAGTTTCTGGGTTCCAAAATTGCATCTTGAATATATAATCAACACAACACCCTTGTAAAGTCTAGCTAACGCTACCCATTTCACAAACTTTTGCGAAGTTTTTTTCTATAAGAGAGGCTACTTGAGGTTGAGGACCATTTATTGAGAGGCAAATTACGTTCCTCACATAGATAAAATTATATATATAAATAAATAAATAAAAACATTTATACACACATAATGCAGTTAGGTTAAGGCTCTTTTTAAGTTGAAAATAGAAATTGGGGAAGGGAAAGAGGTTGTATGTACTATATAGATAGCTCAACTCAAAAACAAAGAAAAAGTAAAAAAAATATAGATAGCTGCATTTGATTTTGTATGTGTAGTGAAACCAAAACTATTTTACAGAAGACAGAATTTTTTTTTCTCTTTTTTAATATTTAGATAATTAATTAAATTTAACTTTGCATATTCATAATGTTGGTTAGTGATTACTGTTCTTAAGAGGGTCATTGGATACAGTGATGTTGAATTAGGATTGCAGCTATTTTTTTTTCGATTTTCACTTAAACCGACCGAATCGAACTGATTTGATCGGTTTCGGTTCGGTTCGGTGGACACCATTAATCGGTTCGGTTTCGGTTGAGGGGTTTCGGTTTCGGTTTGAGTTCAGTTTTGGGAGTTCGGTTCGGTCCGGTTCGGTTCGGACCGAATGCTCACCCCTAAATAATATACAACATTAGTGAGTATAATCCCATTTACAGAAATATACAACAAACTGTGTATTTTCCCTTGTACAGAACTATATGTAAACATTAAGATGTTTACACATCTGGACAGACATGTTAGAGCAACATGCCAAAAATTTAACAGACATATGTGAGCATTTATCAAATACAATTTAAGATGAATCAATATCATCTTAAACACAAAATCAGATGAATCATAAATATAATCATCAAAAATTAATAATCATATCCCATGATTAAAAAATAGATATCACGTCAATATCAAAAGCAAAGATGTATATTGACATACACACCCCAAAAATGATGTTTATCACATCAGCAAAAATAAAGCGTTCAACGCTCACAAACTATAAAGAGTTCAACTCTTTAAAACATCAACCAGCATCAGTAATCTACTCTCCCTTTTTGTGTAGAAAGAAAGACTTTGAAGTCTCCCAGCACATCCACCATATCATTGTTCAGAGAATGTGTTGTGGTGAATCATGGATTCCAACTGCTCAAAATCGTGATTGGAGGCCAACAATTAGAACATTTGGGCAGTATTGACTTCAGTATTTGTTCTATCATTAATCAGAACATTAGTAATAGAAGGAATAAATGCAAACAACTGAATTAATTGGGGTATCAATCCCCTCAACAACATCGTCGTCAACATTAACATGAACATTGACCTTCGGTGGGGTAAAGGTAGAAAGTGCATTAACAAATATATGGTAGATCCACAGTAAGATCTCTCTTGTCGTGTACAAACACTGCACTGTACATGTTCTTGCACGAGAATCCAACTTCAGGCACTAAGTTAAAAAAAATAATATAACATTAACATTAGAAGAACAAAACTTAGTTACCACATCTTGCAAAGAGGTCTCTCCAATAAATAAACATTCATATCATATTTCTTAAGGCTTAGCACTTCAATGAATTTTTCATATTTAATTGGTCATTGAGACACAATTTAAGACACATCATGGATCGCATGAGAATAAAAAAAGTGTTAAATGCCTTTGAAAAAATAGAGAAAACCTGAGGAATAGGTATTGCCTATATTGAATGATTGAACATCCATTGCACTATTGACGTGCGGTCGTTTTGTGCTCCAAAAATAATTTATAACTCCTATGCCCACAGCGAGCGTAGCCAGCTAATGAGTACGGGGTCGATCCCACAGAGAGCTATTGTGATTTCACCTTCTAGTATCCAGTCACAAAAGGGGGTTTTGGTGTTGTCACTATACGGAATTAAATATGCAAAAGGAAATTAAAGACAATATCAAATAAGAAAAGGTTCTGGCGTTTGAATTTGAATTTGGTTTACATATAAAACAACTCGATCATGGGCAAACCGATTTTCATACATGATAAATCACCTAGTTATGGATCGGATTCCTCTCTACGTCTCCTTATTCATTCTTTCATTTTAAACTTAAAAGCGATTCCTCGTCAATTAAACCCCTAATCAGTCACCCACCTCTAGATTCTTCTGAAAGATGTAAGCAAACATACAATAGTGTGCCCTAGACGAACCCAAGTTTATTGTGTTTACCGATTCTTCGTGTGCCCAAAACAACCCATTGATTCCCTTATTACTATATGAACCAGCACACAGTCACGATTCACCAATTCAATTAATGGTGGTGTGCCCTCTTTACCTAACGAGTGATCAGCCACATTGGGCATTTCAGACACACACTCACGTGGAACAAGGCTCAAGAATCAACGGAAACCTATCATGCATTACTATGCTCATTTTGGCCTCACGAGTCCAGATTTATACTTAAACCATTTTCGTGTTCAAACACTAGAAATAAAGAGTCTAGCCAATCATGCTAGACATAATTAAAATAATAGAAATGAAAGACATAATTATAATGAAAACTTACTGAATTAATTATCAAAAAGACCAAACTCCAACGTTAAGTTTAATAATATAATCCTACGTCCAAAGTCTTAAGGCCTCTTAGAATTGTTTCTTGCTGCAATGTAGCGTATGAAAAAATAAATGCAGAAAATAGAAATTGTAGCCATGTTTCTGACTATCCAAACTTGTTTTTCCAGCAATTAGAATTAGCTTAAATAGTTACATTTCTGATTTAAATTTTCTCCAACAAACTGGGGTCTTCACTGGCTTCCGGATCCGGCGTGCCCCATCTTGATCTGTCTGGATAAGCCTTATCGCGATCAAATCCCTATTTTTTAGGGATTATGCTTATCTCTTAGTTGCAGCGCCTCTTAGAAGTCCAGTTTATCACCAACTCTTCTTCGGATATGCAGCTATTCACCACGTCTATCTCCTTCAACTGAACCCCAAGTTTCTCGCGAATGCCCATTCTGGCCTGTTGTCGAGTCTGCACGAGCAAAGTGGGTACAGCATCATACAGTCAGCTTTATCCATCTCTGATATGCCCATTCCGCCATCCGAATGTAGGATGAATGCTGAAAGAAGTCCCTTTGTGCCTCTAAATGAATTTTTAGCTTGGATTTTGCTTGAATAACCGGGCATAAAATGCCCCTTTCGCCAGACTCGACCTCCGAAATGCCCCCTGATCTCATCCTGGTTCTTTTTTACTCAAAACACACTAAAAATGACATTTATAACAAATAAAATACCCATAAAAATACGAAAAGAAATGGACTTATCAGTTTTTCTTTTTAGCTCATTCTAACCATGATAGTTGAGCAGCTACTGATGTTGAAACTGGTGTGTCCTGGACAGAGACAACATTCGCTACAATATTCAAATTCTGGATATTCATATCAGCTTTGTTCCTTTCACTGCATATTTTCTTCAAAAAAGATCTTTTTCTCTTTTGACTTCTTCTCTCTAGTGGTACTCAGGACATCAGCTTCTTTGAACTTCTTTCAACTCGACAACAACATTGATTTCATGAAACCTCTTTTATATTGAAGGATGCATGATACCCATCATCATTACTCCTTCAGCAGGACATGTAACATTCTGTTTCAGATCTGGATCTATGGGGTTACCAGCATCTCTCAAATGGATAACATTTAGTGGCTTCAGATTCAACAGGACTTGTTGTAACATCCCAATTTTTTAAATATTTAATAGTTTTAAATAAATAATTAATTAACTTAAATTTCTCTATTTAAGTTTTGTTTAGTAGAGATTTGGGCTTAGGATTTTATTTAAATTTTGAAATCCCTTGTTGAGCCTGTTGTAAAATAATTAAGTCTTAAGTATCTTAATGGACTTGAGGAGTGGTACTAGTTGACTTAGAGTTAATGAGCAGAATCTGGAAGATTTAATTTTTTTAGGACCATACTTTCTTGTAAGAACCTAGTCTTTATTCAACATGCAATTCACTAGGATCGTTTAGGCTGGCGACAGATTTTAATTGGAAGATCATATATTCAGGATTTCAATTTGATATTTATGTAAGGTTAACTTTAAAATATAGGAAAAGACCTCCATTAGTATCGTGTTAATTTTGAAATGGATATGAAAGAATGTTTTCCTAAATTTGCACGATAAAATTCTAATGTCAAAACACGCTAAAAAATAATCATTCACATTTCACAACTATGTTTCACAAAAGTAGCAGTCCAAAAGATCAAGTCTTCATGAAGAACTCATAAGAACTCTATGGTAAAAATTTCTCAGACTTGCTCTTATAGCATGCGGTTCATTGTATTTAAATTTTAAATGTATCAATAAAATTCAATTTTTTTATCCGAATCTAACCTATCGAAATAAGAATGATATTAAATGATAAGTACTCATACTTTGTTCATTCACTGCCGTGTAGAATACAGAATTTTGGTAACTCATTTTTACAAAACTTTACAAACAAATATGCATCACCAACTCCTGTCTTAAACCACAAGAATTTTCCACAATTTGATTTTTCATCCTAATTCCACTCAATCACCTTGACTGTACCATAGCATCACCAAGCCTTTAAACCAAAACCAAAATTTTCTTTTGTCTGCCAAATCGGTAATCTGGTAGTAGAGGTAAAATAAATAATAATAATTTTAATAATAAAATCCATAATAAATAAATAAATATAAGTATGATAATTCTCGTTTATATAGAGATTAGAATTGGTAGAGTTTTGAGTGTACCCTGTTGTTAAGTCTTGAAGTTCAAACCGCATCTGGATTCCATTTTCATCAAGCACTATTGTAGAGTTAGGGGTTGCAGTGGTTGTCGGCATCGAGAGAGAAGAGTGGGCTGTAATTGGGTTCTTTTTTCTTCGAGTATGCTCATGTCGAGTTTAGTTATGATTCATGTGGTGGTTAGAGAATGGCAACAGTGGGGAGATGTGGCTGAAGGAGAAGGGAGATAGAGGAATTTGAGGCTTGTGTTGATGAATTTAAGGATCTTGAATTTTTCCCCTTCACTGTTCTTCTTGGATAGTTGTACACGAAGAGAGAGAGAGAGAGAGAGAGAGGAGAATGAAGCTTTTATTATTTCTTTGGTTGTTGTACAAGAAGAAAGAGAGGATATATATTTTTTAGGGAGAAAAATTAAAGTAGTCAAAACTAGAATAATAAGTTCTTTTTTAGCCAACTTTCATAACCAATTCTTTTCTATTCAAGAAATAGTGTAAAAGTCTCTTATACCCTTACTTTTTGGAAAAGTCAATCCCTTTTTTCTTGTCTCATTTGTTTATTTTTAAAATAAAAAACTAAAAATCCTGGGACCCATTGATGTTTTGACCGATTAATGTTGTGTTGTGGCAGATTTTTTTTAAATGGCAAAAATATGACCGATTGAATGCTGGGAGAGGGGGTTGAAATTGGTTGTTGCATGCATTAAAGAACACACACACATGTTAAGAAAAAAACAAAAAATTACGCCATTTACAAAAATAAGAAACCAAGTTCAAGCAGCTCAAATTTCTTTGAGAAATCGACGTCGAGCCCCCTTTGAATTTGTTTGAGGTGCGTTTTTTTTATTTTTCTCACCGTGAAGTTGTTCAAAATTGTCGGGTTTAAATGCTTTTATAAAGTTTTAAGTAATTTACACGTAATTTACGATAATTTCATAATAATTGTATTAATAGTTACTGAAGTTGTAAGAAGATGTTTTTTGTAATGTTTGAAAGATTATATATGCATCGATGGTTGTAGATTTGCATATTTTGTGGTAGATTAACATGAATTTGTATACTTGGATGATTTTAGAAGATTAGCATAAACGTGTAATATTTTTAGAAAATCAGTAATTTCGTGACAATATTGTCACAATTCAAGCCTTTTCGTGACAATAATTGATACGATATGACATGAATTCGTGACAATATTGACACAAATTTCTTGTCTCGTGACTATAATATGCTCTCGAAAATATTATCACGAATTAAAGCCTTTCGTGAGAATATATTCTCATGAAATGCCTTCTTTTGGTGAGAAAAATTTAATCAAAATAAATTTTAATTATTGTCATGAAAAGGAATGAACCGTGACAATAATTGTCACGAGAAGACTTAGTTGTGACAATAATTATCACGAGATCATTGAACTGTGACAATAATTGTCACGAGAAGACTCAACCGTGACAATAATTGTCAAGAGATCATTGAATCGTGATAATATTGTCACGAAATCTCTGCTTTTGTGACAATAATATTCTCACAATATTATTTTAAATAACTTTAACCACTCTTTATTGGTGATTTGCAGATATCTTGACAATGTATTGTTATCCGACATAGTGGTAGATGGGAGAGATCGGAGTATGTGGATGGTGAAGACCAGCTCGTGCACCTCCCATTTGACAATTTATCTCGTGATAAATTGGTAGAAAAAATCCACGATTTTATGGAAACATCTCCAATAAGTGTAAGTTTCATTGACGGGGAGGACACTAAAATGACTCTTGAAAATGGATGTTGACTTAGCTCGTTTAGTCCAGGAGCAAGATGAGCCCATTATATACGTTACTGAGAAATCAATTCAGCAAACTCCAATAGTAATGCCGTCAAATGATGATAACGATGACCCAATTGGAGATGATAGTCTTGATGACCTGTCTTATGATGATGATGATGACGACGACGATGATGATGAGGACTATGAAAGTGAAGTTCGTCATAAGCAAATTGCTGAATTTTGTGAATGGATTCGCGAGCCAGGGCATATCGATGAGTTTGTGAATATTCTCCAGCATGGTGGGCCTCATAACTTTTCATCAGAGGACATTGCTCCTGATGTTGAGGCTCCTAATTTAGAGTTTCCTCCCCTTGGACATTGGTTGATTCTTGTGGCCCATGTTGACGATGCACTAGCAGTGATAGAAGATGACCTATGCTCGACTGATACTGATGCACTAGCAGTGGGAAAGACTTTCTTGGAGAAGAAAGATTTGGTAATTACTGTGGGAAAGTAGCATAAGCAGCATTAAGTGGAATATGTGGTGTCGCGTTTAAGCAAAAGTCGACTAATAGTTATTTGCAAACAGAATGAGACTTGTCCTTTTAAATTAGTGGCAAGTGCTAAGAGTGGCTTGTGGATATTGACTAAATTAGAGGATAATCATGCATGTCGGTTGAACCTGACACGTAATGTGCCACAGAAGTTATCCTCTCAGGTTATTGTTGATTTCTTTAATAAGAGAATCCTAGATGAGGGTTCTGTCCTGAGGCCGAGAGCAATGATCGCTGAGCTATTGAGGGAGTATGGCATTGAGATTGAGTATGGTGTTGCATTGCAAGCTAGGAATCTTGCAATAGAGCTGGTTTACGATTCTCATGATAAGTCGTTCACTGTATTGCCCGCATATTTGGAGATGTTGAAGAGGTGCAATCCCGATACAGTTTATTATTTGGAGACTGATGGTGATGATCGTTTCATGTACACATTTGTTGCTCTGGGAGTTTGTAGAGCAGCATTCAGACTATGTATGCATCCAGTTATCGTCATTGATGACACTCATTTGAGGGGGAAGACCAAGGGTATTCTTTTCGTCGCTGTGATGAAAGACAATAATGAGCAGTGTTTCCCTTTTGCCATTGGTGTGGGTCCTATTGAGAATGATGCGGCCTGGACATGGTTCTTAGATCGGTTTAAGAAGGCTTTTGGAGATCATGATGATTTGGTGATAGTTTCAGACCAACATGTGAGCATAAAGAATATTATTAAGGTAGTGGATCCTACGGCCATCCATAGACTGTGCTATTACCATATAGCAAAGAATCTAGCTCGAGCAGGTCGTCATGTGATTTCTATGTTTCGAAGTGCTGCATTTGCATACAGAGAAGAGAAGTTTTTAAAATATTTATCGATGATCTCCTCAACTCGACCAGAAATTTAAAATACATTGCTGAGTATAGGGGTACATCATTAGGCTCGGTCATAATGCCCTGTACATCGTTACAACTTCATGGCATCAAATGCAACCGAATGTTTCAATGCCCGTTTGTTGTGGGCTAGAAGATTGCCCATATGTTCTCTAATTGAGGTTGTGAGAGATGTGATAGAGAAGTGGTTTGATGAGAGATGTGCGAAGACAGTGTCGAGAGATCACATACTCACAGAAGGTGCTTACAAGAAGCTTTACAAATAAGTAGAGATGAGTATGGTGTATGTTGTTCGAGGCCATAATGTAAATTTGTACAAAGTACAGAATAACGATAAGAGCTTCCTCATTGACCTTCAAATGAAAACATGTGAATGTGGTGAATTCCAGCTTGATCAAATCCCATGTTCTCATGCAGCAGCTGTTATTCGGTACCGTACTTCTATGAATATTGTTTTGATCGTTATGGTTTTTTAATAACACACTTGAACTATTGTAACAGGAGTGCTAG
Organism: Perilla frutescens; assembly: GCA_026008535.1. Lineage (NCBI taxonomy): Eukaryota > Viridiplantae > Streptophyta > Magnoliopsida > Lamiales > Lamiaceae > Perilla > Perilla frutescens. The sequence goes on along the minus strand of BRKX01000010.1, from coordinate 39,227,627 downwards.
ACATGACATATATGATTATGTGGACTTGCATTACAAGCAAGTTATATTTTGTCTTGCATATCATGATTGTGTATGCTCAGTGTCGTATCAGGAGGAATGGACGGTCTCGTCTTTATTTAAAGTTTGCCCCCCTAAATCAATTCCCCAAGCAGGTCGTCCTAAGGAAGGAAGATATCATTCAACAGTTGAAGGCTCAAGAAGGAGACCTAGATGACAACAATTATGCTCTAGGTGTGGAGGCACTGACCACAATAAAAAGAAGTGTACAGCCCCACAATAGATTGAGCATGAAGAATGGGGTACACTTGGCGAAGGGCAACGCCGACCTAAGAGATATAGTATTTTTCGTCAATCAGGACACAGCAAGGGCAAGTGTCCGAATAGAGTTCAACCTCAAATTTGAATGTGTTACGATTGAATGGATTTGTTTTCAAAATCTAAGACTCAACTATTTATCAAAGTGAAGACTGATATTGTGATATGATTGTTACATGATTAATATATTATTGTAGTTGTGTAATATTGAGATATGATTGTTAAAGGGTTAATTGCATATTCAGATATAATTTTGAATTTTTTTTCCATGATCTCGTGACAATAATTGTCACGAGATCTTATTGTCACGAAATCTTCTACTCATGACAATAATTGTCACTAGATCTTTTACTCATGACAATGATTGTCACGAGATCTTCAATTTGTGACAATAATACTCACGAGATTTTGAGCCTTTTTTCACGAAGCAACTTATTTTGTCATGAAAACATTAACATTAATCAAGTTCAAGTACAAAATGAACAAAAACACCACATAAGTCAAAGCTCTACTCATCCTATCCTCTGACAATGACCGAATATCCTAACAACTAAAAGCTTTCGATACTTGTCCAAGTCATCCTGAGTAGGATCAAAGTTGAATGTCTTCGACGAAATCAATCGATCGACTTGCATGGCAAAAAAAATACCACAACTCACACTATCTGTCTGCCTAAACTGATACATAAGTGGCGTTCTGTAATACTCTAACAGTCTGCAGATTTTAGCATACCCGGTTATCTCTCAATACCTGTAATGCCGCAGCAGTCCTGGAATCAAGTGCATTAATGGCCAGAGCTGGTGCTCACACATCGGATATATGGGCTCATCCGTTGGATTCATCATGTTGTACAACAATGAGTCATACAACTTAACTCGCCATGCATCTAGAAAAACGGTCATCCAATGTCCATCTACATGGCAAGCGGTGATGATCTGCAAACACGAATAGATACAAATCAGTCATAAAAGATACATGTATCGTAATTGGAATTTAATGATGTTTACTTAAATTCTTCGTCTGCCACCAAGGACCCGACAATAACTGCTCTCCTCTAATGATGTGGACCAGCTCATCATCCCAACCCCACCATGCGTAGTCAAAATGGGGGTATGTCTGCGTGAATTCCTCATCGTCCGGATGAATGAAGTGATACTCTTGCACCAACTTATATTGTAACAAACAAATATTAACGTAATTATAAAATCAATTGACTTGTTAGATTAAAATAACCATTGAAAACTTATGAAGAATGATGACTGCAAGACCACTGTGCTCTGTGAATTCACCTCTGACTTCAACCCACGACCCTCGATCAACCTGATCTGAAGGCAATACAAGATCAGATCCATACATTATGAGGACATGTCTCTGTTGGTGTCGAGCAGCTCATCAAAGAAGGCTTGACCCAGGTCAAACTTGATAAGATTCACTCTTAAGCTCGCGCCCGGCCCACTTAATCGAAATTCAGCAAATTCCCTCTAACCTGTCGACACATCACCTGACGCGCTGTGTCTGGCTGAGCTAGGCCTAGCCGAGCTACGCCTAGCTGAGCTAGGCCTAACCGGACTGAAATGTGATGCAACATCCCAATCGTCACCTATGGCCCCTATACCCTCGACACGTATATCCTCAAGATGTGGGCCCTCAACCTGAAATGAAATTAGTTAGTATATTTAAAAGTATATATAAGACAAAATCATACCAAACACGACTTACATCGTAATCATGTACCATACAAGGTGCCGATCGCTGATGACTCTCTTCTCGTGCATGTTCTTGATATCTACCCTGAGAGCGACTCCTACTATGGGATTGGGACCGGGACCAGGATTTGGGGACAAACTTTTTGAACATGTCCTTAATGAAATCCCTCAGTCTATGAAACATGTCCTCATTTTTCTGTCTGCATGCCCACTCATGCTCCTCCTCGTATTGTATGTGTGCCCTCTCACGCTCCTCATCACGCTCCTGCATCATACGGAGCATCTTCATGCTTGTTTAACACGCCACTTCTCACATCTGCCCGACATATTTGCAGCACTGGTGATCCTCACTAGTACTAGGCGTGGGGCTAGCTTGTCTAGGACGCTTCTCTGTAGGGTGAGTATGTCGTCTCCTAGATGACTCAACTGCGTCCGTATATGTACAAGTATGAGGAATGCAACTCGCAAATCGCTTGAAGTGAGAGGAAGCTCTGGGAGGAGAGGGAGCTTTGGGAGGAGAGGGAGCTCCCTGCTCGTGGGCTCTAGCCAGCTCTTATAAGTGGGCTTCATTCTCCTATTGCGCTGCGCCTCATACGTCACGCCCATACAATCACCGAGTAAGACACTTCTGTAATATGAAGTGGCCACCTCATGCTCACTCGGCTGTAAATATATGAAGCATAATTGCTGTAAATGGTAAAGACTGATTAGAAACACTTCAAATAATCAATAAAACACACATTTTTTAAAACAAATGCCTACCTCATCAGAAAACAATGAACCCAGATGCGCAGTCTTTGTCTTAAAGGTCCACTTCAAACACCTGGGTAATGCAGCTGGTGATGAAACCTGTGCACAATGTACACCGAGTCGAGGTAAGGCCTCATATGCCCACACCTGTAAAATAAGATATTGATCAAATTATATTCGATAAAATAAGATTATAGTCATGATCATGACAAAATTGAGACCATACCAGTAGAGCCCACACCGGTCCATAGAAATGATAACACAATCTTGATTTTTCCTCCATCTTCTTGAATTTTCTTCTCAGCTCCACCTCAGTAGACGGTACCATATTCATATAGTGCTCCAAGAGACTGAATCCATAAGCACCCTATGGAAATGAGTTCCATCAATCCTGATCCTCGACTAAGACCCATACTCAGTCATCTATCATGTATGTCTGATCATATCCAAAGATCATGGTGTGCAAGAACAACACATTAGCGACCATCGCGTAATCCATAAGATCATCTCCTAAGGAATAGGTCCTAAACCTCTCAAGTAGATCCTTTACTCTCAGAGGTGTCTTCTTCAATACACGATAATAGAAAGAGGTCCTAGGAATCTCATATGATGCAGACGGGTCAAAATCGGATCCTCCGAACTGCAATCCAGTCACCAAAGCAAACTCACTAGGAGAAAACCTAATGTTGGTTTCTCCAATCCGAAACCAAATATCGTGCTCCTGTGCACCATCAATGATCACCTCCCTACTCAATAATGCGTGTATAGCATTGTTACAACTATTTTCACCCACAAAATCTGTCAAATGTCCAAAACACGAATATCTCCTAAACTGTTCGAACAATTCGGGCCCACCATTGATCACGTGGAATACTTTTCTAATTATACTCATATTGTCCTTCCAGTATAAATTGATCCCGTAAGTGATGTTCTGTAAAGCCTCTCTTCTCCACACCCATTCATGCTATTTTTTAAAGAATAAATAAAAAATTATCAATAAATAATGAAAAAATAAAACAAATATAATTAAATTAAAACTAATTTGACATGATATAGATATCTACATGCTGAAAATTCACTAAAGATTGAGAAGAAGCATTAATTATGACATAAAAGATGCAAACACAACCGATTATACAAAAAAAAACAATTCGTGAGAATATATTTACACGAGAACAGATTTCGTGTAAATATATTCTCAGAGTTTTTTTACAAGAAAATGAGAATTCGTGAGAATTTTTGTCACGAAAATAGATCTCGTGTGTATATATTATCAGGAGATCGTTTTCGTGAGTAAATTTTCTCACCATATCAGCATAAATTCCAGAATTCACAGGGCAAAAACACGATTCAAAATCCACAAAATTCAACATATTTCAAAACTTCCCAACATTCAAACATATTCCCATAACAAATACCCTAAAATTCGAACATATTATCTCATTTAAATTGGAAAAATAAAATGCATCCAATTCCACAGATTTAAATTGATGAAAATTAGACATGAAATCGTTCGAGTTCGAGTTTAGAAGCCTAACCTGTTGAAATTCGATAGCCCAATGCTCCAAATTCTCCATTGCTCAAGATCTCGAGTTTGTTGTTGTTTTCATGCAGAAATTTGAACGGAGGGGATTTCATGAGTTTTTTCTTATTTTCGTGCAGAAAATTGCTTGGAGAAGTGAATGGTTTCTTGAAAAAAATTGCAAGAAAGGGTGATTGTATTCATGATGAAACTTTGAATGTGGATCGGTTGCCTCGTGAGGAAAATTTGGATAATACCGTGAGGAAAATTGTCACAACAGTGAGTTTTATTTTTTGTTGTATTTTATTTTTTCTTAAACTAGTCGTGTGTATGTTTTCCAGTCAAATGAATATTTTGACTCTCGTGTAAATATGCTTACAGATTTGATCGCTTTGCCCGTGAAAATAATTGTCATGATTTTATTTTTGTTCAAATTCTAAAATGGGTCAAAAAGGAATTGTTGACTAGGCCCACATTTAGTAATGGTATTTTAGAGAATGTGAAATACTTTGAATAAAAAAGAATGAGTTAAAAAAGTGGGCTAAAAAAGAAGTTGTTATTTGGATTGTGAATAGTTGTATCCATTTACACTATTTTTTATTGGATTTCCTTGATGGTAGAGTAGACGAAAGAGATAGAGTGATGAGTGAGACTTTAATTGATTTTCTTTACCTTGGTTACGTGTAGAGACATGAGAGTAGATAGATAGATGTATTGGGATTTGAACTTCAAAGATATTTTTCTTACATTAGTTTAATTAATGGTTTACATGGATCATATAAATACTAATTTAATAAACGGTATTAAAACTCAGATTTATCACCCAAAATGATGTTCAAAATTTTTAATTTATTCATCTAATGCTTTAGACTTAGTCCAGATGTATATTGATTAATTAGCTTAATTTCTAGAATTATTCTTTTAGAACTTGGATCTTTAATCACGAGAAAAATTATTTAATTAATCCTACAATTTCAAATGTTCAAATTTATTAAGTTAGAGATTGGCCTATGTGATTTATTTGAGATTAAATTGTTTTAATTAGGTGCTGCGCAGTTTGGATCCTCGTCCAACGTGTGATTTTCGTAATTATTTTACTAAGCTCTACTTGTTGAGGTGGGTAATCTATTTAAAGTATGTCTTTATATGGGTAACCAATTTAAAGTTATGTAAGTGTGGGTAATCTATTTAAAGTATGTCTTTATATGAGTAACCAATTTAAAATTATGTTTGTGTGTGGGTAACAAATTTAAAGTTATGTAAGTGTGGGTAATAATTTTAAAGTTATGTTTTGAGTGGGTAAATGTATTTAATGTATGCCTTTATCCTTGAGATTGAGAAATTTATTTAAAGTTAATGTTTTAAAGTTGTGTTTGGATTGATAAATTATTATTCTTGAGAATTATATGAGGTGTTTGTATGTGTTTGGAATTATTTTATAGTCCAACATAAATTGTCGTTCATGAATTGTGGTGGAATAACTATGTTAATAAATATGTCTTGTGCACAATAAATATATGAGTCTATTATTCTTCCTGTGTAATGTGGAATAATATGATTGTAATTCCTCCTTCGTGATGTGGAATAATTCCTCCTTTGTGACGTGGAATGTTATTATCTGTAATTCTTCCTTCGTGATGTGGAATTATGGATAAGTTATACCACTATTCTGTAATTTAATTTATCGTTGGACAAGGAAAAGAAAAATGAGGATTTTTAAAACATATCCCGTGTATCCCTCTCACTGAGTATGATTTATAAGTACTCACCCCACATTTGTAAAATAGTTTTCAGGTCAGTGAGCTCGGAGCTGCGAGGAGGAAATGTGGTGATCATGATTAAATGTTTTTATGATCAAAAATAATAATTAGACTTTATTTCTTTTAATTAAAACTTCTAGACATGATAACCTTTGGTTTTTCCACTTTGATTATGTTAATTATTGCTAGACGTTGATGGATGTGCTTTATGGATTTATTTTATAATTTGGGATTTTAATTATCGAAGTTATGATTTTATTATTCTATAGAAAAATATATTTGAGATATTATTGTTGATAATACTTTATTCCGCATTTACATAATTAAGGAAAAGTAGTATTTTAAATTTTTAAATTTAGGGTGTTACACTTGTTGTTGGAGATATCACTGAGTCAGACATTTTATCATCTTGCTTCTCTATAGACAAATCTGGAGCATCAAAACATAGTAAGTTCATCCATTTCAGCACCAGCATGTTCAGTCATGGTATGATTTGAAGTGACAGTCGATGTTAAAGTTGATAATGAAGTTCCAACTGACTTCTCATACATTTCATTGAACATCACAAATAACTCCTTTGGATCAGCCATTCTAACCCTGTGAAGCTTTTAGAGAAGAAAAACTAAAGAAAATGATGAGAAAACATATGAGTCAATCAAGAAATGAGAAAAATTAAGAGCCACACAAGAATATTAATAGGAAGAATTTTCTTAAAAATTGGCTCATCAAATCACTCTTCACATCAACTGACTCCCTCTTTATCCAACAAGAGGTAGAACTCAAGTATCACCTTTTTTAGAATATATATATATATATATATATCATTAATAATTCAAAAAGTACTATATCTTTTAAGGCCAGACACACACACAAGAAAAATAAACAAATGCAAAACTTTAAACTAAAAAGACAAACATACAATTTGATATAGATATAAATTTCAGAAATACTAATTTCGGGAATAACATCTCAGTTAACATCAGTTGCAGCACAGTCCACAAATTTCATTGAATTTCAATGATGAATGAAAAAATCAATTTCTTACCTCTTTTTCAACAGAACACACTGTCGTATTGAACGTCATGTGTCTAGATAGAAATCGATCAAAAATATATTACCTTACCACCATTTTACTTGAGTGCATCATCACCGCGAATATCGTGCCCCTAGTTATTAAGTGCTAATTGTACATTTTTAGAAGAGTGCACATGATCTGTAACATCAAAGCCTCACTCTTGTACTCATAGTTTTATATCAAGGCAAACTATTCATCAGCATACGTTTATACCATGGACATTTCTCTAAAGAAAGACTGATCAATGAGACATTAAACACGATGAAAGTGCAACTGAAATAAATATCTAAGATTAAACAAAATGCAACATGCATATGGTACAGACAAAATAAAAGGATATAAATGAATACAGATGTTGGACATAACAGACACAACACAGTGCCCAACATCAACTATGCAAATATTACATAACACACAAACCAAGAGATTTCCATAAAGAATGGTACTCTAAAAAACAACATGGGCCTTTATAAAGATATCTTCATTCAATTTTTCAGATGATACATATCCAATGCAAATGATACCTTTGTTCACCAAATCCTGGATAAAGTGACGACATATGTCAATGTGTTTGGTGCGAAAGTGTTGGACCAGGTTCTTTCACATTTCAATCGCATTCGCATTAACACAGAACAGGGTCAACACTCTGATTGACATCTCATAATCATTCACAACATAGTAAGCATATCCAAATACATGAAAGTATTTAAAGTTTTGCTTTCTCTGTTTCAAACTTTCATTTCTTTTACACAAAGAAAAACCATGTTTCCAATGTTGTAACACCCTAGAAAAATATAGTATTTAAATTTATTTTCTAGTTAGAAATTTCATGAAGTTAGAATCTAAATTATTTTGGGGTTAGCTAAATTATAGATTTAGAAGAACTATAAGACCAAGAAAAGTTTCGACCTTAGTTGGATTTTCTAATTTATATTAGAATTTATATAATAAAAGTAGAAATTAATGGGATCATTTTGATACCAAGATCATCCAATTCGGACTTCATTTGACTTCCAATAGAATTTATTTCATTAACACTTTGAAATCAAATTATTCTACCAAGCCCAATTGAAGTTCATTCTATTTATCAAATTATTGATGTATGGTTATTTATTTATAAGAATAGTAATTTGGATAAATTCCAAACTTCTCCAATTAATTTTTACTATTTGAGAATTATTTCAATAGGATTAGGATACACATGTACATGAGTAAGTTGGTTGGGAAAAGAAAGAGATAAATAAGAAAATAATAAAATAATAATAATAATAATAATAAAAGTAAATAAAATAAAATAAAATTGTGAGACCAATCAAATATAGTCATTTGTAAAGCAATTAAGATAGATTGGTGTACAAGATGGTGTACACGTGTAGAGCAAGAAAACATATCAATTTTATATATATATACATATATATATATATATATATATATAAGAGTACGGTTTTTGTGAGGAAAGTAATATAGTAAGAGTGGAAAATTAAAGTTTGGAGGGTAAGTAATCTAAATTCATGGCTCTTCGGTCATCTTTATTTTAATATCTTTGTTCACTATATTAATTAGACTATGTTAATTAGAGACAACCCTCATGAAATCTATATCTAAATTTTTGACAAGTAGATTACATGTATGTATAATTAAAACCTAGCTAATGATCGAAAAGTATAATAAATCTAAAAAAAAATTGTCTGTTAATTGTCATGCATCATTACTCCCGGTGAAATTTTACAAGATCTATTTATTTATTTCAATTCTAGTTTGATCCTTGAGTTATATAATTTAAGATTGTTATAAAATGCAATTAAGTTATATAATTTTCAAATGCTATATTTTGCCCCAAAAGAAATTCTAAATATTATAATTCACTTCTGGGTATTAAACCAAACTTTTTAGTCATTGAATTCAATTCACTATTTATATCTTTTCATTTTGGTCTAGAAAGTTCGATAAATTCCCAATCTAAATTGTTTCGTTCCGTCAAATACGCATTATTCGTCCGTTTGACTCTATTTCAATTCCAAATGATCCCATATTATAGGAAATGATTACTTAAGTTATTTATGACCTAAGTTATTACCTTATTGACCTATCTGAGGATTCTAAGTTAGAAATTTTAATTTGTATAGGTCGAGACGATCGAGAAGCATAGTAGTATCGCATAAAATTTTCATTGCACTTTGAGATCAGCCAGGTGGGTTTTTCTATAACTCACAACTATATTTTTAAATTCGTCCATGAAAAGTATATTAAATGTTTTAATGACATTGTTTATGCAATGATTGGATGTGTTGAGACTTCATGCATAGAGGAATTCCGACTTATAAGCAAGACGGTTTACTTTGTGACTAAATGTCTAGATAAGTAACCATAAAGTATCATGTGATCACATTGGGTCTCTCATCCAATGAAAAAGAGTAAACTTTGTTATAAAGAATGTTCATGGTTATTTTCCATGATTTATGCAGTATAACAGTTTTAAAGCATGAAAGTTTGGCTTGGATGAATGTTAATGCCCACTGAGTGTTTTCTGGCACTCAACCCAAATATTTTCAAATGTTTTCAGGTCCTGGAGATCGAGCTGGTTGATGACGTGTTGCTGGATTGGGTTTTGATGGTTGCCCTCATGTGGTTATTGCTTAAAATCATCTTTAAACTTATGTTCGTATGTTAAATATTAAATACTTATGTTGATAGTCTGCAGAATTTTAAGTTTGAAAGTTATTGACCCTAGTGATCAATTTTTGATTGTATATATAAATATTTTGAATATATATAAGGGTTGACCGTGAAGTTTTTGAATGTGTGGCCTGTTTGGTTATATCTATTGCTTGTTGACAGGTCATAATTTGGTTATGTGTGAGTCAATGATTTTGAAAAGCTTTGTTGGAAGTTGACTTTGAAAGCACCTGAGCGTGTGGTTTGAATATTTTTAAGTTGAGGTGCTACACATTTATAATTATTTATAAATTTAAATCTTATTTTTGAAAATTATTTATCACGTAAGCATGTACGCATGTTTTTGGTGACGTTTTGGTCCTAGTGGGACTGGGGCATTACAGATGGTATCAGAGCGAGGTTTACGTGATTGTAGGCCTGTGATGTTTTTGAAATTGAAAAGTTTTGAGTACTGTGTTATTGAAATGGTTACCCATAATCCAATAGCTATCGTCTACGCCAAGCTTACTCCGGAAAGGTACTAAAGTTCATGTTTTGAATTTCTTTAGTGCTCTTATGAAAAGTATATGTATGTAATTGTATGTATGATATAAAAATACAAGTGATCTCAGTGTATATGTGATTTAAAGTGTGGTGAAAAGTATGATTTATAAAGCATTGTGAAAGTTATGTTTTACAAAGCATGGATATTAGTGTTTTCATGTCAAATCCATTTGATGCATAAACGTCATCTGAGCTAGTTTTAGATCAGAACTTAGCTGGGATTTGAACATAGTTGTACTGAACATAAGTACCTAGTTTGACTTTAGAGCTTCTTTAGCTCACTAGAATTTATGGTCTACGAATCTAAGTGTGCTTTATCATTGCCTTAGAATCTTGTAAGAGTTTTGATGATCAAAGAATTTGATGTATGAAATATGTGTATAGGATGCCGCCAAGACGTCAAAATAATCAGGCTCAAAATCCTCCACAAGAAGATATAACACGTGTTATTGCTCAGTTTCGAACATACCAACCTCCGACCTTTAACGGTCAAGGTGAACCGACTGAGGCTAAAGAATGGCTACGAATGATGGAACGCACATTCACGTACTTGGTGTGTACCGACTCTCAGCGCATTGCATGTAGAATCTTCCAGCTCATTGGTGATGCGGATCATTGGTGGAAAACGCATAGGAGGTCGATGACGCCTGAACAATTTGTGAATATGACTTGGAAGGAGTTCAAGCAAGCTGTTATGTGGAAGTTTGTTCCCATGTGTTATCCGGATCAGAAGAAAACCGAGTTCTTACAGTTAACTCAGGAAAATATGACAGTGAATGATTATGAACAGAAGTTCAATCAGCTGTCTAGGTATGATCCACACCTGACAGACACTGATGAGAAAAAAGCCCACAGATTCAAAAGAGGCTTACGAACTGAGATTAGCAGTATTATAGCGGGACGCGGCATGGACACATATGCTGAGACTCTTGAACAAGCTCAAGATGTGGAATCATCACTTCGCAAGAATGAGAACAAGGTTGATGAGCCGAATGGGAAAAGAAAATGGAATGATAACAAGAATAAGGGTCGCAGTTTCGACAAAAAGGCTATGAAGAGAGGAGGATCAAATCCTAAAGCACAACAAGAAAAACCATTATGTCAAACTTGTGAGAATAAACATAATGGTGAATGTATAAAGGGAAGGAATGTGTGCTATAGGTGCTGGCAACCAGGACACATGGCATATAATTGCCCAATGAATAAGGAGAAAGAAATGGCTAGGCCAGGTCAACCTCCGCCAAGAAATGCTCAAGCCTTTGCTCTCAATCGACAAGATGCTGCACGTGAGCCTGGAAATATGGCAGGTATTATTAGTATATCAAATATGCATGTACTTGCATTATTTGACGCTGGAGCTTCGTATTCATTTATATCTGCCGCACTATGCTCTAAGCTAAAACTGACTAAGGAAAAACTTAGTGAGGCCTTAGAAGTTAGTATACCTTCGGGGAAGATCTTAATTGTTGATAAAATATGCAAAAACATAGATTTGAACCTTGGGTATAGATCACTAAGTGCAGATTTACATGTTTTAGACTTAAGAGACTTTGATATTATCCTCAGAATGGATTGGTTAGAGGCTAACCATGCCACAATTAAGTATCTTGAAAAGGAGCTAACCTTCTAAAGACCGGAAGAGCCGAAATTCACTTTTCATGGATCAAAGTTGGGAGCTAGAGTAAGAGTTATTTCTGCAATGAAAGCAATGAAGATGCTTAGAAGAGAAGGATGTGAATCGTTCTTAGTAAGTTTGATAATGAACAAGTCAGAGAATGTGACAATTGATGATGTACATGTGGTGCGGGATTATAAACATATGTTTCTAGAGGACTTACCAGGTCTACCTCCAGACAGGCAGGTTGAGTTTACGATAGACTTACTTCCAGGAGCTGCCCCAGTATCAAGAGCGCCATATCGCATGGCACCAAAGGAGTTAGAGGAGCTAAAGGTTCAACTACAGGAACTCTTAGACAAGGGTTATATTCAACCTAGCGTCTCACCATGGGGAGCACCTGTCTTGTTCATTAAGAAGAAAGATCAAACACTCCGAATGTGCATAGACTACAGAGAGTTGAATAAATTAACTATCAAGAACAAGTATCCACTTTCCAGAATTGATGATTTATTCGACCAATTGAAGGAAGCAGGTGTATTATCCAAGATTGATTTAAGGTCTGGGTATCATCAGCTTAAAATTTAGAAGGAAGATATACCCAAGAATGCATTTCGTACACGCTATGGTCACTATAAGTTTATAGTGATGCCTTTTGGTCTTAGCAACGCACCTGTGGTTTTTATGGGTTTGATGAATCGAGTTTTTCACCTATATCTAGATAAATTTGTAATCGTCTTCATCGATGACATATTGATATATTCCAAGAATGATGAACAACACGTTGAGCATTTGAAAATTGTGCTGGACACACTACGAAGGGAAAGACTTTATGCTAAATTCAGCAAATGTGAATTTTGGTTAAAGGAAGTGGTGTTTTTGGGACACATTGTCTCAGATCAGGGCATTAAAGTGGACCCTGCCAAGGTGAATGCAGTTAGTAAATGGAAACCCCCAACAAGTGTACATGAGATACGTAGTTTCTTGGGTCTAACTGGGTACTATAAAAGATTCATTGAAGGATTTTCCAAGATAGCAAGGCCTATGACCCAACTATTGAAAAATGAGAATAAATTCAAATGGACTGATGATTGTGAGAGAAGCTTCCAAGAATTAAAAAAGAGGTTAGTTACTGCACCAGTACTAGCTATACCAGAAGAATCTGAAGGGTTTGTGGTTTTTACGGACGCATCAAAGCAGGGTTTAGGTTGTGTTATGATGCAAAATGGAAAGGTGATTGCGTATGCATCATGTCAGCTGAAACCACATGAGAATAACTACCCAACACATGATTTGGAATTGGCCGCAGTAATGCATGCATTGAAAATTTGGAGACACTATTTATATGGTGGAAAAAGTGTAATTTATTCAGATCACAAAAGCTTAAAATATCTGTTTGAGCAGAAAGAGCTTAACATGAGGCAAAGAAGATGGTTAGATTTGGTCAAAGATTATGACTGTTCCATCCAATACTATCCAGGAAAGGCAAACGTTGTTGCTGACGCTCTAAGCAGGAAGAATCAAGTAGAATTGAGTTATCTGATTACTCAACAAGAACAAATCACCAGGGATTTCGCTAAACTTAGCATTGAAATTATAACTCCACCAGATAGCATAAGTGCGCATATAACAATGATGATAATGAAGCCTAACTTGCGAGGCTGAATCGTTGAAGCTCAAAAAAAAGATTTCTATCTTGAGAAGATAAAAAGAAGAATAGGTCAATGAGCCCCAGGAGATTTCATAGTTACAGAAGATAATGCATTGATGTACGGGAATAGAATTTGTGTGCCACGAAATGAAGAATTGATAAAAGAAATTTTAGATGAAGCTCATTGCACGCCTTATACTGCTCATCCAGGGAGTACTAAAATGTATAGAGATTTGAGAATAACGTTCTGGTGGCAAAATATGAAAAGAGACATTGCAGCTTATGTGGAAAGATGTATGACTTGTCAACAAGTCAAAGCGGAACATCAGAGGCCATCTGGACTACTCAAACCATTAGAAATTCCTAAATGGAAGTGGGAACATATTACCATGGATTTTGTAGTTGGTCTACCAAAGTCATTACGTGGAAATCATGCCATATGGGTTATCGTTGATCGTTTGACCAAGTCAACACACTTCTTACTAGTCAAGATGACTTTAGGATTGGATAAACTGGCACAAATTTATGTAAGAGAAATTGTAAGACTTCATAGTGCACCTGTGTCAGTGACATCAGATCGTGATACGCGATTTACATCTAAATTTTGGCAAAGCTTACAAAATGCAATGGGCACAAAATTGAATTTCAGTACAGCTTTCCACCCACAGACTGATGGACAGTCTGAAAGAACAATACAGACCCTAGAGGATATGCTCAGGGTTGTGGTCATGGATCAAGGAGGAAGCTGGGAGGAATATTTGCCTTTAGTTGAATTTGCTTACAACAACAGTTTTCAAGCGACCATTGGAATGGCACCTTATGAGGCTCTATATGGTCGAAAGTGCAGATCACCACTTTACTGGGATGAAGTTGGTGAAAGAAAAAATTTGGGCTCAGAAATTATACAGAAAACTGTTGAGGTTATTGAAAAAGTAAGACAAAGAATAAAAGAGGCCCAAGATCGACAGAAAATGTATGCAGATAAAAGAAGGAAAGATTTACAATTTCAGGTGGGAGATAAAGTATTCCTGAAAATATCTCCTACAAGAGGCATTGTGCGATTCGGAAAGAAAGGAAAGTTACGGCCTAGATATATGGGACTGTATGAAATTCTCGAACGAATCGGGGAAGTTGCCTACAAGTTGGCGTTACCGCCAAAGTTAGGAGGAATTTATGATGTGTTCCATGTTTCAATGCTTCGAAAATATATTTTCGATCCAAGCCACATTGTAAATCAGGAAGAAATAGAAGTAAATCTAGACCTGACATACGACGAGTTTCCTATAGATATTCTCGACAGAAAAGTCCAAAAGCTGCGGAATAAAGAGCTAATGATTGTGAAAGTTCAATGGAGCAGACACGGACAAGAGGAAGCTACATGGGAAGCTGAAGATCAGATTCTGGCAAAGTATCCAACCCTCGTCATAGCAGGTATGTTCAATTTCGGGGACGAAATTTTTTGGACTGTAACATCTCATGTAGTGTCAGATTTTTCCCTTCTTTGCATAGACACCATCGCAATCAGCATTCTTGAATGTCCTGTCATGGTTAGTTAAAATACAAGAAACATTAGTACAAAATTGAGAACTCAAGGTTAAGTAGAGTTTCTTGAAAGCTTTAAACACTTCAAAAATTTTATGCAGGAAATCAACCTTAGAAAATCAGGAAAAATCATCAACTACAATATGGAAAATATTTTTTTTATTCATGCTCTTAGTGACCAATATACCTATGACAACCATGTGCCCAAAAAAAATCAATCATATGTGCTCATAATTTGGATTGAATTCAAACAAAGAGAATGCATGAGACAACATATAAAAATAATAGAACCCATGAGAATGCCAAAAAAATAAAAAATAAAAAACAAAAGAAAAGAAAACAAATGTTGGGTTCAGGATTTCTAACATTTGCCCCAACATCGACAAACCAAACACTACAGCACACATGCATTGAGAGATTTCTGAAAGCTTGAAAATCTCTCAATATCAAGAGCTTTGCTCAAAAAGCCAGCTGATTATTTTTCAGTAGATACACATTCCAAATCAGATTTCCTCACCCATTTGAGATTCAAACCATTATGTTTTCTAAGGATGTTGGATCTAATATTGGAAAACATTTTGTCCGACATTTTACCAGCAACATTATGCAATTTATAACAAAAAGGCTTAATATGACCAGGAGAAAAACAGTAATGACACACAAAATTTCTCTTTCTAATCTTAGGTTTATCAGATTTATGAGATTTTGTGTGACATGTACCACTAGTATTTTCTTTAACAAAAGAAGTACACTTAAAATCATCATTCAAATCATTAGGAAATATTATGGTAGAAGATTTTACTTGCCCAAGTCCAGATCCCTCTATCTTATCAATGGACAATACCTCGTTGGGTGTGGAAGATCCTCTCTTCAACTTCTCGAGAGATTGAGAAGTAATTTTTAGTTGTTTCTTGACAGAAATCAACTCCACATTTTTTCTTGTGAGGATCACTTCCAAATTCGTCACTCGTTTTTTCATTTCTTCATTTTCTTATTGAGTGACTCTATAACTTGGTTTTGTTTTATCTATTTGGAAAGAAGCTCATCATATAACACTTTTACTTCTTCTACAACCTTTTTAACTCCAAAGTCGTCATGTTGTAGTGAATCTATCTCACATAAAATAGAAGAATTAGAAGAGTTTGTATTATACTTTTCAGAGCTTTCATACCTATCAAATGTTGTTTTGGATGCTGAAACACAATTCAAGCCAACATCAACATCTAAATCAGACTCATTGACTTTAGCAACAAGTAAGATAACTTGGTCATATTTTTCTTTCGATTCCGGATCTCCTTATTCATCATCACTCAAATGATTGTCCAACTTCATCTTTTGTCTTCGCAATACGGCTTGATCGAAGATTCTCTTTGACTTTCTAGTTGGTTGAACATGGACTTTGTCATTTCTTTTATTCTTGTTCACATCTTTCTTCACATTGGTGCTGACACTAGTATCAATTGGACAAGAATCTTCACTGGGGATTGCAGTTTTGATCGGACTAGAAAACATGACACCTTCAGTTGATGGAGGTGGTGGTGGTTCAAATGTTGATGACGATGTTGCTCCTTGAATTGCAACTTCTTTATGTTGTACGCCTATATATCCTTTAAAATGTCCTTGAAGAATATCCCATGCATGCTTGGATGTAGTACACTTTGAGATCATTTTGAAACAAGGAACGTCAACACAAACAAAAATAGCATTAAGAGCTTTAGAGTAGAAGTTTGAAAAGGTTTGTTCTTCAACACTCCATCGACTTTTAACCTTGTTGTCGACTTCTCCAGCTTCATTAGTCTCTTTTGGAATAGACCATTCCTTCAAAACTGTCATCCATGCACGTTCACTAATAGATTTGATGTACATACGCATTCAAGCCTTCCATAAGGCATAATTTGTTCCAAGAAAACTAAGTACTGGTGGACGACATTGAGAAATGGAAACATCCATCACAGTAAATAATCAGCAACACAAAGGACCGAATACTTAGTATGTTAAGTACAAGCTCTTGATATCACTTGTTAGAATTCGTTGTCTCAAATACTATGAAAACAAAACACACGTGTAAAGTTATACACAATGTTGTAGTCAATGTTACTCACATTACCAACAACATTGTCTCAGAAGTTTATAAAAAATTTTGCACAGAAATAACTTTAAAACACAAGCAGAAACAACTTGTGAAAAACATCAATGTGCAAAAATTAGAGTTAATGTTGAAGCTAATGTTAAACACTATGCCTTCAACACGCAGCGGAAATTTAAAGAACAATATGCACGAAAATAGTTTTAAATCACACACCTTCGGTGTGTGATTGCCTCAGGGCGAAATTACACTTTACTAGTGTTGAAAATTACAATGCTGATGTTGTCCAGGTTTACTCCCTTGACAACACATACAATACAAGGAACTTATTCTAATTTCACTCACTCGAATAATTCCTCTCAAAAATACTATCTAACATTTAGATAGCTAAATAACGTATCTACTCGAAGAACTATTAACATTCATTCTAATCAGTACCTACACACACAACTAAGATAAAACCTATCTATAGTTGATCCAAACAATAGAACTGGCGTCGAGTTGAATGTTGGTAGAGTTCTAGTAGACACAAATGCAAGATTCAGGTTTTCTCACTACTCAAGGTGAGATTTTCTCTACTTGAAACACTTGAAAAATCAACTCCCTACAAACACAACTAAGATATGTAAATCTTAGTTGATTGAGACAATAGAGAAGATGTTCATCGTAGTGTTGAAGACATCTCTGGCAGAAAAGTGACGCAGCCTTCAATCTTCTCACGTTCACTCCGTGATAGTCTCTCCGGATGGGTGACTCAAGCTCTGGATTTTCTCACGTGGCTCGTGATATTTTCTTTGCTTGAATACCATCTTCAGGAATGGGAAATGATATTTATATTGCTCTTCAAGCTCTAGCAGTTTTCCCATTATTTCTCTTCAGTAGTGGATCAGTGTTAACCGCTTCCAGCACAACATCCACGTTCACACATGATCTCCAGCTCTGCACAACTACTCCAGTAACGGAGTAACCCACTACCGGATAGTGTCAGTTAGACAAAAGAGGAGTGAGACATCATGGTCCCTGAAAAATAGGAACTGACATTGACTATTTCAATTAAATCAAGTTAATCCACGATTTTAACCACTTATATCCACTAATTAAAACATAATCATATGGATATATTTAAATGATTAATATACATAAAATAAACAGATTAATTAAAATAAATTGATCCCAAACTTTAGATCCATTGATTGATGTTAAAGTCGATGTTACGTGCAACACTTGCTATAACACGTCTCCACATCATATAATCCACTCACAACTACTCTTATAACTGTCCACTAAGCCTTCAACTTGCAGATACACGTTAGAACACAGAGGTAGTGGAGAAATGTTCCTTAAAATTAGGAATTATTTTGACAATTTCAAAATTAAGTTTATCCACTATCTTAACCATCTATATCCACTATTTTAAATTCAAATCTCGTGGATATATTTAATTAAGATAGACAAATTAATCAGATTAATTCAAAGAGAATTAATCCTAAAAATTAGAAAAGTGGAAGATTACTCTACGTAATGTTTTGATCAATGTTGTCGGAATGCTGTTACACATCGTGTATAACATTGAGGACAATGTTATCAACAATGTTGATAACATCTGATATAGTACCATTCCTAACATATTTAATATATGCTGGTAATTATTTGACATAATAAATTCTACTAAATGTTACCAATCACTTCTTAATATGTAAAAGCTCTCATATTTATTCATTTATAGAAATATATTTTTAATGTCATATGTATATGAAAGTATGATATTGAATATATCACAAATTAATTATATAATAAAAAAAATATGTGTAAATGTGTGGGTTTGAGAAAGAAAAGATGGTTAGATATTAAAAAAATAAAAAAATTACTGTAAATGATTTTATGTTTTTGCGAGAGAATTTGTTTTTGGAAGGGAATTATTATTATTATTATTATTTTTTTTTTTTTTTTTTTTTTTTTTTAGAACTCCATTTATAGTGTAGATATATTCCCAAAACCCTAACTCTCATTCGTCTCCTCCCTAGCGCCGCCGTCCCCTCCCCACCCCACCCCACCCCACCCCACCCAACCAAAAGCCGCCGGAGAAATGACGACCAGATTCAAGAAGAACCGCAAGAAGCGCGGCCACGTGAGCGCCGGGCACGGGCGTATCGGCAAGCACCGCAAGCATCCCGGAGGTCGCGGAAACGCCGGTGGAATGCACCACCACCGCATCCTCTTCGACAAGTATCATCCGGGTTACTTCGGTAAGGTCGGAATGCGCTACTTCCACAAGCTCCGCAACAAATTCTACTGCCCTACCGTCAACATCGACCGCCTCTGGTCGCTCGTGCCGCAGGAGGTGAAGGACAAGGCGTCCAAGGACAACGCGCCGCTCATCGACGTCACGCAGTTCGGCTACTTCAAGGTCCTGGGCAAGGGCTTGCTGCCGGAGGGTAAGCCCGTAGTCTTAAAGGCCAAACTGGTGTCGAAGAATGCCGAGAAGAAGATCAAGGAGGCTGGTGGAGCCGTCGTGCTCACGGCTTGATTAGGGTTTTGATTTCCTTACTGCTTTTTTTTGTTATCGTTTTTATGCAATCGTGACTGCTGAATTTTTTAGGGGATTTTGAATGAATTGCTCTTTATATACTCTTATAAATGTTTTAATGTTATGAATTCTGATGCTGCCTCGTTATATCTAGATGATTTTTGAGAAATTCATGAGTGCGGTACTTTGTTTATGTTCTTCATTGTTATTGCGTTACCTATATGGTGATATTTATAGTAGAATGGCATTGTTGCTATCCCTTATATTTAGATGATTTTTGAGAAATTCATGTGTGCTCATGTTTTGGATGATCTTGGTTTATAACTCGAACTTGAATGCTCGATAAATCTATGTTAGACAATTTGCAAGTTACTTGAGTTTATATAAAGATCATGTTTTGGGATCGGGCCATAATCTCCACAATGCAAGAAAATGAAGAACACTTGGCTATGAAATCACTATTGCCTAATAATGCATGAATTCATCATTCAAATCCAAATAATACCAAAAATTAGTTTTCTTTTTATAGATTGGTACGCTGTATCATCTGGATTTGTATGATTCATGTGGTGATGATTAATGTTCTGTGTTATTTTGTTAATGTATCTGGATATATTTGAATAGCTGAAGCACTCAGCCTACTGTTCTTGCATTTTGTGATTATAGTCGAAGCTTGTTCAGTGGATTTGTTGATGCTTTAAATTGGGACTGCTTTCTGCATTTCTGTTGATCATGTGGTCTTAGGTTCTTCACTTGAATTTATTAAATGCACATGAATCTGAGTAGTCACTTCTGAAGAATGGAGTCCTACAACTCTCTATTATTTAGATGGTATATATACTCGATTCCTTAGATTCTATCACTTGTTTTACGTAAAATGCTTCTCTTTCACGGTTTTCTTGCAAATGTAGCTTGAACTGTGAACCATCCTATCAGGTGTAGCACTCTAACTATGTTTATATACTTGTTTCCTTAGATTCTATCACTTGTTTTACACCTGCCCACCACATGTTTGTGTGTGCTCGTGCGTGCCTGTTTGTTTGTGGGAACAGGTGATTTGTGGTTGAAGAGTTTAAAAGAGCACCATTGAGACTGAATCTCAGTTGGAACTCTTAAAAGTGTTGTTTGTTTTGATATATTTTGATTGAGGTATAGTTGATTATTAAGGTTATCTTTGATGTTTAGTATATTTGTATGAAAATTTAGAGATTTCCAAAACTTCACAAACACTTTCCTCTTAACTCTCAATAACATTACATAGCTATTTGTTGGACGGCGAGCATTTCCTTACAGGGTGTTTGGTTGAGAATTTTATAGAATTGGGAGGATTAGTTTTGGGAGAATTGAATGATAGTGAAAATTTAGAAGATGATTTCGATTTAGTTATTTTTTTTTATGAATAACAAGATTTGTTATACTAATTTTCTTTTGGGGGGGGGGGGGGGGGGCTAACCAATAATTATTCGTACTTTCTTTTTATTCGCGCTGCCAAGAAAGAACATTGAAAATTGGATGATCGTCAATATTTTATGCATTTAATTACTTTTTATCATAGGTGTATTTGTGAAATGATGTCCATTCTCATTTATTCATTATTTCTCTAGTGAATGATGACATTTTGGGATCATGGTAAACCTTCGTCTTTCTTTGCCTCGCCCAAATTAAATAGAAAAGAATATTTTTTTTATTCAAATAAATAATTAAAAATAATAACATGAATAAAATAAAATTTGAATTGAATTATTTTTTAAACTTATTCATTAATTGAAATTTAATTGGTTATACCAGCAATAAAATTAGGAATAATAATTAATTCATACTAATCATTTGATGTAGAAATTATGAATCGGGTGACGAATTAATAAAATGATAACTTACAATATATTATAAAATAAATTATGTGAATAACATAGATCAATAATTTGAAATAAAAAACTAAAACAAACAGATAATGCAATGCAATTCAATCATGATTCATTATTAATTTAAACTTGATATCAATTTAATAAATATATAATGTAATTCATAAAAGTTAAATAGCCAATTCAACCATAACTTGTTTAATTTTTTATTTTTTATTTTGTGTGTATTTGATTTTGTTTAATATTTATTTATAAAATTGAATGAGGCCCAATAGTCCAACTTCAGTAATATGTATACTAATATCATATTTTTTAAAAAGCTATATCAAACCCAACAACAAGAATATTAATTAAAAAAAAAATTGGGGGGCAAATATAAAATTTTCCTAAATATTCTTATTTAAAAAAAATGGGGGTTCTTACCCCCCCCCCCAACCAAATAAAATCCTCTATCTCATTTGGTATTCCATTTTGATTTGTATTCGATTTTCATCAATTTTTTCTTCAATTTCAATTTGTTATGGTTTAGTTTAATTTTATAATTATAATTTTGGGTTTATCCCACCCAATTAAGGTTTATATTTATTTTTTAATATTTTTTTCTTATTTTTTAGTTAATATAATTTATTAATATGGTTGATTATTCCAAAAGTAGTGTATATAATTTTTAAAAATTTTAATTTTTAGCAATAAATGTTGATTATGATTTATAATAATATAATAAAATTTATTTTTGTAATAAAATTTTTTAAAATATAAAATTATATAGTGGGACACAATAGGGGACATGAAAAGTGGACTAGAGGATTTTATCCCCACCCTAGGGCTGGGGAAACATACCGTCATACCGTACTTACCGTACTGAAAAAAATATCGAAATACCGAACTTTAAGGTATACCGTTATTTCCGGTAAGGTATGATACTGTACCGAGATTTTTCGGTAAGGTAACGGTAAAGAATTTTAAGAACCGAGCTATACCGGCGTATATCGATACCGACGGTATACTGAATTTTTTAGGTATATACCGTTGTACCGGTATATACTTTTAGTGCGGTATATACCATTATAACGGTATACCGATATATACCGCACCAAAGGTATATACCGTTGCGGTATATACCGATATATTTGTGATATTTATATAAATATATGTATGTGTGTGTGAATTATAGATACTTGAACTTGATATATAATACTTAGTAAATATGTTATAAATTTATAAATATCTAGTAAATTTACAATATCTAACATTTATAATTAATCTTATTTTATACTTAATGTATAGTAATTCTAAATATATTCTTAATTAATACTTAGTAAATAATTATTACGATTTCTAAGTAACGATTTAAAATTTGTAATATATAGTAAGTTTATAATATTTTATACAATTTATATTAATTATAAAAACATGATTGATATATAATACTTAGTAAATATGCTATACATTTATAAATATCTTATAAATTTACAATATCTAACACTTATAATTAATTTTATGTTATACTTAATGTATAGTAATTCTAAATATGTTCTTAATTAATACTTAGTAAATAATTCTTACGATTTCTAAGTAAACGGTTTAAAATTTGTATTATATAGTAAGTTTATAATATTTTATACAATTTATATTAATTATAAAAACATGATATATATATATATATATATAATACTTAGTGAATATGTTATACATTTATAAATATCCTGTAAATTTACAATATCTAACACTTATAATTAATCTTATGTTATACTTAATGTATAGTAATTCTAAATATGTTCTTAATTAATACTTAGTAAATAATTAGTATGATTTCTAAGTGAACGATTTAAAATTTGTAATATATAGTAAGTTTATAATATTTTATACAATTTATATTAATTATACAAACATGATTGATATATAATACTTAGTAAATATGTTATACATTTATAAATATCTAGTAAATTTACAATATCTAACACTTATAATTAATCTTATGTTATAATTAATGTATAGTAATTTTAAATATGTTCTTAATTAATACTTAGTAAATAATTATTACGATTTCTAAGTGAATGATTTAAAATTTATAATATATAGTAAGTTTATAATATTTTATACAATTTATATTAATTATACAAACATGATTGATATATAATACTTAGTAAATATGTTATACATTTATAAAATCTAGTAAATTTACAATATCTAACACTTGTAATTAATCTTATGTTATACTTAATGTATAGTAATTCTAAATATGTTCTTAATTAATACTTAGTAAACGATTTAAATATAAAAACATGATTGATATATAATACTTAGTAAATATGTTATTGGAGTTTATACAATTTGATATGAGTGATATAATTAATATTTTGTTTTATTAGAGT
The DNA here is from genome assembly GCA_026008535.1 of Perilla frutescens. Taxonomy (NCBI): domain Eukaryota; kingdom Viridiplantae; phylum Streptophyta; class Magnoliopsida; order Lamiales; family Lamiaceae; genus Perilla; species Perilla frutescens. Next base: position 39,203,622 of record BRKX01000010.1, on the reverse strand, counting down.
TTAATTATCATGGCATGAAATTATTTATTTTATTTTTTTGAATTTTGATCGTTATTAGGGGTGTTTCATATAATTTGTAAATATATGAGATATATCGTAAGATAGTGGGATAAGGTATACCGATGTCGGTAAGGTATACCGAAATAAAGGTACGGTAAAGTTATGTCATTTTTTCATACCGAACTTAAGGTATACCGAATGTTAAGGTAAGGTAACGGTATGAATTTTCTCCATACCGTACAAGTAAAGAAAGGTAAAAATATGGTGAAAAAAGTAAGGTATACCTTACCGTACCACCCCTACCTGACCCCCTCTATCCGCCCCTGGCTCAAATGTAGGGTTATTTATAAACATCATCAACAAAATCTTTTATCCATAACTTAGATATTTTTCCATCATACTATCGCATGTTTTATTTAATTTAATCATTGATACATATGTAAATATATATGTTGCATGTTTATCATGATAACATTATAAATAGTTCACGTATACGTACCAATAATTAATATACCTGATATCTACGTTGTATTATTTGTTTCTTAGGTTGGAAGAAGAAAGTGTAAATCATTCATTTTTGTAAGCTTCTAACTATTTAATTTTACTTATTTGTTTTAATGACTATTGAGTTCCTCTAAAGGTAGGTTTTTTGAAATATTGGTACATTCATTTAATTTGGCAAACTCCAATGTCCAATAAAACCAATCACTATGTCTCCTCTATTTTCTCCGATAACTTATTTATTTTGAGAATTTATAATGGAGTGGATATAAGGATGGATAAATACATCTCATCTCTTCGATGTGACACGTACATATCTTCCATATAGGCCGTATGCAAATCCAAATTTATCATAGGTCTTAGATTATTTATCTATGTTATATCTAAAAATAAGATAGTCGTCGTAAATAGAAATATTAAGTTTTCACACCTCAATCAATTTTCTAATAATAGTGATATATGATTATATATGCAAAAAATTATGCAATTAAATAATAAAAATTATAAAATCAATTAATCATATTACACAAATAATGGAATATATGTTCCCTTTCTACGAATATGTAGATAAAATTGCATATATCTTCCTAAATTAACATGTTACTATGTAGACTGTAAATCAATATAATTAAATCATATTAATTCAATGAAATTAGTGTACTATAATATTGATATTAATTAATATTTATATTGCAAAGCTACAATAATATAGGTATATTACCATATTTAAATATGTCAATATTGTTGTAAATGAATGAAATTCGTGTATTATATAACATTGATATTAACTAAAATAAAATGGGTAGATACTGTAGATTACCATATTTAAATATGTCAATACTCCCTCCATTTCATTTTGTTTGTTGTTTTATGTTTTTTTTCTTTTGTGTCAAAATATTTGTTGTTTTATATATTTTGATACACTCTCTCTCAAATTCAACCTTACTAACATACGGAGAGAGAGAAAAAAAAATCAACTTTTTAGGAAAATATAAATGAATAGGATTTTATGTAATATAAAAGGGAGGGATATATTAGTTCAAAAAAATAATTGTTAATTCTAGATTGAAATTCTAAAACATCAAACAAAACGAAACGGAAGGAGTATTACTCTAAATCATTCTCAATTTATATACTCCCTACGTTTCGTTTTATTTGTTGTTTTATATTTTTTTTTGTCAAAATATTTGTTGTTTTATATATTTTGACACCCTCTCTCTCAAATTTAACCTTACAAATATATGGAGAGAGAAATTTTTTTCAACTTTTTAGAAAAATATAAGTGGATAGGATTTTATGTAATATAAAATGGAGGGATATAATAGTCCAAAAAGTTAATTATTAATTTTAGATTAAAATTCTAAAACAACAAACAAAACGAAACGAAGGGAGTATAAAATTTAGCACCAATTGATATTTAAATGGTTAACATATATACCATATCTATTTATATTAGTGGTGAATATGTGAAATATTCTATAAGGATTGTATATATGCATAATAATCTATGAGGATTGAGGATTAATATGCATACATAAATCATATATATTAAATGGTTAATATATATACCATATTTAATTATCAATTTGTGTTAAATTTGATTATAGCTACATATGCCATGTCTATTTATATATATTCTATTGAGGATTTAGGATTAGATAGAAATTATATATATCGAAACAAATCAAATTCATCCAAAAAATCAATTCATATGTAGTTTTTAATTTTTATTAAGAATTCTAATTATGTAGTTTTTATTTCCCAATATTTCTGTGGTGTTGTATTAATTTAGTGTATTCTTTATTATTATTGTAATGCATTTTCAATAATATTTTATTATTAAAATAATTTTCACAATTTTATTTTAAATTTTAATAATTTTCATATGAATTTATTTCTATTGTTATAAATATATTTATTAAATTAAATACTGTATAATATATACATGAATATTGTAAATAAATAAAGATAGTGTATGAAATATTTATGTATATATAAATGTGTAGTAGTGAGACCGATATAGGAATTATTTTTTGAGTTTATGATCATGGAAATTGATTTGAAAGGACTAGTGAATTTAAATTTTTGATGTAGCGCTAATGAATGTGGCAGTATTATAATTCTTTTTTTTTTTTGTACATAATTGCAAAATAGAAAAATAGGATAGAAAAAATAAAATGACACCCTTGTCAACTGGCCATCATAAGATAGAAAAATAGAAAACTATATAATAGAAAATGACGAGAAAAGCACAATAATTACATACAATAAAATAGAGAGATAATGGGATGTTAGTGTACACTTTGGCAACATCTAATTTTGCTCTCATAATGATGTCTTTTCACCTTAGCAAAGTGAAAAGGATTGGCTCTTTTCTATATGTTGACTTACTATGGGTGTTATAAGTGGATTGCATAAGATTATGCACCTATTGATCTCATGTTAATAGTAGTTATACTTATTTTTCTATTGGAAATACTATTCTCGATGGAAAATAGAAGTTGATAATTGGCAATAGGGAAAGGCTAATTCGAAATTATAAACTCTAACTAAAATTGATCATGAACTCATATGTTATTCATATAAATTAAATTCTTTCTCGTGCGAGGCCCGATGAGATATGTATAATTTTATTTGTTAGAAATTATAATTATAAAAATAATATATATATATATATATATATATGTATATATTATAACTAAACAAAATTAATTTATAACTATTATGAACTATATAAATTTTAATATTATTTATTTTTGTATTAATTACAACAAATATGTGTGATTAATAATGATTGAGATTAAGCCTAACAAAAAAAAATTGTGATTTAAACTTTATTTTGAAATTCAAATTTCAATTACAAAGAAAATCCATTGATTGTTAGACTAACAATTCTGGTTTTCAAAGAAAGCTTGTGAAGCTTTTGGTGATTTATAATTGATAATAAAATGTTACACAGGGGATTGAACTTAATAGTAAAAAATTAATTTTCAAAATTATAAATAATTTTAGATGGAAAAATTATTTTTGGCAAGAATCTTGTTAAAAATACATTCTAAGTATCCCTTAAAAATAACTTTAAAAAAGAATATAAATATTAATATCAGCAAACTAATTAAATATGACTCACTAAACCGATTTATCAAATATAATCCATTCTGTTAGGAAAGATTAGTGTCAGTTCCTTTTTGCCAAAATTCAATATTAATTATGGGAACTGCTATTTGCACTACATTTTTTTTACTCTTTACACTTCAACCACTTTTCATACTTCACATTTTACTCTTTGTACTTCAATCTATTACTTATTTACCATTCATTTTTAAAAAAATTCTTGATAAACAAAAATTGAAAAAAAAATTGGAAGAAAAATTAAAATAAAAGAAAACGATAAATATATATATGAGATAACAAAACTTGTGCCTCCACTTCACCTTATTCTCCAGCCGGTCACCTCCTTCTCCGGCGCAACCCGCCCAGCACCGCGGCATGCTCTCAACTTCAAAATGTCTGATGTTCACTGTTGTCGCCGCCACCACTAACCTCCCCCGTCTCTCCTCAAAGTCGCCATCTCTATATATTTTATTTGTGTGATGAGAAAGGCTCGTCAAAATTCAAAAGTAGTTCGAAAAATACACTCCAAATATCTTATTGAGGTTCAAAAAATGTTTCTTGAACATAAAAGACATGTTCAAAAACTATTTTTGAATAAATTTGTTATTTTCAAAAATCTATGTTCGAATCGAACTTAAATCATTTTTTTTGAGATTGTGCTTGATGGGATCTTTAATTTTTTGCAGGGCCATCGCCATCGGGATCGATGAGGCTGACGGTGTACCTGGCAGGGGTGGTGTGATCGGCTCGTTGGTGGTGTTGGCCTTGTTGGAGAAAAAGGTTGAAGATGGCGGAGAGGTGCCAATGTTGTTTTCTTCTTGCTTTTTTTTTTTTATTATTGTTCTTGTTTAATTTATTTATTCATTCCTTATTTATTATTTTTTTATTTTATGCAAATTGTTGGGTGGCAAGTTGACGATAGGAAGAAAGATGCTCTTTTTTCTTTTTCTTTTGTTTTATTTAATAAGGAGTTAAGTAATTTTATAATTAATTATTTTTTAATTAATTAATTTTATTATACAAAGAGTAATTATTATAGTGCAAATAGAAACTTCAATTAATTATATTTAGAAAATAATATTGTTATGTAACATGTGGTGGATCATGCATCAACCGTTACTAATTCAGTGTTGGATAATCAAAGTTATATTCAGTAATCTTTTTACATTCGGTCAAATGAATTATTTCGTTAATTTACTTCCTTCTACTTTGTATATTCGTGCATCACACCATGGTTACTCTAATAAAAATCCAGCGCAATCGTAATTAATTTATTAGACTAGTCTTAAGTCAAGCTCTCAAATACACAATTTCCTAAATATAGCTCCTTTATTGTTCAAAAGTCTTACATTATATTGTCTTTATTTTTTAGTACAAAATAATTACTTGAAGTTTGATTTGAATGTCAGATAGATTACTGTAGACGCCGCCTAATGTTTTATGATGGTGTATACAGTAACCCTACTAACTATTTAATTATAGTTTAAAAAATATATACTATTTAGTCAAAGATAATTAATTAGATATATAATATAAGCTATATGCACGATTTTGCAACACTAATTATAAAAAAATGATAGATATATTGTGTGAAAGCAAAGCAACAAACTATGCATGGCGTAATGAGTGTGTTACTTACAGTGCACTAATTTATGATTAAGAATTTTGGATTCATGAGTGAGGCAATGGGTAGTTTATCTGATAATTAATTATGTAATAACTTAATTAGGATTATATTTTGTTAGGAAAATTCCCATAACTCTTGTATTTTGTTATTTCTTTTAAGTAGGGATTGAGCTCTATTTTATTTTTGTGAAACTTTGAATATTTGAATAAATTATATAACGGGTGATTTTGTGGGCAAGTGTACTTTTTTATGGGTTTTGATTTCATCTTAAAGTTACGTTGGATAGTATTTTTTGATCAATGGATCTTTTGTTAAATATTCTGGGCATAAAACACAAAGTCTTGCGTTAGACTTTTTGGTAAATATAGTGTCAGACCATCAGAAGTAAATTTATGACATTTTTTAGTGTTTTTTCTAAACCACAATATTTTTCAATATTAGAAGTGGTACATTTTTTTAGTCTAAAAAATGTAATAATAATTGAAATCGCATTTTTGTTTTCAACAGTAATTTTTAATAAATAAACATGATATTGTATAGAACACCTCATTTTACAATTGTTAAATATATATGTTTATTTTGAGAATTCTTTTGTATATACCTAAATTAAACCAACTTCAAGATATGATAATTGGAGCTTACAAACGCAACCTCTTTAATTTTTCCTTTTCTTTTTTGCGCAAAAACAAACTCCGGATGTTTAACAACAAATTAAATTTGAATTTAATTGATCCATTTTTCCCCTTAAGTTGACAATCTATTCATTTATACATATTACTTCTATCCAATATGAATTGTTCTTGTTAATTAATTAATTAGAACCGATATAAATGTAATCCGAAAATGAATGTATTTAAATTTATATATTTTTGGTTTATATATTCAATTGGCACAATATTTTATCTAAAATGTACATTGAAGTACTCTATGTAAAAAACTATATAAAAGTTGTTGAAAAATGGCATTGGGTTATGTTTATTTTACTTAAATTCTATTAATTCTTTCACCATTTCTTAATGACGTTTTTGAATGGATTGAACAAGTAATTCATTTGTTCAAATTTGGTTCAATTTCTTCCATTACAAAAACTTGATTATTCCATTAATTTTCATTGAGTGAGAGTCAAAGTTTTTTCTTCCTCACATTTATAAAAAGCATCATTGGGTTTCTCCACAAGGATATATAATTTTGATATATCATATATTTCGTCTACTGTTTCATTTTGATTTTTCCATCCTGAATAACTGTTTGGTGTCTCTAATTCGTTAGCCACGGGTGCACGTGCCAGTTGAAGATGTGTTAATCTTGGAGTTGCTCTCAACTCTAAATATAGAACATTTGTCCCCAAGAACCCCCCCTCCAACAATTACGATAAATCGTGTTGTATTAAATCGTGCTGTATTTTAGGGCACTGCTACAGTGTAGCTCTATTTATAGAGCAGCACTGTAGCACTGTAGCGGTGCTCTATCACTATTCATCGATTTTTTTATCCTCTATTTTAATTCATTTATTTATTAAAAATATTGAAATAAAAAATTATATATCAAATTAAAATGACATAGAATAAGAAGGATCATGTTTTTTTTTTTAATTTTAAAATTAAAATGACAGTTAATAAAATTACACAATAAAAATACTAAACATAAAAAATCAATGAAAATACAAATAAAGTATTAAAAATATGAATAAAGCATTGAAAATACAAATTTAGAAATACAATACATCTATGTTGTACTATTATTTAGTTTCAGAAATTTTAATAGTTATTTTTTTTTGAAAAAATCTTGATTAAAATAAATACATAAAAAGCTATATTCCTTTTTAGAGTAGAATTTAGAATAAACTGTTAGTGATGAAGTGAAGATGTTATTGTATAATAGAGATAGGAGTATTTTAAAATGAAGTAAACTGTTAGAAATGGCTTTAGAAAGCAATCGACATTTTCCGACTTGCACTAAGTCGGTCAATTTAGCTTTTAAGGCAATGACTTTTACCACGGCGCAATAAGTTTCATTTGATTTATTTGTAATTTTGTGTATCATTCAAACTCTATTTCCTACAAAAGTATTTATTTATAAAAATAATATTTCTTATACTGAATATATTTAAAAGTAAATACATAAAATTATACTTTTAAGTTACCTATGTTTGTATATATAAAATTAATTTATTCAAGCTAATAAAAATATGGATTAATAAGTTAATATTAAGGGCGCATTTTCTTAAAGTTATTCATATATTTTTTTATGTTGAATCTTTAATTAATTTTCAATATATTTTTTATATTGGTTTCGTATACTCTATTTTCCGTGCAGTAAGAACAAATTTTTCTTTTTGTTGAAATTATTGTGCACATTTAATTTATACATGGCACTGAAAATTAAAAAAAAATAAAAATCTAAAAATATGATGATGTGCATATATCAAAATTTGTGAGAAAAAATTATAAATCATGAATAGTAGTCATATGATACAAACCAACTGATGAAAAATACCATTAGCATTTGCTAATACACACACATATGTATATATTGTTAAGCTTGTATTTTCCTTGTCTTTCCTCATGCACACGTGCATGCTACCTCATCTGGCGTGCATGTGCGCTCCCACGTGTGATTCATGCACGCCTAGATATTGCCACATAGGATTAGATATTTTCTAGCTCCACAAGATGTGTATAAATAACGCACACCAAGTATTTGCTGTATTGTGTGAGGAATAATAAAATTTGCAATTTCAGTTTACTTCTCTATGCTTCAATCTCATACAAATTATCAATTCAACATGGTATCAAGAGCCATGACCGACTGATTTTTGTCCATATTTTTTTTGGATTTCTGTATCGATTTAGCTGAGTATATTTTTTTGAGTGTTTATCACTGATTGTTGCGGTTTGCAATGACGAAAGGAAGAAAATTCTCATGGAAAAACGTTCGCGACGACGAACTCGGCTTGAATTTGGAGCATGGATCGAGTAGTGAACAGCGGGAACTATATCATGAGGATTTGCCGGTTGAGAGTAATCGTCAACAACTTCGAACGGCAGAAACTCAAGGTATGGATCTGCGCACAACTGAGAGGAGTGAAATTCATAATACTAGGCTTCTAGCAAATGACACTCTCTATATATCACCGCATGATCATCCTGGATTAGCTTTAACGTCGGATTTGTTTGATGGTCGAAATTTCCATAGTTGGTGCCAATCAATTAAACGTGCTCTATTTGCTAGAAATAAGCTTGGTTTTGTTGATGGTAGTTTGCTAGAACCTAGGTGAATTCTGTAGATCATATGCTTTGGGTGAAAGCTGATTATCTGGTTTTTAATTGGTTAAGTAATTCCATCGTCAAGGAGATCTCGAGAGGTCTGCAGAATTTTGAAACATCTAAACACATATGGGATGAAATGCATAAGCGTTTTGGTAAACGTAATGGCCCTAGGATCTACAAGCTTCGACGTGAAATAGCTACTGTTTCTCAAAATGCGCAATCAGTAATGCTCTATTTTAACAATTTGAACACACTTTGGGATGAGCTTGGGTTATTGAAAGCAGCTAGGAATTGTACTTGTGAAGCGGCTGATGAAGCTAAGGCAGAACAAGAGGAAGAGCGAATGATGCAGTTTTTTATGGGCCTAAATGACATCTATGAGCCTATTAGACAACAAATATTGATTCTGAATCCCTTACCGAGTGCGAGTCAAGCTTACTTGATGGTACTGCAAGTCGAAGAGCAGTTGCAGATTTCTTCTCAATTATCAGAAAATATGGAACAAAGTGCTTTGTTCACTAGACAAAGCAAAGGCATACAGAAAGATGGATATAGAAGGAAACTGACGAAGGAAGAGAAGATGAGGATCAAATGTGATCATTGTGGGAGATCTGGACATTTGAAGAAGGACTGTTTTGAGATCATAGGGACTCCTGATTGGTACAAGAAAATGCGAGAAGAAAAAGGGCCTAAGAGAGCAAATTTTGCTGCAGATAAGGGAAATCACTCTCAAGGAGACTCTGCCATGAAACAAACTTCACTAGAGCTTGATCAAGCAATTCAGGCAGCTATAGCAAAACAATTTGCAACCTTTTTTGAAAATAAACCCTCCACAGATAGAAAGGGTGGACAACAAGCAGCACAAATGGCAGAGACATCAGAGGAAAGTCTGAATGCTTATACAGGCCATTATGTTTTTGGGCTGTCAACTGATATTAAAACAGATGAATGGATCATGGATTCAGGTGCGAGCAATCACATGTGCTGTGAGGCTACATTGCTTACTAATCTCAGACACTTGCTCAAGCCAATCAAGATTTTTATGCCAGATGGAAGTAGTGTGCTAGCAAAAATGGAAGGAGATGCTCAGATTACCTCTACCATTATGCTACTAAATGTGTTGTATGCACCAGAGTTCACTCATAATTTAATATCAGTTGGGCAGCTAACAAGGGATCTTAACACAAGAGTTATATTCTTGTCATCTCATTGCATGGTTCAAAGGAAATATAAGGATATTATTCTTGGGATTGCAAAAATGAAAGGGACACTGTATGTGTTTACTCATGAGTACCAGTTTACAGTAAGGATTAATGCAGCTTTAACTCCTAGTTTAAAGGAACTTCATATATTGCTGGGCCATCCCTCAATCAATGCCATGAAGCATTTGTCTGATGGAAATAAAAGATACAGATCTGAAGAGTATTTGGAGCTTGAAGACTGTGATGTTTGCCATAGAGCAAAGCAACAACGAAATCCTTTTCCCACATTGTCAAGGAGATGTGAAAGAATGTTCCATATTGTTCATGTGGATGTTTGGGGCCCCTATAGGGAGTTTGGATTAACTCAGACACCATATTTCCTTACTTTAGTGGATGACTATTCGAGGGCAACCTGGACTTACTTGTTTAAAAGCAAGTCCCAGGTGTGGAGCTTACTTAAGAGTTTCATATTGATGATTCAAAACCAGTTCCATACTACTATTCAGATGCTGAGATCAGATAATGGGAGTGAATTCACAGCTAAACAGACTACAGATATGCTTTCCAGCTTTGGCATTTTGCACCAAAGGTCATGTGTCTACTCTCCACAGCAAAATGGGATCGTGGAGAGGAAACACAAGCACCTACTTCAAGTAGCAAGAGCTCTCATGTTCCAGAGTAAACTTCATCCCCTTTTCTGGCCATATTCTATTTTATATGCCACTTACCTGATCAATAGGTTACCCTCTGCAGTTCTTGAATGGAAGACTCTTTATGAGCTGCTACATGGACATGCTGCATGCCTCAATACACTGCAACCCTTTGGTTGCCTGACTTATCAAGTAAACACTTTAGCCTCTAAGACTAAATTCACTCATAGGAGTCTACAATGCATATATCTAGGGCCTGCACCCCTTCATAAAGGTCATATGTTATTTGATATTTCTTCACAGAGAGTCTTGGTTGGCAGAGATGTCAAATTCTATCCACACAATTTTCCCCTACAGTCTGCAGACCCTCACATAAAGTCCCCTTTTCATACATTTGACTTCTCCCCCTTACATACACCAACCTCTAAAGATGCTTCTCCTATCATTCCAGCACCTGTGACAGAACCTCAGGATGATTTCCTTCCCATTCCAGATACTGTGATCGACCCTTGTCCTATCTTTCAACATCCCACAGCCTGTCAACAGCAGCAAGATTCTCATCCTCCTGATCCTATGACCACTTTGGTTTCTTCTCCTACAGCCCAACCACTTAGGAGAAGCCAAAGAGTTGTTAGGACTCCTCCTTACCTTAATGACTATGTCTGCCTTGTCTCTGACTCTGCAGCTATATCCTTCCCACATCTTGCTCCGTCAACTCCTCCCACTTTTCCCTATTTCACCTCATCCTCTCTTACCCCTGATTTTACAGCATTTCTATTGAATGTTGATACCATACAGGAGCCCAAATCCTATAATGAGGCTAGCAGACATCCTGGATGGATTGTAGCTATGCATAAAGAACTGGAAGCTCTTGAATCCAACCGGACATGGACAGTGGTGCCTTTGCCACCAGGGAAGCAGGCCATAGGGAGTAAATGGGTATATAAAACTAAATTGAATGCAGATGGCAGTGTAGAAAGGTTGAAGGCAAGGTTAGTGGCTAAGGGGTATCATCAAGAGTATGGTATTGATTACCATGAAGTATTTGCCCCTGTAGCCAAGATGGTGACTGTTCGAATGTTCTTTGCCATTGCTACTCAACTACAGTGGTTTTTACATCAAGTTGATGTCAATAATGCGTTTTTGCACGGCCACCTCTCCGATGAGATATACATGACTATGCCACAAGGTTATACCAAAGGCAATCAGGGAGATGTTTGTAAATTGGAGAAAAGCCTGTATGGGTTGAAACAAGCTTCTCGTGAATGGAATCTGGAGTTTAGCAAGTCGTTGTTGTCTCTGAAATTTGACCAATCTGAGGGTGACCATTGTCTTTTTACAACTGGACAAGGTGATTCCTTTGTAGCCCTGTTAGTCTACGTGGATGATATCCTCATCCTTGGGCCATCCCTTTCAGTTTTGCAATCTATCAAAAGTGCTCTTGATCAGGCTTTCACTATTAAGGACTTGGGCGAAGCCAAGTATTTCTTGGGAATGGAAATCGCTCGTTCAAGCACTGGTACTTATCTATGCCAAAGGAAGTACATCCTCGATCTCCTATCTTCTACTGGTTTCATTGGTAGCAAGGCCGCCGCTACTCCTTTCCCTCTCGGACTCTCTCTTGTGAAGGATGGTGTGCCTTATCCCAATATTGAATCTTATCGTAGATTGGTGGGGAAGCTTCTGTACCTCAATTTGACTCGGCCTGACATTTCCTACGCTGTACAACAGCTTAGCCAATTTCTTAATTCCCCTACGGTGCAACATTGGCAAGCCGCAGAACATGTGTTGCGGTATCTCAAGGGATGTCCTTCTTTAGGACTTCATTACACTATCAGCAAATCCTTTGATCCTCGTGCTTTTTGTGACGCGGACTGGGGATCTTGTACCGACACTCGTCGCTCCTTAAGTGGCTATTGTGTGTTTTTAGGAGATAATCTTGTTTCCTGGCGGTGCAAGAAGCAAAATACAGTCTCCCTCTCGTCTGCCGAAGCTGAATATCGCAGCTTAAGTGTGACGGTTCGTGAGATTTTATGGGTTTCTTTCATGCTTTAGGCCTTCTCTCTCCCCTTCGCTACTCCTATTCCTGTCCACTGCGACAATAATGCAGCCATCCAGATCACCAAGAACCAAGTTTTCCACGAGCGGACGAAACACATTGATTTGGACTGTCACTTTGTTCGTCATTATTACCGGACTGGTTTTATTGTTCCGTTGCATATTCCTACGTGTTCTCAACCTGCTGATGTTTTTACCAAGGCTCTACCTCGCCCGCGCTTCCTCGAGCTCATGTCCAAGCTTCAGCTAGGTGATCTCCACCGTTCTTCGCTTGCGGGGGGGGTGTTAAGCTTGTATTTTCCTTGTCTTTCCTCATGCACACGTGCATGCTACCTCATCTGGCGTGCATGTGCGCTCCCACGTATGATTCATGCACGCCTAGATATTGCCACGTAGGATTAGATATTTTCTAGCTCCACAAGATGTGTATAAATAACGCACACCAAGTATTTGCTGTATTGTGTGAGGAATAATAAAATTTGCAATTTCAGTTTAGTTCTCTATGCTTCAATCTCATACAAATTATCAATTCAACATATATATTGTCAGAGACGGACCTCAACATTTGTGAACATTGTATTGTATATATGTGTGTGTATGTAATTTATTATATAAATTTTTTTTGCCCCCCCTTCCTTTAAATTCCCCATACGCCCATTCTCAAATTATGTTTGTTGGCCGATATATATTGGGCCATTGTTAAATTATGGATCAAAAAAAAAGAAAAAAGTCAATATATTATTTTATTTAAAAATCATTCAAATATCAATACATCCTCACCCTTTTCTTCTCTCCTCGACTGCTCCTGCTCGGTGGCGATTTGAGGTAAGTTTTTTCTTTTCTTTTTTCTTTTTTCTTCTTTATTCATATTAATATTTTATATTTGACTTAAATTTAATTTATTATATAGTTGAGGTATGAATTTATATTTATGAATTTGATCATTTGAGAATGAATGCTTCAAAGACTTTAATAGGGTTTTATGTATCTTTTATGATTTCTCAATTCGCCTATAATGGAATAGTGCTTATCGTAAATTGTTATGCTCAAATTATCCATTTAAGTTGAATTTTTTTATAAAGCTTTACATTCCCTAATATGATTATGATCAATTTTCTTATAATTTTATCATTCATATTTTGTCAAAAAAATTAGAAGCACTTTGCGATTTTTTAAATAGGTTCAATAATCAACATGATTTTATTTTAATTTTGATAAGTATTTGAATAGTGTTATGAATATAACACATATACTTTTTTTTTTTTGCAGAATATTTGGGATGAAACGTTGCATAGTTGATAATGGTGATATATTGAAATATTTGACATTATATGCGATGTTATTAATTTAAATAAATATATTTTTTTAATTGAATTTGCAGTATAATTATTTTTCGCTCCCCCTACTTAAAATTTCTGCGTCCGTCCCTGTATATTATAATTTGTATGGAAACATAAAAATTATAGATGATTAATATTAGTCATTTGTACATATATTAAGGCAAAATCATAACGGCAAAATCATCACAAAAATATGCCTTTGGTGTCGTTAGTTTGGGCACATGTTTCACATCTTTAGTCTTTACCCTCGTGATTTCTCTCATTTTTGATTTTTTTTTTTAAAAATAATATCAGTAAAACATTGCATAGCAAATAATCCTTTTATCGAATTCTTATACTGCTCATATATCTTTTTTCAATATTTTTTTAACATTTAAATCAATATTAAACTTTATTTAAGCAATAATCATTGTATATTCAGTGTATTAATTTCCTAACTCTGTGGTCATGAGTTTGATACAGTTATTATCAATTTTCTTTTTCTTTTTGAAAATTTATTTTTAAAAGTAAATTTACTATCTTATAGGAAACATTAGTTATAACCCCCGCGCCATGAAAGAGGCTATAAATTTTTATTGCTTTTTTATTTTATTTTATTTTTATTGCATCATTAATATTCACACTATGTGAATTAATAATACATGCTCTATTAGGCTGTTCATTTTTAGTGCATATTTATTTTATTTTTAGTGCATCATTAATATATATATATATATATATATATATATTGAAACAACAAAGAACCCCTTAAATTTTTTGCACGCTTAATTTTAATTATGTTGTATTTTTAAAATTCCTAAAAACAATTATTATTTCTTTTATTTTATAGTGGATTTTTTTTTTGACAACCAAATACTCATATTTTATTAAGAAGCACAAGAACATGAACTATCGAGAAGGCCTACCACAAAAGACGGAGGCTCAACCCAACAATAAGGGCTTGAAAAATCACGAGCAGCCCTAGCTAAACCATGTGCCAAACAATTAGCACTTCGACGAACTAAACTAAGAGAAAAACCTATTTGAATCCGTAAAAAATTCCCGACAATTAGAAATAATCGAATCAAATTCAGAGATGGTCGTTGTGGAAGATTTTACAGCCTCAAACACCACCTTGGAATCAATTTCAAAAATAACACGTTGGATACCGAGAGACTTAATCCACGAAAGACCCTCATGCAACCCAGTGCTTCACCCTCATCAACCCGGAGACATCCCATAAAACGGTTATTCCTAGCCACAACAAAACCACCCCCATCATCACGAATTACTGCCCCACAACTAGTCTCATTGGTATCCGTAAAGAAACCAGCATCAACATTAACTTTATAAAAATTACACGGCGGATTGTGCCAGCTCCCGCACCGAGCAATTGAACAATTACCACTACCAAAATTACCCCTATAGGCCCTAGCTGCACGCCATTCCATCAAACAATCCCAACCACTTGCAACAATAACATCTTCAAGCCTCGCTTTTCCCTCCCAAACCCTAAGATTTTGTTCTTTCCAAAGTTGCCAAGTGGTCGTGGCTAGAACTGAGATAACTTCAAGTTGTAATTTTTCCATGACTCCAAAAAAGAATTCTGAAAAACTATCAAATTGATCAATACAACTCAACAACAACCCCTTCAACCCCACCAATACATTTATTGAGCAATTCATTAGTATATACCAATGAACGTTTTCCCCTCTTTTGTGCTCTTCACTATATAGTGAATTTTAACACCATTTTTATATTTTAGTGTATGATTAAATTATATGTTTATATAAATCATTCACATGAGAAAATTATATATGAATAGCTGACAAAATTAGACAAGGATTTTCTAATATTATTTGGTCCATGATCATGTTTTGGAAGCTCCATAACTTAAACATATGCAATAAAATGATCTTTCAAGACGAGTAATTCATTTCAAGATTAGCAATTCAAGTGTTAGTTTTAACTTTCAGCCTATTTACAAAATTAATCACCATTCTTTAGAACTTACTAACAATATCAGCAATGTTTCTAAATACACCATTAGTAAATTTAATTTTAAAATAAATAATTATTAATTTAATTAAATATTCTTTTAAATTAAAAAATATTAAAATCCATTTAAAAAAAATCATCATTGCTTTTTCTCTTCCACACCCTCTCTCTCTCTGTCTCTCTCTCCTCCCAACATCATTTCTCCATTTCTATTTTAATTTCTCTACAAACTCTCTACTTCTTCCGCTAACCTCCACCCGGCCCAGTGCCCTTTCTTCTCTCTTTCTCACCCCTCAATTTCTCCCTTCCACCGTCCTAGCCTCCATTTTCATGTCTATTGCTGCAATTTGGTTCAAAAAATAAAATGTTCAAACATGGTGAGATGAGACTTTTTTTCGAAGCTTTTAATTATATTCGAAAAAATATTTTGAAATATGGGGCTCAAAATCAAAATTTTCTTTTCAAAGCTACAACACATATTCGTAAAAATCAATTTGAACACACTAATTCAAGATGTTTAGGTAGGGTTATTCGACTCGGATCTTGTGATGGAAATGGAAGAAATCCTTCTTCAGTCAAAGCAGAATGGAGGAATTCATCAATAAAAAAAAAATTGAGGTTTCACAGTAGAATGGAAGAATTTATCAATGTAAAAAAAAAAATAGAGATTTTCATCACCTCTCTTTTGTTTTATCCCTGTATTTTTTTAATAATTAATTTGAAGTGATTCTTTAATTGAGGGATATAAGTGGAAAAGAATGTGGTATATGAAGTAAAAATAATGGTTTTTTTAATTATAATGTATAGTAAATATGATGTATAATAAAAAATGGGTAATGTAAATAACAACACCCAAATATCAATACTAATAATTTATATAAATCAATTTATCAATTTATTTTCAAAATTAATCACCACACGCACTTCACCCCAAATTGGGTTGACCAAGCAAAATTGTGATCCTTTTTGCCATAGTGGTAGCGATTTTTTTAATTTTTTTTTATAACCCATCATTTTCAATAATTTCAATTATGCCATCAACAAAAGCTAAATTTATATTTAAAATACTATTTCATGCACACATTCATCCATCGTTATCAAATGTGACTAACAACTTATTTATTATGGACAAACTCTTTCTTACTCCTCCATCATTCATTTATCCTTAAAAAATTATACCATCACATAAGTACATACACACACGTTTAATTTACCAAATCATCATAAATAAATTTGTCTTTTCTATCGTGTAGGATTGAATTATTCTATTTATACAAATTCAATTATTGTGATATCTTTTATATATCGTCACAAATTAATCGAATTAGATTATATCAATATATATATATATATATATATATATATATATAAATCAGTTAGATATACAGTATTTGATATTCGCCACTGATTATTTTCCTTGTATTTTAACTTAGTTTCTTTTGCAATATTTTTATAGATTTGAACGATTATTTACTCAAATATAATATGAAGTGATTTGTTTGTTTAAATAATTATTATAATTATTTATTATATCTAAAAAATATAGTATAGTTTTTTAATCTATTTAAATATTTGTATACTTTAGATTCACACACCACATATATATGATTGAGTTTTGCTCTTAACTTTCAATTATTATATAATAAAATAAGATTAAGTCGTATGGGAGACATACTAATACTATACAAAACAACTCATGAAAAGTACAATTTACTAGCAAATTTATTTAACATTACAAACTATTCTAAAAATGTTATAAATAATAGAATATTTGTGTAATATATTAATTATTATTATTATTATTTACGTATGTAACTAACTCAAGTCATCCACATAATTATTATGTAACGTTAGTGAACGGAAGGTGCGATACATTATATCAAAATATAAAATCAAAGTTGAAATTAAGATACATTTTATTTTCTTCAATTTATCCATTTAGAAATGATAATAATGACGACGATGAGAATGGTATATAATGACAAAAATAATAAGAATAATTATTGTTATTGTGATAATAAGTGTATCTACTTAACACACAGAGCACTCAAATAATATTATATTGTGCTAGTGAAAGGAATATGCAATAATATTCTATCAAATCAAAGCTGAAATCAAGATTTGATTTTGATAATAACTTGACAAACATTAGTCATTGCCATCAAAGCAATGTCTAACTGATGTTTTAAAAATAATATTATTAATATTGGCTGGAGAAGGCATCCTCAATTATTGTAGTGGAATCTCGAATATGTGGGGTTGCAAACTTGCATCCATTTGAATCTTTCTTGCTTTTTAATTTAAAAATACAAGTACACAACATCCCCACCTTGGTACTTGCAACTTGGTATATAATTTAATTCATGTAAGACCAAAATCTATGATGATTTATTTTAATATATAATATGGTTTGATTATTAATATATTAAATATTAATTGAGCACTACATTCCTTATCTGCGTCTTTCGTTACCGATGGCTTCGTGACGAGGAGACAGCTTAGATTAGCAAAATAATGAAATTTTAAAATTAGTCATGTAGGCTTACTATATTTGATTAATACAAAATTTAAATACATATATTTTTTCTCTTAGCAGTTAAGTCATGATTTACATCTAATATCATGATTAATATTCATGGCCAGCCTGATATTTTGTAGACCCTGCGCGAATATATTAAAATTAATGCACCTAATTTATAAAATAAATAAATTAAAAAATGCACATAAAATGCGTCTAAAAATATTTATTCTTCAAAATGATAAAATTTGTTTGATATGTTCAAATCTATAAAAAGTTTACATTCTTGAAAAAGATAAAATTTATTTGATATTTTCAAATCACTAAAAAGTATCATTGATGCTACTTTTTTTATATGAGTTTATTAATACATTCAAACTTGGGCTTATTAATTCCAATTAGAGTGTATATCTATTTTGAAAAAATTAATTATCGAGAGCAGGGTGAGTGCACTGCGCGAGTTGTTAGCGTTGAGAGCAGTGCACAAGCCATGCGTTAGTGTCGGCCGAGTGCACTGCAAGTTGCCGTATCAAAAAATTTAAATTAATCACTTTAATTTAATGATATTTAATTTTTGGGGGAAAATACAGAGAATTAAAAAAAAAAAAAAAATCGGGCGCGTGGGCATCATGCATTGCCTGACTAAGAAATCGATACAACATGTACCGAATACCATCCCGTTAGGACAATTGTTCAACCTCTTCAAGTAAGTCAATATATCTATTGTATGTTATTTTTGTAATACATATCACAAAGTGTTTAACTATTGAAACAATTATATTTGTTAGAGGGCTAACTTATTTTATTGAGCTATAGATAATCTTTTGTAATATAAATAATAAAACAATTTCTAGAAATAGCTACAAAGAAAAAGAAAGTCTAGACAATGCACGTGTGCATTGTAAATCTACATAAATAAATGATTAGAAATTAGAAGCAATCCTTATAAATTAATTTAAACCAGATGATACGTCAGTTGAAGGAAAAATAACTGATTTAGACTATGTATATATATTTATATACATATATATATACACACACAAAATTTAGTGAATGTACTTTCGTAATAAAAAATAGAATTAGAAATGAAGAGCCGAGTATAGCGAGTGAAAAATTTAAAGAAAAATAGTCCAGTTTCGTGATATAAATCCTCGTGTTATCATATGTGTGTATAATTAATATATATTTTGCGCCATAAACTTTCACCTTTGATCAAATCATCTGGATTTCGATACGATTTGCATTCCATATAAAAAAATTCTCCTTTTTAAAATTCAAAAAGTAATAATTGGTACAATTTTGATATATCAGTTTTTAAATAAACAAACTTTTATCTAAACTTAATATATTAAAAAATCAAAATATCAAGATAACAATTGTTATGAGTTAGCTACATTGTTAGATAATAATTTATATAAATCAGTTTATTAATTTATTTTCAAAATTAATCACCATATGCACTTATGGAAAAGGGTTGACCAAACAAAATTGTGACCTTTTTTGTGATAGTGGTAGTGATTTTTTTTTATAGCCCATCATTTTCAATAATTTCAATTATGCCACCCCAAAAGCCAAATTTATATTTAAAATAATATTCCATACATACATTGATCCATCATTATTAAATATGACAAACGTATTTATTGTGTACAAATTCTTTCTTACCCCTGTCATTCGTTTATTTTAAAAAATTATACCATCACATAAGTATACACACACGTTTAATTTATGAAATCACTGTCTTTCCTATGCTCTAGGATTGAAATATTCTATTTACACAAATTCAATTATTGTGCCATTAATTAATATTCTATTTATACAAATTCAATTATTGTGATATCTTTTATCTATCCTCATAAATTAATAGGACTAAATTCTGATATTCCAAAAGTTATATTATAGATTGAAATATTCTATTTATATAAATTCAATTATTGTGGTATACTTTTATCTACAGTAACAAATTAATGGAATTAAATTTGGAGATCCCAAAAATCATTGTTGTGATAGAAAAAGAAAAACGGCAACTCCGTCAAATAGGGGATAAACATTGGACTTATCTAAAAGCAAATGTGCCTATCACTTACCACCCTACTTATCTAATAAGCCTTCGGATAAAAAAAGGGTTAAAAATAAATGCAAATATTTTTTGATCAAATAAATTTTACGAAATTGAACCTTTTAAAGCCCATCACGTGTGTGTATAGGCATCGCTTCACGCCTTCACCACCTCTCTCTCTCCTGCATTAATAGAAAACTGAGTATAGATACAGATAGATACACTAATTGTTGATCAGATAGAGAATCCCTAAAACCTTCAGTTTCACTGTATTAATAAGTCTATTACATTCAATAATCGGTATATATAAATTTGTGGGGGCGTTGGTGGTGGTGGTGGCGGTGGAGTGAAGGAGTTCGAGTGCTTGCTGTATGTCAGTAGATTGGGCCACTCATTACGGTGGATTCGGTGAGATTGCGAACCAGTTGCAATGGCCACAACTCCGAAAAAGGCGACGCTTACTGCTCCCAAGACGGCTGCCTGTTGCAGCGGTTCAGCTGGCGCCGGCGATTCAGCCGCCGTAGTCCGCCGTCAGTCTGCGTCCGCAACCGCTGCTGCTGATTGGACTGTACCTCCCGCCGCTGATGATCAAAACAACAATTCGGCCACTACCGCGGCAACCTTGATTAGACCGGAGCCTTCTTCTAATGCCGCAGCTAAAGGTTTTCCTTTCCTCATTTTAGTTTGCGATATGCGATCATGAACTGTTTATTTTGCCTTGTTTTTTTTTTCTTCTTTTTTCCCGTTCGGATGTGAGGATTTTAGATACTTTTCAGTTTCTAGCGTTGAGATATATTGCGTTCGTTTGTTTTGTGTTATAATATGTGCACGTGTTGTGCATTGATCAAGATCTTGAGTTTTCATGTTTGTCTTGACTTTTATGGCGATTATTCAGTGTCTCTGTCTGCGCATGCTATTGAATTTTACTGCTTTATTGTCAAGTTCGTGGTTTTTGTGGGTGACTTAGACCGTTTATGGCGTTTGTCTGGGGGTATCGGTGTGTTTTTTTTTCGTTTTCCTGTGATGCTGATTATCTGTATTTGAAACTGGTTTTTTTTCCATTGAGTTAATAAACTGTTAGAGAAACAATACTTAATCAAAGGAACATAACTTAATCAGAACTTAATCGTGTTAAAGAATTTAGAAAGCATCTATTTAGTTTTACATCCAATGGTTTATTGATTGTTGAAGTTTTTATGTGATCTGGGGTTAATGACTGAGCGAGGACTACAATTTCTTGGTTCCTATGCTGTTCGTTGAAGTAAGTCACAAATTTTCACAACATTTTATTCAATGGATTGTCCTCATTAGCTGTTTTAGGGGCTGTCATATTGGTGGATTATTTTGAAGTCTAGCATAGTCCTAAAATGTGGTTATGTGTTTGGTATTATAGTCTATGAAGATTTGAAGACATACTTGAGATGATAATTAGATAAAATTTGTTGCTACTTTGTCTTGTTACCTTTTTCATGCGAAACTCATCATTATGTATAAATGTCATATTGTTATCTTTATCAATTGACATTGAAGGGAGTACCACATAATTGGTTTTGTGACTTCAATAAAAACGTGCCTCTGAAATCTCTTAAGCCGCACTAAATTACTTGATGAAGATTTTTTTTTTTTTTTTTTTGTGTTTATTTCAGTTCCGTTACTCTGTTTCTTTCTTTCTTTCTTTCTTTCTTTCTTTCTTTCTTTCTTTCTTTCTTTCTTTCTTTTCCTCTCTAGTCATATTTTTCCGGTGGTGCTATGGTTGTAGTCAACAAGGATCTGCCTGAGAGAGTGTAGGTTTACCCCTTTTTTCATGGCATTGCTGTATCACTTATATACCTTAGTTAGTTGGAAATACTAGAAGGTCCTAATCTTTTTTTCCTGGTGGATTCATGCACAGTTTCATGTGATATAATACTTCGATTCAGTTATTTACTTGTTCGTGCTTCTTATCCATTAATCATCACATGCAATTTCTTGTATACTTGCATATGTGTGAATACTAAGTTATCTCTATGAACTTTTCAGAGCTCATCTTTCCATTTTGTGGTTTGGAGAAAAATTGATGATGTTAAATCTGTAGTGAACTTTTGTTATGAATAACACTTGCTTATACGACTTGGTTATTTATCAATGCTTTGCTTATTCAGTGATCCAAGTCATGACAAGGGCGCAAACCAAACATCCTTTGGATCCTTTATCTGGTACTGAAATCTCTGTGGCTGTGGCAACTGTCAGAGCAGCTGGAGCCACCCCTGAGGTCCAGAATTATTTTTCATTGATATGATGTCAATGCAATTATAATCTCATATTACTTGATTACTATAGTTGTAAATTTGGCATTCCACTGACTTTTCCCTTTTTTTTAGGTCAGAGATAGCATGAGGTTTGTTGAGGTCGTTCTGTTGGAACCAGAAAAGCATGTAGTTGCACTGGCAGATGCTTATTTCTTTCCTCCTTTTCAACCATCATTGTTGCCTAGAACCAAAGGAGGACCTGCAATTCCTAGTAAGCTCCCACCAAGGCGAGCCAGACTAGTTGTCTACAATAAGAAGTCCAATGAGACTAGTTTGTGGATTGTTGAGTTGACAGAAGTACATGCGACTACTCGAGGGGGACATCATCGGGGAAAAGTCACATCCACTTCAGTTGTCCCTGATGTTCAGCCACCAATGGTACCTTACCAAATTGATTTTTCTTTCAGGGCATTTGGTTTATCTCACCGGCCCCAATCTTGTTGCGCATTGCAAGATGATCATTTGAGATTTTTTTAAGTCCATGGAATATTATGCACATATTATTCTCATAATTTGGATTCAGAGCATTCTTTACATACTGAGCAACCATATTATATGCCATGTGTTTTCATGAAAAAGAGGAATGTCAGTATATGGATTAATTCATTTACGCATGTGCTTCGTGGATCATATTTTGGCTTTTGTCTTCTTTGAGGCACAATACAAATCCATTTCATTAGTGTAATTTCTTTCTTATTCCAACTGTAGGATGCTATGGAATATGCTGAATGTGAAGCTTTTGTTAAAGATTACCCCCCTTTCATAGAGGCAATGAAGAAGAGGGGCATTGATGATATGGATCTTGTCATGGTTGATCCATGGTTAGTATAATTTAAAAATAATATGGTCTGGGCATAACCTTGTTAGTATACTTATTTAGTAGTCTTGTTGTTGTTGAAATCCTACTGCAGGTGTGTTGGATACCACAGTGAAGCTGATGCTCCTAGTCGTAGACTTGCAAAACCACTCGTGTTTTGCCGAACAGAGAGTGACTGCCCGCTGGAAAATGGTTACGCTCGGCCTGTTGAAGGAATTCACGTGCTTGTTAATATGCAAAATATGGAGGTAATCGAGTTTGAAGATCGCAAGCTTGTTCCTTTGCCACCAGCTGATCCACTGAGGAATTATACTCCGGGTGAAACAAGGGGAGGAGTGGATAGAAGTGATGTGAAACCTCTTCAAATTGTTCAGCCTGAAGGTCCAAGCTTTCGTATCAATGGACATTATGTTGAATGGCAGAAGGTTTGTCTTTCTCTTTATTACTGACTGCACACACATGCACATAATCAGCCCAAATTTAGTCAAAATCGAGCTTGAAATTTGATTAACAGTGGAACTTTCGCATTGGTTTTACTCCGAGGGAGGGTCTGGTCATTCATTCTGTTGCATACGTTGATGGTAGCCGGGGAAGGAGACCCATAGCACATAGGTTGAGTTTTGTGGAGATGGTTGTGCCGTATGGTGATCCTAATGATCCTCATTACAGAAAAAATGCATTTGATGCTGGGGAAGATGGCCTGGGGAAGAATGCTCATTCTCTGAAGAAGGTTTCTAGTCCTTTTGGAAATTGTTTATCCTTTTTGTTTAAGTTTATTGCAACCTTGATCTCAGTGAAACCTTAGTCTAAATCACTTATTATTTTCAGGGATGTGATTGCTTGGGATATATAAAGTACTTCGATGCTCATTTTACAAACTTTACTGGAGGAGTTGAAACAATTGAAAACTGTGTGTGCTTGCATGAAGAAGATCATGGAATGCTATGGAAGCATCAAGATTGGAGAACTGGCCTTACTGAAGTCCGAAGATCAAGGCGTCTTACTGTTTCTTCTATCTGCACTGTGGCTAACTATGAGTATGGTTTTTATTGGCACTTTTATCAGGTTAGTAGAATGCATCCCCCCCAATGGGGCTTGCCTATACTAAATATTCATATAGGATGATAGATGATGGAAATTACATGAGATCCTGAACCACATATCAGTCAATTGCTCGATCCTTTTTAACTGCTCAAGAAGCAAGTCCTTTCTTTGTTGATTTTGGTAGTGCAGTTGCTCCCCTGCTTGGTGGTGCTAATAACATGATATTTCATATGCTGTTTTTAGTGTCTTGAACATAGTATTAGTTTACTCAGCATACTCAGCAATGCTCATCAAGGACTAAATTGAGAAATAAGAAACAAAATGTCAACCAGAATTTTATCTGTCAAATATGATGTAGTATATGTTAAATTGCTAACTTTCTGTACAAATGATGCATGGTACCCTTGGTTTAGTCCTTACTGTCCTTATTTCCTTTTCTCCCAGTACCTACAAGGGAAACATATTTTTTGACCTTTTTTGTAATTGTTTGGAGCTGGGAGGCCCCTAGACCTTTGACCCTACCGAAAATACTTCTATGTTATGATCCTGCATTTTGAAGTAGTCTGTTCTCGGTTCCAGGATGGGAAGATTGAAGCTGAAGTTAAACTCACTGGAATTCTCAGTTTAGGGGCTCTGCAACCTGGCGAATTCAGGAAATATGGTACAACCATTGCACCTGGATTATATGCTCCAGTTCATCAACACTTCTTTGTTGCTCGTATGGATATGGCTGTCGACTGTAAACCTGGAGAAGCACATAATCAGGTATCTAGATCAAAATTAGTATTTTGCTGTATTCAGTAATAAATTTATTTGTGAATCTGTGATGGAAACATTGTGGATTAATATGATTCCTTGCCAATATTAATAATCAAGCTTTTACATGTTTGTTCTGCTATGATTCCCATTCTCTCCAGGTTGTTGAAGTGAATGTCAGAGTTGAAGAACCTGGAAAGGACAATGTTCACAATAATGCATTCTACGCTGAGGAAACTATTCTTAGATCCGAACTAGAGGCAATGCGCGATTGTGATCCATTATCTGCCCGCCATTGGATTGTAAGCATCCTTACACATTTCATGTTTTGAACATCTGATACAACATTGCCTTATCCACCTAAAGTCAGTTAAGTTTATGTATGGTTACCATTTTAATGAGGGAGATTTCTTTCTCCTCTATTCTAGTTATATTACCAAGCTAGACACGTTCTTATCTTGTTGTGGTGGTCGATTGTTCTTCTCAATTAAAGGAGGAGCCTGTTTGTTCTTATCTTTTTCAAAGCTGGGTGGAATCTTTAGCATCTTTTGACTAATCAAAGGCATGACATGTTCCAAATTCTCTGTCTGATGATCTCATTTGCTTTATTGTTCCATTCAGATAAGGAACACAAGAACCGTGAATCGGACTGGACAACTGACCGGCTACAAACTGGTACCTGGTTCAAACTGTTTGCCGTTGGCTGGCCCTGAGGCTAAATTTCTGAGAAGAGCTGCATTTTTGAAGCATAATTTGTGGGTTACACAATATGCACGTGGAGAGGATTTCCCTGGAGGAGAGTTTCCTAACCAAAATCCACGTGTTGGTGAAGGATTGGCTTCATGGGTAAAGAAGAATCGGCCCTTGGAGGAAAATGATATTGTTCTCTGGTATGTTTTCATGTAGCTTTGACAAATACAGCATTTTCAGCATTTGCAGTACAATATGTCATCTGACTGCATTTTTACTTATTTTTATTCATGTAGGTATGTTTTTGGCATTACGCATGTCCCCCGACTGGAAGACTGGCCTGTAATGCCTGTGGAGCACATAGGCTTTGTGCTTCAGGTAAGTTTTCTGAATATTTTTTTCCTCATCTGTTGCGAATTCACTTCTTGTCGTAAATGAAACTAGGAATTTCTTACGGCACATATGATATTTTTGTCTGTTCTACCGTTTATTTTTTGCAGCAATTTCTCTGTAATTGCACTTCTGAAACTTTTTTTGTACTTCATTCAATTAGTGTCGTATAAAATCTGTACTTTATGGAAAATGGATCTCTGTGTGTAAATTTTCTTCCTTGTCTAATATTTAATCTAAGTTCTCTTTTACGATTAGTGAATGGTATTAGTTAGTTCAGTTGCTTCAACCTTTGATTATGAGTGCTCACAGAATGTTTTCTTTATGTTTCATTGTTTCATGGTGCAAATCTCTGCTTTTGGTTTTCCTCTCATTGTGATAGTTCCTACTGATCAGAATTATTTTTAACCAGTCTTTCTTGTTGCTATTTCTTAAGAAATTTGTGCCAAAAAATAAGTATCCATCTAGAAAAATGTATCACTATTTTGGTGCTTTCTAAGTCATCCCAAATATGAGCAAAATTCTGCGTTGCTGGTCGTGTCTTGATTATAGAAGCCTAATTAATCGAACTTTTAAGAGTGAGTAGCAGTTATGTATGGTACATAAGAGAAAAAAAGATATAAAATATGGGCATGAATCTCTTATTTAAGTGCTGCTCCAGTGCTCTAAATAACAAGTGTACAAAACTTGGAATGTAGTAACTTTTAGGGGGTGTATTGGTTGTGGATTTTGATGGATTTCATTGTACAAAACTTGGAATGTAGTTTATACATGCTTAGTAGGAAATATATACGATCAGAGTGCTTGTGATTACTTTCATGTTAGTTTACACATCTTGATCCCGGAGTTCATAGATGATAGCTACCCATTTCCTTGATTTCTATTTGCAAGTCGGGATAATTACACACCCGTTGATTTATGTTGCAGCCGCATGGATTCTTCAATTGCTCTCCTGCTGTGGATGTGCCACCCAGTACTTGGGAGATGGATGCAAAAGATAATGACGTAAAAGACAATGGCGCTGCTAAGCCGAGTTCCACCATTCTTATATCAAAGATCTGAAGGGATCAAGATCCAATATCGGCTGCTTTTGCACGACCATGATGGACCGGTTGTGCCTGTACATATTATTTGGATTTCAGCTTCTTAAATTCAGTTCTTTGTTTCACAGCCAGTTGCTAGTTTGTTTGAGACAGTACTGGTTTATCAAATTTGGTGTTCGACTGTGTTATGACATGACTTTGTCGAGTTTTGTGGTGTTTTTGGATGATCACGTGCTTTATTTTGTCGTCGTCGTTTCTTGTTTCATGCTCAACACCTCTGCCGACAATTTGTACTTGATTTGGGACATTGAGTTGTGGCCTGAGCTTGTTTGATTTCTACTTGTGTTATGTCTATTTAGGACTCTTAAGATTAGAGATAGTGATGGTTCTGATCATTTATGTGGCCTTATTAAAGTGCCTCCAAATTTGGAGATGGGAACTTGCTTCTGGTAAAGAACTACCCATCAACAGAGATTTGGCGTATCTCATGGGAGATGAATCGCCTCCAGCCTAATATGATTTTTCGTGCTATTCCGAATTTATCGAGTTTTAGAAATTATGTTTTATTTTGTTTATTTATTAATAAAACAGATTTAACTATCAAGCAAGTACGAATAGTGTCGCTTGCGTGAAAATCAGTATTTATTTCGAAGTATGATATTTTTTTTTTCCGGAGTTCCAAAAGTAATTCACGGAATCTACATATTTAGAAAAAAGAAGAAAAAAGTTCAAAAACATTAAATGGAACTGGTGCACAGTCTCTCTCTCTCTCTCTCTCTCTCTCTCTCTCTAGGTGAGACCATTGGTCGTATGTAGAATGTAGTGTATCTTTCAAATGATAAAGAAATTAGTTGGAAGGGCTCTTTCTCAGCTCCTTTGTTTTGTTTCTCAGTAGGATTTTCTTTAGTTGTGAGGACCAAACGTATATAATAATTACCTAAATTAGACAAAAAGGACTTTGTTATTTCTCATAATAGAAAAATGGGGCTCAATCCATTTCAAACGTGTGCAACTACTGGTGGTGATTGCCAATAGGCTAACACAAAAGTTTCAACCTCACGCCATTCGTTTTCACGATCGTCAGTTTGGTTTTCTACTTCCATCTTATGTTTTTCTACTATCATGAAAAAGTTGAAATTGAGAAGCTCTATATCAAGAATTTCTCATCTTGCATTTATATATCATATATTTGAAATAAATAGGCGTTACGTCTATTTCCAAGAAAACCAAATTCTCTGTATGGCCTCTCCCTTCATTTTCTTTAGACAAAACACTTTCTTAACTCTCCCTGTACTTTTATATTCTATTTCGATAGATTTCTCTACATTTTTTTTGATTTAGTAGGTTATTTTACTTCAGCAATATATTTTTTCATGTTAATGTACATTTTTTTTGTTTACTAGGTCTTTCTACTTTGACAATATATTTTCTTGAGTCCCTGTACATTTTTATTTTTTCTCAAGACGTCAATGTATAATTTTTTTATGTTGTTTTAATACCTTTTTTTTTTTACTTTTATATTTGATATCATCACGTCAACTTTTTTATTATTTAACATAACCCATTTATTATAAATTTGTAAGACAAAAACTTGTATGAGACCGTCTAATGGGTCGCTTACGTTAGACGGGTCAAATAAAACCCAAACCCATCCAAAACCCGCCCCCAAGCCCAATTTCGCGCGCAGACCCATGTCTTACCCGTGCTCCCACGCGCAGTTACTGGAGTATCACTAGGTATAAGTAAAATATCACTAGGTATAAAGTAAAGTATCACTATGTGTAAAGTATCACTAACAGTGAAGTGAAGTATCATTAACTATGAAGCGAAGTATTATTAGATATAAATTTGGCAAAATACATTAATTATTAAGTTAAGAATCATTAGATATTATATATAAATTTGGCAAAATATCATTAACTATTAATTGAAATATCATTAGATATATATCTAGTGAGTATCATTAACTGTCTGTGAAGTATCATTAATTATGGATGAAGTATCATTAACTTGAGTATAATATGATATTATTGATGATTATACATTAATTATCAAATCCACCATAGATAAATGTTATTAACTATGAGTAGAGTATCATTAGTTAGTATCATTATTTATGGGTGAAATATCATTAACTTACATGTGAGTATTATTATTTATGGATGAAGTATCATTAACTGACATGTGAGTATCATTATTTATGGGTGAAGTATCATCAGAGTCTTATTACTATGGAAAAAAGTATCACTAATTACAAAAGAAAGTATCAATAATTATAAAAAAAAGTATCACTAATTAGAAAGAAAAGAGTCAGTTTAAAACATGAGAATTGGGTCTATGAATACAATAAAAACTCATTCTTGAGTAAAAAAAAAATATTTCATTATCATAGAGAAAAATATTATTGATTACAAAATAAAGTATCACTAATTACAAAAACAAGTAACACTAATTATAAATAAAGTATCACTAATTACAATAGAAAGTAACAGTAATTACAAATAAAAGTATCACAAATTTATACTTCAAAATTGACTTAGACATATTAGCAAACACTTGGAGGGCAACATGATACAACTTTTGATGAATCAAAATCCATTTCAGCGACAATATTCAGAAGAAGAACAATTTCTTATTTTTCAAACATCATCAACAACTTGCTATCTTGCTATCCATCAATTTCTTCATCAACCAATCTCCAAATCAATATTACACAACAACAAAATTAATAGCTAACACCCAAATTATTCTTAAAGAATTAGCACACAACAAATAGAACACCGATGATTCTACTCAAATAGAACAAAGTGAGGTCAAATAGAACAGAGTGAGGTCTTCGTTTTGGGGGACATTGTAGGAAAAATGAGTGGCGTTTATGTCAGTGTTTCGGAATTGAGAAGTGCACGTGTTGTTGTAGAGATCGGAGCGGGCAAGGTTGAGTGATTTCTGAGCCTGATTGAGCCGGAGGACGCGGTAGGGGACTGAGTTGTGAGTCAACTCGGCGATGGTGTTGTCGCGGCAGGTGAGTGCGAATTTGGGGAGGCCGCAGTAGGAGGGGCGGTCGCTGCCGGTGAAGGGAAAGGTTGCGTTGGTTATTTACCTTCGACGAAGAAGAAGAAAGGGGACAGCGGCGTGTTAGAGGGAGAGAGTGGGGTGGTAGGGCTGGGGGTGGGGTGGGGCTGGGTGCAAAAAAAAAAAGGAAAAAAATAGATCCGGATCGGGTTAGGATCCGTCTAACGGAAGTGATCCGTTAGACCGTCCTACAGGAGTGTGCCTCAATTTGTAATGACTTTGTTCAAATATTTTTTAAACAAAAATTAAAACCTAAGAGAGAACACCTGATCAATCATCTAAAAAAAAGAAAACACGTGAAAAAAAAAGAAAACACATGAAAAAAAATGTAAATCATCATAAATAGACAATATTCCTACTACAACAAATATGAGTACTATATCAACTCTCTCTCTCTCTCTCTCTCTCTCTCTCTCTCTCTCTCTCTCTCTCTCTCTCTCTCTCTCTCTCTCTCTCTCTCTCTCTCTCTCTCTCTCTCTCTCTCTCTCTCTCTCTCTCTCTCTCTCTCTCTCTCTCTCTCTCTCTCTCTCTCTCTCTCTCTCTCTAAATATAGAAGAGAGTTCAAATGAAAATTCTTTCCCCCCATTTGGAAACTAAGAACCTATCTAATCTCTCTCAATATAGAAGAGAGTTCAAATGAAAATTCTTCCCCCCCCCCCCCCCCCGATTTGGGAACTAAGAACCTACCTAATCTCTCAATTGTATATATTTTGATGGCCATAATGTAATCAATTTTTGGTCAAAGAGATTGTGTAATACATATAATTTTTAAGAACTTTAAGTAAAATGGGTATTATGGTAATTTAATAGTTCATATGTGAAATTGTAAACGCCGCGCAGAACTATGATGTTCTTTACTGGTGTTCAATCAAGTGTACCGACAATTTATTGTAAATTGAACAAAATATAAAGCACATAAAGAACACACGGTATGATAGTTTGGTAAACACCTACTCTTGGGGACTTATTCCAATAAGAAACAATCCACTAATCCAGTACAAATACATACTCAGGTTCTTACATGACTGAACTCATTTCACTCGACACCCTTTCTCTAATTTGTATCATCTTTCGTGAATTGAAGTATGAGATCCCTCACACTCTAGACTCTCTCTAGTTCTCACAAGTAAACTCTCTCGAGCCTACTTCTATCAAATTAGAAATAAAAACCTAAGTGTTAGACAATAAATCTAAACACTAGGACATTTGAACACCTAAATGAACAACTCTAGTTACAACAAACCCTAACAATTCAAAATACATGGAGTTCTAAAAGAAATTTAATCTCTAGAAATTTTGCCTGTGTTTTTCTACACATCAATATGATCCGCAACCTTTTTTTATGGACGAAGCAAATTGACTCCTCATTGAAGAAGGAAAGCCAATTTCTTTTTCTATCGCAGATCAATATGGTAAGACTTTTCTTGTTGAATGCATCTTCTATAATCTTTTCTAGTTTAATCTTCGATTTGTTTCATTCCTTGAATGAACTCGGAATCTTTTAGAATGCAACTTCGGACAAGTCTTCAACAATCTGCAATACTTCAGCATTCATCGCAGAAACTCTTTGAGCAATTAGAAGTTTGATTGCTGATACTCCACAGATGGACACCCAGTTGAACACCTTGCAAGACACCATCCAAAGTCTCTCGTCTTTGTCTTTGTGCTGACACTGGTGTGAACACCAAGTCTTGAAGCCTTAGATCTTCAACCTTGTTGTTTTACACAATGAATTTGAACATCAATCGATACTCCATATCGAACATTGAGCTAAAAATATAAAGATGTACCATAAACATAATGATAATTTCTAAGACATGCACTTCTATACTAACAATATGTTTCTTTATGAATAATTGTGAAACATGACCCCCTGCCCTCTTTCTCCTCTCACGTTAATCCCAACTCTCTCTCTCTCTCTCTCTCCACATATTCTCTCTCTTCTCTCTCTTTCTCGCATCTCTCCCATTTCTCTTCTTTTCTCTTTCGCAAACCATCCAATAAACATGAAAATTGAAAAAATTATGATAATTACTAATATTTTATAACAATAATAAAGTGTTATACTTATATATACAAGATTAAGAAGATTTGCTTTTAATGCACAAAATCGAAATCATTGTTGCTGATTCATACTTATCTTTTGATTCTTAAGATTTTTTTTTTTTATGTTTAGACTTGGATTTGAATTTTTAGGATTTCTTATTTGATTGATTTGTTTGTAGACAATATTATTTTGTTAAGGTTGAAGATTATTACTCTTTTATAAATGATCCTAATCGAATTTCCGCCTCATCATCATCATCTCCTCCTCCTCCTCCTCTTCCTTCTTCTTCTTCTTCTTCTTCTTCTTCTTTAGATTTTCTTGTTAATTCATGTATTCATCTTCTTTAATTATTTCTCACATTTAATTCTGATTTGGGTGTTCAACTAGTGCTTTTTTTTGTCGATGCATGGTACTACTATTAGTTATAGTTCATGCTAAAATTATATATATACATCATGCTGATATGATTCATAGTTAATGCAAAAATGACATGTGAATCATGATGGTATGCTAAAATAACATATGAATCATGTTGATCTTGATGATATTATTCAAATTTATTGTTAATATATGTAATAACTGGTGTTGGTATGTGTTACATGTTGGAGATCTCAAGAATCTCCGTTTATCCAAAGAAATAGGGATGAAACTTCCAAAATATTCGATTCTAGAATTTATTCCATTCCAATTATGGTTCATTCCATTTTAATTATGGTTTATGATAATTCAACAATTTGTGAGTTTTCATATTCTCATACAATTTCGTCATGATAAAATGAGAAAACAATATGATACTAATGTGCACATACATACATATTATTATGAACATAAAACCATGCTTAATTGAACGAGCAACACAGATGCTCTTATAGTCTTACGAATGAATTCACATGTTATTTCATGCAATTTAGTTATACTAAAATGAAAATAATATAATGTTAATATGAACATATAACCATGCTAAAATGAATAGATGACACATGGTATTATGACTAAATTTATATGTTATTCCAATGCAATTTCGTCATGCTAAATTGAAAGCAATATAATGCTAATACAAACATATATTCATTCTATTATGAACATATAACTATGCTAAAATGAACGAACAACACAAATGCTATTACGACTAAATTTACATGTTTTATGAAAGGAAAAAACATACTATTATGAATATTTTTCCATTCTATTATGAGTATATTTTCATGCTATAATGAATATTTTGTTAGGCCATCAAGGTTCATTCCATCTCAATTAGGATTTATTCCATCCAATTATGATTTATTTCATCCCAATTAGTTGGGTTTATGGTAATTCAATAATTTATATGTTTTCTTATTCTTATATACAGTTTCCGAGTTTCGTCATGCTAAAATGAAATCAGTGTGATGCTAATGTGAACATATATACATGATATTACGAATATATAATCATATTTAAATGAATGAGCAATGCAAATGTTATTACAAATAAATTCATATGCTATTCTCATGCAATTTCTCCATGTTAAAATGAAAGCAATATAATGCTAATATGAACATATAACAATGCTTAAATGAAAGAACGACACATGTTATTATGAACAAATTTACATGTTATTTTCATGCAGTTTTGTCATGCTAAAATGAAAGTAATATAATACTAATATAAACATGTGATCATACTATTATGAACATATAACTATGTTAAAATGAACAAACAACACATATACTATTACGAGTAAATTTACATATTTTAAGAAAAAAAATTCATACTGTAATGAGTATTTTTTTTTTATGATATTATGGATATATTTTCATGCTATAATGAGTATTGTGTTAGGGTATTATGATCATTGTTTAATGCTATTATGGATAAAATAATTTCTTTAGATAAACATATGCAATATGGATCTTAAATGAAAGAGTATGAAAAGAGATTTTGTTTGATATACGGTTTGCATACATCTGATTAAAAATAAGGAAATTATGATTGTTTAAAGTTTTTACAATATTTATATAAATATACTCACATCATGCATCTTCTAAATTTTGATGGAAAGAAAGGACTCCATTTTTTAAGTTCAACATATTTACCAATATGTCACATTTTTTTTTTAAATTCAACATATTTACAAATTTTCCACCACCTTTTTGTATTAAATATGGACCATTGACATAAAAAATTGTGTGTTTGGGATTAGTTCCCAATTTTCATACGGAAAATAGTCCTTACCAGATCCACTATATATATATATAACTACATAAATAAATAATATAAAAATATTTAAATAATTGAACTATTTAAAATAATGGAAAAGTTAACTACTTGATGATATCAAATATAAAAATAGAAAAATTTATTTAAATAAAAAAATGTACAATGATCTATTAAAACAAAACATAAAAGTATAAGGACTTAAAAAAATGAAGTACAAAGTAAAACATTGTAGACATAATTACAAAAAAAATGTCATGGCTTTTTGTTTTCTTTTTCTCTTTCTAATTTTTTTTAAACAATACTTTTCAATATAAAGGTGATATTTTCTTATATTATAAATGATATTTTTCAATATTAGAAGTTGAAATTGCGAAATTGGCGTAGTGATGAGGTGTTCTTTACTTGTGTTCACACAAGTATACGAACTGTTATATAAACAGTATAGTGAACAATAACTGAAAGCAAGTAAAGAATTCAATGAGTGATAACCCAATTCGGTTAAAACCTACTCTAGGGACCTCTGTCCAGTAAGAAATAATCCACTAATCTAATGCAAATTTGTATTCAGAAAACTTACACGATGAATTCCCTTCACTCGACGCCAATTCTACTATTTGTACCACCTTCTTTCATGAATTGATATGTAAGATCCTCTCACATACAAGATCCCTCTTATTCTCACAAGTACACTCTCCCGAGCTACTTCTACCAAAATCACTAAAAAAACATAAATGTTAGAAGAATGTTTAAACACTAGGACACTAGATTTCATGCTAAACACTAAAGTGAATAACTCTAGCTACGACAAACAAATATGAGCTCAAAACTCATGGAGCACTAGAATGAATATAACTTTGAATTCTTGCAATTGGTCGAGTCTTAAACCATGATCTGCATTGCTTCTATTTACTGAGGAGTAAACCGGCTTTAAATCTAAAAGGAAGTCGATTTCTTTCTTGAAATCTGAATCCTAGTTTGAATAAGGATTTCCATGTTAAGCACCTTTCACTACAAGAAAAATGCGATTTAGCGACGGATTATAATATGTCGTTAAAATACAGATAAATTAACGACAGATTAAGATATTTAACGAGGATTTTTCCAACTCTTATTTAACGACAGACGTTACATACCTTATTTTAATTTTAAAATTTTATTTTTTATGTTAAGGATGGAATAACGACAGATTTTTTTCTCGTTAAGTTAGAGACGGAAAAATCCGTCGCTAAACATTTTATTTTAGTTTTAATTTTTTTAATCTGAGTGACGGATTAGCTACAGAATAATTCCGTAGCTAAAATTAATTTTATTTTTTTAAATTTGTTTTATTTTCCAATTAATACTTAATTAGGAGTTTTAAATTATTTTTTTTATTTTTATTTTTATTTTTTCGGATTTATTTGATTTTTAATTTTTTTTAATATTTTATATTTTATTTAATTTTTCAATTATTAATTGATTATGAATTTGAAATTAAATCTTTTTAATATTATTAATTTTTTAATTTATTTTACATTTTCAAATTTATTTTATTTTTTGATTTTTAATATTTTATATTTTTTTACTTTTCAATTACTAACTAATTATGAATATGATTTTTTAAATATTTTAAATATTTTATTTATTTTAATTTTTCATATTTATTTTATTTTATAATTCATAATTTTTTTATTATTTTATAATATTTATAGCTTTTTTATTTTTAAACTACTAATTAATGACTTTTTATAATTTTTTGTTTTAATAATTTTTATCACTTTAATTTGATTTTTATAAATATTATTAATTATAAACATGTAATATTTTAGAAAATTAATTAAAATAACCAAATGTTAAATAACGATTTAATATAATTATATTTTATAAAATATATAATATTAAAAATTATAATAGATATTTAAATAAATGAAAAATATTATTATTATTTAATTAGAAATATAAAATCTATCAAAATTGGTTTCGTGTGTGTGTATTAATTCTGTATTTTAACACAAGTACTCACTAGCCCACATGGTTAGAGGTGCAAGACATAAAGCATTGTTTTCCGAGATGTCCTTGGTTCAAATCTCATATATAAGGTCTTTGGTTCAAATCTCATCCATGCAATATTTCAAGAATTAATCATGAATTGTTTCTGGCTCCCAGAGGTCCTTGGTTCAAATCTCATCCATGCAATATTTCAAGAATTAATCCTGAATTGTTCCTGGCTCGGCGGCTTTGGCGGATTGACTCAAGCTCAAGCCACGCCCTGGGCTTAGCTTGGTTGTGCAACTAGGTTCTTTTTTTTCACGATAAAATTTGGTGATAAGTTAACGACGGAAAAATTCATTGCTAACTTTTTTCTGTCATTAATTTTATCGTTAAAATGACCAACGACAAGATTATTAACGATGGACAGGATCTGTCATTAAAATTGTTTAACGACGAATTTTAACGTTTATTCCGTTGCTAAAACGTGAATTTTTTCTAGTGTTTTTCCTTCTTTATCATCCTTGATCTTTCTTTGTTAATCTTGAAGAATCTTCTAGGTGGCTTCCAAGACAGGTCATCAACATCTCTTCATTCTTGAATCCTTCTAGATACAACTTTTAATTAATTTTTCTATTAAATCTTGAATTTCAAAATAGATTGATCAATCTGGTGACGAACACCTCGATGAACGTTGCTGAACACCAACTCTTAAGTCTTATGTCTTTAACTGGTGGTCTTGAACATGTTTGAACATCATCTATGAGTCTCTGTGTCTTCACTTGGTGGTCTTGAACATGATCCTAGACATTATCTTTGAAGACATTATATTTTTTATTAATGTTTTTCATATATGCACAGTGGATTTAACGAAAATTATCCGAATCTTCATTTTGAATACTCGAAGTCAAACACATTATTTGCTATAAATAATGACAATCACACAACATGTTAATTTTGCATTAACAGAAGTGTTACATTTCCACCCATCTAATATAATGATTATGTACGTCAGATATACATGAGAATTTGCATTTGTTCTTATAGGGATTGGTTATAATGAAGATTGTGTTTTGCATGTAAATGTCAAGTTTTTCTTATTATATTTTGACGTTAAAACAATTAGCACTAAAATACAATAAGAAAATAATTAAATAGTATTTTAAAAAAATAGCACCAAATTATGCTAAAAAATACTAAAAATATTGTAAATAAACTAATTTTCACGATTAAACGCGAAACACTAGTCTTCATTTAAACAAAATCATATATCGACCGATTTATGTATGTATTATATATATGGAATAAGTAAAGGAAAATCACGCACACACAATATTAGACACATCAATTAGTTAGGAATTGAAGATGCTAAGCCAGAAAAGTCAACTAAAAATGGCTCTTATCTTTGAGAATATGGGGACAGCGTTACGGTTATTGTTTTGACGTCAATTAGGTGCAATTTAATTTCAATAATTAATGAGCACCGATAATATCATTATCTAGTCTAGTTAACATTATTAAGGTCATTAAACTACATGATTTCAGAATTTAATAATATTGAAAAGCGATTGATGCACTGGTTTCAGCAATTATCTATGGATGATTCAAATTCAACCAACCACTCATAATTAATCATATTTTCTTTTATCTCCTTTTTCTGTTCTCTTATTAAATCAACCTAAAAATACATTTATTTACATTTTTTAATTAGTGCAGTAAGCTAATTATTTTATGCCAATTCAGTTCATTATTCTCTATATGTCATATTATCATTTCACAAAATTAGTGGCCTTTGAAGCTATGCATGCACACAAATTACGAAATAATTTTTTTAAAAAGAATGGCATAACCTGAGAAACTTATAAAACGTCACAATATTCTGCTAAAAGCAAGAGTACAAAACAATTAATTATATATTTCGAATAAGAACGAGAGTGTAAAATTTAGGTATATACATGTAAAACTAAAATCTTATAACACGAACCCTGCACCCCCCCCCCCCCCCCCAAATAAATAAATAAATGAAAATATCATTTTCTGATTTGTGAAAAAAAAAGAGTTAATTCTCGTCGCATGGTTGTGATAAAATTTTCAAACAAATTGCAAAATAAAGTATATGGAAACGAAACGGTCACAATGAAATAATTATTAATTTAACTAGAATATGCTATTTTCTTTCATTGGTTTGATATGATTTGCACGCGGTAATGGCCAGCTATTTTTGCCCTCAATTTTGGAGAGGTGACATTGATGAATATTCTATTTGCTTTAGTTTGATGTAATTAATAAGTGCTGGTCTTTTGAACACCATTTGTATATAACATAAAAAAAATATTATTTTTAACACTGAAAAAAATCACATTTATTTTACTGAAAAATACAATTAAAAAAAGATCGGACGTTGATATTTTTATAATTACTAATTATTACTTCATTTTTGAATTGAAAAGATATCACTTCTAAACTAAAAATATCCGTTTAATATATTGCTTATATATAACCATTGTACACAATAATTTGCGAATTAATAATGATGTACCCCAAGGTTTACGCCAATTTGCCTTGTAAATTAAAGAAAAGGCCAAAATTGAAGTATGAAAAATACATTTTTTCTTCAGTACAAAATTACGAAAAAATACTTCAGATCAGAGGCGGATACAACCCCCCCCCCCCACCCAACCCATTTTTTATTTTATTTTATTTTTACATATGATTATTATAAGTAAGATTAAGAGAAAGCCATAGAGCCCTCCCACCCCCCCCCCCCCCACCCCAATTTTTTTTACAAAAATATGAAATTGTATTGTGCTTGATACATATTTTTATATGGATATATATTGTTTATTTTTTCTAGTTTATTTTAAATTTATATTATGTACTAATTTTGATTAAATATCATTATTTTTTTATTAATTTTTTTTTTCTATTTTTGTGTAGACTATACAGATGTTTTAAAACAAAATTGTATTGATATCTTTTCATTTATTTTCAATGAAGCTAATAATTGTTAAATATTAAATTAGGGGTTGATTATGAATTTTAAGAATTATAATAAAATCGAAAAAATAGGACCGAACTTTGAATTTAAGTTATGATTCTTAAATGTTGCACATTAGTTTACATTATTAAAATTAGAAGAAAAAATAATAAAAGAATGGACTAGTGTCAACTCTTGGAATAAGTAAAAGATATAGTGTATTAGTGAAATTGAAAGGCAAAAATTTATGGAGTCGAACTCTGTCTTCAGGAAGAACTTGTTCTATTTGAGGTTTATTCAGATTCGTCGTTGGCAGTTCGTTTGCTTACCGAAAAATTATGAAGCTGAATCTTATATTGAGAGAGAATTTCCCGTTTTGGTTGATGTTATTTGGAATGGATTTACTCGTAATGTGTATCATATGTATAGAGATATCAATTTTGTAGCACATGCTCTAGCACAGTAAATTTATTTTTCTCAATGATTAAGGAATTTGATTGATTAATATATGATCCTTGCCCTTTAAAAACATATTAAAAATGAAAGGCGAGATTTCTTATATTCTACTTGTAAAATAATTTTTCCTTTCAATTATAGAGTCCACTCTAATCGTTTATTCAAATTAATAATTATTTTAGAAATGAGTTATTCCGTACGTGCTTCGTTCTCACTTAATTTGTTCTGTAAAATGTATTTAAATATATTACGGCTTTAGTAAATCATACTTTTTAATATTATCTTTTTTTAATTTGAGGGATATTGTCCAAAACACAATAAAAATTAACCTCACTACCGCTGTTGTTTTCGTTTCTAGTACTAGAGTTGAATTCTTATAGGTTGCGGGTAGTTTTATAAATAAAAAATAACCAAAGTAACAAATTCTAAACTATCAATATCGCATAATTAAATAGATTATGATATTATATTCTAATTAAATACATATCATCAACCAACTACTAATTAATTACTACGATATAAATGATAATGCATGACCACAGACATAAATGAACTTAAATTTAATTAACCCATTTGGTTTAATTTTAGAGAACAAGAAAACATATATATTTGTTTCCGTTTTATAAGTCACCTCTTTCGATTTAAACACAAAATTGAATGTCAAAGTTTCAATTAAAGCGAACTAAAACAGTCGCGTGAAATTTGGTTGGGATCATTTTGAGCTGTGTCTCCATTTTGACTTTTTAGTGGCTTTATTTATTTATTTGAGAAACCTGTTTTTTTTTTTAATTTATTTGAGTGTTTTTTTCCCCTTGAGTTTTATCCCAATATATGTACTAATTAAAAAATATGTATATATATATATATATATCAGTCATCAGATCCGGAACAAATGAATGAGAATTTATTTATTATCACTAGTGACTAGTTTTAGTTCAGAATTTTTTTTTTCCCTTCCGATTAAGAAATAATATATTTCCGATGCTTTTCATGAATCATAATTTATAACATATTAACATGCATGAAATAAATTGAGGACGTTATATTTTTCTTTTGGATGAATTTGATCCAAGAGGGGCCCCTACAATCTCGTCTCTAGAGTCTAGTAGATAATTAAGTAAATCGCGACATGTGTCTTAATATGTAGGTATTAAGAGCTTATTGCATGTACACTAGCAACACTTGAACTGTTACACCACACCATCGGAACTATACCAGGGAGGCTTTTATTTTATTTTATTATTTTGAGCTACCATTTTATCATCTGCAATTTTAAGAATTTTATGCATGAATTCAAAATCTCCAAACATACAATCTATATCCTAAAACTCTAGTGACGACAAAATGATCCAAAAAAACAAGACCAAGATTATTGTCCTAGCCTCGAATGCTCAAAATCTTGAGCGACGTCAAATTCAAAATCTTTTTGTTTGTTATAATATTCTTGGCTCTCGATTCCCTTATATTGGAAAAATGTTTTTGCAAATTTTCCCTATTCTAATTCTATACATACCCTCCCTGTGGTACCAACTCTAATCGTATTGTGTTTTCATCTGTAGGTATATATTTATTGAAATAAAATAGGAGATAGAAACAAGAGATAAGTTATATGTACGTACGGCGCAATAATAGAAAGCAGTGACATGCAGCCCATTCAGCACAAAAAAGCAGACTTAAGCAGATCAACTACCATATATACGATGTTAACATCATTGTTCATGTAATAATGATTTGGACCACAACTCAAAATTCACCGTTTTTCCTTTTTCCATAAACTGTTGAAACAAATCACTTTTACCAATCCTCAAACCAATAACATAAGAATCTAATGCTCTTTTTTTTTTTCTTTATCTTTTTCACCTGATCAATAATAAAATCCCCCTACAGCTGTGTTTATGTATTGATTTATAGTTTTATATATATATGTACAGTTTATATACGATGATCATTGAAGACATTCATGTTTTGAGGCAATGCTGTCAACTGATACGTAGCAAAATCATCTGAATTCTGATTTTGAAGCTTCTGATTCCTTTCTTCAATCTGAATCCCACTGAACTGGAACTGGAATACTGAATCCAGCTTGCTTTCGTTGTCCCATGAAAACGAACCACCATTTTCAACTACGTTGTTGTTGTTGTTGTTGATATGTATCATGGCCTGCTGAAAGCTCACATTGGAGCTCTCTTTAGCTTCATTCATCACAAATTTGGTCGTTCTTGAAGATGAGTGATGGGAAAACTGTGTTTCTGCAGCCAAGTTTTGGTGATCGAAGTTTGTTAAATTCGGCATTGAGTTGAATCCACAGATGGGATTGATGTGATGATGATGATGATGATTCTCTCTCTGGCTCTGATCATAAGGCCTGGAGAGGTTTTGGTGGCAATGAGAGAGAAAGCTGGAGTGGAATCCATCAGGATCAACATTTGCTTGGAATTCCGACAAGAAGAGAGGATCATAGACTTGTTTGCTCGAGAAATTCAAATTCTCTCTTGAGGCCTCCATTTTCCCTCCATTGCTGCAGAGTATGCTGCTCAGATTGTAAGTTTGCTGATGATCCAATTGCGCCGTTGAAGCTGAGCTAGGAACCCCTTCTTGCTGCAGCATCTGCAGTGGACTCAACTCTGCACATTCTCTCTCATCTTTGATCGCTAATTGTGCATCGTTTATTAGCTTGTGTGTGTTTGGATCAACCCCTTGCTTCAAAAGCTTCTTCTTTAGGCTTGAATTCCAGAAATTCTTGATCTCATTGTCTGTTCTTCCCGGCAATTGTGCTGCAATTTGAGCCCATCTGCAACAAAAGATTTATGATCAATCAATCTACATTTGTTTCTTGATTTGAAAATTTTGACAACATTTAGATGTTTTGATCAATTCAGAATTAATCTGCATTTGTGTAACATGTTTCTTGATTTTTGATAAATATTAAACCTGTTGCCTAGAGCTTCGTGGAGATTAATGATCAGATCTTCCTCTTCTTGTGAAAACATTCCTCTTTTGAGATCAGGCCTCAAGTAATTAATCCATCTCAATCTACAGCTTTTCCCACATCTTTGCAAACCTGCATGAATGGAATCAAATCAAATCAAATCCAATTTCTTGAAATTAAATTAAAGAATTCAGTGAAACAATTAAAAAACCTGCTAATTTAGGCACTGAGCTCCAGCAGCCGACGCCGAATCTTGTTATGTAATTGTAGAGTTTCTCATCTTCTTCTGGCGACCATAAGCCTTTCCTCAGCTTCTGCTTCACACAGCAAGAATTGCGCCCCATTCCCGGTTCTGTTTTGTGATTTGTGAAAGAAAACGAAATGAAACGAGCTTTTATCGAACGAGCACTTAGTTAATGGTGACAGCAAGATTAGTACTTATATATATATATATATATTATAGCTTGAAGAAACATATGTCTGAGTGAACAATATCATAGAGAAGTTCTGATGATTTAAAGGGGGCTTAACGGAATAAAAAATCATACTTAAAACTCAAGTCATGTGAGAGAGATAGGAAGAGTGAGAAAGAGGAGAGAGAAAGGAAGGTGAAGTAATCAAGTGGTTTCTAAGCAAATTCTGGTGCTTCTTTTGCATTGGACTGGATTAGATTTTAAGATATCTCTATCTAAAGAAAATAATAGTGAAGACAGTACAAAATGAGAATAACTGCATATATTTATGTCTACTTAAACGTGACATTTGACTACACATGCATTGATTTTAAAATCATAATAATGTTGTACTACATTGTCAATTTCTGTGCAGGTTTACAAGATAGTGATTTGGAAGTTTATACGTGCATCATTTTCCATGGACCTTTCATTTATGCTATCTTGAATTTTAGTAGCCACAAACTCCAGCTTCGTATTCACCTATATATCTAGACCCAACTCATGACTAACCATTGTAACTTGTTCAAAATTTTAAATTAATACTACTTTTAATTACTTGCAAATATCATTCAGATTATTTTAAGGTTGTATTTTATTTCATAATTTTGTCCTCTTTAACCACTAAAATATATTGAAGATTTTTAACTGATAAGTTTATTGTGTGAGAAAAAAAAATCTTAACAGACAATAGAAATCTCATTTAATCGATCATAATTAAATAGTATTATGACGTCATCAAGTGAACGTATTAATATCAAATTAATTACAACAAAATTAACTAACAAGCAAGATGGAAAAAATAATTTATAACTCAATCTCCAAGTTGCCAAAAAGAAACAATACAATCAAATAAAAGCATTT
This sequence comes from Perilla frutescens, assembly GCA_026008535.1. NCBI lineage: Eukaryota > Viridiplantae > Streptophyta > Magnoliopsida > Lamiales > Lamiaceae > Perilla > Perilla frutescens. The sequence goes on along the minus strand of BRKX01000010.1, from coordinate 39,159,315 downwards.
TGAAGGGTAAGAGGGAAAAGGTTTAGAGTCCATGAACAAGATTGTCTTTTAAGAAAACTTCCAAACTTGGAAAAGAAAAAAAGAAATAAAATTAATAAAAGAATGCGGACTATACATATATTTATTTGAATTAAAAGCTATGTAGAAAAAAGAAAGAATTGGTTAAAAATGTTCCAAGTGTATTGGTACACAAAATGGAAAAATTAGTTAAATAATATTCTTATTCTTGATGTGCAATTGGAAATTTCATTATCAAATTTGGTAGGAAGGGTATAAATATGTTGTTCTTTTTTGGGAAAATGAGTTTTATTTTCAATTCATACTATGGTTGTGACATTTTAAATAATTATGACGACGAAAATGATGTATGTGTACATTTTTTTGGTCATATTGTAAAATCTAAAAATCCAAATATAAATTACTAATATAATTTGGATTATCCAAATAGATAATCACTTTAGATAATTGCAACTTTTGTTTAGCATTCAAGATCGACGGCTCCTCTTTTTTCCAATTCAAAAAGAAAAAAAAAAGATTTAATGAGTTTTTTATTTATTATTTTATAGAACGGCCTTTTTATCGGGGGAAAATTTTATTAGAAAGAAAAAAAAAAGTGTGTGAATTAAATGATTGGAGGCAAGAACACGTCAGACGACACAGAAATTAAAAATTGCAATGTAGGGAAACTGCGCTGCACCTGCACCACACCCAATCAGTCCCACGAACGTCCATTCCTCTACAGTTATGCAATTATCCACTTCCACTTGTGTTGTCCACCTCCTGTTTCTTTCCCTACTGTTATGTCCAGTTACTATAATACTTCATCTCTTCCTGTTATAGAGGCAAAGAAAATGGCGGAAAAAAAATCATCAAGATTCCAGAGTTAGAAGAGAACAAATTATATATTTTTCCTAATTATTCGTTCAATTTATTTTCAATTCTATCACAAAATCTAACTTTCAGCAAAAATTTCATTGGAAGAAGAAAAAAACTTTGTGAATCCAGTTGTTCTTTCATTTTTGTAGTCACTACAAATTCGCTACGTGGATTGATGAATTGGGTGTTTAAGTTGTCGTACAAGGTTGGATATTAAATTATAATATCTTAAAAGCTGGGATATAATTAAAAAATTGCTAATAGTTTAAAATAAAATATGGTATTAACCTAAATTTATCATAATGCCGTTATTTTAATATGTATTAAGTCATAATGAATAATTTAATGTTCAGTAGATGGATCTACAAAAAAAACCGGATATAAACAAGGGTTTCTAATTTAACCATATTAATTGAGCATATAAATGTATTTGTTTTAAAAACAACATATAAATAAATGTATTAAAAAGGTCAACGCGTGTTTATTAAAATATATTAGATGCTAAAAGAATGAAAACATTACAAGTACAAAAAAAAATGTAAAAAATGTCCATTCAAAGAAATATATATAAAACAATGTCTACATATATTTGAGATGACAAAAGAAAAGGTGTATAATTGGGACGTATGAGAATACATGAGAATTTTTGTGATATATAAGATTTGCAGTGTCAATAAAACTCCATAAATAGGTTCATATAATATATTTTGAATATTTTGCATCTCGAGTTTAATTTTTGAAAAAGATTCTTAACGAACGAATATACTGCACTATAAGTATAACTAATGGATTTTAATTATATTATAATATATCGAAAAATGATTAAATACTTCTATTACCACGACCTTTACTTGTTTTTTTTTTTCAGACATGACATTTCAATTTCGGTAATTACAACATTAAATGATTTCTTCTTCTTTTTCTTCTTCTTCTTTTTTTTTTTTTTTTGGTAATTAAAGTATACAGGCAAAATCGGTGTAGTTAAATCCAACAATATGGTGATAGCTTTGTATCTATATCACAATGATAAGCATTATGTGAATGGTGAAATAATTAACCATACAAGGGTTGAGCTTGTATTTAATTCGATCAGATTTTGGCCATATGTTTTAATTCGACAAAAGGGTTATTTCATGTTTGTGATTATCAAAATTGAAAGATCGTGTCTAAAACTAAAAAACATGTAAATGCCATGATAATAGAGAAAATTAAACCTATAATTTCTATACATACTCTTCTTTTTATGTATAGAACAATGCAAATATACAATTGTTAACAAAATAGGAAATATAATTTTTTAAGTTTTTGAATAATAAAAATTCAAACAAACATAATTAACAATTCAATAAAGCTTGATAATATAATCTCTGTTAAAAAAGATGAAGTACAAAATTAACTTGGGGTAAAATTAGTATTGTGATATACTTACAGGCTGATTTTATTTCATTAGTCGTTTTATAGCTGTCAAGTGTCACCTTCAATTTGTCTTTACTTTATCGAACAATTGTGAAAAAAGGCAATTTAATTTCTTAAAAGTGACAGCATGTTCTTGAAGAATTTCATTTTAATTTATAACATTTTCTTTAGCATTTTTTCAGTTTTTTTGTTTCATAAAATATACTAATATATATTTATATTGTCCACATGACCTCTACAAATAGGAAATAATAATAATTAAATCAAGATAAAAAAAATCCCTTAAAAGATTTTTTTTTCCAGTGTAGTGTAGGTAATAATTATGTTTGTATCACACTAATATAACTAATTAAAATCCGATTGACACAAAACAATATGATATAATTAATTTTTTTTAAACATTTTCTTGATGAAGTTCTAAAAGAATTAGAAAAGTAACAAAGTATCAACAATACACAATTGAAATGTTGTACACATGGTTTGTTTGCTTTAATTCGTTTGAATTAAGTTATTGTAGATTTTAGTCAATCTCGTGATTTAGTGTGCTATCCTTCAGGCCTAAAATGACTTGAATTTAATATAATACTATTATCTTGAACTTGTGAGTACTCTTCTAAACTCAAATTCAATATTTGTGTAATATTATTATATTTTAACTTTAGAAAATGGACCAATATATATAAGTAAATCCCTCAAAGTGATTTTCAAAATTTATGTGGAACACAATCAATCAAGTGGGAAGAAAAAAGTTATGAATAGAATGGAATTTTAGTATTATAATTAAGGGCAAAGTCCCATCAATATATATCATATATGATGCCTTTTATGATGTGATTAATATCGTGTTACCGACGATTATGCTTTAATCCAATTATTATTATTATTATTATTATTATTATTATTATTATTATTATTATTATTATTATTATTATTATTATTATTATTATTATTATCTGAGTCGGGGGATTATGGATTGCAATTCGTACGCAGGTCTCTCACATTTACAAATGGGAGAAATACCAACTAAATTGTATGCTAGTGGCTAGGCCCGACTATGAAGGTGATCAACATGATCCCACCGAATAGGGCCCAAATTTCCGGCAGGTGGCTACACGCGTTTCTTTCTTCCCAATTCTCAGAAATCGATTAATTCTTCTAGTTTCTACACTCATCCACGGCTCCTCACCTTCAAAGTTTTATTTTTCATTAATTCTTCTCTTTTTTTTTTGTGAAAACATCCCAAATCCACCTCTCTTTCACTCAATTAACATCCATGAATACAATAAATGTATGCCACAAACGGCTCTTTTTTTCTTATTCCATGGCTATAAATTATTTGCAACAATCAACAAACAAACCACTCAAACTATATCCAAGTATGTAATTTATTAATTATTTGTAATTTTAATTAGCATAGGGTGCTTGTCTGCTTGAATGCTTGATAATGATTAGAAGGGCTAGAAAAGAAGGGTGGTATATTATGTTAGCGTGTAATAATCGCAAATTGGCTACTCTTTTTTGCCCTCTTTTGATTCAGCAAATTGGGTGTGATAATTGGATGATGTAGTGTTCGTCGAATTATGGCTTCAGTAGAATGGATACTCAATTACTGAACAGAGAATAATAAGAATATAGTGATCAGTTATTATATTCTTCAATCTTCATTTCACGGGGCCTCTTTTTGTCCTTGAAGTCATATCTATGGTCGACAATGGGACAAGAAAGGCTTAATAGTTTAGCGTTGATGGCCATTGAAAATGATATTTTAGAAAAAATAAAATATGAAGATTTAGTGGATGAATTCGCTTCGAAGAGTTTTAGAAGAATAACACTTTTTAGATAGAAAGTTTATGTATATTTAAGATGTTATTGAATTTTGAAGGTTTAATTTTTCATTTTATTAATATATAATGATTATATTATATTTGCCATTAAAAGTAATATTAATTATATTTTACTGTTAAAAGAGTCTAATTTATATAATTGTACAGGGCCTTCAAAATATTTGAGACGGATTTGCTATAATATTACGTCACTAATTTATTTTTCTAGGTTTGGATCATCAAAATAACACAGCTACTAGATCTTCTATTATACAACGCGTTACATTTTAAATTCTTGTGCTAACATTTATTCTTGATATCAACAATAATTTGACATTTGATAACCCCCAAAACAATTGCAGAAAATGCGTGGCATTTATTCTTGACAAAAGTTTCTATCCGACTATCTAATGGATTGCAAACCATTAAACACAGCCTGACACACCTGAACCCGCGTCGGTGCGTGCACACCATGCGCGGCTCGTGTAATGCATACGCCTAGGGATGGGGAAAAATTCTGTCATACCGAAATACTGTTTACGTACTGTACCAAAAAATACTGAAAATACTAAAGTTTACGGTATATTGTTTCTTTTTATAAGGTATGATACCTTATCAGAATTTTATGATACAATAAAGGTATGGATTTTCAAAAATTAAAGTAGACCATCATACCGATATATACTGAATTTTAATATATATATATATAGGGAGAGGATCAAATGAGAACCCCCCCTAGGTAGGAACTAGGAACCAATCCTAGCCCTTGTTTAAGTAAATCTGGACGGCTCAGATTAAAACATATTTAAGTGATGGGGCGGTGGCATTGTTGTAATTTTAGGCAACTTTCTGGACGGAGGGGTAATATAGTAATTTAATAATTCTTACCTTTTGTTCTGTTTTTGTTTCCATTTTAATCCTTCCGCTTTTTTTGGAGTCGAAATTGTTTCCTTCAATTCTTAATCTCAGTCGAATTTTTTTCCTTAAATCCTTAAATCTCAGTTCGATCTTGTTCATTCGTAATTTGCAGCGAAGATAAAAAACTGTATCACGGTTTTTTATTTGTGAAGATCGTTTTTTTTCTGTAATTGTTGAAAATCAATTTGTCGTGAAATTTCTACATCTCTGATTCTATGGCGACTCCAGGTATGTTTTTAATTTTGCATTGTTTGATTCAGTTTTAATGGTGATTAATTTCGAATTCGTTGTATCCTATTGATTCTACAATTCGTTCTATTGGAGTTTATTTACGTTTTTATTTTTTATTGATTTGATCTGTTTTTGTTCAGTTTTGTGTTGTATCATTCGTTTTCTAATTGTTAAGAATGCTAGGGTTTAGTTTGAGAATATACAGATGCATCAATTTGATCTGTTTATTGAATACGTAATATAAGACATTTTAGCATGTTAATGTGTTTGTTTTAGCATTTCGTAACATGTGTTTTAGCATTATAAGATATTGGTTTTATATCGCACTCTCTCAAACATTTACAAAAAATGTTGTGACTTGGCTATATACACACACTATGCAAACATTAGATTATTTTGTTGCTAAAATGTATGTTGAACGATGCTAGAATGTTACATAGCTAATGCTAAAATTCGTGTCTCTGAATATCTCTTGATGTGATTGTATTATTATTTTACCTTGTTCAGTTTATAATTTTTTTTATTTTAATGTTTCAGAGTCTTCTATTTCAAGTGAGCATAGTAATATGACTGTAGAGATATCTCCTGGCATGACATAATATTTTATACCACATTGTGAATTGAAGCCAATTGTTGAACAAAGTTTTAAAACTTTGGATAAGGGTGTGAAATTTTATAGGATCTATGCACAATCATCTGGTTTTGACATTCGTCTTGGATCAGAGAAGAAATCTAAAGATGGTACAACTATATGGAAATATGTTTACTGTAGTCGAGAGGGTGAGAAGAATGCAGTAGTTAAGGTTGGTGATTCAAGTGATGCAGTTAAAACAAAGAAGCGTAGAGTCTCTAAAAGATCTAATTGTAGGGCTCGTATTGTGTTCAGATTTTGTTGTGAGAAAGGATACATTGTTAAATTGTTTGAAGAACGTCATTCTCACCCGTTAGTTTCGGATGATTTCAAAAGATTTATGAAGGTGAACAGAAATTTAGATGATGTGCACAAGAATTTTGTTTTGAATTGTGCTAGAGCAAACATAGGTGCAATGAGATCTTATAGGCTTTTTAAGGAAGGTGTTGGGAGCTATTCTGATGTAGGTTGCACTGGAGTTGATTTCAAGAATTATGCTCGTGACTTGAGAGCATACATTCATGGGGCTGATGCTCAAATGGTATTGGATAAGTTTCATTTAAGGCAACAATCACATGCTGGGTTCTTTTTTGAGTATTGTGTTGGCAAAGAGGACAGACTGACACGCATTTTTTGGGCTGATGCTCTGTCAAGGAGAAATTATGCTGCTTTTGGTGATGTTGTTTCGTTCGATTCAACATATAGTTTGAACAGGTATGTCATGTTTTCTAATTTTAGCATCTTTGGGTATAGAGTTTTAGCATTATCGATATACCATTTTAGCATTATGTTCTAATTTTAACATTATATATATAAATTGAGGTATAACATAGTTTTAACATCTCGGGTATAAAGTTTTAGCATTGTGTATATAGCATTTTAGCATTCTGTTTCATATATGTTACCATTGAACCCATGATGTATTTTATTTCTTCCAGTAGTACTTAGTGTTTTCTCTTTTGTTTTAATGATAGGTATAACATGATATTTGCTCATTTTATTGGGAAGGACAACCATGGTAAATGTGTATGTTTTGGTGCTAGTTTGCTGTCAGTTGAAGATAATGAGTCGTATTCTTGGGTATTTGAGAAGTTTCTCAAATGTATGGAGAATTTTCCTAGTATGATAATCACTGATCAAGACCCTGCATTGAAGATTGCAGTAGAACAATCTTTTCCTGATTCTAGGCATAGGCTCTGTATGTGGCATATCATGATGAAGGTTCCTGAAAAGGCTCCTCGTACGCTGAGGAAAGATTAGAATGTTACAAACACCATGTAAACATTAGAATACTTTGGTGCTTAAATGTATGTTGCATGATGCTAGAATGGTACATACCTAATGCTAAAAATCAATTTATGTGTCTGAACATCTCTTGATGTGATTGTATTATTATATTTTACCTTGTTTAGTTTATAATTGTTTGATTTTAATGTGTCAGCTTCTTCTGTTTCAAGTGACCGTAGTAAGATTAGTCACATGGTGATATGGAGGGTTCTACTTCACATAACAAGATAATGATGTTTGAGCAATTCTACGGTTTACGTGCCCCTTTTGAAGTTGTTGTTCATCCACCTATTCCAGTTAAAATAAAAGGTAACGACAGTCGTTTGGTATCTAAGAAGGAGGTAAGGAAGAGAAAGGAGAACAAACCACTCAGAATGTGCAGCAATTGCTACAAGTTGTCAGATCATGATGCTAAGAATTGTCCAGCTTGATGTTATTATAGCGATTGGACATAGTTTAATATCATGTTTTACCATGCTTGTGAATTATTTTCAACACATTCATTTTTAAGAATATATATGATTTTTAATAAAAGTGTTTATGACATTTCCTTTGCGGTAATTATATTACTATTAAGTTTTATTAATCATAATACCGTTTAAAATATAATGCTAAAATAACGGAAGCATGAGGTTATATACATTGTCAGATTCTCATTACATATTTTGTTTATCAGAACATGCTAAAATGAGAAATGAATGAGGTTAAAATGAGCGAAGTAGGAGGCTAAATTTGGTGTGACATTTTCCACTAGGGTTTACCATTCCCAATTAGGGTTTATTACGTTCCAATTAGTAATTATCAGATTCTCATTAGGGTTCACTGTCCTCAAATAGGGTTTATTGCGTTTCATTCCAATGAAATCACCGTTCAATATTTGTTTATCAGAACATGCTAAAATGAGAAATGAATGAGGCTAAAATGAGCGAAGTAGGAGGCTAAATTTGATGTGACATTTTCCACTATGGTTCACCGTTCCTAATTAGGGTTTATTACGTTTCAATTAGGACTCATCTGATCCCAATTAGTAATTATCAGATTCCCATTAGGGTTCACTGTCCCCAAATAGGGTGTATTGCGTTTCATTCCAATGAAATCACCGTTCCATATTTTGTTTATCAGAACATGCTAAAATGAGAAATGAATAAGGCTAAAATGAGCGAAGTGGGAGGCTAAATTTGATGTGACATTTTCCACTAGGGTTCACCGTTCCTAATTAAGGTTTATTACGTTCCAATTAGGACTCATCTGATCCCAATTAGTAATTATGAGATTCTCATTAGGGTTCACTGTCCCCAAATTGGGTGTATTGTGTTTCATTCCAATGAAATCACTGTTCCATATTTTGTTTATCAACATATGCTAAAATGAGAAATGAATGAGGCTAAAATGAGCGAACTAGGAGGCTAAATTTGTATGTTACTGTCTGCACTTAGAATTGCAGCACATATTTTGCTCTCATAAACTTTATCTCGTTTCGAGAAATATTTACGCATTTTCTTTCTTAGTTGTCAGTCATCTCCTTCGTTGCTTCATTTTCTCATTCTTTTTTCTTTTTTATCATTAACTCGTATTTTTCATTTTGTAGTATCTATATAGGTGTAGGTGTTTATATAAAACTGTTAAAAATATATTCATAATATCACCCGCTAAAATGTATTACACAATATGCTAAAATGTTATATAGTTCATGCTAAAATGTTGTATACAACATGCTAATATAAATCTGGGGTTGCTATATGCGAAAATTATGTCTAAAAATGATTTTTTATATTTTTCACCTATTTTTTTTTTAAATAAACATATGCAATATGGATCTTAAATGAAAGAGTATGAAAAGAGCTTTAATTTGATATAAGATTTGTGTAAATCCGATTAAAAACGAATAAATTATGATCATTTAAAGTTTTTAAGAATTTTTTCAAAACATGATGATGTCACTTTTTTTCTTCCAATTTTACCCTTAATGAAACGCGTGAATTTAAAGTTTTCACTTTAATTACAAAATTGCCACCGCCCCCCTCCACTTTATTTGTTTAATCTGGACCATCCATATTTTCGAATGGATGGATGGGATTGGTTCCCAATTCCCACCTAGGAACTGGTTCTCACCAGATCCCATCCCTATATATATATATATATATATATATATATATATATTGCACAACCATAATACAATGTGATGATATAATATTCAGTAAGTTTATAATAAAAATTTAGTAAAAAAATTGTTATTTAATCTAATTTAGTACCTAAATTATAACTAAAAAAATAAACAATTTGAAATTAAATGTAATAATCATAATCTTACATTCTTTTTCAAACAATAAAATAAAAGTTAAGATGAATATATAATCGAGAAAAATTAGAATAAAATGAGATATATACTTGAATTATGAGATATAAAATTATTCCAATTTAATTATATAACTTAGTAAATTGCTATTGAAAGTAAATGTAATAAATAATAACAATTTTTATAACTTAGATATAAAATTTAAGCAAAAATATGATATTCAATCGATTTTATTACCTAAATGATACCTAAAAATAATGAAAGTAAATGTAATAAACAATAATCTTAATTTTATTGTTCTTCAGTCTTTAAAATTGAAAGTTAAGATGAATAATCCATAAAATTAAAAGAAAATGATATATACTTAAATTATGAGATATTAGAGTAATGCAATGTAATAGTATAATATTTAGTAAGTTTATCATAAAATGTATAGCTAATTTACTTTAATACCTAAATGATAATTGAAGAACAAAAAATAGGCAAGATACAGGTATGTATTACGTGTCATACCGAACTTAAGGTATACCGAATAAAGATATGCCAAACTTAAGGTATACTGAAAGTAAGATACGGTAATTGTATGATTTTTGTCATACCGTAGGTTAAGGTAATATATAAAATATGAGAAAAATGTAAGATATACCATACCTTCCCACCACTACAAATGCCGACTTTTTTTTTCTATTTTTATTTTAAAAGCTCTTTATTTCATCTCATTAGAGCTAGCTTATTATTTCATGTTAGATTTTATTAATCTATATTAGGTTTTATATTTAATTCAAAAAAATGAATTACACGAGCCCATGACGTGTTAGTGTCGGAAATGAGTTGCTTGATCAAAAAAATTAAATAAACGTTGGATGAGTGCACTGCCTGAACTACCGATGATTTAATTTTAGTGTTCAATAATTTTATTGTAGGGTAAATATTTTGAAAAAAAAACTATAAAAAGAAAAAGAAAAAAAAGGAGACGGTCTCACAAGAGACATGCTCTTTATTCTTCTATTTGGATGAATTAAACCTATAACATTTCATTATGTATATCAAATTAATTCATATCTTTATTTAACAGAATTATGAAGCATCTGTAACATATAAAAACAAATACTAGAACATACTTGTCCCAGTGGGGATGACCTAGTGGTGGAGTGAAATTGCTTGGAGAACCAAAGGTCACGAGTTCGAATCTCCTCAATACCACAGGTCGGGTGTGTGAGTGTAAAAAAAAAATACTAGAACATACTTTGTTCACATACTTAGCTAGAATTGGCTAATAATTCTTAAAAAAAAAAAGGATTACATTAACCTTTTTAAGGATTGATCCTTTTTATTTTTAACCGTTTGTTCATTGGATTGTGTTACTTTTAAAGTATTTTCTAACATCTTATTTTTATTAATTAATGTGTCATTAATTTATTTTATATATTTTTAAGGACCGATCGATAACTTACTCCCAAGCTAGTAACACGAGCTATTGATAAGGCCAAATTCTTCATTCAATTTATTATTATTATTATTATTATTATTATTATTATTATTATTATTATTATTATTATTATTATTATTATTAAAATCCGTTGTTACATGGTCAGTTATTTTAATTTTTGTTATAGAATATCATCATCATCATTATCATCATCTGTTGTTACATGGTCGGTTATTTTAATTTTTTATAGAAAATATTTAAATTTCCTTCCTGCTCTAGTGCCGGCAGAAAATGATTAAAGTTTTTTACTATACTTTTTTTTTATAACAAATTAGCAAGTAAAATACTAATTATATATATATATATATATATATATATATATATATATATATATAGTTGAATAAAAGTTAAACCAAAAAAATAGTCAAGATTTCTCGACGATACCCTGCCGACCGATTTTATGTCGGAATCATGAACTTCAATCACATAATTATTAGCCGTTGAAACTAAAGAAAAAGGAGGGGAAAAAAGAAAGAAGAAAAAAGACTATCTCGTTTTGTTACTTCTGAGTTTTTTTTTTTTTTTTTTAAATAATATTTTTCTCTAGTGGTGTTTGACATGAGTGATAATTTTGACTACACTCGCGAGGAGTGTAAACAAATTGAGTCAATTCGAAATCTTGATTGTTTGGTTTTAATTACTTGTTTACTATTGAGTCGATTTTGAATTTAATTCCACATTTATTAACACTCATGAGCTTACTGTGATCTGATTAAGTCTAAACAAATTTAATTAATACTCCTATAAATTATAAACTTTAAAAACTTTACATGATCGATGTTGCACCATATTTTATTTGTGAATATATATATTCGAATTATCATTGCATGCTGGTTCAACGATTATTGCGTCAGATTTTATTTGTGATCTTTTACTTAAAGATTGTACTAATGTTTCTGATTAGGTATAACGAGAGATTGTACTTAAAGATTATACTAATGTCTCTTTGGGTTAAAATAAAACAAAATAAATTAAAGTATAAGCTAAAAAAATATTTGTAAATTATATGTAATTTCAGAAGGTGCAACAAATTTACCAAAATTTATCACCTTGTTCTAACAAATGAGAGTGACACGTTTCTATACTCATCACAAGCAAAAGTATAAAAATAAACTCAAATTGATTTGTATCGAAGCATTAGCTTCATATTTTAAAAGATATAACTTAATTACAAGCTAATAAGCTGAAACACAATCAAATTTGACATAATTTACAATTTAGGCATAAACTTTGTAATTTATAATTTGTTACAAAATAAACATATGTTGCAGTAAAATAAAGATCATACACAAAATTTCATATGAATTTTTATTGTATTGATTAAATTCAAATCACAATTATGTTATATAACTATAATTCGGCAAAAACTTGCATACAACTCTTGTACATAAGCTTATGATATGTTTTACTGTTAAAAGTGATACTTTTCAGTATTAGAGTTGATATTTTTTTCAATAAAAAAAGCATAATAATAATTATAGAAATGACACCGCTTTTTTTCAGTAAAATAAACGTGATACTTATCTATCTGATCCTTATATACAACCGGTGTACACAAAATCAACTCATATGATTCTGTAATATTTCATGATAATATTTTCGTTCGATTGATAAAATTGGGGGGGGGGGGTAACAATTTCTATTTTACAACAAATTATAAACTTTTTGTAATTTCAATGTTGTAAAGTTCGTGTCTTTAAATTGTGTTAAAGTTTATGTATTTTTTTGGTAATTAACTCTTTCAGTAAATGATGCCGAACTCTAAATTTACCGGAAACGCTATTCGTTAAATTAATCAAAAGACACAAAATTGACTAGCTAGGATAATTTCATTAGTGTTTACCTTAGTTCCATGGTCATAATGATGATAGTTCTAGAAAACATTGAGCTAAAACAAGACAACTTTTAATTCATGACTTTTCTAGTTGGTTTGTGGGGTTTAAAACAGTAATTGCCCCACAACCAATCACATTTTTATTTATGAGTTAACTGATTTTGACAAAATATTCGGTCGGAAGATGCTAATTAATTTTTATTGATTATTAATGAAGAAAAATTAGTTTCTCTTTTTGCGTTTTCACACCAGGTGCAGAGTTTTGTAGTGTATTAACTATTAACTATTGAACATCAAATCCGCCCACTTATCCAACTTAAGTATGGACTTATTAAGGATCCACCATATCTCTCAGATCTCGTTTCTCATAAATAGAGATATTGTATATTTTTGTATTGTTTTATAATTCTTTAGATCCTTCAATAGTCTTGTATAAATACCCATTTTTGTGATTAATAAAAACTATAACTTCCTCTCATTATTTTTGAGTTCTAATATGGTATCACACGCCATTCTTTAAAGAGTTTATTCGATCCCTCTCCCTAAATCCTACCACTCTCCCGCCGCCATCCTAACCTTAAATATCATCCGCTACCTACTCTTTTCCGATGGCCCAACACCCTCCAACTCTTTCTGCTAGGACAATCGTCGTTGACCATGCTACCGTTACCCCACCACCCATCATCCCGATCTCGGCACACCATGATCTTCCGATCACCCTCATCGCAACCAATTTTCTATCGTGGCGTATCCACCTCCACGCGCTGCTCGACGGTCTCGACCTCATGGGGTTCATCGACGGCCAGAAGCCGTGCCCCGATCCCGCTTCTGATCCCGTCGGCTCTACGCAATGGTTCTGCCAAGATCGCCTGCTCCTTGCCATGATTCTTGGTGCTGTCTCACCGGACATTCTCCCGTTGCTCGGCTTTGTCAAGACCTCTGCCGATGCATGGACAGTCCTCAGTCGCGCCTTTGCTAGCACATCCCGTGCTCATGTCATGCACTTGAAGACTGTCTTGACCACGACAACCCTCGGCTCCAAATCGATCTTCGAGAACGTCAACACGATCAAGGCCCTTGCTGACGAACTCAGGCTCATCGACACCCCTATCTCAGCCAACGACCTTACTCTCTACGTCGTTAATGGTCTTAATCCTTCTTATCATGAGATCATCAGTGCTGTTCGCACCTGTGAAACTCCGTTCTGTTTTGAGAAACTCCGGGATCGACTTGTGGATCAAGAACTTTACCTCAAGAAGCTCGAGTTCGACTCCTCACAACTTTTTATGACTGCCAACATCACTCAGTCCCATCCATCTAGCGGCTCTGGATCTAATTCCAGACGCCATGCATCCGGCAACAACAACGGTGGCCGCGGACAACACGATGGCAACCATGGCCATGGACGCCGCAATGGGAACAACCGTAGTGGTGGCCGTAATTTATTCCCCTCATCTAGGCAACTACGGTAATTCTGGTTATCCTTCACAGCCTATTATATGTCAGTTGTGTGGTTTTTCGGGTCAGACTGCTCCTTACTGTCGTCGCTCCCAACCTGCTGTTCACATGGCACAATCTCTGACCTATTCTCCTAACCCTAATTAGTGGGTCATGGATACCAGAGCATCACATAATATCACTAATGACTTGAGCAATCTCTCCCTTCATTCTGAATATAACGACACAGACGAGATTCCGATCACCGATGGCACTAGTATGTCTATTACTCATACTGGTTTATCTCATATACGTACTCCTGCTCGTCATTTTGTTCTCTCTAATGCTCTATGTGTTCCCCAAGTTGCCTGGAATTGGATTTCTATTCATGAGTTTACAAAAGCTAACAGAGTCTCTGTGAAATTCTTTCCGTATAATTTTTTCATTAAGATCGCATCATGGGGGCGGTGGTGGACCGCGGGCCGTTCCATAGAGGTTCCTACAATTTAGATGCCCGATCACCAGTTCCCAACCCAAGCTTGCCGCTTTAGGTGTACGGACTTTTGCTCGTCATTGGCATGCTTGCCTTGGCCACCCGTCCAGACAAACATGTTCTACTATTTTGTCTAAGTTTAATTTACTTGTTTTGGCCGGAAACAATGTTTTGGATACTGATTGTTTTTCCTATAATGTGAGCAAGGCTCACAAACTACCTTTTGGTGAATGATGGGTGTCGAAACCAACAAAAATAAACTTACTTTTTAAAATCAAATGAATTGTGATAGTAGCGAGCAAGGTTGATCCCACAGAGACTGGTAAATTAAATATATATATCTTTTTATCTAATATCCTAAAACTAAATGGGGGGGGGGGGGGTTTGATGAAAATAAATAACGAAGATCAAGTAGAGAAAAATCTAGCTCAAGAATAATCTCAACAATGGACTACACAATTTGATAACAGATGCACAAATATAATTCAACTCTCTCTCTAAATTGGCTATAGTTATTGGTACGACCTAACAACCTCGTTTCTCCTTAATTAATCAGTAATCAAGGTATGACCGTTGACTACTTCCCTTATCAGCAAACAACCCTAGGTATGACCATATGATTTAATCTACCAACAACTTTAATAACTAGAGAAACACCAATTCTAACCAACAAAGATCATTCGATGACCCATTCAAATTAGATTATATATCTCCACAAAGTGTCAAAAGCGGGACTGTTTACCCCCAATCTATCCAATTGCGCTACATGTGCGAACAATCTAAGCAATTACAGATTTAGACCATTCAACTAGTAATATATCATTTCAACAATTAATACAACGTACACTTTGCATAATCATCAAAACAATAATAAAAATCACAAACAGAAGATATATAAATAAAGAGAGAATTAAAAGTAAATAAAACCAATTAGATCTCACAGTCGTGTAGAACCAAAGTCTTGATTATCCTCTCGCTAGATAGAAAACTACGAACTCATAAAAGAGAAAATAAATTAAACAGAAGAAAAAAGAAGAAACGGTGTGTCTAATCATCTGCCACTAGTTCTGCTATCTATCATCTCTCTTTCTCTCACGAACAGATATATATATATATATATATATATATATATTAGGGCAGAGTTTCTTCTCTCTTTTCTTGATATGGTAAGTCTCCTACTCTCCTTAGGATTCTGATTCTCATGCCTTCTGTATTTCGTTCATCTTGAATCAAAGCCACTGCCTATCAATTCATAAGCTTGGGCCCACTTCAATTTTATAATTAAAACCCGTCCACAGGCTCCTGGGCTAAGGCATGACCATGCCTTATTAGCAATCCGTTCCTGTAGCATGAGCTTTAAACATCCTTCATCCAAACTCAACCCAATACTTGTATTTTAGCCTTCTTTTCCATAAACTATCAATATTCCCTTGCAAAATACAAAATATAATTAATCCTTATAAATCAAACATCAAAGCTTAACAAAATGAGGTCAAATCACCCAAATAAAGGTGCAAATATGCAACTTATTAGTGAATCTTGTTTAATTGCTACTAAGCTGTTGGAATATTTATATGTTGATGTTTGGGGTCCTGCATGTACTACTGCTTTTGATGGTTGCCGATGTTTTTTGCTTCTGGTTGATCTATACAGTCGTTATTGTTGGGTTTATACTCTTCATGTTAAATCTCAAGTTGCAGATATTTTTAAACAATTTAAGTTTCTGGTGGAGAAATAATTTAATACAACCATCAAACACTTTTATACCGATAATGGTGGAGAATTCACAACCTTAAAATCTTATCTGGTTCAGAATGTGATTTTTTGGCTAACAACTACGCCCCATACACCTCAACAAAATGGTAATTCTGAACGGCGAAACTGCCATCTCCTCAAAATCTCTCGAGCCTTATTACACCATGCTTGCCTTCCTTCGACATTTTGGAGTCTTGTTGTTCAAACAGCCGCTTACCTGATTAATCGGACTTCATCCCTCACTACTGCATTGGTCAGTCCCTTTGAGATATTATTTCAGCATTCTTCCAATTATCTAAAGCTGCGCATATTTAGTTGCATATGTTTTCCATGTTTGCACCCATACAATATCGGTAAGCTGGATTTTCCATCACGACCTTACATTTTTATTGGTTATTCCACTAGCCAGAGTGCCTACAGATGCTTGGATTTGGATTCTGGCTGAATTTTCATCTCCCTACACGTCAAATTTTCTGTATCCACCTTTTGGGATTTCACCAAATCCACATTGTATAATAGTGATTGGGACAAATTCTTGCATTTATTGGATGCTCCACCGGTGCCTCCACTGACTGATCCATTATCATCTCCACCCTGGCAACCCACACCACCTCGGCCGCCCATACCGTCGCTGTTGGCCTCTTCTTTCCCGATTTCAGCCTCTCCGGCTTCCTCATTGGTTCATCCGGATCCATACGTTGTCTGACCTCACACCATGCGCACTCGGGCTCAAAATGGCATCTTTAAGCCCCGCAAGCATCTCTATTCCGCCACTAAGCATCCCTTACCTACTGATGTTGGGCCTACTTTTGTGTCTCAGGCTCTATCTTCAACCCCTTGGTGACAAGCTATGACTGAGGAATTCAATGCTCTCCAACGATTTGGCACTTGGGAAACTCTCTTTTCTCCATCAAGGTTAGTATGCTCTTGAATAGGTAAATGAATTAAATCCAAATAAGTGATAGGATTAAAACCATAAACCACTTCAAACGGAGAAAATTGAGATGCAGAATGCACAGACCTATTGTATGCAAATTCAACATACGGCAAATGTTCTTCCCAAGTTTTTATATTCTTCTTGATTAAAGCACTCAAAAAAGTAGATAAAGTCCTATTAACTACCTCAGTTTGACCGTCTGTTTGTGGATGACAAGTAGTAGAAAACAAAAGTCTAGTACCTAACTTACACCACAATATTTTCCAGAAGTAGCTCTAAAACTTTGCATCTCTATCAAAAATAATGGTCCTAGGCATGCCATGCAATCGGACAATCTCCCTAACAAACAAGTCAGTTATATGGGATGCATCATTCATTTTATGACATGGAATAAAATGCGCCATCTTAGAGAACCTATCAACAAACACAAAAATAGAATCTCGACCACGTTTACTCCCAGGCAGACCTAGCATAAATCCATAGAGATATCAACCCAAGGACATGTTGGAATAGGTAATGGAGTGTACAAATCATGTGGTTGGACTCTAGACTTAGCTTGGCGATAGGTAACACATTTTCTACAAATCCGTTCCACATCACGCTTCATGTGAGGCCAAAAGAAATGTTCATGCAATACAGCTAAAGTTTTTGTCACACCAAAATGCCTCATCAAACCACCACTATGTGCTTCTACCAACAACAAATCACGCATAGAGCAATTAGGCACACATAATTTATTTTCTCGAAACAGAAATCCATCATGCCTATAGAACTTGCCACTACCAGATTGTTCACATGCACTATAAATTTTCCCAAACTCATTATCTCCCACATACAAACTTTTTAGACTCTCAAAACCAAGTAACTTAGCATCTAGAGTAGCGAGTAAAGCATATCTTCTAGAAAGTACGTCAACTACCACATTCTCTTTTCCTTGCTTGTATTTGATAACGTATGAAAACTTCTCAATGCACTCCATCCAACGAGCATGCCTCTTGTTCAGATTGTGCTGCCCTTTCAAGTGCTTCAAAGACTCGTGATCTGTGTGGATCACAAACTCTTTGGTCCACAAGTAGTGCTGCCACGTCTGCAATGCTCGAACCAGCGCGTACAACTCCTTGTCATATGTCGGGTAGTTTAGTGTCACCCCTCCCAGCTTCTTTCTGAAGTATGAAATTGGACGAACCTCTTGCATTAAAACTGCACCAATACCAATTCCAGAAGCATCACATTCAACCTCAAATGTTTTAGAAAAGTTAGAGAGTGAAAGTACTGGTGGGTGTGTTAACTTCTCCTTGAGCGTGTTAAACGCCTTCTCTTGCTCTTCTCCCCAGTAGAACTCCATGTTCTTCTTGATTACTTCCTTCATAGGTGCTTCTATGCTGTTGAAGTGCGGCACAAATCTCCGATAAAAGCTTGCAAGTCCATGGAAACTACAGACTTCTCCAATGTTAGTGGGACTTGGCCACTCTTAAATGATACGAATCTTCTCTTCGTCCACCTATACTCCATCTGCACTAACAACAAAACCAAGACACACAACCTTATCTGTGCAAAAGGTGCATTTCTTAAGGTTAGCATATAACTGCTCTCTTCTCAAAGCACCTAATACATATCTCAAATGCTCAACATGATCAACTTCATTCTTGCTATAAATCAAAATTTCATCAAAATAAACCACAGCAAACCTACCTATAAAAGCACGTAAGACATGGTTCATAAGACGCGTGAAAGTACTAGGAGCATTAGTTAGTTCAAAGAACATGACCAACCATTCATACAAACCTAGTTTTGTGATAAATGTCGTTTTCCACCCATCCCCCTCCTTAATCCTAATCTGATGGTACCCACGCCTCAAATTTATCTTAGAAAACACACAAGCACCATGCAATTTATCTAGCATATCATCTAAATGAGGTATAGAATGTCGATATTTTATCATAATATTATTGACGGCTCGCCATTCGACACACATTCTCAATAATGTATCCTTCTTTGGTACGAGTAAAATGGGACTCGCACATAGACTCAAGCTCTCTCTCACTTAGCCTTTGTCCAACAGCTCTTGAATTTTCCATTCTAGCTCTTTAGTCTCCTCAGGGTTACATTGGTATGCTGATCAATTTGGCAAGGTGGCGCCAGGAACAAAGTCGATCTGGTGTTTGATCCCACGAACTGGTGGTAAACCCGGTGGCATCTCTTCGGGAAAGGCATCATCATATTCTTGTAAAAGAGACAACACAAAACTAGGCAACGACTAGTAAATTTGGTTAGTGTTCAAAAGAATGTCTTTGCAGATTAGTAGGTACATCGGTTGCTCATTTTGCATTGCCCACTTTAAATCACTAGCCGTTGCAAAATAGGAATGTTGGACCAACTCCTTTCCAATCTTTTCTCCATTCCCATCTTTCTTCATCTGATCGGCCTCCGTCTGCAGCTTCATTTGATCCTCATACACTTGAGATAGTATAAGAGGGACTAGTGTCACCGTCTTCTGGTTAAGTACAAATGAGTACTTATTGGTGAAGCCATCATACTTCACACGCCGATCATACTGCCATGGACGTCCTAAAAGGATGTGCCCAACTTGCATTGGCACGACGTCACACAGTAATTCATCTTCATACTTTCTAATTCTAAATGGTACTCGAACCTGCTTGTTCACCTTGGTCTCCTCACTGTCATTTAATCACTACAACTTGTATGGTTTAAGGTGCTACAACACGGGTAGACCCAGTTTGGTCACCATCACCACACTTGCTACATTGGTGCAGCTCCCTCCATTGATGATCATACTACATACCTTATCTTGAATATAGCATCGAGTATGGAATATGTTCTCTCATTGTTCCTCCTCCACACTCTTGGTATGCAAGCTCAATGATTTTTTTACCACCAAAGTGAGTGCAGCAGGTGCTGCGTACTCATCATCACTCAACCCTCTTGACAAAGCGGGCATCTCAGAATCCGACTCTTCATCTTCAATCACGATCTCACCATTATCCTTCAAGATCATCACTCTCCGATTTGGACATTGGCTGGCTATATGTCCTCTATCTTGACACTTAAAGCACTTGATGTCCCGATTTCGACTTGTAGATGACTCCGGGTTGTTTGAACTGGGTGTGATAGGTGTCTTGGTTTTCGACTTGGAGAAAGGTTGTTTCTCCTCTTTCTTTCCTTAGTTCATCTTCCATGGAGGTGTTCTGGTACTTTGATTTTGCCTCCAATTAGATGAACCGGCACGATTTTGGTTACCCCTTCTCTTGAGCTCGTTTTGTACATTTATCGCCAACTGCACCATATCATTCAAATCCACATAATGTTGTAGTTCTACCATGTCTCTAATTTCCCGATTCAACCCTGTCAAGAATCTAGCTGTGGTCGCTTCTTCATCTTCTACAACATTAGCTCGGATCATGGCTATCTCCATTTCTTTAAAGTACTCATCTACACTACTCGAGCCTTGCCTCAAAGTTTGGAGCTTGTTGTGTAGCTCTCGGTAGTAATAGCTGGGTACAAACCTCCTTCGCATCACTGCTTTAATCTCAGCCCAAGTGTTAATTGCTGGTTCTCCATTACGCTGTCTAGAAGATGTTAACTGCTCCCACCACACAAGCGCATAATCTGAGAATTCAATAGCTGCCAACTTCACCTTCTTGAACTCCAAATAATTGTGGCACTCGAACATCATATCCACCTTGCATTCCCATTCAAGATACGTGGCTAGATCATTTTTTCCTTGGAATAGCGGGATGTTCATCTTGATGTTACCTAGATGATCATCTTCTCGGTTCCTTGCTCTCCCATTTCTTCGTCCTCCAGCTGTAGAAGACATGTCTTCCTCTTCATAATCTTCATAATCGGACTCATAGTACTCTCCTTTCTCCCTCTCTACATGTGGATAACGCCTGGCCTCCACTCGAACTCTTTGACCTCATCTTCCGCCTCTGCCACCATGGTTCATACGAAGAGCGTGTTGAGATTGCTCTTGTATTGAGTTCTCCACGTTGTCGAATCTCTCATTTAGTGCAGCCATCTCTGTCTGGAATAACCGCGTCATGCATTGTTCTATGGCCTTTATTGTGTATTTAGGATCGAGGCCCTTAATTGCGTCCCCTCCGGACTCCTCTGTCTTATCTCCAGTACCTGCAGTTTTGTTAGACATAATTCGATTCTTTTTTTTTGTCGTGCACTTTTTTTTGCACATTTTTTTACTCGATTTTTTTTACTCAAAGATCAACTATTACAAACGTAAAGAAAGAACAAGAAAATAAATGAATGCACCAAAGAAATTTCCTACGCAATATTCTATGCTATCTGCTCACGTATATACACTCATGTATCACTCGAATTGGCTTTTTTCACTCTCCTGATCTCACACTCTCTGCCTTTTACCACTCAAATTTCTCCCCATATAAATCATCAAAATTCCATAGCCACACCAATAAAGACTCAATTAACTTATATAAAGCAAACACAAAAAATACCGAAAAAAATTTATCTGAAAATTTTGAAATTTTCAAATTTTTTTTTATTTTTCTGTGGACAATATACGAACCTCGAGAACACAAATATCAATACTAGAATCAACAAAAATGCATAAAATTTTCCCGCAAAAAAACTCTTTTTTTAAATCAACGAGAAAATTAAATCAAAATTAAAATACGGGATAGAATTGGAACCTGATACAAAGATGAAGCTTTGATACCACTTGATGTGATCTTTCCAGGAGTATCAGGTTACAATGATGGATTTGATAAAATATCCCAAACCCTGGCTTCATAACAACACGAACCACAACGAACAATGACGAGACCTGGTGAAGATTGGAAACACGAACTTGGAATTGGTGTAGACGCCACAAACATATATGAATTGGTTGTTTAATAAGTCGGATAAATCTCATGGCGTGTGCATGAAATAGAGAGAATTCTGCAGAGAGAAATAACTCACAAAATAAATTCAATAATAATGATAATATGTCTTGGAACAATGTAATACAACCCATATATAGTTGGGGCCAAAAATAATTAAATCCAAAAATAATATCCTAAAAGAAATAAGGAATAAAACATAAAAAACTCGAAAATCCGGAACACACCATTGGGCACAACACGGGGTCAGTCGTGCCCCGGGTCACACTGATGAATCGTGCCTAGCCCAAAGCACAACACGCCGCGGGTCAGAGCGGTTCACTCGCGCCTCAGGTCGCACTGTAACTCGCGCCCGACCCAAAGCTCAACACATCATGGGTCAGAGAGGTCCCACTTGCGCCCTCGATTGCACTGTAACTCGTGCCCATGGGGGTGACTGATGGCTCACATCTTGACTCGCGCTCCACCATGCTACAACTCGAGATCAATATTTTCCACTTCTGCTCAGGTTCTACTCCTTCCATGGGTCGCTTGGTCACCTCTCGGCTCTAGACTTCTTGAACGAAAACACTTAGACTCT
This sequence comes from Perilla frutescens, assembly GCA_026008535.1. Lineage (NCBI taxonomy): Eukaryota > Viridiplantae > Streptophyta > Magnoliopsida > Lamiales > Lamiaceae > Perilla > Perilla frutescens. The sequence continues at coordinate 39,136,435 of BRKX01000010.1, read as the reverse complement.
CTTTGAATCTTTTAGCCCTTGATCTTGTGATTGATCCTTCCGTCACCTTGATCGGATCAAGTTCTTCCTCGACTTGGGTCGTATCACCTTCCGGACAGGATTGGGCCGAAGTCAAGAGATTGTTTCACTATCTCAAAGGCACACTCCATCATGGTCTCCTTCTTTGCCGCCCCACTCATCTTCACCTCACTACGTACTCCGATTCCGACTTCACTGGTGATTCTCGTGATTGCAATTCTACATTGGCTTATATTGTCTTCCTTGGTGACAACCTCATTTCTTGGTATTCTCGCAAGCAAACCGGCGTCGCCCGATCTTCCACCGAGGCCGAGTATCAGTCACTAGCCTTCGCTGCTTCCGAAGTTGTTTGGATTTCTCAACTCTTTCGGGAACTCGGTATTTCCATTCAGACTCTACCTCGGCTCCTCTGTGATAATATTAGTGCAACTCGACTTGCTCTTCATCCTATTCAGCACTCACGAATGAAGCACATTATCGTCGACATTCACTTCGTCCGCGGCATCGCTTCCAAGGGTCATCTTTGTGTTTCTTATGTTAACACACTTGACCAGCTTGCTGACTTGCTTACCAAGGCTTTACTGCGTCCTCACTTAGAGAGTCTTTGTTCCAAAATTTCTGTTGCCGCCGGAACGTCAATTTTGCGGGGGCGTATTAAGGATCCACCGGATCTCTTAGATCCCGTTTCCCATAAATAGAGATATTGTATCTTTTTGTATTATTTTATAATTCTCTAGATCCTTCAATAGTCTTGTATAAATACCCATGTTTGTGATTAATAAAAATTATAACTTCCTCTCATTATTTTTGAGTTCTAATAGGACTAATGTGCCCATTGTTGATGTAACAATGCCACATAAACAAGAAAATCAATTTTTGAGCTACTATATTTGATAGTGAATTAATTTATCCTTTCTAAATATTACTTCAATTAAATTATAATTTTTGGCTGAGTAAATTTTTTTGAAAGAAATTAAACAAGTTTTACTTTAAAAATTGTAATTAAATTATTGATGAATTATGTCCCCAACAACATAATTTAAGCTCCATTCTTTTCAAATTCATTTGGAAATTCAACATAATTCTGTTAAATTATTTTCAGTTTTATTTGCATAAATAAATATCTTAATATAATATCCTCCAACATTTCTGAAAACTTAATAATATACACAAATGCATTAGTTTTGGTAGGCATAATCTATTTCGAGCACACACACGATTGTTTATATATATATATATATATATATATATATATATATATATATATATGAAATTTTGTATTTGTAAAATTTGTAAATAATCGCAAATAATAGGATCGAGAATTTTAAAGATTTTTTATCCAAATAAAACTAAAAGGAATTTAATAGAATTGTGTTTAATTTTTTTCTTTTATTTTTATTATAACATATTTTTTCAATTATATATGTTTATTTTTCAAACAACATTGAAATGAATTGGAATTTAAAATATGTTGATGTAGACGCGATTTAGTAATAATTTAATAAAAATTATTAAAGTAAATTTTATTTAAGAAAATGAAAGTTAAAAATGATTCTTTAAATGAAGTAAGAATTATATATATATATATATATATGTATATATATATATGTATATATATATATAAAACTAAATCAGTATCAAATACAGTGGCTTGAGAAAATGATTTTCCTGCTCATGGGATATTGCCACATCAACAGTTGATACATTAAGCCATGCCTATGATGGGTAGAGTGGGTGGAACTGTATACCACACAACATATATAGTCTTCAATGTTGACGTGTCTTCAAACAAAATAGAAATTAAATATATTATATCAATTTTTTAAAATAAAAATGAGTGAGTATTATCATTACCATTTGAAATTGTATATAAGTGTGACTCATTCTTTAGCTCGATACCCATCTTGTAAGTTTTTCTTTTTCAAGGTGGTGACTTTTGAATTTTCTGCATTGAGTCAGTGCTATGGCTGAACTTGAAGACATTAGGGATCTTAAATTAATATATTTTCTGGTTCTTAACCTAAAAAAAAATACTATTTCAATTAAACTAGAACTTGAAGCCATTAATTTGGGCTAATAAGTTATGTGCAATGACCATAGTGGATTAAATTTATGTCAAATCCATCCAAGCAAGTAGGAAACAATTATGTACATCAAACTTTAATTATTGTTATCGCAATAGTTTCATGATTTGACGTACAAGTGAACTTGTTTTTCCTCACTGCTCTTAAATCAATTCATTGGATACTAGAAATTATATAACACATGTACGGCACTATCCCAATCTATAATATATATTAATTCGAGTTGATATAGTGAATGTGATATTTATTGATACTATACTTATTTACTACAATTTTTATTGTTTATTTTAGGGCTAATTAGCACTAATATATAATAAAATAAGCAATAAAAATAAAATATTAGCATTAAAATATTTAGCACTAATATATAATAAGAAAATTATTCAAATAAAAAATTAAAAATAGCATCAAAATACATTAAGAAAAATACTAAAATTACAGTCCTGTCCTCATGTCCATGCACCAAACATTAGTCCACATTTGAACCAAATCTTGTATATGTATCTGTGTGTGTGTGTGTGTGTGTTAATATTGAATAAGAGACAAATATGAAAAAGAGATCAACTTTGAAATTAGAATAGGTTATAGACTAGGGTCCAATGGAATCTTGAAAGAAAGAGCTAATTATGTGGTTTTAAACAAAGATAATAAACCCCCTATTGAAGTTAATTAGGGCAATTATGTGACAAGATGAATCTAACTAACCAATTTGAAAAGAAGCAAGGCATCATCATATCAAGACTCTTACGGTGCATGAATATGCCCCCATTTAGTAGTATTAAGAGTAATATTTCTATTAATTATATATGAATGTTACTAAAGAAACTTCCTTAAATTAATAAGCTTTAATTTGTATTCAAAATACTTATCATAATATTTTCTACTCCAAAAAAGAAGAGAAAGTCATCCTAGCTATCAAGTTTTTTTTGTTCCATATAAAACTTATTAATCAATAGTATTATATATAGTTTAAAATTAAATTACCATTTTCTTTATAGAACAAGAAATTAAATAATTATTCTTAAAAAATTATTTAAGTTAGTAAAACTGGTCAGAATGAATGGTGATTTTTTAAAAAACATTGCTATACTGATGATTTTAAACTCAAAAAATCAAATCTTTAGATAATTTTTTCCTTATAATTCTAATTATAAAAATCATGTCAAGGATCCATATGGATTGGTGATGAGATCATAAGAGTTGTGAGGTCCCAAGAGCGTTTGTAAATTTAGGTGGGAAAGAAAAACGATACGTGTTTATAATTAGTTGACTCAATATATAGAGTAACCTAATTAACAGTTCCGGTTAAGTATATCTTGACAAAATAATTAGAATGAAGAGCAAGTAATTGTTGGATTTATGTGTTACAAATGTTAGTATAGTTAATTAATTAATTTATTAATTAAATATCTAGTTAAAAGAGATATTAATTATATTAGTTAATTAAATGGAAGAGTGAAAGGGTGAGTGAGGATTGGGCGAATGGTTGCAACCATTCAGACGTAACCGCTCGAATCGAATTGGTGCGAAAGCTCTAGGCCGATCGGATGCAATGATTCACCAGTTGCAACTCTTGGCTCGAATCGACACAACCATTCAACCTTGGAAGCGAACCCTTGCACTGTTTGGAGCCAATTAGTGCACCACTTCACCACAACTCTTCACCTACTATAAATAAGACCACAAGTCCTTCATTTTCATTTACTAATTCACAATCCTAAATCTTCTCTTCTACTCTAGTAATCGACTGAGAATCTCGATTATTGTTTTGTTCGTTGTAACATAGTTTTGTAAAAGTACAACAAAACTTTGTTGAAAGTTGTTTTATCTTGGAGACTATTGCTATAGTCCATTTGCATTTAATATACGGTGCAATTTCGTCTTGCGGAGAAAGAGTATAACTCTTGACTCGACTTTAATTATCCTACTCGTTACTCTGCCCAAATTACTTCAAATTTTAATCCAGCTATATTCCAACAATCGCAAGACGAAATTTTTGTTGCAATTACTCTTTGAAGATGGCTACCGTTGTTGCTCCTGTTTAAGGCGAAAGGCCGGCAAAATTCACCGGCGAAGATTTCAAAAGATGGCAGCAAAAGATGTTGTTCTACTTGACCACCCTTGGTCTCGTTCGCTTCCTCAAAGAAGATGCTCCTATTGTTGCGAAAACTGATGACGATTCTCAATGACGAACTGCTCTCGATGTTTGGCACCACAGTGAGTTTTTGTGTCGTAATTATATTCTTAATGCTTTGGATGACTCTCTCTACTCCGTCTATTCTGAATGTACAAATGCTAAGGCGCTGTGGGAATCTCTTGATAAAAAATACAAGACCGAAGACACCGGTATGAAAAAGTTCATTGTTGGTCGGTTCTTAAATTTCAAGATGGAGGATTCTCGAACTGTCCTCGATCAAGTTCGAGAAATTCAGTTGATTCTACATGATATTTATGCCAAAGGAATATCTATCAGTGAATCATTCTAAGTGGCAGCTATCATTGAGAAATTGCCACCACAGTGGAGAGATTTCAAAAACTATCTCAAGCATAAACGCAAGGAGATGGGACTTGAAGATCTCATTGTGAGACTTCGCATCGAGGAAGATAATCAAAAATCCGAGGGGAAAATCGATAAGCTACCTTTTGTGGCAAAAGCAAATCTGGCCGAGGTTCATCCTAACAAAAAGAGGAAATTTGTGAGCAAAAAGGCGGATGCTAGGATTGCAAAGAAAGCCAAAAATTTTAAAGGAAACTGCTTCAATTGCGACAAACTAGGTCACATGGCAAAAGAATGTAAAGCTCCAAAGAAAGCCAAAAAATCCAAGGCAAACTTCACCGAGAGCCGATTTGTTCCAATAGACATGTCAGAGTTGAGTCCATCTGGTGTTGTGTTTGAAGCAAATCTAGTTAACAATCCAAAGAAATGGTGGATTGACATAGGAGCCACCCGCCATATATGCTCCGACAAAGAGATGTTCTCATCTTATACACCTTGGAATGGTCGAAAACTATTCATGGGTAATTCTGCTACATCCGATATCATTGGATTCGGAAAGATTGTATTGAAAATGACATCTGAAAAGGAGCTAACCCTTGTAGATGTGTTGCATTTCCCAGACATCCACAAGAACCTGATTTCCGGCTCTCTACTAAGTAAAGCTGGATTTAGACTAGTTTTTGAAGCAGACAAATTTATATTGACCAAATGTGGTCTATTTATTGGAAAGGGTTACCTAAATTAGGGACTCTTCAAGCTAAATGTAATGACTGTCCACTGAGATGTCAAACCAATCAATAAAGTTGCAGTTTCTTCTTACTTGGTTGAGTGTTCTAATTTATGGCATGCTAGGTTAGGACATGTAAATTTAAATCATTACGAAGATTGGTTAATTTAAATTTACTTCCTCAAATGGAATTTAATTCACAAGAAAAATGTGAAATTTGTGTTGAAGAAAAAATGACAAAAGCTCCTTTTCATTCAGTGGAAAAAAGTTCTACACCTCTAGAACTTATACATACCGATCTATGTGATCTTAAGTTTGTACAAACTAGAGGTGGTAAAAATTATTTCATCACATTTATAGATGATTGCACAAGGTATTGCTATGTATATCTTTTGAAAAGCAAAAGATGAGGCAATAGAAGCTTTTAAAAGATATAAAATAGAAGTTGAAAATCAACTCAATGTAAAAATAAAAGCAATACGAAGTGATCGAGGAGGAGAATATGTAGCACCATTTGAAGAAATATGCTTAGAAAATGGCATAATTCATCAAACCACTACTCCTTATTCACCTCAATCAAATGGAATTGCGGAACGAAAGAACCGAACTCTTAAAGAGATGATGAACGCCATATTGTTAAGTTCTGGCTTACCTTAGAATTTATGGGGGGAAGCCATCTTATCAGCTAATCATATCATAAATAAATTGCCTCATAAGAAACTAGATAAGACCTCATATGAGTTATGGAAAGGTAGAAATCCTTCTTATAAATACACTAAAGTGTGGGGGTGTCTAGCAAAGGTAGAAGTACCTAAACCTAAGCAAATCAAGCTAGGTCCAAAACGATAAATTGCATTTTCATAGGATATGCAAACGATAGTAGTGGATTTCGTTTTCTTGTGCACAAATCAGAAATTTCTGATATAAATGAAGGAATGACTATAGAATCAAGAAATGAAATTTTCTTTGAATCTATCTTTCCCAAGAAGGTTAGAATTGAAACAAATTCAACCAAAAGAAACCATGAATCTACGAATAATTCTCTCTTAGTTGAGGAAGAACCAAGACGTAGTAAAATGGCTAGGATAACAAAATCTTTTGGTCCAGATTTTCTAACCTATGCATTAGAGGATGATGAACCAAGGACTATCAAAGAAGCATTATCTAGCCCTGAAGCTCCATTATGAAAAGAAGGTATCAATGCAAAAATTGAATCGATCATGCAAAACCACACTTGGAAAATTTTTGATCTTCCAAAAGGTTGCAAGCCTTTAGGATGCAAGTGGATTTTAAAAAGGAAATATAAAGCTGATGATTCAATTGATAAATATAAAGCTCGTTTGGTTGCCAAAGGGTACAAACAACAAGAGGGCTATGATTATTTTGATACTTATTCTCCAGTCACGAGAATTACCTCCATTAGAGTACTCATTGCTATTGTTGCATTACATAACCTTGAGGTACATCAAATGGATGTAAAAACTGCATTCCTAAATGGCGATTTAGAAGACGAAATTTATATGGATCAACCAGAATGTTTCATCTCTAAAGGTCAAGAAAACAAGGTCTGCAGGCTTGTAAAATCTTTGTATGGACTTAAACAAGATCCATTACAATGGCATGAGAAATTTGATAAAACAATGCTATCAAATGGATTCAAAATAAATGAGGGTGATAATTGTGTCTACATTAAAAATACCCCCAATGAATATGTAATTGTCTGTCTTTATGTAGACGACATGTTGATCATGGAAAATAATAAGAACGTGATCACGAATACAAAGAATAGTTAAAAAGAAATTTTGACATGAAAGATATGGGTCTAGCTAACGTTATCCTAAGGATAAAAATCTCTAGAACAAATGAAAGAATTATCTTATCACAATCTCATTATGTAGAAAATGTGCTTAAGAAATCTGAAGCTTTTAATCTGCCTCCAGCTGCAACTCCTGTTGATATGAGTTTGCATTTAGCTAAAAATAGAGGAGAACTCATTTCACAACTCAAATATGCAAGGATCATTGGAAGTCTAATGTATCTTACAAATTGTACTCGTCCTGATATTGCATATTCAGTGAGTAAGCTAAGTAGATTTACGAGCAATCCAGGTAAAGACCATTGGACTGCATTAACAAGAGTGTTAAAGTATTTAAAACATACCATACACTACGGTTTAGCATATACAAGATATCCAGCTATTATTGAAGGATACAGTTATGCAAATTGGATATCTGATATGCAAGACTCAAAATTTACTAGTGGTTTTGTCTTCACCATTGGAGGTGGAGCAGTAGCATGGAAATCTTCTAAACAAATGTATATAGCTAGATCTACAATGAAATCAGAATTCATTGCATTAGACAAAGCTTGTGAAGAAGCCGAATGGCTTAGAACATTCTTAGAAGATATTCCTTGTTGGAAAAAACCAGTGCCTCATATAATGATACATTGCGACAGTATGTTTGCAATTGGAAGAGCACAAAGTAGCATGTATAATGGTAAATCTTGTCATATACGAAGACGACATAATACCATTAGATAAATGATTTCAAATGGAATCGTTTGTATTGGCTATGTAAAATCAAAAGAAAATATAGCAAATCCGTTTACTAAAGGTATTAATAGAGATCTACTATATAGTGCCGTAAAGGGAATGGACTTGAAAAGCCACATAAACAAAAACGTTCATAGCGGTAACTCAACCATACCAATTGGAGATCCCAAGAAGATGGTTCAATGAGACAACTAAGTTATGAAAGTTTACACTACGATACTTGGAATATTTACAAGAAACTCATTCTAGGCACTACACCAAGTATGACTGCTAGGATGTGGTCAGGATAAACCTTAAAGGTTTTTAATGATTCCTATACCGAGTAAAAGGTGGGGTAATGGCAGTTTACTCTTAAATAGGAGATCACCTATATAAGTGAGAAGTGGGGCCGCTTAAAAAGAATCACTTATGAAACAAGATACGGTCCAAGGCCAAAATGGATAAAACGTGAGAACAAAACATTAATAGAATTGTTATTGTGTTAGTATTATTGTTTGGTTTACATTTAAAGTTGACCAGTTCAAGACATCGCGTTCACTGAGCAACGAGTAAATTCGATAATACTATACTAAATGAAGGTTCAAAGCCGGAAGCTACTCATCCCTAAGTAATAATAATTTGTCGAAATTCTTATACTCTGCATTTTCAAATATCTCTTTTGTGGGGGATTGTTAGTATAGTTAATTAATTAAATATCTAATTAAAAGAGATATTAATTATATTAGTTAATTAAATGGAAGAGTGAAAGGGTGAGTGAGGATTGGGCGAATGGTTGCAACCGTTCGGACGTAACCGCTCGAATCGAATTGGTGCGAAAGCTCTAGGCCGATCGGACGCAATGATTCACCAGTTGCAACTCTTGGCTCGAATCGACACAACCATTCAGCCTTGGAAGTGAACTGTTGCACTATTTGGAGCTAATTGGTGCACCACTTCACCACAACTCTTCACCTACTATAAATAGGACCACAAGTCCTTCATTTTCATTTACTAATTCACAATCCGAAATCTTCGATTATTGTTTTGTTTGTAACATAGTTTTGTAAAAGTGCAACAAAACTTTATTGAAAGTCGTTTTATCTTGGAGACGATTGCTATAGTCCGTTTACATTTAATATACGGTGCAATTTCGTCTTGCGGAGAAAGAGTATAACTCTTGACTTGAATTTAATTATCCTACTCGTTACTCTGCCCAAATTACTTCAAAGTTTAATCCAGCTATATTCCAACAACAAATTACATCAGAATCATCTAGCTATAGGGTACTATACGTTACGACAATCCTAGAGCAAGGTGATTGTAAAGTTTCTACATGAGGAGGTTCAAGTAAAACTTCCTTTTAACTTTTGATCCAACTTTCTAAAAAATAGTTCAATTAGGACCCTCTTTTACCCTCTTCAACTAATAAACTTGACATCCGTCTAATGAGCGTTCGCTGTCGGTTGTCGGAAAGCCACGGTGAGCACATTTCCTAATAGCCCAGACCTGGGCTTCAAAAACTCTCAACAGACTAGACGTTTGTCCATTGAATGTCCATCGCTGTTGGAAGGCCATATTGAGCACATTTTTGAATAGACCAGACCCTAGGCTTTGAAAACCCTTGATTAATTTTGAGATTCGATGTCGAAATCTCGACCCAAAGATTCGTTGAAATTCGACTTGTATGAAAATTTTCAACTAATTTTCAACCAGCTCTGACTACGATACCGAGCAATACAAGTACCATTGAAAATTAAATCCCTCTCAATGAACTTTCCAATGGTATCTTCAATTTGTTAAATGGATATTAGACGGTGGAGAAATTGATCGGAGAAGTTTCAGTTGACCTTGAATCTCAAAATTGATTTAGTATTTTGAAGCCCAACAAACAAGATTTTCGGAAGTGCAATATATCTTTTCGATAGCCGACTATAGTATAATTAAATCATGAATATATGACGATAAACTAGAATTTTATATTTTAAACGAAAATTTAACAATCATTAATTTGAGGAGGTAACGAAATATTCTAATTGAATAATTTTTTAAATTTTAAGGATTCATTTGAACCAAAAATTAGAACAGTGTCCTATTTGAGCTAGCCCCACCATATAATCGGTGATCATGCTTGACCATTTTCTCTATTATTAATTTGTCAACTTTATTATATTTTACTTAAACGCAAAAACTTCCATGCAACGGATGTAAATAACACTATTTCAGACGGGTCGGGTCAAACCCGCGCTTTAACCCGGTCAACGCAGGTCAACCCATGTTGACCGGTTCAACCCGCAAAAAAGTAGAAAAAAACGGTTAATTCAGTATCAGCAGTCTCACTAAAAAGTATCACCAAAAATTCAAAAAGTATCGTCTGTATCATTAAAAAGTAAGGGGTCTGCTAGTTATTTTATACTTGTTTATGTAGTTCAAATTGTGATTTTTGGGGGGTGTTTTTAGGGGTTTATTTTTTGTTTTTTAGGATTTTGGGGGGGGGGGTGTTTTTAGGGGTTTATTTTGTTTTTTAGGGTTTTTTGGGGGGGGGTTTTTTAGGGGTTTATTTTGTTTTTTTAGGGTTTTTTGGGGGTGTTTTTAGGGGTTTATTTTGTGTTTTTTAGGATTTTTGGGGGGTGTTTTTAGGGGTTTATTTTGTTTTTTAGAGTTTTTTAGGGGGGGTGTTTTTAGGGGTTTATTTTATTTTTTTAGGGTTTTTTGGGGGGTGTTTTTAGGGGTTTATTTTGTGTTTTTTAGAGTTTTTTTTGGGTGAAATCGGATAAAAAATGAAAAAAATATTCAAAAAAACTGCCCAGAAAAAAAAAAGAAAAAGAAAAAAAAAGACGGACGTGTGGGCCCACGCGCCATCTGAAATAGTGCCTGAAATAGGGGGAAATGGGGGGTGTTGCATGGAATACCTTCTCTTACTTAAATTATTGTGGTTGTAATTTAATTTGTGATTTTAATCTTTCAAAAAAATAAATATAAAAAGATCATAGCATAGACAATTTTGTAGTAGTAACAAAAAATATTACTAGTACATTATTAATTCATCCATTTTCCGTACACCACTTTGCACTAATACACACACACCCGTACGTGATTGTATGGCATAAATAAATAGGAGCTTTATTTTTTTAGGAAAAAAATAGGAGTTTCACACTTACATTCATTGTAATAATGTAATGCGAAATAATAAAGTAATATATACACGACTTTTATTAATTAAAAAAATGAATACATAGAACCTCTTAAGAATCGTCCATTACCGTTCATTCAATTGATATTTAATTTCGTGGCTACAATTCCTGGAATATTTACTCAAAACAAATTTTCTTAATCAATTAATTCAATCATTAATTAATTAGTTTCACTTTTATGTATAAGGGGCACGCTATATTAATTAAATAAAACCATTGACTAAGGATGAAACAGAAAGAGGAGGAAAAAGGTGTGTGAAGAAATTAACTCTCTACATTATCATTATCATATCATCATCACTTAAAAAAGAAGCATCATTGTTGGTAAATTGAAACTTTGGGAAAAAGTTTATGCCTTTTTTCATTGGGAAATACCGACACCACTTTTTAATTAGAGGAAAATTGTCTATTCATGCGATTTATTATTATGTAGTAGAGTGCAAATATGTTTATATTGAAAAACTAGAAGTGATATTTTTTTCATAAATTCATCAAAAAAATGGTCAAACCATTATTTATATCTCGAATTAGTTTCATTTTCTCAAATCTATCACAAACTAACACTCTTATTAATTAAATATCTAAATTATTATAAAACTAATAAAATCTACCATTTTTGGCCAAAATCGGGTCTATAAAGGTTTTTATAATTTAGAATAAATATATTGTCATAGTCTTATAGATATGGTCGATTAGGCTACAATATAAGAAGAAGACTCAAATATTTAGCAGAAAAATAATGTAATGTTTTGCCGAAAAAGTATCTGGGGATATATTTGATTAGTTTTATAATAGGTTAGACATTTAATTGATAAAAGTGTTAGTTTGACACATATTTGAGAAAATGAAAATATTTTGTGATATATTTAAGAAAATGAAAATAGTTTGAGACTTAAATGATGGTTTTAAAAAAAAATCTAAAAAAATTCAAATTGGGATTAGAGGATCTCAAGTGTATTGTGACTTAGCGATTGAGTTTTCAGACCCTAATTTGGTTTCTAAATTTATATGATATATATATATAAATAATAAAATAAAATGTATAGAATTTATAAATAGGCTAAACCATCATTTATGTCCCAAACTATATGATATATGTATTAATAATAAAATACTTAAACTTTTAAAAAACTAATCAAATTTATCCCCAAATACATTTTAAGGTCAAAATTGGATCTATAAATTATGGAGTGAAAAAAATAGTAATAAACATATTATGTCATATATATGATCGATTTGACTACAACACAAGAAGAACATCCAAGTATTTAGCTGAAACATTAGGTAATCTTTTGTCAAAAAATCTATCTGAGAATAGATTCGATTCGTTTTGTAATAATTTATGTATTTAATTGATAAAAGTGTTAGTTTGGGATAAAATTTAAGAAAATGAAAATAATTTGAGATATAATTGATAATTTAACCTTATAAATATAATAATAATACTAGCTAGCGAGTAGAGAGATCCCCGCGGATCGTTAGCTTGCCCAAAATATCTTTTATTTGACAATCTTTTTTTTTTCCGGGTGGATTGGGGGTGTTGCTTCTTGGCGGGTTGGTTTTCAATTAATATCGAGCAAAAGGTTTAGAAGGATATGTGTGCGTATGTGAAACAGACAGAAAAAGAAATAAACGTCTCTAACAAAATTGGCGATTTGCATTCTCCCGTCAAAATCATCATATGCTGCCCGTTACTCCTCCGTTTCATAATTATAATTTATTATTTTTTTTTGCATTATCCAAATTTATAGTCTTATTTTTTAATTGAGATTATATTAAAACATTCTTTTACAAATATAATCATATTTAATATTCTTTTTATAGAATCATATTTAATATTTTTTAAAATGCAGTATGAAGAAAAATTATAGAGTATAAAAGAAGGACAATATGAGACAATCGTATATAAATTATATCTTTCAATACATATTAAATATATTTCTTAATCCGACAAAAATGATAAAGGGGCTACAATTATGAAAACGGTAAAGCTTTATGTCCAGAATCCGGACATCCAAAACTTGATTTTATTTGTAATATTGAATAAAGTACTTTAAGTAAATGTCTAAAATGTCCATCACCCTAAAAATTAGAAGATACACTTTAAATTTAAATTTAAATTTAATTCTCTTTCTTCACGTTACTTTTTGATAATACCAAGATAGTGCTTTATCACTTTTTGTTTAAATAAATATTAAAACTTTCACACAACCACTTTTATGCACCAAATATTATAAAGTTTGTAACTATAGTATAAATTAAATTTGTAATATATTATGAATTAGATAATATAAAGTTCGTAACTATATTATAAATTAAACATTATAAAGTTTGTAACTATATTATAAATTAAATATTATAAAATTTAACTTTATGATTTCATATTTTAGGAAAAAATGCAAACCTATTTTGGTGACTAAATTCATCAATTAGAAAGTTGGGGATATTCTCCTGATTATTTTTTTTTTTTTTGCAAAAAATAGTGCGGCCCAGACATAAAAATTAAATTTGGTCTCTCAATTATTGGTTCAACTTAATTTACAATATTTATAGATCATTTCTCCAAAAATAAAATTAATAACCAAAATTATAGATCATTTCCTCAAAAAATAATATTTATAGATCATTAATTCTGTTAATATAAGAGCATAATATTCAAATATTTATTTTGATTTGTATATTTATACTGCGGCACCTGCATTGACCAAATAAAAGCTTCGAGAAATGCATATAATTGGGAAAGTTTGGTACCATTTAAGGATGGTTAATTAGTAGTGAACTTAGTGATCAGTTTATAATCAAGTGTCACAAATTCTAATATTATAAATGAAATAGTATAAGTTCGTAAATATATTACTAATTAAACAGTGTCAAGTTCATATTACTATTATAAATGAAATAATATGATATTTGTAACTATATTATAAATTAAACAGTATAAAGTTCCTAACTATATTATAAAATAAATTGTATAAAGTTTGTAAATGTAGTATAAATTAAATATTAAAAAGTTTATAAATACCATATTGTAAATTAAATATTATAAAGTTTGTAACTATATTATAAATTTAAATAGTATAAAGTTTATAACTCTGGTATAAATTTATTATACCATATATAATATATATGTTCGATTTGTGAATTTTAATTTAAGAATCAATTTCATGTTATCTCATATTGTATATGTCAAATTGAGAAATCATAAATTTCATCATGATTAATTTCACTATACTATAATGTATATGTTAAATTTGTTAAATTTGTGAATTATAATTTGAAAATCAATTTCAATTAATTTGTGAATTAATTATAACTTGAGAATCAGTTTCATATTATACAATATTATATGGCTCTAATTATTAGAAATTACATTATATAATTTATATAATCACATTATATGTTTCGATTTTGCATTTCGATTTGTATGTTATTAGAAATTACATTATAGAGCTCGAGTACGGGTTAATCGATCTTCTCATGAGTCGAGCTTGAGATTCACTATTCTTCAATGAGCTTGAGTCTAGAAGCTCGAGCCAGGATTGAGGCTCAGAAAATTCTAACGAGCCAAGCTCGTTCGGTGAATATAACCTGTAGATTAAAATTTAAATTTAGACTAATATATTATTTATAAATTTTTATTATATTTTCATAAAAAAATGTAGTAAAATATTTCAATCAGACTCAAAAAATATTAAACTCCAAAGTAATTCAATATTTTAAAATACAATGATTACAATATAACTTTCATATATGAATATTTAAAATCTCAATTTATAATAAATATTTGATTTTACTATGTTTTATTACTTTTTAAAAAATAAAATCGTATAAAAATATATATATTATAATTTAGATAATATATTTTTAAAGGAGTTGATATGTACTACTATTAAATTTTGCACATATTAACCGTGCATCATATTACCTGCACATTATTAATTAAAAAAATTCTTGCTTAATTTATTATTTTTTAAATTATAAATTTATAATTGGAGATCTTGGAGGGAAAATTTTCTAAATTAATTTCAGATTTTCAAATTTATAAATTCCTAATTGGAGATCTTGGAGGGAATGGAACAAATAGAAAATGTTGGAGCCAAAATGAACAAAAGATAGCACAGTAATTACATGTTATTAATTTTCTTTAAACTTTAATTAAATTAATTCTGGACATCCAGAATCTGGACACCAAGCACTGCCCTTATGAAAAATGGGGAGTACTATTTTTGGGTGTCGCAATTAACTAGGTTTTGGAAATTAAAAAAACTAACAACTCAAATTTTTTATAGTTATAAATCTTAAATGTTTTTTTTTCCAAAAAAAGAAGCATTAATTGAAATGAAATGGAATTTGGCGCAAAGTTTATCCAAAATAAAAAATTGAATTCCAAATAAATTTTGTAGTTCCGAGTGTGACGATTGGATAAAAAAAACTTTTGAATTTTAATTGTATAAAATCTTTTAGGCTTGTAGATATTGTAAGTGTTGATTTGCATCATTAATAGTATAATTTTTTTTACAAATAATTTTAATCAACATACGAGTAGAAAAATGTTTATATAATGGGACATATGGAGTACTTAATTTGCACAATGCACTCTAAAATAAAAGTTTCAGCGTTTTGAATTATTTGAAATAAGAATTTCTTAGTTCAAACGTTGAGTCCTCTAATTATAAGATGGGTATTTTAGTCATTTAACTCATTTCCATTAATATGTGGATAATCACGTTGAGTCCTCTAATTGGCATTGTGCTAAAAACATGTGGGTTGGCCTAGTCACCGAGCCAGAGATTTAAACGAGCGTGACCCAAATTTTTTTCTTTAAAACAACTACAATAATGTGATTAAAATCAACTTAAATTTCACTTTCGAATAAGTTAGACAATAATTCAAACAAATAATAAATATCAAAATACCCCAATAAACAATTAATAAAACTAAAATTCTCAAGTATATATGTTTTTTTTAAATAACATCTTAAATAAAAAAATGTGTAGTAAGAAATAATATTATTAATATATATATATATATATATATAATGTTGAAATTTGAGGGGGGGGGGCCCTAATAGGTGGCTCTGTCCTAGTTGGCCCGGCTCGAGCCCTCCAGGTTGCAACGAGAAATTGAGCTAGGTCGGCTCGACTCGAGAATTTTCAAACCAAATAAAAGGGAAATAGAACCCGCCCAAAAAGTTGGGCAGATCTGGTCTTGAAAGATTCGATGTCGCCTGATTGGACACCATTTGATTTTTTTTTCAAATTTACATAATTCAATAGTTAAAGTGATATTAATTTCATGTATAATCGATGTGGGGAAATAAAAGAATGCGTATTACTATATTATTTTTTGTCTGCTGCTATGTTCCTGATATTATAATTATTTGACATCATAAAATGTTGTAAAATAATATCGTCATCTCAAAAATAAATATTGTCATACACATTTTTGACATCATCATATATATCGTCATATGAATTACATATAAAATATAACTTGAAATATTACATAATATAAATTTAAAAAAAGTCGGGTAGTGCCCGATCAGACCGCATTGAATCTTCTATGGGGTCTTTGTGTTAGAACGCCAGGCCACTGGGGTTAGGGCGAGTTGCATTTTGACAGTTTTATTTTCATCACACATATTCGACGCCTACCTAGTTGCCCACGCCCTTGCCAAATATTTATAGAAAAAGTAATATCGAAAGATGAATTCCCTTTTTGTGAATTATTTTTTAGCACGCTCGAATTAAAACTCTTTCGTATAATAAATACATCATAAAACTTTTTTTTTTTTTTTGACATTTCATGTCATCTGATTAGTATTGTCATTAGAAATTAGTCATCACACCCCTAAATTTATCTTTTGTAACCTTTTTTTTTCAAATGAGAAGTTAACAAAATCAATTACAATGAGAGTACTTTTAGCGGCAAGCACAGGTTGTATTCCTAGCTCTCACTCGCCCCACCATTAATTGATTTATTAAGTTTTCGATAAAATAAATAAATAAAAAAATTAGATTGTTCGTTTTTTTATTTTGTTAGACGGTCGCCTAAAATAAGTAGAGTTTGAGGAATGTAAATGATATTAATGCATTTTATACTTTTTATTTTTTTCTAATAATAATATTATTTTAATTTGTGTTATTAATTCACAGACTTAACTAACACACTATGTTTATTTTGTGATGTTCAAGAGATGAATTAATTACATTCGACGATCAGACAAATATGCCTTGAAAATTATTTGAGGTTCTATGTACAAATTGTTTGGAGTTGATAAAATTGCAGTGTTTATTTATTTTAATATATTATTTAAGTTTATATGAGTAAACAACTTATTCAAAATTAATAATTGATTTAAATGGCCATATATCTTATAAATGAGAGTAAGTAGTATAAAAATAGATTTGTAGGTAATTGATTATAAAGTAAAAAAAAAATAAGTTATGCCATGTTATAATATTGTCGATGCAGCCTTTTAGGTTTAATGTCTCGCTGAAATTTGACAAAATGTGATGTTATATTGGTATCGACAAAATTAATATTAAGTTTTAGTTTATTAAATAGGATAACTGACAAGAAATATACTACTGGACTGGACTTATGTTTGAAGGTAAGGCCGAGTCCATTTCATTCCCCTGCCATTATATAATAATCATTTTCGATCTTGAGCCGTTTAAACAAAACGGATAAATCATTAGTTTTTTAAATATATATATATATATATATATAGTGAATGATCGAATAAAACCTTTTTCCTAGCGTGAGTACTAGGATCGTATCTCCACCATCTGATTTAATGATTTAATAAAAAAGATGGTGACAATTTCATATATAATAGAGCAAAAAATAAAGGAATGAATGTTATTTTCGTCCAAACCCTTAAAATTGATGATATCAACATTTAAAAAAAATATATATTAAAAACTTTAAATGATCATAACTTGCTCATTTTTAATCCAATGCGTGTAAGAAATATATCAATTTAAAGCTCTATTCATGCTCTTTCATTTAAGATGTCGGAAGACCATTTTTAGATTAAAAAATGGACGAAAAATACGAAAGATAATTTTTTTACGAATACCCAGGTTGTAAATGTTTTTTTTAGTTTATAATAATGCGTCTTCAGCATTATGCTAATGAAACATTTGTCATATCCTAACAATGAATTATCATATTAATTGCTAGTGTAATACATATTTAATTTATTAGGGTTTATTCAATTTCAATTATGGTTTATTTCATCTCAATTAGGATTATAGTGACCCGATTTTCTAATATTTAAATTGCTACATTTTTCTTTAAAAAAATGATATTTTCTATGTGTGATATTGTAACGCCTCAGGCCCACGGGAGTGGAGCCCAGTAACGAAATGACGGCATAACGGGCTCTGCTAGCAACTACTTAGCATCCATACTCGTGTTGTCAAAATGGTTAACCCAAATTGCTAGAAAGTTCATTAAACCCACTTATATACGTATCATACTTTCAATCTCTCACCGATGTGAGACATTACATATATTAATTGAATAAGTCTAATAAGTCGTGCTTAAGTAATTTTAATAAATAACTAAGCATGAGTTTATGTTAGAATATGATTTTTATTTTTGTCATGAGCATGCATGCATATAGAATTTTATTTATTTGAGAGTTAATCGAGTTTGCATTATTTTATAGCCAAAGATTTTCTAGTCCATTCGAAATATTTTTGTGCCCAAGTCTCAAAAACCCAGTTATGAAGCCCGAACTCTAGAACCTTCTTTATTCTCCTTGTTCACCACGAAATGACATAAGAGAGAAGTTGATATCCCTCAAACTCTCAAAACTTATCAGCTATCAACCTTATCAAGTGTTGTTTTGAATAACTATGTGATCTAGCCTCATTGAATTGCATTATTCAAGTGTTAATTCACTATTGAGAAAATATATTACTAAGTGGGGGCACACTCCTGTTAGACCGTCTAACGGATCCCTTACGTTAGACGGATATTATTTGACCCAATAAAGTGGTCCCCCCTTCTTTTTTCTTTTCTTTTTGAATTTTTTTTAATGGTCCCCCCTTCCCCTATTTTCTTTGTTATTCTATTTTTATTTTTTATTTTTATTTTTTTCTTTGCCACGGCTCTCTCTTTGTTTCCTCTATTTTTTTTTGTTTGGCACAAACGTGCTGTTTTCTCTTTTTTTTTTCTTTTTTCTTTAGCACAAATTGCTTTTCCTTTTTTTTTCCCTTCTTCTTCTTTAGCACGTTTGTGCTCCTCCTTCTTTTTTTTTTCCTTTATTTCTTTAGCACAAACGTTATATTTTCATTAAAATAAAAATTTAGAAGAAAAATTATATTTTCATTAAAATTAAAATTACCGATGATTACACATTAATTATTGAATTAACAACAGAGAAGTATGATTAATTATGAAGTAAGTATCATTATTAATAAAAAATGAAGCATCACTAATATAATGAGTAGTTACTACGCATTATCATGTTCAATTTTTGAATTGTAACATTTTCTTTTCTGTAGCTAATGATTCAATTTTTGAATTGCAATATGTTTGAACTGATACTTTTCTTTCTAATTAGTGATACTTTCTTCTACAATTAGTGATACTTTTCTTCTAATTAGTGATACTTTCTTCTGCAATTAGTGATACTTTTCTTTCTAATTAGTGATACTTTCTTCTGCGATTAGTGATACTTTTCTTCTAATTAGTGATACTTTTCTTTCTAATTAGTGATACTTTTTTCTCCAATTAGTGATACTTTTCTTCTAATTAGTGATACTTTCTTCTGCCATTAGTGATATTTTTCTTCAATTAGTGATACTTTCTTCTGCAATTAGTGATACTTCTTCTAATTAGTGATACTTTCTTCTGCCATTAGTGATATTTTTCTTCAATTAGTGATACTTTCTGTAATACCCGGCCCTCTCAATACTCAATAGTTATCTTGATATATATTTTATATAATTATTATATGCTTATTTACATGCCGATTAAATCTATATAGAAATATATGCCAATTTAACTTGCGTATATATGTTTATGTTATATTTTATTTGCTAGATGAATTAGTATAAAGTCTAATAAATATGAAAGTTACATAAGTTACAGTGTAATTTTATTTTACGACATGTATAACTTGTGAGAAATTATATGTCATGAATAAAATTAGTGTTAAATATATATCGAAACTATAAATAATATGTTATATAAATGGATATATATGCGCGCGCGCACATACACTCAATCATATGGATAAACAATAATAAAGAGATAATTATATTTTATCCTATAGTTAATAAAAAAAAGAAAAAATTGTACGTACTCCACGTAATGACATACTTGGCGGATGCTGGAGTTTCTTATCAATTAAGAAATGTAAGGTGGTATTGAATAGTATAAATAGGAAATTGTAATTCTAGAGAAACAATATCGAGAAAAAAAAGGTGTCTTCAGGTAAGTGATTCTTTTCATCTGTTTTAATATCAACTAATTCATTTGGAACATATTGGTTTTATTAAAATATGGCTATGTGTTTGTATAAATATATATAAGCGTACATAATTGGTTTAGTATTCTAAATACATGGTTCTTTGTTTTAATTTTCAAATTTATTAGATTAAGTAGTGTTTGTCTTGTTATGTGTATTTAGTTCAAACAATAGTCTTAATTATATATTAATTAATAATAATAGATGGATTATATTTTATGTTTGAGAATTAATTAGTTAAAAATGGATTACTTGTGTTAGTATATTTATAACTAAATAAATAATATCATTGTCATATAAATAAGGATATATGTGTAAACTAGAAGGAAAATCGTAGGCTTATTGTGTGATTCATGGAAATGAAAAATCATAATCCATTTCTTTAATAGGCCATATGAATTAGAATTAGAACTTGTGTTTTAAAACTTGGTTGGTCGGTAATAGTAGTTCGACATTTATTATTTCATAATTTACATTAGTTAAGTAATTTTGACTTAAATTAATTAAAGTAGGGTTTAGCATAATTTTATTTAACTAATTCCTTCAGTTTAGTTAAAAAGGTAACAAGTTGTTATCGTAATAAAAGTATATGCTATAATATTACAATATTTGCTATTAAAGTTAGATTTCATAATAATTAGTAAATTATAATTAAGTTTGTATCAATTGTTATTAATTTACATTCTATCTTAATTAGATTCTCTTGAGAAGGCAAACAAATTAAGATTCCAAATATTGTAAGCTCTGGACTCGAGGTAAGTCGAAATCCATCTGCAACTATAATGCATGAACATATTATTATTTGATTATATGTGATTATTATTTATTATTTGTTATTGTGTTATATTTTATGATTATGTGATGTGATATACTTATGATATTGTATTATGTTGTATTGAATATCTTGTACATGAGCACGAGCATATGCATGCACGTTATGTAGATATTGTTGAGGTTGCATGCATGAAATGGTTCAGAGAGAGAAAAATATTTTGTTTGGGATTGGTCACCACCAGCCCGTGTTGTGCTGTGTTGATATTTGTGCCTCAAGTGGGATGACTTCCATGCGGGATCAAAGGGAACAGGCAGGGGGCGTGTCCCTTGGGGTCCAGGGAAGATAGTCCACTTCGACTGCACTTTTGAGGTGATGAGTGGTTGATGTGGGATGACTTTCATGTGGGATCAAAGGGAACAGGCAGGGGGCGTGTCCCTTGGGGTCCAGGAAGGATGAGCCACATGAGTGCACTAATCACATTTTGGCCTATTGTTATTGATTATATTATGAGCTCATAACTCATGTTGGTGTCTGGTGAAGGGAGCCAAGTTCCTAAACGATGAAAATGCTTCTGAGATGGCATGAAAGGATTTTATTCACGAGCATTTCACATTTGTGGTGTTGTTGTATCTTGCATGTGTTGTGAGTGTCAGTGGACATATATGCACATGATTTCTGCTTACTGAGCTTTAGCTCATGTAGTTCATGCATTGTAGGTAAAAGTGATAATGTGTGGTGCATCGATGCATGAATGCTTAAAGCTCTGACAAGTCCTGAGAAGTGTATACATGGATGACGACCTGTGAGGAGGGCAAGAGCTTATTTTACTATATTTTGATTCTTAGGTGTCATAAGTTTAAATATTCCGACTGTATCTGAATATTATTAAAACTTTCTCTATAAGGAAAACAAAAATTTCTTTTCACTCTTTAGTAAATTATACTTTCATAATTATCGATATTTTAAATGCACCACATAATACCCACATTTTTACATTACTTTATATTTTACATTTATTTTATTGGAGCGGGTGTTAGACTTTCTTGAAGAGACTCCAGCGGCATCATGACAATGGGAATGGAAGGCGTGAAGGCAACATCAGGATAGACATCAGATTGGGAAGGAGCAGGGGTACCTTCGGCAGAAGGAGGCACTGGATGTGCAGCATCATAAGGATAGGGAAGATCAATGATCCTATCATCATTCCCCTTGGGCTTCATTATGGAGAAGGTGGTTTGCTCAGACAGCACACTCTTCTTGCGTTACTTTAACCTTTGGCTCTTAAGGATCCCATAGATCAAACATGGGAAATGAAGCAAGTTCGAGGAACTGGACTTAGAGACAGCCTTCAACGTTGCATCAAAGATGTATGCACCAAGGTTGAAAGGAAGCTGAGTTCCTATCTTGTATAGAAGAATGGCCTGATCAACTGTGATGACAGAGGCATTCGATGTGGGCAGCTAATTGCACACTGCAAGCTTATATAACACTGAGTAAAAGAATGTTAACTTGAAAGCAGGCACTTTGTTGAGCCATTTCGAAGACCAAACCTCCAGTAATAACATTCACCACATCATCAATCAGATCCAAAGACATGATTGTATCCTTATTGCCCAACTCAAGAAATGTGTTAATAACATTAGAGAAAAACTTACAGATTTTATCCCTAACAAACACAGTTCCAAAACACAGTTTAGAGGGATCTCCCATATCAGAAATGATGTTAGCATAAAATTCATGAATAACATCAGGATCATATGACACTAGTGACGTAACATATTTCCATAAACTCCTCTTCTTAAGAAACACATCCATCCCATATTTTTTAAAGCTAAGAACATCAATCATTTTCTCAACCTTAAGAGTTCTCTTAACATAAAGAGCATAGGATTTCTTAGCCTCTTCAGAATAGAAAGTCTTACTGAAGGCTTGTGTGACATCAAGCGGAGAGTCCCCATCTGTGCCGGAATCCTCATCCACAGGCTTAGCAGAAAGACTGACATTCCGTGTAACATCAGCAGGAGGAGAAGTAGGAACTTGTTCACTAGTGGAGTCGGACTAATCTTTCAGTGACTTAGAGGTAGCCTTAGACCCTTCCTTCTTCACCTTCTTGGAGGAGACGATATCAGGTTTGTTAGTGTCATCACTGTGAAGTCGCTTCGATTTCCTTGTCGGAGGAGAAGTCTTCACTATTTTTGACAAAGATTGCAGGTGTGAAGTGGTTTCTGGGTCGATTGGATTTGTGGAATCTCCAAGCACATTCATCCTAATCGGCTTAGGGTTTAGAATCTCGGTTCCAGGAGGAATAATGAGATCGGGATGAACTTCAGCTTCAGTTGGCATCGCCTTTGATGTTGAAGGCTCAGTGACATTCACTGTAGTTGGTTCAGCTTGAGTAGTTGGAGGTGCAATGTCAGGGGTCTGAGTTGATGTTGCAAAGAGTGGGGGTTGTACTGCAACAGCCGGAGTTGAGGCCGATGATGGGGATCCTTTTGTGAGCTCCATCATTTGCTGCAACATCATCATCATGGCTTGTAGATGATTAGGGTTTTGGTCCGCCATGGATGAAAAAGGAGAGAAAATCATTTTGAGGAGATGGAGAAGATGAATCGTTTGGAGAGAGAAAATCGAATTAGATATGGAGAGAGAGGGGGGGTTTTGAATTAAAAAAGAGATAAGGACAAACCACTTTATTATATTAAAATATTGAAAGTGATATCTCTCATTCTCTCTCTCTCTCTTATCATATCAAAAGATATGCAGATAAGTATATCTGCTTATCAACAAAAATTCACTTATTTATTATTTAAACACTGAATAATAAATAAAAAATAATAATAAAAAAATTCTAAAAATAAATAAAACTAATGGAGATGATTCATGATTGAATAAATTCTCATGAATTGATTCATAAAAAATCATATCATCTTACCATAGTTTTTATTAATTTCAGAATTACAGAATCTGATGTCAAAAATCATAACATTGACTTTAACATCAGAATGTCAACATTGACTAACAGACACACATTCCAAGAGATTTCCTTAGAGAAGAAAATCTCTCAAAATCCAAAGGTTTAGTAAAAATATCAGCAATTTGATTCTCTGTAGGAATGTATTCCAATTTAATGATATCTCGTTCCACAAGATCACGGATAAAGTGATGTTTGATGTCAATGTGTTTGGTGCGAGAATGTTGGACTGGGTTCTTCGAAATTTCAATTGCACTAACATTGTCACATAACAATGTCAAAGAAGGACTATCCAGATCATAATCTAACACCATTTGATTTAACCACAACATTTGAGAGCAACAACTAGCGGCAACAACATACTCTGATTCAGCCGTGGAGAGTGAGATATAATTTTGTTTCTTACTTGACCAAGAAATCAGATTGTTGCCAAAATAAAAACAACCTCCGCTAGTGCTTTTTCTGTCATCAACATCACCTGCCCAATCGGAATCACTATAACTTACAAGATGAATGTTAGAACTCTTACAGTATTTAACACCAAACCCAATTGTGCCAAAGACATAGCAAATGATACGTTTAACAGCTTTAAGATGAGATTCTTTAGGCTGAGATTGATATCTCGCACAAACACCAACACTAAACATAATGTCAGGACGACTAGCTGTTAAGTACAATAAGCTACCTATCATTCCTCTATACATGGAAGAATCAACATTGCTACTAAAATCATCTCTGCTCAACTTTTCAGAAGATCCCATGGGTGTCTTCATAGGTTTAGCATTTTCTAATCCGAAACGCTTGACCAGTCCTATAGCATATTTGCTTTGAGAGATGAAGATTCCATCTTTATCTTGCTTGATTTGTAGACCAAGGAAATAGTTGAGCTCTCTAACCATGCTCATTTCAAATGTGTTGCACATTGAGTCTACAAAATCTTTGAGCAGATTAGTACACGTTGAACCAAAAACAATGTCATCAACATAGATTTGAGCAACAGTAATATGTTTTTGATTCTTCTTAATAAACAATATTTTATCGACTTGACCTCTTTCAAAACCAAATTAGAGTAGGAATTCGGTCAGTCTAGCATACCATGCTCTAGGGGCTTGTTTAAGACCATACAAAGCCTTTTGAGCTTAAACATGTGTAATGGTTTCTCATGACATTCGAACCCCTTAGGTTGTTCGACATATGCTTCTTCATTGAGAAAGCCATTCAAGAAAGCACTTTTAACATCCATTTGATGTAAAGTAAAACCCACATAACATGCAATTGCACATAAAAGACGAATGGATTCAATCCTTGCAACAGGAGCAAATGTTTCGTCAAAGTCTACCCCTTCAACTTGGGTGTAGCCTTGAGCGACTAGACGAGATTTATTTCTGACAACATTGCCAGACTCATCTGTTTTATTTTTGAAAATCCATTTTGTCCCAATCAAATTTTTATCTTTGGGGCGTGGAACTAATTCCCATACATTGTTCCTTACGAACTGGTTTAGTTCCTCATGCATAGCATTGATCTAAAAATCATCATTAAGTGCATCCTTAATGTTTTTCGGTTCAATGTTAGACAGAAAGCACATGTTTGACATACAAACATTTAAAGAAGACATGCATACCAGTTTCAGGATTTCTTTGTATTCATCTGAGTTCTTGCTTCTAGTTTGAACTCCTTCGGATTGCTCACCAATGATTTGTGAATCTAGATGATTCTTCCGAATTTGACTTGGAGGATCCCTTCTTGGTTTATCTTCGGCAGTCACCACCTAATCATCTTCACTGTCTGAAGTGAATTTTGGTGTTGATGTTTTGACTGAAGCATCATCACTCTGTGGAACATTGACGTTGACATTCTTAGTGGATGTCGTGTTCTCACAATCACTTTCAACATGATCACTTGACATTTCACCTGTGTCGATGAGATCAATTACATCATCTTCTTCAGATTTTGAAGCAATACATGTGTGGTCATCAAAAACAATGTTAATTGATTCTTAGACTATTTTTGTCCGAAGATTAAGCACACGGTAAGCACGATTGTCAGATGTGTAACCCAAGAAAATCCCTTTGTCGCTTTTGGAATCAAATTTTCCTAGATGATCCCTGTCATTCAGGATGTAACATACACATCCAAACACATGAAAGTACTGCAAATTGGGCTTCTTTCCCTTCAGAAGTTCATACGGTGTCACAGTTCTGCCTGGGCGAAGAATCACTCTATTCCCGATCTGACAAGTAGTGTTAACTACTTCAGCCCACAACTTCTTGGACAAACGTTGAGCTTGTACCATTGCTCTTGACATCTCCTGAAGAGTTCAATTTTTTCTCTCAACCACCCCATTTTGTTGAGGTGTCTTCGGAGCAGAAAACTCATGGATGATGCCTCGTTTTTCACAAAACTCTTCAAACATCGAGTTTTCAAATTCGAGCCCATGATCTGTTCGAATGCATTTGATGTTGGACTCATGTTGTCTTGACACCAACCTGTAGAACTTATTGAACATCCTGAAAGCTTCAGATTTTTCTTGAAGAAATTCAACCCATGTGAATCTCGAAAAATCATCAACTATCACCAGAATGAATCTTTTTCCACTCATGCTTTTGGTGTCGACGGGACCCATGATATCCATGTGAATCAGATCGAAGAACTTCGTGGTTTGACAAGCTGAGGAACTTTTGTGTGAAGCTCTTACTTGTTTTCCTTTTTGACATGCACTGCAAACAACATCGAGATTGTTCTTCACAGGTGGAATACCTCGAACAACATCAGCTTCAATTAGTTTCTTCAAACTTCGAAAGCTGAGATGACCCAGTTTTTGATGTATGAGTTGAGTGCCAACATTGACTGAAATATTGCATTTTTCGTTCTTGTCAGCATGATAGCAATTATCCAATGCCCGACTTCCGAACATAATGCATTTATTCTCGCTATCAAAAACCTCACAAGTGTTCTTATTGAATCTGACATGTATACCGTCATCACATAGCTGACTTATGCTAATCAGATTCATTGTTAAACCTTCGACATGAAGCACATTGCTTAACTTGGGAAAGTTCTTGACATTCAAGGTTCCTTTTCCTACTATGTTGCCTTGTGCTCCTCCACCATAACTAACTTTTCCTTTGCTTGTCGTGGTATAGTCATCGAGAAACTTAGAATTTCCTGTCATGTGCCGTGAGCACCCACTGTCAAAGTACCACGTGCCAGCAATGTTGGCTTTCAAAGATGTGTAAACAACATTACACGAGATCTTTGCCTTCTTTGAGGGTTTCTCCTTTTTGATAGATTTAGAAGAATTTTCCACAACAATCTTACATGTTGCTATATCATCATGATATTTGAAGCAATAAGGTTTGATATGTCCAGGCTCTTGGCAATAATGACAAACAAATTTCTTCTCCTTGGACTTGTCATTGACATTCGGTTTGACATTTCCGTCAACATTGACTGGAACATCCTTGGAGTTTTCTCCTTTGACAAACTTGATAGGATTTGAGATAGACATTAACGAACTCGATGTATATCCTAAGCCTGCTTTTGTGGTCTGTCCCAATGTCAGAACCTTGTTCAGAGTAGATGTTCCTTGATTGAGTTGTCGAAAGGTTTTCGAGGCAGCTTCTACTTCCTTTCTCAACTTGTTCAGCTCAAGATCACTTCTAGTGAGTCGAATCTCAAGGTCCAGTACTCGTTGCTTTAGAGTTTGGTTTTCTTCAACAAGAATCCCAAATTCTTTTGATTGTTCGGTCCATTGGACACAAACTTCATCTACAATCTTGTGCAATTGTTGTAGAGCTTCTTGGTGGCTGACTTCAGACTTGTCTTCTTCCACCTGAGACACTTTAGCAATGTTGCAAAATTCATCCAACAATGTCATTTCATACCAGTTAGTGGTATTTGGAGGAATGTTAGAGACTTCTTGTGTAACATTCTCCATAATATTGTTTGGAACATCTGGAGTCACATGATCAAGACTAGCATCATAGTCATAATCAACACTCTCCATGTCAGTTAAAGCGCTAATCATTTCATCTAAGTCATCGTTGACTTTTACAAACAATACAGTTTGTTTTTCAGCTTCTTCATTACCGGATTCGTCGCTTAACATGGCAGCACTGTAATTTCTCCTCTGCTTCCTTTGGACAGTAGGACATTCATTGGCATAGTGTCCAAAACCAGAACATCTGGAGTCACATGATCAAGACTAGCATCATAGTCATAATCAACACTCTCCATGTCAGTTAAAGCGCTAATCATTTCATCTAAGTCATCGTTGACTTTTACAAACAATACAGTTTGTTTTTCAGCTTCTTCATTACCGGATTCGTCGCTTAACATGGCAGCACTGTAATTTCTCCTCTGCTTCCTTTGGACAGTAAGACATTCATTGGCATAGTGTCCAAAACCAGAACATCCCCTATATTGAGCTGAGTCAATGTCCCTTACTGCAACATCTGGAGATTTTGAAGATTTTGTCGATCCAGATGATGTTGAAGAGGGAGAATCAAACAATCTCCATGGTTTGAAGTTTGGGGAACCTTTTTTCATTGACCGCACAAGGGTATTGAACTTCTTGGTAAGCAGTGTAACACTCAGGGGTTCATCTTCAGTAATCTCCTGAATGTTTTCGACATCAAGTTCAACATTTGAACTTGATGTTAATGATTGAAGTGCAATTCCTTTGGAGGAGATGTTTGATTTCTGATTTTCAAGATTCATCTCAAATGTAAGTAGAATGCTCACTGCTTCACTCAAACTCATGTTTGATACATTGTGAGCTTCTTCAATTGCTGAGATTTTCATGTTGAATCTCTCTGGAAGTGTGCGAAGAAGTTTGCTAACCATGTTTTCGTTCGAGATTTGACATCCAAGAGCTATGGATTCATTTGACACTTCACACAATCGTTCAGTGTACATTGAGATAGTCTCATCTTCTAACATTCGCAGAGTTTTTAATTTGGAATTGAGTAGCCTAAGCTTTATTTGTCGTACACTGATCGATCCTTCACAATGTTCCTGCAGTATGCTCCATACTTGATATGCCGTGGTGCAGTTACACACCATTTTGAAGCACAGAACATCAACCGAAACAAAAATAGCATTGAGTGCCCTCGAATTGAAGTTGGAAATGATTCGATCATCATTAGTCCATTCAGTCTCCGGAGTAAGAATGTACACTCCATTTGGTCCTTCCATCCTCGGTGGAGACCATTCTTCAATTATAGCCAACCAAGCCCTCTCATCGATGGACTTGATATACATCTTCATGCACGATTTCCACATAGCATAATTCTTGCCATTACTATCCAATGCCGGAGGATGGCATTGATTGATCTGAATATCCATCTTTCAGTGAGTCAACAAACCAAGGATCGAATACTTAATGTGTTAAGTACCGGCTGTGATACCACTTGTTGGAATTTATTGCCACAAACACTGAAATTAGACACAGATTCGTAATGTCAAACTCAATGTTAAAGACAATTAACACAACTTATCTTAATACAAATATGCTGAAAATAAAATGCACAAGAATACACGATATAATTTTAAATCATACACAACATGTGTATGATTGCCACAGGGCGAAATTATACTATTAAGAGTACAAAATTTTCAAGCTGTTAATGTTAGATGTGAAGGCTCTTAACACTACAACAAAATTACAAGTTCTAATCTAGACAATCATTAAAAAGAACTAAAACATATAAATTGGCATCCCGTCAATTCATATACAAACCACAACATACAAATTGACATCCCGTCAGTTCATATGCAAACTACAACAAACAGATTGACATCCCGTCAATTCATATGCAAACTAGATCATACAAGTTGACATCCCATCAACTTGCATATAAACTAAAACATACAAATTGACATCCCGTCAACTTGTATACAAACTAGTAAAGGTTTCACAACCTTGCTATCTATGCTAACTTGTACAATCTATTCCGTGAAAGGATTGAACAAATAAACATTAAGATAGAAGAAGGAACGAAGAACGAAACCTAAACTAAGTTTGTGACTCAAGCTTTCTTCAATCTTCACACATCGGAAAATGGATTGGGCTTGAATAAGTCTTCAAGTGTCGAATACATCTCTTATATGCTTCTTCACTTGAATCCAACATGGTCCACGATTTCTCTTTCTTGAACATGGGTTGACGATAACCGCTTCACTCCATGACTTCACAGTAGATGGAAGAAACTGCCTCCAAGGCGTGGTTGATAGCTTCCCCACATTCATGCTCTTTTTCTAAATATCCAGCAAATATAATTTTCTGTAAAATAAAAAGAATTAAATAGAGAAACCGCTAGACCTAAAAACTAAGAGATAGAGTTTTGACTTTGTCAAACTCTATTTTAAATAATATATCTAATATGTATATATCCATTTATTTGAAATATTAATTTCGTGGATATACACATATATTTTAAGATATATAAAGTTATTTTATTTATTAAAATAATAAATAAAACTAGGAAAGGATAAGATTAGTTACGACTATGTCACAGACGATGTCGCAGGGAGTCTGTCTGACATCGAGTGCAACATTGAACCTCAATGCCATACAACACTCAACAGATATATATCCAATGCGAATGATACCATGGTTCACCAAATACCGGATAAAGTGATGACATATATCAATGTGTTTGATGCGAAAGTGTTGGACCAAGTTCTTTCAGATTTCAATCGCATTTGCATTAACACAGAACATGATCAACACTCTGGTTGACATCTCATAACCATTCACAACATATCAAGCTTGTTCAAATACATGAAAGTATTTGAATTTTTGCTTTTTATGTTTCAAACACTTATTCCTTTACTGCAAAGAGAGACCCTGTTTCCAATGTGACATGCAGTGTGACAGCTTTGGTACACAGCACAGCTTTTCAAAAACATTTTGGACTGCAACATCTCTTGTAGTATCAGATTTTTCCTTTCTTTACATAGACAACATCACAATCAACATTCTTGAATTTCCTATCATGGTTAGTTAAAATACAAGAAACACTAGCATAGGAGAGAACTCAAGGTCAAGTTGGGTTTTTTGGAAAACTTTAAACACTTCAAAATTTTCATGCAGGAAATCAATCTTAGGAAATCAGGAAAAATCATCAACTACAACATGTAAAACATTTTTTTTATGCTCTTAGAAACTAATATACCTTGACAACCATGTGCGAAAAAAACAAACAAACATGCATGCTTATAATTTAGATCAAATTTAAACAAAGAGAATGCATGAGACAACACATAAAAAACATAATAAAATGTATGCGAATACCAAAAAAAATAAAATAAAAAAAAATGTTGGGTTCAGGATTTATAACATTTGCCCTAACATCGACAAACCAAGCACTACATCACACATGCATTGAGAGATTTCTGAGAGCTTGAAAATCTCTCAAGATCAAGAGCTTTATTCAAAATGATAACTGATTGTTTTTCTGTGAAAAAATAATCCAAATCAGATTTCTTCATCCATTTCAGATTCAAACTTTTATATTTTCTATGGATGTTGGATCTAATATTTGGAAATATTTTGGCCGGCATTTTACCAGCAGTATCATGCAATTTATAACAAAAAGGCTTAATATGACCAGGAGAAAAACAATAATGACACACAAACTTCCTCTTTCCAATCTTAGGTTTATCAAGTTTATGAGAATTTGTGTGGCATGTACCACTAGCATTTCCTTTAACAAAAGAAGTACACTTAAGATCATCATTGAAATTATTAGGAAATAATGTGGTAAAAGATTTTACCTGCCCAAGTCCGGATCTATGTATCTTATCAATGGACAATACCTTGTTGGGTGTGGAAGATCCTCTCTTCAATTTCTCGAGAGATTGAGAAGTAATTTTTAGTTGTTTCTTGATAGAAATCAACTCCACATTTTTTCTTGAGAGGATCACTTCCAAATTCGTCACTTTCTCCTTCATCTCTTCATTTTTCTTATTGAGTGACTCCACAACTTGGTTTTGTTTCATCCACTTGGAAAGAAGCTCATCATATAACATTTTTACTTCTTCTACAATCTTTTTAGCTCCAAAGTCATCATGTTGTAGTGAATCTGTCTCACATAAAATAGAAGAGTTAAAAGAGTTTGTTTATACTTTTTAGAGCTTTCATACCTGTCAAATGTTGTTCTGGACGCTGAAACACAATTCAAGTCAACATCAACATCCGAATCAGACTCATTAATTTTCACAGCAGGTAAGATAACTTGGTCATCATTTTCTTTCACATTGATGCCGACACCAGTATCAATTGGACAAGAATCTTCACTGGAGATTGCAGTTTTGAGCGGACTAGAAAACCTGACACCTTCCGTTGATGGAAGTGTGATGGTTCAAATGTTGATGATGATGTTGCTCCTTGAAATGCAACTTCTTTCTGTCGTACACCTATATATCCTTCAAAATGTTCTTGAAGAATATCCCATGCATGCTTGGATGTAGTACACTTTGAGATCAATTTGAAACAAAGAACGTTAACACAAACAAAAATAACATTAAGAGCCTTAGAGTGAAAGTTTGAAATGGTTTGTTCTTCAACACTCCATCGACTTTTAACCTTGTTGATGACTTTTTCAGCTTCATTTGTCTCTTTTGGAATAGACCATTCCTTCAAAACTGTCATCCATGCACGTTCATCAATATATTTGATGTACATACTCATTCGAGCCTTCCATGAGGAATAATTTGTTCCGAGAAAACTAAGTGCTGGTGGATGACATTGAGCAATGGAAACATCCATCATGGTAAAAAATCAACACAGTATGTAAGCAACACTAGATCGAGTACTTAGTGTGTCAAGTACCGGCTTTTGATGACACTTGTTAGAATTTGTTGCCACAAATACTGTGAAAAATAAAACCTCGTGCAAAGTTATATACAATGTTGTAGTCAGTGTTACTCACTTTACCAACAACATTGTCACAGGAAGTTTATAGAACAACTTGCACATAAATAACTTTAAAACACAAGTAAAAAATAGCTTGTGTAAAATGTTAACGTGCAGATAATAGAGTTGATGTTGAAGCCAGTGTTAACCACTATGCCTTCAACATGCAGTGGAAATTTAAAGCAACTTACACGAAAGATAGTTTTAAATCACACACCTTCGGTATGTGATTGCCTCAGGGCGAAATTCACTATCACAAGTGATAAAAATAACAATGCTGATGTTGTCTCGGTTCACTCCCTTGACAACACTGCATAAAACATACAGAGGACTATCCTAGCTCCACTCACTCGAATAATCACTCAAAACAAACCTATCTACACACTTAGATAGATTAAAACAAGTAACTCTAAATCCTAGACTCTCAAAGTTGACAATCTAACCTACACACACAACTGGAATGAAAGTCTCCAGCTGATTGGAACGCAAGGCAGATGTCGGGGAGGATGTCTTAGATCTTCGAGATGACACTAGATGCAAGGTTCAGAGCTTCTCATAAACCACGGTGATAACCTGCTTGCATCAAAGATAGAACAACATGGAGATAATTCTCGGTTCACTCCCTTGAATAATCTCTATGAAAATAATAGAGATTGTCCTCGCTTCACTCACTCAGACAACCCCTGTAAAAATCACTACCTAGCACTTAGGTAGATAAACAATGTCTACTGGAAGAACTCACAACATTCAATCTAATTTATACCTTACAAACATAACAAGGATACAGACCTTTGTTGATTTAGACAATAAGGGAGATATCGATGTGAATGTAGACGAGTTCCAGCAGACACCGGACTCAACCTTCGATCTCTTTGAATTCTTCGTAGCAGCACGTCTCAGGTTGGGTGATTGATTTCAAGGTCTAAGGAGACCTTAAATACTTCTTCTATCTTGTATTAGCAGTTGTTCCACGATCCCAAGAGGCGTGGACTTGAATCAACTACCTTCCACTTCCCATTGTTGTAGTGGACTTGAATAACTATTTTCTGCGTTGTGGAGCACACGCTCTTCAACATCGTGTAATAGTGGCAGTTACTCCAGTGACCCACGTTCACCTACAATGGTTAGTGTCCAAGAGAGATTGGGAACATCACGTCCCTATAAATCCGGAACAGATTTTGAACAAGTTAAAATCAAACATCATCCATGATTTAATCCAGAATTATTTAACCATTAAATCCCTAAATAGTGGAAAGAAAATGTGATAAAAATCACAAAATAATCATATTAATTTAAAATAAATTAATCCTAAAAAATATGAAATAACAAGATTAAACTTTAGGTCCACCGATTGATGTTGAAGTCGATGTTACGTGCAACACTCATTATAACACGTCTCCACATCATGGAATCCACTCCTCACTACTCTTATAACTGCCCACAAAGTCTTCAACCTGCAGACACACGTTAGAACCCAAAGGTAGTGGAGAAATGTTCCTTAAAATTAGGAACTGTTTTGACAAAGTCAAAACCCTAAAAGTTTGAAGCTTATCTTTTTATCCCTTCAGAATAAATCAACTAGAAACATGGGAATAATAAAGAGATAAGATTCAAAAATACATCAGATCAATTATAACTAATTAATCCGAAAATATAGAAGAGGAATAAGATTAACTTCTAGAGAGTTGTACTCGATGTCACGAGAATGATGGAACACATTCGATATAACATTGACTTCGATGTTATCAATCAAACCGATAGCATCATCTGGAACACATCATTCTCAACAGTAATGGTCCAAAGGTAACTGCTCTCCAGATCATCTCCCCTTGTCTCACTCTTTTCAACTTTGGATAACTGTTCCATTACATGTGACAGTTATTCAAAGACAGAGAGAACATTATGGTTCCTGAAAAATAGGAACCAACTTTGACTAATTTAGAGTTAGTTTTAATCCATGATTTAAACATGTTTTCACCCACTAAATTATCCGTAAAATTATGGAAGTAATCAATGATAAAAATCACAAAATAATCAAATCAATTTAAAATAAATTGATTCTAAAAATTATAAAATGAAAAGATTATCAGCCTGGAACAGACTGATGTTACGAAAAAGACGGAACAATATTAGATGCAACATTAACTTCCATGTTATATCTTTTGCAACCGTTACCAGCTAACCACTCTCACACAATCTGCAATATTAAGAGAGCTATACTACTGCAAGGCGGTTAGACAAAGTGGGGATAGAAAATAGTGGTTCCTTAAAAGAAGAAACTAATTTTGACCATTTCAAAATTAAATTTATCCACTATCTTAACCACCTATATCCACTATTTTAAATTCAAATCTCGTGGATATATTTAATTAACATAGACAAATTAATCAGATTAATTCAAAGAGAATTAATCCTAAAAACCAGAAAAGGATAAGATTACTATACGTAATGTTTCGGTCAATGTTGTCGGAATGGTGTTATACACTGTGTATAACATTGAGGACAATGTTATAAACAATGTTGTTAACATCTGATGTACCACCATTCCTAACACTCCTCAAGTATCGCAATGCTCTCTTTGCAGCCTGCAAGTGAAGTTCTGTTGGTTTGGCCATATACCTGCTCATGAGACTCACAACAAACATCATATCAGGCCTTGTAGTAGTGATGTACATAAGACTGCCCACTATTTGCTCATAGTAGGTACCATCAACTGTAACACCTTCTTCATCCTTCTCCATTTTGAAACCAGGATCAATAGGATTCTTCACAGGATTACTTTCATCCATAATAAAGCGTTTCAGCACCTCCTGGGCATATTTTCTTTGACAGATGCAGATGTCTTCTTCATTTTGTAACACTTCAATACCCAAAAAAAATCTCATCTTTCCAAGATCAGTTATATCGAATTCCTTCATCATCAACTCCTTAAATTCTGACATCATTTTCTTATCATCTACAGTAAAGATTAAGTCATCAACATAAATGCTAACAATTAAAATTTTACCTTAATTGTTCTGCTTGATGAATAAGGTCTGTTTGTTGATACATTTCTGAAATCCTTCATGAGCAAAATGAGCCTCAATACGACTAAACCGGGCTCGGAGAGCTTGTTTTAGTCCATATAAGGCCTTGTGCAACTGGTAAACTTTGTGCTCACTCCCATTTTGTTCATAGCCTTTTGGTTGTTCCACAAACACCTCATCATTTAAAATTCCATGAAGAAATGTAGATTTCACATTGAGTTGATAAATAGACCAACTTTTTTGTGCAGCTAATGCGATGATCATGCGAACGGTTTCCATTATTACAACTGGAGAGAAAACCTCTGTGTAGTCCACACTATGCTCTTGAGAATAACCCTTTGCAACTAATCGAGCCTTATACTTATCCACCTCACCAAACTCATTAAGTTTGGTCTTATATATCCATTTCACTCCAATTTTCTTAGCTCCAGCTGGTAGTTCGATCAAGCTCCAAGTTGATTTTTTTTTTTTCCGATTGATCTTATTTCAGCATACATAGCTTGCTTCCACTTTGAATTCTTTACAACTTTTTCATAACTTTGTGGATCAGTCGGGGTATCAACAGATAGTGTAAGTGTCATATTCAATTCATTTTCTTCATCAGATAATCCTTCTCCAAAAATATAATCATCCATCCAAGCAGGAGCACTTGTCTGTCTTTTCTCAATCACACCCTCTTCACTTATATCTGAAGCATTTTTGTGCCTTCAATTATATTCTCTGCTTCTCCACTATCATTTTCTTCTCCACTATCATCTTCTTCTCCTATTGTTTCACCTTCTTCTTCACCCCATTCCAAGTTCATTAGTATCTGCTCATTGTAACTTGAATTCCAATGCCATTGTTTATCTTCTTCAAAGATGACATCCCTGCTAATTATGACCCTCTTTGCAATATGATTGTACAATCTGCAATCTTTGGATTCTGCACTGGCCCCTAGTAGCACACAACATATACTTTTGTTTTCTAGCTTTGTCCTTGTTGCATCAGGTACATGGACATGTGCCACACATCCAAATACTCTAAAGTGTTCAACGGAAGGCTTTATTCCACTCCACACTTCTTCTGGAGTTATGTCTTTAACTGCAAGTGTAGGGCACCTGTTCAACACATATATAGTCCAATTTATTACCTTAGGCCAAAAGGTTTTGGGAACCTTTTTTTCTGAAAGCATGGACCTCACTAGATTCATTACAGTCCTATTCTTCCTCTATGCTACTCCATTGTGTTGAGAACACTACAAGAATTATGTAAATACACAACACTACATACACAATGGTAATTTTTACTTACCGTTGTGTATGTTAAAAATACAATGGTTTTTCAAAAAACCGTTATGTATGTGCGTGCATCTTCTACTAAACATAATGGTAGCATATATACCATTGTATATACACTCAAAATACGCAACGCTGTTTAATATTACCGTTGTATAAACATATTAAAAGAAAATAAAAAATAATATAATTATTACAACATTTAATTTGATAAAATGAAAAGATTTGGACCTCACTCCTCATTCCCGCTTAGTTACTTCTTTCCTTAGATATTTCCCCCTAAATTTTATGCTCAATTCTATCAGTAATTGACCGAATCACCGGCGGTCTCACGCGGATCTGACGTTGTTTGCGATGGGGAATGTCTTCTCCTTATCTTCTCTCATCCAACTATGCCCTATCCCTTTTTCCTTCTATTTCTCACGCTCAATCCTCCTTATACCCTAGATGAACCTAGCTTATCATCGATAACCGACCCAATCGACAGAGGTCTCGCTAATATCCACCGAATTGGCACGAGTTCTCACTGATATCGAATGACTTTTATGGCTTGAGCAGAAAATTTTCAAGATGATGTGAGTGCAATTATCACCAGAATGAGCTTGATGATTCAAAGACGGTTCTTCTTCCTCTGTTTGTCTACCCTGAAAATCTAAGGTGTGTTCTTTTTTTTTTAATTTTCCAAAGTTTTTTTTGTCTGAGTACTGTGGTTTTTTCGGATCATATTCTCTATCTGTATGTGTGTATGTGCGCATGTGTGGTGGATTAATCCTTCATCGTATGCGCAAGATCTTGCCGCGTTTTGAGTTTATGAACTGATTTTAGTTTTTGTATTTCTGTTTTCAGGTAGTTTCTAGTTTCATAATTATGTAGATTAGTTTCATGGGAACATATTATTTTCTTGAGTTTATGAGCTCGATTAATCCCTTGCTATGCTGTTGAGGTTTAATTTGTAATTTATTACCCATTGTTAAGCTTGTGTTCTAATGCTTAGGAAAGTTTATAAGTTGCTCTAAAATGTCTTGAATGAATGCTTAGAGTTGGGGCTCTATTGAACATGTTTTAG
This sequence comes from Perilla frutescens, assembly GCA_026008535.1. Taxonomy (NCBI): domain Eukaryota; kingdom Viridiplantae; phylum Streptophyta; class Magnoliopsida; order Lamiales; family Lamiaceae; genus Perilla; species Perilla frutescens. The sequence goes on along the minus strand of BRKX01000010.1, from coordinate 39,097,860 downwards.
AAAAATAAAATCCTCCATGTAAGCTGTACTAAATCCCTCAGATACTTTTTACTTACAAATTTCTTAAGATTGCTAAAATTACTTAAGATTGCTTAAGTTGTACTCAAATGTTTTAATCTGAAATTGAGTGGCTTAACTTTGTGAAACTAAAATATTTGTAGTTTTTGTTCACTTATTTATTGCGTATTTTATAGATTATTGGTGAAATTTCAGTAGTTGGTTCAACATACAAAGCAATGGAATTTGTTGGTTCTACATTTGTAAGGGTAAGTGCTTCTCACCATTAAGTAAATTTATGAGTTTTGAGGATAATACCTTCAAGTCAGTAATGACCACGAAAAGAATTATGCATATACTCAACACTCTTTCCCATCCCCCAACGTGTTCTTATGATTCTTTGTTGCGAGTTTTTTTTTATTGCCTCCAAGATGTATAACGGGATTTTAGGGATTTTTCCTTATCTATGGGTCACTGAAATTATTATTTTCAAAAAAATAATCTTTTGCAATATATGTGGCAGAGTGAAGAGGATATTTTCAAGGTTCAAATTTGTCAAAGCCTTGCACTTTGAGACGGAGACAAGTTTTTCTTCCTATAATTTGCAAAATAGACACAAACTTTGCTGAAGAATATGCCATCATTCTTCTGTACTATTTCTAGTTTTTGTGATATGCTATTATAGGTTTGATGGACTTGTTTCTTTATTCTTCACCCTATTCTTTTGATGGTCTGATATTAGGAATACCTGATTGACTAATGTCTTGAACTATGAGACGTAAGTCATTATAGAAAAAAAAATAGAAAAAAAACTAAAGCTTCTCAGTTCACACATAAGTTTCTTTCAATGTTATAATAAATGATTTTTTTAGGAATTTCTATGTGAAGCTGATACACTGATCTCAGCTCCCATTAAAAATCACAGTTTACAAGTTACAACCATATTTTTTTGGATAACTCCATGACTTAAAATACATCCATACAACCCATAGTCAGCTTGACAAAAGGCTTATAGTTTTGACATTTTCTGATCTTGGAAGGTTTCTTCGTTGTGAATAATTATTTTCATTTTTTTCATAACCTCAATAGTTATCTAATAGGAAAATTTGCACAGTTGGCATAATTAGTGCATCTAGTTAACTGTTGCTATTGATTTTCTACTTTTCAATATCAGATGAGCAGTGTATGATGCAACAGAGAGAACATAATTTGTGTTATATTGCCTATATAGGTCTGTCTAATACTAATATGTGCTAGCGTTATGTTAGGAAATCATGGTCCTTTTCTTTCTATTTCTTAAGGTGATCTTCAATGGTATCTTCTTGATACAGGAACATGAAGTAAAAGCTAAGCATCAACAACTTATCAGTGTGGTATGATTATTTTCTTTACAAGTTTTATCTTTAGTTATTAATTTCAAGGCTATCTGTATTGGTAGTCTTTATGTTGTTTATGTTTGCTCCCTTTACAGGTGTCCGTACTGTCATATTGGGTTCAACATATTTTGGGACTTCATGAGCTTCTTATTTCCTTCATCTTTTTCTATACTCCTCTTCTGCATATTAGGTGCCTTTTTTAACTTTTTGCCAGCACTCTCTGAGTTACATTATCATCATGATATATTCTAGGAGTTTGCTACAAACTACATGATTTGGTAATAAAAACTTGCAATGATTTGTAATATTTTATAAGCTTGTTTCCATCAGAATATTTATTTGGTCACTTTATCAAAAAACTTATATTTCAACATTCATTTTATGATCCCATATGAATGCAGGTCTAGATCAATTCATTGGTAGGAAGTGCTTCTTCTCGACTGTCCTCATGTTCTTGGGATATGGATTATCGATAGTATCATCTACTTATTGTATCACTTTTGTCTTTTCTAAACATAACATGACACATGTACTTGATTCTAAAATTGTGCTTTTAGTATTAGTGGGGCTATGGTTAAATGCTGAATCTATTTGTGTATGTTGCAGAATTATGTCCTCTTGGTGCATTTTTTCACTCGAATCATTCTTATGGTTATATCTTTCATAATAGGGGCTTCTAGAGTCAACAAAAAAAGCCAATTCTCTTCTCAAAGTTGGAATATTTGTTCTGAATATTATTTTTATTTTTGTGTGATTGTAAAACACGGATACTTTGCTTGAGGATTTTTTCCTAAACCTGAAATGTATTGTTTGATTTCTTCATAAAAATAATAATAGTGCTCCTGATACAGCATCAAAGAAGAAGAGAAAGAATAAGATACACAGCAGAAAGAAGATTGCAACGATAGTCTTAATACTGATTATTCTTGCTCTCTTGCAGCTTCAACGTCGAATGAAGATTGCTGAATTGAAGCAGATATCTACAAGACCTGATATTTTTGAGGTACAAATTAATATTAATATATTCACGGTGCAATTACAGGTATTGTAGATAATTTAAGCAACGTTTATCCTGTTGCACTTGTTGTCTCGTGCTCTTAATCTTTCCAGTATGAAATAGATGATACTACTGGTCTAAAGTGTTTGAATGCATGGTTGTCTGCCCTTAATTGAGTTTCTGCTGCTTAGAGTTATAACTGTATATCATAGCTGCTCTCGTGAAGGCTACAATGAACATATCTAAAAACATCAAAGTCCTACTTGTTGAGTTTCTGTTGGTTAGAATAGAAGGTTGTGTTAAGTGAGTTTAAACTATAACTCCCAACTGCAATTGAGTGCCATTTAACTCTTTTTATAAATGTTGAATATTGAAAGGCTATCGCAAAAGCTTTTCGGGAATGATATTATAAGTTTTCTTTTAGTTTTAGAAAAATTCCTAAGATCTAAGAAACTGCTTACCTCGACCTTTGCCTTCTAGTGAATTGGTATAGATGCGTGCTTGATCAAAAGTTCACTATAGGACTTTGAGTTAAGAAGGGATACCGTGCTCTGCTATGCTTTACTTAGGTAGATCTGTATCTATTTATCCCTTTATCTGCTCTTAATTGCATAGTTAATCAAGAAAAACTTAAATTAAATTATCTAAAAATACTCATCAAACTAAAAGACTCAAATAATGGAGTAGCCCACATCTTTAAATTTGTTACAGATCAATTATCTTGTTAATTACCTTAACAAGAGTCTGAAGAAAACATTTCCCTTTATTTGGTACAATCTCTGCAACAAAACTGTGATGATACAACATACGGACATTCAAGAATCAATCGAAGCAGATCGATGAAATATTAATGCAGACATGATGAGAGAGAGAGAGAGAGAGAGAGAGAGAGAGAGAGAGAGAGAGTTAATTATTTTCTTACTTGTTGAACCATATATACTGAGGTGGATTCATTTCATAGAGCTGTTCAAGAACTGTGCGCGCACACAGCCTTGAACGTGAAGTAGTTCACTAGTTCCTAGAAGTAATTAATAAATTTAATAAGAGAGAGGATATGAATATTTTTGAGGAATTTAGATTAAATTAAACTACCATTTTGATATCATTGAAGGTGTCCTCGTACTGTCCCCCTAATTCATCAACAACAATGAGGCCTTGTCCCTTTCTTAAACTGCCATTAATTCTGGTTGCTACAGTCTGCAGTCAAGGAGTGAGAGTAGAACTTCAGTCTCGTCCCACTTTGTTGAGGTAAGTCTTGCATTTTTCTTATTACCTATGCAATTTGACATGCTCTCTTTCTTAGTGTGTTGCTTCCATCAAGTTCCATTTCTCTAAGTTGTTAAATTTCTATATTTAAATTTAGTTGTGTATTGATATCTTCCTCTATCATTTTAATTATATGACTTGATTCTAGGTACCTCATATAAATCAGCATAACACATGGAATTGTGGTCTTGCTTGCACTCTTATGGTTTTGCAAGCTCTTGATGTCTGTGACTATACTATTCAAGAACTAGTGGATCTCTGTTGCACCACAAGGTACTTTTATTTTATATAAGTTTTAACACCCTGATCATATTTGTATACTTTCCAAGTCTTCTTAATATGCTTGAATGCTATCAAGTTAATTAAGTTTAGATAAAAAAATATAATTACCATTAAAGATAATAACCAGTTATATGCAAAACGTCTGATATCATATCTCTGTGACATACCTTTCTTGTCATAAGATTCTTGCAAGTACTAGTGCTATGTATACATATTCAACTGAACAATTTTCTAAACTAATGGTTAGTGGATCAAAAGATTCTTGCAAGTAAGTGGTATTGTTTTTTTTTTTCACTATGTTCTGAACTTTGTGATGTTTGCATTTGTAAAATTGTGTAGACAGAGTCAAGGTGTCATTCAAGAATTAAATCCTCTAAAGTTTAGGAACTTCCATTTTGGCATATTATATGTTACTGTTGTATTGTTCAATAATCAAAGTAAGTCTCATTCCTTTTAAAATTAACTTAGACTGTATATGTAGAAAATAAAGAGTGTGTTGAAAATTACCAATAATATCCTCTTGGTAGATTTGGATAAAAATGTGATTTTTTTACTTTCATTTTATTGCTTTTGTGTAGCTTCAGAAAAGAGGCCATATTCTAAAGATAAGATCAATGAAGTTCAAGTGGAATGGCCGAATTGTATGAGCGATCATTTGTAGGATCAAGGTATTTTGGATTTCTAGCTATCTACAACTGGGCTTGTTGGAGCATATTGTCGGGATGCATTGCAACTACTTGCAATTATTATTTTTTGGATTTTGATTATAGCTCTTTTGGAGCTGATTTGTATTAGATATTTTTAGGTCATCTTAATATGTTTATGGATAATATTTCATGATATTGTATTTTTAGATAATATTTGACGATGTTTTGGATGATTCGTGAATTTAATTTTAATTATTACATTATGGTGCACAGGTGACAAATAACCCTAAAATAATATACAACGGTTTTTAAAATTCTTTCACAACAGTAATTATTGTTGTCTATCATAATTATCTACAACACTAAAATATCCATTTACAACAGTAATTATCGTGGTATATGTAGAAAAAATGCAACGGTAATAAAATGTCACCGTTATGTATACTATTAATATACAACGGTAATTAAAAAAATGTTATGTATATTGTTAATATACAACGGTAAATTTCATTTTTACAACAGTAATTACCGTTGTGTATGATTATATTATACAACGGTAATAATAGAACAAACTGTTACATATAATCACTATACACAACGGTAAATTTCATGAGTACGACGGTATTTACCATTACATATAAGTATCTTATACAATGGTAAATGAAATGTTACCGTTATCTAAAGTACATATTACACAACGGTAATAATAAGAAATCGTTACATATAATGTGAATATACAACGGTATTTAGGCAAAAGACAACGGTATATTACCGTTGTATATTAGTAGAATAGACCACGAAGATTCTCCGTCGTGTAAAAAGGGACTATAGACAACACCACTATATACAGCGGTAGCGAAAATGAATAGACCACGGAGACTCTCTGTGGTGTATGACGTTTTTTCTTGCAGTGGGAGTATATGCTGTGGTGAGTTGTCACTTAATTCCATTCACCTTACAAAACTCATCAAATTCTCCAGAGTTGAACTCTCCCCCTCTATCAGTTCTTAAGCACTTAATAGACTGTCCAGTCTCATTTTCAACAAGCTTCTTAAAATACATGAAAGACTGGAGACCTTCTGATTTTCAGTCAAAAAATATACCCATGCTTTTCTACTAAAGTCATCAATAAAGCATAAGGAATACCTTTTCTTGTTGTTCGAAATCGGTGTAATAGGCTCGCAAATGTTTGCATGGATGAGTTGTAGCCTTTGAAATGCTCTCCACTTACTTGCCTTTGGGATGGGATCTCTATGTTGCTTTCCAACTAAGCATGTAGTGCATAATGTGTAGTTGGTGCATGAAGTCTCGGCAAGCCTCGTACCATTTGTTTTTGCTGTAAGGTTCTTAGTCCCGTGTGACTAAGATGACCATACCTACAATGCCACAAATGCGACTGATCTTGTGTAGGAACATGGAAACATGAGACTTCTTTAATTTGAGCCTTTACAACAAGTGAGAACATCCTATTAGTGGTCATCGTGGTTTGAATAATCAAACCTCTCTCGGGGTGGTAGATCTTGCACATCCCTGACTTAATGAAGATCGCGAGACCTTTTTCTTGCATCTGCCCAATACTGAGAAGATTATTCTTTAATTCAGGCACATAAAACACATCTTTGACGGCAAGGTGAAAATCATCCAAGTTTAGTTTCACCTTTCCTTTCCCTAGCACTGCCATCTTTGTGTTGTTTCCAAGTTTCACTAGTTGTCTAAACTCTTCATCGAGTTCAGAAAACATAGTATTGTCTCCACACATGTGATTTGAGCAGCCAGAATCCAAGAACCATACATCCTCATTCTTAGTTTCATTCAACTCCACATGAGACATCAACAACATCTCATCTTCTTGATTTGATTCAGTATAGTTGACCTCCTTTTCAATGGTAGGACATTCATACTGGAAGTGCCCAAGTTTATGACACTTGTAACACTCCACAGTAGTTTTGTCAAAGGTTTGACATCCTCTACCTCTTCCTCTTCCTCTGGGACTGCTTCTACCTCGACCTCTGTTTCCAGATCTATCATCGTATTTCACATTTAGAGCTTGTTCTTACCCAGAGCGTCTCTGGAATTTTTGTTCATATACGAGCAATGAGCTTTGCAACTCATCGATCGACAGCGTATCAATATCCTTAGACTCTTCGATAGAACAAACTATGTAATTAAATCTGTCTGTCAAAGATCTAAGAATCTTTTCCACAACTGTTACATCATGCATTTGCTCTCCGTAAATTCTCATCTTATTGGCAACAGTCATGACTTTAGCAAAGTACTCAGTGATAGTCTCACCTGTTTTCATTTCAAGAATTTCAAACTCCTTTCTTAGAGCTTGAAGAGTTGAACGCTTCACTCTTGCATTCCCCTCATATTTTCTCTTCATCGAATCCCAAAATTGCTTCGATGTGTTTTTCTCCAGGATAGTCTCCAAAATTGTCCTGTCAATTGCCTGAAATAAGTAATTCTTCACTTTCAGGTCTTTAAGCTTGAATTCATCAAGTTTCTTCTGCTCTACATCAGTTAGAACTGCTCCTATCTTTGACTCTGCATAACCTGTCTCCACCATGTTCCAATATTCCTTGGATATCAAGAAATTTTCCATAAGCATGCTCCAATGATCATAGTGACCATCGAAACGTGGTATGGCTGGTTGAATAAAATTTCCGTTGCCGTCACTCGACATCGTGTTTCCTTACACTCTCGTGTTTACAAGTCACTCAAGAGATTGCGGCTCTCTTTTGTTCAGACCCAGTGGGGGGCTCTGATACCAGATTGTTATGAACAGATAATCAAAAGCTATGAAATGATTAAAGCTTAAGCAAATATGAGTGAATGACTTGTTTATTTAAGCTGAATAACCTCAGTAATATATAGACGTACAAAGCCTAACAGAACTAGCGAGATATTAGCATAGCTAACATATCTCAACAAATGTAACAATAAAACAACAACTCCTAGTACTAAGGGATAGACTCCAACAGAAAGGAAAACAATAAATCATAAAAACAAGGATATTTATTCTAAGGGAAATTTACACTTTGATATCTACATTTTGGACACTTTTTTAAAAATGACCCACTTTATTACTATTAGCAAAACAGTACCCACTTTTTCAAAATTTTTACAAATCTGACCTCGATCAAATTTCCAGCCTAAAATATCTACGTGGCATGCCCAATAATTTTTTTTTTTTAGTTCATAATTGATATGTAATATCCAGTATCGTAGCAAAAAAATAACGCAAGAATTCAGGCGTGCCACGTAGATATTTTAAACTGAAAATTTGATCGGGGTTAGATTTGTAAAATTTTTGAAAAAGTGGGTACTATTTTACTAATAATAATAAATTGAATTATTTTTAAAAAAAGTGTCAAAAATGCAGGTATCAAAGTGTAAATTTTCCAAAATTCTAACGGAAAACATAAAATACGCACTTCTCAACATACGCAAATGAATTTATGATAATCTGCTGCAACTCAGGCTCAGACTCTGGCTCAACATACAAAAAGCCTTAACCATGAACTTAGGCGCACCACTATTTCCCCCCCAAATCACGTTCCTCCACCACCCTCCGTCCACCGCCACCACCATCCACCGCCTTATCCCCCTCAAATCCCTCCAATCCAACTCTCAACCCGTGCACTGCGACGACGGCGGAATCCCGATCGAACACGTGAAAACCCTCGTGAAATTCAAATCGAGGCACAATTACATCCGCGTGCTCCAAGTCTCGAGAGCAGCGGACCACCCCCTCGCCGGCTCCCGCCTCCTCCTCCTCGACGCCCCCGGCAACATCCACAGCATCTCTTACCTCTTCAAATCTCTCACCAACGCCTACTTCGACGTTTTCGCCACGCTCCCCCCCATCCTCCCGCCCGGACCCATCGGGATTCTCGGGTTCGGAGCCGGGTCGGCCGCCAAAATCATCCTCGAACTCTACCCTGACGCCGTGATTCACGGATGGGAGCTCGACCCCTCCGTCATCTCAGTCGCCAGAGAGTATTTCGGCCTCGAGAAGATCGAGAAGAAATACTCGGACCGACTGAAAATCTACACGGGGAACGCGTTGAACGCGGCGGTGAAGGAGAAATTCGCGGGGATTTTGATCGATTTGTTCAGCAAAGGGTGCGTGATTCCGGAGCTGCAGGATGCGGCGACGTGGGAGAAACTGCGTAATAATTTGAAGAGAGGCGGGAGAATGATGGTGAATGTGGGCGGGAGCTGCGTGGAGCCCGACGATATACGGAAAGATGGGAGTGTGATAATGGAGGAGACGCTGAAGGCGATGCAGAAGGTCTTCGCCGGCGAGATTTTCGTGCTGAGCCTCGATGATCGGAAGGACGACAGCTCGGTTGCGATGACGGGCAGAATGCCGGACGTCGGCGAGTGGAGGAAGAAGCTGCCGCGGCCGTTGAAGTTCTATGTTGATATGTGGAATCCTTACACAACTGATGACTGAAAATTGGAATTTTTTCTGACATTTGCTTCATTGATGCATTTGGATGTGTGGAATTCTTGGTTCAGTGTGCATGTTAGGTGTTTGATAATATGCTTCATAATCTCTCGCGTTGGGGTCTAATTACAGAAGACCGCCTTGGGTTTGAAGTATTCCCTAAATTGCCCAATAATTTTCAGAACTTTACAAATCACACTAATTCAAGGGGTATTTGTTAGAAATTAAAAAAAGGGGAAGCTCAAGGGATGTTTGCAATGCGTTTTGGGGTTTGTTTAGTTTTATTCCTTTCAAAATTTTTAACTTTTTACTATTCAAAATATTGAAAGTATATTTGTTTTATTTATTTTTTATTTCATTTTTCAATCCTATATAATATATTCAATTATATAAATATTATTACAGTGGACTCATCATTTAAATATTCATATCAAACACGTAAAAAATTATATTTTAATCTCAACCACATATTTAAATTAAAAACAATAATCAAATAAATATATTTTTATTTTTCAAATTCATAATTCTAAATATTAAATCATTTATCATAATAAAATCTTACATTTTTTTAAAAATCAATAAATCTCGTAAATTGAATCGGAATTATTGAAAGGCTGAAAATTAATGTTGGAAATAAAACCAAATAAGCTTGTCTCTAATGTCTTAGAGTCAAAATTCATACGACCGTTCAAAATGCACATCTAAATCCTCACATAAAATTCTCTCTATTTTATTTTATTATTTTTGTAAAAATGACAAATCACATGGGTTCATGATATTGAAGGGAAACAGTAAGGACTGTTTAAGAGTTTACATTACTATCTGAATTCATTATTTAGAATTTGTTTTAGAGAAGCATGATGTAGATTTGATACCTAAATGTTCAATTTAAATTGCATGAAATTATCCATGCTACATGACCTATTTTATTGAAATCACTGAATGAAATGATCGTCCTAGACATGTAGATCAATCAACCAAAAAATTGGAATCTTAATATATATAAAGACAAATAAGTATACTTAAAATAGTAACTCTCATTTTCCCGCCTATTTGTACTTGCCACATACGGAAATTATAACTATCCCACATCGAATCTTAAAGAGAGTTGTTTGATTTTCACATACTATAAATTTTAATGGCCAACAATGAATTTCTCACACATTTCTTGGTCTCTTATTTGAGAATGAGTACAGTGTTTGATTTTATTAGTTTAATATTTAAACATGTATTAAATTATTTGAATTAAATTTTGGCAATTAAATTCTTATTTTTGAAAATGCATTCAAGTTTAGTGGTCAGTAATTGATCTTATCATTATAAATTTAAAAAATTATTTTCGTTTTAAATTTTAAATTTTAAATATATTTTAATCAATTAAATTATATTTATTTTAATTTTAAAATTAAATATATCCTACATTGAACACAACAAATAGTAATTAATATTTATTGACAATGTATTTTGTGATATTCTAAATTAATAATAATTATGAAATGTACCATCATATAATAATAATAATAATAATAATAATAATAATAATAATAATAATTTTAGAAGAGAAGTATAATTTACGAGATGTTCAACCGATTGACCCTCATTTCTACTAATAGAGACAACAACTCTTATTTTGTTTATATTGAATTTTCTTGCCTCAATAAATTATACTAATAAACAAACAAGTCAATTTTGGAGTTTGCCACCTTCAAATTCATATAATATATATTTTTAAAAGAAATAAATGAAACGCTATTGAAAATATATAACAAACCTTTTCTGAACTCTAGCAAACTTATATGCTATTTAATTTGAATTTTGGAAAAACCGAAAGAAAGTAGCAAGTAGTCAAATTGTTGTAAATGACAATTATCCCACATCGAACTTTGAAGATAATTATTCTACTTGAATGTACTATAAATTTTAATAATCAACAATGAAATTCTCACATCTCACATGTTTCTTGATCTTTCAATTGAGACTTGAGAAACCTATCAGTTTAATATGTAAATATGTATTTAAATATTTAAATTAAATTTTCAAATAAAATATGAATTTTTTAAAAATTAATTTCTTAGTATAACCTCTTTTTTTTTTTTTTTTACATTTACATATACTAGCCTTGATTTGCAGTAGTTGTACTTTGTGAAACAAAGTGCAAATATTAACTTGATAAATACCTTAAATTAAAGAATTACTTCAAATCACAATTTAAGTTTAGATATTTTTAATCATCCACAATAATAAAGTTGATATTAGATATGTTTGGATCATGGATGACACTCATAAGAACGTATTCCAACTCTAAACAAGACATATAGCTTCCTTTAGTATATATATGCAAATTAATTTTAAAAATGGTCTTGATAACGTGTAGAATTTTAAAAATCAAGACCCACATAATTTTTTTAAAATTAAATACATTTAAATTTTTAGAACACACACACACACACACACATATATATATATATATATATTTGAGCTTATCAATGTGCTCAACTTTCTATATATCTTTAATACTTATAACTTGCATATATTAATTTTACATACTCAATTCTCTCACATATAAAAGAACTCACACAATTTTTATTTTTTTTAAATTTCTAACAAAATAGACACCCAAAAAATTTAAAAGATTAGAAAATTGACTTTGCATAGTAGAAATCCTCCATATTCCACAACCCAAAACAAATTAATCACTACACGTGAAAAAATATTGACACATCATAATTTTGATCATCGAAAAAATAGGAGCATTGATTATACTACAAATAAAAAAAGGGTTATTATTGCAATATTTAAAAAATTAGTATCTAAATTACAAATTCATTCAAATGTAGTGATTCTTTTTAGCAATTAACCCTTAAATATATTTATTTTTTTCATACAAAATTCATCCCACATCAAAGACTCGACAGTGCTCATTCCACATTTCTCAGTCTTTCAGTTGCGATCAATTGTAATATTTTATTATATAATTTCAATATTTTGAAATTAAAATTTTGAATCAACAATAATAATTAAATATGTTTAAAATTTGAAATAAACGCATTAATTGTTTTTATTTATTGTTAAATATTTTAAATTTTTTGAAGGTAAAATATTTACGTTATCATTTTTATTATATTTTAAATAGTTAAAACTTATTTATTTTAATTTTTGAAACAAAATTTATCTCACATTGAAGAATTAACAAATATTGTTGTACATATAAAACACTATAAATTTTGAGACACAATAACAGTTTTTTCCATGTTTCCTGATCTTTTTGGTGTGATTCAATGTAATATTTTGATACTTGATTTTATCCATTTAATATTAAATATTCAGTATCTTTTAAATATATAGAATTTAAATATTTTAAAATTATTCTTTTATTAAATCTATTAAAAGATTGGACTAAAATATTATATATATTAATTTATTTATTTTTTGGTTTTTAAGTTAATTAAATATTAAAAAAATTAAGACCCACTTCAAAAGTTTTAAATTAAATATATTTAAATGTTCGAATTAAATGTATCAATTGATTTTTATCAATTTAATGTTAAATATATTTAAAATTTGAAGTTGACATCTTTAAGTTATCAACTTTAAATATATTTTATTTGTAATTTTATATAATTTAGTTTTTCAAACAAAATTTATCTCACATTTAAAAAGTAAAAATATTGTTGTGTATGGACAAACTATAAATTGTAGGGCTCAACTACGATCTTTCCATCTTTTGGTCTTTCAGTTAACATCAAGTATAATATTTAATATTTTATTTTATCAATTTAATATTGAACATATATAATTTAAATAATTAAAAATTATAAATTTGAATTTAAAGTTTGATACTTACATTTTGGGATCAATTTCAAAAATAACTAACTCAACGAAACACCACTACTTTTTCAAAACAATTGCAAATATAATATTTGATCAATTTTACGACTCGAATGACATACATAATTGATTATATTTCAAGATTTCTTGATTTAATAATTTTTTACACGGTTGAGAAAATAGAAATATTAAAATAAAATCAATTGCATAGGATTTTCGGACAGAAAATTGACCAAATGTTAGATTTGCAAAACATTTGAAGAAGCAGTTATTATTTTGTTAATTTTGATAAAATTTGATTTTTTTTAAAAAGAGCACAAAATATATATATCAAAGTGTAATTTTTCTTGAATTAATTATATTAAAAAGTTCAAATAAAATATTTTAAATATATAAATTTAAAATACTTTTTGTTTCTTGAGTTAATTAAATATATTAAAAATTCAAGATCCACTTCCAAAATCTTTTAATGAGTTCAAATCTTTAAAGACTATGTATTTGAATTTTTTTTATTAAAAATATATATAGATTTTTAAGTGTAATGTTTGATCCCATATCGAAAAATAATGAGTATTGTTCTGTTTGAACATACTATAAATTCCAATATTGAATAATGAAATATTATACATTTATTGGTCTTTTTTGTTAAGATCGAGTATAGTGTTTGATATTGTTAGTTTAATTTAATATTAAAATATTTAGTTTAAATATCTGTCAATTTCTTAATTATTGAATATAGATTTAAAATTTAATTTTTATTTTTATGTTTTTAAATTCAAAAATATAAATATAAAATAAATATATTTAATTTTTAAATTTTAAATTTATTTAAGTTTGTAAGTTTAAATGTATGAAAACTAAATCTCAAACTATAAAATATTATATATTTTAATTATTTTACTAAATTTGTCTCACATTGAATAATCAACAAATATTATTTTGAATGAACAAACTATAAATTGTTAAGCCGAAAAATAATATTCCTACAACTTTCTTTGTAATTCAGCAAAGATCAAGTGTAGTGTTTTATCCCACATTGAAAAATAAAGAACGTTCTTCTACTTGAACACACTATAAATTCTAACAGTCAATAATGAAATTTTGATACCTTTCTTGATCCTTTAAGTTTATTTTTTCTTATCAATTTAATATTAAAATACATATATTTTTTTAGTTTAAATATTTATCAACTTCTTATTAATTATATATTTAAAATGAATTTTAAGCTTTTATGTTGTAAATTCAAAAATAGTTATATAAAAAAATCCAAATAAAATATCTAATTTTGAAAGATTTAATGTATATAAGTTTGTAATTTAAAATATTTAAAAATAAATCCAAAAAAATGATTTTTTTTTATTTTAATTTTTTTACTAAATTTGTCTCACATCAAATAATTAATAAATATTGTTTTGAGTGAACAAATTAAAATCGTGAGACCCAAAAATAGTATACATACAAAATTTTCTATATTTCAACTAAGATCAAGTGTAGTATTTGATCCCGCATTAAAAAATAAAGAGTATTATTTTATTTGAACATACTATAAATTATAATAGTCAATAAAGAAATTTTCACACCTTTCTTGAGTTTTTAAATTGAGAGACGGTTCTAACTTATCTTATTTGTTTAATATTAAAATACATATATAAATTTTTTATTTTAAATATCTATATCATTTTTTGATTAAATATATATCTAAAATTAGATTTTTAATATTTTGTTTTTAAATTATAAAATTCAAATAAATAATTTTAATTTCTAATTTTTTTATCAGTTTACACTTTAAATTTTTTAAAAAAGCCTTAAGCAGTTAAATCTTATATAATTTTTTTACTAAAATTATCTCACATTGAAGAATTAAAAAATTTTATTTTAAATGAACAAACTATAAATATTGAGGTCCAACAATAGTATTCAAACTACTTTCTTCATATTTCATCTAAGTATAAGTTGAGATCGAGTATAATATTTGATCTTATAAGTTTAATATTAAAATATATATTTAAAATTTTCCATTTAAACATCTATTAGATCTTATTAAATATATATTTAAACTTTAAATTCAAATTTTATATTTTAAATTCAAAAATATAAATATATATATAAAAAATTCAAATAACATATTTAATTTTGAAATTTAAAATGTTTAAATATATGAAACCTAAACCTTAAACAATAAATATAATGTGATAACTCTTTTAGTTGATCTTATCAATTTAATGTTAAATATCACTGATCTTTCAACCTTTCTCGGTATTTATGTTGAGATCACGTGTAATGACTAATGATTGATATTTGTTTTTAGGAAAAATGTGTAAATACACCATTAATTTAAAATATTTTTAATTTTTAAATTATATTAAATGTATAAAAAAATTAAGATCCACATCCAAAATCTTTTAATGAGTACAAATCTTTAAAGATAGTGTACTTGATATATATATACATATATAATATGTATATATTACCACTTCTCATTTGTAGTTTTTTTTTTGTATATTTGTGAAGTTCTAAAGTTACATATAAATCATTGAGATCATGATATTTTGTTTCTGTACAGGCAGGTTTGTAAAGTTACATGTAATAATATATAACAATCTGTATTTAGGTTGCCTAAGCGGAATTCAAGTGGTGCCAGTCACTTTTACTTTTTTATTATATATTATTGAGTATTACTATTTACTTATTAATTTTTCATTTACCCTATATCTATACCGGTTGTATAATAAAAATTGAGATGTAGGATGTTTATAAAAGTACCAATTATTTTTTCAACATTTCCTACATCCCACATCGCTTGTAGAGTGGCAAATTTAAATGTGAGTTGTTGTATAAAAGAGTGGATAACTTTAAATTGAAATCTCAAATTATTTTTACAATTTTTTTTTCCAATTTCCATACATCCCACATTGATTGTAAATTGAAGAATTGAGATATAGGTTGTTGTATAAAAGAGTGAAAAATCTCAATTTTTTTTATTTAATCATATTTTGAACAAAACAATTCAAAAAAGAAAAAGAAAAAAATTGATTGGTTGTCTAGAGCGATTTCTCCAACCTTGAAAAATACATAAGTAATTTATAATTTAGTCGATCTAATTCATATATTTAGATACTAAATTTAAGATTAAATATAATTTTATTATTGTTCATAAATATTTTTTTTAATAACATTCACTTCCTGTGCATCGCACAGGTGATATACTAGTATCAATAAAATTTAATAAGTCAAAAGACAGTCAAGGTAATTGGGGTGGACGATTATTATTTTATTCTACCAAACAATACTAGTAATAAGTAAAAGAATAAAAGTATTACTTAAGACACTAATAATAAAATAAAAATATTGGATTAAAAAAATAAAACAATTGGAATGCTAAAATAATTTAGGCTTTTGGTAAAAAACCGAAGCCTAAAGCGCGTTGTTAGAACCCTCGCTGTTTAACTTAGCACCTTGAATTTCCTCTCCAAGCATTCCAGAATTCGGGGGAATTTTTTTCGTCTTCAAAGCATTTCGAATTTTGGAATTCAGAGGAATTTTTCATCGTCGTCTCCAATGGCTCACCCCTATGGATCGAGGTATTTCTCTAATCTATCCGTTACAACTGTTTTGCGATAATTTTGAATTTGATCGAGATGGCTTTTGCTGTTGCTGTCGATGCGATCTGATTTTTTTTTTTTTATAATTGATTGCAGAGAGGGATTAAGCTCGAGATCGGCGGCGTTCGGTGGTAATTCAGATGAGTTTCAGGTGCGAATCGAGCCGGATTTTGATGACGAGGTCACCGGTCTTCGTAAGCAAGTTCGACGATTACGTGATGTAATTTTCCTTTCTTAATATTTTTTATTTTTTTGGTTTGAGATGTTGAATTTATATTTCTGTAGTTTCTGCGATCAGTTGATATGAGATTGAGGTGGTTAAAAATTGCATCTTTTTTACCTAATTTTTGCTATGAAATTTGGAGTGTATTCTAGATTGAAGAACAAAATGTGAGGGTTTTACCGATTCAGCTACGAGCCTATGATTAGATAAATCTTTACTTGTGGATTGCTACACGCTAAGGCCTTTGTGATTTTATTCCCATTTAATTTGTGTTTTGCCAAATATATTATGTATATTCACATTTTTCAAACCTGTGAGTTTTGATGTCCTGTGTTGTATCATTTCTGTATTTTCTATTCCCAGCATTAATTCTGTTGTGTGTGTTTGATATGGTTGCTTTAAAGAACCCTTCTATTGTCTACAAGCCCAAGCTTGTCTTGTGGCAATGAATTATTTGAGTGTGTGATCATGAAAGGAGGAAATAAGCACGAAACAATTATAGGATCGATAACTTCTCTTTGGGTGGTGAAATTTCATTTTGAGAGACGTCTGTCACTTGTACATACCATCGTGTCCTGCTCCAACATATATCATTTAATCAATTCTCTTGGCTTGAATATTGCAGGTAGCACAAGAAATTGAGACAGAAGCAAAGTTCCAGAATGATTTCCTTAATCAGCTGGTATGCTGCAAATTCTAAGATTAGTACTGCTGTATTATTTTATGCATATGTTTTGAAAAAAAAAATTATATCCTCCTTCTGAAAGAGAAACTTCGATAAGGTGCTTGACCGTAACTACTAGTTTTTCTCAAAGCTTTGTTGGAGTAATTTGCTAGCTGAACCTGTTTATGTCACAGTTATTGATTGTAGGGATTGGTAGGGAAGGCCAAAAGTTATATTTGGTGGTTTATTATGCAGTTATAAACTTAGAATGCTGTTTTCCTGCTCGGTACCAACATAACAGACATTTCACATAGTTGATGTGTGATGTGTCTAATTATTAAGGAGTTGTATGTAGTTTATCAATAATCCTTTACTACATAATAACAGTATTTTCACATTACATGCCTCCTATTGGAAATGTCTGTTTGTTAAATAGATATTGCTACTTAAATTAGATGTAGTTTGATGTTAAATTGATTGCAAAAAAACAGCCATGGAGAGAAATGACCAACCTCTGTTTATTTGAACTGTTCAGCAAATGACATTGATCAAAGCTCAGGCGGGGGTAAAAAACAACATGAGGAGACTGAACAAAAGCATCGTCTGGGAAGGATCGAACCATGTCATGCACGTTGTTCTTTTTGCTTTGTTAATATTTTTCATTGTGTACTTGTTTGCCAAAATATCACGTAGATGAGGATACGAACAAAATGTTATGTTGAGCAAAGTTCGCAATTTGTTATTGACAGTGTAAATACTATCACTTGGCCTCTTTGATCTTGTGGTTCACCTAGTTCAGTTTTTATGTAAAATGGAATTATTACAAAATAGCATAGCCATTCTGCATTATGCGTATATTTGTCTAGGTTGTGTGTGTGTGAGTTTGTTTTCGAGGATTTGTCGAGGTTGTTTTGATTTCTCCTTAATAAGGGAATATCGTTCTCTTACTGAGAGGATGTTTTGCTGAGCTTTTTGCTCTAGTGAATGTAAAGGCTTTTTTTTTTTTTAATATGAAAAAATGTTTCCAAGTATTTTGGTGGTCATTATAATTTATAACTTCTATAATATTCTACAAAGACGCACACTTAGATGGGATGGCTGTCAGACGGATCATCCGATCTAGAAAATGATTCTTTGTAATTTTAGAAACATTTTTTTTTTCCGGATCCAAATAATTACAAAAATGATATCATCATTTTGCTAATTCAAATAATTATAAATTTGTTACTATTGTTTAATTGCATGAAATAGGAAATATTAAATTTTTTTAATATTATAAATGATACTCTTTTGAACAAAATAATTACAAAAATTTCAAGCATTTCAACGGATTTTGACATATAAAATTGTTTTACATAAATTTTTATCATCCATAAATTATTTAAGATTTTTTTTTTTAAAGTAGGAAGAGGGGGCAGAGTCCATGGTTGTAAAGTGATTTTTAAGGGAAATTCTAATCACACAGCCTCCTCTTTATTTTTCATGGACCTCACTAATTTATAAAATATAAAAATAAATATGATAATACATTTTTACCCCTTTAACCTCCAAAAACCTAAAACCTTATATAGCATCCATATAGTCCCATCTATTTTAAAATAACTAGCGCTTATTGATATGCACGTTGAGTTAGCAGGAACCCAGGAACTTAATGAATGAAATAATCAATAATTAAATTTATATAAATTCATATTATCCAAGTCATAATTTGAATATGTAATCCTAAAATCAAATAACTTGGTAACAAATATTCTATTGGAATCATTGCTGATATTTGGCAATTGAACATTTTTAGAATGAGGGTTATCATTTGCTAAGCGGTGTGAATACCCACATTAATCATGTTTATGAGCCACAACAACTGAGGACATATATGAGAGCTGCATTGGATATTAGCAATTTAGCATAACCGTTTGAACCCCAAAATATGTTGCTTGTTGATTTTAATCTCTGTCATGTTCCTGAATGTAATTTTTTTTGTGATTAAAAATGATTGTGAATTTAATTTTGATTCACAATTGAAGATGGATTAATTGAAGTGTTAATAGATGTTTAAACCTGGAGATTTTCTGATGCAAAACAAAGAAAACTAAAGAATTACACATTGTTCGCACAAATATTGTGGTCAATGTGCATTTCTAAAAAAATTATCATATTTTACGTGACCATTGCAGGTTTTGGGAAGGATACTTTGACCATGTGCTTGCTTGTTTCTCAAGAAAGTAAGGAATTTATTACTTCTATATTTTGTTTTAGTCATAAGAGAAATGATGGGGGCTATAGTGTAGGTTATGATGATATGATATTAGGTTTTTCTGGAGGTTAAAGAATAAAAATGTTTTATCATATTTATTTTTTATATGTTATAAATTAATAAGGGGCTATGAAGAATAAAACGGAACTGTGTGTTTAGAATTTTCCTTTTTTAATTAAAAAAACTATTGACAGCAATAGGGACGGAAAGGGCCAGACCGAGCTAGATTTTGCCTTAGCAGACTTGAACCTATTATACGAATGTTAGGCCCAGTCTGGCCTATTATCTGTTGTAGGTCTTTTTATAGACTAGGTCTGATCTTTTTAACAAAATGAGCTAGACTTAGGGCCTCATAAAAGTCTGTTTGAGCTTACTTGATATTATTTTTATTTTTTATTCAACTAATATCAACAATAACAAGAGTAACATATCAAATAAAAGACACGTAACATATATAATGTCAAGATTAACACAAAACATAAATGACAATAAAAACTATTTCATATTTTAAATAATAAATATATGTGGTTTCAAAAAAAAAAATATTATATTATATTATATAAATAGGTCGGTTCGTTAAGTTTATTGGGCTTTTTTGAAAATCTGAACCTAGATCTATTTATCAATGTAAGCTCGTAAAAAGACCCGAGTCTCATCTTTCAATCATATAGGCTAGACCTAATTAGACCAAAGTAGGCCAGGCCATAGGTCCTATCGAGTGACCTGATCTATTTCTACCCCTAGACAGCAAGAATAAACCGAGTGCTTTACTCCTGTATGAGATTTTTACCGTCAAAATTTTTATTTTTTAAAAATAGTTCAGATATTAGCGTTTTAGGGCTTAGAGATCAAAATTGGTAAGAGGATTATGATGTAGATTTTAAAAAACAAACAAACAAACACCAAGAATCCGATCTATTTTATTTGGTCCTAAAAAACTTGGAATTACAATCCTTTGATGGGAGTTGGACACATTTTTTTGGGATAACGCTAACTCGAATAGAGTGGATGGAACCGATTTGTGGTTTGATTTTCATTACAAAACTAAGAAGATATATTCATGGACGCCCTCTTGGCCAATGAAAATCAATCTGCAGTCACTTGTTTCGCAGCTCACAAAACCCAGCCAAACCATCTCAACAACCCGAATTCTGCATTCCTTAATAATCAAGAATGGCGGCACTTTCGACCCCTTTTACCCAACCAAGATTTTAAGGTTCTACGCCATTAACAACGATTTGGTTTCTGCCCGCAAAGTGTTCGACAGAACTCCGGAACGAAGTGTCTATCTATGGAACTCCATCATCCGAGCTTATGCTCAGGCCCACGACTTCTCCAACGCGTTTTCTCTGTTCAAACGCATGCTCAGCTCCGAAACGGAGCCTGATAGCCACACTTTTGCGTGCGTTGCGCGTGCTTGCGCGGATAGGTTCGACGCGGAGGCTTTGAGAGTCGTGCATGGGAAAGTGGTTGGTTTTGGTTTGGAATTGGATTTTATATGTAGCAGTGCGCTTGTAAGTTGTTATTCGAAGTTGGGTTTAGTTGATGAAGCGAGTTGTGTGTTTCGTGGGATTGGTGACCCAGATTTGGTGCTGTGTAATGCAATGATGTCTTGTTATGGGAAATGTGGAGATTGGATGAGGGGGCTAGAACTATTTAATGCAATGCGGAGTATGGGAATCCATCCTAATGGATATACAGTGGTCGGGTTGATCATTGGACTAATTGATCGTAGTTTGATGAATGTAGGAGAAATGATTCATGCATTTTGCGTAAAATGTGGTTTGGATTTGAATGATCACGTAGGCAGTGTGCTTGTCAGTATGTATTCGAGGTGTAAGAGTGTGGAATTGGCTTGTAAAGTATTTGAAAATCTTGTCCAGCCTGATTTAGTTTCATGGTCTGCACTAATTGCTGGTTTTTCTCAAACTGGAGATCATGTAAAGGCCTTGATGTTCTTCAGGGAGTTGCTCATGTTGGGGAGACGGGCTGATCCAGCTCTGCTTGCTACTGTATTGGCAGCTTCTGCTCAGTCAGCTGTTGTTGGACCGGGCTGTGAGATCCATGGTTATGCAGTGAGACATGAATGTGACACGGACATTGCAGTTTCCTCTGCACTTATTGACATGTATGCAAAATGTGGATTCTTGGAGATGGGCATCAAAGTTTTCAAGAACATGCCTAGAAGAAACATTGTCTCGTTCAATACTGTGATTTTAAGTCTTGGTTTGTATGGACATGCAGTTGATGCATTAAGACTGTTTGATGGTATTCTTGAAGAGGGGTTTAGACCTGATGAAACTACTTTTACTGGCCTCCTTTGTGCATGTTGTCATTCTGGTCTTGTTAATGAAGGCAAGGAGTATTTCAGAATGATGACAGAAGGATTTGGAATTCAAGCTAAAACTGAGCATCATGTTTACATAGTGAAGCTTCTAGGCATGGATGGAAGGTTGGAAGAGGCTTATAATCTCATCAAATCCTTGCCTGAACCGGTGAATTCGGGAATTTGGGGTGCACTCTTGTCCTGCTGTGAACATTATAAAAATTATGAGTTGCTTGAGGTCATAGGTAATTATCTCTTAGAAAATGAGCCAAGAAATAGCAGTTACAGTGTGATGCTTTCTAACTTATTTGCTGGTGACGGGAGGTGGAAAAATGTCGAGAAACTGAGGGTTGACAATGCAGGAGCCATAGGAAAAATGCCTGGAAGTAGCTGGATCGGTTTTTAAGTCATTCAACTGTCAAAACTAGTGCAGGAATACTGGTTAAAACATAATATTTTACAGTAGAATTTTACTTCTGCTAACAAAAGAATCTCCATCTACCTTGTGTTAGTGTTTTGAGAAGATTCTTCATTGATTTGTTGAGGGCAGGATTTTGCTGCATCTTCGGCTCATTCCTCGAGGCAAATTAAGTTCCATCTTCATCATCATGAAGCCCTCAAAGGTCAATACACACTGGGGTTTTCACTCTGTTTGTTCTTGCCATTGAAATCACTCTAATATATTGCCTTCTTAGAAGCTCTTGCACTTTTTTTCTTTGAAGCAAACACTCTCACTTTGTTAATGGAATATAAACAGAAAATTCTGATGATTGTAACAAATCAGTTACAAATTAAAACTCTCATTAGAGAAAGCACGCATTTTTTATGAGTTTAAAGCTATCAGTCTTTAAGTCTTATGATTTTTTTAGTTTATGCTTCATATTGTTTTGCAATAAAATGCAATGTAGTATACTTGACTTTGCTATTGTATTAGGAATTGGCATTGGTTGCCTAAACAGAATATGTTAGAAAAGTTGAAGTTATGTGCTTAAAGATTTTTATTTATTTATGTGTTTAAAGATTCTTATAGAATGATTTAATATTTAAAAGGAATGGAAATAGGCCGGGCCACGCTTTGGCTTAGAAGGCCTGGGCTTATCTTAGCAAAGATAGGTCTGGGTCTGGCCTTGACCTATTATCTATTTAATATTTTTATATAGATTTAGGTCTGGCCTATTTAATTAAATGGGGCGGGCTTTAAGCGTCTGTTTAAGCCTATTTAAAATAAAATTTATATTTTTATTAAAAATATATATATATATATATACATACAATTTTTTTTTCATAAATTTTTCCAAGTGATAAATCAAATTAATGATTGACAAATATAAATATGTCTTCTTGTTAAAATATAAATATAATATTTATTAAACTAATTATTTAACTAACAAAGTATATTAATAAATTTTATAAAAATTATTTATTTTTATTTAATTTCATAAATAGACCGGCGTATTAAGTTTGATGAGCTTTTTCAAAGGCCTAGGCCTAGCCTATTTATGTAGAGAGGTTTCCTAAAGAGCCCCATTGTGACCTAATTATTAAATAGGCCGAACTTATATAGGCCTAGCGTAAGTCGGGTTGTAGACTCTTGTCGGGTAGCCTGATTTATTTTCATCCCTATAATTAAATCCCTCCCGTGAAATCGATTGATTGACATGCCTTAATCATCGGTTAGCAATTAAAGGAAGTAGTCAATATATAGGAAAATTTGGTCAACATAATTATTAAAATAAAGTTATTTCGGAATATATTTTTAGGATTGCGATTTTAAATAGGAAAATTAATATTAGCAGGTAATGTTTTTGTGTGTTTGAAAGGATTCTCAATTCAGTATTTAATTCATATTAAACAGTAGAAAATGGAATATCTAAAATATGTTTTATCATTCTCGTACAACCAATAATTTATGAATTTTAAGATATGAATTGAACAATATAGTATATAATTATAAAAATTCAATTTAGATTTATTAAGGTGAATTGGCAGTATTTAAGAAAATATATAAAAAATTATATAAATACAAACAAAAACGCATAAATACAAAAAAATGCATTAATTTGCACACGCACGCGCGCGCGCACACACATATATATATAGGGGTTGGTTATTCTAGGGACTAGTCCCTATGTGAGAAATAAGAGCAAATCTAGGTCTTACATTTGTTATGAGTGGATGGTTCAGATTAAATGGGGAAAAATAAAAATTTATCCAATATCATCTAGTTTTATAGTCGAATGGGGGTAGATTTGTAAATTTGAAACATCATTTCATATGGAAGCATGCAATAAAAATGGCGGTAGATTGCTATATTTTTGGGATTTATATCTATCCATAATCAATAACCCATATCAATCGACAGCATCCCCTACCCTAGTATCAATCTCACAGTCCAAGAAAGACTCTATTTCTCGATCACACCAGACCGCCGCGACGCCACCACAGATTGGGGGTTCGTGCTTCTTTGCATTGAAGACGACGATTTAGGCAATTGAAGCAGTGTTCAAACTGATGAAACATGGCGAGAACGAAACAAGGTACTAGAATCGATCGGATTTTAGAAGCTTTTTCGGATGCTTCATGCGAGAATCGGTGTGATGTTTTTTTGTCGTTTTTTTTTTGGCGATTTTAGGGTTTTTAAGTTTTATTCCTTTTTGTTTGCACATAATGTTAATTTCTGAATGTGGATTTGTTGATGCTTGTTTATATATGTGTTCGTCAGTGGTTAGTGACGGTTAATTCTAGGCGAAACTGTGGGTTTTTTTAATTATTAATTGTTTTTAGCATTGTCTAATTTTTTGCTATATAATCGTGGTAAGCAAGTTCAATTTTCGTGCGTTTTTCATGGTGTAATGATTTAGTTTCTTTGTATTATGTTGCGACAATTAAGGCAGTATATATGTGAAATATGTTGGTTTGCTTCGAGCGATTGATGTGTACGGGGAATGCATGTTTTTTTTATATGAAAGGGTAAATTGATATTTAGTGCAATTTATGACGTTTGTTGGTGCTTTATATTGTATATGTTGTGTGGGCATATCTTAGTATTAAACTATGTTGCCATTTAATGTTGCTATGCAGCAGCATTGAAACGGCCGTCGACAGACGAGAGTACAAGATTGGAGAGACATGGGAGTAAAAAGAGAAATGATGAAGGTGCATATTATATGTTGATTTTAGTTGGTTATATGTGAAATTTGAAATAATTTTGTTAATTATGTTTTCACTATTCCAACATTGTTCGCTATTTGCAGCTGCAATCAAAAGTGCAGCAGAAAATGAGAAATTACAAAGGAAGGAAGTACGAAGTAAAAGGAAGCATGATAAAGGTACCAACTTTAGTAAATATTAACTTAGAAATTAATATTTATTCGCAATTAATATTAACTTAGCAATTAATATTTGAATGCTTTTGATTAATCTAAATGTTGTATGTGTATAACAGGGGTTAAAGGAAAAAAGATAAGGGTGACTACTGATTCTGATTTTGAGGAAGACGTTCCGTGCCAGAAAAAGAATAAAACCGGTATGATGCAAAATAATGATGCTTAACAATATTACTTGTTGATGCTTTAGATGTGAGTCTGTATTGCATTAATTTGTATGATGTGCAAATAGTTATTATTCAGAGCTTTTTAACTGACCTGCTAGTGCTTGACTTACAGAGTTTTGATGCTATTTATGTATGGATTTTTATGATGTCTTTCTTCTTGTAATTTAGTGCTCATATGAAGTCCAATCCTATTATAACTAACCCCCTCCATTTTTTTGGTTTATTTAGTAGAGATATGTTAATGATTTAGTATGTGATAAAGTACTTGTTTTTGATTTGGTTCAATGTACTTGTTTGATTTGACGAGTAATGCTTTGAAACAAGCATGACGATGCTTTCATATTAATATATTGATGAATGAAAGCAGTAAATAGTAACTAGTGATTATTGTATTAAAAATGCTATCTAATATCAAACTTAGTGCTTTCGTAATGAGTTTCTAAAGGTAAACTAACCGCCAAGAAATTAACTTTGAAATATTTAGAGTAAATGCTACCTAATATCAAACTGAGTGCTTTCGTAATGATTTTCTAATGCTAAAATATCCGCAAAATTTACTTTGAATTAATTACATGAAATGCTACCTAATATCAAACTTAGTGCTTTCGTAATGATTTTGTAAAGCCACATTATCTGCAAAATTAACTTCGAATTAATTGCTGTAAATATTGTGACTAGATCAATCCTAGATAGGCACATCAACATGTTAAGTAATGATTAAAATAAATGTGATATCAATTTCAAAAGAATGTATTAGTAATATAAAACTAAAAGTATACATGGGAGTTCTAAAAATGTTAATAAAAACATAAAACTACAAATTGAAAGTATTACATTCTTTCTGAGGACAATTCCGCGAATCATGATGAGACCTCTGTCCACATGCCCTGCACGTTCTCAATGGTTTATCTTTCTTTTCCGCTGATGTCTCCTTCCCTGATTTTATACGGCTTCCGCTCCCTTTTGTCTTCACTTGAGCTGGTGGCTAAATAGTAACTTCATTCGGCACTCTTGATTGATAGTAATCATCAAACAATCTCTTCTTGGCATTCTCAGGACCTTCATTGCCTTCATTTGGTTTTATAGCATCTTTCACGCCTCTAATAGCTTCCAACAATGAATTAGATTTATTGGAGTCCCCCTCCACCCAACTCAAGCAGCTATAAAACTCAGAGATAATATCATACATGATAAATCTATTATCTTCCATAGAAGCACAAGAGCCCATGACATCGCCACCAACATCATTTGACGGGTTCGACAACGCTTGTTTTGTCCATCGACTAACTATGTACTTCTCCGGTATAGATTCATAGTTCAATTCCTTGAAGACAAATAATATATGACAGCACAACAGACACATCATCACAAATTTCTTACAGCTACAATCAATATTCTTTTCCACTTTATCATAAATAACACTGAAAACTCCATGAGTACGATCATCAATCTGATACACGCACTTCATTTTATCATTTGTAATATTTGTGAGGTGGCAACGGTAGCAAGCATGTTCAATATCCTCTTGCATCCTCTTGAAAATGCTTCATGTGTAGACAGTAGCTGTGTGCCTCTCAAATTTAAGCAAAGTTCAGAAATCCCGACAAGATGATAAATCTTCAATGTTGAGCTTCGCTTGAGTATGTCTCTGTGATTCTAAAGCACTATGAAAATTCATGAAAAATTGAAGAAGGTTTGCATGGTGAGACATGTGCATCCAAAAGAAACTATTTTCACTCTCAGAAGGTGACGTTGTCTTAAACAAACCTCCCATTTTGAAGTCTCTAAAGTACGGTGGAAACCAAGATTTGCGAATATCATACATAGAGGCGAACCATTGCTCATCAGTTAACCCAAATTGAACCATCAAGTCATTCTACCTGCTTTCAAATACATCTGGCTCCACATTTACAGACCAAACAAGGCTGCAAAAATCTTTCAAAAATAAGGGATCCTTCTTTAAGTGAGCAGGTAACTTTTCGGGAACTTTGGACATGATGTGCCACATACACAATCGATGTCTAGTGTGTTCAAAGAAACGTTCTACAGCCACCTTAATTGCTGGATCCTGATCAATCATCAATATAGCCGGTTCATGAACCATGCATTTCTTAAACTGTCGAAATACCCAAGCATATGATTCAATGGACTCTCCACTCATCAAAGCAGCACCTAATGTAACACATTTTCCATGGTTATCTTTGCCTATAAACGGTGCAAAAATCATACCGTACTTGCCCGCAAGCAACACATATGCTAAAAAAATTAGCACCGTTACATCTATTACAAAGCAATAACACATGTTTACAAAAGCATTAATAATTTCTTCTTACATTACACAATCATAACAAAATTAAATCATATATCACAGGACACAGTGGGCTTGAAATTACCTGTTTGTACTGTAGGTTGCATCAAAGGAAACTACATCGCCAAATGCACAATAGTTTCTCCTCGATATCGGGTCAGCCCAAAACAAGCTTTTCAGTTGATCTTGTTTATCTACTTCGAACTCAAACACAAAATCAGGGCATGACTCACGTTTCCTCTGTAACTTATCTATAACCATATGTGCATCAGCATCGAGAACGTATGCTTTCAGATCACGAGAAAAATTCTTAACTTGAACACATGAACATCCAATGCCCGAGTATGAATCCGCAACTGACTTCAACATCTTATAAGATTGCATTGCACTGACATTCGCCTTCGCACAATCTATAATTAATTTTTGATGCCCAACATCCAATTTAGAATTCATTTTCATAAAATAACTATATGCTTCAGGAACTAATACATGATTATGTTTTTCGATAAACTTAGTGACAATATACCCCTCAAATCCCGCAAACTTAAAAACTATTCGAGCCTTGCATCCACATCGGTTCGACACAGTCTGTCTTTTCATTGATGGACTAGATATATCTCCTACTGTATGCTTCACGCCTTCCTTGTTACAAACTATGTACCTCCAAATAAAGCACTTTCCATCGTGCGACTTCCTTGTTGAACCGCGTCGTATGTCGAATCCACAAGCAAAAGCATAATTTGTATAAAATTGAATGCCATCCTCGAGATTACGAAATTTCTAATTGACAAATGGTTTTAGGGAACTGTCATATTGGAGAATATAAAATTTCATTGTCCCACCGAGTGAAAAATCAACCATGCAATCACTAGATTGAATCCTTCCTGCGAAAACATATATAATACACAGAGCTTAAATATGACATACAAAAATGGTAACAATAAAAAAAAAAGTAATTTCAATACAACGACAAACAACCTTGCAATACAATTTTATCCACACAAAACAGATTATTGTAATAGTGAGTGTTATTATTCGTAAACTAATTACTACGAATTAATTCGGACGGTCAAACAACAAATAAAACATCAAAACCATAAACGTTTTGATATTCACGACACATTGACATATTCCAGTGGACTGGTGCTAAACGTGGTGTACATCTAATGCTTCGTAACCAAATAACAAATGCTTTTTATGTTGACCATACATGACGATGATAAAGACACGATTTCGTCGGAGAGAATTCTTCCAGCAGCCATTAAAGTAAACTATTGTAAAAAATATCCAACCTCTGAAAAAGGACTTGTAAAAATCCACAAATATATCAAAAATCCTAATATTTTAAATTTATAATCGAATTGTGACTTAATTATTTTAACCTCCAAAAACATACATATTATAGATGAACATGATACAAAACCTGAATCTTCCATCGTGAATTCTGAAAAAATGCCGTTGATTCGAATGTTTTTTGCTCCAACACTTACGAAAAGAAACTAATCGGCTAGTGGAAGACGTGGGGGTGGGGGGAACAGATCTTTTCCAAATTAAATCTCTTAATCTATGGAAAATATAATAACTAGATATATATTAATAAATCCAGAATTTATCAAAAAGTCTAGATTACCCTTATCCCTTTAGAATAGTCAAAACTACCAAATATATGGGTGGATTTATTTTTTAATCTGAACCGTTGATATATCTAAATCCAGTGGTTGATATTTGTTCTCATTTCTCACACCAATACCTATACCTCATTTGAGCTATATCCTATATATATGTATATGGGATCATGTGAGAACTACACCCTTCCCTGTGAGAACTGAGAACCAATTTTAGCCACAGATCTCGTCTATTTGGACGGCCAAGATCTGTTCCAAACTTAAAAAAAAAACGCGGTGGCATTACTATAATATTACAGACTTTTTAATGAAGTAAGGGTATTTTCATAATTTAGGAATTCTATTATTTTTGGCATGAAATATCTTTCCCGTCTGTAATTGAAATCTCTTTCCTTCTACATATCGATTTCCTTTATGTTTATATAATCGAAATTTCAGTCGATTCTCTTCGATTTTTATTTATCTCAATCTGTGTTCATGTGATTTTTTACCTGGAGTGTCTGTTGTTCGCTGTTATTTGATGAAGATGCCGGGTAAAAAAGTTTTTTGGTGTATTTTGCTGCGATTTTTTATCCGTTTTTGTTTTAGATTTGTTCGATAAGATTGATGACGTTGAGATTTTTTCACGTGATTCTCTTTGATTTCTATTTGATTTTGTTATGTTTATGTAATCCATATTCTAGTTGATTCATCTTAATCGTCATTCACGCGAGTTCCCTTAGAGTTTTAGTTGTTCGTTGTTCTTGGATGATAAAGCCGGGTAAAAAAAATTGCCGTAGTTTTCCTGTGATTTTCTTCGATTTTCTTCGATTTTGTTGTGTTTTATGTTGATTAAGCTGATTAAGTTGAACTTTTTATTTTTGAGGATCAACATGTATTTTTAGCACTGGTGTAATTAGTTTTAGCACTGCCCGTAACCTATTTTAGCACCACTTTGAACAATTTTAGCATTATTAAGCATTAACGTGATTAGTTGTGTATTGATTAATGTGCAGATTGTGTTTCTACCACTTTGGAGATTACGCCTTTATTTTCTGAATTTTACACACCTGAATGTGAACCATCCAAAAATTTTGTTGTACTTTTCCTGTGATTTTTTCACGCGATTCTCTTTAATTCACCATCAAAACTGGTAGTTTATATTTTATAGCACTGGTAGTTTATATTTTAGCACTGATAGTTTATATTTTAGCTATTTCATTTTCTTTTTTAGCACTGTTAGTTAATGATTGAATATTTTGGTAGGTGATAGTGTTAGCATTTGTAGTTTTTTATTTACGATGAGAAAGACATAATAATAACAGAGATTTGTGAATTTTCACATGGTTGCAGGTATTCAATGATTTTTGCACCCTTCATTTGAAAGGACAATCATGGGAAGCTTGTGACATTTGGGGCTGCTTTCCCATTGTGCTTTATTCATTTCCCTTACAACCTCTGAGAGAGTTGATGGGGGCATGTTGTTGCTTTTAAGAATGAATATTTATAATATACATCACTGCTTCTATTATCTTGAATTTTTCACTATCAGTACTTTAGCACTACTGTGAACTATTTTAGCACTGTTGTAATCTAGTTTAGCACTACTGTGAACTGTTTTAGCACTACTGAACTTGAACAGAAATCAAATGGATTGAAGAGGAAATTGTGCAAGAAAAGGAGCATGCATTGATTAAGGATTTGACTGCTATTTGTGGATCTAAATCTCGACATGGCTACAAGAAGGAAGTTGATACATTGATGGCGAGAACATTGCACAATAGAGGAAAAATGATAGGAACAGTCGAGTAGTATGATTCTTCGTTATTCTAGATGAATGATTCTTTCGACTACAAATCGAAAGAACATTACTTTTTAAGAAAGTGGCCACTTACATGATTTACTAAGTGAAAGTGGTTGTTTTCCTATATTAATTATTAAATATTTATACTTAGTAAATTATGTAAATAATTAATTTTTAAAAAAGTAATGTTAGTAGTCATTTTAAAAGAGAATGCACAGTAATACCCTTATAAGCAACCGGCCTATTCGGCTAGATTTTGTCTATTTTACAATTGAACCCAATAAATCGAAAAAAAAAGAACCGAATCATATAGAGCTTAAGTAACTGTACCAAATTAACTCTTTTTTTTGTTCGGTTAATCGATTTTATTTTGTTCTTCTATACATTTTTGGGGGTGATTGCGGACTTGTGCGAATGAAATAATGCACACAGTATTTCAAGTCTAAAGTTCCATCCATTAATCTTCTAACTTCGCTGACAGCCTTGGAATTGTGAACTAATAAGTGATAAGTATTATGTTATATAATTTATAAACGTGACAAATACATTCAGACAAAAATTCATCTATAACTTTTGCATTTATTCTTTGCAAACACCTGTTACAACAACCAAATAAAAACCACTCAAGTAGAAGAAATAAAGTACACTGATGTCATGCTAAACAAGGGTCATGTTAGTGCTAAAATAAGTCATGACAGTGCTAAAATAGGGAATGACAATGCTAAAATCCTAAATTGAAAAATATACGCGTGAATCACATATACAATACTAAATTCTAAACTACAGTGCTAAAAATGGAATATCATGAAGTATAAAAAGATGCTGATGATATTTTTTTATTGTAATGCTAAACAATTGTCATGCTAAACAAGGGTCATGTTAGTTCTAAAATAAGTCATGACAGTGCTAAAATAGGGAATGACAATGCTAAAACCTTAAATTGAAAAATATACGCGTGAATCACATATATAATGCTAAACTCTAAACTATAGTGCTAAAAACGAAAGATCATGAAGCATAAAAATATGCCGATGATATTTTTTTATTGTAGAATATCACATTCTTGATTATTGTCGAATTAGTTTAATTGATGTGTGTCTCCACTGAAAATTTTGATGATTCGATCTATTGATTGCTTGATAAATGTGTTTATGGATCTTGAGCGTTACATTTTAGGACTTATGCATCTATGTGATCTCCTCGAAGATTCTCAAGTTATGCAGAGAGACTAGGCGCTACACCATTATTTCAGTGGGCTCACCTAAATCCAAGAAAACAAGATCAGAAACTAGGGAAGACATTCTCAATAACTAGTTATCAAACACTCAATTTGCAACACCAACACCAACCAGTCCCACCCCTTCAAATGTACGGTAAAATTTAGATGGTTGATCATATTGCATTTCATCACAAATTCTACCTTCATTTGATTTCTTACAATTTGGTGGCTCATCAGTTGCAACGAACTTCATTGCAGTCTGATTTGCAGCAGGGGAATTCTTCGACTCTTCAGCTCTTCCAACATAATCTTGAAGAAACTCTAGCTTCATTTCAGGAATCTATTCATAGAGACATGCAAAATCTTCACTTAGAAATCCTAAGGCAATTCCACATGCGGGAGGTAACAATAACATATACGTGATAGCATGCTCGTCTTGTCCTTCTACGGGTAGTTTTCAATGTTTGAAACTATATGCAGATGGGGATGTCGAGCGTGATGAGATTAATCCTCGAAAATCAGGACGAGATCATGAAAGAAATCCAGTCGTTTCGAGAGGATTCTAAACAATTATCATGCTAAACAAAGGTCATGTTAGTGCTAAAATAAGTTATGACAGTGTTAAAATAAGTCATGACAGTGCTAAAATAGGGAATGAGAATGCTAAAATCCTAAATTGAAAAATATACACGTGAATCACATATACATTAAAATTTCCAATTTTACCATTACTAAGATTCAGGGGCAGCGAAGTTGGACGTTATTACAATTATGCCACCGTATTTTTTTTAATTTTAGAACATATCTTGTTCGTTCAAATAGACGAGATCTGTGTCTAAGATTGGTTCTCGGTTCTCACATGGGGTATGGTTCCTTATGAAACCCAACCCTATATATATATATATATATATATATATATATATATATATATATAGGATTTGGTTCAAATGGGTACTCATATTTGTGTGAGAACTAGGAACTATTCCTAACCATTGGATTGAATACATTTAAAGGCTGAGATTGCGATTGAGATTTATGTATTTATTTGATTTGTAATGTTTTTTTTTGTAGTTACGGGGCAATTTAGTATTTTGCAATATCATTCCATAATAATAGGTTTTAACTCCATAATAATATGAATGGTTATCTCTATATTTATATTTATTTTCTTATTTCTCTCTCTCACTGCACTTTTTTTTTTGTAGACGTTTTTTTAATTTGTTTTCCTTCTGCGAGATTTTCAGATTTTTGGATTATTATTATTCTATGAAAATATTGATTCATCTTCAATTGATTTTTTTTAACGGAGATTTATTATTACGAGGGTGGTTTCTACATATATGATTAATTGTTGTATTCATATATTAATTTTCTTCCTTTCCACGCTTCCACCGAGAATAAATTTCTTAAATCAATAATGAAATTTCTATTATCTGTATTATCATCATTTCAACATGAACTGTAATTGTGTGGGATATGTTATTACTAGGTTGTATGTGGTTTACAAATTAACAAACAGTGTTTAATTTTTTTTTTCTAAGCAATCATTTTAAAATAATCATGCTATGTTTCTTTTTTATGTAAAATAATAAATATTTATCTAACTAGTGTTCATACTCTATAAAATTAAATTGATATATAAGCTGTTTTTTTAAGAGACAACAATGATGTATACACATATAAACAATGAATACAATTTATGAAACTAACCTAATTCATAATATAATCTATGTATTTAAACGTTACAAACAGTGATTTATGTCTTTATAAGCTATTAATTTTTTAAATAGTCGAAACATAAATTCATGCCAAATCAATTTTTCTATATGTAAAAACTATTCTTTTAATTCTATACTTAAGTAAGCTTTTGGTTTAAACGTGGAAGCAGTAATTCATATATCTAATAAGCAATGAATACAACCACATGAACATTACTTTACCTCTCTAGTATTCATCACTTATATAAGTATAAATTATTGTTGCAATCTCACATTTAGAATGTTATCTATGTATTTAAACATTAAAAACAATAATTTATATCTTTATAAGCTATTTTTTATATGTATATGCAATTGCTTATTTCAAATCAATTTATTATATCTATGTAATAAGCTACTTGTTTAAACGTTTGAAGTAGTAATTCAAACTTATATAAGCAATTAATTAATACAACCACATAAACACTATTATCTTGCAAACTGGATTCTTCATGCTCATCATCACTCCTCACCGTTCTTGCACGACCACTCCCCTTTTCAGTTTGCATCTTCCCTCTAGTTTGTTCATTTTGCAGCCTCTCCAATATGTCAATGGATTGAATCCTCCTCGCTTCCTTCACATCAATGTGAGTGGAAATATTTTCCGACTTCCCTCTTTTTCATTTGCTAGATTCTGTACTCATCATGCAATGCAACATAAATGTTTGGTTATATCTGTATCATATTGTAATCTGTAGAAACAATGCTAATATGATATGAATTTCAATTACTATATCACCACCCTATTATTCTATGTAATAAGCTACAAATAAGAAAAAACTAGCAACAACAAGGAAGTGCACGACTCCTTTACCAATGCAGCATTCAAAGTATTAAAAATATGTTTAATAAGCTATATATTAACTATGATGAAAGTTGCAACAAACTCGAAATATCAATACTAATATACAAATTAAAAAAATTTCCAGCAACAAACACAATCATTCAACCCTCAATTGGCACACTAATTAAATCTGATAATTAATAGTACACAAAAATATCATGTAGTTATTTTATTGCTGCTATAAATTACTACTAGTGTATCAAATAAATAAACACAAATATCCACATACACACCTTTGCATCTTAAATAAGCTACAAAATATCAATAACTTAGTTTATGCTTCAATCACATTCATATGGTGTTCAAATCGTAAATATTAAATATATCCAATACTTGCACTAAATATGATATGAATTTCTCTTATTATATCACCACCCTTATTCTATGTAATAAGCTACAAAATAATAAAAAAACGGGTTAAGGGCCAAATAGGCCCCTGTACTTATTTGGGGGAACAAATAGGCCATCGATCTATTTTTTGTCTCGATTGAGCCCCTGAACTTTTATTGAGGGCTCAATCAAGCCCCTCCGTCACACCCCTCACAAACGTCCGTTAGGGTTTATTCAAAACGACGTCGTTTTGATTCTGAAATTAAAAAAAAATTGAATCTCTCTCTCTCTCTCTCTCTCTCTCGCACCAACCAACCGGCGCTGGAGTGGATAAAGCGGGCTGAGGTTTTCTAAATGGGAGGCGGACCTCAAGGCGGAGGCGGCGGAGAACATATCGAGCCGCCGGGAATAAGGGGAGCCGGAAAAAGGGGCGGCGGGGTTGCTGGTGAACTCTTGCACCATTTGCCGGAAGTTGGTGGTGTCAGTGGTGAGCACGGTGGTGGGAGCCCGCCGCGAGGCCCGAGTCCGCTTCTTCGGGTTTTTGATCACGTTGGGCTGCAGAGGCGGAGCCCGGGAGGCGTGGCCATCGGCAGAGGAGGGGCCGGGAAATGGCGCGGTTGGAATCGGTTGATTAGGCCTCGACGTCGGCAATGATGAAGACGACGAATTTCCAAGGTTGGAGAAGCTGTGATCGGATCTCAACCCTCTCGACCAAATCAGATCGTTGTTGTTGGTGTAGTGAGCGCCGCCGTGATCGAGATTCTGATGAGGGTCGATGAAGAAATTGGGGTTTTGATGAGAGAGAAAGGGCTGGTATGGGAGAGGAGAGAGAGAAATTCAAATTTTTTTTTTTTAATTACAGGATCAAAACAACGTCATTTTGAATAAACCCTAACAGATGTTAGTGAGGGGTGTGACGGAAGGGCTTGATTGAGCCCTCAATAAAAATTCAGGGGCTCAATCGAGACAAAAAATAGATCGATGGCCTATTTGTTCCCCCCAAATAAGTACAGGGGCCTATTTGGCCCTTAACCCATAAAAAAACTAGCAACAAAAAAGAAGTGCCCTACTCCTTTACTAATGCAGCATTCAAAGTATTAAAAATATGCTTAATAAGCTGTAAACTCTAATGAAAGTTGCAACAAAATCGAAACATGAATACTAATTAACATACAAATTATAATTTTTTCAGCCACAAACACAATCATTTAACCCTCAATTGACACGCTAATTAAATCTGATAATTAATAGTACACAAAAATATGTGATTTATTTTATTGATGTTATAAATTACTACTAGTGTATCAAATAAATAAAAATAAATATCCACATACACACGTTTGCATCTTAAATAAGCTACAAAATATCAATAACTTAGCTTGTGCTTCCACTACATTCATATGACATTCAAAATGTAAATATTACATACACCCAATACTTGCACTAAATAAGCAACTAAAAAATTACGCGAATCGTTCATTCATGCATTTAAAAAAACACGTGGGCTACAATATTTGTAGCTACACATCAATGAAATCTTTAACATGGATTCCAATGAGGGTTTTATTTTTTCAGAAGTCATTCTACAAAAAGATTTCAACACATTTGAAAACGAACAAAATATATTCCTCTATTACGTTGTTTGCATCACGTTATGGAAACAGAGAAAATAACCGATGGCAGTGGTTCTGCGGCAGTGATGGACGCCGTCGAATGTGTTGGAACTAGTGATGGTGATGCTCGATTTTCTATTTGTAGCGCCACTTTTCCCAGAAGAAAAATAATGAATGAAAGTGATTCTTAATTCTAAATTTTTTGATCACGATCAATCTTTGGTACAAAAGGAATAAAAGTGAATCTAATTTCTAGGTCTCTCCATCTCGATAAATATTTAGTTGTTGTATTATTAATGATACGTATCTTAGAGATTCCATATATGCATGTTTCCATATAAAAAATCAATGTATAATTACATTAATGCTATTCTGTATATTATTTTCAATTATATTATTAGATTTTAAAGATTTTATGCAATTTAATTTTAGCCATAGATCTAGTCAAAATCGAGGGCTAAGATTAGTTCGTAGTTCTCACCTAAAGCCCAGTACCCATTATAAGCTACTCCTATATTTCACCGACGTGATTAGAAGGCAATATATTATTTTAATTTAAATCAAAATAAATTTAATAAGTAACAAAATAATAAACAATCAAGATAATTAATCTTTGTATTAATCTAAAATAACATTATTTTAGATTAATACAAAAATTTTATAGTCGATTCTACAGTAAATTAGTTCATCATTTTGAGACTGTCATTCCCCTACCACTAATCGTCTAAAATGATTACTAGAATGATTGAATTTAGTTGGAATCTCATCAACAAAAATTACTCATTTTTTTCAATTTTCATTTTTTCCATTTTTTTTATTTTTTTTGGCTGAAGTTTATTAATCCAAAATTAATAATAATTCATAAAAATAAAATAATGAAAAATCCAAAATAAATAATTTCATAATTTTCCATTTTTTTTTGAAAAATTATGAACCTAAAGTTTAACAACAACAACAACAACAACAACAATAATAATATATAAAAATAAAACTTAATTGATGAAAAAAATCGAAAAATGAAACGGTCTCACACCAAATTTCCTGAGACAAGTAATCAGAATATCTACATGAACTGCATAATCAGAATCCAAGAAAGTAGCATCATTTTACTTATTTTAAAAAATCTGATTATTTTACACAAACTATTAATAAATTAAAATTGAACTAAACACATAAATTTAAAAATACATAATTAGATTACTTAAAAAATTAAAAGCATTTTTGTCAAGGTATACGGTCAATGTGTACGTAAAAGATGTCATGTGAGAATGGTGAAATAACTCAAAACACACATCGAATACAAAAGATCTAGACAATTCATGTGACATCCATTTCAATAGGTGTCCGCAAAATTGTCCATACCAAGGGGTAATATATAACAGAGCAGATCCTCTATTGCCATTTGTGTTACATTTAGGAAGTGATTGGTATGATAGAATGGAATTAGGTATGAATGAAATGAGTGTCTGAATGGAATGACTATTTTTATGATTGATATGTCTACGGAATGAAGAACAGAATGAAATATCATTTTTTTAATCTTATATAATGAATATTTTATGTACTTTAAAATTTTATTATAAATGAATAAAGTGTGTGTAATAGCTAATAAATATCAACACATGACTTAATTTATCTTTTATATTTCTAAATGTTATTTTTATTTTTTAAATATATTATTTTTTCTAATTTTTTAGCAAATTATAATTTATTTATTTTATTGAAAATTTTTATTCTAAAATATTTAATTAATCAATATATAATAATTTTTATAAGTTAATTAAAATAATTTTTACTTCATAGAAAAATATTTTAACATTTCAATTTTTCATTTGAATATATTAAATTATATCAAATATATATAAATATTTCATATTGTATTATAACATATTTTTATGGTATATTTATTTTTTGGCATCACTTTCATTTTTCTCAACAAAGTTATAAAAGCTATCAAAATTTGATTTTAACATATATTTTTAAATTATATTTTGAAATTAAATAAATAATATAATAATAATAATAATAATAATAATAATAATAATAAATTATGTAATTTGATTTTTGATTTATTTTTCTAAATATAATAAAATAATATTATAAAATAGGATTATGTATAAATATATCATATATTAATTTTTTTGGTCATTGGGAATAGCTAAACCCATGGGGGTGGGTGGAATGGCTATTCCCCTTCCTTTGGGAATAGCGATTCCATCGGGAATGGTTATCAAAATTTTGAAGAGTTGCAACAGGAATGCAACATGATTTGTAACAGGTGATCCAATTTCAATATATAATTCCAAAGTTTTCCACTTAGTTAAATAAAATACAATTAAATATAAATCTAGATAATTAATAAAGTGGGGTCAAATTAATTCATATATATGTTCCAGTAATGATGATATATAATACGTATATAATATGTACCAATGTACCATTATTATAACACACACACACACACACACATGAATCAATACATATATTAAGATAAAATCGTGCAATAGACAACGGATCTGATCTAAATCGCTGTCTATTAAACATTTGCTTTAGACAACCGTTTTTGAATAATAGACAATAATTTTGAGTTTTGATTTAATAGACAACATTAGTGACATTTATTGTTGTAAATTTTCCTTCTTTTTTGGCATTTTCCATAACGGTTTAGATTACAACCGTTGTATTTTAAGAAATTTTTGCAATCTTATTTATTATTTTTTTACTTGGAAATTTGAGATTTGTAACATTTTTTTATTTTATTTTTTTATGCATAGATGAATAATTTGTAGTACTCTACATTTGTCGCCTAAAAATAGCTTCCATTTGTATAGTAATAATAATTTGCAATAATTTATTATTTTTCTATTTTAATTTCATCATTTAAAATAATTAAATGATTATATATTTTATACATGTCATATATTCAAAGAAATTAAATGTTCTATAATCGTGGACAATTATACATTGTTATTTATAAAATCGTGACATTGAAAATATTCCAATTCGACCTTTTCTAACATGGTTTTTCATTTGTTCTTAAAATTTAATTTTTTGTTTGTTTGTTATAACTATACAAAATTAAATTGATCTTCTTATTTAATTAATTAACGCATGTGCATATTATTTTATTAATTTTTAAAAATTGAATACAACATATAAAATTAAAAAATAATCATAATATTATAGATTTAAAAAAATAATAATTATTTATGCATCGCACAAGAGACACAAGAGAAATAATAGTATATATATATTATGAAGCATGATATTATATTTATAACATGAATGAAGGATTACATATCTTCAATTAAAGTTTGGCAAAAGAATCTATCTAGAAATGCTTGGTACTTTTCTGCACAGGTTTACCACTTCAAATTAAATATTATGATAGGAAAAGAGGCATTATATATAGTCGAGATGCAGAATATATATATATATATATATATATATATATATATATTTCTGCCACTTTTTACATATCTCTAAGAATCATAATAATTAAATAGATAATAAAATATATTCTAATTAAGAACAGTTGAGGATGATTGGATGTAGATAAATATAGCATATCATATCTTGCGAAAAGCGATGGTACAAAATTAGTCAATGTTTTATTCTCCGTAATTCGTCAATTCTGATT
The DNA here is from genome assembly GCA_026008535.1 of Perilla frutescens. Classification (NCBI taxonomy): domain Eukaryota; kingdom Viridiplantae; phylum Streptophyta; class Magnoliopsida; order Lamiales; family Lamiaceae; genus Perilla; species Perilla frutescens. Next base: position 39,057,273 of record BRKX01000010.1, on the reverse strand, counting down.
ATTAAATTAAATTAAATTAAATTAAATTAAATCGCAAAAAATGCCTAAATGGAAAATTGAGTTTTTATGGTATAAATTTGGGCACGAGTACTTCAAGAACTCTTCGTGTCTCGTTCGATGAATGTGTATGTCGGCACATCGATCGATTATAAATGGGAACAAAAACAAAATGGTTTGAAACTAAGGAATTGTTACTTATGATCAATCATCACTACTAATCTTGATTTAACCTTTTTATAGTAAGTGGTTATTACACTATTAGTGCTGTTGCTTTAATCTTTTGTTTGTCTCCTTATCTAAGGAAATAATCCTAGGAAAACAAGATTGGTTTATTGTCTTCCACGTAATTAAAGCTCACCACTTCACTTAATTCCACATAAATTTTCATCATTATCTCTTCTAGACAATGATAATTTGTTTTTTTTTATAGTTTATGATCAAGTAAATCGTAACCACTGCTCGTTGGTGCACATTGGGTAAATCTCGCTAATATAATAGTTTACAACTATACCTGTAAAATCAGGTGTGACAGATTCAAACCTAACAGTTTTGATATGATTTGAACTCGAAATTAATCTTCGTTTTCATGCTTATATTATACTACACCACTGACTATCCCCAATTGATATTAATATATACTCTATTTGTCCCAAAATTGTAGTCACCTCGTCATGTTCACACAAAACAAGAGAACTCATTTAATTTATTATGTATTGGAAAACATAATATTTATTTACAATTGTCCTACATTGCTCTTATTTACTATTCCATGATTTTCTATCACTCTTAATATGAGTCAAACTTCTTTCAATTAATTTTTAATTTGAAATCAATAGCTCTGATTTTCTACATATCATAGTATGCTATCGTGAAACTAATGGATTCAGAATTTAACTTTTGATTTGCCTCAAAATATTTGAATTTTGCTCCAAGGCGCCAATTATTTAATTTCTAAAATAAAATCTGATTTGGCTCTAAAATTAGAACTGCCGATTTGTATTTTGAAATTTTAGTATGAAGTTACAAAAAAAAAGGATGTTAATCAATCCACAAGGCGAAAAATTGTGGAAAATGCAAGGTTAATCATGCACGTATCTCACATAAACCTATATTGACTATATTGTTAATGAAATATGGAAAAATATAAATCGTAATTTTCAAAGAAATATTAAATATGATTATATTAATAAAATAATATACTAATACAATCTCAGAGGAATAATACAGTACAAATGTGGAGTGGAGGGAGTATATATTGCAAGAGTAGTGATTTTCAGCCAGATTCTGGCTATTATTTTTAATAATTAATTAATTTAATTAATAAAACACTAATTATTCAATAAATTTACATTGATGCCCTTCATAATAATTAGGGCTAATCCTCCAATTAATTTCTGCTTCTAATGTCTGCTAAGAAAAATATGCTTCTAATGTCTGCTCAAGAGAAAATTTCGATTTTAGTCCCATTCCTATCACTTTTGGTCCCAAATCGATTGAATTATCAATTTTAGTCCCGCCGTAACGTTTTCCCTCTAAAAAATTATCGATTTTGGTCCCATTTTGATATCGATTTTGGTCCCAAGTTTTTCATTAAAAAAATTATCGATTTTGGTCCCATTTTGATATTGATTTTAGTCCCATTTTGATATCGATTTTGGTCCCAAACAGAAAAATGCTAGAAATTTTTTTCTTTGCAATTCAATTGGAGGCAAAATTAAACTGATTTGGTAGAAATTTAACCTAATTTGGTTCCAAATTTCCCACGAACATGCATCTATATATATCTACTCACCAAATCATCAAATTACAACTACTAATTAAAAGAACGCCATATTTTTTTATTTAGTTTAATTTTCTGTCGAGCTCAAGTTCGATCAAGAAGATACTCGGCTCGTTTACACCCCTAAATGAAGGTAATTTTTTTATTTAGTTTAATTTTACAATATTGTTTATGAGCGTTGACCACATCTAATTAGCGTTTATAATTATTTTTAATATTTAATATTTAATTTTAATTTTCAATTAATAATTCATTATTATGGTTGATTATTTCATAATTAAATTCTTATAAAATGTAAAGTAAAAGATCTAGGAAAAAATTATACTTTCATAATAAAAATTATATATAATATTAAAAATGTAAAATAAATAAAACATTAATAATATTAAACAAGTTAATTTCAAATTCATAATTAATTAGTAATTAAAAAATTAATAATATTAAAAAATTTAAAAATCATAAAGTAAAATAAATAAAAATATTAAAAAATTTATATTCGTAATTAATTAGTAATTGAAAAATATATAATATTAAAAATAATATATATTATTAAAACATTAAAAATAAAATAAATTGTAAAATGTAAAATAAATAAAAAATCAATAATATTAAAAAGATTGATTTCAAATTCCTAATCATATAGTAATTAAAAAATTAATAACATTTAAAAAAATTAAAAATTATAATGTAAAATAAATAAAAAATTTTAAAAAAATTATATTTTCATACCTACATTTTGAACTTTCACTACAAAAAATTCACATTTTAGCGATGGAAGCGAGCCAAGTCAAGCCCAAAATATTAAAAATAATATAAAATAATAAAAAAAATATATAAAGTAATATAAAATTTTAAAAATCATAAAGTAAAACTAATAAAAATATAATAAAAATTTATACTCATAATTAATTAGTAATTGAAAAATAAAAAATATATATAATATTAAAAATGTAAAATAAATAAAACATTAATAATATTAAACAAGTTAATTTCAAATTCATAATTAATTAGTAATTAAAAAATTAATAATATTAAAAAATTTAAAAATCATAAAGTAAAATAAATAAAAATATTAAAATATTTATATTCGTAATTAATTAGTAATTGAAAAATATATAATATTAAAAATAATATATATTATTAAAACATTAAAAATAAAATAAATTATAAAATGTAAAATAAATAAAAAATCAATAATATTGAAAATATTGATTTCAAATTCCTAATTATATAGTAATTAAAAAATTAATAACATTTAAAAAAATTAAAAATTATCATGTAAAATAAATAAAAAATTTTAAAAAAATTATATTTTCATACCTACATTTTGAACTTTCACTACAAAAAATTCACATTTTAGCGATGGAAGCGAGTCAAGTCAAGCCCAAAATATTAAAAATAATAAAAATATATATAAAGTAATATAAAATTTTAAAAATCATAAAGTAAAAATAATAAAAATATAATAAAAATTTATACTCATAATTAATTAGTAATTGAAAAATAAAAAATATATATAATATTAAAAATGTAAAATAAATAAAACATTAATAATATTAAACAAGTTAATTTCAAATTCATAATTAATTAGTAATTAAAAAATTAATAATATTAAAAAATTTAAAAATCATAAAGTAAAATAAATAAAAATATTAAAAAATTTATATTCGTAATTAATTAGTAATTGAAAAATATATAATATTAAAAATAATATATATTATTAAAACATTAAAAATAAAATAAATTGTAAAATGTAAAATAAATAAAAAATCAATAAGATTAAAAAGATTGATTTCAAATTCGTAATTATATAGTAATTAAAAAATTAATAACATTTAAAAAAATTAAAAATTATCATGTAAAATAAATAAAAAATTTAAAAAAATTATATTTGTTATTAAATCTGGTCCCATAGGACTTGGATTATCGATTTTGGTCCCAAAACTAGCGGCCGTTACCCCATTTATTTTTTCCGTCTAAATTGTGGGACCAAATTGATAATCCAAGTCCTATGAGACCAGATTTAATAACAATTTCTGGAATAGGACCAAATGTGATAGAGTTGGGACCAAAATCGGACTAGGCCATGTCCTATGGGACCAAAATTGAAATTTTCTCGTCTGCTAAAAAATAAATCCGCTTCTAATGAATATTACCGATCAAATATTTTTCAAAAAATTAGCAATATTAATTGGGACAGTATTTTCCAAAAACAAAAAAAAAATTCACATTTAATAATTAACATAATTAATCTATTAATAATACAATTTTATTAATTATAAAAAAATCAGATTCTTGGCTGCCTACAATTTTATTAATTATAAAAAAATCATAGCATTATTGATATTGCAATATGCAATTAGAGATGTCACACTAAATTCAAAATAAATGATTCAATGGAAATTGAATTGGTGGAATATATGCCACCAAGTTTTACTCTTATGATGATACGGGTAACTAATTGTGCACTTGAGATCCTCTAGTCCCAACGTGTGCGCCAATCGTGTGCCACACCTCAAAATTATTACTTTTTCTTTTATTTTTTTCTTCAATTTTAATTTCTTTTGATTTAGTATAATTTTAAATTATTATTTAGGGTTTATTCCACCCAATTAGGGTTTATAATTATTTTTTTAATATTTAATTTTCATTTTTTTAGTTAATATAATTGATTTTTGGGGTTGATTATTCCAAATTTAGGGTATATAATTTTTTAAAATTTTAAATTTTTTGCAATAAATATTAATTATGATTAGTTATGATAAAACAAATTTTATTTTTATAAAAAAAATTATTAACAATATATAATTTTAATGGTGGCACACGGTTGAGACACACAAGTGGGACTAGAGGATCTCTACTCCTAATTGTGGGTATTATTTATTTTGTGTCCCGTAATTATAGAAATAGCATTAACTTTGGTCCATAATTAGGAAATGCCAATTCTTAGAAAATCTTTAACTGCTGTCATAGTAAAAAGTTAAATCAATAAATTCCTTTTCTTTTGTATTCAATTAATAAATTTGACTTAATTTTCAAATCTAAGCCTAATTTCAATTCTGAAAATTTCCAGATAAAAGGTATATACTATATATACATTGATGAAATCTTCTTGTATTATTAAATCGATCTTCTCTTTTCTTTTCTTCGCGATTGTTGTTTTGTTTCTATATATTTTTGTAGAGAAATGACGATCTTTAATTTATTAATTTAATGCCCCATATGTTTCACAGTCTCACGTGTTATATGATTCAATAAAACACAAGTTTAAAATAATATATGAAATTAGAACATCAATTAACTAAATATTATTATCTTGTGATACATTTACTACAACCAAATATTTGAAACATTTTTTTTTTCTTGAGTTGGGGGAAGGAGAGTTATAGGTCTCGAACCTGAGAGATATATCCCTTTTATATTTATAGAGATCCCCACTGATGAGTGTCCGCGAAGGGACAACCAAATATGTTAAACTTGTGTATAGTGTTGGCACACTTCCATAATTGACAAAACAAGTACCTAATTAATCATGAGATGATGATCTCCACTACTTAATTTTATCAAAAATCCTCTGCGTGACTCATTCCCACAGAGAAAATTGAACATAGGAATCCATTCTATTTCCAGTTTCATGAACCAGATTAGCATAAAATCAACTATATGTAGTAAATAAAATAGTTTTAAATATTAGGGAATGAAATGTGTCATTAATTCTCTTTTTGTAGTGGAATTAGATCAGGTTGCAAAAGTGGCAAATTAACATTACCAAGACAGAATTGTAGAGCAGCCTACTCTTTTTGACCAAAAACCCCATGATCATAACTTCTCTAATAGAAACTTATATGATTATTGAATTATTACACATATAAAATTGTGGATTACTAGAAAAGGAACATGTTTAGATTCTGCTGAGATGATCAGAAGAAGGTTATATGCACAACTTATGCTTCTATATTTCTTTGACTTTTGCTACACTTTTCACTTATCTATCGCTTCGCGTAGATCAAATAATTCTAAAATAATATATATTTCATCTCCGATCCCACTACGTATGTACCGCGACACTAGTGCGCCTGACTTATACAAAACATTTGTTCACATATACGGCTTGTATATGCTTGCTCACAGTATCTAGAGCTAAGGCACTCAGTGATATGGGTCATGGACAAGAATACAAAAGGATATGAGTTGTCTATATGTACTACAATATTTCTACTTATTGCAAATGAGAATGAGGGGGAAAAAGTTACAAAACAAGGGGTAACAAGAAGATTTTTTTGAATTTGCATGAGAAATAAAGAGAGGCAAATAGAAATATGGGAAAAAAATTTGGGGGTGACATCCCCTCCACAACTATGATAAAATTATTAGATGCAGTGTCATAGTCATCTTTTCTTTAGTGTACCTCTCATTTATTATCTTTGTCCTTTGCATTCATTCCTTCCCCTTCTCTCACTATATGCTCTTTGCTCTTCTCTCTCACCTTCTTTTTCCCATTCTCACACTCAAATTCCCAAAACTTTGATCCAAATTAGGGTTTCATACACAATATCTTCTCTTTCAGCCTCATTTGATTTGATTATCATATCTTAGTTTGTTTTAGCTGTTGAAGAAGCAAAAGATAGTTTCTTGGGACATCAAAGGGAAAAAGGTTGTTTTCTATAGCTACTAGCTTTCTCATTCTTATATCTGCTTCTCTTCTGATATAGAAGCACAGGTAAATTCATGTGGGTTTTTGCTTAATGTTGCTTTAATTGTTTTTCTTTCTCATCTTTCTTTTTGGATGGATTACATACGTAAATATATGTTTTTTTTAAAAAAAAAGCGGAATCTATCTATATAATTGAGCTGATTGTTTCTTGATCTAGGGTTTTTGGTCTTGTTTGTTATATATATATATATATATATATATATATATATATATATAGTGATTAATAGTTAGTACAAACAGTTAATCTTCATATAATTTACATCTTCTGTAACTTGGATTAATGTGGACTTTGTAGATTATGAACTTATAGTAACTAGATCTGTGCTAAATACACTTCAAATTTAAATTTATTATCTAGAAAATGTGAGAGTTCTCTCTTAATTAAGATTATTATCTTTCTTTCTTTCTAATGTAGCCTTGATGGTGAAAATTAAGGTACTGGAAAATCTGCTGAACTGTTGAGAAACACATATACAAAGATAAATTAAATATTAGAAAGATTACACAAACACACACACACACACACACACACACAAATCCAAAGATGAGAATCTATATATGTTGGCACAGAAACAGGGAGGAACTTGTTTGTTAACTGTGATACAGAAGCTCTTAATTAGTCTAATTTTTTTTTAATTTGAATTCCTCTGCAAATTAAGTTCCATAATTAATACTTAATGAAGCAAAAAAGTCAGACAGGTAATTTCAAATTAATTAGACAATTTTTCAGTACCGAAAACAAGGAAACCAATATAGATGCAGGAGTTCAGCTAGTACTTAAAGTCAAAAAAGATATAGAAAAAAGTGAGCTTCAACTTATAGAGATATCATAGGTGTAGCTGGTGAAGTTCACACGATATCATTTATTGCATACACACATATAATATATATATATATATATATATATATATAGTGTATAGTATTCCATCTCAAATTCAAGCACCACCAAGACATGTTAGTTATACTTACATAGGCATGTAATAACATGAATGTTGGTATTGTTGGACTACGAGATGGAATACTATTTTGGAACGTTAAACGTGACATGGAATTAAATAATCTCAATCAAAGACTTTATATATTTACTTGGTATTTGTCATGTTTTCTTGAATATTGTTGCAGGAAATTAATCTATGGCTTCATCAAGCTCTTACAACCCTCCCTGCGCAGCCTGCAAATTCTTGAGGAGAAAATGCATGCCGGGCTGCATTTTTTTGCCGTATTTCCCACCGGAAGAGCCTCAGAAATTCGCCAATGTTCACAAGATTTTCGGAGCTAGCAACGTTGCTAAGCTGCTAAACGATCTTCTCCCCCACCAGCGCGACGATGCCGTGAACTCGCTCGCCTACGAGGCGGAGGCCCGCGTTCGGGACCCCGTCTACGGCTGCGTTGGCGCCATCTCCTTCCTTCAGAGGCAGGTTGACCGCCTGCAGAAGGAGCTCGATGCAGCCAATGCAGACTTGATCAGGTTTGCCTACAATGAGATACCGGTGCAGCCCGCCGCCCCGCAATCTATGCACGTGGTGGCTCAGCAGCGGCCGGTGGAGATCAACAGAAGATTTGGCAGTTACAACGGAGGAGGAGGTGGTGGAGGTGGTGGTGGTGGTGGTGGTGGTGGGAGATTTTATCAGACACCTAGCATGCCAATTTCATATCATGTGCCATGGAATGATATTTATAACCCTCATGGAGGAGGGATGGATGGAAGTAATTGAGCGATTTTCAAAGGGTCTCATCATCACCTATTTCTAGGGTTTGTGCTGCTGTTGTTGCAGGAAAAAACTTTTGTTTTTTGGAAATTTTATATTATGGTTTGGGAATTTATCTGAGGAGTAATCATGGTTTGGTAGCTATATGTAGTGTCACATGCATGCATTCTTATAGCTAAATATTCGACTGCTAAAACAAGGTATTATTTATGTCTGTTACAATCTGTACTATCATATATACATACACTTTGATAAGAATGTCCATGTGAAGGGGGCTTTGTTTATTCTATGTAGATTGTGATCGATCATGATTCAGAATAAAAATCAGGTGCATGATTTTGTGTAGACTACATTTCAAGACAATATATATATTCTTTATCCATCATCTCTTTCTGTAATTAGTTTGTGTTTTTTCTTTATTTTCTAACATGTATTGAATATGAATTTCAACCCATCAAAACTATATATATATATGACTATGTTCGTGATTCCACAGTCTAGCTAGGCATGTTTTATTCTTGAGCATACAGCAGCAACAATTTTTTTAGGTTAAATATATATATATATATATATGTATATATAAATAATATTAATTATTAATCTTTGATTACAGTATTAAAATGAGACGTCATAAAATTTGGTTAAAATGTCCATTCAAATATTCAATAAGCCTATCAACTCCAAGTCCCCAACGTGTCCCGCAACCCCTCCCCCACTATACAAAAAACTAATTAAATTACTGATTAGACTGCACACATTCATTTATAAAACTGATTTTTCACCGGCGTAAAATGATATTCTTTATGAGTAAAAAATTAACGTGTTAAAAAATTAAATAATTGTTTCATTATTAACGTTTGCCGACAGTGACCAATGACCACCAATGAAATACTAGGGTTTAGGGTTCCCAATTCCCAATCCATATGCATATATATCCTAAAACAAACAGGAGGAAGCTAATTACTAGGAATTGTGTGGTTTAAGATAGCTAGGAACTTGTTCGTAGTTGCCAATCATTCCCTGAAAACCATGTATCTGTGCTAGCCAGTGTGCTCTGAGAGAGAGGGGGAGAGAGAGAGAGATGATAATTTTGTTATGTACGTATCTCCAGTTATATCCATTGATGTATCACAATCATTCTGATCTTGAGAAATAAAGTGTATAGGCACACGGGTGTTGATGCAAATGAGTTTTTGTCTACTGTTAAAAGCTGCTCTCCCTAAAAACAAGACATATTTCTGTTTCAAACCCAATCTTTGTTCACTAACTGTTCAACCCTCTCTCTCTCTCTCTCCAACTCTTCACTCTTTTCAGAGATCATCAAGAAAAGAAATGTGAATCTGATATATATAATATATATATATATATATATATATATTGGAAAAGCTTATTTATTTTGCTGTTGCACTATAAGTTGTTCCAACTATTTGGCAGATCATTCGCTTTAAGAAATTTCATATAATATATATATATATATATATATATATATATATATAATTAAATACTGTAGGGCTGTCAAAAGCAGTTACATTGAAACAGCTAAAAGCTTATAGTACTACTGCACATATGCATGCACCCCACTCAATTCATTCATTGCCTATATGATTTTTTCAAACATATTCTCGATTTACCACTTTATTATTTTCATATGAATTAATTTCCAAAAACAAATACCATTTTTGTATGAATTTATAATTTAAACACGGTTGTTGAAATATTATAATAATAATCCAACATTTTGATTAATATGTAGAAAAATAAACACTCTCAAACAAATTTAATGACGGAAAAACTGAAGTCGCACGATAAAAAAACTCATATTCAATATATATATATATATATATATTAAGCATATCTCATTTATTTTTTTTATCCATGTTAACCACACAACAAAATTAAGTTATCAAACATGCTAATAATTATAAAAACCTTTCAATAGCCTAAATTAAAATGAAAAGAGGAAGAAAAGGCAATTATAGTACGAATATTAAAAGAGATGTATGTAGTTAATTATCTTATATTATGTGTTAAATATATATGTTTATATATACAGTAGGGTTAATTCCCAAAAAAAGCACCACCTCTAGTCCTATTTCTAATTTTAACACCACTTTCAAAACGTTGCAATAAATGACACCATCCTTTCGATTTTGTAGCAAATTCGACACCCTCAAATTTTTCCTGCGATTAGAAATCCGACGTAGACTATGAACTCCTCCTACGAACTTAAACGATTTGGAATATGAATTACATACGTGTCGAAGATCATTATATGTAGAGATCCTATATTATTTAAGTTCGTTGGAGTTCATGTACTCGTTAAAAAAAATAGTGCATTTCATATTTCCGATTGCCTATAAATTTTGGGAATGTCAAATTTACTATAAATCGAAAGATGGTGTCATTATTGCAACTTTTCAAAAGTGATGTTAAAATTTCAAATAAAGTGTAAGGTGGTGTTATGTATATATGTATATATATATATATATATATATATATATATATATACCTATATAACACATGCCCTTTCAAATTTAATGAAACTTAATTTAAAAGTCGTCTAATAAATATATTCAAGAGTTGAGTTAATTTCGATTTTGATCCAATAGGACATCGGGTATTTCGATTTTGGTTCCGACAGTATCATTTTTGGTCATTTTTCAAAAAAATCGCCCAGTTGTAGTCCCATAGGTTTAAGAATATCACTTTTGGTCCCATGATTTTAAGGCAAAAAAGGACCAAAATCGATACTAACTCTGTTTGGGACCAAAAATGATAGTGTCAGGACCAAAATCGAATTACCCGATATCCTATGGGATCAAAATCAATATTTTCTCTTCAGGGGTTCAACACTATCCAATAATCAACAATTTTTTAAGCTCGTGCGTATGTTAATTGCGCAGATATAATTAGAAGCTAATTAGAGTAAAATGGTAGTTTGTTCATATTTAATTACCAAATGAGATCCTCCGTATATATGTGTGTCTAAGTAGACGTCTAGCTTACTATAAATTTTCTTAGTCTTTTTTTCAATTTTAAATCAGTGTGGTTTAATTTAATTTTACAATTATTAATATATTAAGGTTTATAGTTATTTTTTAGAATTTAACTTTTATTTTTAGTTAATAAATAATATTTATTATAATTTATTATTTCATAGTTCAAGTATATATTTCCATGCGTTTATGAATAAGTGTTGTTTTAGCATTTTAATTTATTTCATAAAGAATATATTTTTATACATTCAAGGTGAAAATTGTATATTTTTCTTCAATTTGCTGTTATTTAATTTAATATATTTAAATATTCAGTTTTGATTCATTTATTAATGTATTCAAATGATGGTATAGATATTAAGAAATTTTATTATTTTATTAATATGCATGTATGTATTTATTCAAAATAATATCTATTCACAAACGGGGTAGTATATATATTTTTAATTTCAACTCTTAACAAAAAAAAATATTAATTATGATTAATTATATTAGATCCATGTTTATACGATATTGATGATGTCTCGTTCAATACAGTTAATGATCATAAATTATTTAAACAACCGCGCAAATTGGAGTATGTATGGTGAGTAAAGTGTTGGATATTTAGAGAACAAGAAAACAGACAACAGTGGGATATATATATATCAGAATCCAAAGAGCAAATCAATCTTCTTTTCTTTACTGCAAAACGTGCAAAACAAGCAAACTTGGCAGTGTAAGAAAAGGAAGAAAAATGGGTGCACAGCCCCCCTACCAGTACCCACCATAATCCCTCTCTCTCTCTCTCTCTCTCTCTCTCCTTGTTTTTTTTTTTTTTTTGGATATTTTTATAATTGTCCATCCTCGATTGCTTTCAGAGGTCCTCTGATTTTTTTTGTTTCTTCTGCTTCGGATGTTTTTGCATTTCCAATTCCTTTGAGTGCCCCACTTATTTTAATTGGATTTATTTTTTTAAATTGTAGTGTTTCATTTTTTTTTATTTTAATTCTAGCGACAAATGTCATTAATTGTACGTGTATATATATATATGTATTACAATGTTAATATAATAATTAAAAAATTAAAAAGCAAAACTCAATCATAGTTTAGATATATTTTATATTGTGCAATACACACATGTATAAGTGTGTGAAACAAATGTATACAAATATTTAAGTAAATTAAAAAACTAAACTTTATTTTCAACGATATAATCAATAATTATTACAATTATTTAAACAAATAAATAACTTAATATGATCTTTGAGTAATAATAATTCAAACATACTATAAAAATGATACAAAAAAATTAATTGAGCACGTATGGTTTATAATTGTATAGTCAAAATTTGCACCAAAAAATTTAATTTAATTTAGCAACATACAAAAATAACAACAAAATTCAACATACATAATTGTGCAATGCACAAAGTAATTATTTTTTTGTTAATGTGATTGTGATTTGAATTGACCTACATATTTTATATTTGATTAGTTAGAAGTTAATATTTATATTATTTAAATAGAAAATAGAAAGAGTAAAATTTACGTAATTAGATGAAATTGAAAATTCATATGTATAAGAAAATTAATTTGAAAGTCGACCATTTGTTAAGGATCTTAAATGTGAATAAAAATTAGAATATAAAAACTTTTAAATGTAAATACAAATTAGAAGGTGAGATGTCGTATATGAGTGGAAATCGGGGGCTCATGAAGAATGAAGTCGCTGATTTACTCACCTTGAAGGCTCTCAAGGTGTACCTCATCCCTCCCCCCTCGGAAAGTTGTTACGGTTCTTTGGAGAACCTCGCTAGTTGGTTGAATTAAGATCAACACTGATGACTCGTCTAAAGGAGCTCTGAGTATGATGGCCACTGGTGGAGTTTTGCATCGTCATGATGGATCTGTGCTTGGATGCTTCCATACGGATGAAGGAGTTGACTTTGCATTTTTTACATAATTTTTGGTTGTTTTGGAGGCGTTGGAATGGACACAAAAGCTGTCTCTGGATTTTATTTGGTTGGAGAGAGATTCTATTTATGTTGTTTCGGTTCTCTCTTCTCGTACTTTGCAGGTACTGTGGATGCTCAAGGCTCGTTGGCGGAGAGGTTGGTGATATTTTAGCCTCTTCTTCTCTTAGTCCAGGTTTCTAGTTATATATTATTCCTTGTATTGAAGATGCTGTTAGTAAGGATTTTTATAGTCCTGGTTTTTTTTGTTTTACTTAGAGAAGTACTCTTTTTCCCGTATGATTTTTTCTTCTGTGGATTTTTCATATGAGTTTTGATGAGGCTCCGGTCCCTCGAGTTATCACTTTGTGATATCTCGGATTCCTAGGATTGGATTACTTCATTTTCTTTTTCTTTTTTCATTTATAAAAATTTATTAAAGAAAGTAAAATATCTTAAATAAAATTAGCGGTCAATAAAAAGAAATAAGATGAAGGAAAAATGAGGCAAAAATCTAAAACAAAATACGGCTCCAAGGATCGAACGCGGAAATATTGAAACTTAAAAATTAAACTTGAAATAGAAAGTCCTCTTGCAACTGCACTATAAAAAATTATTGTCTTAAAGTATACAAATTTTAATTTGGACTTTTTTTTTCACAGGTTTTAAAAATCTTAATTTTAATAACATAAACTTAACAATTGTTTAATTTATCACATAATTTTTAAACTTCTGCCAATTTAACTACCAAAAATTTCCACGTGTACATCTATGTGGACACTAAATTATCTTAAAATAGAAAAATTTTGGATCAATTTTTTTTCCACATGATTTAGAAAAAATCAATTTTATTTTTATTTATTTATTCGGCTTTTTATGCAATGTATAATTTGGCAAATGTAATATAAATACTCCAATTTATATTTTTCAAAATTAATTATAGAACAAGATATAAATAATAATTATAATTAACATCATTTCACATTTGTGATTGATTTTATGGAATTCATTTAATATATACATGGAAATTATACTATGACATTAGGATATGTGTGATGTGTAAATTTATCACTATAACAATCGGAAGGATTTGAATCCTTATATATTTATATTATTAATTAATAGGTTTAAAGAAATAATAATATAGACGTTCAACAACATAAAAAGGTTTATTTATAAAACTTTCTGATTTCATCAAACATTTATGGATATATTGAAGATACCATTAAACATGTCTAAAAAATCAATAGCTTCTATGTTATAATTAGATCGTAGTATAAATACCAATCTTGTGATTTGTGAATGACAATATGATAATATAGTATTATATGCTTAAATTATATATACTTATAAACATAGTGATCGATGCATTTTGCGGTGTTTAACTCAATTAATTGGTTCTAATATAATAGTAAATAATATATAATGTTCCCATAATCGAATTAACAATATATATATATATATATATATATATATATATATATTTATTTATAATTTAATGAAGTATTGTTATTTCGAATACCAAATAATGTGATAGGGGTGGGGTTATATAAAAATAACCCCTTGTGTGAGAAATGAGAACACATCTCACACCACACATCCATAAAAAATTAAAGGTCCAGATTTGATGAAAAAGGCGGTGGCAATTTTGTAATATCTGAAAAGTTTTTCGCGCGGAGGTATTACTGTAATTAGGTAATTCTTATAAAAATCGCGGAGGATTTGATAATAGATTGTTATGCTAATGAAGTATTATCATAATGCTAACGAAGCATTATAGTTATGCTAATTAAAGTTTTCAAATATTGTTGGCGAAAAAAATATTCTAAAAATTAATTATAAACCTAATTCGATTTAATAAACCCTAATTAAATGGAAAAAATCATAATTGGATGAAATAAACCTAATTAGATGAAATAAACATTGATTGGATGTGGTAAACCCTAAATGAGTTGAAAGAAATAATAATAATAATATATTTGTACTACGTTAGCATTATAGTTTTGGTTCGTCAGCATTGCGAATACACTATGTTAGCATATGTCAATACTCTATCAACATACGTTATAAATTATAATTGGATAGGATAAACCATAATAATCAATTAAGAACTATAAACAAAAAATTAAATTTCAAAAGAATAATGATAATTAGATGGAATAAACCATAATCGAGATTAAATAAACCATAATTGAGATTTAATAAACCCTAATAAATTTATACTATGTTAGCATTATGATAATTCTTTGTTAGCACATCGAATATATTATGTTAGCATATGACAAATGCTTCATTAGCATACGTTCATATGTTATCATAATGCTGATGAAGAATTATTATTATATGCTAACGAAAGCATTTACAACCTGGGCACGCGTAAAAAAATTTCTTTTTTATTTTTCGTTCATATTTTTTCATCCAAACATAGCCTTTCGACATCTTAAATGAAAGAGCATGAAGAGAGCTTTAATTTGATATATTTTTTGTGTGCATTGGATTAAAAACGAGGAAGTTATGGTCGATTAAAGTTTTTAAGAATTTTTTTTTAATTACTGACATAATCAATTTTAATGGATTTGGACGAAAATAGCCCTCATTCCTATATATATATATCACATTAGGATATGGATCATATGAGAACACATGGTTGGTGTGAGAAATGAGAATAC
This sequence comes from Perilla frutescens, assembly GCA_026008535.1. Classification (NCBI taxonomy): domain Eukaryota; kingdom Viridiplantae; phylum Streptophyta; class Magnoliopsida; order Lamiales; family Lamiaceae; genus Perilla; species Perilla frutescens. Next base: position 39,041,471 of record BRKX01000010.1, on the reverse strand, counting down.
ATCTCACACCATCCAATTTAATGATCCAATGGTTGAGATTTAAGGTGGCAATTTCGTAAATAATAGGGCAAAAAATAAGGAAGGAGGGCTATTTTCGTCCAAATCCATTAAAATTGATGATGTCAGCAATTAAAAAAAAAATCTTAAAAGCTTTAATCGACCATAACTTCCTCGTTTTTAATCCAATGCACACAAAAAATATATCAAATTAAAGCTCTCTTCATGCTCTTTCATTTAAGATGTCGAAAGGCTATGTTTGGATGAAAAATATGAACGAAAAATAAAAAAGAAATTTTTTTACGCGTGCCCAGGTTGTAAATGCTTTCGTTAGCATATAATAATTCTTCGTCAGCATTATGATAACATATGAACGTATGCTAATGAAACATTTGTCATATGCTAACATAATATATTCGATGTGCTAACAAAGAATTATCATAATGCTAACATGGTATAAATTTATTAGGGTTTATTAAATCTCAATTATGGTTTATTTAATCTCGATTATGATTTATTCCATCTAATTATCATTATTCTTTTGAAATTTAATTTTTTGTTTATAGTTCTTAATTGATTATTATGGTTTATCCTATCCAATTATAATTTATAATGTATGTTGATAGAGTATTGCCATATGCTAACATAGTGTATTCGCAATGCTGACGAACTAAAACTATAATGCTAACGTAGTACAAATATATTATTATTATTATGATTTCTTTAAACTCATTTAGGGTTTACCACATCCAATCAATGTTTATTTCATCTAATTAGGTTTATTTCATCCAATTATGATTTTTTCCATTTAATTAGGGTTTATTAAATTGAATTAGGTTTATAATTAATTTTTAGAATATTTTTTTCACCAACAATATTTGAAAACTATAATTAGCATAACTATAATGCTTCGTTAGCATTATGATAATACTTCGTTAGCATAACGATCTGTTATCAAATCCTCCGCGATTTTTATAAGAATTACCAAATTACAGTAATACCCCCGCGCGAAAAACTTTTCAGATATTACAAAATTGCCACCACCTTTTTCATCAAATCTGAACCTTTGATTTTTGATGGATGTGTGGTGTGAGATGTGTTCTCATTTCTCACACAAGGGGTTATTTTTATATAACCCCACCCCTATATATATATTACATGAACTAAAAATTCAAATAATATTCATTACATTTGTATGCTTATTTTATTGATTACTTTAACGTTAATCATTAATGTTAGATGGAATTTATAATAATAATTTTATCATGCACACATTCAAAATGACTAAATTAATCTCTATAAGCAAAATATTAAAATGATAAAGTACAACGTCTACCACAACAACTATATAGAAATAATTGAGGAATTTGTCGCATTACACAAAAGGTAAAAAAAAATTATTTTTTTTAAATCATGCGAAAAACCAAAATCGATCAAAAGTTTGTCTATGTATTTTAAAACAACTTGAAGTCCACGAAGATGTATACGTGAAAACCTCCGGCAACCATGTCAGATTCAATTAACCGAAGTTTGAAAATAATGTGAAAACCAAACAAATGCTAAGTTCATGTTATTAAAATTAGGGGCAGACTTGGGTGAGACCGTCTCATACATGAGACGGGTGAATACTCACATGCGGGGATCATTTTTTATGGGTGAAGTATCATTAACTCACATGTGAGTATCATTATTTATACTCGCATGTGAGTATCATTATTTATGGGTGAAGTATCATTAACTCACATGTATCATTATTTATAGGTGAAGTATCATTATTTATGGGTGAAGTATCATTAACTCACATGTATTGATCCGTCTCATGTATGAGACCGTCTCATACAAGTTTTTGTCTTAAAATTATGATTTTTTTTTTCAAACGTGCATGTGAAAAAATCAAATTAAAGCATCCCAAATTTTGTGTATTTTAAAGCAATTAACATATATATTAATATGATATATTATACAATAATTTTTATTACTGGTGCAAATTTTCTCCATTGCGTCTCGGTTAGTTAGGTTCTAATTTTAATTTTCAATGGTAAAATAGTACTTCATTTCTTTTTATTATATTAGTGCAAGTCATGCATATAATAATAATAATAATAATAATAATAATAATAATAATAATAATAATAAAACTTCAATTCTAATGAAAGATTTAATATAGACACATTTCATTATATCACTACTAATGCGATCATCGCCGGCAGGTTGGTGACGACGGGAATCTACCTCAGGAGTATCAGGTTATAACAAGATAAATAGGATGGAATTCCTCGATCCGAATCTCATAATGCAGACGAACTGTAGATATATGAAATCTACAACTCTATTGTGATTGAAAATAAGAACCTCAGAATAAAAGTGATAACGCCACAAACAGAGGTGATAAATCTGCTTGATAAGTCTAGGTTTGAACTCACGACATTTCCGTGAAATTCAGATAAAATCTTTAGAGAGAAAAACTCACAAAATATATTAATCAATAAGGTTGAATTTTCGTTCACAATGCCCCCCTTTATATAGGGATGGTAGAGAATAAATTTCCTAAATAGAATTCTAGAAAACAAGGAAATAAATCTGCCAAAAATAAAGAAACCTTAATTCTAAACCAAATTAAATCTGAAAATTACTAAATAAATAATAAAATAAACTCTCCTAATTAAAATAGGATTTCTAAATAATATCAAAATCAGATTCATCCAACTAGGCTTTCGATGACAGCGGGTCTAACTCCTTCAATGGCCCCCTTGGACAACTTTGGATCGAATCATTCTCCTCCTCTTGAAAGGGATTTGTCCTCAAATCTGAACTACCTGGATTAAAGACTAATACAAACCGATCATCAAAATTGAAGTTACATAAACTGTGCAGACATGTTCAACATCATGTACATGTATATTATTGAGAACATGCAAGGCCAGAATAGATAAACTGTAAGCAAGTAAATGGAACGAGGTTGATAACCCTGTTCGATCAACTGATCTACGTCAGGGGGACTTCACAAGTCCGTGAGAAACAATCCACTACTCCGTTGTATGGTTACAAAGGCTTTTACATGATGACCTCCCATCACTCGACCTCTTTCCTACCCACTACAACTTGTTTCGATGAACTGAATTGTAAGATCCCCTTACAACCTAGAATCTCTCTAGTTCCCACAGGAAATCTCTCCCGAGACTCCTCTAAGTGTGAATGAAACAGATTCAAACACAAACTAGAAAAACAATGATCAAAAGATCAACTCTAGCCTAACAATATCGAATACCTAATGCTTTAAATGTGAAGTCTTTTAGACCCTCTAAATCAGTTCTGTGTATCGTGTATGTGCCACTCAGTCATCCCTTAAACTAGTCTGATTCTAGGCTATTTATAGATAAAAGATATAGCCTTAACAAGGTAATCAGAAGTCCTAATTTGACTTGAATTCAATAAGGAAACTTACATTATTTGATTCAGACTCTTCTAGTTTAGACACCTTCCTTGAATAGAACTCCTGCTTTCCTTCTTTGATCTTCATCATGAATAAAGCAGCTTCTATTCTGAAACGTCCATCTTGAATCAGCAGCTTCAACTTCCTTGAATCTAGCATGGCACGTCTATTGCAAACACTCTAGATAACCATGTACTTTGATCATGTTCATGAACATGATATAGTACATGTCTTGATCTTCAATCAGATTGGCAGCGGAATGTTCATTGTAATGTCCAGAACATGGTCTTCAATCTTGAACAACCAAAACCTTTGTGTTCTTGTGATATTGCCATACAGATCATGACAATCTCGAACACCTTAGTGCAGATGGCACTAATAATCTCCCCATTTGTCTTTATCTGTTGGCAAATCAGCTCCATGTTTATAAAGAACACAATCATTAAACTGAGGTATCATGTATCTTAAAACATTCTTGAATGTCCCTGTGAACATTATATGATCCATTTGTGTTTCACTCTTTTACCAGCTTGTATCTGCTCTGCTGTATTGCATTTCTTTCTATTATATATTTTTTTTCATAATCAACAGTTTCAATTTTTTTAGTAGACTAAGATCATATTTGGATAGATAAAAACAGTTCAAAATAATATCAAAGATTTGATATTACAGCAATTAAGAACAAAAATATCTTGCAAAAAAATGGATGCAAGATAATGAAACATGAACAGGAGAATTAAAAAATTATATTGCTTTACTCCCCCTATTTGCCACCGAGAAAGGCAAATGCGTAAAAAAGAAACTACTCGGATTTGTTAGATGCTTGCTCTCCTTCTTCAGCATCATCATAGTCTGTCTCATCACCCTTTTCAGCTTCGTGCTCCTCTTCATTAGCCTCTTGCTCCTCCTCTGCAGAGTCTTCCTCTTCTACTTCAGCTTCCTCTTCCTTTTCTGCAGATTGATCATCCTGTGCTTCACTTTGCTTTGGAGCCGATGAAGATCCCTTCTGAGTAGCAACTACAGCAGTAATTGCAAGCTTGTGCAAGTTATGAACATGTTCAGGTACATTTGCTGCTGGGGAGGTAAATTCTTCTTCAGATCAGAGTTCAGCTATCAGAGCCTGAATCTTCATCTTCTCAAAAGTATGCTTAGAGATCAATCGAGCATGGAACTTCAGGCTTTGTTCCAGAAACTTCAGCATAAGCACCTTTGGTGAAGAATCTTCAGTAGATGCAACACCTCTTTTCTGAGGGGTTATGAACTTCTTTAACTGAAGATGCATATAATGATCACCAATCTCTGGAGAAATCTTGATTACTAGAGGCTTCTTGGGTGGAATGACTCTGTCATTCTTTATTAAGACGTTCTTCTTTTGTTGCTTTATGATGCTGTATATCAGAGAACGATAGCACAAAGGTCCTTTCACCACTTTAGACTCTGCACTGCTCACAAGCTTTCCAAACACGAACTCACCATAATTGAACTTCTTGCCAGTTCCTAAGTGATACAAAAATCTTCCTTGTGCTTGTGTGACTGCAGCTCTGTGCTTAGTTGGCATCCAGTTGTGGATCAGAATCCTGAACAAGGCTCCATATTTGTGTGTCAGTTTGGATGAAAGAATTGTTTGAGGATTGGAGGGCCACTTTGTGTAGATGCCCTGGGTCAGTTCTCCATCAACCATCCCGCAGTCATCTATATCTTAAAACTCCCCCTCAATAGTGCATCCCGGAAACTCAATGATGAGTTCTGGTGAGAAATTCAGCATCTCCCCTCTGACAAAAACTTTATGAAAGTCTTCTGATTCTGGATCATCGATCTCCTTGGTCAGGTTGCAGTAGAATTTAGATACTATCATCGGAACATACTCTTGCCCTCTCTGTACAGTGCCAAGTAATCCTGTATCCTCCAGCAATGTATACACTTCAGTAGCTAGATGTGTATTTTTGTCCACCTTCTTCTTAGAGATCATAGACCTCTGCTTCACTTTCTCCCACAGCTCAACATGCTTTGTAGATCGAAATAAAGCATGTTTAGAGATACCTGGCAAATGGATAATCTGATTGTGAATTTCAGCATCATGTTCACTTGAATGAGAGTGAACATCTTCAGGTACATCTCTGAGTTGAGCAGACTTCTTGGCCTTCTTGGACAGCTCAGCTGTTGAGATAGCTTTCCTTTTCTTGATTGATGTAGCTTTAGTGGTGGAGTGGCAGATGCTCGGCTTCTGGTTACAGGTGTTCTCTGAATAATCTGAACAACAGCAGTGGAGGTCTTCTTTCTTGGAGTTTTTTTCTTCACTGGTGACCTGGTGAATAGATCATACTAGGCTAAGGCAAGCATCTTTTCTTGTTGAGGAACAGGAGTCTTATCAGACTCTGAAGATGAACTATGAGCATCTTCTTCTTTTTCAGCAGGATCAGCAACTAAAGGTCTCTTAATGACCTTTTTCTTTCCCTTAGCAATAGCAGCAGTTATGGCCTTCATCTTCAAACTCAAGGCAATATCGTCCTCCCTTAAAACATCATCACCTTCTGTAGTAGAAGGTAAATTTGATGGCTTCTTCTTTGTTGCAGTACTCACATGTATTGTTGTCTCTGTAATTTTCTTCTCAGCAGCGACATGTTCCTCTGCATGAACAGGAACATCTTCAGGCACAACTTCATCATCAATAACAGATCCCTTCTCTTTCTGAAGGGCTTGAGCAACAGATGTTGTGATGGCTTTCTTCGAGGAAGGGGTAGTAGCCTTCTTTGATTTCTTGACTACTGAACCCTTTGTTCTGGCCTTCTTTGCTGCAGTTTTCTTGTTGACATTGTATGATCGTGTTGCTTCCTTCAAAAGATCTTGGAGAGTAAGACTCTGAGTCTTTGATTTCATTGCAGAAGATGCAACTTCTGGTTCTTCTTTCTCCAAGTCGTCTTCTTATTCTTCTCCATGGAATGTCTCAATAAATTCTTCAGTGTCTTTGTTAGAGGATTCATCTCGAAGTGTCCTCTGAATAGGCTTTTTGTAAGAAGATTCTCCACGAACCTGCCTGTCAAATTCATCTTCTTCGTTGAACTGGTCCCGAGGCTTGGAATATGTCACTTTTTCATACCTCATTTGAGGTTTTACGACCTTCTTTGGATGGACAAGTTTTCTCTTTAGGTGCCATTTGAAAAATATAAGGAGTTTTCTGATAAAGATCAAGAGAAAATAATGGCAGAATGAAGAAATAATCACAGAGATATCAGAAATTTTGAGAGAAAAAGAACTCAAGATTTCAGAATTCTAGAATGTATAAGTGATCTCTCTAAATGGCTAAACGTATATATATAAGAGATGTTGGTCTCGGGCGAGTCGATGTCAGTTTAGAGGGGGTTGAATAAACTGATGCAAAAACTTTACTTCAAATGCGGAATAATAAGGGCCCTTGACTCGCTTAGCAACTTATCTATGCACAGATCAGTTGAGCACTTTTTAGACAGCTTGGGTCCAGATTGTGTAAGCTTGTGTATAGTTCAAAGATATGTGAGTGTAAGCAAAACAGTACAACACACAGACGATTTATAGAGGTTCGAAGTCTCAAACGTCTACGTCCTCTCTTCCTTCCACAGAAGAGAAACTCTACTATATAACTTGAGTTTCTTTACAAATTATACAATGAAGGACAGTTGGCTGAACCTGGTAACTGCTCGCTACCTCAGCGGGTCGACAGCTCACACTTGCAGTCCCTAACTGCTCGCTAAGGAGGTAGGTGCCATTGACGTCTTTACAAGATTTTAGATCTCTTTCGATCTTCAAGAGGTTAGTCTTGAACAAGGGATATCAACTGATGTGCTCCTTCAATTGAGCTGGGTAGTTGATCGGTGTATTGCTGGAACTGAGAAGGTTGCTCTGGCTGGATTATCAACAGCTAGCTGAATGCTTTGATTCTGTGGATTCTTCTTCTCAGTTCGACTCTCACAGGTTTAGCAAATGCTGAACTTGAGCTATGTGGGAGGGAGAAAGAAAGCTCAGTCGTAAGTAACTTGAATGAAGGTTTCAAGAATGAAAGTCGCGAAAAGTCATTTGAAAACTTTGATTCACTCGTCTTTTATAGAGAAGTGATTTTATGAACGTTGAGTTCCATTGATCGGTGGCTCTGTTGGCTCATCAATGGCAGATGGTCTTTATGATCGTTGGAGCTTTTGGTTGAAGTAGCCATTGCTTTGCCAATCGATCTCTGTTGGATATTCAATTCCAGTAGCCGTTTCTTTGCCAATCGATCTCTGTTGGATATTTAATTCCAGGATCTCCGTTGGAGCATTTATTCCAAGATCTTCATTGGAGCATTAACTCTAAGACTCTCTGGCTGGCAGTTTTGAGCTCCAGTTTAGCAAGTTTGAGTTCCAGTTGGCAGTTCTGAGCTTTGTCTGCTTAGTTCGGCTATCACTTTAGTTGGCAGTTCTGAGCTTGTCTGCTTAGTTCGGCTATCACTCTAGTTGGCAGTTCTGAGCTTCTTCCTCCAGTTTGACTAATCACAAGCTGTTGAATAGCTTGTCAGTTCGATTGGTCTTTCTTGAGCTTTCTTGTCAGCTTAACTGATCACAAGCTGTTGGCTAGCTTGTCAGTTTGACTGATCTTTCTCGAGCTTCCTAGTCAGATGTTTGCTTGTTTTCTCCTACAAGCTAGTTGACTTCATTTTTGGCCTTTGATTGATTCGTCTGTCTACTTCAGTTCGGCTGAAGTTAAGTTTGGCCATTAGCTGGATACTTCCAGTCTTCAGTTAAACTGATCTCTTATCAGTTTCTTCAGTCTTGTTGATTTTTCTCTCAGCTCAGCTGACTTAGCTGTCAGTTTGTTTTGACTGGCTCGACTCCTTTAACCCTCAGTTGGATTGAGTTCTGACTGGTTGGCGTATTCTTCCAGCTGGTTGACCATGCTCCAGTTGGGTTGACTCTGGCTTCAGTTGAGTTCCTTCTTGAGGCTCTGGATTGGTCAGCTCAGATCTACAGCTTGGATCTTGATCAGTTTTTCAGGAATAGTTTTGACATCTCATCAAAACCTTTTCTAGGGGTTCCTTGATAGTTTTTCCTAACAATTTCCCCCTTTTTGATGATGTCAAAACCTTGTCAATGATGATGGAAAAACTTCAAATGTTCATCTGAGAGACATGCTGTATCAGAGCAAGTTAGAACAGAAATTCAAGTATCAGAGCATACTTTTAGTTTAATCATACTTTCATTTTGAACTATCAGAGCATGATTATCAGGGTATCAGGGAATGTGCATAAGCATGAGCAAGGTTTGATATGATATTGAAGCATGATATTGAAGGATTAAATCAGAGCATAATTAAATCAGAGCAAGTAGATCAGAGCGAGCATATAAATCAGAGCATATAGCTTTTAATATCATAGTATCATATCATCTCTTGATAGTAGATAGAACTACTACTTCACTTCCTCAGCTGCTTCTTCTTTTCCTGCTTGATTCTCCTTTTTCTTTAACTCCATGTCCTCCAAGCTTCTTCCTGAAGCTGAGCTTCCCCCTCAAGCTGTACTTCTCTTTGAATTTGCTCCCAAAAAGTTAAATTTTCATCATCATACCTTCCATCTCCCCCCTTTTTGGCATCATCCAAAAGGGTAAATTGATGTAGATCATATGATGGCATGGATAGATTCGGCAAGAAAGTGAATGCAGTTGCCAAGTTGTCATCACAGACTGAGGGAACTGAAGAAATGGACATGGGCGAAGAGAACCATGCATAAGCTTCTTCAGTCGTCATGAAATGACCACGATCAGTGGTGAGAGAGAGATCTTACTTTCTGAAGTCCATGGATGCCAGGTTGGCGAAGATCTCATCGTTTGAGATGATTGATAGGTCTTCAATAAATAGAGTGCAGGAGGAGTTGGCTGGCTCATTGTCTGGAAGAGGGGCGTCAGCTGGTACGCTGTACTAGATTCGTTTGATCATTGAATCCATTATTTCCGAGAGCGGTGGCGGCGAGCTGAGTGGATGGTTCAACCAATTTCTACTCCAGTGGCCTTCGTTGATCTAGAAGAAGGATCCACGAGTGTGGATGAGGTGGAACATAGTGGCCTCATCAATTTGAAATCTCCAGAGATGATACTGGAGGTATCTTCTCAAGTGCTTGAATAATGAGGGGTTGCTATCAAATAGACCGAAACAACTTCGTAGCTGATGGTCTAGAACTTGCTCGAACTCATTCTCAATTAAGTCACGAAGGACTGAGGTGAGAGGTTATGAGCTGACGGGTATTGTAGACTGATCGCTCAGTATAGAGAGATGCTCACTATCAACCAACAACTGCCTTTCGTCTGTGGAGCTGGCAGTTGTGACCAACGGTCTCTTTCCACGACTTGAGTCGGCAGCTTCCGGTTGTTGTGATTTCTTCAGGACTGGATGGCAGTAGATGGTCGGGAGCATATCCCTTCATCCGATTTGCTCTCCGGTTGGAATCACCTCGTCAAATTGACTCAGAATGATGTGGCTTATGCGACCCATAAACCCAACATTCTCTCAGAATGTGCCAGTTGTCTGATCATATTCTGCTCGGTCTACATTTCTTCACAGTTGAGCAAGGATGAAGGAAGCCCAGTCGACTTTGCATCCGAAGAATAGAGCGGCCATTAGATGAGCTTTGAGTTCGAAAAACTGTACCGTCTCACAGTTTTCGTGCAGGATGTGACCTGCGATATCCAGGAGTTGGATGATCTCACTAGGCAGACTTTCCTTCAACCTATGTGAGCAGTCGTGGTGGTGCACGTGTGGATGTTTTCATAGACTCCACAGTACAGATTTGCTCGGAAGCTCTAGATCCAACATGTCTTGGCCTTCGCCGGGGAGGAGGAGTGTAGACATCATAGTGTCTTTCGTCACCATTATGACTTGGTTCTGAACGGTGGAGATGATGTTATTGTTAGAGACGGTTGCATTGTGGTAGAACTCGGCAACATGGGTGGGTAGATTCTTGACTGGCATGATTGTCAAGAATGGTAACAACCTAGTTTTCTCCAATGGTCGAAAGATCCTGGGAATTTCTCTGGACCTAGGCGTGCGTGAAGAAGCTCTAGGTTAAGAGTCTTGTCTTTTTTCAGCTTGCTTACCAGCGACTCGACATTCACCATCTGAAATAAGGGTTTCATTTCTGCAAATAAATGGTTATGTTAGATTTGCAAGTGCTCTGGTTAGGCGATATCAATACAAGGGGAGAGAGAGATTTTGCAGATGATCTGAGTCTTCATCTCCTTGCATATATTTATTCAGCTCTGCATGCATTGATCGAGGACACTCGATTACTATCTTAGATGATCAGCTATCTGATTTGATAGACGATTAGCTGAATAAATGATGCATGCATCCCAGCCGTCTGATTGTGAAGCAACTTTATGATCATGTGGCTAAGAGAGAGCAAATTTAAAAATGGGGTGGTTGTCATAAATAACAAAATATTTTCTGCAGATTTTGCTATTTATATCTCATAGATAATTATTCACTCTTGTTCACCTTTTATGGAGTCGATTTAATATGAATGTAGAGATATTAATGGCAACTTGTGAGAGAGGACCCTATTTTCAAATTGTAACCATTGGATGTAATATAAGAAATTTTATAATCACAATGGAAACAATTAAGTTAAGATAAGCTTGAGGATTAAGAAAAACTTATCTTGAGTCAGTTGGGATACAGTCCAACTGATTGGCTTGATGATTCAGCGGTTGGATGATCAGTTTCATCACTTTTCCAGTTGCCGCTGATGAGCTGACTTTGAGGCTCTAACTGAACTGAATTGATCAGTTCGTTTGGTTAGTTGCGTGGCCTTCTTCGAGTCAGTTTCTTCTTCTTGAAGGGCCGAACTGAACTAGTTGCACTGCTTCCTTTCGAGCAGTTTGATCACTTTCTCATCGATGCAGATCCAGTTTCGTTCTTTGGCAGTTCGGGCCTAGCTGTCTTTCCGGCTTGGTGAAGTTGCTGAATGGCAACTGATGAGTTTTTCAGCCTTTGATTAAGGGATTGTGAAATTCCCTTCGGCGACTGTCTGAACTGATCAATGTTCCGAATCAGTTGCAGGCCTTTTGAGCTGGATTTGAGTAGGGAAGTGACATAGTTCTTGGATAGGAGACTTGGTGATGTGGCAGTATTCTCATCATCACTTTCTCTTTCATCATCATGCCTTTGATCCTTCTGAGGAGCCACGACTTCAGTATGTGATAGATGTTGTTCTATCCTCTCTGTGGCAGTTGGAGTTCATCGTGATGGCTCAGCTGACTGACTTGATAAATCATCAAAGTTCAGTTATCTGCAGAGGGAGCCAGTTGGGCAGTCGTCTAATTGATTTGCGACCACAGCTCCTTGAGGCATGATGCTGGTTTTGAATTCAGCTAACAAGGCAGCTGCTGGAATTTTGTTGGTGAGCCTGTGATTCATGATGTGCTGAACTTGCACAATGGTTGGAGAAAATAGATTTGACGATCCTATCCATTTAATGTTCCAAGTTTCTTCACGTTGCCAATAGCTCATGCCATGAAAGGCAGTTAGCAGAAAATGAGACTAGATGGACATTGAATGTCTCCAGTTGTACCAATAGAAATACCGGTGGAGTTGTTTGAACAACTCTTAGTCACGTTGTGCAACACAAGCGAAGTGCGTGAGAAGAAGATTAGTCACTTCCTTTTGTGCACTTTTGACTGCATATTCACCACTATAGAAGGTGCGAATATTTTCTTTAGTCAGCTAGAGGGGAGGGCATGTGCTTCTGAAGTAGTCAGCTCCATAATTTGAATGAGGAATTTCGATGAATGGAATAAGCTCATATGGATCAGAGCAAACTTGGAAATCAACTAGTGATCCATTCTTTGATTTCGGAGAATGAACGGCTTTGGCAGTTGAATTGCTCAAAGTGATGTTGCTCGTCTTTGCCTTGGCTCTTCGTTTCTTTCTGAGTGACTGAAGATGGGCATTTCCCTTCTTGGGAATCCAGTCAAAGATAAGGACCGGTAGTGCTTCGTCACTTGGAAGATTCAGCAGGTCTTCAATCATTTTGCTCATCCTTAGAGCAAGTCCTACCTTGGACTCAAATTTGCCAGATTTCTTCGAGTCAGAGGCCTTGACGACTTGATTTTTGAATTGTTGGAAGACAAATTCTGCCCAGTTTGTTTTTCATCCTTCAGCAAGGTGAATCATAACCTTGTATCGCTCTTGAGTGAGCTGACTCAGGCTTCCAATGGCCCCGAACATCATCTTGTTCGTTATGTCGAGTAGAACGCTATACTCGGGCTTCAGATCAGTTTTAGCTGTCATAAAACTGAATTGCTTGTTGCAGGTAGGAGCTTTCCATTCTCTCCAGTATGATTCTGCAGGTTCCTTCAATTCTTGAACGAATGATCCTTTTCGTGGAAGTTGGAAGACTTCTGCAATTGTTCTTTCAGTGATTTGGAGTAGCCGTCCTTGAATCACTGATGACACTATCTTTCCATCTGTAGCCAGTTTTACTTGAAGCAAAAACTCACTCACCAAATTTTGTCTGAAGAACTTTGGTGGTGTTTCCAGGTAGTGAAGAATTCCTGTCTTGTGAAGATTTGACAGAAGGGTTGGGTTGTTTGATTCGTTTAGAATCAACTGAAATTTCTTCCTTTCAAGGAATTTGTCTCTCAGTAGTTTCTCTTTGAAGGAATTTAAAGATCTGGGTAATTCGGCCATCTTTGGGGTTGGCTAAAATTTTAGGGGATTTCAAGAGCTTTGAGAGAGAGAGAGATAGCTTTTGAGAGCGTATGAGGGGTATTTCTGAGAGGCTTATAAGAGAGGGTTTTTTATGAGTGATTGAGTAGGCTCATAAATCTGATGGTTGGAATGGTACTGGTCCTACCCTCTTTTATTTTGGTTATTGGCATTTAATGACTTTGAGACGTGTCATTATTTTGTAACGGTCAAAATATTCAAAATAAATGCTGAATCAACATATATTTGAAAGAAAAAAAATAATCTTTTTATAGATCAAAAAAATGTTGACACACTAAATTACAAGAAGTAAACTTAGGTCTTTCTAATCAGTTGAACTTGATCAGCCACTAGTCCTTCTTGTGCTCAGTTTTCCTCCTTTTAGCAAGAGATTCGATGGAGTCACCTTCACCATCCTCGTCATTGCTTGAGGACTCAGTTTCTACTGACTGGAGTCTGGGGTGAACTTGCAGCTTCTTAATTTGCTATGTGTTCAGTTTTACCTGTTGCTGCAGGCTATGGATCAAGTTTGCATAGTAGGCAGAGAGCTGGACTGATAAGCTGCTTAGTTGATCATCGAACTGAGCTACTCTCGAGTCAACCTCTTCTCTAGCTTCAGTTCCGATTAGTTCCTCATATGGAACTGTGTGGGATTGCTCAGCCTTCTCCATACTGATTGATTCATCATAGCTCGGCTCTGGTGGAGTCTCCGGTACAGTAGCTTCGGCTTTAGTTTGAAGAGCCCTTTGAACTGGATCAAAGTACGCAGTTATGGCTAACGTACCTAAGTAGGCAGGTTGATCATTCTTTTGAGCTGTCTGATCAGCTGGCTCCTCCGACTCAGCTGGCTCTGTTACTGGAGCAGTGAGAGGAATAGTTGTGGGAGCTCCTTCATCAGCAATTGGCTCTTGGGGAGGAGATATTAGGGGTTCAGTTGACTCCTCAAACTGTTGAGCCTTCTCAGCTGGCTCTTCTGACTGTTCTTCACTCGGTAGAACTGGTAGAGTAGGTGATTTGAGCAGTTCTTCGAACTCCAGATCACTGGCAGTTCGCTCATCAGCTACTTCTACTTCTGGAGAGTCATCAAAGAGATTAATGATGACTTCATCTGGTCGAGGGGATTCTTCAAAAGTTAACTGCCTGGCAACAGATGCTAAGATAGTTTGTATTGAGTTGGAGGCTTCTGCAGTTTCAGCTCCTTGGTGACTGCTCTGGGCTTCTCTGTGAAGTTGCTCATGTACCTGCTGGTGCTGTCGTTGCCTGAAGATGAGTATTTCCCTAAGCAACCAATGCTGTCGTACTTGGGGATTTCTCCAATGTTGCCGTTCAGCCTCTATTTGTAGTGGTGATAGTTGGATATTGGCCCAATTGAGCAGATCGTCCATCACTTGTAACAGCGTTTGTTGATCTGGGTGAGGATGATTTCTTCGTATGGAAAGCATTCTTTTTAGAGTAATGATTAGATTCTACTCAGGAGTCGCTTGTCCAGCCCATTCCATGCTCCATCTCTCTTCTCTTCTCCAAAAGCTCATCCCATTAAGAGTGGTTAGGAGAAAGTGGGCTTCAGAATTGAAGTAATGTCTCCACAAGTACCAATACACATACCTTGAGAGAGCTTTGTATAGAGCAGTTGTGCCAATCACATCCTCAACAAAATTCTCTGATATGAATTTGGTTACTTGTTCATCGGCCCAGCTTTTGATGACCTCAACCCTTAAGAGGGCTCTTATATTTTCATCAGTTTCTACCATTGGGGGACAGGCAGTTCTGAAGTAGTCAGCCCCTGTGCCTCGTGGTGGAACTCCCCTGAATGGCACAATATCATCTCCCTGAACTGATGCCATATCAAATGCTTTGATGTTGAAGGGAGGCAGTTTTGGAGGAGATGGAGGTCCTGATTGCTTCTTCTTTGCTGACTTCTTTTTTGCTTTGCCAGTTTCTTCCTTGGTTTGAACTGGTTTGGTAGAGGTTTCTGCTTCAGATGAGGCAGCCGTTGATCTAAATCGAACTTGCTATATCGGATTGGCTCTGATTGGAGTTCCCATCATTTGGCTGATTGGGATGTTGTCTTCAGAGTCGGAGTCCTCTTGCTGTACCTCTGTGGCGATCTCCTTGTCTTTTCTTTGAGCAGACTTCTCTGCTTTCTTTGGGAGAGCATCAGTTTGCTGAGTGCTTTTGATGCTTATGGTTTTTGAAACTGGTTGTCTTCTGCCAGTTGATGGTATGAAGTCCAGATTCTCAATCATCAGTATTTCAGTCTCTTCTGCCATGAAGTTGAGAGTGCTTTCCAGTATGCTGCTGATCCTACAGGCATTGCACATCTTTTGATGGAACTCAGTTTCATTCCAATGTTTTTCCACAATATCTACGTACTTCTTGATTTGTTCAAAGAAATACTGAGCCCAGTTTACTTTGACATTTGTGGTGATTGCCGCACACACTTTGTATTTGTGCTCAGACATCTCTGAATGACTTCCTATTGTGCCGACAATCATTCTAGCTGAAACTGATGCTAGAATTCTATATTCTTTCTGGAAGCAGGACATGGGTGTACTACTTTTGTATGGATCATCGCAGTTTGCTCGCTTCCAGAGATTGTAAGCTTGTTCTTGATCCACTTCCACGTCTTGTAGTCTTATGCCAGAGGTGGGAAGTTGAAATATCCTTCCGAGCAGATCTGGAGTGATTTCCAGTTCTATTCCACGAACTTCAGTTGTGATTCTGTCATCATATCCTTTTGAGTTCAAATAGAACTCAACTACTGGTTCAGGATAGATCTGTGTCGGAGTGACTTCAGTGAATCTCTTCAATCCTGATTGTTTGATCTTCGAGATTAACGAGTTGCAGAGTGGAGAATTTGAGCACCTTTTTCTATACGCAGTTTGATCTAGAAATTTGTCTCTGTATAGATTCATTTGGAATCTTCAAGATGATTCACCAGTTCTTCTGAAGTTGAACTTTCGTCGAATAGCTGGTGCGCTCCTTTTAGCCATGGAGTTTTTGTGAGGCTGAGCGATTTGAAGAAAAGGATATGATCTGGTTTTGACTAAACTAGATAAATCCTTGATTCTTGTAACTATTTTGTAGTACTTTTGAGAAAATGGAAGGAGAGAGAGGCTTGAATTCTTGACTAAGTCTTGGATCAGTAAAAGTGATACTAGAATTCAGCCATCCTTTTTATAAAAGGAGGTGGAGCTCATCCAACGGTTGGGACGTTTCGTATGCCCTGATTTCAACGGTCAGATTCATTCAATCGACTCGTCAATTGGATTATGATTCTATTCGTTGGGGATTAATGAGGAGAGAGAGTGAGTCCAACGGTAATATTGGAGTGACACGTATTTTTTACCGTTCTCACTATATAAAATTTTGAACTTATCTATTTCTCTCTTGTGGCTTCCTCTTGGCTTGAAACTGATTACGTCATCAGTTGGCTTCGACTGTGGCTGATGATTTCCAGATTGATCAGCTCCAACTGAGATGTTTTCTCAACAGTTCCTTCCTGGCCTTGCCTGCTGGAATTTTAATTCAGCTGCTTCTCAGTTCAGCTGATTTTTGAACTGATGTCTCCTGTTTAGTTGATTCCAGTTCCTTTGACTTCTCCATCAGTTTGAGCATTTTGCAGCTGGTACGTTCTGCTTGACTGGCTGGATCATCAATTGAGACCATTTGGTTGACTCTGCCTTGCTCCTTGCTTTAGTTGGAGTAAATGAACTGATGATTCAGTTAAGCTGATGGGGTAGAGTGATCAACTTCAGTTTACTTTCTTTGCACAGCTTCTCGCTTCAGTTCGAACTGATAGCTTTTGTATCCAACTGATCAGTTCAACAACTTTCTTAGTTGTGAACTACTCATTTTGATGGGTTGAAGCCTTTCGGTTCAGTTCCTCTCTTCAGCTGAAATAGTTTTCAGACCTTTTTCGTTCAGTCGACTATCTTCATCCTTTGATGCTAGTTCAAGTAGTCCCAGTTGTATGCATAGATCCATAAACCTTGCTTCAGGAAATGGTTTGGTGAAGATGTCAGCTATCTGCTTCTCCGTGTTGACGTATTTGATGCATATGTCCTTCTTCTCGATGTGATCTCTGATGAAGTGGTGTCTTATGTCAATATGCTTAGTTTTTGAATGTAGAACTGGATTCTGAGATATTGCAATTGCACTATTGTTGTCACAGAATATAGGTACTTCTTCAGTTTCGACTTTGTAGTCCTTCAACTGTTGCTTCATCCAGAGTATTTGAGCACAGCAGCTTCCTACAGCTACATATTCCGCTTCAGTTGTTGACGTGGCAACTGAGTGCTACTTCTTGCTGAACCAGGATATCAGTTTGCTTCTAAAAAACTGATATGTTCCATTGGTGCTTTTTCTGTCAATCTTGCATCCTCCAAAGTCTGAGTTTGAATAGCCAATTACACTCAAACTGTCATCCCTGGGATACCATAGTCCAAGATTTATGGTTTCTTTGAGGTATTTGATAATCCTCTTTCCCTCTTCAAGATGATTTTTCTTCAGGTTGGCTTGGAACCGCGCGCATAGATCGACTGAATAGGAGATGTCTGGTCAGCTAGCCGTTAGGTAGAGTAGCGACCCAATGATTCCTCTGTAGTATGTCTGGCTAACTAATTCTTCTTCTTCATGAAGAGTTAGCTGAACTGATGTGTTCATAGGAATCTTGAGAGTTTTTCCTTTATCAACTCCAAACTTCTTGACTAACTCCTTAGTGCACTTGGCCTGGCTGATAAAGATCCCATCTTTCAGCTGCTTCACTTAGAGTCCTAGGAAGAATGTCATTTCTCCCATCATGCTCATCTCGAATTCGCTTTGCATCAGTTGAGCGAATCGTGTGCATAGATATTTGTTTTTTGATTCAAAATTATGTCATCCACATAAATTTGAACCATTAAGATCTCAGTTGATCATTCTATCCAGAATAGAGTTCGATCAATGACTCCCGTTTGAAACCCATTCTTTAGCAAGAAGGTTGTGAGAGTTTCATACCATGCTCGAGGAGCTTGCTTCAGTATATAGAGAGCTTTCTTCAGCTTGAAGACTTAATCACCAATTTCGAAGCCTGGTGGTTGCTCGACATACACGTCTTTCTTGAGCATTCCTTGAAGAAATGCACTATTGACATCCATTTGATAGACTGTGAAGTTGAAGTGAGCTGCATAGGCTAGGAACAGTCTGATGGCTTCCAATCTTGCAACTGGTGCAAATGTCTCATCAAAGTCAATCTCTTCACTTTGTGAGTATCCTTTGGCTACCAGTCTTGCCTTGTTTCTTGTGATCACACCTTGTTCATCCAGCTTGTTGCGAAAAATCCATTTTGTGCCAATGACCTTCTGGGTTTTTGGTCTATCAATAAGAAACCATACATCATTTCTTGTGAATTGATTCAGTTTTTCTTGCATGGCCATGATCCAGTCTGAATCTTCTAAGGCTTCTTTGACGTTTGCTGGTTCCGTCTGAGATATGGAGCATGTAAATAGTGCATGCTCAGTTGAACTTCTGGTTTGGACTCAGCTTCTTAGATCACCAACTATCTTGTCAGTTGGATGGCTTCGAAACCATTTGGGCAAGATAGCTTCAGCTGGTTCTACTGTGGTGATGTCATCAATCATCCTTTCATCAATTTGTTCAGTATCTTCATCAGTTCTTCCCCCTGTTTTAGTTGTGAGGTTTATGGTCTCAGCACCATTTGTGTCCTCATTTACCAGATTGTTATCAACTTGTCTGGTGCCAGTTTCATTGTCTTCTTCTAGTGAAGTTTCAAGTTGCTCTGGAACAATGTGATCCACATAGTCCTGCGAGTTTTCAATTTCACTAGGTAGTACTTGAACTGATGTGTCTATTGTTTCTTTGTTCGTGTGCTCATTAGAAAATTCATCAAATACCACATGACATGTTATTTCCACAATAAGAATTCATTTATTGAACACTCTGTAAGCTTGTGCGTGAGGTGAATTATACCCAAGAAATATTCCCTCATCAGCTTTAGCACTGAAAGCTTTCAGTTGAGTCTTGCCATTGTTGTGAATATAACATTTACAGCCAACTATTTTAAAGTATGAGATAGAAGACTTACGACCCTTATACAGTTCATAAGGCGTTTTGTCATGTGTGGTGATGATGGCACTTCGATTTTGAGTGTGGCAGGCTATGTTGACTGCTTCAGCCCAGTAACCTTCAGCTATGTTGGCATCAGCTATCATTGCTCGAGCTGCTTCTTTGAGTGTCCCGTTTTGCCATTCAGCTACACCGTTTTGTTGTGGAGTTTTTGCAGCTGAGTGTTCGGGAGTGATTCCAAGTTCGCTGAGGAAACTGATCATTTGCTGATTCACAAATTCAGTTCCATTGTCGGAGCGAATCCTTTGAACTGATCTCTCTTTTTCAGTTTGTAGCTTTCTGATCAGCGCTGTTAGCTTGGCGTAAGTTTCATCTTTGCTCCTCAAGAATTCCACCCACGTATATCTTGAGAAATTATCAACTACTACGAGTGTGAATCTTTTGCCTTTTGGGGTCTGTGGTCTGACTGGACCAAACAAATCCATATGTAGCAGTTGGAGGCATTTAGTTGTTCCTGGTGGATGACTCATATTCTTGAAGGATGACTTCACTTGCTTCCCTTTTTGGCATGGTCTACACACGCCTGTTTTCTTATATATCTCCTTGGGAAGCCCCTCAGCTAGCTCTTTCTTGGCCAGGTAGTTGATAGTTTTGAAGTTGAGGTGGTTCAGTCGTCGATGCCATAGCCAGCTTGCTTCAGTTGATCCTTTTGAAAAAAAGCAAGCTTCTGAGTAGCCGGTTGACCAGTCAACAATATACATGTTGCCTCTCCTTATGCCAGTAAGAAGAATTGCTCCAGTTGACTTGTCTCTTATGTTGCAGGAGTTTTTGCTGAAGTCAACTGAGTGGCCATTGTCGCACAGCTGGCTGATGCTGAGTAGTTTGTGTTTTAGTCCATCCACATGAGAGACTCCAATTACTACAAATTTTCCTTTGACCACGAACCCTTCTCCAATGGTTCGGCTTTTGGAGTTGTCTCCAAATGTGACAAGTGGACCTTTGACTTTTTCATAACTGTCGAGATCTTCTCTGTCTCTGGTCATGTGCTTGGAGCACCCGCTATCTAGATACCAGATATCTTTAGTTTTCTTCATAGATATGATGCTCTTATCCTGTAAAAACAAGGATTAGCATTTAGGGACCCGTTTCATATCGGGTCCTTGTTGATACATCAAGCTCTTTGGAATCCAAACTTGCCAAACTTTCAGCTTTTTATCATTCAGAGATCCAACTGATTTGGATCGCTTGATCAGTTTAGAGTTTCTTTCAACTCCTCTATTTTGAGTTGAATTAGTTGAATGGTACCTGCGTTGAGAGTTAGTAGGATAAAACAATTCAACTAAAATGCTTTTGTCTTGAGATCTTTGAGCTCTTTGATCAGGCCAGTGCCTTGTATTTTTTCAGTTTACTGGATTGAACCCTTTTGTATCAATTCTCAGTTCATTTCTGGAATCCAGGTACTCGTTATAGTGATGGTAGGGTTCAAACGAGTTTCTTTGATCTCTCTTATAGGTGTTCTGATTGAACTTCTTGGTAGGATATGCTTGATATCTAAACTGGTTTTTCTTTCTGAAGTGGACTGATCTATCAGTTTGCCTTGGGGGCATTCTGTGTTGAGCTGGTGGTTTTTGTTGAACTAAAGACCTTGAATGAAAGGATTGGTTTGGATGAACTGATGGTCTTGACTAGAATTTTGGCTTCAGTTGACCTGGTGTTTTTGGTTGGGAGAACTGTTTGAATTGTCTAGGCTGAGTTTGAGGATTTCTCAATATTCCTTTGCCTTTGGATGTCTCAGCTGGCTGATCATGAGTTGATCTGGTTAATCCTTTTAGGATTTCTTTATCGCTGGATTGAGCAATTGCCTTTCCTTTCTCTAAGGCAGTGAACTTGCTGTATCCCAGCCCTGTGCTGCTGGTTCCAGTTCTCTGATGATTCAATATCTCATCTAGAATTTGAGATCCCTTTTTGAACTTGAGAGTTACTTTTTCTCTCTCATGGATCTCTTGCTTGAGTTTTTGATTCTCAGCTTCTAGATCAACAGTTCTCAATTTCAACTTTTCAAATTCCACAAACTGATATTCAAGATAATTCATTTTTTCATGATCAATACTCAGTTTTCTAATTCTATTTCTCAGTTCATTGTTTTCATCTCTCAATTCAATATGCAAGCAGGATATTGAAGCTAATTGATCTTCTAGCATCATAAGTTTTATGTCAAGTTCATTGCTAGAGATAGTTGCTTCATTAATATGATAGAAAGAGGTTTGAGAGTCAGCTGTACTAATCTCTTCATCATTGTCAGCCATGAGGCAGAATAATGCTTCATCATCTGAGCTGTAGCCGTCAGAATCAACTCCAGATGGATAGTCTGAATCGTCTAGCACAGCATTCTCAAAGTTTGCAATCATTGCTTTCCTTTTGAAGAAGCTTCTCCTCACTTTGGCCTTCTTATCTTCAGGGAGTTCTCGACATTCATATTTGTAATGTCCTTGTTTGTGGCAGTGAAAGCATTCTCCTAGATTTCGATTGCCACCCCTGAATGGTTCAGCTGGACATTCAGCTGGTTGATGAGTTTTCTCATCTTTTGGGACTTCATCAGTTTGAGGTAGAATTGATTGTTTATCCCTGACTTTCTTCAGCTTTTCTAACAACCTGGTAACTGTCTGAATTTGATCATTGATGTCTTCAGTCAAGTTTTCCTTCTTTTCGGTTGTGTCTCTTCTTCGTTCGGATAAAGATCCGTCTTGATTCTCTCTGGCTGGTGAGCTTCTGGGCCTGAAGTTGTTTCTTCCTCGAGTATCTCTAAACCGGTTCCTTTCACCATAGAAGGCTGCATCTTGAGCTGATGATGTTGATGTTTCCTTCTTCCAGTTTAGGCTGTACTCATGAGCTTTGAGAGAACCAAACAGTTCTCTGGGAGTGATGCTATTCAGATTTCTTGATTCTTTTGTAGCTATCACATTTATGTCCCATTCTTCGGTGAGATTATCCAAAATTTTGGATTTCATCTCAGAATTGGGATAGCTTCTTCCCAGGTTGGTCATCTCACTGATGATGCCTAGAAATCTGGTTTCAAGGCTTGAGATGGACTCTTCTAGCTGTATTTTGAAGGACTCGTATCTGTCGACTGCTAGTTGGAGCTTGTTTCCTTTGATGGCTTCGGACTTTTGGCATAGATCTGCTAGTAAGTCCCATATCTCCTTGGCAGTTGTGCAGTTCTTTATGTCCTTCATTCTGTCTTCATCTGGAGTTTGAAATAGTGCAGCTTGAGCAACAAACTCTAGATTCTTCAACTTTTTCTCTTCACTTGTGAGAAGATTAGTTGGCTTTGGGATCCTGGCTGGTTAATTGAGATCAACTATGTAGGCTTCATTGTCCATCATGATAATGATTGGACCTTCTTCAATAACTTCCCACATGTTCTCATGGATCGAGCAGAGATGCGCCTTCATTCTCCTGCTCCAATTATCATAATTCTCAACTGAAAATAAAGGTAGCTTATGGTTTCCCATAGCTTGAAATGTTAGCACAGATAAGTAGATCTGATTCAGTTGATCTGCAGAAACGGCTGATCCTTAGAATCAACCGCTCTGATACCACTTGTTGGTCCCGGATGAGTCGATGTCAGTTTAGAGGGGGGGTGAATAAACTGATGCAAAAACTTTACTTCAAATGCGGAATAATAAGGGCCCTTGACTCGCTTAGCGACTTATCTATGCACAGATCAGTTGAGCACTTTTTAGACAGCTTTGGTGCAGATTGTGTCAGCTTATGTGTAGTTCAAAGATATACAAGTATAAGCAAAATAGTACAGCACACAGACGATTTATAGAGGTTTGAAGTCTCAAACTTCTACGTCCTCTCTTCCTTCCGCAGAAGGGCAACTCCACTATATAACTTGAGTTTCTTTACAAATTATAAAATGAAGGATAGTTGGCTGAACCTGGTAACTGCTCGCTACCTCAGCGGGTCGACAACTCACACTTGCAGTCCCTAATTGCTCGCTAGGGAGGTAGGTGCTATTGATGTCTTTACAAAGTTTTAGATATCTTTCGATCTTCAAGAGGTTAGTCTTGAACAAGGGATATCAACTGATGTGCTCCTTCAATTGAGCTGGGTAGTTGATCGGTGTATTGTTGGAACTAAGAAGGTTGCTCTGGCTAGATTATCAACATCTAGCTGAATGCTTTGATTCTGTGGATTCTTCTTCTCAGTTGGACTCTCGCAGGTTTAGCAAATGCTGAACTTGAGCTATGTGGGAGAGAGAAAGAAAGCTCAGTCGTAAGTAACTTGAATGAAGGTTTCAAGAATGAAAGTCGCGAAAAGTCATTTGAAAACTTTGATTCACTCGTCTTTTATAGAGAAGTGATTTTGTGACCGTTGAGTTCCATTGATCAATTTCTCTATTGGCTCATCAATGGCAGATGGTCTTTATAATCGTTGGAGCTTTTGGTTGAAGTAGTCGTTACTTTGCCAATCGATCTCTGTTGGATATTCAATTCCAGTAGCTGTTGCTTTGCTAATCGATCTCTGTTGGATATTTAATTCCAGGATCTCCACTGGAGCATTTATTCCAAGATCTTCATTGGAGCATTAACTCCAGGACTCTCTGGCTGGCAGTTCTGAGCTCCAGTTTAGCAAGTTTGAGTTCCAGTTGGCAGTTCTGAGCTTTGTCTGCTTAGTTCGGCTATCACTCCAGTTGGCAGTTCTGAGCTTGTCTGCTTAGTTCGGCTATCACTCCAGTTGGCAGTTCTGAGCTTCTTCCTCCAGTTCGACTGATCACAAGCTGTTGAATAGCTTATCAGTTCAACTGGTCTTTCTTGAGCTTTCTTGTCAGCTTAACTGATCACAAGTTGTTGGCTAGCTTGTCAGTTTGACTGATCTTTCTCGAGCTTCCTGGTTAGATGTTTGCTTGTTTTTTTCCTCAAGCTGGCAGACTTCAGTTTTGGGCTTTGATTGATTCGTCTGTCTACTTCAGTTCAGCTGAAGTTAAGTTTGGCCATTAGCTGGATACTTCCAGTTTTTAGTTAAACTGATCTCTTATCAGTTTCTTCAGTCTTGTTGATTTTTCTCTCAGCTCAGCTGACTTAGCTGTCAGTTTGTTTTGACTGGCTCGACTCCTTTAACCTTTAGTTGGAGTGAGTTCTGACTGGTTGGTGTATTCTTCCAACTGGTTGACCATGCTCCAGTTGGGTTGACTCTGGCTTTAGTTGAGTTCCTTCTTGAGGCTCTGGATTGGTTAGCTCAGATCTACAGCTTGGATCTTGATCAGTTTTTCAGGAATAGTTTTGACATCTCATCAAAACCTTTTCTAGGGGTTCCTTGATAGTTTTTCCTAACAAGAGAGAACTCCGTTCTATACATAGAATCAGGTATCTGTTAGACTAAAAAACTGAAAGAAAACCTTGAAAAACCAGAGATGATGATCGCAAGTCAGAACTAGCAGTTGACAAAGATGTACACTAGAATTTTAAAAATTGTTCATGTACATTCTGATGAATATTTATGAGAATGTTCAGTCCCTTTATGCAGGAATGGTTCTTTTCTGCTGAGTGTGAAATAAACACACTCATACCTCTTTTCTTGGTTTTACTGAACTAAGCACACTCCAAGGGATGCTCTGAGTTTCTCAAATCGAGCTGCATCCAGTCCATTGGTAAATAGATCAGCTAGTTGATCTTCTGTCTTCACATGTTCAATTTTCAGTACTTCTTCTTCAACTAGCTCTCTAATGAACTGATGTCTGATGTCAATGTGCTTTGTCCTCGAATGTTGAACTGGATTCTTGGAAATATTGATAGCACTCATGTTGTCACAATACAGAATAGGTGTATCATGAGCAACCTCATAGTCTTTCATCATGTGCATCATCCGTATGATCTGTGTAGAGCTACTTCCTGTTGCAATGTATTCAGCTTCTACAATTGACAATGAGATGTTGTTCTACTTTTTGCTGAAAAGAAATAAGCACCTGATGTGTTTTTTCTATCATCTGGAGATCCTGCCCAATCAACATCACAGTAGGCAATAAGACTTCAATTTGTATATGAAGTATACCATAATCCATAATCTGCAGTTCCACTGATGTACTTGATGATGTTCTTCACATCCTTCATGTTACTTTCCTTTGAACATGATTGATATCTAGCACACACTCCTACACCGTATGCTATATCTGGTCTGCTTGCTGTGAGATATAGAAGAAATCCAATCATGCTTCTGTATAGAGTCTGATCAACTTAAGCTCCTGTATCATCTTTCCCAATCTTGATTGTAGTGTTGATATGAATTCTTTTATGCTTAGAATTCTCTAGTTCAAACTTTTTGACCAAGTTTCTGGAATATTTGGACTGAGAGATAAATATACCTTCTTCTGACTGCTTTGTTTGAAGCCTCCAGAAAGTATTTAAGATCTCCAACTAGGCTCATCTCAAACTCAATTTCCATGTCCTTGATAAAGTCCTTGACCATTTTATCAGATACTAAGCCAAACACTATGTCATCTACATATTCTTGAACCACAATCACTTATGTCTTCTCCTTTCTGATGAATAGTGTTTTGTCTTCTCCTCCTCTATTGTATCCTTTGCTAACCAGATATGTAGCCAGTCTTTCATACCAACCTCGAGGAGCCTGCTTCAAACCATAGAAAGCCTTCTTGAGTTTGAATACATACTCTGGATGATGAGGGTCTTCAAATCCTTTAGGCTAAGTTACAAACACATCCTTTTTCAGAAATCCATTCAGGAATGCACTCTTGACATCCATCTGATATAATTTGAACTTCATCATGCAGGCCATTGTAAGAAGTATTCTGACTGATTCAATCCTAGTGACTGGAGCAAACGTCTCATCAAAGTCTATACCTTCAATATATGAATATCCTTGAGCACTCTTATTTTTGAATATCCACTTAGTCCCGACTACATTAACTCCTTCCGGTTTCTGCACAATATCCCAAACATCATTCTTCTTAAACTGCATAGCTCTTCCTGTATAGTTTCAATCCAGTAGTCATGTTTAAGAGCTTCTTGAACATTTTTTGGATCAATCTTGGATGTGAAACAGACATTGGATATTTCCTTATGTAGCCTCTTTCTTAATCTGCTTCTAGTCATTCTCCCTCCATGGATATCTCCTATAACTTCTGTAGTAGGATGATCCTTGATGATCTGGCGAGAAGGCTTCCTTTGCTTTACTCACTGTTCTTCAGGTTCTCTATCTGTATCGTCATGTACTTCAGAATGTCCAAACACATCTGAGAGTACATCTTCTTTAGTGGAATTGACAGCATCATTCTGATCATCAATTCTGACATTGACTGATTCAACTATAACTTTTGTCTCCTTACTGTAGATCCGGTAAGATTTACTATTTCTAGAGTATCCAACAAACATCCCTTCAACTCCTCTATTGTTCATCTTGCTGAGATACTCTCTATCATTGAGTATGTAGCAGGTAGTGCCAAACAGATGAAAGTACTTCACTGTATGTTTTTTTTCATTCCAAATCTCATATGGAGTAGTGAAAGTACCTGGTCTGAGATGAACTCTATTGCTGATATGACATGCAGTATGGATGGCTTTTGCCCAGAACATAGCAGTAACTGCTTTAGCAGCAATCATGATTCTTGCCATCTCTTGAAGAGTTCTGTTCTTCCTTTCAACAACTCCATTCTGCTAAAGAGTCTTGGGGGCTGAGTACTCATGACTAATTCCATTCTCACTGCAAAATTTGTCAAAGTACTAATTCTCAAACTCTTTGCCATGATCACTTCTAATTCTAATAATGTGTTGATCATTTTCAACTGTGATCTTGCAAGATATTGTTTCTTGAAAGCCATGAAAGCTTCACTATTGTCTCTGAGAAAGTCTACCCATGTAAACCTTGAGAAATCATTAATGCAGATAAGAACATACTTCTTTTCCTCTGTATCTTTCCACAGCCATTGGCCCCATAGATCCATATGAATAAGATCTAAAATTCTTTTAGAAGTTCTATCTTGAACTTCTTTATGCTGAGATCTGGACTGCTTCTCAATCTGACATGGTCCACATACTTATCTCTATCAATTCTGATCTGAGGGAGTCTTCTGCCAACCTCCTAGCTAATGATGTTCTGGAGATTCCTGAAGTTGATGTGTCCAAGTTTCTGATGCCAGATCTCTGACTGTTCTATAGATGTTCTTTGATATGTCACAGAACATTGTGCATGAACATATAGTTGATAGCAGTTGTCAGCTGATCGTTTTCCTTCCATGAATAAATCATTGTTCTTATTCAAAACTCTATGGCTTTCTTTGGTGAAGACAACTGTCATATCATCATCACACAATTGATTGATGCTAATAAGACTTGCTTTCAGTCCATCCACAAGCATAGCCTTCTTCAGCTTAGGCATTCCTTTGACAACAAGTTCTCCTTTACCCATCACTTTGCCTCTATTTCCATCTCCAAAGGTGACAAAGTCAGATGAGCAAGCTTTCAAATTCTGCACTACAGAGCTATCTCCAGTCATGTGTCCTGAGCAGCCATTTTCAAAATACCAGTTGCCCCTGACTTCAACTCTTAGGGATGTATGAGCAACCAGACTGGCCTGCTTGACAATCCATTACATCTTCTGTGTAGATTTCTTCTTTTTATGTGCAGCTGGTCTTTTATTCTTGCTGTTGGAATGCTGAACCACAAACCTCCTTCTCATCCTTTTGAGATCATAAAGATACTTCTCACAATGTGGATGCATGTGGCCCTTTTCTTCACAGTAATGGCAGATGATTCCTTATCTTTTGCCACTGTAAGCAGTCATTTTTTTTGTTAATAATGTTCTTCTGGATGTTCTGAACATTATCTTGTACATGTACTGGCTGGCTTGTACTTTCTTTGACAAATACTGTCTTGGACTGTCCACCACTATATCCAAGACCTGGATGACACTTACCTGAATGTCCTGGAGTAGTAAGAATCTTATCAAGATTTTTAGTTCCATTGTTCAGCATGCTGACATTCCTTTTGATGGATTTGAGTTCTGCAGACAATTCATTAATCTCTTTCTTTTGTTGTTGAATAGTTATCTTCTGTTCAGCATCAGATCTGATCAGTTCCTCCTTTTCTTTGAGAAGATCCTTATTGTGAGATTGTAGAGTCTTGTTGATCTCTGTAACTTCCAGCCATTTTTTATACATATCCTTATATGTCTTGACAAATTCTTCTTGGCTGAAATCTTCATTGTTTGAATCTTCATCTTCTGCAAGTTTGAAGAGATTCTGGAACTCTGAGACTTTTACTGTAAAAGCAATAGTATCCTCATCTGAATCGCTGCTGCTTCCTTCAGAATCATTGTCACTAGGAGAAGCATTGTCATTCTTTTTGTTTTTCTTCAAAGTGTTTGCACATTTAGCTTGAATGTGCCCAAATCCATAACATTCTCTGCACTGAATACCTTTTCTAAAATTTGGAGGTTGAAACTCTTTCTGCTCACTACTAGAGTTTCTTTCTTACTGAGAAAAACCAGAGGGTTGTCTTCTGTTGTTGGTCCTTCTAGAAGACTACTTATTGATTCTCTTTAATATTCGATTGAAGTTCTTGGTGATCAAAACCATATTATTCATTGTATCTGAATCAAGTACAATTTTTTATATATGTACATGTTTAGGTATATCCTCTGAGACTTCAGTTTTGAAAGTAATACCTCTCTTCCTTGAGCTGGTGTCTTCATCTTCTAGGTTCATCTCAAATGTCCTTAAAGATCCATCAGATCATCAAGCCTCATACTCTTGATATCATTGGCCTTTTTAATTGCAGCCACTTTGTATGCAAACTTCTTTAGAAGAGATCTGAGAACCTTTCTCACAAGTTTCTCATTATTGATAGGCTCATCAAGAGAAAAACTCTCGTTGGATATGCTTCTTAATCTGGCATTAAACTCACGTATGGACTTAGTATCCTCTATTCTGAGAGATTCAAACTTCGAGGTAAGGTTTTGAAGCCTTGACAATCTTACTGAATTGGTCCCTTCAAAGGTAGTTTCCAGAATATCCCATGCAGCTTTAGCAGTCTCACAAGTTGAGATCAGGCTGAATGTGTCAAGATCAACTGCTGAGAATATAGTATTAAGAGTTTTAGAGTTGATATTGTACCAGTTCTTCTACGGCGTAGTCCACTCCTCTTCTTCAATCTCCAACTGATTTCCTTCCTTAGTAACAGTTGGTTTTTTCCATCCTCCAGTGATGTTTTTCCATGCAAACTTATCTATTGATCTCAGAAACACCCTCATCTTTGCCTTTCAGTAAGGATAGTTATTGCCTTCAAGCAGAGGTAGTCTGACCGTAGATTCTCCTTCTTTGATTGAACTCATTGCTGAATTTCAACCAAAACCTTCACGCAGTTATGTACCTTTCATGACTCTTTTCACTCAAAACCAAAGGTAGCCTGCTCTGATACCAGTTAAAGTTACATAAACTGTGCGGACATGTTCAAAATCATGTACATGTACATTATTGAGAACACGCAAGGTCACAATAGATAAACTGTAAGCAAGTAAATGGCACAAGATTGATAACCCTATTCGATCAACTGATCTACGTCAAGGGGACTTCACAAGTCCATGATAAACAATCCACTACTCCGTTGTATGGTTACAAAGGCTTTTACACGATGACCTCCCGTCACTCGACCCATTTCCTACCCACTACAACTTCTTTCGATAAACTGGATTGTAAGATCCCCTTACCACTTAGAATCCCTCTAGTTTCCACAGAAAATCTCTCCTAAGACTCCTCTAAATGTGAATGAAACAGATTCAAACACAGAATAGAAAAATAATGATCAAAAGATCAACTTTACCCTAACAATACCGAATACCTAATGCCTCAAATGTGAAGTCTTTTAGACTCTCTAAATAAGTTCTGTGTATTCATGTATGTGCCACTCGGTCATCCCTTAAACTAGTTTGATTCCAGGCTATTTATAGATAAAAGATATAGCCTTAACAATGTAATCAGAAGTCCTAATTTGACTTGGATTAAATAAGGAAACTTTCCTTATTTGATTTGGACTCTTCTAGTTTAGACACCTTCCTAGAATAGAACTCCTGCTTTCCTTCTTTGATCTTCATCACGAATAAGGCAGCTTCTATTCTGAAATGTCCATCTTGAATCAGTAGCTTCAACCTCCATGAATCTAGCATGACACGTCTCTTGTAAACACTCTAGACAACCATGTACTTTGATCATGTTCATGAACATGATATAGTATATGTCTTGATCTTCAATCAGATTGGCAATGGAATGTTCATTGTAATGTCTAGAACATGGTCTTCAATCTTGAACAAGCAAAACCTTTGTGTTCTTGTGATATTTCCATACAGATAATGACAATCTCGAATACCTTAGTGCAGATGGTACTAACAAAAATCTTTTGGCACGAGCTGAATATGACACCTCTTCATGAGCATGGACATCCAGTCTATATCATACAGTTGCAACTCCACCACTCTACCATACTTTGGGAAGTGCATCAAGAATAGGTCTGGTGGCACGTCTATATCGAGCGGTACATCTTCATTAACCTGTAAGATAAATACATCAAAATAAACTTGTTGTCGACAAATGTTAGAAATCAGTTGCTCCGCCATGTTTGGTTGTACGAGATCCTTTTGATCTTTAGCCACTTCCCAACTGAACTTGCTCTCCATCTCCATACATGGCTGTAAATCCATCACACCTCCTCCACCTTCTACTTTTAATTGCTCTCCATCATCTTTCTCTTGGACTACCCCTTCATCTTCATTTAATTTTGAGCTCAATGATTGACTATCTTCCATTGTAAACTTTACATGAACTGTGTCTTCCACACTCGTCATCTCCAGATTAGCAACTTCTAGAATGGGCACCTTCAGGATAATTTCATCAACATGAATGGGAACTGACTATTCTGGAATTGCTTCATCCTCAAATGCTGCAGAAACTAATTCGTCTATGGTTGTCTTCCCTATATTTGAATCCTCCTCAACGAGCCCTTCCAGACCAACCCCATCTGCAACAATCTCATTTTCTTCATCACAAACTTCGAGATTGTAGGGTGTCGTCATCTCTAAATCTTACTCCGGTGTACATGCGTTAACACTGAAATCAAAATCCCAGATAGGGGATTTCAATTGTGTAGTATTATGACTCCATCTTCTAAGCCGTTTCTCCACTTTCATTGCCTTTTGCACCATATCATCCAACTCCTCATAGTGCTACAAGGCCATTCTTTCTCGAATCTCCATACGTAGGCCAACTAGAAATCTAGCTATCGTATCTTCTGGATATTCCTCCATACCAGCTCGCCTCATGGCCTTCTTCATTTCAGTGTAGTATTTTTCTATACTACTTCTTCATTGCCTCAGCTTTTGCAGCTCCTTTTCAAGTTCCTTATAGTAGTAAGTAGACACATATCGTCTTCTCAACATCTTCTTCATTACTTTTCATGTCTCTATCGATGGCTCCCCATAACGTTGTTTGTCGGATGTAAATTGATTCTACCAATTGATAGCATAGTCACAAAATCTAATGGTTGCTACCTTGACCTTTTTCCGCTTTAGATAGCTATGACAGTCGAAAAATAACTCCATCTTTCTCTCCCAATCCAGATATAGTTTAGGATCATTCTTCTCTTGGAAAGAAGGAACATTGGACTCACGTATGCCATCTCGATCAGCTCTGTAACCATATCTACCACTATATCCTCCATATCTTGTAGAAGTAAACATCTTTTTTTTTCGCCACTCCTTTTCTTTTTTTTTTCTTTTTTTTGGGGAAACTTTCTTTTGTTTTTTGCACTTTTCTCTAAAATACAAATATTAACAATTGGAATAATAATAAAAGAAGGATTGAATATCAAAACAGAAAAAAATAGTAGTCTTTTTTTTAGAGCTCTTTTTTTAACTCTTTTTTTTTCATCCCCTTTTTTTTGGGATTTTTCTCTTTTTTTGCACCTTTCTCTCAAATGCACTTAAATTACAACTGGAATAATACTAAAAGAAAGATTAAATACAAAATTGAACCGAGAAAAATAGTAGAATTATTTTTCTTAGTCAGTTTTTTTTTAACAATTTTTTCTTCTTCTACAACTAATACAAGTAATAAAAACTTAGATAACACTAAAAGAAGATCAAATATGAAATTGAACAAAAAAAACAAATATAATCTTTTTTCTTTTTTTTTCAACTCGGTTTTTTTTTGGACTGATTCTTTTTTTTCATTTTTTTTCTTCAACTCCTTTTTTTCTATATGCTTCTCTTCTCTTTTTTTTCATTTTTTAGAAAACTAAATACAGAAAAATTAGATAAATAGATTGGAATCTGGTACAAAGTCGTAGCTTTGATACCACTTGATGCGATCCTCACCGGCAGGTTGATGACGACGAAAATCTAGCCCATGAGTATCATGTTACAATGGGATAAATGATGAAATTCTTCGACCTGAATCTCACAACGCAGACGAACTGTAGATATATGAAATCCACAACCCTACTGTGATTGGAAACAAGAACTTTGGAATAAAAGTGATGACGCCACAAACAGAGGTGATAAATATGCTTGATAAGTCTAGGTTTGAACTCACGCCACTTCTCGTGAAATTCAGATAAAATCTCTAGAGAGAAAAACTCACAAAATATATTAATCAATAAGGTCAAATTTTCATTCACAATGCCCCCTTTATATAGGGATGACAGAGAATAAATTTCCTAAATAGAATTCTAGAAAATAAGGAAATAAATCTACCAAAAATAAAGAAACTCTAATTCTAAACCTAGTTAAATCTGAAAATTACTAAATAAATAATAAAATAAACTCTCCTAATTAAAATAGGATTTCTAAACAATATCAGAATCAGACTCATCTAACTAGGCTTTCGATGGCAGCGGGTCCAACTCCTTTAATGGGTCACTTGGACAACTTTGGATCGCATCAACTACAAGAAATTCACGATATAGCGAGGAACAATATTTCATCAGCTGTAACGCCCCAGATTTTTGGATAAGATTTAGAGAATTCTTAAGCGTAATTAAGAAGTTAAGAAAGAGATTTTTATAAGGTTCAAGTGAAGTCAGATATCAGTCATGACTTTAGGGGTCAATTTTCGTGAAATCGTCTTTTTGAAAATTTTGATCTTAACTCTGTTATGGCCGATTTTGGTCTTGTTAGAAAGGTTTTGACTCAAGGAGTACGCCGATATTTTCAAATTTTATTCTAAAGTCGTTTGAGGTCCCAGTGATGAAAATTGTATTTAAAGGATTTATGAATAGTAATTTCTGCGTGCGTTCATGATTTGGAAAATTTATGAAATCCTCCTCGTTAATCCGAGTCATGTTCTGTCAAGCCCCTCCTATGGAAAATTATTCAAGGAATCCGTTCATGTTCATGGATTTCCATTCTGAGGTTAATTGAACGCTTGAGAATTTTATTTGTCCCTTGAAAGGAATAGTAAAAGTAATTTTGAAAAAGGAATCTTGGCTCTTCTTTCTTCTAACGACCTATTCTTTATCCCGAGTCAGGTTGGTTCAATAGTACTCGAGCCAACGAGTCTTCGTATCTGAGGTCATTTGGATCTCGACATCGAATAAAGCAGCTTTTAACCGAATCCGAAGTAACTTTTACAGTATTGATGCACTGCAATGGCTTTCAAGGGAAGCCAAAGCCATCCCTATAAATACACCACCACCCCTTTACTTTTTTCCCATACCATTCCTTCACTTCTCAAATTCTAGAGAGTGGGAAAAGCTTGAGAGTTGAGAGAGAAGTTCTTATTGAGCGAGAAGCATTCTTCGTAAATGTTCCTCCGAGACGTCGAGCGGAGTGGCGTGGAAGGGATGAGGTGGGGGAAGGTGCTAGGGGCACTGTCGGGTTATAGCAGGCGGCTCTACTGCCATTGCAACTCGACGAGATGCTGAGCTAGCCACCTTCCTTCGACGCACCCAACTCCGTCCATTCTTGTCCGTCGGCCTCGAACCTTATTTCTTTCTTATCTTTAATTCTGCATTTCATTCTATCTTTCATTATCGTATTCTCGTTATTATGTTCCCGTTATTATTCCTCGTTGTTATTCTCATTTATTTCGTTGAAGTTCCATTTAAGTTTCGTATTTAAGATTTCATTGTTATTTCTAAGTGTTCAAGAGATAATCATATTATTCCGTTATAATATCAATTTTAAAGTTTTAAAGCATGCTCGTCCCTATATTTTGCAAATGTTAAGCCTTGTTTTTAAGCTTAAAATGTTGAGGAAAGGGAAAGGCAACCGAGTAACACCTGAACCAACACTTCGAGCGAAGAAAATTGGTGTTTGTGGGAGTGTACAGACCGTGCAAAGCTCTCGACAAAAATCTAGAGAGCTAGCACAGACTGTGCAAGGCTAGCACCACCCGTGCTAGGGTCTGCATGGACCATGCAAGGCTTGCACGGACCGTTTCGGACATTCTGGGAGTATTATTCTCGCCTCAAGGCCTAGCACGGTCCGTGCAAGGCTAGCATGGCCCGTGCAAGGCTTCTGCAGCCATATTTTGCCTCCAAGTGTGTTCCAAACTCGAGTATTTGAAACCCTCATATTTTATAAAGGTTCTAAAGTTGTGCAATCTTTGTTTAAGTCTTAGTTAAGAGAGGAAAGTCTAGGTATTGTTTGAATTCTCGTTAGATGTTAGAAATCTTCAAAGGAGGTCGCTAAGTCAATGATTCGGCTTTTGAAGGAAGAGGTGAGCCCTGAGGAGAACCAAGGAAGGATTTTCAGCTCGTTGCTTCATCCACATGCTCGTCATCAAGGTGGGTGATTCTAAACCAAATCTATGGTTTGATCTAATAAGCTCTAGAAGCATGATAAGGCCAGATGAAATATCTAACTAAATGTTTTGCTCTGTCTCATTAGTCTCTGTATAAAGGAAGGAAGAAAAGAAGTTATAACATGATTATGTTAATTGTTATTTGAGCTCTTGATTAAGTAAATGATGTATTGATTTGATATGATATCTTATAGTTGATTTATATGAGGTATAGATGATCATGATCATAAGTTAAGTATGGTATCGATATTATTCTTGAGGAAGGTTATGTGTTCGAACTTTTTATTCGACTAAAATTATACCGCAAGTGTACGGTGCAATTATAGTATATATAGCGAGCAAGAGTATTGTATCCACAGAGACTAATTAGACCTAATTGTGTGTACTATAATATCGGACATCAATCATTATCTAGATGATAAGAAAATGGAAAGATAGTTAACTAATCTAAAACTAAAGAAAGCATAAATAAACGGGAAAAATAAATGGAGAATGGGACAAGAAGGTAGAGGTACTTTTAGGATTGATTTCTTCGGTACTTGGCACTAAAGATCCTATTGAATGTACATTTGTGGTGCTAAATTTCACTAGGGAAATCTCGTCTAAGCTCTCTCTCGAGACACTTAAGTTTGGAGGGTACATGCTAGGTTCACCGTCTCCGAACGAATCTTACACATGTACTTACCAAAAACTCCTGAGATATCTAGCCCTCACACTAAGCCTCAATTCTCTCGAATTTATCAACATAGGTGTCTCATGTCTAGGGTTCGTCTATTGACACTCATCTCTCGATTCCTGAATCAATAGATAAAATCGTGTAAATTAGTGATCAATTAATCAACACTCATACGTAGGATAAGCACAAGAAATAAAATTGAGTCATAAACAATTAATAGAAAAATATATGCATAAATACCCAAATTGTCTCAATCCAAAAATACAAGATAATCTAACCTAACATCAATACAAATGCAAGGATTAAATTATCTCAAAGAAAATCAAAGACAAAAACAAGAATAAAAACTAAGAACAACCCGGAAGTTGGCCTCAACTCCACTCTTGCTCCCGCTCGTCTTCTCTTTGCTCCATCTTCGGGCCATAACTTCCTTATTCACCCTAGCTAGGTGGAAATCCTAGCTAGGGTGTGGGTTTGATGGGTGAGGGTTGAAGATGGGAGATGAGAGAAGGGTTTGGTATTGGGGGAAATTTGGGGATTTTTGTGGAGAAAAATCGTGTATTGTGTGTTGTGTGTGAAATTGTGTAGAGAAAATAAGAGGAAAAAATCAAATAAAAAGGGGATGGGCCGCACAAATCTGAAAAGCTGGGCTGGGGGCGCGATCCGGGCTCAATCGCACCCCCGGTCGCGCCATCGGTCGCGCCCCCGAGCGAAGAAAATCATGCCTCTGGCGCGAGTTCAGGCCGGTCGCGCTGCCACTCACGCCAGAGATTCTACACTGACACCTTTCACGGTTTTGCTCCGTTCTCCCTCATTTCTTATCCGATTGAGGTGATTCAACTTACAGCGCGTTACTCATTCGATTCTCTATATTTTCATGGCATTGGATCACTAAAAAATGCATTGATTAATTCTCCATTTCCTGTGAAAGTCAAACAACAAACAAAACTTCCAAATCGGGAGGTTAAAAGTGCAATTTTGGTTAAAGCACATGCAAAACTCTTCAATTCACTTCATTTCAACCTCAAAATGTTGTGCAAAAACACCACTTATCAACTCCCCCAAACTTAAAAGCTTGTTTGTCCCCAAACAAAGAAGAAAAGAGATGAAGGTTTAAATGATGACATGTGGATATAAGGATGGAAATTGCTTCAAAGATTCAAAACACATTATGTACATTCAAGCATGATATTCAAAGATCAACGAGCCTAGAAAAATTCTACAATGTATTGCCAAAATAACTTGTAACCTCTCGAATATAGAAAGATCGCTCTTCACTCAAGTGTTTAGGCTATAAGTGTTTACACTCAAAATCAAGCAATACAAATAGTCAACCATATGCTTGTAAAGAGTCTATCATCTCCATCACTTATGTATGCTTTCAAACAAGAATCATTAAGGACTTGTTCAAGTTTAGAACGGAGGCTCTTTGGTAAGGTAGGGATTGTTTGACCAATTAAAAATCAAAAATTAATCATTAAACCCAAATTTTTGCATTATCAACCAAGTAGAACTACACAAGTTCTCTTCCACCTTCCTTGCTTCACAAACCTCAAAGTCTAGAAACTTTCTCATGATAAACAATATTATTACCCTGTCTTACTCTTTCTTTTCAATGATCGAATGTGAACCATTTTTTTTTATTCTTTTCAACATTTTTTTTTCTTTCATTGTGAGAGCTAAGAGGGGTAATTTGACATTTTCAACTCAAAATACTCTAGAATATGACATTTTTCATTTCAAGCACTCCAAATTTCTCATAAGCATTAATTTCTCATCACTACTCATTCCCAACCCAAGGTAGAAAAAATGAGTATCGTCTTAGGCTCAAAGGGGCTAACAAGGGATTTATAGTGTGAAATGGTAAAATTTGGATAGAGTGGGCTAGACAAAAGATGGCCTTAAATCATTTTCAAGTCATCAAGCACACTATTGTAATTTCGAATTAGACACAATGCAAGTTCTAGAGACAAACAAGTATGTATGATTACCACACAAGCAAGAAAAGATTGTAAGAACAAAGCAATCTTCGGCTCAAAACTCACATGGGTTCAACCAAGTTCAAATGACAATGCACTTAAAAATATATCAAGCCAAATATCACCAAGTCATACCATGCTTTCATGTTATTTTCTCAACAAACCATCTCATCATAAGCAACTTAACAACCCAATCCACACTTCAACCATTTTCAACCACAAATCTCCACAAAATCAAAAATCAACCTCCAAAGCCTCCGGTTATTTAAAGCATTTAAACGTGCAAATAAATAAACAAAACAAAAAATAAAAACAAAATCAAACAATGCAACCTATATGCAATGAAACACATAGAACACACAAAAAGAAGGGAGAGATCCAAGATAACCATACTTCCTTCCCCCAAACTTATTCGACATTAAGTGAGAATAAGTTTGAAGGAAATAAGTGGTTCACCTTAGATGAGCTCACAAATGATTATGCAAGGCAAGATGACACAAGACGTCCGCATCCGGATATCATTCGACGTTTT
Organism: Perilla frutescens; assembly: GCA_026008535.1. Classification (NCBI taxonomy): domain Eukaryota; kingdom Viridiplantae; phylum Streptophyta; class Magnoliopsida; order Lamiales; family Lamiaceae; genus Perilla; species Perilla frutescens. The sequence goes on along the minus strand of BRKX01000010.1, from coordinate 39,003,272 downwards.
GTCCTCCCACTCCACGTGCTTACTCAACCTTCAAAAACAAAACACAAACAAACAAGAAATGAAAAAAAAAACTAAAAAAAAAATAATGTCTAGATTAACAATGCAATCCTTATCATAATAACACAACTAAATCATTTAGTCCCCGGCAACAGCACCAAAAACTTGTTCGAACTTTTTATTCGACTAAAATTATACCGCAAGTGTACGGTGCAACTATAGTATATACAGCGAGCAAGAATATCGTATCCACAGAGACTAATTAGACCTAATTGTGTGTACTATAATATCGGACCTCAATCGTTATCTAGATGATAAGAAAACGGAAAGATAGTTAACTAATCTAAAACTAAAGAAAGCATAAATAAAAGAGAAAAATAAATGGAGAATGGGACAAGAAGGTAGAGGTACTTTTAGGATTGATTTCTTCGGTACTTGGCACTAAAGATCCTATAGAATGTCCATTTGTGGTGCTAAATTTCACTAGGGAAATCTCGTCTAAGCTCTCTCTCGAGACACTTAAGTTTGGAGGGTATATGCTAGGTTCACCGTCTCCAAAAACTTGTTCAAACTTTTTATTCGACTAAAATTATACCGCAAGTCTACGGTGCAATTATAGTATATATAGCGAGCAAGAGTATCGTATCCACAGAGACTAATTAGACCTAATTGTGTGTACTATAATATCGGACCTCAATCGTTATCTAGATGATAAGAAAACGGAAAGATAGTTAACTAATCTAAAACTAAAGAAAGCATAAATAAACGGGAAAAATAAATGGAGAATGGGACAAGAAGGTAGAGGTACTTTTAGGATTGATTTCTTCGGTACTTGGCACTAAAGATCGTATTGAATGTCCATTTGTGGTGCTAAATTTCATTAGAGAAATCTCGTCTAAGCTCTCTCTCGAGACACTTAAGTTTGGAGGGTACATGCTAGGTTCACCGTCTCCGAACGAATCTTACACATGTACTTACCAAAAACTCCTAAGATTTCTAGCCCCCACACTAAGCCTCAATTCTCTCGAATTTATCAACATAGGTGTCTCATGCCTAGGGTTCGTCTATTGACACTCATCTCTCGATTCATGAATCAATAGATAAAATCGTGCAAATTAGTGATCAATTAATCAACACTCATACGTAGGATAAGCACAAGAAATAAAATTGAGTCATAAACAATTAATAGAAAAATATATGCATAAATACCCAAATTGTGTCAATCCAAAAATACAAGATAATCTAACCTAACATCAATACAAATGCAAGGATTAAATTATCTCAAAAAAAATCAAAGAAAAAAACAAGAATAAAAATTAAGAACAACCCGGAAGTTGGCCTCAACTCCACTCTTGCTCCCGCTCGTCTTCTCTTTGCTCCATCTTCGGGCCATAACTTCCTTATTCACCCTAGCTAGGTGGAAATCCTAGCTAGGGTGTGGGTTTGATGGGTGAGGGTTGAAGATGGGAGATGAGAGAAGGGTTTGGTGTTGGGGGAAATTTGGGGATTTTTGTGGAGAAAAATCGTGTATTGTGTGTTGTGTGTGGAATTGTGTAGAGAAAATGAGAGGAAAAATCAAATAAAAAGGGGATGGGCCGCACAAATCTGAAAAGCTGGGCTGGGGGCGCGATCCGGGCTCAGTCGCACCCCCGGTCGCGCCCCGAGTGAAGAAAATCATGCCTCTGGCGCGAGTGCAAGCTGGTCGCGCCTCCGATCGCGCTGCCACTCGCGCCAGAGATTCTACATCGACACATTTCATGGTTTTGCTCCGTTCTCCCTCATTTCTTATCCGATTGAGGTGATTCAACTTGCAGCGCATTCCTCATTCGATTCTCTATCTTTTCATGGCATTGGATCACTAAAAACTGCATTAATTAATTCTCTATTTCCTGTGAAAGTAAAACAACAAACAAAACTTCCAAATCGGGAAGTTAAAAGTGCAATTTGGGTTAAAGCACATGCAAAACTCTTCAATTCACTTCATTTCAACCTCAAAATGTTGTGCAAAAACACCACTTATCATTATGCCTTATAGGTCGATTATAGTATACCTTGTGGCATTAAGGCTATAGTATTAAGGAATGCAATCTAGATGTTTCAATCTAGGTTATGTTTTATGCTAGCATGATTTAGCATTGAGGCTTTGATATTAAGGTTTGAATGTGAGAATTCAAGGTTGAGGATTAAGTATTAAGGATTCAAGGTTAAAGCTTTGATATTAAATGTTATGATTTAATTTTTGTTAAGCATGTTATTAAGCTCAAAGAGCAGTTTTATTGCATTATCATGTGACCTTCGTGTCACTAAAGTTGATCATTTGATAAGTAAAGGGAGTCACTGCTGGGTAATCCCGTTGCATACTCAGGAGGATACTTGAGGTAACCCCTCTTTTATCTGAAAGCAGGCCTAAAGGTGCAGTAGACATCAGGTTTGAGCTAGGAACGACGCTAAGAAAAGAATTAAAAGGTTTTTGTGGATATGGAGAAGGCTTTTGCGTTTTGCTCTCCATATACCGCCAGTTATTAATTGGATATTTCTAAAGTTTATTAAAGAGTTTATTGTAAAACCCCCACTTAGTACATTAGTGCTCATGCCCTCTTTTTTAAATGTTTTCAGGTTGATATGCTGAGGCCGGTGATGTGCTGCTGGTGTTGGATATTTTCGAATTAAACCACCGCAGGATCATTTGGTTGTTCATTAATCCGTGTTCATGCAAATCATAATTTTATGTAACATGCATGTTTATCACAGTCTATACAAAAAGCATGCAAAGCAGATTCGAATCTAATAAAGCGGAAGACATAGAAATGAATTTACTTACAAATCGATAGACGGTCTGTGGACAAGATTAAAGATCTAATCTTGCTGTTGAATGAGCACAGTATGGTGCCACCTAACACCTCAAAAATCGAGCACCACAGATTCTACTCCAAGATCTTCTATTGTATTCCCGGACTGTATCTAGATTCAGAGTGGGCTGAAATCTACTAGATAGAGTTGTGAAATATGTGGATAACTTTGAGAGACAAAGAGGGGCTGATTTCCTATGAATAATAATCATAAAATTTCGTGCCCCCCTCCCCTTATATATAGGGAGGGGCGAAATTTCATGTTCCAGCCCTAATGGGCTTGGGCCTCTATCTCAAGTTCAATATCCAGTCCACTATCAGTCAATTGGGCTACAACAGGGATCTAGAAGAATATTAAATTGGCCCACTAATTTATTTAATATCCAATATCCAATAAACTTAGGATATAATTAAATAAATTAAGTTTTACTTTTATTCCACTAAAGAAGTAAAACTGACCTACCAATTTAATACATATTTACGAATATGCTTTCTCCTTTAGTCCAGCCATTCCCCGTGTTTAAGATATAATGTTCATTAATTAATAATGTAAGCCTCTGACAGCTATAATTAATTAACATCTAAAACCTTGAGTAGTACCACACAAGCTTTATCATGTAAGGAATAAATTCCACCTGCAGGGTTTCAACATGAACTTGTGTTTCCTCAAGAGAACATCATCAACCTGGCGCACCAGGACACGGTACTCATGCATACTGCTCGAGACATCATGTATACATTGTCATTACCCAAGATATCGAATTCGATCTACGAAAAGATCTCACTCATTGATAAATCAAAGTAATAAACAACACACACATATGCTCGCCAATATCACATGAGTTCAGAACCCGAACTCTGTGGATCTTTATTCTCTCAGTAACTGGGTCAGAGACAGAGAATAGTATCCTATCGTGATCCTCCTCAATACACTAACCAGTGTACTAGAATAATCAGTTAGTCAAGATAAACTAACTTATCAGATTATTCTACGGTGTACCGATGGTGTGTTCAGGACCATCTAAGCCGTGAGCTCTTTAATACATTACAAGGTTCTAATGATATGATCTTTACCGTGTGACTCCCCATACCATATCATCTACAATGTAAGTATATGGAACATTGCATAAAACAATTATAGAATATAATCTAAATGCAAACAGTGACTGCAATAACTTTCATTTCATATCATCATATCATCAGAAAAGTATACAAAGACAAGTCTTCCAGTATATAAAACTAACAATCTCCCACTTATACTTGAAGCATGTCTTTCAAGCATAATAAATAACTAGCTAACTCTCCAATCAAAACTATCAACTCAAAATGCATCCCTAGGTCTGCATCTCACTCCCATTTTCTCCACGTGACCATCAAAGGTCTTAGCCGCCATGCTCTTCGTGAATGGATCAGCCAGGTTGTCCTCCGATGCAATCTTGACCACTGCCACATCTCCTCTCTTAACAATTTCTCGTATAAGATGGTACTTTCTCTCTATGTGTTTACTTGCCTTGTGGGCTCTGGGTTCCTTCGAATTTGCCACTGCACCAGAGTTATCACAGTATATCGTGATAGTCTTAGGCAAATCAGGAACCACGCCCAAGCCCACTAGGAACCCGCGGAGCCAGACAGCCTCTTTTGCAGCCTCAGAGGCAGCTACATACTCAACTTCCATGGTGGAATCCGCAATGCATTTCTGCTTAACGCTCCTCCATGCGATGGCTCCACCTCCTAATGTAAACACATAGCCCGAGGTAGACTTACTCTGATCTTTGTCGGATTGAAAATCTGAGTCCGTGTAACCCAAAGGTACTAGACTATCAGAGCGGAAAACCAACATGTAGTCTCGAGTCTGTTTAAGGTACTTGAGAATGTTTTTGACCGCAGTCCAGTGACCTTGTCCAGGGTTAGACTGATATCTGCTTACCATGCCAACTGCATAGCATATATCAGGCCTAGTGCATAGCATAGCATACATCAAACTTCCCATAGCCGAAGCATATGGTACTTTCTTCATTTCCTCTATCTCAGACTGTGTTTGGGGACACATTTCCTTGGATAGATGAATTCCATGCCTGTAAAGTATAAAACCTTTCTTGGAATCTTGCATGCCAAACCTAGCTAGCACTGTATCGATATAAGTCGCCTGGGACAGACATAACATCCTTTTCTGGCGATCACGAATGATCTTGATGCCAAGGACATGTCCGGCTTCACCCAGATCCTTCATATCGAACTGCTCGGACAACCACACCAAAATGTTTGACAACGCATTCTTACTATTTCCAATAAGCAAGATGTCATCAACATAAAGTACGAGGAATGCCACTACGTTTTCATCACATTTCTTGTACACACAGCTCTCATCCGGACTTTGCACGAATCCATATGACTGGATAACCTCTCAAATCGAATGTTCTAAGACCTCGATGCCTGCTTAAGTCCATAAATGGATCTCTTAAGCTTACACACCAAGTGCTCTTGGCCCTTAGCAATAAATCCCTCTGGTTGTTTCATGTGAATGTTTTCCTCAAGACTTCCATTTAGGAAAGCCGTCTTGACATCCATCTGCCAGATCTCATAATCCAAATGAGCGGCAATAGACAAGAGAATCCGGATTGACTTAAGCATGCCTACCGGCGAAAAGGTTTCCTCATAATCGATCCCTTCTTTCTGAGTATACCCTTTTGCCACCAATCTAGCTTTGAAGGTTTCAACCTTCCCATCAGATCCTCTCTTGCGCTTGTAGACCCACTTACAGCCAATGGGTTTTACCCCATCTAGTGGTTCTACAAGTTCCCAGACTTGATTGTGATCCATAGATCCAATCTCAGACTCCATTGCAGTTTTCCAAGAATCTGCATCTTTATCTCGAATTGCCTCGTCATAGGTCCTGGGATCCAATTCATTGAGACCCTCTGGGAAATCTGAAGCCTCTCCCAGACCAATGAATTTGTCAGGTTGGCGTACAACCCTCCCACTGCGACGAGGCAGTTCCTGTACTTCTGTGACACGTTGTGCAGTGTTTGGTGGTTCCTCTTCTTGTACAACCGGTGTAGGATTCGATCCTCCCCTTAACTCCTCAAGGATGATGTGACTCCTTGGTTTGTGGTTTATGATATAGACTTCCTCTAAGAATCGAGCATTGGTGCTAACAATGATCTTCTGATCCTTAGGACTATAAAACAAACCACCTTTCATTCCTCTAGGATATCCAACGAATAGCCTTACATCAGTACGAGGAGCCAGCTTATCAGCTTCCTTGTCCAACACGTGTGCTGGGCTACCCCAAATCTGAATATGGTTCAAACTGGGCTTTCGTCCAGTCCATAGTTCTGTGGGTGTAGCAGGAACTGATTTCGATAGAACCAAGTTAAGAATATAAGATGTTGTTTCCAGGGCATATCCCCAGAACGAAATAGGTAACTCAGAATAACTCATCATCGATCTAACCATCTCTAACAATGTACGATTCCTTCTTTCCGCCACGCCATTCTGCTGTGGTGTTCCAGGCGCAGTCAACTGGGATGTAATCCCACTCTCTGCCATATAATCCCTAAATTCGCTTGAGAGGTACTCGCCACCACGATCAGAACGTAGTGACTTGATACTTTTGCCTGTTCGTTTCTCCGCTTCCGCCTTAAACTCTTTGAATTTCTCAAAGCATTCAGACTTGCGACGCAACAGGTAGATATAACCATATCTAGAGTAATCATCAATGAGAGTGATGAAATACTCGAACCCTCCTCGAGCTTGAACTGACATAGGGCCGCATAGGTCAGAGTGAATCAAATCTAATAGCCCTTCGGATCTATTTCCTTTTGACTGGAAAGGACGCTTGGTCATTTTACCTTCCAAACAGGATTCACACAAAGGAAACGATTCCAGTACCAAAGAAGACAATGGTCCATCATTTACAAGCCTTTGTATCCTTTTAAGGTTAATATGACCTAGCCTTAGATGCCAAAGATAGGTTTGATTCAATTCCGAAGGTTCTTTTCTCTTGTTAGGGTTTATGATCGATGTGTTCAACAGTTGTCTTTGCGTAGTGTTTTCAGTTGGTTTAAGAAAGTATAAGTGTCCATCCAATGTGCCAGAACAGATAAAATGTTTACCACTAAAGATAACTACTTTGTTATCAAAAGAAACAGAATATCCATCCATAATCAATTTAGAAACTGAAATCAAGTTTCGCCTAAAACCAGGCACATAAAGACAATCTTTCAAAAGCCAAAGTTCTATCACTACTGAAAGGTAAAATAACGTCTCCCACTGCAACAGCCGCCACTCTCGTAGCATTGCCCATGTAGACGGTGATCTCGTCCTCACTCAGCTGTCTTTTTACCAGGAACCCCTGTAAAGACATGCAAACATGATCAGTAGCTCCAGTATCTACTACCCATGACTAGGTAGAACAAGTTGCTAAACATGTTTCCACAACCAGAGTGTGAGATGTACCTCTCTTCTTCTTCTTGTTAGGACACGCCGCCTTCCAGTGACCTGGTTGGCCGCACTTAAAGCACTTAGTCTTCGACTTGAATTCCTCGGGAGGAATCTTTGCCTTTGGCTTCTTCACCTTAGGCGCCTCATCTGCAGCCTTCTTAGGTGCGTTTTTCTTCTTCCTTTTTCCACCAGAAGAAGACGCTCCTTTTTCAGCTATGTGGGCCTCAGGATTGCTCTTTTGGAGCAATTCAGCCGCCTGAAGATCTATGAGCAGTTCAGTCAGGCTGACATCCCTTTTAATCATGTTAAAATTCAGCCTGAACTGCTCAAACTTCGAAGACAAGCTATGAAGAACAATGTCGATTTGAGAGTCGCCATCTAGCTCTCCACCCAAGGTCTTGATCTCAGATAAATACCCCATCATCATGAGAACGTGATCCCTAACAGGTGTGGAGTCAGACATTCTCGCATCCATTAGTTTCTTCATTGCCAAATGGCGTGCCGAGCGGTTCTGATGACCGAATAGCTGCCTAAGGTTGTACATGATATCATAAGCGGTTTTCATAGGCTCATGCTGATGTTGCAACACACTTGACATAGATGCCAAAATGTAACAGCGCGCTATCTCATTAGACCTAAGCCACTTATCATATGCAACCTTTTGGGCTTCGTCAGAACCCTCATCTGGCGTCTGAGGACAAACCTCTTCAAGCACAAACTTGTGTCCCTCAGCAACAAGAACCAAGTTAAGGTTACGAATCCAGTCATTGTAGTTTTCGCCGACAAGTTTGTTTTCTTTGAGGATTGAGGACAGATTGGAGAGTGCCATTGATGATATGAAATAACTGAAATTAAACATGCAGTACAGTCACAAAACACGTTTAGGATAACACAGTATATAATCGAAAGCCTCATAAAAATTATATACTTTTCCACCGACACTTTAAAAATGTCTTTCATAAGCCACGATAGTGTGGACGTTTATAAAAAAACATCTTTAAATAAGTTAAACCTTTAATTTGCCTCCAGTTGAGTTTCCTTACAACAAGCAAATTAATAGCCGGATAATTAACACGGTCATGTAATCATCTAACTGATAAGCCACGATCGTGTGGACGATTATCTTCGCACCAAGATCACTACTCGAATTTAACCGCTCCAGATGGAGGAGTCAGTTAGTCCTAATAATGTTCTACAGCTATCCTTTTAGGAGATTTAATTTCTAGAGAAATCTGTGATATGACACATCCGATATGGAGGAAGACCGATGTCAACGCGCATGCCCATCACTTCTCAATTAAACCAGATTTTAATGGAGACCGTATGAGATTTCTACATACTTTGGTATGAATCTCTCCCACTTAGTTATTTATGTTTGAGGTTTCATTTTATCCCATTATCGAACATACAAACATCACATAAAATGATAAACATCCATTGCATGCTTCAACATAATAAGCAACAGTAATATTCCAACTATCATGGCTTATATCTCATGTTGATTGATGAGATAAAACTGGAAAGTCAGCTCCGGAATAGGCTAGGAACCGCCGCACCTTCACCGCGCCTCGCCGAAAATCCTAGCTCCATTTAGAGTTTCGGGACGTGAACCGGTGAACCTTCCTTTTTGGTGCTGAACCACTTTCCTTCTTTTGAGTTGATCTCCGATCTTTATTCAATACAGACTATCTATTCCAAAAGGAAAAATCTAATATTGCTAGAATAAAAAATACAACTCAAAAACTCATCTAACAGCTTTATATCTATTATATTAAAACAACGTAAAATAAAACCTAGACCTAATCCATGGATTTTCTCATGGATTAAAATCACGTAGCCAAACCGGCATACGGCCGACATCCATTCAACATAAACATACATCACATAAAATAAAGGAGCCATGATAGTTGGTAAACCTGCAAACAAACACAGTCTACAAAACCAACAATCATGTATAATATGATCCACATAAAATAACATATGATATCTATGCATGAGTATTAAATAATATTCGAATTTTACAATTAATTAAATTAATTAATTCGATATTATCCACAAGATAAAATTGGAAATTAAAATAATTATCCACCAATTTTAAACTTGTATATTTCGAAAATAATTACAAAATAAATCTGGAAATTATTAATAATTATCCACCAAATTTATTTAATATTTTCTAACCACCCTAATTAAATAATAATTGGATATATTGATATAAATCAAAAATCTAATCCAAATATTATCCATAAGAATCTAAATCTTCTAGGATAAAGTTTGGAGATTTGATTCCAATCCAAAATCTTCCAAAACTTATCCAAATTTAAAATCTTATCACAATTGGATTTTGATAATTATTTATATATATCCAAAATCACCTTATCCAATTTTTAATCCATAAAATTCGAAAATTACAAGAATAATAAATCTGGAAATTTGATCCACTTCAAATTCTTCCAAATTTAAAATTCTATTTTCAAATCTATCTAGATTAAAATTAGGTAAATTAAGATATACATCAAATAATATCAAATCTTCACCAACATCCATAATTTTCGATCTACCTTAATAAATAAATCTGAAAATTTGATTTTCATCAAAATCTTATCCAAATTAATTTATTAAAAAAAACGAAAAATGCCTATATTTTACATTTGGAAATTTTGACATTAATTAAAAAACAATTCCAAATAATATAGCTATAGGTTTCGAAATTTTCAAGAATAAAAATCTGGAAATTTTGATCCACTTCAAAAATTACCAAATTTAAAATTCTAATTTCAAACCTATCTAGATTAGAATTAGGCAATCTTTGATATACATCAAAAATCACCAAATCCAAATCTAACCATCAAAAATTTCGAACTTATCCAAATTAAATCTGGAAATTTTGATGTAGATCAAAAATCCATCCAAATTTAATTATAGTGTTCGAAAATTTTAACACAAAAATTAGGGAATTTTTAACACATCAAAATCGAAATTTTGAACACCAAATTTTCGACCTCTATGAGAATTAAATCTGAAAATTTGAAGAACATCAAATATCATACCAAATTTAATCCCATAGTGACCGAAAATTCAAATACCCTCAAAACTAGAATTTTCGATTTTTACATCTCAAATTCTTCCAAGTTTTGAATACCATAAAATCGAAATACATAGCCAATTAAATCTGAAAATTTAAACATCATAAATTTATCAACAAATTTAATTATGCAATTTGAATTCATGCCCGGATTAATCCTAGAACAGTGCCAAAACCCGCTCTGATACCAGTTGTTGGGTTTTTTCGAATTAAACCACCGCAGGATCATTTGGTTGTTCATTAATCCGTGTTCATGAAAATCATAATTTTATGTAACATGCATGTTTATCACAGTCTATAAAAAAAGCATGCAAAGCATATTCGAATCTAATAAAGCGGAAGACATAGAAACGAATCTACTTACAAATCGATAGATGGTCTGTGGACAAGATTAAAGATCTAATCTTGCTGTTGAATGAGCACAGTATGGCGCCACCTAACACCTCAAAAATCGAGCACCACAGATTCTACTCCAAGATCTTCTGTTGTATTCCCGGACTGTATCTAGATTCAGAGTGGGCTGAAATCTACTAGATAGAGTTGTGAAATCTGTGGATAACTTTGAGAGACAAAGAGGGGCTGATTTCCTATGAATAATAATCATAAAATTTCGTGCCCCCCCCTTATATATAGGGAGGGGCGAAATTTCATGTTCCAGCCCTAATGGGCTTGGGCCTCTATCTCAAGTTCAATATCCAGTCCACTATCAGTCAATTGGGCTACAACAGGGATCTAGAAGAATATTAAATTGGCTCACTAATTTATTTAATATCCAATATCCAATAAACTTAGGATATAATTAAATAAATTAAGTTTTACTTTTATTCCACTAAAGAAGTAAAACTGACCTACCAATTTAATACATATTTACGAATATGCTTTCTCCTTTAGTCCAGTCATTCCCCGTGTTTAAGATATAATGTTCATTAATTAATAATGTAAGCCTCTGATAGCTATAATTAATTAACATCTAAAACCTTGAGTAGTACCACACAAGCTTTATCATGTAAGGAATAAATTCCACCTGCAGGGTTTCAACATGAACTTGTGTTTCCTCAAGAGAACATCATCAAGCTGGCGCACCAGGACACGGTGCTCATGCTTACTGCTCGAGACATCATGTATACATTGTCATTACCCAAGATATCGAATTCGATCTACGAAAAGATCTCACCCATTGATAAATCAAAGTAATAAACAACACACACATATGCTCGCCAATATCACATGAGTTCAGAACCCGAACTCTGTGGATCTTTATTCTCTCAGTAACTGGGTCAGAGACAGAGAATAGTATCCTATCGTGATCCTCCTCAATACACTAACCAGTGTACTAGAATAATCAGTTAGTCAAGATAAACTAACTTATCAGATTATTCTACGGTGTACCGATGGTGGGTTCAGGACCATCTAAGCCGTGAGCTCTTTAATACATTACAAGGTTCTAATGATATGATCTTTACCGTGTGACTCCCCACACCATATCATCTACAATGTAAGTATATGGAACATTGCATAAAACAATTATAGAACATAATCTAAATGCAAACAGTGACTGCAATAACTTTCATTTCATATCATCATATCATCAGAAAAGTATACAAAGACAAGTCTTCCAGTATACAAAACTAACAGCTGGTGGGGTTGCCTAAGTTTTCTGAGTTTCCAAAGTTGTTACTCTTTATGGTTACATGATTTTCTTACGCTATGTTTCTGCTAAGTACTCTAACATCTAGTATTTAGTCTTGATATATGTAACTTGATTTTTGATAGTAGCATGTCTTAAATGCTATGATTCTAATTATCAATGAAGTCTTTGAGAAAAAGAAGCATGTGCTCTTTTGATATGCCCGTTTATTCCTTTATTAATTCCGAGTTGTTTAAAAAGTCATACTTGCTAAGCATGATGGTATCTATTCATTTTCAGTTGACTTGTGAATGAGTCTTGCATGCTTATTATTATTGTTCGCCTATGAAGAGGCTTTTCTTTCAAGCATGATTCTACTCATTTCCAGTTAATCTTAAGTTGTTTGCTTGTTTCATCCCATGAATGAGACAGTATGATTTATTTGACTCTGACCTATTAATGGGTCTTAGCTGTTGTGACCTATGAACAGGTCTTGTCTATTTAAAGAGTCAAATTCTTATCTGCTTGTCATTTGATTCTGTTTAAATTTCGATTGGCCTATGATTTAGCTTTCCTTTGACTCGACTGAATCTTTTGACTCCTCAATTCGTTGAAAACGATAATTCTTTCGAGTCATAAAGTTAAGTTATCTAAGTTTTTGAGGCACTAACTTAGTCCGATTCTAAAAATACCCTCCCGGATTTTCAATTTTTCCTACTATTTTTATGCCTAACACCCCGTCCCCGTTAAAAATGACCGCTTCGGGACCGGGCTGTTACATCAGCACTTACGATGGACTGTCCATCACTACAAATTTCTGGGATTTAAAATTGCGGAAATGTTTAACACCCAAGTTTTAGCGACGAAATGTCCATTGTTAAGTTTTTTACATAATTAGTTAATTAAAAAATAAAACCTTAATGACAGAAAAAATCTATCATTACTAATTCTGCCTATTTAATTAATTTAAATTAAAAGTTAACAAGGGACTATGTCTATCACAAGTTATTTTCTCGATTTAATTAATTAATAAATAAAATATCAACAACAGAACTAGTCCGTCGTTAGAATTTTCTGATTTAATTAATTAAAATATTTAAAGGTAATGATGGAAAATACCCGTTGTTAGAAGTCAATATACGGATTTTCTTCTTCCCGTTTGATCCTCCTCTCTCTCTCTCTCCAGCGATAGTAGCCACAGCAGAGCGCTGCCACCACCACCGCATCCGCCGCGACTGCTATTCCCACCTCCATTGTAAGTACACCTCTGTCTCTCTCTCCACTCTCTTTGTTTCTACTTTCTATCGCTCTCTCCCTCCCTCCCCCTCTCTCTCTCTCTCGGACTCTCTCTCTCTCTCTCATATGTATCGATGGTTAGAAAAATAGAAATTAAAGTTGAAATGCAGTTGAGAAATAGAAATTTTACTATGAATATGCTTATTAGGTTTGGGAGATTTTGAGATTTTGTTAGTGAAGGTTGTAATGTGATTGATGGAAGAAAAGGGAGTTTTTGGAAATGAATTTCTAGGAAAAATTTGAGTTTAGAAATTGTCTTGGTCACTATAGGTTGTTGTTACGCAGATTGATTTTGGCATTAATTGGACCATGACATTTTCTTGCAAGAGTTGAAAACTTGTTCAACTTTTGATGGACTATTAATGAAAGTAATGAGTGTTTGTTTCTCTCTCGTACAATATTGGAGAGGGCTTATTACCCCCAAAATTTCAAGTTCAAATGCGGAAAGTTCTACCAATATGCTTATTTGCTATTTAAATAATAACTGCTTTCATTCATATACAACTATATATGCCTCCAAAAGTTTAACCAACCCGATTCATCATTATTCGAATTGAAATGTGTCTTAAATTAGAGCTCGTTCGGGATTTTTGTTTGTGTGTGTTAATGAGCTCATCAACTAACAAATTCCTTAATTTACAGCTTTGCTAGTTTAGGATTTTTGTTTCTTGCGTGACACTGTTGCTGATACAAGGTTAGTTAGTAGGTTTACAATAAATTATTACATCTAATTTAGGTGATTAATTTAATTAGTTTTACAATTTATTGATAGGAGATTTTTTGTATGCTAATTATGCAAAACTTAGTCTAAGTATGCTAATTATGCAATACTTATGCTAAGTATACTGATAAATTGAGATTTAACACTAGTTTTCATACAATTTCATTATGTGTTTTGTATGGTTTACATGTATTTTAATCTCAGTTTGGTCGGTTATACTTGATTTTATAGTTTGGATTATTTTGTTATTTCTCGCAGGTTTATTCCCATTTTTTATGTATTCTCGTTATAAGAAACCGTTGATAATGTCCCGAGGTTTTACGATGAGGAGAAGAGTTAAGAACGGGATGAAAACAACCCAGAAGAAGACTCAAGAGTCTGATCACGGGTGGAGCCACAGATCAACAAACGTCCGGCCGTCTGTGAGTTCGCAACTGAGAGGGGGTGCAAAAGAAGAAAACTCACGACCATGGTCGTGGGTATTGGAAGTGCTCGTCAATTTTGTGCCACATTGGATACACATGGACCTGCGACCCGAGCCATGGGGAACTCGTCACAAGCGAGGTCGCGGTTATGCTGGCAAGTCTGATTTTGAGTAGGTTTTGGGCTTGATTCCACTAGGTATTTAAGGGTTTTTGTGGACGAAATTGCACACATTTGCCATACTCTAAATTTGCCAATTGAGAGAATACAATAGAGAAGAAGCAACGGGAAGAACGAGATCAATGAATTCAAGTATTTCAAGATTAAAGACAGATATAATCTTCCAGGTTTTATTTTCTTTAATTCTTATTAGACTATGAACACCTTGTGGAATAATTTAGTTATTTATTTTATGATGAACAAATAAACCCTAGTATTCTAGGGTTGTTGTTTATGATTCAATTATGAAATTCATTTAATTAATTCTGTTATTGTGCCTATGATTTTGTTATGCTTTAATTTTTCTTGTGATTGGTTATGTATTGTTTAACTGGCTATTAAATAATGTAATTTAATGTGTTAATTCATAAATCAAAAGAGGAGCTTTATCATTAGATTTGAAACAACTAACTTGGTAGTCAATATCACTTGAGAGAGTTGAGATTATTCGAGAGAGCATTAAGTCTGATGATCATTTAGGAGTTGCATGTTAGATAACTAATGGACACATTGTCATTTGATTTGTAATCGAGACCCTAGGCACTTCGAGAGGAGGTTCAGGAGGCAGTAGTGGTTGCTCTAGCATAATTAAAATCCCAACATAGGTGTATAAATGGAATCGGTTAAATGGACGAATTAATTGATGATTTTGCAATCCTAGAATACATACGTCCTTCATTGTTAACTTTCATGTGCATTCAATTTGTGGTTTCAGTTACTACTTTATTTAATTTAGTTTTAGTTATTCCAGTGATTTCAAACTATTGAGTAGTCTAGATAATTGTAGGTAATTTAAGTTAGATAATTGGTAGCGTAATTTAAGTAAGTCTCTGTGGATTCGATCTTATTCACCGTTATATTAGAAGCCTCACTATACACTTGCATTTTAGATTAAAATAAATACCAAACATATGTTAATTGCAAAATAATTATGCTATGTATGTGCTAAATATGCGATTGGTGATGCTACGTAAGCTAAATTTGTAAAAAATATGCTATGTATACGACTAGTGATGCGGTTTTTCATTCTATCTTGAAATTATGTTAAGTTTGAGAACATGTTCCTTAAATTATCATTGAATAATGTATATTTAATTATCTTATGGGATGAGGCCCTCTGAATCCCTATTTATTACTTGTTTAATTTCAATGAGATGAGTCTGGATCTCTCTTTATTGAATTATTGGTGTTTGTTGTTATGCATTGATTAGAAGAACATAGATTAATTAGTGTAGAGTCGAGAACCTGAGACTAGGATTTTCACATAGGTGCTACCGAAATTTTAAAAAATTAGCTTTTTTTTATAAATTATTTTATATTTAATTGATGGATTAGTGCATTTATATATGTTAAATATTGATTCTTGATGTTTGTTAGTTTTGTTGTTTTAGCCCGTCAGCACTCGAAGAAGAACTGAATATTTGGGCTCGTTAATCGATCACAGAGCATGTCAGTCGCTAGTGTATCTTCTGCAGCTCCTCCACAGCATGACACTCAAGCAACAATCTTGGAATTACAGACGAAGATGGACGCACAGACAGAGCTTCTCCAGGCCCAACAAGGATAGATATGTTAGCAACATGAGATGATACAACAGTAGACGGCAGATGCAGGCGCAGTTTAGGAGTCCTCCTCCATTCTCATCCTGATTTGTTGGGCTTCAGACATATGTATATTGTTATTTTATTACATTTGTTGTCATTTAGAAATACTGCACTATGATTTTATGACATTTTATGTTTCATGTCAGATATCTATATCTATATATATATATATATATATCATTTTATGTGTCTATGTCTGTGTTTTGACAAAATTTATAAAAAATATCGAAATCAGAATTAATATTTAACAAAAAAATGAACTTAATGACGAAAAAGATCACCTGTAGATTTAACGACGGTCTTAACGTGCGATATTCCGTCGTTACAATGAGAATACGATTGTATAATATGACCTACTTAACAACAAACAATATGTCGTCATTATCCTTAATGAAGGATGTAATGATGGAACCGTCCGTCATTAAAGTCTTTAGACGACCATTTACGGGGACCGGATTTAGGACAGAAAACTCCATCGTTAAGGCTAATGACTGCAGATTTTTCATTGTTAAATAAGTCGCCGACAAAGGGTTTAACAATGGAAAGCTTCCGTTCTTTCGTCCGCCGTTAAGATAATCTAACAACGGAAAATTGATGTTTAACGATAGAAATTTCCGTCGCTAGTTCATGATTTTTTTGTAGTTGCAAATTTAACACAAACGTTAAAAGTAAGAAATTTAAATATTAATTTTGAACTTTGGATATTATTCAACATTCCTAAATTTTTGTAAAATAAATTGATCTCCTATTCAGCCTCCAACTTACTCATGTCTTCAAACTCATCATGATTCGGCCATTAATTTTCGAAAACAATCTTGTTGTGATTGAATTTAACAATCCTTAATTTTTTCCATTGATGCGAGTGTGAAATTCGACCACTTTAACATCATTTTTCAAAAATTGATGGTTAAGTGATAACGGGTTTGAAGAGAGAAGCGAATTGTCAGCTGAATTAAAGGTCAATTTATTTTATAAAAAAAAAATAGGAATGTTGAAGAACTTCTAATTTCAAAATTGATATTTTAATTACCTATTTTTAAGGTCCATATTAAATTCATAACTATGTTCAAAGTTGATAAATTTTAAGCAATGCCATTAACCCTATAATATATGCGATGGTCAAAATAAAGATAAAAATTTGTATGTGACCATCTAATGGGTCCCTTATGTTAGACGAGTTAAATAAAACCTAAACCCGTCCAATAAACCCATCCAAACCCACCCCAAACCCGCAAAAATAATCAGGTCCACACGCCTGTCAAATATCATCACTATTTTTAAAGTAAAGTATCACTATGTATGAAGTAAAATATTATTAATTATATATCAAAATATCACTTAATATGAATTGAAGTATCATAAACTATGAAGTATTTTCACATGCTAAGAAGAAAATAAATGAATTACTTTCTACATAAATCATAATGTAGGGTTCAATTTAGTTGATTCATTTATCTTCTTTTTTTGGAATACATTTATTGATTCTCTAGACATCATCTCGTATCATTATGTATAAAGTAAAATATCACTAATTATGTGTTTAAGTATCATTTAGTATGAATTGAAGTATAATCAAGTATGCAATGTTTTTTTAGATCATGACAAATATACTTTCATTGATATCTCTACTAAGTCTTGCTCTTTAAAAGATTTTTTTAAACAAAAAATCATGTGCACTTAGTTTTCTTTGAAATAAATAATCGATTAACAACTAATAATATATAAGTGTTATGAAGTGAAGTTTCACTAGTAAA
The DNA here is from genome assembly GCA_026008535.1 of Perilla frutescens. Lineage (NCBI taxonomy): Eukaryota > Viridiplantae > Streptophyta > Magnoliopsida > Lamiales > Lamiaceae > Perilla > Perilla frutescens. The sequence continues at coordinate 38,985,254 of BRKX01000010.1, read as the reverse complement.
GAAACGAAGTATTATTACTCATGAAGCGTCTGACAATCTCCATTTTATTTTATTTTCATTTTTTTTAATTTTTTTTAATCTTTATTTTGTATCGAGTCTGGTGCATGAGCCCATTCGTTAGCGCCGGACAAATGCACTGGACGAGACGTCGGATAAAAAAATTATATTAATTCAATTTAATTTTAGGGTTCAATAATTCAATTTTAGGGTATATATTTATCCTTTAAAAAATAAATTAATTCAAAAAATTAAATATATATTTGTAAAAAAATGAAGAAATTAAGAAGTAACAAAAAAACTAAAAAGAAAATGAAAAGGGCGAGGGAGAGGGGAGGGGGACCACTGAAAATGGGAAAAAATGAGGAAAACCACCTCATGAGTCAAAATGTCAAATAGAGACCCATCTAACGTAAGGGTATCTCTAATGTTGGACCAAAATACCAATTTGGTGCAGAATTTCACTCCAACCTTGTGCCATATCCTGTCCCAAATTGGTGCTGATGGGTCCCGCATCATTTAATTAATTATTTTATTATTTAAAATCATTTTAAATGGATCATTCAATAAATTTTATTTAATTTCTAAATTATATATTCAATTAATTTAAATTATAAATCATCTAAATAAATTAATAAATAATATTTATTATTTTTAATAGTATTTATTTTTTATATTAAATATAGTTTTTTGAAAGTTTATAATTAATAGTTATTAATTTTGAATAATTATCATTTAAAAAATACTGAATCGTTAATCATATTCATATTTTAATTATAAAACAAAATGTAATCTTTTTGAGAATATTCTTATTTGGTGTAGTATTTAGTGCAGAGGGTTGGAATTGTCAAAAAATTTAGCGCTGAAATTACATTTATTTGGTGCAGAATCTGCACCAAATATGTGTTTAGCACTGAAGATATTCAAAGAGATCCGTTAGATGGTCTCGTACGAGTATGTCTCCCAAACAAATTATTAATGTTGCAGATTAAATATGGGTAAGCCCCTACGTCATTCAAACAATTTGTTGGAAAAGGCTTACGTGTTCAAATATATACCCATTTTTTATTATAAAAAACAATTCTCTTTTAACAAAAAAAAAATGACTATTCTCGAATCTCGATTATGAAATATTTGAAGTTTACATTAGTACATTACTTACAAACTTGGTACTAATGAACAATGATGATATAATATTAACCTATTTGCTTGCTTTAAAAAAAACCATATACATGCTTGCTTTTAAGATTTCCAAAATCGTTTGCGCCGAAAAGATGCATCCATGGTGTTTGAGGCGGCTAGGAATATTAATCAGAACCCAAAAATAATTAAATGTGACCTTTTTTATATGAAGAATAAAGAATAAAGAAAAGGAAAGTAGTAGTATAAGTTTGTATTTTAATTGTAGTTTGTAGAATCCCACAATAAAAGTCTTTAAGATACCATATATGATATAGAGAGAATCGTTTACCTACGCATTGTGAACACGAGTTAATATATTCACCACTGATACAACAATTTCATGTGGACAGATGAGTCAAGTCATCTATCCATCATATTTGGCTACAAATTGACTTACTCTAAATTAATCCTTGTTTTATTCAAATGATTGATTTTAAACCCAACTTTCTTATATAATACTTTCTTATACAATTTTAATATTAATGTGAGTTTTATTAGACTATAATTGACGGATCCTATTACGTGTGTGGGTGTGTGTGTATATATAGAAGCAAAAACTATTTTAGCCACTTGAACTTTAAAATATACTTATTTTAGCTAGTAATTTTAAAATATACTTATTTTAGCTACTTTGGACGAAAATGCCCCTGTGTGCGATGACATTGCGCGCTAGGGGTGCACGCTGGTTGCGCGCTAGCAATGCGCGCAACACGCGGGGGTAAAAATGTCATTCTGGCTAAAATAAATATATTTAAAAGTTAGTGGCTAAATTAATTTTTTTAAAAGTTTGACCGGCTAGTTGTATATATTTCCACTATATATATATATATATATATATATATATATATTGCTCCTGATCTATCATTGTTTATTATTTAATTTTAAGAAATAAAATTAATAACAATCTTTCAGGTCCTAGATTGACAGATTATCCATCTTTCAAGTCCTAAACTGACAATTATCTTATCTTATATTGATAGTTTTCATATTTCAACTCCTAAATTGATGGATATTATGCATCTTAATATATATATATATATATATATATATAAGGGTGGTTATAATGCAAACAACTAATTCTAGTATAAGAACTAGTAACACATCTTACACCACACAATTAATAAAAATCTAAGGCCTATATTTGCTCAAAAGGGGTGATGGCAATTCTGTAATATTTGATAAGTTTTCTAGGTGAGAGTATTAACATAATTCGATAATGTTTATAAAAAGGCACTGGGTAATTGATAGCAGTATCGTCATGCTAACGAAGCATTAATATCATGCTAACGAAACATTATCATAATTCTAATGAAAATTTTGTCATATTGTTAACGAAAAATTAAATTGTAAAAATTAATTATAAATCCTAACTTAATGGAATAAACCATAATTCAGATGTAATAAACCTCAATGATCTAAAAAGTAGAATTACATTCTAAAAAATAACTATAAACCCTAATTGGATGAATAAATCATAATAGAAATAAAAATATACAACATTAGCATTATGATATTATTTTATCAGCACAGTGAATAAACTATGTTAGCATATGCCAATTCATCGTTAGCATAATGTATAAACCATAAATGGATGAAGAAAATCCTAATTAATATATTCTAATTTGATGAAATAAACAGTATATAATAATCAATTAGTAACAAAAACATAAAAATTAAATAAAAAAATAATTATAAGCTCTAATTGAAATCTAATAAATCATAATAACAATATAAGTTTGTGTACTGCATTAATATTATGATTATTCTTTATAAGCACAATGAATACAGTATGTTAGCATATAAGAAATGTTTCATTAACATGCGTCATATAATGCTGGCGAACCATTATTAAAAGTTGACGAAAGCATTTTCATGCTAAACATGAGTAAAAATGTATATTTTGTATTTTCTGTTTATATTTATTTATACAAACATATTCATGACTAATCTTGAATTAAAGAGCATGAAAATAACTTTAATTTAATATATTATTTGCGTTGATCCGATTAGAAACGAGTGAGATATGATCATTTAAAAATTTTAAGATTTTTTTTTTCGAAAAGTGATGACATCAGTTTTTTTTAATAAGGATTAGATAACTATACCCCGCATATTTTTTTTTTGTTTTGACTTTGACATTAAATTTCAATCATTAGATCATCTAGTTGGATGATGTAAGATGAGTTTCTAATTCATACACCAGGAATGTGTATTTCTGATCAACTCCTTATATATATTATTGTTTATAATAATGGTATCCTTTCCATCTTTAAAAAAAAATCTTATATAGATATATCATATATCACGATTATAGTACTCTCAAATCTTATTTTGAGAGTTTACAAATTATTGCTTTTAAGATCACCAAAGCTTGCATATGTAGATATATCATATATCAAGATTATATTACTAGCTAAAAAGTTCTGGCTAGCGATAAATTGTAATAAAATGAATAAGACACACATATTCCTTAAAATTATTGACTCAAACTCGACAAATTGATATTAAAACCACACACACACACCGACACACGTACACACATTCACTACTCATTGTAGTATATAAGAACACACATATATTCACTACTCATTGAAGTATATATATAGGAACACATTTTATTTTATTTTTGTTCGATTATAGATGCACTAGCTATATATATATATATATATATATATATATCTAATGATTGTGTTGTTTCAAGATACTTCTTTTTATGTCAAAATGGTATAGTATATAAGACTAATGATGGCACTCATGATTATCACCATTAATTCATCTTTTCATCTTTATATATATATCAACTTTTTTCCATAAAATAAATAAATGCTAGCTAAGGCAAGAACATGGACTTTATAAAATGATAAACACTTCTTTTTTTCGTATGTTTTCTTAATTGTTTCAAATCTTTGATGGTGACTATTATATTGGTGAGGATCGGAGGAGTAGCCGAACCTTAACTAAACTTTACAAAATTGATATTTTTTTATTCAAGAAGAGATGAAGTTATCAGAAATGTGAGCATTGATATATTGAGATCTCAAATAATTTGCGCGTTAAACATATTAATTATACTGTTTATTTTTAAAAAACGTGATGCTTAATTTTCTGTTTCAAGTTCTTGCAGCTCATATCTATTTAAATGGAGTCACGATTTGAATAAAATAGTACACCACATTAATTAAATTACGATATTCATTCAATATATAATTTGTGTAATGAATTTTAATTAGTTACAAAATTTTACACCAACTTTTGTGTTTATATATGGAATGCATGGTATACCCAATACATTTCGAATCCGGGTTGCTAAATTTTACAAGTAATTGAAGTTTTAGATACAAATTCTACTAAACGTTCATGTCCTCATCATAGTAGACAACTTTGGATTTATAAATTTAAATAATTTCAAGTGGACAACAACAACAACAACAACAACAACAATAACAATAGTAATAATAATAATTGTTAGTGTAAAAGTAGCATGTTGTGATTGTAAAAAGATGCAAGATTTTTGATTGTGTTCAGATTGGTTTTCAACCGAGTGTTCATTACAAGATTCAACATTCTTTTTTGAAATTCAAGATTTGATTGAAGATTAGTTAAAGGTTGCATCTAGAAGGATTCAAAAAAGAGGAAATGCTAATGACTTGTCTTAGAAGACACCTAGAAGATTTTTAAAGATCAACAGGGAAAGATCAAGGATGATAATTAAAGAAGAAAAGAGGCACTCAACAAGGAAAGTTCTATTCAAACTAAGATTCTGATTTCAAGAAGGAAACTGACTTTCTTTCAGATGTGAAGTCGATTTGGTCCTCTTTAAAAGAGGTGATCTAAATCAGTTTGATGTGGGAATTGAATTAAAGAATTCTAGAGATATGTTTTTAGTGCTTCACATGTTTTGAGCATAGATTTTTTCGGTCCTAGCTAGAATCGTTCACTTAGGTGTTCAACGTGGAGTCTAGATTCCCAATGTTTAGAAATATTATTTCTAACATAAGTTTTTGAGTGATTGGGTTGAAATACACTCGTGAGAGTTTGCTTATGAGAACTAGAGGAATCTAGAGTATAAGAGAATCTTGCATGTCGATTCACAAAAGATGGCCCAAAGAGTAAAAGGGTGATGAGTGAAGGACGGGAGTTATTGGTGTAAGCTAAGTAACTTGAGTACTGGATTTACTTTGGATTAGTGAATTGATTTGATTTAACCGATGAGTTATCACTCTTGATTTATTTATTTGGTTTATTTCGTCTGATGTTCATATTGATGTTCACAATATTTATCTGAACACTCGTAAGAACACCAACGCACTAATTTAGAATTTTCAATAATAATAATAATAATAAAATTCAAACGAATTGAGATTATATTTATTGATAAGTGGTGGGGACAACTTTAGAATGCAAATGGGGAATTTTAAATATAGTCTCCAATTTACTATTTATACCCTTAAAAATTAAATAAATTAAAATATTACTTAAATTTTCTTTTCTACCCACATAGTTCAATTTATTTTTAACTTTAAATTTTATCTTTTTTCCTAAAAAAACCAATAAACTATAACACCCCCCCCCCCCCAAATAAAATTCTAAGAAAACAAAACAAATAAAGCCACTGCATCGACAATCCCCCTCTTTCTTCATACCAAAAAATAAAAAATAAAAATAAAAATAGATCGTTGGAGAGCAACAAAGGAGGAAAGAAGTTATTATCAAATTATTTATATTGTAGAAGAACCAATTGCACGAAATCTTTTTCAATTCTTCAAATATCATTTGTAATCTTTCAAATATTCGACTTTAAGATTCCTTCAAGAACCAATTACAATTACAAGTAGGAAGTTTTCAAAGCTATCTATGACATAACCAGAGTTTGCAAACATGTCTTCGAACTTTTGAAGAAGATGAAAATGAGTCCTAAGTTTCCAAATAATTTTCTCAATATTCCAAATTGAGTCATAAGTTTCAGGACAATGACGGTCTAATCGCTGATGTAAATTTCCCCAAAAATTACACAAAAAATAAATTTGCAACCTATTCAATTTCAAATCTAAAATAAATAAACACATGAGATCAATGACAGAGAAAGTTGTCAAACTAGCAATGTCGTCTATGATAATATATTTTATTTTCCTCCTCTACAATTTTCTCCACCAAAAATTCACGATTTCATTCTATGTTGAGCCCCTCACAATCACAAAACTAATACTCTCTCCGTCCCGATTTAATAGGCTGATTGAAAATTTCACAAGGATTAAAAAAAAAATTGGAAAACACAATTATTCAATAAACTTCCTAATATACCCCTATTTAATTCTTTAATGTTGAATTAATGCCTAATGTGAACATATTAAATAGGGGTATATATTAGTAAATTAGTTAAATATATATAGAAACATGCCTATATATCGGGACATCCCGAAAAGGAAAACAAGCCTATCAAAGTGGGACGGAGGGAGTATTTAGTTCTTTTCTCCTTGAAGACGTTGGGGAGGTTAGGTTGTTGCTCGGATTTTATAGATTTTATTTTTTTTAACTCACACACCCGACCTGTGATCTTGAGGAGATTCGAATAATATAACATTTGAATAATATATTTTATTTGAGAAGCTCTCCCCTGCATGTAACACCCTAAATTCTATAATTTCAAATGTTATCATTTCTATTCTTTAAAGCAGAAAATGATTAACAATAATAATAGTTTGAATATATATATATATATATATATATTTAATAATCATGCTAGAAATCTCAAGTACAAAATTAGAGCACCATATCAAAATATCTACATTTCATAAACTTCGATACACTCATAGTTCATTTCAAAAAGTAACTCATAAGTTCTAAAATATAAAATTAATAACTGAAACATTAATAAAACCATATTATCCAACTACTAGTTTAAGTTAGTCCAAAAAAACACTCAACAACACAAACTATCAAATTCAAAGTAATTTACTTTAAGCACAAGTCCAAAAGTTCAAGTTAAGTAACCAAAACATCTAGAAGAAGTCCACCCCCATTTCCTTCACACCGCTCCAAGCTCAATGACCTGCAAACACTTTAAAATATGGGGTGAGCACTCTTAAAATGTACTCAGTGGTGGGAATCATGAGCATTTCTTTCAATTTATCCAACTGAAATAAATCGTAGGAATAATGGATTTAGAGTACTCTTTTTCTGATTCTAGAATACATCTTGAATTGTGCACAAGACATGTTGGTCCCGGACGAGTCGTATTTAGTTTAGGGGGTGAATAAACTGAATTCAAAACTTGTACATAGATGCGGAAAAATTCAAGGGCCATTTGACTCGTTTAAACTTAGCAGCTTGTCTATTTCCAATTTGTTCGAGATAGATGCAAGTCGTGTGATCTTGTATGCAATTCCAAAAGATAAGCAGTTTGATAGAATGAAAGCAATATAGCACACGATTGATTTTATAGAGGTTCGAAGCCTTAAAACTTTTACGTTTTCTCTTCCTTCCGCGGAAGGGATAAATTCACTATATAATCTGAGTTCATTTTACAAATTATACAATGAATGTAAACTAGCTGAACCTGGTAACAATGAGTTTCTTTATAGTGTTACCTCAGCTGGGTCGACGTCTCACACTTGCAATCTCCAACAGTTAGCTATTGCGGCGGCAGTTACTTTAGCGGCGGCTCACACTTAGCTGGAGAGTTAGGTGCTATTGTTGTCTTTTCAAGGTTTTAAATCTCTTTCGATCTTCAAGATGGTTGGTCTTGAATTGGGGTTATCAACTGGTTGTGCTCCTTAAACTGAGTGGTTGTCGTTGATACTTTTCAGAGCTTTAACTGAGAAGAGCTTCAGCTGGACTTTCAATAGCGGACTGAGGATGCTTTTAGCCTATCAAATTCTTCTCTACTCAGGTTGACTTTTGCGACTGCATATATCACTTTAACTGAGCTTTTGGTCTTTTACAAATGAGTAGGTGTTGAATAGAGGAAGCTCAGTATTCTTGGCAAAGATTTTAGCAAAAGTCTTTTTCAAATTCCATCTCACTCGTCTTTTATAGAGAAGTGTATTATGACCATTAGTTGTGGCAGGTCTTTTTGAGTGATTAGAGGTTTGTTGGTCGATCAGAGACTTGTTGGTGCATATAGTAGTTAACAAGATTGTTGTAGCCATTACTCTGTCATTGACTCTTTGGGATGCATTAACTTCGTCAATTATGCAGTCAGGTGACCTTGGATTTGGACCTAGCTTATTAGTTTAGTTAATGCTCCAGTTCGGCTTCTAAGAGTCACTTTTCTCTTTATTGTTTGAATGGATTTTCAGCTCAACTGATCATGGCCATAGGTTGGGTTGACTTGGATGTCAGTTCGGCTGACTTAACTTTCAGCTTAGCCATTAGTTGGGTTGTCTTGAACTTCAGTTTGGTTGACTTAACTTCCAGTTTGGCCATCAGTTGAGTTGTCTTGAACTTCAGTTTGGTTAACTTGACTTTCAGTTTGGCCATCAGCTGAGTTGTCTTAAAGTTTGATTGACTTGGCTATCGGTTCAGTTGTTTAAGCCTTCAGTTTGGTTGACTTAGCCTTCAGTTGGATTGTCTAAGCCTTCAGTTCAGTTGACTTAGCCTTCAGTCGGATTGTCTAAGTCTTTAGTTCGGTTGACTTAGCCTTAAGTTTTTCTTATGTGTTTTGACATCTTATCAAAACTTCATTTAAGACTTCTTTTGATTGTTTTTCCTAACAATTTCCTCTTTTTTGATGATGTTAAAACTAGCAATATGATGGAAAAACTAATTAAGAACTGATGTACTGATACAGACTCAATTTCGCATATTTTTACTTTATCTTTTTACTCATTTTTAGTACTTTTTAGAGAGTCTAGAGTCCTATAGGGAGTTAAGTGTAACATAGGAGAGAGAAGCACGTTTGGATCCATTATGGGCGTAAATATGATGCTTACTATATTACGGGCATAAAGAGGATGCTGAAGTTTTGAGAGTCTGTTGCGGATTAAACGTGGAAATTTAGCAACCACCTCTACTTAACAACCTGGATCCACGTCAGCAGTAGTTCCACAAAAGGTGGAGATCAACGGTCCTAAAAATGGAGAGAGAAAAGAGAAAGAGGGAAGCAAAAGAAAAGATAAAGGAGAGAGAGGACTTCGTCAACCACTACCTTAAAAAATCATTGCATTACCATGGTGGCAAGGTGGAAAGGGGCCAACTAAATGCATGCCCTTGTGTAGGCTGGGCTGGGCCGGATGTGGCCGATGCAAACAACTATAAATATTTATTTCCATTTCATTTCCAAACACACTTGAATCTATTTACAATTCCGCAGTTTAGTTTTTCAGTTATTTAGTTTGGGAATATTCCACACAGTAGTTGGTGGTTTTGCCTTCGGTTGATGCACGTACTTGTTTTTGCCTAACTCTGGAGTTAGGTCCAGATTGAATCTAGTTTGTTTTATTACTCTCATGCGTTGTTTATTTATTCTTGCTTTATTATTTATTATGTTTTCTGGCTAAGGAATTAGTATTCAAGTTGAATGTGAGAAGGATTAAGGTGGTATGTATGCATGAGGCTAATTGGTCTTAATTTATCTCGAGTTGATTCCTAACTTCATTCTAGGCAGAACGATGATAGGACAATGGTAAGGTTAAGAGTTGGTCATTCTTAATTAAGTCATTGTTTGTGTAAGTCAGGGTGAAAGTAAGGGCGACCGAACCATGATGAGCCACTAAGTGATAAAGCAGACGCCGAAGCATGGAGATTGAAGTATAGATGGATATGGGCACACCGACGAAGGGTCCCATATACCAGTGTTAGGTTCCTCCGATTGAATGCTGCTATCCTTGCAAACCCTCTGCATGACTCTCTTCGTTGGGTCTTGGATAGTTAGGGACTAAGAGTCGCCGATCGTATCGCTCTTAGCTTACACAGTAAGAATGAATTGGAGGGTGTAAAGCGACCGTACCAGCTCTCTATAACCAAACGGTCTAACCGAGGTACCTACGGTATTGTGCCTGGGATTGTATACACTAACCGAATCCACATTCACATTTAACTTGAACATGTTTTTTTCTTAATATTTGGTTCAAGTCTACACTTTAGTTTTGTTCGTATTTAGTTTTGCAGGAAAGAATTATTGACAGTAATTCCCTCAAGTTCCAAAGGATAGAAAGAAAGATAGAAAAGTTAAACACTCCTCGTGGAACGATATCTGCCCCAGGCACTATACTAGCCACTAAGGGCACATTCAACCATCTGTCGGGCTTTGCCCATAGGTGTAATTTTGAACACAAAATGATGGTGTGTCATGTACCAACTGGGTTAATATTGAGAACTTATCAGAATGCCAAGTGACTTGTCAAAAGAATCTGACTAATGCAAAAACTGGCTAGATATTCTACAATCTAATCTCCAGTTTTGCTTCAATTCTTCTTCTATTCTTCAGTTTGCTTTTACTTTTATTCAGCTTCTTCTTTTCTTGCTTGAGTCACCTCTGCCCTGAACTTCTCCCTGAAGTTGAAACTCCCCCTAAGTGCCCTGAGCTTCTCTCTGAAGTTGAAATTCCCTCTAAAGTTGATCCTAGAGGCTTCCATCATCATTGTAGTATTTCTCCTTTTTGGCATCATCCAAAAGGGTGGACATATGAAGTCCAGAGGATGGAATCGGTATGCTTGGCATGAGAGTGAAAGTTGTGGCCAAGTCATCAGTGTATATGGGCAAGGCAGGAGGTATAGGCACTGGGGTTGATAGCCAATCACAGGCTTCTTCTGTGGGAATGAGAATATCAAGATCTGGAAGAGTAGTGTGAGCTTGATCACGAAATTCCACAACTAATAGATTTGTGAACAACTCATCATCGAAGGGGATATGAATATTCTCAAGAGACGGTGTGACGGAAGATTGTGTTAGCTCAGTGTGTTAAAGAGGGGCCTCAGTAGGAATTGTGAACTGAATTCGGTTGATCATTGAGTCCAATATTTCCAACATTGTGGGCGGCATGTAGGTGGGATGATTCATCCAAATTTTTCTCCAGTGACCTTCTTGAATCTAGAATGATAGGCCTCTGGTTTGGATAAGGTATAGCATTGTCACCTCATCAACTTGAAATCTCCAAAGATTCCATTGGAGGTCTCTTCAGATTTGAGAACAGAGGTGGGCTGATTCCTTCGAGTAGCCTAAAGTAGTTGTTGAGTTGTTGATCGAGATTTTGTGCAAACTTGACATCAATGAAGTCCTAACAGTATAAGTTGGAGAGAGTAAAGTTGGCTGGCAGAGTTGACTGATCACTCGAGTGAGTGGTTCGATCAGTTTCAAGCATTGGATGTTTTTCTTTATCGTTGGAGTTTGAAGATTTTGAACTTGGTTTCTTTGAGGGGTAGATAGTTGGAAGCATGTCTCTCCGGCAAATAGGTTCTCTATATAGAATATAGCCTCCAAGTTGATCTTGAATAATTTAACTAACTCGGTTTGCAAAACCGACTAGTTCTTTGAAAGTCATTACTTTATGATCAAATCGAGCTCGGCAAACATTCAGTATCAGTTGAGAAACAATAAAGAATGCCCAGTTAGCTTTACACCTATAGTATAGAGTATGGATAAGATGTGACTTTGCATCTGCGAAGTTTAGTGGTTCGAAGTTACCGTGTAAGATGTGAACTACTATGTCCATGAGTTGAATGAACTCAGGATGTAAACTATCCTTCAGGTGATGAGAGAAGTCTTGATGTTAAACATGTGGAGCCTTACACTCTTCCCAAAGCTCATGCTTGGCAGGAAGATCTAGATCATCGACTTGTGGGCCTTCACTAGGATGGAGAAATAAGGACTTCTTTGTATCCTTGGCGACAATGATGACATGGTTGTGGACAACTGAGATGATATTTTCTCCAACGGGTTCCGCATTAAAGTAGAACTCGACAACTTGCTTGGGTTGATATTTCTGGGGCGGCGTTTTGAAGAAAGGTAGAAGACCCATTACTTCTAGTGTATAAGCAAGATGATTGTAAGTTTCTAGAACCATACGCGATCGTAAAAGCTCCATATCTAAGATTTTATCCTTTTTCAGCTTGTCAACTAGGAGTTTTCTGTTTAACTCGTGAAATGGTGGTCACGTTATTCTTTGCAAGAAGGATTTTAAATGAGAAGGATGTTTAGTTTTAAGAGATTATGCAAGATGAAGAAGATATAAATAAAGAGGTGAGAATTTTGGTAGTGATGGGAGAGTGCATCTCTTAGCATATAAATTCACTTTGCATGTACAATATCGAGGATACTCGATTGATTTAGCTGATCAACTGCGTGATTTGAAAAGCATCTAGCTGAATTAATGTTGCTTATCCCAACCGTTCATATTTTGAGTAACTTTTTTATATTGTGGCTGAATTTTGATCAATTCAAAATTGAGGTTGTTAGGAAAAACTATCAAGAGTTACCTAATCCCTGTTGAGGTTTTGATGAAATGTCAAAACATGTTAAAATGCTTTGAAAAACTGGAAAATCAAGTAGAAAACCGAGATTGATCAAACAAAAGGTTGAGCTAATCAAAGCCAAAGAATGATCAATCCGAAAAGAAAATGAGAAAAGAAAGAAAATAAAAAAAATAAAAAAATAGATCAAATCCAGCCAAGAGCTGAGGAAAGAAAGAAAGCTAAAGCTTGATTGCTAGATTAGTTAGCAAGTTAAGTAAACTAAAGATGCATGCTGTCAGAAAAATGAAACTGACAAAATCAAAGTACTAACTGACCATCAGGGTCAAAATGGTACCCATGTCGATTGAAGCATTTCAGTCTACAGTTCGTGAGCTGAAGAATGTCCCAGCTCAGAGTACCAGCTGAAGAAGAGTGCCAGTTCAAAATACAAGCTGAAGATTGTACCAATTGAAGAAAGCACCAACCCAGAGTTCCAGCTGAAGATTGCACCAGCTGAAAGAAGGCACCAGCCCAAAGTATTAGCTGAAGGAAGTAAGTGCCAGTTGAAAGAAGGCACCAGCCCAAAGTACCGGCTGAAGGAAGTACCAGCTGAAAGAAGCACTAGCCCAAAGTACCAGCTGAAGAAAACCAAACTGGAGCTCAGAAAGCACCAGGCCAGAGCCCAGAACTGACAGCTGAAGAATGTCAAAACTGGAGCTTAAGTCTGCCAACAAGATGTGCAGAATAGCCAGCTGAGGATATGACTTAACTGAAGATCACAACTGCCAGCTGAAGCCCAGAACTAACGATCAAGACAAAAGCCAAAACTGAAAATCAAACTTTTAGGAACTGCCAACACGAAGATCTTGAAGTTAATGCAACCAAGATCCTGGAGTAAAAACTTGTCAGAGAATAAAGGCAGTTCAACGGCTACTTCAACAAAAATCAACTCAACGACTTTAAAAATCAATGGATCATTTATGATCATTCATTGATTTGCAAACAGTCACAACATCACTCCTATTTAAAAGATGAGTGACTCAACTTGTGACAAGACTTTTGCAGAAATTTTTGTAAGACTCTTTGCAAAACAGACTCTCTAAAGAGAACTGCACTAAGAGATGTAACGCCCCCAAACCAAATTCGAGTCCAATCTTTTGTTTAGGCCCAATTGTTACAACAATTTATTTTATTTTGAAAAATCCCAGTATGAAATTTCTGAGCCCACTTTGAGTCCATTTGTAAATATTTTTATTTTCGGCCTAATTATTTTCGGAACGAGAAAAAATAAACTTATTAGATAATGATTCTTATCAAAACCTGATTTTGGCTCAATTACTCGACCCATTTCAAAATTTATGTCGAGTCTATTTTATTCTAATTAGAGGCCATTTGTTTTGAGCCCAAATTAGTTAATTACGAGACCCAAAATAAAAATAAGTAAATAAATAAATAACCATAAATATAATTTATGTATATGTGTGTGTATTATTTTCCCCCTCCCTAATTAACCTCCCTAATTAATATATGGTAGAGAGAGAGAGAGAGAGAGAGAGAGAGAGAGGGGAGAAGAAAAAAAAGGGGCAGATCGAAAAGAAAGAAAAGGAGGGTAGAAAGAGAAAGGGGGAAGAAAGAAAGAAAAGGGCAAAGAAGTGGGAGAGAGAGAGAGAGAGAAGCAGATTGAAGGAAAGAAAGAGAGAAGGAAGAGTGAGAGAAGCAAATCAGATCAGAGATAAGAAGGAGTTAGAGCAGAAATAAAGAAAGAGAGAAAGTATATGAGAGAAGATAGAGAAATAGAGGGAGATGGAGGAGATCGAGAGAGGGAGAGGGGAAGGCAAATGCTACTGCCGTCCGCCACAACCGGCACCGCCCTGTTGCTGCCGCTTACTCCGCCGTTATTGTCGGAGAAAGAGGTCGCTGCTACCGTCAATCGATACCCATCCGACAACCTTTTTATTTTCATGCTATTTTTTTATGTTATTGTTTTTGGGACTTCCCTTTTTCCCCTCTCCCATTTCCACCTATTATCTTGTTGATATCTTGAAATTCAGGCTCTCAATTTGGATCTATATATGGAATGAACCGTAACCTTTTAAACTTTTATTTCTTACTTGCTATTAAAATCTTTATTTTTTTTAGCTCATAATTGGATTTCATAGGTTGTTCTAATTATCTATTTTAATAGTTTTTTTGAGTTTGCTATTCTAGTTTGGTGGTAGTTTTGTTGCTAATTAAGTGTATGTTAGAAATTGTTTATTCATTTTTAATTCAAGTTATTTTTTTATATATTAATTTCAAAGATTAGCGTCACTTACTTTAACTAAAAATGAAGTGAAATGAAATATTATTGTATCTAGATTAATGGTGAGAATTAGGAATTGAGATCACATGTTACAAATCCTGTTGCATTTTCTGTTGCAATTATTCAATATTTTTTCAAAAAAAATATTTTTTTTTTTATTTTTTAATTTATTATGATTTATTTTAGTTTAAATTTTGCATTTAGGGTTCATCCATCCCCAATTAGGGTATATTAAAAAAAATTAAAAAAATAATAAAAAAAAACTTAGCTATGCAACACCAAATGTAACATCAAATGCAATAGAGAATCTGCTCTGGAGAATTAGAGGATTATATTTTGCTAATGAAAGTATCTGGGTTCGAAACCCTTTGTTATCATTTTTTTTAAATCATTTTTATTCTTGAGAAATTTAACCTTATTTAGTTTAAAGCTTAAGCATATTATCAGTAGTGGTGTTTAGCCTAATGAATTTCCATGTATAATCATAATAGTTGGCCAGGATTTGAAACCCCCTGGATGCATTTTTATTTCTTTTTATGCATTTTTATTTCTTTTTATGTTTTTAATTTGTCTTACTTAAGGGTATTCAGATTTATGTATGTTATTTAATTTAATAAATGATTTAATCTCGAAAATCTTCTGTGTTCCAATGGTTGAGGGTTTTATTATAATTCTAGAGATCAAAAGTTCAAATCCTTTCAATGTATTTTTTATCCATTTTTAACAAAATATTTTTTGTCTTTACCTAATATAGCAAATTAGTTTTGTTCACTAAGTTTATGTATTCTAATGAATGTGGGCTACTGTTTTGGTTATAAGAGGTTGTTGGTTCAAGCCTCTTAGACACAATTTATTTATTTATTTTTCTTTTTGTCTTATTCTATTTTATTTAACGTTGATTGAATTCAAAGATTAAGTCTATGATACAATAAATGGATATTTTGAAAATATCCAATGATCTTATAAATTTTAGTAAATTATAATTTTTAATATTTGAGATTAATATGTTCCTTTTCACGATCAAGGACTCCACTGTGGGTATAAGCTAGGATTATTGTCCGACCGCCAAATGGTATCGTTTTACATTATTAAGTTAGGATCTCGGCCCCTTGACATTATTAAGTTAGGATCTCGATTATCTAGCATTCTCATCTATGTTATTAATTTAGGAAACCGGGTGCTTGACCCTTCCTTATGCTATGACCTATGATCAATACTCTAGTGTGCTATTACGATATGATCTTATAATAAATCTTATCCGAGACGATAGGCTTAGAACGAACATAGTATGATCAAAGTTTTAGCTATTATAGTTATAAGGTGGGTGATATCTATCCAACACGTGACTTATGTTTCAAAATCGTGTTATGCTTATGATGAAATATGTTTATGATAAGACATGCCTCAAAATACTTTTATGGTCAATGATATCTATCCAACACGTGACTTATGTTTCAAAACCATGTTCTATATATGATAACATATGCTTATGTTTAAGCATGCTTCAGATTACTTTTATGGCTGAATGATTTCTAATTAACACGAGGCTTTATGTTTCAAAATCGTGTTACGTTTATGATAAAATATGTTTATATTAAAGCATGCTTCAAAGATCAAATATTCTTTTTATGGTTTATCGGAAGATATTAAGCTCTATGGTTCCCGGTATGAGCACTTCAGTGCAGTAGCACTTCGTGCGGTATGATATAGCACTTCGGTGCAGTATAAGCACTTGGTGCGGTATGATATAGCACTACAGTGCAGTATGATATAGTACTTCGGTGTAGTATGAGCACTTGGTGCGGTATGATATAGCACTATGGTGCAGTATGAGCACTTCGGTGCGGTATGATATAGCACTTCGGTGCGGTATGAGCACTTCGATGTGGTATGGCACAATGGTGCAATTTATATGATAAGGAACCATATTGAGTTAACCTTCCAT
This sequence comes from Perilla frutescens, assembly GCA_026008535.1. Classification (NCBI taxonomy): domain Eukaryota; kingdom Viridiplantae; phylum Streptophyta; class Magnoliopsida; order Lamiales; family Lamiaceae; genus Perilla; species Perilla frutescens. The sequence continues at coordinate 38,968,438 of BRKX01000010.1, read as the reverse complement.
ATGTTAATGAGCATATACTTTTTATGGGCATCATAAGGAGTTTTGTCATGTGAACTGACAATTGCACTCCGATTTTGAGTGTGGCATGCTGTGTTGACTGCTTCAGCCCAATAGTTTTCAACTATGTTGGCATCAGCTATCATTGCTTGAGCTACTTCCTTGAGTGTTCAGTTTCGTCTTTCAGCTATACCATTTTGTTGTGGAGTTCTTGCATCTGAGTGTTTGTAAGTTATTCCAAGTTCACTACAGAAATCGATCATTTGCTTGTTGATGAATTCAGTTCCATTATCTGACTGAATTCTCTGGACTAAACTTCCTTTTTCAGTTTGTAATCTTCTAATCAGTGTTGATAACTTGGCATAAGTTTCATCTTTGCTTCGCAGAAATTCCACCCAAGTGTATTTTGAAAATTCATCAACTACTACTAATGTGAATCTTTTGCCTTTTGGACTCTGCGGTTTGACTGGTCCAAACAAATCCATGTATAGCAGTTGGAGACATGCAGTTGTTCCTGGGGGATGACTCTTATTTTTGAAAGATGACTTTACCTGCTTCCCTTTTTGGCACGGTCCACATGTACCGATTTTCTTGTATATTTCTTTGGGAAGTCCTTCAACTAGACCTTTCTTGGCTAGGTAATTGATGCTCTTGAAGTTGAGACGATTTATTCATCGATGCCATAGCTAGCTTGTTTCAGTTGTCCCTTTGGATAGAAAGCAAGCTTCTAAATAACCGGTTGACCAGTCAACCACATACATATTTCTTTTTCTCACGCCGGTTATGAGTATTTCTCCAGTTGACTTGTCTCTTATATCATAGGTTTTTGTGTTAAGTCAACTGAGTAGCCGTTGTGACATAACTGACTGATGCTTAGCAGCTTGTGTTTCAGTTTGTCCACATGAGAAATTCCATTGACTATCACTTTGCCTTTTACCATGAACCTTTCTCCAATGGTTCGGCTTTTGGAATTATCTCTAAATGTGACAAGTGAACCTTTGACCTCTTTGTATCCTTCTAGATCTTTTCTATCTCCAGTCATGTGTTTGGAACACCCGCTATCTAGATACTAAATATCCTTGGTTTTCTTCCTAGAGAGAAAGCTCTTTTCCTGCAAAAATAATGATTAGCTTTTAGGTGCCCGTTTCATATCGGGTCCTTGTTGATTAATCAAGTTTTTAGGAATCTAGATTTACCAAACTTTTAGCTTTTCAACATTTAGTGATCCATTAGACTTGGATCGTCTGATCAGTTTTATTTTGCTTTCAACTTTTCTTCTCTGAGTTGATTTAATTGAATGATACCTACGATGAAAGTTGGTAGGATAAAATAGTTCAACTGATCCTCTTTGATTTTGAGATCTTTGAGCTCTTCGGTCAAGCCAATGCCTTGTGTGTTTCCAGTTTGATGAGTTAAACCCTCTTGGATTGATCTTTTGTTCATTTCTAGAATTCAAGTAGTCATCATATTGTTTCTAGGTTCAAAGGTATTTATTTGGTTTCTCCTATAGGTGCTTTGATGTCCTCTATAGGTGTGTTGGTTGAACCTTTGAGTAGAGTAGGCTTGAGATCTGAAAAAGGTGTTACTTTTGGGTTCAACCGATCTCTTAGTTCAGTTGCACTGGTGGTCTCGATTGCACTAGTGGTCTCGGTTGAGAAGAGTGACCGAATTGTCTAGGCTGAATTTGGGGGGTTCTGAGTATGCATTTTTCTTTGGATACATCAACCGATTGTGATTGAGTTGGCCTGGTGAATTCCTTTAGGATACCTTTATCACTACTTTGCACAACTGATTTTCCCTTTTCTGAAGCTGTGAACTTATTATAACCTAATCTCGTACTACCAGACTCAGTTCTTTGATGGCTTAAGATTTCATCTAGAGTTTGAGATCCCCTTTTCAATTTAATGGAGACTTTTTCTTTATCAAGGATCTCCTGTTTGAGCCTTAGATTCTCAGTTTCTAACTCAGCAGTTTTCAATTTCAGTTTCTCAAATTCTACTAACTGAGTTTCAAGATAGTTCATTCTATCATGATCAATGTTTAGCTTCCAGACTCTATTTCTCAATTCATCATTTTCATCTTTCAATTTAACATGCAAACATGATATTGAAGCTAACTAATTTTCTAACAACATAAGCTTTTCATCTAGTTCCATACTAGAAACAATTGCTTCATTAATGTGATAAAATGAGGTTTCAAATTCAGCTGTACTAACCTCTTCTTCATTGTCGGCCATGAGACAAAATAAGGTTTCATCATCCGAGCTGTATTATTCGGAATTAATTCTAGATAGATAGTCCGAGTCGTCTAGTATGGCATTTTCAAAGTTTTCCAGCATTGTCTTTCTTTTGAAGAAGATTTTTCTCACCTTGGCTCTTTTGTCTTCTGGGAGGTCAGGGCACTCATATCTGTAGTGCCCTTATTTGTGACAATGGAAGCACTCACCTAAGCTTCTGTTGCCTCCTCTAGCCAGTTCAGCTGATTATTTATCTTGATGCTGAATTCTCTTAGTTTTTGGAGAATCTTCAAGTTGGAGTGGAACTGGTTGCTTATCTCTGATTCTCTTCAGTTTCTCCAACAACTCTGTCACTGACTAAATTTGCTCATTGATGTCATCAGTTAGGTTCTTCTTTTTCTAAGTTGTGTATCTTCTCTTGTCAGTTGCAGATCTACCTTTATTTTCTCTAATTGGTGAACTTCTTGGTCGGAAGTTATTTCTTCCATGAGTATCTCGAAACCGGTTTCTTTCACCATAAAAAGGCCGCATCCTGAACTGATGAGGTTGAGGCTTCCTTCTTTTGGTTTAGGCTGTACTCATGAGCTTTGAGAGAGCCGAATAGTTCCCTGGGAGTGATGCTATTTAGATTTCTTAATTCTTTGGTAGTAATCACTTTCATGTCCCATTATTCTGTGAGATTATCTAATATATTGGAGTTCATCTCACAGTTGGAATAGCTTCTTCCCAAGTTGGTCATTTCACTGATCATGCCTAAAAATCTAATTTTAATACTTGAAATGGGTTCTTCTGGTTGCATTTTGAAGGATTTATATTTGTTTTGTTTCCTTTGATGGCTTCAGATTCTTGACATAGGTCTGCCAACAAGTCTCAAATCTCCTTGGTTGTTCTACAGTTCTTATTGTCCTTCATTCAATCTTCATCTAAAGTTTGAAAGAGTGTTGCTTGAGCCACAAACTCTAGATTCTTCTATTTCTTTTCTTCACTGGTGAGAAGATGAGTTGGCTTTGGGATTCGTGCTGGTTGATTGACATCAACTATGTGGGCATCATTATCCATCATTATCATGATTGGATCATCGTCTATAACTTCCTACATATTCTCATGTATTGAGCACAAATGTGTCTTCATCCTTCTGCTCCAGTTATCATAATTCTCAACTGAAAATAGAGATAGCTTATAGTTTCCCATAGCTTAAGATGTTAGCACAAATAGATAGATCTGATTCAGTTGATCTATAGATACGGCTGATCCTTAGAATCAACGCTCTGATACCACTTGTTTGTCCTGGACGAGTCGTGTTCAGTTTAGAGAGAGGTGAATAAACTGAATTTAAAACTTGTAAATAGATTTGGAAAATTTAAGGGCCCTTTGCCTCGTTTAAACTTAGCAGCTTGTCTATTTTCAGTTTATTTGAGATATATGCAAGTCATGTGATCTTGTATGCAATTTGAAAAGATGAGCAGTTTGATAGAATGAAAGTAATACAACACACGATCAATTTTATAGAGGTTCGAAGCCTTAAAACTTCTACGTCCTCTCTTCTTTCCGTGGAAGGGATAAATTCACTATATAATCCGAGTTCACTTTACAAATTATACAATGAATATAAACTAGTTGAACCTGGTAATAATGAGTTTATTTATAGTGTTACCTCAGTTGGGTCGACGGCTCACACTTGCAGTCTCCAACAATCAGCTATTGTGGCGACAGTTACTTTAGTGGCAGCTCACACTTAGCTGGAGAGTTAGGTGCTATTTTCGTCTTTTCAAGGTTTTAGATCTCTTTTGATCTTCAAGATGGTTGGTCTTGAACTGGGCTTATCAACTGGTTGTGCTTCTTGAACTGAACGGTTGTCATTGATATTTTTCAGAGCTTTAACTGAGAAGAGCTTCAGCTAGACTTTCAACAGCGGACTGAGGATGCTTGTAGCTTATCGAATTCTTCTTTTCTCAGGTCGACTTTTGCGGCTGCATATATCACTTTAACTGAGCTTTTGATCTTTTACAAATGAGTAGATGTTAAATAGAGAGAGCTCAGTATTCTTAGAAAAGATTTCAGCAAAAGTCTTTTTCAAATAGAGGAGTGTTGGTTGTGGCATGTCTCTTTGAGCGATCAGAGGTTTGTTGGTTGATCAGAGGCTTGCTGGTACATATAGCCGTTAACAAGGTTGTTGTAGCCATTACTCTGTCATTGACTCTTTGGGATGCATTAACTTCATCGATTGTGCAGTCAGTGGCCTTGGATTCGAGCATAGCTTATTAGTTCAATTAATGCTTCAGTTCGACTTCTGAGAGTCACTTTTCTCTTTATTGTTTGAATGGATTTTCAGCTCAACTAATCATGGCCATAGGTTGGGTTGACTTGGATGTCAGTTCGGCTTACTTGACTTTCAACTTGGCCATCAGTTGGGTTATCTTGAACTTCAGTTTGGTTGACTTAACTTACAATTTGGCTATTAGTTGAGTTGTCTTGAACTTCAGTTTGGTTAACTTGACTTTCAGTTTGGCCATCATCTGAGTTGTCTTGAAATTTGATTGACTTGGCTATCAGTTCAGTTGTCTAAGACTTCAGTTTGGTTGACTTAGCCTTCAATTGGATTGTCCAAGTCTTCAGTTCACGCGACGTCTAGATCGAGGTTGGAACATACAACAAAAGATCATGGAGTGGATAACATGAAGAATGGAGAAGCTGTAGATTTTATATCTATAACTTCTTAACGGTGTCTCTCCAATTGCAAGGTAATCGATAATCTCAGTTTTCTGTTGCGCATGAGATTTAGATTCTGTTTAAGCATGCAATGGGATGTGGGATCGTTTTGATCAAAATGTTTTATTCAAAGTTTCAAACAACACACATCCAAATGATCCTGGCTTGTTCTAACAAAGGGAAATGGTCATTCCTTGTGAGCGCATTCAGCTTCCTATAGTCTACACAAATCCTCCACTCTGTTTGGAGACGTGTTTGGATCAACTCCTTGTGCTTATTTTCAATGACTTGAATCCCCGACTTCTTTGGCAACACATAGATTGGGCTCACTCATTCGCTATCTAAAATTTGGTTGATGATGCCCAAATCTAGTAGCTTTAGGATTTCCTTTAAGACTACCTCCTTCGTGATCAGGTTGAGATTCCTTTGGGGTTCTCTGATTGGTTTTGTCCCATCCTCCAGCATGATCTTGTGCATGCAGACTGATGGGCTTATGCCCTTTTATCTCTGCCAGAGTCCATCCAATGGCTTCTTTGTACAGCTTCAGTTGTTCCATCAACTTTATCTCTTACTCCATATTTAGTGTGGAACTAATGATGATGAACAACTTCCTCTTTCGCTCAAGTATGCATATTTGAGGTGTTCCGGCAGTTTTTCAGCTCCAACTCTAGGGGCTTAATGATGGATCGTACTATTTTCTCAAATGGCTTTAGTATAGGCAAATCCAGGTGAGGACCTTGGAAGGTGGTGATTTGCAGACTGTAGAGTTGCATTATCGCGTTCTTGATTTCAGCATCTTTCTCGTCTACAGTGTCCCAATCAGATTGGCTTTGTTGAATCACCCACTCCAGGCGGTCTTTTGTAAGCATTTTTGTGCCTTCGGTCTGGATCAAGGACTCGAACACATCCACCATGTTCACTCCTTCAGTGTCAGTGGGATGTTTCATTGCTTCAATAATGTTGAAAGTGGTGGTGTCCCCATCGAATTTGCATGTTAATGTGCCTTTATCGACATCGAACTTTGTATGTGACATCTTCATGAATGGTCTGCCCAATAGCATGAAGGAAGCCTTCTTATTGGTTGTGCCCATATCCAGTACATAGAAGTCTGCTGGAAAGATTAAATCTTTCACTTTGATTAACACGTCTTCCAACACTTTTTCAAGAAACACATTAGAGCGGTCAGCCAGCTGGATTACTGTTCTTGTCTCCTCCAATGGTCCCAGCTCCAATTCTTCAAAAATGGATAAGAGCATAACGTTGAGGGACGCTCCTAAGTCGAGCATGGCTTGGTTTATCTTTGTGCCTCCGATTTCACATAGAATGAAGAACATTCATGGGTCTGCGCATTTCTTAGGAAGTTTTCTTTGTATCATTGTAGAGACATTTTCGCTCATGATAACCTGAGCTTCTTCTATGAATCAGATTTTTCGGGTGCATAGTTCCTTCAGGAATCGGGCATAACAAGGTACCTGGCTGATTGTGTCCAAAAGTGAAAGTCAACATTCCACTTTCTTGAAAACTTGCAGTAAGTGGTATGATGATTTCGTACATTTCCAGTTTCTACAGGACAAGAGGGAACTTTAGTTCCTCCGATTTACTGCTCTCTACTAGTTCATGCTCCCCTTTCTTTGGTTCGTCACTGTTGTGGGCTTTTTCATCAGACAACTCGAATGAGAGCTTTAGCAGTCCTTTTCCTCCTCTCAGCATGATGGCATTCACATCTACCCTGGGGTTGGGCTCAGTCTACGAAAGTAGAATTCTCTTTCCTTTTTCCATACGTGAGATTACTTCACTCAGTTGAGTGATTTGAGTCCCCCAAGTAATTCAATCCAGCTTTGGTTTCAATTTCGAATGATGTTGTGCGTTTCTGGCTGTTGACTGACTCCATAGCCATTTATCTCACCATGTCCTCCAAAGTTGGTCCGCCTGCGGGCATATTCCGTTGCTGACCTAGATGTGTTTGTGGTTCCGGGTACCTTTGCCTTGGATTGTAGTTCTGGGGGTATGGATCATTTCTCCGTTGGTTTCCCCCCATCAATTGCATTTACTGTCTCCCTTCCCTCTTGCACTTGTGGACATTGGTCGGTGTAGTGTCCCATCATATCGCACACTCAACATATCCGCAATGTGTTTGTAGATAATTGTGTTATCATTTTCTCCATTTTGCTTAATAGTTGGTCGATCTTTGCCTCTGACTCAGGTGAATACGTTGATTGGCCCACAACAGCCGTTTGAGGTCTTACATAGACATCTTCTCCGGTTTCTTATGCCATCTCTCCGATAAGCTGGATCATTTCATATGTCCTTTTGTTCAGTATGGATCCTCCACACGCTGCATTGAGCAAGTTTCGATCTTCCACTCTTAAGCTTGAAACAAAGTACTGTACCAGATCATGAGCAGGCGCGAAAATTCTATGTAATTGATTGTATTTCAATATTTTTATTTACCCAGCCGCGTTAAAAAAAATTCTCTAATCACGAAATCTTAAAATACAATTAACCACATACAATTTTCAGATTGTAAAATTGATCAAATGTTATATTTCTAAATATTTGAAAAAGTGTATTATTTCATTGATTTTAAAGAATAACTTATTTTTTATAAAAGAGTCCAAAATGTAATCATCAAACTGTGTTCACAATATTAGCTCTAAAACACCCTTCGAATATAAAATTGACTAAATGATCACCAAATTTATTGTCGAAAGCCCTCCTTTTACAAGTTGCTTATTTGCTCTATTTCTTCAAAAATATAATATAATATAATATAATATAATATATCCTTATAAAAATATTATGCATGAATATTGGACTCAATTCACATTCACAAACCGGCTTATAAAGGGATGGACTTCAACTTTACAAGGTGGCACGTGCCATTTTCTCCGGCAAATGCGGAACAATGGAACAATTTTTAACAAGCCTCAAGCGAAGCATGAAACTATACCAAAAAACACAACGATATAGTGGCACCGAACATTAAGGGTAGGAAAAAATACCGAAATATTGAAATACCGCGCTTATCGTATCGAAAAAATATCGAAAATGTCAAATTTTCGGTGTACTAAAATTTTTGATACGATATCGATAATTTTCGGTACGGTATCGATATGAAATTTGAAAATTCTTGGTATATACTAATATTTTCGATATATACCGGTATTCGGTAAATTTGGTATACCGCGATATTTGGTATATATCGATATTTTCGATATATACCGATATTCGGTATACCAAATTTTCAGTATATACCGTTAGTTCAGTATATACCGGTATGTCGGCACATCGGTATATATCGGTATTTCAGTATGTCGGTATATCGATATATCGGTATACCGTACCATACCGATGATTTTCTTTTACAACTTATGGTTATTATAGTACAATAATTTCATTTTAGTACACATGATTACAAAACACAATAAGTGACAACTAAATATCAATAAAAGAAAAAAATTAATCAAATAATTATATTTAAATTATGATGATCTACAACATTGCAATATATATTTACAATTTCAATAATATATCATATAAATCGAGGATAATTTAAACTATTATTAAATGAAGTGAACAATTGAAATTTGAAAGTTATATGTAATAACTAAAAAAATAGTAATCTTATTACTTTTATTATTAAACACCCAATACTCCTCTCCAATATTAAACCTAAAAGTTAAAAAAAAAAAAAAAAAACTACAAGAGAAATAAAAGAAAATTACTAAATAAGAACATAAAAAATATTTTAGAATTCATCAAATTCTAAAAAAATATAATATTTAGTAATTAAGTTTAACATAAAAGTTTAGAAAATATATATAATAAAAAAATACACGAGTTATGAATTGAAAATGAACAATTTTAAAGTATATGTAATAAATAGTAGTCTTATATTTTTCTCCAATATTATGCACTAGAAGTTAAAAAATAATAAAATGGTAACAAGAAACTAGAATGTACATAAATTATGATAGTAACATTTTGATGTTTAGATATTGAAGTTGAATATGACTAATAAAAGATAATAAACTAACATTATTACAATTATAACTTATGAGTAAAGTAAGTTATAAGAGAAAAATAGAAAATTACTAAATAAGAAGATAAAAATATTTTAGAGTTTATTAAATTTTAAAAAAAATATAATATTCAGTGAGTTTAACATAAAAGTTTAGAAAATATATATATATAATAAAAAAATACATGAGTTATGAATTGAAAATGAACAATTTAAAAGTTTACATAATAAATAGCAACCTCATATTCTTCTCCAAAACTAAGCACTAAAAGTTTAAATAAATAATAATGCAAAATTCAGATCAGTACATCATGTAAAATTCGGTATTTTCAATATTTTTTAAAATTTCAGTATTTTTGATATACCATAAAAGTTCGGTATATTCAGTATATCATATAATATCGGTATGATACGGTATATCAAAAATATCGATACGATATCAATATCTCTTACGGCATATAAGTTTCGGTACGAGAACGGTATGGAATTTTTCGATATTCGGTACGACGTGAAATTTTCAGTATATCGTGCCGACCAACCCCTACCTAACATTGAAATTGAGTTCCCCCGAACAAAAATTCTTTCATTGAAGAAAGGTCGAATCGCATGATATTTAATAAGAAAACACCTGCAAAAGTGCCTATTCTAAATGTGCAAGGTAACAATCCTCTTACAATGATAACATTTAGTGTCTTATTTAAAAAAAGTAAGCAATTTATGTCGATAAGTTGTGAAGCAATAATACCCCTTTGTAGGTTAGTTTTTCTTGGCATTGGCTCGACAAATGAACTCCAATTCTATTCTGAGAGGTACGAACTTTCTAAGCTGCTCCTCAGCTTCAGCTCGAATAATCTTTTCCTCCTCCAACTGAAGTTCGGGACAAGTCTTTGCACGAACGCGGAGAATAATAACGATTTTATTAAGATTAAGGGCATTCTTCACTAAATGCATAATCAATTCTAGATCGCTTGCCGCTCCATTATAACTCACAAACTCTACCTCCTTCAGGTAAGGATAACGACTCACAATCTTGTTAAATTCCTTGTTAATAAACCTACAACCGAAACGCCTTGCCTGCAAACAAAGAACACACACAATGTTTCAATAATCAAGATACACACACACATGTATGTGAAAATGAACCAACTCAATGTTGCTGCTAAACTTGTATAAAATCTTACATCAAGGACAAATCGGTGCAACCAAGGAGAGGCGCGCATAAGATCAGTAACGGGTAGAAGAGAATCTTCTCCAGATACAGCTCTAACCACTAATTGCTTAAGGCAGTTCATTTTTACAGCTGAATAGAACATTCCAGTATCCTGCAGTGCAAAAATGATTTAACTTCTACAGAACAATTAGGTTATAAAAACAGAGATTTCTACATGATCTTACCCTCCAATTAAACATTCTTATTATACGTATCTCGAATGTTTCCAACTGCGCAAGGATTCTCGAAAACATGAAAAGGACAGCTTGCAAATTATCTGTTACACATCCCCCAACAGACAAGCTAACAAGCAAAGAAGCATTCTCCATAACAAAATCTATCATTTTGCCATGGTACTTCAAGTGAACAAGATTTACATCACGTATCTCAACCGAATTGAGGCTGTGGCACTCCATCAATTCCAAGCGCTTCAACAACAGAAGTGGTCCAACAATCTTTAGAGTTGATAGGTGACTAGATCTGGAAACAGACAACTCCTCAAGGAGTGGAGAGTTGTGCAAGAGGAACTCTAAGGCTTCACCATTCACATTCACCATATTCATTGATACGTGTTTAAGGCACTTGAAATCAACTGAATCACACAGAAAGTTATGAGGGAAAGTATAATACTCATCATATGCGCGCCTTGCTTGGGGAGCATCCTTCGTCAAATTCAACTCGAGCCTTTGAACCTTCCTAGCAAAAGCATATTTGAGCCATCCATCAATCCATTTTCCGTGACTTTTATCCAAATTGAAAAACACTCTGAATTCCTCAATGGTGGAATTCTTTTGCAATGCTATAGCATGTTCGACCCATTTCACAAAATCCCAACTTTTCTCATCCGCTGTTGATCTCCTTTTTTTGCTTACTGTGCCATCAAAAATTAGCCTAGGAATGAAGGTCCACATGTATCTCCATCGATGAGAAAGTAAGCTACTTGCAATCGCTTCGTTGAAGGTCAAACGAGACAATATTAACACCAAAGTTTCATCCGGAAGCATGCTTATTCGATCTATTGAACTAGGTCCATCCTCACCCTGCAAATTAACAAAAACATCTTCATCCTCAACTACAATCCGGAAAGGAACAAAAACCAAAAAACCCTAAAAAACAACAGAATATCAATTATTGTTCCACCATAACTAAAAATAAGAGAGCAAAACTTCATCTTTATGTAAAGTCCATATGGTAATAACTCGAGCAACAAGAAACAAAATTCTGATCAGATAACAAATATGCCAAAAAAAAAACCCTAAAACACAACATAATAGCAATTATTGTTCCACAATAACTAAAAATAAAAGAGCAAGACCACCTTTCTGTAAAGTTCATATGGGAATAACTCAAGCAACAAGAAACAAAATTCTGATCAAATAACAAACATACCAAAAAATCCTAAAACACAACATAATACCAATTATTGTTTAAGCATAACTAAAAATAAGAGAGCAAGACTTCAGCTTTCTGTAAAGTTCATATGGGAATAACTCAAGCAACAACAAACTAAATCCTGATCAATTAATAAATACACCACAATTTCCCAACCAAAATTAAATTAAAAGATAAGAGAGCAAGACTTCGCCTTTCTGCCTTCGCTGGAAGATGCCGCTCGCCGCCGTTTCACCATTATAAATAAAGTAAGTTGAAGCTCTTAACGAAAACGAAATAAATAAATTAAATAAATAAAACCGAGTGTGGATTTAGTCAGCTGTTGCAACCCTTTTATATAGAGACAGGATCCCTCGATTCGAGAATTAGTACTTTGCTGTGAACATACCACAGAAAGGGGAGGACGGAGAAAGTTGAGCTCGGGCTGGAAAAGACTGCAGTTAAGGATTCAAATTGAAGAAAGGGGATTTCAGATGCCAGGGGCTGATCGGATTATTTCTCTTTTGGGCTGCTTCTTGATGTTGGGCTTGTTAAATGGGCTGGACTCACCCACTTCCTAGTTAAGGGTAATTCTAAATACAGCCCACATTTTACTCCTTAAAACCCCCATAATAATATAAAATAAAAGAAATTATGTGAAGTCTCTAATTTAGCCCTTTTATGTACAACCCTTTTTATTTTTCTTTTTTTTTTCGCTTTTTTAACCACCGTTACTGAGTTACAGCTACAATCATCCCCCAGAAATTGGGATGAAACAACTAATGTATTTTGATTCTATTTATCCTTTTTCATAAAATTTGTGGCTGTCAAAATTATGGTATTGCCTTCTAAAAATTTATGAGGCGAATTCAATTTCATTTGTCATTTTGTGGTAAATAATACACTAAAAATTTATTGAACCAGATGAAGCCTCATTGGATAAGGCGAAGGATAATTGTGTTGTTAGGTTTTAATGGTGGATGCACCAATTCAAATTTATTTCCCCATCTTCACAGCTCTTCCAAAAACCTCTTCCAAGGTGACATCATCATTCTTCAAATTCAGATAGAACCAATAAAGTATATGTGCTTCTACGAACTGATTTTGCTTTTTTCTAGCGACAATTTTTATACTTGTTGGATGTAAATCTCAACGATTTGCAGAATGAATAATCTTCTAGTTTATTATTTCTTCATCATTTATTATCGCGACAAGCCCACACCAATGGTTACTGGGTAGATTCGGAGAAACTTCTTAGTGGTGGCAACACCAATGTTTATAAGAAAGTGGATAGAGAGAGAGAGAGGATGTTCCGAACAATATATGGAGAACAATGCCGGTTCGAGAGGGATGACGGTGAGCTTGTGCAATATTTTGGTTTGATGGTACGGTTACTGGGTAGATTCGGAGAAACTTCTTAGTGGTGGCAACACCAATGTTTATAAGAAAGTGGATAGAGAGAGAGAGAGGATGTTCCGAACAATATATGGAGAACAATGCCGGTTCGAGAGGGATGACGGTGAGCTTGTGCAATATTTTGGTTTGATGGTACGGTGGGGAAGAGAGAGATAAGGGGGCTATGAGGAGATAAAATTGTTGCAAAGTTGGTAGGGATATAATTGTAATTTAAAATAATTAAATTTATTTTATTTATAATCGGGAGCTATGAAGAGTGAAACGGGGGTTGTGTATAGAATTACTCCCTAGTGAAATGGTCTCATATCTGCTTTTTTTAATAGCTCAGGCCCATTGAAGTCCCAACCCAAGCTCGTCTCAAGCCGATCTCAGGCCCATCTTCATTTAACTCATTAATTTCTTTCAACAAATATAAAAAACATTTCTACATACTACAATTTCAAACTGTAATATCATAAGATCATATTACTAATTGTTTATTGTAAAACCAAAATTCTGCAATTAGCTCATCACGGGTTTTGACGATCTACAAAATAATGCAAAACTACGTGAAGCCAAAGAAACGTCGGAGATTTGATGATCAAACGGACTTCAATGCTCAAGTTAGAATCGTCAAAATAAGAAATAATGCTCGTATGAATTACAACGATTGAAAAATTGTAAAACTGAAGATCGATCGGGTATTTCGAAGTCGAAATTAGGGTCGAGAGCTCAATAATTTTAAGATATTATTTTTCTCATCAATTCTTCATCCTTTGAATATCAAGTCTCCTATTTATCCCTGAAGATCAACCACTTTCCCCTTTTATGCGTCCTTCTTCCGACTACTTTATCATTAGCGAGAATTTCACCCGATCGTCCTTATCTCCACACTAGGCTTTTGACCTATGCCCCAGTAGCATGCCACGAGGCGATTGTAGTGGTTATTATAAGAGCGCATCATGGGGCTAGTAGTCTATTTTAGACTATATGGGAACCATACGGGGACTTTGCGGGTCTGATGAACCCGCTCTCGAGTAACTCCTTCAATTGTTTCCTGAGCTCCTCAAGCTTTGGGTACAACATCCAATACGGGCTCGAGCAGAAGGCTTCATGTCGGGCGCCATCTCAATCTCGTGGTTGACCGCTTTTTTTTACGGCAGTTTCTTCAGTAGTTCATCGAGCATGACGTCCTCGAACTCGCGAAGGATCCCCTTCACTACCTCGGGAAATTTTCCGGACTTCTCCTTGTCTATACTTTGGTTGAGGGCTATCAGTTTGTCTCAAAGTGATTAACTGACGCTTTTGTTTAGTTCCTCGTCGAGTGAAGCTTTAAGATTCTGTTAAGCTGATTTTTTCAATTTTGCCTTTCAATTTTATCTCGCTTTATGACTTTTTGTGTTTTTTTGACATCTCATCAAAATCTTATATTTTACCTAACAATATTTTTCACGAAATGATTAATTTTCAATTCAATTTATGTAATGATTTCTAAAATTATGAAATATTTCATGAATTCTAATTTTTATAAATTTTAATGCCTTTTTATACACTCCATGGTATGTAGATAATTTAGGATTTTGTCTGTTAAATTTTATGAAATTGCACTTTTAGCTCCAATAATTTTAGATTGTGTTTCCAAAATTATAAAATTAAGTCATTCAATTCTTATCTAATGGATTTCACTTTGGTTGTTTTTATTTCCTATTTTGTCAGCCCAGATTGACTTTTTTGTAATTGTTAATATTGATGGCATGAAGTTAAACCTTAAATAAAATATTACAACAATAATTAGTGAAAATCTTAGAACAAGAATTTGTGAGATCAAAATTAAGAGGAAGAAAGTTAACGGAAGGTTAAAATTTGATTTATAGTGATTTTTATACCTATATCTGAAAGCAATGTTTTTTAGTTGAAAATTAATAGCAATTTTCTATTAGGTTTAACAAAATTTTGATTTTATTGCTAAGTTTAATGAGACGTCAAAATTATAAAATAATAGAACAATATAATACTGAGCCTAAAGTTTCTACATGGTTTAACAAAACTAATTGCTTGGTTCACATTTGTTTTTAATAAAATAGTTCTAATAACAAATAATGGGAATATATGAAGTTCTAAAAACAATTAGATTTGAACAAAAAAAATATTTAAAATACAATTAAATAAAGTAAAATACGTAAACATTGTTTATAAAATCAAAATAGACATTTCTAATAAATTTACATATATTTTAAATAATTAAAAATAAATATAAACTATGTTGGACTTTTTTATATTATTATTATTCTATTTAAAAATCAAACAATGATTAAAATTTACATAAAAATAAAATAATTACTCAACAAGGTTTTATAATTTTAGAATACTAAGTTCTGAATAATTTTTAAAACTATCTCGCCTTCATAAAGTTAATAACTTAATAAGTCGGACAGCTAAAACTATGCAATATGTTATGTATACTTTGAACCATTAATAAAATAATATTACAAAATTTTAAAATATGATTAACGTGTATCTAACGATGAAAATATTATTCCCTTCGTTTCTGAATAAATGTCATTCTGGATGAATGCACACATACTAATAAAGATATTAATTATATAATCAAATTCCCTTATACAACCTTATGCGATTACATTAAATAAATTAAATATGGTTGTTTGAATACATTACATGAAGGCAAATATGTAAAAAATGTGAAATTTTTACCTCGATTATATAGAATGACACTTTTTGTAAAATAAAATTAAAGTACTAGAATAACACTTATTGTGAAACGAGGGGGGTATTATTATTTTTGTAAAAATAGTATATCACTCGTGTGATGCACGGATGAGATATGTATATTTAACATTTTATTAAAATATGATCAGCGCTAAAATTATTCATCCAATTATCAAAAGAATTAATACTCAAACCAAATGTAAGAAAAATATGAAATGAAACATGATGTTTTACTCAAAAATTTGAATTTCAATTTTTTTAAATAAAATCACTCATGACACAATGACTCCCGCACCCTAATTATTTAACAACGGAAACAACACAACTAACACATATATTGTTTGCCATTACACTTTTCAAATACAATATGCATTAAAATGATTTTTTTACCACAAAGTTTATAACTTAGTAGTATTTGTTAAATCCCAAAATCACCACTTAAAAATCTAAAAAATGATTTTCATTTAAAAATACATTCACAATTTTATCACAATGTATTTGTAATTCAGAGTAAATTATTCTTTCAAATTGTTGACCACAAGATTTATATTTTGTGAATATGAGAATATTTCAATCAATAGCACAATATTTGATGTGTTGAATCTAAACATAAGTTTAGTTATATAGTTTATTGCTGAAAAATTATTTATTGTTTAGGTTATGGTGAAATATTTTTTCATGTAATAATAATAATAATAATAATAATAATAACTGTTAGGAAAACTATCAAGGAAACCCTTAATTTTGATTTTGATGAAATGTCAAAATATGTAGAAACATATTCTGAAAAAACTGCAGGAGTTCCAAGCTTGAAGTATAAAACTGACCAAAAAGAGACTCCAAAAGCAACTCAGATGAAGCAAGAGTCAACCGCTTTGTAGCATGGTCAACCCAGCTGAGAGGATGCGTCAACCAGTCAGAAAAGAACCCAACTGAGGGTTAAAGCACCAAGATAAATCACCTTCAATCAAACTGACAGCCGAGTCAGTCGTGCTAGAAGACAAAACAAGCTGATTTAAGAAAACTGACAACAAATCAGTTGAATTGGAGATTGGAAGCATCCAACTGACAACCAAGAATCAAATATCAGTCGAACTGAAGCTAAGAGTCAAAACCAACTGCTGATAGCCAGAACTGAAGTCAGTCAGCTTAAAAGCTCTAGCTCAAAACCAACTGCTGACCAAGTTCAAAATAAGACCAATCAAACTGACAAACTTTCCAACAATTTGTAATCAGTTGAACTGACAAGAAAACTCATAACAAGATCAGTTGACTGACCAACAAGTTGACAGTTGTAATTAGCCAAACTGACAAAGGAACTCAGAAAAACAGCCAACTGAAGCAATAGCCGAACTGAACTTCTAAAGCACAGAACTGCCAACTGGAGCTCAAAATTGATGTTCCAACTGAAGCTCAGAATTGACCACTGGAGTTCAGAACAACCATTTTGAAGCACATAACTGCCACCTGGAGAATCCCGCAGTCAATGCTCAATCAAAGATCTCGACATTAATGATCAGAAGAAGATCATGAAGTAAATGTTCAACAGAGATCGATTGGCCAAGCAACGGCTATCTCTTTCAAAAGATTCAACGGCTATAACTATCAACTACCATTGATGAACCAGCAGAATCAACGATCAATGGAGTTCAACGGTCACAAGATCACTCCTCTATATAAGAAGAGTGAATCTCACTTTTAAATAAATTTTTGCCAATCTAACTTCCGTTGATCAAATTTATGCGATATTACAACTGAGCTTTCTTTCTCCCTCTCACAGCTCAAAGTTCAAGCACTATTCAAAGCTGCGAAAAGTTCACAACTGAGAAGAAGATCTTAAAAGATTCATCATGTCAGCTAGCTGCAAAAAGTTCAGCAAGAGCAAGCTTTTCAGTTTAAGATATTCAACGATCAACTACCCAGCTCAAGTCTAAGGAGCACATCAGTTGATACCGGTTTCAAGACTGTATTCTTGAAGATCGAAAGAGATCTAAAATCTTGTAAAGACGGGCAATAACACCTAACTCCCCAGCCAGCAGTTGGGCACTGCAAGTGTGAGTTGTCGAAATCGGCTGAGGAGACCGTAGCTCTGCGAGAACTACCATTTCCGGGATAGCACCAGTTGAAAAGGCGACCGTGACTCTGCCAGAGTTGCCGTTTCCAAGTTCAACATGTCTTCATTGTGTAATTGTAATAAAGAAACTTTACCATTGCATAGTGAATTGCCATTTTCAGTAAGGAAGAGAGGACGTAGAAGTTTAAGCTTCGAACCTCTATAAACTGCTTGTGTGTTGTACTTATTGCTCTCCATTTGCATATCTTTATAACTGCATAATTTGTTCACACAAGCTGCACCTTCAAGTCAACTGATCTTCTCAACTGACTAAGTGCATTGATAAATTTTTAATGAAACATATAGAAATTTCAAAAATTTCTTGATGATTTATATTTATTTGGTTTCCTAAAAAAACCATGAAACAAATATACATCTTAGTTCAAAAAGATAAACTACATTTCTGATATTCTTTGGTGAATTAATTCAATCCAAATGCTCTTGGAAATTTTCAAAATAAATATTAATATATTATTCGACAATTTTGTAATAATACAAAGTATAAGTTTCGGTCAACATATTTCTATTTACGGGTGGATAAAATATATAAAGGTGGATGGATAAAATATAGAAAGGTGTTAATTCAACTTATTTAAAATATCAAAATTATACAACGAAAATACTTTTGAACGATCTACAATTACACAACTCAAATTTACTGGAAACATAATCCTATTCCATATCATTCATGGTAAGTTGTTCCTGTAGTTAAAAAATAGATCTAATCAAAAAAAAAAAAAAAGATATTGTAGACCAATAAAAAAGATATCTCAAAAAATTATCAATATGAATAATGAGTAAATAAATTCCTGGATAAGAGTTAAACATTCAAACTAAAATTACACAATAAGAATGTGATTCATTCAATTACAAAATATAGCTACATCCATTTACAATTACATTACATCCATTATTAATTTTCAGAAAAGGAAAAAAATTGAAATAAAAAAACGGCCCACATACTTATTTGCATTCAGATTGAATTGAATCTACAACGTAACTATAGAATACTTTTTGTGTGTGTTCCAAACACTTCTATCTCCATTTTAGGAGTTACATTACAACTTCATTTTTCTTAGATTACCTTCAGCCTACATCAAAAATTCCGAATATATAATTCATCATACTTCTCTAATTGGAGGTTCGTCATTTGAATTGTCTTCACCTTGAATCCTTTCTTGAATAATAAAAAAAGGGCAAAAAATTGAATGATTAGTATTAGCACAACAATTTAGTTATATGCAATTGAAAAAAAAAATAGACGTACTCTTACCTAAAAAAATGATATACTCTCAAAGTTTTTCACATAAGATACGTGCAAAATAAGATTAAGAATATAAGGTCAAGATAACAATCTTATTCCTATTTATAAATGAACTAAATGACTCCTTTGATTTTTTTTAAAAAAATTGGTCAATTAAAATTGTTTCTATAATTAAGAATAGAAATTGTAGATTTATTTTTTTGTATATTTAGTGACTAAATTGGTACGGTTGTATATTGATTTTTAAAGTAATTAATTGTATATTGATTACCATAATTACTATTAAACATATCATTACCATATTATGGATTGATTGATATATATGTGCGTGTATGTATAAAATGTGAAATATAGGATAGAGAGAGAGAGAGATTGGTTCATAATACTATATTATATATGTATATAAATACTATACCATATATAAATATATTGTTACCATAAAAAAAATTGACGCCTATAAATATAATTGCATAATTAACGTCTGTTTAGATACCATATGGATTGATTGGAATTTGAATTATGAAAATCAATTCCATAATTATGGTCTATATTAATTACATTAAATTTATTTATTATAGGTGTTAGACTATAACATAATCAACGCACAAATCAATATTATATATACATTATCTAATATAATGTATTTAATAGAATATAAATAAATATTTTGATTTTAAGAATCCTTATAATCTAATTCTATAACTATAATTATACACACCCATACATCTAAGAAATAGAGTATTTTTCTGGATTGTATTTATAAAGAATTAATTTTATGATAATGTGATTTCAATATATCAATATATTAATATAAACAAATTTTTAATTAAATAATATATATTTATATTTATGGAAATGTAATTTAGGCTAGAAATTAAATTTAATATTTTCAATTTATATACATTATCTTACCTTTAGATATAATATAGATATAGGTTTTTAATTTTTTATTCTTAAAAATTAAAATTATATATATATATATATTTTAAATTCTCAATTTTGGTCCCCAGTTTTAAAAACTCGTCCTCACTTTGTAATTCAGTGTTTTTAAACTCGGACCGGACCGGCCAGTCTGACTGGTTTAACCGCGAACTGGTTATGTATCCGGTCCGATTATATATAATTTCCGGGTTAAAAATGACCCGTAGCGAACCAATTAAAAAACCGATCGAACCTCTTAAATTAAGTGAAAACCGGTCGAATCGATCAAACCGGTCCATATTTAATTCTTCCATCCGTAAGGAGGATTCAAACTCACAATCTACAAAAAATATACAATTTTTTATTATGCACTTAACCAAGTGTGCTAATACATGTTTTTATTATGTTTTGGATATTAATAATATATATATATATATATATATACACAACTTGAAAATAACTAAATATCATTTTAATTAAATTCAATGTTTAGTATGTAATTAAAATAAATGTTTAAAATACATCTAATTTATCATTTTAGTTAAATAAATGGAGAGAAGAAATAAAATCTAAAATAGTGACTTATAAAATAAAGATGAACAGTGTTTTAATTGTTATTAATTATACAATATTCTTTATAAATAAAATTAATATTTAATTTTTTGACATTTAATTATATATCTTCTCATAATCTAATATTTTAATGTTCTATGTTTATTTTAATTTAATAATTACTATATTTTTAATAGTTTAACATATGAAAAAAAATATTGATAAACACTTTATTTACTTAGCATTGATATAAATTAAGTGCATTTTTTAAACTTAATTTAATATATTTATCATGATACAAGTTTATTTATTTTATTTTATATTTTAACATGTACATAGATAAAATATAAATAAATATAATATAACGGATCATCCGATTTTTTTAAAATGATTCAATCAGTCAAACCAATAACTCAGTGACCCAATAAATTGACCGATTCGATGTCCGATTCAAGTTTAAAAACATCGCTTTGTATAAGTATCGAGATTATATTTATAGAAAATATATAGTAGTCATTGACCACATAATTATTGATTTGTAATATATTTGGGAAATTGCATATTAGGTTTATATAGGGTTGATTTGACTTTTTTGTGTAAATATTTAGGTGATTGCATATTGGTGCATATATTTATGTTATATATTCATTTTTTACACCATATATAGTTTATTATATAATTATACTATATTTAATAATTAATATATAGATTGACGGTAAAGAAATCATCACATATTGCTTCATTGTATTTCTTATTAATTACACAATATTAATTTGATTAATTAGGCAAATTAACTATTACAAAATTTCCTAATTTGGTAGCATGGTGATTTTGGCGGGAAAAGTAGATTACTGTTTTACCCACACTATCTTACTTTTAAATATAGTAAGATTTTTCTTATTTGCATAAATCACATAAAAAAATTGGAAAAAGAAACCCACACACATAAAGCACTATAGAAAAACGTATAATAATAATAATGAGCAACGAACAACCATGACAAAACATGAAAAAAGATGGAACGATAATTTTGTGACTAAGATTGAGCAAAAGAGAAATTCGCTTACTTCACAATTGGGGAACAATCGTTCAATGTTTAATGACTCTTGTTTTCCAAGCTTCTATTGTCTACTTATATATTTTACACTGAAAACCAAAAGAGAGAAAAAAGGAGTTAACAATCGCACAAAGCCGGTGATTAAGTTGAAAATATGAAACAGTCAGGTCGGACAAACTTGAAAGGGAAAAAAAGAAAACTATAATAATTTCAATAACACTTTACACAAGCACCAAATGAAGATTTTTTAGACTCATCAATGTTTTCAAAACAAGGAATACGATTTATGATTAAAAAAGAAAACAAGGAATACGATTTTACTGAAATATGATGAACCAATCAGTTCAGTAACATAATTGCGGAAAATTTATTTTAGCATTCGTATCAATAAATTCGGTATACAAGTGTTTGGTTTCGAGAAAATTGCAGAAATGGTCCCGCAAGGTATGTATCCGTTTTGTTTTGGTCCCAAACAAAACTAATTTGGTCTTTTTTCTATTTTCTTTAAGTTAAAATCATCCCATAAGATAGTCATATGCAAATTTGGTCCCTTGTATTTTGACCATAACTGAAAAAAAAATCCCCAAATTAAGATTATATTTTCCAAATTTATTCCCAATTTCACCGTATCACTAACCTAATTTAGAAAAAAAAAAATCCAAATCCCCAAATTTATTCTGCTTCATGGCGGAAGAACCCTCAGCGCCGCCTCTGCCTCCGCCTCCGTCTCCGTCAATCGAGCAAGACCACAATTCGGCGGCCATGCAATCGGCGCCGCCTCCGCCTCCTCCGAGCAATCGCCGCACCACTCTGGCAATCGCAGTGGCAACTCACCAATTGCCGGAGCATGGAATCGAAAACCTCCAAAGGTGGTTCCAGCAAAAAAAAGAAACCTCAGGCAAAATTCGATAAGAAAACCAAGTCCAAATCCGATCTCAAGGAGAAGAAGCCCGAAGAAGTGCAGGCGGCGAGCCCGAAATCTATTGCCAAACAAGACGCCGAGCTCCGCCGCCGCCTGCTGCTGGCAGAGGATGGAAAGAACCCCGCCCTTGATGTGGGCCTCGATGGCTGCCCTGGAAATTTGGTCTTCATCTAATATGAGATTTGCATATCTCAGGGCAGTCTCAGCCTCCATGCCACCTCTCTGTGTTTCTTGAGTTTCTTGAGGTTACAGATTCACGAAATACTAACAGCGACTGGAGTTGTTTTGTGAGCAATATTTTATGTTTTGCCTACTGAAAGTCTAGAACGTTGGACCTGGTTATTCAATCAGAAGTGTGGAGCCGTTCGGTTTCTTTGGAGTAAAAGGTTCAACTTGTTGCCAATTGTCTTGTTTGTGGTTTTCATTTCTTCTTATGGGCAATGATTTTAATTGGTTATCAAATATGTTCATGAGACTAAAAAATTCAAATTCAACATGATTCATTTTAAACTAGAACATTCCTGTATCTATTTTTGAATGGCAATGCAAAAGCAACTCAGCACCGTTTTCCACACCTTTTAACATCTTGTATATTTTGTATCTGTTGCTGTATATTAACTTGGTGGTTTGTTTGTCAGGTTTTGGCTTCTGAAGATGATCAAGATGCCTTGACAATTGACCCTGATGAACTCATTGATTCAGATGATAGTGATGGTTTAAGTGGAGATGAAGAAGACATCTTCAGAAATCTTCTATCACGGGCTGGGTTTCAACCGTACTTATGGATATAATTCTTCTCAACCGCAGGTTACTTTAAGAGAGATACAGCTTATGGAGATAATAAGAGTGACGAGTCTTCGCCTAGTTTGATGAAATCCCAGATGAAAATTTTCAATAAAACTCGATTACCAATTCGATTGTGCTGAATCTAAGCATCGCATTGAAAGAAAGGATTAAAGAAATCAATCAGAACAGAGGGATTACTTGATTAGTTGATGATCAGATGAGCAAAAATCATTTTGTTGATGGGAGTCAAAGTTTTACAACAAGTGATTATTGATTTACTTTTAGATATTATGGTTGAATGTTGCCAACCTTCAGAGAGTAGTTCAAGCGAAGATTCTTCTTATAATAGCTCTAAACCTTCCCTCCAGTTTACTGATAGGAATAATGTTTTGTATAGGACTAAAATTGCATGTCAATTTAACGGAAAACGTAATGTTAGAACCATTTTCGCATATTGTGGTCCAATGGGACCAAATTAGTTTGTTTGGGATCAAAACGAAACGGGGACATGCTTTGTGGGATCATTTTTGCAATTTTCTCGTTTGGAGACTCAAAACGCCTACAATATCGAACTTCCGGCTCTGTTTATTAATAAATATTGGAATTTTCGAAACAAAATTCTCTCAATCTTATATCTCATATTCTCATTTTCCAAACATGAAGTAAAAGTTGTCTCCCATTTTCCCCAACGACATGTAAACCCAAATGGCAAAATCCTCCAAAATTTTCAAATAAATACCTTTCAGTTTTAAAATGATATGAGATTCACACATACACAAAAACACCAATTCATACAGATTAATCATTTTATTTGCACGCACATTACAACACACAGATATTGTGAAAACAAGTGTATTGCATGAAACAAAAATAGATATTTAATCCCAGAAAACCAAAAAAAAAAAAAAAAATCAGTAGTGCATCATGCAGCTAACAATTCATGTTTGGAAAATATGAGAATAAATTATAGGACTAATTAGATATTTAGACTATGAGATTACCTGTGGGGAGCCGGGGGAAGCCGAAGGTAACATTTTCCGTGGTTCCTTAACTACAGGTGCCTCAGGAACCAAGATTGAGGTCAGCAAATTTCAATTCAGATTGAGAGAGGGAGAGAGACGAGAGCAACAAGATAGTAAGAAAGTTAATGAGAGGAAATTTGAGAAATGATAACTGTGGTTTGCATGAACTCTCCACAACATATGCAATAAAAACCAAGATAAAACAACATTCAGATCTCGACTCTAGCATGCATCTAAGTAGTTGTTTCTAATAATCAGCCTTGAGTTAGCGTTCCTATAGTCATTAGCATCATCAGCAAGCATCAGTTCAAGTTGAAGTGGCACGTCAGCATTACATTCAAGAGGCAAAGGATCACGAGACATCATATTTAGTTTCTGATTTTAACAGCTGCAAATGTAATGTTCCCATCAGAAACAATGCTAAGTTTGCTAGGTAGTCTAGATATTCTCCTGATTTGTTTCTGAAACGGTGAAAATATTCTTCAGCAATCTTCTTTTGAATCAATTCTATCATGGTATGAGAGTGGGTTGTCATAACAGCCACATTCTTAACAAATAGGATTCCTTCTTAACTTTTGCAGCCCTCTTAATTGAGAAGCTTTATATATTACCCTAGCTACCTGATTATTCCCAGTTCAAAGTTTTTGGGTGTTTTAATTTGTTATCCATTTCTTAGACCTTATAAAAATCATAAACAGCAGTTTAGATCCATTTGGGTTACACTAATCAACATAAATGTTATAAGGTTCTACTGCCAAATGGAAAAGGTTTTTCAGATCTGTAGATGTCTTGTTTGATGAATCTATATATCCCAATTCTTTATCCCAATTCTACCCCAATTCTGCTCTTTCAGTTCCTATTATCTCTCCTTTACCATAAAAGATCAAGCTCCTCACCCTCAATTACCCACACATTTTGCTAGTACCTCTACTAGAATTAATCATTCTTCTTCTCATAATAAGAGTGCTGTCTAATCTGATCCACCTCTAAGGCATACTCTGGCCTGCTCTTGGAGGCCATCACATGGCCACTAGGTCTACAGCTGGTTTTTTCAAGCCTAAGGTCTTACTTGTTGAACCTTACTCAGTTATAGATGCCTTAAAACATGATGTTTCGATATCCAGATATAAAGCAAAAAAACAAACATATCAACCTCAAAAGTGATAAACCTATTTATACCTAAAAATGATTATATTATATGTCCCCCAACTTGCCTCCTTTCTTGGCTTAATCCTCAGGCAAAAAAAGCTTACTTGTAATGAGTTTTTATGGTCCAAGAGGAATTGGATACAACTATTCTTTTTTTTTCTTTGGTCTTTCTTCTGTTTGGTAAAATTCCAAAAATTTGTTCAGTGAATCTCTTAATTATCAAAGGCAAAGGCAACTTTGCTGAAATATCATTGCACAGTTATATCTTTCACAAGATATGAGCTTCAACAAAGAAAATCCTAGAAGGTTTATTGCTATAAGATTCAAAGATGAAAGCAGTATGCAAGTCCACAGAGACATGTCTAAGAGAATTAAGGAAACTGGCATATAATTTTTTCAAGGCAACCTCAGAAAAGGCACTACAAAGTAAAAACCACATCCCCCTTCTCCATGTAATTATGAGAGCAAGAAACTCAACTTGGAGGAGGGAAACAAAAAAACGAGACGAAACAAAGAATATCCAATGCATGCAATAAGAAGAGGGTTAGGTTGTGTTGAGAAACAGAAGGTTGGTCCTGTTAGTAATTGAAATATTGAATGATATGAGATTCCCCGAAAAAAATCACCAATGCGCACAGATTGTTCTTTTTAATTGCTTGCATATTACAACACATAGATGTGACAACATTATCAAGACAACTGTATTGCACAGAACAACAATAAAAAACATATAATCTAAAATATAATCCCAGAAACCAATATCTCTTCAAAAAGGGCATCATGCAATAATATGGTTAAGATCTACTACTGGAGAATAGAGTAATTGCATACTAACTACAGCAGCAAGCATTTGTCTATGTGCTACGCACAAAGCTGGCTCTCTGTTTTGTTGAACCTTCTAGCATAAATACAGTCACACAGACATCAGCTAACACTAATAAAAGGTATTGTAGACGAGCATTATATCTTCAAATTTGCCTACCAAGAGCAAACTTTTTAGAACAAAGCATGGCAGGCATCATTTATCCACTTCCTCACCTAGAACGTGTTAATTAAGTTAAATGATTTAAAAATGAATTTGATATGAGTCAGGCATCATGAACTATTCTTCGTCAAGTAAGTCAAAGATGTTAAAAATTAGAAAGCATGTTAAATTCTGTGGAGTACCTGTGAACAATTCTCTGTTAAAATTTGTGAAGTATGGTATACAGCCAACAGTATTACAATCCTTCCAAGCGGTATCTCTTCACCATTGCCATATCAGTCCATCTTAAACACTACCTGCATGTTCCACAGAAGACTTATCGGCATTTCTACACAGTTTTGATCTACAATTAATTAAGCTCATGAAAACCAGGTAAACTCAAGTACTCAACCAATTCCAAATAAGGTGAAATAGTACCTGAAGTATCATCTTCCGTGAATCGCATCTCTACGTGACAAATCACAACAGGAAACCAATCAAACAATTCACAATGCAAACAAATTACGGAGAATCGACATGGAAAAAAAAAAGTACGTAGTGAATTAACCATTTCCAGATCTAAAAATATGACAAGAAACACAACAAGTTCAATCGATATCAACCAAATAGTATAGCAAATTGTAAGGCACAACGATTCAAAAAAAATTACAAAGTTAATATCGATCGGATGGAAACACGAACAACTCGTGTTATTATTTATAAACATCCATCCGACACTTCCATTATCAGAGTCACGTTTAAACCACCTCTCTCATTCCACTATCATACTAGCTTCGCAACAACAGACCTCTCATTCACAGTAGCTTGGAATTTGTTAAACCAGCGAACCTTGCGAAAATGAATTTCTCCGTCGTAGTTGTGCACATCCACCATCTGGACAGCCGATTCCACATCAGCCTTATCGATGACCATGATCTTAGGCAAATTCAAAATTTGTATGACAACAGAGTTTAGAACTTCCAGTTTTTTTGCCCTCTGCGACTCTGCAAAGTCGATTCTAGCGGAAACGAACTCAGCCGCAGCAGCGCGATCTTTCAGCATTCTCTTCAAGTTTTTTCTCAGCCGATAAGGCGACAGTTTCACCCTCTCCTTAGCATCATTCACTTTTTTTGATTTCGCCTGCAAAACAGTTGCCAATTTAGAAATTTTCACATGAGATTTAGCTAGCTCCTTCCGTATCTTCGTATATTTCTTCAAGCGAGCATTTGAGTAATCAGGCTTCACGATTTTTGTGCCTCTTTTCTTCGCCATTTTTTTTTCTTCTTTTGCTTGATAAATGTTTTTTTTCGAAATTCAACTTCCCCGCCTTTCTTTATATAGAACGGGGCGGGTGGGTCGGATCGGAAAATGGTACGTGAATGGGTGATTAGAAAAGGTTACTTGAGAAGCTTCATTGTTAAGCTATTTTATTAGTTCCTGCAAAGTCTATAAAATAAATAAGCCTAAAATTATCCAAAATTCTCGAGTAAAAATCTTTTTTTATCTTTTCATATTACGTCATTACATGTCAAGTTCAATTTATTACTTAATTTTAAAGTATAAATAGGGCTTATTTAGGATAGACAGATCAAATTGGTCAAACCACAAAAAAAAAAAAAAAAAAAACAACAACAACAACACACGTAAAAATTAGTATCAACTGTAACACTACAGAGTACCACTCAAAATTCCAAAATTACTACTTACATCTTAAAAAATAACAGGTTTGCTAATTATATTATACGAGTTTATTTAGTTCAAATTGTGATTTTTTCCATTTCAATTAATGTTTATAATTTAGGAGTTTAGGATATATTTTGAGTTGAATATATTTTTAGGGTTTATCATATTTTTAGGGTTCATGATTTTTTAGGAGTTTTTAGTATTTTTTAGGGGTTTGTGTTTGTTTTTTCAGGGTTTATGTTTTTGTAAGGTTTATTAATCTTAATTATGAATTATATTTAAGTTCAAAAAAATTAATTATAGAGCGCAATAAAGAAATCCATGCATTAGCATCGGGCAAGTCATCGGATTTAAAAATATATATATTTTAGGATTCAATAATTCTATTTTAAGGTATATATTTATATTAAAATTATGTTTTTTATTTTTATATTTTTTCCACTGTGTTGTTGCAGGGAAGTCCTCCATTTTAAATACACACGTGCGAAACATTGACACGCACACGAGACATCCGTATTTCCAATTATTGTCTTTTATGCAAGGACAAACCCTATTTTTTTTTTTAATGAAAAAATACAGTTATATGTTTTGAGTATAAAATCGTAGTGAATTGAAAATATCTAATAAAAATGTGATTGTACTACAACCCTTACAAATATTGTATGTAGAGAATAATTTCAAAACTTATAATATTGTAAAAAAAATTGATTCACTTATTTGTTCATATATAAACGTATAATATGCATTGCCTTTACTATTTAATTTTAATTATCATCGTGCAATAGTGCAAAATTAAACTAGTTGTTTCTAGTAGACTACTTTATTGTTGCGGATACCTCGGCTCGAATTAAGCTGCTTCCTTTATCAAATTTCATTTATGATAAAGCTTCACAAGCCCAAGTGATACAAGAAAGTTAGGAAAACAACTAGGGTGAGCAAGAATCCGAAAAAATCGAATTTCAAATAGAACCGAATTAGTTTCAGTTCAAAATTCAAATGGTTCAATTTATTTGATTGTTCGATTAATTTAGCTTATTTTTTTTCTGTAAAAGTTCGAGTAGTCGGTTTTCAGTTAATTTGGTAAAAAAGTATCGGACCGACCGGATAAACTGACCCATAATAAAAAAAAAATCAATATTTTACTAATAAAATACTAATAGTCTAATACGATACGAAACCCTAATCCCCAATCCTAAAATTCTGAATTCAGACAACAAACAGTATCTCCTACTCACGGTCGCCATCTCTCATTCTCTCATGTCTTAGCAACTACTATGGTTGTTCTAAGGCTCTCTCAAGCCTCAACTTCACCTTCGCACAACACAGCAGCATACCAACAACTAGCCACTACTCTCTTGAGTCCTTGACTTCACCGGCGCCAAGAATCAAGCAGAGGACTAGTCTTGACTATCTTTCTCTCTCTCAAGTCTCAACTTCGGGCCTTCAATACTTTGCCATAGATAATTGGTCTTGTAGTTGCAATGTACGTGTCTCTCTTATCTCTCTTAGTATATGTATAGTTTTGAAAATGTTGTAGCAATAAATATCAAATCATGAAGATTGAAATCCTTCTGTAAATTAAATAGTGAAATAGTTTATAAAATTGGTTTTTTTCCGGATTGTTATACTCTTCAAGTGAAATTTCGAGCAGACTAACAGCAATCTTCAATTGTTTTATTTTCATTTTGTATTGGTGGACCAGCAGCAGATACTTCATTGATTTTATTTTTTTTTCTGAAATTCGATGAATGCTGCTTTTGGAATACTTAAAAAAATAGAACCCCCCCCCTGAGATAACTAAAGCGATGATGGTTCGGTTTGCCTGCCCAAATCGGTTCGTGTTAATTTTTCCAGAAACTCAGTTTGTTCGGTTACGGATTTTTCGAGTCAAGACCGACCATATAAACCGATTGTTCACCCCTAAAAACAATCACGTGCCAAACAGAAAGAAAAAAAATTAAAAATAAAATTTTCAAATATTCATTAATCTGTGGCTAAACAAGCACAGAAATTAACCAAACACAACACCACATATTTCTGAGTGAAATTGAATAGAATCTATTTTCTTCAGCATCATCCCTACCAAGAGCCATTGTAGCAATTAACCAGTCCACTGCTCTAATTTTTATCATTCTTGCTTCATGAGCTGTACAAATTCACCAAATACTGTGACAGAATAGTTCAATTAGCAATGACCATAAATGACCATATTAAAATTCATCAGTTTCAAATTAGACAAAAAAATTTACCAGAATCCGAATCATGGGGTCCAGGGGAAGCTTCAGGATGATACTGTAGTGACATGAGCTTTTGCTGAGGATACGCGAGCCCAGCACAGCTTCCATCGTTTAGATTGACATGAGTAACCTCGACTCCTTTGGGAAGTGATTCAGGATCAACAGCATAGTTGTGATTCTGCAGAAGGTAGCATGACTCAGTCTGTTTTCTGTACACTGATACAGATTAATGAAGAACTTTAGTGAAGAAACAAACCTGAGCACTGATCTCAACACGGCCATTTCGAATATTACGAACAGGATGATTTCCTCCATGGTGACCGAACTTCATCTTGAATGTTTTACCCCCTAATGCTTGACCAAGCAACTGATGACCCATACAGATGCCAAAAACAGGAACTTTTCCAATTATTTCCTTGACGGTTTCAACGGCATAAGGAACTGCTGAGGGGTCTCCCGGGCCATTGCTGAACAATACACCGTCTGGCTTCATCTTTAGGGTCTCAGATGCAGGCCACGTTGAAGGGACCACAGTGATTTTACAGTCATAGGATGCCAGTCGCCTGAGTATATTACTTTTGATGCCAAAATCATATGCAACAACCTTCACCCCACGAATAAACAGAAAGAAACAGAGAGGTCAGGATAATTTATTCAAAATCTGCAAGCATTTATCGCTAGAGCAATCAAAGATAGCATGTGATACAGACATGAAACGTTTCTTTGTTTCTTCTGTCGAAATTAAAGTCCCATTCTGAACCAGTTCTGTCAACCCATTCATAAGGAGCCTGACATGAGACACCACTTATCAAGTCCACTCCTGTAAAATAAGGCAGATGTGATCTATTAGCTTAGTGGCCTAAAATACCAGTTTAACATTTTTTGGCTAGAGGAAAATTACCAACTATATCCCAAGTCCGAGACATGTTCAGCAATTCTTCGTCTGTTTTAGATTCTTCTGTGCTCAATACACCGATAAGGCTGCCATCTTGCCTCAATCTACGGGTGATAGCACGAGTGTCAACGTCATCTGCAGCATAGTACAACAAGAAAATTAGAGTAAACCAGCACTTGATTCCTGTTCTACTCAAAGCAAGATAGAAATACAAAATCACAACATACATATTCCCATAATGTTCCTCGAAGCCAAATAATCTCCAAGTGTTTCTGTGCATCTCCAGTTGGACGTGCTGCATTATATCAAGCAGTAAATATATAAGATAATAAAATGCAAGGTAGAAGTCCTTAAAATAAACAAAAGAAAAGCAGAAGGCAAAAAAGCCCAAAATTGAAAAAGGGATGATAATCAGAATTTTACAACCCCCCTGACTAAACCAAAAACAGTATAAAAAGAGAAAACAGCAAGAAAACCAAGTTTAAAACTGAAAAACAAAAAACATGGTCAAAACCCGAGTGTCAAAAGGGATGACCTAATACTCAAACTTCGGATAACCAGTCCACCTAGAAAGCATTGCCTTGATTCTTCATCATCTGACAAGGAAAACATGCCAAATCAGATCCCTTTCCAAACCACAATTTCTCCATACAGAAAACAAGCAATGTCCTTTACCAGAATTAACACCAGTATTGCCAATGTGTGGATTAGTCATCAGTACAAATTGGCCAGCATAACTAGGATCTGTAAGGATCTCCTGGTACCTGTGACATTAGGATTCAAAACGTATTCACGCGTAACAGCAAGGTACTAGATAGATACAAGCACGACCACAAGCCAAAAGCACTACTTTCCCTCAGCCATGGCCTTCGGACCTCACTCATGATGTTTCACCTCCTTGACATAAAATGATCCAAGGTTGTTGTTCACTTTCTAAAGATACGAGGCCACACAATTGAGGTGAATAAACACCTATGATAACTACCACAAAGTCTGAAATTCACAGTAAAATCAGGCACTGGAAACTTCCATTAGAAGATACAGAGATTCCAATCCACTAAAACACTATTAAATTATTGGAATGCTAAAAATTCTAACACTGCTGGTTCAAGATCTCTTATTTATTTAATTCTTTATTTTATCTTTTGTTACCAACTCTATTTTTATTTTATTTTTATCAACATGGTATGACTAGTTTAATATAATGCAAATAATTTACTTGGCGAAAACTAACTTCATACAAAGATCTGTTGACTGATTTACACTCAAGAATAGAAAAGCATTCTCAAAGGCAAGATACTTTGTCAATATCACAAAGCAGCAATTCTTTTAAATGTGACATAAGAGTTCTGTAACACTTGATAATTATTTTAGTTGGAAAATACTAGTGTATATATATATATACATATCTCTTAAATACTCTCTACCAGACAAGCCCAAGAAAACAGAAGTAGCCATCCCAAATTTTAATTGAAACACATATACTAAATTGACAAAAAAAAAATGAAAAACAATAAAGAAACGAAAGATTACCCAGTTAAGGAAGTGTTGAAAACGACTTCGGCAACTTGGGTTCCAGAAGCACCAAACGACTTAGCCGGCCAGACGGAGCCGTCCTCCAACACCAGCCTCGCGTCTGCCACCTTCCATGGCCGCTCCGCCAACCCTAAAAACCACCAACATCAGCAAACCAAACCTAATATTTCATCAATTCTTAAAAATCTGAATACTCGCACCATTCTCGGCGGCGGGGGCGGAAATGGAGCGGCAGGTAACAGTGAAGAGGCGGGGTTTTGGTAAAGTTGATGTAAAGTAGGAGGGGAACTGAGAGCACGCCATTCCCAAAGCTCGGTCCATGGAAATGAGGAATGAGCAGCTGAATCAGAAGGAATGGAGGTCGACAAATTGCGACAACAGAAGCGGCGGAGCTGCTAGGGATCTCATACACTGTCTCGTCACTCGTGCGTGCGGTGCGTCTTTTTCTCTCTAATTAATCGCCACTAGATTAACTCCTCCCGTGCGTCTTGCACATATCTATAATTATATTCAACACTCCCCTTGAGTGACCAATACAACACTCCCTTTGAGTGACCAATTTCTAAAACAAATGTTGCCTCATTACAACCTTGCTAGAAAAACCCAGTGGGAAAAAATCTAGTCGAAGGAAAAAGAGTACAACTGTTCCCCCTGATCTTGAGATCACTGTAGATCTTTGAGTCAGCGCATGCCGATCTTGTGTACCAACTTTCTGAATGTTGATGTTGGTAATGCCTTTGTGAATAAGTCCGCCAAATTGTCACTTGAGCGAATTTGTTGAACGTTGATATCGCCACTCTTTTGGAAATCGTGTGTGTAGAATAACTTGGGAGAAATGTGTTTCGTCTTATCACCTTTGATGTATCCTTCCTTGAGTTGTGCGATGCAGACAGCATTGTCTTCATACAAAACAGTTGGATTGATCTTTGATGAAGCTAATCCGCACGACTCTTGGATGTGACTTGTCATATTTCTCAACCATACACACTCTCGACTTGTTTCATAGATTGCAATGATTTCAGAATGATTTGAGAATATTGCAGTCAAGGTTTGCTTCACAGACTTCCATGATATAGCAGTTCCACCACATGTGAAAACATAGCCAGTTTGTGACTTGGCTTGATGTGGATCGGATAAAAATCCTGCATCCGAATACCCTACCAGAGAAGAATCGGAATTTTCCGAATAATATAATCCAAGGTCTATGGTAACCTTCAGATAACGTAAAATGTGCTTAACAC
This sequence comes from Perilla frutescens, assembly GCA_026008535.1. Classification (NCBI taxonomy): domain Eukaryota; kingdom Viridiplantae; phylum Streptophyta; class Magnoliopsida; order Lamiales; family Lamiaceae; genus Perilla; species Perilla frutescens. The sequence goes on along the minus strand of BRKX01000010.1, from coordinate 38,934,430 downwards.
CATTCCAATATCTCAAAGTGGGTGCAGCGCTATATCTTGCGAGAAGATTTACAGAAAAAGTTATATCTGGTCTAGTATAATTAGCCAGATAAGTTAATGTTCCAATTGCACTTAGATATGGTACTTCATGACCAAGTATCGTTTCACCATCTTCAATAGGTCGGAATGGATCTTTCTTCGTATCAAGAGATTTAACGACCATTGTTGATACTAATGGATGTGCACTATCCATGTAAAAGCGTTTTAACACTTTTTCTGTATATATGTGGATTAGTGAATAAACGTTCCTCCTCAGACACGTTCAATTCGCAAATCAAGACAGAATTTTGTCTTTCCCAAATCTTTCATCTCAAATTCTTTCTTCAAATATTCAGCAGTTTTATTGAGCTCTTCAGGAGTCCCAATTAAATTCAAATCATCAACATAAACTGCTATAATTGCAAATCCACTCTCGGTTTTCTTTATGAAAACACAAGGGCAGATATCATCATTCTTGTATCCTTCTTTCAACAGATACTCGCTCAGTCTATTATACCACATACGGCCAGACTGTTTCAGCCCATACAACGATTTTTGCAGTTTAATCGAAAACATGCTTTTGGGTTTTGACTTTAATGCTTCAGGAATTTTAAATCCTTCAGGGATTTTCATATATATGTCATTATCTAATGACCCATATAGATAGGCAGTTACTACATCCATAAGGCGCATAACAAGCCTTTGTGACACAGCCAAACTAATCAGAAATCTGAAAGTAATCGCATCCATTACTGGAGAGTATGTTTCCTCATAATCAATTCCTGGTCTTTGAGAAAAACCTTGCGCTACGAGTCTTGCTCTATATCTCGTAACTTCATTTTTCTCATTTCTCTTTCTAACGAATATCCATCTGTATCCAACAGGGATTTCAGATTCCGGAGTTAGAACTATAGGTCCAAATACTTTCCGGTTATCACAGGAATTTAATTCCTTTTCCATAGCTCTTTTCCACATTGGCCAATCATTTCTCTATTTACATTCTGTAACAAATTTTGGTTCAGGATCCTCATTTAAAATTTGATGAGCTATATGAAAGGTGAATATATCATCTATAATGATATGTTCTCTCTCCAGTGTCTGATTGGAAGATAAATAATTTATTGAGATCTCATGATTTTCAGATACTTGTAATTCTTCAGGAATTACATCACTTTCATTTGATTGATTAATCATTTTCGTCATTGTTTGGTTTCCATCTTGCCCCTTTCTTTTCCTAGGCACAGAATCTTTAGAACCAACCGGTCGACCACGTTTTTTACGAATTTTAGACTCATTTGCTGCCAAAGCTATTTGTCCTTCAGGGACATCAATTTTGGCTGGAGTATTTGCAATATGTATGTGAGATTGTGTCACTTTTCTTGTATCTACAAAAACATCATGAAGTTGGTTTGCAATCTTTTGCAAATGAATAATCCTTTCAACTTCTTGTTTACATTGATTAGTTTGAGAATCAAAATGTGACAAGCTTTTCTCATTCCAAGATATTTCCTTTTACTTTTCTGGATGTAGATTTGTTCCACCTAATGTTGGAAATGTCATTTCATCAAAATGACAATCTGCAAAACGTGCAGTAAATAAATCACCCGTTAAATGTTCAATATACCTTATAATCGAAGGTGAATCAAATCCAACATATATCCCAAGTCTTCGTTGGGGACCCATTTTTGTTCGTTGTGGGGGTGCAATTGGGACTTGAACCGCACAACCAAAAGTTCATAAGTGAGAAACATCTGATTGTTGACCAAAAATAATTTGCATTGGAGAGTATTCATGGTTGGTCGATGGTCTAATACGAACTAATGTTGTCGCATGTAATATGGCATGACCCCAAGCAGTAGTTGGGAGTTTTGACTTCATAAGTAACGGTCTAGCAATAAGTTGAAGACGTTTAATAAACGATTCTGCTAAACTATTTTGAGTATTGACATGAGCGACTGAATGTTCAATCTCAATTCCAATAGTCATACAATAGTTTTCAAATGCTTAAGACATAAACTCACTAGCATTATCAAGACGAATTCTTTTAATTGAATTGTCTGGAAATTGAGCTCGTAATTTTATAATTTGAGCAAGTAGTCTAGCAAATGTTGCATTTCTAGTAGAAAGCAAGCATACATGTGACCATCTAGAAGAAGCATCAATCAATACCATAAAGTATTGAAAAGGGCCACATGGTGGATGTATAGGTCCACAAATATCTCCTTGAATTCTCTCTAAGAAAGATGGAGATTCAATATTAACCTTCATATATGAAGGTCTAATGACTAACTTGCCTTGCGTACAAGCATCACATGAGAATTCATTTATCATAAGAATCTTTTGATTCTTCATATTGTGCCCATATGAATTATTGATTATTCGGCGCATCATAGTTACTCCAGGATGTCCAAGCCTATCATGCCAAAGCATAAAGCTTTTTGTGTCATTGAACTTCGGGTTCATGACAGGGTTTGTCTCAATTGCCTTTATGAATGTGTAATACATCCCAGAAGGTAGTGTTAATAATTTTTCTTTTGTTCGCTTATGGCCAGATACAAAAGAATTTATGCAGAGATATTCTTTGCCACCTTCTGATATAGTCTCAATATGGTATCCATTATAGCGGATATCTTTGAAACTCAGTAAGTTTATTTTGGACTTATTAGTTCAATATCTAATTTAGTATCATTTGGTAAAATGATACAAGCTCTTCTGGAGCCTTCAATGATGTTTGTTGCACCTGATATTGTGTTAACATTATCCTCAGCTAATGTCAACTTAAGAAAATATTTCTTATTTTGGAGAATGGTGTGTGTAGTGGCACTATCAGCAAGACAAATATCACAAGATTCCATTTGAATGTCTAAGACGTTTTTAAAAGAAGATCAATTATTATTGAGTAAAAATACGAAAGGGAAAAAAAAGCAATTATTTTTTAATGGAAAAACAACGATGTGAAAGTAAATAAGCAATGTCTTCTTATCAACTAAAAATAAATGATAAAGGACTAAACAATGTCCATATGATCGTCTTTAAGCACACCACCACCAATCAACTGATCCATATTATCTCCTTTTGGGTCGTCAAAGAAGTCGGAGACATCTAAGTGAGTAGTATCAATTGGGCCGTCAAAGTCAACGACATTGGTTTCTTTCTTGTCTTTTCCCTTGATCAAATCTTGATATAGATCTGCAAGATGTTTTGCAGTTCGGCGGCAAGTACGTTACCAATGTCAATTCATGCCACATCTATGACATGCAGCTTCCTTTTTGGATGAATTGTGCTCGTTGGATATTTTCTGCCTTTTGTTGCTAGAGGTTGCATTATTTGGCTTACCGTGTCCACGACCGCGACCATATCCACGTCCACGTCTACGTCCATGCCCACGTCCACGTTGGTTCCCACGACCACGTTCATTGTCATGGTTGAAAGTTGCATTGACTTCAGGCAATGCAACGGAACCAGTGGGGCGGAGTTCATGGTTTTTCATGAGCAATTCATTATTTTGCTCGGCAACCAACAAACAAGATATTAGTTCAGAGTACTTTTTGAAACCACGCTTTCTATATTGTTGCTGTAACAGCACATTAGAAGCATGAAAAGTGGAGAATGTTTTCTCAAGCATGTCAGCATCAGTGATACTTTCTCCACAAAGTTTCAATTTTGAAATAATTCTAAATAATTCAGAATTATAAGCACTCACAGACTTAAAGTCTTGCAGTCTAAGATGCATCCACTCGTAACGAGCTTTAGGAAGGACGACAGTCTTTTGATGATCAAACCTTTCTTTCAGGTTTGTCCACAACTCACTCGGATCTTTGACGGTCAAATATTCCATCTTTAGATCATCATAAAGATGATGACGAAGGAAAATCAGCGCCTTAGCGCGATCCTGTTGAGATGCTTTATTTCCTTCTTTGATTGTCTCCCCTAGACCCCTTGAGATCAGGTGAACATCAGCATCAAGAGTCCATGACATATAATTCTTGCCTGAGATGTCAAGGGCGATGAACTCAAGTTTGGCTATGTTTGCCATTCGTGCAATTCTGCACAAAGAATCAAGGATATATTATCCACATGTTTAATTTATTTGCTCTTTAGAGCATGTAATATTCTTCAGGAATATTACTTGTGCTACTTTAATAGCATCAATTTATGATCTTGAATGTAATATTCTCATGAATATTACTTGTGCTACTCGAATAGCATCAATATTTAATTTTTCAAGATTAAATCGGAAAAGACCGATTATTATAACAATAAGAAAAATAGACATAATATATTAAAGCCAATAAATATGATGTAAAAAAAATGTACCTTCTAGGATCGATGAACTTCTAGAATTGAAGGAGGGTAGAACAATCATGCTGATAACGTGTTATAAATTAGAGAGAGACGAGAGAGAATATCAATTGTATGTATTCAATATGAGGACCAAATGTCTCTATATATAATAGTACAAAAGATAGAGTTTTAGAGTTAGTAACTTGGTCATCACTCATATCATATATATCTATTAGATATATTTACAACATAGACATTATAATTATGAATTATTATAATATAATAAAATTAATTTATAATATTGTGTATTAAGCAATTATATTATTTATTTTTAGATAAATTATAGTATACATTTTTGAATAATGGTCATTGAAACTATACCCAACTAAAAGAAATAGATGAGAAAATTGAAGATTTAAACTTATTTCGAAATTCAAATTCGGTTATAATTACGAATAAAATATATTGATTTCTATATTATACAACCATTCACATATGAAAATTTTGATAAATTGATTCGCAATTAATAATAAAATATTGCTTAATGAATTGAACTTAATAATAAAAAAATAATTTCCAAAATTATCAATAATTTTAGGTGGAAAAATTATTTTTGACAAATGATTTTGTTATTAAATAAATAAAGATTTAAATTTCTTATTGGAAGTAAACTTTAAAATAAAAACTAAAATGACCCTTCGTGCGATGCACGAATAATATATTTACAGTTATTATTATTTTATTAGAAATTGTAAATATGAAATTAATATTAGAAAAAATATTTAAACTAAAATCTATATAATAACTTTCAAAGAACTGCGAATCTCAAATATATGCGAGCTTGAAACATCTCGAATCAAAATTTACCGGTTCCCCGTTACCCCAATTCGAAAACAAAAAGGAAATGATTAGTTTATTGTATGTTTAGTTTTTCATTATAATTTTATAAAAAATATAAGATAGGTTGTCATGTTGATATTTTTTTTTTAGTTTTTTAACTTTATGTAAATTTAAATATCTTAAATTTATATTTTTCTTCAACATAATGAATGGTATATTGTGGTAATTATTTTTAGATTAATAAGAAAATATTTTCAATTCATCAAATTCAAGGTTCATTTTGTTGTATATGGAATTTGTTATTTTTGCATTGATCATATTTTAATTTGCAATTTGTGACATTATTATTTATTAAAAGAAAAAATGATTCCGTGTTTGATTAAATATATATATATATATACATCAAAATTATATAGAAATATGACCAAAAAATATAAATTTAAACTTTTTGAAAAAATCTAAAGTAGCTAATAATGTGATGAGAGTACATGAATATTCAAGAAACAAAAAGAAAAAGAAAAAGGAAAGCATAATTAGACCAAATAAAAATGATTTAAGAAATGGGACGTTGCATCAAAAAAATATGTTTGCTCCATCAAAAATTGGGAAATGTTAGTGAAGATTTGTCCTATCTGGGATAAATATGTCATTCTATTCGGATTGAAGTGACTCCTTTTGAGGAAGTAAGGTATTGTTGGGCTCGTTTTGTTGTGCATCTTGCCGTCCACAACTCTGTTTGTTTACTCTTACACTGGTGATTTGCCGAGTAGTTTTGTGATAAACATTCCTATTTGTGAATGATCTGACTTATATTAATCTACAGTAGTTTATTGCTAAAAAAAATAATATTGCAGTTATAAATTTGCGGTTCACTATTGCTTCCCTTGAAGCTTTGAAAATTGAGAGACTCACATTTAATTAATCACAACATGAACTTATTCTATCAAATTGGGCGGCCATAATTGCTTTGATTGTGAATTTTTTTAGCATGGCATTGATTTACGATTTAGTGTTATATTTGTTTGTTAATAATAAAATAAAATTTGTGTTTTAAATGTGGCGAAAATAATGTGGTTAATAGAAATTGATCACATATTTTTTAATGAATTGGTGAAATTCTCTTAGTTTTAAGTTTTGAATATAAAATATATATGCATATTAAGACCGGAAGTAATGTGTTGTTTTGGTTGTCACTACGAAAAATGGCAATTCTCCGAATGTAAAAAAATGGTAGTAAATATGAAAAATAAAAATAGATACGTCGTGGGAACTTTTCATTAAATTTAATTATAATATCAAAATTGTGTTGGATTATCATGTTTGCTGAATTTACTAAATTTCCCCTACAAATGGGAGGAAAAAATTGCACAACTCTATTATTATACATATAAATATAGATTATATTGAGAAAAATATTATAAGATTTAGAATAATTATTATATGTAATACATTGTGTAATCTATATATACATTCAAAAAAATAATCATACAATAATAAAATTAGTATAATCATTGTGGAATTGTATAATCGAGTATCATTATCTGTATTTGTATATGTATTAGTATAATAATTAGATTAGTACAATCATTTATTTATGTACATATATTATATGTGTATATGAATAGTATCAAAAGTAAATGAAATTAAATGTGATGATGCATAATTCTATACATTACTATAATGCCCATATAATTTTAAATAAACTAGTGCTTGACCCGTGCGTTGCGCGACGAGCATAAATTACAATTAAAAACTAATTGAATATTACAACTAAAAATTAAAAGACAGTATATTTATAAATTTTATATAGTGCATATACTTCTATATTTATATATACACGTCTACAAATTATGAAATATATCTTTGTACACCATATTTGTAGTGTTTTTGTTTTAGCATCATCCTTGTCATAAAATTAAGATCTTAAGTCCATTGCGATATGAGCGATGCACTGGATAATATTTTATTATTTATAGTATTATTGACGCTAATGTTTTAAATATATATATATATATATATATATATATAATAATATAAGAACATATATTTTAAAAAAAATTATATTAATCAAGTTGTGCAAGGTCATAAAATATAATGATATAGGGACGCGCGCACACACACACATATATATATGTGTGTGTTTACTTTTGACATCACTTCTATTAGTGGAAATTGGACTTACAGTTGGGAGAAAAAATATTGGTGTGAAAAAATTAAAATTAAATTTACACTACTTAGAACATGTTACTAAAAAATTAAAATTAGATTTACACTACTCAGAACATGCTATTATATATGTAGAGGTTGAATACCACAAATAAGAACTGCATATTCAACATAATAATTGCTCATCATAAATATCATGCATTTTGTGGATGTCAAATCCCTCTTTGCAATATTTTTCATTTGCATATATCCATTCAACAAAAAGATAACAATCTCATATATATTTAGACGTAAACATATGTTCAAAATTATCGCATTAACATACGCAATTCACCAAAACAAAAGTTCTTACATCTAAGGTGATCATCATCATGAGGAGGCAAAAGCAATTCTGCTTCAGCCATGATCCAGTTCCAACTGTATATACTTGGCAGTCAAATTAATCAAGTTTCAAATTCAGTCACTATTGATTCATATGTATTCAGTAAAAAAAAATGGAAAATAAAGCAAATTGTCATCATAAATTATAGAAAGTGAAACATTATGTGTTGTCAAAAAAGTCTTTGAATTGGTAAATAATTATCAATACTTAAATCTTTCAATAGAACAATTCATATATACACAAAAATTTATACCCAAATGGCCGAATCCCAAAAACACATCAGAATCTCCCAAAACACAAACACACACATCACAACATAAAAGCAAAGTTCATAAATAAATACTCTATAATCAAAAGGACAAACCATGTTATGAAGTATCAAGTATATCATAAAAATTAAGACAAACCACGTCATAAATTGTCATTTGATTGCGCCAAAAAATTCCAAGGTGGACATTAACAATCTCCTGATAAGAATTTCAAAAAATTAGAAAATTGATTACCCTTTAATTGATTGACTAAGTTTAGAGTGCTAACTCATAAATTGTGAGACGTACCAAGATATAGAGAAAAACATAGAAATTGTCCCACTTTGTTGTAATTTGTAGAGTTGTATGATTATTGAAGATGTACGTATTAGTTAATTAGTAAAAAAAATGCTACAATAAATAATTATAACCGAACTAAATTTAATTTTTACTTTCCATTCATTGGACTTACAAATAATAAAGTAGTGACCCCAATCAATAACTCACAAAATTGAAACACTTGAAACTTTTCAATCCAATTGAATCAAATATCGAAATTTTAATTTTTTTGAAATAAAAAAAATATAAAGGAAGAAGACAACCTAAAACACATTTCATATTATTCCTTAGTCCTCACCTATTCATAGCGGCAACCACACAATGGAATCCATTGTCCTAGATTGTTCCATTTGAGTGCGTTCTTAATTTGATCGATAGTTGTACTTCATATTTTTTCTCTCATTTTCCTATAGCAAGTTGTTATTGCTGCTTCAATAACTTTTGCATGATGCATATAATCGCACATGTCAACATCTTATCACCATTAATTATAACATCCTAAATTCTATAATTTGAAATGTTATTTTTCTATTCTTTAAAGTGAAAAATAGTTAGTAATAAAAAAAATCGAGTACTTTTATTTTCTTTATAACCATACTATAAATTCCAATAAGAAAATGAAGAATAGTATAAATTTCAGAATATAACTCTATTTTGAAATACCTATTTTTCACATATAGTCTCCAATAAAATCCAAGTTAGTTCATTTTAAAATACAATCTATAAGTTCTAAAATATAAAATTTCATATTTGAAATGTTGATAAAACCATATTTAACTACTAAACTTAGTTAGTTCCAAAATTATTAAGCACGAAAGATCAAGTTCAAAATAATAAACTTAAAATAATAAGACCAAAAGACCGAACTAATTAACCAAAACGTCAAAAGCTTGTCCACCCTCATTTTCTTCACGCTCCTCCAAGATTATTGACTTGAAAATAACTAAAAACATGGGGTGAGCACTCTCAAAACGTACTCAGTGATGGGAACGTGAGCATTTTTTTTCTACTTATCTAACTAAAATAAATTGTAGGAATAATAAATTTAGGGTACTTGATAAGTCCATTTATTTCGTGTTTTTATGGGCATTTTATCCTCTATAAATGTCCTTTTTAGTGTGTTTTGAGTCGAAAAGAACCAGGTTGCGGTCAAAGGGCATTCCAAGAGTCGAGTCTGGCGGAAGGGGCATTGTATGCCCAAATATTCACGTTTATCTCGCACATATGTTCATCAGAGGCACAGGGGGCTTCTCCAGTATCCATCCCACATTTGGTCGGCGAAGTGGGCATATCAGATACGGATGGAACTGATAGATGATGCCGTGCCCATAGTACTCGCACAGACTCGACCACAGGGCAGAATGAGCATTCCAGTGAAACTCGGGATTCAGTTGAAAGGAAGCTGATGGAAGATAGCTACATATCCGAAGGAGAGTTGGAGCTAAGCTGGACTCCTAGATGGCGCTGCAACAAAAGGATAAGCACAGCTGAAGAGATAAGCTCAATCGACGGAGATAAGAGCAATCCCTAAAAAATAGGGATTTGATAGAGCTGAAGCTTATCCAGTCAAGATCAGAGAGGGCACGCCGTTCCGGAATTGCAGCAGAAGACCCCCGCCTGTGGGGGAAACTCCACTCTGAAATGTAGTTATTTAAACAAGTTTAGTCTCTGGGAAAAAGAGGTTTTTAGACAGTCTGAAACATTTTTACATTTACATTTCTGTATTTTTTTACTTTCAGTACGCTGCTTAGGCAGCCAAACAATCCGAAAGGTCTTAAACCTTCGGGACTTAGGTTATGTTCATGTTAATCGACGTTGGAGTCGAGTTTTTGCTAAATTAATTCAGTAAGTTCTTGTTTAATTTGATGTCTTTACATTCTGCAGTTTTAATTATGTCTAGCCTTCTCGGATAGATCTTTAATTCTGGCATTTGAACGATGAAATTGGTTTGAGCATAAATCTGGACTCGTGAGGCCAAAGTAGGCATAGTAATGCATGATTAGTTTCCGTTAATTCTTGTGCCTTGTTCCACGTGAGTGTGTGTCTGAAGTGCCCAATGTGGCTGATCACTCGTTAGGTAAAGAGAGCATACCACTATTAATTGAATTGGCGAATCGTGACTGTGTGTCGGTTCATATAGTAATAAGGGAATTAATGGGGTGTTGTGGGCACAAGAGGAATCAGTTGAACACAACAGATCTGGGTCCGTCTAGGGCACACTGCTGCTTGTTTGCTTACATCTCTTAGAGGAATCGGGAGGTGGGTAACTGGTTAGGGGTTTAATCGTAGAGGAATCACTTTTAAACCTAAAATGAAAGGACGGATGAGGAGACGCAGAGAGGAATCCGTTCACCATAACTAGATGACATATCATGTATAAAAAATCGATGTGCCCATGATCGAGTTGTTTTATGTTTAAATCAAATTCTAGTTCAAATGTTAAAACCTTTTGTTATTTGATATTTTCTTTAGTTACTTTTGCAGATTTAATTTCAGTCTAGTGACAACACCAAACCCCCATTTATGATTGGTTACTTGAGGATAGAATCGCAACAGCTCTCTATGGGATCGACCCGTACTCATTAGCTAGCTACACTCGCTATGGGCATAGGAGTTTACAAATATATTTTTGAGCGCGAAACGACCGCGCGTCAAAATTGGCGCCGTTGCCGGGGAGCTGGTTTCTAGTGATTTTATCTTCCACAATTGGTGAGCCTGGAAGTTGATGCCCAGTGGCTCTTTAAAGGAGACTCTATTGTACGATCCGGAGATAGAGAAGACTTTGAGGAAAAACAGGGCAGCAGCGAAGAGGGCACGCCAAGCAGCAAATAGACCTCGTGAGCCCACACCACCACCAGAAGATCAAGAAGATCAAGGAGACGAAGGGCACGAGGAGAAAAGACAGTTTGAGAACGGCTACAACATCAACATGGCCGCAAATGGAAATGTCGCGAATGGCAATGCGGATGATAACAGGACTTTAAGGTAGTTGGTTTTCCCGACCAACATGAATTTGCGCCCAATGGGCATTACACTCCCAGCTGTGACTCAAAACTGGGATATTCACGCAAACTTTATCCAGATCTTGCCGAAGTTCCACGGAATGCCTAGAGAGAATCCACAAAGGCATTTGCAAGATTTTGAGATGGTTTACCAGACTCAACCATCCGACCATGGACGAGAGGAGTATGTGCGGTTGGTCTCGTTTCCTTTTACTCTTCAAGATGGGGCACGGGACTGGCTGTACACACTACCCACTGGCGCTATCACCACATGGAGACAACTTCAACAGAAGTTTTTGGAGAAATATTTCCCAGCATCCAGAGTGCAAGAAATGAGAAGAAGAATAGAGAGCCTGAAGATGGGAACTAACAAAAGTTTTTATGACTATTGGGGAAGATTCCAGGCGATGCTGGCGAAATACCCACAGCACCAGATTACTGAACATGATTTGATTCAGTATTTCATCGGAGGATTGAGACCATATGAGAGGACGATCGTGAATGCCTCATTTGGAGGATCCATTTTGAACAAACAGCCTGTTGAAGCATTCAGAATTCTCACAGAAATGGCTGAAGAAAATCGAGACTTCGGTGGAGAGGGCATTCGGGTTGTAAGTGAATCAGAAAGGGCATCAGACCAGGATAGGAGGATTGATAGATTGTGCGACAAGATCGAAAAAATCTTGTCCGGTGCAAGCATGGCGAGGAAGCCCAGACCTTGTGGGATATGCAAAAGCATATCTCATTTCACGGATGAATGCCCTACTCTACAAGATGAAATGGAAGAAGTGAACGATGTAGGTGGCCAGAATGGGCATTCCAGAAGATATGATCCCCATTTCTAGACTTATAATCCTGGCTGGAGAGACCATGAAAATTTCAGATGGAGAAGGCCAGAGGATGGGCATCCTGGACGCCCATTGCCACCACCAGATGAGAAGAGGAAGCAAAGGCTAGAAGATCTTATGTTTGCTATGGCTGAGGAGAATGAGAAGTTTAAGCAAGAGACCCGAGCTGGCCTCTCACACATGAGCAAGCAAATCAATTAATTTGCTCAAGCCATGCACAAGATGGAGGAGAAAAATGGGAAGCTGTCTTCCCAAGTTGAGAATCCGAGAGAACAAGTGAATGCAGTAGCATTGAGGAGTGGAAAGGAGCTTCCGGAGATGGTCAGACCGAGAGAAGAGAAGGATGATGTGCCCTTGGAGGAAGAAGTGGAAAAAATTCCCACAGAAGACAAGACACAAGAAGCTGAGCAGACTGATGCTGTGCCCATTCTGGAAGTAAAACAGCCTGCCAAAATGCCCATTCCAGAGAGACGGAAACCTCCCTTTACAGGGAGATTCACACAAAATAGAAAAGAAGAAGAAACCAGGGAGATGCTAAAAGTATTCAGCAAAGTGGAAATCAACATTCCACTGATCGAAGCAATCAAGCAAGTACAGCGGTATGCCCGGTTTCTAAAAGAACTCTGCACCAGAAAGGTACGCTTTAATGATGATGCGAGGTTCCTAGTTGGGGAGAATGTATCGGCAGTGATACAGAGAAAGCTACCCAAAAAGTGTGATGATCCAGAGATGTTCATGATTCCTTGCATCATAGGGAATAAGAAAGTTGAAAAGGCCATGCTGGATTTGGGGGCATCAATCAATGTAATGCCCCTGTCGGTGTTCAAAGAATTGAGGATTGGACCTCTGAAGGAGACCCGTGTGGTCATTCAGTTAGCTGACCGATCTAATTTTTATCCAGAAGGCCTCATTGAAGATGTATTGGTTAAGGTGGACGAGCTTATCTTCCCAGCAGATTTTTATGTGCTTGACATGGGCACAGCGACTTCAAAATCTTCAGTTTTGTTGTTGGGAAGGCCTTTCATGAAGACAGCTCGAACCAAGATTGATGTAGACAAGGGCACACTGACGTGTGAGTTTGATGGGGAGAAGGTGACGTTCAACATTTTTGAAGCCATGAAGCACCCCCGGATACAGAAAATTGTAATTTGGTGAACACATTTCATTCTCCGAGCCGTTCTACTTTATCCATGGTGAGCAACAGAGAACCACTGGAGTGGGCATTATGGGATGGCCTGAGTGACCAGGATGCCCTTGACGAGGATGATGACATAAGGGATGGAATTATGATGTTGTATTCATTAGAAGAAATGCCACACGGATGTGTGGACTATGGTGTGCCCATTCGGAAAAATGATAACAAGCTGATGCCTTCTATTGTCAAAGCGCCTACGCTAGATTTGAAGACATTGCCAAGGCATTTGAAGTATGCCTACTTGGGAAATAATGAGACTCTCCCTGTAATCATAAGTGCGGGGTTGAATCAAGCTGATGAGGATCGTCTTTTGAGATTATTGAGGCTGTACAAAGAGGTACTCGGATGGACTTTGGCAGATATAAAGGGCATTAGCCCAGCGGTTTGCATGCACAAAATATTGTTGGAAGATGATGCAAAACCCGTTCGTGATCCACAAAGAAAGCTCAATCCAGTGATGAAGGATGTGGTGCTAAAAGAGATAATTAAGCTTCTGGACCAGGGCATTATATACCCAATTTCAGACAGCAAGTGGGTTAGTCCAATCCATGTTGTGCCCAAGAAGTCGGGCATTCAAGTTATGAAAAATGAGAAAGGAGAGCTTGTGCCCACACGACTGCAAACTGGCTGGAGAGTTTGCATCGACTACCGAAAGCTGAACACAGTCACGCGGAAGGATCATTTCCCACTTCTGTTCATTGACTAGATGCTGGAAAGACTCGCAGGAAACAAGTTCTTTTGTTTCTTGGATGGATACTCAGGATACATGCAGATTGCAGTAAGTCAAGAGGACCAGGAGAAAACAATATTCACGTGCCCATTCGGCACATTTACCTATCGCAGAATGCCATTTGGCCTCTGCAATGCTCCTGGCACATTTCAGCGATGTATGATGAGCATATTCTCTGATTTGCTCGAGAACTGCATTGAAGTATTCATGGATGACTTCACAGTGTATGAGAGCTGCTTTGATCGATGTTTAGATAATCTGGAAAAGGTGTTGCAGTGTTGTGTGGACAAATGCCTAGTGTTGAACTATGAAAAATGTCATTTCATGGTCAGAGAGGGCATTGTACTGGGACATGTGATTTCTGAAAGGGGCATTGAGGTCGATAAAGCTAAAGTGGATATAATAGAAAAATTGCCATATCCCACTTCGGTGAAGCAAGTGAGAGGATTCTTGGGGCACGCTGGATTCTACAGGAGATTCATCAAGGATTTTGCAAAAAGTGCCCAACCTATTACTCACTTATTACAGCAAGATGTTCCCTTTGAATTCGATGAAGAGTGTAAGAAGGCATTCAATTTTCTGAAGAAGCAACTGGTCACGTCACCAGTCATTCAACCACCAGATTGGGGAATGCCCTTTGAGATTATGTGTGACGCCAGTGGCTACATTGTGGGCACTGTACTGGGTCAAAACAGAGGAAAATAAAGCCATGTAATTTACTATGCCTCTAAAACTCTGAATGGGGCACAGTGTAATTACACCACTACTAAAAAGAAGCTATTGGCAGTAGTGTTTGCATTTGAGAAGTTTCGATCTTATCTCTTGGGAGCAAAGAGCATTGTCTATACAGATCATGGTGCCCTGAGGCACTTGATGGCCAAGAAGGAGAAGAAACCAAGACTAATTAGGTGGATCCTGCTTTTACAAGAGTTTGATGTCGAGATAAAAGATAAGAGTGGGGCACAGAACTTGGTGGCTGACCATCTGAGCCGAGTGCTGAATGAGAAAGGCGACGAAATGCCCATTACCGATCATTTTTCTGATGAGCATTTTTATTCAGCAAAGGGCACACCAGAACCCTGGTATGCGGATATAGTGAACTACCTCGAGTCTGGAGAAATGCCTATTGGGTACTCAAGGTACCAGAAAAATAAACTAAGGTATGAGAGCAGGTTCTATGCATGGGATTGCCCTATTCTATGGAGGAGATGCGCTGATCAAATTATCAGAAGATGTGTTCCTGATGAGGAGATAAATGGAATTCTAAAGCATTGTCACAGTTATGCTTGCGGAGGGCATTTCAGACCAAACCGAACAACAAGGAAAATTTTAGATTGTGGGTTCTTTTGGCCCACAATATTCAAGGATGCCCACAACATCGGCAGAAGGTGTGACCAATGCCAGAGGATAGGGATCATTACAAGAAGAAATGAAATGCCCATGACGTCAATCATGCCAGTGGAGATTTTTGACATTTGGGGAATGGATTTTATGGGACCCTTTCCAAACTCGAGGGGGAACCAATGCATTATCCTGGCAGTTGATTACGTGTCCAAATGGGTGGAAGCAAAGGCTACTCCTACCAATGATGCAAGAGTAGTAGCCGCATTTCTGAAATCCCATATTTTCAGTCGGTTTGGTGTGCCCAGGTCCATCATCAGTGATCAAGTGACCCATTTTTACAACCAAACACTGGAAAGATTGTTGAAAAAATACAGGGTTCACCATAGGGTCACCACACCTTACCATCTCTAAGGAAATGGCCAAGCTGAAGTCTCAAATCGAGAAATTAAAGCCATTCTTGGGAAGGTTGTGGCTCTAAACAGAAAACATTGGAGTATTCACCTGGAAGATGCCCTATGGGCATATTGGACTGCATTCAAGACTCCAACTGGAATGTCCCCATACAGGATGTTATTTGGAAAGTGTTGCCATCTGCCAGTCGAGTTAGAACATAAAGCACGATGGGCACTTCAGAAGCTAAATATGGATCCTGACGCCGCTGGGCATTTCAGGAAATTTCAAATTCAAGAGATGGAAGAAATGAGAATGGAGGCCTATGATAATTCGGTGCTGTATAAGGAAAAAATGAAAATGCTCCATGATCAAGTAATTCGGAGAAAAAAATTCAGTCCAGGACAGAAGGTACTTTTGTACCACTCAAGGTTCAAGCTTATGGGAGGAGGACTGAGGACCAAGTGGGTTGGTCCATTTGAAGTATATGCAGAATGCCCGAATGGGGCAATTGAGCTGATAAATCCCGATACTGGAGGGCGTTTCAAAGTGAATGGCCACCGTGTGAAAGCTTACCTGGGGCACTCCGATGAAGATGTCATAGTGATCTGGCTCGCGGAGCCCACTTACGCCTGATCTGGGGTGATGTCGTGCCCACGACAATAACTGGGGCGCTACTGGGAGGCAACCCAGGTGTTTTTTTATCTTAATCCATTTTTATTTATTTTTAATAAGTTTTCCAGTTGATTAACCTAGTTTAGAGAGCAATTTTACGCTTGTTTTGGATAAGTATGGTGTTTGCAGGTTTAGATAATGAGAAAGAAAGATGAAGATAGAATAAATCCCTTGGAAATAGGGATTCTGAAGTGAGGTACTCTAAGGAGATAAAGTTTGTTCCGATTTTTTAGAGGATAAGGCTTATCCATTAGCATAGGGCATACTGATCCGGGAGACTCCTAAGGAATTTGAAGAGTCACAAGTCAAATCATGAATAGTGATCCCCTTAATTTAAAAGCCTTACCCTACAAAATCTCCACTATCACTTTCACTCGCCTTTTACAAAAATCAGAAACTTCTCTCTCTCGATTTTCCTGAAACCCTAATTTCTGAAAACCTTCAAAAAATCCAACAATGGCGAAGACAAGAGGTAAGAAGGTCGCACCAAAAGCTGGACCTAAGGCACGCCTGGATTTTGAGACCCCCACTGTCTCTGAAGAGCCCTCTCCAACCAAGGTCGTGAAGAAACCCTCTGTAAAACCCAAAGGAAAAGCTGCGTCTAAGGCAGCCATGTCGAGCAAACATGTTAAGGAAACTCCGCCAGAAAAGGAATCTGCGCCTGAGGTTGAGGCGACGGAAGAAAGCTCCGCAACCCCGACTCAAACGGAGCAGCAAGATGATGAGGCGACTGCAGAGGCCATGCAGGAGGAAGAGGCTACTGAAGAGCCTGTGCCAAAGTCTAAAAAAGGGGCTGAAAAGAAGAAAGCTAAACAACCAGTTAAGGCTCTGACCCCTGTGCCATCGGTGGAGATCGAGGATGATGAAGATGACGAGGAAGGAGAGGAAGTCGAAGGACGAGAAGAAGTTGAAGAGGAAGGAGACAGAGATATTGAGCTGGACAAATACTTAACTGAATAGAAGACATTGAAGCTGAAGCCCCACCGGAGAAGGTACCACTGTTCAAAGAGGAGGACGAGGCACCCGCTGACATCAAGAAGCGGGCACTGGAGAAAGCGAAGGGAAAAAGAAAGGTTGGAGAGCCCATTCCTGAGCCAACCGAGCAGCCAGAGGTGTCCCAGCAAGGGGATACCGAAGAAAAGAAGAAGCAGCAGGAAACTAGTGCGCCCTCTCAAACTCAGGCAGGCTCCGAAGAGCCCTCGGATGACTCCTCACCTAGGCAAAGGGTGGGGAAAGCTGTGAGCATGAAAGCAGGAGCCCAGCTGGCTGGAGAGGCCTCTTCACGGAAGAGGAAGGCTGAAGAGGGCACTTCAGCCCCTGTGCCTAAAAGAGGTAGAGGGGTGGGGAGCCCCACACCAAGTAAGCCCAGCAGTGGCCCGCCACCAGTCAGGGGCATCATCAACTCAAAAGGAGTCCACCGTGAGACGTTTGCAGCTCTTGGTATAGAGCAGGAGGTAAGGGATTTATTTTCTGCAATTGGTTGTGGATGCTTTTTAGATATGGAGTGTGTGATTTTTGCATCATTGTCTCGTGATTTTGTCCAAAACCTGAAAATTAAAGCTGTAAACAAGTCTGCTACCTCCACTAGGGTCTTATCCTTTAAACTGATGGACAGAAGTTATTCTGTGTCTGCTGATGATTTAAACATGTTACTGGGCATCGTGACATACTTGGGCCTCCAGGATGAAGAGTATGTCGATGCCGTGACTGTAGTGCCCAACTCTGCAGAAGGAGTCGATGCAAAATGGGTAGATATTGGGGATGGATCTGTTTTTCAAAGCGGATCCACAAAGGGATATTGTTTAAATAATGATGCTTTGAGATTCTGCCATAGGGTGTTATAGCCTACAATTTTTTCGGCCGTAAGGATAGCTCTAATTCAATCATCAATCAGGAGCTATTTATTTTGTGGTGCATGATTCATAAAATTAAAATCAATTTTGGTTCTGTGGTCATTGCACACTTTCGGGAAATTAAAACACACCCTAGGTATCGTATTTCTTGTGCCTAATTGATCACCCAAATTGCGGTTAGATATAAGCTCCTTGAATTGCATGATACTGATTTAACCCCCCTTCCCCGTGAGTATTTTGATCTTAACTGCTTGAGAAGAATGCAAAATGTGGTTGACGATGAGGATGGAAAGCCTGTTTTCTTTGTGCCGGGGGCAGACCCCTCGAGCATGCTTTTAGCTATGACAGGTACATCGAAGAATTCACCAGCAGAGAAGGCACCGCAGAGGGAGCACCCAGTCGCAGTGATCATGAGGAGACTTGAGTTGATCGAGAATGCCCAGTTCCAAACCAATGAAAAGCCGACCCGAATCGAAGCAGCCTTGAAGGCCTATTTCAAACATGTTGGGTTCTCTTACCCAACACCTACAATCGACTAGCCTAGTTCTTTCTGTCCTTGTAGTTTAGGTTTTGTTTTGTTTTTATTCTTCTTTCTGTTTTCTTTGTTGTTTGAGTCTGTGTCCACACTTTGCAAGTTGCAAAGTGTGTAGGTGGGTAGTTGAGTCAAGCATGCTATTCTGTGAGTCTGTGTGGGCATTTTACGAGATGATCCAACTTTAATTACTTTACAGAAAAATCAGCATGCCCATTTAAGATAGGGATGATGAACGAGTTTTAGCATGCCCTGTGAGACTTGAGCCTATATGTTGTATGCTTCATTTTACAGTTTTCTTTCATTTATGAGTGTGAATAATTCTGTGCTTAAGATGTTCTAGAATTTGCCTCTGTTCTGCATTTAACTCTGGGAATCATCGATGCACATGTAGATGAGATAGGCCATGTTTTGCTGAACCACTGAAATAAAATAACTCCCACCAGTGACATAGCCCTTGCAGCCCCTTTGAGCCTATAAAATGCCCTGGCCGATTTTGTTCTGGGATGATTTATACTTAGCCAGGGCATTATAAAACCTATAAAGAAAAAATGGGGAAGGAAGAGTTGTTGTTGGGAAGGCATATGTATGAAGGGCCAGGGGGAAACAAAATAGAAGAAAAAGAAAAAAAAAGAAGAAAAAAAAGGTTATTAGAAAAAGAAAGAAAAAAAAAGAGTCTGAATAAAAATCCCCAGTATCCATCCTACATTCGGTCGACGAAGTGGGCATATCAGATACGGATGGAACTGACAGATGATGACGTGCCCACAGTACTCGCACAGACTCGACCACAGGGCAGAATGGGCATTCTAGTGAAACTCGGGATTCAGTTGAAAGGAAGCTGGTGGAAGATAGCTACATATCCGAAGAAGAGTTGGAGCTAAGCTAGACTCCTAGAAGGCGCTGCAACAAAAGGATAAGCACAGCCGAAGAGATAAGCTCAATCGAAGGAGATAAGAGCAATCCCTAAAATATAGGGATTTGATAGAGCTGAAGCTTATCCAGTCAAGATCAGAGAGAGCACGCCATTCCGGAATTGCAGCAGAAGACCCCCGCCTGTGGGGGAAACTCAACTCTGAAATGTAGTTATTTAAACAAGTTTAGTCTCTGGGAAAAAGAGGTTTTTAGACAGTCTGAAACATTTTTACATTTACATTTCTGTATTTTTTTACTTTCAGTACGCTGCTTAGGCAGCCAAACAATCCGAAAGGTCTTAAACCTTCGGGACTTAGGTTATGTTCATGTTAATCGACGTTGGAGTCGAGTTTTTGCTAAATTAATTCAGTAAGTTCTTGTTTAATTTTATGTCTTTACATTCTGCAGTTTTAATTATGTCTAGCCGTCTCGGCTAGATCTTTAATTCTGGCATTTGAACGATGAAATTGGTTTGAGCATAAATCTGGACTCGTGAGGCCAAAGTGAGCATAGTAATGCATGATTAGTTTTCGTTAATTCTTGTTCCTTGTTCCACGTGAGTGTGTGTCTGAAGTGCCCAATGTGGCTGATCACTCGTTAGGTAAAGAGGGCATACCACTATTAATTGAATTGGAAAATCGTGACTGTGTGTCGGTTCATATAGTAATAAGGGAATTAATGGGGTGTTGTGGGCATAAGAAGAATCAGTTGAACACAACAGATCTGGGTCCGTCTAGGGCACACTGCTGCTTGTTTGCTTACATCTCTTAGAGGAATCGGGAGGTGGGTAACTGGTTAGGGGTTTAATCGTAGAGGAATCACTTTTAAACCTAAAATGAAAGGATGGATGAGGAGACGTAGAGAGGAATCCGGTCACCATAACTAGATGACATATCATGTATAAAAAATTAGTGTGCCCATGATCGAGTTGTTTTATGTTTAAATCAAATTCTAGTTCAAATGTCAGAACCTTTTGTTATTTGATATTTTCTTTAGTTACTTTTGCAGATTTAATTTCAGTCTAGTGACAACACCAAACCCCCATTTGTGATTGGTTACTTAAGGATAGAATCGCGATAGCTCTCTGTGGGATCGACCCGTACTCATTGGCTAGCTACACTCACTGTGGGCACAGGAGTTTACAAATATATTTTTGAGCACGAAACGACCGCGCGTCAGTACTCTTCTTCTGATTCTAGAATACATCTTGAACTATGCACAGGACATATTTTAGTGCGTATAAAATGCTATTTGGATGTGTACGAAACGCTATTATGATCTGATGCGTATAAAACGCTATCCACATTCTATGCACGATAATTCAAGTTAGATTAAAAATATTTCTATCTCAAAAATCATATATCATATACTTTTATTTCAAAAATAATTATTCCACCCACCTGAGAATAATGTCCACGTAAAATTGAGCAAAGAATCACAAAGTGAATGAGTGTCCTAATTGCGCCGTACCTAGTATCAAAATAAATAATCTTAATTAAATAATTTGAGCCAATTTTAATTTTAATAAATCTGAAAATCCAAGATGTATGGGCCAAAATAATTAGTTTATGAAGTTCTAGGCTTAATAGAAAATTTAGATAAACTTTTTAGGCTAAATACATATTTAAATAATTTATGAACCAAAATGTAACTTTTAAATAAAATTAGAACATACTAATATGTAATATCTAGTAATAGAAGTCCTTTATTAGACTTCGTTTATTTTGCAAAAAGATCATTTCTCTTCTTTTACTAAAATCACGACAGAGCAAATTAGAAATCTCAATCCCTAAATTCAACTTCATCTCACCCTTCTTTCATTCTCTCTCTCTCTCTCTCTCTCTCTCTCTCTCTCTCAAGATTGTGAATGGATGTTGGTTTTAGAACCGATATAAAAGAAGAAAAAAAAAAATATCGGTGTAAAATATTGTACGATGCTAAATATATTCTTTATTGATGTTTATTTTATAAGAACAAATATAACTGAAAGTTAAATAATCTCCTAAAATAATATCTAGAAGATTCCTTAAAATAACAAGCTCCTAACAAATCTTATCTAAAAAATAAATAGCTAATTAATTTGTAGATTCAAATTCTAATATTCAACACTCCTCCTTGAATTAGGAGCTGCAAATTCCACTAAGCGTAGTCTTCAAAAAAGTTCATCTAAATCTTGTTCTTGTTGTTCTGCTGACACTTTTGCAATTTCATCGGTTTGTTGTTCTTTGCAAACTTTCTCTGCATGCCCCATATTTCCACACCTTCTGCATTTGATATCAGGCCTCCACCAACACCTATTTGGTATATGATTCGACATTTTGCAGTATGGGCAAGGTGAATTTGCAACATAATTGTTGTTTCTCTTATATTTGTCTCTCGTGACTTTAAAAGCACCTTCTATGTACAATATCTTCATTTCTCATCAGTCTTCTTTGCTCTACAGCCTACGAAGCACTGACTAACTCTGCCAAAGAACTGCTTGACAAATCTGTAGACTCTTGTTGGAAAAATTGTTAGAAAGATCCAACTGATGGTAATAATGAAATGTCAAAATATATTTGATGATCCTATGAAAAACTGCAGGTTATTTGAAGCTGGAAATCAGGGGTAATGATCAAGTAAGACTTCAGACAAAGTCAAGCTGAAATGAGAGTTAGTTGTACTGAAGCATGATCAACCAGCTTAAAGGTTGCCTTGGTCAGACTAGTTAGAGTCAACTCTTTAAAGCTTAAAAAGCTAGACGGGGAAGAGAACTTTGGAGACTGGTAGGCATCCACAGATGAGTAACCATCAGTCTCGCTGAAAGCCAAGATAAGCTGATGAGAGCAGGGGCAGCTTGAAAAGCTGAAGCTAAACTGATCAAGAATCAGTCAGTCAATCCTAAAATTGATCAAAGATCAGTTTGACTGGGAGAAAGCTCAAAGAGCTTTGAGCCAATACTGAACTGACCTATGATCAGTTCAATGAAAGAAAAATGATCAGCCGACTGGCAGTCCAAAACTGAAAGCTTTTAAAGCTAAGTTGCCAAGACAGCTTTACTGGACTGTTCCATAACTGAAGCTTAAGGCAGCTGAAGAACTGCCAACTGGACAATCTCAGAGTTGAAAGCCAAGATAGCTGAAAGCTCATCAACTGAATGTCCAAAACTGATAGCCAAAATATCTGCTCTCTCTGACAAGCAGTCAATGACGATCTTGATAGGAAATCTTGAAAAGATCCTGATGATCTTTGAGCAGAAGTCATTAAAGTCAAACGGCTAGTCCATTCAAAGCTTTAAATGGCTACAGGCATTAAACTGCCGCCGGTGGATTCAACAGAGTCACAACCACAATGGTCAAAATATCACTCATCTATAAAAAGAGAGTGGACACAATTTTGATTAAGACTTTCGCCAATCTAACTTTTGCTATCTTGCAGATATTGAACTCTTTTTTATCCCTCCCCACAGCTCAAAGCTTAAACCTCTTAAGTGCGAAAAGTCTTAACTGAGAAGGCGTGCTTCAAGTCTTAAGCAAGCAGCTAGCTGACGAAGAATTCCAGCCAAAGTAAAGCTTCTCAGTTCAAGTCCTTCAGAGATCAACTACCTAGCTCAGATGCAGACGCGCAAAAGAACATTCCAGTTGATACCAGTTTCAAGATTGTATTCTTGAAGATCGAGCGAGATCTAAAATCATGAAAAGATGGGCAATAGCATCTAAAGTCTCAGCGAGTAGTTGGGACCGATAAGTGTGAGCTGTCGACCCAGAAACCGGCTAAGGAGGAGTGTGTACTGACGGGTCCGTTCTTCCGGGACAACAATAGTTGGAAAGGAAGCCGCGCTCGATTTGAAGGGTGTCATTTTCAGGTCCAACAGAATTTCATCACTGTGTAATTGTAATAAAGAAACTTTACTCTTGCATAGTGGATTGCCCTTCTGCTGAAGAAAGAGAGGACGTAGAAGCAGGAAACTTCGAACCTCTATAAATCTTGTGTGTGTTGTACTTATTGCTTTAAGATTTGCATGTTCTTCAACTGCACACTCTAGCACACAAGCTGCACTGACAAAGCTAAGCTGACTTCTCAAGCTATCAGTCTTAACTGATCAGCTCATCAGCTAAGCTCTAAGTCAAGCTCTCCATCTCAACTGAATAGTGCACATATAAAATATTGAAAGCGAGTTAGGGCCCTAAACATTCTGCAATCAGTTTAAATTTTTGAAGTCAGTTTATTCACCCCCCCTCTAAACTGACATAGACTCGCACCGAGACCAACAACTCTTCTAGAGAAGAAATCTTACCTTCTGCATTTTATATCAGGCCTCCACCAACACCTATTTGGTATATGATTCGACATTTTTACAGTGTGGTCAATTCGGCCACCATCAAAAATCTTACCTAGATGTCTTACTTTGTTAACAATGCGTAATAGCTTATCAGAGTAGTCCTTAATCATTTCTAACTCCATCTTCATTATCTCAAACTGTCGAATCAAGTTGAGTGCATGCATGTTCTTGGTTCTTTCATTGCCCTGGTATTCCTTTTTTATGTAGTCCTAGATTTGATTTGTCATCTCCAAGTTCATGATTCTTGTGAATATTGCACTTGAAACTCCAGAGAACAGGCATGTTTTTACTTTGGATTTCTTAGTCTTCTTTTCTATGTGGGCCTTCATTTGAGCCACTGTGGGGTTATTCGGCAACTATGGCCCAAGATAGTCTGCCTCTACGGCTTCCTATAGATCCAAAGCTTTGAGATAGACCTTCATTCGCACAGCCCATGCTTGATAGTTATCACCATCAAAAATTGATATTGCAATGGTGGATTCAATTTTTTATGCGTGTGTTTATGTGTACTCACAGATCCCTCAAGAAGAAGGCTCGTGATACCACTTTGTTGGTTTTAGAACCGATATAAAAGAAGAAAAAAATATACCGGTGCAAAATATTGTATGGTGCTAAATATATTCTTTATTGATGTTTATTACAGTAAAAGCTCTATATAAGAATACTCTATATAAGAATAACCTCCTTATAGTAATACAAAGTTGTAGTCCCAACTCGGGACCAGTTATAAATAAGAATAACCTCTACATTGTAATATTCAGGTATTTTTTTAGGACCTTCCTTAAGAAATTTGCCTCCATATAGTAATAAAGTGACATTAAATTTCATATATATTTAAATATCTATAAAAAATGTCTAGAACTATTTTAACTACATATGTTATATTAAACTTAAGATTGTATGAAATACTTATCTAAAGTTATTTGTGGTAGTACTTTAATTTTTTGGGTTAACATCACACCCTTTAACTTGCACGATCGAAGTAATTAGTCAACACGATCACTTTCTTGTTGAATCTAACACATTATATTTATAGCTTGTCCAACATGTTTGAAGCTTATTAACACATTACTTTTTTCTATTTCTACACTATCATTCTCTAGATTATCACCATGCGCATCTTTCGTGATTCCTATATGATGTATTCTTCGGTTAGAGCACATGAATGAATCTTATATACATTTTAAATTCATGTTTTTAAATATGAAATGACATTTTCAAGTGTTGTATAATACATATTTTTTTAAATAATAATTTTTATAAGTAAACTCTATATAAGAATAACCTCCCTATAGTAATATTTTTCTCTGGCCCCAACGATATTACTGTATAGGTTTTACTGTATATAGGAAAAAAATAACTGAAAGCTAAATAATCTCCTAAAATAATATCTAAAAGATTCCTTAAAATAACCATTTCAACCAAAAGTACACTTGGTTGCTCGCAGGAGAACGAGATCCCCGTAGTGTGATAAGTTTTCCCAAGTCATATTCTCAATGAAGGTTTAACAGGGCGACAATTTTTGTGTTATAAATCACAAGAAATAAAATCCCTAAATATTCTAAATCCAATGTTTGAGTTGATAAGCAAGCTAGACGGAATAAGAAACAAATAACAGATAACAAGAATTAATCACGATTAAAAACAATGATAAATCAAAGCTTTAGAGGGTCTAGGGTATAGGTTCATCTCCTCGGGTAAATCAATTAGTAAATAAATTGCTCATGCTCTATCAACAATTCACAAACAACCAAATTAATACAAATGGATAAACTCTAGCTCTCGCATTCGATGATTATCCCTATATCGATTCATTTAGTTTAGATTGTTGAATTATTAAATCACTTGTCTCCGGTAAGATTTAATCTTGATCAACCACAAGCACACAACAAATTCATCCTGATCTCACTCGTTGCAAGAACAATTCAACAATGGCCAATTGTCAAATCACATGTAAATCAATTGATCAAGAATGAGTAAAATCACAATTTACACATATAACAGCCCGATTCAAATTTTCCCACCCTAGATTATGAATTTAGTTCATAATTGAAGATAATTCATCCATGGAAATCAAACAAGAAATCATCATTAACTAAATACACCAACAAAAGAAAGTAGAAGGGATCCTACAAATCTAAGAATCAATCCTCCAGTTTACAATTCTCCAAGGTAATTGAAATTGAAAAATAATAATCCAAAGTAATTCTCCCAAGGGTTTTTAGAGAATCAGAAATCATCCTCCTTTCTCTCCCTCAAATACTCCTCCAAAAATGCACCATCCAACCATAGCTGAAAGTCAGCCGCGACTGGGTGAGAATTCTGAAATCGAGATGCGCATAGGCAACCACGGCTAGGGATACGCCACGGCTCAATGAGAGGGCTGTCGACTAACGACCCGACTGTCCAACAACCGTGGTTGTATTCTTTTATTTCTTTAATTCGACCTATTTTTCACATAATCTTGCTCCACTTACGTTCCATTTCTCCATGTATCCTGCATGGCTTTTATAAACACAAACAACACAAAACATGCAATCATACAATATAAATAATAAAAATAAACTAAAAGACGAACATTAAGAACACATCAACAACTAGAAAAATACACAAAAAATGACAAAACAATAACAAACTCCTAAAAAATCTTATCTAAAAAATAAATAGTTAATTAATTTGTAGATTCAAATTCAAATATTCAACAATGGAAAACAAAATAGAAATCTCTAAATTGGATATGCTTCCTATTAGTTTTGTATACTGGAAGACTTGTCTTTGTATACTTTTCTGATGATATGATGATATGAAATGAAAGTTATTGCGGTCACTGTTTGCATTTAGATTATGTTCTATAATTGTTCTATGCAATGTTCCATATACTTACATGGTAGATGATATGGTGTGGGGAGTCACACGGTGAGATCATATCATTAGAACCTTGTAATGTATTAAAGAGCTCACGGCTTAGATGGTCCTGAACGCACCATCGGTACACCGTAGAATAATCTGATAAGTTAGTTTATTTTGACTAACTAATTATTCTAGTACACTCGTTAGTGTATTGAGGAGGATTGCGATAGTATACTATTCTTTGTCTCTGACCCAGTTACTGAGAGAATAAAGATCCACAGAGTTCGGTTCTGAACTCATGTGATATTGACGAGTATATGTGTGCATTGTCTATTACTTTGATTTATCAATGAGTGAGATCTTTTCATAGATCAAACTCGATATCTTGGGTAATAACAATGTATACATGATGTCTCGAGTAGTATGCATGAGCACCGTGTCCTGGTACACCAGGTTGATGATGTTCTCTTGAGGAAATACAAGTTCATGTTGAAACCCTGCAGGTGGAATTTATTCCTTACATGATAAAACTTGTGTGGTACTACTCAAGGTTTTAGATGTTAATTAATTATAGCTGTCAGAGGCTGACATAATTAATTAATGAACATTATATCTTAAACACGGGAAATGACTGGACTAAAGGAGAAAGCATATTCGTAAATATGTATTAAATTGGTAGGTTAATTTTACTTCTTTAGTGGAATAAAAGTAAAACTTAATTTATTTAATTATATCCTAAGTTTATTGGATATTGGATATTAAATAAATTAGTGGGCCAATTTAATATTCTTCTAGATCCCTATTGTAGCCCAATTGACTAATAGTGGACTGGATATTGAACTTGAGATAGAGACCCAAACCCAGTCGTGTTGGGAGTTGAATTTTCGGCCACCTCCCCTATAAATAGAGGAGGTGGGTTCGAAAATTTCATACATCTAATATCAGCCCCTCTTTGTCTCTCAAAGTTATCCACAGATTTCACAACCATATCTAGTAGATTTCAGCCCACTCTGAATCTAGATACAGTCCGGGAATACAACAGAAGATCTTGGAGTAGAATCTGTGTGTGCCATTTTTGTGGAGATAAGTGGCGTCAGTTTATATTCATTCAACAATAAGATTAGATCTTTAATCTTGTCCACAGACCGTCTATCGATTCGTAAGTAGATTCATTTTTATGTTTCCGCTTTATTATATTCGAATATGCTATGCATGCTTTTTGTTAGACTCTGATAAACATGCATGTAACATAAAATTATGATTTGCATGAACATGGATTAATGAACAACCAAATGATCATGCGGTGGTTTAATTCGAAAGAACCCCAACAACTGGTATCAGAGCGGGTTTTGGCACTGTTCTAGATTTAATCCTAGGATAATTTCGAAATATGTATTTAAATTTGATGATAAATTTATGGTGCTTAAATTTTCAGATTTAAATATGTATGGATTTCGATTTTTTCTGTTGTTCAAAACTTTGATGGATTTTTGATTTGGTTCGAAAATCCTAATTTTGATGTGCTAGAATTTTCGGCCTTCATGAATATAAATTTGGGATGATATTTGATGTTCTTCAAATTTACAGATTTAATCTTCATGGGGATCGAAAATTTGGGATCAAATTTTTCGAAATTTGATGTTAAAAAATTCCCTAATTTTCTCTTGAAATTTCGGATCACTATAAATTAAATTTGAATGGTTTTTTGATCAAGATCAAAATTTCTAGATTTAATTTATGTAGGTTTCAAAAATTGAGTGGATTAGAAAAAGATTAGGTAATCTTTGATGTATATCTTAAGTTACCTATTTCTAATCTAGATAAGTTTGAAAATAGAATTTTAAATTTGGAAGAATTTGAAGTGGATCAAACTTTCCAGATTTATTATTCTAGATATTTTCGAAACTTATGTATTTTATTTAGAATAGTTTTTTGATTAATATCAAAATTTCCAAATATGTTTATTTAATGTAATTTTCGATTTTAATAATTTAATTTGGAGAAGATTTTGATATAAAATCAAATTTCCAGATTTATTTATTAAGGTTGGTCGAAAATTTGAAGGTTGGATTAAGATTTGATGTTATTTGATGTATATCTTAATTTACCTAATTTTAATCTAGATAGATTTGAAAATAGAATTTTAAATTTGGAAGAATTTGAAGTGGATCAAATTTTCAGATTTATTATTTTGATAATTTTCGAAATCTAGAGATTAAATATTGGATAAGGTGATTTTGGATATATACAAATAATTATCAAAATCCAATTGTGATAAGAATTTAATTTTGGATAGGTTTTGGAAGATTTTGAAGTGTATCAAATCTTCAAACCTTATCCTTAAAGATTTAGATTCTTACGGATAATATTTGGATTAGATTTTTGATCTATATCAATATATCCAAGTATTATTTAATTAGGGTGGTTTGAAAATATTAGATAAATTTGGTGAATAATTTTAAATTATTTCCAGATTTATTTTACTTATATTTTTGAAAATTACTAGACTTAAAATTAGTGAATAATTATTTTAATTTTCAATTTTTATCTTGTGGATAATATCGAATTAATTAATTTAATTAATTGTTAAATTCGATATTTTAATATTCATGCATAGATATCATATGTTATTTTATGTGGATCATATAATATATGATTGTTGGTTTTGTAGACTGTGTTTGTTTGCAGGTTTACCAACTATCATGGCTCCTTTATTTTATGTGATGTATGTTTATATTGAATGAATGTTGGCCTTATGCCGGTTTGGCTACATGATTTTAATCCATGAGAAAATCCATGGATTAGATCTAGGTTTTATTTTACGTTGTTTTAATATAATAGATATAAAGCTGTACTGCATGTTTTATTTCAGTTATTTCATATCATCAATGACAGTCTCCAATCTGTCCTCAATCCTCAAAGAAAACAAACTTGTCGGTGAAAACTACGATGACTGGCTTTGTAACCTTAACTTAGTTCTTGTTGCTGAGGGACACAAGTTTGTGCTTGATGAGGTTTGTCCTCCACAGCCAGATGAGGGTTCTGACGAAGCCCAAAAGGTTGCATATGATAAGTGGATTAGGTCTAATGAGATAGCACGCTGTTACATCTTGGCATCTATGTCAAGTGTGTTGCAACATCAGGATGAACCTATGAAAACCGCTTATGATATCATGTACAATCTTAGGCAACTATTCGGTCATCAGAACCACTCGGTACGCCATTTGGCAATGAAGAAGCTAATAGATGTGAGAATGTCTGACTCAACACCTGTTAGGGATCACGTTCTCATGATGATGGGGTATTTATCTGAGATCGAGACATTGGGTGGAGAGCTAGATGGCGATTCTCAAATCGACATTATTCTTCATAGTCTGTCCTCGAAGTTTGAGCAGTTCAGGCTGAATTTTAACATGATTAAAAGGGATGCCAACCTGACTGAACTGCTCATAGATCTTCAGGCGGCTGAATTGCTCCAAAAGAGCGATTCTCAGGCCCACACAGCTGAAAAAGGGGCGTCTTCTTCTGGTGGAAAAAGGAAGAAGAGAAACGCACCTAAGAAGGCTGCAGATGAGGCGCCTAAGGTAAAGAAGCCAAAGGCAAAGATTCCTCCTGAGGAATTCAAGTCTAAGACTAAATGCTTCAAGTGCGGCCAACCAGGTCACTAGAAGGCGGCGTGTCCTAACAAGAAGAAGAAGAAGAGAGGTACATCTCACACTCTGGTTGTAGAAACATGTTTAGCAACTTCTTCTACCCAGTCATAGGTAGTAGATACTGGAGCTACTGATCATGTTTGCATGTCTTTACAGGGGTTCATGGTAAAAAGAAAGTTGATTGAGGATGAGATCACCGTCTACATGGGCAATGCTACAAGAGTGGTGGCTGTTGCAGTGGGAGACGTTGTTTTACCTTTCAGTAATGATAGAACTTTGGTTTTGAAAGATTGTCTTTATGTGCCTGGTTTTAGGCGAAACTTAGTTTTAGTTTCTAAATTGATTATGGATGGATATTCTGTTTCTTTTGATAACAAAGTGGTTATCTTTAGTGGTAAACATCTTATCTGTTCTGACACATTGGATGGACACTTATACTTTCTTAAACTAATTGAAAACACTACGCAAAGACAACTATTGAATACATCGATCATAAACCCTAACAAGAGAAAAGAACCTTCGGAATTGAATCAAACCTATCTTTGGCATCTAAGGCTAGGTCATATTAACCTTAAGAGGATACAAAGGCTTGTAAACGATGGACCATTGTCTTCTTTGGTACTGGAATCGTTTCCTTCATGTGAATCCTGTTTGGAAGGTAAAATGACCAAGCGTCCTTTCCAGTCAAAAGGAAATAGATCCGAAGGGCTATTAGATTTGATTCACTCTGACATGTGCGGCCCTATGTCAGTTCAAGCTCGAGGAGGGTTTGAGTATTTCATCACTCTCATTGATGATTGCTCTAGATACGGTTATATCTACCTGTTACGTCGCAAGTCTGAATGCTTTGAGAAATTCAAAGAATTTAAGGCGGAAGCGGAGAAACAAACAGACATAAGTATCAAGTCACTACATTCTGATCATGGTGGCGAGTACCTCTCAAGCGAATTTAGGGATTACATGGCAGAGAATGGGATTACATCCTAGTTGACTGCGCCTGGAACGCCACATCAGAATGGCATAGTGGAAAGAAGGAATCGTACACTTCTAGAGATAGTTAGATTGATGATGAGTTATTCTGAGTTGCCCATTTTGTTCTGGGGATATGCCCTGGAAACGGCAACCTATATTCTCAACTTGGTTCCATCAAAATCAGTTCCTGCTACACCCACAGAACTATGGACTGGACGAAAGCTCAGTTTGAACCATATTCGGATTTGGGGTAGCCCAGTGCACGTGTTGGACAAGGAAGCTGATAAGTTGGCCCCTCGTACTGATGTAAGGCTGTTTGTTGGATATCCTAGAGGAACGAAATGTGGTTTATTTTATAGTCTTAAGGATCAGAAGATCATTGTTAGCACCAATGCTCGATTCTTAAAGAAAGACTGTGTCATAAACCACAAACCAAGGAGTCAAATCATCTTTGAGGAGTTAAGGAGTGGATCTAATCCTACACCGATTGTATAAAAAGATGAACCACCAAACACTGCACAACGTGTCACAGAAGTACAGGAACTGCCTCGTCGCAATGGGAGGGTTGTACGACAACCTAATAGATTCATTGGTCTGGAAGAGGCTTCAGATTTCCCAGAGGGTCTCAATAAATTGGATCCCAGGACCTATGATGAGGCGATTCGAGATAAAGATGCGGATTCTTGGAAAACTACAATGGAGTCTGAGATTGGATCTATGGATCGCAATCAAGTATGGAAACTTGTAGAACCACAAGATAGGGTAAAACCCATTGGCTGTAAGTGGGTCTACAAGCGCAAGAGAGGATCTGACGGAAAGGTTGAAACCTTCAAGGCAAGATTGATGGCAAAAGGGTATACTCAGAAAGAAGGGATCGATTATGAGGAAATCTTTTCACCGGTAGCCATGCTTAAGTCAATCCGGATTCTCTTGTCTATTGCTGCTCATTTGGATTATGAGATTTGGCAGATGAATGTCAAGACA
Source organism: Perilla frutescens (assembly GCA_026008535.1). Classification (NCBI taxonomy): domain Eukaryota; kingdom Viridiplantae; phylum Streptophyta; class Magnoliopsida; order Lamiales; family Lamiaceae; genus Perilla; species Perilla frutescens. Next base: position 38,901,889 of record BRKX01000010.1, on the reverse strand, counting down.
GCTTTCCTAAATGGAAGTCTTGAAGAAAACATCCACATGAAGCAACCAGAGAGATTCATTACTAAGGGCCAAGAGCACTTGGTGTGTAAGCTTAAGAGATCCATTTATAGACTTAAGCAGACATCGAGATCTTGGAACATCCAATTTGACGAGGTTATCCAATCATATGGATTTGTGCAAAGTCCAGATGAGAGCTATGTGTACAAAAAATGTGACGGAAATGTGGTGGCATTCCTCATACTTTATGTTGATAACATCTTGCTTATTGAAAACAGTAAGAAGACGTTGTCAAACATTAGGGTGTGGTTGTCCGAGCAGTTCGATATGAAGGATCTGGGTGAAGCCGGACATGTCCTTGGCATCAAGATCATTCGAGATCGCCAGAAAAGGATGCTGTGTTTGTCCCAGGTGACTTATATCGATACAGTGCTAGCTAGGTTTAGCATACAAGATTCCAAGAAAGGTTTTATACCTTACAGGTATGGAATTCATCTATCCAAGGAAATGTGTCCCCAAACACAGTCTGAAATAGAGAAAATGAAGAAAGTACCATATGCTTCAGTTGTAGGAAGTTTGATGTATGATATGCTATGCACTAGGCCTGATATATGCTATATCGTTGGCATGGTAAGAAGATATCAGTCTAACCCTGGACAAGGTCACTGGACTGCCGTCAAAAACATTCTCAAGTACCTTAAAAGGACTCGAGATTACATGTTGGTTTTCCGCTCTGATAGTCTAGTGCCTTTGGGTTACACGGACTCAGATTTTCAATCCGACAAAGATCAGAGTAAGTCTACCTCGGGCTATGTGTTTACATTAGGAGGTGGAGCCATCGCATGGAGGAGTATTAAGCAGAAATGTATTGCGGATTCCACCATGGAAGCCGAGTATGTAGCTGCCTCTGAGGCTGCAAAAGAGATTGTCTGGCTCCGCGGGTTCCTATTAGGCTTGGGCGTGGTTCCTGATTTGCCTAAGACTATCATGATATACTGTGATAACTCTGGTGCAGTGGCAAATTCGAAGGAACCCAGAGCCCACAAGGCAAGTAAACACATAGAGAGAAAGTACCATCTTATACGAGAAATCGTTAAGAGAGAAGATGTGGCGGTGGTCAAGATTGCATCAGAGGACAACCTGGCTGATCCATTCATGAAGAGCCTTCCGGCTAAGACCTTTGATGGTCACGTGGAGAAAATGGGAGTGAGATGCAGACCTGATGGCGCAGTTTGAGTTGATAGTTTTGATTGGAGAGTTAGCCAGTTAGTTATTATGCTTGAAAGACATGCTTCAAGTATAAGTAGGAGATTGTTAGTTTTGTATACTGGAAAACTTGTCTTGGTATACTTTTCTGATGATATGATGATATGAAATGAAAGTTATTGCAGTCATTGTTTGCATTTAGATTATGTTCTATAATTGTTCTATACAATGTTCCATATACTTACATTGTAGATGATATGGTGTGGGGAGTCATATGGTAAGATCATATCATTAGAACCTTGTAACATATTAAAGAGCTCATGGCTTAGATGGTCCTGAACGCACCATCGCTACACCGTAGAATAATCTGATAAGTTAGTTTATCTTGACTAACTGATTATTCTAGTACACTCGTTAGTGTATTGAGGAGGATCGCGATAGGATACTATTATCTGTCTCTGACCCAGTTACTGAGAGAATAAAGATCCACAGAGTTCAGGTTCTGAACTCATGTGATATTGGCGAGTATATATGTGCATTGTCTATTACTTTGATTTATCAATGAGTGAGATCTTTTTGTAGATCAAACTCGATATCTTGGGTAATAACAATGTATACATAATGTCTCGAGCAGTATGCATGAGCACCGTGTCCTAGTGCGCCAGGTTGATGATGTTCTCTTGAGGAAACACAAGTTCATGTTGAAACCCTGCAGGTGGAATTTATTCCTTACATGATAAAAACTTGTGTGGTACTACTCAAGGTTTTAGATGTTAATTAATTATAGCTGTCAGAGGCTGACATAATTAATTAATGAACATTATATCTTAAACACGGGGAATGGTTAGACTAAAGGAGAAAGTATATTCGTAAATATGTATTAAATCGGTAGGTCAATTTTACTTCTTTAGTGGAATAAAAGTAAAACTTAATTTATTTAATTATATCCTAAGTTTATTGGATATTGGATATTAAATAAATTAGTGGGCCAATTTAATATTCTTCTAGATCCCTGTTGTAGCCCAATTGACTAATAGTGGACTGGATATTGAACTTGAGATAGAGGCCAAAACCCAGTCATGTTGGGAGTTGAATTTTCGGCCACCTCCCTTATAAATAGAGGAGGTGGGTTCGAAAATTTCATACATTTATCAGCCCCTCTTTGTCTCTCAAAGTTATCCACAGATTTCACAACCATATCTAGTAGATTTCAGCCCACTCTGAATCTAGATACAGTCCGGGAATACAACAGAAGATCTTGGAGTAGAATCTGTGTGTGCCGTTTTTGTGGAGATAAGTGGCGCCAGTTTACATTCATTCAACAACAAGATTAGATCTTTAATCTTGTCCACAGACCGTCTATTGATTTGTAAGTAGATTCGTTTCTATGTTTCCGCTTTATTATATTCGAATCTGCTATGCATGCTTTTTCTGTTAGAATGTGATAAACATGCATGTGACATAAAATTATGATTTGCATGAGCATGGGTTAATGAACAACCAAATGATTCTGCGGTGGTTTAATTCAAAAAAACCCAACACTTGCCTAATCCCTAAATTCCAATTTCTTCTCATCTTCTCTCCCCCTCACCCTACTCTCTTCTTCTCGACTCCGGCAAGCCCACCGCTGCCCGTCGACAACCGAAATAGCCAAAAACCACCGCGGCCCAAGCCGAGCTCCCCTGCCTGACTCGACTCCATCTCTCGGCATACCCGGCACCATCCTGACTCAACTCGACTCACAAACCCGACAACCTCTTGCCCGACTCGACTCCAAACCCAGCTGACCGCTGCTCGGCCCGCTTCCAGGACTCGGTAGATCCAACACCACCTTACCTCGACTCGCTGATTCACAACCCCAACTCACCAAGACCCAACCTAAACTTCTTCCTCTTTTTTCTTCTATTTTCTTAATTTTCTACTTATTTTTCTAGAATTCTACAATTTATAGTTCTAAATTCTGAAACACTTAATAGCAAGGTTGTAGAATTCACTAGGCGCTAGTCGGGCGGCAGGATGGGGCCTAGAGCCTAGGTTGCCTAGGCGGGCCCTAGGCGGAATCTAGACGGAGCCTAGGCGGTTTTCTATTTTTTATAATTTAATAATTTATTATTACATATTGATATTTATGTATTAATTTTTTCAATTACCCTACTTCCCACATCGACTATATAATGAAAATTAAGATGTATGTTGTTGTATAAAAGCTCAAATTAGAGTTTAAATTTTTTTTCAACCTATTCTACATCCCACATTGGTTTTCACATTGAAAACTAGGATGGGGGTGTTGTATAAAAGAGAGGCTAATCAATGATAACCTCATATTTATTCTTTAACTTTGTTCCCTTTTTTCTACATCCTACGTTAGTTTGTAGATTGAATAAATGGGATGTAGGTTGATGTATAAAAGTTGTAAAAACCTTAAATATTGTATTTGGTCATATTTTGAACCAAAATATTCAAAAAAAAATTAAAAAAATTAATTGGCCGCCTAATGGCCGATTAATCGCCAAGGAGGCTGCCTAGGGGCGAGGAATCGGCCACCCCGATTTCTTAGCCGATTAGGATGTTTTCGGCACGGCTAGGGGCCGCCTAGCGCCTAGGCGGCCGTCTAGCCCGAATTATGCAACCATGCTTAATAGTATGAAATTCACATGTTTGAGTATGAAGGAATTTGATTGGAATATGATGTGTTGAAATTGGGCTCGGGGGGAAATCAATTTGATGGCAGTTCTTATTTTGGTATTGTATTGGTGTATTATGAGGTATGAGTTAGTAGTGCACAGAAACATAAATGCATGGTTTTTGGTCAATGGAAATTGGAAAAATATGATGAGATTAACGGTGTGTAATTGTATAAAACAAATACAGAGAATTGAATTGAAAATAAACTTACCCAAAGGATCGAATTTGCTGCAGTTAAATCCTAATAAAATTGGTGAATTTGCTGTGAAACTTGAATTCTAGATGCAGAGCTTGGAGTAATGCAGGTAAGACATCTCTTTTTATGTTAAAATGTAGAGATGTGAACTCATAGGATGTGGTTAACAAAGAGAAAGACACATATATTGGTTGCAATGGGCTACGTGTTTAGTTGCTGATAAAAGAAGAAGCAATGATCATTATCCTAGTCATTTTTCATTTATTTTTTTAATATTCAATGACTTCAAAATTAAAATGAATAAATAAAAAGAAATAAATTTTATCTAAATAAATAAGACTCCTAAAATATTATAAGGCTCAAAAGTAAACTTTTAAAATTCAAACATTAATTTTCAAATATTTCTAATACTAGGGGCGCAATTTCGGATTCCATCAAGTCCAAGTAATTCTATCGAACATTATAAATAAATTAAAACTTAAATTTAAAGTTATTAAATAATTTAAATAACGCTAAAGTGGGTTGTTACATTAACATCGACTATTGCCTCCGTAACTCTGCACAATGCTAATGCATAAACTGTAAGGTAAATCGAGTACCAAGCCACGTCTCAAAGGCAATTGAATAGCAATGAATGATGCAGAATTAGAAAACGTAACATTCACAGAGGTGTAATGTATAATTAGTAGGATTGGCAAATCGGGCCAACCGATCCGGCCCGACCCGAAAATTCGAGCATGTGACAAAATTCAGGCCGGGTCAGGCCAAGCTAGGCCAGAAAATATTTCAAGCCTATTTTTTTTAGGTTTGAACTGGCCCGAAAAGGCAGGCTGAGCCGCCTGTGTGGGCCTGGTGTATTTTTCAGCATTTTGGGCCAAAAAGCTCGATCTGTTCCGGCCTCTTTCATTTTCAGGCCGATCATTTTAATAGATAATTAATTAGTAAAATAATAGGAACTTATCATTTTTGAAAAATCATAAATAAATAAAATGTTATGACATAATGCAGAATACTGTTAGTGGCAATTTCGACATTCCAATAGATTATTTTTCTTCCGTTCAAAATAGTGATGCACCTCCCATTTAATAAATTTTACGTGTAAATTGAAAATGAGATTACCTTACAATTGTTGATTACGATTTACGGAAACATGAAATCAATATTATCAATAGAAGATCTGATATGGATAATTACACGCAGTTAACACACAGTAGAAGGAATGGTTGCGTTGTTCATTAGTTTTTTGCAGTGATCAATGGCGGCCACCTCGGCCCTCTTTGTTCTAGACATAAAGGGGCGGTGCTTGATCAGCCGCGACTACCGCGGCGATGTCTCCGCCGCCGTGGTTGAGAGGTTCTTCTCTAAGCTTCTTGAAAAGGAGGTATTCTCTCTCTCTCTCGCTCTCTCTCTCTCTCTCAGTGTGTTTCTCAATTTGTGTTCTTGGAAATAATATATGATGTTGATGTTTAGAAGATCTTGGAATTGTACATTGTGTATTTGTGTTTAATGTTAATTGAGAAATGAGAAGAATGAATCTCTCTTGGTTAAAAAAAGTGATCTTGCAACCCCTTAGGTCGCCTTGTTGGTAGTGAGTGAACTTGGTCACTAATAGGTTATAAGTTCGACTCCCACCAATATCTTTTAAGTCAGTCTGCCTCACATGATTCGCCCAAAATGTACTCATGTGCAGCAAGTTCCAAAAAAAAAGAAAAAAGATGATCGTGTAGCCACAGGTTTAAGACACCAAAAAAGATTTGCAATCACTAAAAGCATACAAGAACAGTGTGTCCTGTTCTATATACCATTTGAAAGCAAATGAATTTTTGATAAGGTCTACTTTCTTAAGCTTAATTCATGATGTATTCATTGATAGATTTATTCTTGTTGTGCAGATAGAATTTTAGATTGTTTGAGTGGTTTCTATCTATTGTAGGGCGATCTGGAGTCTCATGGTCCGATATGCTATGACAACGGGGTGAGCTACGTGTTTATTCAACACAGCAACGTGTATTTGATGACTGCATCGAGACAGAACTGCAATGCAGCTAGCCTACTTGTCTTCTTGCATCGTGTAGTTGATGTAAGTAGTCATGGTATTTGATTAAGGATTCAGTTGGAGTTTCTTGTTACAATGTATCATCTTCGTTGGCAGGTTTTCAAGCATTATTTTGAGAAGTTTGAAGAGGAATCTCTCAAAGATAACTTTGTTGTAGTGGTGAGTGCCAAATTCTCTTCTATAACTACATATAGAAACTCAAGGATGATCAAGAACTAATGAATGAAGCAAAATTGCAGTACGAATTGCTCGATGAAATCATGGATTTTGGTTACCCTCAATACACAGAAGCTAAGATATTGAGTGAGTTCATCAAGACCGATGCTTATCGAATGGAAGTTGCACAGCGGCCTCCAATGGCTGTAACAAATGCAGTGTCATGGCGTAGTGAAGGGATACTTTATAGGACTAATGAAGTAAGGCCTTCAATTCTTCATCTCATGATCAAATCCATGCCATCCAAATTATTTCACAGCTTTGTTTCTCTGATTCTACCAGGTGTTTCTTGATGTGGTAGAAAGAGTAAATCTTCTTGTCAACAGCAACGGGCAGATAATCCGTTCAGAGGTCAACGGGGCATTGAAGATGCAGACGCGTCTGAGGTTCCCAGCTTGTCATTCTGTTGTATATTGGTGGAAACAGATTATTTCGAGTTCGTGATGGATTTAATTCGGATTTATCAAAACTATTTTGATTTTTTTTTTTTGTTTCAGTGGCATGCCTGAATGTAAGCTTGGCCTAAACGATAGAGTGCTGATGGAGGCTCAAAATCAATCAACAAGAGTAAAAGCCATTGATTTGGAAGACATAAAATTCCATCAGTAAGCCTTTTCTTAGTAGTAAATATTTAGTCACTGAAATAAATTTCATTTAAGTTCACATTATGTCGAATCTCATAGTCATTTTACTCACAGATGTGTACGACTGGCTCGATTTGAGAATGACCGTACGATTTCTTTCATACCCCCTGATGGAATATTCGACCTCATGACTTATAGACTCAGTACTCAGGTGTCCAAGCTTTGCTCGACTTTTCTTCATTTAGATCATCTCAATCATGTGTTTCCTTATAATCATTTTGATCATAGGTTAAACCACTGGTTTGGGTGGAAGCTCAAGTTGAGAGGTATGCGAGGAGTCGGGTTGAGATGGTGGTAAAAGCTCGAAGCCAGTTCAAGGAACGAAGGTACTTTAGTTCATGCACTTCATCCTGCCTTAAAATGAATAGTGCAACATTCCAATGGGTACTACCTGGTACAGCACTGCAACGAGTGTTACAATCGAGCTGCCTTTCCCCCCAGATGCAACGAGCCCTAGTATAAAGACATCGATGGGATCTGCTAAGTATGCTCCAGAAAAGGATGCCCTGTTATGGGCAATAAAATCTTTTCCTGGTAACAAGGTTAGACTTCTGCAAGAAAGCTCATTTGCAAGAATTCCAAATATTTTAGAATATTTTTGTTCTAATCTTAGTGAAACATAGGAATACGTGTTGAGGGCAGAGTTCAAACTCCCTTCTGTACCATCTGAGGATGCAGTGGACAGAAAAGCTCCAATTTATGTCAAGTTTGAGATTCCTTACTTCACTGTTTCTGGTATTCAGGTTTGGTTCACAGCCCCTCTTCATATTAGTCAAAAACTTAGCAGTTTTGTTAGGGTTATGATGGTGTGTCGATGCTGTGTGTTCATGTCTCTTGTTGTCTGTTGGTGATGACTAATGGTTGCATTCCGGGTTTGAACAGATTCGTTATCTTAAAATCATCGAGAAGAGTGGCTATCAAGCACTTCCATGGGTGAGATACATAACCATAGCTGGAGACTACGAACTCAGGCTTATTTGAATCTTGGAAAATGCTTCACAACACAGGTTTTGATTGATGGTCTGAATCTAAGTGTTCCATTTTCTTGCACCCTGTTGTTAGATAAATAAACCATTCTTACAATCTTTGAATAGATCTTGCATTTCTCAATTGATTTTAGTTAGTTGTTACAGCAGTTTTCTATAGATTATTACCATGGAAGTTGTGAACAGATCTTTTGAAAGCATAACTAGAAATATTTACTGTGTATAGAAATTTATAAAGATGGTGCAGAAGGTCAGTACAACCCATTGTAACTACGACCACAAACACAAAAACATTGAGTACTATGAGGGCGACGTGATACTAGCTAATCTCTCTGTGAACTGATCGAAAACCTCATCACGAGGCAACACACTGATTCTAACATATTTCGAGCTCTCACCGAAGTGCTTCCCACTTCGCGTTAGTATCTTGTAGTCACGGAGGAAGCTCTCACAGTCCTCTGTTTCACCTTCACACTTCAGCCAAGCAAAAGCTGCAAAAATGGTGAATGGTGAGAGTGAGTTCCTAATAGTCTATGGTGATTTTTGAAGAATCGAAGAATTTACCAGGCTGTGAAGCGAAGGTACGCCCACTAAACGCGCACTTGCCATGGTGAAACTCAGGCAAGCTGAAGAGCTTGCTCTTCTTCACTGCATCTCTCAGCTGTTTCCATCTCTTCACCATGAGATGGTAGCTGTGTTCAAAGAAGGCTTCACCTTCTTTGAAACTGCCTCTTTGCTCGTGGGAATCGGACAAAACTTGCAGAATCTTTGCTGCGCGTAGCTGAGACTCTTTGGAGACACCAATGGTGCTGAGCACGATGAACTCAGTCATTTTCTTGGCAATTTCTTGGTTCTTTACAAGTGCCCACCTGCAAAAAGTTGGACTGAATTTTCAACCTCTAACAACATTTTGTATCTAGCAATGGCACGAGCAAGTGGCGTGGCTTACCCCAAGCGCGTTCCAGCATGACCTGTGCTCTTGGAGACGGTAAACAGCATGATATCATGATCTGCTGGAGACGACGAGATTGAAGTATACTGAGGCCAGTAGTAAGCCAGGTCATGAATCAGTGTGCCTTGATTCTGATTCACCACAGCTTCTCTTGATAATCCATCAGGGTTATTTGGCGATGTCACTAGCTCAATATACGGCTCATCCTTCTTGAACTTGTGCGCGTCTCCAGCCCATTTATACAGCCCTGACTTCAGAAACTCGGTGATCAGAGGATACGACTGCAACCAACACAGTCACCAAACGAGTCAAGAACAGATCATTCACGGAAGGGAAATAGCTTCAATGATACGAAATAAGGGAACATGCAAATCTTGAAGATATGTTTAGTGATGAAGAACTTGAATGAGAAAGATCCTTAAAGCTTCGCCAACTAAGCACAATAAATGAAAATCCAGTTTATGTTGTTTGGAGTGGTGTAAGAATCACTCAACCACAGCTACACTGTATCTAGCATGTGCATTATTTTTCCTCACATCCTAAAACTTGTGAAGCATGTAACAGAAACAAGCATTAATCTTAGACTCAAATAATTGCTAAAAAATAATATATCTTCCATCAAATAGTCAATACTAAATGGGGACAGAATACAGATCTGCAGGTGGACAATTATGGGCAGATTTTGATGTCTGATTTTAATGCAACAAGGTCAATAACTATTTTAACTATGTCACAGTATGATATTCAGCTCAAGTAGAGTGATAGAAGCAAAACTTGTGTATTTTGGGCAAGAAAATAACAAATTAATGAAGCATAAGAATGTTCATCTACCAAGTAGCATAAAACAGAGGACAGCTATACAGAAATTAACTTCTTGGCTCATATAATGCAATAAATGTGAAGATATCAAACTCAGGATTTGTTAGCTTAGCTTGGTTTAGAGCGACTCACGGAGTAGAATGGTGCAGCAGAGACCACACTGATTGGCTCCGAGGCATTAGGTGGGGAAACGGCATAGAGCACAGCCTGGAACAGCTGTGTAGAGCCCGTCCCAACAACAATATAACGGTCATCAGTGACAGCGTTGCCCACCAGTTTGTGCAGCCTAACTACTGCATTTCCAAACTCTGGCTCCAGAAACCAGCAGAGGCTTCTCATATCAGAGAAATAACTGATGAATTTCCAGCCAGGGATCACAACTGTAGTTCTATCCCCCATCTGTTGCCAGTATCTCTCATACATTGTCGGATCACCACTGCACAAAGTCGAAACATTACCTCACAAATGTCAACAAGGTCATAACTCATAACCAATTCATCAATTTCATCCATGTTCACTATAGACTATAGTGTGTGAAACGCATGGTGGGATGGTGTCAGCTCGGGTTGGTAGTTGGTTCACTTAACCATCAGAAGGGCAGTAAAATGTAAACGACGAGCATGACATAACACCACCATACCCAAAGGATGGTCCAGAATCGAGGACAGTGGTCCTCACCACTCCCATAGGTTTCAATATGGGTGGGAGGTAGGTATGGAAGGACCAAACTTGTGGGTCAAGGCTCTATCATATGATCAAATGATTGGATAAATGACAAGTAAATATCAGGTCCACAATCATTCTTCACATGAAAAGACAAAGACCTAAAAATGGCTCTTAAAACACTTTTTAAAGCTTAACCAACCTTTTTTCATACAGTTCTAAGTGAAATACCCCCTAAAGTTGTGTGGTTCACATATTTTCAAGAATCATTCACTCTATTTCTCTCATTACTTTAGGCTTCTAAACCAACCAACCTATAGGCCGAGCTACCATTTTAAAGAACGGTGTTGATTCGATGCCTAATAAGCTTTCGGCATGACAGGCACTGAGCTAGTAACGGAACGTGCTACTACTTTCTTCAACAAACTAGCAACAAGACATATCAAAAAATATCTAGTACTCAACTCGAGAAGGATCAAACATGGAAGAATGTGAGAGTTTTAAATAAACCATTAGCAACTTTTTTTTTTTTTGTTAAAGTGCAAAAGAAAAGAAAGAATGATGATAGCAGTCAATGAGGGAATCAAGAAAGACCACCACCATTTCTGCCTCTCATCATGCATGCCACTGTCTTAGGAATACAACAATCACTTTGGGGACTACACAGAAAGCATAAATGAATTCAAGAAATTATAAAACTGTGTATCTAACATGCACCGTGGGAATTCCAACGCCAGCAGGACTTGTCCCTGTCTCTAAACTGACATAACGTGAACCCCCAAGCGCACGTTAGGGAATCGCACCAGCATGCCAGTGCACCATTCAACTCACTTAAACAATCAATCAAACAAGTCCCCCCCCCCCCAAATCTTTAAAATAATCATATGCTGAGATTTAACAATCTCCCCATCATTAATGAAACACTGCTGCGAATTTTAATAATCAAACATTAATTATTCCACTGCCTCAAAGCATCATTAGCAAAAAAAATAAAATAAAAAACCCCAAGTGATTTCAGTCAACTTCTTACTCAACTGGGAATTTTCCTTATGTGAATCTTTTTTTGAAAAAAAAAATTGAATCTTTGATGATGATTTTAGTCAACAAGACAAGAAAACCTGATAGTGCAGGATAGCCATCATTACAAGGCAAGGTCACAAAAATTCACCTTCATTATTGACATTTTTCATGGAGAATATTGCTATTCGAGCAAAAAAAAAAAAGGTGGCACTCAATTGTAATGAAATTGTTTATCACTTTAAACACAAGATGGTGTCTAAATACATGCATATGGACTAAAATGAAGAACTGAAAGGAAAATCTGAGAGTCAAACCCCACTACTCTAGAATAAACTGAAATAAAAAATTCTCTGACCTAGTTAAAAAACTCATTTTGGAGCAAACAGTAAAACTAGAAAGACACTTTTTCACCCCACTAAAATTTGAGGGCGGCGAAAAAGGGTGAAAATGAGAGGTGAAAAAAATACACTCACTGATCCAAGTCGATTACTTCACTGAGAGGTGTTTTTGAAGATTGAAATTTAGTTTCAAGAAATGCCTTTTCGGCGACATGGGCGTCCCTTTTTGGGAGCAAAGATGAGTTCTTGCACTCATTGTTGAAGTTGAAAACATTTTGGGATTTGTGTTTGCCGTTGCAGTAGTCTCTGTACAACAATCCCGCGTTTAAGGCCAAAGAAATCACCAAAAAGTGCCCCAAAACCATCGTTCTAAACTCCATAACCATGAAGTTTTACACAAAGACTCCTCTTTTACCTGCCAAAATCACACACAGAAATTATAGAATATCCAAAGGGAAAAAGAAGAAGACAACGGTGCATGCCCTAGCTACAGAATAAAGATGCTCTCTCTCTCTCACACACACACACGCACAAACACAATGTATATACGTATATATAAGAAGACATCACATAATATAAAAAGTTTTCTTTTGTAAAGACAAAAAAAAAGCTCCAAAAACTGACCCAGATTACGACGTGAAGTGGTGAATGGATACTAGAGAACAACAACGAGATGTGTGTTTTGCTTTTGTTGTGTGCAAGTGCAAATACATAAAAAAACTTTTTCATAAACTTCAATATCGTGCACATTCACTCTTAAATAAGTACCTGTGGAATCTGAAAAGAAATCCCACTTCAGAAAGCTCATACAGGAAAAAGAAGAGTTGAGAATCCTGAAAGATTTTTCAGAATCACATTGACATTTATACAGGAAGCTTTCTGTAGAGAGAGCAAGAGAGAGACTAAGGAGAGAGAGAGACGTCAAGTGGGGAAAGATTAAAAAAGTAAATATATATACATATATAGGTAAATGAAGTTTGTGGTATGCGAAACTTTGCAGAATTTGCAGTTTGAAAAGCACTAAAGCTTCCAGAAACCAAGAGGCATGTTGCAGGCGAATTTATAGTACTTAGGCAGAATTAAATATTTTTAAGTGCCCCAACAAAAGATTTATTAAGATGTAGATTCACTTCCCCTCTCTCTCTCCACAACCTTTCTCTCTCACACACTTGTTGCGTGTTTGTGTGAATTGGAAGGAATAAAATGAATGGCTTGCTTCGCTGGTTAGGGATGGCAAAGGGAAATAAAGCTGCTAAAATCGCTGTGTTTTTGGAGGAAGGTTGCACTTAGAGTTTGCCTTTGTGATTTTTTTTTTCTTTTATTAGTAATAATACTAAATTGCCCGATCTTTGCCTTTTCTACTTGCCTTTTCTTTTAATCTCCTTTTTATTTTGCATTGTTTATCTTTTAGGTAAAGTTTATTCTTTAATCTTTATCATATTTCCTTGGGGGGATGAAATATATTCTCTCCTAGTATTTATTCTAGAGTAAATTAAATTATTTTGTCTTCTTCAAATTTATCCCCAATTAATAGTCAAAATAGGTAAAAGTAGACAAAAGTAAATAGTTATTGGGAAAAAATAACAACTTTTAAAAATAAGTAGTTTATTAGGCAATTTGTACTTAGGGCTCGTTTACTTCGGTGGATGGGATTGAGTGTGATATCCCATGAATTTAAAGTTAAATTTACAAAACATGAAATATATGGTGTGATAAAATATATAAACATATGAATAAAATGAAGGAGATGAAGGATAACTCATAACCCACTTGTTATGAAAGGATATGAATCCTTCAATTAGTCCTTATTCACAAGGAAAAATATGCAAATGTTTGTGTTATACACATTCATTTCAACAAAACTTTGTATAATTTTAGCCTTGCATTAGTGGGATATCCCTATCATCCAAAGTAAACAAGGCCTAATAGACTTAGTCCCCAGACCCAATCATTGGATCAGTGTACTTTGTCAGATCATTTTCAGAGAATGCACAACCCTAAAACCGAAACCCTAATTGTGAATGCCTCGATTATATTTGAGGAAGCCTCGATTAGTTTTGGAAAAGTACATCGATTGAAATTACAAGCCTTCATTGATATATATGTTGAGCCTCGATTATTTTTAAAAAATTGTCTCGATTGAAAAGTCAAAGAATGCAATTACAAACATTGCCTCGATTATTTACGTAAAAATAATCGAGGCTTCTTAAAAGCCTCAATTATTATTTCTTCCATCGTAAGAGGCATCGATTATATTGTAAAATCCTAGATTATTTTTTACAAATATTTCTAAAAAGTCTCGATTATATTACAAACATTTATAAGAAGCCTCGATTATATTGTAAAATCCTCGATTATTTTTTAAAAGCCTCGATTATTTTTTAAAATCCTCGATTATTTTTGTAAAAGCCTCGATTAATATTTAAAAGCCACGATTATTTTTTGTAAAATTGTCGCCATTATTTTTTAACAAGGCTCGATTATTTTTTAAAAAAATACCTAGATTTATGTCATTAATCGTGGATCATGGAATTTAATATATCAAGGCCTTCATTAAAATGAATCGAGGCAATGTTCCCTACCTTGTGTGTAAGTGAGGTAGTTACTGACTTTTAATAAATAAAAAGAAGGAAAGGTTACTAGCTTCATTAAATGAAAAGAAGGGGAAGGTAGGACCGAATTTAATACATGTTAAAGGTTGCAAGCTTCATTTAATGTTTTGTATGGAGGTAGGTTAAATTTGACTTAAATTTTTGAATAAATAGAGTGGTTCGTCGAGTTCATTGACACTATACAATACAAGCTTATTCACACCACAATACAAATCGATCGAGATGAGCAAAAGTTGGAGAAATATTTTGGAGCAAGGCGGACGAAAGAATTTTCCGAAGAAAAAAGTAGAGCTCGAAAATTTCCACCAATTTTCAAAGGTACGTTTTGTACTCTCCATTTTTTTGAACTTGTTTTGTAAATATTTATTGTTTAGATTATATACATTGTATGTGTTGTTAGATTTAATTTGAAAATAGGCGACGGGGAGAGATTTGCATGTCGTACTCTTTAATCTTTTATATATTGATGATTTGCATGTCGTAGACTATTTCATCGTGGCTATTAGAATTAATCGTGGTTATTATAATTAATTGAGGTATTTTTTAGAATTAATAGAGGCTCTTAGAAGTAATCGAGGATATTTGAAAATTAGTCAAGGCTTTTTGGAATTAATCGAGGACATTTTCTAGACTAATCGAGGCCATTAGAGTCCATCGATGTTAATTCAAATTTAGTCGAGGAATAATGTAAATTAATCGAGGCTATTTTAAATGTAGACGAGGAATTTTTTAGAATTAATTGAGGACATTTTCTAGACTTAATCGAGGCCATTAGAATTAATCTTGGATAATTTCAATTTAGTCGAGAAATAATGTCAACTAATCGAGGCTATTTTAACTTTAGTCGAGACATTTTTTAGACTTCAATTGTTTAATTTAATCGAGGGTAGGTTTAATTTAATCGATGAATAATGTAAAATAATCGAGGCCTAGATGAAATTAATCGATGTTCATTTTAAAAATAATCGAGGCATTAATTCAATTGTTTTAATCGATGCTAATTGAATTTTTAATCGTGGCTTTTATTTAGCATCGACTTTTATTTAGCATCGATTATAGTTCAAATTTTTTAATCGATGCTAATTGAATTTTTAATTGTGGCTTTTTCTAATCGAGACATTTAAATTCTATTAGCATCGATTATAGTTCAAATTTAATAATCGATGCTATTCTAATCGAGGCATTTAAAATTAATCGAGGCTATTATAATTAATTGATGCTAATCGATGCTAATTTTTAATCGTGGCTATTTGAACTATAATTTTTAATCGTGGCTATTTTATAATAGAATTAATCGATGCTATTTTAACTTAATTGAGGCATATAATTAATAGAGTTAATCAATGCTATTTGAACTATTAATCGTGGCCTCTTTTTAAATTTAATCGTTGGTATTTGATCTTCTATTATTTTATTCAAGTTTTTAGTTCAATTTTATTTAATTGCTTTAGCTAGTATAAGCCTAAATGTTACACTAAAATTGAATTGCTTTAGTAATTGCTTTAGTTAGTATAAGCCTAGTTGTTACACTTAGACAAATTTTCTTGTTTTCACCTAGGATTCTAGGTTTAGGGTTTAATAGGTTTTAGGTTTTAGGATTTTTTTTTTTAATTCAGAGATGAAATCCAGAGATCATTTTTTCAGTACCAAAAGTTCGATGAGATGTGATTTCCTATTACATTCTTTATCGAGATCAAAGTCTATACAATAATGTGATCTCTGAATCGAGAAGACTGCTCATTTCTTACTCGTGATAAATCTACAAGGTAGAAGCTTAAGCACAAACATGGGGGTTTCAGGAGATGCTTACTTCCATGTAAGTTGCTACATGCCTCTAGCTTTCTCCAAATCAGGAAGATAAAGCATTCCTTCATCATCACTGCTCTCTTCATTTTCACCAGTATACTCATTATCATCATCAGAAGCCAGATTTCAGTCTGATTCTTCATCATCCTCATCGCACCATTTATTCCAATCAACCTTAATGTATGGAGCAGGCTTTTCTTCAGATCTCAGTAACCTTTTCCACCAACCCTTTTGTTCTTTCTGGATAGAGCATAGTATATTCCTTAAACCTATTTTTATCTTGCATCCCTGAGGGGTAATGTTACCATAGAATTGGAGAGTGAAGTTAAAAGGCACGTCATTAAGGCCAACGGCGGAGAAAGTGAGGAGGCCCTCGGCTTCGCATTTGACGAAAATGTCCCTGGCGTCGGGCAGAGATACGGTCAGGTACACCTTGTCCGAACGCTGGGCCCACAGAACCTCCGGCTACCGACTCATGCTCTGAGAAGTAGCACTTGATTTCTTGTTTCAAACAAATAAAGTTTAGAAGAGCTCCGCAGCCATTTTAGGTTTTAGGGTTTAAGGTTTTAAGGTTTAGGGTTTAGGGTTTTATAGGTTTTAGGGTTTAATAGGGTTTAGGGTTTAATCGTGGCCTCATGTAGCATTGTTTATAAATTGCAGATGGTTAGACGTCGCATTATTGTACGACATAGTGGACGATAGAAGAGATCAGAATATATAGATGGGGACGAGCAACTCGTGACGATGTCATCCGATAAGCTGTGTTTTAACTCACTGGTGAGAGAGGTTCACAAGTTGTTGCGGACTGACCCAAACAGGATCAAGTATGAATTATTTTACCTCACCAGCACCAATACTAGCAGACGGATCAGAGCATCTTTGCAAGATGATGGAGATTTGCTCGATTTGCTTCACAAGCAGACTACTGAGATGGTTGTGTACGTGATTTCAAGATAAATTGGAAGGTTTTGGAGCCGGGCCATCTATGAGGGATGACTATGTTCCCTACTTTCCACATGTCTATGAGGGTTTGAGTAACCATGTTGATGAAGAAGCACAAGCAGGGACGCATGCTGATACTAGAGAAGGAGAAGAAGAGGAGGAAGAACAAGAACAAGAAGAGGTCAATGATAGAACGAGGTTGGTGGAATCATTGTTGACAGAATTCAGTGGCTGGCTTCGTTCTTCTGCTGATCGTATAGATAGATTGTTGTGCTTGACGGGAGTCATCCCACCATCTACCACTGGTGTTCCGTTCAGAGCTGACGAGCCTTCGAGCAATTGGGTGGTTCTCCTTGCTGATTGGGACATTGCGGGCCCACTGTCTTGGGATGAGGGACTAGCACCACAATCAGATACACTGCACCAGGGAACCATTTTCCAGACGAAGGACAATCTGGCTTTGGCGGTCGGTATCTATCATATGCAGAATCGAGTAGAGTATGTTGTGTTTCGCTCGAATAGGTCACAATTGGGCTACGTTTGCAAGCATGGCGGTGATTGCCCGTTCGAGTGCTTTGTCGTTGCTGATGGGCATATATGGAGAATATACAAGTTGAACGGCACTCACATATGCCATTTTGATATGGGTCGAATTGCTCCGCAACAGGTTTCTGCACGAGTGCTCGAAAAATACTTCGCCCGTAGATTGGTGGACGAAAGGGTTGTTCTGAAGCCGAAGGAGATGATGGCGGAGCTTGTGCGTGAGTTTGGCATCCATATCGATTACAGCTTCGCTCTGCGCATGAGGAACATTGCTATTCAGATGGTATATGGAGACTTTGACAAGTCCTACGCACAGTTGCCCGCATTCCTTCACACTCTGCAATTGATGAATCTAGAGACTGTAGTAGACATGGAGATCACGAGTGATGGTCGGTTCAAGCATTCATTCCTTGCTCTCGGTGCGTATGTCAATGTATTTCTCCAGTATGCTGATCCAGTACTTGTGAATGATGGGACCCACCTAAAGGGTAAGAACAAGGGGGTTCTCTTTGTTGTTGTGATGAAGAACGGCAACGAACAGATCTTACATGTTGCAGTTGGGCTCGGACCGATAGAGAATGACGAATCTTGGATATGGTTCCTGGCCCACTTGCACATGGCTCTAGGTGATATAGATGATCTTCTCATCATTTCAGATCAGCATCTGAGCATTAAAAATGCCGTAAATGCCGTTTTCCTGAGAGTGACGCACGGACTATGCTACTACCATTTGAAGAATAAGATGACGAAGAGAGGGAAACACATGACGATGCTATTTCAGAAGGCTACCTACATATATCGGAGAGACACCTTCCAGGAGAGTATATCTATGTTGGATCAGGTCTGTCCAAATGCATATCAGAAGCTGTGTAATATCGGCCCAGTGCATTGGTCCCGTTCATACTGTCCCGTACGGCGCTACGGGTTCATGACATCTAATACGGCGAAGAGTCTCAATAATCGTCTGTTGTGGATGAGGAGGTTACCTATTCGCTCACTGTTCGAGATGTTTAGATCAATTGTTGAGCAGTGGTTCGTCGAGGGACGTGCGGCAACACAGGGCTCGAATCATGTGTTGACTGATGGCATCGCACTGAAGCTTTCGGGAAACGTCAATAAGGGACGCTGCTATATCGTGTGGCCCACTACATTAGCAACTTTATGGAAAGTTGAGGCTGGGAGGGAGGTCTATATGGTCAATCTTCAAAACCGAACCTGTGACTGTCGTGAGTTCAAGTTGGATTTGATCCCCTGTTCTCACGCGGCAGCGGTCATCTGGTATGACATTCTCAACCTCTATTTATTCTTATTTTTTTACGTGTACCTGATCAACTGTGTTTATTTTTCCTTTCGCAATTGCACTGGTGGGTCCATATATGATTATGTGGTCAGGTATTACAGGGTGGAGAGCTTAGTAGGCATGCAAAACTTGGTCATCAAGGGTCTATCTCGCCCAGAACACTGGATTGTGCCCGATACATTTGCAAGGCGAGTGGTGTTGGCACCAGAGATCAGACGACGTGTCGGGCGTCCATCTATGTCCAGAGCTCGAGCACCGTTCGAGGCCTCTTCCAGTGCATGTCGGCAGTTTTACACTAGATGCCATGGACCGGGGCACAACAGGCGTGTATGCATAGCCCACTTACCTATTGGCGGTGTTGATCTAAATTCACAGCCCGAAGATGTTCCACGGAGGAGGGTGCCCAAGAAGTGCAGCATTTGCGGTAGTACAGAGCACACACGTCCCATATGTTCGGTTCGATTGTCGGCCAACGACATTTAGTTGATAGCGTTATTTTAATTGAATTGTGGTAATTAGTATTGTTTATCAATGTCAATATTGTTTATCGAGGTCAATTGAACTAAATTTTACATCGATTAATATCAATATTGTAATGTCAGCATCTACAAGCTAAGCCTCTTAATGTAAGTTAATGAATATATCCGAGCCCCTATAACCTTCCGATACGCATGTACTGCCTCCTCCAGTATACCGGACGGAGGTCCTGCATCCAATAGACGCTCCATGTATATGCAGGCATATACTCCATAGCTCGTGTCGTCCATCTGCATGTACTGGTCAAGTATAGACTTGTCCAGGGTCATCGCAAAAGCACATCGGGGTGGCATCTGACGACCCTCCCAAAATCCGGCACATATGAGTAGGCGTGGAAGTAGGCGGAGTAGGGGCATCAACTCTCTATCTCGCCTCTCGTAGTGGACACAGTCGATCGGATCGTCCATCTGATACAGTAATGGGTCGTACAACTCTACTACCCAGTCAGAAAAGCGGATACAAACCACTACCTAGTGCTCATTTACGACATCACATACCACGATCGCCTACAACATAAGATCGGGATCGTATCAAGATTAATTTCATCAAATAATATATGACAATATATTATTTTCTTGTGAAGCCCACTTACATAATCACACCCCTTCTATGGCACCTGATACCGCCCATCACTGCCCTGGATCTGATGTATCAGTCCCTCTGCAGGTGTCACGACCCCACATTAATATCTGATTAATATGAAGTGTGACTGGCACGACTCGATCCTAATGAAGGATGGATCAAGGCGCGAACCAGAAATAATTAAATAAAAGAATAAACTACCGTATTCCAGGAACGATAATTTACTGTGAACTCTAATTCATAACTGAGTTTCAATTCACAAAATATAACTGAATAAATAATACCTCAGAGTAGCAAAAAGGTATCATCGAGTTCAAGACATACTGAAGACTTGACTCGGTTATACTAAAGTAGCGGAAGCAAAATAACATAACGAAATACAGGAAATATTCTGAGTCCTGTACAAAACAACTTTCTTTCCCAGCTCTTCACCCTGCACCATCAACCCTCAACCTGCACATTTTTAAAAAAAAACAAACATGCAGGGCTGAGTACAAGTATACTCAGTGAACACATTGCCCAAAAATATCATAATACATATCTGATATTATGAACGTTCATCAAAACTGTTTTATTATCATGCATCATCTGAGTAAACACACAGGGGTTTTTATCTGAAAAGGCCCTATGTTTTACTAAAGCATTTTCTGTCTTTGCGCGCGCTTTTCCGTTGTATGATCATCCATATCCCAACTGTGTGCCAAGGAATAGCTCCACTCAGCCTTTTCCGCACATGTCGAGGAATAGCTCCGCTCAGCCTTTTCCACGAATACATATCTGAACTAAACTCCGAGGAATAGCTCCGCTCAGCCTTTTCCAAGGACGTTTAGCACCGTTGATGTCTTAGTCAAGAATAGCTCTGCTCAGCCTTTCTCTCTTCCTAATATCACCGACCCAAGTGTACACTAACCTCGGTTAACATGCTAAGTTAGCACGAGGCCCGATCGATTTAACAGTTAGAAACCCCTTGCGAGCTAACTAAATATGGATAAGGATATCATACAAAACAAATATTTTATGCATGACAATCATTTATTTGCATCAGAATAATTAACTGCGGGTGAGTAAAAACTCAAATCAATATTTGGACTAAGAGTCCATTGAAAAGGAAGCCCACCTTTCACCGACGTTTTAATTACTGCAGCTGCTAATTCCCCACTGGTCTTATCCGTTGCGGATCTGCTAGCCTTCAGAAGATAAAAATACACTTAGCATGTTGATCCAAATCCGATAGGACTCAACACGAAACGAAGGCCTATTAGGGTCTAGTATCCGTTCTAAATTTTATCTTAGCTTAAGGGTTATTCTCAACCCTAGCTATTATACATATTAAGGCATACATCATCATCATTTAAGGTATCAACAATACCTTAACATCATCGCAATTAGATTCTAGCAACAAAATCAACATTAAGCCCATAGACTAAACATGGTTCCGCACAACGTCTATCTTTGCAAAATTGTCTGATTTGACTCACTAAGGTGTAGGGATTGTAACATATACCAACGGAAAACCACGGGAGTCTAGTTTACGGCTAAATTTATGGTGACTCAAGATGATAAATAACGAAAAAGATATGATCATTTTACTAAAAGGTGACAGAATTGCCAGAATTTCCGAAATCAAACTCGTGACCTGACTTTGAAGATTTTTCACGATCGATTCAGGAAGAGTTACGGACTGAGATATATACCATTAGAAAGCCACGGAAGTCTAGAATTTTTAAAAATTTATGGTGGCTTAAGATGATAACAAATGAAACGGATATACCCGTTTTACCAAAAGGTAGCGAATCTGTCCCGAATTTCCGAAACATGATACATGAGCTAACTTCGCCGATTTTTCATAATTTACTCAGAACGAATTAGAGAATGAGACCTATACCATTAGAAAGCCACTTAAGTCTAGTTTTCGGAAAAATTTACGGTGTCTCAATCCGATGTAAAACGAGGGAGTTATGCTCGTTTAACCGGAGGGTGCCGAATCTGCCAACAATCGAGCGCGGGCGCGCGGAATTGAGGCCGAGAGCGACGACAGCCATGAAAACTCAAAACCCAAGCTTTCAACATCCATTTTAACTCATCAACTCTCATCCCAACTTGTCTATGCATTAACCCATTCAATATCATCTAATATGCTTTGAAACACAATTAAAACACAAACTATATATATATATATATATATATATATATATTGACGCCAAAAAAAACTGGAAGCATGCATCAATCATGCATTTATCAACTTATAATTATCTAACATCTTTTAAAACACCAAAATACACACATAAACTTCTTATCCAAACTTGGAATTGGAAGAGCACACACACACACACATATATATATATATATATATATATATAATTTCGAAGATACCTTCACACAACAATGGAAGCTCCCCTTCTAAAACCTTCCAAGGATGAAGATGGGATGAAGAAGAAGATGATGCAGCTGCCTTCATCTCTCTCTCTCGATAGTTTTAAAGAAAAAAAAAATAAATGGAAGGTGATGAAGAAGAAGAAAAAGAAGAAATGGAGAAGATGAGGGTGGTGAAGGAGATGAAATGCCAATCTCTCTCTCTCTCTCTCGACAACATATATATATATAAGACCATGCAAATATCTATATTATTTTATTTCCTAATATGGATAAGAGTTAATCAAACATAGTTATCCACTTACTAATTTGGATATATGAAAGAGGACACACACACGTGGGAGACATGGCTATCACCCATGCATGGTTGACCTAAATAAATACTCGGTTGTTCGGTTATCGTGATATTTTCCGTTTTCGGAAAAATTCCAAACTAAACCGATATTGCTAAAATAATTCACTTATTTTAAACAATAATTTATCTGAAATTATTGATTTTAAAACACTGCTTTAAAAATACAGGTTTTAATTTCTCGATAATTAAAACGTCCAAAACTTAGAGAATATCTGACTCTCTTAACTTGAGCATCTCGTTTAAATTATCTGAATTTAAACAATTGCATGATTGGAGAATATCTGAGTCTCCCAGTCCTGAAATTAATTATCGGAATATCTGATTCACGATAATCACGCACCGTAAATAAAATAGGAATCGAATTTATCTGAAATTACGATTCCGGCTTTCCATACAGAAAAGGAAATTAAACCCTAACTGAAATAATAATTAACTCACCTATGGGAATTAATTATCCTTGAATTCCATGGAACTTAACGGATACTTCTGACCCTAATCTGACTGAAAATTACTATACTAAATAGTAATTGCAACAATTTACTGCAGTTAAGCAGTAATTAATTTACGGGGTATTACAGCAGGTATCCACCGCCGGTAGTCATCATCCCCGTATGCATGTCTGCACTGAGGGTTAAGAGGATGAAGGGTCTTCCATGCTCCGATGAGGGCCTCCTGCAAAAAATGAATTACGATTAAGCGTGGGGTAAAAAAAGACTAACTAACAATGTTTTGCAAAAAAAGTTCAAACAAGTACTTGAACTCACAGATAGACCGGTATTAGCCACCATTGTCGGACAACCATTGTCCCTCCGTACTCGTCGAGCAATCACGCTTAGAAAATAGTTCATGTGAACATCCTTCAACTCAGTACTCGGATCCTCAAGCTCGTCAAACCAGGACTGCCGCAAGCGATTGCTGTTGAAGTAGAGCTGAATAACTGCATCCGGACCCTGAAGTCTAAATCGTGAGTAGGCAATCTGGAGGCTGCTATCATCAATGCCATTCATGAGCTGATAGGTCGTGCTAAACCACCAGGGCGTGGAGCCAAAGTGCTAGTACCTTCCTGCTCTACAATGGGCTGTAGGGCACTCTGGGGAGGTGGGGTGGGCGCCCACGCACTCCGGGCAGGTGGTGTCGGCGATCGAGCAGGCTGGGGAGGTGGAGTGGGTGATCTCCGAGGGCTCCACCTCAGACTGGCTAATGCCTGAGCAATAGCCCAGTCCACGTACTCCTGGACACCGGGCATGATGATAACAACAACCCTCTGCAGAAAACTCTCTGAGGGCTCTTCACTGCTCTGAGATCGATCCCTCCTCGATCGCTTTCTTCCCCATACTCTAGGGGGCTCTCTCGATGAATCGGATCTATTGTGTGCTCTGCTGCCTCCTCAGTGGGGGGCCGGAGACCAGGTATGTAATCTGGATCTGGCACGTCCCTCAATGCCCGGCTCGAAGGTCGATTGGTCCCCTGTCGAACCTTCTGTGGTGTCTGGGCTGCTCTAGTGCCTCGGGCTGATGGCCCCACAACATCCACTGCTGAACTGGAATAGCAAGATGCTGCATTTGCAATCAGCTTCTTCTTATTCGTCAATCGAGAGGGAACAAATCGCACACTTTGAGCACCGGCCTGAAGCTGCATGCTCATGAAATATGGAGTCGTCATCTCCTCAGGAGATGGTACAAATGATACCACCCGTAACTGCATGAAATTAATAATATCATTAAGATTAACTAAAAAAATTATTAATTTCATATTCTAAATTATGAAAGAAAACAAAAAACACACTGATCCCTGTAATAAGGTCCTCGAGTCAGTGGTAGGGTCTCTGGGTGTCCATCTCAAAGCTCAAGGAAGAGTGAGCTGTCCAGTATGCACTCCAATCTCGCGAGCCAAGTCTGGTAACACCTCACAAGCCCATATCTACAAAATATACGAACTCATTGGTTACATTCTGACTTGATTTCATTGTGCATCACTAATTTAGAACAACAAAATTAAAACTAAATACCTGAAGTGCCCATATCGGCCCGTAGAAATGATATTGCCCTTGGCCTTTCCCGCCTATAGTTTGTCGTCTGCAGGGGAGGATGCTGATGAAATGCATCAGCACCTGGTAAGAGTACGCCCCCCAGAGAAATGAATTCCACCTCTCCGCATCCTCCACCAGTGCCCATATCCATGGATCCACTGCTCGATTCTGATCCAGGCACAAGATCATACTGTATGCGAACAATATGTTCGCAACCTTCACGTAATCCGGAGCATCTCTGGCAATCGTCTGCGCCTTGAACTGATCCTCCAAATGCTTCACGGTCGTGCGTTTCCCTTCAAATAGGTGATAGAAGACGGATCTCTGCGGAACAACATGCTCCTCGACATTCGGATCGATGCTCGTGCTGCCGAACCGTAAACCTGACACCAGGCTGTACTCAGTCGGACCAAAGCGCAGCTGGGAGTGATGAATCTGAAACCATGTCTCCCGTCTCTCCAATGCACGATCTGACACGCGCACCTCACGGCTCATCAAACCGTGAATCGCCTTCTTCTGAACCACACCAGCCCTGTAGTCTAGGAAATGGCCGAAACATTTGAATCTGAACGACTCCAGGGCTGCATCACCACCTATTGCGTGTAGTGTGGCTCTGATCGTGTCCAGTACCTCCGGTATGACGTACACTACGACCGAAGGCCTCGCCTGCTGTAGCGGCTGTCTGACCCAATCAATCTGACAAGATTTAAAACAAAATCATAATTAAAATCAATACTTTTATTTATTAATTCTTAATAAATAAATACTTTTGATATTTCCTATAATTTGTAAAAACAAAATTAGTCTAGGAAATATTTAAAAATTAATCTAGGCAATATTTAAAAATTAATCAAGGTCTTTTTTAAAATCAATCGAGGAATGAGGCAATTTATTAAATTAATCTAGGCAATATTTAAAAAATAATCTAGGAAATATTTAAAAATCAATCGAGGCAATGTTTTTAAATCAATCGAGGACAATTTAATATTAATAGAGGAATATTTAAAATTAATCGAGGCTAGTTTTTTTTAAATAATCGAGGCTTCCTCGATTAATTTTTTTTAAATTAATTGAGGATTACTTTTTGTTTAAATTAATCGATTAGTTTTTTTTTTAAATTAATCGAGGCTTCCTCGATTAGTTTTTTTTTAAATTAATTGAGGATTACTTTTTGTTTAAATTAATCAATTAGTTTTTTTTAAATTAATTGAGGTAAGCCTCGATTAGTTTTTGTTAAATTAATCGAGGCAAGCCTTGATTAGTTTTTTTAAATTAATCGATTAGTTTTTTTTAAATTAATCGAGGCAAGCCTCGATTAGTTCCTCGATTAATTCTAAACATGAATAATTATGAAATTATTAAGGCGCCTCGATTAATAGAGGCAAGCCTCGATTAGTTTTTTTAATGAAGCATCGATTAGTATTAAGTTAAATATTCATCGATTAATTAACCTCGACTAATTAAGATTCCTCGATTAGTCTAATATAGTTCCTCGATTGATTTTAGATGTTCCTCGATTAAATTAAAACGCAACAATTAATATAATTCAGTCCTCGATTAGCATAATAATTCACAAATAACATATAAATCTACAATTAACAATACCATCATCAACCACAATTAACAAAGTAAGCATCGATTACGAGCCTCGGTTGATTATAGACCGTCGATTATCATAATACTATATAGCATCGATTATAACTATTATCCTCGATTAGCATTTAACTACCATCGATTATTATTTACATACAACACAAATTTGTGAAAATAAACCATAATCTGTGAAAATAAACAGCACAAATTTAATCCAGAGGCCTACTTGAGAAGATGACGTCGCCTCCGGTGGTTCTCCGGATCCTCACTCCATCTCCGGCGCCGGCGTGAGATTTGCAGAAATCAGGGGATTGAGGTCTCGAGTTGCCGACGACTCGGAGGATTGAGGTCTCGTGTTGCCGACGACTCGGAGGATTGAGGTCTCGAGGTCGTGTAGACCGTCAGGGGAAAGAGAGAGAGGGGGGGAGGGATGCTATGCTGTGTTAATCGAGAGAGACAAGTTTTTTTTTTTGAAATTCAAGAGAGAGAGAGAGAGAGAGAGAGAGGGCTGCTATGTTAATCGAGAGAGAGAGAGAGAGATATTTTTTTTTTGAAATTCAATCGAGAGAGACAGAGGGTTGTTGTGTTAATCGAGAGAGAGATGGAAGTTTTTTTTAATGCAATCGATTTTCAATCAAGGATGTGGTGGGTGGGGTTAATAAGTTCAAACCCTAATTCATAAATATTCTCCTGTGGTGGCAGTTAGAACTGATTTTTAACAGAATATAAGTACAAAAAATTTGATTTGATGGGGTCCATTTTCTGAATTGCCCAAATAACTACTGCTTTATAAATCTTGTTTTTCCCCATTCATATTTACTTTTGATGAGAAAAACTTCCCCCCCAATTAATATTTTTATTAATAAAGTATCTGAGCTATTTAAAAGTTCAATCAAATCTAACCTCCAAAGCATTTTCCGATCAAAACTAATAAAAAAGTTAGAACAAAGATGAAATATTATAAATGTAGTCAATTTAACCACAACATAAGAACATGTAAAGAGTGTTAGGACCATAATAGATAAGCCCATCTATGGTACCAAGTCGATCGACCCATAAACCATACAACCACCACTTAAGCTCGGAGGCATGGGGGATTGGCTTAGCATCAAAGTCCTTGCATTCTGGCTTAGGGCATCTCCAAGGGGCCCTTCACCTTAGAGGCAGTCGCTCAGTTTTGTTGAAAATCGTCTCCAACTGCCCGCATCCTTTACCTGTTTTGTAAGGGGGTGAATAATACCCCTTTACATATAAAGAGGTACTATTCACTCCTTCTATCATTTTTTTTTTATTTTTTTTTTAATTTTATACAACTATATTCTTTATTTTTTTTAATCTAATGTAAATTATGTTATTTTTAGGTCTAATATTATGTTTAATTTCACTTAATATAATAAAACATAGTATGTATTCATAAAAAAAATTAAAAACTTAAAATACAAGAAATAACATAAAATATATTACATTAAATTAAAATTACCACAATAGTACATAAAAATAACATAAATACATTACATTAAAATAAAACTACAATAATAATAAAGAAATATACAACTCAACACATGCAATACAATATTTTTCTAATATAATCGAAAACCGCTTTCAGAAATATAGTGTTGTAAATTAATTTATATTATATTATTTTTTATTATTTTTTGAATAATATTAAATGTAAATATATTTGAAAAAATATGTACTACACAATAATTTGATAAACAAAAATCAATATTAGAAAACATAAAAGTGGAATATTATATTGTAGAGTGAATTGTAGAGTTGATGGTTGGAGATATTTTTGCTCCAACTCTATATTTTCCTTTAGAATAAAGGTAGAGGGGAAAAAAATGGTTGGAGATGGTCTAATCTCCGCAAATCTAGTTACCAATCTTGTTATCTCATTTACTCTTTCTTGTTTTATTGCTCATTTATCATTTTATCTCCCATCATTATTTTCTGACTTGGCCGTCAATAATCGTTCAATTGTCAATTCCTGATTATTTCCAGCTTCACGAGTTTTTTTTGTTTTGACTATGCGGATTACATTACAAAAAATTCGTTATCTAGCGACAAAACTTATTTCGTCGGCACTTGCGATGGATGATCCGTCGCTACACATTTCGGGAATTTAAAATGGTAGGAAAGTTCCGTGCCTAAATATAATGACAGAGTAATGATAGTAAGTCTGTCGCTAATGTTAACGACAAATGATTTCCGTTGTTACGTGTTTTACAAGATTAGATAATAAAAAATAAAATCGTAATGACGGATTCATTCAGTCGTTAACAATTCTGCCTATTTAATTAATTAAAATATTTAAATTTAACTACAGACCAAGCCGTCGTTAGAATTTTCCAATATAATTAATCAAAATATTTAAATTTAACGACAGACGTCATCAGTCGTTAACAATTTTTGATTTAACTAATTAAAATATTTAAGTGTAATGACGGACTTAATCCGTCATTAGAATTTTCTGATTTAATTAATTTAAAATATGTAATTGTAATGGGATTACGATCGTAGTTAGCATTTTTTTATTTAATTTATTAAAATATTTAATGCTAATGACGAAATCAGTCCGTCATTAGATCTGTCATTAAGTTCTTAATTAGAATCAGAACACAGACGAATGGGCTCATTCTTCCCAAATCAAAACCCTAATCACTCCCGCCGCTTTCGCCCTCTGCCAAGCCCTGCCACCCCTTCGTGTTGCTCTATCCCGTCATTTTTATCCCTCTCTCCATCTCTCTCTCTTTTTCTCCATCACTCTCTGTAAGAATTTGTTGCCTGAAACAATATGAAATTCGGATGTAAATAGCAAAGTTAAAAGAAATGGTGAAGCTAGTGTTACCACATTGCCTTCAACATGTAGTGGAAATATAAACAGAACTTTGCACAAGATAAATTTTAAATCACACTCCTTACGGCGTGTGATTGCCTCAAGGCGAAATTCACTATCACAAGTGATAAACAATAACAATGCTGATGTTGTCTCGGTTCACTTCCTTGACAACACTGCATAAAACATACAAAGGACTATCCTAGCTTCACTCACTTGAATAATCTCTCAAACAAACCTATCTAAACACATAGATAGATTACAATAAGTCACTCTAAATCCTAGACTCTCAAAGATGACTATCTGACCTACACACACAACTGGAATGAATGTCTCTAGATGATTGGGACGCTAGGCCGATTCTGGAAAGATGTCTTGGATTTTAGAGACGACACTAGATGCAAGTTTCAGAGCTTCTCACAAACCACGGTGATAATCTGTTTGCATAAGTGATTTTAAGATCTGAAAAGACCTTAAATACTACATCCATCTTGTCTTGGCAGTTGCTTCACGATCCCAAATAACTTGGCCTTCAATCAACCGCCCTCCACTTCCCATTGCTGTAATGGACTTGAATTAACCACATACAGCATTGCATAACATACGTTCTTCAACAACGTTTAAAAGTGGCAGTTACTCCAGTGACCCACGATCTTCTGCAACGGTTAGTGTCAAAGACAGAGTAGGAACATCACGTCCCTATAAAATCGGAACAAATTTTGCCAAGGTCAAAATCAAATATAATCTACGATTTAATCAGTAATAAAATATCCAATAAATCCCAAATTACGTGGAAAATCATATGTGGCAAAAATCACAATTTATTCAGATTAATTTAAAATAAATTAATCCAAAATAATAGGAAAGGATAAGATTAACAACTCGAGTGTTATACTCGATATCACGAGACTAATGGAACACATTAGGTACCACATTGATTGTGATGTTATCAAACGAAGTGATAACATCATCTGGAACACGTCATTCTCAACACTCTATTTTTCTCTCTCAACGACACAGTCGTTGTCGCCGTACCCGGACGTAGTCGGTTGTCTTCCTCCTCACCACCGCCGCATAGGTGATCTCTCTCTTTCTCTGTGTGGGTTAACATGAATGTTTGCAGATGATTGTGTGAAGAATTATAGGAAAAAGATGATAAGTTTCAAGCAGATCAGTCATCTTATGTATGTAGTTTGTCTTTTGTTCACCACTGCAATCTGATAAGCTATGACAGTATAGCTTGACTGATAAATGTAGTATATATAAATATATACTACAAGCTAGAAATAGAATACAAAAGTCCATTCCCAATTGATTAAAATAACATTAGAATTTAGGGTAGAAATGAAAATTAATTAGATTATATTTTTTTCTCAATTATGTTGCGGTTACTAGAGATTGAGGGTCAAAGTTCGTGTAACACCATAAATTCTATAATTTAAAATGTTACTCTTTCTGTTCCTTAAAGCGGAAAATGATTCTAATAAAAATAGTTCAAGTAATTAATTAAATTTTTTTAAATAATCTTGCTAGAAATTCTAAGAAGAAAATAGAACCATATATTTTCAGAAATATAAGCGCTTAGATCAAAATATCTGCATTTCATAAACACCAAGTTCATTTCAAAAAGGAACTCACAAGTTCTAAAATATAAAATTCACACTCCTAGTATTAATAAAACCATATTAGCAAACTACTAGTTTAGGTTAGTTCAAAACCACCAACAACACACATAAATATCAAGTTCAAAATAGTAGACTCTAAATAACAAGCCCAAAAATTCAGGTCGAGTAATCTAAACATCTTGAGCAAGCCCACCCTATTTCCTTCATACGGCTCCAAGCTCACTGACCTGAAAATATTTAAAAATATGGGGTGGGCACTTTTAAAACGTACTCAGTGGTAGGGATCACGGGCATTTATTTCTATTTATCCAACTGAAATAAATCGCCCTAAATAATGTATTTAGGGCACTCTTCTTCTGATTCTAGAATACATCTTGAACTATGCATAGGACATATTCTGGTGCGTACAAAATGCTTCTATGCGTATAAAACGTTATTCTGTGCGTACGAAAAGCTATCTATATTTCATCCACGATTATTCAAGTTGGATTAAAAATATTTATGTCTCAAAAAGCATATATCATATACTTTTATTTCAAAGATAATAATTTCACCCACCTGATAATAGTGATCACGTAAAAATTGAGTAGGAAATCACAAAGTGGACGAGGGTCCTAATTGCGCCGTACCTAATCAATTAAAAAAAATTACCACTTAAGGGTCATTCTATTCAATCTTAACTAAATAAATTAATAAACTAAAATAAAACATAATTTGTAACATTTTGGCTTAAAATTTAAATTTAAACAATTAAGTTTAAACCTAACTAACAATTCCAGACTAAGAAATTTTGAAATTATCCAATAACAATTTAGAAAACTCCTATATTTAGTAAATTATGAGCCAAATGGATATACTAAACTATTATGAGCTAACAACTAACTAGAAGTTTCAAAACAAGATGAAATATACTAAAATTAAGTTATTAAAATGATTTAACTTTGTTTAGAATTAATATAATTTTGAACTCCACATGACCAAAGCTAATACGTAAATACTGTATTCGTGAATTAAACTAATTTTAGAAGTCAGAATATATGTAATATCAATTCAGACACTTGCTTATCAAAAATTAGTTTCATAAGTTAAATATATAAATTATTAG
Source organism: Perilla frutescens (assembly GCA_026008535.1). Taxonomy (NCBI): domain Eukaryota; kingdom Viridiplantae; phylum Streptophyta; class Magnoliopsida; order Lamiales; family Lamiaceae; genus Perilla; species Perilla frutescens. Next base: position 38,869,870 of record BRKX01000010.1, on the reverse strand, counting down.
ATCATTACATCCCTAACAGCAACTTTAAGACATTTGTTGCATAATATTTAATTTTTTTTCTTTCCCACTAAACCCTCTTCCGACTCAAATCCAGAAATTAAACCACCTTCATGTCTTCAAATATTTAAATATATTCTTAACTAGCTCAAAATTAAATCTTTTAATCTCCATCAACGTACTCTTATTGCCGAAGATCGACAATGACTCGACTCAAATCCAACATCTATATATTCTTTCTTTGCTCTAATAATCTTCTATTTTAATTTTCTATAAATATTAACAATCATCTCTTAATAAGTAATATCTGTGAATGAGAAAAAAGGTTACCAACAGTGGATGAGAAATTCTTGAAATCGCAGGCTAAAAGTTCCCTTCACATGTGAGAAACCACCAGATAGTTTTCATATATAAGTACTGCTAGAAATTAAATTGTGTTATGAAGGAGAATATGATGTGTTTATGAGCAAGAGAGTATTTTTGTGTATATATTGAAGGTTGGATAGCTAAAAAAATTATTGAAACATCATAAGCTTGATTAACAAGTAAAAGGCACGTGTACATGATTTTGATGATATGGATCATATATGTATTATACGTGTATATTTAATAGGTAAAGAAGGAAAATAGTCATTATCCTAATCATTTATTATTATTTTTTTATAATTCCTAGCCTTAATGACCCAAATTCATCCAAATATAAATAAATCATATCTAAATAAACAAGACCCAAAAGTATTTTAAGACTTGAAAGTAAATTTTTAAAATTTAATTATTAATTCCAAATATTTCTATTACTAAGGGCGCAATTTTGGACTATCTCAATTCCAACTAATTATATCAAGCATTACAAATAAATTAAAAAGTCAAATTTAAAGTAATTAAGTGATTTAATAATTTAAATCACGTAGAAGTGGGTTGCTACAGTTCGCGAGTAGATTGACACTTACCCATATATACAGTAAGTAATATTTATGATATAAATTATGATTAATTTATTTATGTGGTAGAAATTATGATTAATATTGTAATTATGTAAAAATTATGAGGATTATGTTATAATATAATTTTAAATATGTTAAGTATGTCAATTATGTAAGATTTATTCTAAGTATGCTACGTCTGTCAATTATGCAAAAATTATGCTATTTATGCAATAATTATGATATGTATGTGCTAAGTATGCTATTAGTGATGTCAATTAAGCTAAATGTAAAATTATTTTATCATTGAACAATGTATATTTAATTATTTTATGGGACGAGGGCCCCTAGATCCATCTTTATTGAATTGTTGATGTTTGTTGGTTTTGTTGTTATGAATAAATTAGAAGATTATAGATCAATTAATATAGAGACGAGAACTTGGAACTAGGAAATTCACATAGGTACTGCTAAAATTTTGAAAAATTGGCTTCTTTTTTTTTTTACAAATTATTTTATATTTAATTGATGGATCAGTGCATTTATATATGTTAATTATTGAATTGTTGGTATTTGTTGGTTTTGTTGTTATAAATCAATTAGAAGAACATAGATCAATTAGCGTGGAGTTGAGAACTTGAGACTAGAAAATTCACATAGGTGCTTCCGAAATTTTAAAAAATTGGCTATTTTATTTTTTTACAAATTATTTTATAATGTTTCAAACGAAAATTAATGACTTTTTAACGATAAAATATTTTAGAAACGGGTCTTCTACAATGAGTCTAGATGGTCAATGGATATATCGGCAATATCTTGATAACAGTGGTTTAAGTCCATACTTTCTGAATGGACTTGAATCTTTCATTGAGTTTTCTTGCAATCAATTGCCGTTCATAAATAGAGATAATATTAAGTGTCCTTGTCGTAAGTGTAAGAACGTGCCATTTCAAACGCAATCAACTGTTCAACTCAAGGACAGAGCCAGGATTTTCAGTGTTGAACCTTTTTGAATCCCAAATTATAAAATATATAATATCAATGCATTAATAATATTTTGTTCCACAATATATTTTGCTCATAAATATTCAACAAATGATAAAAATATACGAATATAAATTATCTTATAATAAAACTAGTCAATTATCAAAGTCTCTTATACATATATAGTAGAATGTTATTCTAGTAGAATTATATTTGCAAAATAAAAAACAACATATTATTAGTCATATCACATGTTTATCATAAAATAACCAGAAAAATAAAAAATATTAAATAACTAAAGCAATAAAAAAAATGTTCACTAATCTTATTATATTTTATGCATTTTAAGTTGTTCACATCACATCTTCATACCAATATCAAATTCATCAATAATTAATTCAACATAGAAAAAATAATTAGTAACTTATTTGAGTTAGCTAAAAAATCATCGATCATAAATGAAATAAAAGGAACTACATTTTTAATTTAATTAATTATCTAAGTGATAAATAGAGAATTAATCTAAATATTTTTAATTTGAGATTTAGCCCAACCTACACTACTTCATTAATTAATTTTGGAGGGGCAAAATAAAACTTACTAAAAAAATTATATCATATATATATATATATGCAGTAAAACCTCCATATAAGAATACTCTATGTAAGAATAACCTCCTTATAGCAATAAAAAGTTATGGTCCCAACTCGGGACCAGTTATAAATAAGAATAACCTCTACATTGTAATATTCCGATGTTTTTTTAGGACCATCCTTAAGAAATTTGCCTCCATACAATAATAAAATGACATTAAATTTTAAATATATTTAAATATTTATATAAAATATCTAGAACTATTTAACTACATATGTTATATTAAACTTAAGATTGTATGAAATACTTGCCTAAAATTGTTTGTGACAATGCTTTAATTTTTTGGGTCAATACCACATCATTTAACTTGCGCGTTCGAAGTAACTCATCAACACGACACCTTCTTATTGAATCCAAAATATTTCCATCTTGTCCAACATATATGCTTGAAGCTTCTTGACATGAGACTTTTTCTATTTTTACACTATCATCATCTGGATTATCACATTGTGTTTCTTGCTTGATTCATGTAATCATATCTTCTTCAGTTAAAGCATACACTACTTGCTGCTCATTTGGATGACCGAGAAAAACATTCATATCTATTTAGTTATTGTAATGAAGTTCTTTTATCTAATTTCTCAAATCTGCAACTATTCTTTGATTATCTTCATCTAATTTATTTTTTGTAATTTCTAAGTCATTGGCACTATCAATTTTTTTTTCATTTCCTAGATACGCATATGCATTACACATGTATGAATCTTATATACCTTTTAAAATCACATTTTTAAAATATGAAGGGACATTTCTAAGTGTTGTACAATATATATGAAAATTTTTCAAAAAAAAATATTTTTTTATATGTAAACTCTATATAAGAATAACCTCCATATAGTAATATTTTTCTCTGGTCCCAACAATATTACTGTATAGAGGTTTTACTGTATATAGAGGGATGCATTAGGATGTGAACATTAGGCTTGGGTGTAATTTGTGAACAAATTGTGTCCATTGATCTTTATAGATCAATGGACGGTATTAATTTGGGTTAAAGTTTCAATAATGCTACTTTACTATGGTCTGATGCATTATAGGGTAAAAGTATCCATATTTTTATTAATTGGGAAGGAGCTAATTTCTTGGGATTTTGAAAAGTAATTAAAGTATATCATTTTCATAATCACATACGATCTTATAATTTGTATTCAGACCTATAATAATGCTAATTATGATTTCTATAATGCTTTTTTCAAATTCTGTAGTGCTTTTATTGTAAGGTTCCGTTTGGCTATCACAATATTTTACTTTTTTTTTATGATATTGTAATATTGTGTTATATGATAGTGCATATTTATGATTTAATTGCAAAAAATGAAAGTGATTTATTATACATTGCTATGAAGATTTTTTTTAATTTAATATTCCAAAGCATTAAATATTATATAATTCATGAAGCAAATAAATATTTTTATTACATATAAAGCATCTAGTATTACAAAAAAAATCCACATATAAACTAAAAAACCTTTTAAATCATCATTAAAAAAAGCATTATCGAAAATAAAAAAAAGTACTTCCAATCATAAAAAAATACTTACATATTAAAAATAAAAAAACATTACCAAAAAAAGCAATTCAACTATAAAAAAACATACTTATACATCATCGCCATCATACAATGAAATTAACATTTATATTAATAGTTGATATGCACAATTGAACTAAAAAAATCTATTAAATTAATCATCAATAAAAAAAAAAGCATTACCAAAAATCAATAAAAAAAAGCACCTTCAACCATTAAAAAACACACTTACATATTAAAAATAAAAATGAAAAGCATTATCAAAAATAAAAAAAAACACCTCCAACCATAAAAAAAAACTTACATATTAAAAATAAAAGGCATTTTAAAAAAAGCACTTTCAACTATCAAAAAACACACTTACACACCAGCGTCATCTTATAATGAAATTAACAATTATATTAATATTTGATCTGCACAATTGAACTAAAAATATCTATTAAATTATCACTAATAAAACATTGCCAAATTTTTTTTAAAAAAAGGACCTTCAACCATCAAAAAACACACTTACATATTAAAAACAAAAAACAAAAAGCATTACCAAAAATAAAAATAAAATAAAAATAAAAATAAAAAACACTTTCAACTATAAAAAAACACAATTGCATATCAGCATCATCATATACAATGAAATTAACAATTGTATTAATATCTGATTAGCACATTTGAACATTTCAGTTTGATTACTCTATGTAAAATGAAATAAATAAATACACATAGGTTAATTTAAATTCTCAGCCCTATTCCCATTTACCATTATTTGTTTAATTTTTTTTATGAAATAAAACAGTTAAGTAAAAATAAACAAATTTTCATATTTCTAAGTCAAAAATTACAATTAAACCATAAATATGTACTATCAAATAACACAATATTACAATATCACAAAAAAAAATTGTGATAGGTAAACGGAACCTTACAATAAAGACACCTACAGAAATTGAAAAAAAGCACTATAGAAATCATAATTAGCATTATTATAGGTTTGAATACAAATTACAAGATCGCATGTGATTAGAGATATTATATATTTTACCTTTGGAAATCCCATAAAATTCGCTCCTTCCTAATCAATAAAAATATGAATGTACACTTTTACCCCATAATGCATTTGATCAAAGTAAAATAGCATTCTTAAACCTTTTAACCCCAAATTAATATCATCCGTTGATCTATAAAGATTAATAGATATAATTTGTCCACAAATTACACTCAAGCCTAGTGTTCACAAATGAATGATCCCCTCTCCCTCTCTCTCTCTCTCTATATATATATATATATATATCTATATATATATATGTATGGACGTATCAAGGTGAAAAACAATTGTGTCCAGTTAATGAGCAAAATTTAGGTAGTCATGAAGGACTCAATATGTACCAAAACATGGTAATGGATGTTGCTGGTCTACAAATCAACATGAATATCGATAATGATATTGAAGAGCCCCCAAATCCTTAAGCGCGACAGTTTTATGGTATGTTGAGGACTGCAGACAAAGAATCGTGGTCAGGTTGTTAAAACCGTTCACAATTGTCACTCGTTGCTCGTTTGATGAACTTGAAATTCGAGAACAACATATCAGAGAAGTGTTTTGATCAAATAATCCAATTAATGAAGGAGATTGTTCCAAAAAATAATTCGGTCACTGATAATTTCTATGCAATAAAGAAATTGCTACGTAGCATGGGGTTACCCGTAGAGAAGATCAACTGCTAGCTATTTCAACAACTGAATGATTTACTGGGCTGATAATAGTGAATTGTCAGACTGCAAGGTTTGTGGTCACCCTCATTTCAAGCATATAAAGTGACATTCCCAAAAATGATAAAAGATTACAGTAACGCACAAAAAGATGTACTAATTCCCTTTTACTCCACGATTACAGAGGTTGCATGTATCTAATACAACATCAAAGGATATGCGTTGGCATGCATCAGCTATTGATGACAGAGTAATGCGACATTCGGCAGACTCTCCTGCGTGGAAATATTTGAACACAACTTTCTCCCCATTCGCTTCAAAAATTCATAACGTGAGATTGGTCAATCAGGCCAACAGTAATCTTCATCTCCTGTCATCATTACATCTTATAATCTTCTTCCATGGATGTGTATGAAAGAACAATACATGTTTCTAACGATATTAGTGTCAGGTCTACGTAATCTGAAAGAGAAATTAGAAGTTTTTCTACAACCATTGATCTCTGAATTGATTAACTTGTGGGAAGTAAGTGTGCCAATCTATAATGTTTCATTGAAGCAGAATTTTCAGATGCAAGCAACATTGATATGAACAATTAGTGATTTTCCCGCGTATTCTATGTTATCTGGGTGAAGTACTGCTGGAAGATTGACATGTCCACATTGTATGGAGTTCATCGATGCATTTACTTTATCATGTAGTGGTAAGTAATCATGATTTGACTATCATCGAAAATTATTATCTACAAACCACCCATTCCGTAAAAATAAAAAAACATTCACAAGAAACAAAGTGGTGACTGCACATATATTCTAACCCACATAAAAGCATTGGGTCTTAAAAAAGTCAATGAGTTTAATAATAATGTGACAATTTCTAAAGGTTGCGGGTGGAAAAAGAAAAGAATCTTTTAGGATCTACCATACTGGAGTTCCCTGTTGATTCGACACAATTTAGATGCCATGCACATAGAAAAAAATATGTTTGACAATATATTCAACACTGTGTTGAATATGCAGGGGAAGACGAAAGATACACCCAAATCTAGAGAAGAGTTGAATAAATATTGTTCTAGACCATAACTATAACGATACATTCGAGTAGTGGATTATTTCTCACAGACCTGACAAGTCCCCTTGACGTAGATTAGTTGATTGAATAGGATTACCAATCTCTCGTGTGCTTTACTTTTTGCTGTTCAATTCAAAGTTCACTACAATGTTCAAGCACATTATAGTGAAGTTTATCTAACAATGTTCGAGAACATTTTTAAGAATGTTTGCAGAACAGATACCTCACACCGTGTGTAGTTTAAATTGGCACCAGAGCAGGTCATTTTGTGTTAAAAAAAAGATTACTAGAAGTACATCACTGTTTGAAGTATTTGGTTTTAAAGCCATGAGTTCCATCAAGGGAGGAGGTTCCACAGCCAAGCTACCACTTCTAGAAGACAACAACTATCCATACTGAAAGGCAAGGATGCATGTATTTCTTAGATCCATCAATGATCAAGCATGGAAGAGCACTACAGAAGGATGTACACAGCCTACCGTTGCCAAGGATGACAAGTATACTCCCGTTCCAAAGAAAGACTGGACTGAACCGCAAAAGAGATGGTTTAATGCAAACTCCAAAGCTCTCAATGCCATATTTTTCCATTGTGGACATAGAGTCATTCATCCTGATCTTGACGTGTGAGACTGCCAAGGTTGCTTGGGATATACTGGAGATAATCTTTGAAAAACAAGCACTATCACACTTTCAAGGCTTCAGAATATTACCTCCAAATTTGATAATTTGAGGATGGCAGATTCTGAAACCATTGGAGAATTCAACACCTATTTAAGAAGTATATCTAATGAAAATTTTTCAATAGGTGAAGTAATGGCAGATGAGAAGTTGGCTAGGGAAGTTTTGAGATCTCTACCAAAGAAGTTTACTTACAAGGTTGTTGTCATTGAAGAAAAAAAAGGACATCAGAAGTATGAGGCTGGACGAGCTGATAGGATCTCTCAAGACCTTTGAGATGAATCTTGAAGAACATATGTTCATGGATAAAGGTAAATGAATTGCTTTGAAAGCTGAAAGTTCAGAGAAGGTTCATGAAAAAGTTCATAAAAATGTTATTAATGAAGAGATGCTAAATTCTATGGTTCTGATCACCAAGAATTTCAGAAAGATGTTGAAAAGGGCTGGAAATCAACACGTATCCAAGTTCAACAACAGGAAAAAAATTCTCTTGTAAGTCTTCCCACAAGAACAACTCTGATCAAGATGAGGATCAAAACAAATGAATAAGGTGCAGATAATGTGAAAGTTTTGGATGCATTCAGAAAAAATGTGCCAATACTCTGAAGAAGAAGAAAAGATACAATGATTCTATGAGTGAAGAAGAAACAAGCTCTAGTGGATTAGATTCAAAAGATGAACCTATAGCCTTCACAACCAGGGAGAAAAAGAGTCATATATTGATCATTTTTGTAACATCCTAAATTCTACAATTCAAAATGTTACTCTTTCTATTCTTTAAAGCGGAAAATGATTCCAATAATAATAGTTCAAGTAATTTTTTTTTCCTAAAATAATCTTGCCAGAAATTCAAAGAAGAAAATAGAACCATATATATATTCTTTAGAAATATATGTACTTAGATCAAAATACCTGAGTTTTATAAATACCATGTTCATTTCAAAAAGTAACTCATAAGTTCTAGAATATAAGATTCAAACCCCTAATATTAATAAAACCATAACATTCAACCACTACATCAAGTTAGACCAAATACCACTAACAAACACAAAAATACTAAATTCAAAATAGTTTACTTTCAGAAACAAGTGCATAAGTTAAGGCCAAGCATTGAAAATATTTTGAGAAAGTTCACCCCCATTTCCATCGCGCCGCTCCCTGCTCACTGGCCTGAAAACATTTAAAAATGTGGGGTGAACACTCTTAAAACGTACTCAGTGGTGGGGTATCATGAGCATTTCTTACTATTTATCCAACAGAAATAAATCGCAGGAATAATGGATTTAGGGTACTCTTCTTCTGATTCTAGAATACATCTTGAACTATGCATAGGACATATTCTGATGCGTATAAAACGCTTCTGTGCGTATAAAACGCTACCCACATTCCATCCACGATAATTCAAGATGGATTAAAAAATATTTCTGACTGAAAAAGCATATATCATATACTTTTATTTCGCAAATAATAATTTTACCCACCTGATATTAGAGACCACGTAAAATCAAATAGAAAATCACAAAGTGGACGAAGATCCTAATTGCGCCGCACCTAGTATTAAAAAAATATTAATTGAATCATTCGTATTGAATTATATTCTATTAAATTAAAATTAAACTAGATTTGAAAATTAACCTTCTTTGTATTCTATCTCTTGCTCACTACCGCGAATAACCCTTTTATTTCCTAACTACTTTATAAAATCTATAGTGAATAGCTTGGTTGATAAGCTGAGATGGAGTAATAGATGCATATATATATATATATATATATATATAAGACCACTACTACTGCCGCATCACTTTTCATTTCATAATCATCTTAATTTCGCCGCCTAACTACTTGATAATCACCTCAACCTTATATATATATATATATATATATATATATATATATATTATATTCATTTTGGGGAATAGAGAATGAGTCGGTTAATTGCTATTCCATTTGATTTACTAGAAATATCTAGACAAAATAAATAAATAAATGTATACATCCTTTCCAGACCGACTACTATAGCTAGCATATCAAAATTATTTTAAAATCTAATGTACACTCACACATATAGTAATAATAAATTACACCTGAAGATCTATAATTAGGATACATGTATTCATAATGATTATCACTATTTATTATTATTGTGATTATCTTTACAAAGTATTTTTATTTTATATTATTAAATCCCACACCTAATATAGTTCTAATCCTTATCATTTATTATTATTATCATATAATGAATTTATCTAATGTGTAAATATATATATACACATGAATTAACATATTTAATTAATCATAAGTGATTTATGTAATCAAGATAAAATTATACTCTTAGCTTATATAACTTTTATCTAAACAAGACTAGAAAATATATTATATGATTCAAAATAAATTCTTAAAAACCAAATAATAATTACAAATATTCTTGATACTAGGGGCGCAACTTCGAACTCCCTCAAATTCAACTAATTCTATTGAGCATTATTAAATAAATAAAAACTCAATTTTTAAAGCAATCAAATAATTTTCATAATTTTAAATCACGAAGAAATGGGATGTTACAATTTTGCTATCGAACATGAATCAGATAATGATAAAATCAGTGTCACCGATCTTGAAAACACTTATCAAGAGATGTTCAACAAGTGGCTGGAGGTTGTTGAAATCAACAAACAACTTATTGTACAGAATCAGAAAATCAACCAAGAGAAGAGTCAATTGATAGACAAGGAAACAACTCTACAAAAGACCATCGGTGATCAGAAAATGGAGATTGAGCAAGTCAATGAAGACCTGAAGATGTTTATGAGAAATATCAGAATGCTCAATAATGATACTAAGAATCTAGATGAGATTCTCAACTCAAGACAGACTGCTAAGGTACGCTATGATCTTGGATACTCAGGACAAAGCTCTAGGAAGATAGAGTTTCTTAAAGCAAAGGAGGAACCTGATTAGAACAAAGATGTTCATATGAAAGTTCAAGACGTTATCAAGAACGTTTTTCCTCAGAATGTGTCTCACAAAAAGATCTCCTACATAAACCATGTAAATGTTACTCTCCACATCACATATAATAGGAGGAAGATCATCTGCCATTGTTATGAGGTTGTTGGACACATCAGACCTCATTATGAAAAATATCTCAAAGATTTAAAGAGAATGAGAGGAAGGTTTATGCTTAAGGAAGCCAAAGCTTCAACTTCACAACATGATTGGAAAAAGAAGCAAATCACACCTAAGAAAAAATGGGTGGTGAAAAAGCAATATGCCAACACAATTGCTCATACATCACTTAGAACTGAAAGTTTAAGCAACTGATATTTTGACAGTGGATGTTCAAGGCACATGACAGGTGACAAAGTAGTGGTGAAAGATTTGAGGACCTGTTCATCTAACTTTGTGACCTTCGGAGATGGAAAGAAAGACGGAGTCATGGGAAAATGTGTTTTAGATATGGAAGGCATGCCCAATCTGAAGAAGGATATGCTAGTGGATAGTTTAAAAGCCAACCTAATCAACATAAGTCAACTATGTGACGATAATATAACTGTGGTCTTCACCAAAGATGATTGCAAGGTCTACAAAAAGGACAATGAAGTCTTCATGGAAGGAAAGAGATCGTTTGACAACTACTATCGATTTAACGTTCACTCAGAACGTTCAATAACTTGTCAGAGAACATCCTTGGATGAAACTGAGTTATGGCATCAGAAGCTTGGTCATACTCATTTCAGGAATCTATAGAAGCTAATCAACAAATGATTAAAAGGATTCTAAAGATCAAGGTTGATTGTGTTAAAGTATGCGGCCCATGTCAATTAGGAAAGCAAATCAGATCACAACACCAATGATGTCCAACACACCACCTTAAGCAAAGTCCTAGATCTGCTTTACATGGATCTAATGGGGCCAATGGCTACTGAAAGCTATGGATAAAAGAGATATGTGTTTGTTTACATTGATGATTTCTCTAGATTCACCTGGGTAGAGTTCTTGAAAGACAAGACAAAAACATTTTCAGCCTTCAAGAAATTGGTTAGTAAACTTTAAGTGGAAAAAGGTGTTCCCATCATGAGAATAAGAAATGATCATGGAAAAGAGTTTGAGAGAAAATAATTTTCTTTTGGAAAATAACAAATATAGATTTGTCATTTCGTTTTGATTATTTATTCTTGATTGCTTTTTAATTTTATATTTTTATTATAATTAATAAAAGAAAAAAAGATCAGAACACATTAAGGAATAAAAAAATCTACCTTCTTTTAACTCATATATACCCCATCTATATCTTTTCATACTCTCTCTCAATTTTAACTAAATTTAAATATGAAATATGTATTTTTAGGAAAATATGTCTTAAAAGAATTTGACATGAGGTAGAGAGATAGGAGTATATTTGTCACAATAAAATACAACTTAATTTTTGAGAAAATTCTAAAATTACCATTAGAAAGAAGAGGGAAATTTTTAAATAGCCATTATTATTTAGTAAATAATGTAAATAGCCACTTTTTAAAAAAGTAATGTTTCTAGCTAGTATCATAACAAAGTACTATAATACCTTTAATTCCATATTTATTATTAAGAATTATTATTTATGTACATCTATATATTCATATATCAATACTATTAAGAAATAGATCTGATTTTCCCTCTCTTCCCTTTGTAAACGCTGTTCTCTTGTCTTTCTCATGTTTCAATCTTTGTTTTATTAATTGAAACAAAACTATCATTGGTGAAGATCATCAAGCTATAATTTTTGAAGATTATCACGATTCTCCATATCTCTAATCCCCATTTCAACAATAAATTATCTGTTGCAATATAAAAAATTAGAGATTCCTTACGAATTTAGGATTTTTTTAAAGCTTTATTTACACCGTGCATGTTATTTTTTGCGGCAATAAGATATATGATATTTACGGATCTGCACTCTTTTTTATCGATCTAGATATCTAAGTTTTTTTTGAATCATTCTTTGGAATAGATGGAAAAAAATTGAATGTTCTTTGGTGCACGAATAATTTTTTTTCGGTACATGAGTATTGTAGTTTATTCGTGCAATAATTTATTTGTGAACTCGTGCAATATCTCATTTTTAATTGTTGCACGAGGGCACGAATTAACAAACACTCGTGTATCTATGCATTTTTTAACTAGTGCACGAGTACACGAATAGATATACTCATGCAGTTATGTATCAGTTTAATGATCAACTGCTATATGTGTACACGAACGATCCTAATCGTATTTTCATGTATGAGTTATTTTTGAACTGCCATATTGAACTAATCGTGTACTCGTGTATTAAATCATTATTGAATTAATGCACGAGAACATGACTTAGACTACTCGTGTTGTTGCACTCGTGTACTCGTGTATTCATTATGATGATGAGATTGTTTGAAATCATATTCCATAATTGTTTAACGATGAGGGCGTTTGAACATTGACAAAGACAGCGGTTGAATCTTATAATTTTCGTCTCCGGCAACATCAGTGACAGAAGACGGCAACAACATCAAGACGACAACTACAACAACAGAAGAATCAAAATTATTAAATCTAATAAAGAAATTTTTAAAATTAATTAAAAATAAAAAAGAATCAAAATTCGTGATTTTTGAGGTCCTGGATTGAGAATTTTCACTTTTCGGGTCCTGAATTGAGAGTTTTCATCTTTCGGGTCCTGAATCGATAGATTACCCATCTTTCAGGTCCTGGATTGATAATTCTCCTAATTTTTTTGTTAATATATTAGGATATTTTTATGTTAGTAAACAATTGATGTTAAAACTTATTTATATTATTACTAAGGTTATTGATGTATATTAATTCTCATCCTAAAATGTTAGAAACATTATATTTTTAAAAAGTGACTATTTACATTATTTACTAAGTAATAATAACTATATTCTCATATTAACACTAGAAAGAAACGGAGGGAGTGAGTGCCAAGTTCAAATTTTAAATCCGATCAAACTTTAAATGTTCAAGAGTAGGTATGGACCAAGACTATGACTGATGACCAAATCAATCTACAAAGTGTAAAAATATACACCCATAAAAATTAACTATATAGTCTTTATATAAACCTTAGTTTCTTTTCTTAATTTTTTTAGGGTTTAAATTGAATATAGAAGAGCAAGAAATAAACCTAATATCAAATTAAGTGAACCATCGATCTGTCTGCATCCTGTGGAAGTCGGAAGCATAAATAGGGTCTACAAGATCAGATATCTACGGTAAACAAATGGAATATTAGCCATTCTTTTAGGGACCACTTTGGGTACTTTATGAGAGCTCAGTCATACTAATCTAGTGTCTCAATTGCCTCTCGATTAGGAGTCCTTTCAGTCAGGGGTGTAAATGAGTCGAGTTTTAATTTGAAAGTGCCTCTTATGTTACTTATGAAGTATTTTGGTATCTTTTTTTTTATTATATTTTATTAATTGTTTAACTTAACTTATTACTTCATTATACTTAGAATTTATATTTCTTGTATATTATAAATATATAGTTTTAGGTTGTTATTAGAAGAGTTGAATTTGATTAATAAATCGTGATCTATGTTTTGGTGCAATTTTCAAAAAATTTGCGAGAATCAATGAAATGTGCTTTGTTCTAGTGGTCTTCTGGGTATTTACGGAGTCAATGAATTGTACACTCTTTTTATCAATTTCAGTTACTCAAGGGAATGTAAATATATTTACTTTTAAGATAAATTTTGATGTATATTGGATGTACACAAAACTTATATAAGATGGGCAAGTACGGTCCCAGAGAAAAGTACCACCTATAATACAAGTATCATGTTATTTTACTAGAAAATATGATTAGAAATAATAAAAAAGCAAGGACAATTTTATATTTATTAGGGTTAATTACTATAAAATACACAAACTTTGACAAGATTTGCAAATTAGACACGAACTTTAAAATTTTGCAATTAAAACACAAACTTACATTTTTTTACAAAATAGACAAACTCAAAGCAAAATTTTAAAATCAATTGAATTTGAAAACCGCAAAGCCATAAAAATTGTTCACCTTTCGATTTAGATGGCATTGCATTGGTTTTAATAAGTGAAAATGAATTACATGTCGCAAATTCTCATTTTTCCGTTAGTCCGAAAATTTTGAGTGTCTATTTTGCAAAAAAATGTAAGTTTATGTTTTAGTTGCAAAATTTTAAAGTTTGTGTCTAATTTGCAAATCTTGTCAAAATTTGCGGTATTTTATAGTAATTAACCCTATTTATTACTACATTTTTTATATTAAAAAAATTATTTATGCATGTGTTGTCCTCAGTATTGCACACGTCTCGATGTATATAAAGCTAGCTTACATACATATTGATGTAGACGAGGCTTTCTCTACTTTTAATTGATGATCGATGTTATATAATTATTCAAACGATTTTTGATCATATACAGATATACTTAGAACCCTAAGGATCCCAACTATATGTCTAATCTAGCATCAAATAGTTCTGATAAAACTTGGAAATCCTAAGAAAGCGATATTATATAAAATCATATCTACACCAATAATATAGCACAAAGGTTCAAAACACGATTAAAAAAAAAAAGGTAGGCCAGGTGGGCCACCGCTCAGGCCCCCATTTTTATGGGGCCCCCAATTTATATGTATGTGTGTGTGTGTATATACACACACATAATTAGGTAATTTTTTTTAAAATAAATATGTATAAAGTTGAAAATGATTGTCTCTTTTAGATTCTAGTTTCTCGATTTTGAAATCTCATATGTGCTTTAGTGATTAGTTCCATAACTTTTTTCTCTATGTAAGTTTAGTGTGATAATATATTTATTGAGATTTGTGTTGGATTAATCTCAATTTTACAATTAGGCTATTAATCAACTATTTGTGATCTATACAAAAATCTCGTATGAGAAATGCACCTTTAAAGACTTAATTTTTAAATTTTATTAAAACTGTACAGAAAAAAATACTCAACTGTTATATTTAGAGCTTTTATTCCTCAATTTTTCTTTCACGATTATTTAATTAATGAAAATGTTCTTTTTCACTTACAAAATTTACAAATGAGATTTTGTAAATGTTGATTGTACTTTTTCAAGACTTAGGATGATTGGAATAAAATGAAAAAAATTTCAAGATGCTCGTGAAAAAAAAATATTGAAACTCCTTTTTTTCATTTTGCCCTGGGTCTCCGAATTATCAGGACCGGCGCGCTGCACCTAACACACACGACTGCATGGGTGATCGTAAATGAATTAATGAGACAAAATACACATGATTGGATATATAACATCTCACATTTAGTGATACACGTTAAACGTGCTTCTCATCATTAATTCACACACTCTAATTCCAAAGTCTCAATCGAAATAATATGTGAAGGGATTTTAATATAATTTGAGCATCTAAGATGGCCACCCCAAATCAAAAAGTGGTCCTTTGGATTCCCGGTTGATGATTTAGTGATGGAGGGGTATGAAATTGAGGCTGGAAGTTTAGAATTTGAATCCCATCTAAATAATGAGAATATGTCGCAACTGAGTTTTCAAATATAATTTACCTTTTCAATGTAATTTATAGGTTATTAAACATGAACTGAGTTTATCTAACACACACTCTCGAACAGCGACTGCGGACAATTCTAACCATAAAAAAACAAGTGGTCCTTTGTGGGTGCCCTAAATTGATTTAGCTAGCAAGCCTAATGAAGAGATTGGACCTACTCAAGTTGCTCAAGAGTCAAGACCCTCATTAATTTTTAGGCTTTCATTTTTTCTTTTTCTTGTTTTGAGACGTTGCGATTTATTGGTTTTAGGGTTGGGTTCAGGTGAGAAAAGATCTTGGTGTGAGAAATGAGAAAAATGTTTATCGTATTCTATTTTATTGCTTAATTGCCATAATTTTATTGCTTAAATACTTTATTGCTTAATTGCTATAATTTCATTGCACACGTGAGAGAAAATAATTATGCAATAAAATTATACCTATTAAGCAATAAATTACAATAAGAAAAGCATTTTCTCATTTCTCACACCAACAAATATTTCTTATCTGAACCAAAACCATTGGTTTTATTCGTATATATTGAAGTTGGCTTCTGTCAGTCACTAGGTTTGCAGGTCCCCCTACTCCGACTCAATGATGAAATGAATCTTCTATTTCTTTCTCTCCCTTATTTTCTTGATAATCTAAAATTACACTTTACACCTTTTAGTTAAAATTAGATTTAAACTTGAATGATGTCTTGTTAGATTTATTTTTAATTCCAGTTGAGAGAATGCCTAGCTGGATCCGGTAAATTTTACTGAAAGGTGTCTTCAGTACATCCACTAGTTCTACAGGTGACACGTATCCTGCACTCATTATTTTTGGGCTATTTGCAGCCTTTTCTTTTGTCTAGAATCGAAAGTTTCGGCCGGCTGAAAAAATTTATCGTGACATTTTAGTTAACATATTGTGACACTTCAACTACCTATTATGACACTTAATTACTTATTGTGACAGTCTAAAATAAAAATTATTTTATTAACCGGCCGATAAAAATTAGAAAAGGGAAAAATTGATTACAAATAGTAAGGGGATGCAATAATTTACCAGTTAGGTCTAGACGGTCTCTTGAATTCAAAATGTTTTTCTTATATCATAAGTAATTTTTTTCTTTTTTCGCGACTACGATTGTGTGAGGTTTTGACAAATTTATGTTTTCTTTTTTTGCAGAAAACTGTACAAATGTCCGCAATCTTTTTCTTTAATTTTCTGACATGAATTTTTTTGTACTTATATTTTAACGCAAAAACTTCTGTAGATAATATGTACATCAGACGGTCAACGCGTCAACCGGTTCAACGAGCATTGACTCGGTCAAAGCGTTGACCAAAAAAATCGTGAAAACGGGTGATACTTTTTAGGGATACAACTTATATTTTTTTTTAATTTTGAATGATACTTTTTAGTGTTTCTATTAATACTGATCTTAACAATTTTTTTCTTTATTTTTTTTTAGCTAATACTTTTTATTGATACAAATGACACTTTTAAACCGCGCCGTTTTTCATACATACAACAACAAGATTAGACCTTTAATCTTGTCCTCCACCCGTCGTTTGAATTGTAAGTCGTTTTTCGATTATATATTTCCGCTTTAGTAGAATCGTTTAAACCGGATTTACATGTTAATTGAACTCGGTTAATTAAAATATATGAGAAGCATGAATTTATGATCTACATGACATTAAGATTAATGAACATCCAATTAGATCCTGCGGTGGTTCAATTCGAAAAAACCCCAACAACAGTATTATGAATGATACTAATTTTGACGGATTTTTTTGTCAAAATATTGATCGGATCAACAAGCGTTGACCCGGTCAACACTATAAGATAGCACAAAACTTCACATGATTTAATATGCAATTGCGTGTCTAATGTTTGATGATTCTCGTATTCGAATTCAAATCCAAATTAGTCCTCAATCCAATCACTGATAAATGTAAAAAACACAACATCGTTTTTCATAAACCACATCCACTGTCTCAAATATTTAGTGACCACCGTGCTTATTTTGAAAATTGGATGCCCTAATATTAAAAAACACTTAATTTTTATTTTAGTATTAAAATTCAAAATATTAGCATAATACAATTATATTTTGACAATGTTAAATTATATTTTGATGTCTATATTTTGGGCATTTTTTCAAAAATAGCTAATGCTTTCAAAATTAACAAAATAGTACCGACTTTTTAAAAAAATTACAAATCTAGCATTTTATCATTTTTCGGCACGAAACCCATGTTATTGATTGTATTTTAACATTTATATTTTCCCAACTATGCATAAAAAAAATTATCCAATAAAAATATTAAAATACGATAAATTATGTATAATTTTTGGACCGTAAAATTGATCAGAAATTAGATTTGCAATTTTTTTGAAAAGTGGGTACTGTTTCGTTAATTTTGAAAGATAACACAAGATGTAGGTATCAAAGTGTAATTTACTATTTTGACAAAAAAGAAAAAAAAAACCAAACTAATTTATTTATATTGTTCACATCTCAATGCAACCTCAAATTAATATGGAAGAGATATTTAATATCTTTATTTAATAAAAAATGATACATGGTTTTTTTTTTTTTTTTGCCCTTTAAATTTTTAAGCCTTGTTCCCTAGCACACACCCCATTCGGGCTTGCATGTCACCATGGATCCGCTATTTGACACAAGTTTTTGAGCATTGTTCCCTAGCACACACCCCATTCGGGCTTGCACGTCACCATGGATCCGCTATTTGACACAAGTTTTTGTGGTTTACATTTCGGTGATACTTTGTGTTGGAAAATTAGACCTAAATTTACTTGTCTCATTATGATTTTTTATTTTTATTTTTTAGTTTAGTCACATTATGATATTTATAAGCATATGAAATTTGAGAAAGTTGAAAATAATGACAAAAAAATAAATCCAAGTTAGATACTGGAATGCCTATATATACCTAATCAAGACACCTCAAAACATTAGAGTTAGGAAACTAGACATTGACATGCATATGAAAGGGGAAATTGGGTGTAAAACAACCACTTTATGCATTGCACTCTTTGCCTTTAGTAGAATCATCTATTTTTTCACCATTTCCTTATTTTGGACTACCCTAGTCTTTCGACAACCCCACCATGCATGGATTTCCTATATTTTTTTGTTTCTCATATTAGATATTTTAATTTTGTAAATGTAGGAGCATATCATACAAGTGAATCTACTACATAATAAATAACACACATCTATATCTAATTTCTTAAATAAATACACACACGCACACCCCTATCACTAGTTGTTTTGTCTCTTTTTTTTTTTTTTTTTGAGGAAATATCACTCAGCATTATTGATAAGTATGGAAATGAAAGTATTGAAAATAGTTAATTGCTAAATAAATATGCACGATTCCACCATTATGCAAATTTGATACCACATTTAATTTAGTCAATTATAAAATCACGTTTTAATTTGAATTAAATATCCCCAATTATTCTGACCAGTTAAATATGATGTGTTCGGTCTATAAACCATATTAGCAGCACCATCACACACATGTAATAGATGACGGCGTTTTGGAAATTTTCTCTTCTCTTCTTGTAGAGAAAATCTTTTTTATTTTTATATAAAATTTTGTTTATAAAAAGGAAAAATAGCAAAACTGACGTCGTTTATTACATATATGTATTACCGTGGTTTATATATAGACTAGACACATCATATTTAACTAACTGAAAAAATTAAAATTGTTTAATCCCATTCAAATTAAAACTTAATGTTGTAATTGACTAAATTTGAATATGATTGTAAATTTATGAAAGGTTGAAAACAATGATGATTTAATTGACCACTAATCCTGATGAAAATTAGACTCGAGATAGGAGAAACTATAAATGGGCCTGCATCATGGCTGGTCGAGAAATCATTAAAGAAGGAAGTATCTGGTGTGTGGGGGATGGCCAAAGAATTCGAGTATGGAAGGATTGGTGGATTCCAAATTTGCCCAGCCGTTTGCTTCATTTAGTGGGAGAGGAGGAGCAATTGAACATGACTGTCTCTGATCTTTTTGGAGAAAATAATGAAGGCTGGGATGAGAAAAAGCTTGCTGATGATATGTTTCCAACAGAGGTGAGAAACCAGATTTTAGCCATACCATTGCCTATTCATAAGAGGAAAGATAGATGTATGTGGAGGTATACTAAGAATGGAGTTTACTCTGTGAGAACAGGGTTTTATATTGCGAGCCAAATCCGGGATTTCCAAAGTGCAGCAATTGAATCATCTGCAGGAGATTTATCTTTGTGGAAATGGATTTATGACATGAGAATATTACCAAAAATTCACCATTTTTTGTGGAAGTGTATCAAAGGAATCCTACCAGTGGCTGTGGAGTTGAAGAAAAGACACATTGATTGTGATGTAAAATGTCGAAAATGTGGTGAGGAAGTGGAAACCATGGAACACTATCTTAGAGATTGTCCTTGGGTTTCTTTCTTGTGGCATATTTGCCCTCTGCGCATTAGAGGTGAACTGGCGGAGAAAGGACGACCTCTGCGAGAATGGTTCGGGAAAATTGCTAAGGTGGAAGATCCTCGATACCAATCCCTTTTTGCTGTGATTCTATGGGTAATATGGAAACAACGCAACCTCTTTGTCTATCAGAAGAAGAGCACGACTCATCAGATGTGCTTGGACAATGCCTTAAATCTGTTTCAAGAAATTCATGAGAATTTAGAGAGACCACCGTTACAGCCGAAAGACAAGGACATCGTCCAATGGCAGAAGCCTCCGGCAGGTGTCTGGAAAGTGAATGTGGATGCTGCATGTAAAGATCAACGTGGAGTTGGTATCGGAGTGGTTATTAGGGACTCAGAAGGCGGGGTTCTTGTGTCTCGATGCAAGAAGTTACAGTTGCGACTCACTCCAAAGGTTGCTGAGGGTTTAGCTTGTCAAGAAGGGATTATGTTGGCTAAGGAATATGGCTGCTCCAAAATCATTTTGGAAACTGACTGTCAAATAATCCATTTGCTCTTGAAAGCTGAAGATGAAAATTTCACATATATAGGAGGGGTCTGTGAGTCAATCCGAATGGAAGTCTGTTTATTAGAGAATGTGATCTTTAGTTGGGCGAGGAGAACTGCTAACCACATGACCATGCTCTGGCAAGTCTAGCATCTAGTAATTCTGCTTTCAGTTATTATACCGGTATTTTACCGGATGTAGTCTGGGATTTTATTCCGGGCGTTGAACGAGACTCTTGAGTTTTTATAAAATTTCCTTTTCCTCAAAAAAAAAAAAACTATAAATGGGCCTTCTTCTTATCATACTCAGCAATAGTGATTCTTAGTTGTGAAGAAAAGTTGAGTGTTGGATGTTGAAATTTTCAAGTATATATAATTTCTTCTATATCTAATTTTAATTGTGTTCCAAGATCTCTATGCGTAGCCACCCCATAGAATTAAGATGTAAATTATTGTGTCAAATATAGTCTCTATCCACCCATATCAAATCTTATTAATTATATTTTCCTAATATATCTTAATTATATTATTTTAATAGTATTTTAATATGGGTAAAATTAAGAGAGAGTGTAGGAAAATATAATAAACGATGAATATTTTGAAACAAGTTGAAAACTCTAAAATGAAAATTAAATAGAAATGGAGGGGAGTATAGTTGCTTCATTTGTTACAGAGCACATCCTCTGTCACATTTTGTATTACATTTGATATTGCATAACTAATTTTTTTTAATATACCCTAATTAGGGATGAATGAACCATAAATAGAAAATATAAATTAAAATAAATCATAATAAATAAAAAAAATTATTTTTTTTTGAAAATATATTGAAGAGTTGCAACAGGGAATGCAACATGATTTGTAACGGGTGATCCCATTTCTATTTGTTACGATGTAAAAGCATGATATTTTTAGTTTAGTTTAATTGCATCATTTGGTTAGGAATTTGATCCCAAATTTCCGTTAAAAACTTGAATTCTATAATATTTGTAGGTTTAAAAACTATTAATCAAGTATTGTCTTGAAAAACTTAATGGGTAAATTATTAATTTTATCATTTTTAGAAAAATATAGAAGTTTACAATTGGGCTTTAATGCTATTTAACATAAGAATTAAAAGCAGCCACAAAGCCCATTGCCTCAAATAAATGAGTAGCCCAGATCCAGCCGAAACGGGTCTTTACCCAGATCCGGGCACCTAATCTAATCTCACTTCTCAGTTTTCAGTTTTCACAATCAATTGAGACCGTTTGATTTGACTCCATCAACGATCTCGATTTAACATCCGTGAATACACGGCCTTTCCGCCTCCGCCGTCGCCGGCGCGATTTACGATGACCTCATTCCACCGCCGTCAGACACCATTCTATTTAAATTTTCATCTTCAAGGTTTATATATTCTTCTTTTCTGCTTGTATACCATACATTTCCTCTGTAATCAGCCCCGGTCATTTTTAGTGTAATTTTTCATAATTTATGTGCTAATTATCGGAGAGATGAATCTCCCTGTTTGTTTTTATATATGCACACATAACTATAGAAAGAAAAAATATATTATTGGGAATTGGAGAAGGATAGGATTCAATCCTGGCTTCTCCTGAATTAGTAGTCATTAGAGAGATTTGGCTTTTTTTTTTTTTCCATATAATTGAGCTAAAATGTGTGACATTTTCATCCAATTGATGAAGGAAATTATTATAGTTTATTGAATATGATAGTACTATAGTGAAAGTGCAATCTTCTTTACGCAGATGAAGTGAAATTGAGGAGTTGAAGAAAAATGTTTGATTTTCCCCTGAATTTATGTTCTAATGGCAGAGCATTTTGGGGGTGGTTTTTTCTTGTGATTGGCTCATTTTCTTTTGTGGGTTTGGCATATGCTGCTGTGATATCCAACCTCTTTCTTCCATCATTACAAAATGACAGGTATATTTTTCCCATTTTATAGTTTGAATTTTACTACTTGTTGCTTGTCTAAGCTTTGTTCAAGTATTGTTGTACACTTGATGTTGAGAATTCTTCTAGTTTAATTGTTGGAAAATATGTGATTGTCTATATGGATAAATCTTTGTGGATCTGTATCTGAGATTTTGAGTCATGAAATTTGTGTATATGTAAGCTCAATGATCATAAGCTGGTGTGAGCTAACTGGGAGGTCGCCTGTATTTGAACGCTTAGATCTTGAAACTTCAATTAACTGTACAGAAGTAGTTTGCGATTCAATTAACTGGGAGGTCGCCTGTATTTGAACTCTTAGATCTTGAAACTTCAATTAACTGTACAGAAGTAGTTTGCGATCTCGGGGTTTTTGTGTGCTTTGAACAGCTGGTGCTTGGATGTGTTTTCAACTTCGGAAATTTAACCTAACTAGTACTTGTTCGGAGAGAAAGCAAGCATGGCTTGTCATGCTCTTCTGAAGTTCCTATGGAAGTAGTAGGGTAGCGACTTAAAAGTGGTGAAAACATTTTATCTTGCTTCATTGATTCTAAAACCAAGCATGCATACTATCAGAATGAGTCCTTGCACATAATCTGTTTTAGAAAACCAGATAACAAGTGTTGCTCGGTCCATGGCTAGCCATCGATGATAATGTTGCACGGTTCCGTGTTCAGGCGATTGTGCAGGTATTATTGCTTGTTGGTGCCATTGACACTTCCCGTGGTGATCGTTGCAGTATATTTTCATTGGCTGGGCATGACGCTCTTCAACCATGCTTCATCTTTCTCAAATCTCAAGTGACCAAGTGTTAGGGTTCGTAGGGCAACCATATTGAAAAAGAATGGTACCCAATTTTGTTCATCATCATTTAAATTCAAGCTCTTTTTGTTTTTGAACACATTAGAGAATGGAGATTTTTTTTTATATATTATGTTTTCTCATTCAAAACTCTCTTTATCATTTTGTATGAAATTAAAATAATATTAATAATAACAAAAAATCAAATGTGCATTTGGTTTCTACTTTTTCAAAATATTAGTCTCTACAACTTGAAAGTATGCTTTTACATATTTGCCAAGACGTCCCTGGACATCAAGATTTACATAATAAGCATTATATGTTGCACACGTCGATACTTGTCAGTAGAGCTTTGCAAAGTTTAGACCGATCGAATGGGCCGGACCGGCCATGTTGGCATGAAAGAAATCTACGCTGGAAAGATCGCTACTAACCGAGTGATTTTTGTCAGTTTTGGCCGGTTTTCTCATATATTTTGGTCAGTCCGTTCTTTATTTTAAAAGACCAAAAAGAGAATCGATCGATCCGGTCATGAAAAAATATTCAATCGGCCGGATCGGACTGATCGAAATAAATAATTATACCTATTTAAATTTTAATATTTCTAATACTAATATTTAATATTACTAAAATCCTAAACTAAAGGGTAAAGGTTGAATGTTAATTGGATTGTTTGTTTTGGAATGACCTGTGAATTTGTAATCCTGATTGTGGCTTGTTTACTTTGTTAAATTTTGGAATGATTGGTTTATTAGTATTTATTGATTTAGGAATAAAAAACTGAAGAAAAAGGAGAGAATCAGTCGGTTTTCGGTTCGATCTTGCCCCATACAAGGTCTAGTCCGGGACAAAAAAGAATTGCATCAATCCTTTCGGTCTTCTCAGTTCGGTCCGGTCTAGCATTTGCACAATCCTATTTTTCAGAGTTAGAAGTGATAATTGTTAGCATTACAAGTGACATTGTTTTCAATCCAAAAAACATAGAAATAATTACAAAAATATTAATGTTTTTTTTCTTCTTTTTTCCTTTTTATTTTCTTAGCAGCCGTTTCCAGTAAAATTTATGTGATACGTTTTGCTATGATAAGTGATACATTTCAATATTAAAAGTGATATCTTTCTCTGGGTTGGATCAGATTTAGCAGTTGCCACTCATATGACTAGTGGCGGATCTAGAAGGAGCAGGGGGCAAACCTTCAAACGAATATTTTTTTACACTAGGTCTTCGTCAACAAGCAATGTTGGGAGGTCGAAATCCAAGGGTAGAAACACTGAGTCATTCGCACCTCGTAATATTTTTTTTCTGAATACGCCATTGCATATGATATAAGACTTGTGTACATCTAATATGCAAGAGAGAATGTGATACTTTTCTCCGGGTGGGATCACATTTAATATAGTACCCACCCATCTATCGTAAGACTCATGTACATCCCATGTAGAGGAGAAATAATTTGTAATTTGACAAATATTAGCCTCATACAAAGGTCGAATCCATAATTTAAAATTAGAATTTCGTACATGCGAAAGCTAAACATGGCATATAGAATAATAGAATGTCCATAAGAGATCCCAAAAAAATTTAATAATGAGATTATCCAAAGTGCATCAATTCTAACATTAACTCCCAAGTTTTAGTGAAAACATACTGGATAAATTTTCTTCAAATTAAAATGAAACCCATTAATATCTCACCATGTGTGGAATATAATCCAATAGTCCTACTTTTCAAGATTTCCCACAAATAAAAACCCACCACACAAAATTGGCACGCTCCCTCAGCAAGGCACCCACATAAACTCGCCTATTCCCACACAAAAGCTCACTTCACGCAACTGAAATTCCGACGTGGCGGCGCCACCGTGGCGCCACCCTGTAATCTGCGGTGATTCGCCACGCGCAGTCTTAAGCCAACACACACCACCTTTTCCAAAACCTTAAATATGGGTCGTATGTGGATTCATATCCTCAATTCAAACTCTCATATTGCAAATTGAAGAAGACAACTTCTTCATCTTCATCAAGTGTTCGATCAAATTCCCAACTCAAAAGTTTCAAGAAATGGACAGGTACCTCATCTCTACGACCATTGGTGGGTGCTCGTGGTGCAAGAAACGGCCGGACGGCGACGATGACAGGGATGACTATGACTACGCAGCGGCGGCCGCCTCATATGCAGAAGGCGGCGGTGACGACGATGATGGAGATTATGATTATGCTCCGGCTGCATGACAGAGATAAACTTATATATATACAATTTTAGTGTAATATGTGTAGCAGCCTTTTCGAGTAGTCGCAGCTGATTTTGTAATAGCTACAGCCTACAGTTGTTTTTATAACTACTTGAATGCATTTTTCTGGGTAAACTAGCTAGTCTTATTTTTTAAGAAATTTAACTGTGGGTTATGAGAATTATGATAATATTAATTATATTGGAACAAATAAACCAGTAAATCTCGACATTCTTACACCACCAAAGACCCGCATTCAATTGGATGTACGAGTCTTGTAACTTAACTGTATTTTTGGTATATGTATGTGAGTGATCAGGGTTCAAGCTCCAACAACAGCCTTTTTAAGTATCCCAGCCTATATTTATTTAGTCTTTTAATTTTAAGATTAATAGGATCTAAAATTACAATATAAGGCAAACACTTCCATGCACCAGGTATAAATAAGGCTTATTTAAAACGGATAGGGTCAAACCGCGGGTCAACCCGCAAAAAATAAAAAAACCGATAAAATCAGTATCAACTGCAATACTAAAAAGTATCACTCAAAATTTGAAAAGTATCATCTGCATCATTAAAAAGTAGGGCGTCTAGTAGTTATCTTATACTAGTTTATTTAGTTGAAATTGTGATTTTTTCCATTCCAATTAATGTTTAGAGTTTAGGAATTCAAGTAGTTATCTTATACTAGTTTATTTAGTTGAAATTGTGATTTTTTCCATTTCAATTAATGCTTAGAGTTTAGGAATTCAAGGTTTTTTTGGGGGTTCATAGTTTTTAAGGTTCAATGTTTTTTTAGGGGTTTATTTTATGTTTCTATGATTTTTTTTTGGGATGGGTTTAGGGGTTTATTTTGTGTTTTTTAGGATTTTTTGGGGGGGGTTTTTTGGGATTTATTTTGTATTTTTTAGGAGTTTTAGGGGGTGTTTTTAGGGGTTTGTTTTTTGAAAAAGTAAACAACTTGGTACAAGAAGCTCCAAAACGAGCAATACCATGAGCGACGATATTCGCCTCTCTACACATATGTCGAAAGTCCGACAATCACACCCTCCTTCACAAGCTTAGCTAAGATAGGAACATCTTTCTTCAAATAATCCACACTAGGATCCATACCTTTCAACATTCTAACGGCAAGGAGAGAGTCCGAGAAGACCATGAACGTGCCAATACCTTTCTATTTGCACAGCTCGACGCCTAACAAAATTGCCTGAATCTCTGCATCAAAAGTAGAGCGGGGGCAAGCAATCGGGGTTGCCATTGCAGCGAGCAGATTTCCGCTATCATCTCGAACAACAGCTCCCACTCCAAACTTCTGCAAATCAGAGTTAACACAAGTGTCCACATCAAGTCTGTGGATCCCGACTATAGCCGACGCCCATGACTTTTCACCAACCATCACCCCCAGCGGGTTAGTCACCTTCAAAGCATGCCTCGCAATCTGAAAAGCACTCACCATCTCCCTTGCAACCTCCAGCCCCACCTTCCCATGTTTCTCACTAGGCGAGTGCTTAATATGGCAAAAATAATGCCAAATATTTGCCATCGACATCACCCATATTTCATACTCTTCCATTGTAAATTTCCTCCTCACCTCACCAGCAATTTCCAACATAGACTTCTCTCTCATAAAATTCAGTAACCTCCAGTAGGGGCTCGACTTCCAAATGCATTTAATCATTTTACAAAAAAACAAACAGTGAACCGTGGTGCCCCAATCCTTCTTACACACTTCACACAGCCCCGTCATTTTGACACGATGGGATCTAAGGTTCACCGGCGTCGGAATGATATTATTTAAGCATCTCCACATGAAAATCTTAGTCTTAGGCAGCAAGTTTGGTTTCCACACCAGCTTGTGCCACTCCGACGTAGCCATTGTAGATCTCGACTCCTCCGAGCGATAATACCGTATCTCCGCCATGTATCCGAGCTTCACCGAGTAATCCCCTCTTTCCTCATATCTCCAAAAGCATTGGTCATCGCCCTGGTTTTTTAGAATTTTTTGGGGGTGTTTTTAGGGGTTTATTTTATGTTTTTTAGGAGGTTTTTTTTGGGGTGGGGTTTAGGGGTTTAATATGTATTTTAGGGTTTAATAATTCTATTTTAAGATATAAATTCATATTCATTTAAAAAAACTTAAATCGATTTATTTTAATTTTAGGGTTCACTATTGTTATTTTAGGGTATAAATTTTTGGGGAACAAAACAAAAGAAACAAAGAAAAAATCGGATAAAATATACGTTGAATTAGGATGCTAGCTTTTAATGATACTATATATATATATATATATATATATATATATATATAGGGAAAGGATCAAATGAGAACCCTTCCCCCAGGTGAGAACTAGGAACCAATCCTAGCCCTTGTTTGACTCAATCTGGACGGTCCAGATTAAATCAGATTTAAGTGGATGGGCGGTGGTATTCCTGTAATTTTCGGCAACTTTCTGGACGGAGGGGTAATATAGTAATTTAATAATTCTTCCCTTTTGTTCTGAGGCTAAAATGAGAATCGCATGATACTAAAATTATCGAAGTAGGAGGCTAAAATTGATGTGACATTTTCCACTAGGGTTCACCGTTCCTAGTTAGGGTTTATTAAGTTCCTGATCCCAACTAATAATTATGAGATTCCCATTAGGGTTCACTGTCCCCAAATATGGTGTATTGCATTTCATTCCAATGAAATCATCGTTCCATTTTTGTTTATCAATACATGCTAAAATGAGAAATCCATGAGGCTAAAATGTGCGAAGTCGGATGCTAAAATTGAATCTGGGCAATTTCTGAGTTCAGTTCCGATTTTACCCTTAATGAGACGCGCGAATTGAAGATTTTCGCGATAATTACAAAAATGCCACCAAAAATCTGGATGGATCTGGGGCGTCGATTTTGCAGAATGGACGGATGGGATCGGTTCCCAGTTCTCACCTAGCGACCAGTTCTCACCAGATCCCATCCCTATATATATATATATATGTTGATTGTATGACAAATTAAATAACATAATACTGATTAATAAAATATACAAAAATAGAAATCCGATCGAACTACTGATACACTGATACACAGTAACATGTATGCTGCACACACATGGACATATTAAGAGAATTTATTCAATATTGTTGAAGATAGACATATAATTGCTATTATTAATTAATTGGTTTTAGGTTGTTAATTAGCAATAGGCTTCAAAAACTATATATATATATGTATATGTATGTATGTATGTATGTATGTGTGTGTGTGTGTGTGTATAATTAGAAATATGCACACACACCGTGAACTTGATCAAAAATGGGTTCTCATTTGATCAAGTTCAAACACTCTTCGAAGCGAAGCATATTATGAGGCATAATTAAAAATTTCAAAATAAAGTTTAAACTGTACAAGGGATTGAAACAACTTGGAATTGCAAGATGTTATTTTTCCAACCAAAATATATCCCTCAATTCCTTCTAAAGCAGGAGATTCTGCAATATAATGGTTGAAAAATAAAGCAAATTTGTTAGAAATAAAGATCAAAAGTGAAAATCCACAAGAACAATAAGCATTCAATAAAAAAATAATTCAAAGGCACTCAAAATTTTGTAAATTCTATTAGATTAATCTCATATTTATCTATTGTACACATTCAACACACTCCATAAAATTAACGATGCACTAGTGCTTACGTATTTTAGCAGTTTCACAAAAGATCTACTTTTATTTTATTTGTACCACCAACATATGTATATAGGGTCAATTATATTAATAAAATAATGGACGGCATCAAATTGGTTCAGAAATAAACAAGAACTAAATTAATTAATGTGTAATTGTCTTCTTCACCTCCGGGAGGCTACACTGCACATATGATATAATATATATCATCCTTCTTTTCTAGCCCTTCTAATCATTATCAAACACCTTATGCTAATTAAAATTATAAATAATTAGTAAATTACATACCTCGATATAGTTGGAGTGGTTTGTTTGTTGATTGTTGCAAATAATTTATAACCATATAATAAGAAAAAAAGAGCCGTTTGTAGCATACATTTATTGTGTTCATAGATATTAATTGAGAGAAAGAGAGAGGGATTTGAGATGTTTTCATGAAAAAAGAGAAAAATTAATGAAAAGTAAAACTTTAATGGTGAGGAGCCGTGGATGAGTGTAGAAACTAGAAGAATCAATTGATTCATGGGAATTAAGAAGAAAGAAGACGTGTGCAGCCGCTAGCCGGAAACAGTATCATTTATTTATTAGTTTATAAATATAGTATACATTTAACCTATAAAAAAATTAGGCCTTTGAAAAGTTTGGACCCTGTTCAGTGGATCAGGTTGATCACCCATATAGCCGGACCTGTATACAAATAGTCACTTTATATTAGAGATATGAAAAAGTAGGGGTAAGATGATTCACCATCATACAAACAATGCCTATAAACAACACTTTTAAATCTGATGTAATTTAACAAAACACAACGATTTAAGGGCGGTGTATTGGATTGAGATTTCGTTGAATTTTTAAAATCCGGGTGTATTCAATCCAGACTTTTAAAAGTCCGACGAAATTCTGGTGTATTCAATCCAGACTTTTAAAAGTCCAATGAAATCCTGGTGTATTCAATCACGACTTTTTAAAAGTCCATCAAAATTTTGAGGTATTCAACAATCCACGGACTTTAAAAAGTCATTGACTTCGTTGGATTTCAGATTGATTTCACGTGAAAATTAAGAAGGATGAAATCCGACCTTCAGATACGAGATTTCGATGGATTTAGAAAATCCGGGGAGCGTTGTGACCCAGCGGCCGGTGGGTACACGAAACTGGGACCCCCAGCGGTCACCCGAAGCTAGCAGCCACTGGCTTCGCCGAGGATGACACCCCAGCGGCCGTTGGGTGCCAGCCGCCGCTGGGTTTAAGGCGATGGCATCCCAGCGGCTATTGGGTCGAGCGACCGCTGGGCCTGGCCCAATCCGCTATAAATATTCGTTCACATCCTCTTTTTTCATCCATAATTTTTTTACGAACGGCAGCGGCGGCGGCAACTATATTATTATTCCCGAGTGGCGGCGGCTACAATCTTCGTCAGGTACTCTCTATACTATTCTATTATGATTATTATTTTTAACTTGTGTATTCATTATTGATTAAATTTGTCTTGAGTTTATAGCATGTAAGAATTAAAAAATTTTACATTAATTTTGAATTACTCTCTTTTGGTTTTGATATAATTTGACTGATTATTGAATCATAGAAAACTAGTATATATGGTGTTATTGTTAATGATATGATGATTAATAGTATATACACCATAATATATTAGTATTATCATGGGGGACTCACAACAAGATTCGAAAAAGAGGACTCTTATGAACCTTGAACTAAGGAAGAGACTGACCTTCTGCTAGAACGTATGGTTGATGGTGCGCGTCGCGGATGGCGTGATAATAGTAGCATATTTAGCAAAGCCACTGTGGAAGAAAGAATACTGCTTAATGAAAGACTCGGGTGTAATAGGACCTACAAAAATTATCAAAGCCGGCTCAAATGGTTTAAGGGTCGTTGAATCACTTATTCGAACCTGTTAAAGTGTAGTTCTGGTTTTGGATATGACCACAATACGAAAAAATTCACGGCTACAGATGAAGTGTGGGATGTGTACTTAGCGGTATGTATCATATTAGAATAATATTATTCAATATTTTTATTTAACTAATAAAGTGAATTAATTAATTTTTTTTTATTTTTTTATAGTATCACCCGAAAGACACACAATTGCGATATGGAGAATCCCCTGATTATGAGGAATTGAGGATTGCGGTGGGTAATGGTGTTGCCGTCGGAAGAAATTCAATTGGGTTGAGAATTGCTACTGATGCAAATACATTAGGAGAAGATGAAAATAGAAATGCGCGCATAGAAGATTTAACGTATGATCCTGAGAGTGATGCATTTGTCGCACTATCACAAGATGACCAACCGCCGTCTAGTTTCACACCACCTTCTGGGCAGCCTAAAGTGCCTAAGAGCTCCACTCAAAGACCGAAACAAGCCAAAAGAAGTAGAACTCAGTATGAAGCAACTTCTGGCTCTAGTGAAAAGATCATGGAAGAGGTGAAAACACTGTTTGGGGAAGTTCACGGTCTTTTACTGAAAAGAGATAGTGTATTGGAGAAAAGATAAAAAGAAAAATCCTACACTACATGGGATGCAATCAAAGAGATCCCAAATTTGGATGCAGACACTTGGATTAAGACATTTGACTTGCTTGTCATGAAGTCCCAGAAAGATGGTTTTTTGAAGATGAGTGTTGAGGAACGAGCTCAGTGGATAGCTTACAATATTAAGGAATAGGGATATTTTGCTTCATATTTGACATACTTTGATGTTGGTTTATTACTATTTTTTCGGATGTCTTGTTAGAATTTATGTTGATTATTTATTTGATGTTATGAATTATGTTTTTTGATTATTTAACATGTTTGGTTTATTCGAAATTATTAATTATGTTTTTTTTTGTTAATTTTTTTTTATTTGTTGATTTATTAAGTTGTATGCATTTGAATATATTTTTTATTTAACACAATCGCTTTAATCAAGAACTTGTTTTTTTTTTTTTTAAATGCAGCATGGAACATCATGAAATATTGGAAGAAGAAATAGAAAATGAAGAGATGGAAGAAAAAATTGATGAGGAAGAGGAGACAGAATTCTATGAAAATGTTAAGCTCTTGCTATTGACAACAAAGACAGTGTTAACACTATTAGGGAAAATTGATATGATGCGTCAGCGTATTGAATGTTATTTGCAGCGACGACCAATTACTAGAATTGGATATCATTTTGTTAATGATATGATTGAAGGCGATCCACAAAGTTTTCGACAGCTATATAGAATGTATCCTGATGCGTTTCTGAAGTTATGCTCTATCATAAGAGATAAAACGCCTCTATAAGATACAAGACACATATGTGTTGAAAAAATGGTGGCAATATTCTTGATTATTGTCGGGCACAACGACAGATATTGTAATGTTCGTCAAAGATTCAGTCGTTCTCATTTTGCCACTAGTCAAAATTTCAACAAAGTATTAAAGGCATTGAACATGATAGCACCGGACATGATGGTTAAGCCATCTATATCGACCCCGGCTAAAATTCAGGATTGCACAAGATTTATGCCTTTTTTTAAGGTATGTATAATTTATTATGTAATGTATTTTAAATGTTTTATTTGTTTATATCTTATCTTCACTTTATTTTAGGATTGCATCGGGGCTATAGATGGAACTCATATCCCGGCAACGATAACAGGCCGAGAAGTAAGCAGTTTTTGTAATCGTCATGGTATGCAATCACAAAATATTTTGGCAGCTTGCAACTTTGATTTGCAGTTCATATATGTGCTAAGTGGATGGGAAAGTTCAGCACATGACTCCAAGATTTTAAGTGATGCATTATCTAGAACAAATGGCCTTTAGGTGCCGCAAGGTATGTACCATATTTATAATTGTGAGTGTTTTTTAAATAGTGTAAAGGCAGCTATTTGACAAATAATAATAAAATTGTTTTGTTGTAGGTAAATATTTTCTGGTGGATTGTGGATTTGCTAATAGACGTAAGTTTTTAACTCCTTTATGTGGTGTTCGATATCATTTAAAAGATTTTGGTGGTCAAGGTCGTCACCCTAGAAATGCAAGTGAATTATTCAATCTCCGTCATGCATCGTTAAGGAATGTGATTGAGAGAATTTTTGGTGTCTTCAAATCTAGATTCACAATTTTCTAAACGGCACCTCCCTTCTCATTTCAAACACAAGCTGAATTAGTTTTGGCTTGTGCTGGTTTACACAATTTTCTCCAAAAAGAGTGCCGCTTTGATGAATTTTCAGTGAAATATGAAGGAGATGAAGATTTACCACCTCCTCCTCCGGAAGAAGAAAATATAGAATGGCTATCTCAAAGCCAACTACAACAAAGAACGGAAGCTAATGCATGGAGAATGAGCATTGCCAGTGCTATGTGGGAAGCGAGACCTACGTATAACGGCGATGGAAATGATGATGATGAGACCGAAGATGAAAATGCTGAGTAATATTTTTTTTAATTGACTATGAAATATTGACTATAATTGGTATTTTATAAACAATTTGTGCTTATTGTGTCAAATTTGTATAACGAATTTGGATAACACATTTTTTATAATTGTTGTATTTTTCTTCCACAACTTGTGTATCCGATGAAACATCATACTAAACAAGTAATATGTAGTAGACATAAAAATAGTTGAAAACCCATATGTTAAAAAAATAGAAGACAAACACTATTTTTATTAAAAAAAATAAAGTCCAGCGGCCGCTGGGTGTGAGCGGCCGTTCGGGCGGCCCTATCGCACTCCCAGCGGCCGCTGGAAGCCCGCGCGCGCTGGGAATGTTGGGCAGAAACATTCCCAGCAGCCGCTGGGCATCCATTATGCCTTTTTTGTTTTTCCCTGCAATGTAGCACATGTGTTCTATTTTATCTACCAAATGTTTTTTGTACGATGTTTATGTCTACTACGTTGATATTTGTGTTCTATTTTTTTGAATAAATGATTTTGGTATTTTTCTTTAACACTTTATGCACCATTCAATCATCCTACTAAATAAGTAAAATAAAATGGGAAATAAACATAATCGAAATAAACATTGTTAAGAAACATATTGTTCAACAAAATAGAAAACATATTGTTCAACAGAATAGATAACATATTGTTCAACAAAGTAAAAAATATTTGATATCAACGACATAATTAATAAAAAAAACACAACACCCAAACAATGGCGGCTAGGGTCCTCCGCCTCCGGCGTTCGGCTTTATCGAGCAAGCACACCTACACAATTCACAAACTGTAACAGCCCGGTCTTGATATAGGGATTAAAGAATGGGGACCGGGTGTTATTAAGGGATTAATGAATAAGGATGGGAGATTAACGAAGAAGTTTATGAATAAAGGTGCGCTTTGAAGATAGATAATGATACTTGGGTTTACTTGATTAAGAAGGAAGCATGCTTTAACGAAATAAAACGGCTAACTAATCAGATACCATCAAACATAAGCCCTTTTATAGGCGAAAGGAAAACATATTCGGAAAGCGGAGTAAACTTAATATGCATCTTATATATATATAATCATGTCTGGGAATATTCTTAGAGTCTTGACAATCATAATAGAACTTAAACGGAATTAGAAAGAGTGTATCAGAGTAGCAGAAACATCATGGGATTTCAAAAGAGATTCAGATAATAGCAAAATAATCTTGGCAGCCAACCCACATCTACAGCCACCAACATCCTCAGCATCTCAACATGTAAACATTTGAAAAAGAGGGGCATGAGCACTAATGTACTCAGTGGGTTTTAGCAAAAACACTTTAATAACTTCAAGATATCCAATAATTAACTGACGGTATATGGAGAGCAAAACGCAAAAGCCCTCTCCATATCCGTTAAACCTTTTTCTTTTCTTTTGGGCCCAACCTGGCTCAAACCTGATGTCAACTGCACCCTTAGGCATGCCATAGGATAGAAGAGGGGTTACCTCGAATATCCAAATGAGTTTGCGAGGGAAAACACCCAGCAGTGACTCCCTTAAAAGTTCTGAGCTTAAATCCTGCTTAAGTGAAATGCTAAGTTCCTTCCTTCCTTAACCTTGCTATCAAAACCAATCCTAGAGCACGTATAGGTACTAATCCTTTGATATAACATGATCTCGGCCTATAAGAGACATTACGCTACCTTAACAAGACAATCCTTAACCCTTAACTATACGAGTTTTAACAAAGCATAAACATTCAAATACGAGAGATGAACATAAATAAATACGAATTGTAACTAAAGACAATTCTAAATATCTCATGCTAAGTATAAACAATACTTTAACATTTCTAGCATTTCTAACATTCTAAACATGCTTGGGAACTCAATTATAACATAATATCTTCCTTTTCTTCCTTCCTTGTACAGAGATCAATCAGGCAGAGCAAAAATGCTTTATTGGATATCTCATTTGCCCTATATTCTTCTAGAGCTTATTAGCTCAAACTTTAGATGAGTATAGATTTACCCATCTCGATCACATAGCAGAAGATGAGACAATGAGTTGATGATCCCTCCTCGAATTCCCACGAGGCTCACTTCCTCCTACAAAAGTCGAATTATCGACTTAGCGGCCTACTTCGAAGTTTTCTAATTAATACCATGAAATTAAATAATACCCATCTTAAATATCCCTAATTAGGACTTGAACATGGATATCACGACTCTATGACTTTATGAGGATCTGAGAAGGATTTATTTTATTTAAGGAAATTCTCGTCTTAGTTTCTAAATTTTTAGACGGAAAATAACTTGAATAGCTTAATCGAAATAAATTGGAAATAACTTGAATACTTCTCTAAAAGTTATACTTGAAAATAGCTTTGGAAATAACACCATTTTGAAAAGCTCGAAAAGAGGGTACGAAAAATAGCCGGAAAAAGAAACGGTGGAAAACAACACAGAAAAAAGGGGGGGGGGGGGGTGCCGCGGCGCACATGGGCACCGGCGGGCACCCCTAGCGCCGGCGGGCTCTTGAGGGCCGAGGGGGGTGTGGCGCGGCGGCGCACCCCCCCCCCCCCCCCCCCCCCCGCGGGGCTCTCTCCTTTTCTCTCTCTTCCGCCCAGTTCTGGACGATCTTCAACTGGGTTCTTCGTGTTCGTTGATTCTTTCGACGAACACGAAAAACACTTTACCAAAATTTCTTAAAAACAACATGCTTAAAATTAACATGCAACAACATGCTTTAATTTAAAAAGAATTTTGACATTATAACGGCATAAATACGATAATCCTCCTTAATAATTAGAATAACGACGAAATCTTTCAAATATAGCTTAAATGGAATTTAACGGAATGAACGAGGCTAATCTCAAGAATAATAATGATAGGAATAAAACGAGAAATATAACGTAAACGTTATTAACTTGGAACTTCAATAAGAATCGAAATACAACTTATACGGAAGGTAAACGAGCAATAATGAAGAACGCGAAGAACGTAAAGAATGGAAAGTAAATGCGGAATTTAAAAGATGGAAAAGAAATGGAGTCGGGACCGACGAACAAGAATGGATGAGTATAGATTTACCCATCTCGATCACAGAGCAGAAGATGAGACAATGAGTTGATGATCCCTCCTCGAATTCCCACGAGGCTCACTTCCTCCTACAAAAGTCGAATTATCGACTTAGCGGCCTACTTCGAAGTTTTCTAATTAATAACATGAAATTAAATAATACCCATCTTAAATATCCCTAATTAGGACTTGAACATGGATATCACGACTTTATGACTTTATGAGGATCTGAGAAGGATTTATTTTATTTAAGGAAATTCTCGTCTTGGTTTCTAAATTTTTAGACGGAAAATAACTTGAATAGCTTAATCGAAATAAATTGGAAATAACTTGAATACTTCTCTAAAAGTTATACTTGAAAATAGCTTTGGAAATAACACCATTTTGAAAAGCTCGAAAAGAGGGTACGAAAAATAGCCGGAAAAAGAAACGGTGGAAAACAACACAGAAAAAAGGGGGGGGGGGGGGGGGCGCCGCGGCGCACATGGGCACCGGCGGGCACCCCTAGCGCCGGCGGGCTCTTGAGGGCCGAGGGGGGTGTGGCGCGGCGGCGCACCCCCCCGCGGGGCTCTCTCCTTTTCTCTCTCTTCCGCCCAGTTCTGGACGATCTTCAACTGGGTTCTTCGTGTTCGTTGATTCTTTCGACGAACACGAAGAACACTTTACCAAAATTTCTTAAAAACAACATGCTTAAAATTAACATGCAACAACATGCTTTAATTTAAAAAGAATTTTGGCATTATAACGGCATAAACACGATAATCCTCCTTAATAATTAGAATAACGACGAAATCTTTCAAATATAGCTTAAATGGAATTTAACGGAATGAACGAGGCTAATCTCAAGAATAATAATGATAGGAATAAAATGAGAAATATAACGTAAACGTTATTAACTTGGAACTTCAATAAGAATCGAAATACAACTTATACGGAAGGTAAACGAGCAATAATGAAGAACGCGAAGAACGTAAAGAATGGAAAGTAAATGCGGAATTTAAAAGATGGAAAAGAAATGGAGTCGAGACCGACGAACAAGAATGGATGGGGTTAGGTGCGTCGAGGGAAGGTGGCTAGCTCGGCGTCTCGTCGAGTCACAATAGCGGCAGAGCCGCCTGCTACGACGCAACGGCGCCCTTAGCACATTTCCTCACCGCATCCCTTCCATGCCACTCTGCTCGTCGTCTTGCAGAACACTCACGAAGAACTCTTTTTACTTTGATAGAACTTTCTCGACTTTCAAAGCTTCTCACTCTCTCGATTTAGAAGTGAAATGGATGGTAAATGAGCAAATGAATGCAAAGGAGTGATCCCTTATTTATAGGAGGAGCTTTGGCTTCCCTTGGAAGCCATTGCAGTGCGGGAATACTGCGAAAATTACCCCGGGTTCGGTTAAAAGCTGCTTTATTCGATGTCGAGGTCCAAATGACTTCAGACACGAAATCCAAAAATACCGGGAGACTCGTTGGCTCGAATACTAGTGGACCAACTTGATTTGTGAAGAAGACGGGGTCGTCAAAAGAGAGACGAGCAAAGATTGCCTTTTTGGAATTACTTTTCACTATTCACTCAGACTGACAGATTTTACTCCCGAGCGTTTGATTGACCTCTGAATGAAAATCCGTGAACGCCAACGGAATCCTTGAGTCATTTTCCATGAGAGGGGCCTGACAGAACTAGACTCGGATCAACAAGGAGGATTTCGTAAATTTCTCAAAACACGAACGCACGCAAAAGTTACTATTCATTCGTCTTTTAAATACGTTTTTCATCATCGGGAACTCAAATGACTTCAGATTTAAAATCTGAAAACACTGGCATACTCCTTGAGTTAAAACCTTTCTAACGAGACCACGAATGGCCATAAAAGAATTAAGATAATATTTTCTGAAAAGACAATTTTCACAAAAACTGACTCTTAAAGTCGTGACTGACATCCAATCCTTAATTAACTTATTTAAATTTCTTCCTTAACTGATTAATTAACATTAACAATTCTCTTAAACCTTATCCAAAAATCTGGGGTGTTACACAACCACCAAAAATCAACATAATCCAAACAATTGAACATAATACATAACTACAACAAACCAATCATTACACATACTCAACTCCAAAAACTCCAACTCCAAAAATCTAAAAATTCAAATAACATTAAACATATTCAACACTAACTCGAAACACTACAAATTTAACAAAAATCATTAAACATCAAACATAACATTAACATAAACCATTTATTCAAACAATCAAAATATAATCGATTAAATGCAAAGAACAAACCATTAATTTTTAGGTGGTGGATGTGGTGGCGGATAGAAGGCAGTCCAAGCATCCCACTGAGCCTGTAAGGATGCAATTTGTGCATCCTGCACGTCAAACCGGGCATTCATCTGCTGGGTATGCGTATCAAATCGGGCATTCATTTGTTAGGTATGCGCGTCATACCTATCGTCGATATGCTGCCTCAGTGATCCAAAGGATGCATCGATATGCTCCCGAAATGATATCATATCATTCTGGAATCGCCCATAGTAATCTCCCGACATTGTATGAGGTGGTTGTTCAGGTTGCTCTTCCTCTTCCTCCATGTCCTCATCTTCGTTTCCACCTTCATCACCACCAGTGGACGGACCGGCACCAGAATCACCTTGCATCTTGACGCGCTCTTCATTTGTTTGCTTTCTCACACATGGCCTCTTAGCAGGGGGTAAAAACGTGAATCGATCTTTAATAATCTGAGCTCCTTTTAGCTCACTAAAATCGATCGAATACGGCCTGATTTCATTATGCCCCTCCTGATACCCCATCGTGGCACTGAGAGTTCTGAAATTATGTGCCAATCCCGTCACAATAGGAGTAAATGAAGGATGCGTGTCTGTCCGAGTCTGCATCTGCCTCATAGCCGACCAAATGAAGTTTGAAATGTAAACTTTTGTGCCCCTCAATGCACAACACAACAAATACACCTCATTCGCGTTCACTTTATTCGCATGCTCTTTCCCAGACACATTATAAGCAAGGAATTTGTGCAAAATTACCAGTGCCGGGTCTTGGATGTACCCATTCGACTTACCCGAATTATTCCAATTGTCAAACCCAGACAACTCACGCCAACCCGCTTCCACACTAAATGAATTGGGTCTCTCCCGTTCCCCACCAGTAGGAAATCCAAACACAATTTTCATTCTAGGCAAACTAATTTGGTAGTCTCTCCCGTTCATCCTAACCCCAAGCTTCTTGTTGAGATCAATCACATACATAGTAGATAAAAATTCATAACACAAGTCTTCATAACCAGAATAATCAACATGCTTAGCAAAATGTTCTAACCCCAAAACCTTCAAATACTTCGTCACTTTGGCTACAATTTTTAAATCTTTCAACAAATTCCAATCAAAATAACGAGACATCGTAATCATAGATTGGTTAAATTTTGTATAGAGCTGTCCCTCCCATTCAGTTTTTAGAGGAAATGGACATTCATACCACGTCGTGAGGTCCCCCTCTTCGACTTCTTCGTGTGCCCCGACGTTGGGATTCTTAATGCGAGGAGGCATGATTGAGAGTGGCAGCGGTCGTGGGCTTCGAACGGTCGGTGGAGCGGTGGCTGGAGGCGAGCGGCGGATGGGGTTTCGCAGCTTTTCTTTCACGTTTTCTGGTGTGTTTTGTGAATTAGGGCGTGTTCTGCCTGATTTGGGGCTTTCTGCCCTTTTATATTTTTAATTCCCAACGGCCGCTGGGTTCCAGCGGTCGTTGGGTTTGTTCGACTCGTTCCCCAGCGGCCGTTGAGCCCAACGGTCGTTGGGTTTTCTATCCTAGCCTCCCAGCGGCCGCTGGCTTCCAGCGGTTGCTGGGTTCGCTCGACTCGCCTTCCCAGCGGCCGCTCAATTCAAACGGTCTTTGAGTTCAATTTTTTCACGTGTCCACCGCTCGTTGTGTTCCATCGACCGCTGGAAATATGGATTTCAAATCCACTGAAATCGTTAGAAATCGGTCCGAAATCCATACACGAAATCTGCCAGACTCTGCGTGGAGTTGGGAGACTCCATGTGGAGTCTATGGATTTTATAAATCCAGAGACTTTTAAAAGTCCAACGAAATCCAACGAAATCTCAATCCAATACACCCCCCTTAGTAAAGAGCTATCGTCTTTTTAGGTGTTTATGTATTTCATAACATAATCATATTGCTAAAAATTACCATATTGTTAACGAAAGCATTACCATAATTCTAACAAAGCATTATCATAATGCTAACGAATTATGTTATTGCTAACGAAGCATTCTCATATTGTTAGCAAAACATGTTTATCATAATATTCTAACAAATCATTACCACGATATATGCTAATGAAGTATATATCAAGCGTGAATATGGACAGTTTTCGTAAGCAACTGAAAGTCTTTGATTAAAAGAAGTTTTGTGTTCAAAGTCAGGTGTTGTGCATGAACTACCATGCATGTTTCTTGATAGCTTTATAAATATTCCACGTTAGTACTGTAAATATACTATGTTGGCATACTTTCTGGTGGATTGGTATTTACAAAAAGTCACTCGGTCTTTTTGTATTGTCTTGGTATTTACGAGAAGACACTATTTTTTTGTAGTAAATTACCGTCACTGAGATCAATCTAATTAAGTAGAATGTGGAGATGAGTTTCCTAGTTCACATACTAGAGACGTGTAGTTTCCACCAACCAATCGGCAATATATATACACTACTCAAAACTGTTATTAATTCTACCATTATCTCAAAAGTTTATCCCCAAAACATACAAATAAAATTTCCAAATAAAATGAATATATCCCACTAATATGGAACAAAATCTAGTCCCTACTTTTCAAAGTTTAATTTGCAGACCCACAATGCACAAGCACAATTCCCCACACACAAATTTGGCACACTTTTTCCCACACAAAACCCACTTTACAAAACCAAATTCCCAACGTGGCGGCGCCACCTGTAATCGGCGTCGGGTCTTCCACGCGCAGCCTCACCTGTTCCAAGACCTTAAATATGGGTCATATTTGGTCTAATCTTCTCACTTCAAAGTTCAAACAAAACCCAAATTCAAGAACACATCACTCTCTTGATCATCTCCTCCAACTGTTCGATTAAATTCCCAACTCGAACTTTCAAGAATGGCCCTCATCTCTTTGGCCGCCGGGTGCTCATGATGCAAGAAATGTCCAGGCCGCGACGTCGACTGCCGGGTTGACAGTTATGACAACGTGCCGGCGGCGCATGTAGAAGGCGATGGTGACGACGACGACGGGCATTATGATTATGCTCCTGCTGCATAATTTTAATTGATCAACCTAGATATCTGGAATTCTAGTGTTGTTGATGGTTCCTCTTAATTGTAACGATATTAATTTAGAGGATCAATCCAAAATTTTCTATTTATTTAAATGGAAGTATTGCTTTAAAACATTTGACATTTGCAAAAACATTCGAGTTATTGCTATACGATCACCTGGCCAATATTAATTCTAACCCACTATACATATATATAGATATATTCTATTTTATATTATCGACATACTTGATAAAAATAAAAATGCTATAAAGACATAGATAAGTCAATTTTATTTTTGTTTTTAAGTTTCCAAACTAGACAGGAAAATATCTCTATTTGGTTTCTAATAGCATTTTATTAATATTACGTACAAGTCAGAGAAATTTATAATATTCTTTATTGTTGACGTTTGACCTATTAGTCCAAAAAAGTAGTACGTGGAAATTAGTTATTTTATAGTAATTCATATTCCCTTCGAATAAGTGTCAATTTAGCATTTTAATTTTACTTCATAAAAAATATTATTTTTATAAATTCGAGACAAAAAATTCATATTTTTCTTACAATTGCACTCATTTAATGTATTCAAATAAGAGTGTATTAATAAATTAATTAATTTATTAATTTATATGTATTCATCCGAAATGATATTTAAACAGAAACGGAAGCAGTAGCCTTTTATAGCTCAAAAATTAAAACCCGCTATTAATTACCATAAACTGGCCGGTCTAGTATAAAAGAAAAAATGAACCACGAGGTCATTTTTTTTTTTCAAATCATATATAATGCCCTAAGATTTGGGGTTTCAATTATTGCCCTAAAATAAATTAGATCAAAACTATCCCACCTCATGAAGTACTGAGCCATTATGCAGCGGTGGGCAATATAAAAAAATTACAATACATAAATTAATGTTAAAGGATGATTATCTTAATCGTGTAAAAAACAAAGAGTGAAAGTCTTAATTAATTGTGTCGTCAACCATGCAAGAATTGAATATCTTAACTTTGTGAAGTAACGAGAGATCTTGTTGACGTTATGTTATGACGTCGTTTCCTTTAACAACATATGCATTAGAAAAAGGCCTAAATGATGAATTTGATGACATGGAATACAAGAAAATATTTATTAGTTGCATATATGATAAATTTATGAGCTGAAAGTTCTCCTTTTGGGAGAAAATTACATTTTCAGTCCCATAGGACATGGCTCTCTCTGATTTTGGTCCCATACGAACTAATTTGGTCATTTTTTGATTTTTTACAGCTAAAATGATCATAAAAGACGGGAATATGCAAATATAGTCCTAGGCATTTTGACGGGCTTGTTAACATTTGACGGAACGTTATACATGAGGAGCACGAGATTTCTATTAAATCTAATTGAATCCGTTTAAAGAAAAATTCCCAGATCAACAAGCAAAACCCACGAAAAATCCTAAATTGTACCCAAAATCCCCAAATCAACATAACATTAATACCATTTCCGCCACTCCTCCGCCGCACTCCGCCACATCCACCACCGATGGAGCCATGGGTCGACGACTTAGCCGACGACCTTCAGAGTATGAGCTTCAACTCCACAACCACTAGCACCACCACAGACATCCACCGCTCCACCAGCTCCGGCTCGGATTGGACCTCCTCCTCCGCCTACTTCCCTCCATCCTCCACCGTCAAACCTTATTCCTCCACCACTCCCTCCAGCGACCCCTGTTGGGACTCCATCCGCCTCTTCCCCTCTCCGACCTCCGCTTTCTCCACTGCCTCAGCACCGACGACATCGGCTCCGTCTACTTAGCCGAACTCAAGCCACCCCCTCACCGATCGATCTACCAAAGACGCCGCCTCTTTCTGCTCTTTTTGCGGTGAAGGTGATGGACAGGAAGGAGCTAGTGAGCCGCAATAAGGAAGAGAAAGCGATGACTGAAATGCTAGATCACCCGTTTCTGCTGACGTTCTATGCCGCTACGGACTCGTCGAAATGGTTGTGCCTGTTGACAGAATTCTGTCCCGACGACGATCTTCACATCTCTGGCAGCGATCTTCACGTCCCGTGTTATGGTACAGACCCGGCTAGGGATTAATTACACTACTTGATTTTCGACCTCTTGCGGTCTCTCTCACAAGCTACTCAAGTAGCAAGACCAAACTAGAGAGCTATTACAAGCTATTACAGGGGAAACTCAGAGAAATCAAAACTTCAAAGCTTCATAGTAGGGTGGACTACACCGAGAGAGAGAGCCTCAGAAAGAGTAGATCAGTTTGATCCACTTGGGTTCTTCACAGGCTAGGCACCAAACTCATTCGAATCTGCATAAGAGAAGTAGAGAGAGTGAGACCAGGGAGAAATATTCACAGTAA
Source organism: Perilla frutescens (assembly GCA_026008535.1). NCBI lineage: Eukaryota > Viridiplantae > Streptophyta > Magnoliopsida > Lamiales > Lamiaceae > Perilla > Perilla frutescens. The sequence goes on along the minus strand of BRKX01000010.1, from coordinate 38,824,985 downwards.
ACCAAAGAGCCAGAGAGATATGAATCAAATAGAGAAGAAGTCAGAGGGACAGCGGTGGGAAAAGTGCCCAGGGGACACGGCGGCGACGATGGTGGCTCCGACGACTTCAAAAGACCCAGACCATAAGGAAGGGGATGGTGAAAGGGACAACTCTCGAAGCACTCACAGACCCTCTATCTCAGAGAACAGCCCGACCATCTACACTCATAGGCCAACATGAATCACGGTCAGATTCCGGCCAGAGAAACTGAGATCGGCGGCAGAAAACAAGAGAGAGAGCTTTTCAGATTATGGTTTGAGAGCAGTGTGAGGCTTGAGAGAGAAGAGAACTCTCTCGAATATTATAAAGGGTGAATCAGCTTTGGAAAAGCAAATCAGCATAAGAGCTGATTAATGAAGAAAGTTGAAGAGTTATTAGGGTTAAGGGTTTTGGGCTCGGGTTTGGGCCACAAAAAATAGAAAAGCACTTGGGCCAGCAAAAGATCAGTTGGGCCAACCTCAACATATCCACCTTTGGCCCAAATAGTCTTTTTAGTCACCATGGAGTCACCTGCCATAAACAAAGAGATTATCATCATTGCCATAGATTGTTACTCTAATTTTATCACAAAGACAGAACTAGAGAGGGAGGAATAAATACTATGCGTATTTAATCCAGTCTCAATACTAGAGACCAATCCAAAGATTTGAAAACAGGTCTCAGGTCTGAACTACTTGACTTTCACAGACATTTTTCACCTAGCTTGAGTACCAAGGGTAAATCACCATGAGTTATACAGCCCCTAGGGCAAATTGAGCATCCTGGCACATGGCCAGGACAACTCATCAGTCCTTTTCCTTTAGTTCAACCCAAGTCCATATTCAAGGACTTATTGCAGGCTTCCAGCTTTGCAACTGGTAGACACTTGGTGCCCATGTCTGCTGGGTTGTACTCAGAGGGAATTTTATCAAGTAGGACTTCTCCCTTTTTCACAATGTCTCTTATGAAGTGGTACCTGACATCTATGTGTTTAGTTCTATCATGGAAAACTAAGGTTTTTGCATAGTTGAATTGCAGATTGACTATCTGAGGAAAGCAAAGGTTTATCTTCAATATAGGTTATTTCAGATAAGACTCCATTTAACCATATATCTTCTTTCACAGCTTCATTAGCAACTATGTACTCAGACTCAGTAAAAGATAATGCAACAATGCTCTGCAACTGAGACTTCCAATTAATGCAAGACCCACAAAGAGTAAACACATAAGATGTAGTTGATTTTCTGTGATCTTTATCTTTTGCATAATTAGAATCAACATAACCTACACACTTCATACCATCAGGGGATTTAGATAAAAATTAAACCATGGTGAGCAGTTGATTTTAGATATCTTAATAACCACTTCAGAGCCTCCCAATGGGGCAGCCCAGGGTTAGCCATGTACCTACTCAGACATGAAACAACATATGCAATGTCAGGCCTAGTGCTGATCATTAGGTAGATAATTGACCCTATGGCATTAGCATAAGGGACACCAGTCATATCATTCAGATCAGATTCACTCCTGGGACACTGATCTTTACTTAATTAAAAATGAGATGCAAGAGGAATAGATACGGGCTTACAGAGTTCCATATTAAATTTCTTTAAGACTTGCCCAACATAAGGAGTCTGATGCAATACAAGATTGTGATTGCTTCTATCTCTATCAATATTCATACCTAGAATCTTCCCGGCATCTCCCAAGTCTTTCATGTTGAAATTAGCACTTAGACAGGATTGGACATGCTTCATAGTCTTCAGACAAGGACTTATTAGCAACATATCATCCACATAAAGAAGCAAAAACATAGGCACATTGGATTGCATGTAGTACAGACAATGATCAAACTTACTTCTAGAGAAGTTTAATTTTTTTCATGCAATTATCAAATTTGATGTTCCACTGCCTAGGTGATTGTTTTAAACTGTAGAGGGATTTCTTTAACAAACACACATGATTAGGATGAGTTTCATCTACAAATCCTTCAGATTGTTGCATATAAATGTTATTTTCAAGTTCACCATGCAGAAATGTAGTAGTCACATCCATTTGCTTAAGTTCCCAGTTATAATGTGCAGTTAAGGCAAGCATAATTCTGACAGTAGTGAATTTAACTACAGGAGCAAATATTTCAGTGTAGTCTATCCCTTCTTTTTGTGTGAATCCCTTAGCAACAAGTCTTGCTAAGAACCATTATTGATTCCTTGTTTTACTTTGAACAACCATTTACATTCAACAAGTGAGCACTCATTAGGTTTTTCAACAAGAATCCAAGTACCATTATCATGCAGGGATTTCATCTCACATTTCATAGCTTCAATCCATTTATCAGAATCATCACAAGTCACAGCTTCTTTGTATTTTTTTGGTTCAGTTTCATCAACATGGTTAAACACATTGAAAGTATACAGTGACAAATTACAACGATCGTATCTGGAGGGAGCCCTGATAACTCTTCTAGGCATATCCCTAGAGAGTTGGTAATTTTCTAAATTAACATGCTCAGATTCATGCTCAGAATTTTGTTCATGCTCAGACTCAGAGGTATCAGATTCTAACACATTCATTTGGGCATGCATATCATTGTCAAATTCATGATTGGAAGCAGAATCATTAGCATTGATATTATCATGAGCATTTAAGTTTTCATTAAGATTAGGCACATAGATTTCTGATAGGTTAGGTGGAGGAGGGTCCACCTTAGACACAACAGGGATGTACATGTAATCAGGTACTTTCTCCACCTCACAAGGAACATCATAAGGTGAGGGTTTTACCATACAGGGGAAATCATTTTCATTGAATGACATATCCCTACTTATGCATGTTTTAAAACCAGGCAAAGTTTTATCCCACAACCTATAACCCTTTACACCTTTAGGGTATCCAAGGAAAATGCATTTCCTAGATCTGGGTTCAATTTACTTAATTTTTGATGAACATAAGCACTGCAACCAAACACTCTCAAGTTTGATAGAAAAATTGGTTTGTTTCAAAACACTGACTCAGAAAGTTTTCCTAATAAAGAGACAGAGGGAGATCTATTGATTAAATAGCAAGAAGTCATTAGAGCTTCTCCCCAGAATGGTTTATCAAGGCCTGAACCAGCCAACAGGCTTCTGACTCTCTCAAGGAGAGTCCCGTTCATCCTCTCTGCAACCCTATTTTGCTGGGGGTTGTAAGGCACAGATCTATGCCTTTTGATTCCCATTTCAGAACGCAGGTTATCCATAGATTTATTGCAAAATTCCAAACCATTATCAGTTCTTAAACCTTTAAGGTTCTTATTGGTTTGATTTTGAATTTCTACAACCCATTTAGAAAACTTTTGGAATACTTCAGATTTATGTTTCATTAAGAAAACCCAGATTTTTCTTGAAAAATCATCTATGACAGATAAGAAAAACAAATTTCCACCATGAGTTGGGACCTTTGCAGGTCCCCATACATTAGTATGAAGGTATTCCAGAATATCAGAACTCACAAGATTTTTAAAGTAAGGAGCAGACACAGGAAAATGCAGCTTATGTTGCTTTCCCATCAAGCAAGGTTCACAGAAAGACATGCTAGACACCTTATCATGCTTAAATGCTCCAGATTTATTCAGAATATTAAGGCCCTTGTTACTCATATGACCTAACCTAGCATGCCACAAAGCAGTTTTATCATTTTGGACAATGTTTGCAGTAGGGATAGACACAGAGAAGACATGCACATCATATAAATCTCCTTTTCTGGGAGCATCAAAATAAAGCATGGAATTCATTTTAAACTTGAAGCTTTTGTGATTTATAGAACCAAATAGCATCTGATCAGCAAGTTTGGAGATAGATAACAGATTGAATTTCAGCTTAGGCACATATCTCACATCATGTAGAGTAATCATGCTTTCATTCTCAAATTTTAGGCATACATCTCCTTTTTCAGCAATGTCACCATGCTGACCATCAGCCAATGCAACAGATCCAGACTTTATGAGTTGCAAGTTGTGAAACATGTGCTTGTGTGGAGTGACATGGAATGTACAACCAGAATCAATCAACCATTCAGATTCATGCACAGATTTTGACACATCATTTGAAAAGTTGATGAATTGGAAATCACAGTCAGAATGCACCATATACATTTCACCATCTTCATGATAATCATAATCTTCATCTTTGTAAACATGATTAGCAGGTTGATCAAAATGCATCACATTATTGGCATGGTTATTCCCAAACCCCCTGCCCCTTTTTGGTTGCTTGCATCTATTGGAGAAATGCCCTGGTTTCCCACAATTCTAGCAGGTCTTTTAAGGCTTCATATCAGGGTTTTGATGTTGGGAAGGGAAATTTTGGTTTCTGGAGTGATGATGAGAGGAATTTTGCCCAAAATTTTGGTGTTGATTTTGATGTCTGGGTTTTTGAGAATGAATCTCAGCAAGATTATGAGTTCTAGTATGATTGGGGAGATTGTGGGCAATGTTCATTTCTATTCTATGTCTTTCTGCTGCTAAGACACTAGGATTTTCAGGATTGAATCTATTGAATGGCTTCATATTGTTGTTCCTATTAACATAGAGGAGTTCATTCTGTAAAGGTTTGGATTGTATCTTTTTCATTTCATTTTCTTTTGCCTTTAACCCAGACACAATCATGTCACAAGTAACTTTTGACCCTCCATATTTTAATGCAGATTTTACTTCAGAAAACATTTCAGGAATAAAACCAAGAAGGATCTGAGGGGCATATTTTTCAAGAGTGTCATCCCCAGCAAGTTTTAAATCCTTTAAAAGTTTATTAAAATCATGCATATTTGAGTCAACATCCTTTGAAGGATCCATTTGAAAGGTCATGATTTGATTTTGAAGGGAATATGTAGACTCTTCAGAATTAGCAACAAATAAGGAAGTCAATGCATCCCACAAATCTTTTGCACACTTATGATGAGAAACTTGTCTTACCACAGCACTACTCAGATTTAGCAAGATAGTAGCCCTAGCACCAGCATTCATTTTTAAAATGTTTTTATCTGTTTCAGACTCACCAATTCTTTCAAAAATTACATCTTGCAAATTTTCTTTTGTTAAAATACATTCAACCCTTGTTTGCCAATCACCAAAATCATCCTTTCCATTGAAAGGAACTGCACTCAGATTATTCATTTTTTACAAGATTCACACAAGAATTTCCACAAATTCACAGATTTCACAATCACAGAAGGCAGAGCACAGAGACACTCAAAATTCAACCAAGAACAGGAGGAAGCACCTCCACAGGCCCTAAAGTGGGTTCACCAGGGGAATCTAGAGCTGATGCTAGCCCAGTTCTCAGCACAGATTTATCTGTGGAGCAGAGGTTCACTCAGGTCAATCCCAAAACCCAAATTTAGCCAAGAAAAAGACTTAGATCACTAAGTCAGGCTCATAAACTCTTCCAACAAAGAGTTTTCAACACAGATCCCAACCAGAACAGGAATCACACAGCCAGAAGACCACAAAACAACAGATAACCAAGAAAAGCAAACAACAGCAGGTTATCAATAGCAAATAGGCAACCCTAATACCCTCCTCCCAACTGTAACACCTTACTCAAATTTGCTATCGGGGCAACCGCTTTGAGGAAATCCATAGGGGAGTCCAGATGGTCCCGACCGTAAGCAAGATTTGAGGAAAAAGCTTAGAATGCCAAGGTGTTCACAGAGACAAGAGCGGAAGCAAATAGAACACAGGATCGACAGATACCACAGAGGAGTTTTAGGGATTTTGATTATACCAGAGCCGACCCTCCCAGGCAGGGGAGGGGCCGGTCTTACCTATTCGGAGCCCGACGGGGGCGAGTAAAGACGTGACCCTTACCGGCAGCGGGGTGAGAGAGATGGAGGCAAGAGAGTGCCCTCGGCCAGGTCAAACCGTGGCTCTGATACCACTATTGTGGTACAGACCCGGCTAGGGATTACACTACTTGATTTTCGACCTCTTGCGGTCTCTCTCACAAGCTACTCAAGTAGCAAGACCAAACTAGAGAGCTATTACAAGCTATTACAGGGGAAACTCAGAGAAATCAAAACTTCAAAGCTTCACAGCAGGGTGGACTACACCGAGAGAGAGAGACTCAGAAAGAGTAGATCAGTTGGATCCACTTGGGTTCTTCATAGGCTAGGCACCAAGCTCATTCGAATCTGCACAAGAGAAGTAGAGAGAGTGAGACCAGAGAGAAATATTCACAGTAAACCAAAGAGCCAGAGAGATATGAATCAAATAGAGAAGAAGTCAGAGGGACATCGGTGGGAAAAGTGCCCAGGGGACACGGTGGCTCAGATTTTCCCACAGGCGGCGGCGATGGTGGCTCCGGTGACTTCAAAAGACCCAGACCATAAGAAAGGGGATGGTGAAAGGGACAACTCTCGAAGCACTCACAAACCCTCTATCTTAGAGAACAGCCCGGCCGTCTACACTCATAGGCCAACAGGAATCACGGTCAGATTCCGGCCAGAAAAATCGAGATCGGCAGCAGAAAACAAGAGAGAGGGAGAGCTTTTCAGATTAGGGTTTGAGAGCAGTGTGAGGCTTGAGAGAGAAGAGGACTCTCTCGAATATTATAGAGGGTGAATCAGCTTTGGAAAAGCAAATCAGCATAAGAGCTGATTAATGAAGGAAGTCGAAGAGTTATTAGGGTTAAGGGTTTTTGGCTCGAGTTTGGGCCACAAAAAATTGAAAAGTACTTGGGCCAACAAAAGATCAGTTGGGCCAACCTCAACATCCTGCTAGAGACAACAATATTCTTATGTATTTTGTAGAATTTATTATTGTGTTTTTGGCATTGAGTGCATAGGTGTATATATAGATGAATGCTGACATGTTCGTGGCATTTATTTCTCCAAAAAGTGAGTATTTTTCCCTTTAAAGCTTCAATTTTTCTTCCAGAAAGCAATAAAATCTGTCCAATTAATTATGTTTCTTATGGGACTAAAATTGCATTTTAGTTTGGGACTAAAATTGCATAACAATTTAACAGAAAACGTAATGGCATGACCATTTTTGCATGTTTTGGTCGAGTGGGACCAAATTAATTCGCATGGGACCAAAATCGAAGAGGGCCATATCCTATGGGACTAAAATACAATTTTCTCTCCTTTTGGCATGGCATCTGCGTGTAGTGTGTACAAATAAGTAACTAATTTCACGGGATTAGTGTTACCCAATTAAATTACATCCACGAGTAGAGATAGCATGTTTATTAGGTAAATTTCATAGTAGGGTGCAATACATTTCATCTCTCTCTCTATATATATATATATAAATATTTTGTTTTTTTGCTATATTCAATTTCTATCTATAAGTTGATAGAAAATTTTCAGTATTCAAAACTTTCAATATTTATGAGGCATGTACTAATGAAGAACCTGAAAATTAGTCATAATGAAGAAAAAAGATCATCTGTCCAATCATTCAACAAAAGATAATAATGACAACAACACAACTAATTAATTATATATTAAGAGCAGTAATATCTATGCATATATATTTGTGTATGATAACTAAGGATATTGTTGTACATTATTTTTTTTAAAGGCCACTTATATAATTTAATAAGTGAGAGCGACAACTTTTCTTTATTAATATTTCAAGTAACATGTACTGTGACATAGTTCATCGTAGAAAATCTTGATCAATTTTAATTTAGAGAAAAATCTTAATTATAATCGGTAGTGACAAATCCATAAATTTTAATTAGGAAGCCCATTTAATAATCCAATAAAATAAAATATTATATACACACATATATAATTATAAATTATATATATAAAATAACTTGATAACAATATACACACACATATATATATAATATTTCAGTCAGAATCGAAACTTTAGGATTAAAATATCTAGATAGTTTATACAACTATTAGCCCAACTATTATTAATAGTGAAAATTAAACAAATAAATTGAAATAATTCTCAACTTAAAAAAAATAAGAAAAACCCCAAGGGGAAAAGGTTAAAAATATATAAATATATACGCAAGCTATTTAATTTGGTTAATACCTAAAATTTAGGATAAATATATATAGATACTTTATGCAATTGTTGCTAATAGTGAAAATGAAATAAATAAATTAAAAAAATTATCAGCTTACACTACAAGAATTTCGCCTTTTAGCGACGGTCTTACCGACGGTATTTTTTCGGGTCGTCCTTAGTTACGGACTACCGACAGACTGTCCGTCGCTACTGTTTCAAGGGGAAAAATATTGGCGGGACTCATTCCTGCCTTCGTGTAATGACGGACCGTCCGTCGTTAACATTTTCTGATTTTTTTAACAAATATAATATTATTTAACGACGGACTGTGTACGTCGCTAACATTTTCGGATTTTAAATAATTAAAATGATTAAAGTTAACGACGGACTCCGTCGGTAAGGCCATCGTTAGGTCTGAAGACGACTACTAACGACACCAAATGGTAACAACAGACACAGTCGCGTTATGTCCGTCGTTACGAGTGCTGACCGTCAATATCCGTCGTTATTAGTGTTTTCCGACGGACACATTCCATCATTAGTCCGTCGCTAGACGTAACTAATGACGAAAAAATAGAATTTACCGATGGAGATGTCCGTCGCTAAACAACGATTTTTTTGTAGTGTTAAGAAGAAGAAGAAGAGAAATCCCGCTTAAAAGGGAAAAAGTAAAAAAATAAATAAGTAAAAATTAAAAATTAAATTTTTAATTTTTATAATTATACTACTAGTTATGATGTAAACATTTTTATTTTTAACTTTTTAGAATTTTTTAAATAAAAAAATATCACCAAACATACATTGATAACAATTAACAACCATTCACATATTTAATTTTTTAGATTTTTTAAAATATAAAATATCACCAAAACATAACATAAAATATGCCAATAGAAAATATTTAAATTTTTATTTTTTTAATTCTAATACTATTTATGCTGTAAACATTCATATTTTTTAACCTTTTATATATTGTTAAATAAAAAAATATCATCAAAACATGAATAGAGAGCCATTAACAACTATTCACATATTAATTTTTTAGATTTTCTAAAAAAATATGTAATAATATAATCCGTGCACTTATGTGTTTAATGTTATTGCATATATGTGTTCTTGATTGTAACATGAACAAAAACAATAACAGATAAACAAAAGTAGTATAAGTATGTACAAGATTGGTAACCTAGTTCGGTTCAACAACCTACTCTGGGGGGGACTTCGCCTAAATTTGAAAATTCATTCACTGCTCCTTCATGAAGATTATTAAGGATACTTACACATACATGACTCCCTCCTTATGTCATCATTTCTTACAACATGAACTATTTGATGAACGAAAGCTGTGAGATCCTCTCACAACCGTGACACTAGACTCCTTCTAGTTGCCCACGACTTTAACTTATAATCTCTCCCGAGCTGATATTACGTATAAAACGGAATAAAAAATTCCTCACGTGTTTAACTCATGAAAATACTCAAAACTAGTCTATCACGTTGAACAATTAATGAACAACTACTAGCTATTACAAAGACACAAACCCATGATTCTCAAATACTAAACTCAGAGAATCAACAATAATTCGCCCACCAATTATGAGAGGAATCGGTGTTCTTATACTTCATCTTCAAGTTGACTTGATCTTCAATCTTCACCTACTTGGAAGGTAATTTAGGGTTTATGATTCTTTCCATGTTGGTGTGGGTACTTTCCGTGTTGACGAGGGTTCAATTTAGCATTCTATCTACTCTAAATGACAATTAACCAATCGCTCCTTACTTCCCAAATTGATCCGCACCGGATCTTCTTCCATAAGGAAACTGCCATAAACAAATTGTTCATGGGACATGCCTGGAACATCAAAAGGAACAGTCACAACATGTTCCTTTCTTCGCATAGTGGAATCAACGAACACATCAAGAACACATCCTTGAACACTTTGTCGTACATAAATTGTGAAAATAAACCTCTGCTAAATGATGGCACAAACAAAATATATCACCAGAACATAACAAAATGGACATCGAAAATATTTTAATTTTTTTTTCTAATACTACTTTTGGTGTACTTAAATGATTTATTAGATAATTAATGGGAGCTTTGAATGGCAACCATTTAAATTTTTATTTTTTTTAATTCTAATACTACGCATTTGTAAACAAAAGGACATGAGCTTTTAATGAAAGAAAAGGAGATAAATTCCATACAAAACAAATTAAGGAAAAATTGAAATTTAAAAAATATTTTTTAAATTCTAATTAATATACTTCTTATGGTGTGTATGAAACTCTCTGTTCCATATTGCACAACACTCCACACTACAATTATAGTTATTAATTTTTCACAAAGTGTCGCTTATGATTCCATCCGCTTTCAAAAGGGCTTATAGTTAATGGGCGCTTTTAATGGTAGACAAAAAATTGGGAAAAATAATAATAATAATAATAATAATAATAATAATAATAATAATAATAATATGTGTTTAAACATCAATCTTTCAAATTCATGAAAGATTTTATACACACACACACACATGATTTGGTTCAAATGACGATTGATATTTCTTGTTGGAACATGAGAACAAAGCTTGTTTACTATAACTAGTATTACATCCTGTGCGATGCACGGTGAGAGATATATGAATACTTTCAAAATAATTAGTTTACAAATAAAACAATTAAATTATGATTAAATAATCAACATAAACAATCATAAAATGTATACATAATATATGATGTATATTCAAGTTTGTTCACTATTTTTCCGGCAGACAACTCATATTCATTAACCACTTACCCAATAAAATAATGAAAATAAGATGAATAGTTCACACACACAAAAAAAAAAACGTAATTAAAAATGAGAGATTTAATTTATTCTCTTAAAAAAATAAAAATGAGAGATTTTGAATATAATGATTTCCAATCGATTTGCTGTTAGAGTTGCTCTATTATTATTATTATTATTATTATTATTATTATTATTATTATTATTATTATTATTATTATTATTATTATTATTATTATTATTATATCTCAATATTCTACTTGACTTAATGCCAGCTTCTTGACTGATTTTCAATGGGCTAAGTCAACTGTTGGCTAAATATGTTGTTAACTAATTTTCAGTCGGCTTGATAACACTTGAGTTTTGAATCGACTGAGTTAACTGTTGACTAAATGTCCTGTTGAATAATTTTCAGTTGGCTGAGTAAACACTTGACTTAATATCTTCTTAACTGATTTTCAATCAACTAAATCATCTGTTGGCTAAATGTCTTATTAACTAATTTTCAATCGGCTTGTGACACTTGACTTAATGTATTCTTAAGTGATTCAAGCGGTTTCATTTTTACATATTAAGAAAATATATATGATGACTAACATTAAATATAACCCAAGCAATCCACAATGATAGATGTATAACTAATTGTAAACTCGATTGGTTGTTTGCACAATTAGAAAGGGGAGTGGGTTTTCAATCGACTAAGTCTATTGTTGACTAAATATCTTGTTGAATAATTTTCAGTTGGCTGAGTCAACACTTGACTTGACTGATAACCTATAACCATAACCTATATATGATTCTGATATAAATTAATATAAATTTGGCTATTTAAAATTGAAACCAATATATATTCAATTTATGGAATTAAATATTAAGTGCATAGATTATTCGTTATATTTGTGATGCTTAAGGAAATGTTGATTAGTCATCCAATCAACGTAATTATTTTGAATATATACAATAAACTCTCTCAATTTGCGAAGTTTAATATCATCTCAATCGACGGACACTATCAAAATAACCACACAACGTAATTAGTGTTACATATAAATATAACACAATTTCAAATAATTTTTTAATGTTATTTTCATTTCGCGATGGCGGATATTTGAACATTTTTTTAAATTTATTTGAAGGATATATATAATGCACATTTTTATATATATAAATATAATTAATTAAATTATAAAATATTTAATTATTTACACATTGATTTTGAAAAAAAAAACGTATATTAAATTATTATATGCGCATTTAAGGGTTAAATATCTTAAATTATATAGAAACATTACCATTTGAATAAATAATTGATTATTCAATGATCGGTTAAAAATTGATAATTAGATGACTTTTATTTGCAATGAATTACTTGGTCAATTAAATATTAAAGGTCAACACATTAATATAATTTAATATGGGAATGATTTAATATTTAATATGAAAATTTATATTTTGAATTGCGATCGATGAGAAAAATTTGCATTAAATTATTGTATGCACTGTATTCCCAATTGTAATCGGCCGGAAAAAAAAAAAATTAATAGGCAAAACGCATCCATAAGTCCTAATACTTTTAGTTTTCGTTTTGATAGGTTCCTTCTATTTTTATATTTTATTTTAATAGGTCCTCATACTTCTATATCTATACTATATATAAAAAGAAGGTTTTCAATTGGAATCAATTTGAAATTGATTTCAATTGATTGATGGCAATTTTACAATATATTTAAATTCTGAGGTCATTCTATTTATCTTTATTATTCATAGAAAAATGAAGTAAATAAATTTAAAATCATGTACTATTAAAAAGGAGAACGTGTGCCCCTTTTTCCAAATTTAAAATCATTTGTTCTTTTTTAAAAATAATTTTTTTTTGATAACATTAAAGTAGGCTTTATTAATTACTTAAAATAATTCTTAAATATTTGTAATAGTCAACTACTTTGAAACTTGGAAACGTGTGTACAACATGATTTTTGCACATACATAAAATATATATTTAAAAAAATAAATATAAATCATGAGATCGTGTGCAGCATAATTTAATACGTTTATTTTTTTTAGTTCAGCTGAAATAATTTTATTTTTATAATCAATCAGTTTTAAAGAGGAGATCGTGTGCAGCATAATTTAATACGTTTAATTTTTTTACATATAAATATTTATATATAGTTATCAATTTTATTCACCTACAACTACACGAAACAAAATAAAAATATAAAAAAAAATCTGAAAAATAGTCCACTACATAGAAGTTATGCCCCACTTCATACCACCCACTACTTTTAACTGTTAATACTGAATTATAACTATTCAGAAATAAATTTACAATTACAATTCAGATAACTCATTCACACGGTGCAGAAAAAAAATTGAAAACTCATTTCAACTCAAAACTCAGATCTCCATTTCTGCCTTTCCCATATTTTCCACCACAGTTTCTACAAATGGCTCCACTATTTGGAATGGTGCAGATGTTGAAACCCGGAAAGAGTAATTTTGGGTTAGAATTACGGCTCATAAGATGCTACGAAAACACAAATTCGTACAGTATGGAATGTATATTCCATGATCGAGAGATAAATTTAGTTATTTAAAATTTCGATTTTTTAACTTTTAGCAAATCATAACTTTGAACGATTTTTATTTTGCAGGGTATACGTGTTCATGTAACAATTCCTAGAGCAAATGTTGAAAAGTTCAAACATTGCCTTCGATTAGGAAGTGTTTATGCTCTTATCAACTTTGTAATAGGAATAAATGTGATGAAATACAAAACAACGACGTCGCTGTACAAGATTATAATTTTTAATCAGACCAGGTTATTTGAAGTATTCCATGATGACTTTCCGCACAGATTATATGAGATCAAATCATTTGTTGATGTCGCAAACATGGAACATCTAGGAGATGCGCCTATGTTTGGTAAGATTTTTAACAAGCATACAAAAATGTTTTAAGTATTCCAGAGTTCATATATATCTAATAAATTTTTTATATTAATTCTGCAGATGTAATTGGAACTATAGTTTCTCACTATAGACCACTTACAAGAGACATTAATGGAAAGCTTACAAAGTTGATGAACTTGGTTCTGGAAGATATTGAGTAAGCTTTCACTTTTCATTAGCATATTTCGATATTTATAAATATAATTTTAATTATTCTGAAAAATTGTTACTGCTTTTATTATTTTTTTAATTATGTAGCAAGTGAAATAATTAACTAACATAAATAGTAATTTATTTTGAATGTTTATAGAGAAAATACAATTACTGCTACACTCTGGGAGAACTATGTAGATGACATGATAGAATTTTTAAATTCAGCACCAAAAGCACCAGTGGTTATAATTCTGCAGTTCTGTAGACCTAACGTTTACAGAGGTGAGATATTTTTTTTTTTGTAAATTTTTTGTATTTTAATGATTCTGATTCATTTAATGTTCCAATAGGTGAAATCTGAATTTTCTCCCTGTTTAATGTTACAAAGATTGTCACAAAGCAGAGTATTTCAGAGCTGTCAGATTTCTGTAGTAGGTAAATTATATTAATTTACTATAGTACAATTTTACATGCTGTATATATTAATTACACTATATCTGTTAATTTTTATAATTTTTAATTATTAAATATTTTTTGAAGCTATCTGAGTACTGGAAAACTTAGATCGGCAACAATATCAACACTGACTTCATCATCATCAAGGTCATTGAATGATGAAATTAGAGATGGGAAATTTGTGCTAAAAACAATATCTGAACTCATGACAGATGGAGAGCTAATATAAATTTTGTGTATTAAATAACAGTATATTTTTTTAAAAATTTATATAACTAATTTTTTTATTGTAATTAGGTTGGAAATTACTGGGTATTTGCAACCATATTGTGTGTAGAGACCATTGGAGATTGGTCTTAGCATGCAAAAGGTGTCACAAAAAGATGAGACCAAGTGGAAACAAATTTTTCTGTGAGAAATGTCAAACCTTTGACATTACAGGAAAATTGAGGTAGATTGTATTTAAATAATTATTTTACATTTTTAGAAAAATTATAAAAAAATTATTTAAATACCAATATATGTAAAAAATTAAATACCAATATATGAAAAATTACAGAGAAATATAACATAATTTTAATTTTAAATATATTTGTATTGCAAATAACGCAATGGTGAAATAACAATTCGCTTCCACCGTGCAACGTACGTCTCACATCTCGCGTTATTTCCATCGCGCAACGCGCGGGCACTGTACTAGTTTATAATAAATTCAATCCTTATTTAATGGAACTAACAAAGTTGTTAACTTTTCCATTAAATATCAAATTAAACATCAATAATAAAATCAAATAAAATAAATTAAACAACCTACAAGAAAAACCAAAGGAAAAAAATTATAATCCACCATCATATTCATTAAATTCATGGGTGTAAGTATACTTTTCATTATATATTAGTATCAATTAGCGTTTTAATTTGTTAGTTATTTCCCCATGAATTTCAAGCGTTTAATTTGTCTATATTTTGCCTGTAAAAATTACTAAACATGAATTTGAAGAACACGACAACAAATTACAATTTTTTTCATTGGGTTTCTCTTTTAGTTTTTTTCCTTTAATTTTATTATTGAAGTTTGATTTGCTATATATTTTTACTAATTGAGCTATAAGTTAAATAATGAAAAATGAAACAATTCCGTTTGTTTCGTTAAATAAAGATTGAATACAATATACATACATATATATATATATATATATATTTGGCAATTAAATTAGAATAATTTGTGTTAAATTAAAAGATATAAAATTCAAGATTCAA
Source organism: Perilla frutescens (assembly GCA_026008535.1). Classification (NCBI taxonomy): domain Eukaryota; kingdom Viridiplantae; phylum Streptophyta; class Magnoliopsida; order Lamiales; family Lamiaceae; genus Perilla; species Perilla frutescens. The sequence goes on along the minus strand of BRKX01000010.1, from coordinate 38,809,350 downwards.
GAAACAATTATTAATCGAATATATTGACGTAATGAATGGTTGTAGACTATTAGATATACGCTAATAATGAATTAAACTTATAAAATTCCATTGAAGTATTCCATATTGTACAACAATGTTTTATAATAAAATTATGAAATAAATAAAATAAAAAATTCAAACAAACTAGTGAGAATTAGTACAATGAAATAAACAAAATTCTACCACAATCAGCTAAAAAATAAATAAAATTTAAAGCCTTCCAACATAGAAGCCTGTGAAAGACAACATTTAATTTCTTCTTCAATTTTCACTTCTTTTGCAGGTTTTCTAATTTTTCTTTGCAACGTGTCAATACATACACTCTTTCATAATAAAATGGAAAAAATAAAGCAATGTATTCATAATAAAATATTTTTTTTTATTAATGGATTTAATATATTAGTAAATGTGAGTTTAATGGTGAATTAAATATTGATTTAAAGTGTGCACGTTATTATTTCATAATGAATCTATTTTTTTACTTAAATTACCTTCATTACGATTAAAACTATTAATTGTTAGAATATATAATCAATCACATGATTTATTTATGGGAACCATTTACACTTACATTGATTTTGATTTTGATGATAATTTTTTTATTAATTAATATAAATATTTTGAATTAATTGATATATATTTCTACTTCTGGAAACGCGTTTAGGCAGGAAAACTATGATTACTATTTATGGCATAACAATTCGCTTTTATATATTATAAGATTTTAGTGCTTTTCTTACTATTTTTAATGCTATTTTTTATTTTTAATGCTTTTCTTATTGTATTTTAATGCTGAATGTTTTAGCACCAAAATAAAATCAGAAAAGTACTAAAATTACACTAAACACGACCGTTCTCATGTTCCCATACCAAGCTTAGTCCCTATTATAACCAAACCCTATATATATATCACACACACATCATTATTTTTAAGGGTTTGTAGATAATATTGGTTTATTTTATACTTTATAGTAATTGTATTAATTTTACATACATTCTATTTTTAGTTAGTTTCTTGATTTTATAGAATGTCACAGGGTTATTGAGTTTTGACATAACATGCACTGAGTGTTTGCTCTTTTATTTCACTTAAAAGTGACTCGCAAGGGCACAAAACAAATTATAATAAAATATAGTGAGAACAAATATCGTATTCATAAGAACTGGCAAAGTAACCTCAACTAAATACTAAATTAAATTATTCTGCTTTATCTAGATGATCGGATAAATGTTTTGGTTGATTAAACTAAATCAAACTAAAAAACTAAAATGATTAATTAAACAGGAACGCAAAATTAGAAATGGAAAATTTCAGGGAGAAAATGGATTCTAGGGATTTACACACCTATGGATCTTATGAATTCAACTGACACTTTAAACCTTATTTAATTTCTTAACTTGCAGGAGAATCTCTATGTTATCTAAATCCTCTCTTTTGAGTAAGTTCTAGAAGTAGGTTAAATGTCAATAATCATCTCTCAATTTCAAATGGTTGTTTAACTCCTAAAAGCTCATAAGATTTATTCTCCTCACAACGACATACCAATATCTCGATCTAGTAGAGTTGTGTTATGTATTCTTAATCTGTTAACTGATGAATCTCTTTCGAGTGATAACTAATTAACTACACAGGAGCATTTGCTGGCCAAACAATTACCCAAGACAAACAATTCAAGGAAACATATAAGCAAGTAAAGAAATGGAAGAATAATAGTAATTGAAAGTGCGACCGAGTGCCAGTGCCGAAGACACGCTTCTTCTTGTTCATCCCTCCAAGCGCTTCTAGATAAAGAGCAGTCATATCCACCTGAGGCGTCTCATCAGTGTCTGGACCTAGCTGGCTCAACCTCACAGCCCGTTGGTACATCTCCACCTAAACACAACAAGTCGTTAATTAACTAAATATACAAAATATTATACTAAAGATTATTTATATTAAATACTTACAACAAGTCCTTTGCTCTTCTTATCAGTGAAGACTACATCCTTATCATGGTGGAGTCTCAAAAATAATTCCCATCCAACCTGCTTATCTGGGAGTACATGAGCCTGCGACTGCTCAATTAACATAAATAGTTAAACACATTTAAATGAATTACATAAATTAGAATAACTAGATATATACAAATAATTACCAAATCATCTCCATGCTGCATGGCACATCTGGACCCTCCCCTATATGTGATCATGTCCGTCCCTCGTCCATCAGACTCAGACCTCATGTTCTCTAAATTAATACGAGACTTCTTCTTTGACTCCTCACTCTCCCAGTAGGTCAACCAAACAGGCCACACGTCTAAAGGAACGTATGAGAGCCTCTTCCTATTCCTGCCCTTCTTAATGGTGTAGATCATATCCCTATATCTCTTGACCGCCTTCGTGAACCACAACTGACGTACCACCTCATCCAAGCAGGGCTCCCATGTGAACAATTTTTGCATAAGAAACAAACAACATTAGTAATTCAACTGATTATTTGACTAAGTACTGAAATTGAAAAATAAATTATACCCTGAAGTCCTCAAAATACTGCTATTTCGTAGCAGCAAGCACAAGCTTCCAAGAAATGCCAGTTGGATCTATATACTTCTTGAATATCGCCATCGTGGCCGCCGATACCTCGTGAGACGGCATCAAAGTCCTACAAATAACAAAACATAATAAATTATCTAATTTTTTATAATTAAATACAATTAATTATAAAACAATATTAGGAAACGTACCGGCCATGTACAATGATCACGGTGAGACCATCATGGCGTGTTACCATCACTGACTTATCAAACGATGGTTGGTCACTGATGTGTAGGTCTCCTACGGAGGCATTAATGCCTCCAGACGAAGATGATGATCCGCTGGCACCACCTATGGTGCTAGATCCGCTGGCACCGCCTCTCCTGCCAAATAATACACCTCTAGGCATCTGCATCTATTAAAAAATGTTAGTGAAATTACATTTAATGTAAGACAAATAAATAATGAAATAAATAAACGCTCACATAATTCACACAACTAATCATCGTCTATACTATCACTATCGTCATCTGCATCAGTGAAGATCTCTTCTTCTTTTTCTTCCGCGTCCCCTTTGTCTTCAATTTCTATCTCACCTCCATTCGGATGAATGGAAACATAATCATTAATCTCTATAACTGGAGGCCAATCATTATGTAATACATCGCCTTAAAAAGTTGGGACTTCTATATTTGAGATTGATGTTTCTTGTGGGAGTTCTACATTTCCCCTAGCTTTAATCTTACACACGACCCACCAATAATTTTTTGCTCGAGATAAACTCGAATAAGAACAGTAATAAACTTGAATTACTTATTTTGCGAGGACAAATGACTCATACTTATTGTACCTACGCTTATGATTTATTAAAACCAATTTATAGTTTGGATGAACCGATGTCCCCTGTGGTGTTGTGTCAAACCACTTACATTTGAACAATAGTGTCCTTTTAATTGGCAGACTGGGATATTTAAGCTTAAACACTTCTTCAAGGCGGCCGTAATAATCATTCTCGTCCGTACCATAATTGGTACCTCTTACACAAACTCCACTATTCATTGTAGCTCTACGTGTGACGTGATTCATGGTATGAAATTTGTAACCATTCACATAATATCCATGATACACTAGAACATTACGACTTGGCCCTTTTGAGAGATCTCGAATGTATTTTTTCTCTACATTATTCATAGGATCTTGAGCCTATGAACATTAGAGAATATGATAAAATGATTAAAGAAAAATTCATACAATAAGACATACATACGTGCATTGAGACATGTACTCACATATTTAGCAAACCAAGGTGCAAAGTCTACATCTAATTTACCCTCAATATCAACTCTTGGTAAATTAGGATGCATTACTTCCATCTGATTCACAAACAAACTAGACAAACATATATGTATTCATGTTAATTGTTGGATGACTTATTGAAATAATATGAAAAGTGTTTAGGTATGTACTTTATATAGGGCTTGACCTTGATACAGTTAAGTAAAATTTATATTCGGGCAGTATTGCACTCTTGATCAGTGAAAAATTTAGTTGACAATTTCGAGACAAATTCATGCGCTTTGTTCGCACATGATCTTCAAAATAGTAGGAGAAAAGGTCGATGCTTCTTTCACTAGATAAGCATTTCATATAGATCCCTCAACCCTTTCTTTGTTCCGTACATTATTCTTTAACTTTTGTAAGTACCTTTTAAATGGGTACATCCAACGATATTGAACCGGGCTGACAATATGAGCTTCATCAGCTAAATGTACGGGTAAATGCTCCATTGAGTGAAAGAAGCTTGGAGAAAATATACGTTCCAGCTTGCATAAAATGATAGGGATCATGTCATGCAGATGACACATATCCTCTACTTTAATGTTCGTAGAGGACAAATCCCTAAAAAATATACTCAATTCAGTGATTGCTTTCCAAACAACAAGTGAGAGAAGTTCTTTAAATGCTATGGGTAGGATCCGTTGCATTAGCACGTGACAATCATGACTTTTCATTCCAAACATCTTCAGTTTCTGCATATCGACACATCTACTCATGTTTGACACATAACCATTTGGAAATTTCGGCCTTTTCACCCATTCACACAAAATCTTTTTCTTAGCTTTGTCAAATATGTAAGAAGCTTTGGGGTATTTGCCTGTCCTGGTATTCCATTTTAATTTGGGTCGATTGCAGTAGATATTCAATTCTTCTCTTGATTTGGGAGTATCTTTTGTTTTTCCCGGGACATTCATCACCGTGTAAAATAGATTGTCAAACACATTTTTTTCAATGTGTATGACATCTAAATTGTGTCGAATCAGTAATGAACTCCAATAAGGCAGATCCCAAAAGATACTCTTTTTCTTCCACCCACTATTTTTTCAGACTCAGAGATTCACTTCATAATTTCCAAATTCTGTGACCTTCTTCAAGCCCAGTAGCTCAATCTCTTGCAGAAGATCGATTCATAATCTACGTTATGGAGGTTTTGCAGTAACCACCTTGTTCTTGGTAAATGTTTTTTTATTCTTGCGGAATGGATGGTCAGTTGGTAATTTTTTTTTATGATTGTCAAACTACGACTGCTTCCCACTACAAGCAAGTATGAAAGTGTTTTAATCCATTATATAATATGGACAAGCCAACCTTCCGATAGTACTCCAGCTAGAAAACATAGAGTAGGCAGGGAAATCACTAATTGTCCAGATCAGAGCCACTCGCATCTTAAAATTCTGCTTCAATGACACATCATATGTGTCGACACCCACATCCCATAATTTTATCAACTCTGATATCAGTGGCTTCAAGAAAACATCAAGTTTTTCTTTCAGATTACGCGGTCCGGGCACCAACACTGTAAGGAACATGCATTGTTCTTTCATCCACATCCAAGGTGGAAGATTATAGGGTGTAAGTATAACGGGCCATGATGAATATTGCTATCTTGATTACCCGAAAGGTTAGAAACCATCTGTAGAAAGACCCAACCTAATGTTGCGAATTTTGGCTGCAAAATCAGGAAATTTTTCATTCAAATGCTTCCAAGCTGTAGAATCTCCTGGATGTCGCATGACCCCATCCTCAACTGATGACGCATGCCAATGTATTTCAGCAGCTGTAGCGTTAGATGCATACAATCTCTGCAGTCAATGAGTGAGAGAAAAATAGTACATTTTCTTATGAGCTACAATCCACTATCTCCTGCCCAAAAGATCATGCAATTTCTAAATCAGCAGTCAATCTTCTTTACTGGTAATCCCATACCGCGTAATAATTTCTTTATGATACAGAAATTGTTTGTGACTAAGTTATTCTCAGGCACTATCTCTTTCATCAATTTCGTAATCTGATCGAAGCACTTTTGTGACATGTTGTTCTCAGACTTCAAGGTCATAAGACGAGCCACGAGTGACAATTGTGAATGCATCTGACAGCCAGGCCATAACTCTTTATCCGCAACATTCAACATGTCATATAATTTTTGTGCTTCTAGATTAGGAGGCTTCTTCGAAATCTGATTGGCTACACTATCATCAATGTGAAGATCTGGACCACCAGCATCAAAGACAATTTGATGGTACACATTTGATACAGTTTCCCACCCAAAATTCATAGTTGTAGTCGCAGTCTCTACTGTTTCTCCTTGATACCACCAAACGTGATAATTTTTCACAAACCTATTCTTCTCAATGTACAACCGAACCATGTATTGATTTTGAAAGGGAATGTTATCACATCTACGACACACACACTTAATTTTATCTCCATCCATGAACTCAGACCGACTAGCAGCAAATTCGATTAAGCTTTCAAGTCCATTCATGAAATTCGGATTTAAACACCCATTAGCCCCATATCGTTTGTACATCCAATCACGATTGGCGCTCATTGTTAGACAAGAAGTTGGTCAAAAACTTATCTAATTAATCGAGTTTTAAATAAAATTAAAAAAAAAATTAAAATTTCAGCAGCACCTATGTGAAAATCTTAGTCTCAAGTTCTCGACTCTACGCCAATTGATCTATGTTCATCTAGTTAATCAATCAATACCAACAATAAAACCAATTCCTAATCCATAACCCCCAATTTCAAATCCCTAATCTCCTGTCCAATTCCAAATCCATAACCCACAATTTTCAATCCCTAATTTCATGTCCAATTCCAAATACCTAATCCCCAATTTCCAATCCCTTATCCCTAACATAAAATTGATAATAATAATAATAATAATAATAATAATAATAATAATAATAATAATAATAATAATAATAATCAGCTTGCAGCAACAACAACAGAAATAGAGAACAATGAAGAAGAAGGGGCAGAGAGGGAGAGAGAGAGACAAGAGAGGGCAGCGAGAGGGGAGAGAGAGAGAGAGGCAGACGAGGGAGAGGGGGAAAACAGAGAGGGGAGTGGCATCGAGAGAGAGGGGAAGAGAGAGTGTAGGAGAAGGCAGAGAGATGAGAGAGAGAGAGAGAGCCGAGAGAGGGAGAGATATTGAAGAGAGAGACGAGAGACAGAGAGAGGCAGAAGAGACAGAGAGACGGGTACCTACCGAGTCCACCGCTGTCATCATTCGCAGCCTCCGTCACTGATCCGTCACCGTCGCTATCGATGGGTAGAGAGGGGGTTGGGTTGGGAATTAGGGCTCGATCAAAATGAAAGAGGAGGGTCTGGTTCCGTCTGTATAATCGTTTTATGTGATGAACTAGCGACATATATATTCTGTCGTTAAAATTAAAAAATTAAATCCAAAATATTAAAAAAACTAACGACAGACTATGTTCGTCATTAAAATAAAAAAATAAAAAAAATTAAATTAAACAACTAACGACGGATATAATTTTATCGTTAACTAATTAAATTAAATGGAAAATTAAAAAAATCTAACGACAGAATAAATCCATCGTTAGAATTATTAATTAATTAAAAAAATATGACGATAATTCCATCGTAGATCCGTCATAAAATATAACCGTGAATTGGCCCCGTTAAAATTTTTCGGCTTAAAAGTTAACGATGGACAAACCGGCGTAAGTCCGTCGGTAATAGCGACGGGCAAAAATCTGTTGCTAAAACTCCGCTTTTCTTGTAGTGATAGTAGAGAAAATCAAAGCCCATAGATGGAATAAAAGCTCGGTCCAAAAGGATACTCGTTTAAAACTGCCGAAACGAGCACCAACAGTGCATTAGGGAGTACGATCTGTGCTCTAAGTTGGAAAAACTCTCGGTGTTGTCGTATGTTAGAGCACATGCCATGCTCTAACATGCCACGGTTCAGAACTTTTATTTTTGTAAGCATGGTTCGTATTATTCTTCCGATGCCAGACACTTCATTTTTCGGCCTCCTTTCATCTTCTCCTACCCTCTCAGACCATGATTGGACATAACCATTCGACCTATAACTCAATAAGTCCAAACTCATTCAGAATGAGTGGTTCTCCTGTCAATACTCGATTAACCCATGACATAATAACATACGCTAAAATCAAACGAAACTAGTCACAAAGGTACATGCAATCGACTCAAACGAATACAAAATAACTCCCGAAATGCATATTAATGCCAGGTTTATCAACAAGAAATCAAATGTTAAAAGGTTAAGGATAAATTTGGAAAGATTTTCATAATTGAATGTGAAAAAAGTTCAAAATGAGACGAGAAAAGGCTGGAAAATAGGCCATATGGAGAGCAAGGGCTGTACGAACCGTATGGCTGGAAATGTCTCTTGATACACTAAATTCTATGTTACACAATCTCAACCTATTAATCATTTAACCTCTATCAAGTGATAAACAATCAACTACACAATTGTATTCAAGAGATAATCAATCATGAAGATGTGTAAATAACTTAAGAACGAAACAATCATATTAATTCAATCCAAAAGTTCAATCTCTAGCAAACCCTAAAATCAAGAAGTTTAGCAACCCATTATAAATTGACACGCTATTTATTAACAAAATAACATGTTCCGCAAGTGCACGGTGCTATTGTAATACCTAGGTGAGTAGGAATATCGTATCCACAGAGACTGAATTGACTGACTCTCACATAAGTACTCACTTAATATCTAGACACTAAATATCATATAAAAAATAAAGTAAAAATAAATAACATAAAAATAGAATAGTAAATATCGAAACTATGCAGATGAACAGTTAAATGGACAAACCTAGGTTTTAGGGATAGCGGATTTATTATTTCAATTAATATAATCTTTGACTCTTTTAACTCGACTTCTTGTCTTGAATCTATCAATGATAGGGGATCACTAGGATGTTATCGGACGGCTTATAACGGCATATACCATAACATAGATATAACAAGCACATGCTTCACTACGATTGGTTCTTCACACATGTTGTTACTCCTGATCTAGCACACGAAGATCTATTGTTCACTTGGTCGGTCCTTCCAAGCACACATAAAATGATTTCTATCTTTCTATCATTAATCTTTCTCTGGTCAGTGCTTCAGATTAACGACTAGCATGCATAAATGGCGATTAAAGATCCATACAAGATATTAAATAAATCATAGAAATCAAATCCCGAGAGATAGCAGGAAAAAAAGTAATTGAGTCATTTATAAAAATCCATAATATTCCACACCCTAAAACCTAGCTAGAAAATTAACTAGACATGATAAAATAAACAAACAAATCTAGAGTATAAGTGTTCATGACAACAAAAATAGAAAAGCTGAAAAACGTAGAGTAATCCAGTAGTCTTGTCTTCGCTGCAACGGCACTCTGTCTCTATCAACCTTGTCCACTCAATCGAGGTCTAGTGTTTCTTCTCTAGTATCTTGGTGTTTCTCTAGTTGTATGATGATTTTCTACTGTGTCTCGACCACCTCGAAGTTGTTATTTTGTATGTATTAAATAAGGCTTTTATATTTAGGTTAAAAATCCTGAGTTGGAGTGGATAAAATCAAATCCTGTGGACCCGCACATGTGGGTCAACCGAGCTCAGTAGGTCAATCCAGAGGCATGTTTTTGCATAGGGTCAACCCAGGTGACTTCGGTCAAGTCGACCCACCCCTATATAAATTATATTGGGACCGATTGACTGATATTTTTCGGGTCGACCCGGTCTCTTTTCTCGCTGGGCTTCAGAATTCTCCGGTCTTCAATCATTTAATGTAGTCCATTAAATTCTTTCGACCATATTTGCTCAATTTTACTCCAAATGTGCAATCAAAACACAACTATTGCTGCAAAACTAGCAAACACATAAAGAACTCCAAAAGATAACAATATAAGCACTAAAGCTATATAAAATATACAACTTCATATAATAAAGAGCATCGATTCATATCCGAAACTTGTGTAAAATACAAAGCTATCACAAATTCATAATCAAAGGAAAATGAATCCATAATAAAAGCTATTAAATTAAATCAAAATACAAGAAATCAATAATTAACACTTATACTGAATGTATCGGTGGTATTAAACTTTTCTTCTATTCTCCCCAACACCTCTTTTTCAAGTTGTGGATGTTCTGAGGCCTCTAAAAGTCCCATTTTCATCCCAAAGATCCCATTTTTTATAGTTGGGGAATTCAAAACCCTCAATGTAATACCCCGTAAATTAATTAATTAATTGCAGTTAATTGTGGCAATTACTATTCAGTATAGTAATTTTCAGTAAATTAGGGTCGTAACTATCCGTTAATTATTTCGGTTAGGAATTCTAAATTTTTGGGAAGCCGGGATCGTAATTTCAAATAAATTCAATTCCCATTTTAAATTGCGGTATGTTTATCGTGAATTAGATATTCCGATAAATATTTTCAGGACTGGGAGAATCGGATATCCTCCAGTTATTTAGTATTTAAATTCAGATAATTTAATCAGAGTATATCAAAGAAAAGAGAATTAGACATCCTCTAGTGTTGATATTTTGGCAATTCGCTTTTTCCCAAATTGAGAGGACATTTTCATCACTTCTCTGCCATGTACCAAACCGTTTGTGGCAATTTATTATTGTCTAGTGGAAGGAGAAATCTGAAGCTTAGCCTTACACAATTTATTAGTTAAACGAGTTGTCAAATCTTCTTTTCAACTGCAAAGCATTTATGTAGAGTAGAGAGAGAAAAAGGGTTAAAGCAAGCTGCCTTTCTTTTTTTTTCTCCATTCCATCTTCATTCTCCACACAAAATTTTCGAGAAAGAGAGAGAGGAAACGGAGCAGCTTGACATTACACAAAATATGGGAAACTGTGCACAATCTTTTCAATCTATGTATGAAATACACATCAAATACCATTCAAATGAAAAACCTCGCATTCTAATTCAGTGCTCCCCAAACCGTGCGTGAAGGTTTCCCTTCATGCGGCTCACCAACTTGATCTTCTGCGGGAACCGTATGTCTGAACAGGCCTGTAAAATAAAGTAAACCTAATCAGTTACCTTCTCCACTCAAGTGGGTGACCTCTGCAGTGCTTAGGCCCCTTTTCCCCTTCCAACATGAAAGAGCGGGTATCAGATTTAGCCATACATGATTTTATCGGTCACTCTTTCCCCACACCCTCGCTGCTTTCCTGATCTGGAAACTAGCCACTATTTCTATTCTGAAATGTTGATGTAGTATGTAATTAAGGGTTGAATCAACTAAGTATTTCACTTCTGAAAGTTTTTCTAAGAAAGGAAATGGTGTATACATAGGGAAATCCCGTGTGATGAAAAATGCAAGCATGGCTTGGGGAGGGGTTTTTCTTTATTTAATAAACATAAAAAATAACAAAGAATTAATTATCTACTCCATCCGACTAGTTCCGGAATTCAAAATGCTTGAAAACTATGAAAACCATGAGTTTATCACGTAGATTGCATGGTCTGTGCTAGATTATCAAAATCGGGCAGAACTAGCAGCATGGACTATGCAGTTGTGTAATCAGGCCGCACGGTCCAAAGGTTTTTTTGTCCGTTTCCTTAATTATCTAGGTTTGACTCATTTTGCGACTCGAACTCCTCCATCTATTTAAAGAGTTTTAGGGCATGAGTTTTAGACACACAACTCACTTGAAGATCTCTAAAAACCCTAGAGATTGAAGAGAATACAAAAGATTGAAGAATCAAAGATTTGAGCATATAGGTTCCATTTTAATTTTCTTTTTCTTCTTTCTTGTTTAGTCATGTTAGCCACAATATTTTATTTGAATTCTTATGATTTTGTTCAAGACATGAGTAGCTAAATCACTTGGTGATTCTAGGGTTGTGATTAGTTCGATGGATTTCATATGTTAAATTAAGTTATTTTTCCTTTCGTTTTATTTGTTAGTGTATCATTGCTTTGATTGTTCATGTGTAATTGTTTGCCCAACACTTATGCATGTTAATTACTTTACTTGAGTTCGAGAAAAGATAATAAATTAATGTATAATTATTTGCCCAACTCTTATGCATGCTAATTTAAATTACTAGATTCAAAGATTGATCCGAGAGATATGATTAATCAATCTTATGTTCTTTTTGGAGTTAGTAATTAATTTGAGATGGAGAAATGACAATTAAGAACTATTCTACTTTCATAACTTGCCCTCGAGAGATGCTTTGATTTCATTTGTGATTGATCCTACAAATATTAAATTGAAATTAGTTTAATGGTTAGATGTTTGAATGAAATTCGTTGAATGAAAACAACCCTATAAACTCCTTTATATGTTAAATTCAAAAGTTATTTGTGCTTTGTCCATTTTAAGTTTATTTAATTGTTTTGAAAAAACAAAATCCTCTTTCATAACTTTCTAAATAAAGTAAAACTTGTCGATTAATTGAGTATTTAGTTGCAATTAACACATGCATTCGATCAGTCCCTATGAATATGATATCTTTGCTCACATTATTTGCTATGAATTACATTATATATATACTTGTCACGAATGGTTTTAGTTGAAATAAAATAGTGACTATTAACAAAAATGTAGTATGATGCTAACAAAGCATTATGGTAATGGTAACGGAGCATTATCAAACCCAAATATGAATACTTTCGTAGGCAAGTGAAAATCTTCAATTAAACAACCATAACTTCATCCAAAGTAATTAATATTTATTGAAATTCTTCACTTGACTCGAGATAAGATTTATCATTTGATTATTTTCACATCCTGAAAATAGTTTTGTGTTCAAAATTAATTAAATGTTGTGCATGAATTGACATGTTTTGTGATAGTTTTAATTTATACATATAGCACGTTATGATCATTGTAAATATATTATGTTAGCATTATGATAATTAACGATTCATTAGCATATGTCGTTGTGGCCGACGGACTTGTAATTATGAAAACGTCACCCCGCCTTTTTTCGTTGTCTTGGTATTTACAATATTATCATTGCTTTTTTGTATTAAATCACAACCATTAAGTGTGGAGATGAGTTTTTCATTCACACACTAGGGGCACGTACATCTCACCGGAGCCAATCTGACTATATATATATATATATATATATATATATATATATATATATATAGGATATGGATCATATGAGAACACATGGTTGGTGTGAGAAATGAGAACACATCTCACACCATCCAATTAAATGATCCAATGGTTGAGATTTAAGGTGCCAATTTCGTAAATAATAGGGCAAAAAATAAGGAAGGAGGGTTATTTTCGTCCAAATCCATTAAAATTGATAATGTCAGCAATTAAAAAAAATTCTTAAAAACTTTAATCGACCATAACTTCCTCGTTTTTAATCCAATGCACACAAAATATATATCAAATTAAAGCTCTCTTCATGCTCTTTCATTTAAGATGTCGAAAGGCTATGTTTGGATGAAAAAATACGAACGAAAAATAAAAAAGAAATTTTTTTACGCGTGCCCAGGTTGTAAATGCTTTCGTTAGCATATAATAATTCTTCGTCAGCATTATGATAACATATGAACGTATGCTAATGAAGCATTTGTCATATGCTAACATAATATATTCGATGTGCTAACAAAGAATTATCATAATGCTAACATAGTATAAATTTATTAGGGTTTATTAAATCTCAATTATGGTTTATTTAATCTCGATTATGGTTTATTCCATCTAATTATCATTATTCTTTTGAAATTTAATTTTTTGTTTATAGTTCTTAATTGATTATTATGGTTTATCCTATCCAATTATAATTTATAACGTATGTTGATAGAGTATTGACATATGCTAACATAGTGTATTCGCAATGCTGACGAACCAAAACTATAATGCTAATGTAGTACAAATATATTATTATTATGATTTCTTTCAACTCATTTAGGGTTTACCACATCCAATCAATGTTTATTTCATCTAATTAGGTTTATTTCATCCAATTATGATTTTTTCCATTTAATTAGGGTTTATTAAATCGAATTAGGTTTATAATTAATTTTTAGAATATTTTTTTCGCCAACAATATTTGAAAACTTTAATTAGCATAACTATAATGATTCGTTAGCATTATGATAATACTTCGTTAGCATAACGATCTATTATCAAATCCTCTGCGATTTTTATAAGAATTACCAAATTACAATAATACCCCCGCGCGAAAAACTTTTCAGATATTACAAAATTGCCGCCGCCTTTTTCATCAAATCTGGACCTTTGATTTTTGATGGATGTGTGGTGTGAGATGTGTTCTCATTTCTCACACAAGGGATTATTTTTATATAACTCCACCCCTATATATATATATATATATATATATATATATATATATATATATATATATATAACTACGCAAACTGCAATGAATTCCACCGTTGTCTCAAAAGTCTAGACCAAAACATATAATTAAATTTATTTTCCGGATAAAAAGAATCCCACTAATATGGAATAAAATGTAGTTCTACTTTTCAAAGTTTAGCACATGCAATCCTACAGAACACACAAATTTGGCACACTTTTTCCCGCACAAAACCCACTTCAAAAAATAAAAAAATCCGACGTGGCGGCGCCACCTGTAATCGGCGTCGGGTTTTCCACATCTTAACAACACAAACCACCAGATTCCCCAATCCCCAGCAGCCACATCTTTTCCAAAACCTTATATATATATATATGGGTCATATTTGGTCTAATCTTCTCACTTCAAAGTTCAAACACATATTTTAAAATTTAAATCAAGAGCGTACAACTCTCTTGATCATCTCGTCCAACTGTTCGATTAAATTCTCAACTGGAACTTTCAAGAATGGCCCTCGTCCTCTCTATGGCCGTCGGGTGCTCATGGCGCAAGAAATGGCCGGGTGGCGACACCCACAGCTGGATTCACAGTTATGACCACGTGGCGGCGGCACATGCAGAAGGCGACGGCGACGACGACGATGGTGATTATGATTACGCTCCGGCTGCATAATTTTGAGTTTTAAATGATCAACCTAGCTATCTGGAATTCTAGTGATGTAGAGGGTGCCTGTTGTAAGTTGTAACAATATTAATTTAGAGCATTCCAAAATTTTGTATTTATTTGAATGGAAGTATTTGCTTTAAAACATTTTAAATCATTTGCAAAAAGTTAATTAATTCGAGTTCATTGCTACGATCACCCAATAACAATTCTAACTAGTTAGTAGATTTACTATTTTGTGTGGTGTTACGTTTTAATTAATCTTACTAACTAAATCTTGTACACGACATAATTGAAAAAATAAAAATCTTCTAAGATGTAGAGAATTCAATTTTATTTTTTGTTTTTAAGTTTCCAACCTAGAGAGGTAAATGTCTCTATTTGGTTTCTAATATCGGTCGTCTATTTATTACTAAGCCAAAGACATTTAATATTCTTTATTTTTTATCAGAGTGTGCAAAACTAGCTTAACTGAACAAAAAAAAAAAATCGAATCGAAGTGAGCTATTTTATTTGGCGGATTTGGTGATTCTACTTTTAATTTTGGTTCGGTTGTGAATATTAAAATCAAAATATAGTTTGGCTCGGTTTCAATTTTAATAAAAAATATTTAGGTTAAAACTTAACTAATTAAAGTATATAAATTAGATTTTTGTTTAATTTATGTTTTTTAATTTATATTTCTAATATTACTCATAAATTAAAAAAAAAAACAAAAATAAATTATACGCTCATTAATGAACTAGAGAAAGATGCAAGAGTGATTCAATTTCAAAATAAAAAGATTTACGAGACATTTTTGTGTATTGAACTATTAACTGTTAAGTGTAATTGTGACTTGTGATATTTTGATAAGTTGACTATATATGCGATTGAATCAAAGAATATTTTTATTATTATTTACTTAATGTATCATTTGTTATTTATTGAGTTCCAATATTATTTTTCTTTAGTTGTTAAATAAAAAATATAATTAACATTCGGTTAAACAAAAATCTGAACCAAACGAACCAAAAAAATTATGGTTCGATTAGGTTCGCGCGGTTATATCAATTACGTTCTTTGGTTGGTTTGATTTTCATTTTTTTTTAACAATTTCGGTTTATGATTTTATTAGTTCGGTTCGATTCTGTATTGAACCAACCATCTGCAATGTTGACCTTTGACTTAAACGTCCAAAAAAGTTGGATCTGAAAATTATTTATTTTATTGTAATTAATATTCTTCCTTCCGAATAATTAGTGTCATTTGGGAGAAATACACATAAATCAATAAAATAATAAAATTGTTCAATACATCATCATCATGTGAATATATTAAATGAGTTAAAATTAGGTGTTTGAATACATTAAATGAAGACAAATTGGAGGAAAATATAACATTTTCATCTCGAATATTTATAAAACAACATTCTTTAATTATGAAACATAATTAAAAGGCTAAACCAACACTTATTTATAAACGAAGAGAGTAACATTTTATCAGTATTGCAGAATGCGGCCTAAGCGGCCTCCTAGGCGCTCGACGCTACCCTCTCGAGACGAAAACCCTGTAATTTGCCCTCTTCAGTAGGCTAGCCGCCTAGGCGAAATTGTTTCGCGACGCGACCGAGTTCCATCTAGGAGGCCGAATTTCAATTTTTTTAAAAAAATATTATTCTTTTATATATTAATTATTAAATGGACTCTTAATTCCTAATTCCTAAAGCATCTAAAATAAATTAAATTACATCAAAACTAAATTAAATTACGCGGCCGATTTGATTAATAAAGTTGGAGATAAATAGGATAGTTATTGTGTCATGGAATATTTGTATGTTTGAACTTTAAATGTTGATGATTTTTTTTTCGAATTTGGTTTCATTTGAACTTTGAACGTTATTTTGCATGAATTTTGAATAATTTGAACTTTCAATGTTTGTTTTATTTTAAATTTTGGATGATTTAAACTTTAAATATTGATATTATTTGGAATGTTAAGATTTATGAATTTATACATGAAATTTTTTTATATTTATTAAAAAATATGTAAAATAAAAAAAATACCTAAACCCTGTTTAGGCACTCTAGTGTTAGGCTCCCCTCCGCCGCCGACAGCGCCTACTGCCTAACGCCTTCAGCATTTTTTATTTTTATAGATCCACATGCATGCAACCTAGTGGTTAAGTATAAAATGGAAATAAAAAATTGAACCACGATCTCATGGGTCACATTTATTTTTAAATCATCCCAAGATTTGGGGTTTCAATTAACCCCCTTAAATAAATAAGAATTTAAAACTTTCCAACCTGAAGGCGTGGGCTATATGCAGTGCTGGGTAATATAAAAAGCAAAATTACAAGACTTATAAAATTAATGTTAAAAAATTATTATTAATTTAATCGTGTTAGAATTCAGAAACAAAGAATATATGATATTTTTTTTAAAATTATTGCGCCGTCAACCATGCAAGAATGAATATCTTAATTTTGTGAAGTAAGGAGAGATCTTGGTGACATTATGTTATGACGTGGTTTCCTTAAACGACATTTATATGCACTAGAAAAGGGCCAAAATGATGTTGACATGAAATATAATAAAACATTTATTAGTTACGTATTTAATGAATTTATGAGCTCAAAAGTTCTCTTTCTTTCATGGCATCTACGTGTGTCAAAATTAAGTATATAAATATGAGAGAGATTTATTCAGTGCGCATTTTGGTAACAGCTATGCCCTCGACATATATAACAAAAATTAATTATTTTCTTAACATTCTCAATCACATCGTCTGGATTAATTTCTACTATTCGCACATAACATTAAACATAACACAATTTTACACAAGCCCGTTGATGATATAGCACAAATTTAAAATTAATGAAATTGATGATGACTTTACATGGACAAATTGGGAAGTAGAGGATTAATCAACAATCAATTATAACTAGCTAGTAATGAACACGGAGTTAGTAAAAAACAAAATTAAGGAAGTTGTAATTGGGAATTAGAGATGAGCTTCTTAGTCTCTTAAAAGGAACTTTCAAAAAAAGAGACAATGAATTGATAACAGAATAATAAGTTTATTATTATGGAGAGAAATTCAACTACTACACTTCTGCTACTGATTTAGGTATCTATATATCTCCTATTTAATCCTTTTGGGGTTAATTACCTCTAAAATCACATGTCTTACCCATTTTATAATTTTAATGTAAATTATTATTATTATTTTGTAAATTAAACATCTGTTTTATTTTTGGTTGAATTAAAACTAACGTTGAATTAAAATTACACATTCCATTTATATAGAAATCATATATTGTGGCTTATTGTTCCTTCGACACTGTGACATCTGATGTCTAATTTCGTCACCATATCAGTTTTAATTCAATTGTGGAATGACGCACATGTTTAATATTTACAAAAAGTTTCAATTTATGCTAAAATTAAAAAAATTAAAAAATGGTGCTTAAAATAAAAAATCGAACCGAGTTAAAGTCGTGACTTTTGAGACAATTGACCCATCTTTTTAATTAAAACCTTTCTCGCTATATTGAAAATTAATAAAACAAAAAATTATGAAGTCACCGGCCGGACTCAAGTAATCTATAGCATTTAATTAGAAGTACTTCTTTCTAACTAGCTAGCACAACACACGCGCGCGCGCGTGTAGGATTTGATCCAAATATTAAAATATACACCAGTGTTTTGTGTGTAAACGTGTGCATTATACTTATTTATTACTATCTCCGTTCCAATAGCAAGGTCCCCTTACTATTTTGTACGGAGATTAAGAAGGAGTAGATTAGTTGGTAAAGTAAGTGGGTAAAGTAAGTAAAGTCCACTTTATTAAGGAGTATTATAATCAAAAATAATATAAAGTAAGTGGGGTCCACTTTGATTAGGATATTAATTATTTCCTTTTTGGGTATGGGACTTTGGTATTGGGACGTCCTAAAAAGGCAAGAGGGGTCTTGCTATTGGGACGGAGGTAGTATAAATTTATTATTTAATTTGTTATATTTTAGAACTAATTATTTATTTTTATTACTTTTTTTTTACTCGCACACTCGATCTTTGGTTTTCAACCAATCTCACTTCACCACTGGATCATTTCTCCCGAGTCAAACTTATCTTACTAGATTTTAGTGCTAATTGTAGTATGTGATGTATATATAAATGTATATAAATTAAAGTATGAAAATTCACATATAGAATCCCGACATAAAGTGACATGGCGACACCATGTAACAATTTAATTCCTCAAATTTATGTTATATATAATTCAGAAACGGGATGCAAGTGCACCATAGAATAAGATCTTGTGCTACTTTTCAAGAATTTTAGTCCTATCAATACAAATACGAACCCCACCATAAGAAATCACGTAAATTCTTTTCCCGACCAGCTCAAAAGATATACATATGTACTTTTTCCATGGAAATAATAAATAAAATATATTACTTAAAATTCCATATTTATGTAACTAAGCTGACATGGCACCAACTATCTCATACTACATTGCTTCACACAATCCTTTTACAGCCATGCACGCATTCACACGCGCAAACCTTTAGCAGAATCATGCCTTTTTGTTTTTTTTTTTGCACATATGAGGGTAACGGACAGCTATCGATTGGTGTACACTAAGTAAATCTTATTTCACTGTGAAAGTTGGTAAATCATATATATAGTAAATCACATTTACAAAATTAGGTGAATAAATTAAAATTACATTTACTAATATTGATAGAGTTTGAACTCGAAAGATTTGAACTTAAAATTTTCGGTCTCAAGATGCACCACTCCACTACTGTATCATCTCAAAAAGACATAATTAATGGTCACTTTTTTCTAAGGTTAGGGAGGATCATGCACACATAATTAAGATATATATTATACACACACACAATGAGCGAACCATAGATTTGAATGAGAGGAGTCCAAATTCTTTTCTTTATTTACCACTACAACAATAAGATAAAAATCCGATAAAATTTAGACTTTTAAATAAATTAGACAATATTTCACGCATAAAATAAGACATTCAAACACGCCGTTTATGTGATGATTTTTTTTAAATGATGTATGTACATAAAAATATATATAATATTTTTTTAAAAAAATACTAAAAATAAATAAAGATATACAAAAACTAAAATAGATATAAAGATCTTATTAAACTTTAAACAAATTACCTCATAATCCTTATACTTTATATATTAATATAATTCTTAAAAGAAAAAAAAACTATTAATATACAGTATATACTAAAAATGCTAAAATTTGAGGGGCCGACATTGGCCTAAGAGCAACTCCAAGAGAGTAATTTTTTGGGGAGAAACGGTAAATTTGGTGATTAATGCCTCTCCAATAGTTGGGCATTCTACCTTGGTAATTTAGTGTTGATGAATAGTGCATCGGTTATTTAAATAACTGATGCACTATTCATCCATCAGTTAATTTTTTT
This sequence comes from Perilla frutescens, assembly GCA_026008535.1. Lineage (NCBI taxonomy): Eukaryota > Viridiplantae > Streptophyta > Magnoliopsida > Lamiales > Lamiaceae > Perilla > Perilla frutescens. The sequence continues at coordinate 38,789,026 of BRKX01000010.1, read as the reverse complement.
TGTTTTTTTTTCTATTTTTTATATATTTTATATTGATTTCCTTATAATATTTCATTTATCTTCTTTCTTCTTTCTCCTTTTTTGTGTTTAAATTTTATGAAACGTATTTTCATTTCTAATATTATTTTATATATTAATTAAATAAATAATATTGGATTAATTTAAACACATAATACATAATTAATAAAATAAATAAATACATAAACATTACAATAACAATGCAAATTCACAAATACATTATAATAAATAATACAAATGCATAATTAATAATGATAGAAACACATTAGTACCAATTTTATTTCATGTAATTCATGCTTTTGTTAAATTATCTATTATGAAATGTTGATTTTATTTAGAAAAGTAATTTTATTTAATGTAATTTATGATTTTGTTATGAAATGTTGGTTTTATTTTAAATAGATTGATCGTGTTTATGTGATATTTTTTAGTTTTGTAAAACAAATATGCCTATTTATTTATTAAATAAAAATAAAAAATATTACAATATATATATATATAATCCTATATTCAATTTTACAATTTGATAACAAAAATTAAATGAATAGTAGTAAGTATAAAAAAGGAATGCTTTGATTGATCATTTGTGGGAGGAGTTTTCAAATTTAGAGATATAATTGTTATGATATGTAATTTATACTTTTATTAAATGATCTATTATGAAATGTTGATTTTTACTTTGAATAGGTTAATTGTTTTTACATGAACCTTTTAATTTTTGTAAAATAAAATAAAATATAATTATATATTAATTAAAAATAAAAATAATGAGTAAGAATATCAATATATATATATATATATAATCATATTCAATTAAATAGTTCGATAACAAAAATTAAATCAATAGTAAATAGTATAAAAAAGGAATATTCCATTGTAAAGTTAAATGTAGAGTAATGTTGTTGGAGATGAAAATTGAACATCTGTAACTTTAACTATACAATAGTGTAGACTTAACTGTATTATGGTGAAAACTGTTGGAGATGGCCTAAGGATAAAGATCTCTATCTCTCTCTCTATATATATATATATATTGTAAAGCCTCTATACAGTAATATCATTAGGACTAGAGAAAAATATTACTATATCGAGATTATTCTTAAAAGAGGTTTACATATATAAATTATATATTTATTTTTAAAAAATAATATACAATATATGTCACTTGAAAATGTTTCCATTTATATCCCAAAACATGTAAATTTAAAAGATAAATAAGATTCATGATTTTTCCCTACAAATTAAAAATCAAATGTTATGTACATCATTTATGCACATTTTGTATACATGTTACATTTAGAAGATTCATTCATGTACCATGTATCTAGAAAATGTTAATGTATAGCATGCAACTTTTGATAAGCATTTCATATCATCTTAAGTTTAATATAATATAACTAAATCATTCTAGTTATTATATATATATACACATATATATATATATATTTGAAATTTAATGTCATTTTATTATTATATGAAGGTAAATTTCCTAAGAATGGACCTAAAAACACTAAATATTATAATATAGAGTTTATTCTTATTTATAATTGGTCCCAAGTTAGGAACATAACTTTTTATTACTATTAAAAAAATATTTTTATATAGCGTATTCTTATATAGTGATTTTACTGTATAATGTTTACCCTTTCCCAATCAAGGTCGGTCCTGATATTTCGGGGGCCCATGGCAAAACAGAGAAAGTGGATTTTTTTCACGAGTATCTTGAAATTTATTCCATCATTGTCTTCATCATCCCAAGTCTTGCTAAAGTACAATCAACATCTACAAATATACAACTAAATATAAAATAAAATAATTATTGAAATAATTTAGACCTTCTAGCATTTCGAGATGCAAAATCATCAATAAGGTCATCAAAATCAATTTTTTTCCAATATCTCATGTTCAATGCTTAAAATAGATAGTGCATTGAACCTTTCTTGAGACATAGTTGAACGCAAATGTGTTTTAATTAATTTTAGTTTTGGAAGACTTCTTTCTGCCAATAACCGGAATAGTCAATAATATTCTATATGAAATAAAAATATTAGGACAACATTCTAAACTTTTAACAAACTCAAGAACTTCAATGATTGTATTATTTTTTGTTGGTAAACGCATTCGTACCACTTGCAATTCAGAAAATAAATCATTAGCATCAACATCAATTTTATCATTACATTTTAGGGCACTTTAAAATTTAACACAAAATGCATGCAATGTATGCTCATCCAATAAAGGTAACTTCTTATGATAAAACAAAAGGCCAAAAATATCTTCAAAAACTTCTAATTGTTCAAATCTACTCTTTAAAGATGAAATAGCAATATCAACTACAATAATAAAATAATTGATTCTAAAACACTCCTCATCAGATAGTAAAGTCTCTTCATCACAATTTTCATCAAATTGTTTCTTCCGGTGACTTTTACGTTTCTTAGGAAAAATAGGATCTATTTCCATTTTAGATGCAAGTTCTTTGGCTAATGTCATGGCCGATTCAAAACTGCCCTCCCTATATTTTTCAAAATAAGAAATCAAACCTTTCAAAATAATTATTGCACCATCAATTTACATATCTTCATATTGTAATTTTTTGCTAATCAAATTAATTTTTTTCAAAATATTATGTCATATAGTCATGCCCAACAAAAATTCAAAATTCTCAAGTTCGTGAATCACTAAAGACTCTGCCTCACTCCTAGTTTTTGGATCTTCACTTACTCTCGATAGTTCAAATAGAGCTTCTCTTATATCATTAGGTTGAGTTATTATAGTTTCAATACTATTAACATGACTTTCTCATCTTGTTGCTGATAATTACTTTAAAGTTAATTGATGAACATGATCTTGTAAAATTTTCCATCTTTTTATAGAGCCAACAAATAAAGTATACAAGCATTATACAACTCCAAAAAATGAGCCAGCTTTAACACAAGAATTCGTCATATCACATATCATCAAATTAAGAGAATGACAAGCACATAACATATAGAATGCTCTTAGATTTATTTCAAGAAATCTCTTTTGTACACCATGATGTTTTCCTTTCATATTGGAACCACTGTCATAACCTTGCCCCCTCATGTTATCAATATCAAGCCCAATTGACTCTAAAGTAGATTGTAGTACATTAAAAAGGGCTAATCCTGATGTATCATCCACTTTTAAAAACTCAATGTAATATTCATCTATTGTTATTGGACAACCTGACATATTAACACATCGAATTAACAAAGTCATTTGCTCATTGTGACTTGCATCTGGAGTACAATAAAGTATCACTGAATAATATTTTGCTTCTTTAATTTTTTCAATTATAACACTTCTAACTTTAGAGGCCAGTTTAGAAATCAACTCATTTTGAATCTTATGACTAAGGTAATGATATTGAATTTCCTTGTTGTTAACATGTCTAAAATGCTCTTGCATTACCAAATCAAATTCTGCAATTAATTCAAGTATACCTAAAAATTACCCTTGTTATTTTGATAAATCTTTTCATTATCTCCACGAAAAGCCAAATTACGCTTAGCAAGACATTTTGCAACATAAATAATTCTAACTAAAACTAATTTCCAGTGTTCTTTCCATTTCTTAATTTGCATTTGTAACTCTTTATCAATTGTTTCATTTTTTTTCAATCTAATTTTCAAATCAATCCAAGTCCTCATATTTTTGAAGTGCTCAATATTGTTTTCATGTTTCTTTAGCCCTCACTTAGACGTTTCCAATCTTCCACACCTTCATTTGCAAACAAAGTAATATTTTGAACCGATTTAAACTATTTGCAACAAAAACAATATACTTTATTTGCATCTTTTGAGTAAACTAGCCATTTCCTATCTTGTTTCTCCCCATTTTCATGGTAATTTCTTTGTATAATAAGAACTTGAAAAATTTATAATAAACTCAAGATTATTCTGTCTTAAAGAACCTTTCTTTACCAAGATATCTCTAGTTTTATTATCAATGCTATCCCAAGGACTTGAATCAAATATATTCAAAGAATGACAAGTTTTTTCATATTCATTCACCTTATCATGCTCATTCAAATCAATATTCTCATTCAAAACACTGCGCTCATTCAAATCATCATTCTCATTCAAAATAATATTGTCATTCAAATTATCATTCTCATTCAAAACATCATTCTCATTTAAATCATCATGCTTATTCATAGAAACATTCTTATTCTCAATTAAATCAACTTCTTCGACTGAAGAACTAGTTTTAAAAAATTTATCAAGAGCTCATCTTTGAGTATTAATCACCTCATCACTTTCTTTTCTTTTATTTCTTTTTTGACTTCCGGATGGATATTTTCTAGGTTACATGTTTGCACACCACAAATTCAAGTTTAAAATAAAAATAAACAAACAAACACAAATAATGAAGTTGAAATAATAAAATGATAGAGCAATAAAACTTGATTTATCCAAATTCCAATCTACCAATTTTTATTTCAATGAATCAACTTTCAGCTCCAAATCTACACAACAACAAAATCATTGTTATTCATAAATATCTATTGGTAATTAAAAAATTTAAAAATTCTAGAACAAAAACTGCACACTTCGATTCCAATCTACCATGGTCCCTCTACTTCTAGAACAAAATCTACATACTTCGATTTGAATCTACCATGGTCCCTCTATTTCTAGAACAAAATCTTCATACTTACGGTCGTTACTTTTCTGAGATGCGTAAAAGAAATTAAATGTGCGGTGAGTGAATAGTAGTGATGCGTGAGAGTTGAAATTGTGGCGGTTCAGATTCAGGAATAGGGGCAAACTTGTGAAGGAAGAATCGAAGAAGAAGAAGAAGAAGAAGAAGAAGAAGAAGAAGAGAACTTGAGAATAGTCTGAAGAAAGAGGCGTGATTTGGGAGATAAAATGCTAATGCTAAACTATTTTTTTTTTCTTTTAGGTTATAATTATATTAAATTAAATTCTTTTTTTAGCCCTCCAAATTTGGGGGCCCGTGGCAAACATGCATCAAGGTCGGCCCTGATCATATATATTACTTTATTTTATATTATATTTATATATTGAAGAAGGGTGAGCTAATAACGACGACAACCTTTTATTTTATACAATATTTCAATTTATCTTTAAAATTTCTTTACATAGCTAATAATTAATGATAAGATGGAATTATAACTGCACAATTTACTTGAATATAAATCAAATTTAAATGTATAAGAAGAGGAAGAGAAGGAGGAAGCAATTGGGTATGATGTCAGCACAGTCATGCATGGAAAAGTGGAAAACATTAATGATTAATAAACAATATGAAATTGAGAATATATAATTATTTGACCATATATAGGTGAACGTGTACGACATTCCAAGGTTGCACAAGAGATTCCACACACACACATCCACACATATAATACAAGGTTGCACAAGACGTTAGGTGGTGGGTGAGGAGCCTAACATCTAGGCTGGGGTTTAGAAGTTTTATAATTTTTAATTAATTAATTAATTTTTTACTTAATATTTTGGAAAATTTTATTTATAAATTCACTAATCATAAATTTTCAAACAAAATATTCAAAGTTCAAATTATCCAAAATTTAAATCGAAGTAACATTAAAAGTTCAAATCATTTGAAATTCAAAACAAAGTAACATAAAATTCTTAACATTCAAATCTTCCAAGCTAATGTAATCTTCATCCACTCACATTCTACTTCATTATCATTAATATTCGATATGTTATTTCACCTAAACTGCAAGTGTACAGTGAGACTTGATATTCTAAGTTATTAATTATCCGAATTTTTCTACCTACGTTATCTAGATCGCTCAAAATAATTAAGTGATTGAATTAACTAACTGAAACTAAATAACTCAGATCAAAATACTAAAATTAATCGCAGATTAAATGCATAGGGAAAAATAATTATGGAGAACAGACATATTCTAGGATTGAATAATCGCCAATTAATACATCCATCTAACTAATTCCATTTACCTATGTTGGGATTTAAATTACACTAGAGCAACCACTATTGTATTCTAAACCTCATCTCGAAGTATTTAGAGTGTTGATTACATATTAAACAACAATGTGTCCACTAGTTATCTAGCATGCAACTCTTAAACGATCATTGGGTTTATTGCTCTCTCGAGTGATATTGACTACCAAGTTAATTACTCCAAATATAGTGTCAAAATTCCTCTTTCGATTTATGAATTAACATATCAAAAATACATCATTCAATGGCCAGTCAAATAATGCATATCCAAGCACGAGAATAATTAAAGTGTAATAAAATCATAGGCACAAGAATATAATTAATTAAATGAACTTCATAATTGAATCATAAATCAACCCAATAATACTAGGGTTTAGTTGTTCACACTAAAATAAACAAAGAAAATAATCCATAAGTTGTTCATTGTTTGACAAGAATTAAAGAAAATAAAACCTCACTCGTGAGTGACTCGCCCGTGGCTCGGGTCGCAACTCCACGTGGCATGACATGGCAAAATAACTGTGATCAAGCTTATTATCTGCAACCGAGGTCACAGCTTTTCTTCATTCGAACATTTTCTCTGTCGCGAGTGGGCAGTCGCCCAACTGTACCGACCTGTGTTGGGGTTTTTTTGAATCGAACCACCACTGGTTGCTCGTTAATCATATGTTTATGTATATCATAATTTATGCATGCTTATGTAATTAATAAAACCAAGTTGAATTATCAAGTAGGTTGTATTTTCGAAACTACAAAAACTATAGAAGATAGAATTGAAAATCAACTTACGAATTCGTGTCGGGTTGAGGACAGATTAAAGGTCTAATCTTGATGCTGAATTAACTGTAATCGGTGCCCACACCTTGCTATTTCACTTCTCGATCTTCTATTGTATTCTCAGACTGTGTTTAGATACATGGTCGGCTGTATACTACTAAACCGGTGTGTATACTATGGTGATCAAGAGAGAACTAAAGAGGAGCTTATTTCAAGTATGTAATTTTCGTCCTTCCTCTCTAATAAAAAGGGTCTCTCACTCTTGTTTTATCCCCAGTCCACTAAAATCATATTGGGCTACAACAGGGATCTAGAAGAATATTAAATTGGCCTACTAGTTTATTTAATTTCCAATATCCAATAAACTTAGGATATAATTAAATAAATTAAGTATTATTTTTATGCCACTAAAGAAATAATACTGACCTACCAATTTAATACATATTTCTGAATATGTTTTCTCCTTTAGTCCAGCCATTTTCCATGTTTAAGATATAATGTTCATTAATTAATTATGTAAGCTTCTGACAACTATAATTAATCAACATCTTGTTTCTTGAGTAGTACCACACAAGATTTATCATATACAGAATAAATTTCACTTGCAGGGTTTCACATGAACTTTATACTTACTCAAAGGGACATCATCAACCTGGCGCACCAGGACACAATGGCCATATATATTGCACGACTCATCATATATGTAAATGATACTGCCTAAGATATCGAGGTTGTTGACTATCTGAGAATCTCACTCATTGATAAGTCAAAGAAATATCATAACATATATATGTCCGCCAATACATATGGATTAAGAACCCGAACTCTGTGGATCTTTATTCTCCCACTTAAGGTCAGAATAGAGAATAGTATCATATCATGATCCTCCTCAATACACTAATCAGTATACTAGAATAATCAGCTAGTCAAGATAAAGTAATTATTATATTATTCTACAGTATACCGATGGTGGGTTCAGGACTATCTAAGTCGTGAGCTCGCAACTCGTGCCCGTGGGTCTTCTTTCGGCTCGTTTCCATCCTGTTTTTAATCCAATTTCTTCAAAACAATATCTTGGGGTTTCATCACCGCTTCTTTTCACCAAAACATCCGAAATTGAGGACAAACCTACACAAATTAACAAACTAAACCAAACTTTAAAATCAAGTAAACATCGATTAAACTAAGACGAAAACACACATGAACAGTGCAAAACACAACGTGTAAATATATGGAAAATAGTGTAAAATCCCAGTTTATCAATTAACTTATTTCTCTCTTTTGTTCTAACTCGTTATTTGATTTATTTCCTTAGTTACATTCACGAGTTAAAAAAATGAGTCAAAATTATTAAAATACCAAAAAAAAAGCAGACCACATAATATTGGGGTTTTTCCAAATTGAACCACCGCATGATCTAATTGGTTGCTCATTAATCCTAACATCATGCATATCATATTTTATGTGTTGATATGAAATTAATAAATCTGAGTAAAATTAACATTCATAGCAAATTCTGATTCTAATAAAAGCGGAAACATAAAAGTCAAAATTCACTTACATATTCAAGATTGGTTGAGGACAAGACTAAAGGTCTAATCTTCTTGTTGAATGCAGTGTAAATCGGTGCCCCCACTATAGCAATTCACTCATCGATCTTCTGTTGTATTCCTGGACTGTGTTTAAATACATGGTGAGCTGTATACTACTAAACGGGTGTGAATACTATGGGGATCAAGAGAGCAAAAAAGAGGGGTTGATTTCGCATGCTCTAATTTTCGTCCCCTCCCTTATTTAAATAAGGGAGTGGGAGAAAATCAGGTTCCCAAGTCTAATGGGTTTGGGCCTCTCAATCTTGTTCCATCCCCAATCCACTTCAGTCATATTGGGTTACAATAGGGATCTAGAAGAATATTAAATTGTCTGATAGATTTATTTAATTTTCAATATCCAATAAACTTAGGATATAATTAAATGCATCAAGTATTATTTTTATTCTACTAAATAAATAATATTGACCTACCAATTTAATACATATTTCTGAATATGCTTTTTTCTTTAGTCCAACTATTCCCCATGTTTAAGATATAATGTCCATTAATTAATTACGTAAGCTTCTAACATCTATAATTAATTAACTGATTGTTCCTTGAGTAGTTTCACACAAGATTTATCATGTACAGAATAAATTCCACCTGCAAGGTTTCACATGAATTATATGCTTCCTCAAGAGGACATCATCAACCTGGCGCACCAGGACACGGTAACCATACCTATTGCACAACACATCATATATGTATATGATAATGCCCAATATATCGAGTTTGTTGATCCTATCTGAGCATCTCACTCATTTATAAGTCAAATCAATATCATAACATATATATGTTCGCCAATACATATGGCTTAAGAACCCGAACTCTGTAGATCTTTATTCTCTCACTTAAGGTCAAAATAGAGAATCGTATCCTATCGTGATCCTCCTCAATACACTAATCAGTATACTAGAATAATCAGCTAGTCAAGATAAACTAAGTATCAGATTATTCTACGGTATACCGATGGTGGGTTCAGGACCATCTAAGCCGTGGGCTTTTAATACCTTGCAAGGAAACCAATGATATAATCTTTACTGTGTGTGTACCCACACACTATATCATTTACAATGCTAGTATATGGAACTGGCAGATATATAATAAATAAATGCACACAATGACTGCAATAATTTATTCAATTCATATCATCAAAACATTGTAACATAGTATGTACACAAAAAGTCAGGCCTTCTAGTATACAAAACTAACACCTAACACTACCTAGGTACTGCCTAAGCAGCCTCAGCAGACTAGCACAACCGCTGAGAGGTGGTCGGTAAGGTTCACGACTGTCTAGTGCCTAGGCGGACTACGCGACCGCCTTTTACAACATATTTATACACTCTAAAAAAAGGAGGGTTAGCTTACTAATTTGGAGGCTTTCCCTGAAGGTTTAGCCCGCGAGATTATATTTTTTAATTTTTTTTTTCATATTTTTTTATTGTGATCCCGAATATTTTTGACATTTTTTATGATTTCTTTGTACTTTCTGGTTGTATTTGGATAGATGGACAATAAAGTTTGTAACTTTATTATTTTGGTGAGATAAAATTGGGGGAGATCTGGAAAAAAGTTGAGATGAGGAGAAGAGAGAAAATGGGAAGAAATTTAGAGAGAGAAATCGAGAGATAAGTTGAATACTTTTTTCTTACTTTAAAACTAGAGATGATACGGTTTTAATACATAGATTGAGCTACATAACTGAGCTTAAGGGAAATACACGAAATAAAACATAAGGGCTATTATACATAGGTCCAAATAACTTAGACTATTAAATAATAAGAGTTTCTATTTGCCCCACCATATTTACCCTTTGCACTACAGCTTCTCCATGCACCACTTTTTTTACTCTTTGTACCACCAATATTGTCTATAATACCCTTCTATATAAAATATGTTTTTAACTTAAAAAAAAAACTTAAAATCTGAAAATTAAAAACATAAAATCAGTTTAGAAAAAATATAAAATCTGAAAATTAAAAAATTGAAATCACCCAACCAGTTTAAAAAAACGTAAAGAGTGAAAAAAACAAAAAACAATAACTGGATCGACTTTCTCCGCGGAGAGAGTTCGAAATCAAGCCGAAGAAAATTGTTTGACATTGTACAGCAATACTTCTCCAAGGCCGTTGACTTCCAAGCTAGATTCATGGATCGATTTGGTGAGTTTCATGTTCTTTTTTGGTTAGTTAATACATTATATTCCATAAGATTTTTAATTGTTGGGTTACAATTTATATCAAGTTTTCCAATAGTTTAAGATGTTAGGATAGGTTATTACGTTGATTAGATGCTAGTTTAGGTTGAATGTGGTAAAAAATTGAGGTTTTCCCCAACAGAAATTGTAGAAATTCTTTCACCCTCCAGATATATGGTAAACTCTCTGCTTTTCTCAGCCTCCCTTATCAACAACCAAGTGTCAGCCTCACAATCGATAGCCTTCAAGATGCCATTTTCAACAATCCCATAAAATTTCTTATTACCCATATACCCTAACTGTTCACATAATTGTTCTAAATACTTCAAGCACCACTTACGACTGTCTATAAAATCAAATACACTCATTGTGCCTTCTAAATACTCAAGCTTACCCGCATCAGAAATTGCCATTCCTCCATGCTTTAGCTTCAGAGTGTACCAATATCGAGACCGAACTAACAAAAACAATTTGAGCAACAATTAAACTTTCAGAAATTGAATGAAACTTACTGGATAATTTGGACAAAACATTTGAGAAATTATTCGAAACTTACGGTAGTTTGGGTGTGGCATTTCTAAAAAAACCTTCCTTCGTATCATCACGTCCCAATATTTCTGTGGAAATTTGGAATTTCTTGCGAATTTGTGAAAGAGGGTTGAAATTAGGGCAGAGCGATTTTGGGGATTCTTTACGAGTTCTATTTTCTGTCGAATTTGGGGATTTAGGTCTAATTTTATCTAATTTTCCGCCCAAAATGAGACGCACGTGCGTCGTGCGTGATGTTTCCGTCAAGCGTTAAAACAGTCGTTTAATTCGTGGTACCAAATTCGATAGTAATAAACCTATGGGACTAGTTTTGGGTAGTTTTTGTGAAAAAGGACCAAAATCGAAATGGTCGGGACCAAAAACGGAATACCCCATGACCTATGGGACCAAAATTGAAATTTTCTCCCTTCTACCAGTTCCATAAGTAGGGTCTCATCCATCCCTAATTCAGTTTTTCTTGGCTTTCTTGCAGCTTCATAAGCAGGGTCTCATCTACCATTCTCGAGGAAAGACGGCGCTGGATATCAACTGTTGTGATCCAGGATGTTTTTGACATTTTTTGTGATTTTTTCATATTTATTTGGATAGATGAACAATAAACTTTGTAACTTTATTATTTTGATGAGATAAAATTGGGGGAGATATGAAAAGAAGTTGAGATGAGGAGAAGAGAGAAAATAGGAGAAAATTTAGAGAGAGAAATCGAGAGAAAAATTGAATACTTTTTTCTCTTCTTTTCATTACTAGAGGTGATGGGGTTTTAATATATAAATTAAGCTCAAGGGAAATACACAAAATAAAGCATAAGGGCTATAATATCTTAATCGTCACAATTCTTTCGAGACTCGTGTGAAGTTCAATAAATTGTTATACTTTTATGGATTAATTATTACTCTCTGTGTTTTCAATTAAGTGTCATTTTGGATGAATGCGCATAAATTAATAAATTAATCGAGTTACTTAATACATCCTTGTGTAAATATATTAAATGAGTTAAATATATATGTATAAATGTATTAAATGAGGATAAATATGTGAAAAATATGAATTTTTTATTTCGAATTTATAGAATGATACTTTTTTTAAAATAAAATTAAAAAATTAAAATGACACTTATTCAGAAACGGAGGGAGTATGAAGACTTTTGAATTTGGTACGTTATTTATTTATTTATTTATTTATTTCCCTTCTGAATTTTAAATCGATGCCTAAAATCTGTTGACTTGATTGACTTCATTTTGTGTTGTTTTATTCACAAGAAGGTGAATTAATAACGTCAACTTTCGCTATGATCGACTTATTTGAAACTTTCAAAGATATTCAGCAAATTTATGCTAGTTTATTTTATATTGTATTTTATTCAAGAAGGGTGAACTAATAACGACATTTTTATTTATTTATACTGTATTGCAGTTTATCTTTAATATTTTTTAACGTAGCTAATCTATACATATATTAAAGCAAAATCGCAGGGGTAAATTTGTCATTAAAAAAGTCAGCGAAAACATTTTAAATTTGTCATTAAAAAAGTCAGCGAAAACATTATTTAAAATAATATTTCTGGCAAAAATTTTTTGAACTGGATTTTAGTGTAGTGACTTTATTGTTGTGGAATTATCATGAAGGGCTAGGGATCAAATCCCCATTGGTATCCATTTTTTTTTCTTTATGATTTATTTTTTGGATTTTTTATTTTTTTGCCTTTTTCTTTTTTCTTTTTCTGGACCTTTCCTTTTTTTTTTTTAATACTCTTTCCAACTTTTTCCCCTATTTGGATTTTTTTATTATTTCTACCCCTCTGTAATTTTTTCTTTTGTTATTTAATATTTTATAGGTATGTAATCAAACACACCATTTACTATGATAGTTAACATTAATTTTATTTATTTAATATTGTAACTCTTTTATTTATCTCTTTAATCTATTTTTAATCCGTAGGTACAATCAAGTCCACCATTTATTTTAATTAACATAAATTTTAACTATTTAATATTGTAATTGGCCGTATCTTTATGTATTCTAAATTCTAACTATTTAATATTGTAATTGGTCATATCTTTATGCATTCATTTTCTAGACTTATTTATATATTTTTTTTATCTATCACTTTCATATTAAAATATTAAAAAAATGTATTCACTCCAATTGATTACATTAATACTCATGAAAATTATAACATTTCGAATCATTGTTGTCCTGCATTTATAAATAAAGTTTTTCCGAAAACCCTTCAAATTATTCCTATAATATTCTTCAAATTAGTCATTTATCATGGTTCAAAATTCTCCTTATTGCTTTAAAACTCTCCATCCCGTGTGCATATGTTGAGGAGATAGAGTAGCAGAGATGAATGGATTGGTGATTCACACCATCCTTAATAGGGATGAAGGACGAATATATTGTATATGAAATAAAGACGGCCACTCACACATTTCTTCTCAAAATCTAAGTTTTTGTTTTATATTAAAATTGTTGAAATTTATCTATACATATATTAAGATAAAATCATGTGATATACAATAGTGACATTTATTGTTGTAAATTTTCTTCTTCGTTTTTGCATTTTCCACAACGGTTTAAATTACAACTATTGTATTTTAACAATTTTTTACAATCTTATTTATTATTTTTTTTACTTGAAAATTCGAGATTTGTAACATTTTTTATTTTATTTTTTATGCATAGATTGCCTAAAAATAGATTTCGTTTGTGTTGCACTATAATAATAATAATAATAATAATAATAATAATAATAATAATAATAATAATAATAATAATAATAATAATTTATTATTTTTCTATTTCAATTTCATCATTTAAAATAATTAAATAATTATATTTTTATACCTATCACAAATTCAAAGAAATCAAATGTTCTTTAATTGTGGACCAGACAATTATACTTTGCTATTTAAAAAGTCGTGTCTTTTGAAATATTACAATTCAATCCTTCTAACATGGATTTTCAATTAGTTCCTAAAATTTAATTTTCTTTTTGTTTGTCTTAATTACATAAAATTAATCTTCTTATATAATTAATTAACGCATGTGCATATTGTTTTATTAATTTTTAAAAATTGAACACAACATATAGAATTCAAAAAATAATTATAATCGTACAGATCTAAAAAAAAATTAATTATTTGTGCATCGCACAGGAGAAATACTAGTAATTAATTAAAGATAAGATAGCGTTGTATCTGCACGATTTAGTTGCTAGCTAGTATTTTAGCATACATCTAATAAAAAGTATCAGTCCCAAGCACAAAACGTATCACCCGTAACTATGAAAAGTACTGAGCCTGCAATTTGTAGTATACGAGTTTCTTTAATTCAAATTATTATTATTTCATCTCAATTAATGTTTAGAGTTTAGGGGTTTGGGGTTTGGGATTTAGGGATTTTTTAGTTTTTAAGGTTTTATTTTGTGATTTTTAGGGTTTATTAATTCCATTTTAGGATATAAATTCATATTCATTTCAAATAAATTAAATCAATTCACTTTAATTTTAGGATTCACTAACTTTATTTTAGGATATAAATTTTTAGAAAAAAAAACAAAAAGAAAAAATAGAAAATTTAAAAAAAAATTGAAAAAAGTTATGTCCAGAAAATAAAAATAAAAATAAAAGACGGACGCGTGACGCCCACCCACCTTACCATAACAAAAGGTGAACAAAGTCTAATAAGAGACCAACCATTTTACCATTTGTTACAAAATACACCCCAACTTAACATAATAATGTATGAAAACTTGATGTGTAACATGAAATATATATATATATATATATAGCATAATAATGATGACTTGATTTTTATTAATGCTTTAATTATTTAAATATTTTTATGTTATTTATTTACGCACATACATATATAGCATAATAATTATTTGTTTTTTTCCAACTATGCACCTCATTATACAATGGAATTCCAACGTGGAAAAATTGCATAAGCTCTTCACACAATTTTCACAATCACCACGCGCAAAACATATGCAAAATTTATGCCAATGAAATCGAATATCACCCTTTTTCGTAGCTTATATATACACACACACAATTCTCTCATTTCTCACTCATCGATCCAACCAATTTTCACCATCAAATTTCAGAAACCTCCAAAAAATTGCAAAGAAAAATGTATTTCCTCTACAACAACTATTCTTCTTACGAGAATATTATTGATGTTGCAGATCGTACAAAATTTTGCGATGAAAGCTATAATTGTGTCATATTTGAAGGGGATGGTGATGACGATGATGGAGGTTATGATTATGCTCCGGCAGCCTGAAACTACTTTCTTTTTTGGAGGGGAGGAGCAGAAGCTGTAGATCTCGAATCTAAGACGCCTCATTTTTATGCAAGTCTTCATCCCATCTTTATAATAGTTCCTAGCTACTAACTTTTCTTTTTTCATTAAATGGAGATCTTGATTAGCGGTTGCGGCTTTAATTATTACCTCTATGATTGTTTAACATAGCTCTAATTTTAAGCTTACATTTATTTTTCATGAGTTTGAACTTTTTATTTTTATTTTTATTTTTATAATGTATCAATTTTTTATTTTATTGGCATGACATGCCAGCTGGTGATCGCCATCGATTAATTAGCGTTACCTATGTATATGTTCCCTACGAAATTAAATAATGGAATAAGTACTCGATCTTTTCTTTTATTTGCCTACATTAGAAGGAAATTAAATAATTAATTATGCATGTGTTCCATATTAGTCAATGTTGGTTATATGTTAATGGCTTAATGCTTGTGGCTTCCTTAAGAAATGTGATTTCCAAACTGTTTGTATTTAATACAATATTTATGAACTTGACAAGTAATGTAAATGACTACTCCCTTGAGGCAATTGAGGCCGCTGTTTCAGGCCTTCGAAAAAATACACTACTCGAATATATTTGGGTAATGTTATTTGACCACACTGCGGTCGGTCATAATATTTAATTATGATAAAATTTTAATTTTTTGTAAATTATTAATTAAGATTCTTAATTCTAATTATTGATTGATGAATGTTTACAATTATATGATTGTAGTCAATTTTAGAAAAAGGTTTTTTTGTCTTATAGTTTTGAAAATTTTGAAATGTACATCAAAATTTCTACAAATATGTTAATGAGTAATGATTTCAAATAAAAGAAATCTCGAATAAAATTTAAAAAAATAAACTAATCTTTACCAAAATAGACAAGAATTTCATTTTAAAATTATGTGCTAATCAACTAAACTTATTCTATTAATTATCAATAATTATAAATATGATATATCATATAATCAATTGCCTTAAATTGGATACATTGATTGTCAATTAGTTAAATTTAATTTAATTATAAGAAAAACATAAAATATTAAATTAAATATGAAAAGGGGAGAGAAAAAATATACATATGGTTCAAATTTTTGAATAAAAAAATTGAACTTAACCGAGCTATTTGGTTTGGTTTATTTGGTAATTTTTATCTTTCATTTTGGTTCGATTTTGAATATTAAAACCAAAATAAGTTTGGCTCAGTTTCGGTTTTAATAAAAATATATTTTGATTAAAACTGAACTAACCAAATATATAAATTATATTTTTTAATTTTTAATTTATATTTTTAATATTACACATAAATTAAAAAAAATACAAAAATAAAATTATACGCTCATTACTGAGCTTGGAAAAAATGCAACAATGTTTCAATTTCAAAGTAAAAGATTTGCGAGATTTTTTGTGTATTTTTTTTTTGGATGTCGAGGGTAACCCGCAGCCGCTACCGTGGTGCGCACTGGGTAAACCCCGCCCCTGTGTAATAGCCTGCAAACCTACACAGGGGAGGTAAACCACACTTGGCAAGCCAGGTGTGACAGGCTCACACCTAGTGGTGTTGGTGATGGGTCGAACTTGAGACCTTTGGCCTCAAGAAACATCACTCCACCACTAGACCATCCCCAAGGGGACAGATTTTTTGTGTATTGAACTATTAACTATTGAGTGTAATTGTAACATGTGATAAGTTGACCATGTATGAGATTGAATTAAGGGATAATTTTATTATAATTTATTTAATGTATCATTTCTTATTTATTAAGTTCCAAATTATTTTTCTAGTTTTAGATGTAATTGTTTAGAAAAAAAATTAACATTCGATTAAACTAAACGAACCAAAAAAATTATGGTTCGGTTAGGCTCGGTCATATCAATTACTTTGGTTGGTTTGGTTTCTATTTTTATTTTTTTAAATTTTAGTTTATGATTCTATTAGTTTGGTTCGATTTTGCACCAAATTAACCATTTGCACACCTCTAAATGCAAAGTCGTAGTAACCATGCTCAGTGCCACTCCTAAAAATTTTATACTCTTACAAAATTCAAAATTTTATACATCTTTTAATAAATTCAAAATTTTATTTTTATTGTTTTCATTTCAACAATATATTTTATATTCATCTCACTAAATTCAAAATTATTTTATATAATAAATTAGTTAGTATATTTGTATTAATAACTTTGACTATTATGTGATTCAATTTATTAAAATAAAAAGTATAACAAAATTAAAATAAATTTAACAATATATTTAATTAATAAATTTGATTATTATCTAATTCAAAAATATTGAAATAAAAAAATATATATTAAATATTGGATTGTATTAATAAATTTTATTATTATATGATTCAAAATTTCAAAATAAATAAGAATATTAGGTAAAAAATTCAATAATATATTTTATTAATAAAGTTAATTATTATGTGATTTAAAATTTTAAAATAAAATAAAATATAAGTAAACAAGAATAAAATCAAAAATATATTTTAATTTTATAAACTTGTTTATTGTATGATTCAACATTTTAAAGTATAATTTAAATATATAAAAGTAAGACTATAAGAAAACTTCCAATTTCAAAATAATAAATCAACTTATTTCTTAAATGGGTCAAGGTTATAAGAGTAAATAAACATTAATTAATGATTAAAATCTGAATTATTTACTTACCAAAAAAATGAAGAAATTAAAAAGTAGATAAAAACTAAAACGAAAAGAAAAAGAGGGAAGGAGAGAGGAAGGGGGTCAAGTGAAAAAGGAAAAAAATGGAGTAAACCATATCATGGTTCAATTAAAGAACTGTCTAACGTAAAAGATTCATTAGACAATCTCACACAAATATAAATAAAAATTACAAAAATCGATCGAAGGAAAGAAAAGATAAACTTATCTCAAGTAAAAATGGATGTAATATATGTCAAATTTATTTACATACGCTCATATTAAATTTTGTATATGTGTATTTCTACTGAAAAAATAATTAGCATATGCTCCCGGGTTAAATTAGTCAATTTGTAAACTATTTTCGGCTGCATATCAACTATTCAGCAAGCCCAGCCCAAGGCCGATTGGCTCCAGAATTTATTTCGTTATCATATACGAGTTCGGAGAGTTTTTGATGGATTTTGATATTGCAAAAAAAAATATATAAAAAAATAAATGATTTAATTTAAATATTGTAACAAGATTGCTAAAACATCATAAATACCTTTTTTGTTAAAGAAAAACATCATAGCGTCTTAAATTCTTGGGTAAAAAAAATCCATTTTCAAACAAAAAGACACAATTTAGAATCGTGGTTTGCTCGCTGCGAATTGTGGATTAAAGCAAGGCGGGTACCCACTTTTTTTCAATTTTCTTCAAAGGCTCTATACATATTTATATACTCGGAACCTCAACTGGGTTAAAAAATAAAATAAATATATATATAGGCAAAATTAATTTAAATTTGGGGTAGTCGGCCAGGATTTAAAAGTTAGAAGTTTTGTGGGTAATCTGTACTTAGGGGGTGTATTGGATGTGGATTTCGTTGGATTTCATTGGAATTTTTAAATCCAGGTGTATTCAATCCAGACTTTTAAAAGTCCAGCGAAATTCTGGTGTATTCAATCCAGACTTTTAAAAGTCCAATGAAATCCTGGTGTATTCAATCACGACTTTTAAAAGTCCAGCAAAATTTTGAGGTATTCAACAATCCACGGACTTTAAAAACTCATTGATTTCATTGGATTTCGGATGGATTTCACGTGAAAATTATGAAGGATGAAATCCGACCTCCAGACACGAGATTTCGATGGATTTGAAAAATCCAGGGAGCGTTGTGACCCAGCAGCCGGTGGGTACACGAAATTGGGACTCCCAGCGGTCGCTCGACCCAACGGCCGCTGGAGTCGCTGAGGATGGCACCTCAGCGGCCGCTGGGTTTAAGGCGGTGATATCCTAGCGGCCGTTGGGTCTAGCGACCGCTGGGCCTGGCATAATCCGCTAATAAATATTTGTGCACGGTCTCTTTTTTCCTCCACAATTTCTCTACGAACGGCAGCGGCGGCAACGATTAATCCTTAGCGGCGGCGCCTACAATCTTCGTCAGGTACTCTCCATACTATTCGATTATGATTATTATTTTTAACTCGTGTATTCATTAATTGTCTTGAATTACTCTCTTTTGATTTTGATATAACTTGACTGATTATTGAATCATAGAAAACTACTATATATGGTGTTATTATTAATGATAAGATGATTAATAGTGTATACAACATATTATATTAGTATTATCATGGGGGACTCACAACAAGATTCGAAAAAGAGGACATCTTATGAACCTTGGAGTAAGAAAGAGATTGACCTTCTGCTAGAACTTATAGTTGATGGTGCGCGTCGCGGATGGCGTGATAATAGTGGCATATTTAGCAAAGCCACTGTGGAAGAAAGAATACTTACTGTGTTTAATGAAAGACTCGGGTGTAATAGGACCTACAGTAATTATCAAAGTCGGCTCAAATGGTTTAAGAGTCGTTAGATCAGTTATTCGAACCTGTTGAAGTATAGTTCTGGTTTTGGATATGACGACAATACGAAAAAATTCACGGCTACAGATGAAGTGTGGGATGCGTACTTATCGGTATGTATCATATTGGAAAAAAATTATTATTCAATATTTTTATTTAATTAATAAAGTGAATTAATTATTTTGATTTTATTTTTTTATAGTCTCACCCGAAAGACACACACTTGCGATATGGAGATACCACTGATTATGAGGATTTGAGGATTGCGGTGGGTAATGGTGTTGCCGTCGGAAGAAATTCAATTGGGTTGGGAATTGCTACTGATGCAAATACATTAGGAGAAGATGAAAATAGAAATGCGCACATAGAAGATTTAACGTTTGATCCTGAGAATGATGCGTTTGTCGCACTATCACAAGATGAGCAACCGCCGTCTAGTTTCACACCACCTTCTAGGCAGCCTGAAGTGACTAAGAGCTCCACTCAAAGACCGAAGCAAGCCAAAAGAAGTAGAACTCAGTATGAAGCAACTTCTGGCTCTAGTGAAAAGATCATGGAAGAGGTGAAAACACTGTTTGGTGAAGTTCACGGTCTCTTACTGAAAAGAGATAGCGAATTGGAGAAAAGAGAAAAAGAAAGATCGTACACTACATGGGATGCAATCAAAGAGATCCCAAATTTGGATGCAGACACTCGGATTAAGGCATTTGACTTACTTGTTACGAAGTCCCAAAAAGATGGTTTTTTGAAGATGAGTGTTGAGGAACGAGCTCAGTGGATAGCTTACAAGATTAAGAAATAGGGATATTTTGTTTCATATTTGACATACTTTGATGTTGATTTATTAGTATTTTTTTGGATGTCTTGTTAGAATTTATGTTGATTATTTATTTGATGTTATGAATTATGTTTTTTTATTATATAACATGTTTGGTTTATTCGAAATTAACATTATGTTTTGATTATATAGCATGGAAAATCATGAAATATTGGAAGAAGAAATTGAAAATGAAGAGATGGAAGAAGAAATTGATGAGGAAGAGGAGACAGAATTCTATGAAAATGTTAAGCTCTTGCTATTGACAGCCAAGACAGTGTTAACACTATTAGGGGAAATTGATATGATGCGTCAGCATATTGAACATTCTTTGCAGCGATGACCAATTACGAGAATTGGATATCATTTTGTTAAAGATATGATTGAGGGAGATCCACAAAGTTTTCGACAGTTGTATAGAATGTATCCTGATGCGTTTCTGAAGTTATGCTCTATCATAAGAGATAAAACGCCTCTACAAGATACAAGACACATATGTGTTGAAGAAATGGTGGCAACATTCTTGATCATTGTCGGGCACAACGAAAAATATTGTAATGTTCGTCAAAGATTCAGTCGTTCTCATTTTGCCACAAGTCAAAATTTCAATAAAGTATTAAAGGCATTGAACATGATAGCACCGGACATGATGGTTAAGCCGTCTATACAGACCCCAGCTAAAATTCAGGATTGCACAAGATTTATGCCTTTTTTTAAGGTATGTATCATTTATTATGTATTGTATTTTTAACGTTTTATTTGTTTATATCTTATCTTGACTTTATTTTAGGATTGCATCGGAGCTATAGATGGAACTCATATTCCGGCAATGATAACAGGTCGAGAAGTAAGCAGTTTTCGTAATCGTCATGGTATGCAATCACAGAATGTTTTGGCAGCTTGCAACTTTGATTTGCAGTTCATGTATGTGCTAAGTGGATGGGAATGTTCAGCACATGACTCCAAGCTTTTAAGTGATGCATTATCTAGAACAAATGGCCTTCAGGTTCCGCAAGGTATGTAACATATTTATAATTGTGTGTTTTTTTTAAATAGTGTAAAGGCATCTATTTGACAAATAATAATAAAATTATTTTGTTGTAGGTAAATATTTTCTGGTGGATTGTGGATTTGCTAATAGACGTCAGTTTTTAGCTCCATTACGTGGTGTTCGATATCATTTAAAAGATTTTGGTGGTCAAGGTCGTCACCCCAGAAATGTAAGTGAATTATTCAATCTCCGTCATGCATCGTTAAGGAATGTGATTGAGAGGATTTTTGGTGTCTTCAAATTTAGATTCACAATTTTCAAAACGGCACCTCCCTTCTCATTTCAAATCCAAGCTGAATTAGTTTTGGCTTGTGCTGGTTTACACAATTTTCTCCGAAAAGAGTGCCGCTCTGATGAATTTCCAGTGGAATATGAAGGAGATGAAGATTTACCACCACCTCCTCCAGAAGAAGAAAATATGGAATGGCTATCTCAAAGCCAACTACAACAAAGAACGGAAGCTAATGCATGGAGAATGAGCATTGTCAATGCTATGTGGGAAGCGAGGCCCACGTATAATGGTGATGGAAATGATGATGAAATCGAAGATGAAAATGCTGAGTAATATTTTTTTTAAATGACTATGAAACATTGACTATAATTTGTATTTTATAAACAATTTGTGCTTATTGTGTTAAATTTTTATAACGAATTTGAATAACACATTTTTTATAATTGTTGTGTTTTTCTTCCACAAGTTGTGTATCCGATGAATCATCATACTTACGCATAAAAATCGTTGAAAATCCATATGATAAAAAAAAATAGTTGAAAATCCATATGATAAAAAAATATTCGTGTAAAAAACATAAAGTCCAATGGCCGCTGGGATCCAGCGGCCGTTCGGACGGCCATAATGCAAGCCCAGCGGCCGCTGGGATCCAGCGCGCGCTGGGAATATGGGACAGAAACATTCCCAGCGGCCGCTGGGCTTGAAGTATGGTTTTTTTTTTCGCTATGTGTTCTATTGTACAATGTTTACGTTGATATTTATATTCTTTTTTAACACTTTATGCACCATTCAATCATCGTACTAAAGAAGTAAAATGAAATGAAAAATAAACATAATCGAGATAAACATTGTTCACAAACATATTGTTCAACAAAATAGAAAACACACAGTTTAACAAAGTAAAAAACATTACAGTTCAACGACAGAATTAAAAAAAATTCAATGAATCTATGGTTACCATGCCTCGTTATCTTGATTGGGATTTGTTGCAAGATTTAAAAATTGTTGCAAAAGTGACGAAGTATTTGAAGGTTTTGGGGTTAGAACATTATGCTAAGCATGTTGATTATTCTGGTTATGGAGACTTGTGCTATGAATTTTTATCTACTATGTATGTGATTGATGAACACAAGAAGCTTGGGGTTGTACTTTGTTCTGAAAATGAAGAATTTATTGAATTCAACTACGAAAGAATATTAATAATTGGGTTTTGACTCATACATTAAATTTTCGTCAACCTCCCCCCCACTCTCTCTCTCTCTCTCTCTCTCTCTCTCTCTCTCTCTCTCTTGATTGAAAAAAAAAACACAGATCCCTCACTTAGGGTGGTTACAGTCCAGAACCCAGAAATCTCAACTTCTTCATTGTCATGTCAGTACCACATTAAAATTTCACCCCCACCAACTTCTAATATGATGTTTCCACAATGCAAAAGTCAAAAAGTAACTTCTAAAAGGGTCCCAGTTATACACATCACACACACACACACACATATATATATATATATATATATTGATTTTATTTACAATATTCACTTATATAATTAATTGAATTTGATGATGTATTTAATTTAATTTTTAGATATTAAAAATTTAATTAAAAGGTTAAAAATTATAACATTAAATAATAAATGAAAAATATTATTCAAAATGTGTTACAACAACAACAACAATAATAATACAATAATACTAGGAAATTGAGACAATACAACATGCTACAATATTTTATCACTAATTGCGTTCTTCTCGTGCTCAAATATGCTCGACTAAATCGGTTCGGAGTTGGTAGTGTGTTTTATTGCTACGTAGCCTTGTGAAATTCTGAAGGTAGGCATGGAATACTTGGGTAGAACCTACGTTAATTGTTGTCGAAGGAGGAGAGTCTTCATTAGACCAAATGATTGCTCCATCTCGTTCATCTTCAATAATCATATTGTGCATAATAATGCACGTATATATGATATTCCGCAAAATATCGATGTAGTAAGATCGTGCAGAACCTCTAATTATCACCCAACGAGCTTGGAGCACTTCAAATGTCCGTTCGACATCCTTTCTTGCAGCTTTTTGTCTCTCCTTGAATAATTTCCGCTTTGCATCTATAGGGCACAGAAAACTCTTGACAAATGAAGACCATTCCGGGTAGATTCCATCTGTCAAATAGTAGTCTTGATTGTATGATGTGCCATTTACCGTGAAATGAACCTCCAGAGCATTTCCTTGTAGGACAGCGTTGAATAATGCTGATCCATGAAGAACATTTATATCATTGTAGGATCCAGCTACACCAAAAAAAGCATGTTATATCCACAAGTCTGCAGATGCAACCGCTTCTAGAACTATTGTGAGATTCCATGATCACCTCGAGTATATTGGCATTTCCAAGCAACTGGGCAATTCCTCCATTCCCAATGCATGCAGTCAAGGCTCCCCAACATACCAGGAAATCCATGTCTTTGCTCGTGCATTTGAAATAAATGTTGTGTGTCTGCAACATTTGGGCTTCTCAAGTATCGATCTCCAAAGATTTTGACGACAAATTGACAAAAGTTAGATAGACAATCCAAGCCAGTTCTCTCACCCATCCATACATACTCATCGAGAGAATCAGCCGGAGAACTATATGCTAATTGATAGATAGTTGTCGTACACTTTTGTAGTGGAGATAGACCCTTCTTGCCCAATCCATCTTTCTTAGGGGTGGGTAGAAAACCGAAAAAACAGAAACTGAAATAAATTCGGGTAATTCGGTTCAGTTATTTCAGTAATCAGTTCGATTTCGGTTATTAAATTTATATTAATTTGGTATTCGGTATTTGGTTCAGTTATATCCAAATATATCCGAATATATCGAATTAACCGATGGTAGTTTGGGTAAAATAATAAAAAGGTAAAAAAAACCCCAATTAGTTGTCCCTATTTGTACACTGTATTAATATTTTGATTTTGAGTTTCAATTCCGCTCCGCCGCTGCTCAAAAACAATTCTCCATTCTCACTTTCATTCTCATCTTCTCACCCACAAATTATCTCACTCATACAGTCACACGGTCATTCACACTCATCCTCACCACCCCTCTCAAGCTAATTTCCAGCCTCATTCAAAGTTACAGAAGTCGTCAATTTGGGTCTCCTCATCGCTCGAGCAGCGCAGCTTCGGCGGGTTCTTGACTTCGATGATTTCTTCAGCAATACGGATTCTTCGATAGCTTCATGTTCCTACAATATATGTGTTTTACTGTTTACTGTTTTACTCTCTGATCTAATTTTAAGAATGTATGTTCTTTGCTCTATTTTTTTTCTAATTGTGCTCCAAATTTCTACTTTAATTGACTAAATAATTATTTATGTAGATATCTACTGATGATCGAGAAGGTGAAACCCACGAAGAGGGTGGTTGTCAAGCTCAACCTTCAAGTCAAACAGTTTTCATTTCGAATTCAAGAGTTGGAAAAAAGAAGGCTATGCAAAAGAGATCAGAGGTTTGGGACCACTTTTAACCCTTTATGAGTGATAATAATGTGAAAAAGGCTAAATGCATTCACTGTAACAGAGAGATAGCATGTGATCCAAGGAAAAATGGTACAACGGGTCCTAAAAACCACATTAACATTTGTAAGAAAATCTCTGCTAGCATGGATACTAAACAGGCATCGTTGAATTTTGAGTCGGGGAGTGGGGCAACTTTAGGTACCTGGAAATTCGACCAAGAGGCTATTTGGAAGGCTCTAACTTCTATGATTATTGTAGATGAGTTGCCTTTCAAATTTGTTGAACATGAAGGGTTTCAACATTTAATGTCAGTAGCTTGCCCTAGATTTCAAATTCCCTCAAGGTGGACTGTGTCTCGAGATTGTTTTAAACTCTATATGGATGAAAAGAACTTGCTGAAAGCACTGTTAAAATCTACCAACCAAAGAGTATGTCTTACAACTGACACTTGGTCATCTATACAAAGAATGAACTATATATGTCTCACTGCTCACTTTATTGACAATGATTGGAAATTGAACAAAAAAATAATCAATTTTTGTATAATTTCTAGTCATAGAGGGAAATATATTGGTTGGGTGATTGAGAAATGCTTACATGAATGGGGGATTGAGAGTGTGTTTTCCATTACTGTTGATAATGCATCTTCTAATGACACAACGATTGAGTACTTGAAAGATCAAATGTGTGATTGGGGAACTAGCATACGTAACTGTCAACATATTCACATGAGATGTATGGCACACATAATCAATTTGATTGTAGGTGATAGGTTGAAGAAAATTGGTGCTTCTGTAAAAAAGATTAGAAATGCGGTGTGCTATGTTAGGCAGTTCCCTACTAGGTTAAACAAATTCAAAGAGTGTTGTGAACATGAGAAAATTAGCAGTGAGAAATTGTTGTGTCTAGATGTTGCTACTCGATGGAACTCAACTTACTTAATATTGGAATCGGCACATAAGTTTGAAAAAGCATTTTCCAGATTTGATACACAAGATCCCATATTTAGACTTGATCTTGAGAGTGATGAAGGAGTGCCTTGTAAGGAGGATTTGCAAAAAATGAAGAAGATGTTAAACTTTCTTCGAGTGTTTTATGAGCTCACTTGTAGAATTTCTGGTTCACTGTACGTCAACATATTTTTTCATGAGATTTATATGGTGCATTGTTTGTTGAAAGAATGGATGGGGAGTAGTGACAGAGAGTTAAATGAAATGACAAAACTTATGAAAGCAAAGTTTGATAAGTATTGGGGTGATCCAAAGAAGATGAATATGATGATATTTATTACTGTAGTTTTTGATCCTCGGTACAAATTAGATTGAGTGAAGCTTACTCTTTGTAATATGTATAAGAAGGGTTTGGGCTCATTAATTGGGAAAAGGTGGAAGATGAATTTTTTTCATTGTATAATGCGTACAAAAAACCAAACTCCACTCCTGGGAGTCAAAGTGAACAAAGTGACATGTCTTTGATGTCAAGTGAGATGGATGATGAGGATCCGACTTTGAAAGTGAAGAGAATGGTGGATTCTCCATATAAGTGGTATAAAAATGATGCTAAGGGTGGAAGCAGCAAAAATGAGTGGGAGAAGTATCTGAAAGATGAAATAGAGGAAGATAATGGGAAGTTCGATGTTTTAGCATGGTGGAAAGTGAACGGGCCTAGATTTCCTATTCTTTCCCAAGTGGCACGTGATGTTTTGGCTATCCCCATCTCAATCGTAGCTTCAGAGTCCGCATTTAGTGGTGGAACACAGATTCTTAATGCATTTAAGAGTCCATCCACTCCTAAAGTGGTGCAGGCCCTCATTTGTGGTCAAGATTGGCTTCGTAAATATCCTACTCCAATTAGTGTTGAAGAAACTATCGATGATATTACAAAGCTTAATGAAGGTACTTTGAAACCAACATAAATTTATCCATTCTCAGTTAATGGACTCTAATGTTTTAGTACTTGTTTTTTTTATAGGCTTGCAAGGTATTGCGTTGGAGTCTTCTATCGATTAACAAAGTTAAAATCTTGAAGATTCATGGATGAAGTTATATTGAACCAACATAAATTTAACTATTCTCATTTAATGGACTATAATGTTTTTGTGCTTACTCTTTTGTTATAAGTTTACAGGGTATTTTGCATTGGAGTCTTCTATTGATTAACAAAGTTGTTGTTGTTTTAACTTTTAATGCTCATTGTTGGAGTTCGTAGTTTAATATGTATTCTGATGTGTGACTGTATGGAGACTGAGACTTGATATTTATTTTGATGTTATAATTAGTAAAGACAATGTTATGTATTTATGATTTGTCGGATTTTAAGTATTTTACTTGTGTGTTGTTTAAATTTAAAATGAGTTAATTATATATATAGTTCAAATGCAGGTTAAAAAAACATAAAAATTGAATTATTATGGGAAAAATTTGGTCAACCGAATTTACCGACAAGCCGACCTTAAAAATATCGGTAGTTTTGGTTTCGATTAATGTAGAAATTAAGTTTGGTTCAGTAATAGATTTATAAAATTCGGTAAATTTGGTTCGGTACCAAAATTCCTATAACTGAATCAAATTTACCGATTGCTCACCCCTAATCTTTCCTTCACTTGAAATAATCTGAATGATTTTTCATGGAATTGACAACACGAAGGAATAACTCTCTTCGCATTCAAAATCGACGACGGAATATATTATCAGTAAATATCGGATCATCGGAGAAATAATCATGGAAAAGACGAGCATGACCTTCTTCACGGCCTCGGTCGGCATACCTTCTGCTTCTTTTTGAAGAACTTTGAGCCGCATGAAGTCACTGCTCTTTTTTCTCAAGATGATCAAGCATCATCAATTCAAGCTCATCTTCTTCTTCCAGTATTTCATTCCTCATGAAATCACGAATTATTTATTTTTTGGAAGACATTTTGATGATAAAAAAGAATTTTTTTAGAATGAATTTAGCTAAAGTTAGAGTGGAGAGTTGATTAAGAATGAAAAGAACATAAAATGAACTTTAATTTATAGACAAAATAATTATTGTAGCTAATGGCTAGTTGGAAACAGCTACTTCTGTATTATTTATTTACTAGCATTAATCGAATATAATCCAAAAAAGCTCATTTTTATGCCAAAATCTCTACCGACATCAGAAAGTAAAGGTAGTATTATTATAGCTAACGGCTAGTTAGTAACAGCTATTTTTATATTATTTTATTTCTCTATCAACAAGAGAAAGTAAAGATAGTATTATTGCAGCTAACAGCTAGTTGTCAATAACTATTTTTGTATTATTTTATTTCTCCACCGATAGTAGAAAGCAGAGGTTATTTTTAATAATAATTGAAAAGTATTATTCAAAATAAATGATGCACACATTAATATAACATTACAACAATGCAATGATATAAAGGAATTACAACCTAAATCGACATTTTAAAAGGAAACACACAATCTAGATTAAGCCACGCCTAATTTTGATGAGTTCAACTATTTTCAAATGCATGGCTAATTGTGGCTCCGGCATTCCACTCGTATCCATATAAAAGCAATTCAAAATCCTTATGCACTAGTTCAATTTGTTGAAGCTCCGTCTCGAGTTTTCTCTGCTTTATCTCTTCATTTCTCTGCTTTATCTCTTCATCCATTTGCTTAATTTTTCGCTCGAGAAGTTGTTGCATTATTTCCCATGTTTCATCAGTTTCACCCTCTTCATTAACTTTTGCTTTGGCTTTAGCTTTGCTAAGTTTTTTTCCCATCTTTGTTCCTATTGGATAAGATCGATGCGCTTCACTATCTGTATCCGGATTTGTTGAACTATTTCCCCCAATTTCAAATGTTCTAGACTTCTTGTTAGAGTTCATTTGTTGGGGAGTCCATTTTCTCAACTCTTTCATTATCTTCTATGCATGCATATACCTGAAGTCTTTTTTTGGATGCACATTGCGCCATTGTGCAATTGTAGCTTCTAAGACATTATCGTCACGCTGACCACTACTAGCTCGATTGTTATAAAAATTATTGTACCATTGAGAAAATAAGGTAACTTCTCAGATTACCTTACAGTAATGTGCTTTCAACTTATTCCATTCTCGAGTAGGAGCACCCACAAGCCGATGCACGTTGAAGTATGTAGTAGTATTTTTCCAGAATTATTTATCCTTTTGTGCATTGCCAACTTTTGAGCAAGTGTTAACGGTGCTCCAAGAATTTGCAAGATGAATCTCCTTTTCTTGTGTCCACATCATCCTCACTTGGCCATGAGATCCACCAACATATTCGTTGTTGTCATCAACAACTTTATCTTGATCTTCAAGATTGATATGCTCTAGCCCAGTGTGTGTAAAGTGTAGTGAAAATTGAGAGCCATATGGTGGTGTTACCTCGTTATCGGATACAGACCATCCGTGACTCAATCGTCTGGATTCATTTGATTGTGGAAGAGAAAATATTTGAGAAGGTTGTGACATAAATTGGCCACTCATTGTTGCATATAATCACGTTGAGACATGAAATACGGAGATGCATTATTTTGTGAAGAGGGCATGAAACATGGAGGAGCAGTGGGAAAATTTTGAGGAAAATGTGGTATATAGAAAGAGAATTGAGAAGACTGAGAATTGAGATGATTTTTAGAATTTTGAGAACTTGAATTTTTCTGCGTGTTTGACGAACCAAAATAATTTGAAAATTGACCACTGTATTTGTCAGCCATCTTTAGATTGAAATTTTGAAAAGATGAAAAAATATGGTGATAAGGAGAGAAATAGTATGTGAATTGTGAAAAAAATGAGCTAATTAAAGTTCAATTTCTAGGAAATTTTTTAAAATAGTCGTTGGCAATATATATTAATAGTAATGGTAATATATATATACACACATGTAGTAGTGTAAATGTGTGATATATACATATATATGTGTATATATATTTGGACGTAATTTCCATGCCAAATTTAATACAAAAAGGAAAAAAAAAAAGTTAATGTTTCTGTTGTGGCCGACAAGGTCTATTCCCTTTTGGAAAAAAAAATGTTCACTTTCACTGTTTGAAATTGGCTTCCTCACGGGGAAGCCCGTTTCTTGGAAGTTTGCCATGTTGTCTTCCACACTGCAATTTAGATAGGTTCCAGCTACATGAAACTCGACCAAAAACTTGCATTGCGGCTAACCTTATCTCTCTTTTTCTCTGTCTTTCTCTCTCGACAATGAAAAGAATAAAGATCCCTCACCTCTCTCTCTCTCTCTCTCTCTCTCTCTCTCTCTCTCTCTCTCTTTCTGATAGATTAGGGTTTTCTCATCAACCTCTCTTTCAAAAAAAATATGAAAGACTGCAGTGTCATCATCAGGTTCTGGACATGGCGAGGAGCGTGCGGTGCACATAAGATTTAAAGCAGCTGTAATGTTATCGGGTTCTAGACATGATGGCGAACAAGTTGGTGAAAGATATTCCAGATTTTTGTTTCAATTTTGGGGTTTACATTGTATGATTTTTTCATATTATTTGATGTCATTTTTGTTAGTTAAAATTTTATGTATATACATGTTACGAGTTTGATAATAATTTGTTTGTTGGGGCATATGATTTCCTGCCTAGTCATAAGCTTGACATGATTTGAAATTTGTAGTCGTAAGCTTTTATATTTAATCGTAAGCCGTTAGAAATCAATCATAGGTCATATGAACATAATCGTAGGTCTTGTAGAAAGAATCTTATTGCATTTAAATATAATCATCGGCCATTTTTAATTAATCGTAGGCCTTTTAGATCAATCGTATGGTATTTAAACATAATCGTTGCCTATTTTTAATTAATCGTGGCTAAGTGAAAAATCAATTGTATGACATTTAAACATAATCATAGGCTGGTTTTAATTAATTGTATGCAAGTGAAATTCCATCATTGGCCATTTTAATGTAATCGTAGACTTTTATTATTAATCGTAGGACATTGGAAATCAATCGTATGCAATTTAAATGTAATTATATGCATTTTTAATGTAATCATAAGACTTTTTAATGTAATTGTATGCCCTTTAAATGTAATCATATGCCTTTAATCAATTTCGTATGCCCCCTTTAATTATAATTGTATGCCCTTTAAAATAAATATGCAATTATTTTGCATGTTACGATTAATTGCTAAATTTAATCATAGCATTACGATGAATTTTGAAAAAAGAATAATTATAAAGCCTACGATAAATAAAAAAATATATTAATCGTAGGTGTACGAATAATATTTAAAAGCAATTATAAGCTTATGATTAAAAGTATATGTTAATTGTATGCCTAATTAAATTTAAAAGTATATGTTAATTGTATGCCTAATTAAATTTAGAATTTAAAAATACTAGCTGTACGATAATTTAGAAAATTAATCATAGACTTTATAATTAGGTGTGCATAATTAAATTTAAAAATTATTTGTTTAAATTGCGTATTTAAGCGAGACTAATTATTTATTAAATTTTTGAAAATTTTTGTTAGATTGATTAGATTAGACAGTCGTTGTAGAGACTTAGGCCGTCTATATTGGTATATGTTAGGCCGATAGTACTTCAGGGGATTAGATCAATATGATCTGAGATCGGTGGTGATGATGCAGTCCAGATGTTTAGATTCAGGTGTTTCAGATACTTTTTAGACTTCAGAGGTGGTGATGTCCAGAAGAATACCATTTATGTCCTGATGGCTTAGGAGGTACGTATGTCGGATGCTGCATTGGAGGGATGAGAGTGTAAATTCCACAATGGTCGATCTGAGCTCCGCTTTAGTATCTCTGAGTTCTGCATCATCTCAGGTTTATTTTTCGGCACTTCTACTTTCGATTCGAATACAGCGCACACGATTACGGATCGAGGTATATTTTATAGTTTATTTCAAGGGATGAGCACAACCGTGAAAGAGATGCAAGAGAGGTTTGAGAACTAGAGGATGACCAATGCCCCTCAGGATTATGTGAAGGTTGCGGACATGTTATTTGTATATCGGATGCTTTTTTACCTCGGTCAGGACTAGACGGTTGATCGTTGGATGTGGGCTCCCATCGAGGATGTCGATAGATGGAATTATTTTCCATGGGGAACATATTCGTACCAAATGCTAATGCACTTCATCAGTCTCCTCCCCAAGACTCGGGGAGCTATGAACGGCACAGGCGAAGGGGCATACCATTTTTACGGCCCTATATGGACACTCCAAGTAATTAGTTTTAAGTCTTCGTATCATCATCATTATTATTATTATAATTATTATTATTATTATTATTATTATTATTATTTATGTTTAAATCAATATCGATCATAGTTGATCTATTAATTTATCTTTCAAATATGGGGTTGTGAGGTTGTTCCTCAGTTGGCGCGGGTGATTGGCATCGCGGGTGAGCAATTTACTCTGTCTCGATATTTAAGGTGGTCATTCAAAGCTCTCACCATTGACATATACACATTATTGCAGGGACCGGTACAATTTTAAGTTTTTTCTTAATTTAATATATAAATTTTATTTTTGTTAATGCTAACGATACTATTAATTTGATGCAGCTAGAGGTGGCTTATTTGGTGCCATTACCAGATGAGGTAATGACACCATACTACCAGAGCATGCATCAGGGCAACATGCTTGGAGTGAGGTATATTCACACTCGGAAGGGGAACAAGAAGAAGATGCTTGTGAACGTAGCATGTTATTGTTCTACTGATGTTGCAGAGGAAGTGGGCCCAAATAAGCGGCAGACGAGGACTTCTCAGAGGACAAAGAAGGTCGTGCAGTCGAGTCGGGGTTTAGTAGATGAGCCATATGATGAGATACTCAGACTCCGACCTCCACCGATGACCGCGGACGATGAGATGTCGGGACTTCAGCCTCCGCAGATGATAGATTAGAGAGTGAGTCCTCCTCGAGCATAGGGAACTAAGCGTTCGAGGCAGAATTGATCTCATAGTAGTGGAGAGCACGAGCGGGGGAGCCATCAAAGAGCTTTATGAAGCGATGGCTTCAGAGGGCTGTGGTGGCTGTGATGGAGGATATGATGCCCTGTATTCAGGAGGTTGTTGACCAGGCTGTTGAGAGGGCACTAGCTAGGCTAAGCTACATGGTGAGGGCGCTCGATGATTGCCCACTGCTACTCCAAGCCACCACAGTGCTCAAGAGGGGGCTCAACGATCATCCACTCCTGCTTCGAGCCACCACAGTGCTCGACGATCACCCAGTCCTGCTCATAGCCACCAGAGTGGTAGCACATCTGCCGCTACCCCTGGATTCAGCTCAACCATGCAGTTGTTGAATGCTCATGATGATATAATTCTGACTATAGTCTACACACGATTTCGATAGCTAGGGCGGCAGGCGAATATGATGAATCTCGCCAACAATATGTTGTTATAGCATATATGGTTTGACGAGCTTAAGGACACGAAGAAGAAGATGCATTAGCAGGCTATTTGCAACTTCTTGATCGCGATCAGTCGACAATTCAGGAGAGATACCAAGAATAGGACAGTCATCGAGTCTACTGGTCTATATGTAAGTTGAAATGTTTTTTTTTTTTGCAAATTTGTATATTAGTATTTTACATTTACATGAATTATAATTGATTTTTATAGGAGGCCCTCATCGGAGCATGGAAGAGCCTTCATCCCTGAGACACTAATTACAGAAAGACATACGATGATGATGACTATAGATGGTGGAGGCCTCCATCCGGACTTATAGAGCAGATACTAGGTAGAGATAGGCACCGAATGATGTCATGGATCCGAGCTGATTATGTAAATTAAATTCACGAGTATGATTAATGTTATATATTATTTATTAACATTGTTCTTAACATATCCTATATACTATGTTGTAGGCGATCGTGATATGTAACATAGAGAGGGTGCACTGGGTCACTATTCTTATATGTCTTACTGACTGAGTATCGAGTTGTATGACCCTTTTCATGTTTCACATAGACAATCCGAGTAATCCCGAGATATACGAGAAGCAGGATAGAGATTTGATGCCCCTTCTTCATCTACTGCCACGTCTACTCCCATGTGCTGGATTTTGGCGTGATCGTTAGCCGCCACCAAGAAACAAATACTTGAACCTATCCTCACTTGTGATCTACATGTCCATCAAAGTCCATGGATTCAGCAAATGTAAAGTGTGCAGAAATGTGGGTAGTTACTTGTAGGACTTGTCACAATCTCCATATATCATCTCAATGGCAATGTTTCTCGCGTGCAAAACGAAGTTGTAATCGATATGAATGCTGAACTCATAGATAAGCTCTGCCATTATCTATTTCGGCTTTAGAACAACCCTCTCGTTCACCAATTTACGCTCAAAATATTTCACAAGCACTTGTTTAAGAACCTGGCGTGGAGCAATTCGACTCATATCAAGATAGCATGTGTGAGTACCGTTGAACTTATAGATTCTCCACATATATCCATCAACAACGACATACAACTTGAACTTGAAATCACCTTCATGCTTGCATATATAGCCCAGTCGTTTCTTGTTTGATCGATACACGGCGTACTCAACTCGATTCTGCATGTGATAGATTCCCACGGCCATAGCCAAATCATTATTCATACGGAAAATGGCTCCCTCATGCAGTGTATCTGTCTATGTTGTTGGTTCCTCATTCCAAGATAGTGGGTCTGCAATGTCTAAATCATCAATGGAAACCACCCAATTACTCGTTAGCTGTATACGGAAGATCAGTAGTAGATGATGATACAACTCACGTCAATCCCGACAATCTGTTTGTGCATCCAGACATATTCTGTCAATAATGATTCCATCAAGGTCATTCTAGCATTCTCCTTTTCTTTTTCTTATTCTTCTTCCTCTTCTTCTCCTTCATCTCCGTCAGTAGGATGCGTCTCTGCTTGTTCTTCATCATCAATAGGTATCTCTTCTGCTTCTTCGTGCTGGAAGAAACCGCCATCAACAGGATTACTCGGTCCCTCACAATACTGTGGGAAGTAGGTAACATAATCGTCCCTACACGAATTTCTGTATTCCGTGCTAATAGATGGCCCGACTCCAGAACTGCTCAGATACCTCGAAATCACATACATGACTATCTCGGTGATTTGTTCGTGAAGCAGATCAAGCAAATTTGCATCATCTTGCAAAGAAGCATTGATCAATATGCCGGTATTGGTGCTTGCCATGTAAAATAATTGATACTCCACCGTGCTTGGGTCAGTCTGTAACAATTTGTGCACCTCTCTCACCAGTGAGCTAAAACATAGTTTATTGGATGACATCACCATAAGTTGCTCGCGACCATCTACATATTTTGACCTCTCCCATCAGCCACTGTGTCGTACAATAATGCAACATTTAATCATCTTCAATTTATAAACAATGCTACGATTCATTATATAAGGCCACGATTAATTAATAAAAGCTCCGATTAATAAATAAAATTTATGATTAATTTAAAAAAGTTATGATTAATAAATATAAGCCACAATTAATTTTAAAACAAAGCCATGATTAATTTATAAAAAAAGGCTACGACTAAAAAAAGATACGATTAATTTTAAAAAAAATCACGATTAATAAAAGTCACGATTAATTTAAAAAAAGCTATGATTAATGAAAGCCATGATTAATTTTTTTAAAAAAAGCTACGAAAAATTAATAAAAGCTGCATTTAATTTATAAAACTAAACTACGATTACTTTATAAAATAAAAATTTCACGATTATAAAACCACGATTCACTAATTAAACATATGACTATTAAAAATAAGACTAATATTAATGAATACAAGCCTATGATTCATTATCTAAGACCACGATTAATTAATAAAAGCTATGATTAATTAAAAATAAGGCTACGATTCATTATCTAAGGCCACGATTAATTAATAAAAGCTACGATTAATTACAAACAATCCTTCGATTCATTATCTAAAGGCCATGATAATATCTAAGCTATGATTAATTACAAAGAAGGCTACGATTAATATCAATAACTCTATAATTAAATAAATAAGATGCGAATAATTTAGAGAAGGCTATGAGATGCAAATATCTCCCTCATGAAATAATTTCATAAAATAGGAACATTACAAAACGTACATTTCGAAATGAAAATTTCTTTGCACTGAGTTTTCTTTGTGATGAACAATCTCGCACACTCCTTTCCAAAAATGCAAAAAAATTCACTTTCGTCTAGCTCAAATTTTACTTCTCTTAACTTTCACTCTCGCCTTGCTGTGATTTTTGGAGTGATAATATCGTGTGTTCATGTGTATTTATTTATAAAATTTACCTACCTTTCTTACACAACAATAAATCAAACATTAAATTTAGTCAACCAATTTCTATCTCATGTACTTTCTGCTTCTTTTTATTTAATGTAGTTTGCACAAGAAATAAATGCATTCAATTCAATTAACATAGTGGAACTAGTGAAACTATTCACCTAAAACTGGTAATATTCATCGTAATTCTAATTTAATCGTACCTATTAAAATAATCATAGCCTAATAAAAATAATCGTACCCTTGAAAAAAATTAATCGTAGCTATATAAATGTAATCGTAATATAGTAAAAAAAAACGTACCTATTAAAGTGTAATCGTAGCTTATAGAAATTAATCACATGCTTTGTAAAATATAATTGTAGGGATTGCTTTAAAAAGATTCGTAGGCATTGCATTTAATCGTATGCATTAGCTGTATAAATACTCATATTTGTGC
This sequence comes from Perilla frutescens, assembly GCA_026008535.1. NCBI lineage: Eukaryota > Viridiplantae > Streptophyta > Magnoliopsida > Lamiales > Lamiaceae > Perilla > Perilla frutescens. The sequence goes on along the minus strand of BRKX01000010.1, from coordinate 38,751,778 downwards.
ATTTTTAATTATTTTTTAATTTCAAATTTGGAGTCACATATAATGTAGTGTAATATATATATATATATATATATATATATATATATATAAGAGGGAGATAAAATTGTTGTGTAATGAATAATAAATGCCAAAGTACACTTACCAATGATTACATATGGGGACCATGTGTGTCATAGGGGTATTTGAGATATTTACAATCTAAATTCTCCCACAAAACTCCCTATTCTTATAAGTAGTTTTTTTTTTCCAAATCACTATTTACTTTTGCCTATTTTTATCTATTTACACAACTTTAAATTATGGAGAAAAAAATATCCTCTCTTTTTGTAACACCCCAAATTTTTATTATTCAAATTTAATTAGAAATATAAATATAATAATTAGAATGGACCCAAACATTATCCTATTTTATTTATTTTGCATTTGGCCCAAAACACCTAAGTTTAAGCTTTTAAGGTTGAGGCCCAATTTATGGGCTTTTTAGCCCATTCGCGTTTTATTTTTTTTCGAGACCTATAGTTATCGGAACGAGACGAATGAATACATTAGATGATAGTGCTCGTCGATACGAAACCATAGAACTTAATTTCACCTTAGATGGACTTCATTTGACCAAGTTATGAATTAATTCTTGATTTAATTAGAGTTTAGGGTTTATTTTAGGGAGTGGTATAAATACCCCTTTATCCATTTTCTAGTTCATTTTTGGGGATTCATTTCTAGGTCAGCCCCCTTTCCTCTCTCTTCTCTCCCTCTCGCCTCCCCCTCTCCTCCAGCGCCGGTGGCGGCGCCACCGTCTCCACCGGCCGGAATAATTTTCCGGCGACCTTATTTTTAGCATGCAATTACATTTTCGGACTCCCTTTCTTCTCCTCTTTCTTTTTCTTTGAATATTTTTAAGAGATTTTGAAGTTTAGGCTTCTGATTTTCGGATCTAAGAATGGGTTAAACCCTAGCCTATCAATACTTCATTTTCTTCTTTATTTTTCAACTTTATTTTCGTTTTTAGTATGTAGATTGTGATTTTCAGGCTGTTTTAAATTATTTCTTTAAAAATATTTTCTTAATTTTATTTAAAGTGTTCTTGGTGTTCTTGACTACTTTAATTTAAGGTTAAATGGTGGATTGTTGAAATGAAAAGAAAAGAAAAGGGAAAAAAAAATGTAAATTGTTTAGATATTTTGGTATGATTGTTGTGTGTGTGTGCGTGTGTTACTGTGTGTGTGTGTGTGTGTGTTTGTATTTGTTGTTCTTTATTTTTTTTGTTCTTTGTTTTGTTATTTTTTTTTTTTTATTTAGTTATTTTCACTTTTTCATATAGATCCTTCCATATTAATTAAAAAGCATAAGTTATACTTTAAAATCAAATCATAGCCTAATTGATAAGTTATGCATTTTTCTTGTTCAATCCTTCTCGTTGACAGTTTAATTTGCACTCTTTTTAATAAGTTATTAAAAAATGAAATTATGATATTATTTAATAAAAAAATAAAAATGAACGAAAAAAAAAACATAGCCAAAATTTTATTACATGGTCTTCTTGATTAGTGATTAAGGACTATTCTTGTTGTTACAAAGATCTAGGGTTTGAATTTATTTGGGAGTAGATTATTGTTTTAATTAATAAGGTGTATTTTATGACTATATTTAAATAAAATCTTGGAATTATTTTCAAAAATGGGATTTGGTTTAGTAGTTAGGGATTAATGTTTATATTAGAGAGGTTTAAAGTTCAAAACCCCTTACATGCATTTTTAGATCTATTTTATTGCAATTAATATCTTCTGTTTTACCTATAATTAATTAAAATCATGTGTTAATTTTCGAAAATTGTATTTGGCTTAATGGATATGTTCAAATTTGTTAACTGCAAGGTCAGGGGTTCAAATCCTATTAATGTAGTCTTAATCTAGTTTTAATCATTTTTATCTAAGATTATTTTGGATCTTATATAATTAATGTCACCTAATAAATTTCGAAAATGGTGTTTAGTTAAGTGGTTAGAGTCCAGATTATTATTTGAGAGTTATGGGGTTTGATTCTCATTAAGTTAATATTTATACTTTTAATCTTTTTATCATAAAACCTTTCTGGACTATATAAATTATTAATGATGGGTTATAATTTTTGAAAATGTGGTTTAGCCCAATGGTTAAGTGTTCAGATTGTGTTTAGGAGGTCCAGGGTTCAAATCCATTTGATGCAGATTTACCATTTAATTAAAGCAGTTTATTTCATATCATATAAAATCATTTAGTATAGTGGTTAAGGTCCCATTGTTTTATAATTAAGTCATGAGTTCAAATCCTCTTGACTACAATTTTATTTATGCATTTATTTCTTTTTCTATTTTGTTTAACTTTAGAATTTAATTTAAAAGTAAGTGTATAATAAGTGATACTTTACTTTATTGGAATATTATTTCCTTTTAAACCATTCATTTAATCATATGATTTTAACCTACATGATTAAAATATATTTTTCTTGATCAAGTACTCGGGTATAGCTTCTTAAAGCTAGGATTACCCGTTTGATCTTCAAGCGTCGTCTTTTCACGACCTTATTCTATAGACTTGCCTTTATACCCTTATACTCGTATTTACATTATAGAATAGGTTAATAACCTCAATAAGCTTCTAAGTCTTAGTCTTTATGTGTAGGACAAAATCCGGAACATCGGACTTAGGGGACTTCTAAAAGAATCGCTAAAACTTCAGCTTTAATAGCTATCAAGGTGGGCTATACTATCTTTGCAAATTGTATCTTTCGAGTTATTAAGCTCTGCTTTGTTAAAATTGCATATGTGACTATCTGTGTTAAATATTTACGTGCTACTGTATGTTATCGGAGTGTCATATACCAGCGTTGTGTCAATGTGAGTAGCTACAGTATGCATGCGTTATTTGTCTTGTCTTACTCCTTGTCGGTGAGACTAAAATGAAACACTTATTGGTTACACTATTTGGTTATACTCATTGGTTACACTCACTGGGTATACTTTGGCCATACTCAGCTTTACGCGTTGGTGATGTAGTACGGGTTGCGGGCAGTGACTGGTTATACTCTTAAGCGCTTCACGATAAAATGTTTTGGTGAACTTAGGTTGCTTTCAACTTTAAAACCTCATAAGTTTCAATACCTGCATGGACACAGATAGATTACTTTTGAAAAATGATTTACATAACTCAAATTGTGAAAACTTGCCCACTGAGTGCATTAGTACTCAGCCCAAATCTTTTCAAACATTTTCAGGTCAGTAGGCTGGAGCGTGGAGGTGACGAGGCTGAGAGATGGGCTTTTGTCATTTACCTATTTCCCATTATCTCCTTTTGTTAAATATTATGTTGTGATTTAAGCTTCCGCATTTATGCTATTCCTTAGTATTCTATTAAGTATTGAACTTCTGCACTTGTGATATTTTTGCTAAATCCTAAGAGCTCTGATCTTAGTATTTTGGATAAGTATAATTTATTATAAAGCATGTTTGGTTGTTCTGGGTCTTCCGTTGAGGTTTTCGTTACTTGAATTACCCCTTTTCTTTCCCGCTTCTTAATTCCAACCCCCGTGGCGTCCATTTCCACAGTCTTTCGGGACTGGAGCGCTACACTTTTAATATTGTATAAGGGTAAATTTTCTCATACATCATTCAGCACCCAAAATTAAATCCATACATGATACAACCATCATACGAATGGTCTGCGTACGAGTTGGGTTGGGTTAACCCATCCTGTCCCACTCCGGAAAAAAATTGTGTTAGAAAAAAATATCATTTATTCCACTTAAAATTATCAGTCATATCCTTAAAAGTATCATCATTCTTCTTTAATTATGAGAATTTATTACAACTCAATTATAGTTTAATATATGTAAATTTAGATTTCTTATTCACTTTTTTATTTCACTCAAAAACGACTTGCGAGTGTAAGAGGCAAATTATAGTAAAATGCAGTGAGAACAGATATTGTATCCACAAGGACTAGCTATGCAAATCAACTAAGTACTTGATTTAAATATTATGATTTATCTAGATGACTGGATTAAAGTTTGGATTTTAAAACTAAAGAAGTAAATAACTAAAAAAAACAGGAACACAAAAATCAAACGAGAATTTTAGGGAGAAAATGGATTCTAGGGTCTACACGCCTATGGATCCTATGAATTCAATTAACAAATTAAACTAAATTTAGTTCCTAAATTTGCAGGAGAATCACTAAATTATCTAGACCCTCTCTCTCGAGTAAGTTCTAGACGTAGATTAGATTATAATTATCATCTCTCGATCTCAAATTATCATCTAACTCCTAACAGTTCTCAATATTTATTCTCCTCACGACAACCTACGAATATTTTGATCTAGCAAGCTTGTGTTATGCATTCCTAATCTGTTAACTAATTAACCTCTCTCGAGTGATAATCAATTAACTACACATGTGCATTTGATGGCCAAACAAATTCAGAAGACAATTAATTCAAGGAAGCATAAGCAAATAAAGGAAAAGAACAATAGTATTAATTGAACTCACAAAAATCCATAGTTGTGTTCAAACCCTAGAATCTCTAAATGTTTGGCCTCTCATCGTCAAATTATAATCCATGAAAAATAAGATGATAAGCAAAGCTAACATGATGAACATAAACTGAAAATCATAAAAATAACTTATGCCGGGTTGAACCTACGATCTCAATTGGTCTCTGTTGTTCTTCAGTCGTCTCTTGCTTTCTTTGCTCTTCTATGGGGTAAAAGTGTATGTATTTTCGTCCAAAATAATCCCTGAAATAGTTGGGAGGAATTTAGATAGGTTTTAGATTCGCACAAGGAAAGAGAGAGAAAATCCGCCAAACGTGCTTTAATGCACGGGCCGTGCGTTCAGCAAATACCAACGCACGGTCCGTGCGTGAGTTTCTGGATGAATCTAGTGGTGAGGGGGCGCACGGGCCGTGCGTCAACTTTTGACGCCCCACACTCCTTACCGTTTTGCTCTGTTCTCGCTCGTTTTTCATCCGATTGACTTGATTCTTTTTGCAACGCGCTCCTAACTTGATTCTCTATCTTCTTAGGTACTTCCAAGGCTTAATTGAGTCTCATAGAACAATTGGCATCAAATTCCTTTAAAATGAGCAAAAATGTGACACTGCACAAAATATGAAAAACTAAACACAACTTATCAACTTATGCAGACATTGCTCATCAACTACCATCTAAATGGCCCTCAAAAGGCATGAAAACCGCGAGTTTATCATTTCTTATTCCCAATTAGAGTTTATACTTGTTTAAAAAAATCAATTATCAATCCCTAGCATCGAGCATGCGCATTACGTGAGTTTCTGGAACAAAAAAAAAACAAATTAATTTACTTTAATCTTAGAGTTCACTAATTTCATTTCAGAGTATATATTTATTTCAAAAAAATGATTAATTCACTTTAATTTTAGAGTTCACTAATTCCATTTTATGGTATATATTTTTTCAAAAAAATAAATTAATTCACTTTAATTTTAAGGTTTATAAATTCCATTTTATGATGTATATTTTTGGGAAAAATAGAAAAATAATAAAAATAAAAAATAGATCGGGCACGTGCATGCCACGCGGGTGTGCCACGATCCCCCATGCGGCACGTGGTGTGCACGCACCCTTGTCGATCAATTTTTAAGTGTTACTTGTTATTGGACCTTTGGGGATGATCCATCTGATGGGCCAGTTTGCCAACAGCTAGCCCATCAGAATGTTGCACATGAGACTTGCTCTTGTATTGAAAATGTGATATTAGCAAAAATTATGTCATCAAATTTTCCAACAACCCATTAGTTGTTGCACATGATACCTACTCTTATATTAAAAATGTGACGGTAGCAAAATTGTCATCAAAATTTTATGTTGGCAGACGGGATATTCTATGCTACCCCTACGGGTAGTATCCAAGTGGCACAATATATCTAATATGATATTTTTATGTGTCACATTAGACTTATTATGACAAATAAAAGTGTCACATTAGATATATTATGCCACTTGGTACTATCGCATGTTTAGCATAGACAAGCCCATTGGCACGCTAGAATCCAACGTGAATGCCATGTTCACTAAGTAGAGTACAATTAAAAATTTGAGTTATAAAATTTGAATGTGAAACAATTCTTTATTATATTTATTTTATAAAAAATTAAGGTTTAATGAATAAAATTACATTCAATTCTTGTAAGATCAATAACCTTATATTTATGATAGTTTAGGTCTTATTTAATTGAGTGATTTTAAATACATCACTAAATTTTATAAACCACTATTGAATCTAATTCAAAAATAAATAATTACAATACTAATTTACTTAAATATATTTTTAATTACAAATATTTATTCAAAAATCAATTAAAAAATTTGAAAAAACATAAAAAGGGAAAACTATGTCCCTCCTCCCTCACCCAACTCTCCATCATCTCCTTCAATTTCAGCAAGCCTCTGTTTTAGAAAACCTACAATCAATCCAAATAAATTAAGAATCCAACATAAAATGAGACACCATTTCCTGGATCCGAAGATGAAGAATTACTTCACCAGAAATTGGTCAAAAAATTCAATTCGAATCCCTTCATAGAGGTTTGAGAATTTTTTTTCGAAAGGACAAGATATGATTCAAACACATTTTTGAAGATTTGGATTCAAATTAGAAAAATTATGGGGAAGAAAGGCGACTAGCGGCAACTATGGATCAGGAAGGGAGAGAAAGTGAGGGTGGGGAAGAAGGGTTTTTTTTTTTTTTTAAAAAAAAAAAGAATTCTGTGATTTTTTTAATTAAATTTTAAAGTGGAATGGTAAAAAGATATTATTGTGGTGTAAAGAAAAGGCGAGGGAAAAGGTGCAGTTTGTAAAAAAAAATGGTAGTGCATTTAAAAAAAATTATTTAATATTTTTGGGAAAAATGCACTTGACTGCAGTTTAGGCTCTTTTTAAAAATAACTCATTTTTTAAAAATTAACAAAATGGTGTTCTTTTTTTCAAAAAATTTACAAATCTAACAATTGATTAGTTTTTCTACTCGAAAATTCTATGTTTTAAGATTTAAGGATTAAAGATTTTTTTTTAGACTTTGGAAAATGAAAACTTAAAATTCAATCAAATATGTAAAATTTTCAAACCGCGAAATTGATCAAAATATTAAATTTGTAAAATTTTAAAAAAGTGAATACTATTTTTTTTAATTTAAAAAAGTTGATTTTTTTATAAATATCCCCAGATGCAAGTATCAAACTGCAATTCTCAAAAAAAAAAAAAAAAAATTATGATATATTTAGAAAGAAACGCATTGGATATATACACACATGATATATGTCGTGTATGTATTGACATATCGTATTAGCTTATACTGAAATAATTCACAGTGAACAAAAGAGGTGAAAACACAGAGCTGAATCATGGCGGCAGACGACGAACGGCAGGAAACTGATTGTGGTTTCCAGTGGGATGAAAATCATCAGCTTTATTATCATGCCAGGTTTTTTTTATTATTATTATTCACTGAAATTCTAGAATTGACAGGCAATTTTTCGAATTGCCAAATTATTCCGATTGTTTAACGATGCTCCCACTTGAAATTAAGGTTTTATCTCCGAACCCATCGATTAAAACTAAATGTCTGTGTATATATTCGTAATTCTGTGATACCAAATTAAGATTTACAGTTCTCTTGGGAAGAAAAAGATTTTAGCTTTTGAATTTTGATGCAGCACTGGGTTTTACCATGACCCACAAGCTGGGTGGTATTACAGTAGCAGTGATGGGCTTTATTACAAATTTGAAGACGGGAATTATGTGCTTCTTGACTCCAATCAGGTATTAATTTGAATTTTTAGGTTTTTTTTAATATAAAAAAATTGCTTTCTTGGAGCTCCATTCTTGATTTTTATGTTGTGGTGGAACTGGATTTACTACTTGTTTGTGGTAGAATGTAATAGTTCCGAGACCGTGTTTATCTCAGGCAGGGGATCAACTTGAAATGCATAACAGTAATAGCCAAGGTGAAACTTTTGAGGCTCAAATGGAAGGAAACGAAGTTTCAACCAAGGCTTCCCTAGGTGAAATAGTATATCTTTGTCCTATATTATAGGGTTTTTTTAAATAAAATATCGATCACAGTGTAGCATACATGGTTTGCCAGCTCTAGTTTCATGTTTTTGTGAAATGGATTACATATTTTTGGATGATATATGCTTAAATAATGGTTATTTAATGAAAGCTGAGCATGTTTTTCTTTTCTGTTCCAGTAACTTTCACTTGTGTTGTAGTCCTAATGCCTTTATTTACCTGTAAGCTAAGCAATTTTATTTTATTTTATTTTACTCTACCCATGATATTCTATTCTGTGGTTGTATCTAGACAGACTCATCAGCATGTAACGGCAGCGACGAATCAGAGTATCCGCCTCCACCATCAGAATGGTCTGCTCAGTCTTGATCCGTCTTTTATGGTTACTTGTTGAGTACTAGATGCCTAAGACACAGTTCATATGCAGGCTGGAGGACACTCTTATCGATATGTTTTTATCAGGCTATCCCAGTCAAGCAACCCATGCTGCTGCTTCTGACACGCCTGTGGAAATTAATGGTGCCAATAGCCTAAATCCACCAGCCTATGGTTGGTGAATATTTTTGTAGGTGATTGGAGTAAGTTCATTGCATGGGGTTACTTATGAGCTATTATTTATCAATGTACAGGAGATGATGATATTGATGAACTGGAAGAAGGTGAATGGATACCGGACGATCCTGATTTTTGGAGGAATTTTAGTGAGAAAATTGTTGATGAAGGTGTGTACTGCTTGAAATTGATGGTTTCTTTTAACATCCATTTGTGCTAGTATACAAAGAACTTTGTTTGCTGTAAGCTTTATGTTCTTATGTGCTGTTGGTTCATCTCAGTCAAAACTCAAAACTCACAACTCTGACGTATTTTGCTGTAATATGAGCAGTTATGATGTATATGCTTTCTCAGCAATATTTCATGTTCATGTCTCTTTAATTGAATTATTTCACTAGGCTTTCATAGATTATAGGAAGTGTAATGGGGGGTGGGTGGGGGAGGTTCCAAAATCTTTGTTCATGTTGAAAGTTGGTGCAACCATTTCTGTCAGGTATATCTGAGGAGGAAGAAAACTGGCGTGCTCAATATGGTCAAGTAAGCCAGCCAGATGCAGAGTGGATGTCAGGTTTGGAGTTGGTGGATTTATGGGATTGGGCTTTAGTTAGAGGGACAAAGAAAGATGGAAAGACAGAGGTTTCCAGGCTCGTTGGCAGATTGAGGAAGCGCTCTAGCAAGCTTCATCCATCAGTGCCTTCAGGCAGTGGTATGCTGAAAACTGCACCTGTATGTGAAGTGCACCTTGATATGGTACGAGTGACATCAGGTTTGCCTGTTTTCTGTTCGCCTTTTATTAGATGTTCCTACTCGAGTTTGAATTACTCAAGACTATGTTTTGGCAAGGAATTTACTCTTAAAACCATATTGGAAAACCTTTTAACATAATAAACAAACAGCAATGACTCAAAGGGAGCATGGAAACAACAAAAGAGATCCTTAAAAGGTTTTCCAATATGTTATCTGGACAAATTGGACGTGGGAGTGATTAGTGAAGTTTACAGGTGTAGCATTTATGTACATACTATGTTAAATTACTAAGAGATCCCTAAGTATACCCATGAAGAGGCTAAGAATTAATGAAAATTGTCATGAAATATCAAGATATTTAGTAGGTTGCTTTTTGCCAGTGTGAGCCCCCTTGTCACTTTGCTCTGCCAGCGAACACAGATTATGCCAATATCAAATTCTAGTCTATTTAATGGCTGAGATATATATTTATAATCTTGAAAAAGTGGTAACGTATGCATTGAAATTGCATAAGGCTGCACTTATCTGATGTGGTTAAGCTTTGGTGATTAACACACATGTATTCTAGCTTTTGCTCATGGAGATATGTACAATTCCATCATTTAGTTAAATCGGTGTTTTTTTCCTTCTCACAGGCCGGATATACCGATTGAGGATTCCTAGCTTGCAATATTTGGCATCCTTGTCAGTTTATGATGCTTCCAACCCAACTAAAGATTGGGGCTTTCCCCAATTGTCTATCAAAAGTCACATAGAGAAGTTACAAAAATCTGATCTCCAATCTGACTCCGGAAGCTTGGAAGGACCTGGTGTTCAGAAAGATAAATCTTTGTCATTGGTGAAGCTTTGTCCATCTAAGAAGGTCAGTAGATAAACATTTGCAGCTTTTTGAGTATCAACTGTACATCTCCTAGTGTATTAGACTATTAGTGTACAACTTGTACTTGCTGAGCATGATTGGAAACGCGCTTTGCCATCATCCTGAATGTTGGGTTTTTGCAATTTTAGGAAAATATTTATCGGGATCGAGCTGCTGAGAGAAGAGCTCTGCACGGTGGGTTTGGTGTGGGTCCAGGACAGAAGAACTCGCATACTAGTTCTGACTCAGCTCCATCATCTCCTACTTTACCACCTGAAGAGGCAGCAGCCGAGTCATTGAGCATGTCGTTTGGGGAAGGAAGTTATGCCAGAAAAATTCTTGAAGGCATGGGATGGAAAGAGGTATTCCTTAAACACAGCAAATTAGAATCACTATCAGTTTAACTAGCAATTTTTTGTTGTCACACTCTTGTAGGCTTGTAGCTTACCTTTTACATAAGCATGATAAAATGACAGTGTCAGATGAAGTTCAATTCTTGCAGCACGCATGCTCTGTCAAACTAGTTGTTCGGTTTTTGGCATCGAATGATGTTTATGCTTTCGTATAGGGTGAAGCACTCGGTCATAGCACAAAGGGTCTCACCGAACCTCTTCAAGCAACCGGAAACAAAGGAACTGCTGGTTTAGGTTGGGAGGACACCAGAAGAAAGTAATTATCAGAACGATGCTAAAATTAGGTTTATTTTACTTTATGTGCAGTTGATGTTGTCTTCGACTGTTATCCATTAATGAAAACCTTTGAACCTTGTAGTCAATCCAAATATTTTAATCTTTATCGCATTTTAATTTCATATTTCGTTTTATGAGAAGATGGTAAAACTAAGCTCATATAATCGTTCACCAGAATGGGAATGAACAAATAAAAAGGAAAAACCAAAAAGGAGGTTTTAATAGTTCAACTGATTACAGAAGTTCAACAAAATTTTAGTTTTCCATTTGATCTTCAACGGGGTATGCGTCTTCATTGTTAGCAATTTCATCAACGGCTAATCCTGTCTGTTCTTCTACATTGCCATTGTCTTTGACATCGTCTTGCAGCTGAAGCTTTAATCGTTGAATCTCGTCATCTTTTTCCTCTAGTTTCTCTTGCAAGATCACCACCTGCGATAGTTGATATCAGATTATTACACAAGATCGAGCAAGAACTCTACACAAATGTTTCTGACAAGCAATATAACTGGTGGTTCAACTGTTATTTAGTTTCCTGACACTCTTACTACCATTTCTAACGATTAAACAGGTAAGAGTCGAACACTAATTCACCTCAAGACACACAACTTGCTATATGAGATAATAGAATTAGAAATAAAACAGAAACCCACCAACTCATTTGATCTTTCAACATCACCCGTCACTTTCTCCATTTGCTTGCATAATCCTGCAGAAGAAAGCAAAAATGGTAGGTACCGGCATACAGACATACAGCCGTTCAGACAATTGTACAGTTAAAGCAAATGATCAGAAAGACTGCAAACAAACCTTCAAGTTGATTTCTGAGTTCCACATTTTGAGACTTTTGTAAAGCAAGCTTCATTCCCAGCTCATGAATCTGCCGGGAACAACACAAGAAAAATGAATAACCACACTTTGATTAATATAGTCAAATTCTAATCATTCTACAATCCCAATTTAAGTCCTGTTCACAAGTACATAGACATAAACACCTCCAAGAGTTGGGGGTTTGGATTCCATCCTTATCTACAGAAGTAAGATATTCGAGTTCCTTCAAATGCTTCTAAGTGAGTGTGTAAGCGGCAGTGTTATGACAGTTTTCCTGCTATAATTAATACTGAAATAGATAAAATATCGTCTGATAAGTAAAAATCCAATACCTTTCCTTCATTAGCTTGATTACCAATCTCCTCATTCTCTTCCTGCAGAGTCCTACATTTGGCCATTAACATCTTCCCCATTTTACTTTGTGGGGTGAAACTGACAGCTGCTATATTATCTTGCAACTCTTTGACTTTCTTGTCCTTCTCTTCCACCAAATTCTGACATAAGAGTAGTTTAGGTAAGAATAAGTTTTCAGAAAAAATGTGAATATATTACGTCTACACAAACAGATAGTTGATGGGAGATTCATAAATATATGAGAATGATAGCCTGTAGTATCTATTTTAACAAGAGTAGGAGACAGCAAATCATAAAGGGATAAACCAAGCAACAGGAAAGCGTAAGAATACATAAGTGTAACATAAACCCCAGTTGTACAAAGCAGTCAAAATTGAGTCAGAAAGAGTGACTTTCCAAATAATGGGTTGAAAAACCACTAAAATTCTAGCAAACAGCCAAGAAATTGCTCCTAACTTGCCTTTCAGTATTCTGTAATTTTTACCTCCACAAATACGATAAAGTGAAACCTGAGATATATGTCAATGTCACCCTCGCTCCTATTATTCTAAGAGTCAACCATACATACCCTGACTTTTTGGGTCCAATCTGGCCCTTAATTTAACATAATTTATTAGTTATATGTATCATTTAATCAAACACGCTTGTATGACATCTCTACAAAAAAAAAAGAAAAAAAGAGTTAAAAATACTTTGAATGAACATAATCCACTTGACAAAAATCTACTTGTTTGTCAATTGGATTGTGTTGATTTCAAAGTATTTTCAGCATTCTATTTTATTAAGATGTCAAGCAGATGTGTGTGGTTCGATAACAAATTTAACGGATTTATAATCCTACTAATTAAGGAAGCATATTGGACCAAAATGAAATGTTGGGGGTGTTATTAACTCAAACAACAGAATAGGGGGCACACTGACCTGTAGTGCAAAGGTTAGGTCCAAATTGCTATATACACCTATTTCAAATAATACAAGAACTATAGCAGTGGAAAAGATAAGCATAATTAATACCACGGGCATTCTACAGTTCAGAATTGAATCAATTGATAACTGGTGCATTACTTGGTAGAATTGTGTGATCCTATCTTCCTTTGACAAGAATTGATGCAAATAGTACATTTAGCTTGTACACTTCACTCCAAAAACAAAAAAACTTGTGCACAGCTTTGTCCTTCACCCAATCACAAAAGCAAATTAATAGAAATTTAGGATGGCAACATTATTAACAAGTGTAAGTCCTTTTCATTTATCAGGTAGTGGTTCGGAACTATTGCTTAGTCTAATGATCATGCAGGCTTAATTAATGGCTTATTAATTTTTTTCCCAGAAGGTGGCCTTCCGGACTATATTTAGATTGAACCAAGAACAAAAGACTAAAGCATTCTGTCAACAGCCAATAAGAAAGCATGAAAAATCAGCAGAAAGGTAGTATATAATTCAGAACAGTAAGAGCTATTCAAATTGATTTTGAGTACAATTCAGAAGAAGCACCTTCAATCTTGTGAACTCATCATGGATAGCTGGGTCTAGTAACAATCTTTTCACCTGTCAGGGTTATCTCTTTAAGCACATGCAAATGAATATAAAAATATATATATATAGACGACACATTACTGGTCAAATTTAAAAAAATAATTATGATTTCCTTTTTTTACACTTCTCTTTAACTCAAGCCAGAAAACTAGTTTTCCAATTTTAAACTGAAAAACAAGAAACCTTTTTTTAAAAAAATTGAACTAAGAACCAGCTTTCCAGAGTTCAAAAAAGTTTTGGGATCATTTAAAGAAAGCTTGAGAGACCATGTCGGGCTACATATTTTGCTTTTCCATAAGAGTGACAGCCACACAACAATATGAAGCGATGTAGGAAATCAGCATTTTCAAGTATACCTGCATTGATGGCGGTTTCAGCTGAGCTCTCAAATCTCTAACAGCAGACTGTGCCAAAGTTAGAAGTACAGTAAGAACAAGGATAAAGAACAACAGACAATGAATACTTAGTTTTGTATAAAATAACAAATTCAAACGTAATATAAATAGCAATTGAATTCGGTGCACCTGACAATTTTTTTTAATAAGATCTTAACAATCTTTCCCAACCCCCATCACGGGCCACCGAAAAAGAGATTATACATCCAAGCAAAAAAAGGACTTGTGCTCGCACAAACTATGACAAATTACCCTTTTCTAGATGATTTCAACAACTCTGTGGAAGGTCCTAGAGGTAAACAGCCTCTAAAATATTGGTGTGATGCAAGTTCTCAGCAAATCTTCCAAATAATAAATATAGCATGATTATGATAGTCATTGATAGAAGTAGTTGTAGCCATCAATGTCAATGGAAAGGATAGATGCATTCAAGAAACAAAAGAAAGCTAAATGTGATGCACAGAAGGGTTATATCAGAACAAGAAGTGGAATTCTAACATTATGTCATTATCTATAACCCTGGTATCCAACTAAGCTCACAGCCAGGAAGAGCTTAAATGATTGTGATGGCATCATGCTTGTGTTTAAAGGCATTTGACTGGAACCAAAATACATCTCTCATAAGTCTATCAATTCAATTTTATGAAGTAGACTCATCTTAACCTACAAATTTCTTGGTAACTGTGTTCTACCTTAATAAATATCTTGTCTTCTCTCATCTTCACAGAGAATGTAAAATAAGCATGTATTTCAGCCAAATGCATGGGGAAACATTATAAACAACATCCATGTCTGCAACGGATGATACATTAGCAACTTCTCACCTTCAACTCAGCTATCTCCTGCTCCCTTTTTGCAAATGTCACAATGAATGCAGCTTCTTTTTTCTTTGCCCTCTCAAGCTAATACGAAGATCATAAAGAGAAAATGAATAGATAATCAAGCACAAACTTGCAACTCTAATAGTCTTCATATTAAGAACATACTTGCTCTCTCAGAGTCTCATCAGAGGACCTCAGAGTGTGGAGGTAGTTGACTACAAATCTTGGTTCTGATTGAGATAGAAAAACAGTTTAACTCAAACAGATGACATTAAAGCAAAATAAATATAGACAGACCAGTGACAGGATAAAAATTACATAGAGCATTTTAGAAACAGACCAGGAGTTGTGCCTTGGGGTATGAAAGAATCATTCTGGAAAGATGAACGCCACTGCTGAATCTCAGACTTAGCATCTTCAAGTTTGGTCTGAAGTCAACAGATCAAGATCATAGAAAATGTTAGTGTGTGACCGATTAAAAAATATCCCATTCAGGAAAACTTTTTGAGCAAATCATTAACAAAGAATTCTATATTATTATCCTTACAAAATTTCTTGGCAATCTCCTACATATATACCTGGCATCTTGAGAGTTCATCTTGACAGTTCTTGAGGCTACAAAGAAAATCCAGTGATATACCAATTAGTGCTATATAGTCGAGGTATAATGATACTTAGAAACTGGCAGTCTCATATTTACAAGTAATAGCCTAGCATTAGACAGACACTAGTTTATTGAGTCCATAATAGCTCAGAGAAAAAAAAAATTATTCATATCTAATAAGTAGCAATACCTCTCACGAAGAGACAAAATCATCCCAGTTGCCACCCCAGGTGCAGTTTCCTCCACTTTAAGATTACCCTTTTGTGTAAATGAACAATCAGAGTCAATTTGGGTCTTAGGAACCACATTAACAGGTGTAAGGCAAATGACTCTAAACAATTCAATATTCGCCAATGCATCATTATCCACTTCTTTTTGTTCTGATGTGTTTATGAGGAAGATACATGAAAGTCTCAACATGCATATCTTACAGGCTACGGGAAACTGTATGAAACAACAACCAAGCTAGCTATGAAGAATAATGGAAGTAGATGAAGACTATCCCAGTCAGCTAAATCCCACAGTGAAGATCACATAGGTATAAGAAAATTCCCACTTCACTACCAGCTGGTTCGTGTTTACAAAGCTTTTTCTATAGTTTATTTTTATAAGATAGCATTAAACAATAATAATTCAATGCTGATACAAGTCCTATAAAGTGTTATAAACTATCTTTATGCTCCGCAACCCAGACAATTGCAATCACCATTCACCAAATGTAATTGTTTTGCACTTGCAAAAACATAGAGGAAAACAGAGCACAGAAATTTTTAAGTTCCCCCGACTTTTTTAGATATCATATATACATAACCTCAAGAAAAGAATGTGCTTTTAAAATTTATAGAAACAATCACATCAGCAGTTCGCATAGGCTAATTAACAAGCAAGAATGATAATTCAATGCTAAAGAAACACACCAAAGAGAGAGAGAGAACATAGTAACAAATAAGAAGAGATTCACAAATTTCGAAATACCAAAACAGTTGAGAGAAGCAAAAGCAACCTTTTTTGACCCAAAAATATCGTCTTCATCATCGTCAAGATCTCCAAAACCTCTCTTAACACCTAATAAACATAACCACATTCTCAAAAAAAAAACAGCAATAATAGCATAAATCAAGTCTAATTGCCGACATTATCAAAGTCAATTAAATCAGTTAATTTGGAGAACCTGAACGTCTTGCAGCGTTTCCCCCTGCAAAATCTCCCCCGAAATCATCCTCCTGCAATTTGCAACAATTGAGCCAAAAATTTAAGCGAAAATTCTTTTTTTGGAGGAAAAACAAACAATTGATAGACCGCAACAAAAAAAAAAAAAAAAAAAAAGTGGAGGAAGTTTAGAAGATTACATCGTCAATATGGTCTCGTGACGCCATTGAAATTGAATGTGGGATTGGGGGCTAAAATTTGAAACCCTAGCTGCGAGGAAAATTGGAGAAGTGTAGAATTAAGAACCGTGGGAAGCGTCCCAGAGGAGCGAAGCCGATCGAGGTAGTAATCGTCTGCGTGTAGAAGAAGGGTTCTCTGTCTTGCAACCTACACGTGGCGATCGAATACTGGAGGATTTGTGCCCGTGTAGGTTTTTTTTCCCTAAAAAAAACAGAGAGTAGGTTTAACGTTTTGCTTTTCAAGGGAAAAATACTAAAATAAAATCGAAAATATTATTTTCCAAGTGATGACCTAAATCCAAAATCAGTTGAAGACTTTAAAATATGTAATCTATCAATCTATACATATATTAGAGCAAAATCGCAGTGGTAAAATTATCATAAAAATAAATCAGTTAAAATTTTGTTAAAATAAAATTGTTTGTCGAAAATTAATGCAAGCATGTTGGTAGCTGAGTTGGATGAGGTGTGTCCCCCTACATACAAGGATGAGGGTTTGTATCCTTATTACACAACATATTTTTCAATTTGATTTGATTACCTCTCAGCATAGCATCTGACATTCAATTTTTAACTTTTTAGACTTTTTAATTATAAAAATATCACCAAAACATTTCATGAATAATAATTAATAACAATTCCCATCTTTAATTTTTTATATTATCTAAGTAAAAAATATCATTAAAATTTAATAAAATATCCATAAAAATATTTATATTTTATTTTTTAATATACTATTATTTATGGTGTAAACAATCATATTTTTAACTTTTACTTTTTTTTAATAATTAAAAAATCTCCAAAACGTGCATCGATAACTATTAACAACCATTTACATCTTTAACTTTTTAGATTTACTAAATATAAAATATCACCAAAACATAACAAAATATGCATATGAAAATTATTTGGATTTTATTTTTAAATTCTAATACTACTATGGTGTAAATATTCATATTGTTAAGTTTTTATATTTTGTTAAATAAAAAACATTGATCTCCAAAACATGAATAGATAACAATTAACAACCATTCACATATTTTCTTAAAAAAATCACCAAAACATAAAAAATGCCCATCGAAAATATTTGAATTTTCATTTTTTTTAATTATAATACTACTTTTGGTGTAATCAAATTTTTTATTATTATTATTATTATTATTATTATTATTATTATTATTATTATTGTATGAAATCTATTTATTTAAATTTATGTGTGGCAACATAAAATATATTTAATCTGTTAAATATATAAAACAAAGAAATTATATATTCAATTTTATCTATCGAAAAATGATATTACTACACAATAAATATATATAAATCTCCACTTGACTCAATTTAAAACATAAAAAAAATTCTAAATATGTTGATGAATATATTTTAAAAAAATTAAAAATATAATGTTATATATATATTGTAAACTTTCATTTGATAAAGTTATAATTATTTCTTATTCTATACTAATACTATTATAATCAACATTTCAAATATCATCAAACTTTAAACTTATAATGTGTAGATCGATTTCCGTACATTGCACGGGAGATATACTAGTATAACTAAATTACTCTTCAGTGAGATTTTATTTTATCATCCTTTCACAAAAAAAAAGGATTTTGTTTTATAAATTCTAATGCAATATTTTTTAGTATTACACATTAAAAAAAAAAAAATTAAGTAGAATTATACCCCATAAGCGCAACTTTTTTTTGATGTTCACAACCCCATTTTTTCTCTTTACAACCCCTTTATTCATTTAAATTATAAATAAAATTTTACTAGACGTATTTAACCTCACAACCCAATTTTTTCTCTTTACAACCCCTTTATTCAATTAAATTATAAATAATATTTTGTTAGACGTATTTAACCTCATAACCCCATACTTAAACCCTTACAAATAAAATAAAGGGAGAGACTATTTGCACTACAAAAAAAATACTCTTTGCACCACGAAATGGATTAATTAAAAAATAATTAATTATAAATTTACTTAAATATCCTTATTAAATAAAAAATCAAAATAATAATGAAAAAAAGTTCATCTTCTTCCGCCATTCTGCTGAATCTGCTCATCTGCCGGCGACACCTCCCATTACTCATCCAATCCTCCAAACCTATTCTCTCTCTTCATTCACCTCTAGCCCGTCAATCTTTGGCGACGCTAGCCCATCGCTAGCCTCCCACCCTGTCAACAATCTCTCACCTCCTGCCCTATCGGCAATTGACGGATTCTGGGTTTCGAACATGATTTGGTTCGAAAATGAAAATCTAGTTCGAAGAAATGTTTTCGAACATCAATGAGAATTTGGTTCAAAATATTTGTTTCAGAGCAATCAATCATATTCGAAAACTATTTTTTCGAGCCGAAGTCGAACTTTCAAAAAGTTCGAACCGCCACTTTCACCTCCACACCCATCTTTTCCGGCGAAATGCCCAGTTCCGGCGACTTGCAGAGGAGACCCTGCTGGGTTAGGGGTGGATGAAGAGAGAGAGATGGGAGGTGGGAGCAGATGGACAAATGGACAGCATTGCCAACGACTGAACGGTGGAAGAAGAAGGATGAGCTATTTTATTATTATTTTGATTTTTTTTATTTAATAAGAATATTTAAGTAATTTTATAATTAATTATGTTTGAATTAATTCATTTTGTGGTGCAAAGAGTATTTTTTGTAGTGCAAAAGTCGTTCCCTAAAATAAAATCCCCTAATATATAATCCTCACTCTCTTGTTCCTAACAACACCAATGAGAAAAAACTGAAAATAAAATAAAAAATTTTATTTCAAAGAACCTCATGTTTGGAGAAACATTATTTATATATTTTTTTTCTAACCATCTTAGTGATGCATCATTGTTTTTGAAAGAAAATTAAACATCTCTTCTAATTTATTTCGATGAGAGAGAGAAGTCCAAGAACTCAACTTGTCCAAAAAAAAAAAAAGACAACTCGAAAACCAGCATTAGAATAAATTTCAATTCTTACGAACTCGGGCATTTACTTCAATTTTAATTCACATCTTGTAGATTCAGTTTGCTTGCAATTTTTTTTTTTTACAAATTAGTATTTTCTACAAGTTATAGTTATCAAAACCAAAAAACAAAACAAGAAAAAAATGAAATACTTGAAAAGGTTATGAATATTTTTTTTTTTGAAAAGGTTATTTTAACATTTTTTTTAAAATAAAGCACTTCTTAAAAACATTCTGCAAACTTGAATTAACATATAGGAAGAATGATTCATTTTGCTTTTTCAAAATTTTGTTTTCCTTTTTTTGTTATCGAGAGAAGGGGAAAAATAATAAGGACAAAAAAGCACAAGAAAATTTTGTTTTCATTTTTTTTTCTGCATATTTTGTTTTCATTTTTTTGTACATGGGTTTTTTTTATAGGATTTTATGTGTGGAAATATAAGGGCAAAAAAGTACAAAAAATATTTTTTATATTTAAATTCGTTAGAGTTTTTTTTTTTTTTAAGTTGTGAGGTTGTATTTGATTTTGGTAGAGAATTAAATAGTGGGGACTGTACAATGGGGGTTGTATTTTTATTTTAGTAGTTTTAATTAATAGAGGTTATATATAATGGGGGTTGCATTTTATTCTACTATGACTAATAGGGGGTTATAAGGATAAATATGTCAAAAAATATATTATTTATATTTTAATTAATTTTGGGGGTTGTAAAAAGAAAATTGGGGATTGTGAATAGAATTACCCTTTTTATGATGAGAGCCGATAACCCGTAGCAACTAGCCACTAGGTTGAGGGTGCGCACTGAGTTTTACCTTTTTTAATAACTAGGTTGTAGAATGTTTTAAAATATTTGTGAGATTGTTGTAAAACTTTTTTTTTTTTTTTTGAATCGGAAAATAAGGGATTGAGATTCTAATTGTTAAGCATATTTATGTCTCATGAGTCATGATAATGTGACTAGTAGACCGTGCACACGATGAACTAAATGTTATTTTATAGTTGTTTATTTAATGTATTATTTGTTATTTAATGAGTTTCACTGTTATTTTTCTTTAGATAATTATTTTGAAAATAAAAAATCCAGTAAACTTGAAAATCGAACCAAAGAATTATTATTTGGGTATATCAATTACTTTGATTAGTTAAATTTTATCTTCTTATTTTTTCGAAATTTGATATTTGGTTTTTGTTAGTTGGTTCCGTTGCACTAGGGTTGAGCACAATCGAATTGAAACGGAAAATCAAACAATTCAATGCGATTTAGTTCAGTTTATTAGACATTGAATTTTGGTTATGTTCCAATGTGTGACATCAAACTAATTTCGATCAGTTTCGATTGAAATAGGTGGAAAAATTATTCAATTGAACCGACTAAATATATATTCAAACCTTTTGATGAGTGCATTTATTGCACTCATTATTGATTTTATTTGGTATTGAATCTTAATTCTTGCTTGCGAATAGGTTTTAATTGTAGTTTAATCTGTTGTTTTAGTTAATTTCTTTATAAGGTGCCTAATATGCAGGAAAAGTGAACTTAAATGGAAAAATCAAGGCTAGATTGGGGATTTAACCAAAGTGGAGTGCAGGAGTCGAGAAAAAGACAAAGATGCAAGAATAAAAAGAAAAATGAGGAGAAGCGCGACCGAGGAACTGTTCCTCGGGTCGCGCCATTTAGAAGGACAAAACTCGACCTTCAAACACGAGCAAAATGTCACGGTGCAGAGCTTCAGAGGCGCGACTTCCTTTGGTTGAAATGCGACACCAAAGCGCGAGTTCCTAGAGTCACTGTTCACATAACATAATAGCGCAAGCACTGAACGCAACCAAAATGTCGCGCTTCTCAGCTTCAGAGCCATGTTTTTCTTTGTTTGAAGCGCGACCATGAAATGTGTTTTGATTGAAGAACTCGGATTTTAGCCTACTTTTTGCTTTAATTTCTATTTTGTAAAAATCCTAGGTATAAAAGGCATCTTTATTTTGAATTTTAGGGGACTCGTTATTACCTTATTCATTTTTAGAGAGAATAGAGAGAAAGCAAGTGAAGAAGGATTTCCATCTTGAAAAATTCAAGTTTTTAAAGAGAAAAAAACAGCTTTCATTAGGTTTACCCCCATCTCATTGTATTGCGATAGGATGTATTTTATTTTCTTTTTCATTGTGACGGATTTGTATATGATTATGTCCAGCTAGAGACTTAGGGCTCTTGGATGTGGGGAACTTTTGAATGATTGATTTGATTTATGGATATTATTAATTTGTGGTTTAATTGAGTTTGTGTTTCCTATATTTCATGCATGTGATGTTAATTGAGTGGCCTTCAATTGTTATCCATTGTATTTGTTGTGATTTGTAATGCTTGAGAAAGGTTGTGATCATGTGAACATTTGGGCTTCAAATCCATTTGTTTATGCATCTGAGAAAGAATGGATAATTGGAAGAATTATTGACCTTGAGTGCTTTTGGTAATTGCAATTTATGAATGTGTTAGAGATAATCATCCTTAATTGCACCCTAATTTAGGTAAAATCGAGAGGTATGCCTAAATGAAATAGTGGTCTCTCTAGCTTGATAAACCATTGATTAGTAATAGCACATGATTGAAACAATCGGTACATAGTGCACATGTCCTAGAGTCTTTTCTTTATTCACAAGTTTTCTCCTATTTTGCCTAAAGTGTGTTTAGCTTTCGATTGTTGGATTTGTATTTGAGTTATTTCCTTAGTTAGTTCTTTGTATGAAACAAATCCTTTATTTTGCGAGTCTAGATAACTTAAGAATCAGAACTATAGTAATTGTATCTCAACTTTAAGATCAATTTCATGGGTATCGATCTCGTTTCATTGCATTCTACACTCAGAGTGCACTTATAAGTTGACCCGAGTTTTTGTAAAACAATTCTTGAAGTAAAACTTCGACATCACCTTGCTCCCCAAGGTAAGAGAAGTTGATAAATCTATGATTTTCATGCACTTTGAGGTTCATTTGAATGATACTTAATGAGCAATACATGCATAAATGGATAAGTTGCATATAGTTTTCTATATTTTGTACAGTGTCACGTTTTTGTTAATTTTAAAGGGATTTATTATCAAATATTTTATGAGATGCAATTGAGCTTGAGAAGTGACTAAGAATATAGAGAATCTAGTTAGGAGTATGCTGCAAAAATAGTCAAGTTAATAGAATGAAAAACGAGTGAGAACGAAATAAAAAAATGAAGTGTACTGGGAGACGACCGTGCTATGAAGCTGTTCCACTGCACGGACCGTTCAATTATGTTTTTCAATCCAGAAGGTTTTAATCAATGAGCACGGTCCATGCTTCACTAAGCACGGACACAACCTCCTTTCTGGCAATTTTTGGACTTTCCTTTTGAGCTTGATTTTGATTTCTTTTTTTGGGTAGACTCTTCCAACTATATATAGAGACCTTAGGGCTTGAATTTAAGCATCAACAACCATCCAATATCATCAATTACCATCCCATAACACTAGTTGTCATCTACACACAACAGACAAGATATAGATTTGGGCATAAGTTTAATCATACCTCTCTTTCTTTCCTTTTTAATTATGTTTGCTACATTGTTTTATTTAATTTCTTTGGATTTGGAACCAAACATGAGTAGCTAACTCTTTGTAATTCTAAGTAATTCATTGGATGTCAGGTTTTAATAATTAATTGATTTTTTCATTTGCTTTATTTTTTTGTGCGCATCTTGCTTTGTATTGCTCATGTATATATGATTATTTGATCAATAATTATTTGCATGCTAGTTAATTTACTTGAGTTCGAGAGAAGATAGTAAATTAATGGAATACAAGATTGCATTACATGATTTTTCCTAGATCAAAATATATGTAGGAATAGTGAAGAGAAATCAGTCTTTTGTGCTATTCAGAAATTTAATTGTTAATTTGAGACCGAGAAGTGATGATTAAAATCTAATTTCCTATTATAACTTACTTGAAAGAGAGGTCATAATCAGTGGCTGAACCGGAATTTTTTTCTTGGGGAGGCTGGATTATGACACATTGTGGATGTACGATTGAGGGTCGAAGAATAGTGAGGTAGAAGGGAGGATCGATGTGCAATTTGAAAATGATTTTTTTAAATTTCTATTGTGAAACATGTCAAATTTACATTAATATATGAAATGATTAATATAAATTGAAATAAAAATAATATTTACCTTAATCTTAAATTGAAAAACTATTTTATCTTTAAATAACTAAAATCTTAATTGTGGGTCACTTATACATTAAATACATAAAATGTTTTTAAATTTGTAATTTAAAATAAACTAATTTAATGATTTATGACCATAAAAACTAATTTCTTAAGTCTTTAAGGGTCTAAAATAATAAGTTAGAAATGTCAGTATACTTTCTCAATATATAAAAAAAAGGAAGGAGTGATTTGCAACTAGTAAAAAGTTGGAACATAATAATTATTTTTCTATCTTCTTTCTCTTCACATTCTCGCTGCCAACACCCTTCTGTTTCATTAAGCTCATTTCTTCTCGCTGACGCCTCCGCCTGTGCCACTTCTCTGCATATTTTCTCTTCCTCCATCCCCCTCTTCTCACTCATATCAAGATGACCAACCACACAACATCACTGTATGTAGCCCTCCCTTCTTCTCCCCCAACAGTCTCTGTGGGTGTTGTGATGCGGCAGAACCCTTCACCACCTTATAATTTTCCAACAATCTCTCCGGATCTGCCACTGGTTATAATTGTATTAATTTGTGACTCCTTTTATAAATTCTAGAATTAAAATTAATTTATTGACTAATTGTTTGCATGAATACCTTTGAATGAAAATAATCCTGCAAATTAAACCACTTCTATCTTAATTTTTTTTGGTATCATTTGTCCTTGTTTTTATTTATTTATTTCTTTTAATTAATTATTTAAAAGAAAAATAAATTATTTTATGATTCTCTAAAGAAAGTGGAACTTGTAAATTGGGTACTTAGTTGCAATTTAAATTTAGTCTCTGTGAATACGATACTCTTGTTTATCGTTATTTACTATAAATTACTCCGTACACTTGCGAGTTTGTTTTTAGTGAAATAAAACACCGAACAGAAGCAACAAATCAACCCATCTAGTCATCTACCAAGTATTGTTGTAAATAGTGGGTTACTTAATATATTTAACTATATTAATATTCTTTTTATAAAAGAAAGGGAAGAAAAAAAGATAAACATAACGAATCAAATCGAAAATTTCAATTTCTAATTTGGTTTCGACCGATTTGCACACGCCTACCTACAACACACACACACACAAATAGTGGATGATAGTTTATATTAGCTTTGCCGGAAATTTATATCAGAAATGAGAAATGTTGGGTACTACCCCAACACCATTGGAATCATGCAAGATTAGCAACTTTTTTTAAAAAAATAGAAAAAATATCAACGGGGAACAATCTCTATGGTGTTCGGGTACAACCCTAACATACATATGGTAGAATTTCCAGCCCTTAACTCCTCTATATATGTCCCAAAACTCATCTTTTCTAAAAATACGGGGGAAAGTCTATGATATCCCATAAGGTATTACCCACAACCACAAAGATCTTGACACATAGATATTGTGAAATTTTATAAAAAAAAAGTGAAAACATTATTAAAATAACAAACATTATATTCACGTACCGAGATTTTTGTGATTGTAGCCTTTGTAGGTAGTATTCCTCGAAATAGCATAAAATTTCCCAAAACTATGGATGGGTTTTAAGTTACAGCATTTGTGGGAGTAAATTCGAAAGTAACGGGCTCGGCCCATGACTGATTATCGGCCTTTGTGTAGAATTTGGATTGTACCTACAAGACAATTTTGTTTGCTAATGGGCCTTCTAGTTAAGGGTCCCATGAGTCATGATAGAATTGGATATTGTTTTTTTTAGGTAAAATGGTCACTACTAGATAATTCTTATGTGGAAAAAACAAACAAGAAAACAAAACTAAACACAATTGAACCCCCCCCCCCCCAAACCAAAAAAAGAACTATCAAATAATGTTAGTGATGACAATGGATTTGGATTGAAATTAAATTGTGGAATTTTTATCTTCAACTATGTTTTAATTATCGGCACATCTAGTGCAATCAAATACTTACTTACGTAGATGTCACATGAGTTTTCATTTGAATGCTCATTTTTCCCCTTTCTTTATTTCCATATTTGACACATGACGTTTAGATTCTTTAACTCAAGTGTCAAATTTTCCTCTTGCATACCCTAATTTTCTTCTCCCTTTCTCAATCATAATCCTATAGGTTCAAAAATGAAATAAAAGACAATAATTTCCCAACAACTTCTAGTCTTGGATGGAATAAATGTATGAATAAGTGTGTGTGTGTGAGAGAGAGAGAGAGAGATCATGACATCTACAATTTAATAGCCTATATACCAATGTAGAAATTACCCATTTGAAAACTCTCACTCAAAGTGAAAATGTTGGCAAAGATGGTGGTATGTCCTATATCTAGCACCCCTAACTACAGATATAAATCTTCATAGCATCTACTTTCCTGTGCAAATTAATTAATTTTGTTTCTCTGGGCACTGAATTTTGCTTTTCGTTTCTTTGATATTAAAAAAACTGCACTTTTTCGTTTGGTGAGATATGATGTGGAAGATGAAGACAAGAAGCCTTTTCTCCATGCCTTAAACAAAATTAAAGTATACTACTCAAATCCACGACTAGCTAGGGAAACTTTCAAACTTTGTAGCTAATATTTAAAGCCGTGGGATAAGCATAATTGAATTAATTGGTCCAACATTTCAACTCGATCGTCACTTTATAATTATTATAAGTAGGGATGTCAATTCGTGTAATCGTATCGCATTTCATGTCGACACAAACATATATCGCGATACGGACACAAAAACAAAAATCATTGTTATTATGACACGGACATGAAAAATTCGTGTCAACACGAATACAAAAAATGTTTATATTAACAGTACGATAAGACACAAAATTAGGGAATTAAACAAAAAATAGTAATAAAAATATTTAATTTTTATAAATATATAATTATTTATATTTATTATCATGTGACGCGAAATGACACAAAAATTTCGTGTTCTTATTATATTGACACGAACACAATCAATCTAAACACTAACACGCTATTCTCATGTTGTGCTATCGTGTCATGTCAATAATTATTAAAGGATAATTTCACTTTTTGTCTCATAGTTTATTAGCTCGATAATTTTGATCCAATAGTGGTAACGGGATAAAAATTATGTCACATCTATGGACCGGCTATAACAGTGTTTGAAAACTTTGTAACATATATCTCCTCCTTGATTGGCTCCATTGCTATAATTATATACACACACAAAAACAGAAGAAATGAAATGAACGCACGTATATGTAAGTGGATGACATGTCGCCCCACGGATGACACATAGCACGTGAGGCTACCACTCATTAACATCATTATTATTATGGCTCTCTTTTTTTTAGTGTGAGCATTAAGATTTTGGTGCTCCAGTCATCTTGTATGTCAATATTATATATAGAGAGAATTATATATATTTTTATGTACGATAATAATATTTTATATGTTGAATATTATATTTGTAAATATAGTATTTTAGCATGTGTATGTTATATTTTAGCATTGCATTTTCTAAAATAATATGACTATATTATGATAAGGTAACTCACTCCTTTTTATTATTATTAAATAGCATTTGTGGGTTTTTTAATTTTAGCTTGGTACTCGACTTTGGAGATCATAGGCACACATGTGACCCTAATTTTCTGTGACACGTAAATCGGTGAATTATTGATAATTTATATTCAATCATATAATAAGATATATGTTTTCGGTTATAAATAACATTTAATATATAGTTTAAGAGATTTTGCATAATGTTTGATATTTTTGCTACATGATGTTCTTACATGATCTTATTATTAGATAATGTTTTTAGCTATTTGTAGTCGCTACTTATGAATATATACTCTCATGTAATTTAACTTTTGAAACGGTGATAGGATTATGACACACGATTTTTCTGAGTCATATCCAATCCAATAATTAGATCATCCTAACGAGACTATTATTGAATTGTTAAAAGAACATATACACACATATATACGTGTGTGTGTGTGGACATATATACATTTCATCGATCAATCTCTCTCTCTATATATATAGCTTAATTCCCTCGACGAGGTAATCAACCTAATCATGTATTTAATTTATACATGATATATATTATATATATATATATATATTCTTAAATAATTCTCAATAAAATAAAATATTTGATGAAAGCAAAGGCAACAAACTGTAGGAGAGAATGATTGATGGGAAGAATGTTATATTTTGTCGGGGGATTCATTGTTGATTTGTTTTGGAGCTTTGTTGGATTGCATCAATTCAGGTTGGAAATAGTGATTAATTATATAGATATATAATATTAAATCAAAAGTCATAAGCTACCTACTAATATAATCATGCCCGTCTATTTTTACTAGGTTACATATTATTAATTAGTTAAGTTGAATTAAGGCTCTGCTAATAATTGGATTCATTAGTCCTAAACTGCATGATAAAAATGCAATCTATTTTTCCAAATGATATTATGGATAGCACTTGCTTTGTCCAGAATTTAATGTATGCGTAGTTGCTACAATCAAACAACTAAGTTGATTTTGTTTTGTAGATATTATTAGGTGCCACCTCTCTCTCTCTCTCTCTCTCTCTCTCTCTCTCTCTCTCTCTCTCTCTCTCTCTCTCCTCTCCATCCATATATATATACAGGGAAGAGTTCAAATGAGAACTCTTCCCCTATCTAGGAACTAGTTAGAAATCTATTTAAACCCTCCATAACTCAGATCTTGATGGCCACAATTCAGTTAAATTTTAGCCGAATGTAAGGTGACATACTTTTAATTATTTACAACTTTAAGTAAAAAAAGGTATTATGGTGATTCAATAATTCTTATGTTTTGAAGCATCTCTCTCTTCTCTCCTTTTATTTCTCTGGTACATACTTCTTCTTTTTTCCCCTCTCTCTCTCTCTCTCTCTCTCTCTCTATTGTTTTGTAAATAATTTAGTAAACACAAATTGAAAAAATTGTGATAATTATTAATAATTTATTAAAATAATAAAATATTATACCTATAAATATATATAAGATTAAGAAGATTTTTTATCGCAAAATCGAAATCAATGTTGTCGGTTCAGACATGACTTTCAATTCTTGATGATTTTTTTTTTAAATTTTGACGTTCATATGCACATTTTGAATTTTTTGTGTTTCTTGATTTATTTTTGATATATCTGATAAACGGTGTTGTTATGAGTTACATGTTTGATAGATTTTACAATAAAATGAACGAACAACACAAATGTTATTACGAGTATATTTACATGTTATTCTACAATTTCATCATGCTAAAATGAAAGTAATATAATGCTAATATGAACATATTACAATGCTAAAATGAACAAACAACGTACATAATTAACATTATCAATAGATGTACATGTTATTCTCATACATTGTTGTCATGTTATAATGAAATGAATATAATATATCAAATTAAAACTATTAACATGTTCTTTCATTTAAGATCTCGAATATATCTATTTATCCGAAGAAATATGAATGAACAATACATAACATTAATTTTTAGGATTTATTTAATTTCAGTTAAGGTTTATTCCATTCAATTAGTGTTTATTTCATCCAATTAGGGTTTATTCCACCCCAATTAGGGTTTAGTTATATCACCATTAGGTATTATATATGATAATTAAATAATTATTGTGTTTTCTTATTCTCATGTAATTTCGTCATGCTAAAATGAAAATAATGTGATGCTAATAATAAACATATAACTATGCTAAAATGAACAAACAATACATGCTATCAAGAGTAAATTTGCATGTTATTATCATGCTAAAATGTCGTATATACCTTGTTAATAAAAGAGCAGTTTCAGGCTAAAACGTTATGAACACAATGTTTTTCATATAATTTATCAAATTTTAAAAAAATGAACTTTTATTTAGATGTTGCATGTCTCTGGTACACCGAATAAAATATATATGAAAAATATAAAATGTTCTCTTTTAGCATTTATTTCAACCCAATTAGGGTTAAATTTAATCACATTATGATTTATTTCATTCCAATTAAAGTTTTAAAATTTATATAAAAAATCATTTTAATACTGAAAAACATAATTCCCAATATTATTTAGATATTATTCAGGTGCACATAAGACTTTCTTAAATGTCATGTACACCATACTAATATGAGTTACAGGTCAAGTTAAAATATCATACACCATGATAGTACGAGAGTAGTTTATTTTCTGGAATTGTAGGAATTGGTTTTTGATTTTTATTTTTTAGCATGATGTTGTGATCATTTGAGCATCATATCTTATACACTTTTAGCATGATGTTACACTCATTTTAGCACATTATATTTGTGAAATTATATTAACACTGTATATGACTACATATTCTCTAAATTATATTTTATTACAACTTGACTAGGGATTATATTAATCCCAATTAGGGATGATTACATTCAAATTAAGGTTTATTATAATCCAATTAATTTTTATTGCATCATGTTAAAGTCTAATGAAATATCATGCATGCTAAAATCAATCGAAATATTATGCTTAAATCTAGAAAATATTATGCTAAAGTCGTGCTAACATCCCAATTAGGGTTTATATGTCCATAATAGGATTTAGTAGACCATGCTAAAATCAAGGATAATAATATGTTAAATCATGCTAACAGATCGATCAAGGTTTACTCCATACACATTAGCTAAGGTTTATTACATTTCACTTAGGGTTTATTATTTTTCAATTATGTTTTATTACATCATGTTAAAATCAAATAAAATATCATGCTAAAATCAATACGAACATTATGCTAAAAATTAAGGAATTATCATGTTAAAATTGTGCCAATTAATATTCCCATTAATACAACTTTCAACCGTATCATATTATGAACATGTAAATATGCTAAAATGAACAAACACCACAGATGGTGTTATGAGTAAATTTTAATTTACATGTTTTACGAATATTTTTTCATATTTTTATAAACATTTTTCTTTGTTATTATGATTATATTTTCATGTTATAATGAGTATTTGTCATGCTATTATGAATATTGTTTTATACTATTGCGAGTAAAATATTTTCTGTTAAATAACCATATGAAATATGGATCTTAGAGGAAATAGTATGAGAATATCTTTAATTTGATATATAATTTGCATAAATTTGATTAAAATGAGCAAGTTACGATTGTTTAAAGTTTCTACAATATTTGTGTAAAAATATTGATATCATTTTGTTATTTTATGAGTATCATGCTAGAACGTCATGAACACAATATTGATATAAGTTACAGATTATGCTTAAATGTCATATATATCAGGCTATTATGCAAGTAGTTTCATGCTAAAACATCATAAACGCAATTATGTGAGTTATAGTTGGTCATGCTAAAATGCTATATAGGTCGTGTTAAAATATTATATACACCATGTTAATATAAATCTAGGGCTGTTTTGTATGAAAAATATGCCTGAAAATTTATTTTTGTATTTTTCATTTATTTTTTTCAAATAAACATATGCAATATGGATCTGTTGAGTATGACGTGTTCCAGATGATGTTATCACTTCATTTGATAACATCGCAATCAATGCCGTATCTAATGATATTCTGTTATTCTCGTCACATTGAGTATAACACTCGGATTATTAATCTTATCCTTTCCTAGTATTTTGGATTAATTTATTTTAAATTAATCTAAATAAATTGTGATTTTTGTCACATTTGATTTTCCATATTTTTAGGGATTTATTAGATATTTTATTTTGATTTAAAACGTGGATAATGTTTGATTTTGACTTGTTCAAAATCTGTTCCGAATTTTCTGGGGACGTGATGTTCCCACTCCTTCTTAGACACTAACTGTTGCAGGAGATCGTGGGTCACTAGAGTAATCGCTACTATTGCACGATGTTATAGAACGTGTGCTACGCAATACAGAAGACGGTTATCTCAAGTCCACTTCAGCAATGGGTAGTGGAAGATGGTTGATTCAAGTCCAAGTCATCTAGGATCGTGAGGCAACTGCCAAGACAAGATGGAGGAAGTATTTAAGGTCTTCTTAGACCTTAAAATCTTTTATGCAAGCAGGTTATCACCGTGATTTGTGAGAAGCTCTGAATCTGGCATCCAGTGTCATCTCTGAAATCCAAGACATCTTCCCAGACATCGGCCTAATGTCCCAATCAGCTGGAGACTTTCATTCCAGTTGTGTGTGTAGGTTAGATAGTCAACTTTGAGAAGTCTAGGATTTAGAGTGACTGATTGTAATCTATCTATGAGCTTAGATAGGTTTGTTTTTGAGTGATTATTCGAGTGAGTGAAGCTAGGATAGTCCTATGTATGTTGTATGCAGTGTTGTCAAGGGAGTGAACCAAGACAACATCAGCATTGTTTTTGTTTATCACTTATGATAGTGAATTTCGCCTTGAAGCAATCACATACCGTAAGGAGTGTGATTTAAAATTTATTTTGTGCAAAGTTCTATTTACGTTTCCGCTGCATGTTGAAGGCAATGTGGTAACACTAGCTTCAACATTTTATTTAACTTTGCAATTTACATCCGTAATTCACATTGTTTCAGGCAACAAATTCTAACAAGTGGCATCAAGAGCCGGTACTTGTATTCGATCCAATGTTGCTTGAAATCTGTGATGGATATTCAGATTAATCAATGTCATCCTCCTGCTCTAGATAATAATGGTGGTAACTATGTCATGTGGAAATCTCGAATAGAGATTTACATCAAATCTATCGATGAAAGAGCATGGATGACAGTCATTGAAGAATGGAGTCCTCCTAGGATGAAAGGTCCAAATGGTGATTTTGTGTTAACAGCAGAATCTCAATGGACAAATGATGATAGAACAATCTCAAATTTTCATACTCGCGCTCTGAATGCGATTTTTGTTTCAGTTGATGTTCCATGCTTCAAGATGATTTGCAACTGTGTGACGGCATCAAGCATGGACCATTCTTCAGGAACATTGTGAAGGGTCTGCCAGTGTGAGGAAGACCAAACTAAGGCTGCTCACATCCAAGTTTGAAAATCTACGCATGCTTGAAGATGAAACTATTTCATCTTATGCTGAAAAATTGTGCGAGATCTTAAACCAATCAATCGCTTTTGGGAGTCCAATTTCCAATGAGAACATGGTTAGAAAGCTACTTCGAACTCTCCCAGAAAGATTCAATATGAAAATTTCTACAATTGAGGAAGCACATGATATGGGAACCATGAGCATGAGTGAATCGATCAGCATTCTGCTAACATTTGAGATGAACCTGCAAAACCAGAAAGCAAACTCAACTTCAAGGGGAATTGCTCTCCAGACAACAACTGTATCATCTGATGTTCATGATGATATTGATGGTCTTCAGGAAATCAACGAGGAAAAAAAGCTGAGTGTCGCACTCTTAATAAGGAAATTCAACTCACTTGTCCGGTCCATGAAGAAAAGCTCCCCAAATATCAAACCTCGGCAGCTATTTAACTTTTCATCCTCATCAACATCAAATTCTAGAAGATCAAATGTTAAGAAGGAAGTTGCTGACACTGGGAAAGACATTGATTCAGTTCAATGTAGAGCATGCTCTGGGTATGGACATTATT
The DNA here is from genome assembly GCA_026008535.1 of Perilla frutescens. Taxonomy (NCBI): domain Eukaryota; kingdom Viridiplantae; phylum Streptophyta; class Magnoliopsida; order Lamiales; family Lamiaceae; genus Perilla; species Perilla frutescens. The sequence goes on along the minus strand of BRKX01000010.1, from coordinate 38,718,189 downwards.
CAAATGAATGTCCAATAGCACGAAGAAGACAAAGAAATAATTTTAATGTTGTTCTCAGTGATGATTCTGATGCTGAAAATGATTCAGATCAGAGAGTGTTGTTCATCAATGTCATGGAAGAAGATGATCAGATTATTGATGCTCTGAATGATATTGATGAACTTGACATTGAAAAATGTGAAGTTGAAGATGAAGTTCTTCCAGATGTTGAAGCAGAAGCTACTGAGATTTCACCCAATACGACGAATTGGTATGAAATGACTCTTCTAGATGAATTCAATCATGCTTCCGAAATCAGAGAACATGATCCACATGAAGAACAACCCACTGCCTCACTTCAAGAGCTCAACAATGTTGTGAATGAAGTCTGCACTCAGTGGACAACTCAATCAAAAGAGCTAAGATTTCTCATGGAAGAAAATCAGTTTCTAAGAGGAAGTGTTGTAAGTCTGGAAATTAGACTTACCAGGAGTGGTGTTGAAATCAACAAACTAAAGAAGGAAGTGGAGGACACCTCAAGAACATTTCAGAAGTGAAATCAAGGAACGAATGTCCTAAATGAAGCCTTAACATTGGGACAGACAGACAGAGCTGGACTGGGATTCTTAAATAAATCTTTCATGTCTTTCTCAAACAGCAATGTTGTTCAGTTTGTGAAAGGTAACAACTCAAGCACAATGACAAGAAACAATATTGAAGATGATGGTCAGAAGCAATGCAAATGCTCAAAAGTGCGGAAGTATGTTTGTCATTACTGTCAAGAGCCTGGACATATCAAACCACATTACTTCAAATTTTATGATGATGTTGTAACTGGGAAAACAACATCAGGGACCACATCAAAGAACAAAAATCCTAAGAAGTCCAAAAAGATGAAGTACACCTGCAATGTTGTGTACACATCCTTAAAGGCTAATATTGCCGGAACATGGTACTTTGACAATGGATGTTCTTGACACATGACCGGCAGCAAGGAATTTCTTGAAGAATACACCACTACCAACAAAGGCAATGTCAGCTACGGAGGAGGAGCTCAAGAAAACATTGTCGGAAAAGGTACTTTAAATGTCAAACATTTTTCTTAGCTCCAGAATGTCCTACATGTTGAGGGATTGACAACCAATTTGATCAGTATTAGTCAGTTGTGATGATGGTATGCATGTCAAGTTTGATAAAAATACTTGTGAAGTGTTTGACAAACACGACAAATGCATAATGTTTGGTAGCCATGCATCTGACAATTGCTACCATGCTGACAAAGATGAAACCTGCAACATGACTGTAAATGATGAAACAAAGTTGATTCATCAAAAACTCAGTCATGTGAGCATGGTAAATTTGAGAAAGCTGATTGTATCAGATGCTGTTCGTGGTCTACCAAAGCTGAATATTGATCACGATGTTGTATGTAGTGCCTGCCGAAAGGGAAAACAAACCAGAATTCCTCACAAAAGCCTGGGTGGTTGTCAAACAACAAAATGTTTTCAACTCCTAAACATGGACATCATGGGACCAGTCGATACAAAGAGTATGAGTGGTAAGAGTTTCATCGTTGTCATTGTTGATGATTTCTCAAGGTATACTTGGGTTGAATTTCTGCAGGAAAAATCTGAAACGTTCAAAGTCTTCAAAAGATTCTGCCGCACAATGTGTCTGCAATTTGACACTAACATTGTATGTGTAAGAACAGATCATGGAAGATAATTTGAGAATGCTACATTCGATGATTTTTGTGAAAAGAAAGGAATACTCCATGAGTATTCAGCTCTCAAAACTCCACAACAAAACGGAGTAGTGGAGAGAAAGAATCGAACTCTATAGGAAATGTCATGTGCAATGTTACAGGCTAAAGAGCTTTCAAAGAAGCTGTGGGCTGAAGCTGTTAACACAGTATGTCACATCGGGAACAGAGTCTATCTTCGACTAGGAAGAAAGGAGACTCCTTATGAGCTTCTAAGATAAAGAAATCCAAATATCAAATATTTCCATGTGTTTGGATGTGTCTGCTACATACTGAACAACATAGACTATCTTGGAAAGTTTAACTCCAAGAGTGACAAAGGATTGTTCTTGGGATATGCTCAAAATAGAAGAGCATATCGTGTTCTTAACCTAAGAACTAAAGTTGTGCAAGAATTTATCAATGTTGTATTTGATGATCTTGCAAGCCTGGCAACTAGATCTGAGGAAGATGATGTGTCATTTCTTCTCTATGAGCCAGACGTTGCTGATAAGGAGTCTAGTGGAACTGACAAAAGTCCTACGAGAAGTCCTGATGTCAAATTCAATGCCTTCTCTCCCTCAGCAAAGGGATCGACATCACCTCGAACATCAGACTTAGACTCCTCCTCTGAAAGCGATGATGACCAACTTCCACTGGATCAGTTTGAATGAAGACGTGATCCTCCAAGGAGAATCAAAAGAGATCATCCAAATTCCCAAATCATCGGTGATAGATCTCAAGAAGTTAAAACCAGAACAAAGAACTCAGCCAATGTTGCTGAACTGGTCAAACAGGTTTGCATGTCAACAATTATTAACCTTGTGTCCATTTCATGCTTTCTATCGAACGTTGAACCGAAAAATGTCAAAGAAGCTCTAAAAGATAAATTCTGGGTAGAAGCAATGCATGATGAGTTGATTCAGTTTGTTCGAAATAATGTGTGTGAATTGGTTCCAAGGCCTGAAAATAAAAATGTAATTGGAACCAAATGAATTTTTAAGAACAAGACTGATGAGTCTGGTAATGTGGTCAGAAACAAAGACAGACTAGTGGCTCAAGGTTATACTCAAGTAGAAGGCATAGACTATGATGAAACATTCACTCCTATTGCTAGAATAGAGTCTATCTGTCTCCTACTTGCCATTGCTTGCCACATTGGGTTTATATTGCATCATATGGATGTCAAAAGTGCCTTTCTGAATGGCATTTTGAATGAGGAAGCCTATGTTGAACAACCAAAAGGCTTTGAATGTCATGAAAAACCAAACCATGTGCTAAAATTACACAAGGCTTTGTATGGGCTTAAACAAGCTCCTAGAGCTTGGTATGCTTACCTTACGGAGTTTTTAATTGACTTTGTTTTTTCAAGAGGCGTGGTTGATAAAATATTATTTATCAAAAGGATTCACAAACACATCACTGTTGTGCACAAATCTACATTGATGATATTGTGTTTGGATCCACTTGTACTAACCTCCTCAGTGAGTTTATTGATGCAATGTGCAGCACATTTGAAATGAGCATGGTTGGTGAATTGGCATACTTTCTTGGTCTCCAAATCAAGCAAGATAAAGATGGGATTTTTATATCCCAAAGCAAGTATGCCAAAAATCTGATCAAGCGCTTCGGAATTGAAGTTGCAAAGCCTATGAAGACACCAATGGGATCCTCTGAAAAACTGAGCAAAGATAATGTTGGAGTCAATGTTGACCCAATAATGTATAGAGGAATGATTGGAAGCTTGCTCTACTTGACTGCCAGCAGACCTGATATCATGTTCAGTGTTGGAATATGTGCTAGATACCGAGCTCAACCTAAGAAGTCTCACTTGAAAGCTGTCAAAAGAATAATTCGATATGTTGCTGGTACAATCGACTTTGGAATCGGGTATTGTAAAGATACAAACACCAGCCTTATTAGATATAGTGATTCAGACTGGGCAGACGATGTTGATGATAAGAAGAGCACAAGTGGTGGTTGTTTCTTTTTTGGGGAGCAATATGGTTTCTTGGTCAAGCAAGAAACAAAATTGCATCTCCTTGTCAACAGCTGAATCTGAATATGTTGCAGCTGCTAGTTGTTGTGCTCAGTTGGTGTGGCTGAACCAAATGATGAAGGATTATGGCATGACAAGCTCATCCCTTACCTTGTTATGTGACAATGCTAGTGCTATTGAAATCTCAAAAAATCATGTTCAACATTCACGCACTAAGCATATCGACATTTGACATCATTTCATTAGAGACTTGGTGGAAAAGAAGATCATAAACATCAAATACATATCCACTGAGAATCAAACAACATATATTTTTACCAAGCCCCTTGATTTCAAGAGATTTGCTGCCTTAAGAAAGTCTCTTGGAATGTGCTATGTTTAAACAATCCTTTCTGTTTACTGATGTTGAACTCGGTGTGTGTTTGTTTTTCTATCAACATCAGTTGTTCCTTTTATGTTTATTTTTCTTTAATTATTTTTTTAAGTATAGTTCAAGGATTACTTAATGAAATTATGGTTTATCTGCTCGTAATTTAACAAAATCAGCTAGTTGAAATTTTGTATCTGTGTTTGTGAATGAAATGCCCATGACCCTAAAAAGGTAAATTATAGAAAATTGTGTTTATTTCATTCATTGTTCGTCAATATTGTAGCTGATGTTGTGAGCATGATTGTAGATAAACCATTTTTTTTCAGAAAATATATGCCTAGTATTATATATTTTTGTGTGTGGTTTTCGTTCTTTAGTCTGTCTTTTGGTTTATATATATATATATATATATATATATATATATATATATATATATATATATATATATATATATATATATATATATATATATAACAGAAAATATTTTGGGGCCCATAAAGATACACTTTTTATTTTTTGGTGATAAGTACTTGAATTGATAAGGTGTATCCCTATCCACTAGTTCCAAATTATTTAAATATTTTTTTTATCAAAAAGTGGGTGATGTGATATTTGGCTGTTCCGATTTTTGAGGTGAGAGAGTATATCAACTCTTTTTGGAATTCTTTTGTTCTTTAGTTCTCTCACTCATTTCCTCTCGAGCCTCTTCGTCTCTCTGTTTAATTCTTTTTTCAAGCTCATGCAGAAAAATCAATGGCGGAACCCAAAGACCTCTCAGCCATGTTTGAAATGATGAAATAAATGTTTGAGAAAATGATGGGGACACCGTCCTCTGCCTCCACACCAGTTGGAACCTCAACCCTCACTCCTTCTGCAACTTCTACTCCAGCAGTAACTGCAACAGCTGAAGGTACTTCCGAAGAACCAAAATCGGAATCTGAAAAACCCTCTTCTCCGACAACACTACATACATCATCTGCCATGGAAGAAGGAGACGCACCAGACTCTATCTTGGTGTTAAACCCTACTCTCCTTCAGAAAATAAATCTTGGTGAAGAACGAAACCCTATTGATCCAGATCTAGGGTTACACACTTAGGTTCTCGCTGAGAAAAAAAAGAATTGTCCTACTCGGAAGTCCAAGCGACTTCATAGCCAATGGGTGCAGGTCAAGGAGGAAGTTGGTGAAGGAATGACCAAAAAGGCAAGAAAAACTTTGCAAATGGAGGAGGTACCCATGCGCTCCCTAAGAGATGAGTCTGAAGAAGAAGATAATCCATAAGAAAAACCCTCTAAGGAAGCTGGGGATGATGTAATTGATGATGTTGTATATCAAAAAGAGCTTCAGACTGCCAAAGCTGAAGTTGATGTTCCTGCCAAGCCTACGGCTTCAGGAACAACATCAAAATACAAAGGAAAGCAAGGTGCCCCCTCTGATTCCAAAAAAAAAAGCCACATCTCAAGAGTCTTCTCCAGAAATGGTCTCCTGTGAAACTGCTAGACAGATTGTCTCTCCTTCGCCTTCACAGTCTGGTGATGTCAAAGATGAAGTCAACTCAGGTGAATCTGATCCAGTCTACCCTCCAGGTTCCCCTCATAATGCTTCATCTGCTGTTAGTAAAACTTTTTACTCTAAGGATGCTAAGTCCCTACATCAGTCTATTATCCTTCGACCTATGAGAGTTGAAAAGCAAATAGATGTTTCTGTGACTGCTTTATCTTCATTTGAGCCTGATGTTGTTGCTGAGTTTTATTTAAATATTTCTCATGAGATGGGTGATAGGTCTAAGCGCAAATATAGGAAAATCTATGTGAGGGATAAGGTTTACCTTTTTAACCCCATGCTGATCAACAAATTTTTATGTCTAGGCTGTGACTCTGATGTTGTTAGTCTAGATATTATAGATGATGTTGTGTCAACTGTGACTGGTGGGTTGGTGACTAAGTGGACAAACAAAATTTTCACTTCAAAGCTCACTTTCTTTTACACCGTTTTACATAAATTAATTGTGTATAATTGGTTACCTACCACTAACTCTTTATTCCTCATTGTTGATCAAGCTGTGTTGCTCTTCAAGTTTGGGACTAAAATCCCCTTTAATCTCGGAGAATGCATTTTTGACTGTATGCTGAAAGCTGCTGCTAAGTCAAACACTACCAGCGTCTTGCCATTTCCCTGCCTCATCTATGACATCCTCATTAAACAAGGTATAAAGTCCAGCAAAAAGAAGATAGTCACTGAAACCTCGACTATCTCCATCATCAAGCCAAAAGACAATGAAGATCGTGTGATTGATCTTTCTTACACCTCTGTTCTGAGCTCAATTGCTGCCTCAATGGATGTTGTTCAGGATGTTGCTGCAGATTGTGCACTCTCTCCTCTTCTTTCAGGAAGTGATATAGCAAGTTGATGACAATTTCTGTGCAGGCTTTAAACTCCTATATATCACAGATGGATTCAATGATTCATCAAAACACAGTGCTCACCAATGCAATGGTTAAGCTTCGTCAAGCACTTGGACAATTTTTTTTTTTGGATGTGTTTATATCCTTGTTGTTTTTTATGTTCTAGACACATATATTTTTTGTTGGGTATCCACGGTTGGATATCTTTGGATAATTATGTTTTAATCATCAGTGTTAATTGATGATTTTGCTATATATATATTTCTGTTCACATATTTCATATGTGTTATGCTTTTGTTGGGAATGATTTCAACATTGATATTCTGTTTCTCACATAATTTATAGTATGTGATGTTTTGTGTTGAAAATATTTTCAACATTGTGATTGTTCACATGTTTTTAAAATATGTGATTATTATGTTGAGTATGCTCTCAACATTGAGTTTATGTACATGGGTAAATACCCAACTTGTTGTATACTACTGTATAGGGGATTGTACCTACTAAGGGTAGTTGTAATTGGAGGTTCATCCAACCCATTGAACCTACTTTTTTGGCTTCATCCCATTAGAGGAGGTTGGGTTCAGGTTGAGGTTGATGGTGTGGGTGCAACTATATGAAGTTGGGATGGATGGAGAAAGAACCAATGAGAGAAGAGGAGGTGGGCCCATACTTTTAGAAGTTGTTGGCCATTTTTTTTTTTTTTTTTAATTTTGTTTTTATCATCTTTTAATACATGTCATAAATATATCTATATCAATTTTGTATCATTTAGCCGTTATAGAGAATGGTTGTTCATCAGGTTTTTTTTTCTGCAATTAAAAGTTATATTGGTTTAATTTACTTTTTAATATTAACGCAATGTTGTGTTTATTTGATGTACTTTTTTAATGTGACGTATTTAAATAATATTTTTTCTCTAATTTTTTTCATCATTTCACTAGATTTCGAATTTTATTAAATTAAATTAAATATATAATTGAATATTGTTAATAACTATAGTATAAGAAAAACATATATAAATATATATAGATGTGTATATTAATGGGACCCATGTTGAAGTTGTTTTTTTAGGTTTATTGTTATTGGGGATAGGTTTATAAAAGATGGTGGGTTTTAACCTTTGACATGACGCTTATGTGGAAGTGTTGAAGTTGCTTTTTGGGGTTTACCATTACAACCACCCTAACCTTGTATATTATTTTACAGATAATAACTTAAGGGGGAGCAGACCTTAAGGGGGAGTTTTTTAAACTCTAAAAATTTTGATCGTATTCCGTTGCGGCTCAAATCATGTATTTATTGAGCTTTATGTTTTGTGCAGAAATGATAAGCTTAAGGGGGAGATTGTTGAGTATGACGTGTTCCAGATGATGTTATCACTTCATTTGATAACATCGCAATCAATGTCATATCTAATGATGTTCTGTCATTCTCGTCACATTGAGTATAACACTCGGATTATTAATCTTATCCTTTCCTAGTATTTTGGATTAATTTATTTTAAATTAATCTGAATAAATTGTGATTTTTGTCACATTTGATTTTCCACGTTTTTAGGGATTTATTAGATATTTTATTTTGATTTAAAACGTGGATAATGTTTGATTTTGACTTGTTCAAAATTTGTTGTGAATTTTCTGGGTAGGTGATGTTCCCACTCCTTCTTGGACACTAACTGTTGCAAGAGATCGTAGGTCATTGGAGTAACCGCTACTATTGCACAATGTTATAGAACGTGTGCCACGCAATGCAGAAGATGATTATCTCAAGTCCACTTCAGCAATGGGTAGTGGAAGGTGGTTGATTCAAGTCCAAGTCATCTAAGATCGTGAGGCAACTGCCAAAACAAGATGGATGAAGTATTTAAGGTCTTCTTAGACCTTAAAATATTTTATGCAAGCAGGTTATCACCGTGGTTTGTGAGAAGCTCTGAATCTTACATCTAGTGTCATCTCTGAAATCCAAGACATCTTCTCAGACATCGGCCTAGCATCCCAATCAGCTGGAGACTTTCATTTCAGTTGTGTGTGTAGGTTAGATAGTCAACTTTGAGAAGTCTAGGATTTAGAGTGACTGATTGTAATCTATCTATGTGTTTAGATAGGTTTGTTTTTGAGTGATTATTCGAGTGAGTGAAGCTAGGATAGTCTTCTGTATGTTGTATGCAGTGTTGTCAAGAGAGTGAACCGAGACAACATCAGCATTGTTTTTGTTTATCACTTATGATAGTGAATTTCACCTTAAGGCAATCACACACCGTAAGGAGTGTGATTTAAAATTTATTTTGTGTAAAGTTCTGTTTACGTTTCTGCTACATGTTGAAGGCAATGTGGTAATACTAGCTTCAACGTTTCATTTAACTTTGCAATTTACATCCGTAATTCACATTGTTTCAGACAACAAATTCTAACAGGATCTTAAATGAAAGAGTATGAAAAAAGCTTTAATTTGATATATGATTTGCGTAAATCCGATTAAAAACGAGCAAGTTATGATTGCTTAAAGCTTCTACAATATTTGTACAAATATGCTAACATCAACATCTATATTTTTATGAAAAGAAAATAACCTCCACTTTTGAAGTTCAATTTATTTACCAATATGTCACCGCATTTTTTAAAAAGTTCAACATATTTACAAGTTTGCCACCGATAAATCTATTTTAATCTTAGCCGTCCAAATCTGTGAATGGGTGGATGGGATGAGTTCCTTGTTCCCACACAAGCTAGGGTTCCCACCAGATCCACCCATATATATATATATATATGGAGGGGTTCAAATGAGAACCCTTCCCCCATGTGGGAACTAGGAATCAATCATATCCCTTCATTGGTTCAATCTGGACATCCCAGATTAAGTGAATGAGGCGGTGGCATAATTATAATTTTTGGCAAGTTTGATGAAGAAGAGGGTAATATAGTAATTCAATCATTCTTCATTCAGATCTGTTTTTGTTTTCATATTTATGCTTCTGCTTTTCTCGCGGCCGTTTTCCATCTTCATCTTTCATATATCTCCTCTTCAATCATTTTTCATCTTCATCATTCCGTCTTAATTTCCTTTGAGATCGCGGTTTTGATTTCTCCACCTCCTTTTATTTATGTGATTATCTATTTGTCATGAAGTTTCTACATATGTGTTTTTATGGCGACTCCAGGTATGTTGTTTATTTTGCAATATTTGATTCAGTTTGGAATTTTAATGTCAATTAATTTCGCAATTCGTTGTATCTGGATTGAATTTACAGTTTGTTCTATTGGAGTTCATTCTGATTCTATATTTACGTTTTTATGTGTGATTGATTTGATCTGTTTGTTTCAGTTCCGTGTTATATCAGTTATTTTTTAATTGTTAGAAATTTAGGCTTTAGTACGATAACATACAGAATATACATTAATTTGATCTGTTTATTTGAGTAGCATGTCATATAAGATGTTTTAGCATGTGAAAGTATTCATTTTAGCATTGTGTGATAAATATTTTAGCAATATAACATGTTGGTTTTATTTTATTTCTAATCCACTCTCTAAAACATGTGATACAAACCATGCTTTGCTTTTTTGTGTGTTTTTGTGACTCAGTTACACAATTTATACATGCCATGTAAATATTAGAATAGTGTGGTGCTAAATTTCATTTACACCATGGTGTATTATTTGTGTATGTCATGCTGATAGTTGAGTGTATTTACCAGTGTGCTTATCGATTTTGCCTTTAGCAACATCTGCATTCTCATTACGAAATATGTGATAAAATGTGTTCTGCATGATGCTAGAATGGGACATATGTTATGCTAAAATGCAATGTACATGTTGATTTTCTATCTCAACATCTCTTGATGCATGTGATTGTATTAGTATTTTATCTTATTCTGTTTATAATGTTTAGTTTGAACATGTATGTGATATTTTGTAATTTTAGTATTATATGTATAACATTTTAGCATGGGGTGAGCATTACGTTCAATTCATTTTAGCATGCTATGTATAATATTATTTTAGCATCATATGCATTATATTTTAGCATTATATGTATAATATTTTAGCATTATGTGCACTATATATTATCATTCATTCCATGATGTATTTTATTTCTTCCAGTTGTACTTAGTGTGTTCTATTTTATTTTAATGATAGGTATAACATGATATTTGCTCATTTTACTAGGAAGAACAACCACAACAAATGTTTATGATTGGTGCCAGTTTGCTGTCAGATGGCGGTGGTGCTGAGTTTTTTGATAAATTCCTTATGTCAGATGATAATATGAATTTTCTAAATCAGTTGTTTTCAGAGTTTTATTCTTATTTGGGCTTTGTTGAGCGTGATCTGGAGAAGATGAATTCATTTTTAGCTAGGATGCGTAACTTGAAAGTATTATTTCAATCTGGTGATATGGATGCTTCTACTTCACATAGCAAGACGATATGTTTGAGCAATTCTACGGTTCACGTGCTCTTTCTGAAGTTGTTATTCATCCACTTATTCCGGTTAAAACAAAATGTAATGACAGTCATTTGATATCTAGGAATGAGGCAAAGAAGAGAAAGGGGAACAAACCACTCAGAATGTATATTAAGTGCCACAAGTTTTCAGATCATGATGTTAGGAATTGTATAGCTGTATTTTTTATTTTATTTTTTTCAACTTAGAATGATGTTATTATAGTGACTGGCATTGTTTATTATCATGTTTTTTACAATGATTGTAAATTATTTTCAGCACATTCATTTTAAGAATATATGATTTTTTCTCAAAGAGTTTATGGCATTCCCTTTATGGTTATTACAATAATATTAAGGTTTATGAATCTCAATTACTGTTTAAAATATGATGTAAAATCAGAGAAGTATGAAGCTAAATATGTTCCCATTACGGTTTATTGCATCTCCCCATTATTTTTTTTTATCAAATCATGCTAAAATGAGGAAATTATTAGGCTAAAATGAGGGATGTAGCATGCTAAACTTGATGTCACATTCTCATTAGGGTTCATTGTTCTCAATTAGGGTTTATTACCTTCCCATTGGGGTTTATTCTTTCCAATTAGAGTTTATTACATTCCTAGCTATTAGAGTTCATTGTTCTCAATTAGGGTTTATTGCATGACCCGTTACTGTTATAGTATCTTGCTAAAATGAGAGATGTATCAGGTTAAAATGAGGAAAGAATAAGGCTAAATTTGAAGTCCCATTACCATTAGGGTTTATTATTCCAAATCGGGATTTATGACATTCCCATTAGGGTTCATTGTTCCCAATTAGGGTTTATAACTTTCCAATTAGGATCTATGATATTTCCATTAGGGTTCATTATTCCCAAATATGGTTTATTACGTTTACATTACGATTTTCTAGATCATCCATTGTTGTTCAGTAGATCATGCGAAAATGAGAAAATTATCAGGCTAAAATGAGGGATGTAACATACTAAACTTGATGTTGCATTCTCATTAGGGTTCATTATTCCCAATTAGGGTTTATTACATTCTCATTATGGTTTGTTCTTTTCAATTAGGGTTTATTACATTCCTATTAGGGTTCATTGTTCTCAATTAAGGTTTATTGCATGACCCGTTATTGTTTATAGTATCTTGCTAAAATGAGGGATGTATCAGGTTAAAATAAGGAAATAATAAGGCTAAATTTGATGTCCCATTACCTTTATGGTTTATTATTCCAAATTAGGGTTTATGACATTCCCATTAGGGTTCATTGTTCTCAATTAGGGTTTATGACATTCCAATTAAGATTTATGACATTCCCATTAAGGTTCATTGTTCCCAAGTAGGGTTTATTACATTCACATTACGATTTTGTAGATCCTCCATTGATGTTCAGTAGATCATGCTAAAATGAGGAAATTATCAGGCTAAAATGAGGGATGTAACATGCTAAACTTGATGTCGCATTCTCATTAGGGTTTATGACATTTCCATTAGAGTTTATTACATCATATTATGGTTTATTATTTATAACATCAAGTTAAAATAAAGTGAGAATAAGGTTAAATTTGGTGTCCCATTTCAATTGCGGTTTATTATGTCCCTATTAGGGTATAGAAGATCATGCTAAAATGACGGAAGTATGATGCTAAAATGAAATAGTGTATGGTGCTAAAATGAAATATTGTATAATGCTAATAAAACAACAATATCATGCTCGTGTAAAGAAAAATTCACGCTAACAATGACATTTTCAAATATTCATAACAAATGTCTTAAACTAATATTCATCACCTTAAACTAATATTCTTCAATTTGAACTAATATTTATCAACACAAACTAATATTCATAAGAAATACGTCTTGAAACTAATAGTACTTGCAGAAATTTCATTAACAGTACAAATCACTTCGACATAACAAATGCTTCAACAATAATTGGATCATCTTCACATGAGAGCCTATAGTGTAGGTTTTCCTCAGCTTCGTTCCTTTCACTTTGTATGTTACTGTCTGCACTTAGAATTGCAGCACATATTTTGCTCTCATAAACTTTATCTCGTTTCAGGAAATATTCTCTCATTTTCTTTCTTAGTTGTCAGCCATCTCCTTCGTTGCTTCACTTTCTCATTCTTTTTTTCTTTTTTATCATCAACTCGTGTTTTTCATTTTGTAGTATCTGTATAGGTGTAGGTGTTTATATAAAGCTGTTAGAAAAATATTCATAATATTACTAGCTAAAATGTATTACACAACATGCTAAAATGTTATATAGGTCATGCTAAAATGTTGTATACATCATGCTAATATAAATCTGAGGCTGCTCTATGTGAAAATTATGCCTAAAAATGATTTTTTATATTTTTCATCTATTTTTTTCAAATAAACATATACAATATGGATCTTAAATGAAAGCGTATGAAAAGAGCTTTAATTTGAAATATGATTTGCGTAAATCCGATTAAAAATGAATAAATTATGATCATTTAAAGTTTTTAAGAATATTTTAAAAACATGATGATGTCACTTTTTTTAAAAGTCAATTATGTTTCGTGAGAAGCTATATTATATTTTTTGTATTTTGTTCCAATTTTATCTTTAATGAAACACGTGAATTTAAAATTATTATTTTAATTACGAGTTTGCCACCGCCTTCCTCCACTTTATCTGTTCTAATCTGGGCCATTCAGATTGTGGAATGGGTGGATGTGATGGGTTCCTAGTTCCCACATGGGGGAAGATTCCCACCAGATCCCGCCCCTACACACACACATATATATATATATATATAATTTTAATAAGGAAAGGTATTTAATATTTATTAGTAAGTAAAAACAATAATAGATTTAAGATTTGAATTTATTTACATAGGGGTTTCCACTGCTTGGGTGTTCATGATAGAACTATTCGATCTTTCAGCATATTAGATTCGGTTCTATTAGTTTTCAGTTCGACTTGGTTCTTCTTAACATAAAATTTGATTTCCAGTCCAGGATAAAATTGACCGAATTGATCGAGCTTCTTTATTTAGTTATTGTATATATTTTTTATTTTTAATTCTATGTCTTTGAGAGTTTGACCAAATAAGACTTTAGTTATTATGTTGTTTCATACTTTATTATTGTTTTGTTATTTAACATTAAACATTAATTTTAAAATATTAGAAGGGGAGTTACATATATACTCCCTCTGTTTCATAATGTTTGTTATTTTAGGAGTTTTATTTTGTGTCAAAATGTTTGTTGTATTGGATATTTTCACACAATTTCTTTCAAGTTTAACCCTATAAATATATGGATAGAGAAAATTTTGTTAACTCTTTAGGAAAATATAAGGGAATAATATTTTTATTTGATATAGAAGGAAGATGTATATTATACAAAAAATTAATTATTAATTCTAGATTAAAATCCTAAAATAACAAACATTATGAAATGGGGGGAGTATATGATACAGGGAAAGCATACTAATGAAAAATGTGCTATTAAAAAAGGGTGATTCTATTTACACCACTAAATTTTCTTTTCACACCACTTTTACTTTACACACCACAAAAATTCTTATTTTTTTTTAATTTTTTCTTTACAGACCACACTAAAAGACCAAAATACCCCTCAACTTAAAAAAATTGAAAAATCAGAATTTTGTATTTAATTTTTATAACAAAACAACAAAAAAAAGAAAAAAAAGAATATCCCATTCAATAATCAATATTACGCAAGGCAAAAACAAAAATCAAAATTAACTCAACAGATAGAAAGAAAAGAACAGAGCAGCGCAACTAGAAAGAAAAGAACAAAGGCAGCGAGAGAAAAGGAAAGGCGGAAGGCAAAATTCGATCCAATCGAAGGTGCTTCGGACTTCAATCTTCGAAACTCCGAAAACCCATCAACTATCGAGCCTCATGTCCATTAATGGTAAGTTTTTCCTACTTAGTTTAAGGGTTTAAATTAGGTTGATGGTTTGTCCCATGTGCAAAATTAGGGTTTGTTAATGTTAGTTTAAATCGCTATAATATGCTTTGAAATCTAAATATTCCATTGAAATTGTATGTGAAAGATGGTATGAATGTCATTGGAATTGTATTGAAATATTGGGTCTCGATTTTATGTTGCTCTGTTTCGATGGGGTCAAGGTCATTCGAACTGTATTTTTTGTATCACAAGTTGTTAGTTCGGAAACAAGTTTATGTGTGTATTATTAAGCAATCAAAAAATTGTTTCTGAACATTACTGAGCTAATCCGAAAACAATAGTTGGAACGACAGTGTGATTATTCAAAAACAATAATTTGAACCTATTGAAGAGGCTTCAAATTATTGTCTTCGAACTGCTTGAAGTTCATTCATAAACTTTTTTTTTGCTCATAGTTGGGATTGTAACGATACTTATTAAATCTTTGTTATTTAGTGTATCGAAGGAGGCCCACGGCCTCCGCAAGGAGAGCAAGACAAGGAGCCATCGAACATTATGAAAGAGTTACAATTACGGAAGAAGAATTTGAAAATCAACACTTTAATGATGATCAAGATCATGAACTCAATGGTGACAATGATAATGATGGCCAAGAGTATAATCCCAATGAAGGTCCCAACGATAATGATGACCAATATCATAATCCCAATGAAGGTGGCAATGATAATGGTAACCAAGATCATAATCCCAATGAAGATGACAATAGCAATGATGACCAAGAGTTCGAGCACTCATTATTTGAGATTGCTTGAGGACCCCGAAGTGTTCAGGCTGTATGCATGGTATATTATGGATATTTTGGTTGATTTGCAAAAATGTTTCTGAATTTATAAAGGTCGACTCAAGAAGATGTTTTGGAATCTATAACGGCCGATTCGCAAAAATATTTCTGAACCTAAAAATATGATTCATATACAGGTCATATACTTGTATGCTCCTTCGTACAAGTTAACAAACATTAAGTAGTCTATTACAATATAACTAAATACGAATAGTCTATTACAACACAACAAAGTTCTGTAATTAACCAAAATACACATATTTCATTAAAATATAAAAAGTTGTTCAAGTAACAAAGTCTTCCCACCCAATTGCGCAATCATTTCGATTCTCTCTCCACTGAAGACTAATTGGTGGAAATGGGTGTCCAGAAGTTAGGCAAACCTGAAATTAAATGAATAAAATAATAATGAGTAAAATGTATATGATGATACATTATTTTCATTTAGGAATATAAAAAACATACTCGAACAAAGTGATTTAGACATTTGGATTCGCCATATTTCACCAATGCCATGCAAATGGTTCTCGGATTAGTTGACGGTGTAGAGAAAGGGTGTTAAAATATTCATCAGAAGAAGGCTCGAAAATTTATTTTTGAACAACACAATAGAGGTTCATAAATAAGTTTTTGGTTGCAAACAGGTGGCTTCGGAAATAAGTTTCTGAACAGAATGAGAGACATTTAGAAATAACTTTCCAACCACATAATGATCTAATCAGAAACTTATTTTTGAACTTAGTCATATAAGGTCGGAAACAAATTTTCGAATCGCTTTTACAACATTCAGACTGTATTTTCCGAATCATGTTCGACGATTTGAACGTGATAACTCGATGGAACTCTTAAAAAACTTAAAAATTACGGTTAAAACAATAGGAAATCACTTATATTACTCGTTTCTTCATCATCTGCACCTTCCATGATGGATTTAAACGCAATATTCTTGAATTCAAGGTTTGAGAAGATAGGGTTTGGTCATTTGAGAGAGATGAACGTTGTTTCTGTTTTGAGAATTTGAGAGTTTCTTTAATTTTTTGTGCTGAAATCTGAAATTTTTTTAATTTATTAAATTATTTTATTTTGGTGGTGTGGAAAGAAAAAGTTGTAGTGTGTTGAAGTAAGAAAATGGTAATTTAGTAATCTCAAAATCATTTATTTTTACATTTAATTTTATTAGTGGTGTGAAAAGAAAATTTGGTGGTGTAAATAGAATCACCCATTAAAAAAATCAGAAAACCGGACAAAACCGAATATTATTCGATTTGTTTGGAACGGTTCTCACCAGTCCAGTCTATTCAGTTTTAGAATTTTCGGATTGAAATAAATGCTACAAGTCGAATGCTCACCCTAAGGGTTAGATTTTAAAATAATTCGAGGATGATTTTTCTTTTTATTTTTGAGGGGTGGGAGGATAATTAAGCAGTGGAAACCCTTATTTCAAAGGGTGACGACAGAATTGACTCTTACTCATCGTATTTTTACTATGCTCGGATTGATATAGAAGTTAAAAAAAAAATGTTTTATTTTTAATCAAGTTGTGAGCATAGTGGAAGGACAGTTACTTTGATTGATTAATTAGGTAACTGATTGTGATTGTGTTAATAACTAATTTAAGGCATAATCTTGTGTCATTTTGCGTCTAATTGATGTGATTTGTCGACATATTAGTGGGCTATAATTGAAACTTAAAAGTTAATCCATTGTCAAAAAAATCAAACTTCCACTGTAAAAAGTGCCTCCCAACCAATTTACACATGCAGTTGGAAAATCAAATCAAATTATGTGATATTCTTAGTAGTTACTTAATTACTCATTCCCAAAAATTTATGATTTCAGATCGCGCGATTCTAGGTATAAAATTTTAGATTGTAAATTTCATTAATAAATATACGGTTCATTATTTTTTTTTACATATTACCGTGTCACTTATAACATGCCATTAGTATCGTGTAACATGTCAATTATTTACGATAACAACACAAACGCGATAAACCTAAATATTAAGTAGCTCGTAATTTCGTGTGATATCAATAATTGTGAATCATGTGAAACATAGCATAGTCCATACCGCATGCATAGCTACAATATGCCACAAGAAGAAAAAACGAACATGTGAATACAAAAATAAGAAATGAAATATTTTTGAGAAAAATAGAAATGAAATGAGGAAAAAAAGAAGCAAGAAGATGAGAGGTGGTTGTAAATATAGACACATATTGATGAAAGATGTGTAGTAAATGGGGGACTAATGGGCCCAATTTACATTACCCATTGTTGAGCAGTCAACTTCAATATCCTTTCTAACATCCAACATTCGACATCATTAAAATTTCCTAAACTTTCAAATATATTTTTTCAAATCTCCAATTCTATTTATTGGGTTTTTTCTCTCTCCCTTTTCTCCTTTTATCTTTTCCTCTTTTCTTCTTGCACGCACGCAACAAAAGTTGTTTGTCCACTACAATCTATTAGTTGTATCTACATTATTATTATATTGCTTTTATAAATAAAATCATGTGTCATTTTTTTTATCAAATAAATGATTAATTACGAAGAAAATACACGAGTTTCGACACAATTTGCAATATTATCACGAACTTTGAAACACAATTTTGTAATTTGTTGTAAAATAGACACAGTTTTACAATAAAATGAAAATCAAACACAATATTTCATAGAGATCTTTGTTGTATTAATGAAAATTAAATCGTTAAATGCTATATATGTGTAAAATTTTGTAATATTTTTCATGTTATATATTGTTTTTCATTAATTGAAAAAAATGAGAGTGTCTATTCTGTAACAAAATGCAAAATTGTACGCGTTGTACTTATTAACTTTGTGTCTACATTGTAAATTGTGGCAAAATTCATGAAATTTTTTCATAAATAACCCAAAATGGATTATAATCCATCTATGCTCTACTGAGTAATTCGTTCCATTTACCATCTGGGCCAATATTTTCTTGATTATCTTTTATTCTATTATAAAATATTGATAAGATAAAATATTAAGATATTACTTGATCAAATGATCGAGGATCCTAATCATTAATTTCTTGTTTTAATTCTCTCTCTCTCTCTCTCTCGATATATATATATATGTATGTATGTATGTATATATTAACAAACCAATTATATATATAAGTTTTTATTTCTTCATAAGCTGACTTAATTGACTTTTTTGTCCCCTTCTACTTTCATGTTTCGCAACTCAAGTTTTGATTCATGAGAGAAGGTGGTTTACAAAAACATGCAACGACAAATCACCTCTCCTACTATACTTTCTCCTACCAAATTCCCCCTTTCTCTCACGGCGGTCGATTTCAAATTGCACCACATTCTTTATTATTTATCGTATATAATGTACGATGTCACACGTACAAAATTATTATACGTATGCCGATGAAATAAAATACGATTTAACGTACACGATTTGAGATAAAAGATTCCGAGTAGTAAATTTTTGGAATTGAACTCGTGTTGGGGAAGCTATAAAGTTCATGATAAAAAACGGAATAATTCACGAGTGAGCATTATAAGACTTTTGTATGGCCTAATTTAATTTTCACCTTACATTTATTTTGACTTAAGGGGCAATTACAATTATGGGTTATTGGAGAGAACACGTGTGAGGGGTAATTGTCTAACCCACTCTCTTTACTTTTTATCATATCGTTTTTTGTCAATTTAGAGACATTTTCATCAACCACTTGAGTGAAAGTGTAAAGATAAAAGTATTAAAAATAAAGTTTATAAAATTAATTTAATAATGGGAGACCGTATTTATCTCCCCCCTCTTTTTTTTTTTTTTGCCCCTTTCATACTTAGTTTGCTTTGAAGTTAAGTTTAAAAGTATAAGTATATATAGCATAAATAACAACATAGCACGAATCTAATAAAGATGTTAAAGAAAAGAAGATAAAAAAGGTATATTTACATATGATGGTATCGACAATATCACAAAAAAAATATTATTATTTTTTGGTATTTTGTATTTTGCTATCTAAATATGAGATAGGAGGACTTAATAGTACAACCTAATTTCTAATTAATATCAACTTTCATTTATTTCTAAAATTTTAAAGTTCATAGATGCAATATATAATTAATTACAAAAACTTGGTGAAAGAAATTTGAACTATTCGGTTGGGTTGAGTTAGGTGAAAGATATTTGCAAATTGAACAATTCGTGTTAATTTTCTAGAAATTTTAATTTGACTAAAATAAAATCAAGTTGAATTTTCTTTTGTATACAACTAGGTTTAAAATTCACGAAATTGAATTAAATTAAATTTGGACAAAATTTATATAGTGGTGTGTTTTAATTTGTTGGATTTTAAAACTTGTCACATAAAAGTCTTCAGATCACTACACTCTGAATAGTCCGTGGTATTATTTATTTATTTATTTATTTCCAATCTCCATGTTTCCATGTGACAATTGACATGCAAGTGATGTCTTGTGTACATTGATAAAGCATACGTGGCGTACATTGGTTGGAAATTAAAACACGACACTCATTTTCCAAAAAAATCAAGTTAGTTATGTTTATGTGTGAAATATTAAAAAAGCGTAGCAATTTGGTAGCATTAAGGGTTGAACAAAACATCATCTGAAACAGTAAAATGTGCCCTGAAACAGCCCACAAAAAGAAGAAAGGAGACAACAATTATTATGAGTTAGAAAAAAGTGGCCTCAACAGTGGACTTTCACAATTACATGCTCCCAAAAATCATCTACCTAGTCAATGGACCACCTAACTTTGTTCCAATCTACAAATATTTCCTCCCTACCTCTATGCATCGATCAGAACTTAATTATATAAAATAAGAAAAAATTAATTATTGTATTTTATTTTTGTGTGTTTTTCTTTAAACGAACAACGTACGTCACACGTTAGCTAGGTGAGAGAGAGAGAGGTGAATTAACATACATTGTACGTGTTAATTAGAAGGGGGCCGGCGGTGCATGGAATGCATCAAAGTTGATGTCTCTTAATATATATAGTTGGGTTTCGAGAATTGGTAGATTGTTGGAGTGTAAGGTACAAAATTTGAGTCCACAAATGAAGGCTACATTGAAATATTTGGCTGGAATTGCTGGCCCAAGTGGCTATGGCTCCAAAACTTGTGCTGAACAAGTTGCTGAAGATTGCTTCTGCTCAATGCCTGCACCACCATCTCACCTCACGGCAATAGTCACTGGTAGTAGTCAACTATCTCTCTCTCTCTCTCTCTCTCTCTCTCTCTCTCTCTCTCTCTCTCTTGTGTTGTTAATTGTATGATAATAAATCAAATCAGGCGCGACGTCGGGGATCGGGGCAGAGACAGCAAGAGTGCTGGCGAAGAGAGGTGTGCGAGTGATTATTCCAGCAAGGGATTTGAGGAAAGCAGAAAGAGTGAAGGAGAGTATACAAAAAGAGAGTCCACAAGCTCAAATAATCATATTAGAGATAGACTTGAGCTCATTTGCTTCAATCCACACATTTTGCTCTCAATTCTTATCTTTAGGATTGCCTCTACACATCCTCATGTATGTATGTATGTTTTTTTTACTTTCTTTAATTCAAAAAGGAGGTTTTAATTTAATTTACTCATTATATCAAATTCCAACTATATATATTTATTTCCTTGCAGAAACAATGCTGGCAAATACTCACAAAAGCTCGAGTTTTCTGAGGATAAAATTGAGCTCACTTTTGCCACTAATTATTTAGGTAATACTCTTCTCTCTCTCTCTCTCTCTCTCTCTCTCTCTCTCTCTCTCGCTCTCTCTCTCTCAAGAAACATACAAAAGTAAAAATTTGAAATGTGTTTTGTATTTTGGAAGGTCATTTTCTGTTGACAGAAATGCTACTGGAGAAAATGGTGGAGACAGCAGAAGAATCTTGCATTGAGGGGAGAATAGTGAATGTCACCTCAGTGATTCACAATTGGGTGAATAGTAAACACTTTTCCTTCAGTAAATTGCTCAAACCCAAAAGGTAAAAATTAACAAAACACACCTGACATACAGTATTTACATGCATGTCACCACGTCTAGCATCTATCTGCAATTCATGTTCGTCAAAACTTCACATTTAACCTCCATGCAGTTACAATGGCACTAGAGCTTATGCTCAATCAAAACTAGCCAACATATTGCATGCCAAGGAACTATCAAGACAGCTCAAGGTACAAGATTTCACCAAGAAATTCACATTTTCATGGAAGTTGTATAAGCCAACATCAAAAAAGGGCAAAAGAGGATGAAATATATATTTTGTTCTGACACCACAATTTTATTTTATTTTTTTTCAGGCAAAAAAAGCAAATGTGACTATCAATGCTGTCCATCCAGGTATCATCAAGACTGGAATTACCAGAGATTACAGAGGCTTTATTTCAGGCATGCAGATGTTTTTTGCTTTTTTCTTTTCTGGGATTTGATTTCTCCGTCTTTTTGCATGCAATAGTCCAAGCAAACATAACTGAATGTCTGAATCCCACTAACTCTCCTGATTGGAATATTTCCTCAGATTCTCTGTATTTTGTGGCATCAAAATTGCTCAAGTCAACATCACAGGTTTGTTCTCACATCCTTGTTTTTCCTCAACTTTACTCAAGATTCTTGATTATAGACTTATAGTTCAATTCCTAAAAATAAAAATCAAGATATCCTTCAACTTGATGTATTTTATGGTTGCAGGGTGCGGCCACCACTTGCTATGTTGCATTGAGCCCTCGACTGGGTGGCACCAGCGGCAAGTATTTTGCAGACTGCAATGAGAGCCACTGCTCAGCTCTCGCGAATGATGAGACAAATGCTGGGAAGCTATGGAAGCAGACGCGTGCTCTGATGCACAGGCGATTTCTCGTGCCACTAGGGAAATGTGGTGAAGCCTCTGCACCAAATTGAAACTTAGCTAGTCTTAGGCATGTAAATAATACAGCACCAGTGCTTCCAAAGGCTCCACACATTTTTAATCCACTCTTTAGCCTTAGATGAATTCCAATTTTGTGTTAATAATCATTTGTTCATGCTCAATAAAAATATATATCACCTCAACTCTGTAGAAATTCACTGCTACAATCACACGTTACAATATTTTTAGCAGAAACCAAATTGCAATTTTCGATTCATTGTTGAGAAATCCAAGACTTTTACTATATCTACACAAACTACTAAGTGGCTCACGTATTAATAATTCAATCAATATCTCAACAAACTTTTACACATTCATAGATGCTAATAGTTATAGGATTTAGGGACTAATAAAATTAAAGAAAACTGGTCTAGTTTTATAATGCGAATTCTGATTAAACATATATATATATATATATATATATATGACTAATAAAATTAAACCAATTTATTGCTGGTTTTATTTATCATACCAATTCTACAACGATATTTTCGAGAAAAAATATCTAGCCAAAAATTGAATAAATTTCTTGCTCTTGGAATGATCACTATTCACTAGTAAGAATCTCAACTTGCTGCAAAAGTAAGCACATGCAGCTCGAGTGGCAGAGAATGGCATGGTTGTAATTTTTTTATTTTGAATCACGAAAAGTGTATACCTTTTGTGTACTATATTAATAAATACGAGAGTTGTACAAAAATCATCAAATGTACTTGGAATGATCAACGCGACCAGAAACACCGAAAATTAGAAGGCATGACATAAAGTTTCATCTCATTTAATGTTGTATCAGTACATTCTAGCAACATAATGTAATAGTATATAACTTAATTACATCAAAATCACTAGTAAAAGCTCATATTCAAACAATTCTATAGAAATTAAGATAATATTGCATCAGCTGTAGCACGCTACTAATGTGGCCTTTGGCATCGTGCATCACTAAACTTGTCAGCTACTTCATGTAAACAAGCTTACCCAGCTAAATGCTTACACAGAACTGACGGTAGAACTATCCCTTCAGCACAACATAAGTAAGAAGAGACATATTTTACATCCCTATAGGGCTACTGTAGAGGTGAGAAATTGAGTTGAGATTATCTTCAATTCTTAGCCTGCAAAAAATCAGACTTCCAAGTTGAGATGCAAAATAGGACACGTAAGGACACACCGGTGCAAGTAGTGTCGATTTCAATTGTAAAGTACAACATGTACCAGCATATAATGATATTTTGCAAACGAGGGCCAATAACAAGAAGTTGCAAGCCACATGTTAACAATGTACATTTTTACCGGCAATTTCGTATGCTATTTTATCCTTGTATTAATTTTCTACCAACGCGGACCATATAATGAATAAACACTTGGCAACCAGCATACTAGAACTACATATTTTACACGCGGTGTATAAGTGCAACATGTACCAGCATATAAATATATTTTGCCAACGAGTAGTGACAAGAACAAGAAGTTGCAGGTCACATGTTATCATTGTACATTTTTACTGGCAATTTCATATGCTATTTTATCCTTGCATTAATTTTCTACCAACGCAAACCAGATAATCAATATCTACTTGGCAATTAGCATACTAGAACTACATATTTACATGTGGTGTAGATATAGGTTAGTCATAAAGCATCACGATATAAAAATATCTTTAATCTAAAAGATAAGTCCAAGAACTGATGTATAGTCCAACGTTTCATGTCCTAGTAATGTTAATAGAAGTCACCTTCAAACGTGAGGAACGGCGAAGAGAAGAAGCAGATCCAGGAGACTGAACTTTATTTCGTCGGCCAACTTTTCTTGAATTGCTATTTGATTCAGCATATTGTAGCCCCTTCTCTGGGGTAGATTCATGTCTGTGATCAGTTGAAACTGAAGCTTCTGGGGCAGAAAGTGAAATTATTGAAAAATCTTGATTGAGAGATGTGCCATGCAAAGAAATTTCTGAATAGTCATTATGTGTCTTCTTAGAAACATGACCTGCTAAAACAAAGAGATATATTTAGACTATTCTTTGTTAAATATCCATACAGGAGATAAATGAAACATACAAGAACATACCTTGTTCTGCAGCTAGTTGAAATCTTTCTCTCATGGCTCTCACAAATTGGAACAGTCCATTGCTTTTATTTAACTCATTAACTAACTCTTTTGTCCCGCTTAGATGTGGATCACATTTGAGCACTAAAGAGAAATTGCAAAAACAGAACGATAAGATTGTGTAAAGAAACAAAAATAAACCAAAAGCATATTACTTACATTTGTAGGTTTCATTCTCGTGACGAATGACAAAGGAGTACTCTTCATTTGGGTTCTCTGGTCTAATATTTGTGAATATGAATTTTACCCCTGGGAGAGAGATAATGGGTGAGAAATATTATATTGGTGAACATGATGTATTAGAGTTTCAGCAAGTCTCAGGAGTTTTGTACCATGTCCACATTCAATACGGAAACCAAGCACCCTGTTATACCAAGAAACAGCCTCCTCTATTTGTTCTTTGTATTCTCTGTTTTGATTGGACTTTTCCTTGCACGCTGTTATAGCTATTCTCCAAAAGAAAAGGCGGATAAGAAGTCAGTTCAAATAAGAGAAAAAGTTACCGTTTTGGTTTTCATGGATGACTGCATGTTCGGATTTTGATGGAATCAATTCCTATGTATTCTAATCTATGCATTTTTCTTTTACACTAACCTTTTCATATCTTCATTTGCCAATTAAAAACCAAAATGTAACCTTCCTAAAATAATGTCAACTAATGAGCCCATTTTTCAAGCATAATGTTGTAGTACGTCTGGAAGTAAAGCAATTGCAGTCAGAATATTAGAAAACACACCTTCAGACTGCTGAGATATAATAGCAGCATATTCATCTTTTTTTTCCATCTGATCTTTCACAAGTGCTTTTAAATTTTCAACTCTAGCTTTCATAACTGATAAAGACTCCATGATTGCCATCCGTTTTGCCTCTTTCCGAGTTTTCACTACAAATGTGGTAATGAAAAAAGATTAGTATACCCACTCAGACAAATTAGAAGATGAAATTTGTTTTATTGTCAGCATTATCTAGAACCATCCACAGTTTTAAATGCATGTGCAGGAGGCAAATTTCAAATCCATGTGTTGCTTTGCTTCCTTGAAATGTGTGCATCAAAAGAAATAACTCCAGTTGTTTCCTAGATTTGAATTAAATATAGAAGATTCGGGGGTATCAAACGATACATATTGTGATGCAGTCAAAACAAGGTACTCTAGTAAAAATAGATACCTCGGAGAACACTAAACTTATCAAAAGATTCTCTACCCTCTCCTTTTTAATGTTATAGGATAAGAAGATGGTTTCATATGAAAATTTAGAATGGGTTTCACTCATAGTTAAGTTGATCATATATTATTAGTTTCTAAGTGCTCATAATAAATTTGTTGGCAGAATCTATTTTTTTGTACTTAATTCCTAACAAGACGTCCCATTGACATGGGATTACTATGGAGATTAGTAATTCCATGTTTTCCTATTTATCAAACAAACTATATTTGGGAGCTTGACATCAGTGACTATAATCTAATATTCGTATTGCCACAGATGCTGAGTGTTAATGAACTTAAATTGTTAGCTTTTTTTTTTTAATGAAAAAACACTCTAAATAAGAGAACACAGCATCCTATCAGCATGTTGGCTGGCCAGAGACAGGCGAGTCTAATTTGGCGTATGTAAAAAATTAAAAAGAATATGATTTATTCCCTGAACTCAGCCACTCAATCATGCAGTTTTAGAAGAAAAACTAATTCTACCCTGTTTAATAAAACCAACCGATACCTATCTATGGATGTTGAGAGAGACTAGCAGGTCAATCACACAGTCATTTGCGTATTAGCTTCCAATAACCACCAAAATCTACTCTTTAAGAATGCTTTCACCTATTTCTTTCTACTCCACTCTATGGTATCATAAAGTCATTCCAAGGTAAAAGCAGTGTGCAGTTTCGGAAAAGAACAAACTGAAGACATCATTCAGTTTTCTGCATTACATAATGAATCTTTTCAACCTTATTGCAGAAAATCATATCCAAAAAACACAACAACATTGAGATCAATAAACTCTTTTTAATGAAAAATAAACATTTGCTGCATTCGAATAGAGAAAGAGAGAAATACCAGCAAGCGCCTTCACCAGAGCAACCTCAGATTCTCTTAATTCCCCTTTCAGCTTTCCCAATTTCTCTGCCAAAAAAACAGAACCACCAAATTCAAGAGTAACCCCAACCCAAAACTTCATAAATCCAAGATATTCTAACATAAACCCAACCATCAAAACTCCATGACCTAATAAAAACATTGCTTTTTTTTTCTTTTGCCCTAACGAAAGATAGAATTCCCTAAACTAAAATGAAAGAGATCAGTAGAGTAAACCCTAAAATCCGAGTCCAAAACGCGCGCACACAGAGATATTGAGATTGCCTTGAAGCTGAATGGTATTTTGGGCTTCGGACTTAGCGGAATCGAAAAGTTGGCGATAATAGGCGAGCGAAGTGTCGAGTCTCCGCTGCTGAATTGGGATTTCCCGTTCACATACTAATCGCCATTCGGCCATTTGTGTTAGCACTCTGCTCTCGCCGGAGTTCTGCATCTGACTGCCTGAAAAATCGGTAGTGTGAAGACGGAAGGTTTGGATGTGAGAGATTTAAAAGAGAGGAGATTAGCCCGCCATTTTTTTTTTCTTTTTTTTGAACCTTATGAATATGCTCCCCCGGCTCAATCTATAATTTCATCAGTCAACTCCTTTGGTAACACTACCTACAGAACTACATAGATCGTGACGTGCAACGATCTTATGATATGCGGTAATACTCAAGTGGGAAGGGTAAAATTCTTCATCCCAAAGTAAGACCAAATGTTTTTCTTTAGAAAATATCACCCTAACGTTTACTAGTACATGGATAAAAGCAAAGGAATTGCCTTGAAAACTGAAACTTCAGAAAAAAATCCTGAAAAAGTTCATACAGATGATGTTCCTGATGAAGAGATGATGAATTATATGATTCTGATCACCAAGAATTTTAGAAAAATGTTGAAAAAAGTTGGAAAAATTAACCTGCATTCAAGTTCAACAGCAATAAGCAATTCTCTCGTAAGTCTTCCAGCAGGAACAACATTGATCAAGATGAAGATCAAAATAAAGGAATTAGGTGCAGAGAATGTGAAGGCTTTAAGAAAAGCTACAATGCATCAATGGGTGAAGAAGAAACTAGCCCTAATGGATCAGATTCAGAAGATGAGCCTATAGCCTTCACAACCAGGGAGAAAGAAGAGTCACATGTCAATCCTTTTGTTATCAAACATGAATCAGATGATGAAATCAGTGACAACAAACTTGAAAACACTTATTGACCACTATTTTATTAGTAGTAAAAACAACCGCAAGTGTACGGTGCAATTGTAATACGTAGTGAGCAAGAGTATCGTATCCACACGGATTATAATGCAAATAAGAATGTGAAACTAAAACATAAACACCTCATTAATATCTAGATACTGAAATAATAAATTAGAGAACATGTAAATAGATACTTTAAAAGCAAGAACAAATTAACTTAAATAAAACAATTAATGAAAATAATGGATTCTAGAGGAGAGTTCATACAATGGCTTTTAAGACAGATTTATTAACTACTTAATCTTATTTAATTTATCAATGGTGGAAAATCACTCAACTGTTATCAAACTGTTCTCATGAACATATATTATAACATAGAAATAATGAACATGTACTTCACTGCGGTCGGTTCTTTACACATGTCATTACTCACAATCAAGTACCTTGGACTAAAATTCTTATGTAATACTTGTACACTTGGTCGGTCCTTCTAAGCATCACATAAAATGATTAACTTATTTTATCACATTAATTAATCAGTCACGACTAGAATCTTCCAATTATTTAACTTGCATACATATGTTGCGGCCGTCAACATATACATGAGAAATTCAAACTAGTAAACCAAATACCCAGTGAAAACCGGAAAATATATCTCAGTAAATCAAACCATAAAATTCAATGTATTTACAAGCCAAAGAATCCAATAAAACAATTATATAGACATAATTAAATAAAAAAAAATAAAACATGAACATGGTGAACAAAATAATGTTAACACAATCAAGAACCGGGAGTCTTCAATCTTGACGTAGCCTCCAGAACCTTCGTTATGCCTCCATAATTATGTTGACCTTGGTATGTCTTATGTTACTAAACTAAATTAAACTGGACTGTGTTGGACTACTTTTCTAATGAGTAGATGAGATATTTATAGTGTTGGAGGGAACCCTAGGGTTAAAATGAAGCCCAAAGTGGAGAAAAGCCTCAAAAATCCCGAACTGGGTCCGTTCGGGTCGACTGGTAGGTCGAATGGTGGGTCGACCGACCATGTGTAATTTGTTAAGGACTGGGTCGACTGGTGGGTCAATCCAACGCAAGCTTCACTAAAATGGCATGTTCTCACTCGTTTCTCATTCGATTAAGCCGACTCAACTTGCACAACGCTCCTAACTCGATTCTTCATCTTCCTAGGCTCTTAAATCACCCATTTGGATTATGATGAATTATTTTCATAAATTCTCATGGACTTTACTCTTTAAATCAGGTCCAAAGGCCTAATTAGTCCCTTATTTAATTAGCTCTACAAGCAAGTACTTGATCATTTTGCATAAAATAATAATCAAATTCACCACTATTACTGAAAAATTCACAAATACATTAAAAATATCAAATGATAACATAATGAGCACAAAAATTATGAAAATCACACAACTAATCAACTTAAACATCATCAATTCATATCCAAAAGTTGTGTAAAATACAAAGCTGTCAAACCTCCAAACTTAAACTGTTGCACATCCCATGCAATGAAAAAGAAGAAAAGAGAAGATATGAAGTGATGATCACAGTACTTACCTTGGATTTCCTCCATATGCGTCAAACTGAACATAAAAAGATTAGACAGATAAAATTAACAACACATCAATCAATTTTATTGGAATTACCGACCTCTCAAAAGGTAAATAGAAAAATTCACTCTACACTCAAGTGTATAGGGTGTACTCTCAAATCAGAATACACAGCAATCAACCATAGGCTTACAAATTATCTATCTCTTCACCACTGAAATGTATACTTAACTAAAAATCATAAATGACTTTATATTTGGTTGTAATGTAGGCTCTTTAGATAGGTAGGGAAATATTTAGCTATGTGACAAATTTAAAATAATCAAGGTCGTGAATCTCCATTACTCCAAATAACACCACCAGAACGTAACAATAATTCTCAATAAAATGAAATTTTGTTTAGTTTTCTTCTTCCTTCTCCAATCACCATTCACAATAAAACAATTCACCAAATAATTCATGCTGAATTTTTCAACAGAGAAAAATACTGAGTGATCTTTTATGCTCTCTTTATACAATTTTTTTCTTTTTTTTCTTCTTTTTTTTATTTTTTTCTTTTTATGAGCTCATAAGACACCATAATAATTTTTCAGCATCACAACAATTCTCTAGCAATTGATCAATCTTGACTTCTCCCTCATACATCAAAATATGAAATTCCTTAATCCCCCGGTTAAAACGGGCTGACTATGGAATTTTTAAGAGATAGGTAAAAATTTAGGATAAATTAAAGGCTAACAAAAATGACATAAAATCATTTTTCCAATTCAAGCATACTATCTGGTCTCGAGACAGATACCAAAGCAAGTTCTAGAGATTAACTGCATAATTTGACACACTCAAGAAATAAACCATGCTAAAAATGTAGATAACAATCAGAGCTCAAAATCTCACAGGTTCATTTATTTTCCATAATTCCAACAAAATATCAATATATGCTATTAATTATCACTAATACAATCACCATACTCAATTATCAACATAAAAATTTGAATTTTTTTACAAAAATTTTGAGTACCTCATAAAATCCGTGAATCCTCATTGGCAATTAATCTCACTGAATCACAACTTCAATAATTCAATATCTTCCTATTGATCGAAAAATAAACAACAATTTAAAATGAAGATAAAAGACTGCTCCATAATTACTGCTTACCAATAAATGTGCTCTAAAGACACACAGAACTAAAAAATGAACAAGGTAAAGACACAAAAATAAAAATAGTACATAAGCTCCGAGAAAAATATAAATCACAAAATAATCCCATAAAAAAATCAAAATGATGCAATAAAAATATCATCATGCAGGCCTTCGAAAAATTTAAATGTCTATCTTAACCACGCTCACATCCCCCCCCCCAATTTATTTAAAACACCGTAAAGAATAAGTTTAAAAAGAGGATAGTGTTAAGATAGAAATACCTCTCATAAATTCCTAAGCTCTTCAATCACTCATTTGGATAATGTTGAATTATTTTCATCATTTCTCATGGACTTTGCTCTTTAAATTCGGTCCAAAGGCCTAATTGATTCATCCTTAGCTCTCCAAGCACGTACTTGATCATTTTGTATCAAATAATAATCAAATTCATCACTATTACTACAAAACTCACAAATACATCAAAAATACAAAATGATGACAAAATGAGCACAAAAGCTATGAAAATCACACAACTAATCAACTTAAACACCATCAATTCATATTCAAAAGTTGTGTAAAATACACAGCTGTCACTTATTAAGAAATGTTCAACAAATGGGTGGAGGTTGTTGAAATCAACAAATAATTTGTTGTACAAAATCAGAAAATTAACCAAGAAAAGAACTATCTGATAGACAAGGAAGCAGCTCTGCAAAAGACCATCTGTGATCAAAAGAAAAAGGAGATAGAGCAAGTCAATGAAGATCTGAAGATGTTTATAAGAAATATCAGAATGCTCAACAATGGTACTAAGAATCTAAATGAGATTCTTAACTCAAGACAGACTACTAAGGTACACTATGGTCTTGGGTATTCAGGACAAAGCTTTGGGGAAATAGAGTTTGTCAAAGCAAAAAAAGAACCTGATCAAAACAATGATGTTCATAAAAAGGTTCAGAATGTTATCAAGAATGTTCCACCTCAGAATGTACCATACAAAAAGATCTTCTATAAGAACCACAGCAGTGTTTCCTTCCATAGATCATCAAATAAGAGAAAAATTGTTTGCCATTATTGTGAGATCACTGGACACATTAGACCTCATTGTACAGAATATCTTAGAGACTTAAAAAGAATGATGAGAAGATTTATGCCTAAAGAAGTCAAAGTTGTTGCTTTACGATAGGATTGGAAGAAGAAGCATATCACACCTAAGAAGCAGTGAGTAGTAAAGAAATAACATGTCTGCATGATTGCTCACACGTTGCTTAAAGCTAAGAATACAAGGAATTGGTACTTTGATAATGGGTGTTCAAGACACATGATAGGTGACAAAGCAGTGGTGAAAATTTTGAAGACCTGTCCATTTGACTTTGTAACCTTTGGAGATGGAAAGAAAGGAAAACTCATGGGAAAAGGAGTTCTAGATGTGAATGGAATTCCAAATCTGAAGAAAGCTATGCTAATGGATGGACTAAAAGCCAACCTGATCAGTATAAGTCAGTTGTGCGATAACAATATGACTGTGATCTTCATCAAAGATGATTGCAAGGTTTACAAAAATGATAATAAGGTATTCATGGAATGAAAAATATCTTCTGACAATTGCTATCGGTTCAACATTCACTCCGAACATCCAATAACTTGTCAGAAAACATCCTTGGATGAAATTAAGTTATGGCATGAGAAGCTTGGCCATACATATTTCAAGAATCTGGAAAAGTTAATCATCAAAGACATGATTAAAGAGATTCCAAAGATCAAGGTTGACTGTGACAAAGTATACGGCCCATGTCAATTAGGGAAGCAAGTCAGATCACAACATAAGGATGTCCAGTACACCACCTTTAGCAAAGTATTAGATCTACTCTACATGGATCTAATTGGAACAATGACTACATAAAGCTATGGAGGAAAGAGGTACGTGTTTGTCTGTATTTATGATTTCTCTAGGTACACCTAGGTAGAATTCTTGAGAGACAAGACAGAAACATTTTCATCCTTCAAGAAATTGGCTAGTAAACTTTCTGCTGAAAAAAGTTGTTCACATTGTGAGAATCAGAAATAATCATGGAAATAAGTTTGAGAACAAGCAATTTGATGACTACTGTGAAAAGCTTAGAATCAACCATGAATACTCTGCCCTAAAAACTCCACAACATAATGGAGTTGTTGAGAGGAAGAATAAAACACTTCAAGAAATGGCTCAAGCTATGATTGCTGGAAAAAATGTTTCTATACACTTCTGGGCTGAAGCTATCAACACTGTCTGCCATATCAATAATATGATTCATAGCATAACAGGTACATTAATGTCACCCTATGAATTATGGAATAATATGAAGCCTACTGTGAATTACTTTTACATATTCGGGTATACATGTTATATTCTCAATGATAGAGAATGTCTAACCAAAATGGAGAATCTAGGAATTTAAGGGATATTCCTTGGATATTCAAGGAACAATAAGGCTTTCAGAGTATACAACACTGGGATAAAAGCTATAATTGAATCAGCCAATGTCAAGTTTGATGATGCTTAGGACTTCAAAAGTGATGATGAGGAAGATATTTACCAAGATGTCTTTGAACACTGTACAGGAATGGGACTTTATAGTCAAGAAAAGCTTAAAGGATTTGATTGATGCTACTCATACCACAAGGTGCATCTTCTTTTCTGGCGCACGTTCCACCAGAACTCCAAAGTTGGCGCTCGTTCCACCAGAACTCTAAAGTTAAGCATGCTGGACCTGGAGCAATGTTGGGATGGGTGACCCTCTGAAAAGTTTTTTCAGGGAGCGTGCGAGTGAGGACAGAGTATGTTGGAAAGACTCGTGTTGGTTTATGGGGACAACCGTCAGTCAGTTCCACCAGAACTCCAAAGTTGGCGCTCGTTCCACCAGAACTCCAAAGTTAAGCGTGCTTGACCTGGAGCAATGTTGGGATGGGTGATGCTTGGAAAAGTTTTCTCAGGGAGCATGCGAGTGAGAACAAAGTTCGTTGGAAAAGACTCGTGTTGGCTTGTGGGGACAACCCTTAGTCCGGTAGCCGGGTCGTTACAATGTCGTTTCTATTATGAGACAAACGAGTCGATCGCCTCAGGCCTCATTATTTTCATTAAAATAGTTAGCTAAATAAATATATGTATTATCCACATTCGATTAATTAACAATTTTTTTGAAATCAAGTATTTTAAATATATAAATGATCAAATCTATGGTTTCTAAATAAAGTTTATCATGTCTTAATCTTTAACAAATTATTTTTTAACCATATAACTTATCTAACATTTGAAAAACACTTAGATATTAATAAATTTGATTTATTTTCAAAATTAAAGTATACGTTAATAGAACCTAGGACATAAAATTAAATATAAAATTATATATTGAGATATTATATTATATAAATAAACATTTTCCAATGCATATATTACCTATCGGATATTATTTGATATGCTAATTATAACGATTTTGTTATTGAAGTAAGTTTTTAAGTTGGGTAATATGTCACGGTTTGAGATTTAGAACATTTAAAAGTGGTTTTATTATTGATAAAATGAGAAATAATAAATGAATTTCCTTAAAATATATTCGTGTAATATCTTTTAAAAAAATATTTTATTTATAAACATATTCATTATTTCACCTCGGACCCCATATTGTCTCAAAGCGATCCTAATAAGTTACCATGTATACAACAATTCATTTTAAAACACTACTAATTTTTCTAATAATATTTTAACTAGGGGAAAAATAGCTTAATTACACTATTATATTAAAGCTTAATAATACTTTTATAATAGTACGTACAAATGTTCTAATTAAAAATGCAGACTTTAGTTGCCAAATTTGGGCAAATATAACAATTTATTTTTTAAATATAATTTCTTTCACTTCTCAACCAAATATTTATTTTTACTACATTACAATTATTTGACTTCTCATTAGCTATCCACAAGTATACAAAGTATCTGTATTACAATATTTAGCAAGATCGTATTCCACAGAGACTAAAAACTTAATCACAATGTGAGTACTACAACGTCAATCTTCTAAGTATCAGATAGGTAGTGCATTCAAGATTTTATTTTATATCTACTAAAGATAAATAATTAATTAAATATAGACAAATAAAGATAAACAGGGAAAATTAGGAACTGATATAATAGAGGAAGAAATAATATAAATCATCGATTTCATATATTCATCTAAAAAATTTTCATTCAATTAAATGATTTATTCACGATTAAATTTTATTAGGACAATCACCAGATTAGTCAAAAGGGAAAAAGATAACAATAAATATAATATATTTTATAACGTGAATATATAAGTCTTAGATATTAAAAAATAAATATATTTTTAAGCTTTTAATATTATAAAGAACACAAATTGTTTATAAAACTATATATATATATATTATTTTATATAACTATAAATGTATAGATGTTAATATTTCAACTACACGAATTAATGCAAATTTATGCTTACAAGTAACTTTAAGATAGTATGGTATATATACATAGTATGAAAATCAAGAATATACATTCTTTTAGTATCTCTTACACTATAATGACAATAGTGACAATCAATATATATTAATCAATGAATTAATAATGAGAACATTAATATATCTAAGTATTAGTATATTTATTGATATCAATTTAATTTAGATCATAAGCATACATGTTTGTAGTGTTTATGATACATGAATCATTTCAAATATATTAATAATATGAATGAGATATGAATATATATACAAGCCTTATAAAATATAAAATAAAATAAAAAGAATGTATCTTTAATATCTCTAAACTTTATTATTTTCATAAATGACAAAATCTTGTATAAGACCATCATACATGTCAAAATTCGTAAGACGGGCCAATGTTCGGATCCATCCTCAATTTAAAGAGAGAAATTTTTCACGTGTGAGCGAGAAGTGTTCATATTTGAGAGATAAAAAGAGGTGTCACAATTTAGTTTTTCAAATTTGAAAAGGGGGAGGCAGAAATGCTAGAATAGGTTAATAATTGTCATATATACTTTGAATTTATAATAAAAATGTGATTTAAATTTGTAAATATTGATAATTTGTCGCTCAATTTTAGATAAATATTATAATTTTAATCTATTTTCTTCAATTTTTACTAGGATCTTGCTCGGAGAAATTAAAATCAACATAACCACAAAAGAGATGCCCCTTTTGAAACCATAATAAATTTTGTTTGCTACCTAATATAATGCATAGAAAGTTTTTTTTTTATCATCATAGGTTTGCCCAAAAATCATTAGTAAAAAAGCATTAACAAGATGTTCTATTTTAATATAAAAATATATTAATTCAAGAAGAAGTTCAAAGGATGTCGATCGTAATAAAAAGTTTGATTATTGTATTCACACATATGAGAATCTACACTATCCCAATATATATATAGTTTTAAATTTAAATCAATTTAAATATTATTCTTTTGTTGTGCACAATTTTATTATATTTCACGTATATGCTTAATTTGTACTTTAGAAGATATACATATAATATTCAATATAGAATTTAACACATATTACTTATTTTTTATTTTTGAAAGTATAAATTTAAAGTTATAAGCTATATTATAATTAGAAAATATTAATAAATATCTAATAAATAATTAGAGTAAGAATATATATATATGTGTGTGTGTGTGTGTGTATTAATAACATTAACATAAATTCTTTTATCTAAAAATAAAAAATAAGTAATATATCATTGTATAAAATTATATATTGAATATTATATGTATATTTTCTAAAGTACAAATTAAGCATATACGTGAAATATAATAAAAGTGTGCACAACAAAAGAACAATATTTAAATTAATTTAAATTTAAAACTATATATATATATATATATATATATATTGGGCGAGTGCAGATTCTCATATATGTGAATATAATAACCAAACTTTTTATTACGTTTAACATTCCTTTGAACTTCTTCATGAATTAATATATTTTTATATTAAAATAGAATATCTTGTCAATATTTTTTTACTAATGGTTTTTGGGCAAACTTATGATGATAAAAAAAACTTTACATGCATTCTATTAGGTATCAAACAAAATTTATTATAGTTTCAAAAAGGGACATCTCTTTTGTGATTATGTTAGTTTTAATTTCTCCGAGCAATATCCTAGTAAAAATTGAAGAAAATAGATTAATTAAAATTATAATATTTATACTTTATAGTTAGGTGTGTTTCTAAATACTCCACATATTTTTCATACAAGACTATGTTCAAAAATTCATTTTTAAAAAATATAAGGCATGTCTGAAAATATATTTTTAAACATACATGATCGATAGCTTAGAAAAAAAAATAGTTGAACGTATTTTCGAACCCATTGATTATATGTGTAATTCAATAGTTTCCAAATCCAAAATTGAGTGACAAATTATCAATATTTACAAATTTAAATCACATTTTTATTACAAATTCAAAGTATACATGACAATTATTAACATATTCTAGCATTTCTATCTCCCTCTTTTCAAATTTGAAAAACTAAATTGTGACACCTCTTTTTATCTCTCAAACATGAACACTTGTCCTTCACATGTGAAAATTTTTCTCTTTGATTTTGTAGCACACATGAATTATATATTTTTTTAAATTGGTTAAAACTATTTTTTTTTTAAATTGAGGATAAAATTGGATCCAAACATTGACCCGTCTTACGAATTTTGACCTGTAAGATGGTCTTATACAAACTTTTATCATTTATGAAAATAATAAAGTTTAGAGTTATTAGAGATACATTCTTTTTTTATATATTTTATAAGGCCCGTATATATATTCATCTTTTATTCATATTATTAATCAATTTGAAATGATTCATATATATATCATAAACACTACAAACTTGTATGCTTATGATCTAAATTAAACTGATATCAATAAATATAATAATACTTAGATATATTAATGTTCTCATCATTAATTCATTGACTAGTATATATTAATTATCACTATAGTCATTATAGTGTAAGAGATTCTAAAAAATATATATATTCTTGATTTACATACTATGTATATACGTACTATTTTAAAGTTACTTGTAAGCATAAATTTTCATTAGTTCATATAGTTGAAATATTAACATTTATACATTTTCAGTTATATAGAATAATATATATATATATATATAGTTTTATAAACTAAAATTATTTAGATTGATGAGTAACTATGAAGTTTATTTTGATAAAATATGTAATTTTTTTAGAAATGACATTTTTATGATTTGGACAACATGATATAATTTTTACAACTTAATTACTTTGATAATATTAATTAACATATCTTTAATAAAAATACTTGAGTGGCCAAAATAACATTTCATTATATATACTATCTTTAATACAAATATGTTGGCGATGATAATTTCTTTGGTGCTCGTATAAGTTTACATCTCTCTTTTGCAATGAAATTGTTTCAAGTTATGTATATCATGTAACATTTTGCTATTTATTTTAGTTTACTAATATTTGAATTATTGATATCACATGATGTGAATCAATAATTTATAAGTAAAAATTTAAATTTTAAGTATATTGAATAAATTATACTTTTAATTCCCAGATCACGAACTA
This sequence comes from Perilla frutescens, assembly GCA_026008535.1. NCBI lineage: Eukaryota > Viridiplantae > Streptophyta > Magnoliopsida > Lamiales > Lamiaceae > Perilla > Perilla frutescens. Next base: position 38,679,858 of record BRKX01000010.1, on the reverse strand, counting down.
TTCATAATTTCTGGTTTTTAACATGAACTTCAAAATGTTGCCTCCACAACACGAACTTACATTTTTTTGTAATTACAACATCAGTTCAAAATTGAGTGCAATTACAAGCACAAAAATTATACGAAACACTTAATATATTGAATATTTTTTTAAATATAGATTAAAGAGATAAATTTGGAGGTGTATGCATGCACATCACACTTGTACACATTAGTGCTACGTCAATTTTGATTGAGCGAAATTCAAAATGATGTTATAATTTCAAAAAAAAAATGTAAGTTTATGTTGTACGTATAACATTTTAAAATAGATTAAGTATTTCGTATAAATTTTGTAAATAGAGATTGAAGAGACGAATTTGGAGGTGTATATGCATGCACATCACACTTGTACACATTAGTGCTACGTCAATTTTAATTGAGTGAAATTTAAAATGATGTTATAATTGCAAAATATATATATATATATATAAGTTTATGTTGTACATATAATTTTTAAAATAGATTAAGTATTTCGTATAATTTTTGAGCTTGTAATTGCACTCAATTTTGAACAGATTAAGTTCGTGTTGTGGAGGCAACATTTTAAAGTTTGTATTAAAAACCAGAAATTATGAATAATTCGTGATATTTAAACCAATTAACCCATAATTAAATTATTATATACTCGACCAATTTTGAAATTCAACATTATTTTTAAATTTTTTTAATAATGTCACATTTTGAATTGTGGAAAATTCGACATTGCAAAATTGTTGCTAAAAAATAAATTAAAACAGACATTCATCGTATAAAAATAATAATAATAATAATAATAATAATAATAATAATAATAATAATAATAAAAATTAATATGAATGCATGTGATATATATATATATATATTAATTCATAATTTATATCTTATTGGTTTATAAAGATATTAATGAATTGTCTAGCATTTAATTAAAAAATAATATGTTTGTTGACATTAGAAACTTATACACACACGCACATACCAAATTGATGCACTAATCAAAATTATATATGTATTTTAAATATAACTAGTATATCACTCATGCGATGCACGGAAAAAATACATATAATTAACATTTTATTAAATGTTCAAATAAAATTATAACTCTAATTATCAAAAGAATATTACTCGCGACAAATATAAGGAAATGAAATTAAATACGATGCTCATAAAATAAAATCTCAATAATAATCTAAAAAAATCACTAATAACTACAAAATGATTTTGCATCACGAGTTTTATAACTTAATAGTATTGGATGTGAGACACAAAATTCAATCCCAAAATCCCTTATCTCCCAAAAAAACCTAAAAAAAATAATGATTTTCATTAAAAATAAATTTCATAATTTTATCACAATTGTTTTTATGAATATGAGAGTATTTCCACTTATTGACACAATTTTTGAAGTACCAATCATAAAGATAAGTTTATTGCTAATTTTTATCATTCATTGTTTCATGTTATAGTGATATGTTTTTCTGTATTTAACACAAACATCTGATATATCATTCAAACTTTACAATCCATATGTTAAGCATAAATTACTTTTTTTCTTGTATTTAAATGAGTGATTTAAAGTTCAAGTTATTCATGTGGTGGTGGCGGTGGAAAACTATTAAATATTTTTTTAAATACATAGCCATAGATCTACTTTACAATTATCAAATACAACTAAATTAGAGGCAAATAAAAATCATAGCCATATTTTTAATTTTTAAGATATATGTAAACATCATGCATAAACTTTTAAAATAAATGCACTTATTTTTTGTGGGCGTCATATTCATCAAAAGTTATTCAATATGTAAATGTTTGAAAAAGATAGTTCTGTTTTTATGAGGATAACGTCTTTCTAGATTATTAATTAATTAATATTATAAATAAGCTTGTAATTAATTTGACTAATATTTGTAATTAATTCAATCCACTTCAAAAAATTGGGAGAGTGCTTCGGCCTCGCAAAAAATTGAAGATGAGATTGTTTGTTGAGGAATTAAAGTTTTCTCAATATTTGTCTTTTCTGTTTGTTCCAACTTTTCATTATTAAATAGCAGATTATCAATTTAGTTTATTTTCTCTAAAATCCATCAACAAAATAAGCAAAAAATAAAAAATAAAATCACAAAAAATTGAAGATGAGATTATTTGGAGAGGAAATCAAGTTCTTCAAATATTTACTTTTTCTGCTTGTGTTCAACTTTTAATTATTAAATAGCATATCCTTAATTTAATTTTTAGTTTAATTCTCTAAAATCAATCAATATAATAAGAAAAAATAAAAAATAAAAAGAATCGAGCTTAAGAACATTACAAATATATACATGGATAAAATAGATAAGCACCACCTTTCTTTATTTAATATAATACCATTTTATTGCATCGGAGTCTATGAGATGACAAACCTTTTAGAAGCATACATTCAATAAGGGGAGACGATATCAAAATAAAACAAATTCATGTAGAAAGAATTACATTGCACGAAGTTTTATAAAAAAAAAAAAATTACAGACATGAAACAAATATTAATCTTACTACATTAATATTATTCAATTTATAGTGAGATGACAATGAAATAAATAAAATACAAATTAGTACAACCAAACAATAAAAACCTACCACAATCAACAGAATAAATAAAAAAAATTGTCCATTCAGTCGGACGAATTATAATATTTCCATTTAGGTTGTGTGGAAGTAACCAGTAGACAATTCTGAGTCATGAAGTTTCTCTATGTGTTCTTCAAACTGTGGATTCACCAGTACGAATCGATTCTAGAAGCTAATGAGGTGTGTTAGATGAAGGAGTTGATAAGATGCAATTATATATAGATGAGCATGAATGGTAAATTTGTAATGATATAATTAATTATTAATTTTTGCTGGAATAATAAAGTTTGATTTATAGAATCAAAGAAAATTTTGATTGATACGCATAATTATAGTCTTATAGAACATATATAGATCATTATTTCAATTGTTATCACTCATTCCATAATACACCTAATTGTATTGGTTGATTATATTTCCATTTGTAACACCCGTCCCAAAATAAATATGTGAATTATTTCAACCATATAGGAAGTATGTGTTGATTATATGATGCTTTGAAATGATTTTAGAAAATTCAAAATATAGAGAAAAGCACTCCCAAAGTTGGCTCAATTATTTTCTTAAAATCATATTGTCCTCTAAATCTTTCTCGATCATATATATTGTTCCTCGTGACGAGACATTTCTATGAGCCTTTTTCAGTCGTCATTTGGACATTTATTAAATCATGAGTGTCCTAATTATTGAAAGACCGTATTTTTATCCTGAAAATAAAATTCTACCACTTTATGTTTAACTCCGAAATTGGTTTCGTCTTTTGACTAGAGGTCACGAATCTTTTCATAATCGTGTGATCATCAATTTCATTAAAAACGGAGTTCATTTGACCTTCCAATTAAATGGTATTCGTTCTTTATTTCAACCCAATACCATATATTAAAATATATCACAAATTGATTGCCACCACTCAATCCTACCATGCTCCAAGTGTCAATCTTACCTTTCTCCAAGTGTCACCATGAATGACAAGTATACTCCAAGTGTAACCATCTATTCCAACTAGTTGGATGCATGCCTTACACATGTTTTATCATAATTATTGGTTGAATCAAGTAGAGGGGGATGAACAAGAGCCCAACTTTCTCCCACATTCTCTTTTTCACTAGTTTCTCTCTTTCCCTCCCAGCAGCAACCTTTATTTCTCTTCTATTTTCAACCCTCAAACCTTAACCAACAATTCTGAAATTTTACAGAGAGCTTCCCACTTTGATGTAGATGATTTTAGCCAAAGAAATCATCCAATTTGGCTCTCATATGGTCGAGAACGAAGGCAAACATTGCAGTGGTCACTGTTTTCCGCCAACCTGCAGCAACGATTGTATTCTGTATATATTTCGACCTTCAAATCTCCACCAACATAGCTGAAATTTTGATATGTTGTTCCTCTCTTCACGTATTTGATGTTAGCCACTGGAATCACTCGATTTGGTGTGCGAAAAGTCAGAAACGAAGACATGCAAAATTGGGGTTTCTAGCTGTAAGTTTTATCATTAGTGTAGCAGTCGTATTTTTCCATTTTCGTCCCTTAAATCTCATCCATAATTTTTGAAATTTGAGTATGTTTCTCTTCTAATTATGTAGTTGATTTTAGGTTCAAGAATTTCTCAATTCGGCTCTCTAAAGCTCCTAAACGAAAGCTCGACTATTTTCTTGGTGGTTTAATTTTTGTAACTCACCGAAGTCATTTTCAACATATTTTTCTGTAGATCCAGCCATTATATTTCTATGAGATCTACATCATTATCAACTTAACTCTTCAAAGTTTTCAGAATAGGTCTCGGTTCATCGATATGATATCATTTGGTCTATCAAAGATACGTCGCAAATCGACATGTCAGATCTACCGCATAAATCGTCGTGTTGCGAGTGCAACTTCGGAGTCTATTTCTCGTCGATTCCTCCATCCTCTTGACTTGAAGGACTGCACAATCTTTTCATTTCAATCTTTCCAGACATATTTTCCAATCTATGATCCGATGTCATTTGTTCTTCCGAAATCGAGTTGTAAGTTTCCCGAAAACCAACTTGTTTCCGGCAGATTATGTCTTATGTTAATAATGCTGAATTTCATGCTCATTTACAGTCGTTATACATTATAAAATCTAAATCCGTTTGCTGCATTGAAATCTTTATTTCCTCTAGTATCAAAAATTGTATTTTTGAGTGAAAATCCGTTGAGTATCGAGCTCGTTTGAGCCTCAAACTTTTTGACTAAAAATTTGTTCCGGAAAATGTAAACGATATCTTTTCCGGCCGATTTCAGGCCAGGATGATCGGAATTTGCCTCCGACTCCTTCTGACCAATTGTAGGTCTCGTCGTGATGGACGCGTGGCCGCTGACCGTGTCTCAATCAGATTTGAATTGAATTTCATATGATTTTTCGAAATTGCTGCCCTGTTTTAAGTTGTTCCATTTTAAGTTGAATTTGTTTCAAGTTAATTGAAAAGTATCATTAGAACCAATTATCGATTCGTGTTGGGTTTAAAACCCGAGTAATGCGCATTCCTAGTTGTAGTAAAATTAATAACGCTTCTATTGGGGTTTTTTTTGAATTAAACCACCGCAGGATCATTTGGATGTTCATTAATCCGTGTTCATGCAAATCATAATTTTATGTAACATGCATGTTTATCACAGTCTATACAAAAAACATGCAAAGCAGATTCGAATCTAATAAAGCGGAAGACATAGAAACGAATCTACTTACAAATCGATAGACGGTTTGTGGACAAGATTAAAGATCTAATCTTGTTGTTGAATGAATACTGTGACAGGCGCCACCTAGCTCAAAATTTCGACCACCACAAATTCTACTCCAATATCTTCTGTTGTATTCCCGGACTGTATCTAGATTCAGAGTGGGCTGAAATCTACTAGATAGAGTTGTGAAATCTGTGGATAACTTTGAGAGACAAAGAGGGGCTGAATAATAGTGTTATAAATTTCGCCCCCCCTTCCCCTATTTATAGGGAGGGGGGTGAAAATTAGATCTCCAAACCCTACTGGGTTTGGGCCTCTATCTCAAGTTCAATATCCAATTCACTATCAGTCAATTGGGCTACAACAGGGATCTAGAAGAATATTAAATTGGCCCACTAATTTATTCAATATCCAATATCCAATAAACTTAGGATATAATTAAATAAATTAAGTTTTACTTTTATTCCACTAAAGAAGTAAAACTGACCTACCAATTTAATACATATTTACGAATATGCTTTCTCCTTTAGTCCAGCCATTCCCCGTGTTTAAGATATAATGTTCATTAATTAATTATGTAAGCCTCTGACAGCTATAATTAATTAACATCTAAAACCTTGAGTAGTACCACACAAGCTTTATTCATGTACGGAATAAATTCCACCTGCAGGGTTTCAACATGAACTTGTGCTTCCTCAAGAGAACATCATCAACCTGGCACACCAGGACACAGTGCTCATGCATACTGCTCGAGACATCATGTATACATTGTTATTACCCAAGATATCGAATTCGATCTACGAAAAGATCTCACCCATTGATAAATTAAAGTAATAAACAACACACACATATGCTCGCCAATATCACATGAGTTCAGAACCCGAACTCTGTGGATCTTTATTCTCTCAGTAACTGGGTCAGAGACAGAGAATAGTATCCTATCGTGATCCTCCTCAATACACTAACTAGTGTACTAGAATAATCAGTTAGTCAAGATAAACTAACTTATCATATTATTCTACGGTGTACCGATGGTGTGTTCAGGACCATCTAAGCCGTGAGCTCTTTAATACATTACAAGGTTCTAATGATACGATCTTACCGTGTGACTCCCCACACTATATCATCTACAATGTAAGTATATGGAACATTGCATAAAACAATTATAGAACATAATCTAAATGCAAACAGTGACTGCAATAACTTTCATTTCATATCATCATATCATCAGAAAAGTATACAAAGACAAGTCTTCTATTATACAAAACTAACAGCTTCAATTAAATTAAAGTGAATATTAGATTAATTCCGGAAGTAGTTATTGATTCTAAAGCAAGATTGATCCTTGTAGGACTTGCTTGACTTACGAGGAAGGTGAATAGTTGAATCTCGAGATGGTTAGAGCAGTTTAGCCCTAGAGAAATTCGGGAAGGAACTCCGCACCGTTGCTCCATCTCCAGTACCGTATTTGAGTGTTGGATCATTGTTAGGACTTCTGTATATATAAGGTGGGTTATACTATCTTTAGAAATTGTATCTTTCGAGTTATTAAGCTCTGATGTGTTAAAATTACATATGTGACTATCTGTGTTAAATATTTACGTGCTACTGTATGTTGTCGGAGTTTCATAAATCAGCGTTGTTTAAATATGAGTAGCTACAGTACGCATGCATTATTCATCATGCCCTACTCCTTGTCGGTGAGACTAAAATGAAACACTTATTGGTTACACTCTTTGATTACACTCATTGGGTATACTTTGGTCATACTCAACTTTACGCGTTGGTGATGTAGTACGGGTTGCGGGCAGTGACTGGTTATATTCTTAAGCGCTTCAGGATAAAATATTTTGGTGAACTTAGGTTTCTTTCAACTTTAAAACCTCCTAAGTTTCACTACCTGCATGGACACAGATAGATTACTTTTAAAAAATGATTTGCATAACTTAAATTATGAAAACTTGACCACTGAGTGCATTAGTACTCAGCCCAAATCTTTTCAAACTTTTTCAGGTCAGTAGGCTGGAGCGTGGAGGTGACGAGGCTGAGAGATGGACTTTTGTTATTTATCTATTTTTCATTATCTCTTTTTGGGGAAATTCTATGCCACAGCACATGGCACACTACATGTGTTGCGATAGATCTATTGTGACACATGGAAGTATCACAATAGATCTATCGCAGCACATGACACACTACGACCTGTCGCGACATAGAATTTCCCCTCTTTTTGTTAAGTGTTATGTTGCGAATTAAGCTTCCGCACTTATGCCACTCTTTTGTTAAAACACTAAGAATCCCGATCTTGATGTTTTGGATCTATATATGTATTAAAAAGCATGTTTGGATATTTTGAGTCTTCTGTTGAGGTTTTGTTAATCATGTTATCCCCTTTCTTTCCCTCTTCTTAATTCCAACCCCCATGGCATCCATTTTCACGGTCTTTCAGGACTGAGGCACTACACCATTGTTTGTTTAGAAAAATTATATTACCATTGTGTTTTTTAGGAAAATTATATTTCCATTGTTATATATATCACGCATATATTCTATTCCATATTTTTAATATATAAGATATGATATCTTATGTAATTTATTTTACTACTTTATATAATTAGATATATATTAGATTAGATTAAGATGCGATATTGATTTATTCTAATTTGGTTGTAAGCAAATTTCATTTAAACTAATTAAGGTATATTTGACTAATCAAACATAACTTAATTATTCATATATTGGCACCAACATAGGGTGTCAATCTAGATGAACGAACATATTATGTTAATTGAGAAAATGTATAATTAGGCATATAATTACATTATATATAAAGAATGGTTGATTATTAAAGTATACCATATTGATGTTATTTTAAGTAAAATAAATATTAAATTTCCTAATTTTGGGAGCTAGGGTGGTTTTGGCAGGAAAATTTAAATTACTATTTTACCCTAGACTATCTTACTTTTAGATATACTAGTATTACATCCCGTGCGATGCACGGTGAGAAATATATAAATAAATTTTATAATAAATATTTTTTATAAATTGATAAAATAATTAAATCATAATTAAATAATTAGTAGAAATAATCATAAACATTATACAAAATATATAACGTTATATTCAATTTTGTTCACTATTTTATTGGTAGACAACTCATATCCATTAATAAATTTTCATTCATCGTGCCCAATAAAACAAATGACATAACTGATCCGCCCGAAATCCATTACAACATAATTAGAATCTTTTATAATTTTAGACACAATGAAAAAATTAAGAAAAAAAGGACACATCTATAAAACACATTTAAGAATATTATTGTATTATATACATCTCTGTCATGCCTATGGACTTTGTGAAATGAATAGAACTAATCATGTGAGAGTTGTGACTACTTGAACAATACCTCCACGATTTAATCAATATTTCACCATATATCTTTTATTTATAGATAACACCTTTAAACTCCATCTTTAACATTATATCACTTTACGTCTCCTTACATACGGGTATAAATATATTATATTATATTATATTATATTATTGTACAACGTCAGTCTATATGTAGTGTGAAATTAAACATTCGTCATTTTTATTTATGATATGTAAAATATACATATGATATCTAAATATTAAAGAAAAACATTAAAGAATTAAAAATTTATTGTATAAATAATTTATTGAATAAAATAAGGTAGCATATATTTATTTCTCTCCCATTTGCAACTAATATTGTTATGTTTATTTCATCTTCACCTTCCAATCTATCTTCAATGTTGTGAATAACATAATTTACGCATTAACTTTTGGACTATTACAAAATAGATCATCACTTGATAATTGTGCTTGGAATTCAAAACATAAAATTATATATATTATGCACCTTTTGATGTCAATAACATCTTGTCATCTAATTTCTAATATATTAATGAAAACTCACCAATATTAAGTGTTTTGGGTAAATCCTACTCAATATGATCACTTGATGCTTTGGGGTGGACTTGTTCTTCAAATGAGTAATATTAATGGAAATCACTCCAAATTATGTATGAGATAGTTGATTTCGGTTATGGTAATTAATATGATGAAGTTTATAAAATTCTTGATAGCGTAGATATGTTCTTTCTAATGGAGTGAAGATTGCAATAACTAACTATTGATGGTTGGGTAGATACGATTATACTATTACTTAAGAGAAAAAAATAAATTTAAAAAGAAATAATGTGAAACTAAAAAAATACTACAAAAATATAATTAAGATAAATGGTTAATTGGAGAATTTACACATGCATATGAGTATCTTTTGTATATGATATTGTGTAGTATAACTAAAAAGCCACCACCTATAACATTTGAATATGATTTTGTGCAGTATAACACACATGGAAGTCATTTGATTACCAAAAATATAAAAAAAACCCGAAACACACACACACACACACACACACACACATATATATATATATACAACTCAAAAAAGGTCTACATATGTGTGTGTGTGTGTGTGTGTATTTGGCACAATTATTGGTCGGAAAAATCTATTTAAATCAACATTATAAAATTATTATTTTTTATAAACTATTTATTACACAAAAAAAAATTAAAATGAATATTAATCTTTGTCATGAAGTCATATTAATCATACATATATATAGTTGATTTTACAATAATTATAATAATTCTATATATTTGGTAATACTAAATTAACAATAAAAACAAACTAATCCCAACTAAATAAACGTACAATTAATTAGTGCATAATAAAACACAATCAATAATAGGTGTAGATTTTATAAGACTAATATTTAGGAATAATAGATAACTAATAATTTTACAATATAATATTAACAGAAATAATATTTATACATTACTATAAAATAATAATTTAATACTAATAATTAACATTAAATTGCATCATAAAGAAAAAATAAGTATTTTAGCAAAATAAAGTCCACAAAATTCTGGATATTTTTTTCCATTCCAACAACAAAATGAACACATTGAATGAAAAAAAAAAGTATGATCGGCTCTTCTTCACAATTTTGTTTCTCCTCTCTTTTTTGACATTTCTCTTCTTTCTCTTTTATGGTGTTACCAGGGAGCACGTCATTTGTCGATGCATCTTTTTTTTTTAATTATAACGGAATGAAATCAATACTTCACAAATTTAATAGTAAGAAACATGACTATTAGAAACACAAATATGCAAGCAAAAAATAGAATAAAATAATAATATTTAAAAACACAAAAACATATGACGGCATTTCTCGATAAAACAAAAACTGATGAGGGGATGTGATACAAAATGAATTCCACCAACCCTTATATATAATGAATTTTTTTAATTAATTCATTAATTAATACATATTTTAGGGTTTTGATTTGAGGGGATTAAGTATATTGATTATAACTAATTAAGGTAAATGTGGAAATCCATTAATAAATAGTTAGGGGAATTTATGGATTATTGAATTGATTTGAAAATATATTAAATCCTAGTATTAGTGCACCTAATTATGATAAATTATAGACTAATTTAGCTTTTATTTTCTTCTCATGTTAGGCGGATTAGGGAGGTATATATGCATGTAATTATTTGTCTTTACATTTATATATTAAGATTAAAATTAAGATTTAGATATTATCTAATTATTTAATTAATTAAGAATTGTAACGAAAATGTTAATTAATTTTTGTATCCTATCTTATATATCTTATTATATTATATTATATTAATGTACACACACAACAACACACGCACATATGTTATATATTAAGATATAGTATTATCTTAAATGGTTTATATATTATGCCATATATATCTTAGTACACATCTTATATGTCTTATTTTAATATATATATATATATATATTAAGATAAAATTAATTTATTTATATTAAATTATATATCGTATCTTAATATCCTATATAAAAATATAATATTACATTTTTTTAATATATATATATATATAGTATTTTAGATTTGATATTAATTAATTAATTTAATATATGCATATTTGTCTTAATTTATATTAAGATAATGTAATATAAACTATCATATTAAATTAAATTAAAGATATGATATATAGTATATATATATATAATTAATTCAATATATATTTAGTTAATTTACTATTATGTATTATATTAAGATGATAATTAGGATTAATTAATTAAAACAATAGTACAATATAAAAATGAATTAATTACTAAATATAGTAATTGATTTAGGCGGGAAAACTATACTTACTAAATAAGGAATAACTTCTTACTTTTATATATATAAAGATTAAGATATTAATCATAATATCTATTAATTGTTACCATATATATGCATATCAAATGAATGATCATTTGCATAAAAATCACATAGAAATTTTATACCTACTACTATACGATAATAAAAAAATTCATATTGTAGATTTATTATATTACTCTATTGTGCTTAATTTAAATATATGCAATGATAACTGATATATTAGTTAAATCCAATTTTGTAAAAGGGATAAGGGTCACGCAGGCCCCTGTACTTTTTGGCGGGGACCTCCTAAGCCCCTGTACTTTTTTTTTGTTCAATTGGGCCCTTAAACCTTTTTTTCGGGTCTATTAGGCCCCTCTTGACGGGGCCGTTAACTCTAGATGAAACGATGTCGTTTCATCAATTTTCCAAATAAGAAAAATTCAAAATTAAAATAATACTTACCATGAACCATTAATTGACCCGCCCACCCTTTTAATTAAGGATCCGACCCGTAATTTAACTTAAAATATCAAAATTAATTAATATTGATGTCGTTTCATCAATTTTCCAAATAAGAAAAATTCAAAATTAAAATAATACTTACCCTGAACCATTAATTGACCCGCCCACCCTTTTAATTAAGGATCCGACCCGTAATTTAACTTAAAATTATTTTAATATGGTATCAGAAATAAACAAAGTCATAGGGCATCTCCATGAAAATAAAATTTTCTATCATGGAAATAAAATAATTTAATTATTTATATGTTGGTGTTCAGCAACAAATGGGGGATATCTGTTGTATGGTTCTGGTTATAGAGGTAATTTGAGGAATAGAGTTCTTTTTTTTTTTTTTAAAAATGCGAATCATGTTGCTCATAATTTGGCCAAATATGCTCTATTTAATTCTCATAATTTTGTTTTTACTGGTGTGTTCTTTTACAATCTATATATATATATATATATAATATATATAATGATAAGATCGTAGTTGCAAAATAGAAATTTTTTATTTCCCATCTAAATGACATTTTCTAATATGAAAAATATAATAAATATCCAGAAAGATATTAACTATAATTATAATATTTTTTACTTTAATTGAATTATTAAAATTAAAAAAATCCTCCATCTTTAAATTATATTATATAGATTATAATCTAAATTAAAAATATGCGCTGATATTCGATTGATAAATTAATTATGTTTAAATTTACAAAAAAACAAAATGCACTATAATCTATATTTATATTTATATAATATATATAACAAAATTGTGATTAAAATAGAAACTTTATATTTCCCTCTCATAGAAATTAATATTTATCATCTATCAATATAACTATGAATATCATATGATATTAGAAAATTTGATGAAGTTAAAGCACAACAAAATAGTATTATAAATGCTCCTATGATCACATACTTTAATAAGAAAACTAGTATATCTCCCGTACGATGTACGGAAATCTGACTACACATTTTAAATTTAAAGTTTGATAATAATTGAAATGTTGGTTGCAACAGTATTAATATATAATGATAAATGATTATAACTTTATCAAATGGTAGTTCACGTATATAAAATTATATTTGTGATTTTTCAAATATATTCATAAACTTGTTTAGAATGTTTTTTATGTTTTTAAACTGGGTCAATTAGAGATTTATATACACATTGTGTATTAACACATACCACATAGTAATGTTATTTTTTGATAGACAAAATAAAATAGTTTCTTTGTTCTATAGATTAACATATTAAATATACTTTATCCGAACACACATAAATTTAAATAAATAGTTTTCATACCACAATAATAATAATAATAATAATAATAATAATAATAATATTTTAATTTATTATTATATTATATGGCATATGTGTATAACTTTTCAATATGGTTTATTTTCTAATCATTAAAATAAATAGATAATATTTATTAATACATATGATATTAGTTTTTTAATTAATAGAATGTATAATCAATTGGTTGAAACCTTTCATGAATTTGAATGATTAATGTCAACAATTAAACACATATTGATGTATTATTATTATTATTATTATTATTATTATTATTATTATTATTATTATTATTATTATTATTATTATTATTATTATATCTTTCTACCATCTTATCAGTTTTCTTTGTTGGGTGTTTTTTTTTTCTGATTTTTTTTTTATTTAAAAGCTCTCATTGATTATAATTTATAAGTCTCTTTGATTACATAATAAGCGGATGAAATCATAAATCATACTTTGTAGAAAATTAATAACTTTAATTGTGTAGCGCATATTGTTGCACACAATACAATATAAAATTTCATCCACGCCATGAAAAGTATATTAATTAAAATTAAATATAAATAAAATTTTAAATTTTATTTTTTCATTATTCTGTTTGAACGAATTGACCTCTTTTATCTATTTCTTTTTTCTCATTAAAACCTCTTGTCCATTTGTTTAACCATGAGTAATATTAGAATTTAAAAAAATAAAAATTTAAATAGTTGCTATTCAAAACCCTTGTTAATTATATAATAAGTTATTTGATTACACCAAAAATAGTATTAGAATTAAGAAAATGAAAATTTAAATATTTTAGATAGGCATTTTGTTATGTTTTGATGGTATTTATTTTAGAAAATCTAAAAAATTAAATATGTTGAATGGTGATATTTTTCATTTAACAAAATCTAAAAAGTTAAAAATATGAATGTTTACACAACAATTAGAGAGTATTAGAATTTAAAAAAAATAAAAATTTAAATATTTTCTATGGGCATATTTTGTTATGTTTTGTAGATATTGTATGTTTAGAAAATCTAAAAAATTAAAGATGTAAATGGTTCTAAATTGTTATCTATGCATATTTTGGTGATATTTTTTATTTTAAAAAAAAATTAAAAAGTTAAAAATATGAATGTTTACACCATAGGTGGTAATAGAATTAAGAAAGATATATAAATATTTTCCTTGAGAATTACTACCTCCGTTTCATAATGTTTGTTGTTTTGTTTTTTTTATCTGAAATTAAGAATTAATTTTGTGGACAAATATACCCATCCCTTATATATGCCATAAAATATAATTCATCTATATTTTCCTAAAAAATAACAATATTTTATCTCTCCATATATTTTTCTCTCTTCATATATTATAGATAAGTTAGAATCAAAAAAATTTGTAGGATTTGAGAGGGTTAAAATTGGGAGAGAGGGTGTCAAATTATATAAAACAACAAACATTTTGAAACTAAAAAAAAACCCTTAAACAACAAACATTATGAAACGGAGGTAGTATTAAATTTGAATGATATTTTTATTTCAAAAATTTTAAAAATTAAAGATGTGAACGGTTGTTAATTGTTATTTATAAATATTTTGGTAATAGTTTTTTATTTAAAAAAATCTAAAAAGAAGTTAAAATTTTAAATTTGGTTTGGAAGAGGAATCGAACCCTAGCCCACAAAAATGCATCAACAACAACTAACCAATTGATCTAGAGGCTTACTTCATTTAAGTTTTAAAAAACAATTCTATTTTAGCAATGTTTTGACTGGTTTATTTTTATGACAATTTTACCCCTGCGATTTTGCTTTAATATATGTATAGATGGTTTGGCCAATTATTTTCTACAAATGTATTATTAGATCTACAAAATATATTTTTCATTTTATTTTTAAAGAAATATTATAAAATCATAAATAATAAAATAATTATTTTCTATTAATTATGAATTTTTTGCCATGAATATATATTTATTTAATAATATATTAATTTGTAAAAATATTAAATAAATTCTAATTAATCATTGTAAAAAAAATTATGAAATGGAATTATGAATATATGACAAGCCAAATGTTACTTGATCATTTATTTGGTCAACTTGATTTCAATCTAAAAGAATATCATTTAATTGTTAAATACTCATACATTTCTAATTCTTTATTTTCATGTATTTTAATTTTACAAAAAAATTATTGCAGTTTAAGGTCAAACCTTGGGACTCATTACACAATTAATTAGTCTAACCTATATTATTTTTTTTTAAAGAAGTCATACATACTAATGAGCTAAATGAGCTGCATAATTTTTTTTAACAATTAGGTGTTATAATGATAATTCAGATGGGAAAACTATAAAATTCGACTGACTATAAAAACCTTCTAAATAACTAAACTTAATATCTACATTAAACTTGATAAATATGAAAACTTATCCTTTTGTTGATTTCCTTTTGAACTATTGAGATAGATGATTTTAAAATTAAGAAAAAAAATTATAAAATTGGCAATAAAACATATTATACCTATATTACATTGTATCAATACTTCAAATTAAAGTTTGTATCAATCATATAAAGCATTCTCATATACACAAAATATGAATACCTGTATTATCAAATTCCACTAAACCACAAGACTTGTGGTAGTGAAAACATATTATTTTTGTAAAATAAAGGTGTGTCAATCATGTTGTTTCAACTGTTAAATAATTGGAGGACGATTGATCGTTGGTTCATAGGTGGTTGTAGTTATTTTTGGATAATTTTATTCATAGTCCAATTTTACTATTCTCGATCTTAACTATATTATATATATAAATAAAAAAAATATATGCTATATATACTCTTATTGATCGGCCATAACCCATTTACTTCCAATTCCAAACCGTAAAAAAAAATGTTATTACACCACTATAAATTTTGGCAAATAATTAAATCACCAAATTTTGTGATTAATGAACATGGATGTTGAAAAGTACATATTGAAGAGTCATTAAATTAAACAACATCGTTTAAAGAAATTTATATTAAAGATCAAATGACATCGTTTTTAATAAACAAAAGTCAGCTCTAATTTCACCAAAATTTGAACTGGTTATGAATTTGCAAAATGTGTCAAATTTTTAATTTTGGTATAATAATTTAAAATTATATTAAAAATAAAAAATCATGTAAAGTTCATAATTTTATAGGCATACAATCCATTTAATATATAATTCAACACTTCTCATCCGTGCATCGCACGAGCGACGTGCTAGTAATATATAATAACAACATCGCATCCGCATATAGAAAATGATGGTTTCCCGCCATTTGCACCTTCCGAAAATGAAAAAATATCATTTTAGATTGTAAAATTATTTATATGTTATGTAAATGATTAAATATTAATATATCACCATAAATATATTAAATCTACACGATTATGATTTATAATGGGTATTTCATATTTTATTATTCGCAATTGTTGCAAATTTGCTAATGAGCGTTTATTTATGCCAAGAATATCACAATATAGATTATATATGGTAAATGATATAATAGAGATTATATTTCCATTTTTAGTAAATGTTCTCGACACTTTGGTTCCAATTTTTTTCGCATTTCAATAAAATATATTAAAGATGAGGAATTTTATTTTACTATATTTATATCATTAATTATAACCTAGAAATCCGGATCAGAAGTATAAATTTACTTTAATAGATACTTATTCATGCATATTTAAATTGTATTATGAAACCATAAAATCGGGATATTTATTTATTTATTAACTATTGAAATATACTACTTCCGTTTCAAAATGTTTGTTGTTTTGTTTTTTTTTATCTGGAATTAAGAATTAATTTCGTGGACAAATATACTCATCCCTTATATATGCCATAAAATCTAATTCATCTAAATTTTCCTAAAAAATAACAATATTTTCTCTTTCCATATATTTTCTCTCTTTATATATTATAGGTAAGTTAGAATCAAAAAATCTTGTAGGATTTGAGAGGGTTAAAATTGAGAGAGAGGATGTCAAATTATATAAAACAATAGACATTTTAAAACTAAAGAAAAAAACCTTAAACAATAAACAATATGAAACGGAGGTAGTATAATCTACTAATATCCCTGAAAATCTGGTAATGAATCAACCTACCAGGAAAGCTTCCATATTTACATAAAATAATTACAATCTATATTTTTAGTAAAATATTTATTTCCTAGGCTATTATTCTCTTCATCCAATTGTATAATAGTTTTCTTCGTCTATATATAAAGCTTTGTAGAGACCCCTATAAATTACTCAAATTATTTTTCATATCAAAGTTATGTTTGGTGATATCAATGTTATTTCATTTTGTACTGCATTTTTATTTGTTTTAATAAATTAGTGCTTGATGTTCTATCAATAATAATTAATTTGTTTTCTTTTTATCACAGAGGATATATATTTGAGCTTTGAAGGTACACGCCTTCCATTTACCTCAATACAAGTAATTTTTCAATGTCTATATAAGAATGTTTTTTTTCTTTGAAAGTGCATACATAAATTATTTTTTATATCAAAGTTATGTTTGGTGATATTAATGTTATTTCATTTTTGTACTGCATTTTTATTTGTTTTAATAAATTAGTGCTTGATGTTCTATCAATAATAATTAATTTGTTTTCTTTTTATCACAGAGGATAGATATTTGAGCTTTGAAGGTACACGCCTTCCATTTACCTCAATACAAGTAATTTTTCAATGTCTATATAAGAATGTTTTTTTTTTCTTTGAAAGTGCATACATAAATATGAATTAATTAAAGTGATCAGAATCATGCTATGTATACAATCAAACTGTATATTAATATATGTTTTAAATTTATATTATTCAATCAAATATCTCAATCCAACAGTTGGAAATGTTTTTTTTTAGTTGTAGTTTGATTAATACTTTTTTTTTGTTTTATTGACATTATATATTTTTTTAACTCTTTAATTTGTAGATGTTGCAACATCGATAAGTGATTTTAAACTTATTTGGATATATGTGGATTCTAATTTATTCTCCCGTGATGAGCAGCAAAAGATTCAAGAAGATGGCAAACAATCTCTAAATATGAATTCTCAATGATTATTTGATTTTTTCATGCCCATTTAAATATTATACAAGAAATATGTAGTTATGTTTAATGATTATTCAATTTTTATATTCACTTTTGTTTTATGAACGTTGCAATCATTGTGAATCTATATTATCTATATCTATAATGTATATAAAAACAAAAAAAAAATCTAATTTTACCTCTAAATTGATGACAATTTTGTAAATAGAATGTGAATTGGGGTTGATAAATATCTGATTTTTATTCAAAAAATAGACACTATCCCCCATCTTATATCAATTTTTTTTACGCCAGTTATTCCGAAAAAAAAAACTCACCCACGTTTTATACAGATTCTCCCTCAAATTGTTCTCATCGAGGTCTTCCTTGAGATTCTTCAAATCTGATTGTGCTTGAGATTCTTCAAATCTGAATCGGAGATGCGGATCACCGAGACGAAAACAACAAATGAAGAAAGATGTGAATTTCAATTTTGAAGTCGAGAGAGATTGAGAGAGCAGTTAAAAGAACATGAAGTTCAGGTGAAGAAGAGTTGCTGATTCGAGGAAAAAGAAAGCGGTGGAGGTTTCAAAGGTAAGAGAATTTACAGATCGAACAACAAGTATCGACACCGAGAGAGAGAAGGAGATAGAGAGGCGATGACGATGGTGAAGATCACGGCGTTGATGATACTGAAATGCACTCCGGAGGGTGCGGATCTGGTTATATTGGTGAACGCCTCGGATCTAAGCAGTTTTGGGTTTTTTCAACGGCCCAGCGTTAAGGAGTTTATCATTTTTGTGGGTCGGACTGTAGCTAAAAGGACGCCGCCCAACCAACGGCAATCGGTGCAGCATGAAGGTATGTACTTATCCCATTCTCTTAGATTTTCTGTTCAATTAGTTTTTTTTTTGGTGATTTATGGAGGTTTACACCGAGTATGGATTTATATCGTTTAGGATTTTGGTATGTACTATTCCGTTGATTTTCATGGTTATCATCGGGAATTTTGTTTTCCGACAAGATGCTCCCTTTTATCACCTTCACCGTAGCTTCGTCTCCGTTGAACCGGCCGCGGTACACCGTAGATGACCCATCCAGTCTGTGGGATTCTGCAAATGAATTCACCACCTCGATCTTCGACAGCTTGTTGGGAGTGCCGCCAGTTACCTTCGCCACATGCAGCAACGCAAGCTCCGCCTTGTTCTTCTGCCGTAATTTGTGAACCTTAATCCTCGCCATTTCAAATTTCGAAAGCTCATCGAGAGGCTACTGTTCTGGAGCCGGCGGCGGGTACAGGATTTGAGTTTCAGTTTAGCGGAATGCGAGGTAGCTGTGTGGCCTTTGTACTTTTATCTCAAGCTTCAATCGTTCAAGGTCCGTTGATGCTCGACAACTGTACGAAAGAGATGCTGCTCAGCTGTTATTGCCATTTGACGAGGGAGTTGAGGGAGGCTTGTTGTATTTTGTGTTAGGAAGTGTTGGGGCCTGCAAGGGGAGGTTTGAGGCTTCCATACCCTCCCTTTGAATCATTCTCTCGGCTGAACCCAATCTTCTCTTTCGTCGAGCCGTGAAGAATCGCTGAAGCATGAGATATAGTATGCAAAGTATGAGTCGAAGAATGAGCAGTAGGCTAGCAGTCCCACCGGGCGTGCCAGAATTTGTAACACAAATTCTGAGTATTTAAATTAATAAACACCGGAAAATCGTACAAAGAAAAGATTTCGAATTGAAATTACAATTTGTAGTTCGATTCTCTATCTAAATCTTCTGATTATTCTCTTCAAGATTTGTTCTTCGTGTTCTTCAAGATCTTCAAGTTGTTCTTGCTCTTCGATCTTCAGGAACCCAATGTTTTGAGGTTTGTAACGCCGATTCGAAGGATTTTCATCTTGATTCTGAATCAAACGTCGTTTTAGGATGATTTGTTGAAGAACGCTTTGAATCTTCAAGTTGTTTTTGAGGATTTGAATTTGATAACGCCGATCGGAGAGTTGAACACCTTGGATCCGGATCAAACGATGATTTTGGGATGATCTCTGGCGAAGAACGCGAAGAACGTCTTGAATCTCTAACTTGAACGCCTTGAAGATTGAAGAGAGCTTTCTCTCATGAATCCTTCTCCAAACTTGAGCTCTTGAACTTGTTTATTTCCCTTAGCCAAGCCCTCTATTTATAGGCAAATGAGGGTGCATTTAGGGCTTAGGTGGCGACGTCTCATTGGTCTATTTGTTAGGGCTTATGTGGCATAATTTTATTGGTGCCTTGTACCCTTTGTAATTCTCTACAACAACATGGCCATTTCTTGTGTGAGCTCGTTTATGTGTCGCATTTCTATTGGTCGAGATTTTTCCACATATTGAATACCAATTTATTTATTTAATTTAGGAATTAAAATTCCTAAAATATAAATAAATGATATAATTTGGATATTTCAATTGTTTAATTTCCACGTGTCACCATTTGATTGGTGATAGAAATTTAATTGCTTACAAAGCTCTCTAGGCCAGAAGTAATGAGTTATTTTGGATGTCATAGTTCTGTCTAATTTTAGCTGAGATGATTTGTTTCATGACTCGCTGATCAATTTCGTACTTGAATTATTATAAAGAAAAGACTTTTTCGTTTGTTGTTTCTTGATCTTCTTGTGTTAGAGTGGTTTGACTTTTTCATTTATATTAGGAATTAATATATGAATATTAATATAATTGCAAAACAATATTATTTTGCTCCATAAATAGATGGAAAATTGTGCACTAAATATCAATAACAATACTAACGTATAAATTTGTTAGATAAATTTGATTATATATATATAAATATACACACACACACCATATTCATTTATATTAGGAATTAATATATGAATATTAATATAATTGCAAAACAATATTATTTTGCTCCATAAATAGATGGAAAATTGCGCACTAAATATCAATAACAATACTTACGTATAAATTTGTTATATATTTATATTAGGGATAGATAATTTGATTACACACACACACACACACCATATCCATTTATATTAGGAATTAATATACGAATATTAATATAATTCCAAAACAAAATTATTTTGCTCCATAAATAGATGGAAAGTTGTGCACTAAATATCAATAACAATACTTCTGTATAAAATTTGTTATATATTTATATTAGGGATAGATAAATTTGATTATATATATATATACATATACACACCATATCCATTTATATTAGGAATTAATATATGAATATTAATATAATTGCAAAATAATATTATTTTGCTCCATAAATAGATGGAAAATTGTGCACTAAATATCATCAATAACAATACTTACGTATAAATTTGGGTATATATTTATATTAGGGATGGATAAATTTGATTATATATACACACACCATATCTATTTATATTAGGAATTAATATATGAAATATTAAATGAGAATGGTATCTAGGACCTAATATTGGATTGAGGATAATATAACATGCACATGCAAAAATCACATATAATGAACTTAATCTAATTAAATATTCACCAAAAAAATCTATTGATGATACACGTACATGATGAAACTAATTTTTTTAATTCATTTACAAAATCTACTAATGATATTTACTAATCTACTAATGATAAGTATAATATAATATATATGAATATATCCTCATATTAATTTTCACGCATTAAATATATATTATCACATATATTTTAGAGATTTTTGTGCATATATAAACCATATATAATGGAACAAATCCAATTCATCCAAAAATTCAATTTATACCATAAATATTTTGTTGAACACTCTGTGAGCTTGAGAATGAGGGGCATTATAGCCGAGAAATATTCCCTCATCAGCTTTGGCACTGAAAGCTTTCAGCTGGGATTTGCCATTGTTGTGGATATAGCATTTGCAGCCAAATATCTTAAAGTAAGAGATAGAAGACTTACGAACCTTGAATAGCTCGTAGGGTGTTTTGTCATGGTTGATGACAATGGCACTTCTGTTCTGGGTGTGGCAGGCTGTGTTAACTACTTCTGCCCAATAACATTCGGCTATGTTGGCATCTGCTATCATTGCTCTTGCCGCCTCCTTTAGCGTGCGATTTCTCCTTTCTGCTACGCCGTTTTGTTGAGGAGTTCTTGCAGCAGAATGTTCATGAGTGATTCCCAGTTCACTCAGGAACTTGATCATTTGCTGATTGACAAATTCAGTTCCATTGTCGGATCTCATCCTTTGAACTGATTTTCCCTTGTCAGTCTGCAATCTCCTGATCAATGTTGATAGCTTCTCAAAAGTCTCATCCTTACTTCTCAGGAACTCCACCCAGATATACCTTGAGTAGTCATCTACTACTACAAGTGTAAACCTTTTGCCTCTGGGGGTTGGTGGTCTCACAGGCCCAAATAAGTCCATGTGAAGTAACTGAAAGTCTCATCCTTACTTCTCTGTCAGTTGTTCCTTGAGGATGACTTCTATTTTTAAACGACGACTTCACTTGCTTCCCTTTCTGGCATGGTCCGCAGACACCAGTTTTCTTGTAGATCTCCTTGGGAAGCCCATCAACTAGCTCCTTCTTGGCCAGGTGATAGTTTTGAAGTTGAGATGATTCAGTCGTTGATGCCACAGTTAACTTGCTTCAGTTGAACCTTTGGAGAGAAAGCAAGCTTCTGAATAGCCGGTTGACCAGTCAACTACATACATGTTGCCTTTTCTTACTCCAGTCAGGAGTATGGCTCCAGTTGACTTGTCCCTGATGTCACATAAGCTATTGCTGAAGTCGACTGAGTACCCATTGTCACAAAGCTAACAGATGCTCAACAGTTTGTGCCTCAGTCCTTCGACATATGACACGCCATTCACGATAACTTTTTCTTTGACCACGAACCCTTCTCCAATGGTTCGGCTCTTTGAGTTATCTCCAAAAGTGACTAGTGGTCTCTTAACCTCTTTATAACCGTCAAGATCATTCTTGTCTCTGGTCATGTGTTTTGAGCACCCGCTATCTAGATACCAAGTATCTTTGATCTTTTTCTTAGATAGGATGCTATTTTCCTGCAAGACAGAGATCAGGTTTTAGGTACCCGCGTAGTATCGGGTCCTGAGAGGTTAAACAGATATTTGAGAATCCACATTCGTCACACTTTTGGATTTTGTTGATTGAGAGATCCTTCAGAATTTGGACTCCTGATCAACTCTGGACTTCTTATAACTCTTCGATTGAGAGTTGAGTCCATTGATCTGTATCTCTAATGAGTGTTAGGATAAAAGACCTCAACTAATATCCTCTCATCTTGTGACTTTGTTGTTCTTTGCTTGGCCAGTTTTTAATAGACCTTTGACTTTGAGCTATTTGGCCTTTGTGGGATGGCCTTTTTCCAAGCCAATTATGAGTGGGATTAATTGTTGGTTGATCCCTTGAGTTCAAGTACTCATCATACTGGGTTGCAAAGTCACTTAGAGTGAATTCTTCCAGGGAGATTGATTTATGTTGTTTTACATAGTACAATCTCGTGTGTATATTTCTCTTGGGATTTGAGGCACTCTCATATTGATACACAAGTGGCCTTTGAGGATAGGCTTGCCTGGAAGATGTTACAGCTCTTGGTTGAGCCGTTGATGACATGTTTTGAACTGATGATATTCTCTGAAAGAATGATCTTGAGTGAGATGAAGGCTTTTTTTGAGAGCTTGGCTTTGGACGAGCTTTTGATCAAGTAGTAGATCTAGACTGTTAAGCTAATCTGTGTTGAACTGGTGGCTTTGACTGAGAACCAAGCCTTTGAAAGACTGACTGTCTTCGAGTTGCCCTTCTCGATAAATCAGTCTGGTCTCTGGGCTGAGGTTGAGGAGTTTCTAAGATGCCCTTGTCTTTTAACTCCTCAACTGGAGCGAACTGAGCTGGTCTTGTGAATCCTTTCAGGATTCCAGATTCACAGGTCTGTACAACTGCCTTGTCCTTCTCTGCGGCAGTGTACTTACTATATCCTAGCCCTGGACTCCTAGATTCAGTTCTCTGATGACTTAAGATTTCATCAAGAGTCTGAGATCCCTTCTTGAATTTGAGAGATAATTAATCTCTTTCAAGAATTTCTTGCTTGAACTTCTCATTCTCAGCTTCCAATTCTGCATTTCTCAACTTCAGCTAATCCATTTCTATTGTCTGAGCATCAAGAGTTTTTAGTCTTTGATTTTCAGCGCTTAGCTCATCAACTTTGCTTCTTAGCTCATCATTCTCACTCTTCAGTTCAACATGCATACTTGATACATAAGCTAATTGATCTTCTAGGATTCTTAATTGTTCATCCAGTTCGTTCATAGAGATCGATACTTCATGTATATGATAAAATGAGGTTATTGAGTCAGCTTGACTAACCTCTTCATCATTGTCAGCCATGAGGCATAGTAGAGCTTCATCATCGGAGCTGTAGCCGTCTGAGTTGATTTTAGATGGGTAGTCTGAATCGTCAAGTACAACATTCTCAAAATTTGCGATCATTGATTTCCTTTTGAAGAAGCTTCTCCCCACTTTGGCCTTTTTATCTTCAGGAAGCTCTGGACACTCGTATCTATAGTGTTCCTGCTTGTGGCAGTGAAAACATTCCTCTATGTTTCTGTTTGTCAACCTGAATTGTTCAGCTGGACGATCAGCTGGCTGCTGGTTCCTCTCACCTTTTGCAACTTCATCAGCTTGGGGTTGAGCTGATTGTTGATCTCTGACTTTTCTTAGTTTCTCCAGCAATCTTATCATTGACTGGATTTGCTCATTCAAATCCTCAGTCAGGATCTTGTTTTTATCGGATGACTCTCTTCTTCGATCAGTCACCGATCCCCCAGGATTCTCTCTGACAGACGAGCCTCTTGGCTGGAAGTTGTTTCTTCTGCGGGCTTCTCTGAATCAATTTCTTTCCGCATAGAAAGAAGCATCATGAGAAAAGGAAGTAGATGCTTCTCTCTTTCAATTCAGGCTGTACTCATGAGCTTTGAGAGATCCAAATAACTCTCTGGGAGCAATGCTATTCAAGTCTCTCAACTCTTTAGTAGCAATTACTTTCATATCCCATTCATCAGTGAGATTATCAAGAATTTTCGAGTTCATCTCACTGTTGGGATAGTTTCTTCCCAGATTGTTCATCTCGCTTATGATGCCAAGAAATCTTGTTTCTAGGCTCGAGATGCATTTTAAAGGACTCATATTTATCAACTGCCAGCTGGAGCTTGTTTCCTTTGATGGCTTCGGACTCTTTGCACAAATCTGCAAGAAGATCCCAAATCTCCTTTGTTGTTCTGCATTTTTTGTGTCCTTCATGCGATCCTCATCTAGAGTCTGGAAGAGTGCTTCTTGAGTAACAAACTCTAGATTTTTCAATTTTTTTCTTCACCTGTGAGAAGATGAGTCGGTTTTGGGATCCTGGCCGGTTGATTGACATCCATGATGTGGGCTTCATTGTCCATCATTATGATGATTGGACCGTCTTCGATCACCTCCCACATATTTTCATGGATGGAGCATAGATGAGCTTTCATCCTCCTGCTCCAATTGTCATAGTTCTCGACTGAAAAGAGAGGTAGCTTATGGTTTCCCATAGCTTAAGAGATTAGCACAGATAAACAGATCTGATTCAAATGATCTGCAGATATGACTGATCCTTAGAATCAACCACTCTGATACCACTTGTTGGTCCCGGTGTGAGCCTTTGTCAGTTTAGAGGGGGATGAATAAACTAACTTTAAAAACTTTGAACATATGCGGAATAGATAGGGCCCTGACTCGCTTTTGAGATTTATCTGTGCTGACTGATCAGTTAAGTGAAGCTGACAGAGGCTTAGCTAGTGAGCTGATCAGTTTTCAACTGATAGCTGAAAGACGTGGCTGAAGCTTGTCAGTTCAGTCTATGTGTGTGAATGTGTGCAGTTAAAGAACTTGCAAAAACTGTAGAACAATAAGAACAACACACATAGAGATTTATAGATGTTTGAAGCTTCCTGCTTCTACGTCCTCTCTTCCTTCCGCAGAAGGGCAATCCACTATGCAATAGTAAAGTTTCTTTATTACAATTACATAGTGAAGAATTCATGTTAGACCTGAAAACGACACCCTTCAACCCAAGCATGGCCTCCTTTCCAACTGTTGCTGTCTCGGAAGAACGGACCCTTCAGTACACACTCCTCCTCAGCCGGTTTCTGGGTCAACAGCTCACACTTACCGATCCCAACTACTTGCTGAGACTTTAGGTGCTATTGCCCGTCTTTACACAATTTTAGATCTCGCTCGATCTTCAAGAGAATAGTCTTGAATCTGTTATCATTCTGGAGTGCTCTTTTCTCTTGAGCTGGGTGGTTGATCTTTGAGGACTGTACTGAGAAGTTTTGCTCTTGCTGGAATTCTGCGTCAGCTTAGCAGCTTGCTTAACTTGAAGCACGCCTTCTCAGTATGAGACTTTTCACACTTTGAGAGTTATGAGCTTTGAGCTGTAGAGAGAGAGAGAGAGAGAGAGAGAGAGAGAGAGAGAGAAGAAATAGCTCATTCTGCAAAATAGCAAAGTTAGATTGACGAAAGTCTTGGCCAAAATTGATTTCACCCTCGTTAAAAAGATGAGTGAATTTTGACCATTATGAATGGTGATGTTTAGAAATCACCGACAGTAATTTAATGCTTGTAGCAATTTTGAAGCTCTTTTTAATGAACTAGCCGTTTTGACTTTAATATTCCCTGCTCTCAGATCATCAGGATCTTATAAAGATTTCCTGATAAGATCTTCATTACTGCTTGTCAGTAGGAGCGGGTGACTCAGCTGATGGGCTCTCAGCTATCTCAGCTTTTCGGCTCTGAGTTTGTTCAATTGGCATATCTTCAGCTGCCTTGAGCTTTTATCATGATGGAGTCTAGTTCAGCTAACTTATCAGCTTCCAATTCTATACTCATCAGTTGGCTACTGATTGAGCTTTTACCTTTTCTTTCTTTGAACTGATCTATGGTCAGTTGAGTGAAGGCTCAAAGCATTCAGAGCAATTTTATCAGTAAACTGATCTTTGATCAGTTTAGGATCGGCTCTGACTGATCTCTGATCAGATTAGTTTCAGCTTTCAAGTTGACTCTGTTCATCAGTCTATCCTGGCTTTTTTCTAAGACTGATGATCAACTCATCTGTGGGTGCCTACCAGTCTCCAAGGTTCTCTTCCCCCTTTACAGCTTATCCCAAGCTTTGAGAAGTTTACTCTGACTGGTTTGATCAAGGCAACCTGCAAGGTGGTTGACCATGCTTCTGAATAGTTGTCTCTTATCTCAGCTCGAAGTCTTATTTGGTCATTATCCTTGATTTTCAGTTTGTCATAACCTGCAGTTTTTCATTAAATCATCACTCATGTTTTGACATTTCATCAAAATCGTCATTTGGGATTTTCCTAACAATTTTCCTAACATTGTATTTATTTAAAATTCATATATTTTATTTGTTGTGCAGGTGAGGTTCAACCATGCAACACATATCACATCACGAAAATCATTTTTAATGGCGAGATAGAAGAGATAATCGATTTTAGAAATCGGAAATTTTTTAATACGTGTTCGAGATCAATAATTTAACAAATTACATCATTATTAAAAGTTTATTTTGCATGAAACAATAAATCACTTTTTCTAATTGAGAAGTTAATATTTTTGCTTAATTTATTTATTAACTTCTGTATAAGATCATATGAATAATAATATAATTGCAAAATAATATTATTTTTAAATTTAATGTATACAAAAATATGTCTAAATAAAATTTGTACAATATTTTTTAATACTCAATTTTCTATTAGTTTAGAGTTTTATTTTAAATTCTCATAATACATGAATCGATTTTAATACTTTTATACTGAAGTTCTAATAATAGTTGGATCTATTTTAATATTCTCTTACAGGTTGCCTGCAGATAGTGGCGTTAGTGCATTAATGGTTTTCACAAGTTTCGGTTCATCTATCAACAACATCAACGATGATTTATCGAGTGGTAACCATTCTTTGATTACGGTTGCAGCCTTGCGATCTACTAAGGTTAAATTTAATGTTTACTAATATATACATATATATATATAATTCATTAAATGCAAAGGTTACATTTTTAATTATAATAGATTTTTATAATTCGACTAGGTTGAGATCTTCTGGATCTATAGAAAAATTATAGAGGTTATCACCAAAGGAAATTGGTGTTACTTAGCGTGCACTCGCTGCTCGCGGAAAGTTTCACAAGTACGAGGAAGAGATTTTTGTGATAAATGTAATCTTAAGGATGTAACGGGGTCTTATAAGTATTTGTGTTTGTTTTATTTGTTCCAATTATGTTTGTTAATTTTGTTAGATTTTCAGTTCATCTAATTAATTTTAACATTGCAACATAGGGATCCATAAACATTACTTTGAAGCCTTAGATAGGACTTTGAGAGACATAATACAGTTCAGTAGTACATCCAACTACAATTTACAATTTGGAGGTAAAACTATTATATTTGGTGGAGACTTCAGACAGATATTGCCAATTATAACCAAAGGTAGCAGACAAGACATTGTTAATGCAAGTATCAATTCTTCCCACATATGGCGATATGTGAAAGTGTTGAGGTTAACTAAAAGCATGAGGTTGCAGTTCATAGATTCTGAAGTGGAAGCATATGACTTAAAAAAACTTCTGATTGGGTTGCTGCAGTAGGTGATGGTTTTCTTGGTGATACAAATGATGGGCACGCTACCACTAAAATACCAGACGACATCCATCGTCAATTTTCAGGTGACCCGATTGCATCCATCGTTAATAGTACTTATCTATCTTCATCGACGATTCCGAATGATTTGTCTTACCTACAAAAAAGGGTTATTCTAGCTCCAACACTTGATGTGGTTGAGTTAGTGAATCATTACATGATTTCCATGAATCAGTCGGATATTAGGGTATATTTAAGTTCAGATGGCACATGCAGTTCAGATGGAAATCTTGATGTTCTTAACAACATACACACATCAGAATATCTGAATGGATTGAAGTGTTCAGGTTTGCCTAACCACGAGATAAATCTAAAGGTTGGAACACCTGTAATGTTATTAAGAAACATTGACCACTTTCTTGGGTTATGCAACGGAACCCGTTTGGTTGTTACACATCTTGATAACCATGTTTTGGAGACTGAAATACTAACTGGAAGTAACTCTGGCAAAAAAGTTTTCATTTCTAGAATGTCACTTACCCCATCAGATCCACGTATCTCTTTCAAGTTTCAACGAAGATAATTTCCTTTGATTGTTTTGTATGCCATGACAATTAACAAAAGTCAAGGACAATCACTGTCGCATGTGGGAATATTTCTTAAGAAACCAGTTTTCTCTCATGGTCAACTTTATGTTGCTGTTTCCAGAGCAAAAAGTCGTAGTGGTTTGAAGATTTTAGTGTGTGATAAAGACAACACCAGCAGTTCATTAACTACAAACGTGGTGTACAAAGAAGTTTTTTAGAACCTTTGAAATTTTCAATAAATTTTTATATTTATTTATAGTTTACTTTGAACCATTTCTAATTTATTTTTATTCAAGTACCTTCTTTTAATAATTACTTTTTTTTATTGAAGATGTACATTATACTTCAATTCATGATTTATATTTTACACCATGCATGAGTTTTGATTCGGTACGATAATTGAAGAAATATTTTTTATTGTTATCATATTTTAATAAAATTTAAATGTGTACCTCGCTCTCACCGTGCATCACACGGGTGCAATACTAGTTTAAAGTAAAGACTAAAGAGGCACACTCCTGTAGTGTACCATGCATGCTTGACCCGATCCAAACTTATTAAATAATATAAAAAAAGGAACAAAAATGCTCTCTCTCTCTCACACACACACACACATTTCATTTAACTGAATTGGAGCTGTTAAGTCCGAATCCCTAAGTTCATCTCAAAACAACGTTATTTGCAAGGTGGAGACCAACTTAGGATGATCGAGGAAATTTGCTACAATGCTTATTCTCATAGATACTATAATTTAGTCCAGTTCATAAATATTGCGTCTCGTATTGTTTTGTGTATGATTTGTTGAAATGATTTTGATGGTTTATGTGATGAATTCTGCAAATTTTTCGCTCCAAATGCAATTAATAGATTCAGAGATCTAGCTCTTCATGTATCATTGTGAAGAGTTAGAAAATGCGATTTTTATTTTTATATTTATTTTTTTAATGCCTATGGAGAGTTATAAAATAAGAGTAACACTTCTATACACCACATCTTATATGCATCTATATGCGACGGATGCATGGCCTACATGCACGGCTCCACACACTTTATTTTATTATTTTTTTAGTTTTTCTTCCCAAAAAAATTATATATTCTAAAATAAATCATTGAACCATATTAAAGTAAATTGATTTAGTTTATTTGGAATAAATATAAACATATGCCCTAAAATGGAATTAATAAAGCCTAAAACTAAAGTGACTTGGGTTGGTCTCCTGTACACAAGACTGATGGACCGGCCCATTAGGAACCAACATTATTAGACTTTCAAGGCTTTACAATATTGTCTCTAAATTTGAAGATGGCAGGTTCTAAAACCATTGGATAATTCAATGTTTGCTTAAGGAGTATATCAAATGAAAATTTTTCATTAGTTGAAGTAATAACAGATGAGAAGTTTGTTAGAAAAGTTTTGAGATCTCTACCAAAAAAGTTTGCTTACAAGATTGCTACCATTGAAGAAACAAAGGACATAAGAAGTATGAGGCTAGATGAGCTGATACGATCTCTTAGGACCTTTGAGATGAAGCTTGAAAAAAATAAGTACATGGATTAAGGCAAAGGAATTGCCTCAGAAGCTGAAACTTCAAAGAAGGTTCCTGAAAAAAAATCATAAATATGTTACTCGTAAAGAGATGTTGAATTCTATGGTTCTGATCACCAAGAATTTCAGAAAGATATTGAAAAGGGCTGGAAATCAACTCGTATCCAAGTTCAACAACATGAAACAATTCTCTCGTAAGTCTTCTGAAACAATTTTAGAAGATGAGCATGTAGCCTTCACAGCCAAGGAGAAAGAAGAATCACGTGCTGATCTTTTAATTTGCTATCAAACAAGAATCAAACGATGATGAGTCTAGTGACATTGATCTTGAAAACACTTACAAGAGATGTTCAACAAGTTGCTGGAAGTTGTTGAAATCAACAAACAACTTGTTGTACAGAATCAGAGATCAATCAATAAAAGAATCAATTGATGGACAAGGAAGCAACTACACAAAATATCATATGTGATAAGAAGAAAGAACTTGAGCAAGTTAATGAAGACATGAAGGTGTTTATGAGAAATATCACAATGCTCAACAATGGTACTAATGTTGGGTTTTTTTTTAATTGAACCACCACATGATCTATTTGGTTGCTCATTAATCATATGTTCATGTATATCATAATTTTATGCATGTTATGTAAATAATTAAACTGGGTTGAATTAACATGCATAGCAATTTTCAATTCTACTTAAAAGTGGAAACATAGAAACTGAAAATCACTTACAAATTCGTGTCGGGTTGAGGACAAGATTAAATGTCTAATCTTGTTGTTGAATGAAGTATGATCGGCGCCCCTTAGACAGTGCAATTCCACTTCTTGATTTTCTGTTGTATTCCCATACCGTGTCTAGATACAAGGTGGGTTGGATACTACTAAACATGTGTGAATACTATAGGGATCAAGAGAGCACAAAAAGGGGGTTGATTTCTGTGTACCTAATTTTCGCCCATTCTTTCTAATTAAATAGAGAAGGATGAAAATTGCAACTCCAACCCTAATGGGTTTGGGCCTCGCACTCTTGTTCTATCGCCAGTCTACTAAGGTCATATTAGGCTACAACAGGGATCTGGAAGAATATTAAATTGGTATGATAATTTATTTAATTTTCATTATCCATTAAACTTATGATATAATTAAATAAATTAAGTATTATTTTTATTCCAATAAAGAAATAATACTGACCTACCAATTTAATACATATTTATGAAGCTGCTAGCAAGTTCTCTGTACACCATCGAGCCTTTCACTGTCGGATCTCCATCACCAGGAATATCCGTGAAGAAGAAAATCCATCGAAAGTCTACCAAGGGATCTGTACCCGTGTCCACAAGGTCTCCAATTACCAGAAGCCAAGCCCTATAAGAGATTCTAGGAAGCTTTTTGAAGAAATCTACTACTGGAAGGGAGACCAAGAACCAAGGTTGTTGCTAAGAAGAAGAAAGTTCACGAAGATGTTCGTAAACAAGTTGATGGATATTCCAGACAACATGATGCAATTCAAGAAGAAGGTACTTCTTATGGTCTTTTTAGATCATTTTTTTCATGCCTTGTTATGGGATAGGGTCAAGAAAAGGAATATCATAACGGAGATGAGGGTAGATACATCCGTGTTGGTTGAGGCGGGTATCTACACTCTGATTGAGGTTGTTATTTTTTTGCAAAACGTGTTGAAAGTTGGCTAGTATGTTCCGATGATTGTTGGTGAGTTCTACTGCAACTTGACCAAAGATATGGACAACCCTGCTTTAGAAAACTTTGAGAAAGTTTTCATTCAAAAACAGATGGTGGAATTCTCCCCTCGTATGATTAACCAGACGATTGGATCATCTGTTGAGGGAGAGTTTGAAGAAGTTGAAGACTGGAGTATCATCGCTGCTAAACTCACATAAGGTGAGTACGATTATTGGCCATCAAACCCCCAGACCATTCCATCAAGCAAGCTGACTGTAATCTATAAAGCATGTTCAGAATTGCCACCCACAATTGGGTGCTAACCTGTAATACCCCAAATTTTCGAATGAGGATTAGAGGATTCTTAAGCGTAATTAAGAAGTTAAGGAATATATTTTAATAAGGTTTAAGGAAAGCCAGATGTAAATCACGATTTTATGGGTCATTTTTCATGAAATCGTCTTTTCGAAAATTTTAATCCTAGCTTTGTTATGACCGATTTTGGTCTTGTTAGAAAGGTATCGACTAAAGGAGTGTGTCAGTATTTTTGGAATTTTATTCTAAGATCTTCACCATCCACATACTCAAATCTCTCCCATCTACCACTATCTCGGACAACAAGACGTTGCTCGACCATCTGCAAATCAACAATAAAGAGTAATTAAAGTAATTTAAAAATAAATAATATCGTGGAATATTGTCACAGAAGCACATAATTCGTGACAATATTATCACGTTTCAAGTGATTTCGTGACAGTTCTGTCACGAATTTGTTTCTTTTGTGACAATATTGTCCCGAAATCTAGTCTTTTCGTGTTAATATTTGATTTTTTTTATATTGTCACGAAAAGCGGACAATTCGTGAGAATATATTGTCACGAAAGAATTTAATTCGTTACAATATTTTTGAGAGCATATTATAGTCACGAGAAATGAAATTCCTGATAATATTGTCACGAATTCATGTGATTTCGTGAGAATATTGTCACGAAATCACCTGAACCGTGACGGTATTGTCACGAAAATGCTGAATATTTGAAAAATATGCGACAATGCTAATCTTCACAAAACATTAAAATATACAAATTCATGTTAATCTACCACAAAATATCCAAATCTACAACAATATATGCATATATGATCTTTAAAAATTACAAAAATAAAGATCTTATAACTTCAACAACTATTAAACACAAATATTAGGAAATTAACATAAATTACGGATAAAATGCTTAAAATTTTAAAAAGAACTTAAACTCGACTAATTCAAACAGCTTGACGGTTAGAAATATAAAAAAACTCACCTTAAAATTCTTGGGGATATGTTGTTTCTCCAACAAAATTGCAAACGCCCAATATTTTCTTCTCTTCAATTTGTTCTAAAAATGTGGACGTATTTTTTTTTGGGGCTTTAACATGGTTTGTAGTTTTTAATGCAAGCAACTACAACTCAACTATCAAATAAGCCACGTCGGAAACAAATTAAATCTCTCAATTTTTTTTAAAAATGCCACATATCCACTTGTGGACAAAAATTGAGAAATGAAAATAATAGGAAAAAAGGGATCACTTTCAAATAAGATAAAAAGGGCACATAAGACTTTTACACCACTTTATTTTTTGGATGTCGAGAGTAACCCGTAGCCACTACCGTGGTGTGCACTGGATAAACCCCGTCCCTGTGTAATAGCCTGCAAACCTACACAGGGGAGGTAAACCACAATTGTCAGGCCATGTATGACATGTTCACACCTAGTGGTTGGTGGTGGGTCAAACTTGAGACCTTTGGCCTCAAAAAACACCACTCCACCATTAGATCATCCCTAAAAGGACTTTTACACCACTTTTTAAATATAAAAGAATGTGTTATGAACTTTGACTAGAACAGAATTTGTTATCCTAACTTTAACTACTTTAATTTTTAACCCTTCTATTTTATGGTTTAACATTGGCATTATTATAATAATGGTGCATAACAGATAGAACACATTTGAATGACTCGATGCTATGTGGATGTGCTTGACTAACATTAAAAAATTGTGCAGGGTTTCATAGAAGAAAGCAGGTTTATTACAATTGATTCTGTAGAGTAATGCATCTGTGTGTCTATCCAATATGCAAACTCACCAATTGTGTAAAGCAATACTTCCCAATTGCGATTCGTCACTCATATTTTTTCTTATGTATTATATTTCCCTCACAACATAAATAAATTAAAAATGATAATCGACGGTTGCTAAACATCGCACCTTCTCCACTTTTTTACCTTTTGCATAGTGGGTTTTGATTTGGGATTTAGATTTGTATTTCAGTCGATTACTATCTTAATTTTTGGTGACGGCGTTACATTTTTTAATCATTGATTCTTGATTTTAAATCATATTTATTTTTTCTATTTGAAATATATATTCACTTATTGCTCATATTTTTTATATTTTAAGGTGCATAACCACCGTGCATCGGACGGGCGCAAGTAGTATCAGAGCAGATTATCAGTTGCATTGTTATATTTGGTGTTACATAATTTTTTTTTAATTTTCTTTAATATACCCTAAGGCAATGTTTGGTAGTCTAAATGGATAAAAGTAGACAAAAGTAAATAGTAATTGGGAAAAAATAACAATTTTTAAAAATAGGTAGTTTGTTAGGCAATTTGTACTATAATAGTGTAATACCCCGAAATATTTTAGAAGGTTTAATTCAACTTATGTTAACCTCTGGTAAGTTAGAAAATAAGCTGGGTCCTTAAAGGACTCAAATAAAGGAAAATCGCAGCCAGGCAAATCTGTTAAATCTAATTTGGTCAAAAATTGCCTTAAAAATATGTTATGATATTTTTCTCGGGTTGATAGAAAATATTTCAAGAATCGTGCCAACCTTTGAAATTTCAAATTTCGAGTTCAAATGAACTCTTGGCACAACTTTAAGTTGGAAAATAATAAATTTAATAGAAAAAGGCACATCCGTCATTATCCAATTTCTTTTTCAAAAGATTATCTTATTCTTAATTATCCTATTCTTTTTCCATCATTATCCTCTTTCTTTTATTCATTATTATCCTATTTATTTTTCCTCTATAAATAGGAGCTTAAGGTTTCATTTTTATTCATTTTCAAAATCGAAACGCCGAGCAGCTTCCAGAGAATGTACGACTCTAGTTTCCTATTTCAATTCTGAAATAGTCATTTTGAAGGTGTCAACGCGTAGATCACGAATACATGATTGAAATGATGACACGAAGGATGATCACGATGGAAAATCATCGTGACCGCCGCCAATTCCTCGGAGAAGGTACTTTCTCCGATTCTGGTCATTCGGATCAATGAATTTAGAAATTTCAAGTTCTAAATATGCTTATATTTCGATTATCTTTAATTCTACCGATTTCGATTTTTAATGTTGTGAGTTTTCGGTATTTTTTTCCGTTTTCATTTTATGTAAATCTCAGATCTACTCTTCCTGGATAGTCGTATTAGAAATCTTCTTTTTATAAATAGCCTTTGATCATTTGGATCTTGTAGTTAACCGGAATAGATTTTTGATTTCTCGTCGTTTGAAATCCGGATCCGAATATTATATTATAAATCTGTCAGTTTCAAATTTATGATCTAGCCGTCCGATCTTTGATCTGATTACACCATTAAATTCCTTATTTTCTGCACTATCAAAAATTGTACTTTTGAGCGAAAATCCAACGAGTATCGATCTCAATCGAGACCGATACATTTCAGCTAAAATCTGTGAGTTTTTGTCCCGTTTCACCCATTTTGGGTCGTCAAATCGAAAAAATTTCTTCTCAAAAGTTGCTCGAAATAATATTTCCTATGCTCCTGTCGAATTTCGTAATTTTCGGATGAGTTTTGAATAATATCAATTATTTAATTTAAGTAGTTATTTTATTTCCGAGAGCATGTGTTATCGAAAAATTCTAAATTTCTCATTCTTTACTCTTGGCATGCATAGTATCTTCTCTGAATATTTTCATAATTTCCGAGCGGTTAAAAAGTGTTGTGGTGTAGATTTGGTAAACTTTGGATAAATGACAAGTTTTGGAAAGAGACCTCTATCAAATCAGTTGATCCCAGTAAAGCAAGAATAACGTTTTGGAATTTATTTCCTTCTTCGTCGAAATTATTTGAGGTCTCTAGAGTCGCGCAATCTATTTTAGAATAGAATAGAATTAATAATAGTTCCGTTTATAGTAGATTAATTCCCAAAAATATAGCGATTATCCTGAGTTGAAGTTTACCTTCTGTAGTACCAGCTGAGCTAGAGAAATCATCAGGGTTGATTCTTCAGGAGTTAGCTTTTCAGAATCCCGAGAAAGGTGGGTTATACTATACTATCTTTGCAAATTGTATCTTTTGAGTTATTAAGCTCTGCTTTGCTAAAATTGCATATGTGACTATCTGTGTTAAATATTTACATGCTACTGTATGTTGTCGGAGTCTCATAAACCAGCGCTGTGTCAATGTGAGTAGCTACAGTATGCATGCATTGTTTGTCCTGCCCTACTCCTTGTCGGTGAGACTAAAATGAAACACTTATTGGTTATACTCTTTGGGTATATTATGGCCATACTCAACTTTATGCGCTGGTGATGTAGTTCGGGTTGCGGGCAGTGACGGGTTATACTCTTAAGCGCTTCACGATAAAATATTTTGGTGAACTTAGGTTGCTTCCAACTTTTAAACCTCCTAAGCTTCACTACTTGCATGAACACAGATAGATTACTTTAATAAAATGATTTGCATAACTTGAATTATAAAACTTGCCCACTGAGTGCATTAGTACTCAGCCCAAATCTTTTCAAACATTTTCAGGTAAGTAGGCTGGAGCGTGGAGGTGACGAGGCTGAGATATGGGCTATTATGATCTACATATTTTTCCGTTGTCCCCTTTTATTTAGTATTCTATTAAGAATTGAGTTTCCGCACTTGTGATATTCTTTTGCTAAATGCTAAGAACTCTGATCTTGGTATTTTGTTGATATGATTCTGTTTCTCTGATTCTGAACATCTATTGACTTCCTAATTAACATGTCTCGTATGTTTAACCATATAATTATTCTAAGGGAAGGAAGCCCCGTCTTTTGTTATGCCTATATGATCATTCATGTTGGTCTATGGAAGGGCTTCATTTGTTCAACATATTGGTGTCTGTTTCTCTTGTCGGCCTATGAATGGGTCTATTGATTGTTGGTATCTGTTTATTTGTTTTCGTTTGGCCTATGAAAGGGCTTATTGAATTGTTAAAGTTTCTATTCTTCTCTTATAAGCCGTTATAAACGGGGATTCGCCCTAGTTACAGAGGTTATGCTGTCCGATTTCTCGTAGGGCATAACCTATCTTTGGTATACTTAGTGATCAAATTTTATTCCAAACATTAATCCTTTTTGGATTAACACCCCGTCATTAATTTAATTACCCCATTTCTTTCCCGCTTCTTAATTCCCATCCCCGTGGCGTCCATTTCCACGATCTTTTGGGATCGGGGCGCTACAAATAGACTTGGTCCCCACACCCAATGATTGACACATTGTACTTTTGTCAGGCATTAAATGCACTCTAACAGCTCGAAACCCTAATTCTAAAAACGAAACCCTAACAATTCTAACTGCCTCGATTATTTATAGTAAGCCTCGATTATTTTGTAGCCGTGATTATTTATTGTAAATTGCCTCGATTAAAATTACAAGACTCGATTAATTCTTAGACTCGATTAATTTTATAAGTTGAGCCTCGATTATATATTAAAAAATAGTTTACAAAAGTGGTCTCGAATATTTCATAAGAAGCCAATTAACTAGAAGCCTCGATTGAGGCTCCTCGATTATGATGGTTTAAGAAGATTTGTTTTTTTTAGATTTAATCGATTATTTAACTTGACTCGATTATTTTAACTTTAATCGATTATTTAACTTGACCCAATTAACTAGAAGCCTCGATTATTTTAGACTTCATCGATTATTAGTGCACAATCATCGATTACTTGAGATAAAACTAATCGAGGCTTATAACAAGCCTCGATTATTTAAGAAGATTCGAACCCTTAAAATGAAGTCTCGATTATTAATTTAAATTGTCTCGATTATTTTTTTTAAATTGACTCGATTATTTTTTAATGGGCCTCGATTATTTATTAAAAAATATATAGATTAATATCTTAACTAGCCACGAGTAATGAATGCATTTATTTCTTTTTGTGTAACTAGTTTCAATAAATAAAAAGAAGGAAGGTAAATGACTTCATTAAATGAAAAGAAAGAAAGGTAGTAGGGCGAATTTAATACATGTATAGGTTAGTAATGAAAAGAGGGGGAATGTTGGACCCAATTAATGAAAAGAAGGAAAGGTAGGACCGAATTTAATACAATTTAATGTGTTGTGACGAGGTAGGTTAAATTTTTGAATAAATAGATGAGCTCACTATTCACAATACAATACAAATCTCCACTACAGTACAAACTTTTATTCACACTACACAACAAAGCGACGAAGAAGAGCAAAAGTTGGAGAAATTTTTCAGAGCAAGGGGGCGAAAAATGAGATTTTTCTGAAGAAAAAAGTAGTGCACTAGCAACTTTCAAAGGTACGTTTTGTACTCTCTATTTTTTTCCACTTATTTTGCAAATATTTATTGTTTTGATTATATATTGCATGTGTTATTAGATTTAATTTAAAAATAGGCGACGTAGAGATTTGCATGTCATACCCTTTAATCTCTTATATTTTGAAAAGTTGCATG
The DNA here is from genome assembly GCA_026008535.1 of Perilla frutescens. Taxonomy (NCBI): domain Eukaryota; kingdom Viridiplantae; phylum Streptophyta; class Magnoliopsida; order Lamiales; family Lamiaceae; genus Perilla; species Perilla frutescens. The sequence goes on along the minus strand of BRKX01000010.1, from coordinate 38,640,184 downwards.
TGGTAGACTATAAATCTTGGCTATTAGAATTATTCGAGGCTATTTTAGAATTCATGAAGGTTTTATTTAGAATTAATCGAGGCTCGTAGAATTAATCGAGGCTATTTCAAATTTAATCGGGACAATTTTTATAATTAATCGAGGCTAATTTTTAAATAATTGAGTAACACTTAAATATAATCGAGGGCTTTGTAAAAAACACTTAAATGGGATCGTGGGCTTAAATATAATCGAGGGACACTTCAATATTTTTTATAACTTAATCGAGGAATACATAAATATAATCGAGGAACACATAAATATAATCGAGGAACACTTCAATATTTTTTATAACTTAATCGAGAAATACATAAATATAATCGAGGAACACATAAATATAATCGAGGCCTTCCTCGATAATTATAATAATAATCGAGGCCTTCCTCGATTAAATTACAAAAACGAAAACTAATCGAGGCCTTCCTCGATTAAATTGAAAAATAAAAACTAATCGATTAGTTAAAAAAATTAATCGAGTTACTAATCGATTAATTTTAAAAATCAAAACTAAATCGAGTCACTAATCGATAAATTAAAAAAAATTAATCGAGGCACTAATTTATTAATTAAAAAAAATTAATAGTTTTAAAAAAAATAATCGATTAGTAGTTTAATTTAAAACAAACTAATCGATTAATAGTTTTTAAAAAAAACTAATCAATTATTACTTTAATTAGAAACAAACTAATCGATTAATAATTTTAAAAAAAACTAATCGATTAGTACTTTAATTAAAAACAAACTAATCGATTAATAATTTGAAAAAAAACTAATCGATTAATAATTTTGAAAAAAACTAATCGATTAATAGTTTAATTAAAACTAATCGATTAATAATTTAATTAAAACTAATCGATTAATAATTTAATTAAAACTAATCGATTAATAATTAAAAAAAACTAATCGATTAATATTTAAAAAAATTAATCGAGTTACTAATCGATAAATTAAAAAAAATTAATCGAGGCACTAATTTATTAATTGAGAAAAATTAATAGTTTTAAAAAAAACTAATCGATTAGTACTTTAATTAAAAACAAACTAATCGATTAATAATTTAAAAAAAAAACTAATCGATTAATAGTTTAATTAAAACTAATCGATTAATAATTTAATTAAAACTAATCGATTAATAATTAATCGATTAGTTTTTAGAATTAATCGAGGAGATTTTATTAATTGAGGTTAATTTAAAGTTAATTGAGGCTTGGGGTTTATAGGGTTTTAGGGTTTATGGCTTTAGGGTTTAGTGTTTTATAGGGTTTAGGGTTTAATAGGGTTTAGGGTTAAATTGTGATCTCATGTAGCATTGTTTATAAATTGCAGATGGTTAGACGCCGCATTATTGTACAACACAGTGGACGATGGGAGAGATCAGAATATGTAGATGGGGACGAGCAACTCGTGACGATGTCATCCGATAAGCTGTGTTTTAGCTCACTGGTGAGGGAGGTTCACAAGTTGTTGCGGACTGACCCGAACAAGATCGAGTATGAATTATTTTACCTCACCAGCACCAATACTGACAGACGGATCAGTGCATCTTTGCAAGATGATGGAGATTTGCTCAATTTGCTTCACAAGCAGACTACTGAGATGGTCGTGTACGTGATTTCAAGACAGTTGGAAGGTTCTAGAGCCGGACCATCTATGAGGAACGACTATGTTCCCTACTTTTCACATGCAGAGACGCATGGTCCTACTGCAGAAGAAGAGGGAGAAGGAGAAGAAGAGGCAGAAGGAGAAGAAGAGGCAGAAGAAGAAGAACAAGAACAAGAAGAGGTGAATGATAGAACGAGGTTGGTGGAGTCACTGTTGACAGAATTCAGTGGCTGGCTTCGTTCTTCTGCTGATCGTACAAACAGATTGTTGTGCTTGACGGGAGTCGTCCCACCATCTACCACTGGTGTTCCGTTTAGATCTGACGGGCCTTCGAGCAATTGGGTGGTTCCCCTTGTTGATTGGGACATTGCGGGCCCACTATCTTGGGATGAGGGACCAGCACCAGACTCAAATACACTGCACCAGGGAGCTATTTTTCGGACGAAGGAGGATCTCGCCCTGGCGGTCGGTATCTATCACATGCAGAATCGAGTGGAGTATGTCGTGTATCGCTCGAATAGGTCACGATTGGGCTATGTTAGCAAGCATTGCGGTGATTGTCCGTTCAAGTGCTTTGGGTTGCTGATGGGCATATGTGGAGAATATACAAGTTCAACGGCACTCACAGATGCCATCTTGATATGGGTCGAATTGCTCTGCGACAGGTACCTGCACGAGTGCTCGGAAAATACTTTGCTCGTAGATTGGTGGACGAACGGGTTGTTCTGAAGCCGAAGGAGATGATGGTGGAGCTTGTGCGTGAGTTTGGCATCCATATCGACTACAGCTTCGCTCTGCGCACGAGGAACATTGCCATTCAGATGGTATATGGAGACTTTGACAAGTCCTACGCACAGTTGCCCGCTTTCCTTCACACTCTGCAATTGATGAATCCGGGGACTGTAGTAGACATGGAGATCACGAGTGATGGTCGGTTCAAGCATTCATTCCTTGCTCTCGGTGCGTGTGTCAATGCATTTATCCAGTATGCTCGTCCAGTGCTTGTGATCGATGGGACCCACCTGAAGGGAAAGAACAGGGGTGTTCTCTTTGTCGTTGTGACAAAGGACGGCAACGAACAGATCTTACCTATTGCAGTTGGGCTCGGACCGATAGAAAATGACGAATCTTGGATATGGTTCCTGGCCCACTTGCACATGGCTCTGGGTGACATAGATGATCTTCTCATCGTTTCGGATTAGCATCAGAGCATTAAAAATGCTGTGGAGGCCGTTTTCCCGAGAGCGACACACGAACTGTGCTACTACCATTTGAAGAATAAGATGACGAAGAGAGGAAAACACGTGACGACGCTATTTCAGGAGGCTGCCTACGCATATCGGAGAGACACCTTCCAGGAGAGTATGTCGACGTTGGAGCAGGTCTGTCCAGATGCATATCAAAAGCTGTGTAATATTTGCCTAGTGCATTGGGCTCGTTCACACTGTCCCGTACGGCGCTACGGGTTCATGACATCTAATGCCGCGAAGAGTCTCAATGCTCGTCTGTTGTGGGCGAGGAGGTTACCTGTTTGCTCGCTGCTGGAGATGTTTAGATCAATTGTTGAGCAGTGGTTCGTCGAGCGACGTGCGGCAGCACAGAGCTCAAATCATGTGTTGACTGATGGCATCACACTGAAGCTTTCGGGGAACGTCGATAAGGGACGCTGCTATGCCGTGCGGCCCACTACATTAGCAACTTTATGGAAAGTCAAGGTTGGGAGGGAGGTCTACATGGTCGATCTTCAGAATCGGACCTGTGACTATCGTGAGTTCGAGCTGGACTTGATCATCTGTTCTCACGCGGAAGCGGTCATCTGGTATGATATTTAAATGTCTATTTGTTCTTATTTTCTTACATGTAGCTAATCGAGTGTGTTGAACTTTATTTTCCCTTTCGCAGTTGTATTGAGGCGGCTATATATGATTATGTGGACATGTGTTACAAGGCGGAGAGCTTGGTAGGCATGTATAATTCGGTCATCAGGGGTCTGCCTCATCCAGAACAATGGATTATCCCCGATGCATTTGGAGCACGAGTGGTCTTGGCGCCAGAAATCAGACGATGTGCTGGGCGTCCGTCTACATCCAGAGCTCGAGCCCCGTTTGAGGCCTCGTCCAGTGCACGGAGGCAGTTTTGCACTAGATGTCATGGACAGGGGCACAACAGGCGCGTATGCACATCCCATTTGCCTATTGGCGATGTTGATCTGAATTCACCGCCCGAAGATGTTCCGCGGAGAAGGGCGCCGAAGAAGTGTAGCATTTGCGGTAGTACGGAGCATACACATCCTACATGTCCTATTCGATTGTCGTCGACGAGGATTAGTCGATTAAATGAAGTTGTTGTGTTTTTACAAAACAACTTATTTTGTCATGAATCAGATTATTTTGTCACTAAGCAACTTGTTTTGTCACGAGAAGTAGGCTTTCACAAAAACATTTACATTAATCAAGTTCAAGTACAAAATGAACAAAAACACCACATAAGTCATAGTCTACTCATACGAACATCTTAATGCCAAGGTGTTAATGTAAACATCTACACGCCAGGCCTCTGGATGTAAGTCAATGAATATATCCGAGCCCCTATAACCTTCCGATATTCATGTACTGCCTGCTCCGATATATCGGGTGGAGGTCCTGCACCCAATAGCCGCTCCACGTACATGCAGGCATATACCCCACAGCTCGTTGCGTCCGTCTGCACGTACTGATCCGGTATAGACTTGTCCAGGGTCATCACAAAATCACATCGGGGCGGCATTGGACGACCCTCCCAAAAATCGGCACATATGAGTAGGTGTGGAAGTAGGCGGAGTAGGGGTATCAACTCTCTATCTCGCCTCTCGTACTCTACGCGGTCGCTCGGATCGTCCATCTGAAATAGTAGTGAGTCGTACAACTCTACTACCCAATCAGAAAAACGGATACGAACCACTACCCAGTGCTCACCTGAGACGTCACATACCACGATAGCCTACAACATAAAACCGGGATCATATCAAGATTAATGTCAGCAAATAATCTATGATAATATATTATTTGCTTGTGAAGCTCAATTACATAATCACGCCCCTTCCATGCCACCTGATACCGCCCATCACTGCCCTGGATCCGATGTACCAGGCCCTCTGTAGGTCTCCACCGCCGGTAGCCATCGTCCCCATATGTCGCTCTGCACAGGGGGTCAATAGGATGAAGGATCTTCCATGCTCCGACGAGGGCCTCCTGCAAAAATTGAATCACGATTATGACTGGAGTAAAAAAAGACTAACTAACAATGTTTTGCAAAAAACATTCAAACAAGTACTTGAACTCACATATAGACCGGTATTAGCCACCGCTGTCGGACAACCAGGGTCCCTCTTTACTCGTCGAGCAATCGCGCTCAGAAAGTAGCTCATGTGCATATCCTTCAACTCGTTCCTCGGATCCTCAAGCTCGTCAAACCAGGGCTGCCGCAGGCGATCGCTGTTGAAGTAGAGCTGAACAACTGCCTCCGGACCCTGAAGTCTGAATCGTGAGTATGAGACCTGGAGGCTGCTATCATCAATGTCATTCATGAGCTGATAGGTCGCGCTAAAACCACCATGGTGTGGAGCCGAAGTGCTAGGACCCTCCTGGACTACGGTGGGTTGTGGAGCCCTCACGCCAGGTGGGCTGGGCGGCCGATGAGTTGCACTACGGTGGCTCGGCTCCGGGCTGTGGCGGGCTCTAACGTTAGACGTGGATGGCCTCCGGGCACGGCTAGTCCTCCCACCTAATGCCCGATCAATAGCCCGGTCCACGTACTCCTGGACACGGGGCGCAATAGTCGTGTCAATAAGCTCCTGGACACGGGGCATCACTCGATCCACAACCCTCTGAATGAAACTCTCTGAGGGCTCCCCACTGCTCGGCGTGCGATCCCTCCTCGAACGCTTCATTCCCTAAGCTCGAGGAGGGCTCTTGGATCAATCGAATCTGCTGTGTGCACTGGTGCATCCTCAGTGGGGGGCGAGGCTCCAGTCTCAGTATGATCTGGCTCGTCCCTCAATGCCCGGCTACTCGAGAGTCGACTGGTCTCCTGACGGCCCGTCTATGGTATCCGAGCAACTCTGGTGCCTCGTGCTGATGGGGGGACAACCTCCTCTGCCGAAGTGGAACAACAAGATGCCACATTTGCAAGCATCTTCTTCTTGTTCCCGGATCGAGCGGGAACAAATCTCACGCTCTGAGCTCCAGGCTCCAACTGCATGCTCATGTAATATGAAGTTGCCGTCTCCTCGGGAGATGGCTCCAACATAACCACACGTGACTGCATGGAAATAATAATAATATCATTAAGATGAATTAACAAATATAGATCGAAGATTCTAAATATATCAAGAAACATCAAAATGTATTGTTCGCTGTAATAAGGTGGCTGGGTCGGTGGCAGGGAGACTGAATGTCCACCTCAAACATCGAGGCACAGTGAGCTGTCCACTATGCACACCAGCCTCACTAGCCAACTCCGGTATTACCTCACAAGCCCATACCTGTAAAGTGGATTAATGGATTAGTTACGTATTCACTTGATTTTAACTAATTTAGAATAATTAAATTTAAACTGATTACCTGGTGTGCCCAGATCGGCCCGTAAAAATGATATTGTCCCGATCCTTTCCCGCCCATAGCCTCTCGTGTCCTGGGGACGAGGCCAATGTAGTGCATCAACGACTGGTAAGAATATGCTCCCCATGGAAATGAGTTCCATCGCTCCACATCCTCCGCTAGCGCCCACACCCATGGATCCACGTACCGGTACTGATCTAGGCACAGAATCATCCGGTATACGAACAATATGTTCGCAACCTTCACATAATCCGCAGCGTCTCTGGCCATCCCCAGCTCTTTGAACCTGTCCTCCATCTGTTTGATTGTCGTACGCTTCCCTTCGAATAAACGGTGGTACACAGATCTCGACGGAACAATATGATCGCCATGAGGATCGAATGTCGAGCTGCCGAATCATAAACCTGACACCAACGCGTACTCACTCGGACCGAACCGCAGCTGGGAGTGATGAATGTGAAACCATGCCTCCCGCCCCACACGTGCACGATCTGGCGCGTGCACCTCAAACGTCATCAGCGCGTGTATGACCCTTTTCTGGACGTCACCACCTCTGTAGTCCAGAAAATATCCGAAACAGCCCGATCTGAATAGTCGGACGGCATCACCACCAATCGCGAGCAGTGTGTCTCTAATCGTGTCAATAACACCTGGGATGGCGTACACGACGACCGAGGTCTTCCGACTCCGTAACGGCAGTCTAACCCAATCAATCTAACAACATTTTCAAAATTAAAACTATTAAAGTAAATTCTTTTAATATTTCATATAAATTGGAATTTCTTAAAATTTAAATTTAAGCTATTAATAGAGGTAATCAATGCTATTTAAACTATTAATCGTGCAATCTTTTTAAATTTAATCGCTTATATTTGAACTTTATTATTTTATCCATTTTTCCAGTTCAATTTTACTTAATTGCTTTAGTTAGTATTAATGGTCACATCTTTAAGGATTTAATATGTTTTAGGGTTTTAGGGTTTGAATGGTGGCTTTCTAGAGAAAAGGTTTTAGGGTTTTAGGGTTTGAATCGTGGCTTTCTAGGTTTTAGGGTTTTTAGGGTTTTAGGGTTTCTAGGGTTTAAAATTATTAATCGATTAGTTTGTTTTTAATTAAAGTACTAATCGATTAGTTTTTTCTAAAATTATTAATCGATTAGTTTGTTTTTAATTAAACTATTAATCGATTAGTTTTTTTTTAAACTATTAATCGATTAGTTTTTTTTTTAAATTATTAATCAATTAGTTTGTTTTTAATTAAAGTACTAATCGATTAGTTTTTTTTAAAACTATTAATCGATTAGTTTGTTTTTAATTAAAGTACTAATCGATTAGTTTTTTTTAAAACTATTAATCGATTAGTTTGTTTTTAATTAAAGTACTAATCGATTAGTTTTTTTTTAAAATTATTAATCGATTAGTTTTTTTTTAAAACTATTAATCGATTAGTTTGTTTTTAATTAAGCTACTAATCGATTAGTTTTTTTTATTATTAATCGATTAGTTTGTTTTTAATTAAACTATTAATCGATTAATTCCTCGATTGGTTTTTTTTACTTAATCGATTAATGCCACAATTAATTTTTTAATTAATCGATTAGTGTCTTGATTAATTTTTCTTAATTAATAAATTAGTCCCTCGATTAATTTTTTATACTTAATCGATTAATGACTCGATTTAGTTTTTGTTTATAAAATTAATTAATTAGTGACTCGATTAGTTTTTTTTAGACTTAATCGATTTACATTATATATTCCTTGATTTGTATGAAATTAATCAATTTAAATTAAATATTAATCCATCTCGATTACTCTTAAATTAATTGATTAGTCTTAAATTAATCGATTAATTTTTTTTAATTTAATGGAGGAAGGCCTCGATTTGGTTTAAATTAATCGAGGAAGGCCTCGATTAATTTGTGTTTTTTGATAATTAATCGAGGAAGGCCTCGATTTGTATTAAATTAATCGAGGACTTCATAGATTTTTTTTAAAAAAATTAAGGTTCCTCGATTAATTAATGTTCATCGATTAGTCTAATGAAGGTCATCGATTGATTTAAAACATAATAGCATCGGTTAGTCCACAATTAGTATCTAACAAGCATCGATTAATATCAAACAACCAACCATTATATTCATAAAATCATAATAGCATCGGTTAGTCCACAATTAGTTTCTAATCGATTAATATCAAACAATCAATCATTAGTTTCATAAAAGCATAATAGCATCGACTAATTAGTTTCATAAAAGCAAAAGAGCATCGGCTAACATGAATATCATCGGCTAATTAGTTTCATAAAAGCATAATAGCATCGACTAACACAAACATATTCATAAAACGTGCCAAAAAACATGAGCATTGGAAAATTACTTGAGAAGAAGACCCGGCCAGCGGTTGTCCTTGCACTCTGTCCATTTTCCGGCGACCAAGTTCCAACAGAGATGGCGGCGTGCGGTTGTTCCGAGAGAGAGAGAGAGATTATCGAAGAAGAGAGAGACCCGTTGGCTTCAATTGGTTTTTTCGATGTTTAAGTGCTTCGTTCTTCTTCAAGAATATCGAAGAAGATAGAGAAGAGAAAGGGTGGGTGATTTTTGCTTCTAAATAATCGAAGAGGAGACAAGGTTGGCTGCTATATGTTCAAAATTATCGAGAGAAAGAGAGAGAGAATGGTGGTTGGGATAGTTGGGATAATAAAGATTTCAAAACCCTACTCTTTAATATTCTATTTTTGGGAAGTACAATAAAACAGCTTTGTGTAAGGCTTTTCTGAAAACAAAAGTACAAAAACTTTGATTTGGTGGGCCCGGCCTTGATTGTTGCAAAACCTAACTACAAAGTGTCGATATAACTATTTGATTTTAAATCCTGTTGCTTTTTCCATTTAACTATTTGCTTTTGTCTATTTTAAAATTTCCCCATGTTTGGTATACTGGTACGGATATATCCACATTAATAAAATCTGGATTGCTTTGAAAGATAATTTTGCGTATTAGCTATTTTAATTGTGTGTTTGGTTATTAAGATAAATATGCTAAGATTGTTTCACAGATCTGTTTGGTACATTGTTTTATTTGGTAGACTAAGTTCTGGAATGAGTAAATTAGTTTAGGCTTTGGTAGCCTAGATAAATGCATATATACTAAGATTGTTACGCTAGAAACTGTATCCGAGGGGGCGTCGGATACATTATTCAGCCGAATCAGTAAATTACACCCCGGGCATCGCGTTAAGACCGGACCTCGCGTGAACGAATAATGGCTACCAAACACACGGTTCTTGCTGGATACCTATACTAATATGTCTTTATCCAAACTACCAAACATTGCCTAATTGAATAGATGAAACCTAAATAAAATTTAAATTAAAATAAATAAAAAAATTTAAAAAAAATATTGAAAAGTTATAACAGGAATGTCATAGGATTTGTAAGTTGTAACAGGTGATTCCATTTCGAGCTGAAAATCAAGTTTTATTTTAATTTTTATTTTGAAAGTTAAAAAACTAAGTTTAATAATGTAAGTAAACATAAGTCTGAAAGTCGTGCATTCAGAAGTCTGATAATCGTACACGATTTCTACGTCTCTGAGCACGCCGGCAACGGGAGAGAGAGAGAGAGAGAGAGAGAGAGAGAGAGAGAGAGAATGGGTCTAAAGATCGGAGGGAAAGTGGAGAAAGTAAACGGAAAAGAGCTGGCTTACTCCGAATTTATCGAAAATTATCTCAAGAAAAATCAGCCCGTAATCCTAACCGGGCTCACGGACGATTGGCGGGCCTGCAAAGACTGGGTTTCCGGCGAAGGAATGCCGAATCTCCGATATTTCTCCGACCACTTCGGTGGTTCCAGAGTTCAGGTAACTCTCACTACACGACGTCTTTGCTGCTCCGCGGAAATTGTTTGATGATGTTGCTGATTGCTAGCCTAATTTTTACAGGTTGCGGATTGTGTTACGAGGGAATTTACCGATCAAAAGAGAGTTGAAATGTCGGTTTCCGAATTCATCGAGCAGTGGATTAATATCTCGAGTTCTGATAATGGCGGCGCTGATGGAAAGCCGTTGTTGTATTTGAAGGATTGGCATTTTGTAAAGGTGCGTGTTTTTACCTCAACTTCATTCCTTTTTACGATAATATTTATTTAATTCTTGAAATACTATTATTGAAGTTGATGTGTATTCTTTTGTTTCATTATGCCTCCTTCGAGGACTGCTAAAAAAACAGAATTCCTTCAAATGCTGTTAGCCAGTAAAAATAAAGCTCAATTTGCGGTTATATGGACTACTTTGTCTTTAGATGATATTGATATTATTTATAAATAAGTTTCATGTCAACTGATCAAATTGCTTTGGATTACTATTGCTTGTTAACAATGCATCATACCGAACTTGAAGGATGTTATTGGAGAAAGGTCGCTTGCAGTTTTCTTGGCCGTTTGTTTCTTTGTTGTAAAAAATGTTTTTTTCTTCGTTGGCTCTTATTAATACACGATTGTGCATAGAAATTTATTTTATTCTGGGGTATGCATTCTTGTAATTTGTGTTTGAACTCTGACAGTTTGTTCTTTCTTTTGCTTTCCTAGTCGTAGCTGATAAATAATTAAATATCGTATCTTTATGATTTGTTTAGCTGTGATGAATATGAATGAAACTCCAAGCATTATAGTAACCAATGGAAAAGGAGAAGAATAAGTTTTTTTTCATTCTTCTTCCTTTTTCCAGGTCCCGTCTCCCTACTTCTAAGGGTAAGGCATCTATAGGCGGAATCTTCAAAATTTATCTCTCATGGTACTTATGCTTAAGTTTACTAAGAGATGTCATGGTGCTATTTCACTACTGATTGAAACTTCATTACTTGTAAAATTCTTTTGTTGTCTTGCTGATTGAATGTTTGCAGGAGTACCCAGATTATGTTGCCTATAGCACACCAGTTTTTTTCCTTGATGATTGGCTGAATCTATATCTGGATATGTATCATATGCATGATGATCCTGATAGTTACCAAGAAAGAAACGATGTTAATTGCTCTGACTATCGTTTTGTGTATATGGGAGCTAAAGGTCTGAGCATAAACTCAAGAATTATTTTTGTTTCTCAGATTATGATATGATCTTTCATCAATCTTTGCCAATAAATAATTAAATACATATGCTTTATGATGGAGAAAAGAGTCAGACTTTTGGTTTCTAGTGCAGGTACATGGACTCCTCTTCATGCTGATGTATTCAGATCATATAGTTGGTCAGCGAATGTATGTGGCAGGAAACAATGGTATTTTCTATGTCCGAGTCAACATCACCTTGTGTTTGACAGGTAAGGAGGAACATTCTTTCTTCTTTTTGTATTTGGGCAGGGGGTGGGGGTTGTGGAGCAGCTCACATCTATCTGCACCGAGTCCATAACATTAATGCATTCTGAAATCATAACTTTTTTATTCAGATATATGAAATCTGCTGTCTATGACATTTTTGAAGATGTTTGCAAATTAAAGTACCCTGGATTTGAGGAGGTAAGTTGCAAACTGTTTTGCATTCTTACCTTTTCCTTAGCATTCTCACTACTTTCTTGGTGAGTTCTTTATTTAATTTTCAATTTCAATAATTTGTATTGGCTCAGGCAATCTGGTGGGAATGTACTCAGGAACAAAATGAAATCATCTTCGTCCCCAGTGGCTGGTACCATCAAGTTCATAATCTGGTACACTTCGAGCTTTGACTTAAGTTGCCATTTCTCATAAAGATCTTAGGGATTCAGTTCAAACATGTCCGTGAACTTGATTTTTGTGCCCCGAGCATTTTGATCTCAGTCGACAGTAGGTGATTGTAAGTTCTGTGTCTGTAGCCAATGGTGTGTGATCTGACTTAGCTAAGAAAATCAATATTGAATAAGAACTGTATTTCTTACCGTGTAAATGAGACTGCATCATCTATTAAAATTTCCTCAAGAGTCTAGCAGTTTCTAGGCCATGCATGGGCTCGTGTAATTATCTGATTCATAAGTCCTTCATTTTTTTCTAAAAAGAGAATGTTTTATGTCTCCTCATATTAGAACAACATATTTCACATGAACATACTAGGATTTTTATTCTGTATTTATTTTCTTAAATTGCAAATATGCAACACCAATATGGATCATGATTTTCAGGAGGATACAATATCAATCAATCACAACTGGTTCAATGCCTGCAACATTTCTTGGGTGGTAAAAATATCACATATAAGTAATGTTGGTGAAAATCTCGATATATTGCATAAGTTTGGTTAATCTTATGATGTATTTTCTCGTCAGTGGGATTTACTTTTGAGAGAATATCACGAGGCTGCTGGATATATTGAAGACCTCAAGGACATATGCGATGATTTTGAGGGACTCTGTCAGAGAAATCTCGCAGCTAATGCCGGTATATTCTGGTGAACAATGCACATATCTTATCACTGGCATATTTAGTTTTAATTAATTTCGGTTCATCTCAACCTATGCATACAGTTTTACTGGGGAAACCCAGGCGTTGAAATTCCTGAATTTTATGTAATCAAATTGCTAGTTGAGTTTATTCTACAGTTTTGAGAGATATGGATCTTAGTGATAACTTATCTTTTCGTGGGTTATTAAGGTTGAGTTTTCATTATTGTTTTTCTTATCTCAGAGTCGTCAATTTTTCTTTTTTTCTTGTAGGAATGGATTTCCGAGATTTTTTCATCTTCATGATTCGCTTTGCTTTAGCCAACTTTGTCTTGCTCTACCAACTAACAAGTTCTAAGGCCATCAACTGTAGTTCGTTTGAAATGGCTCAGCTTTTACTATTCAACCTCAAAAACATCAAATGCATTACTCTGAAGATGAAATCTGAAGCTGCATGGCAAAATTGCGGTATTGTTGTCATTGATCTCGTAGAAACCATTGAAGATCAGTCATTCATGGAGTTCTGCAATACTTTAGGAAGAACTTATAGCAAGATTTATAACCTTAGTGATATTAATTTCAATCATAGTCAACCCCTTTTGGAGCACGAGCAGATCAGTGTTCTTTATCCTTTTGGTTCTCACATCTGTAATCCCGACAATCTAATTACATTTTTAGACTATGTCTTCGAACTAGTAGGAACCAAAGGTTGATGAATAGCTACTGTAGCTTCTCCATATTAATTCTAACCATTGCTTTTGAGGAAGAGCCTTAGTTCGGAATTTTTTCAAGAAGCTGCATCAGTGCCAAATGTCACTTTTCTCTCACTATATGAATCCTGACACGGTAAAAGGATACGAAATTTCCTGATACATTCTGCAGAATACTGGTGAGAAATGTATTAAGGCCTGTACAATATTTCTTGTGGTCAGCTTCATTGATTTGATCATCTGCTTCATCCATACAGTCTTTCATTCTTCTAGTTCAATGCCCGAAAGTAACCATGTCTTAATCTTGATCCATCTTTGACTGACACCTATTTCCTCATTGCCATTATTGATTGTTATATTTGCTGCTGCAACTATGAATACTGTGAAATTACTGAAAATGTAGCTATAGTATAGTTATGGAACATGAGATATAACTCTAGAATGGTCGATTTTCGTGGAGATTATCGACTACATAAAGTCTGGAAAGGACTTGCCATGGGTTGGCCCAGAGTGTTTAGCAGTTAAGAGGAAAGGTAAGAAGTGAATTCCATTCAGCTTGTGACAATTGAATGGCTTCTTGTTAATTATTCATTCTGACCAATAAAAGTAGTTTTATGGTGTGATTGTGATTGTGCAGATTTATGCTTGTAGTAAAATTATCACTATCTACTTTTGGCATCTTCTTAAATATTTGTTTTTCAACCTCAGTAATTTTTTTTTCATTGGTTGGAATCTTTATTTTCTATATATTTTTCTTCACTGCTGTACTGTTGAAAAATTCAAGTACATAAATTGACTAGTAGTTATGATTTTGGTGCATTTGTTTGACCATCTGTTTAGAGCACATGTTCCAAACATTTGAAGATTCTTGATTTTCTACTACAGTAGGCATAACAGTGTTTGACTTAATGATGTGATTGGCATCTCATTAATGAATTATTAGCCCATTCATTGCTCGAACGGGAAATTCTATCTCCTCACACCAGTATTATTGCCAATTTAGTATTTTCTTCTTTTTCAAAAAGAAATTGTGGATGTGGCACGATTTGTGTGGTTCTGCGGGTAGTATACTTAGATTGATAAGCAAGAATTTTACACTGGAACGAGTACATTATTAACTATTAATCATTCATTCATTCACGTATAACCTATAATATAATCATAATGATGTTGTATCACGAACATGGTCGTTCTCGTGTCGATGCGATGTAATTATGACCGTTGATAGTAATGAACCCATTGATTCAATCTATTTACACCAGGCCAATACAATTTCAAGAACTTGACACAAATCTTCATGGTCTTGCTTGTAAGAGAAGACAAATTATTGACATTGTTTTATGTCATAAAATTTCCAAATTATTTCTCGAAAAAATCCAGTGTCTTGGTTGTAGCAGTTATAGATGTTTAAATTAATCAACTATTGAGTTGACCGTGGTTCAATGATTTTTTTTCTAATCATAGCATACAAACAAACAAACCTGCCTTGGTGGCCTAACTGAGATACACTAATTGTTTTTATTTGCTTCAGTCTTTGTCTGATTGGAAAATTACACACAAAAATATTTTATAATCTGCAGAAAAAAAATTAAAATCTTGAGTTCTGCCAGATATGGTTTCCATGGCGCATTCAACGCTTTTCCCACATGCAAATCCATGCTTATTTTTCTTCTGTTTTGAAGATAGGAATCCACACATAAGTCTATTTTTGTGCAATGTTTTCAAACCAGATCGGTCAGTGGGAAACCAAGAATTGGTCCAGCTGCCTTCTAGGAGTGTACAAATGGTCGATTGGGTACAAAATCGAATTGAACTAGCAAAGTCAAATTCCAAATTTTTTTAAAAATAAAATTTGAACCGACCAAAATAATTGATGCAAAAATTACCAACTGAATTTTTTATTTTGGTTCGGTTTTGCATACCCTAATAGAGGTAATTTTTCCGAGGGCAACTTCATCATTTTTAGTAATTTCCATGACGAGGGAAACCACGGCCGCTTATTGTTCTTGACAATGTGTAAAGACTACTTTCTTGACAAAAGATGGAAAAAAAAGAAGGAAAAAATAGAAAATACAACCTCTGCTATATTATCAGCTCTCTTAACTCAAACATTTACATGAAGTTTTCAATGGGGGAACATGGAACATGTTAGAACTCATAATGAAAGGATCTTTTCTTGCCTGAAAAAGAATCTAACAAAGAATCAACCAAAAACTCAAAAAAGAAAAAAAGAAAAAAAAAAAGACAAAAACTTGACTAGATGAAAATGGTGGTTATCTCTCTACATGGCTATTATATATAACATTTATGGACATCTAGAATTCTTCCCTGGACCTCCATAGTAAAAATAATTTCCCCAAGCATTATTTTTGCCAGCTCTTATATCATAGCAGTTGGGGTGATCAGCTAGGAGATGCAGATTATTGAGGGGGATCAAGCTATTATCCCAGTCCACTACTTGCAAGTTTCTAAAATAGGAAGCTTTTCCAAATCCTTCATCTGCAAAATGGCCACTTCCCATTTGTGTCGACGTGTGGTATCCCATTGATCTGCTGTTAACTATCTCTCCACCAAATTGTATCATGCTAGCATGGCTTTGTAGATGACTGAACAAGAATGAAGGCCAGTACCCTACTAGTAGTCCTGATCCGAACTCTAGCCACCAGTGCCCGTGCTTTGGATCCTGCACGAACGACCTATTTTAGTCATGCTGCCTCCTGTAGACTTGGCTCTTATCCTAGATTATGAAACCTGGACTCGTGCAATGCACGTGCATCTTTCGAGTTTCATCTTTAAAGAAACGAGGTTTAGTACAGCTTATAGATACCTAGCAATGAACAGTTATAACAGAACACAAAATCTTGCTGGTTTTTCTTTTAAGTGATGAGATTAACATGCTGCAAAGATGAGAATCTTGAATTTTTTTACTAATGGATAAGGGTGAGTTTGAAACTAGAGAGTTTTCGGCTGTTCAACAAGGTGGGAAGGTCACCTAAGAAACTCTTTAAGTCACCTAATTACTAGCAGCAGACAATGTGGTTTGTTCGATCGTTCAACAAAAATACGAAGATGATTGCTGTAACAATAGTTAATGTAACAACAGATCAATCAAGAACCATACCTTCCACACCATAATGCCAATATCAAACTGCCTGTTCTTGTAGGATGACCTTGGAGATATTGCTGCACCAATAGCAATCTTGTTGTTTATCTGGACAAAACCCGAACACAGCAAGTTGTAGCATCCCGTTGCTTGATATGCATCCGTCTGTTGTTCAACAACGCATCAGTTATACACATATATGGCCACACACAGTAACAAAAGTTTGTGTCAAGTTACTTACTGTCCAATAAGTGAAGAATCTAGGATAGTTGTCTCCATACAACTCTGGACTAACCTGAAGTTCATGAACAAGCCAATTAGTGTTCGAAAACTCAAGATTTACTCAGCAAAGCACCATCTTGTCTCTCCACAACTTAGAAATGGAAAGACAAACTCTTAGGTGACACAACTAAGTGAGATAATCGAGCAATTAATAGAGGCGACAGGCGACAGATATTAGTCATAAATTTCTCTGTACTGTGAGGTATACAACACAAACCTGCCAGCCAGCTTCAATGGTGTTAAGATCATTCCCAAATGAGCCAGAAATGACCCATAGCTGTGACAGACTGAATTCATACTGGTCTGTCACACGAGGCGCCCACACATTTATGCTTGCCTTCGCCCCGTAGTACTGATCACCATTCACAAATGCAACAGCGTGCTGCACATTCAGACACCATTCTAAATCAATCTATTTGCATCAAATTTTCTTCTCCTGCTACAAAACTTTATTTGTCTATTTATTTAGCATTTTCAAGAATGTACATTCTGATAGCTAAAGAGTAAATATTAAAGACTAAAGAGTAGAGTTTAATATATGATAATATATAGACAACTGCTAGAAACATAAGTGGTAATCAACTGAAACTTCATTTAAAATAAAAAATAAAAAATCTTGAAACATTGTTGCTGCTAACCTCGTGATCACTGCTCATTGTATCTCTACGAACGCCCCGTTTGATCTTTCGACCGAATCTACGAGCAGAGCTAGTCCTCAGAACATCCTTCTCAGTTGTTCTTCTTATTGGAATTGTCCCTTCAGGGCATGATTCACCTGCTTCTGTCCATGCCTGCAAAGTCTCTGAAATCGACTCGTTGGAAGCGCGCCCCTTCGGCCTCTCCGGTGGCTCCTGCATTCATCAGATTGGTTCTTGCATAAGTGGATTCAAGTTTTGAACATATCTAAAGTTCTTTCGAGTAAATTTTCTTTTCAATGATGTTAATGTAAGTACCAATGGCTTCTGCCCTTTGAGCTTAGGATGATCAAAAGCTGGTTGAAGATGAGATAAAACACAATCTATCATATCTCCATCAGGGCTCTGAAACATTAATCAAACAAACAATTCAAGAAAACAGAACATAAGAAAACATTAAGACAACAAACAATGTAGTAAATATTTTTCAAGAAAACAAGCAAGACCTGAATTGTCTTGAGAGCAGGCTTGTTGATCTGTCTGAGATAACTTTTAACTCTCTTCAGCTTCTTCAGTTCTTGGTGAGGCCGGAGAGTCTGGTTAGCCTGCAGGCGGCGGCCGGGGTGGGAGGAGACAGGGGTAGTCGAGGAAGAAAGAATGAGGAGGAAAGCAACAAGGGTGAAAATGATTGGGATTTGGGGTTTGGAAGAAGAAGCCATTTTTGCAGAATCTACGTTTTGTTGTTGTTCTAACAAGGTTGTTGTGTTTGTATGCATTTGTGTTGTTGTCTTGTTGTAATGCGATCACAACGTGGTTCATTCCAAAATTTTGTCCATGGAAACTCACCTGCATCTATCTGTAAATCCACACAAAGCCCACAAAATAAATAAAATGGCAGAATCATTCAAAGGAAAAGTTAAAATAAGGCAACAGGCTTCTCTGCACTCACCATTTTCTATGCTTTTCTAAAATGACCCCATTTGACAGATAGGTAGGAACAACTATAACTCTCCCTCTCTTTCTCTCACACACAGACACGCACTCAGTGAGATTCTGGTTTCTTGGTATTGAGTTGTGAATTGGAGAACCTTCAGCATGGGGAGGGGGGTTATTAAAATAGGCATTTAGCAAGTTGGGTTTGCAGCCATAACAGGTTGCTGTTTTATTATTTTAAATATTTGGGAGTTTAATATATAGGCTGACACTGCTAAACAGATTCTTTGTGTGTGTGTGTGTCTGCGCGCGTTTCCAACTTTATTTTGAGTTTTAGAGCAGATTTTATGGGAGCCCAGTTGATATATAAATGTTGCTGTAAGTTTGTTGCAGTAAAACTTACCACATTGGCAACAACTATTTCTTGCTTTCCTCTTTGAGGTTGTCTTTGCTTATCTGCAAACCTTCTTATGTCTTTAAACCTTGTCCCTTATTGCACATTTTCCCCTTCCCATTTCTCACTTTATATTCATTCCCTTTCACTTTTCTTTCAATACACTATGTATTTTATATTTCATCTTCATGTTTTATTACTCCTTATGTTGTTCTACTTAACAAAGAAAGATGATTTTTATTATTTATTTATTTCAAGAATCACTACAGAGCATAAATTAAGATAAGTTGCAATGAGTGATCCCTTGTGTTATTGTCTTTTTTTTTTTTTTTTTGAGGAAAAAGAGAGAAATTAAAGGCTGAAAAAGAAAGGAGTAAAAAGAAGTGTACGTTGTTTTATGAGAGTACTAAAATTTGGTGCAGCTTCAATGGTGGGACCAGCTTCTGTATTGGGTGATAGCAAGTTTGAAAGAAAAATCCTCCATGGACCCAATTTTAGTAATGAGGGTATATTAGTAACTTCAAGATGGATTATTTTGGCCAAAAAAAAAACACTCAAATTATATGTTGAGCCTACATATACATATAAATTATTTTTTGACCCAAATATACACCTAAACTATTTAAAAAGAATAATCAATCTCTTAAACTAGTCAAAAAAGAACAAACTGACATTTGAAGTTAACACCGTTAGTTTTTTCCATTAATTAAAATGTGTCAAGCTCAATTCTATTACCTATGAATTCCGATCGGATAAATTGAAATCACGGTTAAATAGTCATACTATGGAGTTTCAAACCCCTCTCTTAATTTCAAAATCCAACATCGAATCGGTATCGGGATTTAAAATTACATTCGTAATACAAGTCCTCGTCATCGATATTTCTCCATATAATTATTCTATCATTTAACACCGATTGACAAATTGAGAGTGTAATTAGAATCAATCATGACGAGGGCTTTCTAACCATACCACAATACATGGTATCATCATCCGAATCAATCATAATTAGGTCAAAAAATTTATTGACATTTTATTTAACGGAAAAAGTTAACGGTGTTAAACGAAAAGTGTGAATTTGATATATTTTGAATAGTTGAGGAGACCGATTGTACTTTTTAAATAGTTTAGGTGTGTATTTGTGCCGAAAAATAGTTTGTACGTCTAGATGAGATTAGACATATAGTTCAAGTTTTTTTTGCCCTTTGCCCAATAGAATAAGATGATATAAAGTAGGAAAAAGGTGTAAATACACCCCTAACATTTGTCTTAGAGAACATGCACCCTTAAGATTATTTTTGGAGCAAATAACACTATAACATTTACAAAAAGGTGCAAATTCCTCCTCCCCTCCCCAAAAATACAACTTTTATTCAAAAATATAGAAATTTATTTTATTTTATTTTTCATATTTTTCATCCCTAAAAATAATAATTTTTATAGGATGAAATTTATTAAAAAAACTTACATGTATTTTGCATACATTTTTTAATAAAATTCATTCACAAAAATACAAACTCAACTATAATGATGATGATGATGATTTTAGGCCTATATTTAAAGGAAGATTATAATTTAAAAAAATTGGAAATTATACAAAATAAATATTTTTTAGTGATGGAAAAAATCATGAATAAAATGGAATTTTGCACAAAAAAAACAAAAGTTTTGTCAAAAAATATAGAAATTTATTTATTTTTTCATATTTTTCATTCCTAAAAAATAATAATATTTTATAGGGTGAAATTTATTAAAAAAAACATACATGTATATATTTTTCATACATTTTTTAATAAATTTCATTCACAAAAATATAAACTCAAACTCATTAATAATAATAATAATAATAATAATAATAATAATAATAATAATAATATGTTGGTGATGGTGATTTTAGGTCTATATTTAGAGGGAGATTATAATTTTTTAAAAAAATGGAAATTATAGATAAATATTTTTCTAGTGTTGGGAAAAAATAATGAATAAAATGGTATTTTGCACAAAAAACACTATTTTTGAGGAGGGAAGGGGGAATTTGTACTTTTTGGAAAATGTTAGGGTGATATTTGCTCTAAACAAAACTATATATAAGGGTGAATTTGCTCTTCCATGTGAACGTTAGGAGTGTATTTGCACCTGTTGCATGATAAAAATAATTAATTAAATTTATTAACATAATTCAGGGGAGTGCCACATTAAATGAAAATTTTAAATATTAGTCACATCACATTAATATTATTATAATACTTTGTTGAGTATATTAATATGACCATCAATGAATGTAATCATTTCCTAGTAACATCATCGTAATTAATATCTTAAAGTTGACTATATAATCACACATTCTATCCTTGGATATAAGGTCTTTTTTATCATTAGTATTGTTGGAGTTGACCCAATTGCTATTTCGGCCCAATTCCTAATTAAATTATCAACCTAGCCCAAGACCCTAAACCCTAATCCTATTCGACGGTCCATCTCCCCCTTCAATTCTAATAATTGAGCTCGCTGCTTCTCGATGCTCTAGAATCCTCTATAACCTAGAGATGGATCCGCTTCTCTGGTACGACACACCTCACAGATCTATCTAGCATCCTTTCTCTCTCTTTCTGGATCTTCTCAGCTTGCTCCCATGGTTTCTCTTGCCGGAATCTTGAAGTGTGATTCATGTTGGGCATATGAGTGTTGGGAGAAGCTTCTGTTGAGGGAGAAAAGATCGATCATCGCCGCCCCCTTCAAACCTTAGCCGCCGCTTCCTCTTCCCCTTCCCCTTTGGTCTGGGCATCTCCTGTCGCCGGAGTTGCTAGCGCCGCCGCCTGTGGGAAATCTGAGCCAACTGTGCCTAGGGCACTTTTTCCACCGATTGATTCTTCGATTCACTCTACTTCTGAACTTTCAATTATCTGTTCTTGTTTATCGTATATTGTTGAAACTAACTCATTGTGATTCCTGTGTGTGCAGCACTGAAGTCCTGCAGTTCCCAAGCCTGTGACGAAGAACTGTAGATCCGTTTGATCTATATCTCTGAGGCCAATCAAAACGCTGAACAAACCTTGAGTTCTATCTTTGAAGCTGTGTAATCAACTGTAATAGTTTACTTAGCAAACTTTCTTGTAAATTGGGTCTTGCTACTTGAGTAGCTGTGTTGTGAGACCGAAAGAGTAAGGAAAACAAAGTTGTGCAATCCTTGGCTAGGCGATACCACAACAGTGGTATCAGAGCCTGGTTTGTCTAGCCGGGGGCACACTCCTTATCTCCATCTCACTCACCCCGCCGTCGGTAAGGGCCGCGCCTCTCTCGCCCCCATCGGGCTCCTAAAAACAGTAAGTCCGTCTCCTCCCCTGCCTGGGAGGGACGGCTCTGGTATTAACCCTAAACCCTAATCTCCTATTTGTGGTATTTATTGATCCTGTGATTTCTTGCTTCCGCTCTCATCTCTGATTATCCTTTGGCATTCCAAGCTTTTCTTCAAAATTCTAGCTTACGGTCGGGACCGTCTGGATTCCCCTGTGGGTCTCCTCAAAGCGGGTTGCCCCGATAGCTAATTTTGGTAAAGGATCTTCAGTTGAAAAAGTGGGGTCTCTGGGTTGATTTGTTGTTAATATTCTGCTATTTACTGTTCTGAAATTTCTGCAATTTCTGGTAAAGTTATATTGCTGTGATTCCTGGAAGGAATTTGATCTGAAAACTCTGTTTACAGAGTTGCTGAGTTTAAGACTTAGTGTTCCTAAGTCTGTTTTGGTGGCCTAGTAGGGTTTTGGGATTGCCCTGAGTGAACCCCTGCTCCACAGATCAATCTGTGCTGAGAACTGGGATAGCCTCAGCGCTAGATTCCCCTTGTGCACCCTTCTTTGGGTCTGTGGAGTGTTTTCTCCTGTTCTGAAGTTTTTTGGGTGTTTATCCAGTTATTCCTGTGGTGATATTTGGTCTTTGGTGAATTTCTGTGTTCTCTGTGAAATTCTGTGAAAAATGAATAATCTAAGTGCTGTTCCTTTCAATGGAAAGGATGATTTTGGTGATTGGCAAACTAGGGTTGAGTGCATTTTGACAAAAGAAAATCTGCAAGATGCTATATTTGAAAGAATTGATGAAAATGAAGTAGATAAAAACCTAGTTAAATTAAATGCTGGTGCAAGAGCTACAATTTTACTAAACTTAAGCAGTGCTGTTGTTAGACAAGTTTCACATCATAGGTGTGCCAAAGACCTATGGGATGCCTTGACTGCTTTGTTTGTGGCTAAATCTGAAGAGTCTGCTTATTCTTTGCAAAACCAAATAATGACTTTTCAAATGGATCCCTCTAAAGATATTGATTCAAACATGCATGATTTCAATAAACTCCTGAAAGATCTAAAACTTGCTGGGGATGATACACTTGAAAAATATGCTCCTCAGATCCTGCTTGGTGCTATTCCTGATGTTTTTTCAGAAGTTAAATCAGCCTTAAAATATGGGGGGGCTAAAGTTACATGTGATATGATTATTTCTGGGCTTAAGGCAAAAGAAAATGAATTAAAAAAACTGCAGTCCAAACCCTTACAAAATGATATCTTATATGTCAACAGAAATAATAACAAGCCTTTTAGACCTAACCCAGAAAACCCAAGTAACATTGCTGCTGAGAGACACATGAGGGAATATAACCAAGCTCATAATCTTCCCAGCAACACCAGAACCCACAATCTCTGTGAGATATACTCCCAACACCCCAGAAATCATAACCAAGCTCATAATTCAGGCCTTTTCCCTATCTCCCCTGAGTACAATCCTCCCAGAAACCAAAACTTCCCTCAAAACTCAGACCTCAAAACCAAAAAGAATTGTTGGAACTGTGGGAAGCCTGGGCATTACTCAAACAGATGTAAACAACCAAAAAGGGGCAGGGGGTTTGGGAACAATCAAGCCAATAATGTCATGTATTTTGATCACCTAGAGAATAATAATAATGAAAATGGTGAATTATACATGGTGCATTCTGATTTCCAATTCATAAATTTTACAAATGCTATATCTGATAATGTGCATGAATCTGAGTGGCTTATAGATTCAGGTTGTACCTTTCATGTCACACCACACAAGCACATTTTTCAGAACTTGCAACTTATTGATTCTGGAGCAGTTGCTTTGGCTGATGGTCAGCAATGTGAGATAATTGGGAGGGGTGATGTGTGTCTTAAATTTGAAAATGAAAGCATGTTTACCCTCCATGATGTCAGATATGTTCCAAAGTTAAAATTTAATCTATTATCTGTCTCCAAGCTTGCTGATCAACAACTATTTGGTTCTGTTGAGGGAGAAAAGATCGATCATCGCCGCCCCCTTCAAACCCTAGCCGCCGCTTCCTCTTCCCCTTCCCCTTTGGTCTGGGTATCTCCTGTCGCCGGAGTTGCTAGCGCCGCCGCCTGTGGGAAATCTGAGCCAACTATGCCTAGGGCACTTTTCCACCGATTGATTCTTCGATTCACTCTACTTCTGAACTTTCAATTATCTGTTCTTGTTTATCGTATATTGTTGAAACTAACTCATTGTGATTCCTGTGTGTGCAGCACTGAAGTCCTGCAGTTCCCAAGCCTGTGACGAAGAACTGTAGATCCGTTTGATCTACATCTCTGAGGCCAATCAAAACGCTGAACAAACCTTGAGTTCTATCTTTGAAGCTGTGTAATCAACTGTAATAGTTTACTTAGCAAACTTTCTTGTAAATTGGGTCTTGCTACTTGAGTATCTGTGTTGTGAGACCGAAAGAGTAAGGAAAACAAAGTTGTGCAATCCCTGGCTAGGCGATACCTCAACAAGTATTATTAAAAATAAACTATCTTTTTTTAGCCATCTTCAAAAATAAACTTAAGTGAGAATCAGAAAAACTTTTAATGCTTTTGACAATTTACTTTAGCTATAAATTTTAACAAAATTAAAATCTTACAATCCATTAGGGAAAATTATGGTTGTCTTAGTACAATCAAAAGCATGTAATGAGTGCATGTTAGACCATTCATTAAAAACAAGAAAAAAATTGCAAACTTTTGAATTTGCTTAGAAAATACACTCTTTATCCTTTGACCTTTACTACTTTTCTACTATGCATGTCTTAATGCGTAAGGTTTAATTTACTGTCTTTTAAGATATATATTTGCCAAAAACAGTTCTAATTAAAGTTAGTGGGGTTCATTAGTGAACTAAAAACAAAATAATATACAGTTTAATATTGGAAAAATATTTTGATTCCGTTTAAAGAAATACATTATTTTTGCCTAAGAAAAAGTTGGGATTCGTACATTCCTCACTTATTTGGTTTTCCGAATTAGACAAGAGCCATTAAATACTTACATTCGTACATCTTGTTTTTATTTTATTTTTTAGTTAGGGAAAGGGGAGTCAAAAATGTCTCCCTTTTACATAAGTTTTTCTCCTTGCTTGGGTGTATTTCTGAAATTGTAATTCTATGATCCTATACCAAATGACATTTAATACTCAAACTGTTCAAAAATTAAATAGAGCTAATTTTTCCGCATCTGGAAAAGTTTAATTATGCGCTCTGCCAATTATCAAAATGGCTAGCTCAATTCATAATTTAATAGAATTTCATCTCAAAATAGTTATGTCATCAGCAAATCAACAAAAGAACTCATGGTGTCATTTTTTTCAGGTGCCGTGAAAATAGCTCTAATGTTAATTTTTTAATAGTTCAGGTTTGAATACTATTAGTACAATTGCAATTTTGCAGCAATAA
Organism: Perilla frutescens; assembly: GCA_026008535.1. NCBI lineage: Eukaryota > Viridiplantae > Streptophyta > Magnoliopsida > Lamiales > Lamiaceae > Perilla > Perilla frutescens. Next base: position 38,614,758 of record BRKX01000010.1, on the reverse strand, counting down.
TTTACCCAAAAAAATTATATACATGGAAGGTTTTCATTTCCTACATTCAACAACTACTCATGTTCGATTTTAAAGATATTAATAAAAGTAGTAATTAATTTGTGTACGGTTCGTATGAAGCGGTTAAAGAGTAATTCGATTCATATGAACCCGTCAAGACCCATGATTAGTTCATATTACCAACAAATTAAAGTATATGTTATTATAAAAGTAGGTAGCTAGACAAACATTTTAATATATATACATCTTTTAGCTACTTTAACATTTTTACCTTAATTAAATTCAAATTAAAATTCCCAACTACAAATGGTTAAACTCGACGGAATATTATTCTTTATTTAAAAAGGGCATAAAATGTATAGAGGTGTGACAATGCATTGAAATTTCAAAGTGTACTAGATATTACAAAATGATGGTGATCCAGATATCATGATTTCTTGTCCCCATTTCTGGGCCTGACGTCATGATCAATTTTATGTGATGTCATTTTCTGATTAGTTAGATCCATTATTATCTACCATACATTATAAACAACTACATATATGTATATAGATATATCAACTCTGATACGCTAATTTAATTTGTACGTGCACCTCCATTAATACCTAAATCACAATTAATGTCTAGCTACTATATATCGTCAATCATTGTCCTTCCATTTTTGTTGATAAATTTTGATTGTAAAGCCCTAATGAAATCATATACAAAATGCCTCAATCTAAGTAAAAACCACAGTATTGATTCAACGTACCCTTATATCATTAATCATATAGATATATAAGCCAATCAAATACGTCAATTGTACTAGCAAAAACAATGAAACTGTTTTTTCGAAGCATCAAACTACCAATCCAAATTCTCTGCAACAATTAATTTTGATAGAAATGTGTCACCATAACTAGTAGCGTACATCAATAAACACGATATAGAATGTTATTTCAAACTATATAATCGTTTCCAGTAATTTATATAATTTATTTTCCCTAAAAAAAAAAGAGGATTGAAAGGGGACAAACCCTTTTAATTAATACAAAAAAAAGTAAACAAAGAGATATGGCAACAAATAAACAAAAATAAAGATGTCCCATTATGGATTGTTGATAGACTTAACAAGTGGATTAGCACTAGTTTTGTGTTAGCAGCAGAAAGGTATGGAGACCCTTTAAAATAGGTTCTCTTTTTAGGGTTATGGAGCAATATAATTATATATATATATATATATATGTATGTATGCTAATTAACAAAAAAATAAACACACACACATATTGCAATATATATATATATATATATCTTCTTTTCAGACAGACCCCCCCCCCCCTCACATTCTGATGCTGCAAAGGAATTAGGAAACTGTTTATTGAAGGAATAATAGGCCCATAAAGTGTCACTCTCGCCACCCAACAATTTGCTCAGAATTTACATTTCTTTCTTTTTCATATTCTGAGTGGAAACATTAACTTTCTGTAAAGTTTTGGGTGGCCAGAAAGAAGAGATTCCCCATATATATTCAACACTCCACACATATATTATATATGTGTTTATTAATTACTTATTTTTCTTCAATTTAATATCTAATTGGTAAATCTTCTCAAAATTTGTGTTAGTGACATGAAATGGTGTGGAGGGCATGTGCCAAATGTTGTTGAATTTCTTGCTTTTGATGACAATTTTTTGTATTTTTTTTTTGGGTAAAAATTCCTTTTGATAAAAGTGGGAATGACTGCCAGCTTAGGCTTCATGTTTAGGGAAGAATATAATAAAGAATGGATGAAAATGAAATGAAACCTGAGTGTTGTACACTACAACTAAATATATATATATATATATATATATATATATATGTCTGTGCTGTTTTGAATAAGCATTAGGGTCTTCATTTTCTAACTAGTGTCTTTATTTTCCCTATTTTAGAGCATATATCTATATATATATATAACTTTGGCATATTGAGAATCAAATCAAATTATTCTGTAATGGACTTGATATTATACGTTAAAATTAAGTTTAGGTGGAATTCGAAATAACAAATTAACTTGATAAGCAAAATTAAAGCTTGTGCTAAAACTGTAGGAATATATTGGAAGAAAGAAAAAAGATTGAATCAGTGTAAGAAGATCAAATTTATTCCGATTTTCTTTCATGTCATGAATCAAATTAAAGCTTGATTTGATTGTCGATCAATCAAGCTTCACCCATAGTGTGTTTGGTTTAACTCCTAAAAAGTGAGATGCTGCATCCATGAAAGTTCTAATTTCAATATATATATATATATATATATGAAGATTTGGGAAAAGATAGATACATGATTATATTTTTAGAGATTATGGATAAGGATTCTAACGTTCTTTTACTATTTTAGAACAAGTTGGCTTCGAAATTATGTGCTCATGATGATACTTATATATATATATATATGTATATGAGTGCCGATTTGAAAGTTGAAATATAAATATTCCTTTTGTACTACATGTAATTAAGGATCAAAGTAAGTTGATATTATTTATGAGTTACTATATGATTTGATTCTAGAAAGAGGGATAAATCTAGCTAGCTAGGTTGTGTGTGTGTGTTTTTTAATGTTTGTGAGACATTTTTTTTTGTAATACTTGAAAGTTTTAAAGACAAATTAGATTGAATTTTCATTGGATAATTGCTTTAAATACACTAACTTTGCGCGTACTAAATTAGAATCTACACACTATTTTAAAAATATATTTATAATGCATAAACTTAACAGCTTTTCTAATGATAATATTATTCACATTTTTCAATTACCAATTGAAACTTAGGTAGATCGTGTTCTAAATGCATAATTTTTCGTTTGACCGGAAAGAATACTGGTTTCAATCATGTAAATATATACAGCAGGATTCAAATTAGTGAAAATTAAATATGCAAAATTTGTAAGTTTATATTATTGGAAATATGTTTTAAAAATAGTGTGAAAAAACAAAATCGGTACAAATATAAATATTTTAAGGTAATTGTCCCAATTTTTAATCTATGTTTATTAATTTGATATGATCGGTATAAACTCATTTAGACTCAAGAGTCTTTATTCTTTTTCCTTTTTTAACGAAGAAACCCCAACACTACATAATTAAGGTAATTTTTATCATAGGAGAAGCAAATTAACGATATTATAATTAAGGTAATTGTGTGCGGTCGAGATTTGATCTTAACCCAACACAGACCTTCACTCGATGAAAACTAGTGATATATATACAACACCGACTTTGATATAATCGAATATAACTTAATAATAAACGAGTCAGACTAATTAATGCTTCACTACCTTAGAAGTGTACATGCATGTAAGAACATTTATATATTATGAGAAAATAAATAATTAAATAAATAAATATAGTTAGTGCCTTATAAGTTGGTAACGTCGAATATATATATCTATCTTCATAGTTAAAATTATTTGTTCGTGAACTAAATATTTCAAATAATTTCGCGTGGAGTTGTGAACTATATATATTTGTGAATTGGATCTGGCTAGAACTGCAAATCACAATGAGATCATATCATACGCCAATTAAAAACTACAACCAATCAAACTCATAAGGATCAATGGATATTAAATGAATAAATTAAAATACCATCATTTACGAAACACGTACAATACTAATTATTTATTAATTCCAAAATAAACAATTATTAATTCCCACAAGAAAAAAAGGTACAATTATGAGCCATGATAGCAAATATAAAATGGTTGAGGAGCACGCGCAGATGTTGTGAGAAAGTAATTTGGTTTGCAAGCACTATTTATAATTATTTTATTTACACTATCTCAAAAGAGTGTTTGTTCACCAAGTGGAAAAAGCACACATTCAACTTGTTGTCTATTATGAGAAATTCAAGATTGTGATGGTTTAACTAATAGACATTAGGAAACCATGTGATGGGATGTTTTTGGTTAGTGAAATGTCCCTCTTCCTCCCTTTTTCTATGTTACGCTCACATAAAATTTACCGTACGTTGTATCGATTTTTATTCTATAAAGAGATTCAAATCGTTAAAAAAATTTGCATAGAATGCAAAAATAATGTCCAGATTTAACATATTCGGATGATGAAATTGTTTTATCAATAAACCATCAAGATCTCGAAAGTAAGGAGATAATATATGAAATTTTAGACCTGGGCGAGCGCCCGTAGGCTCGTCCCACCGCCAACCCCAATTCCCACCATCTTTGTACAAGAAAAGAAAGCATGTAGTGGTAGTTGTTGGCTTTGTGCAAAAGGATTGGACTAAAAGCAACTCATCAAATGAGGGATCAAGTAAAGGGAGCTCAACACGATTTGTTTGGACATCAAAATGGAAGAAATAAAAGCAAGAAATTATTTTGGTTTGGGGCCAATGTACGCGAAAGGGCTTTCACTTTTCTTTATACCAAAAAAAATATTGCATAGGAATGATCAATTTCTAGTCATGTGCATATTTAAATCTCGAAAGTTTTCAAGGTTTATTGCCACTAATGCATATTTTCTGTTTCGGATTTTTATTTATTTTTTCCTTGTCGCTCCACTAAATTAAATGTGCCCCTTTTCAGTTTTAGTTGGGTGAATGCTTGACACTGTTAATACCATATTCTATTCCGAACCGTTAATTATTTTTCGATTCTATTTTAAGCTTAAAAATTATAATATATATAGTACCCAATATTTTTATTTAATTTCAATTCTATCACACAATCTAATTTCCGACAACAGGTACGTGATATGGCTCACCTGAAGGTTATGGTATTATAACTTTCGTAAATATAAGAAAAGTACTATACGTGGGAATGAACTTCCAGCAAGCCACATAATTTTCTTAAAAAAGTTGGGATATAATTAAACATATATATATATATATAATGTGTGTGTGTGTGTGTGTGTGTGTATAATTTGCTTATGCAGATGTAATACATAGTTTTGATGCTAATTATATTTTTCACAAAGTACATGTTTTCCTTAATATATTATGTAAAGTATGCAGGTATAAAATGTTAATTATCACATTAGTTTTTAATAATAAACCCTTCAATACTTTTAATTAAGTTGGAGATCTTGCAAATTAAAGTGTAGGGCTGAAACGAAGACTAAATTAAATAATTAAAGTTGCCATCAAATGATTATGGTCCCAAGGATTTCAATCTGATAGCTATCTATAACAATCTTCACCCCACACACATGAACAGGATTGCAATTAAAGAGTTTTAAAGCAATTTTTATATTTATTTATTTATCTACTTTTAAAAAGTACTAGCCGACGTTATATTGATTCAAATAACACGCTACTTTTTAGGATGAAAAACTATTATTATATTATTCGAAAATAATATATTATTTATGAATGTTTTGATAAGAAGTTAAGAACTAACAAGAGCCATAAAATTTTCTCAAAAAAAAAAAAAAGGAACAAGAACCATAAAACTATTGATAATACTTTCCTTTGAATTGGGCCTTATTCGAATTGGGCTTCCAACGAGTGAAATACACCAAATTAATAGCAGGCGTAATTCTATCCACGGGCCCATTTTACTTCTTATAACTCATAAATTAATTAATATATTAATATTATTTTAATTTGATATTTGTACCCCTAGTCCTATTATTTAAAAATTCTACTAAAATAAAATGAAGCCCTAATCTATAGCCCCACATCCCTTTTATAATTAAAAACAAAACACTAGTGCACAATAAAAAATAAATAAAAATTGCATTCCACCTCCTAACAATCATGGGTTGCTCTGGTAGTGTAAAATCCACGATATCATGGCTAAGCAGAGCATTGATGCACAACATGCCAACATATTGTAGTCTTGGGAAATCTTCCGGTGAGATCATGGGAGGAGGAATAAGTTTTGAAAAATGGTAATTTTGTGTTTAAGGGTTAGTCACCTGGTATCAAACAAATTAAAGATTTATGGGGAAATTGAAAACAGTTTACCGTGAATTTTATTTTCTACATCTTCCGGGAAATCTGTAGATTGTCTGTGTAAAAATTCGTGCATGGACAATTTTTTCTGAGCATTGTTCACCGGCGCGATTGTATGATATCGAATGGTTCAATTTCTATTTATTCAATCGGATTTCATATTCTTCTGTCTTAACTTAAGAACAATGAATAAATACTGTCAAATTATTTTTACGAGAATGCTTTCTTCTTGGAATATCAATATACTTGTCAAATGATCGAAATATCCAGCAAAAATCATTCGACATTTTATTTCATAACTAGTTTAGGAAAATTTATAACTGTATTAATATGCAAATGATTATCGATGATTTTTTATGATTTCTGTCAACTTGCTGCATTCAATTAAATATTTGTTAAAATGCAAACGAGAATGAAGAAATAGATTTTATCTTGGTATCATGAAAGAAAATAGGCCAAAATTAAATAAAGTAGCTGATGAGCAGCCGAGCAGTCCTCCCATTTCTTTTGTAAAAAAAAAAATAATAATTTTCCTTTTTATTTTGTTTTGTTTAACAGAGGAGGGTGGGGGTTATATTATACCACTTGAGATTCCTAGTCCCATTTTGTATGTGCCAACCATGTACCAAATCTCAAAATTAGTATTTTTTCTTTCATTTTTTTATTCAATTTTAATTTCTTTAGTTTTAATTAGTATAATTTTACAATTTTATATAGGGTTTATTCCACCCAATTAGGATTCATAATTATTTTTTAATATTTAATTTTCATTTTTAGTTAATATAATTGATTTTTGGGGTTGATTATTTCAAACTTAAGATATATAATTTTTTAAAATTTTAATTTTTAGCAATAAATATTAATTATGATTAGTTATAACATAATGAATTTTACTTTTACAAAAAAACAATATTAACAATATATAATTTTAATGTTGGCACAAGGTTAGCACATAAAATTAGGACTAGAGGATATTTACTCATCTTATACAGCGGGTCGGGGGGGTTTTGTTGTATATTTTAATATAGTTTTTAAATAGGGAAGGTATAAGGGTATAAGATTGTCTAATAAAATATTATTTATATATTAATTAATTTTGGGGGCTGCAAAGAGAAATATGGGGGGTTTTGGATACAATTTCTCTGATAGCAAAATAAGGCTAATGTTCTCGGTTTGGAATTTTATGTTACATCTTCTAATATTAAATTTATAATTTCAATAATAATTATTATATATAAAAATAAAAAATAATTATAGCATAATGGACCCTATTCAAAATTTATCAACAAAAAATCAAAATGTAAAAGCTTTAAATCCTAATTATGAAACAATGAACACTAATAATTAAATATTAAAAAATAATTATGAATCCTAATTAAGTGGATTAAACATTAATTTTAAATACAATTGGAAAAAGTAAATTATTTTAATAAATTTGATAGTAAAACACTAGTTGCGTCACATATAAATGGGTGTGCATGTTGTCTACCTGAAAACTAACTCATTTCTTGAAAGAAAGAAAGAAAAAAAGTTGTAATATACGTTTGACACATATTAATCAAATTCTAGGATCCAGATCAAGATTCCAAGATCCTCAACCCAAATTAAATGAAAGAGTTTCAAGATCACAACACTTCAACATCGTGAAATCTTTAATGCAAAATTTTTCACTAGCTATTGCATAGGAATCAAAGAATTCAATTAACTAATATACTGCATGCATATATATAAATAAACTTGGATTTCATCATCGTATAATTATTTCTGGTGTCTGAGAAATGAATGAAAAGATTAAGATTAATTTCAGCCGCGGCTGGATCCGCTTGCTTTATCAGAAATCGTCCCAAACAATCCCTCTCTCTTCAGCTTCTCTTCCTTAGCTTTTCTGCAGAAAATCACCCAAGAATTCACCTCCAAAGCAATGCACACGCCGATCAACGTCGACAAACACAAACAATATGCTAATTTCGCGTAGGAATCGCTCTCTCCCATCGCTTCGAACCCTTGAAAACAATTCACAACTCCTAAAACAATGCATGCATATCCAACAAAATGGTGGTACGATTTCCAATACTTTCTAAACTTGTGCGTCGTCTTAGGCCTAAACAGCAGCGCCAGCGTCTGCAGCCACCCCAAGCAGAACGCAGCGAACCCGAGCTTCCGGTGGAGTCCGTAGACTCGACCGGGAGACAACTCCCCTAGCCTGATTCCAATGGAGAACCCCACCGTGCCTAAAAACACGGCGGATATTTGGATTCCGGCGTGGGCGTAGAACCACGCCGGCCCCACGGCTTGGATGTGGCGGAGGTAGCGGGCTGAGACGGCGCCGAGGGGCAGCAAGAAACCCCACGAGATTGCATTGATGATGCCGTGAATGATTCTGAGTGGTCTAATGTTGTTGTGTGTTTTTGTCGTTGCTCCTGATTGGATATCAATGGTGGTGATTGAGGCAAGATCGTTTATGGCCGTTGGATGGATTGTAGGGGAGTAGCCTTGCACGTATAGACCACGGTTCCATGTGAAGTGGATTTTGGTTTTGTTTGGTGAGAGTTTCACGGTGGCGTAGACTTGGATGGTGGCACCGTCGTGTATGGTGGCCATGCGGCCGCCATACAGGGTGGCGGAGGAGGTGATGACGTGGATGTCGAGGGGGCGGGAGAGGAGGGGGTTCTTTTGTAGCTTGACGGTTGGATCTAGGATGTAGGGGAGTAGAACTAGTTGTCCCGAGTTGGGATCCGGGAACGCGATGAGTGATCGCGTCCCCGTCATCTCGGGGGAGGTCGGGTTGATTCCCCACCCGACCCACCCCGAAGGGGAAATGAAGGTGCCAAAGAAGACTAGATCAAGAGTTGCATTGTGGGGGTGGTATGTCCAAGCTATGGAGGCTTGTTGCGTGGGGAGCGTCATGCATCTCTCGAAGTTTTTGGATGAGGTGGTCGTCGTGCAATGAGACGAGAATGCTCTGTTTGGATTGAAGGATAGGAAAACGTGCAGGAATAAGAGAATTATGATCATGTTGTATTGTTGGAGGTGAGATATCAAGATTGGAGAAAAATTGAAATTGTGAGAGACCTGATTTCTTTAACATGAGTATTAATTGAGCATATATGGTTTCTAGCTTTTGTGATCTATCTAATATTAGTCTATGTTATTAATGATGAGCAAAACACTTAGCCTTCTTGCCTTTCAAGATAGGCATTGTCTAGCACTATCACCGTAATTATTGTTTTTCCACATGCAACCACTACTACTAAGATCATCATCAAATTTTTTATCATGTTTATGAAATTTCATATTATATTGAATGCTACATGCAAATCGCAGGTCGAGAAATGAGCCTTTACGTTGCTTTGAAGCTAAGATAGTGGAGTGAGCTTGATATTATACACATAAATAGGCCCACTATCAATTATTACAGTTTGGTGGCATCATAAATTAGTGGTTGCAGTCATAATTTGTGCAAAGAAATGACCTTCAGGCTTCAACAATGGAAGAATAAAAAGGGACTCTGCAGAAAAAACTATCATCTGTATCTATATCATCTTCACTTTTTCTGGCCCAATATAGTAATAGAACTGATACATTTGATGCTACCTTAGGAAACTGTAGCTCGTTCCGATTCTCTTATTATTCCAGATTCAGATGTTGTTACAGCATAGCAATGTTTGTAAGGAAAGAATCTATATTGAAGTCTGTGGAATAGAAAAGAAAAGGCAAATTCCTTAATATATAGACAGAGATCGAATTCCTATATTCTCTTCTCACTTTGAATTCACTTTAATTTGATGTATCAATGTTGAAATCTGTAGAAGAGAAAAGAAAAGGCACATATCATAATATATATATAGACAGCATTCCTATATTCTCTCCTCACTTTGAATTAACTTTGATAAAGGAAAAGAGACAAGATATGTAAAGTTGATTCTGACATTTTGTGTAGTATGTTTGACAATGCAAAAACCACTTCCACATTTAGCTCATTGCATAAACATAGGATTCCATTTCCTGGTAAAAGAAAAACACAGTAGGAAATTAATCTGATAAAAAAACAATCAATACTAGTTGTGCATTCTTGAGTAAAAATGTCATCAGCTCTGAGAGAGAGTGCAAGAGCAATGGAGGCGACACGCAACGGGCTTGTTCGTAGAATGGTGAGCCTTCCTAGAAACATAATGGGAGGTTTTTCAAGGGTGATGAACCAAGGAATAGACCTAATGGGAGGGATTGGAGGAAGAAGAAACCACCATCACCAAAACTTCCACTCTCAGCAGCCCTTAAACTTTCCATTTCAAGATCCTTTGAATTTCCCCCCCTGGATTCATGAGGAATGGGCTTTTCTGTCTACTTTTGAGCAGCAATATGGCACGATGCATCCCTTCTTCTACGCGTGCCGATTCATGGATGCACTCAAGATAGCTCAGGATGACCATAAATTCATGTTCATGTACATCCATTCACCAGAGCATCCATTCACCCCATCTTTCTGCAGAGAAACACTGTGTTCTGAGCTAGTAGTGCAGTTTCTTGATGCAAATTTTGTTTGCTGGGGTGGACTTGCCAGCAGAGGAGAAGGCCTTCAGATGTCTACGACGTTGAGGGTCTCGAGTTTTCCTTTCTGCGCCATTGTTGCTCCTGCTCCCGGTGATAACAATCTAGCTGTGCTACAGCAGGTGAGCACAAATCTGATCTGTTTCTTGATTTCTTGCATGAAAGATGATGTTTCATAGTACTAAATACTAATCTTGATCTTCTATGCAGATGGAAGGTCCAGTTTCGCCTGCTGAATTAGTCGAAATCCTGCATAGAACACTGGAAGAGCAAGGGCTGGCATTTGGGAGTGGCAGCAGCAGGGCTAGTCTTGAAGAAAAGAGGCGAGCAGACCGCCTTTTGAAGGAAGAACAAGATGCTGCTTATTTGGCAGCTCTCAAGATAGATCAGGTCATATAACACAAAACTAAACTACCTAACATCATTAAATTAAGCAAACAAAACTCACACTAGAGACTATGTTTATTGCTGTTGTAGGAGAAAGAAAGAGACAGAAAGCAAAAGAAGCCAATTTTAGAGTCTGCTAGTAAACAGCCTAACAAAGCTAAACTAAAATCAGCTAGCATTAGTGCAGAAACTTCTCATTCAAATGAAGTAAAAAAGGGTGAAGTAACTCAGGTAAGAACAACATATCTAGCCTTTTTTACTACAAGATCGATCATAGACTAATCATTCGCTTGGTTTGATTGATCACCAGATTTTGATCCGTTTCCCCAACGGGGAGAGGAGGGAACACAGCTTCTTGTCTACAGACAAGATTCAAGCTATTTACAGATACATCGATTCATTAGGACTAACTGCAGTTGGAAACTATAGGCTGATATCGAACTTTCCTAGAAAAGTGTATGGTGTTGATCAAATGAGCATGACTCTCAAAGATGCAGGGCTCCATCCAAAAGCAAGCCTCTTCTTGGAGATTCTTTGACAATGTGTAGCTCTTCATTTCTAAGCTAAGCTGAAGTTTGTGGGATCACTCCAAAACCATGCAATTTTCTTTGCTTTCCTCTTCAATTTCCCTCAAGAGTAGAATGTTTTTCTAGTTAAAATTTGAGTAGATTATAGTTGGTTTTGGAATTAGAAATACTCTCTTGAGCAATCCACTCCATCAAATGTCACATGATCATGATTTATGTTGCAAATGGTATTATTGAGTGTCTTTCTTCGACACTACCAACCACGTTACATGAACAAAATGGTATCATCTATGCATGTATGGATTGATGTATTTTGTGTCAGCGGTGGTAATGATTTGCAGGAAGATCTAATTAATTGCCCACTTCAACTATCTCATTACTGCGGTTTCACACATGCTACACTAATATACAATTTAATGTATAGTTAATTATATATCTGTATAAAAGACACATGTATATTGATGTATATAATATTACTCTATCCATTTCTTTATTGTCGTTTTAAAAAAATTATTTTATGTCAAAATATTTGTTATTTTGTATTATAAGGTTCAATTCGATTTCGGTTTGGGCTTCCAAAAAAAAAAAAAAAAACCGAACCGAACATATTATAATAATTAAAGCACAGACCAGAGCAATCCATTAGATAATTAAATTTATTAAAGGCAGCCCAGTAGCTAATTGGGCCCAACCCATTTCACACATTACAATTTAAATCTAATTGACTAATTATTATGAGTTGTAAAAAATCCCAAATTGGTTCTTACCTTCCAACTTCAGTTGACGACTTGACGCACACGCACCGGCACCGCTGTAAAAAAATTTAGAGAAAAAAAAAAGACACAACAACAAACTCGTGAGCAAGAATTTCATCTGACTGACACGTAGACGCAAACTCTGACTCAGCAGCGCCACAACATGTAGCAGTTAGCTATTTGGGTGTAGAGGGAGAAAGAGTGCTTACAAACTGTTTGATGAAATGTCGCTCTGTTTTAGACTGCGGCCTCCTTTGACGGCGGCCCTTTCTGTTCGTCACCACAAACCCTCCACCAAGTTTTTCAAGCTCACCATTCGTAGTTGTTCGGTGCCTCCTGAAAATGCTCGTAAAGTACTACTCCCTTTTGTTGCCTCTTACTTGTTTCATCAATCTTTATTCAATTACATTTATGGATAAGTTGTAGAATTTGAGATGGTAGCCATTTTCCAGTAGATGATGTGTTTGAATGAGGGTTCATTGGATAATGATTGTCTTAGTTCACAAATTGGAGGGGATTCAATTACATTTACGGATAAGTTGTCGAATTTTAGAAAGTAGTCATTTTTCCTTGAACCTGCATTGTCTCATCCTAGAAATAATTTTTTGTGGGTCCTTCAATTGGTGTTTAGTTGTGATTTGCCAAATTTTCTTTGCATGGGTGTTTATGAAATGTTTACAGGAATCAAATTCATTTCATGTCTTCAATGAAATCATAAGAGTTGAGTAGGTCTTTGTCTTTGATGTCGCAGCTTGTGGCAGAAGTCAAAGAAAAGCTTGAAAAAGAGCATAACAGTCTGCCAGTGGGTAAAAATGGAAGAGATGATGAAGAAATGATTCTTTGGTTTCTCAAGGATCGAAAATTTTCTGTGGAAGAGACCGCATCCAAATTGACTAAAGCTATAGTAAGAAAAATTATGGTTTTTAATTAATCATTATTCTGCTAGAGAAAGTTTCCTGACTCTTTTTGGCTGATCATGAATCTTTTCTTGTGATGAGAAAGTTTAGAAAAGGCTATAATTTCTCCTTTGCTTAATCAGTGTTTATTCAATATGCTCGTTTTATCTTTTAAAGGAAAAACAATAAGAATAACGAGATTTTGGTATGAAAGAAACATATTTTTTGTTTTAGTCATCTTGAATTTATCTTTCTCAAAACAGAGTTGGCGTCAGGATTTTCGTGTATCGGAATTGTCAGAGGAATCAGTGAAACGCGTAGGAACAACTGGGAAAGCTTATCTGCACAACTATCTTGATATACACAGCAGACCTGTGCTAATAGTGGAAGCGTCCAAGCATTTTCCAGGGGTATATATGCAACTACAACTATTAAAGAATCATTCTGTAGTTAACTGCCGTCGCTTTGCAATTTTATAGCACATATAGCAGTTTTATTTCTTGTCAAGGAGATAATGACAAATGAGTTGCTGCATCCTGACTATATATCACAGCCGGTTTTTTCTTATTGTCGAAATGTTGGTTCCATATTCAAACTCTAGCTAGCTGTGTGGTGATACTGATATCCATTTTATTCATTAACACAGGAGTATGATCTTTACGAAGATGAGAAGCTGTGTGTTTTCTTGATTGAAAAGGCACTAAGCAAACTTCCTGCAGGGAAGCAGGAAGTGCTTGTTATAATGGATCTCCGTGGGTTTCAGGCACAGAATTCTGATCTCAAGTTCTTAACGTTTGTGGTACGTAAATCCCTAAGAACTTTGTTTTGCAATATCTCTATTTCTTTCTCCTCAAAGTTAGCCCAGCATCATGCAACTGCTAAAATGTTAATCACTAGAAAACTAATCCTATGTTTTGAACTATTTTTGTTGAATCTAGATCTTCGGAGGTTTTTACTCTAAATATGCATCACATTTTATTTCTGTCAATTTATTTGTTTCATTGCTGATGTCTTATATAACTCATGTTGACTTGTCATTTAGTGATACTGTACCTTGGCTGAATACACATCCACTTAGTCATTTTACGTTATCTTCTACTTGCAGTTTGACGCCTTCTACTACTACTATCCAAGGCGATTGGGTCAAGTCCTATTCGTGGATGCTCCATTTATATTCAAGCCATTTTGGCAGCTAGTTAAGCCCTTGCTAAAATCATATGCCTCTCTGGTGAGTATCTCCTCAATCTGCTACTTATTGTTTATGGATTATGATCATATGTCGAGTAAACAGCATGACTTCTCTGATCACTTCTGCGCTGAATGCTGAAACAGTATGCTTCATCTTTGTGCCGATAGTATTGTATAAATTGCAATTGCTGAATGAATGTACGAAAAATGAATATAATGAATTAACCTCTTACTCCCTTTCACTTTCTCATGTATTCCGTCCCTTTTTAACAACATAACTGGACATACTGTACAACTTTTGGATTTCAAATGAATTTGAAGATGTTACCACGGTTAGCTTCTTGTGAATATAGAACCATGATCTGATCTGATCTTTCATGCACGCGTAAATGCCATGTTCATTTAAGACGACTGTTTCTTTCTCTTCGAGTCATGCAACTTTATGTCGTAACTTTGATAGGTAAGATTTTGCTCGGCGAAGGAGGTCAAACAAGAGTACTTCACGGCAGACACCGTTCCAATTAGCTTCCGGTAGTGAAGATCTGAAGTCTTGATAGTTTGAAATCAATACTCAAATGGAAACATTTTTTAGACTTCTAAAATATCTTATTTTGATCACATAGAGAGACTACTTTCTGCATTAGTAGGTACACAGGATTACTGTTTTCTACCTTATGAAATCACGTCTTTTTATATCAGCCGTGCCAATGAGATTCGTTATGTCAAACCTTGTTACATTCCTTGTGCCATCATCAATTATTATTTTTTTTTTTTAGTTTTTTCTCCATTTTTTTCGATTTCAATTTCTTGAGCTTTAGTTTAACTTTATACTTGTTAATTTTATCCTTGTTAATTAGGAATCCGTTATGCCAAGCCTCTTTTTATACTTGTTATACTTTTTTAGCATTTTTTTAAATAATTAATTATTAAAAATTAAATACTAAAAAAATATAATAAATCTTAATTTGGTGGAATGAGACATAATTAAACAACTGTTAAAAATTAAAGTAATCGTCATAAATTGAAATTAAAAAAATTTGAGTAAAAACTAGAACAATTGATGGTGGCGCAAGGGGTGTTACAGGGTTTGACACAGGGATCTCATCTGCAGGCCATGTATTAATGAAATGGGAAACAAAATTTGATTATATTTAAAAAAAAAATCTTAAAATCAACAAAATCATTATTTAAAAACATGATCATTAAATAACCTTCTGTCTAATAGTCAATCAAATAAAGAAATCTCTCAACTGTTAAAAAAAATCAAACTTGAAAAGATGATGGAAGGCTCAAACAAAGTTGGTATAATGAAAATAATATGAATATATAAAACAAAAAAGCAAAAGTTCGAATTCTAGAATTTAATCTAGAGTACTAGATAACTCTCCATAAATTCCATAAATATCTAGATATTTTAGTATAAAGTTTTAGTTGATTAATAATAGTCATTTGATTAAATGTGTTTGGAATTTTTGGCAATTAGTTTAATAGATGTCAAGTATAAATAAAGTTGATTAATCTTACGATCTCATAACTAATACCGGAGCATGGATCACCGTTTTAAAGATGGAGACATTGTCATTCCACTCCCCTAACTTAAAAGAAAATGATTAGTCTAATTTTTCCAACAATCCCAACAAAAAAAGGCAAAATAGTTAGTTGAAATTTCTATCATATTTTGGTCGTCTCCAATTCAATCCACATGAAAAAATTTTACATGACTCGCCTATCGTGAACAAATGTAACCAGCTCCATTAATTCCAAGTCTACCAAACTAGGTGTTGCCTTAAGATCACTATCAATACTCACTAACTCTACCTTTATGGCAGAGCTAACATCAACACCCCAATCGTTTATCCTGGAAGAGTCTACCGTGAACTTAGTGCATTTGCACTGAGTTCTAATCTGCTGACAAGTGTGCTATACAATTAGAAATTTAAAAAAATTCAAATACGCTCAGTTACTGTTTGGAAATACGGTATTACTGTATATCCATCCTCTCCTTACTTATTGTGCCACTTACCTAATACATTAGTTGAACAGAAATTCCTCGGGAAGTGTTGCGTTTATGCGCGACAGCTAATCAGCACTATCTGTAATTCTAATTACCCAATTCGATATCAAATTAGAAAAGCTCGATCCCTAATTTGAGAAATTCTCCCCATTTTCTTCTTCTTCTCCTTCTTTGGCGAACTCACCGCCGGCGACACTACACAACACAGTTCAGCCAACCCCGACGATAATCGAAGTCGGTCCTCTCCTCGACTCCAACCCAAGATACAAACCGGCCGATGCAGGCTCGACTCGATTTGCCACTGTGAACTGAAGTTGTCGCTCCTCCGCCTCTTGTTCGAAACCTAACTCCCAGTAAGTTTATTTTATTTAAGTTCTTATTCTAATTCCATCGCATTATTATTTTAAATTCATATTCCAAATTAGAATTTCACTGAAATCCCCAATTGAAAAAGACCAAAACCCTAATTTGTTCTTCTTCTTCGGGCGTACTTTCCGTCGCCAACTAGAGACCAACCAACGACGACAGAAAATGGTCCAGCCCTTCAATCCAACCAAAGAACCGAGCAGCAGCAGCCCCCGAATCAGACACAACTCTCCGTACGCAAAATCGGTACTATAGTTTATTTCTATTTTTATTCTAATTATTAGCAATTTCTGCAATTTTTGAAGTTTTAATATTAGAATTTAAATCAAAATAACAAGGCAAGTTATTGGCCCTTTTTGTTGGGAAATGACTTAGAAATCCAAATACGTGAACTTGAAGATGCGTTGATATTGTGTGCTTGTTGTGTGTTGGAGTTTGCAGAGTTGGAATGTATGTAACAAGTCAAAAACTAAAATTTTATATATTTCCATTGTTTCAATACCCAATAATTGATTTGCTTACTGTCCAGTTTGCTATTGAAAACATTTGAAATTTATTTCCTTCACTTTGCAAATTGGTGAGTTTATAAATTGTGTTGCTAAGCAGTGCATCTCCACGATCTTCCTGAAATCGGTCGTTTATAGATAATTATCAATAAAAAGTATTTATTTTACTCACTATCAATTATACATAGATAATTATTTATAAAAAGTATTTATTTTACTCACTTTTTAAATATATGATCTCGACTCTTTTCCATAATGTTTCAGATATGATTTGAACTTTATTTTTTGCATGTTTGTCATGAATGTATTTGATTTTGCTATGATTCATTGGATATCTTATCTTTGTCTACTGCAGATAATATCTATTTTTTGTGCAAACTTGACAACCAGGTTGAAGACATCTTGCCGGATCCCCAAGTGGAATTGGAATTATTGTTCATTAAAATTAATCTGGATCCAAAACATCGAGCTGAGGTTTCTAGTTATATTTTACATTTTTTACTTCTTTTATTCATGTCTAGGAAATCAAGTGTTATGCAATGAAAGATGTAAAATTCTGAACCAGGAGTTCTAGTGATACAATGTGTTATTGAATCTATGTCAAAATTTTCAATTTGATTATTCTTCATATGGAACGTTTAAAAGTAGATGAAAATTTTAATATGTAAGAGTTGATACCAGCAATTACTCTTTTATGCATCGTGGATAGGCTATGTGCATTTTATAATCTAAGAAGATGATACACTTATATCTAATGGTTATGGCGTATGCAATACATGTGTAAGATTTAAAGTGTTACTTCTGCGTTATTTACTTTTTTTTCCAACTGTTTTTATTTCACATTATTTAAGGTGAGTAAACTTGGAAATGATAGTGATTGGCTATACAGATTTGGTGTGCATACTGGAGGAGAGGAAAAAAGGCATTATTTGTTCTTTTCCCAAAAGTTGCAGGTATGTCAGCCGCTTTTATGCTAAATAAATAGTACAGATGTCTCTCAGCTTTGACTTAAAATGTGAAATTCTAACAATTGCTTACATCTTAGAGATTTGTCTCTTTATCATTTTAGTCTTTATTTTTTATGCATCCCTTTTGTAACCCACTGGAAGACAAATCATAGTAAGTGTTATAACCAATCTCACGGTTTTTTATTATTGGATCCAACTTCTTGTTCTTGGTGGTGTACAAAGTGCATCATGAAGGACAAAGTGTCTGACATCTAGTGCTATATACTTTGACAATTGAAATTTATATTTTCATTGTTACTCTTGGAAAACATTATCAAATATGCAAACGCTATTAAATATGCATTACAATGGTACTGGCAGGATAAGATTTATGCTGAAATCTACTGTATTATGCTCTCAGAATATACTTCATAAGGTGCATTGTGATGGTACAAGCAAGATGGTTACTTGGTGAAATCTATTGCTACATGATGTGCAAAATTTACTTATTTTTTTTAATTTATACTATAGAAAAACATCAACAAATATGTTTTGATGGCATTAGAATGAGTTTCAATGGACCATTGTCCAAGGGTTTTTGCTGAAGCTTTTGATAAGTTTACATGCATTGGTATAACTTGAAAATGGTTTGAATGGGATTCAACGACGAGCACGTATGATCATACTTTGAGTTTGAAATCATTGGAGATAGTCCTTGAGCCTTCGGAAGATGTCGGACAACAATTAGCATTGATCTTCAACAATGAGGAAACTTTTACTTTCTATTGGTGGTGAGTTAAAGAATTATATATCACATTTAATGCCATGAAAGTGATTCCGACTTATAAAAAAGGAAAATGAGAAAAGAATTATAGAGGAAAATTTCAACTTTTGTAACCTCATAAGGATGGGAGTATGAGAAATGGTTTTTGAGGGACCACGAGTTTCTACTTCTCTACAATTGAGTGAGGTATCCAAAAAGTCCATTCAATGTTAACCATCTAAAGCCTATAATTTTTCCAGATGTATTTCTTTATCTAACCTCATATAAAAAAGCGGTTACGATATATTTCGGGATTCATGCAAACCACTATTGATGACCGGGTAGCCAATTCCTTGGTCAAAGGTTAGTCTGTTCTTGCCTTGGATGAGTTTTATATGCAGCCCATCTACACTCAGTTTAAATGAAAATTTTGCAGATTGTAGTAGTTCCCAATTGTAGCATTTTAGCAGCAGTTGCCCCGAAAATGGCAAGCACCCTTGGAGTTTGTGCTACACTATTCTATGCACTTGCTAAGGTTAGAAACTTATGGATCTTCTCAAATGCTTATGGTTATGTATGCGTGTTTTTCAAATATTATCCTGCAGAATCGGTGCTTATTAGCATTTCCCCTATACTTAATGTAGTTGTCTAACAATGTGGCTTGAGTAGCAACTTTCTTAAAGTAATATAGAGTCTCACTGCTCAGGAAGCATTTGTTTTATAAATTGTAGGGATATTTTCTTAACTTAGTCCTTTTACAGGATAAATCAATATACGTGTTATAGCTCAAGGTTGCTCTGAATATAACATCACGGTAATTATCAAAAGAAAAGACTGCTTAAAGGCTCTATGGGCTGTGCATTCAAGATTTTATACAATAGCAATGGGCATAATTGGGTCTGGATTGATTGGTGGGACCTTACTTGATCAAATTAAAAACCAGGTATATCATTTTTCTTTTTGAATTCATTTCTTCGTGCATTCGCAGTATCTTCCAATAGATATATTTATCTTTAGTTTTGGGATAACCACTTTTGGAGCCTTATGTGTACAATTCCAGGAGGTAAAACAATCAAAATATAATAAAATTAATGTTATTTTATGCAATTGATTATTTTCTTGCATTGCCTGAGATTGTTATTCTCCTTTATAACCCATGTGTAGAGTTTAATATAAAATATCTTTACTGGAAGTTTACACGATTCTGAATTGGCCTTTTATTGTGGAGTATAGTTGATCACATTCTTTGAGTGGGATGACTTCATTTTATATTGGCTAGTTTATTTGTATGGCATTTAGATTATCATGTGAATTTATTCTTGTCTTGTTGTATCCTTGTAATACATTTTTAATTATGAAACATTCATGCATACCCTTCATTTACACCATGTGCTTCAGGAAGTTTTCTTGATTTTGTACAGGCAACTGCCCTCAAGGAAAAGTTTAACATCGATCTGTGCTTGATGGGTAACACCGGGTCACGGAATATGCTCTTGAGTGACATGCAAGTTAGACATTTAACTCAAGGACAATACCAATATACCCAGAATGGCACTTTAATTGATATCTTGTAGATAGGCGAGCTTTTTAGAATTAACAACATTTTATTTTGTAGATTTTGTGGATATGGATTTATGCAATGTTGGTGCGTGATAGATAACTTGTTTGCCATTCTTTTCAATTCGATGTTTGACTGTCCGGAAGTAAATAATTTGTGCAGTTGGAGTTTTGGTATGCATGTTTAGTTTTATGTTTGCTGCTTAAAATTGGCTGAAATACGCTTTGACTTAAAGCTTGAACTGCTAGAATGGACTGAAGAACATTACATTTCTTTTAAAGTAGTTTATTGGCAAAAAAAGCAATTATAATTTGGAAATACTATACCTTATGGATGTCGTTTCTATATCCTATAATTGTCAATTAGAGCTTCCATTTAAGGTTTGTGTCTCTCCAAATTCGTGGCCGAACATGTCATTTTTGTCTTAGACATCTTTCTGAAATAGGAGAATAATCATTTCCATAATTGTTTATTTACCTTGTTGATAAAAACCTAAAATTCTGCCCCTTGTAGGTTAGCTCTGTCAATTTTGTACTCTCTCCACCTAGTCACTCCTTAAGCTAATTCTGTCTATATTAGTATTGTTAACTGATGAGTTGTTTGATCCCCACACGTGACTTGTATAGGAGAACTGACATGTTTACCTGCGGCCATTAACTTCCATGCATAATTGGTGGGATTTAACTATGCTTTTTTTAATGATTTAATCCAGGGAAACTGATTTGCCAATGGGGAGATATTTTTTGAATAAGAAATTTGTCCAAAATTGTGCACGGAAATTATTTCATCTCAAATACTATCATAGTAGATTCTAGTACAAATTCTTAAGTTGCGAGCTATTAACAAGATTGGTTGCGTTGAGGGACAGTTTAAACTAGTTGACATACTTTTTGGTCAAATTATTTAAACTTTTCCATCATTTTCCTTTTGCACATCTGCATTAATATAGTTTATTCCTTTGTCTTTCTGCACGTGCGTGACTCTTTTTTGCCATAGTACAAACTGTTAATTCCCTCATAATAACTTATTCTTAGACTACATTCTTGATTTTATTATTTTAATGCCATTTTGAACCTCAATCCAGTTGAACAAACATCATAAGCTGCTTCTGAAGATAGGTGATTTTTATCTGTTGTGTTTGTGTATAAAAGTTGAACAAACATTATAGGCTGACGCCATATTCTAGCTATAAGAAATGACATGCAAGTTAATTTTTATTCATTAACCACTAAAAAAAGGAAGGGTTGGAGCTCCATGCGACCATTAGGTATCAACGACATTTTTACATGGGTTTAGTGAGTTGGAAATGCACTTCTCGTTAGTTTTCAGTGAATGAGGCGGCGGGTTGGCAATATATAAGAATACAACTCTAGTAGAAGGCAGGCAGATATTTATGAATGCTTGCTGCATCACCTGGGCAGAAATTTATGAATGCTTGCTGGAACTCTTTATTGTGCAGGGAGCCCCCTTTCTAAATATGTATTGTTTCGTTTATTTTTTTAATTTCCATAATAGTTTAAGACCCGTTAAATATATATTCGAATTTGTACTTTATTGGGTGCAAGTGTTTGGCGAGTACAAAAATAAAAGAATGAAACATCATCATTTTTATCTTCTAAAATTCTATTTCAGAAATGTTTTAATATTTGCCAACATTTATAGAACACGATCAAATAATTTTGTATCTTCCCTTTAATTTGCCAATAAAAAATTGAGTACTAGTGTTGAATAGTCATTCCTTCAAACAACTATCGACACTTCTGTCCGATAGCATAAAAGGACAAAAAGTAATGTTGGATACAGGTGTTGGCAACTTAAGTAGAGGTTCATTATTAAAGTTTAAGTTAATCCTAAATTATTCATTATTGAAATTTGTAACGTGTATTTTTTACTTAAAAATGCGACAACTAAAACATTAAAGACATATTGCTAGAAAACATTATGCTGAATGTTCAATCAACAAAATGAAAAAAAAAATAGTAAACTAAGGAAAAAAATGTCGAGCCAATTTGTTTACAACATAATAATTAAAAAATTTAACAACAGAATAATTCACCGCTAAAAAATTTGAATACCATTGTTGACATATCGACCATTCAATTAAGTACAGAAGGTTGAGTCTGATACAAAAATAAATAAATGAAACAACATCATTTTTATGATTAATGTTTTAATGTTTACCAACATTTGTATAACATGATCAAATAATTTTGTAACATTAGTATAATCTGGCTTTACAAAAATGAGTACTAGTCTTGACTAACCGTTAAATCAAATAACTATCAACACTTCTGTCTGATATCTAAAAAGGAAAAGGATCTATTTAGTTACACATAAATTTGCCCTTGTTCGCAACCCCAAACCCACAACTTTATACCATTAGCAATATAAAATACAGCCTCCACATACTCCCTAATACCAATAACAGAGACAAGTATTATATATTTATTTCTTAGAATTAGGAAACATTGGCAACACCGACATGGAAACAACCTCAATATTAATAGACATTTTGAGACCGATGATTGTATCCCAACATTTGGAAGTACTGTTGAGTATTGTATGATTAGGATACTCTTCTGGAAGACAGATAGGTTCTCAAATAGAGAGTGAAAATTTTAACATCATTTAATCATAACCACAGAAAAACACATATCAAAGTTAACTACATTCATACTCATTACATCTAACATAATTATTGGAAAAGGTATTTGCGCAATAGTTCAAACATATTCATAGAAGTAGCACTATTCACTATTTGGTGACATCAATACAGATGCAGATCAAAAAACCGCAGAATTAAACAATACTAAGAACAGAATATATAGATTTCAGAATTCAGCCGAGGCATCACTCTGATATATATCATTATCACGACCAAATGTGAACAAAGAAGAGATGTTGGCATAACCAACAGCCGGTGGAGGATGAACATCAACTACTGAGAACCTGGACCGCATCCATCTTCACCCTCTGAAGATGCATCCTGACCGACGTCATTTTTGTCATCCTCCATCTCAAACAGCTTTCTTATAAATATCAAGTGCTTCTCTCCCGATTGCATGTGCACGAGTATAAACAGTTTTCAGCATCCCTACCAGAAAATGAACCAGTGACCTCTCATCTTTTCTGTAATCTATTAGAATATATCAAATAAAGCTCATGTTCTACAGTAGGGTACTAACCAGTCACTTTCTTGGCACCTATTACCCTCCCATGCCCTTTCCGATTGCGTTTGGTTTTAGACAACCACTCATCCCACCAGATGCAGAACCAGCCATATCAAGCAAATACTAAGAACAAAAACCTGCATAAACGCCAAATATTAACGGGTAAATATATTCAGAAACCCAGCAAGAATCTTGCACCGCGGAGGGAGCCTGCTAAACAATAAGAACTATAGGAATCTAAAACACAGACTTTTACTATATTGGAGTTCACTCACTATAACAAAACAGTGGAATCTCTCAGTTCTACCTCCAAACTAAATCTAAATTAATCACCAAGGGCAACAGCCATAAGACAGACACAGTTCTCTATGAAAAGCTAGCGTTGTGGAATAAGAATAAGGCTACCTGATAAGCAGCATCAAAGAATTCCAGAAGTCATCTATGATTGATCACACTATTCTAGAGTGGGATCAAAACCACTAGATTTATATGCACAACAATCGAGCAACACATATATACCTTCTGAAGCTCCCAGAAAACAAAAGGTGGTATCTTGTTTATTCAAAGTGAAGTGATGATAACAGTGAAACGAGAAATTTCCCAAATATTCCATTAATTAATTAGATCTGTTGCATCTCATCCATGATCCGTGTTAGGTTCGAACACGGATAAGAAAATACAACACAGTTCCTCTTGATAACTAAATAAAACTAACTCGTTCACCATGCATATTACGAAAAAACAATCAAAAATTATGGTACGGTCCTCAGAATAAGAATTAAAAAAAAACAAGAAACTAACCTTGCACATAGCATGAATATATATACCTTAAAAACTCCTAAACATTCAAAGAGATATCAGCCATGCAATAATTAAGAGGTTCTAATCACCGTATCAAAAATTAAAGGATGCGCGGTGTATCAAGATATGTCATCTACATTTTTTGTACAGAATAAAGATAAAAGTGCAATGCCAAAATTAGTCACTTCCTGTTACATCTGAAAACAAACTATTCTATATATCAATTTTCCTTATTATTAGCAAATAGCAATGTTCAATTGATAATAATTTGACAAGAATGGAGAAACTGCTGCCCTTGGATACTTCGATTAACCTATGATTGAGAGGTAAACTAGTGCGGCAAATTGTTGAAAACTTTGTAAAACAACTCTTCCTTAGTTACTCTCTTCTCTTTATCCAGAGATGGTGATGTACCAAACGTTCTAACAGAAAGGTCTCATGTTTAATTACCATCTAAGAGTCCTTCCTTACCATTCGATATTCCGGACTCAATATCATAGTGTAGTAATTGTACAGACTAATTTTTTATTAATTGATTCACAAATAAAAAAAATTGTTTGAGTGACTTTAGAAACACTAACCTTGAATTGTGGCAGAATCTCCTTCCAACCGAATAATTTATCCAATAAGATTGTCTAGTCCAACACGAACTACCTCATACATAGCAGCTTCAGCCATTCCATCAGCAACAACCACTGGTCCAGATATCTAACCAAAAAATATAGAGATATATGTAAGACAGAAAAAAATATGTAATAAAAAAATCCACATATCTTTTCACCATTGCAGTCTATGGTGGATAATCATCTTTAATTATAAATCAAGCGGGCAAGACATATGAACAAAATGGATAAATTAAGGTCAAATAAATGCACAGATTGCAGAGTAATAGCTGAATCAGAATCCGATCAAAGCTACCAAAATATTAAATAAATACTGAACGACAACGTAATCCCGAAAGGTCTATACGCAACTAGTCATTAATTTTTACAAGTACTGCGAGACAATGTATTCCCAAAAGGTTGAGCAAATGAAGTGCTTCTAGAACTGTGTCAATGTATTAAAAAAAATCCAAATCAGGAAAAAAAATGAAATCAATATCTAATTATAGAAAGCATAGACATTGTTCAACAGTTAAATCTCAATACCAAAATTAAGTATTCCAGATGAAAAAGTAGGATACTTTCTGTGGTAAATGTAATATTAAATAACAGCTGGTGCTCATAAAAAAGAGCTTGTAAGATCTGCACATTATACAAAGAGTAATGGCCAACATAAATCAGTTCTGGAAATCAAAATAGTCGTATCCTAATAAAACAGAGTTCTTCCATTCCTCCAAATAATGTCAATTAATTGAATTAAGAGAAAGATGAATTATCATATGCAAAATGAAAATCGCGAATTCAGACATAAATACTAGTTAATAAATTTATCTCACCCAAATCTATGACCAAAAGAGAAATAGAAAAGACAACTTTACATGTCAGATGCCTGCCCCTTAATTCAAGAGTGTTCTGTATAAAAAATTAAAGAAGATTGGGGAATTTAGTTCTAACAGCGAAAAATTGATAATAGAAAACACCAAAAATCAAATCAATTCTAATTACAACAAAAACTTATTTATCAACAAAAGAAGTTTCCCGTGTACAGTTAATATATCCTAACAATCTCAATACTGAACTAATGGTGATATAGCCTATTTGTGTACCGATATCTTGTGTTTAATTGTAGTGAATTAATGGAATTTGCATAGTGCAAGCAAGTGCTTCTCATAGAGTGAGTGGAACTGCTCAACTGTTTTTTACGTATATGATTCTTTAGACATATTACCCTCATTAACATACCTATTAGAAACTGATACGATCCTCACCAAACATTTGAAAACATATCAAAATGTTAGTCAATATAATTTAGAAGTGAAAGTCCACAAAGAATCACTACTTTATGTAACATGAGGTAGTGCAAAGCTAGATTCATCCTCTCCTTCAATCGACAACATATAATCAAGAAGTTACTCGACCTTCTCTTTGCATGCAGAAGGTGCTTTTGAAAGAGAGCTGACAAAACATTGCAGCCATAATATCAGATACTATCCTGAGCTTTAATAGTACCCACCTAATTATCCGACTAAGTTACTGTCAATCATGTAAGTTATCCACTGCATAAAATCAAAATCAAGAAGCATCTCTTCCATTAGTTGAATACAACAGTGAATCTGCAAATTCAGAGGGCAATCAAACTCTCTTCAAATAGGAAGCATTGTTGAATCGTTAGTCTACTATATGGACGCACCTTTGAGATTGATTTGCTTTATGCATGCCTAAAGATTACAAGATATTTAGTATCTCCTTCATGAGAAAAGCTTCAGTAGCATTAAATTACCAATTTTTTAGCAAATCGTGCATCTAGAACTAATAAGGCATAGAGTCACATAATCCACACAATAATAGAGAATAAATGAAAGAATCCAACACCAAAGCTATTTACAAACTAAATAAAGTCTGACCAAGTGCTACTGAAAATGGAAGAGGTAAGAAAGGAAATAAAGATACCTTCCAACTACTGTAACAGAACCTAAAAGGGGATTCTATCCCCATGATCCTGCAGATGACAAGAAACCAAAAGTGAACAGGTTTGAGTTTAACTTTATCACTTATACAGAGAGACTTTCCTTTTTAAAAAGAAAAAGAAAAAGAAAACCACACTTATACAAGGAGACACTCTTGCCTTTGCATCTTGCAAATAATCAAGGACCACTCCAGTTGTCTCATTCAGCCCACCAATCATCTTGATCAAAGTGTTTTCCTAAATTATGGGAGCCGAGTTTGATTCTGCAAACACTTTCCACTGTCAGGTAAACGTTGAAAGAACTTTGCTGATTCATAATATGTGAATAGATGCTCTAAGAAAAAGAATCAACTTCTTTGCACCAATCATTTTTTGTGCGGTTAAATCAAGATGTTAATATGTTTCAAAATCCACTGGTGCCAAAAATTAGCCAGAATAATATACTCAAGTATGCAGCTCCTCCTTTCGTGTGTGTGTGTGTAGATATATATATATATATATATATGTAGAGAGAAAGAGAGAGGGAGGGAGAGAGAGAGAGAGAGAGAGAGAGAGAAGCAATTGCAGCAATAGCAGGTCAACAACACAGGTCCATGATAATTTATTATTTTCACTAAATTTACCTTCATTTTCACCAAATTTTGAGATGAGTTTGATAATCCTTTCTACCAAAGAGAAGCCAACACCGAGATTCCTTAGTTTTCCAAGAAAGGCCTCAGACGGTGAAGCAGAAGTCGTAAGAGGCTTCATACTTTAGGTATGCTAGCTCATTTAAGTGAACAACAATCTCGACCCTACATGACTCCAATACAAGTAGTATATATCTGGAAAAGGAGAAACAATGATACATTAAACTGCAAAAGGACATGTGACAAAAGTGATGAGAAGAATATAATGAAAATCAAGAGCCACTTTCACCACTAACCGATCAGCATAGAGGGAACTATGTCCATCAGGAAAGTGATTTGGTGCAATTAGCCATTCCTCACGAACAATGGATATGCAACACTCAGCAAGAACAAGAGCATGAAGTTTCTCAACCGCACCTGCAGATAAGAAAGTCCTAATAGATAAGCCTCAACAACTACTACCAACTCTTATACTACTTTGCTTCTGGTTGGATATAATGCATTCCACTATTATAGAACTATTGCAGAGTGCATGCATTAGGATGAGCAGAATGACAGCAGAAGAAATAAAGAACTTTCTCATGCCTAAAAACAGACACCAACACTTAATAGAAACATATAACATTAAATGCATTATCAAGCATTTGAAACACTAAAGGGCAGGTATTTTGCCTAAAGGAAAAACCTGCAAGCTTAAGACCACATTAAAGGAGCCTTACATAGAAGATTAGCACTTTTTCACTACAGACGTAGCCTTGATACAGTTCCTAACAGATTACCATCTGCATGCTTTTTTTTTCTTATGCAGAGCAACATTATTGATGAAGACTCAAATTCGTGTTTTTTTCTTTTTCTTTTACACCCTTTTTAAGTATTTAGTATAGAGTCTAGTCTAGTTTTGGGGGTAAAGCTGATTGCAGGAGGCTGAGGGCACAAACCACCACAAAAGGCACGAACAAGTGCTATTTATGCTGAGGGCACAAAGGACTGATTTGCCTGCCGAGGACCCAGTCAAAGTTGTTGCGAAAATTGCGCAACAGAATCGCGGGCCAGCTCCTACATGCACGTGGAGGTGATGTGGCGGTCAGTTCCGAGTCTTGGGGAGGTCTAAGCACGTTGGAAAGGAAGTTGGGACATCAGGAAGCTGCTGGAGACGCTAGGGTTTGTTGCTACCACTCCTAAAATCAAGGAAGAACATGGAGCATGAATAGGAGAAAGTGGAGGAGTGCAAGAACCCCTGCGTAGGTGAATCTGGGCTGCTTGAAGCCTTAATTCATTGGCTATAAATACTTTTATCTGTTTTCATATCAAGGGGCAAGCGTACACACACTTTTTGTACCTCAAGATACAATTTACTGTTTTCGTATTTAGTTTAGTTTCTGGATATTCTGTCTGCCTGAAGCTGGCGGTTTGCCCGCATAAAGGTAGTTCAGTTGTTTTGTTGGCAAAACTGGGGTTGGGCCCAGAAGTTAATCGAGTTATTTTCTTTCCAAGTAAGATGTCTTTTAACATTGCTTTTACTTTTGTTTCTATGTTTAGTGGCTAAGTATCCACTGTTCAAGTCAAAGTAATGGTCTAAGGGTAGAATATGTGCATGAGGTAATTGGACTTTAACGCCTTAAGGGTTCATAATCTTAACTTGTTTTTCACTTAGACATAGGTAAATGGTGGTTGGAGATGAAAGCGCGCATTTCTGATTAACTGGTACTAGTGTTAGTTACGTGGGAGTGTATAGGTGACCCATGCCTTGATACCCGCATAGTAACAAGTCCTGGGGTGACAGCCTTGGTAGTTAACATTGAGTAGTATATGCAGGCACAAGACCGTGTCAAACCTACTAGAATCGGGTCGCTTTTGCCCTCAAAGATGCTATGCTTGCAAAACCTTTGTGTGATTCTCTCCTTAGGTTCCTGTATAGTTAGGTCCCTAGGTGCCGATCGTATCATCTAGACAATATAATGTAAGAAGTGATTGGGGAGTGGCCGATCGTATCCATTTCCTATAACCGGTTAACCCTCAAAGTGACAATTACCCATATTTGGCCATAGGGATTCGATTTTTGATCTTTCTGCTAGTGTGGGCACAACGGGTAGTAGCGGTAATTACATGTGTTTTGTCTGGGATTGTGCATACCTACCGAATGACTTGATGCTTTGACTTGAACACTTTTATTACTGATATTTTCTCTTGTGATTTCCTTTTCAGCATTTAGTTAGTTTAAGTTTATTAGCAAGGTTTTTAGAGTGACACTGAAGACTCAAACCAAAACTAAGAAAAGACAGAAGGTTATAAACACTCCTCGTGGGATCGACATCCGTCTTCACCAGCTATACTAGCCGTTGAGGGCAGATTAAGCATTTGTGGACTATTTGCCCGCAAGTGTATTTTGCACACTAAAATGACGGTGTGCCAAAATTGGCGCCATTGCCGGGGAGTGTAAGCGCACTTTTCTATCTATTTACTATTTTACCTTAGTATATGCTTTGTTCTAACTGCGCAGGAGATTTACTCTACGATCCGGAGATAGAGAGGTCAGCGAGGGCAAGAAGGGCACAAGCTAGGGCATTTTTGAAAAGTGGAGGATAATCAAACTGAAGGATCCAGTGATGATTTGACCTCAGGCGGAGAAAGTCAGGCAAGCAACGAACAAACTGAGATAAGCAACGTCAATCCACTCTATTCCGAAGAAGAGATGGAGGACGATCAGATATCAAACCACGAAGAAGAAGAACAACAAAGACCACCACCGCACACCCTTACTTTGAGGCAGCTGAGTTTCCCTCAAACCATGAACATGCGTCCCACGGGCATCGTTTTGCCCACAACTACTGGTAACTGGGAGTTGAGGGCAAACTTCATCTCGATTTTGCCCAAATTCCATGACCATCCAGGGGAGGATCCACAACGACATCTACAAGATTTTGAGATGGCATGTGAGATGCAACGCACACGAGCTAATGGGACAGACGAATACATTCGTCTGGTTTTTTTTCCTTTCACCTTGCAGGATGGAGCTCGAGAATGGTTATACACTATTCCTGCCAGGAGTGTAACCAACTGGAGTCAACTCCAGCAAAAGTTTCTGGAGAAGTACTTCCCCACATCAAGAGTGCAGAGCATGAGAAAGAAGATCTCAACCGCAAAGGCTGGTCCCCACGAGAGCTTCTACGACTACTGGGAGCGTTTCAAGCAATTGCTCTCGAAATGCCCACATCACCAAATTCCAGATCATGACCTGGTGAACTACTTTGTCTCGGGGTTGAGAAGCGAGGACCGAGCCTTACTGAATGCAGCATGCGGAGGATCTATCCTGAACAAGAGGGCAGCTGAAGCTCTAATACTTATTGGAGAAATGGTCGAGGAGAACAGAGACGATTCATATGAAAGAACAAGTGTTGCCGCTGCGGGCAAAACTATCTCTGTGCCTGAAACTGATGACCGAATTGAACAACTTTGCAACAAGATGGAGAAGATGATCACCATGTTTTCCGCCAATACCTTGCGAATTTGTGGGGTATGTGAATTGATGGGGCACCACTCTAACCAGTGTCCACAATTGAAGGAGAAGGAAGAAACGGTCAACGCTATGGATGAAGGGCACAGAAGGAGGCACAATCATTTTGCCCCCAACTACAGTCAGAGGCAGATAGCACCATACTATCCTGCGTCCGCAGCAGGACCATCTTTATCAGGCATGGTTCACAAGATTGTGAATGAAACGGTGGAGGTACAAAAGAAATCAGAAGCCTTCGAACAAGAGACAAGGAATGGATTGAACTATTTGGGAGGAAAAATATCCCAAATTAGTGATGCAATCGCAAGGATGGAGAAAGCTAAAGGAATTCTGCCCTCACAGACAGAACCACCAAAAAAGGCTGGGGTAAATGCAATAACACTGAAGAGTGGAAGACAACTGCCTGCACCATATCCAGAGACTGTAGAGGATGATGCCCACAGGGATGATGAGCCCACAAAAGAGGAAGCAGAGTTGCGGGCAAATGACGAACCAGAAGTAGTTGTGCCCAAACTCATCTTGAAGGGTAATATTCCAAAAGAGATCGAGGTGCCTTTACCATTTCCAGGAAGGATGAAGCGAAATAAAAAAGAAGCAGAAGATAGGGATCTAATGCACATCTTCAAGAAAGTGGAAATCAATGTCCTCCTACTGGACGCAATCAGGCAGGTGCCCCGATATGCCCGTTTCCTGAAGGACTTATGTACAAAGAAAGTGAGATTCACGGAAGAGGCACAAGTGGTTGTGAATGAAAATGTGTCAGCATTATTGCAGCAGAAGCTGCCTGAAAAGTGTGGAGACCCAGGGATGTTCTTTATTCCCTGTGAAATTGGAGGACTTCGAGTTGAAAGAGCTATGCTGGACTTAGGGGCATCGATCAATGTTATGCCCCTAAGCATTTTTGAAGAGCTGACCTTAGGACCGCTCAAGGATACAAGGACCATTATTCAATTGGCTGACCGTTCCAATGTTTACCCCGAGGGAGTGCTTGAAGATGTCCTAATCAAAGTGGAGAGTCTGATTTTCCCAGCAGACTTCTATGTGCTGGATATGGGCAAAATCAATCCAAAAGCTGCCTGTATACTTTTGGGTAGACCATTCATGAAGACAGCACATACGAAGATTGATGTTGATAAGGGCACATTGACGTGTGAGTTCGATGGAGACAGAGTTACCTTCAACATCATGAAGGCAATGAAGTACCCCAATGACACTGAGGGTGTACATATGATCGACGTTTTTGAGCCTATGATCCAAGAAGAAATGCCAAGGCTGTTGGCAAAGGATCCACTTGAGTGGGTACTTCAGAACAGTAAGATCGATTGGGATGCTGAAGAAGAACGAGATAAGCAAATCAAAGAGGCAATTTTGCAATTGTACCACATCGAAGCCAGTTTTTCAAGAGATACACGTCTGCCTTTGCCCACAATAAGGCAGGGTGATAAATTGGTGCGGTCTATCATTAAGCCACCTAAGCTGGAGTTAAAGGAGTTGCCCGATCATCTCAAATACGTCTATTTGGGTGAAGAAGAGAATTTTCCAGTTATAATCAGTTCATCGTTAACCATGAAGCAGGAAGTCAAGTTGATAGCACTATTGAAGATGCACAAGGAAGCAATTGGATGGACCTTGGCAGACATCAAGGGCATAAGTTCCACCATTTGCATGCATCGGATCCAGTTGGAAGAAGGGGCAAAACCAGTACAAGATCCCCAAAGAAAGCTGAATCCCTTGATGAAAGAAGCTGTGTTAAAGGAGATTCTAAAGCTGCTCGATATGGGCATTATCTTCCATGTGCCCGACAGTGAGTGGGTGAGTCCTATTCACGTTGTGCCCAAAAAGTCTGGAGTCCAGGTTGTGGAGAATGAAAACAAAGAACTTATTCAGATGAGACTGCAAACCGGATGGAGAGTTTGCATTGACTACCGCAAGTTGAATGCAGTCACAAAGAAGGATCATTTTCCTTTACCTTTCATCGATCAAATGTTGGAGAGGCTTGCGGGAAAATCATACTTTTGTTTTCTGGATGGGTATTCTGGTTATATGCAAATCATGGTGGCACAAGACGATCAAGGCAAAATGACATTCACTTGCCCCTTTGGCACATTTGCCTACAGAAGGATGCCTTTTGGCCTTTGCAACGCTCCAGGCACATTCCAACGGTGCATGATGAGCATATTTTCTGATATGCTTGAGACTTGTATTGAGATCTTTATGGATGACTTCACGGTTTATGGAGATATCTTTGATCAATGTCTTGATCATTTGAGCAAGGTACTTAGCCGCTGTGTGGAAAAAGATTTGGTGTTGAATTATGAGAAGTGTCACTTTATGGTGAGAGAAGGAATCGTGCTGGGACATGTAGTATCCGAGCGAGGAATTGAGGTGGACAGGGCAAAAGTGGAGATCATTACCAAATTGACCTATCCCATCAATGTTAAGCAGATTCGGGCATTTCTAGGCCATGCGGGTTTCTATCGTCGATTCATTAAGGACTTCGCAAAGATTGCTCAACCACTCACAAACCTGCTACAATTGGAGGTAAAATTTGACTTTGATGATGACTGCAAGAAAGCTTTTCATACATTGCAGAATATGTTAGTGTCTTCCCCCATTATCCAACCTCCGGATTGGGGAATGCCATTTGAGGTGTGTGATGCCAGTGGATTTGCCGTGGGAGCGGTTTTGGGCCAGAAAAGAGGCAAAGAGAGCTATGTTATTTATTATGCCTCCAAGACATTAAATGCAGCGCAACGCAACTATACCACCACAGAGAAAGAACTGTTAGCAGTAGTGTTTGCTTTTGAGAAGTTCCGTTCCTATCTGCTGGGGGCACAAGTGATTGTTTACACGGATCACGCAGCTCTGAAGTACCTACTGTCTAAGAAAGAGTCAAAGCCGAGACTCATAAGGTGGATATTGCTCTTACAAGAGTTTGATGTGCAGATCAAAGACAAGACTGGGGCAGAAAACCTGGTTGCAGACCATCTCAGCCGTCTGATGGTTGAGAGCAAAGAGAAAATCACTGAGAATTTTCCAGATGAGCACTTGTATGAGGTTACGGGCAAAACAGCAAAGGAGCCATGGTTTGCCGACATAGTAAACTACCTGGTCGCAAGGCAGTTTCCAGTTGGTTTGAGTGATTATCAAAGGAATAAAATGAAGCGTAAGTGCAGGTTCTATCTCTGGGAAGCACCAACTCTTTGGAAAATTGGAACTGATCAAGTCATAAGGAGATGCGTCAGTGATGATGAGGTTCTAGACATCCTGAAGTTATGCCATAACAATGCATGTGGAGGACATTTTGGCCCACGAAGAACAGCAAGGAAGGTATTAGACGGAGGATTTTACTGGCCTACATTATTCAGGGATGCTTATATATTTGTGGAGAAGTGCAAGAATTGCCAGATGACTGGGAATATTTCTATTCGGGAGGCCATGCCACAAACACCCATCATGCCCGTGGAAGTCTTCGACATATGGGGCATAGATTTCATGGGACCATTTCCCAAGTCAGGTAATAATCTCTACATTATCCTGGCTGTAGATTATGTGTCCAAGTGGGTGGAGGCAAAAGCCACTCCAACAAATGATGCAAATACAGTGGTGAAGTTCCTGAGGGCAAATGTGTTCTGTCGCTTCGGAATGCCCAAAGTCCTGATCAGTGATTAAGGGACTCATTTCTGCAACTCAGTCATAAAGAAGATGATGGTAAAGTATGGGGTCACAAACAAGGTTACTACTGCATATCACCCCCAGGTAAATGGACAAGCAGAAGTCTCAAACAGGGAGGTCAAAAATATTCTAGAGAAAGTTGTTGGACCAAGGCGCAAAGACTGGAGCAATCACTTGGAAGATGCTCTGTGGGCATATCGCATAGCCTACAAGACACCTATTGGGATGTCTCCTTATAGGCTGGTTTTTGGAAAGTATTGCAATTTGCCCGTAGGAATGGAGCATAAAGCATTTTGGGCAATCAAGAAGTTGAATTTCAATAATGAATGCGCGGGAATTGAGAGGAAGCTGCAGATCCAAGAATTGGAAGAGTTGAGGTCCGAGGCCTATGATAATGTTGTGATGTATAAGGAAAGGACCAAGAGATACCACGATGCACTCGCAAGGGGCAAATAGTTGCTCTGTGGGCAAAAGATACTCGTGTTTAACTCAAAGCTCAAATTGCATGCGGGCAAATTAAAGTCGAAATGGATGGGACCCTATCTGGTGCAACATCAACACCCAAGTGGAGCGATCGATCTGGTGAACCCAAAGAATGGGTGCGAATTTCGAGTCAATGGCCAGAAGGTGAAACCATATTTCGAGCAAGAGAAGGAAACTTGGGCAGAAACCCAAGTTTTGAGCAGTCCTGAGTACTACTAAAGGCACAACATGGTCGAGCCAAAGACCTTAAACAAAGGCGCTAGACGGGAGGCAACCCGGTTTGTTTACTTGCTTTAATTTCAATTATGTTTGTTATTTGTATTTTGTTTGTGAATTAACGCTGCAGAAAGGCAAAGATTGGAAACGCATCACTATGGGCAAAGTCACATACAGGGAACAACAAGGTTTAAGTGTGTGGGTGGGAACTGTAGCTGATTTGACTGATTGGACAGGGCCAGTAGCTGCAGAGACGGTTGGCTTCCCCATGCAGTTTCGATAGTGGTTGAAAATTGAAGCCGAAAAAAAAGGGGAGTGAGGGAGAAATGATATATTCAGATAATTATTTCAAATTATAAACATATCTCCTTCCTCAATTCAAAATTCCCCAAATCTCTCAAAATTAGGCACAACCGTTCCCTAAATTCTCGGCCACGATCACTCTGCACAAACCCACCACCCTCACAACACCCCACGTCCCCAGGAGCATTTCAAATACCCCTCCCCTCCACCTTCGATTTCTCACAACTCGAGCAAGGCAAACCCTACTTCTCAAATTCCTCAAAGAAAAAATGGTGAAGGCAAAGAAAACTGGAGAAACTGCCAAGCAAGGAACACGCCGCAGTGCCCGCAACGCCGGCGAATCATTACAAGAGACGATGCAGACCACCCAGTCGACCCAGCTAGAAGAGCCGAAACAAAGCTCCGAACCCGTTCTCAACCCCTCACCAATCCAAACCATTCTATCACAACACCCACCACTCCCGCTGCCGCAAGTAGAGAAAAAGAAACGAGCACCACCGAAGGCTAAGGGCGGTGCGTCGAAAAAGAAGAAAGTGGAAACTGATAAGGGCAAACCTCAGAGCCCACCACCAGCTGGGCAAAACCCTGACCCAACGCCTACACCTGAGAAGCCACCAACTCCTGAGAAGCCGCCGACACCCCAACTCAGCGAAGAAACAGGTGATTCTGAGCCTGAGAAAGAACCAGAGAAGGACGGGGAAGACGATGGTGAACCAGAGAAAGAAGACGAGGCGGAGGAAGAAAAACAAAATGACAGCGGCGATGAAGAAGAAGACGGAGATGAGGAAGAAGGAGATGAGGAGTCTGAAGGTAAGAGCATGGAAGAAGATGACAAGGAGAAGGAGAAAGAACCAGAACCGGAAAACGAGAAAGAGAAAGAGGAATCGATGGAGGACGACAAAGTTGCCTCAGAGGGATCTACCTCTGAAAATGCCCACAGCCAGTCTGAGCAACCGAAACAGGCACAACCTGATCCACTCGCAGAGAAGAAAAAGTCGAAGAAGGCAAAACCATAGGAGGTCTCGAAGGAGGCACAGAGGGAACCAAGTCAAAGCAAGGGTCCCGATGTGCCCGAAAAGTCGAAAAGCAAGTCAAAGGGAACCAAGCCAGTCAGCAAAGAGTCAAAGAAGCTAGTCAGCAAGGAGTCGAAGAAACAATAGAAGCTACCCACCAAGAGAAGGCTAGATGTGGAGCAGTCCAACAATGAAGAGGAAGAGAAGTCAGTGCACAGCGAGGAAGTGGAACCGGAAATCTAAATCATACCAGCTCCTGTTCAATCCTATGTGCCCGCAAGGGTGAAAAAGGGCACAAAAAGCAGGGTGCCACTCAGAACTCTCCCCCGCCGCTCGGCGAAGGAGGAGAAGGAGGATCCAAGCAGCTCAAGACAAGAAATTGTCGAGAGATTGAACAAGAAGAAGCATCTACCCTTGTACGTTCTTCATGACAACACGCTGAATACACTGGGAGTCATGGACCAAGTGTATGAATACTTTGCCAACATCGGTTGGGAGCAAGTACTCGGCTGGATGAACACGGTACGCCCTTCTTTAACCATTGAATTTTTTTTCTCATATGAGTTCAAACCAGTGCAGGGATTTGGTCTGGAGACACCCGGAGTTGTGAACTTCTACATAGCTGGAGAGAGCTATAACATGTCAATCTCAGGATTGAATCTGCTGTTGGATTTCATCCAACCAAAAGATGTCCATTCGAAGTGGTACAAAGAAGCAGCAACCAGCGTTGGCGACGACTGGAGTCGAAACATTCAGCAACGGTGGGAGGAAATTGGAGGGAAAGGCTTTTACCTTTCGGGCTCAAGCAAGGACAAGCACATCTCTGACCACGCCCTCCAGATTTGCCATAGATGGATGGCATTCAACCTTTATGGGCGCAAGGATGGCATAGGCCAAGTGACGCAGCAGGAGGCATTCCTATTATGGAACATGGTGCACAAGCGGAAGGTCAACCTCGGCTACATTCTGGCTATTCAATTGCAGGCTCAGACCAGCAACACCAGAGCAACTGTTGTAGCTTTGGGCACGTTCGTGGCTAGAATATTTGAAGGTTTGAAAGGTGGCGACCTCGACGACGTCTTTGAAGGGTACCCAGAGCTTGACGAAGGAACAGAGTATCTCGATGCCCAGAGGCTGGAGCAGATGCAGCTAGTTGGGTTCACTGAAGAGAACACCCCATACTTCCTCCCTTTTGACGAACCAACATACTTTGACAAGAGGAAGGCCCCCAAGGCACAAGAAGGATCACCCAGGGCACAAGAAGGACCGAGCAGGGCACAGAGCAGTGCAGATTCAAAGAAGCTTGAAAGAGTTGAGAAAGCCCTGCAGAGCATTTGTGTTCATCTCGGGTTAGACTACCCCTCCTCTCCCTAAGTCATGTTTTATCCCCAGTAGTTTAGGATTTGTTTTATTTTTGTTTGAGTGTTTAGTGCCTAGTTTTGTTTTTATAATTGCGTCTGTTTATATAGAGTCTGTTTTGGACATATCTAACTCACATTACTGCTTGTGCCCGCAAGGGTACTTTGCACAACAAGTGTGTGGGAGGGATATGCCTAGGTCATTGTGTTTGTATGTTTTTATTTTGTGTGTGCATGTTGAGTCTACAGCATATGAGTCATAGATTGACATTGGACATATATGAACATAAATTTATTGTTAGGCAGATGGAATTAATCAATCGCATGTGAAAGCAATATATAATTACCCAGTGAGCTTTGAGCCCAAAGTAACATTTGCGACTTCTTTCTGTGTGTTTAAATTCCACCACCTCATTTGATGCTTACTTGCTCGTGCCCTGTCAAACTTGATTTCATGCATGCTTAGATGATTAAGGCATTTTCTTTCGTCGTTATTTGGCCATATTATTTACTGATAAATGCTTCCCATTGCTGCCATTATTTGAGCCTGCTTAATTGTTCATGACCTACGTTCTGAAAATCTCTCTTTAAAGAGTATCTTATGACTGGGAATGAAACCTTTATGCTCGTATTGGTAGCATGTTTAAGCCAAATAGTGACAAGATGCCAGAAATGGGCACAAAGAAAGAAAATAAATAAAAAAAATATAATAAAAAAATAAAAATAAAAAGTGTTTGAATTTTATTTTCCCAGGTTGTTATGTGAGCACAAAGCTGTCAGTGCTGATTTTGCCCGAATACTATTGAAGGTAGCCAGTTCCTAAAAATTTCCAACCTTGATCTGCATGCCCCATTACAACCCTCACAAGACCTTTTGATATGCATGCATGTGAATAACGTAAATTGTTTATACAGGGTATTTGCAAGTTTGTTGATGATGATTTGGTGGAATTGTTGAGAGTAAACACTTAACCTAAACACTCGAGAAAAAGGCGAGCTGAGTGTACACTACAATAGTAGCCTGAGTTTGATTGATTCGATTTGCCTGCATCATTATGTTCAACTGTTATGCCCTTTATCAACTTATGATTCATATGCTATATTGTCTTATTTTGAGTCATTTGAGTCTTCTGTTTTTTGTTGTTTTGAGTTAAAGTTACATTCATACTTGAGGACAAGTATAGTCCAAGTGTGTGGGTGTGATAAAGACTCAAATTCGTGCTTTTTTCTTTTTCTTTTACACCATTTTTAAGTGTTTAATATAGAGTCTAGTCTAGTTTTGGGGGTAAAGCTGATTGCAGGAGGCTAAGGGCACAAACCACCACAAAAGGCACAAACAGGTGCTATTTATGCTGAGGGCACAAAGGACTGATTTGCCTGCCGAGGACCCAGTCAAAGTTGTTGCGAAAATTGCGCAACAGAATCGTGGGCTAGCTCCTATATGCACGTGGAGGTGATGTGGCGGTCAGTTCCGAGTCTTGGGGAGGTCTAAGCACGTTGGGAAGGAAGTGGGGACATCAGAAAACTGCTGGAGACGCTAGGGTTTGTTGCTACCACTCCTAAAATCAAGGAAGAACATGGAGCATGAAGATGAGGAAGTGGAGGAGTGCAAGAACCCCTGCGTGGGTGAAATCTGGGCTGCTTGAAGCCTTAATTCATTTGCTATAAATACTTTTATCTGTTTTCATATCAAGAGGCAGGCGGACACACACTCGTTTTTGCACCTCGAAGATACAATTTCCCATTTTCATATTTAGTTTAGTATTTGGATATTCTGTCTGCCTGAAGCTGGCAGTTTGCCCGCAGAAAGGTAGTTCAGTTGTTTTGTTGGCAAAACTGGGGTTGGGCCCAGAAGTTAATCCAGTTATTTTCTTTCCAAGTAAGATGTCTTTTATCATTTCTTTTACTTCCGTTTCTATGTTTAGTGGCTAAGTATCCACTGTTCAAGTCAAGTAATGGTCTAAGGGTAGAATATGTGCATGAGGTAATCGGACTTTAACGCCTTAAGGGTTCACAATCTTAACTTGTTTTTCACTTAGACATAGGTAAAGGGTGGTTGGAGATGAAAGCGCGCATTTCTGATTAACTGGTACTAGTGTTAGTTACGTGGGAGTGTATAGGTGACCCATGCCTCGATACCCGCATAGTAACAAGTCCGGGGGTGACAGCCTTGGTAGTTGAGATTGAGTAGTATATGCAAGCACAAGACCGTGTCAAACCTACTAGAATCGGGTCGCTTTTGCCCTCAAAGCTGCTATGCTTGCCAAACCTTTGTGTGATTCTCTCCTTAGGTTCTTGTATAGTTAGGTCCCTAGGTGCCGATCGTATCATCTAGACGATATAATATAAGAAGTGATTGGGGAGTGGCCGATCGTATCCATTTCCTATAACCGGTTAACCCTCAAAGTGACAATTACCCATATTTGGCCATAGGGATTCGATTTTTGATCTTTCTGCTAGTGTGGGCACAACGGGTAGTAGCGGTAATTACATGTGTTTTGTCCGGGATTGTGCATACCTACCGAATGACTTGATGCTTTGACTTGAACGCTTTTATTACTGATATTTTCTCTTGTGATTTCCTTTTCAGCATTTAGTTAGTTTAAGTTTATTAGCAAAGTTTTTAGAGTGACACTGAAGACCCAAACCAAAACTAAGAAAAGACAGAAGGTTATAAACACTCCTCGTGGGATCGACATCCGTCTTCACCAGCTATACTAGCCGTTGAGGGCAGATTAAGCATTTGTGGACTATTTGCCCGCAAGTGTATTTTGCACACTAAAACGACGGTGTGCCAATTATCCAAATAGGAAAACACACATACTTGAGCCATTGCAGACAACAGTGGAGTATGCACGCAATCAGTCACACATGGACTCTTCATTCATGTTAGAGTACTCAATCAGTCACATAAAAAAAGTTTCAATATAGTAACTACGAAAAAAGGCAACGCAAACTAGCACAATCATGGAAGTATATTGCATTAACTAACTACAGTCACACAAGCATAGTACAATATATATTAATAGCTTAAAAAAATGTTATTAATTTGTAAGAAGAATAGAAGGGTTTTCTGCTATGTCCTTTGTTGGTGAAATAGTGCAGAGAATTGCATTAGCGCGTAAAAAAATGTCAAATATTTCTTTCTACTAACCCTTGTAAGAACCCCTTCCACCAATCTTCTTATAGATTAGCGATCTTTGACACAAAAATTTAGTCGACAAACAAAAATATCATGTTACCTGTGTGAAGGACATTAAATCAGAATTGGAGAACAAACAAACGGATATGGTGAGTGGAATTTAGTGAGTGGATTGAGAGAGAGGTCGAAGTGAAAGGCAGAGAGTAACGGATTTTTTCAATTTCACTTTTGCGGGTTTCAATTCTTTCTCACCACTTTGAAACCAGGAAGACCCAAGATGGATTAGGGCACAATAGAAAACGACGAATGACTCTACTTCTCGACGGCTCACGGCAGGCACAAGGGCAGACGGATGAACGGAGATCGATGGCTAGAATTAAGTCGGCGGCGACTTACGAGAGAGATGAAAATGAGAGGAAGAGAACTAGGGTTTTTTTAATTTCTGTTTTTGCGATGTAGTGTTTTATTTCCCTCCATCCTTTTACTTATTCTTTT
This sequence comes from Perilla frutescens, assembly GCA_026008535.1. NCBI lineage: Eukaryota > Viridiplantae > Streptophyta > Magnoliopsida > Lamiales > Lamiaceae > Perilla > Perilla frutescens. The sequence goes on along the minus strand of BRKX01000010.1, from coordinate 38,573,006 downwards.
CTTTTAATTTGTAAATATTCATATTCTTTTTTCTATTAACATGTACATTAATACAGAAAGATATTTTTAATAGTGTATTCTTATACCCTTATAATTAAACCATTTTTCAATTATTTTCAATTTAATAAATTTAAATTAAAGGTTTCTAATTAATTTAGTATTTATCATTAGTATTCTAAAATTCAACTCGCCTCATTAGGTAGCATTTCATTATTTTTTGAACATTTATATACTTTCCGTAATAATTATATACAGGTAGAGAAACAAAAAAAAAATACGATATATAATATAATATAATATATTGTCACAATTAAATTGTACTCCCTCCGTCCCAATACTAAAGTTCCACTTTCCTTATTTGGGTGTCCCAATACTAAAGTCCCATACCATTTTTGGCAAAAATTAGCTAAAAATGGACCCCACTACTTAACACATTAATAAAATACTCCACCTTTTCCACCCACTACCCATTAATTAAATAGACACCACTTTTTTCCACACCACTTTTTTCCACCCACTATTTAACACATTAATCCATTCCTCCTTATCTCCGTGCCCAAACCAAATGGGACTTTAGTAACGGGACGGAGGGAGTATTATTTACTATTGAATTATGTACTGGTATACTATAATATGTTATTTATCTCAGGGTTTAAGCCTACAGTGTAATGTTATAACTTAATATTATTGATTAAGAGTTGACGGACAATTTAATCCTCAATATTTAGTCATGTATGTAAAATATTAACATAAATCTTTCTTAATGATTTTTCCAACATTTCATATGCTCGCAATTTGATGCATACGTCGTTATGAGGTAAATTTCATTTTTTGATTTATTAGAATAAGGTCTAAATATTTTTAGTTTAAATTGTAATTTATTTTTATCCCGGGAATTTTCCCTCTTTTTTGGTATCGGATACAACCAAACCCCCTTAATTGAATGGTTGGTCATTAAACATTGATATTTCGTTTACATTGACTATCCCAATATTTCAAAATAATTTAATACGTTTTACAAACGCGACATATAATTATAATTTAATATGTTTTACAAACGCGACATATATGAAAAATTATACAATAATTTATAAAGCATTCTTTCATCGAATTATTCTGGAACCATGCATGTGGTTAGAGGTGGCAATTTTGGTCGTCCGCCGGTCGGGCCCATCGGGCTAAGTGAAAAATAACACTTTTGCCCAAAAATAGTATGGCCTATATTTTACTGGGCCAGGCCAGGCCAACTCCAAAAAGTGAACCGGTACATCCGCGACCTTAATGTATTTTTTCAGTTTATGTACGTAGTGATCGGCCTATTCTGACCACTCTCTAATCAGGTCGGGCTGGCCCGTAATTAGTAATGACTTTTATATAAAATATCAAACTTTTGTATACATGTCATATTCAATTCTTCAATTTTTGAGAAATGATAAGAGGGATTTTGGAAAAATATATAAACCTAAAGAAAACAACAAAAAAACTTAACGCATAATTTGAAAATAAAAATTGCTTAGAAATTATAATAAATTATGGTAAGCTAGGATGAACCCTAACCAACAATTATAGTTGTTGGTCCCGGGGGCGAGTCATAACCAATTTAGAGGGGGTGAATAAATGATAAACTGAGATTTTACACTTCTTTTGGTACACTTTAGTGTCATGTTTTGCATTATTTAAGTGTGTTTTATCTCAGTTTATTTCGAGTTTTCTGAGTTTTGGGAGTTGGTCGTGCTTGATGTATTTTTGCAAGTTTGTTCATCAATTTTGGTTGCTTTTAGAGTTTAAAGCAAGTATGGAGTCTCAAGAGAGTACATGAGGAGATTGTTCGAGAAAATGGGACGAAATAAGCCGAGAAGAAAGTCGCGAGCTTGGACCCGCGACCCGGTCGTAACTGCATGGTCGCGAATCACCTTGAGTAGGACACTGCAGTGTCGCGACAGGGGGAGGGTTGCAGAAGAAGAAAAGTCGCGACCCCGGTCGTGAATAAATTGAAGGTCGCGAATTACATGCCACATGGCGCCACGTCATGCCACGTGGAGTCGTCGGCCGATTCGTGGGCAGCAGGTCGCGACTCTGGTCGCGACTGAAGCGGGCTCTGTCCGATTTTCACTGTATTTTTGGGCTTTTTCCTAACTTGGTATAAAAGGGTTCTTTTTGGGCGAAAATTATCATCAGAAATCAGACCCTAAATTGAAAGCAGAGGTTTGCTGTGGAACAAAAAAAGCATCGCGAAGAACACGCCAGAGGATTTCAAGCAAGTCAAGATTAGAGACAGATTTATTCTTCCGGGTTTTATTCAGTTTAATTCTTGTCTAGCCATGAACATCCTGAATTTGAATTCTTTTGTTTATTTAATTATGAACAACTAAACCCTAGTATTCTAGGGTTGATTCATGATTCAGTTATGAGATCTTATTATTAATTCTAATTTTTATATCTATGGTTTTTATTGCACTTTAATTATTCTTAGGTTGGATTTATTTATGTCAATTAATTGGCCATTAATTGATGTAATTTATTGTGTTGATTCATAAATCGAGAGAGGAGCTTCAACACTAGAATAAAATAATTAGCATAGTAATTAATAACACTCGAGAGAGTTGAGATTATTTGTGAGAGCAGTACCTTTTGATCATTTAGGAGTTGTATCTTGGATAATAAATGGAGACATTGTTATTTATAGTGTAATCAACGTTCTTAATTCTTTGAGGAGAGATTTTGAATAGCTAGGTGGTTGCTCTAGTGTGATTAAAATCTCAACATAGGCATAGTTATTTGAATAGGTATTAAGATGGATTATCTGATGACTGTTCAATCCTAGAATGCGCATTTCTTCTTGATAATTTTTCTCTGCAACTTCATCTGCTGTGAATTTAGGTGTGCAATTTATTTATCTATTTTATTTCATTTGATTGAAACTTCTCAACTTTGGTTAGTCTAGATAGCAGAGTTAGGATAGATAGAATAACTAGTAATTGGAATTTAAGTCTCTGTGGATTCGACCTTGTTCACCGCTGTTCTATAAGCCTCGTTGTACACTTGCAGTTTAGGTGAAGTAAAATACCGAACAATAAACTGGTCCAATTCTTAACAATATTTACGGAATAGATAAGGCCCTTTGACTTGTGAAGTTATTCGTGTACTTTGATGACCTGTGATGAGATGATCAGCTGGCTTGGTATTATGGAGTGATGTCCCTTCAGCTGGAATTTCCTTGAACTGGTCTTCATTTTGGATGTTGAGCTGGCGTTTCTTCAACTGGTATTCTGAACTGATGCGTCTTCAACTGTTTTTTGAAATGTCTTCTTATACGGTATACCCTTCTAATTAAGTAACCATTTTTCATATTATTTTCAATTTAATAAATTTTAATTAAAAATTTCTAATTAATTTAGCATTTAGCATAAGTATTTATGTAATACCCCGTAAATTAATTACTGCTTAATTACAATTAATTGTTGAAATTACTATTTAGTAAAGTAATTTTCAGCAGATTAGGGTCATAAGTATCCGTTAATAATTTCAGTAGGATTTTAATTCCCTTTTCAGTATGGAAAGCCGGAATCATAATTCCAGATAAATTGGATTCCTATTCTTTTAAATTACGGTGTGTTATCGTGAATTTGATATTCCGATAATTTAGTTCAGGAATGGGAGAATCAAATATTCTCCATTCATTTAGTATTTAAATTCAGATAATTTAATCAGAGTATTTTAAATAGAGAGAATTTAATTATTCTCTAGTCTAATAATTTAAATATTGAGATTATAAAATCGGTAATTTTTATCCAATAATTTTAGATAAATTATTATTTTAAAGTAAGTGAATTATTTTAGTAATATCGGCTTAGTTCGGGATTTTTTCCGAAGACGGAAAATATCACGATAATCGAACAACCGATATTTAAAACCGGTATTTATTAGTCAACTCCCATGAGTGGGAGGCCATGCCCCAAGTCTTTTCACCATGCCCTATCACTCTAGATGGCCATGCCTCATCATTTTTATTTTTATTTTTGTTCAAAAGAATCGAGAGGGGGGAGACCAAATGAGAAACTCCTATCTTGCTTATACTTCATCATCTTCCATGCATTTCTTTTTTTTTCAAAACTAGCGAGAGAGAGAAGGGGAGGAAACAACACCCAACTTCTTCTACTTCATCTCCATTTCATCTTTTTATCTCCATTCCTCACGAATTATCGAAAGAAAGAGAAAGATCAACTCTAGCACCACACCATCTTCTTCTTCCATCTTCTTTAAGAGAGAGGGAGAGAGAGAGAGAGTGAGAGAGAAGCAAGAGGTTGTAGCCATTGTTGAGGAGAACTCCATCTCGTTGCAACCGCTCCTCACCGTTTCATTTCCGGTGTCGTCGTTGGAAGCTTCATTTCGTCGTTCTATCTCCTTCAAGCTTCTTCCAACTCTTCTCCATTGTTGTCATTTGAAAGGTATTTCGAAAACCATGAGTTATATATATGTATAGGTTTGGTGTTGTGTTGGAAAATTATGTCTTGAGTTTTTTTTTTTTGAAGCATGTTAAATGGTGGAAATTAGTTGATTGTGTTGCAAAGCTTGTTGAGATGTTTATAGAGCATGTTGTTGTGTCTTTGGTGTTCAAAGCATGTTAGATGATTATGAGTTGATTAGTTCATAGAGGCATGTGTGGGATGAGGTTTGATGTGTTAAAAAAAAAGAAGCATGATTCGAACATATAGAAAGGTTGTTGTGAAGTGTGGCTTGTGTTCGCGTATTTCACGCGAGCGGGTCGGCAGATTTGTCACCCTTCGGTAAAACGAGCACAACTCCCTCGCTTTACGTCAGATTAAGACACCGTAATTTTTTCCGGAAACTAGACTTAAGTGGCTTTCTAATGGTATAGGTCTCATTCTCTAATTCATTCTGAGTAAATTATGAAAAATCGGCAAAGTTGGGTCATGTTTCGGTTTTCATGAAGTCATGGCAGTTCTGCCACCTTTTAGTAAAATGGGTATATCCGTTTCATTTGTTATCATACTAAGCCACTGTAAATTTGTTAAAATTCTAGACTTCCATGGCTTTCTAATGGTATATATCTCAGTCCGTAACTCTTCCTGAATCGATCGTGAAAAATCTTCAAAGTCAGGTCACGAGTTTGTTTTCGGAAATTCTGGCAGATCTGCCACCTTCTAGTAAAACGGTCATAACTTTTTCGTTAGTTATCGTCTTGAGTAACCGTAAATTTAGCCGTAAACTAGACTTCCGTGGCTTTCCAACGGTGTATGGCTTGTCCCCTACACCCTAGCGAGTCAAAACAGAAAATTCTGCAATCGTTGTGCAGAATGTTGTTCAATCTAAGCTTAATGTTGATCTTATTTTTAGAATCAACTTGCGATGGATGTTGAGGTATTTTTTGACACCTTAAATGATGTCGATGTATGTCTTTAGACGGTTAAAAACTAGGGTCGAGATTAACCCTTAAGCAAAAAAAAATTTAGAACGGATACTAGACCCTAATAGGCCTTCAATTTCATGTTGAGTCCAAACAACGTATTTGGTTCAACGTACTCAAAATTTATGTTAACTCTATGAAGGCGAGCTGTCCAGTGCAAGATAAAGTATGGAGGAACTTTTGCTGCAGTTCAAGTGTTAAAATCTCGGTGAAAGGTGGGCTTTCTTTTTAACAGACTCTTAGTCCAAATAATGATTTGAGTTTTTACTCACCTGCAGTTAATTAATTCTGATGCAAATAAATTATTGTCATGCATAGAATGTTTTGTTTTGTATGATATCCTTATCTGCATTTAGTTAGCTCGCAAGGGGCTTTCTAACTCTTAAATCGATCGGGCCTCGTGCTAACTTAGCGTGTTAACCGAGGTTAGTGTACACTTGAGTCGGTGATATTAGGAAGAGGGAAAGGCTGAGCGGAGCTATTCCTGACTAAGACATCGACGATGCTAAATGTGCGTGGAAAAGGCTGAGCGGAGCTATTCTTCGGCATTTAGTTATGTTAAGTGTTCGAGGGAAAAGGCTGAGCGGAGCTATTTCCCGACGTTTGTGGAAAAGGCTGAGCGGAGCTATTCCTCGACTTTCAGTGGGATATGGATGATCATACAATAGAAAAGAGCGCTCAATGACATAAAATGATTTAGTAAAACATAGGGCCTTTTAGATAAAACCCCTATGTGTTTACTCAGATGCATGACAAGAAAATGAGTTTCAGTTCAAAAAATATTTTTTTGGCAATGTGTTCACTGAGTACCCTTGTACTCAGCCCTGCATGTTTGTTTTTAAATATGCAGGTTGAGCTGGTGTGGAAGGGAGAAGTGCTGAGAGTGGAGTTCTTTTTGGTACAAGGCTCAGATGACCTTGTATTACTATATTATTATTATTGTCTTTCTTTTGCTTCCGCAACTCAGTTATATCACAAGTTCAACATTTCAGCTTTTGTTCTGGATGAGTTCCATAACTCGATAATCAATTAAGTACTGTTATTATTCTATCTCTTGTGAGTACTTAAAGTTAGTTCAGAATTCGAGCTCACGGCAATTATCGTTCCTGGAATACAGTAGTTCCTTATTTTATTTAATTATTTCCGGTTCGCGCCTTGATCCATCCTTTATTGAGATCGAGTCGTGCCAGTCACACTTCATATTAATCAGATATTAATTTGGGGTCGTGACAATTTAAAATTTCAACTCCGCTCATTAGATTGCTTAAGAGTATTTTTGGAACATTTATATAATTTTTGTAACAATTATATATCGGTAGGAAAAAGCAAAACAATATGTATACGATATATAATATAATATATTGTCACAACTAAAATTTATTATTACTATTGAATTATATACTACAATATGTTATTTATCGTATGGTTTAAGCTTATAGTGTGGTGTTATCACTTGATATTAGTGATTAGGACTTAAGACAACTTACAAATTAATCCTCAATATTGGGTCATTTTAACAAAAAAATTAATTCCAACATTTCAATAATTACAAAATAGTCCCAATTTTTCTCATTTTAACACAAATGTTTCGGATCGATTTTTGTATCATTTGATGAATACGCGTTATGAGGTAAATTTCACTTTTGGACTCATTAGAAGAGAGTCAAAACACTTGTAATCCAAATTGTAACTTTTTTTGTCCCAAGATAAGTTTTCTCGACAGTTTAGTCCAAAATGATATGTTTCAACTTTTGGGTCTCAAGTAGGGCTGGCAAAAAATACCGTCATACCAGAATACCGTACATACTGTACTGAAAAAATACCGAAGATACCGATATTTACGGTATATCGATTTTTCGGTAAGGTATGATACCTTACCGAAATTTTACGGTAAGGTAACGGTATGAATTTTCAAAAATTAAGATATACCGGCATATACCGAAAATTCGGTATACCGTCATACCGTACCATGGTATATGTCGAAGTAAAGGTATGTACCATCATACCGGTCATACTGTATCATGATATATGCCGAAGTGAAGATATATATCGGTACATCGGTACATACTGTACTTCGAATTAAATATTTATATATATATATATTGCATATATATAATACAATATTTAGTAAGTTTATCATAAAAGTTATATTAAATGTAATACCTAAATTATAACAAAAAAATGAACTATTTGAAATCAAATGTAATAAATAATAATATTCTATTTTTTTCTATCAATAAAATTAAAAGTTAAAATGAATAATCAATAAAAATTAAAATATAATGTAAATTATAAGATATAAAATTATTTCAATAGAATAAAATATAAATTAAATTATATAATGTATAATAATCTTTTATTCTTCTTCAATTTTTAAAACTAAAAGTTAACAAGAATGATTGAAACAATTAAAAGAAAATGAGATATATTATATAAAAATATAATACGTAGTTTGTTCATCATAAAATTTCATAAACATATAAAATTTAATATAATTTAATAATTAAATTATAACTAAAAATCAAACAATGTGAAATCAAATGTAATAAATAATAATTATATTATTTTTCAATCTTTAAACTAAAAGTTATGATGAATGGTCTAAATATTTTAAAGAAAATGAGATGTACTATTCAATAATATAATATTTAGGCCTTAGTATGTTTATTATAAAAGTTTTGAAAAGTATTAAATTTCATATAATTTAATACTTAAATTATAACTACAAATTCATCAATTTGAAAATCACATGTGATTGATAATCTTTTATTCTTTTTAAACTTTAGACTAAAAGTTATGATGAAAAGTAAAGAAAAATATACTGAAATGAAATATTATATACAATATTATAATACTTAGTATGTTTATCATAAAAGTTTAGGAAAATATTATATTTCATATAATTTAATACAAAACTCTTAACTAAAAATTGAACAATGTGAAATCAGATGTAATAAATAATAGGGCAAATTATAATTTAATTATCAACATTTGAAGGTTTTAACAAGAATAACCCAACGTTTTAATAATTACAATTTAATTCCCAACGTTTGGATATTCTAACAGAAATAACCCAATGTTTATTATTAACAATTTAATCCCCAATGTTTGAATATTTTAACAGAAATAGCCCGATAATTTAGGCAAAAAAAACTATTTTGGTCATTTTTCGGCAAAAATATTAGTCCGTTATATATGTCTCTAGCTCACTTGAGAGTAAATGCGATTGAAATCGTCCGAAATATTTTTTTAGCTTAAAATATTGAGTCATTTCTGTTAAAATTTTCAAACATTGGGAATTAAATTGTTAATATTAAAAGTTGGGTTATTTCTGTTAGAATATCCAAACGTTGGGAATTAAATTGTTATTATTAAAATATTAGGTTATTTTTGTTAAAACCTTCAAACGTTGGGAATTAAATTATAATTTGCCCTAAATAATAATGTTATATTCTTCTTTATTCTTTAGACTAAAAGTTATGATTAATTATCAAAAAAATTAAAATAAAATGATATATGATATATAATGCTATAATACTTAGTATATGCCTATTTAGGAAAATATTGTATTTCATATAACTAATACAAAACTTCTAACTAAAAACAGAGCAATGTGAAATCTAATGTAATAAATAATAATCTTATATTCTTCTTTAATCTTTAGACTAAAAGTTATGATGAATTATTGAGAAAATTAAAATTAAGTGTATTATTAAAGTGTATTTTTTAATCTATTTAAGTTTATTATTGATTAATGTTTCTTTATGCATGTATTTTCTTACTAAATATTTTTTAGTATAACGATAGTTTCGATATACCGTGAAATGTCTGTATGGTATGGATCAAAATATGGGTACAATATGGTATACCGAACTAAGGTACGGTAAGGTATACCGAAATAAAGGTATGGTAAATGTATGCATTATGTGTCATACCAAACTTAAGGTATACCGAACTAAGATATACCGGAGGTAAAGGTACGGCAACGATATGCTTTTTGTCATACCGTAAATTAAGGTAAGGTATAAGGTATGACAAAAAAAGTAAGGTATGTCGTACCTTGACACCCCTAGTCTCAACACTAATCGGACACTAATCAACCGTTAAATTTTGGGAATAGAAATGACAAAATAGATCATTTGGGACCAAAAACTTGTTCAAACTAAACTTGGGGCATAAGAATTTAAGGTTAGAACTAAAAATATTCATTTCAATTTTTTAAATTTTTTTCTTCATTCTTTTCTTTGATTTCAATTTCTCGTGTTTATTTTATTTGTACATGTTAATTAGGATTCATTATAATTTTTTAATATTTTTTTGTAGCCAGCCTTACTAAAATATCCCTCACTTTTTATTTTTAATTATTTTATTTCGCATATTTTGGAAAAATATATAAAAATAAAGAAAACAACAAAAAACTTAATTCATTATTTGAAAAAAAAATGCTTAGAAATTATAATAAATTATAGTTAGGTAGGATGGACCCTAACAAACAATTATAACATTAAATTAAAGTACAATAAATTGAAATGAAAGAAAAATTAAAAAATAAACTTAAAAAAGTGATCTGTACATTTTTACTTCTGATCGTAACATTTTTGGAAAATAAGTCACAATTAGGACTACAAGTATTTTTACCCTATTCTAATAAAACTCAAAGTGAAATTAACTATGTCATTCTACATAAAAGCATCCGACATTGAAACAAAATGGCCAACATTAGGCTGTAAATGAGTAACCTAACCATGAGATTCTAGGATCTCGACTAGATAAAAAATTTGTTTTTGCTCATACAGTAAAACTTGTTAAAGCTCGAGTCAAGCTTGTTTCCAAATCACTACTCAATTCATTAAATGAATTTACCTTTAAAAATATTAACTTCATAATACTTATATTTTTATATCTAATTAGTGATAAGTGTATTAAAGACTCTAATTAAATTTATTTATTATAAGAAAATAAGGAATTTTAGTAAGAGATAAAAGTACAAAAACACACTTAAACTATTGTCCTGGTCTCGATTACACACTTAAACTATGTCTCAATCCAATTGGCTTCAGACACTATTTTAACTAGTGCGAATAAACATTTATGTAAAAATCCATTTTCTTCCGTTAGTAATTAATGTTCATTAATTGTGCAAAATGCTTACAACATAATTCCGAGTGATTATGGTGATAATATTGTGCAATGTGGTAAAGTTGAAAAGCTCTAATCATGAGTTTTTTAATGGTACTCTCAATTCATCAATTGAATGTCAAATGATGGAGTAATTCGAGAAATAAAATCGGAGGTGAATGTTTGTATTCGAGACTTAATTAAAAAATTTGACAATATAGATAATTCAACGTCGAATATCGAAACTGAATGAGGAGCATGGAAGTCTAAAGTGTAGGCTATATAACCATGGTCTCAAGTATAAATTCAAGTAAGAGCATATAAATTTATTTATTTATTTGTAAAATACTATTGGAACAAAATATATACGATATATAATATAATATGTTGTCGCAACTCAACTATATGAATTAATATTGAATTATATTTATATGTGGTATCATATTAAACTGTACGATAAAACACTATGTAGTATGGTGCCACAACATAATATTATTAAGTAGTGCAACTTATAATTTAATTGTCAGTGTTTATGTGATTTCAACACAAACACATAAAATGTTTATAAACTACAAAATAATTCTCAATCTATTTTTAAAGAAACACACATGACTGATTTTTCAGGAATTGACATGTTGATAATTTGATGAATACATTACACATCTTACTTAATAAGACCATCCGACATTGAAATAAAAAGGTCAACAAGTAGTTCAATTTGATTTCGGAATAATTATAATTCTATTTAATATTTGTGAATGCATGTATACAATTGTAAATTAATCTAGTAATACTAAATTAATTTGCAGATACACAATATGAAAAAAATAGTTGATTAATCAACTATTCAAATAACTACCAACATTTATGTCCACTACAAAAAATCACCAAAAGAATTGAATTTTATTTAAACTGCGATGAATTCAAAATCTAAAAGGTTGTTCTTCTTGGATTTTGAAAAGAAGCACATTAAAAAACAATAATTTTTCCGCTATATTAACGAAAAAAGTGAAATGCACGAAACATTTATATTTTACTATTTGCCAATGTTTGTATAACATGATAAATTAAATGTGTAACATTAAGATAATGTACCGATATAAAAATGCAAGCCATTAATGACTAATAATTCATTTAAGTAACAACCAACGTTTGTGTCCGATATAAAAAAAATTAAGAAACAAATTAATACTAAAGATAGCTAACTTATATTTTATCAAACATTTATAACAAAATCATTTCCATATTTTGTTATATATTAAGGTAATTTAGAGATATAAATAATTAATTGAAGATTATAATTCAATAATAATTGAAAAACATTTATAATTCAATATTAATTGAAGTAATATAATTGAATAGCAAATAACTAGTTGTCACGCACCACAGTTGGATTCCCAAGAATTAACTGTTGATGTAATATATTAGATAAGTGCCTTAATAGATAAAAAGTGATATACGTACATTACTGAGTATTTGAAAACAATATATGTGCGTATTTTACTTTTTCTTTTTAATTTAAAAGTACTGACCATGTGTACGGTGGATTCGATCAAGTGCAAATGCACCGAGTGCATGATAGACTTTTCCCGTTTATCCTGCATAAGATTTATGACATAGGAGTCACTTCCATGTCAGACTCTTGGATTGTATCAATATTTTTGTGTATTCATCCGTATCTCTATGAACTCACATTAGAATAATTCCTAAAATTAAATCGATGGCAATTCACACAGTGCATTCGTTCAATGCTAATGCACGACTCGTGCACCGCGCTTGTTAATTAATTTTTCGAAATAAATATATACCATAAAGTTAACACGACTCGTGCACCGCGCTTGTTAATTATTTTTTCTAAATAAATATAGACCATAAAGCTAACATGTGCATTAGAACCTTTTTAATTGTTGTTTGTTAGATGATTGTATTTTTAAGGATTAACTAATGTTTCTCCTGTGCGATGCAAAAATAATTATTATTTTTTTAGATCTGTACGATTATAATTATTTTTGAATTCTATATGTTGTGTTCAATTTTTAAAAAATTAATGAAACAATATACACACGAGTTAATTAATTATATAAGAAGATTAATTTTATGTAATTACGACAAACAAAAAGAAAATTAAATTTTAGGAAGTAATTGAAAATCCATGTTAGAAAGATTGAATTGAAATATTTCAAATGACACGACTTTTTAAATAACAATGTATAATTGTCTATTTGTCCACGATTAAGGAACATTTGATTTCTTTGAATTTATGATAGGTATAAAAAAATATAATTATTTAATTATTTTAAATGATGAAATTGAAATAGAAAAATAATAAATTATGTTATTATTATTATTATTATAGTGCAACACAAACGAAATCTATTTTTTAGGCAACCTATGCATAAAAAAATAAAATTAAAAATGTTACAAATCTCGAATTTCCAAGTAAAAAATTGCAAAAATTTATTAAAATACAACAATTGTAATCTAAACCGTTCTGAAAAATGCAAAAAAAAAAAAAGAAGAAGAAGAACAAGAAAATTTATAGCAATAAATGTCACTATTGTTGTCTATTAACTCAAAACTATTGTCTATTGTACAAAAATTATTGTCTAAAATGTAATTGTTAAATCGTGTGATAGACAACGATTTATACCAGAACCATTATATATCACACGATTTTGCCTTAATATATGTATAGATAAATTTCAACAATTTTAATATAAAACAAAAACTTAGATTTTGAGAAGAAATGTGTGAGTGACCGTCTTTATTCCATATGCAATATATTCATCCTTCATCCCCATTAAGGATGGTGTGAATCACCAATTCATTCATCTCTACTACTCTACCTCCTCAACATATGCACACTAGATGGAGAGTTTTAAAGCAATAATGAGAATTTTGAATCATGATAAATGACTAATTTGAAGAATATTATAAGGAATAATTTGAAGTGTTTTTGGAAAAACTTTATTTATAAATGCAGGACAACTATGGTTCGAAAGGTCATAATTTTCATGAGTATTAATGTAATCAGTTGGAGTGAATATATTTTTTAATATTTTTAATATGAAAGTGATAGATAAAAAATATACATAAATAAGTCTAGAAAATGAATACATAAAGATACAACCAATTACAATATTAAATAGTTAGAATTTAGAATACATAAAGATACGACCAATTACAATATTAAATAGTTAGAATTCATGTTAATTAAAATAAATGGTAGACTTAATTGTACCTACGGCTTAAAAATAGATTAAAGAGGTAAATAAAAGAGTTACAATATTAAATAAATAAAAATTAATGTTAACTATCATAGTAAATGGTGTGTTTGATTACGTACCTATAAAATATTAAGTAACAAAAAAAAATATTACAGAGAGGTAGAAATAATAAAAAAATCCAAATAGGGGGGAAAGTTGGAAAGAGTATATATAAAAAAAAAAAAAAAGAAGAGAAAGGTCCAGAAAAAGAAAAAAGAAAAAAGCAAAAAAATAAAAAAAATCCAAAAAATAAACCATAAAGAAATAAAAAAAGATGGAAATAATAAAATGGGGCACACAATGGGATACGATCCCCAGCCCTTCATGACAATCTCACAACAATAAAGCCGCTACACCAAATTCCAATTTAGAAAATGTTTGCCAGAAATAATTTTTTAAATAAAGTTTTTGCTGACTTTTTTTAATGACAAATTTACCCTTGCGATTTTGCTTTAATATATGTATAGATTACACTTGCGTTTGACATTTTTACATTCCCCCCCCCCCCCCCCAAAATTTCAAAAGTTGCATATTGATATTCACTTTTTTCGATCTCACAAATATTGACGTGGAATGTCAGAAATCTTCCGAATTTGATTTAATTTATACAAATATTGAATGCAGTAGATGTTATTCATCATTTTTGGCAATCCACGTCAAAATTTACGAGGGCGAAAAATTGTTCTAGTACTATAAGTGTTAATTTGTGAAAATGTTGGATATCAATATGTACATATTAAAGTTTGAGAGAAAAGTGTAATTAACTCTTTTTTAAGCGCAACAATGCACCCACACAAAAAGGTCATAAAAAATTCGACCCACCACCAATACCACTAGGTGTGAGCCTGTCATATCTAGCCTGTCAAGTGTGGTTTACCTTCCCTGTGTAGGTTTGCAGACTATTACACAGGGACGAGATTTACACAGTGCGCACCATAGTAGCGGCTGCAGATTACCCTTGACATAAAAAAAAGAAGTCATAAAAATAATAATATTTAATTATTTGTTATAAAATTAAACTTACATTTAATTTATTTTTTTAGAACAGATTTAGATAATATTATATTTCCATCTTATACAATTATACTTTAATAACAAGTAATAACTAATGAATAAAAAATCGAAAACTTAGTTATATAATATAAATAAAACCACAAAGAGCGACTCATATGCAGATATCTTGTTTTCATTCCACGGTTCTTTCCAATTACACCCATCCTCGCTTTATTACAACCCAAAAACTGTTGACTTGAACAAACAAAAAAAAAGTTTTATTCTGAAGATTCCGCACCCCGTCTGTTTCTCCTATTTGTGAAGTTGAAGATGAAGAAACAAGCTTAAGGAACTCATCATCAATTCTTTATCATCATCATCTCGTATTTCATATTATATATCTGGGAAATGGAAATGGGTGGTGCAAGAATCTTGATTCTATTCTTAGCAATGTCAACAATTATTAGAGAAAGGGTTGAATGCAAGAAGAAAGAATCAGAATCTCCACAATACACAGTGATCCACTCAGAATCTGATTTTGAGGTCAGATTTTACAGAGAAACAGCTTGGATGACTGCCCCTGCTGATGATATTTCCTTTGAGAAATCCACCAAGAATGGCTTCCACAGGTACCCTACCCTTTTCCCAATTTTATTTTCTCTGCACTAATATTTTTTATTTTTTATGTTTTTTGGTTTTCACCTAGTTTTAGTGTTGTAGTCTTTGAGGAATGAGGAGCATGAATGAGTTCACTGCTATATATGGATTCGATCAATAAAACCCAAAACACAATTTTTAAAGCTCGACAAAATTTCGAACAAGCTTGAACAAGAGTGTGTTTGCCTCAACTCGATTCATTGAGTGTATCTTTCTTGGTCGTTGGACTTGTTTCAAGAAACCAAATCTTCCATTAGCTATATATAAATCTTCCACTAGCTATATATAAATCGTGCAATTTCCAAAAATTGGATTAGTGAAAGTTCTCCCAAGTCATCCTGCTGAAGATATTGCCATTTTCCAAGCCCTGATTACATGTGAATGAAGATTATTACTAAAGTATATTATTGTCTGTGTTTATGAGTTGGAAAGGGAATGTAACACATTCATATTCATGTCTCTAGTCTAGATGTAATGAAAGGTAAAAGGAGGATCAAACTGATTGCTGCAACTGTTTCTGTATGTGCTCAATACAAATTTTTCTCTTGGTTTTTCAGATTGTTCCAGTATACAGAAGGTGCAAACTTGAACTTCTCTAGGTTACCAATTACCTACCCGATCCTAACGAGCATAGTCCTGGGTGCTGGGCCTCTTCACTCATCGGCATACTTTGTGAAACTGTATCTCCCCATGGAGTTTCAGGCGGACCCTCCTCTTCCCCTTCCCGAGCTCAACCTCCAACCCGATTGGTGGAAGAGTCACTGCATCGCTGTGAGGAAATTCTCAGGGTTCGCGAGGGATAACAACATTGTGAAGGAGGCTGAGAAGCTGGCTCTGAGTTTGAGCAGGTCTGAGTGGGCAAACTCAACTTCTACACAGAGTGGTTATGCTTACTCCATTGCACAGTATAATTCTCCCTTCAAGATCTTTTCACGCGTAAATGAAGTCTGGGTTGATGTTCGTGGTTCTGAGACAAATGGATGCATATCGACCCTCTTGGCAGCGTATTGAAGCTCTGCTTAGTATATAACAAATGTCGGGGCAGTCCTACACAGGGCCGAGGAGCTGTATTGTTCGTTTCAGTCACAAGTTTGCCTAACCCATCTCGGGCTTTCTGCTAAATCTTCATGTAAATTATGAGTTGTAAAACTTTATTTATCTGCAATGGCATCTAAACTTCACAGAAAACTTCCTTGATTGCTCAAAATGCTTCATGTAAATCACGTGATTTTAGAAGCAAATATATGTACATAATACTTCTGAAGCTTCTGAAGCCACTCTATCACCATATGCCTGTAATAAAATGCAAAATAGAAGAGTTGCGAAATCAAGATAACAAATTAGAGATTGTTCATATTAGTCAAGACATCAACAGTGGACTCATCTATACTAATAATTCAAAACACAACCAAGCAACGCATGATGCAAGAATCATTACCTCTGATACTAATCTTTGCAAGAAAGATGATACACAAATCAAAATCATCAACTGCATGAGATTGTGGCCAAAAGTGTCATTGTTAGCCCCCACAAACTTCAACACAAAAGGCTTAAGATTGCTCATTTTCACAGTTGAGTAGAATATAGCTTCCTGAGAAGTAAAATCGAATAACAAAAAAAGCAAAGAGATCAAGAAATACCACCATTGTTGAATTATGAACTCGAAAACAATGCAGCAACAAGCTGCATCTTAGCCTTTACCTCTATCTATTGTGAGTTTCTCCAACTGCGGAAGGTAGCTCGAAATCATCAGAAGGAAAGCTTTCATGCAGTAACTCGACACTCCCCAAATGAACATCTCAACAAGTAGAGGAACATTCTTGAGGAGAAGCTGCTGTAACCTTCTTCCACAGTACTTCAAAAACACAAGGTTTGAGTCACGAATCTCAACTGATTTAAGGCTGTGGCAAGAACTTATCTCCAAGCGTTTCAATGCCGGAAATGGGCCAATAATCTTTATCGTTGAAAGTTCTCTAGAGCAAGAAATGGATAATTCTTCAAGGTGAGGACAGGTGAACAAGAACTCAAGAGCCTCACCATTCACATTCACATAATGCATACATATATATTCTTCTGAGGTGTTTGAAATCGATCAGGACTCCTATCCCTAAAACCCCATGAATGCGAGTGATTATCACACAAAAGCTCATATGGTTTGCCCCAAATTCAATTCAAACCTCTGAACTTTCCTAGCTAAAGCAAATCTGACCCGTCAAAATCAAGCTTGGGGGTGAAGGTCCACAAGTAACTCCAATGACGACAAAGTATGCTAGTCGCACCAGCTTCCTTGAGGCTCAGGAAAGACACAATATACACACTAATAATTCTTTAGGAAGTCTGCTGATCTGATCAATTGAACAATTTTCATCCCTCAACTGAAAATCAACCATAATTTTCCACCAAAAAATTTAAGATTGACAACAGTTGACAACTCCATATCCAACAAGACCAATTCGACCATACAATAAACAAACCAAGGGGAAAACTAAAGTGAAGATACAGGGCAAGAATTAACCTTGACATTTCTTCTGGGATGCCCCAGCTTCGCCATTATACATGGCAACATCTAAACTCTTCTTGACTGCAAAAATACAAAAATAGAAAACAAAACAATGTGCATAACAAAATCATATTGCTTATTTAGCAAATTATATATACAACCTCATACCGCAAATAATTTGGAATTTTGCAGATTACTGAATTCGTATTTGAAATAAAGTATTCATTTTCTTTATTATTGAATAATATTTTAAATTTGCAATATTTATATTTTAACAGAGTATAACACATATTTTGCTTCAATTTTATATATTATTTAATAATAACTTTTTTAAGAGCAATGACTACTCGATTACTATTTTAAATAATAATAATAATTTTTACATAAAAATATAGTTTTTTTTTTAAATTCACTTTTGCTATTGTAATCTCTAATTGTTCTTACTTGATCCATTTTAGTTTATAATTGAACCTCTTTGTCCCTTATATTTTCTTTTTTTCTACTTTCTCCCTTCATAACAAAATCTTAAGCAAAAGTGTAAAAAAAATTAAAACGCATGAAACTCAAAGAGAATGAAAATATAAGAGCCAAAAGTACTATAGAAGAACAAGGGAAGTTAATAAAAAAAAACTGCAACTTCTCCAAATTAATTTCTACTATTGATGAGGTAATCTAAGTATACATACAATACAAGATTGTTTGAATTTTCAATCTTCTAATCAAGAATGCAGCTAACAGTTAATTAGGCTGTCGTTTAAAAGATAAATAAGAGGGCAGCGACGTTCTAGAAGCAAAATCTTTCCTTCCTAGAACAGGCAGCTTAATTTGACAGCAGTAAACAATAAGCAGAAGGGATGACATCAAAACAAATATGAGTATAGTGGAAGGTCTCATTACAGTGTCTTTCAGTGTAAAGGCGCGATCTTGCGACTTTTCAGCTTGAAGCCATTGGAAATCTCCCTCAATTAATGAAGCACCTAGTGTCCAGGAAACATCTCCAGGCCCAAATATGATTTCCACACCACTGAGACAGAGGGCATTCTCCAAAAGTGATGTCAAATAGGGAACTCGAAAGCAGCTTTGTGTGTTGATGCTGTTCTGATCAGAGTCATCAGACCATGATCTTGAGCATAACTTCTGGCCCATTTCCCACAGCATAGTCAGGTTGGCCCTACGGCTTAAATTTAAGGCGTGATAGACAGCAAAAAACCCGGACAATGCATGATATCTTGAGACAGTGTGCAATGTTTTTGTTAGATTAAGCTTTGTAGTACCTGCAGAGGAGTAGATGGTCAGATTCTTACAGAGCTTCAACCACGCCCCGATAGAGGAGGATATTAAACATATAAAAAATACTAAGCAAGAGGCTAAATCCTTCAGTCAAATTAGTAATTACCAAGTAAGTTTGATTCATTGAAGAATCACTCTTCATTAACTCCTTTTTGTTTACCAAGTTAGGCATACTTTGTGCGTCGTGCATCAGTTTATTCAGTTATGAAACTGATACTTTCTATTTGTGTATTTATTCATAATATGCCAGGAAATCTAAATAAGAAAATTATTCCATTTCCAACCCAGCTCTAGGCATTATACTTATTTTGTATTAAGAAGTGACAACTAGCCATCACCATTAACCATTTACTTTTCAATTTTCATATCTTCCTCAAGCTCTGAAACATGCTTTTCTCACATACGAAAGTTAAGAATAGGAAGCTGTCTGAGGATACAGAAAACCACATCAGCCCATAAGGAGATTAATCAATTTTGTGAAGTCCTAAAACATGAAAAAAGAAAATAAGTAACAGATTGTTCAATTGACCTAGAGGGTAATTGAAATCCGAAAAATTTAAAAAAACTTGCAAAAAAGAGTATCCTCACAAGATAATTCCAACTAACCTCCATAAGAAAATAAGCCTACACATTTTGATCGATCTAGCTGGTCTGACCACTCAAAACTGCTTGAATTGATGGCAGCTGCCCTTGCAATGATTTCACACTGCTCCCAATTTGGCTCTCCAACAAGGAAGACAGAATTCAACCCATTCTCTTGCAGATGATCGCTTAAATTATTCGAGGCTCTAGAATCTACACCAAAGCAACCATGGCATGTATAGTTTTGGACAAAGCCAGAACCAAGACATGGATGTCTCACTTCAAACATGCCACCGCTACTTTCTCTTAGCACCCCAGTATGACTTAGCATAACAATCGTCCTATCAAAAGCTTCATTCAGACCAAAAGCTGGTAATGAATAAGCTGCAAGATCATGTCCAACTGGCCCGACCTTTGATCTAATAGCATGATCGTCTTCTGTTGGAACACCTACTTCAGCCACCACCTGCAACGACGAGCCACCTAAATCAAGTAGCCCCAAGGTGGACAGCCTTGAAGAGCTCCCAAACACCCCCATTTTATAATTCAGAGCAACCCAACCATAATATGCTTCTTCCTTTCCACTCAACACCCTTATCCAGCTCTTCCTATGCAGAAAACCATGCTCTTTCACAACATTCTCAACATCATCCAAAACTCGACCTGCATCCTCAGCCGCCAACCTCCTCATTCCAGCTGTAGCCAAAACAAATATAGGCGTTGCTGCACGCCTATCCAAAGGCACCCATTGCTTCGCATATCTAATCAACGGTTCCAAAGAGGCCCTCACACCAACCACATCATTAACAAAATTATGCAAACCAGGTTCAGTTTGAATGCAGTGGTACTGGCAGGCATTGTTCTTATTCAAATTATCAGGGTAACTATGCAGTAAAATTGGTAAACTCCTATAAAATTTACTTCCATTTCCAATCATCCATTCAAACACATTTACCCTGGAGCCTGTACTTCCACAGTCCAATACAACAGTGAAATGTGTGCTCATTTTCTCACACATATAAATGCGATCTTTAAAAAATAAATATCCACTAACTACACCTAAAATCAAGAATACCGAAAAAGAGACTAGAACGAGTTTCCGGAATCTGGGATTGTTAGAAAACCCCGTGATTTGGACTTTTGATTTCGATGGAGACTTGGGCACCATCTCAGAATTTTCAATGATCTACACCAAACTCAATCTTAATTGATCCGCTAATATATGTTTTCTTTAAGCCCCAAAAGATAACCCACAACAAATTGCGGCGCATCTTCGAATTTGAGGTGACAATATCTGATTACCCAATTCATCGGAGTTAAAGAGCAAATTACCCGGTGTTTGACGAAGTGCCAACGTATTTGCTGTAGATCTGCGCCGGAGCTCTAGTGGGGCGTGGTGAGTAAACTTGCTGCAGTGGAAATGCATTTTTAGCATGCTCATGCTCTCTCTCTCTCTCTCTCTCTCTCTCTCTTCTGAAGTTTCTTTTTAGTCCTTTTTTTTCTATTTTATCAATTTCGAACACAAAATAGATTAATTATCAATTCAGCGTCTAAAAAAACTATCAATTTACGATCTAAATAATTAATTACAGCTATCAAATTAATATTAAAAAATCATGTATTTTAATTTTTTTAAATTATTAACATTTAATATATAAAAAATTATTATAAATAATTAAAAATAATAAAAACTCATTGAAATACATGATTTTATGATTCTTGATTTGTGGTTGTAATTATTGAGGTTCTAAATAAATATTTTTTATTTTTTAAATTCTGAATTGTTAACCTTTTTTTTACCATAAGTTAATTTAGAAAAAAAAAACATTTTTTCAATCTCCATTAATTCCTTTAAAATTCAATATTTTTATGTATATTACGTATTATTAATAAATTTTGGAGAATAATTACTTTATATTAAATGTACAATGGCAAATCAAGATTGAATTATTTAGAAAGCCTCATTGCATTAGTTATATAAAAAAATATTTCCCATCAGCAGAAGGACTAAACTGCGCGACAACCAGAAAATCTATAAAAAAAAATATAAAAAAAATTGGTGGGGTTTTTTTCATGGCCCCAACCCCTTGATCCGCCACTAGAAATGTAGTATTTAGGAGATGTAGCTCAAATGACGATACATTGAATTTAATTTAAAAAATATATATATATAGTATATAAAAAGCAATATATGTAATTTAATTATAAAATAAATTAGTAAGGGATTATGGAGACTAGAGTGACAAATTTTGAATACGGGTGAGGCTAGTCATAAGGAGACAAGTGACAACAATATATTTTTATTTTGGTTGGAAAAAAGAAGAGTGGTGGTCGGTGGGTTTTGACGCATCTTTCTTTTACAAAGTACGTATAATATTAAATATTGTATTTTTATTTAAATTATGAGCATTATATGGCGCGGCACATAGCCTTTTCTAAATATTTTTTTTCTTTTTCATGTTTATTTAATAGATGATTTTTTTTAGTGAATTTTATAGTTAGGCTTGAATATGAATGTGAGATTTGAATTTATAATCGTTTAATCACAAGTTGATCACGCAACGCGCCCACTCATTAACACGACATGAAAAGTATAAAACATTAGTTACAAAAAACAGTAAATTAAGAGATGCAAGTGGTTAATAATCAATTAACCCGAACTTAATTAATATAATGCATAAAATTTTGAACTTGAGTTTTGTGGCACAAAAAAAGAAAAAGAAAGGGAAAAAATAAAATAAAATATTGAGACATGATCAATGAGCAGCATTTTCTTCATCACAAAATTTTGTGTATTCTTTGCATCCCATCAAGTTTCCAAGTTCTGAAGGATTGCTGGGCTTCACCTTGATCATCCATCCCTCTTCATATGGGCTTGTATTAATCTTCAATTTTATCCAATGCCCAAACACAACGTATGTTAAAAACACATAGAGATCAGTGCACGTGCATTGTTGAAATGACACGTGCCAAAAATATAAATATTATACGTATAGCATTTAAAATGAAAATGTAATAATGTTGTGTATATAGATTACCGTTCCAGGAGACTCCGATAGCTTCGTGTTGACATCGACGACCTCGCCGGAGATGGGGGAGTTCACATCACTGGTGGCCTTCACACTCTCCACGGCTCCAAAGCAAGACCCTTGTTTCACTTCTTTACCCTTTTCCGGCAGCTCCACAAACACAACTTCTCCTAAATGGTCCTGAATTAATTCAATGGCAAATTTTTTATTCTTCTTAAATAAAATCTATTAATTCAAAAAACATATTATGCTATCCACTAATAATTAATCATATCTTGACGGGTGTATAATTAATTAAAACACCAAAATATATGCTTATATATCATCAACTTTAGTCCGTCTTACAAAAATCTCATCAACTTTAAAATATGCAAAAAAATAAAAATAAAAAATCCATAATCTTTTCATTTCCATATTTTTTTTTCAAAAATGTTATCAAAGCATGGATGGGTTCAACATTTAAAACAATGTGAAAAATCATATTCTATGATGAGATTAAATGTGGTTTGTGCGAGCTAGAATTCGACCTGCCTTCTTGGCAATTCGACATTGAAAATTAGATCATATGATATTTTTGCAAAAATGTGTAAGTGTTAGATTTTTTTTTTATATTGAAGTTCATAACATTTTTGCAAAATAGACTAAAATTTATGACTAAATATATATATTTGGCCTAGTTAAAATTCAGAATGTAGATTGAGTTTAGGACATAAATATTTATATATTTGGCGTAATTAAATATTTTTTGTACATCGAATTATTTTGTGAAATTCTTTAGGCCTTGCTGATCTAAATAAATGGCAATTCCATCCACACATTACTTACCAGTTACCAGGCCAGTTAATTAAATATAAACCAATATTACAGAGTATGTACCCAAGACAAGATTCTCATTGACAAAGCATATAAACTTCTTTATAAATTCAAGAATCATACAAAATAATTAAAATACATGTGTGTGTGTGTGTGTGTGTGTGTGTGTGAGAGAGAGAGAGAGAGAGAGAGAGAACCTGGGCATGGTCTGTGATTCCAATGGTGGCCACAGCGCCATCATGCTTCACCCATTCATGTGAAGAAGCATACTTCAAATCCTCCAACACTGCAAAAAGATATCCCTCAAATTAATCATTAAAACACAAACAAATAAAGGAAAGAAAGTAGAATGATGAGTTGGGTTATTGATGAATTAATTACCAGTTGAAAAGGCTCTAGAGAGAGAAAAGGCAGGAGAAACAAGGGATGATTTAGAAGCAGAAGTAGAGAGTCTGAGAGCATTTGCTGTAGAAGAAGCCCACATTCTTAGCGCCATTTCAAAATTCTAGCTACTTCAGTGCAGTGTGTGTAGTGTGCGTTTATCTGCTATATCTTCTTCAGCCTCCAAAAAAGCAAGAAAAGGAAGATGGGCTACATTAATATAATACTCTTGCATTCCTTTTTCTTATTATTATCTTTGATGAATGGTGGAAAATAAAAGCCTCATCCTTGGAACTCAGACTCACCCACACCAGTTGCCTGCCTTTGATAAAAATATCAAATTTTATGTTGAGTTAATTGCTATTACAATTTCAAATGTCTCATTATTCCATCTACAGTTTGTGAAGTGATGAGACAAAATATATATATATAATTATAATATGGAAGGAACAAAAAAAAAGATCTGAATTAGATGGCAAAATGATGAAATTGTGTTATCTTGAAAGAAAATAAAAATAATTAACTTTGATTTTTTACAATTTTATTTAATTTAATTGTGAGATGTGGAATACTCCTTAATATTATGCATGGTTCATCAATTAATCCTTGACAAATTTTTAATAATGGAATAATCACATTTGATTGAAACCAATTACAGAATATAATTGTTCTTATTGTATGGGCCGGCCTATAAATTTAATTAGTGTCCAATGTAATGAGTTAAGGATCTCAATAGCACTTGGGCCACCCTATAAGACTTGTGGAAAATTCTTACGGGCACCAAACCCAATTTCTTAGTTTTAATTAAAAAAATATTAGTAAAATATTTTTGTTTTTGGGGACATTAATGGCAACTACCAGTAGTAGATGTTAATCATATTGGTCCCAATATTTTTCATCTCCTATGTAAATGATATTGGTATTTTTTTAAAGTGTTTCTAAATATACCATATTTTTTCATTATACACGACTAAATAAAATAATTAAAAAATATTACATTTTAACATTACTAAAATACCCTTTCTTTATACATACCTAAATGAAATTTAAAAAAAAAAACAATATTCCCTTCACTTTCTCCTTGCTCTCCATCGGTTATTTTGAAGATCTTAAGACTATCAATATCCGCGATCATTTCAAGTTGAAGTAGTCGCTACCCATGTGGCAATAAAAAAAAATGGTTGAGGTTGGATGAAATGGGTCGACCTCCTCTTCTCAACCATTCTTTTGCCCAATAGGACTTGTCTCCATCATATTGACCAATTAATTTTATTTTGAAATACATATAAAGTTAATA
Organism: Perilla frutescens; assembly: GCA_026008535.1. Lineage (NCBI taxonomy): Eukaryota > Viridiplantae > Streptophyta > Magnoliopsida > Lamiales > Lamiaceae > Perilla > Perilla frutescens. The sequence continues at coordinate 38,547,652 of BRKX01000010.1, read as the reverse complement.
TATTTTTTATATAATATAATAAAAATATACCAAAATTCATATTTTTTTTCCTATAAATAGACATTAATTTTGTTATATTTCAACATACTTTAATTTTTTCTCTAATTTTCTATATATCCAAATTATAAATTTTTATTTTATGTAATTTTAGGAAATATTGCCTAATGAGTGCAATTTTATTTTTTGTAATTTTATGAAATGTCGTTTAATTAGTTTGTAATATTTTTGGTATTGACTATTTTATATTATTTTTATTACAAGTAATATTTTAATCTTAAAATAAAATCATTATATATAATGGTGTGGTTGGGTTGTTGGGTGGTCATGGATAAAACATGTTAGACTACCAATATCAGCAACCATTCCAACCACTTCAATATTTAATTAATTTCTCTCTCTTCCACATCATCAATATTCATCCAACCTAACCACATATATTTTACATATTTTATCAATGACCACTCAACTACCCAACCACACCATTATATATAATTATTTTATGTTATTTTATTTTTTATTTTTTTAAATTAAGATATTACTTGTAATAAAAATAATATAAAAATTTATAATCATAACAAGAAAATGAAAATATTCCAAAAATATTACAAACTAATTAAATGACATTTCATAAAATTAAAAAAAATAAAATCGTACTCATTAAACGGTATTTCCTAAAATTACATGATTTTTTTAATTATTTGGATATATAGAAAACTAGAGAAAAAAATAGATAATTTTAAAATATGTTGAAATATAGCAAAATTGATGTCTATTTGTAAAGACTAAAAAAATATGAATTTTGGTATATTTTGTTATTTATTTTTATTATACTTTATATAAAAAATATATTAATTTTAAATATATTTTACTACAAAATTAATTGGACAATAGGATGGAGACAAGTGTCTCCATCCTATTGGCCAAAGCAATGGGTTGGAATGAGACCATGTGGTTGAATGGAGGGCTAGTCGACCGAGATTCATCCATTTTCTAGGATTTTTTTTTGTTTTCAGATGTGGCACGCGACTACTGACAAAGTGGTCGCCGATAAGGAGAGTCTTACAATAAATGTGGTTGGGTTGGATGAATATTGATGATGTGGAAGAGAGGGAAATTAATTAAATAGTAAAGTGGTTGGGTGATTGGGTGGTTGGAGTAGTTGCTGTTATTTGTAGTCTAACAGACCCGTCGCCGCCTAAACCTTTTTTCCCCATCCCCTCAAACTTAATTTCTCAACTCCACCAACCACCCTCCCCTGTGAGGAGCAACCAGTTCGTCAGTCTCCGTCTCTTCTCAAGCCTGCTCCTGCCACACAAACCCTTGGTGAAACGATCACTCTTTTTAATGTCGTTAGTCATCAGCATCGGGCGTGGATGCCGCCGGTGAGCCTTGTCGACCACGAGACATTCAACGAAGAAGAAAGCATTCACCGGTAGTCCTGTGTTTTCCTCATTTTCTTTTGTTCTTTTTATTATTATTTTTACTTATTAAATTTGAAGGATAGAAATGACATTTAGTGTGGTGTGTAAAGAAAAAAATAAAAAAATTATAATGTATGTGGTGTATTGAGTAAATGTGGTGTAAAAAAGAAAAACTAGTGATGTATTTAGAATTATCCCTTTTAATGATATTGTGTAAAAAAATAACAAAACATTGTCGCTAACATAGAAGAAGATGAAAAAATGGAACCAACATAACTATCACCTATTTAAAGAGTAATTAATGTCTACAAAAAAATATCTAAAAAAAATTTACAAATATTTTTTTTAATTAAAAATTGAAAACTAGGGTTTGGTGCTCGTCTACCATGTTGCATCATATTCAATTTGTATAATATACATGATTGCTGTCATTATTAAGTTGTTACGTCTGATGGTGCAATTTGGTTATTGTTAGTTGGCTATATGCATAAGGCTCATTTGATTGACAAGAAATTTGACTTGGAAAAAACAATCTAATTCCTTATTTTAATATTCACGTGTTTGATTTTTTTTTTTTTTGTATTATGGAGATGAATCAGATTTTTCAAAATAAATAAATAAATTGTGCAATATTCCTGAAATTTGAATACTCGGTCCAAATAGGCATTCGTATTCATTGTTTATGGGAATCTGGTGGTAGATGATTTTATTTTTCGATTTCTTCATCAATTATCATTTCGTTTACCTACAACTATAAATAGTGGCCTACGTATCAGTTGAAAAACACATCGAAAGTCAGAATTGAAGAGCTCAAGAAGTTGGAGAAATTTTCTCTACGAACTTCTTTCCAACATTCAATCCGTTCTTCGCCAGAGTCATCTTAAATGCAGCGTCCGATCCGGAATCAAGGATCTTGAACCCTCCAAATGACATTATAAAGTCCTAATATCAAATGTGTTCTAGCAATATTCAAGTCTTTTTCGTTAGAATCACCTTAAATCCAACGTTCAATCCGGAATCAGGGTATCGGCCCACGACTAAAGTTATCAAGTCTAAATATCAAGTCAAAGAACATTGAGGATATAACTTTTCCCCGAAAACGTCAAAGACCAAATCCAAATACCAAGTCAAAAAAGATAGATGATACAAATATTCTTTGAAAGCTTCGAAGACATTTGAAGATCAAGTTTTGAAGAGAATAATCAGAGAAAGAATAGAGATTGGATTCGTGAAAAATATATTTTGATCCAAAAATCATCTGAATTGTACAATGTTTTGTGTTTTACTAAATTAAATATAAATTTTGGCACGCTTGGTGGGACACTCTCTATTTCTCATCTCTTTTCTCTATCAAATTTTCTCAAGCAACAAGATGTCTACATTCTTGGAAGAGCAAATCAAAAATTTGACGAAGCTTGCTGAAAGACTTGTCAAACAGATACAAGAACGAGATGCTAAAATCTTAAAGCTGAAGAAAGAAAACATTGTTGATACCAACAAACTAATGAAGATATTGAAGTATCATCTAGCAGCTTAATACAAGTTGATCAACTTAAAAAATTCATATTGAAAACAATCAAAGACAAGTTTGGAGAGAGCCGTAAATCCATATATCTCAAGAATTAACTGCTTGAAGATGCCAAACGGCTATCAATCACCAAAGTTTCAACAATTTGATGGCAAAGGAAACCCAAGACAACATGTGGTTTACTTTGTAGAGACATGCAATGATACTGAGACATGTGAAGATCATTTGGTGAAACAATTCATTCGTTCCTTAAAAGACGGTGCGTTTGATTGGTATAATGACTTGAAGCTAAATTCAATAGATAATTGGGGGCATCTGGAGAAAGAATTACTCAACCACTTCTACAACACTCGGAGAACAGTGAGCATGATGGAGCTTACAAATAAAAATCAACAAAAAGAAGAGTTTGTCATCGACTACATCAATCGTTGGAGAAACTTGAGCCTGAATTGTAAAGATCGATTATCAGAAATTTCAATGATTGAAATGTGCATCCAATACATGAATTGGGGTCTTCAATATATTTTGAAAGGAATTCAACCAAAGACCTGTGAAGAGCTGGCTACTGGAGCTCACGACATGGAGTTAAGCATGACTGTAAATGAAGTTGAAGAACTGTCAATACAAAAGCATCACAACTTTGAAGAAGAGTAAGAAATACATGATTTATTTAAGTCTTCTAATCATGTCATAGACCATGAAAAAACTAAATATAAATGCTCTTTAATAAGAGCCTAAACTATCTTATAAAGCTACTCGACAAGGGCCAAAACTATCTAAATTCTTCAACAAATACTCAAATACTCTTTGATAAGATCCTAAACTATCTTGTTAAAGCTCTTGATAAGAACCAAACTATCTAAATTTTTCAAGAAATATTCAAATACTCCTTGATAAGAGCCAAAACTATCTTCAAAAACTCCTTGATAAGAGCCAAAACTATCTAAAGTTTTCAAAATGCAAACGCTCTTTGATAAAAGTCTAAACTATCAGTAAAACTCCTAGACATGAACAAAAACTATCTAAACTCTTCAAAAAATGTCAATTACTCATCGACACGAGTATAAAATGTCTATAAATTCAAATACAAATGTAAATTCAAAACTCATTGACACGAGTTTAAAATGTTTACAACTGAAAATTCAATAAAAAAAAACTCCTTGACATGAGCATAAAATATCTATAAATCCAAATTCAAATACAAGTACTATGGATACGAGTATGAAAAGTCTACAAAGTTCAAATTCAAGTTGAAGACTCCTCGATATAAGCATAAACTATATAAGTTTAAGAAAGTTCCTCGATATGAGAATAAACTATCAAAGTTCAAGAAAAAACTCCTTGATATGAGCATAAACTATTTAAATTCAAACAAAAATTCAAGACTCCTTGATACGAGTATAAACTATCTAACAAATCCAAATTGAAGACTCCTTGATACGAGTATAAACTATCTAACAAATACAAATAAAAAAAGACTATTTGATACGAGTTTAAACTATCTAATCAATTTTCGAGGCTCATTAATTTCAAATGACAAATCGTCAATGAACAAGTCTAGGGGAGACATTTGTAGATGGCGAAAAATCAAATATTATATATAATAATTTTAATGATTTATATATATATATATTTATTTAGTTTTGGAATTTTATGAAATCCAAAATTAGATAAAATATTTAAATAATAAAGATATTATTATATAATAAACATCAAGTTTTTTTGGCAATAGATAAATATCTTTGAAGAGATATATATTAATATTCAAGAGCCAATGAGATCGCATCGCGTCATCCACATATACTCCTACCTACAACTATAAATAAGGGCATTCATATCAGTTGAAAAACACACCGAAAGTCAGAATTGAAGAGCTCAAGAAGTTGGATAAATTTTCTCTACAAAGTTCTCTCCAACATTAAATCCATTCTTCGTCGGAGTCACATTAAATCCATTCTTCGTCGCCAGCGCTCGATCAGGAATCAAGGTTCTTAAAGCCTCCATCCATTCAATCCATTCTTCGCCAGCACTCGATCAAGAATCAGTCCATTCTTCGCCAGCACTCGATCAGGAATCAATCCATTATTCGCTAGCACTCGATCAGGAATCAAGGTTTTTAAACCCTCCCTTCATTCAATCCATTCTTCGTTAGCACTCGATCAGGAATCAAGGTTCTTAAACCCTCCCTCCAGACGGCGTTATAAAATCATAATATAAAAAGTATTCTAGCAATATTCAAGTCGTTCTTTGTCAGAATCACCTCAAATCCAACTGGTTAACGTTATCAAGTCCAAATACCAAGTCAAAGAAGATTGAAAATACAAATCTTCCCTGAAAACTTTGAAGATGAAATCCAATTACCAAGTCAAAGAAGATTAAGGATACGAATCTTCCCTGAAAGCTTCGAAGACCATTTGAAGGTCACGTTTTAAAGAGAATAATTAGCAGAAGAATAGAGATTAGATCCGTGAAAATATATTTTGACCAAAAAATCATCTGAATATACAATGCTTTATGTTTACCAAATTAAATACAAATTTTTGTGTTACAACAGCTATAAAAACTCCCTCATCATCCATTAGCACCATTCTAAGACCATGTGATCCCTCATCTTCGAAAAACCATACACGTTTCTTTTTATTGGTGACATTATTTCGAACAACCCCTCTAATTATCTTTTATCTCTACATAAAATTTAATCATAATAGTTCATGATTTGAGACGCATTTTACCTCTCCCCAAAAAAAAAAAAGAAAAAAAAAAGAACGGTTAACGAGACAAATTCCTTTTGAAGTAGAATTCATTAATTTTTTTAATTTAATTTTTCGAATAGGGAAAATTTGAGCCGTGGATGTCGAACTCATAGGCATGCTTTCTTCTTCCTTTATATATATTTTTTATTATTTTTTAATAAGGACTCATTGGTATTTTTTTAGACATGAGTTTTCACTTTTTATGGAGTGATTACCTGAAATTGGGGAAAATTCAGTGATGAAAAGAATTTATTTTGATGTAGAATTCCCAAGGCTCATAGTTTTACACGTAGACAACTACATTGCGTATATACGTATATACATGTAAATACACTCACATGCAGTATATGTATGTATTTCGTCCCCTAAAAATAAATTAGAAGAAAAGAAAGGGGCTTCAAGAACCCTAATTTCACAAATTTGACCCTGGCCTTTCTATTGACTATAGTCTATCCAAATCTTCCATTTTTCTGCAAATTCTATCTCAAGGATAAACCTCTTAGGCGGAAAAGCCTTTTCTTTTGACTCCATACACAATTTCTCTAATTCACCCTCAACAGTTTATCGTACTCTCTCTCTCTCTCTCTCTCTCTCTCTCTCTCTCTCTCTCGGTCTAATTGTAATCTATATTGACAAATAACTTGGCGTGTTTTTCTTTGAATGCATAGAATCAGAATTTAGGAACACGCGTAGCAATTTTTTTTTTTTTTTTTATGATGATCTCGTGGTGTAAGTTTTGGAAATTTGGGCAACAATTGTTTCCCCAATTGAAATTTGTTTGCTGATTAACGTAAGGGTGGACAAGTTTTCTATATTTATCATTCCTTTTGAATAATTACTTGTACGTTTACAAGTTGGGATCCTTCTCGGTGAGGAGAGGATTTGTAGTGTTATATTATTTGATATGTAATGAATGCCTCGATTGATTAATATCATACAATATGCGAGCTAAACAAATGTTTATTTATTTTTTGTTTTTATTTTCAGGGCGTTCTGCTGTTTGTGCAAATATGGATTTGGTGGGAAATTCTTGTTTGCTTAAGGCTTAAATGATGGCATTAGCAACTATTCAGCTTCAGGTGAACGACTTTCCTGATTGAAGCTCAATCTAATTATCTCGACGTTGAGTCGCATTATAGGTTTAGGTTTTGAGTGATTTTAAACATGACAAAGCCACATGCTTTTTGCCTGCCAAATTATTTAGCTGAACTCTCGGGAACCCATATTGACTAATCATCAGGTTCATGATATAGCTTAGTAGTTTCTACCTCACTTCTCGGGTCCCAGCAGCTTAGTTCCTTAATTTTTATCATTGCTCTACCCATGCTATTCTCTGTGGTGATTTCCATCTCACTTTTTTTTGTTAGTTTTCACTGTATGAGTATTCTGTGATAGCCTTTTGGAACTGTTTATTTAGTGAAGACAATTTTGGGAGCGTTCTCCGTACTGAACTTGGAAACTTGTATGGTCATGCTTTGCGCCTTATTTTTGTTCACTTTGCTTTATCATCTTTGTTTTCATTTGTCCTTATTTCTAAAACATCAAGTCTTTGATATCTTTTTTCCCCCCATTAATTCTTCTTGGTGATTTTAATCAGGGTTCTTGTAGCACTTTCCCCTCTGTGCCCTCAACACGGAGCAGAGGGAGCCAACTAAAATACTTGGTGCCCTCAGTACCAGTCCATCCAGTTGGGAGAAAAGATAGACCAATTTCATTGAAATGCAGATCATGTTCAAGGTGAGATGTGCTTCTATCTTCAATATAATTTGAGAATTTATACCAAGTCACATCTATATGGGCCATGATTTCCATTTTCAAGGCATCCTATGGTTTTGTGAGTAGAGGGAGGTCTAGATTTGGTTGGTTGCTTGAACTCGGGTTATGGAAGTGGTGCTTTATAGCCTTTATTTAATGTTACTGGTTTCTCAACATCATTCTTGATGCATCCCTGGAAAGTAGATCTTTTTTCATGTATGCATTTGCATGTTTCTTAGTGAATCTGTAAATGAGAACATATGGATGAACATTTAATTTGGGCACTCATAATTTCTCATTAGATAAAAGTATGAAAAATAGAGCTTTGTGTTTTCTGGTACTATATTCTATAAGCTATTTATACTGGATTTTTTGGACAACTCTACATTTTGAAGGTATACCTTTAGTTTATGATATTTACTATCCATGATATTGCGTATATGTTTATGAGAAGTTCAATGCTTGATCATTTTAAATGTTTTTTGCCCGTTTCATTATGAAATTGATAAAACATCTTGCACAGTGGACGGACTCATTTTGTTCTTGGACGGACATCAAAAACATTTAAAATATCGGCTTTCAAAGGTGGCAGTCGACATGATGATTCAGGTGGCAGAGCTAATGGCTCAAAGTCCCTAAAGAATCCTGTTAAAGTTTCTTATTTACAACATGAGAGTGAAGAGTCCGTTGTGGAATCTTCAAAGGTTCAGAATGTTGTGCCTGCCCCTTATACAGCAGATGATGAGACAACAACCAGGTCTTTGGCTATACAAAATCTATTTAAGAACTGGTTGATGTTACTGCGCACCCCACTAGGAATGCAGCCTGTGGAAGGACCTCTCGAAGAACCATCTGAGGAAACATCAGAAGAGCCAAATGCTGTTCAAAAGAATGAAAGACGTGAAATTTTTAAGGCAGCTTGGTGCTACTTTATGGGTTTGGATTCAACAATTAAGATACCCTTGCTAATGTTGTAAGTATAAATGTATAATGATGGCCCCTTGTGATCTCTCTCTCTCTCTCTCTCTCTGGGTGTAATGGGGTGGGGATGTTGGGGGGCTGTGGTGATGGTCTGGTCTGAGCCCTCAGTTTCTATGCTTGTGTAGGTGTGTGCGCATGAAGCTTCTTTTTTCTCTGGGCAACAGAGACTGCAATAATCTAAATATGTGGATATTTATGGCTGTATTTTGTGTTTTGATTGATGATGGTGCTTACTTGTAGGGGGCCTGGCTCATCATGTGTTTTGTTTCTGTTCTTATGGGCTACTTTTTTGTGGATTGGCTCAGTTATGCCCTTAATTTGACTAGGTTTTTTTTGGGCTTCAAAGAAGCAAATAAAATAGCATCTCTAGAGCTTTCCAAAAACAAAATGCTTGAAAATGTGCTTATAAAGTTACTTCTCTTTTGGTATGGCCTGCCATCTGCATTAGCTTCCTCTTTCAAATGCATGATTGATTGTTCTGCATGATTGATTGTTCTAGTTGAAAGCATGAGGTCAGAATATTGGAGACAATAATAACACTCTCAGCTTCTTTCAAGCCTGCTATCTGCTCCTTTATGATGATACATGCTGTGCCTCCAACTGCATTTTGATGATGACTTTGCTCCGTTTATTTTTTGCAGCACACCACTGTACCTGGCAGTCAACCTTGTATATGGATCAGAAGTATCTAAAGAACTAACACCCCTATGGATTCTGGGACCACTAATTGTGGCTCTTTATGTAAAGATGCTCCGGGGAATAGGCAGCCTCTACGTGTTCAGCTTCAAGCAAACTGTCAGAATAGTCAAGAACCTGCCTGCCTACTACATGGTGGTACACGAGTACCTTTTCCGTGGGAAGCTAAAAGCAGCCATGCACAAATATTTATGGCAACCGCTGGTAGATATAAAAAACATGGACTACAAGGAGGTGACCATGAGAATATTGAAGGATTTTCGAGGGTGGTTGGTGGAGAAATACCTGGATTTTGTTGAATCTATATGGCCATCCTACTGCAGAACGATCAGGTTCTTGAAGAGGGCTAATCTAATATAGCCCGCGACTCCTTACTTCTTAAGAGATCTGTCCAAATGGCATGAAATTTTTCTCTGTTTTTGGTGGTTCATTTTGTTCGTTTAAGGTGAAATATCCACGGAGGCGCCTCCGTTGAGCCCCCTTTTGAATTGGGGTTCTTCCCTCGATCAATTGGAGACATTTAGGCAGGTCAATGTTTGTATTCATCTCTGTTCCCCCCCGGTGCGGTGCATTCTCGGTAGTAATGTTTTCTATTTGGTGATCTGAATCTGCTTTGAATGTACTTGAGTTTTCTATTAGCATTTATAGTAAGATCCCATTCTTCAATATCATTGCATATATTGTTTTCTCTCATCAAAACTTTGGTTGAGCTTAGAACTAGTTTTACTTGTTCAACTTAGGAAATCCAGTTTAGTTTTTGAATTCGAGATCAGGAACAGCCACCAACCAGTGTAGGTTCTTATGTAAAAGGTCCAGGACTCACCACTTTCCTTCTCCCAAATTCAAAAATAAAATAAAAATAGCTACTATATGATACTCCGTTTGAGATCATTTGTTAAAAATGTAATGCATATTTGCAGCTTAGTTTTTTGGGACTTGGCAAATAATTTTCGGCATATTTTTCATTTTGGTAAAATTTAAAATTGGTTGCACAAACTTGCTAAAATAGGTAAAATAAAAAAATATTAAATTGTTTTGGTCTTACCAACCAAAATTTGTTTAATTTGATGTGATGGATAATGAGACACAATTTGTAAGTTTTGCAAAATTGAAACAAGTATGAATAATGTAAGAATTAAATTGGCGTTAATATCTGAATCGAATCTAGAAAGAAAATTAGAAAATGAAGAAAAAAGACATATTTCTACGACCAATTTCAGTCTGAAGAATTCCTAGTAATATCGAGCCCAAATTTCCCTCCTCCCCAAAATCTTAACCTTAAACAATGTAATGTAAGAGCAAAGACAAAAAGACAATCCCAGAAAGAACAAAGCAGCCGTTTTTTTATTTTTATTTTTATTTTATTTTTTGCTTTCTCTACTGGAAACCCCTCTTTGAATTCTCCGAATTCTCACTATTTCTGCAGCCACTTCTCAAATGGGTGCCCCGAATTTAGCTCGGAAGGAAATGGGTTTTTATTAATTTATGAAATAATCGTGTCCTTTTCAGTTTTGAGGTGTAGCAACAGCGGCAAATACCATTGCTTTATTGCTTGTGAGTTGGAAAAACAATGGCTTTCAAAATTAATTCCTCCTTCTCCTGTGTTTCTGCGTATCTTTCTTCACCTATTCAAAGAAACGGAAAGCAGCTGAAGGTATGTGGCGGTGCTTCTTGTATAGATTGTTTTGAATTAGGGGTCGATATTTTGGAAGAAAAGAGCTATGTATTTTTATTTATTTATTATTTATAATTTGTTTATTTTGTGCTTCACAATGCTGTAATCTGAGTATGAAAGAAAGAACTGATTTTTTGGACTGTTCTACTTGGAGTTGTTTTACTTTTGACTTTGGAGAGTACAAAACCTATCAAAATTTGAATTTGGAGTGGAGATAATTTATATCAAGCCAAAGCATGGTTTGGTTTAGGAGAGTAGAACCATTCATTTGATTGTAGATATTGCATATTGGGCTAAAATAAGTTGTTCATAATCCTTCTATGTTTGTTGCTCTTTTAATTGCTCCATAAGCTCTCCAAGACACCATTTTGTGGACTGTCCTGCTTGAAATGCATATTCTGATTGAGTTATGTTGGTTCCAGCTGAGCTCAAGGCAAGGACTGTTTCGGAGGCAGCCTTTCGATATAGAAAGTGTAAGCAGTATTAAAGGTAAGTTTCATATACTTCAATCATATATGTTAAAATCAACTTAGGAGTTTTCTCTATCTTTTGGTTAAGTATTGTGGCACATCAGAAGGTATCTAGTGAGTTTCGTTTGGAAGCATTGAATTGGTTAATTTGGTTTACATTTATGACTGAGCATTCCTAGGACCATAAAGGCTCTGTAACCCAGATTTTATTTTTTTCTCTTCTTATTTGCAAGTTGTTAAGCCATGCCAGCTTGTGCATGGAAAGCTAACACTGAAACAAACCTTGTCAAAGAGGTGCAATCTCCTTGCTGCCTCTGAAGATCAAGAAACAGTCAGTGATCTCGAAGGAGATGATTTCGAGCAGGAAGGACAGGGATCTACTCCTGATGATAGTGGCTCTTCAGATATTTCCTTTGATCACATTGAAAGAGCTGTGGGAAAACCAGGATTTATTTCATTTCATGGACTCATGCGGAGAAGGGAAGATGAAGTTATTGTTGCTGGCCCTGTAGAAGATCAAAATAATCTGATGTGGCTTGTTGGTCCTACTGCCCTTGTTGCATCCTTTATCTTTCCTTCACTTTACCTACGCAGAATACTATCTTCGATATTTGAGGATTCTTTATTAACTGGTAGGTAAAATTTATGTTAGTTGAGTAAATCCTTACGCTTGTTTCTTGCTATACATTGCTTTCTTCCTACTAATAGCTATCATTACTTGAATAGTTGAATTGACTGCTGGTCAGTTTAAAACCTAAAAGCAGTTCAATAGAGAGAGGTAGTAATAGTGCCACATGTACTCATATAAACGTCGAAATGCAATTTGAGTTGAATCAGTTGATTGCCCAACAGATTTGTTGGAAAAAATTCATGACAGGTGCTAATTTCAACAGGACACTGTAGATTCTCAATTTGAGTTGAAGTCTGCTTTTTGTGTAAGTGATTGTCTGCATATTGCAAGAACTTCATTACATGTAGTTTCAAGTGAAAATGCAATTTCCTTGTCTGTGGAAGCTAATTGTCACATGAAATTGTCTCATATAGTGGCGATGATTACTTGGCATCATGGAGTTTCTATTGGTTGTGTTTGTTCAGTACTAACTTTCCTTATAGCTTCCACTAGTTCGTTTGTAATTTTGGTTCATAGTGACTTCTACGGAGTTTATAATGAATATTTTGCTTGCAGATTTTTTAATATTATTCTTTACGGAAGCCATTTTCTATTGTGGAGTAGCTGTTTTCCTTTTCCTGATTGACCGTCTGAGGAGACCTAAGGAACCAACATATGCAGAAACAAGCCAAATTCTTGTTCCTCATTTTGGAGACCGAATTTCTTCTGTTGCTGTATTAGTTCTTAGTCTTATAATCCCAACAGTGACAATGGGTTTCGTCTGGCCCTGGACTGGCCCTGCAGCTTCTGCTACTCTCGCTCCCTACCTTGTTGGCATCATTGTTCAGTTCACGTTTGAGCAGTATGCAAGATATGTTGGCTCACCATCATGGCCTACCATTCCCATAATATTCCAAGTAAAGCACATTAAACTTTTAATTCTCTGAGTTTGTTTCACATTATGGTTGCAAATTATTTTAGAATCAAACTCAAATTATAGTAAATTTTATTACTGATGTTATGGTTTAGCATAAAGTAGAGTTTTTGTGTGGAATTAACATAGTTTCCAAATATGATGCATGGTTCACCTCTTGTTTCCTTCTGAACTATTAAATAATACTTATTGAGTTCTGTTCAAATACTCTTGAGAATTATACTATTTTCTAGAACATTCCGATCAAGACATCACATGGCTTTGACATTACCTGCATCTTATGAATGAAAACATGTGTTTATCCGCATGCATAACTTTTATACAAACTGCCAACTCATGATTATCTTACGACTGAAATTTCACATGTCCAAGGTCTAATGGATAAGATATTTAACGCGAGTTTCACTATGAAGGTTTATAGGTTGCACCAACTGAATAGGGCAGCACAATTAGTGACGGCTCTCTCTTTCACTGTGAAAGGCGCTGAGATGACACCACACAACCTGGCCATAAATGGTTCGTTGAGTACACTTCTGAACGTCCTTCAGTTTCTTGGCGTCATCTGTATCTGGTCACTCTCAAGTTTCATCATGCGGTATTTTCACGTCCCAACACTCAGCAGGAAGACAGAGGGAAGTTGAACTTCATCACCACACTGTCAGTCTTTCTGGAAATGACTGGTAATATTCATACTTTGTTATTTCATTTACCTACGGTTGGAATACAGGCACACAAGTTAGTTTGTGATTATGTTCAACAAGTGTAAATCGATTAGAAACACTTTGTTTTCTGCCATCTGCTGTAAACTGCTCGTCTCTTATAGATCCGTCACCTAATGAAAGGGCCAAGTTAGATACTGGCATTCTGCATTTCTGTTTCAGGAGCTTGTTCTGAATTCCATAATTGATGATTCTCAGTTTTGCTGAACATTTGCTCATATAATGTTTTTCTTATTTTTCATTTCCAACCATCTTAAGTTGATACAGGTTCAGCCTTTTGTTGATCATCCATCAATGGCATTGTTCTAAAATAGTGTTTTCATCGCCAATACCTTCTAAGTCGAGCTTTCCATAGCCATGGCTAAGGTTGGTTAAGAGACGTGTTTCATTACAATCTCGAAGGAAATGATCTGTGCAAATGCAGGTCTACCATACGAAATTAAAGTGAATTTTCTGTTCTGCTTGAACCTCTTCATATGCAATTTGAAGAGCTAAACAAAATATTAGTGGTGTCCAAGCCGGAAGAGGTTGGAGCAAGTTGATAAGCAATAGGTGGACCACCTATATGCATGGAATGGTACCTGCCTAGTGTTGACTACAACAACTGCATGCGTTGTTGTGTTCAACACTATGTCAACTTTTTGATGAAGCAATTGCAAAATATACAATTTTGGTTGCATCTATAATGTGAATTAGTGAACTTTCCAAGTCAACTCCTACTCTTTAATTACAAAAATCATTTGGTATTTTTCATAACGACCTTGTCTTTTTATCGGAGATGCATCTTAAGTGCTTATTTGTAATTTACAAAAAATAAATAAAAATTAGATGTTAATTTGATATATCCACGTAAAAAGTAATAGGAATCCATCTTTGTCAGCTGTTGTCATTGTAATTTAATTTACGTTAAAATTCATATAACCTCCTGTGTTTTTTTTAAAAAATTAATTTAGCTTAAAACTCATATGACCTGTATTTTCCAAAAAGAAAAAAAAAACCTATGTCTAGTAAATAGTCTACAAATCTTTTTTTGCTATGGTAAATTCATCAAAAGATTTCACTTCGATCAAATGTAACTATATGTCAATCATAATTGCCAAGAAAGAGAGTCGAGTTTTGTCTCTTTGCGGATGACCTAGTGGTGGAGTGGTGTTTCTTGAGGCCAAAAGTCTCAAGTTCAACCCATCACCAACACCGCTACACAGGGACGGGGTTTACCCAGTGTGCATCACGGTAACGGCTACGGGTTACTCTCGACATAAAAAAAAAAGTCGAGTTTTTGTTTTATTTACTATTTTTACTATTCAATGAAAGACAATTTTAATCTTTTTATTAAATATAAATTTATTTTATAATATTTGAAAATTATAGTATTTGGTTAAACTATTATTACTGTTTTGCTATTGTGATAATTTTTTAATTTTTATAGTATTTTTAAATATTTATTTATTTAGATATAAAAAATGATATAATGGGAAACATATGTTAAAGTTAACATTAAGTTATTATAGTATTTGGGGTTGAGGGTGATATATTTTACCATAATTGAAAGAATAATGTTATTTGGCCATAGTATGGCTGGCCGTAATATTTAATTAAGGTAAGATTTCAATTTTTGGTAAGTTGTAAATTAAGATTATAATTATTAATTGATGTATATTTACACTTGCACCCTTGTAGTCAATTCTAGAAAGAGGTTGCCTTGTTGTGTTTGAAAATTTTGAAATATCCATAAAAGTTTCTAAATATTATAACCGATCACATGTGTGGCCAAATAGCATTACTCTAATTGAAATTTGTTTTTAAACTATTTATTCAATACGGGAAGGAGGAGTTTATTTTTCGCAAAAAACATGAAGTAATATGAAATTTACCATTTAATTTAAATATTATCCTTGAGTGTAGTTTCTTGGTGATGACGAAACCATGGAATTTTTTCAAACCAAGAAAAGAAAAAATACACTTGTAATGAATAACAAGATTGTGAAGAATAATAAGGATTCTTTTCTATTGGGGCTTTGGACATTTTTATATGTTGTTTTCCTATTGAATACTTTTAGTTATATACGTTAGTTATTTTACACATATAAATTTTTATACTCAAAGCATCAATAATTGTACCTTCTCCTTTGGATTTATATCTTATTTATCATTCAATTCCTTGGTTAATTTATTAGTGATAAGTCAATCTCAATTATGCTCTTCATTGCATTCTTAATTTAATTTAGGGAGTTGGTATCATTCCTCTGTCTGCATTCTGTTTGTTTTACTTGAGATGGAACATCCTACATATCACAAGACATGATTAGGTGGAGACAAGAAACATATAATTCTCTCACATGAAGTTACTTGTGTTCTTGACTGCTTCAATCTCAGATGTAGTATTGATTTGATTTTTATATATTATAACAAACAAAAGTCTCAAAATTTACATGAAAAAGTGGTTCGGTAGAACTCTAAATGGATCGAGTCGAGCTTTCATATATACATACTAGATACTCTAATGTGAACCGAGCTCCCATCAAAATTGATAATTTTCATCTTTTAGGTTACATATGAATTTATAATTAATGTATTATTTGGGTTTCAAATCGATAAATTATTATTATTGTTATCGGCAAAAGCACAACCGATGTTAAACTTATTGTGTAATGTATTGAAGCTTGTTTGTCATTCTTGATGTTTCATCAATGTAAAGTGCCTTTTATTTCAAATTAATTAAATTTCAACCCTCATGAGATTTGTGAACCAACAGGTTGAGAATATATAAAATGAGTGGAAAGAAAATAAAAATAAAAATGAAGTGAGTATAGTGACATTGGTCCATGAAAAAGTGAATGGGATATCTTTTCCCAATCCCAAATCCTGGACTACTAAGAAACAAACTAAGAAATGCATGCATATATGCAACTTCATTGTCAATGGTAATTGCATTCTTGATTTTGACATTTTTTGTCCTCACATGTAGTAAGAATTGTAGATGCTACACTTATAATAACTGGTCATAATGATTGTCGATCAAAGGGTAAATTACAGTTAAATAATTTTACAAGATCAGACATCAAACTGTGTATAATTAAAAAAAATTAGGATATATATTTTTGTTAGAAAATTCAAAACTCAGACATCTTACCCTCAATAAAATTAGACAAAGAGTGCCTCTCTGATTGCTTAAAAGTGCAACTTCACATGGGGTTGGTTTTGGTTTTATATCCTTTAATTTGGTTTTCTTGCATGATGTGAGGGATTAGTAAAATGGGGCAGTTTTTGTCTTCTGTTTTTTTCCTTTATTAAACTTGATATTAGGTGGGATTTGGTTAGGGAAGAGAAGACTATCTGTCAAAAACCAAATGAAGAGAAGGAATTCAATTAGACCAAAATTTAGGGTATTTGACTAGTTAGAATAAAACATAATAAAATGTGAACTACTAGGGATCTCCGATTCAAATTTCACGTTACACTTCTTTGTATTTCAATATCAAATTAATTATAATTTTAACAATATTTATTATGAAATAAAAATTAATTATAACATAAATATACATAGTCAACATTTATCAATAAAAGAATGAATTAAAAATTTATGATTTATTATGAAATAATCAACCATAATAATGAATTAATAATTGAAAACGGAAAAATTAAATACTAAAAATAATTATAAATTCTAATTGGGTGGAATGAACACTAATAAACAATTGTAAAAATAACTAAAACACAAAAAAATAAAATAAAAAAATAGAAGAAAAACACATTATTTAAAAATAAAATACAGAGAGTGAAGCACGAAGGGTGTAATATGAAATTTTTCACTTGAGGAATCACAAGGGCAAAATAGTTTACTCCCTATAATTAAGGGTGCAAAAGTTGACTAAAGTACTCGAGCCAAACATACTACTGTTCAAATATATTTCCTTTTTTTTTCTTATCAATGTCTTGAAATTGTATTTGTCTTCTAAATAATTAGATGCGTCACTTATATTGCTTAGGGAAAAAATTTAGACTATTCACATGATGGATTTCTACCAATTAAGTTTGACAATTGCAGAATTTCATAGGACCTCGTCTATTGAAACTTAAAAGTCAACATGAAATAAATTTATTCCTATAAATTCTCTACAACTCTTTTGTTGTTTTGTGTGTGTATGTTTTTTTCTTAAAAAAAATATTTCGTTTCCTATATTCAAATCAATCAAATCTGCCACATTACCACATATATTAGATCACACCATAATCTATACATAAATAAACATTTGAGAATAATTCTAGCATTCTCGCCTCATCGGTGGATCAACTTTTTTACACCACATCCAAAAAAAATCAATAGCAATTAATATTACTCATATATATTTACATTTTACTATTGTGTCATGTCCGAGATGAGTTATCAACTTCATCCACTTTGTGCAATAATATTGAGATTTTGTACATATCCAAGTAGACTTAGGGGCACCCCCACCTAATTTTTTGATTTTTTTCTAAACATGGTCTAGTGGGTCTCTATAGCTCTTTCCCTACCTTTTTCTCTTTTTTCCATCACACCATCTTATCCTCTTCTGTTTCATCACCTCAGAAAGCAATTTAAAACATGCTCCATACTTCTATCATTGTTTTAAGACAAACTAGAAAAAATATCCCAACTTTTACCAAAATCTCCTAAAGCATAATATAAAGTGAAGAAAACAACCTTAAAACAATTTCTCTTCATCTTCATGTAAACTATATAATCTTCAACCCTTTCTCTTCAACTATCTTGAATCAATCTCCAATTAATATCCTTCAAACCTTAAACTTTTTTTTTTTCCAATTTCCCTTCTTACACCCTCAAACTCTGCAATGTCAACACTTCAATTTTTTCATCTAATTCTTTCCTTTACAATATTCATATCATTTCTTGATCATCATCCCAGTCTTGCAGATGATACATCTGATGATGATTCATACTGGCTCATGAGAATAAAATCCGAATTCGTCGATCCTTTCGGAGCCCTCAACAGCTGGTTGCAAGAAACTAGCATGTGCACATGGAATGGAATCACATGCAGAGATGACAAAAACCACATTTTATCTCTAAATCTGTCAAACTCTGGCCTAAATGGAGCCATCTCTCCACACTTGTCAAAACTCACCTTCCTTGAAACACTTGATTTATCTCTCAACTCCCTCACTGGCCCTATCCCTCCAGATATAGGGAACCTTCAAAATCTGAAGGAACTGCACCTCTTCTCGAACTCGATCAGTGGCACAGTTCCTCCAGAGATTGGCCTTCTGAGGAAGCTGCAGGTCCTCAGAATTGGAGACAATCTGCTCACAGGCGAAGTTTTACCAATCATCGGTAACTTGTCTGAATTGAGAGTTCTAGGCCTTGCTAATTGTGAATTCAATGGAAGCATACCAAAAGAGATTGGAAACCTCAAGAATCTGATGTTTTTCAACTTGCAGCAGAACAGTTTTGATGGAGTGATTCCTCAAGAGATCGGTGGCTGCACCGAGCTTTTAAACTTTGCTGCATCAAACAACAGAATTGAAGGCAGAATTCCTGCCTCCATAACTCTTCTTGCATCACTACAAATCTTGAACTTAGCCAACAACAGCCTGTCTGGAGTGATCCCTTTCGAGCTAAGCCATTTGTCGAATTTGAAGTACTTAAACCTGCAAGGAAACAAGCTGGGAGGCGAAATTCCATTCCAATTCAACAGATTAGTTCAGTTGGAGACTCTTGATTTGTCAAGAAACAATCTTTCTGGCAACATAAGCCTCCTCAACACTAATCTAAGGAATCTTGAAGTTCTAGTTTTGTCGGAGAATCACTTCACTACCATTCCTGCAAATATCTGCATCAGAAACTCGAGTTTGCACCAACTTTTCCTTGCTGACAATGATATATCCGGTGACTTCCCAGTGGAGATACTAAACTGCTCGTCACTCCACCAACTAGACCTCTCCGGGAACAACATAGGTGGGGCTTTGCCACCTGGCCTCGACAGCCTAAAGAGCCTCACAGACCTTCTGCTCAACAACAACAGCTTCACAGGAAATCTACTTCCTCAAATTGGCAACATGAGCAATTTGAAGACTGTATTCCTCTTCGGCAACATGATCACAGGACAAATTCCAGCAGAAATCGGAAAACTGCAGCAGCTAACAACTCTATACCTCTACGACAACCAAATGTCTGGCAGCATTCCAAGAGAGCTAACAAACTGCTCCAGCTTAGCAGACCTTGATTTCTTCGGAAACCATTTCTCGGGTTCGATTCCTCCCACAATAGGCAAGCTCAAGAACCTCATCAATCTGCTACTGAGGCAGAATGAGCTATCCGGCACAATCCCATCCAGCTTAGGCTACTGCAGAAAGCTTCAACGCTTAGTCCTGGCTGATAACAAGCTGTCTGGATCAATCCCGCCTACGTTCGGATTCCTGTCTGAGCTGTTTCTCATCACTCTATACAACAACTCACTCTCAGGGCCAATCCCAGAATCATTCCACCACCTCAAAAATCTCAGCATTGTCAACTTCTCACACAATAGGCTCAGTGGCAGCTTTGCTCCTCTAACTGCCTCAAATTCCTTAACCAAACTAGATTTAACCAACAACAGTTTATCAAGCAATATCCCCTCTGCATTAGCCCTGTCTACAAGCCTAATCCGTCTGCGCCTCGCTCATAATTTCCTCACTGGCAGTATCCCTCCTCAGCTCAGCCAGCTTAAACAGCTCCAGCTCCTCGACTTATCATTCAACAATCTCACTGGCCAGCTCCACACCGATCTATCAGGCTTAACGAACCTCCAACACATGATCCTCAGCAACAACCAGTTGTTCGGGCCGATTCCAACGTGGCTTGGAAGCATAGCAGAGCTAGGTGAGCTTGATTTTTCATCAAACAATTTCAGTGGACATATACCAGCAGAAATTGGTAACTGCTCAAGATTGCTCAAGCTTTCTCTTCGGAGCAACAGACTATCAGGTTCCATGCCACCAGAAATCGGAAACCTAAACCTTTTGAACGTCTTGAACCTTCAAAAAAACAACATTTCTGGCACCATCCCTCCCACAATCCAACAATGCAAGAAGCTCTACGAGCTCAGGCTGTCGGAAAACAACCTCTCTGGCCCCATACCGCCGGAGATAGGCACTCTCAGTGAGCTACAAGTTATTCTAGATCTCAGTTTCAATCAACTCTCGGGCCAAATCCCTTCTTCGATAGGAAATCTGATGAAGCTAGAGAGATTGAATCTATCATTCAATCAACTGGAACGAGAAATCCCACCTTCATTAGGAAAGCTATCGAGTCTCCACAGACTAAACCTGTCGAGCAATCATCTACGTGGCCTACTCCCTTCAACTTTTGCAGCATTTCCACTAACTTCTTTTGTTGGCAATGATGAGCTGTGCGGCCCACCATTAGTTTCTTGCTCCGAATCATCGAAGAAATGGCTGTCGGAATCCCAAGTTGCAGGGATCATAGTGGCGATTGTCTTCACCTCCACCTTGATATGCCTGTTCTTGATGTATATCATGCTGCGGATTTGGTGGAACTGGCGGAAGGTGGCCGTTTCTTGCGGTGGCTCCGACACCAAGAAAGAAGAGGAGGATTGGGTTTGTGGAGAGGAGATTGTGAAGAGCAGTGATCATCACTTTTGGAACTCCAATTCTATGGCGTTGGTTCCTTCATCACAATCTAAGCAGCTCTCTGATACAACCTGCATTTTTCAGTTCAAGTTAAGAAACAATCCAATGGTTTGAGTTTTTTTTTTTTTTTTTTCTGGTTTTTAATGTATGGGAGATTGGAAGATTCAATTTTTAGGATGATTTGTAGTTTTTGTTAGTTTTTAGTGATTTTGATTTGATCCATCTACATAGATATGGATAGAGTAATTAGAATGTATAGAGATTGATTTATATGGGTTTTGTACAGTCCCAACTTTGTGACCAACATTAAAATTATATACTATTAATAATGACTTTTATGAAAATAAAATTTATTATATTGCAACTAATAATAATTAATCTGTATTGTTAAATATTGAAATTTTAAAAAATTATATATCCTACGCAAAAACTTGTGTGCAGCTAAATGTAAATAACATCATGTGAGACGGGTCGGATCCGGATTTTATCCGACCCGTCATATATATAAAAAAAAAAACCGCTCCATCTTTGTATTTTCATTCTGCTTTCTTTCTAACCTAGTTTCTGCATAGCGGTGACGATTTGAGAGCAATTTCCTTCCCTTTTCAAAACCCTAGATCTAAGAATCGCTGAAGATTTCTGGTTAGTAACCTTAGTTTGTGCATAGCGGCGGAGATTTCAGATCAATTTTCTTCTTTTTCCAAAACCCTAGATCTAAGAATCGCACCTGAAAACTTCTCGTTGTTACATCACTGAAGATTTCCGATTATTCTTGTACCTAGTTTCACGAGAATAGGGAGATCGGTACTTCGGCGAAGATTTGTTGGAGATTCCGCCGTTGTTTCTGTCGAAGAGTAGTTAATATCCGATTTTTCTGATTTCATCTTCAATCT
Organism: Perilla frutescens; assembly: GCA_026008535.1. Lineage (NCBI taxonomy): Eukaryota > Viridiplantae > Streptophyta > Magnoliopsida > Lamiales > Lamiaceae > Perilla > Perilla frutescens. Next base: position 38,525,585 of record BRKX01000010.1, on the reverse strand, counting down.
GGTGACATCAGAGGTGAGATTTGTCAATATGTATGTTTTTGGTTTGGTGTTAATTTATATATATTATGTGTTCTTCAATTATTGAGTATTTTTATATTTTTTTTGTATTCGCAATTTCAATCAAATAGAAGTTATCATCCATTCGATCCTGTTTTGCAGATTCTTCGTTAATCTGGTGCAATTACAAGTTGTATTGTTTATTTTCTAGGGTATTTTGCTTAGAGTTTTACTTGCTTATATTTTATGTGTGAGTTTTGTTGTAAAAAATTACTTGATGTTTATGGATACGATTGTCTTATTATGTCAAAGAAATTGTATGAAGGTTACTACTGTGATTTGCGGCTTGTTATCTCTGGAAGATGCCTGGATTTGTTGTTTTTTGTTTAGTATTATGTTTTACACATTTAATCTATGATTTTATACATGTATAAGTATTATGTGTGTGTGTGTGTGTGTGTGAAGTATATGTACCATTTTCTGTTTTTCTGTGATCTCTGTGAGTTTTTTTTGGCCCACCTTCTTGTGAACCTTGGCATTCAATGCCTGTGAGCCAAGTGCTCGAACTGCCCCCTTGTTTACGGTCCAGTTTGTTTGGATTCTCCTGTGGGTCTCTTCGTGTGAGTAACCTGGTTAGCAGTCTGGATAGCAGGGGCAGTGGACGGTTCACCGAAAGTCTCGGGTCTTGCCTGTATATTTTTTCTTGGTTTCTGCTTGTGGGACTCTGATCTGGTGGTTTTCTCTGTGTTGGTGGTTGAAAGTTGTTGAAACTCTGTGGTTTGAGTTTATATATGTATAAGTAGGACACTGGTATGAAAATTTGAGGTGTATGGTATCAATTTATTCATGCACAAGTATCAGAGTTCTATGAAAAAAAAGAGGTAATCTATTCATGCATAAGTACCTTTATGTGATTTCAGTGGTACTTTTTATGCATGTAGTTAGTACCTTTATGTTGCAGATTGTGAATTATATTTTTTTTTCTTTGAGGTGTATGAGTATCAATTTATGCATGCATAAGTATCAGTTTATTCATGTATAAGTACTCTTTCATGCATGAAATAAGTATCAAAATTTTTATGAAAATTTGAGCTGCCTAGGTATGAATTTATACATGCATATGTATGATAAATTTATGAGAACTTGAATGTTTTGTTAAATAACAATGAGGTAATTTATTTTGTAAACTCTTACCTTTATGTGATTTCAGTGGTACTTTTTATGCATTTAGTTAGTACTTCATGTTGCAGATTGTGAATTATGTTTCATTTTTCTTTGAATTTTTTATTGCAGTGGAAATGATTATGTATTTAAATCCTGACCCTCTTTAATCTATTCTATTATCAGTTCACTGAAGGAGGAGCAGCGAAAGGCAGTAAAAGATATTGGTTTTGGGGGTTGCTTTTTTTCTTTCAAGATTTTGCATGTGTTCATTGGTCAAATGTGCACTGGTTTGTTCAGCATTTTAATCCAGACACTCGTTTTCCTTTATGCTTCATGTGTTTTTTTTGCTTATTGAAATATTTGAACTTTCTTTTTGCAGTCGTCTGGTAGAAGAAAGTTACGGGCATTGTATTGTGCTCGGATTTTACTTTCAGGCATGAACGAATTGAGTTTTGAAGTTCACCAATCTGTGCTGGACTTCATGAACAAGAAGAATAAATGATGATATTTGTGATTGAATGATGTTTTTTTGGTGGGATGTTGTGGGATGACAAATACATTGATCTTATGGTTAAACTTGATCTTTCATTTGTGGTGTTGTTGGTGTTTGGCAGAAAGAGGAAATATTTTGTTTTTGGTAATAGCTTGATGATACAGTTTGTTGGATATGTTAGGAGGCTTTCTGAAATCACAAATAGATGGGATGTGTGGAATGTTTTAAGAATGATGTTATTGTATATTTTGTCCATGTTTTTTTATCATTAGAAAATGAGCTTTGTTTATGCTACAGTTTACTGTATTTTTTTTGCTCATATTATGTTAAGCATATAAAAAGTATCACCTAATGTGAAATGAGGTACCAATGAACATGTAACTTTGTTCACACTATATGCTCAACAAAAAATTATCGTGTGTTTCAGATATATTTTTGCTTTAACTTTAGTTGTAAATTAGTTATTTAATGATCATTCATAACCTGATTTTAAAGAAATCTGGTTCTTGTTTAGATATAATAATAGTATAACGTACAGAGCATAAACGTATCACACGATAAATGAAAGAGTACCATTTTATCTTTTTTGTAATCTTTTTATGTTGTATGTGTTTTTTTAAAGAATTAAACGAAACTATCATAAATGAATGATCACCAAATCCTTGTACGTGGAAAAAAAAATCTCAACAGTAAAAATCTAATCGAAGCAAAAAATGAGTTTGATACAATAAAAAGTACCATGTGGTAAGAAAAAAGTACCAAATATGATAAAAAAAACAGGTATCAACCTAAAATTAATCTAAAACAATTGAGGGTTGGAAGTTTTGGATCCAAACTCATCCAACTGAATTGAAATATCTAATTAAAGTAAAAAATCAGTACGATACTATAAAAAGTACCATTTGGTAAGAAAAAAGAGTATTAACAACGACAAAAAATCTAATTAAAGGAAAACATGAGTTGATACAAAAAAACTTACCATGTGGTATGAAAAAAAGTATCAAGTTCGATAAAGACATGTATCAACTTTAGATTAATCTAAAACAATCATGATTCCAAGAATTTCAAGGCAAAGCAAAATATGTCTGATACAAAAAAAGTACCATGTGGGAAGAAAAAAAGTACCAAGTATGATAAAAACAGGTATCAACCTAAAATTAATCTAAAACAATCGAGGGTTGGGAAGAAATGACAGAGATCAAGAAGATGCACGCCCTGATCGAGAAATACCAACTCAAGGGCCAGGTAAGATGGATAGCAGCTCAAACTGACAGATACCGCTACATTACAGACACGAAGGGGGCTTTCGTGCAGCCTGCATTGTACGAAGCCTTCGGTCTGACAGTGATCGAAGCCATGAACTGCGGGCTGCCCACATTTGCAACCAATCAAGGAGGGCCAGCAGAGATCATAGTTGATGGGGTCTCAGGCTTCCACATTGATCCCAACAACGGTGATGAGTCGGGCAGCAAAATAGTTGATTTCTTCGAGAAATGCAAAACGGATAGCGGATACTGGAACATAATGTCTCAAGGTGGCCTCAAACGAATATATGAATGGTACTCCAAGTCCAAGCCACCCTCATTCAGACATTTTGACGAACACATTGTGATCATAACTAAAAACCACCTCTTTTTCCCCCTTTCAGCTATACATGGAAGATCTATGCAAACAAAGTCCTCAACATGGGATCAGCCTATGGATTCTGGAAACAGCTCTACAAAGACTAAAAACAAGCAAATCAGAGATACATAGACATTTTATACAATCACCAGTTCAGGAAACTGGTGAGTTATTCGTCCCCTACCAAATAATAATCTCTTTCTTTCTTTTCCAAATTCTATAAAAGTAACTCCAATGATGTTATCATAGTTGATTTTACCTCGATTTGGATGAATCCAGATCCAATTCAGATATTGAGATGAAATTTTGATCGAGTTTAACTTCGTGATTCCTTAATGGTGGCGTCGACTCATTCTTTACTGTGGCCGCAAACCCTAACCGGCGGAAACGACGTGATATTTGAAGTTGGTGCGAAGGTTGTCGGCGGTGATGATGCGAAGGTTCACGGCGGCGACGATGGCCTCCGCGATCGCGAGAGATGAGGCGTGAGATGAGCTTCGGTTATGATTTTTTCTTTTGGGCTTGAGTTGCAATTTTATTTTTTTTAGATTAGGGTTGGGTCTGAATTCTATTGGGCTGGATCCGAATTGTATTGGGCCGGCCCGTCTGAAATACCATATATGAGACCTGCTGCATGCAAGTCCACCCCTATATCCTAAGTTTGGAATAATCAACCCAAAAAATCAATTATATTAACTAAAAAATGAAAATTATATATTAAAAAATATTTATATATCCTAATTAGGTGGAATAAACCCTAAATAATAATGTAAAATTATAATAAACCAAAATAAATTAAAATTGAAGAAAAAAATGAAAGAAAAAAATACTAATAATTTTAAGATTTGATACACAGTTGGCACACACAGATTGAGATTAGAGGATCTCATGTGGATTTTGTTTGCATATTTGTTCTATTTAGTAAAGGAATTAATATTCTCATTTTGAAATATTTATGACTTTTTTATTGTGTTGTGTAGTTTTCTTCTAATTTAATTATTTACGCCTTTTTATTGTTTGAATTCTGATCAAGTTCTTCAGTTAAAATTTGCTAATTAAGAAATTTAATTTTGGCCATAATTGTTGTGATTCTCTTATATATGGAAAAACTGCACTGTAATTTTCCTTTTCGATACGTTAAATATAATAGTATTAATTAAACATTAATTCTCAAATGATTGGGGTTGCTCCCACACTTATCACAATATTTCAAAAATTATATATTGATAATCTAATAAATATTGTATGAAAGTAAATTTCTACCATTTCAAATTTGATGTGGTTTGTCAAAATAAAAAAGACGATGTATATACCAAAATTTGCTTACATGATAGATTTGTTAGATTATGCAAACATTAGGATATCAATAAATAATTATGAAAACTTGTATGAGACCATCTAACGGATCTCTTATGTTAGACGGGTCAAATAATAAACCCACTAAAAAATCCAATCACCCGCCCATTTTGCGACAAGCCCAGACCCATACGGCTATGTGCTCGGCTATCACTGGGTATAAAGTAAAGTATCACTATGTGTGAAGTATCACTAATTCTGAAGTGAAGTATCTTTAGATATAAATTTGACGAAATATCATTAACTATTAAGTGAAATATCATTCAATATATATCTGGTAAAGTGTCATTAACTCTGAAGTTTGTATCATTAGATATAAATTTGGTGAAATATCATTAACTATTAAGTGAAGTACCATTATATATATATATATCTGGTGAAGTATCATTAATTATGAGATGAAGTGTTATTAACTCTGAAGTGAAGTATCATTAGATATAAATTTGACAAAATATCATTAACTATTAAGTGTAGTATCATTCGATATATATCTAGTCAAGTATCATTAACTGTGATGTGACATATTATCATTAATTATCTAATCAAGAATAGATAAATGTCATTAACTATGAGCAGAGTATCATTAACTCAAGTATCATTATTTATGAGATGCAGTATCATTAACTTACATATGAGTATCATTATTTATGGGGTGAAATATCATTACCTGTGAAGTGGAGTCTCATTACTATGGAAAAAAATTTCATTAATGTTTATTTCATTATCATAAAGAAATAAAGAAAAATATCATTGATTGCAAAATAAAGTATCACTAATTTACAAAAGAAAGTAACATTAATTACAAATAAAAGTATCATTAAAAATCTTCAACAAGATTTCGATCTTCTACCTTGCTAAACCAACACAAGTGACAACAGATCAGCTACAAACTCAAAACCCAGAAATAGATCTAAGAATTTCTCAAAACAACACAAATCGAGCATACAACATGCCTTCTTCTAGCTAGAATCTGAAAACAAGATCAAACACAACTAGGAATATGAATAGGTAAATCTAAATCCAAATCCAAATCTCTACTACTAAAAAACAATTCAATCCTATATACAAAAAGAGGTCCAACAATTCCCCTCACCAAACTATAAAACCCATAGAAAAACGGCGACAGTGACTTTAACAGAGCTGCAGCCTTGGCGGCAGTATCTGATGAGGCTCCACGTGTTTTGGCAGACGGTGGTGAGCTGGGCGACGACAGCGACAGCGCCGTGTCCGAAGAGGAATCGGCAGGTGGCGAGGACGTAGACCATGGCGAGGTGGTGAGCAATGAAGAGGAAGTCGGTGGGGATGAAGATGATGTAGTGGAGGAGGTCGGCGGAGAAGTAAGGATGCTGTATTCCAGAACTATTATATATGTATATATATTCAAAACTAGATCTGCATATATAACACAACAATCAAAAAAAAAAAATATAGAAGCAGAATTGGACGGTGGAGTTTGGAATCGAAGGGAAAATTGGGGACGGCAGCCGTGGGGGGACTCTCAGGGATTGGAACCATGGGCGTTGATTTCGGCGGCGACAGTGGTGGCAATGACGGCATGGGAAGTTGTAGGCCGGTGGATTTTGATAGGGACGACAGAGATAGTCGCGGCGTTAGCATGGAGGAGCATTACAAGAGAATGTTGGAAGAGAATCCGGGCGGCGGATCGAAGAGGGAGAAAAGAACGGCTGGTGCAAAACGCTGGAAGAGAAATAAACCAATAATTTCTTTTTTTTTAATATATATATATATATATATATATATGCATGTGTGTGTGTGTGTGGGGCTGGGTCGGATCAGATGGAGATCCGTCTAACATAAGAGATCCATCTCACGTAAGTATGTCCCATAAATAATTTTTGAAAGTATTATGACAAATTAAAAATGTTAGCGACATAAAATAATGTCACAAATTCTAATAATATGAACAATTTGACCATAAGGAAAAGCACTATTATTATATTATAGGTTAATAAACACCAACATTAAAGTTTTGTAACATTCATTCTTAAATCCATAAAATATACTCATTCAATTTAAAAAAGATTGATATTTTAGATTTTACAACAAAAATTAAAATGTTATAAATATATTTGCTCTCCTTTTTTTTACTCACACCCGACCAGTGACATTGAGGAGATTCGAACACATGAGCTTTGGTTTCCAAGCAATCTCACTCCACCACTAGACCATCCCCACTGAGACAAATATATCCACTCTCCTCATTACGTTATATTTTCCTAATATATCTTAATTTCTCTCATTGTAATATATAGACGTAAATTTGGAAGGACGAATGTTAACAAATGTAAAAATCAAATAATTTGCAACAAAATTAATAAGTTAAAATATCAATCTTTCTGAAATTGGGGGAATACATTTTTTACCTTAAATATATAATGAAGTAAACCAAAACATTACTTCTAATAATAATAATAGTAATAATAAAGGGGAAAATGTAACAAGAAAATGAACTTATACCCGTGGCAGACCAGCATCAAAAATTAAAAGAAAATAATTTTGAATTTTTGGATAAAATTATTTAGTAGAGAGGGAGAGAATTGAAATTTTGAGGGGGACTGTCCGACAATCCCCCCGAGTCCATCTCTAAGTATCACGCTTATTTTATTAGAAAATCTTATTAGAAAAGAAAAGGGAAAAATGGTGGTATTTTGTAATTATTATTACATTTTTTAAATTAAAAAAATATTTCTTATAATACTTTTAAAAGTATTACTTTCAATATTTAAAAAGTATATATCGTGCACTTGGTGCATGCGTCCCGATGTATATTGACTATAGAATTAATCGAGACATTTTTCTACTTCTCGATCGATCAATTAATCATCTACGCAATTGACTACATTGCAATATGATATCTATTTGTTCAAACTCGAATTGGAATAGATCATATCGTTTATTTATAGATTCAAATATTTTAACCACAAGTTTGTATCAATCAATCAATATACCACAAGTTTGGCAGACTCTACTCTATTTGTAGATTCGAAATAAATCAGTTATTTTTTAGATATTTATAATTTAGGTCCAGATATTCAGTCCTATAATCATAATTTACTTGAAGATTTTTACAACCGGCCGGCCATAAGTTAAGAGTTAAATTATTACGAATATGAAATTTAAATTTTGAGATCCTGCTAATTATACTCAAATTATTAAGTATATATAAATAACATCAGTAATCATCATTCACATAGGGAATTCAAAGTCCATCTGAATATGAATGGACTCAAGATATTGTTTTTTAAGGGAAAATAAGTCTTAGGATAGAAAAGCTAGAAAATCTATTCACATAGCACAACAGCATAATGTAAGATATTCAAGAATACACCGGTAGCAATCAATGCATTTTCTCCTTAATTACAACAAATTTTAAATTCCAATATTAAGTTCAAATCATCAATTTTTTTAAGTTGGGTTCAATCTAAATGACAATTAAGCATAAAGGAAAATGCATGCATTAATGTTACACTGTACAACAATTCTCATTTTCAAAAAGAAGAATGTGATCAGCTTTTGTTAAATTAAGTATTACACAATTAAAAATAAAATATTAGATTGTAGATTGAACTTATATGAAAATACTTGATGAAAAAACTATCATCAATAACAATCTTCTTATTACATAGATAAGAATTAAGGATACATGTACGATATTTTTAAAATCAAATTATTCATAGCTGAATTTTATGTTGGACTTAGTTCGAGAAGTCATCGAGAAATATAGTCGATCGGTAAAAACCATTAAACCATGACATTTTATTTTATTCTTGAATTATTAAATCAATAACTCAAATAATTATCATACAGAATCTTTAGGATAAAATCTGATGGGCCATTAACAACTACATTGCAAAATTTATTAAAAAATAATAATACTCAAGCAACATCAATTAAGATGCATCAATCATCTCTCTAGCTTTGCCGATGTTTACGCTTCAAGAATTTATACTTTAAATTCTCAAGAATTTGACAAACAGAACTATATGGTCTATTTTCTTTGATCAAATAGTATAATGTAAACAAATCTTGTATTTCGCTATATTAGTACATTTTACATGATATTTATCAAAACATAAATAATAAATTAGCAAGATGTGAAATAAACACGAATAAAATTTCTTCTTCAATCGATGGTTTTCAATTCATTTTTTTATCCATTATAATTAATATAAACTCCACATATTATAAACAGTAATGAGAAATTAACTAGATGGATACGTTAATGATTTAGAAAATATTCAAAATATTTTTAATAAGTTTCCACAAGGTCACGAAAATATTTTTACAGAAGGGTGTAATTAATTGAATAACAAAATCAAACAAACTTGTTGAACACAAAGAATCGGGAAAAAAATATTATCACATCATTTCCCTATGTGGTTTATATATGTTTTCAAAATCATTTAATAGATGAAAAAAAGGAATTCAATAGAAAATGTATGCTGTAAAATCCAAGAAAAGTTGTGGCCATATTACGACAGCAAACCTTTGGAAACAACAAATTAATGGCACATAAAAAAAAATACCATTAACACTACTCAATATATGCAAAAGATGGCCGTATTGCTAATAATAGTTTTGCAATCGGATGGAAGATTTTTGCACATTGTTTCAATCGCCTCAAATCTAAAAAAAATAAAAAAAATAAAAAAGCAAAATCAAATCTCAGAAATAAGTAATTCAATATCTGAATATGTATATATGGTTGATTCAGTTCATGTATATTATACCCAATGTCGACATTCGTTCGATACAATTAAGAAAAAATATATATAGAACTTAAGAAATGAGCCTTAGACATGCATGATCTACACTCTCCCACACAACAAAGTCTGTGTTATATACATACACTAACATACATATATAAATATATGTGTGCAAGCAATAGAGAGAGAAGAATGTAAAAGAATGCCAAAAGGGGAAAAATGTAGAGAGGGAGAGGAGGCTGAGAAAATAAGAATGCTTAAGAATTAGGGTTTTTTTTGGCCTTTTTATAGAAAGGAAAATGCCATGGGATATGCTTAGATAATATTTAAATTTAAATAATGTTTTTGCCAGAGTTTACGGGCAAATGGGCAGCCAACTTGGCCTGCCCGTACATTTATTATAATTGCTATTATAGTATGATTTATATCTAACCGCTAGTGTTGATGTCAGATGTGTGTTTTTTGAATTTTTCATATTAAATCTTCTCTCACAGACAATTTTTTCAAATGAAATCTTGTAGCCGCTCTCTCTATTTTAAATGGCGTTTTATTATTTTTTCTTAATTTTTAATTTTTTTATTTAATTTAATTTTATAATTATTATTTTAGGTTAATTCTAATCAATTCGAATTTATAATTTTTTTAATATTTATTTTCATTTTTTAGAATTAATATAATTGATTGTTCCATAATGAGGGAATAATTTTTTTGAAATTTTCAATTCTTAATAATATATATATTTTAATTTTGATTGGCTATATAATAATTGTTGTTTTTATAATAAACAATATTATTAAAATATGTAATTTGATAGTGTGAGACAATTGTGAAATAGTGAAATTGAACGAGATTATTTGATCTATATATTTTTTTTGTCTCACACTTGTCTACGAAATTTAGTTTATTAGTTTTTATTTAATTTTAATGTTTGTACTTTAATTTAATTTTAAAATTAAAAATTATGATTTATTCTATGAAATTAATTAGGGTTTATATTTACTTTTTAGTCTTTAATTCATAAATTTAAGTTATAATTGATTATTTCATAAGTATGATTTATATTTTTTTTCGATTCATTAATAAGCATTAGTTAAAATTAATTATATTGTAATTAGTTTATATATTATTAAAAGTAATAATTTTGATAGAGATACAGAATAGTGGGACAGCATTGAAGATCTTATCTCAATTTTATTTTATTTTTTGCTCGAGCTTATCTTCTTTGGTTTGAGGAAGCTAAGTGCCGTGTGGTGCATCAATGTATTGATTTGTTTCCAAAAAAATCAAGGTTTTGGCATCCGAATCATAACGCCTCTGGATATTTTTTAAACTGCAATATATATTTTATAACACCCTAATTTTTAACATGTAAAATAATAGAAGAATTAGAATTTAAAATATTTTCTCAAATACGCGAATAAACTAATATTAGGAAATCATAATAATACATAAATAAATTTCTATAGAAGAAATTAGAATAATATATAATTCAAATAACATAGTGCGGAAGCGATTTCAAATAGATCAAATTCCTAAGTATTTTTATAGTAAGAAACAAACAATCCAATAGAAATAATAGCTAAAAATTTAGTAGTGAAATAAGTTTAATAACTTAGATAGAACTTAAACCACATCCATTTCCACATTACCATCACCGAACTCCTCAACCTGAAATGTTGCAATAAGAAGATGAGTACTATAACGAATACACTCAGTGGAGAATACGTATTATCCAAAACATATTAAACGAGTAGCTTATATTCAGACATTCATGTTATGTCAATTGTCACTATAATAATAATGGTTTGAACAGTAGGGAATCAGCCCAAAGACAACTTATCACGGCCTTAGACCTATTAACGGTCTCTGAACAAGTATATGCATATACATGTGCACAGTGGGCAACCCAAAGACAACATTTACGGTCCCGGACCTATGAACAGTCCCTGACATACTTTAGCTTTCACTTTCACATTAACACTCACACTACAAGAATTTCCCATTTTAGCAACGAACTTACCGACGGAAAATTTTAGCGACGGACTAGCGACGGCATGTCCGTTGCTACAGTTTCAACGGAGGAAAAATGGCGGGGTTGATTCCCGTCTTCCTTTAACAACGGACTGACGACGCCTTCTCCGTCGTTAGATCTAACGACGGTCTATTGTCCATCGTTAGTTCTATTTTCGATTTAAATAATTAATTAAAAACAGCTAACGACGGAAAGTGTCCGTCGTTAATATTTTCAGATTTAATTTAATAAATATATTATTACTTAACGACGGACAATGACCGTCGTTAATATTTTTCGATTTATTTTTAAAATTATAATATTATTTAACGACGGACTGAGTCTGTCATTAACATTTTTCGATTTTAAATAATTAAAATAATTAAATCTAACGACGGACTGAGTCCGTCATTAACCTTTTTCAGATTTAAATTATTAAAATAATTATAATTAATGACGGATTGAGACGTCGCTAGTTCGTCGTTAAATCGTGATTATACAGTTTCTTTCTTCTCCCCTTTCTCATTTCACAGCAAACCCGCCCTAAATTGAAAATTGCCACCGCCGTCCCGCCGTGCCACCACCTCCCGCCGCCGCCTCCCTCTATCTCTCTCTCACTCTCTCTGCCTCCCGCGAACCCTAATCTCCCATCTTCACTCAACTCGGTCGTCTTGCTCTGCTGCCGCCACCGCCGCTACAGACACCCTCCGCCGCCACCGGGAAAAGGTAATTTCTGCTCTCTCCGTCTCTCCCTGCTCTCTCTCTCTCTGAACCCTCTCTCTGCTCTCTTTCTCTGTTGTCTCCCTCTCTCTCTCTGTTCTCTCTATCTCTTCTTCTTCTTCTTCTTCTTCTTCATTGTTGTCTATTGCTGCTTCTTCTTCTTCGTTGTTGTCTGTTGCTGTTGCTGCTGATTATCATTATCATCATCATTATTATCATTATTCGATCTCTTTCTGCTTCTTCTTCTTTTTCTTCTTCGTTGTTGTCTGTTGCTGTTGTTGTTGCTGCTGATTATCTGTTGCTGCTGTTGTTGTTGTTGCTTCTTCTTCTTATGATTATGATTTTTATTATGTATAGAATGAGCAAGAAGTGAATCAGTTTGGGGTTTCTTATTTGAGCAACTAGGGTTACTAGGTTTCGAGGAAGAATATTGGGATTTTACCCAAAATTCTTGCTGTTTCTTACCAAATTCCCAAATTTGGTAAATAAAATCAATTTATTACCAAAAAAAAAGTAGGTGATCGTATATATATGTAATTTACAACAAAAAAAAACTCTAGTAATCATCAAAAAGAGGCAAAATAATTATTAATTATATATATATAAGTCTCGGATAGATGTATATCAATTTGTAGACTTAATTAAATTTGTAAATAAGATGTGGTGGATTTCACACATCAAAATATTGAATATAAACGACAACTAACAAGTTCTTTAATTTACAATTTTGCTCGTTCATGATTTTTACACATTGTGTGACATTGCTGCTGTTATGAGGTTAGTCAGTAGGTTTACAATAAATTATGTAGCATTTATTTTGCTTATGATTATAAATATGCTAGGTATGCCAATTATGTAAAATTTATGCAATAATCATGCCAATTATGTTAAATTTATTTGAGCAATTCAGGCTAATTAAGTATGTTATTTATGCAATTATCATGCTAAGTATGCCAATTTTGTTAAATTTATGTGAGCAATTTAGGCTAAGTATGATATTTATGTGTATCATGCTATTTTTGCATGGGATGAGGGCCCCTGGATTCCTCTTTATTGAATTATTGGTGTTTGCTTGGGATGATGGCCCCTGAATCACTCTTTATCGAATTGTTGGTGTTTGTTGGTATTTGTTGGTATTGTTGTTATGGATCGATTAGAAGAACATAGATCAATTAGCGTAGAGTCGAGAACTTGGGACTAGGAAATTCATATAGGTGCTGCCGAAATTTTGAAAAATATAATATAGCTATTTTTTTGAATTTTATTTATATTTAATTGAATTGTTGGTGTCTGTTGGTATTTGTTGGTATTGTTGTTATGGATCGATTAGAAGAACATAGATCAATTAGCGTAGAATCGAGAATAGATGATTGGTGGGCAGTTTGCAAAAATAAAGGCCCGATTTAATGTCGAAGTACCATCAGAAGATGATAATACAATCATACCCTCACCCTTTCAAGAGGATGAAGTTGATGGTTTGCATACTCTTACAATAGATGACGATCCGATACCAAATCATCCAGATGGTGGTGTAATAGACATTGAAGAAGAAGATGATGAAGAAGAAGAAGATATAGAACCAGAGATCGATTTATCAGATGACAATATTAGTGTTGATGATGAAATATATGAATAGTGTGTCAGGTTTTCTAAATTAATGTTTATTTCTTATTTGATAGATGTTTTATTATTCAACTACTTAGTATCGTTGACATTTGTTACCTTTCTAAATTAATGTTTATATGATTTTTCAGATGCAGCGAGGCGGTACTTCAGGTGGGGGAGCTGGACGGTCTGGAGGATCATCATCATCATCTATGGGCCTCAGTGGTCTAGTTGGTGATATGTCACTGGAGGCATCGACACGTCTTGATGTTGATGCACAGAGATGTCGACGATGTTATGTTCAGGATGAGTATGTTCAATTACATAGTTGAATATCTTTTCATAGATTTTTTTCTTATTATTCTAATATTCTAATATATTTATTATTTTGTGCAATTGGAAGGCAATTGATGCCAGCTCATCAGGTCGCATCCTCCATCACACTCAGTTTTAAGAAGTTTTTGCATCCGACAGGCTACACCTGGAAGATGGTGCCCCGTGAGAGGAGACAACAGTATATGGAAGAGTTTCAGGTATTTTATTATTATATATTCTATATTGATATTTTTTTAAGTTTAATAGTATCACATGTTTTTAATATGTTGCAGAAGGAGTGGGTTTGGGATCCTACTCAGGATGCTCCTGTCTAGGCAGCATGGTCCGCCAAAGCTGCTGATAGATACAAGGACGTGGTCTACGGCTTCAAGAGGAATAAGACCAAGGGCTACCCTCTATTCGTGTCTCCTCAGATGTGGGAAGGCTTCAAGGTGTATTGGGATAGTGATGCCTTCAAGAAGAAGTCTGAGGTGTCATCAAAGAATCGTCTCAGTGAGCTCGATGGTCCTGACACTGGGATTGTGAAGCATAGAGGAGGCTCTCGGAGTGCAGTTACACATGCTGTAGCTTTGGTATGCAATTGAATTATTTATTTATTTATTTATTTATTTATTTTTAATGTGTGTGCTAACATGTCTATCTAATAGACTAAGGAGAAGGGTGTCGACCCAATAACGTGGCGTGAGAGATATTCAAGAGACTGCACGACACTGCTGACGGATCCTATTCAGATGGGAAGTCACGTCGTATCACTGTAAGTAAATTTATAAATATTTATAAATTTATAAACAACGTACAAAATATATAGTTAATCATTCTTATTTGATTTTATGAATAGGCTGACGTATTGGCTCGGGTTGAGGAGTTGAGCCAGCCGACTCCTAGCACAGATGAGGTGCCACATGTGGACATGACCGCCGTATACGTCGACACTGCCCGCCAGCACTCCAAGAAGAACTGACTTTTTAGGCTCGGCAGTCGATCACGGAGTTATTCAGCTCCTAGCGTCTCTTCTGCATCTCCTCCATAGCCCGACACTTAGGCTGCCATCAGGGAGTTACAGGAGAAGATGGACGCCCAGTCAGCGGCTCTCTAGAAGAAGATGGACGCACAGACAATGCTCCTCCAGGCCCAGTAGGAGCAAATACGTAAGCAGCACGAGATGATTCGGCAGCAGGCCGAGATGTTCGAGCAGATGAGGGCGCACTTTAGAGACCCTCCTCCATCTTCATCATCATGACTTGTATTTGATATACTTTGTACTGATATTTTAGGAGATTTTATGTATTTTATTGGAGATTTATGTATATATATATATTATTTTACGTACTTATTTATGTTCTTCGATAATTTACAAATAAAAATCAAATATTACAAAAAAAATGCAAAAAAAAAATGACGGACTGATCCGTCGTTAATTCACGACAGTCAAACTTTGACTTTCTTACGATGTACTGTTTTCGTCGTTAAGTCCAACGTAGTGATGTCATCAACCTTAACGATGGACTATTCCATCGGTAACGTCGTCGTTAGCCTAAGGATGACTACTGACGACAGAAGACTTTAACGACGGACATGTCTGTCATTAAATCCGTCGGTAATATTTACCGACCGTCATAATCCGTCGTTAGCTGTGTTGTCGACAAAGGCTTTACCGACAGACATATTCCGTTGTTAGTTCGCCATTAGACGTATCTAACGACGGAAAAATGTGGTTTACCGATAGAAGTGTCCGTTGCTAAACATCAATTTTTTTGTAGTGTCAGTTGAACATTAAATCACAAGTTTAATATATAATGGATAATAAATAAACATGTGCATATAAAATTCCTCACCTTTACTTTGAAGACCTTTGACTCGACTTTTCAATGCAAAATGTTATAGACTTGCAAGAATTAACTTGCCTTTGCCTTGCAGAGATAATATTATACTCCCTTCGTTTCATTTTATTTGTTGTTTTAACTTTTTTATTTTGTGTCAAAATATTTATTGTTTTACATATTTTCACACACTCTCTCTAATTTAACCCTATCACAAACCTTATTTAGGAAAATATAATTGAATAAGATTTTATGGCATATATGAGAGATGGGTATATTTGTCCACAAAATTAATTTTTAATTCTATATAAAAAATATAAAATAACAAATAAAACGAAGCAGAGGGAGTAGTATTTTAATAAATCTAAAGTTTAAAACTCGAAAGTATTATAAATCCAAAGAATCATATTATAATTTTTTTTTTAATTTTATTCAAATTTATCGGAGTGAGAGTTTTAGTGTTTTCAATATAACTAGTATGTGCGATGCACAAATAATTATTATTTTTAAAATTTGTAATATTATGATTATTTTTTAATTTTATATGTTGTGCTTAATTTTTAAAATTAATAAAATGATAGGCACATGTGTTAATTAATTAGATAATGAGACCAATTTTGTGTAGTTATGACAAACAAAAAGAAAATTAAATTTTAGGAACTAAATGAAAATCCATGTTAGATTGAATTGAAATATTTCAAATGACATGATTTTATAATACCAATGTATAATTGTCTAAGATTAAAGAACATTTTATTTCTTTAAATATATGATAGATATAAAAAAATATAATTATTTAATTATTTTAAATGATGAAATTGAAATAGAATAATAATAATAACGATAATAATGATAATGATAATTATTATTATTATTATTATTATTATAGTGCAAAATAAATGAATTTTTTTTATGCGACAAATGTAGAGTACTATATAAATCATCTACCTATGCATAAAAAAAATGTTATAAATCTCAAATTTTCAAGTAAAAAAAATAAATAAGATTGAAAAATTTTGTTAAAACACAATGGTTATAATCTAAACCATCAAGAAAAATGCAAAACAAGAAGAAGAAAAATTTACAACAATAAATGTTGTAGTGGTCAAAAACTCTACGGTTAATCGTACTTCGAGTTCGGGCTCTGGGGACCTACAAGATAGAGAAACACGTGAAGCCGAAGGACCATCGGGGGGTTGATGATTGAACGAACTCCGACGCTCTAGTCAGAATCGAAACTAGGAAAGATAAAGGATTGAAATAAGCAATAAAAATGATCTTTCGGAGTTGAATTCTGTAATTAGAAAGTGATTGTAATACGTTGCTTGATTGTGCGTTTGTGTTGCTCGAGTGTATGTGTGTACCCTTCTTCTTCATCATATGATATATATACATATAGGGAATCCTCAACTTAATCTCGATTTTCGGAGGATCTCTCTTATCCCTTTTAGGATTTTGACCGAGTCTTCCTTATCTTCAACGGGTCTTTGACCTGGTCGCTTATTTTTGAAGGTCGGTTCGGCCTCGGTTTCTTCCCTAGGCTTTCGACCCCCTTAACCTCTGTTACTGATCCCTTGATCTCTCGACCTCGAATGATCATGGGCCTAGTCTTTGGGCCTATACAGAAATGAGGCCTCTACAGTTAGCTCCTCATTACTCGATTCTTGAATTTTCAAGGATTGGGTAATGAATGTCAGTGTTCGCTAGTCATTTTCTTGACTCAGCCTTTACGTTAGATGCTGACTTTTTTATTAGCTTTGGAGGCATACTCAGAAGTGAACTTTAGAATGATTTTAACGAGGCCACGAAGGCTGATCTCGTGGGACTCCGGACCTGAAGGCAGGTCTTGGGGGAGCTTCTGTGGCCGTGAGAGCGGAGCTCGTGGAGCTCCAGACCTGAAGGCAAGTCTTGGGGGAGCTTCTGAGGTCGTGAGAGCAGACCTCGTGGAGCTCTAGACCTAAAGGCAGGTCTTGGGGGAGCTTTTGAGGTCGTGAGAGCAGACCTCGGGGAGCTCCAGACCTGAAGTATGGATTTTACTTTTCCTGTTCCCTAGGTCAACGTCCACTGTTCGATCAAAACACGTGGGCTTAGATCGTGCTGTGTCTATCTTCTGTAATTCAAATATCGAGGGAAATAGTTCCCTCTTTCTTCATTTCTTCTGAATCTCAAAAGTTTTTTACTTCAAACCAAACTCTTCACGATAAATCCTATCCACAACATAAATATTTTCACAACAGATTTTACTCCGTATTTTTCATTAACCATCTCCGTCTTTCTCGTGTTCTAGACTTGCTTGAAGATTTTGCTACAAACATTACAGGCTTCTTGGATTTTACCTGATTCACGGTTTCCAGGTTATCTTCTCGCCTTCTTCTCTTTCTTTAATTTTTTGTGTCGTGGATATATGGCTTTAGCATT
The DNA here is from genome assembly GCA_026008535.1 of Perilla frutescens. Classification (NCBI taxonomy): domain Eukaryota; kingdom Viridiplantae; phylum Streptophyta; class Magnoliopsida; order Lamiales; family Lamiaceae; genus Perilla; species Perilla frutescens. Next base: position 38,507,315 of record BRKX01000010.1, on the reverse strand, counting down.
TCTCGTAGGGTTTTAAGAGTATTTCGGGGATATTTAGAGGTATTTCTTGGTGTTTTTTGGATTTCTGGGCAATTTGTGATATCTCTTAGGATTTCTAGGGTTTAGGTTTTTGGGTGATTATCTGGGTGGTATTGTTGATTTTCTAGGTTTTGGAACTTTAGGCAGGCGACGATATTCTCGGTTCTTGGCTCAATTTTGGGTTTGCATTATCTATTGTATTTCTGGATATTTGAATACAATGAGTGTGAGTGGGGATTCTAACGTTGGGGAAAAAGGGAGAAGTTATGGCAGTGGAGAAGAAAATGCTTCTAGGTCAGAACGGTTCTGTAGTTCTGACTCCCCGGTGATTATCAAGGTTATTGGAAAGGGCAAGGGTAGGCGACCATCATCCATTGTCCCCTGCTCGGTCGATCGAGCGGTGATAAGTAAACGCCAGGCTGCAGCGGCGAGAGGCAACTTTTCGAAAGGGCGCAAGATTTAAATTTGTGAGGTTAAGGCTGTAGGAGAGAGGTTCAAGGCCTCTGAGATTGCTTCGAAGGTGGGTAATGAGCTTTTAAAGAAGCTAACTTCACAGCCGATTTCGGGTGTGGGGGTCGAGGTTCAATCCCCTGGTCCTACCGAATGAGCTCATCGACCTCCGCCGGGTTTTACGACTTTCTACACACTGGTCACTGAAAAGGGAGTCAGGCTCCCCATCCATCCATTCTTTGCAAAGATTGTCCACTTCTACGACATAGCTCCTGCCCAAATCACCCCGATAGAGTGGTTCCACATGATGGGTATGTATTACTTATGGGAGGAGCTAGGCTTTTCTGAGCCCAGTGTCGGTGAGTGGTATGCAACGTACAGACTGGTAGCCAACATCGGGCAGCCAGGTTTTTATTATTTCACAAAGTGGGTGGGGGATCGGCCTCCTTTGATAACAAAGCTATCTTCTTCTTCTGGTGATTGGAAGTCGAAGTTTGTCTTCGTGCCTGCCTAGACTTCTGCTGATATTATCATTTCTGTTGAGTTCTATGATGCTGGTGGGTCCTCAAGCCGAACTCTTACGCTACTTCTTTTATTTATAACTTATGAATTTCCTCATTTTATGCAGGTTTTCCTCCGCGCCGTGAGCCTACTGGGAGTAAAGCCATCCATATCGAGGAAGCCTTCTTCTTCCTGATGAACTTCGGGAGTTCGAGAAAGTCCGCAATGGTCGGTTCTTATTTGACGATATAGGAAAGCTGAAGATCAAGCATTCGGACGCAAAGGTCAAGGCTCTGGTGGCTGCCAGGAGAGAGAGGTCTTCGCCTTCGGGTGTTAAGAGGCCTTCAGAAGATAGGCCTTTGACCCCATCGCCATCCAAAAAATCGAAAGGCAACGCTTCTGCACTTACCGTCGTCTCACAGCCTCAGGCTTCTACCGAAGTTATCAACATGAAGGCCGCCCGTACTTCGCGCAAGACCCCTACCAACCCGAGCTCTCGAGGGGTCTCACTGAGACCCTTCATAATGGACGTGCAGAAGTCCATTGCTAGTCAGAGCACCCCTGAGGACTACGAGAAGGAGAGCCTCGAGCAGTAGGCCTTCATATCCTTTGACCAGATGGCGCGGATAAATTCCACAGAACTTCTACTTTCATTTTTTTTACTCATTGGTTTTTGATTTCAAGTCCTCTACAACCAGTTTCTCTTAAGGGAGCGCATCTCCAGCCACGCAGAAGGCCTCGAGAAGAGGGTTTATAAGTTATCTAAGGAGTTGGAGAAGATCGCTGAGGAGAGGCGGGATATGGCGGCCAGAGTGTCCGCTCTGAGGGTTAAGAGTGATGCGGCACGGGCCACGGTGGCAGGCGCCCAAGTGCAATTGGAGATGAGCCTCGACCTCCAAGTGAAGACTGAGTAGGAGAAAAGGTATTTGTTGTCGATGCTGACTATCTCTAAGATGAAGGTGAAGTAACTCGAGGCCTCGCTCAGGACTGGAACATAGACCGATGAGACCTCAGATTTCGATGCGTAGGTCGACTCTGCTGAGTTTGGCCCTTATAAGGAGGCCTTCTACCAGGAAGGAGGGGTTGCAGTGGTCGAGGCCATCAGGGCAAAGATGCCGGATCTCGACCTGTCTTTTCTAGAGGTCGAGGAGGAGGCTGAGGCTCAAGCGGAGGACCATGGAGCCGAGGTCATCATCAAAATCGGGAAGGAGGCTGAGGTTAGGGCGCATGGTGATGTTGTCGAGGATATTGCTAGGGCCGGAGATGAGGCCGTTGCTGATATTTTATAAATGAACTTTTCTTTGAACACTTTTATTTTATTCAAACAATCATATGTATATATATATTTTTCATTTGACTCGCCTTACTTGAAGGTGTGTATGTCATGAACAAGCACCTTTTTCTTTTTCTTTTAGTTTGACTTGTCTTTTGATCTGTTTTGCTGTTTATATGCTTTTATGTTGTATATTTTGCCTTGACATGATGCCTTGATGCGATATACGCTTCACGGATCGGGGCACTTATAAAGTTGAGATTAGGTAAGATAAATAATGCAAGTTTAGGGGGTACCTTTTGAAGTCATGGTCGAGGTTCAAGGGGTGCCCTGTACTTGGGTTATTGCCTTGAGTGTCGAGATCCTCACGGTTGACTTTGAAAATTTGGCTCATTCTTGAAGTCGAGCTTGAGGTTCTCGAGGTCGGAACCCCGTTGTATTCTTGAGGGTTGGGACCCCTGTGCTTGGGATTCTGCTAGTTACTCCAACGCTCTAGTCAGTAAACTAATATTTCAAATAACAAAGATTTGTAAAACGAAAGAACGAATACATTACTCTTTAGCCATAAAGATGACCTCGGGGTTGGAACCCCATTGTTTTCTTGAGGGTCGGCACCCCTATGCTTGGGGTTCTGTTAGTTACTCCGACGCTCAAATCAGTAAACAAAACTTAAAAATAAATCGAACTAAATAATAAAAGTGAGCTCAAGAGTACTAGAAAGGATACTGTTTTAAATGTAGTGCATTCCAGATGTTGTCTATGGGTTGGCCTTCCTTAGTTTGGAGTTTGTAAGCTCCGTTTTCGATGACTTTTTTGACCTGGTAGGGACCTTTCCAATTTGGTGCCAATTTTCTGACTCCACTTTTCTTTGTGTTTTGGAACACCTTTTTGAGTACCCAATCCCAGATTTGAAAGGTCCGTAGCCTTGTGTTTTTATCGAAGTATTAGTTTATCATCTGCTGGTATGCAGCTATCTTCATTGCTGCCCGGTCTCGGAGCTCATCGACTGAGTCAAGGTTCGCCTCGAGCTCCTTGTTGTTCAATTGATTAGACAATTCCGTCCTGACGGTACCGATCTCGACTTCGGTAGGTAGCACCACCTCTGAATCGTACGTTAAAGCAAATGGGATTTCCCATGTTCTTGTTCTTAAGGTCGTTCTGTAAGACCATAGAACTCCTGGGAGCTGCTGGACCCATTGACTTTTGTGTTCAGATAGCCTTTTCTTTAAGATATTCAGGATTGTCTTGTTCATGGCTTCTGCTTGACCATTTGCTGTGAGGTACCTCAGGGTGGAGAACGAGAGCTTGATGTTCCATTCTTTGCAGAAATCTTAGAATCTTATACTTATGAACTGGGAACCGTTGTCTGTCACGATTTCTTTGGGGACTTCGAACCTGCATAAAATATGTTTCCATAAAAAAATTGTACATTTGTGTCTCTGATCCGTGCGAATGCTTCGGCCTCAACCCACTTGGTGAAGTAATATATTAGCACCAAAATGTAGCATTTCTAGTTTGAGCCTTTTGGTAGTGGGCCTACAATGTCCATCTCTCATTTCATGAATGACCAAGGGATGGTCATTGTATATAGGGGTTCAGGAGGCATGTGGTTTGTTTGTGTGAATCTCTGACATCGATCACATGTTTTGGCATAGTTCTTTGCATCTGTCTTCATGGTCGGCCAATAGAACCCTGATGTTAGAGCTCGGTTGGCCAAGCTTCTATATCCCGAGTGGTTTCCACATTCGCCTTCGTAGAGCTCGCTTAAGATATATTTAACCTGTATGGGACTGACACATTTTAAGTATGATCTGGAGAAAGATTTTCTGTATAGGGATCCGGAAATCATGGTGAACTTTGGTGCTTTAGCTTTGATCCATCTTGTCTCGATGGAATCTTCGGGGAGTTCATTCTCCATTATATACTTGATGAATGGGGTCATCCAATTGCTATTGTTCTCGATTGGTAGGACTTCAGGGCCGTCATCTTTCCATACGGCGAGCCATTTTGCATAAAGAACTGGGATGTTTTTAGTTTCAGTCGTTTCGATTACCGACCTAAAATTGGCTAGGGCATCGGGGTGTCTATTATCTTCTCTCGTGATGTGTTGGGCTTCGATCTTTTCAAACTTCGCAGCTGTTTTTTTTGCTACGGCCAGATAGGTGATCATTCTTGAGTCTTTTACTTGGAATTCTCCTTCGAATTGGTTTATTATTAGCTGAGAGTCACTTTGGACTCGAATCATTCTGACACCGAGGTCACTAGCTAAGTTTAGTCTGGCGATAAGGGCTTCGTACTCAGCTTCATTGTTGGTCACTTTGAATCCGCACTGGATTGAACGTTCTGTGCTTTTGCCTATTGGGCTTGTCAGAACCATGCCCAGACCACTCCCTTTCGAAGTGCTGGAGCCATCGACCTGAATGGTCCAGAACTTTGAATTTTCTTTTTCTTCTACGCTCATCGATTCGCCTTCTGCTCCGATTTGAACTTCGTAGGAGAAGTCAGCGATGAAGTCTGAGAGTACTTGTGATTTTATCAAGGTTCGCGGGACATAGTGAATGTCATACTCCCCGAGCTCGACGACCCACTTGGAGAGCCTTCCTGCGAGGTCCGGCTTTCTTAGTACTGTTATGAGCGGGAATTTCTTGACCACTTTGATCGAATGACTTTGGAAATAGAGCTTCATTTTTCTTGATTTCATGATGAGGGCCAATGCTAGTTTCTCCAATTGTGGATATCTAGTCTCAGTATCTAGTAGTGATCAACTGGCGTAATAGACTGGGTGATGTCTCCCTTCGTCTTCTCTAAGTTAGTGGAAACAGATAAATATATTAAAAGTACCTCTCTATCGCAGGGCTTCGATAGCAAATGGAGGCTCGCTAAATATTCTTTCAAGTCCTCTAGGGCCTTCAAGCATTCGGTAGTCCATTCGAAACTTTTGTTCTTGTGTAGTGTCTTGAAAAAGACGTGACTTTTTTCTGAGTATTTTGAGATGAAGCGGCTAAGGGCCGCGAGTCATCCAGTTAGCTTTTGTACCTCCTTGATATTCCGAGGTTGTTGTATGTTTCTGACAGCCCTGATCTGACTGGGGTCGGCTTTTATATCTCTCTTTGTAACAAGGTATCCTAGAAATTTTTCTGAGGTTACTCCGAATACGCATTTTACGGGATTCAGCTTCATATTGTAGCAGTGAAGGACCTCGAAGATTCGACGGAGGTGATTGACGTGATCCTGAGCTCTAGGAGACTTCACAAGCATATCACCGATGTATGCTTCCATGGTGTAACACCCCGAATTAAAAAAAATCTACTTTTATATTATTATATATATTTCATGGAGGTGATTTAAATTATTGTCAAATCCTATAAGTCGCGCCGAATAGTTAATATATGTGTTATATTATTAATTTACTTACTATTATTATTATTATTATTATTATTATTATTATTTTAAAAAAATATTGTACTTTCATTTATTTTGTTGTAAAAGCCCAAACATTATCAATGGAGCCCATGTTTAATTTTTTAGCCCATTTTAATTAGTTCTCTCACGTGAGGTCTTCTTTGAAGAAAAAGGAAACCATCAACTGATTCCATTCAAGATCCTCAATCATCCAATATGCTCACTGATTTCACTCCATTTACCAATCAATCTTAATTATTGATTTATTCTTCCATATTTTAGAGCTAGAAATTGGTATAAATAGGCAATCCACATTCACCAATAATCACAACTCAAAGAAATCGATTTTCATCTCCTCTTTTTCTTCATCTTCTCAGCTCAAATTTCTCAAGGTATTTATGCCTTTTATCCTTTTTCCACTATCCTTGCATTGCATATCATATTTGGGGGAGTAGGGAGGTGGTGTGAGGGAGAGAAGGAAGTCGTTGGAGTTGGTGCAGCGGCAACCTTTCCAAACTATTTTTTTCGATCTGTGATTGATGGCGAGTTCCGATAATTGATGGGGAGGAGTTGCAGAAGTAGTGGTGTGGTGGCGTTAGGGAAGGAAGAATTAGGAAAAGAATGAGGTTGTTCTTGGGAGTGTGTGTGTGGAGAGAGAGAGAGAGAGAGAGAGAGAGAGAGAGAGAGAGAGAGAGTTTAATTCTTCTCAATGTTGCTGTATTGTCGTGAGGAATGAGCTTTCCCTTTTCTTTTATGGAGTCAAATATGGTGGCTATGGTTTAGATAGTAAAATGGTTTTGGGTTGGTGACTGGGCCGTTAGGTTGTTGGATAGGAAATGGGCATTTATCATTTAATTCATGCATTTTTCCTCTTAAAGTCCAATACATATTAGCTTATAATACATATACTTAAACACGCACACACACTCATGTAAATATATGTAATATAATTAGTTAAATATTTGCCATGCACATATATATGTAATAAACACACAAACGTGTATATATATATATATATATTTAAATAAGCATGCACACACGAATATACACACACACACACACACACATATATATATATATATATTGTCCAAGCATTTTATTATATTATTTAAAATCATTTAAAGTATTAATTAATATTATTATGCTAGGCGGCGCGCGTGGATAAAGTTAATACCGTTACGTTTCAAGTTCAAGTAAAGATGGGGTATTCTCTCAGAGAATATATGACCAAAATATTCGTTTATCCTTATTATGCATTTTATGCAGTTTATATGTGGAAATTATATGTTCGGCCTATGAGCTGCAGGAAAAGTTACTCAACCTACGGGTTGCATGTTCGGTCTACGGGCTGCAAGAAAATGATACTTGATATGCTATATATTTATTGTTCATATTGTGTATAATCTAGATAAATGCAGTAACTCCACTGAGTTAATAGCACTCACCCCAAAGCTATTTATTTTTCAGGCTAAGGAAACTCGGGCGATGGCGTGGAGACGGAGTGATGGTCAAGATTGAATAAATATTGTTTTATTTAAAATATCACTTCCGCTGTATTAAACACTTTTATTAAATAAATGAGACATTTTTTTTATTTATAAAATTTTGGGACGTCACACATGGTGTCCCTTATCAGCTCTTTGAACATTCGATTCACCAGCCTTTGGTACGTTGCACCTGCATTTTTTAGTCCAAAGAGCATTACTTTATAACAAAACATACCTCGATGAGTGATGAACGCAGTCTTCTCTTGGTCTTCTAGATACATAAGGATCTGGTTGTATTAGGAAAAAGCATTCATGAAACTCATCAACTCGTGCCCTACCGTTGCGTCGAGTATATGAGGTAGGGGGAATGAATCCTTGGGATAAGCTTGGTTTAGGTCAGTGAAGTCTATGAAAAGTCTGTTCTTCTCATTCTTTTTCTTTACTACCACGACATTTGCTAGCCATTTGAGGTATTGCACTTCTCTTATATGTCCGTTTTTTAGCAATTTATTGACCTCTTCATCCATGATCTTGTTTCGCTCAGAGATAAATTTTCGTCTTTTTTGCTTTACTGAGGTCTTGTCCGGGTCAATCTATAATTTATACGTTATAACAGAAGGATCAATACCTATCATATCTTCGAATGACCATGCGAAGCAGTCGTGATGCTCGCTGAGGAATCTTATCAGTTGTTCCCGTATTTCTGCAGTCAACCTTGACCCGATCGGCACTTTATGGTTAGGAAAATCAGGTTGTATTTGTACTTCATCGAGGTCTTCTATCTCGGTTCTTCATAGCTGCAATTTTTTACGCCTGTTGAGGATGACCCTGCTTCAATTTGATTGACTTCCATTACTTTTTTATGTTTGAAGGTGGAGACGTAGCATTCTCGTGCCGTGATTTGTTCACCCCAAATTTTATGAACTCCCCAATGGGTAGGGAACTTCATGAGTTGGTGATAGGTTGATGGTACCGCCTGAAGTTCGTGGATCAAGGGTCTGCCTATTATGACGTTGTAAGCTGAGGAGGCGTCAATTACTTAGAATTTTGTGAAGATATTCACCCCCTCAATATAGGTAGGAAGTGTGATTTCTCCCATCGTGGCTATATATTCCCCGCTGAAGCCGATCAAAGTGGTTGATCTTTTAATGATTTTAGCTTATTTTACCCACATTCCTTTCAAAGTACTCAAAAATATTACGTTAGAGGAGCTCCCATTGTCAATGAAAACGCGCTTAATTAAACAGTTGGAAATTAATATAGAGATGACTAGTGCATCGTGGTATGGGTGTGAGAGTTCAGATGCTTCTCTATTAGTGAAGTTAAGGGTGACGGAATAATCTTGCTTTGCTTCTCTAGGGATGTTTCCGCTATATTTAATCGAATGGCAGTGTCTCTTTGCGGAGGACTGTGAAATTCCGCTCACTTCTAAACCTCCAGTTATGCAGTTCAAGGTACGATCGATTCTCGGGGGTTCAGATGGTTGTACTTCCTTATGATTCTCCCTTCGTGATAAGTTTTCTTTTCCTTTGGGGATTAAAAGGTCGGTGAGATGTCCTCGCTTCAAGAGCTCAGCGACTTCGAGTCTGAGAGCAATGCACTCGTCGGTTTTATGGCCATGATCATTATGGAACTCACAGAACTTGCTCCTGTCACGTTCGTTATCCGGTGCTTTCATTTTGGTAGGCCATTTCACATTCTGCCCAAGTCTTTTGAGTGCATGAACTGCCTCTGATGGTGATATATAAAGGCTGTATTTGGGAAGCCTTCTGTCAATCTGGGGTTCTTAAGTTCATCTGTTTCGCGGATCAAATTTGGGGTTCCGCGGATAAGGATCCATTTTGTATCTTTCTGTCATGTTGCTCATCTGTTCTTTCCTTGGGTGTTCAGTCCTGGTACGAGGCCTGGACGAATTTGCCTCATCTTCCTCCCATTTAATTTGGGCATAGACTTTGGCAAGAACATCTTCTATTGTCTTGCATGGATATTTTGTCAATTCTTTGTAGAGGTCTGAGTCTCTTCTAAGACTTTTCCTGAAGGCTGAAATTGCGGTGTCGACATTGCAGTTAGGAATCGACACTTTTTCTCTATTGAATCTTCCCATGATGCTTTGTAGGGGCTCTTCTGGTTTTTATACAACTGTGTAGAGGTCGTCAGCACGTTTTTCAATCTTACGACTGCTTGCGAACTATTTGACGAAAATATCATTGAGTTGGGTGAATGAAGAGATCGTTGAGTTAGAAAGGTTAGTGAACCATTGAAGCGCTGGGCCAATGAGGCTGGATCCAAAGCCTTTGCACATGCTGGCCTCTCTGGTATGTCGAGGTATCGTGGTAGTGAACATCCTTTGCTTGTATTGGGCGACATGATCGTCGGGGTCGGATGCACCGTCGAATAACTTTATGCTAGGGAAGGTAAACTTCAGGGGCATCTCTACGAGGCTGATTTCATCAGTAAATGGAGAGTCTGCGAAACTTATTGGTGCAGTCTTTTGAATGGGAGCGGGGACCCAGGAATCTGAGTTAGTATATCCTCTAACCTCTGAATTTTCTTTTCGACCTCGGATTCTAGATTGGGATCATATTCTTCGAACTCTGGTAGGGGTCCTAGGGAGAGATCGTCCTTCCCCTTATCTTTGAGTGTAGGTTCCTTACTTGTTTCTGCAGCAGATTGGTTAGCGAACTCATGGGTTGAGTTTAGGAGTACCTGCTCTCGAAGTTCGCTAGACATTCGAGTTCGTGGGAGCGGGGGTGATTGAGTTCGAGGAGATCCGTTAGGGAAATAGTTCGGCTGTGAGGTAGCTTCTGCTCTAGCCTTCAAAGCTGAGTTTTCCGTGTGGATCGCCGCGAGTTCAACCGTAGTGGTATCTAGTTGACGCTGGATTGAACGCAGGAGTCGTGTGATATCACCATCGCCTTCTGGTGAAGGGGTCACTGTCACTCTATCTTTTCGGGCTTCTTGAGGGATGGTTATTGCATCCTTTCAACTGTTGTTAGTCATCTTGAAGCGATCGATCGGAGCCTCATGGTGGGCGCTAAACTGTAGAGTCAAAAACTCTACGGTTAATCATACTTCGAGTTCGGGCTCTGACGACCTACAAGATAGAGAAACACGTGAAGCCGAAGGACTGTCGGGGGGTTGATGATCGAACGGACTCCGACGCTCAAGTCAGAATCGAAACTAGGAAAGATAAAAGATTGAAATAAGCAATAAAAATGATCTTTCGGAGTTGAATTCTGTAATTGCAAAGTGATTATAATACATTGCTTGATTGTGCGTTTGTGTTGCTCGAGTGTACGTGTGTACCCTTCTTTTTCATCATATGATATATATATAGAGAATCCTCAACTTAATCCCGATTTTCGAGGGATCTCTCTTATCCCTTTTAGGATTTTGACAGAGTTTTCCTTATCTTCAACGGGTCTTTGACCTGGTCGTTTATTTTTGAAGGTCGGTTCGGCCTCAGTTTCTCCCCTAGGCTTTCAACCCTCTTAACCTCTGTTATCGATCCCTTGATCTCTCGACCTCGAATGACCATGAGCTTGGTCTTTGGGCCTATACAGAAATGAGGCATCTACAAATGTCATTATTGTTGTCTATTAACTCAAAACTGTTCTGTTAACTCAGAACTGTTGTCTATTATATACAGAGTGTTGTGTAAAATATAACTATTAAATTGTATGATAGACAACGATTTATAACATAATTGTTATCTATTACATGATTTTGTTTTAATATGTGTATAGATTAACTAGACAATTTAGCGAAAAATGTTATAAGAGTCTGAGAACGATTGACGTGTTAAACACAATTTCAATTAAGAAAAAAAAAATAGGACTTTGATAGATCATTAGAAGTTGTTGTCCAAATTAACATTTTAAACTAAATCTTATTCATATTCAATTTCCAAGAATTTCTCTACGTAAAATGCCTATTTTATTCACTCAATTACACAATATTGAAAAGAGCAAAATCTATGTGTGTATAATAACACATTTCTACAATCTTCATTTTTCCACTCAATTGCAATGGTAAAATAGTAAATATATAATCATGATTATTTAATAAATTATTTAATTGCCATATAAATGCAAATTGTAATAGTTAATGTTTTTATAATCAAAGTAATATATAAAATTATGTTTCTATAGTTGAACGTTTCTATATATACAGTATATTATTTGGACGTTTCTATAATTACACCATTAGTCACAATTAGCAAATTTAGAAATTTCGGATATTATATATGGTAATAATTCATATTCATTCTATATAATGAGATGTGGCCATGACTATCAATCTATTTCATTGATTTTAGTGTATTATATATATATAAAATATATTTCTATACACATAATAGCGTGAACTAATTACGACAATACATTTGGTAATAATTATGGTGATGTATATCTTTATAAATAAAGTTATTTAAATGACATTTGGGCTCTATCAAGTGTAGTATAAATAGATACCTCTATTGCCTCTTGTTTCACATTTTCAGCTTCTTTTTGAAAAATTGCAAGACATATTATTAATTTCACAATGTTTTGTCTGCGACTTCTTTCTTTCGTTCTTTCTTTCTTTCTTTAATTTTTTTTGGTAAGTATTGATCATTTTGTCCTAATTAATCTTATTGTAAATATTATATTCTTCAGATATTATATGGATCTTTTGATTTGTAATTTGTTCATGATGATGTAAGATTTGTCTCAAATTAATTTGTAAAGAATTTTATTTTCCGCAAAATCAAAAAACGAACAATTTGCGTGTGTGGATTTTTCTTTTTCTTTTTCAGCTGTATGGAAGACGATGTTATGAAAGTTTTGGGCGTACAGTAATTATGATTGTATTTTCATAAATATATCTGCATTAAGGTACTTAAGATAATACGGTCATACATTGAGTAACTTTTAAGTTTAATTCCATTTATATTGCTTGATTATTTTTCACAATATTATAAGTTATAATCATATAAAAAGAGAGAGAGATTTCATGACTTGAACTTGCCAATTTATTTTCATATATTAACCAACAAAATTTTCCTTATAATTATATCTCATAATTAACGTAAAATTAACAGTGTATTTATATGATTAACTCAAAATATGATAATTTATATAATTAAAGCAAATACTAATAATAAGTTTTAGTGATGAGTTTTGGCATAAGTTTAGGCAGTCCCTCAATTGTGCGGTTAATTAGAAATTTAAGGTTATAAATGAAAAAATAAAATAAAATTGGGAGTTGATAGTGATATGCTTGCAACAATTTAATGGCTGAAATTAATGTGTGTTTTCAACTCAGCAATGATATATATCTACAACTTATAAATACTGCAAACTCAATGTAGATATTTGATAGAAATCTTTTGGTGTAGCCATAGTTTATACATGAAAAAAAAATCTTCCTACTTGCGCCAACTATCTTCCATAGACCCCAAAGTGATTTATATTAGAAGTTTTTTGTTTTTTCTTTGGAATTTGTGTTTGAGTTTATGACCGAGATTTTATTTTAGTTGTTTAAATTTTATATTTGTAGTTTTATTTTATTTTAGTTGTTTAGATTGATTGATGATGTGTGTGGGCGTGCATAGCAAAAAGAATTGGTCTGATTTATAAAGAAGATTAATTAGCACACATACAGTATATTGTAAATTTTCAATTTTACCTTTTTCATTTTTCTGTTTTTGTTGATTTCATTATAGTTTGTGTTCGTTGATCTTGCTCTCATGTTATATATATGGTTTATTAAATCTATTAACTAAAATTGTATTTGATTGCAAAACATATTGAATAATGTATTGGAGAACAACAATATAATTAGGCCATAAAGCTCTATGTGAAGTCCCCCCATATAGAGCGTTGGACAAACATAATTGAAAAAAAAAAAGAGTTGTATCGAAGAAGTTGAGTAATGAGACAAATTATTTTGTGTCTTTGATTAGAATACATTATATTACACGCTAAGATACTTCCCAGCAGATGATCACAAGGATATAGCTACACACCCAATTTCATTTTAGAACAACATTTTTGTTGTAAAATTATACTTACACTAATTATTAGAAGAATGATCATTGATGTTGCAAATAAATAATTAAAGAAAAATCGTAGTAATAAAAATAAACTAGATCGAATAGTAAATAAAACAAAATTGAATACATTCAAAATTATAATTTGTGATTAAAACAATTATACATATTCATGTATTTAATAATATTTGAAAAATTATGAACACGTGTATATATACTAAGTTAATTATGTATATATAGAAATAAAATGATAAATGCATGCTAATAAAAATTGGCCTACGAAGTTGATATTCGGTATTGTTGTCAACTCCCAAAATTAATATTTTTTTTCATAAATCGCAAATCAAATATTCAAATTTATAATTTGGGATTAAATTAATTATTTTTCCCAAAATAAAATAAAGTGTGTCTATGATAAATATTTATGTTTGTTTGATATAATTATACACACATTTTATTTATTTTATTTTTTTGTTACTATTTAACCAAACTCATAGCTTATGACATCTATTCTATATATAATAATGTAGTATCAATAGTAATTTGCATGTAATTTTCCCTCCCAGCCCGCCAATTTCTTTCACATCAACCAAAATAAAAATAAAAAATTTACCTAGAATATAATAATGAATTAGTATCAATACTAATTTGAAAATAATTTTCTCTGCCAAACCTAACGCAACCCGTCAATTTCTTTCATGTCAAGAAATAAAATGGCCATATGCACATGCAAAACAAATAAAAGAAATTGTGATAAAAACTTGCGCCACATCAATTTTTCAAAATGTATCAGCTTTTTGAGTTTTTGGTGGCAGCCTTTTGAATTATAGGCATTAGCTTTTTTATAAACTTTTATTTTAAAATATTTATCTGGGTGCCAAATACCATTTATATACCTATCTATAATTTATCTATACTTATTCATTAAGTTGCACATATATATATATATATATATATATATATATATATTTGCATGCGTAAATAAATTCTTAGATGGTAAGAAAATTGCTACAAATAAATTGTATGAAAAATCATAGGTAAATTACACTTAATATTTATATTTTAATTTGTGCTCTTTTTAAAAAATAGTTCACATTTTTTAAATTAACAAAAAGCTAATCACTTTTTCAAAAACATTATAATCTAACATTTGATTAATATTTTTAGTCGAGAATCATATGCAATTGATTGTATTTAAATATTTCTATTGTCCTTATGGGAGGGAATGAGTATTTATATAAATTATCTTTCCTTACTATGTAAGGAATAATGTCACTAAACACACTGTACACGCGGTAGATTATTAATTATTAATTTATCATGATATGTTACTAATTACTTACGTGCATTGCACGAGTCGGGAGAACATGATATCATTTGTGGATGATCAGACTAAATAATATAATTCCATATTTGATCGTACAACGCGCGTGGGTAAATCTAGTTATTTGTATTATATATATGTTGTTTAAATTAAAAATAAGTAAAAATAAAATAGTTCATGTCGTCCATCGCACGGGAGAAATGCTAGTATAGATTGAAATATATTCAATTCCAATTCCTTCAAAAACATCAAATGATCAATTAATCTCAACTACTGCATACAGTTATGTAAGGAAAATAGTTCTTTTTTTTTTTAACAAGAACATAAAAATTTAGACAGTGAAAACTAGAATTTGGGTTTCGAAATTAAGTTGTTGATTGATTGGGATTCTTTTCAAGGCAACATATGCCATATCTTAATACTTAGTTGTAGAAGATGATGAGTGCTGTGAGAATATTTAGGAGGGTATTAGGATTAAAGAATTATAAAGAGATTTTCTTTGAACAAATACCCGATTCTCGATTATTGGTTTTGACTCTTAATTGGTTTGGAATTTCTTATTTCAATTCATTAATATATTTCTGCATAAGTGATAAAGAAATAAATGATTGATTGTTAGTGCGGTAAACACATAATGGTTTGTGAAAGAAATTGATGTTCGAATTATTTACCTTAAATAAATTGGTAGATGATAGCTGTGAAATTGGTAGATGACAGCTGTGTATTTTACCTATAGATATGAATTGATGATGTTTATTATATGAAGTTGTATATTTTATATATCTTTTATACTTATATTGTTATCATTTGGAGTTTTTGATGTGTTTGTTAGTTTTGCAGTAATAGTTGTGATTTCGTTGCATATTTAAAGCAAATCAGTTAAATATAAACAAGAGGATTTGAAGATGGATTTAATTAGGCTCTTGGACTTAATTTAATACTCAATTAAAGCCTAATGGACCGGATTAAATGATTAAAATCCAAAGAAATTCGAATTCCAGTGCGAAATACGCTTGGGTCAACT
This sequence comes from Perilla frutescens, assembly GCA_026008535.1. Classification (NCBI taxonomy): domain Eukaryota; kingdom Viridiplantae; phylum Streptophyta; class Magnoliopsida; order Lamiales; family Lamiaceae; genus Perilla; species Perilla frutescens. The sequence goes on along the minus strand of BRKX01000010.1, from coordinate 38,491,805 downwards.
CGGAAAGCGTATGTCAACCCAAGCCAGTACAATTTACAAAGGCATGGGTCGACCCGACCGAACTCACCTGGGTCGACCCTATACAAAATCAGAGCTCTGGATCGACCCAGCCACGTCAGTCGACCCATGTGTGCGGGTCTGTGGGAATGTGATTTTTATCTTCAATTCAGGGTTTTAAACCTGATATAAAAAGCCTCCAAGTGATACACGAAAATGGGACGCCTCATATCATATCACACACTTAGAATATACCAAGAGAGAGGAGATGAAGAATGAGGTTTGCCATCTACTCGAGGGAGTTGACAAGGTTACTAGAGATGAAGTGTTGCTGCAGAAGAGACAAGACAGCTAGATTTTCCCGTGTTATTCAGTTCTATTGTTTATTTTGTCATGAACACTTATACTCTAGTTTTTATTGTTTATTTAATTATGTCTAGCTTTTTTTACGCACACACCCATCTGTGGTATTTAGGAGATTTGATGTAACACCCCAGCCCTACTAGGACCAAAACGTCACCAAAAACATACGTACATGCTTACGTAATAAATACTTTTATAAAAATTAGATTTAACTTTATTAATAATTTATAAATGGACAGCACTTCAACTTAAAAATGTTCAAACCCGCACTCAGGCGTTCTTAAAGTCAACTTTCAACAAAGCTTTTCAAAATCACTGACTCACATATAACCAAATTATGACCTGTCAATAGACAATAGATATAACCAAGTAGGCCACACATTTAAAAACTTCACGGTCAAACTTTATATACATTCAAAATATTTGTATATACAATCAAAAATTGACCATTAGGGTCAACAACTTTCAAACTTAAAGGTTTGCAGAGTTCCAACGGAAGCATCTAATATTTAATATACAAACATAAGTTTAAAGATGGTTTTAAGCAAAAACCATACAATGGTCAACTATTTAGCCCACTCCAACAGCTCATCATCAACCAGCTCGATCTCCAGGACCTGAAAATATTTGAAAATATTTGGGTTGAGTGCCAGAAAATACTCGGTGGGCATTAATATTTGTCCAAGTCTTACTTTCATGCTTTAAAATCAATCATAAACATTCTTTATAACATAGTTTACTCTTCTTCATTAAATGAGAGACCCAATGTGATCACACGTATACTTACGGTTACTTATCTAGATATTTAGTCACAAAGTAAACTGTCTATGCTTGTAAGTCGGAATTCCTCTGTGCATGAAGTCTCAACACATCCAATCATTGCGTAAACAATGTTATTAAAACATTTAACATGCTTTTAATGGACGAATTTAAAACATAGTTGTGAGTTATAGAAAAATCCACCTGGATGATCTCAAAGTGCAGTGAAAATTTTATGAAATGCTATTATGCTTCCCGTCCATCTCGACCTATAAAATTAGAATTTTAGCTTAGAAACCTAATATAGGCCAATAAAATAATAACTTAGGTCCTAAATAACTTAATTAAAGATTTCATATGCCTTGGGATCATTTGGAATTGAAATAGAGTCAAATGGACAAATAATACGCATTTGACGGATTGAATCAAATTAGTGATTCTATTTGAGAATTCATCGGACTTCGGGAACAGAATTGAATAGGGATAAATATGTATCAAACTCAATTCAATAATTATGGAGCTTGATTTAACATATAGAAGTAAAGTTTAATTTTTAGAATTTATTTGAGAAATATACAATATTTTACTTATGATTAAATTATGTTTTCTAAAAATCCTAATTTAATTCCCAAGTACTAAACTAAAACTGAGAGAATATGAATTTAGAAGTTGGATTCATTTAATATATTATGGGCAAAATCTGAGAATTGATATATCAAATAATATTGGACTATAAATTTGGAAATAATAGAGATAGAACTTATAACACGAAGTTACAACGACATAAAGATTTTAAAACTTGAATAGCCAAATTAACTGAAAATTAAATTGAAAGAAGATTTCGTTGCTAAGAATCTTACCTTAATTTTTCTTTCTTTTTTTTCTATTTTTCTTCTTTTTCTTCCTCTGTCATTTTTTTTTTGTTTTGCTTTTGAATTATCATAATATAGCCGAAACTTCAGCCTTAGTATACATATATATATTTACATACATTACACATGTGTACTTGACACTAACCCATTTCCTTTGCTTGCCAAATGATCCAATATGATTGATTGTAATATATTATTATTATTTTATTTTATTTTTTATTATTTTTTTTGATAATTTAGTTTTTTTTTTATCCTTTCTCTAATCCATCTATATATATATACTCAACATAATAGTATACGTTTCTTGCCATGCACACTAATCCTTTTAAATGGATTGCCAAGTGTTCCATTTTAATTAGTTTAAAATTTTATTTTATTTATCTATTATTATTCTTTTTCTTCTTACTTAAGCAACCTCACATTTACACACACATTCACACGTGTCTCTTAGGCTAATTACACTAATCTTACCAAGCCAATTCCAAATGGTAACAATTAGTTGGTGAAATTTTGGAATATTTATCCAAATTACTAGTCTTATAAATAAATAAACATACATCAAAATTTAACAATTAGAATGGATTTAATCTAATGGGCCGATGATAAGCTTAAATTGGGCCGGAAGTGAATTTATTACTTGGGCTTGAATTTAAAATAGTGATCATGGTAGAATAAAATTTGGCTCAAATTATTACATGAATTAAATTTCATCGAAAACTCAAATGAAGTCCGATTTAGATGATCTTGATATCAAAACGATCCCAATAACGTCTACTTTTATAATATAAATTCAAATTTTAACTTAGAGGCTCAACTAAAGTCGAAACTTTTCTTAGTCTTATTGTACCTCTAAGCCCATAATTAACTAACCAAAATAGTTTGGGTTCTAATTTTATGAAATTTCTATCTATAAAATAATACTATATTTTTCCAAGGTGTTACATTTGAACTCGTGACCTTTGTTCACTAAGCAATCTCACTCCATCACTAGACCATCATAGCTAGGTTTTAGGGATTGGGTGTTATGGATTTTATAGTATTATTTAATTACGTTCTTCCTGCTTTCTCTCAGGCTTGATTTCTATGAGTTTAATTATATCTTGTATGGATGTTTGATCACCATTTATGCATGCTAGTCATTAATTTGGAGTACTGACTAGAGAAAAATTAGTGATAGAAAGATAGAAATCAGATTATGTGTGCTTGGAAGGACCGACCAAGTGAACAAGTATGACGTATGGTTTAATAGATCTTTGTGTACTAGATTGGGAGTAATGACATGTGTGAAGAACCGACCGCGATGAAGAGCATGCTCATTATATCTATGTTATAGTCAAGGATGAAAATATCACTATCGCGCCATATATCGCAACTTTAATTTTATAGATGTATCGCCGGATATAGAGGTGGCAAAATGAAGGACCAACCCAGCCCAACCCTAACCCAATAGATTAAAGACCAACAAATGACCAATCAAATTCAGCCCAAAAATGGGTGGGCTGCGTTTTCCAACCAAATGCAGCCCATTTGTGGCCCATGCACTAGTGCTATTCCAACTTAATGCAGCCCATTTGTGGCACATGCACCGGTCCTAATACAATCTCATTTTATTTTTAAAAGCTAAAAGTTCAAATTTAATTTTATAAAATTTCTTATAAATTCGAATAATTATAATCTAATTGTATCAAATTGATATCTTATCATTACTGATAAATCCTTATTTTTCAATGGCTTTCATGCATTTTGAGGTCTAGTTGGATGGGTGTTCATGTGTACCGTTTGCATAATTTAACAAGTTGCGCATAATTTTCCATATTTTGTGCAATGTCACGTATTTGCTCATTTTGAAGGGATTTGATGCCATTTATTTTATGAGACTCAATTGAGCTTGAAAAATACCTAAAAAGATAGAGGATCGGGTGAGAATCGCATTGCAAGTTGAATCGGGTCAATCGGATGAGAAACGAGTGAGAACGGAACAAAACGGCAAAGCGTGTTGAGAGGCTGACGGGTTACACAGCCCATGCTCTCAGTTGCACGGCCCGTGCAACTTGCATTCAACATGACGAGTAATTTCTCTGTACTAAGTGCACGGTCCATGCTCTAGTTGCACGGCCCGTGCTCTTTCCGGCGTAAAAATTCATTTTTCCTTTTTAGATTGGACTTGTTTCTATCTTGGGCCTAGAACTTCCTCCGCCATATTTAGGGGTGGCACGGTAAGATATACCTTACTTTTTTCACCATACCTTTACCTTACCTTACTTGTACGGTATGGAGAAATTCTATACCTTTACCTTACCTTAAGGTTCGGTATACCTTCCAACAGTATACTTTAAGTCGGTATGAAACAAATGATATACCTTTGCCGTACCTTTATTTCGGTATACCTTACTAATATCGGTATACCTTATAATATCGGTATACCTTACTAATATCGGTATACCGTATACCTTATCATACCATCCTAGAATATATCATATATCTCATATATTTACTCAAAATATATGAAACACTTCTAATACCGATCAAAATTTAACAAAATAAAATAAATATCTTCATGCCACGATAATTAAAGTCCAATAAAACAAAATAGATATACTCTATTTATTGTATTGTTAATTTCTTAGATATACTTTATTTATTGTATTGTTAATTTCTTAGATATACTTTATTTATTGTATTATTAATAACTGATAAATACAGATTATCATTAGCATACTAATTAGTCCATTGAATAAATGTCAATGCAATATATTAATTTTTAAGTAATCGAGAATTTTTTTACTTTTTACAAACTTAGAATTGATGTATTATATATATGTTAATTTTACAATCGATTTAGAATTGGGTACTTAATACAAACTAATTTATATAATTAATATTATAAACTTACTAAATATTACAAATATGAAATCTTTTACTTAGAAATTGTAAGAATCATTTACTAAGTATTGATTAAAAACACATTTAATTATCATTACTATACATGAAGTATAACATAAGATTAATTGTAAGTATTAGATATTGTAAATTTACTAGATATTTATAAAATTATAACATATTTACTAGTATAATTAATATATTTTGTATAAAATATTACAAACTTACTCAACATTACAAATTTGAAATCGTTTACTATATAAGTGTTAATATTGTAAATTTACTAAATGTTTATAAAAGTATAACATATTTACTAATATGATATATCAATCATATTTTTATAATTAATATATTTTGTATAAAATATTATAAACTTACTAAATATTACAAATTTAAAATCGTTTACTTAGAAATCATAAAAATTATTTACTAAGTATTGACTAAGAATACATTTAGCAATAAACATTACTATGCATTAAGTATAACATAAGATTAATTATAAGTGTTAATATTGTAAATTTACTATATATTTATAAATGTATAACATATTTACTAAGTATGATATATCAATCATATTTTTATAATTAATATATTTTGTATAAAATATTATAAACTTACTAAATATTACAAATTTGAAATCATTTACTTAGAAATCGTAAGAATTATTTACTTAGTATTGACTAAGAATACATTTAGCAATTAACATTACTATCCATTAAGTATAACATAAGATTAATTATAAGTGTTAATATTGTAAATTTACTAGATATTTAAAAAAGTATAACATATTTACTAATATGACATATCAATCATATTTTTATAATTAATATATTTTGTATAAAATATTATAAGCTTACTAAATATTACAAATTTGAAATCGTTTACCTATAAATCGTAAGAATTATTTACTAAGTATTGACTAAGAATACATTTAGCAATAAACATTACTATGCATTAAGTATAACATAAGATTAATTATAAGTGTTAATGTTATAAATTTACTAGATATTTACAAAAGTATAACATATTTACTAGTATGATATATCAATCATATTTTTATAATTAATATATTTTGTATAAAATATTATAAACTTACTAAATATTACAAATTTGAAATCGTTTACTTAGAAATCGTAAGAATTATTTACTAAGTATTGACTAAGAACACATTTAATTATCATTAATATGCATTAAGTATAACATAAGTTTAATTATAAGTGTTAAATATTATAAATTTACTAGATATTTATAAATGTATAACATATTTTACTAGTATTATATATCAATCATGTTTTTATAATTAATATAAATTGTATTAACTAAGAACACATTTAATTATCATTACTATGCATTAAGTATAACATAAGTTTAATTATAAGTGTTAGATATTTTAAATTTATTAAGTATTATATATCAATCATATTTTTATAATTAATATATTTTGTATAAAATATTACAAACTTACTAAATATTACAAATTTGAAATCTTTTACTTAGAAATTGTAAGAATTATTTACAAAGTTTAATTAAGAACACATTTAATTATCATATATTTATATAATATTACAAATATACCGGTATATACCATTAGTTCGGCATATACCGTTGGTGTGGTATATACCGGTATACCGTTAGTTCGGCATATACCGTTACAATGGTATATACCGGTATAACGGTATACCGGTATATACTGTTGTAACGGTATATGGCGAACTAACGGTATATACCGGTACAATGGTATATGCCGAACTAACGATATATACCTTAAAAATTCAGTATACCGTCGGTATCGGTATACGCCAGTATACCTCAGTTTTTAAAATTCTATACCGTTATCTTACCGAAAAATCTCGGTACGGTATCATACCTTACCAAAAATACCGGTATACCCTAAAGTTTGGTATTCCGGTATTTTTTTCGACACGGTAAGTACGGTATGACGGTATTTTTTCCCAGCCCTAGCCATATTAGAGGTCATTATGCACGAAAATTGGAGACTTTTAACCATATAGAGAGATCAGAGAACACCGTGGAGTAGACGGAGAAGAGACTGCAGATATATTGAAAAAGCACCATCTAGACTAAGTTCTATTTATGCTCTATTCGATTGGGATTATGTTATTTATTTATTCATATTTATTTTCTTTGGATTTTGAGTACTCTATGAGTAACTAAACTTTTAGAGATCCTAGGGTTGTTGATTGTTTTATGGAGTTGACGATTTGAAGTAATTTATTGTTCCATTCTATTTCTTGTTTATGCATCCTTGATTATTATTGTCTTTTGTTAATGAATTGATCAGCGTTTACATTTGCGTAGTTAATTTATTATTCACTCGAGAGAGGTTAATAGATTAACGGATTAGGATTGCATAACACGAGCTTGCTAGATTGAGAGATTGGTAGGTGTCGTGAGGAGAATAAATCTGAGGTTTTATCTGGAGTTAGATAATAATTCGAGATCAAGAGATAAGAATTAGAGTCTAATCTACTGTTATAGCTTACTGGAGAGAGAGGTTGTAATTACATTAGTGATTCTCCTACAAGATTTAGAATTAAATTGGTTGAATAAATTATCTGAAAATCGGGAAATCCATTTAACAACAACAACCTAGGATCCGTCTCTTCATCTGTTTATCCAGTTTCTTTGCTTGATCTATTTATTTATTTTACAGCATTTAGTTAATTAAAATCAGCATTTAATTCGATTCTTTAGATAAAATGAAACAATAGAATTGGGTACTTAGCTGAGTTACATAGTCAGTCTCTGTGGATACGACATTTCTCACCATTATTTTGCTATAAATTCCCTCATTCTCTTGAGAGTAGTAATTTGGGTGAAATAAAATACCGAACAATTACTAACACACGAATTCAAAAACATGAAAATTCTAACCCTTTTTTATAACTAATTAGTCAACTAAATAAACATTATATGCAAATTTTTTAAAATACATAAATATCTTTATGTTCAGTACACAAATTTATGAGAGCCTACTAGACATAAATCTAAAATACAAAGATAAACAACTCATCATTCAAATTCATAGGAAAAAAAAATTGGAGATATCGAATTAAATTTGACATCTTACAATAGTCAGTTTTCAGAGATTAAGAAAACATGATAACAATAAATAATCAGTTCAAATTTCCAAATGACCTTGAAATAAACATGTACGTGGTGCGTTCCACTAAAAAGAACAAAAAAAAATGTAGGTGATGCATAATTTTATATATATAAAAATTTAAAATTTTATTACCTGATTTTACAAATACACATTTTGACTAATTAATCAACAACTTCTCAATGTTTTATAGAATGAATAAATGGTCTCGACCATCTTTCATGTGAAGATATGGATATAGTGTGTAGGTACATCTGTGAGTATTTGTTGTTGTATACACTAGATTTACACACAATGATGTTATTTGATCCAGAAATAATATTTCACTCCATTGTGACGCACATGAGTAATTAATAACCTACCATTCTATATTCACATTAGATATTTATAGTAATTAGAATAAGGAAATATCATTTATATAAATATATGATGTACATTGTTTGTACCTATTTAATTTTATGTTTTTACAATAAAATATCACTGATATATAATTTTAAAATAATAATTATTCATTTAAAAAATTTGAAATTACCCAAGATTTTGAAGTATGCTAAAAAATTATTAAATTTTGTTTATTCAATGGCATATATATTTGAATAAATTATAATTAATTTAAATAATTTAAGAAATAAATAAGAATATAATTTGATATCATATTGATATTAAAATACTTCACGACAATTAAGGTACCCATATTAAATTTATAAAACTAATTTGGCTAATTTGAATAAATAATATTTTCTGGAATAATTTTACAAATTTCTTGAGTAGGTCACACTTTTTTATTGATTTTGTGTGTAGTAAAAGAATAAAGAATGGTGAAGTCCAAACAGCCCAAAGCCCAATTGGGCTAACTCATTTTTTACCCATCTTTTTGGGACTAATGTTTAGCCTAACCAAGCTCAAAAAACGGGTGGGCTGGGTTGGACTAATTTTGACAGCCTTAGCCGGATATAGCAATATCGCAGAAAATCGAAAAAAAATTACATAAACTATATTAAAATCTTGAAAATTTAGCAAGAAATTTTAGGAACTATTATAACATATTATTATGCACATATTCTACTAAAAGTTTTGATAGAATTATATTTTGAAAACAAACATATGAATTATACATTATATAAATACTGTCTGAGAGAATACATGAGAGAATACATTTGACAAAATAATACATAATACAATATAAAATAACTAAATAAACATTATAAAGTACAATTAATATCAAAATGAGGATTTATGAGGTTCAAATATAGTAGATAAAATATTATCTTGTTCCAAATCTCTAACTGTAGATGATGAATGACCATACATAACCCACCAATTAGCTGCCATTACCAAACACCAATAAATATGCAATGCATATTTATTCATTGAAGACATGATCTTAAATTATTTAAACAAGCTTTATTTGAAAATATTAAGTAAAAGACTTACATGGGACCATAGTAGATCGAGAAGCAATTGCAGCACGATCAGCAAATCATTTTCTCCACTCACAAAAATATGTAAGCTTCACATTTAATACAACTAATATGATAATATGATATCTTATCTTAAAACGAAAATATGATAACTACTATTCAAAAATTATGTCACCTCATTTCCAAATTGAGCTACACCATTAGAGTTCGTGTCGAACTTGTTAAAAACGTCATGAACTGCTTTAATTAATTCCGGATCATCACCAACTCCTGACTGATATTGGAATTGCGGTTCAATTAATAAGCTGAAATTTTATAAAAGATTATTAGAGACTTAGAGTGTCATGAATATGATATAAATGTGCAAACAATTCATGTAAATGGAAAAAAGTATTTACCTGCTGCATGTAATGGATGAGAAAGTGTGAGTGTCTTCGTAAATAAAAGAATATTGCAACTCAAATAATTACATTGAAGACCTAAAAAAGACCACAAAAATATATAGTATTAAATAAAAATAAAAATATATTATAGAAATATAAAAAAAGCCGCGATATATTGCGATATATTACGATATAGTGCGATATTTCGTTGATACCCGAAAAAAAAAAGATATTCTCCCTCATATCCATATCGCAATGTCAAAATCCGCGATATTTCGCGATATTTCAATCCTTGATTATAGTATATGCATTTAAAAGCAACCTGATAACAAAATAGTGATCCCCGGCATTAATAGATTTAAAGACATAAGTCGGGTTGATAGAATTAATGAATACTGATAATTGATATAATAAATCCAATTTCTCTAAAGCCTAGGTTTTCGTATATCTGTTTAAGTCCAACAATTTATTTACTGTGTTTTTATTTTATGCTATTTAGTTTTATTCCCTTTTATCTGCATATTCAGTGTCTAAATATTAATTAAAGCACTTGTGTTTAAGAAATGGAAAGTAACGGCCTCTGTGGGATACGATATCTACTCTTGCTCACCTATATATTGCAAACACACCGTGCATTTGTGGTACATTTATTTGTTAATAAATAGCGTGTTAGATGGACTAATTGTGATTTTCTTGGCTTCAAGTTCTCTAGATGACGGTGGAATGGTTACGACAGTTGCTAATGGTTTGGTTAATTGAATTGATATGTCATCGAAGTTCAATTATCGACAGTGAGATCCTTTGGGAGACTGAGTTGACTGGTGATCAATTAGTTATGGGGTCGTGTTCACTTCTCCAATTCTGGTGGCAGGGGTTCGCAGGTCTACCAGTAGTGCATTGGCAGGTATTTTGTTAGCCAATCGATGGCTCATAATATTTTGTACTTGAGTGATTGATAGGGAAAACAGATTTGACAGTCCTATCCATTTGATGCTCCAAGTTTCTTCAATTTGCCAATAGCTCATGCCGTGGAAGACAGTTAGAAGAAAATACAACTGAATGGATGTCGTATGGCACCAATTGTACCAGTAGAAGTAGCGACGTAGTTATTTGAACAACTGTTTATCGACTTTTGCTACAAAAAGGAAGTGGGTTAGGAGATGATTAGTTACCACTTTGTGTGCATTCTTAGCAGTGTGTTCAGCACTGTAGAATGTGCAAACATTTTTTTCAGTCAGTTGAAGAAAATGGCATATTATCCTAAAGTAGTCTTCTCCAAAACTCGGGTGTGGGATTCATTTCAACATAATTAACTCTTCTGGTCTATGCAGACGGTGAGATCGGTTGATCTGCAGTTCTGAAGGAATGGTGAATGAGTAGATTGCTTCGATGAGGAGGAGGTTTCAGGATGCTCGGTAGAAGAGAAGATGACATTCTTTTTTCTTGCGATTCTCTTCTTTTTGGGAGATCGAAGATGGATACCACCTCTCTTTGGTATCCAATTAGTTATGAGGATTGGAAGGGCTTCACCATTTGGTAAATTGAGTATATCCTCAAGTAACTTGCTATAGAGTTGGAGTTGGAGTCGCAATCGTTTGACACAGGCTGGATGATTTTGAATATGTGTCTTGTGCACCTTATACCAAAAGTTTTTAATGATCAGTTCGTGTTCGTCTTTGATCTAGGAGGAGGTTCAAATTTGAGGACAAATCTCTTTCAAGAGGAGGAGAATGATACAAGCCTAAGTGGGGTGTCAATGACCATGTTCGAGAGTTTGAGAAGGTACAGCTAGAGTAACGAGCGTGAGCTCTAGACCCGCACCACATGGTGTGACCCAAAGACGCGAGTGCATAGTGCGATCCACACTCTGGCTCATACATGTGTTTTTATTTGGTCGAGGCACGAGCTGCACGCCCGCACCGATCAGTGTGACCCGAGGCATGACCAACCCCGTCTCGTTCCTCGTGCGCATGTTCGCAAATTTATCCAATTTTCATTTATTTATTTCCTATTTAGACTAGGTTTAATAATTATTTTGCCAACCTATATAAGGTCTTGCACTGGGTTTTATTAGATAACTTTTTTGATGTTAATGAATATTGACATTTCTCTACAGTCGTTAATTTAAATCCCCCCGACTTATCAAATAGCCACCCATATTTCTTTGTGGCGTTCTTATTTATAATCCATAATTCGAGTTTCTAATTACAGTTGAGTCAAGATTGCTCGTGATCATCGGTTCATCTGCGTTGTGAGATTTGGGTTAAGGATTTTCATCCTATCCCGTTGGAACCAGATATAATCATGGATCGTATCATTCCACTCCTCTTGAAAGACATTTGTCCTCAAATCCGAACATCCTCCTGAATCAAAGACTAACACCAGCTGGTCATCAAAATATTTTGGCACAAGTTGTACAAGATACATCTTCAAAATCATCCAGCATGTGTCAAACAACTTTCACTCCACCACCACACAATGATTTGACATGTGAAACACAAATAAATCTGGTAGTACATCAATATCTAGTGACACATTTTTGTCAACTTGTAAAAAAAAACATCAAAAGAAAAGGTTTGACAACTGAATGTAGAGCTTGGCAGAACCACCATGTCTGTTTGATCGACTTGTTCTTGACCTACAACCACTTCACAACAGAGTTCATTCTCATTTTCAATACATGGTTGTAATATCAACTCTTCTTTATCGATTCCCACTTCTTCATCCTTTGATTGCAAGCTCAGAGGTTGTACAACTTCCAAAGAAGATTCTTCAAAAATGAATTTTTCAACTGCTGACACCTTTGAATTGAACTCTGGCATGTGTGAAGACACTCAAAACTAATTCTCATATGGATGATTTCAAAAGTGTGTTATCGTTCCACCCCTTAAGCCGATTTTGCACATTGATAGCCCTTCGCACTATATCTTCCAACTTCTCATAGTGTTGCAATGCTACTCTTTCACGGATATTCTTACATAGGTCTGTTAGAAATCTAGCCATCGTATCTTCTAGATATTCCACCGCAGCTCACCTCATGGCCATCTTCATTTCAGTGTGATATTCTTCCACACTGCTTCTTCTTTGCCTCAAATTATGTAGCTCCCTTTCCAACTTCTGATAAAATGAATAAGGTACGTGTTGTCTTCTCAACACCATCTTCATTATTTTCCATGTCTCTATCGGTGGATCCACATTATGTCGCCTAATGAATATGAATTGATTCCACCAGATGACAACATCATCATCATAGAATCCAATAACTGCTATGACAGTCAAATGTGGATTCCATCTACATCTCCCAATTAAGGTATAACTCAAAACCCATTTTCCCTTGGAATGGGGTAACATTTGACTCCCAATACTCTTCTTGTTCCTCTTCGTGGCAATATCTACCATTGTATCCTCCATAACATGTACGATTAAACATTTTTTTTCTGCTCTTTTTTTTTTTGCACTCTCTCTCAAATATAAATAATAGCACTGAAATAATATTAAAAGAAAGATAAAAAAAATTAACATAGAAACAGTAGATTTTTTTTTTTTCAAATCAGATTTTTTTTACTAATTTTTTTTTAATTCATCTTCTCTTTCTTCTCCATAGAGAAAATATCAATTTCAATATATAAAATAAACTGTCTCAAAATAATGTAATAGGTATATAAGTAGGACGGAATATATTTCTCAGTGGTGACCTTCTAGAAGCTGGTCTTCAATTTGGTTAGCAACTAAACTCGCGAGTACCATCTAGTTCGCGGATCCCAAGCATGGCTCTTTCGTTTTATTCGTGATCTCGGTGCATTTGGGCCATATTTGTGCGAAATTCTCGAACACTCGAATTTAATCCTCAGCACTCTACCTAGGATCGTATCATATTAGATCCGGTTCTTTTAGTTTTTCATCCGGTTCGATTCTTTAAAAAAAATGATCTTTGGTCCTCGATCCGGTCCAGTAAAAAACAGACCAAACAAATCAAATAGACCGAATTTTTTTAGTTATTATTAATTTATTATTTTTTAATTATTATTTATTGGATACTTGTATTGTTATTTGTTGGTTTAATTTTTTATGTTATTTATAGATGTTTATTTATGATGTTAGTTATAGATTTGTGAAATTTATTTATTTATTTAAATAATTAATCAAGCAGTTCAAAATTGAAAAAAAATTAAAAAAAAATAAGAAATCAGACTGGACTGGACCAAATCGAATCGGATCGGTTCGATTTGGTCCTCACCTTTAATTTGGTTCGGTTTGGTCCTAAATATTTCCCAATTCAGTCCATTCGGTTTTGATATTTTTGGACCCAAATAAGTCAAATTCTCACCCCTACGTGTTAGCATCGGATAAGTACATTGCGCTAGATACACGATAAAAAATGAAATTAGTTCACAAAATTAAATTAATTCAATTTAATTTTAAAGTTCATTAATTTCATTTTTGGGTATATATTTGTTTCAAAAAAATTAATTATTGAGCGTAGTGCACGAGACCACGCATTAGGGCCGGACGAGTGCACTACACAAGACGGCGGATAAAAAAATTAAATTAATTCAATTTTAATTTTAGAATTTACTAATTCTATTTAGGATATATATTTATTTAAAAAAAATACTTATCGAGCGTAGTAAACGAGTCCAAGCGTTGGACTCGTGTACTGCGCGAGACACTTGATAAATAAAATTCAAAAAAATTAAATATACATTTTGTAAAAAAAAGAAGAAATTAAAAATTAGAACAAAAACTAAAAATAAAAGGGAATAGGGGAGGGGACCATTGAAAAGAAAAATAGAAAAAGGGGATCATCTTTTGGGTCAAGTAAGATTATAAAATCATCTATCATAAGAGATCCGTTAGACGGTCTCATGTTAAAATATCTAGCTTTTTATATTACTAGTATACCACCTGTGCAATGCACAGGGGGTGTTACTAAGAAAAATATTTATGTACAATAATAAAATTATATTCAATCATGAATTTCGCATATAAATATATGAATTATATCGTTTGAATTATAAATTAGGGAAATTTACACTGTGATACCTACATTTTGAACACTTTTTCAAAAATAACCCACTTTATTACTATTAGCAAAGCAGTATCCACTTTTTCAAATTTTTTACAAATCTGACCTCGATCAAATTTCCAGCCTAGAATATCTATGTGGCACGCCGGAATTCTTGTGTGGCTTTTTTTCTCCAATAAAAAATATTACCTGGATATTTCATGTCAATTATGAACTAAAAATAAAATAAATTTATTGGGCATACCATATGGGTATTCTAGGCTGAAAATTTGATCGAGGTCAGATTTGTAAAAAATTTAAAAAAGTGGGTACTGTTTTGCTAATAGTAATAAAGTGGGTCATTTTTGAAATAGTGTCCAAAATGTAGGTATCAAAGTGTAAATTTCCCTATAAATTACTTATGTATTTTTCATCATTGGAGAAATCAGCTTTGGCGACTCTAGCTGTATTAGAATCACTCAAGTTGGTTGTAAAATTGAGAAGGTAGGGTCCTGACTGCCCAGTTGGTCTCGACATCGATTCATCGGCAAATTAAGCACCAATAATTTTTTTAAATTTTTTGTTCAAATTATGATTAAATAAAAATTTTGAGGTTTTCCACCCTTTTTATATACAACAACTTACATCCCAATGTTTCAATCTATAAGCAACGTGGGATGTAGGAAATTTGTAAAAAATTACGGAACTAATTTGAGGTTTCGATTTAAGATTACTCACTCTTTTATACAACCCATATCCCAATATTTCAATCTACAACCGATGTGAGATGTAGGGTAAGTGAAAATTTAATATGTAAATATGAATATGTAATAATATATTATAGAAAAATAAAAATGCTCAGGCGAAGACAATCTAAATGGAATTTTATATGTTATTATATGTAACTTTATGAACTCACTTGTGGAGAAATAAAACATCAGAGTCCCGATGATTGATATGTAACTTTAGAACTTCACAAATCTACACACACACGCACACACACGAATTAGGAATGATAGAAAAAAAAATATTTTTTATTGAAAAAATCAAATACATTATCTTTAAAGATTTTAACTCATTAAAAGAGTTTGGATGTGGATGTTGAATTTTTTAATATATTTAATTAACTAAAAAATTAAAATATTTTAAATTAATATATTAAAACATCTTATTATATTTTTTAATATATTTAATTCAATTTTAATTAAAAAATATTTAATTTCTAAACATTTAAAATGTATCGTATTAAATTGATAAAACCAAATATCAAATATTATACTTGCTCTCAATTTGCAGAGATCATTGTTGGGCCTCACAATTCATAATTTGTTCATATACAATATTATTTATTTGTTATTCAATGTGGGATAAATTTTGGTTTAAAATTAAAATATATAAGTGTTAACTATGTAAAACATCTTTAAAGCTAAAAACTTAAATATGATAACTTGAAAATCTTAAAATTATCTAACATTAAAATGATAAGATCAATTAATACATTTCGAGTTTCGACCATTCAAAATTTAAATATATTTAATTTAAAATTTTATATGCAAATCTTGATTTTTTAAAATATATTTAATCAATGGACATTTTTAAATACACCATTAAATTTTCTTTATGCACCACTATTAAATTTAATTCATAAATAAATAATTATTAATTTACATAAATATCATTTTTAATTTTAAAAATTACTTAAAAAGAAATAAAATAAAAATAAAAAATTCTCTCCTTCCCACCTCAATGACCGCACCCGCCACATTTCCCCACAATTGTTCTCTCATTGTCCTCCATTTATGCAAATTTTCATTTATCTTATCTTCCTTCATTTATTTTCTTTGTAAGAATTGCCTATGAAATCAAATGTGTGTATTGATGTCATATACTTTTGTGGCTAAAAAATTGATTTCGTTATCTTCTCAAATCATAGGAGTTGTCGCATAAATGTTTGGAGAAATACATGTATCTGATTTAGGAGTTGACATTTGGAACATGGTGTTGATGATATTACTTTAAAATCTGGTGACATTGAAGGATTTGTCGGAATATTTTATAAATATGAAAAAGGGTTTTGTCAGAGTTGGAACACAGTATTGATGGCAACTATGTCCTTCTTTATTTTATTTTGAAAAAAATTAATTAATTACTGGGGAATAAAAGCGAAGACGGCAGGTGAGGAAGAAAGGTGATGGCGACAGAGGGCAACAAATATGTAGTATGGATAGGAGAGAGAGTGAGAGTGGATAATAGTTTTTTTAATTTCTTTTGATTTTTTTTTAATTTATCTTTCATAATGAAATGATAGAAATGACTTTTAAATGTGAAAATATGAAAAAGTTGTGTGGCGTATTAAATAAATGTAGTATATAAAGAAAAAAATTGGTGGTTTACTTAGAAACACCATTAATCAATTAAAAAGTAGAAAATTTAAATCAATATTTTCAAAATATTTCATTTGAACTATTTAATATATATAATTCAATTCAAATCTATAATATCAAATATCTAAATATTACACTTGATCTCAACCTATAAATCAACAAATGTGGAAATATCATTTTTGGGACTCACAATTTATAATTTGTTCATTTATAACAATATTTGTAAGTGTTTTTATGTGTGATCATTTTTGTTTGAAAAAACTAAAACTATAAACGTTAACTATTTAATTTATATATAAAAATCATGACATAAATATATTTAACAATTAATTGCCAAGTTCTATCAATACATTTAATTCAAAATTTTAAGTAGATTTAATTTAAAATTCTCGATGTGTATCTTAATTAATACATTTAATTCAAAATTTAAATATATTTAATTGAAATTTTGATGTGGATCTGGAATTATTTTAATATATTTAATCAACTTAAAAATTTAAAATATTTTAAATTAATATATTAGAACATTCACTCATAACACTTAAAAGAATAATAATTAATATAAATTTATGATCCATCGTAAAGAAAAAAAAAATATGTGTTTAAAAAATTCACATATAAATCAATAATTTAAAGGCCACATAATTTTTTCATTGAATGAACAAAATAATTTTTGATAAAAAATAGTATTTTGGTGAAATAAAAAAATAATTTATAATGTTGAAATTCTAGTATTGAATGACTATATAATATAAATATTAACTAATTAATAAATATTATACTTTTATTTATAGAAAGTGTATTTAGGCGGGAAAACCTATTATTACTATTTATAGTGACTATCTTACTTTTAGATATAATATAGAATATAGATTAATAAAAATATATATAAAAAATTCATACAAATCCGAAATAAAAAAATCACTCAAATAGATAGTTAATTATTGTTTCATATTGAACTAAAATACTAAATTTTTCAATGATCACTCCATTAAATATACAAAACAACATTAATGTGCTAATTAACTCATATTTTCCAACAAAATCAAAATAGAGCACTACGAAAGTGAAAACAAAATGCATTGAATCTGAATATAAATATGAATATTGAATACAGTTGAATATTACATAAAAATAAAAATGCATACCCTATTAGGATTTGAATCATAAGTAACCAAATAAGTAATTAATGCAAAGTAACATAATAAATTAAGCGCACTAAAAACAGAGAATAATTAATTAAATATTTGAAAAAAAAAAATAGCATGATACGACATACATAACAAAATTGTGGGAAGTTACATTGTAAAAATTTATATGTTAATACTTTTATTCAACTATATAAGTAAATTTAATAAAAATCCATTCTAAAATCCTTTTATTAAAACGCACCCCCAAATTATTAGCCACATTTTGTAACAATGTGTGCAGATATCATCATTAATAATAAACCTTCAATTCCCTCTAATTGTTTTCATCGACACATTGGACTTAATATTTAAGGCTTATCCTCTATTCTCTATTGTCCTTCATCCCATCTCACGACTGTTGTACAACATTTCTAGATTCTTTTCAATCGCTTATTATTTTATATTTTTTCCTTAAACTCAAAGTAGAAGAAAGAAGTGTCCATTAAGCTCGTCAATCATCGTGACATTTCAGTCCTCTCCATCATACAATTTATGCAAATATAAACCTCATAAGACATGGAGAGAGGAATCGACATCATTATTTAACAATAATACAATAAAAATAATCGATTCAAAGCAAAGCAAAATGAAAATCAAATGACAAAATAAGATGGACTATATATTCAACCTTCAATTAAAAAAATACATCAAAATAAAAATAGCATCTACAATGAATATCGACAATGCTAAACTCACAACTTGGAGTTTGATTTGAACAGAAAGCAAGTATTTATAGCATCAAGCAGGACGAGATTTCGAATTTTGAATTTTAAAAATGATGATAATCAATTACCATTGACTTGCACAAAACTATACATAATAATAATAATAAAAATTCATTATGTTAATTGACAACCATAATTAATTACATTAACATAGAAGATTAATTGCCGTAATTATAGAATTAATTAAATTAAGATTGTGTGATTATAAAGAATAGATTGTATGATTACGTTTCAATAAGTTATAAATTAGTTAAACATATTATTGGTTGGATGTCCCTAATTAGCGTCCCAAAATCATGTAATAATATTTAATTTACAATCCATACTTTATATATACATATGTAAATCTAATAGTTAATATTTAGTGAATTACGACAATGTTAATTGATGGCTTGGTTTGCGGAGTAATTATCACATAATTATCATGTCTATTTAACTGTAACAAATTACAAATTAAAATTATTAACTTTATGCGACATTATTAACTACTTTACGTTAAATACATTTATTTACATTATTAACTATTAACATTTATTTTCAATATTAAAACTTCATGGTTTTGATATGTAGGATAGTTTTAGCGGGAAAAGAAAATTACAATTTTGCCATAGACTATCCTACTTTTAGATATAGTAGGATTAGATGCTAGTCTTTTGGTGAGGAGGTTTAATATGGATACTGGTTTTCTTATCTTTTATGAGCATTGCATAGCGTTTTATACTCTTTTTCCACCTTATGAGATTTTGATGTGGTCCAGCTCATCAAGATTTCAATTTGTAATATTACAACTAGATGAGGCAACTTTGGTTCTAAACTACTTTTTTCTTGATATTGATCACTAACTAGTAGTCTTGTGTCACTTTTTAACAAATTTTTTATTAAATTTAATAGATAATTAAAAAATAATGTTTCATTGAAATTTTATACAATATTAATTTAAAAATAGGAATCAAAATAATTAAATTTTGATGACCTGAATTGATAATTTTTATTTTTCAAGTTCTATATCGATAATTTTCATCTTTTAAATCCTAAATTAATAGATAACATATTTTTCGATTTCAGAACCCATAAAACTCCAAGTTAAAGTTCGCTTCCTAAACTCCTCCCATGCCAATAGGAAGTTGTGTAGCATCAAGTTTATACAATTCACGACAAATACACTAAATGAAGGTTTAATCTTTTTCTAATTATTGAGAAAAATGCCCTTGAAATTTAATAAACTTTCTAAAAATTCAATGACAATTTTGAAGTTACGTACTACTTAGCTGTAGACCCATCGTTTGTAATTCTGTTCCTACGAAAAAATACACTATAATTTGAAGTCATTTTACACCTTTTCTAATACACAATTATGTTTTTAAGAAATTGAAGTTATAAACAGATTCTTAAATAAAGTTGAAAATTAAATATATATATATATATATATATATAGGGGTGGGGTTATATAAAAATAACCCCTTGTGTGAGAAATGAGAACACATCTCACACCACACATCCATCAAAAATCAAAGGTCCAGATTTGATGAAAAAGGCGGTGGCAATTTTGTAATATCTGAAAAGTTTTTCGCGCGGGGGTATTACTGTAATTTTGTAATTCTTATAAAAATCGCGGAGGATTTGATAACAGATCGTTATGCTAATGAAGTATTATCATAATGCTAACGAAGCATTATAGTTATGCTAATTAAAGTTTTCAAATATTGTTGGCGAAAAAAATATTCTAAAAATTAATTATAAACCTAATTCAATTTAATAAACCATAATTAAATGGAAAAAATCATAATTGGATAAAATAAATCTAATTAGATGAAATAAACATTGATTGGATGTGGTAAACCCTAAATGAGTTGAAAGAAATCATAATAATAATAATATATTTGTACTACGTTAGCATTATAGTTTTGGTTCGTCAGCATTGCGAATACACTATGTTAGCATATGACAATACTCTATCAACATACGTTATAAATTATAATTGGATAGGATAGACCATAATAATCAATTAAGAATTATAAACAAAAAATTAAATTTCAAAAGAATAATGATAATTAGATGGAATAAACCATAATCGAGATTAAATAAACCATAATTGAGATTTAATAAACCCTAATAAATTTATACTATGTTAGCATTATGATAATTCTTTGTTAGCACATCCAATATATTATGTTAGCATATGACAAATGCTTCATTAGCATACATTCATATGTTATCATAATGCTGACGAAGAATTATTATATGCTAACGAAAGCATTTACAACTTGGGCACGCGTAAAAAAATTTATTTTTTATTTTTCGTTCATATTTTTTCATCCAAACATAGCCTTTTGACATCTTAAATAAAAGAGCATGAAGAGAGCTTTAATTTGATATATTTTTTGTGTGCATTGGATTAAAAACGAGGAAGTTATGGTCGATTAAAGTTTTTAAGATTTTTTTTTTAATTGCTGACATCATCAATTTTAATGGATTTAGACGAAAATAACCCTCCTTCCTTATTTTTTGCCCTATTATTTACGAAATTGCCACCTTAAATCTCAACCATTGGATCATTAAATTGGATGGTGTAAGATGTATTCTCATTTCTCACACTAACAAGGTGTTCTCATATGAACCATATCCTATATATATATATATATATATATATATATATAGGGATGAAATCTGGTGAGAACCGGTCGCTAGGTGAGAACCGGGAACCGATCTTATCCGTCCATCCTGTAAAATCGACGCCCCAGATCCATCCAGATTTTCGGTGGCATTTTTGTAATTATCACGAAAATCTTCAATTCGCGCATCTCATTAAGGGTAAAATCAGAACTGAACTCAAAAATTTCCCAGATTCAATTTTAGCATCCGACTCCGCACATTTTAGCCTCATGCATTTCTCATTTTAGCATGTGTTGATAAACAAAAATAGAACGATGATTTTATTGGAATGAAATGCAATACACCCTATTTGGGGACAGTGAACCCTAATGGGAATCTCATAATTACTAGTTAGGATCGGGAACTTAATAAACCCTAATTGGGAACGGTGAACCCTAGTGGAAAATGTCACATCAATTTTAACCTCCTTCAATAATTTTAGCATTATGCGATTCTCATTTTAGCCTCATGCGATTCTCATTTTAACCTCAGAACAAAAAGGAAGAATTATTAAATTACTATATTACCCCTCCGTCCAGAAAGTTACTGAAAATTACAAGAATGCCACCGCCTATCCACTTAAATCTGATTTAATCTGGACCGTCCAGATTGAGTCAAACAAAGGCTAGGATTGGTTCATAGTTCCCACTTGGGGAAAGGTTCTCATTTGATCCTTTCCCTATATATATATATATATATATATATATATATATATATATAGGTTTTGGTTCAGGTGAGAAATATTTATTGGTGTGAGAAATGAGAAAATGTTTTTCTCTTTGTAATTTACTGCTTAATAGGTACAATTTTATTGCACAATTATTTTATCCCACGTGTGCAATGAAATTATAGCAATTAAGCAATAAATCATTTAAGCAATAAAATTCTGGCAATTAAGCAATAAAATACAATACGATAAGCATTGTTCTCATTTCTCACACGAAGATCTTTTCTCACCTGAACCCAACCCTATATATATATATATATATAATACATCATCGATTAGGATTTTTTTTGTGGTAAAATAAGAAAAGGGAAAATTAGCTGAGCTACTTATTTACTTCTTAATGGGCATCACAATTCACAAGTACAGAAATGAAATAAACGAAATAAAAAAAAAACTAAATATTAGGGGGGGAAAACTAATTAGATCATACATGCGTGGGTGCCCTATTTTGGTGATTGACTTTCTCCAACATTTTCGATTCTAGCAACAACCGAGCGTACTCGCGACGTGCTTCGTGTATTTCTGCCCTCAGATTTGTAATCTGCATAAACATACACAAAACAGTCCTACGTTGATAAAAAAAAATACAGTAAATATATAACCATATATAATAATTTCAAGCCCAGAAAGTTATATGATGTCGACTTCTTGAGAATATACACACAAATTTTTTAACAAAAATAGAATAATCAAAAGAAAGTCCCTATCTTGGCCCAAAATTGCTCAAATATTGTCTATATAGCATTATAGTCAACACCCTTCAAATCATGATACGTCATCATGCATGCAGTGAACAAGAAAGGTTTCATACAAATATTGAAAATGTCGAAACAACGAAACCATAAAATACCTTGAGATTGAGCTCTATGTCAGTCTCCTCATATTTCCGGCATCTAAAATACAGAAAGATGTAGAAATGTGTTAGTGTAGAGGTAAATTGGTGGGAGAGAATTAAGCATTAGAGCTATGATATAAGACTTACTGAGCACGCAGCCTTCTGTTCAATTGAATTATGTCTGTAACTTCTTCGTCTTGCAACTGTCTTGCAGGATCGACAGCATGCTACAAGAAGGAAATAACTATCAGCTAATCAGCATCGGATTTTCCATGTCGGGATGGCTTCTTCATCGATTTATGAATAACTAAACAGTAAAAGCAATCCAAACGCATAAACAAGAAGAATGATGGATGTGTAGACATGTCCTCAATTGATCTTGTGACCAAATTGTTACCGTTTACCTAGGTACTGGCAGTTGTTACCAAATGAGAATACTTAGATGGATATATGGTACACAGGAAGCAAAATTAAGTCAGTATCAGTTATGCAGAGACTAATGATTGTAAATGACAGACGCACCTGTCGTACATCTCTGCTGTTAGCATTGTCAACAGGTCTCGGCCCCATGCCTCTCACCCTATTCCCCCTTTCCAGTTCCTCAACTTGCTCGCTTCTTTTCCTTTTCAAAGTCGTTCCTGCACAATTTCCATGCAGAACGAACCTTAAAATCATTTGTTCACTTAGCAGGATTACTTCAACAAAGAAATTCAAAGATATGAGGAAGGCTCAGACATCAACATATTTTGAGTTCTTACTCTCTGCATTTTGATGGAAGGACGGAAAAGAGATTCCAGAGTTGGTTGGCACATGATTCGACAAGGGACTTACTTCTTGTCTAACTTCAGTTGCCGAAGATGCTTTTGTTCCAATAGTACCTGAAGACTCCTTTCCCAGCACCACAGGTTGATATATATTAGGTCCAGTATCTAGCTTAGAATTAGGTGCAAGTTGGTGTGCCATGGGTCTGGGGGCTTTCTTAACATGATAACCAATGAGTCCACAATGGCAATCCCTGCCAAAGAAGAATATCATAGCATCATCGGAATAATCCACAAGGAAAAAACTAAAATTACAAGAGGATACAGACAGGAAATCTCATATCCCTTGATAACAGAGTTCAAACTGGCAGAAATAATAGACGGATCAACTTTGGATCTAAACATTCTTTATCCTGAAATTGATCACTAACCAGTATTCTTGAATCATATCTTTCAGGCGGGCTTCAAGCTTTTGGAAAACTGGAGTTTTCTCAAAGTCTTGTTTGTTGTGAGTAGGCTCAATAAAGTTTGCTTCCAAAATCCCTGCCATGTCAATAGAAGTTGTGTTATCAAGTTTATGCAATTCAGGACAAAGATGAGATTACATGGCAATATACAGAATTTTCTTACCGACAACCCCTCTGCCTCTGCTTCTAGAATAGTTTACAACATGCCAAAATGGCTGCAGCGAAGAGAGACAAAAAACGGATGAAAAATGTGGATCGGTAAATAACAATCAACGCATGAGGATGCAACATGCCATATTGTCTTATCTTTCTTTTTCTCTGGTTGGGACTTGGGAGGGGGGGAGGGGGAACATAACAGGACCTGGACCAATATTTTTTACATTTAGCAAAAGACTTACAATATCATCACTATTATCACAAGTGGAGAATGAGTGATTAACTCTGCCTAACATATATCCTAATGTCAGAATTGATCAAAAGAAAGTGTTATCATTTGAAATGGTTGATTTCTCTTTGGAACACCCCGGACTATACTTGCTTATTAGTGGTATCTCTAGAAGTGACAGTATCAAAAGATTAATGAACTTAGTAAAATAATTCACCAGTATCAGTCTATTCTTGTGGTAGACATTAAAACCATGTATATTCACTCTTGGAGCTTCCTTCAGAAAGCCAATTGTGGTGATGACTGAACCCTGCAACCAGTAAAACAAGGATGACATATCTCCATAATTCAACTTGATCACAGCCTAAAAGTAACCAGAAAAGGATGATTATTGTGTTAAAAGACCAATGCAAATCCCTTCCCTTGGGTTCAAGGGGCAAAAAACTGAATGGAAGTCTGTACCAATTCTCCACCTAATCCAACTCCTAGTCCTAACAGCTCCCTACTGGCAGTAATTAGTAATTACATTGCATTTAAGAAAAATAGCACTTTGCAGGAAGTTCTCAAAACCTCTATATCTCTGTCAGAGCCTGCATACTTGCTGAAGTCATAGTTGAGTATATCTAAAGCATGCACGTACATGTATCTAATATCTCTGTTTACAAGTATGCTCAATATATGCACAACTAACTCGTGTATCATCCTACCTCAACATTTTGAGGTTTGTACAGTATGAATTCCGGAAATTTGAGATCACTTGCAATGCTATGATACTCAACAATTCGTCCACGCAATATTATGCAGAAGTTCTCAGGAAATCGCATATATAAGATAGATAAATATGCCTGTATGAATAAGAAGGGCAGGTATTAGCAACTATTTGCAGATTTATACAAATACACATATCTGGCACAAACTTACACGAAGTGAATACTTAAGACGGTTAGCAAGATGCTGATCTTTTAAGACCATCTGAGAGGAGATTTTTGCAGAATCGCTATCATTCCCAGAGAGACAAATATCCTGATATAAAAAACTAGAATGATGCTGATAATGAAAATTAATGCAAAATATTACACAGTAAGAAATAAAAAAAGGAACTGATTCATTGCAACAAACCCTATCACTGCATAAATCCTATCACAAAAAGTAGCAGTCAACACAAACCTCCGGGTCTGACTCAAAATCGAGCTCCATTTTTCCATCATCATTATGCCATAAATTGTAGACTATTATCTTGGTACCATGAGGGCCTACGTCATCACACTGCAAAATAGAAACAAAAAGAAGATAAAAAACAAAAAAAAACAATGACACAGAGATAATAAGAGCATATTCCTAAAAAACAAACATAAAGACAGAAAGGTTAACAAGAAAAGTCGAATTTCACTAGTTCCCTCGAAGTTCTACGTACTTGATTCAGAAGTTCGGCTTCTGTTGCAAACGGAGACCACTCTAAGAGGATGGAAAGATTACTATTTAGATGATGTTCATCATGTAATGCATTCCATGCGCCAGTATGTGAATCCAACTCATAATCAACCTGTGTTGCAAAGAGAAAAAAATAACCTTGGTCTTGAGAGAGGAGAATCTTGAAATATAAGAGATAGCAATCATTTGTTGGAAGTTAAAAAGTAAATACAACTACTACCAAAAAAATAAAATACAATAGTGTTTGCAAGCAGAAGATCCTGATGAGAAAACACCATATGAAGTCAATACAACTTGTGCTGTAATCACATAAACCACAGTAACACATATTTAAGATCTAACTAAAGGATTTCAGCCAACGAGATCATGTAAATGAACAATTTCCAAGTTTGAGCCAAGTAAAAAATTCAGCATCATCGATGCATGGATCATCACTGAGGCCCAAGAACACATGGCAGAAACATTTCACATCTCTATCAACATCACTAGAAAAAAAAAAATTAGAACATACAAAGACAAATGCAAGAGTAGCAGTGAAAGGAAAATATTTCCCATAAAGGCATATTGATGTTGAGTTTGATAACAATCATAGTTATGGTTATTTTAATATTGGGAACTGAGAAGCAAGAATAAAACCATCTGTCACATTTTATAACAGTTCCATTGCAGAAATTTGATATCCAGTCAACTAAATTTTTTTATAATCTTTAGTGTCCTCTAGTAATCCTATCGCATACTCAAAACTGAACCTCAGGGGGGTCTTAAATGAGATATTTTTTACCAAAGTTCTAGCATAAAATTCATAAAAGATACTCTACAGAAAAGGAAATACATATAATTTTCTATACATTAACTTCAAACAAAATTTATGCCTAAGAAATCTCCGCAACTAGAAGTTCTGTAACCATTTATATTAAATTACATCTTTAGACCAGAACTAAACACTCACCATTGGAACAACTATTCTATCTTGGCCTGTTTGCATTAAAAATGTATAAGATAGCAGACCTACACTTTGGGTCAATTTCCTGGTTGAGAAAAGAAAAGTAATAAGCAAATCATATAGTCAAAATTAGAAAACAAATGCAAAGTCAAGAGTGCAGGGAGACAAAAGGCATATTCAAGATTCTCAAGATGAATTCTTGCTCAACTATTTACATATTGAAATGAAAACGAAAAAAATAAAATTAAAAAAAAAAAAAGAAAAAAATTTCATTCTACAGTAAAACTAAAGTGGGTATTGCCAAGCTCAATCACTGATCTGTTTTTGTGTAATCTTATCTTCAATATCAAAAAGGGAATAGTGTTATGCGTTCCTGCCTTACTTTGGTCTCTATGACTTGAAATAAATAGAAATCATTGAGGATCAAGAGGAATGTCTAGAAGAAAAGTGTGATAGGGACAGGGTTAAACTCAGGGTTGTTTGGTGGATCTAAAATTAAAGAATTCAAGACCATATTTGCATCTGGTCTAGTTAATGATGTGAAAACATAGAGATAATAACAATAAGTCCTGAACAAAGAATGCAGAAACCTGGTCTTCATGGAGCGACTGAAGACAACAACATCTGCCCCGAGTCTCATAGTACTGGTCTTAAACCCATTTCCATCTGAAAAGCTATAAGTCAACATCTTACTGTGATAATGAAATAATAAAAAAGACATTTTCCTACTCACACTGTCCAATGGAAGTTTTTGAATTCTTATCTGAAAACCCAAAACTAAGGCATTGCCGCATTGCTTCAGGGTTCATTCCACCACCATTATCTAATAGTAGAGAAGTGAAATTACAATTATGTATCACTCAATTTTATCAAGTGCAGGGTGTACAAAAACAATTGTTGAGCAGCTAAAATTTCTAAAATCATAATTCTGAGTTTGAGATATTAAGTACCTTGAATTAACAAAGCTGGAGTCCCATCCCGGGGATTTGATATCTTATCCACAACAACAAAGGTGGCCTCATTTTGTATCTATCCATAAATGAGAATGGAATACAAAATCAATACAAACCAACATATCACTTATGCAAATGGGAAACAATATAATCCTTCAGTGATCATGCCTGCTAGCTAAAGTAAAAGAGTAACTCCACAAGATATTCTATATGGTAAGTCAAATTAATTCACAGCATACATTAAGCTGATGATTCATCTTTGTTATTACTGCTTCATCTTTCTCGATACAGGCATGTACATAGAGAGATTAGCATATTTTCATGCACAGTCTCACTCAAATATCTACTGTGTTGACATTTTGTAATATGAACTGTGAACATAATCTCTCAATAAAAGGGAGAAGCGGGATATGCAATGAGTGCGCTGATTTATCTGAATCTGACCAGAGAGTGATGGACAGAATCAATGTTGGTCTAAAAGAAAGAAGAAAAATGTAATAATGCAGCAGCATAGATATGCATCAGCAGAAGTAAAAAGGATGAGAAACGAAATATTATGTTAAGAGCTTCATTCAATCATCAAAACACACTACTTGTAGCAAGCAATATTGGTAGTGAAACACGACAACCGATAATGTAGCTTCTAGGTTATTAGTTACCATCCTAAACAAAAGATGAAAATGAAAGAAGAAAAATAAAATCATGATCTGTACCTCATCAACGGAGTTATCAAGCAATTCTGCCACGGCTGTTAAGATGAGACAATCATAAGAGGAATGAGAAGATATAAGATGTTCAATATGATATAACTAAGCTGGAATAGAGAACTATATCAAAGGTGCATACCACCAAATGCCCACTTATGAGAACTAGCATTAGAGTGAAGAAATTTGGGGTGAATACAAAGATAACCTGTGCCATCTGTCAATCAAATAAAGAATCCCTGATTACCAAGTAAAGGTCATAAAAATACTGTATTGTCCTCAATGCAATTCATGAAACAAATAAAATCCTATGTCTGCAGACAACTGTATAAGCTTGAAACTCTTTCGGTACTGCACTACACATTTTAGTGTTAAGATCATTTGAAAACAAGATTTAACTTCAATTATCAGATGGAAAAAGTACTTTGACGTGTTGGCTTAGAAATACGTCTGTCATCATAGTTTCCAGCTTTCCAGAACTGTCGACAAAGGGGGGCTGGAGATATTGATGATGTCGAGCAAAAGCTTGAATCATCATTTGGAGAGCACTCTAGGCCCGAGACACTATTTGGAGCATTTAAAATGGTTGATCTTCTATTATATTCAGTTTCGGGCCTTCTAATAAGTGAATTGGATTCTTTGCAATTGATTAAGTCAAATTTGAGGTACTCATTTTCTTGCAAAGATCTTCCGATGATATCTTGCTCCAATTTAACAGCGTTCATGCCAAGCTCTCCAAGACCGTGGTTGCTATTTAAGTTCGTGGAACTCATCTTAAGGACTGGAAAAATGAAACACGAGCTAATCAGTTACCAAATATACCAAGAAAGGATTGTAGATTTACTAACGGAGGGAAAATGTAAGTCGTAAGAGGCAAATCAGAACTTAAAGGTGTAGAATAAAATCGGAAAGCAGATGACAAAATTTAACCAACACTAAAAGTTCAAACTGAAGGCCACATGAAAGAAATTACCAGATTAGAGAAGCGAGAAAAACATGGAAACATGTTCTGCAATCTAACTTGAAAATTGGGAATAAAACAGTTAGCAGTAGAAAAGTTTATATCCATCGCTAGAAGAGGGTAAAATTCGTAGAACATCAACAACCTTTTCAATCATGTAAAAGAATTTTGGATATCACTAGGGGTGTAAGCGAGCCGAGTTGAGCCAAGCAGTATCATGATCAAACTTGAGCTCGACTAAAAAAATTTGAAGCTCGAGCTCAACTCAGTCGAAGTCTAATTTTTCAAGATCGAGCTCTGATCGATTGTTTATTTTTTATTTTAAAATCTATTTTGAAGATTTCCAGCTTCATCTTGAAGCCAACGAATGTCATGTTTCTTGAAGAAAAACTCCATGGTTTCTCCCATTAATGACCACCAACAACATGTAACAACAATTAAAAAAACACAACTCTAAACAAGAATTCCACACAAGAAATACAAGGTAGAGTTGATGAAGGACCGAAGTGCACAAATCATACTTCGGGAATCAAATTAGTAGAGATGAAATTTTGTATTGAATCTGAAAAATTGAATACACCCTAAGCTATACTCAGAAACTCTAAAACATAAAATATGAGAAACATATTTTGCCTAGGAGGTGAAAACATAAACAAAAGCAACTAGCCCAATCTTCACAAATATCTTTAAGGATAACTCATCGTTGTTGCTGAAAATGCTAGAGAGATGGTGGATAGTTGCCGGTTGGCTTGTTATTTGTGAATAGATGAGAGGGAGAAGGGAAGCATGAAGGCATGGGGAGTGGAAGGAAATGAAGGTTTTAAATTTTAGGGCTTTGAGTTATCCTTTATATTATGGCTGATGTGTAAATAATAAGGTAAATGAGGGGAAAATCTGTAAAATAACATTACGCTCGATTAAGCTTGATAACATGCCGAGTCGAGCTCGAAAGGTGTTAAGAGAAGCTCGAGCTCGAGCTTAACTCGACTAACTTTGAGTTGAGTTGAGTTTCTTTTGAGCTGATCCCAAGTAGCTCGCGAGGCTCAGCTCACTTACACTCCTACAGAAAACTACACATTTATCCTAATAGAAATGAAATGAAAAGAAATGCTATGCCCAAGTGTCATTTCCAATGCTTTAGGATAAATGATTTGGGAAGACAAAAAGAGTCGATGCAGAATGGAAATACATTTCAATAGTTATCAAAAAATAATGATGGCATATACTTCACAAAACGAGTTTGGATAAACCATTCATTGATTGACATTTTCTACTTTTGAGGTTAGGATGTATGATATTGATGAAAAATGTGATTGATTGTGGTATTGAGATTAAGTCATCAAAACAAACATGAATACTTGGTATTGGTAAGATAATTTATATGATGTATTAATCAAGATTCTTACCAGATGTGTACTTTGATCATCATAAAGCATAATATCATAAGCCGAACTGCCAATAAAATAACCAAGCTTTCATGATTTTAACAAAAATAACTCATCCCTTCAAATATGCATTTTACACCCTGCCTTTCTTTTTCCCCAAAAAATGTTACCCTGCTCGTGCACCGAGATTCCGTTTGTACAATTGACTCAACAAAGTTATTTTAATGATGAAGATGTCAAAAATGTTGAATTGGGTTTACTAAAGTCACTTGCTTTTTAAAATCCCCTCCCCCACTTACCTTCAACTATTCCACACGTATACACCGGTCCAATCCATCCCCTGCCCCACCGCTCCCATGACACTCTTCAACCACTTCTTCTTTCCTCTCTAACAAATTCCAAAATATGATTAAATTTCGCACATGAGTTTGTAGTCAGCATAACTCATTGGGTCACACCATCTATTAAATTTAGGACTACAAGAGAGTAGTGGGTCAATTCAGGCAATCTTTATTCTTCTCAATAGTTTTGATTTTTTTTTTTTCTAGATTGTAAGCAAGGGAGGCCTTCACATATAGGGGTGCAGCCGAGAGTGCTCTGCCTGATTGCCATCATGAGCAGCGATGCGGGAGAAGTGGAAGGCATGGGAGCACTCTACCATGTAAATTGTAGTTCGGTTAACTAAAAAACCAACCAACCAACGCGATTAAGTACATATCAATTTGGTTTGGTACGTACCTTCATTTCAGTGATACAAAATGACTAGCCTCCAAGCAAATGGAATCCTCCAACTTTAGGCCATAATGCCACTAAATGATTTTCCAACCTTAACAAAATTAGTTTTAAGCACCTACAGCCAGTCATTCAACTCTCCCGATGGTTACAAAGACACTGTTTGCTTTGTCTTAGTTAATGCAGGTAAGAGAATGCCATGAGCTAACCAGAGAGAGAAAGCATGCCTAACAAAAGGAATTTGAAGAGAACTAGCTCCACAATTACTTAAAAAAAAAAACTCACTGTATTGCGCACATTCGTCAGTAGTTTGGCTGGTAATATTTCTAGGTCAAATCTACTCAGAGCAATAATAAAATCGAAACCCAGCTCCATGCGCATAATATCCACAATAAGGAGGAAACAAAAAACTAATTGAAGCAATGATAAACTTAATTGAGTCGTACCTCGAAATCCGCACCGGTTACGCACCAGTATGGATTTAATTAGGAGACAATGCAATAACTTCTCGAAATTCCGGCACCGACAACTGGAGTTTGTAGCTCCGATGACGATGATTAGAAAACCCAGCCAAAAAGAAAGAAAGAAAGAAAGAAAGAAATCCCCAAAACAGTTTTTGTTTCTGTAAAAAATGTTTTTCTAGGTTTCTCTTGCGATAAAATATGATCGATTACAGAATTTTCTCAAGTTTTTCATATTTAAGCAAAATCTTATGAGATAAGTGAATCGGGCGTAGAAGAGAGGCCTCTCGCTGCCGCTGCCGCCAGATGATTTGGAAAAATTATTTTTTTGAAAAAAAAATGGTACTGTTATAAAAGTGTTTTGTTTGGTGCGTGTGCTGTGTGCAGAAGTCGAAGAAGCTGTGATAAATACTGAACGTCGTAAATGTGTGTGTATATATATATACACACCAAAACTCCAATACAGACTCAATAAGGCCCATACATCCACGGGTAGAGATTGACCGGCATTGATCCGTTAAAAAAAAAAATAGTAAAATTAATATCAATCTTTACACTAAAAAATATCATTTAAAGTTCAAAAATTATCACTTGTATCATTAATAAATAATTGGTCTGTTACTTATCTTATATGAGTTTATATAGTTCAAATTGTGATTTTTTCCATTCCAATTAATGTTTAGAGTTGGGGTTAAATTTTTTCAGGGTTCATAGTTTTTTAAGATTTTTTTTAGTATTTTTTAGGGATTGTTGTTGTATTTTGTTAGGATTCATGCTTTTTTAGGTTTATTAATCTCAATTAAAGTTATATTTATTTCAAAAAATATTAAATTTGTTCATTTTTATTTTAAGGTTCACTAATTCCATTTAGGGTATGTATTTATTTCAATTTTTTTTTTCAATTACCATTTATATTTATTTCGAAAAATTAAATTAATTGTGGAGCGTAATGCACGAGCCCACGCGTTAGCATCGGACGAATGCATTGCGTGAGTCGCCGAATTAAAAAAAATATCATTCACTTTAATTTTAGGGTCCATTAAATCAATTTTAGGATATATATTATATTTATTTTAAAAAACTAAATTAATTCATTTCAATTTTTAGGGTTCATTAATTGTATTTTAGGGTATATAATTTTAGGAGATAGAAAAATCGGAAAAAAAAAAAAATTATGGGACAGTTTTTTGGGGGAGCTGCTGGGTCTGGGCAATCTGATGGATCCAGACCCATACATATTATGCACAGGAATGCCCATACATACATACATATATATATATATATATATATATATATATATATAGAATATGGTTCAAATAGATACTATGATCTGGTGTGAGAAATATGGACTAATTTCATCCCTTAAATCTTGCAGAATGGATGGATGAGATTGAATAATTGACTCCATGTATTTTTGGTAGTTTTTTACTATTCTAAATAGATAAGGCTAATGGAGTAATTTTACCAAAAGTTGTAGAGTTATATTGATATGCAAATATTATAACGTCCTATTTAAGCGGTTTTAATTAAGTGAATTAACCCCTAACCAACTACTCCCACGATTATTGCGTAAGTTTTATTTGGAGAAATCGATATGTACGTGCCTTTTAGGCCTTGTTTACTTCAAGTATAAACTAATTGGAGGATAGATTAATTTCAGGATAATATGAATGATATCATATTTTTGAAATTTAATCCAATGTTTACTCTAATGTTTACTTGGTATGATAAGAATATAAGTGCATATATATTTACTAAAATAGGCCTGTACTGATTATATAAATATTTAAAGGTGAATATTTTATATATTTATTTAAAATAAATCAAATTAAAATAATTAAGCATTATATTAAATAAGTTGATATCAAATCTAATCTCTTAGCTAAAAAAAAAGAACAAAAAAAAAATCTCTCTATCTTCAATGTACATATTCTTATCTCTACTCTCTCTTTCTTCAAGTCATTAATTTTTCTCTCTCCACAAAGCACAGTCGATCTCTACTCTCTCTCTCTCATCCATTGTTGTTTCAATTCATTTTGTCCTCAAAGCAGAGCATCTGCTGATCTCCTTGAATTGCTTCCAAATTTCAAGTCTTAAAATCATCAATTTTGGATTCTCAGCATCATCGTCTACCTTCTAGGCCATTGTCGTAGTTGATCGCTTCTTCCGGTGGAAAAGAACAGACATTACTTGATGACAGAAGTGACGATGTTTGGTGATGGATATGAGGTTACGACAGTTGCCTAAAGTGGGGATGACGGAAGCGATGATGTTTGCTAAAGCGGGGTGAATGGTGAGGAGTGAGGGCTCTGTGGTAATCTAAAATGATAAAAATTATCATAGGGGGAGGGTGGGATAACAATCCTTCAGCTTATCACCAATTTTAAGTTAATCACGGGCTCGTGGTTATCATACAAATTTATATCATACAAAGTAAATAATGGATATGATTAACTAATTGATGGATATCAAGTCTTATCATTCAAAGTAAACAAGGCCTACAGTATTCTTCTTTAAAAAAAACATCATACAGTCAATGGTGAAAATTAAAATTTTGACGTTTCCGTAACAATGCACTGGGATTGAAGTCGATTGTTAGAGGATTCTGTTCGGCATTGTACTTTCATATTGTTTACAATTATTTATTCATATCACACTTTAGCAAAATTAGTATAAGTATTCTTATTTTTCCCTAGAATTTATTTTGGACCTCATACGTGTTGATTTAATTTTAAAAGACCTCAATGTTCGTACACTATCATCAGTCGTGACGAACTTATGCATGTAATATGCAAGCATTGAGAAGTTTGTAATTAAGCCTTACAGTGGATGTGAGTCTCCATTTTTAATTGTGTGTTAATGTTGTTAGTGCTATGCAAAGCACTTATATCTATTTTAGTAAGCACTGCAAAATATGTTTATCTAGCACTACATAATGTAGGTGTATGCGCACGTGTAATTGATTCAAGTGAAGGCGCTGTTCAAGTGTCACCTGGTGGCAATTCCTGTGAAGACCAAAGGAAGTGACAGTCGTCTCAAATCAAGAGAGGAGAAGAATATGGAAAAGAAGAAGAAGTCATTAAGAACATGCAATTTTTGTAGGGAGAAAAGTAACCACGATGCTATGAATTGTCTTAATAAAAAATGATACTGGATTTTTTTTAAGTAGTATGCTATGTATTCATGACAACTTAATAATTCATTTGATTGTACCGTCGAATGCATAGTATGCCATGTTTCAGCGCATTTTTGAATTTTGTTATGTTATTTTAATTTTTTTTTGTCGAGGATTGTTACATGGCTGTGAATCAGTAATTAGTTTTTTATGTCCTTATTGCCAATTCGGAATGCAGTATACAGTAATTAACTATCACATGCATTAATCATATTTGTATAGGTCACCATATATGTGTATTGCGATTATTTTATTTTCTGCCAAAACATGGATCCGGCGTGAAGAAGCTTATCGATAAAAAATATTAACACATTAAAATACAAAGTATTAACTAAATACAAGAATTAAGAAATAAAATTCGAAATAGTATTTCATATCATATTTGTACAAGTCACCATATATGTGTATTAGCATTAGGCTGTTCTGTCCAAAAACATGGACACCGTGTGAAAAACTTTCCAAGTAAAGAATTTAACGGTTAAATACAAAGCATTAAATACATACAATATTTTAGAATGAGCATAACCTATACAAAGTACTAATAAATACATTTTGAATTGGTATTTCTCATCATATTTGTACAAGGCACCAAATATGTGTATTGATGTAATTCTGTTTTACCCAAAAACATGAAACCCGTGTGAAGAACATTGTCCGTATAAAGCATAACATTGTTAAATATAAAGAATTAATTGAGCATCACTATGTAAAATGCAAAGCATTACCAAAATATGAAGCATTAACATAAACTATACAAAGCACTAACAAATACAATTGGAATTGTTATTTCCATCATACTCACGTCCCTATATCTTAGCAATTCATATGCTCAAACATCATAAACACAAACATCATGTATTAACATGTATGTAACAAATGGATACTTACTAACCTTAAAATCATTGTTCGGAATATCATTGATATGATTCACAATGTGATAAAAGTGATTGTATCCAAAAAAAAGCTAAAACTGTCAACATCCATCATAAATAAAATGCACTGCATAATTACATACTTAGCACTACAAATCACCCTTCAAAATATCACTAATACTTGGTTGTTTTTCCTACAAGTGGATGCAAAAAGAGACGTTGCATTATTTGCAATTGCGTCAGAATTGACATTCAATTATGATGTTAGTATGGATGCACAGTACTTAATACGAAGATGCTTCATTCTTGCAACATCCCCCTTCTCAAGATCGCAATTCCAAAACTTGATGCATTGACCCATGTAAGTCTCCATGTGCCGCATAGCGTACACACCACAATCATTATTATTTTTGGCATCCCTCTAAGGCATTTTTAACCTCGTCATGCATGCTCGTTTTACTTCATCTTCAACCCCTCCGCTTCCATGTAATCACCAAACACGTTTTGCTGCAACACATGATAATGAATACAATTAATTAAATTAAAGTACGAAGGGGATGTTTAAAAAGCGTTGATTTTAACTTGGCACTAACTCAATCCATCAAAAGCATCAAATTAGTGATTATAAAGCACTAACAGTCACATAAGCAAATCATAATTAAATTAGATGAATACCGGTATAAACAGCGATGCTCCATACTTGGGCCTTAAATCCATTCTCTCGCACTCATCCGAATTGTCTATCAACAATGCATCACTCTTTCTGATGTCAAATCATATGACGTAGTAGTGGTCTCGGTCCAGTACATGAAAAAAGAACTGTAGTAATATTAGCCATTGTTATATTTTTGTTCACACCTAATAAAGTAAATGATTTAGGTTGTAATTATTTTCATTATCATGTCAATATTGTACAGTCTCGGTCAATATGTATATTATATTCAAGGAATTATATAAGACAAAATATCAAAAACATCATCGGAAAAAGAAAGAAATATTCTAAAAAGTGTGTGGTACATAAGCTACACATTTTATAATAGCTATATGAGCTGCTTTAATTATTAAAAAGTGAATATTTGTTACAAGTGTATAAAAAAAAACTTGAATCAACTGATTCAAAGCATTAACAAGTACAAAACAACCAAAACTTGTTAAATTACAAAGTTACAATAAAAGCACCAATAACATTATCATTTAACACTTATTATCTCAATCTTTAGCATCTCATCATACAATAAACACAAATACTAATTAAATTTTTAGCATAGAATGATATTTAACACCAAAATACATGATCCTTAGCATCAAACATTTTCTTCAAACTCAAAGGATTCACAACAAACTAACCCCAATTATAGCCACATAAATCAATTGAATAAATAATTCCAACTCAAACGATGAATTATTTTAAATTTTTTGACAATAAACCCCAACAATTCATTACGAAAAATTCTAAAAATTTACAAAGGTTGCCCCCAATGAATCCATCGCATACAATATTCTGAACAAGCATTGACAAAAACGTATAAAAAATTCCAACTTATCAAAATTGTTACCTGATTTTGGTCATGCCATCGTTGTTTGTGTTAAAACCCTTCTATGGTTTAGTCGGACGGTGATGCCGCTGCCCAAAGCCTAAAACCTCCGTCTAAGAATCGCCCACCATCGCCGACTCCAGAGGCCAAAGCACCAACTACAGTCGTCAAACCACCAGTTGCCGTCGCTGATTGTTCACCATAGTTGCCGACTCAGCCCACCACTGTTGTATTTTTTAGGATGCTAGGTTTTGAGAGTGAATCGCTGCTCTCGATTTCTTAGATTGGTGTTTTTCTTCAATTTCTTTTGTCTATATTTTGAGGGTTTTGTTTTGAGATAGATATGAAATCAAACAAACTCGTATCTACTGCCATATTTAGTGAATAATTCCATATAAAATTATTGTATAAATTTACTGAATTACCCTCAACGAATTAATAGATATTTCAAATTAAATTAATTCCATTTAACATACATTTAATCTCATCCATCCATTAACAATATTTAGAGGGATCATATTTATCTTTATTTCTCACATAGAGTCTAGTCCCTACTATAACCACACCATATATATATATATATATATATATATATGGGGAATCGATCAAATGTCTTAGGTGTAAAATAAGAATCAATATGAACCATTCAATTTATTAAAATGACGGATATGATTTCATTTATTTTTATGGTAAATTTCCTTCATTTTTGCACTGGATGTCATTTTTGTAATTTTGACATTTGGGATACCAACTAAAATCCCAAATATCTCGGCGATGCCCATTTTTTCAAGAAATATATATAGTGAGGAGTTATGATGATTGTCATTTCCAGTGGTAAGTCTTTTTATCACTTTGTGTTGGGAAAATTGTTGGAATGATCCAACTGATGGTTTTGATGAAATGTCTAAACACATTTGATGATCCTATGAAAAACTGCAGGGTATTTAAAGCTGGAAATTGGGGGCAATGATCAAATAAGACTTCAGACAAAGTCAAACTGAAATGAGAGTCAGTTGTGCTGAAGCATGATCAACCAGCTTAAAGGTTGCCTTGATCAGACCAGTCAGAGTCAACTCTTCAAAGCTTAAAAAGCTAAAGGGGAAGAGAACTTTGGAGATTGGTAGGCATCCACAGATGAGTAACCATCAGTCTAAGCTGAAAGCAAAGATAGACTGATGAGAGCAGAGCCAACTTGAAAAGCTAAAGCTAAACTAATCAAGAATCAGGTAGCAAAACCGAAAACTGATCAAAGATAAGTTTGACTGGGAGAAAAAGCTCAAAGAGCTTTGAGCCATTACTGAACTGACCAATGACCAGTTCAATGAGAGAAAAGCTCAAACGATCAGCCGACTAGCAGTTCAAAACTGAAAGCTTTTAAAGCTAAGTTGCCAAGGCAGCTTCACTGGACTGATCCAAGACTGAAGCTTAAAGCAGCTGAGGAACTTCTAACTGGACAATCTCAGAGCTGAAAGCCGAGATAGCTGAAACTCCATCAGCTGAATGTCTAGAACTAATAGCCAAAATATCTGCTCATTCTCTGACAAGTAGTCAATGAAGATCTTAACAGGAAATCTTGGAAAGATCCTGATGATCTTTGAGCAGAAGTCATTAAAAAAAACGGCTAATTCATTTAAAGCTTCAAACGGCTACAGGTATTAAACCGCCGCCGGTGGATTAAACAGATCCACAAATCACAACGGTCAAAATATCACTCATCGATAAAAAGAGAGTGAATACAATTTTGATTAAGACTTTCGCCAAAACTAACTCATGCTATTTTGCAGATATTGAACTCTTCTTTCTCCCTCCCTACAGCTCAAAGCTTAAACCTCTTAAGTGCGAAAAAAGTCCCAACTGAGAAGGCGTGCTTCAAGTCTCAAGCAAGCAGCTAGCCGACAAAGAATTCTAGCTAGAGCAAAGCTTCTCAGTTCAGTATTTCAAAGATCAACTACTCAGCTCAGATGCAGACGCGCAAAGGAGTAATTCAGTTGATATCAGTTTCAAGACTGTACTCTTGAAGATCGAACGAGATCTAAAATCGTGAAAAGATGGGCAATAGCACCTAAAGTCTCAGCGAGCAGTTGAGACCGGTAAGTGTGAGCTTTCGACCCAGAAACCGACTGAGGAGGAGCATGTACTAACGGGTCCGTTCTTCCGGGACAGCAACAGTTGGAAAGGAGGCCGCACTCAGTTTGAAGGGTGTCGTTTTCAGGTCCAACAGAATTTCTTCACTGTGTAATTGTAATAAAGAAACTTTACTCTTGCATAGTGGATTGCCCTTCTGCTGAAGGAAGAGAGGACGTAGAAGCAGGAAGCTTCGAACCTCTATAAGTCTTGTGTGTGCTGTATTTATCGCTTTAAGCTTTGCATGTTCTTTAACTGCACACTTTAGCACACAAGCTGCACTGACAAGCTAAGCTGAACTCTTAAGCTATCAGTCCTAACTGATCAGCCCATCAGCTCAACTCTAGGTCAAGCTCACTCTCACAACTGAACAGTGCAGATAAAATAGTCTAAGCGAGTCAGGGCCCTAAACATTCCGCAACTATTTTAAGTTTTTGAAGTCAGTTTATTCACCCCCCCTCTAAACTGATAAAGACTCGCACCGGGACCAACACTTTGTAGTATATTATTCAATAAATCTATCTATCTATCTATCTATCTATCTATCTATCTATCTATCTATCTATCTATCTATCTATCTATCTATCTATCTATCTATCTATCTACATATATTAAAGGCAAAAGCTAAAAGAGCAAGATTGTCATAAAAAAGGAGAAAAATTTTAATAACAAAAAATAAATAGAAAAAATATTTTCTAATCAAAGTTCATTATTTCACATTTTCTAACCAAACAACGTAGTAAAAGTCTTTATTACCCTTACTAAAGTCAAATGGTAGTCATTAATTCATGTTTGAATGAATGGGACCTGTGAATTTCACATTTTTATACCTGATAAGATATTTTCGGGTCAATATAGTCCCGACTGGATCTACTGAATCTATATTGATCCAGTTGGATAAATATAGACTCGACTGGGTCAATTAGACGCGATAACTTCAGTGTAAATAGATAAAAATAGACAAAAAGTAAATGGTGATTGTGACCTATGACACACTTGGTCCCCACACCCAATCATTGACTCAGTGTACTTTTGATATTTATTATCACTACACAACAACTATATATATATATATATATATTTGAAAGGTGAGAGTTGATATCTATGATTATTTAAAAATGCAATGATTTTTTTAGAATGCTATGATTATTTAAAAATGTCACGATTAATTTTTAGAATGCTACAATTAAATTCTCGGATTATTAAAATGTTATGATTAGTTTAATGAGTCAATATTATTTTTATGAGTTAAGATTGTTTTTTATTAGCCAAGATTATTTTTATGAGCCAAGATTATTTTTTATGAGTCAATATTATTTTTATGATCCAAGATTAAATTCTCGAATTATTAAAATGCTATGATCAATCGTGGTATTTTTAAATAATTGTAGCATTCTACGATTAGTTTTAATGATCCAAGATTATTTTTATGGGCTAAGATTATTTTTTATGAGCCAAGATTATTTTTATGAGCCAATATTAAATTCTCAAATTATTAAAATGCTACGATTATTATCTAAAATGCCACGATTAGTTTTGTAAGAAATGCTATGATTATTATATACAAATAACCATATTCTACGATTAATTGAATGCATACGATTGAATACATTTATTTCTTGTGTAAGTGAGGTAGTTACTTTGCTTCATTAAATAAAAAGAAGGGGAATGTAAGAACTTGTTGACCGAATTTAATGCATATTTTTATTATTGTGTAAGGAGGTAGGTAAATTTTTAAAATAAATAGACATGAACACGCGAACTTATTCACACTACACGACAATAATCTGAGCAAAAAAGTTAGAGCAAAAGTTCGAGAAGAAATTTTTGAGCAAGGTGTGTGCAAGATTATTCATCAAGAATAAATTAGTGCACAAAATTTTCCATTTTTGAAAGGTACGTTTTGTAATGTCCAGTTTTGTGAAATTATTTAGTAAATATTTTCCATTTAGATTATATTGCATATGTGTTGTTATGATTTGATAAAATAGGTCAGAGGGAGAGATTTGTATGTCGTAGAAGATTATATATTTAATCGTAGCCTTGTTTAAATAAATTGTTGTCTTATGAAAAAGTTTAATCCTAAGCATAAACTAATAAATCATAGCATTGGTTCATAATCGTAGCCTTTATTATATTG
Organism: Perilla frutescens; assembly: GCA_026008535.1. Taxonomy (NCBI): domain Eukaryota; kingdom Viridiplantae; phylum Streptophyta; class Magnoliopsida; order Lamiales; family Lamiaceae; genus Perilla; species Perilla frutescens. The sequence goes on along the minus strand of BRKX01000010.1, from coordinate 38,449,459 downwards.
ATCGTAACAATGTTTAGTTAATCATAGCCTTAATTACATTAATTGTAGCCTTTAAAATGTAATTGTAGCCTAATTTTAGTTAATTGTATCTTAGGAAAATATAATCATGGCTTTTTATAAATATAATCGTGGCTTTTATTAATCATTTTTTTTAAATTAATCATGGCTTTTTAAAAAATTAATCGTTTTTTTAAAAATTAATCATGGCTTTTTTTTTTTAAATTTAATCGTGACTTTTAAATTAATCGTGGGTTTTTAATTAATCGTGATTTTTTTTATTAATCGTGATTTTTTTAAAAAAATTAATCATGGCCTTTTTAAAAAATTAATTGTGGCTTATTTTTTAAAATTAATCATGATTTTTTAAAAAATTAATAGCAGCTTATTTTTTAAAATTAATCGTTGCTTTTAAATTAATCATGGATTTAAAAAAAAAATTAATCGTGGCTTTTAAATTAATCGTGACTTTTTAAGTAATCGTTGATTTTAGAATTAATCATGTCTTTTTTAAATTAATGGATTTTTTTTATTAATCGTGACTTTTAAATTAATCGATACTTTTATTAATTGTGGCTTTTAGAGTTTAGGGTTTAATCGTGGCCTCATATAATGAATCGTAGCATTGTTTATAAATTGCAGATGGTTAGCCGTTGTATTATTATACGACATAATGGAAGATGAGAGATATTAGAATATGTAGACGGTGATGAGCAACTTGTGGTGATGTCATCCGATAAGCTGTGTTTTAGCTCACTGATGAGAGAGGTTCACAAGTTGTTGCAGACTGACCCGAGCACGGTGGAGTATCAATTAATTTACATGGCGAGCACCAATACTGGCAGACGGATCAAGGCTTCTTTGCAAGATGATGAAGATTTGCTCTGCTTCACGAACAAACCATTGAGATAGTCGTGTACATGATTTCGAGACATTTGAACAGTTCCGGAGTCAGACCATTTATTGGCACGGAATATAGAAATTCGTATAGGAACGATTATGTTCCATACTTCCCACAGTACGAAGAGGCACCTATTGATGATGAAGAACAAGTAGAGACGCATCTACTGAGGGAGATGAATGAGAAGAAGAGGAAGAAGAACAAGAAAAAGAAGGGGAGAATGCGAGAACGAGCTTGATGGAATCATTGTTGATAGAAGTCACGATTAATTTTAAAAAATCCACGATTAAGTTTAAATGAGCCACAATTAATTTTAAACATTGCCTCGATTAATTTAATGAGCCACGGTTAATTTAAAACATTGTCAAGATTAATTTAATGAGCCACGATTAACTTAATACATTGCCTCGATTAATTTTAAATGAGCCACGATTAAAATTTAATTAGATAAGATTAAAATTTAATTAACCATGATTAAGAGTAAAGTGCTACGATTACTATTTAACTACCGAAGATTAAGAATAAATTGCTACATTATCATTTAACTAGCCACGATTAATAAATTGCTACGATTAATATCTAACATGTGATTATCTTTCAAATAAATCATGAGCGAGAAAAAAATTAGAAACCTACAAGAGAAGATGAAGACGTCTCTGGCGGTGCTCCAGCTCCTCGTACCATCTCCAGTGTGTGCTCCGGTGTATGCTCGTCGGCTATGGCGTGTGAGCGAGATTAATACATCAAACTATATATCACATGCAAAAAAGGAGTGAGAGAGAGGGGGAGATAATTTTCACATTACTGATCAGATGGGCAGACGACGACTTTGCAATGGTGACACGTTCCGAGAAAGAGAGAGATTTCAACGCTTTGAACGGTTTTTTTTTTCTGTAATGGAATCGGCGAGAGTGAAATGGGAAGGAAGAAAAAGTGGTGGTTGGGGTAATAAATTCAATTCAAACCCTAACTCATTAATATTCTATTTTTGGCAGTTATAAATCCACTTTTCGTCAGAATTTAAGTACACAATTCTGATTTGATGGGGCCCATCCAATGAGGATCGTGTAAACAAAGTACAATTGTCCAAATAACTACTGGGTTTTAAAACTTGTCTCCCTACCCCAATTTCACTATATTTTTGCACAAATAAATATTTCTCCCATAACTTAAATTCATGTTAATATAAACCCGATTTCACAACAATTTTCTAATTACTTTTAATTTTGATTTGTAGGTGGTTTAACAACGCGTGGTTGTACGACATAGTGGTAGATGAAAGATAAATAATATTATATAGTGTAATTTATTATAATTTATAATAAAATGAACATAAATAGTGGAATTTATTATAATTTTAAATTAAACGAACTAATACACTATAATGTCGTATATAATTTTGAATGAAAAAAATATATATAGTGTGATTTATTATAAATTCAAATCAAATAAATTAGTAAAATGTAATGTCTTATAATTTCGAATGAAATAAACTTATATAGTGTAATTTATTATAATTTCAAATAAAATGAACTTGTCTAATGCGATTTGATATAATTTCGAATGAAATGAACTTATATATCACAATTTATTATAATTTTAAATTAAATGAACTAGTATAATGTAATGTCTTATAATTTTAAATGAAGTAAACTTATATAGACCCAGTTGGGTAATATAGTCCCGACTGGACCGCGTGTCACGGGATGCCACCCCCATCCTATCCCCTCTCCCAGGATATGCCGAGACAACTCCATTTTCTTGTCCCGATCCTTGGGATAGGCAACACCGGGCCCTTTGCTGCCGAGGCCCGACGGGCTCCCGTGACTGGCGTCCCAGCACCCTGGGCCATCCGCACCCGCCTGGGCTGCCAGCACTAGCACCAACCTACCGTCGGGGCGGTCCTCCGCCAAACGCCCCGCTCGAAGCTCCATCGTTGCCTAGTGTGCTAGCTATTTCCTTGTAGTGTACATAATTGTAAGCACGGCCTTGCACGGCCGTTTTTATCATTTTCTAGCTTAGTAGTATCTAGTGCCGTCGCTAGCGTTTTTTTCTTTAAGCCTATTATAGGGGGTGAGAGCGAACTTTTGTCTGACTGTGAGCGTTGCAAGGAGCGACCTCCTCTCCAACCAACGCGTGCTGTAATTGCTTCCAAGCTATAATGTACATTCAAATTGCATTAATGAAGATTTATTTGCAATCAATCGTGTTCATGTGTTGCTTGCTCTGCCGAGACCACTAAAAGCACCAGAGGGTGTGAATTGTGTCGTCATCGTGCATCAAGATTTGCGAGCAAAGCTTTTGTGAGTGAGGCGGACGTAGTCTAGGACGGACTACTAGCCGCACGGTGCGCTACTAACCCAAGCACTACAAGCGCCCCGTGATAGGTGGTATCAGAGCCTCGGCTCCTGATCCACGGACCGAGGTGGGTTACTATGGAAAACACTGCTACTGCATCAAACACGAGGGGTGGCCAAGCGGGCCACGAAATTGGGTCTCCACCGAAGGCCCCGACCAAGAGCGAGATGGTCAATGCCATTAAGGGCGAGTGTGCCCGATTGGCATACGTGGTCGCAGAATTAGAGGAAAAGGTCGCGACCTTACAGGATAAGGTCGACACCCTTGAAGAGGAGAACATGGATCTCCACCATCGACTGGGTGAGAGTCGGGAGGCATGGTCAATTGTGGGAGATACGCAACGGGCTATTGAAAGGTTGGAGACGCAGGTGGCACTACTCCAACAAACCGTTGTCAATAGAGGGCCGGCGGGCAGAATGGAGAATTTTGGCGCTGGCGGGGGAGCGAAGAAACAGATCCCCAAGCCACAGCTGTACAGCGGCATAAGGAACGCGAAGGAGGTCGACAATTTCCTTTTTGATGTGGAACAATATTTCATTACGGCGGACATCGACGACGAGTCAGAAAAGATTGCCACGACCACAATGTATCTAACTGGAGACGCGAAGCAATGGTGACGAGGGAAATACCAAGACATACGGGATCGACGCGAGCGACTTGATACCTGGGATCTCCTGCAAGAAGCCATCCGAAAATAGTTCTTCCCGGAGAACGTCGGGTACAATGCCCGTAAGACACTACGGAAGCTCAAACAAACGGGCACGGTCAATGAGTACATGAAGGCATTTGCCTCGATATTACTGGATCTCCCGAAGATGGATGAGGAAAGCAAGGTCTACCAGTTCATGGATGGATTGAAGCCCTGGGCACGTGCTGAACTTCAACGCCAATGAGTGTCAACCATCCGTAATGCAATAGCCGCGGCCGAGTGCCTAATGGACTATCACACGGAGCCGCGGGAGAAGAAGCCACCACCACCCAATGGTGGCCAACAGAAAGGAGGTGGGGGCAAAACCTTCCGCCCTACCTACAGCAGGGGAGGAGGGGACAAGTTCTCCCACTCCCAAGAGAGTTCCCAAGAAAGCACGGACAAAAGCCGCCCGCGATGGGGCAACAAAGCTGCGGGGAACTCGAAGTTCGACAGGTATTTTTTATGCAACGGCCCCCACATGTTGAAGGATTGTCCGAAGCGACAGCTAATCAATGCTCTGTGTGGAGACATGGAGTGGGACAAACAAACGCCCAAGAAGAAAGAAAAAGAACCGGCACCAGTTCTGGAAGAGCGTGAGGAAGACTCCGAGAGCGAGGGAGAAAATCTCGGGGCCTTCTCTCATAGGTGCAATGCGTTGTCAAGAACCGCAGCACGAAAGGGTAAGGCGTTACCCAGGAATGTGAAGACTACCCCCGTAATGGAGGGCGGGGCAACTGGAGAGCCATCGACAAAATCCACCAAGGAAAAAGGGTTGATGCTTGTCGATGTGAAGATCAATGGGAAGCCCATCCGGGCAATGGTGGACACCGGTGCCACGCACAACTATCTCGCTAGTACTGAAGTCGAGAGACTCGGACTAGTGCTGGAGAAAGGAGTGGGCCGAGTAAAGGCCATCAATTCTGTCGCCCAACCGATCGCTGGAGTTGCGAAGTCCGTGTTGATCAAAGTAGGGCCATACGAAGGAAGGATGAATCTGTCCATTGTGACAATGGATGACTTCAAGCTCATCCTTGGGTTGGATTTCCTGCGAGACACGAAGACGGCGGTGATGCCCCATGCAGGAGCCCTAATGATGATGGGCAACAAACCCTGTGTGGCTCAGACAGTGTCACCCAAGACGAGTTCGAAGCCATTGTCCGCCATGCAGTTTGTGAAAAGGTGCCGGAAGAATGAACCATCATTTCTGTGCACCATCCGAGTAGAAGACATCGAAGAAAAGTCGGAGAAAATCCCTGAAGTCGTGAAGAGAATTCTTCGGGAGTTTGAGGACGTCATGCCCGACGAGCTACCGAAGAAACTACCACCAAAGAGGGCGGTCAACCACGAGATTGAGATGGTACCGGGTACGAAGCCTCCTACCCGGGCACCGTATCGAATGTCATACCCTGAACTTGAGGAGCTCAGGAAGCAATTGAAGGAGTTGCTCGAGAGCGGGTTGATCCAGCCTGTAAAGTCCCCATATGGTGCCCCCGTATTGTTCCAGAAGAAGTCAGACGGCACCCTACGGATGTGTTGTGATTACCGCGCCCTGAACAAACTGACGGTGAAGAACAAATATCCAATACCATTGGTGGCGGATTGCTTTGATCGCCTCAGCCGGGCAAAATATTTTTCAAAGATTGATCTCAGATCGGGTTACTGGCAGGTCTGGATCAAGGAAGGAGATGAGTTCAAGACAACCATCGTGACAAGGTATGGGGCATACGAGTACTTGGTGATGCCTTTCGGTTTGACGAACGCCCCCGCCACCTTCAGCACTTTAATGAACCAGGTACTCCAAAGGTTCCTGGACGAGTTCGTTGTGGTGTACCTTGACGATATTGTCATTTATAGTGAATCCCTTGAAGAGCATCTGGAGCACCTCCGCAAGGTATTCACTAGACTGCGCGAGCACGAGCTTTACGCCAAACCATCGAAGTGCTCATTTGGCCAAGACAGGATCGAGTTCCTGGGCCACATCATCGAGAGAGGAAGGATTCGCATGGATCCTAAGAAGATCCAAGCAATAGAGGATTGGAAGCCGCCGGAAGACGTTCATGGAGTGAGATCATTCCTTGGGCTGGCTAACTACTATAGGAGATTCGTGAAGGGGTACTCCGAGATTGCCCGCCCCTTGACGGATCTGACGAAGAAAACCGAAATGTGGGAGTGGACGCCCCAAGCATAGTCGGCCTTTGAGAAGTTAAAGAAGGCGATCATAAGCGACCCCGTGCTCGCACTCTCCAACCTTACCAAGCCTTTTGTTATGGAGACGGATGCCTCGGAGTTTGCCCTCGGCGGAGTACTAACTCAGGGAGCGCACCCCGTGGCTTTTGAAAGCCGGAAGTTGAAGGACGTCGAAAGACGTTACCCAGTGCATGAGGAGCTGTTGGCTGTTGTTCACTGTTTGAGACAATAGCGACACTACTTGCTGGGCTTCCCTTTTGTGGTCAAGACAGACAACACGGCGGTGAGCTACTTCTTGACCAAACCGAAACTGACTGCGAAGCAAGCAAGATGGCAGGAATTGCTTGCAGAGTTTAATTTCTCACTGGAGTACCGGGCAGACTCCAGCAATCATGTCGCTGATGCCCTAAGTCGTAGGGCTGATTTTGAAGATCAACCGGTGGTGGCGGCCATTGCCTCCAGCAAAGTGACCACCGACCTAAAGAACCGAATCCGCGAGCTCACCAAGGAAGACCCTACTGCACAGGGCCTACTTAACCTAGTCGAGCAAAAAAAGACCTGGAACTTTTAGCTCGAAGAGGGATTTTTGAAGACAAAAGGGAACCGCCTCTATGTCCCGAAAGGCGGGGACCTACGAAGATCTATCATTGCGGAGTGTCATGACACTCTCTGGGTGGGACACCCTGGCGAAGAACGTACTGTAGCCCTCGTACAGAGGACGTACTTCTGGCCATAGATGCGAGATGAGATTGAGACGTTCGTCCGCACTTGCATGGTATGTCAACAGGACAAGGCGGATTGACACAAGAAGGCAGGGTTACTGAAGCCACTCCCCATACCCTCACGACCATGGAAGAGTGTTTTGATGGACTTCATTACCGGTTTACCCAAGGTTGGAGACTTGGATGCGATTGTGGTAGTGGTAGACCGGTTCTCGAAGTACGCCACTTTTGTGCCAGCCCCCAAGACAATCACAGTAGAAGAGACAGCTCAACTCTTCTTTAAGCACATTGTCAAGTTTTGGGGACTGCCGCGGGATATTGTTAGTGATCGGGACTCCCGTTTCACTGGCAACTTCTGGACCGAGCTGTTCAAACTTCTCGAGTCCAAGTTGAATATGAGCTCGAGCTTTCATCCACAGTCCGACGGGCAGACGGAGCGCTTCAATTCCATACTGGAGGAATATCTTCGGCACTTTGTCAGCGCCAATCAAAAGGACTGGGTGAAGCTCTTGGATGCTGCTCAGCTGTGCTTTAATGCCCAAAAGTGCTCTACCACTAACGGTACGCCTTTTGAGATATGTACCGGGCAGCAACCGCTCCTCCCACACTCGATCGACGCCCCACAAGGTGCCAGAGTTTCACCGGCGCAGAGTTTCTCTCTGGAATGGAAGCAGAACCTCGACCTCGCCCGAAGCTACCTGGAGAAAGCACAACAGCGCATGAAAAAATACGCAGATCAGAAGCGCCGTTTCGTGGAATATCGAGTGGGAGACCGAATTATGGTTAAGGTCCCAGACCAACGACTTTTAAAAGCATCCCGAGGGCGGGACGCCCGGTTGATGCCGAAATATATCGGACCCTTAACCATTCTCCAGCGCATTGGGAAGGTAGCCTACCGAGTAGAGTTGCCCCCATGGTGGCGGATCCACAATGTTATCCACGTCAGCCAACTGAAGCCGTTCCAGGCAGATAAAGTGGATGCTATGCGCAACATGCGCGACCGCCCCCAGCTCCGTCTGGCTAATGACACAGGGAAGCAGATCGTGGAAGCCATCCTTTGCCACCGGGACGCAGCAAAACGAAAGAAGCTCCACAGAGAGTACCTGGTGAAGTGGGAGGGCTGTCCAAAGGAGGAAAGCACGTGGGAGAGAGCGACAACCCTCAAGGCGTTCCAGCCGCTGATCGACGCGTACCTGATGACCGTGGCGCCGAGGACGTCGCCAACTCCAGAGGGGGAGAGATGTCACGGGATGCCACCACCATCCTATTCCCTCTCCCAGGATACGCCGGGACAACTCCATTCCCTTGTCCCGATCCTTGGGATAGGCAACACCGGGCCCCTTGCTGCCGAGGCCCGACGGGCTCCTGTGACTGGCGCCCCAGCACCCCGGGCCATCCGCACCCGCCTGGGCCGCCAGCACTAGCACCAACCTACCATCGGGGCGGTCCTCCGCCAAACGCCCCGCTCGAAGCTCCATCGTTGCCTAGTGTGCTAGCTATTTCCTTGTAGTGTACATAATTGTAAGCACGGCCTTGCACGGCCGTTTTTATCGTTTTCTAGCTTAGTAGTATCTAGTGCCGTCGCTAGCGTTTTTTTCTTTAAGCCTATTATAGGGGGTGAGAGTGAACTTTTGTCTGACTGTGAGCGTTGCAAGGAGCGACCCCCTCTCCAACCAACGCGTGCTGTAATTGCTTCCAAGATATAATGTACATTCAAATTGCATTAATAAAGATTTCTTTGCAATCAATCGTGTTCATGTGTTGCTTGCTCTGCCGAGACCACTAAAAGCACCAGAGGGTGTGAATTGCGTCGTCATTGTGCAGACGGACTACTAGCCGCACGGTGCGCTACTAACCCAAGCACTACAAGCGCCCCGTGACACCGGTTCGAAACAAATAATGTGCAATTTTTTTTAATTCTTAATTTTTTTGACCTTTTTCTAATAACTAGTGAATTGGGAATCGAACCCAAGACCTAATAAGTACCCAAAATAGCATTTAACCATTGCACTAGACTTCAATTTATTAAATAATGTGGTTTTTATAATATAAATACCTATAAAAAAATAATATATTACAGAAAATAAGAACACCTAGGCTCCACATATAGGCTCTCGCTTAGGTCCCGCCTAGGTAGCTTAGGCAGTAGGAACCATTCGGCCGCCCGGCTAGTACTTAGCGAGTTCTACAACCATAGGAAAAATAGAATCATTCAATGTGCATGAGATGTGCAATTTTTATTCTTTTATTCATCTTTATCAAACATTATTGTAAATTTTTTTTTAGAAAGGAATGTTGTTATTATGCCCTTATTTTATACATTCATATTTTTTCCCGGCCAACATTTTTTTGTAAAACAATTATGGTGTCACACTTCATGCATGTTTAAAATTTTTGTAATACAATGAAACAAATATCATTTAAAAATGAATAATATTAAAAAAATCAAATTCAAATTTTCGATGTTGAAGTAGTCACTTTCAAACGAGCCCTTAAAGATTTCAAATATTCAATTTATTTTGCAAATTCCAAATTGAGAATAGTCAAATAATGCATATTAGTGTGATTTTTCAACACGACCAAATAACGCCATCTCATGTTTTGCCACGCAACAATGCATGGGGATAAGAGCTAGTTGAGATGGGAAAATTATAAATGACTCAATCAATGTATTTTTTATTTTACTTTTAGAATTGGGAGTTAGGTGTATTTATTATTTTGTTTGGATTCTCTCTCAAAAAAAATTATAGTCGTTTCGTTTAGTTTTTTTTTTTTAATATTTAATAGTGATTTCATTGTAGTATTACATCAAAATTTATCCAACAATTTTAAATTTTTTGAAGTTATTAAGATAATTCAATTATAGGCGTTGGTTTACTGACGATTTGTTCTTAGATATCTATACATATTTTACAATTAGAATTTTAAGTTGTATATTTTTTTTTATTGTTTCTTAATTTCAAGTTGTTTTGTGTGTTAACTTTAAATTAAAAACTGTTAAATTGTTTTGTGTTTAATGTTTTTTAATTTTTTGCTAAATTATTAGTTTATGAAATTAAATTATATATATATATATACACATATGTTAATTAAAATATTGTGAATGATATTTAATTTTATATAAATAAAATCATAAAATGAATGAGAAGATATATAAAATATGGAATGATTTGATAATGAGCCCTGAATAGTTGCTTTTGTAATAGTATTGTTGGGAAGGAATATGTTTAGAGAAAATATGTATTTAACTTTTAATATAGCGCCGATGTGACAACAAAATATCTGAAAATGTGAAAGCATCATTGGAAATGCCCTAAGAATTTATTATGTCTATCTTTAATTCTTTATCCTCAATTTCAAAATCCTAAGTGAGTAGTTGTGTATTGTGGTGAATTTTATTTCCCCAATGAATAGACGTGAATTACAATGCAATTGAATGTCATACATACAGTTGTACGAATTTGTCTTTTACGACACTAGAATGACCCATGTGCGATGCACGGATAAAATAGGTAAAATTACTATTATTTTTATTAGAAATTATAAGTATGAAAATAATAAAATAAAATATACGTTCATACTAAAATCTATATAACAAATTTTTAAAGTTTACAGTCTTTAAGACTAAATGCTTACCAAATTACAAATGCGTGCCAATGAATATGGATTTGTATTTAAATTTTGAACCGTTCTTACACATTTATTTTTAAAAATAAAAATAGATAAAACACTTTTATTCATCCTATAACATATAAGTTATGCTAACATATATACAACACCGCCGATAAAACTTTCATACTTATTTAAGTTAATTATTTACAAATCCGTGGATACACATTTCATAAAAATATAACTAATATATATATATGTATGTATGTATAATATTTTCAAAAAATATTGAAAGTGTAATTACATAAATATAAATGGGTCAAAGAATATTAAATTAAATTAATTTTAATTATAGTTTATGTGAAACTTAATGGACACATAATAGAGTGAGAAAAAATCATTTAATTTTTGTACATACATATCATTGATATTTGAAGTTAGTCATAAATTGATTGTAACAACGTCCATTGATTGTCGAACATAAGCTAGAAACGACCCTAGATTGAAATGATTTAGAGGACATTGCATTGAAATTTCCAACATTTTTTTTACTTTATGTAAAATCAACAATAGTGAAAATTTAATAATAATTAGGGCGTATTGTATATAATATATAATATTATAATATGACTTAATATATAAGAATAGATTGATATAATCTTTTCTTATCTCGACGAACATTTACAAAAATCAATAAGATATACAATGTGTTTGATGAGAGTATCCCACCAGATGTATTAGTTTATGATTTCTTAAACTTCGAATATATAAGATTAGCTATCATAACTAATGCATATAATTTATAATTATTATACTCAATTATTGTTATTTTTAAAATATAGATTAACAACAAATTAGGAAGACATATACATAGTCTATGTCAACAGAATATATAATTAATTAGATACAATATGTAGATGGCGGAATACCATCTTTAGTCATTAGTATAATTAATATATACGTTTATTAATAAAGTATTTATTTTTAACTTTAAGCTACTTCAGACACTTTGGGTAACTTTGTTACAATGATTGTTTTCTCATTACATTGAAATGTCAGTTATTTTATTTTATGATGCATTGTGCAACATAAATATAATTTAAGGGTGCAACATTCCAATTACCCCTTAAAATGTGCATGCCAAGTTGGCTAAACTATAAGAAGATGTGCATGTGTGTCCATAACAAATTTATTTTAGGTGTTTATCCCATGAGTGGAAGCTTTAAGCTTGTCACTTGATCAATCAATAAAAAGACACTTTAAATTAAGATCTTTATAATGTTTAACTAAGTACCATTTGTCAATTTCAAAATATAACACTATAAAATATAATATTTGTAAGATGTATTATCAATATATAGATTAAAATAATAAAGTAATATTGTTTTATTATCATTATATTTATTATCATAATATTTTAAAGAATTGTTATTGAAGGAAGATAAAGAGATGGAATTGCAATTTGGGCTAATATTAAAACATAAGTAAATAATAATATATAGTATAACAAATATTTAGAAAACATAATGATAAATAAAATAAAAACACTCATTATAAATTAAACTAATCAAAATATATACTAACTTTTAACTATTTTATTTTAAGGTAAATTAACATAGTACCCTAACATTTGTAATTTATAACAATAATATCTTAATTTATATTTAGTAGCAATTTTGTTGTCAATGTTTCATTTTTGTTACATTGTTGTCCTTGTAGAGGTCAAAAACTCTACAATTGATCGTTCTTCGAGTTCGAGCTCCGGCGACCTACAAGATAAAAAATATGTGAAGCTGAAGGACCGTCGGGGGGTTGACGATCGAACGGACTCCGACGCTCAAGTCAGAATCGGGTTAATAGAGATAAAAAGTGAACAATAAATGTTGAAGATCAGGGGGTCGAGCTCCACTACCGTGGACCCTTATGAGTATGTTGCCTAAGGAATTGTGTGATGATAGCTTCTAAATGAATCTGAAAAATGAGTGTTGCGTGAGTGATAGTTGATTATTCTATGATCCCTCCTATTATCAATAGTGTGGATATATATATTAATGGTCTTTAACCGATTTTCCAACTTTTGGGGATCAACTTTATCTTCTTTAGGATTTTTGATGGGGTCTAACATATCTTCAATGGATACTTTGACCTGGTCTCTTTCAGGAGTCTGCTTGATTGTGGACTCTTCCTTTAGACTTCTGGCCCGTAATTAGTAAGGCATCGACCTCGAGATATCGATCACGAGGTGTCGACCTCTTCAATTCTTTAGACCTTCAAAATGGCCATGGGCCTGATCTCTGGGCCTTGCAGAAATAGGGCCTCTACAGTTAGCTCCTCATTACTTGATTCTTGTATTTCAAGGATCGGGTAATGAATGTGAGCGTCTTCTTCAGTCGTTATCTCGATTAAGCTCTACATTTAGATGCTGATCTTTTATTGGCTTTTGAATAATGTCCAGGAATAAGTCCCTGGAAGGGTCTTGGATTGCGAAATCCCATTTCGTGAGCTTTAGTCCTGAAGACAGGTCCCGAGGGAGCTTCTGAGGTCACGAGGGCAGACTTCGTGGAGTTCCAGACCTGAAGGCAGGTCCCGGAAGAGCTTCTGAGGTCGTGAGAGCAGACCTCGTGGAGCTCCAGACCTGAAGGCAGGTCTCGGGGGAGCTTCTAATGTCATGAGAGCAGACCTCGTAGAGCTCAGGACCTGAAGACAGGTCCTGGGGGAGCTTATGAGGTCGTGAGAGCAGACCTCGTGGAGCTCCTGTCCTTAGGTACAGATTTTACTTCTTTCATTCCCTAGGGCAACCCCTGCCGTTGTATCAAGACACGTGGGCTTGGATCGTGCTGTCCCTCCTCTCCATGTTTCAAATATCGAGGAGGAACAGTTCCCTCCCTTTTTCTTTTTCTTCTGGAATATCAAAAGTCTTTCTTAATTTTAAACAACTTTTTTGCGATAAGCCTTATCAATCCTTCAAATCTTCAGAAAAATTTTACTCCGTCTTTTCCACTAACCGTCTCGGTTTTTCTCACGCCCAGGACTGCTTGGAGGCTTTATGAGAAATCTATCGGCTGCTCACTTCGCCATCCTTCAGGTTATCCACTTACTTCCTGCATGTATCTCCGTTAGCGGAACGTTTTACATTGCAACACAAATCATTTAGAAATCATGCATGTAGAATTCTAGAATGATTGAGATATTTTGTTAGAATCGTAGCGAATCGTTTAAATCTTCTGGATATATCTGATTTCTGGGCCACATTTAGAGGGTTTTTGCGGTTATTTTAGGGTTTGCTAATTTTTTCGGCAGGTTTTTTCCGGTGGAATTAGAGGATTTCAGGAGAGAGGAGGTTAGGATTTTCTTGGTTTTTAGGCTGGTCTAGGGTTTGTCATTATCTTTCTGAGTTTTTGAGCATAATGAGCGCAAGTGGGGATTCAAACGCTGAGGAAGAGGGGAGAGGTTATGGCGATGGGGAATAGGAGATTCTTTTCGAGTCGTAACATTCGAGTAGTTCCGGCTCCCTTGTGATCACTGGGGTCACCGAAAAGGCCAAAGGCAAGAGGCCATTAGCTATTATCCCCCGTTCGATTGGCCGGGCGGTGGTCAGCAAGCGACGGGCCCCGGTGGATACGGGTAACCTGTTGAAAATTCGGAGAATCCAAATTCATGAGGTTCAGCCTGTGGGAGAAAGGTTTTGGGCTACAGATATCGCCCGAAGGTAAATGAAGAGCTCTTGAAGAGGTTGGCTTCACCCCCGATCTTAGGAGCCGGGGTTGAGATTTACTCTCCCGGACCTTCTGACAGAGCACACCGATCGCCATCTGAGCTCACTACCTTCTATACTCTAGTTGTCGACAAGGGGGTCGGATAACCTCTTCATCCATTTTTTGCCAAGATAACATGCTTCTATGGCATAGCTCCTGCTCAGATAACGTCGGTCGATTGGATTCATATGCTAGGGATGTACAATTTATGGTCGGAGCTCGGCTTTTCAGAACCCACTGTCAACGAGTGGCATGAGACATATAGGCTGGTAGCCAATGCCGGTCAGACTGGTTTTTATTATTTTACCAAGTGGATGGGGGAGCGACCTCCTCTGATAACGACCTTGTCGTCCTCCTCGGGTGAATGGAAGCCCAAGTTCGTCTTCATCTCGGCACAGTCTTCTAAGGACGCGATCTCTCCTGCTGAATTTCATGAAGCCCGTGGGTCTTTGAGCCGAGTTCTTTGATTACTTTATCAGTTCTGAGCTTTACAATTTCTTTGTTCTGTGCAGGATTTCCCCCGCGAGGTGAGTCTTCTGGAGTCAAGGCTTCCCATATTGAAAAGGCCTTTTTTCTTTCCGCTGAGCTTCAAGAGTTTGAAACAGTTCGAGCAGGTCGGACCATTTACGACATGGGGAAGCTTAAAATAAAACCCTTTGATGCCAAAGTCAAAGCACTGGCTGCTGCCAAGATTGGAACCTCATCTTCCTCTGGAAGGCCTGCGAATGATAATGATGTAAGCTCTCTGCCTAAGCCTCCGCCGAAGAAGTCGAAGGACGATGCTCATTGATAAATTGAGATTTTACACTTCTTTTGGTACACTTTAGTATCGTGTTTTGTATAATTTAAGTGTATTTTATCTTAGTTTATTTCAAGTTTCCCAAGTTTTGAGAGTTGGTCGTGCTTGATGTATTTTTGCAGGTTTGTTCATCAATTTTGGTTGCTTTTAGAGTTTGAAGCAAGTGTGGAGTCCCAAGAGAGTACATGAAGAGATTGGTCAAGAAAACGGGATGAAATAAGCTGAGAAGGAAATCTTGAGTCCGGACCCGCGACCCGGTCGTGACTGCATGGTCACGAATCACTTTGAGTAGAACACTGCAGTGTCGCGATAGGGGAGGGGTGCAGAAGAAGAAAATTTGCGACTCCGATCGCGAATAAGTTGAAGGTCACGAATTTCATGCCACGTAGCACCATGTCATGCCACGTGGATTCACGGACCGATTCGCGGGTGGCAGGGTCGCGACTCTGGTCACGACTGAAGCGGGCTTTGTCCGATTTCCACTGTTTTTTTGGGCTTTTTCCTAACTTGGTATAAAAGGATTCTTTTTGGGCGAAAATCACTATCAGAAATCAGACCCTAAATTCAAAGCAGAGGTTTGATGTGGAACGAAAAAGCATCGCGAAGAACATGCCAGAGGATTTCAAGCAAGTCAAGATTAGAGACAGATTTATTCTTCCGGGTTTTAATCAGTTTAATTCTTGTCTAGCCATGAACATCCTGGATTTGAATTCGTTTATTTATTTCATTATGAACAACAAAACACTAGTATTCTAGATTGATTCATGATTCAGTTATGAAACCTTATTATGAATTCCAATTTTTATGTCTATGATTTCTTTTGCACTTTAATTATTCTTGGGTTATATTTGTTCATGTCAATTGATTGCCCATTAATTGATGTATTTGGTTGTGTTGATTCATAAATCGAGAGAGAAGATTCAACACTAGAATAGAATAATTAACATAGTAATTAATAACACCCGAGAGAGTTGAGATTATTGGTGAGAGCAGTTAAACCTATTGATCATTTAGGAGTTGCATTTTGGATAATAAATGGAGACATTGTTATTTATAGTGTAATCAACGTTCTTAATTCTCTGAGAAGAGATTCTAAATAGCTAAGTGGTTGCTCTAGTGTGATTGAGATCCCAACATAGGCATAGTTATTGGAATAGGTAATAAGATGAATTATCTGATGATTGTTCAATCCTAGAATGCGCATTTCTTCTTGATATTTTTTTCTCTGCAACTTTATCTGCTGTGAATTTAGGTTTGCAATATATTTGTTTATTTTATTTCATTTGGTTAAAACTTCTAAACTTTGATTAGTCTAGATAGCAGAGTTAGGATAGATAGAATAACTAGTAATTGGAATTTAAGTCTCTGTGGATTCAACCTTGTTCACTGCTGTTCTATAAGCCTTGCTGTACACTTGCAGTTTAGGTGAATTAAAATACCGAACAAGTTTTTGGTGCCATTGCTAGGGACTTATTTCTTTGTTTACTATTATTCGAATTTATTTTATATTGCTACTCTAGACATTGTTTCTTTATTTTATTTTCTTTTCCTATTTAAATATCTATTTTCTTTCATCTATTTTCACAGGTTGTGTATGAGCACAAGATCAAAAGGAGAAGCACTCAGACTTTTGATCCTGAGATTAAAGCCACTGCTCGGCACAACAACGCTAGAAGGAAAATGAGAGGAATGGCCGATCAATAGGGAGCACCTGTTACAGTTGAGCAAATGCAGCAACTGCAGAGACAGTTGGAGGAAATGCATCGGATGCAAGAGCATGAAGCTGCAAGAGAGGAGGTTCCTATACCCATAAATCAGATGTTTATGCCAGTGCTTAATCATGGTCATATTCCCAGTCCCGAAATCAATGCCAACAATTTTGAACTGAAGACGGGATTGGTAGGCATGGTGCAGCAGCACCAGTATGGAGGGCTCAAAATTGAAAACCCGAATACACATCTGCAACAGTTCCTAGAGATTTGCAGCGCCATTAAGATGAACGGGGTTTCGGATGACACTATTCGACTCCGTCTATTTTCTTTCTCTCTGAGAGATGCTGCTAAGGATTGGTATTACTCATTAGATCTTAGTACAGTGGATAGATGGGAGAGTTTAGCTCACAAGTTCCTCCATAAATTCATTCTTTCCTCCCGGTTTGACTCTGAAGTTGAAAGGTGAGATCACTCAATTTCACCAATATGAGGATGAGAATCTATACGAAGCATGGGAGAGATTTTGAGAGTTGTTGAGGAAGTGTCCCAACCATAGATTTGGAGTTGATCATCAGGTTTGCATCTTCTACAACGGATGCGACATAGAGGTAAAGAGATTGTTGGATGCTTCGGCAGATGGGTCCTTGCTCAACAAAGGGCATGATCAAGCCATTTCTATCATTGAAGACTTGGCTACTAACAGTTATCAGTGGACCAATGATCGTCAAGTGAAGATTATGAAGAGGGCTGCAACAATCGATGACACAGATCCTATTTCTAAGCTGGCAACCCAACTATCTACTCTGAATACCACCATCAACAACCGATTTGATGCCATGACACGTTCAGGTGTAGAGAATCCTGTGGGGAACGCAATGGAGGACGTGAACTACATAAATCAAAGGGGCTATAGGAATAACAACCACAATTATTGAGATGGGAATAAATTCTACCAAGGTAATCGTTCCAATCTCTCATATGGAAATCCCAATGCCGCATTGCAGCCACCACCTGGTTTTTTAGTAACCAACGGCGTGATTGATGAAGACAAGAAGCCGGAGATGGATGAGCTTCTGATGGCTTTTATGGGCAAGACAGAGAAGTACATGGGAGAGTCTCATTTTGAGTTGAGAAACTTGAGAATGCTGTTGGAGCCATGAGGACTCAAATGAAAATGTTTGAGAAGTAGTTGGGACAGTTAGCTACAGTCGTTGGAAACCAGCATCAGCCGGGTCAGTTCCCTAGCAATACAACTGTGAATCCCAAGGATCAGTGCAAGGCAATACATTTGAGAAGTGGGACTTCTTATGAAGGTCTGACGAATCCAAGACATGCATCAACTTCTGAGGGCGAAGCTGAGAAGGTAGAGGACAATTTGGAACATCACAATCCGGCAGCTGATAGTATTGCAACACCGCCACCTCCGCCAGCCCCTGCCTCATCTACTATACCCATTCCTTATCCTCAAAGACTTCAGAAGAAGAAAGTAGATGAGCAATTCTCTAAATTTTTGGAGATCTTTAGAAAAATGCAGATTAATATCCCCCTAGTGGAAGCTTTATAGCAGATGCCAAGTTATGCCAAGTTCCTTAAGGACGTCATCTCCAAGAAGAGGAAGTTGGGTGATTATGCCACAGTCAACCTCTCAGAAAATTGTAGTGCCCTCATTCAGAAGAAGCTTCTAGCTAAGCTTACGGATCCAGGGAGCTTCACCATTTCAGTCACTATTGGAGGTGATCACACGGGGAAGGCTCTGTGCGACTTGGGGGCTAGCATCAACCTGATGCCCTTATCTTTTTTCCAAAAATTGAACATCGGAAAGATAAAACCCACTACCATATGTCTTCAGATGGCAGATAGATCAGTGACATATTCGCAGGGAATAGTTGAAGACGTCTTAGTCAAAGTCAACGAGTTCATTTTTTCCGTTGATTTTGTGGTGCTAGATATGGAGGCGGATTCTGAGGTCCCTCTTATTTTGGGGCGTCCGTTTCTCAACACGGGCAATGCATTGATAGATGTGGCTAAGGAAGAATTGACACTTTATGTCAATGACGAGAGTGTCACCTTTTCCCTCTTTAAAGCCATGCAGTTCCATGATAAGGAGGATGCCCAACAAATCGAGGAGTGCAAAGTGCTCAAAGTGGTGGACTCCTGCGTTGATATAGTCACTTTTATGGATCCGAGGGACTCTCTGGAGCACACTTTGCTCCATTCTTATTTTGCTACAAATGAATTCAAATTTGATAATTTCGAATTAACTGATGCTATTGCTGAATTGAATTCATTGCAAGAAATTCCAAGGTGAGGATCCAAATTTCTACCACTGAGAGATGAAAGCGAGAAGTCTAAGGATGGAGAACCACAAGTGCCCAAGAAGTTGGAGTTGAAGCCACTACCCGCCCATCTCAAGTATGCATTCTTGGGCAATAATGAATCCAAACCGGTAATCATTTTTACTTACCTCTCTGAGTCTCAGTTGGATAGTCTCTTGCGTGTTTTGAGAAAGTATCAAAATGTTATAGGTTGGTCAATTTCTGATTTAAAAGGGATTAGTCCGTCTATATACATGCATACGATTTTACTTGAGGACGATTATAAGCCACGTGTGCAAAATCAACGTAGGTTAAATCCGATAATGTAAGAGGTTGTTAGAAAAGAGGTTTTGAAACTACTTGATGCCGATATCATTTTTGCTATCTCTGATAGTGAGTGGGTTAGTCCCACTCAAGTTGTGGCTAAAAAGGGGGCATGACTGTTATAGAGGGTAAAGGGAACGAGATGATTGCTACTAGAGTCGTGGCTGGTTGGTGTGTGTGTATCGTATGTTGAATGCTGCCACTAGAAAGGACCATTTTCCCCTTCCCTTTATTGATCAGATGTTAGACAGATTAGTTGGTTATGAATATTACTGTTTTCTGGATGGTTATTCTAGTTATAATCAGATCATGATTGCTCCTAAGGACCAAGAAAAGACTGCGTATACATGTCTTTATAGTATTTTTGCCTATCGTTGTATGTCTTTTGGTTTGTGCCATGCGCTTGCTACTTTTCAGAGGTGTATGATGGCTATCTTCCATGGGCTGATTGAAAATATTATGGAAGTATTTATGGATGATTTCTCTATTTATGGTGATTCATTTGATAATTGTCTGGCCAATCTAACTCAAGTTTTGCAGAGATGTGAAGATACCAACCTAGTTCTTAACTGGGAAAAGTGCCATTTTATGGTACGTGACGGTATAGTTTTGGGTCACAAAGTATCTTCTGCAGGTTTGGAGGTCGATCGGGCTAAAATCGTCGCCATAGAGAAATTACCACCGCTTACTAATGAGAAGTCTGTGAGAAGCTTTCTTGGCTATGCCGATTTTTACCGGCGTTTTATTCGAGATTTTTCTAAAATTGCTAAGCCTCTTAGTCATTTATTGGAAAAATCAGTTGCATTTGACTTCTCTGATGAGTGCTTGCAGGCCTTTGAGACTTTGAAGAGAGCTTTGGTGAGTGCCCCCATTTTAATCACACCTGATTGGTCACAACTGTTTGAGATAATGTGTGATTCCAGTGACGTCGCTGTGGGAGCTGCTTTGGGGCAAAAGCGGGACAAATTGTTCCGTGTCATCTACTATGCTAGTCAAACTTTAGATTCGGCACAAGTAAACTACATGTGGGATGACCCGTTCTTATTCCGGCGTTGCTCTGATACCGTCATCCGTCGTTGTGTGCCTCAAGAGGAATGGAGGTCCATATTTCTGCAGTGCCATGCTGCGCCAAGTGGTGGCCATTTCTCTGCCAACCGCACCGCCTTTATGGTCATGCAAAGTGGTTTCTACTGGCCATCTCTATTTAAAGATTGCTGTGAGTTCACCCGGGAGTGTGATAAATGCCAACGAATGGGGGGGCTTTCCAAGAGGAATGAGATGCCACTCACCAACATCTTAGAGGTCGAGCTATTTGATGTGTGGGGCATCGACTTCATAGGACCATTCCCAGTCTCTTCTAGTGGCTTCCAGTACATTTTGCTAGCCGTTGATTATGTTTCGAGGTGGGTTGAGGCCATCCCAACAGTCACCAATGACTCTCGGGTTGTTATTAGCTTTTTGAAGAAATTGTTCTCTCATTTTGGAACATCGAGAGCTTTATTGAGTGATGGGGGATCACATTTTTGCAACAAGCCGTTGGAGACACTGTTGGCTAAGTATGAAATCAAGCACAAAGTGACGACGCCATACCATCCATAAGTGAATGGGCAAGCTAAGCTTGCTGATCGAGAAATTCGGCAAATCTTGGACAAGACGGTGAATACCAATAGGAAGGATTGGGCCTTATTGTTGGATGATGCACTTTGGGCATACCGGACTGCATACAAGACGTCGTTGGGGCTCTCTCCATACCAAGTGCTGTTTCGAAAATCTTGTCATTTGCCGGTGGAGTTGGAGCACAAATCATATTGGGCTGTGAAGCAGTTGAATTTCGACTTCAAGATAGCGGGGAGTAAGAAGGTGCTTCAGCTGAATGAGCTCGACGAGTTCCGCACGGAGGCCTTCAAAAATTCTTTGCTCTACAAGTTGCGGACCAAGGTGTTCCACGATAAGATGATTGTTCAAAGGGAGTTATTGCTTGGTGATAATGTTTTATTATTTAACTCTCGTTTGAAATTATTTCCAGGAAAGTTGAGGTCCAAGTGGTCGGGGCCTTTTGTAATCAAGAAAATGCTTCCTAGTGGTGCACTGGAGCTTATGTCTGCCACATGAGAGTGTTCATTATTAATGGACATAGAGTGAAGAAGTACTATAGCCCGGAGCAGCGCCATGAGGTGTCCACCATTCAGTTGTTGGAGCCTTGAGCCTAAAGAGGTCATCTGGCTGTTGACGTTAAATGCAGCGCTTAATGGGAGGCAACCCAATGGTTTTTCATTTTCTGTTCTTTAGAGTCTTTTTGTTTTGTTTTGTTTTCTTCTTTTGATGTCTTTTTGCTAAGTTATACATGTAATAGCTGTGGAATAGATCAAATGCCGATAGCTGTGTTCTAAGTAACCTTCAATGTCGTGTTTTCATGCATTGGGCATACGCAAAGAAAGTTGCGATTGGGGTCAGTTGAACCTTTACTTAGGACCTTCTTTCGTGCATTCGATCACATCCAAGCTTGAGTTTCACGTACAACATGGATAGGAGGACAAAAATTATCGCTGGATGCCCAGAAACAATTTGTGACCCGAGTCGCGAGGCACCGATCGCGACTGCGGGGTCACGAATCGCCCCGAGATCCCACTGCAATGTCGCGACAGAGAGGGGGTACCAC
The DNA here is from genome assembly GCA_026008535.1 of Perilla frutescens. Lineage (NCBI taxonomy): Eukaryota > Viridiplantae > Streptophyta > Magnoliopsida > Lamiales > Lamiaceae > Perilla > Perilla frutescens. The sequence continues at coordinate 38,427,430 of BRKX01000010.1, read as the reverse complement.
AGAAGAAAATTCGCGACCCCGGTCGCGAATTTCCACCTGGTCGCGAATAATCCACGTGTCCACGTGGCAAGATTGCTGACTGGATCACGAATTTTCACAGGGTGACAGAATGAAATTCGCGACCCGAGTCACGGTCGCGAATCCTTTGCTGACGTGGCGACGCGGAATCTAGTTTTAAACACTTTTTCTCCTTCTTTTTCCATTTCCACTCTTTCTTCTATACTCACACACGCACACACACTCATTTCCTATTCAAATTCACTACTCAAGGTACGTTTTCTCCCCTCTAATCTTATGTATTTCATTTACCCATGACATGAGGACTTGATTTACATAGTTTTTTGCCTAGTTTATGGTAGAAATTGAAATACCCAAATTCTAGGTTTTAAAAAGGGGAAAATGGAAGAATTGTATGTTCTCTTTGTTTTTGGGTGAAATTGTTGATATCCATGGTCTCCATTCTACTGGCATTACATGTTTACATGTTTTGTGGAGTCAATTTTCACTTTGATTGGTTGAATATTGGTATGCTTTGGTTTTGAGAGAATTGAGGGTGTGTGTTGAAGAAAGCATGCTTATTTGGTTGTGTTGCTAATCCTCTATGTCTTTTGTATTGAGGCGTGCTATTTGTGTGCGGCTATGCTCGGGGGGGTGTTGAAGTTTGATTTTTTTTCCCCGTTTCTTTTATTTGTTGCCCCACCCCGTTGATTGAGAATGATGGACTAGAATGGGGGATGGTGCCAGTTTTGCTGTTGCCATTATGCATGTTTGGGGGGACAAAGTGTGGGTATGATCTCGTGTTTTTGCTTTTGTAGGACGTTGCTCGTGTTTTTGTGCACAATGGCGAGGGGCAATTTTTTTAGTCGTTTGGTAGGAGGGGGCAGAAGCAGGCGCCCTCTGCTCGCAGATGAATGAAGCAGACCCCCGACTCTTTCCACTCCTTCACCCACCTCTTCCAGTTCAGAGGAGGAGTTTCATGAATATGGTGATGAGTCCGAGGCCCAATCTGAGGAGTTGGATCAGTCTGAGGAAGAAAATCAGTCAGAAGGGGATGATCAGCAAGAGAACCTTGAGACTGACGACTCTGAAGACGAAGATTATGAGCCCGCATCTGAGGAAGATGAAGACGATGTGGATGAAGAGCTCGAACCTGAGATTGCTGATGATGACGAAGCTGCAGCTCCTCTTTACCACCCTCAGAGATACGGTATCGAGTTGCAGATGCAGGAAGACCGTGATAATTGGGGACGCTTAGCAGTGATGAAAATTTTCCCCACATGATATCCTTGCTCTGCCACCACTACAGCTCTCGGTATCCATGAGGATGTGTGGGGTCTCATTAACCGTATTGGATGGAATCACGCTGTGGCTGGGGGATGGCCTACCTATCCGATTTTGGTATATGAATTCCTCAGCACTCTTGAAGTGCAATCGATGCAGATTCGAGGCCCCTACACCATGTCGTTCCATTTGGGAAATGTGGCTCATGTTCTTACCACTGCTGAAGTTAATGCCATCTTCCATGTTCCTGATGGCAGTATTTTCAACCGCTTTGGAGTTCGAGCTGAACACTTTTGGCTGCGCCTTCAGTCTGAATCAGGCGATACGATCACAAACGGGCTAAGGCTTTCGCAATGCCGAATCTGGTGTTTCGTTATGTGTAGAAAATTGTTGCTTCCACTGTGTTAGCACGACACGAGACATCGGGGAATCGAACACCCGAGATTCTCTTCTTGTGGGCCATGTTGAGCGGTACTGATCTCAACTTTGCTGCGTTCTTGATGCAGCAGTTCAAAAGGCAAAGTTCACAAGCTACAGATGCCATTAAGATTGGTGGCATTCTCACGCCTATTGCTGCTCATCTCGACATCCCATTACATCGATACGATAGTCTTCCAGGTCCTCAAGCCATCGATTTACCGAATCTATACCAGTCCCGGATGCTGGTCAACCGCACGGATGCAGACCTTCTGACTCTAAGAGACAACCGTGTTCTCCCGTTGCCTAACTGCCCACTCACCAGAGTGTCAGATCTCACCCGCACTGAAAATTGGCTACTTGACACTCCAGCTCACCATGCCGCTATTGATGCTGCTGCTGGGGAGAACCGGTTTCAGATCCTAGAAAGTGTTCAATGGGCGCAGGCTGAGTCGTCTGCGCAAGCTGAGCGGAGAGCACGCACTCGGACATGAGAAGAGCACACAGACGAGCAGTGGGATTCTCTCACTGACATGATGGCCAACATGAACACTACCATTAGCTCGATGCACACAGCGGTCAGTACTTTGAACACCAATTACGGTGCCATGAATGCGGCTTTTCAGACTCTACAGACGGATGTCCATGATATGCGCGGGGAGATCTATGATATTCGAGACATGGTTTGGAGACTCCAACCGTACCCAAGTGCGTATTTCCCTTACCCTCACTATGGTACTGGCCCCAGTGCCCCGTCTACTTTCGGCCACCCTCAAGACCCCGCCTCGTCTAGCCACTCACCCCGTGGCCAGCCCCAGCTTCAGATGCCTCCGCACATGTACCCGTACATGCCATTTGGGTATCCATCGTACCGGCCTCCTCCGTCCTCCTGAATCCGCTGTAAGTGGTCCAGACACCTTTACGTCTTCTTTTCAAACTTATTCTGCCTCTGAGTGTTGAATAAATATTTAGGGGGATGTGCGCTTAAGGTGTCTAGACCGTTCTTCTTTATTTACCTGCTTTCTTAGTTAGTTTTGTAGTGAGTCAGTTTTTTTTAGTAATCGAGTCATCCTTGGAAGAAATTTTATGTTGTTCTGCTTTAATCTTGATGGTTTTGTGAGAACTTGGATGAATGATGCGCATAATTCACGGTTTTGAATTTATGATGGAGAGAATGGGAATGTGATGTGTTGTTTAATTGACAGTGGTCTTTATTAGAACATGCATGTGTTGTTGAGCCCGATAAGCATGACTAAGACCAATGTTAAGCCGTGAGCTTTTGTGCCTATTGGGTGTTTCACCCATCTCTTTATTTTGGTGTGTTGGTCAAGCATGCTTTTGTATCTTTAGAACTTGCATGATTTCTCGCTCAAAATGTTGACTATGTCCGGAATTTGGGAAATGATCTTAGGCCATCTTTTCTGTAGTCAATTTTCCATACACGATCCTAAATGTATATGATTCCTTTGAGAGCCCCTTTGTGCTTGATTACCCTTTTCTTGGATTTCATATTTGGTTCTGAATTGGCAAATGGGTAGGAGATAGGAGTAAGGGGAAGATGGATGTTAGTGGGTTGAAAAAGAATGAAGTGATGTATGGTTGTTGTGAATTGTTGATGTATGTTGGCACACGAAAAAAAAATATAATAAATAAATAATAAGTGATGCCAACAACACGAGTACAAAATGGAAAGGACTCAAAGAGTTCCTAAAAGAAAAAAAGAGAGGAGAGAAGGTTGTGTAGAAGGAGATAAGCTAGAAGAATTCTAGCTAGGTGCTTGAATGAAGAAAACGGGTGATTTAGTTTAATGGTCTAAATGAATTGAGAGAGTTGTGAAGTTATGTGAGTTTAGCAAATCTTTTAGTCACTTTTAGCCATATGTTTCCAACCTCAACCTAAAGCCTACATTACAACCTGTTTAAAAGTCCTTTTTGATTCTTTATCCCAGTATGGTCTCATTTGGTGAGCTGAGAAAGATTGCAAGCTTATGGTTGATGTTTTTGTATGATTGACATTCAATGAGTGTGGACCCTGATTTATGTGACTTGTGAAAGTTGAGTGATACACACACAACCGAGAATAACATTGGCTTAATTGTGTTTGTTGAGTTTCAAAGGGCATGTGTGTGGGATATGATGGGCTATTGAATGTTGAACGCGCGCGATTCTTTAATTCTTGAAATCCAATTTGCTAGATTGTGGATTGTGTGCATAATTTGTCTTGTTCCTAGTCTAGGTGTTAGTTCTTTGTTTGAGGACAAACAAACTTCTAAGTTTGGGGGAGTTGATAAACTGAGATTTTACACTTCTTTTGGTACACTTTAGTGTCGTCTTTTGTATAATTTAAGTGTGTTTTATCTTAGTTTATTTCGAGTTTCCTGAGTTTTGGGAGTTGGTCGTGCTTGATGTATTTTTGCAAGTTTGTTCGTCAATTTTGGTTTCTTTTAGAGTTTGAAGCAAGTGTGGAGTCCTAAGAGAGTACATGAAGAGATTGGTCGAGAAAACGGGATGAAATAAGCCGAGAAGGAAATCACGAGTCCGGACCCGCGACCCGGTCACGATTGCATGGTCGCGAATCACTTTGAGTAGAACACTGCAGTGTCGCGACAGGGGAGGGGTGCAGAAGAAGAAAATTCGCGACCCCGGTCGCGAATAAATTGAAGGTCATGAATTTCATACCACGTGGTGCCATGTCATGCCACGTGGATTCACGAGCCGATTCGCGGGTGGCAGGGTCGCGACTCTGGTCGCGGCTGAAGCGGGCTTTGTCCGATTTCCACTGTATTTTTGGGCTTTTTTCTAACTTGGTATAAAAGGATTCTTTTTGGGCGAAAATCACCATCAGAAATCAGACCCTAAATTGAAAGCAGAGGTTTGCTATGGAACGAAAAAGCATCGCGAAGAACATGCTAGAGGATTTCAAGCAAGTCAAGATTAGAGACAGATTTATTCTTCCGGGTTTTATTCAGTTTAATTCTTGCCTAGCCATGAACATCCTGGATTTGAATTCTTTTATTTATTTCATTATGAACAACTAAACCCTAGTATTCTAGGGTTGATTCAGGATTCAGTTATGAAACCTTATTATTAATTCCAATTTTTATGTCTATGATTTCTTTTGCACTTTAATTATTCTTGGGTTATATCTGTTCATGTCAATTGATTGGCCATTAATTGATTTTTTGGTTGTTTTGATTCATAAATTGAGAGAGGAGCTTCAACACTAGAATAGAATAATTAACATAGTAATTAATAACACTCGAGAGAGTTGAGATTATTGGTGAGAGCAGTTAAACCTATTGATCATTTAGGAGTTGCATTTTGGATAATAAATGGAGACATTGTTATTTATAGTGTAATCAACGTTCTTAATTCTCTGAGAAGAGATTCTGAATAGCTAAGTGGTTGCTCTAATATGATTGAGATCCCAACATAGGCATAGTTATTGGAATAGGTAAAAAGATTGATTATTTGATGATTGTTCAATCCTAGAATGCGCATTTCTTCTTGATATTTTTTTCTCTGCAATTGTATCTGCTGTGAATTTAGGTTTGCAATTTATTTGTTTATTTTATTTCATTTGGTTAAAAATTCTAAACTTTGGTTAGTCTAGATAGCAGAGTTAGGATAGATAGAATAACTAGTAATTGGAATTTAAGTCTCTGTGGATTCGACCTTGTTCATTGCTATTCTATAAGCCTCATTGTACATTTGCAGTTTAGGTGAATTAAAATACTGAACACTCATATTCTTGCTCTTACCATGCAGCCTCCTTCTTCAGCGGTAGTCGACCTGGAAGCTCCTCGTCCATCTAAGAAGGCTCTTGTCTCTTCCAGCTCTCGGACCGTTGAAACGCGGTCGTTTCGCGCTCAAAAATAATTTATAACTCCTGTGCCCACAGCGAGTGTAGCCAGCTAATGAGTACGGGTCGATCCCACAGAGAGTTGTTGTGATTCTACCTTTAGGTAACCAATCATAAAAAGGGGATTTGGTTTTGTTGTCACTACTGTAAATTAAATCTGCAAAGGAAAGTAAAGAAGATATCAAATAACAAAGGTTCTGTCATTTGAACTTGAATTTGGTTTAAATATATATCAACTCGCTCATGGGCACAATGATTTTCATACATGATAAATCACCTAGTTATGGAGACCGGATTCTTCTCTGCGTCTCCTCATTCATCCTTTCATTATAGACTTAAAAGCGATTCCTCGTCAATTAAATCCCTAATTAGTCACCCACCCCCGGTTCCCTAAAGAGATGTAAGTGAATAGACAACAGTCTGCCCTAGACTAACCCAGATCTGTTGTGGTTACTGATTCCTCGTGTGCCCACAACAACCCATTGATTCCTTTATTACTATATGAATCAACACACAGTCACGATTCGCCAATTCAATTAATAGTGGTGTGCCCTCTTTACCTAACGAGTGATCAACCACATTGGGATTTCAGACATACACTCACATTGAACAAGGCACAAGAATCAACATAAACCTATCATGCATTACTATGTCCATTTTGGCCTCACGAGTCCAGATTTATATTCAAACCATATTCATTGTTCAAACACCAGAAATAAGTGTCTAGCCAAACATGCTAGACATAATTGAAATAGCAGAAATAAAAGACATAATTATAAAGAGAACTTACTGAATTTAATAAGCAAAAAGACTCAACATAAATGTTGAGTTTATGAACATGCTCCTACGTCCAAAGGCTTAAGGCCTATTGAAATTGTTTTTGCTGCAACGCAACGTACGAGAAAATAAAGTGCAGAGAAATGGAAATTGTAGCAGTGTTTCTGACTCTCCAAAACTTCTGTTTCCAGAAATTAAAGTAGCTTAAATAGTTACATTTCCGAATTAGAGATCCCCTAACAAGCTGGGGTCTTCACTGGATTTCTGGAACTAGCATGCCCTCCCCGATCTGACTGGATAAACATAAGTTGACCAAATCCCTATTTTTTAGGGATTGAGCTTATCTCTTCGTTGCAGCGCCTCTAGGAGTCCAGTTTATCACAAACTCTTCTTCGAATAATGCAGCTATGTTTCTCGTCTCTCTCCTCCAACTGAATTCCAGTTTTTCCGCAATTGCCCTAGCCCAACCTGTTGTTGAGTCTGCATAAGCAAAGTGGGCACGGTATCATACAGTTAGCCTCATCCATCTCTAATATGCCCATTCTGCCTTCCGAATGTAGGATGAGTGCTGAAAGAAGTCCCCTGTGCCTCTGACTGAATATTTAGCTTGGATTTTGCTTGAATAACTAGGCATAAAATGCCCCTTTCGCCAGACTCGACCTCTGCAATGCCCTTGACCTCATCCTGGTCTTTTTTTACTTTAAACACACGAAAAAGGACATTTATAATGAACAAAAATGCCCATAAAAATACGAAAAAAATGGACTTATCACACTCACACACTTTAGACATGATTGTCCTCAAGCATGGGATGCAATGCGTCCAGAAAAATAAAAGAAAAAAAAGAAATAAACTCAAAACAAAGCATGCAAACTGCTGATCAATGTGGGCACATCACAATCAATATTCCAACAAAACTGCAAAGTATCAGCATACCAAAAATAGGTAAAAAATGAGTTCAGCTTGGCGATCCCCACAAACTCTCTTCACTCACTGTTCAGGCTCTGTGTATACACTCAAATCAATGCAATTCTGTACTTAGTTGTCCCATAAGCTTGCTACAATTCTATCATCAAACTCCAGAAATCACAGATGCATAAGTATCAATAGGGCTTTTTAGGCTACAGTGGGCATTTCATGTAGGTGGGGCTTTATTCTTTTACAGGCCCCCTCCCCATTTTTTCTAAGTCAACTACCCCACTGTGCCCCGTTCAGAAAACAAATATTATTTACTCTTAGGCATTCTGAACACTTAAGACTAGGGGAATTTATTTTTCTTTTTTTTTTCTTTTTTTTTCTTTTATCATTTTTTTACTTATTCCCCTATCTTTTCTGGCCTTTTCACAAGTATCCCCCAACAATTCTGCCTTTTCCATTTTTTCTTTTTCAGGCTCTTGTAATGTCCTGGCTATATATTTTACCATCCCAAACAAAAAAACTGCCAGGGCATTTCATAGGCTCGATGGGCTGCAAAGGCTGTATCATTGGTGGGTAAGATTTTCTTTTCAGTGGCTCACCCAAAAAAATGGCCTATGTCATCTACTTATGCATCAATAATTCCCAAGCATCAAACAGAACACTAGCAAGTTCTAGAATTTCAAAGCACACAATTGTTCACACATGAAGTAAAGAAAGCTGTGAAATGGGCATACAACATTAGGCTCAAATCTTCCCAGGTCATGCTAAACTCTTTCGTCATCCCTATCTTATGATGATATGCTGAATTTTGATATAAAGCAGTTTAATGTTGAAAATATCAAATGCAATGGCCACGTAGAATTCACAGAAAGCATGTTTGACTCAACTAACCACCTACACACTTTGCATTTTGCAAAGTGTTAAAACAGACTCAACAAAAGACAGAAAAATAAACATAACTGGAATGCCCCACCCACACACTTTGCACTAGGCAAAGTGGGTGAACAGAGGTGACACACAAACAACAAAGAACTCAAAAGATAAACAAAATAAAAAAAACTAAACTAAAACAAGAATAGAACCAGGATTCAATCGGATGAGGGCGTTGGGTAAGAAAACCCAACGTGCTTAAAGTAGGCCTTCAGGGCTGTCTCAATGCGGTCTAGTTTCTCATCTGCCTGGGACTGGGCATTCTCCAACACTTCCAACTTTTTCAGAATCACAGTAACTGGGTGCTCCTCTTGCTGTGCCCTCCCTGCTGGTGGCTTCCTAGATGTACCTGCAATCATCAAAAGGCTTGAGGGGTCTGCCCTCGGCACAAAGAAAACAGTCTTTCCTTCTTTATCATCCACCACATCCTGCATTCTCTTTAGACAAACAATATCAAAGAATTCAAGGGGCAGAGGGGTCAAGTCAGTGGTGCTCAAATCCAACAACCTAGATCTAACAGCAATTTAGGTGATCAATTGGGCACACGAGATTCTATGCTTAGGGTGTGTTTTTATCTCCCTGAAGTGCGCAATGGCCACAGATCCAAAATTGATTTTAATTTTCTTAACCATATACCAGAGAATCAAAAACTCCTGATTAGTTATAGAATTAGAGCTATCCTTCCTACCAAAGAAACTGTAGGCCAGCACCCTATGGAAAAATCTCAAGGCTTCGTTATTCAAATAATAGCCTTTTGTGGCTCTACTTTGATAAGTGGAGCCATCTCCAACCTCAGTCCATTTTGCCTTAACTCCTTCAGCAGAGTCGGGCACAACAGTTAATGCATTCACATACCAATCATCCTGGAGATCCATATAAGACACAATGCCCAGCAGCATGTTCAATTCATCGGTAGGCATAGAAAAACTTCTTCTCAAAATTTTAAAATTTATAATCCTAGTAGACGTAGCAGGCTTATTCACAGGTTTGATTTTCAGATTTTGAATAAACTCTCGCGAGAGAGTAGAGAAAATGACACACTCCATATCAAAGAAAAATTCCCACCTAATAGCAGTGAAAAGATCCCTTACCTCCTGCTCTATACCCAGAGCGATGAGAGACTCACGGTGGACTCCTTTTGAGTTTATGATGCCCCGAACCAGTGGTAGACCGCTTCCAAACCTTCTTGGAGTAGGGCTGCCCACTCCTTTGCTCTTCTTGGGTTCGGGCTTTGGTGTGCCCTCCCCAGCCTTCCTCTTCCATGAAGAGGGCTCTCCAGCCAGCTTCTCTCCTGCCTTCACGGCCACCGCCTTGCCGACCCTCTGCTTGGGCGGCGAGTCCTCAGAGGGCTCATCAACGAGCGTGTGAGCTTGAGATCGCTCATTTTTCTCTTGATCCTTCTTCTCTTGCTCAGAGACCTCATCATCAGTCTCCTCATGCTGAGAATCTTTCGGCTACTCTGACTGTTCTGGAATGGGCTCCCCAACTTTTTTCTTCCCCTTGGCTTTCTCCAAAGCCCTTTTCTTTATCTCCACAGGTGGTTCCTCCTCTCTCTGAGAATCTATCTCATCCGGTTCATCCATAAAATCATCTAACCCTTCATCTCCTTCCTCTTCCTCGACAGCTTCTTCAGATGGCTCGGGTGTCGGAACCCTAGCCGGATTCTTCATTTTCTTTGTGTTCACCTTTACCGCTTCTTGAGCTTGCTCCATTATGGGCTCCACAACTAGTTCCTCCTCCTGCATGGCCATGGTCATAGCTTCCCTTTCTGGTCATTCCTCTTATGATGGTGTCGAAGAGCTCGTCTCTTCCGCCACCACTGCGGGCTCCTTCTCAGGCACATTCTTCTCAGCAACCTTGCTGGTTGCTCCAGTGACAGCTCCGAAAGTGGCTCTGATATTAGGTTTCACTGCTTTTTTCTTTACAGCTTTTGGTTGCGCGGGCTCTTCAACTGCAGCAGAAGTTTCAAACTCTAGCTTGTCCTTCACCTTTGGATCCGTTTTCTTACCTCTAGTATTCACTATTTTTGAAGCTTGAGAGGTGGTGGAAATGTTTCTGTTTGAAGGGTTTTTCGAAGAGGGTTTGGATGTTTCAGAAAAATTCGAAGAGAATGAAAGTGATTGTTTTGATTTTGTGGGGTTGGTTTTAAGCATAGTGTTACTGTGGCTTGATGTGACCGTTATCTTTTAGATTCTTAGGGTTTTTATGCGATCGACATGCCCACAGTAACGGATAAGCCTTATCCCCTGAAAATTCGGAACAAACTTTATCTCTTCAAAATGCCCTGCTTCAGAATCCCTACTTTTTCGGGATTTATCTCTATCTCTTATTTCTCTCTCTTCATCCTAACCTGCAGATCACATATTTATCCAAAATAAGTGTAAAATTGCCCATAATCTACTTTAATTAACTGGAAAAACTTTATTTAATTAAAACAAAAATGAATTAAAGCAATTAAAAACCTGGGTTGTCTCCCAGTAGCGCCCCATTTATTGTTGTGGGCATGACAAAATCCCTACTTAGGTGTAAATGGGCTCCTCGAGCCAGACCACTCTAGCATCCCGATTAGAATGCCCTAGGTATGGTTTGAGACGATGGCCATTTACTTTAAATTGCCCTCCAGTTTCGGGGTTTTTAAGCTCAATTGCCCCATTGGGGCATTCCGTATAGACTTCAAATGGACCAACCCACTTGGTCCTCAGACTTCCTCCCATCAGTTTAAACCTTGAATGGTACAAAAGCACTTGCTGTCCTAAAAAGAATCTCTTTCTTCTAATCACTTGATCATGAAGCCTCTTCATCTTTTCCTTGTAAAGCATAACATTATCATAGGCTTCCATTCTCATTTCTTCCAGCTCTTGAATCTGGAATTTTCTGAAATGCCCGACTGCGTCCTTATCTATATTCAGCTTCTGAAGTGCCCATCATGCCTTGTGTTCCAGTTCAACTGGCAAATGACAACACTTTCCAAATAATATCCGATAAGGGGACATCCCAATTAGAGTCTTGAATGCAGTCCGGTACGCCCACAGGACGTCATCCAAATGGGCACTCCAGTCCTTCCGACTTGGATTCACTACCTTCCCAATGATGGCTTTAATTTCTCGATTTAAGATTTCAGCTTGGCCATTTCCTTGTGGATGATAGGCTGTTGTGACTCTATGGTTTACCCCGTACTTATTCAACAGCCTTTCCATTGTTTGGTTGCAAAAATGGGTCCCTTGATCACTGATTATGGACCTGGGCACACCAAATCGGCTAAAAATGTGGGATTTCAGAAATGCGGCTACTACCCTTACATCATTGGTAGGACTAGCCTTTGCCTCCACCCATTTGGACACAAAATCAACTGCCAGGATAATGTAATGGTTTCCCTTGGAATTTGCAAGGGGTCCCATGAAATCCATTCCCCATACATCGAAAATTTCCACTGGCATGATGGGCGTCATGGCATTTCATTCCTTCTTGTGATATTCCCGAACCTCTGGCATTGATCACACCTTTTGCAAATGTCATGGGCATCCTTGAAAATTGTGGGCCAAAAGAACCCACAGTCCAGAACTCTCATCGCTGTTCGGTTTGGTCCGAAATGCCCTCCGCAAGCATAATTGTAACAATGCTTCAAAATCTCATCAATTTCATAGTCTGGGACACATCTTCTTATGATTTGATCAGCACATCTCCTCCATAGAATAGGGTTATCCCAGGCATAAAACTTGCTATCATGCCTCAATTTATTCTTTTGATACCTTGAGTACCTAATTGGCAGCTCTTCTGACTCCAAAAAGTTCACTATATCTGCATATCAGGGCTCCAGTGTGCCCTGTGCTGAGTACAGATGCTCATCAGGAAAATGATCCGCAATGGGCATCTCATCGTCTTTTTCATTCAGCACCCGGCTTAGATGATCAGCTACCAAGTTCTGTGCCCCACTCTTATCCTTTATCTCGACATTAAACTCCTGCAAGAGTAGAATCCATCTAATTAGTCTTGGCTTCATCTCCTTCTTGGCCATCAAGTGCCTCAGGGCACCGTGATCTATGTAAATGATGCTCTTTGCTCCCAAGAGATAGGATCAAAACTTCTCGAATGCAAATACCACTGCCAACAGCTCCTTTTTAGTAGCAGTGTAATTACACTGTGCCCCATTCAGAGTCTTGGAGGCATAGTAAATTACATGAATTTCCTTTTCTCTCTTCTGACCTAGCACAGCGCCCACAACGTAGCCACTGGCGTCACACATAATCTCAAAGGGCATTCCCCAATTTGGTGGTTGGATGACCGGTGCTGTAACCAGTTGCTTCTTCAGAAAATTGAATGCCTTCTTACATTTTTCATCAAATTCAAATGGGACATCTTGCTACAATTAGTGAGTAATAGGCTGGGCAATTTTTGCAAAATCTTTTATAAACCTCCTGTAAAATCCAGCATGCCCCAAGAATCATCTCACTTGTTTCACCGAAGTGGGATATGGAAATTTTTCAATTATGTCCACTTTGGCTTTATTGACCTCAATGCCCCTCTCTGAAATCACATGGCCTAGTACAATGCCCTCTCTGATCATAAAATGACATTTTTCGTAGTTCAGAACTAGGCATTTGTCCACACAGCACTGCAACACCTTTTCCAGATTATCTAAGCATCGATCAAAGTAACTTCCATACACCGTGAAGTCGTCCATGATTACTTCAATGCAGTTCTCGAGCAAATCAGAGAATATGCTCATCATATATCGCTGAAACGTGCCAGAAGCATTGCAGAGGCCAAAGGGCATTCTGCGATAGACAAATGTACCGAATGAGCACGTAAATGTTGTTTTCTCATGGTCTTCTTGACTCACTACAATCTGCATGTATCCTGAGTATCCGTCCAAGAAACAAAAGAACTTGTTCCCTGCAAGTCTCTCCAGCATCTGGTCAATGAACGGAAGTAGGAAATGATCCTTCTGTGTGACAATGTTCAGCTTCCGGTAGTCAATACAAACTCTCCAGCTAGTTTGCAACCGTGTGGGCACAAGCTCTCCCTTCTCATTTTTCACAATTTGAATGCCCGACTTCTTGGGCACAATATGGATTGGACTGACCCACTTGCTATCTGAAATGGGGTATATAATGCCCTGGTCCAGTAGCTTAATAATCTCTTTTAGCACCACATCCTTTATCACTGGATTGAGCTTTCTTTGTAGATCACGAATAGGTTTTGCATCATCCTCCAGCAAAATTTTGTGCATACAAACTGCTGGGCTAATTCCCTTTATGTCTGCCAAAGTCCATCCGAGTACCTCCTTATACAGTCTTAACAATCTCAAAAGACGGTTCTCATCAGCTTGATTCAACCCTGCACTTATGATTACAGGGAGCATCTCATTATCCCCCAAATAGGCATAATTCAAGTGCCTTGGTAATGCCTTCAATTCCAGCGTGGGCACTTTGACAACAGAAGGCATCAGCTTATCATCATTTCTCCGAATGGGCACACCATAATCCACATAATCGTATGGCATTTCTTCCAATGAGTACAACATCATAATTCCTTCCTCGATATCATCATCTTCATCCAGGACATCCTGGTCAGTCAATCCATCCCACAATGCCCATTCCAATGGCTCTCTATTGCTCACCATGGATATGGTGGATCGACTCGGGTGACGGAAGGTATTCACAAAACTACAATTCTCTATATCCGGGGATGTTTTAATGCTTCAAATATGTTGAACGTCACTGTCTTCCCATCAAACTCACACATCAGTGTGCCCTTATCCACATCAATCTTAGTCTGAGCTATCTTCATGAAAGGCCTTCCTAGCAACAACACTGAAGATTTTGAGGTCGATGTGCCCATATCAAGCACATAAAAATCTGCTGGGAAAATAAGCTCATCCACTTTGACCAATACATCTTCAATGAGGCCTTCTGGATATACATTAGACCTGTCAGCAAGCTGAATGACCACACGGGTCTCCTTCAGAGGTCCAATCTTTAATTCTTTGAACACCGACAGGGCCATTATATTGAGTGATGCCCCCAAATCCAGCATGGCCTTCTCTACTTTCTTGTCTCCTATGATGCAAGGAATCATGAACATCTCTAGATCATCACACTTCTTGGGTAGCTTCCTTTGTATCACAGCCGATATATTCTCCCCAACTAAGAACCTTGCATCATCATTGAATCGCACCTTTCTGGTGCAAAGCTCTTTTAGAAACCGAGCATAACGCGGCACTTGTTTGATTGCCTCAATCAGTGGAATATTGATCTCCACTTTGCTGAATACCTTAAGCATCTCCCTGGTTTCCTTTTCTCTTCTATTTTGTGCCAATCTTCCTGGAAAAGGAGGCTTCCGTTTTATAGGAATGGGCACTTTGGCAGGTTGCTTTACTTTCGAGATGGGTACAGTATCCTCCTATTCAGCTTCTTGTGCCTCGTCCTCTGTGGGAATTTTTTCCGCTTTCTCTTCTAAGGGCACATCGTCCTTCTCGTCTACTGGCCTGACCATCTCTAGAAGTTCTTTTCCACTTCTTAGAGCTACTGCATTCACCTGCTCTCTTGGGTTCTCAACCTGGGAAGACAGCTTCCCATTTTTTTTCTTCTATCTTGTGCATGGCTTGAGCTAGCTGATTGATTTGCTTGCTCATGTGCGAGAGACCAGCTCGAGTCTCTTGTTTGAATTTTTCATTATCCTCAGCCATGGTAAATACAAGATCTTCCAGCCTTTGCTTTCTTTTCTCTTCTGGCGGCGGTAATGGGCGTGCATGATGCCCATCCTTTGGCCTTCTTCATCTGAAATTTTCATGGTCTCTCCAGCCAGGGTTATAAGTCTGGGAATGGGGATCATATCTTCCATTCTGGCCACCTACAACATTTACTTCTTCCACTTCATCTTACAGTGTAGGGCACTCATCAGTGAAATACGATATATTTTTGCATACTCCGTAGGGTCTAGGCTTCCTTGTATTGCTTACCCCAGACAGGATCTTTTCGATCTTGTCACACAATCTATCAATCCTGCTGTCTTGGTCCGGTGCCCTTTCCGATTCGCTTACAACCCGAATGCCCTCTCCACCGAAGTCTTGGTTGTCTTCAGCCATTTCAGTGAGAATTCTGAATGCTTCAACAGGTTGTTTGTTCAAAATCGATCCTTCGCATGAGGCATTTACGATCATCCTCGCATGTGGTCTCAATCCTCCGATAAAATACTGAACTAAATCGTGTTCAGTAATCTGGTGCTGTGGGCATTTCACCAGCATCGCTTGAAATCTTTCTCAGTAGTCATAGAAACTTTCGTTAGTTCCCATCTTCAGACTCTCTATCCTTCTTCTAATTTCTTGCACTATGGATGCTGGAAAATATTTTTCCAAAAATTTCTGTTGAAGTTGTCTCCATGTGGTCACAGCGCCAGTCGGTAGTGTGTACAGCCAGTCCCGTGCCCCATCCTGAAGGGTGAAATGGAACGAGACCAACCGCACATACTCCTCTCATCCATGGTCGGATGGTTGAGTCTGGCAAACCATCTCAAAATCTTGCAAATGTCTTTGTGGATCCTCTCCGGACATTCCGTGGAACTTCGGCAACATCTGGATGAAGTTTGCATGAATATTCGAGTTCTGAGTCACAACTGGGAGTGTAATTCTCATCGGGTGTAGATTCATATTGGTCGGGAAGACCAACTGCCTTAGAGTCATGTTATCATCTGCATTACCATTTGCGTCATTTCCATTTGCGGCCATGTTGAAGTTGTGGCCGTTCTCAAACTGTCCTTCCTCCTCATGCCCTTCGTCTCCTTGATCTTCTTGATCTTTAGATGTTGGTGTGGGCTCACGAGATCTGCTTGCAGCTCAGCGTGCCCTCTTCACTGCTGCCCTATTTTTTCTCGAAGTTTTCTCTATCTCCGGATCGTATAATAGAGTCTCCTCTGAAAAGCCCCTGGGCATCAACTTCCAGGCTCACCAGTGTGGAAAGAAAAATCACTAGAAACCAGCTTCCCGACAACAGCACCAATTTTGACGCGCGGTCATTTCGCGCTCAAAAATAATTTATAACTCCTGTGCCCACAGCGAGTGTAGCCAGCTAATGAGTACGGGTCGATCCCACAGAGAGTTGTTGTGATTCCACCTTCAGGTAACTAATCATAAAAGGGGGGTTTGGTTTTGTTGTCACTACTCTAAATTAAATCTGCAAAAGAAAGTAAAGAAGATATCAAATAACAAAGGTTCTGGCATTTGAACTTGAATTTGGTTTAAATATATATTAACTCGCTCATGGGCACAACGATTTTCATACATGATAAATCACCTAGTTATGGAGACCAGATTCCTCTCTGCATCTCCTCATTCATCCGTTATGTTGGTCCCGGGTGAGTCGATATCAGTTTAGAGGAGGGGGTGAATAAACAGATTCAAAAACTTTTACTTTAGATGCGGAAAACAGGGCCCTATGACTCGCTTGATGAAACTTATCTATGAACAAATTTGAGAGTCAGTTGAGACAGTTTAAGTGCAGCTTGTGTGATGTTGTGTGCAGTTAGAGATATGCAATGAACAATATAGTACAGCACACAATAGATTTATAGAGGTTTGAAGTCTCAAACTTCTACGTCCTCTCTTCCTTCCACAGAAGGGCAACTTCACTATATAACTTGAGTTTCTTTACAAATTATACAATGAAGGACAGTTGGCTGAACCTAGTAACTACTCGCTACTTCAGCTGGTCGACGGCTCACACTTGAAGTCCCTAACTGCTCGCTAGGAAGGTAGGTGCTATTATCGTCTTTACAAGGTTTTAGATCTCTTTCGATCTTCAAGAGGTTAGTCTTGAACAAGGGGGTATCAACTGATGTGCTCCTTTGATTGAGCTGAGTAGTTGATCGTTGAATAGCTGGAACTGAGAAGGTTGCCCTGGCTGGATCGTTAACAGCTGGCTGGATGTATTGATTCAGTGAATTCTTCTTCTCAGTTTGACTTTCGCAGTTTCTATCAAACGTTGCACTTGAGCTTGAGTGGGAAGAAGAAAGAAAAGCTCGAAGGTTGGCAAGGTGTTATGGTTGCAAAGAGTATACAAAAAGTATATGCGAAAGTATTTAGAACTCTGATTCACCTGTCTTTTATAGAGGAGTGATTTTATGACCGTTGAGCTCCATTGTCCATTTGATCAGAGGCTCTGTTAGCTCATCAATGGTAGGTGGTCATTAATGATTACTTAGATCATTTGGTTGAAGTAGCCGTTACTCTGCCACTCGATCTTCATTAAATTCCAGGATCCTTGAATGAGCATTTATTCCAAGATACGCTGATTTAAGCAATATACTCCAGGAGTCTTCTGGCTTCAGCTCTCTTGGCAGTTCGGAACTTCAGCTGGCAGTTTTGGATTTCTCAGCTTAGTAACATTATCGTCCCAACTAGCAGTTCTGAGCTTTGTCAGCTAAATCTGGCTATCGCTCCAGTTGGCAGTTCTGGGCTTGTCAGCTGAGATTGGCCATCGCTCCAGTTGGCAGTTCTGGGCTTGTCAGCTGAGATTGGCCATCGCTCCAGTTGGCAGTTCTGGGCTTGTCAGCTGAGATTGGCCATTGCTCCAGTTGGCTACTGGCAGTCTCTGGCATAAACTGACATTCTATCAATTTCTTCAGTTTTTGGTCAACTCCTTTCTCCCTCAGTTTAGCTGACTCGGTTGTCAGTTTGCTTTGACTGGTATGATTCCTCAGCCAAGTTGAACTTTAAGCTGGATGACGTGTCTCTCAGTTTGGGTCATCCTTCAGATCGGTTGACTTTGACTCTTCTAGAGTTCTTCTTTGATGATGCCCTCCTGGGCTTGTTAGCTTCGATCTACAGCTTGAGCTTTGGTCAGTTTTTCACAAATAGTTTTGACATCTCATCAAAACCTGATCTAGGGGTTCTTTGATAGTTTTTCCTAACAATTTCCCCCTTTTTGATGATGTCAAAACTTTGTTGATGATGATGATGGAAAAACTGCAAATGTAGCAAATGCTTTAAATAGAGTCTTCTAGTCAGTGCACATTCGTAGCATATTGAGACAAATTGGCTTATGATTTTCACTCAGTTATTAGAGCATTTGTCATTCATGCTTATCTTTCAAATATCAGAGCATGTCATATTCATAGCATATTGTGACACATTGACTCATGATTTTCATTTAATTATTGGTGCAATTTTCATTCATGCTTATCATTCATATATCAGAGCATGTCAATTTTGAGAGCAATTTCGGGCTTATTCATGCTTATTTTTCAAATATCAGAGCATGGCTGGGGTATTAGAGCATGAAGAATCATGTCAAGGCATTCAAGCTTGATGTAAAATCATGATCAAGACTTGTATTATATATCCATTTTATTGGCATGATTTCAAGAGATTCAAGAGGTAGTAGTTAAGACTACTAGTCTACTTCCTGAATGTTGCTTCAATTGCTCTTTTTCCTTCTGCTCGATTCTTCTTCTTTTTGGACTCCTTGTAGTGTCCATGCTTCCCCCTGAAGCTGATCTTTCCCCTCAATGATGAGTTCTCTTTGAATTTGATCCCAAAGAGTCATGCAGCCATTATACTGTTCATCATCATTCTGTCCATCTTCCCCCTTTTTTGCATAATCCAAAAGGTGAAGAGGATCACATGAAGATAATGACTGATTTGGCAGACTAGTGAAGGCGGTTTCCAAATTGTCATTATGAGCTGTAGGAACTGAAGGGATTTGCATGGACGGAGAAAGCCATGCATAGGCATCTTCAGTTGACATAAACTGACCTGGATCAAAGATGTCTTGCTCTCTGACGCTCATGGGGCCCAAGCTGGTGAAGATCTCATCAGATGAAGGAAGTGGTGGATCACCAACAAAGGGTGTGCAGGAGGAGTTGGCTGGTTCATTGTCTAGGAGAGGGGCATCAGCGGATATACCAAGCTGGAGTCGCTTGATCATTGAATCCATGATCTCCGAGAGCGTTGGAGGCGATGAGAGTGGATGATTCATCCAGTGTCGACTCCATGTGCCCTCGCTGATCCAGAAGGTTGAGCCACGAGTGTGGATGAGGTGAAACATAGTCGACTCATCTAGTTGAAAGCGTCAGATATGGTACTGCAAGTACCGCTGCAGTTGCTTGAAGAGGGAGGAGTCGGTGTCCTCGATGAGACCAAATCAGCTTTGGAGCTGGTGGTCTAGAACTGCTTCAAAGTCAACCTCAATATAGTCGCTTTGGACTAAAGGTGGAGGTTGGGAGCTGGCTGATATTATGGGCTAATCACTCAGCCGTAAAAGAGATGCATTCTCCAGCAGCAGCTCTCTTTCGTCAGTGGAGCTGATGGTGGCCTCCAAAGGCGCTTTTCCATTATTTGAACTGGAAGACCCTTGTGGGTGTGGACACTTTGAGGACGGATGTCAGTATATTGTAGGGAGCATGTCTCGTCTTCCAAGTAGTTCACCAGTTGGTATGATCTCGTCAAATTGGCTTTGTATGATGTGTCTTAGGCGGTTCATAAAGCCAACTTTTTTCTCGGAATGTGCCAGTTGACGGATCAAACGTCGCTCGCTCGACATTGGCTCTCAGTTGCGCCAGGATGTAGGAAGCCCAGTCGGCTTGACATCCAAAGTAGAGGGCGGCTGTGATATGAGCCTTGATCTCGGAGAGGTGAATGATCTCAAAGTTGTCATGGACAATATGGCTGGTGATATCCAGAAATTAGATGATATCACTTTGCAAGCTCTCCTTTAATCTGTGCGAACTGTCATTGTGGAGCACATGAGGAAGCTTTCAGATTTTCCATAACTCATGTTTGGATGGCAGATTTAGGTTCATCACGTCTGGACCGCTGCCGGAAAGGTGTAAAGTGGACATCATCGTATCCTTAGTGACTATGATTACTTGATTCTTTACAGTAGAGATGAAGTTATCGCCGTTGATAGTTGCATTGTAGTAGAACTCGACGACATAGTCAGGTATGTTCTTGACCGGTAACTGTGTCAAGAAAGGAAGCAATCCAGTCGCTGCCAATGGTCGATAAATCTGTTGAAAGACATCCGGGCCAAGACGTGCATTTAGCTTCTTTAGATTTAGAGACTTGTCCTTTCTCATTTTGCGTGTAAGAGCTTCAATATCCACCTGGGAAAATGGAGGCTTCATTTCTGCAAAGATATAAAATTCAGTTTTAGAAATGCAAGAATTTTGATGAGTGAGAAAAGGCTTAGTGAACAATCAAATAATTAAGAGAGATGTTCAGATGATCGGAGCCTTCATCTCTGTACTCATATTTATGCATCTTGTGCATGCAAAAATCGAGAGTACTCGATTGCTTATCTTGACTGATCAGCCATCCGATTTGATGGTTGATTAGCTGAATTAATGATGTATGAATCTCAGCCGTTTATTGGTAAATTACTTTATGATCAAATGGCTGAGATGAGATCATTTTGAAAAAGGGGTAGTTGCCATAAATAGCCAAATATTTTCTGCAGATCTTTCTATTAATAGCGCAATAAAATATATTTTCTTCGTCTGTTTGAAGAGAAGGTTTTAAGATCCATGCAGAGATATTAATGACAACTTTGAGATGTAGAGCCCGATTTTCAAACTGTAACTGTTGACATATAATATAAGATATTTCATAATCACAACGGTAACAATATAATTGAGATAAGCTTTGAAAGAAAATTAAGACTTATCCTGAGTCAGTTGGGATACAGTCCAACTGATTGATGACGTGGCGGTTGGTTAAGCAGTTGAGTTTGGACACTCATTTGTCACGGCTGAGCTGGCTGATGTCGAGGCGGCAACTGAATTGATCAGCCTGTTTGTTTAGTTGCTCGGCTTTTCTATAGACAATTTTCGCTTCTTGAATGGCCTAGTTGGACTGGCTGCATTGCTTGCTTTAGATACAGTTTCATGCGTTGATGGTCCAGGCCTTTCCTTCTTCTTGGCTTTGTGAAGATGAAGCTGGATCTCAACTGACGAGCTCTTCATCTTTTGACTAAGGGAGTGTGGGATTCCCTTTGGCGATGACCGAAACTAATCATGTTTCTTGGTCAACTGCGCATTTTTTGAGCCTGACATGAGCAGTGGAGTCACATAGCCTTTAGATAGGAGATTTGGTGACATGACTGTATCTTCATCGTCACTGTCTCTTGCATCATTATGCCTTGTTCTCCATGGAGAAGCTATAACTTCAGTGTGGGATAGGTGGGGTTCTATCCTTTGAATAGCAGGTGGGGTTCGTCAAGATGGCTCAGCTGACTGATTTGATAGATTATCAAAGTTCAGCTATCGACAACGTGAGTTAGTGGGGCAGTTGACTGGATGACCTGCAGTTCCAATTGCTTGAAACATGAATCTTGATTTGAATTCGGCCAGTAAGGCGGTTGCTGGAATCTTGTTCACCATCCGGTGATTCATAATGTGCTGAACTTGCACAATGGTTGGAGGGAATGGATTTGATGATCCTATCCATTTGATGCTCCAGGTTTCTTCTCTTTGCCAGAAGCTCATGCCATGAAAGACAGTTAGCAAGAAGTGAGACTGGATAGACATAGAATGTCTCCAGTTGTACTAATAGAAATATCGGTGAAGTTGTTTGTACAACTCTTGATCTCGTTGTGCAACAACTGTGAAGTGCGTGAGAAGGAGATTGGTCACTTCCTTTTGTGCACTTTTGACTGAATATTCACCACTGTAGAAAGTGCGAATATTCTCTTCAGTCAGCTGGAGCGGAGGGCATATGCCTCTGAAGTAGTCTGCTCCATAGTTTGAATGGGGTATTCCAATGAATGGAATAAGCTCATCTGGATCAGAACAAACCTGGAAATCAACTGGTGATCCATTCTTTGATTTTGGAGAGTGAACGACATTGGCAGTTGAGTTGCTTGAACTTTGGTTGCTCATCCTGGCCTTTCCTTTTCTCTTTCTCTTCAGGGACTGTAGATGAGCAGTTCCTTTCTTGGGGATCTAGTCGGAGATCAGAACTGGTAGTGATTCATCATTTGTGAGCTTCAGGAGGTCTTCAAGCATTTTGCTCATCCTTAGAACAAGTCCGACCTTGGACTCAAATTTGCCAGACTTCTTTGAGTCTGCAGCCTTGATGACTTGATGCTTAAATTGTTGAAAGACAAATTCAGCCCAGTTTGTTTGTCTTTCTTAGCAAGGTGAATCATAACTTTGTATCTCTCTTGGGTGAGTTGGCTTAGACTTCCAATTGCTCCGAACATCATCTTGTTCATTATGTTGAGTAGAACTCCAAACTCAGGCTTGAGATCAGTTTTAGCTGTGGTAAAACTGAATTACTTGTTGCAGGTTGAGGCTTTCCAGTTTCTCCAGTGCGACTCTGCAGATTCCTTTAGATCTTGAACGGATAAGCCTTCTTGTGGGAGTTGGAATACTTCAGCAATTGATTTCTCATTGATGTGTATCATCCTTCCTTGAGCCACTGAAGATATCATCTTTCCATCTGCAGATAATTTTGCTTGAAGCAAAAACTCACTCACCAAATTTTGTCTAAAGAATTTTGGTGGTGTTTCCAGGTAGTGAAGAACTCTTGTTTTGTGAAGATTTGACAGAAGGGTTGGATTCTTTGATTCATCAAGAATCAATTGAATTTTTTGTCTGTCAAGGAATTTATCTCTCATAAGTTGGTTTTTGAAAAAGTTTGAAGATCTGGATAATTCGGCCATCTTTGAGGTTGGCTGAAATTTTTGACAATTCAAGATTGTTTGAGAGAGAGAGAGAGAGAGAGAGAGAGAGATTTTGAGATCTTTTTGGAGGAGGAGGCTTTTTGAGAGATTTGAGAGAGAGAGAGAGAGAGGCTTTTATGAGTTTTGAGACAGATAAGATAGATTAGATTGATAAAAATAATATAGCATACTCTACCACTTACTTTGATGGATTAAACAATTTTAAAGCTTGAATCCTTCAAATACTCAATCCCATAACTTTCTAAGTACTAGACTAGTCCTGAGCAGTTGTTGTTCCTACTCCTA
Source organism: Perilla frutescens (assembly GCA_026008535.1). Classification (NCBI taxonomy): domain Eukaryota; kingdom Viridiplantae; phylum Streptophyta; class Magnoliopsida; order Lamiales; family Lamiaceae; genus Perilla; species Perilla frutescens. The sequence continues at coordinate 38,404,283 of BRKX01000010.1, read as the reverse complement.
CAGAGAGTTGTAGTTCTGAAATATCATCTCTTGTAAAATCTGTTAGAAGGTTTAAAACACATAAACCCCTAGCTCTAATAGCGAACCTAAGTCCTTAGTGAAAATTTGTGAGTTGTAGAGTGTCATAGTGAAACTTGAGTGTTGCAAGTGTTAGTGGCTACCTAGCTGTGCATTTATAACACAACATATGCATAGTAATCACCTTCCATTTTTTTAAAGAGAGATGATGTAGAGTCAGTTTAAAATTTGAACCTCTATATATCATGTCCAGAACCTCTATATATCATGCCCAATTATCAGTTTTATGACTGCTCAGTTAACCGTCTTCATTATTACTCAAGTTGCTAAGTGTTTAAAATTTTAAGTTATAATCTTTCAACTATGCAAAATCAGTTGAGTTGTGAAACTCAGTAGAGACTTAGTGTGTACAAAACCGATGAAGCTTTTAGCTTCAATTAAGAACTAGTTTTCGCAAAACTTTGATACATTTTATTAGTGATTTGGCAGTGATTATTCTCCCTCTCTAATCACTTAATTCATATATTTGGGACCAACGTTGCTTCCTAAATTTCAAGCTCACTTTAATTAACAGAAAAGAGAATAATAATTTGTTGAAATTGAAAGGGAAAAAGTGAGGGAATCGAGAGCTTAGCTAGCGGTGTCCTTGCAGCCATCCCATCACCGATGAATGGAAGTAATACGTGCACATATTTCACGACCACCAACTTTGGTTTTCGAACCTATTCATGGATGTTCGGAAAGAAAACCACTGTTCAATGTTCCTTTTCAAACGACACTCATAGAGTTCTAATTTTATAGCTTGAGTGAATCTACAAAATGTTCGAAAATTGGTGGCTCGGTAGATTCTGGCGATCTGGCTCAACATTTTTTTTTCCCAAATGATAACGAAGTCGCTGCCTAGGTGGCCTTTCTTTCTTTTTTAATTTAACTTAATTTTATTTATTAAAGACTCGTTTGCCAGACAGTATGGTATAAGGTTGAATATGTTTGACATGAGATGTGTTATACCGTATAAAATATCAATATCATGTTTATTTTGGTGTATTAAAATATATGTATTAATAATATATAGTTTGCTTGGATGTGTTAGATTCTATATAAAATTTCAATTTCCTAAAATATTCTTTAATTAGTTACCATGCATTGTGTAAATATTCTATAATAAGATTTTTAATTAATATCTGCAAGATTATTTTAGTCTGTAATTTTTAATAATTATATATGATATTATATATCCTACCTGCATGGTGTGATATGTTATACCATATAAATGGTTTACACATGCCGGACTCTTGCATAATCATGGACTTTACTATTGTTAACAAACATGATATTATGGTGTCATAGATATTCATTACAACCTTATACAACCTAGCAAACAAGCACTAATTATATTTGTTTGGTATTTGACAAGGGTATTCAAGTAATTTTATTCATAAATATAAATAATAAATAAATTATACAATAAAAACCATTTTTTTTATAACATAATAAAAACCATTAGTTTAGTGTTACAGATACCAAATTACCTATTAATAAGAGCTACTGATCTAAGAACATGATCGAGCTGAAGATTGAATCATCAAAAATCCCCACGGTCGTCGTGACCGCGAAATTTCAATTCAGCGAGGTGGATTTGAAGGTCAATTTTGGTCTGTTTGTTTTTTCTCCATTGAAAGATATCTGATTTTCCGGAGAAAAGAGAATGGAGCCGCGGCGGCAGGTATTCTCGGTGGACCTGCTGAAGAGGTACGCCGCCCAGGGGCGGGGAGTGATTACGTGTATGGTCGCCGGGAATGACGTCATTGTGCTCGGAACCAGCAAGGGCTGGATCATCCGCCACGATTTCAACGCCGGCGATTCATACGGTGAGTGGCTGGGGTTTCTTTTACTTCAATTGAGGGTTTAGTCAAAGCTGCATTGCTTGTTTGAGAAGTTAAGAAGAAATTGTGAGTTAATTTGTGTTTGTGTAATGTAATTACTGGAATCAATTTAATCGCGATTGAGTGGCTTCTGGATGAATGATGGTGAAATCGTTTGCTGCAGTTTTACTGTTTAGTTTATATATTGAAATAAAGTTATTTATCTGCATCGTTTGTTAGTACATGAATGCCAAGTGTTGGAGTAAATGGATGAAAACATGGGCCGTGTCCGGATCATTAGTGATTTAGCTGAAGTTTTAATCCGTCCTTTTTTTTTTCTTTTTAAAAGTTGAACTTTTTGACAAATGGGAAACTCGAGGTGGAAACATGATTCGAACTCCTGGCTTCCTCTATAATAATAGAGAAGGCTAGGTATCTACTCTTCTACCAAGACTTGGTTGAAGTTTTGATATCTCAAAACTCATAAGAAGTGAGGTTTTTATGAATCCTTTTATTTTACCTCACGTCGATTGCCACCAGCGAGTTTTTTAATGTAGAATGTAAATAACCATCATTTGATCATCCATGGGTGTTTAAGAAGCTGCAAGTTGCTACATTTATTGATGATCGATTGCCATTTTATTTGTTTGTTGGTGTAGCTATAGGGATTTGTTATAAACTGACAGATGATCGAGTGTTAGTTTTCTAGTTTGTTTATTTGAATTCTTATAGGACATAAGCAGTTGATTTTTGTTAACAGGGAGTTTATTCATTTTCATTTTGTGGTCTTTCCCAGTCCAAAGTGTTTACCGTAGCTGAATTTTGATTGTGTAACATATTTCTAGAATATTGGTTATTTATTGACATTGGTGGGGCATGCGGGTCATTTGTTAGATATTGATCTCTCTGCGGGAAGACCTGGCGAGCAGTCAGTCCATAGGGTTTTTGTTGATCCTGGAGGTAGTCATTGTATTGCTACTGTAGTTGGTGGTGGAACTTCTGATACGTTTTACACACACGCAAAGTGGGCTAAGCCTCGTTTATTGATCAAACTGAAGGGCCTTATTGTGAATGCTGTTGCCTGGAATAAGCAGCATATCACAGAAGGTAAAGTAATCCTGCTCGGAAGTCTAATTTTTTTTAATATGTTGTCTCTCAGGATACTTTGACCCAAATCTTGTGTATCTGACACACTCATGCAGCTTCCACGAGAGAAATTATTCTTGGTACTGAAAATGGCCAATTTCATGAAGTTTCTGTTGATGAGAAAGACAAGAAGGAGAAGTATGTCAAATTTTTATTTGAACTCAACGAACTTCCTGAAGCTTTCACGGGATTGCAGGTTCAGGACATCTAGTTATACTTCTTCCATCACTTTTTCCTTTGTTATCTTTTATGAACTTTTTTTGTTACCATATTGATGTTTATTGACGTATTAAGAATTTGAGACCTTCCTTGTGTCTGACATTGATAGAGATTGGAGTACTGTACTGTAGCATGTCTTTTTTTTTTTTTGCTTTGTGGACCCCTCGCCCCATTGTACCTTCTAACTTGATGAATACTTGTTTTGTTTCTTATGCAAAAAAATTGTTTTCTTGCTTGCTTTTTTGTTCATGAGTTCTCGGTAGCCTATAATATTATAAAACAACTGTTGGTGCATTAAAGATTGTTGTCACTTAAAATATATTTTATTTTGTTAAATTAAGGTTAGAATCTCTAGATTGATGATGCTAATTTGAACTCCAGGATCAATGCATATTAAATATTAGTTAAACTTGTAAAACTGTCTGAGCAGTGTGCACTGTGCAATGATTATGTTTCTTGCTTTGGATTTTAAATTGTCCATTTCTGCATTCTCTTTTCTTTTAATTTTTTTCCCTCACCTGGTTCATTTTGCTCTTGCTTTTGGTACTATGCTGATGTATAGGTGTTGTCACTTGATGAGATCAGAAAATTATTTTTGTCTAGTATACTCGAGATAAACTTTTCTTGCTATCAATTTTTAATCCTTCTCTTGCAATTTGTTTAATCTTTTTCCCCCTCTTATGTCCAGATGGAAACAACAGGCACAAATAATGGAATTAGATATTATGTGATGGCTGTTACTCCCACTCGGCTTTATTCTTTCACAGGAATAGGTTCATTGGAAGTAAGTTTAAATTGACTTCTTCCTTCAATTTCTAGATCTGCCATCATTCTTCATTTGAAGTGTAAACTATGCCGTAGCTCATAAGTACTATCCAGTCACTAACTTTCTGATGGTAACATCATGTCTTTTGGTTACATCCTTGCTGCAGTCTGTTTTTGCTAGTTATGCAGACCGCGCAGTTCATTTCATGGAACTTCCTGGTGAAATCCCAAACAGGCAAGATCATTGAGCCTGAATTTTATTGATATGTTGCTTGAAAAGTGATATATGGTTAATATCAGTTGCCTGTAGCATGACAGCAGTTAATTTTTGAAAAATGATACATAAATATTTGCTTTCTCAACATCAAAATGGTTTTAAATCGTAAAAAAGTAAATATTTCTTAAAGGTGATCAAATGATCTTCTGTGTCACAATGTATTAGAAGTAAAGATTAGGTCTATCAGTTTATTGCTTCAAAATCAAGGTTCCCGTTCTTAGCAAGTTAGCCATGCAACAGCAGTGAGACCTCGTGAGACTTATTCCTGTGCTATTTGTTATTTATCAGTAAATAGATTTCCTTACAATCCTATTTGTTTGCTGATGCTAAGCTAGATGGCTTTATGTACCTGGAAAAAGTCATTTGTTGGACTCGATTCATTATTTAAAGGAATTTGAGCGGTTTGATTAGAATAGATACGACTTTGGTGGTATGTGATTACAGTTATTTCTATGCCAACCTCTGTAAAAAATTAATGATTTATCTAGTGGCAACTTTAACTCAGAAAATTTCTTCCTGTCCAGTTAGGTTTTAGCTCACTGCCACTGACTTATGGTTTTATGCTTGCTATCTTTCACTGATGTCATTTCATAGGCATGGATGATTACCTAGACAGTATTAATTAATTGGGAGAAATTTTACAAGCTTCTTTTACTTTTCATAATGATAAAGATTTTGTAAATTTGTATCTAACTTCTCTGGAAAGACTTATAAATCTGCCGGTCCATGTGCTTATTAAAAAAGTTGATCTTTTTGCCACATAAGTTTTTGTACTGTCTTGGTTCATTTCTGAATATACAAGCAATACTTTCTTTTTCAACAGTCCTATTTTATTTATTTATTTACGGTTTTTGAGATTATAAGTGATGAAAAACTTTTGTAATGCCATCATCGGTGTACTAAATTATTTTTTTGGGGGGGGGGGGGGGGTTAATGATGAATTATAATGTTCCCTTGGTGCAGTGAGCTGCATTTTTTCATTAAGCAGAGAAGAGCAATACATTTTGCATGGCTGTCCGGAGCAGGAATCTATCATGGTGGCCTTAATTTTGGAGCACAACATAGGTAGACAAGTGGACTTCCAACTTCTATTCCTTAAAATTAATTTAATAAGTAACAAGTTTATTGTTTCTATATCATGATTTATATTCCTTTGAAGTGATTTAGTAAGTGACAAGTTTGTCATTTGACTCATTTCCATGTCCTATTACTAACACTTTAGGAGATTGATTTTAGTTCACCAAATGGGGATCAAAACTTTGTGGAGAACAAGGCTCTCTTGGATTACTCTAAGATTGGTGAAGGTGTGATGGTTAAACCTAGCTCCATGGCAGTATCGGAATTCCATTTTCTTCTTCTGGTTGGAAACAAGGTTAAGGTGCGTCCATAGTACATCATCGTTAATGATGTTGTTGCGGTAGCTGTTGTTACCTAGTAATCTGATGAATTAGAACAAATTCCTTGTAATATAAAGTGCATAAATATACGTCTTGCTCTAAGTTTTTCCATGTCAAGCATTTCTGGATTTTGCAGTATGCTTAAGTTTTTGTTAGTCGTCAGTTTGTTACAATGTTCGATGAAGCACTACAGCCGAATGTGACCTAGCTGATTTATATCTTTTTCTCCTGTTTTGAAATTTCTTCACGCCACGTGCAATATACAAATATTCTCTACTACTAATTGAAGGATAAAACTGTGAAGCTCGGTTCAGCAGGTTGTTTTTTACATATGAAGAACTGTATGCCACCTTCCTTCCTTTGTTATTTCCCTCTACATTCCTGCAATGTCATTCTCCATTTATGTATATTTTAAAGAATCTTTAGATGCTTGACAACATCTAAGTATTGTTGTTTAAAGTAGAGTTCGAGAATTTCGTCATTCAATGGAAAGTGACTGAAGCGCTCATTTAAAAAAGTTTGCATGTACATATCTTATTGGTTTCCCAACTATACCTTTATCAGCTGTTTAAGTATAGAACTCCTTTCCTTGGGTTTTGGCTCATTAATTATTTCCTAAAATCCCACTTTGTTTATTTGTTTTCCTTTCTCATTTTATTGCTTCCTTTCCTGACTAAATTGATTTACTCTTCTATTATTTTTTAAACATTTTCTAGGTTGTTAATAGGATCAGTCAACAGATTGTTGAGGAGCTTTATTTTGATCAAACACCTGATGCAGTTTCAAGAGGCGTTCTAGCTTTATGCTGTGATGCAACTGCTGGGCTTTTCTATGCATACGATCAGAATTCCATCTTTCAGGTACTACTGCTTTGGTAATGTTGTCTTTGAAATTGCTTGTTAAGCATCAAACAGACTTCAATCTTGATTTCCAATCTGAAACTGTTAATATAGGTATCCGTGAATGATGAAGGCCGAGACTTGTGGAAAGTGTATTTAGACTTGAAGGAATATGCTGCCGCTTTGGCAAATTGTCGTGATGCTCTCCAAAGAGATCAAGTTTATCTAGTGCAGGTATGATGTTTACTGTAAAGTATTTGAGTTTTGATTTTTTGTTAATAACTGTAAAACAATATCGCTGCATCTTGCGTATACTGGGAGCTTTATGATTGAAAATATTATGATCCAGGCTGAAGATGCTTTTATTGCAAAGGATTTTCTCAGGGCAGCTTCCTTTTATGCCAAGGTAGTCTATCTTTCTCCTATAACTTGTGTAATACCCCATCTATTTTAAGATATGTTGGGGGATAGATATCGAAATTGTAGAGTTACTAGGGTGAGGATGAATAATAGTTGGAGCAGAAACTTTCCATTTGTAGGAGGATTGACCTTAAGTAGCCTGTTAGGAGTGTAACCAGAACATATATTTGTTATCTTGAACTTGCGTTAGCCATAAGGCTCATCATTGTGTATTATATATTCACTTGTACTCAATTTTGGTCTAATATATGGGAGAAACTAATTCAGGGTACTAATGGGTTCTTAAACTTTTCCCCTGAGTCCTTTACATGCAAAATCCACAATTCTCTTTCTGCTTCAGCTTACTCTTGTTATTTGGTATGATGCACTTACATCTGGAAGGTTATGCACCTATATGATTTTTATTTGTTTTTAATACACGATGACGAGGACATTCTCACAACTCCTTAATCTGCATTTTGCTGCAGATTAACTTTGCCTTGTCATTTGAAGAGATCACTTTAAAGTTTATTAGCATAGGCGAGCAGGTACAATAATTCTCCTTAACATCTTTATAGAAAGTGCTCAGAGATGTTTTCTGTTTGCTGATTTAGTAGTTTGTTTCACTTTTCAGGATGCTTTAAGGACATTTTTGTTACGGAAGCTTGATAATTTTTCTAAGGATGACAAATGCCAAATAACAATGATTTCTACCTGGGTGACTGAATTGTACTTGGATAAGGTTTGTCTGCTGCTTGAGGGTTCCTGGACCAATAAACTTCTTGTTTTACTTTATGGGGGTGTTGAGCTTATGGAAATCTATCTTGTTTGCAAAGAGGACAGCTTTACATTAATGACGTAGACCACGGTTTGACTATGTTGCTTGATTTTGAACTGGTAGCACATACATAAGTGTTTCACTTCACACGTTTATCTGCTCACCTGACCTTCTGTGTTCAAAGGTTCATGGTCAGAAAATTTTCGAAGCCAGAATATATACTAATATACTATTACTAATAACTTCCCATTGGGCTTAGTCTAAGACATATTCTTCATAGGTCTGTGCAGAAGCCTCTGCTAGTTGTTGTGTAAAGAGTAGGTTCCTAGGGTGTTGTTTGGTACTGTGGTGTTTTCTTTCTAAATTCCAAGAAAAAGTTCTTGTAGGAACTGAAGTTACTCACTAACGTTACTGTGGCCTAGATGATGTCTTATGCATTGCACCTTTGCATTCTTTATTGAGATGCTGGATCTTGTTAATTCTGTCTTGGGCTCTTTCACATGCTTCTAGGTTATGATTATGAGAGATTTGTTGTTTATCATGAAGATACCGACGTTTTGGCACACAAGTGTTGTGCATGTAGTTTGTTGATGAGTTTATTTTCTTTATTATCAGATTAATCGACTACTTCTGGAAGATGATGCTGTATCTGACCATTCAAGTTCAGAATATCAATCAATTATCATAGAATTCCGGGCCTTTTTGAGTGACTGCAAGGATGTATTGGACGAGGCTACTACCATGAAACTTTTAGAAAGGTTCTTTCCGTAAATGTTACCTTTTCTTTTTAGTCTGTTTCTATTGAATCTTGGAAACAAAAAGAAAAATATGTTTCGGTTTCTTATATGATGAAATTTGTTATAGCATCTAAAGTACCCAATGCATTGCATATATAGTAGTATTAAATCTTTGGAATAGTCTAGTGCTGGTTCATTTTTATCGGTTTCAGCAAATATAGTTATACAAACTGTGAAGCCTCAATTTTATGCACTGTTATATTTCTGACTTCTTTGGCAAGGTGGTGTCATTCCTTTTACTTCACTTCGAAGATCTCCACGTTAACATATGCATATTGTAAAATCTTGCAGCTATGGTAGAGTTGATGAACTGGTATTCTTTGCTAGTCTTAAAGAGGAGCATGAGATTGTGGTTCACCATTATATTCAGGTGCCTTTACTGTGTTACACCCTTGTTTCTTTATGGCTACTTCAATTATTAGACTCGTCTTTATTTTCACGTTTCCATTTTTTATGCTCAATTATCATCATGTTGTGCTGATTTTCAGTTTGCATTCATGCCATTAACGTGTAATTAAATCTATATTTTTCCTGAGTTTATGATGAATTCTTTCCAACAGTTCATTATTAATTTGACTCTCCAGTAAGCTAAGTTGTTTAAGCATTGAAGCTTATATCTGATGTTTGTTCCTCCTTTTGGGTCCTTTTCTCTCAGTGGTTCTTCTCCCTATTATATTTTTAATTTCTCATTCTGTGGGGAGCTTTTGAGGAAAAATAAACAATTGTGTCACCATTTACAGGAATCATACCAGCTACAGCCTGCTGCCATCTTGTTAACTGGTTGTGATTGAATCATGGTGTATTCTAGTTTACTCATAAAATTACGTACTTGAGATATGGAAATCCTGTATTATGGAAGCATCATAGCTAGCTAAAATATTGATGTTTGGTTAAAGTTAACTGATAAGCCTTCTATCAGACTTGAAGAACTTACTTATTTGCATAACAATATTCTGGTATTTTCGCATGTCAATGCATTGCTTTCTTCCCATATATCTTGAAAATTGTTGATTTACTTTACAGTAGGCATGTTATTGTGCTCATAAAAAAAGAATCTGACCCTGACTGCCTTCTTAATCTCCATGATGATCTAAATGAGAATTTCAATTACTGCTCATGCCATGTAATTTTAAATGGGACTTGATTTTTATGCAGCTAGGAGAGGCTAAGAAAGCACTGCGAGTTCTTCAGAAACCTAACGTTCCTACAGAACTTCAGGTATACTCTGAGAATAGTGTGCATCAATAGTTCTTTAACATCTTCTGTCATCTTTCTCTCTTTGCTCAAACTGATCAATCACATATGCTGGCTTTTATCCCTAATGTGTATGTTATTGAAGATTTCTCTTGTTATGCAGTACAAGTTTGCACCAGACCTCATTATGCTCGATGCTTATGAAACTGTTGAATCATGGATGACCACAAAAGACCTGAACCCGAGAAAGCTCATTCCTGCAATGATGCGTTATTCAAGTGAACCACATGCTAAGTAATATGCATCTCTATTGTTAGTTGTACTTTGCTTGTAATCTGTCTCCTTGTTATAATTATGTTTTCTATGGAGTCGATCTGTGTTTAAAAAATCGCGCCATGGCGCAAGAAAATCGCCAAAAACTGAACTTGGCGCACACCCTACGTGTGGCGCTGCCATGGCGCAAGTTTTATTGCGATTTCTAGGGTTTTTTTTTTTTTTTACCTTAATTCATTTATTAAATTAGACCTAAATTAAACCTGAAGTAAAAGAAAGAAAAGCGCCTCAAACCTCAACGCAATACAAGATGGGGAATGGGAATTTAATGACGATATTTAATTGATTAAAACTTAAGACTTAAGACTTGGCACTTGCATTAACTAAGTATCCAAACATTCTATTTTGCTTGATGAATTGTATGTTTTGTGTTAAATTGTGTGTTTTGTGTTAATTTATGCATTTTTAATTGTGTTTTGGGTATTTAAATAGGGTGTATATGATTATATTTTATATTGCATTTTTTGTACTTCTTGTGCACCGTACATACGTGTGGCGCGCGCCATTCGCCATGGCGATCGCCATAGTGCCAAGGCCCTTTTGCGCCATGGTGCGCCATGCTCCATTTAAAACCCAGGAGTCGATGGTTGCTTGTTAATAAAGATTAAGGGACCCTAGTTATACTGTACCTTTTGCTACTTTGATGTGTCTGTAGGGATATGTTTATCTTTATTCTTCAGTCCACTTGGTTTCATTTGCAACACTTGAAATTCAGTTTTGTACTTCTATTTTATTGTGAAAGTTGCTCTTGTAACATCATCAATTAGGATGCATGATCATTAATTCGTTCTTATCATAGTATAAATGCATCTTAATGGAAAACTGGGGATTGATGTGGTGAATATTATATATTTGTTGGTCTTTTGGTGAAGCTGTTTGCTTAATCTATTAATATTTTATCTGCAGGAACGAAACTCATGAAGTGATAAAATATCTGGAGTACTGTGTTCATCGTTTGCAGAATGAGGATCCTGGCATTCACAACTTATTGCTATCTTTGTATGCCAAGCAGGTAGGCTAGCTTGATGGGGTATTCAATGCCACCTTCGCTCATTATTTTGTTACTTTGGATGGTAAATTATTTTTCATTTTTGTATTCGTGAGGGACACAAACCAGGAAGCCTCAAATGGGTTTTCTTGCCAAGACAATTTAATTACTTGGCGCAGTAAAGTTTTCATGAGGAGACTGACCATGCAAACCAATGTTTCATTCACATTAAATCTAATATCACGATCCTGATGTTGGAATTCCTGAAATGATATACATATAATTGTTTCCATTATTTTTCATAAATATAATTATTAGGTGTCTTCTTACTGGCTTTAGGATGATGAAAGCACTCTTCTGCGCTTCCTTCAATGCAAGTTTGGGAAGGGGCAGCCAAATGGCCCTGAATTCTTCTATGATCCAAAATATTCTTTGCGTCTTTGTCTGAAGGAAAAGCGAATGCGTGCCTGTGTCTACATACAAAGTATGATGTCTATGCATGAAGAAGCAGTTGCCCTTGCTCTTCAGGTAGTTTATGTACTTGATCTGAATCATACATGTAGGCCTTTTCAGTTATTAATGATGACCAGGACAAGATTCTAATTCAAGTATTTGGTAGTTGGAACTCTTTATGATTTGTCTCATGCATTGGTTGAGAGAATTTTCCTTTAAGACTAGATTTTACTTCTTTAAGATGAAGTGCTTGTATCATATTTTATGCTCATGACAAATTTGCCGAGTCGATACTTCTAATCCCTGTGAAACTAAATTAGGCATTGGTATTTCGTAAAGTAATCTTATTTATGAAGTTCCACCATTACCATATCAATAGGTTGATCCGGAGCTTGCTATGGCTGAAGCTGATAAGGTTGAAGATGATGAAGACTTGAGGAAGAAACTTTGGCTTATGGTTGCCAAGCATGTAATTGAACAAGAGAAAGGGACAAAGAGGGAGAACATTCGGAAGGCTATAGCATTTCTCAAGGAAACTGATGGACTTCTTAAAATAGAAGATATCTTACCCTTTTTTCCAGATTTTGCGTTGATAGATGATTTCAAGGTATGTTAACTTGTTTTAGCGACTCATTCCAGATACACTAATGATGATTCCTTTTCCATAAATACTTTCTGTTATATGGTTGACTCCCAGGCTTAAGATTGTCGCATTCCATCCCTGACCTTTTTAATCGTAAGTGTAGGAAGCTATCTGCTCATCTCTGGAGGATTACAATGAGCAAATTGAAAAACTCAAACAGGAAATGAATGATACTACTCATGGAGCAGACAACATAAGAAATGATATCAGTTCCCTTGCACAACGATATGCTGTCATTGAGAGGGAAGAAGGATGTGGGGTAATGGTTTTGATGTTTCTCAATTAAAAATCTGAAATAGTTTTTGCATAAATTAAATGGCTCTGTACATGGGCGTCGTGCTTGAGGTTTTCTTGGTTATGCTTTTGTTTTACTCCTATGGCAAAATGATGCTGATTTTGACTAGTAATTGGGTGCAATTTTCTCACTTAGTTTGTTGAAGTCTGTGAAATGGTACTTACTCCAATATTAAGATTCTCATCTTCAATTGGTGTTAACAGGTTTGCCGGAGAAAAATATTAAATGCAGCCGATGATTACCGGATGGCTAGGGCCTATACTTCTGTTGGATCAATGCCTCCTTTCTATGTCTTTCCATGTGGGCATTCCTTTCATGCAAACTGCTTGATTGCACATGTGACGAAATGCTCTAGTGAAGCTCAAGTAAGTTCAGGGACAGCCACTCCACTCCTTTAGCATGCTTTCGCCTTTGGTTGAACAAAATACTACCACTCCAAACTTTTACCTGGTATTTTAGAAGGATAACTAAATATTTCAGATTGCTTAATCAGAAGGCGAGTTCTGGAACAATATGTCCCTTGAACATTTGAAGCTGATAATCTTGATAAGAACTACTGAAATCTATCTAATAACTCTTAAAAGTAATTTTGGATGATCCTATCAACCCATAGTGTTTCACATCCATCACCTAGCTATCTTTTATCAGAGGTTACACTTCAACTAATAAATGTCTTAAAGTACCCGTTGGGGTTCGAGATTACTAAAGGAGATCCTCATGAACACCTTGGCTCCAGAAATATACTTTAGTTATCCTGTCATGAAATTATAAGCTACTACCCTTTAGAGCTATTTTAAACTCTGAAGTTCTTGTATTTAACTAACTGAAACTGATTTTACAAGTAGTGGTTTTAAATAAAAAAACTACTACGTTAATCATGAAAATTTCTTTATGCTACTTGTTTTCATTGTCATTATGAACTGTATTTAATTCAGTATCCCGATTGTCACTTCCCTGTTAAAAAACAGATTATTGATTTACTTAACCATGTAGTCCTACTATTATTGCAAAATGGTATTACAGCTTTCGTTGGTTAGATTCTTATTCTATCCCATGAAAGGCAGATATGGGGAAGCTCCTCAAATCTCAATCCATCTATCTTCTGAAGTTGAATGAAAGTTGCAAATTCCCTATAAGTTCTTTTAATATTTTGTAAATCATTTTTCTCCTTTTTGCTGTTTCGATGATTATCAGGCCGAATACATATTGGATTTGCAAAAGCAGCTGACTTTATTGGGTAATGAACCTAGGAAGGAAATGAACGGAGGCTTAACAGAAGAAGATCCAATAGCAAGCATGACTACTTGTGATAAGGTCTGAGTTACATTTTCCAAATTTCAGACATTATTTACTGCCCCCTGCTAGATAAGGACAATGCCTTGGTCTGCTAATTATTGCATTGCTAAATTGGTCTATGATCTTTTTAATTTTTATTTTGGATTTTGATTCCCCTTACTTTAGTAATTAAGAAACTAAAAAAAAGTATACCTTGCCATATGTTCTAAAACTTAAAAGATAATGTTCGTGAATTCGAGATGTGAAATATATAAATTTGAAGTGTTGAATTTATCATGTGCATCTTACCACTGGATTTTGCCTGAAGGGCCAGTTTATTGACTACCCCACACGCTCCTAAATTCTTTTAAACAGAAGCTATATTTTAAAAGTATCTAGAATTACTTCCCTTGCTCGATTTTTATTGCAGATCCGGTCACAGTTGGATGATGCCATAGCCAATGAATGCCCATTTTGTGGCGATTTGATGATCCGTGAGATATCTTTGCCTTTCTTAGAGGAAAAAGACGAGAGTGAATCATGGGACATAGTGCCACAGAACCTTGGAACACAGAAGAGCATCTCATTAATCGCGTGATTATATCTTCTACTTGAGCCTTCAAGCCCGTGGTAGCTCGTAATGTTCTTTCCATCTCATTGGTACTGGAGCCCAGACCTATGTTGATGTCGAGCGTTCGTTCCTGCAAAACAAAATTTTGCACATGTACAGATTTATTTGTTCTTTCTTCTTTTTTCATTCGTGTATTTTTCTGCTCAATATCCTCTTTTCTCCTTTTTTTTTTTTCTTTTTTTTTTCTCAGCGATGTTTGATTTTCATTATCTCTGAAGTTTGCTTGCGTTCCATGATGCATTATATTTTCCGGGTGATTCTCCATGTGTGTTGAGATTTATTTTGAGTCCATTTGTAGTAGGCAATTTATTTTCAAGCCTTGATTTTTCAATGCGTTGAATGTTGAGTCATAATTATTTATCCGACAATTAGAAGTATGATGTGGTAATGTTTTTTCAATATGTACAAATTAATTCAGTTTTGGAATGTCAAATGTGAGGATTTTATTGTGGAATTTTTTTATTTTTTTGCTACAAATCAAAAGGTTGGATTATTATGATAACTTTTTAAAAGTTTAAATTGCAAATTTGTTTGAAGCCTGAAGGTGAAGATTTTTTTTTAGCAATTAACCACTTTCTTCTTATAATGGCATTGGTTACCTTTATATATCACATCTTTTGGTGAACTCATCATTTGCACATGGAACTCCTTTTCATATTCAATCTGCACCGCCATGAACAATTTGGGAGCAACAGGTTCAGTCCAAAATCGATGAATTCCCATTCCTTTAGACAACACAATTTAGGAATTAAGATAAATTACTCATAGGATCAATTAAACTGATTCTGCCTTCATTTTTTGGGTTATATCATATATGTAAGTGGTTATCTAATTTTTACAATGCTACAAGAAATTGACAATAAAATTACTTTGCACGATACATGAAACCAAATGCACGAGAGAAAGAAGTGAGGGATCCTCTTTTCAACTCTGAATCTCCCACTTTAGTCGTTGCTTTTTTATATTCCTTTTCGTTCCTCATCAAATGATCCGACCATGAAAATACTAGCATGCACAAGAATGGTGAGAAGGCATAATCCAAATGGAAAACAAGAATCCTCCAAGACCCATACATTAGCTATATCTATATGTGCAGAGGCATTTCTAAAGAGTCAACAAAAACCTACAACAGTAGGTTAATGTTGTTGGCTCTGGGTGTAACACAAAACACGAACCATCTAACGACCGCCTGCTATGAGTAGCCTGTACAATTGTTATTTACATTTAGGCATGATACATGAGCAAGCTGCTTCCAGCAGCACAGGCAATCAGATTAGTTGTTGGATGCCAGGCCAGATGCAGCAACTTAGAATTGAAATCGTAGGAAAACTCATTATTTTCTGCATTGCGACTGTCACCTGAGGTTTTTGATCAAGCCAAAGGTATAGCAGTAACAGAGATCAAATGTGTGATGTAGCGAAGCTGATAAGGAGAAAAGTGATAAGAAAATGAACTAGAAAAATTCACCTTGTCGGTAGAATCCCCTAGCTAAGTTGCTCAAAGATGATCTTCGAGGTCTTGATGTGGTTTGGCCGTGGGGCTTTCTGCTATCAATTTGATAGAGCAAATGGTGTAAGAGAGTATAGCTTCCAATAAGTTGTTCGAATCAGCCAAGTGAATTTGGATGTACCAAATTAACAATGAAGATTATTCAATGAATTTTACCTATTTGGATTTCTACTGGCTTCAATGGTTACTCCTTCAGTCCCATTTCCATGAGAAAATACACGCAGGATATTGCTAACAAAGAAACAAAATCATCAATTTAGAGTGTTACCAGTTTAGAGTAATATTACTGGTAACCATGACTAACCTGTAAGATCCAGTTGCAAAATTAAGGTGGTCTTTAGCGACGCAGCATTCAAACTTGTCAAAAATTGCATCGTTGTTGTACAGATCTGCCAACTGCAAAATAATGTAGCAATTCAGCCTCAGGAAAAGACGATGAGAGACTTGTTGATAAAGGTAAATTTGGAACAGTAAAAATGTGATGGATATATCGGAGTTGGAAAGTTTCAACATGCAGAAGCCAGAGGCTATTGTAGTGCGCAGCAGATAAACACTGCAACTGAAGGATGGTTTTGAATTAAGGTAAAATCTTTGAACTCTAAAATTACCACACGAACATGAAGATGAATAAATTCTATGTAAATGCTATATTATTAATCTAGAAATACAATAGTCATGATTGTGACATACAAAACTCTCACCTTAGGCCGCAGGTTCTCATGAATCTTAATTGTTGCAACTGGACCAGAGTCCATATGCATATCCCATAGCTGACATAAAAAGAGAAGAAGGTTGAGTGCAAAAGCACCAAATATCTTTTAATGTGTGTGACTTGAGTGAATCTGAATTCCGCAATAAATATGGCAAGAAAATACGTAGCTCCAAAACAGACTAGAATTCATATGCACTCCAATAAAATGTGCACGAGAGTTATATAAATTTGGAAAAATATTTGAATTTTGATCGGGTCTTGTCAATTTGTGAAGGCATAAAGTCAGAAGGTTAGGTTTGAGTTGGAAATTGAAGGCCTTCTGAATTTTGGTAATCCACATGTGGCAACAGAAGCTAATGTTCAAAACCAGAATTCTAATGGAGAAACAAGTCAAACAACACATATTCAAAATATGAGAATGGCAGAAAGACCTTCAGATTCATAAAATCACGGCTTAAAATATGTCTTCCATCATTTGCGAACTTCATATCGGTTATTGATGCAATGATTTCAGTGAAGAAAGATTTCTGCCCATGGAATTCCTCATCTTTCAATCTATGGCAATAAAAAATTGAAGTTATGGAGACGAAAAAGTATGAAGACATAGACAAAACTTGGAGGTTTAGCTAACACTCACATCATTGCACTATGATCACATAGAGCTGATTTTCTCATGTCTACTAGTCGAATAAAACCTCTTGAACTGCTGTAAGCCAGCAGATTACAGTGAGACGGATGGAATTCAACTGCTGTGATCACCTCTGGACAAAGTTTCATGAAAATCTAATCATTCATCTTGTCTTAAAAAGGAAAAGTGCAAAATATCAGAATACCATAATTGATCTCAAGAAACTCTAGAGTATATTCACAATGAATCTTTACAAGTTCCTCTTTGATAATGGAACATGAATGGCCATTGACGACTTGTTCATATTTGTTTTGGCTGAAATAAAAAGTGAATGTACCAAATATTTGGTTTTACTTTAGGAGGCAAGGTTTGGAGTTTAATGCTTATAATGTGCTCTGACATGGTAAGAAAGATTGTTTTGGAGGTAAATGTGATGGGCATTGCATTTCAAGTTTTCTTCTTTTTATGAAGGAATGGAGATGAAAGTTGAAAAGGAACCCCCAAAAAAAAAGAATAGGACTTTATGAAATGTTAAATGATGGCAAGATAAAAAAAAAATAAAAAAATAATAATAATGTGTGTGAGAAATTACCTATGAGATCTTCCATTTTTAAAGGCTTCATGTCAATGATATTAAAACACTGATTGCTGATTTCTAGATTCCATAAATTTATTCTTAGGTCATCTCCAGAAAGAAATGTCTCCCAATCACTGCAAACCAATCATTCAGATTCAATTACTGCAGAGAAGAATCAGTATTTAACCAATAAATACGGAGACCAAAAAATCTTTGAGTTTATGTCAGAATCTTAATATCACTTGTCCTACTTAATATTAGTTTCATTCTTTCAGTTTGGGAAAGAGGGGAGGGATTATAGCAATTTACAAATGCATGAAACATCCAGTTACAAAGCTAAATATGCAATCAACTTAGATGAGAATAGAACCAATATTTTTAAAGAAACACACCTATTAACAGAGATAGAGTTGATACTGAAATCATGAGCATGTGCGTACACCCTCCGACATCTTGAAACACTAGCTTCTTCTAAACATGCTATCTAGATACAAAACAAACCTGACTTCATGGCCAATCCAACAGGGAGATAATGGCTCTTATTGAGAAAGATGACAAATTTAAACTCAGAAACACATACCTTGTTATATATTCCATTATTTGAGGACACACCATTACCCTTGTTTTCTGTCCATTCTAAAGAATGGCCATTGCCAAAATATGATTTTTGCCCATTAATAAAACTCTTTTCAGCCAAAAGTGAATTCTCTGAAGATATTGGTTGATTCATATCCATTTCTTTGACTCTCTTAACTTGACGGTCCTTGACCTGCCTTTGGGCACCCGTTAATATTATCATAGGAAAAGAAAGAAAGACAGTTATATAGAGTGGAAACACTTAAACATATCTACAGGTATTAGGTATTGACAGTCAACTTCTTAATCTTGATAAATTGATGTGTGGGAATTTTTCATACTAGGTCACTCTGAGAAAATCTATTTACTAAACTAAAGCATTGTATATTTATTCAATCATTACAAAGTCAAGGGAAGATTTAAGCAAATGCTATCACTTTCTTCATAGCTAGACGATCAAGGGCTAAAAAAAGATCCACCAATAGAAAGCACTTTACCAACTTATCAACTTAATATATCACCCTTCTCAGTTCATAGTGCGAATTTTCTTACATCCCTCTTCAAGAAGTTCACAAAAACCTATAAATGACAAAGTTATCAATTTTATTAAGACGAAAGGTAGAAGAGTATGATACCTTCCACAATTTGACAGTCTTATCATTTGATGATAGAATATGTAGTGATCCAGTTGATGCTGCACACCACCTAACTTTATTAATCTTTTCTTCAATCTCAACGCTCTTCAAATAATCAAACTGTAATGAAAGTACCAATCGAGATAGGCACAGTATGAGAAGATTCTATCAAGATCCTGTAAGTCCAAAACTACCAACCGAAAGATAACTATCCATGAAAAATTCTAAAACTATGAAGAAACTAAAAGCCAGAGCACCTACCTCCGGCTCATGACTTTGGAACTCTGTTTTGTACTGAAATGTCGGATGCTTCAAAATCACACTATCAAGTCGCTCCAACTCATTCCGTGGTGTGAATTGGGGTAAATCCTAAAATGCCAATGAGAATACATTAAGCCTGTCAACAGTCAACAGAGCCAACAGCACGAATATGCCCAAATCGTCTAAAAATGAATGATCTTTCAAAATATTTTAGACACGAGCACGCGATGCCAATACACAACCATCACTTTCCACTTTCCACTTTCCAAACATTCAATACATCCATTAGTGTAAAAAAAAAAATCAAAATGCGCATGTGCAACATCCACAATTTAATCCTCTAGCTTAAACATTAAAAGAAAAAAAAATCACTTGGAAAGAAGATCAAATAAAAAAAAAAAAAAAGGAATTCTCACATCTTTACCACCGCTCTCCTGAAAAATGACGACGCGGCCTCCTCGATCGCCTACGGCCAAGTGATCGCCATTCTTGTCGAATTCGATTGCGGAAATAGCATCAACTGCGTGCAAGTAAAACGGAAAATTAAAAAAGGAACATAAAGTCGAGGAAAGGAAGTTGAGGAGGTCGGCGAAGAAATTACTGTCTCGAACATCTTCTCCGGGGAGTTTATCGCCAAAGACCTGAGAAAATTTCCAGTCCAAAGCGGCCGGCGACGAAGTAGAAGAGTCGGAGCTAAAACTCATACTCACGGCGGCTGAAATGACAGCTCAAAACCACATTCTGCAGTAGCAGCAGCTGCAGCAGCGCACGTCAATTTATTTGGTCTGTAAGAGAGAGAGAGAGAGAGAGAGAGAAGGGGGTGGGTGGGGGTGTTGGGTTTCCGTTATCCACTCAATTTATTTTCAGTTGAAATGTGTAATGTAATTAATAAATATATATAATTAAGAGTTACGAGTGTGCGCCAAATTTAGTATAATCTGACTTCAGCTTGCTTTGAATTTGATAAGGAAAGGCCACTTAGTATACACATACACCTTTTCTCTAATTAATTTTAAATGGTGTGATTAAGGGAAGTTTCAACTTCTAAGTTTCTCTAGGGGAAATTACAATTTAGTCACACCTTCGATCAAATATATCCCACTTTAAATTTTATTAGTTTTTCCCCTTAAGTTTTAACTTTTTGTGGTTTAATTTATTTTCACCATTGTTAAGTTTTTGTGCTTTAATTTATTTCACCATTGTTAATTAGGGTTTATAATTTGTTTTTAGTATTTGATTTTTTTTTTTTTCAGTTAATAATTGATCAGGATTGATTATTCCATAATTAGAATATATAATTGTTTAACATTTCATTTTCATTGATACATGTTAATTATGATTGATTATTTGGAGTTTCTATTTGCACTTCTTAATTTACTCTTTGCAATTTACTCTTTGCACTTTACTTGCTCAGTGCACTTCTAAATTTACTCTTTGCACCACGCGCATTTACATTAATGCCCTTCAGTCTAAAAACATTTGTTTTACTTAAAAAAAAATGTTCGGAAACACATTTTCGAACACGTTCACTTTGTTCGAGAATATTAATTCGAACAACTCCAATACTTAGAAAAATAAAGTTGGTTCGGAAACTAAAGTTTGAACAACTTTTATTTGTTCGGAAAATATTTTTCGAACAACACTTAGAAAATTTCAGGGTGAAAGGTGCTCAAAGTTGATTTTCTGAACAACCTTCATTTGTTCAAAAAATGTTTTCCGAACGAACTATGTTCGAAAATTGGAGTTCGAACCACTCCAATATATTCAAAAACTTAAATTCGAATGCCCTGAACTTCATTTTTTCCCTAAGTGTTGTTTGAAAAATGGAGTTCGAACCACTCCAAAATGTTCAAAATATCCAGTTCGAACGAATTGCGATCTGGACCAAAAAAACTCAACAACACGTTTTAAACTCGATTATTTTCTATCAATACACTCATTCTAGCATCTAATAGTTTATTGAAGTTGATGAATAATGATTTTTAATAAGTTTCATAAATGAATTTTAATTTATTTCTTTTTTTTCTAATTTTGAATTTGTGATGCATTAAGTAATTTTAGTGGTATAAACAAGTAATAGAAGGGTATTGAAGTAACTTCACAATTATTTTATTTTAATTTATTTCTTTTGTGATGCAAAGAGTAAAATTAGTAGTGCAAATAGTCGCTCCTTTGATTATATTATAATAAATTTATTTTTATGATAAATATTATTAAAATGGTTAATTTAGTAATGAGACATGGAAATTGGACCAAAGAATTTCATCTCTCTTTTACTATTTAGTTGTCCTCTCTTAATTGGATTCAAGTCGTGATTGGTATCAACAAGAAATATTCTAGAAAAAGGGGAAAAACATTTTAATAAGAGAACTTCTATCTGTACTACAAAATTACTCTTTGCACCATAAAATAAAGTGTTAATATGAGAAAATAGTCATTATTACTTAGTAAATAATGTTAATAGCCACTTTTTAAAAATATAATGTTTCTAGCCTTTTAGGATGAGAATATACATCAATACCCCTAGTAATAATAAATAATTTTTAACATTAATTATTTCCTAACATAAAAACACCTTAATATATTAACAAAAAAAATTATGGACGATGATTTCAGAATCTATCTTTTGCACCCTAAAAAAATATATCTTTCACCGCCATTCTACGTCAAAGTCTCAGAAGTCATACTATCGGTGTAACACCCCGTCCCAAAATAAATCTGTGAATTATTTCAACCGTATAAGAAGTATGCGTTGATTATATGATGCTTTGAAATGATTTTAGAAAATTCCAAATATAGAGAAAAGGACTCCCAAAGTTGGCTCAATTCTATTCTTAAAATCATGTTGTACTCTAAATCTTTCTCGATCACATATTTTATTCCTCGTGACGAGACATTTCCATGAGCCTTTTTCATTTGTCATTTGGACGTTTATTAAATCATGGGTGTCCTAATTATTGAAAGACCATATTTTTATTCCTAAAATAAAATCTTACCACTTTATGTCTAACTCTGAAAATTGATTTCGTCTTTGACTAGGAGTTACAAATCTTTTCATAATCATGTGGTCGTTAATTTCATTAAAAAATGGAGTTCGTTTGACCTTCCAACCGAATTTTATTCATTCTTTATTTCAACCCAATACCATATATTAAAATACATCACAAATTGATTGCCCCATTCAACCTTGCATTGCTCCAAGTGTCACCTTACCTTGCTCCAAGTGTTACCATGCATGATAAGGGTACTCCATATGTCACCATCTACTCCACTTAGTTTCATGCATGTCCTACACATGTTCATCATAGTTACTGGCTGAATCAAATAGAGGGAATGAGCAAGAGCACAACTTTCTCCCACATTCTCTTCTCCAATAGTTTTTCTCTTTCCCTCCCAGCAGCAACCTTTCTTTCCCTTCTAATTTTGACCCTTTAAACTTAGACAAAAAATATGAAATTTTATAGAGAGCTTCCCACTTTGATGTAGATGATATTAGCCGAAGAAATCATCCAATTTGGTTCTGATATGGTCGAGAACGAAGGCAAACATTACAGTGGTCGTTGTTTTCTGCCAAGCTGCAACAACGGTTGTATTCTGTACATTTCGACATTCAAATCTCGACCAACATAGCTGAAATTTTGATATGTTGTTCCTCTCTTCACGTAGTTGTTAGCCACTAAAATCGCTCGATTTGGTGTTCAGAATGTCAGAAACGAAGACATGCAAAATTGGAATTTTTAGCTGTAAGTTTTATCATCAGTGTAGCAGTCGTATTTTACCATTTTCGTTCCTTAAATCTCATCCATAAATTCTAAAATTTGAGAATGTTTCTCCTCTAATTATGTAGATGATTTTAAGATCAATAAATTCTTAATTCGGAGCTCTGAAGCTCTCAAACGAAGCTCAACTAATTTCTTGGTGGTTGAATTTCCGAAACTCACCAAGCCCATTTCCGACATCTTTTTCCGTAGATCCAACCATTATCTTTCTACGAGATCTACATCATTATAAACTTCATTCTTCAAAATTTCCAGAATAGGTCTTGGATTTTTGATATGATATCGTTTGATCTATCAAAGATACGTCGCAAATCGACACATCAAATCTACCGCAGAAATCGGTGTGTTGTGAGTGCAACTTCGGAGCCTTTTTCCCGTCGTTCCTTCCATTGCATGGACTTGATTTTCGGTATATAGAAACTCCTCTTTGCATTCTTTCAATCTCTTTTGTCCGATCTAAGATCAGATATCATTTGATCCTTTGAATTCCAACTGTAAGTTTCTCGAAAACCATACTCTTTTTTTGCAGATTTTATCTATGTTGAAGATGATATATATTCCTTGCTCATTTTTAGTTGTTGTAGCCATTGTATTATTTAATGGTTTGTTCTATTAAAATTTTTGTTTTCCATACCATGAAAATTTGTACTTTTAATTGAAAATCCATTGAGTATCGAGCTCGATCGAGACCCAAACTTTTTGTTGATGAATCTGTTCGGGTGAACAGTCACAGTTACCTTTTCGGCCAATTTCAGGCCAGGATGATCAAAATTTATCTCTGACTCCTTCCGACGGATTTTAGGTCTCGTCGTGATGAACGCGTGGCCACTGGCCATGTCTCGATCAGATTTGAATCGAATTTTCTATAATTTTTCAAAGTTGCTGCCCTGTTTTAAGTTGTTCCATTTTAAGTTGAATTTGTTTCAAGTTAATTGAAGAGTATCGTAAGAACCTATTATCGAGTCATGTTGGATTTTAAAACCCGGGTATTGCACATTCCTAGTTGAAGTAAAATTAATAACGCTCCAATTAAGTTAAAGCAAATATTAGATTAATTCCGGAAGTAGTTATTGATCCTAAAGCAAGATTGATCCTTGTAGGACTTGCTTGACTTACGAGGAAGGTGAAGGGTTGAATCTCGAGATGGTTAGAGCAGCTTAGCCCTAGGGGAACCCGGGAAGGAACTCCGGACCTTTGCTCCATCTCCAGTACTGTGTTCGAGTATTGGATCCTTCTTAGGACTTCTGTATGTATAAGGTAGGCTACTATACTATCTTTATAACTTGTATCTTTCGAGCTATTAAGCTCTTCTTTTGTTAAAATTGCATATGTGACTATATGTGTTAAATATTTACGTACTACTGTATGTTGTCGGAGTCTCATAAACCAGCGCTGTGTCAATGTGAGTAGCTACAGTGCGCATGCATTATTCATCATGCCCTACTCCTTGTCGGTGAGACTAAAATGAAACACTTATTGGTTACACTCATTGGGTATACTTTGGTCATACTCAACTTTACGCATTGGTGATGTAATACGGGTTGCGGGCAGTGACTGGTTATACTCTTAAGCATTTCACGATAAAATATTTTGGTGAACTTAGGTTGCTTCCAACTTCAAAACCTCCTAAGCTTCACTACCTGCATGTACACAGATAGATTACTTTTACAAAATGATTTGCATAACTTAAATTGTGAAAACTTGCCCACTGAGTACATTAGTACTCAGCCCAAATCTTTTCAAACATTTTCAGGTTAGTAGGCTAGCGCGTGGATGTGACGATGCTGAGAGATGGGCTTTTGTTATTTACTTATTTTCCATTATCTCTTTTTGTTAATATTCTGTTGGGAATTAAGCTTCCGCACTTATGCTACTCTTTTGTTAAACGTTAAGAACCCTGATCTTGGTGTTTCAGATAAGTATATGTATTAAAAAGCATGTTTGGTTATTCTGAGTCTTCTGTTGAGGTTTTGTTAATCAGATTATTCCTCTTTCTTTCTCGCTTCTTAATTCCAACCCCCGTGGCGTCCATTTTCATGGTCTTTCAGGACCGGGGCACTACAATTGAGTTTTTGTTGCCATCTTCTATTGTTGTAGTTATCCTCTTGCTAGTGTTGTCGTCTTCTGTCGTTGATGTTGCTGGAGATGAAAATCAGAAGATTCAACCGTCGTCTTTACCAAGGTTCAAACGCACTAATCATTGAATAATTATGGATGATGATTTTAACCAATCTCATCTTCATAATGATACACGAGTACACGAGTGCAACAACACGAGTAGGCCAAGTCGTGTTCTCATGGATTAGTTCAATAATAATTTAATATACGAGTACACGATCAGTTCAATATGGCAGTTCAAAAATAACTCATATACGAAAATACGATTATCATCATTCATGTACACATACATCAGTTGATCATTAAACTATTATATGACAGCATGCGTATGCCTATTCGTGTACTCGTGCACTACTTAAAAAATGCATAGTTACACGAGTGCATGAATTTGCTAATTTGCGCCCTCATGCAACAATTAAAAATGAGATATTGCATGAGTTCACAAATAAATTGTTGCACGAATAAAATCCAATATTCGTGTACCGAAAAAAATTGATTCATGCACCAAAGAACATTCAATTTTTTTCCACTCATTCCAAAGAAAAATTCAAAAAAACTTAAATATCTAGATCGATAAAAAGTGCAGATCCGTAAATATCATATACCTTATTGACGTAAAAAAACATGTAAGATGTCAACAAAATTTTAAAAAAATCCCAAATTCACAAAGAATCTCTAACTTTCGATATTGCAACAGATAATTTATTGTTGAAACAGGGATTAGAGAGATGAAGACTTATGATAATTTTCAAAAATCATAGCTTGATGATCTTCACCAATGGTAGTTTTGTTTCAATTAATAAAACAGAGATTGAAAAATGAGAGAGTGACAAGTCCAAATTCTCTCGTGTTTTTGTATCTTTTTCTCGTTCTTTTGTCCTTTGTTTTTTCTATTTTTTGAGTCGGAAAGAGCCAGAATGGGCACAAGGGGTAGTAGAAGGCAGGATAATCACTTCTGGAGGGCTTAATGGTGCCAATGATACTAAGATGGGCAATAACTTCTCAGCGGAAAGCTCTCTCTCGAGCATGGCAAAAATCGTCCACCATTCCAGCAAAAGCTGAAGGAGAAGTTTGTGATCGTGTCCACAACAACCCCAGAGTGATTGAGAGGAGAAGGAGAGGAGACTGGGCACAAGGGAAACTAATGCCAGCTATAGTAGGAGCAATGCACCCTAGCCGCCGAAGGAAAGAGGAGCCGCGGAAGGCAAGTTGACGCTTCCAAAAGGATGCTCGGCTCTACAAGGAAAGTTGCTATGTCGGCGCAACTAGGGCACAGCGAGTCCAGAATCTGCGATTTAGAATCTTCTAAATAAGAAAAGAATCTGCCAGATATGGAAAGCTTTGAGCATGGCGGCTGCGAATTGGGCAGAAGATCCCAGGCCTGTCGGGAAGTTTACCTAGTGTCTTTGTAATCCTATATATATGTCTTTCATGGCAGAGGCCGAACACACAATTCCACAAGATACAATCTTTATTTTTATTTTAGTTTTATTTTATTTTCTGCAATAGATCTCGGGCCTTATGCCCGCAGACACTTAGGATTTACAGTTTTATGTTCTTCAATCTAGTGTTGGCGTTGGATTCTTTTGCTCTTTAATATAAGTAAGTTTTCCATTTATATTATGTCTTGTTTTAATTCTTTTCATACTTATTATTTTTATTGTTCTAAGTCTAGCATGAGCGGCTAGACTCGTTATTCCAGATTGAACAAAGATAAGAACTTAATGAACACGTAAGAACCATAAGGCTTATGGGCATAAACTATGTGAATCTGGTTCCATCGTGTAATCGTTTTCTTTGTTACATTATACAGTGGGCTAAGCTAGTTAATTGTGGTTGATCACTCGTTAATTAGAATTGTGTTCACTACCTCTATAAATGGTCAATGAATCGTAGCTATGTGTTGGTTATAAAGGGATGGGATGCATCACAGGTACTGAGGGCATAAGAGAGATCTTTGTCTAGGTAAATCTGGGTTTATCTAGATCATAATGCTGCATTGTTACTTACAATCATATGAGAGATCGGGGTTGGGTAACAAGTTAGGGTTTAGGGGATGAGAGATCACCTCTAGGCTAAACTGAAAGGATAGTTTGGGTAAGTGTGAGAGATCCGTTGCCTATAACTAGGTAATTAGATTTGCATAAGTAATCAGCGTGCCATGATCGGTCAAGTGTTTGTTAAGTTCGAAATTTGAGTTCTAATTCGGAATACTTTTACTACTAATATTTTTCTTTCGTGTTTTGTTTTGTTTTGTTTTATTTTTTATTTAGTTTACAGTCTTTACATATAAGTACAGAGACCACAACAATCCTCAACCCTTTTAGAAAAGTGACACTGGAAGATAGAATTCACAACTCCTCATGGGATCGACCCTTACTCACATAACCTTGCTACGCCTTGATGTGGGCATGAGGATAACTCTCTCTTGAAAATTATTCTGACCGCGAAACGACCGCGCGTCAGAATTAGCGCCGTTATCGGAGAGCTGGTTCTTGAAATTTTATTTTCCTAACTTATTAGCCTGGCTGGTGGATGTCCAATACCTCTGAAGGAGATTGCTCGTACGATCCAGAACCTGAGAAGACTCTAAAGAGGAGGAGAGCAGAAGCACGGAGGGCACAACAAGCAGAAAGACTTGCTTGTGAAAGAGAACTGGAGCAAGAAAGAGCACAACTGGAAAAGAACGAACAACTGAGGTTAGCCCTAATGGTTGAAGAAGAAGGAAGAACGTTGAGGCAATTAGTCTTTCTGACTAACATGAATTTACGTCCCATGGGCATAACACTCCCAGTAATTACTGGAAGCTGGGAGTTGAAGGCAAGTTTTATCCAGATCTTGTCCAAATACCATGGGATGACTGAAGAAGGCCCTCAAAGGCATATTCAAGATTTCGAGATGTTGTGTCAAACTCAACCCACGGATGGGAGAAAGGAACAATATGTGCGGCTTGTCTCATTCTCATTCACTCTTCATAACGGGGCACGAGACTGGTTATACACCCTTCCAACTAGCATTATAACCACATGGGCACAACTGCAGCAGAAATTTCTGGAGAAATATTTTCCTGTATCCTGAGTCCAGGAGATGAAGAGAAGAATTGGAAGTCTGAAGATGGGCATAAATAAGAGTTTCTATGACTACTGGTATCGATTCCAGAGCATGTTGACGAAATGCCCACAACACCAGATCATAGATCACGATCTGATTCAATACTTTGTATTTGGGTTGAGACCACAGGACAAGATCATTGTCAATGCTTCATGTGGAGGATCTATCCTGAACAAGCTACCAACTGAAGCCTTCAGGATTTTGGCAGAAATGGCTGATGAAAATCAAGATGAAAGTATCGTGGGTACAAGGACAGTTCCAGATGCTGGAAAATCAACGCACCTTGAGGTCAAACTGGAAAAGATTTTGGACTAGATGAAGAAAGTGATGAACCATACTGGGGCAGCAAAGAAAAGAGTGTGTGGAGTATGCAAGAGCGTGACCCATTTCACTGATGAATGCCCAACACTACAGGAGGAGGACGTCGCTGAAGTCAACTCTCTCGGTGGGCATAACAACAACAGACGATATGATCCCCACTCTCAAACATACAATCCAGGATAGAGGGATCATGAGTATTTCAGATGGAAAATGAATGATGCCCACCAACCAGATTTGCCACCACACCCGCCGAGGGCACGAGAAGAACCCAGCCTAGCCGAACTAGTCCATGCCCTGGCCAAGGAGAATGTGAAGTCACAGTAGGAGAATGAAAGGTTCAAACAAGAGACAAGGGCCAATCTGCAACATGTGAGCAAGCAAATTTCCCAACTAGCTCAAGATCTTGCCCAACAGAAGGAAAGAAACGGGCAATTACCATCTCAAGTGATAAATCCCTGAGAGCAAGTAAATGTTGTGACCACAAAGAGTGAAGAAGAAGTGATGAAAGCTGAACTGAAAAGAGATACTGAAGGCATAATGAAAGAAGTAGAGCGAACACAGGAAGAGGTTGCTGAGCCCACAAGGCAAGAAATAAAGAAGAAGCCTCCCTTTCCTGAACGTCTTGCCCATAACAGAAAAGAAGAGGAGATGAAGGACCTTCTCAAGGTTTTTTGAAAAGTGGAAATTAATATTCCGCTACCGGATGCAATAAGGCAAGTTCCTCGTTATGTCCGTTTCCTGAAAGAGTTGTGCACCAAGAAGGTGCGATTTGAAGATGACGCGAGACTTTTTACGGGAGAAAATGTCTCTGCAGTGCTACAGAAGATGCCAAAGAAGTGTGAAGATCCTGGTATGTTTGTTATACCATGCATAATTGGGAGCAAAAAGATTGAAAAGACGATGTTTGATCTCGGTGCATCCATAAACGTCATGCCCATGACGATTTATGAAGAATTGAATCTGGGACCACTCAAGGAAACAAGAGTGATCATCCAGTTGGCAGATAGATCAAATATCTATCCCGAAGGTCTAATAGAAGATGTCTTGGTGAAAGTGGGATAATTAATTTTCCCAGCAGATTTCTATGTCTTGGACATGGGCAAAACGACACCATCCACATCCGTTCTACTGTTATAGAGGCCTTTCATGAAGACTGCTCGAACCAAGATTAATGTCGATGAGGGCACACTGACATGTGAGTTCGATGGCCAGATAGTTGTTTTCAACATGAAGCCATGAAGTATCCACAAGATCCGGAGTCAGTTCACTTTGTGAACCATTATGCCCAATCTCAAGCTATTCTGGGTCGTATGAACAACCAAGAACCCCTGGAATGGGCACTGCAAGCTGGGTTGACTGACTACGATATCCTCGACAAAGATGAGGATACCAGAGATGCCATCATGATGTTGTACTCTCTGGAAAAATTACCGCATGGAGTAGTGGATTTCAATTTGCCCACAATGACTCAGACAGACATGATGCTTCCATCGATCCAGAGGGCACCAAAGTTAGAATTAAAGAATCTCTCTGACCACTTAAAGTATGTCTATCTTGGAGAGAATGAGACACTGTCGGTTATCATAAGCAAGGGATTGAATCTTGTTGAAGAAAACCGGCTATTGAGACTGTTACGCATATACGAAGAAGCAATGTGATGGACTCTAGCCGACATCAAGGGCATAAGCCCTGCAGTATGCATGTACAAAATCCTCTTGGAGGATGATGCCAAATCAGTGCGGGATGCCCAACGCAAACTGAACCCCGCAATGAAGAAGGTCGTGCTGAAGAAGATACTCAAATTTTTGGATATGAGAATCATTTATCCCATTTCAGACAGCAAGTGGGTGAGCCCGATTCATATCGTGCCCAAGAAGTCAGGAATCCAGGTGGTGAAAAATGAGAAAAATGAGCTTGTGCCCACGAGGCTACAAACTGGATGGAGAGTTTGCATAGACTACCGGAAGCTCAAAATAGTCACAAGGAAGAATCACTTCCCATTATCCTTCAAGGATCAAGAGTTATAAGAGATGAGGCTGGAAGCCTATGACAATGTTGTTCTCTATAATGAAAGAATGAAAAGAATCCATGACCAACTCATTCGCCACAAGCCGTTTGAGCGTGGGAAAAAGGCTCTGCTATATAATTCCAGGCTGAAGCTGATTGGGGGAGGACTCAAGTCCAAATGGTCAGGACCATATGAGATCTAGACCGTATGCCCAAATGGAGCAGTGGAATTATTCGATTCAAGTACTGGAGAGACGTTCAAGGTCAATGGCCAGCGGCTAAAGCATCTCAAGGAACCAATGGTTTCATCTATAGAGGCTCTCGGGCTCCAGCTCGTTGAGCCTATATACATGTAAACCTAAGGAGCGTCGTGCCCATGACGATAAATGGGGCGCTGATTGGGAGACAACCCAGGTTTATTTTTTATTTATTTATTTCCTTTTTTATGTTTTGCGTAATTTATTTATTTTCTTTTGAGTGTTTATTTTGCCATGTTAGACTAGGAGTTGGATTTTACGGCTGTATTTGTTTTTGGAGTATTTTAGGAAACAAATTCAGGTGAATTCTCTGTGGAAGAAAAGAATCTAGCCAATTTGGATACTTCTAGTGTGGAGGGCACTAGCAAAGGCAATTTCGGGAAATTTAGGATCTCTTTGCCCCCGTGGGCACAATACAAGATTCCGTAAAAGGAAAGCCTAGAAGTCCAAAAGTCGTCTGACGGGCCTGTCACATCAACCTAAATGGAGTGGCTAGGGTGAATCCAAGTATTTAACCCTCATCCCTTCCTCCCTAAATTTCACTCGCCTATTTTCACTCCAAAATTTCAAAAAAAATTACAGATCCCCTCTCTCTCTCTAAAAACTCCCTCTCTCAAACCGCCATAACCACGATCACCATGGTCTCCAAAACTCGCGCTGCCAAGTCCACAAAGAGGAAGGTGGAGTTTACCCCTTCTACTTCACCGGAAAATTCCAGGGATACCACCACCGACGCTGTTGCACCAACCAAGCCGTTGAGTACCGCCGCCATGAACATCCAGCCTCTCTCCATCGTCGAGCCACCATCTTCACATGTTTCCACTCGACAATCTGAGAAAGTTGACGAACCTTCTCTGAAAATTGTGGAGGAGACCGCTGATGAAATCGACGACCAAGAGAAGGCCAACATGTAGTAAGATATGACGCCAGAGCACACCCCTGAGCCCTCTGCAACTGAAAAGTTGAAGAAGGTGGAGAAGGAGAAGGTCGCCGCTGCGAAAGCTAAGCGTAACCCTTGAAGAGGAAGAAGCAGCCGTCGCCGACGCTGTCAGAGGACGAAGAGGCCGATAAGGAAGCCGAGGAAGAATAAGTTGAAAGCAGTGGGGAGTTGTGAGCCCACAAGAGTCTGGATGACCAGTCTCTGTCTCTGAAGGAAGCTGCTGAGGGCACAATGAATGCGCCCTCTGTGTCTGCCAAAGGGAAAGGGAAAGCTTCTGCCAAGCCGTCTGCAAAAAAGGGCAAAACTGTGGTTAGCCCAATATCTAGAAAATTCATGCCGAAAGAAGAAGGTGTCTTGCCCATAAAGGAGATCGTGTATAGTAAGACCATCCACTTCGCCTCGCTTGCTGTCTTGGGCATCGAGCGAGAGGTAAGGGAACTCTTCTCTAACATTGGTTGGTCTTTTTTCATTGAATGTGATTGTCTGATTTTTCCTAAGTTGGTCTATGAGTTTTTCCATGATCTGTCTGTGAAAAGTATGGGGAAGGGAGGTACTTCTGCAAAAAATTTCAAGTTTAAAATTTTTGGTAAAAATTTCAATCTTTCTACTGATGAATTAAACATGGGTCTGGGAATTGTTTCATTTTTGGATCTGAATGATGATGACTATAAGTCTGCTATTGTTATGGTGCCCACGGATGAGAATGTGGAGGAGAAGTAGGCTGAGTTAGGTGATGGTTCTAAATTCAAGTCTGGAACCAGCAAGGGATACATGCTAAAAAGCAATGCCCTTCGCTTTTGTCACCGAGTGCTCGCCTACAACTTCTTTGGCCGGAAAGATAGCTCCAACTCCATCACCAATCAGAAGTTGTTTGTCCTCTGGTGCATGGTGCACAATAAGAGGATAAACTTTGGAGCTGTGGCCATAGCCCATTTCAAAGACACCGTGGCCCATTCAAAGAATCGCATCTCCTGTGCCCAACTGATTACCCATCTTGCTGAAAAACTGCGTCTATTTGATCCTTCATCCACTAATCTGTATTGCAAGCATGTTGAGTTGTTTGAGTTGAACTGCTTGAAACGTATGTTGGATATTTTTGATGATGAGGAGGGGAAACCCGTGTTTGGCATACCGAAGCTGAAAACTTCGAGTAGCCTTAGTTTTCCTTTGAATACAGGTCCCAGCAAGAGGCCCCTGAGGGCACAGCAGCAAGAGCCAGCAGCCACCACCATCATAGCCAGACTATACCAATTGGAGACCACTCTGTTCGCCTATTTTAAGCACGTCGGATTCAATTATCCGACCCCCTCTGATGCCTAAACTGGTACTTCTTCCCGTAGATTAGATTTTAGTTTTTTGTTTATTTTGTGTCTGTTTAGGTGTCGCCCATTTCCCACACTTTGCTTAAGGTAAAGTGTGTGGGTGTGGGCATTAGGAGTCTTTTATTTTGTGTCTTTGTTGTTTTTGTGTTTTTTGTTTTGTAATTAGATGACCTCTGTACTAACCCACTTTGCTTAAGGCAAAATGTGTGGGTAGGGGGGGCCCTCTAATATTTCGTTGAGTTTATGGTTAGTAGGATAACCTTCTCGCACCCACTTTGCCGAAGGTAAAGTGTGTGGGTGGGGGTTACTCTGCCTTCTTTGCGTTCTTTTTAAGTGTCAAGCATGTGTAAATATTTGAACTTAAAAGCATGGAGTCTAGGGTCTTGTGACCATAAGGCAGCATATTTTACTGTATTTTCATTTCAGCATGCCCATGCTACTGCTTATATGACGAATGAACTAAGTACCTTGTGAGGAATTGAGCCTAAATTCACAATGCATGTGTTATTTCTTTCTTGTGTGATTTCTGCATTCTTGAATTTAGGTAAACTAGAACTTGCTTTTGCTCTATTCCGAGGTCACAAGGAATTCTGGGTATGCTACTGAAATGCTTAGGCAATTTTCTTTCTGAGCCCACAAAGCCAAATAAAACCACCCTGATATTATCCATTGCAGCCCTTTTTGAGCCAAAAAATGAATAAAGCCCTGGTCATGTTCTTTCTTGGAAACCACAAAAAAAATACCATGGGCATGAGGGGAGGATAAATCTGGTGTGTTACAAGGCATAAAATGCCAAGAGAAAGAAAGAAAAAGAAAAAAAAAGAGAAAAAAAAGAGGGTAAAAATAAAAAAAGAAAAAAAAATTGAAAAGAAACCCCAAGAAAATAAAGCACAAAATGCCCACAAGAAAAAAATCTGGGGAATGTGCTTAATAAAATGGGCATGGTGGCAAAGGCCAGTAAGAGTCAACAGAAGTCTCCCAAAGGGAAAATTCAACTAAAAACTGAGCCAAATCCAAATATTTCCTACCTTGAACCCGTAGCCCCATTACAACTTTTAAAGACCTTAGCATAGGTATGCCTATTATACCAACAGTGGTGGAGGAACAAGAGCAATTGCAAGCCTATAGTGACCATCGGTTCAATTATGTATTTCCTTGAGCGTAAACACTTAGTCAAAACACTTGAGTGAGGAAAGCATGAGCGAACCAATAACTTAGTCATTTTTTATTTGCAGTGGGCATTATGTATGTTTTACTATTTATATGCCGTTGAGTGAAATCAGGTACCTAGGTCTCTGTGCCCGCAAGGGATTTGCTTTTACATGCTTGACTTGTCGTGTCTTTGTCTTGAGTCTGTCTTTTCCTCCTTTTGTTTTCTATTTTTTCTTTTGGCACGTTGTACCCACATACTTGAGGGAAAGTATGACTAAAGTGGGTGGGTGTGACAAGTCCAAATTCTCTCGTGTTTTTGTGTCTTTTTCTCGTTCTTTTGTCCTTTATTTTTTCTATTTTTTGAGTCGGAAAGAGCCAGAATGGGCACAAAGGGCAGCGGGAAGCAGGAGAATCACTTCTGGAAGGCACAATGGTGCCAATGATACCAAGATATACATAAATAATAATTCTTAATAATTAATATGGATTTAAGGGTATTATAGTAATTTTTTATGATAATGGCTAGAAACATTACTTTTTTAAAAAGTGGCTATTTACATTATTTACTAAGTAATAATGGCTATTTAAAAATTTTCCACTAAAATAAATTGATTTAAAAATAATTAATTATAAAATTACATAAATATTCTTACTAAATAAAAAATAAAAATAATTAATAAATAAAATAAAATTTTAAAAAGAAAAAAAAAACTCCTTCCTCCTCCCTTTTGCATTTCCTTCAACGCTTCCAATTTGTAGAAGCCACCACCACCACCCACCTCACCGACGCTATCCCTTCTTCTTTCTATCCCCGATTTATCTCTCATTTTCTTCATGTCACGGGGCGCTTGTAGTGCTTACATTAATAGCACACTGTGCGGCTAGTAGTCCATCCTAGACTACTTCCGTCTTACTACTAAAAGTTTTGTTCGCAAAGCTTGGTGCATGATGACGACGCAATTCACACCCTCCGGTGCTTTTAGTGGTCTCGACAGAGCAAGCAACACACGATCATGATTGATTGCAAAGAACTCTTCATTAGTGCAATTAGAATGTACATTATGGCTTGAAAGCAATTACAGCACGTGTTGGTTAGAGAGGGGGTCGCTCTTTGCAACGCTCACTAGTCAGAAAAAAGTTCGCTCTTACCCATATAATAAACTTAAGAAAAAAAGGCTAGTGACAGTACTAGATACGAAAATTCTAGAAAACAATAAAAATGGTCATGCAAGGCCGTACTTACAAATATGTGTATTGCAAAGAAATGCCTAGCACTTGTAGCGACAATGGGGCTTTGGGCGGGGCATTTGGTGGAGATCTACCCCGACGGTAAGGTAGTGCTAGTGCTGACGGCCCAGGTGGGCGCGGGTGGCCCGGGGTGCTGGGGCACCAGTCATAGGAGCCCGACGGACCTTGGCAACAAATGACCCGTCATTGCCTATCCTGAGGATAGGGATAAGAGAATGGACTTGTCCCGGTATATCTTGAGAGAAGGGATAGGATGAGGGTAGCATCCCATGACAACTCTCCTCTTCTTGAGTTGGCGACGTTCTCAGCGCCATGGTCTTCAGGTAGGCATCAACCAACGGCTGAAATGCCTTGAGGGTTGTCGCTTTCTCCCATGTGTTTTATTCCTCCGTGCATCTTGTCCACTTCACCAGGTACTCTCTGTGGAGCTTCTTTCGTTTGCCTGTGTCCCGATGGTAGAGGATGGCTTCTGCGATCCGCTTCCCTGTGTTGTTAACCAGACGGAGCTGGGGCGGTCCGGTAAATTGTGTATAGCGTCCACTTTATCTATTTGGAATGGTTTTAGTTAGCTGACATGGATGGCGTTGTGGATCCGCAACCATGGGGGCAGCTCTACTCTGTAGGTCACCTTTTCAATGCGCTGCAAACAATTAGTGGTCCAATATATTTCGGCATCAAGTGGACATCCCGCCATCGGGATGTTTTTGATAATCGTTGGTCCAGGACCTTAACCATAATTTGACCTCCCACTCGATATTCGATGAAGCGGCATTTCTGATCTGCATATTTCTTCATGAGCTTTTGTGCTTTCTTCAGATAGCTTCCGGCGAGGTCGAGGTTCTGCTTCCATTCCAGAGAGAAACCATGCGCTGATGAAACTCTAGCACCTTGTGGGGCGTCAATCGAGTGTGGGAGGAGCGGTTGCTGCCCGATACATATCTCAAAAGGTGTACCGTTGGTGGTAGAGCACTTTTGGGCATTGAAGCACAGCTGGACAGCATCCAGAAGCTTCATCCAGTCCTTCTGATTAGCACTGACAAAGTGCCGAAGATATTCCTCCAGCATTGAATTGAAGCGCTCTGTTTGCCCATCAAACTGAGGGTGAAAGATAGAGCTCATATTTAATTTAGACCCGAGTAATTTGAAAAGCTCAGTCCAAAAGTTGTCAGTGAAACGGGAATCTCGATCACTAACAATATCCCGTGGAAATCCCCAAAACTTGACAATGTGCTTAAAGAAGAGTTGAGCTGTCTCTTCCGCTATGATTGTCTTAGGGGCTGGCACAAAAGTTGCGTACTTCAAGAACCGATCTACCACTACCACAATCGCATCCAGGTCTCCAACCTTGGGTAAACAGGTAATGAAGTCCATCGAGACACTATCCCATGGTCGTGAGGGTATAGAGAATGGCTCCAGTAACCCTACTTTCTTATGTCGATCCACCTTGTCTTGCTAGCACACCATGTAAGTGCAGATGAATGTCTCGATTTCATCCCGCATCTGTGGCCAGAATTACATCCTCTGTACAAGAGACACAGTGCGCTCTTCACCGGGGTGTCCCACCCAGAGAGTGTCATGACACTCCGTAATGATAGATCTACGCAGGTCGCCACCTTTTAGGACATAAAGACGGTTTTTCTTCATCTTCAAAGGTCCCTCTTCGAGCCAAAAGTTCTGGGTCTTCTTTTGCTCGACTAGGTTGAGTAGGTCCTGTGCCGTAGGGTCTTTTTTGGTGAGCTCACGGATCTTATTCTTTAAGTTGGTGGTCGCCTTGCTGGAGGCAAGGGCCGCTACCAACTGCAGGTTATCCAGATCTGCCCTGCGGCTCAGGGCGTCAGCGACATGATTGCTAGAGCTCGCCCAGTACTCTCGTGAGAAATTAAACTCCGCAAGTAATTCTTGCTATCTTGCTTGCTTCACGGTCAGTTTTTGTTTGGTCAAGAAGTAACTCACCACCATGCTGTTTGTCTTGACTACAAAAGGGAAGCCCAGCAAATAGTATCGCTATTATCTCAAATAGTGAATAACGGTCAATATCTCCTTTTCGTGCATTAGATAACGTCTTTCGACGTCCTTCAACTTTCGGCTCTCGAAAGCCAATAGTTGTGCTCCTTGAGTTAGCACTCCACCGAGGGCGAACTCAGAAGCATCCGTCTCTATGAAAAATGGCTTTGTTAGGATGGGAAGTGCGAGCACGTGGTCGCTCATGATTGTCTTCTTCAGTTTCTTGAAGGTTGCTTATGCTTAGGGCGTCTACTCCCACACCTCAGTTTTCTTCATTAGATCCGTCAAGGGACGGGTAATCTCGGAATACCCCTTCATGAATCTCCTGTAGTAATTAGCCAACCCAAGGAACGATCTCACTCCATGAACGTCTTCTGGTGACTTCCAATCCTCGATGGCTTGGATCTTCTTAGGATCCATGCGAATTCTTTCTCTCTCAATGATGTGGCCCAGGAACTCGATCATGTCTTGGCCAAATGAACACTTCGATGGTTTGACATAAAGCTCGTGCTCGCGCAGTCTAGTGAATACCTTGCAGAGGTACTCCAGATGCTCCTCTAGGGATTCACTATAGATAACAATATCATCAAGGTACACCACCACAAACTCGTCCAGGAACCCGTGGAGTACCTGGTTCATTAAGGTGCTAAAGGTGGTAGGGACGTTTATCAAGCCGAAAGGCATCACCAGATATTCATATACCTCATGCATTGTCACGATGGTGGTCTTGAACTTATTTTTCTCCTTGATCCGCACCTGCCAGTAGCCCGATCTGAGATCGATCTTCGAAAAATATTTTACCCTGCTGAGGCGATCGAAGCAATCCACCACTAGTGGTATTGGATATTTATTCTTTACCGTCAGTTTGTTCAGGGCGCGATAATCACAACACATTTGTAGAGTGCCATCTGACTTTTTATGGAACAGCATGGGGGCATCATACGGGGACTTTGCAGGCCGTATCAGTCCGCTCTCGAGCAATTCCTTTAATTATTTCCTGAGCTCTTCGAGCTCGAGATATGACATTAGATATAGTGCTAGAGCATAAGGCTTTGTGCCCGACACCATCTCAATTTCATGGTCGGCTACCCTCTTTGGCAGTAGCTTCTTCGGCAGCTCGTCAGGCATGACATTCTCAAACTCCCAAAGGATTCTCTTCACGGCCTCGGGGATCTTTCCTGAATTTTCTTTAATATCTTCAATCTGAAGGGTGCACAAGAAGGATGGTTCATTCTTTCGGTATCCTTTTATGAACTGCATGGCAAACAACGGCTTCGAACTCGTCTTGGACGACATTGTCTGGGCCACGCAGGGTTTGTTACCCATCATCATGAGGGCTCCTACATGGGGCATCATTGCCATCTTCGTGTCCCGCAGAAAATCTAACCCAAGGATGAGCTTGAAGTCAATCTATTGTTACTACGGACAAGTTGGTCCTTCCTTCATACGGCCTCAATTTGATCAGCACGGACTTCACAACTCCAGCGATCGGTTGGATAGCGGAATTAATGGCCTTCACTTGGCCCACTCCTTTCTCCAACACTAGTCCAAGTCTTTCAACTTCGGTGCTAGCGAGGTAATTGTGCGTGGCACCCATGTCCACCATCGCCCGGATGGGATTTTCATTGATCTTCACATCGACAAACATCAACCCTTTCTCCTTGGTAGATTTTGTCGATGACTCTCCAGTTGCTCCATCCTTCATTGCGGGGACGGTCTTCATATTCTTGGGTAACGCTTTACCCTTCTATGTCGATGTCCTCGATAGGGCATTACACCTATACGAGAAGGCCTTGAGATTTTCTCCATCGCCATCAGAGTCTTCCCCATCCTCTTCTGGAACTGGCACTGGTTCTTTTTCTTTCTTCTTGGGCATCTGTTTGTCCCAATCAATGCCTCCACATAGGACGTTAAATAGATGTCGTTTCAGGTAGTCCTTAACCATGTGGGGTCCATTGCACATAAAACACTCGTCGAATTTTGAGTTCCCCGCAGCTTTGTTGCCCCCTTGAGGGGGCCTCTGTATGTGCTTCCTTGGGAACTCTCTTGGGAATGGGAGGGTCTTTCCCCTCCACCTCTATTGTAAGTAGGGCATAAGATTTTGCCTCCCCTCTTTTCAGTTGGTTACCACTGGGTGTATGTGGCTTCTTCTCCCGCGGCGCCGATAGTTCATGAGGCATTCTGCCGCGGCCATTGCATCATGAATGGTTAACACTCGTTGGCGTTGAAGTTTGGCACGAGCTCATGGCTGCAATCTGTCCATGAACTGGTAGACATTACTATCCTCATCCATTTTTGGGAGGTCGAATAATATGGAGGCAAATGCCTTTGTGTACTCATTGATCGTGCCTCTTTGTTTGAGCTCCCGGAGTGCCTTACGAGAATTGTACCCAACGTTCTCCGAAAAGAACAGTTTTCTGATGGCTGCTTGAAGGAGATCCCATGTGTCGAGCCGCTCGTGTCGA
This sequence comes from Perilla frutescens, assembly GCA_026008535.1. Classification (NCBI taxonomy): domain Eukaryota; kingdom Viridiplantae; phylum Streptophyta; class Magnoliopsida; order Lamiales; family Lamiaceae; genus Perilla; species Perilla frutescens. The sequence continues at coordinate 38,364,349 of BRKX01000010.1, read as the reverse complement.
TCCCGTATATCTTGGTATTTCCCTCGCCACCATTGTTTCGCATCTTCAGTCAAATACATTGTGGCCGTGGTGATTCTTTCAGATTCCTCCTCAATTTCAGCAGCTATGAAATATTATTCCATATAAAAAGAAAGTTGTCGACTCCCTTCACGTTCCTCACGCTGCTGTAAAGTTATGGCTCAGGGATCCGTTTCTTCACTCCTCTGTCAGTGCTAAAATTCTCCATACGGTCCGCCGGCCCTCTGTTGACAATGGCTTGTTGAAGTAGCACCACTTGCGTCTCCAACCTTTCAATAGCTTCTTGTGTATCTCCCACTCTTGACCATGTTTCTCGACTCTCGCTCAGTCGATGGTAGAGGTCTAAGTTCTCTTCTTCGAGGATCTCGACCTTACCCTGTAAGGTCTCGACCTTCTCCTCTAGTTCTCCAACTACATATTCTAACCTGGAAAACTCTCTTTCCATGTTATTGACCCGATCGCTCTTAGTCGGGGCCTGTGGTGGAGATCCAATTTCATGGCCCACTTGGCCACTCCCCACATTTGATGTAGTAGCAGCAGTTTCCATAGTAACCTGCCTCGGTCCGTGGATCAGAAATCGAGGCTCTGATACTACCTATCACAGGGCGCTTGTAGTGCTTAGATTAAGAGCGCACCGTGCGGCTAGTAGTCCGTCCTAGACTATTTCTACCTTACTACCAAAAGCTTTGTTCGCAAAGCTTGGTGCACGAGGACGACACAATTCACACCCTCCAGTGCTTTTAGTGGTCTCGGCAGAGCAAACAACACACGATCACGATTGATTGCAAAGAACTCTTCATTGGTGCAATTAGAATGTACATTATGGCTTGAAAGCAATTACAGCACGCGTTGGTTGGAGAGGAGGTCGCTCCTTGCAACGCTCACTAGTCAGATAAAAGTTCGCTCTTACCCCCTATAATAGGCTTAAAGAAAAAAAATATTAGTGACAACACTAGATACAAAAATGCTAGAAAATAATAAAAACGGTCGTGCTTACAAATATGTACATTGTAAAGAAATGCCTAGCACTTGTAGCGACAACGGGGCTTTGGATGGGGCGTTTGGTGGAGATCCGCCCCGACGGTAAGGTAGTGCTAGTGCTAGTGCCCCAGACGGGTGCGATGGCCCGGGGTGTTGGGGCGCCAATCATGGGAGCCCGACGGGCCTCGGCAGCAAGTGGCTCATTGTTGCCTATTCCGAGGATAGGGATAACAGAATGGACTTGTCTTGGCGTATCCTGGGAGAGGGGATAGGATGAGGGTAGCATCATGTGACACTTCGCCATTCATGCAAAAATAAATAAAAATTATAGACTCGTCGTCTTGAAAATATGAGAACTGGAAATCCACTACGTGTCGCCCCTCAGTTAAGTCCTGAATCCACTTATTGTCTGGTTCGAATATGTGAGTTTGATTCTAAAATTAATTTTTGACAATGGAACTTTAGTTCGAAAATCAATTTTCGAACATCGTGGAAAGTTGGTTCGAAAATATAGTTTTTGGAAGCTATTAATCATATTCAAAAAAGAGTTTTGGAACCAAATTAAAATGTTAGAAAAAATAAATTCGAGAAGGGGACAGATGGCGGATCTCCAAAGCATGATGAAGTAGGATCCTGGGCATGTGAATAATTGTACTAGTGTGAGCCAGTAACTCTTTGGTTTCAAAGATGGTTATGTACATGTGGGATGAAGAAGACGATCGGAGAAAAAGGTGACGCTACATGGTTCTGTGCAATGCGTGAGGGATGAAGAAGATGACCAAAACTGTTCTGTAATTACCTTTACATATATATATACATATATATATATATAATGGTTTGTACATATTTTTTAGGTGAGAAGTAAAAATGACCTATTGTGTGGTGCAAAAAGAGGATCAAGTGCAAAGAGTAAAAGTTGTAGTACAAATAGTAACACGCTTTTAATAATGACGTTGTACTGCACTAAACTATATAACAGTGGTATATTATTAGTTGGGGATAATTTCACTTTTAGTTCCACTAGAATATGATCAAAATATTTATGGTCTCGTATCTTTCATTTTTGATCCCATAGTTTATTAGCTCGACACTTTTGATCCCAAGTTTTTTTTTTTTTTTTTACATTTTTAGTCCTAAAACTAATAGCATATTTTTTCTTATTTTTTTTACGTGATTTTTTTTCCGTATATTTTGTCAAAAATTTTGCTGAACAAAAACCATATATTGGCAAGAAGTTGAAATGGTTTTGTTAGGCATTTTGCTGGATATTTGTTAGGCATTTTGCTGAAAATTTTCAAGATATTATATTATTTTGTTAAGTATTATGCTGAATTTTTTGCTAGATATTTTCCTATTTTTTTTCTTAATGATTTACTGAAAAAATGAAGCTAAAATGTCCATTGAATACACACACACTACACTTGGGACTAAAAATGTCGGGAAAAAAAAACACTTAGGACCAAAAGTGTTGAGCTAATAAACTATGAGACAAAAAATGAAAGATATGAGACCAAAAGTGTCGAGCTAATAAACTATGAGATCAAAAACGAAAAATATAAGACAAAAAGTATTTTGACCCTATTCTGGTGGGACTAAAAATGAAATTATCCCTTATTGGTTGCTAAATTATTTTTCAAATAACTCATTCGCTAATCAATAAATGGCATGCCAAAATCAACAGAAATTGACATTTTGAGAGTAAAAAATTAGTCAAAAGCATTAAATCCATGATTTTTAACACCAAAACTTGGACGGAATAATTAAAAAATTAGCTATTTAAAGTTTTAAGCAATTTCGTGTTCGATTTATCTAAAATATTTTCAACTACCGAAACTATTAGATATTGATAATTTAATGGCCATGAAGTCATCTGCATGTATTTGAAGTGGACTTTTTATTTGAATTATTGTACTTCGATTGAAATTTAGTTTTATAATATTTTCATATTATTGCACTTATAATTAATTAATTAATTAATTATTGTAGTATGATTGATATCAAGTGTTATGGAATTATGGATGTTACATCCACCCGAATTAATGTATCAAAAATTATATACACGAAATCATGATTACCATCACAAAGGTGATAAATGCTATAATATAATATAGTAGAACATATAAACCCCAAATTTTAATTTAATTGTCTTTGATAAATGCAATAATGATATTATCATTTAGATGAGAAATTAGATGGCGTCTTACGAAGTCTTTCCGCTTGTAAATATTATTTTTTGGTTTCTAAAGTAGACATTTAAGACTATCATTTTATTTACTTAAAATAAAACTTATGTAGTAACGAACATACTACTCTCTCGTCTTACAGAGTTTTTTATATACTTTTTTTTATCTATATTATATTTTCCTTATTAAAGGTGTGTTAAATTTTTTAATATATCAATACTTAATGATATATCATTTCAGATGTGTAAATAAATATACAGTAGAAAAATCATGTGTTACGTTACGTCTATGAGTTGATAATCATTTTCTAAAATATTACCCTAACAAAAATTCATTTTCTTCAATATAATTCATGTTAGAATTCCCTCAAAAAAAAAAAAAAAAACAGTTAGCATTCTGTTAAAGTTGGGCTGATCTTTGTGAGTGGCCATCAATTTATGGCTCAGTTTTTAAGAGCAATCTATTGGGCCTAAAAATGCGATCATGTTTAAAAGAAAATAGGCAGTTAATATTAGGCTTTGATTTCTTGTAATTGGCTTATAGCTTCTACAACAGCTTATTGGTCTCGATACCATCAAAAACCCATTATATTTTTATTTAATTTCTTAATAAATAGTTTCTGAATTTTTTTATGGTGGTTGAAGTTTACATCTCGGTCATTCATTCATATATGTACATATGGCGACGATTGGCATGTAAACATAGTTTAAATGTGTAACTTATGAACCAATCTATACTATCTAATTAAATGATTTAATGAATTAAAAAAGATGTGATAATTTTATAAATTATTTAAGAAAATACAATGTCAAAATTCAACATTTATAATGCTAGAGGCAACATACACGTGCTATTTAATCTAAATTTGAGAAATGACGGTAACATTATTGTAATATAGTCCTAAAATTTAAGCAAATACAATGCTAAAATTCAGCATACAATGTTAAAATACAATATTTACAATGCTAATAAACAACATATACAATGCTACTTATTTCTTAAGAAAAAAAAAGATCTTATCCATCCATCTAATTAATTTAATGGTTCAAATTTGTCAACAATTTACACATCAAGAATTCAAGACTACATTTACAAATGATCCACTCTCACTCTCTCACTATATATATATATATATATGTGTGTGTGTGTGTGTGTGTGTGTGTGTATTGTTGGTTCCAAAAACACTAAATAAGTGATTAGAGGGGTGGGTGAATAATTACGGTCAAGTTATCGTGCAGCCGGTATTTTTTGAACCAATCGCGACGATTTGTAATTCTTAACTCGACATATCTCATGACAATTGAAAAAAATACGGTGCAAACAGTAAAAAAAATCACTTACATTGTCCGTGCCTTCTTCATTTTTGAACTCCATGGTGATTTAGACACATAATGTGCTATCCAAAGTTTGAGAAATAGATTTTCTAGTTCGCTTTTGCTTCAAGCTTTCAACTGCGCTCATAAAGATTCATGCTCAAAGGTTTGATATCTGAATTATATTTACTGTTTTTTAAATATTTATTATGCTATTTTAATTAGTGGTGTATAGAGAAATAATAGTGGTGTGTGAAAGTAAAAAAAAAAAAGGTATTTCAATAATATCAAAAAAATTTATTTTTTAATTATTTTCATTTTGTGGTGTATTGAGAAAAAATGGCGGTGTTAATAGAAACACCCTAAAATAAAATCCAGAACAACACCAGTATATGAAAAAAAAACTAGGATTATGAACTGCTAATGCTGCGAGAAAATGGGCCAACATATTAGCATTATGTCGAGCCCAACTATAGTCAATTGATCAAAATGAACAGCCTCAAATCGCAATTACTTGCACACCACACCTATGTAAGAGAAATCATCACCTATTTCATGCAGGACTTGTTGGATGACCTTACAATCTGTTTCGAGAATGATATTTCTGCCATTGAATTCACGAGCGAGCTTGAAACATTTTTGGCATGACATTGCTTTAGCCACATCTGGGAAAAATGAGCCTCCATTCTCTTTTAACAATTATCTCTTATAACAATCCCTACTCCAACCCCCTTCTTTTCTTTTTAAGGCTGCATCTACGTTAATTATCCAAAAATCCTCTTGAGGTTTTTGCCAACACATATAATATGCACGTGCATTTGAATTTTTTTTATTTTTTTATTTTTTTATATTTTTTTAGCGTAGATCATTTAAAAGAATTGTTAGCAGTGAAAAGAGATGCAAAATGATAATATATGATTTATATCAACTTAAATTAAAAACCTTTTGTATCTTTATTAAAGATTTTTTCGACTTTAATATTTCAGGCAAGAGCAGAGAAGAGATGTTGGTTGTGGTTTCGAATAAACTATTTATTGTCTTTCCAAATGATTGATGTGTTTTCAATTCTGAAAACAATATTAGTCTTTATCAATATCCAATAATTTTGGTGAAATATTGACCAATTTTTTGTGGTTAAAATAAAAGGGAAAAAAAGATATGTTTTAGAAAATATGGCCTCAAATTGCTTATCCCAATGGGCATCCTTTCTATCTCTTTAGCTATGTAATTTCCCTTGTCATGTTGGTTGTATTTTATATGGATTTTTAACTTCTTATTTTTTTAATATTTAATTTAGATCTTCTTTGTAATTAAATGAGATAATTACTTTAAGATACACCAACTCTATATTGATTTTAATTTTCACCCGATTAAAATATGTATACTTTTAATAATATATACCTAACAATTTTTACAATTTTTACAAGTACAACATTATTCACATTTTAACCAATTGAAATCGACCTAAATCATGTTGCGAATATTGTATAATTTTAAATTGATAGGAAATAATATTTATTCAATTGGTTTCAATCATCTTAAAATAACACGATTTCAATTAATTGAGAATATGAATAGTATTATAATTGTAAAAATTGTTAAATTTATATATTTGGAAGCACATTTTTTAAATAGTGTGAAAAATTAAAATCGGTATAAAATTCGTGTATTTTATAACAATTATCCCTAAATAAATTCGTATGACAGCAAAACATTATATATATATATATATATATATATATATATATATTCCATGACAAGAATGTTGTTTCAATAGCTGAACATTAATTTTAACCAACCTTCTCAAAAGTGCAACAAATAGGGGTGGGTCGGTACAACATATCGAAAATTTCACGCCCTACTGTATATCATACCGAAATTTTGGTATTGAAAAATTTCATACCGTTCTCGTATTGAAACTTTCGGTATACCAAACTTCGGTATCACCGTAATAGATATTGATATCATACCGATATTTTCGGTATACCGTAGCGTACCGATATTATACGGTATACCGAACACACCGAACTTCCAAGGTATACCGAACTTTCACAGTATATCTCAAATACTGAAATTTTAAGGTATACTGAAAATACCGAATTTTACATGTCGTACCGATCCGAATTCTACAAATAACAACATAAAAATGCATGTCTCAATAATCAAAATACCAACACCAAACAAGTTTAATAGTCCATTTCTTAACAACCAAATTTCAAATATAATATTATTAAATGAAATAACATATCAACTTCATGTTGAGTAGCAATTCTTGAATATGATTTATTAAATCAAACATTCACTAATTTGTATTAAATTTATTTACTAAAGATTTAATTATTAGTATTGCATGATGATTAATTTTTTAGATATAGATATAAATATAATTTTATATAGTTTATATTTTTTTATGCAATAGAGTGAGTAACTAATTAATGGACAAATAAAGTTTTATTTCATCATTCATATACGTACATAGATCTCAGTAATTTTTAGATATACTTAATATTTGTATATTATAATATAGAAGAATCAAATATAGTCTTCATGATGAGAGTTATTCACTTTAGATGAAATTTATATAATGAGATTTTTATATAAGTAATTCTTGATTATGATTTATTAAATTAAATATTCACTAATTTGTATTAAATTTATTTACTAAAGATTTAATTATTAGTATTACATGATGATTACTTTTTTAGATATAGATATAAATATAATTTTATATAGTTTATATTTTTTTATGCAATAGAGTGAATAACTAATCAATGAACAAATAAAGTTTTATTTCACTATTCATATACATAGATCTCGGTAATTTTTAGATATACTTAATATTTGTATATTATAGTAGTATAGAAGAATCAAATATAATCAAGATTAACATTTAACTTTTTAACGAAAGGTGTCATTTATCTAAACTTAGCTTAATTTTAGATTAATAAGTTTTGATTCAACTTTTCAATGGAACATTTTATATTACTTGCTTAGTAAACGTGCGTTGCACGTATTGTCAATATTTTTTTTATATTGTGAGTTTCTAGCGTGCCAATAGTGAACACGTTTACAATTTTTATATGTACCATGATCAATCATTTTTATACATGTAATACCTAATAAAAGAATTTTATGTATTTAAATCATAAATTGACAATTTGATATTAACTTATAATTGTGATTTTTATCTATTCATATTCTTTTTTTATTGAAAAAATATTAAAAGATAATGTTGTTTATATTTTTATTGATGATCTTGTAGCTCACTTAACAATTTATATATATAAATCTCAACGATTAAGTTTGACTAATACATATAAGGTGCATAAATGTTCATAATATTTGAAAATCGTTCAAATAAATTTATATCAATATCAATATAATTGGAGACTTATAAGTACGTGTAATGTATCTTTGAGAATTGAAAAATCCTACTATTGATGAATGAGATAATATTTTTTTAAAAAAAAGTGTCACGTTTTCTTCACACTATTTTTTTTAATTGTTTAATCTTGGTGAGTGATGAAGTTTTTTCTTTTGGTTTTTCTTTTTGGTCTAAGAGATAAATTCTTATAACATCTCATCATTGTCATTTGCAATTTCAATGCATTCTTCAACCTTTTTTTATATTCTTCTTTTTTCATTAGTTGCCCTTCAATAGGCTTCAACTTTGTAATTGAATCTTGTTTTCCTCCCACTTCTGTTTTCTTGATTTTTTTTGTTAAATTCTTGGTTCTTTTCTTTGATTCGACTTTCAATCTTCAATTGTAGCAATTTTTCTTTTTTGGATAGCAGTGGCTACAATTTTCAGATCTCATCTTTCATCATTGCTTAATATATTCCTTAGATTTATCATGAAGCGTACGTATATCTATGTATGATTGTAAGCTCAAACCTTTATAGTATGATAAGCGTACGTATATTTATTTATGCTTGTAAGCTCAAACCTTTATAGTAGGTAAAAATGTATTTGTTCTGAAATAATAAGTCTGTTAAAATTGTAAAAGGTTAAATCACTTTTATTTTAAAATAGTAAGTTTTCAAGAAATTACACATTAATCATTCATATAGTAATAAATTATGTCACTAATTGATGCAAGATACTCTTGTATTGAGTATCGTACGTATGTTGTTGAAACTTTTTTTCGAACATTGTGACATGTAGATTTTTGTAATCGCAACAATGCACATGTAGAATAATTAATCACTAATAATAAAAAAAATATTGATTTTCAATACAAATCAAATACCTTATGTATATGTTGTATTGAAAATGATTATTCAATGTATTTTTGTATTGTTATTAATTCTTGATCTTGCAACTCAAAGAATAAGTAATTAATATCTGTAAAACTTAACAATTTTCAGTAATCCTCATAAAGTGCACAAATTTCTAACTATTTCAAAATCGTTGTAAATATATATTAGTACCAATATAAAAAGAGTCATATATATATATAAGTAAGTAAATATATTACGAAAATTGGAAACTCCTAATATATATAGATAATGAACAAGATAATATTTAAGTAAAAAAAAATGTGTATAACTTCTTAGTCTTCTTCACTTCATTTAAGAGACATATTGCATATCTTTATCTGAACAGTATAGATGAGAAATACAAATGAATAAATAAATAAAAGTAAAATAAATCATTTTTAGTGCATAACACAAGTTGTAACATTTAGTTGTCCAAATTCACCATATGCAGTATTACTGTCTTATATGTATGTTGCTAATATAAACATGTCAATTTATCAATCATGTTAGCAAATTCTTAGTCACTTGTTAGCAATGTGTTACTAACATATTACCAAATCCTTATTTACATATAATCAATGTATACGCCTAAATATATCACACTATATATATCTCTTTGTGGGACTCCACTGAATGGGGATGAAAAGCTTCGGTGAATCATAGGTAATCACTAAAAAATATCTCCCATATATTCGGGGTGAAAAAACCTATGAAACTCGAATTAACCTCATGCCTTGGCTCATGTAGTAAAATCGTGAGGTCAATCGTCTTATTGGTTGGGCTAGAAATTTGTGACATAAAAAGTGAACTTCCCTTTTTTGGTGGACAACCTATGTTGGGATGACTAAGCTAGCCCGATACAATATCTAAAAAAGATAGTGGTTTCAAAGTGTTGTCTATTGGGTTCCAAAAATTGAGCTCAAAATTCAGAAAATATAACATAATTTCAAATTTACGAAAAATAACCAGTCTTCATTAAGATTCTCATATATTACAAGTTTGTCACTTCCCTTTGACTAAACAATTGACTAAATTGTGGGATTTTTATTAAATTGTCACGTGTGTGGCATGTAATTTGTGTATTTCTAAAAAGTATTATGATATGTAATATTAATTTTTTTTTTAAAAGGATAAAATTAAAAGTTATAAGGTATACTATAATTTGGAAAAATAAATTACATACGTAACAAGTTAGAATAATATTAGATTAAGAACAATGATATAAATTATTTTATATAAAAATAAATAAAAAGTCATCCATCAATGGGTTAAAGCCATGTTGGATATTGTAAATATATATCTTTTGAAGTAAAATTAATCATATGTCAATGGAATTTAAATTTGCATAAAATAGGAAAAAACAAATTGAATTGATTTAAATTTTAAGAAATAAAATTGATTGAGTGATGATCATAATGATTTCAAACTTTGTGATTTTGTTTTAAAATTATAACAATTGAAATAAGATAATTACAAATGAAGAAATGTTGAGTATTTTAAAAAATAAATTCTTAATAATTGCATTTTACCTTTTATTTCATTTTTATCATAATATTTATTATTTGCAACGATTTCTTAAGTCAAATGTTTTAGAAAATAAAGAATAGCTATAGTATTTTTCTTTAAATACATGTAGTACTATTGGCCGTTTGTTTTGTTCCAAAAAATACAATTAATGTTTACCATTTAATGGAATCACTATATATGTATAATATATATCATTATAAAAGTAGTATTAGACTGTTATAAAATAAATAAATTTGGCATAATTTTCTAATGATCCTTCTTCACAATAATTATTTAATTATCTGATGAATACTCTACGATAAATGCATTATAACTATTACGTACAAAACAAGGATAACATAAAGGTCAATCGACAAAAAATGAAAAATTGCAAATTTGACTGGTCAAGTAATTATAGAATGGAGTTTCATTTTTTATCTACTATGATACTATTTATGTCAACGTGCAAATATTTTGTTGAAGTTTAGTATTTATTTAGTTTTGAGTTGTGGGAAATGTAATGGTGGATCTTGAACTTGAGATATGTTCCCTTTTATATAAAAAATAATGTCTTATCAATGTCTTTGTTATGGATTTCGCCCCGGTGAACCTATGGTTGATCGTGCACCCTGTAAACACTATATTATGTATAAAAGAAAATATATCCTACCATTCTGATTTGAAAAGAGACATCTCATCTTAATCTTAATCTTAATCTTAATATATATAAAAGCAAATAGTTATGCCATTTATAGTAACTCAGTTTTCCCGCCTAAAACACTTACCGAAAATGGAATTCTAATATCCAATAATTCTTTTAATTAATTAGTTAATTAATAAATTATTTTATGTAACACATTTAATATATTTGACAGTTTGAGCAAAATATGATCTTAATTAATTAGTCAAGATTATAGATTTCAAATCATTTAATTAGTTCCATTCATGTTTCGGCTGAGATTGTCAAATTTGTGTTAATATAATATATTCAAGTTTTTTTTAGCAAATACTATATTCATTTTTAAATACAATCAAAGACATATAGTTTGTATAGATTTGGTATTTACCTTAATAAATAAAGATTTTTAGATAGATAAAATATATAATAAAATACATATAAATATATACATATTCTATAGAAACCTATATGTAAATTCATTTCCATGATTATATATCTATATATTGAGTGATTAAATATTAATTATATTTAATTGATAATAATTCAATACTAATACAATTGCAAGGCCTGCATATATGGTATAAACAATCTTGCGTGATTCAATATTAATTACGTTTTGTGTAGCATTCAAATTTGTTACATTTCTATAATTAAAAAGCAAATGACACATTTATACACTTCCATTCATCAACCTACACGAATATAAAACATATATAGGGTATAATGTCCAATAACATCAAATCCTATAATTTTCTATAATTACGCTAATCAATTAGGTTATCTAATTTATGAGTAATTGAATCAAATATGGAACATAAAGAAACAAACACTATATATAATGGCGTGGTTTGTGGGCTTGTGGCATATGTAATTTTCATAGATATATGAAGATGGAGGCCGGAAAATGAATGCTTGAAAGAAGGAGACGATGTGGTTGCCGAGCCACAACATGTGTTGTGCTAGAGGTTATAGTACATGTTGAATGAGAATGTAGGTGCGTATGAAAAAAATTGTAACTAGGTGAAATATGCATTGTTGTCTAATGTGTACTAGAATTCAAATCTATATCGGAGAAACTGGCAATGTATAGCTTTATTTTTTTTATCATTTTTAATCAATATTCAATTTCATACGTATATGGATTCCAAATGTTCCGTTTTTTTTAAATGAAACCAAATTATATATTATAATCAATATTGTAAAGTACATATTTTTATCATGGACATCTCAATTTCTTTTCATTTTTTCATACATTGCACAAGTCTCCTCTGTATCTCTCTACAAGGTATGAATCAATTAAAGTAGTAAAAGTGACAACATTTTGGTGGAATCCTTATGTTATCAGCCACCATCATCTCAAATGTCTTCACTTAAAAGCATATATAATTGCAATACATGAGCCTGATTAATCAAGCTAGATTTACAAAATATTTCGCTTGGTTAAATGTATTGAATTTATTTGGTTAAAGTTTATTATGCACGATCAATTTTAAAAATTGATAAAATAGTTTGTGATAAATAAATATGCTTGTTGCATTAATAAATAGAAATTTGGCCAAGTCTTTGGAAGTGGTTATATTCTATAAGACTTTGGATAAACTATTTTCCAACTACAATATGTTAATATCCATTTCAATTTTATATTATTTGGTACAAGGAGACACAAATTAGTCAAATTATTAATTTAAATTTTAAAATTAAATAAAATAGAGTAAAAATATAATATTTATAATTAATTATTTTATAATGTACTATATATAAAATACAAATCTCGTAAAAATACCATAATCTTCCATGTTAAAACACACACAAAACATACAGTTACATTTTTTGAAATTTTAAATATCATTACAGTTTATCGTTTAGATATTAGCTTATTAATTATTCAAGTCAATATAAATAATATTTAAATAATGATTTTATCATCTGTCTATAGAAGTGAAAAAAATGACAATAATAAATAATTTTTAAATTGATTAGTAAGTTTTATTAATTGGTTGTTTTATTAATGAGTATACAAAATAAAGAATGAATAAAACTTAATTACTTTGTTTTGGATTCAATTATTATGAAAAAAGTACAATTGACGTAATTAAAAAAAAACTATTATACGTCCAAGTTTGGCAACTAAAATCTACATTTTTATTATATCATGTTGTACATGGTATTATAAAATTATTATTAGACTATAACACAATATTCTAGATTAAATGTTCCCCTAATATGCAATTAAAATAGTAACTGAAAATTAATAGGTTCTAAAATGAAATATTTCTGGATGAACTACTTCAACAGGGCACACATATTGTTTCGTCCCTAGAGCTTAGTAGGAGAGGTAAATTTTGTGAGTCTTGGTGCATGATTGTCAAGAACTTGCATGTCCAATTACAAGTTCAATCCAAATTGTTATCAACAGGACTTGAACCTTTACACTTTGACCTCGAGCTAGAGCAAGATAGAGAATTACTTCTCTTATCTTAAAAAATAGACATAACCTCTATATTTAGAAGTAAACAATTCATACAAAATTATCAAGAATTTCAATTGACGCATTTATAAAAAATAAATAATTACCACAACAAAATTATGGGTTTCTTATATAGTAAAATCGTACACTACCGCAATGAATAAAATTAGATACTTCTTTAATTCCTATAATTATTACTCACTATTTGTACGTAACACGCGAATCAACTTCAGAAAGACATATAAAATTTAAATGTCCTTTTTTTTTATTTGGACACATTTATCCCTTCTTCGTTATAACATTACAATTGATAAACATCCTACTTGAATGATTAAATTAAAAACAATACAAAAAACCCTAAAGATGGACTTGATTTGTACAATTCGTCCTGAATATTTATACAATTATACTTTTGTAATCGTCAAAGTATGAAAATTTGATGTTAAGATTACTAATTAAGTGTCCAAGTAGAGTATATAGAGTAATGTACGTTAAATCTACCAATGAAACACAAGAACAAATTAATGTTTATATTCATCTTCAATTTTAATAATATTTTAATTTTGTCAATTGGGCATATGAAGCTCAAAATATTAAGCAAGCAGAACATAATATTTGATATATATCATAAGATATGGTGTTGTGGCCTTGTGGGCAACAAAAAAATTACAACATGAATGAGTCATTTTAAGAATTGTGTTAGTTGACTAAAGTCATACTTATCAACTAAGGTTAGTAATTTGGATTCTTAATGAGTTTTTGAATCTTTGATTTAGATTGTGGAGTTATCAATTGATTGGTGGTTTTTATGTTTTTTTTTGTGAATGTAAATATATTAGATTATATAGATTAGTTATAATTGATGAGTTTTTCAATCTTTGATTATAATAATATATTAGATTATATAGATCAATTTTTTTTATTTTTTTTTTGTAATAACATCAATTATTTCTGTAATTGATATTGCATGCAATGATAGATCTTTCTTGGTTAATTATTAGCTGATTTTGAGGTAAAGGTTTGTTTGTAGTGTAGTTCTGGTAGCTTGCAGATTCTGGTCTGATGTTTATGCATGATTATTGCATCTAATTACTTGCTGTTTTTTCTCAATTATTTTCCGTTTCGGAGTCTTAATATTTTTGTTAACGTTTTAGGTTTCTGATGAATTTTGGGGTTTGTTGTTATTGTAGTTATTTTTGTGTGGAATTATAATATTAATATATATAATAATATATTGGGTGATTACAATATTGTCCTTGATTAAAATATAAAATAAGGTTATTATAGGTAAACTCAAAATTATAAAATAAGCCACTTTTTATATTAAGTATAGATTACATTGTATTTCAATTTCTAATTTATATATATTTGATTAAATACTTGAGTTTTTGTATTTTCATCATCATCACAAACATTGTATTTTTGCTAAACTTTTATAAAAAACTTACTAAACATTATTTTATTGGATTGTATTTCTTATTTCTTGTTTCTCATATTTATAAATCTAAATTTTAAATATATGTTGCAATATTATAATTACAACATTGAATTATAGATGTGATTTATTTTATTTTATTTTGAAAAAAAGGGTATGTATCGGTATATCGATATACCGTACCGTACCAAGACATCAATATACCATCTGCATTCTGGTATACCGTGGAGTTTCGGTATATACCGAAATCGGTATATACCGAAACTCCACGGTATACCGTAATTTTTAAAAGTTCATACCGTTACTCTATTGAAAATTCATGGTACGGTATCATACCATACCGAAAATTTGATATTTTTGATATTTTTTCGATATGATAAGTGCGGTATTTTGGTATATTTCCCCACCCCTAGCAACAAAGGTGTCTAATATAATCTTATAATAATAGGATGCATAAAAATTAAATTCTTTAATTCTTCAGACCCCATCCATTATTATTAATTTCTATGAACTATTTTTTTCACCTGAAATTCTAAGTCCATTTATAGTGCTCGAATTAATTAAATGAAAATATATAGTTGGATTTGTGGGGCTGAGCCTCAGGCACAAAATATTGTTTCCCAACTGTCTTCACTATAGATTTGTTTACAATAACAACTAACCACATCTACAATGAACAAACACAGCAGATCCATACATGTTACATACCCTACAAAATTAAACAGATGTCTATGAACATCAAGTTGCTATTGAAAGCATTCGGAACTGTTTAAGATTAGACACACACCTCACCCACGACTCGGGATACGATGTGATTGTCTAATAACGAGTGAGTAACAGTCGACTTTTCTCTCTCTCTCTCTCACTCTCTCTCAATAAAATACATGCATGAAACATATTAGTAAAATAAAATATGAAATGCGTATACAATGTCACAAGTAAATTGAACCATAATAATAATAATAAAAAAAAAACTCAGCTTTCTCCAAATATGCTTTTGAAATTTTATTTTATGGTTACATGTAGTAGTCAGTGACGGAGTCTGATCAATTTAATTAATGGACACTCAAATTAAAAGGCTTTGGTAAGAAAAATGATATTCTGACAAATTAATTAAATTATTACAATGGGTCAAAGTATCATTCTTTGTTTAATTAGATGTCATATTGTCATAGTATCTCTATTTATTTATTTTCAAGGTAAAATTTGTTATATAAGCGTCAAATCACATGGAAATGGAATCTACGTATAAAGAAAAGGAAATTTGGTACACTTAGAAGATTACCACACGAAATCGTGTTTTTAAATTGTGTTCCATCAATATTACCTGCAGTTTTAATTAAAAGAAAGAGACAAAAACTATTTTAGCCATTTAAATTTTTAAAAAAGTTATTTTAGCCAGTAAGTTTTAAACATATTTTTTTTAGTTATTTTGGACCAAAATGCCCTTTAAATATAAAAAAAATAAAAAATATCAAATATGCTTTTATCTTCATCTTCATCTTTAGATCTGTTTTTCATCTTCAAAAAGAGAATTAAAATATCGTCGATCTTCATCTTCATTTTCAGATTTGCTTTTCATCTTCATCGTCGATCTTCATCTTCATCGTCGATCTTTATCTTCAGATTTGCTTTTCATCTTCATCTTCATTGTCAATTTTCATCTTCATCGTTGATCTTCATTTTTTGGACCATAGTTCTCGTCATACTTCGTCCATGTCGAGCTAGTGCAGTGAGCACTTAAGTTCGACTTTTACAAAAAAAATGATTTTGTTCTTAACTGCGCGCTGGATTGTTCTTAAGTGCGCGCAAAACTCGGCGCGCACAAGGCATGCGCACACGCAGACATCGACAGAACACATCGGCAGACTATCGGAATGACATCGGTTGATGATTTTTATACATCGGCAGAACAACTGTTGATAATTTGACCTCAAGTGTGCGTGATTTTCTTCTTAACTGCGCCCACAAGCATGCGCACAAGGCATGCGCGCACAAAGTAAGTGAGCGCGTAGACATCGACGGACTATCGGCATGACATCGGTTGATAATTTCTGTGCATCGGCAGAACAACTGTTGATAATTTGACCTCAGGTGCGCGTGATTTCTTCTTGTGGGCGCCCACAAGCATGCGTGCATAAGGCATGTTCGCACAAAGTAAGCGCGCGCGCACACAAAGTAAGCACGCGCGCGCAGGTATCGGCAGAACACATCGGCAGACTATCGGCATGACATCGATTGATAATTTATGTGCATCGGCAGAACAACTGTTGATAATTTGGCCTCAGGTGCGTGCGATTTTCTTCTTAACTGCGTTCACAAGCATGCGCGCACGAGCATGCACGCAGGGCTCGCACGCAGTTAAGAACATCATTTTTCCAGATTTTTCGAAAGTTGCAAAAATACTTCATTTTCTCCAGATTTTCAAATATCAACTATATTAGTGGCACTTTTATTGTCAAAGCATGTCTATTATGTGTAGAAAATAAACTTCAAACTTCAAAAACAAACAACATCTAACAATATTCTTCGAATCAAATTTTTCCCAAAATCAAACTTAAAAGAAAAACACCTAACAATCTAACAATATTATTAATAATTAGATCTGAAACATACACATGTTGGGGAAGGATTTTCTATTTTTTTGCTTGAATTTTCAAAGTCGACGACTCGTTGGTGCAGAAATCTGGAGAGAGAGATCTTCACACGAATTTTCGGAGGTTGATGGCTTGAATCTGGAGAAATCTTCGCTTGAATTTTCAGTGTTGCAGATTCCATTAGTGTTGAAGAAGATGAGATGTAGAGAGAGAGAGAGAGAGAAATTTTTCCAAAATCAGATTTCAAACTGTGAAATGTGAATCGGCGCGGTTGAATGGTGGGGGGAAATGAAATAGGTTAAAAATAAATATAAGGGTAATATAGTAATTCTGGCCAAATAAAATATGTTTAAAAGTTACTGGCTAAAATAAATCTTTTAAAAGTTTGGCCGGCTAGTTCCATATATTCCCACTAAAAGAAAATGTACAACTAGAACCTTCACTTCAAAGTCGGCACTTGAATTGTTGTTGGGTTCAATTGAATTTCCAAACTTTCTTATCAGGTTCAATTGGACTCTTGAACTTTTAAAATTATTTTAATTGAACTCTTCTATTGGCGCTCTTACAAATAGATGTATGCCGCCAGTTGTTGAAAAACCACATTGACTCTAATTCCGAATAGTTTAGACCACGCGTTTCGAAAACTATAAATCAATGTTGAGTGAGACTGAACGCAGAGTTGCCGATGAAATCTGAATTCAAATTTCATTTAAATTCATACACTATGGGTATTTTCGTTTTGTGCCAGACTTTCTAGCCATTTATGGTTACAATAGTACCCAATGGTATGAATACCTTTAAACAATCTTTTATGAGTTTTCTAACGATATATTCAATTTGTCGATTGAACACCAAAAAAATGGATAAATTAACACATGTTGGTAGGACTAACAGAAGGATCCAATTTAGTTGATTTTGAAAGTTCGATAGTTCAATTGAACATGACAAGAAAGTTCGAGGGTCCAACTGCAATTGATAAGAAAGGTTGAGAGTCCAATTGGACCGATGAAGGTTTAAATACTCATTTAGAACTGTCGAAATAGTTCGAAGTCCTATTTAAACATTTTATCTTTAATTTATTAAGATTATATTTATGTTACAATATTTTGTTTTCCTAACTAGGCTCCTGGAAATCGTGAGACCATTTTTTGGTGTATATATTTGACGAATTAAAGTGAGAAATAAAATAAGATTGGGCATCACTCATTAGCCTTGCTTCAGACGTGTAGTCTGAATCATTGGCATCACAATATGTTCAAAATTCTCGTGTGAGAAAAACGACACATAAATATAATTAATTTCCTCATCGCACGACAATTGGTGCGTGAGATAACTACCAGATTTAGTTATATGTTTTACACAATCCAAATATATATATTGCTGTATTGCTCAAATTTGGTTTTGGTTTCTTCAGTTCATAATTCTTGTTTAATATACTCCCCGTTTCAAAATATACCCTGTTTTAAAATTTTTAATTAGAATTAAGATGTAAATATTTTGTTTAATATATATTTGCACACTCGATTTTTTTTAGGTTTTTTTTTACTTATAATATCTTTTTTTTTTTTTAGTTTTACACATGTTATTTAAGGTTAATCCTACCCAATTAAAGTGTATTCTAATTTTTTAATATTTATTTTCCACTTTTTAGTTATTAATTGATTATTTAAAAAATTAAATACTAAAAAATTATAATAAACCTTAATTAGGTAGGATGAACCCTAGATAATAAGTATAAAATTAATGTAAAGCATAACACATCGAAATCGAAGAAAAAAATGAAAAAAAAAAATAAGAAAATCAAGTGTGCAATAGAGAATACAATATAAAAAGTGCAATAGATAATTTTGTGTGTGGTTTTAATTGATAGGTTAAAATTACGAGAGAGTGTGAAAAATATTATAAACTATAATCATTTTAACACAAACTAAAAACTTTAAAACATATATTGTGTCTAAAACAACCTAAAACCAAAGATAACATTGAATTAAAAAGAAGAAGAATAAGATAACATTAAATTATTATATTGTGATTGAATAATCGTATTGTCGGTTGATGGTTTATTTTATTATAGGTAAAAAAACACAAGCGTTTCCACCTAAACATATTTCATATTTAGCTTGATCAATATTTTTTAATGTTTCAAGGAAATAATAGATCAATGTTTAGATCAAGCTCAAGTAAGAAAAAACAAAAATAAAATTTAGATACAAATTATTTCAAGACAATTATTGACCACGTGTGATTTTTCTACACTGATATGAATCAATAACTTGTAGATCACTGAATAGTCATACTACGACGGTCCTCATCGAACGGACTTAAATCTTGAATTATTATTATTATTATTATTATTATTATTATTATTATTATTATTATTATTATTATTATTATTACTACTACTACTACTACTACTACTACTACTACTACTATAAGAATGTGACATTTGTAGTCTTCCTGCGATTGTATGCTCAGGTACATTACATTTCTATGTAACAAAACACACAAAACAAAACAGATAAATACGCAACTTGTAAAAATATTGTTAAACATTTGAATTTGTAATTTTCAACCACAAGCACACCCACTCCACTCTTATGAATCAAATACTAATAATCCATGTGTAAATTGATGACAACTTCTTTGGAGAAATTATCCACTTCTTAGTATTTATGTTCACAAATTACATGCCTTGATGGAAGAATTATATTACATTCCATGTTAATTAAATAAATGTAATAAAATTTATTTTACACACAATTTATGTTGCAAGAAAATTCAATATCCTCCCTTATCTTTTTACAAGAATTAAACAACACATGTAAATGAAAGGCTCATAAATAGCTAAGGCATAGTACTCCTACAATTTGTTGTCTTGTTGAATGTGTTGCTTTCTTGTTTGCGACAATTTTGTCAAATGCATTGAAAATGTAACGTCTCTCTCCTTTCATCTCATTCATGGCTGAGAATCAGAAGAAAGTGATGGAACTGTTTCCCTCAGTCTTCATTTAATATGAGCCCTCTTTCCAGTGGAATCTCTCTCTCTCTCTCTCTCTCTCTCTCTCTCTCTCTTATCTTTTACTGCAATACACCCACAACAAGTCTGAGTTGCTCTGTCAGTCATGTGCTATAACCACCACTAGCACCCTTTTATCTATTTCACTCTCTCACCTCCGCTGTTAGTTTAATTTTTATTCTCTCTCTCTCTCGCTCTCTCTCACACACACACACACTGCACACTGCATTACTAGCTGTAGTATGTTGTAGTCTGCAAAAGAAATGGGCTGCTGAATCTGCTTACTAGCTGAAGAATTTCAGCATTTTATATGATTAAGCGTTGTTTGTGTAAATGTTGTACTAGTACTAGTGTGAAGTAAATACACCACATTTTCTTGAAAATTGTTTAGCAAAATGGGGTCAAGATTTTCATTCTTGCTTCTGCATTGTTGGGTTCTTTTGATTTTGAGTTTGGGAGCGTGGTCTGATGGTTCAGAGGTGGCCGTGAAATTACTGGAGAGTCCTCGTGCATTTTCCAACAAAAATTATTCCACCTTTTCTTTCCAAGTTTTGGTCGGTGGCAATGGCAGCATTTGCTCCGACTGTTCCACCAATTGCAAGGTCAGTTCTGATTGCATTCTAATTTCACACACACACTGAGTTAAAGGTGCTATCTTTTTTGCTAGGGAAATTTCTTAATAAATGTATATATAATCTCCAGAGATATCATTTCCACCTTTCAAGATTTGTAGTTTGAGAATCTTAATTGCCATAGGGAAACTTGAACAATGAATCTTCTACTACCTTGAAAAGATTCACATCTAGTTCAATGCATGCTCCAAAAAGCACATGCAAATAATTCCTTCCCAGATGTCAATTTTCATTTTTTTATTGTAAGCCGTTACTGATAAGTGCATTTCTGTCTAAACTATACTCCTTTCCAATAGAGGATTTTCATTTGTATTCATAGAGATATAAGCTTTTGCATGAGTTTATTGGATAAAAATAGTTTTCTAGTATACCCCGTGAAGAGGTAAATAAATAAGAGACATGTTTGTTTTTATGCAAATAAGTTAATATTTTAAGATGGCTAATATGGTTTCTATATTGCAATTGAAATGCCAAAGCAGCTGTTGTCCTGTTTTAGCAAGGACCGTGTTTGATTGCTTTAGGCAGTCATGCTCCAAAGTTGAGTTTTTTTCTTTTTTAATATTACAAGATTAGAAGACACTTGCTAATCGTATTCTGGCATTTTCTGCTCTGCACTTTGGGATTTGCCTAATAATTTTGACATATCCAAAAAATGCAGCTGGATAATGGCAAGTTTTCAGCTTGTGGTGGTGGGAAAATTTCCTATTCAAGATTGTTAGATGGGAACCATTCATTTGAAGTGTGCACAGAGGGGTCTCGCGGAGTTGCCTGCGCTAGCTATAACTGGACAGTTGGTCGAGCAGCCTCCCTATTTCTCTTGAATCATGATAATATTACATTTCTGAGTCCATAAACTCTGCATGTTCGACATAATTCCTAAACTCATGTATGTCACAAGATAAGATGGGAATGCCCTTCAGTATATATATATAGTTAGGAATATGCATATCACACTCCATTCTCATAATTTCTGCTGTTGCAAAGATGGGATAGTCATATATCCCCATTCGAGAAACAAATCATTCTTGTGATAACGTTTAAAATCTCGACTCTGATTCATGATACGTGAAGGTAGCTCTCACATAGTGGACATGTATATTTGTAAAAGAAACACCATTATATCTCATTATATCATGCTTGCTTGTATAAATGTCATTGATTCCACCTAATTATGCCATACTTGTCTTTTGCAGACACAGTTAAACCCACAGCACAGATTACAGGTGGGACAGACTTTACAAGTGCTTCTCGTATCTCAGTGGACATATCTTTCAGTGAACCTTGTGGTGGTGGAGGTGGTTTCAGATGCTCTTCTGTAAATGCCTGCAACGTGAGTAGGTGGTCAGCTAGAACTTGATTGAGACTCGATTATTCCACATCTTTTGTGAACCTGCAGTTTTTATGCTCTTAACTTCATTAGCGAGTTGGAGTCTCTTTGGTTTCCTCCCATTGGCTTGTAATCATCACAAATTTCTGATTTATGATTATGTTCTTGCCAACAGCTTCTTGTTTATGGTGCTGGAGAGGTCTTGCCAAATACACTTAACGTTATCCAGCCAAACATGAAGTACTCTCTTGTTGTCAGTGTGTCTGAAAGAGTTCGATATGGACGCTTGATCCTGATAATGGACAAAGATTTCTGTTCAGACTCCGCAGGAAACCAATTTAAAAGAACAGATAATTCAAGTATATTTATACGTTTTGGTGAGTTTGATTCTAAATGACCCTGGCATGATTATGTTTTATTACTCACATTATTAGTGAGCAGTTATCTTTTATTTTTGGAGCTCTGCAGATAGAAGAAGTGTGCTCGTGAACATGAGAACTCATATACCCGAAAGGCTACTTCAGATAAGCAGTGAAACGAGAACGATATTGGCAACCAACAAGGATAAGTTCTTGAAGATATATCTGTATTTCACCGAACCTGTCATGAACTCATCTGCTGAGATCTTGAATTCCATGAACATAAATCAAGGATCACTTGTTCCGATAAGTGGGAGTAGCCGTGGACAACGTAGATTTGGCTACCAGGTCTGTGATCACCTCTCTAGATAAACTAAACTGACAAATGAATGTTAACCAAATTCATCATCTCTCTTTTGATTTCCTTGCAGTTCACTAATGTATCAGACTTGGCTATTGTTACTCTGAGCCTGCAGTCGAACTTGGTGATCAGTAGACAGGGAACTCCCGTTGCTCCTGTATCTCCCATAACGTTCCTCTATGGTATGCAAATGAACCCAATATAGCTTCTAGGATAAAGTAACTTTTGTTCTTCCACACAAATTGCAATTTCATTTGCTTCTGTATGATTTTAGATTCACAAAGACCGACTGTTCGGCTGAGCACTACATGTAACATGAGGACAAAGAAGAAGACTATTCTTATAATGATCAAATTTATGAAGCCAGTATTTGGTTTTAACTCGTCTCACGTATCAATTTCTGGGGGACATTTGCAGAGGTGATAGTTACTGTATATTTATTCAACAACACATTTCAGACATGTATTTACAACTGATGAATTTTCTCTGTTTTGCATTCTACAGCTTTCAAGAGGTGACTAGGAAAAGCTATACGGTCCATATACGAGCAGATACTGATGTCATATCTGTCTACATTCCTGAAAATGTAACATCCGACGTTTCAGGGAATGGAAATGGAGCATCTAATACTCTGCAAGTTAGACACTGTAAGAATTCGATCTTTTTTCTTATTACCAATAGCTTCTTTGCATAGATAATTCATTTCCCCCCATAATTTGCCATTAGCTCCACTAATTGTACTCTCTTTAGATTCAGCACCCGTTGAATCTTTGGTGCTTTCGTCCTTTGCCACTGCTGCTTTTGGTGCGACAGCTTTGGTTGCCGGCTTTCTAACTGCTTCAACAGCAAGTCTGCTATCTGCTGGAGCATTCGACAAACCAAATGCTATTTTGTGCTCTGACCCCGCCAGAAATCTTTTCGTAATCTCCAGTCACTTAATAATCTTTATTCATACGAATACCTGTCATTTAGATGCGACCACTTAGAGTTGCTTTTACTTTGCTGCAGAGAGTCGCTTCACACTTTCAAGTTTTTGCACTGTCTAAATGGTTGGCAGTCACCTTACCCGTCGAATATTATGAATTTGCAAGAGGCTTACAATGGAGTATCCCATACTTCAGTCTCCCTTGGGAGACAGGAGACACACATTCAGTCATGGTGGGCTCAACTTCTCCGAAGGATCGATTGCTTCGCGTTCCAATGGATCATGATTCAATATTTTTTGAGGGCCTTCAACCAGAAGCTGCAAATACTGATTCAACAAAGGTTTATGGGTTGCCTCTGTCACCTATGGAGTATGCATCATATTTTGAGGTAAGATCTAACTACTTTTACTCCAATCTCGCTATTTACTTATGTATACTGATCGAGGAGTTTTCCAAGCAGAGCCAGTCTATCATGCCAGAAGCAGAATACATTTTGGATCCACAGAATTCACACGGGTAAGTAATTTGGCTAGCAATCATTTCAGGCCTTCCTTACACTTTGCACGTTCATTTTCTTACAACGAACTGTTTTTCTGATGATCAAAACAAACTAGTTGCACATGTAGTAGGCACATTCACTACAAACAAAACTAGGAAAAATATGCCATTGCAGCTAGATGAATGTGTACTGTTTCTTCCAGGTGGAGAGATTTTAGTCGAAGCATGTTCTGGTTAGCAGTAATCGGAGGGGGTTTGCTACTGTTGCATACCCTACTGCTCATGATTCTCAAATTCAGAAAGCAAAACAAGGAAAGACAAAGCTATGGAGCACTTGTTTTTCCAAGATTTGAGATCTTTCTTCTACTACTTGCATTGCCTTGCATCTCCGAAGCATCAGCAGCTCTTATCAAAGGTACGTTAAAACCTACTTTTCTTCATTCAGACAAAACATTCACTGCTAAGACATATGTTCTGAAGTAATACTGCTACTGTTCACATTGTAAGGATCAACATCTTCTGGAACTATTGTTGGCGTTCTCATACTAAGCTTGGAAGCTTTCGTGCTGCTATGTCTGCTTCTGTTTCTTTCATTCGGCATCTCATTTGGAAAGCTTCTTCAGTATAAGGAGGTGCATCAAGAAGGCCAGACATTTCACTGGTATCAAGAGCTCATTCGAGTCACACTGGGCCCTGGCAAGAGAGGCCAGTGGACATGGACGAACCAAAGTCGTTCAATCTATCTAACCATTCTAGGACCTCTGTTTGAGGATCTGAGAGGCCCTCCTAAATACATGCTGTCCCAGATCTCCGGGAGCAGCTTCACCAAGCCAGGCGACAGAATCATAGCCTCAGACGATGAAACAGAAGATGCAGAAGCACCCTTCATCCAGAAGCTGTTTGGAATCCTCAGGATCTACTACACCTTGCTCGAATGTGTGAGGCGTGTAGCTCTTGGAATAGTCGCGGGCGCCTACTCGCAGACGTGGAGCTCAAGAACCCCCACAATCACCCTGCTCTGCATCACCTCATTCCAGCTCTTCTTCATTGTGCTCAAGAAGCCATTCATCAAGAAAAAGGTCCAGCTAGTTGAAATCATCTCTGTCTCTTGTGAACTCACCATCTTCACCTTCTGCTTCGTCCTCTTGGAGCGACAGTTTTCGCCCGAAAATGAGAGGAAGCTCGGGATAGCAATGCTGCTGGTGTTCTTGCTAGCATTTATAGTCCAAATGATCAATGAGTGGTATGCATTGTATAGGCAGATCAAGCAGCTAGATCCCATCACCAACTCATTGTTGAGAGGCTTTGAAACTGCAGGCATTGGATTAGTCCTCTTCATCTTTCCCCATTGTTTGATCAAGAATCTGCATAACAGGTTCCCAATCAACAATCCTGGTGAAACAGACACTACTACCTCAGCTGACAGGAGCCGGAGCTCTGGCGACAAGCCATGGCTGAGGCAGATAAGGGAGCTAGCAAGATCTAGCTTCAGCAGAGAAGAAAGCAAGCCTTCCAGTTCCACTCCAACTGATCCTTCTAGTAGTAAGACTATATGGAGTGGATTTTGGAAGACTAAGAGAAGTGGGAGCTCGTCGGCGTCGACGTCCACTGATTTTAAGGCGAAACCGAGGGGATTATACAAAGAGTTGGAAGATATTTTTGCATCTAAATAAGAGATCTACGATTGTCTTTGCATTCCATGATTCATGATAACTCCACGTTCTGTCTGCAGCCATGCATTGCATGGGACCGAAGCAGTGGAGGGCCTCAGATCATTCTTGCTTCATTGCCATTGCTTTATCTCATGAATTAATCTATATATTTTTGTACATCTATCATCAAGATTTGGTATATAGTGTTTTACTTTAAAATTTGTCATCTGTATTCTACCTTTTGTTTTGTTTTTCGTCAAAATTCCAGTGCTGGAAGATTTACAATTACGGATGAAATAATCAATGTCCAAATTGGGTTACATCATCTGTAACAGATCAAATTCATCAGTTTTTTTTCTTAGATTTCAATTTCTTGAGTTTTAATTAATTTTAGAAAATTAATAAATTTAATGGTGTTAGAGAAGATGTAGTACAGTTGTGTTGGGTTGGGGATGATTTCATCTACATCCGGCATCTTGGGTATGCTGTATTTAATTTGACAAATCTTAGTGATTAATGAATAATGATTATGCTAGGTTCGTACTTCGTAATGTGAGATGTTCATATTATATAGGCTATAGGCCTATAGCACCCGGCCACTACTAGAATAACAAATTTTATTCTTAATATGCAACTATATGTGTGTATATATTTATATTTGTTACTTGGTAGCTTGAATTATATGACAGACAAAAATAAAATTTTCCTACACCTTCAATGTTGCACTAAAACATCAATTTGGAGTAGATATTCATTTTAATTATGTCTCAAATGCTGTTCCAAATTAGTGATGATAGGTCATACATCCTTTAATGAATTATTTTAATATTTAAAATTATTGTTGAATGAATTATCCAATAAATTTAATTTAATTTATAAACTATCTAATCATTTAATTTAATTTATAAATAATCTCAATAAATAAATAAATAATTTTAATAGAACAAAATTAAATAAGCATAATACATGAAATGATAGTGTTCTGTTTGAAAATTTTCTTGCTCGATGTCTGCATTGTGCTTCGAAATGCATTAGTTGAACATATGTGGGAAAAGACTACTAAGTTTGAGCATTAAAGCTAAAATATATGTAGTTTCATTAGTATTGTAGTTTCGTAATATTTTGCATTGATTGTAAGAGTTTAATGATCATTTAAAGTAATTTTATTATTACAAGCACATTATATATTATAAATATTTTTTAATATTATATATTGTTTGAAATTATAGTTAATAATTATGTTGTTAAATCGACACACCTCACTGGAATTACAACTGAAGTACAGAAATGTAGAAGAGTAGAAGAATAACAATTACAATATTAAACTGAATTAACAAAGTAAATGTATACTGGAACCGATGTGTAGATTCCGGCAAGCCGAGTCGAGAAGTCCTCTCTCCGCAAGACAAATACGCCCCGGCTAGTGCTCACGGTTTGGCGGTCCTTCCGGCAGTAGCACCACAAGTCCGGCAAGGCTCCGACGAACTAGGTAATGTCGAGAACTGGAAGCTGTAGACTCGAAGGAAACTATACAAGCAATATGAATGATTGTGCAGAAATATAACATTTTGATCCATGCAGGATGTCCTATTTATAGACACATCTCCACTGCAGGGGACAGCATGGTTTGAGGGCATTCAAACCAGGTGTTGTAACCCCTGGAGTTACAGCTCTGCCATTAAGCCCTCCAGGAGTTACCTTCTGCAGATCCCGACAGGTGTCCCATGTCGGCTCGGATCCCAACACGTGTCCAGTCTCGGACCCCAACACGTGTCCAGTCAACTGCAGACTTTGACTCCCGATAGGAGTTACTTTCGGTTACTGTCCAGCCCACTAACTCCACCAGCTCCAGGTGGCAGTTATGGATTTGAAGGCACCCACGATCCGGTCCACAGCCGTTATAGACCCGGATAGCCGATCCGCTCCAAATCTGGACAGGCACCATGTGCACCCACGATCCGCTCCACAGCCGTTATAGACCCGGATAGCCGATCCGCCGACCCGCTCCGTGTTGACTCCCGACAGGAGTTACTTTCGGTTACTGTCCAGCCCACTAACTCCACCAGCTCCAGGTGGCAGTTACGGATTTGAAGGCACCCACGATCCGGTCCACAGCCGTTATAGACCCGGATAGCCGATCCGCCGACCCGCTCTAAATCTGGACAGGCACCATGTGCACCCACGATCCG
This sequence comes from Perilla frutescens, assembly GCA_026008535.1. Taxonomy (NCBI): domain Eukaryota; kingdom Viridiplantae; phylum Streptophyta; class Magnoliopsida; order Lamiales; family Lamiaceae; genus Perilla; species Perilla frutescens. The sequence goes on along the minus strand of BRKX01000010.1, from coordinate 38,335,950 downwards.
GTCCACAGCCGTTATAGACCCGGATAGCCGATCCGCCGACCCGCTCCGTGTCTGTACCGTAAAACTGGTACGGCTAAGCCCCGGAAGCCCACGTACGCCCAAAGTCCAATTGCCAAGATCCTGGGTTCACAGCCGTTATAGACCCGGATAGCCGATCCGCCGACCCGCTCCGTATCTATACCGTAAAACTGGTACGGCTAAGCCCCGGAAGCCCATGTACGCCCAAAGTCCAATTGCCAAGATCCAAGTCCGAGGACGAGACGAGCACGGGCGCGCGCGCGCGTGTGTGCGCGTGTGGGCTCATGGCCCACACCCTTGTGCACTTAATTACTTCACTTAAGTGTTAATATACTTAAATACACTTCTTAACTTGGTTAAGAAATCAACTTCAACCATTTATTTCTCACTCACCGAAAATCGAATTTGAGCAAATAAAAATACTACGATTATCTACTCACGACATAGAACAATCGTACGGTATTTAATTCCCCTAAAATTAAATATCCCGGTCACGAAAAATCGGATAAAATGAGTCAAACTCACTTTATTAAATCCTATTTTCCAACAAATTATTAATTTTGAGTAATTACCTTTGTAAAAAATACTAAATTATTGTATTTGTGCATTTTTAAGCACACATTGATATTTAAATTATAATATAAAACAAAATCTTTTCAAGACGATATTATAATTTAGTGTAATATTTAGTGCAAGTGGTTGGAGTTGATAAAAAAATTGATGTTGATATTGCATCTATTTAATACATAATTTGTAATATATAGGTATTATGCATGGAGTTCCTAACGGGGGCTACAAATTAGAAGCGTTCGAGTGTACAAATGCAATCTCTCTCTTCAAAGAAATGAAACTAAATATTAAAACTCCCCACTTTAAAAAAGAAAAGGAAATAATAGAAAAAAAAAATGATGGTCCCGCCAATTTCTTTTCTTTTTCGTATTTTTATTTTTATTTTATTTCCTCTAAACCTATATACCTAAATAAAATTAGTAAATTTTAAAATTAAAATAAATTAATTTATTTTTTATCCTACAACTCATGCACTGCGATAGATAATTATTTTTTTCGAAATAAATATACACTCTAAAATAGAATAAATGAACTCTAAAATTAAATGAATTATTTTTTTTCGACTACTCATACATTAAGTCGATAATTAATTTTTTCGAATTAAATATAAATTTTAATTGAGGTTAAATAAAATATTTTTTTTAAAAAAAATAATGCATTTTTTGGGCGGGTTTCACTGTTTCATTTTTGTGACATGACAGTCTCCAATAAAAAAAAATTCAATAGAAATTGGAGAAGTTGTTATTTGTTAATGCTCTGTTTTTGGGCGTTGAGAAATTGACATATGTGGCATTGTTTTCGGACACTAGGCAGATCGAAACTCCCAACACTTCCTTCTCCCCAATTTAAAAGCAACAAAAAATGGGATCACTTTTCAGTTCTGCGCAGAAAAGGGAAGACATAGATATGGCTCTTGCCAAGGCCAAGCAGATTGTTTCCTCAAACCCTGTTGTGGTTTTCAGGTCTTTCCTCCTTTTCTTGTCTACTTCTTTTTCTTTTCTTTTTTTTTTTTTTGTATTTTAAAGATTTGATTTTTTTTATGGCTAGATATTTAGTTTAGCAATTTATTCTGGACGAAAAATTGTTGCTTGCAGTTTGGAATAGAATTGGGAAGGCTTGAATTCATTGATAAACTGTATGTATTCTTCGTGATTTATGGTTCTTGTTGTAAATAAGATAAATTAGCTCAACTATCATGGAGGAAATAAATTATGATTGTGGTTATCAATGCTTAATTGTTCTTGTAAAAAAAACCACTATGTTATATAGATATTTTTGATTTTCTGGTAAATCCTGAAGTGCGTTTGTTTTTACTATTCCTCTGGTAGTTCAATCTAGGGAGTGTTGGTAGGTTTCTTGAAATTCATTATATTTGCATAAGCAGGTAGTACCTTATGTATTGTTTCATGCTTCTACGAGGGTCCATAAAGACTATATAGAATATAGTTCTAGTTCAGATCCAAACTTCACCAATTTTTGAGGGCTACCAACATGTTTCTGCAGTTCATTCAGTAATCGAGTTAGAAAGCTTTGTGAATGTGATATAACATTGAAACTAGATAGAGTGAATTAAGCTTCAATCTTGCTATTTACTTCAGCATTCCTTTTGCTCGATAAGGTATGGATAAATTTGTTGACAACCAGTATCGTTTCATGCTTCTACGAGTGACCATAAAGACTATGTATGTGGTCCTAGTACAGATCCAAACCTAACCGATCTTTGAGGGCTAGCGATATGTTTCTGCAGTTCATTCAGTAACTGAGTTAGAAAGCGTTGTGATATAACATTGAAATTAGATAGAGTGAATTGAGTTTCAGCCTTGCTAGTTACTTGGACATACCTTTTGCTCAATAAGGTATGGATAAATTTGTTGACAATCAGCCTTCTAGCATTGGAAACTTTGGACTGTGATCTCTTCTTAATTATACGGTATTTAACTTTGGTGCAGTAAGACGTATTGTGGATTTTGCACTAGGGTGAAGAAGCTGCTGTCCGAATTACAAGCAACTCACAAAGTCATTGAACTTGATGAGGAAGGTAAGTTTCAAGAACCATTCATTTGGTTCTACATTCTACTTTTCATCATCAGAGAAGCTAACAAGCTTCGTCATTTGTTTATTTAGGCGATGGGGATGAGATTCAGACAGGTCTCCACGAGTGGACGGGGCAGAGGACCGTCCCAAATGTGTTCATCAACGGCAAACACATAGGTGGCTCTGATGGTAAGGTTCCGGGGAAGTGTGAAGTAATGTAGGTGACAGAAAACAGGAAAACTGTGTTTCTTAGTTTGAATGATCTCTCTGTGTTGCAGTGGTTATAGGAAAACATCAGCAGGGCCAACTTGTTCCGTTGCTGGTTGAAGCTGGTGCAATTCCAAAACAGACAATGCACTCCTAAATTTCCATAAGAATAAATCCGACGACGACAACAACTATCACAATTCACAAGTTGATGGACACTTTGTCCTAGTAGAGTTTCTACTCTCTTGCTTGTCTGTCTCTGTCCTTGTTTTTTAGCTGCATTTCTTGTAGTGTTCTATTAATCTATATTAAAAATGGTGTTCATAATTTAATCAAATAAAAATTTTAAAATACATATAAAATGCCTCTAAATAAATTATTCTTTTAAATTATAAAATTTGTTTGATATGTTTAAATCTACTAAAAATTGCATTTTTTAAAAAGTTTCAAAATTACGTGACTTGTCAGTTCACTAAACTAGTGATCTTTAGGACACTGCCTATTCTCTATTATATTATTTTCACAAAAATATTTCTTTTTTCAGGGAATTCACAAAATATTTCTACCTACCTACGAATCACACATTTTTGAGAAAATATCAATTTTGATCTCAAATGATACGTCTCAGTTTAATTTTGGTCCCCGTACTAAAATTGTTGGTCCCAAATAAAGTAAATATCGATTTTGGTCCCGCTTTTGACCTTAAAATCATGGGATCAAAATTGATATTCTTAAACTTATCGACCTAAAACTAATTGATATTTTTGAAAAAAGAATAAAAAATGATAATATCAGGATTAAAATTGAACCGAAATGTGTTTTGTGGGATCAAAATCGATATTTTCTCCACATTTTTTCATGAAATACGTGGTCAATTTTTTATTTTTATTTTTATTTTTAAGACTGATAAATTTTCATTTTTCATTTGACTGGTAATTTGTTTAGCAATATTTATCGTATCGGTAACCTAGTTTCTGAAAAATCAATCAATCATTTCACTCCTTTCATGAAATACACCTAATTTCTCTATAAATTTTAAAAAATGCAATCAATCATTTCACTCATTTCATGAAATACAATTTTCATCTAAGGAACTTAGTTTCTCAATAATTTTAAAAAATGCAAGTGATCAATTTTTAATTTTCATTTGATTGGTAATTTATTTAATAATATTTATTGCATCAACGAATTTAGTTTCTCCATAATTTTAAAAAATGCAACCAATCATTTCACTCCGTAAATGTAGCGACCCAAAATATCATTTAAAAATTTTCAAAATTCGCGGCTCGTTTCCTATAAATAACATGCATAATCGCACATAATTGTTAATATAGAAAAATAGCCACTTCTACATTTCTACTTAGTAAAAAAATAATGTTATTAGTCATAGAGAAAGAAAATGCACAACAATAACCTTATTACAATTATTTAACTATCATAATTTTAAAAATAAGATTTAATAAAAGAAAATTCAACTCTCAATCCCCCCATTCTCTCTCTCGAAAATTCTTCGATGTCACCCATTCGGGCATGGGACATTTTGAAAATTATATTTTAGGGATATAAATGACGATATTAGCAGATATAAATGTTAGTGGCAAGACCTGAATAAATATGAGTTCCTCTCAATGTTGAAAATTGGGTAGGGGTTGGAAGTCAAATTAAGAACGTTTTACGCTCTTTACTAGTCATTTGAACTCCATTTCTATCTCCATCTTCGTTTTCCGTTTATCAAACAATTCTTATAACATAACTTTGGAAAATGAATAAATAAAGAGCGTAGTAAACTTTCTTGGCAGAGTCCTTTGACTTCCAACCCCACCTTCTCCTCCACTCACCATCTTAGACCCAACAGCAAATATTTCCACATATATTCAACATTAAATTTCAGGACAAAATATGCATGCATTTTATAACATAACTTTGGAAAATGAATAAATAAATATTTTTATTTTAATATTGTAATAAACTCATTTGGGTAGGCAACAGTTTTTTCTATTCAAATATCTTTTTATTTTCCGTTCACTTTTTGATAGACTATTTATATAGATTACCCGAATCTCATCAACACTATCAAGGACAAATGTAAGAAAATATTGTTAGTGCATAAATATATCATCTCAAACGTTTAGTCGGTGGAGTTGACAAGATCTCGATCTTACAGTTGAAAGACTGCATATTCGAATTCCACCACCAACACCTTGAAACTACGAGCAAGAGCTGTAAAAAGAATAAAAAAGAAAAAGTTCCCATGGTATATATCAGTCAAGCAAATTCTTATTTCAAGTAATTTACAAGTTGAGTAAACCTGAGTTTCAAAAAAGAAAAAGAAAATGGAAGACATCAAAGCTTCCTTTATTCTTTGGTCGATAGAAATGTCTTCTTCAACCTACAATTTTGCAGTATAGTTGGGTAAAAATAGCTATCAGCTCTCTGTTATTTACGCCGCACCACTAAATGTTACTTCTTTCACCTTCTGAAATAGATAACAACAATGGCAATTAGCTTCTGTTGAAAAGAATAAACAGATGTATACCCACTACATCGCATCTTCTTACATTTGATGTCTTGATCCATTGATCGAGCGTCTTGAGAGCTTTCCCAGATTGATGTGTTTCACGGGCGAGATCCACTCCTTCTGCTAAATTCTTTACATTTCCGCTTACCAAAAGAGCAGCTGCCGCGTTCAACACCTGCAGTAATATACAGAAGCTTCCAACATTATTGATTTATCGAGGTTTTATTGCATATATGTTTCTCTTAGAAGATCTAGATTTATTGTTCTTGCATAAGCATAAAAAAACTAGAGAATATTACCAAGGCATCAGCAATAGATCCCTTCTCTCCTGCTAGAACGCGCCTCAGTACATCAGCATTATACTCCGGCCCTCCCCCGCGCAAATCCTCCACAGTGCAGCGAGGGATTCCAAAGTCCACTGACATTTATATCCCCCCAAGAAATGAGCAAGAACAAGGCAGAAAATTGATGATTGAAACAGGAAAGTGTTAACAATTTATGGAAGGAAACAAAGAAGATTCTTACATGGATCAAATGAAAATTTTTCAATCTTGTCTGAAGTGACATCAAGAACTAGTCCTGGCCCTGTTCAAAGACTAAGAGCATAAGCTGCTACAAAGTAATACCCGATGCAGCAGAACCGAGCAAATCTAGATCCACTACGATGGGTCTGTAGATCTGATTTGTTCTGGTGCAATGAAAAGTGTATCTTACCAAGGGGACTCATCTCGTCAAGTCCCTCAGAATGAACAATCAGCGCCCTTTTCATGCCGAACTTTTGAAGTGCTTTTGCCATTTTATGGACCTAGCAGAGGACAGTAGAACTTATCTCAAAACATGATACACTTGCTTTCTTCTGTACCTTACTTTTATCAAATATATATCCCCTGATCCAAGGACAAAAGCTTTCACACCCTCATACACCATCTGGCAGTATTCAACTTGAACTAGCATAAAATCAAATCCTATGATATTGCAACTCGGGCAAATGTACTCACCAGATCTTCTGTGTACACCCCAACAACAGCAAATGGAACTCTTGCTGGATTCAACATGGGCCCTAAGATGTTAAATACAGTCTTCACTTTTAGTTTTTTCCTGACAGGTCTAACAATTTGCATTGCTGGATGATATATTGGAGCCATCATAAAACCAATTCCTGCTTCATTTACACACCTTCGAACACCCTGTATAGAGCAGATGTATTAAAAATAAATCCTTGGAATACTCTGTTGGAGGATTCTCTTTACAGTGCAACAATATTATCTTAAAGTGGCAAGAAGAAAATTGTTATGTAATACTGTACATATCCGATCCCTAACTTTTCTAAAAGCAATATATTGAGTGTGGCAAAAACAAAGGCTACTTAATCCAATAAAGGTGTTAGTTATATTTCAGATGACCCTCTATTGGTTTTATTAGAAGAATTCATGTCTTTCAATTAGATGAAAGCAATATATCGAAAAAAGCAGTATTAAACCCACACTTTTTTTGAAACTGTGCAAGATCTGCCTTTCATAGAGGCCATATTTAAATCTACACGGATACCTCTGGTTCCAAGCTAATTGCAACCCCTAATGCTTCAAGAACATCAGCACTACCACAAGCAGATGAGCTAGACCGATTCCCTTGCTGTGATGCAATCAAAATTTTAATAAATCATTTCAACCAAATCGTTAGAAAACAAAAAGTGATGTTTAATCACTATGAATGAGATCCCACCTTAGCCACTTTTGCACCACTAGCTGCAGCAAGAATTGAAGCTCCAGTAGAGATATTAACTGTATTTGCACCATCACCACCAGTCCCAACAATGTCAACTGCATCAGTTAGTCCTTCCACTTTTCGACAGTGATTTACCATTGCTCTCGCTAGCCCAACTACCTACTTAATAGTCTGTAGTCAGTATTTATTTCACTGTTTCTTACCACACAACAACACAAGTTAATGCACCCTTGCTATCTCCAAACTGGACTGGACAGTTGACAGTATATTAAATTTGGTGTGAGTGATCACATTTAAGCCAATAATTGGTCACAAGCACTAAAGATGTTATGCCTTTGGTATCACAAATACAATCAATAGTCGAGATATGAAAATAAAGTTCAAAACTCACCAGAACAGAACATGTCGTTGTCAATGTACAATATTATCTGTTGTGGTGATATAAAAAAGCAGCCCTTTAAACTTAGTAGAAACTGATTCCACTCTTATCTGTTTCCATTCTTTCATATGAGTTCAGATTCATCAACAAACTGAATTGCATTTTCAATCCAAACTACTCGATTCTAACCAGACAGATCACAAGATTTGGGTAGAACTAAACAACAGCAAGATTTCTTGAAACACATGAAAATATAGACAAAAAAGAAAGAGAGCACTCACTTCTTCATAAGTTTCTCCTTTAGCTCTCAAGAGCACCAAAAAGGCGCTAATCAATGCCTCGTCAGCACCATCCAACAAGAAATCAAGAGAGGCCTCAGCTTCAGCTTCCGATAAATCCACCCCGCTTATTAAAGCCTCTATCAACTGCAATACCCAGAATTATTATTATTTTTTTACAAAAAGAAAAAAAAAACAAATTCGAACAACAAAGAACAAACACATGCCCCATCTCTCTCTCTCTCAAACACACACACACACACACATACAAACACAAAAGAAACCATTTTTTTACCTGGCTGAAGGAAGATACAGGGGATGCATGGCTGCTTGAATTCGGCAGAGCTGAAGGCAAAAAAGTCGAACACTCAATGCGAGAAGGGGCGTGAAAAATTGGATTTATCACCCCAAATCGAGGCATAAAACGGTGATGAACAATGGAAAAACACTGAAACCGAGATAGAGGTGGAATGCTGTGGTGTAAAACAGACATCTTTTGCAGCGAGCTTAGTCAAACACAAGTAGAGATTGAGGGCAGTGCAGTTGCAGTTGGGTCCTTCTCTCAAGTCCACGGCAGCCAGCAATAAATAAATTAAATTAAATGTTATGTTCTCTTTAAATACAGGTGAAGCTTGCAGATCATGCCAAACGTTTGAAATGTGGATCTGCTGTATCGCAGGGGCAGTGCAGAAACGAATTGATTAGGGTTTGTAGATTTTCTCGAGTGGATGATGAATTGAGGCCCTCTTCTGCAAGTTGACGATGATTTTACTTGCTTTTCCTAGATTTCGCTCTCATTTCTTCATAACTTGTTTTTTTGTGAGAATTAAATATTTCAATAGCCTATACACATGGCAGTGACATTTAAATATTTGATGTCACCATAAATTACAAAATATTAATAATAATAAATAAAAAGTCATATGAGTTTTGGTATCTAGAGGTCAGGGCAGCCGCCCTTCAGACGGGGACCAAAAATTGTGCACACGTGACAGCCTTTCATTGGTGTCATATAATTTTATATACATTAATTTAAAATTTAAATATTTTATATAATCATCAAAAATTAATATATATATATATATATATCAAAATTCATAGTTTTTTTTCGGATTAATTGTTAAATAAAATTATCACGTTTACACATTTTTATAAATTAAACACAACATTTAAATCTAGTCAATTACAACACCACATTTTAATTTGTATGTAATTAAACATCTCCAAATTTTTCGGCGAGTTAAGTATGCCGTATTTGGTCTAAAAATCACTTTGACAGTCACATCAATACACACATGTAACAAACGATGTCGATTTTATTAGTTTTCTCAATACATTTTCTATTTAAGAAATAAATAATTATATAACAATAAATTTTTCAACAAAAAAAAAGAAGAGCAAGTAACAAAAATGACGTCGCTTGTTACACGTGTGTGTTGATGTGGCTGCCAACATGATTTTTAGGCCAAATACGTCATACTTAACTCGCCGGAAAAATTGGAGATGTTTAATCCCATAAAAATTAAAACGTAGTGTTGTAATTGACTAAATTTAAACGTAGTGTCCAATTTATAAAATGGTTGTAATGTGGTGATTTATTTGGCAATTAACCCTTTTTTTTCTTTATAAATAAATCCTAATATTGGTATATTTTTACAAATAATTAAACCATCTTTTTCTCACATATCTTATTTTACCAAATTCTCAATCTCATATTTTTTCTTCATTTTAAGTTATGTATCCCACACCCAGATCGTTATTATGACTCCCAAAATTTGAAAAATTTTAGAATTTACTTTCACCCACAAATTTTTCAAATTCAGAAAATCAACAAAGTTTTCAATATTATCAAAATTCTCAATTTTTGCTAAACTTTACTCAAATCCCATCCTCTGAAGAACTTCCCACCACACAAAATATATCTCGCAATTTGCTTGATAATGTTCAACACCCAAACCAAAATTGGGAAAAGAGCAAAAAATGTTAGTTGTTGTGTGAAAGAAGATGTAGCTCTTATGTTAGTATGGATATTCTTTAGCACATATATTATGCATAGAAAAAAATCAAAAAAAGCCCACAATGGGGTCACGCGTGCATCAACTGTATAACGAAATTCAAGCAAAAAATCCAGACGAGATCAATCCAAGAAATATCGAATTAATGAAAGGTCGTATGAAATGACTTAGTGAATTAATTAGGATTTTTTAAATATAGTAAAAATTAGTATTATTATTAATATGTTATTAAAAAAATAAAATGATAGATATTTTATGTAGATTGAAAAAAAGAGAAAATTAATATTTTATTTAAAGGTCGGATTAGATGAATGTCATTGATGAAGTGCAAATTTTAAAAAGTTGGAGATTGTGGATGAAGGGAAAATAAATTAATATTTTATTTAAATATTGGATTGGATGAATGTTATAGATGTGTGTATTGTTAATGAAAGATTGAAATCTAATCTCTTCACTCTTGTGTAATAATTAATTAATAAATTAAGGATTCCATGCTATAAAAATCTATAAAAACGAATTACTTAAAAAAAAGAGTTAACATCTTCCCCTTTATAATTTCAGCTTCCGCGTCTTAAATTGATTAGATAATCTCTTTTCGGATTATGAATTGATAAAACTTCACGTTGAGTAAATCTATCTAATATATTAAAACACAATCTTCTGCTACTGTTCATTGCCTAATATTCCCGCTCAAATGTGCATGTCCCATGCATCAATAACTTTGCTAGCTACAATAGGGGTCCATTTTTAATACTTTATGCTATTTTTAATTTATAAACAGTCCAAAATGTTACAGCTTTAAAACAAAGTCAGAAAACTGCCAAAATTTTGCTTACTTTTCTAGCACACTTCCACACAAATATAGTACATCTATGCGTGTATAGTCTGTATATTTAATAGGATAGCTTACAGAATTGTGGATATGCACACTTCCACACAAATATTTGACAGGATATGCTTATAGAACTTGGGCGCCCAAAATTGAAACTAAAAATATATAACACAAATTGGGCGCCCAAAATTGAAACTAAAAACACACAACACAATTTGAATTTTTTTAGGTTGAAGCTATCTATTACCCTATACAATTGTAGCTCTAATTCAAACTAAAAAAAATGCCGCTAAATAAATCTGTATTTGAAGCCATTTTGTATTCTATATATTGTGTGCTCATACCCACAATTGTTGCATACAATTCTCACCTATTCTCTATCAGCTTTCTATCAGCTGCTGCTATCAAGTGTGTCACTTTGGTTTTGCAAAATCCAATCTGAATCAAAGCAACAATGGCACCAGTGGCTTGCCTCATTAGAGATTTAAATCCAGCAAGTGTGACATCGGCATTGAAGGTTCAATTGGTGCGTGCTTTTGCAGTTCCGGTACCTGGAAATATAAGAGAAACAAAGACACATGAGTGTGTTTTCATTATTCTGAGGTATGATGTGCATGACAAAGCAAAAATAAACTACATTGTATGTAAATATTGTATCTCCTGCTACTTTTTATATCGTTAATGTTACATTTTTTTAACAGGGCGGTCGCATTCATGGAACCATTCAAAATACTTTAATCCCAACTTTCAAGCCTCTGTTGGAAGAAGGATGCTTGTATGGAATTAAAAATTTTATCGTCACTCAAAATGCCAATAAATACAAGACAACTGAAAACAAGTATAAGATCATATTTCTTAAGAGGACCCGGGTGTGTAAGTTGTTTGACGATGCATTTCCAAGATGCGTGTACACATTCAAATCCTTTGAAGTGATTAAATCTATGGAAAACATCTATGATGCAGGGTTGTTTGGTAATGTTACTATATATTTTGTATTATTAAATTTCCTTTTATCAGTACCACAGGATAATATATATTTCTAACATAATTTTTTCATTTTGTAGATGTTGTGGGAGTAGTGAAAGAGATGGGACAACCAGAAAACCGTGTGTCTTCAAATGGAAAGCAATCAAAACTCATTGAGTTGATGTTGGAAGACATTGAGTAAGAAATATGACTAGAAGTATGCTGTTTATTCTTATTATAGTAGTGGATTAAATGAAAACTAAACATATTTATAAATTTATTTAGGGGGAACAGGCTGCCATGTACACTGTGGGAAGAGTATGTGGACCAATTCCTGAAATATTGTGGAAAAACTTGTGGGGCACCGAAGATAATGATATTGCAAATGGCAAAACTAAACATGTATAGAGGTTAGTTGTTGCAATAACTAATCTTATTTTTAATGTTAATGAATTTATGTTTGCTTACCCATATGATGTTTGTACAATAGGGGAGATTAAAGTTGTCAATACATACTATGTTACCAAAGTAGTGATGGATTCTGAGGTTCCAGAAATCAGATCTTTCAAGGAGAGGTAATTCTATTTTGGAGACTGCAGTTTGTCATCAAATGTTAATAGTTTTTTTGATTTATCTAATAATATCATTAAATCCATTTTGGTAGACTTGGAGCTGACTGCAGCTTATTGGATACTATTGTTATTAGTAGTATTTCAAATGGATCATCCTTTACCATCAGTAATGAGCTGTGTGCAGGGCAGAATGTTCTCAAAACCATAGCACAGCTCTTTGATGGTACTGAGGTTACTCATTAGAATGCAGTACAATATATTATTTTTATTTTGTTGGTAAATAATCTAATTGGTTTCTCATATGTAGAATGGAAGTTTTTGGTTATGTGGGACTATAGTTGCGGTTGATGGTGATGGTGGCTAGTACTACATTTCATGTAAAAAGTGCCCTAAGAAGCTTCAGAAAATTGAAAATCGTTTTTTCTGTGGGAAATGCAACAAATACGATGTGTCTGGCAATCTTAGATATAAATTGAAGGTTCATGTAGTTGATGAAACCGGAAGTGCACTGTTTCTGTTATGGGATAGGGAGTGTTTGCAGTTAATTGGAAGAAGTGCTGGAGAGTTGAACACTAAAAATGTTGTGGTAATTATGTCTGTTTGCTTTAAAGATCACATTTGAATTCTATTTTTGATGTTTAATGTATTCATTATTATGATTACTTAATCTGATGTTGTCCGGGGAGAGGAAGAAGTTGATATTCTTTCAGAAATTGAGGAGGCTTTGGTAGATAAAAAGATGATGTTTAAGGTCAATGTAAGGGGTGAAGAGTGTATGGGTGCCTATACTGTTGCAAAGATTATAACTGACCCCATCATTGTAAACACTTATTTTGGCCATCTTTTGGATAGTCAGGAATCAAACTGTATCTCTAATCTTAAGACATCAAATGTGAATGATGAGAAGGTTGAATTGAAGTTCATGATAAATTACAATATTTTAAAGTCATTTGCTTAAACTCTACTAATATCAATAGTGTTTTGTGTAGGCTCTTTTTGGACAGCTTGAACAGGATACACCCATTGAGCCCCCTTCTAGCTCAAGGGATGAGGACAAGGTTATACACATTCTGAACACTAAATTACAATTTATCTTTTGTCACATGAACTAGCATTGATATTATGTTGTGTTGTTTATTTTGGTGAAATATTACTCATAATTTGGTAGGTGAGACACCTTGCAACAGCTCTAAGGAAATTGGATCAGTCAAAAGATGAGAAGGTTGAATTGAAGTTCATGATAAATTACAATATTTTAAAGTCATTTGCTTAAACTCTACTAATATCAATAGTGTTTTGTGTAGGCTCTTTTTGGACAGCTTGAACAGGATACACCCATTGTGCCCCCTTCTAGCTCAAGAGATGGGACAAGGTTATACACATTCTGAACACTAAATTACAATTTATCTTTTGTCATATGAACTAGCATTGATATTATGTTGTGTTGTTTATTTTGGTGAAATATTACTCAGAATTTGGTAGGTGGGACACCTTGCAGCAGCTCTAAGGAAATTGGATCAGTCAAAAGATGTTTAGCAGATTCATTTTCATCTACAGATGCATCAAAGAAGACTAAGGTCTTTATCAAGAAAGAGAAAGAGTAGATTGGATATTTAATCTAGACTTTTGGGCCCTTTGAGTTTTTTTGTATTAATATTGATGCATATATATATATATATATATGTTGTGTGTGTGAGAGCTATTTTGAACTTTTTGTATCACAAATGAGGGCATGTGTACTAATTACTGAACATTATATATGTAGTGTTTAGTTTTGGAGCATATATTACCTCACACAGGAGGGCATGTGTACTAATTATTAGGACTTGATCTATGTAGTTCAGTCTTGGAGTCTAATGTTATATGCTATTACGAAGTATTTCAATTTGTGTCTTTATTTATTTGTTGATAATATTCATCTTTCATATATAAATATATCTCTTAATAATAAAAAAATGTTAAATTTAAATTTTAACAATCAGATAATTTGCAAGTATAGACATATAAAGATATTTATTACGAGTAATTTTTAACATGGAACCATCTAATTCAAGTATTGATAAATAGTTTTTAAAAAAACAAAGGCATACAACTGATGCTTTTCTGCAAAGTTATGTAATATTATCAATGTATTTAGGATTACACACAATTCATCTGTTCAATTTATGTATCATCAATATCAAAGTATTTATCCAGGTTAAGCTTATCTAAAATTTAAGAATAAAATGTACCTTCAATACTAACAAATAATTAATTATATATGATATTTAGCACATCACTAAATATATAAAACACACATATATAACACGCGGACACAATAGACATAGCAAAAATTTTGGTTGAAAGAAATAATTAGGCACCCACAAATGCTTATATAATTTTTTATCCATTGTTCAAATATAATAACATAATTAAATGTATAAAAAAAAAGAATAAATGTAGCATTAATTTACTTTTCTATAAAAAAACTGAAATAAATAATACTAAATAATTAAATCGTTAATTCAACTATATAAATTACTTTAATTGCTCAATATATTACTAAAATATAATATAATATAATATAATATAATATAATATAATATAATATATATATATAATATCATATAGATTTTAATTGCTTCAATATATTACTTTAATTGCTCAGTTTATACGATAGATTTTCATTTTATACATTGTTCAAATATAATAACATACTTAAATGTAATTTTTTTTTTAACTTTAAATATAAAAAATATTAATTTATATAGTATAATATAATATAAAATATATAATAATATTATTTAAATTATAGCATGAATATATAAATTCGAATCAATATAAAATGTAAAAGATATTCTGATTGTTCAAAAGGCAAGTTTGAAACATCATTGCATTTGTTCCAGAAAATCTATCTTTATTTTATTTTTGAAGGAAATCTGTAAGTAGTACGGGAGTACTACTCTAGAGCATTTAATGTAAAGCTTTTGCTCCAGCACTCAGCCGCCATCAATCAAAACTTTACAATGACCAATATTTTTAATATAAGTAATATACAAACATAAAATGTGGATCCTATTCAACATCACATGAGGACTACTATAGAGCATTTAATGTAAAGTTAGCACTCAGCCGCCATCAATCAAAGTTTGTCAATGATGATATATTTTTTTAATATAAATGATACAAGCGATTACAAGCTTATAAATATATGGATCATTTTTAATACCGCATTTTTTGGTACTATGCTTTCATCATTCAAAAACCAAACAAATATTCTCTCCATCATTGTTCAGCATTCAAGAACATAACAATATTGTTGCCTACATTGCATTCGGCCCGCTCACAATAAAAAAGAAGCAGGTGAAGTTTTTTAAATTTCAGGGGTCCATATTGGAGATGAACTAAGAAATTGGCTTATTTCAGTTCATGTTTATTTTATTATACCAAAATATTTGTGATATAAACTCAGTTTTCTTCACACCACATGTAACTCATATGTACAAGACCGCCAATCATGAGGAAACTAACACAAAATATTACTCTTGGAAAGAAGAAAGCCTCAGGTATTTTTCATTTTGATCAGAACAAAATGTTATATAATATTTTCTTCTACTTAGCAAATAATACTAAATATGATTCATGTACTGAATAAGAGGTAGGATTGCTAACCTTTATATATATCTTAGATTTTTTGCTTACAATATGTAATTATGTTGTCACTTCGATAGTTTGTTTAATTGGGATGCCCAACCTGCCAGAAAAAATCAACACAAGAATATTACTTATAACTTGCTAGAAAAACAAATTAAATATCTCGTTGTGGAGTCTAAAATAAGTAACAGATCTCAAATTCATATCATAATAACAAAACATATATGTAGCAAAAGAACAATATATAACTTCAACCCTTAATTAAATTATCACCTATCAGTAGTTTAGGACTGCTTTTGAATTGTCATAGTTATGCAGGAATATTATAGAGTTTTAACTATTTTCCTAGAATTTCAAAAATTTGATCTAAAATTTTCCATATTTCTTTTTCTAGATATATCAATTGATTTTTTTTACAAATATCTTTTTACATATAATTGAATACACCATAATCACACAAAAACTTGCTTACAACTGAATGTTTTCTAAACACATTAAAATTTAAATATATGTCTAAAAATAAATTAATATTTAAGAAAGAATATTATAACAAGTTTATATAACGCTACCCTAGAATTTCAAAATTATTGAACTAAACTTTTTCATATTGCTTTTTAAGAAATATTAATCGACTTTTTGGTACAAAATATATTTTTACTTACAATTTTTTTAGGGATATTTTTACTTATAATGGAATACATCATAATCATGCCGAAACTTGCTGAAATTTGATTTTTTTTTCTTAAGTAAGCAATATTTCTCCAAAAATACATTAATATTTTAGTAGGAATATTATATAGAATTTATATATTAATTTCCCAAAATTTCAAAATTTTAAACTAAATTTTTTCATATTCCGTTTTTTCAGAAATATTGATTTTTTTAAATATATCGTTTTAGGTATTAATATATTTAATATATTAATAGACTTTTTGGTACAAAATATATTTTTCCTAATAATGTTTTTAGGGATATTTTACTTATAATGGAATACATCATAATCATGCCGAAACTTGCTGAAATTTGATTTTTTTTTCTAAAGACATTTAAAATAGCAATATTTCTCCAAAAATACATTAATATTTTAGTAGGAATATTATATAGAGTTTATATACTATTTTCCCAAAATTTCGAAATTCTAAACTAAAATTTCTATATTCCATTTTTTAGAAATATTAATTTTTTTAAATATACCATTTTAGGTATTAATATATATATATATATATATATATATATTCACTTATGATTTTTTTAGGGATATTTTTTACTTATAATGGAATACATCATAATCATACCAAAACTTGCTGAAATTTGATTTTTTTTTTTCTAAAGACATTTAAGTTAGCAATATTTCTCCAAAAATACATTAATATTTTAGTAGGAATATTATATAGAGTTTATATACTATTTTCCCAAAATTTCGAAATTTTAAACTAAAATTTCCATATTCTGGTTTTTCATAACAGTACCAAAATATATTGCAATATGATTTATTTCATAAATACATAAAAAATGACAAAAATACATATAATCTAAAATAGAGAACTTATCATTATGTCGGGTACTTGGATTTGTAGCAACTTCACCTCGCTGTGATTATGCTAAGAAATCCTGCATCACAAAACAAAGATTTATTACATTTTTTCACTTTCTCGGACTTATAAAGTCGTAGATCTAAGGGTTTCAAAAAGGATATATTTGGAGCAAACTCTTATATACTAACTAGAAGTTAATAATTCAAAAATTTCATGGTTTGATACCTTTTGAAGCAGATGACCGACGGTGTTCTGATCCGAGGGTGGTCTGAGTATGGTATTGACATACAACTGTAGGATCTACAGTTTCGATACAAGTGTTGAAAATGTTGGGATAGATCTGCTGAAAACTTTTAGCTTAGGTTAACTGAAGCTGCGAAATGTATCTGTAGCAACTTCACCTCTCTATGATTATGCTAGAAATCCCGCATCACAAAACAAAGATTTATTACATTTTTTTTTCACTTTCTTAGACTAATAAAGTCCTAGATCTAAGGGTTTCAAAAAGGATATCTTTTGAGCAAACTCTTATATACTAACTAGAAGTTAATAATTCAAAATTTTCATGGTTTGATACCTTTTTGAAGCAGATGAACGATGGTGTGCTGATCCGAGGGTGGTCTGAGTATAGTATTGACATAAAACTGTCGGATCTACATTTTCGATACAAGTGTTCAGAATTTTTAGATAGATCTGTCGAAAACTTTTAGCTTAGGTTAACTGAAGTTGAGAAATGGCTGCGAAACGTAACTTCCTTGAGAACTGTGAGATGGTTTCCCATTTAAAAAAAGGATATTGTGAAAAGTATTTCATTTTTTGCAAGGATAAAAATGTGGTTGATGGTGAACTCGCCGTTTAACCGGGACGAAACAACAAGGAAGAGAAGGAAGCGGCGGAAGGGTGTGAAATAATGGAAAGCTGAAACCCTAGAGGGATTTTAAGTTATTGGATTATTTTTAAAAAAAATAGTGGGCTTCTTCTCAAAAAATAGTGGGCTTCTTCTTAGTTTTGATTTTAATTTTTAAGATTTATTTGTTGATTTTTAGATTAATATAAATATTATATAGATTTTAATTATAATTGTCCCTCTTATCTGTTTTTAAGAATATTTGAATTGATCTCTAAAAAAAAGAGCGAATATTTAATTGAACTTTTATATTTCTCAAACTGAAAACTAGCTAGGTCATACATTTCTAGATTTTACATGGATAGTGCGTATATATAGTTACAGTATATTGTAAAATAATATATTTTATTATATCAGTTTTAATGTTTCATCATATATTTTATTATAAATTATAAACAAGATACCACATATATATTATAGTGACTGCAAAAGTTTGCAATAAAATTTTATTACAAGTTAATGTATTGATTAGATTTTTATAAACAAGATAAAGTTTTGTGTTTTTATCCTAATTTACTTTCATAGAAGTTTGGACAAGATCATATATATATATATATATATGTTTATATATATATAATTTAAATTGATAGTAATTAATGCTTCTCATTAGTTATATTTATGTCTGTATTTTTTAATAATCTGTGTAACAATTTGATTATCAACAGATAATCTGCATATGCTTCCACCTAAAATTCCACGTACCAGAATGTGGGTTGATCAATAAAAGATTGATTCATCTTTTCAAAGTCAACCAAATCATCCGTCCAGATTACATTTTACTAACATTACAAATGGTTTGTTCACTCAGTATAACAACATTGTGATTAATTCAGATAGTTTTAAATATTTTTAAATAATTAATTTTCAACATTTATGTTTGCAGCCAATGGAAGCATTCCATCAATTCCAAATGACAGATTTACATGTGCATGTAAAAAACTTGACAACTCAAGCAAAAATAACATGTCTTGCGTTATTGACTTGACAGACGATGAGCCCATCAACATGTTTGGGCAAACTTCTTCAATTACAGAACATATTTTTAATATTGATTGTAATGCCATGGCCTCTGATGTTGATGTACCAACTATTAATTTAGACAATGGTGAGTTGAAGGTACTTTCATTCTATTTGAGCAGAAATATATTCAATTGTTATTGTACTTTATTTGTTTATCGTTTAGGGTTAAAGTCATTGAGTATTTCGGGTTTTTGTTTCTAGATTGTGATGAATTGGAATTTATTACTAGCAAAGCGACATCAGGTATACTTACATAATTTATCTATCTTTCGATAAGATACGTACTTTCATTATTATTTGTTATGCATTCTTAACATTAATAAATGTCATATTATTTGAGTTTATTTTATAATTTTTTCCCTCTAATTCATTAAATAAGAGTAATATGGTTTTATTTTTTTTTTCATTTTGAATTTAAATTTGAATTTAAAAATTATGTTAATCTTTAAATTAAATTAATGTTATATTTTCATTTTTAACTTTATTTTACAAATATATAATATGGGAAATTTTTACTATGTTTCATTTTTTATCAATCCATATTCAATACATGTATTTACCGAAAATAAACTACTTAAATATAAAAACAATGTGTTATGTATTATATCATTTTAGTCTATTTGTATAAAAATATTTAGTTTTAAATTATTGTATTGATATACACTACTTTTTATTGTAGAATACTGGGATATTGGAGATCCAGCATACACATGTCAATTTTGTCAATCATTCTTTTGGTATGAAGAAAGGTTGTCAAAAAGTTACGAAGCAAAAAATCCAAAGTATTCATTGTGTTGCATGAGTGGTAAAATTGAACTTCCATGTATAAGAAGGCTCCCAAAAGTATTGGAAGACTTATTTTTTGGAAATGGTGCAAAGAGCAAACATTTTCTTGAAAACATTCGTTCTTATAACAATATGTTCTCTTTCACTTCAATGGGTGGAAAGATTGATGCAAGCCTAAATAATGGTAAGTCACCACCCGTGTTCCGAATGCATGGCCAAAACTATCATTTGATAAGGAGTTTAATACCACCAGAAGGCGGTCAACCTAAATTTGCTCAGTTGTATATTTACGACACAGAGAATGAAATTGAAAATCGAATTCATTCTGTGGGGTTAGTTTGTTCTTTGTTCCATATTTATGTATTAATTTTTATAACTACAAAACTATTTTTGACTTCTATTATTATTGTGATGTAATATAGGAAGAATGATAAGATGAATAATCTTCATGCTGAGATTGTATCCGAAATAAAGAGTATGTTAGATGAGAGCAATGTTTTGGTCAAATCTTTTAGAATGGCAAAAGAAAAGGTTGATGATGGAAAATCCGATATAAAGTTAAAACTCATTGGTAGAAGAGGTAAAGATGGTAGAAGATACAATTTACCAACAGTGTCAGAGGTTGCTGCTTTAGTGGTTGGGGATCTTGATGAATCTTTGGGAGATAGAGATATAATAGTGGAAACACAAACTGGACAATTGCAACGCATAAATGGATTGCATGCATCATATCTTCCTCTCCAATATCCACTACTATTTCCTTATGGTGAGGATGGATATAGAAAAGATATCTCTTTCGCAGAATCAGTGTCATCTACAAGTGGTGGTAGAAAGAGAATAAGTATTAGGGAATTCTTTGCCTATCGCTTGCATGAGAAACAAAATGAACCTACAACCATTTTATCATCAAGACGATTGTACCAACAATTTGTTGTTGATGCATATACAATGGTTGAATCATCAAGGTTGTTATTTGTTCGCACACATCAGAAACAACTGCGAGCTGAGATGTATAAAGGTTTTGAAGATGCATTGTTAAGAGGTGAAACAAATCCATCTAGACATGGAAAAATGATCATATTGCCTTCTTCTTTCACAGGAGGTGCTCGCTATATGATTCAGAATTATCAAGATGCAATGGCTATTTGTAGATGGGCCGGTTATCCAAGTTTGTTCATCACATTTACTTGCAATCCAAAATGGCCTGAAATACTCAGATATGTTGAGAGTAGAGGTTTAAAGCCTGAAGATCGCCCGTACATCATTTGTCATATTTTTAAGATCAAGTTGGATAATTTGATTAAAGATTTACGAAAGAATAAAAGATTTGGTAATGTGAGAGCAGATAAATTCGATACATATGAAAATCATTGCATAATTGATTTTTGAAAAATTATTTACTAACATCTCAGATTTAATTCTATTAATGTAGTTGTATACACTATCGAGTTTCAAAAGCTTGGGCTACCTCATGCACATATCTTGCGCTTCTTGTATAAAGAAGATAAGTATCCAACTGGGCAAGATATTGACAAGATGATTTCAGCTGAAATCCCCGATGAACAAGCAGATCCAGAATATTACAAAGCAGTCCAAGATTTCATGATACATGGTCCATGTGGTAATGCCAAAAAGACTCTCCATGCATGTCCAGTGGTCGATGCACCAAGTACTTTCCAAAGAAATTTGTCGAAACAACAACTACAGATGAAGATGGATATCCGGTATATAAACGTAGAGATAATGGTAGAGTTGTTGTTAAGAATGGAATCACATTGGATAATAGATACGTGGTTCCACACAATCGTTATCTATTATTGAACTATGGAGGACACATAAATGTTGAATGGTGTAATCAATCTCGATCGATCAAATATCTATTCAAGTACATAAACAAAGGGCATGATCGTGTTACTGCATCTTTTTGTCGAAGCATTGCAGATGAGCAAGCTGGAAAAGACATTGATGAAGTTAACATGTATTATGACTGCAGATATATCTCGCCATGTGAGGCGGCATGGAGAATATTAGGTTTTGACATTCAATACAGAGATCCTGCAATTGAAAGATTGAGTTTTCATTTGCCTGATGAACAAAGTGTGATATTCTCCGATGTTGATCCAATAGATGTTGTGCTTGATCGAACAACTGCTAAGCAAAGTATGTTTTTAGCTTGGATGGAAGCAAATAAGAAATACCCTGAAGCGAGAGAACTTACTTATATTGAATTCCCAACAAAGTTTGTTTGGAAATCGACAACTAGAGAATAGGTGCCAAGAAAAAAGAGATATGCTATTGGAAGGATATTTTACGTACCTCCGGGTTCTAGGGAGATGTACTATCTGAGATGTCTGTTAAATGTAGTTCGTGGACCAACATGTTATGAAGATATAAGATGCATCAATGGGATTCAATATGCTACGTTTAGAGATGCGTGTTATGCTTTAAGACTATTGGATGATGATAAAGAATATATTGATGGAATTATAAAAGCAAGTCAGTGGGCTTCTGCACACTCATTGAGAAATTTGTTCGTTACATTATTGTCATCAGATTCTCTATCCCGTCCAGAAATAGTTTGGGACAATTGCTGGAGTTACATCTCAGACGATATCTTGTTCAATCAAAGAACATTGTTTCAATATCCAGGTACGACATAATTTACTAGAGCATATACATCATCTATCAATTTTACATTTCAATATAATATATGATTCAAAATATAATATATAATATATTATATTATTTTTCAGAGTTAATGTTGAATGAAGAGCAAATAAAAAATTATTGTTTGATGGAGATTGAGAAATTATTGAGAAGTTTTGGGAGAAGTTTACACGACTTTGTTGGTATGCCGTTTCCAAGTGCAGAATTCTTCCAATCAAATAAAAATAGATTGATAAATGATGAGCTACGATATGATCGTAAACTTCTTGAAGAAGAGCTCAAAGAATTGTTAAGCAAGTGCACGGATGAGCAACACCATGTTTACGATTCAATAATGAATGTAGTAGCATCAAACAAAGGAGGAATGTTCTTTGTTTATGGATATGGTGGCACTGGTAAAACATTTGTCTGGAGAACATTATCTGCTGTTGTACGTTCCAAAGGGAAAATTGTATTGAATGTGGCTTCCAGTGGTATATCATCTCTTTTGTTGCTTGATGGAAGAACTGCTCATTCTCGCTTCAAAATTCCAATCAATCTTAATGAAGACTCTACATGCAATATCAAGCAAGGAAGTCCATTGGCTGAATTGATTATACGAGCCAAACTTATAATTTGGGATGAGGCTTCGATGATGTATAAATACTGTTTTGAAGCTTTGGATCGAAGTTTGCGTGATATAATGCGTTTTTGCAATCCAATGAGCTTTGATATGCGATTTGGAGGTAAGACTGTTGTGCTTGGAGGAGAGTTTAGGCAAATTCTACCAGTTATTCCTAAGGGGAATAGACAAGATGTTGTGCATGCAACAATCAACTCATCGTATTTATGGAGTAGTTGCACGATTTTGAAGCTAACAAAGAACATGAGACTTCAAAATGTGGATTCAAATGATGAAGCACTTTGGTTAAATGAATTTTCAAAATGGATTGCAAGTATAGGAGACGGCACAATAGGAGGACCCAATGATGGAGAAGCAACCATTGATTTGCCCGATGATATATTGATTAAATATTCTGAAGATCCCATTGCAGCCATTGTTGAAAGCACATATCCTATGTGTCATGATGTCATTGATGAGTCGAGTTATTTACAAAAACGAGCCATTCTTGCTCCAACTCTTGAGGTGGTTGAGTCCATAAATCAGTACATGACATCATTGAATGTTGCTGAGGGCCAAGTATATCTAAGTTCTGATAGCACTTGCAAATCAGATTCAAATGATGACTTACTCAATGAAGTACACACACCAGAATTCTTGAATAGTCTTAGATGTTCTAGGGTGCCCAATCATGAACTATATTTGAAGGTGGGAACTCCGATCATGTTATTAAGAAACATAGATCATGCAAATGGATTATGCAATGGCACTAGATTGGTGATTACAAGACTTGGTAGTCATGTTTTGGAAGCGAAAGTGCTTACTAGTGATAATGCAGGAAATAAAATTTTGATTCCAAGGATGTCGCTCACACCATCAGATCCAAGGTTGCCTTTTAAATTCCAACGGCAACAATTTCCTATTATTGTCTCTTATGCTATGACGATAAATAAAAGTCAAGGTCAATCACTTTCCCATGTTGGATTATTTTTGAAAAATCCAGTCTTTATTCATGGGCAACGCTATGTTGCTGTATCACGAGTCACAAGTCGTGCAGGTCTAAAAATTTTAGTATGTAAAAATAATAATGTTGATAGCACATCATCCACTACAAATGTTGTATACAAGGAAGTTATTCAAAATTTATAATATATATATATATATTTGGAAGTATGTTATTTTTCAATGTACTTTTTTTAATCCAGCTTATATGAATTATAATTAAGAAAGTAACAAATTAAATTTTGTAAATTTATGAACAATTAAAGTCAAAATTAATTTAGTTCGTTTAAAAATAGGAATTATTATAAAATAGACATTTAATATATATGAAAAGAAAATTTTATTTACAATTCCCAAAAGTTTTGAATATTTTTATGTTCATTTTTGTTAAAAAAATTAAATTTATAATATATTTTCCGTGCAACGCACGGTAATAGACTAGCAATATAAAAAAATAGGCTCGTGTAATTTTGTAACTTTTCTTTTTTGGTGGTCCCGGTGACTTGACAAATGACAAATCCTAACATTTTCATTAACTTTTACGTAAATTCAATTGTTGGTAAAAATGTAAAATGTGAGTATATGACTATATACTCCAGGTCATCATTATTAGATAAGTTAAATCGCCAAAAAGGGTAAATTCTAAGGTAGGGCATGCATTGCATCATCCTACGATTTACAACTCATTTTTTCTATTTTCAATATTTACCGGCCGGTCAATTAAATAATTTTAATTTTGAATTATCACAATCTACTACTATAATAAAAGTATGATATTTTATAAAATTTGATTTACCTATTTGTCACAACCCCAAATTAATATCTGATTAATATGAAGTGTGACTGGCACGACTCGATCCCAATGAAGGATGGATCAAGGCGCGAACCAGAAATAATTAAATAAAGGAATAAACTACCGTATTCCAGGAACGATAATTTACTGTGAACTCTAAATCATAAGTGAGTTTCAATTCACAAAATATAACTGAAGAAATAAATACCTCAGAGTAGCAAAAAGGTATCATCGAGTTCAAGACATACTGAAGACTTGACTCGGTTATACTAAAGTAGCGGAAGCAAAATAACATGACAAAATACAGGAAATATTCTGAGTCCTGTACAAAACAACTTTCTTTCCCAGCACTTCACCCTGCACCATCAATCCTCAACCTGCACATTTACAAACAAACATGCAGGGCTGAGTACAAGTATACTCAGTGAACACATTGCCAAAATATCATAATATATCTGATATTATGATCGTTTATAAAAACTGGCTTTATTATCATGCATTTGAGTAAAAACATAGGGGTTTTATCTGAAAAGGCCCTATGTTTTACTAAATCATTTTCTTGTCATTGCGCGCCTTTCTGTTGTATGATCATCCATATCCCAACTGGTGTGCCAAGGAATAGCTCCGCTCAGCCTTTTCCGCACACATCGAGGAATAGCTCCGCTCAGCCTTTTCCACGAACGTTTAGAACCGTCGATGTCTTAGTCAGGAATAGCTCCGCTCAGCCTTTCCCTCTTCCTAATATCACCGACCCAAGTGTACACTAACCTCGGTTAACATGCTAAGTTAGCACGAGGCCCGATCGATTTAACAGTTAGAAACCCCTTGCGAGCTAACTAAATACGGATGAGGATATCATACAAATCAAGCATTTTATGCATGACAATCATTTATTTGCATCAGAAATAATTAACTGCAGGTGAGTAAAAACTCAAATCATTATTTGGACTAAGAGTCCGTTGAAAAAGAAAGCCCACCTTTCACCGACGTTTTAATTACTGCAGCTGCTAATTCCCCACTGGTCTTATTCGTTGCGGATCTGCTAGCCTTCAGTAGATAAAAATACACTTAGCATGTTGATCCAAATCCGATAAGACTCAACACGAAACGAAGGCCTATTAGGGTCTAGTATCCGTTCTAAAATTCTCTTAGCTTAAGGGTTATTCTCAACCCTAGCTATTAGACATATTAAGGCATACATCATCATCATTTAAGGTATCAACAATACCTTAACATAATCACAAATAGACTCTAGGAACAAAGTCATCACGAAGTTCGTTGACTAAACAATGTTCCGCACAACGTCTATCTTTGAAAATTTCTCTGATTTGAATCACTAAGGTGTAGGGTTTTTACCATATACCAACGGAAAGCCACGGGAGTCTATTTTACGGCTAAATTTACGGTGACTCAAGATGATAAATAACGAAAAAGTTATGATCATTTTACTAAAAGGTAGCGTATCTGTCCCGAATCTCCGAAACAGAATACATGACCTAACTTCGCTGATTTTTCATAAATTCATCAGAACGAATTAGGGAATGAGACCTATACCATTGGAAAGACAATTAAGTCTAGTTTTTGGCAAAATTTACGGTGTCTCAATCCGAGGTAAAACGAGGGAGTTATGCTCGTTTAACCGGAGGGTGGCAAATCTGCCGAACCGCGCGCGAAATGCACGAACTCAAACAAAACATATCTAAAAACTCATTTCTAAATCATTTAACATGCTTTGAAACACCAAACCTCAATCCAACATGTTTAAACATTAATCAACATGTTATCTCAAAATCTTTGCAACACAAATATATATATATATATATCTCGCATGAAAAAAAACTGGAACATAAATCATGCAACAATATAACTCCAAGTTTTCGAAATACCTTTCAAAAGTCGAAAATGGAGATGAAGAAGATGAAGTCGCAGCTGGTGTTCCTCCCTCTCACTCTCTCGTAAATTTTGAAGAAGAAAGGAACGAAAAAGAAGAAGAAGAATGAAGAAGAAGAAGAATGAAGATGAGGGTGGTGAAGGAGGCGGCTGCCAATCTCTCTCTCTCTTTGACAACACATATATATATATATATATAAAACCATGCAAAAAATATCTATTATTATTTTACTAATATGGATAAAAGAGAAAGAGACAAAGTCACGTGTGAGACATGGCTTAACCCATGCTTAGTTGACTTTAATTACTTCTTACAACAAGTATATATATCCACGACCAATTCCCTCAATCCTCTCTCGGCAATATACATATACAAAGCAACAAATATCTATTTCTACTATTGCGGATATATGAAAGGAAAAAAAAATCGTGGGGCATGGTTACACAATCTTGGTTGATTAAAAAAAAATATACTCGGTTGTTCGATTATCGTGATATTTTCCGTCTCCGGAAAAATTCCAAACTAAACCGATATTGTTAAATAATTTACTTACTTTAAAACAATAATTTAACAAAAATTATTGGATTTTAAAATACTATTTTAAAACACTGATTTTAATTTCTCGACAATTTAAAACATCCGAAACCTAGAGAATATATGATTCTCTTGACTTGAGCATCTCGTTTAAATTATCTAAATTTAAACAATTGCATGACTGGAGAATATCTGAGTCTCCCAGTCCTAAAATTAATTATCGAAATATTTGATTCACGATAATCACGCACCGTAAATAAAATAGGAATCGAATTTATCTGAAATTACGATTCCGGCTTTCCATACAGAAAAGGAAATTAAACCCTAACAGAAATATTTAATCCACCTACGGGATTTTAATTAACCTTGAATTCATGGAACTTAACGGATACTTCCGACCCTAATCTGACTGAAAATTACTATACTAAATAGTAATTGCAACAATTTACTGCAGTTAAGCAGTAATTAATTTACGGGGTATTACATTCCACCCCCCTTAAAATAAATTTCGTCCCGAAATTTACATACCTTAGAGAAACAATTCTGGGTATTTTGCTTTCATCTTATCCTCGAGTTCCCATGTCGCTTCTTCCTGACCATGGTGACTCCATAGGATCTTAACTAGAGGAATAGACTTGTTCCTCAACTCCTGGACTTTTCGGTCTAAAACGGCTTCTGGTCTCTTTTCATAAGTTAGATCGGAATCTAACTCTATCTCGTTGTGCTGGATTACGTGCTTGGGATCATACACGTATTTCCTTAACTGAGAAACATGAAATACATTATGAACATTATCAAAACTGGGTGGTAATGCCAATCTATACGCCACTGAGCCTATCCGCTCAAGGATCTCGTAAGGTCCTATAAAACGTGGTCGTAACTTTCCTTTTACGCCGAATCTTATTATTCCCCTGGAAGGAGATACTTTCAGGAAGACTTTGTCCCCTGTTGCAAATTGTAGATCTGTACGGCGTTTATCAGCATAAGACTTCTGCCGACTCTGGGCTTCTTGAATCCTCTGACGGATTTTTCTAACAATTTCAATCATTTCTGACACTGAGTCTGGCCCAAGAATCCTTCTCTCACCCACTTCATCCCAGTAAAGTGGTGATCTGCACTTTCGCCCATACAACGCTTCGTACAGTGCCATATTGATGGTTGCCTGATAACTATTGTTATAGGCAAACTCAATCAGCGCTAATATTTCCTCCCAGCTTCCACCCCTGTCTAGGACCACTGTTCTCAACATGTCCTCTAATGTTTGGATCGTCCTCTCGGACTGACCATCTGTCTGTGGGTGAAACGCTGTACTGAAATTGAGTTGAGTTCCCAGCTCTTTCTGTAAACTTATCCAAAATCTCGAGGTAAACTTTGAATCTCTATCCGATGTTATCGATACCGGAACACCATGAAGGCGTACAATCTCTCTGACATAAATCTGAGCTAGCTTATTCAATCCATCCGTAACTCGGATCGGAAGGAAATGAGCTGACTTTGTGAGCCTGTCAATAATGACCCATATGGCCGTATTCCCTCGTCTTGACTTGGGTAGGCCTGTTACAAAATCCATCGCTATGTGTTCCCACTTCCACTCGGGAATCTCTAACGGTTGTAGCGCACCGTAAGGCCTCTGATGCAATGCCTTAACTTGTTGACACGACAAACATCCCTCAACATAGGAAGCTATATCCCGTTTCATTCCTTCCCACCAGAATTTCTGTTTCAAATCCTGATACATTTTCGTACTTTCCGGGTGTGCTGTATATGGAGTATCATGAGCCTCGCTCATGATCTCATTTCTGAGCTCAACACAGGGTGGAACACATATCCTTCCTTCAAAAATGATAGCATTATCTGATGCTTCCTTGAAACTTTCTTTTTTTTTCTGACCTGATCTTCGAACGCATCTCTTCCATGGTTTGATCTTTTCTCTGTGCCTCAATAATCTTTTCTCAGAGATCTGGTACAGCTACTAATGTTGCCACACGACATACAATCGTCTCAGGTGGGTAAACCACCTTTAGCTGTAAGCTTTCAAAATCCTTGATGAGTTTTTCCTCCTGAGTAAGGAGAAATCCCAATCTGCTTGTCTTACGACTCAAGGCATCTGCTACTACATTAGCCTTGCCTGGGTGGTAACTAATTTCACAGTCGTAGTCCTTTACCAATTCAAGCCATCTGCGCTGTCTCATATTTAAATCCTTCTGCTCGAAAAAGTATTTTAGACTCTTGTGATCTGTGAAAATCTCACACCTAACTCCGTATAGGTGGTGTCTCCAAATTTTCAAGGCATGCACTATTGCCGCCAATTCTAAGTCATGCGTAGGATAATTCAACTCATGAATTCTTAACTGTCTGGATGCATACGCTATGACTTTGCCTTCTTACATTAGGACACAACCTAATCCATTCTTCGAAGCATCTGTATAAATCACAAATTCTTTATCACTGACCGGAATGGCTAAAACTGGCGCCGTAGTCAATCTTTTCTTAAGCTCCTGAAAACTTGTTTCGCATTCTTCTGACCACTGGTACTTGATTCCCTTCCTTAGCAATTGTGTCATTGGCCTAGCTATCTTGGAGAATCCTTCTATGAATCTCCTATAGTATCCCGCTAATCCCAAGAAACTTCTGATTTCGTTAGGAGTAGTTGGAGATTTCCATTCCTGCACTGCCTCTACCTTAGAGGGATCCACTTTTATGCCTTCTGCTGACACAATGTGCCCAAGGAACATTACTTCCTTTAGCCAAAATTCGCACTTGCTGAGCTTGGCATAAAGTCGTTCCGTTCTTAGTGTGTTCTAACACTATCCTCAGATGCTCTGCATGATCTGATTCATTCTTAGAGTAGATGAGAATATCATCTATAAACACAAGGACAAACTGATCCAAAAATGGATGAAACACCCTATTCATGAGATCCATGAATACTGTTGGGGCATTTGTCAATCCAAATGGCATTACTGTAAACTCGTAATGACCATATCTGGTTCGGAAAGCTGTCTTGGGTATATCTTCTGACTTGATCTTCAACTGATGATACCCAGACCTTAGGTCAATCTTCGAGAATACATTTGCTCCCTTGAGCTGATCAAAAAGATCATCAATCCTTGGTAAAGGATACTTGTTCTTCAACGTCAGCTTATTCAGCTCACGGTAATCTATACACATTCTCAATGTGCCGTCTTTCTTTTTCACGAACAGGACTGGTACTCCCCATGGTGATGCACTAGGTCGGATGAAACCTAGGTCTAACAATTCTTGCAACTGAATTTTGAGTTCTTGCAACTCCTTTGGGGCCATCCTGTACGGAGCTTTGGAAATCGGGGCTGCTCCCGGTTCCAAATCTATTACGAATTCAACTTGTCGATTTGGAGGTAATCCTGGTAATTCCTTTGGAAAAACATCTGCAAACTCTTGCACCACTGGAACATCTTCTATTGTCCTTTCTATATCGTCTACCTTGTTTAGATAAACCAGAAAAGCTTGATTTCCTCTCTTGATCATCTTCTTGGCCTGCAGCGCTGAAATCATTGGGGTGAACTTTCCCATTTCTATGCTGTGAAAACTTGTTGGCTCTTCTCCTGGAACTTGGAATGATATCTTCCTTTCATTGCATAGGATCGTGGTATGGTTTTCTGACAACCAATCCATCCCTAGGATTATATCGGTATCCCATATCGGTAGGACACTTAGATTATCAGCCTTAATCCTAGTTGTTCCCAGGTCTATTTCTATGTTCGAGCAATTGTGAGTCATAGTCATAGTTCCGCCAGCTGGTGTTAAAATCTTTTTCCTATGACTAGCTCGTTCAGTTTTAAGCTCTAACTTATCACAGCATGCTTTTGAAATAAAGGAGTGTGATGCTCCAGTATCAAATAAAACAACTAAAGGCATGCCATGAAGTTTGCCCATACCTGCAAGATTACCTTTCTGCTTTCCTTTCTCGGAGGAACTGGGGTTCATCGCATAAGACCTGGGATTTCCTTGCTGCATCTGCCTCTGCTATTGTTGTTGGGGTTGCTGACTTTGTTGACCTGATTCCTTCAGGGCCTTAAGTTGCTGAGGGTTCCGTCCCTGTTGTGCTTTCGGGCATTGCCTCGCATAGTGACCTTCCTGGCCACAATTATAGCAACTTGTGTTTCTGGCCTGACACATGCCTTGGTGGCGTTTATTGCACCTTGGGCATAGAGGAATGTTGGGTTGTGATGGTGCAATTCTTCCCTGAGCAGGAGCACTCTGCTGGCCCTGCTGCCTATTTCCTTGCCAAGGCTTTCTGTAGTCTTGGTTCCTATTCTGGTTACCTCCATCATTCCACTTTCTCTTCCCTTGGAAGTTCTGTGATGGAGTCCTGGCTGGTGCTGGTGCTAAAGTAGGTGTTGGAGCTGATATTGGGGCCTTTCTTTCTTCAGGCATTACTGCCTCGATGTCTAATGCCCTGTTTAACGACTCGGCATAGGTCAGGTCTTCCCGACTTGCTAAAGACATGGCAATCTCATGCCTTAGTCCTAGTCTGAACTTAGATGCCATCTTCTCATCAGTATCGACCTGGAGAGGTGCATACCGTGACAATTCACAGAATACCCGCTCGTACTCTGTGACTGACATTTTTCCTTGCTTCAGAGTGTGAAACTCTGCTTCCTTCTTGACTCTGAACGTCTTAGGAATATATTTGTCATAGAATCCAGTTTTAAACTGATCCCACGTGTAAGCATCAAACTGTTCCAGAGTCATGGTCCTTCGGCGAGACTCCTACCAAAAATCTGCCGATCTATTAAGCTGGAATGCTACACAGGAGAGTCGCTCCTGGTTGTCACATCGGAGAAAATTAAAAATCCTTTCCATGGATCTTATCCATGCTTCGGCATCTGATGGATTTCCTGTTCCATCGAAAGTTGGAGGGTTCTGTCGTAGAATAAACTCCTCTACTTTACGCTGTGGAGGTGGTGGAGGTGTCTGCTCCCTTTGTTCCTCTTGTCTTTCCTGTTCTTCTTCCTCCACTCTTTCCTGTCTTTCTTGCCTTGGAGGTCTCCCTCTAGGCCTATTTTGTCTTCCTCCTCGTGCTGCTCTGGGTGGTACCATTCTGCAATTTATAATTTCAAATTATAATTAATAACTAAGTCACTGACCACTGTTGTATAAATAACTCATGCTTTAATTGATCTTTAACATATCTTGAGCATGCAAAACACTTTGAAACTCTGAAACATAAATCAACAGCCCTTCTAGGCTTAAATATATACATATCAGGGAAATCGCCTCAAATGAGGTCTTACAAATACATTTCTCCTGCATGGATGCTACAAAAACCAACCATGCATGGACAACAGAATGCTTACAAGCTAACGCATTCCTGTCTCAAAAGTAGGGATGCCTAAATCCCACGAATGGTTCTTTAGGGAACACATTCAACTACTGTAATGTACACAATAACTAGATCATCCTGATACAAAATACGCCTAACATAGCACAAAAACTAAACTATCCAGACAAGCTACTGGCCGTCTGACCATCCTGGATCTCCTGAGGGGTCATGTCCCTCCTCTGGCTGTGAAGCCTCCGAGGGCTCCTCCTCCTCTGACTCCTCCTCCTCTGACTCCTCCTCTATCACCAGTGCTAGACCGTCTGCAGAAGCTGTACCTCCTTCCTCAACTCTCTGGTGGCGCACCTCGTGCACAACCTCTATGATCCTCTTCGGAGGATCTGCCACTGCCTGGCGCTTCCTGGGATGAAGCTCATCATCTGAGTCTCTCGAGACTGCTTCCCTTACTTGCGAGGGTCCCGCCTCATGATCATTCCTGCACCTCTGATGAGGCAGGAGCTCAGTGTCTAACCGCACTGCTGGCTCCGGAGGTGGTGCTGCGTGTGCCGCTAAAACAGGAGGAATGCGACGATCATAAACTCTCCTAGGTGGCTCATCCCTAAGAAGGTAGCCCTGTATCTGAGCATATGGGCCTGGAGGGGGTGCACGCTCTGTCAGGTACTGGTGCATAAGTAGGGCGATGAACTCGGACAGATTCGCCATTAACTCAAAAGTCTCTGAGTGCTGGCATATATAAAAATAGGAGGCCTCTGATGCCCATCCTCGCCATTGTGGTGGAAGCACTCTCAGCAGGCGCTGGATACCTTCCACATCTCTGAGCCTTGCACGCACCCATAGCTTGTGGTAGCGTGCCAAGAACTCTACTAACGTATCCCCGTGCTCCGGCTCACAAGCCCTAAACCATATGACATATTGTGCAACTGATATGGGCACACTCTTCCTGAGCATACATATCTATCTCGCCATCTGAAATATAAAGGAGATTTCTCATGAGAAACTCATTTATATAAGCACGTCTGATAAAACATGCATACAACAGCAATATGACTCTCTGATCTAATATACTGAACTGAACTCCTGACCGAACTACAAGATCACTATACAGACTGAAAATTCAAACCTCTCTCAAAACTAAAGGAAAATAATTCCCACACTCAAAATTGCACTAAGATGAGTTCTTAATGATGAACTCTCTGACTTAGAACATTTCCTAAGTCTATTTTCGAGACGCTGACTCGAACATTTTAACTGCTCTTGAACATCCTTGAATGATCTTTGAAAATTCTGATCGATTCTCAAAATTCTGCTAAGCCATCTCGAACTCTTGCACTCTAGTTCGAGACGCTAACTCAAAATACTACTGATTTATCTCGAGACGCTGACTCGAGATAAAAAAAAATTTGAGGGATCTAGTTCGAGACGCTGACTCGAACTAACATACCCAAGATTCTATCTTAACGACTTCTGAACTGATTTATTTTGAGATGCGGACTCAAAATAATTTTTGTTCGAAATTTCGAAACGCTAACTCGCAAACCTTACTGAAATAAGAACTTGATACATCAGTTACTGGAATTGGAACCCCTGATCATCATGCCTCCTAAAACTGGATCTGATTCTGAAACTTGTCTTTTTTCCTTCAGGTTCTTGAATTTGCTGAATTTCTTCATCAGGTTCCACTTGCTGAGTCTTTTCTTAAATGAAAGCTAACTTAAAGGGAACTAAGGCAATCTAGATTCCTCTAAATTCCTCTACGTTCTCTGAGGCTTAAATTCATAGAAACAACCTGATAATAATTAGATCACTCTGATCTAAACTGCATGCTCATTGTAACAATAAGAGCATAAAATTCTTACAGTCTAATTTATCTGAAATTCGACTGTACTTGAAGTCGGACTTATCAAAAGTCTGACATAACTGAACTTTTGCAATTATAAAAATTGCACAACTGGAATCTAGCAACCTTTGTGCCTTCTTAGCTGCTGCTTCGTGAGCTTGCCTCAACGAAATAAAAATCATTGAAACTCTTTTTAAACATAAATGGGCTTTAATAAATATTTTTCTGATGCACAACTTTTGCCAATCCCTGATTGGTCTTACTGAAAAATTTTATAAAATCGCCAACGTCTGGATGGCCTGAACTGAATGATTTTATAAAAAAAAAATTTCCAACATCTGGATGGCCTGATCTGTATACTGAAATTTGACAATTCCATACCTTTCTTTGGTTCAGCTTGATGTGAGGGAGTGCTGAAAGTTGTTAACTGATCACTGAACAGTCTAAGGAACAATCTTAGACTTCACTTGAAAAGAACTTAGAGCTCAGAGCAAAGATCGCTCTGATACCACTCTGTCACAACCCCAAATTAATATCTGATTAATATGAAGTGTGACTGGCACGACTCGATCCCAATGAAGGATGGATCAAGGCGCGAACCAGAAATAATTAAATAAAGGAATAAACTACCGTATTCCAGGAACGATAATTTACTGTGAACTCTAAATCATAAGTGAGTTTCAATTCACAAAATATAACTGAAGAAATAAATACCTCAGAGTAGCAAAAAGGTATCATCGAGTTCAAGACATACTGAAGACTTGACTCGGTTATACTAAAGTAGCGGAAGCAAAATAACATGACAAAATACAGGAAATATTCTGAGTCCTGTACAAAACAACTTTCTTTCCCAGCACTTCACCCTGCACCATCAACCTCAACCTGCACATTTAAAAACAAACATGCAGGGCTGAGTACAAGTATACTCAGTGAACACATTGCCAAAATATCATAATATATCTGATATTATGATCGTTTATAAAAACTGGCTTTATTATCATGCATCTGAGTAAACACATAGGGGTTTTATCTGAAAAGGCCCTATGTTTTACTAAATCATTTTCTTGTCATTGCGCGCCTTTCTGTTGTATGATCATCCATATCCCAACTGGTGTGCCAAGGAATAGCTCCGCTCAGCCTTTTCCACGAACGTTTAGAACCGTCGATGTCTTAGTCAGGAATAGCTCCGCTCAGCCTTTCCCTCTTCCTAATATCACCGACCCAAGTGTACACTAACCTCGGTTAACATGCTAAGTTAGCACGAGGCCCGATCGATTTAACAGTTAGAAACCCCTTGCGAGCTAACTAAATACGGATGAGGATATCATACAAATCAAGCATTTTATACATGACAATCATTTATTTGCATCAGAAATAATTAACTGCAGGTGAGTAAAAACTCAAATCATTATTTGGACTAAGAGTCCGTTGAAAAAGAAAGCCCACCTTTCACCGACGTTTTAATTACTGCAGCTGCTAATTCCCCACTGGTCTTATTCGTTGCGG
Organism: Perilla frutescens; assembly: GCA_026008535.1. Classification (NCBI taxonomy): domain Eukaryota; kingdom Viridiplantae; phylum Streptophyta; class Magnoliopsida; order Lamiales; family Lamiaceae; genus Perilla; species Perilla frutescens. The sequence continues at coordinate 38,299,801 of BRKX01000010.1, read as the reverse complement.
ATCTGCTAGCCTTCAGTAGATAAAAATACACTTAGCATGTTGATCCAAATCCGATAGGACTCAACACGAAACGAAGGCCTATTAGGGTCTAGTATCCGTTCTAAAATTCTCTTAGCTTAAGGGGTATTCTCAACCCTAGCTATTAGACATATTAAGGCATACATCATCATCATTTAAGGTATCAACAATACCTTAACATAATCACAAATAGACTCTAGGAACAAAGTCATCACGAAGTTCGTTGACTAAACAATGTTCCGCACAACGTCTATCTTTGAAAATTTCTCTGATTTGAATCACTAAGGTGTAGGGTTTGTACCATATACCAACGGAAATCCACGGGAGTCTAGTTTACGGCTAAATTTACGGTGACTCAAGATGATAAATAACGAAAAAGTTATGATCATTTTACTAAAAGGTAGCGTATCTGTCCCGAATCTCCGAAACAGAATACATGACCTAACTTCTCTGATTTTTCATAAATTCCTCAGAACGAATTAGGGAATGAGACCTATACCATTGGAAAGACAATTAAGTCTAGTTTTTGGCAAAATTTACGGTGTCTCAATCCGAGGTAAAACGAGGGAGTTATGCTCGTTTAACCGGAGGGTGGCAAATCTGCCGAACCGCGCGCGAAATGCACGAACTCAAACAAAACATATCTAAAAACTCATTTCTAAATCATTTAACATGCTTTGAAACACCAAACCTCAATCCAACATGTTTAAACATTAATCAACATGTTATCTCAAAATCTTTGCAACACAAATATATATATATATCTCGCATGAAAAAAAACTGGAACATAAATCATGCAACAATATAACTCCAAGTTTTCAAAATACCTTTCAAAAGTCGAAAATGGAGATGAAGAAGATGAAGTCGCAGCTGGTGTTCCTCCCTCTCACTCTCTCGTAAATTTTGAAGAAGAAAGGAACGAAAAAGAAAAAGAAGAATGAAGAAGAAGAAGAATGAAGATGAGGGTGGTGAAGGAGGCGGCTGCCAATCTCTCTCTCTCTTCGACAACACACACACACACACACACATATATATATATATAACCATGCAAAAAATATCTATTATTATTTTATTAATATGGATAAAAGAGAAAGAGACAAAGTCACGTGTGAGACATGGCTTAACCCATGCTTAGTTGACTTTAATTACTTCTTACAACAAGTATATATATCCACAACCAATTCCCTCAATCCTCTCTCGGCAATATACATATACAAAGCAACAAATATCTATTTTTACTATTGAGGATATATGAAAGGGAAAAAAAAATCGTGGGGCATGGTTACACAATCTTGGTTGATTAAAAAAAAATATACTCGGTTGTTCGGTTATCGTGATATTTTCCGTCTCCGGAAAAATTCCAAACTAAACCGATATTGTTAAATAATTTACTTACTTTAAAACAATAATTTAACAAAAATTATTGGATTTTAAAATACTATTTTAAAACACTGATTTTAATTTCTCGACAATTTAAAACATCCGAAACCTAGAGAATATCCGATTCTCTTGACTTGAGCATCTTGTTTAAATTATCTAAATTTAAACAATTGCATGACTGGAGAATATCTGAGTCTCCCAGTCCTGAAATTAATTATCGGAATATCTGATTCACGATAATCACGCACCGTAAATAAAATAGGAATCGAATTTATCTGAAATTACGATTCCGGCTTTCCATACAGAAAAGGAAATTAAACCCTAACAGAAATATTTAATCCACCTACGGGATTTTAATTAACCTTGAATTCATGGAACTTAACGGATACTTCCGACCCTAATCTGACTGAAAATTACTATACTAAATAGTAATTGCAACAATTTACTGCAGTTAAGCAGTAATTAATTTACGGGGTATTACACTATTATATCCCTATTATAACTTTAATTTAAGGATAATTTTATAATATAATATATAATATGTATTTATATTGTATAATCTAATACTAGTTTCCATATGAATCTACCTCCATATAAAATAGCCTTATTTTACAATTTGAATTTACCTTATATATTCCTATAATATATTTAGTTAAAATACAATAGGGTAATATAATAAATCTACATGCGCTTTTTATTAACATATGATTTTTATGCAAATGGTCATTCATTTGATATGCATCTATATGGTAAGAATTAAGAAATATTATTATTGGCCTCCACAATATTATATTAAAATACATATATAATTTTGATTGGTGCCTCAATTAATTTGATATGTGTGTGTGTGTGTCTATATTTCTAATTTCAATTAACATATTCTTTTTAACTAAAATGCTAGGCAATTCATTAAAATATTTATACATCAATAAGATATAAATTATGAATTAATACATAGTACACTGTCTATCCCATGTATTCATGTAAATTATTTTTCTTCTTTTTTATATGATGAATACATATTCTAATTTATTTTTAGCAAAAATTTAGGGATGTTAAATTTGTCAAAATATTTTAAAAATCATGTTGAATTGCAAAACTTGTCAAGCATATTAATATAATTATCTGAAAATTATCCCTATAAGTATAATTTATTCAATATACTTAAAATTTAACTTCTACTGATTCACACCATGTGATATCAATAATTCAAATATTAGTGAACTAAAATAGATTAAAAAAATAGCAAAAAAGTTACTAATGTGTATTATAATTACAAAAGAGGATGCAGACTGATAAGAGCACCAAAAAAATTTATCACCACCTACATATTTATATTAAAGATAGTATATAATTAAATGTTATTTTGACCACTAATCTATTTTTATTAAAGAAAAGTTAGTTAGTATTTTCAAAGTTGTAAAAATTATACAATGCCTTGCAAATCATAAAAAAAAATTAAATGTGAAAAAAATATTAAATAATATTAAATTAAGCATTCTGAAATATAAAAATAGCATAACAATTAAACTACATATTAGGTGTGCCAAAAAAATTTACAAAGTAACAATTAAACATTTTGAAACACAAATAACTTCGATTTATCATGACAAACAAGCAATTAAAATAAAATTGATCTTAACCATCCATGTAACAAATCCAATAGATAAAATTTATCCACAAATTTGATACTACGCTAACGTTCATAAATTAATGATTCCACATATATACATATATGAAATAACACTATGCCACGAGGCAAACGAGGTGATCACCTCAGACCCTATTATTTCTATTAAAATAGTTAGCTAAGTAAATAAATGTATTATGCACATTCGATTAATAACTTTTTTGACATCGAGTGTTTTAAATATATTAAGGATTAATCATTGCTTCTGAATAAAGTTTATCATGTTTTAATCTCTAACAAATCATGTCTTAACACATAACTTACCTAACATTTTAAAAACACTTATATATAAATAGATTTGATTTATTTTCAAAATTGAACTATGCATTAACAGATCCTAGGACATAAAATTAAATACAAAATTATATATTGAGATATTATATTATAGGGTTTAGGTCCAAATAGGCCCCTGAACTTATTTGGGAGGACCAATTAGGCCCTCAAACTTTTTTTGGTCTCAATTGAGCCCCTGAACTTTTAATTTGGGCTCAATCAAGCCCTGCCGTCAAGCACCTCACAAACGGACGTTAGTTGTCACACAAAACAATGTCGTTTTGTGTTTGTCTAAATATATCATCTTCCGACTGCACAGGGCAGTCTTCATTCTCGACAAATCTGGGAATGAATTGATCTTCAAATGCAATGAAACTCATGCGAAACATATTCTACTTTGAAAGGGTTTTCCAAGAGTAGTTCGCATGTCTCAATACGATTACTGGAGTGGAGGGAATCGTGTCTTAAAGTTGACGCTGCTGTTGCTGTTGCTACCGTGTGAACAACGTGTTTCTCCTCAATTTTTTGGTGAAAATCGCCACTGTCGGCCGGAATCGAATGTCGACACATACACCAAAACATTCCTCTCTTCGAGTACAACAAAGCTCAGCCGTTAATCAACCAAAATGGCCGGATTTGGGCCACAAAACCACGCTGCGCGCGAGATGGGATAACAATTTTACTTAAGTTTTCCGGCGAGGTTTCGCCGCCTTCGACTAATTTCCGACCTCGATCCACACATCAAAATGTTCGTCTCAACGAACCCAAAGTTTACCCTCAAATAATCGTCACAATTAACTACTCAATCTTGATTGTGATGTGAATTTTTTGCCTAAATTTTGGAAGAACTGTTGCAAATCGGATATGATATATTTAGACACACACAAAACGACGTCGTTTTGTGTGACAACTAACGTCTGTTTGTGAGGTTCTTGATGGAAGGGCTTGATTGAGCCCAAATTAAAAGTTCAACGGCTTTGAGACCAAAAAAAATTGGAGGGCCTAATTGGTCCCCCCAAATAAGTTCAGGGGCCTATTTGGGCCTTAACCCTTATATTATATAAAAAACATTTCCTTCTGTAATGCATATAATACATATTGGATAATATTTGATATGTTAATTATAACAATTATTTTTTGTTGAAGTAAATTCTTAAGTTGAGTAATATGTCACAATTTGAGATTTAAAAATTTAAAAATGATTTTATTGTTGATAAAATGAAAAATGATAAATGAATTTCTTTAAAACATATTAGTGTATATATTTTTTTAAATTACTTCTTTGAAGTCCACACTTGTTAAACCAAATTACTAATTAAACTATAATTTTAATAAATTTAATTGTGTGTTTCGATACTTAATTATTATATATGCCATCTGTGTAATAATTATATTTTTAAACACAGATGAATTTTTTTCTTAGAGAGTTATTTAATTTTTTATTTTGTTTGATTGAACAAATTCTGCAATAATCTTCAATTCAAACATTAAATTCATTATATTGTTTTATACATTTTAATTTAACCTAAAATTCATATAAGAAATAATTATTTTCTGTCATTGTAAGTTATAGGGGAACATAGCAATACATACATACATATATATAATGCATTTTATAACGCTACTATATGTGCTAGATATTAAAAAATAAATATATCTCTAAACTTTATTATTTTCAATGGTTAACATTAGAAATAACATGTAAACTATTTATAAAACTAAAGACATTTTTTTATATAACCGTTAAAGCATTAGGTTAATATTCAACCGCATGAAATGATAAAAATAATTTATTAGATAGTCTTTATAAGATAACATATTAACTTAAATATTATTCTTACAAGTAATTTTAAAATAGCATGGTATATATACATGATATATAAATCAAGAATCTATATATATATATATATATATATATTTAATATCTCTTACACTATAGTGACAATAGTGACAGTCAATAAATAATAATTAATGAATTAATTATGTGAATATTAATATATTTGTTGATATCAATTTAACTTAGATCAGAAGCATACAAGTTTGTATTGTTTAGGAAACATGAATCATTTCAAATTGATTAATAATATGAGTGAGATATAAATATATACGAGCCTTATATATATATAAAAGAATTTATCTCTAAACTTTATTATTTTCAGAAATGATAAAAACTTTTATGTCAAAATTTGTAAGAGAGATCAAAGTTCGGATCCAATTTTACCCTCAATTTAAAAAATCACTTTTAACCAATTTAAAAAAAAATATTAATTCATGCATGCTACAAAACTGAAGAGAGAAGTTTTCACATTTGAGCGACAAGTGTTCACGTTTGAGAGATAAAAAGAGGTGTTACAATTTCATTTTTAGAATTTGAGAAGAGGGATGCAAAAATGATAGAATAGGTTAACAATTGACATGTATACTTTGAATTTGTGATAAAAATATGATTTAAACTTGTAAATGTTAATGTATTTGTTGATCAATTTTAGATCTGGAAACTCTTGAGTTACAAATATGATCAATTGATTTGAAAATTCGTTCAAATAATTTTTTCCTAAGCTATTGACACAAAAACATGTTTTTAGAGAAGCATTGTATTTTTGAAAATGAATTTTTGAAGATAATCTCGTACAAAGTATTTCTAAAAAAAAATTTACAAATATTAAAAAAATGAATGTGTAGTATTTAGTAATTAATTAATTTTTAATTAGCAGTGTATAAAGTAAATTATGTGAAGTATTTAGAAACATTCCCTAACTATAAAGTATAAATATTATATTTGTACTCTATTTTGTTTTATTTTTACAATGAAATTGCTCTGAGAAATTAAAAATAACAACATGAAAAAGAGATGTCCATTTTTGAAACAATAATGGATTTTCTCTCTGATACCTAATATAATAGATGAAAACTTCTTAGATGAACCATTTGTTTGCCCAAAATCATTAATAAAAAAATGTTGACAAAATGTTTAGTTTATATAAAAATATATTCATTCAAAAAGAAGTTCAAACATGTATTGATCATAAATAAAAAGTTTGGTTATCATATTTACATACATGAGAATCTACACTCGTGCAATCATTTTTTTTTTTAAAGTTAGATCAATTCAAATATTATCTTTTTATTATGTAAATTTTTATTCGATTTCACATATGCTTAATTTATATTTCAAAAGATATACATATAATATTCAACATAGAATTTAACACAATGGTACATTACTTATTTATTTATTTTATATAAATGATTTATTTTAATGTTCTCAATACATTCTTGAATTCTAATTTATTAGATATTTAATTAATATTTTATATTTATAATATAGCTTATAAATTTTAATTTTACACTTTCAAAAAAAACTTTTGATTTTACATATTACTAGTATTACATCCCGTGCGATGCACGGTGAGAATATATAAATGATTTATAATAAATAGTCTGTGCAGATAAAATAATTAAATTACAATAAAATAATTGATATAAGTAATTATAAAATATAATGTTATATATATATATTCAAGTTTATTCTATATTTTATCGACACACAATCCATGCCCATGAATAAATTTACACTTTTCATTTGTGTCCAATAAAACAAAAAAACATAATTGATTTGCCTGAAATTAATCACAAACATAATTAAAATCATTTGTAATTTGAGATATAATGAGAAAAATTAAGAAGAAAATGACACAACACCATAAAAAATATTTAAGAAAATTATTTTATTTTACATCTTCTTTATCCCTCCAAACTGTGTGAAGTGGATATATATGACATCACTGAGGGAAAATTGTCTTGACTTGAGTAGCCTTCCACAATGTGATTAATGTTTCGTCATCATCTCTTTTATTTGTAGAAAATATCTGAAACTCCATCTTCAACATTATATAATTTTACATCTCACTTCACACGGGTATGAATATATTAAATTATATTATTATAAAATATTGATCAATACTACAATTAATTACGTAGAGAAAATGAACCGGAAACACCGATAATTGACAATTTGATAATATGTTAGGGCTTTAAAAGCCGATGAATAATCAGTATCAGTCGGCAGTGGTCAATGTCCTCTTCTTAGATTTCTAGTCGGTAGTGAATAATTATTATGTAAGAATGTATACAAAATAAATGTACATCATTCACACAAAAATAAATAAATTCATAAATATATACTTCATTGTCAAGAAGAGGCCTAATCGAAATCATTATCCTCATAATGTTTTAATCAACTAAATTAAATTGTGAAATGAATTGTAAGAACATATTGAAAATATTTTAACTGGATAAATTATTACAAAATGAGAAAATTTTAATTACCGGGTGAAACTAACAGTAATTAAAAATAATAGTGCATGTTTGATTCAATAATTTAACTACATACAAAATCATAAAAAAATGAATTACATACTGCTAAAAATTTGTGAAAAATATTAGTTGATTTTGTAAGTAAATATTGTACAACTGTGATCGAAACAAATAATAAGGGACTTATAAAGTGAAGATAGAATAAAATTACAAATTAACTACATAAACTTTCTATAACAAAATCTATGACCTCGTTGATCAGTAGTCTAAAAGAATAAAAAATGAGATGCAAATTATTTATGAAACAAACAAATGAAAAAATAAGTACGGTGGACATATGTTTGAGCGATCCATGCCTTTAAAAAGTTGAAGCAGAAGACATCATCTATTTGACGAAATTTAATTGACTATTTTATGAGGAATGAATGGGGTATATTTTGTGTGGAATGAACGGGTATATATAATATATATTTTTTGTTGAAGAATTTGTCCAATTGTGTGTTGTTGTATAATAATAATAATAATAATAATAATAATAATAATAATAATAATAATAATAATAATAATAATAATAATAATAATAATAATAATAATAATAATTTTATGCATGCATTAAGATGTATTAATTTTTTATTAAAAGGAAAATTGTATATATCTTGATGAACAATAAATAGAGATGATAATATGTTACAATTCTCAATATTATGAAATAATAAGACTAAAAAGTACTAAATATATAAAAATATACAACAATATTTAGATTTTATTGTATATAAGGATATTATTAATTGTGACATTATTATCCCAAAAATATTATTTTGATATTATTATCCCATTTTTTCCTAGAATACAAAATTAAACACAAATAACATAAAAATGGAAATTTATTCTTTGAAATGAACGAAACTAATTAAACTCACAACTTTATTTTGCAACTTATAATAGTGAGAAAAAAAATAGTATAGTCAAATAATAAAAAATGCAACCACTTCTCCTTTGAATAATGTTTGATGGAACTACGAAATGATATCGTTGATTCCTTGGTGCGACACATGTCCTTGATGAGGATGGAGAAAAGACAACCCAATTAAGATTTTTCATAAATCTATATCATGTCAGTAAATTACAAATACATATTCAAATGTGTCATTGTATATTTTTTTACAACAATATATAAGAAAATAAATTCTAACTCTGTGGTATTGCAAAAATTGTACATGAAATCTTAGAATGCTAAGCAATTGTATAAGATAATGTGTGTTGGAGAATAATTGATAGGGTTCAACTATTTATAGATAGGTATGAAGTGATACTTTTGGATAATTTCATATTTAAATGGTGTTATTATAGAATAAAATAATCAATACATTAATTGATTGGAATTATCATTAATTTAATTTGAGAAACAGTCATTTGAGTTAATTAGTTGCATAACTTTAAAATTAAATTTTCCATACTTAAAACATGTAAACATGGAATCACGCCAGCCATTTGATTGAATTTTTATAAAACGGTCGATTAATTTATTAGTTAAAGTTCTTTATTTTCTATAGGGATTTTCGTGCCTTATGAATTAATGGTGTTTATAATTGATATTTTTTTATTATTATCTAAATTATATAAGTTGATTTATTTGAAACAAAAATTAATTATAAATCGGTTAATAAATATTTCCATTTTTGGAAATTTTATTTAGGCGGGAAAAACTGAGTTTCTTAAAATGGCATACTTTCTTACTTTTATATATATAAAGATAATATTTTTAGTAAAAATTATACAAATTACGTGCAATGCACGTGACCTCCACTAGTAGATAATTAAGTGTTACAATAGGTAGTCGAAGTGTCATAATATGTTAGTTAAAATGTCACGATATATTTTTTCAGCCGGCCAAGACTTTTGACCGAAACTTTCTGTTTTGAACAAAAAAAAAAGAGTTATGAATATCTAAAAAATTGTGAGGCCAGGACACGTGTCAGCAAAAGGAGGTGGGATGCATTGCATCCCCCACTAAGTTAGAAACTACCAAAAAAAGAGCAATCAAATATGTTAATCTATAGTATTAACTAGTTACTCAAATGATAAATTCGTATCCCTCTCGTAACCGTATAGCAATCACATGGAATTTGGCGTGACCACAACTATAGATTATTATTTTTTAATAACCAATTAACCATTGACTTATATTACTTCAATAAGTGAGTACAATTTAAGAAGAAACACAATTGTATAATAATTTCATCACATTACTTAATTTCTTGTAATTATAGTTTTCGCCGTGAATATAATGTATTAATTTTGATTTAGGCACCCAGACATTTAATTCCAAACTTCCAATTTCCACATAATGTAGTATCCCACAAGTTTCCATCAGTGTGTTGAAATGATAAAAAAAAAAAATATTAAATAAAAAGCTATAGAGCTAATAACAAATTTTCAATCCAACATACAATTTACTCGTCTGTTCGAGCCCGTCATGACTCAACCATCAATTTTTAAAAATGACGTCAAAGTGGCCACAATTATATGTTGAATTAGAGATCAATTTGTCTTATAAAAATTTGAAAATGTTGAATAACAAACAAATTCAAAGTTGATGTATTAATTACCTACTTTTAAAATTCATGTTAAATTTGTAACTAACTTCAAAATTCATTATTTTTAAGGCAATTAACCCTTTAATAAATATCCCATCAAATTATCGCCCGCATTATCAATCATAGTTTATTTAAATGATTTAAAACTATAAAAAATTAAGAATATGAAAATTTGGACTTCTGATTAATAGTTCATAAAGAAAAAATTCCAAATCAGCAATTTTTTTATCCTAAATTAATAAATTAGAACTATTATTAGTCATTTAATATATATATATATATGTATATATATAATGGAGTATAGAATAATCCACCACACATTTTGATGAATTAAACAATTTTAAACTTGTTGAATCGTGGAGGTGGCCTCCTCTCAATTTCTCATGTATATCATATGTACATAAAGTTTTATATTAGATGGAAAAACATATTACTTATAATATTGAAAAATGTCGTCACTTCTAATTCTAATAAGTATCACGTTCATTTTACTGAAAATTACTGCTAAAAACAAAAAAATAATGACATTTTTGTAATTATTATTACGTGTTTTTGGATTGAAAAAAAGTATAATTTCAAATACTGAAAAGTATCATAAATTTTCATCTGAACCGAATACTATAGTAGAACGGATGTATCCAAGTTTTTGCACGAATCGTATAATTAATCAAATACCTAATTTTATATATTGTAGATCCAAGTTATGAGTTATCCGCCCCCCACCCAAAAAAAAGTAAACACTTCCAAAATTCATTTATTAGAAAAATAAAAAATAAAATCATAACTAAGTTAATTTGCGTCTGTTTCAATTTTTTTTTATTTTTTTTTATGTCGAGGGTAACCCGTAGTCGCTATTGAGATACGCACTGGGTAAATCCGCCTTTGTGTAATAGCCTGCAAATTATACAAGGGAGGTAAACTACACTTGACAGACAAGGTGTGGCAGGCTCGCACCTTTGGTGGTGAAATTTGAACTTGAAATTTTTAACCTCAAAATAACACTACTCCATCACTAGACCATCCCCAAAAGGATATCTGCTTCAACTTTACATTAATGGTCGGCATGCATAGGCATGGACCACAAATGTCCACCAATTAAACTAACCTAAAATAATTAATTTCACAAAAAAAACAAAAGGGAAAAAAACCAACATTAAGGGAAAAAGCTGAGAGAACGAAACAAAAACAGCTCAAACAAGAATTAGGAAACCTTCAACCTAAAAAGAAGTTAGAACAAAAATATTTGTGGATGTGCGGCATGTCTTAGTGGGTGAATGACAAGAAATCGCCTAATTAAAGATTCAAGATATTTTCTTTGTGATTATTGAAGTTCAATCAATATTTCTTTGTGAGAATATTTCGTTAAATTGTTTAATGTAAGAACCAACTCATCAGAATGATATTTAAAAAAAAAAGGCCGGAAATAAAATGAAAAAAGGAAAACCTTGGCTTAACTTCGTCTTACCTACAGTAAAACCTCCATATAAGAATACTCTATATAAGAATAACCTCCTTATAGTAATAAAAAATGATGGTCCCAACTCGGAATCAGTTATAAATAAGAATAACCTCTACATTGTAATATTCCAGTATTTTTTTAGAATCATCCTAAAGAAATTTAGCTCTATATAGTAATAAAATGACACTAAATTTCAAATATATTTAAATATATATATATATATATATATAATATCTACAACTATTTAACAATGCTTTAAATTTTTAAGTTAAGATATCTTTTAACTTGTGTGTTCGAAGTAACTCGATCATCCACACAATCATCTGCTTGTTGAATCCAAAACATTTCCACCTTGTCTAACATTCTTTAAGCTTCTTGACACGATACTTTTTCTATTTCTACACTATCATCCTCTAGATTATCATCTTGCACTCCTTGCCTAATTCCTATAATGATGTCTTCTTCGATTTAAGCACATGGGTGAATCTTATATACTTTTTATATTCATGTGTCTTAAAATATGAAGACATTTTTAAGTGACCTATAATAAATATTAATTTTTTTAAAAAAATAATTTTATATGTAAACTCTATATAAGAATAACCTCCTTATAGTAATATTTTTCTCTGGTCCCAACAATATTACTGTATAGAGGTTTTACTGTATTTCCCCCGGGATTTAAACATATTAATTTTTTTTTTGTTTTTGTTTTTGGTTTTTTACATATGCCATGACACATGATATAACACGACTTCAAACCTCATATGAATTAACATTGTATCTATTGTTCCAAAAGCATGTGCTTCCCAATGGGCATCAATAAAGATCTAAATAATGAAGTTTCAAAGTTTTTTCCCTATAATATTAGTATTAGTTTTTGAATATTGTATAATTTGATGAATCATGAATAAAATATTATCGAGCTTTTCAATAATTTCATAGATTTCTCAAATTTAAATAATTTATATTATTTATCATCATTTTTTTATTTTTTCATAACTTTTTAAAAAATTTCGTAATGAATTTTTACAAATGATTGATGACTTTACGTTTTTTTTAATTCTATACTATTTTATGATTTATTTTATTTTATGTTTTCTAGAAAAAAAATTATAATTATTATAATTTTATTTTTTATAAATTATTTTACAAGGATATGAGATTTCATTTGTCAACAAAAAAAAAAGCATAATTCTATAAATTTTTTAATGATTTTTTTGTTGATAAATATTGACTATGATTATTTATGCTATAATTAATTTTTATTTTATAATAAATATTATTAATATCATAAATTTGATAATAAAATGATGATTTGTGTTTTTCCACATCCCATCTAGATTTAAATTATGTGATTTTGAAAAGTTTAGCATGTGTTTTAACCCAATTTGAACTTTTAAACTCATGGTTTGGAAATTTTGTTTCTTGTTTGAGTTTTACAGGAAATGGAGGATGTCAATGACATTTTAAGGAATCAATGCTATGGGAAGATAGATGATCAAATTAGAGAACGCGCTGCAAGTTAAATCACCTCAATCGGACAATGAAGTAAAACCGTGAAATGTGTTGGAGCATAGGCCCGAGTCTGACGTGAGTGACGCTCCGATTCAGAGACTATTTTCTCTTCATTTTGGTGCGATTCGGAGGTGCGACCATGGCACGTGCGCCGAACGGCGTGACTTGGGGGCATGACTGAGCCCGTATTGCACTCCGAATCCTAAATTTCGAATTTTTGATTTTTTTTCTTCCATTTTCTATTGTTTTTAATGCCTAATTTGTTCCCCCTATATATACAAACTCGCAATTGAAATCAGGGTAAGCCTCCATTTCCACATTTCCAAATTAGAAAGTAGAAAGTGAAAGGAGAAAAGAAGCTCAAGGGTTGAAGGAAGAGAGCAAAAAGAAGAAGAGTTTAAGCAAGATTAAAGACCAAATTCTTCGATCGAGATTATTTGTTCTTTACTTTTGTTAAAACCATGATTATTTTTGGGATGATTTTGTTTATTCATCTTAACATGAGTAGCTAATCTATTTTATACATCAGGATTTGAAAGTACTTGAGTTATTGCATCTTTACTGTTTCTAATTGAGTATTTTGATTTTAATTCTCTCTTTATATTCTTATTTTGTATGAGCGTGGATTATTTGACAACCGATTTGCATGAGGAATTTGAGAATATAAAGCATGATAATCAAGAATTTTGAAAGAGAGTTGAGGTTATTATGAGAGTTTAAAACCTTGGGAGTTTTTGGTAACTACATTATAGGAAACTATCGGAGACAGTGATCTTAAAGGGTAGTTCACAACCTTTATACGTCGAGAGATGATTTAGGCTAGTTAAGTGATTTCTCTAGAGAATTACAAACTTCAACAGGGCACTCAAATATGATAGAGAACATGTCATTAACCCGAAAAAATTGAAGACCTCGTGTACCTCTTTTCTAATCAATCCAATCTAAGAAATTTTAGTTGTGATTTGTTTTGTTATTTTTTTCTTATTTGTCTTTGATGATTACTAAATTGAACCCAAAGAATTCATCTCGTCGTCTAGATAACATATAAGAATCAATGTCATGATATGCGCATGTGTAATTTTATTTTTTTCCCGACCTGTTTCATCGTTATATTACATATGTGTATACTTGCATTTTGACACGGAAAACTAAGTTCACACATACTAGTATATATAAAAGCAAGAAGTTATGCCTTTTATAGTAACTTGCTTTTCCCGCCATTTACACTTGCCAAAAAAGAAAATATAATATTAAATAATTAAAAAATATTTTTATTAATTAATTAGTTAATTAAAAATTCATTATTGATAAATATGTTAATGGATACAGATAAATTCGAGATATATCTACATAACACATATACTTATTTTTTTATTTTTTATATATTATAATATATTTCTATATATATAAATATTATTTTAATTTATGTTTCAATATATATATAATATAAATACAATACAATATAATAAATATATGCATAACGAAAATGTAGCTATATATTTCCTTAATTAATATTTCCAGATTTTCAATAATTAACATATCTTAATTAGTTATTTGTCACATTTGCGTTAATTAACATACGTGGATTTGGTTTTTAAAACAAACATACATAGATTGGTTTAAAAAAAACGTAGATTAATTACAAATTTGCAAAAATTCATACATGATATTTACCATATACATTCTAATTCATAGATTATATCTTAATTACCATATATTCAAAATACCTATAATTAGGATCTTTTCATATCATCAAATTAATTCGTACCACCTTCCATAATTTATAATCAATCTATAGTTTTGGTAATATAGTCTATCTAATAGAGAGAGAATAAATCAATCAATTATTTTTGCATACACATATACATAATCTATATATGGATAACGGATAATACTTAATTAACGTTAATTGTAACATTAAAGTTAATTGCCTCAAATCACTCTATAATTATATAAGGTTCAATATTTGAAATTTAAAATTTAAAACTTTGAGGATTTACAATATTCTATAAATAGTTGTCATTGGTTTTCCATTGTTTACCATTCATAGCTTTCTTGAAAAAGATACACCTAACATTTATTTGCATTTTTTATATTTGACATTTGATGTAATTCCTTATTAGTTATTTGATCAGTTGTTGTTTATTTATTATTTATGTTTTAATTATATTATAAATGAGTTTGAGTACTCGTGTTGTTTGTACTGGAGTCTTAGATCTTTTGTCACATAATTCGATCTATTTATTAATTTTTGAATCTAAAGAATTGGCATACAAGATTGTATTCGTGTGATTTTGGTGGTGTACATCATTGAAATTATTCAACAATTGTGGAGTACGTTGTGAAGAAGAAGATGTTGCAATAAATTGGGGAATAAATCGCTTCAGGAAATACTTGCCAAGATTTTTACAAGGTGATCATGAGGGAAATTGAAGGTTTTGTCCATATTCGTTTATTTGACAAATATTTTAGTTGAGGAATTTGGATTCATAATTGTATTTATTTATTTTGGGTTAACATCATCCGTGTTTTTTAGTTAGTTTTTTTTATACAACAAATGTGTATTCACATGGTATCACAAAAATTAATAATTAATTATAATCATTATTTTAATCTTTAAAACATGACTACACTTTCTTTATAGCATTGTTATTCATATTTCTGGTAGTGTCATGTGGAAATAGGATTTTCCATCTTCACGCTAACTAACATTGTTACTTTGATTATTGAATAGTTTATTAGTTCATGAAAAGTTGGTTTTTAATTCTTTATATATATATATTCATATCTCTTGTGCTTTAACAAATTCACCAAAATGAGATATTGTGATTTTTATTGCTTTATTTGTATATCGAAGTTCTATTGAGTTAGTGTTAATTTTAAATGTATTATTTATGTTTCATCTTCATTCTTGCTATGCCATATTCAGTTTCATTTTTATTTTTGCATCTTTTAATTCAGATTATATTATGTTTTGTCATTGATGTTGCAACGCTACAAGTGGACAAATACAATCAAAATAATTAGACTCCAATTTTTTTTCCTTCGTTTAACAAATCAATCAATGTATAATATCCATATGATCTATGCAGCTTTTTTAAGTATGAGTGCGTGTGAAAATAAATGTAAAATATACACTTTTATAGTATATAATATATATATATAGCTGAATTTTTTTACTTGGCTGTTTTTTTTTTTTATCTCATGTAGTAAGTAGAGTTTTGTACAATTTGTAGCAACAAATTAACAATTAATTACTATTATGCAATGGCTATTATGCATCTTACTGCACATTATAAAAATAAAACAACAGATATATGATCTTACCTATATTTTAAAGGGTTTATTGCTAAAAAATTCACCAACTTTGAATGAATTTCTAATTTAAACATGACTTTTAAAATATTACAATAATAACCCCAACCTTTTAATATGAAGTAAATTCGACACTCCCGATTTTTTTCGATCATTGAAATTATGATCACAATATTTTTTTCCATGTGTACACATTAATTCAATTTTAGAGTGTCGCGAATATGAGTGATTTTTATTGTGCAATATCAATTTTCTAACAATCGAAATTTTTTTAGGTGTCTATATTGCTACAAATTAAAATGTTAATTTATTATTGCAACGTTTAAACATCATGTTTAAATTGCAATTTTATTCGGAGGTGGTGACTTTTTTAGCAATTAGCCTTATTTTAAAATAATAAATTCAACTACACTAAAGCAAAATAACTTCCTAGACTATCTTCTCGCAAAAATAATTTCAATCCACATGTAATATGCAATTTTTTTTTTTGATAAAAAAAATGCTACCATATGTAGTTATTATATATTACTATATTTCCATTAATAGATCATTTTGGATCAATATTTTAATTATAAAAATTTATGTATATTTTTCTAGGACTATGCTTAGCACATACGCACATGAAATGGTTCGAAACTATTTCCTAAAAATTAATTTTTAGATATGAAAATTGAGAAAAATAAATAGAAGTTCAAAAATTCGAACAATAAACCTTCAATTGAAATTTAATTTTTTAGTTCCTCATGTATCCTATATGATTTATTTTCTTGATAAATGAATAGGGGCGGATTATAATGAGCACTATGTTTAATGTGAGAACAATGCACCGTGCTTATTTACTACAATTTTATTGCTCATCTTAGTGTATTTTATTGCTAATTAATTAGCACTAGATACAATTAGCACTAAAACACAATAGCATGAATAATAAAATTATAGTAAATAAGCGGAGTGCACGTGTTCTCATCCCAAGCAGAGTATCCATTTGAACCAAATTCTATGTGTGTGTCACTGTTCAGTGTAACATATTTGAATAAATATACAAACGGATTGCATTAGTTAATAATTTTATTAGAAAATAATTATCCGTTCATCTACTGAAGGAGATTGATGGTGATGGACGAATATCAATCATATGCACTATTGTATATTCCTTCCGTAAATCTTTATTTGTCCACGGTGATGCATTCTTTTTTATTGAAAACCAATCCATCTTTATAAGTATAGTATAACTTTTTTTTTATATCGGTATATTAAAACTTTTTGGATATTTTGATCAAAATTTGTCCTATGAATGAATTTTTAATAAAATATTAATATTAAACTAATCATTTCATAATTAATAATATAAACTGGCAAGATCATCTTTCATTGATATATTTGAAAATAGAGGACCAGAGGCTATTGACATTAAAAGAGGCTCAATATATATATATATATATATATATATATATATATATATATATATAATTTTACCTTTTGAATTCCATGCACAATTACCAAATAGAATATTATTGAAGAATTTAGGATGAAGAAAAATATTGTTGAAGAAGAATTGATCAGTTGGGGCCGAGAATGGGAGAGAAAAATTGAAGAATGATAAATCCTAAAAATTAAATTATTTTTTAAAATTTATTAATGCATTGAAATTTATTTTAATGTTTTCCACGCATTTCGCTGTTGAAATAAATATATTTTATGTTAAAAATGCTTCTCCCATTGAACAAATAAAACTTTCTCTTGCATTTAATTAATGGTGAATTTACTGTAATTAATTTTATGTTTATGTAGAAAATTATTAATTATTTTATTTAGCATAAAGTAGTTAATTATTTTATTATATATATTTTTAAATTTTGTATGTTATCCTATAACAATGATTGATTTTAGACAAATGATTTCACTTATTCATATTTTTCCGTGAAATGGTGTATGACTCTCTAATCATAATTGAGTTTCAATTATATGCGAGACTTCGGGCCTAATTTTTAGAATTTTGATTGTTGGACAGTCAAATTATGCTAAAGCATGTTCATATTTTTTTTAGTTAGCAGATTTATATTATTAAGAGTTTCAAATATGAGATAACATGTATTTGAATATTTCTTGCTACCTTATTTAATCAAATAAATTTTATATACAATAGATTTCAATTTTTTTAATATTTTTCTTTAATAGTTAGATATTATAATATGTATGTACATTTTACATATTATACATAAAAAATGACCAATGTTTAATTTTCTATTACATATAGACCAACATTTTACAATTATACGATTTAATACATTCATATCCTTGTGTTAGGAGACGTATAATGATATGGTGTCGGAAATGGAGCTTGAGGTGTTCTCTATAAATAAAAGTGATGATGACAAAATATTAATCAAATTGTGGAAGTGTTGTTCAAATCGTGACGACCCTCCCTCGATGATATCATATCTACTTTACACAGTCTTGAGGAATGACAAAGATGTATAGATAATAATTTTTCTAGATGTGGTTTATGATGTTGTATTCTTATATTTTTAATTTTTATCATTGTACCTAAAATTATAAAGGATTCCAATTATGTGTGAAATAGATTTAAGACGAACCAATTATTTTATTTATTTTATTATGCACAATGAATGGAAAATAAAAATTAATCATTCATGGTTATGAGTTGTCTGCTGTTAAAATAACGAATAAACTCGAATATAATATTATATTCTTAATAAATTTTATGATTGTTACTATTAATCTATATATTACTATAAAATGGAGTTCCCTCCAAATAATTTTCCCTCACAAAAACATCACATCATCTACAGTTTTATAAATAAAAAATTATATACTTTTTTTTGTCTCTCTTTCTCTCTCTCTTACACACACATGTCACATACATTTTTTATTTTATAATTCATTTGTGTTATATTCAATAACATATTTTCTTACGACATTCAAAATCTATTTGCACGAATGAATAGAACAACTTAAAGATTTAGGAATTATATACAATATTCTTTGAATTTATTTACTTCGTGTAGTAAAATATACATTTTAATAGATCTATTTTTTATTAGTTAAACCTATTTACTTTGAAAATTAAAAGATATAACCACTTGCAAAACATAAAAATTATAGGATATAAACATCTGCAAACAAAAATGATAACTCAAATATTAAAGAAATTTTTGAAATATAATTAAAACAAATTTTATTGAAAAATTAAAAATGACTACAAAAGATTTAAATTATCGAATGAGACATGAGTAGGACACGAATTATAAACTGCATAAGATCATCACATATTCTACCGCGCAACGGTGCGGGTGTAATACTAGTTATAAAATACAGAGTGAAATACTAAGAAGTAGAACATGAAATTTGAACCTCCAAAGGAAGGAGTTCAAAAATTGAACAAGTAGAAGGGATTCGGAAAGGGTTAATTGCCTTAAAAATCATGAACTTTGATATTAGTTGCAAATTTAACATGAACTTTAAAAGTAGGCAATTAAAACACCAACTTTGAATTTGTGTGTTATTCAATATCCCCAAATTTTTATGAAACAAATTAACTTCCAATCCAACATACAATTTGCTCGTCCCTTCGAGCCCGTCATGACTCGATCATTAATTTTTTAAAATGGCATCAAAGTAGCCACAATTGTACGTTGGATTGAAGGTCAATTTGTTTTATAAAAACTTTGGAATGTTGAATAACATACAAATTCAAAGTTTGTGTTTTAATTGCCTACTTTTAAAGTTCATGTTAAATTTGCAACTAAGATCAAAGTTCATGATTTTTAATGCAATTAACCCATTCGGAAAATGTTTTTTAAACACATTCAAGACGAACTGGAAAAAAACTGATTTTTCGAACTAATTTATTTATTTATCAAGGGTATTTTAATAATATTAAAAATAAATATATGTTTTTCAATTATTTTATTTAGAATTAAGAATACGGACTACACAATTCGTCCTCTCCTTGAAAAAATCCATGTCATTTGATGACCGATTACACCTATCTACACTGATAACACAAAACAAATTCTGAAACACTGTCGTATTTGGGGACTGTTTCCAATCGAGGGTTTTAATTGGGGTTTAGTGTTTTTTAATTTCGATTCATTTGGTGGCAATGGAAGCGACTGAGAATCAAGAAGAGATCGTCACTTATGTAAATCTCTGTATTATTTATATGTTGATTAATCATTATTGCAACGGATGCATTCAAATATGTAAAAATGATCTCAGAAGGATGTTTCTGCACGCGTTTATATTTTTTTGAGTATAGCTTGTAGTGGCACTGGTGTTCTGGTGCTTGATATATGAAATCTAATTTTAGCTCGGGAAAATGGTTATAGGTTTCAATGGGTCGTGTAGATTCCGCAACTGGGGAATTTCACGTATATGATGTATGTATGTATATGTGTGTGTGTATATGGTGAATTACATTGGCAAAACCAATCTGAATATTAGATTTCGTCAAATATGACTAGGTAGGTGATTGACAGTGTCACTTACTATAGGGCTGTATGCGACCAATTCTGATGCTCTGTAAAGCACAAAAAATCCAATCTTGAAGATTACTAGATATGTTAAAATCAGCTCTGTGTGCATTTAAGAACTCTGACATTGTCATTTTGCTGGTACAAAGCTGATGATTTTGGATGTGCTTGTCTTAAATTATATGTGTGTGATTGATAGATTAAGATCATTTTCCATGACAGAGGAACGAAAAACTGGCTGGCACCGTCAACTGGGGTACAGCCACTGTTGTTGGAGTGTTTGCTGGCATGTTGTATGGAGGTAGCAAAGAGGCCTCTGCTTCTGTGGTAAGTATGCATTCCTAACGATAGATTCTTGTTAAATGTAAAGGTGAGAATGCAGTATGGCATTTTTAATTTTTTTTTGAAAGGAATATGAATTGGCCATGCATTATTCCTTATCCATACTGTTGGGATGGATACCTTTGATAGGATTAGTTGACTTTAACAAAGGATTTATATATGATACCTGTTTTTGGCTCGGGCATGTTTATTTGGGTTTAAATGTCTGAGCCAAATTGAGCAACGGAGACTGCTTCTCAATATTGTGCCAATTCTAGTTTTAAACTCCTTGTTTTGGCTCGGATTAGTTGGTTACACCAATTGGACATTGCCCATGATTATTAAATTAGAGGACCCATATTTTTATTTTTCCTTTGCTCTTTCTGTTAGTATAGCATCATAAAAAACTCCAATTCTTAATTCTTATGATGATTGTTCCTTATGAACTTTTGATCTTTGAATTTAGAAGGTTTGTATGAATTATGTATCCAACTATATGATCTGAAAATTTTAAGTTTAAAATGTTATCAAAACATATTGGAGGGAATGCTCATGAGGAAAACTCAATCTTGGTTTGGTTTGAATTCAAGTTCAGACTTGTTAAATTGATTTGTTTTAAAAAGGGTTATGCATTATATTTGTTGAACTTCCCTCTAGTCTCTACTTGATATCTTCTTAGTGGATCTTCTTATCATCTTAAATGTTTGTGGAAGACTTTGTTGAGGGTGAAATTGTTGAATCTATATACAGAGCAAGGATGCAGAAGTAATGTTGAAGCTTGGGAGCACTCCAGATAAGCGTGAACAGTATCGACTTATGAGGGATGCAATGGAGAAGAGATTTGTACGAGTCACTCGTGGTTCCATAATTGGTGGAATTAGACTTGGGATGTTTACTGCTGCCTTCTATGGTCTGCAGAACCTCCTTGCTGAAAAACGAGGTGTAATTGATGTTTATAATGTAGTTGCAGCTGGTTCTGCTACTGCTTCTACATTTGGTTTAATCTGTGAGTATCACAAATTCACAACTTATTCATGAACGTTTTTAGGAATTTACTTTTTTCTTTGAAAAGTAATAATTTTCCATCTCTCTTCCTTGATGTTACAGTGCCAGGTTCCTTTCGTTGGCGCCTAAGGAATGCAATGTTGGGTTCAGTTTTGGGTGCAACAATCTGCTTCCCCCTTGGTAAAAAATGAATCCAGCTAATAGCTTCTATAATTGACATAGTTTCAGATTTATTATTGTTTATGTTACTTTTTTTGTTTTGTTTTTGATGGGGTGTTGGTGTTGTTAAGAATCACCACCAAGTGTTTCTGTTAATTAAATAAATAAGACTCTATGAAGTCTGCAGTACTCTGTGAATTGCAGTTACTCATAATACAATATTTCCCTGCTTACAGCCTTTCCTTATTATTTGAAAATTTCCAAAAATTCAGTCAATCTGTGAACAAGTCCTGTTGTTAATTTTTACCTCTGATTTTTTTGAAGCCTAAATTCCATTTCCACAAGTGGAACTTATGAGAACAAAGGAGAAACTCTAGGGGGACCCAACAACTGCATTGATAATTTTGAACCTTGAATTCAAGCAAATCAAGAATTGGATTAATAGAATCGTTTCTTTTCAGGTTGGCTTCATTTGAAGCTTGTAGAGAAAGCAAATGGAGGGAAATTGTCTACTACGTCTGAGGAAGCGAAAAGTGGCATTGCTGCTGCTGTTGAGAAGCTCGAAGGAAACTTAAAGAAGAGGGCTTGACTGCCTGCAACAACCAGGACACATACTCTCCACATGAAAGGACTTGCAACAGCTGATGCTAGCTGTGGTGCTATTGAGTGTGCACGTGGATATCCCCCCCCCCCCCACAATTGACATGGCATTTGACATTATGTTGAACGCTTCTTTCTGGCTGATCAGGTGGAGAAGTCGTGAATAATCGAGAAACCATAATGTATTGTATTTGAGGAAATTTATAGCTTTAGACATGATGTTGGCTTGTTACTTAACAGAAGATATTCGACTAGATCAAATGGAATGAAATTTCACATTGTGTAAAATCCCCCCCCCCCCCTCCTTGTCTCTCTGTGTGTGTTTGTGGGCGCACGTGAGTTTGTGTCTGTCCTCTTCTATTTCTTTTCGTAGCTTGTATTCAGTGATGTAAGATGATGAATTTACAAATAAAAGAATGCAGATGGCATTAAAATGAAGGTGCTGATGGAAAAGAGAGAGCTATGTATAACAATGTGTTCAAACATACACAGACAAACTGTTGCACTTCTTTTGTAGCTGCTGCTGTCAATCTATCAAAACAGGGCTTTTTCTTCATTGTTTACCCCTTGATTGAACATTGAACAGGCTTCTGATTGCAGATGTGAAGTCTAAATTTTCCTCTTGATCATCAAGTTACACCATTTTTCAATGAATTCCGACTCATTAGGATCTGATCTTCTTGTTGTTCTGTGCTGCTTAAGAATTTGAAGAATTTCTTCAGTTTCACCCAACAGGAGAGCTGCCTGACGGACATTCTTCTCCTTCATCTTGATGTCTTTCCGGTGACACTTGATGATTATAACGCGCATCAAATTGGTAAGGCAAGCTGCCATTATATTTGCTATCATGTTGGTTAATTGTTTGAACAATCTCTCATCTGCTTGAAGATTATCACCTTCATAGGCTTTGAGAAGCCTCTGGCAGATTCTGTACATTGAGTTAGCAGCAATAGCCTTAACTGGCCAGTTGAGGGGGTTTTCCATAAGGAAATCTTTCACCTCTCTCTTGAAATCCACAATGGCCTGTTCAGCTTTGTTCGACAGTTCTTGCAGCGTCTCCTTGGAGTTCCTGCCTTTGAGAGAGGTTTCATGGAGATCATTGTCCTGCCATTTACGGTATAGTTCAACTCCTACCCAAATAACATCTGCTGCATTTCTGCTGTTTACTAGATTTCCCTTTTTATCCATTGTTTTCTCGATGAGCTTCACGTAGAATAGGCCTTCATCCACGCTCCGTATTAGCCAGCTAACATCTTTCTTTGGAATGTTAGGAAGTGCAATAGCTATACTTGTCAAGGTCACCAAAGGCAAAGACCAGCACTTTGGAGGTTCTTGAGAATGCAGGCTGGCAACTTGGTTCTTGTCGACTTCTTTCAGCACTTTGAAGTTGCCAACTTTGTGCAGAAGGCTTATCAGATTCTCGGGTTTCTGCTTTTTGCCTGTCCGAATCAGTTTGTCCACTTCCTTACAGATGTTCACTTGGATTTTCTGAGGAAGCACTGCCTCACCTTCAAGTAGCAGAACATAACGACTCAGGTCTATCTCTGTCTGAATTTCTGTTTGTGATTCTGAAATCCCATGAACTTGTGATTGGCTAGAGTTTAATATGCTCCTCAACTTTCTGAGGCAGTGGAAGCATGAGAAGACTGGACTTGCAACACAGAAAAATATGTATCGAACTCCTGTGCTACAAACAACTATCAGAATCTGAACTCCAACAAGATAGCTCAGAATTAGGCCTTTGGCCTTGTGCAGAAATTTCCTCCACTTGCGGTCTCTAATCTGCATAGGCAAAGAGCTTTCTCTCCACTCCACCATCATCTGTGTCCAGTAAACATCGATCTTGAATTCATCTCTGAAGCTCCTTTTCCCATTCTCTGAACATTTGAACTTGATTGCATTGAAACATCTGATTGCAGGCGCAATGGTGCCCACTGCCACCCCAAAAGACTGAGCAAGAACAATCCATTTAGTCGACCATCCATACGTGGAAGCAGCTATATCAATCCCCTTATACTCCATTACCATTTTGATCTCAGCTTGTACCAGAACGAGAGCAGTCATCATAGAAATGATCCCTGAAGCTGTGCAGGTAACGGAGCGTGCAATCACAAACTGAGGGCTACTAGTTTCAGCCATCACCCAATATTTATTCATCATGTGTCTCAGTTTATCGAAGATAAAATCACCCTCCTCCATGGACTCCAATATTTGCTCATCAGAAGCCATTTTCATCATCTCATGGTACTTCGACTCAAGGTATGTTTTAGTTGCTGGTACCATTATAGCTGAAGATATCACCATCAGAAGCGAAAGGAGCATGAAACCAGCTGCTGCGATTTCTTCAGCAAACATTTTTCTTCCATCGAGAAACTGTCTCATTTGGATCACTTGAACACAAAAATTTGCAACTACAGTGACTACAAGAATGGCTAGAGCAGTTGTATTCATTAAAATGTCCTTATCATCCATTGATCCTAAACTCGTCATGAAATTTCCCATAGCAGTTGACATGAAGGCTAGGCTGCATACCTTGGCAAGACGGTCCGTGGCTGCATACATCCGAGTTGTGAGATCCACTGGCAGCTTCATAGCCACGGCTAACAATGTCAACGAAGTTGCATTGAGCGAAAAATATTTACTCGGGAACCACTGTTTCTTGCTTCTGAATCCATGTAGAGTATCAGCTGCCATAGCAAGTGAGCAGATCATAGAGGCTACAGCAACATACATGCCTATCCATGGCATCGGTGCCTCCAGCCGCCTCTCGATATCTGATACATCCCCTGGCATTGAAGGCAAATCTTCTTGAGGTAAGGCCCTTTTCTTTTAGCAAGAAACTTGCAGTTCATAGTTTTTAGAACAAATATTTCAAGAGTCGATGTTTCTTGGATCTTTCTTTTCTTTTTTGATATGGTAACTTTGTTTTGGCCCCATAAGGAGTAGACTGGAGAAATTAACCAATAATACAAATGTTGGAAATTATTAAATTTTCCAACTTGGACCATATTAGAGTCAAGACAGACAGGCTAATAATGTCAAGGGCATGGCATTTAAAAATTACAAATCATTGAACATTATTTAAGTAGTCTGGTTGTCGTATTTGAGGGAGGTAGTCCCTCCTAATCTCTTCGAATCTTTAACATATTTATTTATTTTGTATTTTTGAGTGAAAAGTCAAAAAGTGAAGCGATCCTCATTTTTCCCATGAAAAAGAGCTTTTCTAGTGTAGCCTTGTGAATTAAAACTCGAATTTTCTGTCCACATGGAGTGAGTTATCTTCTTCAATTTTGGCTGCTGTTGACAGTTGACTCGGTCAAGTCTATGTTTAGACATGACTCAAAACTCTTGATCAATCTAATCAAATCAAGTTCCAAAAATGGAAACTTATCAGTATCCATTTTTGGGCTGGAATGATGGAAACTTGTCAGTTTTCTTTAGTCATGATAATGCCGTTACTTCGAATGATTACGAATAATTGATGCGATCATGATTATAGTCTAATACGTGCTGCGGCAATGAGATCTAATATCACATCATTGAAGCATTGAAAACAGATATTATGCACGAGTAACATGTTTTTTCTTATATATACGAGGCACTCGGCTTCTTATTCATCAGTATAACTTAGATAATTGAACTTTTAATCTACATCGTGAATTGATTGTTTCTAATCATCATAAGTTACATGAAGAAAAAATTAACTTCAAATGAAAAACATGAGTTATCTATTCTTGAACATCACTACTGTCATATCTTGCCTCAACTTTGGATTGTGAAGCATCTCTTTTGAAATTCTTGTTGTCCTGCTTGACTAATGCTCGCCATTCTTCAATATCGGCTGCTTTACTAGGAGCCGATATTGGCAGTTCACGTTGCTGGAGAAGCACTAGAATTTCCTCAGTTTCGCCTAGAAGAAGAGCTGCTTTACGCACACTTTTCTCTCTTTCCTCAATGGCATTGCGGTGACACTTCACAGTTATCACATACGCCAGATTGGTAAGGCATGCTGCCAGTATATCTGCAATCATCATGCTTAGTTTCTCAAACAACGCCTCATCTGTTTCGTGGCTTTCACTACCTCCATGGTTGAGCAAAACTGTTCTGGTCACCCTGTACATTGAGTTGGCAGCAATGACATTAGCAGGCCAGTTAAGAGGATTTTTCATGAGGCAGTCTCTGGCATTTC
This sequence comes from Perilla frutescens, assembly GCA_026008535.1. Lineage (NCBI taxonomy): Eukaryota > Viridiplantae > Streptophyta > Magnoliopsida > Lamiales > Lamiaceae > Perilla > Perilla frutescens. The sequence goes on along the minus strand of BRKX01000010.1, from coordinate 38,272,467 downwards.
TCTGGAACTCCAAGACAGTCTTTTCTGCTTTATAGAAGAGCTCGTGTAGTATTTCCGCGGCATTTTTTCCTTTAAGAGATGTTTCACGAAGATCCTCATCTTGCCACTTATGGTACAGTTCAACTTTTACCCACACCACATCTGCTGCTTTTCTAATGTTTGCTATACCTCCTTTTCTATCCAGGGTTTTATCTATTAGCTTCACGAGACGAAGCCCTTCAGTGACGCTGCTCAGCAGGAAACTAGATTTGTTCTTGTCAACATTGGGAAGTGCAAGCGCGATGCAAGCCAATGTCACCACAGGTAGAGACCAACAATATGGAAGGTCTTGAGCATGCAGACTTGGAACTTGATAACTATCAAATTCTATCACCCCTCTGAAGCTGCTAGATTTGGACAGCAGTTTTAGCAAATTCTTTGGCTTCCTCATCGTACCTTTACGAATCACCTCATCCACCTCGTTGCAGATGTTCTCCAGAGTTTCTGCAGGAAGCTCTACTTCCCCTTCCAACAGCATAACATAATGCCTAATGTCCAGCTCAGAATCAGCAATAGAGCCTGAGACTACTTCTGGATCGCGTGAGGAGACAGAGTGAGAAACGCGATTCTTCCTCTTCAACCTTGTGATATAGTTAAGGCATGCCATGGCTGGAGTTGTTAAACAGATAGAGATGAGAAGGACTAGTTTGCTAGTGAGAACAATGAGATACTGAACAGAGATGCAGAATGCAAGAAACAATCCTCTGAGATCATGAACAAGTTTCCTGCTCTTGAAATTTTGAATTTGGAAAGATAAAGAGCTCTGTCTCCACTCCACCATCTTCTGAGTCCAATAGCCCTCAACAGTCACTGCACTTCCAATGTCACTTCTACCTTCATTCAATGATCTATACTTCAATACAACGAACCATCTGGCAGCTGGGGCAATCATGCCAATTATTACTCCAGTAGTTTGAGTTAGAAGAACAAACTTGGTTGACCATCCGTAACTGGAATACGACTGATGCAGCGTCCCAAACTCCATAGCCATCCGAATCTCAGCTTCCACCAAGACGAGAGCGATGAACAAGCTCAACACGCCGGAAGTGGTGCAAGTGACAGAGCGAGCAATCACAAACTGAGGGTTACTAGTTTCTGCCATCACCCAATATTTCTTGATCAAAACTCTCAGTTTATCAGTGGTAAACTGATGAACTCCCTCCTCTTCATTCAAGGCGGATCTGTGCATCTCGTGGTATTTCGTCTCGAGATACCGTTTCATGGAAGGGATCATGACAGCCGATGAAATAAACATAACAAGCAGAAACATCATTGACAAAATTGCCAGAAGCTCTTCATGAAATGCAAGCCTGTTGTAGAGATAGGCACGCACCTGGACAATCTGGATGAGCACATTCACAACCACAGTGATGACGAGAATACCTAAAGCTGCGACGTTCATCAGAACATCCTTGTTACTCATGCACCCTAACGAGGTCAAGAAATTGGCCATGGCGGCCGACATGAAGACGAGGCTGCTGATCTTGGCGAGGCGGTCGGTGACGGAATACATCCGAGTCGTAAGATCTACTGGCAGCTTCATTGCTACTGCTAGCAGCGTCAATGAAGTTGCGTTGAGAGAGAAATACTTGGACGGGAACCAATGCTTCTTGGTCCAGAATCCATGTAGAGTGTCGGCGGCCATCGCCACCGCGCAGAGTAGAGATGCGGTGGCGACGTACATTCCTATCCATGGCATCGGCGCCTCAAGCAGTGTCTCAATGGCCGAAGCTCTGTTCGGATCCTCCGAGGTTCCGTTGAACGTCATTGTTTTCAGATTCCTGCCTCACGTTTGATTCAAATCAACACTACTGGTATCTAAAAATAAAATAAGATCAACAGTATTGGAAAAATCATGGAAAATTCGAGTTGGATTGGATTATTTGACAGAATATATGAGGAAGATAACATTTCAAATTGCAATTATGAGTCTATGATTTTTATATTTATTTATTTTAGCTCAAATCACTGTTTATATATTGTATGGGCTGTCAATATCATTTAAAAAATTGCGTAAAATATAGTCATAGATTCATAACTAAGTAAAAATTTTCATCGAGATTTGCGTTTTGGTGTGCTGAGTTTGTCCCTTGCTCCCCCAATACAAAATGGTGTGGGAGCCAATTTCCTGTTAATATTCATAAGATGTTTCAAAATTAAGATCTAAATTCACATTTACCAATATGTTGTATTTATTAATTTTATTAATATTTAAGTATGTTTGAATATGAATTTTAACTTTTAAGATGGTTTTGCGCAAAGTCATACCTTCTTTCAAACCCAACTCGTTTTTATTTGGGTTGACCTTTTTCCCCCCTGCATTACCTAACACTGTGAAAATGATGATAATATAATACCACATGTTATAATTCAGTGCATTTTTTTTTATAATTTATTTTTTGAATTTGGGTAGTGCAGTTCATATTTGGAAATAATTGTTTTGAAGTCATTAAGTGAAGTTGTTGCATCTGTGTGAAAATATTTCAAAGATCACCACCCACTTTCAGATTTCTGACTAGCACATATTTGTATTTAATTTGTTACCGCCATTGGCATATATTGCAAGCTAAACTCTTGGTTATCTTTTTTTTTTTTTTTAAAAGCAATTTTCTTTTAAAATATAGTTTTTTCAATCCATTTTTATGGTGATGATCTTGTTTCTTAAAATCTCAATATTTATCTTCTTTCTGTTTTTACCCGAACAATTGAATTTTTCACTCCTTTTCTTTCTTTTCTTCTTCTGACAAATTACTATATGTGAAAAACATAAAATATTTATCTCTACTGAAATATTCAAAATGGTGGAAATCCTTATGCGAAAAGGAAAATAGAATAATATTTTAGCATGAAAACTGTCCAAAACAATCCCTATTAACCATTGATAACTTTGTCCTACATAATTGTTGTTGAATAAAAAAACATGCATGCATGCCATGCCTCTATATATTACATATAACTATAATACATATATACTTACTTAGTGACATAGATAGGCTAACTACTCTTATCCTATCCATTGTGTATGGAGACACGGCGCACAAATGCCATGCGTGTGGGTTAGTGTCCATAATATTACAGGAGATGTTCTTTTTTTTTTTTGAGGAAACATGAGATGTTTCTAAATACACCACTATCCTTTTCTTTCTACACCACTAAATAAAATAATTCAAAAGTAATTATTTACAAAATTATTTTAATATCCTTACTAAATAAAAAATAAAAATATTTGATATCAATTATAAAAAAAAAATAAAAAATCTGCAATCATCTTCCCACATCTCACAAGTCACAACTGGAAGCCAAATTCCCGTGTTTCACAATTGGAAGCCAGATTCGTGCATCTGCTAGAAGATTTCGTCCCACCAGATTCTCAGGCGAAGAAGCAGTTGTGATCAGAGAAACTGATGTTGGTGGAGGACTCCACCACCTCCCCCCGCTAAACAAGCCTCCGGCAGCCACATAAGCAGGAGCACTATCGCTAGTGGCGACAGAAGACGACGAGTTTTGGAGAAGAATTTGGATAAAAGACTAAAATTGGACATGTCTTCAGATTCATTGATTCTGTAAAGATCCGACATCTCAGTGACACGATACAATCGTACAACAAAAATCATCAAGAAAATAAAAAAAAGATCTACAAAGAAAACTAATTATAATTAAGATTCAGAGGTCATTTCTCAACAATCTCTCGCGCCCGCGCACTCTCGTGTTATTATTTATGATATTCAATTATATGATTTTTGTAGAGAATAAGAACATAAATAAAAAAAAACATAAATAACATACGATATGTTAACTCAGTTCGGTGAACACACCTCTCTGGGGGAGCACTCCCAATAGAGAACCAGTTCACTCATTCAAAGTTAGTTTTGACAAAGGACTTACGCAGTAGGATCACCTACTTGAACACATTTCGAACACTACCCTTTCTTCAATGGACTGAAAACGTAAGAGTGACAACTGTGTATTTTACACAATTTTTAGATATGAACTGATGATGTTTAGAATGCCAAGTTGTGTATTTTATATAACTTTGGTGCTTTAATTGTTATCATTTGGAGTTTTTGATGTGTTTGCTGATTTTGCAGTAATAGTTGCGTTTTCATTGCATAATTAAAGCAAAACAGTCAAATATGAGCATGAAGAGTTGAAGAATGATTTAATTAGGCTCTTGGACTTAATTAAATACTTAATTAAATCCTAATGAACTGGATTAAATGATCAAAACCAGTGAAAATTTGAAACCCAATGTGAAAATAGCTTGGGTCGACCCGAAAAACTTCGGTTGACCCAAGCCAGTGTAAATTACACAAGGGTGGGTAGACCCGAACCAACTCACCTGGGATGACCTTGTGTAAAATCAGCGCTATGGGTCGACTGAAATATCTCACTCGACCCATGTGGTCGGATCTGCGAGAGTGAGATTTTTTTTTATCTCCAATTTAGAATTTTAAACTTACATATGAAAGCATCCACTTTGATAAACGCCCCATATGCCATCATATGCATTAGGCAGACATAAGAGAAAAGAAAGAAGAGAAGAGAAGATAAGAGAAGAGAAGAGAAGAGAAAGACGAGAGTTTTCCATCTATTAACGAGGAGGTGTCAAGGTTGCTAGAGATCGAGTGCCATATCGAAGACAATAGAAACAGCTGTGTTAGTGCCATCTTTATGCACTAAGGGGGCGTTTGGTATTCATATATGTATATTAGGTATGGGTATTAAAATGGTCCATACCCATACCATGTGTTTGGTATATTAGTATATGGATATCAAATTGATATCTTTGATATATTCATATCCCCACTTTTAACATATTTCATATACCAATATTTGCATCGATATAACTTTCTTATTTTTCTTTTTCTTAATTTTTTATGTTTTAATAAAAACCATGTCGGACTATTTTCCGTCGGATCTCTGGATCGAAATCCTCCTAAAACTGCCGGTTAAATCCCTAATTCGCTTCATCGCCATCTGCAAATCATGGAAATTTCTCATCGCCAGTCCCAATTTCATCTCCGCGCATCTCTCCGATGCGGAAAGTCACGCTCTTCTCCATCGTTATGACAAGCACGGGCACTACTCACTGCTCGAATTCACTGGAAAGAAAGGATCTTTTGGGATAAAATCTTGCTCGGAGTTCGAAATCCCGTTCAAAGTTCAATTTGGGTATTTCAGAATCGTAGGTTCTTGCGACGTGCTTGTGTGCTCAACGGATGATTTCTTATTGTTTCCTTCGCAATCCATCATTCTATGGTGTCTAGTTTTGTTGAATGGGATTGTGCATTGGCTTGGTTATGAACCGATTGATGATGACGTGTGTCGTGGTTTGATATTGGCGTTTGAGATTGGAAATGAGGTGTTTGGGGAAGTAATGTTGCCGGATTTGTTGGCAACGGAAGCTGTAATGAGCTTGCATCTTTTCACGATTGGGGGATCACTTGCTGTTGTGAGAAGAGGAGCTTCAGATGTTGACGAGGGTTGTGATGTTTGGATTATGAAGGAGTATGGTGTGAAAGAGTCTTGGACTAAGTTATATATGATTGATTCGGACCAAGGGTTCGAAAGAGTAGCCAGTTTTAGGAATGGTGAAGTTCTGCTGGCTTGTAAGGAGGGGCTGGACTTAGTTTCCTATAATCTGGAGACCAGACAGTCTAACAATCTCGGTATCTATGGAACCCTGAGGTCGTTCTATATTGATAATTATGTGGAAAGCCTTGTCTTGCTCAAAGGAAATTATGAACTTGCTGAGGAGGAGTTTGTTGGAGACGCGTTAGAGAGGGGTTGAATTTAGACGGATATCAACTGTAGTTGAGGAGGAGTTCATTCCAAACACAGATATCAGATATCAATTTGATACCCATACCTGATATCTGATATCCATATCCATATTTGATATCTGATATACTGGTATATGGATACCAAACGCCCCGTAAGTGTTTTAGATTGTCACGATCTTAATGATAATTCAAAGAACACAATGGTTTTGGTTTTTCAAGTTTGAAGACCATGTTCTGGACATTATGATATGAACATTCCGCTGCAATCTGATTGAAGATCGAAAAATGTACTTAAGAATATTCGTGAACATGATCATGTACATGGTTGTCCAGAGAGTTTCCTAGAGACGTGCCAAGCTGATTTCAAGGAATTGAAGCTGCCTTTTCAAGATGGACGTTTCAGAATAGAAGATGTCTGTTTAAGATAAAGATCAAGAAGGAAGAAAGTGATTTCTATTCAAGGAAAGCTTCTAACTTGGTGAAGTTCGAATTAAACTAGGAAAGTTTCCTTATTGAGTTTGATTCAAAATAAGACAATCTGATTATCTTGTTTAGGCTATGTCTTGTGTTTATAAATAGTCTGAGAATCAGACTAGTTAGTAGGCAAGAGATTTACGAATACACAAGAGCTAGAGAGTCTAAAAGACTTCAAGTTTGAAGCATATAGTATTCGGGTAGACTAGGTTTGATCCTTGTGATCATTGTGTGTCTAGTCCGTGTTTGAAATTCTTTCATACACACTTTTAGAGGAGTCTCGGGAGAGATTTCTTGTGGAAACTAGATGGAGTCTAGGTTATGAGGGGATCTCACAATTCAGTCCATTGAAAAAGGTTGTAGTGCGTAGGAAAGGGGTCGAGTGACGGGAGGTCATCGTGTAATAGTCTTTGTAACCTTGTAACGGAGTAGTGGATTGTTTCTCACGGACTTGTGAAGTCCCCCTGACGTAGATCAGTTGATCGAACAGGGTTATCAACCTCGTGCCATTTACTTGCTTTCAATTTATCTTTCTGACCTTACATGTTCATTATAATGTACATGCACATTATTATGAACATGTTTATATTTACACAGTTTATGTAACTACAATTGGCACTGGAGCGGGTCGTCTTTGGTTAAAAATGAAAAGAGTCCTGAAATTGTATAACTGCGTGAAGATTTTGGTTGAGTTCAAGTTATGAGTTCAATCAAGGAAGTAAGATCTACGGTCAGACCACCATTACTTGAAGGCAACAATTATCCTTACTGAAAGGCAAGGATGAGGGCGTTTCTGAGATCAATAGATGAGCTTGCATGGAAAAACGTTACTGAAGGATGGGAAAAGCCAACTATTGCCAAGGAAGGAAAGCAGGTAGAGATGGAAGAAGAAGAATGGACTGTTCCGCAAAAGAACTGGCACAATGTCAATTCTAAAACTCTCAGTACTATATTCTCTGCAGTTGATTTTGAAACATTCAGTCTAATCTCAACTTGTGAGACTGCTAAAGCTGCATAGGACATTCTGAAAACCACCTTTGAAGGGACTAGTTCAGTAAGGTTATCCAGGTTTCAAAATCTTACTTCTAAGTTTGAATATCTTAGAATGGAAGAAATTGAGTCCACAGATGAGTTCAATACCAGACTGAGAAAGATATTTAATGAGAGTTCTGCCCTTGGCCTATCAACAATGAGAAACTTGTAAGAAAAGTTCTCAGATCTCTTCTAAAGAAGTTTGCATATAAGGTTGCTGCAATGGAAGAAGCCAAGGATATCAAGAGTATGAGGCTTGATTGGCTGTTGGGGTCTTTAAGGACGTTCGAGATGAATCTGGAAGATAAAGACAATAACTCAAGGAAGAGAGGTATTGCTCTTAAAATTGAAGTTTCAGAATATGTACCTGAACATGTACAGAAATAAAAAAACTGTACTTGATTCAGATACAATGAACATTATGGTCTTGATTACCAAGAACTTTAGTCGAATGTTGAAAAGAGCCAACAAATAGTCTTCAAGAAAGTCCAACAACAAAAGACAACCAACTGGTAACTCTCTGCAAGAAAGAAACTCAAGCAATGATCAGAAGGAGTTTCAACAGTCCAATCCAAGAAGAGGAATACAATGCAGAGAATGTGATGGATTTGGGCATATTCAATCTGAATGTGCTAACACACAGAATACAAACAAGAAAAATTACAATGCATCTCTCAGTGACAATGATTTAGAAGAAAGCAATAGTGATTCAGATGAAGAAACTATGATACTCACAGCAAAAGTCTGAATTCAAATTGTACCTGGCGTCTTCATTGAGAAAATAGCGAACAAATATCTCCAGAAAAAATCGATAACAATCGCATGAACAACGACGATAAAGAATTGAAATCTGATTACACAAAGCAATACATAGATATAAAAAAAATGAAAGAGATGAATTAAAGCAAAGAGATTGCGAAGGAAAGAAAGATCTCATAAAGAATTCAGTGAAAATAGAACATAATTCTTAAATTACAAAAATAAACCTAGTTCATTAAAATAACCCTAATTTTACAATAATGCTACTGAAAAATTCAATCTTGGGTGCAGATTTGGGCTGTCAAAAAAATGAATATCAATGGATCTAATTGGTTCTCTGTTCTCACACAGGATTTTGGTTCTCATTTGATCCATTCTCCCTCTCTCTCTCTCTATATATATATATATATATATATATATGAGAACTAGATAATAATTAACACATCAAACAAACAAATACAAAAGACAAATCAAATGAATAAATTCTGAAAACATGAACACATATTCACAATATCATATATGCATGTATATATAATAACTGATTCTAATTGTTAGCACAACAACTAGACCAACAACAAATCAAAATTCTTGAAGCATTGATGAGACCGGGATGAGCATTGAGGAATTAAATCCAGAGTTGCAGCTACGAGGTCCAGTGACGCATTTACGTGCCAAGAAGTTGCAAGGATATCTGCAGTGCTATGTGACGAAGAAGTTGGAAGATGATGGAGCCGATTTTAATCAGTGCAAGTTGGTGACTGTTTTGAACATCGAAGAGTGAAGATGTGGCCTTATGCTAGACTTGGACGTGTGCCTTGCTGTTTTTAATTAGTTATTTTATTTATTTTGGACTATTATTTCAGTTGTGGTTTTTATTTATTTGGCAGACCCAATTATCACAATCTGTTTAAGTCATATTGGACCCAGTAGTACTTTTATTAGCCCAGTTTGAATTCTAGGCCCAAGACACTTCAATTTTCATTCCCTCTAGGTTATTTAATTAGGGATTTCGTTCATTGTAAGGGTTAGACATGTTTTGAATGACATACAACGCAAAGCTTTTCAACTTGTCTCAAAAATCAATAGTTCTTTGGTAGAGTTGGATTCTGGTGAATTCAAGCTTGAAATCAATTGATTTGTTCATGTATTCAGTAGTGTATAGGTTAATCAAGCCATCGAAGATTGCTCCATAGGTGCGTTTCGGATTCTCGTCGATTCGGGGTTCGTTTCGGGTAAGATTCACTTCTATCTTTCATTTCCATCGTTCCACTTCGTTATAGCCACCACCACACCTCCACACACCATCCAAATCATCCATCATCATCACCATACATGTCCCATTAGCCACCAAGTCCAGATTTTCGAATTTGGTTGCAATTGTGTGATTATCGAGCCTTAAATCGCCTAAAATTACCACCGAGCTATCTCCCAAACAACACGTGATAATTTTCTGAATTTTGGATGTGTTGTTTTTGCATATGAATTAAACATTGTCCTAAAATTTGAGCTTAATCCGACGTCATTTGATAGGTCAATTGATCGAGTTAATTTCTAGGGTTCTTAGGCTATAATTTGGGGCTTTTGGTTGAAATTGCCATTTAATTCGTTTCTTGCTATTTTAATCAGTTTATTTGGGTTATTTGGTCATTATTGTTTAGTTGATTGTTGGATTGAATCATTCTATAATTGGCGTTGTTCTTTCCGAAGCTTCCGCATCGCATTGGTCGCATCAAGCATCTTGAAATTGTGAAAGTAAATTAATTTAAGATCAATTTTGTTTACCATCCTAGAATTTTAAATAATTTGAATGTGTACCTTATTATATCCCTTGTGGCTTTGAGCATTTGCCTTCTCCAATGTGTCCGTTCACGGCTGCTCTATTTTATTTTGACCTTTCACTCTTTTTTATTACTAGTAGAGAATACGCGTGTTGCACGTGTTTTGCCTTTTTTTAAAATAAATTAATATAAGTTTTATAAGTTCAATTGCTATTATTGTAGTTGTTCTTAACCAAGCGGATTAGTTTAACTTGGATTTTCAAAATGGAATATTGATCCATTGGTTTCGATATATTTTCCCTCAGTGTTTACTATTGTGGTTCAAAAAATTGCTTAAGTAAATAAAATTGATTAATAAAAGAATAGAAAAAAATTTAACTATATGACTCAAGTTATATAAATATTACTTCTAAAAAACACAAAACAAAAAAAAAAGTTATATTGATGTTAGTGAACTTAAAATAACTCACTTAGGATTGAATATGGTATTGATATGAATATTGGTAATAATTTTAATTTATATTTAGTTTTTAATCTGGCAACATTATAAACATCCAATTACTATCAAATTAAAAACAGTTAATAGTTTGAAATTTAATTTAATATGTTAAATATGTAAATATTAAGCAGCAATACAAACCATTTAACGACACAATAGGTATCTATGCAACTTTTTTTATTCAATAATTGTATGATTTTGGCTTAAGCTAAGTTAGTTTATGCTCGTTAGTAATTTAAAAGTTTTTTTTAAAAAGACTAACAATTAATGCACTTCCACTCTATGGTTAGTGGTGAAGAGAGTGTTTTCTTAGGGGGATGTATTCAATTGAGATTTTATTAGATTTTAAAGGATTTTGAAAAGTCCATGGATTTATAAAATCCATAGACTCCACATGGAGTCTCGCTGACTTGGGTATGGATTTCGGACGATTTTGATGGATTTGAAATCCGTCTTCACAGCGCTAACTGGGACACAACGCGCGCTGAATAAGGTCTCCAAAGATATGCTGATCAAAATGGACTCCCTCTCCCTTCAGATCATTCCAAACCATCGTTGCTTCATCAACCTTCTTGTTTCTGGCAAGCATCATGAGCATATCACGATAGAAAAACATATCAGGCCGATACCAAGTCTCTTTCCTCACCACATCATACAACTATTATAGAAAAAATGAAGCGCGTCAGTAATGTTACTTAAAAATAAACAGCAAAGGCAACAATCTCTAGAAATTTTAATGAAATTCAAGAAAATCAACACAAAAGTGCTAAGATATTATACATCATAGAATGTCAACAAAAAATTTAGCCATGCATGACTCTTTGAAATCCAATAATCTCCAAACCACAAATGCCATCTTTCTTGCCATAAACAACCAAACTAAATTTCTTTATTAGATGGAATCAATTTGCAGCCATTATAAAATTCATAAGAACAAGAGTTACCAAACAACATTCAATATCCATAGAAGTATAGAACATCATATCTAGCTTTCAGTGTTCCAGATAATTGCAAGAAATTGTTCGCACATAATATTAATCATACTACAATGCCTAGTTCATGCAAGAGATGTCCAGAAACAGAGTCCTAGTGATGCTCATTCCTCTAAGATAAAAAAAGTACATCAACAATCAAACACACCAGTATGACGGAAAAATATTGTTCTGCCATAGTTCTCAGTAGACCACAAATTATGCAGCACGATCACAACTCAACCCTTTTCTATTCTGTTCTATGTGCAACCAAATCACATTACACGAATGCCCCTCCCAATATTATAATTCTGCATTAATAGCACAAATGAGATCCTATCCATAGCAAAATGCACCATAGAAACCACAACAAGCAATCAATGGGTGAAAATGAACTTAGGAAATCATTTCAACCACAAATTAATTGTAGACTACTCCTCTCTTCTTAGAGATGATGTCAAATGATAAACAAAGCAACCATAAACCAATAACTAATTGCAGACTACTACTCTCAACTAATCTAAGAGGTTATGTCAAATGAAAAACGACGCAACCAAAAAAGAAGGATTTAATCAGGATCTAATTCCACAAATTAAGTCAAAATGACGAGCAAATACAAAAAACATTATGAAAGAAACCTTAATTGAGAGAGAAACGAGGTTTTGGCGCTGAAACTCAACAAGCACAGCAACGAGGTCGGATTCAAGGAGGCGGGAAACGTGAGCCTTCATGAAGCGCTCGGATCGCACGGGGTTAACTGATTAAGTTCCCAGCAACCGCTGGGGTACACCGCACGCTGGGGTGTCCGCGTTCAACTCCTCAGCGGCCGTTGGAGTACACCGCGCGCTGGGTTTTAAAAATTCATGAAAATCTCGTGTGCAAAGGTCGGATTTCATCCTTTGTATTTTTTACGTGATTTTGAGGTGAAATCCAATAAAATTAATGACTTTTTAAAGTCCATGCAGTTTTAAATACAGTTGGATTTTTATATACATTTTAAAATCTATGTTGAATACCTCTGGATTTTTAAAAACTTTTAAAAGTTTGGATTGAATACATCCAGATTTTAAAAAGTCCAACAAAATCCTACAGAATCTCAATTGAATACACCCCCCTTAGTATTGATATATTTTGTTTGAAGAATTAATTTTAACATACACTATTTTATCTCGTTTAAACTCATTTCCATTCATATATTTTGAAAACAATTTAAAGAATTTAACATACATACCTTGTTCTCTGGATATAACATCGTCTGCACTAATAATTCTTGATAGTGGAAAAGCATTATCAAGATCCATGTTGGGAACTGAAATACATTTTCAAGTATAAAATTAAACAAATAAATTAAATATATAAATATGATTACATTAAAAATAAATAATTTTATTATTACAATGTAATAAATATAGGAAATACCATTTTGGTGATAGACTTTGTGGCGGTAATCTTTTTAATATTTGATGCCAACCTATTTTGCCTCTTGAAAAAAGAAATGGATATTGCAATGGGTCATAAAATCCATAATAATGTTTTATTATGTCTCTCGCCAGAATGAGCATGAACTATAATGTCTCGCTCCAATGGAATGTTGTTATTATTCCCTTCAACCCATATAACTGCTACTTGATATGCATTTGGAGAATTGTATACTCGTTAATCTAAGTTCACGTCTTTTGAGATATGAAGTTAAACATTATCCATTGAAGGATATTCCTTTAAACTTCGAAAATATCTTGCATATGGATCGACCTTCATAATTTTTATGAGTTTCTTCACAACTACTTCTGATATATTTGAATTTTTCAATTTATTCATTTTGTTTTCAACCTCAGTTCTCGTCTCAAAAATATATAATTGAAAAAAATTAAACCAAGACTTGTATTATTGGGCATCAATCGTGTGCTAAAAAGAATACACTCCTCGTCTTGCAGATGCCAATTCTATATTCAATATTAGGCCAAATGAAGTAAATGAAAATATATAGTTGTATGAGCAAATATTTTTTCGAAAATCTATAGCCACTTGTGATTCAAATTAAAATAATTAAACAATTCGTAGAATTCATCAAGAACCTCAGAAGATACAAGTTGAATTTTTTAATATCACAACATAAAGTAGAAGGCTCATACTCAAATCTTGCAGCATTACAATGATTGCAATCCAGCACTTTTTTTAATTCATGTAGTTCTGAATTTAAGAATCCGTAAAGTGGTGAACCTAAAAGAAGAAACAATAGATATATATTTAATCAAATTTTGTTCATCATACATTTATATATATAATTTCAAATTAAGAAATTACTTTCCATTTGATTTAGGTAAAGCAACATCATCTATTGAAATATATGTAATATTTTTATTTCTTTGATTTTTCTTAACTTAATTTATCTTTTTTTGCCTTTATATGATATGTAAATTAGAATATTTTATTTTCATTTGTAGATTTCTTTTTTGTCAATAAACATCTGCATTTGTATAAGAAAAAAAAATCAATTTAATAATTAAAAAATCAATATAAGATAATTCATAAAAATAATATTTTAATAAATTTAAAAATTATCTAAAGATGACTGATATGGACGATGCATTATGAATATTCATAATTGTGAAAATATCAAAATAATGAATGTGTTATATTGAGAAAATGGTTGAAAAAAGGGTGAATTATCTGTAAAATCATGAACTTTATGTATTGTTGCAAATTAAACATGAACTTTAAACGTAAGCAATCAAGACATCAACTTTTAATGTAAGTGTTATTCAACATCCCAAATTTAAATTTTTGAAAAATGTATTGAATAAAAAACACTATTTTTCTAATGTTGATTTTTTAAATGTATTTGAAAAACAAATAAATTCATCCTTTTGGATGTGGATAATTTTTTCTTGTTCTCCCATATTTTTGTTGTCTGCTGTTGTAAAAAAATAATTGTAGATTTTTTTATTTCTTTTATGTCTGCACTTTTTTTTTTTTTTTTTATGTATAGTGCTACTCTTTTTTAAAATTTTAATTTTTTGTCTACTATATTTGCTCTATTTTTTTATGTCTGTTGTACGTCTTTTCTTATTTTAATTTTTTTGATCTTCTAATTATTTTTTTATGTCTATTCCAATTCTGTATTAATTATAGATCTCAACATTTTTAGGTGCAATTGCAAATTAAATCGTTATTATAAAAATATTATCATTGACATCTAGAAACTATTATATTGTAATGATAACATGAATTGGTATAGTTTAAAAAATCACAATGTTGATGAACGTTTTTTACTTTTGTAAGTTAATATGAAATTTTAATTTTAATATTATTATTTATTTATAACAATTTGGGAATGTTAAATAATGCCCAAATTAAAAGTTTATATTTTAATTGCCTACTTTTAAAATTCATGTTAAATTTGCAACTATACCCGAATTTCATGATTTTTATGGTTTCATAAGTAGCATTAAACTCAATTTGAATTCTTAATTTCTCCAACTTAGGGATATTTTTAACAACTCTTTTGGGTAGGTTTCTTCCCATGATTTCAAGATGCTCCAATTCTTGCAAATCCCATATCTCCACTGACAAATACAACTCAACTCCAACTCGTTTGATGCTGTAGTGTTGATGGACAATCAGGAACTCAAGGTTCCACAATCTGGATATGGAAGGAGGGAGATTTGCATTGCAAGTGAGGGCCAGATATCTTAAAAGAATTAGTTTCAGTGCCTCAACTGGGAATTCATAGAAACGGACTCTAACAGCATCAAGTACCCTCAACAACTTCCACTGCGTACATATTGGCACTTCATATTGATGATATGCAGGGCCGGTCTTGATGCAATACTCAAGATGCATGTACATTGGGCCCAAAATTTTTGGGGGCCCAATTTTTTTTTATTAGGTATATGTAGAATTCTTTTTCTAAGCCCAAATATCATAGAATTAGAGATAAAATCAATTCAGTTGATTGGAACCAAACGAAAAGTCAGAGAGAGAAAGTAGAAAGCCATCTTCTCACCACCATATTCTCGATTTCTCCTTGAGCACCTCTAAACAGAACTTGGCTTTGAATATCAACCAAATTTTTTGACTTATGAAAAAGACCACGAGGAATTGAGTAAAATAAGGTATGTATTTCATTTGAAAATTATTTAAAATTCTAGGGTATAAGGGAGACAATTTGATTTTAAATTAATTTTCTTGATAATTTCAAGATTCCTTGAAAACATGATTTGCTATTAATATTGGTGATTTGGTGTTGTGGTAACAATATATATAATAATGTATGTGTGTGCTTTGTGTTCCACAATTTGTTTGTTTGATTTGTCAATTAGCATACTTTAATTTATCTTTTTTGTTTGTTTGTTTGATGTGTTGAATTATTATTTGGTGTCCTAAATAAAGATGCCTCCTGAATTTATGTCTGGTGCTCAAAAGAGAAAAAGAAAACAAAAGGAAGCTGAGGTAATTCTAAGTCAAGCCGGAGAAAATTAGTTGATCAGTTAGATTACACTGACTTGATAAATACTTTTGTCTCTAGAACTGAAAGACGCGTTGTATTTAGATGAAATATCATTTGTCTTTTTTGAACTAGTGAATATTATTATCTGCTGAAATATTAGCGTGTAATTTTTTCTCTTGATTCGTACTCTTAAAAAAATATCTATGAGGGCCCAATTTTTTAGTTTTCGCTTAGGGCCCCATATGTTACAGGACCGGCCCTGATGATATGGTCCGGTACATAACAGAGAACGTATAGTTGAAATGGATGCGATTTTTTTATGCACCTCTTTGATGGCGAGCAAGACGTTCTCATAGATGGCAAGACGACGATGGCTTTCCACATGTTCGTCCAAACCATCTTCGTAACTACTTATGGTACATAGAAATTTGTTATTCTTAGCTACGTCCCTTTTACTCACATACCAATACTGATCCACCTTTCCTCATGACCCATGAAAAGATTGTTGTGAAGTAACGTTTTGAATGTATCTGAGTAATGAGTTGACTGAGTACAATAAAGTCTTTCAACATGCCAAAAGTTGATGGTGGTGGCCGGTGCCGGCGGTAGGAGGAGGACAAGTGAAGATCGAGGGGGGGACGATGTGGCGGTTTTTTACAATGAAATTCTCTCTCTCTCTCTCTCTCTCTCTCTTCACATTTTACGTTCCTCTCTTTTCTCAACATGGTATCAAAGCAAATCACGTGCTTTCTTCACATGAACTATTTGATCTTCATCAATTAGTTCAGATTTCATTCTTCACAATTGTTCCGATTATATCATTTTTTTTCTCTTCTTCATAGATCTGCCAATTATTTCTCTGAAAAATGGTTCGAGGCAATCAAAATAGAGAAGTTTTTCTGCTCGAGGATGCTTCAAATCCTTTTTATCTCCATAATGGAGATCATCCTGGGTTGATTCTTGTTACTGCGTAGCTTAACGGTTCTAATTACAATGATTGGAGTAAATCGATGATCACTTCCTTAACCGCGAAGAACAAGCTCGGATTTGTTGACGGCTCTGTGAAGAAACTTGACGTCACCGATCCACTTTTTCAGTATTGGAATCGAGCTAATAGCATGGTGATTAATTGGCTTCGCTACTCTGTCGCTTCAGATATCAGTTCTAGTTTGTTGTATTTTAAATCTGCAGAATTGATCTGGAATGATCTCCGGAATCGCTTTTGTCAAGGTGATGTTGCTAGGATATATCAGCTCAAATAGGATTTGATGCGTTTGAACCAAGGTTCAAACAATGTGAACACTTATTACACAAAATTGCGTGTAATTTGGGATGAATATCGGGACTATCAACCTATTGAGTGGTGTGAGTGTGGTGATTGTCGTTGTGACAGCGCTGGTAAGTGGAATTTGCATCAAGAGCAGGAATGCACTATACAATTTTTAGTTGGTTTGAATGAATCATTTTCTCATATTCGATCTCAGATCATCTCTATTAAACCTTTTCCTTTGATCTCTCATGTTTTCAATTTAATCATCCAAGAGGAACGCCAACGGTTGATTGGTATTGGTTCAAGCAAAGGATCTCTTCCTCTCATGAGTGAGCAGGCTGACAATTCGATTAATGCAATTAATGGAAATAGTCGTTTTCCAAAAGAGAGGGATAAGTTTTTGTGCACTCACTGTGGCAAAACAAATTATACTGTGGATAAATGCTATAAGTTGCATGGTTTTCCTCCTGGTTATGGAAGAGGTAGAGGGAAATATCCTCAATCTTCAGGATCTACTACCGACGGCAGACGAAGTGTGAATAATGCTGGAGGTTCTTTGCCTGATTCTATTGATAATGGAGGCTTTCAAACATCTCCTCATGCTGCTGCTACTCAGACATCTCCTCATGCTGCTGCTACTCTTTCCAATGAGCAGTGTCAACAACTCATTACTTTCCTTCAGAATCAGTTGCACAACCAGCCTTTTTCATCTCCTTTATCTCAGCCAGACACATCTCCAGCTTTCAGTGGTAACTTTTCTTCCTCTTCCTCTGTTGGTTCTTCTTTATTTTCTAAGGATATTTGGTTGCTTGACACTGGTGCTACACACCATGTATGTTGTTCTTTACACTTGTTTCATTCTTCCATTCCTGCTGTCAATATCTCAGTGAATCTTCCCAATGGTCAATCTGTTAGTGTAAGTCGCATTGGCACTGTTCATCTCTCTCCTTCTCTCTCCCTCACCAATGTACTTCTTGTTCCTACTTTTTCTTATAATCTGATCTCTGTTAGTGCCTTGACATTAGCCAACTCTTGCCAAGTTAACTTTCTTCCCACTTCTTGTCTTATTCAGGACACTTCCATGGGGTAGCCGATTGGGATGGGTAGACGTCAAGGCAACCTCTATATTTTTCAACCATCATTTGTTCCTTCTGCTGCCAATGTAGTTGCTGTCTCTATAGATACATGGCACTCTAGATTAGGCCATCTCTCTGAAGGAAAACTTCAATTACTTGTACCTTTATTGCAACCATCTACTACTAAACATAATACTTGTGAAATTTGTCCATTGGCAAAGCAAAACCATTTATCTTTTCCTCTTTCCCAGTCTCATGCTTCTGCTATTTTTGATCTCATTCATTGTGATATTTGGGGACCATTCCACAGTTGTACCCACCAAGGTTATAAATATTTTTTAACCATCGTGGATGATCATTCCAGGTTTGTTTGGACTTACTTGATGACTGCAAAATCTGAAGCTAGTGTCATCCTACGTGATTTCTTTACTATCATTCACACACAATTCCAGAAAAAGATTAAGATGATCCGTTGTGACAATGGATCAAAATTCTCTTTACCTGATCTATTTGCTCAATTTGGTACTCTTGTTCAACATTCATGTGTCGAAACCCCTCAACAAAATGCACGTGTTGAGCGAAAACACCAATATCTGCTCAATGTTGCCTACAGCCTTTACTTTCAATCTCATCTTCCCATTTCTTATTGGGGTGAATGTATTCTCACCGCTTCATATCTTATAAATCGAATACCCTCTATTGTTCTCAACAATGCTACACCCTTTGAGAAACTCTACCAGCGTCGTCCTCACTATACTTACTTAAAATCTTTTGGTTGCTTGTGCTTTGTGTCTACCTTGCATCGTGATCGACATAAGTTTTCTCCTCGTGCTGAGAAATGTGTATTTCTCGACTATCCTAGTGGTTACAAAGGATACAAAGTTCTTAATCTTTGTACCAACCAAATTCTTATTAGTCGCCATATTATCTTTCATGAAGATTCTTTTCCTCTTTTATCTCATCCTTCAGACTCTTCATTTCTTCATTCTGCTTTCAAACGTTTTTCTCTCCCTCCTCCTGTAACTGATGAACCTTCATCTGCTGTTCCTCAATCTTTTCGTACTTCATCTGGCCGGGCTGTTCGGTTACCTTCACACCTCAATGATTACGCGTGTGGCACAGCTCATAGCTCTACCTCTCATCCTTTGCATCATCATCTCTTTTATAAATCTTTGTCTCCCTCTCATCGCTCTTTTGTCCTCTCTATTTCTTCCAATACTGAGCCAACTTCCTACTCACAAGCCTCTAAACTTCCTGAGTGGCAGTCTGCTATGAATGATGAATTGACTACCTTGAGTAAAAACAATACATGGTCTTTACAATCCTTGCCTCTTGGAAAATCTGTTATTGGTTGTAAATGGGTGTATCGGATAAAGTTCAAGGCTGATGGCTCTATTGAGCGTTATAAAGCCCGACTTGTCGCCAAGGGCTACACTCAACAAGCTGTATCAATTACCTTGACACCTTCTCTCCGGTTGCCAATCTTGCTACTGTCAAAATGATGCTTTCTATTGCTTCTGCTCGTGGTTGGATTTTGTCTTATCTTGACATTAACAACGCATTTCTTCATGGTGATCTCACGGAGGAGATTTACATGGCCTTACCTCCTGGGTTTTCTAGTACACGAGAACTTGCTCTTAACACCGTTTGCCGGTTACACAAGTCCCTTTACGGACTAAAACAAGCCTCCCGACAATGGTTTCTTAAGTTCACAGCTGTTCTCGAGTCTTTTGGTTTGATCAAATCCAGCTCTGATCACTCATTTTTTACTAAACGAGATGGCTCTTCTTTTCTTGGTGTTATTGTTTACGTCGACGACATGCTTATTGCCAACAGCAGTCCTGAGATAATTGATGGCTTCAAGCTCTTTTTGGGCAAACATTTCAAATATAAAGATTTTGGAGTTGCTAAATATTTTCTTGGGCTTGAAATCGCCCGAAACTCCACTGGCATCTTTCTTTGCCAGCGTAAATATGCTCTTGATTTGTTGGATGGTGCTGGGCTTGTTGGTTGTAAACCTGTGTCCACTCCGATGGACTCTGGTTCTCAACTTTCACAAGAGGGTAGTGAGTTGTTAGCAGATGCAGCGCCTTATCGCCGATTGATTGGTCGACTATTATATCTCTGTCTTACACGGCCAGACATCACTTTTGCTGTCCACCATTTAAGTCAGTTTCTCGCTCACCCATGTTCTCACCATTATCTTGCAGCACAGCGGGTCCTTAAATACATAAAGGGATCAATCGGTCTTGGCATTCTTTTTCCTAGTGTCAACTCCCTCGAGCTCAGCATGTTTGCAGATGCCGATTGGGCAGCATGTCCGGATACCCGACGATCAGTGACTGGTTATTGCTTATTTCTTGGCTCCTCTCCTATTTCTTGGCGATCCAATAAGCAATGCACTATCTCCCGGTCTTCTGCTGAATCTGAATATAGAGCGATGGCCCAAGCTTGTTGTGACATTGTGTGGGCTACTTCCCTTCTTGCAGATTTTGGAGTTCAACGCACCAAAGCCGTGCCTTTATTTTGTTATAATAAGGCCGCCATTTATATAACCTCCAACCCTGTCTTCCATGAAAGAACGAAGCACATAGAAGTGGATTGCCATAAGGTTCGTGAAAAGTTTCTACTTGGGCTCGTCAAGCCAATGCATGTCAGCTCGAAGATCCAACTGGCCGATATCCTCACCAAGGCTCTTCCGCCGTCCCTTTTTCAGACCATGGTGTGCAAGCTCGGCCTTAGCTCTATATCTGCCTTGCTTGAGGGGGCGTATTGAACTTGCTTAGCTGTATTTTGTCATTAGTTAGCTGTAAATAGTTGTATCTAGTTAGCTGTATAAATAGCTTGCTGTATCTCTACACTAAATCAGATTTTTGTACAAAATAGCATTTTACAATGAAATTCTCTCTCTCTTCACATTTTACGTTCCTCTCTTTTCTCAACACGGTTTTGGAAGGGATGGCGCTGCCGACCTAATTAAAGTTGCCAGGAAACGATGGAAATCACTAAAATTTTCCAACTTGGACCATAGTAATCAAGAAAATTAGGCTAAAAATGTCATGCCATTTAAAAATTACAAATGATTGAACATTATTTAACTAGTCTGATTGCCCGATTTGGGGGAGATTATAACACTAACTCACATATAGTGACATAGGGAATTCTGTGAGTTTTTTAATTGAACAAATAATTAAACAAGTAGACAGGAAAAAATAACGACTAATACAAACGTTGGATATTATTAAATTTTTCCAACTTGGACCATAGTAGTCAAGAAAATTAAGGGCGTGGCATTTGAAAATTACAAATGATTGACCGTTAATTAAGTACGTAGTCTGGTTGTTCTATTTCCTAATCTCTACAAATCTTTTAACATATTTATTTATTTGTTTTATATTTTTTTACACAAGTGTTATGCATAACCGCGTATGGCTTCAAATTTGATGTTATATTTATGTGTGTTTCATTCCGTATTTTCCTATTAAAATTATGATTTTAATAATACTAGTATAGATTATGTGCGTTACACGTGTAGTCTATTATTTAACACCATAAAATCTTTAAAAATTATAATATTAATAAATATTAATGAATAATTTTAACAAAATATTGTAAGTATGCATAAATAGTTTTGTATAGTATGATCTTTTAATAATACTGGCTGAGAAAGCGTGCATTGCATGCAATTTAATTAATATGCTTAAATTAATTATTAAAGTTTGAATGATTTTACTATACTATACTACTATTTGAGTAGTCAATTAAAAAATATATAATTAATTATATATATATATATATCACTTTATAAATATAATAATATCGAAAAATTCTAGATTAATCAATAATCAGACAAATGATATAAATATAAATTATAACTATTCGAACACGAACTCGGAATTTATAGTCCTTTCATTTATTTATATTTTTGTTCTTTTAATATTTATACACACACACATAGAGAGAGAGAGAGATGTATCTATCCTTTCTCAACTTCCTTTTTTTACAACAATTCTCAATCTTTGATTGTTGACATATATATATATATATGTATTAATACAATTCAAATATTCTATTCAACAATTTTTATTTTGACTTTATTGTCTAATAAAAATACAAATTTTTAATTAATGTAAATTCACAAAATCTTGCATCATCCATTTTAGAAAAAATCAATATAAAGTTAATTAAACTTACTAAATTAATTTAAATAGTTAATGAGTTCAAAATATGAATAATTATATAGTTTTTTGTGTAAATGGATAAAAAGAGGCAAAACAAAATAGTAATTGGGAAAAAAAAACAAGATATAAGGCTATAGGAGTTATTTGGGCAATTTGGAGTGTAAATGTCTACAATACCCCTATGACACACATGTCCCCACATTCCAATCATTGTGTGTAAGTGTACTATTTACACTTTTAATAACTACTCAATAAATGCACACACCTAACATATAAAAATCCAATTTCATGAATTTTAGGGTTAGGGTTAGAAAGTGCCACACTCTAAAACAATGAAATTTTTATGAAATTTTTTTGAAAAAATAACGATAATTCACGTAGCGAAAAGAATCATAACGATAAATTAATGCACGTATCCAAAATGAAAATAAGCATAATGATTTTTTTTAAAAAAAAAATAACGTTAATGCACGTAACATTAAATGAACATCAATCAATTATTCTCTCTTTCTTTTTCGACCAAAATGAGGTAGATAGAATGAATAAATATGTATTTGCATAGGTAGGTATTAGTTGACCCAAATTAAATTACATTTAATGCATTTAATTTTGTGTAAGAGAGGTTGGTAGCGTAATATGCATATATTGAAGGCAGGACGTAACATCCAAAATAATAAAACACAAAAAATGTCGATTCCCCTCAAATAAAAGAGAAGAAATATATTGAGAGGTTGATCCAGAAGATTTATGAACGAAGCAACGTCGTCTTCATCAACGAACGGGCCGAGTAGAAGTTCCTAAATTTTGAAAGGTATGTTTCGAGTTTATTTCTTCAAGAAATGTAGAATTTGTTTTAAGTTTAGGCTATCTGGTTTTATGTTTCTAGGTTGATTTTAAGTTTAAAAGCCATAATAATGATATTATTATCATTTACAAAAGCCATGATAACGATTATTGAAAAGCCATAATAGCGAAAGTTTAAAAAAGCCATAACTAAAATTAAAAGCCATAATAACGATATTATTATCATTTACAAAAGCCATGATAACGATTATGTAAAATCCATAATAACGAAAGTGTAAAAAAGACATACCGAAAATTAAAAGCCATAATATCTGTCGTTATTTTTTTAACAATCGTTATTGTCATTTATATATAATAACGATTATTTAAAAAAAAGCCATAACTAAAATTAAAAATAACGTTTGATTAAGAATAACGATTTATTAAAAGTAATAATAATGTATTATTTAAAATAATAATAACGATTGTTTAAAATTTATAATAATGTATTATTTAAAATAATAATAACGATTGTTTAAAATTTATAATAACGATTGTTTATTATGGAAAACATATCGAAAATTAAAAGCCATAATATCCATCGTTATTCTTTTAACAATCGTTATTATCGTTTATATATAATAACGATTATTTAAAAAAAAGCCATAACTAAAAATAAAAATAACGATTGATTAAAAGTAATAATAAAGTATAATTAAAAATAATAATAACGATTGTTTAAAAGTTATAATAACGATAATTGAAAGTTATTAATAACGATTGTTTTATAATAATAACGATTGTTTAAAAGTTATTCATAACGATTGTTTTATAATTAAATTTTCGTTATGTTTAAATTTATTTTTCGTCATGTATAAATTTAATTTTCTGTTATGTATAAATTTAATTATCGTTATTCTTTTAACAATCGTTATTATCATTTATATATAATAACGATTATTTAAAAAAAAGCCATAACTAAAAATAAAAATAACGATTGATTAAAAGTAATAATAAAGTATAATTAAAAATAATAATAACGATTGTTTAAAAGTTATAATAACGATAATTGAAAGTTATTAATAATGATTGTTTTATAATAATAACGAATTGTTATTCATAACGATTGTTTTATAATTAAATTTTCGTTATGTTTAAATTTATTTTTCATTATGTATAAATTTAATTTTCTGTTATGTATAAATTTAATTATCGTTATGTATATACTGAATTTTCATGAGGGCTTATTTTTGCATATCGTTATGGTTAAATAGATTTATCGTTATTGTTCAATTTAAATTTCGTTATGATATTTATTAAATTTTCGTTATTTTAAAAATAAAAGTTTCGTTATAGTTAAATTTCATTTTTCATTTTTTGTTATGTTTAAAATTAAGTTTCGTTATTGTTAAAATTTTCATTATGGTTCGTTATGCTTATTTTTGAATATTTTCGTTATGACAGATGGTTAGACATCGTATTATTGTACGACATAGTGGTCGATGGGAGAGAGCTCAATACGTAGATGGTGTAGAGGAGCAGATCATCATGTCATCGGATGGTTTCTGTTTTAGGTCTCCCTGGGGGGAGGTGTGGGCCCTCTGGGAAGCGGGGTGGGCGATCTGCGCAGTCGATCCTGAATGATGTTCTCTATCCGCGTAGAAAATGTATCAAACATCTGCCCCACACGACGCATCACTCGGTCTTCTACAGCTCCAGCAACGGCATCAACAAAGCGACCGAACCAGCTATCAGACGACTCCCCCGGACGTTGCCCCGGCATCCTCATCTCGGGCTCTCTACTCCTCTCCTCCTCAGTCCTCCTAGGCCGCTTAGCTCTTCATGCTCGAGGAGGGCTCACTCTATGATCTGACAGACCATCCTCATCCGAGGTCCTCTGACCCACCCCCTGCTTTGAGGGTCTAACACCCTCATCCGGCTCATCAATCAATCGATGCTATTGTGGAGCCTGCTGCTGTGTAGTCCGGGTACTCCTACGAGGCCGTGATGGGCCCACGACGTCAGAGGACCTAGTACATGTCCTCGGGATCACACGGCAAGCAACGTTAGTGAGTAACTTCTTCTTGGAGGGCGCTCGAGGTGCGACATACCTCACACCCAGTACACTCTCTCCCTCCGAACTCTGAAAGTATGGTCTCTGAAGCTCATCAGCTGATGGCACCATCAGTTGGATATCCAACTGCATTAGAGTATTATCCATGTCAATATTAACACACAAATTTAATATTCTAAATTATTTATATAAAAAAATTACCTGTCCATCAAATAATCTAGAGAAATCAGAGCTCCGGGATGAAAATGACCACTTCAAGCAGCGAGGTGTGGTCAACTGGCCTCCAACGACGCCCAACCGACGTCCAAGCTCGGGGAAAACCTCACAGGCCCATGTCTGTAAAATAAATTGTCATATCTTCTGATTAAAATATCAAGTTTTTTAAAACGTAAATTTAACTAATTATCTGAACGGTCCAAACAGGTCCATACCAATGATACGCTCCATCCTTCTCTCCGCCCATAGCCCGTCGAACTCTAGGGATGAGACTGATAAAGTGCATCAGCATCTGAAATGTGTAGCCCCCCCATGGAAAAGAATTCCAAGCATCAGCATCTTCCACCAAGGCCCACACCCAGCCATCGATCGCGCGTGAGGGGTCTATGCAAAATAAGATCCGATACATGACCAAGATGTTCGCAATCTTCACGTAGTCTGGAGGGTGATTGGGTAGCCTCTTATCTGTGAAATTATCATACATCTGTGTCACAGTCGTCTTTTTCCCTTCAAATAATCGGTAAAAGATGCCGTTAGGCGGAATGGGATGAGCCGCATTCGGATCGAAGTTCGACGGGCCGAACTGTAAACCTGACACCAGTGCGAACTCTGAGGGCCCAAAGCGAAGTGTGGTTCCATTGACATAGAACCAACACTCTCTACCCTCACGTGCAGGATCCTCGACACGCACCTCGCGACAGATCAAGGCATGCATCGCCTTGCGTGCTATACTACCTCCCCTACAGTCTAAAAAATGTCCAAAACATCCAGATCTAAACATCTGGATCGTAGCCTGACCACCAAAATGCTCTAAGACCTCCCTAATGTACATCAAAATATTCGGCTTCAGCCTCTGGAGGGGGCGTCTAATCCGCTGAATCTAATATTCACAATAGAAAATTAGACTGTTATTAAATTATTAAATTAAATTTGTAGCTACATGTATTAAACAATTATTACTATTATTGTTATTATTATTATTATTAGATTAATTGTTGTTGTTATTATTATTCTTATTAAATAATTATTACTATTTATATTCACAATAGAAAATTAGACTGTTATTAAATTATTAAATTAAATTTGTAGCTACATGTATTATTATTATTATTATTATTATTATTATTATTATTAAAAATTAAACCAGCTATTTGTATTAATTGTTTTTATTTTATTTTTTTACTAATGGTATTATTTAGACTATTATTATTATTATTAAAAATTATTATTATTTATATTATATATTTTTGTTATTTTTATTTTTTCGTCTAATAGTATTATTTAGATGAATATTATTATTATTATTATTATTATTATTATTATTATTATTATTATTATTATTATTATTAGATTATTGTTGTTGTTATTATTATTAGAATATTATTATAATTACTTTTATTATTATAATTATTATTATCTGAAAATTATTACTATTTATATTAATTGTTTTTTTATTGTCTTTTTTTTACTAATAGTCTTATTTAGACTATTATTATTATTAGATTATTGTTGTTGTTATTATTATTAGAATATTATTATAATTACTTTTATTATTATAATTATTATTATCTGAAAATTATTAGTATTTATATTAATTGTTTTTTATTGTCTTTTTTTTACTAATAGTCTTATTTAGACTATTATTATTATTATTAATAAAAAAGTATTATTATTTATATTATATTTTTTTGTTATTAGGCATAACGATTCACCAAAAAGAGGCACAACGATTCTAATTTATTAATTAATTGTGATCAAATACGAATAATAATGATTCATCAAAAAAAGGCATAACGATTGATTATAAATAGCATAACGATTAAATAAAAAAAAAACTTTCATAGCATAACGATTAATTAATATTAGCATAACGATAGTCGTATTAATAGCATAACGATTTATTATAAATAGGGCATGACGATTAAATAAAAAATAACTTTTATAGCATAACGATTAATTAAAATTAGCATAATAATTAAAATTAGCATAACGATAGTCGTATTAATAGCATAACGATTTATTATAAATAGGGCATAACGATTAGATAAAAAAAACTTTCATAGCATAACGATTAATTAAAATTAGCATAACGATAGTCGTATTAATAGCATAACGATTTATTATAAATAGGGCATAACGATTTATTATAAATAGGGCATAATGATTTATTATAAATAGCATAACGATTAATTAAAATTAGCATAACGATTTCAACTTAAAGGCCATAACGATTAATTAAAATTAGCATAACGATTTCAACTTAAAGGCCATAACGATTTGTTAAAAATAGCATAACGATTTCAACTTAAAGGCCATAACGATTTGTTAAAAATAGCGTAATGATTTATTAAATAAAGGCCGTAACGATTAATTAAATATAATGATTAATTAAACGTAACGATTAATTAATTAAATAAAGGCCGTAACTATTAATTAAACATAACGATTAATTAAATAAAGGCATTAATTATACATAACGATTAAGCAAGATCTATAATTATACATAACGATTAAGCAAGATCTATACATACATAACGATTAAGCAAGATCTATACATAAAAAATCTTTCGTTAGGCACATGAACTCTCGTTAAGGATCAATATAGTATCGTTTCACATCTAAAAACCTATCGTTACTCTAGATCTCAAAACATATCGTTATGCAAGATCTATAATCGTTATGCAACATTTCTAAACCTATATATTCGTTACATATAAATCATAAAAGTAACTATTCGTCTAACCTCTCCGGCTTCAGATGGTCGGTCTTCACGTCGTTCCTCCATCACCGGTCGGTCTTCAACGCCGGCGAACAAATTGATTTTTTTTTCTTTCACAGAACAGTAGAGAGGGGAGTTGAAGGCAGCGAGAGTGAAAGAGGAGAAGTGAGAGAGAGAGAGTAAGAGAGGTAGTTCACAAATTAAATACCGATATAAATGGAATTGAATTCCACAACCATATCTTTTTTTTTTCAAATTGAAATCGAGTTCGATAGACATTGAGAGATTTTGTTCCAAAATAAATATTTTATTCCTTTTGCATGGAAAGTACAAATTGTGTAAGATACTTTTCAGAAAAGTGGGAAATATATTATTATTTTATTGGTCAAATGTTCAGATATAGTACAAATTGCCTATATAACTCCTACACCCTTAAAACTTGCCCAACTAAATAAATTTTAAAAATAAATTGTCTATATAGACTTTTCTCCCTAGTTTTTTTACTATCATGACAAAACATATTATTTCACATCAATTGATATAGTTTATCTTATAAGTAAATTATATTTTTCACCACTCTATGTTATCAATTAATTTACGTATGATATCATGCACTGAATTAATTAAAATATTTTAATTATTACACTTGTCGCAAAATATTAACTATTTTCTGTGTGTATTTTATCTAAACATACATTTAATACTATATTTTTATTGTAATATAAATGACTACATTGAACAAATAAAACTAAAAATAACTTAACTAAATTAAAATGGTGTTGAATGTATAAATATCATGTGTTTAAAGATATATATATACTACCTCCGTTTCATAATGTTTGTTGTTTAAGGTTTTTTTTTTTAGTTTCAAAATGTTTGTTGTTTTATATAATTTGACATCCTCTCTCCCAATTTTAACCCTTTCAAATCCTACAAGATTTTTTGATTCTAACTTACCTATAATATATGAAGAGAGAAAAATATATGGAGAGAGAAAATATTGTTATTTTTTTAGGAAAATATAGATGAATTAGATTTTATGGCATATATAAGGGATGTGTATATTTGTCCACAAAATTAATTCTTAATTCCAGATAAAAAAAACAAAACAACAAACATTATGAAACGGAGGTAGTATATATATATATATACATATACATATGTATTATAGCAACATGTATTGCTCAACGATAAAGAAATGATAAAATCTCAAAGTTTAGTTAGTAGTTTATTGTGATAAATTGCGTTCAAGGTTTCATGTTCAATATATTTTTCAAAATTTTATACACTGTATTTACAATTTTTTTTAAAAAATATAAATTCCTTCGACCCGAGGAGTTTAATCATTCTCATTCAATCAAAACATCTAATATATATCATTTTATAAAAAAATCATAATGTATAACACTTTTGCATATAACTACATATTATATTAGTGTCCTGTATTATGTTTAGCTAAATAGTTTGAAAATTATTTTTAATAATTAGTAGTTCAATCTAAGAGAAAACATTCAATTCTCTTATTTTAACTCTTTTATAAGTCGTTGGATTATGTTCATTCTCAGTCATATGATTATGGGTAGTCAACATAATTCACATTCCAAAAAATTGTGCAATATTCATTCCTTCCCCTCACATAAATTTAATTAACTATTCTTAATTAACTGAATAATCTAATATAAAATATTTTATATATAATTATCAAACCAACCAATATTCTAAATTTCTCAAATTATAAATTAATAAGCTAGAAAAACGTAACATTTGAACCATAATTTGACTTTATTTTCCCAATCAACCATCTATTAATGTAATATTTTAAAAGTCATATATAAATTGTAAATTCATTTAAAGTTGGTGAATTTTTTCACAATTAACCATATTTTTAAAACTTTGTCCAGCAACTTTAAAATAGAGTCTCCCAAAATTTTCTACATTAATTAATTCTTATATTTATCTTCATTATTGACTTTTGTTAGGTGTTCTTCACTTTAATAGATATATACTCCTTCCATTTCATTTTGATTGTTATTTTAGTTTTTTTTTTATTTTGTGTCAAAATATTTGTTATTTTATATATTTTCACACTCTCATCTCTAATTTTAATCATATCATAAATCCTAAAAATATATATGAGAAAATATTGTCTTATTTTTAAGAAAACATAAATGAATAAGATTTTATGCTATACATAAGAGATGATTATATTAGTCCGTAAAATTAATTGTTAATTCTAGATAAAAAAAACTAAAACAACAATCTAAACGAAACGGAAGGAGTATATTCTAATAGTTCAGCATATATTATCTGACACG
The DNA here is from genome assembly GCA_026008535.1 of Perilla frutescens. NCBI lineage: Eukaryota > Viridiplantae > Streptophyta > Magnoliopsida > Lamiales > Lamiaceae > Perilla > Perilla frutescens. The sequence goes on along the minus strand of BRKX01000010.1, from coordinate 38,242,048 downwards.
TCTTCTTGGTGCAGTCAACATTATCCGAGCCCGACCATAAATAAAGAAGTTGAAATTTAGTTTCAATAAATTTAAATGAAACTACTCTTAATTATATGAATGAGAATGAACACATAAATTTTAAGGGATAAATTAAAACTTAGCATTTTGATTGTATATATTATGGAATTAACTTGTTTTTTTTTTTCATTTTTTCTTTAATACTATATAACATGATTCATAATACACACACACACACACACACACACACACACACACACATTGCAGTTGCCACAGTTAAATTTACATGTTTTCTATTAAGAACTACTTAAATAACTTATATTAAATGAATCAAATCAGTGTTGAATATCATTCCACTTATCTTTTCCCCCACATTAATGTTTGGTGAAGATGTAATTCTTAATTAATGACAGATAACTAAGAACAATATGTTAGTTTATAATCTTTTCATAAATTCAAGTTTTTATTTTCCAATGATTTCATTGGGTTGTAATCTGTATAAACTATGTAATTGAAATAATATTTAAATTATAAAATATAATATATTATATGTAGAGAATTAATTATATAATATATTATATTACTGTGGGATTATATTTTTTTTTTCTTGTTTGCTATGGTTGATATGATGGAGAAATAATTCGTGGAGAACTAATTGATATGAATGAAGAATTGTATAGTACAATACTATTAAAATAAATAGAATATATTACAGGTGAATAATTAATTATATAATGATTGATGGAGAATAAATTTTTAATTTTTGATAGAAAACTTTTTTAGTAGCATCAGATTAGTTTATAATCTTTCTATAAATTCAAGCTTTTATTTTTCAATGCCTTCATTCGAATGTAATTTATATAGAGGATGTAATTGATGGAGAATTAATTCATGTGGGTGAATGAAAAATTATAATAGCACAATTCTATTAATTTTATATTTAAATTATAAAATTAAATATAATATATTATACGTGTCAAATTAATTATCTAATACATTATATTGTTGTGGGATTATATTTTTTTAATTTTTTTTATTTGTTATGGTTGATATGATAGAGAAATAATTGGTGGAAAATTAATATGGTGTGGATGAAAAATTGAAATAGTACAATACTATTGAAATAAATATAATACATTATATTGAATAATTAATTATATAATATAGTATATTACTATTTTACCCTTAAATTAAGTTGATATTATGGATATAATAGACAAATCATCTTTTGTAAAAATTAATTAAATATAATCTATTACATTACAAAAAAATATAATTAAAAAAAAGATTAATTTAGGGAAGCTTTGACATGCCTCTGGGGTGGCCGAGCATTAATCTTATATCTAGACCTTATTAAAGAAATAAGTTTGCTATTATTGTGGGATAATTTTATATAATAAAGTTCAATTATAACAAAACTATTGAAATAAATATAATATACTAAAGAAATAATTTTGTTATTATTTTGGGATAATTTTATATAATAGAGCTCAATTATACCAAAGCTATTGAAGTAAATATAGTATATTATATTTACAAATAATTATTTATAAATAGTTAGATATATTATATTACTTTTTTACCTTTAAATTAAGGGGGGTGTATTGGATGTGGATTTCGTTGGATTTCATTGGAATTTTAAAATCCAGGTATATTCAATCCAGACTTTTAAAAGTCCAACGAAATTCTGGTGTATTCAATCCAGACTTTTAAAAGTCCAATGAAATCCTGGTGTATTCAATCACGACTTTTAAAAGTCCATCAAAATTTTGAGGTATTCAACAATCCACGGACTTTAAAAAGTCATTGATTTCGTTGGATTTCAAATGGATTTCACGTGAAAATTATGAAGGATGAAATCCGACCTCCAGACACGAGATTTCGATGGATTTGGAAAATTTAGGGAGCGTTGTGACCCAGCGGCCAGTGGGTACACGAAATTGGGACTCCCAGCGGTCGCTCGACCCAACGGCCGCTGGATTCGCTGAGGATGGCACCTCAGCGGCCGCTGGGTTTAAGGCGGTGATATCCCAGCGGCCGTTGGGTCGAGCGACCGCTGGGCCTGGCATAATCCGCTAATAAATATTCGTTCATGGTCTCTTTTTTCCTCCACAATTTCTCTACGAACGGCAGCGGTGACAACGATTATTATTCCCTAGCGGCGGCGCCTACAATCTTCGTCAGGTACTCTCCATACTATTCGATTATGATTATTATTTTTATCTCGTGTATTCATTATTGATTAAATTTGTCTTGAATTTATGGCATGTAAGAATAAAAAAAATTTACATTAAATTTTGAATTACTCTCTTTTGGTTTTGATATAGTGTATACACCATAATATATTAGTACTATCATGGAGGACTCACAACAAGATTCGAAAAAGAGGACATCTTATGAACCTTGGAGTAAGGAAGAGACTGACCTTCTGCTAGAACTTATGGTTGATGGTGCACGTCGCGGATGGCGTGATAATAGTGACATATTTAGCAAAGCCACTGTGGAAGAAAGAATACTTACTGTGTTTAATGAAAGACTCGAGTGTAATAGGACCTACAGTAATTATCAAAGCCGGCTCAAATGGTTTAAGAGTCGTTGGATCGGTTATTCGAACCTGTTGAAGTATAGTTCTGGTTTTGAATATGACAACAATACGAAAAAATTCACGGCTACAGATGAAGTGTGGGATGCGTACTTATCGGTATGTATCATATTGGAAAAAAATTATTATTCAATATTTTTATTTAATTAATAAAGTGAATTAATTATTTTTATTTTATCTTTTTATAGTCTCTCCCGAAAGACACACACTTGCGATATGGAGATACCACTGATTATGAGGATTTGAGGATTGCGGTGGTTAATGGTGTTGCCGTCGGAAGAAATTCAATTGGGTTGGGAATTGCTACTGATGCAAATACATTAGGAGAAGATGAAAATAGAAATGCGCGCATAGAAGATTTAACGTTTGATCCTGAGAATGATGCGTTTATCGCACTATCACAAGATGACCAACCACCGTCTAGTTTCACACCACCTTCTGGGCAACCTGAAGTGACTAAGAGCTCCACTCAAAGACCGAACCAAGCTAAAAGAAGTAGAACTCAGTATGAAGCAACTTCTGGCTCTAGTGAAAAGATCATGGAAGAGGTGAAAACACTGTTTGGTGAAGTTCACGGTCTCTTACTGAAAAGAGATAGCGAATTGGAGAAAAGAGAAAAAGAAAGATCGTACACTATATGGGATGCAATCAAAGAGATCCCAAATTTGGATGCAGACACTCGAATTAAGGCATTTGACTTGCTTGTCACGAAGTCCCAAAAAGATGGTTTTTTGAAGATGAGTGTTGAGGAAAGAGCTCAGTGGATAGCTTACAAGATTAAGAAATAGGAATATTTTGCTTCATATTTGACATACTTTGATGTTGATTTATTAGTATTTTTTTCGATGTCTTGTTAGAATTTATGTTTATTATTTGTTTGATGTTATGAATTATGTTTTTTGATTATTTAACATGTTTGGTTTATTCGAAATTAACATTATTTTTTTTGGGTAAATTTTTTTTAATTTGTTGATTTATTAAGTTGTATGCATTTGGATATATTTTTTATTTAACACAATCGCTGTAATCAAGAAATTTTATTTGTTTAAATGCAGCATGGAACATCATGAAATATTGGAAGAAAAAATAGAAAATGAAGAGATGGAAGAAGAAATTGATGAGGAAGAAGAGACAGAGTTCTATGAAAATGTTAAGATCTTGCTATTGACAGCCAAGACAGTGTTAACACTATTAGGGGAAATTGATATGATGCGTCAGCATATTGAACGTTCTTTGCAGCGACGACCCATTACGAGAATTGGATATCATTTTGTTAAAGATATGATTGAAGGAGATCCACAAAGTTTTCGACAGTTGTATAGAATGTATCCTGATGCGTTTCTGAAGTTATGCTCTATCATAAGAGATAAAACGCCTCTACAAGATACAAGACACATATGTGTTGAAGAAATGGTGGCAACATTCTTGATCATTGTCGGGCACAACGACAGATATTGTAATGTTCGTCAAAGATTCAGTCGTTCTCATTTTGCCACAAGTCAAAATTTCAACAAAGTATTAAAGGCATTGAACATGATAGCACCGGACATGATGGTTAAGCCGTCTATACAGACCCCAGCTAAAATTCAGGATTGCACAAGATTTATGCCTTTTTTTAAGGTATGTATCATTTATTATGTAATGTATTTTAAACGTTTTATTTGTTTATATCTTATCTTGACTTTATTTTAGGATTGCATCGGAGCTATAGATGGAACTCATATTCCGGCAACGATAACAGGCCGAGAAGTAAGCAGTTTTCGTAATCGTCATGGTATGCAATCACAGAATGTTTTGACAGCTTGCAACTTTGATTTGCAGTTCATGTATGTGCTAAGTGGATGGGAAGGTTCAACACATGACTCCAAGCTTTTAAGTGATGCATTATCTAGAACAAATGGCCTTCAGGTGCCGCAAGGTATGTACCATATTTATAATTGTGTGTTTTTTTTAAATAGTGTAAAGGCATCTATTTGACAAATAATAATAAAATTGTTTTGTTGTAGGTAAATATTTTCTGGTGGATTGTGGATTTGCTAATAGACGTCAGTTTTTAGCTCCTTTACGTGGTGTTCGATATCATTTAAAAGATTTTGGTGGTCAAGGTCGTCACCCCAGAAATGCAAGTGAATTATTCAATCTCCGTCATGCATCGTTAAGGAATGTGATTGAGAGGATTTTTGGTGTCTTCAAGTCTAGATTCACAATTTTCAAAACGACACCTCCCTTCTCATTTCAAATCCAAGCTGAATTAGTTTTGACTTGTGCTGATTTACACAATTTTCTCCGAAAAGAGTGCCGCTCTGATGAATTTCCAGTGGAATATGAAGGAGATGAAGATTTACCACCTCCTCCTCCGGAAGAAGAAAATATGGAATGACTATCTCAAAGCCAACTACAACAAAGAACGGAAGCTAATGCATGAAGAATGAGCATTGCCAATGCTATGTGGGAAGCGAGACCCACGTATAACGGCAATGGAAATGATGATGATGAAACCGAAGATGAAAATGCTGAGTAATATTTTTTTAATTGACTATGAAACATTGACTATAATTGGTATTTTATAAACATTTTGTGCTTATTGTGTTAAATTTTTATAACGAATTTGAATAACACATTTTTTATAATTGTTGTATTTTGCTTCCACAACTTGTGTATCCGATGAAACATCATACTTACGTAGTAGACATAAAAATAGTTGAAAATCCATATGATAAAAAAATATTCGTCAAACACCGTTTTATGTAAAAAATATAAAGTCCAACGGCCGCTGGTTGTGAGCGGCCGTTCGGACGGCCATAATTCAAGCCGAGCGGCCGCTGGGAATGTTTCTGCCCCCACATTCCCAGCGCGCGCTGTCCCAGCGGCCGCTGGGCTTGAATTATGGTTCTTTTTTTTTCCCCTATGAACAAGTTACGAGTATATGTGTTCTATTTTATCAAAACTATTGTACGATGTTTATGTCTACTACGTTGATATTTGTATTCTTCTTTAACACTTTATACACCATTCAATCTTCGTACTAAAGAAGTAAAATGAAATGAAAAATAAACATAATCGAGATAAACATTGTTCACAAACATATTGTTCAACAAAATAGAAAACACACAGTTTAACAAAGTAAAAAACATTACAGTTCAACGACAGAATTAAAAAAAAAAACACCCAAACAATGGCAGCTGGGTCCTCCGCCTCCGGCGTTTGCCTTTCTCGAGCGATCACACCTACACGATTCACAAACACCAAAGATCAACCAAAAACCAACAGTAAACATAAACATTTATTCAAACAATCAAAATATAATCCATTAAAATACAAAAAACAAACCATTAATTGTCAGGTGGTGGATATGGTGGCGGATAGAAGGCAGTCCAAGCATCCCACTGAGCCTGTAAGGATGCAATTTGTGCATCCTGCGCGTCAAATCGAGCGTTCATTTGCTGGGTATGCGCATCAAATCGGACGTTCATCTGTTGGGTATGTGCCTCATACCCATCGTGGATCTGCTGCCTCAGTGATCCAAAGGATGCGTCGATATGCTCCCGAAATGACATCAAATCATTCTGGAATCACCCATAATAATCTCCGGACATTGTATGAGGTGGCTGCTCAGGTTGCTCTTCCTCTTCCTCCTCCTCTTCCTCCATCTCCTCATCTTCATTACCACCTTCATCACCACCAGTGGACGGGCCGGCACCAGAATCACCTTGACTCTTGACAAGCAAATCATTTATGTGCCTGCTCACACATGGCCTCTTAGCAGGAGGTAATAACGTGAATCGATCTTTAATAATTTGAGCACCTTTTAGCTTACTGAAATCGATCGAATACGGCCTGATTTCATCATGCCCCTCCTGATAACCCGTCGTGGCACTGAGAACGCCGAAATTATGTGCCAATCCTGTCACAATAGGAGCAAACGAAGGATGCGTGCCTGCACGAGTCTGCATCTGCCTCATAGCCGACCAAATGAAGTTTGAAATGCAAACTTTTGTGCCCCTCAACGCACAATACAACAAATACACCTCATTCGCGTTCACTTTATTCGTCTGCTCTTTCCCAGACACATTGTAAGCAAGGAATTTGTGCACAATTGCCAATGCCGGGTCTTGAATGTACCCATTCGACTTACCCGTATTATTCTAATTATCAAACTCAGTCAACTCACGCCAACCCGCTTCCACACTAAACGAATTGGGTCTCCCCCGTTCCCCACCAGTAGGAAATCCAAACACAGTTTTCATTCTAGGCAAACTAATTTGGTAGTTTCTCCCGTTCATCCTAACCCCAAGCTTCTTGTGTTCATCAATCACATACATAGTAGACAAAAATTCATAGCACAAGTCTCCATAACCAGAATAATCAACATGCTTAGCATAATGTTCTAACCCCAAAACCTTCAAATACTTCGTCACTTTTGCAACAATTTTTAAATCTTTCAACAAATCCCAATCAAGGTAACGAGGCATGGTAACCATAGATTCATTGAATTTTATAAAGAGTTGTCCCTCCCATTCAGTTTTTAGAGAAAATGGACATTCGTACCTCATCGTGAGGTCCTCATCTTCGACTTCTTCGTGTGCCCCGATGTTGGGATTCTTCATGCGAGGCATGATTGAATGTGGTAGGTCGTGGGCTTCGAACGGTCGGTGAAGCCGTGGCTGGAGTGCAGCGACGGCTGGATTTGAGGAAGAATTTTAATTTTCGTGTTTTCTGCTGTGAAATGATTTTTAGGGCCTGTTCTGCCCGATTTGGGGCTTTCTGCCCATTTAAACTCTTTATTCCCAACAGTCGCTGGGTGCCGGCGATCGTTGGCTTTGTTCGACTTGTGCCCCAGCGGCCGTTGAGGCCAGCGATCGCTGGGTTCTTTCGGCTCGTCACCCAGCGGCCGCTGGCTTCAAGCGGTCGCTGGGTTCAATTTTTTCCCAAACACCACGATCGTTGTATTCCAACGAGCACTGGGTAGATGGATTTGAAATCCATTGAAATCGGTCAAAATCGGTCCGAAATCCATACACGAAATCCACCAGACTCTGCGTGGAGTTGGGAGACTCCATGTGGAGTCGTGTAGATCATGGATATAATAGGCAAATTATATTTTGTAAGAAATATCCATACTTTTTATATAGGTATAGATAACTCCAACATGAAATTGGAACCGGCTCGAAGCTGTTTAACAGTGTACGTAAGATGTAAATATACGATCGATATTTTTCTCCATTGCATGCACTCTTCCCTTCATCCATCAATCATTCCCCCCAATTTTGTAGCGTTTCTCATCGTTAACCTCTTCCTCGCACCACCCCCCGCCGCCGCATATATTAGATCTGCGATCCTTTTCTCATACACCTCCACCCCCATTCTGCCGATCGATCTTCACGTGCTTGTAAAATTCCCTAACACAATACATCAAAAAAGAGAGATGGTGTGATAAAACCAGAGATTGCTTCTTCTTCTCTCTCACCGGAATTTTCAGGCAATGGAGAAAAGAAACACCCTATGCATGATGAGTTGTTAAAAAAATAATCTTCAAAATATAGTCCTTTGATCTAAAATCTTCAACTATGTGAGAAGCTAAGATCGAATAAAGGCAGAAATGATGATAGATTGCAATGCATGCAATGACATATGCAACAGCGATTACATGGACATAGTTCAAGACAAGCTGAACAAACCAATGCCATGGATCGGCATGTATATCGCAGCAGCCTCTGCAGCATGCTCGCTCGCTATGGCTGCAGATCTTTTCAGTGGCTTCCGAAACAAGAGGTTTTGGTTCCCATGTAAGTATTTCTCTCTCAACGCCATCTCCCTCACAATGCTAGCTGTCATGACGAAGCTACCTGCTGATCTAACTAATGATATGAGGGGTGTTAATGATAAGCTTGCGCTGATTAGCAGCATTGTTTTGATGTCCATTGCTATGGCTAATTTCATGACCTCATTGGGATCAGTTGACAACAATGAGATGGTGGTAAATCTAGCAGCATTGAGCATTCTAGTGATCACACTCACCTCAAATGTGAGCATTCATGTCTTCCAAATGCGCGAATTCTCTGTTGTGGAGACTATAATGGCAGAGGAACTAGTTTCAATCCTTCTCATGCTTTTCTTGCTTCTCACTTTCTGTTCTTTGGCTTTGACGGTTCCAAGTGCGAAGAGATACTTGGAGGCCGAGTACAACGAGATGCAGAAGATTGTTTCGAGTAAGCCCATTGAGAAGGGAGAGTACACTCTTGATGAACTCAGAGTAGTGGTGAAGAGGTATTGGGTGATGTCTGAAACCGGCTCCCTCCAGTTTGTGATGGCGCGAGCTGCCATTTCTGTCACTGCAAGCTTGATTTGTCCCTTGTTGGTTCTAACTCTGTTTGAAGCTCATCTTCGTCTCCATTTGAGTCATGATGGATCGAGCTGGACTTATACCAACTATGCATGGTCCACTAACTGGATCTTGTACATTCAGTCTGCTGGAGTGGTGTTTGGTGGCATTGCTCCTCTGTTCAGATGGTTGTTTGTTGCGCGGTTTAAAATATCAGAACTACGCCACAAAAGAATGAGAGATGAGTTGTTCTATGTTGAGACCTATTGGACTTCGAAGCTGGTGGAATGGAGAGAGACCTCTCTTCCTTTACAGATTCATAACTTTAAGTGCAGGAAACTTGTTCATGATGCAAAAGGATTAGTTCTTAATATCTGCATTCGGATTCAGATATTCTTTGTTTTAGCCAGCAAACTAATTTTGCTCACTTCCTGCAAATTTGGAACTGCAATCCTGCTGTGTTTTCACCACATGAAGGATTTGAACAAACCTACTGATGTGAGAGGATGTGAATCAATGGCTGGAACAGGGTTGGATTTTAGCCGTTATGTCCTGCTACTTGAAGGAGAGGTAGAAGTGCCTAAGAAGGTTTTGCAGAACATTTGTGATGAGTTGGATATGCTGATTCAGATAGGCGAAGAAAAAAAACCCAGAAATCTAATTGAACTTCTGATGAAATCAACCAACTTCAAAGGGGTAAGAGAATTCGATAGCAATGAAGTTCCAAGCCTGCATTCATTAGAACCTCCCAACTGCTGGTCTCTGCCTGTGGTGACCTTGACAAGCATTGTGGTTGAACTTCCCAACGTGACAAATCATATGACGAACATGCTACTAAGAGGCGTTAGGGAAGGCCTATCCCTTGTAGAACTTATTGAGAAAACATTGAACAGGAAAGGAGATCCCAAAAGCATCAGAAATGCAGCAGACAGAGTTTGGGTAGGAATTGAACTTTACGGAAAATGGGAGAGAAAACATCTAAAGACTGCAAACCTCAACGTGACAACCGGCAAGGAGTTGCTGCAAAAGCTTTCAGATGTTGCTAAGAAGACTGTTGTAGATTTCATGACAAACACTGATGATTTCCTAATGCAAAACCCTGTGAATTGGCCTGCTAAAGTTATAGCTGCCAACTCGATGTACAGGATATCTCAGACTATCCTGCTAGCCCACAAAGATGACAGAAATCAGACTAATGAGGCTTTGTTTGAGAGATTAGCCATTATTATCTCAGACATACTAGCTGCATGCCTCACCAATTTAGTGCATGTCATAACTTTGAAGTGTCACCAAGTTGCCATCAAGGAAAGACAGGAAAGTGTTAGACATGCAGCTATTCTTCTAGGAGAGAGTAGAGAAGTTCTTGAAATTCTGCAGCATCGTCACCTTCCAAGCTTGGGTCGAGAGAAAGCAGCAGATATTGATGAGTGGAGGGCGTTTATGGAGCACAATAATGAAAAAGCATCTGCTTTAGCATCAAGTACTGATTCACCAATCCAACAATCAAATGGAGAGCATGTGTGTATTGAGTTGGAAGGCTAGTTTTGTAGTTATAAGGGGATTGTGAAGTATTGAACTCAAAAAACTTTTTCTCATCATTATGTTGTCTAACAATATTTTTTCTTTGCGTACAAAATCAAAGGGCTTATTGTGAGAAAAATTGAGATACAAGCGAATTAAAAGCTTAGAAATTCAGGTAAGTTTGTTTACCTAGAGGCATTGAAGAATATGTGCTTTGAAACCTATTTAGTATGCATTTACTGTTGAATTTCTTATAGTTCCTACTCAAGCATTCAAGTAGATTTTTGCATCATGAGTGGTTCAGTGCTTCTCATAAAGTGATATGTTTATTCTACTTTAACCTTCTATATTGGAGTTTAGATTTAAATTTGTTGAAATTCAATTCTTTGCTGATTATGTCAATAGTTCTGACACTTAATTTCCATTTGAAATACTTGTTCTAGTGAAATCAAATAGATTATTCTCAAAACTGTAAGTGGAAGATGTTATATGCTTGACAAGACCAATAGCAATTGTCATGATCCGCGCAAGTTTATCATAACATCCTGTCATTGCACTTGATTGATGCTTCTTCATTGTGCAAGCTCATGATATTGTCGAACAGAAAGCATTGAAAGATAAACACTCCCATAGGAAGCCATTGCAATTGTGGATGCAGCAGAGGCTTTTGCAGTATACATGCATGCCTATCCATGGCATCAGGAATCAAGTGTTTTTTGTAGTTACTCATGTTGGTATACTTGCTGCACTTGGATCATTTGTGAGATTTGATAATTCTGCTATTTCACCCAATCCTGAACTGGATTTATGTTACTAGTTACTAGTTAGACTAACTAATACTGTCAATGATAGACTTGTAGCTAATACTGTCAAGGTATCAAGTCTTTCCCGATTCATTTAATAATTTCCAGTTATAGATGCAAGCATACAACAACATATATAGGTTGCAAATAATATGTTCTACATTTTTTTAGTAACTCATTGAGCTCGAACATGGACTATTGTTACTTACTGCTGAAATGAATGCACCATAGATGCTCTCCACTCCTCAATATTAGCTGCTTTCTCAGGATCCAGACTTGGAAGATCATGCTGCTGGAGAATTCGAAGAATTTCTCAACTCTCACCTAGAAGAACAGCTGCTTGTCTGACGCTTTCTTGCCTTTCTTCGATGGAAATTTTGTGACATTTGAAGACTATTGCATGTGCTAAGTTGGTAAGACATGCTGCCAGTATGTCTGAGATCATGATGGAAAGTCGTCTCTCAAATAGTTCTTCATCTGTTTGGAATTTGTTGTCCTTGTTGGCTAGCAAGATAGTTTGAGTTATCCTGTACATTGAGTTAGCAGCTATGACTTTACTAGGCCAATTCAGAGGGTTTTTCATCAGAATATCTTGTATCTTAGCCGTGAAATCTGTAACGGTCTTTTCTCCAAGACTGGAAAGCTTTTTCAGCGTCTCTGTGTAGCTTTTGTCACTGAGGCTTGTATACTGCAGATCTTTATCCTGCCATTTTCTGTAGAGTTCAACTCCCACCCATACCATGTATGCTGCATCTCTTGTGCTTTCTATTTCTCCATTTTTATCCAGAGTTTTCTCGATAAGCCTTACAAAGGACAAACCTTCACCAACACCGAAGCAACTGGTTGGCCTTATGAGCCGCGATGTTGGGAAGTCCAACCGCAATGCTTGTTAAGGTCATCAATGGCAGAGACCAGCAGTTGGGAGGATCTTGAGAATATAAGCTTGGAACTTTGTTTCTGTCAAATTCTTTCACCCCATTGAAGTTCACAGATTTATTCAGCAGTCTGATTAGATTCTTGTGCTGCTTCATCTCACCTTTCTGTATCAACTTATCCACCTCATTCGAAATATTTTTCCGAACCATCTTAGGCAGTTCTGCTTCACCTTCAAGTAGCAGAACATAAGGGCTGAAGTCGAACTCTATTCCATCATTTGATTCCAATCCTCCCACTTTTTTTACCTTGATCGAATCCTTAATGTGGTTGAAGCACAAGAAAATTGCTTCCCCAAATATAGCAAAAATGAAGATAACAAGCTTGCTAGTTAGAACAAAGAAAACCAGAACTCTAGTGCAAATATTTGCAACTAATACTTTTGCAACATGAAGTAGCTTTCTGAACTTATAGTGTCGAAATTGTGAAGAAAGCCGGCTTTCTCTCCAATCCATCAGCCTCGAAGTCCAATACTTGTCAATCTTGAATTCGTCTCTGAATCTCTTTTGGCCTATCTCTGGGAATCTGAACCGGACAGCAACATACCATCTCAACAAAGGAGAAATACTGCCCAACCCCACTCCAACAGACTGAATGTACAAAATCCAATTGGTGGACTACTTGTAGTTCGAACTTGTTAGTCCAAAATAACAGTACAACAAACGCACCGGGACATAAGCTTCTACCATAGTAAGAGCCATCAAACCCGAAGTACCAGAAATAACAGAATGTGCCATCACAAACTGAGGGCTACTTGTTTCAGAGTTACTCTGAGCTCATCAGCAGTAAATTCAGCCCCCTCCCTCCTCTCATTTGAAATGATTTTGTGCATTTCCCTATACTTGGACTCTAGGTATCTTTTAGTAGTCGAAACAACCAAGGAAGAAAAGATAATACTACAACCAAAAGCAGCATGAAAACAATAGCTGCTATTTCTTCAGCCAACACAACTTGGCCATCAAGAACATCACTCGTTTGGACATTATGGATACAGACATTTCCAGCAATTGTCAGCGCTAGAATGCCTAAAACAGTTAAGTTCAACAAAATCTCATTATTATCCATGGATGCCACAGACGTCATAAAATTACCTACAGCAGTTGACATCAGTACTAGACTGCTGATGCTTGCAATTTTATCATTTATTCCCATCATGGCAGTGCTGCTAAGATCCACAGTCAGCTTCATTGTCACAGTTAACAGTGTCAATGAAGTAGCGTTGAGAGAAAAATACTCGCACGGGAACCATAATTTCTTGCTCCTGAAGCCTCTGAAAGCATCAGCTGCCATAGCAAGCGAGCAGATAGCAGAAGCTGCTGCAATATACACGCCTATCCACGGCATTGGTGCATCAAGGTTGTGCTGTATCATGGCGTCATAATCGTTGTTGCAGTCATAGAGCTTATTGTAGTTGTAGCACTTGTCGAGGTCTCCGAGGCACTCATTCCATCTTTGGTTGCAGAGAGATAAATCCATGGAATATTTTACGAGTTTCTTAGTTTTGTTCTGACTATTTTGCGGTGTTGTTTCAGTTAGAAATCATGGAAATATCTATCACTAAACATGCAAATAAAAAGATGTTGGTTGGGAATGGGAGCTTCATTGCAAGATCAGCAATCATGGGTGTGATCAAAAGTCAAACGTCTTCGCATCACTGACTTCAACTGCCAGCCGAGAGAGAGAGAGAGAGAGAGAGAGAGAGAGGGAGAAATTAAAATTTAAAAGTCGTTGGTTTTTCAAAAAGTCGAGTTAATATTTTCTTTTTGTAATGAGAACAAATATAAACACAAATTAAAGGACCATGTAGGTTTATCATTTGGCGACTTAGTTTCTTCTCGCGATCAGAGACGGACGAACCAGCCCCCTCAAATTTTTAGAACACTATAGTGTATATACGTGTGTGTATGTAATTTATTATATAAAAAAATATTTTTTGACATATTGCTCAATTTATGCGGGGTACTTAATTTAAATACATGCTTATTTATTTTACTTGTATTTGCATTATAATTATTTTTCACCCCCAAGTTAAAATGTTTGTGTTTATTCCTGCTCTCGATAATATTGTGCAATGTGCATGGTTGGAAAACTCTCATCAATGGACTTTTCAACCATTCTTGTAGTTCATCAATTAGATATCAAATAATGGAGTAATTGGACAATCGAATATGAGGGTTTATATTCGTGACTTTAACTGAAAATTCCGATGTTGATTCAACATTAATTATCAAATAACTAAGGGGTTTGAAACTATTAAGTGGAACTATATAACCATGATTTTAATTTATTCGATTGACATCTATAAAGGATACAATTGATTCTCCGATTGCACATCCAAAAATATTATATGACTTTCAACAAACTACTGCACCTTCCGAGTCAACAAGATTCGTGTTAGGAAAAACTATCAACGTTTTTCTTACAAGGGGTTTTGATAAGATGTCAAAATATGTCAATCAAAATATGAAAAGAGCCTTGAAAGAACTGAAAAGAAATCAAGCAGAAAACTAAAGATGATCATACAGAGTCAAAGTTGTCAAAGCCAATAGATATGATCAATTCGTGTGAAAGAAGAGAGAAGAATAGAGAGAAAAAGAAGATTGTAGCTTGCTAGAATAATTAGCAAGGCAAACATGAAGATGCAGGTACCCGAGAGAGAGAAGGTATCAACTGCCACCAGTATACAGTGACGAACTGATGCACATACTAGTTCAAGGCCGACACCAGCTGAAGAGATATTCCAGCTGAAGTGAAGAACTGATGGACATACCAGTTCAAGGCTGACACCAGCTGAAGAGATGTTCTAGCTGAATAGAACTGATAGACATACCAGTTCTAGGCAGTCACCAGCTGAAGAGATGTTTCAGCTGAAGAGAACTGATGGACATACCAGTTCTAGGAAGTCACTAGCTGAAGAGATGTTCCAGCTGAAGAGAACTGAAGCACATACCAGTTCTAGGCCACCACCAGCTGAAGAGATGTTCCAGCTGTAGAGAACTGAAGTACATACCAGTTCTAGGCCGCCACTAGCTGAAGGGAAGTCCCAGCTGAAGAGAACTAAAGCACATACCAGTTCTAGTCCAATGCCGGCTGAAGAAATATTCCAGTCAAAGGAAGATCCCAACTGAAGAGAATACTAGTTGAAAGAGAAGAACTGAGGGACATACTAGTTCTAGATCATTCCTGACTGAAGAAATACCAGTTGAAGAGCACATCAGTTTGAACTGATGAATATGCCAGTCCACGATGACATCAACTGATGAAGACTGCCAGCCGAAGAGAGGACAATCATGAGCTGAAGAAAATAACAGCTCAAGATATTCCAGCTGAAGGAAATACCAGCTGAAGAAGTGTACCAAGTCTAAAGATCCATACTGAAGGAAATACCAGCTTAGGATATTCCAGTTTAAGGAACATGCCAACTGAAGAGAAGACTAAGGTACAAACTGATGAAAATACCAGCTCAAGGAATACCAGCTGAAGAATGAAGTTTCAGCTAATGAAGCACCAGTTCGTAGAACCCCTGCTGAAGACGCATCAGTTCTAAAGTCCAACTGATAAAGCGCCAACAATCGAACTGAAAACCAGCCCATGAAAGTTCAAGCTGAAGGGACACAAGTCCAAAATACCAGCTAAAGAACACTGGTTCAAACTGCGAGCTGAAGCAGAAGCAAACTGGAGCTCAGAAGGCATCAAGCCCAAGCCCAGAAACGCTAGTTGAAGATGATCTCAACTGAAGCTTTCAAAACTGCCAAGGGACACGCAGAACTGACAGACAAAGGAACTGAAGATTCCAGCTGCCAGACAAAGCTCAGAACTGAAGATCAAGAAGGGAGCCGCAACTGAAATTCAGATAAGCCAAAGAAGATCTTGAAGTTAATGCAACCGAGATCTTGAAGTAAAAGATCGTCAGAAGAGCAATGGCATCCCAACAGCCCCATTAAATGAAAGCATCGCAACTGGCTTTATCATTTATGATCCAACAGTGATCACCAGCGGTCACCAACTCATCTGTCTTTAAAAAGTGAGCTACCCCAGAGAAGACCGTGGGACTTTTGAGAATTTGGAGAGCACTTTAGTTAAGTCTTTCTGCGAAGACGTTCGCCAAAGCACTAAAGCCTCACGCTCAAAGAACTCAGAAAATCAAAAGTTCCAACTAATGAGAATGAGCCTTAACGCTCTTCGAGCTAGCTGTTGAAGATTTCCAGCCAGAGTTGTTCTCTCAGTCACTGTGGTTAAGTGATCAACTACCCCAGCTCAGACACAGACGCGCAAAGGAGCAACCCAGTTGATACCAGTTTTAAGACTGTACTCTTGAAGATCGAGCGAGATCTAAAATCATAAAAAGATGAACAATAGCACCTTATCTCTCCAGCGAGTAGTTGGGGATTGCAAGTATGAGCTGTCGACCTACCGGCTGAGGAAGTTGAGAGTGCAGCTTCTGGGACAGCAACTGTCTTCACTGTGTAATTGTAATAAAGGAACTTTATACTTACATAGTGAATTGCCCTTCTGCGGAAGGAAGAGAGGATGTAGAAGTTGAGCTTCAAACTTTTATAAACTGCTTGTGTGCTCTGCTTTAAATTTCAGTTCAGTTGCATGTTTTTAACTGCACACTAAGCACACATAGTACTCCAAGGTAGTAGATCTTCTCAACTAATCTCTACATAGCACGGATGATATTTGCGAGTCAAAACGGGCCCTGAATATTCCGTATCTAAGTTTAATTTTGTAATCAGTTTATTCACCCCTCTCTAAACTGATTCTGACTCACCCTGGGACCAACAAGTGGTATCAGAGCGGTTGATTCTAAAGATCAGCCGTTTCTGTAACAGCCCGATCCCGAGGATGGGGACGGGGTTGTTGTGCGTAAAATAGCACGAAAAATCAGAAATCCAGGGGGGTGTTTTTAGAATTAAACTAAGTTAGCACCTCAAGAACTTAGGCAACTTAACTTTATGATTTGGAAGAACTGTCATTTTCAATGAATCAATAAGGGTCAAATGGGTCAAAGGATTCACTCGAGTCAAAGGAATGCCAAATCACAGGCCAACCGAAATTTAAACAGAATCCAAAGACAAACAGATAGAGATTTGACTTTTCAAATAAACAAGACCTCATCATAGGTCACATCAACTAAGACTCATAAATAGGTTGGAGTCAAATATACCTTATTGTCCTATTCATAGGACGGATCAAGAAACTACTTAAGGTTAACTTAGACGAGCAGCAACATGCTTGAAAGAAAAAGCCTCTTTGTAGGCGGACAATAATAACAAGCATGCAAGACCTATTCACAAGTCAACTGAAGATGAATAGATACTAGAATGCTCAACAGGTATGACTATTCAAATAACTCGGAATCAATAAAGGCATAGACGGGTATGTCAAAAGAACATGTTTCAAAGACTTTATTGATAACTAGAATTCATAGCATTTAAGACATGCTATTCTTAAGAATCAAGTTACATTAATCAAGACTAGATACTAATATCAGAGTACTTAGCAGAAACTTAGCGGAAGAAAAACATGTAACCATATAGAGCAACAAACTTGAAACCTCGGAGAACTCAGACAACTCCACCAGCAGCACATCACCGGCCTCAGCATCTCAACCTGAAAACATTTGAAAAAGAGGGTGTGAGCACTAATGTACTCAGTGGGGTTTTATGAGAAAACTCTTGCTAAACTTTAGAAATATCCAATTATAAACCGTCAGCATATGGAGAGCAAAACGCAAAAGCCCTCTCCATATCCGCAAAACCTTTTACTTCCTTTTTGGTACCTTTCCTGGCTCAAACCTGCTGTCTACTGCACCCTTTTTGTCTTAGGATGAGAGAGGGGTTACCTCAAGTATCCTCTGAGTATGCGAGGGGATTACCCAGCAGTGACTCCCTTTACTTTCAAATGTTCAATTCCTTAACTAAGCAGGCAATCCTTAATCCTTAACTATACGAGCTTTAACAAAGCATAAACATTCAAATACGAGGAAATGAATGCGGATAAACATCGATTGCAATAAAGCAATTCTAAACACCTCATGCTAGCATAAATTGTATATAAACAATTCTAGCATACTAAACATACTTAAGAGCTCACTTAACTTATAACAACTTCCTTAACCTTATCAAACTCAAATAACAATTCAACAATATCATGCATATAAATTCCTTTATTCCTTTCTTTGTACAGAGACTAAACATGCAGAGCATAAAATATTTTAATTGGATATTTCCCTTGCCCTAACATGCTTCTAGAGCTTAATAGCTCAAATCTTATACTTGGTTTAGAACCACCCACCTCGATGATGAGCACCTCAAGAACAAGTGTGTAGACGAAGCAACGAGCTGAAAATCCTTCCTCGGGCCTCCTCGGGGTTCACCTCATCTTTATGTAAGTCGATCAACGACTTGAAACCTTATTCGAGCTCCATAAACGGGGACGGAAAAAAATCCAATTCGAAAGATCGAGATTCCGGATGATTGGCTATTGCTACCTCATAGATCATCGAAAGAGCTTCGATTTGAGTACTCATGGGCCTCGTGGTTCCAACCGAGGTGAAAGTTATGGCCTTCGCACGAAAACGTGCCGGAGCTGCCGAACCAGCCCGCGCGCCACGGCGCCCTTGCCCCCGTGGGGCTGCCTGCCCCCGCGGCACTGCCTGCTGCCCCCGAGGGGCTCCCTTGCCCCCACGGGGCTCCTTGCGCCCCCGCGGCGCCCCCACTCCGCTCTCTCTCTCACTGGGGTGCCCTCACGAAGAGGGCTCCCTCTACTCTCTCTCTCTACTACAGAAATGGGATGAAGAAATGAAATGAGCGAGGATGAAGGGAGGGGTGCTCCCCTATTTATAGGAAAAAAATATGGCTTCCTCGAGAAGCTACTTCAGTGTAACAACACTGCTTTAAAATTATCGGGTTCGGATAAAAGGCGCTTTATTCGATGGCGAGGTCCAAATGACCTCGTTTACTAAATCCGAAAATACCGGCAGGTTCGTTAGCTTGAGTACTATTGAACCAATTTGACTCGGAATAAAGAACGAGTCGTTTTGAAAGAAAACGAGAAAATAATCTCTTTTCAAAAATAAAGTTACTATTCCACGCAAGGGACAAATAAAATTCCCGAGCGTTCAATTGACCTCAGAATGAAAATCCGGGAACACCAACGGATTCCTTGAGAAATTTTCTATCAGATAGGCTTAAAAGAACAAGGCTCGGATCAACACACGAGATTTCGCAAATTTCTAACGAACGCGCTCCTACGGAAAAACACTATTCATAACTCCTTTAAACGCGATTTAATTCACCGGGAATTCAAACGACGTCAGATTCAAGATCTGAAAGCACCGGCATGCTCCTTGGGTCAACGTCTTTCAAACGTGACCAAAATTGGCTGTGACTGAGCTGGAATCAAAATTCTCGAAAAGACGATTTTACAAAAAAATAATTTCTAAAATCGCAATTTAGGCCAAAACATCCTTAACTAGGCTCTAATTAATTTCTTTAATTTTCTTAATGAACTCTGAAAATCTTGGATGTTACAGTTTCTGCAGATCAACTGAATCAGATCTAGTCATTTGTGCTAATCTGCAAGCTATGGGAAACCATAGGCTACCTATCTTTTCAGTTGAGAACTACGATAACCGGAGTAGGAGAATGAGGGTGCATCTCTGCTCAATCCATGAGAATATGTGGGAAGTTATCGAGGATGGTCCAATCACGATTATGATGGACAATGAAGCCCACGTTGCTGATGTCAACCAACCAGCAAGGATCCCGAAGACAACTTATCTTCTCACGGGTGAAGATAAGAAGTTGAAGAACCTAAAGTTCGTGGCCCAAGCCGCGTTGTTTCAAACTCTAGATGAAGATCGCATGAAGGACACAAAGAATTGCAAAACTGCCAAGGAGATATGTGACTTACTTGCAGATCTGTGCAAAGAGTCCGAAGCTATCAAAGGAAACAAGCTCTAGCTAGCAGTCGACAAATATGAGTCATTCAAGATGCACTCAGATGAGACCATCTCCAGCCTTGAAACAAGATTTCTTGGCATCATCATTGAGATGAACAATCTGGGAAGAACATATCCCAACAATGAGATGAACTCCAAAATTCTGGACAATCTCACCAAAGAATGGGATATGAAAGTGATTGCTACAAAAGAGTCAAGAGATTTGACCAGCATCACCCTAAGAGAACTCTTTGGTTCTCTTAAGGCTCACGAGTATAGCCTAAACCTAAAAAGAGAAGCATCCACATCATCAGCCCAGGATGCAGCCTTCTACGTTGAAAGAAATCGATTTAGAGAAACTCGAGGAAGAAATGTCTTCCGGCCTAGAAGTTCTCAAGCCAGAGAACAACCAAGTGGCTCAACTGACCACAGAAGAGAAGCAGTGGAGAAGAAGGAGAGCCTGGCTGAAGATATCAATGATCAAATTTAGTCAGTTGCCAAGCTGCTAGAAAAGCTCAAGCGGATCAGAGATCAACCATCAGTTATGCTTCAAACTGATGATTAGCCAAGAGGCAAGAGAAATCAACGGCCTATTGAACAACCCAGGGCAGCCAACAGAAGCATAAGAGAATGCTTCCATTGTCACAAACAAGGACACTACATGTATGAGTGTCTAGAGCTCCCTCAAGATAAGAAGGCCAAGGTGAAGAGAAGCTTTTTCAAAAGAAAAGCTATGATGGCTAGCTCAAAGAATGCCGTCCTGGATGAGTCAGATTATCCATCAGGAATCGACTCCGATGGTTATAGCTCTGAAGAAGAGGCATTGTTCTACCTCATGGTTGACAATGAAGAAGAGGTTAGCACCAACAACTCCTCAACCTCTTTTTATCACATTCATGAATCTTCAATTACTAGTAATGAAATAAATGAACAATTAAGAATGCTAGAGGACCAGTTAGCTGCTATTACAGGCATGCATTTACAACTGAGGGGAGAAAATGATGACCTAAAAGATGAGGTCAAAAGACTGAGAAGTGATCGTGACAGAACTGAATCACTTGAGGCTCAGTGACCTGAATGTGATAAGTCACAGCTTAGTTTTGATGAGCTAAGAGCTGAGAATGATAGGCTATGGTAAAAGTTCCATGAGAGAGAAAGGATTTCTCTCAAATTCAAAAAGGAAACTCAAACTCTTGATGAGATTCTAAGCCATCAAAGAGTTAAAATTGGTACTACAGGGTTAGAATATAACAGGTACACTGCCTCAGAGAAAGGAAAGACAGTCATCCAAACTAGTCAAGAAGGAACACTTCCTGGTTTTGTCAGACTTGCATCAACCCAACCAGTTGAAGAGACCGAAGGCGAGGGAACTGAAGATATCCCTACAGATCTGCCTAAAAGGTTCAGCCAATCCTCCCAACTGAAAGACGCAGTCCAGCCATCAGTTTGGCAGAGGAAGCCATCTCAAAGAAGGCCAAATGTTAAAAATAGGCAGTTCACCTATCAACAAAGGCCACTAGCTCAGCAAAGGCATCCAGCCTATCAACAGAGGTTGTCAATTCAGCCAAGACCTCTAGCTCATCAGAGACAGTCAGTTCAACGAAAATCACCAAACTTTCAAAGGCCCAAACCTCAAAACTGGCCTATGGTGAACAGAACTGACCGGCCAACTGAAGTAACGATAGGGCATCAGTTCAGGAAAGAACTGGTCAGGCAGCTCATCCTCAAAAACATCCAGAAAGTCAATCTGGAAGAGAAGTTGACCCAAGAAAAAATGTGCCCACAATGCCATATCAAGCACGTCAACATTCTCAGATCCCTCTGGAAAAGTTCACTCCAACAGATTTCGCTACACAGTTTAGTGAGTATCTGGACTCAAGGAATGAACCGAGAATCTCTCACTATGACTGGTCTGCCAAATGGCCATACCATAAGAGCGACAGATCTTATGGTGACAATAGGAATTGGCCACCGAAAGGCAGATAATTGACATCATCTTCGCAAAGCCCTTGAAGCAAAATCTGTCAAGCTATGTATCTAATTGGGGCTTTTGGAACTAGCATCACAAGATGAAGATGATCAAGAAAATAATGGAAGAATGCAAAAGGTAACCCCAGTTTTTTTTAAAAAAAAAAGAAGGAAAAAGGGGAGAAAAACAGAGCAGAAACTGAAACTGAAGGTGCATCAGTTCAGTCAGCAAGAGATGGCAAAAACTGCTCACATCATCAGTTAAAACAAAACGCAAGCTGAAAAGTTTGCAAACTGATGAAAAGCGTGGAAGCTGAGAAATCAAAAAGGGAATAACTGATCAGATGCTCAATCAGTTCGCAATGGAGAAAACAGCTCGTGATCAGCTGGAGCAAGCAGCTGCACCAGAAAGAGAGCTGGAAGCCAACTCAGCAAAAGGAAGAGCTGAACTGAAAATATCTCAGTTGAAGCTGGTTATACCAACTGGAGATTGCCAAATGTAGCTAAATCATCTAATGACGTCAGCAGCTCAAAGCCACGTGGAAGTACCAGAATAGAGAACTTCAAACAGATAAGTTTGAATTTACCTTGATCAAGTGGAACGGTAAAATGGCGTGTACCACAATTGTTACCGTTGGACCCACTCCATCTCTCTTCATTTACTCTCAACGGATAAATTCACATATCAAGCAACTGATTCATTCTACCGTTGAAACCAGAGCATCGAAATATCACAAATCTTCGATTCACAACAAATAGCTGAATCGCCAAAAACTACCCTTGTAACACCTCAGATTTTTGATTAAGGTTTAAAGGATTCTTAATGATAATTAAGAAGTTAAGGAAGAAATTTAATCAAGGTTAATTAAGGTCAGATGTCAGTCACGACTTTAAGAGTCAGTTTTTGTGAAGATCGTCTTTTCGGAAAATATGATCTTAATTCTTTTATGGCCATTCATGGTCTCGTTAGAAAGGTTTTAACTCAAGGAGTATGCCGGTGTTTTCAGATTGTAATTCTGAAGCCATTTAAGTTCCCGGTGATGAAAAACATATTTGAAGGATGAATGAATAGTAACTTTTGCGTGCGTTCGTGTTTTGAAAAATTTACGAAATCCTCCTCGTTGATCCGAGTCTAGTTCTGTCAAGCCCCTCTTATGGGAAATAACTCAAGGATTCCGTTGGCGTTCACGGATTACCATTCTGAGGTCAATCGAACGCTCGGGAGCAAAATCTGTCAGTCTGAGTGAATAGTAAAAAGTAATTCCAAAAACGGAATCTTTGCTCGTCTTTCTTCAGACGACCCTGTCTTTTTCATGAATTGAGTTGGTCCACTAGTATTCGAGCAAACGAGTCTCCCGATATTTTTAGATTTCGTGTCTGAGGTCATTAGAACCTCGGTATCGAATAAATCAACTTTTAACCGAACCCGAGGTAACTTTTGTAGTATTCTTGCACTGAAGTGGCTTCCCTTGGAAGCCAAAGCTTTTCCTATAAATACAAGGCCACCCCTTTGCATTCATTTGCTCATTTCCATCCATTTCACTTTATAGAGAGTGGGAAAGCTCATAAGAGCCGAGAAAGTTATGTCGAAGTAAAAAGCGTTCTTCGTGAGTGTTCTGCAAGACGACGAGCGGAGTGGCGTGGAAGGGATGCGGTGAGGAAATGTGCTAGAGGCGCCGTTGGGTTGTAGCGGGCGACTCTGCCACCGTTGCAACTCGACGAGATGCCGAGCTAGCCACCTTCCTTCGACACACCTAACCCCGTCCATTCTTGTTCGTCGATCTCGATCTCCATTTCTTTTCCGTCTTTAAATTCCGCATTTACTTTCTGTTCTTTACGTTCTTCCCGTTTTTCATTATTGCTCGTTTACCTTCCGTCTAAGTTGTATTTCAATTTTTGTTGAAGTTCCAAGTTAATAATATTTACGTTATATTTCTCGCTTTATTTCTGTTGTTATTATTCTTGAGATTAGCCCCGTTTAAATTCCGTTCAAGCTATATTTAGAGATTTCATCGTTATTCTAAATATTTAAAGAGGATTATCGTGTTTACGTCCTTGTTATGCCAAAATTCTTTTTAAAGTTAATGCATGTTGATGCATGTTAATTTCAATTATGTCGGTTTTAAGAAAATTCGGGTTAATTGTTCTTCGTGTTCTTCGTGTTCGTCGAAGAATCAACGAACACGAAGAACTCAGTTGAAGAAACCCAGTTGAAGAGAGAGAGAGAGAGAGAAAAGGAGCCCCGCGGAGGGGGGGTGCGCCGCCGCGCCACACCCCCCTCGGCCGCGCCTAGCCCGCCGGGGGCGGGGAGCCCGCCTGGGCAAGGTGGCCCTATGGCGGGGGAGAGCCCGCCGGCGCCCATGTGCGCCGCGGCGGGCCCCCTTCTCCGTGTTGTTTTCTACTGTTTCTTTTCTAGCTATTTCCGTACCCTCTTCCCGAGCTTTTCAAGCTTTTCAAGTCGTGTTATTTCCAAGTTATTTTCAAGTTAAATTTTAGAGAAGCAATCAAGATATTCTCAATTTATTTCGAGTAATCTATTCAAGTTATTCTTTGTCTAAAAATTGGGAAATCAAGTTGAGATGTTCTTTATATAAATTCTTCTCAAAATTTATAAAGTCGTAAAGTCGTGCAATCTGTATTTAAGTCTTAGATTTTAGTCTTCGTGTTAGATGTCGTTATTTCTCGCTTTAGATAGTCAATTTCTTCAAAAGAGGTCGCTAAGTCGATGATTCGACTTTTGTAGGAGGAAGTGAGCCTCGTAGAAAATCGGAGAAGGATCTTCAGCTTGTTGCTTCATCTTCTGTCCAGTAATCGAGGTGGATAAATCTATACTCATCTAAAGTTTGAGCTAATAAGCTCTAGAAGCATATAGGGCAAATGAAATATCCAATAAAGCATTTTTGCTCTGCCTGATCGTTCTCTGTAGAAGGAAGGAAGGAAAGGAAGATATTATGTTTTAATTAAGCTCTTGAACATGTTTAGAAATGCTATAAATATTAAAGTATTGTTTATGCTTTGCATAGGATGTTTAGAATCGTCTTTAGTTGAAATTCGTATTTATTTACGTTCATCTCCTTGCATTTGTATATTTATGCTGTGTTAAGGCTCGTAAGTTAAGAATTAAGGATTGCCTTGTTAGGGTAGCGTTAAATCCCTTATAAGCCAAGATTATGCTTTACTAAAGGACTAGCCCTTAGACGTTGCTCTAAGATTGGTTTTTCTAGCAAGATTAAGGAAGAAAGGAACTTAGCATTTCGCGTAAACAGGAATTAAGCTCACAACTTTTAGAGGGAGTCACTGCTGGGTTAATTCCCTCGCAAACTCATTTGGATATTTGAGGTAACCCCTCTTCTATCCTATGGCGTGCCCAAGGGTACAGTTGACATCAGGTTTGAGCCAAGGTTGGGCCCAAAAGTAAAGAAAAGGTTTTGCGGATACGGAGGGGGCTTTTGCGTTTTGCTCTCCATATACTGCCAGTTTATTATTGTATATTTCTCAAGTTATTAAAGAAGCTTTTATTAAAACCCACTGAGTACATTAGTGCTCACGCCCTCTTTTTTAAATGTTTTCAGGTTGAGATGCTGAGGATGATGGTGGCTGTGGATGTGGGTTGGCTACCAAGATTGTTTTGCTATTATATAAGTTTCTTTGAAATCCCATTAGGTGTTCTGCTACTCTGATTAACTCTTTCTAAATTCCGTTCAAAGTTCTATTATGATTATTTGAGATTCTAAGAATATTTCCAGACATGATTACATGTATAAAAGATGCATATTAAGTTTATTTCCGCTTTCTGAGTATGTTTTCTTTCCGCCTATAAAAGAGCCTATGCTTGTTGGTATCTGATTAGTTAGCCGTTTTATTCCGCTAAAGCATGTTTCCTTCTTAATCAAGTAAACCCGAGTATCATCAACTATCTTTAAAGTGTACCTTTATTCTTAAACTTCTTCGTTAATCTTCTGACTTTACTCGTTAAATTCCTTAATAACACCCTGTCCCCATTCGTTAATCCCTATCTCGGGACCGGGCTGTTACAGATGGTATCAGAGCAGGCTTGCAACTCTGTAGACCTGTCTCTTTATTTAAGTTAAGCTAGGTGTTTATGTGTATATGAATTGCTTCGTGATAAGTTACAGCAGCAACCCGTAGCTCGCCATCACCCTCATATCTTCAACAAAAATCGAGGTATGATAGTATAGAGATTTTAGATTTTGAATTCATAATTTTTGAATATCGAAAATGAAGAGATTTGAGTAAGCATGCCTCTTTTACGGATAAGGGGAAAACCTTGAGAATGAAATTCCAAGTAAAAAGTATTCGGGTAAAATGGTTTCCTGAGGAAAAAGGTTTGTGAAAGAAGTTCTTGATCACAAAGAAAAGTGTTTAAAAATTTATTTTTAAACCTATGTCTTAAGAAAAGATAAAAGTTTCGAAGAAGAGTTCTAGATTTAAAAGAAAAGGGTTGATTCATTCTCGGATTTTTGTTTTAAAGGAAAAGGTAAAGTTTATGATCAAAGACTTGGGCACCAAAATTTTTGTAAAAGTCAACTGCTAAAGGGATCTATGCATGCAAGATAAGTAGTCTGAATCTAAACGATAGCATGATCTCAGGAGAACCATAGGTCTCCCTTTTATAATCTAGACTGATTGAGCTTCATATTTTTAGATGGTTAAGCGTCGTTCGACTGCTAGGAATAATGTGCCTCTTTCCCGCCCTGTTCATGAAATGAACGACTTTGGAGGAATGCCAGGAAAGGTATCCGACTTGGAAATATGCATCCACATGGGTGAGCAAGCACCGGCTGCTGAGAGGCCAGTAATGTACCGCATTCTGCAAAGCACCAACACCCGTGATCCCGAGGCGTATGCTGTAATCTGGAACCTGACAGAATTCTCCTTAGCCTTGATGGCTCTTTGGGAGTTAAAGTATAGCCACGTGAATGTTCTAGCCGAGCAAAATCCCTCCTCCGTGATGGAACCAGAACTGCTAAGGGCGACTCTGAACAGTCCTCCTGAATTTCAAGCACCGTGCCCTCGTGCTGAAGGAACCTTAGAAGGAAGACCCTTGATCATCCAGGACATCGAGTCTTTGTCCTTCAGAATGCACCAGTAGACCCCTGCCTATCAACCATTTGCCTCTCAGAGTCTGGGACAGTGAATTCCCCATTAGTTCCCTAAAGGAAGCTTAAGGAAATTCAAGTTCAAGGTACCAGAGACAGATGAAGATGAGGAGGAAGAGGACCCAGCATATAGTTAAGCTTTAGAAGTAGGCAAAGGAGGTGTTGTTGTTAGAACACCTTGCTGACCTGTTGTCCGTTTATCCGCTTTAATCCAGATCTTATTCTGAAAATGTATTAACCAACCATTTAGATTTATTTCTCCAAAAGGTAGCCCTATTTTCGGATGTAACCAAGAACCTCTTTCTTAATTATGCCAAAAGTCCTCTTCTGAGGCAATTTTCCTGCTTTGCTTGATCTATCCTGTGTAATCTAAAGACATTATCGAAAGGCATTTTATTTTACTTCGTGCAAATTCGAGCGAGCATCGCTAATATATAGGATTCTTTAGAATGTCGTCGAGAAGACATCAAGCCGAGAGAACGAGGCCGCAAGCAAGAAAGTCCTGAACCGCGACTCAAGAGCCAAGAAGGTGTTTATCAAACACAACCTTTCCGTTCTAATAGTCTAGGAGACCTGATGGGAGTCAAGAAATGGGTTATTCCTTAGAAGTGAATTTTCGATTTTATAGTCTGATCGGAGGATGAGGAATTAGGTTGTGCTCTTTTATGCGTATGAATGGTACGGACTACTAGTAGGAGTCTATTCGAAGGATGATAAATCTGAGGCAGTAAGCGTAGTGTGATTGGGAAGGTTTTAAGTACGAGTTATATCAGAAGTATATCCTGAACTGTTCATAAGGCAAAGGAGGTAGAGATCTGGAGCTAGAAGCAAGGAAAGAGGACGTTGTCAACGTACGATCAAGAGTTCAACCAGTTATCAAGGCATACCCCGTATTTATGGTTTCAGATAAGAAGAAAACGCGTATAGATCAGGTTGCCTTGTTATATCCCTTCAAATAAGTGAAAGTGATTCCCGTATGTCACCTTTTCCAGCCAAGTGTAGCTAATTGAAGGCCAATCGACTCATGCTATTTCATAGCAACCTAGTAAAGAGGAAGATGCATGAAGATCAAGAAAAGAAAGAGAAAGAACCTGAATGAGATCGTTAAGCAGATAGATCTAGAAGTGGTAAATTAAAAATTTCAGTAAGATAAGAAGTTTTGACGAGTCTATTCATTCATTCTCGTATCAATTAAAACAATCACCTTTCAACAGCTTCATATTAATTGAAATTCTTCATTTATATCATTTGAATTTCTTCAATATTATATCATTTTGGACAAATTATAATCTTTTGATGATACTTCTTTAATCATCCAGAATCAGTGATAGCATTCCCTTGTTTAAGTTATGCTAATGCCTTTGCAAAGATTCAATACAGTTCTGAGTTGTTAATCATCGATTGTCTTCCATACGTTTGCTATACGCAAAAACCCCTTTTGAGTTTATAAGTCCTCTGAAAAGGCAATGTTTTTAGTATAAGTAACCCAGTGTTATATCTCTTCCAGCTTTTGGAACTTGTTAAAGAATTATTGATCAAGATAAAGTCCTCACTCAGAGGCAATCATTTTGTTTTGCTCCCACTCATAGAGCTCGAGTGTAGATCCTTGATTAGAGCAGAGAGTATAAAGCAATATTCTTTTGGAAGAATAAGAGGGAGTAGTCCCAATAGGAAGAAGAATCCAAGTATGATAGTTAGTGCCCTTCTAGTAGGACGCGAATCTCTAAAAGTGATTTTTCAGCTCGTCCAGTATTAAGAAGCAATCCGAGGAATGACGTCAGATAAGCTCTAAGCTTACGTT
The DNA here is from genome assembly GCA_026008535.1 of Perilla frutescens. Taxonomy (NCBI): domain Eukaryota; kingdom Viridiplantae; phylum Streptophyta; class Magnoliopsida; order Lamiales; family Lamiaceae; genus Perilla; species Perilla frutescens. The sequence goes on along the minus strand of BRKX01000010.1, from coordinate 38,213,030 downwards.
CAAGGTCCATTCATGCGGTCTTTACGCCTGCAAGTGATGGTGATCCCCAGTAGAGGCTATAAAGTCAGAATACCATTGAAAAGCGGTTGCGACGAAGAAAGAGGAAGGAGAGTTTGCAATAGAAGGCGTTTCAGGCATAAGAAAATTTTGAAGACGTATTTCCAAAAGGAGCTATCAGAACTACCACCATATAGGCAAGTGGAATCCACTATCGGTTTAGAACCAGGAGCTGCACCAGTCAAAAGCCCCTTACAGAGTGGCACCTAAGGAGTCGCAAGAACTCAAGGTTCAACTGCAAGAGTTATTAGACCTAGGTTTTATCCAACCTAGTGTGTCGCCTTGGAAAGTTCCAATCTTGTTCGTGAAGAAGAAGGATGGCACATTGAAAATGTGCATCGACTATAGAAGGCTTAATAAGCCGACCATCAAGAATCGATACTCTCACCCAAGAATAGATGATTTCTTTGATCAAGCTTAAGGGAGCAAGTGTCTTCTCAAAGATAGACTTAAGATCTGGGTATCATCAGCTGAAGATCTGAAAGGAGGATATTCCTAATGCTGCTTTTAAGACTCGTTTTGGGCATTACAAGTTTGTGGTAATGCCATTCGGATTGACCAACGCCCCAGCAGTGTTCATGGAATTAATGAACCTGGTTTTTACCCGTATCTAGATAAGTTTACGCTAGTTTTCATAGATGATATCCTCATCTATTCGAAGGACAAAGAGGAGCATCAAGAGCACCTAAGGGTGGTGCTGGAGAGGTAAAAGAGGAGAAAGGCTTTACGCTAAGTTTAGTAAGTGTGAGTTTTGGTTTAAAGAGGTTATGTTCAAGGTCATACGGTTTCAGTAGATGGAATCAAGGTAGATCCAGCTAAGATTGAAGCTGCAAGCAACTCGGAGTCTCCAAGGAACGTGAATGAGATAGGAAGTTTTCTAGGACTCGTGGGATTCTATCGTAGATTCATCGAAGGATTCTCATCAATAGCTAAAGCTATGACACGAGTGTTGAGGAAGGACTTCAAGTTTAGGTGGACACCCGAGTGCAAGGAAAGTTTTCAGAAAGAAGATGTTAACCACAAGCCTGATGATTGGCCATTTCGGAAGAAAATGAAGATTTCGTGGTTTATGCTTATGCGTCGAGAAAAAGATCAGGATGCGTACTAAAGAAGAGAGGAAAGGTGATTGCTTATGCTTCGAGGCAGCTTAAGAATCACAAGTAGAACTACCTCACGCATGATTTAGATCTAGCAGCGATTGTTTTTACGCTAAAAATCTGGAGGCACTATCTCTACGGAGCCAAGTGTAAGACTCTTCTCAAGATCACAAGAGCCTAAAGTATTTCTTCAAGCAAGAGGATCTTAGCATAAGGTAGAAAAGATGGCTAGGGCTTGTAAAGGATTACGACTGCACGACTCACTACCACCCAGGTAAGGAGAATGTGGTAGCAGATGCCCTAAGTAGGAAAGAGAAGGTAGAGTTAGGATTCATTTTAGTTCAGAAGCAGCTTCGATAAGGAATTCAAGAAGTTAAGGATCGAGGTGCTAACACCACCTGCAATCAATTAAGCACAAATCGCCGCGATAGTCGCTCATCCCGATCCGAGACAAAGGTTAGTTAAGGTTTGGAAATGAAATGAGTTTCTCGAGAAGAAAAGCCTAGAAGCACGATTAGATAGTACGCAAGATTTCGCAGAAGCCGCCGCTAAAGCGCTCTTATTCGAAAGAAAGCTTTATGTGCCAAGCAAGAAAGAACTAAAGGAGGAAATCATGTGCAAGGCACATGACAAGCCATATACAGCATATCCCGGAAGCACTAAGATGTATCAAGACCTCAAAACGAACTTCTAGCAGAATAACACGAAAAGAAAAGTAGCCACCTTCGTAGAAAGGTGTTGATTTGTCAACAAGTGGAGCCTTGCATCAAAAACCTTCTGGTTGCTCCAACCCATAGAAATTCCTGAATGGAAGTAGGATCATAGTAGTATAGGCTTTGTGGTAGGATTACCAAAGTCTAAGTGGTGGAATACCGCTATTTGGGTAATCGTGAATCGATTATCGAAAGCAGCACCTTTCATTGCTGTTATTATGACAGATGGGCTAGATCAATTAGCCCAGATGTATGATAGGAAATTTGTGCATATTGCACGATGTGCCGATCTCAATTATATCGGATCGTGATATGGGATTTACGTTAAGATTTTGGAGGAGTCTACAAAAGGCAATGAGATCAAAGCTCAATTTCTGCACGGCATTTCATCCTCAGATGAATTGCCAATCCGAAAGGACTATTCAGATTCTAGAAGATATGCTTAAAGGAGTAGTCATCGATCAAAGAAGCAGCTGGGAGGAGCAACTACAATTGGTAAAGGTTGCGTACAACAACAACTGCCGGTCATCGATCGACATGGCCCTTATGAAGCCCGGATCGGAAGGAAGTGTAGATCGCCCTTGTATTGGGACGAAGTTAGAGAGAGAAGGATACTTGGACCTGAAATAATTCCGGAAGCGGTCCAGAAGATCGAGCTTGTTCATTAGCAAATCAAGGAGATTCAGGATAGACAGAAGGCTTGCACATACAAAAGAGGAACGGAACTAAGATTCGACATTAAAGATAGTATTCTTGTAAATGTCTCCGTCAAGGAGTGGTTAGTTTGGGCAAACGAAGCAGGCTAAGGCCCAGATTTATTGGACCTTTCGAAATTCTAGAGAAGGTGAATGAAGTAGCCTACAGGTTGGCCTTACCACCCAACCTGAGTGACATTCATGATGTCTTTCATGTCTCAATGTTGAGGAAGTACGTGTTTGATCTAAAGCACGTGATTTGCCAGGAAGAGATAATCCTGAATAAGGACTTAGCCTAGGAAGAGAAGCCCCAGGCTTTTGTGGGTCAAAAGATCCAAAGATTAAGGAACAAGGAGATCAATCTTGTAAAGATGATCTGGAACTTTCATGGGAGCTCGAATCCGAGCTACTCAAAGTACCCTGATATCGTTTATCATGGTTAGTAAATTTCGGGATGAAATTTCTCTAAGGAGGGTAGGATGTAACACCCCAAATTTTTGATTAAGGTTTAAAGGATTCTTAATGATAATTAAGAAGTTAAGGAAGAAATTTAATCAAGGTTAATTAAGGTCAGATGTCAGTCACGACATTAAGAGTCAGTTATTGTAAAGATCGTCTTTTCGGAAAATATGACCTTAATTCTTTTAAGGTCATTCATGGTCTCGTTAGAAAGGTTTTAACTCAAGGAGTATGCCGGTGTTTTCAGATTGTAATTCTGAAGCCATTTAAGTTCCCGGTGATGAAAAACATATTTGAAGGATGAATGAATAGTAACTTTTGCGTGCGTTCGTGTTTTGAAAAATTTACGAAATCCTCCTCGTTGATCCGAGTCTAGTTCTGTCAAGCCCCTCTTATGGGAAATAACTCAAGGATTCCGTTGGCGTTCACGGATTACCATTCTGAGGTCAATCGAACGCTCGGGAGCAAAATCTGTCAGTCTGAGTGAATAGTAAAAAGTAATTCCAAAAACGGAATCTTTGCTCGTCTTTCTTCAGACGACCCTGTCTTTTTCACGAATTGAGTTGGTCCACTAGTATTCGAGCCAACGAGTCTCCTGATATTTTTAGATTTCGTGTCTGAGGTCATTTGAACCTCGGCATCGAATAAATCAACTTTTAACCGAACCCGGGGTAACTTTTGCAGTATTCTTGCACTGAAGTGGCTTCCCTTGGAAGCCAAAGCTTTTCCTATAAATACAAGGCCACCCCTTTGCATTCATTTGCTCATTTCCATCCATTTCACTTTATAGAGAGTGGGAAAGCTCGTAAGAGCCGAGAAAGTTATGTCGAAGTAAAAAGCGTTCTTCGTGAGTGTTCTGCAAGACGACGAGCGGAGTGGCGTGGAAGGGATGCGGTGAGGAAATGTGCTAGAGGCGCCGTTGGGTTGTAGTGGGCGGCTCTGCCACCGTTGCAACTCGACGAGATGCCGAGCTAGCCACCTTCCTTCGACACACGTAACCCCGTCCATTCTTGTTCGTCGATCTCGATCTCCATTTCTTTTCCGTCTTTAAATTCCGCATTTACTTTCTGTTCTTTACGTTCTTCGTGTTTTTCATTATTGCTCGTTTACCTTCCGTCTAAGTTGTATTTCAATTTTTGTTGAAGTTCCAAGTTAATAATATTTACGTTATATTTCTCGCTTTATTTCTATTGTTATTATTCTTGAGATTAGCCCCGTTTAAATTCCGTTCAAGCTATATTTAGAGATTTCATCGTTATTCTAAATATTTAAAGAGGATTATCGTGTTTACGTCGTTGTTATGCCAAAATTCTGTTTAAAGTTAAAGCATGTTGATGCATGTTAATTTCAAGTATGTCGGTTTTAAGAAAATTCGGGTTAATTGTTCTTCGTGTTCTTTGTGTTCGTCGAAGAATCAACGAACACGAAGGACTCAGTTGAAGAAACCCAGTTGAAGAGAGAGAGAGAGAGAGAAAAAAGGAGCCCCGCGGAGGGGGGGGTGCGCCGCCGCGCCACTCCCCCCTCGGCCGGAGCTAGCCACCTTCCTTCGACGCACCTAACCCCGTCCATTCTTGTTCGTCGGTCTCAATCTCCATTTCTTTTCCGTCTTTAAATTCCGCATTTACTTTCTGTTCTTTACGTTCTTCGGGTTTTTCATTATTGCTCGTTTACCTTCCGTCTAAGTTGTATTTCAATTTTTGTTGAAGTTCCAAGTTAATAATATTTACGTTATATTTCTCGCTTTATTCCTGTCGTTATTATTCTTGAGATTAGCCCCGTTTATTCCGTTTAAATTCCGTTCAAGCTATATTTAGAGATTTCATCGTTATTCTAAATATTTAAAGAGGATTATCGTGTTTACGTCGTTGTTATGCCAAAATTCTGTTTAAAGTTAAAGCATGTTGTTGCATATTAATTTCAAGTATGTCGGTTTTAAGAAAATTCAGGTTAATTGTTCTTCGTGTTCTTCGTGTTCGTCGAAGAATCAACGAACACGAAGAATTCAGTTGAAGAACACAGTTGAAGAAACCTAGTTGAAGAGAGAGAGAGAGAGAGAAAAAAGGAGCCCCGCGGAGGGGGGGTGCGCCGCCGCGCCACACCCCCTTCGGCCGCGCCTAGCCCACCGGGGGCGGGGAGCCCGCCGGGGCAAGGTGGCCCTGCGGCGAGGGGGAGCCCGCCGGCGCCCATGTGCGCCGCGGCGGCCCCCCTTCTCCGTGTTGTTTTCCACCATTTCTTTTCCAGCTATTTCCGTACCCTCTTCCCGAGCTTTTCAAGCTTTTCAAGTCGTGTTATTTCCAAGTTATTTTCAAGTTAAATTTTAGAGAAACAATCAAGATATTCTCAATTTATTTCGAGTAATCTATTCAAGTTATTCTTTGTCTAAAAATTGGGAAATCAAGTCGAGATGTTCTTTATATAAATTCTTCTCGAAATTTATAAAGTCATAAAGTCGTGCAATCTATATTTAAGTCTTAGATTTTAGTCTTCGTGTTAGATGTCGTTATTTCTCGCTTTAGATAGTCAATTTCTTCAAAAGAGGTCGCTAAGTCGATGATTCAACTTTTGTAGGAGGAAGTGAGCCTCGTAGAAAATCGGAGAAGGATCTTCAGCTTGTTGCTTCATCTTCTGTCCAGTAATCGAGGTGGGTAAATCTATACTCATCTAAAGTTTGAGCTAATAAGCTCTAGAAGCATATTAGGCAAATGAAATATCCAATAAAGCATTTTTGCTCTGCCCGATCGATCTTTGTAGAAAGAATGAAGGAAAGGAAGATATTATGTTTTAATTAAGCTCTTGAACATGTTTAGAAATGCTATAAATATTAAAGTATTGTTTATGCTTAGCATAGGATGTTTAGAATCGTCTTTAGTTGAAATTCGTATTTATTTACGTTCATCTCCTTGCATTTGTATATTTATGCTGTGTTAAGGCTCGTAAGTTAAGAATTAAGGATTGCCTTGTTAGGGTAGCGTTAAATCCCTTATAAGCCAAGATTATGCTTTACTAAAGGACTAGCCCTTAGACGTTGCTCTAAGATTGGTTTTTCTAGCAAGATTAAGGAAGAAAGGAACTTAGCATTTCGTGTAAACAGGAATTAAGCTCACAACTTTTAGAGGGAGTCACTGCTGGGTTAATTCCCTCGGAAACTCATTTGGATATTTGAGGTAACCCCTCTTCTATCCTATGGCATGCCTAAGGGTACAGTTGACATCAGGTTTGAGCCAAGGTTGGGTCCAAAATTAAAGAAAAGGTTTTGTGGATATGGAGGGGGCTTTTGCGTTTTGCTCTCCATATACCGCCAGTTTATTATTGGATATTTCTCAAGTTATTAAAGAAGCTTTTATTAAAACCCACTGAGTACATTAGTGCTCACGCCCTCTTTTTTAAATATTTTCAGGTTGAGATGCTGAGGATGATGGTGGCTGTGGGTGTGGGTTGGCTGCCAAGATTGTTTTGCTATTATATAAGTTTCTTTGAAATCCCATTAGGTGTTCTGCTACTCTGATTAACTCTTTCTAAATTCCGTTCAAAGTTCTATTGTGATTATTTGAGATTCTAAAAATATTCCCAGACATGATTACATATATAAAAGACGCATATTAAGTTTATTTCAACTTTCTGAGTATGTTTTCTTTCCGTCTATAAAAGAGCCTATGCTTGTTGGTATCTGATTAGTTAGCCGTTTTATTCCGCTAAAGCATGTTTCCTTCTTAATCAAGTAAACCCGAGTATCATCAACTATCTTTAAAGCGTACCTTTATTCTTAAACTTCTTCGTTAATCTTCTGACTTTACTCGTTAAATCCCTTAATAACACCCTGTCCCCATTCATTAATCCCTATCTCGGGACTGGGCTGTTACAACCCTGCTGATCCAAGATTCATTCTACTTCTCACAGAACTTAGAAACTACCTAAGACCTTCTACTGAGAAAATCCAATCAACAGCCAAGCCCCAAAAATCCCCATAAAAATCTCCATGGTTAAGAAAAGCACCCAAACTGCTTGATGAAAGTTCAACTTTAGAGAAACTGGTGAATCATCTCAAAAGTTCCAAGTGAGCCTCTACAGAGAAAAGTTTCTCCATGAAACTGCTTTTAGAACAAAGTGCTCAAACTCTCCTCTATGCAATTTCATCATCTCTAGAATCAACCAAGTTGGGTTGCAGGAGTTCATATGCAGCACACCGAACAAAATACATCCAGAACCAGTTTGTGAATTCTATCTAAATTCAAAAGCTCACAGTGATAGAATCACAACAGAAGTGAGAGGAGCACAACTGGAGATCACCCCAGAATCACTGGGAAGAATATTCCATCTCACAACTGAAGGAATAAGGCTCGAAGAAGTGGAAATTGATCCACTGGAGATCTACGACAACTAGAAAGATGCTAGATGTCAAGAAGCCTTTAAGAAAACCACTTCCATTATGTGCTTTCAAGAAGAATACAGGATTCTAGCATCAGTTTCTAATATGATGATAGTTGGAATTACTGGAAGTCACTCAGAAAGGACAACTATCAAATACAAAGTGTGTTGGGTAATATTTTAAGGGATCAAAGTGAATTGGGCTCAATACTTCTATGATCAAATCAAGAAGTATGTAGATGCTGTTGAGAAAAATTTGAGCGATAAGGAGTTCAAGCAGAACATGTGCTCCCCCTGCAGAATAAGCAAACTGCTTGAAGAAGAACTCGGCTTTGCAGCTGCAGAGACTGATACACTCTCAATAGAAGAAACTGATTTTATCCCAATAGTCACTCGAATGCAGCAAGGATTGAAAAATCTAAGTCTCAAAAATACAAAGAAGAACAATGAAACAGTCAGCAGAAAAGGAAAAGAAAAGAAGGTTGATGCAGAACTTTATCAGAACAATTCAGACTCAGAGGATCACCTTCCACTCTGTCATTTGATTGGTACACCAATTCGGGCTCAACCTTTACAGCAGGTTGCTTTCATCACAAACAGTCCAGAGACAGTTGAAACATCTTGTAACAAGAAAGCAAAAAGAGATCAACTCAAAACAAAAACAGAGCTGGACAATCCAAGAAGGAGAGGCAAAGAAAAGAAGAAACTGAACTCCCATTTTCACCAGAGCTACCCCCTCTCGGCATCAAGGCATTTAAAATGGCACCGACTCTGGAATCAGTAGTGCCACACATAGGAGTTCCACCATAAAGTTCTGAAACTGACTACTTCAGAATTACATGTCCTCCATTGGATAAGACATCCAGGAACAGAAGAGCTCACTCAGAAGTAATGATGGCAAAGCAAAGAGTCGATAAAGAAGTAGCAGAGTTCATCCAGAAAAACTTTCATGAATTCGTGGCGGATTCTGAAGAGCTATATAGAGTCTTTACAAGGTACTGCTACTGGTACTTATGGAGACATTGTCTCAATTCAGAGACCCATTTTCCTCTGATAACTCTACATGGAATGAGTTTTTGGAGAAGAGAAGAAAAGTGGAGCATACAATGGGCAGGACAAAGGAGCCCTGAACAAAATCTAATTGGTGTGCTGAGAGAAATGCTGGATCTTCGAAGATGTCATTTAAAGCTAGGAGAACAAACACTGGCTGAAGTTATGAATGATCTTATAATTTGGTCAAAGATTGAGCTACCTGCACTACAAACTCAAGAAGAAAGAGAACTCTGGGATAATCCCCAAGTACATCAGTGTTGGGTTCTAAATGAAGTCTACAAAATCAGAGTTCAACAATAGCAACAAGGTGCTGGAGGAATTCAAAGGAAAAATCAACAAACTCATGATCAACCAGCAACAGCTGAAGCCTCAATATCAAGACCCACTGCAATATGTCAAAACTCAAAACTGCATGAAAAAACTCCTCAAGAAGAAGGAGACGATATCAACATCATTGCTGACTCTCTAGAGCACAGAGTGCCTTCCACTGAAGAAACTCACAAGTACATCACTGAATTGGAGTTTGAAGAATTGCTAAATTCATCAGTTAGACCAGAAGAAAGTCAAACTGAAGGGCCAACTGAAAGGCCAACTGAGTCTGAAAATAACCAAGAGGAATCTCAAGATGCTTCTACTACAGAGCCAGTTCAAGAAGCTCAATCCACCAAAGAAACTAAGAATGAAACTGAGTGCCAACTACTGTGTGCAAGTCAAGTCAAGCCAAAATCTCAGTATAATTCTATAGTCAAAATACCTCTTGATGAAGTCACTCATAAACCTAGTACTGAAGAAACAATAACTGATTATGGTGATAAGGTGCCAGAATTGGAAAATTTAACTGATCAGTTGATTGAAGAATAGCCTCAAGGCTATACATGCTCACTGGCAATGGTGGTGTACAAAGATCCAAACCAGTAGACATCAGAAATTGTGCTGCCACCAACAAAGAAGAGCTATGGTGAAATAGAGAGCTTGGGAAATCCTGAACTGACCAGGACAATCCCCTGCGATAAGCTAAGTGAAACAGAAGATGGAGATGAAGCCATATCAAAAGATGATGAACTGCCACCTGAAGGTCTCATCCTCTATGAAAACAGAGCAGCAGAAATACAGTTCCAGGAGCACAGATCAGCACGAAGAGTAGTTTTGCAGCATTCAGGAGCAACTAAAGCTTTACTCAGAGCTCATCCAGAAGTTGTAAGATCAACTGAATACTCAACAAGTTGCAGCCACACCATCTAGCCACGACAAAACTGGTGAGCCACCTGCTAAAAGGCAGAAGACAGAGCAAAAAAGGATTAGAGACTGATCAAGCTTTGTTGATTAGAACCTCTAAGTGTTCTTCTTGTAATTAAGCTCTGTAACTCTTTTTAATCAATAAAATTAATATTTTATTGATAAAAATGCCAGTCAGCAAAATCACTTCAATTCTTACCGTTGAAAATCTGACAAAGGCATTTAAAACAAACAAATAAAAGCAAAGGACATAAATTTTTCAACGATATATGAGTATTCATTCATTACTCATAAATCAATTCAGATCTAGTCTCTTCCCTTGAAAAAAGAGAAGAGACATATTCATTTCTCAATCTTCTTCAAAAAGTCTCTCTCTCTCTCTCTCTCTCTCTCTCTCTCTCTCTCTCTCATCTCTCTCAAGAATTCTAGCCAAATTCTCTTCAATGGCAGAATTACTAAGTTCCCCCAGCTCTTTTAAGAAATAAATGATGAGAGAGAAATTCCTTGAAAAGAAGAAATTCCAGGATATACTTCAAAGCTCAAACGGCCAAAACCTGCTTGTTTCTCTTCACAAGACAGGAATTCTTCACTATCTAGAAACACCACCTAGATTCTTCAGACAAAGTCAGGTGTGTGAATTTCTTCTTCAAGCACAAATCAGTGATGATGGCAAGGAGATTACATCAGTTATCCACGACCGACCAATCAAGATAACTGAAAGAATAGCTGCTGAAGTTTTTCAACTTCCAAAGCAAGGTGCAACCGTTCAAGAGTTGAGTGAAGTAGCTGAACCATACTGGAGAAAGTGGAAGACCCCTACTTGCAGAAAGGCATTCAGTTTTTCCACAACTAAACTAATCTAAGACCAGAGTGTGGAGTTATGCTCGACATCACAAACAAGATGATGTTTGGAGCAATTAGAAGCCTAAGCTAGCTTACCCAGGAGAGGTACAAGGTGATGATATACCTAGCTGAAGGACGCGAGACAAACTGGGCAGAGTTTGTATTCTTACATCTCAAGCGTTAAGTTTTCAAGGCTTTCAACTCAAAGAGAACACAAAAATTTGAGTCCATGGTAGGACTTGTTCTCAGAATGAGCAAGATGATTGAAGACATCTTGAAGCTGCCAAATGATGATGCATTACCAGTTCTCATCTCAGACTAGATTCCCAAGAGAGAAAGCATTCATCTTTACTCACTCAAGAAGAAAAGGCTAAGAATTGGTAATACAAATGCCACAGCCTCAAATACCTCAACTACCAATGCCGTCCCGTCATCAGTCTCCAAGAATGGATCAACAGTGGACTTTCAAGACTGTTCTGATCCAGATGAGCTTATTCCATTCATTGGAATTCCTCATTCAAACTATGGAGCTAACTACTTCAGGAGAACTTGTCCCCCTCTCCAATTGATGGAAGAAGATATTCGCACTTTCTATAGTGGTGAATATGTAGACAAGAATGCACAAAAAGAGGTAACAAATTTACTTCTTACTCAATTTGCATTTCTGGCCAAGCAAGATCAAGAGCTTTTTAAGTTGCTAAACCAGTATTTCTACTGGTACAACTGGAGACACTCAATGTCCATCCAGTCTAATTTCTTGATCACTACTTATTACGGCATGAGTTCTTGGTAAAGAGAAGAAGTTTGGAGTTTGAAATAGATAGGGTCTGCAAATCCATTCTCTCCAACTATCGTGCAAGTACAGAGGATTATAAGTCATAGATTAACCAAGAAAATTCCTCCAACTGCCCTACTAACCAAAATGGGAAGTCGCATTAAGGCTCATGAAGAAGCAGGAGCTAAGCAGCAAGAGACCTGCACAATCAGCCCTGCCCACAGAAAACTGAATTTTGGAAGTCTGCCAAATTAGTTAGCTGAGCCTGATTGACCAACTCAACTTGCAACTGCAAAGGAGCAACGAGAGTCACCTCTCACCCTAGTTACAGTGAGTCGACTATATGATAATGAAGACACTGCCACATCACCCAATCTCTTATCAAAGAGATATGTCACCCCATTGATTGCTTCAAGCCACAAGACAGCTGCCCAACTGAACTTGTAGGAAGTTCAGCACAAGTCATCCTCAAGAAAGAACTTGAACAGAAGGCGAAGGGTCACATCTGCTGAAGCTAAGCAACGGAGTTGATCCGTTAAGAAAGCAAGGCCAGAGAAGCCTGCTGAAGGAGATGGATCCACCTCCAAAATAAAGAGGTCAAACTGCCCTGACGAGAGCAGTGAAGAGTATCTAGTTCGGCCCCTTAAGAAGAGAAAACTGACTGAGATATAATCCAACAGTTCAACAACCGATCTCATCAGTTCAGTGATGAATCAGTCCCAAGGGCCAAGAAGAAGAAATGACTAGAACTGATCGATCAGTTGCCACATCATGAGTTCACCAAAAAAAAGTCATCAGTTTGACGGGGTAGCCCAACTGCCAAGGAAAGTTTAAATTGATCAGAATCTTTAAACTTGTTCCTCATCACATTAATGCCATCGTGATATAGTGGGCATTATTTTCAAATGGGAAGATCTCTCAAGGTAGCAAGCCTTAAATGCTACTAAGCAAAGTCAATCACTAAAGCGGAAAGTGAGTTGATAGCCGGAGGGATATAAATAGCAAAATCCTGCACAAAATATTTGTTATTTATGGCAACCACCCCATTTCCAAATGGATGAAATCTCAACTGTTGATCTATAAATTGAAGCTAAACTTGTTGACGGTTGAGATACTCATCTCATTTATGCCAGCTGCAAATCAGTCAAATCTATTTAAACCGATCAGCCGATGCATACTCGAGTATAATTCGAAGTACATGCATGCAAAGCTTCTTTAAATGCCAAGGGGATATTGATCCAAGCTTCAGATCAAACCCTCACTGCATTTGCTTTGCATCTTTCTCTCTACTTCATTCATTCTCTCTCAAACATTCTATCACAGAATGGAACTGCCCACTCAATACATCGATCCAGCTAGACTTGCTCTCAACCTCAAGAGAGACAAGTTCATAGGACTGGACGACATGATGGAGAGACTTAAGCCTAATTTGTTTCATTGCTTAATCTCAGCAGCGGAGAAAACTGGACTCTTTCAGTTTCTCACACGAGGTCCAAGATTTGGATAATGCTTTCCTAACGCAGTTGCCGAATTCTATATCTTCTCTGACATTTCAGAAGATGGCAACATAATTTCAATAGTCAGAGAAAATTCGATCGTGATCACCAAGGAAGTTGTGATGGAGTCACTCCATCTTCCTGGAACAGGTAAACATGCAGACACAATAGTCATGCAAAATCTTACAGAATTGTGACATCAATGGACGAATCCAGGAGTCGAGCATCATGACTACTCTCACAAACTGAAGGATAGTCTTCAGCCAGAGTTCATCCAACTCCAAAATATAGTCATCCATTGCCTGAAAGATAATCTAGACTATACTCACTTCAGCACCGACAATGCTCACCTGATGGCACTCATTTACCAATGATGCAGAGTTGACTGGGCATCGTATGTGCTATCACAACTATGCCAAAATATTCACAGGGTTAAGTTTGACCATCAAACTGGAACATTCACTAAGAAACTGGGGTTTCTCAACAGGATCAGCATGATCATCACTGACCAGATCCAACTTCACAACCAGAGAGGCGAGTTGCTGGACAGGAGATACTATCTCCCCATAATCTTTGTCAAAAGGAGAAAGAATCTCAAACCTTTTAGCCCACGATCAAGGAGGCAGCGCACTGCAGAAGAAGGCCCCTCCACTTTGACTGAACCAACTTCAAATAGTCCTGAAAAGTAGCTCATGTCAGATGAAGACATGACAATAGAATCAACTGCGCCAGTTGAGTCTACACTAGCTGAAAACAACTACATGGATGGTGTTGAAGAAAGCTTCAATAACACTCTCACTGATATACTCAGAAGATTTCAGCTTATCGAGAGATACGACTTCGATCTCTTCAATCAACTGTGAAGATATCTCCGATGGTCGCTCTGGAGATATTATATTGATGAAGCAGTTATGTTTACACTGCTTGACAGGAAGGGATGATTTTTCTGGAGTCAAGAAGGACACTGGAGCAGAAACTGGATGAATCATCCATCGACGGTCACTCCTACTCTCTCAGAGATTATGGATTCAATGATCAACATAATCCGAAATAGAGTACCTACCGCAGCTCCACTGCTGTTTCCAGAGCCACCAACTCATCCTCCACACCTATGATGTTCAACCACTCATCTCCAACTGATGAACTACTCCCAAGGTTGGCCATGACGACAACTGAACATCAAGTTCAGCCTCCACTGCCAGATCTATAGCAGTTCATGACAACTGAAGAAGCCTCAAACTGGCTACCCTCACTGCCAAGAGAACAGGCATTCCCTTCCCTATTTGAAGGTAACTTAGCTACAACCTTCAACTTGTTACCACATGTTCTCATTCCATCCTTTGATCTACACATGCACACCCTTTTGGATGATGCCAAAAAGTGGGAAGAGATTGAAGAAATTGAGGAGAAAGATGATGGAAGACAGTTTTTGAGTCTCTAGAATGAGATTCAAAGGGAACCCTCACAATTTCAAGAGAATATACAGCCTCAGGGGGAAGTAGTGAGGACTGTAGAAACTGCTAGAGAAGAAAGGCATCAGTCTCAGAGGAAAGATTAGGGAGTTGTCCAGGGACACTTGTCTCAGGGGGAAGTCTGGGGAGAAGTCTGGAGAAATGCTAGTGCCAGAGAAAGAGGAGAGCCTAGTAATTGGTAAAATAAGTGAAGAAGGAGATGAGATACCAGCTGACGAAGCGCAGCAGCTGAAGAGCTAGAAACTGAAAAAAAACAAACTGTTGTAGATTGAAAGATATCTAATCAGCTTATATAAGTAGTTTCTTAGCTATAAGTTTTCTTGCTTGATTGTGTCCTTACTAAATAGCTCAAAATTCTCAAATCAGTTTTTCCATCATTACTCAATTTTGCCATGTTTTGGATATAATCCAGAAGGGAGAAATTGTTAGGAAAAAACTATCAAGGTTTTTCTTACAAGGGGTTTTGATGAGATGTCAAAATATGTCAAAATAAGAAAAGAGCCTTGAAAGAACTGAAAAGAAATCAAGCAGAAAACTAAAGATGATCATACAGAGTCAAAGCTGTCAAAGCCAACAGATATGATCAATTCGTGTGAAAGAAGAGAGAAAAAGAAGACTATAGCTTGCTAGAATAATTAGCAAGGCAAACTGGAAGATGCAGGTACCCGAGAGAGAAGGTATTAACTGCCACCAGTGTACAGTGATGAACTGATGGACATACCAGTTCAAGGCCGACACCAGCTGAAGAGATGTTCTAGCTGAAGTGAAGAACTGATGGACATACCAGTTCAAGGCCGACACTAGCTGAAGTGATATTCCAGCTAAAGAGAACTGATGGACATACCAGTTCTAGGCAGTCACCAGCTGAAGAGATGTTCTAGCTGAAGAGAACTGAAGCACATACCAGTTCTAGGCCACCACCAGCTGAAGAGATGTTCCAGCTATAGAGAACTGAAGTACATACCAGTTCTAGGCCGCTACCAGCTGAAGGGAAATCCCAGCTGAAGAGAACTGAAGCACATACCAGTTCCAGTCCAATGTCGACTGAAGAAATGTTCCAGTCAAAGGAAGATCCTAGCTGAAAGAGAAGAACTGAGGGACATACCAGTTCTAGATCATTCCCGACTGAAGAAATACCAGTTGAAGAGCACATCAGTTTGAACTAATGAATATGCCAGTCCACGATGACATCAACTGATGAAGACTGCCAGCCGAAAAGAGGACAATCATGAGCTGAAGAAAATAACAGCTCAAGATATTCCAGCTGAAGGAAATACCAGTTGAAGAAGTGTACCAAGTCTAAAGATCCATGCTGAAGGAAATACCAGCTTAGGACATTCCAGTTGAAGGAACATGCCAACTGAAGAGAAGACTAAGGTACAAGTTGATGAAAATACTGAAGCGCGGTCGTTTCGCGGTCAGAATAATTCTCAAGAGAGAGTTATCCTTATGCCCACAACAAGGCGTAGCAAGCTTTATGTGAGTGAGGGTCGATCCCACGAGGAGCTGTGAATTCTATCTTCAGTGTCACTTTTCCAAAAGGTTTGAGGATTGTTGTGGTATCCGTACTTGTATTTAAAGACTGTAAAATAAAATAACAAAACAAAACAAAACAAAACAACAAAGGAAAATATTAGTAGTAACATATTCCGGATTAGAACTCAGATGTCAAACTTAATAAACACTTAACCGATCATGGGCATGCTGATTACTTATGCAAATCTAATTATCTGGTTAAAGGTATTGGATCTCTCTCAACGTACCCAATCTATCCTTTCAGTTTATCCTAGAGGTGATCTTTCGTCCCCTAAACCCTAACCTGTTACCCAACCCCGATCTCTCATATGATTGTAAGCAACAAAGCAGCATTATGATCTAGACAGACCCAGATTTACCTAGACAAAGATCTCTCTTATGTCCTCAGTACCCGTGATGCATCCCATCCCTTTATGACCAACACACAGCTACGATTCATTAACCATTTATAGAGGTAGTGAACATAATTCTAATTAACGAGTGATCAGCCACGATTAAATAGCTTAGCCCACTGTATAATGCAACAAAGAAAACGACTACAAGACGGAACCAGATTCACACAATTTATGCCCATAAGCCTCACGGTTTCACGTGCTCATTAAGTTCTTATCTTTGTTCAATCCGGAATAACGAGTCTAGCCGCTCATGCTAGACTTAGAACAATAATAATAAATAAAAGAAATAAAACAAAAGATAATATAAACAAAAAACTTACTTATATTAAACTGCAAAAGAATCCAACTGCAACGCTGGATTGAAGAACATAAAACTAATGCGGAAAAATAAATTGTTTGTGCGTAAAAAGAAATAAAGACGGTAAAGAGTTGTTTCATGTATGTTCGGCCTCTGCCATAAAAGACATATATATAGGAGTACAAAGACACTAGGTAAACTCCCCGATAGGCCGGGGATCTTCAGCCCAACACGCAGCCGCCATGCCTAAGACTTTTCATATCTGGCAGATTCTTCCCTTATTTAGAAGATTCTGAGTCGCAGATTCTGTACTTGCCGTGCCCTAGTTGCGCCGACATAGCAACTTTCCTTGTAGGGCCGAGCATCCTTCTGGAAGCGTCAACTTGCCTTCCGCGGCTCCTCTTTCCTTCGGCGGCTAGGGTGCATTGCTCTTGCTGTAGCTCACATTGGTTTCCCTTGTGCCCATTCTCCTCTCCTTCTCCTTTCAATCACTCTGGGGTTGTTGTGGGCACGATCACAAACTTCTGCTTCAGCTTTTGCTGGAATGGTGGGCGATTTCCGCCAGGCTCGAGAGAGAGCTTTCCGCTAAGAAGTTGTTGCCCATCTTGGTATCATTGGCACCATTGTGCCCTCCAGAAGTGATTCTCCTGCCTCCTGCTGCCCCTTGTGCCCATTCTGGCTCTTTCTGACTCAAAAAACAGAAAAAACAAAGGACAAAAGAATGAGAAAAAGACACAAAAATATGAGAGAATTTGGACTTGTCACACCCACCCACTTTAGTCATACTTGCCCTCAAGTATGTGGGTACAACGTGCCTAAAAGAAAAAACAAACAGAAAACAAAGGGGGGAAAAGACAGACTTAAGACAAAGACACAACAAATCAAACATGTAAAAGCAAATCCCTTGCGGGCACAGAGACCTAGGTAGCTGATCACACTCAACAGCATATAAATAGTAAAAACGTATATAATGCCTACTGCAAATCAAAATGACTAAGTTATTGGTTCGCTCATGCTTTCCTCACTCAAGTGTTTGGCTAAGTGTTTACGCTCAAGGCAAGACATAATTAAACCGAGGGTCTCCATAGGCTTGCAATTGCTCTTGTTCCTCCACCACTGTTGGTATAATGGGCATACTTATGCTAAGGTCTTTAAGGTTGTAATGGGGCTTCGGGTTTAAGGTAGGAAATATTTGGATCTGGCTCAGTTTTTAGTCGAATTTTCCTTTTAGGAGACTCATTGTGACTCTTACTGGACTTTGCCACCGTGCCCATTTTATGTAAGCACATGCCCAGATTTTTTAACTTTGTGGGCTTTTTGTACTTTTATTTTCTTGGGGTTTTCTTCTTTTTTTTTTATTTTGACCCCTTTCTTTTTTTTTTCTTTTTTTTTTCTTTTTCTTTCTTTCTCTTGGCATTTTATGCTTTGTAACACACCAGATTTATCCTCCCTTCATGCCCATGTTCTTTTTTGTGTGGTTTCCATGAAAGAATATGACCAGGGCTTTATTCATTTTCGGCTCAAAACGGGCTACAGGGGATAATATTCAAGGTGGTTTTATTTGGCTTTGTGGGCTCAGAAAGAAAATTTGCCTAAGCATTTCAGTAGCATAGCCAAAATTCCTTATGACCTCAGAATAGAGCAAAAGCAAGTTCTAGTTCACCTAAATTCAAAAATGCAGAAATCACACAAGAAAGAAGTAGCACATGCATCGTGAATTCAGGCTCAATTCCTCACAAGGTACTTAGTTCATTCATCATATAAGCAGTAGCATGGGCATGCTGGAATGTCAATACAGTAAAATATGTTGCCTTATGGTCACAAGACCCTAGACTCCATGCTTTTAAGTTCAAATATTTACACATGCTTGATACTTAAAAAAAATGCAAAGAAGGCAGAGTAACCCCCACCCACACACTTTGCCTTCGGCAAAGTGGGTGCGAGAAGGTTATCCTACTAACCGCAAACTCAACGGAACATTAGAGGGCCCCCCATACCCACACACTTTATCTTAAGCAAAGTGGGTCAGTACGGGGGTCTTCTAATTACAAAATAAAAAAACACAAAAACAACAAAATAACAAAGACATAAAAACAAAAGACTCCTAAATGCCCACACCCACACACTTTGCCTTAAGCAAAAGTGTGGGAAATGGGCGACACCTAAACAGACACATAACAAAACAAAAAAAAACTAATCTACGGGAAAGAGTACCAGTTCAAGCATCAGAGGAGGTCGGATAATTAAATTTGACGTGCTTGAAGTAAGCGAACAGGGCGGTCTCCAATCGGTCTAGTCTGGCTATGATGGTGGTGGCTGCTGGCTCTTGCTGCTGTGCCCTCGGGGGCCTCTTGCTTGGTCCTGCATTCAAAGGAAAACTAAGGCTACTCGAAGTTTCTAGCTTCGGTATTCCAAACACGAGTTTCCCCTCCTCATCGTCAAAAACATCCAACATACATTTCAAGCAGTTTAAATCAAACAACTCAACATGCTTGCAATACAGAATAGTGGATGAGGATCAAATAGACGCAGTTTTTCAGCAAGATGGGTAATCAGTTGGGCACATGAGATGCGATTCTTAGAATGGGCCACAGTGTCCTTGAAGTGGGCGATGGCCACAGCTCCAAAGTTTATCCTCTTCTTGTGCACCATGCACCAGAGGACAAACAACTCCTGATTGGTAATGGAGTTGGAGCTATCTTTCCGGCCAAAGAAGTTGTAGGCGAGCACTCGGTGACAAAAGTGAAGGGCATTGCTTTTAAGCTTGTATTCCTTGCTGGTTCCAGACTTGAATTTGGAACCGTCACCTAACTCAGCCAACTTCTCCTCCACATTCTCATCCATGGGCACCACAACAACAGCAAACTTATAATCATCATCATTCAGATCCAAAAATGAAATAATTCCCAGACCCATGTTCAATTCATCGGCAGAAAGATTGAAATTTTTACGAAAAATTTTAAACTTGAAAATTTTTGCAGAAGTACCTCCCTTCCCCATACTCTTCACAGACAGATCATGGAAAAACTCATAGACCAACTCAGGAAAAATCAAACGGTCACATTCAATGAAAAAGGACCAACCAATGTTAGAGAAGAGTTCTCTTACCTCTCGCTCGATGCCCAAGACAGCAAGCGAGGCGAAGTGGATGGTCTTGCTATGCACGATCTCCCTTGTGGGCAAAACACCTTCTCCTTTTGGCATAACTTTTCTAGAGGTTGGGCTAACCACAGTCTTGCCCTTCTTTGCAGACGATTTGGCAGCAGCTTTTCCTTTCCCTTTGGCAGATACAGAGGGCGCATCTATTGTGCCCTCAGCAGCTTCCTTCAGAGATAGAGACTGGTCATCCTGACTCTTATAGGCTCGCGACTCCCCACTGCTTTCAGCTCTTTCTTCCTCGGCCTCCTCGTCCTCCGACAGCGTCGGCGATGGCTGCTTCTTCCTCTTCAAGGTCTGTGACTTAGCTTTCGCGGTGGCAACCTTCTCCTTCTTCACCTTCTTCAACCTTTCAGTTATAGAGGGCTCAGGAGTGTGCTCTGGTGTCGGCTCAGGAGTCACATCTTGCTGCATGTTGGCCTCCTCTTGGTCGTCGATCTCGTCTGCGGTTTCCTCCACAATTTTCAGAGAGGATCCGTCAACCTTCTCGAACTCACAGGTGGAAACGGGTAAAGGTTCTGGTTCGATAGTGGCGAGAGGTTGGATGTTCATAGCGGCAGTGCTCGTCGACTTGGTTGGTGCAGCAGCGTCGGTGGTGGTTTTCCTGGAATTTTTCGGTGAAGTGGAAGGGGTAAACTCCACCTTCTTCTTTGTAGACTTGGCAGCGCGAGTTTTGGGGGCCATGGTGATCGTGGTTATGGCGGTTGAGAGAGGGGGTTTTTAGAGAGAGAGAAGGGCTATAATTTCTTTGAAATTTTGGAGTGAAAATAGGCGAGTGAATTTTGGGGAGGAAGAGTTGGGGTTTAATAATTGGATTCACCCTAGCCACTCAATTTGGGTTGATGTGACAGGCCCGTTAGAGGAATTTTGGGCTTCTAGGGTTTCCTTGTACGGAATCTTATGTTGTGCCCACGGAGGCAGAGAGATCCCGAATTTTCCGGAATTACCTTTGCTGGTGCCCTCCATGCTGGAAGCATCCAAATTGGCTAGATTCTTTCTTTCCATGAAAAATTCACCTGAATGTATTCCCTAAAATACTCCAAAAAAAAATACGGCCGTGAAATCTAACTCCTAGACTAACATGGAAAAAAATAAACACTCAAAAGGAAATAAATAAAATACGGAAAACAGAAAAAAGGAAATAAATAATAAAAAAAACAAATAAACCTGGATTGCCTCCCAGTTAGCGCCCCAGTTATTGTAGTGGGCACGACGCTCCTTCAGTTTACATGTACACAGGCTCAACGAGCTGGAGCCCGAGAGCCTCTATAGATGAAACCATTGGTTCCCTGAGATGCTTTAGCCGCTGGCCATTGACCTTGAACGTCTCTCTAGTACTTGAATCAAATAATTTTCCATTGCTCTATTTGGGTACATGCTCTGGATCTCATAAGGTCCTGACCATTTGGACTTGAGTCCTCCTCCTAATAGTTTCAGTTTGGAATTATATAGCAGAACCTTTTACCCACGCTTAAACGGCTTGTAGCGAATGAGTTGGTCATGGGTTCTTTTCATTCTTTCCTTGTAGAGAACAGCATTGTCATAGCCTTCCAGTCTCATCTCTTCCAATTCTTGAAGTTGGAGCTTTCTTTCGATCCCTGCTCTATCAAGCTTCATGTTCAGCTTCTGGATTGGCCAAAAGGCTTTGTGCTCAATCTCAACTGGAAGATGACAATTTTTTCCATAGATTAAGTGGAATGGAGACATCCCAATGGGTGTTTTGTAAGCAGTGCGATATGCCCACAAGGCATCATCCAGCTTGAAACTCCAATTCTTGCTATTGGGGTTCACTACTTTTTGAAGTATGGACTTGACTTCGCGGTTTGAAACCTCAGCTTGTCCATTCACTTATGGGTGATATGCAGTAGTTACCTTATGTCTCACTCCATATTCTTTGAGCAAATTCTTGATGATCATGTTACAGAAGTGGGATCCTTGATCACTTATCAGTGCCTTGGGCACAACAAATCTGTTGAACACATTAGACTTCAGGAACTTCTTGGCCACACGGGCATCATTTGTGGTAGTTGTCTTTGCTTCCACCCACTTCGATACATACTCCATAGCCAGAACTATATATTGATGTCCATTGGATTTTGTTAAGGGGCTCATAAAATCAATTTCTCAAACGTCAAAGACTTCGACGTGCATGATAGGCACCATGGGCATTTCATTGCATTTGGAGATGTTTCCAGTCATCTGGCAGCGTGGGCATCATCAGCATACTTCATAAGCATCTTTGTGAAGTGATGGCCAAAAGAACCCGTGATCAAGGATCTTTTTTGCAGTTCTTTTTGCACCGAAGTGCCCTCCACATGCTTCGGAGTGGCAGTGATCTAGAATGCTCTTAACTTCTTCTATGGGCACGCAGTGACGAATGATTTGGTACGCGCACCTTCTCCATAGTATGGGCTCATCCCATACATAGTATCGACTCTCATTTCTGATTTTGTTCCTTTGGTAGGTCGAGAGTCTGGTCAGTAATTCTCCAGAGATCATGAAATTGACTAAGTCAGCATACCAAGGTGTTGTGCCCTTGAGACGGAACAGATACTCATCTAGGAAAGCCTCCTCGATGGGCACTACGTCCTTCGCCTCATTGAGTACTCTACTTAGATGGTCGGTCACCTGGTTTTGGGCTCTACTCTTGTCTTTGATCTCCCAATCAAATTCTTGCAACAGTAGTATGCACCGAATGAGCCTTGGTTTTGATTCATTTTTTGCAAGTAGGTGCTTCAGTGCAAAGTGATCGGTGTAAACAACACTCTTAGACCCTAGCAAATAGGATCAAAACTTTTCAAAGGCGAAGACTACGGCCAGCAATTCCTTCTTAGTCGTGGTGTAGTTGGCTTGGGCATGATTCAATGTCTTGGAAGCATAGTAAATCACATGGCATTCTTTACCTCGATTTTATCCAAGCACTGCGCCCATAGCATATGTAATACCCCAGATTTCTGAATAAGGTTTAGAGGAATGTCAATGATAAGTTAATTAAGTAAAGAAAGAATTTAATTAAGATTAGCTAAGGTTGGATGTCAGTCACGACTTTAGGAGTCAGATCGCCTTTGAGAAATGTGATTTTAACTATTTTATGACCATCCGTGGTCTCGTTAGAAAGGTATTAACTCAAGGAGTATGCCGGTGTTTTCGGATTTTAATTCTGACGTCATTTGAGTTCCCGGTGATGAAAAACGCATTTAAAAGAAGAATGAATAGTAACTTTTGCGTGCGTTCGTGTTTTGAGAAATTTATGAAATCCTCCTCGTTAATCCAAGTCCAGTTCTGTCAGGCCCCTCTTATGGGAAATGACTCAAGGATTCCGTTGGCGTTCACGGATTGACATTCTGAGGTCAATCGAACGCTCGGGAGCCAAATCTGTCAGTCTAAGTGAAATAGTAAAAGTAAATTCCAAAAGGGGAATCTTTGCTCGTCTCTCTTCAGACGACCCCATCTTCTTCACAAAACAAGTTGGTTCACTAGTATTCGAGCCAATGAGTCTCTCGGTATTTTTAGATTTCGTGTCTGAAGTCATTTGGACCTCGACATCGAATAAAGCAGCTTTTAACCGAACCCGGGGTAACTTTTGCAGTATTCCTGCACAGCAATGGCTTCCAAGGGAAGCCAAAGCTTTTCCTATATATAGGGGACCACCCCTTTAGTAAATTCTTGCTCATTTCACATCCACTTCACTTCTAAAATCGAGAGGGTGAAAAGCTTTGAAAGCCGAGAAGGTTCTGTCGAAGTAAAAATCATTCTTCGTGAGTGTTCTTCAAGACGACGAGCGGAGCGGCGTGGAAGGGATGCGGTGAGGGAATGTGCTAGGGGCGTCGTTGAAATCGTAGCAGGCGGCTCTGCCACCGTTGCGACTCGACGAGACGCCGAGCTAGCCACATTCCTTCGACGCACCTAACCCTGTCCATTCTTATTCGTCGATCTCGATCCTATTTCTTTTCCATCTTTTAAATTCCGCATTTACTTTCCATTCTTTATGTTCTTCGCGTTCTTCATTATTGTTCGTCTAAAGTAGTATTTTGATTCATATTGAAGTTCCAAAATAATAACGCTTACGTTATATTTCTCGTCTTATTTCCGTTATTATTATTCTAGAAGATTAACTCCGTTATTCCGTTAAATTCCGTTCAAGTCCTATTTATTTATTTTGGAGGATTCTCGTATTTATACCGTTGTAATGCCAAAATTGTTTTTAAGTTAAAAGTATAGTATTGCATGTTAAATACATGTACGTTGTTTTTATAAAAATCCGGGTTAATTGTTCTTCGTGTTCGTCGAAGGAATCAACGAACACGAAGAACAGTTGAAGAACACGTTGAAAAAGGAAACCAAATGATGAGAGAGAGAAAAGAGGGAGATAGAGAGCCCCGCGGGGGGAGGGGGGGTGAGCACCGCCGCGCCACACCCCCCACGGCCGCGCCGAGCCCGCCGGGGCAGGGGCAGCCCGCCGGGGGCAGGCCCGCCGGGGCTGGAAGCCCAGCGGCGGCGAGTGGCCCACCGAGACAAGGTAGCCCCGCGGCGCCCCCCCCTTCCCCTCCCTTTTCCATGTTGTTTCGTTTCCGTTCTTTCCGACTTTTCCCGTACCCCGTCTTTCCGATCTTTTCGAGTCTTTTAAATTACGATACGTTTAAGCCATGTTCCAGTTTAAATTATAGTAAGGTATTCAAATTAATTTCAAATTATTTCGAGTAAAATATTGAGTTATTTTCCGTCAAAAATTTAGAGATCGAACCCAGAGGTTTCTTAAATAAATTAAACCATTCTCAACCCTCTTATTAAGTTAAAGTCCTGCTATCCATGTTAAGTCCTAGCTAAGGGAATATTAGTTGGGTGTTACTTAATATCATGTTAGTAGAAATCTTCAAAGAAGGCTTCTAAGTCGACGATTCGACTTTTGTAGGAGGAATTGAGCCTCGGAGAAATACAAAGGAAGACCACCAGCTCGTTGCCTCGTCTTCCGTTCCATAATCAAGGTGTGTAAATCTATACTCATCTAAAGTTTGAGCTAATAAGCTCTAGAAGCATGTTAGGGCAAATGAGATATCCAATAAAGTATTTTGTTCAACCTGTTTGATCTCTGTACAAGAAAAGGAATAAAAGAAGTTATGCATAATTATGCTGAATTATTATTTGGATTAGAAAGCTAGTATAAGTTTAGTGAGCTCTCAAGTATGTTTACATATGCTAAATTGTTTATTTACAATTTATGCTATCATGAAGTGTTTAGTATTGCTCTACTTGCAATCAATATTTATCTGCGTTCATTTTCTCATATTTGAATGCTTATGCTTTATTAAAGCTCGTATAGATAAAGATTAAGGATTGCCTTGTTAGGATACCTTTAACCCTTTTGTAGGCCGAGATCAGGTAGTGATAAGGTATTAGCATTAGACATTGTTCTAAGCTTGGTAACGTTAGCAAGAATAGGAAGAGATGGAACTTAGCATCCACTTAAGCAGGACTTGAGCTCAGAACTATTAAGGTAGTCGCTGAGGGGTTTTTCCCTCGCAAAAACGTTCAGATATTTGAGATAACCCCTCTTCTATCCTATGGCATGCCTAAGGGTACAGTTGACGACAGGTTTGAGCCAAGTTGGGCCCAAAAGAAAAGAAAAGGTTTTACGGATACGGAGAGGGCTTTTGCATTTTGCTCTCCGTATACCGTCTATTAATCATTGGATATCTTAAAAGTTATTAAAGCATTTTCATTAAAACCCACTGAGTACATTAGTGCTCATGCCCCCTCTTTTCAAATGTTTTCAGGTTGAGATGCTGAGGATGCTGGTGGCTGTGAATGTGGGTTGGCTGCCAAGACTATTTTTGCTATTATCTAATGTTTCTATGAAATCCCACTTTGTGATCCGCTACTCTGATACACTCCTTTCAATTCTGTTTAAGTCCTATTATGTTTAGCAAAACTCTATGAATAATCCCCTCAGAAACGATTTAATTCCTATGAGATTCATATTATGTTTATCTCTGTTTTTGAGTATGATCTCCGTTCACCTGCAAAGAAGCCTAACGAGTTGGTATCTGATTAATAAGCCGTTTCATTCCGCTTAAGCATGTTTCTTTCAATCCAAGTAAACCCGAGCATCACCATATAACTTCTAAGGCACGTCTTGATTCTTAATCTTCTTGGTAAATCCCCTATCTTTATTCGTTAATCCCTTAATAACACCTTGTCCCCACTCGTAAATCCCTATCTCGGGACCGGGCTGTTACAGTTGGTATCAGAGCAAGTTTGCAACTCTGCAGACCTGTCTCTTTGTTTGTAATAAGTTAATAAGTCTATGTGGATACAAGTTGTTCTCTGATAAGTTAAAGCAGCAACCCACAACTCGCCATCACCCTCGCACTCTCAACCAAAAATCAAGGTATGATAGTATAGAAATTTTGGATTTTGGATTCATGGTTTTGGAATACAGGAAGGGAAAAGATTTGAGTAAGCATACCTGTTTTATGGACAATAGAAAAACCGTGAGAATGAAATTCCAAGTAAAAGGTGTTCGGGTAAGATGATTTCCCAGATGGAAAGTTTGTGAAAAGATTTCTTGATCCCAAAAATGACTTAAAATCATTTCTCAAAATTTTGACTCAAAAGAAAAGGTAAACAATGTATGTTTAAAGAACTTTGGGCACCAAAATTTTTATAAAAAAAAAAAAAAAAAGTTGTCAACTGCTTCATAAAATGGAATTAAGCATATAAGATTAATCCAGACATTAGAAGGACCTTAGGTCTCCCTTTTTGAATCTAGACTGATTAAGTTATTCTCTTCTAGATGGTTAAGCGTCGTTCGACAGCTAGGAAGAGCGTGCCTCTTTTCCGCCCTGTGCAAGAAAGAGTTGAGAGATTCAGAAGAGAAACTTGGAATGGCAACGAACAGCTGCTGTCCTACATAGCGAGATACCTCGAAAGGTGGGCCTGGGCAAATGGCTACGGAGGAGAGCCCGGGAGCGTATCCGACTTGGAAACGTGCATCCGCATGTGCGAGCATGCGCCAGCTGCTTGGAGGCCTACAATGTACCGTATCCTGCAAAGCATAATCACCCGCGATCCCGAGACGTACGCTGAGATTGGGAATCTGACGGAATTCTCGTCAGGCTTAATGGCTCATTGGGTATCAGAGTATGGCCACGTGCACGCCTTAGCCGAACAGCAAGAAGATGAACAAAATCCCTCTCTCGTGGTAGAACTAGAACTGCAAAGGGCGACTCTCAACAGTCCCCCTGGATTTCAAGTGCCACGACCTCACGACGAAGGGACCATAGGAGCAGGACCTTCAAACACCCGAATCGTGAACCACACCGAGTCCCTATTCTCCTGCAGTCCTCAAGTGAACCAGTGGACCCCTGTGTCCGCTTCTCAGGGTCTGGGACAGTGTATGCCCCATTAGTATCCTGAAGGGAGTATTCGCATGAGGACATTCAAGTTCACCGTCCTGGAAACGGTTGATATTGGAGACGAAGAAGAAGAAGACGAGGACCCAGAAGAAGGCTAAGAGGAAGTAGGATCGCCATGCAAGGAGAAGGGTAAAGGCCCGGCTCATGATTAAGCATAGAAAGGAGATGTAGAAGGTGTTGCTGTTAGAACACCTAGATGTCTAATTCATCTGTTTGTCTGTAATCTAATGTCCACTCTGACCAAGACTTTAATATGTAATAGATGCTTTAAGATTTCAAAACCCAATAGTGGCAGTGAATTTTCCAAGAGACTGCCCTATCCCGGTTGCAACCCATAATTTACTATATCGGTGCCAAAGTCCTCTAAAATGAGGCAATTTTCCCAATCATGTTTGAATGACGTCTAAATTTTCATTTTGTTTGATCTATCTTGTGCAATTAAAAGACCTTATCAAAAGGCATTCTTGCTTTGCGTAAATTCAATCAAACCTCGCTAATATCTAGTTCTTTAGAATGCCGCCTCGAAGACGTCAAGCCGAGAATGAGGATGAGAACGAACTTGAGCAAGCCCCAAACCTCGGTCCAAAAACCGAAAGTGTGTTTCTTAAACACAACCCTCCATCGTTTAATGGTTTAGGAGATCCAATGGATGCCGAAAAATGGGTTCGTTCATTGGAACGAATCTTCGATTTCATAGCTTGCTCTGAAGGAGAGAAACTAAGTTGCGCTCTTTTCATGTTAACGGAGGATGCGGACTACTGGTGGGAGTCTGTACGAAGGACCATAACCCCGGTTCAATGGGAAGACTACAGTTGGGAAGATTTCAAGCACGATCTGTATCAGAAGTATATCCCGGATTGTTACCGAGAGGCAAAAGAGATGGAGTTCTGGAATCTGAAGCAAAGGAATAAGATAGTGTCGGAATACGATAGAGAATTCAACCAGTTGTCAAGGCATGCTCCACATCTAGTGGACACAGACGGGAAGAAAGCACGCAAGTTCAAGAAAGGACTCAGATCCGAGATTGGCATAGCCCTCGCTGGGTAAGAAGACATGTCTTATGCCCTAACCTTAGCCAAAGCATTGAGCATAGAGGCCATCCTTCCTCAGAAGATTCAACCCACTCAGTCGTCTAATGATCCGAAGGGGAAAAGGAAGTGGGAAGGAGGAAGAAGGGATGACAGAAGGAAGAAACCCCACTGGTAAAACCGAGAGTCAGGGGTGCCTCGAAATCAACTTAGCAACGCCCCTAGTTTTAGGCCGTGTCAAAAATGAGGGAGAATGCATCCTGGAGTCTGTCGAGCAAATCTAACTGGATGCTACAACTGTGGTGAGGAGGGGCACTTCAAGAGAGAGTGTCCTAAAGGAAACAACCAACGATCCCAAACACCACAGCAACCCATGTACCCGCAACCACTTCAGTAACTTCCTGGAAACCAGCCAAGACTGCAGCAAGGAGGACCTCAGGGTCAAAGGCCGGGACTGAACCCGAGACCGAACCAAGGACGAGACCAAAGGTCCAACCAAGGACAAAGGCCACCTCAGCCAGCTCGTACTTATGCTCTCAATCAACAGCAGGCTGCTAAGGCCCCAGGTAATCTAGCAGGTATGATTACCCTCCTCGAGACGCCAGTTTTAGCTCTCTTTGACACAGGAGCATCGTATTCATTTATAGCTGAGTCTGTTTGTAAGAAACTGAAGATCGAACCTGAGAATGCCGAGAACGCCCTTAAAATAATTATTCCCTCTGGAAAGAAAATGATGTCTAGGAAGGTCTGCTCTAACCTAGAATTGAACATAGAAGGGGAAAACTTTAAGTCAAATCTTTATGTGATAAAGATTCAGGACTTCGACATAATCCTAGGAATGGATTGGTTAGCATCAGCTAATGCTTCCATAAGCTGCCCCGAGAGGGAAGTAACGTTTCGACCACCCGGGAAACCCGAGGTGAAAATCTACGGATCAAGGCTGGGAACCAAAATCCCAGTAATATCCACCCTGAAGGCCACCAAGATGATAAGGAAGAATGACTGCCAAGCATTTTTAGTTAACCTAATAAGGAAAGAGGGAGGAGAGCTTTCCATCAAAGACGTTCCAGTCGTAAGAGAATACCCCGACGTATTTCCAAAGGAGCTGCCAGGACTACCTCCAGCACGGCAGGTGGAGTTCGCTATCAAGTTAGAACCAGGAGCCGCCCCAGTTTCAAAAGCCCCCTACAGAATGGCGCCTAAGGAGTTGCAAGAACTCAAAGTTCAACTGCAAGAGTTACTAGACCTAGCTTTTATCCAACCTAGTGTGTCGCCTTGGGGAGCTCCAATCTTGTTCGTAAAGAAAAAGGATGGCACATTGAGAATGTGCATCGACTATAGAGAGCTTAATAAGCTAACCATCAAGAATCGATACCCTCTCCCAAGAATAGACGATCTTTTCGATCAACTCAAGGGAGCAAGTGTCTTCTCCAAGATAGACCTAAGATCTGGGTACCATCAGCTAAAGATCCGAAAGGAGGATATCCCTAAGACCGCTTTTAGAACGCGCTATGGGCACTACGAGTTTATGGTAATGCTATTCGGATTAACCAATGCCCCAGCAGTGTTCATGGATTTGATGAACCGGGTTTTTCACCCGTACCTTGATAAGTTTGCTCTAGTTTTCATAGATGATATTCTCATCTATTTCAAGGATGAAGAAGAACATCAAGAGCACTTGAGAGTAGTGCTGGAAACCCTAAGAAGAGAAAAGCTTTATGCTAAGTTCAACAAATGTGAGTTTTGGCTCAAAGAAGTAACATTTCTAGGTCATATAGTCTCGGTAGAAGGAATCAAGGTGGATCCGGCCAAGATTGAAGCTGTAAGCAACTGGAAGTCTCCAAGAAGTGTGAACGAGATAAGGAGTTTTCTAGGACTCGCTGGATACTATCGCAGATTCATTGAAGGATTCTCGACTATATCCAAGCCTATGACGCGATTGTTACAGAAAGATTCCAAATTCAAATAGACGCCTGAATGCGAGGAAAGCTTTCAAACTTTGAAGAGGATGCTAACCACAGCCCCCGTTTTAGCCATCCTAGAAGGGAATGAAGATTTTGCGGTTTACGCAGACGCATCAAGTAAAGGATTAGGATGCGTACTAATGCAGAGAGAAAAGGTGATTGCTTATGCTTCTAGACAGCTTAAGAATCATGAACAAAACTACCCGATGCATGACTTGGAACTAGCAGCGGTCGTTCATGCGCTGAAGATCTGGAGGCACTATCTCTACGGAGCTAAGTGTGAGATCTTCTCAGATAACAAAAGCTTGAAGTATTTCTTCGAGCAAAAAGATCTTAACATGAGACAAAGAAGATGGCTAGAACTTGTAAAAGACTATGACTGTACGATCCACTACCACTCAAGGAAAGCAAATGTAGTAGCAAATGCCCTAAGTAGAAAAGAGAAGGCAGAGTTAGGACTCGTTTCGGCTCAGGAAGATTTTCGCAAGGAGTTCGAGAAGTTAAAGCTCGAGGTGCTAACACCACCCGAGACCATTCAAGCTCAAATTTCCGCGACAGTCGCTCAACCTGACCTAAGGCAAAGGATAATTGAAGCCCAGAGAGGAGACGAGTTTCTCGAAAAGAAAAGGGCTGAAGTGCGAACTGATAACTCTCAAGAATTCACGGAAGCCGCCGACAACGCACTCTTGTTCAAAGGAAGGCTTTGTGTGGCTAGCAAGGGAGAACTGAAGGAGGAAATCATGTGCGAAGCACATGACACGCCATATACATCACATCCTG
Organism: Perilla frutescens; assembly: GCA_026008535.1. Classification (NCBI taxonomy): domain Eukaryota; kingdom Viridiplantae; phylum Streptophyta; class Magnoliopsida; order Lamiales; family Lamiaceae; genus Perilla; species Perilla frutescens. The sequence goes on along the minus strand of BRKX01000010.1, from coordinate 38,182,197 downwards.
GAAGCACCAAGATGTACCAAGACCTCAAGAGGAACTTCTGGTGGAATAACATGAAAAGGGAAATAGTCGCCTTCGTGGAAAGGTGTCTGAGTTGTCAACAAGTGAAAGCTTTGCATCAAAAACCTTCTGGTTTGCTTCAACCCCTAGAAATTACTGAATGGAAGTAGGATCACATCAACATGGACTTTGTCGTAGGATTGCCAAGGTCCAAGCGGAAAAATACCGCTATTTGGGTAATCGTCGATCGATTATCCAAATCGGCACATTTTGTTGCTGTTAGAATGACGGACGGGCTAGATCAACTAGCCCAGTTGTATGTTAAGGAAGTTGTGCGTTTGCACGGAGTGCCGGTCTCGATCACATCGGATCGTGATTCAAGATTTACATCAAGATTCTGGAAGAGCCTACAAGATGCAATGGGATCAAAGCTCAACTTTAGCACAGCATTCCATCCTCAAACAGATGGCCAATCTGAAAGGACAATCCAGATTCTAGAAGACATGCTTAGAGGAGTCGTCATCGATCAAGGAGGCAATTGGGAGGAATTACTGCCTTTGGTAGAATTTGCGTATAATAATAGCTACTAAACATCGATCGGTATGTCCCCTTATGAAGCCCTTTACGGAAAGAAGTGTAGATCGCCCCTATATTGGGACGAGGTCGGAGAGAAAAGGATACTTGGACCCGAGATGGTCCAGGATGCCGTCCAGAAAATCGAGCTCATTCGTCAACGCATCAAGGAAGCTCAAGATAGGCAGAAGGCCTACGCAGATGAGAGGAGGACAAGGCTCAGTTTCGACATTGGAGATAAAGTATTTCTGAAGGTGTCTCCATCAAAAGAAATAATTCATTTTGGCAAACGAAGCAAATTAAGGCCCAGATTTATTGGACCTTTTAAGATCTTAGAAAAGGTGAATGAAGTAGCCTACAGGTTGGCCTTACCACCCAACCTGAATAACGTGCATGATGTCTTTCATGTCTCTATGTTACGGAAATACGTGTTTGATCCAAAACACGTGATTAGCAAGGAAGAGATAGTCCTGAATGAGGACTTGGCCTATGAAGAAAAACCTCAAGCCATTGTGGATCGAAAAATTCAGAAGCTGAGAAATAAGGAGATTGATCTTGTGAAAGTAATCTGGAACCACCATGGTTCGGAGGAAGTAACCTGGGAGCTTGAATCCGAGTTGCTCAAGAAGTACCCTGATATCGCTTATCATGGTTAGTAAATTTCGGGACGAAATTTTATTTAAGGAGGGTAGAATGTAATACCCCAGATTTCTGAATAAGGTTTAGAGGAATGTCAATGATAAGTTAATTAATTAAAGAAGGAATTTAATTAAGCTTAGCTAAGGTTGGATGTTAGTCACGACTTTAGGAGTCAGATCGCCTTTGAGAAATGTGATTTTAACTATTTTATGACCATCCGTGGTCCCGTTAGAAAAGTATTAACTCAAGGAGTATGCCCGTGTTTTCGGATTTTAATTCTGAAGTCATTTGAGTTCCCGGTGATGAAAAACGCATTTAAAAGAAGAATGAATAGTAACTTTTGCGTGCGTTCGTGTTTTGAGAAATTTACGAAATCCTCCTCATTAATCCAAGTCCAGTTCTGTTAGGCCCCTCTTATGGGAAATGACTCAAGGATTCCGTTGGCGTTCACGGATTGACATTCTGAGGTCAATCGAACGCTCGGGAGCCAAATCTGTCAGTCTAAGTGAATAGTAAAAGTAAATTCCAAAAGGGGAATCTTTGCTCGTCTCTCTTCAGACGACCTCGTCTTCTTCAGGAAACAAGTTGGTTCACTAGTATTCGAGCCAACGAGTCTCTCGGTATTTTTAGATTTCGTGTCTGAAGTTATTTGGACCTCGACATCGAATAAAGCAGCTTTTAACCGAACTCGGGGTAACTTTTGCAGTATTCCTGCACAGCAATGGCTTCCAAGGGAAGCTAAAGATTTTCCTATATATAGGGGACCACCCCTTTAGTAAATTCTTGCTCATTTCACATCCACTTCACTTCTAAAATCGAGAGGGTGAAAAGCTTTGAAAGCCGAGAAGGTTCTGTCGAAGTAAAAATCGTTCTTCGTGAGTGTTCTTCAAGACGACGAGCGGAGTGGCGTGGAAGGGATACGGTGAGGGAATGTGCTAGGGGCACCGTTGAAATCGTAGCAGGCGGCTCTGCCGCCGTTGCGACTCGACGAGACGCCGAGCTAGCCACATTCCTTCGACGCACCTAACCCCGTCCATTCTTATTCATCGATCTCGATCCTATTTCTTTTCCGTCTTTTAAATTCCGCATTTACTTTCCGTTCTTTATGTTCTTCGCGTTCTTCATTATTGTTCGTCTAAAGTAGTATTTCGATTCATATTGAAGTTCCAAAATAATAAAGCTTACGTTATATTTCTCGTCTTATTTCCGTTATTATTATTCTAGAAGATTAACTCCGTTATTCCGTTAAATTTCATTCAAGTCCTATTTATTTATTCCGGAGGATTCTCGTGTTTATACCATTGTAATGCCAAAATTGTTTTTAAGTTAAACGCATAGTATTGCATATTAAATACATGTACGTTGTTTTTATAAAAATCCGGGTTAATTGTTCTTCGTGTTCGTCGAAGGAATCAACGAACACGAAGAACAGTTGAAGAACACGTTGAAAAAGGAACCCAGATGATGAGAGAGAGAAAAGAGGGAGAGAGAGAGCCCCGCGGGGAAATGAGCGCCGCCGTACCACACCCCCCACGTCCGCGCTGAGCCCGCCGGGGCAAGGGAGCCCGCCGGGGCTGGAAGCTCCACGGCGGCGGGTAGCCCGCCGGGGCAAGGTAGCCCCGCAGCGCCCCCCCTTCCCCTCCCTTTTCCGTGTTGTTTCATTTCCGTTCTTTTCGACTTTTCCCGTACCCCATCTTTCAGATCTTTTCGAGTCTTTTAAATTACGATACGTTGAAGCCATGTTCGAGTTTAAATTATAGTAAGGTATTCAAATTAATTTCAAATTATTTCGAGTAAGATATTGAGTTATTTTCCGTCAAAAATTTAGAGATCGAACCCAGAGGTTTCTTAAATAAATTAAACCATTCTCAACCCTCTTATTAAGTTAAAGTCCTGCTATCCATGTTAAGTCCTAGCTAAGGGAATATTAGTTGGGTGTTACTTAATATCATGTTAGTAGAAATCTTCAAAGAAGGCTTCTAAGTCGACGATTCGACTTTTGTAGGAGGAATTGAGCCTCGGAGAAATACAAAGGAAGACCACCAGCTCGTTGCCTCGTCTTCCGTTCCATAATCAAGGTGTGTAAATCTATACTCATCTAAAGTTTGAGCTAATAAGCTCTAGAAGCATGTTAGGGCAAATGAGATATCCAATAAAGTATTTTGCTCAACCTGTTTGATCTCTGTACAAGAAAAGGAATAAAAGAAGTTATGCATGATTATGCTGAATTATTATTTGGATTAGAAAGCTAGTATAAGTTTAGTGAGCTCTCAAGTATGTTTACATATGCTAAATTGTTTATTTACAATTTATGCTATCATGAGGTGTTTAGTATTGCTCTACTTGCAATCAATATTTATCCGCGTTCATTTTCTCATTTACAATTTATGCTATCATGAGGTGTTTAGGATACCTTTAACCCTTTTGTAGGCCGAGATCAGGTAGTGATAAGGTATTAGCATTAGACATTGTTCTAAGCTTGGTAACGTTAGCAAGAATAGGAAGAGATGGAACTTAGCATCCACTTAAGCAGGACTTGAGCTCAAAACTATTAAGGTAGTCGCTGAGGGGTTTTTCCCTCACAAAAACGTTCAGATATTTGAGATAACCCCTCTTCTATCCTATGGCATGCCTAAGGGTACAGTTGACGACAGGTTTGAGCCAAGTTGGGCCCAAAAGAAAAGAAAAGGTTTTACGGATACTGAGAGGGCTTTTGCATTTTGCTCTCCGTATACCGTCTATTAATCATTGGATATCTTAAAAGTTATTAAAGCATTTTCATTAAAACCCACTGAGTACATTAGTGCTCATGCCCCCTCTTTTCAAATGTTTTCAGGTTGAGATGCTGAGGATGCTGGTGGCTGTGAATGTGGGTTGGCTGCCAAGACTATTTTGCTATTATCTAATGTTTTTATGAAATCCCACTTTGTGATCCGCTACTCTGATACACTCCTTTCAATTCTGTTTAAGTCCTATTATGTTTAGCAAGACTCTATGAATAATGCCCTCAGAAACGATTTAATTCCTACGAGATTCATATTATGTTTATCTCTGTTTTTGAGTATGATCTCCGTTCACCTGCAAAGAAGCCTAACGAGTTGGTATCTGATTAATAAGCCGTTTCATTCCGCTTAAGCATGTTTCTTTCAATCCAAGTAAACCCGAGCATCACCATATAACTTCTAAGGCACGTCTTGATTCTTAATCTTCTTGGTAAATCCCCCATCTTTATTCGTTAATCCCTTAATAACACCTTGTCCCCACTCGTAAATCCCTATCTCGGGACCGGGCTATTACAGCGTACCCACTAGCATCACACATTATTTCAAATGGCATGTCCCAGTCTAGAGGTTGAATGATGGGTGCTGTGACTAGCCTCTTCTTCAGAGTGTTGAAGGCTTCCTTACATGCATCGTTGAGGACAAATGGCACTTCATTTTGCAAAAGATGCGTGATTGGTTGAGCAATCTTTGCAAAATCCTTGATGAATCGCCGGTAGAACCCAGCGTGCCCAAGAAAACCACGAACTTGTTTCACCGAAGTGGGTTAGGATAGCTTTTCAATGATGTCCACCTTGGCTTTATCCACCTCTATGCCTCTCTTTGAAACGACGTGCCAAAGAACAATCCCCTCACGAACCATGAAATGGCATTTTTCATAGTTTAGCACCAAGCATTTATCCACACATCTTTTTAACACCTTTTCAAGGTTGTCGAGGCATGCATCGAATGAATTTCCGTAGACTGTAAAGTCGTCCATGAATACCTCGATACAATTCTCCAAAAGATCCGAGAAAATACTCATCATGCATCGTTGAAAAGTTCCAGGGGCATTGCAGAGCCCAAAAGGCATCCTCCGGTAAGCAAATGTGCCAAATGGGCATATGAAGGTAGTCTTCTCCTAGTCTTCTTGATCCACTACAATTTGCATATAGCCTGAATATCCATCAAGGAAACAAAAGAATTTGTTTCTAGCCAATCTCTCCAGCATCTGGTCTATGAACGGCAATGGGAAGTGATCCTTCCTTGTGACGGTGTTGAGCTTCCGGTAGTCTATACAGACTCTCCATCTAGTTTGTAGCCTCGTGGGCACAAGCTCATTTTTCTCATTTTTCACCACCTGGATCCCTGACTTCTTGGGCACAACATGAATCGGGCTCACCCACTTGCTGTCTGAAATAGGATAGATGATCCCCATATCCAACAACTTGAGTATCTCCTTCAGCACTACTTTTTTCATTGCGGGGTTCAGTTTGCATTGGGTATCCCACACAGGTTTGGCATCGTCCTCTAGAAGAATTATGTGCATGCATACTGCAGGGCTTATGCCCTTGATATTGGCCAAAGTCCATCTCATTACTTCTTTGTATATTCATAGCAACCTCAATAGCCAGTTTTCTTCGACAAGGTTCAGTCCTTTGCTTATGATAACCGGTAATGTCTCATTCTCCCCAAGATAAGCATACTTTAAATGGTCAGAGAGATTCTTCAATTCTAGCTTTGGTGTCTTCTGCACCGATGGAAGTATCCTGTCTGTTTGCGTCATTGTGGGCAAATTGAAATCCACCACTCCATGCGATAATTCTTCCAGAGAGTACAGCATCATGATAGCGTCTTTGGTATCCTCATATTCATCGAGGGCATCGTAGTCAGTCAACCCAGCTTGCAATGCCCATTCCAGAGGTTCTTGGTTGTTCATGTGTCCCAAAATGGCTTGAGATTGGGCATAGCAGTGGTTCACGAGGTGGACTGACTCCGGATCTCGTGGGTACTTCATGGCTTCAAAAATATTGAACACAACTACCTGACCATCAAACTCACATGTCAGCGTGCCCTCATCGACATTGATCTTGGTCTGAGCAGTTTTCATGAAAGGTCTCCCTAATAGTAGAACGGATGTAGATGGTGTCGTGTTACCCATGTCCAAGACATAGAAATCTGCTGGGAAAATTAATTCCCCCACTTTCACCAAGACATCTTCTATTAGACCTTCGGGGTAGACATTTGATCTATCTGCCAACTGGATGATCACACTTGTCTTCTTGAATGGCCCCAGATTCAATTCTTCATAAATCGTCATGGGCATGATGTTTATGGATGCACCGAAATCAAACATCGTCTTTTCAATCTTTTTGTTCCCAATTATGCATGGTATGACAAACATGCCAGGATCTTCACACTTCTTTGGCATCTTTTGTAGCACTACAGAGACATTTTCTCCCATGAAAAGTCTCGCATCATCTTCAAATCGCACCTTCTTGGTGCACAGTTCTTTTAGAAAACGGACATAACGAGGTACCTGCCTTATTGCATCCAGTAGTGGAATATTGATTTCCACTTTTTGAAAGACCTTGAGAAGTTCCTTCATCTCCTCGTCTTTCTTTTCGTGGGCAAGACGTTCAGGAAAGGGAGATTTCTTCTTTGTTTCTTGCCTTGTGGGCTCCGCAACCTCTTCCTGTGTCCGCTCTTCTTCTTTCGTTATACCTTCAGTGTCTCCTTTCAGTTCAGCTTTCATCACTTCTTCTTTACTCTTTGTGGTCACAGCGTTCACCTGTTCTCGGGGATTTACCACCTAAGATGGTAATTGTCCGTTTCTTTTCTTTAGTTGGGCAAGATCTTGAGCTAGTTGGGAAATTTGCTTGCTCACATATTGCAGACCAGCCTTTGTCTCTTGTTTGAACCTTTCATTCTCCTGCTGTGACTTTACATTCTCTTTGTCCATGGCACGGACTAGTTCGGCCAGGCTGGGTTCTTCGCGTGCCCTCAGTGGTGGTGGCAAATCTAGTTGGTGGGCATCATTCTTCTTCCATCTAAAATTTTCATGATCCCTCTATCCAGGATTGTATGTTTAAGAGTGGGGATCATATCGTCTGTTGTTGTTGTTATGCCCACCAAGAGAGTTGACTTCAGTGACGTCCTCCTCTTGCAGTGTTGGGTATTCATCAGTGAAATGAGCCACGCTCTTGCATACTCCACACAATCTTTTCTTTGGTGCTCCAGTATGGTTCATTACTTTCTCCATTTGGTCCAAAAATTTTTCCAGTTTGACCTCAAGGTGTGTTGACTTCCCAACGTCTGGAACTGTCCTTGTGCCTTCGGCACTTTCATCTCTATTTTCATCAGCCATTTCTGCTAGGATTCGGAAGGCTTCGGTTGGTAGCTTGTTCATGATAGATCCTCCACATGAAGCATTGACTATGATCTTGTCCTGTGGTCTCAACCCAGACACAAAGTATTGGATCAGATCGTGATCTGTGATCTGGTGTTGTGGGCATTTTGTCAATATGCTCTGGAATCGACACCAGTAGTCATAGAAACTCTCATTTATGCCCATCTTCAGACTTCCAATTCTTCACCTCATCTCCTGGACTCGGGATGCAGGAAAATATTTCTCCAGGAATTTCTGCTGTAGTTGTACCCATGTGGTTATACTTCCAGTTGGCAGGGTGTATAACCAGTCTCGTGCCCCGTCATGAAGAGTGAACAGAAATGAGACAAGATGCACATATTGTTCATTTCCCTCATTCGTAGGTTGAGTTTGACACACCATTTCAAAATCTTGAATATGCCTTTGAGGGTCTTTTCCAGTCATCCCATGGTATTTGGGCAAGATTTGGATGAAGCTTGCCTTCAACTCCCAGCTTTCAGTAATTGCTGGAAGTGTTATGCCCATGGGACGTAAATTCATGTTAGTCGGAAAGACTAACTGCCTCATCATTCTTCTTTCTTCTTCAGCCATCGGGGCTAACCTCAATTATTCGTTCCTTTCCAGTTGTGCTCTTTCTTGCTCTAATTCTTTTTCACGAGCAAGTCTCTCTGCTTGTTGTGCCCTCCGTGCTTCTGCTCTCCTCCTCTTCAGAATCTTCTCAGGTTCTGGATCGTACGAGCAATCTCTTTTAGAGGTATTGAGCATCCACCGGCCAGGCTAACAAGTTGGAAAATAGAATTTCAAGAACCAGCTCCCTGGTAACAGCGCCAATTCTGACGCGCGGTCGTTTCGCGGTCAGAATAATTCTTAAGAAAGAGTTATCCTTATGCCCACAGCAAGGCGTAGCAAGCTTTATATGAGTAAGGGTCGATCCCACGAGGAGCTGCGAATTCTATCTTCAGTGTCACTTTTCCAAAAGGTTTGAGGATTATTATGGTATCGGTACTTATATTTAAAGACTGTAAAATAAAATAACAAAACAACAAAGGAAAATATTAGTAGTAACATATTCCGGATTAGAACTCAGATGTCAAACTTAATAAACACTTAACTGATCATGGGCACGCTGATTACTTATGCAAATCTAATTATCTGGTTAAAGGTACCGGATCTCTCTCAACGTACCCAATCTATCCTTTCATTTTAGCCTAGAGGTGATCTCTCGTCCCCTAAACCCTAACTTGTTACCCAACCCCGATCTCTCATATGATTGTAAGCAACAAAGCAGCATTATGATCTAGACAGATCCATATTTACCTAGACAAAGATCTCTCTTATGCCCTCAGTACCCGTGATGTATTTCATCGCTTTATGACCAACACACAGCTACGATTCATTGACCATTTATAGAGGTAGTGAACATAATTCTAATTAATGAGTAATCAGCCATGATTAACTAGCTTAGCCCACTGTATAATGCAACAAAGAAAACGACTACACGACGGAACCAGATTCACACAGTTTATGCCTATAAGCCTCACGGTTTCACATGTTCATTAAGTTCGTATCTTTGTTCAATCCGGAATAATGAGTCTAACCGCTCATGCTAGACTTAGAACAATAATAATAAATAAAAGAAATAAAACAAAACATAATATAAACGAAAAATTTACTTATATTAAACTGCAAAAGAATCCAACTCCAACTCCAACGCTGGATTGAAGAACATAAAACTAATGCGGAAAAATAAATTGTTTGTGCATAAAAAGAAATAAAGACGGTAAAGAGTTGTTTCATGTATGTTCACCCTCTGCCATGAAAGACATATATATAGGAGTACAAAGACACTAGGTAAACTCCCCGACAGGCCGGGGATCTTCAGCCCAATACGCAGCCGCCATGCCCAAGACTTTCCATATCTGGCAGATTCTTCCCTTATTTAGAAGATTTTGAGTCGCAGATTCTGTACTTGTCGTGCCCCAGTTGCGCCGACATAGCAACTTTTCTTATAGAGCCGAGCATCCTTCTGGAAGCGTCAACTTGCCTTCCGCGGCTCCTCTTTCCTTCGGTGGCTAGGGTGCATTACTCCTGCTGTAACTGACATTAGTTTCCCCTATGCCCAGTCTCTTCTCCTTCTCCTTTCAATCACTCTGGGATATTGTGGGCACGATCACAAACTTCTCCTTCAGCTTTTGCTGGAATGGTGGGTGATTTCCGCCAGGCTCGAGAAAGAGCTTTTCGCTGAGAAGTTGTTGCCCATCTTGGTATCATTAGCACCATTGTGCCCTCCAGAAGTGATTCTCCTGCCTCCTGCTGCCCCTTGTGCCCATTCTGGCTCTTTCCGACTCAAAAAACAGAAAAAACAAAGGACAAAAGAACGAGAAAAAGACATAAAAACACGAGAGAATTTGAACTTGTCAATACCAGCTCAAGGAATACCAGCTGAAGAATGAAGTTCCAGCTGATGAAGCACCGATTCGAAGAACCCCTGCTGAAGACGCATCAGTTCTGAAGTCCAACTGATAAAGCGCCAGCAACCGAACTGAAAACCAGTCCATGAAAGTTCAAGCTGAAGGGACACAAGTCCAAAATACCAGCTAAAGAACACTGGTTAAAACTGTCAGCTGAAGCAGAAGCAAACTGGAGCTCAGAAGGCATCAAGCCCAAGCCCAGAAACGCCAGCTGAAGATGATCTCAACTGAAGCTTTCAAAACTGCCAAGGGACACGCAGAACTGATAGACAAAGGAACTGAAGATTCCAGCTGCCAGACAAAGCTCAGAACTGATGATCAAGAAGGGAGCCGCAACTGAAATTCAGATAAGCCAAAGAAGATCTTGAAGTTAATGCAACCGAGATCTTGAAGTAAAAGATCGTCAGAAGAGCAATGGCATCCCAACACCCTCATTAAATGAAAGCATCGCAACTGGCTTTATCATTTATGATCCAACAGTGATCACCAGCGGTCACCAACTCACCTGTCTTTAAAAGGTGAGCTACCCCAGAGAAGACTGTGGGACTTTTGAGAATTTGGAGAGCACTTTAGTTAAGTCTTTCCGTGAAGACATTTGCCGAAGCACTAAAGCCTCACGCTCAAAGAACTCAGAAAATCAAAAGTTCCAACTGATGAGAATGTGCCTTAACGCTCTTCGAGCAAGCTGTTGAAGATTTCCAGCTAGAGTTGTTCTCTCAGTCACCGTGCTTAAGTGATCAACTACCCCAGCTCAGACGCAGATGCGCAAAGGGGCAACCCAGTTGATACCAGTTTCAAGACTGTACTCTTGAAGATCGAGCAAGATCTAAAATCATGAAAAGACGGGCAATAGCACCTTATCTCTCCAGCGAGCAGTTGGGGATCGCAAGTGTGAGCTGTCGACCTACCGACTGAGGAAGTTGAGAGTGCAGCTTCCGGGACAGCAACTATCTTCACTGTGTAACTGTAATTAAGGAACTTTACACTTGCATAGTGAATTGCCCTTCTACGAAATGAAGAGAGGACGTAGAAGTTGAGCTTCGAACCTCTATAAACTGCTTGTGTACTCTGCTTTAAATTTCAGTTCAGTTACATGTTTTTAACTACGCACTAACTAAGCACACACCGTACTCCGAGCTAGCAAATCTTCTCAATTGATCTCTACATAGCACGGATGATATTTGCGAGTCAAAACGGGCCTTGAATATTCCGCATCTAAGTTCAGTTTTGTAATCAATTTATTCACCCCCTAAACTGATTCTGACTCGACCAACAATTCGTTATCGTCAAATTACACTATTTTATTTCCTCTTTTAATTTTTAAATGATGTTGAATATTCTTTTCTAATACTATCAATCCATCTATGACTGCACCATTTATTGGACATGTATAACAGATAATTATTTAACTAGAAATTCTCCTGACCGATGCACGGATGATATACATATAATTTATATTTTTTTTATTAAAATATCATACTTCAAAATTATTCATATAAGTATTACATTCCAATAATCTTAGTTAAATGATTGTGAGGTAGATAATGTATAAAACTAAAATCATTAATCCTCAATATCGCAGGTCGGGTGTGTGAGTGTTAAAAAAAAACTAAAATAATTAATGTAATTTAGAAAGTAAATACCAATGATCCACCTCAAAACGCTATATACATGTCAGATTTTGAATTTTAAATTGCATTTTTAATAATAATAATTGAATTTCAAATTTAGAACATTAATTTGCAATTGAGATTGGTAAAGATCGTCCGGAATTGAAACCGAATTGAACTCGCCTCGCTTGACAGGTTGAATTTGTGACATGAAGTTTGTGAATACGTTCGAATAATGCTCAGGCATGGTCGATTGAACAACAATAACATAGGAGATCCCACGTTTCAAGATTGGTAATGTATAATCAATATTAGGGTTCGGGCGATAATTAATATCGCAATTAGGGTTTTTGGAAGAAAGAGGCAGATTAGCAAATTTTTCTAATTCTTGTGAGGAGGAATTAGATTTATTAGTGTCCAAGAATCGTGAGGATTCCTTAACGGGCTGATTGACACTGGATTCCGACCGGATAGACGGAATAGACGACGTCATCATGTACAAAGTCGGCGGAAAACAGAGGAGAGAGAAGATAGTATTTTTTTTTCAATCTCTCCACCCAAATAAATAAATAAATAAATAAAAACTCCATTTTAAAGCAATCAAATACTTTAAACAATTTAAATGACATAGAAGTGGATTGTTACAGACCTTATTCTAATTGGATCAAAAGTGAAATTAACTCAAAAAATAGCAAAATATATGCATTTACAAATAGTAATGATTTCATTTCAAAGAGTAGAGTAGAACTCTTGACTGAACAAAAAAAAATATGACTTATGTGTTTGTATTAATAACAATTTATATAATGAAATAGTATTTTTGCAAATTATTTGTTTGTATTAAGGTGAGTGTTTTTTAAAAAAAGAAGTTATTAATTTGTAAAATTATGTTTCAATTTAATGTCATGTGGTTCAAATCGTAAAATTATTTTTATGAAAATTTACTTATTTTGTCAAAATATGCTTCACAAAACTTAGGGTTAATTGGTTTAAATATCAATAACTATACACAAATTTTGATACTCAAGATGACCTTTAAAATGATATACACTGCAACACAAACTTACTTTTTTTGTAATTATATCATCAATTCAAATTTTTGTCTATTCGAGTTTGACATGACTATTGGAAGATAATTTTGTGTTGTAGGGATATTCATTGGTGTATAGTTCGTTATATTAAACTAACTAGTTGTCCACCCGTGCGTTGCACGGTTACTGTATGAACATGTCACGAAAAATTGAAGGTTTTGATTTTATCCGAGTATTGAAATGAAAATTGTGGCGAGTATAATGAAAGAATACGCCAATAACTGTTTTGACACAAAAATAAGTTAAACCGTAAATTCATTTGACCGTCCATCAAAATTTTTATTGATTTAAAATTATAGGCTATATCATCATTTATATCCCAAATTATTCTAATTTTCTCAAATTTATCATAAACTAACATTTTTATCAATTAAAATACCTAAACTATTAACAAAATAATTAAATATATCTCGGGGATACAATTTTCTCCCAAAATCGGATCTAAAAATAAATTAAAAAAATAGAATCAAGATATTATGTCATAGATGCGATCAATTTGAATACAACACAAGAAAAAAACCTCACATATTTTTCTAAAAAATTAGGTAATATTTTGCCTTAAAATATTAGTTTGAGATAAATTTGACAAAATGAAAATAATTTGTATATTAATAACTGTTGGGCCCAAATTACATATTGTGAAACAATAGTTTTATTTTTTGCTCATTTTGTTTTATTAAAGCCCAATTCCAAATGCCCAATAAGCACTCAATTTTATTAAGGAAAAAAGTAGTTCATTAATTGAAGAACCAGCATAGCCGCATAGGTTTTTCTATTCATTTTTTCCAGCGGCGACATCGCATTTCCGATTATCTATTTGGTGCCGCCTTAGAGAACAAAAAGAGCACTCTTTCTAAATCTTTCAGCGCCGACGTGGGTTTTCCGATCATCTATTTGGTAAGTTTTTATAGCCATTATTTCATCCCATTAAATGTATTCACATCCATATTTATATATTTTTAATTTGCACAATTCTAGATCTCTATTTTTCGATTTCAATATATGAACTTAAATGTTTGAAAATCTAAAAATTCGTACAAATTGCGTAAGATTTCTTTTTTTAATTCAGATTTATGTTGATATTTGATGTTTTGTAAAATCAAGTTGTATGCGATTCGGATTTTTAATTCACATTTTGCGATACATCTAAGTGAAATATTTAGGCATATGTTCTCAATATATTTAAAGTTAATTTGATATGCTGGTGATTGATCTTAAAGTAATTTTTTTTTTTGGTGTACATTCTTGACCACCAATAACTTGAGCAAATGATAGGTAGTCAATTAGTCCGGGGGATGACAGGGACGTGATTTGGAATTTGAAAATTGGAATTTGATGATGTTTGGGTGTTTAAGAGGGTCGCTGGGGGTAGATAGTTACTCGGAGAGATGTCGGAAACATGATTTAAGATGATAAAAATTATTTTTAAAATTTTGTGGCTATTGTGAACTGAATCAGAAAATTATTAGTGTTTTTGATAAAGATTTAGACTAAATTGCAATTAAGAGATAATTTTATTGTCCTTGCCTAATTTTAATGAAAATTTTATAAAATGCTTATGTCCTCAAATTACTTTTCAATTAAGGTCATAAATATACCAATTAAAGAAAATATTTTGGATTATTTAAAAATAGTGCATTGATAGTTGACATTACACATTGTCACGATTTTTGTTCGTTTTCTATTCATTTTCAATTAATCCTAAACTTTAGGAAACATTTATTTAAAGTTTTATTAGCTATTCTAATTGATTAATATATTTGAGGGTTGTGTCGTTAATGGTTCAACATTTTGGAATATTTAATTTTTTGGATGCTTAAGTATGTATTTCTAATTGTGGTTTATATTTATAATATTTTTTTGTAGGAAATATTACATTTTTTACAGTATTGAAAAGTACATAATATCAAAAGTTGGTCGATAAGATTGTCATTATGGTTACTCAGGAGATATTAGTGTTATTGAAACGAAAAGATTTGACAAAACCGCAGCAACATGATAATATTCAGGTATTTGTAAAATTTATTATCTTATTTCATTATAGTTACATACAAATGATATTTTTGCATTTGGTGTGTTGTTAAACATGAATTGTACAATTATTTCCTGCAACATATAATTGACCAGTGATATAGTGTGTTTATGTTGATTGTAATATGCGTGTTTGAGCATGAAAATATTTAATTTTTTTATAAACATAGAGACACATATATGCATCTATATGTAAAAAAAACATCCTATATCCACTTTGGAAAAACGAAGTATATAGTTATTATGATAGTGGTATAATATGATTACTCAATCTATAGTTGTTGTGTAGGAGATCTGATAATATATTGTTCTTTAATGAGTTTACCTGTTCAACTACTTGATGGATGATTAACTTTTAAACTATATCTGTTAACAACAGATCCTATATACAATAGAATGACAGAATACTTTCAGGAATACTTTCAAGAAACAATTAACATGTTTTCTATATCCATTTTGATTTTCTAATTTAGAACCAGCTGTTTAACTTCTCCAAGTGATGCAAACAGAATACTTTCAGGAAACAATTAACATGTTTTCTGGAAGTTAAAAACATCTCCATTATCAATTTTAAATAGAATAAAGAAGATTTTTCATATCCTAACCTCCAATTCTGCTAACTGGAGTCATATATTTGAACTTCAATTATTTTACCTCGAATATTCAGCAATCAGCTATTGAAGGTTGGGCATCACTTTTTCACCTATTAAACATGACACCAATGTTATTTGTACCTATAAAAAATAGAGTAAATAATAACAGTATTAACATTAAAAAAAACAAAATGTAAAATTGAAAATGTTTAAAAAAATTACAAATTTTGGAATACTTCCTTGAACACAACGTTAGTTGTATAACAACTTTCCATATCTTCCTTATCACACACCAAAATCTTCAATCCTTGACGATTAGTGACTCTAGAAACAGCCACATACAATTGTCCGTGGCTAAAGACTAGTTTTTTCAAGAAAATTCCAACGTGCGACAATGACTGGCCTTGACTTTTATTGATTGTAATTGCATAAGAAACGATAATGGGAAATTGTCTTCGTTGAAACTTAAAAGGTATTCTTGAATCTGATGGAGTAAGTGACATTCTTGGAATCAAAACAATGTGACCAACATTACTTCCAGCAAGAATTTTGGCTTCCAAAACATGAGTCCCAAGTTTAGTAACAACCAACCTTGTACCATTGCATAAGCCAAGAGAGGGATCTATATTTCTTAACAACATAATAGGAGTCCCAACTTTCAAATTCAACTCATGATTTGGCACACCAGAACATCTTATTCCATTTAAGAATTCTGGAGTATGTACATCTTGCAGCAAGCCACCACTAGAATCTGATTTGCAAGTTGTATCCGAACTTAGGTATGTCTTCCCATCAGAAATGTTCAATGAAATCATATATTCATTAATGGATTGTACAATATCCAGAGTTGGTGCCAGAATTGCCCCCCCGTTTAAATATGGCATATCATTAATAGAACCCTCAAATGACGGATAAGTGCTCGAAACAATTGCTTGAATTGGATCATCTGAATATCTCAACAAAATATCTTCTGGAATCTCAATTTTAGTGATTCCATCATTGAGACCTCCAATAATGTCGTCACCTATGCTTGCAATCCATTCTGAAAACTGCTGCAACTTCACACCATCATTATGGGAACCAAAATTTTGTAATCTCATATTTTTTGACAACTTCAATACTGTACAATGCTTCCACAAACATGACGAATTAATTGTGGCATGTACAATATCTTGTCTACTCCCCTTTGGAATAACTGGCAGTATCTGTCGAAAATCCCCTCCAAATACCACAGTTTTTCCGCCAAAAGGTATATCAAAGCTCAATGGATTGGTAAATTGCAATATATCACGCAAACTTTTATCTAAAGCTTCAAAGCAATGTTTATGCACCATTGGTGCCTCATCCCAAATAATAAGTTTGCACTTCACAACCAATTCAGCGAGTGGAGTTCCTTGCTTGATATTACACGTAGAATCCTCATTCACATTGATAGGAATAGCAAAGCGTGAATGAGCAGTTCTTCCACCGTGTAGTAGCAGGGATGCTATACCACTGGAAGCAACATTAAGGACAATTTCTCCTTTTGATCGGAGAGCAGCTGAAAGAGTTCTCCACACAAAAGTTTTCCTGGTTCCTCCATATCCATATACAAAAAAATGCCCCCAGAGTTAGATTCCACTGCAGTAATGATTGTTCTATACACATGACTTTGTTCATCATTTAGTTTACCCAGTAGATCATCCAGTTCTTCATGCAAAATTTCCCGATTATAAAGCATTTCTTCATATATTAGTCGATTCTTGAACATCGGAATGAATTGCTCATCAGGAAATGACATTGATTGAATATCCCGTAAACTTTTACCGCATTTTCCCATCAAGTTTTCAACCTCTGCTAAAGCGTAGTTTTTAACTTCTTCATCGCTGAGTTGTAGATCTAAAAAAGAAATAAATAAAATTTTCAATATATATCTAAAAAATAAATAAAATTTCCAATATATAATAAGCTAAAATTATCTAGAATCTATTTTATATTTTATTTAAACAAATGATCTATTAACATACCTTGATGTTGTAGCATGATGCGTTGTTTTTACAAAATGTCATCAGATAAATACAACCAACATTTTTCCCATACCATTTCAGGTCTGCTTAGCGAATCAGATGACAATAATGTGACAAACAAACTTCTCAAAGATTGAGCAGATGCCCACTGACCGGCCTCAATAATCCCATCGATATACTCTCTATCATCATCTAGCAAACTTATTTGATAGCAAGCATCACGAAATGTATTATGTACAATGCCATTTACTTTCTTTATATCATCATGACATGTTGCCCCTTTCACAATATTTATAAGGCATCTTAGATAATAATTTTCACCAGATCCTGGAGGAACATAATAAATTCACCCAATTGCAAATCTCTTTTGCCTCGGTACCCATTCTCTAGTAGATTTTTTCCACACAAACTTTGTTGGGAAGTCTGCATAGGTCAACTCTCTTGCTTCTGGATATTTTTTATTAGCCTCCATCCATGCCAAAAACATACTTTTACGGATTGTAGGACGACTAACAATATCACTCATTGAATCAGTTTCGCAGAAGATTATATTTTGCTCATCTGGGAGATGAAAACTTAGACGCTCAACAGGAGGATCCTTATATTGAATTTGAAAACTGAGAATTCTCCACATTGCTTCACATGGAGATATATATCTGCAGTCATAGTACATACTGACTTCATCAATAACTCTTTCCATTTCATTACATATTGTGGTTTGGTAAAATGATGCAGTAACACGATCATGTCCTTTATTGACATATTTGAATAGATACTTGATAGATCATGACTGATTGCACCACTCAATATTCACATGAGCTCCATACTTCAACAGTAAATATCGATTATGTGGTACAATGAATCTGTTGTCAACAACAGCACCATTTTTTAATATTGTCCGACCATTGTTTCTGCGTCTGTAGACCGGGTATCCATCTTCATCAATAGTGGTCATTTCAACAAATTCTTTTGGAAAATGTTTGGTACAACGGCCTTTTAACATGCACGGGGATTTTGGTCTTACTTGTCCACATGGACCATGTACCATAAAGTCACGAACAGCATCATAATATTTAGGATTTGTGACTTGATCTGGTATTTCCGCAGAAATTATACTATCAATGTCATCACTTATTGGAGAATTTATTCCATTGGACAAGAAAAGCAAAATGTGGGCATGTGGTAATCCGCGCTTTTGAAACTCAATAGTATAAATAACTGCAAAACAATATGAAGTAATATTAACATTATTTTAATATAATATGAGTATATTCAAAAATATTACAAATATTATATAACTCGAGCATATATTAACTCTTACCTGCTTTCACATTTCCAAAGAGATTATTGCGGCGAAGATCCTTGATCAAGTTGTCTAACTTAAGTTTAAAAATCTGACAAATAATATCGGGTCGATCTTCCGGTTTAAGGCCTCGACTTTGAACAAAATGTGAAATCTCTGGCCATTTCGGATTGCAAGTAAAAGTTATGAACAAATTCGGATAACCAGCCCACCTACATATGGTCATAGTATCTTGATAGTTTTGAATCATATATCGTGCCCCTCCAGTAAATGAAGATGGCAATATGACTCGCTTACCTTGGGTCGATGGATTTGTTTCACCTCGTGTCAAAGCATCATCCAGCCCTTTGAAGATCTCAGACCTTAATTGCGTTTGATGTGTCCGAACAAATGTCAAGCGTGCGAATTCAACCATTGTATAGCCATCAACAACAAATTGTTAGAAAAGCCTCCGTGAGTGTAAGATTAATGAAGGCTCACAATCTCTTTCATGCAGTCTGTAAGCAAAGAACTCTCTAATGCTGATCTTTTTTCTTCCATTCGATACATTTGTCTTTGATTCAGAAAAACAAATATCTTCTCTATATCCATCTTCACCGTATGGGAACAATAAAGGATATTGAAGACTGATATATGAAGCATGCAATTCATTTATGCGTTTTAGTTGCCCGTCTTGTTTTTCCACTATTGTGTCTCTATCACCTAACGACTCATCAAGATCACCGACAACTAAAGCTGCAACTTCAGATACCGAAGGCAAATTATATCTTCTTCCATCTACACCTCTTCGGCCTATAAGCTTTAGTCTCACATTTGATTCACCTTTTTGGCGAATTTTATTCTTTACCATCCTAAATGATTTTACTAAAACATTATATTCATCGAGCATTGTCTTCAAATCTGATACAATCTCTTCATGAAGATTAACTTTGTTCCCACCAGGTCTGTAAAAACATTTTAAAATTAAGCGTGATGATTAGTTTTATTTCACATTACAAAATAAAAAATTATAATAAGAATTTAAAGTTGGTGTATTAGATACCTGACAGAATGTATCCTATTGGCAATTTCATTTTCTGTGTCATGAATATATAGCTGGGTGAACTTGGGATTTGAGCCCTCTGGTGGCAATAAACTTCCAAGCAAATGGTAATTTTGGCCATTTAATTTAAAAATCGGAGGAGAATTTCCCTTATTTAAGCTAGATTCGATCTTTCCTCCCATCGATGTAAAACAAAACATACTATTGTATGATCGAATGTTTTGTTGAAAGTGTTTGCTCTTATCGCTACTATCTTAGATCAACTTTTGTAAAACATCGGGAGGATTGTTTATTGGAGGAAGTTGGATTTTTCCGTGCATACAACATAATGAATACTTCGGATTGATTGTGCTACTATTACTTAACCTCTCTTCGTGCCAAAACATTGCACCACAAAATTCACATTTGTATGTTGGATTTCCAATATCCCAATATTCTGCATATAAAATAGTTTAGAAAATTTTGATATCATGTGGTAGAAAACTATAACATGCATTATATGTATAAAAAAACTATCATTTGTATATATAGTTTGGATATATATATATGTATATAAAATATTCATAATACATATTTGTAGATACTTACCTCTATCAGTATTTGATTCTTTTATATTTTGATTTATGACCATAGTATCAGGTGCAGAATTTGCATCTTTCTTTGTAAGATCAATTATTATGGGTGCAGACAATTCTATATCTGAACGTATCTGAGATGAATTATTGCCAAATTCATCAAGTGTTGCGTTATTTTTTCCGGCTAAATATTCATTAATTGTTGCAAAAAATATCGAAACATTATATACTCATAATATATGTCATTTTTTATTTAAACATTTACAAATATATTAAAGATTTTACCATTGGTAATATCACTTAGATGATATATTGTCGAACGATATCGAACACTATTTGAAGAAGAACTTTGATTTTCTGAGTACAAAAGTAAATAAAATTAGTGTTAAAAATCAGTACATTGAAAAGTGGTACGGGAGCGGACATAGTATAAACACTTGACATGACTTTATTCAACTATGGAAAGTGATAAGGTAGCAAGTGTATTATAATTTATTTTAGTTCATCAATATTCATTATTCTCTTCTACAACTGGATTACCTATTAGTGATACTAATGTGAATGATGTTTCAGTTATTATAGGATGTACTATTTTAGTAACAAATATGTAGTTTTTCTTGTTCATTCATGTTGTTAATGAGTTAAGTATTACAACATGCTTAAACTTTGCCAGTCATCAATCAATATATAGTCTATAATTTTGTCTCTATTTAATCTATATATATAGGTTTAAATAATAATTATGTGTTCTTACAATCTTTATCAGGTTGAAGTTATATTGCCATGCATTTTAAGGATGACATTGAGAAATACCAACAAATTGATCAACAGGTAATGCATGTTATTTATTATAAACTATGCAATGGAATATATAACGGTTCGTATAAAAATGTTAAATATAATGTATATATACAGATGTTTATATTAAAAATTATTACCACCTCAGGGTAAAACTCTAAATCACATATAACTCTACTTCCATTTTTCCAGTAAGTTTTTGGCAATTGAAAAAAGATTAGCCTTCCTAGTGTATCTTGTATAAATTAGGTTTATTTGTCGAATTTATAAAGATGGTGTAGATATTTTGAAGAATAAATATATTGGAGCTGGATATATTATTGAGGTTTTATACTAATATTTATGATTTTATTTCCCAATTTTTGTTAAATGTATTATTTTGAATTTTTATTTATATAATGAGATGGATCTAATACGCATAAATGTATTTTTTGTGGAAATCAAATCTATGATATTTGGGACTTTTTGTTCATTAGATATCTACATAAGAATAAGATTAAACTAAATATGCTTGCAAGCAAATGTACATATGAAAATAAGTGAAAATTACGTGAATTACCTATGTTTGGTTGTGAAGTGGAATCTCTCTTCTTGCCAATGGTAGTAGATTTTGTTAACTTCCTCATGATATTTCAGTGTGTTTTATTTTTTTTCAAAATCTATGATATTTGATGTAATTGTTTGTATGCTAATAACTTATAAATATATTGTTGTTTCTGGTATATTTGAATAGTTATATGGAAAGTCCTAAAACGGAGCAACATTAATTGTAAAATTGAATTGTGATTGGGTGAAATATGATGAATTTATAATATTATTTGAAACATACAACAATTGAATAGATATATAATTCACTTGTTTATGTGATAAACTATTTTTAAAATTTATGGTTTGAAAATTATGTCACATATTCTTGTATTTTTTTTATGGTCTATTAAATTAATTTATTTTAATTGAAAAGTCTGAGGTTTGCGTTTTTATAAATGATTGTGATCGGGTGAAATATGATGAATTTATAATCTTATTTGAAACATACAATAGTTGAATCAATCGATAATTCACTTGTTGATGTGATAAACTATTTTTAAAATTTATGGTTTGAAAATTATGTCACATATTCTTGTATTTTTTTATGGTCTATTAAATTAATTTTCTTTTAATTGAAAAGTTTGATGTTTGTGTTTTTATAAATGATTTACCTTGTTTAATTTAATAATTGATGGGTAAACTCAGGACATTGCATATATTTCAGAGGATTATTTTCTTGGTTCGTATATCTGCACATCAAACATCTTTGTTTTCTCATTATTCGGATTAATTTGGTGAAAAGGTACATATCTCTCATAAATTTGTTATTTTATTTGGATTCATTTTATGTAATTTTAATATGGATTAGTATTTATTGTGTTTGATTGAACAATGGTTATTCAATAATTGAAATGCTTCATAAGTAAAATGGAAAACACGAGCTTCTCAACATCATAACTAAAACATCATTTAGGAGAATAATGTTTTCTAGACCCTTTCGAAATAGGTTATCAATACTTATTTGCTAACAATTAAAAACATTAGCATAAAGATAATATGTAATACTAAATGCCTCTAATCCTTCTCTTGCTTGATAATAACTCCTTTTGCCTTTTTTGATGGGGCATTGCATGACAATTGATCATCAAGCTGTCTTTTGACACCACCATTATTAGATGTATCTTCCAAGTTAATTATCTTTGATTTCCCCTCAACTGGTGTCTTAACCTCATCTTCTGAAGAGACAACCTACATATAAAATTATTGATATTATAAATATATATATATATATTGTTGATGAAAAATAACTTAAATAACAAAACATATTTGCACACATTATCATTATTACTATCTTCTTTTTTCAGCTTGGATAACACATCCGATTCCTGAAAGGAAAAACATTATAGTATCAAAAGATTCATCTATCCTAAAAATTAATGTATAAATTTTTATATTTAAATGATGAATAACATACCTGGCTGTCAAAATATAACCCAGAATACTTGGAAATTAGGTTAGGATCAGTCGTGACCTTCATGACCGTGTATGAGTATTCAAAATTTTCAATCTGATCAGCTCTGACTTGAACTTTGAACAACACCATTTTATTAACTAAAGGCTCTATTTCATATGGAAAAGAGTATTTAGTAACTCCCTGTATGGTTTCAAATCATAAAACTATTTTATAAATAATAAATTATACTAACAATATTATATTTAAAATTATATTACAAAAAAATTAATATATATTACCGTGTCACATTCTTTTAGTTCTGCTGCAGTCTTTCCAATCAAGTCTACACATGACCAATCCCATAGAAGAAAAGAAGCATTCCCCGTGTTATCTCTTAATCGAATTTGTAGCTTGTACCTAAATTTTAAATTGCAAAATTAAAAATCTAAAAAAACACACGATTAATGCAATACATTATCAACTGTAAATTATAATTGTTTGTACCTAATATGTCCAGTTGTCATAACTTTATCACACTTTTCACAATAAAGCTTCTCTTTTGTTGGGGTGAGTAATTTGGGGCATTGTTTACACGACAAATACCACCAATTCCCTGTCATTTCGTGTTCAACAATCTTAGCAATAACCCAAAAACCTCCTACCTGAAATAAACATATTTCAATATTAATGGAGTCCGATTTTTTTTGTCATGTGTTTTGTTTTGGAGTGCCATATTTTAAATTTTAATAACTACTTCAATTATAAAATAGAAAAAACCTCTTTATTGTAACAAATTTGATGAATTGTTCTAAAAGAATCATCATCGATTGGGAGAGCATGTGATATAGTGCTTTCGGATGACATGTTTGAAAGAGCACCCCTTGATCCAGCATGCTTATTTTCATGATTCAACCTTGAAAAATTGAAAAGAAAATGTAAGAAATTGAAAAAATAAATTAAAAAATAGTACTGCTATGGGTATTGTAAATTTATAATATATTTATATACCTTATTTTAAATTCAATTATTTTATCAATCTCTTTGTCCATAATGAGTTTTGTAACATGAAACGTGTTACAAATTTTAGCTTCACCTGTGTAACAATAAACACAAAAAATACATCATGAATTAAAATAACGGATAACATTTTAATGTCATAGTAAAAATTAAAAAAGTAATTAAAAAATTAAGAGTATGATAAGAATTCACACCTCTATAAAATGTGGCGCGACAAAATTGAATAATGACTACATCAGGATTAAGACCACCAACATTAGCACATGAGCTAAGTTGGTCAATTTCATCACCCCACATTGTACCCATCATTTGGCGTTGCCTTCAAAAATATAATTTATAAGCAACATAAAAACATTAATAACAATAAAATATTTTAACATATATATAATTGTGGTACTCTGCATCTTCTAAGACAAAGTCCATGAGCCTGGTTGGACGACCATTAACAACTTTATTCTCGGGCGGTTTCATTGAAACAATACTTCCAATCACATCTAAACCAAAATCAAAATATGGAAGTTAATTAAAATATATAAATACAATTGTAACCTGGATATATAAATTATAAAAAATATTATATGTAAATATACCAAAAAGCACAGAGTTATCTGAATCCTCACTGGCACAAATATCTGAAAAACTTCTGAAATTATACATAAAATATGGAAAAGTTTTGTCAGAGTGCACATTTACGATGGTCTTCTTTATAAAAATTATCTTTTTTCTATGAAGTGTTGTTTTATATTTCATTCTGTTATCGGCAACCACAAAATTTTCAACGTGGTATAGATGTCCTTCTCTAAGAAATGTTACGTAGTCCTCCATTAGTTCACGTCTGATAGTTGCATGTATGCGATCACCCTATGTAATGAAAAAAAAATTATTAAAAATTTATAACACGATTTTACAGAATTAATAAAAGAAACATGTTACTAAAATTACATCACTGTCATGGAAAATAACTTCCAAGCTCTTTGGTTGATTTGGACTTCCGAATTCAGGAACTTGGTAGGTTCTGATGACGCGTGAATATCTTTGAGGAGGCTGAACATAGAAGCCATTTTATATGATTTGAACAAACTATTTTTATGTATCTCGTAATTGTAATTGTAGTTGGTAAACTACATATTTATATCATTCATTTGAAGTGTTTTTTGGTAAGTATATTAAAATGTAGTAATTATTAGTTTGTACATAATTGTATCTTGTATATTAAGTTGCAAGTATTGTGTATATTGTGAAATGATTTATCTCATACTTTTTAATGTATATTAAATTGTAAGCATCGTGTATATTGTTAAAGGATTACTTCCAATTTTTAATGTGGATTGTATTAGATTAATAGTAATTATTATATCCTAACCATTAGTGACTCATGAGACGGGCAAATTTTGGAATGTGCATAATTAGCATAATTAGCAGTTACAAATTTGCATAATTAGCAGTTACAAATGTGTGTGTGTGTGTGTGTGTGTGTGTGTGTGTATATGCAGATTGATGTATATTCACATGTATATATATGTATCTATATACACACACACACTATTATATATATATATATATATTAATGTAACAGTCCGGTCCCGAGATAGGGATTAACGAATGGGGACGGGGTGTTATTAAGGGATTTAACGAGTAAATTCAGAAGATTAACGAAGAAGCTTAAGAATAAAGGTATGCTTTGAAGATAGTTGATGATACTTAGGTTTACTTGATTAAGAAGGACACATGCTTTAGCGGAATAAAACGGCTAACTAATCCGATACCAACAAGCATAGACTCTTTTATAGGTGAAAGGAAATCATTTTCGGAAAGCGGAAATAAACTTAATATGCATCTTATATATATGTAATCGTCTGGGAATATTCTTAGAATCTCGAATAATCATAATAGAACTTTGAACGGAATTTAGAAAGAGATAATCAGTGTAGCAGAACACATAATGGGATTTCAAAGAAACTCATATAATAGCAAAACAATCTTGACAGCCAACCCACATCCACAGCCACCATCATCCTCGGCATCTCAACCTGAAAACATTTGAAAAAGAGGGCGTGAGCACTAATGTACTCAGTGGGTTTTTAATAAAAGCTTCTTTAATAACTTGAGAAATATCCAATAATGAACTGGCGGTATATGGAGAGCAAAACGCAAAAGCCCTCTCCATATCCGCAAAACCTTTTCTTTACTTTTGGGCCCAATCTTGGCTCAAACCTGATGTCAACTGTACCCTTAGGCATGCCATGGGATAGAAGAGGGATTACCTCAAATATACGAACGAGTTTGCGTGGGAAAAACCCAGCAGTGACTCCCTTAATGATTCCGAGCTCATATCCTGCTTAAGTGAAAAGCTAAGTTCCTTCTCTCCCTATTCTTGCTAGCAATACCAAGCTTAGAACTATGTCTAATGCTAATACCTTATTACTGCATGATCTCGGCCTACTAAGGGTTAAAGCTACCCTAACAAGGCAATCTTTAATCCTTAACTATACGAGCTTTAACAAAGCATAAACATTCAAATACGAGGAAATGAACGCGGGTAAACATAGATTGCAAATAAAGTAATTCTAAACACCTCATGCTAGCATAAAATTGTAAATAAACAATTCTAGCATATCTAAACATACTTGAGAGCTCACTTAACTTATATTGACTTCCTTTACTTTATCTAACTCAAATAACAATTCAACATAATCATGCATATAACTTCTCTTATTCCTTTCCTTTCCTTGTACAGAGATCGATCAGGCAGAGCAAAAATGCTTTATTGGATATTTCATTTGCCCTCTATGCTTCTAGAGCTTATTAGCTTAAACTTTAGATGAGTATAGATTTACCCACCTCGATTACTTGATAGAAGATGAAGCAATGAGTTGATGATCCTTCTCCGAATTCCTACGAGGCTCACTTCCTCCTACAAAAGTCGAATCATCGACTTAGCGACCTTCTTCGAAGAAGTTAACTATCTAAAGCGAGAAATAATGGCATTTTACTCGAAGACTAAAGTCTAAGACTTATTTACAGATTGCACGACTTTACGACTTTATAAATTTCGAAAAGAATTTATTTAAAGAACATCTCAACTTGATTTCCCAATTTTTAGACAAGGAATAACTTGAATAGATTACTCGAAATAAATTGAGAATATCTTGATTGATTTTCTAAAATTTAACTTGAAAATAACTTGGAAATAACACGACTTGAAAAACTCGAAAAGATGGAAAAATCAGCGTCGAATGACACGGGGGGGAAACGTCGCGCGCCAGCGGCACCCCGCGCGCCCGCGCAGACCCCGCGCCCGCGCACCCTCCGCGCCCGCGGGGTTCTGGGCCGTGGGAAATGTCGCGTGGCCGCGCAACCCCCGGGTTCGGTTAAAAGCTGCTTTATTCGATGTCGAGGTCCAAATGACCTCAGACACGAAATCTAAAAATACCGAGAGACTCGTTGGCTCGAATACTAGTGAACCAACTTGATTCGTGAAAAAGATGGGGTCGTCTGAAGAAAGACGAGTAAAGATTCCCTTTTTGGAATTACTTTTTACTATTCACTCAGACTGACAGATTTTGCTCCCGAGCGTTCGATTGACCTCAGAATGGTAATCTGTGAACGCCAATGGAATCCTTGGGTCATTTCCCATAAGAGGAGCCTGATAGAACTAGACTCGGATCAACGAGGAGGATTTTGTAAATTTCTCAAAACACGAACGCACGCAAAAGTTACTATTCATTCATCATTTAAATACGTTTTTCATCACCGGGAACTCAATTGACTTCAGAATTAAAATCCAAAAACACCGGCATACTCCTTGAGTTAAAACCTTTCTAATGAGACCACGAATGGCTATAAAAGAATTAAGATCAAATTTTCCGAAAAGATGATTTTCACGAAAATTGACCCTTAAAGTCGTGACTGACATCTGACCTCAATTAACCTTAATTAATTTTCTTCCTTAACTTCTTAATTATCATTAAGAATCCTCTAAACCTTAATCAAAATTCTGGGGTGTTACAATTAATATATAAATATAAGCTGTTATATATATATATATATATATATATATAATATATAGGCCATAAAACTGAAATTTTTTAATGGTTAATTGAGTTGATTTTTTTTTTATCAGGATCCTTATTTTCCTCCCACATATCCGCATCCATTACTGCAACTTGAAACCTTCCTTGTGTGGATTAATATATGAAAGAACACCTTTATTTATATAAGAAATTTTTAATGTGGATTGTATTAGATTAATAGTAATTATTGTATCCTAGCCATAAGTGACTCATGAGACGGGCAAATATTGGAATGTGCATAATTAGCAGTTACAAATTTACATAATTAGCAGTTACAAATGTGTGTGTGTGTATGGAGATTGATGTATATTCACATGTATATATATGTATCTTTATACACACACACACACACTATTATATATATATATATATATTAAGGGATGGGATCTGGTGAGAACCCGTCGCTAGGTGAGAACCGGGAACTGATCCCATCTGTCCATCTTGAAAAATCTACGCCCCAGATGAATTCAGATTTTCGGTGGCATTGCTGTAATTATCGCAAAAATTTTCAATTGGCGCGTCTCATTAAGGGCAAAATCGGAAAAAAAAATACTGGAAACATTGGCATCTTTTCATGAAGAACACAAATCAAAAACTACCGAGATTCAACTTCTTTGCTGCGAAACTCAAATCAACAACCAAAAAACGAGATTCAAAGTGAAGAAATAGAAGAAACTCAAATCTACGACGCTTCGAATTAAAATCGAACTAAGAAAAGAAAAAATGGCGGAAAAGAAGAACGATTCAAGTTCAAAACTGGAGAAAGGTACAAAAAAGAACCCTACCTTTTCAGATTTCAATACTCTTTAATCGCAAATTCAGAAAAAGTTGTAAAAATAGTTTTTCGCATTTGCTCATTCGTTGATTTCTAAAAAAATACAGGATATAGAATCAATATGTGTAGTAGTTAAATTCAGTGAACTGGTTTCGAGGAATTTATGTTGTTTTAACTGTATAAGAAACGTTGATTTTAGCATACAGAGAACACGAATTTCCCTGTAGATGATTTTAAGGCGTGTTTGCAAAATCCTCATTTTAGCATTTTGTGTGATACATTTTAACATGTTCTATAACACATTTTAGCATTTTGTGTAATAAATTTTAGCATTGTTTTGAGCGTTTCCTTTAATACATTTTAGCGTTCTCTGTAATAAATTTTAGCAAACTGAATAATACATTTTAGCATTGCTCAAATTTATTGGGATGGTCTTGTGCATTGATTTGAGAGATCTATTACTAAAATTGCATTTTAGAATTCCATGTCATATATTTTAGCATGTCGTATTATGCAGATACAAGAAAACGAAAAGCAAGAGTTGTTAAGGAAGATCAAGAAAGAACGCAAAATGCAAGGAATGAAGAAGATATGATAAAAGAAGCAGCTACAACTGAACACGACTACAAACTTCTTGAAGATGGGTACCCACTTCTCACAAGCAGAGCAATCCCATCCCCACTGACTAATGCAATCAAAAATTTCAATGAGGCACAAAGAGAAGCAGTGATCAATATGGGATTTGGTGAAATCCTAAACCTACAAGTTAAAGAGTTACCGCACAAGATGACATACTAGATTTTAAACAACTTCAATCCAAGAAGGTGTGAAATAGAACTTGCTGACAATGGAGGTCGAGTGCACTTAGATGAAGATGATGTACTATTAGTTCTTGGATTGCCGAAGGGCAGAACCTTGATAAGAAAAAGGACTAGAAACACAACATGTGAGCTGACTGAGACTTGGAGGAAAAGATTTGCCAGGCACAAATATAGGATTGTGCCATCAAATGTTGTGACGGATATGCTTGAAGATGTTGAAGGAGGAGATTGGTTCAAGAGACAATTCATTGTGCTTCTGACATGTTGCTTAATTGAAAATGGTGGCAATGGATACATATATCCTAACATCATGCACCATTTACAAGATATTGACAACGTGTCAGAACTAAATTGGTGTGAGTTTGTAATCCGATGTCTGGTGGAAGCTTCGCTACGGTGGCAAATAAACAAAGCAAGGGATTTCAGAGGACCAATACTATTCCTCACAGTAAAAATCCTCACAATTATTGTACTCTTATCATTTTAGCATATATTTACAATAATTTTAGCATATTTATATACAGATTTTAACTTCTTCTTTCTGCATTGTTTCATATTACTGAAATTCGAATTCTAACAATATTTCCAAATGCAACAGCTTCTATATGTTGATAGGGTGGTTTTGTACAAATGATATGTTCCAAGATCAGTGCCAGTTATTAGAGAATGGGACACGAACTTCTTGTTTGAGAGATAAGTTCTGGAAATTGATGCAGGAGGATTTGGTTTGGGTTTTATAGAGGATGCATTCATGGAGCTCAATGATGATGCTGGACAGGAGTATCAAGGAGCTGATGTTGCGATTGCAGCAATAGAATATGGAGAGCTAAGCAATGCTGAGACGAGCAACGCTAAGAGACTTCCAAGATGCCGATCTCCAACTGTGAAAGATAAGCAATCTATAGCACAAATGATCATTGAACATTCGAAGATAATAACCACATCAATGCAGGCAATACTTGATCTAGTTAATGATCTTCCCAATGAGATGTTGAATGACAGTCTCTTCAAGAGGATGATTGATGATGCACTTATGGTCACGAAAGCTTATCCATCAACCTCACCAGCACAGAATACACATAAATCATCTTCTCAGAGCGATGATGAGTTCTGGGCGTGTCCAGAACACATCAATGCAATAATTGAGATAGAGCAAGCTGCACTGAGGAGAGACGCTTTTAAGAAAATAATGGCTGATGATGCCCCAAGCTTCAGCATAGGACTCACACAAGAAGAACAGAATGAAAAGTGGAATCAGATTTTGAAAGTATCTGGACTCTATGAAGTAGTGTATGCTACTGAAAACATGGGTGATGAAATAAATGAAGAAATGGCTGAAGGTGAAGATACTGAAACAGAAAATGAAGAGGTACATTTAATTTTAGCATCACATGTATTCCATTCCAGTACAGTTCTAATCACACCTAGGCATGACATGGAATCTGATAATCATATGAATCACATTACACAACAGATTCAACGGACAACATGTAAGCTTACAAGAAATGAAAAGGAATTATACTGCTAGTTGATGGATAATGATGAATCAATTTTGTAAGTTCTTTATGATAATGTTTCATTATGTTTGCTATCTGATAAGTGAAATTACTTAAAAAAAGAACACATCGATTTTACAGATCTCAATTTGTATACTCCGATGGTCGTGTGAGTATTACAATGCAGGACATGGGGACGTTGAGTGCAGAATCCTATATTTACTCATCTGTGATCGATGTCTGGAGTACAATATTGAACCACAATGAAGGAGTAAGAGGTCCATCATGTTGCAGAAAATTCTTTGCCACAACAGTTCCCACTGTAAGTGAAAATACAAACCTGCATTTATATTATAACATTATAAAAATAAACTATAACTTTTTAAAATTTTGACTGACAGTGCTTCTTCGTTTCACACCGACCAAAACACTTTGATGTAAAGAGAAGAATGATACAGTTCTCAGAACTGCTTCTTATGGAGATGAAGAGCTTCAAACACTTGAACATTGATGACATAGATCTGGTAAGATAATACTTATTCTAGCATGAAGAAATTCCAGGATAACCATAACATCTTAAATTTTAGCATCTTATCTAATCCATTTTAGCATCTTATTTAATTCATTTTAGCATCTTATCTAATACATTTTAGCATGTTCTTTTGCAGTACCTATTCCCAATATATTACTCACAGCATTTCTTCATGATAGCAATTGATGTTGAGAAACAAAAGGCAGAAATAATTGACAATTCTTCAGCCATGGATGGTCATGAGAATGAAGAGAAATATGGTAGCATCCCACAAACTTTGGTAAGCATATAATTACAACATCATTGTACATTTCAAACCACATAAAACTAATATTAAGAAACACAATGCAGGTTGAATTTTTAATTGATTTCCTCTACAACAACGGTCAAAAGAGAAGAGCCACAAAAATGTCAAAGCAGATGAAGCCTGCTGAAAGACTGAAGATGCCATGGAGAGATGACTCAAACAAATCTGACTGTGGGGTATATGTGATGAGACATATGGAGACGTATAATGGGAATGAGTGGCAGAATTGGAACTTTGGCATAACTCCAAATAATTTGAAGCAGTTGAAATACATGAGAGCCAAGTACTGTGCTGCAATACTTGCTGCGGACAGTAACATTGAAAAAGAACGAATCATAGCTGAGGCAAAAATCCGCTACAATCCTTCAGTTGACATTGATTCTATTATTCTGAACAAGAAAAACTAGTTTGTGTTATGTGTTTTTTGTATGAATATGTTTTACCACAATCTTTGTTTGGATTTTGGTGTTTTATTTTAGATTGCTATATTATACAAGATGACCAGTCTGAATTAATTTTTACTTCATAGTCCTCTCATTTCAGCTTCTTAGTTCTTTCATTTCAGCATTATAGTCGTTTCATTTTAGCATCTCTAAAAACAAATTGGGAAATAACAAATCAAGAACGAGAATGTAATGTAATGTTGAGCAATCTAAAATAAATTTAACAACATATTCCTTTAAGTTTAGCATAATAGTCCTCTCAATTTAGCATCAGTGAAAAAGATTGGCATCGAATATAAAAATATATGAACCAGAGTATCATATTCAACATTCTAAATTAATTTTAGCATCATAATACTATAATTTTAGCATTACAGTATTCTCATTTGAGTATGTTAGACCCTGAACTGTAATAGTGTAATAATGTAATAAACACGATTATTAGAAGCTTAATATTAAAAATAAAAATTCCTAAAAATATTAGTATGTGATGTAGAAATTAATCTAAAGAAATAAAAAATAATTAGTATGTTAAAATACTTATAAATTATCGAATAAAATAATTAATATGTTAAAATATTCTATCCCGCCTAAATTATTAAGGACAAAAATGTAATTTTAATTAAATTTCATAAACAGTTAACATATTGAAATTAAAAGTTCTCTAATCAGAAACCTGCAACTGCAACACGCATATATTGATTCTTTTCAAACTCTGCTTTTCATAGAAGTATCATTCACAGAAAAAAAAAACAGAACGAAAAAA
The DNA here is from genome assembly GCA_026008535.1 of Perilla frutescens. Classification (NCBI taxonomy): domain Eukaryota; kingdom Viridiplantae; phylum Streptophyta; class Magnoliopsida; order Lamiales; family Lamiaceae; genus Perilla; species Perilla frutescens. The sequence continues at coordinate 38,149,110 of BRKX01000010.1, read as the reverse complement.
TCTAAAAAAAAAACCGTAACCTCTAATCTGAAAAAATGGCGGACAAGAAGAAAGTTGAAGCCTCTACCAATGAAAGAACACATATTCAAAAGAACTGTACAAAAAAGTTAGGGTTTGAACATATTTTAAACTTGTTGCGGGTTTTTTTTTTTAACACTAGGAAAGCAAGCATAAACTTGTTATAATTCTAGCATGATTCTCGTAATATAATACCATACGTGTGCCGAATTTTTAAATGTTGAAAAAAGTAAGACAGTAAAGTTAATTTTTTTTTAAATGCCATAATAATCAAGATACCATGTTTAACATAACATAGAGAAGCCCCATTTTTAGCATGTTCTAAAACCTAATTTTAACATAGTTTTAAAGGTATATTTAAAATCATTTTTCTAGCGTACTCTTTAATGGTGTTTTAAATGATATGTTTAACATTGGAAAGCGTAGACCAAATTTTATCCAGATTTAACATATTTTTACAGTTATATTTATAAGAATTGTTTTAGCATAGTCCATAATGTTGTTTTAGCATGAGTAAATTCCAGTTTTAGCATCTCTCTGTGAGTCTTTTATATTGACAATGTTGAGTGATTGTGTGTTATGTAAACGTATGTAGATACTTTGAAGCGTAAAAATCCAGAAACAAATTCCTCTGGAGAAATTGATGCAACAAATGCTGAAAGAAGAATGAAAGCAAGGAATGACAAGGAGAGACAAAAACAAATTAAATCTCAATTTCTTGCTCGCATTCTTGAGGAAGAACTTGATCATCAAAAAGATAAAGCTCATTCTTCATCATCAAAAGTTGAGATGGTCAAGGAGAAGAATACAAAGAAGCCAGAAGTTTGGCCAACACTGAAGAGCAGAGCACTCCCAGCACCTCTGACAAAAGCAATTAGGAGAATGAATGATGCACAGAAGGAAGCTGTCATTAGTATGGGATTTGGAGATATCCTATATTTGAATGTGATGAATATACCTCAAAGGTTGAGCTTCTGGATTCTAGATAATTTCAATCCAAGGCGCTGCCAGATTGAACTTCCAAATAATGGAGGTAGTGTTCCAATTACTGAGCATGATGTTGCAATCGCGTTTGGGTTTCCACAAAGTGAAACACTTATCGAAAGAAGGAAAATGAATCATCCATGTAAGCTGATGGATAGCTGGAGAAAGGAGGTGATGAAACAAAAGTACAAAATCCTACCGTCTGACATTGTTACAAAGATGATCGAGGATGTTGAAGGTGGAAGGTGGTTCAAGATACATTTCATGGTCTTGCTGACAAGTTGCCTTATAGAAAATGGAGGCAATGGTTATTTAGCTCCGAAGATCATGCACCTATTAGATGATATTGACAACGTGTCAAAGTTCAACTGGTGTGAATTCACACTTAGAGCCTTGGTTGAGCATGCAAGTACCTGGCACAGAAATAAGAAAAAAGACTTCACAGGCCCTGTATTGTTCTTGACTGTAAGACTCCATATCTATATTTCATTTTAGCAAATATTTGTATAAATTTTACACTATTTTTTATTATTATCAATACTAATTAGTACAATAATTAAACAATGCAACAACTTCTGTATGTCGATAGGGTAGTCCTGTACACGAGATATGTACCTAGATCTGTGCCGCTAATACAACAATGGACAAATACTTTATTAGTTGACAGAGAAGAACTTGAAGAGAGTGCAGGTGGATTTGGGTTAGGGTCAGTTTCTGAACCTTATTATGGTGAGGAGGATGAGACAGATAAAGATGAAGGAGACGAAGTTGAAGAAGAGGAAGATGAAGGAGAGGAAGATGAGGAAAATGAGGAAGAGGAAGAGGATGTGACTCACCATTCTGATCCCAGTCCGAGCTGCTCCCAATAACCTATTGAGCAAATTCAGAAAGGGATAATGAAGAATGCAAAGATAGTTGTTGCAGCTATCGAAAAAATAATTACTATTATCAATGATGCTCCGCATGAGATGCTGAGAAAAAAAGAATTCAAGAGGATGGTTCAAGCTGCACTTCTACTGACAAAGGCAGAATCATCTGAGCAAAATGTAAACACAACACCAGAAATTGATGATGATTTCTGGGCCTGTCCAGAGCACATTGCTGCGATTGAGGAGTTAGAGAAAGCTGCATTGAGAAGAGATGATGTCAAGAGGAAGTTAGATGGTTTCCCTACTCTGAGCCTTGATGATAACTATGAGAGATGGGACGCAGTCCTCAAAGTTGCTCAGGAGAATGAAATGATGATGATGGATGAAAACGAAGAAAGAATTGCTGGAGAGAATGAGCCATTGGTACCTCTTCACACTCAAGATGAAGATGAATATGTTTCTCCTATTCATTTTGGACCAACTATGAGTGATGAAGAGCATACAGAGAAAGGTACTGCTGAGGAAGGAGATGAAGGAAAATAGACTGAGAAGATACCTGAGGAAGAAGGTGAAGGGGAAAAGAAAGATGATGTAAGTAATATTCTGCCATTGATTTTGCATTGAATATCTTGCTCAGATTATTGTGATCTTAATATCAGAAGCATATTCCAAACTTACAGGTTGCTGAGACAAATACTGAGAAGGCTGGAAATGCTGTCACTCAAGAAGAAGAACATGAACATGAGAAAGAGCATGATGTAAGTATTTTAGCATGACATGTAACTCATTTTAGCATGATCAATCACATATTTTAGCATCAATCTGTAATTGAATGTAGCATTTCCTGAAAAACTAACAATAACACAATAATCCAAACTTGCAGGCTGTTGATAAAAACACAGAGAAACAAAGTCAAGCTGTGGAGCAAATTGTTGACACTCCACATGAAGACGAACAAGTTTGTAATGCTGAAGAAGAATCTATAAGTTACATTTTAGCATGTTTTATAAATCATTTGAGCATTGTCAAATACATATTTTAGCATCAGTCTGTAATTCAATTTAGCATTACCTGAAAAACTAATAATCACACAATAATCAAAACTTCCAGGGTGTTCATAAAAACACAGACAAAGAAGATCAAGCTGTGGAGCAAACTAATGACACTCCACACGAAGAGGAACAAGTTTCTAATACTGAAGAAGAATCTGTAAGTTACATTTTAGCATTCTGTATAAATCATTTACTTTATATTTACTTTAGCATGCACTACCTTTCCAAGAAAAACATTGATAAGATATTATATAAAATTTTCAGCGTCGTCGCGCTGTGAGAAAGGATAAGAAAAAGATTGTTGAGAAGGATTCTGAGGCTGAGGTAAATAAATATTAAATAATTTACATATTATTATACTTCATAAAATTTTATCATGATAACCAATCTTGGCGTAACAACTATGATTTCGTATAATCGTGTAGGGATACACAAGGATGGTCACAAGGACTAAATCATCTTTGAAAAAAACTGACAAGATTGTATCTCCTTACCAAGAGAGAGCAATAACAACAAATGAAAAGTTGACCAAGATTGAGAAGGAATTGTACATGTGGTTGATGATGAATGAGGAAGCAAATGAGTAATTTTCATATATGGTCCTTCAATATTTTTTCATATTATAAAATAAAATTATTTTGAAAACATCTCACAAAGAACTGATTTTTGCAGAAATGATTTTCTTTATTCGGATGATGATGTCTTCATTGGAAGGAATGAATTGAAGACATTAGCTCCTAGAGCATACATTAGCTATGTTGTTATCGATGTGTGGAGCACCATCCTGAATCAGAAAGAAAAATTGAAAGCTCCGAACTCACCGAGAAGATTCTTCAGTTCAACGGACACAACTGTAAGTGATTTGGAGATCTTCAGTCCGATGTTAAAATGTTTATATCTATATGCTAATATGTGCATTCCACGGTGCTAAAATTGTTATACTAAGGCTTTTTTTGTATATTGTACAGTGGAAAACAATTTCAGAGCCTGTTGCAGCATGGGATGAGGAGAAAAGAATGTCCAAATTTTGTGAGACACTGCTTGGAGAGATTCAAAGGTTCAAAACGCTCAACATTGCAGAAATTGAAATGGTAAAACAAATATATACATAAGATTTTTAATTATAGAAGAACAAAACTCACATTATCTTACTATTCATGTGCAGTTCCTCTTTCCCATATACAAGTCAAACCATTATTATATTGTTTCCATCTGTCTTCACAAAAACAAAGTCGACATACTCGACAACTCTTCAGTGCTAGATGGTGAAGAAAGAGTCAAGTATGGCGACATCCCCGACCTCACGGTATGAACAACTAAACAAATACAAATGTTAAATATTCATCTGAACACGACTAACAATCAAAAATATACAGGTCAAATTTCTGGTACAATTCTTGAGGAATAATGGACAAAGTAGAAAAGCGGCACAACTGTTGAAGAATTTCAACTTTGCTGAGAGACTAAAGATGCCGTGGAGGAATGAAACCAACAAAATTGATTGTGGGTATTTGCGATGAGACATTTGGAAACATACAAGGGAGACGGCCTGAAGAATTGGAAATGTGGAATAAAGCCAAACAATCTCAAACAGCTCAGGTTTATGAGAGCCAAATATTGTGCTGCAATTCTCAGTGCAGACAGTAATATTCGAGCTGTGAGGAACAAAGCAGAGGCAAGTTTATTCTACAGGATGTTAAGTCAAGATGGTCCGATCAGTGCTGAAGAATTTCTTCTGTCTCAGTGATTTGTAATCTTAAACAAATTCTACTACTATTCTCAAGACAATTTATCATGAACATTATGTTTATTAATATTAGATTAATTGCATAATAGTTAGTTAGGTTAATGAATATTAATATTAGTATTAGTACTAGGTTAATGGATATTTTCTGTTATGGATATTCGCAAGTCTTACTTTTAGTATTTAAGCCGTTTTAACCAACATGCTATTGTTCTTTTGATTTTGGCATCATAGCATTTGTCTACTAATTTAGCATCCTACTTCACTCATTTTAGCCTTATTGATTACACATTTTAGCATGAGTTTATAAACAAAATATGCAATGATAATTTAACTTGAATGTGACACAATACAACCTATTTGGGGACGGTGAACCCTAATGGTAATCTCATAGTTACTAATTGAGATCATATAAACCCTAATTGGGAATGGTGAACCCTACTGGAAAATGTCACACCAAATTTAGCCTCATACATTTTTCATTTTAGCATGTTCTCATGAACGGTGATTTCATTGGAATGAAACCCAATATACCCTATTTGGGGATGGTGAACCCTAATGGGAATCTCACAACTAGTAATTGAGATCATATAAACCCTAATTGGGAATGGTGAACCCTACTGGAAAATGTCACACCAAATTTAGCCTCATACGTTTTTCATTTTAGCATGTTCTCATGAACGGTGATTTCATTGGAATGAAACCCAATATACCCTATTTGAGGATGGTGAACCCTAATGGAAATCTCACAACTAGTAATTGAGATCATATAAACCCTAATTGGGAATGGTGAACCCTACTGGAAAATGTCACACCAAATTTAGCCTCATACGTTTTTCATTTTAGCATGTTCTCATGAACAGTGATTTCATTGGAATGAAACCCAATATACCCTATTTGGGGATGGTGAACCCTAATGGAAATCTCACAACTAGTTATTGAGATCATATAAACCCTAATTGGGAATGGTGAACCCTACTGGAAAATGTTACACCAAATTTAGCCTCCTATTTGAATAATTTTAGTCTCATATATATTGTTCAAAATGAATGTACTGAAAAAAATTCACAAACATGATAAAACATCATATTGAACTATACCCAATCACTATAATAATATCAAAATGGACAGTTCCTAGCATCGTGATCTGACAAGTTATGACAATTGCTACACATTCTGGGTGCTTTGTTCTCCTTTCTCTTCCTTGCCTCATTCTTAGATATCAAACGACTGCCGCTACCTTTTGTTTTAACTGGAATTGGTGGATGAACAACAACTTCAGAAGGTGCATGTAAACCGTAGAATTGCTCAAACATGACTGTCTTTCTATGTGAAGTAGAACCCTCTATATCACCACACTGAAACAATGCTTTCAACTTCTGCAAGCCAGCTAAAAATGAATTCATCTTCTCCACATCACGCTCAACATAGCCCAAACAAGAATAAAACTCTGAAAACAACTGATTTAGCAAACTCCTATTATTATCCGAGATAATAGATTTACCAAATACCTCAACACCACCACCATGAATATACTTAACTAATGCAGTTCTTGTCCAACGGGAAGCAATATATTTAGATCGTATTGAAACTATTTTCAGATGCTTTAACAAGAGGAAAACATGAGAACACAATATGCCATCCCTAATAAATTTCTTACAGCTACATTCAACAATATCTTCTTCTTTGTTGTATGTCACCGTGTGAGTAATCTTACTCCCATCATCAACATCATACAGCAGCCCAAAATCACAGTGATTAATTCCTGCAACATTACATTTAAAACACGAAGCCACAATTTCTTCTTGCACCTTGTTAAACATTTCAGAAGTGTAAATACTAGTTGCATGTTTTTCAATTTCCAATGGAGTCTTTGTTATTGGAACGGTTGATTCGTCAAGACTCTCTTGCAGATCATATGCATGTCTCTGTGCATCAATAGCACTATCAAAATGCATAAAAAATTCAACTAGATTTGATCTGAAATTGATGTAGCGGTTGAATAGACTGTTAGAACTCTCTGAAATTGAAGTTGTTCTACAGAGACCACTCATTGGTAGTTCCCTAAAATAGGCAGGAATCCAATATTCTCGAATGCTAAAAATAGAATTGAACCAACTATCAGTAGTCAGACAATAGTCCACCCTGATATTATTCCATTTCAAATCAAAATCTGAAGGTTCATTGTAATCTGACCAAACAGCATCACTTAATCTCTTCATGAACGATTCATCTTTCCTCAGCGTACGAGGAGCCTTTTCAGGAACCTTCATCATGATATGCCACATACAGAGCCTATGCCTAGAATCAGGAAAAGATTGTTCTACTGCAATCTTCAATGCAGGGTCTTGATCAGTGATTATCATACCAGGAGAATTCCCCATACATTTGAGAAACTTCTCAAATACCCAAGAATACGACTCATTATCTTCACCTGACAGCAAACTAGCACCAAAACATACGCATTTACCATGGTTGTCCTTCCCAGTAAAAGGAGCAAACATCATGTTATACATATCATTAAAACAAAAGAGAAAACACTAAGTACTACTGGAAGAAATAAAATACATCCTGGGTTCAATGGTAACATATATGAAACAGAATGCTAAAATGCTGTATACACAATGCTAAAACTTTATACCCGAGATGCTAAAACTATGTTATACCTCAATTTATATATATAATGTTAAAATTAGAACATAATGTTAAAATGGTATATCGATAATGCTAAAACTCTATACCCAAAGATGCTAAAATTAGAAAACATGACATACCTGTTCAAACTATATGTTGAATCGAACGAAACAACATCACCAAAAGCAGCATAATTTCTCCTTGACAGAGCATCAGCCCAAAAAATGCGTGTCAGTCTGTCCTCTTTGCCAACACAATACTCAAAAAAGAACCCAGCATGTGATTGTTGCCTTAAATGAAACTTATCCAATACCATTTGAGCATCAGCCCCATGAATGTATGCTCTCAAGTCACGAGCATAATTCTTGAAATCAACTCCAGTGCAACCTACATCAGAATAGCTCCCAACACCTTCCTTAAAAAGCCTATAAGATCTCATTGCACCTATGTTTGCTCTAGCACAATTCAAAACAAAATTCTTGTGCACATCATCTAAATTTCTGTTCACCTTCATAAATCTTTTGAAATCATCCGAAACTAATGGGTGAGAATGACGTTCTTCAAACAATTTAACAATGTATCCTTTCTCACAACAAAACCTGAACACAATACGAGCCCTACAATTAGATCTTTTAGAGACTCTAAGCTTCTTTGTTTTAACTGCATCACTTGAATCACCAACCTTAACTACTGCATTCTTCTCACCCTCTCGACTACAGTAAACATATTTCCATATAGTTGTACCATCTTTAGATTTCTTCTCTGATCCAAGATGAATGTCAAAACCAGATGATTGTGCATAGATCCTATAAAATTTCACACCCTCATCCAAAGTTTTAAAACTTTGTTCAACAGTTGGCTTCAATTCACAATGTGGTATAAAATATTCTGTCATGCCAGGAGATATCTCTACAGTCATATTACTATGCTCACTTGAAACAGAAGACTCTGAAACATTAAAATAAAAAAAATTATAAACTGAACAAGGTAAAATAATAATACAATCACATCAAGAGATATTCAGACACACGAATTTTAGCATTAGCTATGTAACATTCTAGCATCATTCAACATACATTTTAGTAACAAAATAATCTAATGTTTGCATGGTGTGTGTATATAGCCAAGTCACAATATTTTTTGTAAATGTTTGAGAGAGTGCGATATAAAACCAGCATCTTATAATGCTAAAACACATGTTACGAAATGCTAAAATAAACACATTAACATGCTAAAATGTCTTATATTACGTATTCAATAAACAGATCAAATTGATGCATCTGTATATTCTCAAACTAAACCCTAGCATTCCTAAAAATTACAAAACGAATGATACAACACAAAACTGAACAAAAACAGATCAAATCAATAAAAAATAAAAACGTAAATAAACTCCAATAGAACGAATTGTAGAATCAATAGGATACAACGAATTCGAAATTAATCACCATTAAAATTGAATCAAACAATGCAAAATCAAAAACATACCTGGAGTCGCCATAGAATCAGAGATGTAGAAATTTCACGACAAATTGATTTTCAACAATTACAGAAAAAAAAACGATCTTCACAAATAAAAAACCGTGATACAGTTTTTTATCTTCGCTGCAAATTACGAACGAACAAGATCGAACTGAGATTTAAGGATTTAAGGAAAAAATTTCGACTGAGATTAAGAATTGAAGGAAACAATTTCGACTCCAAAAAAAGCGGAAGGATTAAGATGGAAACAAAAACAGAACAAAAAGTAAGAATTATTAAATTACTATATTACCCCTCCGTCCAGAAAGTTGCCTAAAATTACAACAATGCCACCGCCCCATCACTTAAATTTGTTTTAATCTGGGCTGTCCAGATTTACTTAAACAAGGGCTAGGATTGGTTCCTAGTTCCTACCTAGGGGGAGGGTTCTCATTTGATCCTCTCCCTATATATTAATATATAAATATAAGCTGTTATATATATATATATATATATATATAATATATATAGGCCATAAAACTGAACTTTTTTAATGGTTAATTGAGTTGATTTTTTTTTTATCAGGATCCTTATTTTCCTTCCACATATCCGCATCCATTACTGCAACTTAAAACCTTCCTTGTGTGGATTAATATATGAAAGAACACCTTTATTTATTTATATAAGAAATGAGTTAGAATTCAACTTACTAAAATTAGAAGATGGATTTTAGGCGGGAAAATTCTACTAATAGACCATTCTGCTTTTATATATATATAGATTAACCTCTAAACTTAAGAAATATTTTGATTTGATACAATTTCAAAAGCATATATGGAAAGTTAGTTATATTCAAATATATAGATCTGTGAAAATATAATTATTTAAATATTATTTATACTAGAATATAGCAACTTTAATTTTACACTTAAAATTAATTTTACTATATATATATATATATATATATAGTGTGTAAATCAAAAATATATATTTTTATGTTATCTTTTACACTATAGTGACGATCAATATATACTAATGATAGACACATTAATATTTCTAAATATGAATTAATTTAATTGTTGATATCAATCTAAATTAGATTTTATGCAGATAAATAATTAATTTTACTTAGATGATAAACTTTTACCGGTCCATGTACTTTTATGTTTTGTTTGGGTAGGACTTTGTATAATTTTTTCGTAAGATATTCTACTTCTAGATTTGATATATTATTTAATAGAACAAACATAATTGTTGACTTTTTTATTATTTTAAATAACTCTTAAATTATATACTTTTTTTATATTTTATATAATTTTCCATTTACATATATATATAGTGATATATTTAAAATATAAAAAATGAGAAGTATTATTGTATAAACTATTGTTGCATGAGTATTTTGGATATCTTCGATCAATTTAAATGAATGAAAACCAAAAGTGTTTCAAAAATATGAATTAATTTAATTGTTGATATCAATCTAAATTAGATTTTATGCAGATAAATAATTAATTTTACTTAGATGATAAACTTTTACCGGTCCATGTACTTTTATGTTTTGTTTGGGTAGGACTTTGTATAATTTTTTCGTAAGATATTCTACTTCTAGATTTGATATATTATTTAATAGAACAAACATAATTGTTGACTTTTTTATTATTTTAAATAACTCTTAAATTATATACTTTTTTTATATTTTATATAATTTTCCATTTACATATATATATAGTGATATATTTAAAATATAAAAAATGAGAAGTATTATTGTATAAACTATTGTTGCATGAGTATTTTGGATATCTTCGATCAATTTAAATGAATGAAAACCAAAAGTGTTTCAAACAAAAATATTGTAGCGCCATTACCACAAATGAAAACACTATTATATCAAGTGTAAGAATTAATTATATGTATATATTTCATATGATATGCATAATTTTAAATAAAAAATTTTAAAAGGTACAAGAATTAAATGGGAATCAAAATACGATTGGGATTTGAAATAAAAACATTAAAACAATTCTATAGTATATCCTTATTGAAATTACAAATATATATATAGTAGGATCTAAATGCAACTGTAATAGCCAACGAGTAAAAACTCTACTAGAATTTCTAGCATACATAAATCTTGCTTGGATATTTGCTAGAATTTTCAGTGGACATAATTCATGTTCTCAATTTTTTCTTGAAACTGAATGTTAATAAATTTTCTTATTTTCAAGTGTGTATTTTCAAATTGAAAAATGTTTTTCAACCACATGCATGAGAAACATCTGTGCAAGAATTTATTTAAGAAAATTACTAAATTCTCATGGAAAAATTTAGAAAATTATGTTGAATTTATTAATTTTATGACAGTCTAATACTACTCTTAAAGTGACATACATAATGATTCAATTAAAATGTAGACATTTATTACATTTTTTGGAAGATAAGTAGAAAATAGATCAAGAGTATTTTGCATAGTTAAATATTTTATTTATTATTTTTATTTTAGTACCTTCTTAAATCAGATGTAGAGAAATTTTAGAAAAAAAAATTTGATATTTGATTATTTACATGTGTAGAAAATAATAAACATCATGATAAAAATGAAAGGAAAATGTAACTTGTCCTTATGACTTTTTTGTTAAAAGACCTTTTCTCTCTTGATTATCTTATTTCAATTGTTATAGTTTAAAAAATAAATTACACAATTGAAAATCATTAAATCAAGGTCTAATCATTTTATTTTAATAAAAACTAAATTATTGACCATCAATTTAAATTTTTCCTTTTTATTTTATGCAAAATTACGTTATATTTCACATATTACGAATTTGTACCTAGAAAGGTAGACAATTCAACATGAAATTTAACACAAAGATGAATTATTTATCATTCATTTTTATATTAAATAATTTATTTTATTATGATTAGTATAATCTTATTCTAAATTATAAGATATCTAATTGATATTTTATAATAAAATATACCTTCTAATTTTTCATTATACATATTATACTATTTTTTGGTAAATTATACACATTACATGCAACGCGGGTCATCTATACTAGTTAATATAAATAGTACTAGCATAATAGAATGGCCAATCGACATATAATTAAAGGAATAGCCATGAAATAATAAGTTGTGTCAATTTAGTTAATATGTTAGTCATATTATTATATGATTACTGTAATGGCGATTATTATATGCAGATAGATAGAAGAGAAATAACGGGTCCAAATTGATGACTGAATTATCATGCATATAGTATAAAAATCTACATGATTTTTGGATATTAATGTATCAAATTTTATAAAAATAAATCTTCCCGCAAAATTAAATGGTGGTTACCAAAAGTTGAATTTCCAATCTATATTAAGGTAATGCATTTGATCTTCTTATTTTCTATTTTATCAGCAAAGACCAAATCTAGCATGTTTCCATTGTTAATTAAGCTTTTTGTCAATTTGTAGCTCCAATTAATCATTTAAGATAATAAATTTTGTAAAAAATATTACAGACAAATTTGTAGGAATAAAATTAGAATTAATAAAATGAATGAATAAGTTAAAGAAAAACAGTTACAATATTTCAAGGGATAAAATGAAGTTGTATAAAATTAAATAAATGGATATTTATGATTCATGGCAATGGAATTTAAAATGATTTAAACATATTTAGGATCTCCAAAATTGAAATGAAAAAAAAAAAGAATTAAAATGAAGTTACTAGATGTAGTAATGATCGTTTAGGTGGGAAAATTTTAAAATTTCTATTCTGAGAATCATTCTATTTTTATATATATAAAGATAAAAATTTTATTTAAAATTATAAATACACATATTTTAAATTCAATTAGTAAAATACAAAATAAAACAGTGTTTGTAAGTAATGGTGCAGTCATAGATGCGGTATTAGAAAAGAATATACAACGTCATTTAAAATTAAATTCGAGCCACAATGCAAGTGTTTTGGATTGATCGTCAATACATTACTTTCTAACTATTGTATTTTTTTATAAAAAATAATATTTGTGAGACTTGACTGGAGTCAATCTTGGTGGCATCTATAGTGGTGATATAACTATAACGGTAGTTACAGAACTAAGCGAGTAAAAATGAGTCAAATTGACTAAAATAAACACTATGATGTGAGGACATACTTCCAGAAAAGGCAATACCACATCTCTTTCAGAATTTTAGGTGTGGAGAATGCAGACAACAATATGAGTTTCCTTGAAGAATCATATGATTCCTCTCTACATAAGGCGGCATATATAAACTTGCAATCAACAACTCCCTTCATATTTTCATAATTGATCAAAATGCCTGTTGACGACCCAAATGTGGTGAAGCAGCTGGAGGCCCCAGTGCCGTGGATAGGCCTGTATGCCGCTGCAGCATCAACTATCTGTACGCTTGCCATGGCTGCCGACATTCTACGTGGATTTCGGAGCAGAAAATACTGGTTCCCGTCTAAGTATTTCTCTCTCAATGCCACTTCCTTGACATTGCTAGCTGTGGCAATGAAGCTTCCAATGGATCTCACCACTGAAATGTACTCTGCCACAGACCGCCTCGCCAAGGTTAGCAGCATCGCCTTCATGGCAATCACCACGGCTAATTTCTTGACCTCATTAGGATCCATGGATGACAAGAGCTTGCTGATGAACGTGGTGGCTTTAGGCATTCTGGTGATCACAATTGTTGGGAACGTATGCATCCAGATCATCCAAATGCGCTCCTTCCTCAACTCGAGGCGGGCACTTTGGGAAGAGTCTCTGGCCATGGCCTCAATGCTCCTGCTGCTGTTTATGTTCATTTCGTCTGCTCTGACTATCATATCCACTAAACAGCAGCTGAAGACCATGTACCATGACAGGCATAAATCAGCTAAGAATGAAGGGCAATTGGTGGATATGAGGAGAGCAACCACGAAGAAACTGAGGGTGTTGATCAGGAAATATTGGGTGATGGCAGAGACTAGCAGCCCTCAGTTTGTGATAGCTCGTTCCGTGACAAGCACCGTGTCTGGCATCGTGACCTTGCTGGTTGCAATCATTCTGGTGGAAGCCGAGATACGGATTGCAATCAAGGAGGGGATATTTGATCAGACATACTCAAGTTATAAGAAGTCCACAAGAGGGATTCTACTGTCCCAGACTATTGGAGTTATTGTTGGGGCCATTGCTCCAATATCCAGATGGTTCGTCGCCATAAACTATAAATGCAGAATGAACAACGAAAATGCATTCACAGTCGAGAGCTACTGGACTGAGAAGCTGGTTGAATGGAGACAGAGCTCTTTGTCTGTAGAAATTCGACATCTCAAGAGTAGAAAAGCTCTTCATGATCTCAAAGGCCTTATTGTCAAACTTAGTATCTCTGTCCAGCATCTGATTGTTCTGGCCAGTAAACTCGTCCTTGTTGTCTCTATCTGGATGACAAGATCAATCAAATCCAGCCTCAACTACATCACAAGGTCGAGGAGGAACCAAATATCCGACTCTGGCTCTGAAGGTTCTATGGCAAATGCACAAGTGGACACTAGGCGCTACGTTATTCAGCTCGAAGGGGAGGTGGAGCTGCCAGCAGAAACTCTGAGGAACATCTTCAAAGAAATGGATGAAATCATCAAGAAAGGCAAGACTAGGAAACCAAAAAACCTGCTGGACCTTTTGTCTAAATCCTGCAACTTCAATGGAGTGAGAGAATTCGATAGCAGTGATCAAGTTCCTCAACAAATTCCTTATTGCTGGTCTCTATCTGTGGTCACACTGACTTGCATAGCATTGGCAATTCCGAATGTTGACAAGGATAAATCCGAATGCCTACTGCATAGTGTCACTGAAGGGCTCCGCTACATGAAGCTTATAGACAAACTCCTTGACAAAAAAGGCCAATTAGCAAAAGTAAGAGCTGCAGCAGACGCAGTCTATGTAGGCGTTGAACTGAAACGCAAGTGGCTGGACAAGAATCTTGACGATATAGCATCTCAAGGGGAAAATGTGGAAGAAATACTGCAATATCTCATTCAAGATTCTGAAAGGAGAGTCCTCAAGTTGAAGAAAGATCCCAGATACTGGCCTCGCAAGGTCATTGCTGCAAACTCAATGTACAGGGTGAGCAAAACAATTCTCCTAAACCACCAAGGAGGTAAAAGTGTGAAAACAGATAGGGAACTGTTTGAGAAATTATCAATCATGATTGCAGATATACTGGCAGCATGTCTTACAAATTTACCGCGTGCAATCATCAAGATGTGCCACCGCGATGCCATTGAGAAAAGAGAGAAAGGCGTGCGCAAAGCAGCTATGTATCTCGGTGAAACTGAAGAGATCATCGCAGTACTACAAGAACGTGATCTTCCCCCCGTCTTGACCACAAATGAGGCGGCTTATATTGATGAGTGGCGAGCCAAGTATAGTCAGGAAGTGGTCTCTAGGCCTGAATCCACAGCAGATCACATAACCATCAACATAGAGACAAATTACAGCTGTGATTAAGACAAGATTCATTACAGAAACAGAGCTAATGCTTATCATCATATTTTACATTCAGTTTTGTTGTTATAGCAATAGCAATGAATGTATCGATTTGCATTCGCCTTAAATCAGAAACAATAATCTCTTATGTATTTGCAAGTTGTAACCATAACTAAAAAGATTAAATCATTCCAGCAAAGAAACGGAGAGTACTAACCACTAAGGCATAATAAATACTAATTTACCTAGAATTATGGCAACCAAATTTTAAGACAAGAACTCAATGCTATGTTAACAAAAATACATTTTTCCGTCCCCTTGGGGATAGCTTAGTGGTGGAGTGGTGTTTCTTGAGGCCAAAGGTCTCAAGTTCGACCCACCACCAACACCACTAGGTGTGAGCCTGTCACACCTGGCTTGCCAAGTGTGGTTTACCTCCCCTGTGTAGGTTTGCAGGCTATTACACAGGGGCGGGGTTTACCCAGTGCGCACCACGGTAGCGGCTGCGGATTACCCTTGACATCCAAAAAAAAATACATTTTTCCATTCACACGTAAATTCCAAAAAATAGAACAAAACAAAAAAACTCATTGTCACTCTAGCGCCTCAACTAAATATATTCATTCAATTAAGGGATTTTAAAATTTAAAGTCATAATAGATGAATTAAGAGAGTGAAACTGTTAAACCAACATGATAATCATAGAGATAATCTATTGATGAAGATGAAAGGAAATCTATTGTGTACCAAAAATTAGCAAAACTAAAGTTCTCACAAGGAAACATGATAATCATAGAGATAATCTATTGATGAAGATGAAAGGAAATCTATTGTGTACCAAAAATTAGCAAAACTAAAGTTCTCACAAGGAATGAAAAGTGTGTGGAGGCTGACACAATCAAAACTACATAAAACCTTTATTAGGGCAAAAGTGAAAAGACAAGAATATTCCTAGGCTATAAGCTAAATAACAAAGAGACCATAAATACTTCTAACACTTTGAATACCTTTTCTCAAACTTGAGGTGTTTCAGCAACGAGCATCGAAAGTTTGCCAACCAAGAAGCGAAAATGTGGAAGCGGAAGAGATTTAGTGAACAAGTCAGCAATCTGTGATGATGAGGCAATGAACGAGAGTGTGAGAGTGCCAATCTGGAGGTGATACCGAGTGAAGTGGCAATCAATTTCAATATGCTTGGTCCGTTCATGAAAAACGGAATTGTGGGTAATCTGGATAGCACTCTTATTATCACAGTAGATAGGAGTGGGCTCATGAAGGGAGACCCCATATCAGCTAGTAACTGACGAAATCAAACAATCTCAGTGGTAGTGGAAGCCATAGCCCTATATTCGGCCTCAGTGGAGGAGCGTAAAACAACCTGTTGTTTCTAACTATTCCATGATATGAGAGAATCTACAAGAAACACACAGATACCAATGGTAGACTTTCGATCAACAGGATCAATGGCCCAATCCGCATCAGAGAAAGCTCGCAATACAAGAGAAGAAGTAGAAGAGAATAGTAAATTCTGAAACACAGTACCTCGGAGATACCACAGAATGTGAAGAATGGTAGCCCAGTGGGTGGTGGGAGATGAGATGAACTGACTGACAATATGAACAACATAAACAATATCCGGATGAGAGATAGTAAGATAAACCAAACTACCAACAATAGTGCGATATAATGTTGGATCTTCTAAGAGAACACCATCTGATGGTGAAAGATGGACATTGGCTTCCATAGGATTGTCAATGGTATGAATGTCAGTGAGGCGAGCACGATCAAGGATGTCACCGACATATTTACATTAGGAAAGAAGGTATCCCTTAGGAGACCAACAAATCTCAATACCGAGAAAAGTAACAGAGAGGACCTAAATCTTTCATCTCAAAACGAGTGGCCAAATCTGATTTCAAAAAAGAAATCCTATCTATATCAATGCCGGTAATGAACATGTCATCAACATACAAAGTGAGAAGAATAATGCTAGAAGATGAATCCTTAACAAAGAGAGCACAATCATTGTCCCTGGAACGAAAACCAGGAAAAAGTATAGCATCTAAGAATGTGTCATACCAGGAACGGGAAGCTTGTTTGAGCCCATATAATGATTTTTTAAGCTTACAAACATGTCTAATATGAGAGATACCGGGTGGTGGAGTCATGTAAACCTCATTAATAAGATCTCCATGTAAGAAGACATTCTTAATATCCATATGTGTGATAGGCCATTGGCGGACAGAAGCAACAGCAACAAGGGTGCGAATGGTGGTCATCTTAGCAATCGGAGCAAAAGTTTCCTCATAATCTAAGCCATACTGCTGTGAAAAGCCTTTGGCCACCAATCTAGCTTTGTATCGTTCAATCGATCCATCAGATTTGGTCTTGATCTTGTAAACCCAACGAGAGCCAATAACATGTTTACCTCGTGGAAGAGATACCAAATCCTAAGTTTTAGTCTTGGATAAAGCATCAAGCTCATCTGCCATAGCCAGCTGCCACAAAGGATCAAGAACAGCCTCTTTGTAGGAGGTAGGCTCAGAAATATTGTGAATAGAGGTTAGAAAAGAGGTAAAAGAGGGAAAATAAGAAGAGTAAACAAAGTCAAGAAGACGAGTAGACTTACGAATGCGGTCAGAATGACAAGGAGGATATGGATATCAGTTCGAGGAAGTGGAAAATGAATAGGCGAGGTAAGAGGAATTGTAGCATCATCATGTGGATCATGATCAATACTTGCAGGGTTAAAGTCAACATTGCTGCCAAAAGGGTCAGTGGTGTTAGTTTTGTATACTGGAAGACTTGTCTTTGTATACTTTTCTGATTATATGATGATATAGATTGAATTTTATTGCAGTCATTGTTTGCATTTACATTATTATATAATTGTTTATGCAAATTCTTTATACTTACATTATAGATGATATGGTGTGGGTGAACACACGGTAAGATCGTATAATCAGATCCTTGTATTGTATTAAAAGGCTCACGGTTTAGATGGTCCTGAATACACCATCGGTACACCATAGAATAATCTGATAGTTAGTTTATCTTGACTAATTAATTATTCTAATACACATGTTAGTGTATTGAGGAGGATCGTGATAGGATATTGTTCTCTACTCTGACCCTTTTAGTGAGAGAACAAAGATCCACAGAGTTCGGGTTCTTAACTTATATTTATTGGTGAGCATATGTATGCTTTGTTGATTGCTTTGATTTATCAATGGGTGAGATTTTTTGATAGAATCAATAAACTCGATATTTTGGGTAATAACATTTGCATATATGATGTGCCGTGCAATATATATAAGCACCGTGTCCTGGTGCGCCAGGTTGATGATGTTCCCTTGAGGAAACACAAGTTCATGTTGAAACCCTGCAGGTGGAATTTATTCCGTACATGAATAAAGTTTGTGTGGTACTACTCAAGGTTTTAGATATTAATTAATTATAGCTGTCAGAGGCTTACATAATTAATTAATGAACATTAGATCTTAAACACGGGGAATGACTGAACTAAATGAGAAAGCATATTCAGAAATATGTATTAAATTGGTAGGTCAGTATTATTTCTTTAGTGGAATAAAAATAATACTTAATTTATTTAATTATATGCTAAGTTTATTGGATATTGAAAATTAAATAAATTAGCAGGCCAATTTAATATTCTTCTAGATCTCTGTTGTAGCCCAATATGACTTTAATAGACTGGAGATGGAAAAAGGGATAGAGGCCCAAACCCAGTAGGGTTGGGACACTAAAATTTCACCCTCCCTTTATAAATAAGGAGGCGGGGGATGAAATTTTGATGATAAGAAATCAGCTCCTCTATGTTCTCTTTATCTTCATAGATTCCATACCGATCTAGTAGATTCAGCCCACCCTCAATCCAGATACAGTCCGGGAATACAACAGAAGATCAAGGAGTTGAATAGCACTGTGTGGGGCACCGTTTACATCATATACAACAGCAAGATTAGACCTTTAATCTTTTCCTCAACCCGTCGTTTAATTTGTAAGTCATTTTTCGGTATTCTATGTTTCTACTTTAGTAGAATCGAAAACCGACTATACATGTTTAATTGAACTCGATTTATTAAAACATATAAGATGCATAAATATATGACATACATGACATTAGGATTAAAGAACAACCAAAGAGATCCTGCGGTGGTTTAATTCGAAAAAACTCCAACAATTGGTATCTTAGCGGATTTTGGCACTGTTCTAGATTTAATCCTAGGATGAATTCGAAATATGTGTTTAAATTTGATGATAAATTTATGTTGGTTAAATTTTCAGATTTAAATATTAATGTATTTCGATTTTGTTGTGTTCAAAACTTGGATGAATTTTTTGATCAAGATCGAAAATTCTAGTTTTGAAGATGCCTATAATTTTTGATTATATCCTATTAGATTTGGAATAGATTTTTGATGATATCAAAATTTTCAGATTTAATTAGATAGGTATTTGAAAATTATTGTATCAAAATTTTCGAAATTTTGATGTATTAAATTCCCTAATTTAGCATGTGTAATTTTCGATCCTATTAGATTAATTTGGAGAAGATTTTAATTTTTCAATTTCTTTTAGGTATAGGTGGGCCCTAAGTTTGAGAAAGTATTATTACTGAAGAATATGTTTAGAGAAAGTATTTATTAACTTTTTGAGGTGACACATGCATGACAATAAAATACCAAAGTGAGGAAGGATCGCTAAAGATGCTCTTATTTCACAAGGCTAAATAAAAAAAGAGTCTGAGTTGAAAGCACAGTAAGCAGAATCGTTTAATTTTGAATTAGTAATTCTAGGTAGCTACATGCATAACTCAAGATCCCTACTACACTGAAAACTTCGGTGCAGATGCTCCAGCAGCGTGATGGAACAACTGCTTCTACCTTCTGCTTCTGATGAAGCCGTTTCATTGCACGACGGCGTGACTGCAACTGAGCTCATCATCTCGATTTCCAGCTGCATCGCACGGCGCCATTTCTCAACATACGCAGCTGCATAATCAGGATTCAACCCCGCAGGCAGATCACGGCACACCAGAAAATCGATAATTTCTTCGGTTTTTCCGAGGAGAAGAGCTGCATGTCTGACGCTCCTCTCCCTATCATCGATGGCTTTGAAGTGACACTTTTTAGTTATGACTCGCGCTAAATTGGTGAGACAAGCTGCTAGAATGTCTGCAATCGTGCCAGACAATTGGTCGAACAATTCATTATCATCTATGGTCAAGTTTTCTTCATCATACTTGTCCAAGATAGTTCCAGTTATCCTGTACATCGAGTTGGCTGCGATAATCTTAGGTGCCCAGTTAGAAGGGTTGAACATGGGGCAATCTGGTACGTCTGTTTTCAAATCAGACGCGATCTTCATGCTTTCCTTCATCAGCACTTGTATTGCTTCTTTGGAGTTACTACTCGTGGAACAGATGTTAGCAAGATCGATTTCTTGCCACTTTCGGAATAGATCAACTCTCAACCAAAAATCAGCAGCTCTTCTTATGTTCTTCCACTCTTCATGCTTGTAAAAGCTCTTCTCCACCATCTTCACAAAGAACAGCCCATCTCTAACGTTGCTCACCAGCTTATCAATCTTGGCTGTCGGAACATTAGGAAGGGCAACTGCAATGCTTGTAAGTGTAACCAGTGGTAGAGACCAGCAGTTTTTGGGCTCTTTCCCATGTATGCTTGGAACTTGATAACTATCGAATTCACCCACACCTTTGAAGGTGGAATTTCCCAGAAATTCAATTAGCCCCGAAGATTTCTGCCTTCTAGCAGTTTCTAGAACTTCATCAACATGTTTGGGAATGCTCTGCAGCATGTAGTCCGGCAGATCCGCCTCGCCTTCAAGCCGCAGAGAATTAGGCCTAACTTTTTGCAAGAACTCATCACGGTGTACTTGTCTTGCAGCAGAGTCCACAGAATTCGACATCTTCTTCTTCAAATGCTGGAAAACTTTGATAAATGCGCCTGTTATGAAACAGGAGATGACAAGAAGTAGCTTGTTAAACAGAACGGCAAAAATTTGAGCTCTGATCATGAACTCTACAGCGCGTCTTCTGGCGTTGTAGATCGCTCTTCTCAACTTGTGGTGCCTAATTTTTGGAGAAATTGAGGTTCCTTGCCATTCCACCAGCTTCCGATACCAATAATCCTCAACTTTGAACTCATTTCTTAGGCTTCTGTCGTCGGCAACAGAGCACCTGAATCTAACAGCTATGCACCATCTGAAAGAAGTGGAGATGGTGCCAACAATCACCCCAACAGTCTGAGTAAGCAAAATATATTTAGTCGAGCAGCCGTAGCTGGAACCAGTAAGGCTAAGGCTTCTATTGGCCACCCCTGTCCGAACAATAGCTTGTGTCAAGACCAGAGCATTTGCAAGGCAAATGACTCCGGAGGCGGCGCAGGCGGCGGAGCGAGCAATCACGAACTGAGGGCTGCTAGTTTCCGCCATCACCCAATACCTCCTCACGAGAATCCTCAGCTTATCAACTACAGCAGCTCCCATGTCGGAGAATTCTTGACTCGTTGCCAAATTATGCTTCTCTTGATACTTGGCCTCGAGGCATTTCTTCGTGGTCAACGCCATTATCGCCGTTGATCCCAACACGAGGAGCAAGAGCAGCATCAGGATGAGAGCGAGGATTTCTTCGGGGAAGAGGACGCGGTGGTGGAGAAACGACCGCGTCCCGACGACTTGGATGCAGACGTCTGCAACGACGGTGACGATGAGAATGCCTAATGCGGTGACATTGATGAGAATGTCTCCGTCGCTCATCGACCCCAGCGACGGCACGAAGTTGGCCATGGCCGTCGACATCAGAGCGAGGCTGCTAATCTTCGCGAGTCTGTCTGTGAAAGCCGACATGTTGGTGGTGAGATCGATCGGCAGCTTGAGAGCTACTGAGAGAAGAGTTAAGGAAGTGGCGTTGAGAGAGAAATATTTGGACGGGAACCAGAGCTTGTTGCTCCGGAATCCATGGATGAGATCGGCGGCCATTGTGAGTGAGCAAGCTAAGGAGGCGAGAGCAACGTACATGCCGATCAACGGCATCGGAGCGTCGAGTTTCCTCTGCATCGAAGGGCTGTCGTAGTTGCTCGCCATTGCTTGCTAGTTGCTAGTGTTAGAGATGGAAAAGGTAACGATTAGTGTCAGCTTTTTATTCTTCGGTAGGAATGCTTTATGTTTTTACCAATTAATAGGGAATTAGGGATGGTAACATTCCAAGAACTTGCCATCTAGGCTCTACTAATTTTCCTCAAGGGACCATCCATGCACCACCATATCTTGATTAAATCCTCAAGGGACCATCCATGCAACACATTATTTATTTTCTGCAACACGATCAAATGTAGTATAAAGTTTTTTCGATTTCAATTCCTACTTTAATTTGATTTGGCATTTCTTAATTATGCTTCATCTAGCTACCTGGTTACAATTTATAATTATTTTGGTATTATTCAAAAGAGGGATGTTATTCAGTGAAATCGGCTTATTGTCTCGCTAGATCAATTACTATTTCACCGGTTTTTGCTGTGGAAGGTAATTGGAAGCGCCTTTGGAGTCTTAATATTCCCCCTAAGGTGAAATGTTTTCTTTGGCGTACGTTGCGTGATTGTTTGCCTACATGTTCCAATCTTATTCATAAAAGAGTTCAAGTGAATGGAACTTGTGGGCTTTGTGACTCTAATCTTGAGAACAATTTCCATATTTTTTGCTTTGTGAGGTAGCGAGCAGTTGTTGGGAGTTGGTGGGGTTGAAGAGGTTGTTGTTGAGTTGTATTGATCGATTTGATAGCTTTTCAGAATTCTTTTTTGGAGTCATGGAAAAACTACAACCTGAAATTATCTTAGTTCTAGCTATGACCACTTGGCAACTTTGGAAGGAACGAAATCTTAGGGTCTGGGAGGGAAAAGCGAGGTCTGAAGGTGTTATTGTTGCAAGTGGTTGGGATTGTTTGATGGAATGGCGTGCAGCTAGGGCCTCTAGGGGTAATGTTGGTGGTGGTAATGGTTCAATTGCTCGTTGCGGGAGCTGGCACAATCCGCCGTGTAATTTTTATAAAGTTAATGTTGATGTTGGTTTCTTTACGGATACCAATGAGACTAGTTGTGGGACAGTGCTTCGTGATGATGGGGGTGGTTTTGTTGTGGCTAGGACTAACCGTTTTATGGGATGTCTGCGCGTTGATGAGGGTGAAGCACTGGGTTTGCATGAGGCTCTTTCGTGGATTAAGTCTCTCGATATCCAACGTGTTATTTTTGAAGTTGATTCCAAGGTGGTGTTTGAGGCTGTAAAATCTTCCACAACGACCATCTCTGAATTTGGTTCGATTATTTCTAATTGTCGGGAATTTTTTACGGATTCAAATAACTTTTCTCTTAGTTTGGTTTGTTGAAGTGCTAATTGTGTGGCACATAGTTTAGCTAGGGCTGCTCGTGAGTTTTCAAGCCCTTATTGTTAGGTTGAGCCTCCGTCTTTTGTGGTAGGCCATAGTTCATGTTCTTGTGATTCTTAATAAAATATGAGTATTTGGTTGTAAAAAAAAAAAAAAAGAACAAGTGCATATATGTAAGTGCTAATTAAAAAATTAATGACAAATATATTATATGCATAAATGTGTATCCAACATCATGTAATTAATATTGTTATAACGGTAACAAAAATTTAGGGGTACGATTGGCCTTTGTCTTTGTCATTGTCTCTTTCACTAAACTAGTGGTAGTTACGTTAGGCGCCAGCTATTTACGCCCACAGACGAATCATTCGTACAATTAATTCATGCTTCCATCTAAGAAGACTAGCTAGGCTGATCTATCTATTTTTGGTGAAAAACAAACAAACAAAGAAATTACATTATATTCTAAAAAACAAAGAAATCAGATTCATGATCGAGATGATATTATATCGATGCATAATATGCACAAAAGCCCAAAAAATTAAAAATCAAAATTAAGATTTTAATTAAACTAATAGAAAAACCTAATTAATAAAATTCATAACGGGACATCTAATGAATGAGAGGATTTCATATTGCATTACTCCACACCCCTACCTACGGAATACGGTCATGTTATATACATTTTAGATATTACAAATGGTGTATATATATAAGATATATGTACGTATGTATGTATGTATGTATGTAATGTGTGTGTGTTAATTTATACGTATAAGGATTACATTGCACCATATTTTAATGTGACGAGTCAATCTAGGTCAACCCAGTATATATAGTGTGGTGAGGTGATATCTCTTCATGTTCATGTACTTCAACTTTTTGGGTTTATTTAATATTGTATCTACTTTTTTAAAAATAAAATATAAAAAATAATTAAAAAAATCAAGTTTTGTGGTTAATAATTGAACTCTTGGGTTCCTTTCTAGTGGAACAGTGGAGATTGAATACACTAAAATGTCCAGAGTCCAGACATTGGTTCTGTTTTATATTCAGAAGAGACAGAGACAACCACGATTTCTTTTGACCATTCTTTATTTCTCACACCTTTTTTTAGAACAACTTTATTTCTTTTAGCCTTGCTCTTGCACTTGCTACTTTTGATCCCAACTGGAGGCTATTTCATGATTATTTTGTTTTTAAATCGTTTTCTCTTGTAGATATATTTATATATATCATTAATATTTTCAGTAAAAATATATTAAACTTTTGAGACATATTTTAATTGAATAATTTGAAGTTATATAGATAAATGAAATGGCATTTATTGATGATTGAATTGTTATATGTCTAACTAGGTATCTCAAAAAAATAGAGATACGACACTCACAATAACATAAAATTGATGCAAAATGAGATCTTCCCGTCCATTTCATATGTCTCAACTCTCAATATTAATGTTAGTACTTTTAATTTACTTTCATGTTTTTCTTTAATTTCAATTTATTGTGTTTCACTAATTAATTTTATAATTATTAATTAGGATTAATTTTATTCAATTAGGATATATAATAATTGATTCTTATGACTGATTATTCCATAATTGCTAGGGTATAAAGTTTTAAAAAAAAATTCAATTCTTAGAAATAAATATTAATTGCGATTGGTTATATTATAATATTTTTTTTCTTTTATAATAAACATTATCATAATAGTAAATTTGATAGTGAAACAGGAAAAGTATATTAGATGATATGAACTCGGTTGCTTTGTATCGGGTAAAAATATATTATTAATTAAGTTAGAGATTTAAATTTTATTTTGAGTAATTTGGATTAACTTTAAATCCACTCGAGTTAATGCATTTAAAATTCCCCAAAGTCTACTCATATCAGATTCGTAGGCCGGGGTGCAAAATCGAACCAATTGATCAATTCCGTTTAGTTAATTAAACAAAAAGTAAATTTAAATTTACTTCACTATCAATTTCTTTTTGCATTCCCTTTCCTCAAAGAGAGAGAGAGAGAGAGAGAAATCTTTTTGCATTTCAAATTTTGATATTTCATTCCGATTCAATATTATGTAGCAGGATGGAAACCAAATAGAAAAAACAAAACATATATATTAAGCAATTCTCGTGTGACAGGTAGGTTAAATATATATACAAAGCATTGATGGGATTAAAACTTGTAACATTCCTCTACAAACTCAGTACTCATCCAATCATTCTTCCACTAGGTCACTCAAAAAAAATAAAAAGACTATGTATCTTGCAACTACCTATTCAAGGTGAAGCTGTAGTAAGGAACATTTATTCTGACGACTGTGTTTAAATTAAAAGACTATATATGAGAAATGATTTCGAATAACTTCATATTAAGTTAAGTTAATTCTGAATCGACAATATTCAGATGAAATTTTATGTTCTTTTTATCTTTTATAAAGTAGAATAAACCAATAAATATTGAGATGAAGAAAATCTTTGAGAAATCAAATACAGAGGCTTTAACTCACAGACCCCAAGGAGATTTAATTTTCCAAGCCGAATTATACTTTCTCCAAAAAGCTAAAAAAAAAACCACTTTCTAGTCAAAATAACTTAATGAATTTTTACATTTTAAATAATTTAATTTACTATGTTAATTTTCAAAGCCATGTAAGCACTTATAAGTAATTAATGAACAATAAAACCAAATATAGTAATACAACTAAAACCAAATTAATAAGCACTTATAATTAATTAATGAACAATAAAACCAAATATAGTAATACAACTACTCCTAGTCCTATATAACTAGGACACAGAAAAAAAAAAAAGAAAAATATTTTGGATGGAAAATATTTGTAAAATTGCAATTGACATGGAACTCAGTTTGTCTAATTAGGTTCGTGTTTTTTTTTTCTATTTTATTCTAATTAGATTGTTAACTCACAAGTATTGACCGTGCCCAATATTCATTTTCATAAGTGCCTTGTGAATACTGCAATCTTAGAAGTAGACAGGTTTACCTAATAATAATAATAATAATAATAATAATAATAATAATAATAATAATAATAATAATAATAATAATAATAACGTTACTATTATTATTATTAGGATAGATTATACTTTTTTTTTTTTTTTTACAAAAATCAAATTTCATAGAAATTATAGTAAGATTAAGATTATTGCGGCAGCTGCTAAACCGCTGAAGCAACCTAAGTCGGCCTGGGAGCTGAGCTTATTGAGATTTTATATGGATTATTTTGTGTATTGCAAACAATGTCGGACTTGTTCAAGTGTTCTTGAAACTCGTTTCTTGCAGTCCATTCGAATGTGAATCAGGCGGCGGGTGACAACGTGCTTGACGATGAACAGCAAGCGATTTTCAATGTTTTGTCTTTGGCTTCATCCACATAAGTGAAAATAAAGTTCATTTTTTAGCTCTTCACGCTTCTTTTCTCTCTTCTCCGAATTATTGGTTGTCGAATTTTCTAACTTGGCCTAATATTGTGGCTAACGAGGATAAATTATACTTAATACTCAATGCTCACAATAGAGATGTAAACGGGGCGGGATGGTGTTGGGTATTGCTCTCCCACCCCCATACTCGCCCCCATCTCTGTTGAAAAATTGGATTTAATAAATTGAGTCGTGGCTCATTTTATCCGATTTTTGGTGATTGGGTTATTTAATTTTGGAGGAATTAAATAGCGTACGATTGATCTATGTTTGTAGTAGATAATCGTAGTATTTTTATTTTTTCAAATTCGATTTTCAGTGAGTGAGAAATAAATAGTTGAAGTCGATCACACGGTTGGACATTTATTGGTGTGTGGAATAATGTGTTTAAAACATATTTAATTATCTTACATTGAATTCTTAACTTAGTTAAGAGGTGTATTTAAGTATATTAACACTTAACTAAAATATCTAAGTGCACAAGGATGTGGGTCATGAGCGCACACGCGCGCACCCACCCGTGCTCGAGCCCTGGCCCTGACTTGGATCTTGGCAATTAGACTTTGGGCGTACGTGGGCTTCCGGGGCCTAGCCGTTATGGTTTTACGGTTCGGAAACTGACGGGTTGTGGAGCGGGTCGGCAACGGTTCTACAGGTTGGACGCTCGGTTCCCGGGTCGCTGGTGCACTTGATGGTGCATGTCCAGCTTGAATTGTGTAACTCCCACCTAGAGCTGGTGGAGTTAAGAGGCTTTATGTGTGTAACTCCCACCTGAAGTTGGTGAAGTTAGTGGGGCTGGAGTGTAACCGCAAGTAACTCTTGAGGGAGTCAAAGTCTGCAGCTGCCCTGGACACGTATTGGAATTCGTGAGGACAAAGGACATTGTCAGGAGCTGGAGGCTGTAACTCCTGGAGGTTACACCACCTGGTTTGAATGTCCTCAAACCTTAGTTGTCCCCTATAGTGGAAGTGTGCCTATAAATGAGACATTCCAGCATGCAAACTATGTTACATTCTGCACAAGCTTCGATCATATTACCTGCATACATTCCAGCTTAGCTCTCAGTTCTCGACGTTAGCCAGTTCTCGACGTTAGCTAGTTCGCCGGAACCTTGCCGGATTTATGGTGTTACTACCAGAAGGACGAAAGTTGTTTCATCTTTGAGAGGCGATCTGCCTAACCGTGAGCACTAGTTGAGGCGTGTTTGTCTTGCGGAGAGAAGTCCTCTCGACTCGGCTTGTCGGAATCCGATTCCAGTTCTAGTTTGTTTACATTTGTTCTTTACAGTTTATTGTATCACTTCTTGTTCTACTCCTTTCGTCTTCTCTTGTACTTTAGATTGTAACAATTCCCGAAGGTGTAATTGTACTAATAATCCCAGTTTAAATAGGGACGGGTACGGGACGGGGATTACCCTACAGGGGAAGGATACCCATCGGGTACCCATTATTTGTTGTTTATTTTTAAAAATTGAAAAATCTAGCATGAAAATTTATATTTATTAAATATATATATATATATATATTTATTTTTAAATATTGAAAAATCAAGTATTAAAGTCTTAAGCATAAATTATAATTTTTAAATCTATATTTATTAGATATATAATCATGAATTATATTAAATTCGGGCGGGTTCGGGTTGGGTATCTATTCTCCCGCCCTTGTCCTGAATCCAACCCGGGTATTAAAATTTATACCCGCCCCATCTCATATCCGATTTTTTATCCTCAAACCCGTCCCATTAGGGGCGAGTACCCGCAGGTAGAATTGTCATCCCTAGCTCACACTTTATAACAATAATACTCAAATCTTATTTAATATTAATTTTATTTTTGTCACAATTGTACACTCCGTAAATTTTTCTGATAAATGAAAACTAAGTCACCATGTCTGATTACACATGAGCAATAAATTTTGCTCATCTTCCCATATAAAATGTTAAATCTTACTTGAAATTATCAATGTTCTATGAAAATTGTTGGACTTTAGGGACTCACGGGGAGGTTCGGCAGTCGGATTTTGCTGAGCTTTCAGGATCCACGTTGTTTTGGCTTGTATGGAATATTATTTTTCTCGTCCACGTGTTCTCTAATGTAATGATCATTCAACTTTCCGTTATCGTAAAAACTTGCAAATGGTAGATCGAATTGTAACAAAAATAAAATGATAAGAGTAAAACTTATATGATATATAAATTGAGGTATTATTGTTATAAATTACAAATGATGGATTATTAAATATAATTTACCTTATTATTATTATTATTATTATTATTATTATTATTATTTAGTAGTTATTGGAAGAGAGAAAAAATTCTCTACAAATTTAAAGGGCATTTGACCAACCTGCGACCGTTCTTATCAGCCATGTTTAATATTTAATATTTTATCAACTAAAAAAATATATATTTAATATTTTATTCTTCGCCCACCAACTTCGACCGCTTTGTGGCTTTGTGCATTATGTTACAAGAAAGTTTTTGGTTGCTTTAAGTTGTTACCTGCATTTCCATAATTAAATTATTATTAAAGATTCTCGTACAATCCTCAATAATTGATCTAGTGATAATGCACTAATCTCCTCTTTGGTTGGTAGAAAATTAATGTTATTTGGAAATATAATTTCTAAAAATTTGATTGAGTAAAATGAATCTAACATATTCTTTATATTGTGTTTGGAATAAAATAAAAAAAATTGTTAGTATTCTCATTTTAGTATTTGATTCAAATTAAACAAGTAAAACGAAATATCTAAAACATGTTTATCATTTTACTAATACTTTTTTTTTAATTTTTAAGATATGAACAATGGAGTTTATAATTCTACGTACTCCAAGTAATTTGAAGACAAAATGTTATTTAAATTTAAATTTCAATAAATTATGAGTACTAAATAATATATAATCAAGATGATTATTTGGTTATTTTAAGTTTTTCAAAAAATTTATTGTCAATTTTACAATCGAGTTAGTTGCTCATTGTCTTGAGTCCATCATTCTCCTACCATCAATTTTGAAAAGTAGTTGCTAGAATGATCGATTTTTAGTTTGAATCTAATCGACAAAAATAACTATTGAAGTTAATTCTAATTGGAGGAAGTACATGTGTCATAAAGATGGGCTGAGAGTGGAGCAAAGGATGAACGGATCGAAGAAGTGAAGAATCGGAAGGTGGAAATAAAGCACGGACGGTGCTCCTTTGTAAAACGGCAAGAAATCCTTGTTGAAACACGCACGGTCCGTACTCCTCAGAGCACGAACCATGCTCTTCAATCTTATCTCAGAAGCACGGACCGTGCTCCTCTTGGCAGGTTGCTTGGTTTCCTTTTTCTGATCTAAGCTATTTCTATATTAGTTCTCTGACTTCCCTATTGTTGAAAGGAAAAGCCGAGAAATAAGTAGTCAAAATTAGCACCAAAAAATTAGGGATTTATATTGATCTATTTCCTTTTATTGTACAAATAATCTCTTTAAAAGAGAACTGTAATTCTTCTATTGAGATACACAATACAATTGAATCCTTTCTTCTCTATCTAAAATCTCTTCCAATGGCGTCTGTACCATTTAACATGATATCAGAGCAGACGATCAAACTGGAGACTCAGATAAAGAATCATCATCGTCTATAACCCCCTTCTCAACCAAATAACCAAGATCATCATATCTGCAAAAACCAAAAACCAACAGGATGTCAGAATTAAGTGAAACTACAGAAAACCAAAGCACTTGGAATATCCCAGACAAGTTAACCCTTTAACTTGCAACCCTGCTAAGGAATAGTCTCGGTTTGCAACAAACACAAAACACAGAAACTCTGAACATTGGATTCAAACTCAGCGGGGACAATTATCCCCTATGGGCTATTCTGATGAAAAAAACCATTGGGGGACGGGGCAAATCTCTGTATATCACTGGAGACCCTGCTCCCCCTCCCACAAGTGATCCAGCGTACAAGAGATGGGAACAAGATGACCAATGCGTGTTCACATGGCTGGTGCAGAATATAGAGCCAAATCTTATTAATGTCGTATGAAAACACCCCACTTCCAAAGCCGTCTGGGATAGCTTAGCGCTCACCTACGGAAGTAGGACTAATTCCCTGCAAGTATTTGATTTGCACTGGAAGGTAAATACTATGAAACAGGGAGAAGGGACATTAGAAGATATTTGGGCAAAATTACAAGAAATTTGGATGTCAATCGACCGGAAAGAGCCAAACCCGATGGAGTGCCCCTAAAGACATAGAAAAATACAATTGAATAATCCAGACACAGAGGGTATACTAATTCCTCATGGCCCTAGACGACAAGTACGAACCTGTCAAGATGGAGGTCTTGAAGAAAGAAACCCTACCCTCAATTGAAACGGCGTATGCTATGGTACGCCGAAAGACTGCCAGGGACCGAATCCTTTGGCCGGCAGTC
This sequence comes from Perilla frutescens, assembly GCA_026008535.1. Taxonomy (NCBI): domain Eukaryota; kingdom Viridiplantae; phylum Streptophyta; class Magnoliopsida; order Lamiales; family Lamiaceae; genus Perilla; species Perilla frutescens. The sequence continues at coordinate 38,117,579 of BRKX01000010.1, read as the reverse complement.
ACCGAAGATCACGGCAATACATCATCGGGCATAGGGTTTGGCTTAGCAGGTTGGGACAGTATGCACAAAGGCCACAAGAGCAAATGGACTCGCCAGACTGAGGAGGACAAAACCAAGATGGTATGCTCACATTGCGGCATGAAGAAACACACGAAAGAATCGTGTTTTCAGTTGGTGGGCTACCCAGATTGGTGGGATGAAAGAAAAAAAACAAAGATGCCAACTCACGCTCGGAATTGAGGAGGCAACATCGCCACCACAGTCGCTGCCGACCGGGCTACCAACGCCGGGGCGAGCAACGTCGGGGTAGCAGGCGGTGATCTGAAAGCAAGAGCTGCAGAAGCAAACTCGGGAGCGGCGGCTAGGGCTTCAATCAATGAAGGTAGTCATAAGGGTGAAAATTTGCAATTCAGTCCTTCAGTTATGATGAATCATAACCGGCACCCCAGCACTTATGGAAATTCCAAAAAGGACCTTATACTTTGTACTAACTCATTTCAGGTCCTCGGAGATTCTCCTGTTGCGTGTACAGTTCCAGACTCGAGTATTGGGAAAGATAAATAATGGATTTTTGATTGTGGTGCCACAGACACCATGACCTTTGATGTCTCCAATTTTGTCAAACATACTGCACCCAAAAAATCTCATGTGCAGACTGCAAATGGAGAACTTACACCAGTTGAAGGAGCCGGAACCATTAATCTATCTCCCACACTTCAATTATCCAATTGTTTATTTGTTCCGACTCTATCACATAAACTTTTGTCTATAAGCCACGTCACTAGGGAACTGAATTGTACACTGCTCATGCAACCTCATTTCTGTTTGTTACAGGATATCAGAACGGGGGAGATTATTAGATGTGGCACTGAAAGACGTGGACTATATTATATGAATGAGATAGCTCCAAAAGGTGTTGCGATGCTGACTCATGGACCTGGTAACCGGGAGGCTTGGCTTTGGCATCATCGGTTAGGGCATCCATCTATTGGTTATTTAAAATTGTTGTTTCCTAGTCTTATTACTTCTAGAGACATGCACTGTGATACTTTTTTTTAGCCAAAAGCCACCGACAGTCATTTAAATTCAATAATACACGGGTCAATTTTATTTTTTCCCTAGTTCACTCTGATATTTGGGGTCCTGCACTAGTTGTTGGGGGTCTCGGGTATCAATATTTTTTATTATTTATAGATGACTACTCTCGCATGACCTGGATTTATTTTTTAAAACATAAGTCTGAGGTCTCTGACAAATTCACCCATTTTTATGCCCTAGTGAAATCTCAGTTTCAGAAATCTATTCAGATTCTTCGTTCTGACAATGGGGGGAGAGTATGTTAATTCTCGAATGTCTCAATTCTTTACCACACATGGCATAGTTCATCAAACCACCTGTCCATACACCCCTGAACAAAATGGTATTGCTGAACGGAAAAACAGAATCCTTCTTGAAATGGCCCGAGCTATGTTGCTCAAATCCGGGACTCCAAACAAATTTTGGCCGGAAGTGCTTGCAACTTCAGTCTATCTTATAAACCGGCTTCCTACCAAAGCGTTACAACTCCAAACTCCTCTCCAAGCCCTCTCCACACAAGCTAAGATCCATGTGGCTCTTACCCTCAAACTTAGAGTCTTCAGCTGCTCGGTATTTGTCCATCTCCCCAAACAGAACCATCACAAATTTTCTCCGTGTGCGGTTAAGTGTGTGTTTGTTGGCTATGATATCCATCAAAAGGGATACGGTACTACGATCCCAAGTCTCGTCATATGTTCACTACCACGAACTGTGATTTTCTAGAAAATGAGTATTTCTTTCACCATCTTAGGAGTCAGGGGAAGAGTATAGAAATTAGTGACTCACTAAGCTGGTTGTCGATGCCAAACTCTGTGCTTATACCGGAAACTGGACCAACAGACGAAGTTAACAACACCGTAGAGATACCCTCAGATACGATATAGTCCACAGTCCTTGGTGACCATACTTTTGAGACATCTTCTCATCTTTTGATACCCGAGGTACATACTTCTAATGATAGTACTTCTGATTCTAGTTCTTTCTTGGAAGCTGACACTAATGATGTGGAAGAAGTAATTAGTGATAAAGAGACAGGTAATGAAGCTGATAGTGAGAACATGGAAGTCAGTACGGAGATTAGGAGGTATGTATTACCACCAAGAAGCAACAAAGGAGTCCCACCCAAGAGGTATTCTCCTGAACACACTAGACGGAGATCTCGGTACTTAGTTGGAGATTGTGCTACAAGTTATCTTACGGAATCAGTCCAGGCATTCAAGGCTGCACTTCTAAGAGAAGAAGATATTTCATCATCTGTCGAAGAAGCTATGGAACATGAACACTGGAAAGAGGTAATGAAAAATGAGATTGATGCGTTGGCTAGAAATAATACTTGGGAGAAATGCAAGCTGCCAAAAGAAAAGAAACATGTTGGATGCAGATGGGTTTTTACCATCAAACATTGACCAGACCGTACGATTGAAAGATACAAAGCAAGACTGGTAGCAAAATGATATACTCAGACATATGGGATTGATTATTCAGAGACTTTCTCTCCAGTCGCAAAAATGAACACTATAAAGGTGCTGTTATCCATTGCAGCTAATCGAGATTGGTCTCTTCATCAATTTGATGTAACCAATGTCTTCCTTCATGGAGAACTGAAGAAAGAAGTGTATATGGAAGCACCTCCAGGTTTTTTAGGAGAATTTAACAATGAAGAAGGATGTCGGCTGAAGAAAACGTTGTATGGTCTGAAACAGTCACCTCGAGCTTGGTTTGGGAGATTTATAGATGCCATGGTTAAATATGGATACAAACAGAGTAATTCTGATCATACCCTGTTTTTGAAGCAATGAAACAACCGAGTGACGTGTTTAATCATCTATGTGGATGATATGATCATCACAGGAGATGACACTGAAGAAATCACAAAATTGAGGCAGAACTTGTTTCAAGAATTTGAAATGAAAGATTTGGGGGGTCTGAAATACTTTCTTGGTATCGAGGTGCTGAGATCACAGAAAAGCATATTTCTGCGGCAGAAAAAATACATTCTGGACCTATTAGCTGAGACTGGTTTACTTGACTGTAAACCAGCTGATACGTCAATCGTGGTTAACCACGGACTACAGATTGTTGAAGGGGCTACAGTAACAGATCGAGAACGATATCAACGTCTAGTTGGGAAACTGATTTATTTGTCTCATACTAGACTTGGCATTGCCTATGCAGTAGGGGTCGTCAGTCGATTCATGCACAAGCCTCAGTTGGAATACATGGAAGCTGTTCTACGGATCGTCTGCTATCTTAAGGGTACTGTTGGTTATGGTGTACTACTTGAGAAAAATAGACATTTGGAAGTTCATGGATACACAGATGCAGATTGGGCAAGAAACCTTATGGACAGAAGATCTACATGAGGGTATTTTACGTTTGTTGGAGGGAATCTAGTCACATGGAGAAGTAAGAAGCAAAAAGTTGTTGCTTTATCTAGTGCCGAGGCAGAATTTAGAGGGATCAAAAGTGGGCTCATAGAAATCTTGTGGCTAAGGAAATTACTGACTGAGATTGGCTTTTCTCCGTTACAAAAGAGTCAATTGTTCTGTGATAATAAGGCTGCAATCAGCATTTCAGAGAACCCGATTCAACATGACAAAACCAAACATGTTGAAGTGGATCGACATTTCATCAAAGAAAAAATCGAAAGTGGCGTTATTGAGTTACCATTTGTGCGGTCTGAGGATCAGTTGGCAGATATCCTGACAAAGGCGGTGAATTCCAAAAACTTTGCTGAAGTTCTTCACAAGTTAAGTATTGGAGATCTCACTACTTAACTTGAGGGGGAGTGTTTAAAGGAAAAGCCGAGAAATAAGTAGTCAAAATTAGCACCAAGAAATTAGGGATTTATATTGATCTATTTCCTTTTATTGACAAATAATCTCTTTAAAAGAGAACTGTAATTCTTCTATTGAGATACACAATACAATTGAATCATTTCTTCTCTATCTAAAATCTCTTCCAATGGCGTCTGTACCATTTAACACCTACATATAAAAGGAGAGCGGGACTAAGACAAAGGGCAGCTTTCACATTTAGAAAAATACAACAATTGAAGGAGAAGAATCAGGAGAAAGAGAAGAGAGCTAGAGCACAATGAATTCATCGGCATAAATTGTTCTGCACTTTATAGTATTTAGCTTTGTTATGAATGTTTCTACGATGAATTGTATGATTGTAATGGATTGCTAAGTTCTTCATTTCTCGGGTTTACTAGGCATTTGGGGATTTGTGATTGAATTGATAACATTGTTCCTTTCTTGAAGTCATTTACACATTTCTATTTTATATTGTCTTTTACGTTTAATTGGCTTTTGAATGCAATTGGATAGTTGATTATTAATCACTTGACAAAGGATGAATAGTTGATAACACAATTCACTGATTTAGCAAAGTGAGAAATTGGTAAATTGGTGAGGTTTTGTTTGATCTAAAGAGAAATAGGAGTTAGGAGTCAATTTGGCATCGAAAGATTGAAATTGGAACCTAATCTACACTTAGAGATTATCTGAGAGGAGAATGCTAGGTAATTTAGAGATCATCATATAATTCGTAGAATTAAATCGGGTTTAATGTATTTATTCAAGAGCTGTCCAAATGTATTGCAAATCCTTGAATCTTCTTTCATCTTTGATTAAAACTTTAAATTGGTTTTGTGTTTTAGTTATTTCGAATTATTGTTCCGTTTGATTTGATATTTCGTATAAAAACATTTCAATTCGATTTCTCTGGATAAAATTTGGTAATTGAATAAAATAAATAGTGGATATTGCTTTGCTAATCTCCGAGGATACGACCTTGCTCGCCGTAGTTACTATATACTACCATGTACACTTACATGTTGGTTTTTAGTTAAATAAATCACCGAACGATATATATAATACTATTGCAAATTGAAGAGTTATACATTATATTGTTCGTAATTTAAAATTATATATATATATTAGATATTTAATTCTCTACTCTTGTTTAAATTTAATTTAATAATAAAACGAGAATCCTGATAATTTCCTTGTTATATTCCAAACACACAATAAAGATTTTGTTAGTACTAATTTTTCTTAGAATCACATTCTTAAAAATCATATTCCAAATTTTTTTTTATACTCTCCTGCCAACCAAACGAGCCCTTAAGTGATTTCATAATTGAAACCTTTATATTCTAATTATCGCAGTTTAACTCGTGCTATGCAGAAAATGCACTTATGATTAAGCAAATTAATCGAGTGATTTGATTCAAATAAAATTACTCCTTCATTCCATAAAGATAGAATTATATATTAACCTTATGCATGTTCCGTGAAAAAAAGATCATGTATACTTACCCTAATTTAATGTATCTTGAAATTACGTCTCATTAGCTAATTATTAAACAATATTAATTAATCATGTTTAGTATTTTAAAATACGTTAACCAATTAGTAAACATGACCTCTCGGCTCTCGAATACACACAAATGGTGAAGATGTATGTGTAAAAAACGTTTAATAATTAGTTAATGTATTTTAAAATATTGTTTACTAATTAGTTCGTGTATTTTAAAATACTAAACATTATTAACTAATATTGTTTAATAATTAGTTAATGTATTTAAAAAAACGTTTACTAATTAGTTAATGTATTTGAAAATACTACACATTATTAACTAATATTGTTTAATAATTAGTTAATCAAAAAACGTTTTGAGTTCCATGGCTTCCTTTTCCCCGCTCAAAAATAAAAAACAGTAGAAGAAGAAGAAACGAATTAGTAAACGTAATAATGTATATATAATTAGCTTCACGACCTCTGCGGAAAGCTTTGAAATATTCTTCACATTTAGACGTTTCCATTGAGTTATTTTTTTAATCAATAGAATAATGGGAATATTGACTTATAAAAATGGTTTAGCATGATTTTTAAAGTGATTAATTAAATAAGAAGTAGCTATATTCTTATAAAGGTATTTTATTGAAATATATATGGTGGAGATTAATATAAAAATCTTATAATAAATATTTATTTTTTCCATATTTTTCTAGAGGAATTATTGTTTCCATATTAAGCACACGTTTAAAGTAGACCCGTCATATATATAGGGCTGTAAACGAACCGAGTCAAGCCGAACCCCTTGATGCTCGAGCTCGACTCGTTAAGGAATATTCAAGCTCGAGCTCGATTCAAACTTTTTTCCTCTTGTTCAAGCTCGACTTGATAAATACTTGTCATGTTCGAATTCATTTCGAGTTCAGTTCATGAAATGCTCGAAAATTTACTAAACGAGCCTGAGCTCGAATGCTCGAAAAAAAGCTCGTTTAATTTACATATTCGAGCTCGAGTTTAAAAAAATAGCTTAATTATTTTATTTACCCGTTTGAATTATTTATAATATTAATGAACATGTTCGTGAACATGTTCGATTAAAGCTCGAGCTCGAACATGTTCACCAGCTGGCCGAGCCGAATACTAATATGTTCGAGCTTCGCTCGAAAATTTTATCGAGCTCGATTCAGGCTCGAGTTCGGCTCGTTTAGAAAATGAACGAACTTCGAACAAGCTTTTTTCGAGCCAAATTCTAAATAGCTCGCAAGCGGCTATGTTCATTTACAGCTCTACATATATATAATCAAAAAATTTATACTTTAAAATAAAATTAGTGAACCCTAGAATTAAAGTGAATTGATTTAATTTGTTTGAAATAAATATAAATTTATACCCTAAAATGGAATTAATAAACATTAAAACAAAAGTAAATTAATTTGATTTTTTTTTTAAATTCGGTGACTCGCTCAATGCATTCACCCGACGTTGACACATGGGCTCGTGCAGTCATGCATTGTGCTTACTGTTTGATAATTAATTTTTCCAACTTAAATATAACCAATACAATCTCTGTACAAATGCATTAAAAATAATAACCTTAACGAAACCAAATTAAATAAACGAAATTACTAATACAATTTCTATTACTCTGCCCCTTCCAATGGGTTTAATTCGAAGAACTCTGCTAGTAAACAACTGAACATCAAATTGTGTTTTGAAAAGTTGTTTGGATAAATATTTATGTGGGTAGGATTTAACGATTTCTTAAACAGGTCAGGAATAATTTTTATGGCATGATGTCACATTATATATTGAAAGTGAAATGTAGAATTCAGAGAATTGTTTTAAAACTAATTTCTTAGAAAATTCATGTGAATCGAGAATTCAAAAACGTACACAAATGACACAACTATCTATTTTTCAAAGTGCATAAAATTCTAAATAAAAGTTAAAAAAAAAAAAGAAAGTTTAATTTATGGCAAAGTCTCCTATCAGACTTTGTAATAAAAAATGAGCGAAATCAGACGTCTCAGACGGGTCGGATCGTGGGTCAACGCGCGGGTCAACCCTGACCCGCCCTGCCCAAAAAAAAAACTAGTAAAATACAGTATCAATCTTTACATTTAAAGGGCAAAAAGTACCAATTGTATCATTAAATAGTAACTGGTCTGCTACTTATCTTTTATGAGTTTGTGTAGTTTAAATTGTGATTTTTTTCCATTCCAATTAATGTTTAGAGTTTGAGGGGGGAGGGGGTTTAGGTTTTTTAGGGTTCATAGTTTTTTGGGAGATTTTTTTTAGGATTTAGTATTTTTTGGGGGTGTTTTTAGGGGTTTATTTTGTGTTTTTAGGGGTTTTTTGGGGGTATTTTTAGGGTTTATTTTGTGTTTTTTAAGGGTGTTTTTAGGGGTTTATTTTGTATTTTTTAGGGTTTTTTTGGAGGTATTTTTAAGGGTTTATTTTAATTTTTTGGGTTCACTAATTTTATTTTAGGGTATACAGTTTGGGGCAAAAAAACACAAAAAAAACTGAAAAATCGAAAAAAAAATCAAAAAAATAATAAAAAAAAATAGTACTGGCGCTTGTACCCCACGCGCTGTGCGTGGGCGCGCGTGGCCCGAGCACGTGTGGTACACACGCCTGCCAAAAAATATTTATTTTATATATTGGACCGGGTCGGATCAGTGTGATGGGCTGGGCCATCAGACTTATGCACAGGAGTCCTCCTCATATATAGGTCTTTCTAATCAGGGGAAATTCTATTCACAGCCTCCATTTTACTCTTCATAGCCCCCAAATTAATTAATATATAAATATTATTTTTATTAGACATTTATACCCTCACAATCCCAACATTTAAAACTCTTACTAAAATAAAAATAAAACCCTAATCTATAGTCCCTGCTTCTCACCCTCCTTTGATAATTAAAACATACGCTACTACATCAATAATTAAAAAAGTTTGATAAACTTTCATCAAAAAAAAAAAAGGGAAGAAGAAGAAGAAGAAGACAAACTTGATAAACACCCGCTTCTCCCTTCTACTGCGATTGATCAATGTAGGAGGAATAAGTTTTGAAAAATCTGGTAATTTAATTTGGGTAAAGAAAATCAAGAACACATACACACTTTGGACGGATTCAAATTTTATTTATTTAAAAACATGCCATATTTCGTGTCTTGATTTAAGAACATTTAATGCCCAGTGAAATCATTTTGATTCTTTGGAATAACAAATTATTATGCAGTCAAATGAGAGACATACTGGAAAAATTAAACTAACATTTGATTAATCATTCCATAACTAGTCGGTAAAAAAAATCAATATTAAAAAAGTTGGTATGATTTTTAAAGAATGAAGACGCAGATTCCATTAGAGTACTAGCTATTTTCAAAGCAAATCATAGAAATCACATGACTAATTCTCTATTGAATTTTTTTATCATGTTTTCTAATGGGGGGGGGGGGGGGGCTATACAATATTTGGGGCTTTTTTCACATATTTTAGTATGATTTTTAAATAAGGGAGTTGTGGGGTAAAATTGTCTAATTGAATAATATTTATATATTATTTAATTATGGGGCTATGAATAGAAAATTGGGGGTTGTGAATAGAATTTTTCACTAATAAGTCTTAATTGGTAACAAAGATTAAATGTCGGTGCAAAAGCAAAAAATCATTATTTAATGAATCCTACGAAGGCTTGATAAATAAAACTTCTCGAAGCGATCAATAATTAGCTAGTGATTACGGATCAGAAAGTTAAAAAATAGTATATATAAAATAAGAAATTAACTCGATTATAAAATATGTACAATATACACATGAACAAGCCTCTCATATTATACGTCTACTATTCACCGATGAAAATGATCTAGTAATAGAGTGATATACATTGAGATTGAAAGTTTCGAATTCAAATCTCGTCAATATGTGAGCGTGTTGTAATAAATAAAAAAGGGAAATTACATCAAATTGGAAGATATATTTGTACGTATTTTCCTCTTCTATTTACTTGTTTCCCCTTTTGAATGAGCTCAATGTACTTTTATTCTTGAAAGGAAGTGTGTGAACTATCATATTATATATTTGGTCCGATCCTTTCGTTTTCATTTATAAAATTTAAGTTCATATAAACTTTCATCCAATCTAAATTTAGATTCTCATATCACATAAAGTTGAACACAAAGGTCCATCCAATTCAAAACACGAGATTAAACTTAAAAGTTTAGCAATAAAAATAAAGGAGCCTAATTATAAACACAACTAAAAGTAAATATTTTTCTTCTTAATTGAGAAAAAAAAATCCTCCACATAAAATGAGATTATTTTATTTCGCCTAAACTACAAAATATTGATGTTTGACCTTTTAACTTTTTAATAAAAATGTATTAACCTTTAAATATTTACAATTTGATATCTGACCTTGTAAATTTTTATCAAATCCATCCTAAGGTCAACTCTCCGGTATCTCGGATCAGATCCTCTGTTGCAATTCCTATTCCATTTAGTGTTGCATAACTAGAATTTTTTTTAATTTTTTTTAAAAAAATATTTATATACCCTAATTGGGGATGGATGAACCCTAAAGGGAAAATTTTAATTAAATAAAATCATAATAAATTAAAAATTAAAAAAATAATTTTTTAAAAAAAATAAAGGCTTGGAACAGGAAATGTAATAGAAAATGCAACAGGTGATCTGGTGTGCCAGTATCTTATAGCCTATGTGGACTGACGAAAATATGATGTAGATTTTTATAATGCCACATCAAATAAAAAAAATTAAATTTAAACCTTAGAACAACGTATTCACATATAGAAATTCGATTATATATATATATATATATATATATATATATATATATATATAGGGATGAGATCTAGTGAGAACCGGTCGCTAGGTGAGAACCGGGAACCGATCTCATCCGTCCATCCTGCAAAATCGACGCCCCAGATCCATCCAGATTTTCGGTGGCATTTTTGTAATTATCGCGAAAATCTTCAATTCGCACGTCTCATTAAGGGTAAAATCGGAACTGAACTCAAAAATTGCCCAGATTCAATTTTAGCATCCGACTCCGCACATTTTAGCCTCATGCATTTCTCATTTTAGCATGTGTTGATAAACAAAAATAGAACGATGATTTTATTGGAATGAAATGCAATACACCCTATTTGGGGACAGTGAACCCTAATGGGAATCTCATAATTACTAGTTGGGATCAGGAACTTAATAAACCCTAATTGGGAACGGTGAACCCTAGTGGAAAATGTCACATCAATTTTAGCCTCCTACTTCGATAATTTTAGCATTATGCGATTCTCATTTTAGCCTCATGCGATTCTCATTTTAGCCTCAGAACAAAAGAGAAGACTTATTAAATTACTATATTACCCCTCCGTCCAGAAAGTTGCTGAAAATTACAGGAATGCCATCGTCCATCCACTTAAATCTGATTTAATCTGGACCGTCTAGATTGAGTCAAACAAGGGCTAGGATTTAATCTGATTAATTACTATATATATATTTCAAGATACATGTATAATTCAATTAGATCTGTATATAAGTCAATCATAGTAGAACTGTAGTACTTGTATTTGGAATTTGCGATACCCTTCTTTGAGCGGAGAAATCGTTGCAGTGGCTGCATGAGCACCACTGACATGTTGAATTGCCCTTACTCCAGGAGTTTACAATTAAATGAAAGAACCATTTCATAAAATTGTATGTAAACTACCAATTAAAACTAATGTTTACTTACTCTTACTAACATATTCCATGTCTTCGGGAGAAATCTCACACCATAACCTTGTTTGATCTGCACAAAATAAATGATAATTTATTCATATATTTTCACGAAACAAATGGTAACTGATTAAGTTATATACACAAAACACAGGTACCAATCGCTTCTCTTTTTTAATTTAAGCGTTTAATTTTTGTGTAAATCTATAAATATAGATAAAAAAAGTAAAAAAGGGAAAAAAAAGGCAACATATAAGGGTGTAGTAGTTTCATGGGCAATTTGGAGTTATGACACACTTGGCCCCACACCCAATGATTGGCGAAATGTACTTTTTATGTTTTTTTCAAAACTAAACATTAAATGCACCCTAAAACCCTAAAGTTTAAAAACCCTAACATATACAAACCTTAACATATAAAAATAAATACATGATTGATCCCTACCAGTTTTTTGTAGACAATTTATTTTTAAAATTAATAATAATGAATAACGATAAGGATAACGAAATTAATAGTAATGATAATAACGAAATTAATAGTAATGATAATAATAATAAGAATAACGAAAGTAATAATAATAATAATAATAATAATAATAATAATAATAATAATAATAATAATAATAATAATAATAATAATAATAATAATAATAATAATAATAATAATAATAACGATAGTAATAATAAGAATAACGAAAATAATAATAATAAGAATAACGATAGAAATTAATAGTAATGATAAGAATAACGAAAGTAATAATAATAAGAATAACGAAATATATATATTGATAATAACGAAAGTAATAATAATAAGAATAACGAAATAATGATAATAAGAATAACGAAAGTAATAATGATAAGAATAACGAAATAACGAAAGTAATATATCATTATATATTGATAATAACGAAAGTAATAATAATAAGAATAACGAAATATATATATTGATAATAACGAAAGTAATAATAATAAGAATAACAAAATAATGATAATAAGAATAACGAAAGTAATAACGATAAGAATAACGAAATAACGAAAGTAATATATCATTATATATTGATAATAACGAAAGTATAATAATAAGAATAACGAAATATATATATTGATAATAACGAAAGTATAATAATAAGAATAACGAAAATATATATATTGATAATAACGAAAGTAATAATAATAAGAATAACGAAATAATGATAATAAGAATAACGAAAGTAATGACGATAAGAATAACGAAAGTAATAACGATAAGAATAACGAAATAACGAAAGTAATATATCATTATATATTGATATTAACGAAAACATTAAACGATAGTTCATTATATAGGATTTTATGTATAACGAAAATATTAAACGATACACGTATAAAAACATGTAACGAAAATTTATCAATATATGATGAAAACTTATGACGAAACATTTATAACGTTATGCATCAATGCATTATTCTGTCATTTCTGTGTGGTCAACATGAGGTAGGTAAAATGCATAAATATTTGTATTTGCATAGGTAGGTATTAGTTGGCCCAAATTAAATGAAATTTAATGCATTTAATTTTTTGTAAGAGAGGTTGGTGTCATTCTCCTATATTTACACTACACCGATGCATCAATTCAACCCACACCCAAATAGAAGAAATAGTTCGAGAGTTTGGTGAAGAAAATCTCTGAATTCACATAAAAAATGAATGTTTGATCGTGCAAGTGAGAAGATCATCGCCATCAACAAAACATCATCATCGGTGAAATTTCGCGGAAAAATTCTCCAAAATTGAAAGGTACGTTTCAAGTCTTGTTACGTTCCTTACTTAGAAAATTGTTTTAGGTTTTATTTAGACAAAATTATGTTCCTGCAATTAGACTATAACAAAGGCATAACGATAAAGTATAATGATAGTTTTAATTTTCTTGTCGTTATGGTTAGTTTCAATTATTGTTAAAGTATAACCCTAGTTTTAATTTAATTTTCGTTATTGTCCAATTGAATTGTCGTTATGGTTAAATAAATTTTTTCGTTATGGTTAGTTAATGTTGAAATTTAATTTGTGTTAATGGTTATCGTTAGGGTTAGTTAATGGTTAAATTTAATTATCGTTATGGTTAAATAGAAATATCATAAGGATTAGTTAATGGTTTAGTAGAATTATCGTTATGGTTAAATTTAAATTTTCGTTATGTTTAAATTTAAGTTTCGTTATTCTTAAAATTTTTATTTTCGTTATGGTGGAATTTAAATTTTTGTTATTCTTAAAATGTCATTTTCGTTATTATGTAATTTAAATTTTCGTTATTGTTAAAACTAAACTTTCGTTATTGTTTAATTTGAGTATTCCTTATGTTAAAAAAAATTTCATTATGGTTAATTGTTGTATTTAAATTTTCTGAAGATATTATTAATTTAAAGTTTCTATATTTTTAAAACTAAACTTTCGTTATTGTTTAATTTAAATTTTCGTTATTATTGAAATTTAATTTTCGTTATGGTTAAATTTAAAGTTTCTTTATGTTTAGAAATTAACTTTCGTTATTGTTAAATAAAAATTTCGTTATGTTAATAATAAATTTTCGTTATTGTATAAATTCAATGTTAGTTATGGCTAAATTTATATTTCGTTAGGTATAAAATTAATTTTTGTTCTGTATCGTTATGCTTATTTTTAAATTTGTTTTAGGGCAGATGGTTAGACGTCGTATTATTGTACGACATAGTGGCCGATGGGATAGAGCTCAGTACGTAGATGGTGTGGAGGAGTTGATCATCATGTCATCGAATGATTTATGTTTTAGGTCACTGATTAGAGAGATACATGAGTTATTGGAGACCGATTCCACATGTGTCGAGTACCAGTTATCATGGATGTCGAGCACCAATAGTGGTAGACAGATCAAGACAAGACTGAAAGATGATGCTGGTTTGCTAGACTTGCTCCATGAGCAGAGTCAAGAGATGGTTGTGTATGTTGTTCAGAGAGGCTGCAGCAGCTCAAGGGTCATCCCTGACACCGAGCCTGAGTACAGAGAACCGATCAAAGAGGAGGTTCGTGATGATACGCAACACTATGAGGCTCCAGAGCACGATTTTGACGACGATGCATACCCGCATGAAGGAGGAGAAGAAGAAGAAGAAATTCCTACTACAGATGAAGAAGCGGAGGAGAATGTGAGAACGGACTTGCTCGAATCAGTGTTCACAGAGTTCACGGGATGGATTCGTTCTACAGGGGGTACGGGACGATTGATAGGCATGACCGGAGGAGCATCATCGTCGAACACTAGGGCTGAGGATGTATCTGAGAGGGGTGGGAGCAATTGGCTTGTTCCACTTGCGAATATTGACGTTGCAGGCCCACTGAGTTGGGACGAGCCTTCAGCAGCCAATACAGATGAACTTCAGAAGGGTGCGATTTTCCGCACCAAGGATGATTTGGCCCTGGCCGTGGGACTGTATCACATGCAGAATAGAGTGGAGTATGCCGTGTATCGATCGAACAAGACACGGCTGGTCTACATGTGCAAGCATGGCAGAGAGTGCCCGTTCAAGCTGTGTGCCGTTGTGGATGGAGTTGTTTGGAGAATCTACAAGTTTGACGGCACTCACACTTGCCACATGGATATGAGTCGAGTTGCCCCACGACAGGTTCCTGCACGGGTGATTGCAAAGTATTTTACACGTAAACTGATCGATGAGGGGGTTGTTCTGAAGCCCAAAGAGATGGTCTCCGAGCTTCTACGTGAGTACGGGATCCAGATTGATTACAGTTTCGCTCTGCGCTCGAGGAACATTGCAATTGAGATGATCTATAGGGACTTTGATAAGTCCTATGTGCAATTGCCCGCATTTCTACACACGTTGCAGCTACGCAATCCCGGGACATTGTACGAGTTTTAGACGAACATCGTACATGAGCTGAAGTATACATTTTTGGCACTCGGACCGTGTATCAGTGCCTTTCATGCGGGTGCAAGACCAGTGGTCGTGATTGATGGGACACACTTGAAGGGGAAGAACAAGGGGATTTTGTTTGTTGCTGTGACGAAGGACGGCAATGAACAGGTGTTACCTATTGCAGTTGGTATCGGTCCGATCGAAAATGATGACACTTGGATCTGGTTCCTGAATCGATTGCATATCACTTTGGGCGAGATCGAAGACCTCCTGATCATGTCCGACCAGCACAAGAGCATTAAGAATGCTGTCGCGGCTGTTTTTCCAAGAACGACACACGGATTGTGCTATTATCATCTACAGACCACGATGGCAAAGCGCGGGTCCAATGCCACTGGGTTGTTTAAGGAGGCTGCATATGCATATTGGACAGATGTATTCCAGAGGCACTTGTCAGCATTGGAAATGCTGAGTAGACCAGCATACGAGAAGCTTTGTAATATTGGTCCGCAACATTGGTCCCGATCGCAGTGTCCCGTACGGCGTTTCGGATTCATGACATCTAATGCGGCTGAGTCACTCAATGCCCGTCTACTGTGGGCTAGGAGACTGCCTATTTGCTCAATGCTTGAGTCGTTCAGGAAAATTGTGGAAGAGTGGTTTGTTGAGCGTCGGGCTGCAGCGCAGACATGGGATCACGTGTTGACACAGCCCATTGTGGACAAGTTATCCAAAAATGTCGAGCAAGGATGATGTTTTTCCGTTCAATGCACGACCTTAGCACACCTGTGGAAAGTAGAGGTGGGTATGAAGTCTTTTATGGTCGATCTTCATCATCGGACCTGCGATTGTCGTGAGTTCGAGTTGGATTTGATCCCGTGTAGCCACGCTGCAGCAGCGATCAGGTACATACTTGTTTAAATTTTTTAACACTATCATTGTTGTGAGTAATCATGTTTTTTAACTATAATTCGTGTTCACACGTAGATTCTCCGGTGGAAACATATACGAGTTTGTGGATAGATGCTACAAGACGGAGACAATTGCCAGCATGTACCACTCAGTCATCATGGGCTTACCCAGTCCAAAAGATTGGATTGTCCTGCCTGACGGTTGTCCACTTGTGCGCGCTCCTGTGATAACAAAACAGGCCGGTCGTCCTCGAATGTCTAGAGCTCGGGGGTTGCTGAGGCGTCATCCAGTCAGCGGAGGCAGATCTGCACTAGATATCATGTCCCGGGCCATAACAGACGCGTATGCATAGCCCCGGTGCCCATTGTCGGTGTGGACTTAAATGCACCTCCAGAGAGCGCGCCACCGGAGTCTGCACGTAGAAGAGCACCTAAGAAGTGTGGTATTTGTGGTGAGACGTCTCATACCCGTCCCAGGTGTCCGAGTAGACAGACGGAGGACCTAGATTGATCATGTCTACATTATTATCGTTGGCTTGCAGTGATAATATGGTTTATCTCGACTTTGGTTGTATTTGTTTAAAATGATAATGATGTCTACTTTGGTTTTATTTGTTTAAAAATCATGTAGTCAACAAACATATTTGAATAAAATGAACGAGCAATGTCAAATGCAATACATACATGAAAGACGTCAAGTACAATACATATATAACATCATAAGTCACTCTAGACGGCCATAGCTAAGTGAGAAGATCCTCTTTGCTACAGAAAGCCGATATCTCTGAATATCATATGGACCGACATCAAGACCAGGAGTGCCAAACAACAAACGATCCACATACATCATAGCATAAACACCACAATTGATGCTATCGAATTGCGCAAACTGCTCTTGGATAGTCTTGTCCAGTGTCATGGCTAAGAGATGTGTATCTGGCCTATTCCGACCTCTCCAATAACCAACGCTCCACATGACGCGTGGCAGTAGACGTAGGAGCGGTAGCAGCTCTCGATCACGCCTCTAAGACAGCTCTCTGTTCTCCGGGAGGTACATCTGGAACAATAACGAGTCATACAACTCGACCCTCCACGTCTCGAAACAGATACGTACAGTGACCCAGTGAGCATTTCCAACATTGCATATCATGATCGCCTACATAAATGATAATGATTAACGGATGAATATAAAAAAATCATCATAGATAGTATGATAAGTGTACTTGAAAGATCACTTACATAAGCTGTTCTCATCCACGGGACCTCCTGGACGCCACCCTTGCCTTTGATTACATCCAGTAAAACATCTGGAGGATCCCAGTGCAGAATGCTGACAAAGTGCATCAGGATCTGAAATGTGTATCCCCCCCATGGAAAAGAATTCCACGCATCAGCATCCTCCACCAGGGCCCACACCCAGTCATCGATCGTACGTCCAGGGTCCTGGCAAAATAACATCCGGTACACGATCAGGATGTTCGCAATCTTCACGTAATCTGGAGGGTGATTGGCTAGACGCCTCGCCGTGAACTTCTCATACATCTGTGCAATTGTCGTCTTCTTCCTTTCAAATAGCCGGTGATAGATGCCCCTGGCCGGAATCACATGAGCCGTATTCGGATCGAAACTGGACGGCCCGAACCGCAAGCCCGACACCAGTGCGAACTCTGAGGGCCCAAAGTGTAGTGTCGTGCCACTCACATGGAACCGACACTCTCTACCCTCGCGTGCAGGATCTTGGACACGCACTTCGTGACAAATCAATGCATGCAGCGCCTTCCGGTCTATTTTACCCCCCCCCCCCCTCCTAAAGTCCACGAAGTGTCCTAAGCATCCAGATCTGAACGTCTGGATCGTATCCTCACCGCCGAAATGCTGTAACACCTCCCTAATCTTGTCTACTAACTCCATCTTCACGTACATATTCACAGTCGGCTTGAACCTCTGGAGGGGGCGTCTAATCCACTCGATCTAAATTTCACAATAGAAAATTAGACTGTTATTAAATTATTAATTATATTAATTGTTTTTGCTATTTTTATTTTTTACTAATATTATTAATTAGCAAATATTATTGTTATTATTAGATTAGTGGTGGTTGTTGTTGTTGTTGTTGTTGTTGTTATTATTATTATTATTTATTTTTAAATTAAAAAAGTATAATTATTTATATTAATTGTTTTTTATATTTTTATTTTTTACTATTATGATTACTTACACGAATATTATTATTATTATTATTATTATTATTATTATTATTATTATTATTATTATTATTAAAAGTATTATTATTTATATTAAATGTTTTTGTTATTTTTATTTTTTACTAATAGTATTAATTAGACTAATATTATTATTATTATTAATTTTTTATTTTTTTTTATTTTTTACTAATAGTATTATTTAGACTAATATTATTATTAAAAAAAAACCGTACAATATGGTTTGGTTGAGCATGACTATATCAATTCTAATTAAATTAAAGTTATCATTCAATCTATTTAACATAATGAAAGTTAATTTTAAATATAACAAACATTTATATTTAACTATAACGAAAATTTCAATTTAACATAACCAT
Organism: Perilla frutescens; assembly: GCA_026008535.1. NCBI lineage: Eukaryota > Viridiplantae > Streptophyta > Magnoliopsida > Lamiales > Lamiaceae > Perilla > Perilla frutescens. Next base: position 38,099,075 of record BRKX01000010.1, on the reverse strand, counting down.
AAAATTAACGAAAATTAAAGCTTCAACATAACGAAAATAAAAATTTAACATTAACGAAAATCTAATAACAATAACAAAATTTAAATTTCACATAACAATAACATTAACGAAAGTTTAAATTTTAGCATAACGATAATAAAAATTTAGCATTAACGAAAATATAATTTTACTAATAACGAAAGTTTTAACTCTAACATATCGAAATTTAAATTTAGCAATAACGATAATTAGATTTTAACAATAACGAAATTTAAATTTCACATAACGATAACATTAACGAAAGTTTAAATTTTAGCATAATGAGAATAAAATAAAAATTTACCATGAACGAAAAACATAATTTTAACAATAATGAAAGTTTTGCATAACGAAAATTAAAAGCATAACGATAACATTAACGAAATGATAACATTCACGAAAATTTAATTTTTACCATTAACGAAAATCAAAAGCATAACGATTATGAACTTTTCGTTACATATAAATTCACTTTCGTTATGGCATAAACTAACTATCGTTATAATCGATCTGGGTTCTATCGTTCAGCTCTTTTCACGTCTTGAACTAAGATATCATTATGAAAAATCTTTAGCTTTCGTTCAAGTATAGTTTTGTATTTATGTAAACACTACCAAAAAAACTCTCATACATAACACCTCATACATAACGGACATTTCAAATATCCGTTATATATGAGCTCTTTTTTGTATAGATAACGCATATTTCAAAAATCCGTTACGAGAGAAGTGTTATCTCCGATCATATATAACGTTTTCGAGTCTTACGTTATCTGTGAGTGTTACATATTATTCACATTTATAAGGCTCATTTGATACCGTTATGCGTTGTGTTATGTTTAAACACATTATATAATAGTAACATTTAACGTTATGAATATCCGTTATGTATATGTATTAATTATTATTTTTTTAATTCAAACTTAAAAATTTATATACATCGAAAATTTTCAAAGTACATATCTTTCCCGCTGCTCTTCCTCTTCACAAGCCTCTCTTCCCACTGCTCTTCATCTCCACGTTGTTCGCCACCGTCCTTCGCCGCCGTTGTTCTCCACCGTCTCTTCTTCTCGGTCAAAGGTGAAGCCCTAAAATCTTTAAAATCCCCAATTTTTTTTCTCTTCCTAAAATTCCCAAAATTAAAATCCCTAACACCGAATGAAACATAGACCTTCATCTTCCTATAATAATTGAGGAGTGCATGTGTGTGATTTCTCACGTGGGGAATAATCTCGTCAAGAAAAGGGAGTATTTCGACGCTAAGATTTTGGGGGCTAATGATGGGTGTGCCGTTGTTGTTACTACCGCCTTTGCCGAGGCTGATTTTCTAAGTTCTTGCGTCCTTTGCCAGAAGGAGCTCCATGGTTTGGATGTTTTCATGTACAGGTAAAATCTGATGTTTATTTAGTTTTAGTTGCTGATAATGAGATTTGATAATGAAATTTATTTTGTTCTCTCTTTTAATAGCCATTTTGATCCGTATAGGATGATTATGCTGTCGATGATGAATAGTATGAGGAGAAGATGAAGAAGGAGAGTTTTGCTTTCTTCTTCTTGGCAATGTAGGTTCATTTGTTGAATTCTATTCGGTCGTAATTGCATAAAGATGTACCTTTTTTGCTTATGGGTGAAGTTGTTTGTGTATATGTGCTTGTGACAGATCATATGGTAAAGTTATACTATTATTTTTAACATGTAATTTATTGAGTTGGTTGGGGGTTGGCTGGTTGCAGATATGGAGAGGGTGAGCCTACCGACAATGCTGCGAGGTTTTACAAATGGTTTGCCGAGGTAAAAAGTTAAATAGTGTAAGCTTCCCCCCCAAGATTTTTTAGATTAGTTTGATTTTAATAAGTTTTGTGGTGCAGGGGAAAGAGAGAGGGGATATGTTTAAGAATCTCCACTATGGTGTATTTGGGCTTGGAAACAGGTAGTATGAGCATTTCAACAAGGTATGTACATGTATTTGCTTACTGTTATATGTGTAATTACTGGCAGACGACTATTGCGATATTTTTTTACTTATGTGCTATTTGTTTTAATTTTACTTGTTTAGATTACAGATTGCTATAGTGGTGGATGACATTCTTGCTGAGCAAGGTATACTGATTTCTGAGTGTAGCTTTTTTGTTTGCTTATTCTCCAAGGTATATAGATTGCTATTGGGTGTTTCCTGTTTGTGTTGATAAATACGAACTAGGAGATCAATTTGACTTCCTAATAATGAAGCTCGAAAAATAAATGTGTGCATAATGAAGAGAATTTGTTTCAATTTTAATGGTTGAAACCAATCTAGATTCTACCCGATTATCTGTTGTTATTTGTTGATCAAAATTGAAGCTGCAAGTTTCAATTGCACAAAATGTTGAGAGATGGGTGACCGTGAACAAAGAGTTATGAATGAAATAAATTTTGCTGCAAGTTACATGAGTTGGAAAGTATGGCTGGTGTCTGGTGATGCAATGTTTCATCTTCTATTTTGTTATATGATATATATATATATATATGCACAATTCTTGGTTCATATTGTACAATCTAGCTCGAGTATTGATAATGCTTGTTCAAATCAACGACTTCCTTTATGTTTTTGTATCTGATTGTTTAATTTGATTTCTTGTGGAGTTCGTCTTGTTATTGATAATATTTTTTTATTACTATTTCTGATCAGGAATCAAAGAACATTCTGCCCCAAAAAAAGTGCAACATCAGGCAGTAAGGTGATTTCCTTTCCAAGCTATACACACTCGCCTCCCTCTGTATTTTCTTTTTCAGTTTTCAAAATCACTACCCTTCAGTAATCTTCAGCTTCTTGAGTCACACTGGCACCTTAATTTTTCCAAAGAAAAACTATGATTATTTTGTTTCTTATTCCGGCATTAAGGCCCTTTTCATGCCTTCATCCTTGTGTGAAAGTTTGGCAGTTGAGGCTTTTGATCGATTGAGCTTCCAAGTGTTGTTTATCTAATGTATCATTTATGTGATATAATCTGTTCAATTATGTGTTGCAGGGGGCACAGCTGAGACAACATATTGATGCCACTTTAGAAATGCTTGATTAACATTAATGGTAATCTGTGGCATCTCTTTTGCAGTATTATTTTTAAATTGAGTAAAAAAAGTCACTTTAAATCGCATGAGCTGCTTTTGCTTACAAGTTAAATGGTAAGATAAGAAGTAGGTCGATTAGTAAAAATGAGTCAGTAGTAAAAGTTAAAAGTGTAGCTGGTACTAGTTGACAATTCAAAATTTAGCAGACAATATGATATGTTGGAATTGATATAACTGGTAATTAACACAATCCGAGTAATACTTTATTGAAATTTAATCACAGTAATGGTACAACAAGCAAGATAACATAACAGAGCAGATTAACATAGCATAGAAGAAAAATACTTATCATGGAAGGTAACGAGCTGAATACCAGAAATTACACAGTAAAACGTCTGTCATCCCTCTTTGTTTGACCTTGAGAATAAAAGGAGAGAGAATTCATAAGCAATTTTGTTAGCTTTACGAGTTACACTGAGGGGGTTTTGTGACAAACACAAATTCCAAGAGGTTATTATAACACCTCAAGAGAGCATTTGTAATTTAGACGAAGAAGAAAAAAACCAATAAATAGTCAAACCTCAAGTTATTTTTTTTTATCAATCATGTTTAATAGAATGTGTTTTTTGGTTGCAGACATTTTTCTAGATCTATGAGTTCTGTCTGCTGCACCAGCTGCAAATCTTAGGTAACCCTCTTTAAATTTCTATTCATTAAATTTATTCCATTTACATTCAATTTGAAATATCTGATAAAAAGCATTACACGTTAATATTTTCATTAAAAAGATCTAATTTGCAAGTTAAACACTAGTGCTTTTAAAAAGTGCTAATTTCTGGTAAGGTAAGAAGTAGGTCGATTAGTAAAAATGGGTCAATAGTAAAAGTTAAGCCATTGAGTTTTTAACAAGAATGAGCAAACTAATTGCCTATCTTTAGCTGCTAGAAATTTATATTTGTTTCTAAACTTCTAACCTTTTCATTGAATTAAAAACTTCAACTACTTGGATATGATTACTGGTAACTAGAATAGTTGATATTGGAAAGAAATAAACTATCAACAAGCATTTAGACATGGAAATCAACTTAGTATCAATATATGCACCAATTCTAATATTGTGGTATTTTGAAGTCTATTGTGATTCCACTTTATAGCTATAACTTGTTTGATTTTGAAATTATTCAAAGGTTTAACTGGAACAGTACCTGCTGAATTAGGATCATACTTCATTATCTCAACCTGTTCCCACTGTAAGTGATCGTAAATTAGGATGGATAAATCATGGCTTAAAAGCATGGCTTCACAGGGTAGTGATGATTAAGCAAGTGGATGTAAAGATAACCAATCCTAAAGATAGGTATTGCTTCTAGTTCAATTATTTTTGCTTGAGACAAATGGTTATCCTTTTTATTTGTTACTCATGGAATATATTTTATGTCATCTTAGTTGAGATTGGGTTGTTGTTGAGTATTGTGTTGATTAATTGTTACCACTTACTTCTCCAACCGTGGCAGGTTTATAGTTGAGCAGTTGAGTTGAATGGGCGCCTCTCAATCACCGAAAAGGTTGTTCCTATCGAAATGGCTAGCTAGCTAGTTACAATATATATGTTATCTTTGTTTTGACATTAGTACGATATAAACGTGTGTAGAATGTTGACTATATTCGGATGAATGTATGAATATTTTTTGAATTAGATATACAATGATTTATGGGAATTTCAGTTATTTTTATTGTTTTAGAATTATTTTAATTGCTGAAAATCTATAAAAAAAATTGTAGCAGGCATACATAACGAAACTAAAAATATTTAATAACGGTAAAAATCTGTTATGTATCAAAACATACATAACGTAAAAAAGCGTTATCTAAACTACAAACAACGTTATGTATTAATCAATGTGGTATATTTCATAACGGAGAAAAATGAATTTTCATAACGGTAAAAACCGTTATATATAACAGTAATAAATCACGCAATGAAGAGTGTTATGTATGAAAAAAAACCGTTATGTAAACATTCATAGATAACGGAGATAGTTAAACTTTCATAACGGAAGAAACCGTTATGTATGAGAGTTATAGATAACGTAATATCCGATGTCATGTTTGTTGCTACATCCGTTATGTTTAATAACATAGATAACGGATATTATTCCGTTATGTATGAGCGCAACATAGATAACACCAGTATACGTAACAGAGCTTTTTTCACATACATAACGGATAAAATCCGTTATCTATGAGCTTTTTTTGGTAGTGAAATCGTTATGCATTTTTTAACAAAACGCCATAACGAAAAATAGGCCATAACGATTTCATAAATTTAGCATAACGAATGAATAAAATTTGCTTAACGATTAATTAAAAAAACAATAACGATTAACTAAAAAAGCCATAACGATTTAATAAAATTAGCAAAACGATATGTTATAAATAGCATAACGAAAGGCCATAACGATCTATTCAAATTCGCATAACGATTCAATAAAAAAGGCCATAACGATCTAACCAAATTAGCATAACGAAAGACCATAACGATCTATTCAAATTGGCATAACGATTAATTAAAAAACCATAACGATTAATTAAAAAAGGCCATAACGATCTAACAAAATTGGCATAACGATTAATTAAAAAACCATAACGATTGATTAAAAAAGGCCATAACGATCAAACAAAATTGGCATAACGATTTCAACAAAAATCCCATAACGATTGTGATCTACTTCACTATCGTTACGTCTTGAACACATTTCGTTATGAAATATATAACGATTGTTATATATTTATACCCTATCGTTACAGATTCATCAACAAAACGGTTTACATTCTATCGTTATGCAAGATCCAACCTAATGTTCAACTATTCGTTACATATAAATCATAACGGTAACTATAACTATTCGACTAACCTCTCCCGCTTCGGCTTCAGAAGGTCGAACTACATCTTCACGTCGTCCCTCCATTGTCTTCAAGTCCAGTCCGGCGCCGGCAAAGAATATGGAGTTTTTTTTTTCGTTTCACAGAACAAGCATAGGCGAGAAAGGAAGATATGTGAGAAATAGAGAGAATAGAGGGGTAGTTACAATAATTGAATACCAATATTAATGGAGTTGATTCCACAATCTTTTTTTTTTTTCAAACGAAAATCGAGTTTGGATAGAGAAAGATTTTGTTCCATGTTCTATCTCTTATGGAAAGTACAAATTGCAAGATACTTTTCAGAAAAAGTAAAAGGAATATTCAGATTTTGTTGGTCAAAAATTCAAACATAGTACAAATTGCCCATATAACTCCTACACCATTAAAACTTGCCCAACTACCCCAATTTTAGAATTAAATTGTCTAGATAAACTTTTCTCCCTTAATTTTTTTTTTATCTAACGTGCATTATAAAATTTATATCAAATTTCCAGCGATTCATATGGGCTATAGAATACAGTATAGTTGATATTGAGATAAATATTCAAAAATTGAAACATTTTATTAAAAAATTAAAAAATCAGACATTAATGTATAATTTATCATTTTATTTCATATATGCACTTCTCAACATACAATTATTATTATTATTATTATTATTATTATTATTATTATTATTATTATTATTATTATTTATTTTAGGAAATTCTCAAAATATAATTAAAAAATCTTAATGTGAACGAGGTTATAAAATTTACGAAATTACGTTAGCCACGTGTGGATCCGCCAAACTAACGACGTGTTTGGCAGACACGGCTGTCAGATGTTATCTCCCAACTTTCCAACATTGGTCTCCTTCGCTTTTTTGTACTACTTTAAATTTCCAATTTCATAATCTATTTTGTCAGTTCCACTTCGAAAATTTGGCCCTATTTAACAACTCCATAAAACATTATTCGATTTTTTTAAATTTCCCCATTTTTCCTTTTACACTTATTAATTAATATTTATTATAATATTTCAGTATTTAATTTTAAATTTTTAACTATTAAGTAATTATTTGAGAAAATAAATACTAAAAGATTATAATAACTCCTAATTAGATAGAATGACACTAACTATCAACTATAAATTAAATTAAAGCACACATAATTAAAAAAAAAGAAGAATAAATTAAAAAAAAAAAAGATAGTGTAACATGAAATATAACATAATTTATCACAATGGATCTCATCCAATTTAACTACAATCTGATCTTTACATGCACTTCTCCATATTGATATTTGATAAACTAGAATGAAATTACTCTAAATTATACTTCAACATATATACGAGCAGGAATCTTTTCACAAATAAGACACGAGGGTGGAGAGATTCGAGTCAAACTCATCTAATCCTCAAATATTAATGTAGAAATCTATGTATATTTAGAAAAAAATAAGCAATATTTAACTTTTCTCTATTATTCAAAAGTTTTCGAACACAGAGTGGAACGACGATTAGGATGTATATCAAATGATCTTGACTAACAATGGTCTAACTACTTTGGTAACATACATTTTGATTCATTAACTATGAATGTAACTTTTTAATAAAAATGTTTTAATATTTAAATATATATTTGCAGTTTGATTTACCACCTTATATATTTTTTTATTTTTTTTTATGATTTATCACCCGGTCAACTATTCAGTAACCTATATCATATGTGGACAGTAGGAATTTGATGTAAATTTTTATAATGTCGCGTCAAACACAAACATGTGTTTGATTTTTATTTTATTACTAAGTTGTGTCTATTTTGCAACCAATCATAAAATTGAATTAGTAATTGTAAAGTTCTAAAGTTTGTATCTAAATTGTAAATGATGTCAAATTGGAGTAGAGATCCTCTAGTCCCAACTTGTGTGAGCCAACCTTGTGCTAACATTAAAATTGTATATTGTTAATAATTTTTTTATAAAAATAAAATTTATTATATTATAACTAATCATAATTAATATTTATTGCTAAAAATTTAAATTTTTAAAATTTATATACCTTAAGTTTGGAATAATCAACCCCAAAAAATTAATTATATTAACTAAAAAATGAAAATTAAATATTAAAAAATAATCATAAACCCTAATTGAGTGGAATAAACCCTAAATAATAATGTAAAATTATACTAAATCAAAAGAAATTAAAATTAAAGAAAAACATGAAAAAAAAAAAATTCAAGATTTAACACACGATTGATACACACAATTCAGTTGGACTAGAGAATTTCAAGTGGTCAAAGTGACCCTAATCTTAATTACAAGTTTCACCATTAATTGCAGTTCTTACTTCGCTGGCCGATCATCTGGGTCAACACTAATTGCTGATCTTGAAATTCTTGGATTGCCGAAGCATAATCATATATAATTATATTTTAACTCTTCTAATTAAGTAATTAATATATATATATATATAGTTTATTACACTATAATCTAAGCAATGTCAGAGTTTAATACTAATAAGTTGGGGCATGTTTCATTTTTTTAAAAGCACATATACCTAAATTTGTAAAGCTCTAAAAATTACGGAAAGAAGTTTAGTGCACTCTAATTAATATTGAAAAGCTAATATTTTTTTTTTGAATATATTGAAAAGATAAACATTAAGTATGTGTTCGATTCTACTAATTAATATTGAAAAGCAAATATATTTAAGGGTGTTTCTAAATATACCACTGAATTTTCTTTATACACCACAATTATATTTAATTAAAAAATAATTAATTATGAAATTACTTATATATCCATATTAAATGAAAACAAATAATTAAAAAAAAATCAATCTTTCTCCTTCTGCCATTCTTCTTCACCAGACCGTCGTTCACCTTTCTTCTTTACTTCTCCGACGATCTTCCCTCCTTTTCTCCTGCATCTCCACCACCCTTTCCACCTTCTACATACTCTCACAGGAATCCTTTTCCTCCACCAATTTCATTATCTCACCGAAATTCGAGAATTTCACAGTCATCCCGTAAAAAAATGTGCAGCCAGGTAATCCAAATTTGCAAACATCTAAATTGGTGGAGGGGGAAAGTGTTAGTTTTGTATACTAGAAGACTTGTCTTTGTATACTTTTCTGATGATATGATGATATGAAATGAAAGTTATTGCAGTCATTATTTGCATTTAGATTATGTTCTATAATTGTTTTATGCAATGTTCCATATACTTACATTGTAGATGATATGGTGTGGGGAGTCACACGGTAAGATCATATCATTAGAACCTTGTAATGTATTAAAGAGCTCACGGCTTAGATGGTCCTGAACACACCATCCGTACACCGTAGAATAATCTGATAAGTTAGTTTATCTTGACTAACTGATTATTCTAGTACACTAGTTAGTGTATTGAGGAGGATCACGATAGGATACTATTCTCTGTCTCTGACCCAGTTACTGAGAGAATAAAGATCTACAGAGTTCGGGTTCTGAACTCATGTGATATTGGCGAGCATATGTGTGTGTTGTTTATTACTTTGATTTATCAATGGGTGAGATCTTTTCGTAGATCGAATTCGATATCTTGGGTAATAACAATGTATACATGATGTCTCGAGCAGTATGCATGAGCACTGTGTCATGGTGCGCCAGGTTGATGATGTTCTCTTGAGGAAGCACAAGTTCATGTTGAAACCCTGCAGGTGGAATTTATTCCGTACATGAATAAAGCTTGTGTGGTACTACTCAAGGTTTTAGATGTTGATTAATTATAGCTGTCAGAGGCTTACATAATTAATTAATGAAAATTATATCTTAAACACGGGGAATGACTGGACTAAAGGAGAAAGCATATTCGTAAATATGTATTAAATTGGTAGGTCAGTTTTACTTCTTTAGTGGAATAAAAGTAAAACTTAATTTATTTAATTATATCCTAAGTTTATTGGATATTGGATATTAAATAAATTAGTGGGCCAATTTAATATTCTTCTAGATCCCTGTTGTAGCCCAATTGACTGATAGTGGACTGGATATTGAACTTGAGATAGAGGCCCAAGCCCAGTAGGGCTGGAACATGAAATTTCGCCCCTCCCTATATATAAGGGGAGGGGGGCACGAAATTTTGATGATGAAAATCATAGGAAATCAGCCCCTCTTTGTCTCTCAAAGTTATCCACAGATTTCACAACTCTATCTAGTAGATTTCAGCCCACTCTGAATCTAGATACAGTCCGAGAATACAACAGAAGATCTTGGAGTAGAATCTGTGGTGCTCGATTTTTTGAGGTGTTAGGTGGCGCCATACAGTGTTCATTCAACAGTAAGATTAGATATTTAATCTTGTCCAAAGACCGTCTATCGATTTGTAAGTAGATTCGTTTCTATGTCTTCCGCTTTATTAGATTCGAATCTGCTTTGCATGCTTTTTGTTTAGACTGTGATAAACATGCATGTTGCATAAAATTATGATTTGCATGAACATGGATTTATGAACAACCAAATTGATCATGCGATGGTTTAATTCGGAAAAACCCCAACAATTGGTATCTGAGCGCGTTTTGGCACTGTTCTAGGATTAATCCGGGCATAATTTCGAATTGTATATTAAATTTGATGATAAATTTATGGTGTTTAAATTTTCAGATTTAATTGTCATGTGTTTCGATTTTATGGTATTCAAAACTTGGAAGAATTTTTTATGAAAAATTCGAAAATTCTAGTTTTGAGTGGTTAAGAATTTTCGGTCATTATGGATATAGATTTGGAATGATATTTGATGTTCTTCAAATTTTCAGATTTGTATCTCATAATTTTCGAAAATTTGGAGGTCAAAATTTTTGAATTTTGATTTGTTTAAATTCCCTAATTTTGTGTTGTATATTTTCGATACCTAGAATTAAATTTGGATGGATTTTTGATCAAGATCAAAATTTCCAGATTTATTTTGTTAGAGGTTCGATAATTTAGTTGATTAGAATTAAGATAAGTAATTTTTGGTGTATATCAAAAATTATCTAATTCTAATCTAGATAGGTTTGAAATTAGAATTTTAAATTTGGTAATTTTTGAAGTAGATCAAAATTTCCAGATTTATTATTTGGTAAATTTCGAAACCTATGGTATTTATTTGGAATAGTTTTTTGATTAATGTCAAATTTTCCAAATGTGTTAACTTTATGTAATTTTCGAAATTAATAAAATGTTTTGGAGAAGATTTTGATAAAAATCAAATTTCCAGATTTGTTTATTGATGTGGATCCAAAATTACATGTGTTGGATTAAGATTTGATATTATTTGATGTATATCTTAATTTATCTAATTTTAATCTAGATAGATTTGAAAATAGAATTTTAAATTTGGAAGAATTTGAAGTGGATCAAATTTCCAGATTTATTATTTGGATATTTTCGAAATCTATGTATTAAAAATTGGATAAGGTGATTTTGGATATATACAAATAATTATCAAAATCCAATTGTGATAAGAATTTAATTTTGGATAGGTTTTGGAAGATTTTGGATTGGAATCAAATCTCCAAACTTTATCCTTAAAGATTTAGATTCTTATGGATAATATTTGGATTAGATTTTTTATTTATATCAATATATCCAATTATTATTTAATTAGGGTGGTTAGAAAATATTAAATAAATTTGGTGGATAATTATTAATAATTTCCAGATTTATTTTGATGATATTTTCGAAATATACAAGATTTAAATTGGTGGATAATTATTTTAATTTCCAATTCTTATCTTGTGGATAATATCGAATTAATTAATTTAATTAATTGTAAAATTCGATTATTATTTAATATTCATGCATAGATATCATATGTTATTTTATGTGGATCATATAATACATGATTGTTGGTTTTTGTAGACTGTGTTTGTTTGCAGGTTTACCAACTATCATGGCTCCTTTATTTTATGTGATGTATGATTATGTTGAATGGATGTTGGCCGTATGCCGGTTTGGCTACGTGATTTTAATCCATGAGAAAATCCATGGATTAGATCTAGGTTTTATTTTACGTTGTTTTAATGTAATAGATATAAAGCTGTTAGGCCGAGTTTTTGAGTTGTAATTTTTATTCTAGCAATATTAGATTTTTCCTTTTGGAATGGATAGTCTGTATTGAATAAAGATCGGAGATCAACTCAAAGAAGGAAAGTGGTTCAGCACTAAAAAGGAAGGTTCACCGGTTCACGTCCCAAAACCCTAAATGGAGCTAGGATTTTCGGCGAGGCGCGGTGAAGGGAGCGGCGGTTCCTAGCATGTTCCAGAGCTGACTTTCCAGTTTTATCTCATCAATCAACATGAGATATAAGCCATGATAGTTGGAATATTACTGTTGCTTATTATGTTGAAGCATGCAATGGATATTTATCTTTTTATGTGATGTTTTGCATGTTCGATAATGGGATAAAATGAAACCTCAAACATAAATAACTAAGTGGGAGAGATTCATACCAAAGTATGTAGAAATCTCATATGGTCTCCATTAAAATCTGGTTTAATTGAGAAGTGATGGGCATGCGCGTTGACATCGGTCTTCCTCCATATCGGATGTGTCATATCACAGATTTCTCTAGAAATTAAATCTCCTAAATGGATAGCTATAGAACACTATTAGGACTAACTGACTCCTCCATCTGGAGCGGTTAAATTCGAATAGTGCTCTTGGTGCGAAGATAATGGTGTGCACACTTAGATGTAATTTATTGATAAACGTCCACACGATCATGGCTTATCAGTTAGACGATTACATGACCGTGTTTAATCCGGCTATTAATTTGCTTGTTGTAAGGAAACTCAACTGGAGGCAAATTAAAGGTTTAACCTATTTAAGAATGGATTTTATAAATGTCCACACTATCGTGGCTTATAAAAGACGTTTTTAAAGTGTCGGTGGAAAAGTATATAATTTTTATGAGGCTTTCGATTATATACTATTTATCCTAAACGTGTTATGTGACTGTACTGCATGTTTAATTTTAGTTCTTTCATATCATCAATGGCACTCTCCAATCTGTCCTCGATCCTCAAAGAAAACAAACTTGTCGGTGAAAACTACAATGACTGGATTCGTAACCTTAACCTAGTTCTAGTTGCTGAGGGACACAAGTTTGTACTTGAAGAGGTATGTCCTGACAAGCCAGATGAGGGTTCTGACGAAGCCCAAAAGGCTGTGTATGACAAGTGGGTCAAGTCTGATGAGATAGCGCACTGCTACATTCTGGCTTCCATATCGAATGTGTTGCAACATCAGCATCAGACTATGAAGACTGCTTATGATGTCATGCTCAACCTTAAGGAGCTCTTCGGTTATCAGAACCACTCGGCTCGCCACTTAGCAATGAAGAAGAGAGGTACATCTCACACTCTGGTTGTGGAAACATGTTTAGCAACTTGTTCTACCCAGTCGTGGGTAGTAGATACTGGAGCTACTGATCATGTTTGCATGTTTTTACAAGGGTTCCTGGTAAAAAGACAGTTGAGTGAGAATGAGATCACCGTCTACATGGGCAATGCTATGAGAGTGGCGGCTGTTGCAGTGGGAGACGTTGTTTTACCTTTCAGTAGTGATAGAACTTTGGTTTTGAAAGATCGTCTTTATGTGCCTGGTTTTAGGCGAAACTTGGTTTCAGTTTCTAAACTGATTATGGATGGATATTCTGTTTCTTTTGATAATAAGGTGGTTATCTTTAGTGGTAAACATTTTATCTGTTCTGGTACATTGGATGGACATTTATACTTTCTTAAACCAACTGAAAAACACTATGCAAAGACAACTTTTGAATACATCGATCATAAACCCTAACAAGAGAAAAGAACTTTCGGAAATGAATCAAACCTATCTTTGGCATCTAAGGCTAGGTCATATTAACCTTAAGAGGATACAAAGGCTTGTCAATGATGGACCATTGTCTTCTTTGGTACTGGAATCGTTTCCTTTGTGTGAATCCTGTTTGGAAGGTAAAATGACCAAGCGTCCTTTTCAGTCAAAAGGAAATAGATCCGAAGGGCTATTAGATTTGATTCACTCTGACCTGTGCGGCCCTATGTCAGTTCAAGCTCGAGGAGGGTTCGAGTATTTCATCACTCTCATTGATGATTGCTCTAGATACGGTTATATCTACCTATTACGTCGCAAGTCTGAATGCTTTGAGAAATTCAAAGAGTTTAAGGCGGAAGCAGAGAAACGAACAGGCAGAAGTATCAAGTCACTACGTTCTGATCGTGGTGGCGAGTACCTCTCAAGTGAATTTAGGGATTACATGGCAAAGAATGGGATTACATCCCAGTTAACTATGCCTGGGACGCCACAGCAGAATGGCGTGGCGGAAAGAAGGAATCGTACACTGTTAGAGATGGTTAGATCGATGATGAGCTATTCTGAGTTTCCTATTTCGTTCTGGGGATATGCCCTGGAAACGGCAGCTTATATTCTTAACTTGGTTCCATCGAAATCAGTTTCTGCTACACCCACAGAACTATGGATTGGACGAAAGCCCAGTTTGAACCATATTCGGATTTGGGATAGCCCAGCACACGTGTTGGACAAGGAAGCTGATAAGCTGGCTCCTCGTACTGATGTAAGGCTGTTCGTTGGATATCCTAGAGGAACGAAAGGTGGTTTATTTTATAGTCCTAAGGATCAGAAGATCATTGTTAGCACCAATGCTCGATTCTTAGAATAAGACTATGTTATAAACCACAAACCAAGGAGTCAAATCATCCTTGAAGAGTTAAGGGGATGATCGAATCCTACACCAGTTGTACAACAAGAGGAACCACCAAACACTGCACAACGTGTCACAGAAGTACATGAACTTCCTCGTCATAGTGGGAGGGTTGTACGCCAACCTAATAGATTCATTGGTCTGGGAGAGGCTTCAGGTTTCCCAAAGGGTCTCAATGAATTGGATCCCAGGACCTATGACGAGGCAATTCAAGATAAAGATGCAGATTCTTGAAAATCTGCAATGGAGTCTGAGATTGGATCTATGGATCGCAATCAAGTCTGGGAACTTGTAGAACCACAAGATGGGGTAAAACCCATTGGCTGTAAGTGGATCTACAAGCGCAAGAGAGGATCTGACGGGAAGGTTGAAACCTTCAAAGCTAGATTGGTGGCAAAAGGGTATACTCAGAAAGAAGGGATCGATTATGAGGAAACCTTTTCGCCGGTAGCCATGCTTAAGTCAATCCGGATTCTTTTGTCTATTGCCGCTCATTTGGATTATGAGATCTGGCAGATGGATGTCAAGACAGCTTTCCTAAATGGAAGTCTTGAAGAAAACATCCACATGAAGCAACCAGAAGGATTCATTGCTAAGGGCCAAGAGCACTTGGTGTGTAAGCTTAAGAGATCCATTTATGGACTTAAGCAGGCATCGAGATCTTGGAACATCCGATTTGACGAGGTCATCCAGTCATATGGATTCGTACAAAGTCCGGATGAGAGCTGTGTGTACAATAAATGTGACGGAAACATGGTGGCATTCCTCGTACTTTATGTTGATGACATCTTGCTTATTGGAAATAATAAGAAGGTATTGTCAAACATTAGGGTGTGGTTGTCCGAGCAGTTCGATATGAAGGATCTGGGTGAAGCCGGACATGTCCTTGGCATCAAGATCATTCGAGATCGCCAGAAAATGATGTTATGTCTGTCCCAGGCGACTTATGTCGATACAGTGCTAGCTAGGTTTGGCATGCAAGATTCCAAGAAAGGTTTTATACCTTACAGGCATGGAATTCATCTATCCAAGGAAATGTGTCCCCAAACACAGTCTGAGATAGAGGAAATGAAGAAAGTACCATATGCTTCGGCTATGGGAAGTTTAATGTATGCTATGCTATGCACTAGGCCTGATATATGCTATGCCGTTGGCATGGTAAGTAGATATCAGTCTAACCCTGGACAAGGTCACTGGACTGCGGTAAAAAACATTCTCAAGTACCTTAAAAGGACTCGGGATTACATGTTGGTTTTCCGCTCTGATAGTCTAGTGCCTTTGGGTTACACGGACTCAGATTTTCAATCCTACAAAGATCAGAGTAAGTCTACCTCGGGCTATGTGTTTACATTAGGAGGTGGAGCCATCGCATGGAGGAGCATTAAGTAGAAATGCATTGCGGATTCCACCATGGAAGCCGAGTATGTAGCTGCTTCTGAGGCTGCAAAAGAGGCTGTCTGGCTCCGCGGGTTCCTAGTGGGCTTGGGCGTGGTTCCTGATTTGCCTAAGACTATCACGATATACTGTGATAACTCTGGTGTAGTGGCAAATTCGAAGGAACCCAGAGCTCACAAGGCAAGTAAACACATAGAGAGAAAGTACCATCTTATACGAGAAATCGTTAAGAGAGGAGACGTGACAGTGGTCAAGATTGCATCCGAGGATAACCTGGCTGATCCATTCACGAAGAGCCTGGCGGCTAAGACCTTTGATGGTCACGTGGAGAAAATGGGAGTGAGATGCAGACCTAGGGATGCAGTTTGAGTTGATAGTTTTGATTGGAGAGTTAGCTAGTTATTTATTATGCTTGAAAGACATGCTTCAAGTATAAGTGGGAGATTGTTAGTTTTGTATACTAGAAGACTTGTCTTTGTATACTTTTCTGATGATATGATGATATGAAATGAAAGTTATTGCAGTCATTATTTGCATTTAGATTATGTTCTATAATTGTTTTATGCAATGTTCCATATACTTATATTGTAGATGATATGGTGTGGGGAGTCACACGGTAAGATCATATCATTAGAACCTTGTAATATATTAAAGAGCTCACGGCTTAGATGGTCCTGAACACACCATCGGTACACCGTAGAATAATCTGATAAGTTAGTTTATCTTGACTAACTGATTATTCTAGTACACTAGTTAGTGTATTGAGGAGGATCACGATAGGATACTATTCTCTGTCTCTGACCCAGTTACTGAGAGAATAAAGATCCACAGAGTTCGGGTTCTGAACTCATGTGATATTGGCGAGCATATGTGTGTGTTGTTTATTACTTTGATTTATCAATGGGTGAGATCTTTTCGTAGATCGAATTCGATATCTTGGGTAATAACAATGTATACATGATGTCTCGAGCAGTATGCATGAGCACTGTGTCCTGGTGCGCCAGGTTGATGATGTTCTCTTGAGGAAGCACAAGTTCATGTTGAAACCCTGCAGGTGGAATTTATTCCGTACATGAATAAAGCTTGTGTGGTACTACTCAAGGTTTTAGATGTTGATTAATTATAGCTGTCAGAGGCTTACATAATTAATTAATGAAAATTATATCTTAAACACGGGGAATGGCTGGACTAAAGGAGAAAGCATATTCGTAAATATGTATTAAATTGGTAGGTCAGTTTTACTTCTTTAGTGGAATAAAAGTAAAACTTAATTTATTTAATTATATCCTAAGTTTATTGGATATTGGATATTAAATAAATTAATGGGCCAATTTAATATTCTTCTAGATCCTTGTTGTAGTCCAATTGACTGATAGTGGACTGGATATTGAACTTGAGATAGAGGCCCAAGCCCAGTAGGGCTGGAACATGAAATTTCGCCCCTCCCTATATATAAGGGGAGGGGGGCACGAAATTTTGATGATGAAAATCATAGGAAATCAGCCCCTCTTTGTCTCTCAAAGTTATCCACAGATTTCACAACTCTATCTAGTAGATTTCAACCCACTCTGAATCTAGATACAGTCCGAGAATACAACAGAAAATCTTGGAGTAGAATCTGTGGTGCTCGATTTTTTGAGGTGTTAGGTGGCGCCATACAGTGTTCATTCAATAGCAAGATTAGATCTTTAATCTTGTCCACAGACCGTCAATCGATTTGTAAGTAGATTCGTTTCTATGTCTTCCGCTTTATTAGATTCGAATCTGCTTTGCATGTTTTTTGTTTAGACTGTGATAAACATGCATGTTGCATAAAATTATGATTTGCATGAATATGGATTTATGAACAACCAAATTGATCATGCGGTGGTTTAATTCGGAAAAACCCCAACAGAAAGAAGAATGGGAATGATGGCGACGGTGAAGGACAGAAGGGATGGCTGCGATGGAGGAGAAATAAGAGAGTAAGGGGAAGTGACTTTTTTCTGATTCTTGTTTTTTTGAAGAAAGAGGGCAGCGGTGAAGATGGTCATGGTGGTGGAGGAAAGAAAAAGGGCGGGTTGCTGTGGTGGAGGAGAGAAGACGAAGGGGCGGTAGTGGAGATGACTTCTGATGAATTGTGTTTGATTCACTTCCTTTTTTTAATTAATAATTAAAAATGTTTAATTTTTTAATTTTTTAAGTTAAAAGGGTAAAATAATCTTTTACTATAGTGTATAGATAAAAAATTGAAAAAATAATAATTTTTGTGGTGTATAAAGAAAATATTGTGGCGTGAATAGAAACACCCTATATTTAAATAAGAAATTTCAGAGTTGAATTAATTTATCACAATTTATTCGATTCTACTAAATTAATAATTAATATATCACAACAACTTTTGGGAGTGTTACGTAGATTTCACGTGTATTCCATTCAAATATGGAAAATAATAACATTCTAAATCAAACCTAACACGACCCACGTTGCAATTTATGCGATCATCACATAATTTAAGTGGCAAATTAAAATTTTCACCAAAATATGTAGGTTATTGTTTCCGTGCAAAAATATCATTTTGGATGAATTATTTTCCAAACAGTGCGTGGAAGCAAGGACGGACTCACATTGAGACCAAGGGAATACCGTAGCCTTTTTAAATTTTGAATTTTTTTAGTGTTTATATAATAATTATATATGGGTGTCTGATACGTGTATATTTGTATATCAAGATTCTTGTGATTATGAGTAGTACCTGATAATGATCATAAAATAACACAGACGTGTGTTAGTTTCGTATGCTAGATCTATTCTAAGAGAACGTAGATATATTTGATGTTCACAAGCCCAGGCCTAAATACTAATTTAGTTTGAAAATAAAATTGAATCTAATTCAACCATACCCAAGTATTATACAATTTATGAGTATATGAAAATAAAGGTAATTTATGAGTCTTATTAACACTCCCAACTTATATATAATTGACATTTTGCACCACAAACTGAAAATTTTGGCAAATTGCACCATTAAAATAAACTAGCTAGTTGTTGCGCTTGCACCCTTAGGCATTTTGGGTAAATATAAAATAATATGCGTACTTTATAAAATAAATTTATACTATTTTTCTATATTATTTACAAAATAAAAACTCGAATTTGTACAAAAGAATTTGCATTAATTCTTAAGGATAAAAAATTTCAAATTAATAAAATGATTATATACTTATAATAAATAAATAAATAAAGAAAAATAAATATCACTAGTTTTATGAAGTATATAGATACATGTATATATGATAAAAAAATAATATTAATAGACCATGAAAATTTTGAAAAGAAAGAGATCAAGAAGAGAGAGAGAGAGAGAGGACATGGAGAAAAGAAAATTATGAAAAAAAAATTAAGGGATAAAGTATTCTTATTATATATTTTTTAGATATTTTTGGTGTATTTTTTAATTCAAAATGACGGAGGAGCTG
Source organism: Perilla frutescens (assembly GCA_026008535.1). Classification (NCBI taxonomy): domain Eukaryota; kingdom Viridiplantae; phylum Streptophyta; class Magnoliopsida; order Lamiales; family Lamiaceae; genus Perilla; species Perilla frutescens. The sequence goes on along the minus strand of BRKX01000010.1, from coordinate 38,079,505 downwards.
AGCTAGTGCAAATTGCAACAACTATATATACTCTATTTTAAGATTGTAATTTGCCAAAAACATTAATTTTGGGATACAAAGTGTCAATTCTATATAATTGGAGGGTATTATATATGCCAATTAATTATGTATCCTGAAAATAATAATCACATTTAGCCTTTATATTCTCGTATGAATATAAAGTTATAGTTATATATAAACTACAATTTAGAATTTAGGTTTTGCTATCCAGATTAATTTATATGTACGATGTTATAATGAAAATTAATCTTAAAGAAAGGAATGAAATCTTCACAAATGTTCAACCTTAGACGACGCAAAGATCAAATGCCGATACAATAGCATTGATTTCCGAACAATATTGAAGCCATGCATTTTTCTCCAAAAAAAATAAAATAAAAAATTATACTGTACTAGATAAAGCCACACCATCTAATTTAAAAGATGTTACATTATTTTATCTAGATCTCGAAATGAGAAAATATATACTATTGTGAATAGATATTATCAAAAATTATTGTAGTTACGTTGACGCCTGACGTGCATTACGACAATTTTAGTGACGTGTTTGGCTAATTATTGGGAACACAAACAGTGTGCAGTATTTTAACATATATAGACATAGTTTAGTTTAATTTATATTTTATCGATCATGAACAAGTTAACAGTTAACACTGACATTGATCCCTTTTTTAATCTCCCAACCAAACGCGGTCTTTGTCAATTTTCCATTCTGTCTTAATTTGCTTTATCCTGAACGTTCTACTTTATTATTTTATTTTACTGTCTTGGTTTATACTATGCTACATCACTAATAATTTCTAGTTTAAATCGGGGTCTTTTCAAGTATTTTAAATTGGGGAGTTTGAGATTCACGAAATAGAGTAAACAGGTCACGATAAATTTATAAGGGGAAATTATTATTTTGGTATTCTATGTTTGTGTTATGAATCGGATTATGGTAGAGGGGGAGAAGAAGGGATTGGCCGGAGAGGAAAGAGATGGTGGCCGGAGGGGACGAAGTGGAAGTAGAGATGAAGGAGCCGCGGCAGTGGGAGAAGTAAAGATATGATTTTTAGGATTTTGTGATTGTGTTTAATCGAATTGTGAAGAGACCCAATTTGATTAGGCGGGTCGTTCCAGGTTTTACCCATTATTGTGTTAATGGGCTACTATCTGTTTTCTATGTTATTTCTTTTTCCTAAAGGCCCGTTTGTGTTTGAGAGGCTCATTTTAGATATTAGAGTTATGATATTGTGTAAGGTGGTCCTAAATACTTCGGGGGTATTTATTCCCTAAAGTGTTATGAAATGAGTAGAAAGAAATTACTCCTAACTCTTCCCTACTCTTCTTCCGCCGTCTTTCTCCTCTCCTCTTTCTATCTCACCTTCCTCAATTTCCAAACTTCATCAAGATTTAAACTTTATTTCATAGTTTCATTGTTTATCACATTAATCCCCAGAAAATACAAAAAATAGGAAAAATAAAGTCCAAAAATTCTAGTGATGCAACTGAGAACATAACAGTAATTTAAACTAATTACGTAAAGAAAGAAAAGAAAAGAGAGGAGGAGAAGCCGTCGGCTGTTTTTTTATATATAAATAAATAAATGATTATTGATAAAAAGTACAAAATAAAATGTTTTTTTATCTATATTTAAAACAAAGATATTTAACCCAGTTTATTATAAAAAGTTCAGCAACATAAAACTACTAATATTTTATTAATTATTTACTACCACTAATATATCTATAGGTTTTGGTTCAGGTGAGAAATATTTATTGGTATGAGAAATGAGAAAATGTTTTCTCTTTGTAATTTACTGCTTAATAGGTACAATTTTATTGCACAATTATTTTATCCCACGTGTGCAATGAAATGATAGCAATTAAGCAATAAATCATTTAAGCAATAAAATTCTGGCAATTAAGCAATAAAATACATTGTTCTCATTTCTCACACGAAGATCTTTTCTCACCTGAACCCAACCCTATATCTATATACTCTATAACTATCAATTAGATCTACAGTTTGTTCTTTAACATCTTGCCAAATATATATTTTAATATAGATTTTTTATTTTTAATTATACGATTACCTTCATATAAACTAATATAATAAAATTTTACATTTTTATTATACTAAATAAAACTAAAATATATATTGAGCATTGACTCGACTTCCAGCTCTTTTAGCGCAATTCCTAAATTGAATTTCCCCTTTGCCTCCCGCCGCGGCAACTTCTTCCCTCCCGCCGCAATCCCCCACTACACCACCGTGAAATCTTGAAGGAATCGTGTTCTACTCTTCTTTGCTTCCCACTTAATCAATTGCTGATTCATCTTCAGCTCAAGTTTCAACCAGGTAAATTCTTGTGTTGGTTTTTCATTTTTTTATTAGTTGGAATGTTTACTGGGAAATGCATCTGTTCTCTTCTTTGTTCTACTTTACATCTCATTTGCCTGATGTGTTCTTCTACGTGTTAATTGCACTTCAGTGTTAGTTAATTTAAAACTGACATTAATGAATTACATAGCATATGTTTAGCCATAACTTTATGAAGCTTATAAAGAATTACTTGTTGCTTTGATGGTTTTATTGAGGAGTAAATTTTACATCTCCTTTACTGCATTGCCATTTTTAGCCTCAACTCTGTTTGCGTTATATATAATTAACTGCATATATGGAACTAGAATATAGAGACTTAGTTTGCAACTCCTTATTATTAGTATGGTTCGCGTTAACAAGTAGTTAAATCGACTCCTTTTTGTTTTTTAGAATCATGTCAGATCTGGATGCATTTTCAGATCAAGGATCATCCGCATGTCCTACAGTTAGAGAAGTTCAATTAATTACACACTGTCCTAGTGAAGTAGGTGATAAGAATTTTGAGAGCGGTGAAGACGAGGAGGATAATCCCCATCCCACAAAGAAAAGAAAATGCACATCGAAAGTATGGGAGGACTTTACAGAGGTCACTCTTGCGAATGGGACGGTGAAGGCTGAGTGCATTCATTGTTCGTGTCGACTTTCATTTGACAAGACCGGTTGTACAACACATTTAGATAAACATCTTAAAAAGTGTCTTAGAGAAATGGTTAAGGAAGAGAAAGAGAGTCTCAACCTGACACTGTCTGAATCAAAATCTATTGCTTCACTGGAGCATTTCGAGTATGATCATGCAAGGATTAGGGAGATTCTCTCTCATATGATTATTGTGAATGAGTTGCCATTCCATTTCCCAGAAGATGAATTATTCAATTTGTTGATGGGATCTGTTACTCCCCATTATCAGCGAATTAGTAGTGTCACAACAAAAAAAGATTGCCTAGCTTCTTTTGAATCGGAGAAGGACAACTTGATGGCAGAATTGAATAATGTGAATAGACTCAGTGTGAGTACAGATTTATGGAAGTCAGATGAAAATGTTTCATATATGGTTTTCACTTGTCATTATGTGGACTCGAGTTGGAAGTTGCAAAGGCGTATTCTGAACTTTTGTGAAGTTCCCCCGCCTCATTCTGGTCTTGTGCTTTGTGATGTGTTGCACAAATGTTTGGTTGAGTGGGAAATTGAAAAAAAGGTTTGGACTGTTACTGTTGACAATGCTGCTCATAATGATGTAGCGATTGGGATCTTAAGGGAGAATCTTTCCCATAACAACAACCTTCCTCTTAATGGTAAATTCTTTCATGTGAGATGCTATGCACATACACTCAATCTTTTGGTGCAAGATGGACTATCTGCCATTAAGGATGTAATTTTCAAGGTTCGTGAAAGTGTAAAGTATGTAGTTGCTTCTGAGATGCGCATCAATATGTTTGGTGAAATTGCAAAACAATTGGAATTATCTTCTAAGAAGCTTGTTTTGGATCGTGGCACGAGCTGTAATGCAACATATTTCATGCTATCAGCTGCATTAGATTTGAAAGATGTTTTTTCAAAATATCAACAAAGAGATACTTCATACACTTAATTGCCAAGTGAGGAGGAATGGAAGAAAGTCTGCGTGGTTTGTTCATTGCTTGAAGGATTTATTGAATCCACAAACCTCACTCCAGGTATTGAAGACTCAACTTCACATTTGTTGTGTTACTTTTTTTTTTTAGTGATATCATCAATTTTGTTTCAGGTTTTGAATTTCCAACTTCTAAAATTTTACTGAACGGATTTTTTTATTTCAAGAAGATTTTGAGTAAAACAAATGTTGGTGAAGATACTTGCATCACAGATATGGTTACAAAGATGAAGGCGAAACTGTATAAATATTTTGAAGATTTTCACTCATTGATTTGTGTAGCAGTTGCTTTAGATCCAAGATATAAGATGGAGTTTATTGACTGGTATTTCCAAAAACACTTTTCTAGCACTGAGGCAGTTGAGTATACAAAAACAGTTCATGAGACACTGCATTTGCTTTACAATGAGTATGTCGAGGCTGATGAAGCTAACAAAGCTAAAACTCCTAAGAGTTCTAGTAATGTTTGTGGAAGTACAGAATATAGTTGTCGTTTTATTGCTGAATATCAGGAATATCTGAAGACTCAGCCGAGGAAATCTGAATTAGAAGTGTATTTAGATCATACATCTTATATAGACAAGCGTACTGAATTTGATGCACTCTCATGGTGGAGGATGAATAATTCACACTTTAGGATCTTGTCAAAGATGGCTTGTGATGTGCTATCAATTCCGATAACCACCGTGGCTTTGGAATCTGCCTTCATTGCTGGTAGTAAGGTTATTGATCCGCATCATGCCTCTTTGGGAGTGGACACAATGCGAGTTTTGCTTTGTGGAGGGGATTGGTTGCGAACTCGTTATGGAATTAAGAGAAAAGATAAAGTGGGTAAAATTATCGTTTTAATTGATTATATATTTTGCATGTTTCTATCACTGTCTAATATTTTTAACTTTATGTGTTTCTATGTTAAAGGAGAAGGAGGACATCCAAGAGATTAATTTACCTTGAGAGCTTTTAGCAATGACAATGGAGAAGTTGTGTATGTAAAATTGTTATTTTGAGAATTTATCTAGCACTAATTATATATTATATGAGTAGATTTTTTTTTTGTTTGATTTTGTTTGAAGTCAATCTCATTTATTTTGTCCCAATTTGGTTATTTTCTTGGATTTTGTCGGGTGGTTATTATAGAAACCCATTGTTTCGATTTGTATATGTTTATTTTTTTAGTTTTTTTAATCATTCATATGTTTTGCAAGTTGCAACTATTATGGGAGTTAAGCTAGATCATGTTGTTGAAGGCATGCTTTATGAACTTGAATTATATTTCATAGTGATTTGCATACCTTTTATTTTAGTTTTAAGTCGCTGCTTTTTAAGTGTTTTTTAAGTCATGATGGTGTATTTTTGAAGGTAGTGTAATGATGTTAATTAAATTGTGTAGTGAAATTTATATTATACTAGCATAGATAACGTGCGTTGCACACTTGCATGTAATTTGTATAATTTTGCTAAATAATGATATGATATGATATGATATGATATGATATGTATAATTAATGTTTATTATAATTATAAAATATCAAATTTAGAATAAGAATATACTAAGCATATTAATTAAAATTAATTATTTTATATAAAAATGAGTGATAATTAATTCATCTTTATGTTAAATTTCATGTTGAATTCTATATCTTACTAAATACAAGTTCTTAACATGTGACATATAATTTAAATTTGCATAAAAAGCGGAAAAACATAAATTGATTGTCAATAATTTAGTATTTAATAAAATAAATTGATTAGAATGTTATCTCGATTTAATAATTTTCAATTGCGTAATTTATTTTTAAAATTATAACAATTGGAATAAGATAATCACGAGCGTAAAGGTTGAGCTTTTAACATATAATTTTTCATAAGTGCATTTTAATTACATTCCTTTCATTTTCATCTTGATGCTTATTATTTTCTACATTTATAAATAATCAATCAACTTTTTTTTTTCTAAAATTTCTCTACATTTGATTTAAGAAATTACTAAAATATAAATAATAAATAGAGTATTTAAATGTACAAAATACTCTTGGTTTATTTTTATACTTATCTTCCAAAAAATAACCATAGAGTATTTAAATGTACAAAATACTCTTGGTTTATTTTTGTACTTATCTTCCAAAAATTACCATAAATATTTGTGTTTTAAGAGTAGTATTTGACTATCATAAAATTAATAAATTCAACATAATTTCTAAACTTTTTCATGAGAATTTAATAATTTTTCCACAAATGTTTATCATACATATGGTTGAAAAATGTTTTTCAACTTTTTTTTTTCAATTTGAAAATACTCTTGATGTGTATTTATAATATTAACTTTTGAAAATTACAAAATTTATTAACATGTTCAATTTCAAGAAAAATTTAGAACATCTTGGTCCCGAGGAGAGTCTGAATCAGTTTAGAGGGGGTGAATAAACTGATCCCTAAACTTTAAAATAGATGCGGAATATATTGGGCCCTTGACTCGCGTTGAGAACTTATCAGTGCACTTGATCAGTTAAGATGGTCAGTGTTCTCAAAGTGTAGTTTGTGTGCTGAGGTGTGCAGTTAATGCATGCAACTGAAAGCTATAAAACTGGGCACATAGAAATGATTTATAGAGGTTCGAAGCTTAAACTTCCACGTCCTCTCTTCCTTACTGAAAATGGGCAATCCACTATGCAAGTGTAAAGTTTCTATTGAACCTGAACACGACACCCTTCCCTCGAGTACAGTCTCCTTTTCAACTGGTGTTGTCCCGGAAAAATGAATCCATCGGTACGGCCTTTCTCAGCCGGTGATGGTCGACATCTCACACTTACCGCTCCCAACTTCTTGCTGGGACTTTAGGTCCTATTGTCCGTCTTTACCAGATTTTAGATCTCTCTCAATCTTCAAGAATGCAGTCTTGAAACTGTTATCAACTGAAGTGCTCCTTCGGCTTGAGCTGGGTAGTTAATCGGTATAAATCTTCAAACTAAGAAGCTGGCTCTGGCTGGACTTCTTCAACAGCTAGCTTGACGATGAGCGATGTTCTTCTTCTTCTCAGTTGAGACTTTTGCTATAGGCGGATTTGAGATTGATCTCTGAATGCTTTTTCAAAATCTTGTTGGCAAAAGTCTGTTCACAAGTCATATTACTCATCCTTTATAAGTGAGTGGCTTGTGACCGTTTGCAGATCATTGAATGATCATAAATGATTCATTGATTTGATAAAGCTGTTGAGAGGCTTTTTGTTGAAATAGCCGTTGTGCTGCCTTTGTTCTCTGACAAACTTTTGTTCTAGGATCTTGGTTGCATTAACTTCAAGATCTTCATGTTGGCAGCTCCGGAATTTGAATTTCCAGTTTTGGCTTTTGTCTTCATCGTCAGTTCTTGACTTCAGCTAGCAGTTGTGATTTTCAGTTTAGAACATTTCCTCAGTTGGCAACTCTGCATATCTTGTTGGTAGTTTATAAGCTCCAGTTCTGACTATCTTCAGTTGGCAGTTCTAGGCTCTGGTCAAATGCTTTCTGAGCTCCAGTTTGATTTTCTTCAGCTGGCAGTATTGAACCAGTGCATTCTTCAACTGGTACTTTTGGACTGATGTCCCTTCAGCTGGAACTCCTTGAACTGGTACTTTCTTCAGTTTGGATACTGAACTGGTGCCTCTTCAGCTAGTATTCTGAACTAGTACTTTGAGTTGGCATATTCTTTAGCTTGAACCTTGAACTGGTACAGTCTTCAGCTGGTACTTCCTTGAGCTGACATATTATTCAGCTTACGAACTGTAGACTGAAGTGCTTTAATTGGTACTTTGAACTTGTCAGTTCCTGCATCTTCAGTTTGCTTGTCTTGCTAACTGATCTAGCAATCAAGCTGTCTTTTTCTCAGCCCTTGTCATAAGTCCATTTATTTCGTGTTTTTATGGGCATTTTGTTCGTTATAAATGTCCTTTTTAGTGTGTTTTGAGTCAAAAATAACCAGGATGAGGTTATAGGGCATTGCGGAGGTTAAGTCTGGCGAAAGGGGCATTTTATGTCCAGTTATTCAAGAAAAATCCAAGCTAAATATTAAATCAGAGGCACATGGGACTTCTTTCAGCACTCATCCTATATTCGGGTGGCGGAATGGGCATATCAGAGATGGATGAGGCTGATTGTATGATGCCGTGCCCACTTTGCTTGTGCAGACTTGACAATAAAGGGCTGGGCTAGGGTGATTGCGAGAAACCCGGATTCAGTTGGAGGAGAGAGATGAGAAAGATAGCTACGTTATCCGAAGAAGAGTTGGAGGTGGACTGGACTTTTAGAGGCTTTGCAAAGAAGAGATAAGCCCAATCCCTAAAAAATAGGGATTTAGTCAACTTATGCTTATCCAGTCAGATCAGAGAGGGCACGCCAGTTCCAGAAATTCAGTGAAAACTCTAGCTTGTTAGGGGATCTCTAATTCGGAGTAACTATTTAAGCTATTTTAATTTCTGGAAACAGAAGCTTTGGCAGTCAGAAACATTGCTACAATTTTACTTTCTTGCACTTTCATTTTCGTACGCTGCTTTGCAGCAGAAAACAATCCATCGGCTGTAAGCCTTTGGGACTTAGGATTATGTTTCCAAACTCAACGGTTATGTTGAGTATTTTTGCATATTAAATTCAGTAAATTTTCTTTACAATTATGTCTTCCATTTCTGCAATTTTAATTATGTCTAGCATGCTTGGCTAAACACTTTATTCTGGTGTTTGAACAATAAAAATGGTTTGAATATAAATCTGGACTCGTGAGACCAAAATGGGCATAGTAATGCATGATAGGTTTCTGTTGATTCTTGTGCCTTGTTCCATGTGAGTGTGTGTATGAAATGCCCAATGTGGCTGATCACTCATTAGGTAAAGAGGGCACACCACTATTAATTGAATTGGTGAATCGTGACTGTGTGTTGGTTCATATAGTAATAAGAGAATCAATGGGTTGTTGTGGGCACACGAGGAATCATTAAACACAACAGATCTGGGTTCGTCTAGAGCACACTGCTATCTATTCGCTTACATCTCTTTGGGAAATCGGGGGGTGGGTGACTGATTGGGGATTTATTTGACGAGGAATCGCTTTTAAGTCTATAATGAAAGGATGAATGAGGAGACGCAGAGAGGAATTCGGTCTCCATAACTAGGTGATTTATCATGTATGAAAATCGTTGTGCCCATGAGTGAGTTGAGTAAATAGTAAAAAGTAATTCCAAAAAGGGAATCTTTGCTCGTCTCTCTTCAGACGACCCTGTCTTCTTCACGAAACAAGTTGGTTCACTAGTATTCGAGCCAACGAGTCCCCCGGTATTTTTAGATTTCGTGTCTGAAGTAATTTGGACCTCGACATCGAATAAAACATCTTTTAACTGAACCCGGGGTAACTTTTGCAGTATTTCCGCACTGCAATGGCTTCCAAGGGAAGTCAAAGCTTCTCTTATAAATAGAAGGCCACCCCTTTGCATTTCATTGTTCATTATTCATCCATTTCACTTCTAAATTGAGAGGGTGAGAAGCTTTGAAAGCCGAGGAAGTTCTGTCGAAGTAAAAAAACGTTCTTCATGAGTGTTCTTCAAGATAACGAGCGGAGTGGCGTGGAAGGGATGCGGTGAGGGAATGTGCTAGGGGTGCCGTTGGGTTGTAGCAGGCGGCTCTTCCGCCGTTGTGACTCAACGAGACGCCGAGCTAGCCACATTCCTTTGACGCACCTAATCTCGTCCATTCTTGTTCGCCGGTCTCGACTCCATTTCTTTTCCGTCTTTTAAATTCCGCATTTACTTTCCATTCTTACGTTCTTCGCATTCTTCATTATTGCTCGTCTAAATTGTATTTTGATTTTTATTGAAGTTCCAAGATAATAACGTTTACGTTATATTTCCCGCTTTATTCATGTCGTTATTATTCTTAAGATTAGCCTCGTTTATTCCGATAAATTCCGTTCAAAACTATATTTAAGAGATTTCATCGTTATTCTAATTATTAAGGAGGTTTATCGTGTTTATGTTGTTATAATGCTAAAATTCTTTTTAAGTTAAAGCATGTTGTTGCATGTTAATTTCAAGTATGTTGTTTTTAAGAAATTTCGGGTTAAGTCTTCTTCGTGTTCGTTGAAAGAATCAACGAACACGAAGAACCCAGTTGAAGATCGCCCAGAATTGGGCTGAAGAGAGAGAAAGGGAGAGAGCCCCGCGAGGGAGGGGGTGCGCCGCCGCGCTGCACCCCCCTCGGTCGCCATGAGCCTGCCGGCGCTCATGTGCCCCGCGGGGTGGGGGGCAACCCGCCAGCGCCCGTGTGCGCCGCGGCGCCCCCTTCTCCGTGTTGTGTTTTGCCGTTTCTTTTCCGGCTATTTTGTACCCTCTTCCCGAGTTTTTGAGCTTTTCAAACCATGATATTTTCAAGCTATATTCAAGTTTAAATTTTAGAGAAACATTCAAGTTATTCTCGATTTAATTCGATTAAGCTATTCAAATTTAATTTCCGTCTAAAAATTAAGAAAACAAGTCGAGAAGTTCCTTAATTAAAATAAATCTTTCTCGGATCTTTATAAAGTCATAAAGTCGTGCTATCCATGATTAAGTCCTAATTAGAAATATATAAGATGGATATTATTTAATTCCATGTTTTAGCTAGTTCCTCATGGAAGGCCGCTAAGTCGATAATTCGACTTTTGTAGGAGGAAGTGAACCTCATGGGAATTCGAAGAAGGCTCATCAACTCATTGCCTCATCTTTTGCTCCGTGATCGAGGTGGGTAAATCTATACTCATCTAAAGTTTGAGCTAATAAGCTCTAGAAGCATATAGGGCAAATGAGATATCCAATAAAGCATTTTTGCTCTGCCTGATTGATCTCTGTACAAGGAAGAAAGGAAAGGGAAATATTATGTTATAATTGAGTTCTCTAGTATGTTTAGAATATATAGAGATGCTAGAAATATTAAAGTTTTGTTTATACTTAGCATGAGATATTTAGAATTGTCTTAGTTACAATTCGCATTTATTTACGTTTATCTCTCGTATACGAATGCTTATGCTTGTTAAAGCTCGTACAGTTGAAGATTAAGGATTTCCTTTATTTTAGGTAGTGTAAAATCCCTTATAGGCCGAGATCTTGTTATATCAAAGGATTAGTACCTAGACGTGCTCTAGGATTGGTTTTGATAGCAAGGTTAAGGAAGGAAGAAACTTAGCATTTCACTTAGGCAGGATTTAAGTTCAGAACTCTTAAGGGAGTCACTGCTGGGTTAGTCCCTCGCAAACTCATTCGGATATTTGAGGTAACCCCTCTTCTATCCCATGGCATGCCTAAGGGTGCAGTTGACATCAGGTTTGAGCCAAGTTGGGCCCAAAAGAAAAGAGAAGGTTTTACGAATATGGAAAGGGCTTTTGCATTTTGCTCTCCAAATGCCGTCTGTTAATTATTGGATATCTTGAAGTTATTAAGTATTTTTGTTAAAACCCACTGAGTACATTAGTGCTCGTGCTCCTTCTTTTCAAATGTTTTTAGGTTGAGATGCTGAGGATGTTGGTGGCTGTGGATGTGGGTTGGCTGCCAAGACTATTTTGCTATTATCTGAATTATGTTTGAAATCCCATGATGTTTCTGCTACTCTGATACACTCTTCTAGTTCCGTTTAAGTTCTGTTAGTATCGTCAAGACTCTAAGAATATCCCCAGACATGATTAAATATTTATAAGATGCATATTATGTTTATCTCCGTTTCTCGAGTATGACTTCTGTTCACCTATGAAGAGGCTTATTCACGTTGATATATATTATTCATTCTGACCTATGAAGGGGTCTATGCTTGTTGGTATCTGATTAGTTAGCCGTTTCATTCCGCTTAAGCATGTTTCCTTTTTAACCCAAGTAAACTCGAGCATCACCACCTATCTTCTAAAAGCATATCTTGTTCTTAAACTCCTTTGTAAATCTTCCGACTTTATTCCTTAATCCCTTAATAACACCCCGTCCCCATTCGTTAATCCCTATCTCGGGACCGGACTATTACAAAACCAAACCCCCTTTTATGATTGGTTACCTGAAGGTGGAATCACAACAGCTCTCTGTGGGATCGACCTGTACTCAGTAGCTAGCTACACTCACTGTGGGCACAGGAGTTACAAATTTATTTTGAGCATGAAATGACCGCGCGTCAAAATTGGCGCCGTTGCCGGGGAGCTGGTTTCTAGTGATTTTATCTTCCACAATTGATGAGCCTGGAAGTTGATACCCAGGAGATCTTCAGAGGAGACTCTATTGTATGATCCGGAGATAGAGAAGACTTCGAGGAAAAATAGGGCAGCAGTGAAGAGGGCACGCCAAGCCGTAAGCAGATCTCGTTAGCCCACATCGCCACCATAAGATCAAGGATACGAAGGGCACGAGAAGGAAGGACAGTTTGAGAACGGCCACAACATCAACATGGCCGCAAATGGAAATGCCGCAAATGGTAATGCGGATAATAACAGGATTCTAAGGCAGTTGGTCTTCTTGACCAATATGAATCTATGCCCGATGGGCATTACACTCCCAGCTGTAACTCAGAACTGGGATATTCATGCAAACTTCATCCAGATCTTGCCAAAGTTTCACGAAATGCCCGAAGAGGATCCACAAAGACACTTGCAAGACTTTGAGATGGTTTTCCAAACTCAACCATCCGACCATGGACGAGAGGAGCATGTGCGGTTGGTCTCGTTCTTTTTTACCCTTCAAGATGGGGCACCGGACTGGCTATACACACTGCGATTGGCGCTGTGACCACGTGGAGACAACTTCAACACAAGTTTTTAGAAAAATATTTCCCAGCATCCAGAGTACAAGAAATGAGAAGAAGGATAGGAAGCCTGAAATGGGAACTAATGAAAGTTTCTATGATTACTGGGGAAGGTTCCAGACGATGCTGGCGAAATACCCACAGCACCAGATTACTAAGCATGACTTGATTCAGTATTTTGTTGGAGGATTGAGACCACATGAGAGGACGATCGTGAATGCCTCATGTGGAGGATCTATTTTGAACAAACAGCCTGTCGAAGTATTTAGAATTCTCACTGAAATGGCTGAAGACAATCGAGACTTCAGTGGGGAGGGCATTCGAGTTGTAAGCGAATCAGAGAGGGCATCGGACCAGGCCAGCAGGATTGATAGATTGTGCGACAAGATCGAAAAAATCTTGTCCGGTGTAAGCATGGCGAAGAAGCCCAGACCTTGTGGATTATGCAAAAACATATTTCATTTCACTGATGAATGCCCTACTTTACAAGACGAAGTGGAAGAAGTAAGCGCTGTAGGTGGCCAGAATGGGTATTCCAGAAGATATGATCCTCATTCCCAGACTTATAATCCTGGCTGGAGAGACCATGAAAATTTCAGGTAGAGAAGGCCAGAGGATGGGCATCATGCACGCCCATTACAGCCACTAGAAGAGAAAAGAAAGTACAGGTTGGAGGATCTTGTGTTTACCCTGATTGAGGAAAATGAGAAATTTAAGCAAGAGACTCGAGCTGGTCTCTCGCACATGAGCAAGCAAATCAATCAGCTAGCTCAAGCCATGCACAAGATGGAAGAGAAAAATGGGAAGCTGCCTTCCCAGGTGGAGAACCCAAGGGAACAGGTAAATGCAGTGACTCTAAGGAGCGGAAAAGAACTTCCGGAGATGGACAGGCCAGTAGAAGAGAATGATGATATGCCTTTGGGAGAAAAAATGGAAAACATTCCTATAGAGGATGAGGCACATGAAGCTGAATAGGAAATCGCTGTGCCCATTCCAGAAGTGAAACAGCCTGTTAAAGTGCCCACTCCAGTAAAACGGAAACCTCCCTTTCCAGGGAGATTGACACAAAATAGAAAAGAAGAAGAAACCAGGGAAATGCTAAAGGTATTTAACAAAGTGGAAATCAATATTCCACTGATCGAGACAATCAAACAAGTGTCGTGGTATGCCCAGTTTCTAAAGGAGCTTTGCACCAGAAAGGTGCGATTCAATGGCGATGTAAGGTTCTTAGTTGGGGAGAATGTATCGGCTGTGATACAGAAAATGTTACCCAAGAAATGTGATGATCCAGGGATGTTCATGATTCCTTGTATCATAGGAAATAAGAAAGTGGAAAAGGCCATGTTGGATTTGGGGGCATCAATCAACGTAATGCCCCTGTCGGTGTTTAAAGAATTGAAGATTAGACCTTTGAAGGAGACCCGTGTGGTCATTCAGCTTGCTGACAGGTCTAATGTATATCCAGAAGGCCTCATTGAAGATGTATTGGTCAAAGTGGATGAGCTTATTTTCCCGATAGATTTTTATGTGCTTGATATAGGCACAACGACTTCAAATTCTTTAGTGTTATTGCTAAGAAAACCTTTCATGAAGACAACTCGGACTAAAATTGATGTGGACAAGGGCACACTGATGTGTGAGTTTGATGGGGAAATAGTGACGTTCAACATATTTGAAGCTTTGAAGCACCCCCAGATACAGAAAATTACAGTTTTGTGAATACCTTCCGTCACCCGAGTCGATCTACCCTATCCATGGTGAGCAATAGTGATCCATTGGAATGGGCATTGTGGGATGAATTGACTGACCAAGATGCCCTGGATGAAGACGATGACATCGAGAAAGGAATTATGATGCTGTACTCATTGGAAGAAATTCCATACGGCTGTGTGGATTATGGTGTGCCCATTCGAAGAAACGATGATAAGCTGATGGCTTCTATTGTCAAAGTGCCCATACTAGAACTAAAGGCATTACCAAGGCATTTAAAGTATGTCTATTTAGGGAATAATAAGACTCTCCCTGTAATCATAAGTGTGGGGTTGAATCAAGCTGATAAGGACCACCTTTTGAGATTGTTGAGACTGTATAAGGAGGCACTCGGATAGACTTTGGTAGACATAAAGGGCATTAGCCCATCGGTTTGTATGCACAAAATCTTGTTGGAAGATGATGCAAAGCCCGTTCGTGATCCACAAAGAAAGCTCAATCCAGTGATGAAAGATGTGGTGTTAAAAGAGATTATAAAGCTACTGGACTAGGGCATTATATACCCTATTTCAGATAGCAAGTGGGTCAGTCTAATCCATACTGTGCCCAAGAAGTCGGGCATTCAAGTTGTGAAAAATGAAAAAGTAGAGCTTGTGCCCACACGACTGCAAACTGGCTAGAGAGTTTATATTGACTACCGGAAGCTGAACACGGTCACGAGGAAGGATCATTTCCCACTTCCGTTCATTGACCAGATGCTGGAAAGACTCGCAGGAAACAAGTTCTTTTGTTTCTTGGATGGGTACTCAGGATATATGCAAATTGCAGTAAGTCAAGAGGACCAGGAGAAAACAACATTCACGTACCCATTCGGCACATTTACCTATCGCAGAATGCTCTTTGGCCTTTGCAATGCTCCTGGCACATTTTAGCGATGTATGATGAGCATATTCTCTGATTTGCTCGAGAACTGCATTGAAATATTCATGGACGACTTCATGGTATATGGAAGCTGCTTTGATCGATGTTTAGACAATCTGGAAAAGGTGTTGCAGCGTTGTGTGGAAAAATGCCTAGTGCTGAACTATGAAAAATGATATTTCATGGTCAAAGAGGGCATTGTACTAGACCATGTGATTTCAGAGAGGGTCATTGAGATCGATAAAGCCAAAGTGGTTATAATAGACAAATTGCCATATTCCACTTCGGTGAAGTAAGTGAGAGGATTCCTGGGGCACGCTGGATTTTACAAGAGGTTTATCAAAGATTTTTCAAAAATTGCCCAGCCTATTACTCACTTATTGCAGTAAGATGTTCCCTTTGAATTTGATGAGGAATGTAAGAAGACATTCAATTTTTTGAAAAGGCAACTGGTCACAGCATCGGTTATCCAACCACCAGATTGGAAAATGCCCTTTGAGATTATGTGTGACGCCAGTGGCTATGCTGTGGGCGTTGTACTGGGTCAGAAGAGAGGAAAAGAAAGCCATGTAATTTATTATGCCTTCAAAACTCTGAACGGGGCACAGTGTAATTACACTACTACTGAAAATGAGCTATTGGTAGTAGTGTTTGCATTCGAGAAGTTTTGGTCCTATCTCTTGGGAGCAAAAAGTATTATTTACATAGATCACGGTGCCCTAAGGCACTTAATGGCCAAGAAGGAGACGAAGCCGAGACTAATTAGATGGATCCTGCTCTTGCAGGAGTTTGATATCGAGATAAAGGATAAGAGTGGGGCACATAACTTGGTAGCCGACCGTCTGAGCCGATTGTTGAATGAAAAAGGTGATGAGATGCCCATTACGGATCATTTTTCTGATAAGCATCTGTACTCAGCACTGGGCACACTAGAACCCTGGTATGCATCTATAGTGAACTTTTTGGAGTCAGCTGAGCTGCCAATTGGGTACTCATGGCACCAAAAGAATAAACTGAGGCAAGAGAGCAAGTTCTATGCCTGTGATAGCCCTATTCTATGGAGGAGGTGTGTAGATCAAATCATAAGAAGATATGTCCCAGACTATGAAATTAAGGAGATTTTGAAGCATTGTCACAATTATGCTTACGGAGGGCATTTCGGACCAAACCAAACAACGAGAAGAGTTCTGGATTGTGGGTTCTTTTGGCCCACAATTTTTAAGGATGCCGACGACGTTTGCAAATGTGTGATCAGTGTTAGAGAATCAGGAACATCACCAGAAGGAATGAAATGCCTATGACGCCCATCATGCCAGTGGAAATTTTCGATGTTTGGGGAATGGATTTGATGGGACCCCTTGCAAATTCCAAGGGGAACCATTACATTATCCTGACAGTTGATTATGTGTCCAAATGAGTGGAGGCAAAGGCCACTCCTACCAATGATGCAAGGGTAGTAGCCGCATTTCTGAAATCCTATATTTTTAGCCGGTTTGGTGTGCTCAGATCCATCATCAGTGATCAAGGAACCCATTTTTACAATCAAATGATGAAAATGCTATTGAAAAAGTATGGGGTGAATCTAGAGTCACAACAGCCTATCATCCACAAGGAATTTACCAAGCTGAAATCTCAAATCGAGAAATTAAAGCCATCCTTGGAAAGGTAGTGAATCCAAGTCGGAAGGACTGGACTGCTCACCTGGATGATGCTCTGCGGGCATATCGGACTGCATTCAAGACTCTAATTGGGATTTTCCCATACTGAATGCTATTTGGGAAGTGTTGTCATCTGCCAGTAGAGCTGGAACATAAGGCACGATGGGCACTTCAGAAGCTGAACATGGACAAGGATGCAACCGGGCATTTCAGAAAATTTCAAATTTAAGAGATGGAAGAAATGAGAATGGAGACCTATGATAATGTTGTGCTTTACAAAGAAAAAACCGAAGAGGCTTCATGATCAAGTGATTAGAAGAAAGAGATTCTTCCCAGGACAACAAGTGCTTTTGTACAATTCAAGGTTCAAATTAATGGGAGAAAGTTTGAGGACCAAGTAGGTTGGTCCATTTGAAGTCTATGCAGAATGCCCCAATGGGGCAGTTGAGCTTAAAAATCCCAAAACTGGAGGACAATTCAAAGTAAATGGCCATCGGCTCAAACCATACCTAGGGCATTCTGATCAGGATGCTAGAGTTGTCTGGCTTGGGGAGCCCATTTACACCTGAGCAGGAATTTTTTCGTGTCCACGATAATAAATAGGGCGCTACTGGGAGGTAGCCCAGGTTTTTAATTGCTTTAATTTATTTTATTTTGATTAAATAAAGTTTCCAGTTAATTAACCTAGATTAGGGGCAATTTTACGCTTGTTTTTGGATAAGTATGTGATCTACAGGTTAGGATAAAGAGAGAGAAGCAAGAGATAAAGATAAATCTCAGAAAAATAGGGATTCTGAAGTGGGGCATTTTGAAGAGATAAAGTTTGTTTCGATTTTTCAGGAGATAAGGCTTATCCGTTGATGTGGGCATGCTGATTCAAATAAATCCTTTGGAATCCAAAGAGTCACGGTCACATCAGGAACAGTAACACACATTTATAAAGAAGCCAACCCCACAAAATCTAAACTCTCACTTTCATTCTTTTCAGAAAAAAAATCGAAGTTTCTTTCTTCCCCCTCTTAAAACCCTACAACATCTCTCTGCAAATCTCAAACTTCAACAATGGTGAACACACGCGGAAAAAAGATGGTGCCTAAAGCTGGAGCAAAAGACAAGCTGGAGTTCGACATCCTAGTCACCTCTGCAGAACCCACCCCAGCCAAGGTGGTGAAAAGGAAGGCTGTTAAGCCTAAGGAAAAAGCTGCGCCTGTCACGGCTACTTCAAGCAAACCAGTAAAGGAGACTCCACCGGAAAAAGAGCCTATAGCTGAAGCAAGCTCTGCTACACCATCATAAGAGAAACATGTTAAGGATGACACCACTATTGGTGGAACACAAGAAGAAGAAGAAGTGGCCACGAAGCCCATACAAGAGCTTGCCAAAACAGCATCTAAAAAGGTGAAAAAACCGGCTAAGGTTTCGACACCTCCGCTGTCTGAAGAGGTTGTAGAGGAGGAGGAGAATGAGGAAGAAGAGGGTGACGATGAAGCTCTGGATGACTATGTGAATGAGTTGGATGAAGAGGAAGCACATCCCACAGATGAGCAAATCTAAGAAGAAAGACCTGTAGAGATAAAGAAACGGGCATTGGAGAAAGTGAAAGGAAAAAGGAAGGTCGGAGAGCCCATTCTGGAGCAACCAACTGAGCAGCCTGCTGATTCCCAACAAGATGAAACCGAAGAGGAGGTTTCAGAACACCAAGAGCAGCAGCAGCAGCAGAGTGAGCCATCTCAGGCGCAAACGCTCGAAGATGAGCCCTCAGAGGACTCACCACCCAAGAAGAGAGTGGGAAAAGCGGTGGCCATGAAAGCAGGGGCCAAGCTAGCTGGAGAGCCCTCCTCAAAGAAAAGGAAAGCTACAGAGGGCACACTACACCCTGAGCCTAAAAAGGACGGAGGGGTAGGGAGCCCTACTCTGAGTAAGCCAGAAAGTGGCCCGCCACCAGTCCGGGGCACTATAAATTCGAAAGGAGTCTATGCTGAGTCACTTGTAGCTCTTGAGATAGAGCAGGAGGTAAGGGGTTTCTTTGCTGTAATTGGTTGGGAGTTTTTCTTGGATATGGAATGTGCTATTTTTCCTGCACTTTCACGTGAGTTTGTTAATAGTCTGAAAATAAAAGCTGTGAATAAGCCTGCTACGTCTACTAGGATTATGAATTTTAAAATTCTGGGTAAAAATTTCTCCATGTCTGCTGATGATCTGAACATGATGTTGGGCATCGTGTCATATTTGGGCCTCCAGGAGGAGGAATATGAGGATGCAGTAACTATTGTGCCCGACTCTGGTGAGGGGGTTGAGGCAAAATGGGCTGAGGTTGGGAATGGCTCCACTTATCAAAGTGGAGCCACAAAACGCTATTGTTTGAACAATGAGGCTTTGAGATTCTGCCACAGGGTGCTTGCCTATAGTTTTTTTGGTAGGAAAGATAGTTCGAATTCAATAATAAATCAGGAGCTTTTCATTCTCTGGTGCATGGTTAAGAAAATTAAAATCAATTTTGGCTCTGTGGCCATCGCGCACTTCAGGGAAATTAAAACGCATCCTAAGCATAGAATCTCATGTGCCCAGCTGATCACCCAAATTGCTGTTAGGTCTAGGTTGTTAGATTTGAGCACCACTAATTTAACCTCCATCCCTATGGAATTCTTTGATATTGCTTGTTTGAAGAGAATGCAGGATGTGGTGGATGATGAAGAAAGAAAGCCTATTTTTTATTTGCTAATGGTAGACCCCTCGAGCCTTTTGATGATTGCAGGTTCATCCCGGAAGCCACCAGCAGGGAGGGCACAACAAGGGGATCATCCAGTTACCGTGATTCTGAAAAAGTTGAAAGTATTGGAGAATGCCCAGTCCCAGACAGAAGAGAAACTAGACCGCATTGAGACAACCCTGAAAGCCTACTTTAAGCACATTGGGTTTTCATACCCAACGCCCTCATCCGATTGAATCCTGGTTCTTTTGGTCTTTTAGTTTAGTTTTTGTTTTTTCTGTTTTTTGTTTTTGTTGTTTGTGTGTCGCCCTTGTTCACCCACTTTACCTAGTGCAAAGTGTGTGGGTGGAGGCATTCCAGTTATGTTTTTTTTCGTGTTTTTTGTTGTTTTTGTTGAGTCTGTTTTAACACTTTGCAAAATACAAAGTGTGTAGGTGGCTAGTTGAGTCAAACATGCTTCCTATGAAGTCTATGTGGCCATTGCATTTGATATTTTCAAACTTAAATTGCTTTATAACAAAATTCAGCATGTCCGCATAAGATAGGGATGACGAAAGAGTTTAGTATGCCCTGGGAAGATTTGAGCCTAACGCTGTATGCCCATTTCACAGCTTTCTTTACTTCATGTGTGAACAATTGTGTGCTTAGAAATTCTAGAACTTGCTACTGTTCTGTTTGATGCTTGGTAATTGTTGATGCATAAGTAGATGACATAGACCATTTTTTTGCTAAGCCACTGAAAAGAAAATCTTACCCACCAATGATACAGCCTTTGCAGCCCATCGAGCCTATGAAATGCCCTGACAGTTTTTTTTGTTTGGGATGGTAAAATATATAGCCAGGGCATTACAAGAGTCTAAAAAAAAAGAGAAAATGGGAAAGGCAAAATTGTTGAGGGATACTTGTGAAAAGGCCAGAAAAGATAGGGGAATAAGAAAAAGAAAAAAAATAAAAGTAAAAAAAAATGAAATGATAAAAGAAAAAGAGAAAGAAAAAAAATAAATTCCCCTAGTCTTAAGTGTTCAGAATGCCCAAGAGTAAATAATATTTTTTGTCTGTACGGAGCACAGCAGGGTAGTTGAATTAGAAAAAATGGGGGGCTGTACAAAAATAAAACCCACCTACATAAAATACCCACTGTAGCCTAAAAAGCCCTATTGATACTTATGCATCTATGATTTCTAGAGTTTGATGATAGAATTGTAGCAAGCTTATGAGATAACTAAGTACAGAATTGCATTGATTTGAGTGTATGCACTGAGCCTAAACACTGAGTGAAGAGAGTTGTGAGGATTACCACGATGAACTCATTTTTGACCTATTTTTGGTATAGTGATACTTTGCAGTTTTGTTGGAATATTGATTGTGATGTGCCCACGCTAACTAACAGGTTGCATGTTTTCATTTTGAGCCTGTTCTTTTTGCCTTTCTTTTCTTTTGTTTTTCTGGATGCATTGCATCCCATGCTTGAGGACAATCATGTCTAAAGTGTGTGGGTGTGATAAGTCCATTTATTTCGTGTTTTATGAGAATTTTGTTTGTTATAAATGTCCTTTTAGTGTGTTTTGAGTCAAAAAGAACCAGGATGAGGTCATAGGGCATTGCGGAGGTCAAGTTTGGTGAAAGAGGCATTTTATGCCTAGTTATTCAAGCACAATCCAAGATAAATATTCAATCAGAGGCACAGGGGACTTCTTTCAGGACTCATCCTATATTCGGGTGGCGGAATGGGCATATCAGAGATGGATGAGGCTGATTGCATGATGTCGTGTCCTCTTTGCTCGTGCAGACTTGACAACAAAGGGCTGGGCTAGGGCGATTGTGAGAAACTCGGATTCAGTTGGAGGAGAGAGATGAGAAAGATAGCTACGTTATCCGAAGAAGAGTTAGAGGTGGACTGGACTCTTAGAGGCGTTGCAAAGAAGAGATAAGCCCAATCCCTAAAAAATTGGGATTTGGTCAACTTATGCTTATCCAATTAGATCAGAGAGGGCACGCCAGTTCCGGAAATCCAGTGAAGACCCCAGCTTGTTGGGGGATCTCTAATTCCAGAAGAAGAAGAAGAAAATCGAACAAGAAAGCACTTAGCTTACCACATCTTCTCTCAGACTCAATTCTCTCTCTGAGAACTCTTTAGAAACACACACAGTAGAATGAAGAGTATATGTGAGAAGAGTAACCATCACCAGATATATAGAAATGCTTCAGTTAGGTGTGGGCTCAGGGACATGGGCCGAGCTGCATTTGTATATGGGCCTTTACCACTAGTGTTGAGCCATGCATAATGGGCCCATATCTCAACAATGTCCATCTTGGGCCCATTCTAGAAAACTGCAACCGGAGGAGACACAATAGAGATCATCACTGCCATACATCTCACCCACAGAGTTCACATAGCAAAACCATAGATGAGATAGGTCCAGACACAAAGTCTGAATCAAATCACAAAGATTTTAGAGAAATAACCAGGTAATCACCAAGGACAAACTGATAAGAAATTACCAGCCTGCAGTCTTTGAGAACAAAACCAGCAAATAAAATTAATCTCAAAGACTTAAAACATATAACAACTAAAGCTTAACCTGGGTCAAAATTTAAAATTTTCATGCATGTAACATGTTTTTCAAGAGGCAAAAATTTTGTACTCATACCAGCAGGGTTAACTTCAGAAGGTATCTTTTTATGTAAAACACATTTACTCTTAACCGCATCCCTAATAAAATGAAACCGTCTATATACTTGGTTCTATCATGAAAAACAAAGTATTTGCACAATTGAATGACATATTGACTATCTGAAAAAAAAAACAACATTTTTCTTTAACAAACTAATTTCAGATAAAACACCTTTCAACCACAAGGCTTCCTTAATTGCCTCAGTTATAGCAACATACTCTGCCTCAGTGGTTGAAAGTGCAACTATATGTTGCAATTGAGACTTTCAACTAATGCAAGACCCACGTAAAGTAAACACATAAGAGGTAGTAGACCTCCTATTATCCATGTCATTAGTATAGTTGAAATCAACATAGCCACACAATTGAACACCCTTAACACACTTAGAAAAATTTAACCCCACATGCAAAGTACCCCACATGCAAAGAAGACTTAAGATATCTTAACATCCACTTCAAAGCTTCCCAGTGAGTAACATCAGGATTTGACATGTACATGCCCAAGCAACTCACATAATAAGCATTACCAAGTCTGGTGCTTACCATAAGATATATTACAGAGCCAATAACATTACACTATGACACTTTTTTCATAGCATTAATCTCAGAAGCAATTTTTAGAGACTGCTCCTTACTCAACACAAAGTGAACAGCTAAAGACACATTCACAGCTTTAGCATTGGACATAAAGAATTTACTCAAAATCTTTTCAACATATGAAGTCTGATTTACCACAAGAGTATTATTCTTTGTCTCTTATAATATTCATGCCCAGGATTTTCTTAGCATCACCTAAGTCTTTCATTTCAAAATTTTTACTTAGACATCTTTGAACAGGCTTCAAAGACTTAATGCAAGGGCTAATCAATAGCATATCATCTACATAAATCAGAAGAAACATGAACACAGTAGATGTTTCTTTAAAGTACAAACAATGATCAAATTTACTTTTATTAAACTTCACTGACCTCTTACATTTATCAAATTTTAAGTTCCACTACCTAAAGGACTACTTTAAACCATACAAAGATTTTTTGAGCAAACACACATGATCAGGTTTATCACAGACAATGAAGCCCTGAAGTTGATGCATGTAGATAACAACATCAAGATCACTATGTAAAAAAAGTAGTAGTCGCATCCATTTGTTTTAATTACAAGTTAAATTGAGCAACTAAAGCCTACATAATTCTAACAGTAGTGAACTTGACCACATGAGCAAAGACTTCAGTATAATCCACTCTTTGTTTTTGAGTAAAACCTTTAGCAACTAATCTGGCCTAAAATCTGGTATTGTTAAACTCACTTTTGATTTTAAACAACCACTGGCAATCAACAATAGAGTAATGAGTAATTTTAGGAACTAACTCACATATTTTATTAACATACAATGATTTCATCTCAGTTTGCATAGCACTTAACCACTTATCATCATCTTTAGACTTTAGAGCTTCTTTAAAAGTTTTGGGTTCATTGTTATCTATAGACTCAAATACATTAAAAGTCAAATCAAGCAAATTGCACTCAGCATCAGCATATCTAACATGCTTATTAATAGTTCTTCTCACCCTCTATCTAGCAAGTTGATAATGATTCAAGTTAGGCTCAATGTTTTGATTAGCATCATCATCAGATTCAGTTTCACCATCTAATTCATGCTCATTTTCATGCTCAGAATTATTATTCTCAATATTTTCATATTGAACACTTTTAGAAACATGTAGAGACTCCACCTCAAAAGGAATAGTGGGGGCATTATCATTCACAAGCAGGGACAGATCTAGGATTTTTCGGTAGGGGGCGAACTTTTTCGAATTTCAGATTATAAAAACTGAGTATATATGTGCATATATATAATATCAATGCATCAATAATATTTTGTTCCATAATATATGAATATTTTGCACATAAATATTCAACAAACGACAAAAATATACGAATATAATATAACAAGACCAGTTAATTATCAAAGTCTTTCATACATAGTAGAATGTTGTTATAGTAGAATTAACTTTGCAAAATAAAAAAAATATATATTATTATATCATATCGCATGTTTATCATAAAATAACAAAAAAATCATAAATACTAAATAACTAATTAAAGGAATATAAAAAAATAACGTTCACTAATCTTATAAGTTTATGCATTTTAAGTTATTCATGTCACTTCTTCGTGCTATCAAATACAACAATGATTGATTCAATATAAGAAAAATAATTAGTAAATTATTTGAGTTAGCTAAGAAATCACCAATCATATAAATGAGATAAAAGAAACTATTTTTATTTATTTAATTAATTATCTAAGTGATAAATGAAGAATTTATCTATTTATTTTCATTTTGGGCTTTAGTTCAACCTACACTACTTCACTAATTAATTTTGAGGGGGGGGGATAAAACTTATTAAAAAAATTATATCATATATATATATATGTATATAAATATATATAGGGCATATCAAAAAAATTGGGGGGGGGGGAGCAGGGGGAGCCACCGCCAGCCCCTTGGCTCCGTCTCCGTTCACAAGGGCAATAGGGTTGGGTTTAGATAAGTATGGGAAATGAGTTTCATTAAACTTTACATCTTTACTGACAGTAGTTTTGAACCCAGTCACATCTTTAACCTAAAGCTTATACATTTTTTCTCCCTCAGGGTACCAAAAGAAAACACATCTTTTAGATATAAGTTCTAATTTATCATCTTTACTGAGCATATAAGTAGCACAACCAAAAACCCTTAAGTTTGATAGATCAATAGGTTTCCAGTAAACACATTTTTAGGACACTCCCCCTTCAAATGAACAGAAGGGGACCTATTAATCAGGTAAGCAGCAGTACACATTGCCTCACCCCAGAACTATTTAGACATACCAGAGAGAACACACATGCTTCTCACCTTATCTAAAAGAGTCATGTTCATCCTTTCAACAACCCCATTTTGTTGGGGGATATAAGGAACTAAGGTTGAGCATTCGGTCGGTTCGGATAGGAATCGATCGAAATATATGTAACCGAAGGCCCCACCGATGGTGGTGACTACCGATTGATAACCGACCGACTGTGCTCAAGCACTGAACTGAACACCGATTGTGTCAGTTCGGTCAGTTTTAGTCGGTTGACCGATTGAAGAAAATGGTAGTTTTAAAATTCATCGTTGAGCAGTGAATGGTTGGGTATGCAGCCGTGCAGATGGATAGTTGCGGTCAGCGAGAGTGGGGGAGATTGAGCAAGAAAAATTATAAAAAAGAGAAGACAAGGCTTGGTTTCAGTCGCCCATCTCTTTGCCATCAATGCGATAAAAAAAACAAGAGAGATGAAAGAGATGGGTTCATGGCATCCCGTGTTGTTCGTGCCTACATTCATGATCCTCGATTGTACAGAAGAAAGAGAGTAAAAAATCAAATTAAAAGAGGAAAAATAGAGGAGATTGAGAAAAAGGATGCAAGATGAGTATTCGGAGTTGTGAAAGCCACTTGAATCATAATTGAGGGGTAGGTGGGTTTATGTGAGTAAAGAGGAGAGAGAGAAATAGTGAGTGGGGTAATTAATTTTATGGGGTGGGACTCAAGGATGGGAGTAGTTCAAAGTGAACTATATATATGTACACTAAATATATATGTACGATCCCCGAATTCATTTGGTCGGTTCGGTGCAACCATTTCTTTTCCAAATAAAACCCGATCACCAACCGAGACCCCATCGGTTTGCCATGCCTTCCACCGACCACCTCCTGTTCATTTTTTAAAACCGCATCGAACTGACCGAAACCGATCAGTTCAGTCGGTCGGTTCAGGTTCAGGTGGGTTCATGCTCAACCCTATTAGGAACAATTTTGTGCCTTTTAATTCCAGATTTAACACATTAATCATCAACTTAAGCATTGTAGTATTCAATGCCATTGTCAGTTCTGAGGGATTTAATTTTCTTTCCATTTTGGTTGTCAATCCGTAATTTTCAAGTTTTAATTTTGTCAAACACTTCAGATTTATGTTTAATTAGAAACACCCAAAGTTTTCTAGAGTAATCATCAATAATAACAAGAAAAATATATTCCCACCATGAGTGGGAACAGTAGCAGGACCCAGACATCAGTATGCAAGTACTTAAGAATGTCAGTGCATTTAGTAGTGTTAGGAGATACAAATTCAGGAAATTGAACCTTATGTCGTTTGCCTAGAATACAAGTATAACAAAAAAAAACATGCTAGAAATCATATCAGATCCAACCACACCATTCTTTTTCAAGATTTTAAGACCCTTATTACTCATATGTCCAAGCCTATTATGTCATAACATAGTGTTATCATTCTGCACAACATTCACAGAGCATGCAGCAGGCACAAAAAGTAAGGTTTTGCAAATATACAAATCATTTTTCTTTCAAGCTTTGAAAATCACCAAAGAACCTTTCAAAATTTTCATTTAACCATTTTCCCACCTTCCCTCAAGCCCACTATCTTCCAAAGAAGCACATGATAGCAAGTTATAACATAATTCGGCCACAAATCTGACATTTCTTAGAGTAATAGTAGATTTATTTTCAAATTTTAGGCAAACATCTCTAATTCCAACTACTTTGCATTTATTTTCATTAGCATATGTCACAAAACCATTTTCAACTTGTTTAAAAGAAGAAAAAAAATTCTTAAATGGGGTAATGTGGTAAGTGCAGCCAGAATCTAAATGCCATTCTGATTCATTCAGAGAATCAGACACAGAGTTTGCAGAGTTAATAGACACATAATTAGAATCAATAACCATATAGCAATCACCAAGTTTATCACCAGCAGCAACATTAGTCATATCAGTGTTATTACTATTCTTATTCTTGTTATTCCTCTTTTGGGGTATTCTTTTGCATAATGACCAGGTTCATGACAATTATAAGACTTCCTAGAGCCCTTATTCCTAGATATTGACCTACTTTTACCTCTCTTTTTCTTACCACCATTTTCAGAATTATCAGAGGACTTATTTTTAGTCCTACCCCTCACATTCATTGTCTTTTCCTGAGAATTATTAGCACGATTTTCAAGCAAATCTAGCTCTTTAGAGTTTAAAGTACTAACAATTACATCCACAGATGCACTGTCTCTACCATACTTAATGGCAGATTTCACATCAGGGTAAGAATCGGGAATAGCATTCATTAAGGTAATGCTGACATAGTTATCAATAGTAGTGTCACCAACCATTTTAATATTCTGGACAAGCTTAGTAAAATCATCAATATTTTCATCAATATCTTTAGACAAGTTAGGTTTATACTTAAAAAGCTTTTTCAATAGATAATGCGGCTAGTGAAGAAGTTTCAATGTATAACTATTCAAGTTTATCCCAAATGGCTTTAGCATGCTCAATTGTACCAACTTTTCTAATCACAGAGTCAAATATCTTATAGGATTAAAATTGTCGAAAAAATATCTTATGAGACCAAAATTGTAGAAAAAATATCATTTGAGACCAAAAAAGTAACTTTTGGGATTAAAAATGTTTTGATCATATTCTAATGGGACCGAAAGTGAAATTTACTTGCACATCGAAAGTATGGGATGACTTTAAAGTGGTCACTTTTACAAACGGGACAATGAAGGTTGAGTGTGTTCATTGTAGGCATTGTCTTTCATTTAAAAAGAACAGTTCTACCTACAACACATTTAGATAAACATCTTAACAACTATTTTAAAATATAGGTAGATGGGAAAGAGAAAGGAAGCCAGAGTGATAGTAGTCCCACTACATCTATGTCCCAGTCAAAATCTAAAGGTATTGAAGACTCGACTTCAATTCACGTTTGTTTTGTTTACTCTTGAATTTTTGTAGTGATGTCATCAATCTTGTTTCAGGTGCTGGGTATCCCACTTCAAATCTTTTTTTAGATTGAACTTACGTAAAGCAATTTTTGAATGTAACAAATATTGATGAAGATACTTGCTTGAAAGATATGGTTAGAAAGATGAAAGAGAAATTTGATAAATATCGGGCAAGTTCCAATTTATTGCTCTCTATAGCAACTGTTTTAGATCCAAGAAATAAGATGAAGTTTCTTGAATGGTGTTACGAAGATTTTTATTCTAGTGCTCATGCGGTTAAGTATAGAATCACAGTTCGTGAAACACTAGGTTTGCTTTGCAACGAGTATGTAGAGGCCGACAAAGCATGTTGAAAGTTCTTGTAGTGGAGAGTCGCAGAGCTCCATTTGAGGATTATATTAAAAAGGTTGAGGAGGTGAAATCTGAATTAGATGAGTATTTAGAGGAAAGACTTGTAATGGAAAATCATACTAAATTTGACACACTTTCACGATGGAGGAAGAACAACTCAAAGTTTAGGATCCTATCAAAAATAGCTTGTGATTATATGCTATCAATTTCAATAAAAACTATGCGTGCAGAATCAGCTTATAGTCCTGGTAGTAATGTTATTGATCCACGCATTGTGCCTTTTTGGGAGTGGACACAATGCAAGTTTTACTTTGTGCTGGGGACTAGTTGCGAGCTTGTTATGGAATTCAGAGAACATATGAAGTGAGTAACATTATCATTTTACTTGATTATAATAAATTGCAGTTCCTATCATTATTTCAAATATTTTTGACCTTATGTGCTTCTATGTTAAAGGAAATGAAGGCCTACGAATAAATTAGCATAACCTAAGAGCTTTTTTTTATCAAGCGCATTGGAGAAGTTGTGTATGCAAAATTGATATTTTGAGAATTTTAATCACTATTCACTAGGTATGTAATATACGTTTTGTTAGTGCCATATTTATGCACTAAATGTTTTAGATTGTCATTATCTTTATGGCAATTCAAAGAACACAAAAGTTTAGATTTTTCAAGTTTGAAGACCATGTTCTGGACATTATGATATGAACATTTCGCTGCCAATCTGATTGAAAATTGAAGAATGTACTTGACCATGTTTATGAACATGATCATGTACATGGTTGTCCAAAGAGTTTCCAAGAGACGTGCCAAGCTGATTTCAAGGAGTTGAAGCTGCCTTTTCAAGATGGACGTTTCAGAATAGGAGATGCCTTGTTCAAGATGAAGATCAAGAAGGAAAGAGGCGAGTTCTATTCAAGGAAGACTTCTAACTAGGTGATGTTAGAAATAAACTAGGAAACTTTTCTTGTTGAGTTTGATTCAAATCTTTATTTAGGCTATGTCTTGTGTTTATAAATAGTCTGGGAATCAGACTAGTTAGATGCAGTTGAGGTTTATGAATACACAAGAGCTAGAGAGTCTAAAATACTTCAAGTTTGAAGCATATAGTATTCGGGTAGACTAGGTTTGATCCTTGTGATCATTGTGTGTCTAGTCTGTGTTTGAAATTCTTTCATACACACTTAAAGGAGTCTCGGGAGAGATTTTCTGTGGGAACTAGAGGGAGTCTAGGTTGTGAGGGGATCTCACAATCCAATCCATCAAAAGAGATTGTAGTGCGTAGGAAAATGGTCGAGTGACGGGAGGTCATCGTGTAATAGCCTTTGTAACCTTGTAATGGAGTAGTAGATTGTTTCTCATGGACTTGTGAAGTCCCCCTAATGTAGATCAGTTGATCGAACTCATGACATTTACTTGGTTTCAATTAATCTTTCTTACCTTACATATTCATCATAATGTACATGCACATGATTATGAACATGTCTATATCTGCTCAGTTTATGTAACTTGACTTTTTTTTTTGTTTTTTTGTTTTAGTTTCAATTTCCCTCTCAATTTGGATATTTCCTTGCATTTTGTAGGGCGGTTGTTGTAGGAACTTATGGTGCCGTTTTACAGCTGTTTTTTTATAATCATCAGTATGTTTCGCAACTATTATTGGAGTGGAAGAAGATAGATAGTGTTGTCGACATTATTGTATGAACTTGGGATTCCATATATAATGCTCAACATTTCTTTAATTTTAATTTTACGTCACTGCTTGTAACTTGTTCAAAGTGATTATGATTGTATTTTTGAAAGTGGTGTAATGGTGTTGCATCGTGTGCAGTAATGTTATATTTTATCAAATGAGCTTTTTTCGAACTCAAGCTTGAGCTTAATTCATTTAAGTTAGAGAATGTTATTTATTATTATTATTATTATTATTATTATTATTATTATTATTATTATTAATTTTTTTAAGTCAATCTCAAGATGAAATAGTCCATCAACTATTATTTGGGAAATTTTATTGTCCCTTCTCTAACTATTTGATTCAAATAGTTAACACTACGTTAAAAATTGGATCACGTATAGATCGGATGAGATCTTTCATTTCACATCTTATATTCCACAATATTTATTAGTTTTTTGTCAAATATAACTTCTTGTATTATATTAATTAATTATAATAATAGAGTATTCTAATAATTTCTTATTGTTTTTTATCATTATTTTTATATCTTATTCATAATAGATTTGACTTATTTACATATTCCAAATTGATGCTCTAAGGAATCCGTTAAGTACTCGATGAAATTCGTTGGATTGTTGAGGAAGTCGTGAACTCGTGAGTCTCATGTCCCTTTTTCTTCTTTTTTCTTTTTATTAAATTTGTTTTAGAACCATCCGTATATATAGTTATTTTCATGAGTGTAGGGCCGGCCCTAAACGTTAAAGTGTCATGTTTGAACCTTAAAAATGGTACCTTATTTTAAAGTGTCATGTTTGAACCTTAAAAATGGTACATTATTTGTTGAACGTAATAGTAACGCATAGTAAAAGTAGAATAATCAAATTGTCTAAATTTCTAATTCATATCATAGATAAAAAAAGGCGAAACACATTACTAGGTCCCTGTACTTTTATATTTCGTTTCGATAGGTCCCTTTACAATTCTTTTATTTTAATAGATCCTTCTACTTCTATATTCAATTTCATTAGATCCTTTTCTAACGGAACTAACAGATTTATTAATTTCTCGGTTAGTCAAATACCACATCAGCCCATTCTTATTTAATTAAATTCCATGTCATATCCTAGTTGGAAAGATACAAAATTCACAATTTAGGCAATTCAATAAAAGAAGCTCTCTCGCATTCTTTTACTTTCGTTTCTCACTTTCTTAGAAGAGTAATAATTTTATCCGCTTTGTCTTTACCTTTTTCGGTTGACGAGAAGCTAGAGAAATTCTAATCAATTTTAGGATCTTGTCATTAATGAATTTATGCTTCGTCGATGTGGTCTGGGCTTAAACTCAAGTTCATGTTCCTTACTCTTGAGTTCCATTAGTTGACCAGTAACATCATCATATATAAATTTTGGCAAATTAGCCTGAATTTTATGTTCTTGTGGTGCATGAGTTTGTGCTACTAGTTTGTTTAATAAATTTGTGCTACTAATGAATGTGATCGAGCTTGACTGGGACAAGTGTATTTAGCCGTATGTCGGCCAACTAAAAGGCACTCCAACTGTTCGATGAAATTCCTAGCCTGAAGTAAGGATTGCGTTCGCAATTAAGATTGTAGATAGTTACTTTTCTAATTACAGACGCGAGCTTATTTAATTGTGATGGTCCTCTATATAGTTTTCTTCATATAGATTGTTATTCTTAATTTCTGTATTTGATTTTCATCAATGTTGATGGAAATGAAAATTCTCCCATAGTTGACTTTTTTTTAGTATATTAGGAACTTTCTTAGTCCTTACTCTACGTTACTACTTATGTATACAAGATGAAACTTCAGTTATGATTGGATAATGTGATGGTTTGTTGTCCATGAACGTCTAAACTAGGAATTGATGTTGTAATAATCAAGTTTCAAGTAGTAATTATTTTCTTCATGCTGATTCTTTGATCTAATTCTTCTCTTCCCGTTCCACAATCCAAATGGGCAAACTTCTATTTCCCAAATCAAATGAAACAACTATCGCCCATTATTTGTTCGACAAAATGCACCAATTAGACATCTCTATAAATGAGTACACAATTACACCTCAACTAAGATACACCACATAAGGAATTCACCATTACAAATTAGCACAATTTTAACATTATAAAAATCCATCTAAAAAGATACTTGAGCATAAATAGAAATGAGAAAGGAAACAACACTCATAAATCTCTAAGAAAATACCCTTTTTAATGATTGTAACCAACAATAAACTCATAAAAAAACAAGACAGAACATTCATTTGCTATCTGTGCAAAATAAATTAGATCTTCCATAACTAATTCATGGTCTAACTAAAACAAAATAAAATCACAAAATAACCCCATTTTAATTTATACAGAAAGAGTGCAAGGTCAAGATCCACATTCTTTTCTTCCTTTAGCTTGAGTTGTAACTGAAGTTACTTTATGTTGTGCCTCAGCTTGAAGTTGTCCAATCGTCACTGCATTCTTTCCTTTCCATTTCAAACCTGAAGTTCCATGGTTCTCTCTTCGAGGAACATTTTTATTTGCATCTTGAGAATGTTCTTCCATGATCATTGGCTCTCTGTACAATGATTTCATATACCTTGTTCCAGGCTAAAACAAACCAACAACAAAATTGTTATGAAATATTTAATATGACTGAATTAAAATAAGATCAAATAGAATAGTTCTTACATTCAAAATTGTTTGACCAGTGTTCTCATTCACATAACACCCATAACCAGTTGGAAGCTTCGATTGCCTTACTTTAGTAGTTGTTATGCTCTCTTTGCCTTGTTGGTTGGGATGAATATGTTCTTTAGATGAATAGTTCTCCCTTGTTTCACGTATAGGTCGTTGACTCTGAGAGGATGATCGGTCGGGTGCTTGTTGCACTTGACTTGATGCTTTATTTGAAGTGGATCCCTTTACTTGTTTTTTTTCTTTCATAAATTCCTTAACAAGCTCTGCAGAAGGATTCGTCATAGTGGATTCATTTATCTCTGTATTCTTTCTTTTCATATTTCTATTATTACCTTGTGTAACCTGCAATAAAATTAACAAAAAATATATTCTCAATAAATTATTGGATGACAGAAAATGGGGTAAGGATTAGTACCGTGTTCATCCTCTGAGGACATTTTCTTATGTTATGCCCATCCTGCTTGCATATTTTACATGTCATAATCCTTCATTTCCTGGATAGTTTGCCTATCTTTTGAATCTCATGTTTGTCTTTTCGTCTATTCACTTTAGGCCTCCCAGGTAACTTCCTATGAGGTGGTGGAGCGATCTCTTCTTTTCTAGATTCAACCCATAAGATCTTTCCCCTCACTAGTTGCATCATATACTGATAAGTCTTCAAATAGGTTGCTTTTGTATACCAATGAACAATAAACTCTTCAGGTTCCTTACCCGCACTATATAAGGCATATATTGCATGTTGGCATGGGATGCCAGTTAGATCCCAGTCTCTGCATGTACAAGTTAATGACTTCAGATTAACTATATGCCTGTTATATTGGTCATATACATTAGAAACTTCATATCCCTCATCCCCATTCCAAACCATTTGCCACTGGAAAGAGAGCTCTTTATTCTTTTCTAACTTTTGCATAGGTCTTGGTCCAACACCACAAATCCAACTTGTACAGAACCTCTTCTTAATATATAATCTTCTCATGACTTGAATTCTTATTTCTTCCAACATAGAAATAATTGGCTTACACCTTGCATCCAATATCCAACCATTAAATGTCTCGACCATGTTATTATCTATAGCATCACACTTTGGAGTTGTCCTAAAATATACTTTTGAAAAAGATTCAATGTTGTACCTCAAAAAATCATCAACTATCCCATTTCCTAATAATGATAGTTTTTTTAACTTAGACTTCATATCATTTTCAAAAGTACTCCTAGCACAGTTCCAAAATGCAATCTTTCTCTCTTCACCTCTCTACTTCTTGGCCCAAGCTGCATAGATGTGTCTAGCACACATTCTATGTTCTACTTCTGGCAAATGCTCTCTCATTGCACTATCCAAGCCCTACAATGAATAAGAAGTTAAATAAAATTAATATATATGTTACATAGAAATGAAATAAAAGAACATTGATTTTTTTAACAATATAACAAATAAGCTTACTTTTTGCATATCAGATATGATGGTTAGTTCTGCTCCCCCTCCAATAGACAAATCATACTTCAATAAGTTCAGGAACCAACCCTAATTCTCTTTATTTTCAACTGATACAACAGCCCACGCAAGTGGAAACATTTGATTGTTCCCATCTCGTCCAATAGCACATAAAAGATGTCCTTTGCATACACCTTTTAGAAAACAACCATCTAAACCTATGATTTTTCCACATCCTTCTGCCCAACCCTTCTTACATGCAGCAAAACATACATAAAAACTTATGAAATGGTTGATGTCTCCACCCTCATCTCTTGATGCCTTGACCACACAAGTTGTTCCAGGATTGCTAGCATTTATTTCTTGAACATAGTCATGCAATCTTTTATACTCTTCAGCATAAGATCCCAATAAATCTGCAATGACCTTCTCTCTGATATTTCTAGCCTGAGTCAAACTGATTTTCAGCTTCAACTCAGTTCTGTATAAGTTCTTTAAATCTTTATACTTAATGAAAGGTGTAGCCATCAATCTCTCCCTTAAGAGTTTAGCCAAATTATTGCTAGTAGCCATTGGGTTGGTGTTTTTCCTATGGCACTTATGATTAGGCACATAAGTTTTCACGGTAAAATTATTGTTGCAGCCATTTTTAGATGCTAAAAATTTCCAAGGACATTTTTCCATGCATCCAGCTCTAACTCTGACTTGGTCATTTTTTATAAAATGAATCTGTAAGCCCTTCATAATAGCATACTTTGCAAGAGCATCTCGACACTCTTGCACCGTTTTGAATGTCATGCCACAACAAAATACAGGTATCACTGCCATTGGATCAAAGCACACCATTTTGCTTGGTCTTCTAAGTGCATGATCCCCACACTCCTCATCTGTCTCACTGTAATAGCTACAGTTGTCATCACTGTCATAGTAAAAACTTCCTGTAGAGTCATTGTCACTTTCTAACCCAACAATATAGACTTCATCATCCTCAACATCTAACATAATATCATCTCCATATGCATCTATCTCATCATCACAATGACTATCATCTTCACCAGTAGTCATATTGTGTTCCATACTATTTGTATTCTTACTCTTAAAAGCTTTGATATTTTCTCTAGACTATTGCAGTTCTTCATCATCATCATCAGTCAACAAATCTATATCATCATTGAGATTATCAAAAGTTTGCTGTAGAAGTCCATCTCCCATTTCATTATCAATGCTCTTATTCACCATACTTTGTGAACCTTGATTATTTTGTAGATTGACATCGATTTGTGATTCCCAATCAGCTACATTCATTACTCCTTGTTCGATGTCTCCTACTTCAGTCACTTCTCTCTGCACAGGAAGTGTGACTTCCTTTTCAATATTTTTGTGGTCGACATAAAACTCTAACTTTGCCCCACTATTTAACTTGCTAACAATGCTCAAGATAGTATGATCATCTTGTACTAATACAAAATTATCTTAACTTATCTTATAATAATATAACCCAACAATTGAATCTAATTCATATCTCAAGTCTTCTTTAACATAAGACATAATCTCCGGATATGAGACTTTGTCAATGTCTAAGTCATCACACACCTGAGTAACCCTCCCACCAATATAACGCCGTCTCATATCACCAATAAATCTACCGTCATGATGTATCAGTACCGTAAATGTTGTTTCAGACATTCTGCAAAAGCACAACGACATGAACATAAGATTTTATAACTATCATACTATAATATTGTTTAGAGTTGTTTCTAATCTAATGTTTCCGCGTGCTATTATTTGAGTCTCGATGATCTTTTTTAGATAGACCTGATTACTAATAATGAAAATTTGCTAAACAAAAACTAATCCAAACTGAAAAATAACCCAATGAAAGTACGAAGAAGAAAAAAGATAAAACTTTTACACATTTAAACCAATTAGTAGAAACAGAGAACCAGTTAAGCAAGTTAAATGATAAAGATAATTTTTTTTAATATTATTTTAGGCCAAATTGTCGCAACCCACTAAAACATATTGCACTAAATCCATCTAATGATAATCTCATCCCACACAATCTTTTTATGGTTATATATTACAACAATTATAAATGCTTGGATATGCATAAAACTCAAGAGATTGTTAAACATAATAACAAAAACCATATTATAAAATCTGTAAATTCTCCAAAATTTATCTCCTATATATAAAGTTCTCAAAGATTAAAGAAATTGAAGAATATGAAACGCATGTATCATGACTCATTAGATCACAAATCAAATCCTTGTTGGAAGGATTTTTTTTCTCATTAAATCACATTCACAGTTCTATAGTTCTGAACATAAACGATGATTTGTTACAAAATTGGCCGACCTTTATATGAATAATTATCTGCTTGTATCTCAGTCTCATATACCACAAAAATAAAAAATTGATACCTGCTAATTCTCCAGAATTTATGTATGACGAAGTTTCTGATCAACCAATGGAATTCATGAACATGAAACTTGACTTTAAACCCAAAGACCACATCAAGGGAAGACACTACAAATTTGTTAACCAAAAGATCAAAAAATTGTTCAAAATTACTCTAGCTTCTCACGTCAATTGAGGAAAGTAATGACAAACTGGAAAAAATTGTTATTCTATGACAACAAAAAAATGAGAAACTGAAATATAGATCGAGAGATGGCGTGTGAGAACTGTGAGAGTGGAAGGGAAAAAAATTGTATGAACTGAGAGAGAATCAATGAACGCCGTCTTTAATTAATAGGGTTAAAAAAAGTGAATTTTGTATCTTTCCAACTAGGATATGACATGGAATTTAATTAAATAAGAATGGGCTGATGTGGTATTTGACTAACCGAGAAATTAATAAATCCGTTAGTTCCGTTAGAAAAGGATCTAATGAAATTGAATATAGAAGTAGAAGGATCTATTAAAATAAAAGAATTGTAAAGGGACCTATCAAAACGAAATATAAAAGTACAAGGACCTAGTAATGTGTTTCGCCATAAAAAATGTCTCTTCAAACCATCTTTAATGTTCAAAATCATGAAATATGTCTCATACGTTGAAATTCATGAAGACTTCAAAATCATCCAACTCATGAGTTCATTATCATTTTCGAACAATTTTGAAAAAAAAAAGAAAAAAATTACTTTGAACATCTTTTAAAGATACTTCATCTAGAATTTTTTGGAAGCAAACTCGCTTATAAATTTTTCACAATCAATATTTTATAGCAAATTGTGTTCATAGATATCAAAACAAGTCCATTCAATTTTTGTTGTGACATGGTCGAACACAATTTAGATTTCAGTATCCTCAATATTGAAAAACTTAATTTATACAAAACATATATAATTAATAAAATTTTATAAGCAATACATGCATTAGAATAACTATTTAACCTCTTTAAGTAAGTTAATATATCTAGACATATATTTTATTATTTTAGTAAAAGATATTGTAATGCGTTTAAAAGAACTCTTGATCATCAAGATCACTAAACTCTCAATACTTTAGAATATTATCAAGATTTTCACAACTTGCTTTTAAAGTAGCATCATCTAGTATATTGAATTTATTAAAGGGAGAAAAAAATTCAAAGTTCTTGTCATATGAAGTGAATTGATCAAATCTTTTTTTAGCAATCCAATTACTTGATTTATTATATAGATGAAATACATGATTCTGAAGTCTAAAAACATACTCTTAATTAATACCATTAAAATTCCAAAATAATGTAAGACTTTTCAATTAATGGGCTACAACTATTTTAATTTTTATAAACATAATAGATTAAATTAACTTAAGTGGACTAAAACATTTTTTTGAAATAATGGATTAAAGTTTTAAGATTATACTTAACTTAGTATACATAATCTTTTTATTGAAAATCAAAACTAAATTAATGATACTACATACATATATAAATTTTGGTACTCCTAAAATTCAAAAAACCCTGTACAATGTACCTCAAGCACGCCCTCAGGACCGCCCTGCATGAGTGATAAGAAAAGTACCAATTATCGTTAGTCTGGTTTAGTGACTTGATTTTCATTGTATATTTAAATCAGCTAATGTGCCCTTTTGAGGATACGCAAACTTTGAGAACTTTGTAAAAAAAAAAAAAGAGTTTCGGATTCGAGATTCAACGTTCCGACGCTTCCCTTCTCCAACTTTAAAAAAAAAATATGGTAATGTTGTGGGCCTTGTGGCCATTCGCTAGTTTCTTTTATTCTTTTGTATCATCTCCTTTTATCTAAGGGATTGGGACATTTTCCTATGACAATTAATTTTGCTAAAAAATAACGGTGCTGATCAAAATAATTTCAAACTTTTACAACACACCCCCTGTCTGTCCAAGTACTTAAAACAACCTTGCTAAAAAAAAGAAAAAAAGAAAAAAAAAGACTTAAACAGCCACCAAACTTTGTCTCCTCCTGCCCCATGCATGCATTCTATAAAAAGAATGCGTCAATAATTCTTTGCATATTATTACTCCCGTTCAATTTCTATCTCATTTTTTTATATATTTCACTGTATAATTTAATATTTTAATAATATTTATTTTAAATATAAAATTTTTCATAGTATAAATAATCTCAATTAATATTTATTGCTAATAATTAAAATATTAAAAATTATATAGTCTAATTGTGAAATAATCAATTCTAATAATCAGTCATATTAACTAAAAATGAAAATCAAATGTTAAAAAATAAATCTAAACCTAGATTGGGTAGAATAAACTCTAAATAATACATAAACTTAAACTATATCAAAATAAATTGAAATTAAAGAAAAATGGAAGAAGAATAATTTCGGAATGGGAATACAAGTCGCATTAGGGGTATAAACAAATTGAATCGAGTCGAATACTCTGATGTTCGAACTCGACCTATTAAGAAATATTGGAGCTCGAGCTAAAGCTCGATTTGAGTTTTTCTCTTGTTCGAGCTCGCCTCGATAATTAAATATTTATAATGCTTGAATTTGGCTCGAGCTCGACTCATGAAATACCCGAAAACTTATTAATTGAGCTTGAGTTCGAATGTTAGAAAAGAAAGCTCATTTCATTTACATATTCGAACTTAAGCTTGAAAAAAAAACTTATTTAAGTTTACTCATTCAAAATATTTATAATATTCAAGAACATATGTTCGCGAACATGTTCGATTAAGCTCGATCTTAAACATTCATTTTCGTGAACTGGCTGAGTCGATTACTTTTATATTCGAGTTTGGCTTGATAAATTTATCGAGCTCGATCTGATTCTCGAATTCGGCTCGTTTAGAAAATGAATGAATTTCGAATGATTTTTTTTTGAATCGAGCTCTGAATATCTCGTGAGAATCTGTTCATTTACAATCTTAAGTGGGATATAGAAAGTTGACTAGATAATCTAAATTGTTCAAAATAATAGAAGTACGAGTTTAATCTGGAAAAATAAAGTATTTTTCAAAGATAATATATCACGAAAAACATACTCTCTCCGTTTCTGAATAAGTGTCATTCTGGATGAATGCACATACATTAATAAAGACATTAATTAAATAATCAAATTGCTTTAAACGCCCTTGTGTGAATACATTAAATGAGTTAAATATGGTTGTTTGAATGCATTAGATGAGGGCAAATATGAGAAAAAATGTGAATTTTTTATCTTGATTGTACAAAATGACATTTTTTGTGAAACAAAATTAAAATGTTAGAATGACACTTATTGTGAAACGGAGGAGTAGTAATTAACATGCATCTTTAACTTATATATAATATGCACCACGTGTGTACAAATTAAAAAGGTCATCAAAGAAGACTTGACATATTGACCTCATATTCTTGGAATATTCAAAACCAAAAATGCCTAAGTGCTTATTATATAATGCATAATATACCTAAATGTATTATGGTTATTTTTCTGCTAAATCACAAGTTTGTTTGTTTGATACGTAACGTTAAATATTGACCTGAATCAATGCAAGCCTATGTTTAAGTCTATGTTTGTGGCCCCATACCAATAGTGATATGTGGGATTTTTGTTATCATTTTCCTATTTTTCTAATGCACTGTAGTAGATATAAATTAATAATATTGTATATAATATTTTTATTAATTGTTATATATTTATTTAGTTTTGGAATGTTATGAAATCTTATAAACCTAATAGTAGTTAAAATATTTAAATGATAAAGATATTATTATATGATAAACATCAAGTGTCTTTGACAACAAGTAAATATATTTGCAGAGATGTATATCAATATTGAAGAGCCAATGAGATTGCGCCACATCAGCCTTAGATACTCTTACTTACAACTATAAATAAGAGCATCCATATTAGCTGAAAATCACAGCAGAAATCATTTAAAAAGTTCAGGAATTTGAGAAGAAATTCCATAAATGAAATTCTTTTAAATATTCAAGGCGTTCTTCACCAAATTCATCACGAAGATGGCATTTGATCCATATGCAAGACAATCAAAGGTATTCTTAATCAAATTCATCCTGAAGTTGACGTTTGATTCAGAAGCAAGACAATCAAATGCGTTTGTAATAGCCCGGTCCCTTAGGCGGTCATTTTTAATGGGGACGGGGTGTTAGGCGTAAAAGCTGAATAAAATAGGTAGATTAATCGGAAATCCAGGGGGTATTTTTAGAATTAAACTAAGTTAGTACCTTAAGAACTTAGGCAACTTAACTTATGACTTGGAATAATTATCATCTTCAATGAATTCAAGTGGGTCAAAGGATTCAATCGAGTCAAAGGAACGCCATATCATAGACCAATCAAGATTTAAATAGAATCCAATGGCAAGCAGATAGAAATTTGACTCTTTAAATAAACAAGACCCCTTCGTGGGTCACAACGACAAGGACTCATTAATAAGTCGGAGTCAAATAAATCATACTGTCCCATTCATGGGACGAAACAAAAAGATAACTTAAGATTAACTGAGTAGAATCGTGCTTGAAGGAAAAAGCCTCTTTGCAGGCGAACAACAATAACAAGCATGCAAGACTCATTCACAAATCAACTGGAATGAATAGATACCAAAATGCTCAACAAGTACGACTATTCAAATAACTCAGAATCAATAAAGGAATAACTGGGTATGTCAAAAGAACACATGCTTCTTTTCTCAAAGACTTTATCAATATTTAGAATCATAGCATTTAAGACATGCTATTATCAAGAATCAAGTTACATGTATCAAGACTAAATACCAGATTTCAGAGTACTTAGCAGAAATATAGCGGAAGAAAATCATGTAACCATAAAGCAATAACTTTGGAAACTTAAACAACTCAAGCAACCCCACTAGCAATACATCACCGGCCTCAGCATCTCAACCTGAAAATATTTGAAAAAGAGGGCGTGAGCATTAATGTACTCAGTGGGGTTTTACGAGAAAACTCTTTAATAAACTTTGAAATATCCAATTATAAACTGACGACATATGGAGAGCAAAACGCAAAAGCCCTCTCCATATCCGCAAAACCTTTTACTTCCTTTTCTAGCGCCTTTCCTGGCTCAAACCTGATGTCTACTGCACCCTTAGATATGCCTTTAGGATAAGAGAGGGGTTACCTCAAATACCCTACAGAGTATGTGAGGGGATTACCCAGCAGTGACTCCCTTTACTTAATCAAATAATACAACATTAGTGACACGAATGTCACAACATGATAATGTAATAAAAATATTCTTTGAGCTTGATAACTTGCTTAGCAATAATTGAATCATAACATTCAATATCAAAACCTTAACCTTAAATCCTTAATCCTCAACCTCAAGATTGAATTCTCACATTCAAACCTTAATGCCTAATCATGCATATCATAAATCAAACCTAGATTGAAACCTCTATATTGCATTCCTTAATAAAGGCTATAACCTTAATGCCACGAGGGAATTAATATAATCAACCTACAAGGCATTACTTACTTAAACAATCTCTCTTAATCATAATATCAACAACAAACTTAACTTATGATCATGATCGTCTATACTTTAAATAAATCAACTATAAGATATCACAACATATCAAAACATACATCCTTTACTTAATCAAGAGCTCAAATAACAATTAACAATATCATGCTATAACTTTCTTTCTTTCCTTTTCTTTCCTTCATTTGTACAGAGACTAATCAGGCAGAGCATAAAATATTTTAATTGGATATTCATCTTGCCCTATCATGCTTCTAGAGCTTAATAGCTCAAACCTTATACTTGGTTTAGAACCACCCACCTCGAAGATGATCACCTCGATGACGAGCACGTGGATGAAGTAACAAGCCAAAAAATCCTTCCTCGGGCCTCCTCGGGGTTCACCTCCTCTTAGGAAAGTCGATCAATGACTTGAAATCTTATTCGAGATCCTAATAAGACATCAAAATGATATCTAAACCCTCGACCCTTAACTATGACTTAAAACACGAGAATTAAAAGGATTTAGACATCCGAAATTACCGAAAATGGGGATGGAAAATCCGACTAAAAAGATCGAGATTCCGGATAATTGGCCACTTTAGAAACTTAGATATTTGAAAGAGCTTCGATTTGAGTACTCATGGGTCTCGTGGTTCCAACCGAGTCAAAAGTTATGATCTCTGGATGGAAACGTGCCGAGACATAGCTGCAGAAGCCTTGCACGGGCCGTGCTAACCTTGCACGAGCCGTGCTAGGCCTTAAAGCGAAGCAAAACATGCCAAACTTTCTGATATGGTCTGTGCTAAGCTAGCACGGTCTGTGCAGACCCTTGCACGGGCTGTGCAAGCCCTTCGGAAAATAATACCGAGAGTTCTGGGCTACCTTGCACGGGCCGTGCAATCCTTGCACGGTCCGTGCACTCTCACGAACCTTGAAAACTTCCAATCAAAGTGTTGGTCGAGACATTACTTGGTGGCCTCTCCCGTTCCTCGATGTTTTAAACTTAAAAACAAGGCTTAACACTTAGCCAAAACTTAAAAACGAGCATACTTTAAACTTGAAAAGAAATCGACATTATAACGGCATAATACGATTATATCTTTAACTAGACGAAACTTTAAATACAGAACTTTAAATACGGAACTTAAATGCGGAACTTAAATGAAATAAACAAGCAATGAAATAACGAGAGCGATAATGAAGTACGATAATGAAAGATGGAAAGGAAATACGGAAAAGAAATGGGCTTGAATCCGACATCGATGAAATAGAATGGACGAAGTCGAGTGCGCCGAAGGAAGATGACTAGCTCGGTGTCTCATCGAGTCGCAACGGAAGCAGAGCCGCCTGCTATAACCCGACAGCGTCCCTAGCACCTTCCCTCTGAGCATATCTTCCTCGCCACTCCGCTCATC
This sequence comes from Perilla frutescens, assembly GCA_026008535.1. Classification (NCBI taxonomy): domain Eukaryota; kingdom Viridiplantae; phylum Streptophyta; class Magnoliopsida; order Lamiales; family Lamiaceae; genus Perilla; species Perilla frutescens. The sequence continues at coordinate 38,035,716 of BRKX01000010.1, read as the reverse complement.
GACTCGGAGGTGAACTCACGAAGAGACTCCTCTCGACTTTTTCTCAAAGCTTTGCTATTCTCTCGATTTTTGAGAAGTGGAACATTGGAAATGAGTAAGGATTTGTGAAGGGGGCCTCTCCTATTTATAGGAAAAGGTGTGGCTTCCTTTGGAAGCCATTCCAGTGCAGAAACACTGCTAAAGTTACTCCAGGTTCGGTTAAAATCTGTTTTATTCGATGTCGAGGTCCAAATGACCTCAGACATGAAATCTAAAAATATCGGGAGACTCGTTGGCTCGAGTACTATTGAACCAACTTAACTCGTTATGAAAAATAGGTCTTCAGAAGAAAGACGAGCAAAGATTCCTTTTTTGGAATTACTTTTTACTATTCACTCAGACTGACAGATTTTGCTCTCGAGCGTTCAATTGACCTTAGAATGGAAATCCGTGAATGCCAACGAATTCCTTGAGTCATCTCCCATAAGAAAGGCCTGACAGAACAAGACTTGGATCAACGAGGAGGATTTCGTAAATTTTTTCAAATCACGAACGCACGCAAAAGTTATTATTCATAAATCCTTTAAATACGTTTTAATCACCGGGACCTCAAACGACTTCAGATTTAAAATTTGAAAATGCCGACATATTCCTTGAGTTAAAATCTTTCTAAAAAGACCAAAATCGGCCATAACAAAGTTAAGATCGAAATTTCCAAAAAGACGATTTTACGAAAATTGACCCCTAAAGTCGTAATGGGCATCTGACTTCACTTAAACCTTATAAAAATCTCTTTCTTAACTTCTTAATTATGATTAAGAATTCTCTAAACCTGATCTGAAAATCTGGGGCGTTACAGCGTTCTTCATCAAATTCATCCAGAAATTGACGTTTGATCCGGAAACAAGGCAACAACCCTTTGGATTAACTTTATTAAGTCCAAATACCAAGTCAAAGAAGATCAAGTCATACAAATTTTCCCCAAAAGCTTAGAAGACCATTTGAAGATTAAGTTTTGAAGAGAATAATCAGAAGAAGAATAGAGATTGGATCCATATAAATACATTTTGATCCCATAATTATTTATTTGTACACATTTTGTGTTTTACCAAATTAAATATAAAAGTTTGTGTTACAAATTTTGGCATGCCCAGTGGGACCATCTCTACCTCTCATCTCTTCTATTCATCAATTTCCTCAAGTATCAAGATGTCTACAATTATGGAAAAGCAAATTGCAAATTTGACGAAGCTTGTCAAATGACTTGCCAAGTGGATACAAGAACGGGATGCTCAAATCTTGAAGCTGAACAAAGAAAGAATTGTTGATTTTGGTGATAAGCAAGCGGATGAAAATACTGAAACAATCAAAGATAAGTCTGGAGAGAGCCGTAAATTACTCTGGACTTACAATAAGCCATAAACCATAAGAATTGATAGCTTGAAGATGCTAGACGGGTATCAGCCACCAAAATTTCAACAATGTGATAGCAAATGAAATCCTAGACAACATATAGCTCACTTTGTAGATACCTGCAATGATGTTGGGACATACGAATATCACTTGGTGAAGTAATTCATTTGTTCTTTAAAAGACAACGCATTTGATTGGTATGCCGATTTGGAACCAAATTCGATTGATAGTTGGGGATAACTGGAGAAAGAATTCATCAATCGCTTCTACAACACTCGAAGGACAGTTAGTTTTGTTGAGCTCACAAATACATATCAACAAAAATAAGACTAGTATGCCATCAACTATATCAACCGTTGGAGAAACTTGAGCCTAAATTGTAAAGATCAATTGTCAGAAACTTCAGCAATTGAGATATGCATCTAAGGCATGAATTGAGGTCTTCAATATATTTTAAAAGGAATTCAACCAAAGACCTTCGAGGAATTGGTCACTAGAGCTCACGATATGGAATTAAGCATGGCCGCAAATGAAGTTGAAGAACTGTCAATGCAAAAACATCACAACTTTGAAGAAGAGCAAATATTTTCAGGACTCACCAAGTGAAGAAGAAGAAGAAGAAGAAGAAGAAGAAGAAGAAGAAGAAGAAGAAGCAGCTATAAATCTCGCAATGTGCTTATTCAAGTCTTCCAATACATGTCACAGTCCATGAAAATAAAAGGGGCAACGCTCCTTGGTAAGAGCCTAAACTATCTTCCAAAGCTCCTTGATAAGAGTCAAAACTATCTAAACTCTTCAAAAATGTTCAAATGCTCCTTAATAAGAGCATAAACTATCTTCCAAAGCTCCTAGATAAGAGCCAAAACTAGGTTGATTATGTTATAATTAATTTTTATTTTTATAATATCTATTATTAAACTTAATTAATATGATCGTGGCATACAGATTAAAAGACCAAATGTGGAATAGAGGATTCAATTAAATTTGTTGTCTGAAATAATGTGAATATCGGATGTAAACAACAAAGTTATAAGAAATCTTGAAGCTAGTGTTACCACAGTGCCTTCAACATGCAACAGAAACATAAACAAAACTTTGCACAAAATAAATTTTAAATCACACTCTTTACGGTGTGTGATTGCCTCAAGGCGAAATTCACTATCACAAGTGATAAACAAAAACAATGCTGATGTTGTCTCGGTTCACTCCTTTAATAACACTGCATAAAACATACAGAGGACTATCCTAGCTTCACTCACTCGAATAATCTTTCAAACAAACCTATCTAAACACATAGATAGATTAGAACAAGTCACTCTAAATCCTAGACTCTCAAAGACGACTATCTGACCTACACACACAGCTGGAATGAATGTCTCCAGTTGATTGGGACGCTAGGCTGATGTCTGGGAGAATATCTTGGACTTTTGAGATGACAATATAATAGATGCAAATTTCAGAGTTTCTCACAAACCACGGTGATAACCTGCTTGCATAAATGATTTTAAGATCTGAAACGACCTTAAATACTTCCTTCATCTTGTCTTGGTAGTTGCTTCACAATTCTTAGCCTTGAATCAACCGCCTTTCACTTCCCATTACTGTAGTGGACTTGAGATAATCATCTTCTGCATTGCGGAGCACACATTCTTCAACATCGTGTAGCAGTGGCAGTTACTCAAGTGACCCATGAACTCCTGCAACAGTTAGTGTCAAAGACATAATGGGAACATCACGTCTTTATAAAATCGGAATAGATTTTGACAAAGTCAAAATCAAATATAATCCACGATTTAATCAGTAATAAAATATCCAATTAATCCCAAATTACATGAAAAATCATATGTGACAAAAATCATAATTTATTCAGATTAGTTTAAAATAAATTTGTTAGTGCCACCATTATGCACTAAGTGTTCGTGTTGTATTGGTGAGATATGTTCGACAATGTGTACTTGGGTATGTCCCTGAAGCTATTCATTCCGCTGTGCGAGAAAAGAAGAATAGTTAGCAAACTATTCCCTCTGATTTCCCAGACAGAACCAGGAACACTTTTACATGGCAGTTTCCATAAATAAAAGATCTTGCATGGATCCATTCTTGGAAGGCAAGATGTTTTCGATTGACTGCCTTGTGGAGTAGATACCGAGCTGCAAATAACCCTCCTATTCAAGGAAAGTATCTACACATGTTTGGGAAGATCACAAACCATCAATTCACTTCCATATTGGCGGCGAATGAAGATCGACGACAAGTGTGAAGTGAAGGCTCTATGAAGACCGATTCATTATGCAATCGGTGGACATTTTTTTGTAGATTCTCTTAGCACATTATTTGAGAGTCATTGTGGTTTGTGTCCTAAGTATTTACTAGTAGTTGTTCCTTAAAACAGTTCAATGTGATAAACTAGTTTTGAGCATTTTTGAGTGAAACACGTGAGAGGTTTTTAATACCTATTTTGTACATAATCTCAGGAGAGATTATAAGTAGAAGTCGTGGGTAGCTAGAGGGAGTCTAGTGTCACGGTTGTAAGGGGATCTTACAGCTTTCGGCTAGCGAAAGAGTTCGTTGAGAAGAACGGGCGACATAAGAACGGAGTCTTGTATGTGTAAGATCCCTAATACACTTCATGGAGGAATAACAATCGAATCTTCAAGTTTGGGAGCAATCCTCCCAGAGTGGGTTGTTAAACCGAACTGGGTTACCAATCTCGTGCATATTTTACTGCTTTATATTTTATGTTCTTACTTTTATCCCACACACATCGTAGAACAGTTAACAAGCAGTATTGATTAAACATTTGTGAGCACGAATTATCATTTTTCAATTAGCACCAGAGCAGGTCACCTTTCTTAAGGTGTGATTGTGGGTTTTTAATCCGTGTATTTTTTGTTATTTTGCCAAGATGGACACAATGAAAGAAGGAGCCTCGACGGTGAGACCTCTGCTCCTGGATGGCAACAATTATGCCTACTGGAAAGCTAGAATGACAGCTTTCATTCATACGATTGATGAACGGGCCTGGAAGATGGTGATTGAAGGCTGGAAGCCTCCCACCAAGAAGGATGATAAAGGCAAAGTGGTGCTGAAGCCGGAAGAAGAATGGAAGGATACCGACTACCATGTCATGGGGCTGAATGCTAAATCCATAAACGCTATCTTCTCTGTTGTTGACATGAATGTCTTCAAGCTTATATCCACCTGCGATAAAGCCAAGAATACGTGGGATATCTTGCAAACCACGTTTGAAGGAACAAGCAGTGTTCATGCCTCTCGAATGCAACTGCTTACCACCAGATTTGAGAACCTTCGGATGAATGAAGGTGAAAAACTTGCTGATTTCAACGCCAAGATTTGCGACATCGCTAATGAAAGCTTTACGCTCGGAGATGCAATCTCTAAAGAGAAACTTGTATGAAAGGTTTTGCGATCTCTGCCTAGAAGATTCGCTTATAAAGTCACGGCCATTGAAGAGGCCAAAGACATGAGCAAGATGAATTTACAGGAGCTGATGGGGTCTCTGCGAACATTTGAAATGGGGCTGACAGATGATGAGACAGTACAGAAGAAAAGCATAGCTTTTTAGGCAGGTTCCAGCATGGATGTGCCAAGCAATGTCCCTGATAAAAATGATCTTGTCGAGACAATTGCTATTCTGGCCAAGAACTTCTCAAGATTTTCCAAACAATATGAGAAGTCCTCACAAAACAATTTCTGGCAAAAATAAAGCTTTTAAACCTCGGAGACCAACAGAAGAAGATTCAAATGAAGACAAATATAAAGATGTCAAGTATAGAGAGTGCGGTGGTTTTGGTCACTACCAAGCCGAGTGTGTCAATACTCTTAAAAAGAAGAATAAATCTTACTATTCTACTCTCAGTGACAGTGATGATCCAGATAATAGCAGAAGCGATGAAGAATGTGTGAGCAATCATATTACTTTCATGACACAGTCTGTCAAAGAAACTGTATATGCATCTGTTCCTGACAGTCAGGATGACAAGGTGTCTGAATGTAGTGAAGGTGAAGAATTCACTGAAGAATCTGCCATGGAAGCATATAAAAAACTTCATATGAGTTGGATCATGGTATTTAAAGTCAATGAAGGGCTGATGAAAGAGAATGCCGATCTCTTGAAAAAAAGAGATAATCTTGCCACTCGTCTCAAGGAAGTGCAAAGTGACTTGCTGCAGTTCAGAAACAACAGTCACTCTCAGACTGGTGAGCTTCAACATTTGAAGAAGCTTGTGAAGATGATGAACTCTGGATCATCTCAGCTGGATGAGATTCTTTCCAAGAGAAAGAGCCCTCAGGATCATTCTAGGATTGGATACAATGGTGCTCATTCTTATGACGGATTCTGTCAAGGACAGTCTTCTGGAACAAAAGATTCAACAGTTCCAGAATTGAGAGCTGAGATAAAGAACAAGCAGCAGAGAAGGAAGTCTCCTCAAAAGACACGTGTTGTGTGTCATTACTATGAGAAATCTCGTCATATTCGACCACATTGCAAAAACTATATCAAGGACCTCCGAATGATGAAAAGAAGGGGTTTTGGAGAATCGGATTAGTTTCCCAAAAGAAATGTCTGAAAAAGATCCAGGAACAACCACAGAAATTATGTGGTTCATACTGCCCTCAATATTCATGTGAAAAGTAGCTGGTACTTTGACAGTGTATGCTCTCAGCATATGACTGAAGATGCTAGCATGCTGAGCAACATTCAACAAGATTGCTCACATCAAACGGTTACCTTTGGAAACGGTGTTAAAGGTAGAGTGCTTGGTCATGGATGTCTCAATGTGCGTGGAATGCCCAACCTGGAGGACGTGCTACTTGTAGAAGGACTGAAAGCTAATTTAATTAACATTAGTCAGTTGTGTGACCAAGGTCTCTTGGTACATTTCACTCAAGACAAATGTCTTGTCAAGAACAAAGAAAGTGTTCTTTTGATGGACGGGGACAGATCGATGGACAACTGTTATCTCCTTAACATGAAGGGGACTTGCTTCAGATCTCAAATTTTTGAAGCAAATGTATGGCATGAAAAGTTTGCCCATATCAGTTTTCGAAACCTTCAGAGACTCATGAAGATTGAAGCTGTGATTGGTGTGCCAAGATTGAGTATCGATCGAGGAAAAATTTGTGGACCCTGTCAAGTTGGAAAACAGATTCACACATCTCACAAATCTATTAAAAAGATCACCACTTCAAACGCCTTGGAGCTGCTACATATGGACTTGATGAGGCCTGTTCAAACTGAAAGTATTGGACGGAAGAGGTTCATATTTGTGTGTGTGGATGACTACACTAGATTTACATGGGTAGAGTTCTTAAGAGACAAGGGAGAGACCTTCGAGACATTCAAGAAGTTGTGTCTCAAGCTTGAAGTGGAGAAATAAACCAATTTTGTGAGAATAAGAAGTGATCATGGTCGTGAGTTTGAAAATGCATTTTTCAGATGTTTCTGTGAAGAAAGAAGAATCGGTCAAGAGTTCTTAGCACCAAAAACACCTCTACAAAACAGTGTTGTTGAGAGGAAAAATCAGATGCTTTAAGAGATTAGCCGAGTCATGATGAAAGCAAAATCTGTCCCTGACAACCTTTGGGCTGAAGCGGTGAATACAACTTGTCATGTCATTAATCGGGTGTACTTCAGACCCAAGACAAGAGTTACTCCCTACCAATTATGGAAAGGAAAAAAGCCCAACTTAAAGTACTTTCACATCTTTGGGAGTACCTATTACATGTTGCGAGACTGAGAGCAGCTTGGCAAGTTTGATACCAAAGGAGATTGAATGTATATTTCTCAGGTACTCGAGGAATAGTCAGGCCTACCGTGTTTTCAACAAAAGAACTAAGACTGTGATTGAGTCCATTAATATTGTTGTTGATGATCTGGAAGAATCTGCTGCCCAGATTGATGACGAAAGCATTGATGCTACTATCCATGTTCCAGTATCTGTTCCAGACAGTTCAGAACACAGTATCTAGACAGAAGCAAGTAGTGAGAAATTGGACGTTTCCAAACCTTCCAAAGGTGTTCATAAGAATCACTCTACATCTGATATCATCGGTAATATGAGTAAAGGTGTTTGAATAAGAGGAGTTTGAAAGAACTATCGTGAATTGATAGCCAATGTGTGTTACACCTCAACTGTGGAGCCCAAGAATGTCAAGGAAGCATTGCAAGATGACCGATGAATTCAAGCCATGCAAGAAGAGCTCTTGCAATTTGAAAGAAATGAAGTGTGGGATCTTGTTCCACGACCTGAAGGTGTTAATGTTATCGGGACAAAATGGATCTTCAAGAATAAAACCGATGAAGAAGGAAACATAACCAGAAATAAGGCAAGACTTGTTGCCCAAGGTTATTCCCAAGTTGAAGGTGTGGATTTCGATGAGACTTTTGATCCAGTTACTCATCTTGAATCGGTGCGTTTGCTCCTTGCCATGGCTGCTTGAATGAAGTTCAAATTATTCCAAATGGACGTAAAGAGTGCCTTCCTGAATGGGTACCTGTCTGGAGACGTGTTTGTTTGCCAACCCAAAGGCTTTGAAGACCCTTACCATCCTAAGTATGTGTACAAACTGAAAAAGGCCCTTTACGGTCTCAAACAAGCTCCTCGAGCTTGGTATGAATGGCTAATCAAGTTCCTTCTGAAGAAAGGATATATACGTGGTGGAGCTGATAGAACTCTCTTCATCAAAAGAGAAAAATCTGATGTGATCATCGTTCAGATATATGTTGATGATATTGTCTTTGGATCTATCTCACACAGATTGGTGGGTGAGTTTGTTAAAGACATGACATCTGAATTTGAAATGAGCTTAGTAGGTGAAATGACCTACTTTCTGGGGCTTCAAGTGAAGCAAAACGATAACTAGATCTTTGTGTCTCAAACAAAGTATGTAAGGAACTTGATCAACAAGTTTGGTATGGATAGTTGCAGCCCGAAAAGAACACCGATGGGAACAACTCTTAAGTTATCAAAAGATGAAGCCGGTGTATCTATTGAGAAAACCTTGTACCGGAGTATGATTGGTAGTCTGCTCTACCTTACTGCAAGTAGGCCAGACATTTGCTACAGTGTGGGAGTTTGTGCTCGGTACCAATCTGATCCTAAAGAAAGTTATCTGAAATATGTCAAGAATATAATCAAGAACATAATAGGTACTGCTGAGTTAGGACTTTGGTTTTCCTATGATATAAACCCTAGTTTGGTGGGGTTTTGTGATGCAGATTGGGCCGGTTGTACTGAAGATCGGAAGAGTACTTCTGGAGGATGTTTCTTCCTTGGAAACAACATGGTTTCATGGTTTAATAAGAAGCGGAATTCGATCTCTCTATCTACTAGTGAAGCGGAATATAATGCAGCTGGAAGTTGTTGTACTCAACTTCTTTAGATGAAGTAAATGCTTCTTGACTATGGTATGCCACAATCTGTCCTTACCATCTTCTGTGACAATATGAGTGCAATAAACATTTTGAAGAATCTTGTTCAACACCCACGAATAAAACACATAGATATTCGTCATCATTTCATCCATGAACTTGTCGAAGATGGATCGCTTGTGATTGAATATGTTGGAACTGAAGCCCAACTGGTGGATATCTTTACTAAGGCACTTGATATTGCAAGGTTTGAAATACTTAGATCCTCTCTGGATCATTGTGTTCTCTGAACTTCTCCTCTAAGAGAAGCCTCTCTGTACGTCTTGGTTAGTGATGTGTGTACAGAGAGTGTAAAGAGACCAAGTTGGTGTGGTCGATGTGTTGTGTGCCAAAATAATGTCTCAGACAGATGTTGGGACAATTGGAGTTGCTGTTTCTCAATGGCTAGTGGGTCCTTATTTTCCACGCTGAGTTCGGTTCCACTTCCCAAGAACGAGTAGAAGTGTACTATTTATGGAATATGACAGTTATGGGAATTTTCTTCTTAAATTCTCTAATTAAGGACAAAATCCACTGTTCAAATTTTCTTAAGGCAACATAATTTTTTTTAAAAAAAATCTCTTTCTTTTCAAGTCTTTCACCCTTGGTTTTCTGCTCTAAAAAAGTCTTCCTCCTCAGATATCCATGGCGGACAACTCTGGTTCATCCAAGCCATCTTGCTTCAAGAAACCAAGAATCAGCACTCGAGATTTATGGATAAAATTGGGAGAGCTCTCCAAGCCACTGGTGTTTGCTCCGTTTGGCTCTCCTGTCTCTGCTTCAAAGCAGCCAATTGAGCCCATTCCCGCTGTCGTTGCTTCATAACACTCGAGTGAGGGTGTTCCCATTGCTGCTGCTTCCGAGCATACGAGTAAGGTGGTTCTCAGTACCCCTCCTTTAGAAAAGTCGTGTGAGGAGATTCTCGATGTCTCTGCTTCTGTGTCTCTTTCTGTGGCATCATCTGTTGAAGCTATTGTTGGATCTGTATCTGAGACAGATTCTATGGTTCCTCCCTCTCCTAGGGTTTCTGTTGATCCTCCTTCACTGCTTCTGGAGAATGCTGAATTAGTGGAAGCCTTGATTGCCTCTGCTGTTGATAATGTTTATGCTTCAATTGAGGAGTTTGCGGCATCGATTGATGCCTTGAAGTTTTTGCAAGAACCTATTATTCTCATCGCTGAACCGTTGGTTAGTGACTCGCCTATAGTCACCATTCAAGTTCTGCTAAGTAAAGGTTCACTCCCTGTTGCTATTGAAACCCTTGACCAAAGGGAAGGCGAAGAAGATGTAGACATCTCCTTCTTGGATGATGATTCGCCAATGACTGAGTCTGGATCTGTCCCATCTTTAGTGAAAGCTCGCGGGACCAAATGCAAGCTGGAGTTGCGTGATATTCCAGTCACCCCTCCGGTGTCTGATGATGAAGATGGCACGTCTATCGTCAATCTCAAATCTAAGGTGCTGGCAAAATTTGCTGCGAAGAAGGGGCCTCCTTCTAAAAGCCCCCAAGTCTAAGAAGGTCGCTGCAAAGAAGAGGTCTTCATCCAAAGCCCATAAATCGGTGGAGACTTCTGGTAAAAAGGCTCCGACTAGGAAGCCTGTTGTTGTTCCTGCTCACCATGTTACACGGAGTTTGTCTGAGCAGAGGATGGGGTTGGTGTTGGGTCCTCGTCATCCGCTGATGAAGCAAGTCAGAGCTCCTTCTCCCTCTGATGATGAAACAGAGGATGTGGCTGAAGATGTCCCTGACAGATCTGGTTCCGAATCTAAAGCCTATGATTCGAGTAAGTTTTTCTCTGCCTTTCACCAAAGTCAGTATAAGTTGGTTGTGGATCGCTCTCTTGTGTCTGAGTGAAAGTTGATTAAGACTGATGTTGAGGGTACTAGGGTGATTGAAATATTGCATGATTTAAGATTGGAAAAATCTGCATATACTGCTCCTCCATTTGTTGCTACTATTGTGCATGATTTTTATGCCAATTTTTCTAAATCCATTCGAGATGCATCATCTGAGCATGCTTTTACTATTTTTGTGCGGGGTCATTGGGTTCCATTTTCCCCGTCTGTGATAAATGTTTACCTGGGTCGTGAGCATGTAGTTGCTCCTGCCCCTGTGTTTGAGTTGGATGAGGTTGCTGCCGAATTGACTGGAGGCAGTCGGTGTGTTTGGCCATCAGGCCGTTCGTTGATGGCGGCAGATTTAAGCGTGAAGTATTCGATACATCATAAGATTGCAGTTCGAAACTGGATCCCCAGCACACACAACTCCACAATTGGGAAGCCACTAGGGTTGTTATTGTTTAAGGTTAGAACTCGGGTGGAGTTCAACCTTGGCCAGCTCATCTTTGAGCATGTTGTGGCTCATTCAGAGTCCTCCCAGGTTCAACAGCCGATTGGTTTCCCAGGGATTATTTTTAACCTTATTATGGATCAGCACAATATGGTGTGTGATGATGATGTATATGAGCCTGAGGCGCTGCCGCTCATAATCAGCCAGAAGCTATTTTCCTCCCAGCATGCCCAGGATATTCCTACCAGAGAAGAAGCTGGTGGCTCTGGAACTGTGCCACCTTTTGTCCCTCACAGATCTGCTCATGCTTTGTCTGTCACTTCTGTTTTCTTTGACATGCACATAAAGTCTCTGGAGCGCGAAGTGCAGATACTGAAGAAGTCCATCAGGACTTTCAAGACTCGAGAACAAGAATTGGAGTCTCTCCTGGTTGATCTTCGAGCTCGGGCTCTTAGCCTTGCCTCGCCTTTTGATGTTGGTGCTGGATCTACTGCTGATCAGCCTTCTACCCATGTTGATGTTGCTCCTGCTGATGATGTAGATACTGATGATGATGCCTCCCTGCATTAATCTCTTTTGCCATTTTTGGCAACAAAAGGGGGAGAAGAAGAAGAAGAAGAAGAAGAAGAAGAAGAAGAAGAAGAAAGGGGGAGTGAAGGTCAAGCCCCACTGCTGCTGTCTGCTGCTGATGTCCGCTGTTACTGTTGATAAGAGCTTGTGTGCTCTTCTTATGTTTTTGTTTTTGCTATATCTTGAAGACCAATTTCATTTGGGAAGTCTGTTTTCCCATACTATTTCTGTTGGTCTGTACTTATATTTGATCGACCAGACAATGCGGTCGTGACCACGTAAATGATGTTCGTGCTGTTTGAAGGCACTCCCAGATCAGACTCAGGGGGAGTGTGCTTGAAACTATCCCAGACAGTTTTTTAAATATATCGCTTGTTTTGATATATTTTTTATCTACGAAGTTGATTCAAGTGTTGTGCAGATTAACATGACTAATTGTCGACCATAAACACCAAAGGGGGAGATTGTTAGTGCCACCATTATGCACTAAGTGTTCGTGTTGTATTGACAAGATATGTTTGACAATGTGTGCTTGGGTATGTCCCTGAAGCTATTCATTCCGATGTGCGAAAAAAGAAGAACAGTTGGCAAACTGTTCCCTCTGATGTCCCAGATAGAATCGGGACACTTTTATATGGCAGTTTCCATAAATAGAAGATCTTGTGCGGATCCATTCTTGGAAGGCAAGATATGTACGATTGACTACCTTGTGGAGTAGATACCGAGCTGCAAATAACCCTCCTATCCAAGGAAAGTGTTGATACAGTTTTGAAGTGTATCATAGATTTAGGAATATTTGTTTAAATTGTGTATTTGGAAGTTTTTGTCTTTCTTGCAGGTTAAAATCTGTTGAGAGAAAATAGGAGCATATGGGATTTGACCAAGTCCAACGATCTGCTGAAGCCACGGTTGTTCCGGAAGTTGCACCAGAAATATAGGAGTAAAGATCATGAAGATCATGGCTTAGTGGATCGGTTGCTTTAAGTGGGGATCAAGCAACGAGCTGTGTATATATAGGGTTTAGAAGTTAGTGTTAGATACGAGTTTTTAATAGAGCTTTTCAGATATTGTAAAGTTTTGAGCTCTCGTATTTATCCGTTTCTACTAGATATAGTTAAGACAACTTTAGTCCCAACCTTCTGTGAAGGAAGAGATAAAGTGTCTTAATATTTAGTGAGAGTTTATCTTGTAGTATTTTTGTAATTCACATATTTTATATAGTGAAGATTTCTCTCTGAGGCACTTCGCGAGATTATAGAAATATAATCTCGTGAAAATTCCAATCCATTGTTTCTGTTTTAAATTTCCGCTGCGTATGCAAAGTTGTCTCAACTTTATACACAACTTTGTACACAACTCTTTCAAAACCGAGAGTTCGGTTTCTTCAGAAAGTATCTGCACACATTTGGGAAGATCACAAACCATCAATTCACTTCCATATTGGCGGCGAATGAAGATCGGCGACAAGTGTGAAGTGAAGGCTATATGAAGACCGATTCATTGTGCAATCGGTGGATGTTTTTTTGTAGATTCTCTTAGCACATTATTTGAGAGTCATTGTGGTTTGTGTCCCAAGTATTTACTAGTAGTTGTTCCTTAAAACAGTTCAACGTGATAGACTAGTTTTAAGCGTTTTTGAGTGAAACATGTGAGGGGTTTTTAATACCTGTTTTGTACGCAATCTCGGGAGAGATTGTAAGTTGAAGTCGTGGGTAGCTAGAGGGAGTCTAGTGTCACGGTTGTAAGGGGATCTTACAACTTTCGGCTAGCGAAAGAGTTCGTGGAGAAGAATGGGCGACATAAAGAGGGAGTCCTGTATGTGTAAGATCCCTAATACACTTCATGAAGGAGTAATAGTCGAATCTTTAAGTTTGAGAGCAATCCCCCCAGAGTAGGTTGTTAAACCAAACTGGGTTACCAATCTCATGCGTATTTTACTGCTTTATATTTTATGTTCTTACTTTTGTCCCACACACATCGTAGAACAGTTAACAAGCAGTATTGATTAAACACTTGTGAGCACGGATTATCATTTTTCAAAATTAATCCAATATACTAGGAAAGGATAAGATTAACATCCCGAATATTATACTCGATGTTACGAGAATGACGAAAGACATTAGATACGACATTAACTTCGATGTTATCAAACGAAGTGATAACATCATCTGAAATCCATCAATCTCAACCGATTCCATCCGGTCACTTCTTTTTAAATTATTATGATCAAATTATTTCATGACATTAGTTTTTATTTTATTTAGGATTCTCATGATCGAATTTAACACTTATTTAAGTTATTTTTATATTTACTAACAGTGGTAACATGTGTTGCATGTGTGCCGTGTGCAATCTCTATTTTAATTGGAATAGATTTATATTCACAATTAATCTGGAAAGATCGGTGGACCATGCAAACACCCATTTGCAATGGTGACTGATTCATAAGAATCTGAAAAATTCAACTTGTTGCCGAAGTTGTAATATCATATGCCAATTTTTTAGTACCATTTAACTTGAGAATTTTATTAAATTAATGCCCACTCATATACCTAGTTGAGTAAAATGAACCATAATTAATTATTATAAAATAAATAAAAAAGTACAAGAAATTGAAACTAAAAAAAAAAAATACAAAAAAAACTCACAATTTGATATTGGAACGGGGAGTTCAACTCATAATGTGTAACATGGATCCCATGGATAGAAATCATTCGGTTCAAATTTTCTATATATTGCCCTTCTTCATGTTTCACTTCGTATTTCATTATCAAATTTATGATCTTAATAATATTTATTATAAAATAAAAATTAATTATAATATAAATAATCATACTCAACATTTATTAAAAAAATAAATAAATTAAAATATTATAAAATTTAGTTTGAATTAATTAACCATAATAATGAATTATTAATTAAAAATAAAAATTAAATATTAAATAAAATTATAAACCCTAATTGGGTGGGTAAACCCTAAAAAAATCACAAAATTAAACTAAATCACACCAAAAAAAAATGAAGAAATAATAAATAAGAAACACCCGTAATTTAAAAGTGCAACGAAGTGTAACACAGATAGTGCAACAAAAAATTCATGCAGATATCAGTATGGTTTAAATCAATTTCTTATCACAGAAAGAATTTTAAAAAGAAAAAAGAAATAAAAGAAAAGTAGGAGATAATAAATTACAAACATTAAGCATAATATTGCAAAGTCTATTTGTTTGGAGAGATTCTTACATCAATGATTGATTTATCTGGCAAATCCTTTTATGAACACGATAACAATTAATCCAAAAATGTCCAATAATAAAGTAAGAGGCATGAACCTTTTTGCACACAACACGCATGCATACAAAGTAAGAAATATATATAAATTATATAAGTAAGTACATAGTAATTAGAATAAATTTTCGAATTTGTAAAAGCACTAATTACCTTATCCAATTGCTAAATTGTCACTAAAGTTTGTCTCGAATAAGATGCTTGAAACAATTCTTTGTAAGCTAAAGCAGGCAATTCCACGAATGATTTAATGACTTAGCCGATGGTGGAAGTTGCAGTCTCTGAGTTTGAATGATGAATTTTTCAAGGACAAAATTCATGAAAATTATTGATCAAATTGTAGCATCATTATCATATATATCCAACATGTAGGATAAAAGGCATTTAATTTCTAGCAACTAATCGTGGGTGTCAAAATTAGCCTTAAAAACTTTGAAAGTTGCACAATTATATTTTCGTCAACCTTTACCATAATTTCACCATTGTTGGCTAGAAAGAAACAAAAATTTCGGCTAGAAAGAAACAAAAATTTCGGCCTTTTCGGGTAAAAATGTTGTAATTTAAGTAATTTTTTTTATTTCATTAAATTTCGAATTATATTGTGAAGAAGTAATAAAAATTCCAATTATTATTATTATTGTTGTTGTTGTTGTTGTTGTTGGAAGGTCCAAATCTCGTGTTCTCTGGAGGAAAATAATGAAATGTTGTTGTTGTTGTTGGAAGGTCCAAATCTCGTATTCTCTGGAGGAAAATAGTGAAATTAGTGTAAAAGTAACTAAATGCATGCACATACGAAAGATTTTACGACTATATAAATGTTTATGTAAATCAAATTAAGATGTTTCGGGTTTGAGACTATAGTACCTTTCACCAACATGAAAAAAAAATACTTGCTAAATTATTCGATTATGAAATTAGAAATACTACGCATTCAATTTATACTCTATATAATATTTATTTATAGATAAGAAAAATTATTATTATAGCAACATTTGTTGTTCTATTAAAAAGAGATGATACGTAACCTCAACGTTAGGTCAATAATTTGTTGTAGTAAATTATGTTCAAGGTTTCATGTACAGTACATTTTTTCAAAAATTTATAAATTGTTTACAATTTTTTTATGAAAAAAAAAACATAATTTGACGGTTGTTATTCTTGATTCAATGGATGACTAATTTGATTAATTGTATAATCTAAGGAAAAAATTATGCAATTGTTCAATTTCAAATATTTCCTCAAAACTAAGTGAGAATATTCATTCTCATTCATATTAATTATTGATAGAGACACGCTCCTGTGCACTAGTTGTATGGATCTGGACCCATCAGACTGGCCCAATAAGATCCAGCGGCCCAAAAAAAATTTCCCATTTCAGGCACGTGGACCTCACGCGCGGCACGTGGGGTGCACGCTCCTGAATTAATTTTTTTTCGATTTTTTTTTATTTTTTTTCCATTTTTTTTATTTTTTTTCGACTTTTCTGGTTTTTTTTTGTCCCCCCCTAAATTATATACCTTAACATACAATTAGTGAATCCTAAAAATTGAAATGAATTAATTTATTTTTAAAAATAAATATAAATATATATCCTAAAATTGATTTAATGTTTTTTTTAATTCAGCGACTCACGCAATGCACTCACCCGACGCTAACGCGTGGGCTCGTGCATTGCATTCAATAATTAATATAATTTTTCAAAATAAATATAAATGGTAATTGAAATAAAAAATATAATTTAGAAATAAATATATACTATAAATGGAATTAGTGAACCCTAAAATGAAAGTGAACGAATTTAATATTTTTTGAAATAAATATAACTCCTAATTGAGATTAATAAACCTAAAAAAAAACATGAACCCTAAAAAACACACAACAAAAACCCCCTAAAAAATACTAAAAAAAACCTAAAAAACTCTAAAAACTATGAACCCTAAAAAAAACTAACCCCCCCCCCCCCCAACCTCTAAACATTAATTGGAATGGGAAAATTCACAATTTGAAATACATAAAGTCATATAAGATAAGTAGCAGACCGGTTACTTTTAAATGATACAGGTGATACTTTTTGAACTTGAAATGATATTTTTTAGTGTAAAGACTGATACTGAATTTTACCAGTTTTTTTTGCGAGTCAACACTGGTCAACGCGGGTTGACCCCCGTTGATCCCGACCCGTTTGATAGGATGTATGGGCCTTATTGGGCCTGGAGTGATGTATAGGAGTTTTGGTGTTATTGATATGTCTTAAAATTGATAATCATTATTTTCATGTGAATTAATACTCCGAAAAATAAGAATATTTATTCTCTGTACTTGATGAGTTTAATCATTCTCATTCAACCAAAATATCTAATATATCATACTTTTTTGCATATAATTATGTTTTCATAATATTGTTATATATATATATCATATTTAGCGAAAGAGTTTTGACAAGATTTATGTTAAATAATTAGTAGTTAAATTTAAGAGAAAAATATTCAATTACTTTATTTCAACTCTTTTCTCAACTAATTGAGACTATATATGTTCATTCACATTCATTATGATTAGTATGTTTTAGAATGAGAAGTAATAAGAATCCATATTCTAAAAAATGTGAAATAGAAATCCCCTCCACCTTATGAATTTAACTATTCTATCTCATATATTCAACCAAATAATTTAATATAAAATATTTTTATACATAATTATCAAACCAACCAATATTCTAAATTTCCCATATTAAACTAGAGAATCTATCATTTGAACTATAATGTGTTGATTCTATAACTTATTAACTTACTAGCAAGCAATAACATGCGTAGGAAGTGTCATAATTCGACTAAGGATCCAAAATGCATTTTTCCTTAAAGAAACTCCAACCCAACACTAATTAAACCTCTATTTTTATTGTTGAGAGATTATTGTTCCCTCTATAATCATATTTTATATTCTATACATACACATTTTTTGGTGTTGTGAATAATATTGCACAAAATTTAGTGTGACATTATTCTTTCATATATTATCCAATACTTAGTTATAATTCATTTGTATCCATTTTTTTGTGAACATGAAATGAATGTCATGTTCTGATCTTATGCGTGAAAGTATAGTGATTATATTATATATTGATACAATTAATACTTTAATTTTAGTAATATTATGGTTTTTATTTATTTAAATAGTATTATTACATACTGATATAATATATAAATAAAATAATTAACATGTTGGGTTATTATTGTAATATTTTAAAACTTGTGCCTAAATTATAAATTCGTTTAAAATCCGTGATTTCTTAGACAATTAACCACATTTCTAAAATCTTGTCTTAAATCTCCCAAAATTTTCTACATTAATCAATTCATATAGTTATATATATATATATAGATATATAGGGTGGTTATAATGCAAACCAATCCTATTGTAAGAACTAGGAACCCATCTCACACCATACAATCAATAAAGATTTATGGTCTGGATTTGCTTAAAATGGGCGGTGGCAATTCTGTAATATTTGAAAAAAAATCACGCGAAGGTATTAACGTAATTTGGTAATTTTTATAAAAATCGCGGAGGATTTGATAACATATCGTCATGCTAACGAAGTATTATCATCATGCTAACGAAGCGTTATCGTTATGCTAATGAAAATCTTTCTCATATTCTTAACGAAAAATTAAATTCTAAAGAGTAATTATAAATTCTAGAGATAAGGGCCAAATAGGCCACTAAACTAATTTTGAGGGCTCAATTGACCCACCGTAATTTTTTTTTTGGCTCAATTGGGCCACCGCGTTTTTAAAATCGTGTCAATTGAGTCATTGAATGACAGAGCCCTAACGGAGGACGTTAAGTCGGCTCAAAATGACGTCGTTTTACTTAAGTTTTTTACCATAACCCGACCCACCCCTAATCCCTTTTCCTTTTAATTTTTTTATTTTTTCCGGTTTTTTTTCTTTTATTTTTATTTTCTGTTCTTTGTGTTCTTCAGTCCAAAATCATCTTCCCAGCCATGTTTTGATCAAAAAACCCATAATTTTGTGTTATGGGACACAAAAAACAACCTGCTGGGCAATTTGCCCAGATTCAGCAACCACTTTCTTTATCCAAAAAAACTTCCAAAAAATTGGCCAAAATCGCACACTCTTCTGCAGCCAAATTTGCAAAAAATATCACAAAAAAATCAGCTTCAATTTCACCCCCTTTCCTAGCTCCAGTCAAAATCACAACATAAATCCCCTTACACATCTCCATCTCCACCCACATTCAGACAAAAACTCAGAAATAACAAAACAACACAATAGCCCCCTACTCATATATCCACCAATATCACAGTACCAGATATTGCAAAGAAAAAAGGTTTTTCTTCCTCTAAAGATGAGGAAGAAGATTCAAGAGAAGGGGAAGAAGACTCAAGTGAAGATGAGTCAAGTTACGAGGATTCAGACAAGGACTTCTTACCTGACAGCTCCAACCCACACCTTCTACCCATCCCCCTTCCCCGCCAGTCGCTTCGCCGGAGTCAGACCACTCCTCGCCATCTGAAATCGATGAGCAATTAGCCAAGAGGGCCCTGGTTTCTCAAATCACTGATGGGAGTCGTTCACTGTCGCCCCAAGATGAATCTCCGCCGCTCAATTCGGGATCTTGCCCTCCGTCGTCGGCGACATGTACTTTGAACTCAGTGCCATCGATCTTTGCTAAATCCCCCTGTCACCGATCAGAATCGCCCATCCCCTCTCTTTGATCCGCCGCCTCCTATAAAAATAGAAACCCTAATTTTAAATATTAATAGAATATGGGTCGGGTTATGGGTTATGGTAAAAACTTAAGTAAAACGACGTCGTTTTGAACCGACTTAACGTCCTCCGTTAGGGATCCGTCATTCAATGGCTCAATTGACACAATTTTAAAAACGCAGTGGCCTAATTGAGCCAAAAAAAGTTACGGTGGGTCAATTGAGCCCCCAAATTAGTTTAGTGGTCTATTTGGGCATTATCCCTAAATTCTAATGGGATGAAATGAACCATAATTTAGATATAATAAACTCCAATGATCTAAAAAATATAATTAAATTCTAAAAATTAATTATAAACCCTAATTAGATGGAATAAACTATAATAACAATATAAATATATAACAGTAGCATAATGATATTGTTTTATCATTACTGCGAATAAACTATGTTAGCATATGACAATTCATCGTTAACATAAGATATAAACCATAAATGGATGAAGAAAATAATGACTAATATATTCTAATTTGATGAAATAAACAATATATAATAATCAATTAGTAACTAAAACATAAAAATTAAATCATAAAAATTAATTATAAGTGCTAATTGAAATATAATAAATCATAATAATAAACCATAAATGGATGAAGAAAATAATGACAATTCATCGTTAGCATAAGATATAAACCATAAATGGATGAAGAAAATAATGACTAATATATTCTAATTTGATGAAATAAACAATATATAATAATCAATTAGTAACTAAAACATAAAAATTAAATCATAAAAATTAATTATAAGTGCTAATTGAAATATAATAAATCATAATAATAATAATAATATAAGTATGTGTACTACGTTAACATTATGATAATCATTCATTAGCACAATCAATGCATTATGTTAGCATATAACAAATGTTTCATTAGCATACGTTATCAACTTATCATAATGCTGACGAACCATTATTTAAGAGCTAACGAAAGCATTTTCGCGCTGGACACGAGTAAAAATGTATATTTTGTATTTTTCGTCTATATTTATTTGAACAAACATATCCATGATTGATTTTGAATTAAAGAACATATGAAAAGATCTTTAATTTTGTATATTATTTGCGTTGATCCAATTTGAAACAAGTGGGTTACGATTGTTCAAAGTTTTTAAGATTTTTTAAAAAAAAAGTGATGACATCAGCTTCTTTATAGGGATTGGACAATTATAGCCTCGCTCCTTCTTTTTTGCCTTGACTTTGACATTTAATCTCAGTCATTAGATCATCTAGGTGGACGATGTAAGATGGATTCCTAGTTCCTACGTCAGAGAAAGGTGTATTTTTTATCCAACCCCTATATATATATACATGTATGTATGTATGTGTCCTCATTGTCATTGACCTTCATTTTTCTTTTTACGGAAGTGTTTCTCATTGATTTAATATATTCTAATTTTCAATAATTAAATATTAAACACATCATCAAATAGTGTATTTCAAATTAAAATTATTTTTGAGCATTTTCAACCAAATGTATCATAACACAAGAATTCATATATGAAACTATATTACAGAAAAATTCAATTTAGAAAATTATTAAGTTAAATTATTTATGAGATAATGACACACATAAAATAATTCAGTTAAAATATTGATTTTAGTAATCAAAAGTGGGCACACATAATAACTTATTTGATTAATTATATTTATTTTACTTTTGAAGACATATAAACAAAGGGAGATATTATTTGCACCACAAAATTTACTCTTTACACCACAACATAAATTAATTAAATAGTAATTAATTATAAAATTACTTAAATATCCTTATTACATAAAAATAAAAAAATTAAAAAAAAACTTAAAAAGTAAAAGAAAAAAGAAAGAAAAATAAGCCATTGTTCTCTGCGTCTCTTCTCCGGTGAATATATCCTCCATGGACGACCACTGCATCCAGCCCGATGAAGATGACTCGCAACTTGCAACTTCTTGTCAAGACTCATCGGAGAAGGTGATGGGTAAAAAAAAGAAGTCAGCAACCAAGACCCGTCACCTTCTTCTCCGGCTACTGGGGCGATCTCCCGCCCACCGTTGATGCACCCCGACACGATCAAGATGACTTGGGACTCAATGTTATGGCTTCTTCTTGTTCTGTCCGGCTCGCCATCTCGTTCAAACTGAATTCTTTGAACCGGGACTGCTTTTCCGAAATTCATTTTTTGACCTTCATAATTGATTTGAAAATTTGTTTTCGAAGCTCTGGTTTTCAAAAAATGATCGAAGTGGTCGTCGTCTGGATCGAGAATCGTCTTCATCGAGAAATTGGGGGTGGAGGGGAAGGTTGCAGGTCATGTAGTAATTATTTGTTTTGTATCGTGGAGACGGTTGTTGGAAAAATGGAGAGTGGATTGATGTGAGAATTGGGGTTGTGGCGGCTAAAATTTTCACTGAGAAGTTGCGAGTACGTCGGACTGGGTACGGTTGTCGTCCATGGCGAAAACATTAGCCGGACAAGAAGATAGCCACGCCGGAGAAGAAACGCAGAGAAGAGAACATCGATGAACTCGTGTTTTCTTTTCTTTTTCCTTTTATTTTTTAATTTATTTATTTATAATTTTTATTATTATGTAATAAGGATATTTGAGTAATTTTATAATTAATTTATTTTGTGGTGCAAAAAGTAAATTTTGTGGTGCAAATAGTATCTCCCATAAACAAATTTCTAGTGTTTTTTAGAGATATATTTTAGTTATTCCTCGTTTTATTTTATTTTCACTAATAATCATATTATTTTTGTAAGAATTTGACTGCAATTAATTCAAATTTTTTTACTATAAACTAAAATTTAATTTAAAATACACTTTTTATATATTTATTAGATTAATCATGCACTATTTAAACGCGTGCATTTTTAGCAGGGGCGATTTTGAGGGTGTGCCGGGTGGGCGACCGCACAAGGTCCCGAAAAATCGAGGGCCCCCGAATATATATAGGTCCATATATGTATATATAGATAAATAGTTGAAAATATTATCAATTAATCACTTAGCTCAGTGGAAAATCACTTTCTTCAAGTTTCTTGGCGCTGCATTGATGCGGGTTTGATTCTTGAGTGTAACATTTTTTTTTTACTGCTTGCACTTGGGGCCCTTTGACATAATTCCCTTTTTAACAAGTAAGGCCCGCTCATATTTTAAATTTCGCACAGGGCCTCCGATAGGCTAGCTCCACCCCTGATTTTTAGCTAATTTCAATGAAAAGGGCAACAATTTATAATTTTATATAATGGCTAAGTCGATTTTATACATCAAATGATTTATTTCTGTCGCAAACGTTTTTATGAACACGATGACAATCCAAAAATATCCAAGCGTGTATGAGATGTGCACCTTTTTTTCACATAACACACATACACATGCGTACGTAAATTATATATGTATAAGTAAACGTATCACGTTCTGCTATAGTAATTAGAATAATTTTTCGACCTTTACTTTACCCTTATCCAATTGATAAATGCTTGTCTCGACTCTCGAATAAGATGCTAGTTTGAAACAATTCTTTGTAAACTAAAGAAGGCAATTCCACCAATGACTTAGATGGTGGAGTTGGAAGCTAAGTCTTACATGAATTTTAATTATCAAATTAAAGCTTTGTATGTTGAAATATTCTAATATTAGCGGTTATAATATCTCTGTATAGAAGGATACATAAATTTTATATGAATGTGGAATTTTTGAAGGACAAATTCCTGAAAAGTATTGATCAAATTGTAACATCATTATCTCATATATGCACCATGCATGTAGGATATAAAGCATTTCTAGCAAGTAATCATGGGTGTCAAAATTAGCCTTAAAACTTTGAAAAATTAAAGTCGCACAAGTTTAGTCACTTTTGCCATAATTTCACCATTTTTGGCTAGAAAACACACGAAAAATTGGCCTTTTCCTGTTAAAATGTTGCAATCCAAGCAACATTTCCATTTATTCAAATTTTGATTTTTTCTTGTGAAGAATTAATAAAAATTCTATTTTTTAAAACTTTATGAAAATATTATTGGAAAGTTCAAATCACGTATTCTCTTACGGAAAATAGTTAAATTAGGGTAAAAGTGACTAAAATCCTGCACTTGTGAAAAAAATTATGACAAAAAAGATCTCTTTGTAGATAGATAACATTTTAGATTTGAGACCCACTGCCTTGCCCAACTCGAACAAAAAAAAGTCCTAGCTAAATTATTTAATTATGTTATGCACCAATTTGTACTCTTATAGTCGAAATTTATGCCTTCAATTCATCTTGTTCAGCAAGCTCTTCTTTTTCCTTTTTTTTTTTGAGTGGGGAAAGTAGTAGTGAAAATTGAATTTGAGGACATTTCCATTTTACACGGGAGATGTTCATCACTTGAGTGTGCACGAAGGGACAAAGCAAAATTGATCTTCTACATAAAATACTTGCATGTATTCATTCTTGTATATTTACATTCATATGTGTTGAGAGCTAGAGATGCTTACGTGGCTTAGCCACCTAGATATTTTTTCTTTGTTTGTTTTGAGCCATTAGATTTAGTTTACTCAGATTAGCATCCAGCCGTCCAATTATTGTATAAATAAGGCTCTCTGCTGTATTGTTTCATTAGATGAAATAATAATAAAATCTTCTGCTTTATTTGATGATTCACCTTGATTCCAACATGGTATCAGAGCCGCTTGAAATTGTTTCTGATTGAATCGATTTTTTTCTCGAAGCGATCTTCATTTGTTTGTCCTTTGCTCGGTGATGATGAAAGGACGAACATTTGCTTGGCGCAACGCGCGAGATGATGAGATTGGTTTCTCCTTTGAGCATGAAAGGGAAGGAACTTCGAATTTACCGTCAATTGATGAATTTCCACCGATTACTTCAGATCCTGGTGCCACGCGAGGTGATACTCGAGATCCTGCTTCCAATCGAAGCAATAATTGAGGTATGGAAGTTATTCCTCTTGCTAGGAATGAGCTTAGTAATCATAGGATGCTAGTGAACGATGAACTTTATGTTGCTGCGCATGAACATCCTGGCATGGTGTTGACATCGGATTTATTTGACGGTCATAATTTCCATAGCTGGTGTAGGGCAATTAAGAGAGGCTTGTTTGCTCGTAATAAACTTGGATTTGTTGATGGCAGTTTAAGAGAACCTAATAAGGATTCTATTGATCATAAACAATGGATTAAAGCTGACTACCTTGTGTTTAATTGGCTTTGTAACTCTGTAGTTAAGGAACTCTCTAGAGGTCTGCAACATTTAGACACATCACAGCAGCTCTGGGATGAACTTCACCGAAGGTTTGGTAAGCACAACGGTCCGTGATTGTATAAATTGCGTCGAGATATTGCCACTTTTAATCAACACACACAGTCTGTGCTTGTTTACTTTAACAACTTAAGTGCATTGTGGGATGAACTAAGTCTACTTAAGAGTTCTAGAAGTTGCACATGTGAAGCTGCAGCAAATTTTCAAGCTGACTTAGAAGAGGAACACCTCATGCAATTTCTTATGGGGCTTAATGATACTTTTGAGACCATTAGACATCAGATTTTAATCTTGAATCCGTTGCCAAGTGTAAGCCAGGCTTACTCTATGGTGCTCCAAGTTGAGGAGCAATTGCTTGTGTCATCTCAGTTTTCAGAACAGGTTGAGCAGAGTGCATTGTACTTAGATCATGCTAGAGGCAATCAGAAGGATGGTCACAAAATGAGGCTTACCAAGGAGGAAAAGATGAAACTAAAATGTGATTATTGTGGTAGGAATGGCCACATCAAGAAGGACTGCTTTGAAGTTATTGGAGTTCGTGATTGGTACAGGTGATTTAAGGAAGAAAAAGGGAAAGCCAAGGTCAACTATGCTGCTGATAGGAAAGGAAGCATTCCAGTCTCTAATGATGAATCTCCTCCATTGACACATGATTTTGAGAAGGTGATCCAAACTGAGATTGCCAAACATCTGGCTAGTTACATGAATAGCAACAGGAAGCAAGATGTTGCACAAAGCATGACAAGTACTCACACCATTAATTTAGCTGAGACAGAAGGTGGTGGTTCTTTAGACTACACAGGGCATTATGCCTTTGGTCTGTCCACAGAGATTCACCAAGATGAGTGGATTGTGGACTCTGGGGCCAGCAAACATGTATGTTGCAAGGCAGATTTACTCACCAATCTCAGGAAGCTGACTAATCCTATCAAGATTTTTTTGCCAGATGGAAGTAGCTTATTGGCATTAATGGTAGGGGATGCTCAAATTACTCCAACTATAAAACTGATGGGAGTGTTGTATGCTCCAGAGTTTACACACAACTTGATATCTGTGGGCCAGTTGACAAAGGGGCTGCAGAGCAGAATCATATTCCTCGATACTCACTGCCTTGTTCAGCAGAGAAGTACAGATGTTATACTTGGTATTGGCAAAATGAAGGGTACCTTATATGTTTTCAGACATGAATTCCAATTTACAGTGACTCTCAATGCTACTGCTGGATCAGTGAGAGAGCTACATGAAGTGCTTGGTCATCCATCAATCACTACAATGAGGTATCTAGACAGTTTTCAGAAAAGGTTCAGAGATGAGGATTATTCTGACTTAGCAAGCTGTGATGTTTGCCACAGAGCCAAACAACAACGAAATCCTTTTCCAGTTTCAGGACATAGAAGTCAGCTCATGTTTAACCTGGTTCATGCCGATGTCTGGGGACCATATGCTGATCCTGGTGTGACTCATACACCATATTTTTTGACATTAGTTGATGATTTTAGCCGAGCAACATGGACTTTCCTCTTCTGCAATAAGGGAAGGGTTTGGCATTTATTGGAGTAGTTTATTAAGATGGTTAAAAATCAGTTTGCAAAGGATATTCATGTACTCCGGACAGATAATGGGAGCGAGTTTGTTGGCAAACTGGTACGCGGTCGTCACGCGCCCAAAATAACTGCTCTTCCAAATGCCCAGTAAGGGTGTAGTAGGTGGAAAATACTGGTCGAATCCACAGGGAACGGTGTATTCTTTCTTTCAAAGGTAACTTTGGTGGTTTTGAGAGAGTTTAATTAACTAATGAAACAAAACAAAAGAGAAAAGAATCAATATGATAAAAACCCGGATGAGATTGTAAATAAAAGTGATATGATCATATTGTTCATCGATGCATTGATTTTAATTCATAATTCTTATAAATCAGTTATAGAATACCGGAACCCCTGATATATTCCTTATTCCTCCTTACGAATTATTGAACAAAAGAACCCTTATTATCCAAAATCTTATTAATTAACAACCCGCAAGAACCCTTAACAGATTTAATTAATTAATAGCATTAAGAATTAGAGGAACCCAATTATGTTATAAGCATTCGAA
Organism: Perilla frutescens; assembly: GCA_026008535.1. Taxonomy (NCBI): domain Eukaryota; kingdom Viridiplantae; phylum Streptophyta; class Magnoliopsida; order Lamiales; family Lamiaceae; genus Perilla; species Perilla frutescens. The sequence goes on along the minus strand of BRKX01000010.1, from coordinate 38,008,616 downwards.
CCCGTATGCCCTTAACATCCCCGTATGCCCACTGACAAAGATAGTCAGTTTTAAATCGACAATTACAGATCTTACAATTCTATTGGCTTTAGATATTAATTAACAAACTATATATTGGCCACTATATAATTAATTAATTAAGAACTAAACGTGTTATCGCAGAACATAACAGAGTATAAGAATACAAATCATATAAAAACTAATTTGACCTCACGATATGGGCATATCAACAATTATCACAACCTCATTCCGGAAAATAAACTTAGCTACTCATATTAAGATTAAACCAAAGGGTAATCATAACATAAGCAACCATTTAATTGAAATAAATTTACGAACAAGTTCTCCAAAGTATTCTTGCAATTCTTAACAAATAAATTAACTAAAAGTAAAACGTGAAATTAAAACTACTTGTGGAATCCAGAATGCCTCTTCCAAATGACCTCACAACTTTATATAGGCAAACAATAATTTAAGAGTCATCAAGGCGTATTGTGATTTTTGCTAAGAAATCGCCAATTTCTTCCTTCAGAACGATCACTTCTCTCTTTCATCATGTTTTTATTAATTTATTTCCTTATTCTTCTGATTCTTTCATAAATGTGAATGGTTCCTTCCTTTCTCATATTTTTCCTGCAATAATCATAAAAATAATATGTTAAGTCTCAAATATATAAAAATATAGATAATAAAGATGCAATATTTGTGACTTATCACAAACCAACACAAGATATTCTGTCAGCTCATGGAATTATACATCAGAGAACCTGTGCCTACTCTCCCCAACAAAATGGAGTGGTGGAGAGGAAGCACAGACACTTATTGCAAGTTGCACGAGCTCTCATGTTCCAAAGTAAACTATCTGCCTCATTCTGGCCCTATTCTGTGTTATATGCCACCTTTCTCATTAATCGTTTACCCTCTGCAGTGCTAAGTTGGAAGGCTCCATATGAGCTACTACATGGAGAACCAGCCTCTCTTCAATCCATCAAACCATTTGGCTGCTTGGTTTACTCCACAAACAATCTTCCTTCTCGGACCAAGTTTACCTCCAAAGGATCACAATGTATCTATCTTGGTCCAGCTGCTCAAAATAAAGGTCACCTCATCTTTGACTTACTGTCTCAGAAAACCAAAATATCTAGGGATGTTGTTTTCTTCACCCACATTTTTCCTTTACAGTCTGATTGCTCTATATCTCTGCCTTTCCACTCTTTTGATGATTCACCTTCTCCTCTTCCAGGTCCTACTTCTCCTGATACTCTAGCCTCATTTTCTGTTGATCCACTCCCTCCTCTATCTACTACTGGTGCCTCTAACTCACCTACCCAATCTTGTCCTCCTATTATACCTGAACTTCCATGTTCCTCTGATAATACACAGACTGCCCCTTCATCTGCAGAACACTCTGCTGTCTCAACACCCTCTCTTCTTCCAGTTAGAAGGAGCTCCAGACATTACAAACCACCTACATATCTCCAGGATTATATTTGTGTTATTGGCTCTGCACACCCCTTCTCTAATACTCCACCACCCATTAAAGAACCAACATCTTATAAACAGGCTTGCCACCAACCAAAGTGGGTCGAAGCTATGGCCACTGAGCTCACAGCCTTGGAAACCAACAATACCTGAGAAGTTTTACCATTACCTCCTGGAAAACAAGCTATTGGGTGCAAGTGGGTATATAAACTCAAACTGAAACCAGATGGGTCAGTCGACCGCTATAAGGCTAGGTTAGTAGCCAAAGGCTACAACCAAGAGCATGGCATTGATTACCATGAGGTTTTTGCACTTGTGGCCAAACTTGTGACTGTGAGATTTCTTCTTGCTGTAGCTACTCAGTTTAACTGGCTTCTACACCAGATTGATATTAATAACGCATTTTTGCATGGGTATCTCAATGATGAGATCTATATGGATTTACCTCAAGGTTATGCGAAAGGCAATCCAGGTGATGTTTGCAAACTGGTTCGAAGTCTCTATGGGCTCAAGCAAGCCTCTCGAGAGTGGAATCTTGAGCTTAATAAGTTTCTTATATCCTATGGTCTCACTCAATCTGAGTCTGACCACTGCTTGTTCACTATGGGGCAGGGGACTCAATTTCTTGCTCTATTAGTGTACGTGGATGATATTCTTATACCCAGCCCCTCTCCTACTGTTATTAGCTCTCTGAAAGCAGCCTTACATCTCAAGTTTACCATCAAGGATCTTGGCGAGGCCACATACTTTCTTGGCATGGAGATCGCTCGATCTAGTGAAGGGATGTTTTTGTGTCAACGCAAATATATCTTGGATCTCCTTGATACAGCTGGTCTGGCAAATTGCAAGCCTACCTCCACACCCTTACCACCAGGGATCAAACTTTCTCAGAATGGTGAGCCGCTTTTACAGACTGCTTCCTATCGGCAACTTGTCGGCAAGCTTCTATATTTGAACCTTACCCGACCGGATATCTCTTATGCTACTCAACAATTAATTCAGTTCATCAATTCACCGACTAAAGTGCATTGGCAGGCCGCCCTTCATGTGCTCCGCTACCTTAAGGGTTGTTCTTCCTTAGGACTGCACTATTCTGCTCACACCTCCTTCGACTTCCATGCCTTCTGCGATGCTGATTGGGGGTCGTGTCTTGACACTCGACAGTCTATCACCGGCTATTGTGTCTTCTTGGGGCGCTGCCTTATCTCTTGGAAGTGTAAGAAGCAGCCGACTGTCTCCCTTTCTACAGCCGAGGCTGAGTATAGGAGCTTGTCTTACACTGTTCGTGAGCTTTTATGGTGCTCCTATGTCCTCTCTGAGTTCTTTATTCCTTTTTCCACCCCTATTGAGGTTTTTTGCGACAACAAGGCCGCTATTCAGATCACCCAACACCAGGTCTACCATGAACGTACCAAGCACCTCGACTTGGATTGTCATTTCGCTCGGCATCATTTTAAGGCCGGGTTCATTCTTCCAGTCCACGTTTCTACCTCCTCCCAGCTTGCAGATATTTTCACTAAAGCCTTGGCTGGCCCTCGCTTCCGTGACCTTCTTTCCAGCCTTCGCCTTGGAGTTTTTCCCCGAGTCTCGTCTGCGGAGGGCTGTTGAGAGCTAGAGATGCTTACGTGGCTTAGCCACCTAGATATTTTTTCTTTGTTTGTTTTGAGCCATTAGATTTAGTTTACTTAGATTAACATCCAGTCGTCCAATTATTGTATAAATAAGGCTCTCTGTTGTACTGTTTCATTAGATGAAATAATAATAAAATCTTCTGCTTTATTTGATGATTCACCTTGATTCCAACAATATGTAAGTAGTATATAATGTACGTTTGAAATGTAGAGGGTCGTGACTAGTGACAAAGGCATTGGAAAAAAAAACGAATATTTTCACAACTTCATATGTAACTTCATCGTGTTATTTTTTTTTTAAATGTCATCTCTTCTTTTATAAAACTAATTTAAATTTTATTACATAAAACTTCTATATTAAAACAAAACACATAAATAAATAAAATAACTATATAGAAATTAGGGTAAAAAAACAGACGACCCTGATACAAAAAAAAAAACATTGAACCATGCTAATGGATTTGATTTTAAGGTGTTGCTATTTACACCACTAATTTTTCATTATACACCACATTTACTAAACACATCACAACTTAAAAAAATATTATTTTTACTTTATACACCACAATCTTTTCCACTTTTATACCTCAATCAAAAAAATAATTTAAACAAATTATATAAAAATAACAAAAAGAAAGTGTGAATTGTAGTTTTTCTTTTTTCTTCATTTGATGAATTCTTCCATTCTCATCTATACTCAAGAGGGTTCCTCTGCTCCCATCACAAGACTCGACTCACAACTTGTACCTAAACATCTGGAATCAATGTGTTTGAACTGAATTTTTTGAACATATATTATAGCTTCAAAAATTAAAATTAAAAATCGAGTCCCATGTTTTGAAAATAATTATTCAAACCAAATTCCAACATGTTGCAAAATATTTTTTTGAAAAATATTTTTTGAATTAGAATCATATGTTCAAACTTTTTTCAAACAGAACTGCATAAGTATGAAAAAAGGGTTAGGGTGATGGATGGAGAGGAGGAAGAAATTGAGGGGTGAGGAAGAAAAAAGAAGGGGGGACTAGGCGGAGGTGGAGTTCTCCAGGAAAGAGGAAAGAAGAGGACATAAAAGAGGAAAGAAGAGGGAAAAGAATACGGTTTGCAGAAGGGTGTTGCTAGTGTCACTATTTTTTCAATATATACCACATTACTACCTACATCACCATTTAAAAAAATTAAATATATTTTCTTTCTAGACCACATTTTTTTATCATTTTTACTCTTTAATTTAATAATCAATTTAAAATAAATAAAAAGAAAAAGCAAACCCTCGGCACTTGGCTACCTCTTTCACTTCTCCAAAAATTTTCAATGCTCGCAGTCGCCATCTCTCTCTTCATTTTCACTTTTTTTCTTCTTCACATTTTTCATTTTTCTCCTATTCATTTGCCTCATTATTCAAAAATATTATTGGAAAATAAATTTTTGAATTTGATGGAGTATTTCGAAAAATTATTTTGAAATAGTTGGTTGAAGTTTCGAACTCTTGTGTGAATTCCATAATTGCGGGCAGTGGCGGACTAGGGTGCCGGGGGTGCCTTGGCCCCCCAAGCCAAAAAAAAAATGTAATTTTTTTTAAAAAAAATTATATATAAAAATATTAGTGAAGAATAATTCGGTCCCGATGAAATTTCTTTAGTTCTACCCCTGATTGCACAGGTGTGGGTGGTCGAAAAATTGGTTGACCTGAGCATTAGAGGATCGAGGTCCTTGATCTGCAAACATATACAGATTTGTGGAGTCGTAGTGATGGGAAAATAAGCGTTCGAGCTTCAGATCTAGGGTTAGCTGCATGTAGGCTATACATTCATGGAGGGGGATGAGTATTTAGGTTGTAGAAATGTAGATATGCAGAAATGGAGGGAGATAGACCTGAGGGGTGAGATAATGCGTGAGGAAGAAGAATGCCAATGGGGATTTTTTTATTTTTTAAGTTCTTTGATTTTCCTAATTGGTTTTTAAATAAATGATTTTTAATTAAAAAAGATATTTGAGTAAATTGAAAATTATTTAATTTTGAATTAAATTTAATAGTGATATATAATGAAAATTTAATGATGTATTTAGAAAATGCTCTTTGCAGAAATGGTGGGTGAGAGGAGAGAGAAAGTAGGTTGGGAAGAAGAAGGAGAAGGGGCATCAGTGGTTTTTTCTTTTCAATTTTTCTTATAAATTGATTTTTATTATTTTTTAATTTAAAAAGATATTTAAGTAAATTAAGAATTATTTATTTTTAAATTTAATTTAATAGTACGTAGTGTATAAAGAAATATTTGTGATGTATTTAAAAACACTCTTGATTTTATTATTGCATGGCCCATAATATGTTTAAATGGGGTATCATTGTCCCATCAATATCAAATATTAATTTTATGGGATCTTCTAAATACAATATATACAGCTCACAATTTACTATTTATAATCTCCACTATTTAATAAAAAGTAAATATAAATATGATAATACATTTTTAACCCTTAGCCCCCAACATATACTACTCTATATCATAGCCCCTACACTATAGTTTTCATCTCTCTTCTCTTTTTGTTTTTTTTTTAGGGAATAGTATATTTTTAACCCTTAGCCCCCTACTACTTTATAAATATGATAATACATTTTTAACTCTTAGCCCCTGCTACTCTATCCACTAATCGTTTTGTGAATCAAATTCATCAAGAAAGTTGTTTTCGCAAATTGAACATGAATTTGGAGAACCAATAGATGTTCCTGAAGTTAGGGGCGTTAAACTCCACTTAAGCCTTATTTACTTTGTGTGAATTAGGATGAATTGTTAAAAATTGTCCAACAACATTTTCTAGATTTTAAATTGGAGGATAACACAAACCCTTTGATTTACTTAATTTATCAAAAAACTCCGACAGAAAATTTACAGACCTGAGATCTACAGTTGCGACAGACATACAACGGAAGAGTTAGCTGGATATTCTTAAGAATATATCCCCTTTTTTCAGTTAAAAAGTTGGGGAATTACAGTGTAGGAGCTATGATAGAGGAATTGTAAATTAAAGGGTAAAAAAATCTTATTTTATTTAGATTTACATTTTATAAAATATTAAGAGCAGTAAAAAATAAAATGGGGACCGCATTTAGAATTTCCCTAATTTCATAAAGTTTAATTGATTCTACTCCATAGTCTTCCTTGAACGTTTGCTCTCGAAAATAAAGTATGACAATGAACAAAAATCTAGTACTATAAATTATTAATATATATATATATATATATGATCTTTTGAGGTTTAAATAATTTATTAAAAATCACTATTGCCAAAATAAAGAAAATAATTACTGAAGTCTGTGGTATATAATTATCTTGGTGTTGATTTTGTGTACAACAGTTGTACATAGGCTTATATCATCCGAAAAAGTATAACTACTAATAATGAAAAGTATCACTTCTAATACAAATGAAAATCTCCACTACATTATGTGCAACGTTCTATACTACACATTTAAAAATATTAATTTTTATTTCGTTTTTCTCTTCGATTTCAATTGGTCGTACTTTAATTTAATTTTACACTTATTAATTATGGTCCACTTTTTCCAATTAGAATATGTAATTATTTGGGAAAAGTAATCCCTAATTAAGAAGAGTAAAATTAAATTAAATCACGACCAATTGAAATCGAAGAGAAAAATGAAATAAAAATTAATATTTTTAAATATGTAACATAGAGTGTTGCATAGAATGTAGTAGAGAATTTCAACCCTTCTAATATAAAAAAATTATCACTTTTTTTTACTGAAAAGTACCTCTAAAAAAAATAAGAAAAAATATGGGATTTCTGTAATTAAACTACATTTATAATTAGATTGAAAAGGCTAATATAACTATAAATTTGCGCCTTTGCTTATAGAAACAATCATCAGTGCATAACATACAACTTCCATTTCAAATTGTTAAAAAAAAAAAAAAGCATTTAATCATGGATGATTTCATTGATTTGCATGAACAAAAGAAACTTGAGGCGGCAATGCCATGGGTGGGCCTATACATCGCCGCCGCATCCGCTGTTTGCACTCTCGCCATGGCGGCCGACGCCGTGAACGGCTTCCGCCGCAAGAAGCTGTGGTTCCCCTGCACCTACTTCTCTCTGAACCCTACTTCCTTGACTCTTTTAGGAGTCGCCATGAAACTCACAACGGATCTTACTACCGTCATGAAAAACATTCGCATAGCCAAGTTCACCACCTTAATCTTCATGTCAACGACCATGGGCAATTTCATGTCCTCTTTGGGCTCCATGAATGACAAACATATCCTGGCAAACGTTGTTGCTCTCGCGATCCTCGTATTCACGGTTATTGCTGATGTCGTAATCAAATTTATCGAGCTGCATTTGGTGACTTTTTACATTGCCCCCATGATTTTGATGGTGCTCTCTCTAGCTACCTCAGTTTCTTTGGGTATAACAGTTCCAGCCACGAAGAGGAGGCTCGAGGCGTCGTACGAGGAGAAGCATAAAATTGCTTTGAGGGAAGAAGTGTCGTTGCAGAGGAAGGAAGCTTTGGGAGTTGATGATAAGAGAAGGTATATGATGAAATATTGGGTGATGGCAGCTACTAGTAACCCTCAGTTTGTGATGGCTCGTTCTGTTGTTTGCACGACCTCTGCTTTGATGTGTTTGATTGCTCTGATCACTTTACCAATTGCTTATCTTCTAGTCTGGCAGAAGCATGAAGGTCCATCTGTGTATCGATCTTCTGTCGAATGGATTCTGTATACACAGACCACGGGTGTTGCAGTTGGCACGATAGCACCCGTGTTGAGATGGTTCGTTGTTGTTAGCTTCAAGTGCTCAATGACTAATACCAACAGATTGAGAGAGGAATTCAAGATTGAGAGTTATTGGATACAAACTCTTGTTGAGATGAGGGAGACCTTCTCAGATTTGCAGATTGGGCAAGGAAAGTTTAGGAAATGTTTGCATACTGCAAAATGGTTTTCTATTACTTTCTGCATTGGGCTTCAGATTTTGATTGTTCTCCTCAGTAAAATCTTTGTCTTCCTTTCTGCCTTGCTCATGGGTCCATTTTTCTTGTGCTTTACCCACATCAACAAGTACCATTCATCATATCAAAGCGACAAAGAGCTGAATCTTAACCGCTATGTTCTTCTACTTGAAGGTGAGGCAGAGCTGCCAAGAACTGTCCTCAAGAACATATGCAACGAGGCAGACAACACGATTCAGATTGGTAAAGCAATGCAACCCCGATGTCTCGTAAAGCTAGTAAGAAAATTCTCCAATTTTAAAGTAGTGGAACAATTTGATAGCAACCAAATTCCAAGCCTACATTCTCAAGAACCTCCAAACTGCTGGACTCTGCCAGTGGTGACATTGACAAGCATTGCCGTTGCAGTTCCTAACATTGCAGAGAAGGAAAGAGAAAATCTCTTGAGCAGTGTTAGCCAAGGCCTCTCTCTAGCTAAACTAGTCGAGAAAACTCTGATCAAGGATGATCGACGTGAGAACATCAGAGAAGCTGCAGATGTATGTTGGGTGGGAGTTGTGCTTTATATGAAATGGCTAGATATTGATCTCAGGAAAACATCAAACTCCAAGAAAATGCTGCAAAAGCTCGAGAAGAAAGCTGAGAGGGATGTTATGGAGTATTTGAACAAAGAAGGGAGAAATACAGTCATGGAAGATCCTCTCAACTGGCCAGCTAAAGTTGTTGCTGCAAATTCAATGTACAGAATCAGTCGAACTGTTCTGCTATCCATTGATGAGGAAAACGAGAAAACGAATGAGCAACTGTTCGAGCAGTTATGTGTGATGATTGCGGATATTCTGGCAGCTTGTTTCACAAATTTACCTAATGTTATAACCACAATGTGTCACAGCAATAATGCAGTAGAGAAAAGGGAGGAGAGTGTTGGAAAAGCCTTTCTAGTTCTTGGAAAAACAGAGAAAATCGTTGAAGTTTTGCAGCAGCAGGAATGGCCATCACTGGATCATGATAGAGCAGCAGACATTGAAGAATGGCGTGCTTTCTTTAGAGGGAATGAAAACGTTGTAGGAACTTTGGCTTCGATTTCGACTGATGAAGAACACTTAGCTGTACAAGTAGATATCTGACCCCATTTGTCTGCACTCATCTCTCTCTACTCTCTTCATTGCATCACTTTCTGTTTTAGCTGCTGTGTGCACTCTTGGTTTCTTCTCACAAAAATTTAAATTTGGAATAAAACATCTTATCTGTTATTTTTATATGTAATGTAAAAAATAAAAAATAATGCACGGATAACGAACTTGTTATTAATAAACTGGCAATCATTTCTCATATTTTGTCCAAATTTAGGCACGAAATTGGTTATTGCACATTTGGTGTTACATTATCCACCGCACACTCAATTTTTTTCTTTGATTTTAATTTATTATGTTTTGGTTTAATTTTACATTTGTTATTTAGGGTTTATCTTATCCAATTAGAGTTTAATATAATTTTTTAATATTTAATTTTTTAAATAATTAATTAATAACTAAAAATTGAAAATTAGTACAAAATAATTATAATGCATTCTAATTGGGAATGATGAAATCTAAATAATAAGTGTAAAATGAAACTAAAGTATTAGAAATTGAAATTGAAAAATTTAAAAAAAAAAATTAAATAAACGAATGTGCAACAGAGAATGTATTACCAAACATGCAATATAGGATTTCAGCTACCAAATCTGCGTGTGATTTCCCGCCGTAGCTTACGGACTGTACCGTGTTGGGTCTTTGAGTTTATATTATTTGTTTGGTTTTGGGGGGAAAAAAAAGCAGGAATTATTTCTAAATTTTAACTACTAATATAGGACTTAAATTATGAAAATCTGCTTTTATTGGATTAGAATGTAATTTGACTAGTATTCTCTGGAAAAGTAATGCTCTTTCTTTTAATAATTTTAAATTTTTAATTATGTTTTGAAAACTCACAATCAAACGAGTTAGTTTTTATAAATGAACTAACCATAGAATTCAAAGCATTATCAGGGCTGTACTAAGAAGCTTGGGGGGCCTGAGGTGAAGTCTTCAAGAAACTTAAAAGCACAAAAGTGTATATATGCACATGATATACAAGCACAAAATTTATTTAATCTTTCTTATTTTTTGAGTCGCAAAATTATTTATTAAAGTTTTATAATCAAGATGTTTTAATAAATTACTCTCAATAGATAATATATTAATTCATTCAATCTATCTTGTGATATAATCAATCTTAAATAGGATTTTATTAATTTTAATTTTAAAAAACTTCTTTTAGCAGAAGCAACTGTTATCAAGTGCTCCTTGTTGAGATTTAGCTAGCATATCAATTATTTTCTTTAATTTTTCATATCCATTTTCATATTTTCTATTAGGCATGATTTTTATTAACCTATTACCTAATAAACCAATATCACACTTATTAACACACAAAAAAAAACAAAAAAAACTAAAATACAAAATCCTTAATAATATAATCAATATACACTAAATACCATATAATAAATGTCTCAAGTTCGAATCCCACCACCAACACCATTAGGTGTGAGCCTATCACACCTGTCTTGCCATCAAGAACCAAACAAGTTAAACAATGGAACCCGATTTTCTGGCAAATGGAACTTTAGTAGGAATCGAACTCGGGCTAACTAGAAAACTCCTCAGAAATTCTACCACTAAGCTAACCACTAATTTTGTTTATAATTTGCATACAATATATATATATATATAAGAAATTTTCGGGACTTTCATTTTTTCGGGGGCCTGCGCCTCATTCATGATACATGCCAGACGGCCCTGAGCATTATTAAATAATAATTTATGCATATTTTATTTTTATATAATTATTACTCGACCAAATAAGTTGTATTGTATAACAAATCCATCAATCTTAAATTTGAACAATTCCTTGTGTTCTAGACTTCTAGAAATTGCTTCTCAACTATCTTAACATGTCTTGATAATCTTAAATTTGAACAATTCCGGGGTTCAAGGAATCCAAAGTTTTTTGTCGGATCTTGATAATTCTAAATAAATCTTTATTTACCCGAACACATATTTCTTATTAATGTGATTTACAAGAAACTTGACAAACAAAAATGATTATTTCCTAGTACTTAATCCTGAATTTCGAAAAAGAATAAATAAATATTTTTTTTGGGGGGGGGGGGGGGGAGCCTGTTAAAAAAAAAAAAGACTCTTTATATTTCCAGTAACCAGAAAAAAGAAGCAACTACTGTAGTCTATAATATGTAATTACATTATATAAAATCTAATTTGAGGCTATGAGAACAAAACTAAAGTCGTGTTTGTTAGCGGAACTCGTAGTTATCTCTGTTTTCAACTTCAAGATCTGAACCTCTCTCTCTCCCTCCCCCCCTCTCTCTCTCCTCCTCCCCACAGGCCAAAGGTACTATGTTTCCTCAGTCAGTTTAGTGATAATTCTCTATTGTATCCGCTTGTACAGTAGCTGAATTTCTGGATGTTTTGATGGTATATATGCAATAAATAAATCCCGACTATTTTTTAGTTGTGGGGTGTTAAATGAGATGACAGACGGCGAGGGGATTGAGGAGAAACAGTCCCTTGCGGTCGCCACTCCGGGCGATCGAGAATCGGACGGCGGAGATGACTTATCGCAATACTCATCTTGCGGTGGCGAATCGGAGTTCGAGAAATACTGCAGTGCCAGCTCAGCAATGGGCACCCCTAGTTTCCGAGGTACCTCATTTCACGATTCTGATTTTGGGTCATTGAAAAGCTTCAAACTTGGTGGTGAAACCACTGATTTTAATAAGATTTTGGGGGTCGAGAGGGTGTCATCGGGTTATCGGGAATCGGAGTGTGGGAGTGGGGGAAATGAGAAGGTCAATGGTGCGTTGAATTTGAATGGGGGAATCGAGGGTTTTGTTGTTGGTGGTGTTGATTTGAGGGGGAATTTAAATTTTGATGTGGATGGTGATTGGGGGAATGGGGTTGTGACTGAGAGTGAGATGAAAGGGATTACTGATGGAAGCGTACGGATTTCTGGTGAGTTTGTTGAGATCGGAGAGGGTAAAACGTTTCGTAGGAGTGTTGACAAGGCGAGTGATAATGGAGAAGGGTTGGAGATTGATGGAGGTGATGATAGGAGCTTATTGGATGAAGGTGAAGCTTCATCGAGGTGTGAGCACTCAGAGGGTGAGGATTCGATGTTTGGATGTGGTAGTGATGATGAGAGGAAGATTGATTCGTATTACATGAAGAAAACTCCTTTTCATAGTGAGGAAAGTGGGATGAATGAAAATCGGATGGTTATGAATTCTGCAGTGGCCTTTGGTTCTGATGATTGGGATGATTTTGTTCAAGAAAGTAGTGATAATACTATTGGTTCAATGGTTTGGGGCGAATTTCAGTCTGAAAAAGGGCCCGTTGCACAGAGTGGTACTGGCACTTCAAGTTTTACAGCTGGTAGTTTGGTTGCTTATCCTAATCCAATTCTCACTGTACAGAAAAACGATGCCAATCATGTTGAAGCTGGTGATAAATTAGCAGAAATTAAAGTGAATGCTCCATCCACGGTTCCAGCAGATCTTGTGAAACTTGATGCACGATCTGAAGATGCAAAACAAGTGCTTGCTTCAAGGAATCAAGCCAGTGACATTGATGAATTGGCTGAATATCTTGGAAGCACTTCTATTGATGATATATTTCAAACAAAAAAAGACCCACTGGTAAAGGCTACAGCAAATGAGGAGATTAAAATTTTTGAAACTGAATCGGAAATGAAAAACAGAAATGTAACTACAAGTGAGATCATCTCCATTCACGACGATATTGTATCAAAAACGAGGAATCTAAAGGAAACAGGCATAGATTTAGACCCTCTTTTTGATACTATGACCAATCAGAATGATCTGGTGGCAGTGAAAGGCAAGGAAGAGGAGGAGACAAGATTTTCTGAAGACAAGAGTTCATTTGAATCACCATTGATGACTGATACCAAAAGGATTGCCGCACCTAAGAATAACTTTTCTTCTGCATTTGACCAAATTGAAGATCATTTTGTTCCAGCTAAGGTATATTTTTTCTCAGAGTCTATCCTTTCTGTTTTGGTGGATCTAATAGCAAATTTTTAATATATTTTGGTGTAATATCTTGCAGACAAGGGATTTTGAGTTAAATGACTTCTATGATGAATTTGTTAATGATATGGAAGATATACTACTTGATTCAGCTGAGTCTCCTGCATCTAGATTCACCTATAGCACTAGGATAAATCAACATCAATTGCCTCGGCCGTCAAGAGATGGTAGCCCTAGTGCTTCTACATCTGGCATGGATTATGCTCATAATTGGGGTCAGCATCATCTTAAAATTGATAGGGTTGAGGTAGTGGGTGCAAGGCAAAGAAAGGGAGATGTTTCGTTCAGTGAACGACTGGTTGGGGTTCAGAAATACACAGTATATAAAATAAAAGTGTGGAGTGGGGAAGACCATTGGGAGGTTGAACGTCGTTATCGGGACTTTCACGCACTCTATCATCGGCTGAAGAAAGTATTTGCTGACAATGGCTGGACTCTTCCTTCATCTTGGTCTTCTGTTGAAAGAGAATCCAGAAAGCTTTTTGGTAATGCTTCTCCAGATGTTATTGCAGAAAGGACTGTTCTCATCCAGGAGTGTTTGCAATCGATTATCAATCCTAGATTTCCCTCCAGCTCTCTTAATGCTCTCAATTGGTTCCTTTCCCCATCAGACACGGTGCCTAGTTCTCCTGTATCTGATACAGGTATATCTCAATCACCACTAGCCAACAGAGGCACACAGACAGATTATTTTTCCACCTTGGGAAAGACCATTTCACTTGTTGTTCAAGTACGCCCTTTGAAATCAATGAAACAGATGCTAGATGAGCAACACTACAGATGTGCAGGATGCCGCAGAAGTTTTGACGATGGAAGAACAAGGATGCAGGAACTTGTACATGCACTAGGTTGGGGTAAACCCCGTCTTTGTGAATACAGTGGCCAGTTATTCTGCTCTTTATGCCATACCAATGATACAGCTGTATTGCCTGCCAGAGTTCTTCATCATTGGGATTTTACTCGATACCCTGTATCTCAGCTGGCTAAATCATTTCTGGATTCTATTTATGACCAGGTATCAAAAAATTAATTAAATTTTTTCTACAATTTTGGATTAGTTGAATGACTTTGAATGCGGAACCAATAATATCAAACCTTTTTGTATATAACCATAATATATGTTCTGGACTAGTTTCCCATGTTCACTTCATTGCCTCTTTCATCTACCAAATTTTCTCTGAACATTAGTTTGCTTTATACCTTAGCTGAACTGCATTTAAGACTGGAAAATCTTGGTAGACTTTTTCCAATTTGGGAATGTTCGGATGGTTTTTGAGTGTTCTGGGATAGAATTTGAAATTAAGTCTATAGAAAAAAATTATGTGTTAGTGAGAAAAGAATTGGCAAACTTTGATGTTTTTGGTTGGATTCTAAAGAGGAACAAGAAAGGAGTTTTTGGCAAAAATTAATAAACATAGCCTTTTCCTTCGGTATTCTAATTTTGTTTCTTTCTTGCAGCCAATGCTATGTGTCAGTGCAGTGAATCCTTTCCTATTTTCTAAAGTTCCAACATTGCAGCATGTGGCAAATGTCCGAAATAGAATAAGAGTGGTGTTGCCATATGTTCGATGCCCATTTCGTAGGTCCATGTATAAAGGTCTTGGATCTCGGAGATATCTTCTTGATAGCAATGATTTCTTCGCTTTAAAAGACCTCATTGATCTCTCCAAGGGGGTTTTCTCAGGTGAAAGTTTAAAGTATAAACTATGTGCTTCTGAGTTCTGACGTGTATTCACTTGGATTCTATTTGAAATGCCTTCAATTCACTTGCAAAAAAAGTATGATTGCTATATGACTTGTTAACTCAACACCCCGTAGCCTCGGCTATCTGTTTATGACAATATCATGTTGGCTTGCATGGGTGTTATTATGATTAAATAATCTCAGAGCTCCGCAGTATCCATATGCGTTACTTTTTGGCACTTGACTAGTTATTACTAAGAATAGATATAAGAGTCTATGTTTTTATGCCCTGTAACGTTTTAACATTTCTCGCTGCAGCACTACCAGTGATGGTTGAAACCTTCTCTCGAAAAATTCAGGAACATATAACTGATCAGTGCCTTATATGCTATGATGTTGGGGTTCCCTGTGGTGCTCGTCAAGACTGTGAAGATCCACCCGCTCTCATTTTTCCTTTCCAGGCAAGTGTTTATTCCTTTCAAAATGAAAGAGAGAGAGAATATATTACTGCTTCAAAATGCATATGCTTGTTAATAAAATATGATTGCCTTGTGGATATCACTGGAGGATAGGGAATAATATATGTATGTAGTTCCTAATTATTAAAAATTGAATCAACAGGAAGGAGAGGTTGAAAAGTGTAGATCATGTGAATTGGTTTTCCACAAGAATTGCTTAAAGAAACTAGCTAGTTGTCCTTGTGGTGCTCGTTTCAAGCTAGACGAGACAAAGAGAAGTCCAGGTGAGGCCATCCATAGTGTGGACAGCAATTTGAGTTCAACGGGCGGATTTGCTGAGCCTAGTTCAGGGCTTCTTGCTGGCTTGTTCTCTAAGGTAATACCTAGAAGGTCTCAGATTCTCAGAAAAAAAGAGACGGAAGGTGCCGGTAACGTTATCTCAATGAGTTCATTACCCAGCACCTCCCTCTGAGTTTGTCATCAAATAATTGGAATTTGCTCTTTTGTATACTAGTTTGCAAAGGTATTTTTGATTTAGCCTCTCATTTGTTATTCTTGCACACGAGTGTATTCTTTGGTCACATTTTTCTTATTGAGTGTTTTTTTTTTTTTTTTTTTGTGAAGTCAGTTTTAGAATAGGGACTATTCATATGTTTATTTGACATTAGCTTGAAAAGAAAGCAATGGCTACAGAAAAAATTCACTATGTTTTTGTGTGAGATCTGTGTAGTTACATATATGCTGGGAATCCGTAACGGCATGTACATTTCTCAAAATCTAAGATATATTCGGACAACACTAGTTTTAGTTTGTGAATCTAATCAAGAGAGAGAAATCTAGGAGATTTGAAGAAATCACGATTGATTTTCCTGAGCCTTCCAATTTGAGTCAGGAAACCATTTTGACAGCACAAAATCCTTCCCCTTCATTATGAGTACAAAAATGCCGTAACATGGTATGTGCATCAATGCCACAGTTGAATACCTGCATATTTCAGGTTGAAACAGACTCTCATTAAACCTCGATCAAGACAGCCATAACTACAGGTGCACGCGCATGTGAGTGCTCGAGACAGGACCAGCTCAAGCATGGTCCATCCATCCCACACAAGATGTGTGTGGGTTGAATACTTCCATCTAGGGATGTCAATTCAAGCTAAAATCAATGGACTAACCCTAATGGCCCTAGAAAAAAGAGGATTGTGGCAAAAATATAAAAATAAAAAATTAGCCCCATAGAAATCTAATCCAAATTGGTTCAAACCGAATAGCCCGGCAGCTTAATAGGTCCATCTTAAAATTAAGTGGGTTGGCTAAAAAAGATTGAATTTATATTGTTTATCATTATATTTTGGTTAAATATTGACAATTTCATATTTGATGAAGTTTAATTTAAGCACTAAAAATATAATTGTTCAAATTTAAATGATTTATTCAATTAATTGGTGGTAAGTTATGTTATATTGAGTGTCAATTTGTTAAAAAAATTAGAAATTTAGGTGATAACAATTAACAAATTTATACATATTAAAATAAAATATAAAATATATATATTAAATTTATACATATTGCATTTAGATAAAATATGAAGTAAGATTATAATAGGTAAACTCAAAATTATAAGATAACATACTTTTTATATTAAAATATTTAAATATATATAGATATAGATCAAAGATTTTTTCGTAAACCTAGAGGGTTAAGGTTAGGATCATTATAAGATAACATACTTTTTATATTGAAATATATAAATATATATAGATATAGATATAGATATGGATCAAAGATTTTTTCGTAAACCTAGAGGGTTAAGGTTAGGATCAAGAACTTCCAACCAAAAAAAAAATAGCCCGAATAGTCCTACAGCTTGATAGGCTGACCTGACACCAAGCAAGCTGCCCGACTGACATCCCTACTTGGAACTCAAGTACAGTATATTAGGAAAAAGAGTGAGGAAAATGTTGCTTGTTGCTTACCATAATGGAGCATATGAAGATGAGAGATCAAGAAAGGGATAAGGCCACCTGTTTGAGCAAAGGAATTGGTGTTCATTAATGAAGCTAACATTTTTGCATTTTAACTAAAGAAGATGATGGGAATATAGAATCTTACCATATCCAAACACAGGCATGTAATATCCATTGAAACAGAACATAAACAGAAGTCCAAAGGAAAAAGTATCCGATTCGAAACCAAGGAAACCTCTGCAATAGTTTAAGGGTCGTGATAAGTGTCTTATATTATACAAAGTATAGTAATATAAGCAGCAGAAGGTGATTGATTCTAACTTACCAAAGAGTTTAAAGCAGTGTCACCAAGCAGAAAAACAGCATTGATTGAGTGCATGTTTATGATCAACTGCAAGAAAAAAATTTTGATCAGAGAAAAATTGATATGACAAATGAAGAAACTACATGGGATACTTACAAAATTGAACTGGTAATCTTTAATGACAAGAAAGGGAACTAGTATGAACCAAAACACCGAGTCTGTCAGCATTACAGCTCCAGCATTCATCTGCACAAAACGACGATGCCAGAGTTTTTTAGACGTCAGAAAGAGAAGAGTCGCAATGATCCATATAATGGCAGAGTTGTGTGAAATTCACCTGAAAAATGATCTGGAAAAAATAGGCCAAGCATCCTGCTTCTTGTCGAACAAGATGTTCTTGATTCCGTCCCTTGCCTTTACCACGCTCCGCGTCAATATCATCACCGGCATAGCCTCTATTCTTGTATTCGTAGCATCCACGAATAGACAGCAATGATCCAAGCTACAATAAATTTAAATGTCAAGAAATTGTGGGCATGAAGTATGTAAATGTTTTAACAACTGGTGTGTGTGTGTGTATTAGGACATTCACTCACCCCAAAATAAATGGTGATCAGAGTAAAAGTCCACCTGTTCAGCTCAAGCAAAAGATCATAAAACAGCACAAATTAGTGGAATTTCATGCAAGAAAGAATGTTTACTTTTCCAAAACTTCAGAATAATGAGTTAATAAATGGATAAAAAAGCCAGGAATTTGAAGACTAACTGTGTGTAGAAGTAAAAAATGGTGCCTCCATCAACAGCAACATTCAATATGAGCATCAACAGAAGCAGAAGAAACGCAAAAACTCGGAAGGCGAGGAGCCAACCGGGATGAATGCTTCTAAGGCACGGTCTCCACACTTCATCTTCATACAAGATTCCTGGTGGTTCTCTTTGCTGGTTTTCTGCATTTTCTTGTGAATTTCTTCGACATTCGTGTTTCGATATGTAAACAGAGGCGAAGACCATAGACATTAGCACCCATATTGAACAGAGCATGACCCTCCAGTTTAGCCAATAAGCTGCAGTTGTTGTGTTAACAGTCATGGCTGGCTGCCATGATTTGGTTGATCCAGTGATAAATGTCAAGAAACTCATGCTCTTCTCTCTCAACTGCTTCAGTACTTGTGTCTTAATCTGGGTTTGGAAAAATCCCAAATGAAAGAAAATCTTTTTGGGCCAGAAATAGGAACTCTTCCACAAACTCTATCAAGAAATCAAAGAATTGAATTGAATGTAATGAATGGCTAGTCCTTATGTCTTGAACATGATGAACAAGAATCTATATCTAACTTATGAAGATTTCCAACATATGAATGAATCAAGATATGAAACCGAATACTTAAAAAAGCTGAATGATCAAAGGAAGGATCGAATTCAATGTTGTGAAGAGAAAAAATGATTCCAAGAAATGCCAGAAGTCCCACTACAGAATATTGCTGGCAATACAACGAGGAAGGATAAATGCAGCCATATTTAATAATAACTAAACGGCTAGTTAAAAACAGAAGATGTTTAGTTTAGAGAAATTTCAGGTGAAATTGATGTACATTATCACCTGAAAGTAATCAGAGATTCCAAACTTTCAGGGGCTATTTGCAGGGAAAGATGTAAACAAGAAAATGCTACATATTTTAAATGAAAGATTGGAGAAAAGGAATAGCACAAGAGAGTTTCTTAATTGTAAGCAAAGAAAGGTCGGAATGCTTACAGGGGAAACCAATTGTATGTGGAGGTGTATAAGAGGAGATGCTTTGCTTCATTCAACAACTTTTCAAAAATTCAAGAGAGAGAGAGAGAGAGATGCTTTGAGCATAAGCTTCAGCCCTTTTTTTTTTGTTATCCCCATAAGATCCTCAAATAGGGACTGGTCCAAAATCTGTCATCACAATCTTTTTATATTCCCATGCAAATATATAAGAATTTTTTAAAGACGTGTTAAAATGTGGGAGTTGTCACTTTTGTTGTACAGTTGCAGCCTTGATTTGAGTCTTTATAGGTTTAAAGAGAAGAAAAGAATGTTGGGATTTTTTGGGGGTGGGGGGGGGGGGGGTCGATACCTAGTGTTTGCTTATGTGGATTTTGTGTTGGATTGTTTGTTAGATTCTTGCTGAACATGTAAATTTATGCTGTTTATTGCTCAGATCAGATTGAAGGAATAAAGCAACTGTAAAAAGGCATGTGGCCTAGTTTAAATTCAGGCATCCTTGCTGATAATCTTCAATTTTTATAAGCAGTTTTAAGAATAAAGCATGTTATCATCTACCCTACCCTATTACCCCCCAACCCACCCAAACCAAAAAAAGAAAAAGTAATTATTTGAAGTTTGTCTATTGAAAAAGTATATTGTTGAAGCATAGGTACTAAAATTGGCAAATTTGTAAGATCTAGTTGTTTAATTCAGTTTATGTTTAAATAAAAGTTCCAAAATTGGATATATTAGTTGGAGGTGAAAAAAAATCCTTATAAAAATGGAGATATCGATAAAGCTTGGCTCCAATATACATAAAACTAGTTGGGGTAAAAACATGCATGTCTTGGAATTGGGGGGCCACTTTTCGAATTGTGGTCAAAACAAATTTTGAACATATTTTGACACACTGGCCCTCTTTCTTATGCAAAATTGGAAAAGTGGTCCACCTCGGATGAAAACACACCAATTTAGTCGGATTGTTTATTTTCATGTTGTAATTTTCGAATGCATATATGTGACATGCATGGTTAGTATAATGGGTATGAACATTGGCAAACGCGTCTTTTTTTGGTAAAATAAAAATAAGATATTAAAATGTGCATGATTGTGTGTTTTTTTTTTTTAAAAAAAACATCATAAATAGTAAACACTATATTTTACATTCTTGATTTTTACTACGATCATTTCTCCCCATATATATATATATATATATATATATATAATTAAAGTGAGATTGTCTTCTTTCTCTTTTCCAAATTTCTTAAGCGCAGAGCATTGACCCATAGGAGGTATTTTTGAAATGAAGCGACATTAAGAGAAAACTTAGACTGAAAATGGCGACTATAAGACTTTGTAGTCAAATATTCGTTCCAATTAACATGAACAAAAAAGATAAATTCTAAAATTTTGCGGGGAAAAAAATATTGACATTCCTAAAATGTATAATCACGTATGGTGCATGAAATTAAATATTTATTTTCATGTTTATAAGCTTAAATTTTGTCACAATAAAATTATAGAAGGTATACTTTAACTGGACCACTTATTTCAGTATGGTTGCGCAGAGCCGCAGATGTTGCGTTCATGCGTGACAAATCTCAAATAAATATTATATATCTAATTTATTTGAGAAAAAAATAAATTGAATTATAACAAGTTAATATTATTTGAGGAAAATATTGCACCGACACCGAGTGACCGACGCTAGAAGAGAAAATATAGTGTAAATATATGGTAATTAGTGGAGGCGTGATCCCGAAGTAAAGGAGCTCAGCTAGCCCTTTAGGCTCCTTTGTACGCAATTGCATATTATTAGCTGGTCACATGACTATATATTTCACATTTTAAATATAAA
Source organism: Perilla frutescens (assembly GCA_026008535.1). Taxonomy (NCBI): domain Eukaryota; kingdom Viridiplantae; phylum Streptophyta; class Magnoliopsida; order Lamiales; family Lamiaceae; genus Perilla; species Perilla frutescens. The sequence goes on along the minus strand of BRKX01000010.1, from coordinate 37,987,381 downwards.
TAAATTATATATATATATATATATATTATTTTAATGATGTCAAATCATGTAATCGTGACGACACGAATACAAATACAATTTTTTTTGTTTTGACACAATACGATAACAACACGAATAAGAAAATTTTATGTCAACACAAATATCAAAATATTTGTATTGACACAACAATAATATGAAATTAGGGATTAAACAAAAAGAAATATAAAAATATTAAAATTTGAATTTTAAGTATTAATGATATTAATAAATATATAAATTATTTGTATATATTATCATGTGACACAACATGACACGATATGAACTCGGTACGAACATGACGCGAAAATTTCATATTCCTACCATGTCATGTCGACGTGATAATAATAAAAACATGATAAATCTAAATATTAATCCATTATTTTCGCGTCTTGCTGTACCTACGGATTACCTTTTCATAAAAAACCAAATAAGAAAAAAAAATGAGCTAGCTTGAGACGTAAAATCTTCATTTTGTTTCTCTGTTGTACTTCAATCTCTCGTATAAATTTTACTAGTACATTTAAAAATATGATATTATACGTAGGGGACTTATAATGTTTTAGTATCTTTTTTGAGAGAGAGAGTTAAAAATGAAAATATCGTGAGAAAATGAAAACAAAAACAAAAATAGCCTTTTGGATGGCGTATTTTACAAGAGGGGAAGTTTTGCTCCCAAAAAAAAAATCCAAAAAAAAAAAAACAAGAAGAGGAGAAGTGCTGTGTGGAAAAGGCAAACAAGAAACTGCAATGATGTTTCAATCAACTTTCATTGCAATAATTTGAGGCTTGATTGATTGATGAATTTTTTGAATAAAAAAAAATTACTTATGAAGATTCCAAATCAAGAGGAAAATACACCCTGAAAATTCCATGTTATCGTCACAATGATCTATTGTGACACATTGAATATTACTAATTGAGTAGTATAGAATTTACTAAATACACCCTTAAATGGGAGAAATTTTATGCTACCCATGGGGTATCACCCACAACCACCATGATTCTAACATGTGGTGATTGTAGTATTATTTTATTCTAGTCTTGGGAAAAAAAAAAAAACACTTACAATTGCTACATATTAGAATCCTTGTGGTTTTGGATACCCCATGGGGTAGCATAGATCCCCCCTCCCCCCAAATGAATCCACAAGATAAAATATAAGATTGGAATACATTATCTCATTGTGCGAGATCTTCTTAATTACAGGTCAATATATATCCGTTAGAGGAGTTAAGATTCAGATTTGAACACAGTAAAACGTCAACAAAATTACAAATGTGTCATTAAATATGAATTTGGATCTAGATTTTGACCAATCTTATGAATTTTGACCCGTAAGACAGTTTCACACAGGTATGAAATATTTGTCTTCATTTTAAAGTGTAGCTATCTATATACATTAAACTCATTTAATTTCTTCAAAATACAACTAACTTTTGTTTTCTAAGCTTTTATCGTCAACTAAATTTATCCACGCTAAATGCAATTTCGAGTCCGCTAATTATGGGAAGAAATGTCACGGCCTAATATAAGTCGAATATTATGTCTATGTTTATATTAATTAAGTATTGATGGAAACATGATAACGAAACTTCAGCAGTATATCGAATCAATTTGGACTATTTGCATTGCAAGATAACGATTTGTTTCTTATTCTAATTTCACTATTACAAGTTATGTTATACACTTATACTACATTACAGAAGCAAGCGTGGCAATAAATGTGCATCCAACAACTATCTTCAACAAGAAACTCTTCAAAAAGCACACTTAGAAATATAAAGATTTTAGTTAACAGTAAAAAAATTAATAAAAAAAAACCCTACCCTCAGCAAAAATGAAATTGATGTAGTAAACTCTGTTTATATAATTGTCATCAATGAATTATGAAGAACACGTACAACACAAATTGAGATAAAGGTTTTCTATATATTGACAGCACTAGAATGAAATGAAAATACAACTAACTTCATCATATAATTAAATTAAATTAATATATTTATTAAGAAGTACAAGGTAGGCGCAAAAACATATAAATAACGATATGCAGATTAAATAAACAAAAAAAAAAAAAATACAGTAAAATAAAAAAGTAATAAAAATATATAGAAAGCGCACCTTAAAATTAGGAGCAACCTCGGCAGCAGAGTATGATTTCTAAACATTAATTGAAGAAGTATAAATGATGAGAAGAAAACAAGTAACGAAAATTGCATGAGAGTTTCAACCAAAATTGTGTGACAAAAGCTAACTACTTACACTCTACTGCTCCACCAATTTCACATTCAAGCAACCTACCTTAATGAAACACGCTTCTTCCATAAAAGTCGCGTTAAAAAAGGACGTCGTTTCTGGAGAAAAAAAAGCGCCAACACGCCTCTAATTAAACAACCCTTCACACAATAACAATAACAATAACAATAACACTTTACTTTTCAAGTGTTCTTTGCATAGCTCGACCTTCTCACGTTGTTCGTTTATTTATGCACTACAAGAAATTGTCACTTTGCAATACTAATTCAGTAAAGAGAGCATAATTATACGAGTCAGTAATTAACATCTTTAGGGGCGGGGTGCAGTATACATATCTCAGTACAGTTGAAGAGTTGATATCTGAAAGAGATTATAATATTAATATATTATGGGTTCGGTGTATAATTAGCTTTTCATAGATAAATTAGATCTGCAAATATTTCATTTTTTTTAGTCTCCTCCGATCCCAAGCGAAGCAAAGATTAAAACATTGGGTATGCAATTATGATATTATTAACATATTCAATGGGTACGTTACCAAAAGTGCATTTTCTCCCATGCGCAATAACTTATATATCTCGTTTATACTCGCTCGTAAAATTATATATGCCCGCGGCAATATTTTTAAATTCAGACCAAATACTGAGGAGGTGATTGGTATGATATAATGAAATTAGGTATGAATGGAATGAACTTAGGAATGGAATGAGTGTCTGAATGGAATGACTATTCTTATGATTGGTATGTCTACGGAATGAAGAACGGAATGAAATATCATTTTTTTAATCTTATATAATGAATATTTTATGTGCTTTAAAATTTTCTTATAAATGAATAAAGTGTACGTAATAGCTAATAAATATCAACACATGAGTTAATTTATCTTTTATATTTATAAATGTCATTTTTCTTTTTTAATATATGATTTTTTCTAATTTTTTTAGCAAATTATAATTTATTTATTTTATTGAAAAATTTTATTCTAAAATATTCAATTAATCAATATATAATAATTTGTATAAGTTAATAAAAATATTTTTTTACTTCATAGAAAAATACTTTAACATTTCAATTTTTCATTTGAATATACTAAATTATATCGAATATATAAATATTTTATATTGTATTATAACATATTTTTATGGTATATTTATTTCGGCGTCACTTTCATTTTTCTTCAACAAAGTTATAAAAGCTATCAAAATTTGATCTTAACATATATTTTTAAATTATATTTTGAAAATAAATAAATAATATAAAACTAATTAAATAATCATAATAATAAATTATGTAATTTGATTTTTGATTTATTTTTCTAAATATAATAAAATAATATTATAAAATATGATTATGTATAAATATATCATATATTAATTTTTTTGGTCATTGGGAATAGCTAAACCCATGGGGGCTGGATGGAATGACTATTCCCCTTCCTTTGGGAATAGCGATTCCATCGGGAATGGTGATTCTCGATTTTAAACCATACCAATCGGTGGAATGGGAATGGACATAGGAATGACCATTCTATTCCATTCCATTCCACCATACCAATCACTCATTCGACCAGTTAAATCATTTTGAATAAACAAATCACCCGTAATTTAACACATAATATAACAAAATTATTAATATAAATTAATATCATAATAAATATTAATTAAATTTAAAAATGTATAAGCATCTTTACTAAAACAAACTAAATTATAATTATTTATTGATATTTCTTTTTACATAAAACATATCCAACTAAATATCCATGAAAAATATATTTTAAAACTTATAGTTTTCAATAACTTAAGAAAATATAATTTAAAAACAAATTTAACTTTTTATTTTATTTTAAATATTAGTTTTATTATTTTTTAATTTACTATTTCAATTGTTTTTTTACCAGTTTTGACGGATTCAAATTGGATCAATGCAATCCTACAAATACAAATAATCGGACCGGACTAATGACCGATTCACGGTTAAACTGGTCAAATCTGTCGATCCAGTCCGAATTTCAAAATCATAACGCGCGATAGTTTAAATATATGAATGCAATATTATGAAAAGAAATATATATATATATATATATATGTGTGTGTGTGTGTGTATTATAAAATTTTGCTTAATCACTATTTTTTGGTATTAAGAGGTTATGCATAGCTTTTACAAATTTGTTTTACCACTCTATACATCATATTACAAAACAAAATAGATTAATTAAATCATGTTCAATAGTCAAAAAATGCACCTTCACACATATAACTGAAAAAACTTGGGTAGGCTAGATGTACCCAAGCCCTTCTCTAAAACGTTGTTAGCTCGATGACCGACCTGCTCCAAATCCGTCCTCAAAAAAAATCACATAGAAAAAGTATTACTCATAACACTAAAAACTAAAAAGTATCACTCGTAACTTGAAAAGTATATCAGTCCGCTATTTTTTTATTTATATGAGTTTTATTTCATCTCAATTTAATTAAAGTATGAGATCTTTAATTAAAATGTCACTAATGCAGCCAGATGATATTATGAATGTGACCGTTTTATCCAAACCGTTGATGTGGAGACATCCAGTTGGGTGCATTTATATATGATATGATCATATACGACTTGGACCGATTTAACTTAATTATTCCTTCAAATTCCGTTAAAGAAAAAAGAATATTAAATTAAATCACAAGATGATCATATATGAATAATCTTAATCCTGAGTGATTATAGACTCCTGTTTATTTCAATGGAATTCTTAATTTACTCGTTAAAGTTTGTTTGTCAACATTCTCTAAACTTGCATTTTAGATTCACGTTTGAATTAAATAGTTGGGAATGTAATTTACAGATATGGAATCCATTCCTTCTTTTGAGAAGCAGAAAGATAATTCTCTCATTTGTTAATTCTGGAACTGAGTGATTAGAGATCTCTAATTTATAAATCGTTTATAAATTAATCGTTCACTAGTGAATTAATGGTAAATGAGGAAAAGAAATAATTGAAGAGGTTAACTGTAACGCCCCGATCCCGAAAGACCGTGGAAATGGACGCCACGGGGGTTGGAATTAAGAAGTGGAAAAGAAAGGGGTAACCTGATTAATAAAATCTCAACAGAAGACTCAGAATAATCAAACATGTTGTATAATAATATATACATAATCATAACACCAAGATCAGAGCTCTTAGTGTTTAACAAAAGGATATTACAAGCGCGGATATCTCATTATCAACAGAATATTTAACAAAAGAGACAATGGGAAAATACATAAACAACAAAAGCCCATTTCTCAGCATCGTCACCTCCACGCGCCAGCCTACTGACCTGAAAAATATTTGAAAATATTTGGGCTGAGTACTAGTGCACTCAGTGGGCAAATTTTTACAATTCAAATTATGCAAATCATTTTGTTAAAGTAATCTATCTGTGTTCATGCAGGTAGTGAAGCTTAGGAGGTTTCAAAATTTAAAGCAACCTAAGTTCACCAAAACATTTTATCGTGAAGTGCTTAAGAGGGTAACCAGTCACTACCCGCAACCCGTACTACATCACCACGCGTAAAGTTGAGTATGGCCAAGTATACCCAATGGGTGTAACCCATATGTGTTTCATTTTAGTCTCACCGACAAGGAGTAGGGCATGACAAATAATGCATGCATACTGTAGCTACTCACATTGACACAGCGCTGGTATATGAGACTCCGGCAACATACAGTAGCACGTAAATATTTAACACAGATAGTCATATATGCAATTTTAACAAAGCAGAGCTTAATAACTCGAAAGATACAATTTGTAAAGATATAATAGCCCACATGGATAGAAGATAAGCTTTCAAATTCTGGGTTGGTTTTGCTCAGGTTCTGCTAGCTCTTCTAGGCCTACAACAACCAACGTTGTCTTAGTTTAACTAAAGCCCCTTATTAAAATTTAATCCCTAAACTCCCTTTTAAATTTTCTGTTAAACAACATTATTTTATTTTAATAACTTTTGGGTTTTAAAACTCTAACTTGACTAATTAGAATGTCATGATAATATAACAGTAAATATTTCTAAGTTCAAATATCACTAGGAGGGTATTAATGAAATCATTATCTATTATCATATGCAAATAATTAACTAATGCATAAACATTAGTATTTTATTAAAAAATTCTTTAATTTAATCTATCAAATTCATATCCACAGACAATTAGAAATTATTATATCTACATTGACTATCATTATTAATATTAGTTAACTGTTATATATATGTATATATAGTTACATAATTAACTAATAAACCAGTTTATACATCATTTAGGAAAAATTGGAAGTTGTTAAAATTAAGTAATATCAAGCTCTAATGAATGGTCTCATGCTATAAAATACAGTAGTTCCAAATTCTAATACATGATTCATGGCTAATTAACTTGAATAAAATTGGCATGAATTATCTAAGAAAATAATAATTATATGCTATAAATATAAATTACAGAATTTAAATTTTATATTTGAATACAAATTAGACATTTTGCAATTCTAATCTACGATTGAATTTTATGAAATTAACTAAGAAATAAAAAAAAATATAAAAGAACAAATTTACCTTGAGCCGGATCTTATATATAATATATAGATATATATTAGTTTTTACTTTAGTTGGGATACGTATTCTGAGGGAGAGTGAGGGAGAGCAGATCATAAGTAAGATTATATATGCCTTTTGAGCATTTGCTAATTTTATTATTATTATTATTATTATTATTATTATTATTATTATTATTATTATTATTATTATTATTATTAACTAATTAGGTAAATGAATGACTCATCTAATAAACATCTATCTTAGGGACACATCACACTTAACCTAATTTAATGACACGTATGGAAGCCAACTTGCAAGCAATCTAATCCTAATGTGATATATATATATATATATATATGTAGTTTTTTTTTAATTACATAAATAGCTAAATGGTATATATATATATATATATATATATATATATATATATATATATATATTCTTTGAAGTTATACGTATATTCTTGTGTGAGAATAAAAATCACACTAAATCTATTTACACTTAATAAATAAATTATATTTAATCAAATTAAGTGCATATCTAGAGTTTTAAATTAAATACGAAAATGTTCTAAGAATATTTCTAACACACTCAATGGGCACACATTACCTAAAAATGTGACCTATAAGGGTCCATTTTCTTCCGTAGATTATCCCTATGGTTAGCATATACTATTTATATATATATATATATATTTTAATACCAAGAAGATTGGATATTACACTTATTCTAACTATTAGATATATATATTCCTAATTAAATTTAGATAATAAAAATTTTGGGGTATTACATTAACGGATATTACCTGTCTTCAATTATGAATTATCTATGGAGGATTAATTCATATGAAATGATTAAATCAATGGATTGCTCAAATTCGTAGAGTAAATATGTTCTATAATTAAAGAGAGTGCAATTCCGAATTTTTAGTGGAATAATATCGAAATTAATAAATCTAATAAATTAATTAAAGAGTTTAATTATTTATTCGATTTATTGGAGCTCTTGATTATAGGTCCATGGTCCCCGATTCGCCTTCCTATATTATTGACAGGTTGATAATAATATTTAAGTTCCTAAAGTCTTATGAAAAATAAGTTTTTATAAAGTTTGGGCTTATGTGTAAATATTAATTAATTTCGGGAATATATGATATTCCACAGTTTGACTGTGCTAGGAATTAAATAAATATAAGATATTTATATTATTTACATATTAGTAATAATAAATAATTATTTGAGATAATTATTACTCCCTCCGTCCCATAATTATAGTCCATTATTCCTTTTTTGGATGTCCCAAAATTATAGTCCTATTCTAAATTGGGATTGTATTTAAATATTCTTTTACAAATATAACCCTATTTAATATAGTATGAATGCAATTAATATAGTAAAAAATAAGGGCAATATAGGATAATTATTATAAACTGTATATTTCCAATACATATTAAATGTGATTTCTTAATCTGTGTGAAAAGGGGAAGTGGACTATAATTATGGGACGGAGGGAGTAATTTGTTTCCTTATCTACACGATTCTGAATCTGTTTAAGATAGGAAACTGATATGTATTGGGATTTGAAATAAATCTAATTATAAATATAAGATAAAGAGAGAAGAGTTAGATGAGATTATTAATCCTCACGCCAATCAAACGTGAGACGTGGATTTGTAAAAAGGATTAAGAGAGAAACCAAAGTTTTAATTGATTTTGCGAAAATCAATTCACGTCATTCTCATCGGCGAAATCAAAGAGTTTGGTTTTGATTTGAATTCTTTTCTCTTGTGTTTATATTTTAATTCAGATTATATATCCTCTCAATATTACTGCCCAATTTTACGATTTCATGTGTTGAAATAATCGTAGAAAAATTAAGTTAGGGACTTAATAGATTTATTTCGGTGTCCACTCACTACCGTTCAAAGGGAGGATCGAATCGAAAGATCGTGATGTTTACGAGATTCAAGATTCAAAGGTTTATCAAAGAAGACGAAGGAGATTTAAGAAAAAGGTATTTTCTTTATCCCTTCTTTAGTATTAAATAAATTTAATTTACACGGATATTATATTTTTATATCACGATCTATATTATGATTAATACCGCTTCTGTTCCCGTTCGATTTGATCAAAAAGACGGATTTTATTTGACCCGAAATTTGTTTCGGACCTGTTTAATTTCCAACAAATTTTTCATAATTTGCTATTTTAATAATTAGTGAAACAAACTGTTTGCTAAATGTGATTTAATTATTTGTATATACTAGTATACCATTGTGCATCTGATGCACGGGGGATATTATTAGAAAATATTTATGTATAATAATAACTATATGAATTATATCGACTGAATTATATATTATTTGTATATTTTTCAATAGAATATGCGTCAATAATCTCTTTCGATTTTATAAAAGAAAAGATCATCAACTACTATACAATGGATTGTTATGATATTTTTCGATTTTACATGTAACTTTATGAACTCAAGTGTAAAGAAACAAAAAAGAAGGAAAATACACGTCTTCTTCTCCACCGCTTGTCCACCCCCTTCTTATCCATCCCGCAGCAGCGCAACCACTATCTCTCTCCTCTCACTCCATTTCTGTAAATCCACAATCATGAATCCAACATAAAATTTAAGAAAGCAATACACGATCATCAACCATTCACAAAAAGCAAAAAAAAATAAAAGAAAAAAATGGCAGATCTCCAAACTACAGCGACAATGGCAAAGCTCCCCTCCCTTAAAAAATTATGCAGACTTCGACCCTCATTGGAATTTTACAGTTCGAACCCTTTTCTTTAGGTTTGAAAAATATTTTTCAAACCCCTTTCTTCGGGTTCTGAAAATATTTTCCAAACCCCTTTATGTGTGTTCGATTTTGCCACGATTTCAAACCATCTTCTTTGTTTTTTGAACCAAACAATGGAGTTTCAAACTATAAATTTCTAACTATAATTTGCAATATATATATATATATATATATTTTATTTTGTCAATGTTGTGCTTGAAGAAAGTGAGGTGAAGTGCAATAATAATTTATATTCTCTGGTGATGGGTGTAAGAAGTAAGAATAGTGGAGAATGAGGAATGAGGCTTAAGGGTGACTCGTGGTGGTGGAGTAAAATGAAAGAGGAATGGTTGTCGGTTGGGTGAAGGAAGGGGCGGCATTTCTAGTTCTGGTTTCTCTCCCTCTTCTCTCTCTTTTTTAATTATCTTTTCATTAATAACAAAAAAGATTAAAATTTTATTTTATAAAGTGGAAGGGTAAATAAGACTTTTACTTTGGTGTGCAAAGAAAAAGTAAAAATAATAATAATAAAATATGTGGTATGAAATGTAATACTGTAGTAGTGTGTAAAGAAAATTTAGTGATGTATTTATGTAATACCCCAAAAATTTTCTATCTAAATTTAATTAGGAATATAAATCTAATAGTTAGAATGAGCTCAACACCAATGTTATTTTTATGGTCCAAATGCCTAAATTTACGTATTTTAATGTTGAGGCCCAATTTATGGGCTTATTAGCCCATTCACATTTTAATTATTTCTAAGACCTATAGTTATCGAAGCGAGGCGATCAAATATGGTATATAATAGTGCTTGTCAATACGAAATCATAGAGCTTGATTTCACCTTAGATGAACTTTATTTGACCAAATTATGAATTAATTTTTTATATTAATTAAATTTTAGGGTTTATTTAGGGAGTGGTATAAATACCATATTACTTCTATTTAAGGTCATTGTTAGTGATTCAAATCAGGTCAGCCCTGACCTGTCTTCCCTTAATTCTATGCTTATTTGTCTTATCCCAAAAAAAATCAACCTAAGCATCCCAGAGATTTTCGTCCCATCAGTTTGTGTAATGTTGCTTTTAAGTTATTGTCCAAGACTATTGTTAACCGTCTTAAAAGGGTCTTGCCTTCTGTGATTTGTGACACTCAGTCTGCTTTTGTCCCGGGTAGACTTTATCACAGATAATGCTCTACTAGATTTTGAAATTTTCCACCATATGAAGTCTAATAATGCTAAGAAATGCTACTTTGTTTTCAAGCTAGATATGTCAAAAGCCTATGATCGTGTGGAATGGAGTTTCCTTCAAAGAATGTTGGGAAAGATTGGCTTTGCTGGGGGTTTTGTGAACTTGATTATGAGATGTGTTAGGAGTGTATCTTTCTCTGTCCTTGTTAATGGCAGTGCAGGCTCGTCTTTTTTACCAGGAAGGGGGCTTCGTCAAGGAGACCCCATTTCCCCATTTCTGTGCAGAAGCTTTTTCCTCTCTAATTCGGAAGGCTGAGGCTCGACACCTTATTCATGGGGCTAAAATCTGTCGTGAAGCCTGTGCTGTGTCTCATTTATTCTTCGCGGATGACAGCATTATTTTTGGAAGAGCAAATGAGAGGGAGATTGAGAAAGTTAAGCAGATCTTGAAGGTGTATGAGAGAGCTTCAGGCCAGGTTATTAATTTGGAAAAGTCGGAAATTGCTTTTAGCGGAGGGGTGGATAACTCTTTTGCTTTGATTTTGGCGGAGCAGATGGGTGCTAAAAGAGTTCATAAGCATGGTTTTTATCTTGAAATTCCCTGCACTGTAGGAAGATCAAAGAAAGAGTTGTTCCAAATGATTGAAGATAGAATCAGGAAGAAGCTTAAAGATTGGAAAAAACGATCTTTATCCTCACCAGAAAGAATGTTGCTCATCAAGACTGTTGCTCAAGCCATCCCAACCTATCTTATGAGCGTGTTCCTTATTCCTGATGAGAATTGCAAACGAATCAATTCCTTGATTGCAAATTTTCTTTGGGGTCAGAATAAAGATGAAATTGGTGTAGCTGGAAGTCGGTGTGTAGGCCTAAGAATCAAGATGGCCTCGGTTTTCGATATTTTAGGCTGTTCAATAGAGCTTTACTCGCTAAACAAGCTTGACGCCTTTTGAACGTTCCTGACTCAAGAATTGGACGTACTCTGCGAGCTAGATACTACCCAAGAATTCCTTTTCTCAAAGCCTTGATTGCGCATAATGCCTCTTATACGTGGAGAAGCATCTTAGCAGGAAAAGAAATTCTTAAGATGGGTCTCACCTGGTGAGTAGGGGATGGCCAAAAGATCAATATTTGGAGGGATGAGTGAATCCCAAAGCTTTCGGGAGAAGTGATTACATCGCGAGCGGATGAGGAGATGGTAGAGTGGATTGTTTCTAAGCTGATTTGCAATCAGTCTTGGGAGTGGAATGTTGATAAAATTAAAACTCTTTTGCCGCCTGAAGTCGTGAAGCATATTCTGGTCATCCCTCTTCCTCTGCATCGGGGGAATGATAGGTTGGTATGGAAACATAATAAGAATGGCTGTTATTTAGTTAAATCTGGCTATATTGCTGCTTGTCACCACCAAGATTTTGAGCAGAATCACACATCCACGACACACGGGAGTTTTCCTGTGTGGAAATGGATTAATGGGCTGCAAGCAATCCCAAAAATTAGACATTTTATGTGGAGATGTGCCAAGGGAATTATTCCAGTTGCATCAGAGCTCCTTAAAAAGAGAGTTGAGTGTGATGGTATCTGCAGGAGGTATGAGGTGGAGGAAGAGACGTTGGAGCATTGTCTGAGGGATTGTCTGTGGAGCTCCTTTCTCTGGAAAATCTCCCCTTTGAGAATCTGCATTGATCCGACTACAAGAGAGCTCTCTTGGTCTGCTTGGGTGGAGAAGTTTGCGCGTTTTGACGATCCTTGTGTTCATAGTATCTTCGCCCATCTTCTTTGGATGAACTGGAAGGCACGCAATAATCTGATCTTCAATCAGACTAACACGCCCCATGAGAGATGTCTTGCAGTGGCGATGAAGATGCACAGCGAGTTTCAAGACAGTTTGGTGAGTAGTATTCATCCAGATAGAGACATCTTGCAAGAAGAATGGCAACCCCCGTTGGCGGAATTTTGGAAAATCGATGTTGATGCAGCGGTTAGTCCAAATGGAAGTGTTAGGTTGGGAGTGATTATTAGAGACTGTAATTACAAGACAGTTGCGACGAGATGTAAACTCTTATCATTACGTTGTGAAGCTGATATAGCAGATGGTTTGGCTATTCAAGAGGGGCTTGTCCTAGCGAAGGCATTTGGGGGAAAAAAACTCATTCTCGAAACAGATTGCCAGGTGCTTAAGCATTCCATTACCGGTGAACAGGAGGACCTTTCTTACAGAGAGATCGTATGCCACTCTATTCGCGAGGAGGCGCTGAATTTTGAACAAGTTATTTACAGTTGGGCTCGTCGGACTGCTAATATGGCAGCCCACTCCTTAGCTAAATTAGCAGTTTGCAATGTTGCTTTTTCCAATTATACCGGAGCGATACCGGATATTGTGTTTTCTATTTTGCCGTCCTCCGAATGGTTTCTTTAATTTATTGTAATACCCCAAAAATTTTATTATCTAAATTTAGTTAGGAATATATATATATATATATATATATATGTCTGATAGTTAGAATAAGTATAATATCCAATCTTCTTGGTATTAAAAAAATATAAATAGCATATGCTAACCATAAGGATAATCTAGAGAAGAAAACAGACCCTTCTAGGTCACATTTTTAGGTGATGTGTGTCCATTGAGTGTGTTAGAATTACCCTTAGAATATTTCCGTATTTAATTTTGAACCCTAGATATGCACCTAATTTGATTAATTAAAATTTATTTACTAAGTATAATAGACTATTATGGCAAATACATATGTAAAATATTCTTGTATGTTACTCAAAACCCTAAATGTGTATGTATTGTGATTAACCAAAATTTATTTATTTGAAAGCAACTATATTTAATTAGTGTGAGATAAATATGTACACATGCAATTAAATAATATTTACCTATGTGTTAGAGCAAAAAAAAAACGTAATATAATATATATATATAGTATATTTAAAGATGTGGTATACATTTTTCTCTAGGATTAGGTGCAAAATTTTAAAGAAATATTAGGTTATTGTATATTTTATTATGCAATCTCAATACATGGTCAATTGTTCTTGTGGAATCGTATTGTGCTAAATATTATTATATTAATATTTTGGTTGATATATGTATTATTGTATCAAAATTTATAATTGTGAGATACGTGTCATTAAGATAAAAAAATAGCTAGGGTATGTGTCCTCAATATATACATTTCCAAGAGTGACTCTTACTTATCAAAAGTTTAAATACTTAGTAAATATAACTATAGTGCGTAAAATCCAAATTTCATTAAATCATATTCTCTCATATTATGCTTAGGGGGAAAAGAAGTTCTGTTTAGAAAATAGACTTTGGTAAGGTAAATTCATTTTCGTTCTTCAGTTAGTTTAATTCAAAATCTTGGAGTTTGATTCCTATTTAGTATTTAAAATGTAATGTAATTCTTAAAAAAAAAAACTTATATATATATATATATCACTTATCTCAATTAATTAGACACCGCTAATTTGAATTAACTAAAGAACAAGGTCGAAGCTTGAGATTAGTTAATAATTCGTGATTTTCATGTATTCTAAATAATTACACCGGAATTAAAGGAAAAAAAAAAGATTTATTTGCTTAATTTTATTTCGGGTGCAATTTTTACATATAATTATGGTGATAGTTGGTCTAAGGAAAAATAGTAGAGTGAGCAAATAGATATTAAAAGAAAGATTAGGGCTTGAGCTTTGATAGGAATTCTTTAGTTGAACTAAGCCAATATTGGTTGTTGTAGGGTTAGAAGAGATAGCAGAATCCGAGCAAAACCAATCAGGAATTTGAGAGTTTATCTTCTATCCAGGCGGGCTATTATATTTTTGCAAATTGTATCTTTCGAGCTATTAAGCTCTGCTCTGTTAAAATTGCATATGTGACTATTTGTGTTAAATATTTACATGCTACTGTATGTTGTCGGAGTCTCATATACCAGTGCTGTGTCAATGTGAGTAGCTACAGTATGTATGCTTTATTTGTCCTGCCCTACTCTTTGTCGGTGAGACAAAAATGAAACACTTATGGGTTATACTCATTGGGTATACTTGGTCATACTCAACTTTACGCGTGGTGATGTAGTACGGGTTGCGGGCAGTGACTGGTTACCCTCTTAAGCGCTTCACGATAAAATGTTTTGGTGAACTTAGGTTGCTTAAAATTTTGAAACCTCCTAAGCTTCACTACCTGCATGAACACAGATAGATTACTTTAATAAAATGATTTGCATAACTCGAATTGTAAAAACTTGCCCACTGAGTGCACTAGTACTTAGCCCAAATATTTTCAAATATTTTTCAGGTCAGTAGGCTGGCGCGTGGAGGTGACAATGCTGAGAGATGGGCTTTTGTTATTTATATATTTTCCCATTGTCTCTTTTTGTTAAATATTATGTTGATAATGAAGTCTCCGCGCTTGTAATATCCTTTTATTAAATACTAAGAGCTCTGATCTTGGTGTTGTGAATAGGTATATATTATTATACAGCATGTTTGATTATTCTGAGTCTTCTGTTGAGATTTTGTTAATCAGGTTACCCCCTTTCTTTCCCGCTTCTTAATTCCAACCCCTGTAGCGTCCATTTCCACAGTCTTTCGGGACCGGGGCGCTACAGAGTGGTATCAGAGCAGGTCTTGCAACTCTGCAAACCTGATGGGTCAACTTATTTTATTTTTCTTTTTCATTAAATTCCCGTGTGATATTATATAAGCCCTCAGCTCGTCACTCACGCAATAGCCAAAAGGTACGCATGTTTTTATGCGGTCTTTAGATTTGAAAAGTTTACATTAATTGGTGAAATGTTAAGTTTGTTTGGAAATGAAAGATTGTGATTTGCCATGTTGGCAGGAATGCCTTGAAAGATTGAGTCTTACACTGATTATTTACTGGTTTTGAGAATAAAATATGCCTGTGGACGTACAGGATTTTGTGTTAAATCATGTTGATTCTATTATATACATGTGAGGAATTTGTTTATCTATGCTTTGGGCATACTTGTAAATGATTGACATATGTTGATTGCACACAGTGATAGTTGATTTGTATTTGATGTTGTGCTCTAGATGAGTACTTCGACTTGGAATTTGAGAACTTAAGATGAACTTAGCCTGTAGTTGTTGAACTTAGACTGAACTTGTAACAATTTGTGAAAATATTTGAACGTAGACTAATTGGGAAATTGTGCTAATTAGATGACGGGATGGCAGGTGAGACCTCGAAAGAGGTGTCGTACTCGTGTGACGATGGATGAGCGGATAGAGAGGTTCCGTGCATGTATTAGTAGACTAGGGGAGGATGTGCCAGAGTTCACCGCACGTTTTGTGACTTTATGGATGACTGTCTCGGGTATCGGTGGTATTACAGAGGTGGAGGCTATGGCAAGATATATTATTGGGCTACCTCAAGCCTGGAGGCCGTGGGCTGCAAGAGTTGCTGATATTTTCTCAGAGAGATCTCCACCTACTTTTGCAGAGAAAGTCTATTTCTCGAGATTCTTCACGTATGTGCTACGGACTTGGGCAGATAGACGATGTATGGCTCCACAATTACCTATAGTAGATGAGGATATGGATATGTTTAGAGTACCATTTACATCGGTCTTACTAGCGGAGAGGACGATCGAGATGGATCGTTCAGCACCATCTGCACCAAAGTCACCACTTATCACGGTAGCATCGCATGATGATGAGGCCGGTCCATCAGGGACCCAGTTAGAGCCCATCCCAGAGGAGGACCCAGAAGAGGACCCGGAGGAGAATCCCGATGAGGAGCCTATGGAAGTAACTGATGGATCTATGACGCTCCACTTTCGACGTGATTTCGATGCGGAGGGGCGTCCTGGGCATTGGTATATTCCATCGTCTCCATAGATATATGTTTAGTCGTAGTAGTTTGAGTAGTTTAGTATATGCTGACGCTGACATTTTGTTGTATCATCAGCTCAGTAGCTTTTGTTAGTCGGAAACATTGTCGTTGTTATAAGACCGTTCCGACATGAGGCACTTGCTAGTTAGCCTCTTTTTGACTTAGTGGACTAGACGGTATATTATATTTTTGATGTATAGATAATGTATGGGTAGTACTCCACTCTTTTATATAAAAGTTCCGTTTCAGGATATCTTTTAGATTTATATATGCGTTGTATATATATTCTTGGAAGGCTTTGTATATATATATTTCATTTTCTTTGCGAGATATGTGGTTATTATCTTTATTTTTTTTCTTTTCGAATCTTTACGCAAGTGTTGATCGATTGGAGATTTGACTAGTTGCAGAATGCCAAGATGAAGACCAAGAAATGTAAACTTGGCGGTACCGGAAGTACCAAATATTCCGCAAGGTCAAGGACCACAAATTGAAATGGAGTTCAGACGCCATAATCCCCCAACTTTCAATGGAGAAGGGGATCCACTCACAGCCGAACGTTGGGTTCGAGCACTTGAAAAGATATTTGGGTTTTTGCATTGTAGTGATAAAGAAAGGGTGGCCTGTGCCCTGTATCAACTTGTGGATGATGCTGATTTCTGGTGGGAGTCAGTTCGAAGGACAATATCTGATGCAGACTGGGAAGTGTTCACTTGGGATAACTTTAAGATGATCTTATATCAAAATTACATACCGGCTCATTATCAGCATCAGAAAGCTAATGAGTTCTGGAATCTCAAACAGGGGAGCAAATCAGTCGCAGAATATGATTTGCAGTTTAATAGGTTATCTCGATATGCACCACAGACCGTAGACACAGAAGCAAAGAGGATTGAAAAATTTCACATGGGTTTGAAACCGGAAATAGGCACTGCACTGATCGGAAAGGATGAAGTAAACTATGGTCAAATACTGAGTTGGGCACTTAGTATTGAGGCAATGCAAGGAACATCAAAGGCTTCACCATCTCAACCAATAGCTGGGGATCAGAAGGGAAAACGGAAGTGGGATGGACCACAACGAGGTTATCAAGGGAAGAATTTTCAGCATAACTATCAAGGAGGAAGGAACTTTGGACCAAGACTTCAGGGCAAGTGAATGTTGCACCAAAATCTCAGGGCTATCAAGGGAATTCACCGTTGTGTGCAACTTGTAACAGATATCACTTTGGGCCATGTGTCCAATGCTATCGGTGTGGCCGACAGGGTCACTACGCAAATAAATGCCAACAAAATTTTGGAACACAAGAGCAGCAGCAGCAGAGGCCACAGTTCAGACAGGGCATGAGAAATATGAGACCACAAGGTGGAGGAGGTCGAGTGAATAACAACAACAATAGAAGTAATCCCAGACCTCAGCAAAATCAAAATCAAGGTCCTCGTGCACCACAACAAGCCAGAGCGTATGCTCTCAACCAGCAAGAGGCAGCTGGAAATCCTGGAAATTTGGCAGGTATGATTAGTTTGAGCGATATACCTGTGCTTGCTTTATTTGATACTGGAGCTTCACATTTCTTTATATCTAGAGATGTATGTAAACGTCTTAATCTAGAGCTAGAATTAGCAGGAGAAGCCCTAGCAGTAAGCATTCCTTCAGGGCAAACACTTTTAGCCGATTGTGTTTGTAAGAACTTAGACTTGGTAGTAGGTGAAAAGAATTTCACAACTGATCTCTATGCTCTTGAGATGCGGGACTTTGACATTATACTTGGGATGGATTGGCTAACAAAGGAGAGTGCAACAATACGCTGCCACGAGAGAGAGATAATATTTCAGAAGCTAGGCGAGGAAGAAGTGAAGTTTTATGGAGCAAAAATGGGAAATATAATTCCCATCATTTCAGCATTAAAGGCTGTAAAGTTGTTACAAAAAGGAGACTGTCAGGTGTTTTTAGTAAACCTTGTAAGCAAGAAAGAAGAAGGTTTAACAGTGGGTCAGGTACCAGTGGTACGGGAATATGAAGATGTATTTCCAAACGATTTGCCAGGTCTGCCGCCAGACAGACAAGTAGAGTTCACCATAGACCTAGAACCGGGAGCAGCACCGGTATCCAAAGCCCCATATCGGTTAGCACCGAATGAGTTACAAGAGTTAAAAGTGCAACTGGAGGGATTATTGGAATTAGGTTTTATAAGACCCAGTGTATCACCTTGGGGAGCACCGATTCTATTCGTCAAAAAGAAGGATGGTACTATGAGAATGTGCATCGACTATCGGGAGTTGAACAAGTTGATAGTGAAGAACAAGTATCCACTTCCGAGGATAGATGATCTTTTTGATCAGTTGACTGGTGCAAAAATCTTTTCCAAGATTGATCTACGATCTGGGTATCATCAAGTTAAAGTAAGAAAAGATGACATACCCAAGACTGCATTCCGAACAAGATATGGCCACTATGAGTTTCTAGTGTTGCCCTTTGGGTTAACCAATGCACCTGCAGTCTTTATGGATTTAATGAATCGAGTTTTCCATGAATATTTGGATAAGTTTGTGTTGGTCTTTATTGACGACATACTGATCTACTCGAGAAATGAAGAAGAACACGAGAAACATTTGAGACTAGTGTTAGAAACACTAAGGAGAGAAAAGTTATATGCCAAATTCAGCAAGTGTGAATTTTGGCTAAATGAAGTAATGTTTCTCGGGCACATTGTGTCAGCAGAGGGGATCAAGGTGGATCCTGCAAAGGTTGAGGCAGTGAAGAAATAGAAATCACCGACCAACATTCATGAAATAAGAAGTTTCCTCGGTTTAGCAGGATATTACCGGAAGTTCATTAAAGATTTTTCAAAGATAGCAAGGCCAATGACACAACTTTTGAGGAAGAAGGTCAAGTTTGAGTGGACTGATGCGTGTGAACAGAGTTTTCAGGAACTAAAGACAAGATTAACAACTGCACCAGTCTTAACTTTGCCAGAAGGAGTAGAAGGATTCGTGATATACACTGACGCGTCTAAATTGGGTTTAGGATGCGTGCTGATGCAAAATGGGAAGGTAGTAGAATATGCTTCACGACAATTAAGACCTCATGAACTGAACTACCCAACCCACGATTTAGAGCTTGCCGCCGTCATACATGCACTCAAGATTTGGAGACATTATCTTTATGGGGTGAAATGCGAGATTTACACTGACCATAAGAGTTTGAAGTATACCTTCGAACAGAAAGAGCTTAATATGAGGCAGAGAAGATGGTTAGAGTTAGTGAAAGATTATGACTGCACGATATACTACCATCCCGGGAAAGCAAATGTAGTAGCCGACGCATTGAGCAGAAAGAAACAAGGAGTGATGGGATATCTACTGACAAATAAGGAGGAGCTTGTGAGAGAAATAGAAAGGATGGAATTAGAGTTGGTGTTTGCACCAAGCTCTACAACAAGTGTGATAGCCGCAGTGGTAGCCAAGCCAGAACTATGATCGAGAATCATAGAAGCTCAACAAAAAGATGAACGATTGGAGAAGATAAGAGAAAGAGTCAAAGCGGGCGAACCAAAAGAATTTAGGGAAGATAATGACGGAGCTTTAATGTTCCGTGACAGATTATGCGTTCCCAGAGATGACACATTGAAGCAAGAAATTATGAGAGAGGCTCATAATACTCCCTACATGGCACATCCAGGCAGCACAAAGCTATACAAGGACCTGAAACAATATTTCTGGTGGAATAATATGAAAAGAGAGATAGCCACATTTGTGGAGAAATGTTTAACATGCCAGCAAGTAAAAGCGGTACATCAACGACCTTCAGGGTTATTGCAGCCGTTGGAAATTCCAGAATGGAAATGGGAGCATATAACGATGGATTTTGTAGTAAGCTTACCGCGATCAGCGAAAGGAAACTCATCAATCTGGGTCATTGTAGATCGATTGACCAAATCAGCACATTTCGTGCCAATCAAAACAACAATGGAATTAAGCAAGTTAGCGCAAATTTATGTGAAGGAGATTGTTCGACTACATGGAATTCCAGTTTCTATCACGTCAGATCGTGATACTCGCTTCACATCAAGGTTTTGGAAGAGTCTTCAAGAAGCAATGGGAACGAAGTTGAACTTCAGCACAACTTTTCATCCTCAAACAGATGGTCAATCAGAGAGGACGATACAAATTCTGGAGGACATGCTACGAGGAGTTGTGTTGGACGGGAACACAAGTTGGGAAGACGTTTTACCCTTGGTAGAGTTTGCTTATAACAATAGCTACCAATCAACTATAAAAATGGCACCATATGAAGCCTTGTATGGTCGCAAATGCAGATCGCCCCTATACTGGGATGAAGTTAGAGAAAGAAAAATTTTGGGTCCAGAGATCGTGCAAAACACTGTCAAGATGATCGACCAAATTCGAGCAAGAATGAAAGAAGCACAAGACAGACAAAAGGCTTATGCAGACAAGCGCAGGACAAACCTACAGTTCCAAGTTGGTGAAAAGGTTTTCTTAAAGGTATCTCCAACACGGGGTGTTGTGAGATTCGGAAAACAAGGCAAACTGAGACCAAGATTTATTGGTCCATTCGAGATATTAGAAAGAATTGGTGAGGTAGCTTACCAATTAGCTCTACCGCCAGACCTGTCACAAGTTCATGATGTGTATCACGTTTCAATGCTCAGGAAATACGTGTTTGACCCAGAACACGTTGTCAAAGAAAGTGAGTTAGTTCTACGTTCTAATATGACGTACGAGGAAAAACCCCACGAAATTCTTGATAGAAAAGTTCAAGTCCTAAGAAGCAAGCAAATTCCTTTGGTGCTTGTGCAATGGAATCATCATGATCGAACTGAAGCAACGTGGGAACTAGAAAGTAAAATGAGACAGCAATATCCTGAGTTGTTCGAAGGTACGTGAATTTCGGGACGAAATTCTTTTAAGGGGGAAGGAGTGTAATACCCCAAAAATTTTATTATCTAAATTTAGTTAGGAATATATATATATATATATGTCTGATAGTTAGAATAAGTATAATATCCAATCTTCTTGGTATTAAAAAAATATAAATAGCATATGCTAACCATAAGGATAATCTAGAGAAGAAAACAGACCCTTCTAGGTCACATTTTTAGGTGATGTGTGTCCATTGAGTGTGTTAGAATTACCCTTAGAATATTTCCGTATTTAATTTTGAACCCTAGATATGCACCTAATTTGATTAATTAAAATTTATTTACTAAGTATAATAGACTATTATGGCAAATACATATGTAAAATATTCTTGTATGTTACTCAAAACCCTAAATGTGTATGTATTGTGATTAACCAAAATTTATTTATTTGAAAGCAACTATATTTAATTAGTGTGAGATAAATATGTACACATGCAATTAAATAATATTTACCTATGTGTTAGAGCAAAAAAAAAAACGTAATATAATATATATATATATATATAGTATATTTAAAGATGTGGTATACATTTTTCTCTAGGATTAGGTGCAAAATTTTAAAGAAATATTAGGTTATTGTATATTTTATTATGCAATCTCAATACATGGTCAATTGTTCTTGTGGAATCGTATTGTGCTAAATATTATTATATTAATATTTTGGTTGATATATGTATTATTGTATCAAAATTTATAATTGTGAGATACGTGTCATTAAGATAAAAAAATAGCTAGGGTATGTGTCCTCAATATATACATTTCCAAGAGTGACTCTTACTTATCAAAAGTTTAAATACTTAGTAAATATAACTATAGTGCGTAAAATCCAAATTTCATTAAATCATATTCTCTCATATTATGCTTAGGGGGAAAAGAAGTTCTGTTTAGAAAATAGACTTTGGTAAGGTAAATTCATTTTCGTTCTTCAGTTAGTTTAATTCAAAATCTTGGAGTTCGATTCCTATTTAGTATTTAAAATGTAATGTAATTCTTAAAAAAAACTTATATATATATATATATATATATATATCACTTATCTCAATTAATTAGACACCGCTAATTTGAATTAACTAAAGAACAAGGTCGAAGCTTGAGATTAGTTAATAATTCGTGATTTTCATGTATTCTAAATAATTACACCGGAATTAAAGGAATAAAAAAAAAGATTTATTTGCTTAATTTTATTTCGGGTGCAATTTTTACATATAATTATGGTGATAGTTGGTCTAAGGAAAAATAGTAGAGTGAGCAAATAGATATTAAAAGAAAGATTAGGGCTTGAGCTTTGATAGGAATTCTTTAGTTGAACTAAGCCAATATTGGTTGTTGTAGGGTTAGAAGAGATAGCAGAATCCGAGCAAAACCAATCAGGAATTTGAGAGTTTATCTTCTATCCAGGCAGGCTATTATATTTTTGCAAATTGTATCTTTCGAGCTATTAAGCTCTGCTCTGTTAAAATTGCATATGTGACTATCTGTGTTAAATATTTACATGCTACTGTATGTTGTCGGAGTCTCATATACCAGTGCTGTGTCAATGTGAGTAGCTACAGTATGTATGCTTTATTTGTCCTGCCCTACTCCTTGTTGGTGAGACAAAAATGAAACACTTATGGGTTATACTCATTGGGTATACTTGGTCATACTCAACTTTACGCGTGGTGATGTAGTACGGGTTGCGGGCAGTGACTGGTTACCCTCTTAAGCGCTTCACGATAAAATGTTTTGGTGAACTTAGGTTGCTTAAAATTTTGAAACCTCCTAAGCTTCACTACCTGCATGAACACAGATAGATTACTTTAATAAAATGATTTGCATAACTCGAATTGTAAAAACTTGCCCACTGAGTGCACTAGTACTTAGCCCAAATATTTTCAAATATTTTTCAGGTCAGTAGGCTGGCGCGTGGAGGTGACAATGCTGAGAGATGGGCTTTTGTTATTTATATATTTTCCCATTGTCTCTTTTTGTTAAATATTATGTTGATAATGAAGTCTCCGCGCTTGTAATATCCTTTTGTTAAATACTAAGAGCTCTGATCTTGGTGTTGTGAATAGGTATATATTATTATACAACATGTTTGATTATTCTGAGTCTTCTGTTGAGATTTTGTTAATCAGGTTACCCCCTTTCTTTCCCGCTTCTTAATTCCAACCCCCGTAGCGTCCATTTCCACGGTCTTTCGGGACCGGGGCGCTACATTTATAATATTTCTTTCTTCTCAAAAAAAAAAAATCAGGTCAGCCCCCTTTGAAAATGGCACTTAGTTAAATGATTAGAGTCCAAATTATTATTTGAGAGTTTTAATCATTTTTATCTAAGATTATTCTAGACCTTATATAATTAATATAATATAATAATTTTTTAAAATGCACTTAGTTAAATGGTTAGAGTCCAAATTATTATTTGAGAGGTCTATTGTTCGAATCTTGCTGAAGTAATATTTATGCTTTTTAATCTTTTTTATCATAAGACCTTTCTAGACTATATATATATATATATATATATATATATTAATGATGGAGGATTGTAGCGACCCGGTTTTCTAATATTTAAATTGCTACATTTTTTTCTTTCCTAAAAATATTTTATTTTTATTTTTTTATATGTGATATTAATTACTTAAGTCTTATAAGTCGCGCCTAAATAACTTTAATAAATAACTAAGCATGAATTAATTATAATGTATGATTATTTTATGTCATGAGCATGCATGTAGAATTTTGATTTGAAAGTTAATGGAGTTGCATTATTTTATTTTTTATGTAGCCAAAGTTTTTTTTCTAGCCCAATAGAAATAATATTTTTATAGGCCCAAGTCTCTAAAGCCCAGTCATTAAGCCCAGAACTCTGGAACCCTCTTTCTTCTCATTCTTCACCGCGAAATGAAATAACAGAGAAGTTGATATCTCTCAAACTCTAAAAACATATCAGTATTCAATCTGTCAGTTGTTTTTTTCGGATAACTATGTAATCTGCCCTCATTTCCACGTTTCTAACCCTAATCCACTAGTATAAATAGAGAGCTTTATCCCTCTATTTCGCTCACACCCAAAAACCAAAGCTAGAGAAATCTAGAGTTTGAGTTGTCTTCGTGTAATTTCATTCCGGGTATGCATATATTCTTTAATGCGTTTCTTGTTTTTCTCATGCATCTGCATTGCATAGTTATCGGAGGGGGGGTTGGTATGGAAGATGAAGAAGATGGTTGTGCTGTGGTGGCGACTGCGACAAGTCGATGATGAAAGTGTGCGGTGGGTTTGGTAGCAGAGCTCGACGTCGACATATTTGTAGGTGGTCTTCGACGTTGATGGTGTAGACGGAAAGGTGGCATTGTAGTGATATCCTCATGTTCGACGGAAGAAGAAATAGAGAGAAAGAAATGAAGAATTGATATTTGTGAAGCCACTGTTGTCGTGAATAGATGAAGAAGAAAGAAAATTGATTTGTTCTTTTACTAACTCTATCTATTTTGCAGGTGGGATTTAATTGATCTAGAAAGATTTGAGCCTTAGATAAACTAATGGGTTAGTCACATGCATCGATCTTTTTTATGTTACTCATGTATTAATTTAAGATATTTAATTTATAGGCAAAGCGCGCAGGACTTAATCGGTTAATATCAAGGTCAAGGTGGGGTTTTACGTTGAATTTGTCCCTATTATCCTCTCTATATGTTTTACTGAATGTATGTGATGTCACAGCATAGCAAAAGCCTACGGGCTATACACGCAGAGCCTTCGGGCTACACGCAGAGCCTACGGGCTATACGCAGAGCTTTCGAGCTATCACGCAGAACCTCCGGGCTATATGGTTTGGTCTACGGACTGAACACAAGTTTACTATTCGCATATTATTTCTGTTTGATATATAGCTTGGATAATTGGACACTCCCCACTGAGTCAGTAGTACTCACCCCAAAATCTAATTATCTTTTCAGGTGTTGTCTCGGGTGATGCGTAGCGGGCAAGATGTGATGATGGTGGTCAAGTGATCAAGCATGATTAAAGATTTAATTTATTTTTAACTTTATTTTATGTAATAAATGTCGAGTTATGCTTTGAAACTTCCGCTATATTTCAAGTAATATATTTTTATTAATAAGCATGAATAACGTGCCTTTTTTCTATTAAAGTGAAATTGGGGCGTTACAGAGTGGTATCAGAGAATGTCTACGTTCCTGCATACTTTAAAAAAAATGCAAGTAAGTAATGACCATCATCACATCCGCCGCATCGCTCCGGAAAGAGGTAAAAGTTAAAGTTATGATTTTATGTTAAGTTATTGAATATACGAAAATCGTATATTTTATTATAAAATATTTTTACTGTCCTCGAGATTTACCCTAAGGATTGTGTTATTAGAGGCTTAGAAGAAGGTTGACTTCTAGGACACGCAAAAGAACTTCAGTTAGCACTCAGAACATATCCCAAACAGAGTTGGATCAATAAAAGTAGTTACCTTTAATTTTCATTAAAATACTTAATCTTTGCGCTATGGTCGACAATAGGAATCATGCCACCAAAGAAGAATACGCAGCCAATCCAAGAGGAAAGCGAGGAAACAGAGTCAATAAATAATTATGACAACAATACGAATGATGAGGATAACAACAACAATAACAACAACAACAACAACAACAACGGTATAGATGGGTTTGCTCAAAATCTCGCAGATGCACTGAGAAGAGTTCTACCTCAGCAAAACCAGAATCAACGGCAACATCAATACCAGGAAGGAGATGGTATCTTGATGCATTTTCGTCAGTTAGGACCGCCCAAGTTGAAGGGAACTGGAGGACCTCTAGCAGCAGAAGAGTGGATTCGGGAACTGGAGCGAATCTTCGATTACCTGGGATGCACAGACGCACAAAGAGTTACATGCGCAGTGTTTCAGCTGACGGAGGATGCAAGCCACTGGTGGGAGGCGGTGAAGCTCAGCATGAGTCAAGAACAACAAGCTAATTTGACCTGGACCATTTTCAAAAGAATAGTCATAGAGAATTATTTTCCAAAGGCGTTCCGCAAGCAAAAGGAGAAAGAGTTAATGAATATAGAGCAAGACAGCATGACTATTCTGGAGTATGAGCAAAAAATTCAACCAGCTAGCTCGCTATGCTTCTCACTTGGTACACACAGATGAAAAGAAGGCTTGGCGATTTGAAGATGGATTGCGTCCTGAGATTGGAGCACACTTATCCGCACTCAATCTCGCTACCTACTCAGAAATTGTGCAACGAGCTCGAGCGGTGTCAACTCATCTGAATTTGGATAAGCCAGCCTCGAGACCTCCAAGCAGTGGTGGAAAGAGATGATGGGATGACCGCGATGCCCAAGATAGAGAGCGGAGTTTCCAGCCTGAGAAGAAGCCAAATGTTACTGGAGGAGAGACGCCTAGAATGATATCTCGATATCCTCAATGCCAGAAATGTCACAAATACCATCCAGGAGAGTGCAAGTTGGGGACACAAGCTTGCTTCAAATGCCACAAGGAGGGACATAAGGCCTGGGATTGTCCGTTGCATCAAAATAGGAATGCTGGAAGAGGAGGAAACACCGAGAGAGGAAACACTAAAGAATGTGGAAACGCCGAAAGGAGAGGAAACTCTAGAGCTTTTGCAATGAATGGCGAGGAGTGGAAAAAAAGAAGGATATCAACGCGTTAGATTTTATTACCCATTCCTAGTTTATTTAAGTAGCTACTTTCATTTTAGTTTTATATATATTTTTAGCAAACGTGCGAGCACGCAAAGAAGTTTTATTTTTTTGAAGTTGGAATAAATTTTTGCATTATTTTGGTAAAGATGGATCTACATAGTGCAAGTCGGTAACATTTTGTTAAAAATCCGTATCAAGTACGAGTAGATTGAAGACACAGAGCACGTGGGATCCTTGGCAAAGGCGACGCAATCGATGATCCATAATGGCCAAATCGCAATGCAGCTTTCGACGTCAGTTCCATTTTGAGGAATACTTTATTTGTCTGAATTAGATAAGTTTACCTAGAGCCTAGCAAAACTATGATCAATTAGAGAAATATTTAAGGTAGAGAACATAGCAATACTTATATTTTACGTGCCGGTTAAGAAGGTCTCAGAATTTAGAATCCGTAAGTGATAGACATGCCATTAGTGAGATTAAGCAAGGTCGATGGTAGATTTTAAGTTTAGATACTTTTGAGTTTCAGTACGTAATTTTGAGGACGAATTTTTTTTTTGTAGGGCAGGATGTAGCGACCCGGTTTTCTAATATTTAAATTGCTACATTTTTTTCTTTCCTAAAAATATTTTATTTTTATTTTTTTATGTGTGATATTAATTGCTTAACTCTTATAAGTCGTGCCTAAATAACTTTAATAAATAACTAAGCATGAATTAATTATAATGTATGATTATTTTATGTCATGAGCATGCATGTAGAATTTTGATTTGAAAGTTAATGGAGTTGCATTATTTTATTTTTTTTGTAGCCAAAGTTTTTTCTAGCCCAATAGAAATAATATTTTTATAGGCCCAAGTCTCTAAAGCCTAGTCATTAAGCCCAGAACTCTGGAACCCTCTTTCTTCTCATTCTTCACCGCGAAATGAAATAACAGAGAAGTTGATATCTCTCAAACTCTAAAAACATATCAGTATTCAATCTATCAGTTTTTTTTCAGATAACTATGTAATCTGCCCTCATCTCCACGTTTCTAACCCTAATCCACTAGTATAAATAGAGAGCTTTATCCCTCTATTTCCCTCACACCCAAAAACCGAAGCTAGAGAAATCTAGAGTTTGAGTTGTCTTCGTGTAATTTCATACCGGGTATGCATATATTCTTTAATGCGTTTCTTATTTTTCTCATGCATCTGCATTGTATAGTTATGGGAGGGGGGGTTGGTATGGAAGATGAAGAAGATGGTTGTGATGTGGTGGCGACTGCGAGAAGTCGACAACGAAAGTGTGCGGTGGGTTTGGTAGCAGAGCTCGATGTCGACATATTTGCAAGTGGTCTTCGACATTGATGGTGTAGACGGAAAGGTGGCATTGTAGTGATATCCTCATGTTCGACGGAAGAAGAAATAGAGAGAAAGAAATGAAGAATTGATATCTGTGAAGCCACTGTTGTCGTGAATAGATGAAGAAGAAAGAAAATTGATTTGTTCTTTTACTAACTCTATCTATTTTGCAGGTGGGCTTTAATTGATCTAGAAAGATTTGGGCCTTAGAAATGTACTAAATATTTATACAGTTTCATCTTATTTAAATTTGTGATAGAGTTAGGGTACTGACGCGCGTCAGTACCCTAAATAGGTGAATAGGGTACTGACACGCGGTCGTTTCGCGCTCAAAAATAATTTATAACTCCTGTGCCCACAGCAAGCGTAGCTAGCTAATGAGTACAGGTCGATCCCACAGAGAGCTGTTGTGATTCCACATTCAGGTAACCAATCATAAAAAAAGGGGGGTTTGGTTTTGTTGTCACTACTGTAAATTGAATCTGCAAAAGAAAGTAAAGATGATATCAAATAACAAGGGTACTGGCATTTGAACTTGAATTTGGTTTAAACATATATCAACTCGATCATGGGCACATTGATTTTTATACATGATAAATCACCTAGTTATGGAGACCGGATTCCTCTCTGCATTTCCTCATTCATCATTTCATTATAGCCTTAAAAGCGATTCTTCATCAATTAAAACCCTAATCAGTCACCCACCCCCCGGTTACCTAAAGAGATGTAAGTGAACATACAACAGTGTGCCCTAAAGAACCCAGATCTATTGTATTTACCGATTCCTCGTGTGCCCACAACAACCCATTGATTTCCTTATTACTATATGAACCAACACACAGTCACGATTCACCAATTCAATTAAAAGTGGTATGCCCTCTTTACCTAACGAGTGATCAGCCACATTGGGCATTTCAGACACACACTCACATGGAACAAGGCACAAGAATCAGCAGAAACCTATCATGCATTACTATGCCCATTTTAGCCTCACGAGTCCAAATTTATATTCAAACCATTTTCATTGTTCAAACACCAGAATTAAGAGTCTAGCCAAACATGTTAGACATAATTAAAATAACTGAATTGAAAAACATAATTATATAGATGAACTTACTGAATTAATTAGCCAAAAGACTCAACTCCAACGTTGAGTTTAATAACATAATCCTAAGTCCAAAAGACTTAAGGCCTATTGGAATTATTTTTGCTGCAATGCAGCGTGCGGGAAAGTAAAATGCAGAAGTTAGAAATTGTATCAATTGTTTCTGATTATCCAAACTTGTGTTTCCAGAAATTAAAGTAGCTTAAATAATTACATTTCCAAATTAGAGATCCTCCAACAAGCTGGGGTCTTCACTGGACTTTCAGAACTGGCGTGCCCTCCCCGATCTGACTGGATAAGCATAAGTTGACCAAATCCCTATTTTTTAGGGATTGAGCTTATCTCTTCGTTGTAGCGCCTCTAGGAGTCCAGTTTATTCAACTTGCAGCGCGTTCCTCATTAAATTCTCTATCATCCCATGGCATTGGATCACTCAAAAATACATTTATTCATCCTCCATTTCTCGTGAAACTCAAGCAAGAAACAAAACTTCCAAATCGGGGGGTTAAAAGCGCAAATTATGTTAAAGCACATGCAATACTCTTCAAATCACTTCATTTCAACATCAAAATACTGTGAAAAAAACACCACTCATCAATACATAACTAAACTGTCATTCATCAACTCATCTGCCATTCAGTTATGCAAATCGGTCTTGACAATCTTCATAGCAGAAAACACTTTCTCAACAGAAGTTGTAACAATAGGTAACACCAAAGCCAACTCAATCATACGATAAATCAATGGGAAAACCAAACTCTTACCAGATTTAACCATTTCATGAGCAAGTATTCCCAAGTTGCTAATTGTAGAAAATTGAGGATCCCGCCTCACATTAACAATGTAATTACTAAGTTTTTGCGGAAGAAACCAACAATCGATTGTCAAGAAGTCCCGATGATAAAAATGAGTAAGATGCATGAGTTGATCAACATTAAATCGTGAATACGAATCTTTTGGATCAAAACTCGCTATGCAATGAAGCAATTCTGTGTCAGCTTCTGTAAAATGATTATTTAGACTAAATGGCTAAATCCCTAATTTCACAACCTAAATGAATATTCACTGAAACAATATAAATATACAATCATACTAGAGAATAATTATACAATAAGTGTTATTGGGTTATCTTTTTACCGAGACACAGCTGGACGGATGGTCGAGTCACCGGGAGTCAGGACAGAGCAGCCGAGCGCGAGCAAAACTGCAGCAGCTGGAGCTTGGAGTCAGAATTGAGTATTTCGGTTGTCCTATGTTTTTTTTTATTTTATTCTAAATCCTAAGTTATTACAGTCCAGCCCAGCTGCCCAATAATTATCTACATATTTAGCCCACTTGCCCAGCAGCCCAATATTTATCTATATATATATATATATATATATATATATATATATATAACAATGAAATAGATAGAAAATAAATAAATTATAAGATGTATATAATTTTTTTTAAATGTTGGGAGGGGGGGCAGTTGCCCCCTGTGACCCCCCCAATCCGCCTCTGTATGTGATTATCCGTGATAAATATTTTCATGTTGCTATATGTTGTCGGAGTCTCATAAACCAGCGTTGTGTTAATGTGAGTAGCTACATTATTGTATGTTTTATTCATCATGCTTTGTTCCTTGTCGAAAGACTAAAATGAACGGTTATATTCATTGGTTATACTCATAAACTTTACACATTGGTGATGTAGTAGGGATTGTGAGTAGCGACTGGTTATACTCTTAGCGCTTCACAATAAAATATTTTGGTGAACTAAGGTTGTTTCCAACTTTAAAACGTCCTAAACTTCACTACATGCATGGATACACACACACACACACACACACACACACATATATATATATATATATATCACTTTTAGAAAATTATTTGCATAACTTAAATTGTGAAAACTTACCCACTGAGTGCATTATTACTCAGCCCAAATATTTCAAACATTTCAGGTCAGTAAATTGGAGTGTGGAGGTGACGATGCTAAGAAATGGACTATTGTAATTTACATATTTTCTCGTTATCTCTTTTTGTTAGTATTCTGTTAAGAATTGAGCTTTCGCACTTATGATATTCTTTTATTAAATACTAAGAACTCCGATCTTTGTATTAAGGATAGGTCGTATATGTTATTGTAAACCATGTTTGGTTGTTATGAGTTTTCTGTTGAGGTTTCATTAATTAAATTGTCTCATTTCTTTCCTGCTTCTTAATTTCATTCCCCATGAAGTCCATTTTCACGATCTTTCGGGATCGGGGTGCTACAATTTATAAGCACCCTAAAAGATTTTGGATGTGGATCTTGAATTTGTTTAATATATTTAATTAATTTAAGAAATTAAAAATATTTGAAATTAATACATTTAAAAAAAATTATTCTAATGTTTTAATACATTTAATTCAAAATTTTAATATTTTAATTTTAATTTTAAAATATTAAAATTCTATAAATTTGAATTTTATTAAATTAATAAGATATATAAAATGTCAAATATTACACTCAATCTCAACTGTACATTTAATCCGAAAATTTAAATATTAAATTTAAAATTTTGGATGTTGAACTTAATTTTTTTAATATATTTGATTAAATTAAAAAGTAAAAATTTGAACTTAATATAATTAAATTATTTTATTACAACCTTTTAATATATTTAATACAACATTTTAATTTTAAAATAAATTTAATATTAAATTAATAAAATCAAATATCAAAATATTACACTTGATCTCAATTGAAAACCCAAGAAAGACGGAGAGCTCATTGTTGGCTCTCACAATTTATAGTTTGTTCATGTATAATAATATTAAATTTATTTTAAAAAATTAAATATATAAGTTTCAACTATTTAAAATATATTTAAAAATGATAAATAAAATATTTTAGCTTCAAAATTTTAAAAATATTTAATAATAAATTTATAAAATAAATTAATACATTTATTTTGAAAATGTAAATATATTTAATTTAAAATTTTATGTGTATCTTGATTTTTTAAATACATTTAATTAATTTAATTATTTTTTTTATAATAAATAATTTTATTTATTTAAAATATTTTATTTGAACTTTTTAATAATGAAAATTCAAAATTTTAATTTTAAAATATTTAAATTCTATAAATTCAAATATTACAATTGATCTTAATTGAAAGGCCGAAAAAGGTCGAAAATCATTATTGGGCTTCACAATTTATAGTTTATTCATGCAAACCAATATTTGTAAGTTCTTCAATGTTGGATAAATTTTGTATATATGAAAAATAAAATATATAATTTTAAAATTTTTAAAATATATTTAAGGGTTAATTTCTAAAAAAAAATTACTACCTTTAAAAGAATTTGTAAATTAGATACAACTTTTTAAAACGTTGCAATAATAACTTGATCTTTTGATTTGAAACAGAACCAACACTCGTAATTTTTTTGATGATTAGAATTATGATATGGCAATATTCCATGTGTAGAGATTAATTTAATTAAAATTTTTAATTTTAAAATATTTAAATTATGTAAATTTAAAATATATTTAATTTAATATTTAATATTAAACTGAGAAAATCAAATATAACAATTTTGCACTTGATTTCAGCCGAGGGCGTGAAAGGTGGAAAGACTATTAGTCTATTATTGGACCTCACAATTTATTGTTCATTCACAACAATATTTGTTAGTTCTTCAGATAAATTTTGTTTCAAAAATTAAAAGTCTTAACTATTTGAAGTATATATATTTGAAGTTGATAACTTAAATATGTTAACTTCATCTTTTTCAAGACCCCGTGAGTATAGTTGTATATGTAGAATAGTCCACGTGCTATCTGCCTTTAGGCAATATTCACCGAAGCAATTATATCATATCGTCGTACTCAAATTTTACCTATTCAATAAGATTTCATGTTTTTCATATCTTAATCTAAAAACATCTTATACACAAAATTATTTCGATGATAATGATCGATCATCTCTTTGAAATATAAATAATTCATAACTATTCTAAAAAAAATTTATAATCACGTGATTGTTAAAAAGTTAGCTATGAGTTTTAATGTTTATTATGTTTTTATTTTTTTCGCTGAATTCATAAGGGTTGTAAAAATTCACACCATAATGAAAAACCAGATTTCATGGAGTTTTTATTTTCTTTTTTAATGGATGGAGGCTATATATATATATATATATATATATATATATATATATATATATACATATATATATAGGGAAGGGATCAAATGAGAACTCTTCCCTTAGGTGGGAACTAGGAACCAATCCTATCCCTTCATTGATTCAATATGGACGGCCCATATTAAGTGAATAGGGCGGTGGCATAATTGTAATATTTGGCAAGTTTGATCAAGAGGGGGGCAATATAGTAATTCAGATCTTCAACTTTCTTTCTTCAGATTTTTTCCCCTTTTCTCTCCCTCTCTCACTGATTTACGTCGTTCTTCTTCTTCTCCTTCTTCCCTTTTGATTTCTCATTATTTTTCAGCATCTGCTTTCTTTTTATCGCGATTATTCGACCCTGTGATTCGTAGAGTTCATCGGCGGCGCTGTTTTTGTATGGTGACTCCATGTATGTGTATTTTTTCAATTTATTTTAGCAGTTGGGTATGCCGATTTGTTTCTCGTTTCTTCTCGTGATTTTTATTTCTCATCTTATTTTAGTTTATGGCTTCATCATTTTGTTACGAAGATTCGATATTTTTGATTGATTTGATCTTTGTCGTTCAGATCTGGGTTGTATCAGTTTTTTTTTAGAAAAATATCAGTTTTCTAATTGTTAGGAATTTTAGGGTTTAGTATGTACGAGAATATACAGAATATGTATTAATTTGATCTGTTTATTTGTTTTATCATGTTAATGTATTCGTTTTAGCCTATCGTCACATATGTTTTAGCCTATTAATGTAGTCATTTTAGCCTGTCGTCACATATGTTTTAGCATGATAACATGCTGGTTTAATGTTATTTCTACTGCACTCTGTGAAACATGTCATACAAACCATGCTTTGCTTTTTTTTTCTTTTATGTGTGTGTGTGTGTGTTTTTGTGACTCGGCTACACAATGTTATAGACACCATGTAAATATTAGAATACTTTGGTGCTAAAATGCATGTTGCATGATGCTAGAATGGGACATACCTAATGCTAAAAATCAATTTGTGTGTCTGAACATCTCTTGATGTGATTGTATTATTATTTTACCTTGTTCAGTTTATAATTTTTTTATTTTAATGTGTCAGCTTCTTTTGTTTGAAGTGACCACAGTAAGATTACTCACACGGTGATATGGAGGGTTCTACTTCACATAGCAAGATGATGATGTTTGAGCAATTCTACGGTTTACGTGCCTCTACTGAAGTTGTTGTTCATCCACCTATTCCGGTTAAAACAAAAGATAGCGACAGTCGTTTGATATCTAAGAAAGAGGCAACGAAGAGAAAGGAAAACAAACCACTTAGAATATGCAGCAATTGCTACAAGTTGTTAGATCATGATGCTAGGAACTGTCCAGCTTGATGTTATTATAGCGATTGGGCATAGTTTAATATCATGTTTTACCATGCTTGTGAATTGTTTTCAACACATTCATTTTTAAGAATATATATGATTTTTAATAAAAGTGTTTATGACATTTTCTTTGCAGTAATTATATTACTATTAAGTTTTATTAACCACGGTTACTGTTTAGAATATGATGCTAAAATAACGGAAGCATGAGGTTAAATACCTTGTCAGATTCCCACCGCATATTTTGTTTATCAGAAGATGCTAAAATGAGAAACGCATGAGGCTAAAATGATTGAAGTAGGAGGCTAAATTTGATATGACATTTTTCACTAGGATTCACCGTTCCCAATTAGGGTTTATTACGTTCCAATTAGGGCTCATATGATCCCAACTAGTAATTCTGAGATTCCCAGTAGGGGTTCACTGTCCCCATAAAGGGTGTATTATGTTTCATTGCAATGAAATCACCGTTTCATATTTTCTTTATCAACACATGCTAAAATGAGAATCATATGAGGCTAAAATGATCGAAGTAGGAGGCTAAAATTGATGTGACATTTTCTACTAGGGTCCAGCGTTCCCAATTAGGGTTTATTACGTTTCGATTAGGGCTCATCTAATCCCAACTAGTAATTATGAGATCCATATTAAGGTTCACTGTCCCCAAATAGGGTTTATTGCGTTTCATTCCAATGAAATCATCGCTCAATTTTTGTTTATCAACACATGCTAAAATGAGAAATGCATGAGACTAAAATGAGTGAAGTAGGAGGCTAAAATTGAATCTGGGCAGTTTCTGAGTTCAGTAATTAGGGTTTATTACGTTCCGATTAGGGTTCATCTGATCTCAACTAGTAATTATGAGATTCACATTAGAGTTCACTGTCCCCAAATAGGGTGTATTATGTTTCATTCCAATGAAATCACCGTTCAATATTTTGTTTATCATAACATATATGCTAAAATAAGAAATGAATTGGGCTAAAATGAGTGAAGTAGGAGGCTAAATTTGATGTAATATTTTCCACTATGGTTCACCGTTCTCAATTGGGGTTTATTGCGTTCCAATTATGGTTCATATGATCCCAATTAGTAATTATCAAATTCCCTTTAGGGTTTACTATCCCTAAATAGGGTGTACTATATTTCATTCCAATGAAATCACTGTTCCATATTTGTTTATCAGAACATACATGCTAAAATGAGAAATGAATGAGGCTAAAATGAGTAAAGTAGGAGGCTAAATTTGATGTGACATTTTTCATTAGGGTTCACCGTTTCTAATTAAGGTTTATTACTTTGCAATTAGAGTTCATCTGATCCCAATTAGTAATTATCAGATTCTCATTAGGGTTCATTGTCCCCAAATATGTGTATTGTGTTTCATTCTAATGAAATCATCGTTCCATATTTTATTTATCAGAACATGCTATAATGAGAAATGAATGAGGCTAAAATGAGCGAAGTAGGAGACTAAATTTGATATTTGTTTCGAAAAATATTTACGCATTTTCTTTCTTAGTTGTCAGTCATCTCCTTCGTTGCTTCACTTTCTCATTCTTTTTTTATTATTAACTCGTATTTTTTCATTTTGTAGTATCTATATAGGTGTAGGTATTTATATAAAACTGTTAGAAATATATTCATAATATCACCCGCTAAAATGTATTACACAATATGCTAAAATGTTATATATGTCATGCTAAAATGTTGTATACAACATGCTAATATAAATCTGGGGTTACTCTCTGCGAAAATTATGCCTAAAAATGATTTTTTGTATTTTTCATCTATTTTTTTCAAATAAACATATGCAATATGGATCTTAAATAAAAGAGTATGAAAAGAGCTTTAATTTGATATAAGATTTGCGGAAATCCGATTAAAAATGAATAAATTATGATCATTTAAAGTTTTTAAGAATTATTTCAAAACATGATGATGTCACTTTTTTTTTGTTCCAACTTTACCCTTAATGAAACGCGTGAATTTAAAGTTTTCATTTTAATTACGAGATTGCCACCGCCCCTATTCCACTTTATCTATTTAATCTGGACCGTCCAGATTTTGGAATGGAGGGATGGGATTGGTTCCCAGTTCCCACCTGGTGACTAGTTCTCACCAGATCTCATCCCTATATATATATATATATATATATATACACATATACATATATATACATATATATATATATTAGTAGGAGTTTTATATATTGGAGGATAGGAGAGGGTAAACTTGTCTAATAATTTAATATTTATATATTAATTAATTTTAGAGGTTATGTTGATAAAAACGGGGATTGTGAATAGAATTTCTCTTCAATATTGGATGGTTGTCCTTTGCAAAATTTAGCTACTTGATTGCTACTCTTTCCAACTCTAGGGGCATTTCCGAAAAAAAAAAATTCTTTATAATACAAGAAAATAAAAAACAACTAATAGAGATAAAAAAAAATTCAAAATTTCTTTAAAATACAAAAGATGCAAAAAATATATATAAAGAATAAGAATAAAGCATCACAATTAAAAATATTACATTTTTCTCAAAATTTTGATTTGTGATACCAAACTGAAAATTTTAATCCTACATAATAGAAAACAAAATAATAATATTAGCAACGACTACATATTAATGCCCAAAAAAACCTCTTAAACCTTGGAAATAGGGATGACAAAGGGTAGGATATGGGTAAGGTACTATGGTACCTGTCTCCGTACTTGCGCTTTAAAAAAATACCCTTACCCGCATGGGTAGCAATTATTATGTCCGTTCCCATGCCCTTTGAGTACCTAACTGCCCATACACGTGCCCGTTACTCGCAATTTAATTAACTACAAAAAAATTATAAATTTAAAAAATTAATTAAAATTAAAATCATAATAACAATTTGATTAATACACAATTCCAAGTTCTCATAAAAATGATATTAAATAAATAACTAAGATGGACATAACAATATATTATGAATAACGGAAAAAGAAAGACCCTTACGTGAAGTAATAACATAAAATTAATTAATTTACTTTTTTTCTTGTATTATGTGCTTGCAATTAAAAAAACTAACTTGTAGAAAAAATAAACTACTAAATATATCATCTTTAATTAATTTCCGTATAACTATAATTATGTACAGTAATGAATGTAAAATATCTGCAAATTAGGCCATATATAGATACAATATTGCTTTATTTTCAATTATCAATAAGTATTCAACTTTTCATAATATATATATGTATGTATAAATAATATCTTTTACAAAGTACAATCTAGGAAATAAATTAAAACCTAATATATATAATAAAATACTATTAAATAAAATCAAACTTAATTTAGTATTTTCAGATTTATAATATTAATAATAATAATTTCTATAAATATACTTATATAAAAATTATATATATGGATAAATATATACACATATGGGTATGGGGCGGGTTGGGTACTAAGGTACCTGTACCTGCAAAAAAATACGGGTAATTATCCGTACCCGTATGGGTACCCATAGGACCCTACTCCTTATGGATAATTTTTACGGGTACCCATAGGATCCATTACCTATTGTCATCCCTGTAAATCCGAAAATCTGCAATTAATCATATTAGTCCGGAGCAGCGGCCAATCTATGAAGCAAAACTAGAAAAAACGTAAGAGCCAAAGACCGTCGAGGGGTGACGATCGTTGGGCCTCCGATGCACAAGTCAGGAAAAAAAAGAGTAGAAAGCGATAAGATATGAAACAATTGAATAATTAAGACAGTGACTAAAAATCAAGAGAACGTCGTCCAAATCTGGAAAAACGTAGGGAAGAAGCCTGGATGTTGAATCGCTTGAGTGGCTGAGTGGAATTAGGGTATGATGCGAACCTTGTGGGTATTTTCACGTGGTCATCAAATGAGGAGGGGGGTCTCCTTTTAAAGGTAGAGGTAGCAGCTAGGGTTCGCGAGGATCGCGGAAGAGGTTGAAAGACGTGCCGACTCCTCTGAACCCGTCAATCTTACCGGATAAGGCGGAACTGATCGTTAATTCAAATTTAAAATTGAACGCTTATCTATTGGAATACCGATTGTACGCTATCATTCAACCCTTTTGGGCCAGCATATCGGGTTGACGAAAAATGACCACTACAGTTAGCCCCTTATTGTCTAGGTTTCAGCATGGGAGGTGGACAATGAATCATAATGCAAATAAACAGGTAAGGACATAAGACGCCGAAGCTCTGAACGCAAGCTGCAAGGTGAGATGGTCAAGGCTTTGAAGGCAAATCGTAAGATTGAACACTTATCGAAGCCCCGAGTACAGGCCATAAAGTTGAACGACCCAAGTTATAAAATAACTTGGAGGTCGAACGCCTAAACTTTGAGTGCAAGCTGTAAGGTAGGACGATCGAGGCTTTGAAAGCAAACCGTAAGATCGAACACCGAAGCCCCGAGTATGGGCTATGAAGCTGAACGACCCAAGTTATAAAATAACCTGGAGGTCGAATGCCTAAGCTTTGAGCGCAAGCTATAAGGTAGGACGATCGAGGCTTTGAAAGCAAATCGTAAGATCGAACACTGTAAATCTAATATTGTTTGTCATAGGTCACTATTGTTTGCCAAACGCACACAGGGTTAACCTTGATGCTTTTAAGACTCTAGGGTCGACATTTGGCGTAGTAGATCTTATGGTCGACATTTGGCTTAGTAGACCATAGGGTCAATTTTTGACGTAGTAGACCCTAGGGTCGATTTTTGACTTAGTAGACCCCAGGTTACGCAGTAGACCCTAGGGTCGATTTTTGACGTAGTAGACCTTAGGGTACGCAGTAGACCCTAGGGTTGATTTTTGATGTAGTAGACCCTAGGGTACGCAGTAGACCCTAGGGTCGATTTTTGACGTAGTAGACCCCAAGGTTTTTTTTTTAGGGATTTTTTTTAGGGATCGACCCTAGGGTCGACCCCCTTCTCCCCCCTTTTTTTGAGGGTCAAGATCAACTGCATAAGACCATCACATGAAAAGGGTCTACTTGGAGATAAAAGAGTTTGTCGACCCTGGGGTCGACAATTTGCGGAGAAAGTAGCATAGAGGTTGACTTTTAATTTAATAGAACCTAGGGTCGATTATTTTGACAATGACGAGGGCTGATCAACATGATGAGATTTATCATTGTAGAAGATCGAATTTAAGGTTGATTTATTGCTTATCCGAGTCTCAAATTTTGATCAATCCCAAAGCATAAATGATGTTGTAGGTAATTGATTCCAAGGTCTACATAATAAGGCTAGCATATACAAATATGCATGCATTTTAAAATGTAATTTGTCTTGAATCGAGGCTGAACTTTGCATTCGGGTTGAACCATGCCTTAGAGACATGGTATTGAACATCGTTCGAGAATTTTGTCTCTGAAGTCGTGTCAAGGTTGACACCAATGATATTTCTCATCTTCAGCGTGCAAAGCCATTTTTTGCTCTTTGTTGTATTCGGCGCCGACCCTAGCGTGCGTTCGAGATCTACACGATCGTTCTTATTTGATTTGAGATGTCAACATTGATTTTCAACCTGTAGGCGGTAAGATTAGATGGTCGATGGCTAATCCATTGACCCTCCGACGCTCAAGTCAGTAACTGAAGTAGGGAATAAATTTTGAGAATAACTGAAAGTAGTTGAAGAAAATAAATAGAAACGCAAACTCATCATTTTTTTAGGATCGATGTCCATCCTATGGGCTGCAGGGTCGACCTTGAAGGGCTTTCCTATTAAACCTCGATCGTCAGGGTTGAATTTCAACCTGCGCATAGCACGACTAGATGGTCGATGGCATAGCCATCGACCCTCCAACGCTCAAGTCAGTGGCGAGTTTAAAAAATAAACAAGACAAAACTTGAGAGATTTAGCCAAGAGTTTAGAAATGATATTGCTTGAGGTGAACTGCGTTCCAGCTATTTGCACTTTCTCCGCCTTCAACAGTTTGCAGCTTGTAAGCTCCATTTCATACCACCTTAGTGATCATGGTCGACCTACAACCTCGACCCAATTTGAACGACATGGTCTGGGGAGTCGGGGTGAATCTGTACTTCATCTCGAGATCTTCCATCTCGTGTTTGACGTAGGAGGTCGACCTTTAACTTTATCCATGCTCATACTTTGAGTTTGGCGTCGATGCCTCATCGATTTGGTTTACCTCTTGTACCTGCACGTGGTTAGTCTTAAAAGTCAATCTGTAGTAGTCTCTTAACGTAATTTGCTCTCCACGAATCTACTTAATTCTGCACGGGGTTGGGAAGCGTATGACTTGGTGAAAGGTCGAAGGTATAGCTCTTAGTTCATGAATCCAAGGTCTCCTAAGGATGACGTTGTATGCTGAGGATGCATCGATAATTTGAAACTTGGTGTGCAGGTTAACCCCTTCCGCATATACAGATAGTGTAATTTCACCTATGGTGGTTTTGTGCTCGCCGCTGAATCCAATCAAGGTCATTAATTTTTTGACGATGTGAGCCTCGGGGACTTGCATTCTCTTCAAAGTAGATGAGAAAATGACATTAGTCGAACTCCCACCATCGATGAGAGTCCTCTTGATCATACAGTTAGAAATAAGGACAGAAATAACAAGTGCATCGTGGTACGGGTGTGAGAGTTCAGAAGCTTCACTGTTGGTGAAACTCAAACTTATGAGTTCCATTTCAGTGTCAAGCTTTGGTATCATAGGCGTGTATTTAAGAGATCTGCAATGTTGTTCCAGCTATTTGCACTTTCTCTGTCTTCAACAGTTTGCAGCTTGTAAGCCCCATTTCATACTACCTTGGTGATCAGGGTCAACCTACAACCTCGACCCAATTTGAACGATGTGGTCTGGGGAGTCGGGGTGAATCTGTACTTCATCTCGAGATCTTTCATCTCGTGTTTGACGTAGGAGGTCGACCTTAAACTTTCTCCATGCTCATACTTTGAGTTTGGCGTCGATGCCTCATCAATTCGGTTTACCTCTTGTACCTGCACGTGGTTAGTCTTAAAAGTCAATCTGTAGTAGTCTCTTAATGTAATTAGCTCTCCACGAATCTGCTTAATTCCGCACAGGGTTAGGAAGCGTGTGACTTGGTGGAAGGTCGAAGGTATAGCTCTTAGTTCATGAATCCAAGGTCTCTTAAGGATGACGTTGTATGCTGAGGGTGCATCGATAATTTGAAACTTGGTGTGCAGGTTAACCCCTTCCGCATATACAGATAGTGTAATTTCACCTATGGTGGTTTTGTGCTCGCCGCTGAATCCAATCAAGGTCATTAATTTTTTGACGATGTGAGCCTCGGGGACTTGCATTCTCTTCAAAGTAGATGAGAAAATAACATTAGTCGAACTCCCACCATCGATGAAAGTCCTCTTGATCATACAGTTAGAAATAAGGACAGAAATAACAAGTGCGTCGTGGTACGGGTATGAGAGTTCAGAAGCTTCGCTGTTGGTGCAACTCAAACTTATGGGTTCCATTTCAGTGTCAGGCTTTGGTATCATAGGCATGTATTTAAGAGATCTGCAATGCCGTTT
Source organism: Perilla frutescens (assembly GCA_026008535.1). NCBI lineage: Eukaryota > Viridiplantae > Streptophyta > Magnoliopsida > Lamiales > Lamiaceae > Perilla > Perilla frutescens. Next base: position 37,944,622 of record BRKX01000010.1, on the reverse strand, counting down.
TGCTGATGCCTGAGATACTCCGATAACCTCGGATCCTCCAGTTATGCAATTAACCATGTGCTCAATTGGTGGGGGGCTTTGGCGGATCCTTTAGGTTCTCATCATTTTTGCTGAAGGTCTGCTTCCCTTTATCAATCAGCAAATCCTTCAAATGGCCTCGCTTGAGTAGGTCGATGACTTTGAGACACAATGCAATACGGTTATCTGTCCTATGGTCATGGTCTTTGTAGAATTCGCAGTACTTTATTCTGTCACGTTCATGATTTGGGCTCCTCATCTTTGGCGGCCACTTCATTGTACTACCAAGTTCATTTAAGGTATTGACGGCTTTTGAGGGTATGAGGCACAGGTTGTATCCCGACAAACGTCGGTCATGTGGATCTAAATTATCCTCTCAACCTCGAGGTTTGTAGCGATCATTGCGAGGGTAAGGTTCAACTCTCCTTCTATCATTTCTGCGGGAGTCTCTTCCTTCGTCTCGGCCTCTCGGCTCGGGTCGATAGTAATGATCATCATCTTCCTTTCACTTGATTTGTGCACATGCCTTTGCTAAAATATCATCCATTGTCTTACACGGGTACTTTGTGAGTTCTTTGTAGAGGTCTGAATCCCTCTTTAGCCCCTTTCTAAAGTCTGATATGGCGGTGTCAGCGTTGCAGCCTGGTATCTCTACCTTCTCTCTATTGAACCTTGCAACATAATTCCTAAGTGTTTCATTTGGATACTGGATAATGGCGTAGAGGTCATTAGAATGTTTCTCAATTTTCCGGCTGCTGGCGAACTGTTTTACGAAAAGATTTGTGAGTTGTGCAAATGATCCGATCGAAGCATTAGGAAGGTTTGTGAACCACTGCAGTACGGCTCCTGATAGGCTTGACCCAAAACCTTTGCACATGCAGGCTTCTCTGAGGTACTTTGGTATTGCTGCGATGAACATCTTCTGTTTATACTGTGCGATATGGTCATCCGGATCTGAAGTTCCGTTAAATAACTTCATAGATGGTAGGGTGAATTTCGACGGTATCTCTGTTAACCTTATTTCATCCATGAACAGTGAGTCAGCAAAGCTATTTGGTGCAGCCTTGCGGATTGGAAGAGGTACACCAGGAATTCGCGTTATCATTGTCTCGATACCAGCCAGTCATTGCTCCAATTTACTTAGGTGATCGATCATTCTCTGATCGAATCCCTGGTTGAACCTACACTGCTGTTCAACCCTTTCTTGCTCGAGGGTCTGGTATCGGATCCTTTCCTGCCCAGAAGCATGATACTTAAACCCTGGAGGTGGCCTTAGCGGGCTCTCCTCCATTTGTTGTCTGGTGTCTACCTTCTGTGCTGACGCACTAGTACCTGCAATAAATGGATCAGTAAAAGTAACAGAACTGTAACAGCCCGGTCCCGAGATAGGGATTAACGAATGGGGATGGGGTGTTATTAAGGGATTTGACGAGTAAAGTCAGAAGATTAACGAAGAAGTTTAAGAATAAAGGTACGCTTTGAAGATAGTTGATGATACTCGGGTTTACTTGATTAAGAAGGAAACATGCTTTAGCGGAATAAAACGGCTAACTAATTAGATACCAACAAGCATAGGCTCTTTTATAGGTGAAAGGAAACATACTCGGAAAGCGGAAATAAACTTAATATATGTCTCATATATATGTAATCATGTCTGGGAATATTCCTAAAATCTCGAATAATCATAATAGAACTTTGAACGGAATTTAGAAAGAGATAATCAGAGTAGCAGAACACATAATGGGATTTCAAAGAAACTTATATAATAGCAAAACAATCTTGACAGCCAACCCACATCCACAGCCACCATCATCCTCGGCATCTCAACCTCAAAACATTTGAAAAAGAGGGCGTGAGCACTAATGTACTCAGTGAGTTTTTAATGAAAGCTTCTTTAATAACTTGAGATATATCCAACAATGAACTGGCGGTATATGGAGAGCAAAACACAAAAGCCCTCTCCATATCCGCAAAACCTTTTCTTTACTTTTGGGCTCAACCTTGGCTCAAACCTGATGTCAACTGTACCCTTAGGCATGTCATGGGATAGAAGAGGGGTTACCTCAAATATCCAAACGAGTTTGCGAGGGAATTAACCCAGCAGTGACTCCCTCTAAAGTTGTGAGCTCAATTTCTGCTTAGGCGAAATGCTAAGTTCCTTTCTTCCTTCATCTTGCTAGTAAAACCAATCTTAGAGCAACGTCTAAGGGCTATTTCTTTAGTAAAACATAATCCTGGCCTATATGGGATTTAACGCTACCCTAACAAGGTAAACCTTAATTCTTAACTTACGAGCCTTAACACAGTATAAACATTCAATACAAGGAGATGAACGTAAATGAATACGAATTCCAACTAAAGACTATTCTAAACATCACATGCTAAGCATAACAATACTTTAATAATTCTAGCATTTCTAAACATGCTCAAGAGCTTAATTAGAACATAATATCTTTCTTTCATTCCTTCTTTGTACAGAAATCGATCAGGCAGAGCAAATAAAATGCTTTATTGGATATCTCATTTGCCCTATATGCTTCTAGAGCTTATTAGCTCAAACTTTAGATGAGTATAGATTTACCCACCTCGATTACTAGACAGAAGATGAAGCAACGAGCTGAAGATCCTTCTCCGATTTTCTATGAGGCTCACTTCCTCCTACAAAAGTCGAATCATCGACTTAGCGACCTCCTTTGAAGAAATCGACTATCTAAAGCGAGAAAAAATGACATTTTTCTCGAAGACTAAAATCTAAGATTTATTTACAGATTGCACGACTTTACGACTTTATAAATTTTGAGAAGAATTTTTTTAAAGAACATCTCGACTTGATTTCCCAATTTTTTTTTTTGACAAAGAATAACTTGAATGGATTACTCGAAATAAATTAAGAATATCTTGATTGCTTCTCTAAAATTGAACTTGAAAATAACTTGGAAATAACACGACTTGAAAAACTCGAAAAGATGGAAGAATCAGCGTCGGATGACACGGGGGGGGGCATCGCGCGCCGGCGGCACCCCGCGCGCTCGCGCACCCTCCGCGCCCGCGGGGTTCTGGGCCGAGGGGGATGTCGCGCGGCCGCGCACCCCCCCGCGGTCGCGGGACCTGGTTTCTCTCTCTTCCTGGGCGATCTTCAACTGGGTTCTTCGTGTTCATTGATTCTTTCGGCGAACACGAAGAACACTTAACCCGAAATTTCTTAAAAATAACGTACTTGAATTTATCATGCAACAACAAGCCTTAACTTAAAAAGAATTTTGGCATTATAACGGCATAAACACGATAATCCTCTTTAAATATTTAGAATAACGACAAAATCTTTAAATATAGCTCGAACGGAATTTAAACGGAATAAACGAGGCTAATCTCAAGAATAATAACGATAGGAATAACGCGAGAAATATAACGTAACGTTATTAACTTGGAACTTCAATAAAAACTGAAATATAACTTAGACGGAAGGTAAACGAGCAATAATGAAAAACGCGAAGAACGTAAAGAACGGAAAGTAAATGCGGAATTTAAAGACGGAAAAAGAAATGGAGATCGAGACCGACGAACAAGAATGGACGGGGTTAGGTGCATCGAAGGAAGGTGGCTAGCTCGGCGTCTCGTCGAGTTGCAACGGCGGCAGAGCCACCCGCTACAACCCAACGGCACCCCTAGCACCTTCCCTCACCGCATCCCTTCCACGCCACTCCGCTCGTCATCTTGCAGAACACTCACGAAGAACGTTTTTTACTTCGACATAACTTTCTCGGCTCTCACAAGCTTTCCCACTCTCTAGAAATGAGGAATGGGTGAAATTGGTGTGGAAAAAGTGAAAGGGGTGATGCTTTATTTATAGGAAAAGCTTTGGCTTCCAAGGGAAGCCACTTCAGTGCAAGAATACTGCAAAAGTTACCCCGGGTTCGGTTAAAAGCTGCTTTATTCGATGTCGAGGTCCAAATGACCTCAGACATGAAATCTAAAAATACCGGGAGACTCGTTGGCTCAAATACTAGTGAACCAACTTGATTCGTGAAAAAGACGGGGTCGTCTGAAGAAAGACGAGTAAAGATTCCCTTTTTGGAATTACTTTTTACTATTCACTCAGACTGACAGATTTTGCTCCCGAGCGTTCGATTGACCTCAGAATGGTAATCCGTGAACGCCAACGGAATCCTGGGGTCATTTCCCATAAGAGAGGCCTAACAGAACTAGATTCAGATCAACGAGGAGGATTTCGTAAATTTCTCAAAACACGAACGCACGCAAAAGTTATTATTCATTCATCCTTTAAATACGTTTTTCATCACCGGGAACTCCATTGACTTCATAATTAAAATTTGAAAACACCGGCATACTCCTTGAGTTAAAACCTTTCTAACGAGACCACGAATGGCCATAAAAGAATTTAGATCAAATTTTCCGAAAAGATGATTTTCACGAAAATTGACCCTTAAAGTCGTGACTGACATCTGACCTCAATTAACCTTAATTAATTTTCTTCCTTAACTTCTTAATTATCATTAAGAATTCTCTAAACCTTAATCGAAATTCTGGGGTGTTACAAGAACGACGACGCTCAGAGTACACCGAATTTGGTTCACCGAAGAGATTGGTGGGTTTGACGTAGTTCAGTGGCGCGTGTTGTCGTTGATGGTCAGATCTTCAAGTTTACTGTGAAGTGAAGCGTTCTCTGATCTCAGAAGCGCTAACTCTCCCATAGTGTTTGCCATTTGATGCTGTATATTCCTGATAACATCAACCAGAGACAGATCAACATCGGGAGAAGGTGTAGCGGTTCTGCCATCTTGCTAGGGTCTTTTTCCATCTCTACGACTCTCATTAGGCATTGTTATTTTATTTCACGAATAGATCGCTTCCCCACGGTGGGCGCCAAATTATAAATCCGAAAATCTGCAATTAATCGTATTAGTCCGGAGCAGCGGCCAATCTGTGAAACAAAACCAGAAAAAATGTAAAAGCCAAAGACCGTCGGGGGGTGACAATCGTTGGGCCTCCGACGCTCAAGTCAGAAAAAGAAAAAGAGTAGAAAGTGATAAGATATGAAACAATTGAATAATTAAGCCAGTGACTAGAAATCGAGAGAACGTCGTCCAAATCTTGAAAAACATAAGGAAGAAGCCTGGATGTTGAATCGCCTGAGTGGCAGAGTGGAATTAGGGTATGATGCAAAGCTTGTGGATATTTCCGCATGGTCATCAAATGAGGAGGAGGGTCTCCTTTTAAAGGTGGAGGTAGCAGCTAGTGTTCGCGAGGATCGCGGAAGAGGTTGAAAGACGTGCCGACTCCTCTGAACCCGTCAATCTTACCGGATAAGGCGAAACTGATCGTTAATTCAAATTTAAAATTGAATGCTTATCTATTGGAATACCGATTGTACGCTATCGTTCAACCCTTTTGGGCCAGCATATCGGGTTGACGAAAAATGACCACTACAATCTCTACTTGGAAAGAATATAAGGGCAATCATATTCATATTTAAAGAGAAAATTACTTAAAAAAAGAGTCTCCAACATGCATATTTTGAAACTTGATTGAAATTCAATTAATTAATATTATTATAAAAAATAATGCTCACAAATTTATGTAATTATGTTAACTGTTTATATAGATTGATAGATCGATGTTTTTATGCACATAAAAAATTGTACATTTTAAAGAAAAAATTGTACATATGTACCATAACTAATTACATATATAATAAGAATTGGGGAAAAAATTAATATAATTGTGGTCTTTTGATGTATATACATTAGATATATATAATTATGTAGACATATATTCCCCGTAATTGTAGTCTGCATAATTAGTAGCATTCAATCTAGTATTTATGGATATTTATGGAAATATTTAATTATATATTTGGAATATACTAATATTCAGTCTTTTCAATGAAAAATAAATAATTGAGTAATATAAAATATTATTTTTCACTTTCGGAAGGTACAAATGAATAGGAAAACACTAAACTTCTATTTGCGGATGTAATGTTGTTATTATATATTATATAGATGTAAAGTCTTTTTTCTTAAGATAATAAGTCATTATATAATGAAAAGCAACGACGATTATCATAATATTTAATTTATTGACCATGACAAACCTTAATCGATGACATACATGAGATGACATTTCGGACAATAAAACATCGATACTTTATTAAATAACTCAAGAACACGAACTTTATTACCTTTTTACGTATCTACTTTTTATGGGATAAGATTCTCTATTCCAATTTTTTATATTATCTTATATTCCAACTGGCTAGAGTTGTCAATTTGGGCCATCCCAGCCCAAAAAATGTACCGGCTAGGTTTTCATGTATAATACAAGCTCAAAAATCGGGCAGGCTAGGCTGGGCCTTTAAACTGTAGTATTAAATTAAACAGGCCCGCCCATCCCAAGCCCGCTTGGCTTTTGTTTCCTTATTCAGGTCGGCCCAATTTTTCTATGCACCCACCAGCTGAGTTGGTTGAATCGGCCCATCGGATGGACCACTTTTGATAGCTCTAAATATTTTAATTATTGAATTTCGGTTATATGTGTATTAAAAAATTCAATGAGTGTCTATTGAAAAATACTCCATCCGTTTCTGAATAACTGTCATTCTGGATGAATGCACGCATATTAATAAAGATATTAATTAAATAATCAAAATACCTTATACACACTTATATGAATTCATTAAATGAGTTAAATATTTGGACATGTATATATATGAGCAGCGGCGCCTATTCTATTTCTGGGGAAATTATTATTTTTGATATCTAAAAATTAAAGTCCGAATTTAAATTCAAGGCCGAAGCCTGTTTGCAAGGAATACCGATTCATGATCTTCCAATTCCTGCTCGATTCCGCGCTATATGAAACAAACAAATCAGATCAAATCGTCAATCTTTTGTTTTATTATATTGGGAGCTGAGCATGTTAATTAGCATTGTGTATTTAATTTGGTGGATGTTTGAATCTTGATTAGTGGCATTGGTGCTATTGATTTCGAGGGTTGTTATATTATTATTATGAGTTTTCTTTTTAAAATGCAACTAAAACTGAATGAAAGAGTTGAAGCTTTGCTCTAATATTTAAGAGTTTGCTGCATTTGTCTTCTATCTTTAATTATAACTAGTATTTCTAATTAATGTGCCATTCACAAATTTATTTATTTTTTAATTTTTTTTTATTATTATTATTATTATTATTATTATTATTATTTTGAATTGTATGTTGTTTTTAATTTTTTTTAGAATTAAGAGAACAATATGCAATTTAATTAGATAAAATGATAAATTATGTATTTAGGACAAATAAAAAGAAAAATAAATTTTGAGAACTAAATGAAAAAACATGTTATAAAACATTTGACTATTTGAAACAACGGGATTTTATAAATAGCAATTTATAATTGTCATTGATTAAATAACATATTTAATTTCTTCAAATATATGATATGTATAAAAACATAATTATTTACTTTAAATGATAAAGTTGAAATAGATAATCAAATGTATTATAGTAAATTATATGATGATACAGTGTATCACAAATTAATGAAGAGTTCTTTACAGTTGTAATCTAATCATTTGGAAATGTAAAAAAAAATACATATTATAAGGATTAGTGTCAGTACCGTTGTCTATTAATCAAAAACTATTATCTATTATACCAAAATTGTTGTCTAAAATATAAGTATTAGATTGTGAGATACAATGGCCACGATTTTGGCTTACTATATGTAGAGATTTGATATCGAATTAAGCAAAATCCAATGTCCTGACTAATACGGCTACAGGTATACAAAATATATAAATCACAACTTCCTTGAAAGAATAATCAAAATCTGAGAAAAATCCAGTGTCCTGACTAATATGGCTACAAGTCTGCAAAATTGCTTCTAATCGTAACCTTAAGATCACACCATCGATGAATTCTTTTTACCCGGATAATTTCAAGCACTCTTTGGCTTTGACTTAATGCCCTTCACTCTAGAGTAAAGGAAAACCCCAGCAAGGGCTATTCCAGTACCTATAGAACAAGAAAAAGAGTAGTAAAGGTTAATTAGAACTGAGCTTGGTCGTTTAACTTACTTTTACGTCTGTCTATCTCAGTAATAGAAAATCAGTTATTTATACCTAAAGAGTTAATGGGTGAAACTGGTGTGCGGAAGAAGAGTACAGAAGACACGATAACCACCACCCGCTTAACACAGTTGCCTACAGAGTGGGTGACGGGTGATACACGTTGCAATATCATGTAAGAAACCTGCAAAAAAGTAAACAACTCCTATCAGCATTGATTATGGCAAGACACATGTTGATCAAGCATATTAAGATGCTGGTGAACTTTGTATAATAGGAAAGGATGCAGCATCACATTATCTTTCTTGATTACTTTATTCAATTCGAATTAAATTTGACTCTGAAATCGATGGACTCAGATTAGGATGCACGCAATATCAGACCATCATGGAATTGCTTGACCAAATTAGACTGGTTTAGGTGAAAAATCATTAACTTTTAGCAGATTATGCGGTTCTTACCCTGATTCGAAGAACCTACACTACGCATCAAATGAGCATTCAAGAAGGATTCGTGTCTTCAGATTTCAACATAAAGCTTAAAGAAACCACACGAGCAAGGAAGTGCCATGGTAATTCAAAAAGTCATTAGTGTATAGTTTCTAATTATATAGGAAGGATTCACGAACGACGATTATCTCCAACATAGGACATTGAAAATTCACAATGTATCATCATTTGTTGCAGTTCAAACAATAATAAAACTCCAGTTTTGCACTTGATTAAGTGTATTGCTCAATAGGCATGCACCGATACACTTCACCAGAGGTTTACTATAAAGAAGGAATACTGTTTCAAATACCTTCCACCATAAATCATGCAAGTGTGTATGAAATAAAATAAATTTTTCGAATGATTACCTGTTGATATGCATGGAAGCAGATAGCTGCCAAGAGTGACCTTGTGTAAATTTGATTAACATTCAGCCCCTAGACATAATAAACAACAATATTCAGCTAGAATGTGTGAGACTAACATGTGAAAGAGGCACTTCTAAGAAAACTCAGCTCGATTCAAATAAATGAATACTTACAGCAGCCTGAAGGTATAAAGGTGTGAACTTGACACCCTCCATGAAAAGTGTAGTAGGTATCATCAAGATGAAGGACATGATAGTAATTATTGAGAACAGAGTAATGTTGTCAAGGGATTCCTGCATGAAGAGAAAACGAAGCTGAAGCACCATTTACAAGAAACTTGTACTTTTTATTCAGAATGCAATAGAAATATGGATAGATTTTACATTAAGAAGTTCCACAAAAGTATTAGAAATCATATAATTAAATGAAGCATAACATATCACCTTCATCATCGCAAAAATAACATTAATGAATGCAAGTATACCTCTTTCTTAACCATAAGTTTTTTGCTAAGGACATTGCGAGATTGATTTGTCAAATTTGAAGCCATTGCACTCCAAAACCCAGCCCTTTAAGAATAAAGATAGCATAAATTCTGTGAAGAAATCTTGAAATCAATAATTTGTTAGCGTACATTGTAAGCCAAGGGAAATGACAACCATTCATTGGCATCAATGTGCCCTCGATACATACCAATTAAAAGAGGCCTCAGTCATTGATGCCAAAGCAACTCCACCAACAACTGGTACAAGAGAGGACACTACCCATATTGTAGGAGACTATCCAAATAAGAGGAAGTGGAAAAAAAATATTTTGTTAAATGTTCGATTCCAAAAAAACTAAATGATACCAGAAGTCATGGATCATTACCTCCCCAAGAAACATAGCAGAGAGGAGAACTGAGAAGAAAGGCTCCATAGCTTTAATTGTGTGAGTGAATGAAACAGAAACTTGTCCAAGACTCATATTTGTGAAGAGGTTGCCTAATGTATGCACTACCGCTAATGGAAAAATTGCAGCTAGCTGCCAATGTTGAATGTATAATCCAATTTGTTCAGATTAGTAACTGAATGAAAAAAATTATCTAAATAGCATTCCATATCAAGTACCTGTGCCCGGCTGATTTTAGGCCGTTTGTAAAGATTGAATGTCCACATCAAAACAACGATGACAGTCCCAAGCGCAAATTGACCTAGACTGACTGTAACCGGGTAATGAAAAGCTTTGAGAACCTATTACAAGTAAACAACATCCTCACATCAGTTATCAGGGAATGCTTTCTGCCTCTTCAAGATCAGTGGCAACTCAAACAGAACAAAAAAGTAAGCAGATGGCCTACCTTATTCATACAAACAATCTAGCATGAAAATGCAATCAAATTCACATATCTTTTCCATATCCCTCTTTCGCCTTTTTAAACCAAAAGGATGAAAAACTGACTGAAATCGAAGCTAGAAACTTGAAAGACAGAGACAAAAGAATGGTGTGTGCATCTCAAGATAAGAAAAAATAACAAGAAATCATAGAAATGAGGTCAAATTCTTAAAATAAGTATTCTCTTCGTCCTATAAGAAGTCTCCTTCCCCCCTTTTTCCATGGATTAAGATATGTATACATTTGTTGAATTTGGAAAATTGAAGTACACACAAATCACCCACAAATGTTCATCAGTGCATGAATCACAACAGCTCACATCCAAACACAATTAGCTACATTTAGCAGTGATCATCCTCAACAATATTTCAGTAAAATAATTATTAAAAAGAAGTTATAAAACGAAGAGCAGAAGGAGATATAACTACCTGCTTGTTATAGATATTGAAGTAGATATTAAACACAAACCAAAGCCCGAATAGCGTTCCGAGCACCAAGGCATCCGCGAAAGTACTCGATTTCGGGGTCTCCACCGGCCCGCTGCTCTCCGCTGTTGCCCTGACCACCACGCCATCCGATTCCCGCTTCGAACTGCCATGATTAGGGCTGCTCTGCTTCAGCGAGCATGCAATCGGACTCAGTCTCCTGCCAGAAGAAGAAGCGGACGTAAACGACAGCGACGAATAGTTTATGAGGAGCAGTTGGTCCGAGGAGGGGAGAGAGATGGGGTTGAATCTAGGGGCGGCGGCGATCTTCCGGGGATTGGCGGAGAGAGAAAGCGAAGGAGAGAACGCTATAGCCGCGCCCTGCATTATTGCGAGAGGAAGAGAGAGTGATTGGATGTAAATGTGTACGTATATAAATCAGTGGTGGTGGGGGCGGCGGCTCCGTCGAGGAGGGAGGTGGGCGGAAAGTGAGAGCGTAGAGATGGCGACAGTCAGAGGTATCAGAGTGGGTCAGAATGGGAATGTCTGCGTATATGTATATGTATATGTATAGATAGAGGGGATATTCTATTCTATGACTGAATTGGAATTGGTGATCTATTATAAATGGATTAATTTGGACTGCATTCTGGGTCAAGTACACACATCTAACACAATTAAGTAAACTAAATCTGATTGTTCAATATTCAAAAATATCTCACGCTTAATTTTAAAAGGTTTTCTGTATAGGGATGTAGGGAGGAACTTAATACTCCCATGCGGAAAAGTCCATGCTAGATCCCCTACATATCATATCACCGATGGATTTTTACCAAGTGTAAATAATTTTGAATTATTTTTTGAGAAAAATAGTTAACCCTAGTTCCAGTCTCTTTTTTCTTCTTGGAATGTTCTTTTTTTGGTTGACTAAAATTCTATCGGCCAATAGTGTCTATCGGCCACATCATTTTACTCCGGTATGTTTTGCAACGATGACGGAAATGTGATCGGCCTCGTCACCGTATATGTTTCCGACCATCCTCGACTCGATCCCCTAATCGGCCAAATTAATCGGGGCAGTAAGAGTGCAATCGACGAAGGTGGTATAAAATCAATTTTTTTAATTAATAAGTTTTATTTTTGAACTTAAAACAATTATCCCCTAGCTTCGCCCTCACTCTTGCCAAATTTGAAAGCATGAATTCTGGAGAAGTTCAAAGGTGCCAATCAATGTGTAGGAGAACTTCGCGCGCGGCGAAGGCGGAAGCAGCGACGGAAAGATTTAGAAATTCATGCTTTATGAAACTCGTTCGGTGTGGTTTTTGTGATCTCGTTTTTGCTTGTCTGAACATGAATGATTGTTTTTGTTTTGCCTGCTTTAAATTTGGGATTTTTGAGGCATGTTGCGTTTTGAAGATGATGGCGCTGCTTTAATTTTGTTGATTTTCTTGTGAAGCACTTTGTGAGCCAATATGTATCTTCACATCAGATTTCAATTTATCAAACTGTTGCCTCAGATGTGATCATCAAAAGGAGTAGGTTGTGGAAAGTAAAATGTTATATTTGTCAAAATTAATTCTTCAATGCACCCTGTTCTTATATCATTCTGAAACTTTTGAATCTTATTATTTATCTGTCTTGTTTTAACGTCGTGTTTTTTCTTTCTTGTTTTTTTTGGCAATATTTTCCTTAATTGATGGACTGAGGCAGGTTCTGGAGTTGTGTCGAGTTTGCTGAGTCGTGATATTGGGCAGGGCTCAGTCGACATCGAGTCGTATGGTCAGGGCTAGTCTGAGATGGATTGTCATCGTCAGTCATTCGGTGGTTCGCTGGAGAAGAATCGGACAAGAGAAGAGGAAAATGGGAGAGGATTAGGGATTTAGTTCATAAGAATTGAATTTGGGGGAATGGTTTATGTATGGAGTAGAGAGAGAGTTACAAAGGAGATGTGTTGGGTTAAAATTTTTGAATTTTCAGAATGTTGGCGGGTTCAATTTAAGGTTCAAATCTCTCAAAAATAAAAAAATTCACAATTTTAAGATTTATTTTTTTATTTGCTTCTTTTGTCCTATTTTAATTTTAATTTTTATATTAACTTTTTTTTATAAATACAAATAGTTGATATATATTTTATTCAATTAAAATTTTTAAAATATTAAAATAGATTAAAGATGTTTGGAATTAAGAGTAGTAAAGAAAGTTGAACCAAACAAGGATAAATATAAAGTGGTATAAGGAGAGAATTGAAGTAATGGGACTCTAGTAAGGTTGAAAGCTATAAAACTAAGAATAATAATTATGATAACAATAAATTACGATATAATAATAATAATACTAATAAATAATAAAACTAAAATAATAATTATAATGATAAAAAAAATTATGATATAATAATAATAATAAAAGATGAAATGTTTATCAACAATATAATTAGCACTGTAACCTAGCTTCTTCACTACGCTTCATAAATATTTTGAATAAAGGGAGGAAAATTTTGACCCGCCCCCGTATAATTTGGCCCGCCCAAATTTCATATAACTTTGGTTAATGTATTACTTAGTTAATTAATTAATTAATTATTATATCCCTTTAAAACCCAATCAGTGAATCATAATAAAATAATACACAAATGACATGACATAATCAAATAGAGTTTGTTTATTTTATTTAAAACCCCATATTTAATAATTGTTACAAAGTGCATAAAAACTAATGTTTAGACCTTCATTTAAAGATGAAATTACCAAATGCGTTTTCGTCTAATGTTGTGACCTTGTTGTACATTAAAAGTCGTCCATTGAGTTTCCCATCTAATGTTGAAATGTATTGACAATCCACCGTTTTATGAGAGTATTGTATTAGATAGTTGTTGATTGTAAGTGACATTTTCCCATGCAACATAAAGTAAACGGTATATATATGTGAAATTCAATGGGCAAAATCTAAGTAAAGCAAGGTCGCGATAATATTCTTGACTCGAATATAACTGGTGAAATTAATACTTCTCATTTAAAATAAAACGAATTTAATGGTATTAAGTATTGAACTAATATTATTAAAGTTAAAAAATCAATGATCAAGAGCAACAATTATATACACAAAAATAATAATAATAATAATAATAATAATAATAATAATAATAATAATATGAAATGTGAAACGATGTTATATTAATATTATCAAAATTATGAAATTGATTGCTCAATAATAAATGCACTATATAATAAGAGAGATTAGAAATAATATTAAACTAATATTATCAAAAGTAACAATATAATAAAGAAAAATGAAAATTAACAAAAAATTATAACTAATCTAATGGTCAAGAGTAATCATATACTTAGCATTAATGTTATATAGTTAATCGTAAACTCTTAGTTATATTTACTACCTTCCATTTTGTAGTATTCTAGTATATAATCATTGAGTGGGATAATAATGATAACGATGATGATGATGATAATAATAATAATCATTGAGTGTCTTTGCGTTGTGGCCATTATTATTATTAGTTTATATTTAAGTTACATGTCTACATCTAAATATAGTTCATTAAAATATTGGCGAGGAGCCCATGCACAAATTAATTCCTCCTAAATCAATTGATTTAACTATTATACTCACTAAAAAATGAAAAAATAAAATTATTTACTAAAACCCCTTAAGTATTTGTAGATAATGACATTATAGCATTAACCTTCGTTATTAAACTCATGTTATTGTGGTTTTTTTTAATTTATTTAATTACGTCCTTAATAATTCAGTTTATGTGGAATAATAATAATATTAATATAAATTATTCTCCAATATGATTCATCATATTAATAAATAATTGAACTTTGGAAATATATTCAATTAGATTAGATTATATTAGGAATATATTCAATCAGATTAGGAGCTTTCTATATTCAATTTGAAAATATATTCAATTAGATTAGGAGCTTTCTATAAGAACAATATGGTAACTAACGAATAATAAGAGGCCGATCTGTTCAATAAATTTAGAAATGATTTTATGTTATCTCAGCCTTTTGTCGATAATCTTTTATGAAACAATTAACTATATTTCACGAAAACGATAGTATTCCGCTGATAACACATTATATGCATGACAGAACTTTGCATGCGACCCGTAATTACTGATAACTAAAGAATACAAAAAGGCCGACCAACTGCATAAATTAATCATCGGTCGTTTATTATCTCATGCATTTGCCGATAGGCTTTTATTATAGAGATTATTCTATCTGAAGAAAACGATAGTTTCGGCCGATAGGAAATTATTTGCATGGCAAGAACTTTGTCTCGAAAACCACAAAACACTGACAAAAGCTGGAAAAAGGACTTGTATATTTGACTTTTGGACTACTGCATTTAATGCGTTTCTACTTTTCAAATGGGGAGCAGGTACAAAAAAGTGGAAAAAGGACTTAACTCAACTATAGTTAACCTTTATTTTTAAATTTTGAATTAATTATATTCTGTAATTTCCACGTGGCAATCATCCGGGAAGTGGGATGCAATGCAGGGGATCTAGCATGGACTTTTCCCTCACGTGCTTGTTGAAAATAAATAATAGCAAAATATCTTAATAATTACTCTATTAATTATAGCATATATATATATATATATATATTATTCGTGAATACTTTAATAAACTTATTTCATACATAGATGTCCATGAAAAGTCGGATCAATCCTCAATGGCTCCATATTACATTTACTATGTCATAATTAATTTTTTTTCTTATTTTTTTAATATATCATAATTTGAGAAGAATAAATTATAAATGAAGATTTAAATTAAATTAATCATGATAAATTAAAATAAAAAAATTAAAAAATAATAAGTTCGGCAAAGCGGACGTAATAGAGAATGGCATAGAGGATGTGAAATGACGAAAAGTCACCACCCTCGATATTTTTAGAGTAAATTACTGTTTAATGTCCAATTTTTAAAAAAAAATTTAACAAAAATGTCCCGACCTTTAAATATTTCACATTTTGATACTTGACTTTGTAAATTTTTATCAAATAAATTACATTATCAACTATCCAATATCTTATAGCATACGTGAACATCCGGAAATATGACGTGGATTTTTATAATGTCACGTTATACATAAAAATAAAATAAAATTTTGAAACTTAGTATTGTATTTCAATTAATTATGCAGCAAGAACTCGGTGTTTCAAAAACATAGAATTCTTTTGGGATAAAGGTCAATTACTAAATGGAAATATAAAACGGATTAATAGAAATATTAGTATAACACAAATACGAAGTCCGATCTCATAGACATATAAGACTTGCTTTGACAATATTTTATGTATGTATTGTTCCATATAATTGTAGTAGAACGTAGAAAGACTATTATTGCATCATATATATATATATATATATATCATATTCTGCCATTCATACTTTACTATATAGATTAGTCTTATTTTAGTATGACAAAATAAAATGATCCTTACATAAATATGACTTTCAAAAATAACTGAGTATTATAGTTTTGTACATCTTAAAAATTTTAGTTAATTAGTTATTAAAATTTATTTATTATTATCACAAAAAATGGATTACCGTCTATTTATTTATTAACCAAATAATATTTAATTAGAGTAGTCAAAACGGGCTGGGCCCGTCAGGCCGGCCCGATCTCACCAATTTTTTAGGCGGGTAGCGCTTTAATTTTGAGGACCTTTTTTTGGCAGGCCCAGGCAGGTAAGCTGGCGGCGGGGCGGACTTTGGCGGGTCAAGCCCGCAGCACACACACACACACACACATATATATATTATAACTTTTTAATTATTATAATTTATAAATTCCTATTTAAAAAATGGATAATAAAAAATGACTTTACCCTAATTTTCTAATTAGGATGGAAGCTTTAAAAAGAAAGGGCAAGTGCGTACTATTTTATTTGAAATTATAAGGTGTAATTTGTGTGCATTTTTAAATTATGTTTTTTTTTATAGAAAAACTTTTACATGTTCCAATATGTTCTCAAACTATATATATAATTTTTTTAATTCAATAGGACACATTTTAATTATGAGTTGCTAATTATTATATCCACATTAATCTATGATCATGACCATGTAAATTCATTTTTCTATAATTCTGTGACCGGCCTCTTGAATTTTAACATATAATTTTTTTAAGCATCTTTCCAAATAAAAACTAACAATTTTAATTATTTTAAGCCATTAATTCTCATTATTGAAATTTAAAATTAGAATTCCAATTTAAAAAAAACGGAAAGCCCGCGGGTTAGGCGGGGGCGGGTAGGATCCTGTTTTTTTGGGCACGCCCTGCCAAAAGGCTGGCTTTCTGAGCCCGCGACCGCCCCGCCCCTACCCCAGCAGCTCGTTTTGACAACTCTACATTTAATTGACATGAAATGTTAAATTTTTTATTTTTATTTTGTTTAGTTATGACGTGGTAGTATAAAATTTTACATCATATTTTCGATTGACCACACCTCATATGCCATAAGATGCGGGATAATTGACTATATGATAGATTTAATAAAAATGTACAAGGCCAACTATCAAAATGTAAATATTTAAATGTCATGACATATTTATTAAAAGTTTAAAAGTTGGGTATCAAATTGTAATTTACCCGTATTTCTTCCCTATCTAAAAGTGAAAAGCTCGTTCATTTGTCTGTGTTTTAAAGTAATATAAACATAGTGTAAGACATTATATCACATTTTATTTTGTCATATTATTATTCTTATACGCTCTCATTTTCACAATAATTGATATTTTAGACCTTTACACACTCATTTTTATTCCAATTTTACCCTTATCAAAACACTATAAAATCTCATATATATTAAATTATTTTTGATAAAGGTGGAGAGAGAAGAGGGTATTTGTCTCTTTTTTTAATTCTTAATTTTTGTTGTAAAACCTAAAACATCAATTTTCTTTTTTATCCTCTTGGTTGTCTCCTCTGTCTTATCCGACCAAACTTGGGTATCCGACCAAATTGAAAATCGGTTTCGGTCCAACCACTTTTACAATTTTATTTTATTTTTGATTTATTCTTATAACTTAAGCAAACTTGACTAGTTTAAAATTCAACAAATTAAATAAAATCAAGATTACAAGTCATTCTAAAAATAAAAATAAAAAAATCCAAAAATCAAGATAAGTAGTCATCAAGTGAAGTCTACAAAGAAAGTTCAGCATGTTAGAAGTATTTTATATATATTTTGTATCTTTAGTTAATAGGGTATTTTGGTCTATTCTCAATAACCCCGATAACCCTAATTCCCCTCTTTTATCTTTGCTTATAATAGTTTAGTTTACACAATTCACTCTTTCTTTGTAAGCTACTCGTATTCTTTGTCTTTCAGAGAATCGGATCCTTTTTCTTCTTCTTTCTATAATGGATGGTCTTGTGAATCTTGTGTTAATTTTACATGGTATCAGAACGGGTTAGATTTTCTACCCGTTTCTTTTGAAATCAACCATGGTAATGCGGTTGTAGAGGGTTGATTTGTTGTGGACGTCTTGAAGGTCTAGTGGAAGGCTGCCGCGAAAATGGGGTTGAAATTCAAAGAAAAATGAACGAATGGTGATAATGGAAAGATGAGCAAGCTGCTGAAGGTCTAGTGAATGGTGATTTGCTGATTTTGCGAATCTTGGATTGGGAACATAAGCAAGCTGTTGGGTGAAAGGAATTGGGAATAGAAGCCGGTTGTGTGTAAGTTTGGATATTTATGTTTTGGCTCTAGTATCAGTTTAATTTCACGTCTGGTTTGCATTTGGTCTTTTGGATTTTCTTTTGGGTATTTGTTGTTATTAAATTTGTTTGGAATTATGGCTACCGAAAGAGATGATTCGTTGCAATCTATCAGTGTGCATTTGAATAGGAAGAACTATTCGTATTGGAATTATGTTATGAAGAATTTCTTGAGGGTAAAAAAATGTGGGGCTATGTGTGTGGAACTCACTCTAAACCGATTGAAGCCCATAATGAGAAATTTGTTGAGCAAATTGATGTTTGGGAAGTTAATAATTCGAAAATTATCACCTGGATCAATAACTCTGTTGAGAATTCGATTGGTATGCAATTGGCTAAATACGACACTGTGAAGGAAGTTTGGGATCATTTAGAACGATTGTATACTCAATCGAATTTTGCTAAACAATACCAGTTAGAGATGGATGTTCGATCTCTTAACCAGAAAGAGATGAGTATTCAAGAGTTCTACTCCGCCATGACAAATCTTTGGGACCAGTTAGCTCTTACCGAGCCTGCAGAGCTTCAAGCCTTTCCTGCATATATTTCTTGACGGGAGGAACAACATTTGGTTCAATTTCTTATGGCTCTCCGTGATGATTTTGAAGCCCTTAGAGGGAATATTTTGCATCGTAGTCCCCTTCCCTCTGTTGATTCTGTAGTTAGTGAGCTTCTTGCAGAGGAAGTTCGACATAAGTCTAGGGTAATGAAAGGTCTCCTTCCTTCACCAAATCCATCTATCTTTGCAGCTCACTCTCGGCCTCTATATAACCCATCTCACAAGAATCAAAGTAGACCAAACTCAAAGGTCACAACGCCAAATGAGTGTAATTTCTATCATCAATCGGGCCATTGGAAGGCTCAATGTCCACTTCTGGTGTACAAACAAGCACAATCGGGTCCACGTGGTCCTCCTTTTCCACCACCTCAGTATCATCAACGACCGTCTAGGCAATCTCCTTTGCCCAATGTTACTGTTGTTGCCATGCCACCTTCCGATGCTGTTAGCTCAGGATCCACTTCTTCATCCAAATCTACGACTGATTCTCTTCTTTTTTAGCAATTTCAAAAATTCCTCAATCACCAATCTCATGCTATGTCTGTTGCAGCAGGTTTTCCCTCTTCAAATTCTGTAGGTATGTCCCTCACTGTGTGGTTTTTAGACTCTGGAGCATCTCACCACATGTCTCCCAATTTTGACTCATTTGATTATATTGTACCATCAACTTCTATATCTGTTTTGACTGCGGATGGCACTCCCATGCCATTAGCAGGTGTTAGCTCAATTACATCACAAACTGTTTCTCTGTCCAATGTTTACCATATTCCATAACTTGCTTTGAATCTTGTATCTGTTGGCCAACTTTCTGATTCTGGTTATCTTGTTACATTTTCTGCTACCTCTTGTCATGTGCAGGATCCACTCTCCCAGAGGCAGATTGGGATAGACTGTAGGCAGGGAGGGTTGTATATCATGGATCGTCTTCAAGTACCTGCATCTATTGTTGCCGCTCCTAGTGTTGATTTATCATCTTTTCCTTTAAATCCTTCATCTGACTTTTATTTGTGGCATTCTCGCCTTGGTCATGTCTCTTCCTCTCGGTTAAACTACCTTGCATCCACTGGATGTTTGGGCAAAATTCAAAGTCATAACATATCTGATTGTAGTGGTTGTAAACTTACAAAGTTTTCGGCTTTGCCTTTTAGTAAAAGCATGTCTATTTCTACTTCGCCTTTTGATTTGGTTCATTCTGATGTTTGGGATCCTTCTCCTCTACCTACAAAGGGAGGATCTAGATATTATGTCTCATTTATCGATGATCATACACGATATTGTTGGGTTTACATTATGAAACATCGTTCTGAATTTTTGGGCATTTATACTTCCTTTAGAGCTCTTGTGCGAACCTAATTTTCTGCTGTTATAAAATGTTTTAGATGTGATTTGGGTGGGGAGTATACCTCCAATAGTTTTCGTGAGATTCTTGCTGCAGATGGCACCATCCACCAAACCTCCTGCACTGACACTCCAGAACAAAATGGTGTTGCTGAGAGAAAACATAGACACATTGTGGAAACTGCTCGATCTCTCCTCCTATCCGCTTTTGTTCCGAGTAAATTTTGGGGAGAAGCTATTCTCACAGCTGTTCATACAATTAACAGAATTCCATTTTTTCTCACCTCAGGTGTGTCTCCTTTTGAAAAATTATTTGGTCATGCCCCTGATTATGCTTCTTTGAGAGTTTTTGGTTGCACTTGCTTCGTTCTTCGCCCTCATATTGAGCATAGTAAACTCTCATCTTGTTCAGCTTTATGCATTTTCTTGGGATATGGGGATGGTCAAAAGGGGTATCGGTGCTTTGATCCAGTCACTCATAAACTATATGTGTCTCGTCATATTTTCTTCCTTGAGCATATCCCTTTCTATTCCATTCCATCTACCTCCCATAATGTATCTAGCTCTGACCTTATTAATACTGATCCTTTTGCTAGCGACGGAGACAATGACCTTGTAGGTACTATGCATGATGCTCATAATGATGCTATGGTCCCCCCTCCTCCCACAGCACCCTTTCCACCTCGTGAGATAGTGGATCATGCTCTTCGTCATTCCACACGTCTTCATAAGCCTACTCAGTTACCTGAGTTTTCTTACTCTTCCTACTCACATACTTTCACCTCTTTTCTATCCTCTATTCACAAGCTCCATGAGCCCACCTCCTACAAAGAAGCCGTCATTGACCCTTTATGGCAACAAGCTATGGCCGACGAGCTTGATGCTTTGTCTCGAACTGATACTTGGGATCTAGTTCCTCTCCCACAAGGTAAACATGCTATTGATTCACGTTGGGTGTACAAAATTAAAACCAAGTCAGATGGGTCGGTTTAACGATACAAAGCTAGGTTGGTGGCAAAGGGTTTCTCCCAACAGTATGGCTTAGATTATGAAAAAACTTTTGCTCCCGTGGCCAAGATGACCACCATTCGCACACTTATTGTTGTTTCCTCTGTTCGTAAGTGGTATCTAACTCAGATGGATGTCAAGAACGCTTTCTTGAATAGTGATCTTATTGATGAAGTTTATATGACACCGCCTCCGGGCGTACCCCATAAGGCTGGACACGTTTGCAAACTTAAGAAGTCTTTATATAGTCTCAAACAAGCTTCTCGTGTCTGGTATGAGAAGTTCTCTATTGCTCTAACCTCTATTGGTTTTCGTTCCAGCGATTATGACTCTGCCTTGTTTATCAAGAACTCCTCATCTGGTGTTATTTTTCTTTCTCTATATGTTGATGACATGATCATCACTGACAATGACACTAATGGGATTTCCCATTTGAAGTCCGAGTTAGCCTCTCATTTTGAAATGAAAGATTTGGGCTCTCTTCGATATTTTTTAGGTATTGAGGTTTGTTGGTCTCCCAAGGGCTATCTTCTCTCTCAATCTAAATATGTCACAGACATCCTTGTGCGTGCTCATCTCACAGACACTCGAATTGCTGATACTCCTCTAGAGGCCAATGTCCGGTATTCTCCCTCGGACGATACTTCTTTATCCGATCCCACTTTATATCGCACTATTGTTGGCAGTTTGGTTTATCTCACCATCACTCGTCCAAATATTGCCTATGAAGTTCACATTGTTAGTCAATTTGTCTCTTCTCCTACAACGATTCATTGGGTTGTTGTGCTTCGCATTCTTCGATATCTTCAAGTTACCATTTTTCAGAGCCTTCTCTTCTCTTCTACGTCGTCCCTTGAGCTACGAGCATTTTCTGATGCAGATTGGGCTAATGATCCTGTTGATCGAAAATCTACCACTGGCATGTGTCTATTTTTTGGGGATTCTCTCATTTCTTGGAGAAGCAAGAAACAACAAGTTGTCTCTCGCTCTTCTACAGAAGCTGAGTATCGAGCCATGGCTTCTACTACTACTGAGATTGTTTGGTTAAGATGGTTACTTGCCGATATGGGGGTCTCTATTCCTGCTCCCACTCCCATGTACTGTGATAATAAAAGTGCTATACAAATTGCTCACAATTCTGTTTTCCATGAACGAACCAAGCACATTGAGATTGATTGTCACCTCACTCGTCACCATCTACAACTTGGCACTCTCACTTTGCCCTTTCTCAACTGTACTCTACAGGTTGCTGATTTGTTTACCAAGCCTCTTCCGCTTCCGCGCTTTCGTTTTCTAGTCGGCAAACTCTCGATGCTTCTTGCAGCGACATCTTGAGTTTGAGGGAGGATGTTAGAACTATTTTATATATATTTTGTATCTTTAGTTAATAGGGTATTTTGGTCTTTTCTCAATAACCCCAATAACCCTAATTCCCCTCTTTTATCTTTGCTTGTAATAGTTTAGTTTACACAATTCACTCTTTCTTTGTAAGCTACTCGTATTCTTTGTCTCCCAGAGAATCGGATCCCTTTTCTTCTTCTTTCTATAATGGATGGTCTTGTGAATCTTATGTTAATTTTACACAACAATCAAGTAATATATAATATATTGATATTTACACATATATATATATATACACACTATATTTATAAGTGTGGTTGGACTGTTGTTATATATTTTTCAAAACCGCACAACCATTCAAATTTCCAATCATTTAAAATCAAAATCAGACCAAGCATTTGGGGTGCAAAAACCAACCGAAATTAATAAAATTCAATCCTTGCACAAATCTATCTAGTGGTGAAATGATTTAGCTGAAGATCAATTTTTTTAGTTTAAATTTTATGAATATTATTTAAAGTAAATTCATCACATCTGATTTTTAAATATAATTTACATTTTATGGGTGGACATTGTGGTTTGCAAATGAGCAAACGACACTTGTCATAAAAAAATAAAAAACAAAAAACAAGGCCTGAGTTTTGTAGGACCACTAGGCACTAACTAGACCATTACTATATAAATATCTGTAAAGGAGCTGAATGGTGAACGTGTGGGTCGATGACGAGGTCAGTCACTGGATCATTTTGTCCAATTCATATAATAGTCCTAATATAAATATAATAGTATATACATATAAATGATAACTAAGAAAGTTTTATAATATTTTCTCTCTCATTTAGAATCCTAATCAGCCCATCGAGTCACGTTAGGTCATCTACAAATATTTTGGTGTCAAAAAACAATTTGACAACTTCTTTCCTGAATTATATATGAAGTTATAACACCTCTTACATAAAATATTTGGTGACCATTCAAATGTTGCAACGGCTGGCTGCTGAAGCTATCCAAATGTATAAACTGATGACTGATGAGCCAATATAAAAGTTAGTTGGTCCTAATATCATGCACTTTGCATTAATTCCGATTTCAAATATACACCAATACCACACATTTATATTTTAGCTAACTTATAATATCAAATCGAAATTGGACAAAATTAAAACTTATGTGGTCGTTTGGCTAGCCGCTAGTATATAAGTACATTCATCTGACAACATTCTATCAGTTGCAGTACTTATTACACATGCACTAGCCCGACGTCCATGTCAATTTTAATTTTGTCCAATTTCAATTTCATGTTGTAATTCAATTTGATATCGGTATTACGTTTTAAAGTGTATGTTTGAAACCAAAATTAATGCAAAGTTTGTGGTATTTAATTCAAATAACCCCCAATACAATATTTAAAGCTTGTTTGCTAGATAGTATAAGAGGGTGTTCGATACATGTAGCACCATAATATTATATAAACTGCTAGTATAAGAGGGTGTTAGATGCCTGGTAACTATTTATATAGTATTACATATAACATCCTAAAGGTGTAACATGTAAAACCATATATAATTATTAAAAATTTCAGACTAAAATAACCTTACGTATATTAATTAAAATCTTATTATAGAATATTCACATAATATATAGTAATTGATTAAATGATATTTTAGGAATTGAAATTTTATAGAGAAATTTAATACATTTAACCAAACAATATATTATTAAAAGACATCCGAATCTTATATAGTAAAAGACATCCGAATCAAATATATCCAACTTTATACCATAATGTCTAACAAATGAATCCTTAATAATTTGGATTGATTCCCAACTAATTTAACTGTTACATTTGTGGTCCAAAATGAGAGTTTCAAATCTCAACCTTCATAAAAGGGGTCAACTATTTTAAATTCATGTTTTATTACATATAGCAGTTTTTGGAGTGATTAACAAAAATATCATAATCTTTTTATATTTTCACAAATCTAACGTCAGAATAAATTTTCAATGTCTAAAATGTGGCGTGGCTTGTATGAATTTTGCATGAAAATTATTCACGATCCATATCGATATATTTAACAAAAATCCCACATAGGATCCTCATTAACCACGTTATATTTCAAATACTAAATATTTACTCTAGTATAGAAAATGCTAAAAGATCAAGACATTTTTATAATTTTTGAAGGATATGACATTTAACATTTTTGTTAATCACTTCAAATGTCAAGCTAAAATATGGTATTTATTCTTAAATGTTTTGATTGGTTGTTGGTTTGCCCACAATTCACACCCTTTTGCTAAAAGGAGATTTATTGAGTTTCATATTATTTTCAGGAAAAGGCAAATACATAGATTATAAGTCTTGAATTTTCCATTTGTTCACTAATGTAAGGATCAAGAGACTCTAATATCACAACCTTTACACATTTTTTTTTGTTTTTTCACACAACATTCAATTTTTGTAATAATTTCAAAACTTTACATTTTTGTTGCAAGCTATGAGATGAAAATTAATCTCAAATTGCTTAAATTTTTTGCACATTCGCACTCTTAATCTGATATGACATAATTTTATTTTGTTGTAATAATTTTCTTAATTTTTTCATAATTATAATTTCTAGTCAATAAAATCATACGTATCATATTTGTGCGTCGCACGAGAGATATTATAGTTTAATTTATGTCACATCAGATTAATAATGAACACAAATGTATGTCATAATTAACAAAAAATAAATAATACAAAAATTTCTATAATTCAGAAAGTTATAAATTAATTTTATTTTCTTGTAATAATTTTATTAAATTTTTCATAATTATAATTTCAACCAAATAAAATCATACATATCACATATGTGCATCGCACAAAAGAAATACTCAAATTTAATTTATGCTATATCAGATTAAGAGTGCACATGTGTAAAAATTTAGGTCACGTCATATTAATTTTTATCTTATGACTTAATTCCAACAAAAATATAAAGTTTTAGCATCATTGCAAAAATTGAAACATAATGTGAAAAACAAAAAAGGTTGTGATATTAAAGGCTATTAACCCTATAATGGAAAAACCAATCCTTAAATGTCCAATTAACCTTTTAATTAAATTATTCAGGCCAATACGGGCCCGGGCCAGGGCCCAGATTGACTTGTTAGGGGCCCGAGATTAAGCAAGACTTGGAAAGGAGAGAGAGTAGGAAAGTTGGATGGAGTAGTAGAGTAACTAGTAGGATTATTGGTGCTTAATAAAAAGAAGATGAAAGGGAGCTGAAGATTTTTGTGTAAGTGAAAGAGGCTATAATTTAACAAACCAAAAAAAAAAAGAATTTCTTCAATAAAGAAAATTTTATATTTTATAAGAATTATATAACAAATCAAATGGTCATAATCCCATCTTTTTTCTTCTGGGAAAGAAAAAACATGAGTCATTTATAAGCAATTCTTGTAAATAACAAGTTTGTACAGCTTCATCAACAGATCTCAGTGATGATTGCAAGTGTGCTCTGATACAGTTCTTTGCTACATGTATACATGGACACTTGCAGTCTTCATTACCTGGCATACGGGGCAGACGTCGATGAATCCTTCACAATCTGTACACAGACAAAGGTGCCGGCAAGGCAAGATCAACGCCGACACTTCTTTACTGCTGCATGCTCTGCATCTTGGAGGAGAATGGTTTTGGGGTCTTTTATTCCCTGAGTCACTGAAAATTCTCTGATGATTTGAGCTGGAAACTGCATCGTCTACCTCACTCTCCCCAGAGCCCTCACGAGCTTGGGCCGTGCCTTGCTCCATGAGCTGCTGAATGTTGCTTTTGAGGACGTTCACGACTGACTCGTTGTATTTCGCTCTGTAGTGCCATGACTGAGCTTCCATAGCTACCTGCTTTATCCTGTCGCCTAATTCCTTGTTCTTTCGGTTCATACTCTCAATCTCGAGTTCTTTCTCTTGCAGTTTCCTGTTGACTCCTTTTTCTAGGGCGTTTAACAAAGAAACCGCATGCCTTTGATTTATCTCTCGTACGCCCTTCAAGACATTCTCTTCCTATCCACCCCCCCAAAAAAAGTAGGGAGTTGAGAACAGAAACAGTACCAAGATTAACCAACAACAGAGACCTAACAGATGCTCAGATAATAAACTGCGATTTCCATACCTGAAGTTTGATATATCGGCTAAATTCTTCTGTCTGTCGATCTATCTCCATTTTGATGGTGTTGCCGAAGGAAAGCATACCAGGAACATTGGTTTTCATATTCTCACAGGCAGAAGTAACAGAGGAGTTGCGCTCTTCTTCCTCATACGACAGTTTGAGCCCTGTTGAAACAGGATTGGGATTCAAAACAGTTCCAATACGGCCCACTTCATCCTGACAGAAGTTGTTATTCAGAGATATGTGAAGCTTCTGCTGCATGGACAAAGTTTCTCCTTCCCCACCTCTGTTGATAGGGCGAGTGTCAGTGGGTGCATGCCTGTTCCCGATATGATTTATGGTCCCAACGCCAGCTCCACACTGAATTGGAACTGTATAAAAGTTCAATAAAAAGATAAGGTTAGAAAGAAAAACAAAGAAATGGTTGAGATGAGATGAGATGATCTAATCAGAGCAACGAGACAAAATCAAAAGCATAACTACAAAGAATTCGGGACATGGACAACAGGTGCAATGGAATCTCACATATTTCCAGGACAGGTATAAGAAGCATACAAAATAACTTTTAACCTTAGAGCATTGTTATTGAAACATGCATTTAGGACAGTCAAAGAAATAGAGGAGGGACAGAAACGAGACCGGGATTGGACAAGCAGTCCAGAAACGGGGAGCTAGATTTCCAGTTCTACGATCTTTCTTCTAAGTATCTTACCAAACATTAACATAGCAGAGGTTTTTCATAAAGTTGCATGTCCGAGACAAGACACTGAATATTTAAGGCATTCTCATACACAAATGAGAAGTTCTTTCTAAAGCCTGCAATAGAATAAGCCAATATGCAAAAACATTTCTCAAGAATTAAGAATGTATCTACAGCCTGCAGCTACATATAAGGTTGATTATTTCAACGCTCCATTTATCCTAACTGGTCTCTCTCGCCCGTCTCAACTCTCAAGTATTACAGAACACAACAGCCCTCCAAGTACAAAAATGTAACTTAGGATTGCTAAAATGAAACGATGACAGCTAGCATAGTGGAAAAATCAGCATGGAAGAGGAGACAATCTTCAGATGGCAATGAAACAAAGCAATGAGTACTTGATAAAATGAACACAATAGAAACTCAGTTCAAAAGATAGCATATTCAAACATTACCAACATAATAATTTTCAAATAAAGCCAAGGTACATGTCTCATGTCCACATTTTTGCAATCTCTCTAGAGAAAAATGACAAGGATTCATTTAAATCTATACAAGTCTTGACTACCCAAACATCAATTCGAGCCAGTAAATCTATACAAGAGCATGGTCCACTTCATAATAATTCGAACACCTAAGGAATTTGATCGTACTGACTACTGATATGACAAAATGAAAAGTTTACAGCTTTTCTTGTTCCTTGTACGACGAGGTAAGATTGGAATAAGGCTTTTGATTTCAGCATTTACGCGTACACAGAGAGATTTCAAAATCAGATAAATTATGTCCTGAGTTTATTATAAAACATATCCACAAGATAAAAGCTCTGCCAACAATCACAGAAGCAGCATTGGTAAGATAGCATTAAAGAACTCCATCAAAGAGAAAATAAACTCAGATAAAGGAACTACATCTCTATCACATTTCACAAATAACAAAAACACTCACCATTTGCAAATAGCTGTAGTTGAGGCAATACATTGTTATTGTATTGGACGCGATTTTCCTCCACAAAACCAGGGAACATCGTATTTCCATTACTTCCTCCTCCTAACATTTTCCTAAAATGTAGACAAATGAATTCAGGAAATTAAAAAAAAAAAGAAAAAGAAAAAAAAGATGGGATTTTTAGTAGGAATAAAGCTAAAATAAACCATTCATCTTCATAATCTTGGGGGAAAAATATAAATTTAATTTAACAGATACAGAAAAAAAAGGAAATTTACAGCAAGAACACAATCGAACTACAAAATCAAGATCCAGATAACATCCCACTAGTCTGTGTTGCAATAGATTTCCACTAGTTTTTTAACCTCTTCTCAGTATCCTATACATATAAACTACCGATCGATCATCATTTATAAATAGTCTCAAAAGGGGAAAAACAGAATAAAATAATCAGCATTCCTTCAAATTATCAACTCCCAACCAAAAACCTACTAATGGAAAGGAAATCCCAAAATTCACACAAATCAAGTGAATGCGAAAAAAAAAGAAAAAAAAAAGAACGGCAACCCAAAAATCAAGAACCAATTACTCACCAAAAATCAGCTCCGATTCAGAAAAATACTATCTTGATTGACAGGGGGAAGGGGAAAACCCCACAAAAATTATTGAATTATCTACTTAAATTTTTGGTCGTGGATGAAGGGAAATGGGCAGAAGGGGTGGTGCAAGGCAACAATAATAATGAAAGAGAGAGAGAAGGAGAAGTGAGAAGGAAAAGAAACGGGAATAAGAATAATAATTGCCATAATAATGAAAGTGGATGGTGGTGGTGGAGCTGTAGTTGTTATTGTTGTTTTTGGTAAGGAAAAAAAAAATAAAGGAGAAGAAAGAATCCATTCATTGGTATTGGTGATGATGCATTGTAGTTGGTGCGAGAAAATTAAGAAGAGGACTACTCGTTCGTGTTGCTGTTGAAGAAATCGTCTTCTCTTCTCCATATTTTGGGCTAAACTTTTGCCCCTTCTCTCTCTTGTCTCTCTCTCTCTCTCCATCTTTTTTTTCACTCATTCAATTTTCACTGTTTGTTTGTTTGTCCGACTGTACGGCAGCTTCCTTTTCGTTTTCCCCCGACCACATGAATTCTTCTTTCTTTTTACTTTTTCCTGCTGTTTCGGCTACCGTTACTTTTTTTTACCTTCTTTTTTTTTTTTGACGAGGTCAATCTTTCCATCCCAGTTTCTACGGCTTATATATTTTTTTATTAATTAAAGTTAAGGGAATGAGTTCTTTTTTTTTTTTTTTGAAGTCTAGTAATTAAATTTTATGTTTGAAAGTTATTGGCAATTAGATGGTGAAAATAAAAGGTTGAGTATCATTCAATTTGTAACCCTACTGTTAGAATAATCTATGTGGCATTCAATATTTTTAAGTTTGGGTAATTAAGAGGGTTAATGTTTTTAAAATCAATTTACACAAATTTACATAACCAGTATTAATATTTATTGAATTTTTTCATTAATAAAAAAAGGGTTAATGTTTTTAAAATCATGAATTTTACTTTATTTTATTTATTTATATACACTTAAAAGTGTACATAAAAAAAAATAATTATTGCAAATTTAATATCAGTTGCAATTTCTATGAAATTGAAATTGACGTAGATGTTGGAGAAACACATTTGGACTGGTTGTCTGACTAACTTACTTTAGGTTAATTGCTTTAAAAAATATAAATTTTATACATACACACACACAACATGAACTTAAAATTGGAGCCCAAAAAACAGAAACTTAACAACTTTTTAAAATTAAATACCGATTTCAATTACGACTAAATTGAAGATCCTATGGTGTACACCACTTATCTCATGAATGTGTGTGTGTATATCAACTTAGTCCTAGCTTTTATTGAATAAATCAACTCAATTTCAAGTTCGCTAGCATTGAAATAGATGTTAAATTTACAAAAGTTAAGTTTGTGTCTTTTGTGCATCGATTTTAAGTTCATGTTAAGAACATAAAAAAAGGTAAAGTTCATGATTTTAATACAATTATCTTAAAATAATGTATTTTTAATGCTTGAATAATCAATCCACATGTATTTTCTCCAATCCATCACACAAATTCATTTCAATTTTGCAATACCACAAATCGGATGTATGAGTAAAAAAAAATCAATTTCAATTTCGCAAAAAATGAATTTAAATTAATGTCAAAACCCAAAAAAGTGTAAAGTCATTTAATTCAATTCTTGTACTGCGGTTTTTTCTTCTCTCAAAATTCCATCCCTTGTACATATATAGTGATTAATTAGCTCCACATTTCCCCATTGTACTCTTACATATATTAATTTCTATCGTCTATATTTTACTTTTACCTACTGCACTCTTATTACTTTCTTGCCTTAAACGTTATAAGATGTGTCCCTTTTTATTCAATATTAAATGGGAAATGTTAAAAAAAATCACACGGGCAAAAAGTCAAATAAGAAAAAAGATTGCAAATGTCAAAATAGCATTTCCCCCCATGTTTTTAATAATGGCCCTAGCATTCTAAAAACTACTCCCTCCGTCCCAATAGGAAGACCCACATTTTTATTATTTACTCTCTCTATTTTAATAGAAAGTGGACCTTGCAAACAGGACGAAGGGAGTACAATATATTAATCAATTCAGGTCAAATTTGAATTAAAAAAAATGTCTTGTATGAGATTGTCTTATGGGTTAAATTCATCAAACAGGCTAAGATCCGGATCTAAATATAATCAAACTCTAACAAAACTTACAAATATGTAGTTGAATATGAATTTACATTCGAATTTTAAACCGCCTTATAAATTTTGACTTGTAAAACGATTTTACACATGTTTTTGTCTAAAAAAAAAGGTGTATGTGTGTTTGACATATGTGTAATCTTGTTAACGCACTTTAAATTAATTGAAATAGGTAGGGTTTTTTTTTAAAAAAAAAAGATAAAATAGGTAGGTTGGATACATGGATAAGTGAGAAAAGGAAAAGTCGTGAAACACAATGTGATGAGAAGTTGCAGTGTTGTTTCTTTGTCTATCAATTTTGTGATGTGCTTTATTAAAGATGATGGCTCGTTTTAATCGAAGGCAAATAGGTAAAGGCCAATGCTTTTCGTAAATAAAACTTCATCAACACAAACCACGTTTTCGTGGGAAATATTTGACAATAATAGTTGACACGAAAATGTGACAATACATGCTATTGCCGAATAATTCAATGCGTAACAAGAATTAAGCAAATTTTTAGGTTAAATATCTGTTCAACTTTGTTCTACTCTATAAATTAATACACATATATAGAAAAATAGAGTTTTGTTAGTCTACACAACTTATTATATAAGAGTTTTGTAAGTTATTTCTTCTCCGTGCATCTATTTAATTTTTTTAGATCGGATTGTTTGTTCTTTCTTGTTCAAGTGAAAATGAAGAAATGGGAGGTGTTTATATGAAATGAATAATCACATATATGTGACATGAACTACATGTAAAAAGAAAATTCATAGTGTAAATGTATAAAAAGAGGCAAAATAAAATAGTAATTGGGAAAAATAAATAAGATATAAGGCTATAGTAGTTTTATGGGCAATTTGGACTGTAAAAGTCTTAAATATCCTTATGACACACTTGTTCTTACACCCCAATCATTGGGTAAGTGTACTTTTTTACATTTTTTTAATAACTAAACAATAAATGCACACACCTAACATATAAAAATAAAAAAGATATTGATCCCTACCGAAATTTCACCTAACGAAAACTGATAATAAATGACGATTGGCCTAACGACAATTTTTAAAAAACTACCATTATTCATTAACGAAAACTGATATTCTATAACGATTGTCATAACGAAATCTTTTTAAAAACTAACGTTATTATGCATAACAAAACTTTTCTAAAATTAATAATAATAACTTTTGATAGTTATAATGAAAATAATAATAATCGTTATAGGATTTTGATAGTTATAGATGAAATTTAAACTAAAGTATTATATTTTAATAATAATGAAATTAATAATAATAATAATAATGAAATCAAGAAAACTTTTCGTTATGCTATTAAGAAAGCGTTTCGTTATGCTATTAACTTTTCGTTATGCTATCAAGAAAACTTTTTCTTAAATAAAAGTTATGCTATTAAGGAAATAATCGTTATTATCAAGAAAACTTTTCGTTATGCTATAAAGAAAACTTTTTCTTAAATAAACGTTATGCTATTAATTTTTCTTAAATAAACGTTATGCTAATTTAGTTTTATTTAAGAAAAATTAATAATAATCGTTATTATTAATTTCGTCATGGCCTATTCAAAAAACTTTTCGTTAATGATTTCATGTTAATAACGTTAATGAGAGCATAATGATTATGTTGAATAAGGCATAACGAAAATGATAATATATAACGATTATTATTATTGGTAATTGTACCTTTATTTTTTACTAATAGTATTATTTAGACTGATTATTATTATTTTTTGAATAGGCCGTAACGAAATTAATAATATTGATTATTATTAATTTTTCTTAATTTTTCGTTATGCATAATAACGTTAGAAAAGTTTCGTTATGGCGTATTAAAACACAGATCTTGATCAACAACAATGTACCTACGTAAACTGATCTTTCTATATATGAATTTTGCTGCAAATTTAAAGTTGTTTCTTCAGTATATAACTATATATGTACGTACACTTCAATATATTTTCTTCAAAGAGAAAAAGGTCATAACGAAACTTTTCTTAACGTTAGAAAAGTTTCGTTATTTTTGAATAGGCTATAACGATATTTTTCTTCCAGTATTTTTCGTTATTATTTTTTGAATAGGCCATAATGAAACTTTTCTTTTTGCATAGAAAGTACAAGTGTGTAAGACACTTTTTCTGAAAAAGTGGGGGAATATTCAGCTTTTGTGGTCAAAGAATTTAAATATAGTACAAATTGTCCAAATAACTCATATAGTGTTAAAACTTGCCCAACAATTCAAATTTTAAAATTAAATTGTCTATATAAAAATTTCTCCCAAATTCATACATCATATTTAATTATATTTAATTTAAGGGGTGTAACATCTAAGAGGCGCTCATTGAGGGATAGTTTTGTAATTTTTAATCTTATTCGATTTAATTTAAGGGGTAGCAGCATTTAAAAGATTGTATTTCAGATTTTCAGCCGACCTCGATTGGGGTATTTTGGTAATTTAGCATGGTGGGGTTTGTTTGAACTTGGTTAGGGGTGGGGGTGCGGTGGCGGTGGCGGTGGCAGGCAAGTGATTGAATTCACGAGGCCGCGAAGGGAGGAGTTAATAATAATGTAGAGGCACGTGAGATGGGCACGTGAGACGGCTGAGCTGCCGGTCATGTATCGTACTAATTATTTCATCACGGTACAAACCTTTCAACAGTGGGCCCCACCTTACCAGCTCAGTTTCATAAATAATAATTAGGCGACGGAACACCATTCCATCTCGCCTTGTTACGATACCCTCCCTACTTTGTTATAGTAACTTATTATATTATTAATTTATGTTTTTTTAACAACCACCAAAAAAATCATTAAAATTACGAAATATCAAGAGCGACATTATCATAAAGCCAGTTCGTAAAATTTAGTATCATTCCGACCCAAACGAAATCATCCATTGTACATTTTCTATTGCATTTCATATTACACACTTAATATTTTTAATTTTTTTCATTCTTTCATCAAATTCAGTTTTTTATGATTTAATTTAATTTTACATGTATTATTTAGAGTTCCTCTCACCCAATTAGCATTTATTATAATTTTTAATATTTAAATTTTCAAATAATTAATTAATAACTAAAAACTGAAAATTAAATACTAAAAAATATAATAATTTTAATTAGATAGGATGAACCATAAATAACAAATGTCAAATTAAATTAAAATATAAAAAATTAAAATTAAAAAATTAAAAAAATCGAATGAACAATAAAAAACTACAACACAAAAGGCGCAGTAAAGAACTATCTAATTCACTTTCCACCTCGTCAAGGTTTAGCAAGCGCTTGCATTGTTCGGATAGAATCCGTGAAAATTTCAATTTGTGCAAGAGTTTTTTCGGTTTGCAAAATCAGACTAAACGAATTATGAATTTAAAATAAAATATCAGTAAGAATTTATTGGGATTGGGCCAAGAAAAACTTGAATATATACCATTTGGTATGGAAATAATCATATATCCATCATCCATTAATTTGACATAGATCAGCATCATTCTTGATTATTCTTTTCGAACTTTATGTGAATAATTGAGATAAATCGCAGAATATGAAGAAAGAAAATTCCTATCCCGAGTAATACTTTGAACTTTGAAGTAGCAAAGAATATCACATATTCAATGGATATCAATCATTAATACTAAAATGAAATTCTCATGCTTTTCTTTATCTATCTATATGCTTTTCTTTATCTATCTATCTATATACACGGGAGATGAGAAATATTTGTTGGTGTGAGTTTGTGAAAAATGAGAAAATATTTATTTTATTATAATTTACTGTTTAATTAATATAACTGTATAGTTATTTTGTTTCGCATATGCAATAAAATTATAGTAATTAAGCAATTAAGGGTTTTAAGCAATAAAAAGCAATTAAATAATAAATTACAATAAGATATCATTTTCATTTCTAACACCAAGATGTTCTCTCAACTGGATCCAAATATATATATGGAATTGTTAAAATGTAAATCAATTCAGTAGTGTATAAACTATAAATCCATCTATCACCACCCATCCATTAAAAATAAGCGGTCCATATCAAATCGAATTCAAGGTGGTATTTATGTAATTTTTAATTAATTTTATGGAGGCAGTAATATTTATGTAGTTTAATAATTCTAATTAGAGTTTGTTCTTTTTCTCCTTTCTCCATTCTCCCATTAGTAACTCACTCTCTCTCTCTCCCTCCCTCCATCGCCACCACCAAGATCAGCCCAAAGAGGTGTTTGGTGGGTCGTTGCCCATAGATTCCCAAAAAAATTTTCAATATACTCTAGTGAAAAAAAAAAAAATCCTAAGCAGAGCTGCAGCCAACAACGACTCTTCTCTCTCTCTCACAATTGCACCTACATACGGTCCTCATCCCCTTGCAGAAACTATTCTTTTCCTACACCAGTACACCATCTCCTCTCTCAGTTCGCAGAAAAATCGAAAAAAACTAGGTTCGATACTGATATTGTTGTTGTTTCTGTATTGAAGTGCCGAGTGCGAGTCGTCTTTCCTTTAAAAGCTAGAATTTGAGATCAATCAGTTGGGGTTGTGAGGTTAGTTTAATGGTAAATTTTAATTGACAGTCAAATTGTTTGGGATTTATTTGCTTCCTACTTCACTATTTCAATCAAACTTTTATACTTTTAATTGTAATAAAAATCAAATTTTTAATTGCTATTGGAATTTGTTTATAATGGCAACAGCAGATTAGATTATAGCTATAGCATATTAGAGAGTTTAGCACTGTCAGTAACTTATTGGAAATTTAGAATGTGAACAAATAGGTAATAAAGTTTTACTGCTCAAATTTCAATATTTTAATTTCGTTCCTTATGTTTGTTTGTTTTAATTTTAAACTTGAATTCGTAATGCAAATATTGAAACACGGTATTCGGTATTTTATTTCACCCAAAATACTACTCGTAAGAGAACGAGGTAAATTATAGCCAAATAATGGTGAGTACTAAGAACATATACAATATCCACAGAGATTAGCTATGTAACTTGACTAAATACCCAATTATCTTGTTCTACTTTATCTAGAGGACCGAATTAAAGGTTGTTTTTAATTAACTAAATACTGCAAATTAAACAAATAAATCAAGTACAAGAAAACTGGATAAACAGATAAAAAAATGGATCATGGAGTGTTGCTGTTAAATGGATTTCCTGATTTTTAGATAATTATTTAACCAATTTAATTCTAAATCTTGTAGGAGAATCACTAGTGTAATTACAACCTCTCTTTTGAGTAAGCTATAACAGTAGATTAGACTCTAATTCTTATCTCTCGATCTCGAATTATTATCCAACTCCAATTAGAACCTCCGATTTATTCTCCTCACGGCACCTATCAATCTCTCAATCTAGCAGACTCATATTATGCAATCCTAATCCGATAATCTATTAAACTCTCTCGAGTGAATAACAAATTAAATACACAAGTGTAAATACTGATCAATTCATTCACACAAGACAACAGTAAACGAGGATACACAAACAAGAAATATAAAGGAACAATAAATTACTTCAAATCAGAAATTCATAAACATCCACAACCCTAGGATCTCTAGGAATTTAGCTACTCATGTTGTATTCAAAATCCAAAGAAAATAAATACACAAAAGTAATCAACATAATAGTTTCAATCGAAATAAACTTAGGCTTAGAAACCCTTAAATAGTTAGGAGATGGTCCAAGCCCAAGATGGAAACGAACATGTCCAAAAAGGAAATCCACAAAAAAGGCCGTAAATTAGCACGGTTTGTGAAAGGCTAGCACGGTCCATGCAAGACAAAATATATAGCATGGGCCGTGCTAGCTTAGCACGGACTGTGCAATCCTTCTGCAACAGTCTGCCTCAATTTGTGACTTCAGCACCGGCTGTGCAATGCCAAGCATGATCCGTGCTCACTGACTGCACTTCCGATGTGCGTGTTCCTGGCATTTTTTCGTCCCGATTAAACCTCTACTCGAATCATCAAGTCTTGAAGCTGGATTTTATCAACTCTAATGATTTTCAGTCCAAATTCCTGTAGAATCACACCAAAAATGAATCTCGTCCAAACAAGTGAAATCCGAGATAAAGTTGAATTAAAGCACATAGTAGATAGTCAAAACCATCTCAAAACAGACTCTAAATAGGTGCAAAAACCTAGTTTATCACACGGCTCTAGAAATTATCCATCTGGAAGGAAAAAAGGAAATAAAAATAAAAGAAGTGAAGTGATTTAGTGTCAAAGAGGAGCTTTTGATAAGTTTTATAAAATTAGTTTTTCGATCGAAAAAAGTTCAAATAATTGAGAATGAGACTTTTGATTTAAATGAAAATGTTGCTTTGTATGTAGGTATTGATTCGTTTTTTCAAGAGTCGGGATGATTAAAATAATATTAGACGAAACTTCAAAATTTCAGTGAAAAAAATTAGGGTCCTTATTTTTCGGTTTTGCCATGGGCCCCTAAAATGTCAAGGCAGGCCCTGGCCACCACTACTATCACCGCTTCATCCACCAACGTGAAGAAATCTAACAACGGTAGCAGTAATTGTTATGTATCATTTCTCTCTCTCAATCTCTCAACTACCCCTTCTACCCACATGAGAAAATCCAAGAACAGTAGTGGCATTGAAGATCTAAATAAGAGAAATAAATGTCGGCAATTGAAAAATCGGGCTAGGCGGTGCCTAAGTTGTAGGCGGCCTCTAGCCATGCCGAAAACACCCCAATTGGCTGAGAAATCAGGGAAGGCGAGTCCTCGCCGCCAAGATAATCTCGACAATGACTAATCGACCATTAAGTGGTTGATTAACATATTGTTTTTGTTGTATATGTTAGTATTGTGGGTTTTGGCATCAATATTATGTTTTTGTTGTATATGTTAGTATTTGTGCTTACGAATATTATCATGTATGCTAAGTAAAATATGTTTAAATGTTGATATTTTAATATTATGATATGTACCAACTCAAGTTCTAATGGTTGGGAGGCTAGAATAGATATACCACGACAAGATGTGAGTTTTCTATGAAGCCACTGAAAGATTTATGAGGCATATTGTTAGGAAAATGTTATAGAGTTTTGATGAAATGTTAAAAACTCAACAAAAAGTAGATATAAGAGACAATTAAAAGCTTAAAGACAACTATCCAAACTCAGGATGTCAACTGGTTTGAAAACGCCACCTCACAAGATCGATCAACTGGAAGTCATCAACCAACTAAGATCGATCAACTTGAAGTCATTAACTAAGATTGATCAACCACCAACTGAGTGTCGATCAGTGTTAAGACTGTATCCAATTGAAAGAAGAGGTCAGTTCGCACTTAATGCTGAAAGAAACTGACAGAACCCAATGGCTACTTTCAAACCAATCGAAGTAAATGGTCATATTCTCATCACTCTATAAATAAAAGGAACTAAATATCCTTAAAAAAGGAAAATGTGTGTACGTATATAAGCAAGCTAGAAGAGAAAATACACAAAGCACAACATACCAAAAGTTACATACATGTTGAAAGCATTAGAACACCAAAAGGAAATAGTTGAGAATTTCCCCACACCAGAGATATCAAAAGTTCTTGTAATGGCTTTCATCCAATCTTGAGTGATCAACACCCGCTTACAAGGAAACACAATTCATTGATAGAAGTTTAAAAGTTTCTCTTGAAGATCAAATGAGATTTAAAATCTTGTAAAGATTTCAATAGCACCTAACTCTTCATCTAAGTGTGAGCTGCCGCTAAAGAAACTGCCACCGCAATAGCAATCTTACGAAGACTACAAGTGTAAGAAGTCGACAACAGATTAAACAATTTTATAGGACTTCAACGGTCCTATATTCACTCTAGCACAATTCAAAATAAACTTTTGATGCACGGAATCAAGATTCCTATTAGCCTTCAAATATTTTTTAAATGTATCAGAAACTAAAGTATGATAATGTTGCTCTGTAAACCCTTTAGCCACATAGCCATCAGGAGGTGATAACTGAAAAAACACACGCATCTTACATTGAAATCTAGTTGAAACTCTATGTTTTTTTCATTTCCCACCAATCAAACAATCATCTACATCATCACACATTGAATTTTTTTCACCTTCTCTATTGCAATATACATACCTCGTTAATTTTGTCCCAAATCAATTTCATTTCTTCTTGTATCACGACGTATGTCAAAACCACACGTTGCATCATACAACTTGTAAAATTGTATACCGTCCTTTATGGTTTTAAATTTTTGCCCTTCATATGGTTTCAAACTATGATCACATTTTGGTACATGGTATTCAGAGTGTCCAGATGATACAACAATATTAGTGTCGAATCGACCATTATCACCTGATTTAGAAAACCCATAAACTAACATTACCAATAATTATTAAAACATCAAAAAATCATAAAACAACATATAGGAACAAACATTCTATCAAGTATAAAATATAGGCAAATCGAATATATAAAAAACTCAAAAGGGTACATGAGGTTACCATTTCATTTGATTGAATTTAAATTAATTTAATAGACACAGCCACATAGACAACAAAAGAAAAACAACAAGCATAGTGGCAAACTCAACAGCCACATAGACAAAATCAACAGGCAAAGTGGAAAAAAAGTAAACTAAAAAACAACAGCCACATCAACAAAAACAACACAAAAACACAAAATGAGCAGCCAAAGAGCAAAAAAAAAAAAAAAAATTATGTGCTTTCACAAAAGCAACCATTGCAAAAGAAATAAAAATGAAAATCGAACATATAAGAAATAAGAAATTTTACATTACTGAAATGAACAGATGTTGTCTGCTACATAGTTGCAGGATGATTCAATAATGATATTTCAACCCCAAAATATGAATATTCACATTTGTGTGTTCAATTTAGATAACGAAACTCTCACAAAAATATTATTATATAACAAACATAATACAAAAGTTGAATCATTGGGGTCAGATTCTGAAACCTTGATTTTTCATGAGTTTTGTGTTGCTATTGTGTCTGATAATATGAATTCTGCACTGATGTTTAGACTGCAAATACGAGTTATGTGTTGATGATGAGATTGAAGGTTGAATACTGCCGTTATTTAATTATTGCCAGAATATAAATAGAAGCAGTTACCAGATGAATAAAAAATTGGAATATAAAAAGAACCAGATATCAATGAATATAAAAAGATGTATAACAATTTCTTAAATATGAAAGAACGCAAATTAGGGGATTCATATGTAATAGGATATATATTTATGTCCCATGACCATAATATCCTTTCTCACATATTGAAAATATAAAATAAATTAAGAAACAATTAATCCTCGTCGTTGATGTATTAAGATTTAAGAGATGTGATGAATCTCTAAATTATACACTAGGATGGTGTTTATATTTGATCTTTCCTCTCTCTCACACACACTCTCTCTCTCTCTCTCTCTATATATATATATAGAGAGAGAGAGAGCAGAGCAGAGAGGAAAAAAGACAAGTGGTGTATGAAAGAAATAAATGGGAAGTGGAGAGAGACAGTCATGTTTCAAAACTTAAGAATTATTGAATTATCATTATGCCATCTTTTACTTAAAGTTGTAAATAATTTCAAGTATGCCATCTTCCATTTGACCAAATTTTGATTGAATTTTGACCATCGAGATCTAAGTCATGGATGGATTAAATGGATTCCTAGTTTTCACAAGGAGAAAGTGTTCTCATTTGAACCCTTTCCTATATATATATATATATATATATATATATATATATATATATATATATATATATATGCAGTGGTTCCAGAGAAAACCACGCCCTGTGTGGGAACTAAGAACCAATTCCTATCATTTAATTTGATTAGATCTACGGCCCAGATTAAAAAAATAAGTTGTGACAATTCCGTAATAAGAAGCAATGCAACAACCTGACAAGATTATTAAGGGCAAAGAAATTCGTAGATCTTCAAGATGTAGAGCACGTAGGGCTTTGAATCCAAATACATTTCCTACAGTGGAAGTAAACATGTTATTTGTACCAGTAACCGATTTATAGATGAGTGCTCTTGGAGTAGTTGGTTTGGCCTTGAACCTACGTGCCCATGACATTGGAAAAATTTAAAAAAGATTTGAAGAATCAGACTTAGCAGAGATTTCAATCACCATTACTATTCACAAAAGCTTACTCACACAAACTTATGTGAAAAATCAACGAGAAAGACTAAAAGCAACATCAACAACAATTCCATAGAGTTTCCAACTCTTTTCAACGAAGATAAACAAGAGTGAAAGATTGAATCTTGGAACCAGAAAAGATGAAAAATCAAGATGACATTTCGTTCAAGTTTTTTTCCCATATTTTATTGCATTTTTTTTATTTTCGTTCAAACAAATGATTTAGCATTCTTTTATGATTATTTAGAAGTTTCGTTTTGTTTTCTTAGCATTACAATACTTCCCGAACACATATAAAATCTAATCTTGAACGAACTCTGTTAGTATTGTTTCATGATGATTTAACAATGCATGATTTATTTATACATTTTGTGAATTTTAGCATTATCGTTTATAGTTTTAGCATTGTCATTTCTCGTTTTAGCATTATCATAACTCTTGTTAGCATTAGTATGAAAGCTTACCAGGAACACTATAAAACAAACATGAACAACACGCTATTACAGTTTTCTTGAATTATCAATATCGTGCATCCCCTGTTAGCATTGTTTTATTATGATTTAACAGTTTTATTTCATTCTGTTGGTGTCAGAAAAGTTGTAAGAATATGTAAAACCTAACACTGTTGGCAATATATAATTTATCTGTACATTTTGTGAATTTTGCATTATCCTTTATAGTTTTAGCATTGTCATTTCTAATTTTAGGATTAACATAACTCTTGTTAGTATTAACATGAAAACTTGCCAGAAACATTATAAACCAATTATGAACAACGCTATTACCAATTTCATTTTATTTTTGTTAACATCGAGAAATTTGTAGGCACATATAAACCTACCACTTTCGGCAATGCATGATTTATCTGTACAATTTATTGTGTTTAACATTATCGTTTACAGTTTTAGCATTGTCATTTCTCATTTTAGCATTATCATAACCATTTTTTAGTATTAACGTAACATAAAAAAATTGTCAAGGACGTTATAAACCAACCATGAACAGACGTTGTTACAGTTTGTTGAATTAGCATTATCATTACCATTATTAGCATTAGAAAGCATATATGTCTAAAAAAGTTAACATGAACATTATAAATCCAAGCCATGACATATTTTGTGGTACTCGCATTATTTTTCACTGGAATTAGCATCATCATCTATCACTTTAGCATTATCATTGACACTATTATTCACTAATTTTATCTTTATCATTCAAGTATGTTTGTAGCCTTGATATTTTATTTACTTAACAGTATTATATAAAAAATTATAGGTGTTAAAAGAGTTACAACAGATGAAAATACAAGGAGAACAAAAGCTAAAGTTGTCCCCACTCATCAAGATAATAAGGGCAATGAGATATTTTATAAATATCCATCATTGCAGATAACCACATGTCCATTAATCAGCTATATAAAATTCAGAAAACCAAGGAGAAATCTCCAAAGTGGTGCCAACACAATCTGCAAATTAAATGAGACATAACTAATCACGTTAATGTTAAAACTAACATATTCTTCGATAATGCTAAAACTAGTCACAATAATGCTAAAGCTAATTATAGAAATGCTAAAACCTATCATAGTAATACTAAAAGCATTTAGCCTAAATATTACAAAAATACCCCTAGTTCATTAAAAAATCCTAATATTACAAAAATGTCATCGCATAACTCGATCAAATTCGGGTACAAATCTTGACTGTCCAAAAATTAAAA
This sequence comes from Perilla frutescens, assembly GCA_026008535.1. Classification (NCBI taxonomy): domain Eukaryota; kingdom Viridiplantae; phylum Streptophyta; class Magnoliopsida; order Lamiales; family Lamiaceae; genus Perilla; species Perilla frutescens. Next base: position 37,901,412 of record BRKX01000010.1, on the reverse strand, counting down.
ATCAATGGATCTAATTGGTTCTTAGTTCTCACATGAGGATCTCTATCTGTGTGTGTGTGTGTGTAATATTTTTAAAGCTCACGCGTATCGGATGTGATCCCATGAGATAAACCTTGTTAATGCCCTATTGCACTATCATTTTTTATCTCCAATTTTTATTTGTTTTGAATTTATTGTGATTTAATTAGATTAATTTTATATTTATTAATTATAGTCCATTTTACCCAATTATGATTTATTATAATCTTTGAGTATTTAATTTTTTAAATAATTAATTAATAACGAAAAATTATAATAAACTATAATTAGGTAAAATGAACCATAATTAACAAATGTAATATTAAACTAAAGTACAATAAATTAAAATCAAGAATATAATAAAAAAATAAAATAATTGAATAGTGCAACAGATAATAGAATGCGGAGAAGCTGCGGGGAGTTTTTTGTCCGAGAATTACTGACATGATTCTGCGAACTCCCATTTTGGCAGAAGGTGATGATAGGTGTTACTGAAAAGAGGATGCTAAAGGAGTGTATTCGGTGAAATTGGGGTATTTACAAGAAATTGGATACTTTGATAAGCCTGTAAGCACATCCTGCGGGGTTACGGAGGATTGGAATCGATTAGTTTGGAAGACCGATATCCCTTCAAAAATCAAAGTGTTTTTGTGGTGTGCATATATGGAGTTTATTGCCCTTCCAGTGAATTTGAAAGCGCACCACATTCCAGTGGTAGGGATTTGCGAGGTTTGTAGAAAAGATTGGGGGACTATGGTGCATGATTTTTTCTTTTGTGAGGAATCGAAGGCTGTGTGGAAAGGCAGTAAGTACCGGCCAATTTTGAAGAGATGGAGAAGAGGAAGTTTTAAGGAGGTTGGGAGAGAAATTGCAGAGAAGTGCACAAAGGAAGAATATGAGATCTAGGGGGTCACCCTTTATTCCCTCTGGTTGCATTTGTGTTGGTTGAAGCACGGCAAGGAAGGGCCACAGATTCAGTTTAGTATTGAAACTTCCAAGGGGTATTTGGAATCAGTTAAGGAGGCCAGGTTGGCCCTTAGAGTTGCTAATTCCATTGGAGTTAAGGTAGGGGAGAGGAAGTGGATTCCTCCGGTGCAAGGGGTGTTCCGTCTTGATGTTGATGCTTCAGTTAATGAGCAAGCTCAGGCCTTTGGTGTTGGTGCGGTGGTGCGAGACTGTAAAGGAAAAATTCGAGTGCCATGGCGAAAAAAATTCTTTGTCCTGATTCTGTCTTGGATGCCGAGATTAATGCGGTGCTTTACGGGGTTGGTTTATGTTTGCAGGAAGGACTAGTACCATTTGTCATTTACTCAGATTCGCTACTGGCTATCCAACTGTTATCAGATGGAGCGGCTGAGGGTTCATATATTGCACAAGATCTGCCAATTTTGGTTGATGTTATTAATAATGGTTTAATTAGTGATTTTTGCCATATGTATAGAGAGGCAAATATTGTTGCTCATACTTTTGCTCGATATGGGACAAGCTGTGATGACATGATTATTTGGAACTCGAATTATCCTCACTTGTTGAGGGACATGGTGGAATAAAATTTTGGATCTCTTATGGTAAAAAAAAAATAATAAGTTTTTTGTCCCACGTTATTTTTGTGAGGTAAGTGAATGGGCCTAGCTCCTGAGGTTATTTAAGTAGGTCATGGTTCTTTGTTACACTTTAATAAATCAATACATTTTAGATTTTTTTGTTTGATTATATCTGGTTAAATTCTTTCGCTTTAATTGAGAGTAAAAGATGTCAGTCATTTGTATATTTGTAATAATGTTGTAATGTAATAACATAGGAATGTTGGTGGCCTAAGAGAATTTTCTTGTAGATAATCTTTTCGCCGATTTAAGAGTGTTCCGCGTTAATTTTGGTGTCTTGGATTGTTGTTTTAATTTTCCATCATATTAATATTTATACCCCTAAGACTATGCAAAAATCGAATGAAATGTACCGGATCGGACCAATTGAATTTTTGCAATATCAGTCTATTGTTATGCTTAGTTCAGGGAAAATTATATGCTACCCCAAGGGTATTACCCAAAGTGTCATAATAGCTGTTTTGTAGTGTCATAATAGGTCTATTGTGACACTTTCAAGTGTCACAATGGACCTATTGTGACACTTAAGGTAATACCCTGATAGTAGCATATAATTTTCCTTAGTTCAGTTGATCCAGTCTATTTTTAAAGAAATTGAAAGGTTATTCCGTCAATCCGGTTTTGGAAAATGTATAAACGATCTAATTATACACTATATAGTGTATAGGGCAAGTCTCATGTACATAACATGTACATAACATGTACATCAGACAGTTAACGCGTGTTAACCCGGTCAATGCTTTGACCAAAAAGTCCATCAAAATTAGTATCATTCATAATGCTGAAAAGTATCATTTGTATCAATAAAAAGTATTGGTCAGAAAAAAAATAAAGAAAAAAACTGTTAAGATCAGTATCAATCGAAACACTAAAAAGTATCATTCAAAATTAAAAAAAGTATCAGTTGTATCCCTAAAAAGTATCAACCGTTTTCACGATTTTTTGGTCAACGCTTTGACCGAGTCAATGCGTGATGATCCGGTCAACGTGTTGACCGTCTAATGTACATCTTATGTACAGGAGTATTTGCGTAGTGTATAATATATTAATATGTCATATATAATATGATAAATGCATATCATTGTATTTACTTTCTTGAATTAAGATTTAGGAGCAAAACTAAAAAATGTAAGAATTGGTCGGACCGACTGAACTGACCGATCAAATTGGTGAATCTTCAATTTGGTCATACCCTCACATTCGGTTCAGTCAGATCCTAAAAAAAATTTATCAATTCTTTTAGGATTAATTGCCTTAAAATACACAAATTTTGGGATTTTTTTTATTTTTCCCACATTTTAAAAAATATAGTTTTAATAACATTAACTTAGCTTTTATTTGGGTTTTCACATATTTTCGAATTTTGACCACTTGGAATTTGACATGGAAATCGGAGACTACTACGTGTACATCTACATGAACACCAAATTATCTTAAAATATATAAATTTTGGACTGATTTTATTTTTTCAAGTGGTTAGAATTTCAAAATCATGTGAAAAATCAAACAAAGTTTATGATATTACAACTATGTTTTTTTAAAACGTGTAAAAAATAAAAAAAACACCCCAATATTTGTGTATTTTAAGGCAATTAACTCATTTTTTTAATATAGAATGTGGAGAGATTTTTTTCAAATTTAGCGAGGGTGATAAGTGATGTTTTTGCACAACATTTTGATGTTGAAATGAAGTGATTTGAAGAGTTTTGCATGTGCTTTGACACAATTTTAGCTTTTAATCTCCCGATTTGGAAGTTTTGTTTGTTGTTTGACTTTCACAGGAAATGGAGAATTAATCAATGAATATTTGAGTGATCCAAAACCATGAGAAGATAGAGAATCGAATGAGGAAAACGCTGCAAGTTGAATCGCCTCAATCGGACAAGAAATGAGGGAGAACAGAGCAAAACCGTGAAAGGTGTCGGTGCAGAAATTATGGCGCGAGTGGCAGCGCGACCGGAGGCGCGACCGGCCTGCACTCGCGCCAGAGATATGTTTTTCTTTGATCGGGGTGCGACTGAGCCCGTGTCGCACCCCCAGCCCAGAATTTCAGATCCGTGCGGCTCTTTCTCTTTTTATTTGATTTTCCTCTCATTATCCACACAACCACACAATCGATTTTTCTCCACAAAAATCCCCAAAATTTCCCCAACACAAAAACCCTTATTCCCTTTTCCATTTTCACATCTCACCCATTAAATTCCTCACCCTAGCTAGGATTTTCACCTAGCTAGGGTGAATAAGGAGCTAGAGCTTGAAGATGGAGCAAAGAAGAGAAGAGTGGAAGCAAGCATGGATTCGATGCCCAACTTCCGGGTTGTATCAAATTTCTTTTCTTGTATTACCTTTATTTTCTTTGAGATAATTTAATCCTTGCATTGTATAGATGTTAGGTTAGATTATCTTGTATTTTGGGATTGAACATATTTTGGTATTTATGCATTTCTATTTCTATTGATTGTTTATGGGCTCAATTCATTTCTTGTGCTTATGCTATGTTGGGTGTTGATTAATTGATCACTAATTTCTATAATTTTATCTATTGATTCAAAATCGAGAGATGAGTTCAATAGACGAACCCTAGGCACGAGGAACATTTTTCAATAAATTCGAGAGAATTGATGTTAGTGTGAGGGCATAAAATCTTAGAAATTTTTGATAGGTACATGTGTAGGATTCGTTCAGAGACGATGAATCTAGCGTGACCCTCCAAACTTAAGTATCTCGAAAGAGAGGTTAAATGAGATTTTCCTAGTGAAATTTAGCACCACAAATAGACATTCAATATGATCGTTAGCGGTAAGTACCCGAAGAAATCAATCACGAGAGTACCTCTACCTTCTTGTCCCATTCTCCATTTATTTTCCCCATTTATCTATTGCTTTCTTTAGTTTAGATTAGTTAACTATCTTTCCTTTTTTCTTATCGTCTAGATAACGATTGAGGTCCAATGTTGTAGTACACACAATTAGGTCTAATTAGTCTATGTGGATATGATACTCTTGCTCGCCATATTTACTATAATTGCACCGTACACTTGCGGTATAGTTTTAGTGGAATAAAAAGTTCGGCCAAGTTTTTGGCGCCGTTGCCGGGGACTAAATGATTTAGTTGTGTTATTATGATAAGGATTGCATTGTTAATCTAGACATTATTTTTTTTAGTTTTTGTTTTTCATTTCTGGTTTGTTTGTGTTTTGTTTTTGAAGATTGAGTAAGCACGTGGAGTGGGAGGACAAAACGTCGAAGGAATCTGGACGCGGACGTCTTATGTCATCTTGCCTTCCCTAATCATTTGTGAGCTCGTCTAAGGTGAACCACTTCTTTTCTTCAAACTGATTCTCACTTAATGTCGAATAAGTTTGGGGGAAGGAAGTGTGGTTATCTTGGATCTCTTCTTCCTTTTTGTTTGTTTTATGTGTTGCATTGCATGTAGGTTGCATTAGCTTGGTTTTTTTTTTATCTTATTTATTTGTTTGCACGTTTAAAGGCTTTAAATAATCGGAAGTTTTTGGGATCTTGAGTCTTGAGGGCTTGTTGAGATTGTATGAGATTTGAATTGATGGCTTGCTTATGATGAGTTGATTTTCATTGATAGTTTTGAAAACTTGGGTATGATTGTGAATTGTTGAAATATACTTTTGATGGATTTTTGAATTATTTTTCCTTTGGAATTTGTTGAGCTTGTGAGATTTGGGCCTAAGACTTGGTCTTATTTTATTCTAGTGTGTTCATCATTCATGCATGTGTTTCTCTAGAACTTGCTTTTATGTCTTTCTTGAGACCGTGTTGGTGTGCTTTGAAATTAGAAAATGATTAAAGGCCATCCTTGTTAGCCGATTGTTCACCCAAATTTGTCATGATAACCAACAAATTCTTTCCCTAGTAGCCACTTTGAGCTTTGAAGCCTTTTTCTTTGTTTGAGCCTTGAGAAATCATTGGATGAAAACTTGTGGAGAAGGGAAGAAATGGAGAATTGTTGAATGAGTGGGGAATGTTTTGGTTAGAAAGAAAATCATTTTTCTCAAGAAAATTCATTAAAAAATTGAAAGAGATAAAGAAAGAAAAATGAAGAGAGAGTGAATGGAAAGATAAAAAAACTTTATTGAGGCAAAAGAAATGAAAAAAATTTGTTGATATGTTTGTTAAAGTTGGAAGGAAACTCAAATGAGTTTTGCTAAGGAAGACAAAAGAAAATTGGAAAGTGAGGTATCAAATGTAGTGAGTTGGGATCCAATGATTCAAACATATTAGCCACTTAATCAAATTTTCCCACCTTAAACAAAAAGCTTACAATTCAACCTCTTAAAAGACCTTTTTGATTCTCATTTTGAGCACACATGTTTGCAGTGAAGAGATTAGACTATTTGCAAGCGTATGGTAGATTTCATGTCATGAAATGATTGTGAATGTATACACGTCCAATTCTAAACACTTGTGTGTTTGAGAGAAAAAAAATACCTAGAGAGATGACGATTTTCAAAGGCATTGTATTCTTGAATCCATCTTAGGTGCATTGAAGCTTTGAATTTCATACTCAAATGTATTTTTGTTTGAATCTCTGAGGCATGAGCCATCTTTACAATTTTTTTCATTTCAACATTTTCTCTTTTCTTCATTGTTTGGAGACAAACAAGCTTTTAAGTTTGTGAGAGTTGATAAGTGGTATTTTTGCACAACATTTTGATGTTGAAATGAAGTGATTTGAAGAATTTTGCATGTGCTTTAACATAATTTCAGCTTTTAACCTCCCGATTTGGAAGTTTTGTTTGTTTTTTGACTTTCACAGGAAATGGAGAATTAATCAATGAATATTTGAGTGATCCAAATCCATGAGAAGATAGAGAATCGAATGTGGAACGCGCTGCAAGTTGAATCGCCTCAATCGGACAAGAAACGAGGGAGAACGGAGCAAAACCGTGAAAGGTGTCGGTGCAGAAATTCTGGCGCGACTGGCAGCGCGACCGGAGGCCACACAATTCACACAGCCACACAATTGATTTTTCTCCACAAAAATCCCCAAATTTCCCCCAACACAAAAACCCTTCTTCCCTTTTCCATTTTCACATCTCACCCATCAAATCCCTCACCCCAGCTAGGATTTTCACCTAGCTAGGGTGAATAAGGAGCTAGAGCTTGAAGATGGAGCGAAGATAAGAAGAGTGGAAGCAAGGATGGATTCGATGCCCAACTTCCGGGTTGTATCAAGTTTCTTTTCTTGTATTACCTTTATTTTCTTTGAGATAATTTAATCCTTGCATTGTATAGATGTTAGGTTAGATTATCTTGTATTTTGGGATTGAACATATTTTGGTATTTATGCATTTCTATTTCTATTGATTGTTTATGTCCTCAATTCATTTCTTGTACTTATGCTATGTTGGGTGTTGATTAATTGATCACTAATTTCTATAATTTTATCTATTGATTCAAAATCGAGAGATGAGTTCAATAGACGAACCCTAGGCACGAGGAACATTTTTCAATAAATTCGAGAGAATTGATGTTAGTGTGAGGGCATGAAATCTTAGAAATTTTTGGTAGGTATATTTGTAGGATTCGTTCGGAGAGGATGAATCTAGCGTGACCCTCCAAACTTAAGTATCTCGAAAGAGAGCTTAAATGAGATTTTCCTAGTGAAATTTAGCACCACAAATAGACATTCAATATGATCGTTAGCGTTAAGTACCCGAAGAAATCAATCCCGAGAGTACATCTACCTTCTTGTCCCATTCTCCATTTATTTTCCCCATTTATCTATTGTTTTCTTTAGTTTAGATTAGTTAACTATCTTTCCTTTTTTCTTATCGTCTAGATAACGATTGAGGTCCAATGTTGTAGTACACACAATTAGGTCTAATTAGTCTCTGTGGATACGATACCCTTGCTCGCCATATTTACTATAATTGCACCGTACACTTGCGGTATAGTTTTGATCGAATAAAAAGTTCGATCAGGGGTTGCTTCCTTCTACTTCTCATGTACCTAGATCTAATACTAATGAATTGGTGGACAAAAGAACTCAGGTACAAATAGAATTAAACCCAATTAATATTATTAGTGATCCAGAGTTGAGAAAATCAATTGTGGAATTTGATGTTTTTTTCGAGATTAATTACGGAATGAGTATTTGACTAGGGTCCTTACCAACTAGTCAGTCATAAATATCCGAAAACTAAATTTGGTGCCTATAAAAGATGTTTTTGGAGATGATTGGTATAATTCCATCTTACTTAAATTTGTGTGTGTGTGCGCGCGCGCGTGTGTTGTTGTTGTTGTTTTTTTTTTTATATATTTTTTCATTTTTTTTAAGATGTTTTTTGGAGATGATTGGTACAATCCCATCTTACTTAAATATGTGTGTGCGCGCGTGTGCGTGTTTTTTTTTTTTTTTTTTTTTTTTGTCGAGGTATGTAGGGGAAATTAACCACATTTGACAAGCCAGGTGTGAGACGTGTTGATGGTGAGATTCAAACTTGAGACATTTTGCCTCAAGATAATACCACTCCACCACTAGACCATTTCCTATGAGACTAAATTTGTGTGTGTTTTTTTTTATATTATGTTGTTAATGCATATTTATTTGATTGCTTGAATTTTTTTTATTATTGTAGACTACAAAATCACTACCCGAAATATTTGTTTGTGGCTCCAACACGGGAGACACTGGGAGAATGGGCATCGAAATTTCCCAACATATCGAACCGATGAACACATACCACCTACATTGATCTCAAATTCATTTATAACATTTCTTGTGTGATATTATAATCGCGTTTTCTGAAATGCGACTTGGATGCATTACACAGGATTAACTGAAAATAACTGAATTGAGCACGTGGCAACGTTCTTTTCCTTCCATTAAACCGCATAAATCTCCTCCTTTCTCAAACGGCTCCAAACCACTGAAAAATCGAAAAATCCACGGCCGATAGGAATTCACTTAATTGCCATCATACTCCACGTTCAAACGGAACCCACCTCCATTCCCATTATGGTAATTACACACGCCGATAATCCTCCACTGATGAAAGTATTGTGGCATGAACTCATGAACTAAAGCGAAAGCCAAAAAAACACACACCAAAAAAAAAAAAAGAAGTGGTCTTTCCCAAAATGCATTGCTTGAATCTGAAGGCCGTTATTGATTTCAACGCGCTGTTGTTGATGGGTCGGGTCAGAAGCAGGGTAAAAGTCTACAATTGGCAGGTCAACCGGATAGTTGCTTGCAGCACTCCGGGTTCGGGTTCGGGTTCGGGTTCGGGTTCTGGCCCGGTTCAAGATCCGAGCCAGAGTTCGTATCTGTCACGGACCGAAACATATGCTCTGTTGAAGCAGCAATTGGAAGTTGCTGCAAAATCTGAGGTGCTTTTTTGTTTTTCTCATATTTTTCTTCAAAAGTATTGCAGTGTTCATTGATGTTGTGTATATATTTTAGCTAGCTTGATAGAAATTTTGCAGCCTTTTTCATGTTGAATTCGTCAGTTATGAATTTTTGCTTTAATAGTTGATGAATTAATATTTCTGTACATTTGGAGTGTGATTGTTATCTTGGGTGTGGTTGTGGGTAAATTCAGCTATAGTTTTTTTTGTTTGTTTGTGTGTGTTCCAGTAAAAAAGGCAAGGTACAATCTCATCTACATCTAGCCTAAGTTGAATATAAGCAAATATATATATTCATTCGAACTGCATCACAACTTTACAATTGAACTAATCTTGTGGAAACAAATTAATGGGGATAAAGTTTGGAGATTACAGTATAGGTGTTAAATTTGGAGAATTTCAATATCTATATATGTTGTGTGGTTTAGTTACCAATTTGATTTAAGGTTGAATTTCTCTGAATTTGATATGATTGCCTTAGGATTACAAGGAAGCAGCTAGGCTTCGTGATTCTTTGAGGCTTTTTGAGGAAGAGGAGCCAGCTTTGCGCCTTCAGAGATTGTTGAAAGAGGCCATTGCACAGGAAAGATTTGAGGTATTGTATATTCATTAATTCCGATCCACTTCAATTTTTCTCAAAGCAAATGATGAATCTAACGATGTTTTGATTTGTAACATTTATGGAGTGTATATGATTTAACAAATTGGATAAACGTACAAAGAGTTAGGTGCTAAGTTCATTTAAACATTGATTCTAGTTCTAAATGCTTTTGTCTGCGGATTCTTGTCATTTTTCAAAACAACTATTGAGATTTTTATATGAATGGTAGCTGTAAGTTTCTTGACAGAAAAAAAAAAGGCTGTTTTTTTGCCTCCTATCAGGCATTGTATTTTTGATGTGCTATCTTTTTTCGTGTAACTAATCATATATTTAATTTGTTGTGTTGGCACCTCCAGGATGCAGCTGCCTACCGTGATGAGTTAAAGGAAATCGCTCCATACACACTTTTGAAGTGCTCAAGTGATGCAACAACCTTGGTGTGTGACAAGCGCAATTATATTACCTAATTCGCAATTTAATTTCAGCACACTTCTGAAGATTGATCAATTTGATTTTATTCTGCAGATTGAGTTTCATAGGTTGCACAACCTTAACCTAGTCCAATGATAACTATAATGTCTGAATCAATATCTCCTATTTTTTCTCTCTGCATTTGAAAGTTATACTGTGTACTATTTTTTACCTTGTTTTTTTTTCTTTTCAGGGAATTAGAGTCCAAGTTAGGAGTGTCTACATTGCAGGTAGAAGTCAGCCATCAAAAGGGATTTATTTTTTTGCATATAGGATTAGAATCACCAACCTGTCTGAACGCCCCGTACAGCTTCTCAGACGGCATTGGATCATAACTGATGCCAATGAGAGAACTGAGACTGTCCAGTAAGTTGCCTATTTTTTCTTTTTCAGTTTTGTCATAGACAGTGAGGCCTCCAATAGCCTTTATTTTGTAGTTCACTTGATGTATATATTCTGCATCACACTAATGTTAGTGGAAATTAAAGCTTATTTATGTTTCCTGCTTCTTGATCAGAGGCATTGGAGTTATAGGTGAACAGCCAGTTATACTTCCAAACACTGGATTTGAGTATTCTTCTGCTTGTCCATTGAGCACGTCAACTGGCAGAATGGTGAGACGCGTTAGCTAGAAATGTTTATAACTACAGTTTTTGCTCCTATAATAGTATAAAAAGTTCCATAGATTGAAATTAGATTCATAGTTTGTGTAGTAATGATATATCTATACAGCAAAGAATGCAAATGTGTCTTAGAATAGTGATGGACTTGGTCTGTAGTTAAAATGTCCATTTATTCTAGTTGTTAGATGTTTGTTTGCTGCAATTGTGTCAAGGCAGTTCACATTTTTTGCTGATAATTTATAGGAAGGTGACTATGAGATGAAGCACATAGACAAAGTTGGAACTCGATCATTCAATGTAGCTATTGCCCCCTTTGCTCTGTCCACATTTGGAGATGATGTTAGCGCGGTTTGATTCTACCGTATGTTGAACCTGTGCCTGCTTACCAACTAGGTCACCCGACGACGGGGTAATTATTCCTTCGCCATTTAGCATGATCATATTTAGGAATTAGTGTGGTAAATCTATAAATATTGTAGTGTAAAGTTGAATTGTATACGTAGAAGCTAAGGCTATGTAGAAATGTTTAGACATTATGATTATATATTACCGGCATGTAACTAATTAATTTGCTGATAGCATTAACTGCTCGACTCAGGAAATATGTTTGCAGTTTACTATCTATTTATGACAAAGTTATCATGCACATTTACATGATAATAGTCACACCCCCAACTGCTGCACCATATTTCTACAGGTAGAAAGTAATATTTTAACACAAATGATATATTTGAAATATCTACAATAATATTTATGGTATTACAGTATTTCTAATTGTTAGATATTTTTTTAGTAGAACTATTTTAAACATATGCAAAACATGTCCATATATCTTTCTAGTGCAATACAAATTAATGTATTAGTATAATATATATAATCTAATAAAATCAATTTAAATAATTGTATTTTACATTTAAAAATCATAAAATTGTTAAATATATTTCAAGTAGAACTATTTTTTAAAATATGTGCAAAGCGTGTGCATCTTTCTGATTTAATATAATATACACTAATAAAATAAATTTCAACAACTGTACTTTACAATTTTATATTAATATTAATTATTTTTACACCAATCATATATTTGAGATAGTTTAACAATGGATTAGAGCTACAGATCGTAATTGGGCAGGCCTCACTCATGATGCGCTTGGGATGTGCATAACTTTATGTTATGTGCTCAACCAATAATGCCAATATATATTTAGGTTATTATTTGGATATAATACACACACACACATGATTATTGTTGTGCTTAATTTTATATTTCTAAATTAAATACTTAGATTAATAATTATACTTAAATATCATTTACAAATTTTGTTGTTACATGTTTCCATTTATACACACACATACCTAGGGCTGGAAATGAGCAAAACTACTAACGAGATATTCGGGTATCGGTTCGAAAAAAGCTCACTCGAGAGTGACTCATTTATTAAATGAGCTGAACTCGAGCCTGCTAAATAAGCTCGCCATTTTCTCGAGCCGAGCTCGAGCTTGGCTCGTCGAGCTCACGAGAGTTAGGTTCTCGAGCTTTTTAACGAGCCGTCTCACAAACTGTCTCGCTAGTAGGCTCGCGAGTAGTTAAACGAGCCGAGCTCGAGTCGGGCTCACGAGCTATTCGATTTAGAAGTCGAGACACATACTATTTTTGTAATTTTTAAAATATTATTTATTTATATTGTAACTTTTTGTCAAATTAATACTTCGCATTTAAAATAAAACGAAATCAATGGTATTAACTATTGAACTAATATTATTAAAATTAAGAAATCAACGATCAAGAGTAACAATTATATACACAAATAGACAAACTAATGAACTGTATATATATACGTATTATATATTTATGTATAATATAGTTATCTTATTTACAATTTTACATAATAATAATAATAATAATAATAATAATAATAATAATAATAATAATAATAATAATAATATGAAATGTGAAATGATATTATATTAATATTATCAAAATTAAGAAATTGAACTCTCAATAATTAATACTAAGTAATAAGAGAAATTATGAATAATATTAAATTAATATTATCGAAAGTAAAAACATAATAATAAAGGAAAAGAAAAATTAATAAAAATTATAACTAATCAAATGTTCAAAAGTAATAATATTATAAGAATATAAGTTATAAGTTATAAATTATAAATTTATAATTTGCGTAAAGTAATAAAGGAAAAATAAAATTAAAAAATTAAGATTAATATTGACAACTTGACAAATAATACTCATAATTAAATATTATACATGGAATTAAATCAATGATATTAAATTAATATTATCAAAAGTAACAAAGTAATAAAGAAAAAATGAAATTAACACAAATTAAAACTAATCAAATGTTCAATAGTAACAATATTCTTAGCACCAATGTGATATAGTTAATCTTAAACACTTAGTTATATAAACTAACGTCTATTATAGTATATATTTGATATTAGTTAAAATGCACATAGCAATAAGTCTATTATAGTATATAGTTGATATTAGTTAAAATTTACATAGCAATAAAAGGGAAAAAGAAAATTAACAAAAATTAAGACTAATATTGAAAAAATAATCATTCTCAATTTATCAAATAAGAAATATTAAATGAAATAAATGATATTGAAAACATAATAATTTCTCAAAAATTTGTTATTAAAATTAAGAAATCAAATATTCAAGATTAAAAATATTCTTATTTCTTAGTAGTTACCACAAATGTTATATAATTAATCTTATATTCTTATTTATATATACAATTTGTATTATAGTATATAACTATAGTTTATATTAGTTAATAAAAAATTAACAAAAATTAAGGTTAACATTAAATAAGCTAAACTAAGAATAATAATTAAACAAATTAAGAATTAGTAGTCTCTTAAATAATATAGAATGATTAATTTATAAATTATCTTAATATATTGAAATATGATATGACGTATGACTTATAATATAATTGTGCACATAAACGAGCTCGAGCTCGAGTCTCGAATTTTAAATAATCGGGTCGAGCTCGAGTTCGGACTTGAATTTTAAATAATCAAGTCGAGCTCGAGTTCAGGTTCAAATTTTAAATAATCGAGTCGAGCTCGAGCTCAAGTTCGATATTTTCCTATCGAGCTGAGCTCGAGTCCGAGTTCAAAGCTCGAGTCGAACTCGAGCTCACAAATACCTAAACGAGTCGAGCTCGAGCCCAGTGATACTCGGCTCGTATACAACCCTACACACACCTTTACTTGCTTGTTGAGTGATCAGATTTATGGCATTATAGATTAGGACGTGTTAATCTAAATGCGATAAAACGTTTAGTAAATTTAGATTTTCTAAAAGTAAACCAATTTAATAGACAAAACAAGTGTAAAGTTTGTGTTGAAGCTAAATTGGCTAAGTTACTGTTTCATTCGGTAGAGTGGAGCACTAAACCTCTAGACCTAATTCACATAGACGTGTTACCATGCTCAAATTGAACTGAACCACCCAACTGAAGGGTCAAACTGAAGGTCCCAAACTAAACCATACAACTGAAGCCTCGAACTGAGCCGCGAACTGAACTGAGCCCCAAACTGAAGCATCAAATCGGAGTTGGAGCATGGAACTGAGGCCATCCGCCACTGGGCGTGCCTCTCGGTAAGAAGAGTCTAGTGTACGCTGGGCCGCCCCTCTTAGGCCACACCAGTGGGAACTCGGCCACCAACCGGTGCTGGTTTGGTATGTTCTGTACACACTCGGCCGGTGCTACTCTCCAACGACTACTGGACGGAGTTTTCTATGTCCGGTTTAAGGGTAATTTGATAATCATTCTTTTCAGACCTTTTTGGTGGAAACACTCTTTTTAAGCTCCTTTTCATTTGGTGGAGATGGGTAGACAACAGAAAGAAGGGAGACATACCTCTCTTCAATTTCCACAGACGGGGAGCGCCGATAAGCTTGGCATGTAATAGGGCACAAAACTCTCTCTACTTTCTCCCTAGTTTTTCATTTGTATTTGGGGATCTTCCCACAATATCATCAAGACGATCATCAAGAACTTGTGTAAGCTTTTCTTTTATTTATCTTTTGATATTTGAAATGAAGATTATGTATGATTCTTGTTGGGTATTTTGCATGATGATGGGCTAATTCCACACATTAGGGATAGATAATTGAATCGGGTTCGATCCTTGTTTGTGATTGTTAATTTCTCATTGATTGAATTGAACTTCTTTATATTTAGTATCTGGCCAATATTCGATATTGCTAGGTAGTGGATGAGATCGATACAAGATTTTACTACCCGATTAGGGTTCTATCAATATTAGATTGACCAAAAACACATGTCTAATTGTTAATCTTAATTGTATAATTTACCCTTAGAGGTTTAATGGATTGAAACGAAATCTATTGAAGTTATTCCTCTTGGTGGAGTTGATTGTATGCTTAAGATTAATGAAGTCAACTTGAATCGAGCTTGGAGAGAAACTGAGGAGAGAATCTATGTCCTAATGTCCATTTTATTGTCATCTTATTTACCTTCCCTTGCATGCTTATTATTGTCTTGTTTTAATTAAGTAGATCTTAGTTAAAAACCCTTCAAACTATTGATTTAGAATGTTTATGATTGTATTTAAATTTATGTGTGTAACATGAAAGGGATATTCGCCCTGTTAAGCTTTCTTTGAGAGTACGACTTGGGTTGACTCACCACCCTACATCGACCCCATTCTCTTGCGGGTCGGTTCGGAATTGCGTGTGCATTGTGAACCTGAAAAAATTTCCGGCCCCGTTGCCGGGGAAAGCTTTAGGCGTATTTCCTTTTGTGTTATATTTTCCATGTTTATTTTTGGTAATCTTGTTTAAGTTTTCATAATTTCTTCCACAGTTGTGTGTGATCTCTTCTTCATGTTTGTGTTTGTGTATGCTAGGTCGACAAAGTCTCAACAGGAGATTAGACCCCATGTTCAACAACATTCACAGACCAAGGAGGATAGAAGTGCCCAATTGGGAAGAAGAAGGTTCAAATGAAGCTTACTCTTTGAGTGATGAATCTTGAACTCTAAAAATTGATGCCAACCACGCCAATAATGCCAACGCGGTAAGAAACATGGGGGATTTCACCCGTCCAGTGATTGGGACGACAACATCTTGTATTTTTTTGGGGGAAGCTGCAAGAAACTATGAATTGAAGAACATCCATTTCAATCAACTACCATCATTCTATGGGATGCGTGCTGAAGATACCCTGAACTTTATCCAGGAGTTCTATGTTGTAGTTCAGACATTTCATCTGTAAGGTCTGAACGAGGATCAATTGAAGATGAGGTATTTTCTTACACCTTGAAGGATCCTGCTAAGACATGATTTATGTCTCTTCCATCATATTCATTAGCAAATTGAAAAGCCGTATATGAGAAGTTCATGGCAAAGTACTACTCAAATTAGAAGACCCAAGATTTGAGAGCTCAAATTGTCACCTTCGCCCAATCTCCGGATGAAGCATTTCATGAAGCATGGGATCACTTCAGAGGTCTTCAACAACAATTTCCGCACCACCATCTAGCGCCTGAGTTACTGAATCAATTTTTTTATGATGGGCTTTCTCAGAATTTCCAATACATGGTGGATAATGCAGCGGGAGGAGATATAGGTAGTCATACTGTAGAGGAGGTCTCTAACATCTTTGAGACCATGTCTACCATATCTTAGCAGAAGATTGCTAGGGGAAAATGAGCCTCTGTGAATGAAACTAACCCTAGCTATGATGTGACAAGACAGTTAGCCGAGCTAACTAGACATGTGGAATTGTTGAGATCATTCAAGAGGCCACCTCAACAAGCCATGTCTGTAGAGACATGTGGAATATGTGGAGAATACGGCCATGGGGCCAACTTGTGCCAAAGGTAATCCGAACTGGATTTTAGCGAGGAATGACAATTTATTGCTCTTCAAGAGTAAGTGAATGCTCTACAAGGGTTCCAACCTCGACAACAATACAATTCTTACTCCCAAACATATAATCCGGGTTGGAGAAATCATCCAAGTTTCTCTTAGAAGTAACCTCAACCACTTCAACAACCACCTCCACCTTAATTAGCTGGAGGCGGCAAAGCTCCATAATATCCCAGACCGCAACAATATCCGGCTCAACTGAACCAGTCTACAAAGCCATCTTTGTAAGACGCTCTGCAAGCTTTTATGCAGGCTACCCAACAAAGATTCGAGTCCATAGAAGCTTCAGTTAAGCAGATCGAGACCCAAGTTGGTCAAATTACTGGTACTGTTGGAGAATTGGCAAAATAAATCAAACCAGAGAAGCTGCCGAGCCAACCTGAGCAAGCACAAACAATCACCATCCTTAGAGGAGGAAATGTGATAGACAACAAGGTTGGAGAACCCAACCTAACTGAGGAATGTGATTGATTGGGCTATATTTATATACATATTTTGGGGCATTTTTTGTATTTGTTTTGACATGTTAATTGCCTCACAATCGTGTTTTGTGGAAGAAAATATGTTTTGGGAATGATTGCAGGCGATTAACACATATATGAAGGAATTGGTCAAGATTGTGGAGAGTTTGCAGTCGAAAAAAGTGAAGTAAATCTGGAGAGTCTGGAAAGCACGCTGTATGGGCATACTGCCTGGAAGGGGTGCCAAGAATTTACCTGCTGGGCCTGTGCGCGCGCGGAATTGGGCTGGAGCGCGGGTTTACTCACGTTTTTTGGGCCTGGACGAGATTTGATGGATATTTTATCATTGATGGACTCTATATTTATCTCTTTCCTAGTTAGATTAGATTTAGGATTCTATTTCCTCAATTAAACAATTATATTTAAGGATATAGAAGATATATTAGGATTTATTATTCCATTCCACACGCCGCAGCAGAGAGATGCTTTTGGAGCAGATTATTTTCATCTTCTTCGTTATTTTCATCGTGTTCTACTTTACAATCTTTTCAAGGTTCTGATTTAATTATGCAATCAAGCTAAACTCGTCTTATTCCGGTAACAACTAACGAAGCCCTGGCCTAGCTAAACTGTGAGATCTAATTGTTCTTTTCTCATTTAATTAATTTACATGCATTTGTTATTATCTGTATTTCGAGTCGTTAATTGTTTCGATATTGCTAGATAGTTGCAAATATTTAGTGAGTCGAAATTAATTAGTAGTTAATTAAACCGGCCATTCGTAATTGTGGTTTAAGTTTAATTAGTGGCGAAATGATTCTTCAGAACCAGGGGAATAACAATCTTAATCTAACGGTTCTGCGTCAGAGTCTGTTAATTATGAATCGGGTTCCTCTAGAATTTAAGGCTGTCAGCTCATTAAACCTATAGAGCGTCTCTTATGGTTGTTAGTCGATTAGGGAAATAATTGGTGAAGCGTCTTCCTGATTATCGAGAAACTACAGAGGAATTAGGCTGCGTCAGTAAGCGTCTTCGGTAGCTATAACTGATTTGTTGGTGTTAATTGAATTAATCCGTGCTTCAAGGATCGGTTTAGTAAGCTAGGGTGGAGTTAATTGGAATCTGGAATATCTTTTCTAATATTTTAAATCAGTCCATCCTGTTCAATTGTGTCTTTATTTATTTCTCTATTTCTTAATTTCGTTTGTTTCACTTAAATCACAAAGAATTCCCTTGAAAGTTTGGTTCTACTGATTGGAAGTATAGAGTAATTCTCGCTGGTCCCTTAGGAGATGATCTTGCTCATCACTGTACTGTGCAGTAAGGGCATACCGACTGCTGTTGGAAAATTAATTTTTGGTGTAAAACGACCCACCAGTGATGAACAAAGAGAGGCTTCCCAATATGTGGAAAGGGATCCCTAGCAAAAATGTGGCACAGAAAATGAGTCCAAACTCCACAAAGCCGACAACCCCTACAACCCATAATTCCTTACTCAAGTAGGTTAAAGAATGTGAAGCAAGACCACCAATTCCTCGACGTCATCCGGAACGTGCCAACCTATGTGAAATTCTTCAAGGAATTGGCCTAAAAAAAGAGAAGGTTTGCTGAGGATGTAAATATTGTGGTGTCTTGTTGGACTGGATGAGTTCAGAAGGAAGAGATCAATTCGTGAAGGGATAGATGGGAGAAGAACTGCTGGAGGCGTGAAGATGAAGTGATAAAGCCAATCCCTAAAAAATAGGGATTCGGTCAACTGACTGGATAATGCTTATCCAGTCAGTCATAGAGGGCACGCTGATCCAGAGAAGTAGTTGAAGACCCCCCGCATGTGGGAGAATTCGAACCTTTACGGATTGTATCTATAAAAAAAGTTTGATTTTCTGGAAACGGGAGTTCGGAAGTCTGGAAAGATTGCTACAATATTTATTTTCTGCATTTTCATTTCGTTCGCTACTCTGCAGAAAGAAACAATTTCCATAGGCCTTAAGCCTTTGGAGCGTAGGAATGTTTATGATCTCAACGTTGGTGTTGAGTATTTTTGCCTATTAAATTCAGTAAGTTTTCATTAATATCATGTCTTTAATTTCTATAATTTTCTTTATCTCTAGCATGCTTGGCTAGACCATTTTAATTCCGGTGTTTGAACACATAAAAATGGTTTACGTATGAAATTGGACTCGTGAGGCCAAAATGGGCATAATAATGCATAATAGGTTTTTGTTGGTTCTTGTGCCTGGTTCCACGTGAGTGTGTGTCTGAAATGCCCAATGTGGCTGATCACTCATTAGACACACCACTATTAATTGAATTGACGAATCGTGACTGTGTGTTGGTTCATATAGTAATAAGAGAATCAATGGGTTGTTGTGGGCACACGAGGAATTGGTAAACACAATAAACTTGGGTTCATCTAGGGCACACTACTGTCTATTCTCTTACATCTCTTTGGGGAACCGGGGGGTGGGTCATAGATTAGGGATATAATTGACGAGGAATCACTTTTAAATCTATAATGTAAGGATGAATAAGGAGACGCAGAGAGGAATCCGATCTCCATAACTAGGTGATTTATCAAGTGTGAAAATTGGTGTGCCCATGATCGAGTCATTAAATATTTAAACCAAATTCTAGTTCAAATGTCGGAATCCGTTTTATTTGATATTTTCTTTAGTGTTATTTTTTTGCAGCTTTAGTTTCTAGTAAAGTGACAACAAACCAATCCCCTTTTGTGATTGGTTACTCAAAGGTGAAGTCACAACAACTCTCTGTGTGATCGACCCATACTCATTAGCTGGCTACGCTTACTGTGGGCATAGGATTTATAAATATATTTTGAGTGTGAAACGACCGCGTGTCAAAATTGGTGCCATTGCCGGGGAGCTGATTTCTAGTGATTTTTCCTTCCATGCTGGTGAGCCTGGAAGTTGATGCCCAGAGGCTCTTCAAAGGAGACTCTATTGTACGATTCGAAGATAGAGAAGACTTCGAGAAGAAACAGGGCAACAGTGAAGAGGGCACACTGAGCTTAAGCTTGATGGAGATCCTAGATACAGAAGAAGAAGACTTTGAAGCCTTCACCAGAACTTAATGATAACATCATATTTTACATGTATTTTGAGGTACATTTGAGTGGTATTTGATGGGCATTGCATGCATGAAGTGTTGAGTTTTGCATAGTTTTCTATGTTTTGTGCAATGTCACGTGTTTGTTCATTGTGAAGGGAATTAATGCCATCTTTTGTGTGGACTTCAAATGAGTGTGGGAACACCCTAGAAAGATGGGAAATCAAGTTAGGAACACGTTGCAAAAAGAATCGGGTCAATCGGACGAGAAACGAGTGAGAACGAAGCAAAACACTGAGAGGCTGCCGGAGCTGGAAAATACTCGCGACCGGGGAGGTCGCGAATCACCATTTCTCCATTTTACTGTACGCGCGCGACAGAGGCAGGGTTCTCCTTTGTTTTACTCGCGACCCGGTCGCGAATTTCATGGTTGGTCGCGAATTTTCTGCCATGTCAGCGCCACGTCATGCCACGTATTGCCACGTGGACTCGCGACCCGAGTCGCGGGTGACTGGGTTGAGAGCGAGGTCGCGAATGCAGCGGGCCTGTCCGATTTTTGACCTATTTTGGGCTTTTCTTAACTTGGTATTTAAGGGATTTAATGCACGAAAATTAGACACAATTCCTCCTACCTAAAAGTTACCAAACAGAGAGTTGCTGTAGAGAAAAGAAGACGCGAAGAACAAGACCAAAGGATTCAAGAGTGTTCAAGACCAAAGCCAATATAGAATCTCCGGGTTTTATTTACTTTATTCTTAGAATACAATGTTTATTTTGTGGATTGTTTTAGTTGTTTATTTTGCCATGGATAGCTAAAACCCTAGTATTCTAGGGTTGGATTATGATTTATTTATGAAGTTCTTTTGATTCATATTATTTGGTGTCTATGATTTAATTATGTTTTGATTATTCCTGTTTTCTCTGTATTATTTACTTGATCACTAAATGATACAATTTGATGTGTTAATCCATAATTCGAGAGATGAGTTTTAACACAAGATCTGGAATAATTAACTGGTTAGTCAATATCACTCGAGAGAGTTGCGATTAATTTAGAGAACAATAAATCTTTGGAACCATTAGGAGTTGCATAATAGGTATTGAACGGAGACGTTAATATTTGTTGTGTGATCTACAATCCAGGCGCTTCGAGAGAAGGTTTAGAATACATGAGTGATTGTTCTAGCATGATTTAAATCCCAACATAGACATTAAATGGATTGATTAAGAGAATGGATTAAATAATGATTATTCAATCCTAGAATGCGTCTTTTTCTTCAGTGTTTGATTTATCTGTGTTGATTTCTACTGTGGTGATTTATTTTATTTATTATCTTTAGGTTTTAATTAGTTAAATCCAACCATGTTTGATAGTCTAGATAACTGCGAGGGGTTAAATTGAATAACTAGCAGATTAAATCTTAAATCCCTGTGGATACGATACTCTTGTTCACCGCTATCCTATAAGCTTCGCTGTACACTTGCAGTTTAGGTGAAAATAAATACCGAACACTTAAGCTTAAGGAACTCCCGACTCACCTCAAGTACGTGTACTTGGAAGAAAAGGAGAAGAAGCCCGTGATTATCTTTGCCGGGTTCAAAAAAGAAGGAGATGAGCTATTGATTGCCGTGCTAAAAAAGAATAAGCAAATGATTAGATGGAGTATAGCCGATATCAAGGGCATTAGCCCCTCTACTTACATGCATCGGATTATTCTAAAGAAATGAGCTAAGCCAGTGCGAGAAAGGCAAAGAAGACTCAACCCCGTGTTTATGGAGGTCGTTAAGAAGGAAATCATCAAGCTCTTTGTTGAGGGTATAATTTATCCAATTGCCGATAGTGAATGGGTTAGCTTGGTACATGTGGTACCAAAGAAAGGAGGGATCACAGTGGTGAGAAATGACAAGAGAGAGCAAATGGCTACCCGAACCACCATCGGATGGCAAATGTGCATCGACTACAGGAAACTAAATGCAGCCATGACGTGCGATCATTTCACGGTCATAATAAATCTCAAGAGAGACTTATCCTTATGCCCACTACAAGGCGTAGCTAGCAACAAGAGTAAGGGTCGATCCCATGAGGAGCTGTGAATCCTATCTTCCAGTGTCACTTTTCTAAATTTAAGGGCTGTTGTAGTCTCCGTACTTCTTAATATAAAAAATGTAAAATAAAATAACAAAACAAAACATAACAAAGAAAGGAAAATATTAGTAGTAACGTATTCTGGATTAGAACTTAGATTCGAACTTAACAAATACTTGACCGATCATGGGCATGCTGATTACTTATGTAAATTTAATTATCTGGTTAAAGGTACCGGATCTCTCTCAACGTACACAATATATCCTTTCAATATAGACTAGAGGTGATCTCTCGTCCCTTAACCCCTAACATGTTGTCCAACCCCGATCTCTCATATGATTGTAAATAACAAGGTAGCTTTATGCCTTAGACAGACCCATATTTACCTAGACACTGAATTGTTGTTTGGCCTCTGCCATGAAAACTACTTATATAGGAGTACAAAACACATAAGGTAAGTTCCCCCACATGCCGGGGGATCTTCAGCCCGTGTCGTAGTCGTTGTGCCCAAGATTTTCCATATCTGGCAGATTCTTTTCTTATTTAAAAGATCTGTCTCGAAGATTCTGTACTCGCCATGCCCTAGGTAGCCAATATTTAAATTTTCTTATTTAGCTTATCCACCTTCTAGAATTTGAAAGATGCGATCAGACTTTTCTTGTAAGCTCCTCTTTCTTTCGGCGGCTAGGGTGCACTACATCTGCTCCAGCTGGTAATTGTTACCTTTGTGCCCAGTCTCCTCTAATTCTCTTATTAATCACACTGGGTTTATTGTGGGCACGATTACGAACTTCTCCTTCAGCGATGCTGGGATGGTGGGCATTTCTGCCAGGCTTGATGAGACCGGGATGAGCATTGAGGATCTAGACCCGGAGTTGCAGCTGAGAGGTCCAGTGACACGCTTACGTGCCAAGAAGCTGCAAGGATATCTACAGTGCTATGTTGGAAATAAGCTGGAACATGATGGAGCTAAATTCGGACAACACAAGTTGGTGAATTTGACGAGCATTGAGGAGTGAAGAAGCCGCGGTCATGTTCAAATTTATTTATTTAGTTTGGCCGTGTAGCTTTTATTATGTTCAGTTGTTTTATTTCATTGGACCCAATATTTTAATTTAATTAGAAGCCCAAATTATTGTTAGGAAAATTGGGCCTTTAGTTATTTATTTTATTTTTGAAAATTCTAGCCCATTAACTTGTGATTTTCATTTCCTTAGGTTAATTACTTAAGTTGTATGAACGTATTATTTTCCTCAGACTTGAATGAATGAAAATAGCTTTTACGCTATTCTCTTATCTCACACAGCAAATCGGTTCTTCGGTAGAGTTTGATTATTGGCGAATTCAAACTTGAAATCTTTTGTCTCATTTTTGCATCCAGTAGTATACGGGTTAGACAGCCACGCAGATTGCTACATAGGCGCGTTTCGGATTCTCATCGATCCGGGGTTCATTTTGTAACGACCCGTTCTTAAAAATCTCTAATTATTTTTTTAAATATTTTAACCTCGTCGTTACTTTAAATTAAATATTTTATTTTTAAAGTGCGTCGCCAACAGAGAAATTTAAAATTTAAAATCGAATTAATAATAATGGAATAAGATATTGATTATTGAATAAGATATGTAAATCCACACATCCTTATTGAATTAAATAAATTATAATACAATAATTAGTCTAAAAACAAATCTAAATGGATAATAATAATAATAATAATAATAATAATAATAATATATCTCGAGATCAGTTATTTTCCATGATCTCAATCCAACTGCGGAACGTGCAGTTTCCTTCTTCATAATCATTATCAAGAAACCACCATCTTTTAAACATTAAAAAAATTATTCCATCACAAACATGCCAAATTCAAATCTATGATTTCTCTTCTGAAGCAACAAGGAGATTCGGTCACAATTCCCATAAGGTAAACCATTTAAATCCTAAATTTCATCATGACTTGTACTAAACTCATATTAATAATCATCTCTTGTGTTGTACAGTTTAAAACGACAATAAATCGGTGGATACAAAATTTATAACTTTAAATAGGAATTCGAATCCAGGTAATCTCACTCCTCTCAAAAATCTTAATTTATAATAGCATTTAATCGAATTATCCTGATTTATAATAAAAATAAATTGGAAAAAGAATTATGAGAACATAGATAGTTGTTGTATGCATCTCAATTCAAAAGTAAATAAATATATGAATATAATAAAATATGGAATTGTAAATGTATTATATTTCTGCCGAATCTCATTTCAATTGAATTGAACAACTAATTGTATTTTTTTTTCTTTCTTTAAAATATTTTTGCCGAAAAATATGAATTGAAGTAATTCATTTGGTTCCATATTTGTTATTCTCATTTTCTTTCTTTTAGTCTTCGATCTATTTGAAAGATCATTTATTTCCATTGAATTTCTATTCTTTATAATTCTATGTTATTTATCACTTTTATTTATTTTTTTGGGTGTACTTGAATGAGTCAATTAAACATGAGAATTAATTAGTAATCTTTGGAAATTCAGAAAGGTTAATAAATTAGTTTGAGTTTAATGGGTAATAATACTTGATTTAATCCGAGAACCTCACCCATTTCTATGTTATTAATAATCTGCCTCCAAAAATCTTTAATCAACATTTAAATAACAAAACTATTATACTACATTAATTATTTCAAAGCACGAATATTATTAGAAAATGTATATCCAATTCTACCTATCATATTTTCATAACTTATCTATAGATAATCGAAGTTTCAGATTTTAAAACTTTAATCTTGTAATAAAGTTAAACATTAAAATAACTTAAGAAATATAATTATTTAATTTAATTAAATTGAATTCTCTGTTAGGCAAAGGCGCATTACTTCCTGCAAGATCTTAACATTTTACACTGAAAAGTCGAATCAGAGGTCTTCAAATTAAAGGTGGGGAATTTTATACGCACGTGGTTATTTATTATCCATTATATATTGATCTTGTGATTTATTGTTCGACTGAATGTTTATGTGAAAGTTAAAGTTAAAGTATGCCAGGGACCGTTCATAAGTCCGGGACCGTAAAAGTTTTCCTTGGGTCGCCCACCGTGCATGTGTATATGCATATACTTGTTCAGAGACCGTTAATAGGTCTGAGGCCGTGATAAGTTGCCTTTGGGCTGACTCCCCACTGTTCAAACAATTATTATTATGTGACATGGCATGAATGTCTGAATATGAGTTACTCGTTTAATATGTTTTGGATAATGCGTATTCTCCACTGAGTGTATTCGTTATACTCATCCCATCATTATAACATTTCAGGTTAAGGAGTTCGGTGATGGTGATGTGGAGATGGATGTGAACTAAGTTTCTAATTAAATATTTAAGTTTTTAGACTTGTTTAATTTCTAAACTTTTAGTTGATGATATGTTTTGTTGGATTGTGGATTTCTAACTTTAAAATATTTAGGAGTTTGAATTATTTAAAATCGCTTCCGCTCTATGTTATTTGAATTATTATGATATTATGGTATTTTCCTAAATAGAAGTTTATTTGTGCATTTTTATGTTTTTCTAGTATTAGTTTTATTACCTTTTTGAGAAAATATTTTAAATTTTCTTTCATGCGTTATTTTACATATTAGGTTTTTATAAAATAAATAGCATTCTAGGTTTATAAAATTAGGGTGTTACACATTTCGGGTAAGCTTTATCACTATTTTCATTTTCCATTGATCTATCTTCATTCCAGCCACAATAATTCCTCCCTACACATTCCATATCCATCCTATTATCACCATATTCGTCCATATAGCATCCCAAGTCCAGAATCCATCCATACAAAACCATAGATCCATTTATAAGCCCTAAACAGTCCGAAATTTGACCTCCAAGCCAAATCAAAAACTACTCGTGCGTTTTTGCTAAATTTTGGATATGTTTCTCCTGACTTATGATTGTACCTTGTGTTAAAATTTAAGCTTAATCGGACTTCATTTGCTTAGGTTTTCAGTCGCGTCATTATTTGGGTTTTTCGGGTTAATTTGTGTTGTTTTGGGTTCAATTCATTTTCTAATTAATTTGTGGGTTTAGGTCAGTTTATTTGATCATATTTAGGTATTATTGCAGTAGGTATTTTGGGTTGAATCAATCTTGTAGTTGACATGTGTTCTTTCCTTAGCTTCCGCATTGATTGGTCGTATCATAAATTTGGTATCAGAGCCACATCAACTTCGGTTGGGCGTGGTTCAATCCAAATTTGTGTGTGGCACAGTAGGGGCAAGAGCATTCGATAAAATTAAAAAAAAAGTTCATACAAAAAAAAGAATTCGATAAAAAAAAACTGAATTGATCAAGCCCTATTGTGTTACCATTGTTCTTGCCTTGTGAACGTCACATTGCATTGTGGGGTAGTATAATTTTCGGTTCTTAGTGTTTAATTATAGGGGGGGTCAAATTTTTAGTGTTCCTAGTTCTATTAGGATTGGTTTTGGGTTGTCTTGTTAGTTTCCTAGTTGAATTCAATTTGTTTCCTTGTTGGATTATTGCTCTTGTTTTGGTACAATATTCATCCAAAAATTCATCCACCTTCCATCCCAAATTTCCAGCCACATTATCCGCACCAAATCAATCCACCATATACATGCCCCTAGCCTCTAGCGGATCCCACCATCTAATTTCCTTCCTAGTTCCGGTTTTCCATCTTTTCCTCACCAATTTTGTTCCCGAAGTCTGATTTTTCTCCATAATACTATTCCGGAAACGGAATGACGAGCCGGACAAAACTCATCACTTTGCTGTGACATAAATGTACTTTTGGTCAAATTCGGCCATATTCTAGGTGAAACTGCTTGGTGAATATTTTTCAGTTTTTTTCGTTTCATCAAATTTCTTTTCTTTTCCACCCATACATCGAAACTGACCACATTGCAGCCTACTTCGTGGTGTTTTGAATACCCTGTGGTACTTTGGAAGTCAAGTTTGAGCTCTTGACTAGAGTTGGATAAGCTAGCATCAGTTCTACCGAGGATTTGAAGCATAGAGTTGAGTGATATACACGAGAGTTAAAAAAAGTGAGGTCCTTTTTCTTTTATTTTCTTTGTTTTATTTATTTTACATGTACTAATGGAATCCAGAGATGGTTATAATAAGACGCATGATAAGGTACCCGCATCACCTAGTATTCCTACAGACGCGGCTTCATCGATGCCACAGCCGTGGGATGCCCAGTACCACCATGAGGAACTAGAGCATAAGCTAGATAGTTCCTTGGCCAAAATGATGGCACAGCTCGAGCTTCTTACTGCTCGAATTCCTGTACCACCAATTCAAGGCCAACCTGTCCAGCCAGAAGGAGCAGCTCATCAACCAGAAATACATATAACCGAGCCAGCCAGAGCGAATGCTAGAGCGCCACAAGCTCAACGTCGCCAACCTCAAGTGCAGTTTAGCGATCCCTATGATCGTGATGCTGAAGAAGATTTTGGTGATTTTGCAGAGGAGTTAGAGACTGAGTACGATCCATTTCAGAGACGTGACCGACCATGTCAGCCTTACCACCGACATGTAGCCCGACATACGGATCCCGATAGCTTGTTGAATAACATTAAGACAAGCATCCCGAAGTTCGATGGACTACATGATCCAGACCTTTATCTCAACTGGGAGAGAAAGGTTGATAATATTTTCGACTGCTATGATTTTTCTGAACAGAAGAAGGTCCAGTTAGCCTCGTTAGAGTTCAGAGGATATGCAGCCACCTGGTGGGAGTTTCAGCAGAACCGGTAACGCCGAGAACACTATCCACCTATTAATTTATGGCATGAGATGAAGGACGTCATGAAAGGATGCTTCATTCTGGTACATTATGAGTGTGACCTCGAGAAGAGACTGGACTGAATAAAGCAGGGTACACGTTCCATAGAAGAGTACCACAAGGAACTCGAGATAACCCTCAATCAAGTTGGGAAAGAAGAGAAGTTGGTTGCTACAATCAACCGATACATTGAGAGAATGAACCCAGACATTGCCTGTGAAGTCAAGTTGAGGGACTTCACCAGTATTGAGGCCATGATCCACTATGCCTCAATTATAGAGCATCAGCTCAGAGATGGCCACAGGAGATCATCACAGTCGATGCTAGTACGGACATAATGGGGTCGAAGTGAGTCTTCCACGCCTAGGACAACCCCTATACGTCCTCAAGGCCAGTCGTCACAATCCGCTCGTCGTTTTGAGCAGTATGCACCTCAGCCGAGTCGTAGACTTGAGTACAATTCACCTGCACCGAACAGAGGTAATCCAAATCGAATAGTGCAGCCCAATCAGTCTTCGAGTAGTACTCCAGGGAGAGCACGTGACGTTCAATGTCACAAGTATAGAGAATGGGGACACTTCCAAGCCCAGTGTCTGAACCGCCGAGTTCTTTTCCTTACCGAGCAAAATGAGCTGGAGTCAACAAGTGAGGAGGAGCTTTATGAAGCAGAAGTGGAAAGAGGCACCGAACATCCCCTTGACTGTCCACCTGTGGATGAGATTGAAGATGAGAAGCCGAAGCAAGCCCATGCCAGTCTTGTTTCGATCCGAGCACTAAGCCTGATTCGAGAGGAGGATCAGAATGACCAGCATGAGAACATCTTCTATGTGCGCTATGAAATCCAAGATAAGACATGCTCGCTCATCATTGATAGTGGTTGCGTCGTGAATGCAATCAGCCAGTACACAGTGAGAAAGTTGAATCTGATTCCACAAAAGCACCCCAAGCTGTACCGTTTGCAGTGGCTGACTGACCGAGGTCAAATCCGCGTTGGATATTAGGTAAGTGTCACTTTTTCCATTAGTCAATTTACTGATACTATTTTGAGTGACGTCATCTCTATAGAGGCGTCGCTTATATTGCTTGGTCGTCCGTGGCAGTTTGATAGGAAGACGATTCATGATGGATTCGCCAATACTTATACTGTGACCCGAGATGGATAGACCACCCGATTATGGCCACTGACACCCAAGGATGTTAATGAAGAACATAGAAGAATACAGGAGAAGTTTAAGGAGAAGAAGGAGAAGGAGAAACGGGCCGAGAGCAAATTCTTAGTTCCGGCTGGCCAATCGACGACCGACCCTAAGAACTCCAAAGAAACGGCATCAGCTTCCATAGGGGTCACCAAGGCTGCCCATTTGGCCACCTCATCGCCCTCCAGTACCGATAATTCCGATCCTGTACACTGAAATTTTTTTATTAGTGCAAAGGGAGTTCAAAAAGTAATCAAAGCTGGTAAGCCTATCGTTCTAGTTAATTTTAAGGCTTATAATACTCCTTATATTGTTGTTCATTCTGTTTTGCAGCCATTGATGGAGGAGTTCAAAGACGTGTTTCCTGAGGAGATTCTGAGTGGTCTGCCACCAATTTGAGGAATTGAACACCAGATCAACTTCCAGCCTGGAGTAGTCCTTCCAAACCGACCAGCTTACCGTACTAGTCCTGAGAAGACTAAGAAGATTAACCGCCAGGTCAAAGAGTTACTGGAGAAGAAGCAGATCAGAGAGAGCCTGTCATCGTGTGCAGTGCTCATGATACTTGTCCCCAAGAAGAATAACGAGTGGCGCATGTGCATGGATTGCCGGGCCATCAATAAAATAACGGTAAAGTATCACTTCTCCATTTCCCATTTGGATGATATGTTAGATGAGTTGTCTGGAGTGTCTATCTTTTTGAAAATTGATTTGCGTTCTAGATATTTCCAAGAGAAAACATGGATTGTACGAATGGCTTGTCATGCCATTTGGGCTTACCAATGCCCCTAGGTATTTTGGGTTGAATCAATCTTGTAGTTGATGTGTGTTCTTTCCTTAACTTCCGCATTGATTGGTCTTATCAAGGCTTGAGAGAGAGCTTTCTGCTGGAAGTCGTTGCCCATCTATGGTATCATTAGCATCCAAATTCCCTCCAGATGTGATTCTACTGCCTCTTGCCCCTTTGTGCCCACATTGGCTCTTTCCAACTTAAAAAGAGAAAAAATAAAATACAAAAGAATGAGAAAAAGACAAAAAAACACGAGATAATTTGGACTTGTCCTACTTTAGAAAAAATAGAATGTTAGTGCCATCTGCACTCAAGTGTTTGAGATTGTCATGATCTGTATGGCAATATCAAAAGAACACAAAAAGTTTTAGTTATTCATGTTCGAATACCATGTTCTGGACATTACAAAGAACATTCCACTGCCAATCTGATTGAAGATCAAGACATGTACTTAATCATGTTCATACACATGATCATGTACATGGTTTTCCAGAGAGTTTATTAGAGATGTGCCATGTTAGATTCAAGGAGATGAAGCTGCAGAATCAAGATAGACGTTTCAGAATAGAAGTTGCCTTGTTCGTGATGAAGATCAAAAAAGGAAAGAAGGAGTTCTATTCAAGGAAGACATCTAAATTAGGAAAGTCTGAATTAATTAAGGAAAAGTTTCCTTATTGAATTCTAGTCAAAGTAGGACTTCTGATTACCTTGTTAAGGTTATGTATTTCTTCTATAAATAGCCTGTGAATCAGACTAGTTTAGGTGGCACGAAAAACACATACACGAATACACATAACTGATTTAGAGAGTCTAAAAGACTTCACATCTGAAGCAATAGGTATTCGGTATTGTTAGGCTAGAGTTAATATTTTGATCGTTGTTTTTCTAATCGGTGTTTGAATCTATTTCATACACACTTAGAGGAGTCTTGGGAGAGATTTCCTGTGGGAACTACAGAGATTCTAGGTTGTGAGGGGAGCTCACAATTCAATTCATCGAAAGAAATTGTAGTGGGTAGGAAATAGGTCGAGTGACAGGAGGTCTTCGTATAATAGCCTTTGTAACCACAGAACGGAGTAGTGAATTATTTCTCAGGGACTTGTGAAGTCCCCTGACGTAGATCAGTTGATCAAACAGGGTTACCAACCTCGTGCCATTTAATTACTTTCAATTTATCTATTCTAACCTTGAATGTTCACCACAATGTACACATATATGATGATGAACATGATCGCACAGTTTATGTAACTTCATAGAAAAAAAGGAGGAAAAGACAGACTCAATGACAAAGATGCAACAAATCAAGCATGTAAAGCATCCCTTGCGGGCACAGAGACCTAAGTATCTGATCACAATCAATATCATATAAACAGTAAAACATACATAATGCCCACTACAAATCAAAATAACTAAGTGATTGGTTCTCTCATGCTTTCCTAACTCAAGTATTTGGCTAAGTGTTTACACTCAAGGAAAATATAATTGAACCAAGGGTCACCATAGGCTTGCAATTGCTCTTGTTCCTCCACCAACTGTTGGAACAATGGGTACACTTATGCTAAGGTCTTAAAGGTTGTAATGGGGCTACGGGTTTAAGGTAGGAAATATTTGGTTCTGGCTCAGATTTTAATTGAATTTTCCCTTTGGGAGACTTCTTTTGACTCTTATTGGCCTTTGCCACTATGTCCATTTTATTAAGCACATGTCCCAGATGTTTTATTTTATGGGCATTATGTGGTTTTATTTTCTTGGGGTTTCTTTTTTTCATTTTTCTTTTTGTTTCGACCCCTCATTTTTTTTCTTTTTTTTTCTTTTTCTTGGCATTTTATTCCTCGTAATACACCAGATTTATCCTCCCCTAGTGCCCATGGTCTTTTTGTGGTTTTCAAGAAAGAATATGACGAGGGCATAATTCATTTTCGGCTTAAATAGGGCTTCAAGGGTTAATATCATGGTAGTTTTATTTAGCTTTGTGGGCTCAGAAAGAAAAGTTGCCTAAGAATTTTAGTAGCATACCCAGAATTTCTTGTGACCTCGAAATAGAGCAACATCAAGTTCTAGTTTACCTGAATTCAAAAATGCAGAAATCATACAAGAAAGAATAATCGCATGCATCGTGAATTTAGGCTCAATTTCTTACAAGGTACTTAGTTCATTCATCATATAAGCAGTAGTACGGGCATGCTGAAATGATAATACAGTAAAATATGTTGCCTTATGGTCACAAGACCCTAGACTCTATGTTTACAAGTTCAAATATTTACACATGCTTGACACTTAAAAAAATAACTTATTTATTATTTATGAATTAGGAATCGCTTTTGGTATAGTTTAGTTTGATTATTTTAATTTTCGAACACAATCCAATCTTCCCTAGTACACATGCCATTTTCGAGTTTTACATGCACCTAATAACAAGTCCAATAGATTAACACATACACCCTAAATTAATTAATACTATACCAAACACATATATAGTACGTATTTGTGTCGTGTTATCGCGTTTGTGTGTGTGTGTTTAATTTTTTTTTCACTGACGAAGTTTGAAAATCTTGGGATACTTCTAATTCACTAAAGAAAATACACTTTGTAAAAGTATTATATGCTTAATTAAAGTGACTGCACAATTGTTTTTCTATCGCAAAAAGTTTGAAACACATACTAATTTATGTTTTATATGAGGTTATATTCATATATTATATTTCATGATTGACTTGTATTTTTGTGACATCCTAAATTTTCAAGAATCCTAAGCGACAAAAAAAATCAATGATGTCATGCACCTAGAAAACACCTCGAACAAGACAAGAACAATTAGGACAAAAGAAGACAACATCATGATATTTAGCCACAGAAAAATATGGGTTTTATTTTGTTTTCCTGTTCACGAACATACACACAAGATTTTTATATTAAACATTTATTTTGGAAATTTGGTAACCATGCATGTTACAATGAAAAACATTATCTGGAGTTGTTAATTTGATGGAAATGAAAAAATGAAATTGCAGTTTCTGGAATTCAGCAAGATGGTGTACCTTGATGGAGACATCCAAGTATTTGAAAACATCGATCACCTCCTGGACACACCAGATGGATACTTCTATGCTGTAATGGATTGCTTCTGTGAGAAAACATAGAGTCACTCTTCACAATACTCCATTGGCTATTACCAGCAATACCCTAACAGGGTCACCTGGCCTTCTGAGATGGGTCCCCCTCCTCCTCACTACTTCAACACGGTCATGTTCGTCTATGAGCCTAGAAAAACTACTTACGAGACCCTCCTCGACACTCTCCAGATCTCTCCAACCACCTCATTTGCAGAGCAGGTAATTAATTACTTAGCCCACCAGCTCCTGGCTGGCTGGTTGGTGGAGTGATGATCTCATGACTGAAAGGTCATAAGACTAACTGAATATATATTAAATATGATTGCAGGATTTCTTGAACACTTTCTTCAATCCAATCTACAAGCCTATTCCCCCGATCTACAACCTCATCTTGGCGATGCTGTGGCACCACCCTGAGAATGTTGAGCTCGAGAAAGTCAAAGTTGTCCACTACTGTGCTGCAGTAAGTTTACCAACTAATTAATGCCTTTTAGGTCGAGCTATTCAGAACACACGTATATGTTTTGGTACATAGGTACTAATAATTCTTGTTTGAATCAGGGATCAAAGCCATGGAGGTACACCAGGGAGGAAGCTAACATGGACAGAGAAGACATAAAAATGCTGGTGAAGAAATGGTGGGATATTTACGATGATGAATCGCTGGATTACAAACTTGAAGAAGCTGAAGATGGGTTCTCGAAGCCATCGATCCTGGCCTCCCTGCCTGAACCTGCAGTTTCTTATATTCCAGCTCCTTCTGCTACTTGAGCATACAAACTCTACTACTACTGTTTGTGTCGTCTTACCTTATTAATTAACTAAATTTTTATGGGCAACTTAATTTACCTCTTTTTTCGTGTGTAACTCCGTATGCATAAGTTTGATTCTGTTTGATGCCAATCATATGTAATCAATGTATTACTCAAATTAATTAAATTAGCAGTAACGGAATCGACTAAAGAGTTCTGCTGCTATTATTATCAAAATATATATATATATATATATATATATATCTCTCTCTCTCTCGTTTGATTAACTCCTTTTATTTTATTTTTATATGTTTGCAACCACAAATTAACTCTCGATCTCTACTTTTCGATCTTATATATGTTGTAACTATCATCTTACATGTTAGGACATTATTTAAAGTATTTTAAACACGTAACAACTACATAAATCAAATACGAACAAAACTGAACATAATAAAATATTGAAAATCGATCCCTTTTTTGTTATTTTTAGGTTTCGCTATTTGCAGTTGGTGTTCATGCATATACATGATTGTGCTCGCCCTATTATAAAGTATTGGTTATGATCGCGAGCTACAATAGTGATGTGCACTTGTAACGCCTCAGTTCTAAGGATTAGGACGGGAACATTACGGGAATAATAGAAGGAAAAAGGTAACATAATCCAAAATTCA
The DNA here is from genome assembly GCA_026008535.1 of Perilla frutescens. Classification (NCBI taxonomy): domain Eukaryota; kingdom Viridiplantae; phylum Streptophyta; class Magnoliopsida; order Lamiales; family Lamiaceae; genus Perilla; species Perilla frutescens. The sequence continues at coordinate 37,866,838 of BRKX01000010.1, read as the reverse complement.
GGGGGTCCTTTGTAATGTCTCGGTCCCAAAAGAAATAATAAATGAGGGATGTGGTGTTACTCAGAAAGGAAGTGCTATTTAAAATAATCAAATGAAATGACTTTAGAACAAGAATAGGTTATATTCCCCAGAAATTTGGGTAGCATAACCTATGTAACTGGAAGAAATCCACGTCTTTCAACGTATCAATGAAGTCAAATGATTCAATCAAGTCAAAAGAATGTCTATGCATAGGCCAATCAAATTCAAACAGTATCCAACAATTAATAGATAGGATTTTGACTCTTCAAATAAACAAGACCTCTCCATAGGTCACAACAACTAAGACCCATCAATAGGTCAGAGGCAAATAAACTATTTTATGTCTCATTCATAGGACATAAACAATTAATCAAGATAAGAACCATTCATAGGTCAACCGGAAAATAAACAGAATCCAAGATTCAACCAAATATGATCAACTCATAGGTCGAAAACTGTAACGAAACATGCTTGGATTTATGAAAAGAAGTAGGACTTTATTTATCATGATTCAATAAAGAATACAATTCAGATAAGCCTAAAAATAGAATATAGCATGCAATCATACTATGGGGCAACTGTATCAGAGTTTAAGCGGAAAATAATGGAGTAACATTGTATCTCATAACAACATACTCATGATCAATAATCTAGTCAGAATGAGACAGCAAGGCATGATCAACCCACAACAGTACATCGAGCCATCACCTTTAATATCTCAACCTGTGAAAAATATTTTGAAAATATCTTGGGCGTGAGTACTAAAGCACTCAGTGGGTTAAACTTTTAACTCAATCTTTAATAAAAACTGTAACAGAATATCCAAAATACAAATAGAGATAATGGAAAGCAAAACGCGAAAGCCCTTCCCATTTCTGTAAACCTTTACTTCTTTTTGGTACCCTGTAACTCCTTCTATCGTCTACTACACTCTATGGCATGTCGCTGATAGGAAAATGGAGGGGTTACCTCACTAATCCAAAAAGAGTATACCAGGGATCACCTAGCATTGACCCTGAGTATACCAGGGATTACCTAGCATTGACTCCTATAGTGATGCCCAGATCACATGTATGTACAGGGGTTACCTCACAATGACACCTTTAGTGATTAACATCACAACTGCAAGAATCACAGTTCATGCCTATCCTTAATTCTATGTTCTCTATAAAGCGCATAATATGACATAAGCATAAAAACTATGTCATCCTCTTAATATAGCAAGTATGATATCCTTTAAGTCCTCTAGCAAACTTAGTTCAATTATGTTTCCTATTCCTTAAACGGAAACCATTCTTTAACTTGAGTTTAATACTAAAAGCACAGGCTAAAAAGTACAACTCATTATACACAAGTATAATCAATACACAATAAACATTTAATTTGCTGTAACTTTTTTTTAATAAAACACCCCTAAGGGTGGGGCATTCGGCACCATGCCCAGCTTGTCAATAAAACAAAATATATAATCTCATACAGCATCACCGGCGGAAGATGTCCCAAAAGTGAACATATCCCTAACCAAGAACTGTAACCTGTAATCGAAAACCTAACACATGGAGATGCAATCACAAACCGAGAGCTATCTCCAAAACCTAAAATAAAACCAACACGTGGAGCACAGCCACAAACACACTGATACTCCAAACAACTGAAAATAAACTATAAATAAATCAAGCAATAAAACGGCCCCATCATCTAACTATATCGAAATCTAAAGTTGGGATAACCCAACTAATCCATCCTCACGAGGGAGAGCAAGTACGATGGAGTCGAGACATCATGTAAGGACAGAGGTCTGAGCCCCTCTATCTGCCAAGAAATCAGTAGCCCGATTTCCCTCACGATGAATATGAGAAAATCGAACCTGCCTACCACGACAAAGCAATCTGATGGATGTGAGAGTGTGACGAATCACAGCCGACCCAGAGTGACCCGACTGCAAAACAGAAATCATAGAAGCAGCATCCATCTCGATCCAAATGTGATCCGAATACTGTATTGCCAATCTAAGACCATGGAGCAGAGCCTGACACTCTGCATCGAAGCTAGAGGCCGCCTTCAGGGGCGTGCAGAAACCGATAAGGAAAGATCCAGCATGATCACGAACAAGACCTCCACTACCAGCCGCCATCTGCAGAAAGATCCATTGGTGTTGAGCTTTACCCAGAGTGCCTCAGGAGGCCGCCACGACGCCATTCGAGACTGGAGAGATCTCGGAACAGGATCATTAACGGGCATAAAAGCCACCTGAGGATAAGAGCCCAACTAGTGCTGAGGAAGAAGCTTCCCGGCCATGACAAAGATGTGGAGGTGGTGTTGTACTTGCCAAACAATATGAGAAATAAGGAAAAGAACAGCGCGATGCTTGCGACTGTTCCTCTCCGTCCAAATAAACCAAAGAACCAAACAGGGGATCAGAAAACTAATGTGCTTTGACAAGGATAGTGGGAACAACCCCCGCTAAAAGTCCAGTGCATATGCAAGATCGTGTGTGAGTGGTGCAGAGACATTAAACCAATTCGCAACAAATGTCCAAACCGATTTCGCAGACTCAGACCAAAGGAAAACATGCTCAACAGACTCAACCTGTGGAGACACACAACACTGAAAACGTGACGCAAGATGAATATGACGAGACTGAAGCTTAACATCAATAGAGACACGATTATGCAAGAGACGCCATAGGAAAACAGAAATGGTGGGAGTCAAGCACAATCTACATCTTAACTTTTACCCCACAAACTTTAATTATGACCAAGCATAATCTATTCTATTTAATTATATCGAAACATAATCTATATTCGTTTATTGTGATAAAGCATAATCTATGTTCTCAGTAATTATGGCACATCATAATCTATATTCTCAACAATTATACAATAGTATAATGTTATTACTTTAGCAGAGACTTGAGCAGATAATTCATCAAATATTTTATTTGGATATTCTAACTATGACTATCACATTTATGAGTTAATAACTCAAACATAGATATGTTTTGCAAATAAACCCACCTCGATTAGATTAACTCAGGTGATCAAACTTCTCAATATTCATCCGTCAGCTTCTCTGACTGGCTCAACATGTACTGTTGCTCTAATTTTCAGAACTCGACTTTAATTTAATTGGAGCTTTTATTTACTTTAATTATATTTCAACTAAGAATGCGCGACTCTAGAGACCTCGTGCAACCTCCACACAGAAGGAAATAAATTCCAAAATATAATTTTCGATTTAATGGGATAAAAAGATTTGACAGAGAGTCACTTTCCGTAACTTGTCATTTTAATCAAATTTCTCACAGCTAACCTCGATTGCACTTTTCACTTATCCAAAAATTATGAAAATAATCAGACATGACTCCACATATATCTTTATCAAACTATAGAATTTTCAGAAATCACAAGCTTTAGTTATAAAAATAATCGACTTTAATCAAAATTTATCGGAAAATTACAAAACTTGGCAGTCATATAGAAAATAATTTTTCAAGCAACTTTACAGAAGAAACTTTTTCGATTTGATGACCAGAAACGGGTGAAAACGGGTAAAAACGTGATTTGATCGGCGCCCTTTATTTCTCACGTTTTCCGGCGATTTGGCCGGTTTCCGGCCACCGGATGGAAAAGTGTTCAACATACGAAACGTAGAACACATTTAAATACACGACATATTAAAATTTCAGATTAAAAGGACGAGAAATGGACTGAAATGAGGCCGCGCAAGGTGGCAGCTAGGTTGTCATTTTCTGGCGACCTGGAGGCTGCTCCGGCGACGGCGGCGGAAGGGTGGTGGTGGCTCCTCCCTTCTTTCTCTCCCTCTCTCTCTCTTTCTTTCTCTCTCTATCTCTCTCGTCTATCTCTCTCTAAATTCATATAATGAATTGGGGATGAAAAATCAAAGGGTGGGGGCTGCTATATATAGGCAAAAATTGGAAATACCCGGTAGAAAATTTCAGGTATAAAATACTAATAAAGTGATTTTCGGATTCAATTAAAAGTTGATTTATTCAATGGCAATGTTCAAATGATCTCCAACACAAAATCTGAAAATATTGGAAGACTCGTTGGCTCGAGTACTATTGAACCAACCCATTGTTGAAAAATGAAGAGGTCGTCTGAGAAAAATCGAAGAAAGATTCCCTTTCAAAAATTACTTTTACTATTTCTTTCGACTGACATATTTTGCTCCCGAGCATTCGATTGACCTTAGATTGGCAATCCGTGAACGCGAACGGATTCCTTGGGTCATTTTCTATAAGATAGGCTTGACAGAACAAGTCTCAGATCAATGAGGAGGATTTCGTAAATTTTTCGAATCATGAACGCACGCATAAATTACTATTCACAGGTTTTCCCTTTACAATTTTCAATTACTGGACTTCTGTAGAGGTCAGAATAAAATTTTGAAAGCACTAATAGTTTCCTTTAGGTCGTTATATTCTAGAAAAGACCAATATTGACTATCTTCCGGCGGCAAACGCAAAACTTCATAATCGATTTTCTCATAAAAGACACAAAAAGTCATAACTTACATCTGTTTAACTTTATTTTAGCTCCAATTATTTTCTTTAGCTTTCTAAATAAATTTAGAAAACTCCTTGAGATATTCTAAAATTTCTAGAATATTACAGCAATTAATCCATTTAGACCACTCGATCGTACACAAATTAAATTGGAAATGAAAAGTTACTTTAATTCAATTTGGAAGTATTATATGTATTAATCACTAGAATTATTGGCCGTGAATATGAATTTCACCTGGCCAAATTGCATGTCTTCGCGATTTGACAACTTTCTCATTTTGGGCCTTGGCAGTTTATTTAAGAAAACAAATGTCGCATTAATAAAACAAAAAAAACTTTTGGGCCGTGTATTTTAACTTCATATTAAGATCGCCAAAATATTATTTCATTTTAATTCTTACATAGACAATTCCAAAAAGAAAAAAGAAAAAAAAAGGAACCTTGTATAAAATATAGAAATTAGTTTAATGAATCACAATATGTAACTGAATATAGTGAATACCGAATATATAGTGATATATCTTCAGATCATTGTCGACTACGTATGAATTAGTTTAATGAAACAGCATATGCTATGAAACAGACGAACCTTGAAGAACATAGATATAACTGCAACTGTTCATTAAATTTGACATTTGATGCCATTAACTGAGTGTCATAAATTCCCACATATATATTGGACAATCGTGAACCAGTTTTTCATCAACCATAATTCGAAAAGCAAGCAACTAGAAATGAAGCTTCTTGTGTATTTTCTGGCATTGTGGGTTTGTGTTTGGATGAAAGCATCAAATGCGGATTCGGGCAAAAGCATAGAGGCGAATAGGAAGTTTATTTCGATAACGAACAAGGCGAAAGAAGATGCCCTGATCCAATGGAAGACAGAGATGAATCCAGTTCTCACCACCTCCAATGGAAGGTGGGGATAACTCCCAGTTCTCACCACATCTAACTGAAAGCGGGGATGACTCCCAATTCTCACCACCTCCCACAGAAGGCGGAGATGAATCATATTTCTCACCACCTCCAACGGAAGGCAGAGATGAATCCCAGTTCTCACCACCTCTGAAAGAAGGAGTTCTCACCACCTCCAACTGAAAGCGGGGATGACTCCCGATTCTCACCACCTCCCACGGAAGGCGGGAACGACTCTCAGTTCTCACCACCTCCAACTGAAAGCGGGGATGACTTCCGATTCTTACCACCTCCCACGGAAGGCGGAGATGAATCCTATTTCTCACCACCTCCAACAGAAGGCAGAGATGAATCCCAGTTCTCACCACCTTCGACGAAAGGTGGGGATGATTCCCGGTTCTCACCACCTCCAACTGAAAGTGAGGACGACTCCCAATTCTCACCACCTCCCACAGAAGCCGGAGATGAATTCTATTTCTCACCACCTCCCACCGAAGGCGCAGATGAATCCCAATTCTCACCACCTCCCACAGAAGACGAAGATGAATATCAATTCTCACCACCTCCAACGGAAGGCGGAGATGAATCCTCACCACCTCCAACTAAAGACGGAGATGAATCCAAATTTTCACCACCTCCAACGGAAGGTAGAGATGAATCACAGTTCTCACCACCTCCGACAGAAAGCAAGGATGACTCCCAGTTCTCACCACCTCCAACTGAAAGCGGGGATGACTCTCAATTCTCACCACCTCCCACGGAAGATGGAGATGAATCATATTTCTCACCACCTCCAACGGAAGGCAGAGATGAATCCCAGTTCTCACCACCTCCAATGGAAGGCGGGGATGACTCCCAGTTCTCACCACCTCCATCTGAAAGTGGCGATGACTCCCAATTCTCGCCACCTCCCACAGAAGGGGGATGAATCCTATTTCTCACCACTTCCCACAGAAGGGGGATGAATCCTATTTCTCACCACTTCCCACGGCAGACAGGAATGAATCCTATTTCTCACCACCTCCAACTGAAGGCGGGGATGAATCACAATTCTCACCACCTCCCATGACAAGTGGAGATGAATCCTATTTCTCACCACCTCCCACGTAAAGCGGAGATGAATCCCAATTCTCACCACCTCCATCTGAAGGCAAAGATGAATACAAATTCTCACCACCTCCAACGGAAGGCGGAGACGAATCCTCACCACCTCCAACTAAAGGCGGAGATGAATCTCAATTCTCACCACCTCTCACGGAAGGCGGAGATGAATCCTATTTCTCACCACCTCCAATGGAGGGCGGAGATGAATACCAATTCTCACCACCTCTAACTGAAGGCGGTGATAAATTCTCACCACCTCCAACTAAAGGGAGAGATGAATCCCAATTCTCACCACCTCCCATAGAAGGCGGAGATGAATTCTCACCACCTCCGACTAAAGGCGGAGACGAATCCCAATTCTCACCACCTGTGCGGCCTCATTCAACCTTTTATTCTTGTATTAAAGAAGATTCCACATAGAATTCCAAATAATTCATTTTTGTGTGCAATAAATTAAAGTTTTCTAATTCTATACCCTATATGTATATGTACACCAACACTCTCGTACATCTTATGCATGGGCCGATCCATCATTCGATCCGACCCAACCCACGCGCTCCTACAAAAAAAATGGTAAAATACAGTATCAATCTTTACACTAAAAAATATCATTTAAAGTTAAAAAAATATCAATTGTATCATTAAAAATTAACTGGTCTGCTAATTATCTTTTAGGAGTTTATGTAGTTCAAATTGTGATTTTTTCCATTCCAATTAATAATTAAAGTTTGGGGGGGGGGGACGGTCATGGTTTTTAGGGTTCATAGTTTTTTAGGATTTTTTTTTAGTATTTTTTAGGGGTTTTTGTTGTGTTTTTTTCCAATTACCATTTATATTTATTTCGAAAAATCATTCACTTTAATTTTAGGGTCCATTAAATCAATTTTAAGATATATATTTATATTATTTTAAAAAATAAATTAATTCATTTTAATTTTTAGGGTTTACTAATTGTATTTTAGGGTATACAATTTTGGGGGAAAAATAGAAAAAAAAAACCAAAATTTTCTGCAAAGTGGGTGCGAGAAGATTATCCTACGGACCATAAACTCAACGAAATATTAGAGGGCCCCCCTACCCACATACTTTGCCTTAAGCAAAGTAGGTCAGTACGGGGGTCATCTAACTACAAAACAAAATACAAAAAATAACAAAAAATAGAAACACAAAAATAAAAGACTCCTAATGCCCACACCTAAGAAAAGTGTAGGAATGAGACGACACCTAAACAGACATAAAAAATAAAAAATAAAACAAAAAACCTAATCTACGGGGAAAGAGTACCAGTCTAAGCATCAGGGGGTCGGATATACGAATTCGACGTGCTTGAAATAGGCGAGCAGGACGGTCTCCAGTCAGTCCAGTCTAGAGATGATGGTGGTGGCTACTGGCTCTTGTCGCTGTGCCCTCGGGGACCTCTTGCTGGGACCTGCATTCAGAGAAAAACTAAGGCTACTCGAAGTTTCTAGCTTCGGTATGCCAAATGCGGGTTTCCCCTCCTCATCATCAAAAACATCCAACATCCTCTTAAAAGAGTTCAAATCAAACAATTCAATATGTTTGCAATACAGATTAGTAGAAGAGGGGTCAAACAGTTTCAGTTTTTCAGCAAGATAGGTTATCAGTTGGGCACATGAGATCTTGTTCTAATTATGAGCAATGGTGTCTTTAAAATGGGAAATGGCTACAACTCCAAAGTTTATCCTCTTCTTGTGCAACATGCACCAGAGGACAAACAACTCCTGATTGGTGATGGAGTTGGAGCTATCTTTTCAGCCAAAGAAATTATAGACAAGCACTCGGTGACAAAAGCGAAGAGCACTGTTCTTCAGCATGTATCCCTTGCTAGTTCCAGACTTGAATTTGGTACCATCACCTAGCTCAGCTCATTTTTCATCCCAGTTCTCATCTGTAGACACCACAGAAATAACATATTTATACTCATCATCATTCAAATCCAGAAAAGACACAATGCCCAAACCTATGTTCAACTCATCAGCAGACAGATTAAAATTTTTACCAAAAATTTTAAACTTAAACACCTTGGCAAAGGTACTACCCTTTCCCATACTCTTTATAGTTAAATCATGGAAAAACTCATGCACCAATTTAGGAAAAATCAAACAGTTCCATTCAATGAAAAATGATCAGCCTATATTAGAGAAGAGTTTTCTTACCTCTCGCTCGATGCCCAAGACAATGAGCGAGGTGAAGTGGATAGTCTTGCTGTAGACGATGTCTTGATGGGCACGACACCTTCTCCTTTCGGCATGATTTTTCCAGAAGTGGGGCTGACCATATTTTTTCCTTTCTTAGTGGATGGTTTGGCAGGGGCTTTCTCTTTCCCCTTCCCCTTGGCAGTTACTGAAGGCGTCTCTGTTGTGCCCTCGGCAACCTCCTTCACCAGAGAAAGAGTTAGGTCATCCTGGATCTTGTGGGCACGAGATTTCCCACTGCTCTCATTCTCTCCTTCCTTAGCTTCTTGCTCTGCTTCTTTCTCCTCAGACACCGTCGGCGACGCCTTCTTCTTCTTCTTCTTCCACTTCAAGGACTGCGGTGGAGCTTTAGTGGCGACGACCTTCTTCTTCTTCACCTTCTTCAACCTCTCAGTTGCAGAGGGCTCAGGGGTCTGCTCTGGTTGTTATTTTTGTATACTGGAAGACTTGTCTTTGTATACTTTTCTGATGATATGATGATATGAAATGAAAGTTATTGCAGTCACTGTTTGCATTTAGATTATGTTCTATAATTGTTCTATGCAATGTTCCATATACTTACATTGTAGATGATATGGTGTGGGGAGTCACACGGTAAAGATCATATCATTAGAACCTTGTAATGTATTAAAGAGCTCACGGCTTAGATGGTCCTGAACACACCATCAGTACACCGTAGAATAATCTGATAAGTTAGTTTATCTTGACTAACTGATTATTCTAGTACACTAGTTAGTGTATTAAGGAGGATCACGATAGGATACTATTCTCTGTCTCTGACCCAGTTACTGAGAGAATAAAGATCCACAAAGTTCGGGTTCTGAACTCATGTGATATTGGCGAGCATATGTGTGTGTTGTTTATTACTTTGATTTATCAATGAATGAGATCTTTTCGTAGATCGAATTCGATATCTTGGGTAATAACAATGTATACATGATGTCTCGAGCAGTATGCATGAGCACCGTGTCCTGGTGCGCCAGCTTGATGATGTTCTCTTGAGGAAGCACAAGTTCATGTTGAAACCCTGCAGGTGGAATTTATTCCGTACATGAATAAAGCTTGTGTGGTACTACTCAAGGTTTTAGATGTTAATTAATTATAGCTGTCAGAGGCTTACATAATTAATTAATGAACATTATATCTTAAACACGGGGAATGGCTGGACTAAAGGAGAAAGCATATTCGTAAATATGTATTAAATTGGTAGGTCAGTTTTACTTCTTTAGTGGAATAAAAGTAAAACTTAATTTATTTAATTATATCCTAGGTTTATTGGATATTGGATATTAAATAAATTAGTGGGCCAATTTAATATTCTTCTAGATCCCTGTTGTAGCCCAATTGACTGATAGTGGACTGGATATTGAACTTGAGATAGAGGCCCAGCCCAATAGGGCTGGAACATGAAATTTCGCCCCTCCCTATATATAAGGGGAGGGGGGGCACGAAATTATGATGAATTTATTCATTGGAAATCAGCCCCTCTTCGTCTCTCAAAGTTATCCATAGATTTCACAACTCTATCTAGTAGATTTCAGCCCACTCTGAATCTAGATACAGTCCGGGAATACAACAGAAGATCTTGGAGTAGAATTTGTGGTGGTCGAATTTTTGAGTGCTAGGTGGTGCCAACTACAGTTCATTCAACAGCAAGATTAGATCTTTAATCTTGTCCACAGATCGTCTATCGATTTGTAAGTAGATTCGATTCTATGTCTTCCGCTTTATTAGATTCGAATCTGCTTTGCATGCTTTTTGATTAGACTGTGATAAACATGCATGTTACATAAAATTATGATTTGCATGAACACGGATTAATGAACAACCAAATGATCCTGCGGTGGTTTAATTCGAAAAAACCCCAACAACTGGTATCAGAGCGGGTTTTGGCACTGTTCTAGGATTAATCCGGGCATAATTTCGAATTGCATGATTAAATTTGATGATAAATTTATGGTGTTTAAATTTTCAGATTTAATTGGCTATGTATTTCGATTTTATGGTATTCAAAACTTGGAAGAATTTGAGATGTAAAAATCAAGAATTCTAGTTTTGATGGCACTAGAATTTTCGGTCACTATGAGATTAAATCTGGGATGATATTTGATGTTCTTCAAATTTCCAGATTTAATTGTCATAGGGTTCGAAAATTTAGATGTCAAATTTTCGAATTTGATGTGTTAAAAATTTCCTAATTTGGTGTAGTAATTTTCGGCACTTTTGGAATTAAGTTTGGATGATGTTTTGATCAAGATCAAATTTTCAGATTTATTTCCTAGTGTGTTCGAAAATTATGATGATTAGAATTAGATTTGGTGATTTTTTATGTATATCAAAGATTATCTAATTCTAATCTAGATAGGTTTGAAATTAGAATTTTAAATTTGGTAATTTTGGAATGGATCAAAATTTCCAGATTTTTATTCTTGAAAATTTTGAAACCTATAGCTATATTATTTGCAATAGTTATTTGATTAATGTCAAAATTTCCAAATGTGAAATATAGTGTAATTTTCGACATTATTAAATTAAATTTGGATGGAATTTTAATGAAAGTTAAAATTCCAGATTTATTTAATAGTGGGGATCGAAAATTTGGGTGTTGGATTAAGATTTGATATTATTTGATGTATATCTTAATTTACCTAATTTTAATCTAGATAGATTTGAAAATAGAATTTTAAATTTGGAAGAATTTGAAGTGGATCAAATTTCCAGATTTATTATTGGTATTATTTTCGAAATCTATGGATTTAAATTGGATAAAGGTGATTTTGGATATATACAAATAATTATCAAAATCCAATTGTGATAAGATTTTAAATTTGGATAAGTTTTGGAAGATTTTGGATTGGAATCAAATCTCCAAACTTTATCCTTGAAGATTTAGATTCTTATAGATAATATATGGATTAGATTCTTGATTTATATCAAGATATCCTATTATTATTTAATTAGGGTGGCTTGAAAATATTAAATAAATTTGGTGGATAATTATAATTAATTTCCATATTTATTTAAGTGATATTTTCGAAAATATACAAGATTAAAATTGGTGGATAATTATTTTAATTTTCAATTTTTATCTTGTGGATAATATTGAATTAATTAATTTAATTAATTGTAAAATTCGAATATTATTTAATATTCATGCATAGATATCATATGTTATTTTATGTGGATCATATAATACATGATTGTTGGTTTTGTAGACTGTGTTTGTTTGCAGGTTTACCAACTATCATGGCTCCTTTATTTTATGTGATGTATGTTTATGTTGAATGGATGTTGGCCGTATGCCGGTTTGGCTACGTGATTTTAATCCATGAGAAAATCCATGGATTAGGTCTAGGTTTTATTTTACGTTGGTTTAATGTAATAGATATAAAGCTGTTAGACGAGTTTTTGAGTTGTATTTTTTATTCTAGCAATATTAGATTTTTCATTTCGGAATAGATAGTCTGTATTGGATAAAGATCGGAGATCAACTCAAAAGAAGGAAAGTGGTTCAGCACCAAAAAGGAAGGTTCACCGGTTCACGTCCCGAAACCCTAAATGGAGCTAGGATTTTCGGCGAGGCGCGGTGAGGGGGCGGCGATCCAAGCCCTGATTCCGGAGCTGACTTTCCAGTTTTATCTCATCAATCAACATGAGATATAAGCCATGATAGTTGGAATATTACTGTTGCTTATTATGTTGAAGCATACAATGGATGTTTATCTTTTTATGTGATGTTTGCATGTTCGATAATGGGATAAAATGAAACCTCAAACATAAATAATTAAGTGGGAGAGATTCATACCAAAGTATGTAGAAATCTCATACGGTCTCCATTAATATCTGGTTTAATTGAGAAGTGATGGGCATGCGCGTTGACATCGGTCTTCCTCCATATCGGATGTGTCATATCACAGATTTCTCTAGAAATTAAATCTCCTAAAAGGATAGCTGTAGAACACTATTAGGACTAACTGACTCCTCCATCTGGAGCGGTTAAATTCGAGTAGTGATCTTGGTGCAAAGATAATGGTGTGCACACTTAGATGTAATTTATTGATAAACGTCCACACGATCGTGGCTTATCAGTTAGACGATTACATGACCGTGTTAATTATCCGGCTATTAATTTGCTTGTTGTAAGGAAACTCAACTGGAGGAAAATTAAAGGTTTAACCTATTTAAAGATGTTTTTTATAAACGTCCACACTATCGTGGCTTATAAAAGACGTTTTTAAAGTGTCGGTGGAAAAGTATATAATTTTTATGAGGTTTTCGATTATATACTGTTTATCCTAAACGTGTTTTGTGACTGTACTGCATGTTTAATTTCTGTTATTTCATATCATCAATGGCACTCTCCAATCTGTCCTCAATCCTCAAAGAAAACAAACTTGTCGGTGAAAACTACAATGACTGGATTCGTAACCTTAACTTAGTTCTTGTTGCTGAGGGACACAAGTTTGTGCTTGAAGAGGTTTGTCCTCAGACGCCAGATGAGGGTTCTGACGAAGCCCAAAAGGTTGCATATGATAAGTGGCTTAGGTCTAATGAGATAACGCGCTGTTACATCTTGGCATCTATGTCAAGTGTGTTGCAACATCAGCATGAGCCTATGAAAACCGCTTATGATATCATGTACAACCTTAGGCAGCTATTCGGTCATCAGAACCGCTCGGCACGCCATTTGGCAATGAAGAAGCTAATGAATGCGAGAATGTCTGACTCCACACCTGTTAGGGATCACGTTCTCATGATGATGGGGTATTTATCTGAGATCGAGACCTTGGGTGGAGAGCTAGATGGCGACTCTCAAATCGACATTGTTCTTCATAGCTTGTCCTCGAAGTTTGAGCAGTTCAGGCTGAATTTTAACATGATTAAAAGGGATGTCAGCCTGACTGAACTGCTCATAGATCTTCAGGCGGCTGAATTGCTCCAAAAGAGCAATCCTGAGGCCCACATAGCTGAAAAAGGAGCGTCTTCTTCTGGTGGAAAAAGGAAGAAGATAAACGCACCTAAGAAGGCTGCAGATAAGGCGCCTAAGGTGAAGAAGCCAATGGCAAAGATTCCTCCCGAGGAATTCAAGTCAAAGACTAAGTGCTTCAAGTGCGGCCAACCAGGTCACTGGAAGGTGGCGTGTCCTAACAAGAAGAAGAAGAGAGGTAGATCTCACACTCTGGTTGTGGAAACATGTTTAGCAACTTGTTCTACCCAGTCGTGGGTAGTAGATACTGGAGCTACTGATCATGTTTGCATGTCTTTACAAGGGTTTCTGGTAAAAAGACAGCTGAGTGAGGACGAGATCACCGTCTACATGGGCAATGCTATGAGAGTGGCGGCTGTTGTAGTGGGAGACGTTGTTTTACCTTTCAGTAGTGATAGAACTTTGGTTTTGAAAGATTGTCTTTATGTGCCTGGTTTTAGGCGAAACTTGATTTCAGTTTCTAAATTGATTATGGATGGATATTCTGTTTCTTTTGATAACAAAGTAGTTATCTTTAGTGGTAAACATTTTATCTGTTTTGGCACATTGGATGGACACTTATACTTTCTTAAACCAACTGAAAACACTACGCAAAGACAACTGTTGAATACATCGATCACAAACCCTAACAAGAGAAAAGAACCTTCGGAATTAAATCAAACCTATCTTTGGCATCTAAGGCTAGGTCATATTAACCTTAAGAGGATACAAAGGCTTGTAAATGATGGACCATTGTCTTCTTTGGTACTGGAATCGTTTCCTTTGTGTGAATCCTGTTTGGAAGGTAAAATGACCAAGCGTCCTTTCCAGTCAAAAGGAAATAGATCCGAAGGGCTATTAGATTTGATTCACTCTGACCTATGCGGCCCTATGTCAGTTCAAGCTCGAGGAGGGTTCGAGTATTTCATCACTCTCATTGATGATTACTCTAGATACGGTTATATCTACCTGTTATGTCGCAAGTCTGAATGCTTTGAGAAATTCAAAGAGTTTAAGGCGGAAGCGGAGAAACGAACAGGCAGAAGTATCAAGTCACTACGTTCTGATCGTAGTGGCGAGTACCTCTCAAGTGAATTTAGGGATTACATGGCAAAGAGTGGGATTACATCCCAGTTGACTGCGCCTGGAACGCCACAGCAGAATGGCGTGGCGGAAAGAAGGAATCGAACATTGTTAGAGATGGTTAGATCGATGATGAGTTATTCTGAGTTGCCTATTTCGTTCTGGAAATATGCCCTGGAAACAGCAGCTTATATTCTTAACTTGGTTCCATCGAAATCAGTTCCTGCTACACCCACAGAACTATGGACTGGACGAAAGCCCAATTTGAACCATATTCGGATTTGGGGTAGCCCAGCACACGTGTTGGACAAGGAAGCTGATAAGCTGGCTCCTCGTACTGATGTAAAGCTGTTCGTTGGATATCCTAGAGGAACGAAAGGTGGTTTGTTTTATAGTCCTAAGGATCAGAAGATCATTGTTAGCACCAATGCTCGATTCTTAGAGGAAGACTATGTCATAAACCACAAACCAAGGAGTCTCATCATCCTTGAGGAGTTAAGGGGTGGATCGAATCCTACACTAGTTGTACAAGAAGAGGAACCACCAAACACTACACAACGTGTCACAGAAGTACAGGAACTGCCTCGTCGCAGTGGGAGGGTTGTACGCCAACCTGATCGATTCATTGGTCTGGGAGAGGCTTCAGATTTCCCAGAGGGTCTCAATGAATTGGATCCCAGGACCTATGACGAGGTAATTCGAGATAAAGATGCAGATTCTTGGAAAACTGCAATGGAGTCTGAGATTGGATCTATGGATCACAATCAAGTCTGGGAACTTGTAGAACCACTAGATGGGGTAAAACCCATTGGCTGTAAGTGGGTCTACAAACGCCAGAGAGGATCTGATGGGAAGGTTGAAACCTTCAAAGCTAGATTGGTGGCAAAAGGGTATACTCAGAAAGAAGGGATCGATTATGAGGAAACCTTTTCGCCGGTAGCCATGCTTAAGTCAATCCGGATTCTCTTGTTTATTGCCGCTCATTTGGATTATGAGATCTGGCAGATGGATGTCAAGACGGCTTTCCTAAACGGAAGTCTTGAGGAAAACATTCACATGAAACAACCAGAGGGATTCATTGCTAAGGGCCAAGAGCACTTGGTGTGTAAGCTTAAGAGATCCATTTATGGACTTAAGCAGTCATCGAGGTCTTGGAACATCCGATTTGACGAGGTTATCCAGTCATATGGATTCGTGTAAAGTTCGGATGAGAGCTGTGTGTACAAGAAATGTGACGGAAACGTGGTGGCATTCCTCGTACTTTATGTTGATGACATCTTGCTTATTGGAAACAGTAAGAAGGCGTTGTCAAACATTAGGGTGTGGTTGTCCGAGCAGTTCGATATGAAGGATCTGGGTGAAGCCGGACATGTCTTTGGCATCAAGATCATTCGTGATCGCCAGAAAAGGATGTTATGTCTATCCCAGGAGACTTATATCGATACAGTGCTAGCTAGATTTGGCATGCAAGATTCCAAGAAAGGTTTTATACCTTATAGGCATGGAATTCATCTATCCAAGGAAATGTGTCCCCAAACACAGTCTGAGATAGAGGAAATGAAGAAAGTACCATATGCTTCGGCTGTGGGTAGTTTGATGTATGATATGCTATGCACTAGGCCTGATATATGCTATGCCGTTGGCATGGTAAGCAGATATCAGTCTAACCCTGGACAAGGTCACTGGACTGCGGTCAAAAACATTCTCAAGTACCTTAAACGGACTCGAGACTACATGTTGGTTTTCCGCTCTGATAGTCTAGTACCTTTAGGTTACACGGACTCAGATTTTCAATCCGACAAAGATCAGAGTAAGTCTACCTCGGGCTATGTGTTTACATTACGAGATGGAGCCATCGCATGGAGGAGCATTAAGCAGAAATGCATTGCGGATTCCACCATGGAAG
Source organism: Perilla frutescens (assembly GCA_026008535.1). Lineage (NCBI taxonomy): Eukaryota > Viridiplantae > Streptophyta > Magnoliopsida > Lamiales > Lamiaceae > Perilla > Perilla frutescens. The sequence goes on along the minus strand of BRKX01000010.1, from coordinate 37,850,099 downwards.
CTGAGTATGTAGCTGCCTCTGAGGCTGCAAAAGAGGCTGTCTGGCTCCGCGGGTTCCTAGTGGGCTTGGGCGTGGTTCCTGATTTGCCTAAGACTATCACGATATACTGTGATAACTCTGGTGCAGTGGCAAATTCGAAGGAACCCAGAGCCCACAAGGCAAGTAAACACATAGAGAGAAAGTACCATCTTATATGAGAAATCGTTAAGAGAGGAGACGTGGTAGTGGTCAAGATTGCATCGGAGGACAACCTGGCTGATCCATTCACGAAGAGCCTGGCGGCTAAGACCTTTGATGGTCACGTGGAGAAAATGGGAGTGAGATGCAGACCTAGGGATGCATTTTGAGTTGATAGTTTTGATTGGAGAGTTAGCTAGTTATTTATTATGCTTGAAAGACATGCTTCAAGTATAAGTGGGAGATTGTTAGTTTTGTATACTGGAAGACTTGTCTTTGTATACTTTTCTGATGATATGATGATATGAAATGAAAGTTATTGCAGTCACTGTTTGCATTTAGATTATGTTCTATAATTGTTCTATGCAATGTTCCATATACTTACATTGTAGATGATATGGTGTGGGGAGTCACACGGTAAAGATCATATCATTAGAACCTTGTAATGTATTAAAGAGCTCACGGCTTAGATGGTCCTGAACACACCATCGGTACACCGTAGAATAATCTGATAAGTTAGTTTATCTTGACTAACTGATTATTCTAGTACACTAGTTAGTGTATTGAGGAGGATCACGATAGGATACTATTCCCTGTCTCTAACCCAGTTACTGAGAGAATAAAGATCCACAGAGTTCGGGTTCTGAACTCATGTGATATTGGCGAGCATATGTGTGTGTTGTTTATTACTTTGATTTATCAATGAATGAGATCTTTTCGTAGATCAAATTCGATATCTTGGGTAATAACAATGTATACATGATGTCTCGAGCAGTATGCATGAGCACCGTGTCCTGGTGCGCCAGCTTGATGATGTTCTCTTGAGGAAGCACAAGTTCATGTTGAAACCCTGCAGGTGGAATTTATTCCGTACATGAATAAAGCTTGTGTGGTACTACTCAAGGTTTTAGATGTTAATTAATTATAGCTGTCAGAGGCTTACATAATTAATTAATAAACATTATATCTTAAACACGGGGAATGGCTGGACTAAAGGAGAAAGCATATTCGTAAATATGTATTAAATTGGTAGGTCAGTTTTACTTCTTTAGTGGAATAAAAGTAAAACTTAATTTATTTAATTATATCCTAGGTTTATTGGATATTAAATAAATTAGTGGGCCAATTTAATATTCTTCTAGATCCCTGTTGTAGCCCAATTGACTGATAGTGGACTGGATATTGAACTTGAGATAGAGGCCCAACCCAATAGGGCTGGAACATGAAATTTCGCCCCTCCCTATATATAAGGGGAGGGGGGGCACGAAATTATGATGAATTTATTCATTGGAAATCAGCCCCTCTTAGTCTCTCAAAGTTATTCATAGATTTCACAACTCTATCTAGTAGATTTCAGCCCACTCTGAATCTAGATACAGTCCGGGAATACAACAGAAGATCTTGGAGTAGAATTTGTGGTGGTCGAATTTTTGAGTGCTAGGTGGTGCCAACTACAGTTCATTCAACAGCAAGATTAGATCTTTAATCTTGTCCACAGACCGTCTATCGATTTGTAAGTAGATTCGATTCTATGTCTTCCACTTTATTAGATTCGAATCTGCTTTGCATGCTTTTTGATTAGACTGTGATAAACATGCATGTTACATAAAATTATGATTTGCATGAACACGCATTAATGAACAACCAAATGATCCTGCGGTGGTTTAATTCGAAAAAACCCCAACACTGGTGTGGTATCCTTTTGTATGCTAGCCTCCTCTTGCTCGTCAATCTCATCGGTTGTCTCTTCCACCATCTTCAGAGAGGGCTCGTTAGCCTTCTCGGACTCACGGGTGGAAATGGGCGATGGAGATTGCTTTATGGTGGCAGAGGGTTGAACTTAATTGGCAGTGGTACTGGACGGCTTTGGTGGTGTATCGGCGTCGGTGGTGGTGTCTTTGGTGCTCTCCGGTGAAGTAGAGGGTGTGAACTCTATCTTCTTCTTTGAAGACTTAGAGGTACGAGTTTTTGGGGCCATGGTGATCATGGTTTGGGTGGTTGAGAGAGAAAAATGAGGAGTTTTGGAGAGAGAAGAAACTGTAATTTTTTTCAAATTGGGTGAAAATGGTGAGTGAATTTCGAGAAAAGAGGGGGTTTTCCTGTTCAGGGTTTGTGTTGTGCCCTCAAAGGCGGACAGATCTCTAGATTCTCGGTCTTGTCTTACCTTGTGCCATTGAACTTGGAAAGTGTCTAGTTTTATTTGGCACTTTCCTTTCACGAAAAATTCACCAAAAATTCTTACCTAAAATACTTCAAAACAAAATTTAGCCATAAAATCCAACTCCTAATCTGACATGGCAAAGAATAAACACTTAAAAGAAAATAAATAAATTACAGAAAAAATAAAAAAGAACCTGGGTTGCCTCTTTATAGCATCCCAGTTATTGTCATGGGCACGACACTTGCTTTTCATCACATGTATGTGGGCTCAACGAGCTGGAGCTTGAGAGCCTTTATATATGAAACTATTGGGTCATTGAGATGCTTCAGTCGTTGACCATTGACTTTGAATATCTCTCTAGTACTTGAATCAATTAATTCCACTGCTCCATTTGGGCACATGTCTGGATCTCATATGGTCCGGACCATTTGGACTTGAGTTTTCCTCCTAATAGCTTCAGTCTGGAATTATACAATAGAACCTTTTGCCCCCACTCAAACATTTGTGGTGAATGAGGTGGTCGTAGGTTATCTTCATTCTTTCCTTGTAAAGCACTGCATTGTCATAGGCTTCCAGCCTCATCTCTTGTAACTCTTGAAGTTGGAATTTCCTCTCAATTCCAGCTTTATCGAGTTTCATGTTCATCTTCTGAATTACCCAAAACACCTTATGTTAAATTTCCACCGGAAGGTGACAATTCTTTCCATAAACAAGGTGGAAAGGAGATATCCCGATGGGGGTTTTGTAGGCAGTGCGATATGCCCATAAGGCATCTTCTAGCTTAAAACTCCAATTCTTGCTATTAAGGTTTACGACTTTCTAAAGTATGGACATGACCTCTCGATTGGAAATCTCAGCTTGCCCATTTGCCTGTGGGTGATATGCAGTAGTTACTTTATGTCTCACTCTATATTTCTTGAGCAAATTCTTGATAATCATATTGCAGAAGTGAGATCCATGATCACTTATCAATGCGTTGGGCACACCGAATCTGCTGAAGACTAATGACTTCAGGAACTTTTTAACCATCCGGGCATCATTTGTGGTAGTAGTTTTTACTTCCACCCATTTCGACACATATTCCACAGCAAGGACTATGTATTGATGTCCATTGTATTTGGTTAAGGGACCTATAAAGTCAATTCCCCAAATGCCAAAAACTTCTACCGACATGATAGGTATCATGGGCATTTCATTGCGTTTCGAGATGCTTCCAGTCATCTGATAGCGTGGGCATCGTCTGCACACTTCATAAGCATTTTTGTGAAGTGAGGGCCAAAAGAAACCGCAATCAAGAATTTTCTTTACAACTCTTTTCGCACCATGAGCATTTCATTGCCATCCACATACTTTGGAATGACAGTGTGAAAAAAATGCCAAATGGGCACATGAAAGTAGTTTCTCTTGGTCTTCTTGATCTACTACAATTTGCATGTAGCCTGAATATCCATCAAGGAAATAAAAGAATTTGTTTCTAGCCAATCTCTCCAAAATTTGATCTAGAAGGGAAACGAAAAGTGATCCTTCCTTGTGACCGTGTTGAGCTTCCGGTAGTCTATACAAACTCTCCACCTGATGCACTAATTTTTATGCACAATTCTGCAACTAACACAGGACATGCAATATAGTTGGTGAATCAAGTATCGTATCCATAGAGACTGTATATTCGACCACACTGAGTACTAATCTAACATATTTCTATTATCTAGGCTACCCAAATTTTCTTTGGGTTTACTAATTCTAGACACGAATTAAAAATGAAATTAGAACAATCGAATAAAAATAAAACCAATTAGATAAAATCAAGGCAATTAAATTAATTCAACCAACTCGATCAATTAATAAAAGATTAATCCTAGGGAATGCAGTACACATGTATCGGCTATATATTAATTCAATTCTAATAATTCCCACTTTAATCCGATTATTGGTGAAGAATTAGAAAAGCTGCTACCTATCTCCGCCAGGTCTCAAGGTAGTCGTAGATTAATAAATCATCTATCACTTTTATCTCTAGGTTAATTTATCAACTCCTTAAAGTATCAGATTAAATCTCCTACAGGTTCGTGAAGAACGTGTATCAAAATGTTCAATTAATCCCGTTGGTCAATTATCTCCGCCAGGTCTCAAATTTACCAACTACACAAACAATAAATTATGGCCAGTAATCGAAGCATAAAATAAAACACTTGAACATTTGAACACAATAATCAGAAGGGAAGAATAACAGATGTAAATTAATATCATAGCATCCACATATACGCAAACTCTAGAATTAATACGTGTTTAGCCGCTCATTGTAAAATGGAAATCTAAAGAAAATAATGTGTTTATTACAAAGCACTTGATAGAAATTAAAGAAAAATTCGTAAACAACTTATGCCGGGTGATTAATCTTCGTTCTTCATCTTCTTCTTCTTCTTCACAGCTCTTCTCTGCTTTAATATAGAGTGAAAAGTATATATTTTTCATGCTCAAGGAGGCCTTAAATAGTTTGGGCCGAGTTTGGATCAGTATTGGAGTCAAACAAAGAAAGAGAGAAAAGTCCGCCAAGCACCGCCTTACTGCGCACGGTCCGTGCACCAAGGACAAGCTCGTGCACGGGCTGTGCAACACCTTCTGCTCAATTTTCCACCATCGTGCATGGTCCGTACACCTAAACTCCTTTCCGCATGGGCCGTATGCCAAAATTCTCTCCTGCACGGTCCGTGCAGGCCTTTGCCCGACGTATTCTTCCTCATTTTGTCCCGTTTAGGTTCATTCTCACTTCCGATTTTACTTCTCTTTAACTTCTGACTCCTTTTTACACTCTATGTACTTCAAAGCTCGACAAACTTGTGAAAACAGAAATAAAGTGAGAATTGAATTTAAACACACTTTAATAGCTCACGAACTATCTAAATGCACCAAAATCAAGCTTGAAAATGACCAAAAACACGAGCTTGTCAACTCCCTCAAACTTAAAGATTTGTTTACCCTCGAACATCCACAAAACATGAAAGAATAGAACCGTGAGACTTTAAATGTGCCATACTTCAGAGAATAAACTAGAGTGTTACCAAATCGAGCATTTATATCAAAATCACCAGGCACAAAACAAACTCAAAGAAAATATGCCTAAAAAATATGAACCTCTCAGGGTGTGTAATTTTCCCTCAACACTCAAGTGTTTAAATGGACGTGTTTACACTCATAATCAACTCACTGCATATATTCAACTATAAGCTTGCAATCAATCTCATCTCTCCACTATACAAAAGTGTGCTTTCTAGCAAGAATCAAGAAGGACTTTTATTCGGTTCTAACGTAGGCTTTGGTTAAGATGGTAAAATTTTGGCTAAGTGACTCAGTTAGATGAACTACAACACCATCCATATAATTACAACTCCACAGTAGGATTCTCATAAATCCTCTTCCAACCTTTCTCCAGTGTTCCATTAATATCTAGCCCAAATAGACTATTCGAGCCTCTTAATTCCATTAGTATATATCTTCCTTTCAATTCACATGCTCATATAGATTGTTCATCTCAAATTCTTATTTTCATTCTTTTTTTTCTCATTTTTTCTCATTTTTTTCTTAAAAGCGAGCATCTATGTTTATACCAATTTTTTTCCGGGCAACAAAATATCAAGCACAACCCCAAGTACTCTCATCAACTACCCTTCTCACATGTTCCTCATAGCAAGATGTTTCCAAATAAAAGGCTTCAAAGGCTCAACATGGCTACCTAAGGATAATCGTTCAAAGCGGGTTAGTGTATAGGTACAATTGGCTCACAAAAACTGCCTTAAATCATCTTCCAACTATCAGCCCACACAACTTAGTCTCGAGAGAGATACATAAGCAAGTTCTAGAGATCACATACAGGATTGATACTCACACCGAAATAAACAAGACTGCAAGTCTTGGGCTCAAAATCTTTCATGCTCAATCATACTTCAAAGGCATAAATTCTAGGAATCCATTAAAGTACAAAGCAATTAATCAACACATACTCAATTAGCAATATTCCAAGTCTACACAATTTCATCCTTAGCTATTCAAATTCCCACCATTCCATAACTCCACATTCCATGCATAGTCTCAGAATCTTTCATCACAACCCACCAATAGACAGAAGTAGAATTAATACAAACCGACATAAACTCCACAAAGCGACTAACAACCAACTAAAATAGTGAAAAAAAATAAAAAGATAGAAACTCAGGATATTACGATACCACCTCCTCTCCTAAACTTAAACACACGACAGTGGATTAAGGTTGGAGAGAAGAACACGAAATATCCTGAAGACAACTCACTCCAGGAGCGGCTGAGGCTGATAAGGGTGCCACTACTGCATCATCCGAACCACATTGTCATCGACATTGCCCAAACGGTCATATACTGAATCCATGCTACCGCTCATGTGGTAGATAGTGGTCTCCACATCCAATTCCCCATATCCTCCATGAACTCCTTCTGCATCTGCTGGCGCGGTCTATTTCGATGTTGAGCACATGGCTCAGAGGCAGCCACTTCTTCGTCATGGCCTTGGTCAGCGGCCTGTTCACCCATGGCCTGACCATCCTCAATAGCGAGAAACTGAGAAGGAGCCCTCTTCGTAGGATTGAGGTGGTGGCACCAAGGGAGCTGGACTGGGGCTGCAGCAATAACACTCACGTGTGCAATCTCATTCATGTGCCAATTGAACCGATCCTCCCAACCGGAAATAGAAGTGAGAGTGGGGTTAGGGAGCAAGAAGTGATCACCCGCCTTCTGGGAAAAGAAACCTCAGTGTGAGCTGTCAACGCGCAGAAAATCCATATTCTTCAAAACATCAACAGTAAGGAGCTCCTCTCCTTCAGCGGCCTCATATCTAGAACTGTCTATACTGCAATAATCCGCAATCGGGGTAATGATCCTCCCACAACATAAAGTTCCACCCCGTTTAGCGACAGTGCGCTCCAGATGAAGAGCGATATACGCCCCTAAGTCAATGGCCTATCTTTGAAGAAGGTTCCATAAGAGGAATAGCTCGGCCGTCTGCACTCCGCCACTGTCGTATCGAGAAAAAGGCAAGCTAGCACAAGCCCGTTGAATGTATCAGAGCATAGGATTATAAATCTGGGTAGACTTGGCTAGTTGTGGCTCGTAAGTATTGAACCCTCCAGGCTGGGGAACCATGATCAAATTCCATATTTCATTGCGGTCGTACTCCTCCGATTCAAAGTACACATCTCCATTACAACCGAAGATAGCATTCATTCTTCAACTGTAACAATGAATTCTCGGTTGCCAAGACAAAATTCAATGTGTTGGACTACAGTAAAGGACTTGGACTTTACCACCTTCAAAGTGCTCAAGAACTCCAAGGTCATCCGTCGATACGATGGCCACCGCCCTTGGAAGATTGTAGCAAGGCCCTCTCTTTGGCATAAATTCCAGAAATGGGTGTCAAGTCCCAAATTTTGGAGGACCGTATTATCTGGATAGCAAGACGGGTGGAAATCCAGAAGAATGAGGCGGTCCCACAATGCTTGATGGCGTGGATCATAAAGGACCACTCCAAAATTACTTGGGTGGTTAGGATCCACCAGAGCTCAGTTTCCACGTCGAGACATGCCTATGAGGTACCTAAACAAGCACCATGTGAGGCAAAAACAAAAGAGACAACTCTCTACTAGTCTAGAACATGAGTTGAGAAAATAGAAGCATAAAAGAACATGAAATCATCATCGTGCCCAACTCAAGAATATCCATGAACTAAATGACATCGTAGATAAATAAAACCATTCAAATTCACCACCACAAAACAACAAGTCCTCTAACTTCAAAGGAACAACTCTCAATAGAAACATCCAAGCACAACTTAGTCTAATGCATCTCCAAACATACAAAATTGGGGATTTCCACAGTTAGAATAGGTTATCTTTAACCAATCCAAATCAATAAGCACCATGTAACCATGAATGATAAAGATCATTGACAATTTCAAGCAAAACAAGCTCTAACTCGCCCATTTGGGTAAAACAACAACGTACACTATGTGTTTGTGAAAATGTCACACTCAAATCTACAAAAACCTAAACCAATTGGAAGCAAAATTCATGTACCCATACCTCAAAATCATCACCAACCAACTTTTCAAAGCGAAAAATGGAAGGAAAACTTACCTTGGTAGGAGAAATTTTAAAAATTGAAGAAACCCTTGAAATTGCTTCAACAATGGTGGTAGGGCTTGATTCTACCACAATGTGTGTGTTGGAGGTGAACCGTGGAGATGATTGAGTGGATAGATGGAAGATTTGTGTGTGTTATGTGAGTGAATGGAGGAAAATCGAGAGGGGGTTGAGAGAAGAAGAGACATGGGCTTTGTGGGAGAAAAAGGTAAGAAAATACCTTGTGAGGGAGGGACCTCGAATTTAAAAGAGGCAGCACCCGGTCTGTGCACCAAGGGCTCTCTCGTGCACTGGCTTTCCGTCACATTCTGGTTAATTTCTGCCTTGTTCCTCACGGTGTGCTTCACGCACAGTCCGTGCAGCCCCCTTTTTTATATATAAAACTGGCGAGAGCAACAAAAAAAATTAAAAGTAACACTCCCTAACTACACAGAAAAATATAAAAAGAAAACAAGAACGAAAACAACAAAACTTAAAAACAAACAGAACGAATAAAAAGAACAATGATGGGTTACCTCCCACCAAGTGCTTCATTTAACATCTTTAGCTAGACGATACCTCAAGGAAGCTCATGGATCATTTAGGAGTGTGACCCGCAAATTCCGCTCCTCCGTTGGGTGCCTGAAGTAGTGTTTAAGATGGTGTCTATTTACTGCAAAGGTACTTACATCGGCTCACAATAGATAACATGTGCCATTCTAATTGGTCTTGTATAATACGAATGGACCCGTCCACTTTGACTTGAGCTTGCCAGGAAATAATCTCAATCTCGAATCATAAACAAGTACTTCATCCCCCAGAGAGAACTCCTTTTACTTGATGACTCGATCATGGAATTTGCTAGCCCGTTCTTTGTAGATTCAATAATTTTCATAGGCCTCATTCCTCCACTCCTCCAACTCCAACAGTTGATGAGCTCTTTCAACTCCAGCTTCTTGGAACTCAAAATTGATCTTCCTCATAGCCCAATATGCCTTGTGTTCGATCTCTACAGGTAAGTGACATGATTTTCCAAAAATAAGCTGGTAGGGAGACATACCTTTATGAGTTTTGTACGCAGTGCGATATGCCCACACAGCATCATCGAGACAATCCACCTAATCCTTTCGGTATACTACTGTCTTCTCAAGAATTTGCTTGATCTCCCTATTGGCAAGCTTGTCTTGTCCATTGACTTGATGGTGGTATGGAGACGTCACTTTATGCTTCACACCATATTTGGCTAGCAAATTTCCTACCCATTTGTTGTTGAAGTGCGACCCCCATCACTAAGAAAAGCTCTCGGGGCTTCGAACCGAGTCTAAATATTTTTCTTCAAAAACTTCAACACAACTTTGGAATCATTGGTGGTGGTGGGAACGACTTCCACCCATCTAGTCACATACTCCACCACTAAGAGAATATAGAGGAATCCTCAAGATTTACGGAATGGTCCCGTAAAATCTATCCCCCATACATCAAATAGCTCCACAACCATCATGGCCTTTTGGGGTATCTTATCCTGCTTAGTAATATTACCCACTCTTTGGCACCGGTCATACTTGGAAATAAAGTTATGGCAATCTCTGTAGATGTGAGGCCAATAGAATCCGCTTTGTTGAATCTTCATGGCGGTTCTATTTGCTGCAAAATGGCCATCACTGGGAGAACTGTGGCATTGCTCAATAATGGCGTGGAATTCATCATCTAGAACACATCTCCGAATTACAGCATCAGCACATCTCTTATAGAGGATTGGCTCATCCTAATAGTAAAATTGAATATCATGGAGGAACTTCTTGCGTTGGTAGGAGCTGATATCCTTGGGGATGACCCGAAGTACCAGATAATTCACAATATCAACGTACCATGGAGTTTTATCAACTAGTTTCACCTCAAGCACTTGTCCATCCGGAAAACTCTCATTTATGAGCAATTTTGGATCCTCATCTTCCACCAGATTCTCCAAACGGGACAGATGGTCCGCCATGGCATTCTCACAGCCCTTTCAATCCTTAATCTCCATATCAATCTCTTTCAGTAACAGAATCTATCAAATCAACCTCGGTTTGGCATCTTTCTTGGTAAACAAATACCGGATAGCGGCATGGTTGATGTAGACAATTATTTGTACCCCAATCAAATATGCCCAGAATTTGTCGAAAGCAAACACCACGGCTAGTAACTCTTTTTCCGTAGTGGTGTAATTCTGTTGGGCACAGTCTAGTGTATTCCTGGCATCAAAACAAATGTAGGAGGGGGTATCTTCTCTATGGCTACAACCTTGGCTCCAACGGCAAGATCACTGCCATCACACATCAAAACAAAAAGCTCAGTTCAAATAGGTTGTATTAAAATTAGAGCACTTACTAGAGCTAACTTCAATTTCTCGAATGCCTCCATGCACTCGTCATCAAACACAAACTTTACGTCTTTTTTCAACAAGGAACACAGTGGCTTGGAGATCTTGGAGAAATCCTTGATAAATCTTTGATAAAATCCAGCATGGCCAAGGAAACTACGAATCGCCTTAAAAAATGTAGGAGGGGGTAGCTTCTCTATGTCTACAACCTTGGCTTGATCAATCTCCAAGCCGGTAGCAGAGACTTTGTGGCCAAGTACCACACCTTCTCATACCATAAAATGGCACTTCTCCCAATTCAGCACCAAATTCGTCTCCTCACATCACTGCAAAACTTGAGACAAATTCTCCAAAAAATTATCAAAAGAGGAACCAAAGACAGAGAAATCATCCATGAATCCCTCCATTATTTTCTCGATAAAGCCATGGAAGATGGCCATCATGCATCTCTGGAATGTAGCTAGAGCATTGTATAGACCAAACGGCACACGTTGATATGCAAAAACACCATAGGGGCAAGTAAACACCGACTTGTGTTGGTCCTCCAGGGTAATCATAATTAGATTATAACCCGAATAGCCATCCAAAAAGCAGTAATACTCGTACCCTGCAAGTCTATCCAATATTTGGTCAATGAAAGGAGGAGCAAAGTGATCCTTACGTGTAGCCGCATTCAGCACACTGTAGTCAATGCAAAATCGTCATCCCGTAACGAGCCACGTAGTGATCATCTCATTCCTCTCATCCTTCACAACTGTCATGCCTCATTTTTTCACAACACATTGAGTCGAGCTCATCCACTCGCTGTCAGATATGGCATAAATCATCCTGGCATTCAGAAGCTTCAACACTTCTTTTCTCACTACCTATTGCATCACCAAATTCAGTCTCCTTTGTGCTTGCACTTTCGGATTGTAATCTTGCTCAAGAAAAATACGATGTATGATGGGCTAACCCCTTTTATGTCAGAAATTTGCCAACCTATAGCAGATAGAAAAGCAGAGATAATAACAGGATATATATCATTTTCACCCAGAAAAGCACACCTCAAATGATCTGGAAGTGACTTCATCTCCAAAACCGGTAGTGGGGGTGCCGATTTGACGGCAGAGGTCTCCTTCTCTGCGGCACCCTCTTGCTTCAGATCATGAAGATTCAAGTATTCCACTGGTTTTTGTGGCAGCCCCTGCATAGAATCTAGAATAGCAAGATATTCCAAAATCTCATCACAAGCATAATCAAGAGAATCAAAGGAATCAACAGAGATGCTAGCCCCCAAGTCACACAACACTTTACCAAAAGTACATCCATCAATCACACAGATGATAGTAAAACTACCCGAGTCTTTCTGCTTTAGTGGCAATTTCTGTTGCAAGACTGCACTACATTCCTCAAATAGATTCACCGTCTCAAACTTTCCCAACTTCATCTTCTTAGAAACAGCATCCTTCAGAAATTTAGCATAGCCAAGCATATCTCGTAAAGCATCTGATAGAGGAATGTTGATGTTTACCTTTTTGAAGATCTCCATGAATTTCTCCATCTTCTGCTCAGTCTTTTTCTTAGCTAACCTAGTAGGAAACAGGGCAGTAGAACTATGGGCATAGTCTGGGGAGTAGTGGTGGCAGGCGCCACCTTTGGTGTAGGAGCAGATGGAACCTCAGCAGCTGAAACTGCTTCATCATCCACAACCTCGATCACATCATCATCTTCCTCATCTTGCATTAGATGCTTGTGATTTGTGTACTCCTTTCCACTCCTCAGCTGAATGTCATTACATTGATCCTTGGGATTGATCACAAACTAGCTTAGAAATTAGCCTGGCTTGTGCTGAGTAGATGAGTTATATGCTATCTATCCAACTGGAACCTCAAGCATGTTCAACTTCTTAGACAAAGCACTCACTATCCCCTCAATCTGTGTAATTTTCGTTCTTGTGGCCCCGATGAAACCGTTCTGATTAGCAATTAATTGGTATTTATTTGTACTATTTTATCATAGGAATTTTGTATCTTTAGTATGTATTTTTCCTTTATTTTTGCGCTGATTTTATGTTGTTTCCTTCACTTTTGCTCTTGTGGAAGAATATGTCAGGTTTGTGCAAAACTTGAGCTTTTGTGTCGAAAAGCAGGATTTTATGGCATTAAAGTGGCTAGGTGGTGAAACCCAACTGAAGCTCCAGCTTGTTGATAGGTCCTGACTCTCCTGCTTCACTGAGCTAGTCAAGGGTCTCACTGTCCGGTCAGTAAACTGATGGCCAAGCCCAACTTGCACCCAAAACTTATCAGTTTTGGGGTCAAACTGAAGATTCCAAGCAGGAGTTGAGCTATAGCCACAACTGATAGGATCAGTTGAAGTCCCCGACTGATGAACTGATCTGATGGAGCCAAGATGTTAGGAAAAACTATCAAGGAACCCCTAGATCAGGTTTTGATGAGATGTCAAAATTATTTGTGAAAAACTGACCAAAGCTCAAGCTGTAGATCGAAGCTGACCAGCCCAGGAGGGCATTATCAAAGAAGAACTCTAGAAGAGTCAAAGTCAACCGATCTGAAGGATGGCCCAAATTGAAAGACATGTCATCCAGTTTAAAGTTCAACTTGGCTGAGGAATCATACCAGTCAAAGCAAGCTGACAACCGAGTCAGCTGAACTGAGGGAGAAAAGAGTTGACCAAAAACTGAAGAAACTGATAGAATGTCAGTTTATGCCAGAGATTGCCAGTAGCCAACTGGAGCAATGGCCAATCTTAGCTGACAAACCCAGAACTGCCAACTGGAGTAATGGCCAATCTCAGCTGACAAACTGCCAACTGGAGCAATGGCCAATCTCAGCTGACAAGCCCAGAACTGCCAACTGGAGGAATGGCCAATCTCAGCTGACAAGCCCAGAACTGCCAACTGGAGCGATGGCCAATCTCAGCTGACAAGTCCAGAACTGCCAACTGGAGTGATAGCCAGACTTAGCTGACAAAGCTCAGAACTGCCAGCTGGGACGATAATGTTACTGAGCTGAGAAATCCAAAACTGTCAGCTGAAATTCCGAACTGCCAAGAGAGCTGAAGCCAGAAGACTCCTGGAGTATATTGCTTAAATCAGCGTATCTTAGAATAAATGCTCCTTCAAGGATCCTGGAATTTACTGAAGATCGATTGGCAGAGTAACGGCTACTTCAACCAAATGATCCAAGCGATCATTTAAAGACCACTTGCCATTGATGAGCCAACAGAGCCTCTGATCAAATGGACAATGGAGCTCAACGGTTATAAAATCACTCCTCTATAAAAGACGGGTGAATCAGAGTTCTAAACACTTTTCGCATACTCTTCGCAACCATAACACCTTGCCAACCTTCGCACATACAAGCTAAGAGCTTTTCTTTCTCCCTTCCACTCAAGCTCAAGTGCAACGTTTGATAGAAACTGCGAAAGTCAAACTGAGAAGAAGAATTCACTGAATCAATACATCCAGCCAACTATTGACGATCCAGCTAGGGAAACCTTTTCAGTTCCAGCTATTCAACGATGAACTACTCAGCTCAATTAAAGGAGCACATCAGTTGATACCCACTTGTTCAAGACTAACCTCTTCAAGATCGAAAGAGATCTAAAATCTTGTAAAGACGACAATAGCACCTACCTTCCTAGTGAGCAGTTAGGGACTTCAAGTGTGAGCCGTCGACCAGCTGAGGTAGCAAGCAGTTACCAGGTTCAGCCAACTGTCCTTCATTGTATAATTTGTTAAGAAACTCAAGTTATATAGTGAAGTTTCCCTTCTGCGGAAAGAAGAGAGGACGTAGAAGCTTGAGACTTCGAACCTCTATAAATCTCTTGTGTGTTGTACTATATTGTTCATTGCATATCTCTAACTGCACACAGCATCACACAAGCTGCACTTAAACTGTCTCAACTGACTATCAAATTTGTGCATAGATAAGTTTCATTAAGTGAGTAATAGGGCCCTGTTTTCTGCATCTAAAGTAAAAGTTTTTGAATCAGTTTATTCACCCCCCCTCTAAACTGATATTGACTCGCCCGGGACCAACAAGTGGTATCAGAGTGGTTGATTCTAAGGATCAGCCGTTTCTGCAGATCAACTGAATCAGATCTACTTATCTGTGCTAACATTCCAGCTATGGGAAACCATAAGCTACCTATATTTTCAGTTGAGAACTATGATAATTGGAGCAGGAGAATGAAGGCGCATATCTGCTCAATTCATGAGAATATGTGGGAAGTCATTGAAGAAGGCCCAATCATCATCATGATGGACAATGATGCTCACATAGTTGATATCGATCAACCGATAAGGATTCCGAAGCCAACTAATCTTCTCACCAGTGAAGAGAAAAAGTTGAAGAATCTAGAGTTCATTGCTCAAGCTGCATTATTCCAAACTCTAGATGAAGATCGTATGAAGGATATCAAGAATTGCATAACTGCCAAAGAGATATGGGACCTACTAGCAGATCTTTGCAGAGAGTCCGAAGCCATAAGATGAAACAAGCTCCAATTGGAAGTTGACAGGTATGAATCTTTCAAAATGCAGGCAGAAGAGTCCATCTCAAGCCTTGAAACTAGATTTCTAGGCATCATCAGTGAGATGAACAACCTCGGAAGAAGTTATCCCAATTCAAAGATGAATTCCAAAATACTGGATAATCTCACTGACGAATGGGATATGAAAGTGATCGGTACTAAGGAGTCAAGAAACCTAAACAGCATCACTCCAAGGGAATTATTTAGTTCTCTTAAAGCTCATGAGGACAGTCTAAACCGAAAAAGAGAAGCGTCCACATCGTCAGCTCAAGACGCAGCTTTCTATGGCGAAAGGACCAGGTTTAGAGACACTCGAGGAAGAAACAATTTCCGACCTAGGAGCTCACTAACCAAAGAAACTCAAGGCGGATCTTCAACTGAACGAAAAAGGGAGGCAACTAAAAAGAAGGAGAATCTAACTGATGACATCAATGATCAGATCCAATCAGTTACCAAGTTGTTAGAAAAGTTGGAGAGAGCTCGGGATAAACAATCAATTTCACCTCAAACTGATGAAGTCTCAAAAGTTGAAAAAACCTACCAACCAGCTGAATGGCCAGCTGAACCATTCAGGAGTGGCAATCGCAATCTTGGAGAGTGTTTTCATTGTCATAAACAAGGACATTACAGGTTTGAATGTCCAGAACTTCCTGAAGACAAGAAAGCCAAAGTGAGGAGAAGCTTCTTCAAAAGAAAAGTAATGGTTGCAAATCTTGAGAATGCCGTGCTGGACGATTCAGACTACTCATCCGGAATCGATTCTGATGGCTACAGCTCAGATGATGAAGCACTATTCTGCCTCATGGCCGACAATGATGAAGAGGTTAGTACAACTGATTCTCAAACCTCCTTTTATCATATAAATGAAGCAATTGTCTCTAGTAATGAACTTGATATGAAACTCATGATGCTAGAAGACCAATTAGCTTCAATCTTCTGTTTGCATGTTGAACTGAAAGATGAAAATGATGAACTGAGGAACAAAGTCAGGAAACTGAGCATTGATCATGAAAGATTAAATTATCTTGAATCTCAGTTTAAAGAATTTGAGAAATTGAAACTGAGAACTGCTGATCTAGAGGAAGAAAATCAAAAACTCAAGCAAGAGATCCTTGAAAAAGAAAAGGTAAACCTAAAGTTCAAAAAGGGATCTCAGACTCTAGATGAAATACTCAGTCATCAAAGAACTGAAACTGGCAGCTCAGGGCTAGGATATAGCAAGTTCACTGCCCTAGAAAAGGGAAAAGCAGTTGCTCAACCTAGTGACAAGGGTATCCTAAAAGGGTTCACGAGATCTCAGGATCAGCCAACTGAGTCAAACAAAGGAAAGGGAATATTGAAAAATCCCCCGACCCAGCCTAAAAAATTTGGTCAGTTCTACCAATCTAAAACACCCGGTCAGCTAAAGCCTAGTTCCCAGTCAAGACCTTCAGTTCACTCAAGTCAATCCACTCGTCCAAAGCCTCCAGTCCAACAAAGGCCACCAGTTCAGTATAAAAAGCCCTCAAGGCAAACTGGCAGATCAGTTCACTATGAAAAGAAAGACCAGTTTAGATCTCAAGCCTACCCTGCTAAGAAGTTCAATCAGAACACCTATAGGAGAGATCAAATAAACCAGTTTGAGCCTTATCATCATTATAATGATTATCTAGATTCCAGAAATGAGCCAAAAAGGTTCATTCCAATAAACTGAAAACACACAAGGCATTGACCTGATAGAAGAGCCCAAAAATCTCAAAACAATTGTCTGCTAGTTAAATTGTTTTATCCCACTAACTTTCAACGCATGTACCATTCAACCGACTTAAGGAGAGTTGAAAGAGAGTCGAAACTGATGAAACGATCTAAATCAGTTGACTCCTTGAATGATAAGAAGCCAACAGTTTGGCAAGTCTGGATTCCAAAAGACTTAATGTATCAAAAAGGATCCGATATGAAACGGGTCCCTAAATGCTAATCATTTTCTCTGCAGGACAAGAGCATCCTATCTATGAAGAAAACCAAAGACATTTGGTATCTAGATAGCAGGTGCTCCAAACACATGACCGGAGATAGAGAAGATCTCAACGGTTATGAAGAAATCAAAGGTCCACTCGTCACATTTGGAGACAATTCAAAAAGTCGAACCATTGGAGAAGGGTTCGTTGTCAAAGGAAAAGTAGTAGTGAATGGAGTCTCCCACGTGGATGGACTAAAGCACAAATTACTCAACATCAGCTAGTTGTGCGACAATGGCTACTCAGTTGACTTCACCAAAAACTCCTGCAACATAAGAGATAAGTCAACTGGAGTAATCTTGCTAACCGGCATTAGGAGAGGCAACATGTACATTGTTGACTGGTCAACCGGTTACTCAGAAGCTTGCTTTCTCTCAAAAGGATCAACTGAAGCAAGCTGGCTATGGCATCAACGACTGAACCACCTCAACTTCAAAACAATCAACTACCTAGCAAAGAAAGAGCTAGTTGAGGGGCTTCCTAAGGAGATATACTAGAAAACAAGTGTATGCGGACCATGTAAAAAAGGGAAGCAAGTGAAGTCATCCTTCAAGAATAAGAATCATCCACCAGGAACAACTGACTGTCTTCAACTACTGCACATGGATTTGTTTGATCCAGTCAGACCTCAAACTCCAAAAGGTAAAAGATTCACTCTTGTAGTAGTTGATGATTACTCAAGATATACATGGGTGGAATTCTTGAGGAGCAAAGATGAAACATATGACAAGCTCACGGCGCTGATCAAAAGACTACAAACTGAAAAGGAAAGATCAGTTCAAAGGATTCGTTCCGACAATGGAACTGAATTTTTGAATCAACATATGATTAGCTTCCTCAACCAGCTTGGGATTACTCATGAACATTCAGCTGCAAGAACTCCACAACAAAATGGTGTAGCTGAAAGGCGCAACCGAACACTAAAGGAAGCAGCTCGAGTGATGATAGCTGATGCCAACATAGCTGAAGGATACTAGGCTGAAGCAGTCAACACAGCTTGCCATACTCAAAATCGAAGTGCTATTGTAGCAGCCCATGACAAGACACCTTATGAACTGTACAAGGGTCGTAAGCGTTCTATCTCATATTTTAAAATATTTGGCTGTAAATGTTATATTCACAACAATGGCAAGACTCAATTGAAAGCTTTTAGTGCTAAAGCTGATGAGGATATATTTCTTGAGTATAACTCTCCTCATGCACAAGCTTATAGAGTGTTCAATAAATGAACTCTTGTTGTGGAAATAACATGTCATGTGGTATTTGATGAATTTGCTAATGAGTATAAGAACAAAGAAACTATAGACACATCAGTTCAAGTACTACCTAGTGAAACTGAAAATTCGCAGGACTATGTAGATCACATTGTTCCAGAACGATTTGAAGTTTCATTAGAAGAAGGCAATGAAACTGGTACTAAGCCAGTTGAGAACAACTTGGTCAATGAAGACACAAATCGTGCTGAGACCGCAAACCCTCAAATGAAGCAGGGGGAAGAAATGATGAGAATGCCGAACCTACTGATGAACAAGCAACTGACGACGTCATCACAGAAGAGCCAGCTGGAGACTCAGCTGAAGCCATGCTGCCCAAGTGGCTCCGAAGCCATCCAACTGACAAGATAGTTGGTGATCCAAGAAGTCGAGTTCAAACCAGAGGATCAACCGAGCATGCCTTATTCACATGCTTCATCTCTCAAACTGAACCAACAAACGTCAAGGAAGCCTTAGTAGATTCGGACTGGATCATGGCCATGCAGGAAGAACTAAACCAGTTCACACGAAATGACGTATGCTTTCTTGTTGACATGCCGAAAACCCAGAAGGTCATTGGCACAAAATGGGTTTTTCGCAACAAACTGGATGAACAAGGAATGATCACAAGGAACAAGGCTAGACTAGTAGCCAAAGGTTACTCACAAAGTGAAGGGATCAACTTTGATGAGACATTTGCGCCAGTTGCAAGATTGGAAGCCATCAGACTATTCCTAGCCTATGCAGCTCACTTTAACTTCACAGTCTACCAAATGGATGTCAAGAGTGCTTTTCTTCAAAGAATGCTTAAGGAAGATGTATATGTCGAGCAACCGCCAGGCTTTGAAATTGGTGATCAAGTCTTCAAACTGAAAAAGGCTCTCTACGAACTGAAGCAAGCTCCAAGAGTGCGGTATGAAACTCTAACAACATTCTTGCTGAAAAACGAGTTTCAAAAAGAAGTTATTGATCGAACTCTATTCAGAATAGAACGATCAACTGAGATCTTAATGGTTTAAATTTATGTGGATGACATAATCTTTGGATCAAAGAGCAAAGATCTATGCACACGGTTCGCTTAACTGATGCAAAGCGAATTCAAGATGAGCATGATGGGAGAAATGACATTCTTCCTAGGACTCCAAGTGAAGCAGCTAAAAGATGGAATTCATATCAGCCAGGCGAAGTACACCAAGAAATTAGTCAAGAAGTTTGGAGTAAGTAAAGGAAAAACTCTCAAGGTTCCAATGAACACATCAGTTCAGCTAACTCTTGATGCAGAAGGAGAATCAGTTAGCCAAACTTACTACAGAGGAATCATTGGGTCCTTACTTTACTTAACAGCCAGCCGGCCAGACATCTCATATTCAGTTGGTCTATGTGCACGGTTTCAAGCCAATCCAAAGAAAAGTCATCTTGAAGCAGCTAAGAGAATCATCAAATATCTTAAAGGAACCATAAATCTTGAATTATGGTATCCCAGAGATGACAGTTTGAGTTTAATTGAGTATTCAGACTCAGACTTTGGTGGATGCAAGATTGACAGAAAAAGCACCAGTGGAACATGTCAGTTTCTTGGAAGCAAACTGATATCCTGGTTTAGCAAGAAGCAGCACTCAGTTGCCACGTCAACAAGTGAAGCAGAGTATGTAGCTGCTGGAAGCTGTTGTGCTTAAATACTCTGGATGAAGCAACAGTTGAAGGATTACAAAGTTGAAACTGAAGAAGTGCCTATCTACTGTGACAACAATAGTGCAATCGTGATATCTCAGAATCCAGTTCTACATTCAAGAACTAAGCACATTGATATAAGGCACCACTTCTTCAGAGATCACATCGAGAAGAAAGACATATGCATCAAATATGTCAATACTGAGAAGCAGATAGCCGACATCTTTACCAAACCGTTGCCTGAAGCAAGGTTTATGGAGCTATGCATACAGTTGGGACTGCTGGAGCTAGCATCACAGGATGAAGATGATGAACTGGAAGAAAAAGGCCAAGGAACCACTCCAGATGAAGAGAGAAACTGAGTCAAAAAGATGAAAAACTGATCAGTTCGCCACATAATCCATCAGTTTGAAGTATATGCAAGAAGCTGTTGAGAAATAAGCAAACTGGAAATGATCAGTTTACCCCTTCAGTTCAACTGAATCATCAGTTCAGTCGCTCAAACTAATGATTCAGTCAGTGATGCAGAACTTACAAGTTGCAAATTGATCAAACTGACGAAGAAGTCATATGAACTGAAGTAAACTCAAAAGGAGATATCAGTTCAAGGAGGAGTTGAAGGAGAAAAGCTGAACTGAGAAGCAGCTGAATGAAGATCTAAGCAGTTAAGATCAGTCAGGAACTGATGAGAAGATATCCCAGTTGGAACTGATCAACAGAAAAACTATCAGTTATGGTCACACCCAACTGATGACGTAATCAGTTTTCAAGCTAATGAGAAACTGCTGAAGAGAAGAGATAAGTTCAAATATCTCATTAGTGGAAACGGTAAAAACACGTGTCATCCAAATGTTACCGTTGAATCGTCTTTCTCTCTCCTCTTCACTCCCCAATGGATAGAATTGAAAAGCCAATCGACGGGTCGATTAATCCAATCCGACCATTGAATTTGGGGAGACCAATCATCACAATCGTTGGATGAATCCTAATTTTTCTATATAAAGAAGGCGGTTGAATTCTCAAGATAAGCTTTCTGATTTTTACTGAAGATCTATCTTTATCTATCTATATATCATCTCCTTCCAGAGCTCAAAGCCTTCCAGATTATCTTCTCACCCCCAAATAACATCTTCATAAATCTTGACTTTTCTCTCAAACAATCCTCATCGAAGGAAGTTTAATTTCAAAATCACCAGAGAAGACTCAACGATCTTCTGTAAAGATCTATATCATGACAAGATACTCAGTAGAGATAATTTCAGGAAATTCTCCAACATTCACAGCTATTGTGAAGGAATCATTCAATCAATTGAAAATTCTGGGCTGAAGACATTCACTGAGGGTATACCCGTTCAGACATACCCGGAGGCAGTTGCCGAGTTTTTCCTCAACTCAACGAGTACAGAGAACTCTTTGGAATTTAAAATAGAGGTTCGAGGGTGAGAAATCACAATCACTCCATCAGTGTTAAAAAGGGTATTTGATCTCCCAGATGAAGGAGATAATGTTGAAGAAATAGAAGTTGATGCGAAAGATTGCTACGATAGATGGGCAACCATTCAGTTTGAGGGAAGATATCACATCAACCATTATGTGTTCAACTTTGGAAAAGAGTTTCAAGTACTAGCAGCAGTGGCTGCGAGGATGATGATAGCATCATGTGAAGATCAACCCAGCATGTCAGAAATAAAGTACAGAATCAGCAATGCAATCTGGGAAGAAAAGAAAGTCAACTGGTCTCTGTACTTCTTTCAACAGTTAAAGGAGCTTGTAGAAACTGTGGAAACTGGAACCGGAGGCTCAGAGCGCTTTCCACAAAAGATGAACTTTCTCAACAGAGTAATCAACATCTTGGAGCATCTTCTTCCTGATGAGATGATTAAGGAGACCCATCCTTAACAGATTGATCCTGACGACTTTATCCCCAGAATAAATACAATTGCTCTTCCTCCACTAACAATCAGGGAATCACAACCAAAATTGAGGAAGAAGCTAATCCCATCTACTCCAATAACAAGGGGTAAAAAAAACTGCAATGGTGGAGTCAGAAGTTCAATCAAACTCCGACTCAGATGATATCTTTCGCATGATTCAGGGATACAAGTCATCAACCGAAGGAGATAATAAAAAGGCCTACTCTAGAAAGGGTCAAACTGAGCAGAAAGCAGCTTCACCAACTCAATCTGAAATAATTGATAAACCAGCTGCTTCTTATCAAGAGATTGGAGAGCATCAGCTGAATGAAGATCAAGAGATTGGAGAGCATCAGCTGAATGCAGATTAAGAGATTGGAGAGCATCAGCTGAATGCAGATCAAGAGATTGGAGAGCATCAGCTAAAGGCAGAAAAGACTCAGTGAAGTATCAAACAAACAGTGAAGCAGCAATCAAGCAAGGGATCAAAACAATTCAAGAAAGTGATTGAAAACATGAAAGCCCAAGTAAAGCAGCTCTCTGAATCAATCCTACAGCTGGAAGCACACACTGGAACGGAAAGCTCAGAGAAAGTTTCCTCCAATAAGGACATGCCAGACAGATCCATAATGGCTAAGAAAAGGAAAACTGATCACAAGAAGGACTAAGTGGCTGATTAAGTTAAAACCTGATTAGAAAAGCCCTAAGTGTACTTCTTGTTAATCAGTTTGTAATTATATCTATTGATATATTTATAACAATTCTTTTTATTTCAAATAAATGTTAAGCCTCACATTTATTTTGAAATTTTGACCGTTGCAAAACAATGACACATGTCAAGGTCATTAATTGCCAACGACCAAAAGAAATCCGAGGCTAGTACCATTCCAACCATCATATCTATGAGCCTGTCCCAACACTCATAAAAGCCTTTCTCTCTATCAAGCCTCTCAAAAAGCCTCCTCCTCCAAAAAGATCTCAAAACCTCTCTTTCTCTCTCTCAAACAATCTTGAATTGTCAAAAATATTCAGCCAACCTCAAAGATGGCCGAATTATCCAGATCTTCAAACTTCTTCAAAAACCAACTTATGAGAGATAAACTCCTTGACAGACAGAAATTTCAATTGATTCTTGATGAATCAAAGAATCTAACCCTTCTGTCAAATCTTCACAAAACAGGAGTTCTTCACTACCTGGAAACACCACCAAAATTCTTTAGACAAAATTTGGTGAGTGAGTTTTTGCTTCAAGCAAAATTATCTGCAGATGGGAAGATGATATCTTCAGTGGCTCAAGGAAGGATGTTACACATCAATGAGAAATCAATTGCTGAAGTATTTCAACTCCCACAAGAAGGCTTGTTCGTTCAAGATCTAAAGGAATTTGCAGAGTCGTACTAGAGAAACTGGAAAGCCTCAACCTGTAACAAGCAATTCAGTTTTACCACAGCTAAAACTGATCTCAAGCCTAAGTTTGGAGTTCTACTTGACATAACGAACAAGATGATGTTCGGAGCAATTGGAAGCCTAAGCCAACTAACCCAAGAGAGATACAAAGTCATGATTCACCTTGCTGAAGGAAGACAAACAAACTGGGCCGAATTTGTCTTTCAACAATTCAAGCATCATGTCATCAAAGCTGCAGACTCAAAGAAGTCTGGAAAATTTGAGTCCAAGGTCGGACTTGTTCTAAGGATGAGCAAAATGCTTGAAGACCTGCTGAAGCTAACAAGTGATGAATCACTACCAGTTCTGATCTCCGACTGGATCCCCAAGAAAGGAACTACTCATCTACAGTCCTTGAAGAGGAAGAGAAAAGGAAAGGCCAAGATGAGCAACCAAAGTTCAAGCAACCCAACTGCCAATGCCGTTCACTCTCCAAAATCAAAGAACGGATCACCAATTGATTTCCAGGTTTGCTCTGATCCAGATGAGCTTATTCCATTCATTGGAATACCCTATCCAAACTATGGAGTAGACTACTTCAGAGGCACATGCCCTCCGCTTCAGCTGACTGAAGAGAATATTCGCACTTTCTACAGTGGTGAATATGCAGTCAAAAGTGCACAAAAGGAAGTGAGCAATCTCCTTCTCACGCACTTCACAGTTGTTGCACAACGAGATCAAGAGTTGTACAAATAACTTCACCGATATTTCTATTGGTACAACTGGAGACATTCTATGTCTATCCAGTCTCACTTCTTGCTAACTGCCTTTCATGGCATGAGCTTCTGGCAAAGAGAAGAAACCTGGAGCATCAAATGGATAGGATCATCAAATCCATTCCCTCCAACCATTGTGCAAGTTCAGTACATTATAAATCACCGGATGGTGAACAAGATTCCGGCAACCGCCTTACTGGCCGAATTCAAATCAAGATTCATGTTTCAAGCAATTGGAACTGCAGGTCATCCAGTCAACTGCCCAACTAACTCACTTTGTTGACAGCTGAACTTTGATAATCTATCAAGTCAGTCAGCTGAGCCATCTCGACGTACTCCACCTGCTGTTCAAAGGATAGAACCCCACCTATCCCACACTGAAGTCATAGCTTCTCAAAGGAAAACAAGGCATAATGATGCAAGAGACAGTGACGATAAAGATACTGCCACATCACCAAATCTCCTATCCAAAGGCTATGTGACTCCACTGCTCACGTCAGGCTCAAAAGATGCGCAGTTGACCAAGAAACATGATCAGTTTCGGTCATCGCCAAAGGGAATCCCACACTCCCTTAGTCAAAGGATGAAGAGCTCGTCAGTTGAGATCCAGCTTCATCTTCACAAAGCCAAGAAGACGAAAAGGCCTGGACCATCAACGCATGAAACTGCATCTAAAGCAAGCAATGCAGCTAGTCCAGCTAGGCCATTCAAGAAGTGGAAATTGTCTACAGAAAAGGCGAGCAACTAAACAAATAGGCTGATCAATTCAGTTGCAGCCTCGACATCAGCCAGCTCAGCCACGACAAATGAGTGTCCAAACTCAATTGCTCAACCAACCGCCACGTCATCAATCAGTTGGACTGTATCCCAACTGACTCAGGATAAGTCTTCATTTTTCAAAAGCTTATCTTAATTATATTGTTACCGTTGTGATTATGAAATATCTTATATTATATGTCAACGGTTACAATTTGAAAATGGGGCTCTATATCTCAAAGTTGTCATTAATATCTCTGCGCTATTAATAGAAAATATATTAAAACCTACTCTCCAAATAGACGAAGAAAATATATTTTATTGCGCTATTAATAGAAAGATCTGCAGAAAATATTTCGCTATTTATGGCAACTACCCCCATTTTCAAAATGATCTCATCTCAGCCATTTGATCATAAAGTTATTTACCGATAAACAGCTGAGATTCATACATCATTAATTCAGCTAATTAACCATCAAATTGGATGGCTGATCAGTCAAGAAAAGTAATCGAGTACTCTCGATTCTTACATGCACAAGATGCATAAATATGAGTACAGAGATGAAGGCTCTGATCATCTGAACATCTCTCTTAATTATTTGATCTTTCGCTAAGCCTTTTCTCACTCATCAAAACTCTTGCATTTCTAAAACTGAATTTCATATCTTTGCAGAAATGAAGCCTCCATTTTCCCGGGTGGATATTGAAGCTCTTACACGCAAAATGAGAAAGGACAAGTCTCTAAATCTAGAGAAGCTAAATACACGTCTTGGCTCGGATGTCTTTTAACAGATTTATCGACCATTGGCAGCGACTGGACTGCTTCCTTTCTTGACACAATTGACGGTCAAGAACATACCTGACTATGTCGCCGAGTTCTACTACAATGCAACTATCAACGACGACAACATCATCTCCACTGTAAAGAATCAAGTGATCATAGTCACCAAGGACACGATGATGTCCACTTTACACCTTTTCGGCAGCGGTCCAGACATGATGAACCTAAATCTGCCATCCAAACATGAGTTATGGAAAATCTGGAAGCTTCCTCATGTGCACCACAATGACAGTTCGCACAGATTAAAGCAAAGCTTGCAATGTGATATCATCCAACTTCTGGATATCACTAGCCATATTGTCCATAGCAACTTCAAGATCGTTCATCTCTCCGAGATCAAGGCTCATATCACAGCTACCCTCTACTTTGGATGTCAAGCCGACTGGGCTTCCTACATCCTGGCACAACTGAGAGCCAACATCGACCGAGCGACGTTTGATCCATCAACTGGCACATTCTGAGAAAAAGTTGGCTTTATGAACCGACTAAGCCACATCATACAAAGCCAGTTTGACGAGATCATACCAACTGGTGAACTACTTGGAAGACGGGACATGCTCCCCACAATATACTGCTATCCGACCTCAAAGCGTCCACACTCACAAGGGCCTTCCAGCTCAGATAATGGAAAGACGCCTTTGGAGGCCACCGTCAGCCCCACGGATGAAAGAGAGCTGCTGCTGGAGAATGCATCTCTTTTACGGCTGAGTGATCAGCCCACAATATTAGCCAGTTCCCAACCTCCACCTTTAGTCTAAAGCGACTATATTGAGGTTGACTTTGAAGTGGTTCTAGACCACCAGCTCCGAAGCTGCTTTGGTCTCATCGAGGACACCGACTCTTCCCTCTTCAAGCAACTGCGGTGGTACTTGCAGTACCATATCTGGCGCTTTCAACTGGATGAGTCGACTATGTTTCACCTCATCCACACCCGTGGCTCAGCCTTCTGGATCAGTGAGGGCACATGGAGTCGAAACTGGATGAATCATCCACTCTCATCACCTCCAACGCTCTCAGAGATCATAGATTCGATGATCAAGTGAATTCAGCTTGGTATATCCGCTGATGCCTCTCTCTCCGACAATGAACCAGCCAACTCCTCCTGCACACCCTTCGTTGGTGATCCACCACTTTCTTCAGCTGATGAGATCTTCACCAGCTTGGGCCCCATGAGCTTCAGAGAGCAAGACATCTCTGACCAGGTCAGTTCATGTCAACTGAAGATGCCTATGCATGGCTTTCTCTGCCCATGCAAATCCCTTCAGTTCCTACAGCTCATGATGACAATTTGGCAACCGCCTTCACTTTTCTGCCAAATTGGTCATTACCCTCTAGTGATCCTCTTCACCTTTTGGATGATGCCAAAAAGGGGGAAGATGGACAAAATGATGATGAACAGTATAATGGATGCATGACTCTTTGGGATCAAATTCAAGAGAAACTCATCATAAGGGGAAAGATCAGCTTCAGGGGGAAGCATGGACACTACAAGGAGTCCAAAAATGAGAAGAATCAAGCAGAAGGAAAAAGAGCATTCGAAGCAACATTCAGGAAGTAGACTAGTAGTCTTAACTACTACCTCTTGAATCTCTTAAAATCATGCCAATAAAATGAATATATAATACAAGTCTTGATCATGATTTTACTTCAAGCTTGAATGCCTTAATATGATTCTTCATGCTCTAATACCCCAGCCATGCTCTGATATTTGAAAAATAAGCATGAATAAGCTCAAAATTGTTCTTAAAATTGACATGCTCTGATATATGAATGATAAGCATGAATGAAAAATGCTCCAATAATTGAATGAAAATCATGAGTCAATGTGTCACAATATGCTATGAATATGACATACTCCGATATTTGAAAGTTAAGCATGAATAACAAATGCTCTAATAACTGAGTGAAAATCATGAGCCAATTTGTCTCAATAAGCTACGAATGTGCACTGACTGAAAGACTCTATTTAAAGCATTTGCTACACTTGCAGTTTTTCCATCATCATCATCAACAAAGTTTTGACATCATCAAAAAGGGGAAAATTGTAAGGAAAACTATCAAGGAACCCCTAGATCAGGTTTTGATGAGATGTCAAAATTATTTGTGAAAAACTGACCAAAGCTCAAGCTGTAGATCGAAGCTGACCAGCCCAAGAGGGAATCATCAAAGAAGAACTCTAGAAGAGTCAAAGTCAACCGATCTGAAGGATGACCCAAATTGAAAGACACGTCATCCAGTTTAAAGTTCAACTTGGCTAAGGAATCATACCAGTCAAAGCAAGCTGACAACCGAGTCGGCTGAACTAAGGGAGAAAGAAGTTGACCAAAAACTGAAGAAACTGATAGAATGTCAGTTTATGCCAGAGACTGCCAGTAGCCAACTGGAGCAATGGCCAATCTCAGCTGACAAGCCCAGAACTGCCAACTGGAGCAATGGCCAATCTCAACTGACAAGCCCAGAACTGCTAACTGGAGCGCTGGCCAATCTCAGCTGACAAGCCCAGAACTGCCAACTGGAGCGATAGCCAGACTTAGCTGACAAAGCTCAGAACTGCCAGCTGGGACGATAATGTTACTGAGCTGAGAAATCCAAAACTGCCAGCTAAAATTCTGAACTGCCAAGAGAGCTGAAGCCAGAAGACTCCTGGAGTATATTGCTTAAATCAGCGTATCTTGGAATAAATGCTCCTTCAAGGATCCTAGAATTTAATGAAGATCAATTGGCAGAGTAACGGCTACTTCAACCAAATGATCCAAGCGATCATTTAAAGACCACTTGCCATTGATGAGCCAACAGAGCCTCTGATCAAATGGACAATGGAGCTCAATGGTCATAAAATCACTCCTCTATAAAAGACGGGTGAATCAGAGTTCTAAACACTTTTCGCATACTCTTCGCAACCATAACACCTTGCCAACCTTCGCACATACAAGCTAAGAGCTTTTCTTTCTCCCTCCCACTCAAGCTCAAGTTCAACGTTTGATAGAAACTGCGAAAGTCAAACTGAGAAGAAGAATTCACTGAATCAATACATCCAGCCAGCTGTTGACAATCCAGCCAGGGCAACCTTTTCAGTTTCAACTATTCAACGATCAACTACTCAGCTTAATCAAAGGAGCACATCAGTTGATACCCCCTTGTTCAAGACTAACCTCTTGAAGATCGAAAGATATCTAAAACCTTGTAAAGACGACAATAGCACCTACCTTCCTAGCGAGCAGTTAGGGACTTCAAGTGTGAGCCGTCGACCAGCTGAGGTAGCGAGCAGTTACCAGGTTCAGCCAATTGTCCTTCATTGTATAATTTGTAAAGAAACTCAAGTTATATAGTGGAGTTGCCCTTCTGCGGAAGAAAAAGAGGACGTACAAGTTTGAGACTTCGAACCTCTATAAATCTCTTGTGTGCTGTACTATATTGTTCATTGCATATCTCTAACTGCACACAACATCACACAAGCTGCACTTAAACTGTTTCAACTGACTATCAAATTTGTGCATAGATAAGTTTCATCAAGCGAGTCATAGGGCTCTGTTTTCCGCATCTAAAGTAAAAGTTTTTGAATCAGTTTATTCACCCCCCCTCTAAACTGATATCGACTCGCCCGGGACCAACACAAGAGCTTAGAGCTTCAGCTGAAGAACCGAGAGCTAAGCTAGAGGCCTAACTGAAGAGATGAGCTGAAGTTTCCCAGCTGGAGTGCCAAACTGATGACAAAACTGAAAACTGCAGTTGAAGGGCCCCACCAGCGCGCAACCCTGCCGGTGCGGGAAGAAGCTCATGGTGAGGCACCCCGTGCGCATGGCTGCCACCGCCGATGCAGTGTACCTCAGCCCGCCAGCACGGGGGCACCGTCTACGCGAGGTAATCAATTCCAGCCCCTCAATCAGTTCTCAGCCGCGATCAGTTTGCTCTCTTCGGTCAGTTTCAGCTGTGGTTTCGGTAATTTTGATCTTTAATAATCTCCAACCACTCAGCCAGCTATGATAATTAAATGAACATGGTTCTAGCTAGGAGTAGGAGAAGTTTGGGGAACCATCTACCAATAACTCCACCTTTTTGCTTTCTCTCTCTTCACCAATAAATGATCCATCGATCATTTCCATTCGGAGACTTCTCATCATTCACTCCGGACTTGGAGAGGAGAATTTGGACACAACTCCCCTCTCCAGTTCACCACTACACACTTCACCTTTCACCAACACCACCGTTCTAGAGAGAAGGAAAAAGAGGAGAAAAGAGGTAAAAGAGCTCGAAGCTTAAGGAAGAAGGCACGAGAAGATGAGCTCAACTCCAAGCCATCCACAGAAGCTAGGCTTGCTCCAAGACTTCTACTTTTTTGGTCTTTCTTTCCTTAGCTTTAGCTCATTTGTGGGGATTGTCCCAAAACTAACGAGACAAACAATATTGTAGAAGTTTGTTTAGTGTCTAATTGTGTCATTTTAAGTTATTTATTTTATTGCGTTTCGTATTTATTTTGTTTAATTTTATTTTGTTATGTGTTGATTTTATGTGTTTATTGCTCTAATGGTGGATTATGCCAAGTATTGCAAAGCTTGAGCTTTTAATCATAAAATCAGGTATTTTACAGCAATTAGGTGGCAAGTGCAAATCGAATAAATCAAGTTGGATTGTTTAAATAGGAAGATTGAAGATTGTTAAAGAAATTGAGAAAAAGCACCCGTGCAGGCAGGCATCAAAATGCTGAGAGCCCCGCACCCCCGCCGCGGCGCCCCTGCCCCGCGGCGCTCGCCCCCGCCGCGTGCCTGGTGCCCCGCGGCGCCCATGCAGCCCGCCGGCGTGCGGGCTGCCACATCTCCCTCGGGTCCAACTTTTCACCTATTTTTTGCAGCTTCACTCCCTTCCTACTCTTTTGCACTCGATATTTTGTTAATTAGGAACTTTCTTACAATTTTAATTCCTAGAATTTGTAGCTTATTATTACCTAAACCTCTAGAGTGGACTTTTTGGCACCAAATCTTCCACAAAATCCCCTTCATTAATTGATCCCTTACCATCAGCTCCCATAACCTTTTCTCTCTCTCTCTCTTTCTCTCTCTATCTCTCTTTCGTATCTCTCTTCTCTCTCTTTCATATCTATTAGAGATTTTTGGGGGATTTATCTATTATCATTCACTACGATTCATCATCTCTCTCTCTATACATCTTCTCCATTCTCTCCATTCTCTCTACACACACACTACACACACTAAATCTCTACACCATTTTCACACCATCACATTCACCTAAGAGAAGAGGAGAAAATGAAGAGCAAGGGGATCGAACCAAGTGAAATGGAGAAGAGACGAGATGGACCGACGACGAGCCATCCGCGGAAGCTAAGCTCGGAGGAGGTTTATCTTGTGTTTTTCTTTACATTTCTTAGTGGTATTTGTGGAGGTTGTTCTAAACTCTTGAAGGATACGTAATATTGTAGAAGTTATTGTTGTTTACATTTGATTTATGAAATGACTTTCTTCTATGATATATGTGTTGTTTTAAGCATGTTTAGTGGCTAATCTCTCTATTAGGGGGTAGAGGATCGATGTGGTTTTGATCTATGCTTGTTCTTGTTGATTGTTGTTGTTGGAATCGTGCTTTTTCATGCTTAGGTACTTGATCACTACTTGAACATTGATAAGATTTAGAGGAGTCTTGATTGTGAATTTAAATTCGGAAATTGGTTCCTTCGACGTTAAGTGGATGGGGTTCCTAAGCCTAATATGTCAATCTCGCTTGTATGATATAGCTAAGAGAGGTTTAACGGATAGACGGTGACAGTAATTAAAGTTAAACTAATCGGAAGGGTCTATCGTATTTGTGAGAGTAGCATTATCAATTTGAATCAGGCATAGTGATAAAACCATTAAGAGAATCTACACCCTAATACCTTAATCCAACTTATTTCCTCCAATCTTAATTTAATTTGTGTTTTTGCATTTAGTTGTATTGCTTACTTGTCTATTTTGAATTCCTAGCATAATCATCATCAACCCCCTTGTTAGAATGTTTAGATTTTATTTTAGTTGTTTTGTTAAAAGCATGTATATCCTTTAGATAATTCTTTCCTATAAAGTTTTCCTTGAGAGATCGACTCGGGTTAAGCTTATTGCTTCTACAACTGACCCAGTCCAATTGCGGGTGTGGTCCTCAGTAGTCATCTAGTGAGCATAAATCAGAAATTATAAATAGTAAATTTGTGGACCGCGAAACAAAGTTTATGTTTTATTTATCTTTTGATTTATAAAATAAAGAACTCGTATGATTGTTATGTTGTTTTGAGCATGACGGGCTAATTTCTCACATTAGGGGATAGATGATCGATTTGGTTTCGATCCATGCTTGTGATGGTTGGTTTCTTATTGTTGGAATTGTGCTTGTTTATGTTGAGTACTTGGCCACTACTTAGCATTGCTAGGCTCTAGATGAGACCGAGAAGAGATTCTATAGCCCGACTTAGGTTTCTTCAATGTTAGGTGGACTGGGTACATAAGCCTAATTGTTAAACTTAGGTGGATTGGGTACATAAGCCTAAATGTTAATCTTGTTCGTATAATATAACCAATGGGGGTTTAACAGGTTGACGGTGACAGTAAATGAAGTTAAGTCTCTTGAAGAGATCTATTGTACGTCTAGAATTATCATAATCAAATCAAGCTATGAGAGAGACCAATAAGAGAATCTACACCCTAATTCTCTTCTTATAATATTTTCATTCCTCTTTGTTATTGTTGGTATTGCTAGTTAAATTTGCTTGCTTTAATTTGGTAGTTTAGTAAAAGTCATCCAATCCCTTAATTAGAATGTTTAGGATTGTATTTAAATCCTTGTGTTTGTTAACAATTGTAGTGTAGAAAGGTAATCACCAAGATTAAGCTTTCCTCGAGAGACACTTTAACAACCCATATTTCCAATCACTCTTTAATTAAAATATTTATCTCGAATTATGTGAATTATTAGGATTTTGTTAATTTTTAAATTATTCTCAATGTTCGAGTCATGGTAAATTCTAAGTCACGCCCCTAGATATATATTCAATTTTATATATGTAAATTAAGATATATTTAATAAAAAAATATAAAGGAAATTTTTGTTGCATCAATTTATTTCTATATTACATCACTTTAGAATAGAATTATAGAGGTCCATGCAAATGGGTATATATTCAGTGCATACATTGATATAAAATATATTCATCATTTTAATTAGATCAATTTTCGTATCTAATAGATAATTAATTGATTTTAGAAAAAAAAAAAAAAAAAAAAAGAAGTGATTTTGAAACTTTGGAACTACGCATGTTATATTCATTATTTAAAAGGAAAGAGTTTTAAATATTTTAGAAGATTTAATTTGTCCAAAATAAGTTTTACGGAAAAAGAAATTTAATAAAAAATTTCCAAACCCTAAACTCCTAGTATAAATACAAGGAGGGAGATTTTAACCTAGTTTTTTTTTTTAGATAAACTTTTGAAGCCGCATAGCATAGGAAATTTGTGAATCTATTCTCTTCCCACTTCAACAAATTCTCACGGTAATATATATATATATATATATATAATAACACACTCATGCAACCAATTTTTTTCCCTCCCATTACAAAGGGTAATTTAGTCATTAGACGCAAATGATCTATTTGGAAAATTTTAATTCAAACCTACTAAAATTAATGTCATAAAGTAGAATTAACATTTCTTATCAATGATAAACGATATCAATTAATATCATAAAGTATAATTAACATTTCTTATCAATTAGAATGTATTGTAATTTTTATTATTTAATTTTTAGATTTTAATTATTAATTGATTATTTAAAATATTAAGTGCTAAAAAAGTATATTAAACCCTAATTAGATAGGATGAACCCTAAATAACGAGTGTAAAATTAAATTAAAGCATATTAAATTGAAATCGAATGAAAAAAAATTAAAAAATCGAGTGTGTAATAGACGATTTCAAATATAGTTAATGGTGCGATGTTATACATATATAGAATATAAACTAATTCATCATCAATATTATATATGTATATATAATATAAAAAAATCGAGACTATATATATATATATATATAAATCGAGACGGAATGATGTCAATCAGATTTATATTTCTCAATTTTATCATGTTAGTGTGCCTTAATTGCGGTAATCGACCACGTTATTATAGGCCACTAATGTGTAGAGTCATTTTTATTTCAGAAAACACATTAATTTCCTCTATAAATAGGAATATGATTGTCATTGTAGAATTGTAGTTTTTACATTTGCTTTAAGAAGGTTTTTTTTTTTTTGTGCATTATATAAAACACATATTAATGTTGTTTGTTGATATCATTCTCTTTTATTGCACAAGGATTCAAATCGTTTCAACTTGCAATCACAAAATTAAATGTTTGAGGAAAAGGTAATGTATTTTTAATAGCAAACTTTAAACAAACTATAACACCCCTACTTCAATTATTTTTATATATTTTTTATATATTTTATAACTATAAACAAACTTTACCTACTATGATTCATCTTCGATCATAACATCTAATATAACACCCCTAAATACTCATTCAAAGATTTCAAAAATTTAGTTGAAGTATTTGAATATTATATGTTCATATCTTAATAACGAGTTTTCTTCTACAGTCCCATGAAAGGAGACGACGATAGTCTAAGAAGAGGACTGGAAACAATCTTATTAATATGTATTTTTTTATCATTCATGCACTTAGTGTATATGTGTTCACTTTATCCAAAAAATGAATTATGCATATTTGTTATAGAAAAATCGTGTGTTCATGAATTTACATAACCTGGTGGTTATTGAATTGGTAGAGGACCCATGTTAAATTAATGGAAAATAAAATGGGAGAATAAACAGTATTTTAGGTTGCATCCTAATGGCGGATAAGGAAGATTGGATATGAAATTAGCAGAAAATAATGGATGGATAAATTATTAAAATGAAAAATAGATTGGATGATGAGGATTAAGAGAACACAATAATATATGGTGGTCGCCGGGAAATGAGAAAAAAATAGAAAACTTAACTTTGACACTAAAAAATAATCGTTTGACCCCAAATGTAATTTTTCATATATTATACAAGATATTTTTGTAATTTTTATATTTTATATTATTCTTATTTGTAGTTATTATGTAATTTGTTGTAGTTTGTATTATTTTAAAGTAGCAACAATTAGATAACCAACATGCCCGCAATTAATTTTTATTGTGTTTATTTAGATAGTTTATTATTATATTTTATTTTATTTTGAATGGCTGGATATGGTTTGTTTTTGCAAGTAATTATTGGAGGGGTAATTATTTGTATGGGTTATTTGCTATTTTCAGCAATGCCATATTTTGGCTGGTATGGAATTTTCATTATTGTGTCTAATTAATATTCATTTTTTTAATTCGTGACAATATTGCTCTGATTGATTATATATAATGTTTTGACTATATAAATTGACCATTGATTATTAAAATTAAATTTAAAAGCACACCATTAATTTTATCATTTTTATGCATTTGTTCAAGTAAATCATCTTTAAATATAAAAACAGTACTTATATGGATGGCAATACAATATAATATATGTATTATTATACAATAAGGTAGAGGAAAATTATCATTGTAATGTACCGATGTCTTTTTAATTATTCATCATATGATTTATAATAATGTTTACTTAGGACCAATAATTTTATATATTACACATCTCATAACTCCAATACTAATCGAAATGTGTACCTATAATTTATAATTTACGATAAATTTACATAATCAATGGTATATGAAATTTTTTAAATTATTACATTGCACAATTTTTAGTGACCATCATAAAAATGTGTTATATATTATTTTGATAGACAAATAAATTTTGATAAAAATATTTATGTAATTATTTATGTATTATTATATTTATAATACCGATTTATATGCATTTATTATATTTAATAATGAATAATTTGCCGAACATATTATTAATATGAATTAATTTTTCAGTAGAATATATATTTACACATTTTATAATTAAAATAAGGTGTCTCCGTCATAAATGATGCATATACAGAAGTAATTAAAACTTATAATATAATGGAATTCATACTTTTTAGTCATTTTTCTATATTATTTTGATGCATACATAACTTTTATTTTTATTTAATTTAATAAAACACTTAATTAAAGGGTTAAAATTATACATAAATTGATCGTGCATCGCACGTGGATAAAATCTAGTTTTAATATTAAATTAATAACATCATAGAAGATGAGATTTTTTTGAGAGGGTAGATTATTGTTATTATAAGTTAATGAAGCTAGGATTATTAAATTTATTTAACGATTTAAAGATATATATGCTTGATTTAATTTGGTAGTTCATGATAATTTAATTGCATAGTTCACGTGCATAGCTTGTAGTATGAACAAATTTCTAATTGATGGGTAAATTTATGATTAATAATGTTTTTAGTTTGAGGTTAAAGTCTTAATTATGTTATAAATTATTATTTTTAGAATAATAGTGGGTTAATAACTTGATGTTAATTTAAAAGTGTAGTCAGATTATTTTTTCGGTAATCCTTGTAAAGTGGGTATAATTAATTTCTTTAATAGCTAGATGAATTCTAGTTTTTTTATCATTTAAAGTTCTACGTCATTATTTTCCAATCAGTTTCACATTCATATGTTTATATACATAATATATATATATATATAACTCATTTAGAAATTTGGAACATTTCATTATTTCATTTCAAATTCATTTCAAGTTAGTTTGCATTAAAAATGAGCAATCATTTATAGGATTTATTTATTTTGGTATTCTAGGTGCGGCGCGACTAAGACAATAAGTTATTACTAAAGTTTGATTCGAAGTTCATCAGTTCAGTTAAGGTGTGAGATTCATTTTTTTTATGTCGTTGATTTATATTTTACCCATTGTAATATCACGTGTTTGTCGTATATCATGTTACTATCAATGAGCCCCTGGACTATATGTTCATTCATTTGGCTCTCATTATTTGTGCACAAATGTCAATGTCGATATGCGATTCAATTAGTACTAATGTACTATCATTTTTCGGTACTAGGTACTATCAAGTTTCGGTATCAGTTATATGTGTACTACTGTTTTATTAACCTGGGCAAATCTTTGCATAAATTTCTCACACTGAGTATATTTTATATATGCTCACCCCTCCTTAATATTTTCAGGTAATTGATTTGGTGACGTGTGGAAGATCGAATGACGAATCAAGCTTAATTTGCATATCTTCCGCTTATCATTATCAAATTTCTTTAAAATAATAAATTATAATATAGTATTTCAAGGATCCTAATATTTCGCAGACATTTATTTATCTCATTGTTTTTTTTTATCTTTCTAGAACTTATGGTGAATTTCTCAAATAAAAATATTATAGGTGTATTGTTAATTAATTCATTAAGTATCATTTCCTTTTGTTAAATTCAAGTATTTATTTTTCTACTCAAATGCTTTAACTAATTAAGTTAGATTATTATTTTATAATTTAAAAAAAAAACAAATTACTCACATTTCCGCATCAATTAAAATCATTAAAAATCAGTTTTACACTTTAAGAAATTTAGGGTGTCACAGTGTGGTATCAGAGCGGGTCTACTTTCCTGTAGACTCCGTGAATCATTCATGTATTTAAATTCATTTCATGAGTCATTCGATCACCATGCGCTCCAATATCAAGGTATAAAGTTTCATTTTCAGTTGAGTGAGTATATGATTTATTAGTTGTTATTATAAGATTGTTACGTTTCAGTTATTTAAACTCATGAGATGATAAAATGTTTTATTTATTGAACTTAGTCCTCGAATTTAGAAATAACCTAGAATGCCTTCTAAACCTTCTCTATCATTTCTATAGGACGATGGTGAGAAATACAAGAGCACGTGCCAACAACGTTAATGGAAACAACAACAACCCCGAGAATAATGGTCGTAACGATGGAGAGAACTTGGTGTACCAATTTCTTGGTGCTATCAAAGGATTTGTGCAACAATCTAACGATCAACCTGATGCATCAGACCAATATGTGCGTCCTATGAGTCAATTTGTCGAACAATTTCGGCGTTACACACCTCATCGATTTAATGGTCGGGATGGACCACAAGCTACTGAGGATTGGCTGGAAGAGTTAGACTAGATTTTCACGCACATTGACTGCACTGATGAACAAAAGGTGGTATGTGCAGTGTTCCAGCTTACTGCCGATGCTGGACGTTGGTGAAAACACTTTGTGAGTACCTTAAGTGAGGAAGAAAAAGATCATTTGTCATGGGAGATATTTCAAGAAGTGGTATTGGATAAGTATTTTACCACTGCCTTCAAAGAAAAGAAAGAGACAGAATTCTTTGATCTTAAGCAAGGTAGCATGATAATTGAAGAGTATGAGAGAAAGTTTAATCAATTATCGAGGTATGCTCCTCATCTAGTAGACACTGGAAACGGATTGCAAAAGTCAAAAGGGGTCCGAGAGCTGAGATCAAGGGGATCTTGGCCGCTCAAGTGATTGAAGATTTCAGTGAACTAGTGAAACGGGCTGGAGATGTAGCCATGAGCCTTGGCATAGATAAGCCAGCTCAAAAGTAAGTTGATAACTCTGGAAAGAGAATGTGGGATAATCAAGAAAGGAATCGGGGAAACATTCCTCCTAAGAAAGGAAGGTTTGAAACAAGAGCTAATACTGGACCATCTGTAATAAAACCCCAATGCCCAAACTGTGGGAAAAACCATGGTGGACCCTGTCGGTAGGGAATGGGAGAGTGCTATTACTGCTATGATCCAGGTCATTATGCAAACTTTTATCCCAAGAAAAGAAACAATGTGTCAGCTGGAAGGGGACATGGAGAACTTAAGAAAAGAGAAAAGAAACCTGAGAAAATGGGCAATGCTCGATTCTTTGCTTTAGCTCATCAGAATGCAGCGGCGAAGGACAATGACACAATGACTGGTATGTTACCTATTTTTGGAATGCCTGCTGTTGTACTATTTGATTCTGGAGCATCGCATTCATTCATATCTTCTAAGTTATGCCGTATGAAAGGAATTGAATATGAAGTAGAGAACTTAACCTTAAACATAAGTATCCCTTCAGGTGAGAACATAGTGACTGATAGGATTGCTCGAAAGGTTAAGATGGATTTTAGAGGTAGAGAACTTGAGGCTAACCTATATGAGATAGATATACATGACTTTGATGTGATATTGGGAATGGACTGGTTAAGTCGAAATCATGCAACGATCAATTGTTATGAAAGAGAGGTCGTTATTCAGAATCCAGGAGAGAAAGAGTTCTCATTTTATGGTGCAAGAATTAGAAGATCACCAGTGGTGATATCTGCTATGAAGGCAATGAGATTGCTGAAGAATGGTAGCTGTCAAGGCTATATAGTTAATATAGTCGATGTGGAAGATCAGCAATCGCGAATTGAAGGAGTACCAATTGTCAATGAGTTTGTAGATGTATTTCCAGAAGAATTTCCTGGATTACCACCTAATAGACTAAGTGGAATTCACAATCGACTTGGTACCAGGTGTAGGCCCAGTTTCTAAAGCACCATATAGAATGCCCCCTGAGGAATTGCAAGAGATGAAAGCACAAATACAAGAGCTCTTAGATCAAGGATATATTCGTCCAAGTGTATCACCTTGGGGAGAACCTGTTTTATTTGTCAAAAAGAAGGATGGATCGATGCTTATGTGTATTGATTATCATGAATGGAATAGACTCACAATCAAAAACAAGTATCCGTTACCTAGAATTGAGGATCTTTTTAATCAGTTAAAAGGAGCGGGGGTCTTCTCAAAGATAGATCTGAGATCGGGTTATCACCAATTAAAGGTGAGAGAAAGTGACATACCAAAGACGGCATTCAGAACCAGATATGGTCATTATGAGTTTATAGTCATGCCATTCGGATTGACTAATGCTCTGATAGTATTCATGGATCTGATGAACCGGGTCTTCCATCCATTCTTGGATAAGTTTGTCATTGTCTTTATAGACAATATCCTGGCTTACTCAAAAGATGAGAAGGAACATGAGGGGTATTTATGAATTGTCTTAGAAACTTTAAGAAATGAAAGGTTATATGCAAAGTTCAAGAAATGTGAATTCTGGTTAGATCGAGTAGCTTTTCTAGGTCATGTAGTAACGGCTCAAGGGATTGAAGTAGATCCGGCTAAGGTCGAAGCCGTGAGTAATTGGAAAGCCCTCATAAATGTTGGTGAAGTGAGAAGTTTCTTAGGACTTGTTGGATATTATCAAAGATTTATCAAGGATTTTTCTAAGATAGCTGGTCCGATGACACAATTAACAAGGAAAGGGATAGAGTTTAAATAGACTGAGAATTGTGAGCAAAGTTTCCAAGAGCTAAAGCGGAGATTGACAACAGCTTCGGTGTTAACTATTCCTGATAATTCCAATGAGTTCATTATTTACACCGATCCATCAAAGTAAGGATTGGGATGTGTTTTGATGCAAAAAGGAAAGGTTATTGCTTACGCGTCAAGACAGCTAAAGACACACAAGCACAACTACCCCACACATGATTTAGAGTTGGCAGCAGTGGTACATGCTCTTAAGATTTGGAGGCATTACTTGTATGGAGCTAAGTGTGAGATTTTCACTGATCATAAGATTTTGAAGTACTTCTTCACACAAAAAGAGCTCAATATGAGACAAAGAAGGTGGTTAGAGCTCGTAAAGGATTATGATTGCTCCATTCAGTATCATCCGGGAAAGGCAAATGTGGTAGCTGATGCTCTCAGTAGAAAGAGTGAGAGACAGCCAACATCAAAGCTGACTCAACAAGATTCATTAATTAAGGATTTTGAAAGATTAAGTTTAGAAATGGTGACCCCTGATACAACAAAGGCTGTGTTGGCAGCACTAGTGATTCAGCCTACTTTAAGCGAACGAATAAAAAAGGCCCAAGAGAGCAATGAGTTTTTACAAAAGATAAGAACTCAAGGAGTCGGGAGAAGTTTGAAGGGCTTTGCGATAGATGGGGATGGTGTTCTCATGATTGGTGGAAGAATTTGTGTGCCTAAGGAAAAAGAGTTGATAAGGGAAATCTTAGATGAAGCACATTGTACAGCATATGCGGCACATCCAGGAAGCACCAAAAT
Source organism: Perilla frutescens (assembly GCA_026008535.1). NCBI lineage: Eukaryota > Viridiplantae > Streptophyta > Magnoliopsida > Lamiales > Lamiaceae > Perilla > Perilla frutescens. Next base: position 37,808,963 of record BRKX01000010.1, on the reverse strand, counting down.
GTATCAAGATCTTCGAAAGACATTTTGGTGGAGAGGAATGAAAAGATTAGTTGCTGAGTATGTGAGTAGATGTTTGACATGCCAACAAGTGAAGGTTGAACACCAAAGACCCTCTGGATTGTTGAATTCATTAGATATACCAGAGTGGAAGTGGGAACACATCACAATGGATTTTGTTGTAAGGCTCCCTAAAACAATATGGGGACTCGATGCAGTTTGGGTAATTGTTGACCAGCTTACGTAGTCTACTCATTTTCTCCCGGTCAAGATGACATATACAATGGATCAATTTGCACGATTGTATGTTAGTGAGATTGTTAGACTGCATGGGGTGCTAGTTTCAATTGTATCCGATAGAGATCCGAGGTTTACCTCTAATTTCTGGAAGAGTTTACATGCAGCTATGGGTACAAAATTGAAGTTTTCTACAGCTTATCACCCTCAAACCGATGGACATTCAGAAAGGACTATCCAAATTCTCAAGGATATGTTGAGAACATGCGTCTTAGATATTGGAGGGAATTGGGAAACACATTTGCCTTTAGTTGAGTTTGCTTACAACAATAGCTTTCAGTCAACTATTGGAATGGCACCATATGAAGCGCTTTATGGAAGGAAGTGTAGGTCACCTTTATATTGGAATGAGGTTGGTGAAAGGAAAATTTTAGGTCCTGAAATTGTTGAGAAGACAGTTGAAGTCATTGCAAAGATAAGAGAAAGGATCAAGATAGCTCAAGATTGGCAGAAATCCTATGCTGACCAAAGAATGAAAGATCTGCATTTTGAGGTAAATGATAAAGTTTTTCTTAAAGTGGCTCCAATGAAGGGAGTTTTGAGATTTGGGAAGAAAGGAAAGTTGAGACCACGATTTATTGGGCCATTCGAAATTCTAGAACGCATTGGAGATGTAGCTTACCGTTTTGCATTGTCTCCTGAGTTATCTGCGGTGCATAATGTGTTTCACGTGTCGATGCTACGGAAGTACCTACATGATCCCAGTCATGTTGTACATCACGAGAACTTACAAATCAGTAAAGATCTTACCTATGAAGAGGAACCAAGTGCAGTGTTAGATCGTAAGGTTCACATACTAAGAAGACGAGAAATACCATTAGTCAAGATCCAGTGGACTAGAAATGGACCTGACGAAGCTACTTGGGAGCGTGAGAAAGAGATTCTAGCTCGTTATCCTAACTTAGACCTAAGTAAGTTTAATTTCGAGGACGAAATTTCTTTTTAGTGGGTAGGGTTGTAACAACCCATATTTCCAATCACTCTTTAATTAAAATATTTATCTCGGATTATGTTAATTATTAGGATTTTGTTAATTTTTAAATTATTCTCAACGTTCGAGTCATGGTAAATTCTAAGTCGCGCCCCTAGATATATATTCAATTTTATATATGTAAATTAAGATATATTTAATAAAAAAAACATAAAGAAAATTTTTGTTGCATCAATTTATTTCTATATTGCATCACTTTAGAATAGAATTATAGAGGTACATGCAAATAGGTATATATTCAGTGCATACATTGATATAAAATATATTCATCATTTTAATTAGATCAATTTTCGTATCTAATAGAAAATTAATTGAGAATTCGAAACTTTGGAACTACGCATGTTATATTCATTATTTAAAAGGAAAGAGTTTTAAATATTTTAGTAGATTTAATTTGTCCAAAATAAGTTTTACGGAAAAAGAAATTTAATAAAAAATTTCCAAACCCTAAACTCCTAGTATAAATACAAGGAGGGAGATTTTAACCTATTTTTTTTTAGATAAACTTTTGAAGCCGCATAGCATAGGAAATTTGTGAATCTATTCTCTTCCCACTTCAACAAATTCTCATGGTAAACTATTTCTGATTTTTGATCATAAGATTTTGTTATTATACTTTTATTTTTGTGTTGTAGGAATCAAGAAATAAAACATTTATATTTTTATCATTTCTGCAAAAGATCATTTGTTACGTATCCAAATTTGCATCATGTTCATTATTATTTGTTTTTATTATTATCATGGAAACATCATAATGATTTTGGATAATGAACCTCTTATGGTTTATAAGTCTTCGTAGGGATCTGTGGAAAATCTTTGAATTTAGAAGTGATTAATTGATAAAATTGCATTTAGAGACTTGATTGGGTGGCGAGCATGAGTGTTGATAATTAATTAAGGTAGAGAATATGTTCAGAGAATTTAGTTCTTTGCAGCTTTTAATAATTATTTTCTAATTGAGCAAGATTGGGTTGCAAATGTATTCAGTATATACGAATTGAAGCTGGCGTGAATGAAAATGGATTAGAGTACCCTTCATTTTGATTTCGTGATTCGCTAAAAAAAAATTATTTGGCCTTAATTAAATCTGGAATTTTAAATAGTTATTCTAATTGGCCTTACTTATCTTGAAGATTTTCGAAAACTTTAGAAAATAGTTATTGGTCGGATCCCTTATGTACTTAAAATTTATGGAAGCGTCTTAAAGGAATTCAGTTATGTTTTTTTTATATATATACATACAAATATCTATATATATATATATATATATATATATATATTAATATTAAATTAATAACATCATAGAAGATGAGATTTTATTGGGAGGGTAGATTATTGTTATTATAAGTTAATGAAGCTAGGATTATTAAATTTATTTAACGATTTAAAGATATATATGCTTGATTTAATTTGGTAGTTCATGATAATTTAATTGCATAGTTCACGTGCATGGCTTGTACTATGAACAAATTTCTAATTGATGGGTAAATTTATGATTAATAATGTTTTTAGTTTGAGGTTAAAGTCTTAATTATGTTATAAATTATTATTTTTAGAATAATAGTGGGTTAATAACTTGATGTTAATTTAAAAGTGTAGTTAGATAATTTTTTCGGTAATCCTTGTAAAGTGGGTATAATTAATTTCTTTAATAGCTGGATGAATTCTAGTTTTTTTTTATCATTTAAAGTTCTACGTCATTATTTTCCAATCAGTTTCAGATTCATATGTTTATATACAGAATATATATATATATATATATATATATATATAACTCATTTAGAAATTTGGAACATTTCATTATTTCATTTCAAGTTAGTTTGCATTAAAAATGAGCAATCATTTATAGGATTTATTTATTTTGGTATTCTAGGTGCGGCGCGACTAAGACAATAAGTTATTGCTAAAGTTTGATTCAAAGTTCATCAGTTCAGTTAAGGTGTGAGATTCATTTATTTTATGTCGTTGATTTATATTTTGTCCATTTTAATGTCGTATATCATGTTACTATCAATGGGCCCCTGGACTATATGTTCATTCATTTGGCTCTCATTATTTGTGTGCAAATGTCAATGTCGCTATGCGATTCAATTAGTACTAATGTACTATCATTTTTCGGTACTAAGGTACTATCAAATTTCGGTATCAGTTATATGTGTGCTACTGTTTTATTAACCTGGGCAAATATTTGCATAAATTTCTCACACTTAGTATATTTTATATATGCTCACCCCTCCTTAACATTTTCAGGTAACTGATTTGGTGGCGTGTGGAAGATCGAATGACGAATCAAGCTTAATTTGCATATCTTCCACTTATCATTATCAAATTTCTTTAAAATAATAAATTATAATACAGTATTTCAAGGATCCTAATATTTCGCAGACATTTATTTATGTCATTGTTTTTTTTTATCTTTCTAGAACTTATGGTGAATTTCTCAAATAAAAATATTATGGGTGTATTGCTAATTTAATTCATTAAGTATCATTTCCTTTTGTTAAATTCAAGTATTTATTTTTCTACTCAAATGCTTTAACTAATTAAGTTAGATTATTATTTTATAATTTTAAAAAAATAAAATTACTCACATTTCCGCATCAATTAAAATCATTAAAAATCAGTTTTACACTTTAAGAAATTTAGGGTGTCACAGACACGATTCGGGTTAGCTCACCGTCATACAACTACCCCATCCTCTTGCGGGTCCGGTCAGTAGTAGTTGTGCATGTGTAGTGTAAACTGGAACATAAATCAACTGGCATCGTTGTCGGGGAAAGCTTTAGGCGTATTATCTTTTGGTGTTATAATTGTTTTTGTGTTTGTTTTTGTATTTGTGTTTTTGTGTTTTTTTTGTATTTGTGTATATTTTCTTGTGTTTTGTTTAAGTGTTTATAACTTTTTTCCACAGTTGTGTGTGATCTTCTTTTTATGTATGTGACTGTGTATGCAAGGTAGATGAAGTCTCAACAGGAGACTAGCCCCCGTGTTCAACAACATTCATAGACCAAGAAGGATTGAAACGCCCAATTGGGAAGAAGAAATCTTGAGAGAAGCTTACTCTTCAAGTGATGACTTTCAACTTTTGGAGATGGATGCCAACCACATCAACAACGAGAATATTGCAAATGTGGCAAGGAACATGAGAGATTTTGCTCGTCCTATGATAGAGGCCTCAACTTCTTGCATTGTGCTTGGAGAAGCCGCAAGAAACTACGAGTTGAAGAGCATCCACTTCAACCAATTGTCATCCTTCTATGGGATGCCCGCCGAAGATGCCTTGAACTTCATCCGGGAGTTCTATGTTGTGGTTCAAACCTTTCCTTTACAAGGTTTGAACGAGGACCAATTGAAGATGAGGTGCTTTCTTTACACCTTGAAGGATCGTGCTAAGACATGGTTCATGTCTCTTCCATCTAATTCACTAGCCAGCTAGAATGTCGTGTATAAGAAGTTCATGGCCAAATATTACTCCAACCAAAAGACCCAAGATTTGAGAGCTCAGATTGTTACCTTCTCCCAATCTCCGGGTGAAGCGTTTCATGAAGCGTGTGATCACTTCAGGGGTCTTCAACAACAATGCCCGCACCATCATCTAGCACCAGAGTTGCTCAACCAGTTTTTCTATGACGGGTTGTCCCAAAATTTTCAATATATGATGGATAATGTAACGGGAGGACATATAGGTGGCCATACAGCTGAAGAAGTCTCTAACATCTTTGAGACCATGGCCACCACATCTCAACAGAAGAGTGCTAGAGGAAACGAGCTTCTATCAATGAAGCCAACCCTAGCTATGATGTTACCAAATAGTTAACCGAGCTAACTAGGCAAGTGGAGATGCTGAGGTCATCTAGAAGCCCACCCCGACAAGCTATGATTATCGAGACATATGGAGTATGTGAAGAGTATGGCCATGGAGCTAATATGTGTCCAAAACAGGTGGAATCCAGTTTCAGTGAGGAGACACAGGTTCTCGATCTCTAAAAGCAAGTCAATGACTTACAAGGATTCCAACCTCAAAAATAATACAATCCTTACTCACAGACATACAACCCATGGTGGATAAATCATCCAAATTTTCCCTTGGAGGCAACTACAGCAATCTCAGCCATTTCAACAACCACCTCCACCTCAACAAGCTGGAGGTAGCCAAGCTCCACAATATCCCAGACCTCTCCAATATCCGGCTCAACCAAACCAGCCCGCAAGGCTGCCTTTGGAAGATACATTGCAAGCCTTCATACAGGCCACTCAACAGAGATTCGAGTCCGTGGAAGCTTCTATTAAGTGGATTCAGACCCAAGTGGGTCAAGTTATATATACTGTGAGTGACCTATCGAAGCATATAAAGAGCGAGAAATTGTCAAGCCAGCCCGAGCAAGTGCATGCCATAACCGTGCTCAAAAGCGGCGGCATTGTGGAGAACAAGGTTGGAGAGTCCAACTTGAACGAAGTTACCTTTTAAAATGAAGGGGCTCCTCAACATAAGAAGAGGGGGCTGAAGAAATGAAAGCTCAAGGGGAGAAGTTTGCTCTCCACAGAGCTGAGAATCCCCATAAACCTCTCACTGCTTACCCGGACCGGCTGAAAGATGCAAAGAAGGAGCAACAGATGCAAGAGTTTTTCAAACTCTTCTCAAAGGTAGATGTCAATCTTCCTCTCCTGAGCATCATCCAAAATGAGCCAGCATATGTGAAATTTTTTCAAGGAGCTGGTGGTAAAGAAAAGGAGATTCGGAGAAGATGAGAAATTTTTGATGCCCAAGGTGGCAAGCTCAATCATGCAGCATCAATTACCTCCCAAACTTGGCGATCCAGGTAGATTTACTCTTAAACTTGCTTTGGGGAATGGTAAAGAAGCATATGGAATGTTAGATTTGGGGACAGGGATAAATTTAATACCTTACTCTACATTTAAGCAATTAGAGTTAGGGAACTTGAAACCTACTACAATATGTTTGCAATTTGCTGATAAATCCATTAGGTATCCCAAGGAAATTGTTGAGGATATCCTTGTGAAAGTAGGTGGGTTGATAGTCCCCATTGAATTTGTTGTCTTAGACGTAGGGGATGTCCAGGAGACCGAGAAAGAATACATGTTGCCTTTGGGTAAATCTTTCATGGCTACCACAAACACCCTCATTGATGTTAAAAATGGAACATTGACAATGTCTGTGTTGGGGAAAACTATATCTTTCTCTATGTTTGATCCTCTTATGCTTGCTAACCCCTTAACTAAAAATTGCTCTCTCGTTGATGCTATTGATACAGGGTCCGAGAAAGTTTTTGTACAGGAACATAGCCCGGGAAGTGGGTGCAAGGAGATTGAGAGGGATAAAGTGAAGAAGTTCTCTAACAAAGGCACTCCGAGAAAGAAGGTTGCCCAAGGGATCAAGAGGCTTGTCTCGAACACCCGTAAGAGGTGGTTTCCTGGCAAATCAAAATCTGAAGAGAGTGGGACATTGATGACTGAAGAAGCGTTTTCTTGTGGGAAAATTAAGCTATTCAGTCCATGGACAAAGGCTTACATTCAAGCCAAGGGGCACAAAGCTATCGTGCTCAACGATCCTCAATGACCGCTTTCAGAGGCTATGTCTAGCTCGAGACTATAAAATGAGCGCTGCATGGGAGGCAACCCATGATTTTATTGTTTGTTATGATGTTTAGTTTTTACCCTTCTAGTGTCTTTAAGTTTATATTTTTGTTGTTGTCTCGTAGGGGCAAAGAATGAGGAGTGCACTGCTAGGAAGGAAACTGATGCGAAAAATGGCTAAGTGTAGGTCCATCGGCGTCGGGGCCAGCACGACCGCGGGATGAGGCTCTCGGCCAAACAACCCCGCAAGCGGGGCTCCCGTGAGCGCGGGACCCCCAAAGCAGAACTACCCCACGAGCGCGGCGTCCCCATGAGCACGGGCTAGTCACTCCCCGCGAGCACGGAGCTTCCAATGACCGCGTCACCTCAGCCCCACAAATAAAGAGTCCAGTTTAACCCTAACTCCTCACAACTTCCACAGCCACCTCTACCACCTTTTCAACCACCCGAGCAATAAAGTATTTTTATTTGTTTTCCTATTTTGTGTTTCGTGTGTGATAAATTAGTTTCTATTTTTGTATTATTTTCTTTGTTCGTCATTTGTTGTTCATATTATTTTGTAGGAACCTGCGCCTGTTGCCGGTCTTCTACATTCTGTAATATTTTCTCTTTCCTTTATTTCTTGCATTGACGACAATGCATGATTTAAGTGTGGGGGGTGAACTTGTGTTTTAGGTTTTTATGATTATATTTTTGATTTTATGTTGGATTTTATTTTGTTATGTTGTATTTGAAATTTTATTTTGGAAATTGATGTGTCGTTTTTGTTTTGCTTTGATTTACATCTTGATTATGTTGTGTTTTATTTGTTGAAACTCGCACTTAGCATGCTTTATCTTGTCCAATTGTCAAACTTAGTTATTTGGTATATGAATCTTCAAGGGATTGTTGTTAAGTTGATCATGTTGCATGAAATCATTCCCATTGTTTCATCCTGAAATTTAAATTGTCTTGAGAATGATTATGTTTTGACGATTTGTATTGTGGGGTCTCGTCCTCTATGAATTTGGAAGCTTGTTCGTTCTCTTGTCAAATATGTCAATTATGCTTGAAAAATCATTCTCTCCTATAACTTCCCAACAATTGATATACAAAAAAAAAATGTTATGAATGTTTAAATAAAAGTGAGCACAATAAGGATTTCCACTCCTCTAGTCGTCTAAATCGACTATGAGCATGGAAAACCACACAAGGACACTGGAGATTTTATCCCGAAGTACTTAACCTTGTGAAGCTTGATCCAGTAGTGAGAATCTTATCAAGATTCTTAGATCCATTGTTCAGCATGTTGACATTCCTTTTTATGGATTTCAGTTCTGCAGAAAGCTCTTCAATCTCCTTCTTTTGCTATTGGATTGTGACCTTCTCTTTTTCTTTGAGAAGATTCTTGTTGTGAGATTGTAGAGTTTTGTTGACCTCAGCAACTTCAAGCCATTTTTCATACATCTCCTTGTATGTATGAACAAACTCCTCATGGTTGAAGTCTTCATTGTCTGAGTCTTCATCTTCTGCAAGTTTGAAAGAATCTTAGAACTCTGAGACTTTTGCTGTAAAAGCGTAGGTTTTTTCTTCTAATTCACTGCTACTTTCTTCAATCATTATCACTAAGAGAGGCATTGTAATTCTTTTTATTCTTCTTCAGAGTATTGGCACATTCAGCTTGAATGTGTCCAAAACCATCACACTCTCTACACTGAATTCCTCTCTTTGTAATTGAGGATTGAAACTCTTTCTATTTACTATTAGAGTTTCTGTCTTGCTGAGAGATACCAGATGATGGTCTTCTATTGTTAGATCATCTGGAAGACTGCTTGTTCACTCTTTTTAACATTCGGCTGAACTTCTTGGTGATAAGGACCATATTGTTCATTGTATCTGAATCAAGTACAGATTTTTGTTCGTACATGTTCAGGTACATCCTCAGAGACTTCAGTTTTAAGAGTAATACCTCTCTTCCTTGAGCTGCTGTCTTCATCCTCCAGATTCATCTCAAACGTCCTCAACGACCTCATCAGTTCATCAAGCCTCATACTCTTGATATCCTTGGCTTCTTCAATGGCAGCAACTTTGTAGGCAAACTTCCTTGGAAGAGATCTGATGTGACCCAGACAATTAATCTAAGCTAAATCTAAAGAAACGTAGTGAAAGACTTAAGGACTCGAACCCGTCAGAATTAAGAAGGATTCAACCTGATGAACTATGCTAAATACTCGGCTAAAATAAAGAATAAAGACTCAATTTATAGCTGGAATTGGACTCAAAATTAAACAACCTAAGACTCTTAGAATTATAACTTAACTAGACAAAACACAAAACCAAATAAATATGAAATAGTGCAAATTAGGACAGATTATTTAAGATGGATTTAGGGCTGGATTCAATTAGGGTTTATGGATGAATTCTGGATGAACTTTCATGTATGAATTATGGATGTGGAGGGGATGATGTTGATGATGAATTTGGCGTAGATGATGAACGAGAGCAGATTGGTGATGTGATTTGTACTTTGTTGAACCCCTAGATTGGAATCCACGAACGCGATAATTGATACTCCTCGATTGATAGCGATTCTCCCATGATCTTGAAAAATTTGAAAGAACCTTGAATAAAACCTTAGACTTGCTGGATTTAAAGAGTATTGTTTTTTAGCCAAAAACAATAAAAGTATAAAAGTGATCAACCGATGGATCTTGAGACAAAGTGAAATAAAACTTCAAATATTCAAGCAATGTCTAAATTAAAAATAACATAAGGTTCTCCTATATATACTAAGGTTCTCCTATATATACTAACATAAGGAACGAAATTCTAAGGCCAAATAGATGATATGGCCGATCCTATAAGAGTTCTAAACAAACTAGGATTCTTTCCTTAATTAAAAATCTGTTTTAAGGAATAATCCAAAAATACCAAAAAATAAAGTAATAAAAATCCTAAACTAGATAAAATTAATTCAATTGGACTTGGGCTTCAAAAGGAACGAAATTAATCAACTTGTGGGCTGATCCAATTCGCCACTTTCTCAACTTTGGTCTTTTCGGGCTTGTTCTTCAAACACTTGTGTTCTTCATGCCTTGATCTTCTTCATCTTCAATGGACAACATAGCAATCCATTTGGGGCTGCCATGGTGCATTTCTCCTTCCTTGGTTGGCATGGTCTCATTCTCATCAAGATCTGAGAACCTTCCTTACAAGCTTCTCATTGTTGATAGGCTCTCCAAGTTCAAAACTCTCATTTGATATGCTTCTCAGTCTGGTATTAAACTCACCAATGGATTCAGAGTCTTCCATTCTGAGACTTTCAAATTTTCAAGTCAGATTCTGAAGTCTTGACAACCTCACAAAACCGGTTCCTTCAAAGGTGGTTTCCAGAATATCCCATGCAGCTTTTGCAGTCTCATAAGTTGAGATTAGGTTGAATGTCTCAAGATCTACTGCAGAGAATATTGCATTGAGAGTTTTAGAGTTGACATTGTACCAGTTCTTCTACGGCACAGTTCACTCTCCTTCTTCAATCTCCACATGCTTTCCTTCATTGGCAACAGTTGGCTTTTCCCATCCTTCAGTGACACTCTTCCATGCAAGTTCATTAATCGATCTCAGAAACGCCCTCATCCTTGCTTTCGAGTAAGGATAATTGTTGCCTTCTAGCAATGGTGGTCTGACCGTAGATCCTCCTTTTTTGATTACACTCATGACTGAATTGCAACCAAAACCTTTTCGCAGTTATGTACTGAAAAAACTAAACTCTCGGTTCTGATAGAGTTCTGTTCAAAGTTGTATCTGAAGTTGAGACAACTTTGAATATGCAGCGGAATTTAGAAACAAACAATGGATTGAAAAATTTCACGAGATTATATTTCTATAATCTCGCGGAGTGCCTCAGGGCAAAATATTCACTATATGAATTTGTGAACTACAAAAACACTACAAGTAAACTCTTACTAAACTTAAGACACTTTATCTCTTCCTTCACAGAAGGTCGTGACTAAAGTTGTCTTAACTAACACTCGTAGAAAAGCTAAAATCTCTAACACAGATCTTGTATACTCTGGAATATATCTTTATGAATTCGTATCTAATCACTACAGATTCGTTCCCTATTTATACAAAAACAATATCTTGGGCTCTACTCCAAATAACCACACAAACTCTACATTATCTCCACTTCCTTGACTTTAGCTGCAAGCAACTGATTTTCTTAGATATAGGAACAACCCAATCTTTAACTCCATCCTTCTAGACTTCGTCAATCGCACATGCTCCTTATTCTTCTCAACTAATAACTCTTCCTGCACACAATAACACAAAGAAAGACAAAACTATATAGATATAAAACTAATGGTTTCAACAATCTCTCCCTTTTTGTCTTTTTTCTCAAAACCAACATAAACCAACCATACGAGCAACACAGCAAAAAAACAAATTTGCTCCCCCTGAATCACATACCCAGAAACCCAAAGTTCAGAGCACAGTTGCTCCCCCTGTCAAGCAAACTCCTCCTTTCACAAAAACTTCAATTTTCACATAGCATCCAATGCAAAGGCAAATAGAATCATTATCAAAATAAACTCCCCCAATCACAATGACATAGTTAAAAACAACAATATCCAAAAGATAAACAGGCAGAGTTAATAAACATAGTGTTTTCAAAAATAAACAAAAAAACATCCAGAATTCAGATTTTGATCTTCGGCAGCAGGTCCACGGCAGCACTCCCTTTTTCATCCTTCTCGGCTACTTCCAACCCCACCATCTTCTTGTTGTTTGCTGCTACTGATGACATCAATGTTAACACCACTATCATCTCCCCTTTTTGAGAAGAAAGCAAGTGTTGAAACTTCCTCCGTTGTTGATCCAACTTTTGTATCTGATCTGTGCAAAAACTGATTTGTTCCTGCAAAACAGAAGCTGGAATTAAGTAGTGAAGACCAGAAGAGGCTGGAGCGGAGATCTCTTCGTCAACCCAAGGAAGATCCACAACTCGTGAATCAGCCAGAAAAGCATTCTGAACAGTATGAAGGATAAGTCTTGTGGTGAGAGTATCTCTCTTCTTTGGTTTGAATCCTTGATCAACCAGCAAGTTGTAGATGAGGGAAGGCACAACCAACTTCTTATTGGTTTTGGTCATTGCAACCTCAGCAATAGAGTTAAAAATAAGCTGACCCAAGTTGACCTTCTCTCCAATATAGATCTTGTAAAGGAGGCTGACATGCTCAAAGGGGACCACAGTGGAGTTTGAAGTTGGAATCCAATTGTTGATAGAGATTTTATGAAGAGTGGAGAACAGTGACGTGAGAGCAGATGCAATCCGATTTGGCTTTTCCTGGGCATGCCAAATGTCTGCTCGTCCTCCAGTTAACACATTTGCCATCTTGACCTCCAAATCGTCATCAATTTCTCCATCAATAACAGCAACATTAGGGAGTGTTGTGTCTAAAGTTGAGACAACTTTGAATATGCAGCGGAATTTAGAAGCAAACAATGGATTGAAAAATTTCACGAGATTATATTTCTATAATCTCGCGAAGTGCCTCAGGGTAAAATATTCACTATATGAATTTGTGAACTACAAAAACACTATAAGTAAACTCTTACTAAACTTAAGACACTTTATCTATTTCTTCACAGAAGGTCGTAACTAAAGTTGTCTTAACTAACACTCATAGAAAAGCTAAAATCTCTAACACAGATCTTGTATACTCTGGAATATATCTCTATGAATTCGTATATAATCACTACAGATTCGTTCCCTATTTATACAAAAACAATATCTTGGGCTCTACTCCAAATAACCACACAAACTCCACATTATCTCCACTTCCTTGACCTTAGCTGCAAACAACCAATTTCCTTAGATATAGGAACAACCCAATCTTTGACTCCATCCTTCTAGACTTGGTCAATCGCACATGCTCTTTATTCTTCTCAACTAATAACTCTTCCTGCACATAATAACATAAAGAAAGACAAAACTATATAGATATAAAACTAATGGTTTCAACATGTACTTTTCAGGACTCTTTTCGCACAAAAACTAAAGGCGACCCACTATGGTACCAATTGAAGTTACATAAATTGTGCGGTCATGTTCATCATCATGTACTTGTATATTATTGTGAACATTCAAAGTCAAAATATATAAAAATTGAAAGCAAGTAAAGGACACGAGGTTGGTAACCATGTTTGATCAACTAATCTACGTCAGGGGGACTTCATAAGTCTGTGAGAAACAATTCACTACTCCGTTGAATGGTTACAAAGGCTATTACACAAACACTCCCGTCACTCAACCCCTTTCCTACCCTAGACAACCTCTTGCGTTGAACTGAATTGCGAGCTCCCCTCACAATCTAGAATCTCTCTAGTTCCCACAGAAAATCTCTCCCGAGACTCCTTTAAGTATGAATGAATTTAAGTTTCAAACACAGACTAGAAACACAATGATCACACGGATCAAACCTAGTCTACCCGAATACTATATGCTTTAAATATGAAGTCTTTTGGACTCTCTACCCTTTGTGTACTCATAAAAACCTCATCATCTAATCTAGTCTGATTCTCAGGCTATTTATAAATAATAGATATAGCCTTAACAAGGTAATCAGAAGTTCTACTTTGACTAGGATTCAACAAGGAAACTTTTTCCTTAATTAAATCAGACTTTACTAGTTTAGATGTCTTCCTTGAATAGAAGTCCTTCTTTCCTTCTTGATCTTCATCACGAATAAGGCAGCTTCTATTCTGAAATGTCCATCTTCAATATGTAGCTCCAACACTTTGATTCTAGCATGATACGTCTCTTGTAAACTCTCTGGACAATCATATACATGATCATGTTTACAAACATGATTAAGTACATATCTTGATCTTCAATAAAATTGGCAGCGGAATGTTCATAGTAATGTCTAGAACATGTTGTTCGAACATGAATAACCAAAACCTTTTGTGTTCTTTTAAAATTACCATATTGCCATACAGATTATAACAATCTCGAATACTTAAGTGATTATGGCACTAATAGGGCTTTCAGGGCCTAGCTGTTACAGTTTTACAGTTCAGAAATAGACGAGTTGTGGAGCGGGTCAGCAACAAAATGACAGATTGAACTCTCGATCCGTGGGTGCACTTGATGGTTCACATCCAGCCTTGAATTGTGTAACTCCCACCTAGAGTTGGTGGGGTTAATAGGTTTGAAATGTGTAACTTCCACCTAGAGCTGGTAGAGTTAGTGGGCTGGAGTGTAATCGAATGTAATTTCTAAGGGAGTCAAGGATCTGCAACTGCCCCTATACACGTGTTGGAATTTACTGGGACACAGGACACCTATCGGAATTTGCAGGAGCTAGAGGTTGTAACTTCTGAAAGGGATTGATGGCAAAGCTGTAACCCCTGGAGGTTACACCACTTGGGATTGAATGCCCCCAAACCCTAGTTGTCCCCTAAGTGGAATGGTGCCTATAAATAGGATATTACAGCATGCAGAAGTTGCTACATTCTACACAATCATCATCTTGCATTGTATTGTTCTTTATTCGTGTCTCTGTTTCTAGTTCGCCGGAGCCTTGCCGGAATTATGGTGTTGCTACCAGAAGGACGAAGATATTTCATCTTTGAGAGACAGAACACCAAACCTAATGAAACTTAGAATCATTTGGATGTGTGTTCATTGAATAAAACATTTTGATCAAAATGATCCCACATTTCATTGCATGATAAATCCTATGCGCAACGGAAAAGTGAGATTATTTATTACCTTGCAATTGGAGAGACACCGTTGACAAGATATAGGTATAAAATCTACAACTCCTAAATTCTTCATGTTATCCACTCCATGACCCAACCTCGATCCAGACATCGTGTGGGCGATGATCCTCTAGACATTGTAGAAGCTTGGAGATGAAGAACACTTCCATAGATAATAGATGAAAATTCCTTAGGTTATGGAGGACATAAATTTTGAAATTAATGTGTATGGAGGCTAGGGTTTTTCTTCTCCCTTGATAAGGTATATATAGGGCTAAAACAGGGATCTAGAAGAAAATTAGGGTTGGGCCTCCAACCAGCCTTAAGCTCCCATGTCTAACTAGCCCAGACATAACTTAAGCTCATTAATATTAATTCAATCCACTAAAGAATTAATATTGCACTACCACCCTAATTCCATATTTATGGATATGGCTTTTTCAACTCAATTAATTCACATGTTTAAGATATCGAATGTCCATTAATTAAATTAAGTATACTGACAACTCAATTTATTTAATTACTTATCCATGAGTCGTACCACTGAACCTTTATTATCATGTTGGATTAAAAATAATCTACTTACAAGATTTAACATGATAATCCTTTTTGAGCTCCTCAGGGAACATCATCAACTCAGCGCACCGAGACATGGTTTCTTTCTATAATTAGTAACCCATCATATATAGAAATATCACTACCTAATCTATCGGACTTATTGATTCTTTAATTAGAAACTCACTCATTGATAGGTGAAAGTAATGTACATTAAAATATACATGTTTACTATTATATAAGGATTAAGAATTATGAGTATCTAAGATTTATATTTTTACGTGTTGTCAGTCCATAACAATTATCTCACTGCGATCAAATTTAATACACGACAAAAGTGCACTAGTATAATTCCATAGTCAAGATAGACTAATCTCAAATCATACTACAACTATACCAATAGTTCGTCTAACTCCATCTAGGTTGTGAATACTTCTCATACTTTATAAGGAACAAATAATATGATCTTCTATGTGCATTCCACACACCATATTATCTTCAATATTAAGTATAGGACGATTTGCATTATTTATTATATAAAATAAATAAATAAATAAATATGTAAACGTTATTCTCATTCATAATTCAATAGAAATAATTATACACATAAAAGACATGCTTTTAGTATACAATCCCAACAAAACTGTGAGCATTAGCCGGGGCGTATTTCTCTTGCAGAGAGAGGTCCCCTCGACCCAGCTTGCCAGAATTTCAGTTTGTTTAGCTGCTTTGTTTAGTTTATTATTGTTGTTGTTTTTGTTCGATTCTCTTCTTCTTGTACTTCAGATTCTTGTAAATCCAGAAGCAGTGTAATTGTACACAACAAAACATTCATTTTTCATGCATATACAAGCTCTAAATAAAATTGAAATCTTAAAAAATAATTATATATCCTAATTGGAATGTAATAAATTCTAATTGTGATCAATAAATGAAATTAGTGAATCTTAAAATTAGAGTGAGTGAATTTAATTTTGGATATTGCGACTCGCGCAGTGTACTCGCGCTTGATGCTAAAACATGAGATCTTACAATGCGCTCAATAATTAATTTATTTTTCATTAAATATAAACCTTAATTGGGATCAATTAACTTTAATTATGATGAAATAATACTAATAAACTTAGTAGAAGATTGTATTTTTTAGGTTACGGGTGATACTTTTTAGTGTAATGAGCGATATTTTTTCTGAGTGATTTTTTTTTTGTGAGGGGAAGGTTCAGTGCAGGTTGACCCGCAAATTGACTCAGCTTACCTGAAATAAATTTATTTAAACCCGGTGTATGTAAAATTTTATCTTTTTTGAAGGAATGAATAACCTCCATTGCATTACGAAGAATTCAAAGAATCCGAAGAAATTAAACTAGATGTACAAACAGTAAAGCCACACGGGTTCACTTGGCCCTTGATATTTTAGAAAAAATAGGGATATTATAATAATTTTCTATTTTCCAACAAGAGATTTCCAATCAAATCTTAACCATTCATCTACCCCTCCATCAGGGTCCTGACCGTCGGATTTGGAAATTTACAAAAAATGATAGGTATACTGTGAAATTAGGCTATGTGATTACGTGTAACCTACGTGATCACATATGAGAGGTTCCGACGTCAACTTTTGGAGGAACACAGATTTGGAAATGGATTCAGAGCGTTAAAGTTGCCCTAAAGATTAGTCATTTTTTGTGGAGATGTGTGAAGGGAATTCTTCCAGTTTCCACTGAGCTTAAGAAGAATCAGATTGAGTGTGATGATTTATGCCATATATGTGGATTACAAGTAGAAACCACCGAACATTGTTTGAGAGATTTCCCTTAGAGTATGTTATTCTGGGAGATTTCACCTATGTGCATTTCTATTGATTCCCTTGAAAGAGACAGATCGTTGAGAGAATGGATGGAGAAGATTGCAGAGATCCATGATGAGGATGTGCATAGTCTCTTCGCCATTTTATTATTGCTCAATTAGAAGAAACGTAATCTGTTAGTTTATCAGAATACTCAAACTCCTCATAGGATCTGCTTCAATATGGCGTTGAAGCTACGTTATGAATTTAAAGAAACTTGGGTTAAGGCACTTCACCAAGATAGGGTGATCGATAAGGAGCTTTGGACAAAACTGCCGATCGGAGTATGGAAGATCAATGTTCATGTAACCATTGATGCTGAAAAATGAATTAGAATTGGTATTGTTCTCTGCGACTGGGAAATGAGATCGTTGGTGCCAAGATGCAAACGGTTTCAAGCTCTTTTTGGAGTTGATATTGCAGAGGCCTGGGCATGTTGACGCATGGTCATTTCTCTGTCAGAATAATCTCTTGAGAGACTTATCCTTATGCTCACTACAGGCATAGCTAGCAATGAGAGTAAAGGTCGATCCCATAAGGAGCTATAAATCCTATCTTCCAATGTCACTATTCCAAAGTTTTAAGAGTTGTTGTGGTCTCCGTACTTCTTAATGTAAATACTGTAAAATAAAAAGAACAAAACAAAACAAAAAAAAATATCAATAGTAACGTATTTCGGATTAGAACTTAGATTCAAACTTAACAAAAACTTAACCGATCATGGGAACACTGATTACTTATGCAAATCTAATTATCTGGTTAAAGATACCGGATCTCTCTCAATGTACCCAATCTATCCTTTCTGTATACACTAGAGGTGATCTCTCATCCCCTAATTCCTAACTTGTTGCCCAACCCCGATCTCTCATATGATTGTAAACAATAAGGTAGCTTTATGCCCTAGACAGACTCAGATTTACCCAGACACTGATCTCTCAGATGCCCTCAGTACCTGTGATGTATCATATCCCTTTATGACCAACACACATCTACGATTCATTGACCATTTATGGAGGTAGTGAACACAATTCTAATTAACGAGTGATCAGTTACGATTAACTAGCTTAGCCTAATTTAATGCAACAAAGAAAATGATTACTCGACGGAACCAAATTCACACATTTTATGCCCATAAGCCTCACGACTCTTATGTGTTCATTAAGTTCTTATCTCTGTTCAATCCAGAATAACGAGTCTAGCCGATCATGCTAGACTTAGAACAATAATAAATATAAGTAATAAAGACATAAATTAAAGGAAAAAAATTACTTGATTAAATAGCAAAACAATTCAACACCAACATTGGATTTAAGTACATAAACTAGAAATCCTAAGTGCATGTGGGCATAAGGCCCGAGATATGAATGCATAAAAATAAAATGTATCTTAAAGAAAAAATAAATTGTAAGTGTTGTTTTGCATGTTGTGTTTGAGCATGTATATTCTTGTTCGGCCTCTGCCATGAAAACTACTTATATAGGAGTACAAAACATAATGTAACTTTCCCCACATTCGAGGGATCTTCAGCCCAATTTCATAGTCGTTGTACCTAAGATTTTCCATATCTGGCAGGTTCTTCCCTTATTTAGAATATTTGTCTCGCAGATTCTGTACTCGCCATGCCCTAGATTGCCGACATTCAACCTTCCTTAATTAGTCGATCCACTTTCTAGAATATGGAAGATACGATCAGACTTTCCTTATAAGCTCCTCTTTCCTTCGGCGGCTAGGATGCACTACTCCTGCTCCAACTAGTAATTATTACTTTTGTACCCAGTCTCCTCTCCTTCTCTTATCAATCACTATGGGTTTGTTGTGGGCACGATCATGAACTTCTCCTTCAGCGATGCTGGAATGGTGGGCATTTCTGCTAGGCTCGAGAGAGAGCTTTTCATTGAGAAGTCGTTGCCCATCTTTGGTATCATTACCATCCAAATGCTCTCCGGATGTGATTATGTTGCCTCCTACCCCCTTTGTGCCCATACTGGCTCTTTCTGACTCAAAAAGGAGAAAAAATAAAGATAAAAGAACGAGAAAAAGACATAAAAACACGAGAGAATTTGGACTTGTCACATATCAGGAAGGCCTTGTGTTGGCTCAAGAAATGGGAGGCGGAAGGATCATACTTGAGACGGACTGCCAAGGGATTCATCACTTTCTTACTGAGGGAGGTGAGGATCTCTCTTATAAAGGAGCTGTTTGCAGGTCAGTAAGCAGGTCAGTACGAGATGAGACACATCATTTAGAGAAGATGACTTTTAGTTGGGCACGTCGATGTACAAACCAAGTTGTACATTTTTTAGCAAAGCTTGTAATTAGTAATCCCATTTTTTCTCATTATACTGGTTCTATTCTGGGTGTTTTAGTTTCTATGTTACCGCTTTCTGAACGGTCTGGTTTTTTATTTATGCAATTTGGATTTTTTACTAAAAAAAATCCTAGTTTAATATTGAAAAAAAAACTTCTATGCAAACTAATTTAAAAATCCCCAAAATAACTATAGCTAGGCTAGCTAGTAGCTATATGCGCATCAATTTTGAATTAGCTAAAAGCTAATTCAAAATTCAGCGCATCAATTTTTATTTTTTTTATTTTAGTTGAGCAAGCTATATCAGTTAAACTAGGGATAATTTCACTTTTAGTCTCACTAGAATAGGGTCAAAACACTTTTGGTCTCATATTTTACGTTTTTGGTCTTATAGTTTATTAGCTCGACACTTTTGGTCCCAAGTGTTTTTTTCAACATATTTAGTCTCAATTGTAGAGTGTGTGTGTGTCTGTGTGTGTGTGTGTGTGTGTGTAGGGGAGGGTTAAAATGAGGACCACCCCCCATGTAGGAAATAGGAACAAATATTATCCATAGATCTATCCAAATTGAATGGTCAGGATTCAATTTGAATTCTAGGGGTCAAATTGCAAATTTTACCTTTTTTATCCAGATGTTGAATTTTGCAGGGGTAATACAGTGAAAAAAATATCTCATAATATCACGTCCTTGATATGTAGGGAATAATTATGGCATGAATCCTAACAATACACTCAACATTGAATTAGATTTGACTGATCTATTCATTTCCAAATGCAAACCTAGGGCAAGTTAATAGCATGAAATGAAGTCGGTGGTTGTAGAAGACTCAACTATTGCAGCGATGATCCATCTCACATTCTAAAAAAAATGACAAACCCAGAAGGTGATTCAACCATTGCAGTGTCGATTCAACTATTTTAAAGTGATTTTTCTAGTTTTTCCTCATTCGAATGCGAATATAATACACCGTGAAGACACAATTCTAGTAGCAGATGACAGAAAATAGTGTATCAAGAATGATTACGGGTAATATGCATGCATTCTGAATTTTTTTTACATATGCCATTGTTATGTTTAATCTGTAAAATGTCGTTCTTGATAGCTTAATATGTGTCTGCATACTAGGGTTTATGTTTTGGGGAATTTATTTTTTAATTGATTTTTCGACAGAGAAAGAAATGTGAGGATGCAGTGATTGTTTGTGAATTAAAAGATTGAACTAACAAAGGTGATGCTTATTCGGTAGTGTACTTCTAGCAAATTTGTGTTGTATATTTGTATTAAAAACACAAAATCCATAGGGGAAAAGTGCAGCAAAATAATGTCAATTAAATTTTGGCTCTTGATTTTTTTGTTCTATTTAAAAAATGAAATTTATGATTTGTGTATTTTGTTAGGTTTTCTGTCTTTGATTCTTATATGTTAGCAAAATGGTAGGTGTCTCGTTGCAATTAATTTCGTCTAAAACACTAATAGCAAATAATGTGTACAGTATTAGCAAATACGAAGGAGGCTGATAGCAATTATTTGTTATTTGGTTTTAGCAAATTTGTGTTTAATATCTAAATTTAAAACACAAAATTCAGGGGGTGACGCGCAATCGTTTCGCGCTCCAAAATACATTTATAAATTTTCTTATGCCCACGACGAGTGTAGCCAGAAGTGAGTAAGGATCGATCCCACAGGGAGCTATGCATCTTTTCTTTCAAAGTCACCAGTAACAAAATGGAGAGGGATTTGTTGTGGTCTCGCTGCGAACTAATAAAAAAAAACTACAAAACTTAAAACAAACAATATTAATAGATAACAAGAACCGAAATTAATAAGACTTAGAATAAACCAACAAACTCGGTCATGGGCACGCTGATTTCTTATGTGAATTAAATCATCTAGTTAAAGGCACCCTAATTTCTTCATTTGTGTCCAATCCATCCTTTCAGTATAGATTAGAGGTGATTTCTCGTCCCCTAAACCCTAACTTGTTACCCAATCCCGATTTCTCATTTGATTGTAAGCAATAAGCAACTTTATGCCCTAGACGGACCCAGATCTATTGCAGACACTGATTTCCCATGTGTCCATAATACCCCATGATGTACTCAGTCCCTTTATGATCAACACACAGTTACGATTCATTGACCATGTATAGATTTAGCATGCCCAATTCTAATTAACGAGTGATTAGCCACATTAATTAGCTTAACATGCTTTAGTGCAACAAAGAAATCAACACACGACGAAAACCAAATTCACACAGTGTTATGCTCATTCTGGCCTTACGAGTTCATGTTATTTATTCTTCATCTAATTCAATCCGGATTAAACAGTCCTAATTAATAAAGTGAAGAATAATAAAGAAACGAAATAAAACATAACTGATAAAATAAAATTACTTTATTTAAAGAACGAAAATCAGTTCCAACTCTGACTTGAAAATATAAACTAACTACCTATACCTTGAGGGCACGAGGCCCCTGGGCTATTAGGGAAACTAAGAACAAAAACTAACTATGCAGCGTCCTACACTATATATTTGACGTTTTCTGAATATTTTCTCTATTTTTCTGGATGTTTCGAACTGATCTATACATCAAGTATTTATACAAGTAGGTCAAGAGTCGAGTTTGGCCCATGGACTGGCCTATCTTCAATTCTGGATCAGATATCAGCGTGGCCACGACTTTCTTTATCAGGTAGGTTCTTTCCTTGTGGAGAAAAGATATTCCAGCAGTATTTTTGGGTGGATCTTCGCTGTAGCCTACTTGCAATATTGGAGAGATACATTTTCCATATAGGGCTGATCCAATCTCAATTTTTAGAGATATGGTCAAACCTTCCTTTTTGACTTCTGTAGTGCCCTCAGCAGCTCTGTCTTCTTCCTGGATTAAATTTATATAGGTTTCTTGTGCCCACAGTGGCTCTGTCAACTTTCTGAACTGAACTTTCCTTGTAGGGAGATTCTCTTTCCTTATAAGTGAATCAAATCCCAAATTTTCAGGGATTTGATTCTATCTCTTCAATGCATGCCCGCGGATGAAAAGTTTCTTTTGGAAAAGATAGACCTTCTAGATAGCTCAAAATATATCCACTGAATTTGGTAACTTCTTCTTTGATACAATCTTCTTTTCTTAACCAACCAAATCTCAAAGATCTTGGATATTTTCACTTTCTCCGAACTTTACATTGTGCCCTCACTGGATCTGCCTTTACTAGAATCTGCGCGAGTCTTGTGGGCACGACAAAAACTCTCGAGAGCTTAAGTGTTATTGGATCTTCAAGAAGCTATTTGCTTGGATCTTAGTACGGTAAAGGTTCCCTTGTACTCATATCATCATAATTAGGCATCAGAATGCCCTCTGCGCAGGATTCTTCCTTTATCGTGCTTTATTCCCAAACCTGGTCTTTTCCGACTCAAAACATAAAAAAGAACATCTATTCTAATAAAAAAAACTCTAAAATACATAGAAAAGATGGACTTATCACACCCACACACTTTAGGCATGTTTGTCCTCAAGCATGGGGTGTAACGCGCCTAAAAAGAAAGAAAAAGAAAAGAGGAAAAGACATACAAACAACAACAAAGCATGTAAATTCATTAACCCTCGTGGGCACAAAGTCTCAATAGCTAACAAGAAACATTCCAAAATTATCTACAAATTAAATCTTCATGTCCAACAAGTCAAAATCGAACTAAGCAGTGGTTTTCCTCCCATATTTTCTCTCTTCACTCTGTGTGTAGGTAAACTGTTTATGCTCAAGGAAGAACATTCTCAAATAAAGTCATGCCATAGGCTTGCAAATGCTCTTTTTCCTCCACCTCTTAGATTTTTACTATGAACACTTATCTCTAGGACTTAATGGGTTGTAATGGGGCTTAGGGTAAGGTTGGAAGAATTTGGAACTAGGCTTGATTTAGTCGAATTTTTCATTTGAGGAATTAGCTGACTCTTTACGACCTATCTCCTTATGCCCATAACAATACAAAAGCTCAAAATCGCATTTTTTTTCTGTTTCGGGCACATTGAGCTTACATCTTGGGAACTCATTCATATATTTTCTTCTTCTTTTTTTCATCATTTCTCAATAATGTCAATAAAATTTTGGCTATTGATTATTTTTTGGTTTGTTTCAAATATGAAATTGATCATTTGGGTATTTTTTTGTGTTTTATATTTTTTGTCTAAAACACTGATAGCAAATCATGTGTACAGTATTAGCAAATATGAATGAGTCATACGAAGGAGTCTGATAGCAATTATTTTCTTTTTAAAGAATGTGAGCCAAGCATGTGTACAAGTTTAGCAAAAAAATATGAGTCTGTTTGCAATTTTCTTATATTTTATAATGTGAGCGAATCATTTGTAAACTGTTAGCAATAAAGTAAGAGTTGGATAGAAATTTTATTATGTTACATCTTTGGGTATAATTGTTATTCTAATTTGTTTTAATGGTTGTTAGCAAATCATGTATAGAATGATATATAGAAGTAAACGTCTAATAGAAATTCATTCATTTTGAAGAATATGAGCAAAAGCATGTATACAATGTTAGCAAAAAAAAAAAAGTAGGACTCTGTTGGTAATTTTGTTATATTAAAGAATGTGAGCAAAACATGTGTGAAATGTTAGCAAAAAAGCAAGAGACTTATAGCAAACTATTGTTAACTTTATAGTGTTGATTATTAGCAATTTATGCTTCTTTTGTTAGACGATTATATGGAGTTGTACACATTTTTTTTTATTGAATCTTAATTCGGTGGAGACCATCCAGATGATCGTGGAAAGAAGAGCAAACCACGGAAAGATTAGGACGATGAGGGCTAACGATGACTTTGCACGAGAGATTAGGATGAAGAGGGCTAACGATGCAAATGTAACTAACATCATCGAACATGTGGTATATAATTCCAACCAACCTGTGTCTGGACATATTGATTTAGAAGTTGTCGCGAAATCTTTGAATACGGGAATGAAACGTCCAAGTAGTCAATATTTGAACCTGAAAAATAGAACAAGCCTTGTTATTTTACGGGATGCTATAAAAAAATTAAACGAAGTACAAAAGCAGAGTGTGCGAGATCTGGGATTCGCGGCATTATTAGATCTAGACATATTTACACACTTTGTTTCATGTTTTGTTCTTTAATTTTATATTTTCTATTTTCATTAATTCACTGAATTATCCTACAACACGCACATACAAAACAGAAAATTACATTATATCACAATAATGAAAGCACAATCAGGACTTCATCTCATACATTAAATTTATAATTAGCAAATCACGTTTCATTTGTTAGCAAATAATAATATGGCTGATAGCAAACGACTCACAATAATGAAATCACGATCACAACTTCAACCCATATAGTAAAGTTCTGAATTAGCAAATTACATTTCATTAATTAGCAAATAATAATATGGTGGATTGCAAAAGTCTGACAATAATTAATGAAATCACAATCACAACTTCAACTCATATGTAAAAATTATAAATTAACAAATCACATTTTATTGGTGGGCAAGTCTCCTGTACATAAGATGTACATCAGACAGTCAACGCGTTGACCCGGTCAATGCTTTGACCAAAAAATCCGTCAAAATTAGCATTATTCATAATACTGAAAAGTATCATTTCAAAGACCCAAAAGTATCATTTGTATCAATAAAAAGTATTGGCCAGAAAAAATATAAAGAAAAAAATTATTAAGATCAGTATCAATCGAAACACTAAAAAGTATCATTCAAAATTAAAAAAAAAAAAAAAGGTATCAGTTGTATCCCTAAAAAGTATCACCCGTTTTTACGATTTTTTGGTCAACGCACGTTCACCCGGTCAATGCATTGACCGTCTGATATACATCTTATGTACAGGAGTTTTTGCGTTTATTGGTTAGCAAATAATAATATGGCGGATAGCAACAAGTCTACAACTTGTCAGCGAACATTTTTTCACACAATTTCTTTCATGTCTTCTTTAGTTTTATATTTTCCTATTTCGATTAATGTACTGAATTATCCTAAAACACGTCATATGCAAAATAAAAAAAAACACGTTCTACCACTAAACGTATGATACAACCCACGACCGCACATGTTATATGTTCTGTTATTTTTCAATGCAGTGCAACCTTTATCATAACTCATAAAAATAAGAAAATTATAATAAAATAACTAATGTTAATCACCACAATAATTGTTATAAAACAATAATCAGACATGGAATATTTTGGATTTTTCATAGATATTGCAACCTTGTATAGAGTACGAACAATTGATGAATAATAAATTGAAAAAAACAGTTCCAAAAATGAGTGAAACTGGATCTAAGATACCAAAACTGAATGGATTTCAACTTCCCATGAATCGGTTGCTCAAGAAGTTTTTCATGTGAACACCGAAAAAATGGAACCGCTGCAGATTGAAATGAGTGAAAAAAAAAACACTAGATTAATTGTTTGAAAAGTAAAAGGAAACAGAATCCAATATTGCATGGAGATTGTAATTCTCCATGAATCGTGGGATTTTATTTATGGATAAAATTTAAATTACTACTATAACTCTATCTTATTTTAATTATCATCTAATTGCAATCTAACCCCCGTTTATAAAAATCGATCCTGACCATTAAAATAAATTGATTCTATGGTTGTGATTAATTCATATTTCCTACATGGGAATAGTGTTCATATTTGAACTCTTGTCTATATATACTATATATATATATATATATTCAAAGGACATTTTGGCTTCATTTTTTCAGCAAATCATTAAGAAAAAAAGAGGAAAAATATCTAGCAAAAAATTCAGCATAATACCCATAATATCTTGAAAATTTTCAGCAAAATATTCAACAAAATCAAGCAAAATGCCCAACAAATATCCGGCAAAATGCCTAACAAAACCATTTCAACTTCTTGCCAATATACGGTTTTTATTCAGCAAAATTCTCGACAAAATATATGGAAAAAGAAATGTCGAAAAAAATATACTGTTAGTTTTAGGATTAAAAATGTCAAAAAAAAAACACTTGGAACCAAAAGTATTGAACTAATAAACTATGATACCAAAAACGCAAAATATGGGACCAAAAGTGTCGAACTAATAACTATAGGACAAAAAACGTAAGATATAAGACTAAAAGTGTTTTGACCCTACTTTAGTGGGACTAAAAGTGAAACTATCTCGTTAAACTATACATAGCACAACTTCCACCTATTTACATGCAGATATGATTAAAAAAATTAAAAAATGGACCATAAATATTTACTACTTAGCATTAAAAACATAATTAATTTTGTTAATTAAATTGGTTCATTTGGTTTTTGACTAAAAAATTGTCAGTCACATAAAACTCCAACCATCAGATCAACCTACAAAACAACGGTCCAGATGAATTCTCAGCACATTTAAAGTCTTTTACTTCTGCAATAAATACAAATTTAACTAAAATATAGGAACTCGGACAAAGATTTTGCGCTGCAGTCTCTCTCTCACCTCTTCCTCATTCCTTCTGCTACTCCTCCAATGGAGTCCCAAACAACAAAGTGCGGAAATGACCATAGTACTCCTCCTCTACCACTAGGCCAGTCCAACAGTAGCCTAAAATTTGAAGTCATAGATCATGATTTCTGCATAGACAACTCATCATCACCATCATCATCATCTAAAACTTATCTGCAAGATTTCCATCACCTTGATCAGTTACCATTGATCAAAGATTCGTCGTTCAATCCCGATATCAACACACAGCTCAACGTGTTCGATCCCTATTTCCATGGCTTCGATTTATACGAAGACAGTAAACCCTATGATCATGGAAATGTGATCCCCTGTGCAGCCATGCAGAGTTTCCATGGTGGTGGATTCTTGAATTTTTCTGATAGGAAGGATCTGTTTATGGAGATCGATGCACCCTTGATCAATCATGATCCTTATCCCTTAAGCAGTAATCTTGTTCCTGATGAGAATTCGTGTATCACAGCAGATAATTTTTACAAAGAAAATGTCATCAAAAGAGGCAAATGTGGTGCTAAAGAGAGTGGATCAGCGTCAGGTATGGGCCAGAGGAAGGCCAAGTCAGGCAAGGGGCAGTGGACTCCTGAAGAAGACAGGTTGATTAACATACACATATGTTTGTTTTATACATTTATTTTTTTGAGTTGATATGTATATATGTGTTGTTGGATATTCAATTCAGTCTGTTGATGAATCTGGTGGAGAAATATGGAGAGAAAAAGTGGTCGCGGATCGCGCAACTGGTGAAGGGGAGGATAGGGAAGCAGTGCAGGGAGAGATGGCATAATCATCTGAGGCCTGATATCAAAGTTGGATCCTAATTTTGCTATTAATTAATTAATTCTCGATCACTGTGTTATTGTATCCAATTCAAGAATCATATATACATTTATTATTTTTTGACATACATAATATAATTAAGATAGAAGTGTCACACATTATATATGTTCGATCAGTAAAATGTAGAATTTGTTGCAGAAAGATGTATGGACAGAGGAAGAAGACAGGGTTTTGATTGAGGCTCATGCAGAAGTAGGGAATAAATGGGCTGAAATCGCAAAAAAATTACCTGGGAGGACTGAGAATTCGATCAAGAATCACTGGAACGCCACCAAGAGAAGGCAGCTTTCGCGACGAAAATGCAGGACTAAGTGGCCGAGGCCTACTTATCTTCTCCAAGACTACATCAATAGCCTTAGCACTGCCGCCTCTCAAAAAGGGAGCAGCTCTACCTCTAGATTGAGGAATGATGCATCTTCAGCTTCATGTTCAAGTACTGCTGCAGATGTTGAAATTGCTACAAATTTATCAAATGAATTTTGCGACATGGATGTTAACGTGGAACGTGATTATGAGATTGACGATGTCACGGATTTCAGTTTCATGGATGATTTGGCTGATCAGGGCACTCTTACTCTTACTCAAGTTGATCAAGATGAATTATCATCTTTCGATTTGGAGTTGCCGTTTGATATGCCGCCGTTGATGCAGCATGGAGTGAAGGAGGAGCTTCATTTCGCCATGGGGTAGAGAGAGAGAGAGAGAGAGAGAGAGAGAGACTCTGTTAAGACAAGTGCATGGTTAGAGGATATTTCCATATCATGGGATGTGGTAGAATCATAATCACAGTGGGTAAAGAAGCTTTGGATCATGGAATAATTTCGTTTACTTTCTAAAATTTATAGTCCATTATTTAAGGATTTCTTTACAAATATATATATATATATATATATATGTCGATATAAATAAGTGTAAGATGCCTTGAAGATAAGATATCAAAAGGTATAATTTTTCAAGAAATCTTCTTATACACTTGAAATTTTTTGTAACATTATTAATTAACTTTTTTCATTTTAAATAGGCCTGGGGGGGAGAGATTTGGGAATCGAACTTGGAGTCCCGAATGAGAGAGAATTTAGGGAAGTTAGAGAAAGTGAAATTGTATTTCCAGAAATGTTGAAATCCAAAAGTCATAACGGCCTCTCCTTGTTTCACAACAGCTATATACCAACTTGAGATTCAAGGTGATTTAGATTTTGTAGCTCTCGATTTAAGTTGCCTGTAAAATCAATGTGCAATCCTGTGTGTCTGGTGTTATTTATTTTGAATATGTGTTGTATAAAAGAAGTAAATTTGCACTGTTTTTCTCTTTTGGACACGATCCAAATTAAATGTGGGTAAATATATATAAGTTACAAGGCTTAAAGAATTGAAAATGATCAGAAGCAATTTGGCTGACTGGGGAGATTGAATTACTCTTTTGTGTTGATTATGATTGTATCCAAGTCCTGTCCTTTTTTATATCGTCATCTACTCCTTAATACAGTACTTTTGGTATAACCAGATTCCTCACTTGAAACCTGCTGAGTACAAGAGCTCTAGATTACCCAAAAATCGGAGGACTGTTCATCAGTATATGTATGTACGTATTTGCATGCTCATCCTTGTTTTCTGTTATGCCTTTCTCAAATTCCCTTGCATTTTTAAAGGAAGGATCATATCATTCGATCGAAGATCGTGAAGAAGGTGTTGAAGATACAGAAGACCAAGGAAAAGCTTGCATCTAAGAGCTGAATTGGGAAACCATTCATTTTGTAATTTTGATGAAGTTGCATTGACAGATTTTAATACCTGTGTGTAATATAATTTCTCTGCCAGAAATATCAATTACTGTTTTCTTTGGCCCTCTACCATTTTGATGGCAACAAGCTTTTATAACTCTCCATGAGTTAATTTTAATTTCATCCAAGCCATAATTCTTCTTTCTTTACAGAAAAGTTGGTCTATGATTCACTTTATTATTTCTTCGTATAAGTCAAGTAGGACAGCTCTGTGATTAGCTAATTAGAGTGGACATTATTATATTTAGTGTGTTTACATTCTTTTGACCTCTGCCCCTTTCTTATTTTGTTTGGAAATCTTGACTAAACTGAAAACAAATGAAACAAAGGCTAAGTTACAGAATCAGGTAATTCAGTTGAAATTTACGCCAAAAGATTCCATCAAAATGTGTTACTAATAGCATTTTTACATCAATATTTCTGACAAAAATACTGAAGATCACAAGATGTTGAATGAAAGAAAAAGAAACTATTAAAAAAACATCAACATATATAGAAAATTAGAAACTAACTAATGTCTGCTCAAGTATAGCACTTGTTAGTAGAATAAGTAGTCGACAAATCACTAGGAGAGGGAGATGAATCCCACAATGGAAAACTAGCAGTGTAAGGAAATTCCAGTATACTCCCCCATTGATCATCTATTTCTCCCACACCCTGTCCCTTTACTAAAACTGCTGCTTCTCCATGCGTCGCGTCTGAGAAGCCATTGAACGACGAGCTCAAGTCCATGTTGGCTGAGCTCCTCTCAAAATTACCTAAAATGGATGTGGACATGTCAAGTAACAAGGAAGTAGCATCATTGACTACACATCTAGAGGCCGGTATGGGAGTTTCTATGGAAGAAAACGTGTAGCTCGAATTCAAGTGATCTCCTACGTCGCCTGAGGCTGATAATGGGCATGCTTTAGTACTGTTCATGTAGAGAGGAAAATATTGGGGAGAGAAGCTTGCGAAGGATGACTGTTCCACTACATCGTTGCAGAGACCGAATTGAAGTGATGATGAATTAGTCTTGGTTGGCATTGGCATATTGCTAACCACAGTGTTGAAAATATCAGAGTTAGCAGTAGCATCAAGAATTGGAGAAACCCAAGAATGAGAGAGAGCCCTCTTTGTGGTAGAGTTAGCTTTCTTGAAAATCCTACATATCGCCCATGCTTCCTGAAAAACACAATGCAAAGAGATAACAATATTATATATATATATATATATATATATATATATATATATATATATATATATATATATATTAATTCCAAAACTCAATATTTCACATAATATATATGCATGTATATCAAGATATATCTATCAAAGATTGAAGATATTATATTAAACATACATTAATTGGAATATTTTTGTCCAAGTTTCTGGTAGGTGAAGCTGAGGTTGAGGCTGAAGGAAGTCGAAACTCATGCATCATCCAGTCAGTTTTGATACCTTTTGCTGCTTTGCCTCTGTAGAAAACAAGGGATTTCTTCAATCCAATGCATTTTGTGGTTTCAGAAGAGTATATTGGCCTGTCTGTGCCTGTGGCTTTCCAAAATCCGGCTCCAGTTACACGGTTAGGCCGCGTGCTGTTTCTATACTTCCTGTCTCTTGGACAGTAGAAATACCATTCTTTCTCTCCATTTGTTGCCAACTCTGATATATATATATATATGGTCCAAAAAAGAAACATACAAAAATTAATTCATTGTAAAACACTAATTAAAACCAGAGGCATAAGTATGTATGTTCTTCATTATTAATTGGCCAAAATTAAAAAAACGATAATTAACATACTTGGAAGATCCCATGGATCATATTTATAGATGTCAATTTGCTTGATGAGCTCAATGGAAAGAGATTTGTGCTGAATCTTCCTAGTTAGATAAAACCCTACAAGTTCTTCATCAGTTGGATGAAATCTGAACCCTGGCAGCATCACATCATCAAATTTCTCACCCTCATTCCTCTCCTCCATATATATATATATATATGTACTCTCTCTCTCTCTCTCTCTCTCTCTCTCTACAAGACCTTAACTGAACTACACATGAATTAAAGGTTGTTGTGCGTACGTAGCACAATACAAAAACAAGAGAAACAAAAGAATGAACCCGAAATAATAAAAACTCGAAAAAGAAATTAATGAAGTGAGCTAAAAGCATGCAATCCAAGGAGATGAATATTAGGCAAGAGAGTCATGCATGAGCCAGCTTTATCTGAGTTAATATGTAGCCATGGTATGCTCCCCGAGGCGAAGCTTCAGCCGTCTTTTCTGGCTGACTTTAAACCACCTAGCTCTTGTTTTCACAAAAATGAAAAAATATATATAATAATATAATCGTGTTTTTATCAGGGAAATTATAAACCTTAGTTATGACCCAAACCCCTCATTATAAATTAATTACAATGACTCTTAATTATACGAACGTATTAATGGATGACTAGCTTAGGAAACAATTAATTTGTTGACTGTTAAACTTCAAATTGAGGAATCTCAAGAACAAGAACGTCCCACCAAATCAGCCCTCATGGAGATTTGAATATCACGGTGATTAATCTTTCATCATATATTATATTTATTGTGAAGACGACAAAGCAAGCTTCTAAATGTATGGTCTGCTGATATAATATATATAATCAAGTGGGAAATTTAATTTGAAAATGTAGACCAAGAGCCAACTCCCAATGCAGAAAAGGGTTGAAATTATATTCAACTATTTAACTATATAATTAATGAGAGTTTATTTTATAAATTTTAAGTGAAGTCAGTGTCTGATCAGGATCCTAAAATGCCACTTCAATTCTTCTATTCCATTCCTGTAAGTTTCTATTCCACTGACTCTGTCAGATTTGACTAATCAAAGACGATATATATTAATATATATAACGTAAATAATGGACTGCATGCACTTAATCCCAATTAGGGTTTTTTTCAGAAAATTTATTATTTTTTTACATAATTGACTCCATTTTCTTTTAGGTCATGACATTTTTTGGTTCCATAACTAATTAAGCACCATCTCTTTAATTCACTGCACAGATCAAAATTGTGTTGACTTATATATTGGCCTACTCCTGTTTTTGCTCTTGTATTGTAAGTTTGTAATTGGCTTAAGTTGAGAAGTGAAATTATATATATATATATATATATATATATATATATATATATATATCCAAAGTATTCCTAGTGCACAGATTATCGGATAACAGCTGCAAGTTTTCCTCATTAAAAAAAAAAAAGAAAGAAGTCATGGTTTTCTCCAATTAAAACCTTACTCCCTTGACAGCCTCGTAACTAAAAAATGTGATAATGAATTATACGTACCAATATTTTCTAGCTAGGTGAAGCTACTTAGAGAGCACATGCAGTTTAAAAATGTCTCCTATTAAGACATTTAAAAAAGAAAAACATCATCTCATATTAAAACATATTAAGTATGTAGTCCAATAAAAAAATTGTTGATTTGACACTATCTATACGATCCATAAGGTAGTACCCCCAACATATAAAAAGTTGATAATGTCGTACGATCTCTGCAATCCTGTAACTAGTACCTCAACATGTATAGTGGAATTTCCTGTTCAAGCTATTTTGTCATATGATTACAGATTTACAGTTCGAAGGTACTGTTATCGGATGAAATCCTCATCTATTTCCATATCGTGTTATATCATCTCTTTCCTTACCAAATTTATTAGTTTTTCTTCCATTTTTTTCTTCGATTTCAATTTCTTGAATTTTAGTTTAATTTTACACTCGTTAATATTTATGCAGATAAAGCACAAGAAATGAAATCGAAGAAAAACTAATAAATTTGATATGAGAATCGAGGATGAAACATGGTTAATTTGGAGACATATATATTTTATTCGGTTATATGTACGTGTCAAAAGGAAATAATCAATAAAACAAATAAATTGGGATCTAATTGATCCACCCTATAATAGAATATTTATTTCCTTATGTAATGTAATAATCTCTCAATAGGAGGGCATTATGATCTCTATTGTAAACATACAAGAAAATCAATACAAGAATTTTTCCTCTTAATTTCCTCTTCCTAAACTATGACAACTTTACAAGTTGACATGGTATCAAAGCAGGAGACTCAGAACTTGTTTCATCATCGTCTCTGAAGCCCTTTCTTCAAACCTCTCGGCCAAGACATGTCACCAACAAAACAAAGTCACCATGACATAACCAATCGAGAATCAAACAGCGAATGAAAATCCTACCAACACTCCAGATGAATTGACCATCCAACTCGCAAATTTCCTCAAAAACAGCCTCAGATTGCAATCATCACAAAACACAAACACTGAATCTCTATCAATAGGATTCAAGCTCAACGGGGACAATTATCCGTTATGGGCTATTTTAATGAAAAAAGAAATTGGAGGCCGAGGAAAAGCAGTTTACCTCACCGGCGACCCACCGACATCCTCTGATCCACCATATAAAAGGTGGGGACAAGAAGACTAATGAGTTTTTACTTGGCTTGTACAGAACGTTGAACCCCACCTAATCAACAGTGTATCCAAACATCCCACAGCCAAAGCCGTATGGGATGGATTAGCTCTCACATACGGGAGTGGAACCAACTCCCTACAAGTTTTCGATCTCCACAGAAAAGCAAATACCATGAAACAAGGAGAGTCAACATTAGAAGAACTCTAGGCAAAATTTCAAGGCATATGGATGTCGATCGATTGCAAAGAGCCAAATCCCATAGAATGTTCAAAAGACATCGATAGATACAACAAAATTATACAACAACAGAGACTATTCCAATTTATCACAGCTTTAAGCAATGCGTACGAACCTGTGAAGAAGGACCTCCTCAAAAGAGAGCCCCTGCCCTCAGTGGAATTTACCTATGGAATGGTGAGGCGAGAGACTGCTAGGAACTGGATTCTCCGGCCGGTAGTCGTCGACGGAGAAGACACATCATCGGGCATCGGAGTCGGCCTTGCGGCCAAAGATCGGAATAGATCTGCTCAAAGGGAAAATCGACCGTGAGAAGACAAAACCCATCTTGTTTGCTCTCATTGTGGGATGAAGAAACATACAAAGGAGTCGTGCTTTCAGTTAGTAGAATGGTGGGATGAAACTAAGAAAACCAAGCTTCCGGCCAAGAACAGAGGCGGAATTACCACCGTCACTCACGCCTCCAACCGGGCTACCAGCACTGGTACGGGCAACTCCAGCAGCGGCATGGCTGACGGGAGTTCAGCAGAGAGGGGCGAGGCTCAGGTTTTATCGGCAGAAGGTAAAGATGAAATGAATGGATCGGGATCGGTGATTTATTTGGGTGAGAAAATAAATAGGAAATATTGCAATCTAACCCCTATAAAATTGAATAATCGATTTCAGATTCTCACACATCTTTCCACAGCCTATACAGCCCCTAGTGTCGATAGAAACAAAAATACACAGTGAATTTTTGACTGTGGTGCAACCGATACTGTGTCCTTTGACAAAATGGATTTTGTGCAGTCTACACCTTCCCGGAGGACACATGTACAAACAGCTAACGGGGAATTAGCCCCGGTGAAAGGAGCTGGAACTATTATTCTCTCTCCTACTTTAAAATTGTCAAATTGCTTTTTTGTTCCATCGTTATCACATAAACTTCTCTCTATCAGTCATGTCACCAGAGAACTCAATTGCACCCTCCTAATGCAGCCTCACTTCTGTCTTTTACAGGATATCAGGACGGGGGAGATTATTAGGCGTGGCACTGAGCGCGGTGGACTATACTATGTGGATGAAATAGCTCAAAAAGGTGTTGTGATGCTGACTCACGGATCCGGTGACCGGACAGCTTGGCTTTGGCATCGTCGGTTAGGACACCCCTCTACGGGTTATTTAAAATTGCTTTTTCCTAATCTAGTGATTCCTCGGGATATATATTGTGAGACATGTTTTCTGGCCAAAAGTCATAGACATTCATATAAACTTAATAATACTAGGGTTAATAATATTTTTTCGTTGGTTCATTCTGATATGTGGGGACCTGCACCTGTTATTGGGGGATCTGGTTTTCAGTATTTTCTTATATTTGTGGATGATTGTTCCCGTATGACCTGGATTTATTTTCTAAAACACAAATCTGAGGATTTTGATAGGTTTACTCATTTTTATGCCTTAGTCCAAACTCAATTTCAGAAAAATATACAAGTCTTACATTCTGATAATGGGGGGGAGTATGTTAATACCCGTATGACATAATTCTGTAACACCACTGGCATGATCCATCAAACATCTTGTCCTCATACCCCTAAACAGAACGGTGTAGCAGAACGAAAAAACAGAATTCTATTAGAAATGACCCGTGCCATGTTGATCGAATCTCAAGCTCCCATACAGTTTTGGCCCGAAGTCTTGGCTACCTCTGTGTATCTGTTAAACCGTCTTCCCACTAAAGCCCTGAACCTTCAAACCCCTTTATAGTGTCTGTCTACCCAGGCTCAAATCCCTGCCTCCCTTACTCTTAAACCACGCATCTTTGGGTGTTCGGTCTATGTTCACATCCCAAAACAAAAACGGCATAAATTGTCTCCTTGTGCAGTTAAATGTGTGTTTGTCGGCTATGGTCTAAATCAAAAAGGGTATCGGTGCTATGATCCCAAAAATCATCACATGTTCACCACCATGAACTGTGACTTCCTCGAAATAGAGTATTTTTACCACCATCTTAGTCGTCAAGGGGAGAAACAAGGAGGGAATGACTCCTTAAGCTGGTTGTCTATGCCAATGTCAAGTTATGTTCCGGAAGTTGGTCCACCAGACAAAGTTAACAGCACCGCTGAGATACCATTTGCTGCTATACAGTCCACTGAGCTTGATGTCAATGCCGAAACTTCTTTCCCTCCTCTCCTGATGTCTGAGGTAACTTGCCATGACACTCTTGATACTCCCTCTGTTCTTGAGACTGACAATAATGACAGGAGAAATAATCAAGACAGTGAGAATGAAGAACAAAATCCTACTACTGAAGATGTTCCTACAGTGGTGGATACAGAAATAGGCAGATATGTGCTGCCACCTACGAGTACAAGAGGGGTTCCTCCAAAGCGATATTCTCCAGAATATACTGGAAGAAAGACAAAGTATTCTATCGGAGATTTCGCTAAAGGAAATCTGACTGAAACAGCAAAGAGTCACGAATGTGCTCTCCTAGAAGAAGAGGAGATTCCACGGTCTGTTGAAGAAGCTATGAAACACATCCAATGGAGGGAGGCTATGAAGAAAGAGATGGATGCATTAGCCAGAAACAACACATAGGAAAAGTGTCAGTTACCAGGAGACAAGAAACATGTTGGGTGTAGATGGATCTTTACCATCAAACGGCGACCTGATGGTAAAATCGAGAGATATAAGGCTCGGCTAGTGGCGAAAGGCTATACCCAAACATATGGAGTTGATTACTCTGAAACTTTCTCCCCGGTTGTTAAGATGAATACAGTGAGAGTTCTGCTGTCTATTGTAGCCAACCTAGATTGGCCTCTATATCAGTTCGACGTAACTAATGCTTTTCTACATGGAGAATTGAAAAAGAAAGTGTATATGGAAGCTCCTACTGGCTTCTCAGGGGAGTTTGGAAGAAATGAAGGATGTCGACTGAAGAAAGCACTGTATGGACTCAAACAGTCTCCAAGAGCCTGGTTTGGGAGGTTCCCTGAGGCTATGTTGAGGTACGGATACAAACAGAGCAATTCTGACCATACTCTTTTTCTGCGGAAAAAAGATAACCGGGTAACATGCTTGATTATTTATGTGGATGATATGATCATCACTGGGAATGATACTGAAGAAATTACCCGGCTAAAATATAAGTTGTTTCAAGAATTTGAGATGAAGGATCTAGGAGACCTGAAGTACTTTCTCGGAGTTGAAGTGTTGAGATCAGGAAAAGGCATTTTTCTGCGTCAAAGGAAGTACGTTCTGGATCTCTTGGCTGAAACAGGGTTGTTTGACTATAAACCAGCGGTCACTCCAATAGTCCAAAATCATGGACTACAGATTACGAAGGGCGCATAATTGGTTGATCAGGGTGCATATCAGCGTCTGGTAGGGAGGTTAATCTATTTATCTCACACTCGACCAGATATTGCATATACTGTTGGAGTTATGAGCTAGTTCATGCATCATCCTCAAAAAGAACATATGGAGGCGGCTCTGAGAATTGTCCGATACCTTAAGGGAACTCTCGGATATGGAGTATTACTTGGAAAACATGGAGATCTGGAAATCCATGGTTATACAGATGCAGATTGGGCAGGAAGTTTGGTAGATAGGCGATCCACTGGAGGATATTTCACCTTTGTAGGAGGAAACCTTGTCAGATGGAGGAGTAAGAAATAAAAGGTTGTTGCCTTGTCTAGCGTTGAAGCTGAGTTTCGTGGGATCAAGAGTGGAATCACTGAAGTCCTCTGGTTACGAAAACTGTTAACAGAGATTGGTTTTTCTCCGAAACAAAAATGTCAGTTATACTGTGACAATAAAGTGGCAATTAGCATATCCGAAAATCCAGTTCAACATGATAGAACCAAACATGTGGAAGTGGATCGTCATTTTATCAAAGAGAAGATCGAAGGAGGAATTGTGAAATTACCATTTGTTCAGTCAGAACAACAGCTTGCCGATATCTTGACTAAAGCTGTGAATGCTTCCAATTTTGCTGAAGTTCTTGTCAAGTTAAGTGTCGGTGATCCTGTCACTCAACTTGACGGGGAGTGTCAAAAGAAAATAATCAATAAAACAAATAAATTGGGATCTAATTGATCCACCCTAGAATAGAATATTTATTTCCTTATGTAATGTAATAATCTCTCAATAAAAGAGCATTATGATCTCTATTGTAAACATACAAGAAAATCAATACAGGAATTTTTCCTCTCAATTTCCTCAACCTAAACTATGACAACTTTACAAGTTGACAATACGTAGTTTTCCTCTTTTAATCAGGTAATATATATCTTGTTTCCAAATTGCAAGTCCTTTGAAGACAATATATGTGTGTTACGATTCAAACCAACTTTCCAATTGACTAATTAATGACTATTATGTATATGTAAATGAAAATGTGAGAAACGAAGATAGTGCGTGAATGTCTATGAACATTGAAACTCCAATCATTCATTCTTCTAATTGCGCAATTAGTGGCTAGTTTTATTTGTGTAGGAAAATTACTCCACAAATTAATATCCACGATTTGATTTAATCTATCTATACCTATATAAAAAGTGCGGATGTTTCTTACAAAATATGATTTGCCTATTATATTCATGATCTACACTTAATTTAAGGGTAAAAAAGTAATATAATATATCTAACTATTTATAAATAATTATTTATAAATATAATATATTATATTTACTTCAATAGCTTTGGTATAATTGAACTCTATTATATAAAATTATCCCAAAATAATAATAAAATTATTTCTTTAGTATATTATATTTATTTCAATAATTTTGTTATAATTGAACTTTATTATATAAAATTATCCAACAATAATAACAAACTTATTTCTTTAATAAGGTATATAGATATAAGATTAATGTTCAGTCGCCCCAGAGGCGTTGTCAAAGCTTCCCTAAATTAATCTTTTTATTACATTTTTTTGTAATATAATATATTATATTTAATTAATTTCTTACAAAATATGATTTGTTTATTATATCCATAATATTCACTTAATTTAAGGGTAAAATAGTAATATAC
This sequence comes from Perilla frutescens, assembly GCA_026008535.1. Classification (NCBI taxonomy): domain Eukaryota; kingdom Viridiplantae; phylum Streptophyta; class Magnoliopsida; order Lamiales; family Lamiaceae; genus Perilla; species Perilla frutescens. The sequence continues at coordinate 37,769,769 of BRKX01000010.1, read as the reverse complement.
TATATTATATAATTAATTATTCAATATAATATATATTTATTTCAATAATATTGTACTATTTCAATTCTTCATCCACACCATATTAATTTTCCACCAATTATTTCTCTTTCATATCAACCATAACAAATAAGAAAACAAATAAAAATACAATCCCACAACAATATAATGTATTAGATAATTAATTTGGTACGTATAATATATTATATTTAATTTTATAATTTAAATAAAAAATTAAAAAAAAATTTGCTATTATAATGTTTCATTCACCCACATGAATTAATTCTCCATCAATTACATCCTCTATATAAATTACATTCGAATGAAGAGATTGAAAAATAAAAGCTTGAATTTATAGAAAGATTATAAACTAATCTGATGATACTAAAGAAGTTTTCTATCAAAAATTTATTCTCCATCAATCATTATATAATTAATTATTCACCCATAATATATTCTATTTGTTTTAATAGTATTGTATAATTACAATTCTTCATTCACATCAATTAATTCTCTACGAATTATTTCTCCATCATATTAACCATAGCAAACAAGAAAAAAAAAATTAAAAACATAATCCCACAGTAATATGATATATTATATAATTAATTCTCTACATATAATATATTGTACTTTATAATTTAAATATTATTTCAATAGAATTATACTATTACATAGTTTATATAGATTACAACCCAATGAATGGATTGAAAGATAAAAACTTGAATTTATGAAAAGATTATAAACTAACATATTGTTCTTAGTTATCTGTCAATAATCAAGAATCACATCTTCATCAAATATTAATGAGGGGGGAAAAAGATAAGAGAAATGACATTCAATCACTGATTTGATTCATTTAATATAATTTATTTAAGTAGTTCTTAATAGAAAACATGTAATTTTAGTTGTGGCAATTACAATGTGTGTGTGTATTCTGAATCATGTTATATGGTATGAAAGAAAAAATGAAAAAAAATACAAGTTGATTCCATAATATATACAATCAAAATGCTAAGTTTTAATTTATCCCTTGAAATTTATATGTTCATTCTAATTCATATCATTAAGAGTAGTTCCAATTAAATTTATTGAAACTAAATTTCAACTTCTTTATTTATGTTCGGGCTCGGATAATGTTGACTGTACCAAGAAGATGTGTTAGATAATATATGCTGAACTATTAGAATATACTCATTCCATTTCGTTTAGATTGTTGTTTTAGTTTTTTTTTTTTTTAAATCTAGAATTAACAATTAATTTTATGGACTAATATAACCATCTCTTATGTATAGCATAAAATCTTATTCATTTATGTTTTCTTAAAAATAAGACAACATTTTCTCATATATATTTTTAGGATTTAGGATATGGTTAAAATTAGAGGTGAGAGTGTGAAAATATATTAAACAACAAACATTTTGACACAAAATAAAAAAAAAAATTAAAACAACAATCAAAACGAAACGGAAGGAGTATATATCTATTAAAGTGAAGAACACCTAAAAAATTTCAATGATGAAGATAAATATAAGAATTAATTAATGTAGAAAATTTTGGGAGACTCTATTTTAAAAGTTGCTAGAAATTTTTTTAAAAATATGGTTAATTGTAAAAAAATTCACCAACTTTAAACGAATTTACAATTTATACATTACTTTTAAAATATTACATTAATAGATTGTTGATTGGAAAAATAAATTTAAAATTATGGTTTAAATGTTACGTTGTTCTAGCTTATTAATTTATAATTTGAAAATTTAGAATATTGGTTGGTTTGATAATTATATTTATATTAGATTATTCAGTTAATTAAGAATAGTTAATTAAATTCATGTGGGGGGAAGGAATGAATATTGCACAATATTTTGGAATATTGATTATGTTGGTTACCCATAATCATATGACTGAAAATGAACATAATCCAATTACTTATAAAAGAGTTGAAATAGAAGAATTGAATATTTTCTCTTAGATTGAACTACTAATTATTAAAAATAATTCTCAAGCTATTTAGCTAAACATAATACAGAATACTAATATAATATGTAGTTATAGAGTTAGAGTTTTTTTAAGGACAAGACGGACGCAATACTTAAATGTTAATGTCCTTATATTTCGGCCCGCAATAAATTTGTCCTCTTTTCCAAATCAGCCTAAGTTGTTGTCCTTAAAAAAACTCTAACTCTGTAGTTATATGTAGAAGTGTTATACATTATGATTTTTTTATAAAATGATATATATTAGGTGTTTTTGTTGAATGAGAATGATTAAACTTCTCGGGTAGAAGGAATGTATATTCCACAATTTTTGGAATATAGATTTCCACGAAAATGGTGATTACAAATTTTATTTGTTAGTTAAGGAAATAATTGAAATTGAGGAATTGAATAATTTTCCCTTAAGATTTCGTACTACTAATTAAATTAATTAGTCATTGAATCAAGAATTACAACTGTCAATCAAATTATATTTTTTTAAAAAAAAAATTGTAAAGGTATATAAAATTTTGAAAAATATATTGAACATGAAACCCTGAACGCAATTTACCACAACGAACTATTAACCAAACTTTGAGATTTTATCATTTCTTTATCGTTGAGCAACACATGTTTCTATAATATATATATACATATATTATCTTTAAACACATGATATTTATACAATCAACACCATTTTAATTTAGTTAAGTTATTTTTAGTTTTATTTGTTCAATATAGTCATTTATATTACAATAAAAAATATTTTATTAAATGTATGTTCAGATAAAATACACACAAAAAATAGTTAATATTTTCGACATATGTAATAATTAAAATAGTTCAATCAATTAAATGCATAATATCATACGTAAATTAATTGATAATATAGAGTGGTTAAAAATATAATTTACTTACAAGATAAACTATATCAATTGATATGATATAATGTGTTTTGTCATGATAGTAAAAAATATATATAATTATTAATATTTTGAACTCATTAACTATTTAAATTATTTTAGTAAGTTTAATTAATTCTATACTGAATTTTTCCAAAATGGATGACGCAAGATTTTTTTGTATTTTTATTAGACAGTAAAATCAAAATAAAAATTATTGAATAGAAGATTTGAATTGTATTAATACATATATATGTCAACAATCAAAGGTTGAGAATTATTGTAAAAAAAGAAAGTTGAGAAAGGATGCATCTCCATCTCTCTCTGTGTGTGTATGTAAATATTAAAAGAACAAAAATATAAACAAGTGAAAAGACTATAAATTCTGAGTTCGTATTCGAATAGTTACAATTTATATTTATATCATTTTTCTAATTATTGATTAATCTATAATTTTCCGATATTATTATATTTATAAAGTGACATATATATATATATATATATATATAATAAAAATATATATTTTTTAATTGACTACTCAAATATAATATAGTAAAATCATTCAAACTTTAATAATTAATTTAAGCATATTAGTTAAATTGCGTGCAATGCACGCTTTCTCAGCTAGTATAAAATAAAAACAAGCATCTACGGTTTGAGAAAGAAAACAAAATAAGTAAATATGAGTCCCGGCCAAAATAAAAATGACAAGTGTGTGTGTGTTATCTAACTTAATATGTTAAGCATGTCAATATCATACACTTATGTACTGGCGCTGAACTATAATATACATATATATATATATATATATATATATATATAGGGTTGGGGTTATATAAAAATAACCCCTTGTGTGAGAAATGAGAACATATCTCACATCACACATCCATCAAAAATCAAAGGTCCAGATTTGATGAAAAAAGCGGTGGCAATTTTGTAATATCTGAAAAGTTTTTCGCGCGGGGGTATTACTGTAATTTGGTAATTCTTATGAAAATCGCGGAGGATTTGATAACATATCGTTATGCTAACGAAGTATTATCATAATGCTAACGAAGCATTATAGTTATGCTAATTAAAGTTTTCAAATATTGTTGGCGAAAAAAATATTCTAAAAATTAATTATAAACCTAATTCGATTTAATAAACCCTAATTAAATGGAAAAATCATAATTGGATGAAATAAACCTAATTAGATGAAATAAACATTGATTGGATGTGGTAAACCCTAAATGAGTTGAAAGAAATCATAATAATAATATATTTGTACTACGTTAGCATTATAGTTTTGGTTCGTCAGCATTGCAAATACACTATGTTAGCATATGACAATACTCTATCAACATACGTTATAAATTATAATTGGATAGGATAAACCATAATAATCAATTAAGAACTATAAACAAAAAATTAAATTTCAAAAGAATAATGATAATTAGATGGAATAAACCATAATCGAGATTAAATAAACCATAATTGAGATTTAATAAACCCTAATAAATTTATATTACGCTAGCATTATGATAATTCTTTGTTAGCACAATGAATACATTATGTTAGCATATGACAAATGCTTCGTTAGCATACGTTATCATATGTTATCATAATGCTGACGAAGAATTATTATATGCTAACGAAAGCATTTACAACCTGGGCACGCGTAAAAAATTTTCTTTTTTATTTTTCGTTCATATTTTTTCATCTAAACATAGCCTTTCGACATCTTAAATGAAAGAGCATGAAGAGAGCTTTAATTTGATATATTTTTCGTGTGCATTTGATTAAAAACGAGTAAGTTATGGTCAATTAAAGTTTTTAAGATTTTTTTTAATTGCTGACATCATCAATTTTAATGGGTTTGGACGAAAATAGCCTTCCTTCCTTTATTTTTTGCCTTATTATTTACGAAATTGGCACCTTAAATCTCAACCATTGTATCATTAAATTGGATGGTGTAAGATATGTTCTCATTTCTTACACCAACATGGTGTTCTCATATGAACCATATCCTATATATATATATATATATATATATATATATATATATATAGAGAGAGAGAGAGAGGATGGATCAAATGAGAACCTATAACTCATGTAGGAACTAGGAACCCATCTCTTCCATCCATTATTTTGATTTAGATGGCTAAGATTTGGTCAACTTTTGGTCAAAGACGGAGTGGCAAACTTGTAATATTTGAGCATAATTTTCGGAAATCATATAGACAACACTTTAAAACCGTTGTCTATTCTTATAAATTTCGTATGCTCAAATGATAGTACTATCATGCTATTATGAACATATATGCATGCTAATATGAATAAATATATATATATGCATGCTAATATGAACATATATACATGCTAGTATGAACATATAATGTCTTACTATTAACAAACACTACTACTGCTATTATGAGTAAAATTTATGTGTTTTATGAATATTTTTTCATGCCGTCATGTGTATACTTCTATGTTATCGTGAATATTTTGTGATGTTATTATGAGTTTAACATCACGCTATTATGGACGAAAAAATATATTCTCGAATAAACATATGAACAATGGATCTTAAATGAAAGAGCACGAAAAGAGCTTTAATTTGATATATAATTTGCGTTAATCTAATGAAAAATGAGCAAGTTATGGATGTTTAAAGTTTAAATAAGATTAAAACATTATGTGGTTGAGATTAGTTTCTAGTTCTCACATGAGGATTGGTTCTCATGTGAACCATACCCTATATATATATATATATATAATTGTATCTAAATAGCATCAACTATATATTACTCAATCTCAATTAATATCCTATATATGTGTGTGCGCGCTGCAAAATTAGAAAAATATTAATTAATATATTATTAAACACCAATTGCATACATTTTATATCCGCATACATTTGCTTGAACTGAGTTTTGAAAATTATTAGAAATAAACTATAGGAGAAGAAGGGGGTTTTGGGGTTTGTTTGGGAAGCAGAAGTCAATTATCTTGGATATTGTAGCCCTTTTGGAAATTCAGAGCATGGGTTTCCTCAAATTTTAATTTCTTGCATCTTGAAATCAATTTCTCAAATACCCACATCATAAAAGTTTGAATTTCTATCAAGAAAATAAATTAAACTCCATTTTCAAAGTGGAATTATTAGTAGAATAATATTTAAATTGAGTTTTCTCGTACCAAAGTTTTCCATAATTCCATGCCTTGAATGTGGAAGGCAATTAAATTAAATGGAGATGTAGCAGTTCCAGAAACCTAAATCTCGTTTTGTTCCATTCTCATTTGATTGTTTTGACCTAGATTTTTGTTTCCCAATCGTGCAATGTGAAAATACGTGTCCATTTTTTAGATTAATTAATTTCAATCCAAACCATCCTAGACTTGTGTTGCCATTTAAAGCACTAATTAATTAATTCCACTTAAATTTAAATTCTTACCCTTCCATAATCCTAACAGCTGCGACTTTACACCCTTGCATTCATTATTTCGACTCATAAGAAGAAAAAATGACAAAAAAAAAGCCTATATATTTAATGACAACTAACCAGAAATCAAGATGGATAAACATGTTACTGGTATATATTGCAAACTGAAAAATATGTCAGTACAATGTGATTTTTACTGTGAATTAAAATTTAAATATCCAACTTTTGAGTTTGTGACAAAATATAATGAGTTTAACAAAGTCAGTAAATATAGTGGTCGGTGGAGTTAAGATGGATTTTTAATCTCAGTAAATAGTAGCGACTTCAAAGACGATGCATTGCATCCAATGTGAATCAAGGTAATAACTTTTTTATTTTATTTTATTTTTTAAACATGAATCAAGGTAATACCAGAGTTCAAATGGGCATGCATCCTCGTCGCTGCTCCATGAATACAGCGCAAAATATCAACTCTAGAAAGATTTGAATCAAAGTTAAAAATATCTATTTTCATTTGATGTTTTGGTGAGCAAAGAATGGTACAAAATAAACGTTTGAGTCAAGAGTTGTTAGCATGTACAGTTCTCGAATTATTGGATTATTATAAGAAAAGAGTTTGAACTGATCAGTCGATACAGGCTCTCTCTCTCTCTCTCTCTCTCTCTCTCTCTCTCTCTCTCTCTCATGAATAATGGCAGCTGATGCAGCCAATGTCAATCAATACCCTTGTAACAATTCCTTGATGTCGTAACCCTGGACCTATGGGACAACAACAATACAATATGAAATTTTAGCAGAGCAACTTACAGAAAGATTTTCAACAGATCAAAAACGTCGTAAATATTGTGATAACATAATGGTAAAGGAAGATCATGATGTGTGTACTGTGTAGTCGCACAAGGAGTTACCTGAAGGAAGGTTAAAAGCAAGATGACACCAGAGTTCCAAAAGGCATGAATTGTGATTGGTGTTAGAAGGTTGCGCGTCTGAGCATAAGACAATCCTAATGCCGTTCCTATATATGTAAACACAACATTGAATGGTTACCCATATATATAGACTATAGTTGTGAAACCATAAATTTATCTCTATGCACCAAAAAAATTATGATCCAATCCTCTGTATTGAGTTATCTACTGTGGGGTTAGATCCTTTGTTTCCTTATATCAAGAAATTGTAGTATTTCCCAGTGCTGCCTATTTCTAAGCAGAACGCCATGTTTTCTAGCTACAAATGCACTGTTATATGAGACTTCCCTGAATAATACTTCTTTTCACATCCAAATTAACATTTCAGTAGCAAAAGCTTCACCATATTAACACAGTTTGGATTTCTGATCATTGTTTGATCCTATTCATATTTTACCGCCACTATTTCACCGTTTATTGATGCTTCAGCATGAATATGAAGTTATATGTAAGAAAAATACCGAGTACAAACAATTGAGGAAATTCGCCAGGAGTGAGATGTGCTCCTGCAAATACGGCAGCACTGACGAGCACAGCCAGTGGTGTTGGCAACCTGCAGGGGAAGTCAGTTGGGTTCAGATCAGCTACTGAACTGCTTTTATTTATGTTGGCACTTAGATGTTATTTAAAGCAATTGCATAATCCCAAACTCGAGATATTGTACCCAAAGAGACCTTTTTTGGGTTAATAAATCCAATAGCCATCAACATTTGAAAATGTTAACTAGTTTAGATTGAAAGAACAAATTATCAAGATTCTTAATTCTAGATATATATAGTAATGAATTTTGTTCAACCACAGTTGCTCAACTGTAACTACTCAAAAATGCAATTATAAATAAAGCTTACCATTTGGTCAGAGACACCATGAAAAACCCTCTAAAGACAGTTTCCTCAAGAATAGGAGCAAGTACACCTACGATACCCACTAAAGAGGCAGTGCTATATTTCAAATAGAAAAACAGTTAGTTCCCTTTTGTAATCTTCCACATTGTATCACATAAAAGAGGTTCAGGAGAAGTACCTAATACTTGAAGTTCCAATTAATGGAAGTAAGCGCACAAGGGCATCAGTCTAGAGCAAATGAAGGAATGAATATCAAATTGTCTAGAAGGAAAAAATGATGTGTTGAATGTAGTATTTGAGCAATGCAAGCACAAAAAACATTAGATAAGTAAGAAATTATATTCTAACCTCTCTCTGTGGGGTCTCACCATTGAAGAACGACACTGCAGCTCCTGTTGCAGCTATGGCAGCCAAAGCTCCACCAAGACCAATTCCAGCCCATAACAACCAACCTTTCTGAAGATTGAAAGGGTTCCTCCAATCTAAAGTATGAATTGAGCACGTCAGACACAGTTTTGATTCGTTATGAAAAACGTATTTAGTGATAAGTTCTATGCTTCTAGCAACTAAACATTTGGTGAAAAACAGTGTATTTCTCAACAAACTCATACAAGGAAACATGAAGTTATAGAGATACGGCACTAGAGAGATAAACGAGGCCATCTTGAGCACAGTGAACTCTATATAAATGACTTAGTTAAATGATATAAATTGTGCTAGTTACCATATCGATATATGTCATCAGGAAGGGGAGAAAATGACTTTGTCAGACTATACAAAACTGCAAGAACCACCGTAGTTGCAATTCTATCATAGTGAAAATGGAATTCATCAGGTATAAATAAACAATGGTACTCAAGAGATGAGTGAATAAATGCAAGGATAGAACCAACAAAACCATAGCAAAGAAATAAATGCCTGAAAGATATTTCATACCCTTGATCCAAAAACAAGATCTCTGCCTTCTCGTCCAAACTTAACTCTTCAATTTTAATCCCCGAGTATTCTATGGCTGCTGCTTCAATTAGTCCTGTCAAAACAAAACTGTCTGAAAAACTTATTAGCTTTCCCCATAAAAACAGAATATTTCAGTCTTGATAGTTATGCTTAACAACTCCACAACTCAAGACATCCATTCCTATATTTGGTAGCCAAGATTTCCAACTACATTGCTACACAAGATTAAAGTCCCCTCTAACTAACACTGGCATCATCAATCAGAGCATATTTCATTATTGTTAAACTAGAATAAGCTACGCAAACTAGTATCATAAATGCACCTCAATCCACAAGCAAGCGAGGTTAGAGAGATTGTTTGCCAATTCCACGGCACATCCCATCTTTTCAATATTCGCCACTCTAATCCCTTATCCTGTATAAATCACAAGAACGCACTGTAACAACCCCAAAGGTAAATTTGTCTCTTGGGCCAACATTCACCAAAAATCAACTAATACCAAAAATCAATTCAATTAAAAAACCCCAGATAGCTCCATTTAAAAAAATTAAATCTTTTTCAATAATTCCAATCAGTCCACTCCCAATTCAACAATAAATCTTCTACACAGTTCTAATTTAGGAGAGCTCTTCTGGAGGGGAGAAAAAACTATTCATCAATAATCGGGGAAAAAAAAAAAAAACATTTTCAAGAGAAGTAACAACTTTTTCAGAAAAGGTAAAAAGCATAAAACTCACTTTTCCCACGGATTCTTTAGAATCGTCATTCTTATAGCAGCAGATGCTGCTCAGTCCCCTTGTGGTTGTACCTTGAAGCTTCAAAGCAGGTGTTAATGGCGAAAAGGGAAGATTTTGAGCTATTTGACGATGGGTTTTGATGGGAGAACGAAGTTTGGATGAGAGAGCGAGCGTTGAGATTGAGGAGCGAGTAAACGAAGTGTATAAAGCAACTGCCATTTTCAATGATATTACAATTGATTTTAGCGGAGTTTAGATGTAACAGCTCTCTCTCTCTCTCTCTCTCTCTCTCTCTCTCTCTCTATATATATATATATATATATATACAGTTGGGAAAATGGTTGAAGATAATGCCCAAGAATTTGGCAAATTTGTCGGAAATTCAAAGAGAAGGATATACAGTCGGAGCTAAAAGCATCTCATGATATTTTTATGTTATCCATAGAAAATGTTGATAAATTTTGCTCCTGTATTTTTTAAAATATAAAATAAAAATTATATTTTTGTATTGATAGATGTTTTTTTTTATAATTATGAAATAACGTATGCATAGGTTCTTGAACTTTTTTATTTTTTTAATTGAGTTTTTTAACTTTGTTTTAGTTAAATTCGATTTTTAAATTTTCTTTATTATATTGTAATTGAGTTTTGAACTTTTATTTAGTAACAAACTCTTCTTTAGATAATTCATTCAATCTATAATCTTTCCGGCCGTGGTGTCTCAACTTTCTAATAGTAAAATACAATTGAATGACAAAGAGACGATGCCTTTAAACTTATATATGAAACCGTTAATTATAATCACTTATTTATTAATGAGGATTTTTTTTTTTATGTCGAGGGTAACCCGCAGCCGCTACCGTGATGCGCACTGGGTAAACCCTAAACAACACCCACTGGATATGACTGAAGTTTGTTCATGTGCTAAATTTATTAGATTATGCAACCATTAAATATCAATATGTAATTTTTGAAATATTAAGACAAATAGGGGAAATTGCACTTTAATACTTACATTTTGGATTTTTTTCAGAACTAACAAAACAATAGCTATTTTTTTCAAAAAAATATTGCAAATCTAATATTTGATCAATTCCATGGTCCAAAAATCGTACTTTATTAATTGTATTTTAATATTTCTTGATTGTAAATTTTCTTACGCAGTTAGGAAAATATAAATCTTAAAATACAATTAATTACGTGTAATTTTCAAGTTGAAAAATTGATTATATGTTGATTTGCAAAAATATTAAAAAAATGAATATTATTTTGTTAATTTTAAAAAAATGAATTATTTAAAAACAATCATCAAAATATAAGTGTCAAAATGTAATTTATCCAAAATATTAATAGCCTCAGACGTAATTGAATTAGATGTTAGAACTCCTTAAATTTTAACGACCGTGCCCCCCTTACACTACCTCCACCATCTAAAAACTTAGAGAGATGGACCATGGTTCATTAATCATCTCGCTTGACTTTGTATGTGTGAAATTGATATTTTTCAACCACTACAATTTTTTTTCATCAAAATTAACTTGGACTTCGCCCATATTTATATAACAAATAGGATAAAGATCAATTATGGAGATACATTTTACGAAGATCAACTTGTAGTTCGTATTTTACTATAACATACTAATGATAATGCTCATAAGATATATATGTATGTACTTATATATGTGTGTTTCTTTTAAAAATAGACATATATAGTACTAATGTTATACTAACCAACGAGTGTAAGTTAGATGAATTTCTTAATAGATAAAGAGAGAGAGAGACCAACAAGAATTTAATGGAGAGGGAACTTTTCAAATCACAATGTTCTTTTCAAAAAAAAAAAATAGTAGAAAGTTTTTTTTTTTTTTGAGAAAAAATCAAGATAAGTAAATCAAATCACATAGATAATTTTATTTATATTATAAATTTGTCATTATTGATCTGCCTCAATTTGATTCGAACGACTTAATCCAAACTAAAAATATCATTTTTTTATGTCTAGGATAACCCGCATCCGCTATCGAGGTGCACAATGGGTAAACTTTATCCCTCTGTAATAGTCTGCATATCACCACGCCTCTGTGTAATAGCTTGCAAACCACACATGGGAGGCAAATCACACTTGAAAAACCAGATGTGACAGGCTCACACCTAGTGGTGTTGGTGGTGGGATTTGCTGGGTAAACTCTGCCCCTATGTAATAGCTAGCAAACTACACAGCCCCGTGTAATAGCCTGCAAACCGCACATGGGAGGTAAACCACACTTGGAAACTCCTATGTAATACTCACACCATTCTACCCCTGTGTAATAGCCTGCAAACCACACAAGGGAGGTAAACCACACTTGAAAAACTAGGTGTAACAGGCTCACACCTAGTGGCCCCTGTATAATAGCCTCCGAACCACATCACACCTAGTAGCCCTTATGTAATAGTCTGTGGACCATAGAGGGAAGGTAAACCACACATGGAAAACCAAGTGTGACAGACTCAAGCCTATTGGCCCCTGTGTAATATGTAGCCTGCGAACCACATCACACCTAGTGGCCTTTGTGTAATAGCATGTGAACCACACAGAGGAGGTAAACCACATTTGAAAAATCAGGTTTGACAGACTCATACCTAGTGGCCCTTATGTAATAGCCTGCAAACCTCACAGCCCCGTGTAATAGTGATAACTTCATGTTTTACATGTGTTTTGAGATTCATTTGAGTGGTATATGATAGGCATTGCATGCATGAAGTGATAAGTTTTGCATAATTTTCTATATTTTATGCAATGTCATGTGTTTGTTCATTGTGAAGGGACTTAATGCCCTTTTTTGTGTGAACTTCAAATGAGCTTGGAAGAGATAGAAATTAAAGATAGGAAATCAAGTAAGGAATGCATTGCAAAAAGAATTGGGTCAATTGAATGAAAAACGAGTGAGAACGAAACAAACCAGTGTGAGATTGCCGACTAGCGAGCGAACTCGCAACCAGAGTAGCGACCAGATTCATGATCGTGAATCCACTCGCAAATCGCCTTCTGTATGCTCGCTGCTGAGGGGGATCTACCTTTGATTTATTCGTAACCCCACTCACGAATGGTGACGTGGTCGTGAAAAATCTGCCACGTGGACTTGCGACCAACTTAGTTGCGAGTGAGGTCGCGAATGATGTCTGAGAGTCCGATTTTGACCTATTTTGGCCCGTTTTCTTTTCTTGTTCAACTGGGATACTTCCTACACTATATATACATCTTCAAGCAGTGAAATTTAGGCATCACAAACCTATCAAAACATCAAAAACCACAACAACACACACAATATTTCTCCGCTAAAGCCAAAGATTGAAGAGCAAGATAAGCACAATTTGAAGTTCAAGATCAAGATTTATCATCCGGGTTTATTGTGTTCTTTTTATTTAATTACGTTTTCTTTTGGATGGTCATTGGTTACTTATTTAATTATAAGTAACTAATTCTTTAATGTTCTAGGGTTTGATAGTAGTTGATTTTGAAGTGCAATGGATATTTAATTATATGATTTTGATTCTTCTTTTATTCTGTGTTCATAGCCTTGTTTGGTTGATTGATTGATCACCATGATATCATGGTATATAAGTATATTGTGTTAATTCATAAATCGAGAGATGAGTTTTGACACTTGAACATAAGAACACATAGCATGTAATCAATAACAACCGAGAGATTTGAGGTTAATTGTGAGGACAATAAATCATTAGAGCTTTTAAAAGTTGCATGTTAGTAATTGAATGGACACATTAATTCTATCATGTAATCTACGATTTAAGCACTTCAAGAGAATGTTTAAATTACTCTAGTGATTGTCCTAGTAAAAGTTGAATCAAGAATAAATTATATAATTGAATTGATATTGTATCGATAAATCAATAAAATCAAAATCTTAGAATATTTCCTTTCTCTTTAAATTTAGAACTGAATTCCATATATTCACCATTTAATTGCTTTATTTATTTTTATTGTTTAAATAGTTAATTAAATCAAATCATTTAATGCATTGCTTAAATAGTGTTAGGAAATCGATGTTGCAATACTCACACATAAATTAATCATTAGTCTATGTGGAATACGACATCGTTCATCATTGTACATAACTACACCGTGCACTTGCGGGTAGTCAATATTTTATTGATCAAATAGCATGTAAACCACACAAAGACAGTCTGCAAACCACACAGTCCTATGTAATAGGCACATAGAAGAGGTAAACCACCCTTGGAAAAGTAGGCGTGAACCCAGGGGAGGTAAACCACACTTGGAGCCCCTGTGTAATAGCCTGTGAACGACATCACACCTAGTGGTCCTTATATAATAGCCAGGAACCATACATGGGAGGTAAACCACACTTGAAAAATCAGGTGTGAGTCTGGCTCTTATGTAATAGTCTGCTCACACCTAATGGCCCCTGTGTAAGAGCCTATAAACCACATCACACCTTGTGGTCCTTGTGTAATAGCCTGCGAACCACACATGGGAGGTAAACTACAATTGAAAATCAAGTATGATAGGCTCATTAATGAGCCCTTGATTTTCATGGATTTTATACATTTTGAGGTCTAGTTGGATTGTAGTTTTTGTGCATTGCATGCATATATTGAAAAGTTGCGCATTGTTTTCCATATTTTGTGCAATGTCACGTTTTTGCTCATTTTGAAGGGACTTAATGCCAATTATTTTAGGAGATGCAACTGAGCTTGGAAAAGTGCCTAAGAAGATAGAGAATCGAGTTAGGAGTGTATTTTTAAAAAAATCAAGACAATCGGATAAGAAATAAGTAAGAACGGAACAAAACGGTGAAGAGTGTCGAGAATCGGAATAATAACACTGACCGTGCTAACAAAGACAACACTTTTTGGCAATGTGGTGAAGGAGCACGGACCGTGCTTCCTATTGCACGACCTTTGCTCCATTCTCGGTGAAACCATGTTATTCCATGCAATTAAAAGCACGAACCGTGCTCCCTTGAGCATGGGTCGTGCTCATTTCGGTGACTTCCAGTAGATTTCCTTTTGGACCAGGGTTTTCTTCCCTCTGTATGTTTCAACTTCCTCTATTATTTAAGGGCTTTTCTTAGATGAAATTTGGGACCTCTTTTTCATTATATTTCAGTTTTATTTTAGATTTTAGAGGGGTGTGACAGATGTTTTCTCTGCAACTTTGAAAATTGAAGTTTTCTTTTACATAATTTAACTACGGTTCTTTTAATATTTTGCAATTTCAATTATGTCTTTTAATTTCTTTACTTCTTCCTTTATTTTAGATTTCATTATGTGTGAGTAGCTTATAATTAATTCTAGGATTTGTAGCATGATTGAAGTTATGTATTAATTTGATTCTCATTCAATTTTTCTTTCAATTATTGTAACGCTCCAGATTTTCAGATCAGATTTAGAGAATTCTTAATCATAATTAAGAAGTTAAGGAAGAGATTTTTATAAGGTTTAAGTGAAGTCAGATGTCAGTCACGACTTTAGGGATCAATTTTCGTAAAATCGTCTTTTCAGAAATTTTGATCTTAACTCAAATATGGCCGATTTTGGTCTTTCTAGAAAGGTTTTAACTCAAGGAGTATGCCGGTGTTTTCGGATTTTAAATCTGAGGTCGTTTGAGGTCCAGGTGATGAAAAACGTATTTAAAGGATTTATGAATAGTAACTTTTGTGTGCGTTCGTGATTTGAGAAATTTATGAAATCCTCCTCGTTGATTCGAGTCTTGTTCTGTCAGGCCTCTCTTATGGGAAATGACTCAAGAAATCCATTGACATTCACGGATTTTCATTCTAAGGTCAATCGAACGCTCGAGAGCAAAATCTGCCAGTCTGAGTGAATAGTAAAAAGTAATTCCAAAAAGGAATCTTTGCTCGTCTTTCTTCTGACGACCTATTTTTCATCCTGAGTCAGGTTGGTTCAATAGTACTCGAGCCAACGAGTCTTTCGGTATTTTCAGATTTTGTGTCTGAGGTCATTTGGACCTCGACATCGAATAAAGCAGCTTTTAACCGAACCTGGAGTAACTTTTGCAGTATCCTTGCACTGCAGAAGCTTCTTGGAGAAGCCAAATCCACTCCTATAAATAGGGGAGCACCTTTTCACTCTCATTTGCTCATTTTCACTTCTTACATCTCCATTTCTTGAGAGAGGAAAGGTTGAGAAGAAAGTCGAGAGTAATGGAGAGTCTCTTCGTGAGTTCACCCCCTGAGTCGACGAGCGGAGTGGCGTGGAAGGAATGCGGTGGAGGAAGGTACTAGGGGCATCATCGGGTTATAGTAGGCGGCTCTGCCATCATTGTAACTCGACGAGATGCCGAGCTAGCCACCTTCCTTCGACGCACTCGACTCTGTTCATTCTTTTTCATCGACGTCGGATTCAAGCCCTTTTTTATCCGTTTCCGCATTTCTTTTTCGTCTTTCATTATCGTACTTCATTATCGCTCTCGTTATTTCATTGCTCGTTTATTTCATTTAAGTTCCGTATTTAAATTCCGTATTTAAAGTTCCGTTTAAGTTTTGTATTTAGATTTCATCATTATTTCTAAATACTTAAAGGAGTTAATCGTATTATGCCGTTATAATGTCGATTTCTTTTCAAGTTTAAAGTATGCTCGTTTCTAAGTTTTGGCTAAGTGTTAAGCCTTGTTTTTCAGTTTAAAACGTCGAGGAAAGGGAGAGGTGATCGAGTAACACCTCGACCAACACCTCGATCGAGAGTTTTTTAAGGCCTTGAGATAGCACGGACTATGCAAGGCATAGCACGGCCTATGCAAAGCTCTTGACGAAATCCTGAGAGTTTCTGGGCAGATAGCACGGCCCGTGCTAAGGTCTGCACGGACCGTGCTAGCTTAGCATGGACCGTGTCGGAAAGTTTGGCGTGTTTTGCTTCGCCTTAAGGCCTAGCACGGCCCATGCAAGGCTTCTGCATCCAAGTTTTTGCTTCAAGCTTGTTCTAAACTCGAGTCTTTCAAACCCTCGTGTTTTATAAAGGCTCGAAAGCCGTGCAATGAGTGTTTAAGTCCTAGTTAAGGGAGAAAAGGCTAGGTGTTGTTTGATTTCTCATTAGATGTTAGAAATCTTCCAAGGAGGCCGCTAAGTCGATGATTCGGCTTTTGTAGGAAGATGTGAGCCCTGAATAGAACCAAGGAAGGATTTTCGGCTCATTGCTTCATCCACGTGCTCATTATCGAGGTGCTCATTACCAAGGGTGGTTCTAAGCCAAGTATAAGGTTTGAGCATTAAGCTCTAGAAGTATGATAGGGCAAGATGAATATCCAATTAAAATATTTTATACTCTGCCTGATTAGTCTCTATACAAGGAAAGAAAATGAAAAGAAAGAAAGGAAGGAAGTTATAGCATGATTATGTTAATTGTTATTTGAGCTCTTGATTAAGTAAAGGATGTATGTTTTGATATGTTGTAATATCTTATAGTTGATTTATTTAAAGTATAGACAATCATGATCATAAGTTAAGTTATTATGATAGAGGAATGTTGTTTGAGTAAGTAATGTCTTGTAGGTTGATTATATTATTCCCTTGTGGCATTAAGGTTATAGCCTTTATTAAGGAATGCAATCTAGATATTTTAATCTAGGTTATGTTTTATGCTAGTATGATTTAGCATTGAGGCTTTGATATTAAGGTTTGAATGTGAGAATTCAATTTTGAGGATTAAGGATTTAAGGTTAAGGATTTGATATTGAATATTATGATTCAATTATTGTTAAGCAAGTTATCGAGCTCAAAGAACAGTTTTATTGCATTATCATGTTGTGACATTCGTGTCACTAATGTTGTATTATTTGATAAGTAAAGGGAGTCACTGTTGGGTAATCCCCTCGCATACTCAGTAGGGTATTTGAGGTAACCCCTCTCTTATCGTAAAGACATATCTAAGGGTGCAGTAGACATCAAGTTTGAGCCAGGAAAGGCGCCAGAAATGAAGTAAAAGGTTTTGCGGATATGGAGAGAGCTTTTGCGTTTTGCTCTCCATATGCCGCTAGTTTATAATTGGATATTTCAAGGTTTATTAAAGAGTTTTCTCGTAAAACCCCACTGAGTACATTAGTGCTCACGCCCTCTTTTTCAAATATTTTCAGGTTGAGATGCTGAGACCGGTGATGTGCTGTTGGAGGGGTTTTCTGAGGTTCTAAGTTGTTGCTCTATATGGTTACATGTTTTTCTTCAGCTAAGTTTTTGCTAAGTACTCTGATATTAGTATTTAGTATTGATTAATGTAACTTGATTCTTAATAATAGCATGTCTTAATTGCTATGATTCATGTTATCAATAAAGTCTTGAGAAGTTGAAGCATGATCTTTTGACATACCCGTTTATGCCCTCATTGATTCCGAGTTATTTGAGCAGTCATACTTGTTGAGCATTTCGGTATCTATTCATTCTCAGTTAACTTGTGAATGAATCTTACATGCTTGTTATTGTTGTTCGCCTACGAAGAGGCTTTTTCATTCAAGCATGATTCTGCTTGTTCTCAGTTAATCTTAAGTTGTTTTCTTGATCCGTCCTATAAATAGGACAATATGATTTATTTGACTCCGACTTATTAATGAGTCCTTGTCGTTGTGACCCACGAAGGGGTCTTGTTTATTTAAAGAGTTGAATTCCTATCTGCTTGTCATTGGATTCTGTTTAAATCTTGATTGGCCTATGATATGGCGTTTCTTTAACTCGATTGAATCCCTTGACTCATTTGATTCATTGAAAACGATAGTTCTTCCAAGTCATGGAGTTAAGTGGCCTAAGTTTTTGAGGCATTAACTTAGTTTAATTCTAAAAACACCCCCTGGATTTTCTATTAATCTACCTATTTTCTTCGGTTTTTACGCCTAACACCCCGTCCCCATTAAAAATGACCGCCTAAGGGACCGGGCTGTTACAATTATTATGTTCAAATGTTGAAATTTAGATTTCTCATGCACGATTAAGGCCATAGTCATTATATGATAGCTAATTAATTTGAGTCCTAGTAGAGATAATTAATTAGTGGGATGTAATTGAATGATTTGATACACATACTTGTAATATGTAGGAGGTTTTAAATTTGTTGATCGATTGGGAGCTAACAATTAATCTAGAAACGAAAGTAATAAATAAATTATTAATATACTGTTATCTTGAGACCTGGCGAAGATAGGTAATTAGAATTTCGATCATCCACCGATAATTGAATTAAATTGGAAGTTGATGGAATTAGATTAATATATAATGGATTCATGTGTTTGTATTCCATAAGATTAATTAGTTTCGTTATTTGATAGTTAACGTTTTTAATCTTGTTTGACTTTCATTTGATTTTATAATTGAGTTTAGTAATTTAATTTTGATTATTTGACTAGGATTAATTCAACTAAAAATTAGGTAGCCTGGATCATATAAACCTGTTAGCTTAGTACTTAGTGTTAATCACAATTGTAGTCCATGTGGATACGATACTGAATTACTAGCTTTTATTGCATTGATTTGTGTTAGTTGCAGTTAATTGCATATAAAAATAGTGCATCACTCATACCTAGTAGCCCCTGTATAATAACCTGCAAACCACACATTCTTGTGTAATAGACACACATGGGATGTAAACCACACTTGAAAAATCAGGTGTGAGCCTGGGGGAGGTAAACCGCACTTGGAACCCCTCTGTAATAGATAACGAACCACATCACACCTAGTGGCCCTTGTGTAATAGTCTGCGAACCACACATGGGAGATAAACCATACATGTGTAATAGCCTACTCACGCCTAGTGGCCCATGTATAATAGCCTGCAAACCACATCACACCTAGTTGCCCTTATATAATAATATGTGAACCATACAGGGGAGGTAATCAACACTTGGAAACCAAGGTGTGATAGGCTCACACCTAATAGCCCTTGTGTAATAGCCTGCAAACCATACAGCCTTATGTAATAGTCTGCAAACCACATATGGACAACCTGCAAACTACACAGCCTTGTGTAATAGGCACATATGGGAGGTAAACCACACTTGGGACCTTTGTATAATAGCTTGTGAACCATATCACACCTAGTGGCCCTTGTGTAATAACTTGCGAACCACACGGTGGATGTAAACCACACTTGAAAAACCAAGTGTGACAGTCTCACGTCTAGTGGCCCTTGTGTAATAGTCTGCTCACACCTAGTGGCCCCTGTGTAATAGTCTGCTCACATCTAGTGGCCCCTGTGTAATATCCTGTGAACCACATCACACCTAGTGACCCTTGTGTAATAGCCTGTAAACCACACATTGGGAAGTAAACCACACTTGTGGCGAGCTCATACCTAATGGCCCTAAACCACACTCGACATCACACCTAGTGACCCTTATGTAATTGCTTGTGAACCAAACAAGGGAGGTAAACCACATTTGAAAAAATAGGCAGTGAGCCTTGTGTAATTGCATGTGAACCAAACAGGAGAGATAAACCACACTTAAAAAACTAGGTATGACAGACTCACACCTAGTGGCCCTAAACCACACCTGAAAAAACAAGTGTGAGCCCAAAAGAAGTAAACCACACTTGGAAAACCCACAAGCTCACACCTAGTTGTATTAATGGTGGAATTCGAACTTGAGACCTTTAACCTCAAAATAAAACCACTTTACCACCAGGTCATCCCCAAGACGACAAAAATACCATTTATTTATTTTTATATACACACGTGCATAATGAAACTTGTTGAAATAATTTGCTACATAATAAAAGTTAATGTAAAAATAATGCTCTTCAAATCAACAATCAATAATCTCTAAATTAATAAAATCTCCTATTTTCGACATTGTTAATTTATACTATAAACTTTACTATACATATTTTAGTAATTTGGTAAAAGGTGGTTCTAAATACACCATCATTTTTTTTTTATACACCACTTTTATTTTATACGTAACATTTTTTTCTCATTTTTTATACATAATAGTAAATGTCTTTCATACCCTTTCATTCTAAAACTCAGAATGTAATAATCATAAACTTAAAAGATAATAAAAAAAAAAGAAAATAAAATTGTAGAATACATATAAGCACTCTTTTTCTCCAGTGACACGCCCAGTCCTTCTTCTCCAATGATCCGCCGTCGACGACCTTTACCCAGCCCACTCGGCTTGACGACTACAATTATCCGTTTACCCAACTAATGTGTAAAACAACAAGAAATTCTAGTGTGGAGGGGGAGGAAAGGATAGCTGACAACTAAAATGATAGGGGATGAGGGGACGGGGAAGGTTTGGGTGAGATGAGAGGAGAGTTGGCTGATGGAGGAGCAAGAAAATTTCGGAGATCGGCGGGGGAGTAGTAGGCGAGATGTTTCACAGGGGTATTTGTCACAATCATTGCCAGTAAACTCCCTGCCATCGTTCCGCTTTGGTAATGAAAATGAGTTCCATCCAAGGATGAAAATATCGCGGATATATCGCAGATATATCGCGGATATTGACATTGCGATACGGATATTGGAGGGAATATCTTTTTTCCCGAGTATCGATGAGAAATCGCAATATATCGTAAGATATCGCAAAATATCGCAAGATATCGCAATATATCGCGATTTTTTTAATATTTCTATAATATATTTTGATTTTTATTTAATACTATATATTTTTGTGATCTTTTTTAGGTCTTCAATGTAATTGTTTGAGTTGCAATATTCTTTGCTTTATAAAGATATTCACTTTGCAAAAAAAAATATAAGAGAAAGAAGACCGGGAAATCAACGGATGTCTTAGAAAGAAAAGTGAGATGCACGTGCACCAACTTTATTTTTTCATTTTTTCAGTTAGAGGACATGATGGACAAATCACTAAAATTTTTCTCCCCATATATCACACGAAATTGAAATCTAAGATTGAATATAAATTATTTGCCAAATCTTGATTCTATGAATATTGGTGGCACTGATCATAGTGATATGTCCCAAAATTCATATGCTTCTTACACATATGGGAGTTCACAAATTGATTGGACTATTCAAAATATGTATCAACAAAATAATTGGGTCAGTGGACATTATCCAATTCATGGTGAAGCTGTTGGAAGAAATCAAGAAACATATCAAGCGCATGTGCATAATTATATCCATAATTACTCGAACGTGATAAGTTGGTACCAATATTGTTTAGAACAAGATGGCATTCCATCTACTATATTTGAACCTCATAGATCCTCATTTTGGTATTAATTGTACTTTATAATGTTTATTTAGTCATTTTATGTTGTATTATGTATTATTTTGTCAAATGTATTGTCTCAGACGGTATTTATATAATGTATTATTCATATATTTGCTTTCAAAATACAATTCTATCAAAAAAAATTAGTGGAATATGTGCATAATAATATGTCATAATAGTTCCTAAAATTTCATGCTAAATTTCCAAAATTTTAATATGATTTCCGTCATTTTTTTCAATTTTCTGCGATATCGATATGCGATATCGATATATCCGTAAAATTGAAGTTGCGATATATGTTGTGATAGCGATATTTTCATCCTTGGTTCCATCGAACTTTTTTGAGAAAAGTTTGCAATTCTTATAATTCAAATGGGGCAAATTACAGTTTGATACCTGACCTTTTAATTTTTTAACAAAAATATCCCGACCTTTATATATTTATAGTTTGATATCCAACTTTGTAAACTTTTGTCAAATTTATCCCATGGTCAACTATCTAATACCCTATAACATATGTGGACCACAAGAACTTTTATGTGGATTTTTATAATGTCACATCATATGTAAAAAAATAAATATTAAAAACTTTATTTATTTCCATGTAAGTTTAATAAATTAGAAAATGAGAAAATTATTCGGAGTTTGTGTAATTTAAAATATAATACATTCATTAAATATGTTAATGTTATTATTTTATATAATTATTTTTAATGAATATTCATATATTATTTAATAATTAACTATTCACATAATATCTAGAAGATTTAAATAAATATTTTTTTAAGCTTACGAGTTACAACCTTTGACAAATGGATAATTATATGCATTCTCATCGAATTTTAGGTATGACTTCTTCAATAAGTGATGGTAATAATATACATAAATACTTTAATTGACATTAGATCAATATAAAAAAAATGAAATGATTTAAGGCATTTTTTTATAAATTATATACATTCACAAGATATAAATTGACATTACTTTGACTTCGAGTTGCATAAACTACAGTTTAAAAGTGAAAGGGTAATTTATTTAACTTATAAGAAAATTTAAGTTTATAATATTTTTTTAGGTATGATGTGACATTATAAAAATCCATCTAAGATTTCTAGTAGTCCACATATGCTATAAGGTACAAGATAGTTGACCATGAGATATATTAAATAAAAAAAATTATAAAATTAAATATCAAACTGTAAATATATAAAAGTTGTGATATTTTTTTATTAAAAATTCGAAAGGTCAAGTACCATATTGTAATTTACCCATTTAAATGCTAGGGACTATAAATGATGAGGGGAGGTTGGCCAGGCAGGCCAGCAAGTGGGGGTGAGGCCGTGAGGGGTTGGGGAGGGTTGCTGGGGAAGAGAAGGTGAAACTTTTTTTTTCATTTTGATTTAATAAAGCATTTGAATAATTTTATAACAAATTATTTTTGAATTATTTTAAATAGGAAAAAATTGTGTTGTATTTCTAAACACCTTTCGAAAAATATATAATTGACACTAAGACTATATTATTAATGGACACACTAAATGATGATTCCTCCAAGTCAAAGAACATCTTTTTTTTTTCTTCAGCCTAAATTTTGAGCAGCTTCACTTCATAATAGGCTCGTGTGTTGTGGCCCCAACAACTTTAATTAATGGTCTTTGGCAAGCTAGGTTCTTTCGTGTATACAAGCGCGCATATATATATATGTATATATATGTATCTGTTTATGTTACGAAAAAGTCTACATACCTTTAGACCATTAAATGACTGTCCCGGTGGGGATAGCCTAGTGGTGGGGTGAGATTGTTTGGAGACCAAAGGTCATGAGTTCAAATCTCCTCAATACCACATGTCGAGTGTGTGAGTGAAAAAAAAAATGACTGATAAATGAAAATCTGTGTGTGTAATCGTTATTTATCGCATTAATTTCGCATTCTAATAGTATTGGTTTTTGAAATTTTTAGTATACGGGATTCATTTATTCAAGATAGTAAACTAGTATACATTATTTACTTATTTATTTATTTCGGATAATCATATCATGGTTTATTAAGAAATCAACAAGGACGGTTAATCATGTTGACTTAATTTCATTTTTCGATCTAGCTATTTAAGCACAACTTGTTCTTATTCTTTTATAAATATTTGATTTTATGCATATATCATGTATTGGAAGAATCAGATTATAATTTAATTGTTGTTAATGCTCGTAAATATGTCGGATGATATCATCTGCTACATACTTAAAATTATTAATTTTTATTCCCTTTTTTCATCAATTTCAATATATTGTGCTTAGGTTTAATTTTATAGTTATTCAATACGGATGATTATACACAATTAAGGTATATAATTATTTGTCAGTATTTATTTTTTAAATTTTCATTAATAAAGGATTGTTTCCTAAAAAATATTTATACATTATAATTGGGTATGGTGGACCATAATTAACAAGTGTAATTAAAGTTCAAAAAATTAAATTAAATTGGATCGTGTTACGGAAGATGTAGCATACATAAGGTATGGTTAAGGATTTCATCCGAACATTAATAACTTTAATTTACTTTGTGAATTTAAGAGATTTTTATTAAGTCCCCGTGAAATGTCATTTTATATATCGTAGATATGATTTAATAGGTTCATTGTAACATAATTATAGATCACATCAAATTTCTTATTGCACCATTTTTGTTTCACTCCCTATTACACTTTTAAATTAATTACGAGTTTTTTCTTCTTTTTTTTCTTCATTTTTTGTGAGTTAGTTTAAGTTTACAATTGTTTATTAGAGTCCACCCTATCCGTTTAGGGTTTATAATTATTTTTAGCATTTAATTTTCAATTTATAGTTTATTATTTCATAATTAAGTTTTATAATTTATTTATATTTTTTATAAATATTTACTATGATTATTTATATTATAAATAACTTTTATTTTATAATAAATACTATTAAATTTATAAATTTAAGAGTGAAATATGAAGGATGTGCAAAAAATTTGCAATGACTATAGAATATAGATGATCGGTGCCATTAACAAATTAAGTATATAAAAAAAACGCATGAATGTAGCACATCACAGTTGCAAATAAAAAATTTATCCCATTATTATGCACACATCTCATCAATACATGGAATTAATTTTTTTGTTAAAAACTATAATTAAAAGTCAAAAGCCACGAATTGCATTTACACCAGATTTCCCATAGCATTTTCTGTTGTATCTTCTGCATTAATTTTTTTATTTAAATTTAAGTTTATTATTTATGATTCATACTTCTATAAATATGGTATATTAAAAATATTAAAAAAATTATAACACAAGAAATGTAATATGATTGAACACAAGAATCTGATCCAAATTGCATTGGATTGAAATTTCAGAATTATTATATAATGAGAAGGCAGTGCACCGCCCGCTGCAGTGGGTCCCACTCCCAGCCTCTAATCTAATCTATAATAGCGCGTTTTGTGTGCCCAGCAAAGATCCGTGCACCTGCATTTATGGAATCCACGCCCATAACTAGAAATTGGAAAGAACACAATGGGCTACAACTTTAACTTCACTAATAAATAGAAATTCTCATTTTCCTCCCATTTATTTTTGCTCTCTTTCATTCTTCCACGTTTT
Organism: Perilla frutescens; assembly: GCA_026008535.1. Classification (NCBI taxonomy): domain Eukaryota; kingdom Viridiplantae; phylum Streptophyta; class Magnoliopsida; order Lamiales; family Lamiaceae; genus Perilla; species Perilla frutescens. Next base: position 37,744,124 of record BRKX01000010.1, on the reverse strand, counting down.
CAAATATTAGTATTCAAGGTATTTCATATTTTCATTTACTAATAATTTTCTAACACTTGTAATTGATTAGTTTTACAATTATAGGAATAATCTCATTATGTTACTATTTAAATATGAGGCCAATCACACACGTTGAGTAACTTTAAAAAAATATTGAATTAATTTTATGTGTGCACATTCTAATGATGAATATATATCATGATTTCAATTATAATGTATTTTAATCTAGTAAATATATTATTCATTGTAGCATCAAAATTTTACAATTAAAGCGTTTCGAGATCTGGCTTCGGCAATCTATATACAAAACAAAGATGAAAATCGTAAGAACCGTAGGACCTTCAGGGTTTTGACGATCAAACGGACTCCGATGCTCAAGCCATAATCAATAAAAAGAGAATATCGGCTTTCTAAATTAAATAACGATAATAAAAAAAACTAATAGTGTCAAAAATATGCAGATAGTCGAGATCGAATTGAGGTCGGAAGATTGATAAATCTAAGTTGATATATATTTTTTCTAATGCTGCATGTCTGCATGTCTATCTTCCTTGAAGACTCGATCGCCTATTTATCCCCGAGGGCTAACGTCTCCTCCCATTTTTTCAGGTTCGTTTCTAACTGCCTTATCTTGGCGGCGGCTAACCCTGATTCAACCTCGAACAAAACTTCCTTTCCTATTGGGTCGATATGCCCGACCCTCGACATTTCGTCTGCTGGGCTCGGCCCTTTACCTTGCATGGGCCTTATTGAAAGATGGCTTCTACATTCATAGACTAGGCTTTTTATTTACTCTCTCCGTTTTGTTTTGATTGTTGTTTTTACTTTTTTTTTTTATTTTGTGTTTTATATATTTCTACAGTCTCTCCCAATTTTAACTAAATCGCAAACACTATTTTAGAAAAATATAAGTGAATAAGATTTTATGTCATATATGAGGGGCGTGTATATTAGTCCATAAAATTAATTGTTAATTCATGATAAAAAAAAATTAAAACAACAATCAAAACGAAAAGGATGGGGTCATATTTTTTCCCACTTATAGCAAGTGTTGATAGATGCAAGACCATTATTTTCTATCAATATTACTATTAAGTATTAACAAATGCGAGAGCAATCTGCATCTCTAAAAATATAAACTAAAAAAGGAAAATTCTAAACTATTTGAGCTATTTAACATACCATGCTGACATGTTGGGTATAAAATTAACGGATCACTAAATCTTAAAGTAATTATTTTAATTATTACGTTCTAATTTTTGAAAAAAGTACATCAAAATATCAGTTAGTGTGTTGCTTTTATAATGCCAGTATTTTCGAGAATTTAATACTTTTACTTTTAACAATTCCAAAATTTAGATATTAGTTTGCATTAATTTATGTATTCATCTACTTAATATCCCTGAGGATTTGGTTATTTATCAAAATTCTAAAAAAAAAAAATGTTAGTTCCCATTTCCAAAGCAAAGTAGATAAATAATGAGGGCAAAAGTTCCCTTTCAAATAGTGAGGTGGGGTCCGAATGATATTAACGTAACTTCTGGGCCACCCTGAAATTTTCGCTTTCATGATTAGCGCATTTATTAACACGTAGGAAATAAATGGAAAACCAAGATTTATTTAATGTACGACATGTGCGTGTGCGTGTGTGTGTGTGAGAGAGACTAAGAGAGGGAGAGGGAGAGAGAGAGAGAGAACGACGGAACGTAGTATGCCGATCTATATATACGAAGATATGCACATCAATGAATATGTATAAATATTAATCATTATTTAGAGATATGTTTTCCTGAATATCAAAACTGGGGCTTTTTTCTCGCTGTTCATTGGATCTATTTCGAGCATTTCCAGAGTGAAAAAGCAAAGATACGAGATTTATAGATCTTGAATCAGGATTCGCATCAACTGATGCAATTGGTATGATAGTTAATGATTCATGCATCATACGTGAAACTTTACGAAGTTATGATTTTTTTCCTCTTTTGCTGAATGAATGAATGTGTTTCTTCTCATCAACTTTGCAAAATCTGGTGCCCGTTCTTATTTATTCCGTGTTCTGTTTTTTCAGGCTTTGCTAATAAATATTGTTTTGAGATGTGAGTTGAATCATTAATTAAAAACGCGATACTTATGGGGAACCCATTAATATTTAGCTACTATTTATACTACGAAAGTGGATTGTGTTTGTTTGTTGTTGGAGCATTAATGTTATTTAATTTTTCCTGTTCATTGAAGCAAATGTCTCTTGATATGATGTATTATTTATTGGAGTCTCATGTGGATGAAGTGTTGTTGAAGTTTGAACCTTTTCCATGTGATTTTTTCCGGATTTTGATGACGATGATCTATTTTTAGGTCGTTGTATAGGTATCCTGAACATGGTTTTACTAAACTTATATTGTTGGTTGAGCTTGAAGCAAAAAAGATGATGCTTTTCTGTCTTGAAATGTAGATCTGCTGACATTTCATTGAATAATATGAACAGATCTTGGTAATGTGGGTGGATCTTAGTTATGTAGCTTATATATGTAACTTGCTGAAGAACATTTAATTTTTCAATATTTATGTTCTTTGTGGTTTTGGAAATCCTCATCCCTGGAGAGTCATGTCCTGCGCAGTTTAGTAGTTTGCAGTTTCTTGATTGTGAGCTTATATAGTTATATTCAAATCTTATCGTGTGTTTAAGCTGCTGTTTGGACTCTCGTGCTTTATAATACGGGAGTATTTTCAGGACATGCTTTCCTCTGTCTCTAATGAACTTGAGGTATAACTTATAAATGTTTCAGGCCTGTGATGGCGAACAAGTTTAATTCGGGAGACAGTAGGACGAGGAGTCATGTGTCTATTTTTATAGTAGCAGGTCTTTGCTGTTTCTTCTACCTATTAGGGGCATGGCAGAGGAGTGGGTTTGGAAAGGGGGATAGTATAGCATTGGAGATGACTAAGACTGGAGAAAACTGTAATGTCCTTCCAAATCTCAATTTTGAAACCCATCATAGCGGTGAAGCTGGGATAATTGATGATTCTGATTCAAAAGCATCAGTGTATAAACCATGCCATACGCGTTACACTGATTACACACCCTGCCAGGACCAAGGGCGTGCAATGACCTTCCCCCGAGAAAGTATGATCTACCGTGAGAGGCACTGCCCTCCTCAAGCAGAGAAGTTGCATTGCCTCATTCCAGCTCCTGAAGGATATGTAACCCCATTTCCATGGCCCAAAAGTCGTGATTATGTGCCCTATGCCAATGCTCCATATAAAAGCTTGACGGTAGAGAAGGCTATACAGAACTGGATCCAGTATGAGGGCAATGTGTTTAGGTTCCCTGGTGGAGGAACACAATTTCCTCAGGGGGCTGATAAGTACATTGAGCAGCTTGCTTCTGTTATACCAATTGACAACGGAACTGTTAGAACTGCATTGGACACTGGTTGTGGGGTATGTTGAATTCATAGAATTCATTTTTCAAACAACTTGTGCACTATGGATGTATTTTTCTTCTGAGAATTAAGATTGTGTGATGGAGCGTCTGCGGGTTGACTTAATTGACTTTCCATCTGCATCTTGCTTTTCAGGTAGCCAGTTGGGGTGCGTATCTATGGAAAAAAAATGTTATAGCAATGTCTTTTGCACCTAGAGATTCACATGAAGCCCAAGTTCAGTTTGCTCTTGAAAGGGGTGTACCTGCTGTCATTGGTGTTCTTGGAACAATAAAAGTTCCATATCCGTCAAGAGCTTTTGACATGGCTCATTGTTCTCGTTGTCTTATACCTTGGGGGATAAATGGTGAGAATCAAACTTTATTTTGTGCTTCATTTATGTTAGTTCCTTTGCAAATGAGTAAGGGGAATCTCTTAAAAAATTCTCTTCCCATAAATGGAAATATCCAACCTTAGCCAACAGCTTTAGTTTGGTGTGGCTTGCATTAACATGGAAATAACAGAGCCTGACCTTGAATTTATTAAAGGTTGTTATCAGGATGTGATATAATTTGGCCACCACCTTCTTGAAAGTTTCTTTATCATCTTTGAGCTGTCGAGCTGTTGAAGTTATATTGTGACATGTTACTTCCTCTGTGCAGATGGACTATATATGAAGGAAGTTGATCGTGTGCTTAGACCTGGTGGCTATTGGGTGCTTTCAGGCCCTCCTATCAACTGGAAGATTAACTACAAGGCATGGCAACGACCAATGGAAGACCTTCAGGAAGAACAAAGAAAGATCGAAGAGGCTGCTAAACTTCTCTGCTGGGAGAAGAAGTCCGAGAAAGGTGAAATTGCCATATGGCAGAAGACAATGGATTCTGCTGCTTGTCATTCCAAACAGGAAAGTGCTGGTGCAACATTCTGTCAATCTGAAGATTCTGATGATGTCTGGTATGGATAACTCATTGATAGAGTGCATGGTAGAGATGTAGCAGTTTGATTATTTTCCCTTGTTCTGTGGATGTTCATGTAATAAGTTCACTATGACACATCTATTTGTTCAAAAGGGTAGTAACTCAAGCTGTTCTTTTATCAGGTACAAGAAAATGGAGCAATGTATTACTCCAAATAACAATGCTAACAGTGAAGAAATTAAACCATTCCCCGAGAGGCTTCATGCAGTTCCTCCACGAATTGCTAGTGGCTCAGTTTCTGGAGTTTCTGTGGAAGCATTCCTGGAGGATGATAAGCAGTGGAAGAAACATGTCAATGCCTATAGAAAGACTATCCCAATTCTTGACACTGGAAGATACCGCAACATCATGGATATGAATGCAGGATTTGGTGGTTTTGCTGCTGCACTTCAATCGCCCAAATTATGGGTCATGAATGTTGTACCGACTATTGCCAAGAAAAATACCCTCGGTGTTGTTTATGAACGAGGATTGATTGGCATATATCATGACTGGTATGTATTCTTTGTCCAATGTTTTCGGTGTCTCATAAGCAAATGTGTAGGCTTATTCCTTACAGGCACTATCACTCTACCTGAAACTACATAAAATATATTTGGCGCAACAACTGTCTTTCTTATTCTGATACTCATTTTCTCCTGTTGAGCTTCGAATGTAGCTATCATTAGACCTCACAAAATTGTTGGAATGTGCTCAGTTATGAGCCAACTTAATGTAGCTGTACATGCATCTAATACAAAGTATTATGTTTAGCTACATCTGTTGATGTTGAAAATAGATGCATTATGTTCTTCTGATGCAAAATATTCCCTTGATTCTGAGCTCTATTTTCTTCTGATCATACATGTCAATCCGCATTGCCTATTGTTTTCGTCAGTTTAGCTTTACTCATTGTTTTTCTTTGTTTACATTTTACTATAGCTTGATGGCTCTCGCTTATTGAAAATTTCCCTTTCAGGTGTGAAGGCTTCTCTACATATCCTAGAACATATGATCTCATTCACGCTAATGGTGTTTTTAGCTTGTACAAGGACAAGTAAGTATCCATAATCCCTTAACCCTTGACATTTCTGCTGTGAAGCAACCTTCTATTTCTGTAATGATCAGTGTGGACTCTGTACTTATCCAGCTACCTAGCATACAATCAATTACGTATATAAATTTAGAGACTTCTCTCTGTGTCAATGGCATTGCAGAAATACGGACTGTTGCTTCTGAATATCTGTTTTACTAATAAAATCTTGGCATGCCTGATCTTTAGCTCGGTTGAATATGATGATTAATCGGCAGTTAATTATAGAAGAATGTCATCACTTTTTGGTTCTGTATTTTTCTTCTCCTGAAAATATGCTTTTATCTAGATTTAGAAAATAATCTTTGGAATTTACAGTTTTATCTAACAAATGAAATACAGGTGTGACTTTGAAGACATTTTGTTAGAGATGGACCGGATTCTACGGCCAGAAGGTGCCGTTATATTCAGAGATGAAGTCGATGTACTTGTCAAAGTGAAGAGAATGATTGGAGGTATGAGATGGGATTCCAAGATGATAGATCACGAGGATGGCCCGCTCGTTCCCGAGAAGATACTGGTTGCAGTCAAGCAATACTGGGTTGGCAATGCGACCACTTCACAGTGAAAACAAGCAAACCACAGTCAGTTGTTGACCGAAGATGGCATGAGCTCAACTGCAATTCTTTGATTCTACATACATTCTCTCATCATCACTATTCCTTTTCACCATGAGAGTTCTGCACGTCGATGATTTTGCCATGAAAACGGGCGTTGCTGGGGCCCAATCCCACACATTAACCAGGATAGATGAGTAAGTTATATAGATTGTACTGTTACTTGTAACACTAGTACATTTTTTTTTCGTATCCCTTTGGAAACGGGCAGAACGTCATCTCTCCCCGACCGTATGGGCTTCTAGACAATCACTTGCATTTTCCATTGTTCAAGCTTTACTCTTTCGAGTAGAATTGCTAATGGCAGAACTATTTAATCTATTCAACTACAGCTATTTTCATGTTGAATTAGGAGTTTCAGTTTTGGAAGTTTCTCCAAGTCCTTTTTTTCTTTTTTTTCTTTTTTTCTTTTTTTTTTTCCTTTTGCCTTAGTGAAAAACAAGAAATTCTTATCTAGTTAATTGACGCTGTCCCTCTCTATAAGTAGAGACACGTTATTATGAAAGATGGATTAGAAGGTACAATATTTATCAAAAAACACAAAACTTGTTGTCCCACGATTTCGTGTAATATGTAGTTGGATTTTTTTTGAACTGATAAATTTGTAAGATTGATTTCATTTTGAGGTGTATGCCGACAGGAGTAGATTGATTATTTGATTGGGTATCGATGCCGACAGCGTGACAAAAGAAATATATTGTTGAGATTTGCAGTGCAGCAAAAACAAAGTAGAAACATTGATAAAAACAACAAGGGCTGAAACTGAAATCTGGAAAATTTATGGGGCTTGAAAAGATTGAAGAGAAAATGTGGAGACAAAAGATAGAGTTGCATAATGTGGGTTCACCAACTGGACAAAATTTTAATGGTGGAAATTAAGATTCTTGTTCGCAAGTAAATTCTGCTGATATATTTCCCGACATTTGGTATAAGCATTTGAGTCCTCTCCTTTCTCTCAATTATTGCACCACATATGTTAAAACATCATGCCTTGAATATGTATGTACAATACAATTTGTTTTCTGGAATAATTCATTTCCCATTGTAATCATGGTGTTTTTACCTTGGCTGAGGAGGCACTTTGCATTGAGCAATGGTAATATTGGAAAATACAATAATACTAGGCTGAGATGCTTTGAGAAAAAACTCTGGCAACAAAAGGAAGATGTAATAGTAATGTAACTGTAGAAGAAAAATGTTTTTATTTTCTTGTCCAAAAATGGATAACCTACTCACATCACATGCCTGCTTCTGTTCTGCACCAAGTGGTGTGATAGTGGGATTCTATGGTGCTCACAGCTCTGGCCTCCCATCTGAATTTGTCAAGATACCCAACACTAATTACCCACACCCTCTCTCTCTCTCTCTCTCTCTCTCTATCTCTCTTACACACACACACATGTAGGTGTAGATGTAGATGTGGATGTAGATGTAGAAATAGAAATAGAAAGCAACACAGTCATAAGGTTTGTAATGGTTAGTTTAATTGAGAAGAAAATCGAAAACAGTTTCTCTAGTTAAATAACAGGAAGGAACACAGTCAATCTAGTTAAGTCTCATTATTTTATCTGATGACTCAAAATTCTCTTGCCATTTCTCTCACTTAAGTCAATTAGGCATCAAGACCTTCCATAAATTCAGGCTTTCCTACACCCTTAGCTTTCCCCCCCTAAAAAAAAGCCTTCCCTTTCCCCTCAATCTTCTTGTATGAACACAAATTAAAGCTCGAGCTCAAAATGTCGATGCCTGCAATAACAATGACTCCACCTTCCAAAACAAGCATTCCGCATCCACCGGAAATCATAAAAAATAGTAGGGAAGCTTCATTCTCCTCCTACTTAGATGGAGCTGAAGAAACCTTTCTACTTAAACTAGGAGCTGCAAATGATCGCGATCGCATCTTCCTTGGCAAAAACACAACAGACGAGAAGGAAATCGACGTGTTTGATGCTGAGAAATACTTCAACGACAGTCCAAAACTCATCACCAGGAGTTTGGCGAGTCACCAGCTGAAGAAAGATGATCCAACTGAAACGTTGGCGATCAAGGAGCTGCAGCCCGCAATTGCATCACTCAGCATCCGCTCCGAGTCCAGTTGGAACAGCCGCAGCGCCCTCCTCCCTTCCGCTCCAACAAACCAGCAGCTCAGGAAAGCAAACAAGAAGAGCTTTCTCACCATCATTGGCTGCAATTGTACCTGTGCAGACAAAAACTCAGTTGACATTGATGATTACATCCCCACCACCGGGCTAATGAATGGCAGATCAAAACAATTAGGAGATAAAACCAATGATCAAATGAGAGTCCCCTCTAGTTTCAGCTTCCCAAAAATGCAGCTAGAGAGAGAGGAAGCTGCAAAGAGAAGATCACAGATGAAGAATTGCTTCAACATGGAGAAGAAGTTAGCTGTGGTTACTTGGGATGCAATAGCTCCATCAGTAGCTGAGGAGCTCAAAATCCCTTCAATTTCCAGTGAGATGCACAACGACGACAGTGACAGCGATGCAAGCTCCGACTTATTCGAAATCGAGAGCTTGTACAAAGACAACCCTTTTGATCACAGGCAGGCATCGGATGCTCTCTCGGGGTGTTATGCCCCGAGTGAGGCCAGCATAGAGTGGAGCGTTGTCACTGCCAGTGCTGCAGATTTCTCCGTGCTTTCGGACTCGGACGAGATAGCTTCAACCATCTCGATCCCATGTCCGAAGAAATCGGGAGGAAACACTAAAACTGCTTCGTTCAAGGAAATGCCAAGAATTCGTCCGAGTCTTCTTTTAGGCTGCAAGAGTCACAAAGCTGTTAGTGTTGCTGGAGATGCTCACACGCGACGACACCTCACACCGATGACACGGTTTCATGATGAGAGTAAGCTCAGCTTCGATGCAAAAACCAGGCAGAATTCATTTGATGCGCGCATTATATCTCAACCAAGATCTGCGAGTGCTGCACATCTCTTATTTACTTAGCTTCTTTTTCTTTTCTTTTTTACCAAGTTAGTTTGATGGAGAACGTATCTTCAAGCAGGAAAATATATAGTAAATTAATCCAGTAAATAAATGCCTACTTTTTTCTGTAATCTATGTTGTTATGAAAAATGGATTACAATCTACAACTAAAACACAACTGTGGATATGATTCAGCATTCATCTTAATATTACAACCTAAACGTTAGTCATTGCAAATGCAGGCTATAATCGATCATGTAAATTTCTTGATTTCAGTTGTAAGTCAGAAGTGGGAATTGATAATGAAAAGCTAAGAGCTGTGATGGTGGGAATGTGTTTCTGTTGTAAGTTGTAACGGAGGCCACAGAAGGAGATCGAGGGTTCCGTAGCCATCGTGTTAATTAGTTAGTGGCTGCAGGGCCCCTCATTCAAAGGGGACAGCCATTCATGAAACCCTCCTCTTAAGTCTTATCTAATTGCATTGAGTTTTCGATCACACTATATTCACTTCTGATCTGCCTTGTAAGAAGTCAAGATTGAGATTCTTGATTTATTTTCCTATTTTGAAGGAGTAAAAATCTCAATCTTGGACAATATTATTGAAGACGAAGACAGCACATGCATGTGGGACAAGGAGCAGATGTTAGCTGCACTTTCAATGCAAGAAATGAATATATACAAATGGCTAGAGATGAATTGTGTTAGAGAAGTAAATAGCTAGGAATGTGAAAACAAGCAGTTGAAGAATTATTTTAGGAAAATAGTGGCTCAAGATTGCGATTGGTCCTAGCTCGTATATAATAAGATGAAGATAATCCCCTCTATATATACCAAAAAAAATAGAAAATAGAAAATGAAGATTATTAAGATGATGATCATGAATTGATGGGACAAGTCGATAGAATTAATAGTAGGTGCCCCATTGAAGTTTTAAAGTCTAAAGCGCCAACTACCACAAGAGATCATATCTGTGCAATCAACGATTGATGATGAATAATTTCATATTTAGAGAGGGGTGCTATTTATAATCCTGTCATTTTCTTGCTCAAAAATATTAATTAGTGAAATGCCTAGACTCTTATCTGTATATGGTTTTGTTGTTGATTGAGAAAACTGGTTCACTTCAGCTGGTCCACAGCTGGACCGGTTTCTTAATGGATAATGGGAAATCTAGAAATCTTGACAGTTAACAACTTGCTAGCAAGGCAGAAAGAATAAAAATATTAATGACAGAAAACACCACATACCAACTCAAATTAGAGGGTGATGGCCAAAAGTGCTTCATCTAGGTTGCATTTGGATTGGAAGATTTCGACCCCACGACGAGACCAAATGATACAATGTGACACCAAAACGAGCTAGTCTTTGATGCCTGCTGAGAGATTAATGGATATGCTTGTACAAGTACAACAACTTGTTATGATGCATGTAGCAGTGGATCAAGTAATATTTGATATGTATATTTGATCATGCGCATACACCTTAATTATATAGTACATGCTATAGTGTGACAGCCAAACTTAATATCCTAAATGGGTGTTGGCATTATAGTTAAATCTCCATGTTCCTCAACATGCCATAACAGGAGGCCAGTGACCAGATAGATTTACAGAATAAATTCCAGATACGCTCATCTTCGAAGCACTTCCAATTATACAAGGATCTAATCCTGTATGGCTGTATCCTTTCTCTTTGAATCACTAATCAAAACAGATAGAATCACAAACTTGATTATCTCATTTTTTATGCATCCTCTACCAAGAATCTTCCACTAAATTGCTGTTAGTTCATAATAATATTGCAGTTAGTTGTGAGTGTTAATAGTAAATTCTAGAATATAAACTCACATGTCAACTTATAACAACAAGGATTTAGACACATTACAACCAACATTCCTTTATAAACAACAAACAGTATTTTTAAAAATAAAATATCATAAGCAATGGACCTTCAGTGTCCTACTTTGCAATGTTAGCACATGGGCAAATGATTTTCTCTGAGCAAAGTCAATTGAGATGACATGTCTAAACCTGTTCTTAAACAGCTCTTAAAAACTTTGTTACTTTACCATCATCGTTAAACCAGTAAATGAGAAATGCAGCCTTCTGGAAATCTCTTACACGAATCTACCTAGCTTATCTATGGAATAATCAAGAACTTAGCTATTGATTTCCAATATGATGACCGTCAAGGAAAGTTTATAATATGCATAAATTCGACTTTTAAGGGAAGGATTCAGAGGATATGGAGGAGACAGTGAAGTCAAAACTTGATTAGACAAAATCTTTCATCATAAAACAGAGAGAATCAAAGGTGTAATTAAGTAGGAACAAGAAAGATGGGCCGGGGACCCTTTCCTCTAACCAAAACGGCTAAAGAGAAGGAGAAAGTTTCTCAATCTTATCAAATATATAGAATTTTCCCAATGTACATGCTATTAATAAACTAACTACATCATATTTATGAGTTATCTCTCCACCACTGCCACATCCAAATATGTAGGGAGTCGTAAATAATGCTATACCTAACCTTATCAGCTTCTAAATATTAGAGTGAAAGAATTCTCAAATGTTGCCACAATGTAATGCTTCAAAGATTTGGAAGATCTCCGAAAATACCAAGGATTTAGAACTCAAAAAACAATACAGGTTTCATTGGTTAATATACACACTAAAAGAGATTAATGAATATGAGAGAGAGAGAGAGAGAGAGAGAGAGTATAAACACACTGCAGACACACACACACTCGATTACCAGCAACAATAGCTTGAACAGCTTGCTGAAAGAGGACCTCTATCACCACATCTTTCTTAGCCACCAAACTCTTCTCATCTTCATTGATCCTATCACTACAAACTATGGGAGAAAATGTCCCAAACAATTCATCTGAAATTTGTATTTAACCGCTCACTTTTCTTGTATCCAATTTCCCAACTAAAAAAACTCTTTCTTTTCTCCCTCAAAAATAAAATAAAATTAAATACTCTTTCTTTAACCAAACGGAGAACAGGGAAGTCGAATTGTTTTCTTGATACATTACCTAATTCTATATTTGAAATATGGGGAAACATTCAAATTCAAATAATAATAATGACTATGATTTTGATAAATAGAATTGAGCTAATCCTTTCTTACAGTTACAGATGATCAACCTGTGTGATGATAGCCTACTGTAATGAAGAATTTGAAATAGGGAATTTCGACAAAATGTCATTTTGAGGAAACTAGCTAACAAATCGTGCATTGCACGCAATTCAACTAATATGTTTAAATTAATTATTAAAGTTTGAATGATTTTACTATATTATATTTGAGTAGTCAATTAAAATATATATATTTTTATTATATATATATGTCACTTTATAAATATAATAATATGGGAAAATTATAGATTAATCAATAATTAGAAAAATGATATAAATATAAATTGTAACTATTCGAATACGAACTCAGAATTTATAGTCTTTTCACTTGTTTATATTTTTGTTCTTTTAATATTTACATACACACACACAGAGAGATGGAGATGCATCATTTCTCAACTTTCTTTTTTTACAATAATTCTCAACCTTTGATTGTTGACATATATATGTATTAATACAATTCAAATCTTCTATTCAACAATTTTTATTTTGATTTTACTGTCTAATAAAAATATAAAATTTTAATTAATGTAAATTCACAAAATCTTGCATCATCCATTTTGGGAAAATTCAGTATAGAATTAATTAAACTTACTAAAATAATTTAAATAGTTAATGAGTTCAAAATATTAATAATTATATATATTTTTTACTATCATGACAAAATACATTATATCATATCAATTGATATAGTTTATCTCGTAAGTAAATTATATTTTTAACCACTCTATATTATCAATTAATTTACGTATGATATCATGCATTTAATTGATTGAACTATTTTAATTATTACATATGTCGAAAATATTGACTATTTTTTGTGTGTATTTTATCTGAACATACATTTAATAAAATATTTTTTATTGTAATATAAATGACTATATTGAATAAATAAAACTAAAAATAACTTAACTAAATTAAAATGGTGTTGATTGTATAAATATCATGTGTTTAAAGATAATATATGTATATATATATTATAGAAACATGTGTTGCTCAACGATAAAGAAATGATAAAATCTCAAAGTTTGGTTAATAGTTCGTTGTGGTAAATTGCGTTCAGGGTTTCATGTTCAATATATTTTTCAAAATTTTATATACCTTTACAATTTTTTTTTTAAAAAAAATATAATTTGATTGACAGTTGTAATTCTTGATTCAATGACTAATTAATTTAATTAGTAGCACGAAATCTTAAGGGAAAATTATTCAATTCCTCAATTACAATTATTTCCTTAACTAACAAATAAAATTTGTAATCACCATTTTCGTGGAAATCTATATTCCAAAAATTGTGGAATATACATTCCTTCTACCCGAGAAGTTTAATCATTCTCATTCAACAAAAACACATAATATATATCATTTTATAAAAAAATCATAATGTATAACACTTCTACATATAACTACAGAGTTAGAGTTTTTTTAAGGACAACAACTTAGGCTGATTTGGAAAAGAGGACAAATTTATTGCGGGCCGAAATTTAAGGACATTAACATTTAAGTATTGCGTCCGTCTTATCCTTAAAAAAACTCTAACTCTATAACTACATATTATATTAGTATTCTGTATTATGTTTAGCTAAATAGCTTGAGAATTATTTTTAATAATTAGTAGTTCAATCTAAGAGAAAATATTCAATTCTTCTATTTCAACTCTTTTATAAGTAATTGGATTATGTTCATTTTCAGTCATATGATTATGGGTAACCAACATAATCAATATTCCAAAATATTGTGCAATATTCATTCCTTCCCCCCACATGAATTTAATTAACTATTCTTAATTAACTGAATAATCTAATATAAATATAATTATCAAACCAACCAATATTCTAAATTTTCAAATTATAAATTAATAAGCTAGAACAACGTAACATTTAAACCATAATTTTAAATTTATTTTCCCAATCAACAATCTATTAATGTAATATTTTAAAAGTGATGTATAAATTGTAAATTCGTTTAAAGTTGGTGAATTTTTTTACAATTAACCATATTTTTAAAAAAAATTCTAGCAACTTTTAAAATAGAGTCTCCCAAAATTTTCTACATTAATTAATTCTTATATTTATCTTCATCATTGAAATTTTTTAGGTGTTCTTCACTTTAATAGATATATACTCCTTCTGTTTCGTTTTGATTGTTGTTTTAATTTTTTTTATTTTGTGTCAAAATGTTTGTTGTTTAATATATTTTCACACTCTCACCTCTAATTTTAACCATATCCTAAATCCTAAAAATATATATGAGAAAATGTTGTCTTATTTTTAAGAAAACATAAATGAATAAGATTTTATGCTATACATAAGAGATGGTTATATTAGTCCATAAAATTAATTGTTAATTCTAGATTTAAAAAAAAAAAAAAACTAAAACAACAATCTAAACGAAATGGAATGAGTATATTCTAATAGTTCAGCATATATTATCTAACACATCTTCTTGGTACAGTCAACATTATCCGAGCCCGAACATAAGTAAAGAAGTTGAAATTTAGTTTCAATAAATTTAATTGGAACTACTCTTAATGATATGAATTAGAATGAACATATAAATTTCAAGGGATAAATTAAAACTTAGCATTTTGATTGTATATATTATGGAATCAACTTGTATTTTTTTTCATTTTTTCTTTCATACCATATAACATGATTCAGAATACACACACACATTGTAATTGGCACAACTAAAATTACATGTTTTCTATTAAGAACTACTTAAATAAATTATATTAAATGAATCAAATCAGTGATTGAATGTCATTTCTCTTATCTTTTTCCCCACTCATTAATATTTGGTGAAGATGTGATTCTTGATTATTGACAGATAACTAAGAACAATATGTTAGTTTATAATCTTTTCATAAATTCAAGTTTTTATCTTTCAATCCATTCATTGGGTTGTAATCTATATAAACTATGTAATAGTATAATTCTATTGAAATAATATTTAAATTATAAAGTACAATATATTATATGTAGAGAATTAATTATATAATATATTATATTACTGTGGGATTATGTTTTTAATTTTATTTTTTTTTTCTTGTTTGCTATGGTTAATACGATGAAGAAATAATTCGTAGAGAATTAATTGATGTGAATGAAGAATTGTAATTATACAATACTATTAAAACAAATAGAATATATTATGGGTGAATAATTAATTATATAATGATTGATGGAGAATAAATTTTTGATTTTTGATAGAAAACTTCTTTAGTATCATCAGATTAGTTTATAATCTTTCTATAAATTTAAGCTTTTATTTTTCAATCTCTTCATTCAAATGTAATTTATATAGATGATGTAATTGATGGAGAATTAATTCATGTGGGTGAATGAAATATTATAATAGCAAAATTTTTTTAATTTTTTATTTAAATTATAAAATTAAATATAATATATTATACGTACCAAATTAATTATCTAATACATTATATTGTTGTGGGATTATATTTTTATTTGTTTTCTTATTTGTTATGGTTGATATGATAGAGAAATAATTGGTGGAAAATTAATATGGTGTGGATGAAGAATTGAAATAGTACAATATTATTGAAATAAATATATATTATATTGAATAATTAATTATATAATATAGTATATTACTATTTTACCCTTAAATTAAGTGAATATTATGGATATACTAGACAAATCATATTTTGTAAGAAATTAATTAAATATAATCTATTATATTACAAAAAAATGTAATAAAAAAAGATTAATTTGGGGAAGCTTTGACAACGCCTCTGGGGCGACTGAACATTAATCTTATATCTATATACCTTATTAAAGAAATAAGTTTGTTATTATTGTTGGATAATTTTATATAATAAAGTTCAATTATAACAAAATTATTGAAATAAATATAATATACTAAAGAAATAATTTTATTATTATTTTGGGATAATTTTATATAATAGAGTTCAATTATACCAAAGCTATTGAAGTAAATATAATATATTATATTTATAAATAGTTAGATATATTATATTACTTTTTTACCCTTAAATTAAGTGTAGATCATGGATATAATAGGCAAATCATATTTTGTAAGAAACATCCACACTTTTTATATAGGCATAGATTAATAATTAAGTTTATTTTTTTGGGTTGGGTGTAAGTGAAAATTATGAAATCAAATAAAGAATGACAAATTTCCAAATTTCGTCGATCGCTGATTTAAAACTCATGAAATCAACCATTGCACATAATAATGTATGATAACGTAACGTTGAAATAATCATTTATAGTGAAATCTCTCTTAGCTCGTCAAAGTGTTTGCTTTTCAAGTTGTTAAACTAATCCAAGAATTTATGTAATTAATCCGAAACCTTATAATATGTTAAATTTATTTTGCTCCTAGAATTAATCCCAGCAAACGTGTACTAGCTTGCTTCATATTTAACTTGTACTACTTCCGTTTCATAATGTTTGTTGTTTTATTTTTTTTATCTAAAATTAAGAATTAATTTTGTGGACAAATATACCCATCCTTTATATATGCCATAAAATCTAATTCATCTATATTTTCCTAAAAAATAACAATATTTTCTTTCTCCATATATTTTTCTCTCTTCATATATTATAGGTAAGTTAGAATCAAAAAATCTTGTAGGATTTGAAAAGATTAAAATTGGGAGAGAGGATGTCAAATTATATAAAACAACAAACATTTTGAAACTAAAAAAAAAAAACCTTAAACAACAAACATTATGAAACGGAGGTAGTACATGTTTGCTTTCATAAATTTCCTTTTCTTACTCAAATTCCTTTCACAAAAGAGTTTATATCCAAGTTTCTTTTTCTCTCATTTACAGCATAAAATCCCAGCAAAATTTGAAACAAAATCGAAGGCCAAGATCAATCATGAGGCCTCTGCTGCTGTAGTTTCAGGAGCCCTCTTCTTAAAATCAAGTCTAGTCTGTCTGCTTTTGGTTAGCTTCACAGCAGCTGTAGTAAAATCAAAATCATAAATGTCAGCACAAATGAAACGAACTCAAGTTCTGGGATAAAATGAGAGATCATTCAATACCTTCAGCCTTGCCAACTTTGTTAGACTTCAAAACAGCCAATTTCCACTCATCATGATCATGTTTATCCATTTGCTTGCGCTTCTTGTAGGCTGGAGACTGCAAGAACACCAGTTCTAGTTCAGTTTTATCATCCAAGAACTCAGTTAATTCAACATTTATTGGATGCGATAATACTTTGTTTAGACTGCTCGTTCTAAACCAGAATTAGTTAATAGCATTCTGATGAATGATCAATAAATACCTCTTCACCATCACTAGAAGAATAGCCACCATCCTCAAGCATTCTCTTTTCGGGTAATGCATCGACAAGCTCTGCAACACCAAGGTAAAGAAAGAATGAAATCTAGAGTAAACAACTGATAGGGAATGATCTAATCAATATCATAAAAACATGTGCAAGAATAATGATGTTACCTCGGTTTCCTTTAATTTTTCTAGAATCCTTCTTTTCCTTCGCTATCCCAAATATGTCAAAACATAGGTCTAACATTGAAGTAGATACCTGAAATGCATTAGCTCCATGAGCACCAGTGATCATGAAAATATCGAAAGAGGCTTAAATTAGTACTATGATAAAGAGATTCGTACACTAGAAAATTCAGACTCTGATGTGCCGGCAAGCTCAATCAACTTGAATTTATCTGCCTTCAGCTGCATTCCCATAAAACAATCACTAAAATGGCTAAAAGAACTCTCAACAATGAGCAAGTGAAAAATAAGAGCAATAGGCTACCAAGAAATTAGCACATACCTTGTGCCTCTTGGCACAAAGGTAGAATGCTACTGCAGTAAAAACCGGCCGATTAAAATCAGTACTAGCCCTTCGAGAAGGGGGCAACGAAGCAAGAAACCGATCCTTATACCTGAAAACACCATCTTATAAGTAGAATTACAAACAAAAACCAAACAACAAAATCAACAATTGTCGTCTAGGGCCATGGCTAAATCTAGAGTACATTGGAAGTGTCAGATATATTCAATATCCAATCAAATTAAACATAATTAACAAATGAATGTAGCAGAGTAAAGAGATCAATTATCACAATCCATGAATTAGAAAATACTTACAAAGAGAGGCCCTTGTGCACGAAAGGGATGAGCCGCACACATCCAAATTGAATTGCCAGTTCTCTTACATCAAGTTTGTTCCTACAAAAACAAATGAAAGAGAAAAAATCAATATTATGAACAACCTAAAAACTCAAGAACAATGAGAAGACGACGAGCACTAACTTGACACCAATTCCATTCTGCATTGCGTTGAAAGATCGGTTATAAGCCTTCTCAGACACACCACTTAACTTTATCGCAGCGTGTCGATCAAATAAAACTCCCAACCTGATATTAATTTACATGGATCCCATTAGATAAGGAAAATTAAATAAAATAAACTCAGATTTCTTATTCCAAGTGACAGAGAGTTAAGAGAAACAAATGTATGATTAACGAAATACCTAGAAGCAGCAATCTCCAGGCAAATTACAGCCTTGCAAATCTCACCCTGAAAATCAAAAGATGAACCCATAATCACTCAATTGACATCACAAAAATTACAGCGTAACATTAAGTTCAAATGGGATTGTTTTCATTCTTTTAAAAAAAAAAAGAGACATACGACGCCGATGATGGAGGAGTCGAACTGGATGTCGGCGAGGCGGCGGAGCTCGGCGGCCTTACGCGTGACTTGTTTGGTTTCGGAGAGGCTTAATTTCCTGGCTATCTCCGACATATCCATTTTTTTTTTCAAGAAATGAAATGGATCTTTGTTCCTGCGACTCTTCTTAATGTGTTTTGGGATGGAGAGAAGAAATCTCAATTAAAAATGGTGGGGTTTATTTTTGGGTGGTTGGGGATTGGCTTTTTTATTTTCATTTTTATGAAGGAAGGATTAATGGCGGGAACGTGGGGGTGTTCTGAGTTGTTGAAAATATTTGGATTTTGGCGCGCGGTGAAAAAATGGAGGCTGCGATTCTTGATTTGGCGCCAACCGCGATTGGTGGATTGCATCCGATAAAATAATCTAATTCACGCACTTGAGATTTCTTACTATTACATTTTTAAATTTTTTAATTAGCTAAATAAATATACATACTATCCACATTCTACTAATAATTTTTTTAAAGTCAAATATTTTAAATATGAAAATGATCAAATCTATGGCTCCTCAATAAAGTTTATCATTTCTGAATCTCTAACAAATTATTTTTTAATC
This sequence comes from Perilla frutescens, assembly GCA_026008535.1. Taxonomy (NCBI): domain Eukaryota; kingdom Viridiplantae; phylum Streptophyta; class Magnoliopsida; order Lamiales; family Lamiaceae; genus Perilla; species Perilla frutescens. The sequence goes on along the minus strand of BRKX01000010.1, from coordinate 37,724,692 downwards.
TTAAAGTTCTTTTGAAAGCGTAAAATTTAAAGTTATAGACTATCAAATAAGATGTATAAATAAAAGAAAAGGAGACAGTCCTAGAAGTCCCGGAAATCACAAGATGAAAACTCATGAGACCGGGGCCTCATTAAAACTCATATGGAAAACCTAAAATAGGAAAAATCATATGGGAAAAAGAGTACCCCTCTATACAAAATGAAAATAACCAGGAGAATGAAAATCCTGTAAAACAGCATCCACAATACAAGGAAGAGCAGAAAACCAAAAGCCCGAGGGAACAACAGGGGAAATATATTAAAGTTATAAACTATATTATAATTAGGAAATATTAATAAATAATTAGAATAGGAATATATATATATATATATATATATATATATATTAATGACATTAAAATGAATTATTTATCTAAAACTATATATATATATTGGGCGAGCGTAGATTTTCATATATTTGAATACAATAACTAAGTTTTTATTACAATCAATATCCCTTAGGGGGCGTTTGGTATCCATATACCAGTATATCAGATATCAAATATGGGTATGGGTATCAGATATCAGGTATGGGTATCAGGTTGATATCTGATATCTGTGTTTGGAATGAACTTTTCTGATATGAGATATCAAATCCTGATTTTTAAAAAATAAAGTTAACTTTTAAGTGAAACGTAATAATAATAATAATAATAATGATGATGATTTTCTAGCATACCAAATTATACCAACATTTCAACTTATCAACATTAGATCATCCTAATATACAAAAAAAAAAAAAAAATTCTCCTAAAATATTAAGGATGAATGAATGTTTGATAGATAAGCTGCGCAAAAGCTCCCAAAAAATACATCATCAAAATGACTTTGCAATCACAAGCAAATATATATATATATATATTTTCATCCCAGCAACAATCTTCTTTTACCTCTTATGTTACACCCCACGAAGCCTAAATATGAGTCTTTCCACGTATAATTTCTTCCACTCATCATTTGGACAACTATAGAATGCATCAAGCTCATTTGAGTTCCTCGAGAGATAGCTAGTAGCATCAACTTGAGAAACTCCCTCTATCATAGCAACTTCGGATAACAAATTTTTCTTTTGTTCCACTACTTCTTTTTCACGCTTTTGAGCGTATTTCCAAGTATCAGCAATGGTACCCATATGATCTTTGATTGTATCTATAGCAATCACAAGCTTATCATTAGATACAAGAGGGCTTTTACCTTTCTTTTGCCTATTCCGTGGTGGTTGTGTTTGCAATTCAGTGACATCCGAGTCCTCTAGATCATTTTCTAGATCAATGCATTCATTGTTCATATTGTTGATGCTATCATTCATATCTTCAGACCTACTCCCATCCGCTCGATCTGCATCATATATAATTTGTAACTTTTCAAATAGTGGGAATGCACTCTTCCACAAACCCTTGGTTCGATGATGCCCCTAAGAAACATATAATTTTAAGTTAGTGAAAACAAATTTAAATAATCAATTAAGTAAATATATATATAAGCATTCACTTACCACACAAAATTCATCAAAACATTGTCTCTCGCATTGAACCATCTTGTTTTTATCATCCCATTGAAACCCGGATAACTTGAGCATATCACTAATAACCGTATACTTCTCTTTCAAAAATTTAATCTTTGATTCAACTTGTGAAGCCTTCAACCCACATTCAGGAAACTTGTTTTTCATCTTTTCTGCTAAGCATTGATGAAGTCCATTCTTGAAACCACCCTCACACTTCCATCGAGGATCAAGTTTTAGCTCCAGTATGAAATCCAACAATGTTTCCTCTTCTAAGGAACTCCACTTCCTCTTGTTCTTCCCACGTCCAGCAACTTGACTTGAATCATTCATCCTAAAAATATTGAAAATTTCATATATAATACATGCTCAAAATATAGTTAATTTCATATGTAATTCATGCTCAATCATTGTTAATTCTTCTCCAATTCCTCCACCTCAATACTATATTTCCTTCCTCTCTAAACGCAACAAGAGCGAATATCATTAGCTCACATCCAAATGTCTCTGTTAATTTTCTTTCTAATGAAATAGTTGCAGCATTATATATAGCTGAACAAATGATATCCTCCCATCAAAATTTTAAAATATTCTCTCATGTAATAAAAGTAGTGTCCCAAATCTCAAAGCTATAACCGCATTCACTTAGCTTAATTTTTTAATTGTCATGGTTTCTCACTGTCCTGTGAACAACCAACGCAACTATAAATACAAAGCATAGAACTTTGTCATGGGGCCAGTGCAAATATTGGTATATCAGATATGTTAAAAGTGGGGATATGAGTATATCAAAGATATCAATTTGATATCCATATACTAATATACCAAACACATGGTATGGGTATGGGCCATTTTGATACTCATACCTGATATACGTATATGGATACCAAACGTCCCCTTAGAACTTCTTCTTGAATTAATATATTTTTATATTAAAATAGAACATTTTGTCAATGTTTTTTTACTAATAATTTTTGGGCGAACCTATGATGATAAAAAAAAAAAACTTTTCATGCATTATTTTAGTATCAAACAAAATTCATTATGGTTTCAAAAAGGGACATCTCTTTTGTGGTTATGTTGGTTTTAATTTCTCAGAGCAATATCCCAGTAAAAGAGAAAAAAATAGATCAAAATTATAATATTTATACTTTATAGGTAGATATGTTTCTAAATACTCCATATATTTTTCATACAAGTCTATGTTCGGAAATATATTTTCAAACATATCTTATATGTTTGAAAATATATTTTTGAACATATATGACCAATAGCTTAGAAAAAAAAATTAGTTGAACGTATTTTCGAACCTATTGATCATATTTGTAATTCAATAGTTTCCAAATCCAAAATTGAGCAACAAAACATCAATATTTACAAATTTAAATCACATTTTTTTTTATCACAAATTCAAAGTATACATGACAATTATTAATCTATTCTAGCAAATATGTCTCCCTCTTTTCAAATTTGAAAAACTAAATTGTGACACCCTCAAACACGAACACTTCTCGCTCACACGTGAAAATTTATATCTTTGATTTTGTAACATACGTGAATTATATATTTTTTAAAATTGGTTAAAACTACTTTTTTTAAAATTAAGGATAAAATTAGATATGAACATTGACCCGTCTAACGAATTTTGACATGTAACATAGTCTTATACATGCTTTTGTCATTTATGAAAATAATAAAGTTTAGAGATATTAAAGATACATTCTTTTTTTATTTTATATTTTATAAGGCTCATATATATTCATATCTCATTCATATTATTAATCAATTTGAAAATTATTCATGTATCATAAATCCTACAAACTTTATATGCTTATGATCTAAATTAAATTGATATCAATAAATATACTAATACTTAGATATATTAATGCTCTCATCATTAATTCATTGATTAGTATATGTTGATTGTCACTATTGGCATTATAGTGTAAGAGATACTAAAAAAAAAATCTTGACTTACATACCATGTACATATACCATACTATCTTAAAGTTACTTATAAGCATAATTTTTCATTAGTTCATGTAGTTGAAATATTAACATCTATACATTTACAGTTATATAAAATAATATTATATATATAGTTTTATAAATACTTTATGTGCTCTTTCTAATATTAATTATTGAAAATAGTAAAGCTTCAAAATATATATTTATTTTTTAACATCTAAGACTCATATATTCATTAAAATGTATTGTATTTATTGTTATATTTTTCTCTTTTAACTAATTTGGTGATTGTCCTAATAAAATTGAATCGTGAATAAATCATTTAATTGAATTGAAATTATTTGGATGAATCTATGAAATCGATGATTTAGATTATTTCTTCCTCTATTATATTGATTTCTAATTTTTCCGTTTATCTTTATTTGTCTTTATTTAATTATTTATCTTTAGTAAATATAAAACAAAACTTTGAATGCGCTACATATCTAATACTTAGAAGATTGATGTTGCAGTACTCACATTAAGATTAAGTTTTTAGTCTCCGTGTAATACGATCTTGCTTAACATTGTAATACAGATATTTCGTATACTAATGGATAGCTAGTGAGAAGTCGAATAATTGTAATGTAATGAAATAAATATTTGGTTGAGAAGTGGAAGAAATGATATTTAAAAAAATAAATTCTTATATTTGTCCAAATTCAACAGCTAAAGTCTGCATTTTTAATTATAACATTTGTACGTGTTATTATAAAAGTAGTATCATGCTCTAATATAATAATGTAATTTAGCTAAATTTTCCCTGGTTAAAATAGTATTAGAAAAAATAGTAGTGTTCCAAAATGAATTGTTGTATACATGGTAACTTGTTAGGGCTGCTTCGAGACAATAATATGGGGCCGGGGCGAAATAATGAATATGTTTAGAAGTAAAATATTTTTTTAGAAATAACATTTTTATGATTTAGAGGGCATTGCATAATTTTTACAACTTAATTATTTTGATAATATTAATTAACTTATCTTTAATAAAAATAGATGAATGACCAAAATAACATTTCATTATACATATTATCTTTAATACAAATATATAGGCGATGATAAAAAAAAAACATTAAAAAATGGTGGCCGGCTCAGTTGTCCATACCCTTAACTGAAATCGCCATTAACTTTTCACACTTTCATTATATTATTAAGGGTTAATTCAAAATAAATCATCACGTTTACACCTTTTTACAAATTAGACACCATATTTAAATCTAACCAATTACAACACCGAATTTTAATTTGTATGGGATTAAACATTCCCAATTTTTTCGATGAGTTAAATATGACGTATTTAGCCTAAAAATCATGTTGGCAGCCATGTCAACATACACGTGTAACAAACGACGTCGATTTTATAAGTTTTCTCAATATATTTTCTATTTTAGAAATAAATAATTATATAAAAATGATTTTTTTCAATGAAAAAAAGAGAGAAAGTAACAAAAATGGCAATGTTTGTTACACGTGTGTGTTGATGTGGCTGCCAACGTAATTTTTATGTCAAATACGTCATATATTAACCCATCAGAAAAATTGGGGATGTTTTATCTCATACAAATTAGAACGTGGTGTCAGAGACGGACTTAAGGGGGGCTGGTGGTGGCAACCGCTCCCCCTCAAATTTTGTGAACAAGCTAGTATATATACATACATATATATAATTTAGGGAAAAGGTGCAAGTCCCCCTTAATGTTTACACCTCGGTGCAAATAGCCCCCTGAACTTTATTTTGGAGCAAAGTAGCCCCCAAAAACTTTTTTTAGAGGCAAATAAGCCCTTCAGTTAACTGGAACAAACGGTCTCTCACAGAAGTTCATTTTCATCCATTTTTTCCATTTTTTGTGGGGCCCACAAGCTATCCCTAAATCAATCCATCTTGCTTCTTTGGTTTAAAGACCAAAAATCTTACAACATCCTCCCAATTTTCTCACAAAGATTCACTATCTTTTCAACAATGCCCAACAAACAACATGTGGGAAAATCGCACCACTAGAGTACATACTTTCTTATACAAAATAAAAGGGAGTGCATTATTCCTCATACAAAATACTAATGCATGATGCAACAAAAAATGAAAGAAGTTCAACTCTTCCTACCAATACACATTTGCACTAGTCATTTTAGATATTCCAAAAGTAAGCCAAAAAACTTCAGATATATATCTAGTTATGATCTTTATTTGTAAGTGTAGATGATCCACCTTTGCTGCATTTTCCATTTTTTCTTATGTCTCTTTGCTCCAATAATTGTCTTGTGGTGACAGCGGGTCCTTCTTTCCATTTCAAGCCTGGAGGTTTGAATAGCAAATCCATTAGCATTCTTACTTCTGATCCATTCTCTTTGAATTTTATGGTTCTGAAATTACTTGGGCTACAAAGTTGTTTGGCTCTGTTTCTATTAATCTCTCTCTCATTTGGTATTGAGAATCTGATAATTGGATCAGATTCTTATGGAATTGATTACTCAGCCTCTTGGACGACTCTTTGAGAGGCTAGCTCGGGCTACAAGGAGATGAATGAATTAGATATAGGAAACCAAAATACATATCAATGTTTAAAAAAACTCACATTGATAGTGATTTTGCCACTGTTCAAATCAATATGACATCCAATTACAAAATTCTTCAGTCTTCGAGTTTGGAGTTTTTTAGGCCTAGTTGTGATGCTTTCAGGAACCTAAAAAAAGTATATTGCACCACAAAAAAAAAGAAATAAATTATATTAGATGTCAAAAGAAAGCAAAAACAAAAAAGGATATTTACCTGATTTCTCTTGTTTGGACACCTGACTTTGTTGTGACCTGTTTTGCTGCAAATGCTGCACTCTTGTGTCTTCTCTCTCTTTGAGTATTTGTACTCGAGCTAGAAGGTTCATTGGATGCTTCTACCCTTTTCTTCCTAGGTCTCCCTGACATCTTATAAAATGGTGGAGGTTCAATTGGTGCATATTCTTCAATCCTAAAGAATTTTGGTCCAGGAACAGGTAATATTGGGTGTTCATAAGCCTTTTGGTAAGTGGATTTGTGTTACCACTTGGATATCATTGATAGGGGATCTATCTTAGAATAATACATAGCACTTATAGCATGCATGCATAGTATTCCAGTTAGTTCCCAAGCTCTACAAGTGCAAATTTTTTTATCCAAACATACTGTATGCTTATCCCCACCCTCCCCAATTTCATATCCCGATGAACCATTAAAAAGCACCTTACACCCAACAACAGAATTTTTGTTGTTTGGATACATCCTCATAGCAGCAGGAGACCATTCATTGAACCATGAATCACACATTTTTTTCCTATCTCTAATCCTAGTCATTGCATTAACTCTTATTTCTTCTAGCATGCTCACTATTGGCTTATGTCCTGCATCAACTAAAGTTGAATTAAAACTTTCACTAATATTGTTATCAACCATGTAAGAACTACACCTGTTACTTTGATAAGCCCTACACCATGTGTGTATAGGGCATTTCAATAAGTCCTCAGCTGCCTTTTGGTGCACCTCACCAAGCTTTGTAAGATTAGCCTTCAAGTCTTCTTCAAATGTACTCCATGCACAAATCCAAAATTTCTTCTTGAGTTCACCTCCATTCCATTTCTTAGACCAATTGGCATATACATGTCTAGCACACCACCTATGCTCTGCCATAGATAATATCAATTGGACTGCATCAATTAAACCCCGTAATAAAATAAAATAAATAAAACTGCGGTTCTCAAAATTATAAGATTAGTCATGATAAACAAACTTAGATGAAAGAACGTTTCAATTAACTAACCTTTTGCATATCCGAGATTATAGTAAATTGACACCCATCTCCAAGCTCCAGCTCTTGCCTAAGCCAACATAAAAACCATCTCCAGTTTACCTTATTCTCCTTACTAACAACAGCCCATGCAATAGGCATTACCTGCTCATTTCCATCTTTTCCTACTGCTGTAAGCAACTGACCTTGACAAACACCTTTCAAAAAACATCCATCAAGACTAATTAGAGGTCTACATTGACCCAACCAATTCTTTTTACATGCATCAAACATCACACACATCCTCTTAAATATTTTTTTTCCCTGATTCATCCCTCTTCACAGAATTGAATATGAGTTATAGTTCCAGGGTTCTCTCTTATTAGTGCATTAACATAAGCTTCTAAGTAACCAAATTCTTTCTTGAAACTGCCATCAAGTTCATGAAGTATAGATCTTTTGGCCCTCTTGCACCTGTCCTTACTGACATAGATTTTCAAATGATTCTCAACCTCTGCCTGCATATCTTTAACTGAGAACTTGGGATTTTTATAAATTTGATTCTTTAAAATATTTAGCCAAAAAATGTTGGCTAGCACTAGGTACTTTAAACTGTCTAAAACACATATGCTCCATGACTACAGTTTTCACAGCTAACCCACCTTTGTTTCCATCCTTTGATACAAAATGTTTGAATAGACAACCTACTTCATTTAAACATATTACTCTTAATCTAGAAGGTTCATTCTTCAGAAACTTCAATTTAAAATCAAATTTCACCCCATAGTCATTGATTGCATCTCTGGCCTCTTTTGCATTAGCAAAAGTCATCCCAATATCAAAACATCCTTGGCCAGAATAAGAATATGGAGCTTTATCGCCTAAATCATGCTATGTCCCTGTCCCACTACTACCATCTTCTTCATCCTCATTTGCAATTCCATCACTATCAGTGACATCACCCTTATCCTCTTCACTTACAAAACCCGCTGGACTAATATATAAGTTCTTTACATTCTCTAGAACATATATTCCAGTACTAGGCCCAAAGTTCACTTCATCAGCAACCCATAAATTCTCTTCTATACCAACATCAACAAACACTGTATTGTCATCAACCCTGGGTGGTTTCTCACTCGGAAGTATATTTGAAGTAAAATATGAAAGTATATCATCACTTTGATCAATGAATATCTCAATTTTATCCCATCTAAATGATTTGAGATACTCTAATACTTTCCTAAGAGACTCTTCATTATTCACTGGAAATAAACCACCATCGAAATGTTTTGCAGGCTCAAGCACAAAGATTTTTTTCACATTAGGGTAACCTAACTCTGAAAATAAATTCACAATATGATCATAGGTCACACTTTTCACATCATCAAACATAATATCAACAAAACCCTCTTCATAAGTCAGAAAACTATCAATTAACCAATTTCCACCATAATGGAACCAAAATTCTACTACTTCGGACATTCTGCAGTAAAAATAAATGCAAATCCGTAAAAAAAATCCAAATGTCAATTATCACGCAAAAAAATTCAAAATCTAATAGTAAAACAAACAAAATAAAAGTGTTATCTCTAACCTTTAACAGCTGAAGTAATTTGTATTCAACCTTCGCCTTTGATTTTTGGGTTTCTAAAGAGGATTTTTAACAATTTGTCTTCAACATCTGCCTTTGATTTTAGGGATCATGTGGAGGGTTTTTAGTGGGAGGATTCTCTGCAAGTTCAAACCAAAAGAAAGATGAATGGGTTTCTAGTTTCCCGCTGTTTAGGTAAGAAAGATGAATGGATTTTTGGTTTTTGGTTCCGACTGTTTAGGTTAGAAAGATGAATGGGTTTCTGGTTCCCGCTGTTTAGGTGTATAAACGGAGTTATATATGTCTGTTAGGAGGGGGTTTAATTGCACCACTTTTGGATCAATTTGGGTTTAATTGCTCCAAAATAAAGTTCAGGGGGGTATATACACCTGGGTGGAAACATTAAGGGTGAATATGCACATTTTCCCTATAATTTAATAAGTGTCAATATGCAGAACTAGCCACATGAAATTTTTAAAAACTTTTTTTAGCCACTAAATTTTAAAAGTATTTATTTTAACCATATTTACCAAAGTACCCCTAAATTTTTATTTTAATTATTTTATTTTATATATTTCAATTAAAAAAATATTTCATCTTCAACAATTCCCCAAACCTCATCAAACACTTGCCCAGTTTTTCCCCTTCATCTTCAACAATTACCCAACTCCCCTCTCCCCCCAACCCAGTAGCAACCTATTTCCCGTCCCATTCCTCTCATGGAAAGTCGGCATCTTCTCTCCCCGTCGTGCTCAAAGATCACACTAATTGGATTTGCTTAAGCCACCACCGCCTCTCTCCTCTCGTCTATCTCCTCACAAGAACATGTCGGCTCCTGTCGTAGTCGCTACAGTGCCAGTCAACCGCCGCTTACTACAAATCGTAGCAGCGGCTGCCAACGACCCATTTTCCGGCACCATCTCACTAATTTCTGCAAAAATAAAACCCAAATTTTCGCAAAGAGCATCTCCCAAGTTACTGAAATGAATTATTCCCTCGAAAATGGAATTCAAAATTAACTCAAAGAATTTCAATTTTTTCGTGTTTTTTGAATAATTTTGATATCTCCCGGAATCTGGGCTGCATCGTCTTAGTCCGGCGAAGGTCCTCCTCGAAGTCCACCCATGTCGACCGACGTTGCGCAGACACCATTTCCTTTTCTTCTTCTTTTTTTGCAGAGGTGTCTGGTGGGAAGTGGGAGAGAGAGAGAGAGAGAGAGAGAGAGAGAGAGAGAGAGAGAGAGAGAAGTTCTCTGGTTTTTAAATATTTTGTCAATTTTAATTTTTTTTTAAATTTTTATTATGTAATTAAGGGTATTTTAGTCTAAACTGGTTAAAATAAGTAGTTTTAAAAATTAGTGGTTAAAATAAGTTTTTTAAAAATTTAAGTGGCTATAAAAAAAAAAGTTGACTCTAATTTATAATATAAAGGTTTTTTTTACCCCCCATCAAAATAAAAGTCTTATCCCACATTCACAATATCTTTTTGTTGACCCATATATTGTGGGCCTACAGGGATAAACTAAAGTTCTTAATTTAATGATGGCCCAAATACTATAAATATATAATAGTTAATATTGATTAAAATCTCAACTTTGATTCTTTTTCATTTGCTCGAATCTCGATTGTTGTTGTTGGTTGCTGTTGTAGAGTTGAGGTAAGGTTTTTTTACTTTTTCTCTCGTTATTCACATTAATGTTTTATATTTTATATTTTCTTAAAGTTTAATTTATTATATAGTTGAAGTAAGAATTTATATTTATGAATTTGATCATTTGAGAATAAATGCTTCAAAGATTTCAATGTTAGGGTTTTATGTATTTTTTTTATTATTTCACACTTCACCCATAATATAATAGTGTTTATTATTAATTGCTATGTTCAGATTATCAATTTAAGTTGAATTTTTTTTTTTATAAAGCTTTACTCCCTTAATATGATTATGTTCAATTTTCTTATAATTTTATACTTGTCCTATCATTTATTTTTTGTAAAATTTTAGAAGTACGGTTGATGATTCTTTATAATTTTTTAGATAGGTCCAATAATCAACATGAAAGACGGAAAGATTTATTCTTTCTTCGTGAAAAAGAGAACTTCTCAAGAGAGCGTTGAATCTCCTATTATTGGGACTTCAAATATTACTGAAAATAATGTTGACTCAAAGGTTTTGAATAATTTGGAAGATCAAGACTCTATTCCACAATCATCTCAAGCAAAGGTTCAAAAGATTGACCAAGATTCTAACTGTTTTCATATTGAACGAGATCCTGGATTGCGTAAATCTATATGGGATTATCCAATGGAAAAATAAGATGAAATTAGGCGCACTTATCTGATGGCTAGTCCTTATCAATTCATCCCTGAAAAGTCCCTTGAATATGCAGATAAAAATGGGAGAATATTTTTAGCAGCTCGGTATAAGTCCTTTCCCGATTGGTTAGAATTTTCTCCTTCAAAAAATACTACTTATTGTCTTCCATGCTTTCTTTTTGTTAAGTCGTCTGCGCATTTTGGAGTAAATGCATTTACTATTGATGGGTTTCAATCATGGAAAAAGGTAAAAAAAATGGTAAAAATTATGCATTTTTGATCCATGAAGGAATTAGTCCTAATTCTTCTCATAAAGTGGCTATCAAACAATCGCATGATCTGATGAACTCATTGCTGCACATTGAAACAATCATAGAGAAATAAACCTCAGAAATGGTTGCAAAGAATTGTCTACGAGTTAAAGTCTCAATTGATGTTTTGAAGTTATGTACATTCTAAAGTATAGCTTTCGGAGCTCGAGATGAACGACTAGAATCACATAATCATGTCAATTTTCTAGAAATTCTACAACACACAACTTCATATAATGCTGAGATAGCCTCCATTATTATAGAAAATGCTCCTCAGAATGCCACTTATACTTCTCCTAGAATTCAAAAGGAGATCTTGGCGGTCTATGCAAATAAAATTCAAAGATACATCATGAAGAAAATTGGTGATGTAAAGTATTGTGGATGAATCTCGAGATGAATAAAAAAGGGAGCAAATGGCCATTGTTTTAAGGTTTGTTGATAGAAAGGGATTTATTCGGGAAAGATTTTTTAATATAGTTCATGTGCAAGAAACTAAAGCATCAATTTTGAAAAGAGAAATTTTAGGTGTTCTTTCTCGCCATAATCTCACAGTTCAAAACATTCGAGGATAGGGATATGATGGTGCAAGTACTATGCGGGGCGAGTGGAAAGGTTTAAAGACACTCTTTTTGAGTGAGTGCCCATATGCATATTTTGTCCATTGTTTTGCTCATCGATTACAGTTGGTACTAGTGGCAACAGCTCAAACAGTTATATACATCGAGCAATTATTTTCATATGTCAACCTTATTGTTAATACAGTGGATTCTTCATCGAAACGTCATGATCAACTATGACTTGCTTAGACTTTTCGGAATGAAGAATTGGCTTCCACTGATGAACTTGAAATTGGAAAGGGCAAAAATCAAGTTGAGAGTGTACAACGACCGGGGGATACACGATGGGGCTCTCGCTTAAGGTCTCTTCGAAGTTTGCTTGATTTATATGATCCCATTCTCATGGGTTTAAAAGAAATCATCAATGATAAAAACAATATTTCTACTAAAGCAACGGCTGATGGAGCTTATGATGTAATTACATCATTTGAGTTTGTGTTCATATTGCATTTCATGATCAAATTATTAGAAATGACTGATGATCTTTGTAGAGCTCTACAATGCAAGTCTCAGGATATTCTAAATGCAATTGATATTGTTGTGAACACAAAAACACTTATTTACCGATTCAGAGAGAATAGTTTGGATCAATTGTTTGAGAAAATGAATAGGTAGTGTGAGGAACATGAGACAGATATTCCGGACATGACTTCTACTCTTAGATCCAATAGAGGTCGATTATGTACAGGAGAACATGTTACCTACGATCATCATTATCGTTTTGATATATTTACTGATACAATTGATGTTATGTTGCAAGAAATGGATACAAGATTTAATGAAAATGCAGTGGAATTGCTCAGACTCAACTCAGCCTTGGATCCGAGACATGGATACAGATCATTTAACATTGATGATATTTGCAAACTTGTGGATAAGTTTTATCCTGCTGATTTCACAGATCATGAGAAGTTGCATATAAAGTATCAATTGAAACTTTATCTACTTGATATTCAAGGAAATTAAATGTTTCAGAATGTATCAAATCTTGTAGAGTTGTGCCAACTTTTATCGAAGACAGAAAAAGCGAAGGACTACCATCTTGTGGATAGATTGGTTAGACTTATTTTAACACTTCCAGTTTCTACTGCAACAACAGAACAAACTTTTTCATCTATGAAGCTTGTCAAGACGAGATTGAGGAATAAAATGGAAGATGACTTTTTGGCTAGTTCATTGCTAATGTACATTGAGAAAGATATTGGCGAGACTTTTGATGTCGACTCAATCATAGATGAATTTGAAGTTGTGAAGAAACGTCGAGTACGACTTATAATGCCAAAAATTAAATAAATAGGTTGGTGACTATTGTTTTATTTTAATTTTCATAAGTAGTTGAATGGTGTTATGAATATAACATATATACTCTCTGGTTTTTTTTTTGCAGAATGTTTGGGATAAAACATCGCATTATTGATGATCGTGATGTATTGAAATTTTTGATATTATCACTCGATTTATGCGAGGTAATTAATTTAAATACATGTTTTTTAATTAAATTTGCATTATAAATATTTCTCGCCCCCTAGCTAAAATTACTACGTCCGTCCATGTTTAGTGTTGTAATTGGCTAGATTTAAACGTGGTGATTTATTTGGCAATTAATCTTATTATTAACTGTACAATTTAAAATAAAATTTCTAAAATCAAGTCATTGACATCCGAAGTTCGACTAGTATGGCATTCTAATTTACAGATATCATGAAGATATGAAACTACTTTCTCCGTAGGCATTCGCTTAATTATCTTACATTACTATCTGCTTGGTTTACAAACATGATCTAGATTTATATATTATTATGTAATGGTGGAAATCTTAAAATTTAAAATAATTTATCCTAATTTTCCAATAAAATATTGTCTAAGAGTAATGTTATTTTTCTCTAAAAAGTCATGTGATTTATAAAATATATACTTATGCACCTCAATTATTTATTTTTATTTCAAAATAAATACACCTACACAGGTATATCGAGTAATCGAGACCCATGGACGTCCAACTAAAACAGCACAAGGGAGTTTAATTATTATTTACTTTTCCTATAATCAACACATTTCAACCATTATATTGTAAATTTATGAAACACGAAAAGTGCTGGGTATCGGAACCACCATCTTCAAGCGTTCTCCTATATTTACCGAACGATTCAGCCATGGAGAGTGGACTTGTATGGCTCAGTATTATCTACACTTTACAGACATTCCAAGGTTGCAGATCTTCACAGATCGAGCAACAACAAAGGGGATTTCACCAATAAACCAGCCACAGACACAGAGCCTCCTCAGCACCAAACCCTAACCGCATTATCTATCTCACACAGCCCAGTAATTCCACCAAGATATATGGTGAAATTACCCTCACACAGAAAAGAAGAAGTAACGGAGAAGGAGAAGAAGAAGATTCACACAAAAGATCGAAGGAAAGCACTCTCTCTCTCTCTCTCTAAGAACTCTATAGACACAAGTGAGATAGAAACTGATTGATTGATGAACAATAACCATTCCCCAAATATTAATAGGGCGGCTAATGATAGATTAAGGCATCAGGTCTTGGGCCGAGCTGCTTCAGAATCTGTTGGGCCCGCTCATGGCTACTGGGCAACACTAGAATAATGGGCCTATTCATCAACAAAAATCATATATTTCATCTCGATTATAATATATTTTCTCCACTACTGCCTTTTTTTATGACAACGCAATATATATACACGACATGCACACTCCAGAGTAGCTTCTATAACCGAGCAAGTGGAGTTTTTGCTTGCAAGGAAACCCCACCTCAATAATTCACAATAAAAAATCATAAATTTATTTATACAATATATATTCATCAATACATAAATTATTAAAATTAATTTAATTTTTAAGGAGCGACTGTTGATTCCGTTTTTGGCAAAGTACGAATGATTGAATAAAATGTGCATATAATCGATCAAGTTATATTAATATGTTAATTACTTATCGACTAATTATATAAATTCATATGTAAAGCTCAACCATGTACATGTACTTAAGCTATAATAAAGAAGAACCAAATCATTCGTGAAATAATGAAAATAATATTGATTGTAGATATATTTTACTTTCGATGCAAATGTTGTCGTTAAGCAGAATTTTACGTTGAAAATTGCAACAAAGAAAAAAAATACAAAATATAAGATGGGCATTGTTCAAATTAGTAGCTATATATTTTATTTCAGAGCAACTAAATAACAATCAGAGTGGCGCAGCGGAAGCGTGGTGGGCCCATAACCCACAGGTCCCCAGGATCGAAACCTGGCTCTGATAACTCAGATACAAGCTTCCCAAACTCTATTTTGTGGGGCCCAACAATGACTTGTTTTTTTTTCTTCTTTATTTTCGTTTATAATTACTTTGGCTTGTAAATTATATGAATCATTTAAAAACAAAACAATTTTTTTTTTTTTTTTGGAAATATAAATAGTTTATGGTTTCTTTTGTCCAATTATGACTTATTACTCATAATTCACAGGGAAGATAAAAAAGATTGAAAATGTTAATAGCCTATAGGACGCAAAATCATAATAAATAAATACAAAATGCAACTATTTGTTTTCTTTCAATGACTTGTAGTTATAACTTGTAACCATAGGAAAAGAAAGAAATTTGAAAACCTAAATAGTTTATAAATATGAAAATGTAGAAAAATTACAGTGAACAAAATCATAATCAATAAATAAGTTTATAAATTTGAAAATCTAAATAGTTTATAAAGCACAAAAATAAAATAGTAAAAAATATAAAGAAAATGAAATAGCTAGTAGGAGTTACAGAATTTATATAATAAATAATAACAAGACCGTGCCGCAAATAGAAACTTTACATTTTTTAACTCAAATGACATTTCTGAGAATATAAATTTATATTTATATAATATTAAGTAATTAAGATATACTAGCAATTCACTTGTGCGATGCACGTGGTTTAAAGTACTTAATTGATTTATTATTATGATGTACATGGTATACCAATTTATTATAAGTAGTAATTAATTATATTAAACCAATATGAATAACATATACTCCCTCCGTTTCGAAATGTTTGTTGTTTTAGGTTTTTTGTTTTGTTTCAAAATGTTTGTTTTTTTTTTATAATTTGATATCCTCTCTCTCAATTTTAACCCTCTCAAATCCTACAAGATTTCTTGATTCTAACAAAATGTAAAGAGAAAAATGTATGGAGAGATAAAATATTGTTATTTTTTTGAAAAATATAGATGAATTAGATTTTATGGCATATATGAGGGATGTGTATATTTGTCCATAAAATTAATTGTTAATTTTAGATAAAAAATCTAAAATAACAAACATTTTGAAACGGAGGGAGTAATTAAGAACATGAAATATATAAAAATAAAAATTCATAAAAATGTGTGTATATGGGAATAACAAATAAAAAAGGAAAGATATGTAGGAGAATATCCATCATTATCATGGACATGTTAACATGCTCAAAGTAATCATCTGCGTATTGAACGAAAAAGAAGTTCTATAATTACGGAAACAAGTGCGGATGACCAATTACATCATGTATTTGATACAATAAAATGTAAATTAATGATCAAACTCAATGAATGATGATATTTTTATAAAATATATCAACAAAAATGTGATAACATACAAAATAAAAAAAAAGGTGGTGAACTAATATTAACTATCTCACATATGATGGAAATTAGAGCATTTATGGTATTACAATATATATTCAACTCGAACACCACTAATCATTATGAATATATGGATTCCAACGTGCATTATTAGTTTATTACTACTAATATTAGTCACGACTTGCACATGTCATTGTTCTTATGTGTGTTTGCATATCTATTTATATTGTAATTAAATTTCAACTAACTTTTTTTTTTATCTGGATAAAAAATTTCAACTAACTTAATAACACATGTGCCCTCATTTAAAATAAAAATAAAAATTAGTAGCTAGCATATGTATGGATTTCCTCCAATTTCTTGAGTTCAATCCTATTAATAACAACTAAAAAAATACATCAAACTAAAAAAAAAATAGCTTCATCTATTTTTTAAAACATGCATTAGCTCCCAAAACTAATTTTAATCATGACTTGCAATTAACTCCTTTATATATAGAGAGAGAGATTTTGGTTCAAGTGGAAATTAAATACTATGCTATTAAACGCATCTTTTCTTATTCCAAAATTCTCCATCAGCCATCTCACCACACACCACACACTTAGTGACTTAACTCATAATACATTGATAACACACAATCAAATCATTCATAAAAAATATATACAAATTAATATACAATAGATTATAAATTTTCAATAGAAAGTGTAAATACAATCAGCAATGCTCGGCTTGCAGAAGTGAAGTATTCTCTTACAATGATGAATTATATGAGTTGGTCTTATTTGATTTGCTAATGCGATTGTTGCATCATGTCCACCAATTGGTTTAACAGTTTTTACGAACCTTGCGGAAAAAACTTAATCATTTGAGGGGAAAATACACACAAAAAAAAAAACAATGACAACAAATAAATCGCACAAAAAAAAAAACCAATATGAAAAAAATGCAATACACAATGAAATACTATAATACAATGGGAGCTGGTGGATGAGCGTTGATATGAAAACCTTGGGATTGTATTCCAAAACATTTGCATGCATACAAACAATATTCCAATGTTAATGCCAAAGTTTATAATTAATTCAATTTAAGGATCTTTAATTTAGAAGATCATCATTTTTTCATCTAGATCATTGCATGTAGGGGTGTAAGTGAATTGAGCCTACTCGTGAGCTACTCGGGATCGACTCAAGGTTTGTCTAGTTGAACTCAAGTTCGAGCTACTCGAGTAGTTACTGAACTCAAGCTCGACAGGATGCGAGCCTTATTGAGCTTAATCGAGTTTTAGTGCAATTATAAATTTACCCTTAATAATTTAATTATTTACATATATATCATTAATAATTAAATTATATTTATTTAAAATTAAATAAATATAGTTTTTTATTTAATATTTATACAGAATCGAGTCGAGCTCGAGCTTGTCGAGTTTGCTATCGAGTCGAACTCGAGCTCAAAAAATTAAAGCTCGACCGAGCTCGAGTCGAGTCGAGCTTCGAATTTTTCTTATCGAGCTGATAGAGCTATTGCTCGACTCGACTCAACTTGATTACACCCCAAGCTTCTTTGTTCTACATCAATACACTTTTTTTTCTTGTAATGTGGAAATTTGGTCACTTCTGTACAAAGACTTCTTTAAGAAATATTTGATGAATTGCAAAATCATTCAGTAGTTTCTTCAAAATAAAACAATATATGATATTTTTATAAAGTAAGAATAAATCACTATATGCATGCAATGTATGGTTAAATATTAATGGATGTAGTGTGCTATTTTTATGATTATAAATCGACACCAACCTTTTGATAATGAAATGAGAAAATGAAGTCATTTATTTCTTTGTGCGATGAAGGTCCATGATGAGAATTCAGACAAGATAAACTAGTTGAGATTTTTCTTCAATTTATATCAAGACATCAAAAGTATATTTGATTCATTACTATCATTGTATTTTTCTTTAGATATATTCTACTTTGTAACAACAACAAAATATGATTCTCAGATACTAACTCAATATGTACGGTGTTGCGAGAAAAAAATGAAATCTTAAAACGCTAGCTAAACAATTGTCCAAAGTACAGTATGATGGATGCAACTATTTATAACTGAGCAAAATGTGGTAATTTTAGATATTTCTAAATTTAAATAGTGTAATTATAGGACAATATATACTGGTTGAATTATCATTCGGTTAATTTGAGCTCCCGTATCCCATTTGATTTAATATATCAGTAATGTTTGATTAATTGACTATATAATTAGAGAATGTCTGGCTACATAAAAACACGTCAATCTGATTAAATCTATTTGAAACATTGTATAATAATATTAATATTAATTTGAATGGAATTGTCATCTATATCTTGCTATGATTATAGTCAGATTTTATTTTCGTAAGATTATACCCAACTATATACTATAATATAATATATATTAAACATACCTTGAAAAATAGATTTATAATATTAGATATATATATATATAATATGATTTTATTTTCGTAAGATTATATGTAACTATATTTGTGAATGATTTAATAATTAAATATAGATGGGAATTATATTGAAGCCATTGTAGGCTAATCTTAATATTAGGGGGTGTATTGGATTGAGATTTTATTAGATTTTAAAAGACTTTGAAAAGTCCATGTATTTATAAAATCCATAGACTCCGCATACAGTCTCCCTTGACCTGGGTATGGATTTGGGACGATTTTAATGGATTTGAAATCTTTCTTCCAAGCGCTCGCTGGAACAAAGCGAGCGCTGTATATGTAACCCAGCGCCCGTTGGACCCCAGCCGATGAGTAAATTAAAGCCAGCGACCGCTGGGAATTAGGCAGTTAAATACCCTCAGCGGCCGCTGGGATGTCCGAATTCAACTCCTCAACGGCCGCTAGGGTACACCGCGCACTGGATTTTACGAATCTATGAAAATCTCATGTGCAAAGGTCGGATTTCATCCTTTGTATTTTTTACGTGATTTTGAGGTGAAATCCAATAGAATCAAACATTTTAAAGTCCATGGAGTTTTGAATACATTTGGATTTTTAAAGACTTTTAAAAGTCTAAATTGAATACACCCGGATTTTGAAACTCCAATAAAATCCTACAGAGTCTATCCAATACACCCCCTTAATTTGGATGTAAAGGTATGCCAACCATCTTGATAATATAATTGTATGCATATTTGTTTTCCCTAATTAAGATTATAACCAAATTATATTATGCTAAACTGAATATTTAATGGCTCGTGATAATTTCAATTTTTTATCAAGATTTTAATTTTAATTATTATTTTGATTTTATATTTAGAATTCGATTCATGCTAATGTGATTTAGGAAGGAAAAAGTTAGTCATACTATTTTTAACGACTATCTTACTTTTAGATATATATATATATATATATATATATATATATATAGATTCCACAAATTTAGTTCATTATCCTGAATTTTCACAAATATGCTAATGAGAATTAATATTTACTGAGAATATATGTCATATATGGTTAATGATATAAAATATTCACGGCACTTTATATATATGACCCATAATTAATGGCATCAATATAGTAAAATAAATTTATCTTAAAAATTCGAAAGTATATATAAATATGGTGATTTTGTGACTGATGGAAGTATGGAGAGCTTGGCAAAGAGAGCTTCTAGAAGCCTGAATTATTTAATTAAATAAAGCTCATCATCATCATCATTAACACGAATTATTTTACAATTTCATCTATTTATATTGGTTTAATTGTATTCGGTTTCTAATTTATTATTTTAATTTTATACTTTTCAACCTCATAATCATTTTGCTATATTATTGAGATGGTATGCTATGAGAAAACATTATATTTTTCACATTTTTATGATAGTTGGCTTGATGATTGATTATTTTAACGATGAGATAAATGGTTAAATATTTTTAAAATCATGAATTTTAATTTACATGATTTTTTGTTCTCAACATGAACTAAATTGTTATATAAAAAATATAAACTTAATACATTTTGCAAATGTCACACCGATTTCAATTCTGAAAAAATCAAAACTGACGTGTGTGTAAGAAAGTGCATGTATCTATCACTGAAAAGCATCATTTTAGGAGGCTTAACGACTTATATTAAAGGTCCAATGACGTGTGTGTGAGAAAACATTATATTTTTCACATTTTTATGATAGTTGGCTTGATGATTGATTATTTTAACGATGAGATAAATGGTTAAATATTTTTAAAATCATGAATTTTAATTAACATGATTTTTTGTTCTTAACATGAACTAAATTGTTATATAAAAGATACAAACTTAATACATTTTGTAAATGTCACACCGATTTCAATTCTGACGAAATCGAAACCGACATGTGTGTAAGAAAGTGCATGTACCTATCACTGAAAAATATCATTTTAAGAGGCTTAATGGCTTATATTAAAGGTCCAATGACGTCATTTTTAATAAACACATGACAATTTTAAATTCACTGGAATTGGATCTGATTTAAATTTACAAAAATGTATCAAATTTATATTTTTGGTGTAATGATTTAAAATTTATATTAAAAAAACATATTAAGTTCATGATTTTAAAAGTATACAACCCAATGAATAATTTTAAATATAATATTTTAATAAAAAAAATTAATTATATATGTCTCGTCCGTGCATCGCACGGGCGACATGCCAGTCAAATAAATAAAGGGCAAGTCTCCTATACATAAGATGTACATCAGACGATCAACGCGTGTTGACCCGGTCAATGCTTTGACCAAAAAATCCGTCAAAATTAGTATCATTCATAATATTGAAAAGTATCATTTCAAAGGCCCAAAAATATCATTTGTATCAATAAAAAGTATTGGCCAGAAAAAAAAATAAAGAAAAAAACTGTTAAGATCAGTATCAATGGAAACACTAAAAAGTATCATTCAAAATTAAAAAAAGTATAAGTTGTATCCCTAAAAAATATCGTCCGTTTTCAAGATTTTTTTGGTCAACGCTTAACGCGTTGACCGTCTGATGTACATCTTGTGTACAGGAGTTTTTGGATAAATAAATAGATCCATAGTCTTATTTCCAATTGTTAATTTTATAAAATAAAAAGGGTTAATTACTATAATATACACAAACTTTGATAAGATTTGCAAATTAGACACAAACTTTAAAATTTTGCAATTAAAACACAAACTTACATTTTTTTGCAAAATAGACAAACTCAAATTTTTCGGACTAACGGAAAAATAAGAATTTGCGACATATAATTCATTTTCACTTATTAAAACCAATGCAATGTCATCTAAATCGAAAGGTGAACAATTTTTATGGCTTTGCGGTTTTCAAATTCAATTGATTTTAAAATTTTGCTTTGAGTTTGTCTATTTTGCAAAAAAATGTAAGTTTGTGTTTTAATTACAAAATTTTAAAGTTTGTGTCTAATTTGCAAATCTTGTCAAAGCTTGTGTATTTTATAGTAATTAACCCAAATAAAAAATACCTAAAACCCGAACCGCTTCCACGACCCAGCGTCACCGTTAAGCGAACGCTAACATTTTGACCCAATTTCGTCACATATAAATACCTTCCAGACTATTCCACTCATCACTTTTGAATTCGCGCTCTAAATTCTGAGAAATTCGATAAATTTATTTGCGAAACAAATAAAATAGAAGACATGCCTGAGGATTTATGCACTCAGCGGCCTCTCTTCGGCGGCGCCATCGCCTCCACATTCCCTCGCCGCTTCCAGGTTTACATTTTATTTAAGTTTTGATGTTTAATGTTCTATTTCTACGTATTTTATTTAGAAAATCAAATTAATTTAGTGTTAATGATGTTGCAATTGATTTCTAATCCATTATGCAGGATGTAAGCAACATACGCCAAGTTCCTGATCATCAAGTCAGTCGTTTCGTGAATATTTGGTTTTTCTTTCCTCCAATTTCGTTTGTTTAATTAAGTTTTCGTTGTGTTTTGCCAGCTATGTTTTATAATCCTGCGTTGATGAAATCATATTGTTGTTACAGGAGGTTTTTGTTGATCCAGCGCGTGACGAGAGCTTGATATTTGAGCTCCTCGACTTGAAGACCGACGTGGCGGATCACGGAAGTGCTACGTGGTTTCTGCAAGACCTGGCTAGTGAGCAAGATGCTGAAGGAACAACGGTACAATCAGAGTTCTTAACTTTTTATTTTTTAAATTTGTTTAAATTTTGAGTTTCTAGCTTGTGCTCGGCTGAATTGGACTGTACATTTCATGCTACATTTAGTAGGTTTATAACATTTTAGTTTATAGTTTGTTGTTGTAGTTCACTTCCAAGTTTGTATGACCAATCCGTTACCTCTCTATGATCTGAATTACCGGTTATTAAGATAGATGTTGTTAGCGAAGTTTGTCATTATGATAGTGGTCGTGGGCTCCAAAAAGCTTTTTTGGTGGTGGCATTAGTTTAAATAATGGTGGTAGCATTGGCTTAAATAATGGTGACACAGAGGTTTTCTGTAAGGTTGCCTTTTAGGCTGAATGTATTTTTTTGGATAGATTTGAATTCAAAAATAGCAAATCCGGTGGTTTTTGGATTGAAATGGGTTTAAAATCCATATCACTTGTTTTAAATTAATTTTGAAAATCATTTATTTCTGAGCCCAGCATAGACTGCATAGTAAATCCTGAAATCCAAATGCAACCTTAGGTTATGGTGATAGAAAAATTCTCATTATAATGGTTGAGGTGGGCTTCAAAATAAAAAAATTTCTTCAGTATTTTATGACTTCTTTTGTGGAAAGCTATTAAGGCAACCTAACTATTGTGAGGTGTGAGTTTATCTTTAGGAAATTACAGACAATCTTTCAGGATTTTAGTTATTCCTTGTGGAGTTTGAGCCGAGAAAGCTATTAAAATTTAAAAGTTATACGGGTTTCAATATTTGAAGTGTGGCTGCTGTAGAAGTATCATTTGGATCTGATTGCTATTGTAATTTACTGATTAAATGATGAGTTTCTGCTGTTCGTTAGCTTATAATTTAGGTTCCGCTCGTTTAGAGGCAGCTTATATTCCTATCTTTTTTCATGTAAAAAGAGCATAAGCTCTTCTTGCTCATCTTCAATTCTTTTTCTTGAGCAAAATTATGAGAACTGAAGTTGACGACACTATGATCCTGCATTTGTGATGCTACTACTTTCAAGTGTGTGTTTTGCTTAGTGGACCACAACATTATTGTCGAGGGAAGTTTTTGACAGAGATCACACTTTATGTTTCATAAAGCAAGAGCGATGGATGGATTAAAAACTAACCATTCCTACAAAATATATTCATCAGTTATTGCTACCTCTTTAGTTTGCTTGCAGTTTTTGTTGTTTTAATATATGCACAATATGTGTAGTTGATAAGTTGAAAATAGTGAGTTTTATAAAAAAATGATTGTTTCCCCTTGTTCTATGAAATCAGGTGATTGAACAATCAGGTGTATTTGAGGCTGAGGCGCTACGATTTAGAAGCAGTCCTGCTGTCATTACGACTGCAGTTGGACAGATGGTATGTACAACCTTCTCCTACTTGGCACTATTTTGCATGCCGTAAATTAAGAGAGTGACATTGTATGCTTGTCAATGTAATTATAGATATAGTTTGTGCTAGAAACAATAGTGAGAGCTTAATCAGCTCACCCCCTCCTCCCGCCCAACCTGAAAGGAAACAAGTACTGCCATAGACTTGATAACAGAAATGAAAATGCACTTCTCACGGTTACTTTTATGTACTGGATTTCTTACCAAGAGTTTAAACATAGCATCAATTAGGCTCTCTGCATCTGTTGCTTCTGGACCTTCAAGAGCTGATAGCCTGATACAGATCCTTGAACTTAGTGTTAGCGCTCTATATTACCTACTGAAAGTACAACCATACAATTTCTTGTAAAAGAAAATAAAAAACAGTGAGATTGATAATGTTCTTTTGGAGTTTATTTTCCCTTGTGATAAATTATATCAGCAAATATTTTGTTGATACTTTATTGTTGCGACTCCCCATTTTCAGGCCATTTCTAAAGGAAGACAGGGTAGAGATGCACAAAACATAGTTAAGGTACACTGGCCTTTTTTTTTTCCTTATTACAGCCGTCTAAGATCTTTGGTTGGACCTTAATATATGTTTACTTCCAGGTTTATCTAGCTAATTTGCGCCTCAAGGATGTTGCAACAGATGTTCTGATTACTGCTTACGAGCCTGTGATGATAAAGTAAGTTGCAAGGCTAAGTTTCTTTCTAACTATTCTTGTGGCTTAAGTAATTTTTTTTTTAAATTTTATCCCATGGCATATTAGTTCTATTTGTGGTGGAAACTACTTTCTGATATGTGATCATCTTCCTCGACTGATCTCATCTGCAGCCCTTTGAGTGAGACTGCTGCGACAGTCGGGGCTGGTCTAGCCGTGCCTGCTGCACAGTCTGGATGCATGCCAATGGAGGAGGTCTTCAGAAGCACCGTCTCGAGTTTCAAGGTGAATGACTGGAGTCTTTTCGGTTCCATGGCTTGACTCTGAAGCCTTGGATGCCATACCGGAGGTATCTTGCTTGCTACTGTGTCGTCAGCTAGTTTTATTTTCATCCAAGTTTATTCTTTGTAAGCAAGATTCAGAAAATGAGCTCGCATTTAATTCACAAAGTAGGATGTGAATTAACGTGAATTATTCAAAATTACTGCCTTTTCTGTGTATTTCATATCTACAGTCGTCGGCAGTGGGCTAGGATGCTTTGTATTGGGACTTATTTTATGTTCCTAGATAGTAGATATGCGTATTGTCTTTACGAAGAAAAATAAATTATATCTAAGATAATATTATTTATTAATGATTGAACAATGGATAATATATCCGGTTGAATTATCAAGGTCAAGGACATGAAATTCTTTTACGCCGGCGAAAAGGAAGGAGCGATGTGTGAGTGTGTGACAGTATTACTATATAATTCCTGATAATAATAATAGTTGTGCCAAAATCAGAATTGAAAAGCCTAAAAACAATTTCGTGGTGCGCGTAATTGCAGTCAATTTTGGGTGGAAAAAAGGAGTCTTGGAATCTGGTTTATTTGAGTACATGCTTCATTGTTTTCATACCATAAAGTCCTGGTGGAGCTGTTTTTGTAACATAGGTAATCAATTCACATCAAATCAATTATTGCCGTAACGAGAAGGTGATATATATTGACATCGACTTTTGATCTAAATGCGTGTACGTAGTAGCACTGCCTGTTTTCATCTAGTCTTTAATTTTCCGATCATTTATATTTCATCTTTATTCATATAATATAATAGTATTACCAATATGGATGTATGTGTTGTGTAGTATATAAATATCATATATACTGTTGTACGTAGTGAATGATATTAACAAAATTGGATGATCCAATAATAAAGCTCCAAGTTTTTCCCCAACTGTAACATTGTATGTACCCATTTAGCCATCATCCCATATCCCATGCTCTCAATATTATTAGGTAAAAGGTTGATGTAGCCTCCGATCCATCGAGGGTAGCTTGTTGCCCTAGCCTCTTGACTACTATTTTGCCCAATTAGGTCACGTAGGCTGTGGCTCTTAATTTAATGGAGTTAGGAAAATACACATTAATTAATCAACACTCATATATATTTTTACATATTATATTGAGATATTTTGTGGAATGAGGAGCTAGCTAGGGCTGGTGTGGTTGTGAATTGTGATCAAGTAGAAAGGGTGAAAAAAGAGAGGAAAATAATTTAGTAGTAATGTTGTGGACAGCGAGCTAGCTAGAAACTTAACAATATATATATATATATATATATATATATATATATATATATTATATGCATTAATTCCGACAAATAGTTGCGCATGATTATTAGATAAATAAGTAAGAGGATGGTAAGCCATCTTCATCATCTGTATAGGACAAGTCATGGCACGTGATGATCTCCCAACAACCATCATAGACCTAATCCATGCCCCATCACTTCATTCACACACACACAAAAATTAATGTTCAGGAAAAATCAGGCCTGTCTGTTTCCTCGACTTCTAAAGTCGTACTTGTTATAATTTTTGGTTGAGAAATAGTAATAAGTCAAGTTTAGAAATGTTGTACTCCTTTTTTTTTTTAATTTTAATGTCGACGGTAACCCGCAGCTGCTACCGTGATGCGTATTGGGTAAACGGTACGTGTCGTAAAAGATATAAGACATCAATTAATCCATAATAAATACGAATAATTATTTTATATGCGTGTGTGTGTGTTGTTCTCATCTAATTTTTAATAATTTTCGATTTTTTTAATAAGGAGAGCATTATGAATTAATAATAATAATAATAATAATAATAATAATAATAATAATAATAATAATAATAATAATAATAAACATGAAACCTACACAAACATATATAAGATTTTTATATACTGATTCTTAGTGTTTAAAAGAGCAATTGATCTTTTTTCGTAATAAAATAAAAAAGGGTCCTCTACTAGCGCCTTACGAAACAAAATGGAATTTGTGAAGTGTCGTAATAATTAATACAATGTTGGCCTTAAATTAAACCACATCAGATTTTTTGTTGTACTCTCTTTGTTTCACTCAGTGTTGCATTTTCAAACTACAGATTTTTCTTGTAATTTTTTCTTCAACTTCATTTTTTATTGACTTAATTTAATTTTACAATTACTTAGGGTTCTCCCTATCCAATTAGGATTTATATATATATATATATATATGTATATTAATATTTAATATTCAGTTTTCAATTAATAATTCATTACTTTGGTTGATTATAATTAAATTTTATAAAATTTTAATTCATTTTTTTATTGATAAGTATTAACTATAATTAATTTTTATTCTATAATAACTATTATCAAAATCATAAAATTTAATAATAATGTAACATATAGTCCAACAGAAAATTTGAACCGAAATTGAACAAACATGATAGATGAAATAAGAAAATTACACTTTGTAAGAAATTAACACGAAATAGATAATTGAGCAATAATTTTGGAATCAGAAAACGAGGCCAATTAACGAAAAGGAATTAAAGGCAAGGTGGTCGTTAACAATCAAACTGGACAAAGTTGGTGAAGCTACTACTAATGTGCACCGTGTTGGGTGTCAAATGTTGTGCACCGTGCTTATTTACTATTCTTTAAGTTTCTGAATAAATGACACATATTTTAACGGATGAAGTGTAATTTTATTACTTATCTTAGTGTATTATAATGCTAATTATAACACTAAAATTTAACAAGATGAACAATACAAATAAATAATTAGCAATAAAATATAATAAAATAAGTAATAAAATTATACTCCCCCCGTTTCGTTTTATTTGTTGTTTTATGTTTTTTGTTTTGTTTCAAAATATTTGTTGTTTTATATATTTTCACGCATTCTCTCTAATTTAATCCTATCATAAACTCTATTTTAGGAAAATATAATTGAATAAGATTTTGTAACATATATGAGGGATGTGTATATTTGTCCACAAAATTAATTGTTAATTTTAGATAAAAAACCTAAAACAATAAATAAAATGAAACGGAATGAGTAGTAAATAAGTATAGTAAACACGATTTCACACAAAGCACTAGTGCACATATGATATTAATCACACACACACATAAGCAGGTCTCATATACACTAGATGCATGGGCTGGGCCCATAAGAATAGCCCAGGCACGTTAAGGGAATAACGGTAAAAAAAAGGCCCATGTTGGACACATGTACCATATGTGTGTGGGCCACGCGCGGC
Source organism: Perilla frutescens (assembly GCA_026008535.1). Lineage (NCBI taxonomy): Eukaryota > Viridiplantae > Streptophyta > Magnoliopsida > Lamiales > Lamiaceae > Perilla > Perilla frutescens. The sequence goes on along the minus strand of BRKX01000010.1, from coordinate 37,696,158 downwards.
GCGTGGGGTACACACGCCCAATTATATATATATATATATATATATATATTGGGATTTTCTGTTCTTTTTTAGTTTTTTACCCTAAAATATACTATAAATAAAATTAATGAATTCTAAAATTAAAGAGAATTGATTGAATTTGTTTGAAATAAATATAAATTTTTTTTCATATAATGTTGTTGATTCACGTATTCATCTTTTTTAATTATCTCGTACATTATCTTCAATTCTAATTTAGGTATTTATTTTTATTTTTCATCGATGATTCTATTATTAGTTATAGTTCTTACTAAAATGACATATACATCATGCTGGAATGGTTCATAGTTCATGTTAAAATAACACGAATTATGTCGATATTGATAATATCATTCAAATTTAAATCTGATATGTGTGATATATATCCTAAAATGGAATTAATTAATGATCACCCTAAAATTAAAGTGAATGAATTTAACTTTTTCGAAATCCGATGGCTATCACAATGCACTCGCCCGAGCTAACGCGTATGCTCGTGCATTACGCTTCATAGTTTGAACTAAATAAATTCGTATAAGATAAGTAGCAAGCTTGTTACATTTTAAGGATGCATGTGATACTTTTTGAATTTTGAATGATAATTTTTAATGTTATGATTGATACTGATTTTGACGGTTTTTTTTTTTTTTCGCACTTTGATTTGGATCAATGTGGGTCACCCGTTTAATGGATGGTGATGCACCAGGAGAATTGTTGTATGTATATAGAGTACATATATTGTGTGATTTGTTGATCATAGTGTTAGTGCTGGCTGGCTCTGATCATGACTAACTGTCGTGTAATCATATTTAGGACAACCCAGTTAACTCATAATGATCTAGACAAAATCTCATTAATTGTCTTAATCTGGTTCCACGGGGCCACACTCGATCGATATACACGCATGCTTATCTCTACAAATATATATATCTCATAATCACATTGCTCCATCCGTTTAATTTTTATCTTTATGTGTATATATGATTTAATAGGTATCTAGATAGCTAGTAATCCCAAGAAAATTAAAAGAAGTCATTCGTGACAGGCAGAACTAACAAATATGTGTGCTTATTTAAAAAAAAATAAAAAATTATGACAATTGTCACTCGATAAATCCACTGGTCATATATATGCAGTAACTAATTAAGTTCTGAAAGTGTTTGTGAGATTTCACTCAACACTTTCTATTCTAAACTATACTAATTCATTACTGGTCCTCCCTGATATTCATATTTCAAAGCCGGCCATTAAATACTTCCCAACAACATATTTAACAGAGAGTTAAAACTGACAGTGATTGCATTTATGAAATATATATGGATTAACTGTATTTAATTTTTTCTTTTTCAGGTTTAATTTCTTGGCTTAAAATGTAGGGTCTGAATCCAGTTCACTGTCTCTTTATAGATTGAATGATAAAGAGCAATGCACGTGGAGTCTGAATCAAGAAACTGTCCATCCACATTAATCTACATGCTCATCAAAAATTATAAATAATAATAATACAAAGTACAGTTGGAATTTAAACTTTTTTTCAGTTTTTAGTTTTAACCCCACCACATAGTATTACTGTCTGCAGATGATATATATAATTATAAATACATATAACGACGTTTCCTTGAGTTTTTACTGCATGCATTCTCTAGCAATTATATTATTTATTTAGGAATTAGAATTCTTCATGATTCATGCGTATATATAGTAGGCATTTTGTTTCCAATCAAACCTCAAATATTAGTAGCTTATTTAAATCGACTTATTAAGATTGAAAATGCTTCGGTACGTACCCTAAGAAAAAGCAAAAAGTTTTTCCACAAAGAAAAGTTGCTTAATTTGGGGTAGCCCACCACCCATATAATTCATTCCCACTCATTATGTTTGTTGCTTAAAGCTTATCCCCTCATTCTCACTCCTAAATCTCCAAGGAATTCCAAGACAACACACATTAGAAGTAGAGAGATATAGAGAGAGAAAGAAAAGGCAAGAAAAGAGAAAAGAGAAAAGAGAGAGAGAGAGAGAGAGAGAGAGTAGTCCGATCCCACAAATGACTGAAACTGAGGGTCATATAGATGATGTAGTAGAGTAGCTAGCGCACCCCAGGCCCTCTTCCCCACCAACAACTTAACAATATAATATTTCTACTCATGGATGATGGTGGCAATGGAAATAATCCTATGCAAAGACCTAATTTCCCTTTACAACTCTTAGAGAAAAGAGATGATTATCAAGGTGATCAAGAAGATGATGAACAAGTAGTAATTGGTTCCAAATCTTGCAGTCAATTACAACAACTGCCCAACAAGAAACCTCTGCCTAAGCGAACTTCCACCAAGGACAGGCACACTAAAGTCGACGGCCGCGGCCGTCGAATCCGGATGCCCGCCACCTGCGCCGCTAGGGTTTTCCAGCTCACTAGAGAATTAGGCCATAAATCCGACGGCGAAACCATTGAATGGCTTCTCCAGCAGGCGGAGCCCGCCGTCATAGCCGCCACTGGCACCGGCACCATCCCCGCCAATTTCACCTCCCTTAATATATCAGTTAGAAGCTCAGGTTCAACTCTTTCAGCTCCATCACATTTCAATTTGAGGAACACTTCCTATTTTAGCCACAATTTTGGGCCTACTTCACCCTTTAGAATTGGGGTTGATCATTGGGAAAAAACCGTTGAAGATTCTTCACAAAGCCGGAGGGCTTTCTTTCCTGAAGCTGGATTATCATCGGAAAATGCAATGAATTTTCTCGGTGGGAATCCCAATGCCAATGTGAATGCTATGTTACGAACTAAGCAAGAACTGCGCGAGGGGGAGGCGACCACTGGGCGGAAGGAGACGCCGGAAGAACATCTGCCGCCGATGGGGAGTTTCATGATGCAGTCTACCTCTGGCTCGGCTATTCCGGCCAGCCAAGGTCAGATTCCGGCATCGTCTTTTCTCACGATGACAAATTCTAGCAGCCAACTGAGTATGGGCGGTGAATCTTCATGGACTACTTTTCCTTCGATCGCGAATTCTAGCACGTACAAGGGGACTTCGGCAGCGACTAGTACTGGAGTGCATTTTATGAATTTTCCGACCGCCGTATCGCTGGTTCCAGGGCATGGCGGCGGTGGCGCAGTTGTTGATGGGCATTTAGGTATGCTTGCAGCGCTTAATGCGTTTAGGTATTTCCCTGGCGGCGGCGGAATGGAAGCTCAGGCGAGCGGCTACGACGCCTCAGGTGGCAGCGACGACCGACATATTTCAAGCAGTAATCACTCTTGAGCTATAATTAGTGAATCAGCGTATGATCGTTTCTATGTCCAAGTATTTCTTCAAATTTAATTTGGATATATATATATAGTGATGAACATGAATGGTTAGTTTTGTGACAGCATTACTAGCTTAATTAATTAGTTCTACTAGGGTTTGATTATCATCATCTTTGATCTTTTGGTTTCTCAGTTTGCATGAATGAATATCGAGTTTGATCGTTTGCGCTTTTTGTGCAAGCAATATTCAAATATATAGCTTTTTTCAGTTTGGAAAATTTTATAGCTAGCTAGCTAGCGGATCGGAGGATTAATGATGAACTGATCAGCCCTAACTAGTTAATCAATTTCATATCCAACTTGCACGTAAGATTATGTATTAATATTACTTATTTTAATCCCATCCCATATATGATATAACCGCCAACTCATAAACATTATATATATATTTTTATATAATATCTGTGGCAATTTAAATAAATCGGCATTCTGGCAATTTTGGTTGAAATTTCTAGACAAATTGCATCAGAATGTGCATATCCAGTCAGAAAATTGTACATGTGCATGTATATTTGGGTGTTTTTAATTAGTCTATACACTGCCCAAATAGAAATCGGGCACGAAGCTTGGAGGTTTTTTTTTAGATGTTTCTCATTCTAATAAAATTATCTAACGAATTTTGCATTTTCCTAATTTTCTTTATTAGATTGGTAATTGGTACTGACTAATAACATAATCGTAATTGTCAGTACAATAATAATGCAGTTAATTACTAATTACTATATGTTAATGCCACACACACGTGTAAACTAACAATACATTTTCATCATCGTATGTAGAGGTACGTATCATGATTACTGATCAATAATAACTCTTATTAACTAAAATGACCATCAATTCAGTTTAAAATACTGGTAGCTAGGGGTCCTCACCTAACCTCAAACGATTTGAATTTTAAAAGAAAAATAGAATCCTTTATAGTAATAATTAATATGTGTATATATGTAAAGAGAGAGATCTGAAGTCTGAAAATATCTGATTCAGGTAGCATCAGAATTGAGAAAAAAAATTGAATGGAAAAAGGAGCCCACATTCTTTTTTCATATATCAGGTGGTATATATATACATATATAAAATTCCCCAAAACTGATGCTTATTTAGTCACTGCCTTTTCAATATTTCTCCACTTCCTCATGTAACATGGCGGTGGGGCCCTTCGATCAGCACCGTTCATTTGTGTTCTTGAATCATGATCATCTTAAAAGTACTAATTAATGTATCAGTATTTCTGTTTTAATTCCTTTTTCCTGCTTCCAATTATTTTTCTGGGTTTTCTTAGGAGCATCTTTTGTAGACATATTTAGTAGGCTTTTTGGCCTCTGTCTTTGACTATAAAAAAATGGTTTCCGGATTCTGGCCATTTTGCCACTTGATTTGACTAATATGCCCTTATTTGCGAAAATCTGGGGCTTTCTTATGATTCATCCAAAAGAGGCAAAAGAGGAAATAATAAGATTTGAAGCATCTGCTGAAAGCTGCGGCTCCGGCGCCGGCGACGGTATCTAGCAACCGACACTATTTTCTCCGGCGATATTTATGTTTCCGGATCTAATTGGTTGATTTTTTCCTTCGATATTTCCTTTGACAAGGTACATATATTCATTTTTCGTACAAGATATCTTGCTGGATTTTTTTCTTCAAAATTGAAATTAATAGTGTCATTGGATTCTTTTATTTGTGATGGGTCGTATTAATTTAGGTGTAGGTTTGACTATGATCTTTTCATAGTTGGAGACAAAATTATTATAAATTATTTCTGATATTAATAATCCAGTCTATAAATACTTGCAGTATCACGAATTAAGATAACTACTATACAAGAAGAATAAACTTTACTACTTATGAAGCTTCCACACATTCAAAATGAAATAACAAAGTTTCATATTCGATTAATTATGTAGTAGAATTTCACCGCTCCTTTCCCAAACCTCACTTGATGCCCGTTTCCACCAATCCCCTTAAATCATGCTCTACTTCAATGGGTTGCCATTGAGAATTGAGATCGATCTTGCAAGACCGCCATCTCACTAATATTAATTTTGCAAGTCGACCTTATATTGCATGATTAAAAAAATTTCCAATTACATATGATCAATTTCTCATAAGATGTACCTAACATGTTCATTCACATCAAACTTTAGCAATTTACACTCAAAATCCTTAAAATAAAACCTTCAGACTCGGGGGCGCAAAAGAACATTTGGTCGAAAAATATCACTGGTTACATTAAAACCTATCACCTATAGTAAAAAAAAAGTATCATCCATGTTGTAGGAGGCGGAAAACAATATCATATATTATATTTTTATTGATTTTTATATATTTATTTAGTTTTGGAATCTTATGAAATCCAAAATTAGATAAAATATTTAAATAATAAAGATATTATTATATGATAAACATCAAAAGTCTTTGGCAACAAGTAAATATCTTTCAAAAGATATGTATCAATTTCCAACCGCCAATGAAATAGTGCCACATCAGCTCTAGATCTCTTTCCCTACAACTATAAATAGGAGCCTCCATATCAGTTGAAAAACACATCAGAAGTCATTTGAAAAGTTCAAGAATTTGAGAAGAAATTACATAAGTGAAATTCTCTCAAATATTCAAGACGTTCTTCACCAAATTCATCCCGAAAACGGCGTTTGATCCATAAGCAAGGCAGTTAAAGACGTTCTTTATCAAATTCATCTCGAAATTGGCGTTTGATCCGGAAACAAGGCGTCGGTCCTCCGAGTTAACGTCATCAAGTCCAAATACCAAGTCAAAGAAGATCGAGGATACAAATCTTCCCCGAAAGCTTCGAAGACCAAATCCAAATTTCAAGTCAAAGAAGATCGAGGATACAAATCTTCCTCGAAAACTTCAAAGGCCAAGTTCAAACAATAAGTCCGAGAAAATCAAAGAGACAAATTTACTCTTAAGATTTCAAAGACCGTTTGAAAATCAAGTTTTGAAGAGAAGAATTAGAGGAAAAATAGAGATTGGATCTATAAATTTATATTTTTGATCCGAAATCATTTTATTGTACACTGTTTTGTGTTTTACCAAATTAAATACAAAAATTTATGTTACAAATTTTGGCATGCCCGGTGGGACCTTATGAAATCCAAAATTAGATAAAATATTTAAATAATAAAGATATTATTATATGATAAACATCAAAAGTCTTTCGCAACAAGTAAATATCTTTCAAAAGATATGTATCAATTTCCAACAACCAATGAATTAGTGCCACGTCAGCTCTAGATCTCTTTCCCTACAACTATAAATAGGAGTCTCCATATCAGTTGAAAAACACGCCAGAAGTCATTTGAAGAGTTTAAGAATTTGAGAAGAAATTACATAAGTGAAAATCTCTCAAATATTCAAGGCGTTCTTCACCAAATTCATCCCGAAGACGGTGTTTGATCCATAAGCAATGCAGTCAAAGTCGTTCTTTATCAAATTCATCCCGAAATTGGCGTTTGATCTGGAAACAAGGCGTCGGTCCTCCGAGTTAACGTCATCAAGTCCAAATACCAAGTCAAAGAAGATCGATGATACAAATCTTCCCCGAAAGCTTCGAAGACCAAATCCAAATTCCAAGTCAAAGAAGATCGAGGATACAAATCTTCCTCGAAAACTTCAAAGGCCAAGTTCAAACAATAAGTCCGAGAAAATCAAAGAGACAAATTTACTCTTAAGTTTTCAAAGACCGTTTGAAAATCAAATTTTGAAGATAAGAATCAGAGAAAAATAGAGATTAGATCCATAAATTTATATTTTTGATCCGAAATCATTTTATTGTACACTATTTTGTGTTTTACCAAATTAAATACAAAAATTTGTGTTACAGATTTTGGCACGCCCGGTGGGATCATCTCTACCTCTCATCTCTTCTCTTCACCAATTTTCTCAAGCATCAAGATGTCTACAATTCTGGAAGAGCAAATTGCAAATTTGATGAAGCTTGCCGAAGGACTTGCCAAGCGGATACAAGAACGGGATGCTCAAATCTTGAAGCTGAACAGAGAAAGGATTGTTGATTTTGGTGGCGAGCAAGTGAATGAAGATACTAAAGCTGAGATATCTACAAAGCTACATGCCAATAAAAGTTGAAAATCTACAGCCAAAGAAATTGAAATATCATTTGATGGCTCAATACAAGTCGATCAACTCAAAGATTTAATACTGGAAACAATCAAAGACAAGTCTGGAGATAGACTTAAATCACTCTGGACTTACAACAAGCCATATACTTCAAGAATTGAAAACTTAAAGATGTCAGATGGCTACCAACCGCCAAAGTTTCAACAGTTTGATGGCAAAGGAAATCCAAGACAACACATGGCTCACTTTGTAGAGACTTGTAATGATGCTGAGACATACGGAGATCACTTGGTGAAGCAATTCGTTCGTTCTTTGAAAGACAACGCATTTGATTGGTATACTGATTTAGAACCAAATTCGATTGATAATTGGGGGCAACTGGAGAAAGAATTTCTCAACCGCTTCTATAGCACTCGAAGGACAGTTAGCATAATAGAACTCACAAATACAAATCAACAAAAAGAAGAGAATGTCATCGACTACATCAACCGTTGGAGGAACTTGAGCCTAAATTGTAAAGATCGGTTATCAGAAACTTTAACAATTGAAATGTGTATCCAAGGCATGTGTTGGAGTCTTCGATATATCTTGAAAGGTATTCAACCAAAGACCTTTGAGGAACTGGCCACTAGAGCTCATGATATGGAGTTAAGCATGATCGCAAATGAAGTTGAAGGACTATCAATGCAAGAGCCCAAGAACTTTGAAGAAGAGCAAGAAACAAATGATGAGGGCAAATCTTTTGAGGAAACTCCAAGTGAAAAAGAAGACGATGATGATGAAGATGAAGAAACGGCTACAAATCTCATCAAAGGCTTATTTAAGTCTTCCAATACATGTTACATTCCATGAAAAGAAAAAGAGCAATGCTCCTTGATAAGAGCCAAAACTATCTTCCAAAGCTCTTTGATAAGAGCTAAAACTATCTAAACTCTTCAAGAAATACCAAGACTCCTTGACACGAGTATAAAATGTATACAAAGTCAAATTCAAATCCAAGACTCATTGACACGAGTATAAAAGGTCTACAAATTCAAATCTAAGACTTCTTGACATAAGTATAAAATGTCTACAAATTCAAATTCAAATCTAACACTTATTGACACAAGTATGAAAGGTCAACAAATTCAAATCCAAGACTCCTTGACACGAGTATAAAATGTCTACAAATTCAAATTCAAATCCAAGCACTCACATACATGAGTATAAAAGGTCTACAAAGTCCAAATTCGAGTTGAAGGCTTATCAAAATGAGCATAAACTATTCAAGTTCAAGAAAACTCTCTGATACGAGTATAAACTATATAAATTCAAATCCAAATTGAAGGCTCCTTGATACGAGTATAAACTATCTAATAAATTCAAATTAAAGGCTCCTTGATACAAGTATAAACTATCTACTAAATTCAAGTTCAAGAGACCTTGATACGAGTTTAACTCTAATCAATTTTCGAGATTCATTCATTTCAAACGATAAGTCGTCCATGAACAAATCTCGAGGGGGCATTTGTAGGAGGCGAAAAATTAACAATATTATATATAATATTTTAATTGATTTTTATATATTTATTTAGTTTTGGAATCTTATGAAATTCAAAATTAGATAAAATATTTAAATAATACAGATATTATTATATGATAAACATCAAAAGTCTTTGGCAACAAGTAAATATCTTTCAAAAGATATGTATCAATTTCCAACAGCCAATGAAATAGTGCCACATCAGTTCTAGATCTCTTTCTCTACAACTATAAATAGAAGCCTCCATATCAGTTGAAAAACACACCAGAAGTCATTTGAAGAGTTCAAGAATTTGAGAAGAAATTACATAAGTGAATTCTATCAAATATTCAAGGCGTTCTTCACCAAATTCATCCCAAAGACGGCATTTGATCCATAAGCAAGGCAGTCAAAGACGTTCTTTATCAAATTCATCTCGAAATTGGCGTTTGATCCGGAAACAAGGCTTGGCCCTCCGAGTTAACGTTATTAAGTCCAAATACCAAGTCAAAGAAGATCGAGGATACAAATCTTCTCCGAAAGCTTCGAAGACCAAATCCAAATTCCAAGTCAAAGAAGATCGATGATACAAATCTTTCTCGAAAACTTCAAAGGTCAAGTTCAAAAAATATGTCCGAGAAAATTAAAGAGACAAATTTACTCTTAAGATTTCAAAGACCGTTTGAAAATCAAGTTTTGAAGAGAAGAATAAGAGAAAAAATAGAGATTGGATCCATAAATTTATATTTTTGATCCGAAATCATTTTATTGTACACTATTTTGTGTTTTATCAAATTAAATACAAAAAATTGTATTATATCTGCTACTTTGATTATACGAGTTTATTACATTTCAATTATGATTTAATACATATAAATTATAATTTATTATTCCCAATTTGAGTTTATATCTATTTTGAAAAAAAAGTATCGAGCGCAATGCACGAGCTCACGCGTTATCGTTAGGCTAGTGCACTGTGCGAGTCTTCGAATCAAAAAATTAAATTAAATCACTTTAATTTTAGGATTCACTACTTACATTTTAAAGTATATATTTATTTTGAAAAAATTAATTATCGAGGGCAGTGCACAAGCCCACAAGTTAGCAGCATATGAGTGCACCGCGTGTAAATTTTTATTGGTTCCCTCGATAACGCCCAGTGGCCCCGTCTGGTTCGGTTGGTGGGATACATAATAAGATTAATAGGATAAAATAGAATTGCACTATTTGGAGACCAAAGGTCACGGGTTCAAATGCTCTTAATACCACCAGGTTAGATGTGTGAGTAAAAAAAAAAGGATTGCACTGTTCATACAAAAATAATCATATGTTTGGATTGATTTGGATTTTGATAGTTTATGATTGATTGTTAATATTTTATTTGGATGGAAGGATTGTGATTAAAATATAGTTGAATACCTAAATTTCCTTCCAAATAAATATTCATTATTAATTTTTAACATTGCAATTATTTTTACTCAAAAAACTTGAAACTAGAATTATGGACGACTAATTAAATTACAATTATGGATTGATAGTAGAATTAATGATGGATTATTATTCTTACTTTCAGTTTCTTTAATATTTTATTTAAAAGTGATTTCAATGAAAATTAGTTTATACATAATATGCACTTGTGTAAATATTTTCAAAATTGAGGGTAGAAAGATTAAAATAATATTTTCAGCGTGTTTAGTATTTTATTTAAATTTAATTTAATGAAAATTAATTAGTTTATACATAATATGCACTTGTGAAAATATTTCAAAAATTATGGGTAGAAAGATTCAAATATTATTTAAATGAGGATAATTTAATAATTTTGAATTTAATTAATCACCCCAATTTTGGGGTGATGAGACATCCTTCAAAGGGGTGATAGAGTCCGGACTCGTCATCAATACCAGGAAAAATCCTATCATGCGTGATGACGTAGTGTGTCCTCTGCCACAATAGACCTAATGTGACACTTCGATGTGTCACAATAGATCTATTGTGACACATCGAAGTGTCACATTAGATCTATTGAGACACATGACACACTACGTGAGCTCGCGTGGTAGAATTTTCCCAATACCGGACTCCTATCATGCAAACCAAACACTTAATAATGTGAGATAATTTTAATTACCAATCAAACCTAAACTAATCTAATCATTGGAACCAAAAAATGTTTCATATATGATTGGAGATCTTAAAGACAAACTTTTATTGGTCCTGTAACACAATTTTTTGTATTTAATTTGGTAAAATACAAAATGTGTACAAATAGAATGATTTATGGATCAAAACATATTCATACGGATCTAATATCTATTTTTTCTCTGATTCTTCTCTTCAAAACTTGATTGGCAAACGGTCTTTGAAATCTTCAGAGTAAATTTGTCTTTTTGATTTTCTCGGACTTGTTGTTTGAACTTGGCCTTGAAGTTTTCGGGGAAGATTTGTATCCTCGATCTTCTTTGACTTGGTCTTTAGTCTTGATAACGTTAATTCGGAGGGCTGACACCTTATTTCCGGATCAAACGCCACTTTCGGGATGAATTTGATGAAGAACATCTTTGACTGCGTTGTTTGTAGATCAAACGCCGTCTTCGAGATGAATTTGGTGAAGAACGCCTTGAATATTTGAGAGAATTTCACTTATGAAATTTCTTCTCAAATTCTTGAACTCTTTAAATAACTTCTGGTGTAATTTTCAACTGATATAAAGACCTCTATTTATAATTGTAGGTATGAGTATCTAAAGCTGACGTGACGCGATCTCATTGACTCTTGAATATTGATGACAATATATCTCTTCAAAGATATTTACTTGCTGTGCCCAAAGACTCTTGATGTTTATCGTATAATAATATCTTTATTATATTTACATATTTTATCTAATTTTGAATTTCATAAGATTCCAAAACTAAATAGATATATAAAAATTAATAAAAATATTATATATATTTTATAAATTTTCGCCGCCTACATGTCCCCTCAACAACACCAAACGGTATAGACCCTTATATAAAATGGAGATGCATGTTTCAGATTTGAAAATATCCTCCCCTTTTCGCTTGTCAAACATCATTTTCCAAATGTGATTTACCTTTTTCTTTGTACTTTGTGTGCTTTTACGCAGAAGCGAGACTTACTTAGTGCACATCTCGGTAACGACTGTGGGTTACCCGTAATAAAAAATGTTATTGTATTTTCAATGTTTTTTTTTTATAAAAAACCAAATATATGTTAAGTGATTTTAAAATTTTCATTTTTAAATTTAAATATATTAAATTAATATATTTTATCATTTATTGCATAAATTTCAAGGTTCTTTTTATTGTAGATGTAATTTGTTATGTTCGTATTTATTCGATATATTGGTAAAATAATAAATAAATAAATAAAATGAATGCAAAACATAATATATGAAATATAAAATATTTTATGTTTATACATTTTTCGAAAGTTATTTGTTTAGTAAAATAATATATTACACATTTTGAACGTATTCATTAAAATGTTTGAAAAGTAATCATTACAAAATCTTATATATGATTGATCATGTAAATTTATGATAATTTATAAATGTGTAAGCTGCACATTTCTATAATTATTTATGTGAGTTATGATACATATGTAATATATAAATGAAGTGGTCTTATAAACATTTATTATAAATTTTATGATAAATATTTATACACACTTTTATTTTCCCGTCCATTTGCAAAGGGCATTGTAGACATTTTATTTAACATTATATGAGCATTATAGTAATATATAAAATTACGCATCATCACATTTAATTTCATTTATTTTTGATACTTTCTATATACGCATATAATGTATGTACATAAATAAATAATTGTACTAATCTACTTTTTTTTTTTTGATGTCGAGGGTAATCCGCAGCCGCTACCGTGGTGCGCACTGGGTAAACTCCGTCCCTGTGTAATAGCCTGCAAACCACACAGGGGAGGTAAACCACACTTGGCAGGCCAGGTGCGACAGGCTCACACCTAGCGGTGTTGGTGGTGGGTCGAACTTGAGACCTTTGGCCTCAAAAAACATCACTCCACCACTAGGCCATCCCCAAGGGGACTACTAATCTACTTATTATCCCAATTTTTGACGGAACAAACATATTTTTTTTGAAGCAACGTCTCATCTCTTAAATTATTTTTGTTTGGTCTAATTACGCTTTCCTTTTTCTTTTTCGTATTATTTCTTAAATATTTATTTACTCTCATCACATTATTAGTTAGTTTAGATTTCTTCAAAAAGTTTAAATTTATATTTTTTGGTCATCTTTCTATATAATTTTGATGTATATATATGTTTTTATTTAATCAAATATGAATCATTTTTTCTTTTAATAAATAATAATGTCACAAATTTCAAATTAAACTATGTATCAATGCAAAAATAACAAATTTCATATACAATAAAATGAATCTTGAAATTGATGAATTGACAATATTTTCTTATTAATCTAAAAATAATTACAACAGTGTACCCATTCATTATGTTGAAGAAAAATATAAATTTAAGATATTTAAATTTACATAAAATTAAAAAACTAAAAAAATTTAAAATCAACATGACAGAATATCTTATATTTTTTTATAAAATTATAATGGAAAACTAAACATAAAATAAAACTAATCATTTCCTTTTTATTTTCGAATTGGGGTAACGGGGAACCAGTAGATTTTGATTTGAGATATCTCACTTTTACACATGATTTCT